>OZ020308.1:29796976-39796976 GCA_963971305.1 Arcuatula senhousia
TAATGATTTTAAGAGTCGAAAAGTGTCGCGACATAATAAATTGCTCAAAATGCAATTTCAAGGTTAACTACATATTATGATCTATTTTTCACATACTTTTCCATATTTGAGTCAGGTTTTTTTAGTGCTAAACAGTTGTCCAATGTCTAATCTACCTATTTAAACCAAAAAATGACAAAAAATTGCTAAATTATTTGACGCGAATGGATTTTTAAGATATTTACACCGGTGTTAGGTACGGAGTAACCGTATGACCTTGACTGACTTTTCAAGGTCAAATCAACTTAATGACAATTTTCCAACACTTTTTTACTATTTAAGGGTCTCAGATATAAAAAATGAAAAAAATGAAAATTTATCCCCCCTTTTTCCCAAAAATGTGAAATTTGACATTTTTGCACTAAAAGTAGTCAAAACATGTTAATTGTACTACTTTTAATCATTTTTAGTCAAAATCAGATGAAAAAATGTCGACCGATCCTTATTAAGGTCTTTCACGACTACGGTCGTAAAGACCTTCTAGCAATTCTTCTGATTATTATTATTATTATTATTTTCTTCCGCCACAAATTTTACTTTTTTGTTTCGCGACATATCATTTCAATACGTAAGGTAGTATACCGGTCATGAAAAACCAATTTAAAAATGAGTCCGCTTAGGGAAACTATTTTTATTTACGCAGTTATCTCCCCTAAAAAATTAAAGCATGTGTCGCATCTCCTCTTAAACTACAATAAAAACACAAAAATTAAAGCATGCAATGTAATAAGGAACTAATAAAGAGGTGAATAGGACAATTTCATAAATTTCAGACTACTTCCTGGTGAAAAATTAAGAGGCGAAAAGTGTCGCGACATAATAAATTGCTCAAAATGCAATTTTTAGCTTAACTACATATTATGATCTATTTTTTTCATAAATTTCCATATTTGAGTCAGGTTTTTTTAGTGCTAAACAGTTGTCTAATGTCTATTCTACCTATTTGACCCAAAAATGACCAAAAAATGCAGAACTATTAGACGCGATTGGATTTTTAAGAAATTTACACCGGTCTTTGGTACAGAGTAACCGTATGACCTTGACTGACTTTTCAAGGTCAAATCAACTTAATGACACTATTCCAACACATTTAAACCATTTAAGGGTCTCAGATATAAAAAATGAAAAAAATGAAAATTTATCCCCCCTTTTTCCCAAAAATGTGAAATTTGACATTTTTGCACTAAAAGTGGTCAAAACATGTTAATTGTACTACTTTTAATCATTTTTAGTCAAAATCAGATGAAAAAATGTCGACCGGTCCTTATTAAGGTCTTTCACGACTACGGTCGTAAAGACCTTCTAGCAATTCTTCTGATTATTATTATTATTATTATTCATCCGCCACAAATTCTACTTTTTTGTTTCGCGACATATCATTTCGATACTTAAGGTAGTATATCAGTCATGAAAAACAAATTTCAAATTTAGTCCGTTAAGCGAAACTATTTATAGTCACGGAGTTATCTCCCCTTACACCATAAAGTTTGTTGGTACATCTCCTCCTAAACTACAATACAAATAGAAAAAGGAAGGCATGCAAAGTGATGAGGGACTCATAAAGGTGCTTTATGGAACCATTTCATAAATGTTTAACCACTTCCTGTTAATGATTTTAAGAGTCGAAAAGTGTCGCGACATAATAAATTGCTCAAAATGCAATTTCAAGGTTAACTACATATTATGATCTATTTTTCACATACTTTTCCATATTTGAGTCAGGTTTTTTTAGTGCTAAACAGTTGTCCAATGTCTAATCTACCTATTTAAACCAAAAAATGACAAAAAATTGCTTAATTATTTGACGCGAATGGATTTTTAAGATATTTACACCGGTGTTAGGTACGGAGTAACCGTATGACCTTGACTGACTTTTCAAGGTCAAATCAACTTAATGACAATTTTCCAACACTTTTTTACTATTTAAGGGTCTCAGATATAAAAAATGAAAAAAATGAAAATTTATCCCCCCTTTTTCCCAAAAATGTGAAATTTGACATTTTTGCACTAAAAGTAGTCAAAACATGTTAATTGTACTACTTTTAATCATTTTTAGTCAAAATCAGATGAAAAAATGTCGACCGATCCTTATTAAGGTCTTTCACGACTACGGTCGTAAAGACCTTCTAGCAATTCTTCTGATTATTATTATTATTATTATTTTCTTCCGCCACAAATTTTACTTTTTTGTTTCGCGACATATCATTTCAATACGTAAGGTAGTATACCGGTCATGAAAAACCAATTTAAAAATGAGTCCGCTTAGGGAAACTATTTTTATTTACGCAGTTATCTCCCCTAAAAAATTAAAGCATGTGTCGCATCTCCTCTTAAACTACAATAAAAACACAAAAATTAAAGCATGCAATGTAATAAGGAACTAATAAAGAGGTGAATAGGACAATTTCATAAATTTCAGACTACTTCCTGGTGAAAAATTAAGAGGCGAAAAGTGTCGCGACATAATAAATTGCTCAAAATGCAATTTTTAGCTTAACTACATATTATGATCTATTTTTTTCATAAATTTCCATATTTGAGTCAGGTTTTTTTAGTGCTAAACAGTTGTCTAATGTCTATTCTACCTATTTGACCCAAAAATGACCAAAAAATGCAGAACTATTAGACGCGATTGGATTTTTAAGAAATTTACACCGGTCTTTGGTACAGAGTAACCGTATGACCTTGACTGACTTTTCAAGGTCAAATCAACTTAATGACACTATTCCAACACATTTAAACCATTTAAGGGTCTCAGATATAAAAAATGAAAAAAATGAAAATTTATCCCCCCTTTTTCCCAAAAATGTGAAATTTGACATTTTTGCACTAAAAGTGGTCAAAACATGTTAATTGTACTACTTTTAATCATTTTTAGTCAAAATCAGATGAAAAAATGTCGACCGGTCCTTATTAAGGTCTTTCACGACTACGGTCGTAAAGACCTTCTAGCAATTCTTCTGATTATTATTATTATTATTATTCATCCGCCACAAATTCTACTTTTTTGTTTCGCGACATATCATTTCGATACTTAAGGTAGTATATCAGTCATGAAAAACAAATTTCAAATTTAGTCCGTTAAGCGAAACTATTTATAGTCACGGAGTTATCTCCCCTTACACCATAAAGTTTGTTGGTACATCTCCTCCTAAACTACAATACAAATAGAAAAAGGAAGGCATGCAAAGTGATGAGGGACTCATAAAGGTGCTTTATGGAACCATTTCATAAATGTTTAACCACTTCCTGTTAATGATTTTAAGAGTCGAAAAGTGTCGCGACATAATAAATTGCTCAAAATGCAATTTCAAGGTTAACTACATATTATGATCTATTTTTCACATACTTTTCCATATTTGAGTCAGGTTTTTTTAGTGCTAAACAGTTGTCCAATGTCTAATCTACCTATTTAAACCAAAAAATGACAAAAAATTGCTAAATTATTTGACGCGAATGGATTTTTAAGATATTTACACCGGTGTTAGGTACGGAGTAACCGTATGACCTTGACTGACTTTTCAAGGTCAAATCAACTTAATGACAATTTTTCAACACTTTTTTACTATTTAAGGGTCTCAGATATAAAAAATGAAAAAAATGAAAATTTATCCCCCCTTTTTCCCAAAAATGTGAAATTTGACATTTTTGCACTAAAAGTAGTCAAAACATGTTAATTGTACTACTTTTAATCATTTTTAGTCAAAATCAGATGAAAAAATGTCGACCGATCCTTATTAAGGTCTTTCACGACTACGGTCGTAAAGACCTTCTAGCAATTCTTCTGATTATTATTATTATTATTATTTTCTTCCGCCACAAATTTTACTTTTTTGTTTCGCGACATATCATTTCAATACGTAAGGTAGTATACCGGTCATGAAAAACCAATTTAAAAATGAGTCCGCTTAGGGAAACTATTTTTATTTACGCAGTTATCTCCCCTAAAAAATTAAAGCATGTGTCGCATCTCCTCTTAAACTACAATAAAAACACAAAAATTAAAGCATGCAATGTAATAAGGAACTAATAAAGAGGTGAATAGGACAATTTCATAAATTTCAGACTACTTCCTGGTGAAAAATTAAGAGGCGAAAAGTGTCGCGACATAATAAATTGCTCAAAATGCAATTTTTAGCTTAACTACATATTATGATCTATTTTTTTCATAAATTTCCATATTTGAGTCAGGTTTTTTTAGTGCTAAACAGTTGTCTAATGTCTATTCTACCTATTTGACCCAAAAATGACCAAAAAATGCAGAACTATTAGACGCGATTGGATTTTTAAGAAATTTACACCGGTCTTTGGTACAGAGTAACCGTATGACCTTGACTGACTTTTCAAGGTCAAATCAACTTAATGACACTATTCCAACACATTTAAACCATTTAAGGGTCTCAGATATAAAAAATGAAAAAAATGAAAATTTATCCCCCCTTTTTCCCAAAAATGTGAAATTTGACATTTTTGCACTAAAAGTGGTCAAAACATGTTAATTGTACTACTTTTAATCATTTTTAGTCAAAATCAGATGAAAAAATGTCGACCGGTCCTTATTAAGGTCTTTCACGACTACGGTCGTAAAGACCTTCTAGCAATTCTTCTGATTATTATTATTATTATTATTCATCCGCCACAAATTCTACTTTTTTGTTTCGCGACATATCATTTCGATACTTAAGGTAGTATATCAGTCATGAAAAACAAATTTCAAATTTAGTCCGTTAAGCGAAACTATTTATAGTCACGGAGTTATCTCCCCTTACACCATAAAGTTTGTTGGTACATCTCCTCCTAAACTACAATACAAATAGAAAAAGGAAGGCATGCAAAGTGATGAGGGACTCATAAAGGTGCTTTATGGAACCATTTCATAAATGTTTAACCACTTCCTGTTAATGATTTTAAGAGTCGAAAAGTGTCGCGACATAATAAATTGCTCAAAATGCAATTTCAAGGTTAACTACATATTATGATCTATTTTTCACATACTTTTCCATATTTGAGTCAGGTTTTTTTAGTGCTAAACAGTTGTCCAATGTCTAATCTACCTATTTAAACCAAAAAATGACAAAAAATTGCTAAATTATTTGACGCGAATGGATTTTTAAGATATTTACACCGGTGTTAGGTACGGAGTAACCGTATGACCTTGACTGACTTTTCAAGGTCAAATCAACTTAATGACAATTTTCCAACACTTTTTTACTATTTAAGGGTCTCAGATATAAAAAATGAAAAAAATGAAAATTTATCCCCCCTTTTTCCCAAAAATGTGAAATTTGACATTTTTGCACTAAAAGTAGTCAAAACATGTTAATTGTACTACTTTTAATCATTTTTAGTCAAAATCAGATGAAAAAATGTCGACCGATCCTTATTAAGGTCTTTCACGACTACGGTCGTAAAGACCTTCTAGCAATTCTTCTGATTATTATTATTATTATTATTTTCTTCCGCCACAAATTTTACTTTTTTGTTTCGCGACATATCATTTCAATACGTAAGGTAGTATACCGGTCATGAAAAACCAATTTAAAAATGAGTCCGCTTAGGGAAACTATTTTTATTTACGCAGTTATCTCCCCTAAAAAATTAAAGCATGTGTCGCATCTCCTCTTAAACTACAATAAAAACACAAAAATTAAAGCATGCAATGTAATAAGGAACTAATAAAGAGGTGAATAGGACAATTTCATAAATTTCAGACTACTTCCTGGTGAAAAATTAAGAGGCGAAAAGTGTCGCGACATAATAAATTGCTCAAAATGCAATTTTTAGCTTAACTACATATTATGATCTATTTTTTTCATAAATTTCCATATTTGAGTCAGGTTTTTTTAGTGCTAAAC
The DNA here is from genome assembly GCA_963971305.1 of Arcuatula senhousia. Taxonomy (NCBI): domain Eukaryota; kingdom Metazoa; phylum Mollusca; class Bivalvia; order Mytilida; family Mytilidae; genus Arcuatula; species Arcuatula senhousia. Next base: position 29,802,871 of record OZ020308.1, read on the forward strand.
AGTTGTCTAATGTCTATTCTACCTATTTGACCCAAAAATGACCAAAAAATGCAGAACTATTAGACGCGATTGGATTTTTAAGAAATTTACACCGGTCTTTGGTACAGAGTAACCGTATGACCTTGACTGACTTTTCAAGGTCAAATCAACTTAATGACACTATTCCAACACATTTAAACCATTTAAGGGTCTCAGATATAAAAAATGAAAAAAATGAAAATTTATCCCCCCTTTTTCCCAAAAATGTGAAATTTGACATTTTTGCACTAAAAGTGGTCAAAACATGTTAATTGTACTACTTTTAATCATTTTTAGTCAAAATCAGATGAAAAAATGTCGACCGGTCCTTATTAAGGTCTTTCACGACTACGGTCGTAAAGACCTTCTAGCAATTCTTCTGATTATTATTATTATTATTATTCATCCGCCACAAATTCTACTTTTTTGTTTCGCGACATATCATTTCGATACTTAAGGTAGTATATCAGTCATGAAAAACAAATTTCAAATTTAGTCCGTTAAGCGAAACTATTTATAGTCACGGAGTTATCTCCCCTTACACCATAAAGTTTGTTGGTACATCTCCTCCTAAACTACAATACAAATAGAAAAAGGAAGGCATGCAAAGTGATGAGGGACTCATAAAGGTGCTTTATGGAACCATTTCATAAATGTTTAACCACTTCCTGTTAATGATTTTAAGAGTCGAAAAGTGTCGCGACATAATAAATTGCTCAAAATGCAATTTCAAGGTTAACTACATATTATGATCTATTTTTCACATACTTTTCCATATTTGAGTCAGGTTTTTTTAGTGCTAAACAGTTGTCCAATGTCTAATCTACCTATTTAAACCAAAAAATGACAAAAAATTGCTAAATTATTTGACGCGAATGGATTTTTAAGATATTTACACCGGTGTTAGGTACGGAGTAACCGTATGACCTTGACTGACTTTTCAAGGTCAAATCAACTTAATGACAATTTTTCAACACTTTTTTACTATTTAAGGGTCTCAGATATAAAAAATGAAAAAAATGAAAATTTATCCCCCCTTTTTCCCAAAAATGTGAAATTTGACATTTTTGCACTAAAAGTAGTCAAAACATGTTAATTGTACTACTTTTAATCATTTTTAGTCAAAATCAGATGAAAAAATGTCGACCGATCCTTATTAAGGTCTTTCACGACTACGGTCGTAAAGACCTTCTAGCAATTCTTCTGATTATTATTATTATTATTATTTTCTTCCGCCACAAATTTTACTTTTTTGTTTCGCGACATATCATTTCAATACGTAAGGTAGTATACCGGTCATGAAAAACCAATTTAAAAATGAGTCCGCTTAGGGAAACTATTTTTATTTACGCAGTTATCTCCCCTAAAAAATTAAAGCATGTGTCGCATCTCCTCTTAAACTACAATAAAAACACAAAAATTAAAGCATGCAATGTAATAAGGAACTAATAAAGAGGTGAATAGGACAATTTCATAAATTTCAGACTACTTCCTGGTGAAAAATTAAGAGGCGAAAAGTGTCGCGACATAATAAATTGCTCAAAATGCAATTTTTAGCTTAACTACATATTATGATCTATTTTTTTCATAAATTTCCATATTTGAGTCAGGTTTTTTTAGTGCTAAACAGTTGTCTAATGTCTATTCTACCTATTTGACCCAAAAATGACCAAAAAATGCAGAACTATTAGACGCGATTGGATTTTTAAGAAATTTACACCGGTCTTTGGTACAGAGTAACCGTATGACCTTGACTGACTTTTCAAGGTCAAATCAACTTAATGACACTATTCCAACACATTTAAACCATTTAAGGGTCTCAGATATAAAAAATGAAAAAAATGAAAATTTATCCCCCCTTTTTCCCAAAAATGTGAAATTTGACATTTTTGCACTAAAAGTGGTCAAAACATGTTAATTGTACTACTTTTAATCATTTTTAGTCAAAATCAGATGAAAAAATGTCGACCGGTCCTTATTAAGGTCTTTCACGACTACGGTCGTAAAGACCTTCTAGCAATTCTTCTGATTATTATTATTATTATTATTCATCCGCCACAAATTCTACTTTTTTGTTTCGCGACATATCATTTCGATACTTAAGGTAGTATATCAGTCATGAAAAACAAATTTCAAATTTAGTCCGTTAAGCGAAACTATTTATAGTCACGGAGTTATCTCCCCTTACACCATAAAGTTTGTTGGTACATCTCCTCCTAAACTACAATACAAATAGAAAAAGGAAGGCATGCAAAGTGATGAGGGACTCATAAAGGTGCTTTATGGAACCATTTCATAAATGTTTAACCACTTCCTGTTAATGATTTTAAGAGTCGAAAAGTGTCGCGACATAATAAATTGCTCAAAATGCAATTTCAAGGTTAACTACATATTATGATCTATTTTTCACATACTTTTCCATATTTGAGTCAGGTTTTTTTAGTGCTAAACAGTTGTCCAATGTCTAATCTACCTATTTAAACCAAAAAATGACAAAAAATTGCTAAATTATTTGACGCGAATGGATTTTTAAGATATTTACACCGGTGTTAGGTACGGAGTAACCGTATGACCTTGACTGACTTTTCAAGGTCAAATCAACTTAATGACAATTTTTCAACACTTTTTTACTATTTAAGGGTCTCAGATATAAAAAATGAAAAAAATGAAAATTTATCCCCCCTTTTTCCCAAAAATGTGAAATTTGACATTTTTGCACTAAAAGTAGTCAAAACATGTTAATTGTACTACTTTTAATCATTTTTAGTCAAAATCAGATGAAAAAATGTCGACCGATCCTTATTAAGGTCTTTCACGACTACGGTCGTAAAGACTTTTTAATGAAAATTGGTATATAAGGTAATTGTGGTATGGCGAGTTGATTTTTGACATCAATTTTTTTTTATCGTCGGCCATTTTCAAAATGGCCGCCGTTTCCCGCCAAAATTAAAGTTATTCTGATTTTTATGAAAATTGGTTTACAAGGTAATAGTGCTATGCCGAGTTCAATTTTGGAATCGAAATTTTTTTTGGGGCCGCCATTTTCAAAATGGCCGCCATTTCCCGTCAAAATTAAAATTACTCCTATTTTAATGAAAATTGGTATATAAGGTAATAGTGGTATGGCTAGTTGATTTTTGACATCAACATTTTTTTATCGTAGGCCATTTTCAAAATGGCCGCCGTTTCCCGCCAAAATTAAATTTACTCAGATTTTAACGAAAATTGGTATATAAGGTAATATATGTATGGTGAGTTGATTTTTGACATCGAAATATTTTTATTGTCGGCCATTTTAAAAATGGCCACCGTTTCCCGCCAAAATTAAACTTACTCCTATTTTGATGAAAATTGGATAAATTAAGTTATCTCAAATGCCAAGAGACATTGACAAAGAGGGGTACGTGAGGGGACATTTTTGTGACTCGCTTGCGATCACAATTAGAACTAGTTATTATTTTTTTTCTCGGTATTCTGGAGTGTGAACTTGTCCACCTCATTTTTTCGACATCTTTTAAGGTAGGAAGCTGAAACTTCATATATCAAGAGTATGGAATGGGAGATTGTGCTTTTTGTATTTTTCGTCGAAATCGAACGACCCCTTATAGGTAAAAAAAGGGCCTCAAAATGGCTCTTCGAAACCGAAGTTGAATTTTTCCTGGCATTTCGGATTCGGCAGGGGTAGGAAAAATTCCTTTATAGGTTAAGTGCGGATATTTAATACCTTTCATTTAAAAAAAAATTGGAAAATCGGACTTACCGTTTTCGAAATTTTGCAAAAAATCGAAAATTATTTTTTTTGTAAGATTGAGTTATCTTTCTTTGTACAATATATTTTGCAATAGTAATAAAAAAATTCTCAACTTTGTCATTTGTTAATGAAAATTGATCTACAAGGTAATAGTGGTATGCCAAGTTCATTTTTGGTATCGACAATTTTTGTGGCGGCAATTTTCAAAATGGCGGCTAAAATGGCTGCCATTTTCCCGCCAAAATTTAAACTTGTTCCGATTTTGATGAAAATTAATATTTAAGGTAATAGTGGTATGGCGAGGTGAATTTTGACATCAACATTTTTTTTTATCGTCGGCCATTTTCAAAATGGCCGCCGTTTCCCGCCAAAATTAAAGTTACTCTGATTTTGTTGAAAGCTGGTATATAAGGTAAAAGTGGTTTGGCGAGTTGATTTTTGACATTGAAATTTATTTATCGTCGACCATTTTTAAAATGTCTGCCGTTTCCCGCCAAATTTTAACTAACTCCTACATTGATGAAAATTGGGTATATTAAATTATCTCAAATGCAAAGAGGCATATTGACAAAGAGGGGTACTTTAGGGGACATATATGTGACTCGCTTGCGATCACAATTACAACTAGTTATTATATATCCCAAACACTATGTTTGGGAGATATATTGTTTTTACTCTGTTATTATTATATCTCCCAAACACTATGTTTGGGAGATATATTGTTTTTACTCTGTTTCTTATTATTAAGGTCTTTCACGACTACGGTCGTAAAGACCTTCTAGCAATTCTTCTGATTATTATTATTATTATTATTCATCCGCCACAAATTCTACTTTTTTGTTTCGCGACATATCATTTCGATACTTAAGGTAGTATATCAGTCATGAAAAACAAATTTCAAATTTAGTCCGTTAAGCGAAACTATTTATAGTCACGGAGTTATCTCCCCTTACACCATAAAGTTTGTTGGTACATCTCCTCCTAAACTACAATACAAATAGAAAAAGGAAGGCATGCAAAGTGATGAGGGACTCATAAAGGTGCTTTATGGAACCATTTCATAAATGTTTAACCACTTCCTGTTAATGATTTTAAGAGTCGAAAAGTGTCGCGACATAATAAATTGCTCAAAATGCAATTTCAAGGTTAACTACATATTATGATCTATTTTTCACATACTTTTCCATATTTGAGTCAGGTTTTTTTAGTGCTAAACAGTTGTCCAATGTCTAATCTACCTATTTAAACCAAAAAATGACAAAAAATTGCTAAATTATTTGACGCGAATGGATTTTTAAGATATTTACACCGGTGTTAGGTACGGAGTAACCGTATGACCTTGACTGACTTTTCAAGGTCAAATCAACTTAATGACAATTTTCCAACACTTTTTTACTATTTAAGGGTCTCAGATATAAAAAATGAAAAAAATGAAAATTTATCCCCCCTTTTTCCCAAAAATGTGAAATTTGACATTTTTGCACTAAAAGTAGTCAAAACATGTTAATTGTACTACTTTTAATCATTTTTAGTCAAAATCAGATGAAAAAATGTCGACCGATCCTTATTAAGGTCTTTCACGACTACGGTCGTAAAGACCTTCTAGCAATTCTTCTGATTATTATTATTATTATTATTTTCTTCCGCCACAAATTTTACTTTTTTGTTTCGCGACATATCATTTCAATACGTAAGGTAGTATACCGGTCATGAAAAACCAATTTAAAAATGAGTCCGCTTAGGGAAACTATTTTTATTTACGCAGTTATCTCCCCTAAAAAATTAAAGCATGTGTCGCATCTCCTCTTAAACTACAATAAAAACACAAAAATTAAAGCATGCAATGTAATAAGGAACTAATAAAGAGGTGAATAGGACAATTTCATAAATTTCAGACTACTTCCTGGTGAAAAATTAAGAGGCGAAAAGTGTCGCGACATAATAAATTGCTCAAAATGCAATTTTTAGCTTAACTACATATTATGATCTATTTTTTTCATAAATTTCCATATTTGAGTCAGGTTTTTTTAGTGCTAAACAGTTGTCTAATGTCTATTCTACCTATTTGACCCAAAAATGACCAAAAAATGCAGAACTATTAGACGCGATTGGATTTTTAAGAAATTTACACCGGTCTTTGGTACAGAGTAACCGTATGACCTTGACTGACTTTTCAAGGTCAAATCAACTTAATGACACTATTCCAACACATTTAAACCATTTAAGGGTCTCAGATATAAAAAATGAAAAAAATGAAAATTTATCCCCCCTTTTTCCCAAAAATGTGAAATTTGACATTTTTGCACTAAAAGTGGTCAAAACATGTTAATTGTACTACTTTTAATCATTTTTAGTCAAAATCAGATGAAAAAATGTCGACCGGTCCTTATTAAGGTCTTTCACGACTACGGTCGTAAAGACCTTCTAGCAATTCTTCTGATTATTATTATTATTATTATTCATCCGCCACAAATTCTACTTTTTTGTTTCGCGACATATCATTTCGATACTTAAGGTAGTATATCAGTCATGAAAAACAAATTTCAAATTTAGTCCGTTAAGCGAAACTATTTATAGTCACGGAGTTATCTCCCCTTACACCATAAAGTTTGTTGGTACATCTCCTCCTAAACTACAATACAAATAGAAAAAGGAAGGCATGCAAAGTGATGAGGGACTCATAAAGGTGCTTTATGGAACCATTTCATAAATGTTTAACCACTTCCTGTTAATGATTTTAAGAGTCGAAAAGTGTCGCGACATAATAAATTGCTCAAAATGCAATTTCAAGGTTAACTACATATTATGATCTATTTTTCACATACTTTTCCATATTTGAGTCAGGTTTTTTTAGTGCTAAACAGTTGTCCAATGTCTAATCTACCTATTTAAACCAAAAAATGACAAAAAATTGCTTAATTATTTGACGCGAATGGATTTTTAAGATATTTACACCGGTGTTAGGTACGGAGTAACCGTATGACCTTGACTGACTTTTCAAGGTCAAATCAACTTAATGACAATTTTCCAACACTTTTTTACTATTTAAGGGTCTCAGATATAAAAAATGAAAAAAATGAAAATTTATCCCCCCTTTTTCCCAAAAATGTGAAATTTGACATTTTTGCACTAAAAGTAGTCAAAACATGTTAATTGTACTACTTTTAATCATTTTTAGTCAAAATCAGATGAAAAAATGTCGACCGATCCTTATTAAGGTCTTTCACGACTACGGTCGTAAAGACCTTCTAGCAATTCTTCTGATTATTATTATTATTATTATTTTCTTCCGCCACAAATTTTACTTTTTTGTTTCGCGACATATCATTTCAATACGTAAGGTAGTATACCGGTCATGAAAAACCAATTTAAAAATGAGTCCGCTTAGGGAAACTATTTTTATTTACGCAGTTATCTCCCCTAAAAAATTAAAGCATGTGTCGCATCTCCTCTTAAACTACAATAAAAACACAAAAATTAAAGCATGCAATGTAATAAGGAACTAATAAAGAGGTGAATAGGACAATTTCATAAATTTCAGACTACTTCCTGGTGAAAAATTAAGAGGCGAAAAGTGTCGCGACATAATAAATTGCTCAAAATGCAATTTTTAGCTTAACTACATATTATGATCTATTTTTTTCATAAATTTCCATATTTGAGTCAGGTTTTTTTAGTGCTAAACAGTTGTCTAATGTCTATTCTACCTATTTGACCCAAAAATGACCAAAAAATGCAGAACTATTAGACGCGATTGGATTTTTAAGAAATTTACACCGGTCTTTGGTACAGAGTAACCGTATGACCTTGACTGACTTTTCAAGGTCAAATCAACTTAATGACACTATTCCAACACATTTAAACCATTTAAGGGTCTCAGATATAAAAAATGAAAAAAATGAAAATTTATCCCCCCTTTTTCCCAAAAATGTGAAATTTGACATTTTTGCACTAAAAGTGGTCAAAACATGTTAATTGTACTACTTTTAATCATTTTTAGTCAAAATCAGATGAAAAAATGTCGACCGGTCCTTATTAAGGTCTTTCACGACTACGGTCGTAAAGACCTTCTAGCAATTCTTCTGATTATTATTATTATTATTATTCATCCGCCACAAATTCTACTTTTTTGTTTCGCGACATATCATTTCGATACTTAAGGTAGTATATCAGTCATGAAAAACAAATTTCAAATTTAGTCCGTTAAGCGAAACTATTTATAGTCACGGAGTTATCTCCCCTTACACCATAAAGTTTGTTGGTACATCTCCTCCTAAACTACAATACAAATAGAAAAAGGAAGGCATGCAAAGTGATGAGGGACTCATAAAGGTGCTTTATGGAACCATTTCATAAATGTTTAACCACTTCCTGTTAATGATTTTAAGAGTCGAAAAGTGTCGCGACATAATAAATTGCTCAAAATGCAATTTCAAGGTTAACTACATATTATGATCTATTTTTCACATACTTTTCCATATTTGAGTCAGGTTTTTTTAGTGCTAAACAGTTGTCCAATGTCTAATCTACCTATTTAAACCAAAAAATGACAAAAAATTGCTAAATTATTTGACGCGAATGGATTTTTAAGATATTTACACCGGTGTTAGGTACGGAGTAACCGTATGACCTTGACTGACTTTTCAAGGTCAAATCAACTTAATGACAATTTTTCAACACTTTTTTACTATTTAAGGGTCTCAGATATAAAAAATGAAAAAAATGAAAATTTATCCCCCCTTTTTCCCAAAAATGTGAAATTTGACATTTTTGCACTAAAAGTAGTCAAAACATGTTAATTGTACTACTTTTAATCATTTTTAGTCAAAATCAGATGAAAAAATGTCGACCGATCCTTATTAAGGTCTTTCACGACTACGGTCGTAAAGACCTTCTAGCAATTCTTCTGATTATTATTATTATTATTATTTTCTTCCGCCACAAATTTTACTTTTTTGTTTCGCGACATATCATTTCAATACGTAAGGTAGTATACCGGTCATGAAAAACCAATTTAAAAATGAGTCCGCTTAGGGAAACTATTTTTATTTACGCAGTTATCTCCCCTAAAAAATTAAAGCATGTGTCGCATCTCCTCTTAAACTACAATAAAAACACAAAAATTAAAGCATGCAATGTAATAAGGAACTAATAAAGAGGTGAATAGGACAATTTCATAAATTTCAGACTACTTCCTGGTGAAAAATTAAGAGGCGAAAAGTGTCGCGACATAATAAATTGCTCAAAATGCAATTTTTAGCTTAACTACATATTATGATCTATTTTTTTCATAAATTTCCATATTTGAGTCAGGTTTTTTTAGTGCTAAACAGTTGTCTAATGTCTATTCTACCTATTTGACCCAAAAATGACCAAAAAATGCAGAACTATTAGACGCGATTGGATTTTTAAGAAATTTACACCGGTCTTTGGTACAGAGTAACCGTATGACCTTGACTGACTTTTCAAGGTCAAATCAACTTAATGACACTATTCCAACACATTTAAACCATTTAAGGGTCTCAGATATAAAAAATGAAAAAAATGAAAATTTATCCCCCCTTTTTCCCAAAAATGTGAAATTTGACATTTTTGCACTAAAAGTGGTCAAAACATGTTAATTGTACTACTTTTAATCATTTTTAGTCAAAATCAGATGAAAAAATGTCGACCGGTCCTTATTAAGGTCTTTCACGACTACGGTCGTAAAGACCTTCTAGCAATTCTTCTGATTATTATTATTATTATTATTCATCCGCCACAAATTCTACTTTTTTGTTTCGCGACATATCATTTCGATACTTAAGGTAGTATATCAGTCATGAAAAACAAATTTCAAATTTAGTCCGTTAAGCGAAACTATTTATAGTCACGGAGTTATCTCCCCTTACACCATAAAGTTTGTTGGTACATCTCCTCCTAAACTACAATACAAATAGAAAAAGGAAGGCATGCAAAGTGATGAGGGACTCATAAAGGTGCTTTATGGAACCATTTCATAAATGTTTAACCACTTCCTGTTAATGATTTTAAGAGTCGAAAAGTGTCGCGACATAATAAATTGCTCAAAATGCAATTTCAAGGTTAACTACATATTATGATCTATTTTTCACATACTTTTCCATATTTGAGTCAGGTTTTTTTAGTGCTAAACAGTTGTCCAATGTCTAATCTACCTATTTAAACCAAAAAATGACAAAAAATTGCTAAATTATTTGACGCGAATGGATTTTTAAGATATTTACACCGGTGTTAGGTACGGAGTAACCGTATGACCTTGACTGACTTTTCAAGGTCAAATCAACTTAATGACAATTTTCCAACACTTTTTTACTATTTAAGGGTCTCAGATATAAAAAATGAAAAAAATGAAAATTTATCCCCCCTTTTTCCCAAAAATGTGAAATTTGACATTTTTGCACTAAAAGTAGTCAAAACATGTTAATTGTACTACTTTTAATCATTTTTAGTCAAAATCAGATGAAAAAATGTCGACCGATCCTTATTAAGGTCTTTCACGACTACGGTCGTAAAGACCTTCTAGCAATTCTTCTGATTATTATTATTATTATTATTTTCTTCCGCCACAAATTTTACTTTTTTGTTTCGCGACATATCATTTCAATACGTAAGGTAGTATACCGGTCATGAAAAACCAATTTAAAAATGAGTCCGCTTAGGGAAACTATTTTTATTTACGCAGTTATCTCCCCTAAAAAATTAAAGCATGTGTCGCATCTCCTCTTAAACTACAATAAAAACACAAAAATTAAAGCATGCAATGTAATAAGGAACTAATAAAGAGGTGAATAGGACAATTTCATAAATTTCAGACTACTTCCTGGTGAAAAATTAAGAGGCGAAAAGTGTCGCGACATAATAAATTGCTCAAAATGCAATTTTTAGCTTAACTACATATTATGATCTATTTTTTTCATAAATTTCCATATTTGAGTCAGGTTTTTTTAGTGCTAAACAGTTGTCTAATGTCTATTCTACCTATTTGACCCAAAAATGACCAAAAAATGCAGAACTATTAGACGCGATTGGATTTTTAAGAAATTTACACCGGTCTTTGGTACAGAGTAACCGTATGACCTTGACTGACTTTTCAAGGTCAAATCAACTTAATGACACTATTCCAACACATTTAAACCATTTAAGGGTCTCAGATATAAAAAATGAAAAAAATGAAAATTTATCCCCCCTTTTTCCCAAAAATGTGAAATTTGACATTTTTGCACTAAAAGTGGTCAAAACATGTTAATTGTACTACTTTTAATCATTTTTAGTCAAAATCAGATGAAAAAATGTCGACCGGTCCTTATTAAGGTCTTTCACGACTACGGTCGTAAAGACCTTCTAGCAATTCTTCTGATTATTATTATTATTATTATTCATCCGCCACAAATTCTACTTTTTTGTTTCGCGACATATCATTTCGATACTTAAGGTAGTATATCAGTCATGAAAAACAAATTTCAAATTTAGTCCGTTAAGCGAAACTATTTATAGTCACGGAGTTATCTCCCCTTACACCATAAAGTTTGTTGGTACATCTCCTCCTAAACTACAATACAAATAGAAAAAGGAAGGCATGCAAAGTGATGAGGGACTCATAAAGGTGCTTTATGGAACCATTTCATAAATGTTTAACCACTTCCTGTTAATGATTTTAAGAGTCGAAAAGTGTCGCGACATAATAAATTGCTCAAAATGCAATTTCAAGGTTAACTACATATTATGATCTATTTTTCACATACTTTTCCATATTTGAGTCAGGTTTTTTTAGTGCTAAACAGTTGTCCAATGTCTAATCTACCTATTTAAACCAAAAAATGACAAAAAATTGCTAAATTATTTGACGCGAATGGATTTTTAAGATATTTACACCGGTGTTAGGTACGGAGTAACCGTATGACCTTGACTGACTTTTCAAGGTCAAATCAACTTAATGACAATTTTTCAACACTTTTTTACTATTTAAGGGTCTCAGATATAAAAAATGAAAAAAATGAAAATTTATCCCCCCTTTTTCCCAAAAATGTGAAATTTGACATTTTTGCACTAAAAGTAGTCAAAACATGTTAATTGTACTACTTTTAATCATTTTTAGTCAAAATCAGATGAAAAAATGTCGACCGATCCTTATTAAGGTCTTTCACGACTACGGTCGTAAAGACCTTCTAGCAATTCTTCTGATTATTATTATTATTATTATTTTCTTCCGCCACAAATTTTACTTTTTTGTTTCGCGACATATCATTTCAATACGTAAGGTAGTATACCGGTCATGAAAAACCAATTTAAAAATGAGTCCGCTTAGGGAAACTATTTTTATTTACGCAGTTATCTCCCCTAAAAAATTAAAGCATGTGTCGCATCTCCTCTTAAACTACAATAAAAACACAAAAATTAAAGCATGCAATGTAATAAGGAACTAATAAAGAGGTGAATAGGACAATTTCATAAATTTCAGACTACTTCCTGGTGAAAAATTAAGAGGCGAAAAGTGTCGCGACATAATAAATTGCTCAAAATGCAATTTTTAGCTTAACTACATATTATGATCTATTTTTTTCATAAATTTCCATATTTGAGTCAGGTTTTTTTAGTGCTAAACAGTTGTCTAATGTCTATTCTACCTATTTGACCCAAAAATGACCAAAAAATGCAGAACTATTAGACGCGATTGGATTTTTAAGAAATTTACACCGGTCTTTGGTACAGAGTAACCGTATGACCTTGACTGACTTTTCAAGGTCAAATCAACTTAATGACACTATTCCAACACATTTAAACCATTTAAGGGTCTCAGATATAAAAAATGAAAAAAATGAAAATTTATCCCCCCTTTTTCCCAAAAATGTGAAATTTGACATTTTTGCACTAAAAGTGGTCAAAACATGTTAATTGTACTACTTTTAATCATTTTTAGTCAAAATCAGATGAAAAAATGTCGACCGGTCCTTATTAAGGTCTTTCACGACTACGGTCGTAAAGACCTTCTAGCAATTCTTCTGATTATTATTATTATTATTATTCATCCGCCACAAATTCTACTTTTTTGTTTCGCGACATATCATTTCGATACTTAAGGTAGTATATCAGTCATGAAAAACAAATTTCAAATTTAGTCCGTTAAGCGAAACTATTTATAGTCACGGAGTTATCTCCCCTTACACCATAAAGTTTGTTGGTACATCTCCTCCTAAACTACAATACAAATAGAAAAAGGAAGGCATGCAAAGTGATGAGGGACTCATAAAGGTGCTTTATGGAACCATTTCATAAATGTTTAACCACTTCCTGTTAATGATTTTAAGAGTCGAAAAGTGTCGCGACATAATAAATTGCTCAAAATGCAATTTCAAGGTTAACTACATATTATGATCTATTTTTCACATACTTTTCCATATTTGAGTCAGGTTTTTTTAGTGCTAAACAGTTGTCCAATGTCTAATCTACCTATTTAAACCAAAAAATGACAAAAAATTGCTAAATTATTTGACGCGAATGGATTTTTAAGATATTTACACCGGTGTTAGGTACGGAGTAACCGTATGACCTTGACTGACTTTTCAAGGTCAAATCAACTTAATGACAATTTTTCAACACTTTTTTACTATTTAAGGGTCTCAGATATAAAAAATGAAAAAAATGAAAATTTATCCCCCCTTTTTCCCAAAAATGTGAAATTTGACATTTTTGCACTAAAAGTAGTCAAAACATGTTAATTGTACTACTTTTAATCATTTTTAGTCAAAATCAGATGAAAAAATGTCGACCGATCCTTATTAAGGTCTTTCACGACTACGGTCGTAAAGACCTTCTAGCAATTCTTCTGATTATTATTATTATTATTATTTTCTTCCGCCACAAATTTTACTTTTTTGTTTCGCGACATATCATTTCAATACGTAAGGTAGTATACCGGTCATGAAAAACCAATTTAAAAATGAGTCCGCTTAGGGAAACTATTTTTATTTACGCAGTTATCTCCCCTAAAAAATTAAAGCATGTGTCGCATCTCCTCTTAAAATACAATAAAAACACAAAAATTAAAGCATGCAATGTAATAAGGAACTAATAAAGAGGTGAATAGGACAATTTCATAAATTTCAGACTACTTCCTGGTGAAAAATTAAGAGGCGAAAAGTGTCGCGACATAATAAATTGCTCAAAATGCAATTTTTAGCTTAACTACATATTATGATCTATTTTTTTCATAAATTTCCATATTTGAGTCAGGTTTTTTTAGTGCTAAACAGTTGTCTAATGTCTATTCTACCTATTTGACCCAAAAATGACCAAAAAATGCAGAACTATTAGACGCGATTGGATTTTTAAGAAATTTACACCGGTCTTTGGTACAGAGTAACCGTATGACCTTGACTGACTTTTCAAGGTCAAATCAACTTAATGACACTATTCCAACACATTTAAACCATTTAAGGGTCTCAGATATAAAAAATGAAAAAAATGAAAATTTATCCCCCCTTTTTCCCAAAAATGTGAAATTTGACATTTTTGCACTAAAAGTGGTCAAAACATGTTAATTGTACTACTTTTAATCATTTTTAGTCAAAATCAGATGAAAAAATGTCGACCGGTCCTTATTAAGGTCTTTCACGACTACGGTCGTAAAGACCTTCTAGCAATTCTTCTGATTATTATTATTATTATTATTCATCCGCCACAAATTCTACTTTTTTGTTTCGCGACATATCATTTCGATACTTAAGGTAGTATATCAGTCATGAAAAACAAATTTCAAATTTAGTCCGTTAAGCGAAACTATTTATAGTCACGGAGTTATCTCCCCTTACACCATAAAGTTTGTTGGTACATCTCCTCCTAAACTACAATACAAATAGAAAAAGGAAGGCATGCAAAGTGATGAGGGACTCATAAAGGTGCTTTATGGAACCATTTCATAAATGTTTAACCACTTCCTGTTAATGATTTTAAGAGTCGAAAAGTGTCGCGACATAATAAATTGCTCAAAATGCAATTTCAAGGTTAACTACATATTATGATCTATTTTTCACATACTTTTCCATATTTGAGTCAGGTTTTTTTAGTGCTAAACAGTTGTCCAATGTCTAATCTACCTATTTAAACCAAAAAATGACAAAAAATTGCTAAATTATTTGACGCGAATGGATTTTTAAGATATTTACACCGGTGTTAGGTACGGAGTAACCGTATGACCTTGACTGACTTTTCAAGGTCAAATCAACTTAATGACAATTTTTCAACACTTTTTTACTATTTAAGGGTCTCAGATATAAAAAATGAAAAAAATGAAAATTTATCCCCCCTTTTTCCCAAAAATGTGAAATTTGACATTTTTGCACTAAAAGTAGTCAAAACATGTTAATTGTACTACTTTTAATCATTTTTAGTCAAAATCAGATGAAAAAATGTCGACCGATCCTTATTAAGGTCTTTCACGACTACGGTCGTAAAGACCTTCTAGCAATTCTTCTGATTATTATTATTATTATTATTTTCTTCCGCCACAAATTTTACTTTTTTGTTTCGCGACATATCATTTCAATACGTAAGGTAGTATACCGGTCATGAAAAACCAATTTAAAAATGAGTCCGCTTAGGGAAACTATTTTTATTTACGCAGTTATCTCCCCTAAAAAATTAAAGCATGTGTCGCATCTCCTCTTAAACTACAATAAAAACACAAAAATTAAAGCATGCAATGTAATAAGGAACTAATAAAGAGGTGAATAGGACAATTTCATAAATTTCAGACTACTTCCTGGTGAAAAATTAAGAGGCGAAAAGTGTCGCGACATAATAAATTGCTCAAAATGCAATTTTTAGCTTAACTACATATTATGATCTATTTTTTTCATAAATTTCCATATTTGAGTCAGGTTTTTTTAGTGCTAAACAGTTGTCTAATGTCTATTCTACCTATTTGACCCAAAAATGACCAAAAAATGCAGAACTATTAGACGCGATTGGATTTTTAAGAAATTTACACCGGTCTTTGGTACAGAGTAACCGTATGACCTTGACTGACTTTTCAAGGTCAAATCAACTTAATGACACTATTCCAACACATTTAAACCATTTAAGGGTCTCAGATATAAAAAATGAAAAAAATGAAAATTTATCCCCCCTTTTTCCCAAAAATGTGAAATTTGACATTTTTGCACTAAAAGTGGTCAAAACATGTTAATTGTACTACTTTTAATCATTTTTAGTCAAAATCAGATGAAAAAATGTCGACCGGTCCTTATTAAGGTCTTTCACGACTACGGTCGTAAAGACCTTCTAGCAATTCTTCTGATTATTATTATTATTATTATTCATCCGCCACAAATTCTACTTTTTTGTTTCGCGACATATCATTTCGATACTTAAGGTAGTATATCAGTCATGAAAAACAAATTTAAAATTTAGTCCGTTAAGCGAAACTATTTATAGTCACGGAGTTATCTCCCCTTACACCATAAAGTTTGTTGGTACATCTCCTCCTAAACTACAATACAAATAGAAAAAGGAAGGCATGCAAAGTGATGAGGGACTCATAAAGGTGCTTTATGGAACCATTTCATAAATGTTTAACCACTTCCTGTTAATGATTTTAAGAGTCGAAAAGTGTCGCGACATAATAAATTGCTCAAAATGCAATTTCAAGGTTAACTACATATTATGATCTATTTTTCACATACTTTTCCATATTTGAGTCAGGTTTTTTTAGTGCTAAACAGTTGTCCAATGTCTAATCTACCTATTTAAACCAAAAAATGACAAAAAATTGCTAAATTATTTGACGCGAATGGATTTTTAAGATATTTACACCGGTGTTAGGTACGGAGTAACCGTATGACCTTGACTGACTTTTCAAGGTCAAATCAACTTAATGACAATTTTCCAACACTTTTTTACTATTTAAGGGTCTCAGATATAATAAATAAGAAAAAAAAGTTTGTTTTTATTTGGATATCTTTAGTCTCTTTTTATGAGGACATGCGTAAGGAAAATAACTCCTTTGCTTAATCAGGTGTTATTGACTTTCTTTGCTTCATTTTAGGTACAGGTTTAAGCTGTAAGTTATCACATAAGCGATAAAGCAAATTTAAATAAAGACCACTGAACATCTGTGAACGATATATGGTAGTTTTAAAAAGAACTATATTATTGGACAACGAAAAACAAAGGGGCGATAACTCAATCTGGTAACTAGAGACTACGTCAAAAACTATCCGAAAAATATGAATTTTTGTTTAAGTGGAAATGCCAAGACATATGATTGTTTTCTGTTTGTTTTCTGCTTGGTGTGTGGTTAAAAGTAGTATCTAGTTGTTGCATCAAATAAATAATTTTTAAAAATAATATTGAAGAGAAACAGAATTCATCTGAATTTTGTGATTAAAAATAGCTATTGAAAGGATAAACGGCCCCATTTGTACACCTAAACAACTGTTTGTTATGTATTTTATAACTCTTTTTTCAATGTATTTGTGCTTTCATTTAATACGAGTATTCTGTTTGTAAATAGTTGATTTAAACACATGATTAGAAATTGTTTCCCTTTATTATCATTTTTAAATTAGAAAATCTTTCCATTTTTAATTTTGAGTGTGTATTTATACATACTTTAAGGGAAGTTAATACAGAGTAATATAACAATATAACATGTCAAAACAATCTGATTTTGTTAGTTGGTTTGCAAAATTTGTATTAGCCTAATACCATTAATATTCTCATGTCTTTTTTTCCAAAGTATTGAACTAGACTATTTTACATCGTAGTTGTTAATCTTCTTTGATCAGAACCTTTTTAAATCCGAATTTTAGGAGTAGGATTATAAGGGACTGAAGAGAACTGATATGTTCATGGCAACAGCGTTTATCTTTTAACTTGAATGGAAAATTAATTCACATTAATAGTTTCAATTCGACGTTTCGACTAACTGCAATAAAGCTTTATTAAAATGTATCGCTAAAACATGAAGTACAAATCACGAATCAAATGATGTATGTCTGAAGAAAACGAAAAAGGAACATCATGACGAAAGACATTAATAAAGTGAGTGAGTGAGTGAGTGAGTTGGTGTTTTACGCTCTTGCAACGCTATATAGCTTATTTAAAGGCCATGAACATGAACAAGATTATAAAATGAACATGAAATGATGATGATAAATGAAAGCTGGGGGTAGGGTGGTAAACAAAGATAGACTAAATTTTGAAGACACACAGGAAAAGGGGAAATAGAAAATAATGAGATGTGGAATAAGTGTACGCGACAAAACCCACAGTTAAACGGCAATTTAGAAAAACCACAATGGACATGGCGGGTAGGGACTATAGATTTAGCCTAAATGGTGCACTACTTGGCGTTACAAAAGGGGCCCTTTTACGTGCATGAAGTGTGGCACTTTCCTCACACATTGGCGCACTATGGTCAGCGGTCAGGTTTTCGGTAACGGTAAACAAAGGGGCGATAATTTATTCTGGTAACCTGAAATTACGCCTAAAACTAGCCAAAAATATATTGTTTTGTCTTAGTGGTAACGCCAAGACAAATAATTGTTTCTGTTTGTTTATGGTTGTTATGGTTAAAAGTAATATCAAGTTATTGCATTTAATATTTGTTTTTTAGAATATCATTGAAAAAGTAAACTAATAAACTCCTTCCTATTATCTCCTATGCTAAGAAGGATGCGCAGTGTGGTCCTCGTCCGCGGGGGTTTTCAGGTATATAATAGTGGGCCATCATGTGTGGAGAGTGCTACGCTTCATGCAAGTAAAAGACCCCTATGTGGACCGCGAAGTTGTGCATCACATAGATTAAATTTTTCGTTCCTACACACCTCTCCCTTTTTCCTGTGGTTCTTCAAAATTTACTATCCTTTGTTTCATACACCATCCCCATATTTCATCTATCTTCATCGTTTCATGTTCATTTTATCATTCTTTTCATGTTCATCGCCTTTGAATAACCTATATGGCGTTGCAAGGGCGTAAAACACCAACTCGCTCAGTCACATATACACACCAACGTTACTTAACCGTTTTAATTTAAAGCAATTAAGCTTAAATTAACATTGAAATACAAATCACGAATCAAAAGGCGCATGTCTGAAACAACATAACGAAAGACATTAACAAATAAAATTGCAAGTATAAAAACGAGCTCACAATGAAATATAAAGCCTACAAATCCTTTAAAGATGTAAATTGGTTTATCATGTAAGCAATTTTGGCATCAAACACCTACCTTGACTGATTTAGTTATTTTATAAATTATTCAAAGTTCCTGTATTTATCAAGAAAGCTGTTTCGTTTTGTTAGCAAGAACTTTCTAGAGGTATATATGAAAATCCCCATGATAACTTAAAAATGTAACTCATATTTTGTAGTGTTCAAATTGTTTTGAAAGTGTAATAGTGTTGCTCTTTAAAAATTAACAAAAAAAATAAAATAAACCTAATGTCTCTTAAACAATCAAAAAGTACAAACATCTCATAATCAACATATACATTTTACTGATTAATGTAAAACAATTTAAACATAACAGATGAATAAAAAAAATGTAAACGTGCCTCCGTGAAAGACCTTAGCAATTGTTTACGAAACAATTGTCCTCCTAGTTATTATTATTATTCTTTTTTTTCTTACGGACATGAACTTGTCTGCACCACATCTCATAAAACTACTTAATGGATCTTCATGAAACTTTGTATGTTGGTAGAGGGGGTCTCAAAGGTGGGAATGCAAAAATCAGAATTTTCAAAATGGCTGCCGTTTCCATGGAAACAATTAAAGGTCATAATATAGGACATTGCGATATCTCGGTTATCTAGGTGTGCAGGGTTCTGAAATTTTGCAGGTTAATAGAGAAAAAGAAGCTCTTTAATAATACGAAAAAGATTTTGAAGCGATATTTACGGTTTTCGAGTTATTCACGAAAATGTGATTTTTCGGTCCCAAAAATGGGAAAATTGCCAAAATGCTAACATTTCAACAAAATATGGTTTCTAGGGGTTTAAAATGATTGCGAAATAGGGTGCAATGTCAAAATTTATGCAAAAGTGACAGTATGCGTACGTTTGGGAGATATTTTTGTGTTGGGCATCCCCAACACAGTCAACACTAGAAAGTTTGGAGACATATTGTTTTTACTCTGTTTCTTCTTATTATTATTAAGTCGCCCAAAACAAAGTTTGGGAGACTTATTGTTTTTGCACTGTTTCTTATTATTATATCTCCCAAACACTATGTTTGGGAGATATATTGTTTTTACTCTGTTTCTTCTTATTATATCTCCCAAACACTATGTTTGGGAGATATATTGTTTTTACTCTGTTTCTTATTATTATTATTCTTTTTTTTTCTTCCGGACATGAACGTGTCCGGACTGGTTCTCAAAAACTACTAAATGGATCTTCATGAAACTTTGTATGTTGGTAGAGGGGGTCTCAAAGGTGGGAATGCAAAAATCAGAATTTTCAAAATGGCTGCCATTTCCATGGAAATAATATAAGGTCATAATATAGGACATTGTGATATCTTGGTAACCTAGGTGCGCAGGGTTCTGAAATTTTGCAGGTTAATAGAGCAAAAGGAGCTCTTTAATAATACGAAAAAAAATTTCGAAGCGATATTTACGGTTTTCGAGTTATTCACGAAAATGTGATTTTACGGTCCCAAAAATGGGAAAATTGTCAAAATGCTACGATTTCGACAAAATTTTGTATCTAGGTATTTCAAATGATGGTGAGTTAGGATGCGATGTCAAAATTTATGCAAGAGTGACAATATGCGTACGTTTGGGAGATATTTTTGTGTTGGGCATCCCCAACACAGTCAGCACTAGTTATTATTATTTTTCTTTTTTTTCTTCCGGACATGAACTTGTCTGCACCGTATCTCATAAAACTACTTGATGGATCTTCATGAAACTATGTATGTTGGTAGAGGGAGTCTCAAAGGTGGGAATGCAAAAATCAGAATTTTCAAAATGGCTGCCGTTTCCATGGAAACAATTAAAGGTAATAATATAGGACATTGCGATATCTCGGTTACCTAGGTGCGCAGGGTTCTGAAATTTTGCAGGTTAATAGAGCGAAAGGAGCTCTTTAATAATACGAAAAAAAATTTCGAAGCGATATTTACGGTTTTCGAGTTATTCACGAAAATGTGATTTTTCGGTCCCAAAAATGGGAAAATTGTCAAAATGCTACGATTTCGACAAAATATGGTATCCAGAGGTTTCAAATGATGGCAAGTTAGGTTGCGATGTCAAAATTTATGCAAAAGAGACAGTATGCGTACGTTTGGGAGATATTTTTGTGTTGGGCATCCCTAACACAGTCAACACTAGTTATTATTATTATTCTTTTTCTTCTTCCGGACATGAACTTGTCCGAGCCACATCTCATAGAAGGACTTGATGGATCTTCATGACATTGTGTATGGTGGTAAGGTGGGTCCCAAAGTTAGTAATAGGCTAATCGGAATTTTCAAAATGGCCGCCGTTTCCATGGAAACAGCAAAAGGTTATAATATGGGACATTGAGATATCTCGGTTACCTAGGTGCTCAGGGTTCTGAAATTTTGTAGGTTAATAGAACAAAAGGAGCTCTTTAATAATACGAAAAAAAAAATTCGAAGCGATATTTACGGTTTTCGAGTTATTCACGAAAATGTGATTTTTCGGAACCCAAAAATGGGAAAATTGTCAAAATACTACGATTTCCACAAAATTTGGTATCTAGAAGTTTCAAATGATAGCGAGTTTGGTTGCCATGTCAAAATTAATGCAAGAGTGACAATATGCGTACGTTTGGGAGATATTTTTGTGTTGGGCATCCCCAACACAGTCAACACTAGTTATTATGTCTCCCAAACGAAAGTTTGGAGACATATTGTTTTTACTCCGTTTCTTATTATTATTTTTATTATTATTATTCTTTTTCTTCTTTCTCCGCGGCATGAAACTGTCCATGCGAGTTCTCAGAAATTGCTTGACGGATTTGCACGAAACATTGTATGATGGTAAATGAGTCTTTGAAGTAAATCCTAACCTATTCGGAATTTCCAAGATGGCCGCCATTTTCAAAATGGCCGCCATTACATAAGGGTACCCCAAAACTATCTCAAAAACTACTAGACGGATTTCGACCAAATTTGGACGTTCATTGACAAAATTAAAATGGACTTGATTGGTGAAAAAAAAATTCAAGATGGCCGCCATTTTCAAAATGGCTGCCACTGAAAATAGGCAAAATTTAAAAATGTCAACCGATTTGCATGAAACTAAGTATATTAACAGAATAGGGTAAGGCGACCTCAAATCTGTAAATAAAATTTTCAAGATGGCCGCCATTTCAAAATGGCCGCCATCCAAAGTTGTAAAAATTGACCAATTTCAACCAATGCTTCAATTTCAACAAAATTTTGTATCTAGAGGTTTTTATGAATGGTGAAATAGAATACGGTGTCAAAAATGCGTTCGTTTGGGAGACATTTTGTGTTGGGCATCCCCAACACAGTCAGCACTTGTTATTATGTCCCCGAACACGAAGTGTCGGGGACATATTGTTTTTGCTCGGTTTCTTATTATTAAGTCGCCCAAAACAAAGTTTGGGAGACTTATTGTTTTTGCACCGTTTCTTATTATTATTATTATTCTTATTATTATTCTTCTGATTCTTTATCGAGAATTTGTCCTCCCTAATACAAGAAAACGATCCAAGGAAATTGAATAACACTTGTGAGATTGGATAGTGGGTCACTCAAAGTTGTGTAATGCACTTTTAAAATTTTCAAGATGGCCGCCGTTTCAAAATGGCGGCCATCGGAAAAAGTGGGCGGAAATTTTTTTTTCATCGGATCGTCTTGAAAATTGGTCATCTGGGTAAAGCGGGTATGCTGAGCTCAAATCTGCGACCGGATTTGGAATCCGACTTGCGGTTTCAAAATGGCGGCCATTTTACTACACCCGCCCCCCTAAAAACGTCAACTTTGTCCGATTTCCACGAAATTTGATGTCTAGGCTTATTTTGATGCACTGATTTGATTGGAACTCTATCCAAGGCGATTTTGGGCAACTTGTGTGTTGGCATCCCAACACAATTATACCTAGTTATTATTATTATGTCCCCGAACACGAAGTGTCGGGGACATATTGTTTTTGCTCGGTTTCTTATTATTATTATTATTATGTCCCCGAACACGAAGTGTCGGGGACATATTGTTTTTGCTCGGTTTCTTATTATTATTATTATTATTATTATTATTATTATTATTATGTCTCCCGAACGAAAGTTTGGAGACATATTGTTTTTACTCTGTTTCTTCTTATTATTATTATTCTTTTTCTTCTTTCTCCCCGCCATGAACTTGTCCAATAGTTTTCTCTCAAACGCATAGGGGGATTTGCATGAAACATTGTAGGAAAGTAGATCGGTTACTGAAGTTGTTGACGGACTTTTAAAAAATTTCAAAATGGCCGCCGTTTCCGTGTAATTGGCGAAAGTTCATAATATAGGACATTGCAATATCTCGGTAACCTAGGTGCGTAGGAGGCTGAAATTTTGTAGGTGAATAGAGCAAAAGGAGCTCTTCAATAATACGAAAAAAAAATTTGAAGCGATATTTGCAGTTTTCGAGTTATTAGCGAAAATGTGATTTTTCGGGCCCAAAAATGCGAAAATCGTCAAAATGCTTCGATTTCGACAAAATTTTGTATCTTGGGGTTTTAATAGATGGCGAATCATAATACGAGGTCAAAAGTGGGTTCGTTTGGGAGACATTTTTGTGTTGGGCATCCCCAATACAGTCAGCACTTGTTATTATTATTATTATTTTTCTCGGTATTCTGGATCGTGAACTTGTCCACCTCATTTTTTCGACATCTTTTAAGGTAGGAAGCTGAAAATTCATAAATCAAGAGTATGGAATGGGAGATTGTGCTTTTTGTATTTATCGCCGAAATCGAACGACCCCATATAGGTAAAAAAAGGGCCTCAAAATGGCTCCTCGAAACGGAAGTTGAATTTTTCCTGGCATTTCTGATCCGGCAGGGGTAGGAAAAATTCCCTTATAGGTTAAGTGTGGATATACAAAACCTTTCATTTAAAAAAAAAATTTTGAAAATCGGACTTACCGTTTTCAAAATTTTGCAAAAAATCGAAAATTATTTTTTTTGTAAGATTGAGTTATCTTTCTTTGTACCATATATTTTGTGATATTAATGAAAAAAATTCTCAACTTTGTTATTTCTTAATGAAAATTGGTTTACAAGGTAATAGTGGTATGCCGAGTTCAATTTTGGAATCGAAATTTTTTTTGGGGGCGGCCATTTTAAAAATGGCCGCCATTTCCCGCCAAAATTAAAATTACTCCGATTTTAATGCAAATTGGTATATAAGGTAATAGTGGTATTGCAAGTTGATTGTTAACATCAAAATTTTTTTATAGTCGGCCATTTTCAAAATGGCCGCCGTTTCCCGCCAAAATTAAATTTACTCAGATTTTAACGAAAATTGGTATATAAGGTAATAGTTGTATGGCGAGTTGATTTTTGACATCGAAATATTTTTATTGTCGGCCATTTTAAAAATGGCCGCTGTTTCCCGCCAAAATTGAACTTACTCCTATTTTGATGAAAATTGGATAAATTAAGTTATCTCAAATGCCAAGAGACATTGACAAAGA
The DNA here is from genome assembly GCA_963971305.1 of Arcuatula senhousia. Classification (NCBI taxonomy): domain Eukaryota; kingdom Metazoa; phylum Mollusca; class Bivalvia; order Mytilida; family Mytilidae; genus Arcuatula; species Arcuatula senhousia. The sequence goes on from OZ020308.1 coordinate 29,827,337, forward strand.
GGGGTACGTGAGGGGACATTTTTGTGACTCGCTTGCGATCACAATTAGAACTAGTTATTATTATTATGTCCCCGACCACGAAGTGTCGTCGGGGACATATTGTTTTTACTCCGTTTCTTATTTTTCTTATTATTATTATTATTATTATACTTTTTTCTTTTTCTTCCGTCAACCTGATGCACGAACTTGTCCGGCTATCTCCTCGGAAATGGTTGGACCGATCGATATGAAACTTGGAGGGGTGATAGGTCCCATGGTCCTACGGTGTATCTTGCGGTTTATAATTTCAAAATGGCCGCCATTTCCAAGATGGCCGCCAAAATGGCGAAAAATGTAAACATTGTCCGATTTCAACGAAATTTGGTATACAGGGTATAACGGTGATGGCGACTGATGGCGCATTGTCGGAATTTCTGTAATGGCCGCCATTTTCAAGATGGCCGCCGAAAATCGCGAAAAATGTAAACATTGTCCGATTTCAACGAAACTTGGTATACAGGGTGTAAGGGTGATGGCGACTGACGGCGCATTGTCGGAATTTCTGTAATGGCCGCCATTTTCAAGATGGCCACCGAAAATCGCGAAAAATGTAAACATTGTTCGATTTCAACGAAACTTGGTATACAGAATATATGGGTGATGGCGACTCACATCGCATTGTCGGAATTTCCGCAATGGCTGCCATTTTCAAGATGGCCGCCGAAAATCACGAAAAATGTAAACATTGTCCAATTTTAACGAAACTTGGTACACAGGGTATATGGGTGATGGCGACTCATATTAAATGAGAACGGGAGGGGACATCCCTTGTTTCGGGAAACGTAAATTTTAATTATTATTATTATTTTTCTCGGTATTCTGGATCGTGAACTTGTCCACCTCATTTTTTCGACACCTTTTAAGATAGGAAGCTGAAACTTCATATATCAAGAGTATGGAATGGGAGATTGTGCTTTTTGTATTTTTCGTCGAAATCGAACGACCCCTTATAGGTAAAAAAAGGGCCTCAAAATGGCTCCTCGAAACCGAAGTTGAATTTTACCTGGCATTTCTGATCCGGCAGGGGTAACACAAATTCCTTTATGGGGTAAGTGTAGACTTTCGATACCTTTCATTTAAAAAAAAAATTTGAAAATCGGACTTACGGTTCTCAAAATTTTGCAAAAAATCGAAATTTATTTTTTTTGTCAAATTGAGTTATCTTTCTTTCTTGGAACAATATATTTTGTAATAGTAATGTAAAAATTCTTAACTTTGTTATTTCTTAATGAAAATTGGTTTACAAGGTAATAGTGTTATGCCGAGTTCATTTTTGGTATCGAAAAAAAATTTTGGCGGCCATTTTTAAAATGGCCGCCATTTTCCCGCCAAAAATTAAACTTGCTCCAATTTTGATGAAAATTGGTAATTAAGGTAATAGTGGCATGGCGAGTTGATTTTTAACATCAAATTTTTTTATCGTTGGCTATTTTCAAAATGGCCGCCGTTTTCCACCAAAAATTAAACTTACTCCGATTTTGATGAAAATTGGTATATAAGGTAATAGTGGTATGGCGAGTTGATTTTTGACATCAAATTTTTTTATCGGTGGCCATTTTCAAAATGGTCGCCGTTTCCCGCCAAATTAAAGTTACTCTGATTTTGATGAAAATTGGTATATAAAGTAATAGTGGTATGGCGAGTTGATTTTTGACATTGAAATTTTTATTTCGTCGGCCATTTTCAAAATGGCCGCCGTTTCCGGCCAAAATCAAAGTTACTCTGATTTTGATGAACATTGGTATATAATGTAAAAGTGGTATGGCGAACTTATTTTTGACATCAAATTTTTTTTAGCGTCTCTTAGCATTTGAGATAACTTATATCCAATTTTTATCAAAATAGGAGTAAGTTTAATTTTGGCCATTTCCCCCCAAAATTAAACTTACTCCTACAGATGGGTCCAAACCTAACCTGTATGCAAACCAAACTAAAAAAGCAAACCAGAAGTTTGGTCTAAGTTCACTTTTCACTTTGTTTGGTTTACTTTTAGCAAACCAAAGTTTACTTTGTTGTTTACTCGAAAAGTAAACCAGACGGCTTGTTTGGTTTGGTTTGGTTTGGTCAGAGCGAACCAAACTTTAAAAAGCAAACCAAACCAGCGCCCTAGTTTGGTTTGGTTTGCTCTGAGCAAACCGCGAGCATGCGCAGATGATTCATTTAATCGATGTGAAAAAATGTCCGAACTATTTCACAATTATTACATTTCATGAACAAATATTATTCAATAAATGTCTCAGTCGAATTACAAATTCTGTTTTAAACATTTAACATCATATTAGATTGGTATTTTATGAGTAAACCAAACCAGCACCAAAGTTTTCTATTTTCAGAGCAAACCAAACCAGCGGCCTGGTTTGGTTTGGTTTGCTAAGAGAAAACCATGAGCATGCGCAGATGATTCAAAGAATCAAAGTTATACGACGCCCGACATCATTTTATAATATTTGTTCTCGTAAAACAAATATGTTTTACTTGAAAAATTTATTATGATTTAAATATTAACCATCATTTTAGATTGGTTTGGTAAGAGTAAACCAAACCAGCGCCCTAGTTTGGTTTGGTCGAAGCAAACCAAACCAGAACCCTTGTTTGGTTTGGTCAGAGCAAACCAAACCAGCGTCAAAGTTTGGTTTGGTCAGAGCAAACCAAACCAGCCGCCTAGTTTGGTTTGGTTTGCTTTTCAAACCAAACCAAACTAGAAAAAGCAAACCACGGTTTGTTTTGAGTAAACTGTGGTTTGCTATTTTGTTTGGTCAAGCAAACCAAACCAAACCAGAAAAGTAAACTAGATGTTTGCTCCCGGTTCACTTTTGTACAGGTTAGGTTTGGACCCATCTGTATTTTGATGAAAATTTGATATAATAAGTTATCTCAAATGCTAAGAGACATTGACAAAGAGGGGTACGTGAGGGGACATTTTTGTGACTCGCTTGCGATCACAATTAGAACTAGTTATATCTCCCAAACACTATGTTTGGGAGATATATTGTTTTTACTCTGTTTCTTATTATTATTCTTCTTTTTTTTCTTCTTCCGGACATGAACGTGTCCGAGTGGTTTCTCAAAAACTACTCTATGGTTCTTTATGAAATTTTGTAAGGTGATAGAGTGGGTCCCAAAGGTGTGCATGCAATTTTCAAAGATTTCAAAATGGCCGCCGTTTCCATGGAAACGGGTAAAGGTCATAATATAGGACATTGCGATATCTCGGTTACCTAGGTGTGCAGGGTTCTGAAATTTTGTAGGTGAGTAGAGCAAAAGGAGCTCTTTAATAATACGAAAAAAAATTTCGGAGCGATATTTACGGTTTTCGAGTTATTCACGAAAATGCGATTTTTCGGGCCCAAAAATGGAAAATTGTCAAAATGCTACGATTTCGACAAAATTTGGTATCTTGGGGTTTGAAATGATGGCGAGTTAGGATGCGATGTCAAAATTTATGCAAGAGTGACAATATGCGAACGTTTGGGAGATATTTTTGTGTTGGGCATCCCCAACAAGGTCAGCACTAGTTATGTCTCCTAAACGAAAGTTTGGAGACATATTGTTTTTACTCCGTTTCTTATTATTATTATTCTTTTTCTTCTTTCTCCCCGCCATGAACTTGTCCGGTAGTTTTCTCTCAAACGACTAGGGGGATTCGCACGAAACATTGTAGGAAGGTAGATCGGTTACTGAAGTTGTTGACAGACTTTTCAAAAATTTCAAAATGGCCGCCGTTTCCGTGTAATTGGCGAAAGTTCATAATATAGGACATTGCAATATCTCGGTAACCTAGGTGCGTAGGAGGCGGAAATTTTGTAGATGAATAGAGCAAAAGGAGCTCTTCATAAATACGAAAAAAAAATTTGAAGCAATATTTACGGTTTTCGAGTTATTTGCGAAAATGTGATTTTTCGGGCCCAAAAATGCGAAAATCGTCAAATGCTTCGATTTCGACAAAATTTTGTATCTTGGGGTTTTAAAAGATGGCGAATCATAATACGAGGTCAAAAATGGGTTCGTTTGGGAGACATTTTTGTGTTGGGCATCCCCAACACAGTCAGCACTTGTTATTATTATTTTTCTCGGTATTCTGGACCGTGAACTTGTCCACCTCATTTTTTCGACATCTTTTAAGGTAGGAAGCTGAATCTTCATATATCAAGAGTATGGAATGGGAGATTGTGCTTTTTGTATTTTTCGTCGAAATCGAACGACACCTTATAGGTCAAAAAAGGGCCTCAAAATGGCTCCTCGAAACCGAAGTTGAATTTTTACCTGGCATATCTGATCCGGCAGGGGTAGGAAAAATTCCTTTAACGGGTAAGTGTTGACTTTTAATACCTTTCATTTAAAAAAAGAATTTTGAAAATCGGACTTATGGTTCTCAAAATTTTGCAAAAAATCGAAATTTAATTTTTTGGTCAAATTGAGTTATCTTTCTTGTTACAATATATTTTGTAAAAGTAATGTAAAAATTTTCAACTTTGTTATTTCTTAATGAAAATCGGTTTACAAGGTAATAGTGGTATGCCGAGTTCATTTTTGGTATGGAAAAAATTTTTTGGCGGCCATTTTAGAAATGGCGGCTAAAATGGCCGCCGTTTTCCCGCCAAAACTTATACTTGCTTTAATTTTTATGAAAATTGGTATATAAGGTAATAGTGGTATGGCAAGTTGATTTTTGACATCAAAATTTTTTTTCATCAGCAATTTTCAAAATGGCCGCCATTTCCCGCAAAAATTTAAAGTTACTCCGATTTTTATGATAATTTGTATATAAGGTAATAGTGGTATGGCGAGTTGATTTTTGACATTAAAAATTTTTCATCGTCGGCCATTTTCAAAATGGCAGCCGTTTCCCGCCAAAATTAAAGTTACTCAGATTTTGATGAAAATTGGTATTCAAGGTAATAGTAGTATGGCGAGTTGATTTTTGACATCAAAATTTTTTTATCGTCGACCATTTTCAAAATGACCGCCATTTCCCGCCAAAATTAAAAGTAACTCCGATTTTGATGAAAATTTGTAGATAAGGTAATAGTGGTATGGGGAGTTGATTTTTACATTGAAATTTATTTGTAGTCGGCCATTTTGAAAATGGCTGCCGTTTCCCGCCAAAATTAAACTTACTCCTATTTTGATGAATATTGTGTATATTAAGTGATCTCAAATGCCAAGAGACATATTGACAAAGAGGGGTACGTGAGGGGACATATATGTGACTCGCTTGCGATCACAATTAGAACTAGTTATTATTATTATTATTTTTCTCGGTATTCTGGACCGTGAACTTGTCCACCTCATTTTTTCGACATCTTTTAAGGTAGGAAGCTGAATCTTCATATATCAAGAGTATGGAATGGGAGATTGTGATTTTGGAATTTTTCGTCGAAATCGAACGACCCCTTATAGGTCAAAAAAGGGCATCAAAATGGCTATTCGAAACCGAAGTTGAATTTTTACCTGGCATTTCTGATCCGGCAAGGGTAGGTCAAATTCTTTATGTGGTAAGTGTAGACTTTCAATACCTTTCATTTAAAAAATTTTTTGAAAAACGGACTTAAGAATTTCAAAATTTTGCAAAAAATCGAAATTTAATTTTTTTGTCAAATTGAGTTATCTTTCTTGTTACAATATATTTTGTAATAGTAAAGTAAATATTCTCAATTTTGTTGTTTCTTAATGAAAATCGGTTTACAAGGTAATAGTGGTATGCTGAGTTCATTTTTGGTATCGAAAAAAAATTTGGCGGCCATTTTTAAAATTGCGGCTAAAATGGCCGCCGTTTTCCCGCCAAAACTTAAACTTGCTCCAATTTTTATGAAAATTGGTATTTAAGGTAATAGTGGTATGGCGAGTTGATTTTTGACATCAAAATTTTTTTCATCGTCGACCATTTTCAAAATGGCTGCCGTTTCCCCCAAAATTTAAAGTTAATCTGATTTTGATGAAAATTGGTACATAAGGTAATAGTGGTATGGCGAGTTGATTTTTGACATTAAAAATTTTTCATCGTCGGGCATTTCCAAAATGGCCGCTGTTTCCCGCCAAAATTAAAGTTACTCAGATTTTGATGAAAATTGGTATTCAAGGAAATAGTGGTATGGCGAGTTGATTTTTTACACCAAAATTAATTTTCGTCAGCCATTTTCAAAATGGCCGCCGTTTCCCGCCAAAATTTAAAGTGACTCCGATTTTGATGAAAGTTTAATTGTATATAAGGTAATAGTGGTATGGCGAGTTGATTTTTTACATTGAAATTTATTTGTAGTCGGCCATTTTGAAAATGGCCACCGTTTCCCGCCAAAATTAAACTTACTCCTATTTTGATGAATATTGGGTATATTAAGTGATCTCAAATGCCAAATGACATATTGACAAAGAGGGGGTACGTGAGGGGACATATATGTGACTCGCTTGCGATCACAATTAGAACTAGTTATTTTTATTATACGCCTCGCCAAAAGTTAAGCAACACCAACTTTTTTTAAACCATAATCATTTTATGGCTTGAAATATTCGCACATTACAAAATGATGGAATATCAAAAAGTAATCACTTCAATGTATTGACTCTAATTATGTAATGGACTCAAGATATTTTATCATAAATGTTTGCAAGTCCTGGAAATCCAACTTTTCGAAAATGGTGTAAAACTAAGATAAAATAACGTTTAAAAAGTTTAACTTTCAATATCAATTGTAGACTGATAACAACTTATCAATGCATATAATGTTTGCAAACATGACATATTACCACTATACAAACAAAAAATAATGGTTTCAAGCTCAAGTTGCATCTACTGTGGTCAACAAATGGACTTAATCAGTTTTCACCATAAAAAGTATGAAAAACGCTAAAAAGGCAAAATTTTTGCAAATGTGTACGATTTTTAGTCTAAAACAAATTCATTGTTTTTCTAACCCTAAAACACTTGTTTGAACCTAAAAGATGTTACTAAAGCATTTGAATTGTTTGAATTCCTACCAGAACATATCCGTAAAAAGTGGGGTTGGATACTTAAAAATCTGTAATTGGCATGAAAATATGCAATTCTGATGTTTTTGTTTAAGGCAAAGCTTTACCATTGGTTTAAGTTACCACATCCATATTGATAAAAAGTCAAACCTAACTTCTACTTTCGGCAATAGAAGCAAACCTTCAAAAGGTCACAATAATGCCTTTAATCAAAAATATCGAAAAACTGAAAAATTACCATTAAAAATTTCCAGCTATGAGATTTTCGGAATGGGTTTCCGAGTATCACTTGTTATGAGTACCCAAATGTCACCTTTAAAATCAGTTAATGTAAAAAATCTGAAGTCAGCATTTTGAACCATGCAAAAGCCATGCAAAAGTTAGCTTTCATTTCTTTACAATGTTTAGGTCTCAAACCGGAAAAAAAACGATCCAAAAATGCTGGAGGTGATATGTTAACATCCTAATTGTTACAACAGAGCAAATAACATATGGTTTTAATCATCAAAGCTCACAATTTACGCAACCCAAAAGTTGTAACTGAAACAACACTTTTTGGATTGCTTGATTTGTTTGCCAATATTGAATATTTTACAAAAGCCGAAAATTGTACGATGATTGATTAGAATCAGAAAATGTTGTAAATGTGTGGAAGAAAATATAGGCCAAGTTTCATGATGTTGTTTAGAGAATTATGGACGCTGTACTAACGTGAGTACAGGTGTTGCTTAACTTATGGCGAGGTGTATATTATTATGTCCCCGAACAGGAAGTGTCGGGGACATATTGTTTTTGCTCGGTTATTATTATTATTATTATTATTATTAAGGTCTTTCCCTTCCACAGAAGGAAAGACCTTACTGCATTTCTTATGATTATTATTATTAATATTATTTTTTTTCTGCCGCAGATGTCAAAAAAGTGTCGCGACCATTCATTACGAAACTTAGTACTATTAATCGACACTACCAGGGCTCGACTTGAGTCGGCCTGCGAAACCGATCTATTTTTAGTAACGGAGTTATCTGCCCGGAACCCAAAAACCTTGTCTGCAGATAAAGTCAGAAACCGTAACTGTTATAAAAAATCTGAAGCAGGGAAAATGTTGCTAGACTCCTGGTCATCATTCGTCACGCAAAAAAAAATTTTTCGATCAACTTCCTGGTTACGCGTTTTTGACCCGAAAAGTGTCACGACTCGTCAAATTTTTTTTCTTCAAAACGGTTTGTCCTAGAGACTTGGGTCCTTCAATTTAAGACCAAAGTCGAATGGTTACAGGCAGCCATTTTCAAAATGGCCGACACTGTAAACAGTTTTTAAGAAATAACACCTAAACCGTACAAAATTGAAGCGGACAATACATGGGAAGAATGTTCGCCATGTCGAGATCTACAAAAAGTGTTACAGGTGCGAAAGCGTAAAACTTGTTGTTTTTGAGTTATCGCCCTTGATTCGTATTTTTAAAATGATTTTTGTTTATAACTTTTTAACCATAAAAGATGGTGAATGAAAAAATGGGTTTATTTGAAAGAGAATTGAATTTCCTACAATTTGAACCCAAACAGTACATAATTCGGTTGAACGGTTTCAAGATGGCGGCCAAAACAAGCTTCGCGAAACACGTTTTTTGCCCATAACTTGAAAACCATAACAAATAGTATAGTCAACATGTATACTTAAATGAATCAGAATGCAAAGAGCTAAAATTGAGTCAGAGGTCAAAGGTCATGGGTCAAGGTCATTCCCTAGCAACAAGGTAACCTTAATGAAAAGTCCATAGCAACCATACATATTCTTAAACAAGACTACTTTCTGAGTTAAGATGTAAGTTTTTGCAACCGGAAGTGACATTTAGTCCATAGCAACCAACATAAAAGTCCTTAGCAACCATACTTTTTCTGGCTGTAGGCTCCCTTATCTTCATTCTGGAGCCTATATCACAATAATTGGCAACATCTTGTCATAAACAAAGTGACTCAAATGTCTTTAGTACTTGTATAAAATACCATAACAAAAACATAAGACAGGGAAAGACCTCACATTTGTTCTCTGAACAAATGACTTTTTAATTATTATTATTATTTTTCTCGGTATTCTGGTGTGGTGAACTTGTCCACCTACTTTTTTCGACATCTTTTGAGGTAGGAAGCTGAAACTTCATATATCAAGAGTATGGAATGGGAGATTGTGCTTTTTATTTTTTTTTGCCGATATCCGACGACCCCTTATAGGTCAAAAAGGGGCCTCAAAATGGCTCCTCGAAACCCAAATTGAATTTTCACCTGGCATTTCTGAACCGGCTGAGATAGGAAAAATTCCTTTATAGGGTAAGTGTGAACTTATAATACCTTTCTTTAAAAAAAATAAATTGAAAATCGGACTTACTGTTTTCAAAATTTTGCAAAAATTCGAAAAAGGGAGATAATTCAATACCACATTATTCGAAATTATAACAAATTATAAGAATTTTTAGGTAATTTTTTTTTTAAATTAAGTATTGCTAAAGACCTAATGCACACTTTAATGCAAAAGGTTACAGTGATACGCCAAGATGATTTCTTGGTCTTGAAAAATCGAAAAATATTTTTGTGTAATATTGAGTTATCTTTCTTTGTACAGGATATTTTGTAATAGTAATGTAAAAATTCTCAACTTTGTTATTGTTTAATAAAAATTGGTTTTCTAGGTAATAGTGGTATGCCGAGTTCATTTTTGGTATCAAATTTTTTTTTGGCGGCCATTTTCAATATGGCGGCTAAGATGGCCGCCATTTTCCCGCCAATCTTTTACACTTGCTCCGATTTTGATAAAAATTGGTATTTAAGGTAATAGTGGTATGTCGAATTGATTTTTGACATTAAAATTTTTTTTCGTCGGCCATTTTCAAAATGGCCGCCGTTTCCCGCCAAAATTAAAAGTTACTCAGATTTTGATGAAAATTGGTATACAAGGTAATTGTGGTATGGCAAGTTGATTTTTGACATCAACATTTTTTTTTCATCCGCCATTTTCAAAATGGGTGCCGTTTCCCGCCAAAAAATAAAGTTACTCCGATTTTTATGAAAACTTGTATATAAGGTAATAGTGGTATGGCAGGTTTATTTCTGACATTAAAATTGACAAAGAGGGGTACGTGAGGGGACATATATGTGACTCGCTTGCGATCACAATTAGAACTAGTTATTATTATTATTATGTCCCCGAACACGAAGTGTTGGGGACATATTGTTTTTGCTCGGTTTCTTATTATTATTATGTCTCCCAAACACTATGTGTTGGGAGACATATTGCTTTTACTCCGTTTCTTATTATTATTCTTTTTTTTTCTTCTTCCGACCATGAACGTGTCCGCACAGTTTCTCAAAAACTACTCAATCGATTGTCATAAAATTTTGTATATAGGTAGGTGGGGACTCAAAGTTGTGCATGCACAAATTGGAATTTGCAAAATGGCCGCCGTTTCCATGGAAACAGGGTTTAGGTCATTATATAGGACATTGCGATATCTTGGTTACCTAGGTGCGCAGGATTCTGAAATTTTGTAGGTTAATAAAGTAAAAGGTGCTCTTTAATAATACGAAAAAAACTTTGAAGCGATATTTACGGTTTTCGCATTATTTACGAAAATTTGATTTTTCGGGTCCGAAAATGTGATAATTGTCGAAATGCTTTCATTTCAAAAAATTTTGTATCTAGGAGTTTTATTGCATGACGAATTGCAATTCAATGTCAAAATTGAGGTTTGAGTGATAGTTTGCGCACGTTTGGGAGACATTTTTGTGTTGGGCATCCCCAACACAGTCAGCACTAGTTTTTTTTATTATTATTATTCTTAGTATTCTGTAGTGTGAACTTGTCCGCTCGATTTAAAGAACATCTTTGAAGGTAGGAAGCTGAAACTTCATATATCAAGAGTATGGAGTGTGAAATTGTGTAATCAGATTTTTTCGTCAAAATTAAACGCCCCCTTATAGGGTAAATAGGGGCCTGAAAATGGCTCCTCGAAATCAAAGTTTTATTTTTAATGGCATTTGTAAACCGGCTGGTATATTGAAAATCTGTTTGTATATAAAATAGGTACTTACAAGAGGTATCATACAAAAAAAGAATTTTGAAAATCGGACTTACCGTTTTCAAAATTGTGCGAAAATTCGAAAAAAGGGGAGATAATTGAATACCACATTATTTAAAATTATATCAAATCTTTAGTATTTCTAGGTAAAATTTTATAAATTAAATATCGCTGACAACTTTTATACAGGTATTGGTGTAGAAAGTTAGTGATATGCCAAGATAATTTTATGGTCTCGGAAAAAAATTTGGTTGACTTTCAAAATGGCCGACCATTTCCCGCCAAAATTGAAACTTGCTCCGAATTTGATGAAAAATGGATTATAAGGTAATAGTGATATGCCGAGTTAATTTTTGGTATCGAAATTTTTTTATCGACCGAAATTGTCAAAATGGCCACCACTTCCGGTAAAAATTCAACTTGCTCCGATTTAAACGAAAATTTATATCGAGGGGTTTTAAAGGATGCCGATTTGAAGTGCGTTGTCGAAAAATTCAAAATGGCCGCCACTTCCGGTAAAAATTCAACTTGCTCAGATTTTAACGAAAATTGATATCTAGGGGTTTTATAGCATGGCGAATTTATGTGCGTTGTCAAAAATGTCGAAAAATTCAAAATGGCCGCCACTTCCGGTAAAATTTAACTTATTCCGATTCTAACGAAAATTGATATCTAAGCATTATAATGGATGGCGAACAGAAAAAAAATATCAACTAAGCCAGATAACAACAAAGAGGGGTACGTGAGGGGACATTTGTGACTCGCTTTGCGATCACAATTATACCTAGTTATGTCCCCGAACACGAAGTGTCGGGGACATATTGTTTTTGCTCGGTTTCTTATTATTATTATTATTATTATTATTATTAAGTCGCCCAAAACAAAGTTTGGGAGACTTATTGTTTTTGCACCGTTTCTTATTATTATTTTTTATTATTATTCTTTTCCTTACTTAATCATGAACTTGTCCGACATATTTTATGAAAACGCTTTGACCAATAAAGATCAAGCTTGCAGAGGTGGATGGAGGGGCACCCAAAGGTGTGTAATCCACTTTTGAAATTTTCAAGATGGCCGCCATTTTCAAAATGGCCGCCGTTTAAGATTTTTGGGCCCCTCTCAGATCTCGGAGATGGGTGGATGGATTTTAATGAAAATTGGTACAATGATAGAGTGATCCTTCCTGAGCAACATGCCGAAAAAAAATTTGACACGAACGCCGCCATTTTAAAATGGCGGCCGTTTTACCAAACCCGCCCCCCAAAAACGTCAACTTTGTCCGATTTCAACGAAATTTGATTTCTAGACTTATTTTGATGCACTGATTTGAATGGAATACTACCCAAGGCGATTTTGGGCGACTTATGTGTTGGCATCCCAACACAATCAGCACTAGTTATTATTATTATATCTCCCAAACACTATGTTTGGGAGATATATTGTTTTTTCTCTGTTTCTTATTATTATTCTTCTTTTTTTTCTTCTTCCGGACATGAACGTGTCCGCGTGGTTTCTCAAAAACTACTCAATGGTTCTTTATGAAATTTTGTAAGGTGATAGAGTGGGTCCCAAAGGTGTGCATGCAATTTTCAAAAATTTCAAAATGGCTGCCGTTTCCATGGAAACAGGTAGAGGTCATAATATAGGACATTGCGATATATCGGTTACCTAGGTGCGCAGGGTTCTGAAATTTTGTAGGTGAGTAGAGCAAAAGGAGCTCTTTAATAATACGAAAAAAAATTTCGGAGCGATATTTACGGTTTTCGAGTTATTCACGAAAATGTGATTCTTCGGTCCAAAAATGGGAAGATTGTAAAAATGCTACGATTTTGACAAAATTTGGTATCTAGGGGTTTCAAACGATGGCGAGTAAGGATGCGATGTCAAAATTTATGCAAGAGTGAAAGTTTGCGTACGTTTGGGAGATATTTTTGTGTTGGGCATCCCCAACACAGTCAACACTTGTTATTATTATTATTTTTCTCGGTATTCTGGATCGTGAACTTGTCCACCTAATTTTTTCGACATCTTTTAAGGTAGGAAGCTGAAAATTCATAAATCAAGAGTATGGAATGGGAGATTGTGCTTTTTGTATTTTTCGCCGAAATCGAACGACCCCATATAGGAAAAAAAAAGGGCCTCAAAATGGCTCCTCGAAACTGAAGTTGAATTTTTCCTGGCATTTCTGATCCGGCAGGGGTAGGAAAAATTCCCTTATAGGTTAAGTGCGGATATACAATACCTTTCATTTAAAAAAAAATTTTTGAAAATCGGACATACCGTTTTCAAAATTTTGCAAAAAATCGAAAATTATTTTTTTTGTAAGATTGAGTTATCTTTCTTTGTACCATATATTTTGTGATATTAATGAAAAAAATTCTCAACTTTGTTATTTCTTAATGAAAATTGGTTTACAAGGTAATAGTGGTATGCCGAGTTCAATTTTGGAATCGGAATTTTTTTCTGGGCCGCCATTTTCAAAATGGCCGCCATTTCCCGCCAAAATTAAAATTACTCCGATTTTAATGAAAATTGGTATATAAGGTAATAGTGGTATGGCAAGTTGATTTTTGACATCAAATTCTTTTTATCGTCGGCCATTTTCAAAATGGCCGCCGTTTCCCACCAAAATTAAATTTACTCAGATTTTAACGAAAATTGGTATATAAGGTAATATATGTATAGTGAGTTGATTTTTGACATCGAAATATTTTTATTGTCGGCCATTTTAAAAATGGCCGCCGTTTCCCGCCAAAATTATACTTACTCCTATTTTGATGAAAATTGGATAAATTAAGTTATCTCAAATGCCAAGAGACATTGACAAAGAGGGGTACGTGAGGGGACATTTTTGTGACTCGCTTGCGATCACAATTAGAACTAGTTATTATTATGTCTCCCAAACGAAAGTTTGGAGACATATTGTTTTTACTCCGTTTCTTATTATTATTATTATTCTTTTTCTTCTTTCTCCGCGGCATGAAACTGTCCATGCGAGTTCTCAGAAATTGCTTGACGGATTTGCACGAAACATTGTATGATGGTAGATGGGTCTTTGAAGTAAATCCTAACCTATTAGGAATTTCCAAGATGGCCGCCATTTTCAAAATGGCCGCCATTACATAAGGGTACCCCAAAATTATCTCAAAAACTACTGGACGGATTTCGACCAAATTTGGACGTTCATTGACAAAATTAAAAAGGACTTGATTGGTGAAAAAAAAATTTCAAGATGGCCGCCATTTTCAAAATGGCTGCTACTGAAAATAGGCAAAATTTGAAAATGTCAACCGATTTGCATGAAACTTAGTATATTAACAGAACAGGGTAAGGCGACCTCAAATCTGTAAACAAAATTTTCAAGATGGCCGCCATTTCAAAATGGCCGCCATCCAAAGTTGTAAAAATTGACCAATTTCAACCAATGCTTCAATTTCAACAACATTTTGTATCTAGAGGTTTTTATGAATGGTGAAATAGAATACGGTGTCAAAAATGCGTTCGTTTGGGAGACATTTTGTGTTGGGCATCCCCAACACAGTCAGCACTTGTTATTATTATGTCTCCCAAACGAAAGTTTGGAGACATATTGTTTTTACTCTGTTTCTTATTATTATTATTATTATTATTATTCTTTTTCTTCTTTCTCCCGCCATGAACGTGTCCGTACCGTTTCTTCAAAACGCCTCGAAGGATTTTAACGAAACATTGTAGGAAGGTAGATGGGTTACTAGAGTTGCGGAGGGACTTTTAAAAAATTTCAAAATGGCTGCCGTTTCCGTGTAATTGGCGAAAGTTCATAATATAGGACATTGCAATATCTCGGTAACCTAGGTGCGTAGGAGGCTGAAATTTTGTAGGTGAATAGAGCAAAAGGAGCTCTTTAATAATACGAAAAAAAATTTTGAAGCGATATTTACGGTTTTCGAGTTATTTGCGAAAATGTGATTTTACGGGCCCGAAAATGCCAAAATTGTCAAAATGCTTCGATTTCGACAAAATTTTGTATGTAGGGGTTTTAAAAGATGGTGAATCAGAATATGATGTCAAAAATGGGTTCGTTTGGGAGACATTTTTGTGTTGGGCATCCCCAACACAGTCAGCACTTGTTATTATTATTATTTTTCTCGGTATTCTGGATCGTGAACTTGTCCACCTTATTTTTTCGACATCTTTTAAGGTAGGAAGCTGAAAATTCATAAATCAAGAGTATGGAATGGGAGATTGTGCTTTTTGTATTTTTCGCCGAAATCGAACGACCCCATATAGGTAAAAAAAGGGCCTCAAAATGGCTCCTCGAAACCGGAGTTGAATTTTTCCTGGCATTTCTGATCCGGCAGGGGTAGGAAAAATTCCCTTATAGGTTAAGTGCGGATATACAATACCTTTCATTTAAAAATTTTTTTTTGAAAATCGGACTTACCGTTTTCAAAATTTTGCAAAAAATCGAAAATTATTTTTTGTAAGATTGAGTTATCTTTCTTTGTACCATATATTTTGTGATATTAATGAAAAAAATTCTGAACTTTGTTATTTCTTAATGAAAATTGGTTTACAAGGTAATAGTGGTATGCCGAGTTCAATTTTGGAATCGAAATTTTTTTTGGGGCGGCCATTTTAAAAATGGCCGCCATTTCCCGCCAAAATTAAAATTACTCCGATTTAAATGAAAATTGGTATATAGGGTAATAGTGGTATGGCGAGTTGATTTTTGACATCAAATTTTTTTATCGTCGGCCATTTTCAAAATGGCCGCCGTTTCCCGCCAAAATTAAAGTTATTCTGATTTTGATGAAAATTGGTTTACAAGGTAATAGTGGTATGCCAAGTTCAATTTTGGAATCGAAATTTTTTTGGGGGCCGCCATTTTAAAAATGGTCGCCGTTTCCCGCCAAAATTAAAGTTATTCTGATTTTGATGAAAATTGGTTTACAAGGTAATAGTGCTATGCCAAGTTCAATTTTGGAATCGAAATTTTTTTGGGGGCCGCCATTTTAAAAATGGTCGCCGTTTCCCGCCAAAATTAAACTTACTCCTATTTTGATGAAAATTGGATAAATTAAGTTATCTCAAATGCCAAGAGACATTGACAAAGAGGGGTACGTGAGGGTACATTTTTGTGACTCGCTTGCGATCACAATTAGAACTAGTTATTATTCTTCTTCTTTTTTCTTTTTTTTCTTTCCGTAGAACGGTGTCTGCGCGTTTTCTCAGAGATGCATTGCCCAATCAATATGAAACTTTGGGAACATATAAAGGGTGACCTGAAGTTTTGCAAACAGCTTTTATAATTTTCAAAATGGCCGCCGTTTCCTTGGAAACAGGAAAAGGTCATTATATAGGACATTGTGATATCTCGGTAACCTAGATGCGCAGGATTCTGAAATTTTGTAGGTGAATAGAGCAAAACATTCTCTTTAATAATACGAAAAAAAATTTTGAAGCGATATTTACGGTTTTCAAGATATAGATAAAAATGTGATTTTAAGGGTGATAATAGGATCAAAATTTTAATAAAAATTTCAAAGTGGTCTTATTATGATGAAAATTGGTATACTGATAGATTATGATGTTGCGAGTAATATTCTATAACTAAAATTAAAATTTGACGATGGCAGCAATTTTGATTCCAAGATGGCCGCCAAAATTTCAAAGTGGTCTGATTGTGATGAAAATTGGTATACTGATAGATTATGATGTTGCGAGTAATATTCTATAACTAAAATCAAAATTTGACGATGGCGGCTATTTTGATTCCAAGATGGCCGCCAAAATTTCAAAGTTGTCTGATTGTGATGAAAATTGGTATACTGATAGATTATGATGTTGCGAGTAATATTCTATAACTAAAATTTAAATTTGACGGTGGCGGCCATTTTGAATCCAAGATGGCCGCCAAGATTTCAAAGTGGTCTGATTATGATGAAAATTGCTGTACTGATAGATTATGATGTTCCGAGAAATATTCTATAACTAAAATTAAAATTTGACGATTGCGGCCATTTTGAATCCAAGATGGCCGCCAAAATGTCAAAGTGGTCTGATTTACATGAGAATTTATATATAGTTTTTTTTTGACATGCTGAAGAGAATAATGGCAATGGAAGTTTGTTTTGGAGACATTCTGTGTTGGCATGCCAACACAATCATACCTAGTTATTATTATTATTATTAAGTCGCCAAAACAAAGTTTGGGAGACTTATTGTTTTTGCACCGTTTCTTATTATGTCCCCGAACACGAAGTGTCGAGGACATATTGTTTTTGCTCGGATTCTTATTATTTTTTTTATTATTATTATTCTTAGTATTCTGTAGTGTGAACTTGTCCGCTCAATTTAAAGAACATCTTTGAAGGTAGGAAGCTGAAACTTCATATATCAAGAGTATGGAGTGTGAAATTGTGTAATCAGATTTTTTCGTCAAAATAAAACGCCCTCTTTTAGGGTTAATAGGGGCCTGAAAATGGCTCCTCAAAATCAAAGTTTTATTTTTAATGGCATTTGTAAACCGGCTGGTATATTGAAAATCTGTTTATATATAAAATAGGTACTAATAAGAGGTATCATTCAAAACAAGAATTTTGAAAATCAGACTTTCCGTTTTCAAAATTTTGCAAAAATTAGAAAAAAGGGGAGATAATTGAATACCACATTATTTGAAATTATATCAAATCTTTAGTATTTCTAGGTAAAATTTAAAAATTAAATATCGTTGACGACTTGTATACAGGTGTTGGTGTAGAAAGTTAAAGTGATATGCCAAGATGATTTTTTGGTCTCGAAAAAAATTTGGTCGATTTTCGAAAAGGTCGACCGTTTCCCGCCTAAATTGAAACTTGCTCCGAAATAGATGAAAATTGGTTTATAAGGTAATAGTGATATACCGATTTAATATTTGGTATCGAAATTTATTTAATCGACCGCAATTTTCAAAATGGCCGCCACTTCCGGTAAAAATTCAACTTGCTCCGATTTAAACGAAAATTGATATCGAGGGGTTTTAAAGTATGCCGAATTGAAGTGCGTTGTCGAAAATGTAGAAAAATTCAAAATGGCCGCCACTTCCGGTAAAAATTCAACTTGCTCAGATTTTTAGGAAAATTGATATTTAGGGGTTTTATAGCATGGCGAATTTATGTGCGTTGTTGAAAATGTCGAAAAATTCAAAATGGCCGCCACTTCCGATAAAAATTCAACTTGCTCAGATTTTAACGAAAATTGATATTTAGGGGTTTTATAGCATGGCGAATTTATATGCGTTGTCGAAAATGTCGAAAATTTCAAAATGGTCGCCACTTCCGGTAAATAAAAATTCAACTTGCTCAGATTTTTAGGAAAATTGATATCTAGGGGTTTTATAGCATGGCAAATTTATGTGCGTAGTTAAAAATGTCGAAAAATTCAAAATGGCCGCCACTTCCGGTAAAAATTCAACTTGCTCAGATTTTAACGAAAATTGATATTTAGGGGTTTTATAGCATGGCAAATTTATGTGCGTTGTCGAAAATGTCGAAAAATTCAAAATGGTCGCCACTTCCGGTAAAATTTAACTTATTCCGATTTTAACGAAAATTGATATCTAAGCATTATAATGGATGGGGAACAAAAAATTTTTATCAACTAAGCCAGATATAAACAAAGAGGGGTACGTGAGGGGACATTTGTGACTCGCTTTGCGATCACAATTATACCTAGTTATTATTATGTCCCCGACCACGAAGTGTCGTCGGGGACATATTGTTTTTACTCCGTTTCTTATTTTTCTTATTATTATACTTTTTTCTTATTCCTCCGTCAACCTGATGTACGAACTTGTCCGACTATCTCCTCGGACATAGGTGAACTGATCGATTTGAAACTTGGAGGGGTGATAGGTGCCAAGGTCCTACAGTGTTTTTTGCGATTTATTATTTCAAAATGGCCGCCATTTCCAAGATGGCCGCCAAAAACCGAAAAACTATTACCTTATTTTTCTTGCAAACCACAAGATGAAATTCAACGAAACTTGGTATACATGTTCAGAAACATAATTGGAAACTTTTTGGGCAAACAAAAATTTCGCGAGTGGCGGCCATTTTGAAAAATGGCCTAAAAAGTGCAAAAATGTAAACATTGTCCGATTTCAACGAAACTTGGTATAGAGGATATATGGGTGATGGTGATTCACGGCGCATTGTCGGAATTTCTGTATTTGTAACCATTTTCAAGATGGCCGCCGAAAATTGCGGAACATGTAAACATTGTCCGATTTCAATGAATTTTGGTATACAGGGTATATGGGTGATGGCGACTGAGGGCATTGTTGAAATTTCTGTAATGGACCCCATTTTCAAGATGGCCGCTGAAAATTGCGAAAAATGTAAACATTGTCCGATTTCAACGAAACTTGGTATACAGGATATATGGGTGATGGCGACTCACAGCGCATAATCGGAATTTCCGTAATGGCTGCCATTTTCAAGATGGCTGCCGAAAATCGCGAAAAATGTAAACATTGTCCAATTTTAACGAAACTTGGTACACAGGGTATATGGGTGATGGCGACTCACTGCGCATTGTCGGAAATCTGTTGAAGAGGACAGACATTATATGAGAACGGGAGGGGACATCCCACGTTTCGGGAAACGCAAATTTTAATTCTTCTTATTATTATTCTTTTCCTTACGTGATCGTGAACTTGTCCGCCACATTTTTTGAAAACGCTTTCACCAAACAAGATAAAACCTGCTGAGATGGGTGGAGGGTCACTCAGAGGTGTGCAATCCACTTTTGAAATTATCAAGATGGCCGCCATTTTCAAAATGACCGCCGTTTAAGATTTTTTGACCCCTCTCAGATCTCAGAGATGGGTGGATTTTAATGAAAATTGGTACACTAGTAGAGTGATCCTTCCTGAGCATTATGGCGAAAAAAGAATTGACGCGAACGCCGCCATTTTAAAATTGCGGCCGTTTTACCGCACCCGCCCCTCAAAAACGTCAACTTTGTCCGATTTCAACGAAATTTGATTTCTAGACTTATTTTGATGCACTGATTTGAATGGAATACTATCCAAGGCGATTTTGGGCGACTTATGTGTTGGCATCCCAACACAATCAGCACTAGTTATTCTTCTGATTCTTTATCGTAAAGTTGTCCTCCTTAATACAAGAAAACGGTCCAAGGAAATTGAATAACACTTGTAAGATTGGATAGTGAGTCATTCAAAGTTTTGTAATGTACTTTTAAAATTTTCAACATGGCCGCCGTTTCAAAATGGCGGCCATCGGAAAAAGTGGGCAGAATTTTTTTTTTCATCGGATCGTCTTGAAAATTAGTCATCTGGGTAAAGCGGGTATACTGAGCTCAAATCTGAGACCGGATTTGGAATCCGAGTTATGGTTTTAAAATGGCGGCCATTTTACTACACCCGCCCCCTAAAAACGTCAACGTTGTCCGATTTCAACGAAATTTGATTTCTAGACTTATTTTGATGCACTGATTTGAATGGAACTCTATCCAAGGCGATTTTGGGCGACTTGTGTGTTGGCATCCCAACACAATTATACCTAGTTATTATTATTATTAAGTTGCCCAAAACATAGTTTTGGGGACTTATTGTTTTTGCAACGTTTCTTATTATTAAGTCGCCCAAAACAAAGTTTGGGAGACTTATTGTTTTTGCACCGTTTCTTATTATTATTATTATTCTTATTATTATTCTTCTGATTCTTTATCGAGAATTTGTCCTCCCTAATACAAGAAAACGGTCCAAGGAAATTGAATAACAGTTTGGGAGACTTATTGTTTTTGCACCGTTTCTTATTAAGTCGCCCAAAACAAAGTTTGGGAGACTTTTTGTTTTTGCACCGTTTCTTATTATTATTATTATTATTATTATTAAGTCGCCCAAAACAAAGTTTGGGAGACTTATTGTTTTTGCACCGTTTCTTATTATTATTATTATTATTCTTCTGATTCTTAATCGTGAAGCTGTCCTCCCTAATACAAGAAAACGGTTCAAGGAAATTGAATAACACTTGTTGGATTGGATAGTGGGTTACCTAAAGGCGTGCAATCAAGTTTTGAAATTTTCAAGATGGCCGTCGTTTCAAAATGGCGGCCATCGGAAAAAGTGGGCGGAATTTTTTTTTTCATCGGATCGTCTTGAAAATTGGTCATTTGAGTAAAGCGGGTATGCTGAGCTCAAATCTGCGACCGGATTTGGAATCCGACTTACGGTTTTAAAATGGCGGCCATTTTACTACACCCACCCCCTAAAAATGTCAACTTTGTCCGATTTCAACGAAATTTGATTTCTAGACTTATTTTGATGCACTGATTTGAATGGAACTCTATCCAATGCGATTTTGGGCGACTTATGTGTTGGCATCCCAACACAATTATACCTAGTTATTATTCTGATTCTTTATCGTAAAGTTGTCCTCCCTAATACAAGAAAATGGTTCAAGGGAATTGAATAACACTTGTTGGATTGGATAGTGGGTCACTCAAAGGCGTGTAATGCACTTTTGAAATTTTCAAGATGGCCGCCGTTTCAAAATGGCGGCCGTCGGAAAAAGTGGGCGGAAAATTTTTTTTCATCGGATCGTCTTGAAAATTGGTCATCTGGATAAAACGGGTATACTGAATTCAAATCTGCGACCAGATTTGAAATCCGACTTCCGGTTTCAAAATGGCGGCCATTTTACTACACCCGCCCCCCTTAGAAATGTGAACTTTGTCCGATTTCAATGAAATTTTATTTCTATACATATTTAATTGCACTGAATGGGAAGAAAAAGTATCCAAGGCGATTTTGGGCGACTTGTGTGTTGGCATCCCAACACAAATTATAGCTAGTTATTATTATTATTCTTATTATTATTCTTCTGATTCTTTATCGAGAATTTGTCCTCCCTAATACAAGAAAACGGTCCAAGGAAATTGAATAACACTTGTGAGATTGGATAGTGGGGCACTCAAAGTTGTGTAATGCACTTTTAAAATTTTCAAGATGGCCGCCGATTCAAGATGGCGGCCATCGGAAAAAGTGGGCGGAAATTTTTTTTTTCATCGGATCGTCTTGAAAATAGGTCATCTGGGTAAAGTGGGTATGCTGAGCTCAAATCTGCGACCGGATATGAAATCCGACTTACGATTTTAAAATGGCGGCCATTTTACTACACCCGCCCCCTTAAAACGTCAACTTTGTCTGATTTCAACGAAATTTTATTTCTAGACTTATTTTGAAGCACTGATTTGAATGGAACTCTATCATAGGCGATTTTGGGCGACTTGTGTGTTGGCATCCCAACACAATTATACCTTGTTATTATTATTAAGTCCACCAAACAACGTTTGGGGACTTATTGTTTTTGCACCGTTTCTTATTATTATTATTCTTCCGATTCTTCCGCTTAGTCGTGAACTTGTCCGGAGATCCCAGAGAAAACGATTCCACATATCAATGTGAAACTTGGCAGGATAATAGATTGTAAAGAAAGGAAGCTTCGTTGACAATCGGAATTTTCAAAATGGCCGCCGTTTCCATGGAAACAGGAAAATGGACTAAATATTGGACATTGCAATATCTCTGTAACCTAGGTGCGCAGGGTTCTGACTTTTTGTAGGTTGATAGAGCAAAACATTCTCTTTAATAATATGAAAAAAAAATTTGAAGCGATATTTACGGTTTTCGAGATATAAATAAAAATGTGATTTTAAGGGAGATAATCGGGTCAAAATTTTCAAAGTGCTCCGATTTACTTGAAAATTGATATTTAGGGTTTTTTTGACATGCTGCAGAGAATAGTGGCAAATACGGGTCGTTTGGGGGACTTTGTGACTTGCTTGCAATCACAGTTAATACTTGTTATTATTCTTCTGATTCTTAATCATGAAGCTGTCCTCCCTAATACAAGAAAACGGTTCAAGGAAATTGAATAACACTTTTTGGATTAGATAGTGGGTCACTCAAAGGCGTGTAATCAAGTTTTGAAATTTTCAAAATGGCCGCCGTTTCAAAATGGCGGCCGTCGGAAAAAGTGGGCGGAAATTTTTTTTTCATCGGATCGTCTTGAAAATTTGTCATCTGGGTGAAGCATGTATGCTGAGTTCAAATCTGCGACCAGATTTGAAATCCGACTTCCGGTTTCAAAATGGCGCCCATTTTACTACACCCGCCCCCCTAAAAATGTGAACTTTGTCCGATTTCAATGAAATTTGATTTCTATACATATTTTATTGTACTGAATTGGAAAAAATAAAATCCCAGGCGATATTGGGCGACTTGTGTGTTGGCATCCCAACACAAATTATAGCTAGTTATTCTTCTGATTCTTTATCGAGAATTTGTCCTCCCTAATACAAGTAAACAGTTAAAAGAAATTGAATAACACTTGTTGGATAGGATAGTGTGTCACTCAAAGGCGTGTAATCATGTTTTGAAATTTTCAAAATGGCCGCCGTTTCAAAATGGCGGCCGTCGGAAAAAGTGGGCGGAAATTTTTTTTTATCAGATCGTCTTGAAAATAAGTCATCTGGGTTAAGCGGGTATGCTGAGTTCAAATCTGCACCGGATTTGAAATCCGACTTACGGTTTCAAAATGGCGGCCATTTTACTACACCCGCCCCCCTAAAAATGTAAACTTTGTCTGATTTCAATAAAATTTGTATACATATTTTATTGTATTGAATGGGAAGAAAAAGTATCCAAGGCGATTTTGGGCGACTTGTGTGTTGGCATCCCAACACAAATTATAGCTAGTTATTCTTAGTATTCTGTAGTGTGAACTTGTCCGCTCGATGTAAAGAACATCTTTGAAGGTAGGAAGCTGAAACTTCATATATCAAGAGTATGGAGTGTGAAATTGTGTAATCAGATTTTTCGTCAAAATTGAACGCCCCCTTTTAGGGTAAATAGGGGCCTGAAAATGGCTCCTCGAAATCAAAGTTTTATTTTTAATGGCATTTGTGAACCGGCTGGTATATTGAAAATCTGTTTATATATAAAATAGGTACTTACAAAAGGTATCATTCAAAAAAAGAAATTTTGAAAATCGGACTTACCGTTTTTCAAAATTTTGCAAAAATTCGAAAAAAAAGGGGAGATAATTGAATACCACATTATTTAAAATTATATCAAATCTTTAGTATTTCTAGGTAAAATTTTATTTATTTAATATTGCTGACGACTTTTATACAGGTATTGGTGTAGAAAGTTAAAGTGATATGCCAAGATGATTTTTTTGGTCGATTTTCAAAATGGACAACCATTTCCCGCCAAAATTGAAACTTGCTCCGAATTTGATGAAAATTGGATTATAAGGTAATAGTGATATGCCGAGTTAATTTTTGGTATCGAAATCTTTTTATCGACCGCAATTTTCAAAATGGCCGTCACTTCCGGTAAAAATTCAAGTTGCTCCGATTTAAACGAAAATTTATATCGAGGGTTTTTAAAGGATGCCGAATAGAAGTGCGTTGTCGAAAATGTCGAAAAATTGAAAATGGCCCCCATTCCGGTAAAAAGTCAACTTGCTCAGATTTTAACGAAAATTGATATCTAAGGGTTTTATAGCATGGCGAATTTATGTGCGTTGTCGAAAATGTCGAAAAATTCAAAATGGCCGCCACTTCCGGTAAAATTTAACTTATTCTGATTTTAACGAAAATTGATATCTAGGGGTTTTATAGCTTCGCGAATTATGTGCGTTGTCAAAAATGTAGAAAAATTCAAAATGGCCGCCACTTCCGGAAAAAATTAACTTACTCCGATTTTAACGAAAATTGATACCTAAGCATTATAATGGATGACGAACAGAAAAAAATTATCAACTAAGCCAAATATAAACAAAGAGGGGTACATGTACATGAGGGGACATTTGTGACTTGCTTTGCGATCACAATTATACCTAGTTATTATTATTATTAAGTCGTCCAAAACAAAGTTTGGGAGACTTATTGTTTTTGCACCGTTTCTTATTATGTCTCCCAAACAAAGGTTTGGAGACATATTGTTTTTGTACGGTTTCTTATTATTATGTCCCCGAACACGAAGTGTCGGGGACATATTGTTTTTGCTCAGTTTCTTATGATTATTATTAAGGTCTTTCCCTTTCCAAAGGGAAGACCTTATTGATTTCGTTCTGCCTATTATTATTATTCTTTTTTTTCTTCCACCAGCGTCAAAAAATTGCCTTGACCGATTTTGATGAAATTTGGCACACTTATTCGGCACTGCCTGGAATAGTTACGGCGCAATCGCGCAAAACGCTGTTTACCCTTGTTATCAGATCTTCTCCGAAACAGTATTAGTTATTAAGATTTTGTTTAGTGGAATTGGTAGCTTACATCCGTGTGATGATTTATCATGCAAAAATAATGCTCTAATTTACTTCCTGGTTGCACGCGTATGGCGCAAAGTTGGCGCAAAATGTAAATGTTGTCCGATTTTAATGAAATTTATTTTCCAAGTAGATTTGAGGGTCCTGATTACGAATCTGTGGTCAAAATTTTTTTTGCGTTTATTATTGCCAAAATGGCGGTCGTCCAATGGTTGTTTACGTATAACTCTTAAACCGTTACAGTTAGTATAGACAATATATGAACAAAAAATAATCGTCATGAAAAGACCTACAATTTGAGTCCAAGAAGTGCATGATTCGGTTGAACGGTTTCGAAATGGGGGCCGAAACAGGTTTTCGCGAAATACGTTTTTTGCCAATAACATGAAAACCTTAACAGATAGTATATTAGACATGTATATGAAAAATGACCATCTTGGCAAGACCTATCATTTAAGCCCAAGAAGTATATGTTACGGTTGAGTGGTTTCAAAATGGCGGCCAAAATCATCATTCAAAGCATAATTGATGCGCCAACAAAATTTGTTTCAAAACAGTTAGTTCTAAAGACTTGGGACCTTCACCAATCGTCTTAGGTGATTTAAGTTGCATCCGAAAATATATATGTCATAGGTCAAATCTCAAGTTTGAATTATTGCGTCATGACTAAATATAGGAATGTATTGCGCAATATATAGTAATTCATATTTAACAATGTAATGTTAAGGAAAAGTCCATAGCAACCATATATTTTCATAATCATTTAAGAAGGGGCTATAATTTGGACCCAAGGTCAAAGGTCAAAGGTCAAGGTCAGTCCTTAGCAACAAGGTAACTTTAAGGAAAAGTCCATAGCAACCATATATTTTCAGAATCAGGGTGGAAGGGGCTATAATTTGGGTCCAAGGTCAAAGGTCAGGGGTCAAAGTCAGTCCTTAGTAACAAGGTTACCATAAGGAAATGTCCATAGCAACCATATATTTTCAGAATCAGTGTGGAAGGGGCTATAATTTGGGTCCAAGATCAAAGGTCAGGGGTCAAGGTTAGTCCTTAGCAGCAAGGTTATCTTTAGAAAAAGTCCATAACAACCATATATTTTATGAATCCAGACTACTTGCTGAGTTTATCTTTTAGTGATCAGAAGTAACCTTTTCTCCATAGCAACCGACCTAAATGTCCAAAACAACCATATATTTTATGACTCCTGACTACTTGCTGAGTTAAAATTTCAATATCTTATGACCAGAAGTAATGTTATGTTTATAACAACCGACCTAAAAGTCCATAGCAACCACATATTTTTAATCTGGACTACCTACAAGGTTTATATATCCAAAAATGGTATCATTCAGTTAGGAATCTATTTCTATTGGAGGACACAAATGGGAAAGACCTCGCGATCGTTCTTTGAACGATTGTAATTTAATTATTATTCTTTTTATTATTCTTGGTATTCTGTACCTTGAACTTGTCCGCGCGTTTTAAAGAACATCTTTTCAGGTAGGAGGCTGAAACTTCATATATCTAGAGAATGGAGCATGAGGTTTTGCACAATATTTTTTTTGTTTGAAACGGAGGACCCTTTATAGGATAATTAGGGGTCCGAAAATGGCTTCTCAAAATCAAAGTTGAATTTTTACTGGCATTCCCAAACCGAAAAGATTAGGGAAAATTCCTTTCACTATGTAGTAGGTATATATAAGAGGTATCATATAAAAAAGAATTTTGAAAATCGAACTTACCGTTTTCAAAATTTTGCAAAAATTCGAAAAAAAGGGAGATAATTGAATACCACATTATTCGAAATTATATCAAATCATAAGTATTTCTAGGTATAATTTTACAATTTTAAATATCACTGAACACTTTTATGGTGTAGAAGGTTAAAGTGATACGCCAAGATGATTTCTTGGTCTCAAAAAAATTTTGTCGGTCAAAATCATAATGGCCGACCGTTTCCCGCCAAAATTGAAACTTGCTCCGAATTTGATGAAAATTGGTTTTTAAGGTAATAGTGATATGCCGAGTTCATTTTTGGTATCGAAATTTTTTTTCGACCGCCATTTTCAAAATGGCCGCCTCTTCCGGTAAAAATTCAAGTTGCTCTAATTTAAACGAAAATTGATATCGAGGGGTTTTAAAGAATGCCGAATTGAAGTGCGTTGTCGAAGATGTTGAAATATTCAAAATGGCCGCAACTTCCTGTAAAAATTCAACTTGCTCAGATTTTTAGGAAAATGGATATTTGGGGGTTTTATAGCATGGCAAATTTATGTGCGTTGTCGAAAATGTCGAAAAATTCAAAATGGCGGCCACTTCCGGTAAAAATTCAACTTGCTCGGATTTTAACCAAAATTGATATCTAGGGGTTTTGAGGGATTGCGAATTGAGGCGCGTTGTCGAAAAATTCAAAATGGCCGCCTCTTCCGGTAAAAATTCAACTTGCTCAGATTTTAACGAAAATTGATATCTAGGGATTTCATAGCATGGAAAATTTATGTGCGTTGTCGAAAATGTCGAAAAATTCAAAATGGCCGCCACTTCCGGTAAAATTTAACTTATTCCGATTTTAACGAAATTGATATCTAAGCATTATAATGGATGGCGAACAGAAAAAATTATCAACTAAGCCAGATATAAACAAAGAGGGGTACGTGAGGGGACATTTGTGACTCGCTTTGCGATCACAATTTTACGTAGTTATTAAGTCGCCCAAAACAAAGTTTGGGAGACTTATTGTTTTTGCACCGTTTCTTCTTCTTCTTATTATTATTATTCTGATTCTTAATCGTAAAGCTGTCCTCCCTAATACAAGAAAACGGTTCAAGGAAATTGAATAACACTTGTTGGATTGGATAGTGGGTTACCTAAAGGCGTGCAATCAAGTTTTGAAATTTTCAAGATGGCCGCCGATTCAAAATGGCGGCCATCGGAAAAAGTGGGCGGAAATTTTTTTTTCATCGGATCGTTTTGAAAATTAGTCATCTGGGTTAAGCGGGTATGCTGATTTCAAATCTGCGACCGGTTTTGAAATCCGACTTACGGTTTAAAAATGGCGGCCATTTTACTACACCCGCCCCCCTTAAAAATGTGAACTTTGTCCGATTTCAATGAAATTTGATTTTTATACATATTTTATTGTACTGAATGGGAAGAAATAGTATCCAAGGCGATTTTGGGCGACTTTTGTGTTGGCATCCCAACACAAATTATAGCTAGTTCTTATTCTTTCTTTTTATTTATTCTTTCCGTTCAATATTGTCCGCACGTTTTCTCAGAGATGCAATGCCCAATCAATATGAAACTTTGGGAATATGTTGATGCTGACCTGAAGTTGTACCAACGACTTTTAAAATTTTGAAAATGGCCACCGTTTCCATGGAAACAGGATAGGGTCATAATATAGGACATTGCAATATCTCGGTTATCTAGTTGCGCATGGTTCTTAAATTTTGAAGGGTGATAGAGCAAAACATTCTCTTTAATCAAACGAAAATAATTTTGATGCGATATTTATGGTTTTCGAAATATAGATGAAAATGTGATTGAAATGGAGATAATCGGGTCAAAATTTTAATAAGAATTTCAAAGTCATCTGATTATGATGAAAAAAGGTATACTGATAGATTATGATGTTGCGAGTAATATTCTATAACTTAGATTAAAATTCCACGATGGAGGCCATTTTGAATCCAAGATGGCCGCCAAAATTTCAAAGTGGTCTGATTATAATGAAAATTGGTATACTGATAGATTATGATGTTGCGAGTTATATTCTATTACTTTAATTAAAATTCGACGATGGAGGCCATTTTGAATCCAAGATGGCCGCCAAAATTTCAAAATGATCTGATTATGATGAAAATTGGTATACTGATAGATTATGATGTTGCGAGTAATATTCTAAAATTTAAATTAAAATTCGACGATGGAGGCAATTTTGAATCCAAGATGGCCGCCAAAATTTCAACGTGGTCTGATTATGATGAAAATTGGTACACTGATAGATTATGATGTTGTGAGTGATATTCTATAACTTAATTTAAAATTTGAAGATGGCGGCCATTTTGAATTCAAGATGGCCGCCAAAATTTTAAAGTGCTCAGATTTACATGAAAATTGATATTCAAGAGTTTTTGACATGCTGAAGAGAATTATAGCAATGAGAGTTTCTTTGGGATACATTCTGTGTTGGCATCCCAACACAATCATACCTAGTTATTATTAAATCACCCAAAACAAAGTTTTGGCGACTTATTGTTTTTACCCCGTTTCTTATTATTCTTATTATGGCTCCCAAACGAAGTTTGTGGAGACATATTGTTTTTGCTCGGTTTCTTCTTCTTATTATTATATCTCCCAAACACTATGTTTGGGAGATATATTGTTTTTATTCTGTTTCTTATTATATCTCCCAAACACGATGTTTGGGAGATATATTGTTTTTACTCTGTTTCTTATTATTCTTCTTCTTCTTTTTTTTATTCTTCCGGACATGAACGTGTCCGAGTGGTTTCTCAGAAACTACTCAATGGTTCTTTATGAAATTTTGTAAGGTGATAGAGTGGGTCCCAAAGGTGTGCATGCAATTTTCAAAGGTTTCAAAATGGCCACCGTTTCCATGGAAACAGGTAAAGGTCATAATATAGGACATTGCGATATCTCAGTTACCTAGGTGTGCAGGGTTCTGAAATTTTGTAGGCGAGTAGAGCAAAAGGAGCTCTTTAATAATACGAAAACAAATTTCGGAGCGATATTTACGGTTTTCGAGTTTTTTACGAAAATGCGATTTTTCGGGCCCAAAAATGGGAAAATTGTCAAAATGCTACGATTTCGACAAAATTTGGTATCTAGGGGTTTGAAATGATGGCAAGTTAGGATGCGATGTCAAAATTTATGCAAGAGTAACAATATGCGAACGTTTGGGAGATATTTTTGTGTTGGGCATCCCCAACACAGTCAGCACTAGTTATTATTATTCTTCTTCTTTTTTTTCTTCTTTCTTCCGGACATGAACGTGTCCAAATCGTTTCTCAAAAACTACTACTAGGATCTTTATGAAACTTTGTATGGTAATAGGGTGGGTCTAAAAGGTGTGCACGCAATTTTCGGAATTTTCAAAATGGCCGTCGTTTCCATGGAAACAAGGAAAGGTCATAATATAGGACATTGCGATATCTCGCTTAGCTAGGTGCGCAGGGTTCTGAAATTTTGCAGGTTGATAGAGCAAATGGAGCTCTTTAATAAAACGAAAAAAAAATTGAAGCGATATTTACGGTTTTCGAGTTATTCACGAAAATGTGATTTTTCGGTCCCAAAAATGGGAAAATTGTCAAAATGCTACGATTTCGACAAAATTTGGTATCTAGAGGTTTCAAATAATGGCGAGTAAGGGTGTGATGTCAAAATTTATGCAAAAGTGACATAATGCGTACGTTTGGGAGATATTTTTGTGTTGGGCATCCCCAACACAGTCAACACTAGTTATTATTATTCTTTCTTCCGCCCTAAATTTTTGTCCGGAAAATTTCTCGTAAACTGTTTATCGAAACATTATGAAATGTTCCCCAAGTATAGACCCTTATGAGAAATTGTGCCAAATGCGTGGGAACTTTTCAAAATGGCTACCGTTTCCATGGCAACAGGGAATGTTCCAGATTTCGGACAATCTTATATCTCTGGAACCTAGGTGGCCATGACTTTGAAACTTCGTATGATTGTAGAGCATGATGGGTACAACAAAAATACGAAAAAAAAAATCGGAAGCGATATTTACGGTTTTTCCGTAAAATGCAAAAATGTGAATTTTCTAGAAATTTCTAGAATTACCAAAAATTAAAGTTTGTCGTATCTTCATGAAAATTGATCATCTGGGTAAATCAGGTATGCTGAGTTCAATGATTCAATCGGAATTTCGATCCGACCTCCGGTTTTCAAATGGCGGCCATTTTGATTTCTAAAAATAGCCGAAAACTAAAGTTTGTCGAATCTTCTTGAAAATGGGTCATCTGGGTAAATTAAGTATGCTGAGTTCAATGATGCAATCGGAATTTCGATCCGACTTCCGGTTTTCAAATGGCGGCCATTTTGATTTCTAAAAATAGCCAAAAACTAAAATTTGTCGAATCTTCTTGAAAATGGGTCATGTGGGTTAATCAGGTATGCTGAGTTCAATGATGCAATCGGAATTTCGATCCGACTTCCGGTTTTCACATGGCGGTCATTTTGATTTCTAAAAATAGCCGAAAACTAAAGTTTGTCGAATCTTCTTGAAAATGGGTAATCTGGGTAAATCAGGTATGCTGAGTTCAATGATGCAATCGGAATTTCGATACGACTTCCGGTTTTCAAATGGCGGCCATTTTGATTTCTTAAAATAGCCAAAAACTAAAGTTTGTCGAATCTTCTTGAAAATGGGTCATCTGGGTAAATCAGGTATGCTGAGTTCAATGATGCAATCGGAATTTCGATCCGACCTTCGGTTTCCAAATGACGGCCATTTTGATTTCTAAAAATTGACTGAAAATTTAAGTTAGTAAAATGCTTACGAGAATAAGTTATCTGGGTAAATCAGGTATGCCAAATTCAATGGTGCACTCAGAATGTTGATTCGACTTCTGGATTTTCTATGGCGGCCATTTTCACTACACTCCCACAGTTGGATTTTTACCATATTTGGTTTCCGTGAAGATATCAATTGTCGACATGGTGCCGTCGTTTGGGAGCCATTCATGATCTCTGATATCCTATCATCAATATTTCTTCTTCTTATTATATCTCCCAAACACTATGTTTGGGAGATATAATGTTTTTACTCTGTTTCTTATTAAGTCGCCCAAAACAAAGTTTGGGAGACTTATTCTTTTTGCACCGTTTCTTATTATTATTATTATTATTATTATTATTCTTTTCCTTACCTGATCGTGAACTTGTCATTGGGATTTTGGACGAACGCTCTGGCCGATCAAGATAAAACTTCCTGAGGTGGTAGGGGGTCACTCAAAGTTGTGCATGAACTTTTATAAATTTTCAAAATGTCTGCCGTTTCCATGGAAACAGCAAAAGGTCAAAATATGGGACATTGCGATATCTCGGTAACCTAGGTGGGTAGGAGGCTGAAATTTTGTAGTTTGATAGAGCAAAATATTCCCTTCAATAATATGAAAAAAATTTTTGAAGCGATATTTACGGTTTTCGAGTTATTAACGAAAATGTGATTTTTCGGTCCGAAATTTGGCTTTTTCAAGTGTTAAAAAGTGCACATTTTGTCCGCAGCTTTAAGAAAAAACGCTTCGACCGATCAAGCTGATATTTGCTGAGGTGGTAGAGGGATACTAAAACCTTTGTTATCCTTTTTCAAAATTTTCAAGATGGCCGCCATTTCAAAATGGCCGCCGTTTTACTACACCCGCCCTCAAAAGCCGTAAACTTTGTCCGATTTCAATGAAATTTGATATCTAGGCATATTTTATCACACTGAATTGAATGGAATACTATCCATGGCGATTTTGGGCGACTTGTGTGTTGGCAAAGGTGTGCATGCAATTTTCGGAATTTTGAAAATGGCCTCCGTTTCCATGGAAACACGATTAGGTCATTATATAGGACATTGCGATATCTCGCTTACCTAGGTGCACAGGGTTCTGAAATTTTGTATGTAACTATAGCAAAAGGAGCTCTTTAATAATACGAAAAAAATTATGCTAGAATGACAGTTTGCGTACGTTTGGGAGATATTTTTGTGTTGGGCATCCCAAACACAGTCAACACTAGTTATTATTCCTTTTATTATACTCCTTGAACTTGTCCAAAGAACTAGTCCTAGAATTTTTGAGTAACATCAATGAAACTTGGTACAATGATAGAACATCATATGAAGTTTTACATGTGCATTTGATTTTTTCAACATGGCCGCCGTTTCAAAATGGCGGCCATCGGAAAAAGTGAGCGGAATTTTTTTTTTCATCGGATCATTTTGAAAATTAGTCAGCTGGGTCAAGCAGGTATGCTGAGTTCAAATCTGCGACCGGATTTGAAATCTGACTTACGGATTCAAAATGGCGGCCATTTTACTACACCCGCCCCCTTGAAAATGTGAACTTTGTCCGATTTCAATGAAATTTGATTTCTATATATATTTTATTGTACTGAATGGGAAGAAATAGTATCCAAAGCGATTTTGGGCGACTTGTGTGTTGGCATCCAAACACAATTATTTTTAATAATTATTATTTTTCTCGGTATTCTGGAGTGGTGAACTTGTCCACCTCATTTTTTCAACGTCTTTTAAGGTAGGAAGCTGAAACTTTATAAATCAAGAGTATGGAATGGGAGATTGTGCTTTTTGTATTTTTCGCCGAAATCGAATGACCCCTTATAGGTAAAAAAAAGGCCTCAAAATGCTCCTCGAAACCGAAGTTGAATTTTGACCTGGCATTTCTGATCCGGCAGGGGTAGGACAAATTCCTTTATAGGGTAAGTGTAGACTTTTTATACCTTTCATTTAAAAAAAAGAATTTTGGAAATCGGACTTTCGGTTTTCAAAATTTTGCAAAAAATCGAAATTTTAATTTTTTTGTCAAATTGAGTTATCTTTCTTGGTACAAAAAATATTTTGTAATAGTAATGTTAAAATTCTCAACTTTGTTATTTCTTAATGAAAATCGGTTTACAAGGTAATATTGGTATGCCGAGTTCATTTTTGGGATCGAAACAAAATTTTGGCGGCCATTTTCAAAATGGCGGCTAAAATGGCAGCCATTTTCCCGCCAAAATTTAAACTTGCTCCAATTTTTATGAAAATTGGTATATAAGGTGATAGTGTTATGGCGAGTTGATTTTTGACATTAACGATTTTTCATTGTCGGCCATTTTGAAAGTGGCCGCCATTTCCCGCAAAATTTAAACTTGCTCCAATTTTTATGAAAATTGGTATATAAGGTTATAGCGTTATGGCAAGTTTATTTTTGACATTAAAAATTTTTCATCGTCGGCCATTTTCAAAATGGCCGCCGTTTCCCGCCAAAATTAAAATTATTCAGATTTTGATGAAAATTGGTATTTAAGGTAATAGTGGTATGGCGAGTTGATTTTTGACATAAAAAATTTTTCATCGTCGGCCATTTTCAAAATGGCCGCCGTTTACCGCCAAAATTAAAGTTACTTAGATTTTGATGAAAATTGGTATAGAAGGTAATAGTGTTATGGCGAGTTGATTTTTGACATTAGAAATTTTTCATCGTCGGCCATTTTGAAAATGGCCGCCGTTTTCTGCCAAAATAAAAGTTACTCAGATTTTGATGAAAACTTGTATATAAGTTAATAGTGGTATGGCAAGTTGATTTCTGACATTAAAATTTATTTATCTTCGGCCATTTTCAAAATTTTCAAAATGGCCGCCGTTTCCCGCCAAAACTAAACTTACTCCTATTTTTATGAAAATTGGGTCTTTAAAGGTATATCGAATGCCAAAAGACATATTGACAAAGAGGGGTAGGTGAGGGGACATATATGTGACTCGCTTGCGATCGCAATTAGAACTAGTTATTATTATTATTATGTCCCCGAACACGAAGTGTCGGGGACATATTGTTTTTGCTCGGTTTCTTATTATTATTATTATTATTATTATTATTATGTCCCCGAACACGAAGTGTCGGGGACATATTGTTTTTGCTCGGTTTCTTATTATTATTATGTCCCCGAACACGAAGTGTCGGGGAGATATTGTTTTTGCTCGGTTTCTTATTATTATTATTATTATTATTATTATTTTTCTCGGTATTCTGGACCGTGAACTTGTCCACCTCATTTTTTCGACATCTTTTAAGGTAGGAAGCTGAAACTTCATAAATCAAGAGTATGGAATGGGAGATTGTGCTTTTTGTATTTTTCGCCGAAATCGAACGACCCCTTATAGGTCAAAAAAGGGCCTCAAAATGGCTCCTCGAAACGGAAGTCAAATTTTTACCTGGCATTTCTGATCCGGCAGGGGTAGGAAAAATTCCTTTAAAGGGTAAGTGTAGATTTTTAATACCTTTCATTTAAAAAAAAATTTTGAAAATCGGACTTACGGTTCTCAAAATTTTGCAAAAAATCGAAATTTAATTTTTTTGTCAAATTGAGTTATCTTTCTTGGAACAATATATTTTGTAATAGTAATGTAAAAATTCTTAACTTTGTTATTTCTTAATGAAAATTGGTTTACAAGGTAATAGTGGTATGCCGAGTTCATTTTTGGTATCGAAAAAAAATTTTGGCGGCCATTTTTAAAATGGCGGCTAAAATGGCCGCCATTTTCCCGCCAAAACTTAAACTTGCTCCAATTTTTATGAAAATTGATATATAAGGTAATGGTGGTATGGCGAGTTGATTTTTGACATCAAAATTTTTTTATCGTCGGCCATTTTCAATATGGCCGCCATTTCCCGCCAAAATTAAAGTTACTCTGATTTTGATGAAAATTGGTATATAAGGTAAAAGTGGTATGGCGAGTTGATTTTTGACAACAATTTTTTTTTATCGTCGGCCATTTTCAAAATGGCCGCCGTTTCCCGCCAAAAATTAAAATTACTCCGATTTTGATGAAAATTGGTATATAAGGTAATAGTGGTATGGCAAGTTGATTTTTGACATCAAAATTTGTTAATCGTCGGCCATTTTCAAAATGGCCGCCGTTTCCCGCCAAAATTAAAGTTACTCTGATTTTGATGAAAATTGGTATATAAGGTAATAGTGGTATGGCGAGTTGATTTTTGACATTGAAATTTTTATTTCGTCGGCCATTTTCAAAATGGCCGCCGTTTCCCGCCAAAATCAAAGTTACTCTGATTTTGATGAAAATTGGTACATAAGGTAAAAGTGGTATGGCGAACTTATTTTTGACATCAAAATTTTTTTAGCGTCGGCCATTTTCAAAATGGCCGCCATTTCCCGCCAAAATTAAACTTACTCCTATTTTGATGAAAATTGGATATAATAAGTTATCTCAAATGCTAAGAGACATTGACAAAGAGGGGTACGTGAGGGGACATTTTTGTGACTCGCTTGCGATCACAATTAGAACTAGTTTGTTTTATTAAGTCTCCCAAACGAAGTTTGGAGACTTATTGTTTTTACTCAGGTTTTTCAGATTTTTTTTACAATGAACTTGTCCGACCGGTTTCTCGGAGATGGTTTTTCAGATCAAAACCATACTTGGTATGTGAGTTATTCATGTTATGAAGGTGTGCACAAAACTTTCGAATTTTTCAAGATGGCCGCCTATTTCAAAATGGCCGACAAAAATCGGCTAATTTTTGGGAATGTTGACCGATTCTGATGAACATTGGTTTCTGGGCTAAACATGATGCTCCGAGTTCAATGGAAAAGACCAAAAATTGCTATCTTGTATAGTTTTTTTTTCATATTTTTTTTTGTATTTTTTTTTTATTTTTGAAAAATCACATAAAAAAATTTAAAAAAATTCTGAAAAAAAATCAAGTGCTCCTATCAAAATTCTGATTTGATATTTGAAATCAGCATTATAAAAGCTACAAAAAAGGGGTGAGTCATGAAAAAATCCGACCAACGGTTTTCGAGTTATACAGTTTTGAAATTTATTCCGAAGTGACCCCACCCCTCCTTTGGACCCCCTTAATTTCGCAATGGACCTCTTACATTGAAACGATTACCGTATTGAGTTCAAGTACATGTTAGGCATCTTATAATAGGTATTGTTTATACAGATTGGATTTACTGTTTGAGAGCTATAAGGAGTTTTGTGTGCGAAACCATGGCATTTTGGCCTACGGTCCCCCTTTCTGGTACCCCCAGAACCCCTTATGACTTGTGAATCTGATCTTTTTGGTATTAATTCTTTACATTGGCCTTAGTCCTACATGTTTACCAAGTTTCAGAAGGATCGGTTAAAAAATGCCTGCAAAAAGTTTCGGTATGTAATTATTAAGTCTCCCAAACGAAGTTTGGAGACTTATTGTTTTTACTCAGCTTTTTCAGATTTTTTTTACAATGAACTTGTCCGACCGGTTTCTCGGAGATGGTTTTTCAGATCAAAACCATACTTGGTATGTGAGTTATTCATGTTATGAAGGTGTGCACAAAACTTTCGAATTTTTCAAGATGGCCGCCTATTTCAAAATGGCCGACAAAAATCGGCTAATTTTTGGGAATGTTGACCGATTCTGATGAACATTGGTTTCTGGGCTAAACATGATGCTCCGAGTTCAATGGAAAAGACCAAAAATTGCTATCTTGTATAGTTTTTTTTTCATATTTTTTTTTGTATTTTTTTTTTATTTTTGAAAAATCACATAAAAAAATTTAAAAAAATTCTGAAAAAAAATCAAGTGCTCCTATCAAAATTCTGATTTGATATTTGAAATCAGCATTATAAAAGCTACAAAAAAGGGGTGAGTCATGAAAAAATCCGACCAACGGTTTTCGAGTTATACAGTTTTGAAATTTTTTCCGAAGTGACCCCACCCCTCCTTTGGACCCCCTTAATTTCGCAATGGACCTCTTACATTGAAACGATTACCGTATTGAGTTCAAGTACATGTTAGGCATCTTATAATAGGTATTGTTTATACAGATTGGATTTACTGTTTGAGAGCTATAAGGAGTTTTGTGTGCGAAACCATGGCATTTTGGCCTACGGTCCCCCTTTCTGGTACCCCCCAGAACCCCTTATGACTTGTGAATCTGATCTTTTTGGTATTAATTCTTTACATTGGCCTTAGTCCTACATGTTTACCAAGTTTCAGAAGGATCGGTTAAAAAATGCCTGCAAAAAGTTTCGGTATGTAATTATTAAGTCTCCCAAACGAAGTTTGGAGACTTATTGTTTTTACTCAGGTTTTTCAGATTTTTTTTACAATGAACTTGTCCGACCGGTTTCTCGGAGATGGTTTTTCAGATCAAAACCATACTTGGTATGTGAGTTATTCATGTTATGAAGGTGTGCACAAAACTTTCGAATTTTTCAAGATGGCCGCCTATTTCAAAATGGCCGACAAAAATCGGCTAATTTTTGGGAATGTTGACCGATTCTGATGAACATTGGT
This sequence comes from Arcuatula senhousia, assembly GCA_963971305.1. Lineage (NCBI taxonomy): Eukaryota > Metazoa > Mollusca > Bivalvia > Mytilida > Mytilidae > Arcuatula > Arcuatula senhousia. The sequence goes on from OZ020308.1 coordinate 29,865,805, forward strand.
TTCTGGGCTAAACATGATGCTCCGAGTTCAATGGAAAAGACCAAAAATTGCTATCTTGTATAGTTTTTTTTTCATATTTTTTTTTGTATTTTTTTTTTATTTTTGAAAAATCACATAAAAAAATTTAAAAAAATTCTGAAAAAAAATCAAGTGCTCCTATCAAAATTCTGATTTGATATTTGAAATCAGCATTATAAAAGCTACAAAAAAAGGGGTGAGTCATGAAAAAATCCGACCAACGGTTTTCGAGTTATACAGTTTTGAAATTTTTTCCGAAGTGACCCCACCCCTCCTTTGGACCCCCTTAATTTCGCAATGGACCTCTTACATTGAAACGATTACCGTATTGAGTTCAAGTACATGTTAGGCATCTTATAATAGGTATTGTTTATACAGATTGGATTTACTGTTTGAGAGCTATAAGGAGTTTTGTGTGCGAAACCATGGCATTTTGGCCTACGGTCCCCCTTTCTGGTACCCCCCAGAACCCCTTATGACTTGTGAATCTGATCTTTTTGGTATTAATTCTTTACATTGGCCTTAGTCCTACATGTTTACCAAGTTTCAGAAGGATCGGTTAAAAAATGCCTGCAAAAAGTTTCGGTATGTAATTATTAAGTCTCCCAAACGAAGTTTGGAGACTTATTGTTTTTACTCAGGTTTTTCAGATTTTTTTTACAATGAACTTGTCCGACCGGTTTCTCGGAGATGGTTTTTCAGATCAAAACCATACTTGGTATGTGAGTTATTCATGTTATGAAGGTGTGCACAAAACTTTCGAATTTTTCAAGATGGCCGCCTATTTCAAAATGGCCGACAAAAATCGGCTAATTTTTGGGAATGTTGACCGATTCTGATGAACATTGGTTTCTGGGCTAAACATGATGCTCCGAGTTCAATGGAAAAGACCAAAAATTGCTATCTTGTATAGTTTTTTTTTCATATTTTTTTTTGTATTTTTTTTTTATTTTTGAAAAATCACATAAAAAAATTTAAAAAAATTCTGAAAAAAAATCAAGTGCTCCTATCAAAATTCTGATTTGATATTTGAAATCAGCATTATAAAAGCTACAAAAAAGGGGTGAGTCATGAAAAAATCCGACCAACGGTTTTCGAGTTATACAGTTTTGAAATTTTTTCCGAAGTGACCCCACCCCTCCTTTGGACCCCCTTAATTTCGCAATGGACCTCTTACATTGAAACGATTACCGTATTGAGTTCAAGTACATGTTAGGCATCTTATAATAGGTATTGTTTATACAGATTGGATTTACTGTTTGAGAGCTATAAGGAGTTTTGTGTGCGAAACCATGGCATTTTGGCCTACGGTCCCCCTTTCTGGTACCCCCCAGAACCCCTTATGACTTGTGAATCTGATCTTCTTGGTATTAATTCTTTACATTGGCCTTAGTCCTACATGTTTACCAAGTTTCAGAAGGATCGGTTAAAAAATGCCTGCAAAAAGTTTCGGTATGTAATTATTAAGTCTCCCAAACGAAGTTTGGAGACTTATTGTTTTTACTCAGGTTTTTCAGATTTTTTTTACAATGAACTTGTCCGACCGGTTTCTCGGAGATGGTTTTTCAGATCAAAACCATACTTGGTATGTGAGTTATTCATGTTATGAAGGTGTGCACAAAACTTTCGAATTTTTCAAGATGGCCGCCTATTTCAAAATGGCCGACAAAAATCGGCTAATTTTTGGGAATGTTGACCGATTCTGATGAACATTGGTTTCTGGGCTAAACATGATGCTCCGGGTTCAATGGAAAAGACCAAAAATTGCTATCTTGTATAGTTTTTTTTTCATATTTTTTTTTGTATTTTTTTTTTATTTTTGAAAAATCACATAAAAAAATTTAAAAAAATTCTGAAAAAAAATCAAGTGCTCCTATCAAAATTCTGATTTGATATTTGAAATCAGCATTATAAAAGCTACAAAAAAGGGGTGAGTCATGAAAAAATCCGACCAACGGTTTTCGAGTTATACAGTTTTGAAATTTTTTCCGAAGTGACCCCACCCCTCCTTTGGACCCCCTTAATTTCGCAATGGACCTCTTACATTGAAACGATTACCGTATTGAGTTCAAGTACATGTTAGGCATCTTATAATAGGTATTGTTTATACAGATTGGATTTACTGTTTGAGAGCTATAAGGAGTTTTGTGTGCGAAACCATGGCATTTTGGCCTACGGTCCCCCTTTCTGGTACCCCCCAGAACCCCTTATGACTTGTGAATCTGATCTTTTTGGTATTAATTCTTTACATTGGCCTTAGTCCTACATGTTTACCAAGTTTCAGAAGGATCGGTTAAAAAATGCCTGCAAAAAGTTTCGGTATGTAATTATTAAGTCTCCCAAACGAAGTTTGGAGACTTATTGTTTTTACTCAGCTTTTTCAGATTTTTTTTACAATGAACTTGTCCGACCGGTTTCTCGGAGATGGTTTTTCAGATCAAAACCATACTTGGTATGTGAGTTATTCATGTTATGAAGGTGTGCACAAAACTTTCGAATTTTTCAAGATGGCCGCCTATTTCAAAATGGCCGACAAAAATCGGCTAATTTTTGGGAATGTTGACCGATTCTGATGAACATTGGTTTCTGGGCTAAACATGATGCTCCGAGTTCAATGGAAAAAACAAAAATCTTCTTGGTGGATCTCGAAAATATAGTTATATTGGTAGAAAACATGTATATGGAATGTCATCATAGTTTACAATTTTCTGAAAGTCTTATTGCAATTTCTATATTTTTTTTAGTTTTCCATGTGAGACCTTTTCACAGCAAAATAAACATTATTCATACACTTTTTAAAATGAGACATAAATATTGAGATGATGAGGTTGCATTCATTCAACCAAATAATATTATTTACATTGTTATTTCAGCTTATTAAAATGGAATAAATTTGAAAGTTTAAAACCCTGCCTGTCATCATCAATTTCACTTTTTTAGGGACTATGTTAGGGAGGGACCAATTGACCCTTGACCTTCAGCAAGATGGGTGTATTATCTCCCTTTATGTTTTAAAATTATTATTTTCACACTCGTTATTTTTACCATGGAAAAAATAAAGCTTTATTTTTTTTCTACAACAATTTTGAACTATTCTCATTTATTGGTTTACAAAAGATCTTTAATAAATAAAAAATATTTGCAAATTTTAAAATTTAACTATACCTGTTGCATTAATTTCTATTTACTTATTATATTCAAAATATATTGAATTTTCATGATGATCTTCGAACATTGGGACAAAGGGAAGCCTTCATTTTGGAGTTGTTACTTTTTTAATCGTTTGGGAGACTTTGTGTGTTAGCATCCCAACACAATCATATCTTGTTATTATTATTCTTAGTATTCTGTAGTGTGAACTTGTCCGCTCGATTTAAAGAACATCTTTCAAGGTAGGAAGCTGAAACTTCATATATCAAGTGTATGGAGTGTGAAATTGTGTAATCAGATTTTTTCGTCAAAATTAAACGCCCCCTTTTAGGGTAACTAGGGGCCTGAAAATGGCTCCTCGAAATCAAAGTTTTATTTTTAATGGCATTTGTAAACCGGCTGGTATATTGAAAATCTGTTTATATATACAATAGGTACTTACAAGAGGTATCAATCAAAAAAAGAATTTTGAAAATCGGACGTACCGTTTTCAAAATTTTGCAAAAATTCGATAAAAAGGGGAGGTAATTGAATACCACATTATTTAAAATTATATCAAATCTTTAGTATTTCTAGGTAAAACTTTTAAAATTAAATATCGCTGACGACTTTTATACAGGTATTGGTGTAGAAAGTTAAAGTGATATGCCAAGATATTTTTTTGTCTCCAAAAAAATTTGGTCGATTTTCAAAATGGCCGACCATTTCCCGCCAAAATTGAAACTTGCTTCAAATTTGATGAAAATTGGATTATAAGGTAATAGTGATATGCCGAGTTAATTTTTGGTATCGAAATTTTTTTATCGACTGCAATTTTCAAAATGGCCGCCACTTCAAAAATTCAACTTGCTCCGATTTAAACGAAAATTTATATCGAGGGGTTTTAAAGGATGCCGAATTGAAGTGTGTTGTCAAAAATGTCGAAAAATTCAAAATGGCCGCCACTTCCGGTAAAAATTCAACTTGCTCAGATTTTAACAAAAATTGATATCGAGGGGTTTTATAGCATGGCGAATTTATGTGCGTTGTCGAAAATGTCGAAAAATTCAAAATGGCCGCCACTTCCGGTAAAATTTAACTTATTCCGATTTTAACGAAAATTGATATCTAAGCATTATAATGGATGGTGAACAGACAAACTTTATCAACTAAGCCAGATATAAACAAAGAGGGGTACGTGAGGGGACATTTGTGACTCGCTTGTGATCACAATTAGAACTAGTTATTATGTCCCCGAACACGAAGTGTCGGGGACATATTGTTTTTGCTCAGTTTCTTATTATTATTATTATTATTATTATTATTATTATTTTTCTCGGTATTCTGGATCGTGAACTTGTCCACCTCATTTTTTCAACATCTTTTAAGGTAGGGAGCTGAAACGTCATATATCAAGAGTATGGAATGGGAGATTGTGCTTTTTGTATTTTTCGTCGAAATGGAACGACCCCTTATAGGTCAAAAAAGGGCCTCAAAATGGCTCCTCGAAACCGAAGTTGAATTTTACCTGGCATTTCTAATCCGGCAGGGGTAATACAAATTCCTTTATGGGGTAGGTGTAGACTTTCGATACCTTTCATTTAAAAAAAAAATTTTGAAAATCGGACTTACGGTTCTCAAAATTTTGCAAAAAATCGAAATTTAATTTTTTTGTCAAATTGAGTTATCTTTCTTGGAACAATATATTTTGTAATAGTAATGTAAAAATTCTTAACTTTGTTATTTCTTAATGAAAATTGGTTTACAAGGTAATAGTGGTATGCCGAGTTCATTTTTGGTATCGAAAAAAAAATTTTGGCGGCCATTTTTAAAATGGCGGCTAAAATGGCCGCCATTTTCCCGCCAAAAATTAAACTTGCTCCAATTTTGATGAAAATTGGTATATAAGGTAATAGTGGCATGGCGAGTTGATTTTTAACATCAAAATTTTTTTATCGTTGGCCATGTTCAAAATGGCCGCCGTTTCCCGCCAAAAATAAAATTCACTCCGATTTTGATGAAAATTGGTATATAAGGTAATAGTGGTATGGCGAGTTGATTTTTGACATCAAAATTTTTTTTATCGTCGGCCATTTTCAAAATGGCCGCCGTTTCCTGCCAAAATTAAAGTTACTCTGATTTTGATGAAAATTGGTATATAAAGTAATAGTGGTATGGCGAGTTGATTTTTGACATTGAAATTTTTATTTCGTCGGCCATTTTCAAAATGGCCGCCGTTTCCCGCCAAAATCAAAGTTGCTCTGATTTTGATGAAAATTGGTATATAAGGTAAAAGTGGTATGGCGAACTTATTTTTGACATCAAATTTTTTTTAGCGTCTCTTAGCATTTGAACTCATTATATCCAATTTTCATCAAAATAGGAGTTAGTTTAATTTTGGCCATTTCCCGCCAAAATTAAACTTACTCCTATTTTGATGAAAATTGGATATAATAAGTTATCTCAAATGCTAAGAGACATTGACAAAGAGGGGTACGTGAGGGGACATGTATGTGACTCGCTTGCGATCACAATTAGAACTAGTTATTATTATGTCCCCGAACACGAAGTGTCGGGGACATATTGTTTTTGCTCGGTTTCTTATTATTATTATTATTATTATTATTATTATTATTATTATTATTATTATTATTTTTCTCGGTATTCTGGATCGTGAACTTGTCCACCTCATTTTTTCGACATCTTTTAAGGTAGGAAGCTGAAAATTCATAAATCAAGAGTATGGAATGGAAGATTGTGCTTTTTGTATTTTTCGCCGAAATTGAACGACCCCATATAGGTAAAAAAAGGGCCTCAAAATGGCTCCTCGAAACCGAAGTTGAATTTTTCCTGGCATTTCTGATCCGGCAGGGGTAGGAAAAATTCCCTTGTAGGTTAAGTGCGGATATACAATACCTTTCATTTTAAAAAAAAATTTTGAAAATCGGACTTACCGTTTTCAAAATTTTGCAAAAAATCGAAAATTATTTTTTTTGTAAGATTGAGTTATCTTTCTTTGTACCATATATTTTGTGATATTAATGAAAAAAATTCTCAACTTTGTTATTTCTTTATGAAAATTAGTTTACAAGGTAATAGTGGTATGCCGAGTTCAATTTGGAATCGAAATTTTTTTTTGGGCGGCCATTTTAAAAATGGCCGCCATTTCCCGCCAAAATTAAAATTACTCCGATTTTAATGAAAATTGGTATATAAGGTAATAGTGGTATGGCGAGTTGATTTTTGACATCAAAATTTTTTTATTGTCGGCCATTTTCAAAATGGCCGCCGTTTCCCGCCAAAATTAAAGTTATTCTGATTTTGATGAAAATTGGTTTACAAGGTAATAGTGGTATGCCGAGTTCAATTTTGGATTCGAAATTTTTTTTTGGGCCGCCATTTTCAAAATGGCCGCCATTTCCCGCCAAAATTAAAATTACTCCGATTTTAATGAAAATTGGTATATAAGGTAATAGTGGTATGGCGAGTTGATTTTTGACATCAAAATTTTTTTTATTGTCGGCCATTTTCAAAATGGCCGCCGTTTCCCGCCAAAATTAAAGTTATTCTGATTTTGATGAAAATAGGTTTACAAGGTAATAGTGGAATGCCGAGTTCAATTTTGCAATCGAAATTTTTTTTGGGCCGCCATTTTAAAAATGGCCGCCGTTTCCTGCCAAAATTAAACTTACTCCTATTTTGATGAAAATTGGATAAATTAAGTTATCTCAAATGCCAAGAGACATTGACAAAGAGGGGTACGTGAGGGGACATTTTTGTGACTCGCTTGCGATCACAATTAGAACTAGTTATTATTATTTTTCTCGGTATTCTGGATCGTGAACTTGTCCACCTCATTTTTTCGACATCTTTTAAGGTAGGAAGCTGAAACTTCATATATCAAGAGTATGGAATGGGAGATTGTGCTTTTTGTATTTTTCGTCGAAATCGAACGACCCCTTATAGGTCAAAAAAGGGCATCAAAATGGCTCCTCGAAACCGAAGTTGAATTTTACCTGGCATTTCTGATCCGGCAGGGGTAATACAAATTCCTTTATGGGGTAGGTGTAGACTTTCGATACCTTTCATTTAAAAAAAAAATTTTGAAAATCGGACTTACGGTTCTCAAAATTTTGCAAAAAATCGAAATTTAATTTTTTTGTCAAATTGAGTTATCTTTCTTGGAACAATATATTTTGTAATAGTAATGTAAAAATTCTTAACTTTGTTATTTCTTAATGAAAATTGGTTTACAAGGTAATAGTGGTATGCCGAGTTCATTTTTGGTATCGAAAAAAAAATTTTGGCGGCCATTTTTAAAATGGCGGCTAAAATGGCCGCCATTTTCCCGCCAAAAATTAAACTTGCTCCAATTTTGATGAAAATTGGTATATAAGGTAATAGTGGCATGGCGAGTTGATTTTTAACATCAAAATTTTTTTATCGTTGGCCATGTTCAAAATGGCCGCCGTTTCCCGCCAAAAATAAAATTCACTCCGATTTTGATGAAAATTGGTATATAAGGTAATAGTGGTATGGCGAGTTGATTTTTGACATCAAAATTTTTTTTATCGTCGGCCATTTTCAAAATGGCCGCCGTTTCCTGCCAAAATTAAAGTTACTCTGATTTTGATGAAAATTGGTATATAAAGTAATAGTGGTATGGCGAGTTGATTTTTGACATTGAAATTTTTATTTCGTCGGCCATTTTCAAAATGGCCGCCGTTTCCCGCCAAAATCAAAGTTGCTCTGATTTTGATGAAAATTGGTATATAAGGTAAAAGTGGTATGGCGAACTTATTTTTGACATCAAATTTTTTTTAGCGTCTCTTAGCATTTGAACTCATTATATCCAATTTTCATCAAAATAGGAGTTAGTTTAATTTTGGCCATTTCCCGCCAAAATTAAACTTACTCCTATTTTGATGAAAATTGGATATAATAAGTTATCTCAAATGCTAAGAGACATTGACAAAGAGGGGTACGTGAGGGGACATGTATGTGACTCGCTTGCGATCACAATTAGAACTAGTTATTATTATTATTATTTTTCTCGGTATTCTGGATCGTGAACTTGTCCACCTCATTTTTTCGACATCTTTTAAGGTAGGAAGCTGAAACTTCATATATCAAGAGTATGGAATGGGAGATTGTGCTTTTTGTATTTTTCGTCGAAATCGAACGACTCCTTATAGGTCAAAAAAGGGCATCAAAATGGCTCCTCGAAACCGAAGTTGAATTTTTACCTGGCATTTCTGATCCGGCAGGGGTAGGACAAATTCCTTTATTAGGTAAGTGTACACTTTCAATACCTTTCATTTAAAAAAAAAATTGAAAATCGGACTTACAGTTTTCAAAATTTTGCAAAAAAATCGAAATTTAATTTATTTGTCATATTGAGTTATCTTTCTTTGTTCTTTGTATTTTTTAATAGTAATGTAAACATTCTCAACTTTGTTATTTCTTAATGAAAATTGGTTTACAAGGTAATAGTGGTATGCCAAGTTCATTTTTGGTATCGAAAATTTTTTTTGGCGGCCATTTTCAAAATGGCGGCTAAAATTTCCCGCCAAAATTAAAGTTACTCCGATTTTTATGAAAATTGGTATAAAAGGTAATAGTGGTATGGCGAGTTGATTTTTGACATTAGAAATTTTTCATCGACGGCCATTTTCAAAATGGCCGCCGTTTCCCGCCAAAATTTAAGTTACTCAGATTTTGATGAAAATTAGTATATAAGGTAATAGTGGTATGGCGAGTTGATTTTAAACATTAGAAATTTTTTATCGACGGCCATTTTAAAAATGGCCGCCGTTTCCCGCCAAAATTAAAGTTACTCAGATTTTGATGAAAATTTGTATATAAGGTAATACTGCTATGGCGAGTTGATTTTTGACATTAAAAATTTTTCATCGTCGGCCATTTTCAAAATGGCCGCCGTTTCCCGCCAAAATTAAAGTTACTCAGATTTTGATGAAAATTGGTATATAAGGTAATACTGGTATGGCGAGTTGATTTTTAACAAAAAATGTTTCATCGTTGGCAATTTTTTCAATATGGCCGCCGTTTCCCGCCAAAATTAAACTTACTCCTATTTTGAAGAAAATTGGGTAATTTTAGTTATATCAAATGCCAAAAGACATATTGACAAAGAGTGGTGCGTGAGGGGACATATATGTGACTCGCTTGCGATCACAATTAGAACTAGTTATTATTATGTCCCCGAACACGAAGTGTCGGGGACATATTGTTTTTGCTTGGTTTCTTCTTCTTATTATTATTATTATGTCCCCGAACACGAAGTGTCGGGGACATATTGTTTTTGCTCGGTTTCTTATTATTTTTTTTTTTTATTATTATTATTATTCTTAGTATTCTTTAGTGTGAACTTGTCCGCTCGATTTAAAGAACATCTTTAAAGGTAAGAAGCTGAAACTTCATATATCAAGAGTATGGAGTGTGAAATTGTGTAATCAGGTTTTTTCGTCAAAATCAAACGACCCCTTATAGGGTAAATAGGGGCCTGAAAATGGCTCCTCAAAATCAAAGTTGAATTTTTACTGGCATTTCCAAACCGGCTGGATTAGGGAAAATTCCTTTCACTATGTAGTAGGTTTATATAAGAGGTATCATACAAAAAAGAATTTTTAAAATCGGACTTACCGTTTTCAAAATTTTGCAAAAAAACGAAAAAAAAGTTTTAAAGGGGAGATAATCCAAATTGAATTTTCGGAAAAATTTTAAACTTCATTATTTCTAAATGAAAATTTGTATTTAAGGTAATTGGGGTATGCCGAGTTTATTTTTGGCATCCAATTTTTTTTTTTCGTCGGCCATTTTCAAAATGGCCGCCATTTCTGATTCAAATTAAACTTGGTCCGATTTTAATGAAAATTGGTATTACAGGTAATTGGGGTATGCCGAGTTCATTTCTGGTATTGAATTATTTTTATCGGCCGCCATTTTCAAAATGGCCGCCACTTCCGGAAAAAATTGAACTTGCTCTGATGTTAACAGAAATTACTATCGAGGGGTTTTGAAGGGAAGCAAATTAAGATGCATCGTCGAAAATGTCGAAAAATTCAAAATGGCCGCCACTTCCGGTAAAAATTGAACTTGCTCCGATTTTAACGAAAATTTATATCTTAGGGTTTTGAAGGATGGCGAATTGATGCGCGTTGTCAAAAATGTCGAAAAATTCAAAATGGTCGCCACTTCTGGTAAAAATTCAACTTACTCCGATTTTAACAAAAATTGATATCTAAGGGTTTTGAAGGATGGCGAATTGATGCATGTTGTCGAAAATGTCGAAAAATTCAAAATGGCCGCCACTTCCGGTAAAAATTGAACTTGCTCCCATTTTAACGAAAATTGATATCTAAGGGTTTTGAAGGATGGCGAATTGATGCGTGTTGTCGAAAATGTCGAAAAATTCAAAATGGCCGCCACTTCCGGTAAAAATTGAACTTGCTCCCATTTTAACGAAAATTCATATCTAAGGGTTTTGAAGGATTGCGAATTGATGCGCGTTGTCGAAAATGTCGAAAAATTCAAAATGGTCGCCACTTCCGGTAAAAAATCAACTTGCTCCGATTTTAACCAAAATTGATATCTAGGGGTTTTGAATGATAACAAATTGAGGCGCATTGTCGAAAAATTCAAAATGGCTGCCACTTCCGGTAAAGATTTAACTTGTTCTGATTTTAACGAAAATTGATATCTAGGGCTTTTAAAGGATGCCGAATTGAGGTGCATTGTCAAAAATGTCAAAAAATTCAAAATGGCGACCACTTCCGGTAAAAATTCAACTTGCTCCGATTTTAATGAAAATTTATATTTAGGGGTGTTGAAGGATGGCGAATTGATGCGCGTTGTCGAAAATGTCGAAAAATTCAAAATGGCCGCCACTTCCGGTAAAAAATCAACTTGCTCCGATTTTAACCAAAATTGATATCTTGGGGTTTTGAATGATAACGAATTGAGGCGCGTTGTCGAAAAATTCAAAATGGCCGCCACTTCCAGTAAAGATTTAACTTGCTCCGATTTTAACGAAAATTGATATCTAGGGGTTTTGAAGGATAGTGAATTGAGAAAATGTCGAAAAATCCAAAATGGCTGCCACTTTTGGAAAAATTCAACTTGTTCAGATTTAAACGAAAATTGATATTTAAGCATTATAATGGATGGTGAACAGGAAAATGTGTTCAATGAAGCCAGATATTAACAAAGAGGGGTACGTGAGGGGACATATGTGACTCGCTTTGCGATCACAATTATACCTAGTTATTATTATTATTATTATTATGTCCCCGAACACGAAGTGTCGGGGACATATTGTTTTTGCTCGGTTTCTTCTTCTTCTTCTTATTATTATTATTATTATTATTAAGTCGCCCAAAACAAAGTTTTGGCGACTTATTGTTTTTACCCCGTTTCTTATTATTCTTATTATTATTTTCCTTATCCATGAACTTTTCCGAAAGGATTGCTCGTAAGTGCTTTGTAGGAGTTCTATGAAACTTTGCAGGGTTATAGAACACCAAAAGGAGTTATGCAACGTAATGTTTAAAAATTCAAAATGGCCGCCGTTTCAAAATGGCGGCTGTTCTAAAAATAGCAACAACGACTAATACTTATCAGAACATTTTGAAAATGGGTTGTGTGGGTAAATGGGGTATCTTGAGTTCAAATATGAAATCGGATTTAAGATTGAACTTACCGTTCTCAAATGGCGGCCATTTTTATACCCCCGCCCCCTGGTAATTTTGTCCGGATAACTAGTTTGAGATGCTTTGACCAAAGATAATGAAACTTTGCACAGTGATTAACCTTCATTTGAAGTTTTGCAGAAAGTTTTCAGAATGTTCAAAATGGCCGCCGTTTCAAAATGGCGGCCTGTTACTAAAAATAGACAAAAAAATTTAAAATTGTCTGATTGTCATGAAAATGGGTAATCTGGGTAAATCATGTATGCCGAGTTCAATGGTGCAATCGAAATTTTGATCCGACTTCTGGTAATAAAATGGCGGCCATTTTTACTACATTCCCGTCCGGTTTAAATGGAAACTTTGTTCGATTTCAATGAAATTTGATTTATAGGCATATTTTATTGTACTGAATTGAAAGAAATACAATCCATGGCGATTTTGGGCGACTTCTGTGTTGGCATCCCAACACAATTATACCTAGTTATTATTATTTTTTCTTTTTCTCGGTATTCTGGACCGTGAACTTGTCCACCTCATTTTTTCGACATCTTTTAAGGTAGGAAGCTGAATCTTCATATATCAAGAGTATGGAATGGGAGATTGTGCTTTTTGTATTTTTCGTCGAAATGGAACGACCCCTTATAGGTAAAAAAAGGGCCTCAAAATGGCTCCTCGAAACCGAAGTTGAATTTTTACCTGGCATTTCTGATCCGGCAGGGGTAGGTCAAATTCCTTTATGGGGTAAGTGTAGACTTTCAATACCTTTCATTTAAAAAAAAAATTTTGAAAATCGGACTTACGGTTTTCAAAATTTTGCAAAAAATCGAAATTTAATTTTTTTGTCATATTGAGTTATCTTTCTTTGTACTTTGTATTATGTAATAGTAATGTAAAAATTCTCAACTTTGTTAATTCTTATTGAAAATTGGTTTACAAGGTAATAGTGGTATGCCGAGTTCATTTTTGGTATCGAAAATTTTTTTTGGCGGCCATTTTCAAAATGGCGGCTAAAATTTCCCGCCAAAATTTAAACTTGCTCCAATTTTGATGAAAATTGGTACATAAGGTAATAGTGGTATGGCGAGTTGATTTTTGACATTAGAAATTTTTCATCGACGGCCATTTTCAAAATGGCCGCCGTTTCCCGCCAAAAATTTAAGTTACTCAGATTTTGATGAAAATTAGTATATAAGGTAATAGTGGTATGGCGAGTTGATTTTAAACATTAGAAATTTTTCATCGACGGCCATTTTAAAAATGGCCGCCGTTTCCCGCCAAAATTAAAGTTACTCAGATTTTGATGAAAATTTGTATATAAGGTAATACTGGTATGGCGAGTTGATTTTTGACATTAAAAATTTTTCATCGTCGGCCATTTTCAAAATGGCCGCCGTTTCCCGCCAAAATTAAAGTTACTCAGATTTTGATGAAAATTGGTATATAAGGTAATACTGGTATGGCGAGTTGATTTTTAACAAAAAATGTTTCATCGTTGGCAATTTTTTCAATATGGCCGCCGTTTCCCGCCAAAATTAAACTTACTCCTATTTTGAAGAAAATTGGGTAATTTTAGTTATATCAAATGCCAAAAGACATATTGACAAAGAGGGGTGCGTGAGGGGACATATATGTGACTCGCTTGCGATCACAATTAGAACTAGTTATTATTATGTCCCCGAACACGAAGTGTCGGGGACATATTGTTTTTGCTCGGTTTCTTATTATGTCCCCGAACACGAAGTGTCGGGGACATATTGTTTTTGCTCGGTTTCTTATTATTATTATTATGTCCCCGAACACGAAGTGTCGGGGACATATTGTTTTTGCTCGGTTTCTTATTATTATTATTATTATGTCCCCGAACACGAAGTGTCGGGGACATATTGTTTTTGCTCGGTTTCTTATTATTATTATTATTATGTCTCCCAAACACTATGTGTTGGGAGACATATTGCTTTTACTCTGTTTCTTATTATTATTATTATTCTTTTTTTTCTTCTTTCTTCCGGACATGAAACTGTCCGCAAGGTTTTTTGAAAACGACAAAATGGAATTGCACGAAACTTTGTATGATGGTAGATTGGTTATTGGAGGTGTGCACAGGCACTTCGAAATTTTCAAGATGGCCGCCATTTTCAAAATGGCCGCCACGGCAAAAGGGTACCCTAAAATTATCTCGGAAACTACTGGATGGATTTTAATGAAATTTGGTATGCTAGTAGAGGGTTATGAGTAGACTTGATACGTAAAATAAAAATTTTCAAGATGGCCGCCATTTTCAAAATGGCCGCCACCGAAAAAGCAAAAATTGCAAAAATGCTTCGATTTTCACCAAATTTTGTATCTAGGGGTTTTTAAGGATGGCGAATAAGAATATACTATCAAAAATTCATTCGTTTGGGAGACATTTTTGTGTTGGGCATCCCCAACACAGTCAGCACTAGTTATATCTCCCAAACACTATGTTTGGGAGATATATTGTTTTTACTCTGTTTCTTATTATTATTATTATTCTTTTTTTTTCTTCTTCCGACCATGAACGTGTCTGCACCACATCTCATAAAACTACTGAATGGATCTTTCTGAAATTTTGTATGGTGGTAGAATGGGTCCCAGAGGTGTGCATGCAATTTTCAAAATTTTCAAAATGGCCACCGTTTCCATGGAAACAGGGAAAGGTCATAATATAGGACATTGCGATATATCGGTTACCTAGGTGCGCAGGGTTCTGAAATTTTGTAGGTTAGTAGAGCAAAAGGAGCTCTTTAATAATATGAAAAAAAAATTTGAAGCGATATTTACGGTTTTCGAGTTATTCACGAAAATGCGATTTTTCGGGCCCAAAAATGGGAAAACTGTCAAAATGCTACGATTTCGACAAAATTTGGTATATAGGGGTTTCAAATGATGACGATTTAGGATGCGATGTCAAAGTTTATGCAAGAATGACAATATGCGTACGTTTGGGAGATATTTTTGTGTTGGGCATCCCCAACACAGTCAGCACTAGTTATTATTATTATTTTTCTCGGTATTCTGGACCGTGAACTTGTCCACCTCATTTTTTCGACATCTTTTAAGGTAGGAAGCTGAATCTTCATATATCAAGAGTATGGAATGGAAGATTGTGCTTTTCGTATTTTTCGTCGAAATCGAACGACCCCTTATAGGTCAAAAAAGGGCCTCAAAATGGCTCCTCGAAACCGAAGTTGAATTTTTCCTGGCATTTCTGATCCGGCAGGGGTAGGACAAATTCCTTTATATGGTAAGTGTAGACTTTCAATACCTTTCATTTAAAAAAAAAAATTTGAAAATCGGACTTACCGTTTTCAAAATTTTGCAAAAAATCGAAAATTAATTTTTGTGTAAGATTGAGTTATCTTTCTTTGTTCAATATATTTTGTAATAGTAATGAAAAAAAATCTCAACTTTGTTATTTCTTAATGAAAATTGTTTTACAAGGTAATTGTGGTATGCCGAGTTCATATTTGGAGTCGAAAATTTTTTTTTGACGGCCATTTTCAAAATGGCGGCTAAAATGGCTGCCATTTTCCCGCCAAAATTTAAACTTGCTCCGATTTTGATGAAAATTGGTATTTAAGGTAATAGTGGTATGGCGAGTTGATTTTTGACATCGAATTTTTTTGATCGTCGGCCATTTTCAAAATGGCCGCAGTTTCCCGCCAAAATTAAAGTTACTCTGATTTTGATGAAAACTGGTATATAAGGTAATAGTGGTATGGGGATTTGATTTTTGACATTGAAATTTATTTATCGTCGACCATTTTCAAAATGGCCGCCGTTTCCCGCCAAAATTAAAGTTACTCAGATTTTGATGAAAATTGGTATTCAAGGTAATAGTGGTACTGCGAGTTTATTTTTGACATTAATTTTTTTATATCGTCGGCCATTTTCAAAATGGCCGCCGTTTCCCGCCAAAATTTAACTTGCTCCGATTTTAATGAAAATTAATATACAGGGTAATTGTGGTATAGGGAGTTCATTTTTAGCATCAAATTTTGTTTATGGTCCGATGCAACAGCTTTTGGATGCGACTGTGTGACTCTTCTCGACTATATGAGATTAAGGGAGAATAATATCTCATATGGATGTCAACCAAAAGCTTCTCCGTAACGTTTTTAGCATTTCATTGAAGAGTGGCTCCATTGTAGAGGACGAGAGCGGTAGTTATGCTCGCTAGTCACTACAATAGTTTACAAGTACGCTACCAATGCTTGTAAAAAGGGTGCTTCAATGGAATGATAAGGGCGTCATTGCTTAAACAGGGTTCCCACAAAAGCCAGAAATATTGTCAAAGAGGGGTACGTGAGGGGACATGTATGTGACTCGCTTGCGATCACAATTAGAACTAGTTATTATTATTATTATTATTATTCTCGGTATTCTGGATCGTGAACTTGTCCACCTCATTTTTTCGACATCTTTTAAGGTAGGAAGCTGAAAATTCATAAATCAAGAGTATGGAATGGGAGATTGTGCTTTTTGTATTTTTCGCCGAAATCGAACGACCCCATATAGGTAAAAAAAGGGCCTCAAAATGGCTCCTCGAAACCGAAGTTGAATTTTTCCTGGCATTTCTGATCCGGCAGGGGTAGGAAAAATTCCCTTATAGGTTAAGTGCGGATATACAATACCTTTCATTTAAAAAAAAAATTTTGAAAATCGGACTTACCGTTTTCAAAATTTTGCAAAAAATCGAAAATTATTTTTTTTGTAAGTTTGAGTTATCTTTCTTTGTACCATATATTTTGTGATATTAATGAAAAAAATTCTCAACTTTGTTATTTCTTAATGAAAATTGGTTTACAAGGTAATAGTGGTATGCCGAGTTCAATTTTGGAATCGAAATTTTTTTTTGGGCGGCCATTTTAAAAATGGCCGCCATTTCCCGCCAAAATTAAAATTACTCTGATTTTAATGAAAATTGGTATATAAGGTAATAGTGTTATGGCGAGTTGATTTTTGACATCAAAATTTTTTTATCGTCGGCCATTTTCAAAATGGCCGCCGTTTCCCGCCAAAATTAAAGTTATTCTGATTTTGATGAAAATTGGTTTACAAGGTAATAGTGGTATGCCGAGTTCAATTTTGGAATCGAAATTTTTTTGGGGGCCGCCATTTTCAAAATGGCCGCCATTTCCCGCCAAAATTAAAATTACTCTGATTTTAATGAAAATTGGTATATAAGGTAATAGTGGTATGGCAAGTTGATTTTTGACATCAAATCTTTTTTTAACGTCGGCCATTTTCAAAATGGCCGCCGTTTCCCGCCAAAATTAAATTTACTCAGATTTTAACGAAAATTGGTATATAAGGTAATAGTTGTATGGCGAGTTGATTTTTTACATCGAAATATTTTTATTGTCGGCCATTTTAAATATGGTCGCCGTTTCCCGCCAAAATTAAACTTACTCCTATTTTGATGAAAATTGGATAAATTAAGTTATCTCAAATGCCAAGAGACATTGACAAAGAGGGGTACGTGAGGGGACATTTTTGTGACTCGCTTGCGATCACAATTAGAACTAGTTATTATTATTATTATTATGTCCCCGAACACGAAGTGTCGGGGACATATTGTTTTTGCTCGGTTTCTTATTATTATTATTATTATTATTATTATTATTATTATGTCCCCGAACACGAAGTGTCGGGGACATATTGTTTTTGCTCGGTTTCTTATTATTATTATTATTATTATTATTATTATTATTATTATGTCCCCGAACACGAAGTGTCGGGGACATATTGTTTTTGCTCGGTTTCTTATTATATCTCCCAAACACTATGTTTGGGAGATATATTGTTTTTTCTCTGTTTCTTATTATTATTCTTCTTTTTTTTCTTCTTCCGGACATGAACGTGTCCGCGTGGTTTCTCAAAAACTACTCAATGGTTCTTTATGAAATTTTGTAAGGTGATAGAGTGGGTCCCAAAGGTGTGCATGCAATTTTCAAAAATTTCAAAATGGCTGCCGTTTCCATGGAAACAGGTAGAGGTCATAATATAGGACATTGCGATATATCGGTTACCTAGGTGCGCAGGGTTCTGAAATTTTGTAGGTGAGTAGAGCAAAAGGAGCTCTTTAATAATACGAAAAAAAATTTCGGAGCGATATTTACGGTTTTCGAGTTATTCACGAAAATGTGATTCTTCGGTCCAAAAATGGGAAGATTGTAAAAATGCTACGATTTTGACAAAATTTGGTATCTAGGGGTTTCAAACGATGGCGAGTAAGGATGCGATGTCAAAATTTATGCAAGAGTGAAAGTTTGCGTACGTTTGGGAGATATTTTTGTGTTGGGCATCCCCAACACAGTCAACACTTGTTATTATTATTATTATTATTATTTTTCTCGGTATTCTGGACCGTGAACTTGTCCACCTCATTTTTTCGACATCTTTTAAGGTAGGAAGCTGAATCTTCATATATCAAGAGTATGGAATGGGAGATTGTGCTTTTTGTATTTTTCGCCGAAATCGAACGACCCCATATAGGTAAAAAAAGGGCCTCAAAATGGCTCCTCGAAACCGAAGTTGAATTTTTCCTCGCATTTCTGATCCGGCAGGGGTAGGAAAAATTCCCTTATAGGTTAAGTGCGGATATACAATACCTTTCATTTAAAAAAAAATTTTGAAAATCGGACTTACCGTTTTCAAAATTTTGCAAAAAATCGAAAATTATTTTTTTTGTAAGATTGAGTTATCTTTCTTTGTGCCATATATTTTGTGATATTAATGAAAAAAATTCTCACCTTTGTTATTTCTTAATGAAAATTGGTTTACAAGGTAATAGTGGTATGCCGAGTTCAATTTTGGAATCGAAATTTTTTTTGGGCGGCCATTTTAAAAATGGCCGACATTTCCCGCCAAAATTAAAATTACTCCGATTTTTATGAAAATTGGTATATAAGGTAATTGTGGTATGGCGAGTTGATTTTTGATATCAAAATTATTTTTATCGTCGGCCATTTTCAAAATGGCCGCCGTTTCCCGCCAAAATTAAAGTTATTCTGATTTTGATGAAAATTGGTTTACAAGGTAATAGTGGTATGCCGAGTTCAATTTTGGAATCGAATTTTTTTTGGGGCCGCCATTTTCAAAATGGCCGCCATTTCCCGCCAAAATTAAAATTACTCCGATTTTAATGAAAATTGGTATATAAGGTAATAGTGTTATGGCAAGTTGATTTTTGACATCAAAATTTTTTTTATCGTCGGCCATTTTCAAAATGGCCGCCGTTTCCCGCCAAAATTAAATTTACTCAGATTTTAACGGAAATTGGTATATAAGGTAATAGTGGTATGGCAAGTTGATTTTTGACATCAAAATATTTTTATTGTCGGCCATTTTCAAAATGGCCGCCGTTTCCCGCCAAAATTAAACTTACTCCTATTTTGATGAAAATTGGATAAATTAAGTTATCTCAAATGCCAAGAGACATTGACAAAGAGGGGTACGTGAGGGGACATTTTTGTGACTCGCTTGCGATCACAATTAGAACTAGTTATTATTATTTTTCTCGGTATTCTGGACCGTGAACTTGTCCACCTCATTTTTTCGACATCTTTTAAGGTAGGAAGCTGAATCTTCATATAACAAGAGTATGGAATGGGAGATTGTGCTTTTTGTATTTTTCGTCGAAATCGAACGAACCCTTATAGGTCAAAAAAGGGCCTCAAAATGGCTCCTCGAAACCGAAGTTGAATTTTAACTGGCATTTCTGATCCGGCAGGGGTAGGAAAAATTCCCTTATAGGTTAAGTGCGGATATACAATACCTTTCATTTAAAAAAAAAATTTTGAAAATCGGACTTACCGTTTTCAAAATTTTGCAAAAAATCGAAAATTATTTTTTTTGTAAGATTGAGTTATCTTTCTTTGTACCATATATTTTGTGATATTAATGAAAAAAAAATCTCAACTTTGTTATTTCTTAATGAAAATTGGTTTACAAGGTAATAGTCGTATGCCGAGTTCATTTTTGGTATCGAAAATTTTTTTTTGGCGGCCATTTTCAAAATGGCGGCTAAAATTTCCCGCCAAAATTTAAACTTGCTCCGATTTTGATGAAAATTGGTATATAAGGTAATAGTGGTATGGCGAGTTGATTTTTGACATAAATTTTTTTTTATTGTCGGCCATTTTCAAAATGGCCGCCGTTTCCCGCCAAAATTAATGTTACTCTGATTTTGATGAAAATTGGTATATAAGGTAATAGTGCTATGGCGAGTTGATTTTTGACGAAATTTTTATTTCGTCGGCTATTTTCAAAATGACCGCCGTTTCCCGCCAAAAATCAAAGTTACTCCGATTTTAATGAAAATTGGTATATAAGGTTATTGTGGTATGGCGAGTTTATTTTTTACATCAAATTTTTTTTTATCGTTTGCCATTTTCAAAATGGCCGCCGTTTCCCGCCAAAATTAAACGTACTCCGATCTTGATGAAAATTGGTATATTAGGTATTCTCAAATGCCCAAACACATATTGACAAAGAGGGGTACGTGAGGGGACATGTATGTGACTCGCTTGCGATCACAATTAGAACTAGTTATTATGTCCCCGAACACGAAGTGTCGGGGACATATTGTTTTTGCTCGGTTTCTTATTATTATTATTATTATGTCCCCGAACACGAAGTGTCGGGGACATATTGTTTTTGCTCGGTTTCTTATTATTATTATTATTATTATGTCCCCGAACACGAAGTGTCGGGGACATATTGTTTTTGCTCGGTTTCTTATTATTATTATTATTATTATTATTATTATTATTATTATTATTATTATTATTATTTTTCTCGGTATTCTGGACCGTGAACTTGTCCACCTCATTTTTTCGACATCGTTTAAGGTAGGAAGCTGAAACTTCATAAATCAAGAGTATGGAATGGGAAATTGTGCTTTTTGTATTTTTCGTCGAAATCGAACGACCCCTTATAGGTCAAAAAAGGGCCTCAAAATGGCTCCTCGAAACCGAAGTTGAATTTTTCCTGGCATACCTTTCATTTAAAAAAAAAATTTTGAAAATCGGACTTACCGTTTTCAAAATTTTGCAAAAAATCGAAAATAATTTTTTTTGTAAGATTGAGTTATCTTTCTTTGTACCATATATTTTGTGATATTAATGAAAAAAAATCTCAACTTTGTTATTTCTTAATGAAAATTGGTTTACAAGGTAATAGTGGTATGCTGAGTTCAATTTTGGAATCAATTTTTTTTTATCGTCGGCCATTTTCAAAATGGCCGCCGTTTCCCGCCAAAATTAAAGTTATTCTGATTTTGATGAAAATTGGTTTACAAAGTAATAGTGGTATGCCGAGTTCAATTTTGGAATCGAAATTTTTCGGGGGGCCGCCATTTTCAAAATGGCCGCCATTTCCCGCCAAAATTAAAATTACTCCGATTTTAATGAAAATTGGTATGTAAGGTAATAGTGGTATGGCAATTTGATTTTTGACATCAAAATTTTTTTATCGTCGGCCATTTTCAAAATGGCCGCCGTTTCCCGCCAAAACTAAATTTACTCAGATTTTAACGAAAATTTGTATATAAGGTAATATTTGTATGGCGAGTTGATTTTTGACATCGAAATATTTTTATTGTCGGCCATTTTAAAAGTGGCCGCCGTTTCCCGCCAAAATTAAACTTACTCCTATTTTGATGAAAATTGGATAAATTAAGTTATCTCAAATGCCAAGAGACATTGACAAAGAGGGGTACGTGAGGGGACATTTTTGTGACTCGCTTGCGATCACAATTAGAACTAGTTATTATTATTTTTCTCGGTATTCTGGACCGTGAACTTGTCCACCTCATTTTTTCGACATCTTTTAAGGTAGGAAGCTGATTCTTCATATATCAAGAGTATGGAATGGGAGATTGTGCTTTTTTTATTTTTCGTCGAAATCGAACGACCCCTTATAGGTCAAAAAAAGGCCTCAAAATGGCTCCTCGAAACCGAAGTTGAATTTTTCCTGGCATTTCTGATCCGGCAGGGGTAGGACAAATTCCTTTATAGGGTAAGTGTAGACTTTCAATACCTTTTATTTAAAAAAAAAATTTTGAAAATCGGACTTACCGTTTTCAAAATTTTGCAAAAAATCAAAAATTATTTTTTTTGTAAGATTGAGTTATCTTTCTTTGTTCAATATATTTTGTATTAGTAATGAAAAAAAATCTCAACTTTGTTATTTCTTAATGAAAATTGGTTTACAGGGTAATAGTGGTATGCCGAGTTCATTTTTGGAATCGAAAATTTTTTTTGACAGCCATTTTCAAAATGGCGGCTAAAATGGCTACCATTTTCCCGCCAAAATTTAAACTTGCTCCGATTTTGATGAAAATTGGTATATAAGGTAATAGTGGTATGGCGAGTTGATTTTTGACATCGAATTTTTTCTATCGTCGGCCATTTTCAAAATGGCCGCCGTTTCCCGCCAAAATTAAAGTTACTCCAATTTTGATGAAAACTGGTATATAAGGTAATAGTGGTATGGGGATTTGATTTTTGACATTGAAATTTATTTATCGTCGACCATTTTCAAAATGGCCGCCGTTTCCCGCCAAAATTAAAGTTACTCAGATTTTGATGAAAATTGGTATTTAAGGTAATAGTGGTACTGCGAGTTGATTTTTGACATTAATTTTTTTTTATCGTCGGCCATTTTCAAAATGGCCGCCGTTTCCCGCCAAAATTAAACTTGCTCCGATTTTAATGAAAATTAATATACAGGGTAATTGTGGTATGGGGAGTTCATTTTAAGCATCAAATTTTGTTTATGGTCTCATGCAACAGCTTTTGGATGCGACTGTGTGACTCTTCTCAACCATATGAGATTAAGGGAGAATAATATCTTATATGGATGTCAACCAAAAGCTTCTCCGTCACGTTCTTAGCATTTCATTGAAGAGTGGCTCCATTGTGGAGGACGAGAGTGGTAGTTATGCTCGCTAGTCACCACAATAGTTTACAAGTACGCTACCAATGCTTGTAAAAAGGGTGCTTCAATGGAATGATAAGGGCGTCATTGCTTAAACAGGGTTCCCACAAAAGCCAGAAATATTGCCAAAGAGGGGTACGTGAGGGGACATGTATGTGACTCGCTTGCGATCACAATTAGAACTAGTTATTATTATTTTTCTCGGTATTCTGGACCGTGAACTTGTCCACCTCATTTTTTCGACATCGTTTAAGGTAGGAAGCTGAAACTTCATAAATCAAGAGTATGGAATGGGAGATTGTGCTTTTTGTATTTTCCGTCGAAATCGAACGACTCCTAATAGGTCAAAAAAGGGCCTCAAAATGGCTCCTCGAAACCGAAGTTGAATTTTTCCTGGCATTTCTGATCCGGCAGGGGTAGGAAAAATTCCTTTATAGGGTAAGTGTAGACTTTCAATACCTTTCATTCAAAAAAAAAATTGAAAATCGGACTTACGGTTTTCAAAATTTTGCAAAAAATCGAAAATTATTTTTTTTGTAAAATTGAGTTATCTTTCTTTGTTTAATATATTTTGTAATAGTAATGAAAAAAAATCTCAACTTTGTAATTTCTTAATGAAAATTGGTTTACAAGGTAATAGTGGTATGCCGAGTTCATTTTTGGAGTCGAAAATTTTTTTTGACGGCCATTTTCAAAATGGCGGCTAAAATGGCTGCCATTTTCCCGCCAAAATTTAAACTTGCTCCGATTTTGATGAAAATTGGTATATAAGGTAATAGTGGTATGGCGAGTTGATTTTTGACTTCGATTTTTTTTTATCGTCGGCCATTTTCAAAATGGCTGCCGTTTCCCGCCAAAATTAAAGTTACTCCGATTTTGATGAAAACTGGTATATAAGGTAATAGTGGCATGTGGATTTGATTTTTGACATTAATTTTTTTTTATCGTCGGCCATTTTCAAAATGGCCGCCGTTTCCCGCCAAAATTAAAATTGCTCCGATTTTAATGAAAATTAATATATAGGGTAATTGTGGTATGGGGAGTTCATTTTTAGCATCAGATTTTGTTTATGGTCTCATGCAACAGCTTTTGGATGCGACTGTGTGACTCTTCTCAACCATATGAGATTAAGGGAGAATAATATCTTATATGGATGTCAACCAAAGGCTTCTCCGTCACGTTCTTAGCATTTCATTGAAGAGTGGCTCCATTGTGGAGGACGAGAGCGGTAGTTATGCTCGCTAGTCACCACAATAGTTTACAAGTTCGCTACCAATGCTTGTAAAAAGGGTGCTTCAATGGAATGATAAGGGCGTCATTGCTTAAACAGGGTTCCCACAAAAGCCAGAAATATTGCCAAAGAGGGGTACGTGAGGGGACATGTATGTGACTCGCTTGCGATCACAATTAGAACTAGTTATTATTATTTTTCTCGGTATTCTGGACCGTGAACTTGTCCACCTCATTTTTTCGACATCGTTTAAGGTAGGAAGCTGAAACTTCATAAATCAAGAGTATGGAATGGGAGATTGTGCTTTTTGTATTTTCCGTCGAAATCGAACGACTCCTAATAGGTCAAAAAAGGGCCTCAAAATGGCTCCTCGAAACCGAAGTTGAATTTTTCCTGGCATTTCTGATCCGGCAGGGGTAGGAAAAATTCCTTTATAGGGTAAGTGTAGACTTTCAATACCTTTCATTCAAAAAAAAAATTGAAAATCGGACTTACGGTTTTCAAAATTTTGCAAAAAATCGAAAATTATTTTTTTTGTAAAATTGAGTTATCTTTCTTTGTTTAATATATTTTGTAATAGTAATGAAAAAAAATCTCAACTTTGTAATTTCTTAATGAAAATTGGTTTACAAGGTAATAGTGGTATGCCGAGTTCATTTTTGGAGTCGAAAATTTTTTTTGACGGCCATTTTCAAAATGGCGGCTAAAATGGCTGCCATTTTCCCGCCAAAATTTAAACTTGCTCCGATTTTGATGAAAATTGGTATATAAGGTAATAGTGGTATGGCGAGTTGATTTTTGACTTCGATTTTTTTTTATCGTCGGCCATTTTCAAAATGGCTGCCGTTTCCCGCCAAAATTAAAGTTACTCCGATTTTGATGAAAACTGGTATATAAGGTAATAGTGGCATGTGGATTTGATTTTTGACATTAATTTTTTTTTATCGTCGGCCATTTTCAAAATGGCCGCCGTTTCCCGCCAAAATTAAAATTGCTCCGATTTTAATGAAAATTAATATATAGGGTAATTGTGGTATGGGGAGTTCATTTTTAGCATCAGATTTTGTTTATGGTCTCATGCAACAGCTTTTGGATGCGACTGTGTGACTCTTCTCAACCATATGAGATTAAGGGAGAATAATATCTTATATGGATGTCAACCAAAGGCTTCTCCGTCACGTTCTTAGCATTTCATTGAAGAGTGGCTCCATTGTGGAGGACGAGAGCGGTAGTTATGCTCGCTAGTCACCACAATAGTTTACAAGTTCGCTACCAATGCTTGTAAAAAGGGTGCTTCAATGGAATGATAAGGGCGTCATTGCTTAAACAGGGTTCCCACAAAAGCCAGAAATATTGCCAAAGAGGGGTACGTGAGGGGACATGTATGTGACTCGCTTGCGATCACAATTAAAACTAGTTATTATTTTTTTTTATTATTATTATTATTCTTAGTATTCTTTAGTGTGAACTTGTCCGCTCGATTTAAAGAACATCTTTAAAGGTAAGAAGCTGAAACTTCATATATCAAGAGTATGGAGTGTGAAATTGTGTAATCAGGTTTTTTCGTCAAAATCAAACGACCCCTTATAGGGTAAATAGGGGCCTGAAAATGGCTCCTCAAAATCAAAGTTGAATTTTTACTGGCATTTCCAAACCGGCTGGATTAGGGAAAATTCCTTTCACTATGTAGTAGGTTTATATAAGAGGTATCATACAAAAAAGAATTTTTAAAATCGGACTTACCGTTTTCAAAATTTTGCAAAAAAACGAAAAAAAAGTTTTAAAGGGGAGATAATCCAAATTGAATTTTTGGAAAAATTTTAAACTTCATTATTTCTAAATGAAAATTTGTATTTAAGGTAATTGGGGTATGCCGAGTTTATTTTTGGCATCCAATTTTTTTTTTCGTCGGCCATTTTCAAAATGGCCGCCATTTCTGATTCAAATTAAACTTGGTCCGATTTTAATGAAAATTGGTATTACAGGTAATTGGGGTATGCCGAGTTCATTTCTGGTATTGAATTATTTTTATCGGCCGCCATTTTCAAAATGGCCGCCACTTCCGGAAAAAATTGAACTTGCTCTGATTTTAACAGAAATTACTATCGAGGGGTTTTGAAGGGAAGCAAATTAAGATGCATCGTCGAAAATGTCGAAAAATTCAAAATGGCCGCCACTTCCGGTAAAAATTGAACTTGCTCCGATTTTAACGAAAATTTATATCTAAGGGTTTTGAAGGATGGCGAATTGATGCGCGTTGTCAAAAATGTCGAAAAATTCAAAATGGTCGCCACTTCTGGTAAAAATTCAACTTACTCCGATTTTAACAAAAATTGATATCTAAGGGTTTTGAAGGATGGCGAATTGATGCGCGTTGTCGAAAATGTCGAAAAATTCAAAATGGCCGCCACTTCCGGTAAAAATTGAACTTGCTCCCATTTTAACGAAAATTGATATCTAAGGGTTTTGAAGGATGGCGAATTGATGCGTGTTGTCAAAAATGTCAAAAAATTCAAAATGGCGACCACTTCCGGTAAAAATTCAACTTGCTCCGATTTTAATGAAAATCTATATATAGGGGTGTTGAAGGATGGCGAATTGATGCGCGTTGTCGAAAATGTCGAAAAATTCAAAATGGCCGCCACTTCCGGTAAAAAATCAACTTGCTCCGATTTTAACCAAAATTGATATCTTGGGGTTTTGAATGATAACGAATTGAGGCGCGTTGTCGAAAAATTCAAAATGGCCGCCACTTCCAGTAAAGATTTAACTTGCTCCGATTTTAACGAAAATTGATATCTAGGGGTTTTGAAGGATAGTGAATTGAGAAAATGTCGAAAAATCCAAAATGGCTGCCACTTTTGGAAAAATTCAACTTGTTCAGATTTAAACGAAAATTGATATTTAAGCATTATAATGGATGGTGAACAGGAAAATGTGTTCAATGAAGCCAGATATTAACAAAGAGGGGTACGTGAGGGGACATATGTGACTCGCTTTGCGATCACAATTATACCTAGTTATTATTATTATTATTATTATGTCCCCGAACACGAAGTGTCGGGGACATATTGTTTTTGCTCGGTTTCTTCTTCTTATTATTATTATTATTATTATGTCCCCGAACACGAAGTGTCGGGGACATATTGTTTTTGCTCGGTTTCTTCTTATTATTAAGTCGCCCAAAACAAAGTTTGGGAGACTTATTGTTTTTGCACCGTTTCTTATTAAGTCGCCAAAAACATAGTTTTGGGGACTTATTGTTTTTGCACCGTTTCTTATTATTAAGTCGCCCAAAACAAAGTTTGGGAGACTTATTGTTTTTGCACCGTTTCTTATTATTATTATTATTATTATTCTTATTATTAAGTCGCCCAAAACAAAGTTTGGGAGACTTATTGTTTTTGCACCGTTTCTTATTATTATTATTATTATTATTATTATTCTTCTGATTCTTTATCGTAAAGTTGTCCTCCCTAATACGAGAAAACGGTTCAAGGAAATTGAATAACACTTCTTGGATTGGATAGTGGGTCACTAAAAGGCGTGCAACCAAGTTTTGAAATTTTCAAGATGGCCGCCGTTTCAAAATGGCGGCCATCGGAAAAAGTGGGCGGAAAATTTTTTTTCATCGGATCGTCTTGAAAATTGGTCATCTGGGTAAAGCGGGTATGCTGAACTCAAATCTGCGACCGGATTTGAAATCCGACTTCCGGTTTTAAAATGGCGGCCATTTTACTACACCCGCCCCCCTAAAAACGTCAACTTTGTCCGATTTCAACGAAATTTGATTTCTAGACTTATTTTGATGCACTGATTTGAATGGAACTCTATCCAAGGCGATTTTGGGCGACTTGTGTGTTGGCATCCCAACACAATTATACCTAGTTATTCTTCTGATTCTTTATCGAGAATTTGTCCTCCCTAATACAAGAAAACGGTTCAAGGAAATTGAATAACACTTTTTGGATTGGATAGTGGGTCACTCAAAGTTGTGTAATGCACTTTTAAAATTTTCAAGATGGCCGCCGTTTCGAAATGGCGGCCGTCGGAAAAAGTGGGCGGAAATTTTTTTTTCATCGGATCGTCTTGAAAATTGGTCATCTGGGTAAAGCGGGTATGCTGAGCTCAAATCTGCGACCGGATTTGAAATCCGACTTACAGTTTCGAAATGGCGGCCATTTTACTACACCCGCCCCCTAAAAATGTCAACTTTGTCTGATTTCAACGAAATTTGATTTCTAGACTTATTTTGACGCACTGATTTGAATGGAACTCTATCCAAGGCGATTTTGGGCGACTTGTGTGTTGGCATCCCAACACAATTATACCTAGTTATTATTATTAAGTCGCCCAAAACAAAGTTTGGGAGACTTATTGTTTTTGCACCGTTTCTTATTATTATTATTATTATTATTCTTCTGATTCTTTATCGTAAAGTTGTCCTCCCTAATTCAAGAAAATGGTTCAAGGAAATTGAATAACACTTGTTGGATTGGATAGTGGGTCACTCAAAGGCGTGTAATCAAGTTTTGAAATTTTCAAGATGGCCGCCGTTTCAAAATGGCGGCCGTCCGAAAAAGTGGGCGGAAATTTTTTTTTCATCGGATCGTCTTGAAAATTGGACATGTGGGTAAATCGGGTATGCTGAATTCAAATCTGCGACCGGATTTGAAATCCGACTTCCGGTTTCAAAATGGCGGCTATTTTACTACACCCGCCCCCCTTAAAAATGTGAACTTTGTCCGATTTCAATGAAATTTAATTTCTATACATATTTTATTGTACTGAAAGGGAAGAAAAAGTATCCAAGGCGATTTTGGGCGACTTGTGTGTTGGCATCCCAACACAAATTATAGCTAGTTATTATTATTATTCTTCTGATTCTTTATCGTAAAGTTGTCCTCCCTAATACAAGAAAATGGTCCAAGGAAATTGAATAACACTTGTGAGATAGGATAGTGGGTCACTCAAAGTTGTGTAATGCACTTTTAAAATTTTCAAGATGGCCGCCGTTTCAAAATGGCGGCCATCGGAAAAAGTGGGCGGAAATTTTTTTTTCATCGGATCGTCTTGAAAATTGGTCCTCTGGGTAAAGCGCGTATGCTGAGTTCAAATCTGCGACCGGATTTGAAATCCGACTTACGGTTTCAAAATGGCGGCCATTTTACTACACCCGCCCCCCTTAAAACGTCAACTTTGTCCGATTTCAACGAAATTTGATTTCTAGACTTATTTTGATCCACTGATTTGAATGGAACTCTATCCAAGGCGATTTTGGGCGACTTGTGTGTTGGCATCCCAACACAATTATACCTAGTTATTATTATTATTATTCTTCTTCTGATTCTTAATCGTGAAGCTGTCCTCCCTAATACAAAAAAACAGTTCAAGGAAATTGAATAACACTTGTTGGATTGGATAGTGGGTTACCTAAAGGCGTGCAATCAAGTTTTGAAATTTTCAAGATGGCCGCTGTTTCAAAATGGCGGCCATCGGAAAAAGTGGGCGGAAATTTTTTTTTCATCGGATCGTTTTGAAAATTGGTCATCTGGGTAAAGCGGGTATGCTGAGTTCAAATCTGCGACCGGATTTGAAATCCGACTTACGGTTTCAAAATGGCGGCCATTTTACAACACCCGCCCCCCTTAAAAATGTGAACTTTGTCCGATTTCAATGAAATTTGATTTCTATACATATTTTATTGTACTGAATGGGAAGAAAAAGTATCCAAGGCGATTTTGGGCGACTTGTGTGTTGGCATCCCAACACAAATTATAGCTAGTTATTATTATTATTTTTCTCGGTATTCTGGACCGTGAACTTGTCCACCTCATTTTTTTGACATCTTTTAAGGTAGGAAGCTGAATCTTCATATATCAAGAGTATGGAATGGGAGATTGTGCTTTTTGTATTTTTCGTCGACCCCTTATAGGTCAAAAAAGGGCCTCAAAATGGCTCCTCGAAACTGAAGTTGAATTTTACCTGGCATTTCTGATCCGGCAGGGGTAACACAAATTCCTTTATGGGGTAAGTGTAGACTTTCGATACCTTTCATTTAAAAAAAAATTTTGAAAATCAGACTTACGGTTCTCAAAATTTTGCAAAAAATCGAAATTTAATTTTTTTGTCAAATTGAGTTATCTTTCTTGGAACAATATATTTTGTAATAGTTATGTAAGAATTCTTAACTTTGTTATTTCTTAATGAAAATTGGTTTACAAGGTAATAGTGGTATGCCGAGTTCATTTTTGGTATCGAAAAAAAATTTTGGCGGCCATTTTTAAAATGGCGGCTAAAATTGCCGCCATTCTCCCGCCAACAATTAAACTTGCTCCAATTTTGATGAAAATAGGTATATAAGGTAATAGTGGCATGGCGAGTTGATTTTTAACATCAAAATTCTTTTATCGTTGGCCATTTTCAAAATGGCCGCAGTTTCCCGCCAAAATTAAAGTTACTCTGATTTTGATGAAAATTGGTATATAAAGTAATAGTGTTATGGCGAGTTGATTTTTGACATTGAAATTTTTATTTCGTCGGCCATTTTGAAAATGGCCGCCGTTTCCCGCCAAAACCAAAGTTACTCTGATTTTGATGAAAATTGGTATATAAGGTAAAAGTGGTATGGCGAACTTATTTTTGACATCAAATTTTTTTTAGCGTCTCTTAGCATTTGAGATAACTTATTATATCCAATTTTCATCAAAATAGGAGTAAGTTTAATTTTGGCTATTTCCCGCCAAAATTAAACTTACGCCTATTTTGATGAAAATTGGATATAACAAGTTATCTCAAATGCTAAGAGACATTGACAAAGAGGGGTACGTGAGGGGACATTTTTGTGACTCGCTTGCGATCACAATTAGAACTACAGATGGGTCCAAACCTAACCTGTACAAAAGTGAACCGGAAGCAAACATCTAGTTTACTTTTCTGGTTTGGTTTGGTTTGCTCGACCAAACAAAATAGCAAACCACAGTTTATTCAAAACAAACCGTGGTTTGCTTTTTCTAGTTTGGTTTGGTTTGGTTTGAAAAGCAAACCAAACCAAACTAGGCGGCTGGTTTGGTTTGCTCTGACCAAACCAAACTTTGACGCTGGTTTGGTTTGCTCTGACCAAACCAAACTAGGGTGCTGGTTTGGTTTGCTCTGACCAAACTAAACAAGGGCGCTGGTTTGGTTTACTCTTACAAAACCAATCTAAAAATGATAAAATCTAAATGATAATAAATTCATCAAGTAAAACATATTTGTTTTACGAGAACAAATATCATAAAATGATGTCGAACGTCGTATTATTTCGATTCTTTGAATCATCTGCGCATGCTCATGGTTTGCTCTTAGCAAACCAAACCAAACCAGGCCTCTGGTTTGGTTTGCTCTAAAAATAGAAAACTTCGGTGCTGGTTTGGTTTACTCATAAAATACCAATCTAATATGATGTTAAATGTTTAAATCAGAATTTGTAATTCTATTGAGACATTTAAGGAATAATATTTGTTCATGAAATGTAATAGTTCGGACATTCTTTCACATCGATTATATGAATCATCTGCGCATGCTCGCGGTTTGCTCAGAGCAAACCAAACCAAACCAAACTAGGGCGCTGGTTTGGTTTGCTTTTAAAAGTTTGGTTCGCTCTGACCAAACCAAACCAAACCAAACCAGCCGTCTAGTTTACTTTTCGAGTAAACATTAAAGTAACCTTTGGTTTGCTAAAAGTAAACCAAACAAAGTGAAAAGTGAACTTAGACCAAACTTCTGGTTTGCTTTTTTAGTTTGGTTTGCATACAGGTTAGGTTTGGACCCATCTGTAGTTATGGCTCCCAAACGAAGTTTGTGGAGACATATTGTTTTTGCTCGGTTTCTTATTATTATTATTATTATTATTATTCTTTCTTCCGCCCAAAATTTTTGTCCGGAACTTTTCTCGTAAACTGTTTATCGAAACATTATGAAATGTTCCCCAAGTATAGACCCTTATGAGAAATTGTGCCAAATGCGTGGGAAATTTTCAAAATGGCTACCGTTTCCATGGCAACGGGGAATGTTCCAGATTTCGGACAATCTTATATCTCTGGAACCTAGGTGGCCAGGACTTTGAAACTTGGTATGATTGTAGAGCATGATGGGTACAACAAAAATACGAAAAAAAATTCGGAAGCGATATTTACGGTTTTTCCGTAAAATGCAAAAATGTGAATTTTCTAGAAATTTCTAAAATTACCAAAAATTAAAGTTTGACGAATCTTCACCAAAATTGGTCATCTGGGTGAATCAGGTATGCTGAATTCAAATTTGCAAATGGAATTTCGATCCGACTTCCGGTTTCCAAATAGCGGCCATTTTGATTTCTAAAAATAGCCAAAAACTTAAGTTTGTCGAATCTTCTAGAAAATGGGTCATCTGGGTAAATCAGGTATGCTGAGTTCAATGATGCAATCGGAATTTCGATCCGACTTCCGGTTTCCAAATGGCGGCCATTTTGATTTCTAAAAATAGCCAAAAACTAAAGTTTGTCGAATCTTCTTGAAAATGGGTCATCTGGGTAAATCAGGTATGCTGAGTTCAATGAAGCAATCGCAATTTCGATCCGACTTCCGGTTTCCAAATGGCGGCCATTTTGATTTCTAAAAATAGCCAAAAACTAAAGTTTGTCGAATCTTCTTGAAAATGGGTCATCTTGGTAAATCAGGTATGCTGAGTTCAATGATGCAATTGGAATTTCGATCCGACTTCCGGTTTTCAAATGGCGGCCATTTTGATTTCTAAAAATAGACTGAAAATTTAAGTTAGTAAAATGCTTACGAGAATAAGTTATCTGGGTAAATCAGGTATGCCAAATTCAATGGTGCACTCAGAATGTTGATTCGACTTCTGGATTTTCTATGGCGGCCATTTTCACTACACTCCCACAGTTGGATTTTAACCATATTTGGTTTCCGTGAAGATATCAGTTGTCGACATGGTGCCGTCGTTTGGGAGCCATTCATGATCTCTGAGATCATATCATCAATATTTATTATTATTATTAAGTCGCCCAAAACAAAGTTTGGGAGACTTATTGTTTTTGCACCGTTTCTTATTATTATTATTATTCTTCTTCTGATTCTTTATCGTAAAGTTGTCCTCCCTAATACAAGAAAATGGTTCAAGGAAATAGAATTACACTTGTTGGATTGGATAGTGGGTCACTCCAAGGCGTGTAATCAAGTTTTGAAATTTTCAAGATGGCCGCCGTTTCAAAATGGCGGCCGTCGGAAAAAGTGGGCGGAAAATTTTTTTTCATCGGATCGTCTTGAAAATTGGTCATCTGGGTAAAACAGGTATGCTAAATTCAAATCTGCGACCAGATTTGAAATCCGACTTCCGGTTTCAAAATGGCGGCCATTTTACTACACCCGCCCCCCTTAGAAATGTGAACTTTGTCCGATTTCAATGAAATTTTATTTATATACATACTTTATTGCACTGAATGGGAAGAAAAAGTATCCAAGGCAATTTTGGGCGACTTGTGTGTTGGCATCCCAACACAAATTATAGCTAGTTATTATTATTTTTTTCTCGGTATTCTGGACCGTGAACTTGTCCACCTCATTTTTTCGACATCTTTTAAGGTAGGAAGCTGAATCTTCATATATCAAGAGTATGGAATGGGAGATTGTGCTTTTTGTATTTTTCGTCGAAATGGAACGACCCCTTATAGGTAAAAAAAGGGCCTCAAAATGGCTCCTCGAAACCGAAGTTGAATTTTTACCTGGCATTTCTGATCCGGCAGGGGTAGGTCAAATTCCTTTATGGGGTAAGTGTAGACTTTCAATACCTTTCATTTAAAAAAAAAATTTTGAAAATCGGACTTACGGTTTTCAAAATTTTGCAAAAAATCGAAATTTAATTTTTTTGTCATATTGAGTTATCTTTCTTTGTACTTTGTATTATGTAATAGTAATGTAAAAATTCTCAACTTTGTTATTTCTTATTGAAAATTGGTTTACAAGGTAATAGTGGTATGCCGAGTTCATTTTTGGTATCAAAAATTTTTTTTGGCGGCCATTTTCAAAATGGCGGCTAAAATTTCCCGCCAAAATTTAAACTTGCTCCAATTTTGATGAAAATTGGTACATAAGGTAATAGTGGTATGGCGAGATGATTTTCGACATCAAAATTTTTCTATCGTCGGCCATTTTCAAAATGGCCGCCTTTTCCCGCCAAAATAAAAGTTACTCTGATTTTGACGAAAATTGGTATATAAAGTAATAGTGGTAAGGCCAGTTGATTTTTGACATAAATTTTTTTTTATTGTCGGCCATTTTCAAAATGGCCGCCGTTTCCAGCCAAAATTAAAGTTACTCTGATTTTGATGAAAATTGGTATATAAGGTAATAGTGCTATGGCGAGTTGATTTTTGACATCGAAATTTTTATTTCGTCGGCCATTTTCAAAATAGCCGTTTCCCGCCAAAAATCAAATTTACTCCGATTTTAAAGAAAATTGGTATATAAGGTTATTGTGGCATGGCGAGTTTATTTTTGACATCAACATTTTTTATCGTTAGCCATTTTCAAAATGGCCGCCGTTTCCCGCTAAAATTAAACTTACTCCGATCTTGATGAAAATTTGTATTTTAGGTATTCTCAAATGCCCAAACACATATTGACAAAGAAGGGTACGTGAGGGGACATATATGTGACTCGCTTGCGATCACAATTAGAACTAGTTATTATTATTTTTCTCGGTATTCTGGATCGTGAACTTGTCCACCTCATTTTTTCGACATCTTTTAAGGTAGGAAGCTGAAAATTCATAAATCAAGAGTATGGAATGTGAAATTGTGCTTTTTGTATTTTTCGCCGAAATCGAACGACCCCATATAGGTAAAAAAAGGGCCTCAAAATGGCTCCTCGAAACCGAAGTTGAATTTTTCCTGGCATTTCTGATCCGGCAGGGGTAGGAAAAATTCCCTTATAGGTTAAGTGCGGATATACAATACCTTTCATTTAAAAAAAAAAATTGAAAATCGGACTTACCGTTTTCAAAATTTCGCAAAAAATCGAAAATTATTTTTTTTGTAAGATTGAGTTATCTTTCTTTGTACCATATATTTTGTGATATTAATGAAAAAAAATCTCAACTTTGTTATTTCTTAATGAAAATTGGTTTACAAGGTAATAGTGGTATGCCGAGTTCAATTTTGGAATCGAAATTTTTTTTGGGCGGCCATTTTGAAAATGGCCGCCATTTCCAGCCAAAATCAAAATTACTCCGATTTTGATGAAAATTGGTATATAAGATAATAGTGGTATGGCGAGATGATTTTTGACATCAAAATTTTTCTATCGTCGGCCATTTTCAAAATGGCCGCCTTTTCCCGCCAAAATTAAAGTTACCCCGATTTTGACGAAAATTGGTATATAAGGTAATAGTGGTATGGCGAGATGATTTTTGACATCGAATTTTTTTTATTGTCGCCCATTTTCAAAATGGCCACTGTTTCCCGCCTAAATTAAAGTAGCACCAATTTTGATGAAAATCGGTTTTTGAGGTAATAGTGGTATGCTGAGTTGATTTTCGGTATCATTTTTTTTTATCGTCGGCCATTTTCTAAATGGCCGCCATTTCCCGCCAAAATTAAAGTTAATCTGATTTTCATGAAAACTGGTATATAAGGTGACAGTGGTATGGTGAGTTGATTTTTGACATTGAAATTTATTTATGATCGGCTATTTTCAAAATGGCCACTGTTTCCCGCCAAAATTAAACTTACTCCGATTTTAATGAAAATTAATATACAGGGTAATTGTGATATGGGGAGTTCATTTTTAGCATCAAATTTTGTTTATGGTCCGATGCAACAGCTTTTAAATGCGACTGTGTGACTCTTCTCGACTATATGAGATTAAGGGAGAATAATATCTCATATGGATGTCAACCAAAAGCTTCTCCGTAACGTTTTTAGTTTTTCATTGAAGAGTGGCTCCATTGTAGAGGACGAGAGCGGTAGTTATGCTCGCTAGTCACTACAATAGTTTACAAGTACGCTACCAATGCTTGTTAAAAGGGTGCTTCAATGGAATGATAAGGGCGTCATTGCTTAAAAAGGGTTCCCACAAAAGCCAGAAATATTGTCAAAGAGGGGTACGTGAGGGGACATGTATGTGACTCGCTTGCGATCACAATTAGAACAAGTTATGTCTCCCAAACGAAAGTTTGGAGACATATTGTTTTTACTCCGTTTCTTATTATTATTATTATGGCCCCGAACACGAAGTGTCGGGGACATATTGTTTTTGCTCGGTTTCTTCTTCTTATTATTATTATTATGTCCCCGAACACGAAGTGTCGGGGACATATTGTTTTTGCTTGGTTTCTTCTTATTATTATTATTATTAAGTCGCCCAAAACAAAGTTTGGGAGACTTATAATTTTTGCACCGTTTCTTATTAAGTCGCCCAAAAAGAAGTTTGTGAGACTTATTGTTTTTGCACCGTTTCTTCTTATTATTATTATTAAGTCGCCCAAAACAAAGTTTGGGAGACTTATTGTTTTTGCACCGTTTCTTATTATTATTATTATTCTTCTGATTCTTTATCGTAAAGTTGTCCTCCCTAATTCAAGAAAATGGTTCAAGGAAATTGAATAACACTTGTTGGATTGGATAGTGGGTCACTCAAAGGCGTGTAATCAAGTTTTGAAATTTTCAAGATGGCCGCCGTTTCAAAATGGCGGCCGTCGGAAAAAGTGGGCGGAAATTTTTTTTTCCACGGATCCTCTTGAAAATTGGTCATCTAGGTAAAGCAGGTATGCTGAATTCAAATCTGCGACCGGATTTGGTATCCGACTTCCGGTTTCAAAATGGCGGCCATTTTACTACACCCGCCCCCCTTAGAAATGTGAACTTTGTCCGATTTCAATGAAATTTTATTTCTATACATATTTTATTGTACTGAAAGGGAAGAAAAAGTATCCAAGGCGATTTTGGGCGACTTGTGTGTTGGCATCCCAACACAAATTATAGCTAGTTATTATTCTTATTATTATTATTATTCTTCTGATTCTTTATCGAGAATTTGTCCTCCCTAGTACAAGAAAACGGTCCAAGGAAATTAAATAACACTTGTGAGATTGGATATTGGGTCACTCAAAGTTGTGTAATGCACTTTTAAAATTTTCAAGATGG
This sequence comes from Arcuatula senhousia, assembly GCA_963971305.1. Classification (NCBI taxonomy): domain Eukaryota; kingdom Metazoa; phylum Mollusca; class Bivalvia; order Mytilida; family Mytilidae; genus Arcuatula; species Arcuatula senhousia. Next base: position 29,903,036 of record OZ020308.1, read on the forward strand.
CCGCCGTTTCAAAATGGCGGCCATCGGAAAAAGTGGGCGGAAAATTTTTTTTCATCGGATCGTCTTGAAAATTGGTCATCTGGGTAAATCGGGTATGCTGAGTTCAAATCTGCGACCGGATTTGATATTCGACCTACGGTATCAAAATGGCGGCCATTTTACTACTCCCGCCCCCCTAAAAACGTCAACTTTGTCCGATTTCAACGAAATTTGATTTCTAGACTTATTTTGATGCACTGATTTGAATGGAACTCTATCCAAGGCGATTTTAGGCGACTTGTGTGTTGGCATCCCAACACAATTATACCTAGTTATTATATCTCCCAAACACTATTTTTGGGAGATATATTGTTTTTACTCTGTTTCTTATTAAGTCTCCCAAACGAAGTTTGGAGACTTATTGTTTTTACTCAGGTTTTTCAGATTTTTTTTACAATGAACTTGTCCGACCGGTTTCTCGGAGATGGTTTTTCAGATCAAAACCATACTTGGTATGTGAGTTATTCATGTTATGAAGGTGTGCACAAAACTTTCGAATTTTTCAAGATGGCCGCCTATTTCAAAATGGCCGACAAAAATCGGCTAATTTTTGGGAATGTTGACCGATTCTGATGAACATTGGTTTCTGGGCTAAACATGATGCTCCGAGTTCAATGGAAAAGACCAAAAATTGCTATCTTGTATAGTTTTTTTTTCATAATTTTTTTTGGTATTTTTTTTAATTTTTGAAAAATCACATAAAAAATTTAAAAAAAATTCTGAAAAAAAATCAAGTGCTCCTATCAAAAATCTGATTTGATATTTGAAATCAGCATTATAAAAGCTACAAAAAAGGGGTGAGTCATGAAAAAATCTGACCAACGGTTTTCGAGTTATACAGTCTTGAAATTTTTTCCGAAGTGACCCCACCCCTCCTTTGGACCCCCTTAATTTCGCAATGGACCTCTTACATTGAAACGATTACCGTATTGAGTTCAAGTACATGTTAGGCATCTTATAATAGGTATTGTTTATACAGATTGGATTTACTGTTTGAGAGCTATAAGGAGTTTTGTGTGCGAAACCATGGCATTTTGGCCTACGGTCCCCCTTTCTGGTACCCCCCAGAACCCCTTATGACTTGTGAATCTGATCTTTTTGGTATTAATTCTTTACATTGGCCTTAGTCCTACATGTTTACCAAGTTTCAGAAGGATCGGTTAAAAAATGCCTGCAAAAAGTTTCGGTATGTAATTATTAAGTCTCCCAAACGAAGTTTGGAGACTTATTGTTTTTACTCAGGTTTTTCAGATTTTTTTTACAATGAACTTGTCCGACCGGTTTCTCGGAGATGGTTTTTCAGATCAAAACCATACTTGGTATGTGAGTTATTCATGTTATGAAGGTGTGCACAAAACTTTCGAATTTTTCAAGATGGCCGCCTATTTCAAAATGGCCGACAAAAATCGGCTAATTTTTGGGAATGTTGACCGATTCTGATGAACATTGGTTTCTGGGCTAAACATGATGCTCCGAGTTCAATGGAAAAAAACAAAAATCTTCTTGGTGGATCTCGAAAATATAGTTATATTGGTAGAAAACATGTAAATAGAATGTCATCATAGTTTACAATTTTCTGAAAGTCTTATTGCAATTTCTATATTTTTTTGTTTACCATGTGAGTCCATTTCACAGCAAAATAAACATTATTCATACACTTTTTAAAATGAGACATAAATATTGAGATGATGAGGTTGCATTCATTCAACTAGATATTTACATTGTTATTTCAGCTTATTATAATGGAATAAATTTGAAAGTTTAAAACCCTGCCTGTCATCATCAATTTCACTTTTTAGGGAGGGACCAATTGACCCTTGACCTTCAGCAAGATGGGTGTATTATCTCCCTTTATGTTTTAAAATTATTAATTTCACACTTGTCCTTTTTACAATGGAAAAAATAAAGCTTTATTTCTTTTTCTACAACAATTTTGAACTTTTCTCATTTTTTGGTTTACAAAAGATCTTTAATAAACATAAAATATTTGCAAATTTTAAAATTTAACTATACCTGTTGCATTAATTTGAATATCTTAGTAATAATTTGGTTTCCCAGTTTGTTTTTTTTGGTTATACTGTTCTATGCTCTTCATATTCATACAGTGTTTGGCATTTTCAATATTTTTGGTAGAGCGCCTCTGATGAGAAACGCGCGTCAGACGTAGCAAAATTTATTGTCTGGAACTTTGTTGTCATTTGTATTTCTATTTACTTATTATATTCAAAATATATTAAATTTTCATGATGATCTTCGAACATTGGGACAAAGGGAAGCCTTCATTTTGGAGTTGTTACTTTTTTAATCGTTTGGGAGACTTTGTGTGTTGGCATCCCAACACAATCATATCTTGTTATTATTATTCTTCTTTTTTTTCTTCCGGACATGAACGTGTCCAAGCTGGAACTCGAAAACTACTTAATGGATCTTCATGAAATTTTGTATGATGGTAGAGTGGGTCTCAAAGGTGTGCCATCAAGAATTGGAATTTTCAAAATGGCCGCCGTTTCCATGGAAATGAAATAAGGTCATAATATAGGACATTGCGATATCTCGGTTACCTAGGTGCGCAGGGTTCTGAAATTTTACAGGTTAATAGAGCAAAAGAAGCTCTTTAATAATACGAAAAAAAATTCTGAAGCGATATTTATGGTTTTCGAGTTATTCACGAAAATGTGATTTTACGGTCCCAAAAATGGGAAAATTGTCCAAATGCTACGATTTCGACAAAATTCGGTATCTAGTGGTTTCAAATGATGGCGAGTTCGGATGCGATGTCAAAATTTATGCAAGAGTGACAGTATGCGTACGTTTGGGAGATATTTTTGTGTTGGGCATCCCCAACACAGTCAGCACTAGTTATTATTATTATTCTTCTGATACTTAATCGTAAAGCTGTCCTCCCTAATACAAGAAAACGGTTCAAGGAAATTGAATAACACTTGTTGGATTGGATAGCGGGTTACCTAAAGGCGTGCAATCAAGTTTTGAAATTTTCAAGATGGCCGCCGTTTCAAAATGGCGGCCATCGCAAAAAGTGGGCGGAAATTTTTTTTTCATCGGATCGTTTTTAAAATTGGTCATCTGGGTAAAGCGGGTATGCTGAGTTCAAATCTGCGACCGGATTTGAAATCTGACCTACGGTTTATAAATGGCAGCCAGTTTACTACACCCGCCCCCCTTAAAAATGTGAACTTTGTCCGATTTCAATGAAATTTTATTTCTATTTATATTTTATTGTACTGAATGGGAAGAAATAGTATCCAAGGCGATTTTTGGCGACTTGTGTGTTGGCATCCCAACACAAATTATAGCTAGTTATTATTATGTCCCCGAACACGAAGTGTCGGGGACATATTGTTTTTGCTCGGTTTCTTATTATTATTATTATTATTATTATTAATATTATTATTATTATTATTTTTCTCGGTATTCTGGACCGTGAACTTGTCCACCTCATTTTTTCGACATCTTTAAAGGTAGGAAGCTGAAACTTCATAAATCAAGAGTATGGAATGGGAGATTGTGCTTTTTGTATTTTTCGCCGAAATCGAATTACCCCTTATAGGTAAAAAAAGGGCCTCAAAATGGCTCCTCGAAACCGAAGTTGAATTTTACCTATCATTTCTGATCCGGCAGGGGTAGGAAAAATTCCTTTACAGGGTAAGTGTAGACTTTTAATATCTTTCATTTAAAAAAAGAATTTTGAAAATCGGACTTACGGTTTTCAAAATTTTGCAAAAAATCGAAATTTAATTTTTTGGTCATATTGAGTTATCTTTCTTTTTACAGCATATTTTGAAATTGTAATGTAAAAATTCCCAACTTTGTTATTTCTTAATGAAAATGGATTAACTAGGTAATAGTGAAATGCCGAGTTCATTTTTGGTATTAAAAAAAATTTTGGCGGCCATTTTAAAAATGGCGACTAAAATGGCCGCCATTTTCCCGCCAAAAATTAAAGTTACTCCGATTTTGATGAAAATTGGTATATAAGGTAATAGTGGTATGGTGAGTTGATTTTTGACATCAAAATTTTTTCATCGTCGGCCATTTTCAAAATGGCCGCCGTTTCCCGCCAATATTCAAGTTACTCTGATTTTGATGAAAATTGGTATATAAAGTAAATGTGGTATGGCAAGTTGATTTTTGACATCGAAATTTTTTTATCATCGGCCATTTTCAAAATGGCCGCCGTTTCCCGCCAAAATTCAAGTTACTCTGATTTTGATGAAAACTGGTATGTAAGGTAAAAGTAGAATGGCGAGTTGATTTTTGACATTGAAATTTTTATTTCGTCGGCCATTTTCAAAATGGCCGCCGTTTCCCGCCAAAATCAAAATTCCTCTGATTTTGATGAAAATTGGTATATAAGGTAAAAGTGGTATGTCAAACTTATTTTTGACATCAAACTTTTTTTTTAGCGTCAGCCATTTTCAAAATGGCCGCCATTTCCCGCCAAAATTAAGCTTACTCCTATTTTGATGAAAATTGGATATAATAAGTTATCTCAAATGCTAAGAGACATTGACAAAGAGGGGTACGTGAGGGGACATTTTTGTGACTCGCTTGCGATCACAATTAGAATTAGTTATTAAGTCGCCCAAAACAAAGTTTGGGAGACTTATTGTTTTTGCACCGTTTCTTATTATTATTATTATTATTATTATTATTCTGATTCTTTATCGTAAAGTTGTCCTCCCTAATTCAAGAAAATGGTTCAAGGAAATTGAATAACACTTGTTGGATTGGTTAGTGGGTCACTCAAAGGCGTGTAATCAAGTTTTGAAATTTTCAAGATGGCCGCCGTTTCAAAATGGCGGCCGTCGGAAAAAGTGGGCGGAAAATTTTTTTTCGTCGGATCGTCCTGAAAATTGGTCATCTGGGTAAAGCGGGTATGCTGAATTCAAATCTGCGACCGGATTTGAAATCCGACTTCCGGTTTCAAAATGGCGGCCATTTTACTACACCCGCCCCCCTTAAAAATGTGAACTTTGTCCGATTTCAATGAAATTTGATTTCTATACATATTTTATTGTACTGAAAGGGACGAAAAAGTATCCAAGGCGATTTTGGGCGACTTGTGTGTTGGCATCCCAACACAAATTATAGCTAGTTATTATTATTATTATTATTATGTCCCCGAACACGAAGTGTCGGGGACATATTGTTTTTGCTCGGTTTCTTATTATTATTATTATTAAGTCGCCCAAAACAAAGTTTGGGAGACTTATTGTTTTTGCACCGTTTCTTATTATGTCCCCGAACACGAAGTGTGGGGGACATATTGTTTTTGCTCGGTTTCTTCTTATTATTATTATTATTATTATTATTATGTCCCCGAACACGAAGTGTCGGGGACATATTGTTTTTGCTCGGTTTCTTATTATTATTATTATTATATCTCCCAAACACTATGTTTGGGAGATATATTGTTTTTACTCTGTTTCTTATTATTATTATTCTTCTTTTTTTTCTTCCGGACATGAACGTGTCCAAGCTGGATCTCGAAAACTACTGAATGGATCTTCATGAAATTTTGTATGATGGTAGAGTGGGTCCCAAAGGTGTGCCATCAAGAATTGGAATTTTCAAAATGGCCGCCGTTTCCATGGAAATGAATTAAGGTCATAATATAGGACATTACAATATCTCGGTTACCTAGGTGCGCAGGGTTCTGAAATTTTGCAGGTTGATAGAACAAAAGGAGCTCTTTAATAATACGAAAAAAAATTCTGAAGCGATATTTACGGTTTTCGAGTTATTCACGAAAATGTGATTTATCGGTCCCAAAAATGGGAAAATTGTCAAAATGCTACGATATCGACAAAATTTGGTATCTAGAGGTTTTAGATGATGGCGAGTTAGGATGTTATGTCAAAATTTATGCAAGAGTGACAGTATGCGTACGTTTGGGAGATATTTTTGTGTTGGGCATCCCCAACACAGTCAACACTAGTTATTATTATTATTATTATTTTTTTTCTCGGTATTCTGGATCGTGAACTTGTCCACCTCATTTTTTCGACATCTTTTAAGGTAGGAAGCTGAAAATTCATAAATCAAGAGTATGGAATGGGAGATTGTGCTTTTTGTATTTTTCGCCGAAATCGAACGACCCTATATAGGTAAAAAAAGGGCCTCAAAATGGCTCCTCGAAACCGAAGTTGAATTTTTCCTGGCATTTCTGATCCGGCAGTGGTAGGAAAAATTCCCTTATAGGTTAAGTGCGGATATACAATACCTTTCATTTAAACAAAAAAATTTGAAAATCGGACTTACCGTTTTCAAAATTTTGCAAAAAATCGAAAATTATTTTTTTTGTAAGATTGAGTTATCTTTCTTTGTACCGTATATTTTGTGATATTAATGAAAAAAATTCTCAACTTTGTTATTTCTTAATGAAAATTGGTTTACAAGGTAATAGTGGTATGCCGAGTTCAATTTTGGAATCGAAATTTTTTTTGGGGCGGCCATTTTTAAAATGGCCGCCATTTCCCGCCGAAATCAAAATTACTCCGATTTTAATGAAAATTGGTATATAAGGTAATTGTGGTATGGGGAGTTGATTTTTGACATCAAAATTTTTTTATCGTCGGCCATTTTCAAAATGGCCGCCGTTCCCCGCCAAAATTAAAGTTATTCTGATTTTGATGAAAATTGGTTTACAAGGTAATAGTGGTATGCCGAGTTCAATTTTGGAATCGAAATTTTTTTTTGGGCCGCCATTTTCAAAATGGCCGCCATTTCCCGCCAAAATTGAAATTACTCCGATTTTAATGAAAATTGGTTTACAAGGTAATAGTGGTATGGCAAGTTGATTTTGACATCAAAATTTTTTTATCGTCGGCCATTTTCAAAATGGCCGCCGTTTCCCGCCAAAATTTAATTTACTCAGATTTTAACGACAATTGGTATATAAGGTAATATATGTATGGTGAGTTGATTTTTGACATCGAAATATTTTTATTGTCGGCCATTTTAAAAATGGCCGCCGTTTCCCGCCAAAATTAAACTTACTCCTATTTTGATGAAAATTTGATAAATTAAGTTATCTCAAATGCCAAGAGACATTGACAAAGAGGGGTACGTGAGGAGACATTTTTGTGACTCGCTTGCGATCACAATTAGAACTAGTTATTATTATTATTATTATTTTTCTCGGTATTCTGGATCATGAACTTGTCCACCTCATTTTTTCGACATCTTTTAAGGTAGGAAGCTGAAAATTCATAAATCAAGAGTATGGAATGGGAGATTGTGCTTTTTGTATTTTTCGCCGAAATCGAACGACCCTATATAGGTAAAAAAAGGGCCTCAAAATGGCTCCTCGAAACCGAAGTTGAATTTTTCCTGGCATTTCTGATCCGGCAGTGGTAGGAAAAATTCCCTTATAGGTTAAGTGCGGATATACAATACCTTTCATTTAAAAAAAAAATTTGAAAATCGGACTTACCGTTTTCAAAATTTTGCAAAAAATCGAAAATTATTTTTTTTGTAAGATTGAGTTATCTTTCTTTGTACCGTATATTTTGTGATATTAATGAAAAAAATTCTCAACTTTGTTATTTCTTAATGAAAATTGGTTTACAAGGTAATAGTGGTATGCCGAGTTCAATTTTGGAATCGAAATTTTTTTTGGGGCGGCCATTTTTAAAATGGCCGCCATTTCCCGCCAAAATCAAAATTACTCCGATTTTAATGAAAATTGGTATATAAGGTAATTGTGGTATGGCGAGTTGATTTTTGACATCAAAATTTTTTTATCGTCGGCCATTTTCAAAATGGCCGCCGTTCCCCGCCAAAATTAAAGTTATTCTGATTTTGATGAAAATTGGTTTACAAGGTAATAGTGGTATGCCGAGTTCAATTTTGGAATCGAAATTTTTTTTTGGGCCGCCATTTTCAAAATGGCCGCCATTTCCCGCCAAAATTAAAATTACTCCGATTTTAATGAAAATTGGTTTACAAGGTAATAGTGGTATGGCAAGTTGATTTTGACATCAAAATTTTTTTATCGTCGGCCATTTTCAAAATGGCCGCCGTTTCCCGCCAAAATTTAATTTACTCAGATTTTAACGACAATTGGTATATAAGGTAATATATGTATGGTGAGTTGATTTTTGACATCGAAATATTTTTATTGTCGGCCATTTTAAAAATGGCCGCCGTTTCCCGCCAAAATTAAACTTACTCCTATTTTGATGAAAATTTGATAAATTAAGTTATCTCAAATGCCAAGAGACATTGACAAAGAGGGGTACGTGAGGGGACATTTTTGTGACTCGCTTGCGATCACAATTAGAACTAGTTATTATTATTATTATTATTTTTCTCGGTATTCTGGATCATGAACTTGTCCACCTCATTTTTTCGACATCTTTTAAGGTAGGAAGCTGAAAATTCATAAATCAAGAGTATGGAATGGGAGATTGTGCTTTTTGTATTTTTCGCCGAAATCGAACGACCCTATATAGGTAAAAAAAGGGCCTCAAAATGGCTCCTCGAAACCGAAGTTGAATTTTTCCTGGCATTTCTGATCCGGCAGTGGTAGGAAAAATTCCCTTATAGGTTAAGTGCGGATATACAATACCTTTCATTTAAAAAAAAAATTTGAAAATCGGACTTACCGTTTTCAAAATTTTGCAAAAAATCGAAAATTATTTTTTTTGTAAGATTGAGTTATCTTTCTTTGTACCGTATATTTTGTGATATTAATGAAAAAAATTCTCAACTTTGTTATTTCTTAATGAAAATTGGTTTACAAGGTAATAGTGGTATGCCGAGTTCAATTTTGGAATCGAAATTTTTTTTGGGGCGGCCATTTTTAAAATGGCCGCCATTTCCCGCCAAAATCAAAATTACTCCGATTTTAATGAAAATTGGTATATAAGGTAATTGTGGTATGGCGAGTTGATTTTTGACATCAAAATTTTTTTATCGTCGGCCATTTTCAAAATGGCCGCCGTTCCCCGCCAAAATTAAAGTTATTCTGATTTTGATGAAAATTGGTTTACAAGGTAATAGTGGTATGCCGAGTTCAATTTTGGAATCGAAATTTTTTTTTGGGCCGCCATTTTCAAAATGGCCGCCATTTCCCGCCAAAATTAAAATTACTCCGATTTTAATGAAAATTGGTTTACAAGGTAATAGTGGTATGGCAAGTTGATTTTGACATCAAAATTTTTTTATCGTCGGCCATTTTCAAAATGGCCGCCGTTTCCCGCCAAAATTGAAATTACTCCGATTTTAATGAAAATTGGTTTACAAGGTAATAGTGGTATGGCAAGTTGATTTTGACATCAAAATTTTTTTATCGTCGGCCATTTTCAAAATGGCCGCCGTTTCCCGCCAAAATTTAATTTACTCAGATTTTAACGACAATTGGTATATAAGGTAATATATGTATGGTGAGTTGATTTTTGACATCGAAATATTTTTATTGTCGGCCATTTTAAAAATGGCCGCCGTTTCCCGCCAAAATTAAACTTACTCCTATTTTGATGAAAATTTGATAAATTAAGTTATCTCAAATGCCAAGAGACATTGACAAAGAGGGGTACGTGAGGAGACATTTTTGTGACTCGCTTGCGATCACAATTAGAACTAGTTATTATTATTATTATTATTTTTCTCGGTATTCTGGATCATGAACTTGTCCACCTCATTTTTTCGACATCTTTTAAGGTAGGAAGCTGAAAATTCATAAATCAAGAGTATGGAATGGGAGATTGTGCTTTTTGTATTTTTCGCCGAAATCGAACGACCCTATATAGGTAAAAAAAGGGCCTCAAAATGGCTCCTCGAAACCGAAGTTGAATTTTTCCTGGCATTTCTGATCCGGCAGTGGTAGGAAAAATTCCCTTATAGGTTAAGTGCGGATATACAATACCTTTCATTTAAAAAAAAAATTTGAAAATCGGACTTACCGTTTTCAAAATTTTGCAAAAAATCGAAAATTATTTTTTTTGTAAGATTGAGTTATCTTTCTTTGTACCGTATATTTTGTGATATTAATGAAAAAAATTCTCAACTTTGTTATTTCTTAATGAAAATTGGTTTACAAGGTAATAGTGGTATGCCGAGTTCAATTTTGGAATCGAAATTTTTTTTGGGGCGGCCATTTTTAAAATGGCCGCCATTTCCCGCCAAAATCAAAATTACTCCGATTTTAATGAAAATTGGTATATAAGGTAATTGTGGTATGGCGAGTTGATTTTTGACATCAAAATTTTTTTATCGTCGGCCATTTTCAAAATGGCCGCCGTTCCCCGCCAAAATTAAAGTTATTCTGATTTTGATGAAAATTGGTTTACAAGGTAATAGTGGTATGCCGAGTTCAATTTTGGAATCGAAATTTTTTTTTGGGCCGCCATTTTCAAAATGGCCGCCATTTCCCGCCAAAATTAAAATTACTCCGATTTTAATGAAAATTGGTTTACAAGGTAATAGTGGTATGGCAAGTTGATTTTGACATCAAAATTTTTTTATCGTCGGCCATTTTCAAAATGGCCGCCGTTTCCCGCCAAAATTTAATTTACTCAGATTTTAACGACAATTGGTATATAAGGTAATATATGTATGGTGAGTTGATTTTTGACATCGAAATATTTTTATTGTCGGCCATTTTAAAAATGGCCGCCGTTTCCCGCCAAAATTAAACTTACTCCTATTTTGATGAAAATTTGATAAATTAAGTTATCTCAAATGCCAAGAGACATTGACAAAGAGGGGTACGTGAGGGGACATTTTTGTGACTCGCTTGCGATCACAATTAGAACTAGTTATTATTATTATTATTATTTTTCTCGGTATTCTGGATCATGAACTTGTCCACCTCATTTTTTCGACATCTTTTAAGGTAGGAAGCTGAAAATTCATAAATCAAGAGTATGGAATGGGAGATTGTGCTTTTTGTATTTTTCGCCGAAATCGAACGACCCTATATAGGTAAAAAAAGGGCCTCAAAATGGCTCCTCGAAACCGAAGTTGAATTTTTCCTGGCATTTCTGATCCGGCAGTGGTAGGAAAAATTCCCTTATAGGTTAAGTGCGGATATACAATACCTTTCATTTAAAAAAAAAATTTGAAAATCGGACTTACCGTTTTCAAAATTTTGCAAAAAATCGAAAATTATTTTTTTTGTAAGATTGAGTTATCTTTCTTTGTACCGTATATTTTGTGATATTAATGAAAAAAATTCTCAACTTTGTTATTTCTTAATGAAAATTGGTTTACAAGGTAATAGTGGTATGCCGAGTTCAATTTTGGAATCGAAATTTTTTTTGGGGCGGCCATTTTTAAAATGGCCGCCATTTCCCGCCAAAATCAAAATTACTCCGATTTTAATGAAAATTGGTATATAAGGTAATTGTGGTATGGCGAGTTGATTTTTGACATCAAAATTTTTTTATCGTCGGCCATTTTCAAAATGGCCGCCGTTCCCCGCCAAAATTAAAGTTATTCTGATTTTGATGAAAATTGGTTTACAAGGTAATAGTGGTATGCCGAGTTCAATTTTGGAATCGAAATTTTTTTTTGGGCCGCCATTTTCAAAATGGCCGCCATTTCCCGCCAAAATTAAAATTACTCCGATTTTAATGAAAATTGGTTTACAAGGTAATAGTGGTATGGCAAGTTGATTTTGACATCAAAATTTTTTTATCGTCGGCCATTTTCAAAATGGCCGCCGTTTCCCGCCAAAATTTAATTTACTCAGATTTTAACGACAATTGGTATATAAGGTAATATATGTATGGTGAGTTGATTTTTGACATCGAAATATTTTTATTGTCGGCCATTTTAAAAATGGCCGCCGTTTCCCGCCAAAATTAAACTTACTCCTATTTTGATGAAAATTTGATAAATTAAGTTATCTCAAATGCCAAGAGACATTGACAAAGAGGGGTACGTGAGGGGACATTTTTGTGACTCGCTTGCGATCACAATTAGAACTAGTTATTATTATTATTATTATTTTTCTCGGTATTCTGGATCATGAACTTGTCCACCTCATTTTTTCGACATCTTTTAAGGTAGGAAGCTGAAAATTCATAAATCAAGAGTATGGAATGGGAGATTGTGCTTTTTGTATTTTTCGCCGAAATCGAACGACCCCATATAGGTAAAAAAAGGGCCTCAAAATGGCTCCTCGAAACCGAAGTTGAATTTTTCCTGGCATTTCTGATCCGGCAGGGGTAGGAAAAATTCCCTTATAGGTTAAGTGCGGATATACAATACCTTTCATTTAAAAAAAAAATTTTGAAAATCGGACTTACCGTTTTCAAAATTTTGCAAAAAATCGAAAATTATTTTTTTTGGAAGATTGAGTTATCTTTCTTTGTACCATATATTTTGTGATATTAATGAAAAAAATTCTCAACTTTGTTATTTCTTAATGAAAATTGGTTTACAAGGTAATAGTGGTATGCCGAGTTCAATTTTGGAATCGAAACTTTTTTTTGGGCGGCCATTTTGAAAATGGCCGCCATTTCCCGCCAAAATTAAAATTACTCCGATTTTAATGAAAATTGGTATATAAAGTAATTGTGGTATGGCGAGTTGATTTTTGACATCAAAATTTTTTTATCGTCGGCCATTTTCAAAATGGCCGCCGTTTCCCGCCAAAATTAAAGTTATTCTGATTTTGATGAAAATTGGTTTCCAAGGTAATAGTGGTATGCCGAGTTCAATTTTGGAATCGAAATTTTTTTTTTGGGCCGCCATTTTCAAAATGGCCGCCATTTCCCGCCAAAATTAAAATTACTCCGATTTTAATGAAAATTGGTATATAAGGTAATAGTGGTATGGCAAGTTGATTTTTTACATCAATTTTTTTTTATCATCGGCCATTTTCAAAATGGCCGACGTTTCCCGCAAAAATTAAATTTACTCAGATTTTAACGAAAATTGGTATATAAGGTAATATATGTATGGTGAGTTGATTTTTGACATCGAAATATTTTTATTGTCGGCCATTTTAACAATGGCCGCCCATTCCCGCCAAAATTAAACTTACTCCTATTTTGATGAAAATTGGATAAATTAACTTATCTCAAATGCCAAGAGACATTGACAAAGAGGGGTACGTGAGGGGACATTTTTGTGACTCGCTTGCGATCACAATTAGAACTAGTTATTATTATTCTTATTATTATTCTTCTGATTCTTTATCGAGAATTTGTCCTCCCTAATACAAGAAAACGGTTAAAAGAAATTGAATAACACTTGTTGGATAGGATAGTGGGTCACTCAAAGGCGTGTAATCATGTTTTGAAATTTTCAAGATGGCCGCCGTTTCAAAATGGCGGCCATCGGAAAAAGTGGGCGGAAAATTTTTTTTTAGCGGATCGTCTTGAAAATTTGTCATCTGGGTAAAGCGGGTATGCTGAGTTCAAATCTGTGACCGGATTTGAAATCCGACTTACGGTTTCAAAATGGCGGCCATTTTACTACACCCGCCCCCCTAAAAACGTCAACTTTGTCTGATTTCAACGAAATTTGATTTCTAGACTTCTTTTGATGCACTGATTTGAATGGAACTCTATCCAAGGCGATTTTGGGCGACTTGTGTGTTGGCATCCCAACACAATTTTACCTAGTTATTATTATTATTATTTTTCTCGGTATTCTGGACCGTGAACTTGTCCACCTCATTTTTTCGACATCTTTTAAGGTAGGAAGCTGAATCTTCATATATCAAGAGTATGGAATGGGAGATTGTGCTTTTTGTACTTTTCGTCGAAATCGAACGACCCCTTATAGGTCAAAAAAGGGCCTAAAAATGGCTCCTCGAAACCGAAGTTGAATTTTTCCTGGCATTTCTGATCCGGCAGGGGTAGGTCAAATTCCTTTTTAGGGTAAGTGAAGACTTTCAATACCTTTCATTTAAAAAAAAAAATTTGAAAATCGGACCTGCCGTTTTCAAAATTTTGCAAAAAATCGAAAATTAATTTTTTGGTAAGATTGAGTTATCTTCCTTTGTACAATATATTTTGTAATAGTAATGAAAAAAAGTCTCAACTTTATTATTTCTTAATGAAAATTGGTTTACTAGGTAATAGTGGTATGCCGAGTTAATTTTTGGTATCGAAATTTTTTTTTGGCGGCCATTTTTAAAATGGCGGCTAAAATTTCCCGCCAAAATTAAACTTGCTCCGATTTTGATGAAAATTGGTATTTAAGGTAAAAGTGGTATGGCGAGATGATTTTTGACATCAAATTTTGCTATCGTTGGCCATTTTCAAAATGGCCGCCTTTTCCCGCCAAAATTAAAGTTACTCCGATTTTGACGAAAATTGGTATATTAAGAAATAGTGGTATGGCGAGTAAATTTTTGACATAATTTTTTCTTTATTGTCAGCCATTTTCAAAATGGCCGCCGTTTCCCGCCAAAATTAAAGTTACTCTGATTTTGATGAAAATTGGCATATAAGGTAATAGTGCTATGGCGAGTTGATTTTTGACTTTGAAATTTTTATTTCTTCGGCCATTTTCAAAATGGCCGCCGTTTCCGGCCAAAAATCAAAGTTACTCCGATTTTAATGAAAATTGGTATATAAGGTTATTGTGGTATGGCAAGTTTATTTTTGACATCAAAAATTTGTCATCGTTGGCCATTTTCAAAATGGCCGCCGTTTCCCGCCAAAATTAAAATTACTCCGATCTTGATGGAAATTGGTATATTAGGTATTCTCAAATGCCCAAACACATATTGACAAAGAGGGGTACGTGAGGGGACATGTTTGTGACTCGCTTGCGATCACAATTAGAACTAGTTATTATTATTATTATGTCCCCGAACACGAAGTGTCGGGGACATATTGTTTTTGCTCGGTTTCTTATTATTATTATTATTATTATTATTATTATTATTATTATTTTTCTCGGTATTCTGGATCGTGAACTTGTCCACCTCATTTTTTCGACATCTTTGAAGGTAGGAGGCTGAAAATTCATAAATCAAGAGTATGGAATGGGAGATTGTGCTTTTTGTATTTTTCACCGAAATCGAACGACCCCATATAGGTAAAAAAAGGGCCTCAAAATGGCTCCTCGAAACCGAAGTTGAATTTTACCTGGCATTTCTGATCCGGCAGGGGTAGGAAAAATTCCCTTATAGGTTAAGTGCGGATATACAATACCTTTCATTTAAAAAAAAAAATTTGAAAATCGGACTTACCGTTTTCAAAAATTTGCAAAAAATCGAAAATTATTTTTTTTGTAAGATTGAGTTATCTTTCTTTGTACCATATATTTTGTGATAGTAATGAAAAAAATTCTCAACTTTGTTATTTCTTAATGAAAATTGGTTTACAAGGTAATAGTGGTATGCCAAGTTCAATTTTGGAATCGAAATTTTTTTTTGGGCGGCCATTTTAAAAATGGCCGCCATTTCCCGCCAAAATTAAAATTACCCCGATTTTAATGAAAATTGTTATATAAGGTAATTGTGGTATGGCGAGTTGATTTTTGACATCAAAATTTTTTTATCGTCGCCGTTTCCCGCCAAAATTAAAGTTATTCTGATTTTGATGAAAATTGGTTTACAAGGTAATAGTGGTTTGCCGAGTTCAATTTTGGAATCGAATTTTTTTTTGGGCCGCCATTTTCAAAATGGCCGCCATTTCCCGCCAAAATTAAAATTACTCCGATTTTAATGAAAATTGGTATATAAGGTAATAGTGGTATGGCAAGTTGATTTTTGACATCAAAATTTTTTTTATCGTCGGCCATTTTCAAAATGGCCGCCGTTTCCCGCCAAAATTAAATTTACTCAGATTTTAACGAAAATTGGTATATAAGGTAATATATGTATTGTGAGTTGATTTTTGACATCGAAATAAAAATGGCCGCCGTTTCCCGCCAAAATTAAACTTACTCCTATTTTGATGAAAATTGGATAAATTAAGTTATCTCAAATGCCAAGAGACATTGACAAAGAGGGGTACGTGAGGGGACATTTTTGTGACTCGCTTGCGATCACAATTAGAACTAGTTATTATTATTTTTCTCGGTATTCTGGATCGTGAACTTGTCCACCTCATTTTTTCGACATCTTTTAAGGTAGGAAGCTGAAAATTCATAAATCAAGAGTATGGAATGGGAGATTGTGCTTTTTGTATTTTTCGCCGAAATCGAACGACCCCATATAGGTAAAAAAAGGGCCTCAAAATGGCTCCTCGAAACCAAAGTTGATTTTTTCCTGGCATTTCTGATCCGGCAGGGGTAGGAAAAATTCCCTTATAGGTTAAGTGCGGATATACAATACCTTTCATTTAAAAAAAAAATTTTGAAAATCGGACTTACCGTTTTCAAACTTTTGCAAAAAATCGAAAATTATTTTTTTTGTATGATTGAGTTATCTTTCTTTGTACCATATATTTTGTGATATTAATGAAAAAAATTCTGAACTTTGTTATTTCTTAATGAAAATTGGTTTACAAGGTAATAGTGGTATGCCGAGTTCAATTTTGGAATCGAAAATTTTTTTTGGGCGGCCATTTTCAAAATGGCCGCCTTTTCCCGCCAAAATTAAAATTACTCCGATTTTAATGAAAATTGGTATATAAGGTAATTGTGGTATGGCGAGTTGATTTTTGACATCAAAATTTTTTTATCGTCGGCCATTTTCAAAATGGCCACCGTTTCCCGCCAAAATTAAAGATACACCAATTTTGATGAAAATCGGTATTTGAGGTAATAGTGGTATGCTGAGTTGATTTTCAGTATCAATTTTTTTTAACGTCGGCCATTTTCTAAATGGCTGCCATTTCCCGCCAAAATTAAAGTTAATCTGATTTTCATGAAAACTGGTATATAAGGTAACAGTGGTATGGCGAGTTGATTTTTGACATTGAAATTTATTTATGACCGGCTATTTCCAAAATGGCCACTGTTTCCCGCCAAAATTAAAGTTACTCCGATTTTAATGAAAATTAATATACAGGGTAATTGTGGTATGGGGAGTTCATTTTTAGCATCAAATTTTGTTTATGGTCCGATGCAACAGCTTTTAGATGCGACTGTGTGACTCTTCTCGACTATATGAGATTAAGGGAGAATAATATCTCATATGGATGTCAACCAAAAGCTTCTCCGTAACGTTTTTAGCATTTCATAGAAGAGTGGCTCCATTGTAGAGGACGAGAGCGGTAGTTATGCTCGCTAGTCACTACAATAGTTTACAAGTACGCTACCAATGCTTGTAAAAAGGGTGCTTCAATGGAATGATAAGGGCGTCATTGCTTAAACAAGGTTCCCACAAAAGCCAGAAATATTGTCAAAGAGGGGTACGTGAGGGGACATGTATGTGACTCGCTTGCGATCACAATTAGAACTAGTTATTATTATTTTTCTCGGTATTCTGGACCGTGATCTTGTCCACCTCATTTTTTCGACATTTTTTAAGGTAGGAAGCTGAATCTTCATATATCAAGAGTATGGAATGGGAGATTGTGCTTTTTGTATTTTTCGCCGAAATCGAACGACCCCTTATAGGTAAAAAAAGGGCCTCAAAATGGCTCCTAGAAACCGAAGTTGAATTTTAACCTGGCATTTCTGATCCGGCAGGGGTAGGAATAATTCCTTTAAAGGTTAAGTGCGGCTATTTAATACCTTTTATTTAAAAAAAAAATTGAAAATCGGACTTACCGTTTTCAAAATTTTGCAAAAAAACGAAAATTAATTTTTTTGTAAGATTGAGTTATCTTTCTTTGTATTTTGTATTTTTTAATAGTAATGTAAAAATTCTCAACTTTGTTATTTCTTAATGAAAATTGGTTTACAAGGTAATAGTGGTATGCCGAGTTCAAATTTGGAATCGAAATTTTTTTTTGGGCGGCCATTTTCAAAATGGCCGCCGTTTCCCGCCAAAATTAAAGTTATTCTGATTTTATTGAAAATTGGTATATTAGGTAATAGTGGTATGGCGAGTTGATTTTTGACATCAAATTTTTTTTATCGTCGGTCATTTTCAAAATGGCCGCCGTTTCCCGCCAAAATTAAAGTTATTCTGATTTTGAAGAAAATTGGTAAATAAAGTAATAGTGGTATGGCGAGTTGATTTTTGACATCAAATTTTTTTTTTATCGTCGGCCATTTTCAAAATGGCCGCCGTTTCCCGCCAAAATTAAAGTTACTCTGATTTTGATGAAAATTGGTATTTGAGGTAATAGTGGTATGGCGAGTTGATTTTTGACATCAAATTTTTTCTATCGTCTGCCATTATCAAAATGGCCGCCGTTTCCCGCCAAAAATAAAGTTACTCTGATTTTGATGAAAATTGGTATATAAGGTATTAGTGCTATGGCGAGTTGATTTTTGACATCGAAATTTTTATTTCGTCAGCCATTTTCAAAATGGCCGCCGTTTCCCGCCAAAATCAAAGTAACTCCCATTTTGATGAAAATTGGTATATAAGGTTATAGTGGTATGGCGAGTTTATTTTTGACATCAAAATATTTTTATCGTCGGCCATTTTCAAAATTGCCGCCATTTCCCGCAAAAATTAAAGTTACTCCAATTTTGATGAAAATATGTATATAAGGTTATAGTGGTATGGCGAGTTTATTTTTGACATCAAATTTTTTTTATCGTCGGCCATTTTCAAAATGGCCGCCGTTTCTCGCCAAAATTAAACGAAGTGTCGGGGACATATTGTTTTTGCTCGGTTTCTTATTATTTTTTTTATTATTATTATTCTTAGTATTCTGTAGTGTGAACTTTTCCGCTCGATTTAAAGAACATCTTTGAAGGTAGGAAGCTGAAACTTCATATATCAAGAGTATGGGGTGTGAAATTGTGTAATCAGATTTTTTCGTCAAAATCAAACGCCCCCTTTTAGGGTAAATAGGGGCCTGAAAATGGCTCCTCGAAATCAAAGTTTTATTTTTAATGGCATTTGTAAACCGGCTGGTATATTGAAAATCTGTTTATATATAAAATAGGTACTTACGAGAGGTATCATTCAAAAAAAGAATTTTGAAAATCGGACTTACCGTTTTCAAAATTTTGCAAAAATTCGAAAAAGGGGAGATAATTGAATACCACATTATTTAAAATTATATCAAATCTTAAGTATTTCTAGGTAAATTATATACTTTAAATATCGCTGATGACTTTTATACCGGTATTGGTGTAGAAAGTTAAAGTGATATGGCAAGATGACTTTTTGGTCTCGAAAAAGTTTGGTCGATTTTCAAAATGGCCAACTGTTTCCCGCCAAAATTGAATCTTGCTCGGAATTTGATGAAAATTGGTTTTTAAGGTAAAAATGATATGTCGAGTTAATTTTTGGTATCGAATTGTTTTTATCGACCGCAATTTTCAAAATGGCCGCCACTTCAGGTAAAAATTCAACTTGCTCCGATTCAAACGAAAATTGATATTGAGGGGTTTTAAAGGATGCCCAATTGAAGTGCGTTGTCGAAAATGTCGAAAAATTCAAAATGGCCACCACTTCCGGTAAAAATTCAACTTGCTCAGATTTTAACGAAAATTGATATCTAGGGGTTTTATAGCATGGCGAATTTATGTGCGTTGTCGAAAATGTCGAAAATTTCAAAATGGCCGCCACTTCCGGTAAAATTTCAACTTGCTTCGATTTTAACGAAAATTGATATCTAGAGGTTTTAAAGGATGGCGAATAGAGGTGTGAAGTCGAAAATGTCGAAAAATTCAAAATGGCTGCCACTTCCGGTAAAAATTTAACTTGCTAAGATTTTAACGAAAATTGATATCTAGGGGTTTTATAGCATGGCGAATAGAGGTGTGAAGTCGAAAATGTCGAAAAATTCAAAATGGCCGCCACTTCCGGTAAAAATTCAACTAGCTCAAATTTGAACGAAAATTGATATTAAGGGGTTTTAAAGGATGGCGAATTGACGTGTAAAGTCGAAAATGTCGAAAAATTCAAAATGGCCGCCACTTCCAGTAAAAATTCAACTTGCTCCGAATTTAACGAAAATTTATATCTAGGGGTTTTAAAGGATGGCAAATTGAGGCGTGAAGTCGAAAATGTTGAAAAATTCAAAATGGCCGCCACTTCCAGTAAAAATTCAACTTGCTCCGATTTTTACGAAAATTGATATCTAAGCTTTATATTGGATGGCGAAAAGAAAAATTTTCTTGAATAAGCCAGATATTAACAAAGAGGGGTACGTGAGGGGACATTTGTGACTCGCTTTGCGATCACAATTATACCTAGTTATTATTATGCTCGGTTTCTTATTATTATTATTATTATTATTATTATTATTATTATTATTATTATTATTATTATTATTATTATTATTATTATTATTATTATGTCCCCGAACACGAAGTGTCGGGGACATATTGTTTTTGCTCGGTTTCTTATTATTATTATTATTATTATTATTATTATTATGTCCCCGAACACGAAGTGTCGGGGACATATTGTTTTTGCTCGGTTTCTTATTATTATTATTATTATTATTATTATTATTATTATTATTATTATTATTATTATTTTTCTCGGTATTCTGGATCGTGAACTTGTCCACCTCATTTTTTCGACATCTTTTAAGGTAGGAAGCTGAAAATTCATAAATCAAGAGTATGGAATGGGAGATTGTGCTTTTTGTATTTTTCATCGAAATCGAACGACCCCTTATAGGTCAAAAAAGGGCCTCAAAATGGCTCCTCGAAACCGAAGTTGTATTTTTCCTGGCATTTCTGATCCTGCAGGGGTAGGAAAAATTCCTTTATAAGTTAAGTGCGGATATTTAATACCTTTCATTTTAAAAAAAAATTTTGAAGATCGGACTTACCGTTTTGAAAATTTTGCAAAAAATCGAAAATTATTTTTTTTGTAAGATTGAGTTATCTTCCTTTGTACAATATATTTTGTAATAGTAATGAAAAAAATTCTCAACTTTGTTATTTCTTCATGAAAATTGGTTTACAAGGTAATAGTGGTATGCCGAGTTCAATTTTGGAATCGAAATTATTTTTTGGGCGGCCATTTTAAAAATGGCCGCCATTTCCCGCCAAAATTAAAATTACTCCGATTTTAATGAAAATTGGTATATAAGGTAATAGTGGTATGGCGAGTTGATTTTTGACATCAAAATTTTTTTATCGTCGGCCATTTTCAAAATGGCCGCCGTTTCCCGCCAAAATTAAAGTTATTCTGATTTTGATTAAAATTGGTTTACAAGGTAATAGTGGTATGCCGAGTTCAATTTTGGAATCGAATTTTTTTTTTTGGGCCGCCATTTTTAAAATGGCCGCCATTTCCCGCCAAAATTAAAATTACTCCGATTTTAATGAAAATTGGTATATAAGGTAATAGTGGTATGGCAAGTTGATTTTTGACATCGAAATATTTTTATTGTCGGCCATTTTAAAAATGGCAGCCGTTTCCCGCCAAAATTAAACTTACTCCTATTTTGATGAAAATTGGATAAATTAAGTTATTTCAAATGCCAAGAGACATTGACAAAGAGGGGTACGTGAGGGGACATTTTTGTGACTCGCTTGCGATCACAATTAGAACTAGTTATTATTATTTTTCTCGGTATTCTGGATCGTGAAATTGTCCACCTCATTTTTTCGACATCTTTTAAGGTAGGAAGCTGAAACTTCATATATCAAGAGTATGGAATGGGAGATTGTGCTTTTTGTATTTTTCGTCGAAATCGAACGACCCCTTATAGGTCAAAAAAAGGGCCTCAAAATGGCTCCTCGAAACCGAAGTTGAATTTTACCTGGCATTTCTGATCCGGCAGGGGTAACACAAATTCCTTTATGGGGTAAGTGTAGACTTTCGATACCTTTCATTTAAAAAAAAAAATTTGAAAATCGGACTTACGGTTCTCAAAATTTTGCAAAAAATCGAAATTTAATTTTTTTGTCAAATTGAGTTATCTTTCTTGGAACAATATATTTTGTAACAGTAATGTAAAAATTCTTAACTTTGTTATTTCTTAATGAAAATTGGTTTACAAGGTAATAGTGGTATGCCGAGTTCATTTTTGGTATCGAAAAAAATTTTTGGCGGCCATTTTTAAAATGGCGGCTAAAATGGCCGCCATTTTCCCGCCAAAAATTAAACTTGCTCCAATTTTGATGAAAATTGGTATATAAGGTAATAGTGGCATGGCGAGTTGATTTTTAATATCAAAATTTTTTTATCGTTGGCCATTTTCAAAATGGCCGCCGTTTCCCGCCAAAAATTAAACTTACTCCGATTTTGATGAAAATTGGTATATAAGGTAATAGTGGTATGGCGAGTTGATTTTTGACATCAAAATTTTTTTTATTGTCGGCCATTTTCAAAATGGCCGCCGTTTCCCGCCAAAATTAAAGTTACTCCGATTTTGATGAAAATTGGTATTTAAAGTAATAGTGGTATGGCGAGTTGATTTTTGACATTGAAATTTTTATTTCGTCGGCCATTTTCAAAATGGCCGCCGTTTCCCGCCAAAATCAAAGTTACTCAGATTTTGATGAAAATTGGTATTCAAGGTAATAGTGGTATGGCGAGTTGATTTTTGACATCAAAAATTTTTTATCGTCGACCATTTTCAAAATGGCTGCCGTTTCCCGCCAAAATTTGAAGTTACTCCGATTTTGATGAAAATTGATATATTAGGTATTCTCAAATGCCCAAACACATATTGGCAAAGAGGGGTATGTGAGGGGACATGTTTGTGACTCGCTTGCGATCACAATTAGAACTAGTTATTATTATTTTTCTCGGTATTCTGGACCGTGAACTTGTCCACCTCATTTTTTCGACATCGTTTAAGGTAGGAAGCTGAAACTTCATAAATCAAGAGTATGGAATGGGAGATTGTGCTTTTTGTATTTTTCGTCGAAATCGAACGACCCCTTATAGGTCAAAAAAGGGCCTCAAAATGGCTCCTCGAAACCGAAGTTGAATTTTTCCTGGCATTTCTGATCCGGCAGGGGTAGGACAAATTCCTTTATAGGGTAAGTGAAGACTTTCAATACCTTTCATTGAAAAAAAAAAATTTGAAAATCGGACTTACGGTTTTCAAAATTTTGCAAAAAATCGAAAATTATTTTTTTTGTAAGATTGAGTTATCTTTCTTTGTTCAATATATTTTGTAATAGTAATGAAAAAAAATCTCAACTTTGTTAATTCTTAATGAAAATTGGTTTACAAGGTAATAGTGGTATGCCGAGTTCATTTTTGGAGTCGAAAAAATTTTTTGACGGCCATTTTCAAAATGGCGGCTAAAATGGCTGCCATTTTCCCGCCAAAATTTAAACTTGCTCCGATTTTGATGAAAATTGGTATATAAGGTAATAGTGGTATGGCGAGTTGATTTTTGACATCGATTTTTTTTTATCGTTGGCCATTTTCAAAATGGCCGCCGTTTCCCGCCAAAATTAAAGTTACTCCGATTTTTGATGAAAACTGGTATATAAGGTAATAGTGGTATGGGGATTTGATTTTTGACATTAATTTTTTTTTATTGTCGGCCATTTTCAAAATGGCCGCCGTTTCCCGCCAAAATTAAACTTGCTCCGATTTTAATGAAAATTATTATATAGGGTAATTGTGGTATGGGGAGTTCATTTTTAGCATCAGATTTTGTTTATGGTCTCATGCAACAGCTTTTGGATGCGACTGTGTGACTCTTCTCAACCATATCAGATTAAGGGAGAATAATATCTTATATGGATGTCAACCAAAAGCTTCTCCGTCACGTTCTTAGCATTTCATTGAAGAGTGGCTCCATTGTGGAGGACGAGAGCGGTAGTTATGCTCGCTAGTCACCACAATAGTTTATAAGTTCGCTACCAATGCTTGTAAAAAGGGTGCTTCAATGGAATGATAAGGGCGTCATTGCTTTAACAGGGTTCTAACAAAAGCCAGAAATAGTGTCAAAGAGGGGTACGTGAGGGGACATGTATGTGACTCGCTTGCGATCACAATAAGAACTAGTTATTTTTATTTTTTTTTTCTCGGTATTCTGGACCGTGAACTTGTCCACCTCATTTTTTCGACATCTTTTAAGGTAGGAAGCTGAAACTTCATAAATCAAGAGTATGGAATGGGAGATTGTGCTTTTTGTATTTTTCTCCGAAATCGAATGACCCCTTATAGGTCAAAAAAGGGCCCCAAAATGGCTCCTCGAAACCGAGGTTGAATTTTTACCTGGCATTTCTGATCCGGCAGGGGTAGGAAAAATTCCTTTATAGGGTAAGTGTATACTTTTAATACCTTTAATTTAAAAAAAGAATTTTGAAAATCGGACTTACGGTTTTCAAAATTTTGCAAAAAATCGAAATTTAATTTTTTTGTCAAATTGAGTTATCTTTCTTGGAACAATATATTTTGTAATAATGTTAAAATTTTCAACTTTGTTATATCTAAATGAAAATCTGTTTACAAGGTAATAGTGGTATGCCGAGTTCATTTTTGGTATCGAAAAAAATTTTTGTCGGCCATTTTCAAAATGGACGCTTTTTTCCTGCCAAAAATTAAAGTTACTCTGATTTTGATGAAAATTGGTATATAAGGTGATAGTGGTATGGCGAGTTGATTTTTGACATCAAATTTTTTTTATCGTCGGCCATTTTCAAAATGGCCGCCGTTTTTCGCCAAAATTAAAGTTACTCTGATTTTGATCAAAATTGGTATATAAGGTAATAGTGGTATGGCGAGTTGATTTTTGACATCGAAATCTTTATTTCGTCGGCAATTTTCAAAATGGCCGCCGTTTCCCACCAAAATCAAAGTTACTCTGATTTTGATGAAAATTGTTATATAAGGTAATAGTGGTATGGCGAGTTTATTTTTTACATCTAAATTTTTTTATCCTCGGCCATTTTCAAAATGGCTGCCGTTTCCCGCAAAAATTAAAGCTACTCCAATTTTGATGAAAATTGGTAAATAAGGTAATAGTGGTATGGCGAGTTTATTTTTGACATCAAAAATGTTTTATCGTCGGCCATTTTTAAAATGGCCGTCGTTTCCCGCCAAAATTAAACTTACCCCTATTTTGATGAAAATTGAATATATTAAGTTATCTCAAATGCCAAAAGACATTGACAAAGAGGGGTACGTGAGGGGACATTTATGTGACTCGCTTTCGATCACAATTAGAACTAGTTATGTCTTCCAAACGAAAGTTTGGAGACATATTGTTTTTACTCTGTTTCTTATTATTGTTATTATTATTTTTTTTCTTCTTTCTCCGCCATGAACGTGTCCATGCGAGATCTCAGAAATGACTCGAAGGATTTTAACGAAACATTGTACGATGGTTGAGTGGCTAGTAAAGTTGTTCCTAAGCTTTTCGGACTTTTCAAAATGGCTGCCGTTTCCGTGTAATTAGCGAAAGTTCATAATATAGGACATTGCAATATCTCGGTAACCTAGGTGCGTAGGAAGCTGAAATTTTGTAGGTGAATAGAGCAAAAGGAGCTCTTCAATAATACGAAAAAAAAAATTGAAGCGATATTTACGGTTTTCGAATTATTTGCGAAAATGTGATTTTTCGGGCCCGAAAATGCGAAAATCGTCAAAATGCTTCGATATCAACATAATTTTGTATCTAGGGGTTTTAAAAGATGGCGAATCATAATACGAGGTCAAAAATTGGTTCGTTTGGGAGACATTTTTGTGTTGGGCATCCCCAACACAGTCAGCACTTGTTATTATTATTTTTCTCGGTATTCTGGATCGTGAACTTGTCCACCTCATTTTTTCGACATCTTTTAAGGTAGGAAGCTGAAAATTCATAAATCAAGAGTATGGAATGGGAGATTGTGCTTTTTTGTATTTTTCGTCGAAATAGAACGACCCCATATAGGTAAAAAAAGGGTCTCAAAATGGCTCCTCGAAACCGAAGTTGAATTTTTCCTGGCATTTCTGATCCGGCAGGGGTAGGAAAAATTCCCTTATAGGTTAAGTGCGGATATACAATACCTTTCATTTAAAAAAAAAATTTGAAAATCGGACTTACCATTTTCAAAATTTTGCAAAAAATCGAAAATTATTTTTTTTGTAAGATTGAGTTATCTTTCTTTGTACCATATATTTTGTGATATTAATGAAAAAAATTCTCAACTTTGTTATTTCTTAATGAAAACTTGTTTACAAGGTAATAGTGGTATGCCGAGTTCAATTTTGGAATCGAAATTTTTTTTGTGGGCCGCCATTTTAAAAATGGCCGCCATTTCCCGCCAAAATTAAAATTACTCCGATTTTAATGAAAATTGGTATATAAGGTAATAGTGGTATGGCGAGTTGATTTTTGACATCAAAATTTTTTTATCGTTGGCCATTTTCAAAATGGCCGCCGTTTCCCGCCAAAATTAAAGTTATTCTGATTTTGTTGAAAATTGGTTTACAAGGTAATAGTGGTATGCCGAGTTCAATTTTGGAATCGAAATTTTTTTTGGGTCGCCATTTTCAAAATGGCCGCCATTTCCCGCCAAAATTAAAATTACTCCGATTTTAATGAAAATTGGTATATAAGGTACAGTCCCTAAATGGTAAAAGCTTCCCAATCTATAGTAAATGGGGGGATGGTAAATGGGGATGGTGATGGGGATGGTGAATGGTAAATGGTATATGGGGAATAGTATAGTATATGGGGATGGTGTATGGGGAATAGTATCGTGTATGGGGATTGGGATCGTAAATGGGTTGGTAAATGGGGAATGGGGATGGTAAATGGAAAATCGAATTTGATTGGTCTACCGAATGGTAAATGGGGATGGTAAATGATATAATAATAGAATAATTGTAAATTTATTTGGTCATTTTTACTGTAGATGATACGGTCGATGTCTGTTGCATTAAATATGGAAAAATATATAAAACGAATATATTTATATTACTACATGTACACGAGGACGATTAACGTATATAGGTGTTTTGTTTGTTGAGTGTATGAAAATAAAATTATACATTAAAGCAAGGAATATTCCTTGATTAAAGACATTTTTCATATTACATTTTTAATAACAGCATTTTTACGATAAATTTGTACATGTATCTTTTATTTGAATACAACTATTTATAAAAATAAGATAATTTTATATACATTGTAACTGAAATAAATGAAAGAATTTTATAAACGAAATGTTCAAGATCAAATAAATTGTGGCGTACGTACATTTCGCCGTATATTTGTATAATGAAAACAATGAAAAGTTAATATTGTTTACATTAAGATTTTAATTCTGAGTATTTAAGTTAGTATTTAATAATAATAAATATCATTTAAGAAAAAAGCAACGATATTACACCTGATACTTTTTTCTATTAGATTTAAAAACTTTTACGCCCAGTAAAATTGAAAATATACATAGCCATATGCATAAATGCATCCAAGACTACAAAAATAAGGTCCATAGTTAAGAAACTATAATGAAAATTGGTTTGCATAAGAGTATTAAGAACAACCTTGCAAGTTTTATATTTAGAATATTAGTTACTCAAGTAAAAACTTATATTTGAGTTCCAAATTATATGCCGGTTTAATGAAATTGACAAGAAATTGATTGCGAAACAAGTTTTTTCATTAGATTTGAAACATATATGTTTAGATAAGTTGAAAATATACATAGCCATGTGCATACATGTATCAATTATTTCAAAAATAAGGTTGATAGTTAAGAAACTATAATGAAAATTGGTTTGCATAAGAGTATTAAGAACACACTTGCAAGTTTTATATTTAGAATATTAGTTACTCAAGTAAAAACTGATATTTGAGCTCCAAATTATATGCCGGCTTCATAAAATTGACAAGAAATTGATTGCGAAACAAGTTTTTTCATTAGATTTGAAACATATATGCTAAGATAAGTTGAAAATATACATAGCCATGTGCATACATGTATCAATTATTTCAAAAATAAGGTTGATAGTTAAGAAACTATAATGAAAATTGGTTTGCATAAGAGTATTAAGAACACACTTGCAAGTTTTATATTTAGAATATTAGTCACTCAAGTAAAAACTGATATTTGAGCTCCAAATTATATGCCGGCTTAATAAAATTGACAAGAAATTGATTGCGAAACAAGTTTTTTCATTAGATTTGAAACATATATATGCTAAGATAAGTTGAAAATATACATAGCCATGTGCATACATGTATCAATTATTTCAAAAATAAGGTTGATAGTTAAGAAACTATAATGAAAATTGGTTTGCATAGGAGTATTTAGATCACACTTGCAAGTTTTATATGTAAAATATTACTTACTCAAGTAAAAACTTATATTTGAGCTCCAAATAATATGCCGGCTTAATAAAATTGACAAGAAATTGATTGCGCAACAAGTTTTTTCATTAGATTTGAAACATATATGTTTAGATAAGTTGAAAATATACATAGCCATGTGCATACATGTATCAATTATTTCAAAAATAAGGTTGATAGTTAAGAAACTATAATGAAAATTGGTTTGCATAAGAGTATTAAGAACACACTTGCAAGTTTTATATTTAGAATATTAGTTACTCAAGTAAAAACTGATATTTGAGCTCCAAATTATATACCGGCTTAATAAAATTGACAAGAAATTGATTGCGAAACAAGTTTTTTCATTAGATTTGAAACATATATGCTTAGATAAGTTGAAAATATACATAGCCATGTGTATACATGTATCAATTATTTCAAAAATAAGGTTGATAGTTAAGAAACTATAATGAAAATTGGTTTGCATAAGAGTATTAAGAACACACTTGCAAGTTTTATATTTAGATTACTAGTTACTCAAGTAAAAACTGATATTTGAGCTCCAAATTATATGCCGGCTTAATAAAATTGACAAGAAATTGATTGCGAAACAAGTTTTTTCATTAGATTTGAAACATATATGCTAAGATAAGTTGAAAATATACATAGCCATGTGCATACATGTATCAATTATTTCAAAAATTAGGTTGATCTTAAGAAACTATAATGAAAATTGGTTTGCATAAGAGTATTAAGAACACACTTGCAAGTTTTATATTTAGAATATTAGTCACTCAAGTAAAAACTGATATTTGAGCTCCAAATTATATGCCGGCTTAATAAAATTGACAAGAAATTGATTGCGAAACATATTTTTTCATTAGATTTGAAACATATATACCCGTACGAGATTTTAAGGCGTAAGACGCCCGTATATTTGATAAATCCTGGCGTATCATTGGCGTATTTAAAAAAATACGCCCTAAATTTAGACGTACCCGTATTTTGGAAGAAATTACGCCAGGATTCCTTTCAAGCGTATTTCAAAAATACGTCTGTTTCTTGGCGTATCCTGAGATACAGGCGTATTTTTCAACTTTTAACATTTTTACGGCCGTAATTTTCTTTAGACGTATTTTTTGAAAACAAAAGTCATCACTGAGCGTGCCCATACTTATATTTCCTGTAACCTTCCATTTTGAATTTGACTTTGGAGCCAAAACAATGATTGTTTTTGTTGGAAGTTTAAAACTGCAATTCCAAGAAAAAAAAACATAGCAAAACTTATGTATCATGAAGATTTGATTTGTAAGTACTTTTTATAACACTTTAATTTTATTAACATTGTTCAAATAAGATATAATTCTGATAAATTCATCATTTGATTAATTTTGAATCTAAAACTGAGAGATTATCCTGAGTATAATATGTAACTGTTTTAATTTCCTTGCATTTGATTTTGTCAATTTGACACACATATACTGTAATTCATAGTCTTAAATTTGAAATATATTATGCTTCAACTGCAATTTATTATGTCACTTTAAATTAAAAGTGCAACATAAATTATTATTTAATAGTAATAATGCAAAGTTCCAATCTTATAATTGTTGTCTTAAGTTTTGAATAAGAGCTACATATATATATATATATATATATAGGATTAAAGTCAATATATTTTAGATCAGAAAAAATACACAAAACAATTTTCTTGCTTGTGTTTGTTTATATCTTGTAACATGTACATTTACTGTAACCCTCTCATTCATTGTATGGATATAAATAAGAATACGCCCGTATTTTTTGGGCGTATTTCGTAAATTTATACGGCCGTACAAAAGCAAATATACGCCCGTATTTCCATAAGCGCATTTCCTTTTAATAAAAATACGTCTTAACTCATTTAAATATTTCGCGCAAAAATACGGGCGTCGTACGTCTAAGCTTATGCTTGTGTCTATGGGAAATACGGACGTATTTCAAGAATATCCAGGCGTATATACAATTTTATACGCCCTGATAATTGCTTGAATATACGCCCGTAATTTATAGAAAATACGCCAAGGAAATTTCGTACGGGTATGCTAAGATAAGTTGAAAATATACATAGCCATGTGCATACATGTATCAATTATTTCAAAAATAAGGTTGATAGTTAAGAAACTATAATGAAAATTGGTTTGCATAGGAGTATTTAGATCACACTTGCAAGTTTTATATGTAAAATATTACTTACTAAAGTAAAAACTTATATTTGAGCTCCAAATAATATGCCGGCTTAATAAAATTGACAAGAAATTGATTGCGAAACAAGTTTTTTCATTAGATTTGAAACATATATGTTTAGATAAGTTGAAAATATACATAGCCATGTGCATACATGTATCAATTATTTCAAAAATAAGGTTGATAGTTAAGAAACTATAATGAAAATTGGTTTGCATAAGAGTATTAAGAACACACTTGCAAGTTTTATATTTAGAATATTAGTTACTCAAGTAAAAACTGATATTTGAGCTCCAAATTATATGCCGGCTTAATAAAATTGACAAGAAATTGATTGCAAAACAAGTTTTTTCATTAGATTTGAAACATATATGCTAAGATAAGTTGAAAATGTACATACATGTATCAATTATTTCAAAAATAAGGTTGATAGTTAAGAAACTATAATGAAAATTGGTTTGCATAAGAGTATTAAGAACACACTTGCAAGTTTTATATTTAGAATATTAGTTACTCAAGTAAAAACTGATATTTGAGCTCCAAATTATATACCGGCTTAATAAAATTGACAAGAAATTGATTGCGAAACAAGTTTTTTCATTAGATTTGAAACATATATGCTTAGATAAGTTGAAAATATACATAGCCATGTGTATACATGTATCAATTATTTCAAAAATAAGGTTGATAGTTAAGAAACTATAATGAAAATTGGTTTGCATAAGAGTATTAAGAACACACTTGCAAGTTTTATATTTAGATTACTAGTTACTCAAGTAAAAACTGATATTTGAGCTCCAAATTATATGCCGGCTTAATAAAATTGACAAGAAATTGATTGCGAAACAAGTTTTTTCATTAGATTTGAAACATATATGCTAAGATAAGTTGAAAATATACATAGCCATGTGCATACATGTATCAATTATTTCAAAAATTAGGTTGATCTTAAGAAACTATAATGAAAATTGGTTTGCATAAGAGTATTAAGAACACACTTGCAAGTTTTATATTTAGAATATTAGTCACTCAAGTAAAAACTGATATTTGAGCTCCAAATTATATGCCGGCTTAATAAAATTGACAAGAAATTGATTGCGAAACATATTTTTTCATTAGATTTGAAACATATATATGCTAAGATAAGTTGAAAATATACATAGCCATGTGCATACATGTATCAATTATTTCAAAAATAAGGTTGATAGTTAAGAAACTATAATGAAAATTGGTTTGCATAGGAGTATTTAGATCACACTTGCAAGTTTTATATGTAAAATATTACTTACTAAAGTAAAAACTTATATTTGAGCTCCAAATAATATGCCGGCTTAATAAAATTGACAAGAAATTGATTGCGAAACAAGTTTTTTCATTAGATTTGAAACATATATGTTTAGATAAGTTGAAAATATACATAGCCATGTGCATACATGTATCAATTATTTCAAAAATAAGGTTGATAGTTAAGAAACTATAATGAAAATTGGTTTGCATAAGAGTATTAAGAACACACTTGCAAGTTTTATATTTAGAATATTAGTTACTCAAGTAAAAACTGATATTTGAGCTCCAAATTATATGCCGGCTTAATAAAATTGACAAGAAATTGATTGCAAAACAAGTTTTTTCATTAGATTTGAAACATATATGCTAAGATAAGTTGAAAATGTACATACATGTATCAATTATTTCAAAAATAAGGTTCATAGTTAAGAAAATATAATGAAAATTGGTTTGCATAGGAGTATTAAGATCACACTTGCAAGTTTTATATGTAAAATATTAGTTACTTAAGTAAAAACTGATATTTGAGCTCCAAATTATATGCCGGCTTAATAAAATTGACAAGAAGTTGATTGCGAAACAAGTTTTTCCTTTAGATTTGAAACATATATGCTAAGATAAGTTGAAAATATACATAGCCATGTGCATACATGTATCAATTATTTCAAAAATAAGGTTGATAGTTAAGAAACTATAATGAAAATTGGTTTGCATAGGAGTATAATTAAGATCACACTTGCAAGTTTTATATGTAAAATTTTAGTTACTCAAGTACAAACTGATATTGGAGCTCCAAATTATATGCTGGCTTAATAAAATTGACAAGAAATTGATTGCGAAACAAGTTTTTTCATTAGATTTGAAACATATATGCTTAGATAAACTAAATATAAATATGTTGACTTTTATTAAGGTTATGACTAGACCTATATGTCATACATTGGATGTAATAAGAAAAGTTCAAGATCAATTTTTACTAAAAAGTTGCGTAATATATTAAAATTATTATTATAGACATTATAATTATGTCTTTTAGATTATGAATAACATATGGTTTCATTAAAAGATGATAATAACAGCTTTATTTATTACTAAAATGAAACATTTTCAATTAATATTTAATATTGAGAATATCAAAATGTGATAGTAAATTTTGTGTTATGAAAATATGTTATAGTTTATATTATTTCTATGTCACCCGTATGTTATTCATGCATGTCAACTAAATAAAAAACATTAATGGATATTTAAACTATTAAATATCGTGATAATTTCCTTAAAACAAATTAATACATGTATTATCGATAATAATAAACAATTGCATTATGGGTATGGGGAATATAGAATGGTAAATGGGGATGGGGATTGTAAATCGTGTATGGGGATGGGGACGCGAATGGTACATGGTGTATGGGGATGGGGATGGGGATGGTACATCGTGTATGGGGATGGAAATAGTATATGGTGTATGGGGATGGTAAATGGTGTGATGGTAAATGGGGAGAGAGGGAAGCTTTTACCATACAGGTACTGTAATAGTGGTATGGCAAGTTGATTTTTGACATCAAATTTTTTTTATCGTCGGCCCTTATTAAAATGGCTGCCGTATCCCGCCAAAATTAAATTTACTCAGATTTTAACGAAAATTGGTATATAAGGTAATAGTTGTATGGCGAGTTGATTTTTGAATCGAAATATTTTTATTGTCGGCCATTTTAAAAATGGCCACCGTTTCCCGCCAAAATTTTGATGAAAATTGGATAAATTGAGTTATCTCAAATGACAAGAGACATTGACAAAGAGGGGTACGTGAGGGGACATTTTTGTGACTCGCTTGCGATCACAATTAGAACTAGTTTTTATTATTATGTCCCCGAACACGAGGTGTCGGGGACATATTGTTTTTGCTCGGTTTCTTATTATTATTATTATTATTATGTCCCCGAACACGAAGTGTCGGGGACATATTGTTTTTGCTCGGTTTCTTATTATTATTAAGTCGCCCAAAACAAAGTTTGGGAGACTTATTTTTTTTGCACCGTTTCTTATTATTATTATTATTAAGTCGCCCAAAACAAAGTTTGGGAGACTTATTGTTTTTGCACCGTTTCTTATTATTATTATTATTATTATTATTATTATGTCCCCGAACACGAAGTGTCGGGGACATATTGTTTTTGCTCGGTTTCTTATTATTATTATTATTATTATTATTATTATTATTATTTTTCTCGGTATTCTGGACCGTGAACTTGTCCACCTCATTTTTTCGACATCGTTTAAGGTAGGAAGCTGAAACTTCATAAATCAAGAGTATGGAATTGGAAATTGTGCTTTTTGTATTTTTCGTCGAAATCGAACGACCCGTTATAGTTAAAAAAAGGGCCTCAAAATGGCTCCTCGAAACCGAAGTTGAATTTTTCCTGGCATTTCTGATCCGGCAGGGGTAGGACAAATTCCTTTATATAGTAAGTGTAGACTTTCAATACCTTTCATTTAAAAAAAAAATTTTGAAAATCGGACTTACCGTTTTCAAAATTTTGCAAAAAATCAAAAATTAATTTTTTTGTAAGATTGAGTTATCTATCTTTGTTCAATATATTTTGTAATAGTAATGAAAAAAAATCTCAACTTTATTATTTCTTAATGAAAATTGGTTTACAAGGTAATAGTGGTATGCCGAGTTCATTTTTGGAGTCGAAAAATTTTTTGACAGCCATTTTCAAAATGGCGGCTAAAATGACTGCCATTTTCCCGCCAAAATTTAAACTTGCTCCGATTTTGATGAAAATTGGTATATAAGGTAATAGTGGTATGGCGAGTTGATTTTTGACATCGAATTTTTTTTATCGTCGGCCATTTTCAAAATGGCCGCAGTTTCCCGCCAAAATTAAAGTTACTCCGATTTTGATGAAAACTGGTATATAAGGTAGTAGTGGTATGGGGATTTGATTTTTGACATTGAAATTTATTTATCGTCGACCATTTTCAAAATGGCCGCCGTTTCCCGCCAAAATTAAAGTTACTCAGATTTTGATGAAAATTGGTATTCAAGGTAACAGTGGTACTGCGAGTTGATTTTTGACATTAATTTTTTCATATCGTCGGCCATTTTCAAAATGGCGGCCGTTTCCCGCCAAAATTAAACTTGCTCCGATTTTAATGAAAATTAATATACAGGGTAATTGTGGTATGGGGAGTTCATTTTTAGCATCAAATTTTGTTTATGGTCCGATGCAACAGCTTTTGGATGCGACTGTGTGACTCTTCTCAACTATATGAGATTAAGGGAGAATAATATCTCATATGGATGTCAACCAAAAGCTTCTCCGTAACGTTTTTAGCATTTCATTGAAGAGTGGCTCCATTGTAGAGGACGAGAGCGGTAGTTATGCTCGCTAGTCACTACAATAGTTTACAAGTACGCTACCAATGCTTGTAAAAAGGGTGCTTCAATGGAATGATAAGGGCGTCATTGCTTAAACAGGGTTCCCACAAAATCCAGAAATATTGTCAAAGAGGGGTACGTGAGGGGACATGTATGTGACTCGCTTGCGATCACAATTAGAACTAGTTATTCTTCTGATTCTTTATCGTAAAGTTGTCCTCCCTAATTCAAGAAAATGGTTCAAGGAAATTGAATAACACTTGTTGGATTGGATAGTGGGTCACTCAAAGGCGTGTAATCAAGTTTTGAAATTTTCAAGATGGCCGCCGTTTCAAAATGGCGGCCGTCCGAAAAAGTGGGCGGAAATTTTTTTTTCATCGGATCGTCTTGAAAATTGAACATCTGGGTGAAGCGGGTATGCTGAATTCAAATCTGCGACCGGATTTGAAATCCGACTTCCGGTTTCAAAATGGCGGCTATTTTACTACACCCGCCCCCCTTAAAAATGTGAACTTTGTCCTATTTCAATGAAATTTGATTTCTATACATATTTTATTGTACTGAAAGGGAAGAAAAAGTATCCAAGGCGATTTTGGGCGACTTGTGTGTTGGCATCCCAACACAAATTATAGCTAGTTATTATTCTTCTGATTCTTTATCGTAAAGCTGTCCTCCCTAATACAAAAAAACGGTTCAAGGAAATTGAATAACACTTGTTGGATTGGATAGTGGGTCACTCGTAGGCGTGTAATCATGTTTTGAAATTTTCAAGATGGATGCCGTTTCAAAATGGCGGCCATCGGAAAAAGTGGGCGGAAAATTTTTTTTCATCGGATCGTCTTGAAAATTTGTCATCTGGGTAAAGCGGGTATGCTGAATTCAAATCTGCGACCAGATTTGAAATCCGACTTCCTGTTTCAAAATGGCGGCCATTTTACCACACCCGCCACCTTTAAAATGTGAACTTTGTCCGATTTCAATGAAATTTGATTTCTATCCATATTTTATTGTACTAAATGGGAAGAAAAGGTATCCAAGGCGATTTTGGGCGACTTGTGTGTTGGCATCCCAACACAAATTATAGCTAGTTATTATTATTATTATGTCCCCGAACACGAAGTGTCGGGGACATATTGTTTTTGCTCAGATTCTTATTAAGTCGCCCAAAACAAAGTTTGGGAGACTTATTGTTTTTGCACCGTTTCTTATTATTATTATTATTATTCTTCTGATTCTTAATCATGAAGCTGTCCTCCCTAATACAAGAAAACGGTTCAAGGATATTGAATAACACTTGTTGGATTGGATAGTGGGTTACCTAAAGATGTGCAATCAAGTTTTGAAATTTTCAAGATGGCCGCCGTTTCAAAATGGCGGCCATCGGAAAAAGTGGGCGGAAATTTTTTTTTATCGGATCGTTTTGAAAATTGGTCATCTGGGTAAAGCGGGTATGCTGAGCTCAAATCTGCGACCGGATTTGGAATCCGACTTACGGTTTCAAAATGGCGGCCATTTTACTACACCCGCCCCCCTAAAAACGTCAACTTTGTCCAATTTCAACGAAATTTGATTTCTAGACTTATTTTGATGCACTGATTTGAATGGAACTCTATCCAAGGCGATTTTGGGCGACTTGTGTGTTGGCATCCCAACACAATTATACCTAGTTATATCTCCCAAACACTATGTTTGGGAGATATATTGTTTTTACTCTGTTTCTTATTATTATTATTATTCTTTTTTTTTCTTCTTCCGACCATGAACGTGTCTGCACCACATCTCATAAAACTACTGAATGGATCTTTCTGAAATTTTGTATGGTGGTAGAATGAGTCCCAGAGGTGTGCATGCAATTTTCGAAATTTTTAAAATGGCCACCGTTTCCATGGAAACAGGGAAAGGTCATAATATAGGACATTGCGATATCTCGGTTACCTAGGTGCGCAGGGTTCTGAAATTTTGTAGGAGAGTAGAGCAAAAGGAGCTCTTTAATAATATGGGGAAAAAAATTGAAGCGATATTTACGGTTTTTGAGTTATTCACGAAAATGTGATTTTTCGGGCGCAAAAATGGGAAAACTGTCAAAATGCTACGATTTCGACAAAATTTGGTATATAGGGGTTTCAAATGATGACGATTTAGAATGCGATGTCAAAGTTTATGCAAAAGTGACAATATGCGTACGTTTGGGAGATATTTTTGTGTTGGGCATCCCCAACACAGTCAGCACTAGTTATTATTATTATTATTTTTCTCGGTATTCTGGACCGTGAACTTGTCCACCTCATTTTTTCAACATCTTTTAAGGTAGGAAGCTGAAACTTCATAAATCAAGAGTATGGAATGGGAGATTGTGCTTTTTGTATTTTTCGCCGAAATCGAATGACCCCTTATAGGTCAAAAAAGGGCCTCAAAATGGCTCCTCGAAACCGAAGTTGATTTTTTACCTGGCATTTCTGATCCGGCTGGGGTAGGAAAAATTCCTTTAGAGGGTAAGTGTAGACTTTTAATACCTTTCATTTAAAAAAAGAATTTTGAAAATCGGACTTACGGTTCTCAAAATTTTGCAAAAAATCGAAATTTAATTTTTTTGTCAAATTGAGTTATCTTTCTTGTTACAATATATTTTGTAATAGTAAAGTAAAAATTCTCAACTTTGTTATTTCTTAATGAAAATTGGTTTACAAGGTAATAGTGGTATGCCGAGTTCATTTTTGGTATCGAAAAAAATTTTTGGCGGCCATTTTCAAAATGGCGGCTAAAATGGCCGCCGTTTTCCCGCCAAAACTTAACCTTGCTCCAATTTTTATGAAAATTGGTTTATAAGGTAATAGTGGTATGGCGAGTTGATTTTTGACATCAAAAATTATTTTTCGTCAGCCATTTTCAAAATGGCCGCCATTTCCCGCCAAAATTTAAAGTTACTCCGATTTTGATGAAAATTGGTATATAAGGTAATAGTGGTATGGCGAGTTGATTTTTGACATTAAAAATTTTTCATCGTCAGCCATTTTCAAAATGGCCGCCGTTTCCCGCCAAAATTAAAGTTACTCAGATTTTGATGAAAATTGGTATTCAAAGTAATAGTGGTATGGTGAGTTGATTTTTGACATCAAAATTTTTTTTATCATCGACCATTATCAAAATGGCTGCCGTTTCCCGCCAAAATTAAACTTACTCCGATTTTAATGAAAATTAATATACATGGTAATTGTGGTATGGGGAGTTCATTTTTAGCATCAAATTTTGTTTATGGTCCGATGCAACAGCTTTTTGATGCGACTGTGTGATTCTTCTCGACTATATGAGATTAAGGGAGAATAATATCTCATATGGATGTCAACCAAAAGCTTCTCCGTAACGTTTTTAGCATTTCATTGAAGAGTGGCTCCATTGTAGAGGACGAGAGCGGTAGTTATGCTCGCTAGTCACTACAATAGTTTACAAGTACGCTACCAATGCTTGTAAAAAGGGTGCTTCAATGGAATGATAAGGGCGTCATTGCTTAAACAGGGTTCCCACAAAAGCCAGAAATATTGTCAAAGAGGGGTACGTGAGGGGACATGTATGTGACTCGCTTGCGATCACAATTAGAACTAGTTATTATTATTTTTCTCGGTATTCTGGATCGTGAACTTGTCCACCTCATTTTTTCGACATCTTTTAAGGTAGGAAGCTGAAAATTCATAAATCAAGAGTATGGAATGGGAGATTGTGCTTTTTGTATTTTTCGCCGAAATCGAACGACCCCATATAGGTAAAAAAAGGGCCTCAAAATGGCTCCTCGAAACCGAAGTTGAATTTTTCCTGGCATTTCTGATCCGGCAGGGGTAGGAAAAATTCCCTTATAGGTTAAGTGCGGATATACAATACCTTTCATTTAAAAAAAAAATTTTGAAAATCGGACTTACCGTTTTCAAAATTTTGCAAAAAATCGAAAATTATTTTTTTTGTTAGATTGAGTTATCTTTCTTTGTACCATATATTTTGTGATATTAATGAAAAAAATTCTCAACTTTGTTATTTCTTAATGAAAATTGGTTTACAAGGTAATAGTGGTATGCCGAGTTCAATTTTGGAATCAAATTTTTTTTTTGGGCGGCCATTTTAAAAATGGCCGCCATTTCCCGCCAAAATTAAAATTACTCCGATTTTAATGAAAATTGGTATATAAGGTAATAGTGGTATGGCGAGTTGATTTTTGACATCAAAATTTTTTATCGTCGGCCATTTTCAAAATGGCCGCCGTTTCCCGCAAAAATTAAAGATATTCTGATTTTGATGAAAATTGGTTTATAAGGTAATAGTGGTATGCCGAGTTCAATTTTGGAATCGAAATTTTTTTTTTGGGCCGCCATTTTCAAAATGGCCGCCATTTCCCGCCAAAATTAAAATTACTCCGATTTTAATGAAAATTGGTATATGAGGTAATAGTGGTATGGCAAGTTGATTTTTGACATCAAATTTTTTTTATTGTCGGCCATTTTCAAAATGGCCGCCGTTTCCCGCCAAAATTAAATTAACTCAGATTTTAACGAAAATTGGTATGTAAGGTAATATATGTATGGTGAGTTGATTTTTGACATCGAAATATTTTTATTGTCGGCCATTTTCAAAATGGTCGCCCTTTCCCGCCAAAATTAAACTTACTCCTATTTTGATGAAAATTGGATAAATTAAGTTATCTCAAATGCCAAGAGACATTGACAAAGAGGGGTACATGAGGGGACATTTTTGTGACTCGCTTGCGATCACAATTAGAACTAGTTATTATTATTATTATTATTATTTTTCTCGGTATTCTGGACCGTGAACTTGTCCACCTCATTTTTTCGACATCTTTTAAGGTAGGAAGCTGAAGTTTCATATATCAAGAGTATGGAATGGGAGATTGTGCTTTTTGTATTTTTCGTCGAAATCGAATGACCCCTTATAGGTAAAAAAAGGGCCTCAAAATGGCTCCTCGAAACCAAAGTTGAATTTTTACCTGGCATTTCTGATCCGGCAGAGGTAGGACAAATTCCTTTATGGGGTAAGTGTGGACTTTCAATACCTTTCATTTAAAAAAAAAATTTTGAAAATCGGACTTACGGTTTTCAAAATTTTGCAAAAAAATCGAAATTTAATTTTTTGTCATATTGAGTTATCTTTCTTTGTACCTTGTATTTTGTAATAGTAATGTATAAATTCTCAATTTTGTTATTTCTTAATGAAAATTGGTTTACAAGGTAATAGTGGTATGCCGAGTTCATTTTTGGAATCGAAAATTATTTTGGCGGCCATTTTCAAAATGGCGGCTAAAATTTCCCGCCAAAATTTAAACTTGCTCCGATTTTGATGAAAATTGGTATATAAGGTAATAGTGGTATGGCGAGATGATTTTTGACATCAAAATTTTTCTATCGTCGGCCATTTTCAAAATGGCCGCCATTTCCCGCCAAAATTAAAGTTACTCTGATTTTGATGAAAATTGGTATATAAAGTGATAGTGGTATGGCAAGTTGATTTTTGACATTGAAATTTTTATTTCGTCGGCCATTTTCAAAATGGCCGCCTTTTCCCGCCAAAATCAAAGTTACTCTGATTTTGATGAATATTGGTATATAAGGTAAAAGTGGTATGGCGAGATTTTTTTTTACATCAAAGTTTTTTTATCGTTGGCTATTTTCAAAATGGCCGCCGTGTCCCGCCAAAATTACACTTACTCCGATCTTGATCAAAATTGGTATATTAGGTATTCTCAAATGCCCAAACACATATTGACAAAGAGGGGTACGTGAGGGGACATGTATGTGACTCGCTTGCGATCACAATTAGAACTAGTTATTATTATTATTATGTCCCCGAATACGAAGTGTCGGGGACATATTGTTTTTGCTCGGTTTCTTATTATTATCATTATTATGTCCCCGAACACGAAGTGTCGGGGACATATTGTTTTTGCTCGGTTTCTTATTATTATTATGTCCCCGAACACAAAGTGTCGGGGACATATTGTTTTTGCTCGGTTTCTTATTATTATTATTATTATTTTTCTCGGTATTCTGGACCGTGAACTTGTCCACCTCATTTTTTCGACATCTTTTAAGGTAGG
Organism: Arcuatula senhousia; assembly: GCA_963971305.1. NCBI lineage: Eukaryota > Metazoa > Mollusca > Bivalvia > Mytilida > Mytilidae > Arcuatula > Arcuatula senhousia. The sequence continues at coordinate 29,944,272 of OZ020308.1, forward strand.
AAGCTGAATCTTCATATATCAAGAGTATGGAATGGGAGATTGTGCTTTTTGTATTTTTCGTCGAAATCGAACGACCCCTTATAGGTCAAAAAAGGGCCTCAAAATGGCTCCTCGAAACCGAAGTTGAATTTTTCCTGGCATTTCTGATCCTGCAGGGGTAGGAAAAATTCCTTTATAAGTTAAGTGCGGATATTTAATACCTTTCATTTAAAAAAAAAATTTTGAAAATCGGACTTACCGTTTTCAAAATTTTGCAAAAAATCGAAAATTATTTTTTTTGTAAGATTGAGTTATCTTCCTTTGTACAATATATTTTGTAATATTAATGAAAAAAATTCTCAACTTTGTTATTTCTTCATGAAAATTGGTTTACAAGGTAATAGTGGTATGCCGAGTTCATTTTTGGAATCGAATTTTTTTTTTGGCGGCCATTTTCAAAATGGCGGCTAAAATGGCTGCCATTTTCCCGCCAAAATTTAAACTTGCTCCGATTTTGATGAAAATTGATATATAAGGTAATAGTGGTATGTCGAGTTGATTTTTGAGATCAATTTTTTTTTATCGTCGGCCATTTTCAAAATGGCCGCCGTTTCCCGCCAAAATTAAAATTACTCCGATTTTGATGAAAATTGGTGTATAAGGTAATAGTGGTATGCCGAGTTGATTTTTGACATCAAATTTTTTTTATCGTCGGCCATTTTCAAAATGGCCGCCGTTTCCCGCCAAAATTAAAGTTACTCCAATTTTGATGAAAACTGGTATATAAGGTAATAGTGGTATGGCGAGTTGATATTTGACATTGAAATTTATTTATCGTCGACCATTTTCAAAATGGCCGCCGTTTCCCGCCAAAATTAAAGTTATTCAAATTTTGATGAAAACTGGTATATAAGGTAATAGTGGTATGGCGAGTTGATTTTTGAGATCAATTTTTTTTATCGTCGGCCATTTTCAAAATGGCCGCCGTTTCCCGCCAAAATTAAAGTTACTCCGATTTTGATGAAAATTGGTGTATAAGGTAATAGTGGTATGCCGAGTTGATTTTTGACATCAAAATTTTTTTATCGTCGGCCATTTTCAAAATGGCCGCCGTTTCCCGCCAAAATTAAAGTTACTCCAATTTTGATGAAAACTGGTATATAAGGTAATAGTGGTATGGCGAGTTGATATTTGACATTGAAATTTATTTATCGTCGACCATTTTCAAAATGGCCGCCGTTTCCCACAAATTAAAGTTATTCCAATTTTGATGAAAACTGGTATATAAGGTAATAGTGGTATGGCGAGTTGATATTTGACATTGAAATTTATCAATCCTCGACCATTTTCAAAATGGCCGCCGTTTCCCGCCAAAATTTAACTTACTCCTATATTGATGAAAATTAGGTATATTAAGTTGTCTCAAATGCCAAGAGACATATTAACAAAGAGGGGTACGTGAGGGGACATATATGTGACTCGCTTGCGATCACAATTAGAACTAGTTATTATTATTATTATTTTTCTCGGTATTCTGGATCGTGAACTTGTCCACCTCATTTTTTCGACATCTTTTAAGGTAGGAAGCTGAAAATTCATAAATCAAGAGTATGGAATGGGAGATTGTGATTTTTGTATTTTTCGCCGAAATCGAACGACCCCATATAGGAAAAAAAAGGGCCTCAAAATGGCTCCTCGAATCCGAAGTTGAATTTTTCCTGGCATTTCTGATCCGGCAGGGATAGGAAAAATTCCCTTATAGGTTAAGTGCGGATATACAATACCTTTCATTTAAAAAAAAAATTTTGAAAATCGGACTTACCGTTTTCAAAATTTTGCAAAAAATCGAAAATTATTTTTTTTGTAAGATTGAGTTATCTTTCTTTGTACCATATATTTTGTGATATTAATGAAAAAAATTCTCAACTTTGTTATTTCTTAACGAAAATTGGTTTACAAGGTAATAGTGGTATACCGAGTTCAATTTTGGAATCGAAATTTTTTTTTGGGCCGCCATTTCCCGCCAAAATAAAATTACTCCGATTGTAATGAAAATTGGTATACAAGGTAATAGTGGTATGGCAAGTTGATTTTTGACATCAAATTTTTTTTATCGTCGGCCATTTTCAAAATGGCCGCCGTTTCCCGCCAAAATTAAATTTACTCAGATTTTAACGAAAATTGGTATATAAGGTAATATATGTATTATGAGTTGATTTTTGACATCGAAATATTTTTATTGTCGACCATTTTAAAAATGGCCGCCGTTTCCCGCCAAAATTAAACTTACTCCTATTTTGATGAAAATTGGATAAATTAAGTAATCTCAAATGCCAAGAGACATTGACAAAGAGGGGTACGTGAGGGGACATTTTTGTGACTCGCTTGCGATCACAATTAGAACTAGTTATAATTTTTTTTTTCTCGGTATTCTGGACCGTGAACTTGTCCACCTCTTTTTTTCGACATCTTTCAAGGTAGGAAGCTGAATCTTCATATATCAAGAGTATGGAATGGGAGATTGTGCTTTTTGTATTTTTCGTCGAAATCAAACGACCCCTTATAGGTCAAAAAAGGGCCTCAAAATGGCTCCTCGAAACCGAAGTTGAATTTTTCCTGGCATTTCTTATCCGGCAGGGGTAGGTCAAATTCCTTTATGGGGTAAGTGTAGACTTTCAATACCTTTCATTTAAAAAAAAAAAATTGAAAATCGGACCTACCGTTTTCAAAATTTTGCAAAAAATCGAAAATTAATTTTTTTTTGTAAGATTTAGTTATCTTCCTTTGTACAATATATTTTGTAATAGTAATGTAAAAAATTCTCAACTTTATTATTTCTTAATGAAAATTGGTTTACTAGGTAATAGTCGTATGCCGAGTTCATTTTTGGTATCGAAAATTTTTTTTGGCGGCCATTTTCAAAATGGCGGCTACAATTTCCCGCCAAAATTTAAACTTGCTCCGATTTTGATGAAAATTGGTATATAAGGTAATAGTGGTATGGCGACATGATTTTTGACATCAAAATTCTTCTATCGTCGGCCATTTTCAAAATGGCCGCCTTTTCCCGCCAAAATTAAAGTTACTCAGATTTTGACGAAAATTGGTATATTAAGAAATAGTGGTATGGGGAGTTAATTTTTTACATAATTTTTTCTTTATTGTCGGTCATTTTCAAAATGGCCGCCGTTTCCCGCCAAAAATCAAAGTTACTCCGATTTTAATGAAAATTGGTATATAAGGTTATTGTGGTATGGCGAGTTTATTTTTGACATCAAAATTTTTTTATCGTTGGCCATTTTCAAAATGGCCGCCGTTTCCCGCCAAAATTAAACTTACTCCGATCTTGATGAAAATTGGTATATTAGGTATTCTCAAATGCCCAAACACATATTGACAAAGAGGGGTACGTGAGGGGACATGTATGTGACTCGCTTGCGATCACAATTAGAACTAGTTATTATTAAGTCGCCCAAAACAAAGTTTGGGAGACTTATTGTTTTTGCACCGTTTCTTATTATTATTATTATTATTATTATTCTTCTGATTCTTTATCGTAAAGTTGTCCTCCCTAATTCAAGAAAATGGTTCAAGGAAATTGAATAACACTTGTTGGATTGGATAGTGGGTCACTCAAAGGCGTGTAATCAAGTTACGAAATTTTCAAGATGGCCGCCGTTTCAAAATGGCGGCCGTCCGAAAAAGTGGGCGGAAATTTTTTTTTCATCGGATCGTCTTGAAAATTGGACATCTGGGTAAAGCGGGTATGCTGAATTCAAATCTGCGACCGGATTTGAAATCCGACTTCCGGTTTCAAAATGGCGGCTATTTTACTACACCCGCCCCCCTTAAAAATGTGAACTTTGTCCGATTTCAATGAAATTTGACTTCTATACATATTTTATTGTACTGAAAGGGAAGAAAAAGTATCCAAGGCGATTTTGGGCGACTTGTGTGTTGGCATCCCAACACAAATTATAGCTAGTTATTATTATTATTTTTCTCGGTATTCTGGACCGTGAACTTGTCCACCTCATTTTTTCGACATCTTTTAAGGTAGGAAGCTGAAACTTCATATATCAAGAGTATGGAATGAGAGATTGTGCTTTTTGTATTTTTCGTCGAAATCGAACGACCCCTTATAGTTCAAAAAAGGGCCTCAAAATGGCTCCTCGAAACCGAAGTTGAATTTTACCTGGCATTTATGATCCGGCAGGGGTAACACAAATTCCTTAATGGGGTAAGTGTAGACTTTCGATACCTTTCATTTAAAAAAAAAAATTTGAAAATCGGACTTACGGTTCTCAAAATTTTGCAAAAAATCGAAATTTAATTTTTTTGTCAAATTGAGTTATCTTTCTTGGAACAATATATTTTGTAATAGTAATGCAAAAATTCTTAACTTTGTTATTTCTTAATGAAAATTGGTTTACAAGGTAATAGTGGTATGCCGAGTTCATTTTTGGTATCGAAAACAATTTTTGGCGGCCATTTTTAAAATGGCGGCTAAAATGGCCGCCATTTTCCCGCCAAAAATTAGACTTACTCCGATTTTGCTGAAAATTGGTATATAAGGTAATAGTGGTATGGCAAGTTGATTTTTGACATCAAAATTTTTTTATCGTCGGCCCTTTTTAAAAATGGCCGCCGTTTCCCGCCAAAATTAAAGTTACTCTGATTTTGATGAAAATTGGTATATAAAGTAATAGTGGTATGGCGAGTTGATTTTTGACATTGAAATTTTTATTTCGTCGGCCATTTTCAAAATGGCCGCCGTTTCCCGCCAAAATCAAAGTTACTCTGATTTTGATGAAAATTGGTATATAAGGTAAAAGTTGTATGGCGAACTTATTTTTGACATCAATTTTTTTTTAGCGTCTCTTAGCATTTGAGATAACTTATTATATCCAATTTTCATCAAAATAGGAGTAAGTTTAATTTTGGCCATTTCCCGCCAAAATTAAACTTACTCCTATTTTGATGAAAATTGGATATATTAAGTTATCTCAAATGCCAAGACACATTGACTAAGAGGGGTACGTGAGGGAACATTTTTGTGACTCGCTTGCAATCACAATTAGAACTAGTTATTATTAGTTTTCTCGGTATTCTGGAGTGTGAATTTGTCCACCTCATTTTTTCGACATCTTTTAAGGTAGGAAGCTGAAACTTCATAAATCAAGAGTATGGAATGGGAGATTGTGCTTTTTGTATTTTTCGTCGAAATCGAACGACCCCTTATAGGTCAAAAAGGGCTTCAAAATGACTCCTCGAAACCGAAGTTGAATTTTACCTGGCATTTCTGATCCGGCAGGGGTAGGACAAATTCCTTTATGGGGTAAGTGAAGACTTTCAATACCTTTCATTTAAAAAATAATTTGGAAATAACGGTTTTCAAAATTTTGCAAAAAATCTAAATTTATTTTTTTGTCATATTGAGTTATCTTTCTTTGTACTTTGTATTTTCTAATTATAGTAATGTAAAAATTCTCAACTTTGTTATTTCTTAATGAAAATTGGTATACAAGGTCATAGTGGTATGCCGAGTTCATTTTTGATATCGAAATTTTTTTTCGGCGGCCATTTTCAAAATGGCGGATAAAATGGTCACCATTTTCCCGCCAAAATTTAAACTTGCTTCGATTTTGATGAAAATTGGTAAAGTGTAAACTTATTTTATTAACTAATTAAATGATGTATATACAATTTACAATTTCAGTCATCAACAATACAATTAATTAATAGGATTCGGAAACAAGACTTAGAGTCTTATGTTAATCCGTCTCCTTTATACCAAATTAAATTACCATAATACTATAACTCGAGGGTGAAACAAATAAATCAGTTCATTATTAAAGTCAAAAATAAATGTTAACACATAAGAATAACATGAAGGAAAAATAAAAAAAACAAAGGGTCAAATGAAAGTGGTTAAGAATGATGTTAAGTTAAATTTGAAAGGGAAAGTTGTGTGTGAAAAGTGAGAGAGGGAAAAATTGTGAAGAGGTTTAAGAGGTATAATGTATGTTCTTTATGATCAAAATCGCTTGCTTTCAAGAATGTAACGCTGAATTGATGTAAAAATATGTAGATTCGTATCTGAAAGAAGATCAGTAGAGCCGTAAAGAAGCAAGTCTGTCGTGATATTGACAGGCAAACGTAGAGATAGTAAATGACGAGTTCTCATTTCGGTATACTTCGGACAATGTAGCAAGAAGTGAGATGTGGTTTCGACAGATCCACACTCGCAAAGTGCAGAGGGAACCAAATTTTTTGCATACAAATGTTCATTAAGATTGCTGCATCTCATCCGAAGACGAGCATGTAGAATTTGACTTTTACGATTGCAATGATAGTAGTAAAACGTTTTTTTTTTTCAATTTATTTTTTAAAATAGAATTTAAAGCTATTCAATGTAGGCAATAATTGTACCGACAAAGGAAGTGAATTCCAGGATCTGACTGTTGAAGGCAGAAATAATTTGTATATAAGAAGGTTCTAGTTCGAATGGGTTGGATCAGGGAAGAATTTCGGGTGTTATAGATGTGAATTTCATTAAACCTATTTGGGATTAAGTTTGATAAGTATGGGGGAGTGAGTGAATTCATCATCTTATAAAAGTAAACAAGACGATGGGTTTCTCTACGATCACACAATTTTCCCCAGCCAGTTTCTGTATATAAGCTGTTAAATGACGTTAGCCTTGTCCCTCCTGTCACAATTCTGGCTGCCTCAATCTGAACGTTCTCAACCTTATGCTTCAGAATAGCAATTTGATTATCCCAAATGACATCGGCATACTCCAAGATCGGGCGAATGAACGTGAAATATATTTTCTCAAGAGTTCGCCTATCGAGTATAAATTTAAATTTACGTAGGATGTTAATTCTTATATTGGCTTTATTGACAATATTATCGATATGACTTTTCCAGCTGCCATCTTCAGAAAGAGTGAGGCCTAAGTGTTTATGGTCTTTAACACATTCAATCTTTGAGTTTTCAAAAAGTAAATCAGGATGAATAGTTTTGTTTGTTCGTCTTGATATGGTCATCGTTTCCGTTTTTCGAGAATTAAATGTCACAAGCCATTTCTTTGACCATTCATGGATTTTGCCCAGGTCTTGATTTAAAGTTAATGCCGTATCATTTGGATTATCAACAATAAGATATAAGCTTGTATCAACAGCGAATAGTTTAATAACTGAATTTATTTCATTTACAATATCATTAATGAAAATGAGAAACAGAAGAGGTCCAAGAATTGATCCCTGGGGTACACCGGTCTTCATGGGTAGCCATGTAAAGCAGTTATCATTGATAACAACGCGTTGTTTTCTACCAAGGAGATAATCTGTAAACCAGGATAGAAGCTAGAAAATTGGTATATAAGGTAAAAGTGGTATGGCGAGTTGATTTTTGACATCGAAATATTTTTTTCGTTGGCTATTGTCAAAATGGCGCCATTTTCCCGCCAAAAATTTAAGTTACTCCGATTTTGATGAAAATTGGTAGATAAGGTAATAGTGGTATGGCGAGTTGATTTTTGACATTAAAAATTTTTCATCGTCGGCCATTTTCAAAATGGCCGCCGTTTCCCTCCAAAATTAAAGTTACTCAGATTTTGATAAAAATTTGTATTCAGGGTAATAGTGGTATGGCGAGTTGATTTTGACATCACATTTTTTTTCGTCGGCCATTTTCAAAATGGCCGCCGTTTTCCGCCAAAATTAAAGTTACTCCGATTTTTATGAAAACTGGTACCTAAGGTAACAGTGGTACGGCGATTTGATTTCTGATATTGAAATTTATTTATGGTCGACCATTTTCAAAATGGCCGCCTTTTGCCGTCAAAATTAAAATTACTCCTATTTTGATGAAAATTGGGTAAATTAAGTTATATCAAATGCCAAAAGACAAATTGACAAAGAGGGGTACGTGAGAAGACATTTATGTGACTCGCTTGCGATCACAATTAGTACTAATTATTATTTTTTTTCTCGGTATTCTGGAGTGGTGAACTTGTCCACCTCATTTTTGCGACATGTTTTAAGGTAGGAAGCTGAAACTTCATATATCAAGAGTATGGAATAGGAGATTGTGCTTTTTTTTGGGCAGAAATCCGACGACCCCTTATAGGTCAAAAAGGGCCTCAAAACGGCTCATCGAAACCCAAGTTGAATATTCACCTGGCATTTCTGAACCGGCTGAGGTAGGAAAAATTCCGTTATAGGGTAAGTGTGGACTGATAATACCTTTCTTTAAAACAAAAATTTTGAAAATCGGACTTACCGTTTTCAAAATTTTGCAAAAATTCGAAAAAAGGGAGATAATTCAATACCACATTATTAGAAATTATATCAAATCATAAGTATTACTAGGTAAACTTTTTAAAAATAAGTATCGTTAAAGACTGCAATACAGATAAAGGTACAGAAGGTTATAGTGATACGTCAAGATGATTTCTTGCTCTTGAAAGATCGAAAAATATTTTTTTGTAACATTGAGTTATCTTTCTTTTTACAGGATATTTTGTAATGGTAATGTAAAAATTCTCAACTTTGTTCTTTCTTAATTAAAATTGGTTTTTGCGGTAATAGTGGTATGCCGAAATCATTTTTGGTATCGAAAAATTTTTTTGGCGGCTATTTTCAAAATGGCGGATAAAATGGCCGACATTTTCCCGCCAAAAACTAAAGTTTCTCCGAATTTGATGAAAATTTGTATGTAAGGTAAAACTGGTATGGCGAAATGAATTTTGACATCCATTTTTTTTGTCGGCCATTTTCAAAATGGCCGCCATTTCCCGCAAAAATTAAAGTTTCTTAGATTGTGATGAAAGTTGGTTTATAAGCTAATAGTGGTATGGCAAGTTGATTTTTGACATTGAAATCTTTTTATCTTCAGCCATTTTCAAAATGGCTGCCGTTTCCCCGCCAAAATTGAAGTTACTCCAATTTTGATGAAAACTGTGATATAAGGTAATAGTGGTATTTGACATTGAAATTTATTTATCGTCGACCATTTTCAAAATGGCCGCCGTTTCCCGCTAAAATTAAACTTACTCCAATTTTGACGAAAATTAAGTTGTTATAAATGCCAAGAGACATATTGACATATAAGAGGGGTACTTGAGGGGACATATATGTGAGTCGCTTGCGATCACAATTAAACTAGTTATTCTTAGTATTCTGTTGTGTGAACTTGTCCGCTAGACTAAAGAACGTCTTTGAAGGTAGGAAGCTGAAACTTCATATATCAAGAGTATGGAGTGTGAAATTGTGTAGTCAGATTTTATCGTCAAAATCAAACGCCCCCTTTTAGGGTAAATAGGGGCCTGAAAATGGCTCCTCGAAATCAACGTTTTATTTTTAATAACATTTGTAAACCGGCTGGTATATTGAAAATCTGTTTATATATAAAAAAGGAACTCACAAGAAGTATCATTCGAAAAAAGAATTTTGAAAATCGGACTTACCGTTTTCAAAATTGTGCACAAATTCGAAAAAAGGGTAGATAATTGAATACCACATTATTTAAAATTATATCACATCTTTAGTATTTCGAGGTAAAATTTTATCAATTAAATGTCGCTGACGACTTTTATACAAAGTTAAAGTGATATGCCAAGATGAGTTTTGGTCTCGAAAAAAATTTGATCGGTCATTTTCAAAATGGCCGACCGTTTCCCGCCAAAATTGAAACTTGCTTCGAATTTGATGAAAATTGGTCTATAAGGTTATAGTGATATGCCGAATTCATTTTTGGTATCGAAATTGTTTTATCGATCGCCATTTTCAAAATGGTCGCCACTTCCGGTAAAAATTCATCTTGCTCCAATTAAAACGTAAATTGATATCGAGGGGTTTTAAAGGATGCCAAATTGAAGTGCTTTGTCGAAAATGTCGAAAAATTCAAAATGGCCGCCACTTCCGGTAAAAATTCAACTTGCTCAGATTTTAACAAAAATTGATAACTAGGGATTTATAGCATGGCGAATTAAGGTGCGTTGTCGAAAATGTCGAAAAATTCAAAATGGCCGCCACTTCCGGTAAAAGTTCAGTTGGTCTGATTTTAACCAAAATTGATAACTTATTAAGCATTATATTGGATGGCGAACAGAAAAATGTTATCAACTAAGCAAGATATAAACAAAGAGGGGTACGTGAGGGGACATTTGTGATTCGCTTTGCGATTACAATTATACCTAGCTATTATAATTATGTCCCCGAACAGGAAGTGTCGGGGATATATTGTTTTTGCTCGGTTTCTTATTATTATTATTATTATCATTATTATTGTTATTATTATTATTATTATCATTATTATTATTATGTCCCCGAACACGAAGTGTCGGCGACATATTGTTTTTGCTCGGTTTCTTATTATTATTATTATTATTAAGTATTATCATTATTATTATTATTATGTCCCCGAACACGAAGTGTCGGGGACATATTGTTTTTGCTCGGTTTCTTATTATTATTATTATTAATATTATTATTATTATTATTATTATTATTATTTTTATTATTATTATTATCATTATTATTATTATGTCCCCGAACACGAAGTGTCGGTGACATATTGTTTTTGCTCGGTTTCTTATTATTAATATTATTATTAAGTATTATTATTATTATTATTATTATGTCCCCGAACACGAAGTGTCGGGGACATATTGTTTTTGCTCGGTTTCTTATTATTATTATTATGTCCCCGAACACGAAGTGTTTTGGGACATATTGTTTTTGCTCCGTTTCTTATTATTATGTCCCCGAACACGAAGTGTCGGGGACATATTGTTTTTGCTCGGTTTCTTATTATTATTATTATTATTATTATTATTATTATTATTATTATTATGTCCCCGAACAAGAAGTGTCGGGGACATATTGTTTTTGCTCGGTTTCTTATTATTATTATTATTATTATTATTATTATTATTATTATTTCAAAAATAAGGTTGATAGTTAAGAAACTATAATGAAAATTGGTTTGCATAAGAGTATTAAGAACACACTTGCAAGTTTTATATTTAGAATATTAGTTACTCAAGTAAAAACTGATATTTGAGCTCCAAATTATATGCCGGCTTCATAAAATTGACAAGAAATTGATTGCGAAACAAGTTTTTTCATTAGATTTGAAACATATATGCTAAGATAAGTTGAAAATATACATAGCCATGTGCATACATGTATCAATTATTTCAAAAATAAGGTTGATAGTTAAGAAACTATAATGAAAATTGGTTTGCATAAGAGTATTAAGAACACACTTGCAAGTTTTATATTTAGAATATTAGTCACTCAAGTAAAAACTGATATTTGAGCTCCAAATTATATGCCGGCTTAATAAAATTGACAAGAAATTGATTGCGAAACAAGTTTTTTCATTAGATTTGAAACATATATGCTAAGATAAGTTGAAAATGTACATACATGTATCAATTATTTCAAAAATAAGGTTCATAGTTAAGAAAATATAATGAAAATTGGTTTGCATAGGAGTATTAAGATCACACTTGCAAGTTTTATATGTAAAATATTAGTTACTCAAGTAAAAACTGATATTTGAGCTCCAAATTATATGCCGGCTTAATAAAATTGACAAGAAGTTGATTGCGAAACAAGTTTTTCCTTTAGATTTGAAACATATATGCTAAGATAAGTTGAAAATATACATAGCCATGTGCATACATGTATCAATTATTTCAAAAATAAGGTTGATAGTTAAGAAACTATAATGAAAATTGGTTTGCATAGGAGTATAATTAAGATCACACTTGCAAGTTTTATATGTAAAATTTTAGTTACTCAAGTACAAACTGATATTGGAGCTCCAAATTATATGCTGGCTTAATAAAATTGACAAGAAATTGATTGCGAAACAAGTTTTTTCATTAGATTTGAAACATATATGCTTAGATAAACTAAATATAAATATGTTGACTTTTATTCAGGTTATGACTAGACCTATATGTCATACATTGGATGTAATAAGAAAAGTTCAAGATCAATTTTTACTAAAAAGTTGCGTAATATATTAAAATTATTATTATAGACATTATAATTATGTCTTTTAGATTATGAATAACATATGGTTTCATTAAAAGATGATAATAACAGCTTTATTTATTACTAAAATGAAACATTTTCAATTAATATTTAATATTGAGAATATCAAAATGTGATAGTAAATTTTGTGTTATGAAAATATGTTATAGTTTATATTATTTCTATGTCACCCGTATGTTATTCATGCATGTCAACTAAATAAAAAACATTAATGGATATTTAAACTATTAAATATCGTGATAATTTCCTTAAAACAAATTAATACATGTATTATCGATAATAATAAACAATTGCATTATGGGTATGGGGAATATAGAATGGTAAATGGGGATGGGGATTGTAAATCGTGTATGGGGATGGGGACGCGAATGGTACATGGTGTATGGGGATGGGGATGGGGATGGTACATCGTGTATGGGGATGGAAATAGTATATGGTGTATGGGGATGGTAAATGGTGTGATGGTAAATGGGGAGAGAGGGAAGCTTTTACCATACAGGTACTGTAATAGTGGTATGGCAAGTTGATTTTTGACATCAAATTTTTTTTATCGTCGGCCCTTATTAAAATGGCTGCCGTATCCCGCCAAAATTAAATTTACTCAGATTTTAACGAAAATTGGTATATAAGGTAATAGTTGTATGGCGAGTTGATTTTTGAATCGAAATATTTTTATTGTCGGCCATTTTAAAAATGGCCACCGTTTCCCGCCAAAATTTTGATGAAAATTGGATAAATTGAGTTATCTCAAATGACAAGAGACATTGACAAAGAGGGGTACGTGAGGGGACATTTTTGTGACTCGCTTGCGATCACAATTAGAACTAGTTTTTATTATTATGTCCCCGAACACGAGGTGTCGGGGACATATTGTTTTTGCTCAGTTTCTTATTATTATTATTATTATTATGTCCCCGAACACGAAGTGTCGGGGACATATTGTTTTTGCTCGGTTTCTTATTATTATTAAGTCGCCCAAAACAAAGTTTGGGAGACTTATTTTTTTTGCACCGTTTCTTATTATTATTATTATTAAGTCGCCCAAAACAAAGTTTGGGAGACTTATTGTTTTTGCACCGTTTCTTATTATTATTATTATTATTATTATTATTATGTCCCCGAACACGAAGTGTCGGGGACATATTGTTTTTGCTCGGTTTCTTATTATTATTATTATTATTATTATTATTATTATTATTTTTCTCGGTATTCTGGACCGTGAACTTGTCCACCTCATTTTTTCGACATCGTTTAAGGTAGGAAGCTGAAACTTCATAAATCAAGAGTATGGAATTGGAAATTGTGCTTTTTGTATTTTTCGTCGAAATCGAACGACCCGTTATAGTTAAAAAAAGGGCCTCAAAATGGCTCCTCGAAACCGAAGTTGAATTTTTCCTGGCATTTCTGATCCGGCAGGGGTAGGACAAATTCCTTTATATAGTAAGTGTAGACTTTCAATACCTTTCATTTAAAAAAAAAATTTTGAAAATCGGACTTACCGTTTTCAAAATTTTGCAAAAAATCAAAAATTAATTTTTTTGTAAGATTGAGTTATCTATCTTTGTTCAATATATTTTGTAATAGTAATGAAAAAAAATCTCAACTTTATTATTTCTTAATGAAAATTGGTTTACATGGTAATAGTGGTATGCCGAGTTCATTTTTGGAGTCGAAAAATTTTTTGACAGCCATTTTCAAAATGGCGGCTAAAATGACTGCCATTTTCCCGCCAAAATTTAAACTTGCTCCGATTTTGATGAAAATTGGTATATAAGGTAATAGTGGTATGGCGAGTTGATTTTTGACATCGAATTTTTTTTATCGTCGGCCATTTTCAAAATGGCCGCAGTTTCCCGCCAAAATTAAAGTTACTCCGATTTTGATGAAAACTGGTATATAAGGTAGTAGTGGTATGGGGATTTGATTTTTGACATTGAAATTTATTTATCGTCGACCATTTTCAAAATGGCCGCCGTTTCCCGCCAAAATTAAAGTTACTCAGATTTTGATGAAAATTGGTATTCAAGGTAACAGTGGTACTGCGAGTTGATTTTTGACATTAATTTTTTCATATCGTCGGCCATTTTCAAAATGGCGGCCGTTTCCCGCCAAAATTAAACTTGCTCCGATTTTAATGAAAATTAATATACAGGGTAATTGTGGTATGGGGAGTTCATTTTTAGCATCAAATTTTGTTTATGGTCCGATGCAACAGCTTTTGGATGCGACTGTGTGACTCTTCTCAACTATATGAGATTAAGGGAGAATAATATCTCATATGGATGTCAACCAAAAGCTTCTCCGTAACGTTTTTAGCATTTCATTGAAGAGTGGCTCCATTGTAGAGGACGAGAGCGGTAGTTATGCTCGCTAGTCACTACAATAGTTTACAAGTACGCTACCAATGCTTGTAAAAAGGGTGCTTCAATGGAATGATAAGGGCGTCATTGCTTAAACAGGGTTCCCACAAAATCCAGAAATATTGTCAAAGAGGGGTACGTGAGGGGACATGTATGTGACTCGCTTGCGATCACAATTAGAACTAGTTATTCTTCTGATTCTTTATCGTAAAGTTGTCCTCCCTAATTCAAGAAAATGGTTCAAGGAAATTGAATAACACTTGTTGGATTGGATAGTGGGTCACTCAAAGGCGTGTAATCAAGTTTTGAAATTTTCAAGATGGCCGCCGTTTCAAAATGGCGGCCGTCCGAAAAAGTGGGCGGAAATTTTTTTTTCATCGGATCGTCTTGAAAATTGGACATCTGGGTGAAGCGGGTATGCTGAATTCAAATCTGCGACCGGATTTGAAATCCGACTTCCGGTTTCAAAATGGCGGCTATTTTACTACACCCGCCCCCCTTAAAAATGTGAACTTTGTCCTATTTCAATGAAATTTGATTTCTATACATATTTTATTGTACTGAAAGGGAAGAAAAAGTATCCAAGGCGATTTTGGGCGACTTGTGTGTTGGCATCCCAACACAAATTATAGCTAGTTATTATTCTTCTGATTCTTTATCGTAAAGCTGTCCTCCCTAATACAAAAAAACGGTTCAAGGAAATTGAATAACACTTGTTGGATTGGATAGTGGGTCACTCGTAGGCGTGTAATCATGTTTTGAAATTTTCAAGATGGATGCCGTTTCAAAATGGCGGCCATCGGAAAAAGTGGGCGGAAAATTTTTTTTCATCGGATCGTCTTGAAAATTTGTCATCTGGGTAAAGCGGGTATGCTGAATTCAAATCTGCGACCAGATTTGAAATCCGACTTCCGGTTTCAAAATGGCGGCCATTTTACCACACCCGCCCCCTTTAAAATGTGAACTTTGTCCGATTTCAATGAAATTTGATTTCTATCCATATTTTATTGTACTAAATGGGAAGAAAAGGTATCCAAGGCGATTTTGGGCGACTTGTGTGTTGGCATCCCAACACAAATTATAGCTAGTTATTATTATTATTATGTCCCCGAACACGAAGTGTCGGGGACATATTGTTTTTGCTCAGATTCTTATTAAGTCGCCCAAAACAAAGTTTGGGAGACTTATTGTTTTTGCACCGTTTCTTATTATTATTATTATTATTCTTCTGATTCTTAATCATGAAGCTGTCCTCCCTAATACAAGAAAACGGTTCAAGGATATTGAATAACACTTGTTGGATTGGATAGTGGGTTACCTAAAGATGTGCAATCAAATTTTGAAATTTTCAAGATGGCCGCCGTTTCAAAATGGCGGCCATCGGAAAAAGTGGGCGGAAATTTTTTTTTATCGGATCGTTTTGAAAATTGGTCATCTGGGTAAAGCGGGTATGCTGAGCTCAAATCTGCGACCGGATTTGGAATCCGACTTACGGTTTCAAAATGGCGGCCATTTTACTACACCCGCCCCCTAAAAACGTCAACTTTGTCCAATTTCAACGAAATTTGATTTCTAGACTTATTTTGATGCACTGATTTGAATGGAACTCTATCCAAGGCGATTTTGGGCGACTTGTGTGTTGGCATCCCAACACAATTATACCTAGTTATATCTCCCAAACACTATGTTTGGGAGATATATTGTTTTTACTCTGTTTCTTATTATTATTATTATTCTTTTTTTTTCTTCTTCCGACCATGAACGTGTCTGCACCACATCTCATAAAACTACTGAATGGATCTTTCTGAAATTTTGTATGGTGGTAGAATGAGTCCCAGAGGTGTGCATGCAATTTTCGAAATTTTTAAAATGGCCACCGTTTCCATGGAAACAGGGAAAGGTCATAATATAGGACATTGCGATATCTCGGTTACCTAGGTGCGCAGGGTTCTGAAATTTTGTAGGAGAGTAGAGCAAAAGGAGCTCTTTAATAATATGGGGAAAAAAATTGAAGCGATATTTACGGTTTTTGAGTTATTCACGAAAATGTGATTTTTCGGGCGCAAAAATGGGAAAACTGTCAAAATGCTACGATTTCGACAAAATTTGGTATATAGGGGTTTCAAATGATGACGATTTAGAATGCGATGTCAAAGTTTATGCAAAAGTGACAATATGCGTACGTTTGGGAGATATTTTTGTGTTGGGCATCCCCAACACAGTCAGCACTAGTTATTATTATTATTATTTTTCTCGGTATTCTGGACCGTGAACTTGTCCACCTCATTTTTTCAACATCTTTTAAGGTAGGAAGCTGAAACTTCATAAATCAAGAGTATGGAATGGGAGATT
Organism: Arcuatula senhousia; assembly: GCA_963971305.1. NCBI lineage: Eukaryota > Metazoa > Mollusca > Bivalvia > Mytilida > Mytilidae > Arcuatula > Arcuatula senhousia. The sequence goes on from OZ020308.1 coordinate 29,961,040, forward strand.
GTGCTTTTTGTATTTTTCGCCGAAATCGAATGACCCCTTATAGGTCAAAAAAGGGCCTCAAAATGGCTCCTCGAAACCGAAGTTGATTTTTTACCTGGCATTTCTGATCCGGCTGGGGTAGGAAAAATTCCTTTAGAGGGTAAGTGTAGACTTTTAATACCTTTCATTTAAAAAAAGAATTTTGAAAATCGGACTTACGGTTCTCAAAATTTTGCAAAAAATCGAAATTTAATTTTTTTGTCAAATTGAGTTATCTTTCTTGTTACAATATATTTTGTAATAGTAAAGTAAAAATTCTCAACTTTGTTATTTCTTAATGAAAATTGGTTTACAAGGTAATAGTGGTATGCCGAGTTCATTTTTGGTATCGAAAAAAATTTTTGGCGGCCATTTTCAAAATGGCGGCTAAAATGGCCGCCGTTTTCCCGCCAAAACTTAACCTTGCTCCAATTTTTATGAAAATTGGTTTATAAGGTAATAGTGGTATGGCGAGTTGATTTTTGACATCAAAAATTATTTTTCGTCAGCCATTTTCAAAATGGCCGCCATTTCCCGCCAAAATTTAAAGTTACTCCGATTTTGATGAAAATTGGTATATAAGGTAATAGTGGTATGGCGAGTTGATTTTTGACATTAAAAATTTTTCATCGTCAGCCATTTTCAAAATGGCCGCCGTTTCCCGCCAAAATTAAAGTTACTCAGATTTTGATGAAAATTGGTATTCAAAGTAATAGTGGTATGGTGAGTTGATTTTTGACATCAAAATTTTTTTTATCATCGACCATTATCAAAATGGCTGCCGTTTCCCGCCAAAATTAAACTTACTCCGATTTTAATGAAAATTAATATACATGGTAATTGTGGTATGGGGAGTTCATTTTTAGCATCAAATTTTGTTTATGGTCCGATGCAACAGCTTTTTGATGCGACTGTGTGATTCTTCTCGACTATATGAGATTAAGGGAGAATAATATCTCATATGGATGTCAACCAAAAGCTTCTCCGTAACGTTTTTAGCATTTCATTGAAGAGTGGCTCCATTGTAGAGGACGAGAGCGGTAGTTATGCTCGCTAGTCACTACAATAGTTTACAAGTACGCTACCAATGCTTGTAAAAAGGGTGCTTCAATGGAATGATAAGGGCGTCATTGCTTAAACAGGGTTCCCACAAAAGCCAGAAATATTGTCAAAGAGGGGTACGTGAGGGGACATGTATGTGACTCGCTTGCGATCACAATTAGAACTAGTTATTATTATTTTTCTCGGTATTCTGGATCGTGAACTTGTCCACCTCATTTTTTCGACATCTTTTAAGGTAGGAAGCTGAAAATTCATAAATCAAGAGTATGGAATGGGAGATTGTGCTTTTTGTATTTTTCGCCGAAATCGAACGACCCCATATAGGTAAAAAAAGGGCCTCAAAATGGCTCCTCGAAACCGAAGTTGAATTTTTCCTGGCATTTCTGATCCGGCAGGGGTAGGAAAAATTCCCTTATAGGTTAAGTGCGGATATACAATACCTTTCATTTAAAAAAAAAATTTTGAAAATCGGACTTACCGTTTTCAAAATTTTGCAAAAAATCGAAAATTATTTTTTTTGTTAGATTGAGTTATCTTTCTTTGTACCATATATTTTGTGATATTAATGAAAAAAATTCTCAACTTTGTTATTTCTTAATGAAAATTGGTTTACAAGGTAATAGTGGTATGCCGAGTTCAATTTTGGAATCAAATTTTTTTTTTGGGCGGCCATTTTAAAAATGGCCGCCATTTCCCGCCAAAATTAAAATTACTCCGATTTTAATGAAAATTGGTATATAAGGTAATAGTGGTATGGCGAGTTGATTTTTGACATCAAAATTTTTTATCGTCGGCCATTTTCAAAATGGCCGCCGTTTCCCGCAAAAATTAAAGATATTCTGATTTTGATGAAAATTGGTTTATAAGGTAATAGTGGTATGCCGAGTTCAATTTTGGAATCGAAATTTTTTTTTGGGCCGCCATTTTCAAAATGGCCGCCATTTCCCGCCAAAATTAAAATTACTCCGATTTTAATGAAAATTGGTATATGAGGTAATAGTGGTATGGCAAGTTGATTTTTGACATCAAATTTTTTTTATTGTCGGCCATTTTCAAAATGGCCGCCGTTTCCCGCCAAAATTAAATTAACTCAGATTTTAACGAAAATTGGTATGTAAGGTAATATATGTATGGTGAGTTGATTTTTGACATCGAAATATTTTTATTGTCGGCCATTTTCAAAATGGTCGCCCTTTCCCGCCAAAATTAAACTTACTCCTATTTTGATGAAAATTGGATAAATTAAGTTATCTCAAATGCCAAGAGACATTGACAAAGAGGGGTACATGAGGGGACATTTTTGTGACTCGCTTGCGATCACAATTAGAACTAGTTATTATTATTATTATTATTATTTTTCTCGGTATTCTGGACCGTGAACTTGTCCACCTCATTTTTTCGACATCTTTTAAGGTAGGAAGCTGAAGTTTCATATATCAAGAGTATGGAATGGGAGATTGTGCTTTTTGTATTTTTCGTCGAAATCGAATGACCCCTTATAGGTAAAAAAAGGGCCTCAAAATGGCTCCTCGAAACCAAAGTTGAATTTTTACCTGGCATTTCTGATCCGGCAGAGGTAGGACAAATTCCTTTATGGGGTAAGTGTGGACTTTCAATACCTTTCATTTAAAAAAAAAATTTTGAAAATCGGACTTACGGTTTTCAAAATTTTGCAAAAAAATCGAAATTTAATTTTTTGTCATATTGAGTTATCTTTCTTTGTACCTTGTATTTTGTAATAGTAATGTATAAATTCTCAATTTTGTTATTTCTTAATGAAAATTGGTTTACAAGGTAATAGTGGTATGCCGAGTTCATTTTTGGAATCGAAAATTATTTTGGCGGCCATTTTCAAAATGGCGGCTAAAATTTCCCGCCAAAATTTAAACTTGCTCCGATTTTGATGAAAATTGGTATATAAGGTAATAGTGGTATGGCGAGATGATTTTTGACATCAAAATTTTTCTATCGTCGGCCATTTTCAAAATGGCCGCCATTTCCCGCCAAAATTAAAGTTACTCTGATTTTGATGAAAATTGGTATATAAAGTGATAGTGGTATGGCAAGTTGATTTTTGACATTGAAATTTTTATTTCGTCGGCCATTTTCAAAATGGCCGCCTTTTCCCGCCAAAATCAAAGTTACTCTGATTTTGATGAATATTGGTATATAAGGTAAAAGTGGTATGGCGAGATTTTTTTTTACATCAAAGTTTTTTTATCGTTGGCTATTTTCAAAATGGCCGCCGTGTCCCGCCAAAATTACACTTACTCCGATCTTGATCAAAATTGGTATATTAGGTATTCTCAAATGCCCAAACACATATTGACAAAGAGGGGTACGTGAGGGGACATGTATGTGACTCGCTTGCGATCACAATTAGAACTAGTTATTATTATTATTATGTCCCCGAATACGAAGTGTCGGGGACATATTGTTTTTGCTCGGTTTCTTATTATTATCATTATTATGTCCCCGAACACGAAGTGTCGGGGACATATTGTTTTTGCTCGGTTTCTTATTATTATTATGTCCCCGAACACAAAGTGTCGGGGACATATTGTTTTTGCTCGGTTTCTTATTATTATTATTATTATTTTTCTCGGTATTCTGGACCGTGAACTTGTCCACCTCATTTTTTCGACATCTTTTAAGGTAGGAAGCTGAATCTTCATATATCAAGAGTATGGAATGGGAGATTGTGCTTTTTGTATTTTTCGTCGAAATCGAACGACCCCTTATAGGTCAAAAAAGGGCCTCAAAATGGTTCCTCGAAACCGAAGTTGAATTTTTCCTGGCATTTCTGATCCTGCAGGGGTAGGAAAAATTCCTTTATAAGTTAAGTGCGGATATTTAATACCTTTCATTTAAAAAAAAAATTTAGAAAATCGGACTTACCGTTTTCAAAATTTTGCAAAAAATCGAAAATTATTTTTTTTGTAAGATTGAGTTATCTTCCTTTGTACAATATATTTTGTAATATTAATGAAAAAAATTCTCAACTTTGTTATTTCTTCATGAAAATTGGTTTACAAGGTAATAGTGGTATGCCGAGTTCATTTTTGGAATCGAATTTTTTTTTTGGCGGCCATTTTCAAAATGGCGGCTAAAATGGCTGCCATTTTCCCGCCAAAATTTAAACTTGCTCCGATTTTGATGAAAATTGATATATAAGGTAATAGTGGTATGTCGAGTTGATTTTTGAGATCAATTTTTTTTTATCGTCGGCCATTTTCAAAATGGCCGCCGTTTCCCGCCAAAATTAAAATTACTCCGATTTTGATGAAAATTGGTGTATAAGGTAATAGTGGTATGCCGAGTTGATTTTTGACATCAAATTTTTTTTATCGTCGGCCATTTTCAAAATGGCCGCCGTTTCCCGCCAAAATTAAAGTTACTCCAATTTTGATGAAAACTGGTATATAAGGTAATAGTGGTATGGCGAGTTGATATTTGACATTGAAATTTATTTATCGTCGACCATTTTCAAAATGGCCGCCGTTTCCCGCCAAAATTAAAGTTATTCAAATTTTGATGAAAACTGGTATATAAGGTAATAGTGGTATGGCGAGTTGATTTTTGAGATCAATTTTTTTTATCGTCGGCCATTTTCAAAATGGCCGCCGTTTCCCGCCAAAATTAAAGTTACTCCGATTTTGATGAAAATTGGTGTATAAGGTAATAGTGGTATGCCGAGTTGATTTTTGACATCAAAATTTTTTTATCGTCGGCCATTTTCAAAATGGCCGCCGTTTCCCGCCAAAATTAAAGTTACTCCAATTTTGATGAAAACTGGTATATAAGGTAATAGTGGTATGGCGAGTTGATATTTGACATTGAAATTTATTTATCGTCGACCATTTTCAAAATGGCCGCCGTTTCCCACAAATTAAAGTTATTCCAATTTTGATGAAAACTGGTATATAAGGTAATAGTGGTATGGCGAGTTGATATTTGACATTGAAATTTATCAATCCTCGACCATTTTCAAAATGGCCGCCGTTTCCCGCCAAAATTTAACTTACTCCTATATTGATGAAAATTAGGTATATTAAGTTGTCTCAAATGCCAAGAGACATATTAACAAAGAGGGGTACGTGAGGGGACATATATGTGACTCGCTTGCGATCACAATTAGAACTAGTTATTATTATTATTATTTTTCTCGGTATTCTGGATCGTGAACTTGTCCACCTCATTTTTTCGACATCTTTTAAGGTAGGAAGCTGAAAATTCATAAATCAAGAGTATGGAATGGGAGATTGTGATTTTTGTATTTTTCGCCGAAATCGAACGACCCCATATAGGAAAAAAAAGGGCCTCAAAATGGCTCCTCGAATCCGAAGTTGAATTTTTCCTGGCATTTCTGATCCGGCAGGGATAGGAAAAATTCCCTTATAGGTTAAGTGCGGATATACAATACCTTTCATTTAAAAAAAAAATTTTGAAAATCGGACTTACCGTTTTCAAAATTTTGCAAAAAATCGAAAATTATTTTTTTTGTAAGATTGAGTTATCTTTCTTTGTACCATATATTTTGTGATATTAATGAAAAAAATTCTCAACTTTGTTATTTCTTAACGAAAATTGGTTTACAAGGTAATAGTGGTATACCGAGTTCAATTTTGGAATCGAAATTTTTTTTTGGGCCGCCATTTCCCGCCAAAATAAAATTACTCCGATTGTAATGAAAATTGGTATACAAGGTAATAGTGGTATGGCAAGTTGATTTTTGACATCAAATTTTTTTTATCGTCGGCCATTTTCAAAATGGCCGCCGTTTCCCGCCAAAATTAAATTTACTCAGATTTTAACGAAAATTGGTATATAAGGTAATATATGTATTATGAGTTGATTTTTGACATCGAAATATTTTTATTGTCGACCATTTTAAAAATGGCCGCCGTTTCCCGCCAAAATTAAACTTACTCCTATTTTGATGAAAATTGGATAAATTAAGTAATCTCAAATGCCAAGAGACATTGACAAAGAGGGGTACGTGAGGGGACATTTTTGTGACTCGCTTGCGATCACAATTAGAACTAGTTATAATTTTTTTTTTCTCGGTATTCTGGACCGTGAACTTGTCCACCTCTTTTTTTCGACATCTTTCAAGGTAGGAAGCTGAATCTTCATATATCAAGAGTATGGAATGGGAGATTGTGCTTTTTGTATTTTTCGTCGAAATCAAACGACCCCTTATAGGTCAAAAAAGGGCCTCAAAATGGCTCCTCGAAACCGAAGTTGAATTTTTCCTGGCATTTCTTATCCGGCAGGGGTAGGTCAAATTCCTTTATGGGGTAAGTGTAGACTTTCAATACCTTTCATTTAAAAAAAAAAAATTGAAAATCGGACCTACCGTTTTCAAAATTTTGCAAAAAATCGAAAATTAATTTTTTTTTGTAAGATTTAGTTATCTTCCTTTGTACAATATATTTTGTAATAGTAATGTAAAAAATTCTCAACTTTATTATTTCTTAATGAAAATTGGTTTACTAGGTAATAGTCGTATGCCGAGTTCATTTTTGGTATCGAAAATTTTTTTTGGCGGCCATTTTCAAAATGGCGGCTACAATTTCCCGCCAAAATTTAAACTTGCTCCGATTTTGATGAAAATTGGTATATAAGGTAATAGTGGTATGGCGACATGATTTTTGACATCAAAATTCTTCTATCGTCGGCCATTTTCAAAATGGCCGCCTTTTCCCGCCAAAATTAAAGTTACTCAGATTTTGACGAAAATTGGTATATTAAGAAATAGTGGTATGGGGAGTTAATTTTTTACATAATTTTTTCTTTATTGTCGGTCATTTTCAAAATGGCCGCCGTTTCCCGCCAAAAATCAAAGTTACTCCGATTTTAATGAAAATTGGTATATAAGGTTATTGTGGTATGGCGAGTTTATTTTTGACATCAAAATTTTTTTATCGTTGGCCATTTTCAAAATGGCCGCCGTTTCCCGCCAAAATTAAACTTACTCCGATCTTGATGAAAATTGGTATATTAGGTATTCTCAAATGCCCAAACACATATTGACAAAGAGGGGTACGTGAGGGGACATGTATGTGACTCGCTTGCGATCACAATTAGAACTAGTTATTATTAAGTCGCCCAAAACAAAGTTTGGGAGACTTATTGTTTTTGCACCGTTTCTTATTATTATTATTATTATTATTATTCTTCTGATTCTTTATCGTAAAGTTGTCCTCCCTAATTCAAGAAAATGGTTCAAGGAAATTGAATAACACTTGTTGGATTGGATAGTGGGTCACTCAAAGGCGTGTAATCAAGTTACGAAATTTTCAAGATGGCCGCCGTTTCAAAATGGCGGCCGTCCGAAAAAGTGGGCGGAAATTTTTTTTTCATCGGATCGTCTTGAAAATTGGACATCTGGGTAAAGCGGGTATGCTGAATTCAAATCTGCGACCGGATTTGAAATCCGACTTCCGGTTTCAAAATGGCGGCTATTTTACTACACCCGCCCCCCTTAAAAATGTGAACTTTGTCCGATTTCAATGAAATTTGACTTCTATACATATTTTATTGTACTGAAAGGGAAGAAAAAGTATCCAAGGCGATTTTGGGCGACTTGTGTGTTGGCATCCCAACACAAATTATAGCTAGTTATTATTATTATTTTTCTCGGTATTCTGGACCGTGAACTTGTCCACCTCATTTTTTCGACATCTTTTAAGGTAGGAAGCTGAAACTTCATATATCAAGAGTATGGAATGAGAGATTGTGCTTTTTGTATTTTTCGTCGAAATCGAACGACCCCTTATAGTTCAAAAAAGGGCCTCAAAATGGCTCCTCGAAACCGAAGTTGAATTTTACCTGGCATTTATGATCCGGCAGGGGTAACACAAATTCCTTAATGGGGTAAGTGTAGACTTTCGATACCTTTCATTTAAAAAAAAAAATTTGAAAATCGGACTTACGGTTCTCAAAATTTTGCAAAAAATCGAAATTTAATTTTTTTGTCAAATTGAGTTATCTTTCTTGGAACAATATATTTTGTACGTGAATAGAACAAAAGAAGTTCTTCAATATTTATGAAGTAAATTTTGTCGCGAAATTTACGGTTTTCTCGTTATTTACGAAAATGTGATTTTTCGGGCCCAAAAATCCAAAAAAATTTAAAAGTGCTCCGATAAACATTGAAATTGGTATATTGATGTATAATGATGTTGTGAGAAATATTCTACAACTAAAATTCAAATTTGACAATGGCGGCCATTTTGAATCCAAGATGACCGCAAAATTTCAAAGTGTCCCGATTTACACGAAAATTGGTATATTAATGAATAATGATGTTGCGAGAAATATTCTATAACTAAAATTAAAATTTGACAATGGCGGCCATTTTGAATCCAAGATGGCCGCCAAAATTTCAAAGTGGTCTGATTATGATGTAAATTGGTATGCTGATAGATTATGATGTTGCGAGTAATATTCTATTACTAAAATTAAAATTCGACGATGGCGGCCATTTTGAATCCAAGATGGCCGCCAAAATTTCAAACTGGTCTGCATATGATGAAAATTGGTATACTGATAGATTATGATATTGCGAGTAATATTCTATAACTAAATTTAAAATTCGACGATTACGGCCATTTTAAATCCAAGATGGCCACCAAAATTTCAAACTGGTCTGCATATGATGAAAATTGGTACACTGATAGATTATTATGTTACGAGAAATGTTCTATAACTAAAATTAAAATTCGACGATGGCAGCCATTTTGAATCCAAGATGGCCACCAAAATTTCAAAGTGGTGTGATTTTAATGAAAGTTGATATACTGATAGATTATGATGTTGCAAGTAATATTCTTTAACTAAAATTTAATTTCTACGATGGCGGTCATTTTGAATTCAAGATGGCCGCCAAAATTTCAAAGTGCTCAGATTTACATGAAAATTGATGTTTAGGTTTTTGACATGCTGAAGAGAATTATGGGAGTTTGTTTGGGAGACATTCTGTGTTGGCATCCCAACACTATCATACCTAGTTATTATTATTATTATTTTTCTCGGTATTCTGGATCGTGAACTTGTCCACCTCATTTTTTCGACATCTTTTAAGGTAAGAAGCTGAAACTTCATATATCAAGAGTATGGAATGGGAGATTGTGCTTTTTGTATTTTTCGTCGAAATCGAACGACCCCTTATAGGTCAAAAAAGGGCCTCAAAATGGCTCCTCGAAACCGAAGTTGAATTTTACCTGGCATTTCTGATCCGGCAGGGGTAACACAAATTCCTTTATGAGGTAAGTGTAGACTTTCGATACCATTCATTTAAAAATTTTTTTTTGAAAATCGGATTTACGGTTCTCAAAATTTTGCAAAAAATCGAAATTTAATTTTTTTGTCAAATTGAGTTATCTTTCTTGGAATAATATATTTTGTAATAGTAATGTAAAAATTCTTAACTTTCTTATTTCTTAATGAAAATTGATTTAAAAGGTAACAGTGGTAGGCCGAGTTCATTTTTGGTATCGAAAAAAAATTTTGGCGGCCATATTTAAAATGGCGGCTATAATGGCCGCCGTTTTCCCGCCAAAAATTAAAGTTACTCTGATTTTGATGAAAATTGGTATATAAAGTAATAGTGGTATGGCGAGTTGATTTTTGACATTGAAATTTTTATTTCGTCGGCCATTTTCCAAATGGCCGCCGTTTCCCGCCAAAATCAAAGTTACTCTGATTTTGATGAAAATTGGTATATAAGGTAAAAGTGGTATGGCGAACTTATTTTTGACATCAAATTTTTTTTAGCGTCTCTTAGCATTTGAGATAACTTATTATATCCAATTTTCATCAAAATAGGAGTAAGTTTAATTTTGGCCATTTCCGACATTGACAAAGAGGGGTACGTGAGGGGACATTTTTGTGACTCGCTTGCAATCACAATTAGAACTAGTTATTATTATTATGTCCCCGAACACGAAGTGTCGGGGACATATTGTTTTTGCTCGGTTTCTTATTATTATTATTATTATGTCCCCGAACACGAAGTGTCGGGGACATATTGTTTTTGCTCGGTTTCTTATTATTATTATTATTATTATTATTATTATTATGTCCCCGAACACGAAGTGTCGGGGACATATTGTTTTTGCTCGGTTTCTTATTATTATTATTATTATTATTATTATTATTTTTCTCGGTATTCTGGACCGTGAACTTGTCCACCTCATTTTTTCGACATCTTTTAAGGTAGGAAGCTGAAAATTCATAAATCAAGAGTATGGAATGAGAGATTGTGCTTTTTGTATTTTTTGCCGAAATCGAACGACCCCATATAGGTAAAAAAAGGGCCTCAAAATGGCTCCTCGAAACCGAAGTTGATTTTTTCCTGGCATTTCTGATCCGGCAGGGGTAGGAAAAATTCCCTTATAGGTTAAGTGCGGATATACAATACCTTTCATTTAAAAAAAAAATTTGAAAATCGGACTTACCGTTTTCAAAATTTTGCAAAAAATCGAAAATTATTTTTTTTGTAAGATTGAGTTATCTTTCTTTGTACCATATATTTTGTGATATTAATGAAAAAATTTCCCAACTTTGTTATTTCTTAATGAAAATTGGTTTACTAGGTAATAGTGGTACGCCGAGTTCAATTTTGGAATCGTAATTTTTTTTTTGGGCGGCCATTTTAAAAATGGCCGCCATTTCCCGCCAAAATTAAAATTACTCCGATTTTAATGAAAATTGATATATAAGGTAATAGTGGTATGGCGAGTTGATTTTTGACATCAAAATTATTTTATCGTCGGCCATTTTCAAAATGGCCGCCGTTTCCCGCCAAAATTAAAGTTATTCTGATTTTGATGAAAATTGGTTTACAAGGTAATAGTGGTATGCCGAGTTCAATTTTGGAATCGAAATTTTTTTTGGGGCCGCCATTTTCAAAATGGCCGCCATTTCCCTCCAAAATTAAAATTACTCCGATGTTAATGAAAATTGGTATATAAGGTAATTGTGGTATGGCAAGTTGATTTTTGACATCGAAATATTTTTATTGTCGGCCATTTTAAAAATGGTCGCCGTTTCCCGCAAAATTAAACTTACTCCTATTTTGATGAAAATTGGATAAATTAAGATATCTCAAATGCCAAGAGACATTGACAAAGAGGGGTACGTGAGGGGACATTTTTGTGACTCGCTTGCGATCACAATTAGAACTAGTTATTATTATTATTATTATTATTTTTCTCGGTATTCTGGATCGTGAACTTGTCCACCTCATTTTTTCGACATCTTTTAAGGTAGGAAGCTGAAACTTCATATATCATGAGCATGGAATGGGAGATTGTGCTTTTTGTATTTTTCGTCGAAATCGAACGACCCCTTATAGGTAAAAAAAGGGCCTCAAAATGGCTCCTCGAAACCGAAGTTGAATTTTATCTGGCATTTCTGATCCGGCAGGGGTAACACAAATTCCTTAATGGGGTAAGTGTAGACTTTCGATACCTTTCATTTAAAAAAAAAATTTTGAAAATCGGACTTACGGTTCTCAAAATTTTGCAAAAAAATCGAAATTTAATTTTTTTGTCAAATTGAGTTATCTTTCTTGGAACAATATATTTTGTATTAGTAATGTAAAAATTCTTAACTTTGTTATTTCTTAATGAAAATTGGTTTACAAGGTAATAGTGGTATGCCGAGTTCATTTTTGGTATCGAAAAAATTTTTGGCGGCCATTTTTAAAATGGCGACTAAAATGGCCGCCATTTTCCCGCCAAAAATTAAACTTGCTCCAATTTTGATGAAAATTGGTATATAAGGTAATAGTGGCATGGCGAGTTGATTTTTAACATCAAAATTTTTTTATCGTTGGCCATTTTCAAAATGGCCGCCGTTTCCCGCCAAAAATTAAACTTACTCCGATTTTGATGAAAATTGGTATATAAGGTAATAGTGGTATGGCAAGTTGATTTTTGACATCAACATTTTTTTATCGTCGGCCATTTTCAAAATGGCCGCCTTTTCCCGGCAAAATAAAAGTAACTCTGATTTTGATGAAAATTGGTATATAAAGTAATCGTGGTATGGCGAGTTGATTTTTGACATTGAAATTTTTAATTCGTCGGCCATTTTCAAAATGGCCGCCGTTTTCCGCCAAAATTAAACTTACTCCGATCTTGATGAAAATTGGTATATTAGGTATTCTCAAATGCCCAAACACATATTGACAAAGAGGGGTACGTGAGGGGACATGTATGTGACTCGCTTGCGATCACAATTAGAACTAGTTATTATTATTTTTCTCGGTATTCTGGACCGTGAACTTGTCCACCTCATTTTTTCGACATCTTTTAAGGTAGGAAGCTGAATCTTCATATATCAAGAGTATGGAATGGGAGATTGTGCTTTTTGTATTTTTCGTCGAAATCGAACGACCCTTTATAGGTCAAAAAAGGGCCTCAAAAGGGCTCCTCGAAACCGAAATTGAATTTTTACCTGGCATTTCTGATCCAACAGGGGTAGGACAAATTCCTTTATGGGGTAAGTGAAGACGTTCAATACCTTTCATTTAAAAAAAAAATTTTGAAAATCGGACCTACGGTTTTCAAAATTTTGCAAAAAATCGAAATTTAATTTTTTTGTCATATTGAGTTATCTTTCTTTGTACCTTGTATTTTGTAATAGTAATGTATACATTCTCAATTTTGTTATTTCTTAATGAAAATTGGTTTACAAGGTAATAGTGGTATGCCGAGTTCATTTTTGGTATTGAAAATTTTTTTTGGCGGCCATTTTCAAAATGGCGGCAAAAATTTCCCGCCAAAATTTAAGCTTGCTCCGATTTTGATGAAAATTGGTATATAACATAATAGTGGTATGGCGAGATGATTTTTGACATCAAAATTTTTCTTTCGTCGGCCATTTTCAAAATGGCCGCCATTTCCCGCCAAAATTAAAGTTACTCCGATTTTGACGAAAATTGGTATATAAGGTAATAGTGGTATGGCGAGATGATTTTTGACATCGAATTTTTTTTATAGTCGGCCATTTTCAAAATGGCCACCGTTTCCCGCCAAAATTAAAGTTACACCAATTTTGATGAAAATCGGTATTTGAGGTAATAGTGGTATGCTGAGTTGATTTTCGGAATGAATTTTTTTTTTATCGTCGGCCATTTTCTAAATGGCCGCCGTTTCCCGCCAAAATTAAAGTTACTCTGATTTTCATGAAAACTCGTATATAAGGTAACAGTGGTATGGCGAGTTGATTTTTGACATTGAAATTTATTTATGGTCGGCCATTTTCAAAATGGCCACTGTTTCCCGCCAAAATTAAACTTACTCCGATTTTAATGAAAATTAATATACAGGGTAATTGTGGTATGGGGAGTTCATTTTTGACATCAAAATTTTTTTATCGTCAGCCATTTTCAAAATGGCCGCCGTTTCCCGCCAAAATTAAAGTTACTCCGATTTTGACGAAAATTGGTATATAAGGTAATAGTGGTATACTGAGTTGATTTTCGACATCAATTTTTTTTATCGTCGGCCATTTTCAAAATGGCTGCCGTTTCCCGCCAAAATTAAAGTAACTCCGATTTTGATGAAAATTGGTATACAAGGTAATAGTGGTATGGCAAGTTGATTTTTGACATCGACAATTTTTTATTGTCGGCCATTTTCAAAAAGGCTGCCATTTCCCGCCAAAATTAGACTTGCTCCGATTTTAATGAAAATTAATATACAGGGTTATTGTGGTGTGGGGAGTTCATTTTTAGCATCAATTGTTGTTTATGGTCTGATGCAACAGCTTTTGGATGCGACTGTGTGACTTTTCTCGACCATATGAGATTAAGGGAGAATAATATCTTATATGGATGTCAACAAAAAGCTTCTCCGTAACGTTCTTAGCATTTCATTGAAGAGTGGCTCCATTGTGGAGGACGAGAGTGGTAGTTATGCTCGCTAGTCACCACAATAGTTTACAAGTACGCTACCAATGCTTGTAAAAAGGGTGCTTCAATGGAATGATAAGGGCGTCATTGCTTAAACAGGGTTCCAACAAAAGCCAGAAATATTGTCAAAGAGGGGTACGTGAGGGGACATGTATGTGACTCGCTTGCGATCACAATTAGAACTAGTTATTAAGTCGCCCAAAACAAAGTTTGGGAGACTTATTGTTTTTGCACCGTTTCTTATTATTATGTCCCCGAACACGAAGTGTCGGGGACATATTGTTTTTGCTCGGTTTCTTATTATTATTATTATTATGTCCCCGAACACGAAGTGTCGGGGACATATTGTTTTTGCTCGGTTTCTTATTATTATTATGTCCCCGAACACGAAGTGTCGGGGACATATTGTTTTTGCTCGGTTTCTTATTATTATTATTATTATTATTATTATTATTATTATTATTATTATTTTTCTCGGTATTCTGGATCGTGAACTTGTCCACCTCATTTTTTCGACATCTTTTAAGGTAGGAAGCTGAAACTTCATATATCAAGAGTATGGAATGGGAGATTGTGCTTTTTGTATTTTTCGTCGAAATCGAACGACCCCTTATAGGTCAAAAAAGGGCCTCAAAATGGCTCCTCGAAACCGAAGTTGAATCTTACCTGGCATTTCTGATCCGGCAGGGGTAACACAAATTCCTTAATGGGGTTAGTGTAGACTTTCGATACCTTTCATTTAAAAAAAAAAATTTCGAAAATCGGACCTACGGTTCTCAAAATTTTGCAAAAAATCGAAATTTAATTTTTTTTTGTCAAATTGAGTTATCTTTCTTGGAACAATATATTTTGTAATAGTAATGTAAAAATTCTTAACTTTATTTCTTAATGAAAATTGGTTTACAAGGTAATAGTGGTATGCCGAGTTCATTTTTGGTATCGAAAAAATTTTTGGCGGCCATTTTTAAAATGGCGGCTAAAATGGCCGCCATTTTCCCGCCAAAAATTAAACTTGCTCCAATTTTGATGGAAATTGGTATATAAGGTAATAGTGGCATGGCGAGTTGATTTTTAACATCAAAATTTTTTTATCGTTGGCCATTTTCATAATGGCCGCCGTTTCCCGCCAAAAATTAAACTTACTCCGATTTTGATGAAAATTGGTATATAAGGTAATAGTGGTATGGCAAGTTGATTTTTGACATCAAAATTTTTTTATCGTCGGCCATTTTCAAAATGGCCGCCGTTTCCCGCCAAAATTAAAGTTACTCTGATTTTGATGAAAATTGGTATATAAAGTAATAGTGGTATGGCGAGTTGATTTTTGACATTGAAATTTTTATTTCGTCGGCCATTTTCAAAATGGCCGCCGTTTCCCGCCAAAATCAAAGTTACTCTGATTTTGATGAAAATTGGTATATAAGGTAAAAGTTGTATGGCAAACTTATTTTTGACATCAATTTTTTTTAGCGTCTCTTAGCATTTGAGATAACTTATTATATCCAATTTTCATCAAAATAGGAATAAGTTTAATTTTGGCCATTTCCCGCCAAAATTAAACTTACTCCTATTTTGATGAAAATTGGATATAATAAGTTATCTCAAATGCTAATTTCCCGCCAAAATTAAACTTACTCCTATTTTGATGAAAATTGGATATAATAAGTTATCTCAAATGCTAAGAGACATTGACAAAGAGGGGTACGTGAGGGGACATTTTTGTGACTCGCTTGCGATCACAATTAGAACTAGTTATTATTATTTTTCTCGGTATTCTGGACCGTGAACTTGTCCACCTCATTTTTTCGACATCGTTTAAGGTAGGAAGCTGAAACTTCATAAATCAAGAGTATGGAATGGGAAATTGTGCTTTTTGTATTTTTCGTCGAAATCGAACGACCCCTTATAGGTCAAAAAAGGGCCTCAAAATGGCTCCTCGAAACCGAAGTTGAATTTTTCCTGGCATTTCTGATCCGGCAGGGGTAGGACAAATTCCTTTATAGGGTAAGTGTAGACTTTCAATACCTTTCATTTAAAAAAAAAAATTTGAAAATCGGACTTACCGTTTTCAAAATTTTGCAAAAAATCGAAATTTATTTTTTTTGTCAAATTGAGTTATCTTTCTTGGAACAATATATTTTGTAATAGTAATGTAAAAATTCTTAACTTTGTTATTTCTTAATGAAAATTGGTTTTCAAGGTAATAGTGGTATGCCGAGTTCATTTTTGGTATCGAAAAAAAAATTTGGCGGCCATATTTAAAATGGCGGCTAAAAAGGCCGCCATTTTCCCGCCAAAACTTAAACTTGCTCCAATTTTTATGAAAATTGATATATAAGGTAATAGTGGTATGGCGAGTTGATTTTTGACATTAAAATTTTTTTATCGTCAGCCGTTTTCAAAATGGCCGCCGTTTCCCGCCAAAATTAAAGTTACTCTGACATTAATGAAAATTGGTATAAAAGGTAAAAGTTGTATGGCGAGTTGATTTTTGATATCAAAATTTTTTTATCGTCGGCCATTTTCAAAATGGCCGCCGTTTCCCGCCAAAAATTCAAATGACTCCGATTTTGATGAAAATTGGTATATAAGGTAAAAGTGGTATGGCGAGTTGATTTTTGACATCAAAATTTTTTTATCGTCGGCCATTTTCAAAATGGCCGCCGTCTCCCGCCAAAGTTAAAAATACTCTGATTTTGATGAAAATTGGTATATAAGGTAATAGTGGTATGGCGAGTTGATTTTTGACATTAAATTTTTTATTTCATCGGCCATTTACAAAATGGCCGCCGTTTCCCGCCAAAATCCAAGTTACTCTGATTTTGATGAAAATTGGTATATAAGGTAAAAGTGGTATGGCGAACTTATTTTTGACATTAATTTTTTTTTAGCGTCAGCCATTTTCAAAATGGCCACCATTTCCCGCCAAAATTAAACTTACTCCTATTTTGATGAAATTTGGATATAATAAGTTATCTCAAATGCTAAGAGACATTGACAAAGAGGGGTACGTGAGGGGACATTTTTGTGACTCGCTTGCGATCACAATTAGAACTAGTTATTATTATTATTATTATTATTATTATTTTTCTCGGTATTCTGGATCGTGAACTTGTCCACCTCATTTTTTCGACATCTTTTAAGGTAGGAATCTGAAACTTCATATATCAAGAGTATGGAATGGGATATTGTGCTTTTTGTATTTTTCGTCGAAATCGAACGACCCCTTATAGGTCAAAAAAGGGCCTCAAAATGGCTCCTCGAAACCGAAGTTGAATTTTACCTGGCATTTCTGATCCGGCAGGGGTAACACAATTTCCTTTATGGGGTAAGTGTAGACTTTCGATACCTTTCATTTAAAAAAAAAAATTTGAAAATCGGACTTACGGTTCTCAAAATTTTGCAAAAAATCGAAATTTAATTTTTTGTCAAATTGAGTTATCTCTCTTGGAACAATATATTTTGTAATAGTAATGTAAAAATTCTTAACTTTGTTATTTCTTAATGAAAATTAGTTTTAGAAAATAATAGTGGTATGCCGAGTTCATTTTTGGTATCGAAAAAAATTTTTGGCGGCCATTTTTAAAATGGCGGCTAAAATGGCCGCCATTTTCCCGCCAAAAATTAAACTTGCTCCAATTTTGATGAAAATTGGTATATAAGGTAATAGTGGCATGGCGAGTTGATTTTTAACATCAAAATTTTTTTATCGTTGGCCATTTTCAAAATGGCCGCCGTTTCCCGCCTAAAATTAAACTTACTCCGATTTTGATGAAAATTGGATAAATTAAGTTATCTCAAATGCCAAGAGACATTGACAAAGAGGGGTACGTGAGGGGACATTTTTGTGACTCGCTTGCGATCACAATTAGAACTAGTTATTATTATTATTATTCTTCTGATTCTTTATCGTAAAGTTGTCCTCCCTAATACAAGAAAACGGTCCAAGGAAATTGAATAACACTTGTGAGATTGGATATTGGGTCACTCAAAGTTGTGTAATGCACTTTTAAAATTTTCAAGATGGCCGCCGTTTCAAAATGGCGGCCATCGGAAAAAGTGGGCGGAAATTTTTTTTTCATCGGATCGTCTTGAAAATTGGTCATCTGGGTAAAGCGGGTATGCTGAACTCTAATCTGCGACCGGATTTGGAATCCGACTTAATGTGTCAAAATGGCGGCCATTTTACTACACCTGCCCCCCTAAAAACGTCAACTTTGTCCGATTTCAACGAAATTTGATTTCAAGACTTATTTCGATGCACTGATTTGAATGGAACTCTATCCAAGGCGATTTTGGGCGACTTGTGTGTTGGCATCCCAACACAATTATACCTAGTTATTATTATTATTATTTATTTTCTCGGTATTCTGGATCGTGAACTTGTCCACCTCATTTTTTCGACATCTTTTAAGGTAGGAAGCTGAAAATTCATAAATCAAGAGTATGGAATGGGAGATTGTGCTTTTTGTATTTTTCGCCGAAATCGAACGACCCCATATAGGTAAAAAAAGGGCCTCAAAATGGCTCCTCGAAACCGAAGTTGAATTTTTCCTGGCATTTCTGATCCGGCAGGGGTAGGAAAAATTCCCTTTTACGTTAAGTGGGGATATACAATACCTTTCATTTTAAAAAAATTTTTTGAAAATCGGACTTACCGTTTTCAAAATTTTGCAAAAAATCGAAAATTATTTTTTTTGTAAGATTGAGTTATCTTTCTTTGTACCATATATTTTGTGATATTAATGAAAAAAATTCTCAAATTTGTTATTTCTTAATGAAAATTGGTTTACAAGGTAATAGTGGTATGCTGAGTTCAATTTTGGAATCAAAATTTTTTTTTGGGCGGCCATTTTCAAAATGGCCGCCATTTCCCGCCAAAATTGAAATTACTCTGATTTTAATGAAAATTGGTATATAAGGTAATAGTGGTATGGCAAGTTGATTTTTGACATCAAATTTTTTTTATCGTCGGCCATTTTCAAAATGGCCGCCGTTTTCCGCCAAAATTAAAGTTATTCTGATTTTGATGAAAATTGGTTTACAAGGTAATAGTGGTATGCCAAGTTCAATTTTGGAAACGAAATTTCTTTTTGGGCCGCCATTTTCAAAATGGCCGCTATTTCCCGCCAAAATTAAAATTACTCCGATTTTAATGAAAATTGGTATATAAAAAAATCAAAATAACTAGTTCTAATTGTGATCCAAAATTAAAGTTACTCTGATTTTGATGAAAATTGCTATAAAAAGTAGTAGTGGTATGGCAAGTTGATTTACTACAAAATTTTTTTTATCGTCGGCCATTTTCAAAATGGCCGCCGTTTCCCGCCAAAATTAAATTTACTCAGATTTTAACGAAAATTGGTATATAAGGTAATAGTTGTATGGCGAGTTGATTTTTGACATCGAAATATTTTTATTGTCGGCCATTTTAAAAATGGCCGCCAGTTCCAGCCAAAATTAAACTTACTCCTATTTTGATGAAAATTGGATAAATTAAATTATCTCAAATGCCAAGAGACATTGACAAAGAGGGGTACGTGAGGGGACATTTTTGTGACTCGCTTGCAATCACAATTAGAACAAGATATGATTGTGTTGGGATGCCAACACACAAAGTCTCCCAAACGATTAAAAAAGTAGCAACTCCAAAATGATGGCTTCCCTTTGTCCTAATGTTCGGAGATCATCATCAAAAATTAATATATTTGAATATAATTAGTAAATAGAAAATAATGCAACAGGTATAGTTAAATTTTAAAATTTGCAAATATTTTATATTTATTAAATATCTTTTGTAAACCAATAAATGGGAATAGTTCAAAATTGTTGTAGAAAAAGAAATAGAGCTTTATTTTTTTCCATTGTAAAAAGAAAAGTGTGAAAATAATAATTTTAAAACATAAAGGGAGATAATACACCCATCTTGCTGAAGGTCAAGGGTCAATTGGTCCCTCCCTAACATAGTCCCTAAAAAAGTGAGATTAATGATGACAAGCAGGGTTTTAAACTTTCAAATTTATTCTATTATAATAAGCTGAAATAACAATGAAAATATTTAGTTAAATTAATGCAACCTCATCATCTCATATATTTATGTCTCATTTTAAAAAGTGTATGAATAATGTTTATTTTGCTGTAAAATGGTCTCACATGGAAAACAAAAAATATATAGAAAATGCAATAAGACTTTCAGAAAATTGTAAAATATGATGACATTCCACTTACATGTTTTCTACCAATATAACTATGTTTTCGAGATCCACTAAAATTTTTTTGTTTTTCCATTGAACTCGGAGCATCATGTTTAGCCCAGAAACCAA
This sequence comes from Arcuatula senhousia, assembly GCA_963971305.1. NCBI lineage: Eukaryota > Metazoa > Mollusca > Bivalvia > Mytilida > Mytilidae > Arcuatula > Arcuatula senhousia. Next base: position 29,981,371 of record OZ020308.1, read on the forward strand.
TGTTCATCAGAATCGGTCAACATTCCCAAAAATAAGCCGATTTTTGTCGGCCATTTTGAAATTGGCAGCCATGTGCACACCTTCATAACATGAATAACTCATATACCAAGTATGGTTTTGATCCGAAAAACCATCTCCGAGAAACCGGTCGGACAAGTTCATTGTCAAAAAAATCTGAAAAACCTGAGTAAAAACAATAAGTCTCCAAACTTCGTTTGGGAGACTTAATAATGACATACCGAAACTTTTTGCAGGCATTTTTTAACCGATCCTTCTGAAACTTGGTAAACATGTAGTACTAAGGCCAATGTAAAGAATTAATACCAAAAAGATAAGATTCACAAGTCATAAGGGGTTCTGGGGGGTACCAGAAAGGGGGACCGTAGGCCAAAATGCCATGGTTTCTAACACTAAACTCCTTATAGCTCTCAAACAGTAAATCCAATCTGTATAAACAATACCTATTATAAGATGCCTAACATGTACTTGAACTCAATACGGTAATCGTTTCAATGTAAGAGGTCCATTGCGAAATTAAGGGGGTCCAAAGGAGGGGTGGGGTCACTTCGGAAAAAATTTCAAAACTGTATAACTCGAAAACCATTGGTCAGATTTTTTCATGACTCACCCCTTTTTTGTAGCTTTTTTAAGGCTGATTTCAAATATCAAATAAGATTTTTGATAGGAGAACTTGTTTTTTTTCAGAATTTTTTTTAATTTTTTTATGTGATTTTTCAAAAATTCAAAAAAATACAAAAAAAAATTATGAAAAAAAAAACTATACAAGATAGCAATTTTTGGTCTTTTCCATTGAACTCGGAGCATCATGTTTAGCCCAGAAACCAATGTTCATCAGAATCGGTCAACATTCCCAAAAATAAGCCGATTTTTGTCGGCCATTTTGAAATTGGCAGCCATGTGCACACCTTCATAACATGAATAACTCATATACCAAGTATGGTTTTGATCCGAAAAACCATCTCCGAGAAACCGGTCGGACAAGTTCATTGTCAAAAAAATCTGAAAAACCTGAGTAAAAACAATAAGTCTCCAAACTTCGTTTGGGAGACTTAATAATGACATACCGAAACTTTTTGCAGGCATTTTTTAACCGATCCTTCTGAAACTTGGTAAACATGTAGTACTAAGGCCAATGTAAAGAATTAATACCAAAAAGATAAGATTCACAAGTCATAAGGGGTTCTGGGGGGTACCAGAAAGGGGGACCGTAGGCCAAAATGCCATGGTTTCTAACACTAAACTCCTTATAGCTCTCAAACAGTAAATCCAATCTGTATAAACAATACCTATTATAAGATGCCTAACATGTACTTGAACTCAATACGGTAATCGTTTCAATGTAAGAGGTCCATTGCGAAATTAAGGGGGTCCAAAGGAGGGGTGGGGTCACTTCGGAAAAAATTTCAAAACTGTATAACTCGAAAACCATTGGTCAGATTTTTTCATGACTCACCCCTTTTTTGTAGCTTTTTTAAGGCTGATTTCAAATATCAAATAAGATTTTTGATAGGAGAACTTGTTTTTTTTTCAGAATTTTTTTTAATTTTTTTATGTGATTTTTCAAAAATTCAAAAAAATACAAAAAAAAATTATGAAAAAAAAACTATACAAATTAGCAATTTTTGGTCTTTTCCATTGAACTCGGAGCATCATGTTTAGCCCAGAAACCAATGTTCATCAGAATCGGTCAACATTCCCAAAAATAAGCCGATTTTTGTCGGCCATTTTGAAATTGGCAGCCATGTGCACACCTTCATAACATGAATAACTCATATACCAAGTATGGTTTTGATCCGAAAAACCATCTCCGAGAAACCGGTCGGACAAGTTCATTGTCAAAAAAATCTGAAAAACCTGAGTAAAAACAATAAGTCTCCAAACTTCGTTTGGGAGACTTAATAATGACATACCGAAACTTTTTGCAGGCATTTTTTAACCGATCCTTCTGAAACTTGGTAAACATGTAGTACTAAGGCCAATGTAAAGAATTAATACCAAAAAGATAAGATTCACAAGTCATAAGGGGTTCTGGGGGGTACCAGAAAGGGGGACCGTAGGCCAAAATGCCATGGTTTCTAACACTAAACTCCTTATAGCTCTCAAACAGTAAATCCAATCTGTATAAACAATACCTATTATAAGATGCCTAACATGTACTTGAACTCAATACGGTAATCGTTTCAATGTAAGAGGTCCATTGCGAAATTAAGGGGGTCCAAAGGAGGGGTGGGGTCACTTCGGAAAAAATTTCAAAACTGTATAACTCGAAAACCATTGGTCAGATTTTTTCATGACTCACCCCTTTTTTGTAGCTTTTTTAAGGCTGATTTCAAATATCAAATAAGATTTTTGATAGGAGAACTTGTTTTTTTTTCAGAATTTTTTTTAATTTTTTTATGTGATTTTTCAAAAATTCAAAAAAATACAAAAAAAAATTATGAAAAAAAAACTATACAAGATAGCAATTTTTGGTCTTTTCCATTGAACTCGGAGCATCATGTTTAGCCCAGAAACCAATGTTCATCAGAATCGGTCAACATTCCCAAAAATAAGCCGATTTTTGTCGGCCATTTTGAAATTGGCGGCCATCTTGAAAAATTCGAAAGTTTTGTGCACACCTTCATAACATGAATAACTCATATACCAAGTATGGTTTTGATCCGAAAAACCATCTCCGAGAAACCGGTCGGACAAGTTCATTGTCAAAAAAATCTGAAAAACCTGAGTAAAAACAATAAGTCTCCAAACTTCGTTTGGGAGACTAAAATCTGAAAAACCTGAGTAAAAACAATAAGTCTCCAAACTTCGTTTGGGAGACTTAATAATGACATACCGAAACTTTTTGCAGGCATTTTTTAACCGATCCTTCTGAAACTTGGTAAACATGTAGTACTAAGGCCAATGTAAAGAATTAATACCAAAAAGATAAGATTCACAAGTCATAAGGGGTTCTGGGGGGTACCAGAAAGGGGGACCGTAGGCCAAAATGCCATGGTTTCTAACACTAAACTCCTTATAGCTCTCAAACAGTAAATCCAATCTGTATAAACAATACCTATTATAAGATGCCTAACATGTACTTGAACTCAATACGGTAATCGTTTCAATGTAAGAGGTCCATTGCGAAATTAAGGGGGTCCAAAGGAGGGGTGGGGTCACTTCGGAAAAAATTTCAAAACTGTATAACTCGAAAACCATTGGTCAGATTTTTTCATGACTCACCCCTTTTTTGTAGCTTTTTTAAGGCTGATTTCAAATATCAAATAAGATTTTTGATAGGAGAACTTGTTTTTTTTTCAGAATTTTTTTTAATTTTTTTATGTGATTTTTCAAAAATTCAAAAAAATACAAAAAAAAATTATGAAAAAAAACTATACAAGATAGCAATTTTTGGTCTTTTCCATTGAACTCGGAGCATCATGTTTAGCCCAGAAACCAATGTTCATCAGAATCGGTCAACATTCCCAAAAATAAGCCGATTTTTGTCGGCCATTTTGAAATTGGCGGCCATCTTGAAAAATTCGAAAGTTTTGTGCACACCTTCATAACATGAATAACTCATATACCAAGTATGGTTTTGATCCGAAAAACCATCTCCGAGAAACCGGTCGGACAAGTTCATTGTCAAAAAAATCTGAAAAACCTGAGTAAAAACAATAAGTCTCCAAACTTCGTTTGGGAGACTTAACTAGTTATTATTATTTTTCTCGGTATTCTGGAGTGTGAACTTGTCCACCTCATTTTTTCGACATCTTTTAAGGTAGGAAGCTGAAACTTCATAAATCAAGAGTATGGAATGGGAGATTGTGCTTTTTGTATTTTTCGTCGAAATCGACCGACCCCTTATAGGTGAAAAAAGGGCCTCAAAATGGCTCCTCGAAACCGAAGTTGAATTTTAACTGGCATTTCTGATCCGGCAGGGGTAGGAAAAATTCCCTTTTACGTTAAGTGGGGATATACAATACCTTTCATTTTAAAAAATGTTTTTGAAAATCTGACTTAATGTTTTCAAAATTTTGCAAAAAATCGAAAATTATTTTTTTTGTAAGATTGAGTTATCTTTCTTTGTACCATATATTTTGTGATATTAATGAAAAAAATTCTCAAATTTGTTATTTCTTAATGAAAATTGGTTTACAAGGTAATAGTGGTATGCTGAGTTCAATTTTGGAATCAAAATTTTTTTTTGGGCGGCCATTTTCAAAATGGCCGCCATTTCCCGCCAAAATTGAAATTACTCTGATTTTAATGAAAATTGGTATATAAGGTAATAGTGGTATGGCAAGTTGATTTTTGACATCAAATTTTTTTTATCGTCGGCCATTTTCAAAATGGCCGCCGTTTTCCGCCAAAATTAAAGTTATTCTGATTTTGATGAAAATTGGTTTACAAGGTAATAGTGGTATGCCAAGTTCAATTTTGGAAACGAAATTTCTTTTTGGGCCGCCATTTTCAAAATGGCCGCCATTTCCCGCCAAAATTAAAATTACTCCGATTTTAATGAAAATTGGTATATAAAAAAATCAAAATAACTAGTTCTAATTGTGATCCAAAATTAAAGTTACTCTGATTTTGATGAAAATTGCTATAAAAAGTAATAGTGGTATGGCAAGTTGATTTTTTACATCAAAATTTTTTTTATCGTCGGCCATTTTCAAAATGGCCGCCGTTTCCCGCCAAAATTAAATTTACTCAGATTTTAACGAAAATTGGTATATAAGGTAATAGTTGTATGGCGAGTTGATTTTTGACATCGAAATATTTTTATTGTCGGCCATTTTAAAAATGGCCGCCAGTTCCAGCCAAAATTAAACTTACTCCTATTTTGATGAAAATTGGATAAATTAAATTATCTCAAATGCCAAGAGACATTGACAAAGAGGGGTACGTGAGGGGACATTTTTGTGACTCGCTTGCAATCACAATTAGAACTAGTTATTATTATTTTTCTCGGTATTCTGGAGTGTGAACTTGTCCACCTCATTTTTTCGACATCTTTTAAGGTAGGAAGCTGAAACTTCATAAATCAAGAGTATGGAATGGGAGATTGTGCTTTTTGTATTTTTCGTCGAAATCGACCGACCCCTTATAGGTGAAAAAAGGGCCTCAAAATGGCTCCTCGAAACCGAAGTTGAATTTTAACTGGCATTTCTGATCCGGCAGGGGTAGGACAAATTCCTTTTTGGGGTAAGTGTAGACTTTCAATACCTTTCATTTATAAAAAAATTTTGAAAATCGGACTTACGGTTTTCAAAATTTTGCAAAAAATCGAAATTTAATTTTTTTTGTCAAATTTAGTTATCTTTCTTGGAACAATATATTTTGTAATAGTAATGTAAAAATTCTCAACTTTGTTATTTCTTAATGAAAATTGGTTTACAAGGTAATAGTGGTATGCCGAGTTCATTTTTGGCATCGACAAAAAATTTTGGCGGCCATTTTTAAAATGGCGGCTAAAATGGCCGCCATTTTCCCGCCAAAACTTAAAGTTGCTCCGATTTTGATGAAAATTGGTATATAAGGTAATAGTGGTATGGCGAGTTGATTTTTGACATCAAAATTTTTTTTATCGTCGGCCATTTCCAAAATGGCCGCCGTTTCCCGCCAAAATTAAAGTTACTCTGATTTTGATGAAAATTGCTATATAAAGTAATAGTGGTATGGCGAGTTGATTTTTGACATTGAAATTTTTATTTTGTCGGCCATTTTCAAAATGGCCGCCGTTTCCCGCCAAAAATTAAAATTACTCCGATTTTGATGAAAATTGGTATATAAGGTAATAGTGGTATGGCGAGTTGATTTTTGACATCAAATTTTTTTTATCGTCGGCCATTTTCAAAATGGCCGCCGTTTCCCGCCATAATTAAAGTTACTCTGATTTTGATGAAAATTGGTATAGAAGGTAATAGTGGTATGGCGAGTTGATTTTTGACATTGAATTTTTATTTTGTCGGCCATTTTCAAAATGGCCGCCGTTTCCTGCCAAAATCAAAGTTACTCTGATTTTGATGAAAATTGGTATATAAGGTAAAAGTGGTATGGCGAACTTATTTTTGACATCAAAATTTTTATAGCGTCGGCCATTTTCAAAATGGCCGCCATTTCCCGCCAAAATTAAACTTACTCCTATCTTGATGAAAATTGGATATAATAAGTTATCTCAAATGCTCAGAGACATTGACAAAGAGGGGTACGTGAGGGGACATTTTTGTGATTCGCTTGCGATCACAATTAGAACTAGTTATTATTATTTTTCTCGGTATTCTGGAGTGTGAACTTGTCCACCTCATTTTTTCGACATCGTTTAAGGTAGGAAGCTGAAACTTCATAAATCAAGAGTATGGAATGGGAGATTGTGCTTTTTGTATTTTTCGTCGAAATCGAACGATCCCTTATAGGTCAAAAAAGGGCCTCAAATGGCTCTTCGAAACCGAAGTTGAATTTTTCCTTGCATTTCTGATCCGACAGGGGTAGGACAAATTCCTTTTTATGGTAAATGTAGACTTTCAATACCTTTTATTTAAAATAAAAATTTGAAAATCGGACTTACCGTTTTCAAAATTTTGCAAAAAATCGAAAATTATTTTTTTTGTAAGATTGAGTTATCGTTCTTTGTTCAATATATTTTGTAATAGTAATGAAAAAAATCTCAACCTTGTTATTTCTTAATGAAAATTGGTTTACAAGGTAATAGTGGTATGCCGAGTTCATTTTTCGAGTCGACAAATTTTTTGACGGCCATTTTCAAAATGGCGGCTAAAATGGCTGCAATTTTCCCGCCAAAATTTAAACTTGCTCCGATTTTGATGAAAATTGGTATATAAGGTAATAGTGGTATGGCGAGTTGATTTTTGACATCGAATTTTTTTTTATCGTCGGCCATTTTCAAAATGGCCGCAGTTTCCCGCCAAAATTAAAGTTACTCCGATTTTGATGAAAACTGGTATATAAGGTAATAGTGGTAAGGGGATTTGATTTTTGACATTGAAATTTATTTATCGTCGACCATTTTCAAAATGGCCGCCGTTTCCCGCCAAAATTAAAGTTACTCAAATTTTGATGAAAATTTCTATTCAAGGTAATAGTGGGACTGCGAGTTGATTTTTGACATTAATTTTTTTATATCGTCGGCCATTTTCAAAATGGCCGCCGTTTCCCGCCAAAATTAAACTTGCTCCGATTTTAATGAAAATTAACATAGAGGGTAATTGTGGTATGGGGAGTTCATTTTTAGCATCAAATTTTGTTTATGGTCCGATGCAACAGCTTTTGATGCGACTGTGTGACTCTTCTCGACTATATGAGATTAAGGGAGAATAATATCTCATATGGATGTCAACCAAAAGCTTCTCCGTAACGTTTTTAGCATTTCATTGAAGAGTGGCTCCGTTGTACGGTAGCGGTAGTTATGCTCGCAAGTCACTACAATAGTTTACAAGTACACTACCAATGCTTGTAAAAAGGGTGCTTCAATGGAATGATAAGGGCGTCATTGCTTAAACAGGGTTCCCACAAAAGCCAGAAATATTGTCAAAGAGGGGTACGTGAGGGGACATGTATGTGACTCGCTTGCGATCACAATTAGAACTAGTTATTATTATTATTATTATTTTTCTCTGTATTCTGGACCGTGAACTTGTCCACCTCATTTTTTCGACATCTTTTAAGGTAGGAAGCTGAATCTTCATATATCAAGAGTATAGACCTTTCTAAATGAGACGCTCATGAATATTTATTTTTTTTCCAGAACGAGGCTAAGCTCGGTAGATTCTAGAAAAAATGGCTGCCTGTTGTTGTGAACGAGTAAACAACTGTGCAATTGTGTGCTGTTTCCATATACATCCGCAATCTATCACCAGAGGGAGCGTCTATCAACACTGACCTCTATACTATCGCGCTAAGGATTGTGGGTAATATCCCCGAATTCGGGGATTGAATATCATTAAGTATCATTCTTTTTAAGAATCATGCAGGGTTTAAAATAATGGTGATTTATGGTAAAAAATAACACATGGGTTTCTTTACATTTTCTGAATCAAGATATAGTGTTATTGTTGAAAATCAAGTCTGTTTTCCACAAAGGTCTTGGTCATTGAAGAAATCAGTGTTTTGAATTGTAATGAAATGCATAGCAAAAAAAGAGTTATCTCCCTTGTTTACAGTATTCATAATGCAATCTAGGTAAATTTTATCTCTCATGACCAACATCATAGAAACAAATGGCTGTTATTTTTGTTAATAGGTGACCATTCTGTATTAGAAACCATGTTCAAACACATGTGTTATTTTTGACCATGAATCACCCTCTGCATGATTTTTAAAAAGACTGGTACTTAAAATATTTCCCATGATCCTTAGCGCGATAGTATAGAGGTCAGTGTTGATAGACGCTCCCTCTGGTGATAGATTGTATACATCCGTCATTTTCTCGAAATTAGATGACCTTGAGCAACATGCAACATGAGACAAAACATATGTTACCAGGGTAGTCGAGACATCTATTTTTATTCAACCGCCAAAAAAAATAGGATGCTTTTTACCCATACCTGTTCAGTTACACATAATTTTTGAATAACTTCTGTAAATTTAGACTCCTAAATCTCGCATCCACTTCTGCCATTGTGACTGTGTGTATAAAACATGCATTTAGATTATTCTGTCTGTCAGCTTTTGGCATACGAGGGTTCGATTCCCTCCCTAGGCATTAGTATCAATAATGCAATTGCTGGTGCAAAGTGGGTAGATTGCCTAGTGGCCCCACGCCATAATAAGCTTTTGACAGAAATAATGTAAATATTCACTACACAAATAATATTCAAGTAACATGTATGTAGAGGTTACATGACTTGTAATTTTTATGCCCCATCTACGAAAGTAGGGGCATACATGTATAGTGTTAGGGTCTGTTCATCTGTCTGTCCAAAATCAGGTTTACCTACAGGTTGAAGATAGTTTACCATGAAGGAAGTTGGGTATCATGAAATTTTGTACACATACATCAGGATATGAATGAACAAACAACACATCATAAAATTGTGCAAGTCTCATCAACTTCATAGTTGATAATTGTTGATAGATCACAGAATAATTCGGTGTTACACTTAGGTTTATAGGTATACATGTACGTAGGTTGAGGTTAAATGTCTTTCGGACATATTCTTGTTTATACTATATGTACATTGACATTCAGTGTATAGTTTACTATGGCAAACCTTTGGTAGGCTTGAGCTTATCTGATGAGTTCTTCATGCATATAGACAGAATGTGTTAAATTAATGAAGTTGTTTTCAGTAATCTTAATTTTTTAATAGCATTATTTTCAGGCCATTTGGTTGCCCTGAATGCAAATTTTCAGTATTTTTGCTACATTTTTACATTGTATATCTACATGTATACTAATATCTGAAATTATTTGGTTGCTTTGCTAAAGAATAAGGGTGGTCAACTTCTCCTTCTACACATACATGTATAATGTATTATATCATTTATATCCAAATGCTGCTTATGAGAGGTTACTCATAAAAACAAGGTCTGTACATTACAACATAACAAAATTACTATTACCCATTTTGGTACAGAAGCTTAACACATCACATACAAGGTCTTTCATAGATAATCTGAGATTATATCCCACTTAATGTTTATTAATTTAGAATAACTACATGCCAGCATGTTATACAGTAAAATTTAATTGAGTATATTTACATAACAATACATATTTGTATTCTTTTTTGGTACATATATAAGCTAATGAAACAACTTATAAAAATGTAATTAATGTTGAACAACAACAATGCACATAACAGCAGCTTTCCATTTCTCCTTTTCTTCACTTGGATAGTTATAGCACATGAATATCCAGATGTATCAGTTCCTGGATAAAAAAAATAAAATATTGATTAGGCCAAAACAAAATATATGTTTGTTTCCTGCTTCCTTCTCTTCAAAATTAGGGTAGGTAGGTAGGAAAATTATTTTTTTTTACAAAATCATTTTACATTGAGTCAATGGGGAAGCAATGCCAACTTTAACGGTGCTTGTTCCAAAATGCCAATAAAAACTTTAGGGTAGGGCCCAAAAAATAGGGTAGGTAGGGAAGCAGGAAACAGACATATATTTTTTTTGGCCTTAAAAACAAAAAATAATGTCAGATTAAATTGTATCAACACAAGCATCAATAAGAATCATCATGATCATGAAAATCTTAATTATAAGATACTGTATCATGAGTATGAAAACTATATACATGTACATGTATAAAAAGAAGTCTCAAAATTTAGGATTTAAGATTGTTTTGCCCAAATCATTCTAATAATTTTTAGCTTTTGTTCTATATTTATCCAATGGCAAGTGACAAGACAGACGACCAGGACTCAATTCATGGACAGCTTGAAAAGTTTTTTTTGGTTTTTCATTATCTTCTATTTTAATTAATACATTTTTTTTCATTTTCATTTCCCGGCCATTTTTAATGTGTTTTTTGTTGTTGTTATCATTTAATAGGTATATATTGAACTTTAATTGAATATTTTAAAAAATACTCTGATGTTACAGAGTTAGCTGGAACACTGGATGCATGATTTAAAAAGTTAATTACATAAATATTTACTTACAAATGTATGTTACATGGTGGGAAAATATACAAAAATATACAGAAAGAATTAAAAATTGAACAATATAAAAATTTTCAATTACATTGTACATAAAAATTAAATTATTTGGCAAACATACATCAAACATGTCAAATCTCTTTAAATTGGTTGACCAGGATGCTCAAAATATATGTAGTACTGTCCTTCTACATGTATGCCATTAGGATTCTCTCTTCTTTAGATGGAACTCAGATTAAATACACAAAACTGAAAATGAAAATACATGTATTTATTTATTATTACATTTGTAAGTGAAACAAAATAATATAAATGACTAATGTTTGTAATTTAATTAAAGTTTTACACACTGAGATTCTAACCAGAGCATCTCTCAAGTTTAAATGGTTCAGTTAGCATTGCTGGTTTTTTATATGTGAATAAATTTACCATTTGTTTGTGTTGCTATGTACATTTTTTATTGTCTGAGTGTCTTGCGTGTTACAATTTTGTTTTCTATTGTTTCAGACGACTGACATTTGAATGCCCCATTGGTATTTCTTTGTAATATGTATCTGACAAAAATGTATACAATGAATCCTATAAAATGTAGTTGTTCAATAAAACATTATTGAAGTGCATATATGGCTGTTATGATATTATACATATTTAAAGTATAATATATAAAAGTATAAATTGGACAAAATAGTATAACATTTAAAGAAATTGAAGGTGAGATTGTACACTTTTGATAAATCTAAACATATCTGCTTCAAATCATGATAAGTATATGTCAACTTGACTTATAGTTTAAAGAAAAATACATAGGATTTTCAACCGTTTTTCATTTAAAGCTTCCAAAATCTTTAAACGTAGTTTCAATCATGATCATAAACCCTAGGGTGATTACATTCTACCTCATCATGGCATAACCAACTGTGGGTTTCATGGGTTCAGACAATGGGTTTCAGACTTCGGTATGCAAACATGTACACACATGTATTTTGTACAATCATCTTTTAAATCTTATGTATGTATATGTTTTGTATGCCTCTTCCAGCGCCCTTGGTTCGGTTTAATTAATGAACTTATGTGCATGTAGGTTTGCATGTACAATATAACACATCAAGTTGTTCATGGTGTTATGCTGATTTTTTAGGGTGGACAATTTCTTGCTGCACAAATGTTATGATAAATAAAGACACAATGAATCTTCTACAATAAATGCATTACACTGTTAAACTGGAAACTTAACTGTGACAAGACTGTAGCTTTACACTTATGATAAGTCTGTCCCTTTCTGCCTGGGATTCCTTATATACTTCAAATTACAATGTACAGTACATACATTGTACATGTACATTTGTATGGAAGTTGTAGTTCTTTTCGGCTTTCCACTTAACTTCTTTGGGGCATAACATCAACAGTTTAACTACTGTATTTTGAAGTGAATGGTTACGTTTGTTGCGGATATAAACAGACAAACTTACCTTTAAATTTGTTTATGATACGTGTTTTGAATGAAACGCCGGTCACTGTCCCAGTGCGTTTACAGACTGATTCTTGCATATCAGTCACTCAATGTCGTATACCCGTCTAATTTTAGTACACTATTTCATTCTGGAATAGTTCGATCGCGTTTTAAAACGTTTGCCCTCCATAATTTCGGGATTGTTTTTCTCTCCGACAGTGAAAATATGACGGCGACCATTTTGTTTTGTTGACAAACTACCGAGCTTAGCCTCGATTTGAAATTTGACTCTGCCCACCGGAATATTTATTGAGAAAGGACTATGGAATGGGAGATTGTGCTCTTTGTATTTTTCGTCGAAATAGAACGACCCCTTATAGGTCAAAAAAGGGCCTCAAAATGGCTCCTCGAAACCGAAGTTGATTTTTTACCTGGCATTTCTGATCCAGCAGGGGTAGGACAAATTCCTTTATGGGGGTAATTGTAGACTTTCAATACCTTTCATTTAAAAAAAAAATTTGAAAATCGGACTTACGGTTTTCAAAATTTTGCAAAAAATCGAAATTTAATTTTTTTGTCATATTGAGTGATCTTTCTTTGTACTTTGTATTATGTAATAGTAATGTAAAAAATCTCAACTTTATTATTTCTTAATGAAAATTGGTTTACAAGGTAATAGTGGTATGCCGAGTTCATTTTTGGTATCGAAAATTTTTTTTGCCGGCCATTTTCAAAATGGCGGCAAAAATTTCACGCCAAAATTTAAACTTGCTCCGATTTTGATGAAAATTAGTATATAAGGTAATAGTGGTATGGCAAGATGTTTTTTGACATCATATTTTTTTTATCGTCGGCCATTTTCAAAATGGCCGCCTTTTCCCGCCAAAATTAAAGTTACTCCGATTTTAACGAAAATTGGTATATATAGTAATAGTGGTATGGCGAGTTGATTTGTGACATAATTTTTTTTTATTGTCGGCCATTTTCAAGATGGCCGCCGTTTCCCGCCAAAATTAAAGTTACTCTGATTTTGATGAAAATTGGTATATAAGGTAATAGTGCTATGGCGAGTTGATTTTTGACATCGAAATTTTTATATCGTTGGCCATTTTCAAAATGGCCGCCATTTCCCGCCAAAATTAAACTTACTCCGATCTTGATGAAAATTGGTATATTAGGTATTCTCAAATGCCCAAACACATATTGACAAAGAGGGGTACGTGAGGGGACATGTATGTGACTCGCTTGCGATCACAATTAGAACTAGTTATTATTATGTCCCCGAACACGAAGTGTCGGGGACATATTGTTTTTGCTCGGTTTCTTCTTATTATGTCCCCGACCACGAAGTGTCGTCGGGGACATATTGTTTTTACTCCGTTTCTTATTTTTCTTCTTCTTATTATTATTATTATTCTTTTTTCTTTTTCTTCCGTCAACCTGATACACGAACTTGTCCGGAGTTGTTCTCGGAAATGGGTGGACCGATCCATCTGAAACTTGGAGGGGTGATAGGTCTCAAGGTTCTTCTGAATGTTTTTGCCTTTAAAATTTCAAAATGGCCGCCAAAAACCGAAAAACTATTACCTTCATTTTCTCAAAAACCACTTAATGAAATTCAACGAAACTTGGTATACATGTTCAGGAACATGATTGGAAATTTTTTGGCCAAAAAAAATTTTCGCGAGTGGCGGCCATTTTGAAAAATGGCCGAAAAACACCGAAAAGTGTAAACATTGTCCGATTTCAACAAAACTTGGTATACAGGGTATATGGGTGATGGCGACTCACGGCGCATTGTCAGAATTTCCGTATTGGTCGCCATTTTCAAGATGGCTGCCGAAAATGGCGAAAAATGTAAACATTGTCCGATTTCAACGAAACTTGGTATACAGGGTATATGGGTGATGGCGACTCATGGCGCATTGTTAGAATATCCATAATGGCCGCCTTTTTCAAGATGGCCGCCATAAATCAAGACAAATATAAACATTGTCCTATTTTAACGAAACTTGGTATACAGGGTATATGGGTGATGGCGACTCACGGCGCATTGTCTGAATTCTGTTGAAGAGGACAGACATTAAATGAGAACGGGAGGGGACATCCCACGTTTCAGGAAACGTAAATTTTAATTATTTTTTTTATTATTATTATTCTTAGTATTCTGTAGTGTGAACTTGTCCGCTCGATTTAAAGAACATCTTTGAAGGTAGGAAGCTGAAACTTCATATATCAAGAGAATGGAGTGTGAAATTGTGTAATCAGATTTTTTCGTCAAAATAAAACGCCCTCTTTTAGGGGTAATAGGGGCCTTAAAATGGCTCCTCAAAATCAAAGTTTTATTTTTAACGGCATTTATAAACCGGCTGAATTATTGAAAATCTGTTTATATATAACATAGGTATATACAAGAGGTACCTTTCAAAAAAAGAATTTTGAAAATTGGACTTGCCGTTTTCAAAATTTTGCAAAAATTCGAAAAAAGGGGAGATAATTGAATACCACATTATATGAAATTGTATAAAATAATCAGTATTTGTAAGTAACATTTTATAAATTAAGTATCGCTGAAGACCTGTAAACAGGTATTGGTGTATATGCCATGATGATTTCTTGGTCTTGAAAAAAATTATTTGTCCGCCATTTTCAAAATGGCCGACTGTTTCCCGCCAAAATTGAAACTTTCTCCGAATTTGATGAAAATTTGTATTTCAGGTTATTGGAGTATTCCGAGTTCATTTCTGGAATTGAATTCTTTTTATTGGCCACCATTTTCAAAATGGCCGCCACTTCCATGGATTTTGGGAAAAATTTTAAACTTTACTATTTTTAAATGAAAATTTGTATTTCAGGTAATTGGGATATGCTGAGTTCATTTCTGGTATGTGAAATTTTTTTTTCGGCTGCCATTTTCAAAATGGCCGCCACTTCCGGTTAAATTTCAACTTACTCCGATTTTAATGAAAATTGATATCTAGGGGTTTTAAAGGATGGCGAATTGAGACGTGAAGTCAAAAATGTCGAAAAATTCAAAATGGCCGCCACTTCCGGTAAAAATTCAACTCACTCAAATGTTAACGAAAATTGATATTTAGGGGTTTTAAAGGATGGCGAATTGAGACGTGAAGTCAAAAATGTCGAAAAATTTAAAATGGCCGCCACTTCCGGTAAAAATTCATCTTGCTGTGATTTTAACAAAAATTGATATCTAGGGGTTGTAAAGGATGGCGAATTGAGGCGTGAAGGTGACAATGTCAAAAAATTCAAAATGGCCTCCACTTCCAGTAAAATTCTACTTGCTCCGATTTCAACTAGAATTGATATCTAAGCTTAATAATAGATGGCAAACAGAAAAATATTCTTGAATAAGCTGGATTATAACAAAGAGGGGTACGTGAGGGGACATTTGTGACTCGCTTTGCGATCACAATTATACCTAGTTATATCTCCCAAACACTATGTTTGGGAGATATATTGTTTTTACTCTGTTTCTTATTATTATTATTCTTTTTTTTTCTTCTTCCGACCATGAACGTGTCTGCACCACATCTCATAAAACTACTGAATGGATCTTTCTGAAATTTTGTATGGTGGTAGAATGAGTCTCAGAGGTGTGCATGCAATTTTCGAAATTTTCAAAATGGCTACCGTTTCCATGGAAACAGGGAAAGATCATAATATAGGACATTGCGATACCTCGGTTACCTAGGTGCGCAGGGTTCTGAAATTTTGTAGGAGAGTAGAGCAAAAGGAGCTCTTTAATAATAAGAAGAAAAAAATTGAAGCGATATTTACGGTTTTCGAGTTATTCACGAAAATACGATTTTTCGGGCCCAAAAATGGGAAAACTGTCAAAATGCTACGATTTCGACAAAATTTGGTATATAGGGGTTTCAAATGATGACGATTTAGAATGCGATGTCAACGTTTATGCAAGAGTGACAATATGCGTACGTTTGGGATATATTTTTGTGTTGGGCATCCCCAACACAGTCAGCACTAGTTATTATTCTTTTTTTTCTTCCGGACATGAACTTGTCCGAGCCACATCTCATAGAAGGGCTTGATGGATCTTCATGAAATTGTGTATGGTGGAAAGGTGGGTCCCAAAGTTGGTAATAGGCTATTCGGAATTTTCAAAATGGCCGCCGTTTCCATGGAAACAGCAAAAGGTCATAAAATGGGACATTGATATATCTCGGTTACCTAGGTGCTCACGGTTCTGACATTTTGTGGGTTAATAGAGCAAAAGGAGCTCTTTAATAATACGAAAAAAATTTTGAAGCGATATTTACGGTTTTCGAGTTATTCACGAAAATGTGATTTTTCGGTCCCAAAAATGGGAAAATTGTCAAAATACTACGATTTCCACAAAATTTGGTATCTAGTGGTTTCAAATGATAGCGAGTTTGGATGAGATGTCAAAATTAATGCAAGAGTGACAATATGCGTACGTTTGGGAGATATTTTTGTGTTGGGCATCCCCAACACAGTCAACACTAGTTATTATTATTTTTCTAGGTATTCTGGATCGTGAACTTGTCCACCTCATTTTTTCGACATCTTTTAAGGTAGGAAGCTGAAAATTCATAAATCAAGAGTATGGAATGGGAGATTGTGCTTTTTGTATTTTTCGCCGAAATCGAACAACCCCATATAGGTAAAAAAAGGGCCTCAAAATGGCTCCTCGAAACCGAAGTTGAATTTTTCCTGCCATTTCTGATCCGGCAGGGGTAGGAAAAATTCCCTGAAAGGTTAAGTGCGGATATACAATACCTTTCATTTAAAAAAAAATTTTGAAAATCGGACTTACCGTTTTCAAAATTTTGCAAAAAATCGAAATTTTTTTTTTGTAAGATTGAGTTATCTTTCTTTGTACCATATATTTTGTGATATTAATGAAAAAAATTCTCAGCTTTGTTATTTCTTAATGAAAATTGATTTACAAGGTAATAGTGGTATGCCGAGTTCAATTTTGGAATCGAAATTTTTTTATTGTCGGCCATTTTCAAAAAGGCTGCAATTTCAGGCCAAAATTAAACTTACTCCGATTTTAATGAAAATTGGTATATAAGGTAATCGTGGTATGGCGAGTTGATTTTTGACATCAATTTTTTTTTTATCGTCGGCAATTTTCAAAATGGCCGCCGTTTCCCGCCAAAATTAAAGTTATTCTGATTTTGATGAAAATTTTTTTACAAGGTAATAGTGGTATGCCGAGTTCAATTTTGGAATCGAAATTTTTTTTTGGGGCCGCCATTTTCCGCCAAAATTAAAATTACTCCGATTTCAATGAAAATTAGTATATAAGGTAATAGTGGTATGGCAAGTTGATTTTTGACATCAAAATTTTTTTTATCGTCGGCCATTTTCAAAATGGCCGCCATTTCCCGCCAAAATTAAATTTACTCAAATTTTAACGAAAATTGGTATATAAGGTGATATATGTATGGTGAGTTGATTTTTGACATCGAAATATTTTTATTGTCGGCCATTTTAAAAATGGCCGCCATTTCCCGCCAAAATTAAACTTACTCCTATTTTAATGAAAATTAGATAAATTAGGTTATCTCAAATGCCAAGAGACATTGACAAAGAGGGGTACGTGAGGGGACATTTTTGTGACTCGCTTGCGATCACAATTAGAACTAGTTATATCTCCCAAACACTATGTTTGGGAGATATATTGTTTTTACTCTGTTTCTTATTATTATTATTCTTTTTTTTCTTCCGGACATGAACTTGTCCGCACCACATCTCATAAAACTACTTAATGGATCTTCATGAAACTTTGTATGTTTGTAGAGGGGAACTCAAAGGGTGGAATGCAAAAATCAGAATTTTCAAAATGGCCGTCGTTTCCATGGAAACAGGGAAAGGTCATAATATAGGACATTGCGATATCTCGGTTACCTAGGTGCGCAGAGTTCTGAAATTTTGTAGGTGAGTAGAGCAAAAGGAGTTCTTTAATAATACGGAAAAAAAATTTGAAGCGATATTTACGGTTTTCGAGTTATTCACGAAAATGTGATTTTACGGTCCCAAAAATGGGAAAATTGTCAAAATGCTCCGATTTCGACAAAATTTGGTATCTATGGGTTTCAAATGATGGCGAGTTAGGTTGTGATGTCAAAATTTATGCAAGAGTGACAATATGCGTACGTTTGGGAGATATTTTTGTGTTGGGCATCCCCAACACAGTCAGCACTAGTTATTATTATTTTTCTCGGTATTCTGGATCGTGAACTTGTCCACCTCATTTTTTCGACATCTTTTAAGGTAGGAAGCTGAAAATTCATAAATCAAGAGTATGGAATGGGAGATTGTGCTTTTTGTATTTTTCGCCGAAATCGAACGACCCCATATAGGTAAAAAAAGGGCCTCAAAATGGCTCTTCGAAACCGAAGTTGAATTTTTCCTGGCATTTCTGATCCGGCAGGGGTAGATAAAATTCCCTTATAGGTTAAGTGCGGATATACAATACCTTTCATTTAAAAAAAAATTTGAAAATCGGACTTACCGTTTTCAAAATTTTGCAAAAAATCGAAAATTATTTTTTTGTAAGATTGAGTTATCTTTTTTTGTACCATATATTTTGTGATATTAATGAAAAAAATTCTCAACTTTGTAATTTCTTAATGAAAATTGGTTTACAAGGTAATAGTGGTATGCCGAGTTCAATTTTGGAATCGGAATTTTTTTTGGGGCGGCCATTTTAAAAATGGCCGCCATTTCCCGCAAAATTAAAATTACTCCGATTTTAATGAAAATTGGTATATAAGGTAATTGTGGTATGGCGAGTTGATTTTTGACATCAAAATTTGTTTATCGTCGGCCATATTCAAAATGGCCGCCGTTTCCCGCCAAAATTAAAGTTATTCTGATTTTGATGAAAATTGGTTTACAAGGTAATAGTGGTATGCCGAGTTCAATTTTGGAATCGAATTTTTATTTGGGCCGCCATTTTCAAAATGGCCGCCATTTCCCGCCAAAATTAAAATTACTCCGATTTTAATGAAAATTGGTATATAAGGTAATAGTGGTATGGCAAGTTGATTTTTGACATCAAAATTTTTCTATCGTCGGCAATTTCCAAAATGGCCGCCGTTTCCCGCTTAAACTAAATTTACTCAGATTTTAACGAAAATTGGTATATAAGGCAATATATGTATGGTGAGTTGATTTTTGACATCAAAATATTTTTATTGTCGGCCATTTTAAAAATGGCCGCCGTTTCCCGCCAAAATTAAACTTACTCCTATTTTGATGAAAATTGGATAAATTAAGTTATCTCAAATGCCAAGAGACATTGACAAAGAGGGGTACGTGAGGGGACATTTTTGTGACTCGCTTGCGATCACAATTAGAACTAGTTATTATTATTATTATTATTCTGATTCTTTATCGTAAAGTTATCCTCCCGAATACAAGAAAATGGTGCAAGGAAATTGAATAACACTTGTGAGATTATATAGTGGGTCACTCAAAGTTGTGAAATGCGCTTTTAAAATTTTCAAGATGGCCGCCGTTTCAAAATGGCGGCCATCGGAAAAAATGGGCGGAAATTTTTTTTCATCGGATCGTCTTGAAAATTGGTCTTCTCGGTAAAGCGGGTATGCTGAGCTCAAATCTGCGACCAGATGTGGAATCTGACTTACGGTTTGAAAATGGCGGCCATTTTATTAAACCCGCCCCCCTAAAAACGTCAACTTTGTCCGATTTCAACGAAATTTGATTTCTAGACTTATTTTGATGCAATGATTTAAATGGAACTCTATCCAAGGCGATTTTGGGCGACTTGTGTGTTGGCATCCCAACACAATTATACCTAGTTATTATTCCTCTGATTCTTTATCGTAAAGTTGTCCTCCCTAATACAAGAAAACGGTTCAAGGAAATTGAATAACACTTGTTGGATTGGATAGTGGGTCACTCGAAGGCGTGTAATCATGTTTTGAAATTTTCAAGATGGCCGCCGTTTCAAAATGGCGGCCATCGGAAAAAGTGGGCGGAAATTTTTTTTTCATCGGATCGTCTTGAAAATTATTCATCTGGGTAAAGCGGGTATGCTGAGTTCAAATCTGCGACCGTATTTGAAATCCGACTTCCGGTTTCAAAATGGCAGCCATTTTACTACAACCGCCCCCCTAAAAACGTCAACTTTGTCCGATTTCAACGGAATTTGATTTCTAGACTTATTTTGATGCACTGATTTGAATGGAACTCTATCCAAGGCGATTTTGGGCGACTTGTGTGTTGGCATCCCAACACAATTATACCTAGTTATTATTATTATTTTTCTCGGTATTCTGGACCGTGAACTTGTCCACCTCATTTTTTCGACATCTTTTAAGGTAGGAAGCTGAATCTTCATATATCAAGAGTATGGAATGGGAGATTGTGCTTTTTGTATTTTTCGTCGAAATCGAACGACCCCTTATAGGTCAAAAAAGGGCCTCAAAATGGCTCATCGAAACCGAAGTTGAATTTTTACCTGGCATTTCTGATCCGGCAGGGGTAGGTCAAATTCCTTTATGGGGTAAGTGTAGACTTTCAATACCTTTCATTTAAAAAAAAAATTTGAAAATCGGACTTAGGGTTTTCAAAATTTTGCAAAAAATCGAAATTTAATTTTTTTGTCATATTGAGTTATCTTTCTTTGTATTTTGTATTTTGTAATAGTAATGTAAAAATTCTCAACTCTGTTATTTCTAAATGAAAATTGGTTTACAAGGTAATAGTGGTATGCCAAGTTCATTTTTGGTATCGAAATTTTTTTTGGCGGCCATTTTAAAAATGGCCGCCGTTTCCCGCCAAAATTAAACTTACTCCTATTTTGATGAAAATTGGATAAATTAAGTTATCTCAAATGCCAAGAGACATTGACAAAGAGGGGTACGTGAGGGGACATTTTTGTGACTCGCTTGCGATCGCAATTAGAACTAGTTATTATTATTATTATTATTATTCTGATTCTTTATCGTAAAGTTATCCTCCCTAATACAAGAAAATGGTGCAAAGAAATTGAATAACACTTGTGAGATTATATAGTGGATCACTCAAAGTTGTGAAATGCGCTTTTAAAATTTTCAAGATGGCCGCCGTTTCAAAATGGCGGCCATCGGAAAAAGTGGGCGGAAATTTTTTTTCATCGGATCGTCTTAAAAATTGGTCTTCTCGGTAAACCGGGTATGCTGAGTTCAAATCTGCGACCGTATTTGAAATCCGACTTCCGGTTTCAAAATGGCAGCCATTTTACTACAACCGCCCCCCTAAAAACGTCAACTTTGTCCGATTTCAACGGAATTTGATTTCTAGACTTATTTTGATGCACTGATTTGAATGGAACTCTATCCAAGGCGATTTTGGGCGACTTGTGTGTTGGCATCCCAACACAATTATACCTAGTTATTATTATCATTTTTCTCGGTATTCTGGACCGTGAACTTGTCCACCTCATTTTTTCGACATCTTTTAAGGTAGGAAGCTGAATCTTCATATATCAAGAGTATGGAATGGGAGATTGTGCTTTTTGTATTTTTCGTCGAAATCGAACGACCCCTTATAGGTCAAAAAGGGCCTCAAAATGGCTCATCGAAACCGAAGTTGAATTTTTACCTGGCATTTCTGATCCGGCAGGGGTAGGTCAAATTCCTTTATGGGGTAAGTGTAGACTTTCAATACCTTTCATTTAAAAAAAAAATTGAAAATCGGACTTACGGTTTTCAAAATTTTGCAAAAAATCGAAATTTAATTTTTTTGTCATATTGAGTTATCTTTCTTTGTATTTTGTATTTTGTAATAGTAATGTAAAAATTCTCAACTCTGTTATTTCTAAATGAAAATTGGTTTACAAGGTAATAGTGGTATGCCAAGTTCATTTTTGGTATCGAAATTTTTTTTTGGCGGCCATTTTAAAAATGGCCGCCGTTTCCCGCCAAAATTAAACTTACTCCTATTTTGACGAAAATTGGATAAATTAAGTTATCTCAAATGCCAAGAGACATTGACAAAGAGGGGTACGTGAGGGGACATTTTTGTGACTCGCTTGCGATCACAATTAGAACTAGTTATTATTATTATTATTATTCTGATTCTTTATCGTAAAGTTATCCTCCCTAATACAAGAAAATGGTGCAAGGAAATTGAATAACACTTGTGAGATTATATAGTGGGTCACTCAAAGTTGTGAAATGCGCTTTTAAAATTTTCAAGATGGCCGCCGTTTCAAAATGGCGGCCATCGGAAAAAGTGGGCGGAATTTTTTTTCCATCGGATCGTCTTAAAAATTGGTCTTCTCGGTAAAGCGGTAAAGCGGATATGCTGAGCTCAAATCTGCGACCAGATGTGGAATCCGACTTACGGTTTGAAAATGGCGGCCATTTTATTACACCCGCCCCCCCTAAAAACGTCAACTTTGTCCGATTTCAACGAAATTTGATTTCTAGACTTATTTTGATGCAATGATTTGAATGGAACTCTATCCAAGGCGATTTTGGGCGACTTGTGTGTTGGCATCCCAACACAATTATACCTAGTTATTATTCCTCTGATTCTTTATCATAAAGTTGTCCTCCCTAATACAAGAAAACGGTTCAAGGAAATTGAATAACACTTGTTGGATTGGATAGTGGGTCACTCGAAGGCGTGTAATCATGTTTTGAAATTTTCAAGATGGCCGCCGTTTCAAAATGGCGGCCATCGGAAAAAGTGGGCGGAAATTTTTTTTTCATCGGATCGTCTTGAAAATTATTCATTTGGTAAAGCGGGTATGCTGAGTTCAAATCTGCGACCGTATTTGAAATCCGACTTCCGGTTTCAAAATGGCAGCCATTTTACTACAACCGCCCCCCTAAAAACGTCAACTTTGTCCGATTTCAACGGAATTTGATTTCTAGACTTATTTTGATGCACTGATTTGAATGGAACTCTATCCAAGGCGATTTTGGGCGACTTGTGTGTTAGCATCCCAACACAATTATACCTAGTTATGTCTCCCAAACACTATGTGTTGGGAGACATATTGCTTTTACTCTGTTTCTTATTATATCTCCCAAACACTATGTTTGGGAGATATATTGTTTTTACTCTGTTTCTTATTATTATTATTATTATTATTCTTTTTTTTTCTTCCGGACATGAACGTGTCCGGACCGGTTCTCAAAAACTACTAAATGGATCTTCATGAAACTTTGTATGTTGGTAGAGGGGGTCTAAAAGGTGGGAATGCAAAAATAAGAATTTTCAAAATGGCTACCATTTCCATGGAAACAATTTAATATCATAATATAGGACATTGCGATATCTCGGTTACATAGGTGCTCAGGGTTCTGAAATTTTGTAGGTTATTAGAGCAAAAGGAGCTCTTTAATAATACGACAAAAAATTTTGAAGCGATATTTATGGTTTTCGAGTTATTCACGAAAATGTGATTTTTCATTCCCAAAAATGGGAAAATTGTCAAAATACTACGATTTCCACAAAATTTGATATCTAGAGGTTTCAAATGATAGCGAGTTTGGGTGCGATGTCAAAATTAATGCAAGAGTGACAATATGCGTACGTTTGGGAGATATTTTTGTGTTGGGCATCCCCAACACAGTCAACACTAGTAATTATTTTTTTTTCTTCTTCTTCCGACCATGAACGTGTCCGCACAGTTTCTCAAAAACTACTCAATCGATTGTCATAAAATTTTGTATATAGGTAGGTGGGGACTCAAAATTGTGCACGCATAAATTGAAATTTTCAAAATGGCTGCTGTTTCCATGGAAACAGGGTTTAGGTCATTATATAGGACATTGCGATATCTCGGTTACCTAGGTGCGCAGGATTCTGAAACTTTGTAGGTTGATAGAGCAAATGGAGGTCTTAAAAATACGAAAAAAAATTTGAAGCGATATTTACGGTTTTCGCATTATTTACGAAAATTTGATTTTTCAAGTCCGAAAATGTGATAATTATCGAAATGCTTTGATTTCAACAAAATTATGTATCTATGAGTTTTATTGCATGACGAATTACAATTCAATATCAAAATTGAGGTTGGAGTGATAGTTTGCGCACGTTTGGGAGACATTTTCGTGTTGGGCATCCCCAACACAGTCAGCACTAGTTATATCTCCCAAACACTATGTTTGGGAGATATATTGTTTTTACTCTGTTTCTTATTATTATTATTCTTTTTTTTCTTCCGGACATGAACTTGTCCGCACCACATCTCATAAAACTACTTAATGGATCTTCATGAAACTTTGTATGTTTGTAGAGGGGAACTCAAAGGGTGGAATGCAAAAATCAGAATTTTCAAAATGGCCGTCGTTTCCATGGAAACAGGGAAAGGTCATAATATAGGACATTGCGATATCTCGGTTACCTAGGTGCGCAGAGTTCTGAAATTTTGTAGGTGAGTAGAGCAAAAGGAGTTCTTTAATAATACGGAAAAAAAATTTGAAGCGATATTTACGGTTTTCGAGTTATTCACGAAAATGTGATTTTACGGTCCCAAAAATGGGAAAATTGTCAAAATGCTCCGATTTCGACAAAATTTGGTATCTATGGGTTTCAAATGATGGCGAGTTAGGTTGTGATGTCAAAATTTATGCAAGAGTGACAATATGCGTACGTTTGGGAGATATTTTTGTGTTGGGCATCCCCAACACAGTCAGCACTAGTTATTATTATTATTCTTTTTTTCTTCTTTCTTCCGGACATGAAACTGTCCGCAAGGTTTTTTGAAAACGACAAAATGGAATTGCACGAAACTTTGTATGATGGTAGATTGGTTATTGGAGGTGTGCACAGGCACTTCGAAATTTTCAAGATGGCTGCCATTTTCAAAATGGCCGCCACGGCAAAAGGGTACCCTAAAATTATCTCGGAAACTACTGAATGGATTTTAATGAAATTTTGTATGTGAGTAGAAGGTTATGAGTAGACTTGATATGTAAAATAAAAATATTCAAAATGGCCGCCATTTTCAAAATGGCCGCCACCGAAAAAGCAAAAATTGCGAAAATAATTCGATTTTAACAAAATTTTGTATCTAGGGGTTTTAAAGGATGGCGAATAAGAATACACTATCAAAAATTTATTCGTTTGGGAGACATTTTTGTGTTGGGCTTCCCCAACACAGTCAGCACTAGTTATTATTATTATTTTTCTCGGTATTCTTGACCGTGAACTTGTCCACCTCATTTTTTCGACATCTTTTAAGGTAGGAAGCTGAATCTTCATATATCAAGAGTATGGAATGGGAGATTGTGCTTTTTGTATTTTTCGTCGAAATCGAACGACCCCTTATAGGTCAAAAAAGGGCCTCAAAATGGCTCATCGAAACCGAAGTTGAATTTTTACCTGGCATTTCTGATCCGGCAGGGGTAGGTCAAATTCCTTTATGGGGTAAGTGTAGACTTTCAATACCTTTCATTTTAAAAAAAAATTTGAAAATCGGACTTACGGTTTTCAAAATTTTGCAAAAAATAGAAATTTAATTTTTTTGTCATATTGAGTTATCTTTCTTTGTATTTTGTATTTTGTAATAGTAATGTAAAAATTCTCAACTCTGTTATTTCTAAATGAAAATTGGTTTACAAGGTAATAGTGGTATGCCAAGTTCATTTTTGGTATCGAAATTTTTTTTGGCGGCCATTTTCAAAATGGCCGCCGTTTCCCGCCAAAATTAAAGTTACTCTGATTTTGATGAAAATTGGTATATAAGGTAATAGTGGTGTGGCGAGATGATTTTTGACATCAAAATTTTTCTATCGTCGGCCATTTTCTAAATGGCCGCCGTTTCCCGCCAAAATTAAAGTTACTCTGATTTTCATGAAAACTCGTATATAAGGTAACAGTGGTATGGCGAGTTGATTTTTGACATTGAAATTTATTTATGGTCGGCCATTTTCAAAATGGCCACTGTTTCCCGCCAAAATTAAACTTACTCCGATTTTAATGAAAATTAATATACAGGGTAATTGTGGTATGGGGAGTTAATTTTTAGCATCAAATTTTGTTTATGGTCCGATGCAACAGCTTTTGGATGCGACTGCGTGATTCTTCTGGACTATATGAGATTAAGGGAGAATAATATCTCATATGGATGTCAACCAAAAGCTTCTCCGTAATGTTTTTAGCATTTCATTGAAGAGTGGCTCCATTGTAGAGGACGAGAGCGATAGTTATGCTCGCTAGTCACTACAATAGTTTACAAATACGCTACCAATGCTTGTAAAAAGGGTGCTTCAATGGAATGATAAGGGCGTCATTGCTTAAACAGGGTTCCCACAAAAGCCAGAAATATTGTCAAAGAGGGGTACGTGAGGGGACATGTATGTGACTCGCTTGCGATCACAATTAGAACTAGTTATTATTATTTTTCTCGGTATTCTGGAGTGTGAACTTGTCCACCTCATTTTTTCGACATCTTTTAAGGTAGGAAGCTGAAAATTCATAAATCAAGAGTATGGAATGGGAGATTGTGCTTTTTGTATTTTTCGTCGAAATCGAACGACCCCTTATAGGTCAAAAAGAGCCTCAAAACGGCTCCTCGAAACCGAAGTTGAATTTTACCTGGTATTTCTGATCCGGTAGGGGTAGGAAAAATTCCTTTACAGGGTAAGTGTAGACTTTTAATACCTTTCATTTAAAAAAAAAAAAATGAAAATCGGACTTATGGTTTTCAAAATTTTGCAAAAAATCGAAATTTAATTTTTTGTCAAATTGAGTTATCTTTCTTGGTACAATATATTTTGTAATAGTAATGTTAAAATTCTCAACTTTGTTATTTCTTAATGAAAATCGGTTTACAAGGTAATAGGGGTATGCCGAGTTCATTTTTGGTATCGGAAAAAATTTAGGCTGCCATTTTGAAAATGGCGGCTAAAATGGCCGCCATTTTCCCGCCAATAATTTAAGTTACTCCGATTTTGATGAAAATTGGTTTATAAGGTATTAGTGGTATGGCGAGTTGATTTTTGACATCAAAATTTTTATTTCGTCGGCCATTTTTAAAATGGCCGCCGTTTCCCGCCAAAATCAAAGTTACTCCAATTTTGATGAAAATTGGTATATAAGGTAATAGTGGTATGGCGAGTTTATTTTTGACATCAAATTGTTTTTATCGTCGGCCATTTTCAAAATGGCCGCCATTTCCCGCCAAAATTAAAGTTACTCCTATTTTGAAGAAAATTTGATATAATAAATTATCTCAAATGCCAAGAGACATTGACAAAGAGGGTTACGTGAGGGGACATTTTTGTGACTCGCTTGCGATCACAATTAGAACTAGTCTTGTCCCCGAACACGAAGTGTCGGGGACATATTGTTTTTGCTCGGTTTCTTCTTATTATTATTATTATTTTTCTCGGTATTCTGGACCATGAACTTGTCCACCTCATTTTTTTGACATCTTTTAAGGTAGGAAGCTGAATCTTCATATATCAAGAGTATGGAATGGGAGATTGTGCTTTTTATATTTTTTGTCGAAATCGAACGACCCCTTATAGGTAAAAAAAGGGCCTCAAAATGGCTCCTCGAAACCGACATTGATTTTTTACCTGGCATTTCTGATCCAGCAGGGGTAGGTCAAATTCCTTTATGGGGTAAGTGAAGACGTTCAGTACCTTTCATTTAAAAAAAAATTGAAAATCGGACTTACCGTTTTCAAAATTTTGCAAAAAATCGAAATTTAATTTTTTTGTCATATTGAGTTATCTTTCTTTGTTCTTTGTATTTTGTAATAGTAATGTAAAAATTCTCACCTTTGTTATTTCTTAATGAAAATTGGTTTACAAGGTAATAGTGGTATGCCGAGTTCATTTTTGGTATCGAAAAAAAATTTTGGCGGCCGTTTTCAAAATGGCGGCTAAAATGGCAGCCATTTTCCCGCCAAAATTTAAATTTACTCCAATTTTGATGAAAATTGGTATATAAGGTAATAGAGGTATGCTAATTTGATTTTTGTTATCAAAATTTTTTTTCGTCGGCCATTTTCAAAATGGCTGCCGTTTCCCGCCAAAATTTAAAGTTACTCCGATTTTGATGAAAATTGGTATATAAGGTAAAAATGGTATGGCGAGTTGATTTTTGATATTAACATTTTTTTTATTGTCGGCCATTTACAAAATGGCTGCCGTTTCCCGCCAAAATTAAAGTTACTCAGATTTTGATGGAAATTGGTATTCAAGGTAACAGTGGTATGGCGAGATGATTTTTTACACCAAATTTTTTTTTCGTCAGCCATTTTCAAAATGGCCGCCATTTCCCGCAAAATTACAGATACTCTGATTTTTATGAAAACTGGTATATAAGGTAAAAGTGGTATTGCGAGATGATTTTTGACATCGAAATTTTTTTATTGTCGGCCATTTTCAAAAAGGCTGCCATTTCCCGCCAAAATTAGACTTTTTTCGATTTTAATGGTAATCAATATACAGGGTAATTGTGGTATGGGGAGTTCATTTTTAGCATCATTTTTTTTATGGTCTCATGCAACAGCTTTTGGATGTGACTGTGTGACTCTTCTCGACCATATGAGATTAAGGGAGAATAATATCTTATATGGATGTCAACCAAAAGCTTCTCCGTAACGTTCTTATCATTTCATTGAAGAGTGGCTCCATTGTGGAGGACGAGAGCTGTAATGCTCGCTAGTCACCACAATAGTTTACAAGTTCGCTACCATTGCTTGTAAAAAGGGTGCTTCAATGGAATGATAAGGGCGTCATTGCTAAAACAGGGTTCCCACAAATGCCAGAAATATTGACAAAGAGGGGTACGTGAGGGGACATGTATGTGACTCGCTTGCGATCACAATTAGAACTAGTTATTATTAGTTTTCTTAGTATTCTATAGTGTGAACTTGTCCCACCAATTTAAAGAACAACGTTGAAGGTAGGAAGCTGAAACTTCACATATCAAGAGTATGGAGTGTGAAATTGTGTAATATTTTTTTTTCGCCAAAATCAATGGACCACTTATAGGGTAATTAGGGGCCTGAAAATGGCTTCTCAAAATCAAAATTTTATTTTTAACGGCATTTATAAACCGGCTAAATTATTGAAAAATCTGTTTATATATAAAATAGGTACTTACAAGAGGTATCTTTCAAAAAAAGAATTTTGAAAAACGGACTTACCGTTTTCAAAATTTTGCAAAAATTCGAAAAAAGGGGAGATAATTGAATACCACATTATATGAAATTGTATATTTGAAATTTTATATAAATTGAAATTTTATAAATTTAGTATCGCTGAAGATCTGTATACAGGTATTGATATAAAAGCCAAGATTAATTCTTGGTCTTGAAAAAATGTTTGGTCGGCCATTTTTAAAATGGCCGACTGTTTTTCGCCAAAATTGAAACTTGCTCCAAATTTAATGACAATTTGTATTCAAGGTTATTGGTGTATGCCGAGTTCATTTCTGGTATCGATTTTTTTTATTTTGGCCGCTATTTTCAAAATGGCCGCTACTTCCATGGATTTTGGGAAAAAATTTAAACTTTATTTTTTTTAAATGAAAATTTGTATTTCAGGTAATTTGGGTATGCTGAGTTCATTTCTGGTATTGAAAATTTTTTTTCGGATGCCATTTTCAAAATGGCCGCCACTTCAGATTTCAACTTGTTCTAATTTTAACGAAAAATGATATCTAGGGGTTTTTAAGGATGCCGAATTGAGTTGCGTTGTCAAAAATGTCGAAAAATTCAAAATGGCGGACACTTCCGGTAAAAATTAAACTTGCTCTGATTTCAACGAAAATCGATTACTAGAGGTTGTATAGCATGCCGAATTTAAGTGTGTTGTCGAAAATGTCGAAAAATTCAAAATGGCCGCCACTTTCGGTAAAAAATAATTTATTCAGATTTAACGAAAATTGATATTTTAACATTATAATTGATGGCGAACAGAAAAATGTTATCAAATAAGCCGGATATAAACAAAGAAGGGTACGTGAGGGGACATTTGTGACTCGCTTTGCGATCACAATTATACCTAGTTTTTATTATGTCTCCAAAACGAAAGTTTGGAGACATATTGTTTTTACTCAATTTCTTATTATTATTATTATTATATCTCCCAAACACTTTGTTCGGGAGATATATTGTTTTTACTCTGTTTCTTATTATTATTATGTCTCCCAAACACTATGTGTTGGGAGACATATTGCTTTTACTCCGTTTCTTATTATATCTCCCAAACACTATGTTTGGGAGATATATTGTTTTTACTCTGTTTCTTATTATTATTCTTTTTTTTTCTTCCGGATATGAACTTGTCCGGAAGGTTTCTCGGAAATTACTCAAAGGATCTTCATATAATTTTAAATGTTGTTAGAGTGGGTCCCAAAGGTGTGCATGCACTTATCGGAATTTTAAAAATGGCTGCCGTTTCCATGGAAACGAGATAAGGTCATAATATAGGACATTGCGTTATCTCGGTTACCTAGGTGCGTAGGGTTCTGAAATTTTGCAGGGTGATAGAGCAAAAGGAGCTCTTTAATAATACGAAAAAAAATTGAAGCGATATTTACGGTTTTCGAGTTATTCACGAAAATGCGATTTTTCGGTCCAAAAAATGGGAAAACTGTAAAAATGCTACGATTTCGACAAAATTTGGTATCTAGGGGTTTCAAATGATGGCGAGTTAGGTTGCGATGTCAACATTTATGCAAGAGTGACAATATGCGTACGTTTGGGAGATATTTTTGTGTTGGGCATCCCCAACACAGTCAGCACTAGTTATATCTCCCAAACACTATGTTTGGGAGATATATTGTTTTTACTCTGTTTCTTATTATTAAGTCCCCCAAACAACGTTTGGGGACTTATTGTTTTTGCACCGTTTCTTATTATTATTATTCTTCTTCTTCTTCTTCTTCCGATTCTTCCACTTAGTCGTGAACTTGTCCGGAGATCCCAGAGAAAACGACTCCACATATCAATATGAAACTTGGCAGGATAATAGATTGTAAAGAAAGGAAGCTTCGTTGACAATCGGAATTTTCAAAATGGCCGCTGTTTCCATGGAAACAGGAAAATGGACTCAATATTGGACATTGCAATATCTCGGTAACCTAGGTGTGCAGGGTTCTGAAA
This sequence comes from Arcuatula senhousia, assembly GCA_963971305.1. Classification (NCBI taxonomy): domain Eukaryota; kingdom Metazoa; phylum Mollusca; class Bivalvia; order Mytilida; family Mytilidae; genus Arcuatula; species Arcuatula senhousia. The sequence continues at coordinate 30,012,554 of OZ020308.1, forward strand.
TTTTGTAGGTTGATAGAGCAAAACATTATCTTTAATAATATGAAAAAAAATTTTGAAGCGATATTTACGGTTTTCGAGATATAAATAAAAATGTGATTTCTCAAGGGAGATAATCGGGTCGAAATTTTCAAAGTGCTCCGATTGACATGAAAATTTATATTTAGGGGTTTTTTGACATGCTGAAGAGAATAGTGGCCAATACGGGTCGTTTGGGGGACTTTGTGACTTGCTTGCAATCACAGTTAATACTTGTTATTATTATTATTATTCTTTTTTTTTTCTTCCGGACATGAACGTGTCCGGACCGGTTCTCAAAAACTACTAAATGGATCTTCATGAAACTTTGTATGTTGGTAGAGGGGGTCTAAAAGGTGGGAATGCAAAAATAAGAATTTTCAAAATGGCTACCATTTCCATGGAAACAATTTAAGATCATAATATAGGACATTGCGATATCTCGGTTACCTAGGTGCTCAGGGTTCTGAAATTTTGTAGGTTAATAGAGCAAATGGAGCTCTTTAATAATACGACAAAAAATTTTGAAGCGATATTGATGGTTTTCGAGTTATTCACGAAAATGTGATTTTTCATTCCCAAAAATGGGAAAATTGTCAAAATACTACGATTTCCACAAAATTTGATATCTAGAGGTTTCAAATGATAGCGAGTTTGGGTGCGATGTCAAAATTAATGCAAGAGTGACAATATGCGTACGTTTGGGAGATATTTTTGTGTTGGGCATCCCCAACACAGTCAACACTAGTAATTATTCTTTTTTCTTCTTCTTCCGACCATGAACGTGTCAGCACAGTTTCTCAAAAACTACTCAATCGATTGTCATAAAATTTTGTATATAGGTAGGTGGGGACTCAAAATTGTGCACGCATAAATTGAAATTTTCAAAATGGCTGCTGTTTCCATGGAAACAGGGTTTAGGTCATTATATAGGACATTGCAATATCTCGGTTACCTAGGTGCGCAGGATTCTGAAACTTTGTAGGTTGATAGAGCAAATGGAGGTCTTAAAAATACGAAAAAAAATTTGAAGCGATATTTACGGTTTTCGCATTATTTACGAAAATTTGATTTTTCAAGTCCGAAAATGTGATAATTATCGAAATGCTTTGATTTCAACAAAATTATGTATCTAGGAGTTTTATTGCATGACGAATTACAATTCAATATCAAAATTGAGGTTGGAGTGATAGTTTGCGCACGTTTGGGAGACATTTTCGTGTTGGGCATCCCCAACACAGTCAGCACTAGTTCTTTTTTTACTTCTTCCGACCATGAACGTGTCTGCACCACATCTCATAAAACTACTGATTGGATCTTTATGAAATTTTGTATGGTGGTAGAATGGGTCCCAGAGGTGTGCATGCACAAATTGAAATTTTCAAAATGGCCACCGTTTCCATGGAAACAGGGAAAGGTCATAATATAGGACATTGCAATATCTCGGTTACCTAGGTGCGCAGGGTTTTGAAATTTTGTAGGTTTATAGACCAAAAGGAGCTTTTTAATAATACGAAAAAAAAAATGAAGCGATATTTACAGTTTTCGCGTTATTTACGAAATCGTAATTTTTCGTGTCCGAAAATGCGAAAATTGTCAAATTGAATTGATTTCAACAAAATTTGGTATTTTAGGGTTTTAAAGGATGGTGATTTAGGATATGATATCAAAATTTATGTAAGAGTGATAGTTTGCGCACGTTTGGGAGACATTTGTGTTGGGCATCCCCAACACAGTCAGCACTAGTTATTCTTTTTTTTTCTTCCGGACATGAACGTGTCCGGACCGGTTCTCAAAAACTACTGAATGGATATGCATGAAACTTTGTATGTTGGTAGAGGTAGTCTCAAAGGTGGGAATGCAAAAATCAGAATTTACAAAATGGCTGCCGTTTCCATGGAAATAATATAAGGTCATAATATAGGACATTGTGATATCTCAGTATCCTAGGTGCAAAGGGTTCTGACATTTTGCAGGTTTATAGAGCAAAAAGAGCTCTTCAATAATACGAAAAAACATTTCGAAGCAATATTTTCGGTTTTCGAGTTATTCACGAGTTATTACGGTCCCAAAAATGGGAAAATTTGTCAAAATGCTACGATTTCGACAAAATTGGGTATCTAGCGGTTTCAAATGATGGCGAGTTAGGATGCGATATCAACATTTATGCAAGAGTGACAATATGCGTACGTTTGGGAGATATTTTTGTGTTGGGCATCCCCAACACAGTCAGCACTAGTTATTATAATTTTTCTTCTTTCACCGCGGCATGAAACTTTCCATACGAGTTCTCAGAATTTGCTCGACAGATTTGCACGAAACATTGTATGATGGTAGATGGGTCTTTGAAATAGAACCTAACCTATTTGGAATTTTCAAGATGGCCGCCATTTCCAAAATGGCCGCCATAACATTAGGGTACCCCCAAATTATCTCGAAAACAATTGGACTGATTTCGACCAAATTTGGACGTTCATTGACAAAATTAAAAAGGACTTGACTGCTGAAAAAAAAATTCAAGATGGCCGCCATTTTCAAAACGGTCGCCACTGAAAATGGGAAAAGTTTGAAAATGTAAACCGATTTGCACGAAACTTAGTATATTTATAGAACAGCATTAGGCAACCTCAAATCTGTAAATAAAATTTTCAAGATGGCCGTTGTTTCAAAATGGCCGCCATCCAAAGTTGTAAAAATTGACTGATTTCAACCAAACTTGGTATGGTAACCTAGGTGGGTAGAAGGCTGAAATTTTGTAGATCAATAGAGCAAAAGGAGCTCTTCAATAATACGAAAAAAATTGAAGCGATATTTATGGTTTTTGCGTTATTCACGAAATTATGATTTTCTGGGCCCAAAATTCCGAAATCTGTCAACATGCTTTGATTTCGACAAAATTTTTTAGCTAGGGGTAATTGAAATACAGTGTCAAAAATGTGTTCGTTTGGGAGACATTTTGTGTTGGGCATCCCCAACACAGTCAGCACTTGTTATTATTATTTTTCTCGGTATTCTGGAGTGGTGAACTTGTCCACCTCATTGTTTTAACATCTTTTAAGGTAGGAAGCTGAAACTTCATATATCAAGAGTATGGAATGGGAGATTGTCCTTTTTGTATTTTTTGCCGAAATCGAACGACCCCTTATAGGTCAAAAAAGAGCATCAAAATGGCTCCTCGAAACCGAAGTTGAATTTTTACCTGGCATTTCTGATCCGGCAGGGGTACGAAAAATTCCTTAATAGGGTAAGTGTAGACTTAAATATCTTTCATTAAAAAAAAAATTGAAAATCGGACTTACCGTTTTCAAAATTTTGCAAAAAATCGAAATTCATTGATTTTGTAAGAATGAGTTGTTTTTCTTTGTACAATATATTTTGTAATAGTAATGAGAAAATTTCTCAACTTTGTTATTTCTTAATGAAAATTGAATTACTAGGTAATAGTGGTATGCCGAGTTCATTTTTGGTATCGAATTTTTTTTTTGGCGGCCATTTTCAAAACGGCAGCTAAAATGGCCGCCATTTTCCGGCTAAAATTTAAACTTGCTCCGATTTTGATGAAAATTGGTATATAAGGTAATAGTGGTATGGCAAGATGATTTTTGACATCTAATTTTTTTTATCGTCGGCCATTTTCAAAATGGCCGCCATTTCCCGCCAAAATTAAAGTTACCCAGATTTTGACGAAAATTGGTATATAAGGTGATAGTGGTATGGCAAATTGATTTTTGACATCGAAATTTTTTTATTGTCGGCCATTTCCAAAACGGCCACCGTTTACCGCCAAAATTAAAGTTACACCAATTTTTAACGAAAATCGGTATTTGAAGTAATAGTGGTGCAGAGTTGGTTTTCGACATCAAGTTTTTTTTATCGTCGACCAAAATGGCCGCTGTTTCCCGCCAAAATTAAAGTTTCTCCGATTTGGACGAAAATTGGTGTATAAGGTAATAGTGGTATGGTGAGTTGATTTTTTACATCGAAAATTTTTTATTGTCGGCCATTTTCAAAATGGACGCCGTTTCCCGCCAAAATCAAACTTACTCTTATTTTAATGAAAATTTGGTAAATCAAGTTATATCAAATGCCAAAAGACATATTGAAAAAGAGGGGTACGTGAGGGAACATGTATGTGACTATGTGGTCGGACAAATCTTTCAACGGATCACTTTCTGATTCCGAGATTATATTGAACAATAAACAAAATTTCAAAAACAAGAAATATAAAAAGAACAGGAAACAAACATCAGCATTAAATGATGTCGATGTACACTCAATTTACGGGATTTAGTGATGACGGGTCCGAAATAAGTAGTAAACCTTCAGTGTTAAAGTAATAACATCTGCCGAAGATACAGTAATATGGATACAGGCTTCTAAAAGACCAGTATGACATTGATGAGCGGAGCATTCAACATGGGCAACAATTTGTTATCCACAAAAACGGGAATAAATATGTAAGCGCAACTGTCTATAAAACCGGAACATATTTAGTACAAGGTTTAACAACTTGTTTGGATTGGAAAAACAAATACCTTGACCAATTTAAAGATTTTGTCTCATCACAGAAAAGAAAAGCCTAAATAAAACACAAGAAATGGATAGATCTGAAACCAATGAAAAACAGATATTAGAATCAAACCAAACAACATGTTCAAAAGAAAAAAATGAATATCATGAACAAACAGAATCAATCATTGAAAACATGAACGTTAGAGACCAACAAAACTTTCCATTAGCTATTGCTAACATTACTTCTGAAATGAGAAGCATGAACGAAAAACTGAACAATGTAACAAGTGGATCAGATGAAATGAACCGCATCAACGCGGAGCTCGAAAATCAAATTGCTAAACTACGATCTCGCCTCAAGATCGAACAGCAGGAAAATAAATAGTTATAAAGAACTCAAAGATTCAAGAACAGCAAGACGAAATCAATTCCATTAATGAAAAAATGACTACAGTTATTGTAAAACCTAAACCAAAAAACAACAACATCTCATTTCTAGATGGTATTTCCACTACTTCAACGCCGATAACAAAACAAGGACAAGTAAAGCCAAACATAAAAAGAAAACTTAAACTCAGGAAAAACCAGAAAGATACAGGAAATATACTTGTCATCGGAAGCTCTATCACGAAAAGGATCAAAACCCGTTTTTTTAGAGAAAATGTGACTATTAATACAAATCGAGAGGCGACATCAAGCACAATCAAGAAAGAAATCCAAGAAACGGACTTGTCACCATTCAAAACAGTCGTTCTACAATTCGGTGGAAACGATGCTGACAGAGGAATAAACTTGCGGGACTTTAAAGAAAACTATCGGCAAATCGTCGAGGAAATTAAAACGCAAGATCCAAATAAACGAGTTATAATTGGAGGAGTTCTGCCGAGGATCAACACTAATGTCAACAACTATAACATTGCTTTGGCAGACCTATGCAAAGAAGTTGACATTGATTTTATTAATCATACGGCCATTTTCTTACTGTGAAATGGAAAGATAGTTGATGGACTACTTACATCAGACGGAATCCACTTAACATTTTCTGGTACGAAGCGCATGGTAGAAAATATAGATTGTGTTGAGAATATTATCCGATTTGAGAAGAACGTCCAAGAAGCAAATACATGGACTGTCCAAAGTTCGCAAAGAAGAACAATCAGACGCAAATTCTGTTATAATTGCGGATAAGATAAACATACTACGGAGCAATGTATGTATAATTTTCTACTACAGTGTCATAAATGCGACAACTATGGTCACAAAGCCATTTCGTGTTGGTCGATCAAAGGACCAGTCAACCACAACTACGACAGATACCAGGACTAGGGAATCGGCCATTATGAACAGGCCAATTCATATGAGTGTGATATTAATAATTTTTCATTTCTCTATGATAATATTTGTTCTTGCTGTTGTAATGATCTTCTAAGTTGTATTTGCTCTTCATATCGCATTTCCCCTGAGGTCCAAACTACATCACAACCTTGCTCTAAAACTAATATTAAGAAAAAATGTCATGATAAGCTTAATCAGGGTATGTCTGAAGATAATGTATATGGTCATAAGAATTCTAAAGGTTTGCATATTACGTGTCAAAATATTCAACATTTATTACCAAACTTGATGAGATTAAATATAATTTAAATAACATGAATGAAAATTGCAAACCACATGTTATGGGTATGTGTGAAACTTTTATGAATGAACATAAGATTATGAAAAATTCATCCGAATTAGATATATTCAATTATAATTATGAGAGAAAGGATCGAACTGGTAAACAAGGGGGTGGGTTAATTGTCTATTTAAAAAAACAACGTCAAATATCAACGTAAGGAAGAACTTGAAACAGATCAAATTGAATCTATATGGTTTGAAATTTTCCCTAAACACCAAAAATCATTTTTGCTTTGTTTCATGTACAGACCACCATGTAGTAAAGTTGAATTGTACCAGCACTTTGAATATCAACTTGAAAATGCTTTTATGAAAAATGATCATATTATACTATTGGGTGATATGATTATCGATTATCTAAAAGACCCAATACCTAGTCATTGGGCTGCCATTCTTAATACGTATTGCTTTGAACAATTGATACATGATCCAACGCGAGTCACAAGTAGGAGTATCAGTTTAACTGATCACATCTATACCACAAGACCAGAGTGCAATATCAATGTAGTAGTTCCAACTTACTGTCCAGGTGATCATTATCCAGTCAGTTGTACTCTTAGTAACAAAGTCTTTAATAGTGATGGTAGAAAAGAATCACACAAAATCATTAAATATAGGAATTTTTAACATTTTAATAAAGAGCTATTTATTCAAAACTTAAAGGATCAAGATTTCAACTCCATTCTTCTTACCAATGATCCTGATATAGCACTTGATATTTGGTATGATAAGCTTTTAAATACTTTGGATCAACATGCACCTTTTGTTACAAAGAGAGTAAAACGAAACATGCAACCTTAATGGCACAAAAAAAGTTCTCAGAATTGCGTAGGGAAAGGGATTACTATCACAGTATTGGAGATTTTGACAATTTTAAGAAAACCAGGAATAAAATGTCGTCTGCAATACGATCTAGTAAAAGTGAATATTTTTCTAACACAATTAATTCCGGAAGTAATGTTGGAGAGTTATGGAAACATCTAAAAGATATAAACTCACAAACCCGAAGTGAGATAAAATCTGTTAATTTTGACGGCATTGAGTATGTGAACATCAATGACATTTGCGATCAATTTAATAACCACTTTGCTTCTATTGCACAGCGCATTCTTGAAACCCCTAAAAATTGTATCATGAATGACAAGCTCAATGACTGGGTCAAGTCTAAAGGTGTACCATCAGAATTTTCATACTTATGTATTGCTCCCGAAGAAGTTCTTACTGAATTGTTAAAACTAAATATTCATAAGAGTAGTGGTTTGGATGGTGTCAGTCCAAATATTTTGAAAATGTCAGCATTTGTTATTTTTATATCATTGACACATATTTTTAATCTTAGTTTGTGTACTGGCAAATTTCCATCAAAATTTAAAACTGCAAGAGTTACACCAATCTATAAGTCTGGTGACCATTCTGATATGAATAATTACAGGCCTATATCAGTACTTCCAGCATTATCCAAATTATTTGAAAAACTAGTTTATTCACAGGTTTACGATCATCTTACAAAGAAATGATTTAATTCATCAGAATCAGTCAGGTTTTAGATCCAAGCATTCTTGTGTTACAGCTATGACAAAAATTGTTGATGATCTTTTAAAGGCAATGGACAAGGGAAATCTAACAGGAGTTTTATTTCTTGATTTCAAAAAGGCATTTGATCTTGTTAATCATTGTCTTCTTTTACCAAAGCTTAAATGTTATAAATTTGATGACCTATCAGTTCAATGGTTTAAATCCTATTTATCAATGAGGTCTCAAAAAGTTGTAATGGACAATATAGAATCAATTTCTAGTAATGATATGGTTATTAACACTAACAAATCTAAATCAATGTTGATCGGGTCAAACCAGAGGTTGCAAAATTTAGATGGTGTTCTTAGCGTTATTTACAATAATTCTGCTCTAGAGTATGTAGAATATGAAAAATTACTGGGTATAACCATTGATAACACATTATCATGGTCACAACATATAGGAACCTTAGTCTCCAAAATATCATCTAGGATTGGATTTATGTCTCGTTTGAGGACATACCTACCGAGGGAAGGGCTTCTATTATATTATAATGGGTATATCTTACCGCTTTTTGATTATTGTTGTATTATATGGGGGGAAGCCACGGGTACAAATATTGATAGGGTTTACAAACTGCATGCAGCGTGCAGCAAGAATTATACTAAATGCAAAACATCATGCTACTTCATTGATTCTTTTTAAAGAACTTGGATGGTTAACTTTCATGAATCGTGTACACTATCACAAAGGTGTATTAATGTTCCAATGCATTAGTGGATGTGCTCCTTTATACTTACCCTGCTTATTTGACAAGTCTTCAGACATCTCCTCTTATTCTGGCAAATTATTTGTTCCCAGACCAAATTCTAATTTTATGAAGAAAACTTTTCATTATTCTGGAACTATCTTATGGAATACTCTTCCTCAACATTTAAAAGATATTCAGAGTGTTGAGTCTTTTAAAAAACAATACTTGAAATTCTTGTTATTACAACAAGAAAATAATATTGAATGATTTTTACCATTTCATGAATGATGTTCATTATACAAGTATAATTTTGTTTATTAGATTTTTTTATGTATTTATTATATTTTATTGTACATACATTGTGAGGGCCTCAGGTAAGAATAGTTTTTTTGTACTAACTGTGTTACCCTCTTAAAATAAAGTGTTTACTTACTTACTTACTTACTTACTTACTTACTAAACTTACCAAAATAACTCAAACAACGTGCTGGCCAGACGAACCGATGAACTTCAGAACAGTCAAGCAATCTAGACAACAATCAACAGTAAGCTGCAAACACAGAATCAGCTACGGAATCTAAGGACCTGATTTTAAACCAGTATGCAATACTAAATTCCGAAAAACGTTAGCTGATGACACAAAATTGCACAAGAGAGATTTATAAAATGGCGGATTTATGATCGGATATGATTAAACCGCTTGCGCAAGGACGAAAGATATGTCAAAACAGAGAAAAGTAGGGAGAAGTAGAGGGAACTAAACATATAAAGTCTGTAAAAAAACGCAAATTTAAAAATGAAATATGACAGATTTAAAAACAATTATCTTAGCACAAAGTTTTGTTTGTTTATTTGTTAGGTATGTTTCTCCTCTTTTTGGTGCACTGCAATACAGTGTTATATATATTTCCTTAGCGGAGCCTCACATTTGATAAAACATTGCTGACACAGAGTCATGTTGCTCCCCTGTTGCTGTCTTCAATCAAGAAATTTTACGATAGACACCTTGCACTCGTAGACAAATATAGGATATCTTTAAATGAGTGCATATTTTGGTTTGATGTAGAAATTTGTTTTCTCTTTCTTAACCAGATTTGACACACTGAATTGAAAACAAGCAACACCACGGGTGTGCTATAGCAGGCAGGATCCACTTACTCCTCCGGAGCACCACAGCTCATTCTTGTTACGACTTGAGTTTCAACTGTTTGCGTTGTTGATTTCCCTTCGGATGATTTTATGTTTCTTTGTACTGTTCTTGTTTGCGTTTACTGGTTTCGTCATTGCCCTTTCAGACTTTTGAATGCCCCATTGGTGCCTCTTTGTTTCTCTCTTATTAAACAAATTTCACAATTGCAATACATGTGAACATTGCCTTTAAATATTTTGAATATGGCTTCAATCTTATCCATCTTGCAGAATTAACACGCCCACTTTGCTTAGGAAACAGTACATCCACTACTGAAACAGTAAAAATTGGACTCCCACAAGGATCCATTTTGGGCCCTTTTCTCTTTGTTTTATTCGTAAATGATTAACATTTGGAATAAATAACATATAAAATTGATATGCACAACTATGAAAGTATAAATTATATTACACATTTCAAAATGGCCAACACCTTAAACAGTTATTAAACCATAAAAAATTGAAGCTGACAATACACGGGGAAAATGTTTGCCATGCTGAAATCTACAAAAAAATATTTCATGTGCGAAAATGTAAAACTTGTATTTCTTTTTATTAAGTCGCCCAAAACAAAGTTTGGGAGACTTATTGTTTTTGCACCGTTTCTTATTATTATTATTATTATGTCACTCCACATCGTGGATGTGACATGTTGTTATTCTACGTTTCTTCTTCTTATTATTATTTTTCCAATGAATTTTGTCCGAACGATTTTGAGAAAAGTACTGGATCAAAAGACTTGACATTTTAAATGGGCTTAGATCTTAAATTGAAGTTATACCAAAATTTTTTTTTTAATTAAAGCAGCAATTTTTAAATTATCGCGATTTTAAAATTGAAAAAATTCCCATAGGGTTAACATTGGCTGGCAGAAAGCCAAGTTGGTATTGATTTTCTCAGTTAACATGCGTCGTCTGCTACAGGTGAATAATGAGTTTTGTCCAAAACTTTATGAGAGAACCACTTAAATAAATGTTTTGAAATTCATGGTATGCTTAGACTATAATTCAAAGTTTTATCAAACTTTTTTTTCAAGTTCATCGAAGAAGGCATTTTCAATTTATCACCAATTTAAGATTTTCTGTTTTCCCCATAGGATTAACATTGACTGGCAATATGCCAAGTTAGTATTGATTTTCTGTCAAGATTGAGTCATTTCTATTTATAAACATATCATTAGGATGACTCATGGAAAATTTTGATAGGACAACGTTAAAGGTCATGATGACATTAGAGCTTATAAAACTATTAACATGACAAGTTTGTATTGATTTTCTGTCAACATGCAGTATTTCTATTTATAAACCATTCATTGATAAATCAATCATAATGATGACTCATGGAAAATTTTGCTTGAACGAAGGTAAAGGTCATGATGACATAAAGTAATTCAAAGAGCTTATAACATGTACTTAATAAACTTTACACACAAAGTGGAGTGACATCTGCTATTTCTTGAAATGGCATTTAAATCTAGTTATTATTATTATTCTTTTCCTTACCTGATCGTGAACTTGTCATTGGGATTTTGGACGAACGCTTTGGCTGATCAAGATTAAACTTCCTGAGGTAGTAGGGGGTCACTCAAAATTGTGCTTGAGCTTTTAATAATTTTCAAAATGTCTGCCGTTTCCATGGAAACAGCAAAAGGTCAAAATATGGGACATTGCGATATCTCGGTAACCTAGGTGGGTAGGAAGCTGACATTTTGTAGTTATGTAGAGCAAAATATTCCCTACAATAATACGAAAAAAACAATTTGAAGCGATATTTACGGTTTTCGGGTTATTAACGAAAATGTGATTTTTCTGTCCGAAATTTGGCTTTTTCAAGTGTTAAAAAGTGCACATTTTGTCCGCAACTTTTAGAGAAACGCTTCAATCGATCAAGCTGATATTTGCTGAGGTGGTAGACGGACACTAAAACGTGTGTTATCCGTTTTCAAAATTTTCAATATGGCCGCCATTCCGAAATGGCCGCCATTTTACTACACCAGCCCCCAAATGCCGTAAACTTTGTCCGATTTCAATGAAATTTGATATCTAGGCATATTTTATCACCTTGAATTGAATGGAATACTATCCATGGCGATTTTTGGCGACTTATGTGTTGGCATCTCAACACAATTATTTCTCGTTATTCTTCTTCTTTTCCGCGGTCCATATAAGAAGAGTGTCGCGACATATCATTTTGATACTTGGTACCATTAACCCACACTGCCTGGGCTTGACCTGTTTAGGGTCAGGAAACCGAACTATTTTTAGTAACGGAGTTATCTCCCCGTAACCCAAAAACCTTGTGTACATATCTCATCATAAACCGTAACCGGTATAACAAATCCTAAGTGTGGAAATGGTTTCTCAACTCAAGGCGACAACTCTGGACCAAAAAAATTGTTTTCTGATGAACTTCCTGTTTACGCGTTTTTGACCCAAAGAGTGTCGCGATAAACCAACAAAATTTATTTGAAACGGGTAGTCCTAGAGACTTGGGACCTTCACCAATCGTCTTAGGTGACACAAGCTGCATCCGAAAATATATATGTCATAGGTCAAATCTCAAGTTTGAATTATTGCGTCATCACTAAATATATGTATTTATTGCGCAATATATAGTAATCCATACTTAACAATGTAATGTTAAGAAAAAGTCCATAGCAACCATATATTTTTAGAATCAGCGTGGAAGGGGCTACAATTTTGGTCCAAGGTCAAATGTCAAAGGTCAAGGTCATTCCTTAGCAACAAGGTAACCATAAGGAAAAGTACATAGCAACCATATATTTTTAGAATCAGTGTGGAAGGGGCTAAAATTTGGGCCAAAGGTCAAAGGTCAAAGGTCAAGGTCAGTCCTTAGCAACAAGGGAACCGTAAGGAAAATATCATAGCAACCATATATTTTTAGAATCAGTGTGGAAGGGGCTACAATTTTGGTTCAAGGTCAAAGGTCAAGGTCAGTCCTTAGCAACAAGGTAACCGTAAGGAAAAGTACACAGCAATCATATATTTTCAGATTCACTGTGGAAGAGGCAACAATTTGGTTCCAAGGTGGTCAAAGGTCAGGGGTCAAGGCTAGTCCTTAGCAACCAGGTTACCATTAGAAAAAGTCCATAGCAACCATATATTCTATGACTCCTGACTACCTGTTGAGTTTAAATTTCAATATTTTATGACCGGAAGTGACGTTTTGTCCATAACAACTGTCCTAAAAGTCCATAGAAACCATACATTTTTTTAAATCTTGACTTCCTACCAGGTTGATATATCCAAAAAAAGGTATCATTCAGTAAGGAATCTATTTTTATTGGAGGACACAAATAGGGAAAGACCTCGCAATCGTTCTTTGAACAATTGTAATTTTATTATTATTAAGGTCTTTCCCTTTCCAAAAGGAAAGACCTTATTGTGTTTCTTATGATTATTATTATTATTATTCTTTTTCTTCCAGGGTCCATATAACAAAAGTGTCGCAACATATCATTTCGATACTTGGTACCATTAACCGACACTGCCTGGGCTTGACCTGACTAACCCTGCGAAACAGATCTACTTTTAGTAACGGGGTTATCTCCCCGTAACCCTCAAACATTGTGTACATATCACCTCCTAAACCGTAACCGGTATAACAAATCCTAAGTGTGGAAATGATTGTACAACTCAAGGCGACAAATCTGGACAAAAAAAATTGTGATGAACTTCCTGTTTACGCGTTTTTGACCAAAACAGTTTCGCAACGCGCCAAAAAAATATTTGAAAACAGTTAGTCCTAGAGACTTGAGACCTTCACCAATCGTCTTAGGTGATACAAGTTGCATCCGAAAATATATATGTCATAGGTCAAATCTCAAGTTTGAATTATTTTTCGTCATGACTTAATATAGGTATTATTGCGCAATATCTAGTAATCCATAGGAAACCATATATTTTTAGAATCAATTTTGATGAAGGGTACAAATCTTTGGTTAAAAATAAAATTTCGCGCTTTTCGCGCCAATGGCGCCAAAATGTTATAGTTGGCCGATTTTGATGATTTTGGTATTCAAGTAGATTTAAGGGTCCTGAGTACAAATCATCGGTCAAAAATAAAATTTTGCGTTTTTCGCCTCAATGGCGCCAAAATGTAAAAGTTGGCCGATTTTGATGAAATTTGTTATTCAAGTAGATTTAAGGGTGCTGAGTACGAATCTGCGGTTAAAAATAAAATTCTCGCGCTTTACGCGCCAATGGCGCCAAAATGTTAAAGTTCGCCGATTTTGATGAAATTTGGTATTCAAGTAGATTTAAGGGTCCTGAGTACGAATCTGCGGTAAAAAATAAAATTTTCGCGCAAATGGCGCCAAAATGTAAAAGTTGACCGTTTTGATGAAATTTGGTATTCAAGTAGATTTAAGGGTCCTGGGTACAAATCTTTGGTTAAAAATAAAATTTCGTGCTTTTCACGCCATTGGCGCTAAAATGTAAAAAGTGCCTAATTTAGATGAAATTTGATATTCAAGTGGATTTAAGAGTTCTGAGTACGAATCTGCAGTCAAAAATAAAATTTTGCGCTTTTCGCGCCAATCGCGCCAAATGTAAATATTAACCGATTTTGACGAAATTTTTTATTAAAGTAGATTTAAGGGTCCTGAGTACGAATCTGCGATCAAAAATAAAATTTCGCACTTTTTGCACCAATGGCTTCAAAACGTAAAAATTAACCAGTTTTTATGAAATTTTGTATTCATGTAGATTTAAGGGTCCTGAGTACGAAACTGCGGTCATATGAATTTTTGTGCCAATGGCGCCAAAATGTAAAAGTTGATTTTTTGGATAAAATTTGGTATTTAGGGAGATTTAAGAGTCCTGAATACAGATCAGCGAATAAAAACAAAATTTCGCGCTTTTTGCGCCAATGGCGCCAAATGTAAAAATTGACTGATTTTCATGAAATTTGGTATACAAATAGATTTAAGGCTCCTGAGTACGAATCTTTTGTCAAAAAATAAAATTTCGACCTTTTCGTGGGCGCCAAATTAAAAAAATGACCGATTTTGATGAAATTTGGTATTCGAGTAGATTTAAGGGTTTTCTAGACTGATTTTGATGAAATATTCATAGCAACTGGCATAAAAATCAATAGCAACCATATATTTTCTAAATGTTGGAATATCCCAAAATTGTATCATTCAGTCACTGTAATCTGTTACTATTGTAACACACAAAATGGGTAAGACCTCGCAATTGTTTTTTGAACGATTGTAATTTAATTAAGGTCTTTCCCTTCCACAGAAGGAAAGACCATACTGTATTTCTGATGGTTATTAAGGTCTTTCCCTTCCACAGAAGGAAAGACCTTACTGTATTTCTTCTGATTATTATTGTTCTTCTTTTCTGCCATCATTTGACGAAAAGTGTCCCGACATATCTTTTCGATACTTGGTACCATTATTTGGTCATACAAATACTTGCCTAAATCCATGCTTTGAAACCGATCTATTTTTAGTAACGGAGTTATCTGCCCCAGACCGGAAAACCTTGTTTGCAAAATTACTCAAAAATTATAACCGTTATCAAAAAACTAAAGAGTGGAAAATGTCATTTGACTCCTGGTCATGATTTGTAGACCAAAAAAAAATTTTCCGAACAACTTCCTGGTTACGTGTTTTTGACTCGAAAAGTGTCGCGACTCGTCATTTTTTTTTCTTCAAAACGGTTAGTCCTAGAGACTTGGGACCTTCACCAATCATCCTAAATGACATATGTTACATTTAAAAATGTCAAGGTCAAAGGTCAAATCTCAAGGTCAGAGGTCATGATACACCTTGTTTGCAGTATAGCTCAAAATCCATACAAAATTGAAGCAGACATGTAATGGGGAAAATACTCGTGTCATTTAAACCTTTATTTGATATAAAGGGTCGAACACTGTACGACAAACCGTTTTCGAGTTAAGGCCCTAAACGCCTTTCGGCTTATCCGTTTTTGGCTTATAACTTTCAAACCGTCAGAGATAATATAGTAAACATATGGGTTTTTTGTAACCGTCATTATGGACCCTTCAATTTAAGACCAAAGTCGAATGGTTACGGGCAGCCATTTTCAAAATGGCTGACACCGTAAACAGTTTTTATTAAATAACACTTAAACCGTACAAAATTAAAGCGGACAATACATGGAAAATATGTTCGCCATGTCGAAATCTACAAAAAGTGTTTCAGGTGCGAAACCATAAAACTTGTCGCTTTTTAGTTATCGCCCTTGATTCTTATTTTTTAAATGATTTTTTGTTTATAACTTTTAAACCATAAAAGATGATGAATGAAACATAGGGTTCATTTGAAAGACGATTAAATTACCTACAATTTGAACCCAAACAATACATGATTCGGTTGAACAGTTTCAAAATGGCGGCCAAAACAAGTTTCGCGAAACACGTTTTTTGCCAATAACTTAAAAACCATAACAGATAGTATGGTAAACATGTATACTTAAATGAATCAGTATATAAAGAGCTACAATTTGAGTCCAAGGTCAAAGGTCATAGGTCAAGGTCATTCCCTAGCAACAAGGTGACATTAATGAAAAGTCCATAGCAACCATATATATTCAAAACCAAGATTACTTTTTGAGTTTTGGGTTAATTTTTTTCAACCGGAAGTAACCCCTAGTCCATAGCAACCGTCATAAAAGTCCTTAGCAATCATACTTTTTCTGACTCTAGGTCCCCTGCTCTTCATTCTGGAGCCTATATCACAATAATTGGCAACATCTTGTCATAAACAAAGTGACTCAAATGTCTTTAGTACTTGTATAAAACACCTTAACAAAACATAACACAGGGAAAGACCTCACATTTGTTCTCTGAACAAATGACTTTTTAATTATTATTTTTCTTCTTCTTTTCCGCGGTCAATTGACGAAAAGTGTCGCGACATAACTTTACGATACTTAATACCATTATTCGGTCATACCTTGACTCGCCTTAACCGATGCTTTGAAACCGATCTATTTTTAGTAACGGAGTTATCTGCCCGTAACCCAAAAACCTTGTTTGCAGATTAACTCAAAAACTGTAACCGTTATCAAAAATCTGAAGCGGGGAAAATGTTGCTAGACTCCTGGTCATGATTTAACACGCAATTTTTTTTTTCGATCAACTTCCTGGTTACGCGTTTTTGACTCGAAAAGTGTTGCGACGCGTCAAAATTTTTTTCTTCAAAACTGTAAGTCCTAGAGACTTGAGACCTTCACCAATCATCCTAAATGACATATGTTACATCTAAAAATGTCAAGGTCAAAGGTCAAATCTTAAGGTCAGAGGTCATGGTACACCTTGTTTGCAGTATAGCTAAAAACCCATACAAAGTTGAAGCAGACATGTAATGGGAAAAATACTCGTCTCATTTAGACCTTTATTTGATATAAGGGTCGAACACTGTACGACAAACCGTTTTCGAGTTATGGCTCTTAACAGGTTTCGGCTTATCCGTTTTTGGCTTATAACTTTAAAACCGTCAGAGATAATATAGTAAACATATGGGTTTTTTGTGACCGTCATTACATGTCCTTCAATTTAAGACCACAGTCGAATGGTTACGGGCAGCCATTTTCAAAATGGCTGACACCGTAAACAGTTTTTATGAAATAGCACTTAAACCGTACAAAATTGAAGCGGACAATGCATGGGAAAAATGTTCGCCATGTCGAAATCTACAAAAAGGGTTTCAGGTGCAAAAGCGTAAAACTTGTCGTTTTTGAGTTATCGCCCTTGATTCTTATTTTTAAAATGATTTTTTGTTTATAACTTTTAAACCCTAAAAGATGATGAATGAAACATAGGGTTCATTTGAAAGAGAATTATATTACCTACAATTTGAACCCAAACAGTACATGATTCGGTTGAACGGTTTCAAAATGGCGGCCAAAACAAGTTTTGCGAAACATGTTTTTTGCCAATAACTTGAAAACCATAACAGATAGTATAGTAAACATGTATACTTAAATGAATCAGTATATAAAGAGCTACAATTTGAGTCCAAGGTCAAAGGTCATAGGTCAAGGTCATTCCCTAGCAACAAGGTAACATTAATGAAAAGTCCATAGCAACCATATATATTCTAAACCAAGAGCAACCATACTTTTTCTGACTCTAGGTCCCCTGCTCTTCATTCTGGAGCCTATATCACAATAATTGGCAACATCTTTTCATAAACAAAGTGACTCAAATGTCTTTGGTACTTGTATAAAATACCATAACAAAAACATAAGACAGGGAAAGACCTCACATTTGTTCTCTGAACAAATGACTTTTTAACTATAATTCTTTTTTTTTCTGCCGTTCGTGAGCAAAAAAATTTCTTGACCGATCTTAATGAAATTTGGCACACTTATTCAGCACTGCCAGGAATAGAAATGAGTATGCCTGTGAGCGCCAACTCCTTTTAGTTTCGGCACAATAGCGCTAAACGCTGTTGACACTTGTGTTCGGATCTTCTCAGAAACGGTTATAGTTATCAAGATTTTGTTTAGTGAAAATAGTAGCTTACATCCTGGTGATAACTTATCATGCAAAAAGAATGCTATAATTTACTTCCTGGTTGTGCGCGTATGGTGCAAACTTGGCGCAAAATGTCAATGTTGTCCGATTTTGATACAATTTGGTTTCCTGGTAGATTTGAGTGTCCTGATTACGAATCTGTGGTCAATTTTTTTTGCGTTTACCATTGCCAAAATGGCGGTCGTAAAATATTTTTTACTTATAACTCGAAAACCGTTAGAGATAGTATAGACAATATATATGAACAAAAAATAATTGTCTTGAAAAGACCTACAATTTGAGTCCAAGAAGTGCATGATTCGGTTGAGTGGTTTCGAAATAACGGCCGAAACAGGTTTTCGCGAAAGACATTTTTTGCCTATAACTTGAAAACCGTAACAGATAGTATAATAGACATGTGTATGAAAAATTAATGAAAAAAAAGTTAAGTAATCTGTGATCTCGGATAACTAAAATGAGATCACCGTTGTTATATCGGATTATTAAACCGTTATCCCGGATTAATAAACCGTTACCTGTATGTGCCTGGTTGTTGTGAAAGATCTGGCCATTGAGGATGTTAATTTGAGAATTATGATTAAAGCTATGGTGAACTAATTTTCCTGCGCTTTGGGTTTGATTAAGTTCATTTACATGATTGCTCTTTTTTTAAATGTTTTAAAGCACCAAGATTTAAAAGTATAATTTACAAATTAAATGAAATCTACAAAACCATGGACATTCCGCTCAAAGACAGACTCATTGCTTTTGGCAATGATGGATCCTCTTTTATGGTTGCCAAAAGGTTGAGTGGCTACATAATTGACGGAGGGACATATGATAAGGTTTTTCACTTCTCATTGACAAATCTTGACAGCCAAAAACTTTTAATAGGGAAAGACTGTGTAAATTAATGGGTTTGCAGGAATGAAATATGATAATGAGTAGCTATTGTGTAGCCCATTGCCAAGCAATAGCTGTGAGACAGGCCAGAGGTTAGAAGAATCAATATACATGTATATGCCCTTTTCAAATTCTATGAAAAAAATACCTGTTAGACTTGCAGCTCTGAAAAACTTTCAGGTAAATAAACTGTTTAACAAGATATCCCATTCAGATTCGTATCCCAACTTTTCATTTCAAATGCCTGTAACAAGCCAGGACCATTACGATCTATAACTATTCCGGTGTGTCTTCCATAATTTGTCTTTTCTCTTGGACATTGAGATTGATCCTTTAAGTTCGGTAATTTTGTTGTAATTACCTTTATCATAAATTATTGAAGCATGCTATACTTAGTCTATAAAGAGATTTGGAATAAGTGTTCGCGAAACAACAAACATTACAGAAACGGCAATTTAAAAAAATTAAATCACAATTGAAAACAGCCAGCAATCTTCAACATGTCTTGCATTTGCCAAAGACTAAAAAAGCAATACGTAAGATTCAAACAAATTCCTTGATTTTCAACAAAAGACCCATGTCTGGACATAAACCAAAACACAAATAGTTGACAGGGACAAACAAAAACTTTGACACGGATTCTTGGCTTAGGACAGGCACATATAAAATGTGGCGGGGATAAACTAGTTTGTTAGGGCTCAACCTTCCCCCTATTATTAAATTTGTACAAAGCACAAAAATAATACTCTTTTCAATTTACAGAAGACCAAATAATCGACATGCGCAACTTTCTTATTGACAACATATTTGTTAAGTTTGGTGGACGTGTTTTTCAGCAAACAATAGGGAATCCAATGGTCACTAATTGTGCACCTTTGCTTGCTGATTTGTTTCTTCATTCTTATGAAGCAGACTTCTTACAATCTTTTCTAGACAAAAAAGACCGTAGACTAGCTCTCTCTTTCAACCTCACGTTCCGTTATTTTAATGATGTCCTTTCACAAAACAATTTTCGATTTGGTGACTTTTGCCATCTCATATATCCCAAGGAGCTTGAGATAAAAGACACAACAGATTCTAGGGAGTCTGCTTCATATTTAAATCTAAATCTCGAAATTGACTCTCAGGGAAGACTTTCATCAAGGCTCTATGACAAACGTGATGACTTCCAATCGTCAACTTTCCCTTCTTGTGTAGCAACATTACGTCCGCTCCACCTTATGGAGTTTACGTATCTCAATTGATTCGTTACCCCAGAGCATGCATGACTTACATCGATTTCCTTAGCAGAGCGACACGTCTGACGCAACAATTGCTCACACAGGGTTATGTTGCTCCTCGGTTGCTGTCTTCACTCAAGAAATTTTACGGAAGACATCATGTACTTATAGACAAATATGGGTTTTTCGATCTCTCAGATGAGTGCAGATGTTGATTTGTCATAGGGGTTTGTTTTGTCTTCCTTTACCGGATTTGACACGCTGAATGGACTATTGGCAACTCGACGGGTGTGCTATAGCAAGCAGGAACTGCCTTCTCTTCCGGAGCATCTGAGTTCACTCTTGTTTCGACTGGAGTTCGCGTTGTTGATTGATATTCAGTTATTTTATGTTTTCATGTTTTACATGTTGTCTGTTTTTGTCCCGTTCTTGTTGGTGTTTACTGGTTTTGTCTCTGCCCTTTCGGACTTTTGCTTCTTTTACTTTAAACCGAGGGGACCTATCACGATGTTATCCAATGTTTACAAATTACCTGTATCATGTTAAATTCTGGGCCAACATTTTCTGAGACCAATGGTCCCGTACATTTAACAATAAATACACGGACATTTGTAAAGCATTTCATAAACTGAAACATGTACATGTATAATGTTCTTAGCTAGTAGAATGTTTAAAACATTGTTTATGCAATAAATTAGTGACAGTTATAAGCCTTAAAATTAAAACGTGTTTTTAATGTTATTTCACTAATAGTTTAATTTTTTAGAGATGATTTTTGCGACAATCAGGGCTGTAAAAACAATTTCTAACAATTTTGCAGCAATTTTGATAGTCAATCCTATCCCCCGATCGCCAACATAAATTTAACCCCGGATCGTCACAAACCCGAGTTATAAAAATTTGTTGGTATGTCCTTTAATCTCGATTTTTTGAAAGTAAACGGTGTTGGAAAATGGAGCACAATGAAACGAAGGTA
Organism: Arcuatula senhousia; assembly: GCA_963971305.1. Lineage (NCBI taxonomy): Eukaryota > Metazoa > Mollusca > Bivalvia > Mytilida > Mytilidae > Arcuatula > Arcuatula senhousia. The sequence goes on from OZ020308.1 coordinate 30,033,825, forward strand.
GGCAGATCCTTATCGTGTTTCTTATAGTAGAAAATCGGTACCAAATAGTCATTTTATGACTTTTGATGCACCCCCTTCGGATAACTGTTGAATTGTTTACCTATTCACGGAAAGCTTTCGAATACGGAAAAGTGATGTAAAGAAAGCTAAAATGACATAGAATTCCGTCGGCAAATCACTTTTCGCAGAAAAATCTTTATTTTTTTATAGAATCTGACAGAAAAGATGACTTACCTGTCAATCTTCCGCTTCTTTTCCGCGTCCCCGTGATTCTCCGTGCCGTACCCCCAAATGTATACATGTACGCGGTGATTTGACGACACACAGTTTTCCCGTCTTGAAATTTTTGCAGTTGAATGAAAAATCAAACCATGATTTAGGCAATGACTAGCTAGGAGCACAGCATCATTATTCAATTGTCTTCATATGAGAGGGAAGAAAAGAGGAAAAAATATTTAATTAACTTAATAATCATAAAAACTTCTTTAAAATACTCCAAATTTATTTTAGCAACCGATGCTGTGAATTCTGTGGTTGATTCTGAAAAGGCGCCTATGAGCGCGTGACATTTCCCTCCAAATTTGGAGTAATGACGTTAACAATATATACTTCCTTGATATGCAATGTACAAAAATTAATGAAAAGCGCAAATAAAATACTTCTTTTTCAAACTTTTCCCATGTTTTAAAACACAAATATATTTTAGGAGCGATACTACTATTAATCACGACGGACCTGTAATTTTTTGAGAAGCATATCCGGACGAAAAAAAATATATCAGCATTAAGCATTTTTTTACGCTGTGCTCGCTATAAATAAAAACGTATCTTACCAATACTAATGAAAACAGCATTAACATCGTAGATCATACCAACGAAGTGAGGTAAAATAGTTTAGCAATGAAATTGTAAAAGTATACCATATAAACGAATATAATTGCATAGAAATTTGAAGGTGCACTAGTAGACAGAGATGGGATATCTGTCATTCAAATGATAGCAGATGTTTGTGCGTCGTCGAGATTTGTTTTGTCTTCCTTTGCCGGATTTGACACACTGTGTTGGAAATGGGCAACGGGCCGGTGTGCTATGGTAGGCGAGAACTGCATACTCTAACGGAGGACCTGAGTTCACTCATGCTGCGACTTGAGTTCGCGTTGTTGATTTCCGTTCGATTGATTCTTTGTTTTGATTATCTTCGTGCTGTTTTTTGTTCGTGTTTACCGGTTTCGTCGTTGCCCTTTCGGACTTTTGACACTAGAGTGCCCCTTTGGTGCCTCTTTAATTGCTTCTCTCTTATATTCAATTTTGCAACAGAAATCACGCCATAGACCAAATGTTACTACTGTATGTTAAGAAATTCATTTATTATCTCTGTTGTTTTACTTTGATCGTCGAGAAAATAATTATAATGTCTAGCTGAGAAAGATTACACTTATTAAGATCTTTAGTTGAGACATTTGGTGTTTTTCTTGTTTTAATATTCTTAGTGAGATAATGTATTAAATAGCTGTCATATTGGAGGGACGGAAACATTTTGTCCATTTAGTTGTATTCTATATAATATATTTACACCATATAAAGGACAATTGTCACGATGAAACGTTAACCAACCCGCCACGCGTCAGGCGTAACATAATTCATTGTCTGGACATTTGTTGTCATTTTGATATTGGACAGAGTCTGAAGCACAACCAAAGAACTGTCATTTATTTTAGTGAATAGGCCGTTAAGGCTTATATCTTACTTAAAACACAGCTTAGGCAAAAACGGTGTTATATTAAAACATAAAGCGATTAAAAATATGTTTTGCACGTGGTATTATAAACGCCAATACAATCAGATAGTTTAAATACCCTAACGTAGCACGTTTCAATCGAGTCTCCCATAGCTGAATGGTTAATATAGTGAACTATGGAGAAAATGATTGGTGATGTGTTTCCAGCCATTACAAAAATATGTTTACCTATGTTTTATATACGTTTATACAATCAGAATGATTAAAATACTCTAACTGAATTTTATTCGATCGAGTCATTAGTAGCCATACGATCTATGACGAGGGTTGTGAGGAGAAAGATTGCGTATTCGAATCTAGGCATTGGATATATAATCGGAAAAAAGTGTTAAATATACTTGAAGATTTCTTTTCTGTTCAAGTATAAATTTTGAAAAATGTTAAAATCTCGAAAAACTACAACTGACGGTGACCGGTATTAAATAGAAGTAATCCAATATAATATTAATACTAAACAGTCCTTATCGGTAAAATGAATACTACATTAACTAAAGCATCACATCACCACTTATGAATGTTGATGTATTTTCCTATTGCCATATCTGGAAATATTTTAATCAGATTCACAAGTATTAATTTATTTTCCTTTCGCGTACTGTACAGTCACATTGCTTGGGGAAATTAATATCAATTTGAAGAAACGAAAAAAGGTATACTAGACAATGAAATTGTTAAATTCGATTCATTTTGATATTATCAGATCAGTTTATGTAGTGCTGTTCCTGATTAGCAATTCGATAACTACGAAAGCCCAGAAGGCTCATACGAGATTCGAGATTCGAAATCCAATATACTTAAAACCAATCAGATTGCTTGTTTTATAATCATCTACCAATCAAAATAGTACTTTTTATAAAGAATTCGAGATACGAAATTCGATATACGAGATTCGAAATGCGAGATTCGAAATTCGAGATTCAAGATACGAAGAACGAGATTCGAGATACGAGATACAAAGAATGAGATTCGAGATACGAGATTCGAAATTTGAGATACGAGAATCGAAACTTCTAATTCAATATACATTTTTTCACTAATAACCAACAAAATAGGTCGCCATTGAATTCCAGAAAACCCTATTTCAACAGTGCAATCCATAAATTTGTAAAACTCAATATATTAGTATTGTGTTTGCTATTGGTATTTTAGATATATTTAACGGTCACGATTTAAAGTTAAATTGGCAAAACACCTATGGATCTAAGTCGGATTTGTATAAAAGATTTAGATAATTGATATTAATGTGTATTTCCAATCACCTGTCTGTTGATTTTAATACGGTTTAAATCAGAGGCTGTAGTGGCATATTAAAAAAAGACTTTCGTTGTTGGAATCCTCCCTTTCTTTTGGGTCAAACAGGGGCGTTGATTTTTTGGCAACAAGTCCAGAATTGCTATATCATGCCAAAACATCCATATTACATGTAGCGACTGCTTACTTTAATACTCTATGTGTGACATGAGTCGTGTAGCTCATGACAAACAACCACCAGAGTTAGCTACTCAAGTAACAGTCGAACCAGAGCCAGGAACCTTTTCAAACTAAGTGAAGAATCTTCATGAGACGCCCATTGGCAAATCATTTCAATTAATATCACTTATCATCTTATGTATCCCTTAATTACATAAGAAACATTTAATGACTCATCAGTTTGAGTTGCTGCGAAGTTAAACAAAATTCGCGAACTTAAAGACCCGTGTTTTTTCTCAGGCATTTGATTTTTTAGATTTTTTGCGATACATGTAGTTAAAAAATCGCGAAAATAAGAACATCCGAAAAAAAATTGTTAATAGTGTCTAAACAGTAGATACCTTCATACTGTTCCTGTAACGTATGCGATATACGCACGATGCACGCACGATGTGCGCACGTCGTAAGCACGATGTACACACGATGCACGCACAATACGATGCACGATCTACCATACGATTAACGCTGTGAGAAATGCTTCTCCAACGTGCATCGTTTTGTGTAGCGTGCATCGTTCATCGTGCATCGTGTAACGTGCATCGTGTAACGTGCATCGTGTAGCGTGCATCGTTTCGTACATCGTGCATATTGTAGCGTACATCGTTTATCTTGTCCAGCGTACGCGTGTCAGGTTAGCACATATTGTAATTTCATTGTATTATATTTTTTATTTCATTTTATTTTATTTATTTTATTTTATTTTGTTTTATTTTATTTTTATTATTTCATTTTATGTTATTTTATTTTTATCTCATTTTCCTATCTATTATTTTATCTTATTTCATTCTATATTTTTTTCTTTTACCTTTTTTTTTGGCTTTTTTAATGTAGAATATTTCCCTTTTTTGTTTCAAAGATAAGTTTGTTTTCTGTTTTTTTTTTTGTGTGTTTGTTTTTTTTTTTAATTTTTTTTAATAATTTTTAGTTGTTGTTTCATTCTTTTGTTTTCTTTGTTTAAAATGCATTCATGTAATTGAGAAGTGTCATCTGCAGGTTATAAAATGCAATTGTTTATTGTTTGGACTACCTGAGGTTTATATTATACAATGTCTTATGTATATATTTGATGGTCTACAATAACCGAGTATTTCAATGTCGTTTTAAAGAACTGTTTGGTCGTTTCTCTTCGTTTTATTAAAGGTTCGTTATTTTTATCCATATTTAATTTACATATGCCAGTGCTTCATTATATAGTCTCTATATCCAGTTAGATTTAAATCAGTTATTTAGTTAGTTAGTTACTCTTGAGACAATTAAAACTAAATTAGTTAAGTAATCTCAGGTTACTCTGCAAAATAAACGGAAATAACCTTTTGCCATTTTAACACATCGTTTCGTGTATCAGAAATAACCTTAATGTTTTAATGTTTTTTTCCACTTACATACAACTAATTGTTAATATCCTACAACCAGCTCAGTGTGGACATAACATACTTGTACGGATACAGTAGAATAAAAGTTATTACAAGTATAACTGTAACAGTATAATATAAATTTCAATGTTCAAAATTAGGACCTTGCTCTTAAAATAGTATACCCATTAAATTAATCTGCAACATTTACAAATAATAAAGGTGTTTAATATCCAAGAATTTAGAATCTTAAAACGTCATCCTAATAAACAGATTATACCATCATTTATGATGGCTCGCGGGTTTTAATTTGCGCATCTTTTTGCGCAGCGGTACTATATCGGTAAATCCACTCAATGTCTGTAGCTTTGTCACTTTTCTCATTAAACAACACATCTTCTCTGCAAATCTGATAAATTATATAGTTCAGTTCTTACTGTATGCCATGTTTTACATTGGAATCCTCATTTTCTTTATATTTTGTAATGAAAAATGCCAAATTGCAACAGTTTTTTTTTAATTTCATTTTTTCATTTGCACCGTGACCCCCATTTTTTATTGATTCCATTTGAAAATGCATTAAACACACATTCTTTGCAAATTTGAAGAAATTCTGTTGTTTAGATTTTTTTCTATGACATTTTTTAGCTTTAAATTATCATTTTTCCTATATAATCTGGGAAATAGCCTATATTGAGAAACTTAATAACGAGCTTAAATGAACGGTTACCCCCATTTTTATTGCATATTTTTTATTCCATACACAAAGGACTCACTAGTAAAGTCATGTTGGTTTTGATTGGCCATTTTTGGCATTAAACCGATTTGAAAAAGATTTCTAAAAAATGAATTGAATTGATTTAGATTGCCCGCTTTTATTTCAATTTATTTCAATCTCAATTAAACTCTTTATGATCTAAATCAATGCATTTTGGGACGTGCGCATTGCAGTCAATCAATCTAAATCAATCTCACTGACAGCCCATCAAACTACTATAATGGTTAAACCCGGTCAATATATTTCAAACCTCGTTAATCGAAAATCCTTGCATCCAATCAATCCAAATCAATCCATAGATAATACCATTTAAACCAAGAACACATACGTATACACAAAACATTAGATTGATTACATAAATTGTATCAATTTACCAATTCAAAGTTTTTTATTTAGACTGTTTAGATTTGATTAGAGAAAATAACTGAAATGATAAAATAATTATATAATAAAAATAAAATAATTCATAATTTTCCTCATACACAACATATGGAGTATATATAATAAAAATTAGTAAAGAAAAATGTGCATTTTTTGCTTTATTAATTTTAAATATTGCTTGTTGTTTATAAGATGGTGGTAAAATGTTATTTTTGTACTACGTTTTCGACGTTTTTATTTTACATGTTTTCGTGATTTTGATCTTTACTTCTCGTGTTTTTGTGTTGGGGAGATTGTACACTCTCTGAATCATACAAAGTTCCCTTTTTAGCGTGTACCGTGTATCGTGCATCGTGTACCGTATACCAATCATTTCGCTCCGTGTACCGTGTATCATTCCATGTACTGCTCCGTGTTCCGTGTACCTTGAGCATAAAAAATATTTTTTCTGGTGTTTAAACAATCTAACAAACATGTAATTGTTATTCATTGCCATATTTTGTATTTTTTAACCGAATATCAAGACACTCATAGATGAAAAATATAATCAGAATTTGAAAAAAAAAAATCAAGCATGATTAGAAATTATAAGAACTCCATAGCTCATTCTGTTTCCTACCTCTGTATTATGTGCGATTGTTTAGTAAGTTAAAATATTTTAATATGCATTGTACATACATACATTCATACTGGGTTTTTGCTAGATTAAAACCGCTTTAAAAAATAATAATCAGAATTTGAAAAAAAAATCAAACAGAAGAACATAAATCATGCATAATTAGAATCTAATGAAACTCAATAGCTCATTTTAAATTTCTTACTTATCTATCTGTAATATGTGCGATTTTTTAGTAAGCGATCTTTTTTTATTTCAGAATATGTTAATATACATACATACGTACATACTGAATTTTTGCTATGTTAATAGCACTACAAATATCCGAGTATTATGATTTTAAAAATGTTTATTTTCCTAAAATCTTAAAAATAAAATACTTAACAAATGGGAAAAAATGGTTTACCAAGATCTAGTCAACAATATTTTTTGCAATAAGCAAGAAACGGTTTACAGCATACATTGTATGATTATGACATTTTGTGAGATCAGAGATAGACTAGAAAAAAAGCGGTTTTTCACAGGTTTTGAAGGACGGTTATAGAATGTTTGTTTTTACGACAAAAGATCAAGAAAATAGAGCGTTTTTTTTCGAAAAAAAAATGTCGAGAGATATATTTTCAGTTTAAATGGAACAACAGGTATACCGTAAAAGACATAACAAAAGTTAACTAATAAATTGTTATCAACTCTATATTGAAAAAAGTTATTGATGTTATCTACCCATAATGATACCCGATCGAAATAAAGTTTCTTGGTGCCTATCTCCATGTCAAGTTTCACTTAAATCCAACGTGTGGCTTAGACGGATTTGCGATTTTGAGCATGATATGCATGCTGTATTTTCTAAACATTTTAAGTTACAGATCACAAAAACTTTGCACAACGGTTTCAGTGGAGATTTGTGAAAAGTTGAACGGACGGACGGCAGCTGACAAACTCCAAGTAATGCTGGCAATAGCTCAAATGGTCGTTGCTTGGGCGAGCTAATATAAAATAATTATATTCCGATTGCACTATCAATTGGTATTTGAAATCAATAAGTCTTTTAGAAATACAATGTATGTGTTTCTTTTTGGATTAAGATTTTCCATCACATTCTGTATGACCTTGATGTATAAAGTTGCTTCAAAGACCTTCAATATAAAACTATTTCTGATTCTACGGTTTGTGTTTGATGTCCGTCATTAAAATGAATTTTTAAAAAATTTAGACACTTTTATTATTTATGAAAAATGCTCATATGAAGGTACTAAAACGTTTTATTTAAATCGCCTGGTACCGGCGCTACAAAACAAAAAGAAATATTTTTAAGTCTGGGAATATTCTTAACTCTCATAGTAAATACATTGAGATGAAAATATACTCAAACTTAAGTATTTTTTAAAGTTTTGTGGCGCCGGGGTCTGTTCTAAGGATTAATGTTTGCTAAAATACCTAATCATATCAACCATAAATCCTGAATTGAACCATTTTTTAATTTGAAATTCTATCATAAATCATATGATAACGGAGTTAAGCGAGCAATACTTTATGGTTTCAAAGTGTAGAAAACAAGAAATGTTAAAGTGGACGATCATTTGAGGGAAGACAGGGGCTGGCAATTTAGATTATTTATTTTCAAAATAAAGAAAATTATTTTCCGCCACTGTGCGGCAAGAATAATATTTTCTACACACCATACTTAATAATCTAGGGACAGATTTTTTTTTAATTCTTGGAGGTAATAAACAGAATAATTAGTTCCAACTTACTTTTTTCAGGCCATAATAGACATTTTCACTGTAAGCCGAAACCGAATCCGAAACCGAAATTGAAACCGAAACCAAAAGTATGGAACGAAATACTGTGTCATTATCATAATTGCAACTTTGAGATGTCCAAAGAACGTTTTTCTTGTGGTTTATTCATTATGTTTTTTTTTATTCATTATAATATATAATATAATATTTTATATACCCATTATGATATGGGCTTGTGTACTGAATGACCCATTTGAAAGTCTGAAAAAGCAATGGTGAAATCAGTAACACGAATTAGTATAACACGAAGAATCAGGTAACGAAAAAAACAACTACCTAACATCAATCAGCATCGTATTTTCAAGTCGTTTACAATGATTTGTGTTGGTTTTTTTCTTTGTTAATTTATAAAGTTTGTTATAACATGTAAAAATGCATCATATTCAGTCTTCTATGATGCAGATGTATAACACTGTTTTGGACATAGAAAAATTTTGTAATAATCAGACCTAAACATTTTTTTTCCGTGTCATTCTAAGTCTTTGTGTTTGTTTTTGTTTGCTACAATGTGTACTTCATGTCATTCGACATTTATTAGTCTGATACTTCCGATCGATTTTTCTTAGCAGCAATAAACTCAACTTGTTTGTCCATGGCCTTGTTGCTTGAGATACTAGTAGTTGATACGTTTTTACTTTTTGATTCAATTTTGATGATGATAACTTTTATCTAGATTTTATGAAAAATGTTTGTTGCCTTTTCTCTACAACATCCTAGTCTTCTTGTCTGAAATACTTAGTTCTTGGGATTGCTCTGTGCATTAATGTGTTTAGCAAAAACGATTATCCCAATATGTGTACTTTTATTGGATGTCTTTTGTATATGCCATGTATAACAAAGGTCTAATGACAGTGCATTGTGGAACACCTATGAGTGCATGGTTCTATTTGACTCGGGATCGATTCTCCATACTAAATAGTTTCGTTATTAATTTTATTTATCCCCCGTCCGTTTAAAATCTGTTGATGAGATAGGGGCACTTTTATGTTATATGATTTAATCTTGAATATCTTTATCATTATCCAATTTTGAATGACAAGAATTGACAGTACCTTTGTCGGAAGAAGCAAAGAGGCCCAATGGGGCATTCGAGTGTCAAAAGTCCGGAAAGGCAACGACAAAATCGGTAAACACGAACAAGAACAGCATGAGGAAACACAAAACATATAATCAACTGAACAGAAATGAATTCGTAACAAGAATAAACTCAGGTGCTCTGGAAGAATAAGCCGTTCCTGCCTGCTATAGCACACCCGCTCCGCTGATCACTTCCTATCCATCTTTGTCAAATCCGATAAAGGAAGACAAAACAAAACTTTGACAAACCAAAATCTGCCGCATCTGAGGGATAGAAATCCTAGATTTGTCTACAAGTACGTGGTATCTACCACAAAATGTTTTAATTGAAGACAACAACCGATAATCGACATTATCCTATGTTAGTAATTTCTGTGTCAAACGTGACGCTCTGCTAGGGAAATCGATGTAATTTCCGCAAGCTCTGGAGTAACAAATCAATTATGATACGAAATTTCATAAGCTGGAGCTTATGTTAGAAATGTTAAAATGTTAGAAGGGAAATTTGATCGGTAAACAAGGAAATGACGCAAGAGAAACTGACGAGCTAACAGAGAAATAAGGCTCCATTGGGCACCTAGAAGATGCATAAACATACAGATTTATGCAATTTAACTTTGATGATCAATCTTATATGTCGAAAAAAATATCCGGCAAATTCCATCGGAGAAACTGAAAATTGCAGCAGTCCTGACTTGATATAGGAATCTAACGAATGATGTGTAAAACCAGGTTTTATAGCGCCAACATTTTTCTTCCCTGTGGTTCGAAAGGCCCAGTAGTAACACAAAACACAACACTACCATAAGATACAAAAGACAGTGAAGATTACCTCCTAAGAACAATAAACAGCTGTAATTAAACCAATCAGGAGTCATTTAATCAGTTATGATTTTGAATATGTATACCAATGAAAGATATTGAAAAGAAACCGTTTTGGAGGCCATTACATTATATTCAGTCTGTAAGAAGATAATTGAACTATTCATCAGAATTCTTGAAAGGTAACCGCTAATACAACAACATAAGAGCTGAATTAGAATGCTTACACTCGCCGAGTAAACATATGCACAAATAAATTCGACTTTTAAGCTTTAACAATTAACATTTTATCGGACATTCAAAGTTTCAAAAATAAATGTTTTCTGACCAGTTGAATTCAGTTTCGGTTTCAATTTCGGTATCGGTTTCGGTTTCGGCTTATAGTGAAAATGTCTAGTATAAGGTGACATCACTGTTTTTTTTTCTCTCTCAACAATTGTGATACAGTTAACCTAGCTCTTCCATTTTTGATGGTTGTGGATTTCAAAAGACACAATTGTTTTTAATCCTACATTAAAATCTATAATTATTGTTTTTGCTGTCAATAATATTTATTCACACAATAGCAGTTGAACTTTGATGAAAAAGCATAAGATACATGACATGTACAATATTTAGGCTTCTTTTAATGCATTTTATCTAAAACATGTGTGCACTTACCTTATAACAAAACAATATACTGCAGCTGCGGACCCAGAATTTTCGAAAGTTCAACATAAAGTCCAAATGTTGAAGCATGCAATTATATAAATATAATTGCTGTGACATTAATATAAATCACAAAATCGAAAACACTACACAACCTTGCATTATTTTTTTCTGATGGAAACCATCAGACGTGTTTTCTAAAACTTATTTTACTGGTACAGATGAGACCAAACCTAACCTGTACAAAAGTGAACTTAGAGTGGACCTGTGGTTCACTTTTCTGGTCTGGTTTACTTCTCTTGACCAATCCACGAAGCAGACCTAGGTCCACTTTTCTGGTTTGGTTTGGTTGGAAAGCAGACCAGACCTCACCACAAGTCTGGTTCAGTCAAAACTCTGGTTTGGTTTGCTTTAAATAATGAACCAGAGTGGACCAGACCTAAGTTTGGTCTGCTCTAAGTCTGGTCTGCTTTAAATAGTGAACCAAGAGTGGACCAGACATAGAGCAGACCAGACCTAAGTTTGGTCTACTTTAAGTCTGGTCTGGTCTGCTTTAGATATATAGTGAACCAAGAGTGGACCAGACCTAGAGCGGACCAGACCTAAGTTTGGTCTGCTCTAAGTCTGGTCTGGTCTGCTTTAGATATATAGTGAACCAAGAGTGGACCAGACCTAGAGCGGACCAGACCTAAGTTTGGTCTGCTCTAAGTCTGGTCTGCTTTTAATATATAGTAAACCAAGAGTGGACCAGACCTAGAGCGGACCAGACCTAAGTTTGGTCTACTTTAAGTCTGGTCCACTAAAGGAATGGTCAGTTTTTATAGGTTTGGTCTGCCTGAGGTCAAAGTGAACCAGACCTTGGGCAAAGTTTGCTTTTGGAGTGAACTTGAAAGCAGACCTAGGTTCACTAAAACCAAACCAGACCAGAAAAAAGCAGACCTGAACCAGACTTCTGGTCCACTTTATAAGTCTGGTGCGCATACAGGTTAGGTTTGGACCCATCTGTACTTGGTTAATATTGTTTATTTCTAGAAAACTTACTTCAGGAAATGTATATAGTGTACTCTTGCATGGTTATACGTGTGAAAAATATATTGAAAATCTAAGACAAGTTAAGTATTGGCTTTGAGTAATCAGCACGACCCATCTGGTACGGGAATGGATGGACATACCGAAGAACTATAACAGACAATACAAATCTAATATAAGAGGTGTTATACGATTCTGTACGGAAACGTGTTTTTATTGGTAAAGATATGTCCCAATGACGGATCCAGAAGGGGGATCGTGTTCGTCGTTTGAAAGTTGGGAAAGGTTTTAGAAAAAATCGTCTGAAATGGACTACCTTTTTGTCCTCATAACACCTCTCCTTTTTAAGAAAAATATATATGTTTTGCTTCATTTCACCGATTGCAATTTTCAAAATTTGTATTGTTATTTTCAACAGTAAATAACATAACTAAAGCGTTCGTGTTGAATGCATAAGATGTTCTTTATTTTTTATGTACTATTTTTTTGGTTAACACTAGAACTAGATCATTCTCTTAATCTTAGGCTTACTATAAATACCCTCAGTAAATACCAAAGCTTAGTTTCATTACATTTGTATTAATGATATTATGTGCATATTACTAAATTTTGATCTCGCTGATATGAACTGATATGTAAAAGATCATTTTGAAAAAAAAAGAATACGTTACTGTCATGACTGTATCCCTTTAAAAAGAAATCAAATATTTTTCGACAGTTAACAATAAATTCGAGGATAAAATATATTAATTATTTAGAATTGATACTTGGTAAGGGCTTGTTTTATATAAAATTTAATGCCTTTTGTTTTTTTTAACTTGATTTTGCAATTTTGCAGACGAAAAAAAAAACATTATTAATTTATCATACGCAATATTTGGCACAACTCATAACAAAGACAATGCTATGCACTGTACATAACGATTTTTTTGGTACTAATGGAAGATCGATGGTAAAGAGAAATAAAACAATGGTATTGTTTTAACCAAACAAAAGACATGACGACTAATTCCCAAGCGAAAATGAGCGGTTGAAACTAGATATATGTATCATATTATTAAATAACTGAATGAACGAGTAAACAAGATACCAGTTTCTGAATTAATTATCACAATAAACAACAGCCAAACACAACTTAGTAACTGAAGCAAAAACACAATTGGCCATATATATAATTATTTAAGGTTTCTTCCGACTCCCGAACACTTCTTCAATCTCAGCCTGATAACAGGATAACAGCGGGTACCCGTATATGATATAGCGTATCTGTGTAGCCACCGGCCGGACAAGGACGACACTGGCAATAAAATCTGGAGTAATGGAGTTAAACCAATATACATTGACTACTTAGTGAAAACTATATTTTTTTTTCAAAAAAAGATATACAAGGAAAATTGTGTACTATAAATAGCTAATTTATTTTCTATCACTTGAGGAAAATATAAATAAGAATTGTAAAAATATAAAATCAATAATAACAACCACATTCGTTCAATAGCAAGTTTAAGCTGGTCGGGGGATGATACAAGGATATACAGGATTTATATTACCATGCACTATATCGTTTACAAGTTCTTCCTAATGAATTACGATTCGGCCGACATTAAAAACATAGCTATATAGACACTTTTCAGTCATGTCAGTTTGGTGATTTTAGAATAAATAATAAAAAATAAGATTGAAAAAAATAATGATAAAATAAGATTTAAAATGACTTTAATTTGTCTAAATATGATATGCTTCCGGAAATCTAATAATTATTATTATTTCAAATTATCGTGTTTCTGTTGGTTAATGGTATTACCTATGGATTGATTTGGATTGATTGACTGTCAGGATTTTGGATTAACGAGGTTTAAAATAGATTGACCGGGTTTAACCATAGTAGTTTGACGGGGCTGTCAGTGAGATTGATTTAGATTGATTGACTGCAAGGCGCATGTCTCAAAATGCATTGATTTAGATCATAAAGAGTTTGATTTAGATTGAAATGAATGGAAACAAAGAGAGCAATCTAAATCAATTCAATTGAAATTTTTATAAATCTTTTTCAAATCGGGTTATTGCCAAAATGGCCAATCAAAACCCAAATGACTTTACTAGTGACTATATAATGCCAAATTACAGAGCAATCTGAAAACTTTCAATTTAGACCCTTGAACCCCCTTATGTCAAAAGAATGTCCCCATCCGGCTTGGAAATGGTAAAAAGGTCAGTTCTTTATCTCCTTTGTTCCCCGTCGCAACGCGGAGCGGGGCCATAGACATGCCGAGCGAACGTTCGTCCGTCACACTTGTTTCGTAACAGATTTCTCAGCTGCTTGAAATATCTGGTATGCAGCTTCAGGTGGGGGACTCATACGGTGGCCGATGCGTTTCCAGATCCGTCTCTCGCCATTTTCTGTTTTACAAGCTGACTTAGAATTTTGCCGAGAAAAGAGTGACCACCTCTTACTACGGTAGCCGGTGTTTTTTTCGCTCTACGATTTATCGAATAATATATGAGTTTTGAAGATAGTGAAGATGCCAGAAAGAAGTTCAGATAGACAGAATACTAATAGATTCTCAGAATTAACGCATAAAAGCGACGAAGAGATAAAGAACACACAAGAAAAAGGTAGAAATAGTACAGATCCAAAACCCAAACAAAGAAATCAATATGGAGGCCTCCTATGCCCAAATAGCTGAAGCCAGTCTATCAACAGAAGTAGACTCAGTAGTCCCAGTTAAGCCTATTTTCATCAAAGAAATTGAAATTCATGGTATGAAAAAACCACCAAAAGAATTTTGGGTCACCCATACAGAAGTTTACAACGCCATTGGGCAAGTGATTGCACACCATCATATTGTTGGTATCCAGAGAATATATAAAAACTGGAGGATCTACCTTGACAACGAGGAAGATAGACTCAAATAAGTTACACAAGGCTTGGTGACGAGACAAATCAGTACAAGTATATGATATGAATCCCAGAAATCCCAGATACTCAGATGTAATACCTGTCAGAGTAAAGAACATTCCTAAATCTGCAGATGATGGACAGGTAGAAAGAGCTATTACCATCAGAGAAGTAATAAGCCTGACCAGAGAAAGGCTAAGAGTCAACAACAAGCTCACCAACTGTCAAACTGGAGACAGAAAAGTTCTTTGCAAGAAATTTGAGAAACCTCTACCAAGACAGCTTAAAATAGGTAAATATCTTGCAACTATTCTACATTTTGGACAGCACAAGATATTTGATAACTTTATATGTAATAAATGCATGCAAAAGGGGCACACAATACATCAGTGTACCAATGAGTGGATGTGCAGGAAGTGCAATAAACCAGGTCAAAAATGCTGGACTGTCAAGAATTCCTGTATAAAAAGTTCCAACATGATATGAAGGAGGATGAGGATGAGAACAACACTTTTGAAACAAACGTGGAAGAATTTGAAGAAGAGAATGATCCAAATATACATACAGATGGTCATGATGTGAAAGGTCAACATGATCAAGATGATGAGCATAATATAGAGCAGATTTCACAGTCTATACTGCAGCCAACAGTCAACATGGAAATCCCTAAGAGTAAAAGTGACACAAAACTTAAAGATAGTAACAAAACCTAACAACCAAGTTAAAGTGAAAAGAAAAAAACAATCATTGAAATCACAACAAAAGAGACAGAGTGAGATGACTTATTTAATAACTCCTCATAGAAATCAGTTCCTGAAAGAGAAAGAGAAAAGAACACCACCAACTCCAGAGCAAAGAGAGTCCAAACATAGATAGTTCAAATTATGTATAAACATGTTTGTTTTTTTTAACTTGTTTTTATTTATAAAAAAGTACAAAAAGAAAGTGAACCATTAAATTTATAACAAATCTAATAACTATAAGACAACACTATGGAAAAACAGACTGTCTTTTCTCTGTCGTATATAATGATTGTGTTATATTCTTGTATTCTACTATTTATATTATCTATAGATAAATATGTACTGTGTATTGATGAAAGTGAAAATAAAAGGATGTTAGTATGTAAACCCCCTTTTTGTTGAAGTTTTTAGAATATTACAAATGGTTAACTGCAAAAATAAAACTTAAGATTTCATCAAAAATAAATTTAATTCAACAAAATCCTCTTGTATATTTGTTGTATATGTTTTGGTGTATCGATTTGTTAAATCTCTTTAAACACATTGCAAGCAAATTATTCAGAGAACTCAAACGCGCACCTGTTTCATTGATCAGAAAAGTATTAAAACGAAATGACCTTCACATTCCTATTTTATCAATGAACTTAAATCTAATATTCAGATATTTAAATGTCTTACAAGAAAATATCGATGTTTGTATTGTTTGTATTTTCATTTACCATGCATTTTGTGGTATTTTAAATTGTCATGTATCTTTAAATTTTAATTTACAATTCTCAACAACATCCATATATGTCCTTCTAATGTAAAATGGTTACGTGATCTATCCAAAAAATTTAGACTATACGAATGGATTAAGTATCAAAAATGCAATATAATTTTTATTAAAAAAACTCATATTGATAAAACATTTGAAAACTTATCATCAACGGAATGCGATTTCAACTTTCATTTCAATCATGGAACTACAGCGAGCAAAGGAGCTGCAATTATGATAAAAATGATTTTTCATGTGAAATTGTAGAAGAACATATAGACAAAAGTGGTAGAATTATATTGTTTATGTACAAATAGAAAATAATATATATTTACATTTGTAAACATTAACGCCCCAAATATTGAACGCGAGAGAAATACTTTTTTCAAGAAACTAAAAGATTTTATAGTTAAACATGCAATTGGAAGTATTATATTGGGGGAGATTTCAATGATACCCTTGAAGAAAAAGATAGGCAATCTTCAGCGAGTGCAAAAAATAAAAATAATTCTAAACCCGTGCATGGTCTTAAAAGATAAATAAAATCAAACAAACTCATAGATATATGGTGGATTATGAATACTAAAATGCGACAATGCACATGGAGAAGATCGAATCCCCCACAAGCAAGCAGAATTGTTATGTTTTTGATCAATCTAGACTTGATGCCTAACATTCTATCGTGTGATATAAACCAGTTAGGATCAAATTCACAGATCACCAGGCTGTTTTCATTAAAATACAAATATTATCATCTAAAAGTAAAGGACCATGAATTTGGAAAATTAATAACTCTATAATAGATGAGCAAAATTATATCAACGAAATTGAAAAGCTAATAAACAAATACAAGATTATGATCGAAAAAAACTACTGCCGACATAAGTCTCTTATGGGATAAATTAGAAATAGAAATAAAAGACTTTTCAATTACCTACTCTATAAATAAAGCAAAAATAAAATGAATAAAATAAAAAAGCTAGAAAATGAATTAATAATATTAAAATCACATAACATACCAAATGAAAACAAAGAGATCGCTAATAATATTTCGAAAATAGAAAACGAGCTAGAAATAGAATATAAATACCGAGCCAAAAGTGCACAAATAAGATCAAAAGAAGAATGGTGCGAAAATGGAGAGAAAAGAATAATAAATACTTCTTAGGTTTAGAGAAATTAGACAAACTAAAAAAAAATAATAAAGCTAAAAGATAAAGATGGTAAAACACACAAACCAAGATCAAATATTAAAAATCGAAAAAGATTTCTATCAAACTTATATGCACTAGAACAAGAGAAAGACGAAGAACAAACTCGATCTTATATACAGAAGTCAACAATAAATAACAAGTTAAATAAAAATGAAAGCGAACAATGTGATGGAGAAATAAAGATCGAAGAAATTAATAATGCAATAAATAACTCAAAAGTAGACAAAAGTCCAGAAAGAGACGGCTTAAGTACTAACTTTTATAGAAAGTTTTCGAATTGTTTAAGTCCAATTCTAATGAAAGTTTCTAACAGTGCATATAATTATAACAACAATGAACTTCCATTCTCGCAAAGACAAAGCCTGCTTAATCTGATATATAAAAAGAACGACCCTACAGATTTAGCAAATTATAGACCAATCTCTTTATTAAATACAGACTACAAAATTTTATCATATGTTCTAGCAACAAGAATTGAAAAAGTAATACATTCAATTACCAATGCGGATCAAACAGGTTATTAAAAATAGATACATAGGATTTAATTTTCGTCAAATTCAAGATGTAATTGATTATGCCGATATATTTAATGTTGAAGGAGCAATTTTGTTTATAGATTTTTTCTAAAGCATTTGATACTATGCACTGGAACTTTATGTATTCCGCGTTAGAAGAGCTTGGTTTTGGCATTTATTTTTTTTCAAATTGGATAAAAACTATCTATACAAACATAAGCAGTCTAATAATAAACAATGGCTGGATTTCTGCCCCTGTGATACCACAGAGAGGAATCAGACAAGGATGCCCATGCTCTGCGATAATGTTCGTAATAGCTGTTGAAATAATGGCTAATTATCTTCGAACTTCGAAACAACACTGATATAAAAGATATAGAAATATAAATAAATGGCAAAACTAAAAACTTGAAGATCTCTCAATTAGCAGACGACACCACACTATTTTTTAGAACAAAAAATTAACTTAAATTGGCTTTAAATATTATAGAAACCTTCGGAACTTATAGCGGATTAAAACTTAATAGAAATAAAAACGAGGGGATATGGTTAGGCAAACTTTAGCATAGTAAAGGTAAACCACAAAATATAAAATTTACCGATAAACCAGTGAAAGTACTCGGTTTATATGTAGGTATAAATAAACTAGAATGCGATGCATTAAACTGGGAAAGTAAAATTGAAAAAAAACTGAAAAATTAATAAAATCATGGGAAAAAAAACCTAACAATCTTGGGAAAAATTCTCATTATTAAAACTTTAATCTTACCCCAATTTACATACATAGCAAGTGTTACAGACATTAAATAAAAAAACGTAAAATTGTTAGAAAGAGAACTATATAATTTTATTTGGAACGGAAAACCGGATAAGATCAAGAGGGCAACATTAATAGCAGATTATGAAAACGGCGGTTTAAATATGATAGATATTTATATATATTAATATAGCCACCTGGTTTGGTTTGGTTTGCTTTTCAAACCAACCCAGACTTGAAAAAAAACGAACCACGGTTAGTTTTGAGTAAACTGTGGTTTGCTATTTTTGTTTGGTCAAGCAAGCCAAACCAGAAAATGCTCCCGGTTCACTTTTGTACACGTTAGGTTTCGACCCATCTGTACCTATATGTATACAGATATATGTATATATAACTGATAAAACTTTTGTATATTCTAATGCTATTAAAACATTTTTATTTAAATTTTGTTATTTATTGAAGGAATTCATATGTAAATACTGGCTTATAAAAATATAAATAGACTGTGCACCAGTTTAACTGTTACCGCAAAGTCCAAGATCAAATAAAATGACTCGCATGTATGTTGTTATAAATTATGGCATAAGATTGCACATTATTTTTAATGTATCATTTATTTTTTCTAGAATAAATGTAATACGACTCCTTAAATTAAATATTAAATGAATTTATAAAAATAAACAGTAAGTCTTTTTTGTATACAGTACTTGAACCGATCAATGCAACAGTTTTTGCGATCCGTCACGCGTCATCAATCAGTCACCAATCAGTCATCGATCCGGTCTCAATCATTCACCGATCCGTCATCAATCAGTCACCAATCCGTCATCGATCAGTCACCAATCCGTCCGATCATATCCGTCAAATGCATCCCATGATGCAATTTACCAATCCGTCACGCGTCAATTCAATCTAAAATACGGAATTTTCAGTTCGTTTCGCTAATTGTATCACGTGACTCCTAGATCGAACGGATAAAATCTTTGAATAAAATAGAAATTTATATAAATAAATGTAAGAGCGGGACATTTGACAAGTTTTATATCAATAATAAAAAATAGAATATTACAAAGCACAGCCGAATTGTGCTTAAATAAATATTAAAGTCAAATTTTGTTGTAAATTACGACATAACACATTTCTGTTTTAAAATGCGAAAATTCATATGATTTTTGATGTCAAATATATTATATTTTGAATAAAATCATTTAAAATCTTGTCAGAAAGTTATTTTGAAAACAATTTTTTGTGATTGTTATAAAACCATCATATAATATTAAGCTCAAACATCAGAATTTTAATTTCTTATACATTTGTAGCTTGCATAAGAAATGTTTGGTCTTAACATTTCTTTAATGGAAATAAATTTTCTTCATAATCTCTTAAAAATGGTTAAATAACTTTATTTTTCAAGTGAAAGATATGAAGTTTTCAAGTTTTCAAAAAAATATAGCATTTATGTGCCAAATCTGATGAAAATAGTTGTTTTGCAAACAATTTCATGTCAACTTCATTCAACCATCATATAATTTTATGCTCAAATATAAGATTTTACTAATGTTTAATATATTCTATATAAGAAATTTGCAAATGAGATATATATTCCTTCGCGAACAAATTTTCTATTTTATCTCTTAAGTATATGAACTTTATTTTTTAAGTCAGCAATATGTAGTTATGCAACTTTTCAACTTATCTTAGCATTAAATGTGTCAAATCTGATGAAAAAAGTTGTTTGGCAAACATTTTCTTGGCAATTTTATTAAACCATCATATAATTTTATGCTCAAATATAAGATTTTACTAAAGTTTCATATATTTTAAATAAAAAATTTGCAAATATGATCTTTATTCCTTTGTAAACAATTTTTTTCATAATCTTTTAACTTTATGAACCTTATTTTTTAAGGCGCCAATATGTACTTATGCAATTTTCAACTGAACATGCCATTAATGTGTCAAATCTGATGAAAAAAGTTGTCTCGCAAACATTTTCTTGTCAATTCTATTTAACTGTCATATAATTTTAAGCTAAAATATAAGATTTAACTAAAGTTTCATATATTTTACATCAGAAATTTGCAAATGTGATCTATATTCCATTGCGAACAATTTTTTTTTTATTATCTCTTAACTATATGAACCTTATTTTTTAAGTCAGCAATATGTAGTTATGCAACTTTTCAACTTATCTAAGCATTAATGTGTCAAACCTAATGAAAAAAGTTGTTTCGCAAACATTTTCTTGGCAATTTTATTAAACCGTCATATAATTTTATGCTCAAATATAAGATTTTACTAAAGTTTCATATATTTTACATAAGCAATTTGCAAATGTGATCTTTATTCCTTTGCGAACAAATTTTCTTTATTATCTCTTAACTATATGAACCTTATTTTTTAAGTCAGCAATATGTAGTTATGCAACTTTTTAACTTATCTTAGCTTAAATGTTTCAAACCTGATAATAACAGTTGTTTCGCAAACATTTTCTTGGCAATTTTACTAAACCGTCATATAATTTTATGCTCAAATATAAGATTTTACTAAAGTTTCACATATTTTACATAAGAAATTTGCAAATGTGATCTATATTTATATGCGAACAAATTTTCTTTATAATCTCTTAACTTAATTAACCTTATTTTTTAAGGCAGCAATATGTATTTATGCAACTTTTCAACTTAACATACCATTTATGTGTCAAATCGGATGAAAAAAGTTGTTTCGCAAACATTTTCTTGTCAGTTTTATTTAACCGTCATATAATTTTAAGCTAAAATATAAGATTTAACAAAAGTTTTATATATTTTACATCAGAAATTTGCAAATGTCATCTATATTCCTTTGCGAACAAATTTTCTTTATTATCTCTTAACTATATGAATCTTATTTCTTAAGTCAGCAATATGTAGTTATGCAACTTTTCAACTTATCTTAGCATTAATGTGTCAAACCTGATGAAAAAAGTTGTTTCGCAAACATTTTCTTGGCAATTTTATTAAACCGTCATATAATTTTATGCTCAAATATAAGATTTAACTAAAGTTTCATATATTTTACATCAGAAATTTGCAAATGTGATCTATATTTATATGCGAACAAATTTTCTTTATAATCTCTTAACTTAATGAACCTTATTTTTTAAGGCAGCAATATGTATTCATACAACTTTTCAACTTAACATACCATTTATTTGTCGAACCTGATGAAAAAAGTTGTTTCACAAACATTTTCTTGTCAATTTTATTAAACCGTCATATAATTTTAAGCTAAATTATAAGATTTTACTAAAGTTTCATATATTTTACATAAGATATTTGCAAATGTGATCTATATTACTTTGCGAACAAATTTTCTTTATTATCTCTTAACTATATGAACCTTATTTTTTAAGTCAGCAATATGTAGTTATGCAACTTTTCAACTTATCTAAGCATTAATGTGTCAAACCTAATGAAAAAAGTTGTTTCGCAAACATTTTCTTGGCAATTTTATTAAACCGTCATATAATTTTATGCTCAAATATAAGATTTTACTAAAGTTTCATATATTTTACATAAGCAATTTGCAAATGTGATCATTATTCCTTTGCGAACAAATTTTCTTTATTATCTCTTAACTATATGAACCTTATTTTTTAAGTCAGCAATATGTAGTTATGCAACTCTTCAACTTATCTTAGCATTAATGTGTCAAACCTGATAAAAACAGTTGTTTTGCAAACATTTTCTTGTCAATTTTACTAAACCGTCATATAATTTTATGCTCAAATATAAGATTTGACTAAAGTTTCATATATTTTATATAAGAAATTTGCAAATGTGATCTATATTTATAAGCGAACAAATTTTCTTTATAATCTCTTGACTTTATGAATTTTTTTTTAAGGCAGCAATATGTATTTATGCAACTTTTCAACTTAACATACCATTAATGTGTCAAACCTGATGAAAAAAGTTGTTTCGCAAACATTTTCTTGTCAATTTTATTAAACCGTCATATAATTTTTAGCTCAAATATAAGATTTTACTAAAGTTTCACATATTTTACATAAGAAATTTGCAAAATGTGATCTATATTCCTATGTGAACAAATTTAACACAGTGAATTAAAATAAAATTTACTAGATTATTGCAGGGATGTCCAAAACAAGATTATTGATATCTCCTGAATATTTTGTTGTTGAATATATGTTACAAATTGTTGAAATAATCATTCTAAGCAGATCCCTTTATCATTTCAAAGATTTTTTCAGCACAGTTTCTGATTTTGTATTTAAAGATCAGAACAAATAAAATAAAATTATATTATTATTATTTTTATGGAAGAAAAGAACACGAATTTTGCCTATTTGGTTTAAAGGAAGTACTATGTAAACAATTATTAAATTCATTAGATTAATAATATTAACATATTTAAATAGAAAATGTACGTCTTATTTAACATTATAGCATAATTTATTTAAACAAATTAAATTAACGCCGTCACTGGTTTGTGTTGCGTTATACATGTTATAAACGCATAGGTAAAAACGATAATTTCGTTTCACAGAAGAGTTTTCTAATTATACCGATCGATCGTATCAGTCAAAATAACGGATCGATAGCCCGGTTACCTATGGTATCCGTCATCCGTCCAATCCGTCCGATCCGTCATCAATCAGTCAACAACCAGTCACCAATCATTCACCAATCCGTCATCAATCAGTCATCAATCCGGTCCAAACGCGTCATCAATCCGTCAACGATCAGTCATCGATCCGTCAAAGTGTTGCATTGATCGGTTCAAGTACTGTATTTCTTTCAAAATTGTTTATAGATACTTTATAACATTTCAATATTTCATGATTCATTACAATAATTGTATTTTTTAAGTTTTATATTATGTATGTATGATGACAATTGTTCAAAAATAATTCCTGGACCTTTCCAGAGGGTCAAGCTATTTAGCTCTACCCTTGACCTTGGCTATGTCAATGAAATATAACTAGTCACCTATTTTGTTCTGTTTCTCCAGTATTCGAACATCATAGTATCTTTCAATAGTCTTTTTTGTCATTTTCAGTGTGTCTCTGGCTAACGCATGTGCTGTCAACAGAGCTTTCTTGAAATTTAGCACATAATCGTCTAAGCTGTCTCATTTGTTAGAATCAGGAGTCGTGTATACCAGGTCAGCTGCTCGGTTCACTTCACGACCTAAAATGAGCATATTCAGGTGAAACCAGTGTTGCGGTCAATTTTCTCACTTTTTGGACAGGACAGTTCCTATTTTTAGCGGTGTGAGATTTTTCTGTCTCACACCACCCCATGTGAGATAGCCTCGTGCAGTTTCCAAGGGACGTAACTCTATTGTTTACGTCACGCTATGTTTTGTAAACAAATCCACGTTGTACAATTTATGGGTTTAGTGAGAAAAATAATCAAACACCGATGATAAGGGCAAGATAAGGAAATCTCCGACTCCCTTGGGTAAGATTTCTTTACATCTGCAACTCGGCAGAGCCTCGTTGCAGACTTGAAATCTTACCCTCGGGGTGTCGGAGATTTCCTTATCTTGCCCTAACACCGGTGTTAGATTCTTATAATCTTATGGCTTTTGAAAACTGCGGCAAAAACTCATCCCAGTTATTCTGCAATCTAGACACTAAAAACGAACGGCATCAATCAAGGTACGGTTGCAACGTTCTGCATGGCCATTTTAGGATGACCTATACGCTGTTGTCCTAGCTTTATGGATTTGGAAAAAAGTTCATAAGTAGACTTGAATGATTTACTTTAAATGTTATGTCCTTGGTCTGTGAATATCTGGGAAGGAAAACCAAAGCAATAAAATAACTCGTTAACTGCAGCTCTTGTGGTTTTTTCTGCGGTCTGACTTGGCAATGAAATTCTTCCCAGCCACTTGGAAACCTGGTCAATTATTACCAAGATGTGTGCATTCCCTTTTGTCGTTTCCGGTAGAGCTTTCCATAAAAATGTATTTAAAATCCATCGGCTTTCCTGCATGGTAGTTCGCCAACGGGCACTTAACTTTTCGGTTGCCCTTCTTGTGCAAAATACAAACGTTACACGTTTCTACAATCTCTCGTATGTTCTTGGTCGTACCATACCAATGGTATTTTCCTTGATCTTCTTCATCGTCCTGAAAATCTTCTGGTGACCTGCTAAAGGAATGTCATGGCTCAATGGCATTATTTCCACCTTTAGACTTTTTGGCAAGATTTTTCAAATTTCCATCACCATCGAGAAATAAAAAGTTTGCCGAGCGCAGCATGATACGACCGGAACATGTCGAACCCTGTAGATTTGAGGCCTAAAATGGAATTTCAACGGGTGCAGTTGTCAATAATAATGCGGTTTTGATTGAAAAACAGTCTCTTCTGGTTCTACCCACTTATACGGATTCTTTATTGTTGATCTTCTGTAACGGGTACGCCATATCCGCAAAGTGGTCGATGAAATATCTGTGATAATTGGCAAACCCATGGAATTGGTCAAAGTTTCTCTTTCTTACTTCCTTATTTTGAATTTAATATTTTAATATTCTAGTTCCATATTATTTTTCAATATCAAAGTATCATAATCATCCATCTTTTATTCTTATATTCTTTTTTCTTTCTTTCTTCCAAACAATGAACTCGAACATTATTTTTAGTATTAGTTTCTAGTTTCACAATTATAAATCCCTGATTTTATAGTCCGTTTATTTTCTTAGCTTACACTTCCTATTTTCTAGACCTTGACTGAAACAGAAAACAAGTAGCTATTTATAATTTATTTACCTTTTTTTTATTTTTTTTATTTCTAAAGAATTACAAGGATCAATATTTATTCGTTAATTATTTTTTTTATTATTATATAATTCTAACCTATTTATTCCGTATTCAAAATAATTCGAAACCTTATGAAAATTTTACATTTATTATG
Source organism: Arcuatula senhousia (assembly GCA_963971305.1). Classification (NCBI taxonomy): domain Eukaryota; kingdom Metazoa; phylum Mollusca; class Bivalvia; order Mytilida; family Mytilidae; genus Arcuatula; species Arcuatula senhousia. Next base: position 30,059,411 of record OZ020308.1, read on the forward strand.
AATTATTACATTTTCTGCTGGCATTTTTAATAGACAAGTCTATTAGATAGGAGAAACAACGCCTGTTAAATCACTTACTATTTTTGACTACACCTACTGACATTTCTCTCTACTTAACAGACTTGACAACATCTGAACACGTCTTGACAGCCCAATTAACTAATCATCTGAACATGTACAACATGGTCTTAACGCATCTGAACAACCCGTGACGAAGTTCAATCTTAAATTCCTTGATCGACCTTAGTTAGTCTGTAACAACGTTGAAAGTAGGAGATCGAATTATCCTACCAATAGTTTTAATAAGTCTTAAAAGATTTCTGTTCAGTATTTAAAAAACAATAGGTCTGAAATGACCGTTTCAGATCATTTCTTTGTTACTAGTGTTTTCAATTTTGCAACAGAAATCACGCCATAGTCCAAATGTTACTACTGTATGTTAAGAAATTCAATTATAGCGAACACAGCTCGTAGTGGGCACGAAGTGCCTGCGAGAGCGGAGAGCTCTACAGCAAGTTCCTGTGAAAAATTTGCCTAATGCTGATATTGATTTTTTTTGTCCGGATATGTTCTAAGATACGTTCAATCGCCCCAAGCATCCCGTCCTAAATTGAACGTTCTAGAAAATGCATCAGAATAAAAAAAACTACGATTATTTAAGATTATATATCACTGCATCGATTCAAAATCAAATTTTCTTTTATTCGTTCATTAAAAAATGTTCAAAATGACACTAAAAACACGTTGACTTTATATTTCTTCTGTTAAAAATTAATCAATTTAAATATTTCAGTTATTAGAATTACCAAAACGCACCTCGCACATGTTTTTTTTTCTTTTGATAGGTAAACAAATGACTTGTAAACAGATATTTTAGTATCAAAGTGTCCACGTCTTTGCGGGAATTGGTTCTTATGATGTGATATGTTGATTTCTATAAACACGTTAACTAAAAGATTTTAAACCTCAACTGAGGCGTGGTTTTGTTTAATTTATGTTGTAATGTGGAGAGGTGTCAACCTTTACTAAAAATTAAAATTAAGCTGTGTATGCAGTTAGGCAATGCCTATTTCATATACTTCTCTGTTGTTTTACTTTGATCGTCGAGAAAATGATTATAATGTCTAGCTGAGAAAGATAACACTTAAATATTTTTGGTTGAGACATTTGGTGTTTTTCTTGATCATGTTGATTTATATTCATTCTCAGTGAGAAATTGTATTAAATAGCTGTCATATTTGAAGGACGGAAAGATGTTTATCAAATCTTTATCAAATCTTATGTTTGTATTTAGTCGAATTTATGTAATTTGTTTTTGTCAAGAAGAGGGTCTTTCATTGGACTTTAGGATTGGGCTTGACTTGGGCGCTGCTCAATACCAAACAAATTTGTTTGTATTGAAAAAAATACGTGTTTTTGGCTTTTATATAAAATAAAACATGTAAATTAAATTAAAAATTGATTCAGAAAATATATGTCTTGCCATGACTGTCGAATATAAACATAATTGGTTCCTCAAAAACTAAGAAAAGCGAACTTTACCATCGATAACGAAACTTCGTGTTTCTTTTTCGTCGTGTATGTTTACACTTTTCTCAATTGACAGAATCAAATTCTAGCGGATGAATACACATAAAAACTTGTTTACTATGTTGAATTATTTATTATCCGTTCGTGGTTAACTGGAATATAGTCCTTCTTACCGACGCTACCAAAAACAAAGAAAGGTGTCGATCATTCCCCACACTGTTTCGCATATTTCGTCAAAATTTAACTCTGTAAACAATGAAACCAATTGTCAGAAGGCTCTTATTAGACTGTTACTTTAATTTAGAGTAAAATACAGACATTTGAAAAGGTTGACCTTTTTTGTTAAAATTTCTGATGGATGAGATGGCGTCATCAATGGGTCCATTCATCTTTTCCTAAATTTTTTAATGTTTTTTTCAATCTTTAGCAGTCGATCCCTTCTAAAATTTGAGCTAAAGATTTTGTGTAAAGATGTGAACTTTTATAAAATGGTTTGTCATTGTATACAAGTTACATATTGACCCATTCTCGATGTACTTTACATTGTTGTCTCCCTTTACGTAGGGTAAAAATCGTATCGTTTCAATTGGTAGAAAAAAATTCTAGTGGGTTTAATTTTCTACTTTTTGTCATATTGAATTCTTAATTTTTTTCCCCACAAGTTGTTAAACTTACATCGCGTCACTCTTACGGGAACTTGTATTATTATTTTTTTAATTTTCAGTTTTTTTACTGATTCTACCATCTTCGATTCGCCTTTTCTTTTCAATTTCCTTCTAGTACAATAAAATCTTTTCAGATATCCAGAATAGTTTGTTAGAAATCGTTAATTCGATGATTCTTAACTGGTCGTCAAAAGAATAAAAAACGTGTCAATTCCGTCATGTGTAAAATCCATTGAATGTCATCCATTAGTGACTAAGCTCCTCGGCTGTTGTGTAGTTTATTTTCAATCCAGGGGTCAATTGAAAAACAGAGAGTAGCGACCGCTGATCGCATTGAAGGCTGCTGGACGTTTTCCATTGTGGATGTTTTAAATATAAGAGATAACTGTTTTGTATTTGAAGCTTTGCGGACGTCCATCGGTAGTTTTACCGGAACATCGCCAATTGAGTTTACCTAGCGACAAACCTTCAAATACAAAACAGTAATCTATTTTCTAATGCAATATGTTTTTTTATCATCAAAATTCAATAAAAGTAGCCGAAATTTCTGTTATTTTTTAAATTCTCGTAATCCCCCCATATGACGTCTTTAGCACCGCAAAAAAAGAGTCCGCCAGACAGGTTTGTTTAATTACCTTTTACATGCCGTTTATCAATGACTTTAACAGGCCGAAGAAACTCCCATATTTAGAAACCACATGATAATTAGTGTGCCTTTTCATTTTTGTACTTTAACTAAACGATTCAATGAAATTTTACCCTATTGTTTACTACAAGTTTTGCTTTTGAATAAAAAAGATACATTTTCCAATTATATCGCGACAAAAATGCATGCATGTTTAATGCATGAAAACGGCGTTGAATGGTTGTTTATGATATTGGAAATTTAATTTATGTTGGATTTTTCTGTCAATTATATAAAATTAGAGATTCTTAGGAAGAACATCGGAAAGCTGGTTTACACTATTCAACATGCATTTTTTTAATTCTTGGTATTAGCAGCCTATTTGGCAAAAATAAACAATATTTTATAAACACACAATAAAATTTAAACATCTAAAAAATCACAAAACAACAGACACCAATTTAAAATAAAAGACAAAAAATACAAAAACAGACATAAATCTTATAAAAATCGTATAAAAAGACAGACGATCATGTAAAACAGACAAAATACTACGAAGACAGACATAAATTCGTATTTTGTTGTGGTAATGTGGAAAAGAGGAATCATATCTACGGTGCTGAATTTGGCTTCCTTGTTCGAACGTTTTGGTTTTGAGTACTTTTCGTTTTCAACTGTTTTGGATTTGACCTTCCAATGTTCTGGTTTAAATGCTACTGATGAGAGGTTACTCCTTGAAATATCGATATATAGCATATCCAAATTAACCGTTTATACCCGCGTTTTGGTATTTGTAATTTTGAAACCACTGGGCGATAACCGCTGCTGGTGGACCAGAGGTCCCCGAGGGTAATCACAAGCCTGGTAGTCAGACTTGTCTGACACGAATTACCATAAAATTTCTAATATATTGTCGCTGAAATTTCCGATTGTCAAATTCAAAATTGATGAAAACACCAGGTTTCTTTCCTTGTAATGCACATGGTCGATATCCTTTGTGCTGAATTTGGCTTCCTTGTTCGAACGTTTTGGTTTTGAGTAATTTTCGTTTTCAACTGTTTTGGATTTGACCTTCCAATGTTCTGGTTTAAATGCTACTGATGAGAGGTTACTCCTTGAAATATCGATATATAGCATATCCAAATTAACCGTTTATACCCGCATTTTGGTATTTGTAATTTAAATGATTTCACCAGAAGACTCATTGTTTCTATAGATATTCAAATCGGGTTGAATCTAAAAGGGATAGGAAACGTTGTTATTTGTTAATGAGTCTTAGTCAAAATTGAAAAGTAGTTAAGAGTTATATAAACACAGGAACGAACATGCAACATCTGTGTAGCGAAAGACCTGTGCTCTTTTAGCGTTCTCCTAACTTCTTAAATACCTATTTTTCGAGTTCAAACGTGTAAACAGCGCCCGGAATGTCATTGTTACTAACGTGTGGCGAATCAACCCCAAACTCTATAGTAGATAGTATTTGTGAAAATAACTAAAATCTGATGGGTTTACAGCTTTAGCTCACAATGATGTTAAAAAACTCTTTTCCCTTTAAAATCTATTCAAAAACAAAAATTAAGGTCACCGATTTTGCAAAGTTAATTTAGAAAGGTAAGTGACCCTATTATTTCAATGTTTTAATTGTTCATTAATGAAAGTTTTATTCTGCAAAATAAGATAAAAAATCTTATGAATTTTGGTTATAGCCCCGAACCACCTTAAGGGTACGTTGTCATGCGCTGAAGATAAGTGATGTCATTTGTCGTGCCTTGTAAGTAGTCAGTTAGACGTTTAGGATTCGATCATTATTTATTTTTAACTTTCTTCAGCGACTGCAAATTCGAACTTCGGAACACGTTGGATTGAACATTATAGTGTGACAGAGCCATAACGTTATAAAAACACACGAAACATGATTACACTTCTGACCATTTTAGCTAACGAATTTAATAAACTAAATCCATATTAAAGAGTTAACTCAGAAAAGTTTCCTGCATGTTTCAATAGAATAACATGAAAGATTGCTAAAAACACAAAGGTTTTCTGTTGTTACTACTTGTATAGACCACCCCCCACCAAAAAATGTACTATAAGATGATTGCACTATTCAGCTACATGAACATGAGTTGTTCATTTTTTCTGCTTCCATTTGTATTTGTCTTTCGATTGCCTTTAAAAAATTAAAAAATCCGTTCAATGCAGTGATATTTTTGATGTTGAACAATCATAATTGTGAAACTCAAATGATGAAGATAAGTTATGTTGACCTTTACAATATGTAAGTTTGAGTTGTTATACTTTCAAATGTTTTTTTAGAGAGTGACACGAAAAACTTTAACCACCTACATACAATGTATATTCTTAACAGCTGAATAATCATAATACAGTATAAATTTGACATTCCGAATGAGAAAAAATGTTTTAGACAATTAATTTAGCTACAACAAACGGTCGTTACGTCCATTCAAGTCTCATCAGAGGCGTTCTACCCAAAATATGAAAAAATGCCAAACAGAACATGAATATGAATTACGAACATAAACAATATAGCAAAAATTATGAGGGAAATAAGCATACGCGTGTTAGATGACTAACTAAATACAATGTTCCAAGTTGAAAACTTGAAAAATTATAACGATAAACTGGTGTAAGGTCTGTTTTTAAAAACTTCTGTTTAAATATTCACAGTTGCCGGTTTGTACAATTAATTATGTTTGTTTTTGTATGTTTGTGTCTGTTTTATTTAATCGATGCTGTTTATCCATTTTTTGGTCTGTTTATACATTTTTTGTCTGTTTATTTGTATTTTTTTTGTCTGTTTGTAAAATTTCATGTCAATTTTTTGTATTTATTTGTCTGTTAATTTTCAATTGGAGTCTGTTTTTGTGTTTTTGTGTCTGTTTTTGTGTTTTTTTAAAGTTTATCGTCTGTTTCTAAATATTTTTATAATTTTCGCCCGAATGGCTGCCCATAACTTGGTGTTTGACATCCTATATTTACAATGAGTACTAAAGTCTCTGTCACGATATTAATTGCAAATGTGTTAGCTGAATTTCGTCAGAAGTTAATAAAAGTCTAGCTAGTTTCCTATTCCAAAACCTTATATGTGATACGTTTCAGCATTTTAAGCGGTTTCAAACTTCCATGCTATAAGTTAACTTAAAAAAGGACATATTATTTCCGTATCTAAAGAGGTTAAGTGTGAATCATTATTTAAATGTATAAACATTGCATCTAAATACAAGTACCAAAACGGGTATGAAACGGCTAACTAGGTTATTCTGTTTATCGATATTTCAAGGAGGAACCTTTCTTCAGAAGCTTTTGAATCAAAAGACTGAAAAAACAAAAACCAAAAGTATTAAAAAATGAAATCATGCATATGTTTATTTAAAAGTGTATTTTTAGAATTTTGAAAGGTCATTTCATATCTTAAAATTAAAAAAAAAATTAGCCTCAACTAAAACTTAAATTGTACATCTTGATCCTCCCGTTCACTGGGAATATCAAATTTATAGACATGAATAAGGAATAATAAAAAAAATATATAAAAAATACCATGAGGCAGTTTCGGTGTTAAGTAAAATATTCTTTTGTCAATAAGAAATGGGTGAAGTTGTACTTATTAACCGCAACGTACAATCCCGTTAATAAAATCGGTTACTACACGTACAATAAGTGCAGCTTAAATATATGATTTGTATTAATAAAGAAAAAAAAACGTATTTGAAATACTTTTATTTTTTTAATTTTTCGGCTTGATTTTTTTGCAAAAAAATATTGTTATGTTAGTTAAAACTGTCTGATTTTTATAAGAAAAATACAAAAAAATCCAACATGGAATAGATTTGTAATATTGTGAACTACCATTCAACACTATTTTCATAAAGAACATTTTCAAAAACAAAAGCGTAAACTTTCATTGAGTCGAAAATGGTAAGTACCAAAATGTACAGGTACACGAATTATCACGTGGTTTCTAAATATGGTAGTTTCTCCGACCTGTTCATTGTTATCCACATTAGTTTTGCCGACAGAAGATTCCTACGCACCAAGTATTAAAGATAAAACTCCGACGGAAAATTGACGCATGTAATCAATATATTGTAGGTTGTGTTGCGTACACTTATTCCACATCTCATTTTCTTCTATTGTTCATTTAGTTGTATTCTGTATGATATCTTTACACCTTGTAAAGGATAATTGTCACGATGAAACGTTAAGCAACCCGCCATGCATCAGGCGTAGCATAATTTATTGTCTGGACATTTGTTGTCATTTTGATATTAAACAGAGTCTGAGGCAGAGCCACAGAACTGTCATTTATTTTACCGAATGGACCGTTAAGGCTTATATCTTACTTAAAACACAGCTTAGCAAAAACAGTGTTATATTAAAACGTAAAGCGATTAAAAATATATTTTGTACGTGTTATTATAAACGTCAATACAATCAGATAATTAAAATACCCTAACTGAGCACATTTTATTCAAATCTTCCATAGATGAATGGTTAATATAGGGAACTATGGAGACAAAGATCGGGGTATGTGTGTCCAGCCATGACAAAATTATGTTTAGCTACTTTTTTATATACATTATTACAATCAGAATGATTAAAATACTCTATTTGGATTTTTTTAGATCGAGTCATTCAATGACGAGTGTTGTGAGGAGAAAAAATGCGTGTTCGAATCTAGGCATGGGATATATTATCAAAAAGTGTTGAATTTATACTTGAAGATTTTAACGCTTCAAGTATTAATTTTGAAAAATGTTAAAGTCACAAAAAAACTACTACTGGCGGTGACCAGTATTAAATAAAAGCAATCCAATGCAGTCTAATATTAAAACTAAACATTACTTATCGGTAAAATAAAATACTACATTAACAATATCACCACATCACAGCTGATGTATATTGATGTATTTTCCTATTGCCACATCTGGAAATATTTCAATCAGATTCACAAGTATTAATTTTATTTCTTTGCGTATTGTGGAGTCACATTGCTTGAGGAAATTTAAACGTTAAAAAGTATACTAAACCATGAAGTTGTTAATTCGATGCGTTTTTATACTATTTTTAATCAGTTCAGTTTATGTAGTGCTGCTCCTGGTTAGCTATTGGATAAGAGATAATAATCCACATTTTAAGACAATATTCACAAATCAAGATTTGATGAAGGAAGCTATTTCTGAAAAAAGAACTAGGAAGTTTTTACAGCGACTAACTACAAAAAGTATGGATAATTCAGTCATGTCAGTAATGATATCACCATTGAAAAATACTAAAAGTAATCTGTGTCCAAATATAACAGATGGATTAGGTAGGTAAATGTTAAAAATGGATCCTGATGCAAAGTTAGTAACATAACTGACTTATTCGATAAAAATACCTGATAATTTTTTTTAATATCTAACAATTTACCACCACCTAAAATAAACATGAACATGACTGAAAAAAAAACCAAATGTGAACAAAAGCACAAAAACAAAATTATCACAACAAAACAGACAAACAGCATAACCAAATCGCAGTTAGCAACGTGAACTCAAGTGAAATCGAGACAAAACTCGGGCCCAGGAGAAGGTGCATTCCTTGTGACTCGCGGTTTTCTTTGAAGCATGTTCTTCTCGACTGTGTTGATGTTGCTTAAATAAAAATGTAGCATTTCACTTGTGCAACTATGCACGATTTGTTAAGCGGTATCCCAGCCGATGCCATTTTATCGTTTTTAAAGGAAACTGGTCTGAATGCAAAACTTTAGTGATTCATTTAAATAACCTTTTGTTAGTCTTTTCTTGTTTTACGTTATTCATTTATTTATTTATTTATATAATCGTAGTACTTAGTTTTTTTTTCATTGAAGTTTGTTCTTTATGACAAGTTTTACATTTTAATGTGCCTTTTTAGTTAGTGTTTTTCATCTAGTCATACTTTTTGTTTTGACTTTGTTTTATACCGAGATTTTTTGTTATTGTTTTTGTTTTTCACTCAATGTCCCGATGATGGCCGAAATATCGCCGACGGGACATTAAGCAAACAACAATCAATCAATAAATCTTCTCAAAATTAATAAAAAAATGTACGAAAAAGGTCATTGACAGGTAAAAAAATAATGAAATAAGGTCGTTGGAAATGACTGTATATAAAATTTGATTTACAGGTTTATTGAAATGAGGTCCCGTCCTTCAATAGCGGGTAATTTAAGCGAGATGCAAACTTCGCGAATTGTATCCAAAAGGGGGTCTTTAATTTTAGCGGTTCTCGTTTTTCGTGTTCTAATATACTTTCAGCGGGGTATTACTGTGAAAAATCTGGACTAAGAAGCTTTATTTAATTTCAGCGATTCTTCTAATATCATGGTTAATGCAAAAATTATAACCTCGGGAAAATCTCCTGCTATACGGTATTTCGATGAATCAATGATCTTGTATGTTTTTACTTTATCAAAATTCAATTGCAATGCTTTTATAGCTTGATAAACTGATACCCCCGCTTTCAAAATTATGCCGTGCACTCAGACTTTTTACAACTATTTGTTAAACATGAAAGTATTTTAAAAGAAGGAAAAAAGGATGAAATCGTTCTTCACATTATCATACTATTAGAGAAAAAATAGATCACTGGAAAGGTGAAGGGAGGAGAGGCTCGAAAATTTCAGATTTTCAGAATTCGTCACCCGCCATATACTACCCTCCCATATTTTTGGTTTTTGCTGGCAAGAAAACTGTCACGAAAACTTTGATGTTAGAAAATTGTGACGTTCTTTCCTATTACCGAAATTAAAAAACCGAAAATTTATTCTTGAATAATTTATAAATGAGAAAAATTTGAAAGAATATGTTTCTGTCCCGTTATTTTCATACATGCGTGAAGTCACGTAATAAAGGCATAGCAATAAACTAATAAAATAGTTAAAATATTTTCTTGGCCGATTGACAGAGTGTTTTTTTACGATTGATTAGGCTACATTTTAGGCCCTTATTTTGCATGCACATCTTTTGAAAGATATATCATGCGAATGTTTTGATAAAGCTGTATGGAAAAAAAGAATTTAAACAAGAAGTGTAAAGACTCAAAGAATTAAACATGTGGTGACTTATTGAAATCTTCAAAACTAATGGGCGTCATCACCTGTTTTGTAAATTATGTTAAATACCCATTTCTAAATTGAATAGTATTCGTTTGGAATGTAGTACTATATCTCATGCAAGTCCATTATATGAAGGTGCACTCATCATCTCTTCTTTTTGTTACTATAAACTGAAAACACAGAAGACCACATTCGACATTTTATAAGATTAACCTACATTTATAGAGGTCTTGACTTCATAAATATATCTAGTATATTTATGGACCCTAATATTCAAGATCTCATTCCACCTTATGTTACTAATACCGAACCGCCTATTGTATCTTATGAATATAAGAAACCTACACGTTACATTATTTTAACTATACAACAACTACAACTGATGAAGAACTAGACACAACTATTCCTTTGTCATGCGACTGTGCTAAATCGGATGTTTCAGATATGCTCCTTATGATAATGTTGTTACCGGAGACCTTTCAATCGTCAATGACCTAGAGGTTCTTGAAAAAAAGGACCAAAGTTTAGACCACCCACAAAAATTAATTGGAATTCCTGCCTAAACTGTATCAAAACTGGAGAGAAGGGGCCAAAATTCATTTGTAGATTTTAGGCCTAATACTTACCTTAATTGAATGAAGTCAAAGATCCGTTTTCTTGGTTTGCGATACGTGTTTGTTCCTGTCGATAAAGCAGCTAACAATGTCGTTTTGGTATGAAGAGAGTATTACCTTGAGGTTTTAATGCACGAAATAAAACATTCGAACACTTTAGTTCCCGTGCATTCGACAGAATTAGGTATCATTGACGATCATATCATAGCGACCACAGCACTTCGAGTTGCCCCGACATACTTAAAGTTACCTACTATGTACTGGATACCTTAATTGCACAAAAGTCCATATAAATCTCGTTTCATTTCTGCTTCAAGTAAGTGTTCTTTTTCCCATATTTCCAAATTCTATCTCTTACTTTAACTACTATGAAGGAAATTATTATTTAATACTGTGGAAAGGAATTCGAAAACAGTGGAATTTATCATTTTTGGAGCGTAAAAAGTTCTCTTGATGTTTTGGAAAAGCTTCGTGCATTTTAAAATACTTTCCATACTGTTGATAGTTACGATTTTTCTATTTTATATACTAACCTACCGCATAATCTGATTAAAAAGAAATCTAAATATTTGGTTAAATGGTGTTTTGACAAATCTAAAAGTGATTATATCTGTTCTAGAGTTTCAAACTCATTTAGTAAATCATTTCTAGTAACGAGATTCAAAAAGGTTACATTAAATGGACTGATGCAGAAACTGCTCTAAATTATTTGTTAGATAATATGTACATACACTGGATGAAATTTTCAATTTACATAAGTGAGGAAATGTACTAGACCAACATTTATATATATTTGCACAACGTTTCCATACATTTGGTAATCATTTACGTCGAGGAAATATTTTAATAGCTTATACTTTCTATGCCAAGGCGGAGTTGTTAGAGAAATTTTTTGCATTGATTCCCAAATGCATTTAAATCTTGTGAAAATTATAACAGTCCAATGGGTCCGTAAATTTCAGCATTTACAAAACATTTCCTTAGGTCATCAAACAAATGCACACTCTGATCTTTAAGGGGTAATTAAAGACTCAAATAACCAATGACTTTGTTCAGGTAAGTGAAGATTAACTTTTGCTTACATTTAAAAGGGTTTGAAATTTATATACAGCTTAAAAGCTTATCTCAAACCAATATCTGTGCCCATCTAAGAGATGTCTGCCAGCACACACACTTCAATATATTTAAAGTGATCCTAGTTTAACCATGTACAATGTCATTGGTGAATGTGAAATGCAAGTTTGTAGTTGAAAATACTAGGGACGGAGCTCCGTACTTATTCAAAAAGTTACCTACTTTAATTCTTATTCCCTGCTTGTTATGGGCCTTAAATTTTATTTTAAATAGACCTCTTCTAGCCAGAACTTCTAGCTTATAACCTGAAACCTTACTACCGATAATTTTTACCTTTTTTTGATAAGATTCATGTTTTAATTCTTTTATTTGAAAAGCGCCATCATTTCTTTCGGCCCTCATAATAACTTTATTCTCATCATCCAATATTACAGAGGTGCAGAGAAATTCTTTATAAATTCTTGAAAACTCCTACTCTAATATTATCGCAAGATGGGTATTAATTAGCATAATTTGAGTTTATTGTTATTTTCTTTTGATCATGTTGCGTTAACAAACGTATACTCTGCGGCAACATTAACACAAATGCAATAATAAATCAACAATTACGGAAACCAGCACCCATCACGCCAATCTTCAATCTTTCTTCCATGGTTCAATTATATAAAAAAGATATATTATGATTTCGGCTTTTTGATTTCATTTTCGAATTTTCTTAAGATATATATTTTATTAAATAAATTTGACATGTATAAATTAGATTAGAGTTAAATATTTGAAAAAAACAAAAAAGGTCAGGCACCCGTTAAGTTGTTATAAAATGGTTTACTTGTGTAACAAAAAAGACGCTCCAAAGGACTGACCATATCATTTTACTTGGAATTTTTCACCTGTGCGGTTTCCGGATGGCGAATAGGCCAGCAGCAGCGTTTAGCTTGTCGGTAAAAGTCCACTAAAGAGCGCTCAGAAATCTGACACCGGGTCAGGCTGCTTTGCCCAAAAAGCGACTGGGATGTGTGCCCCAGGTGGTTGAGTGGCCCCAGGTGGTTGAATGGGACAGCCCTGACATCGAGAGATGCGGGGTCGTCTGGCGATAATGCGGAAAACCTGACCGCAAACCATAGTGGTGCACCGTGTTGGGAAAAATGTCACGTTCCTCGCACGTCAAAGAACCCTGCTGCAGGTTTCGATAAGAGTAGGACCCGAAGGATCCCCATAGGCTAAAGGAGGCTAAATTCCCCGTCCCAACCCATCACTCCTTTTTCCAGTGGCAGTCATAACTCTCCTACCCGATTGGCCGTGTGTCCCCATTTCCTCATCATTTCATGTTCATTGTATCACCACTATAGCCGGAATCGTGCTGCTTGGGAGCAAAGCAATAACTAACCAACTAACTAACTTGGAATTTTTTTACCTGCACAGAGAGCAGAAAAATGTATTTATTTTATGACAGATTTTTTTTAATAATTGCAGTAAAGGAGTAGAGCCACGAAGGCCCCAAATCGGCCCAAAAATTCAACTTTGATATACTTCCTTGTAATTGCTCCCTTGATGTTCATTAGACTTCATATTTTATAAATTGCAATATCTTTTGGTTATATTGTTTATAATCCCGCGTGGGGCCCGGGTGACGAATAGGCCCGCAGCAGAGCCTGCAAGGAGGACAGTAGGCTAAAAATCAGTCTACTTTGTACAAAATCTCATTTTTTGATATTTTTCGTTGATTTCCATGTATAAATCGGTGAGTGAGTGAGTGAGTGAGTTGGTATTTTACGCCCGTGAAACGCTATATAGGTTATTTACAGGCGATGAACATGAACATAGCAAAGAATGATAAAATGAACATGAAATGATGATGATAAATGAAATATGGGGATGGGGTGGGTCACAAAGGACCTATACATTTTGAAGAACCACAGGAAAAAGGGGAGAGGTGGGTAGGGGCGGAAAATTTAGCCTATGTGGTGCACTACTTGGCGGTCCACTAAGGGGTCTTTTACGTGCATGAAGCGTGGCACTCTCCACACACGTTGGCCCACTATGGTCGGCGGTCAGGTTTTCCGTATTATATACCTGACAACCCCCGCGGACGAGGGCCACCCTATTCAGCCACCTAGGGTACACAATTGGTCGCTCTGTGGGCTGAGCACTGACCCGACGTCAGAATCCCAAGACCCTTAGTCGCCCCTTACGACAAGCTAGGCTCTGCTGCGGGCCTATTCGTCACCCGGGCCCCACACGGGATTATAAATCGGTGAAAACGAAAAAGGCCACACGCGTCGACCAAAATTATGTTGTGATAGAAATGTGTATTTTATGTTATATAATGATAATCAAAAAATTGCGATGGTCGACGAATGTGGCCAATACTATTTTTGAAAAAATACGATGAGAAAACAGTGAAAATAGGCAAAAAACTAAGAATTTTGTAAGTAATGGCGTGTTTGAAATGCCAAGGCTAGACCAGTAAATATTTTGTTAAATCTAACACATGTTACATATATGAAAAGTTCAGTTATGTCTTAACTCATTTTGGGCAAATTTACAAAGATTTGAGGTAGTTTAAAAGTTAGTAAAAATACAGGGCCGATTTTAGGCATTCGTGGCTCTACTCCTTTATTTTGTATAGCAGAAATCTTTCTTAAGAATATATTTTATGTTCTGCTGTCGAAAAATGTTTTTCATTGGAATATTTTTGAAATATTTTTAGGAAAGAAATAAAAAAACAACTCCTCAACAGTGGGTCGTAAAGACCTGACAATTTATTGTACTTAGAAATGAAAAGAACTTTAAATGGTTTGAAGTTAGTCAAGAAAAAAAAACATTATTGTATCATAAACAATTTGAAATTCTGTTCTTTTTATTATTGGGACATTATTTGTATTGTTATTTTCATATCACCCCTATGATTCACTGCACATTAACTTCCCCTTGAAAGTAATTGAATATAGATCTGTCAAAACAACAATGACCAATAAGTTATCATTCATAACATGGCAACAACATACCAGTAACATTTGAGTTAAAAATGAGTAAATAAAATTCCCATGTACATGCACACGCAGGTCTATAATACGGAAACCCTGACCGCTGACCATAGAGGGCCAACGTGTGTGGAGAGCGCCAAGCTTCATGCACGTAAAAGACTCTTTTGTGGACCGCCAAGTAGTGCACCACATAGGCTAAATTTTCCGACCCTAGCCACCTCTCCCCTTTTCCTGTGGTTCTTCAAAATTTACCGGTCCTTTGTGTCCCACCCACCCCCACATTTCATTTATCATCATCATTTCATGTTCATTTTATCAACCTTTTCATGTTCATCTATATAGCAATGCACGGGAGTAAAACACCAACTTGCAAAACAACTAGCAACATTTTAACATTTTAAACTGCAAGTTATGATATCATCTTTTATTATTTTCAATACCATAATACATTTGAAGATAAACAATATGTAAACAAATGTTTGAGGTATATTAAATGTATTTGAACACATTTAACATGCTTATGAATGTTTTGTAACCTCTGTATCTCAAGTGTGCCCATACAACAATAAAATACCATGAAAAGAAACAAATTTGCATTGTGATACAATGACAGGCAAGTTTTTGAAATAATAGGCATGTACCCAGCTAACACAAAAACATTATACAAATTTTATTAAAACATTTTCTTAAAAGGACTGAAAACATTTTTAAGAAATGTTTTAAAAACATAAATTTGTGGAATGCCAGAAATGTTTTTATAACGTTTGTAAAAACTGTTTCTTAAAATGTTTTAAAAATGTTTTTCTAAAACATTTTTAATAAATATAAAAATAACATAATTTTAAATCGTTACAGAAATTTTTGAACTAAATGTTTTTTTCGAAACATTTTATAAACATATTTTGCACTGTTTTTAAACTTTTAAGAAGGCGTGTTTTTATCCTGTATTTTTACCATATTATACTTAAGGGTTTTAGATAGTGACTTGACAAAAAAACATAAAACCCAAGAAATTAAAGTCCAGAAAGGAATGAGGGACAAACATAAGAGCAAATTATGCAAAAGTGCATATGCATAATAAAGCGAAATCAATTGGAGGTGTCCCCACAAAAGCTGATTGATCGAACCTTCTGCTTGTCACATCACCATATCAAACAACAAACTGCCATATTCTTTATAGAACAGTGAGAATACTACACGACAAGCAACTTCATTAAGAAATAAAACACAAATTTAGTCCACAAGAATATGATGTTCTTTAAAAAAGCCAACAAGTTATCCATATCATAACTTTTATAGGAATTTCAGGACTACTTACATTTTGTTAGAGCTGTGTATCAAGATGTGTTTCCTCTCTCTTGATAGGTTAAATCAATAATGATAAAGACTCCAACACACAGCGTGTGGCAAACCACTTGACTTACAAAAAGCTGGTTACCATGGTGATCTTACTGATAACAATGCAGGATAATTGTTAATCAAACATTTTTTTTGTCGAATTTAAAATCGATACGTTTGATTTTTTTTACATCAGTCGATTGATGATTCTCAGCTAGCTGTCAGTAACAGCGAGTGTTCTATAGAGAGTTCCTTTACCGTCCTTCTGTTTGTTCTTGTTTTTGTCTTAGGTTCTCTCTATTGGAATTGGACTTTGATCGATTTAATTTTTATTGTGCGTTAAGTTTTTGTGCTTTGTCTTGGAATATTGAAAGGGGGGAGGTTGGGCCCAAAAAACTAGTTTAACCCCGCCACATATTACATGTGCCTGTCCTAAGCCAGGAATCTTTGACAAAGCTTTCGTTTGTACTTGTCTTTTTGATGTTTTCTGTTTATTGTTTAAGAAGGGGGTCTATCTCTGACTATTTCAGGACTGGATTTGAAGTATATGCAATTTATTTAGACCTTGGGCCAATTCCAGAACTGCGAGCAGTGCCAAATGGTCTCGTTGAAGGCTGCTGGCGGTTGTCCATTGTGTTCTTTTCTGAATTGCCGCTGGATTGTGGGTGGTGTCGCGTACATTTATTCCCTATTTCATTATTTTCTATATAAGACTTCATTTTGAAATATTTTTTTTTCCATTTTCAATTGTATATGCTTACTTTTCTCAAGAAGAATAAAAAGTAATTGTATTAAATTGTCCCAGATATTGCCGGACAGTATGCCTTGTATCCATTATAATATCTTTGATTGTCTGTTTATTCGTACGGATATTTGAATATCTATTCATGACATGACAGGACTTAGTGGGATGTTCCATTGGCTAACCCGAATAACACAATTGATATATTTTTCTTCCTAAAGTCGATACATTCCGCCGATGTATACGAAGAAAAGAGCTTGAATCATTCGATCTCAGATGGACCCGTTTCCTTCTGTGTTGTCTTTGGTACATTTACATTTTATGCATGCTTCAAGTTTGTAAAAGGCAACACTTAACTTTTCGATGCTTGAACATATAATTATAATTATAATATACTAATACGTACATGATGTAAATTAGGAAACTAAAACGGGTTCAAAATTGTTAATTTAATACAGCAAGAATTTTGAACGAAACCGGTTAAATTTAACAACAATTTAAAACTGGACGAAAGCACCAGAGCAAACATGTCTTTGGAATATAAAGTTTTAAAAAAAGGAATAAAATAGCCGACAAATGCGTTGCACTCAGATTTAAATTTTAATTGAAAAATGACTGTTTATCCTTTGTTTTAATTAAATTAAAAAGGATCAAGATAATGAAGAAAAGTTCATTGAAATAAATGTTGCAATACCAAACGTATATTTTATAAGCTCTTTATTTTTTTAGATGTGTTGTACTTGTACATGAGACTACTTCTCATGTGAACACTTTGCTTTTAACCGATATATAAATTTTATGTTAATTCTAAAACCTAAGGTTAATCTCCTTCCATAGTAGTTTTGCCCTCAGCTATATATATTTTGATTTCGTTTGGCTTTATGCATTTTGAACATCTTTTGAAATATTGAATTGTGGATTCCCAATGTCTTGGTTCTGGTGCTGCTGATGAGGAATAATTTTCCGAAATGGCCATAAAGCTTATAAAAAGTAATTGCAGTTGGAGTTAAGACACCGTACAACCAGATTAATTTATTTGGTGAAATTCGTTACGACACTATGAAGTGAGATCATAACAAGTTGAGACCACGTTTAGCATAGTTTAGTACTTTTCAAATATCGTGTCTCGAATTAGCTATTTCGAATAAATTCTGTTACCGAAAAAAAAACGTTTTGACGTAAATAACGTATATATTGGGAAAATCTCTCCTCCAAATGTTTTTATTATCAGAAAAAAAGGTAAAATAAGCCACAATTCAAACATTTGCACACAAAATCAACATACATGTATTATGAAAATCGTATTTGTTGAATTAGCTACTTTGGAGTATGATACATTCATTAATCAGTCGGTGTAAGTAAAATAAAAATATCAATCATTAGTTTGTTTAACGTATTATTCAAACAAAATGATATGGTCAAAGGAAATTCGACACCGTTTAATGCATTCCTATGATACAATATTGTGCTGAAGAGACATCATGCATGACACTGTGAAATGCATGCCTTATGTTTTAACATTAATAAGTTTTTCATGAAAAATCATAATTAAGATTATGTCTGTACATCTTTTTTGTGAAAAGACAGTCAAATAATTGGAAATATTCTTTGGTTCAAATTTGATTGATTCTTTTCAACATATACTCCTTTAATATGCTTCTATATAAATACTTGCTGTGAGGATAGGTCGATATTTTTTTCAAATATTTGGATAATAAACAAACTCCAAAACATTAAAAAGTCTCATAAAAAAAAGCATATTTAAATTGTTTGCCTGTGCATTAACTGAGGTATGGGTATTTATAAAATTTACTGCAAAATTACAAGATTTACGAACAATTACATGTGAAAGCAAAAATATGCCGCAAACGTATAGGTTTTTTTAGTGTAAAATAACCTACTGTATCTTTTCTTAAAAACTTTGCATTTTAAAAATGAAGATTTTTTTAATTGTTAATGCATTAAATCCAATAAGCTTTCAATACTGAATTCAACCCTATATCTTCATTCATTCCTCCGCGATTTAAATTTTAGAATCTTATTAATATATATATATATATGTTGTGTACAAGTTGTAATTTTGTACAAGTTATGACATGTACAAAATATTTGTACAAGTTATAACTTGTACGGACCAAAAATACAAGTTATAACATGTACAATTTTAGCCTGTGCATGTTATAACTTGTACAAAATAATGACAAAAATGAGGTTTAACTTGTACAAAATATATTTCCGGTAATACAAATATTTTTAATATACTAACACTTTTGACTAAAATAAGGATTTAAAACCTAATTCAAAACATTATTCAAAGGAAATAAAGTACTTGAAACAATATTAGAGAACAAAGATGATCAATACCAAATGTCAGACATACTAGGGAAACTGAATCTGTTGTAGATTCATAATGACCCTGACTTGGTATGGACATTTCAAAAGGAATGGGGGTTGGATGAAAGCAGGTTTTACAGCACAAAACTTTCATCTTCCATTAATTGCAAATCGGGGAACTAATGTGACATAAAGCCAAACCAAGTTGAGCAGTAAAGGAGACTTTATTACGAAACCCACAAAGAAAACTCACTTAAAAAAGTAGAGGAAAAAAGGACACAATAGTGGACCGAACTGAAAAAGCAAGTCTTAAAAATCACTTGTTTAGCACCAGAGGTTAAATATTAGTTATTATAAAAATAAGTTCTTGCGTTCATATTTTTGTTAGATTTTAACATTAGCATGTAAATGCCTATTTAGATATTTCATAAACCATATTCAACAGATTTGGGATGTACATGTAATGTTTTATATTTCTTGTTGCAATCCAGAGTTCGACTTAAAGTAAATAATATCAGATCAGAATTGGACTACAGGTGTACATGTATTGACATTTTCTGGTCGTATACTTATAATTGTTGCTTTTATAACAACGTACTATCAGTATGGTCTGTAAAAACTTATTTATTCTTAATTCTTTTCTAAAAATTGAATGACATGTACCAAACATGTTGTCAAAACTTGTAGTTGTAAACAGTTACATTTAAAAATATGCATCAGATTCAGTTTTATTGCAGAAAAAAATTAAAAAAAAACCAAAAACCTTTTATTCCTTTAATTTTGGTTTATTTGATATGTCAAAACAAAACAAAAAATATTAACTTTGTTAATAAGTGTTAACATTGATCAATATTGATTTTTCTAAATTAAAATGATGATTATTTCATGTAGCTACTTTTGAAATAAATGATGTACAAGTTAAACCCGATTTTTTGCATTATTTTGTACAAGTTATTACATGTACAGGCTAAAATTGTACATGTTATAACTTGTATTTTTGGTCTGTACAAGTTATAACTTGTACAAATATTTTGTACATGTTGTAACTTGTACAAAATTACAACTTGTACACAACATATACATATATAGTTATTTTGGCCCATTTCGCGATGTCCAACAAATTCTTGTACTGCGATACCACCGCTAAGACTTGTGTTTCCATTGCATTTATGTTAAAATTACCGTTGTTTTTTTCGGCTTGTATTATTTACGAAACATTTCCTTTACTTTCTACAGATGTAGGGGCATAAGTGGCCTAGTGATCTCAGGCGCTGTTTGAAATATCACTCTATTAATCACTAGTTAAATACCACCAAAGGTTGTTGGATCGATCGCGGTTTTTAATTTACAAATAAGAAAGGAACGTGTCCATGGAACATGGATACCCCGCTATGCCGCTGAAGTCCGACAGGTTTGAAAGTCACTTAAGACGCACAGTTTATCATACTGAACATTCATCAAGTTTCAAATCATTTACGATTTCTGAGAAAAGCTTCACAAACATTTTCACTGCGTTCATTTTCATATCGGCCCTAACCAAACAGGAAGTTTAAGTCCGACAGGTTTGAAAGTCGCTTAGGACGTACAGTTTGTCATACTGAACCATCCTACAAAGTTCAAATTATTCCCATGTACGGTTTCTGGTACAAGCTTGACGGAAAAATTGACGTAAATTTTCATATTGGCCCAGTTTTAAACAAAAAGTGGAAGTCCAACAGGTCTCAAAATCTCTAAGGACTGAACCATCTCGCCAAATTTCCAATTATTCCCATGTACAGTTGCTGTAAAAAGCTTGACGGAAGTTCGTATGGACATAGTAAAACTTAATGCCCTGACATGTCGTCGCGGGGCATAAAAACGGGACTTTCCACCTGTATGGAATTAGGTTTGTTAGTAACCTGCCCAAGGTTCGACTTTTGAATTTGTTTTATTTGATACTCGGTGTATGTTTTCATACTTTGAGGGTATTTGCAAAAATGCTAGTCAAGATATAGTACTGCTTACTCTTCCGGAGCACGGGATTTCAATTCACATTGCTGATTGCTATTTGACTGTAGTGTCTTTTTTGTTTGTTTTTGTGGTTTGTTTTATTGTGATGATTTTTTGTCTTCCAAGTTTGTCTTTGATTTTTTCGCATTAAATATATTTTAATTCCCCCTTTTGCACAACAATGCTTATTCTATGGAAAAAGGGATCCGTCTTTTTGCAAACCCTATGCAAAGCACCGATTTATAAAAAAGCCAGTGTCTGTTACAGTTCTAGATGCCCATATTGATATGTACAACTCTTCTAGCTCCCAGTGGGCTCCTGATTGGAAATAAAAGATATGTTTTGATACGACCCAGGCTGCCCCCCTTTCAAGTGACATGGTTACTTTTAAAATGCTTTATGGTCGCATGTAGTTTTCTATAAATTTCAATGAAGGCGTTGTTAAACCAAATGGACCTAGAAGATCGTAAGTAGCCACTTAAAAGAACGATTGTTAAGTAAAGACAGCAATCAAAGATAATGCTTTGGATAATTACTATGTTTGCAAAGTTTCTTTATAAGCTCATCTGGACCACAAATATATGGAAAGTTACCAAATTTCTTTGTCGACTTTCTTTCTGTCAGACACTTTAATGTTAAAGTTAATAAGACCTTTTCCGAGGAGTTTGATCAAGAAATGGGAGTGCTTCAGGGAAGTCTTTCTGCCACTCTCTTTAGTATTAAAATAAACTGTATTGCAAAAAGTTATCGAAGATGGTATCGAGGGTTTGTTATATGTTGATGATTTTTTTATATGTTACAGCGCCAAACACATGAATACTATTGAAAGACAACTCATTTCAATATGTGGATCGTGTCTTTTTGGCACATATTCCATATTCTTTCGTTTTTAATATAGGTCGCTCTTACGCTAAAGTTAACTTCAGGTTGGTTCTAGGCTAAAGTAAACTAGCAGAGCGGTCGAGATTAGCAGACCGTGACCAAAGTTTGCTATTGTTGACAGATACCATAGGTAACTGGGCTATCGATCCGTTATTTTGACTGATACGATCGATCGGTATAATTAGAAAACTCTTCTGTGAAACGACGTTATCGTTTATACCTATACGTTTATAACATATATAACGCATCACAAACCAGTCAGGGCGTTAATTTACTTTGTTTTAAATAAATTATGCTATAGTGTTAAATATAAGACATACATTTTCTATTTAAATATGTTAATATTATTAATCTAATGAATTTAATAATTGTTTACATAGTACTTCCTTTAAACTAAATAGGCAAAGTTCGTGTTCTTTTCTTCTATAAAAATAATACTAATATAATTTTATTTTATTTGTTCTGATTTTTAAATTCAAAAACAGAAACTGTGCTGAAAAAATCTTTAAAATGTAAAAAGGTTCTGCTTAGAACAATTATTTCAACAATTTGTAACATATAATTAAGAACAGATAATTCAGGAGATATCAATAATCTAGTAACTTAAAATTTTATTTATTTTTTTTTTAAATTTTCTGTGTTAAATTTGTTCGCATAGGAATATAGATCACATTTGCAAATTTCTTATGTAAAATATGTGAAACTTTAGTAAAATCTTATATTTGAGCATAAAATTATATGACGGTTTGATAAAATTGACAAGAAATTGTTTGTGAAACAACTTTTTTCATCAGATTTGACACATAAATGGTATGTTAAGTTGAAAAATTGCATAAATACATATTGCTGCCTTAAAAATTAAGGTTCATAGAGTGAAGAGATTATGTAGAAAATTTGTTCGGATATAAATATAGATCACATTTGCAAATTTCTTATGTAAAATATATGAAACTTTAGTAAAATCTTATATTTGAGCATAAAATTATATGACGGTTTATTTCATAAGACTTGTAAATGTCTACCAATACCAATATGTAAGAATTTTGAAAGATTTTTTTACGACAAGTGATAAATAATGCCCACAATCAAGATAAACTAGTGATAACCTTGTGTACTGAACTATGCTTGTGTAAGAAAATAAATAATAACAACAAAATATAAGTTTTTTTGGCTGATTATTTGTCATAGCTATAATCAAAGCAAATGCATCAAATTGGTAAACATACACTTTTGTTGACAAAATAACATTGAAGGATAACCAATCAATGTAGCAAATATTCAGTCAGTGAATGTTCTGCTAGGATAATCCAACACAGGTCAGCTTTCAAAGATAAATTCCGCCCAATTCGAAATTGATAAAGTCCAGTTCTGTAAGGATACACCAACACAGATCTTTATTCGTTGCAGCATCTCAATATGGACGATCCACAAATATCAAACAATTGAAGCTATGACGATTAACACGATCTGAAAATACAAACAAAAAGGCACAGCAAAAGAACACAAATTTGGGATTGGGTGGGAGGGTTTTGAAATCAAAATCCTATGTCCTCTAATACAATTTGTTTGTGTGAGCAAGATGCTATAAACTGGCATGCTTTATACAATAAATTTCGCGCCAAAAACCTGCACGATCTGATGTCACGTATCTTAACTTTACTAACGAAGGCAATATATAAAATGCAGATATGATTTGACTTAAAGTGGGCATCATGTAAAAAGTGGGATTTAAATTCAATAAAAAAAATCAATTTAATATTGATTATTAAATTTAATTAATAAAATTGACAAGAAAATGTTTGCGAATCAACTTTTTTCATCAGGTTTGACACATTAATGCTAAGATAAGCTGAAAAGTTGCATAACTACATATTGCTGACTTAAAAAATAAGGTTCATAAAGTTAAGAGATTATGAAGAAAATTTGTTCGCAAAAGAATATAGATCACATTTGCAAATTTATAATGTAAAATATATGAAACTATAGTCTTCTATTTGAGCATAAAATTATATGACGGTTTAATAAAATTGACAAGAAATGTTTGCGAAACAACTTTTTACATCAGGTTTGACACATTAATACTAAGACAACTTGAAAAGTTGCATAAATACATATTGCTGACTGAAAAAATAAGGTTCATAAAGTTAAGAGATTATGAAGAAAATTTGTTCGCAAAGGAATATAGATCACATTTGCAAATTTCTAATGTAAAATATATGAAACTATAGTCTTCAACTTGAGCATAAAATCATATGACGGTAATAAAATTGCCAAGAAAATGTTTGCGAAACAACTTTTTACATCAGGTTTGACACATTATTGCAAAGACAACTTGAAAAAATGCATAACTACATATTGCTGACTTAAAAAATAAGGTTCATAAAGTTAAGAGATTATGAAGAAAATTTGTTCGCAAAGGAATATAGATCACATTTGCAAATTTCTTATGTAAAATATATGAAACTATAGTAAAATCTTCTATTTGAGCATAAACTTATATGATAGTTAATAAAATTGCCAAGAAAATAAAATAAGCAGAGGCACCAAAGGGGCATTCTAGTGTCAAAAGTCCGAAAAGGCAACGACAAAACCGGTAAACATGAACAAGAACAGCACAAGGAAACACAAAACATAAAAACAACCGAACAGAAATCAACAACGCGAATTCAAGTCGTAACAAGAGTTAAATGTCTGCGAATGTTAAATGTTTGCGAAACAACTTTTTTTCATCAGGTTTGACACATTATTGCAAAGATAAGTTGAAAAGTTGCATAACTACATATTGCTGACTTAAAAAATAAGGTTCATATAGTAAAGAGACAATAAAGAAAATTTGTTCACAAAGGAATATAGATCACATTGACAAATTTCTTATGTAAAATATATGAAACTTTAGTAAAATCTTCTATTTGAGCATAAAATTAAATGACAGTTTAATAAAACTGACAAAAAAAGTTTGCAAAACAACTTTTTACATCAGGTTTGACACATTATTGCTAAGACAACTTGAAAAGATGCATAACTACATATTGCTGACTTAAAAAATAAGGTTCATAAAGTTAAGAGATTATGAAGAAAATTTGTTCGCAAAGGAATATAGATCACATTTGCAAATTTCTTATGTAACATATATGAATAAAGGTACTAACAAAACTACCGAACTTGAATGATCAATCTCATAGTCCAGAGAAAATGACAAAAACGAATCAGTCATACCGGAGAACTGGTGGATCGCAATGGTCCTGACTTGGTACAGGCATTTCAAACGAAATGGTGAGTTAAACCAGGTTTTATGGCACCAAACCTCCCTCTTCCATTGCGATCTTAGGATCCGGTAATGACCATAGAACACAACATAGTTGTGAGACACAATAGGGATATTGAGGTGATCATCTCAGTACAGCAGACCAGTCAAACACTAATTAAAACAATTAACTATCATATCTTTTAACTCAATTTTGAACTTTTCTATTAGTGGCTGATAACGAAGAAAGAATTTTTTTAGTGATCGTATGAGACGTATTTTCTTATAGCCCTGCTTCAAAAGTCGGTCACGAAGAAACCGGTGTCTGATAAAAAAATCTGTGAAATGTGTGCAAGCTCTGGCATATCGAATAAGTTGAGAAATATAAACACCGTATGCAGGAGAAGTAGGTATATTGCTCTGTAGATTAGGAAAATTAATAATTTGAAAATTAAAATCGTCTCGTTTATCGTAAATTTTTGTACTGAGATGGCCACCTGGGTCAAATTCGAGGTGCAAATCCAAGAAAGACGCGAAGCAATTAGATTCGGTGGTCTCTTTAATCTCCAATTCCGGATGATATATTGAAGGAATCCAGCTACCAAATGAAGTGTTATTGACAGAAAGGACATCATCAATATATCTGAATGAAAGATTAAATGACCTTGCCTCTTTCATCTTCTTGTTCTTTACGAGTCCCTGAAATAATTCGGTCTCGTAAGAGTATAAAAACAAATCGGCGAGGAGAGGAGCACAGTTTGTGCCCATTGGAATTCCGATTTGTTGTTGAAAAATCTCTCCTTCGAATGTGACAAATATGTTGTCAATGAGGAAATCAAGCATACTGCAAACTTGTTCCAGTGTGTAACAAATTTTATCTTTGAAAGATGTTTTGGAAAAGAATGTAGAATTATAACCCAAAACAACAAAATTCCTTGAGTTTGAAAAGGCTTTTTCGAGAAGTTTTTTCAGGCGACATTTTAGTTTTTCGTGTAAAACTATAGTAAAATCTTCTATTTGAGCATAAAATTATATGACGGTTTAATAAAATTCCCAAGAAAATGTTTGCGAAACAACTTTTTTGATCAGGTTTGACACATTAATGCTTAGACAACTTGAAAAGTTGCATAACTACATATTGCTGACTTAAAAAAAATAAGGTTCATATAGTAAAGAGACAATGAAGAAAATTTTTTCGCAAAGGAATATAGATCACATTTGCAAATTTCTTATGTAAAATATATGAAACTATAGTAAAATCTTCTGTTTGAGCATAAAATTATATGACCGTTTAATAAAATTGCCAAGAAAATGTTTGCGAAACAACTTTTTTCATCAGGTTTGACACATTAATGCTAAGACAACTTGGAAAGTTGCAGAACTACATATTGCTGACTTAAAAAAAATTAGGTTAATATATAGATCACATTTACAAATTTCTTATGTAAAATATATGAAACTTTAGTAAAATCTTATATTTGAGCATAAAATTATATGACGGTTGAATAAAGTTTACATGAAATTGTTTGCGAAACAACTATTTGCATCAGATTTGACACATAAATGCTATAATATTTTGAAAACTTGAATAACTTAATATCTTTTATTTGTATAAATGAATGCAAAAAAAAAACGATAAAAATGAAATGACCGTGTTATTAATTCATAAAATATAGATTTGCATCTGTCCGCCTGCGTTTCCGATCATTGATTACGAGAATTTCCGGAGATTGCCAAAAACAGCGAGCTGACGTCACATTGTGAACTATTCATCAGATGCAGAATCAAAACAATAGCTGATGCTAGCGAGTTTATCGAAATTGAAAGCGATTTTTCACTGTCGTGCCAGTCTTCTCCTTTTAACGAGGGTGATAGTGAAGCTGAAATTATTCAAGAGGAAGAAGAGGGAGAGAGTGTAGAAGCTTCAGCTAATAATCTGGGAATAAATCCTTACCAATTTGAGCCCTATGCATCGGACGCGGAAGAAAATTCTGACGATGCACATGACCAAGACACTGATGAACGGTTAACTGACTCTTCTTGGTAAATGTCTTTTTTTATGTCAGCGAAGATAAAATGTTTCTTTTGCCCCAATTTCTCAAGAAATACGACTTTTTCTTAAATTCTAAACCATTGCATTGGCCCTCTGGTGCGATCATTTTACTATGGTCTATGCTTTGCTTTTTCAAAACAGGACCTGTAATTCACCTCTTACTTGTATGACACCGAAAATTCTTGTTTTTATTATTGAAACTGTTGAATGAAGTTAAGTTTTGAATATCTATATATTATGTAAATATCAAATAATAATAATTGCAATAAACAATCTTATCTATCATGCATGGTTTCTTGAAGACATACATTTATGCACGTATATAAGACTACAGGTGTTTATTTAATCATGATAGATAAACATGCCCATTGTCCTTCAACATAAATTTACACAGGTTAAGGGGACGACCATTTGCTTCTGAAAGGGGGGCTGGCAGTTTCAGTTGAGACAGATTATTTATTTTCAAAATTTTGTGGGCCAGAATATTTATTTTTATACCGTGTTATTTATTTTCTGCATCCAATACCTTAATTGAGCAAGGATCTTTGGACAGATTATTTATTTTCTTGCAAACAGAGGCCAGATTATTTATTTCCAACCTTTTCCAGGCCAGAATGCTTCCCCCTCAAGGTATAATGGTTGTCCCTTTACATAAAATCAGGAACATTTTATAAAATTCCTAATTTACATAGGTTTGGTTCCTTTGACCATGTTCAACATTGGTAACATAACTGATACTTTGTATGATTGTTTTCTAGAATTTAAAATGTCTGTAATTTGGTCTATTTACATGTACTTGAACTTTTCTCTCTAAGGCAATATGTATTTAGCATTTGAACTAATTATTAAAAACAACTATAAAAGTTTACTTATTTTTTAAGGTGTACATGTTGGAACTGTCAGCTCATGCCTACTGTTCGAGAGTGTGTTTGTTGTCATGAGGTAGAACGAGTAAACACTAAACGTGAGGAGAAAAGTGAAGATGGGGGTTGTATTACTCTTATACCAGTGTTTCAAACAGTCTGTCTGGGCCCTGATGTTCTAAAAGTGGCATACTTCCAGTACAGGCAAGAGTACGGAGCTCTTCCTGATGCATCCAATGAGTAAGTGAAAACAAATACAATAAACCATGTGCATGTTAAAGACCCATTTTTAAAGTTTATTAAGAGTAGGCTCAATGGCAGCTGATACAAAGGCCACACTTGCAAACTGGAGGGGGATTTATAAAAGCATTTAGCTTGTTTCCCAATCATGCCAATCCAGGATAAATAGATATGTGTAAACCAGACTTGGCGAAATAGGCTGAGAGTCTGTCTGACCGAAAGTCATTTTTGAGGTTTTCTTTTAAATGTTCAACAATTTTTTTCCAAATTTTCTGTCTGACCGAATCAAATTTTGTCTGACATTTGATTCATTCAGACATTTCGCCAAGTCTGTTTAAACTAAATACAATAAAGACAAACACAATATACAAAATTTTTTAATGCTATTATTCAGATTCAATCTATATATATATATATATATAATAACACCTTATCGTCCGACTGTTTTGTTATTCTCCGATTTTATTATATATATAATAAATATACATAAATCATGAATATATCCAATTCACATCATATCTTTTCTCGCAACAATTAGGACCAACAGACAGATGAACGGACAACACTATAATGACTATATGCCCCCTTCCCCTTTTGAAGATGGTGCATAAAAAAACGTGAAAGTAGCAAAAACAAAAATCTTTTGAAATCAGTTGTTCTAGATTCTTATTTTTAATAGTTATACTATGTACATGATGTATATAGGGTGATAAAATATTAGCTAATTTCTTATACACCTTTTTATGTTAAAGGAATTACAGAACTTGTTTTCTAGTTTCGTTTTAGACTTTAATTTGAAACTTGTTAATAACTGTTTCTGAATCATTGTAATACAAATGACAACAAAGTTCCAGACAATAACTTTTGCTACGCCTGACGCGCGTTTCGTCTATTCAAGACTCATCAGAGGCGCTCTACCAAAAATATTGAAAATGCAAAACACTGTATGAATATGAAGAGCATAGAACAGTATAACCAAAAATACCAAATTGGGGAACCAAATTATTACTAAGATATTCAACCTATGTCTGGGGTAGGAAGAACCTTAGGGTTTAGACAATTTTGAAATTTAGACGGATAATTTAAAGCTTTGATGTATTCTCCAACTCAAAAGTGTTGGTGCCGGAGCGGGCTAACCTCGGGGAATTTAAACTCCACCATCAGTGCTAACCTTCACGTGTGTTCGAAATACAAATGACAACAAAGTTCCAGACAATAACTTTTGCTACGCCTGACGCGCGTTTCGTCTATTCAAGACTCATCAGAGGCGCTCTACCAAAAATATTGAAAATGCCAAACACTGTATGAATATGAAGAGCATAGAACAGTATAACCAAAAATACCAAATTGGGGAACCAAATTATTACTAAGATATTCAACCTATGTCTGGGGTAGGAAGCACCTTAGGGTTAAGACAATTTTGAAATTAAGACGGATAAATTAAAGCTTTGATGTACTCTCCAACTCAAAAGTGTTGGTGCCGGAGCGGGCTAACATCGGGGAATTTAAACTCAACCAGCAGTGCTAACCTTCACGTGTGTTCGAAAAACAAATGACAACAAAGTTCCAGACAATAACTTTTGCAAATTACAGGAGAAACAGATATACTGCATATAGACAGTTTGTAAGATGGTGCTGGGGATATTTTGGAAAAGAGATACGTGTGATTATCCCAGCATGTGCTGTGAAAAAAATCAGGAGTTCGTTCCCAGACCAAGACCAGAACTACACTGGTTTCCACTATGCTGCAGATTGAAGCGTGATACAAGATTCTGCACGGCCTCTTCTTTGTCAGGTCTTTCATATCAACTGCAGAGTGGTGGTGGAACTTCAACAAGAAGCTGTATACCGTCCTCATTCATGTGGCTGTTAGCACCTAATCCCATTACGGTTCTCATCAGTACATCGACATAGTCTGAAATAAATATAAAAACAATCAGAATGATTTTTATGCATTGTAATAGTATTACATTTAAACTAATTTTACCAAACCTTGTACATTTTTGCTAGGTCAATAAAGCACCTGACACCAGGGAAACCTGTAACATGGAAGATTGCAGTGTTAAAATCTTCAGATAAAATTTTCATTTCAACATGTTCAAACAAACATTAAACTCTATCATCCAAAGTAAAAAAATCTTTGTTGTATTTACCAAATTTTGAGTCAACATGAATCTTTCTCACTGTGTAGCCTCCTTTTTTGAATTTAGGGAACACTATGTTGTACCGTGGAGCACCATCCCGTGTAGTTGCCTGATCTCTTTGGCTAGTTTAATTAAAATGGAGGGCTGCCAACCAAAGCCTTTAATTTAAAAGAAAAAAAATAATACTTAAAGATTCATAAAATAAAAATTATCAAATGGTGGTTGATTTTTCTACAATCATGTAATTGTGCTTAAAGTTTCAAACAAAAATTAGAAACTACAATATTCTTGAATCTTCTTTTAAAATATAAATAAGTTAATTATTAGTTTTGCATTATGCACAAAAAGCTACGTAAAATAATATATTTAAAATTTTACAATAAAGTTTGAGACCATTTATTCGACATGCAACAAGAAGAAACTGTTTGCCCTTCTGGATCACCATAGTTGTGTTGACTTAAGGCATTCTAATGCTCTATTGGTCATGTTGGTATTTCTTTGTTTTTTTGGTGTAGTATATTCAAGACTCCTAAGAGATGCTTTAGTCAAAAATATTAACTTACCTGCATAACATTCAATGATATGAGAAACTGATCATCTTTGGAGCAAAAAAATTTATCACTGAGAGGAAACCTTCCAATGATGATGTCTGATTGTGAGGAGAGAGCATAGGGATGTTCTTTTTCATTTGTGTATTCACCAACACTCCTTGTAACTTTTCATACATCTTTGTGCCTAGACAATTAGTGCATTTAAGAAAGTTATAAAATATATGTATATGTATTTCATAAAAATACATGTACATGCTGTCATGAGATTCTATTTTTTCTTCAAATATTTTCCTGTTATTGCAGTAATATAAAAAAAGAAATTTCCCAAAGTAGCACAAACATGACAAAATAACACTTAAATTTGTTTATCAACAATATACTTTTGCAAAATAATGTTGAAATTACCTGGTCTAAGCCATTTCTGTCTGTGCTCTCTTCCTTCTAACTAACCATGCTCACACTTATCATATACCACACTGTGTCCAGAATGAACATTTATAATGTGGTTCAGAACAGAGCTCCATTTGGCCAGCATCAGGTCATTGTCTGGTTCAACAGATGAAGCAGCTGTCCAGTACAAATGATTGGTCAGGCACTTTATCCAAGGTTGCAAGTCCGTGCACTCTTTCTCAAGAGATAGCTTTAAGAGCTTTTTCTTCAATCCTAAAAATTGTATTGTATTAATTGTAATATTTACATAATATTATATATTGATTTTCTAACAAGGTTTTAACTATATAGAGTGAACATGTATTAACATATAACCCACATTCTATGCCTAATATTTTTGTTTTGCTTTAAATCTGGTTAAGAGATATGTCTTGTCATAATACATGTACATTGTATCTATACTTGAACTCAGTTTTATAAAATCTTTTAATGATATGAGTTTTCCCCTAATATTTAGTCTATTTGCATTTTTATACCATCTAAATTTTTAATTATGCAATTCATAGCTTATAAAATTACCTTTAGCCACATGCCAAACATCTAGGTTATGAGTTGTATCTGGCATGTTTTCTCTAACCCATTTTCCAATCATCTTGTGACCATCTGTAACGACTGCCTTTTTCTGTACCCTTTGCTTCTTAAGAAAGTTGACACTTCTTACTAGACCCTCCTTTTCCATGTGATGGCTGTTTGGTACTTCATTACTCTACATTAGAAAATAAAATTATAAATTACCGGTATATCAAAATATTGCACAATAACTTATGATTACTGTACATGTTTTAAGAAGCCGTTATGGGCAATTATTATAAGGGCTTTGCACAACATTAAAGTGGACTTTTAAATTTTAACACTAAAAATCCTAAAGAGAGTTTTTACCTTGAAATATGCATATCCAGCATATCCAAATCAATCGTTTTTGTATATCACTTTGGTGTTTTGTATTAACATATTAATACATGTAACATCATGCATAATCACGTACCGGAACAAGTTGAACATAAAATTTCTGATGGTTCAAATACACATGTATGTACTCGTGCTTATTTCTGCAATTAGCATGAACTTTAAAAATCGCAGCACTTTACTAGGAATGGAACCCGAAAAGAGAATTCCAGCAGCCATTAACAGGTTACCAGCAGCCTCCAACAGTAGGTTGACTGTACCAATGCTTTGAAAATAAGCAATGGTCACACTGCTGAGTAATCTTAATCATAGAGCCACTGGTGTAATTGATCGTTTCTGGTGCAGCACCTCCACATTTTGTACAGGATTTGAAAAGCTCCATATGGTTGGACTCAAATACAATGTATTTTGTCTCCTCTTCAGGTCTGCAAAGAAAATGAACATGAAAATATAGATATAAATGTACTAAAATATCCAGGGGTGGATCCAGACTTTCAGGTTAGGGGGTGTACATTTTGTTTTTGTTAAGCAAGGTGAAGTGCAATATATATATTTTTTTAAATTGTTATGCTTTTAACATGGATTTTATGCATTTTTTTAACCGGTGCATGCTCAATCTCAATCCACACCTCGCTGAAATTCATCATAAATTTTCTTCAATGAGAACATTGATTATCCTACCGGAACAATAACTCAAGTCAATATTTGTTTATGTTTCATTTTTTCTATTCATGTCTTTTTTAAAATTTTCATTATAATTTATGAAATACATTGTAAAAGATATTTCCCAGTGATGGGTCCAGAGGGAGTTTTGGTTGTTGGAACCCGTCCTTTCTTTTAACCTAAAATCTGCATGAAAATTTTCAATTTCAAATCTCAACAGACTAAATCTCAACAATTACCTGTTATCAGCAACATTGTTTGGTTCCTCAATATTGTTGTCGTCTTCAGAAGATGGTTCATAATCACTGTCGTCTGCGTTGTTTGCCAATTTCATAGGTGACGACAGTGGATCATCTTCACTGCTAAGAGAGGGTGGCCTCTGCTTTTGATTCCTTTGGTTTGGAAAATCACAAGGTCTCACAAGCTGAAAGGCATCTTTTGTTGTGACCCTCTGTTTAGGTAAACTACAGATGGTCTGGGTACCTGCAAATACGAATAAAAACATTTAGGGATAGGGTTGGTTTTTGAAAATGCAATCTCAACATATACAACAGTAACATGTGTATTAATTAACTGAACTGAAGAAATTATGAAACCATCATTTAAATTTAGAGGAACCCTGTCATGGTTATTTAGTTGTTCAATTTTCTTTTTATATTTACTATTCAAGTTTTAATGTTACATGTTTATGTAAAGATATAATGACTATGGTTTACTGTGTGCAATGATTAATCAATTTTTCAAAATGAATATTGACTTGAGTTGAATCCTTCCTTTATTGTAATAAATTCAAATGAAAATAAGCAAAATGATTAAAGTAACAGTAGAATTTGTTTTAAACTGAAATAAAACTACAGTATAATGATACCGATATTCAATTACCTATACTTCTTGTAGATACAGACTTTCGAGTTTCATCTGTCACTGGCCTGACTTTACTGGTGGTTTGGCAATATTTTGATCTTTTTTTCACCTTGGAGTTGACCTGACATCCAACTGTTGTCATTTTGCTGTTCGATCTGACGGATTCGACAACATATTCACTGTCCTAAAATAAATAAAACATTACCTTTCAATTACTGTTTTAAATAAATGCTAATAGAATAAATCATGTCAATATTCATTTCGTAGTATTAGCACAAATACATTTGCACAAACACTTAGTATGTAGACTAAAAATCATAAAATTAAAACTCAATTTTGCCATATAAGAAACAAAAGACTTTTTATATTATATTTAAAATCAAGGTATTCATTCCAAACAACAATGTTATTGTCAAAAAAAAAAATAACCATTACCTCATCTTCACACAATGTTTGGTCCATTTCTTTAGGTGTACCATGTGTAGATGTATCTGTTCTTTCTCTGACATGTCTGTTGGTGTTTTCTGAGTACTCTTCCAAAATCTGTAAATTATAACTTTAAATACAATGCATTGACATGTCAACAAATGAAAAGAAAATCCCATTTCATAAATGTGTATGTATTGTATTTTTAGTATTGAGGCCAATGCAAGACGGCAATCTATGGTCCGTTAAAGAATGGTTTTCCATTGTGATTTTTTAAAATTCCTGTTTCTTTATGTTGGTTGTGTGCGTACACCTATTCCACATCTCTTTATCGTCAAAAAGTGTTGAATGGTTGTACCAATTTGTTATCGCCTTGAAGAGTAAACAATGAATTTGTTAATTCAATATTGCATGTACATGAATATCTAATTTTCTAAATTTTAGCATTAGATAGGGGCTCTAAGGTGCTTATTTGGCCCCATTTTTTTTTGAGAAAATAAATTCTAAGAACTAGAGAAGTTAATACTGTAACTTATTCATGTTATGTATGGTTGTATTGAAACAAGCTGAATAACTCATTTCCTTATTGAAATGACATCACAATCATTTGTTTAATGTCGTCATAATTCAGGAAAAACTGAAAAACATTCAAAATTTACAAATTACAGATCAGTTTTCAAAAAATTAAATACCTCCGCATGTCTGCACCAAATAGATATTTCACACAACCAGGTATTGTTTCATTTAACATATTTTTGCCAAGTTTCATTTTGGTGCAAGCCTGTGGAGGCATTCAAATTCAACAAAAGCCATTGTAAAATGTGACGTTTTTTGACAATTTTTGGCAATATCTGTAAAATGGTCATACTTTAAGGACGTGTGTAAAGAAAGACTACAATCTTACAATGCTATTATGACCTTACACTTGATTTGCATTATTTAAAGATTTGAAATAAAGCATATGTCCTTAAATAAAAGACACAGAATTTTTTGGGCAAAAATAGGGTCTTAGAGCCCCTACCTTTTTAAAATTATATGTATACATCAAAGAGAAAATGTTTAATTGCTAAAAAAAATAAGTTAGCTTTAAAAAAAATGTTTATTCTTTTAAATTTTGACTGAACATACCCTTGCAGTTTCCCTTTTTGCATATCCACGCCTAATTTTTTTTGGAGGTGAACCCTGGTTAACACAGTCTTCAGATGGAGACAGCATCTGAAGGGGGTACAATATCTTTTGTACAGGTGTTAGAGGTGTTGAGGGTACAGATGTTTATGTACCAGGTCTTTCATGGTCTATCTCTGTATCTGGTTCTGATTGCTCCATGGAAGATGCAGTGTCTGCTACTGTGCTACATGTATTTATTGTTGGCACAGATCCATCATTCAACCTAACCTTCTTCGGACGGGTGTTCATTTGCTCCATTTCGAACCTTATTCGAAATGGAAAACATTCAGGTGCAAAATGCACAGAACAAAAGGATGAACAAGCTGTCGGTCCTGTCCATTTCGCTCGTTTCACACGCACGAAGTCGATCCATTGTTTCCTAACCACGGGATCTTTAGGGAAGGAATGCATTGAGAAACCATCTGCATTTGTGTTTCCACAGTTGGCAGCAACACAACGGGTTCCGGTGCCCCTGCTCTTACCGCCCCTATCTACTCTTGGCATTGTAATCAGCTGTAATTCTTCCTTTTTGTTATTTACGTGTCGACTTTTACAATTTAAACAGGAAGTTTATTAGTTATCTGTTCACAATGTGACGTATTACAGCGGAGAGCTCCGGAAACAAACGATTGATAAATTTAGCACAGGTAAAGAATACCTGCAAAAAATCACCTGAGCCGATATCTCCGCTATTACAAGTTTCTTTTTCGTCGGGTTGTTAAAATTCGATTTAAAAAATATAATTCTGTTTTATACAATTTTTAGTAAAATATTTATTTGATCTTGGTGTGGTTCTTTAAAAATAAGGTTCATATTTTACCATTTTTAAGAGATTATAAGGAAAATTTATTTATAACAATGTTGCCCCAGATATTCATTTAAGTAATGTAAAAAATGCTAAAATGTAGATCTATAAGTTATAATAAATGTGTTTTCAAAGTATTTAAATAAATAGATTAAATAGACGCAAGTACCGTACCCCCTTTTGAAGAAGTAAATGCAAACATGTGTTTATTGTGTAAATTTAAGCACATATGACATAAGAAATTAATGATAGAACTTACTTGTTAAACTGGAAAGTATTCATTTTCACCAAAACACAATTTTGTTGACCTTTTCTAAATGGCGCACCTGTTGAGTAGTTAACGTTTAAAGCTTCTTCGGGATAATGAGAACCAATAATAAAAATGCTTCATTGTCTCATTGTTACAAGTATTTGATGTGATAAATACGTTTCAAATTGACTAGATATATAATGATAATATAATATGTATAATTTATATAGCGCCTTATATAATACTAAAACCACTCTACGGCGCTTTTCAAAAACACTTAAAAAAATATAATAATAAAAAAACATAGATGTATTCATCAATTCGAAAAAAAAAATACGACACAATAGCAAATAAAAATCATAAAACTCTATCAAAAGGTAAAAAAAGGAACATTATCATTAAAGATATATATGTAAAATGCATTTAACATAAACTTTATCCATAAGTTATTTAAAAAAAATCATTAAGAATATAAAAAATACAAGAATAAATACGAAATTGTTTATAGCTCATAAAATCATCTAAGATATAAAAAAGTATTTAAAAATACAAAAGAACAAACTGTTCAGTATAAGTAGAATTCATCAAGCTAAAAAAAATCAAATATAAGAATAATAATAATAATAAATCACAGAAAATATCACAGTTAGTCAATCAGCATAAATACACTAAGTGAATGCAAGCCTGTAATATATGTTTTCAACTGTTTCTTGAAACACTCAATAGATTTCGAAAGGCGAATGTCTATCGGTAAAGAATTCCAAAGAATAGCCGAAGAATGAGTGAACTGCCTTTCACCGTAAGTCTTTGTACGCACTCTAGGTTGTTAAAGTCTTAAAGTACCATCCGATCTTAACACTCGACTCGATTCCTAAATGTGTATAGATAGTTGTGTTTTTGTTACATCATATTAAGAAATGTCCTTAATACAAATGACAACAAAGTTCCAGACAATAAATACATAGTGTTTTATTTACATTAAAGTCATAACACTTAAGCGGAAATGACATATCCTCTTAACGTCTTAAAATATACAATTCGAGTCAAAAACGGTAAAAATCGAAATTCCGGATTAAATTTCTCAAACGGCATTAATATACTTGCCGCAGAGACAAAACCAGTAAACACCAAAAAAGAACGGGACAAAAACAGACAACATGTAAAACATGGAAAAACAAAAATAACTGAATATCAATCATTAACGCGAACTCAGCTCGAAACGAGAGTAAACTCAGGTGTTCGAGAAGAGTAAACAGGTCCTGCTTGCTATAGCTTACCCGTCGCGTTGCCAACAATGAAATCGGTGTGTCAAATATGATAAAAGAAGAAGTTGACGATTTGAAAGTTGAGATCATCAAATTTGTGATAGAATTTTGTTGAAGGTTTTCCTGGAGAGTCAATTTCAAGATGTAGATCTAAATATGAATCAGACTTCCTTGAATTCGTAGTGTTTCTTATCGCAAGTTCCTGTGGATATAAGGTGGAGAAAGTCACCAAATCGAGAATTGTTAAGTGAAAGGACATCCATATAACGGAAAATGAAAATGTGTTACTGAAATTTTGCTCACGGATGAACTCTCGCAAGGAGGGAGTAGTCAAAAACGTCGTTGGTCATAGGAAGTGAGTGAGTTGGTGTTTTAAGCCCGTGCAACGCAATATGTGTTATTTAAAGGCGATGAACATAAAAGGTTGATAAAATTGACAGAACATGATAATGCTAATGAAATATAGGTATTGGGTAGGAAACAAAGGACTAGTAAATTTTCAAGACCACATGAAAAGGGGATAGTTGGGTAGGGGCAGAAAATATTGTCTATGTGGTGCACTACTTAGTGGTCGACAAAAGGGTCTTTTACCTGCATGAAGCGTAGCACTCTCTACACACGTTGGCCCACTATGGTCAGCAGTCAAGGTTTCCGTATAGACCTGACAACCTCTGCGAATGAGGGCCGACCTTTTCAGCCACCTAGGGTTCAAACGTGGTCCTGTGGCCTGAGCACTGACCCGATTTCAGAATCCAAACACCCTTAGTCGCCTCTTACGACAAGCTAGGCTCTGCTGTGGGCATATTCACCATCCGGTTCCCGCTAGGGACGCATGGGTTAATGATATTCCATTTCATTGTAAAACATTTACAATTACTTAAAATAAATTGGGTTACTTTCAAAATGACAAAAGCAATTTTAATTGAAATTATCAAATTCCATTTATAATATAATGTACTTATTACTTTAATGTGTTAATTAAACAAACACATTAAGGTTTTCATTCTAATTTAATTTTCTGTTTACAGTTGGTCCGATAAAGGTCCACAAACATCCAGAGGAATATGCCACTACAAAGTTTATGAACCCCTGGATAAGCATTGGCGGTAGAGGTAAACCAACCCACTGCAAAGCCCGCCACCGAGTTGCTGTTATTATTCCATTCCGTAACAGAACAACACACCTTCAGACGTTGCTATACAATTTAATTCCTATATTAGGACGACAGAACATTGATTTTGGAATATTTGTTGTTTCACAGGTATACATGCCCAGTAATGTTTTAACATATTCAACATATTTATAAAAGCTTAATGGGCCAATAGAAATCCTTGCGCGCTTATACTCTAGTTTTGGTTAGAAATATACAATTACCTCTCGTAATTTTAATCGGGAAATTTTAAAAACAATTCCAGGTATATATCGTTAAGTGATATACGATATAAAATGATTTTTATAACATTTCAGAAAATACAAAGATGGTAGGATTTTAACCATTATCTTTATATTATTTGAAATAATGCACATGCTCCTGACAAGTTACACTTGTACATGTATATGTACATGTATTTATGATCATTTAATCCAGATTTTGGTCCAGATGCATAGTACACCTGATCAAACTCTAAAAACTGTTTGTAAAGTTTATACACTAAATAAACGTATTAACAAAAATAACAGCCTACAGAATTTGTGGACCATTTCCAGAGAAACCTTTTAAGTGTGTTTGCAGTGATATAATTTTCGCTATTAATACCCCTATGAAATCTTTAGATCAGTGATAAAAAGAACAATTATTGATGATGACATATGGGGACAAAAGGCCGACAGGGAATGAGATGTGTGACAACACTGGAAAAGGGGGGTTCTCAGAATCGGACATCTTTGTCTTTGTTTGGATCACTCGGAGACCTTAGATTCAGCATTATTAATGTTAAGCAGTATGTAAACGGGTTCGTTCTGGGCAATAGGCTCTACACCTTGAAAAATAAAAAAAGTCTCTTTTACATGTAGGTTGCTTATTTTTGCTTTTACTGGGCCGTGTAATCTATTTTATCGTGATAACCTAGATTTTTAGCTCTTTCAAACGATAAATGGAAATCTGGACGATTAGATATTTTGCCATCTGGAAATAAGCGCAAATAAATCATCTGTAAAAGTGTTTTTTAAGTAAACAAGACAACAGTTAGTTGCACTTTCCGTGATAGAAACATAAGTTATGAGCCCCCTCCCCTGTAAAAAGCGTACAAACAAGATGGCTGAGATAAAGGCCAAAATACACCGGGTATAAACGTTACCGCGAGAGAGTCTTTTAAACGTAAGTGAGAGTTGTTTTGAACGTAAGGGGGAGTCGATATAAGGTATGTAAACGATAAAATCATCTAATTTAATTGATCAAATGTTACAAATAAATATTGCACAGAACATTAAAATTATTTAAGAATGTGTACATACTCAAACTACCTTCCAGAACCTCTCATTTCATAACAAACACTTCGAACTTCTCCGAGCGGTCAGTGTAAATTTGGTGACATTGCATCTTAAAATCTGATTTTCTCGTCAATAAATACATTATTTGACATTCACATTGCACTTAGTACCTGCACAACATTGTTAGCTAGAAGGGATACTTCATCGTTACCCTTCACAAAGTCATAAAACAATTTTATTCTTAAATTATTCAACAACAACGTAAGTCCCGTAAAGGAGAGTCGATTCGAATTTTCTTGAAACTAGGGGAGAGTCGATTTAGATAGTTGTGAACATAGAAGAGAGTTGCATTATTTGCTTTCAAGTATTTTTTTTACAAGAAACGTTGCAAATACTTGAACAAAGTATCATAGGATTATGTTACGGTTTTACCGAACGCATTGTCAGATGTTAAACAACCTTCATTATCACTGTTTAACAGCATAATATGAAGTTCTAATAGTAAGGGCTCCCACAACTTCTGACCTTTGCTCAATTGTTGGCTTTTTAGTCATCTAAATGTAAGTTTAACGATCGGATGTTCAGGAAGCCGATGTGTATTTTGTTTTCTAGTGGAAGTTCTTCTAATGGATGAATCCAATCAAACGTAGATTGATTTTGCATTCTGTCCTTTTCCTGTAAAGCTCGCTGATTGACCTTGATTTTCTGTGGTGAAAACTCTATCAATTTCAATCCAGTCCTATTTGTTGCTATACTTAAGACAGTGTACAATTGTCCTGGCATGACAGTATTCTTTACACTTCTATTCCACATGAACAACTGAAATCGCGATTGGCACAGCTGATTAAACGCAGCTTTTTCAAAAAGAATGGAAAACGCAGGTACAAATTTGTTGTAGTCGATTATACCAAGACTTACTTAGTCATTAATGAGTCTAAGAAAAAGAACAAATTTACAGTAGACCAAATAATCGACATGCTCAACTTTGTTATTGACAACATATTTGTTCAGTTTAGTGGACGTGTTTTTCAGCAAACAATAGGGATTCCAATGGGCACTAATTGTGCACCTTTGCTTGCTTATTTGTTTCTTCATTCATATGAAGCAGACTTTTTGCAATCTCTTCTAAACAAAAAAGAACGTAGACTAGCTCTCTCTTTCAACCTCACGTTCCGTTATATTGATGATGTCCTTTCACTAAACAATTCTCGATTTGGTTACGTTCTCCATCTCATATATCCACAGGAGCTTGAGATAAAGGACACAACGGATTCTAGAAAGTCTGCTTCATATTTAGATCTACATCTCGAAAATGACTCTCAAGGAAGACTTTCAACAAGGCTCTATGACAAACGTGATGACTTCAACTTTCCAATCGTCAACTTCCCCTTCTTGTGTAGCAACATTCCGTCCGGCCCAGCTTATGAAATTTACGTATCTCAATTGGACTTACATCGATTTCCTTAGCAGAGCGACACGTCTGACACAAAAATTGCTCACACAGGGTTATGTTGCTCCTCGATTGCTGTCTTCACTCAAGAAATTTTAAGGAAGACATCATGCACTTGTAGACAAATATGGGATTTCGATCTCTCAAATGAGTGCAGATGTTGGTTTGTCATAAGGTGTTGATTTGTCTTCCTTTATCGGATTTGACACGCTGAATGGACTATTGACAACGCGACGGGTGTGCTTTAGCAAGCAGGAACTGCTAACTCTTCCGGAGCACCTGAGTTCACTCTTGTTTCGACTGGAGTTCGCGTTGTTGATTGATATTCAGTTGTTTTGTGTTTCCATGTTTTTCATGTTGTCTGTGTTTGTCCTGTTCTTGTTGGTGTTTACTGGTTTTGTCTCTGCTCTTTCGGACTTTTGACATTCGGATACCCCATTGGTACCTCTGCTTCTTTCATGGATGGTGGTAATGTAAGGTGTCCAATGACAAATTCATACATACTTCCCTGTGATTTGTGTGCCGTTATC
This sequence comes from Arcuatula senhousia, assembly GCA_963971305.1. Classification (NCBI taxonomy): domain Eukaryota; kingdom Metazoa; phylum Mollusca; class Bivalvia; order Mytilida; family Mytilidae; genus Arcuatula; species Arcuatula senhousia. The sequence goes on from OZ020308.1 coordinate 30,101,591, forward strand.
CCAAAGGCTGGAACAAAAAAAAACATTGTTTTTTTCAACTTGAATAGAAGATTTTGCTGTTAATAAGAAATTAATTGTTACTGCCTTTATAGGAACGCTTCCTTTCAGACGTGAAGGTGTTGCTTTCTTGGCTTCTGAGCCAATTTCTGGACTGGCAAATTTCATGAACATAATACCAGCTGTAGGATTTCTGTCAATGACACACATTTCCTGAACAGTTCCAATGACACCATTCACTTAATGGTCTGAAATATCAATGTTTTTTAATAATCATCACTTTACAGTCTTTTGCAATGGTTAGTGACGAGGGTAAGCTTCGTGTTTTATATATTTTCCTTATCATTGAGATTAGAACTGTAGTGGTTGAAGTATCCCATTTGGTATCGTTAGCTTGAATGGTTATCCGGTTTGAGATTTGCCTACATCCCCCTCCTCCACTCAGAAAGATATGAAATGGGCCAGGTACATTCACCGACAATCTCAAATCTGTGGCCCAACAAAAGATAAAGTCAAATAAAAGTCTCTGTTGGGAATTTAGGGATTGAATCAACTTTTAAAATAATCAGTGTCTGGTAATGTTGATGTTTTTGTCAATGTAAATGATTTATTAGATAATGAATAACGCAGGTCTGTTCTTAGAACATCATTTGGTAAGTTTTCTAGATTGAGGAATTATTAGTTTGGATCATCTGCTCCTTCTTTTTCCTGCTCTATGTTTGCTTTAAAATCTTCCCATGCCTCAGGGGACATGTCATCTGGGTTAACATTTTCTAAGACTGACTCAACATAGTCATGAAATGGTTCAAATAATTTTATTTTTGGAACAAGCTGTTCTTTTAAAATTTTGAAGGAATCTTTCTACGTTGAGTGTGTTTTCAATTGATCTTCGGACCTCCAGGGCTGGTATAGTAAGAGAAATCTAAGGAAGTATGCCTTAACTGTGGTCATATAAATATCGGAATCCTCATCTTCCATTATGTCCAGAACTGATTTGTGTTTTATTATTCTAGTCCTATTTTGTTTGAAATCTGTTGCCACAAATATTACAGGAATATTTGATTTTCTAAATGGTATTGACAGACATCCCATTATTGCTTCATGAAGTGACACCTCTCGTCCTTTTCTTAACTGGTTGGCGATATGATAAAGTTTGTCAGTTATACCTTTATCGTTAGCCTCTTTCCTTGCTTTTTGCACTAGCTCAGACAGTGTCTTCTCAGGTTTACAGATGTATGATGTGATGTAAGCTATACAGGCCTAAATTGATGTTACGATTTTGATATCCATGTAAGATCTGGAATAAGCAGTAAAATTACTGGACTTAACTACAGAAATCAATATAGTACATTGATCATAAAATATACTGATGTATATTGTCATTTACACCAAATGAATTTTTCCGTTTTTTATACCAGTGTCTGCATATAGTACATAAAAGAAATTAATGAACAATTCTAATTGGATCATATGTCGTCACTAAATTTGAGTAGATTTGTACCGGGCACTATTCCGAGGGACTATGCCCGTGGTGGGCATTTAAAAAAAACACCATACTTTCCAGATAACACTATAGGAAAACATGCACATGTAGTCTTGTTCTCTTTTGAGATTGTGAATGTACTGTTCATTGTTGACTCTTTTGTAACACCAATATACAGACTATGTTCTTTTTCAAAGTATTGTGTGAGCTATTGTCAATCAAACCACGCCCTTTTTAAAATGTATTTCTAAAACTTAACATATGTATTACCTTAGGAATCTCAGCAACAAAGAGGCAATGGTGTACCAAAGGGGTAATCAGTATCATAAAACCGTAGAGACAAAAACAAAACCGGCAGACAAATCACAACAAAACAAACCACATAACAACATAAAACACACACTTATAACAACAAAACGGCATTCAGCAACGTGAACTCAAGTCGAAACGAGAGTGAACTCAGGTGCTCCGGAAGAGTAAGCAGTTCCTGCTTGCTATAGCACACCCGTCACGTTGCCAAAGATCGATTAAGTGTTGGTCAAATCCGGAAAGGATGTCAGGCTTGTGGTTATTCACGAATAAATCTTCGGGTGATCTTTCCATTACTAAGTAAGTTCTGTGTAAAGCTGATCGAAGAGAGCTTTGGTATTCTTCATCAGTGATTGCTGCTTTGTGTAGAAGTTCTTCTTAAGGTGGCATTTTTTCTTCTCTTGAATATAACTGGACAGCATCAAACATCTTGCCTTTCATCTTCGTTTTATCGATGAGGCATATTCATCAATTGGTACACGTGCAAGAACTGAAATATGAATTGCAAATATGCATGAGCTTGTAGGCAATTAGCAATTAAGAACAGAAAACAAATATCAACCAACTCTGCATAAAGTAACTGAGATATGACCCTGATATAACTTAACAGTTAAAATGTTCAAGCAGAAAATGTAAGTAGCCTTGATTTCCGTTTACACAATAATAAAAAGATGTTTATATATTTACCTGTTTGAGGGCTAGGTGGTCTTTGTGTTGGAAACGAAATGTTACAATTTGTTTCTTTGTACAGGTCCTAGTATGGTGATGAATCTGGCGTGTCAGTACCAGCTGATACAACTTGTCATCATCATCCTTGTCTGGTAGAACACATTTAACAAACATATCTGCAAATGCTATGAACTCTTCATCAGGGTCAACATCAAGTTGTGGAGCGCCTTTTACATGAACTGCTGCATTAAAGTGAGCAGTGCCTCTGCCCTGCATTTCTTTCCTCAGGTCATAATTTAAAACGTGTCCTACTGGATGAGTTCCGCTTAGTATCACTTTATCCCATAGTTTTCAAATATGTAATCAATATGACGTGCAGCAGTCACTTGTTTCCTCTGCAGCCACATTCTTTTATCATGCCAAGCCATATTCAGTAAATTTTTCTCCATACTGTCTACCTATTCTGGTTAACACTTCTGGCCAATGAAATTCAGCTGCTGAACCTGATATGAAAATGTATAGGGACCATATTGTCGTAATTTGGCAAGCATATCCAAGTGCATCTGTTTGAAGTATTGAGGTGTTCCACGGATGTTTTTAAAATTGGCAAATATTTGATTTTCAGTTAATAACCGTGTGACTCTCTGTAGATCTTTGAGTTGACCACAAGTGATATGTTCTTGGGGGCATTTTCTGGTTGTAATGGATATACTTTGCTTTATAGCATCTCGATCTAGCCAGTTCAATGCCATGAAAGTATATTCTGGACTGTCTGCAAATCTGCTATCTTCGGAGAGTAGTCTTGAATTTATGTACATTTTTGGTGTTAATTTAATTTTCCTTGGTTTCTTCATAATGTATGTATGCTTACCATCAGGAATTAATTTCGGAAAAGACATCTGTTCTCACTCAGTTTCTTATGTTGAAATGGGTATTTGATCTTCTCCTGGAGCTATGTTCAAAATTTGATTAGTTATTATGTCAGGTCCATCAATCGGATAAATGCATGTGTCTATATTGGCGCTTCTCTTGTTCTGGAGATTAAAATTAAATTCTGAAGGATTATTGTCTTCCATTTCATCATCACTATCAGTTATAGTTCCATCTTGCTTTTGAGAATTTGATTTTTGATTTGATTCATCTTCATCTAAATGATCTTCTTGATCTGTAACATTGATTGGATTTCGAGTTGCAACATTCCAGAATTCTGCATCCTCTGCCTCACTTATCTCATGCCAGGTAGAATTAAACTTCGCATTTGTATAACTAGAGTGGTTTTGCTTAAGATATTGAAGAGCATCAATAACAAATTTAGACCTAATATACTGCTTGTGCACATGCTGTTTATCAGAAAATCGTCGTTTTAATGCTAAAGATATAATCTGACTTTTGGATGTTGGTCTTGGTTAAGCTATTTCAACGTTCTCAAGATTCCCTGTTTCCTACCGCTACACTAAAACCATAAGTAGTAAAATAAAAAAAAATTCAACCACAAAAAGGCATTGCAGGACCTCAACATTAAATAATATCTAAAGTCCCCTCTGACATGTGATTGCTATGATTCTCCCTTTGTCTATGGTCCATCTGGTCATGTCATCACGGGTGATCACGGGTGATCTTAATAAGATAATTGAAAATGATTTATTACGTAATGTGGTTTCCCATGGACCTAAATTCAGGGAACCACAACCATAGGCACTTGTATACAGGATAACCCTAATGGTGCCCCACCCCCTTTTTTCAAAACCGATTTTTTTTCATTTTTTTTCTGTTACATTTCTCATTTTCACTCATACACATGTCAAATATATGCAAATATACCATCAAACAGTATCTACTATCCATATGGCGATAAGAGTTGGTGTTCTTGAGTCACAAGAGTCTCTCTTCCTATTCTTATCTTTGTCATTATCTGAGGCGATTTGTAATGGTGTTCTTGAGTTATGAAAGTAACTCTTTTTTTTCTGATCTTCGTCATTATCAGAAGCGATTTGAGTTGGTGTTCTTTAGTCAAGAGAGTCTTTCTTTCTTTTCTTATCTTTGTCTTTATCTAAGGTGATTTGAGCTTGTGTTCTTGAGTCTCGAGACCTTTTCTTCCTATTCTAATCTTTGTCATTATCTGAGGCCACTTGGGTTGGTGTTCTTGAGTCACGATAGTCAATCATTTTTTTCTTTTCTTTGTCATTATCTGAGGCGATTTGAGCTGGTGTTCTTGAGCCAAGAGAATCTTTATTTATTTTCTTTTCTTTGTCTTTATATAAGCCGATTTGAGCTGGTGTTCTTGAGTCACGAGAGTTTTTTTCCTATTTCTTATCCGTTATAACTGATTAGGTTTTGTCATTTTCTCTGGACTATGAGATTGATTATTCAAGTTCGGTAGTTTTGTTATTACCTTTATTTATCTTTGTCATATGAGACGATTTGAACTGGTTTTCTTGAGTCACGATAGTCACTCTTTTTTTTTATTTTCTTTTCTTTTTTCATTATCTGAGGCGATTTGAGCTGGTGTTCATGAGTCAAGAGAGTCTTTCTTTCGTTTCTTTTGTCTTTGTATTTAAGCTGGTGTTTTTGAGTCACGATAGTTGCTCTTTCTTTATTTATCCTTAGCACTGTCCATCTGCTTTTTGATCTGGTGTCTTAAGTGCTTTTGCTCTCTTATTCTATATTTTTAAACATCATTTTGTACCTCATTGCTTACTGTGAAATTGGAATTTAGAAGGAACAAGGAATACTTTGAGCTACCTTGCAAAGTGAAAGGATGGCTTTAAAAAACTTAAGACTAATAATCTCCCCTTTATGATATCAGATGATCATGAAAATCGTAACTGCACATCTATATATAATGTTTTTTCTTCATGCAAAGCCTCATTAAATTCAATCCATAGACGGAATTGCATTTACAAGGAATATAGACAGATGGGTTAACAGAGATAGAAATCCCGTATTTGTATACAAGCACATGATGTCGTCCTTTTCACTTTTGACATATCAAGTCTCATCCTTTAAGTTTCTCTTCACTCTCAATTGCAGTCTTCATGTCAGGTTTCAACCCTTTCCCTACTCTTGCTATTTCACTGCCCAAGTTCTGTATCTCTTTCAAAATTTCGAAAAAAATAGTCACAATTTGCCCTATTCTGTCCTCTCAAATTCATATTGCTCATGCACCCTTGTAACTGAAATCCCTTCTTTACAAGTTTTTTTCACAGTTTATTTTTTTCAATCTTCTCCTTTGTGATCTCTAGATAAAATATTGTTACAATGCCTTGTAAAGAGTTGAATTACTGTTAAATCATAAATTGAACAATTTTCCATCTGTATTATTACTTAATAGTAAGTTGCAATGGTACTGATATCAAAAATATTAGTACTGATAATGCATCTCCTAAGACAATGATGCCCGGGGATCGACATCTTTTCAATAAAATTGAAAGATTATTGTTCCTCTTGTAGTCTTTGCTTTACAAACTATAATACTGACAAAGTCAGAAAGGGCCCTGCGTCAAAAAATCTAAGTGTTTTCAAAATAATACGAACTTTGATTATAACCACTAAGGAATGTTCCATGGAATGTGTATGAAACTTTAGAGCTGTATTGTTAATAGTCTCAAGTTTTATTGTTCAAAAATTCCGATTCTTAAAATCTGTGATTTTCGATAGAAAATTAAGTTTATTCCAAATTATTGTGCATATATGCACAATATTTTAATATGCAAATCATGACATGCTACTTAGCAGCTGTGCAAAGTTTCAGAACTGTTTTATTAACAGTTTTTGAGTTTAAGTGTTCACAAAGTCCAACTTTCAAAATCTGTGATTTTCGATAAAAAATGAAGTTTTTTTCAAAAAATATTCAACAGAATTGCACGAAATGTTAATATGCGAATCATGACAGGTAACTTAACAGCTGTACAAAGTTTCAGAACTGCCTTGTTAACAGTTTTTGAGGTTTAGTTTTCACAAAATCCAATTATCAAAATCTGTGATTTTTGATAAAAAACGAAGTTGTTTTCCAAAACTATTTCTCATTTTGCATGACATTTTAATATGCAAATTATGACATGCTACTTAGCACCTGGACAAAGTTTCGGAACTGTATTGTTAACAGTTTTTGAGTTTTAGTGTTCACAAGAATTTTTGACGGACGGACAGACGGACGGGACAAAGTGAAAACTAAAGGGCGTCTGCATCTTCGATGCGGGGCCCTAATAAGTATTCAAAGTTTCATGAAGATCTGATTAACCATATCTGTAAGATAAAAAATGATTAGAAATGTCTGTGTATATTCTTTCACATTGACTGAAATAAATATTATAAACATGATATTGATATTTCTATAAAGTTATATAACAAGAGGCTCCAAGGAGCCTGAAGCGCTCACCAGACTTATGTGCCTAAACTATAGGCTATTAGGCAAATACTATTTAACACTGATCATTGTCTAATCGGAATATCTTATTAGCAAAAAAAACCATCAATTTACCCCTATGTTATTGTTTTAACCATGACGACCATGTTTTTCAATCAATCAAAAATCCTCACATCAGTTCTGAACATTTTATGCTAATAAACAACAATACCAAGTTTGGTTTAAATTGAACTTAAGGTGTCAGAGGTAAACATTTCAAATGTAACGAGTACTGATTGTGACGGCAGCCGTCACAGATGTTCCCCAAACGAACAAGATGTACCACAAAGCAGCAAAAATACTGCCTTTTTCAGATTTATAGAATGTGCTTATGATGTTAAAATATAAAATATATATGTATAATGTTCATGGCATTGTCAATGATGTGTTTACACATGCCATCTTGGATAAATTTTGGCGCCCATCTTGGATTTAGAAATTTCACGTTTTTGCATTTAACGGAAAAACTGTAAATATCTCTTTAGAACTTTTAAAATATTTTTGTAGTACTAATCAAGCTCTATAATACCACAAAGTTTCAAGGTGCTCATCACTTGGGTTACTGAGATATGACAATGTCCTATATAATGAACTTTTGCTATTTATAAAAAAAAGCGTCCATTTAAAAAAATTCGAACTCCTTATAGACACCTCTGATGTGGAGCATTACTCGCAACATCAAAATCTACCAGAATATTAATTTTTAACAAAATCCAAGCACTTTTAAAATTTTGGCGGCCATCTTGGATTTTGAAATTTCACATTTTTGCAATTTGCGGAAAAACCGTAAATATCGCTTCAAATTTTTTTTGAATATTTTTGTAGTACTCATCAAGCTCTATAATCCTACCCAGTTTCAAGGTCCTGACCACCTAGGTTACTGAGATATAGCAATGTCCTATATAATGAACTTTCGCTGTTTACTCGGAAACGGTGGCCATTTTGAAAATTTCGAAAACGCTGTGCAACCCTCTGATATGTGCCCTATCACTGTGGAAAGTTTCATAAAGCTCAGTCTTCACATCTCTTCAGCTATACCCAGACAAGCGTTTTTTGGAGTGCGGAAGAAGAAGAAGAAGAATAAGAATAATAAGAAACGGAGTAAAAACAATATGTTCCCACACTTCGTTTGGGGAACATAATGAGTAAAAGCAGTAAAAATGGTCAAAATCGACGTTGTAAGGGGAATAACATGTAATAGGAATGGCCCTACAACATTGACCCTATTACATATTCTGTAGATAATGATGTGCTTAACAATATGCAATTTTAATTTCTTAATGATCTCATATAGTATTCAAGATATTACGATTAATACGTGCAAAATCTTTTAAAAATCTAGGAAAAGGGCAATAACTCCTACATTGGATGTTTGATCTTCTTGAAATTTCAGGGCAGGTAGATCTTGAGGTGTTGAACAATTTTACCCTGCCAAAATTTTGATATCAGTAACTGTTTTTGAGTTATTTGCAAAAAAATCTGCAATATACCCTTATGATATATTTTTAGCCATGGCGGCCATGTTTTTTTTAGAGAAATGGAAAATCTCCACTAGAGTTTTATACTTCCTATGCTAATAAATAACTGTGCCAAATTTAAAAGCCACTGTTCTAATGGTGTAAGGAGTAAACGTTTGAAAAATGTTAACGACGACGGACGACGGACGACGACGAACCCAAGTGATGGCAATAGCTCACATGGACCTTCGGTCCAGGTAATGAAAAAAAGGGCAAGAATTCGATCTGCTAGATTTCGCAGATGTCACGGAACTTGCAAATAACTCCAAATAACTATCACTAGTCTGATCTTGAAGAAAATTTGCACGTAAATAAGGTCATGCTAAAGTTAAAATGGGGACAGTATATACATGACTGTATTATGAAATCCAACTCATTTGATAATAGTATATTCTTTTTCTCTGGTGAGCCTCCACATCAAAAAAGAACACACAAAAAACAATGTGTTAGTAAAAAATGTGAAACAGCATAAAGCTATAATAATAGGTAAGCATATCCATATTATAAAAGTTAAAAATAATGTTTTTCACTTATGCAAAATATTATATCCATAGTTTGTTTATCACTTATTCAAATATATTAAACACAATGAAAGGAACCTTTATGCTGTTTGATCCTTAGCCATGGTTGACTACACATATTATAAAGATATGATTCTTTGATATTTGTTTTATTTTCTATTTTCAATATTTGGATTTGATTGACATGCTAAATTAACCATTTCATTCGCAAACAATGCAAATGGTTCGTTGCTTCAAGCAGGAACTGCTACCCTTCTTGGTCCCATGGTATTATATGATCATTGAAATCATCCTTATCCCAAAATATTTTTATGAAATGTGATGTTTATGTGTATTCATACATGTTGCCCGGTGCTCACCAAATACCAAAATTTAATAGAGTGCTAGTCAGAATAAAGTTCAAAAAAAGCATACATGGTTTAATAAATTTCATTTGGATCAATGTGATAGAATGGTTGAGAAATTTTCATTGACACTTCTACACTTAAACTCAATGTTGGTATGGTTCTAGGAGGTTAGGTCTGAGCACCTTGTAACATGTATGACAAAAAAACATAAAATTAATATACTTACATGTATATCTGATGTCATTCAATGATGAGGCGGACTTCGATATACATGTAACAGTTTACAGATGAACAGATGAACGTTTAAACGGACAAAGAAGAGTAAAAAAGCAATATCTCCCGTCGTCTTTCTGGGAGCACATTCAACGTTCATTTTTTATCTAATTGAGTAAAAATTATTGCGGTCAAAGTCCAATAACTCAAACAAAAGGTATCAACCAAGGCCGAATTTCGAACTTGACCAAGGTAAAGTGATATAAACATTTGGTATAAATTTCATAAAAATCTGTCAACATATGTAGGGGTGAGAGCGCCTACAAGGTGTGTTTTGCCAAAAAAAAACAAAAAAAACAGTCTTTTAATGGTCAAAGTCCCATAACTTCTACAAAAATTTTCGAAAAATGATGATATTCGAACTTTACCAATGTATTAGTGATATAAACATTTGGTAAAAAAATTCATGAAAATCTGTCAACATTTGTAAAGATGAGAGCGCTAACACGGTCTGTTTTGCAAAAAAAAAACAGTCTTTTTCATGGTCAAAGTCCAATAACTCCTACAGTGCTTGAACCGATCAATGCAACACTTTGACGGATCGATTACTGATCGGTGACGGATTGATGATGCGTTTGGACCGGATTGATAACTGATTGATGACGGATTGGTGAATGATTGGTGAATGGTTGTTATCTGATTAATGACGGATTGGTGAATGATTGGTGAATGGTTGTTGACTGATTGATGACGGATCGGACGGATTGGACGGATGACGGATGCCATGGGTAACCGGGCAATCGATCCGTTATTTTGACTGATACGATCGATCGGTATAATTAGAAAACTCTTCTGTGAAACGAAGTTATCGTTTTTACCTATACGTTTAAAACATGTATAACACAACAGAAACCAGTGACGGCGTTAATTTCATTTGTTTTAAATAAATTATGCTATAGTGTTAAATAAGACGAACATTTTCTATTTAAATATGTTAATATTATTAATCTAATGAATTTAATAATTGTGTACATAGTACTTCCTTTAAATAGGCAAAGTTCGTGTTCTTTTCTTCCATGAAAATAATAATATAATATTATTTTATTTCATTTGTTCTGATTTTTAAATACAAATACAGAAACTGTGCTGAAAAAATCTTTGAAATGTAAAAGTGTTCTGCTTAGAATGATTATTTCAACAATTTGTAACATATATTCAACAACAAAATATTCAGGAGAAATCAATAATCTAATAAATTTTTAATTTTCTTTTGATTAACTGTGTTAAATTTGTTTGCATAGGAAAATAGATCACATTTGCAAATTTCTTATAAAAAATATATGAAACTTTATGACGGTTTAATAAAATTGCCAAGAAAATGTTTGCAAACAACTTTTTCATCAGGTTTGACACATAAATGGTATGTTAAGTTGAAAATTTGCATAAGTACATATTGCTGCCTTAAAAATAAGGTTCATAAGTTAAGATATTATAAAGAAAATTTGTTCGCATATATATATATAGATCACATTTGCAAATTTCGTATGTAAAATATATGAAACTTTAGTAAAATCTTATATTAGAGCTTAAAATTATATGACGGTTTAATAAAATTGTCAAGAAAATGTTTGCGAAACAACTTTTTCATCAAGTTTGACACATTAATGCTAAGATAAGTTGAAAAGTTCCATAACTACGTAATTCTGACTTAAAAAATAAGGTTCATATAAATAAGAGATAATAAAAAAAATTTGTTCGCAAAGGAATATAGATAACATTTGCAAATTTCTGATGTAAGATATATGAAACTTTAGTTTAATCTTTTATTTTAGCTTAAAATTATATGACAGTTCAATAAAATTGACAAGAAATTGTTTGCGAAACAACTTTTTTTTCATCAGGTTTGACACATTAATGCTAAGATAAGTTGAAAAGTTTCATAACTGCATATTGCTGACTTAAACAATAAGGTTTATATATATAGTTAAGAAATAATAAAGAAAATTTGTTCGCAAAGGAATATAGATCACATTTGCAAAATTCTGATGTAAAATATATGAAACTTCAGTTAAATCTTATATATTAGCTTAAAATTATATGACGGTTCAATAAAATTGACAAGAAATTGTTTGCGAAACAACTTTTTTCATCAGATTTGACACATTAATGGTATGTTCAGTTGAAAATTTGCATAAGTACATATTGACGCCTGAAAAAAAATCTTATATTTGAGCATAAAATTATATGACGGTTGAATAAAGTTGACGAGAAATTGTTTGCGAAACAACTATTTTCATCAGATTTGACACATAAATGCTATAATTTTTTGAAAACTTGAATAACTTCATACCTTTAACTTGAATAATAAGGTTATTTAACCATTTTTAAGGGATTATGAAGAAAATTTATTTCCATTATAGAAATGTTAAGACCAAACATTTCTTATGCAAGCTACAAATGTATATATAAGAAATTAAAAATCTGTCATGTTTGAGCTTAATATTATATAATGGTTTTATAACAATCACTAAAAAAAATTGTTCAAATATATTTCTGACAAGATTTTGAATGAGGTATTTCAAAATATAATAAATATGACATCAAAAATCGTATGAATTTTCGCATTTTAAAACAGAAATGTGTTATGTCTTAAATTACATTAAAGTTTGACTTAAGGGAGTACGAGCCTCAGAAATTGAAGATTTTCGGGATTCTCGGCTTTTATCCATTCAAATGCATTAAAAATTTTCCAACATGGTTTCCTAATATTTGTTCATTACTAATTAGAGAAGGTCCTAATAAACTCCTTTTGAAATTCTCTATTAATTCTAATTATTATTTCTATGTTAAAACAGAAAAAGAATTTTCAATGTATTTCCTATGAAAAACCCAGAGAAGATTTTTTCCCGCCATATTTTTCGGTGCTTATATCTTAAAAACGGCTCCATGGTTTTGAAAACTTTTTTCATAAAGTCTAGCTATTTTGAGCTATTCTTTCCAAATTTTCTATTCTAAATAACTTTTAATTACAAAAATCTCAGGCTCGTACTCCCTCAAATATCTATTTAAGCACAATTCGGCTGTGCTTTGTAATATTCTATTTTTTATTATTAATTTAAAACTTATCAAATGTCCCGCTCTTACATTTTTTTATATTTGAATTTCTATTTTATTCAAAGATTTTATGCATTCGATCTAGGAGACTTGTGATACAATAATTAAGCGAAACAAACTTAAAAATTCCGTATTTTAGATTGAAGTGACGCGTGACGGATTGGTACATTGCATCATGGGATGCATTTGACGGATAGGATCGGACGGATTGGTGACTGATCGATGAAGGTTTGGTGACTGATTAATGACGAATCGGTGAATGATTGAGATCGGATCGATGACTGATTGGTGACTGATTGATGACGTGTGACGGATCGCAAAAACTGTTGCATTGACCGGTTCAAGTACTGTACATCATTTTTTGGAAGTACTGATTTTTTAACTTGACCAAGGTATTAATGATATAAACATTTGGTATAAATTTCATAAAAATCTGACAAAATTTGTGGCATTGAGAGCGCTTACAAAAAAAATGTGACAAACAGACGGACGGACGCCCGGCATTTCTATGCCCCCGCTCTGCATTATGGCAGGGGGCAAAAATTCAGATCTCTATGCCGGCTAGGACGTCTCCCGTATTACAAAGGTCCTCCTTTGCCACCTCTAGGAACAAGATAGCAAATAAAGATGTTGTTCCTATGAATATCCTTAAGAATACCATCAATTTGACTTTTGTTCAGCCAGAGGGTAACTATTATTTCAAAACATCAGATTCATTTCAAATTATCAAACCATGTTCGATTTAACTCAATGACGTTCTAAAATCATCTCCACCAGCTACTATTTTGACATGCAGATCTAAAACCGGTAAAAAATCAACTTGCAAGACCTATGATATGCCTATTATTCCTACCGCTACATTAAAACCATAAGTAGTAAAACTATCAACTACAAAAAGGCATTGCAGGACCTAAACATTGAAGAATATCTAAAGTTCTTGCTTTATCTATGGTCCATCTGGTCATGTCATCACGGGTGATCTTAAGATAATTGAAAATGATTTATTACGTAAATAGGTTTCCCAAGGGCCTAACTTCAGGGCACCACAACGTATAAACTGGGATCGCAACTTTCGGACCGTCGTAGGCGCGGTGGGGGACTAAACTAGAGCCTGGATAAAGCGGGAAAAGGACCAAGAACCAGAGCTTGAATCACTGTCGGACTGGGTAAGGAATATCCGATCTCTTGTACAGAGATTCCAATATGGTAAAATTTTCGTATAAGGTTATTGTGCCATACAACATCAAAGACGGATTTAGCATCTAACATTCCGAAAATTGTTGGTTTCTTGAGGTCTAAATTCTCTCTCTCACACTCTACTAGTAACAGTGACGCCATAATTGGTGTTGTGTTGTTAGTAAATCCTCGTTGTAAGGGTTTTGGCTATTTTCTATACAGTTCTTAACGCGCTGTTTAAGTATGTCCTCTGTTATTTTTGATAATGTAGGTGTAATGGTTATTCCTCTGTAGTTTTTGCACAGCTTATGTTACCTTTGTTCTTGTAATCTAAACTATTCATAATCAATGTTAAGAAAAGTTTAGAGTCAATCTCTTCTCTTTAAAGGCTGTCGTGCCACCTCATATCTGGATACTTTTCTTAGAGCTTTTGATGCTTCCTTTCTTTTCGCAAGTAGTGTGTTGTAATGCTCAATTGGTTTTCCAGTAGATTTCCATTTTGCAAAAGCTTCCTTCTTTTCTTTAAGTGATTTCCTTTGTTGTTATTTGTAGCTTAGGTCTATACTTCTTTTTTAGCTTTCTTGGGACTAAACTGGATATTGTAGTCTCAATGGCAGAGTTCACAGCAATAATGGTATATTCAATCTTGCGTTGTCATATGAGAGTTGGCATTGATCCAGATTCCTTCTAAGATGCTCTTCATAATCTATCCTGTTTATTTTATTCCAATTGATCTTCCGGCTGTTTGAGTTTTGTTTGGTCTCACTATCTTTGACATTCTTTGTAGTATATTCGAACTTTATGTTGGCAAGTTTTGGAAGATGATCAGAGACCGAACTATTCAACACAAGTTTACGTATATGCCATATATAAGAAGCATAGTTTTCTGGAAAAATCATACAGTCAATTACACTGCATTCTTGCCCATTGTTGTTGATGAATGTTTTTCCATTTTTTCGAAAAGGTGAGGTCTGCCCCGGTTAGGAAATTTGAGATGTATTAGCTTCTGGTAGTACCATTAGGCCAGTTTAGTTCTTCATTAATGTCTCCGTCGATAATTACAGTGTGTGAGCCTCGAAAGGTTTCTATGATCTCAAATAACATTCTTTGAATATGTCAGACTATTGGGGGAGTTGTAACATGGCATTTATACTGAAACTATTAGGAGATTGTCGATCCGGCCTGTTAATTCAATGCATTGTACTCCTTCATCTACAATTTCTATTGTTCTAATTTGAGGATCAAGTTCCTTTCTCCATAAAATTGCTACTCCTCCATGCCCACGGGGCATTAAATTAATGAAAATAGATGATATTATCGTTTGCATACCTGGTGTGTTTTGATCTAGGTCAAATAACGACTCTCCCCTACTTTTAGCAACTCTCCTGTGGTAACGCTTATACCATGTGAAATACCTATAATTGATATTCATTGGATTAATCGGTGATTTCATTCAAATTTGTAATAAAAATCGGACATTTTCATTGTGATGTCTTTTACTTTACGTAGATAGAATGAACATTGAAGCAATACTTCTTGAAGTAGTGATGTTTTGTTTTTAAAATAAACATCATTAATTTTGTTCATCTTGTACCTACATAAGGTACTTTGACAATAATTTAGACAGCTGAAGTGGAATATTTGTTATTATATACAGGAAAAAAATGTGCGTTAATCGTTACAGGCATTTAAGCTTGACAAAAAAACTTTTTTTCAGATATCATAGATTGATTTCAGACCGCGAGCCCAGCCCAACTCAAAAATCGCCTACTTCCGGTCTAATCCAATATGACAGTCAGCAATTAAAAAAACTACTTAAAATTCATTTGTATGTTTTCTGAAATAGGTTTTCCTCAGATTATTCTCATAAAATGTGATGAAAATAATTGTTAACACTCTTCTGTTTTGGAAAAAGTTTTGTACGTATATATGCTTTTATGGAAGTAACACACCCACACTTCCCTCAACCTTAATAGAATTGTTGGTAAATATATTTTATTGTACTCGAGATCATGTTTTATGAGAAAATGCATCTGCGTTTCATTTAACTTACATGTATGCACAATGTATTTAATACTTTACCCACATAAGGCCTACAAAAGGTATCGAATGGACATTAAAACAACATGTTAACATCGAAATTTTACAATGTAAATGCAATGATGTTTAATGTCAGTGCAGAGAACATTTAAACAACTTCAAGTTTATTTCAGAAAGAACGGGTCCTTGACAATTTACTCTATTTTTTACAGACATGGTCTTCCACGTTTAATAAAGGTGTTCTGATGAACGTAGGTTTCCTTGAATCACAGCGCTTTGATGAATACAACTGCTTCATTTTTCATGATGTGGATTTGATACCTGAAAATGATATGATACTATATAATTGTGACAACAGTCCAAAACACTTTTCTGTAGTAGTAACGAAATTCAACAATCTCATGGTTAATTTTAGGTGGGTTAAACTTTCAGATTCCACTCTTTGTATGTGAGTGCACATAAAAACTGTGTGGGTAAATATTTATGTTTTATTACGAATAGAATACCAATTTCAATAAACTGTTCATTTGCTGCATATGCATAATTGTATAAGTGGTTTCATCAGTATAAACTTTAACAATACAATTTAATAAAAGAACCTTAGTGAGCAAGCTCAAATACTCCACGCGTCCACATTATGAACAGAGATTATTTATTTCGAGTTATCTGTTTGGTCATTGTTGTAATATTTTTTGGCATTTTTTTTCATCAAATTTAATATTCTACCGGTTTTCCAAGTTTTCTACTCCTAGCGTGTCTGATGAAGGTTAATTCAGAAAAGCGCTTCACACACGTAGAAAGTTTACTTTTGTATATTGTTAAAATAATTTCAATATGTGGATCGTGTCTTTTTGGCCCATATTCCATATTCTTTCGTTTTTGATATTAGGAATAAAAAAAAACCTCAGAGTTATTGTCTTTCCAAGTCGGCTCGCTAAACAGATAATAGACGATTGACAGATATGAATATGATTCCCACCATATAAGGACCCTAAAGCTACGTACAAAATAAGTACTTCGTTGCGTGGGGTAAATGATATGCCTATCGAATGATAAAATTGTATTTGATAAGCTAACAACTTCCCCTTAGTAGAATTATAAATTCACAAACGGGTATAGAAACAGTTAATTGATTATACAGCATTACATGTATTTCAGCAGCATTTGAAGGAAACATTTAAAGATTTAATAACAGGACGTCCAAAAGCAATCCAAAAACTGGTGTTTTAGATTATTAATTTTGAATTTTAGCGTTTGGAAATTGAAGTGATAGAAGTGGATATTTGGTATATTTGATGACCAGGTTTGTTAATACCAATCGGAACCACTCATCCATCAGCAGCAGAAACTTCGAAAAATGATAGCTTTGAATGATGTCGAGTCGTGTTAGAATTAAATTCAATAAAAAAACAAACAAACCACACAACAGACACCGATTTCAAAATTTACACTATAGATAAAATTACTCTGTGGTTACTGAATTAACTTGATTCCCAAATTATTTAATATTAAAACATGTAAATCATAGATTCAGCATGCATGCAGTCAATCAAGTAAACTAAAGACTGTGTTCAGTCGTATCAAGAATCACCATTTAATGCCTCTTTGATTCTTAGCAAATAATTGTTGTCTTACATGTATCAAAATACTTATGGATGTACTAGTAGCAAAAACTAAAACAAAGTAAAGTTTTCAAGTTTGCATTCATAAAACCAAGAGCGTTAAGAAATTACAATCATTGTTTTTTTTATAGAACTGAACGTCCAGAATGTTTCGGGGGAGCTACGGCACTTACCAAAGAACAATTTGAGAATCTAAACGGGCATCCAGTGAGATTCTTTGGATGGGGTCAAGAGGACAATGATTTTAGGCTAAGGTACTGCAGTCAATACTTGACAGTGTTTACACATCTATGAGCTTAAATGTTAATTGCAGGGAAAATGTGTGACTTAACTGTTAGAAAGATCTGTATACATTTTTAGTTTTCCTTATATATCTCGAATAGGAATACCGTGAGTGACCCAATGTTTTTATCACAGAAATCCAAAGTATATCACATATTTGTTACTTCACATTTTTTTTAGAAATTTCTATGTCAGGTTTTAAAAATATTTGCATTTTGATTTTTTTCTATACAATCTAGTATACAAATTAAAATAAAACTGAAACACAATTATTTCAAAAATAATCAACGTGACCTATTGTTTTTATTGTATATTGTTATGCTCATATTACTCTATTTAATTGACGGGGCTGGTGTCGGGTCAATTACTTTGGGATTCTACGTTTAAATCTTACCGAAAAGACTGAGAAATTTAAATTCCGTCCAACCTTGTGAATTGAAAAGAGTAAAACTATCGTCAGTTTGTTATAAATTTTGGAAAAGATCCTATGTCAAGTTTTTAGACTCAAAAACCTCCTTAAACAATCAGAAAAAAACAGATAAATTTCATGTATGTTCTGATATAAAACGAACTGCTAAAGGAGTAGAGCCACGAAGGCCCCAAAGCGGCTCAATAATTTAACTATAAGATATCTGTAATTGCTGATTTGGTGTTCATTAGACTCCATATTTTATTAATTTCAATCTCTTTTGTTCAAAATTTATCAACAAAGAAAACAGTAAGCTAAAAGTCAGTCGATTTTGTAAAATCAATCTTGATGTTTTGCATTGTCTCTGGGTTTCAATGCATATATCGATGATTTTGAAAATGTCCACACACTAGACCAAAATTATTTTGTCATAAAACTTTGTATTTTCATGTTATAAATCGAATATCAAAAAGTTCCGATAGTCGACGAATGTGGCCAATACTAATTTTGACAAAATACGGAGAGAAAACAGTGAAAATGTGCGAAAAATTTAGTATCAAGGGTAGACCTGTGATGTAGATATTTTTTTTAAATCTTATAGATATGAACATTGCAGTTATATCTTAACTCATTTTAGTTACATTTACACAAATTGAATTAGTTAACAAATTCGTAGAAATATCGGTCTGATTTGAGGCCTTCATTGCTCTACTCCTTTGGTGTTATTTTTTATTTAATTAGTAAGAAATTCATTCCGGACCACCCAAATTTCTTTCAGATTGAAACCCAATTATTTCAAAAATAAACAATCAGACTACACCAGATTAATTTCATGTATATTCTGACATAAAACTAACGGCTAAATTTGGTGTTAATTTCATTTTTTTTATTTAATTTGTTAGAACTTCATTACATCATCGGATAATTGTAGAATTGGGAAACACTTGTTACAGTACTTGAACCGATCAATGCAACACTTTGACGGATCGATGACTGATCGGTGACGGATTGATGACGCGTTTGGACCGGATTGATGACTGATTGATGACGGATTGGTGACTGATTGGTGACTGGTTGTTGACTGATTGATGACGGATCGGACGGATTGGACGGATGACGGATACCATAGGTAACCGGGCTATCGATCCGTTATTTTGACTGATACGATCGATCGGTATATTTAGAAAACTCTTCTGTGAAACGAAGTTATCGTTTTTACCTATACGTAATTATAACATGTATAACGCAACACAAACCAGTGACGGCGTTAATTTAATTTGTTTCAAATAAATCATGCTATAGTGTTAAATAAGACGTACATTTTCTATTTAAATATGTTAATATTATTAATCTAATGAATTTAATAATTGTTTACATAGTAATTCCTTTAAACTAAATAGGCAAAGTTCGTGTTCTTTTCTTCCATAAAAATAATAATATTATAATTTTATTTTATTTGTTCTGATTTTTAAATACAAAAACAGAAACTGTACTGAAAAAATCTTTGAAATGTTAAAGGGTTCTGCTTAGAATGATTATTTCAACAATTTGTAACATATATTCAACAACAAAATATTCAGGAGATATCAATAATCTAGTAAATTTTATTTTAATTTTCTTTTAATTCACTGTGTTAAATTTGTTCGCATAGGAATATAGACCACATTTGCAAATTTCTGATGTAAAATATATGAAACTTTAGTAAAATCTTATATTTGAGCATAAAATTATATGACGGTTTAATAAAATTGACAAGAAAATGTTTGCGAAACAACTTTTTTCATCAGGTTTGACACATTAATGGTATGTTAAGTTGAAAAGTTGCATAAATACATATTGCTGCCTTAAAAAGTAAGGTTAATAAAGTTAAGAGATAATAAAGAAAATTTGTTCGCAAAAGAATATAGATCACATTTGCAAATTTCTGATGTAAAATATATGAAACTTTAGTTAAATCTTATATTTTAGCTTAAAATTATATGACGGTTAAATAAAATTGACGAGAAATTGTTTGCAAAACAACTTTTTTCATCAGATTTGACACATAAATGGTATGTTCAGTTGAACATTTGCATAAGTACATATTGGCGCCTTAAAAAATAAGGCTCATAAAGTTAAGAGGATTATGAAAAAATTTGTTCGCAAACTAATATAGATCACATTTGCAAATTTCTTATGTAAAATATATGAAACTTTAGAAAAATCTTATATTTGAGCATAAAATTATATGACGGTTTAATAAAATTGCCAAGAAAATGTTTGCGAAAAAACTTTTTTCATCAGGTTTGACACATTGATGCTAAGATAAGTTGAAAAATTGCATAACTACATATTGCTGACTTAAAAAATAAGGTTCATATAGTTAAGAGATAATAAAGAAAATTTGTTCACAAAGGAATATAGATCACATTTGCAAATTTCTGATGTAAAATATATGAAACTTTAGTTAAATCTTATATTTAAGCTTAAAATTATATGACGGTTTAATAAAATTGCCAAGAAAATGTTTGCGAAACAACTTTTTTCATCAGATTTGACACATAAATGGTATGTTAAGTTGAAAAATTGCATAAATACATATTGCTGCCTTAAAAAAGGTAAGGTTCATCAAGTTAAAAGTTTATAAAGAAAATTTGTTCGCATATAAATATAGATCACATTAGCAAATTTCTTATGTAAAATATATGAAACTTAAGTAAAATCTTATATTTGAGCATAAAATTATATGACGGTTTAATAAAATTGACAAGAAAATGTTTGCGAAACACCTGTTTTCATCAGGTTTGACACATTAATGCTAAGATAAGTTGAAAATTTGCATAAGTACATATTGGCGCCTTAAAAAATAAGGTTCATAAAGTTAAGAGATTATGAAGAAAATTTGTTCGCAAAGGAATATAGATCACATTTGCAAATTTCTGATGTAAAATATATGAAACTTTAGTTAAATCTGATATTTTAGCTTAAAATTATATTACGGTTAAATAAAATTGCCAAGAAAATGTTTGCTAAACAACTTTTTTCATCAGATTTGACACATAAATGGTATGTTAAGTTGAAAAATTGCATAAATACATATTGCTGCCTTAAAAAAGTAAGGTTCATTAAGTTAAGAGATTATAAAGAAAATTTGTTCGCATATAAATATAGATCACATTTGCAAATTTCTGATGTAAAATATATGAAACTTTAGTTAAATCTGATATTTTAGCTTAAAATTATATGACGGTTGAATAAAATTGCCAAGAAAATGTTTGCGAAACAACTTTTTTCATCAGGTTTGACACATTAATGCTAAGATAAGTTGAAAAAATGCATAACTACATATTGCTGACTTAAAAAATAAGGTTCATATAGTTAAGAGATAATAAAGAAAATTTGTTCACAAAGGAATATACATCACATTTGCAAATTTCTGATGTAAAATATATGAAACTTTAGTTAAATCTTATATTTTAGCTTTAAATTATATGACAGTTAAATAAAATTGACAAGAAAATGTTTGCGAAACAACTTTTTTTATCAGATTTGACACATTAATGGCATGTTCAGTTGAAAATTTGCATCAGTACATATTGGCGCCTTAAAAAATAAGGTTCATAAAGTTAAGAAATTATAAAGAAAATTTCTTCGCAAAGGAATATAGATCACATTTGCAAATATTTTATTTAAAATATATGAAACTTTAGTAAAATCTTATATTTGAGCATAAAATTATATGATGGTTTAATAAAATTGCCAAGAAAATGTTTGCGAAACAACTTTTTTCATCAGGCTTGACACCTTAATGCTAAGATAAGTTGAAAAGTTGCATAACAACATATTGCTGACTTAAAAAATAAAGTTCATATAGTTAAGAAATTATAAAGAAAATTTCTTCGCAAAGGAATATAGATCACATTTGCAAATATTTTATTTAAAATATATGAAACTTTAGTAAAATCTTATATTTGAACATAAAATTATATGATGGTTTAATAAAATTGCCAAGAAAATGTTTGCGAAACAACTTTTTTCATCAGGCTTGACACCTTAATGCTAAGATAAGTTGAAAAGTTGCATAACAACATATTGCTGACTTAAAAAATAAAGTTCATATAGTTAAGAGATAAAAAAGAAAATTTGTTCGCAAAGGAATATAGATCACATTTGCTAATTTCTTATATAAAATATATAAAACTTAGTAAAATCTTATATTTTAGCTTAAAATTATATGACGGTTGAATAAAGTTGACATGAAATTAATTGCGAAACAACTATTTTCATCAGATTTGACACATAAATGCTATAATTTTTTGAAAACTTTAATAACTTCATATCTTTCACTTGAAAAATAAGGTTATTTAACCATTTTTAAGAGATTTTGAAGAAAATTTATTTCCATTATAGAAATGTTAAGACCAAACATTTCTTATGCAAGCTACAAATGTATGAGAAATTAAAAATCTGATGTTTGAGCTTAATATTATATATAGTTTTAAAACAATCATAAAAAAATGTTTTCAAAATAACTTTCTGACAAGATTTTAAATGATTTATTTCAAAATATAATATATTTGACATCAAAAATCGTATGAATTTTCGCATTTTAAAACAGAAATGTGTTATGTCTTAATTTACATTAAAGTTTGACTTTAATATTTATTAAAGCGCAATTTGGCTGTGCTTTGTAATATTCTATTTTTTATTATTAATATAAAACTTGTCAAATATCCCGCTCTTACATTTATTTATATAGATTTCTATTTTATTCAAAGGTTTTATGCATTCGATCTAGGAGTCACGTGATACAATAAGCGAAACGAACTTAAAAATTCCGTATTTTAGATTGAATTGACGCGTGACGGATTGGTAAATTGCATCATGGGATGCATTTGACGGATAGGATCGGACGGATTGGTGACTGATCGATGACGGATTGGTGACTGATTGATGACGGATCGGTGAATGATTGAGACCGGATCGATGACTGATTGGTGACTGATTGATGACGCGTGACGGATCGCAAAAACTGTTGCATTGATCGGTTCAAGTACTGTAAATATTTGTCAAAAGAAATTTTATTTTTTGAATTGACAAACATAAATAAATGTGAAACAATCCGTATTATATCACTTAAAGTTGTAAAGCCTGTATTTATTATTTTACAAATGATTCACCCCCCCCCCAAAAAAAAACTGATAACGGTAACATAAACTTAAGTAAAAATGAGAGAAAGCCTTAATGCCTCTGAAGGCAAAGTCACTCCTGTACACTCGGCGACAGCAGAAGGAAAATATATAACTCTACAACATGTAATCAAATAGTGACAATCTAAACAGATTATTTATATTTAACTATTTGCTTTATCGATTATCTCAACTGTGACCATAATTTTTCAGGCTTCAAATCAAAGAATACGAAGTCTACCGCCTCCCTGATAATATTTCAAGATATTATATGGTTGTTCACAATAGGGACAAAGGAAACGAAAGGAATCTTTATGGGTAGATAATCTATTTTATTAGATTTCGTAATCAATGTTTTTGTCATTTGTTCATTTTGATGCACAATAATTACAGTTGAGGCCAGTTTTAACATCTCTTTAGAACTGTCAGGAAACTGTTCTTATTCTGTTCGGCTGTCAATTCTAGGACAGCCTTGTCCTATCATAGAACACTTCAGGCCAGCTCTACCTCATGACATATTTAGAACTGTTCTACGTCTTAAAAGTTTAAGCTGTCTTACGCCCTGACAGCTCTAACCTGTTCTGCGCACTGACAGCCCCTGGCTACCTCTGCCAGCACCTGATAGTTCTGAACCTTGAGAGTTTCAGTACTATTCTGGTTTATTGTCCAAAGTAATAAACATTACATTGCAATTGAGAATACTATTTAGACAGAAAGAGAGTGATTCTTAACATAGCTGACAAAATATTTAAATAAACAAATACAAATGACAACAAAGTTCCAGACAATAAATTTTGCTACGCCTGACGCGCGTTTCGTCTATTCAAGACTCATCAGAGGCGCTCTACCAAAAATATTGAAAATGACAAACACTATATGATTATGAAGAGCATAAAACAATAAAACCTAAATTACCAAACTGGGGAACCAATTTATTACTAAGATGATCAACCTATGTCTGGGGTAGGAAGATCCTTAGGGTTAGATAATTTTGAAATTTAAACGGATAATTTAAAGCTTTGATGTGTTCTCCAACACAAAAGTGTTGGTGCCGGAGCGGGCTAACCTCGGGGAATTAAAACTCCACCAGCAGTGCTAACAACTCATGATGTTATTTAGAGCTGCCAGAGCGCAGAACTGTCAGAGCACAGAACTGTCATGGACTAGAGGAGTTTCAAGCTGTCACGTACTAAAGGGGTTCTAAGCTGTCAGGGCATAGAACAGTTTTGAGAGTGTCAGGGACTGGGACAGTTTGTGGAAATCTGCTCCAGAACAGTTAAGGACAGCTGGTGTCCTGGGTAAGAACATTTCTAGAACTGCCAGGAGAGCCTGACTTTAGAGATGGTAGAACTGACCTCAACTGTAGTTTTGATTGTTGCAGTGTGGATTTGCCTTGATTACAGTGATTGAACCGTGTAACTTTCCCATTTACACTATACACGATTACACCATACACCCTACACGATTACACCATACACCCTACACGATTACACCATACACCCTACACGATTACACCATACACCCTACACGATTACACCATACACCATACACAATTGAGTGATACACCATACACCATTGAGCGATACACGGTACACGATTGAGCGATACATGATAAACGTTTTAACATTTACCCTACACCATACACGATAGAAACTTTATATAGAAATCAAGAATGTTTGCAGAAACGAAAATAAGCTTCACGGCTGACAAGCAAATTGTTAACAGAGGGGTACGTTGCTCCCAGGTTGTTGTCATCACTCAAGAAATATTACGGACATCAAGTGCTTGTATAACAATACGGAATTTCTATTTCTCAGATGTGCACAGATGTTGGTTTAACATAGAGTTTTGTAATGTCATCCTTTCCGGATTTGACCAACACAAAATCGATCTTTGGCAACATGACTTGCTATAGCAAGCAGGAACTGCTTACTCTTCCGGAGTTCACTCTCGTTTCGACTTGAGTTCGCGTTGCTGAATGCGGTTTTGTTGTTATGTGTGTGTGTGTTTTATGTTGTTATGTGGTTTTCTTTGTTGTGATGATTTTTTGTCTACCGGTTTCGTCTTTGTCTTTACGGTTTTAAGCTAATGATTACCCCTTTGGTACACCTCTGCTTCTCTATGCGATAATCAATTTATCCGATCAAGTTTTAAATTGCTTTCAAATTTAGCCGTGGTCGTTTGAAAATTTTGCTATGACGTTAGGAACGATATTGAGCTATGTATAATTACCGCATGCACCAGTCGAAATTATATTAAATCTGCATATTGTTATAATATTGAAAGCATACATTTTGATGACATTACCTGGCCAATATTCTTCTTTTCAAAGAAAATGTGCAAAATATTTTAAAACACCGATAGTTCATGAAAAAACGCATGTCCGGCGTAACATGACTAAGGCTACCCGAACTAACAAAATCGTCTAGTTGTCTTGTTACAAGTCTGAACTTCGCAAAATTTTGCATTACACAATTACGTCACATATGATTTATGGTGTTTTCTCAAAAAAGTGTTTGAAAAGGAGTGAAAAGTTATTTTCAAGAAAAA
This sequence comes from Arcuatula senhousia, assembly GCA_963971305.1. Taxonomy (NCBI): domain Eukaryota; kingdom Metazoa; phylum Mollusca; class Bivalvia; order Mytilida; family Mytilidae; genus Arcuatula; species Arcuatula senhousia. The sequence goes on from OZ020308.1 coordinate 30,127,413, forward strand.
TGGAATGGGTAGATTAGGGTGGATTTCGCATAGTGATGAGTTAGTAAACTTCAGCAGGTTATTTGAATGCTTAGTAAAGTAGTTTTTTTTTCGCCAATGTTGGCATCAAGTTTCAGTTCATATATTCTACATGATTTCTGAGGAATCAAAAACATTTTGCATAAAAAGCAATCACGTGGTATCTTTTTAAGAAAGTTCCACAGTTTGTTCAAACCTTATTTTTTGTGGTCTTGAAAGAAAACCTAAAAATTCGAAAGTTATTTCAGAAAAAAACTAATTCGAATCGTTAAAATGAAATTATTTTTAGATTGTTCCGATATTCCTGATAAAACAAATTTAAAATGAACTGCCTACCGTTTCTAAAAAAAAATTGGCAATCTAAGCAAAAGCAAAAGCCGCCACAATTTGTCCAATCCGCAATTTTCCAACGTTGCGTAACGCTATAAAAGCGTGATTTATATTATGTGATTCACAAAGTTTACACCAAAGAAAAGAAAAAAAAGAACCTATATTCCCTACGTAATCAAAATCTAACTCGAACTAATGAATATATAAAAGCTTAATCAATTAAAATATTTTAGACCAATTATTTTGTTTTTAATCTACCAGATAGGGCGAAATATAACAAACAGTTGAAAAGATTAAAACTGAAAGAAATAAAAAAAACGTTGTGAAAAAAAAACATGCTAACAAGAAAAATGAAACAAGGAGAGATCGTAAATATGTAATGTCAAATAACGAACGTGTTGTAAAAAGGGATCAAAGCCAAACATTTAAGGATAAGAAAGATAAATAAAAATCATATAAAGTAAAAGTCAAAAAGCGCAAAGGTTATGATATACACCAGGTTAATCATTTGAAACTTTTATAAATAGAATATCAAAATGCAGACTTTGAAAAAAAAAAATTAAACGCATTGCCAATCATGCTAGAAAAGAATAATAGAAAAATAACATTATTTTTAAACAATAAATCTTACTTAAGTCAGACAGTTCAACAAGAAAAGAAAACGTCGAAATTTGACGTTACAGTGAAGGACGTAATAGCGTGTCTTTATAGTATCAATTTAATCAGATTGTATATAGTATACTAAACCAATTAGAACCCGTGGTTGGTTTCCGAGTTTATGCACTAAAATGAGAAGGTTTTCGAAATATCTTATGTCTGTCCGTTATAATCCCTGTATTTTATTTCGAAATTCTACTATATTTAAAATAAAAAAAGATGTCAAATAAAAATAAAATAAAATATACCGTCCTTCAAAAGAGTTGTAAACAGTCTGCCAAAATTTAAGCACCACTGTGACAACCGTTATTGTAAAAACAACCGTTATTGTAATAATTTTTTTTATATGAATTAAAAGTGTTTTTTTTTTATTTTAAGCGAAGGAATTAATTGTAACTAAGATATTATCACAAAAAATAATTGAATATTTTAACTAATTATGAAAATAATTAACATTTAAAAACAGTTTATTACAATAACAGTTGTTATCACAATAACGGTTGGCATGCTCAACCGTTATTGTAATAAACTTTTTTAAATCGTAAAATTGAAATTTTTGAATTAATTTTACTTCTTAGTTGGAGTCAAAATATATTTCTGGATTGCTTAATACCGATGTTTGGAACTATTACTATTAAAACCAAGAAATGTCTTTGAAGTTTTTATTACAATAACGGTTGACGGCCGAAATCCCTATTGTAACAACAACCGTTATGGTAACAAACTTTTTCAGTCAATCTTATTTCGTCATCACAACATCTTAAATGACTAATAGTCGCTGAAAATTGGTATTTTAATTTTAAACAGTTACTTTCTATATTTTCGAACAAATTTCAGAAATTAAGTTTTTTTTCTTACAATTTTGACTAAGTGTCCGATATATTTTGAAAATACAAATATATTGTTTGAAATGGATATATATGATCAACTAGTACATGAATATACTAATCAATTCATATTTATGTCATTCGAGTCACTTTTTAACAAAATATGTCTTTGAAGTTTTTATTACAATAACGGTTGACGGCCGAAATCCTTATTGTAACAACAACCGTTATGGTAATAAACTTTTTTAATCAATCTTATTTTGTCTTTAAAACATCCTTAATGACTTATAGTCACGGAAAATCTGCATTTTAGTCTTTTTAAACAGTTTTCCTTTATTTTCGAACCAATTTAAGAAATTAAGATTTTTTTCTTACAATTTTGACTAAGTGTCCGATATATTTTGAAAATACGAATATATTGTCTGAAATGGATATAGATGATCTACTAGTACTTGAATTTACTGGTTCATTCATATTTAAGTCATTTTGAGTCACTTCTTAACAAAATATGTCTGAAGTTTTTATTACAATAACGGTTGACGGCCGAAATCCTTATTGTAACAACAACCGTTATGGTAATAAACTTTTTTAATCAATCTTATTTTGTCTTTAAAACATCCTTAATGACTTATAGTCACGGAAAATCTGCATTTTAGTCTTTTTAAACAGTTTTCCTGTATTTTCGAACCAATTTAAGAAATTACGATTTTTTTCTTACAATTTTGACTTAGTGTCCGATATATTCTGAAAAGAATTAATATATTATCTGAGATGGATAAAGATGATCTACTAGTACTTCAATATACTAACTGGTTTAAATTTAAGTCATTTCGAGTCACTTTTTAACAAAATATGTCTTTGAAGTTTTTATTACAATAACGGTTGACGACCGAAATCCTTATTGTAACAACAACCGTTATGGTAATAAACTTTTTCAATCAATCTTATTTCGTCTTTAAAACATTCTAAATGACTAATAGTCGCGGAAAATTGGCATTTCATTCATTTTAAACGGTTATTTACTATATTTTCAGCTAATTTCAGAAATTAAGATTTTCTTACAATTTTGGCTAAGTGTCCCATATATTCTGAAAATATGAGTATATTGTCTGAAATGGATATAGATGATCTACTAGTACATGAATATACTAATTGATTCAAATTCAAGTCATTTTGAGTCACTTCTGAACAAAATATGTCTTGAAGGTTTTATTACAATAACGGTTGACGACCGAAATCTTTATTGTAACAACAACCGTTATGGTAATAAACTTTTTCAATCAATATTATTTCGTATTTAAAACATCCAAAAATGACTAATAGTCGCGGAAAATTGGTATTTCAGTCATTTCAAACAGTTTTCCTTTATTTTCGAACTAATTTCAGAAATTAAGATTTTTTCTTACAATTTTGGCTAAGTGTCCAATATATTCTGAAAATATGAATATATTATCCGAGATGGATAAAGATGATCTACTAGTGAATATACTAATTGATTCATATTTAAGTTATTTTGAGACACCTATAAACAAAATTTATCTTTGAAGTTTTTATTACAATAACGGTTGACGACCGAAATCCTTATCATGCTTATTGTGACAACATCCGTTATGGTAATAAACTTTTCCAATCAATTTTATTTCGTCTTTAAAACATCCTGAATGACTAATACATGTAGTCAGGGACAATCGGCACTTTTTAAACAGTTTTCCTTTATTTTCGAACTAATTTAAGAAATTAAGATTTTATCTTGCAATTTTGGCTAAGTGTCCGATACATTCTGAAAATATGGAAATATTATCTGAGATGGACATAGATGATCTACTAGTACCTGAAAATACTAATTGATTCATATTAAAGTCATTTTGAGTCACTTTTAAACAGAATTCATCTTTGAAGTTTTTATTTCAATAACGGTTGACGGCCGAAATCCTTATTGTAACAACAACCGTTATGGTAACAAACTTTTTCAATCAATCTTGTTTTCTCTTTAAACATCCTAAATGACACATTGTCGCCGAAAATTGGTATTTCAGTCTTTTTAATCAGTTTTCCTTTATTTTCGAACTAATTTCAGAAATTAATTTTTTTTCTTACAATTTTGCTAAGTGTCCGATACATTCTGAAAATATGAATATATTGTCTGAAATGGATATAGATGATTTATTAGTACTTGAATATACTAATTTATTCATATTTAAGTCATTTTGAGTCACTTCTAAACGCAATTCATCTTTGAAGTTTTTATTACAATAACGGTTGACGACCGACATCCTTATTGTAACAACAACCGTTATGGTAATAAACTTTTTTAATCAATCTTATTTTGTCTTTAAAACATCTTAAATGATTTATAGTCACGGAAAATCTGCAGCTTAGTCTTTTTAAACAGTTTTCCAATTTTCGAACCAATTTAAGAAATTACGATTGTTTTCTTACAATTTTGACTAAGTGTCCGATATATTTTGAAAAGAATTAATATATTATCTGAGATGGATAAAGATGATCTACTAGTACTTCAATATACTAACTGGTTTAAATTTAAGTCATTTCGAGTCACTTTTTAACAAAATATGTCTTTGAAGTTTTTATTACAAAAACGGTTGACGACCGAAATCCTTATTGTAACAACAACCGTTATGGTAATAAACTTTTTCAATCAATCTTATTTCGTCTTTATTTTGACTGAAATGGATATAGATCACTTTTGTTCTCAATCAAAATTCAAAAATATGTCACCCTTTTTGAGTTATTAGCAAAAAAATGCAGTTTAACCCAATTTTCTATTTTTAGCCATGTTTTACAACCAATCGTAAATCCCCACATTTGTTCTATACACCTAATGCTAATAAACAACAATACCAAGTTTGGTTCCAATTGGACTTAAAGTGTCAGAGGAGTTAACGTTTTCAATGTAATAAGGTAACTATATTTAACAGCTCAATTTTGACGTTCTAAGGGCAATAACTCCTAAAAGGAAAGGTCCTACAACGTTGACCCTATTACATAGTTTGTAGATCTTGGTGTGCCTAACAACATGAACAATATGCAATTTAAATTTCTCAAATGTCTTGTATAGTTTTCAAGAAATTTAGCTAAACAGGTGCAAAATTTGTAAAAAATCAACAAAAAGGGCAATAACTCCTACATTGGTTGTTGGATCTTCCTGAAATATCCGGGCAGATAGATCTTGGGGTGCTGAACACTTTTACCCAGCCAAAATTTTGATATCTGTAACTGTTTTCAAGTTATTTGCAAAAAAACTGCAATTTACCCCTATGTCCTATTTTTAGCCATGGCGGCCATTTTTTTCGACGAATAAAAAATCCCCTCGCTTGTTTTATACTACCTATGCTAATAAACAACTGTGCAAAATTTAAAAGCCATTGAAATAATGGTGTTAGAGGAGTTATCGTTTGAAAAATGTTAACGGATGGTGATGGCAATAGCTGACATGGACCTTCGGTCCAGGTGAGCTAAAAATGTTTTTTTTTTCTCGCGGATTTCAATTTTAGCGATTACTTATATTCGAGTATGATTGTACATATACTTATCATGCTTATTTCGAAATTTATTTTCGAGGGTTTATATTTTTGCGAGATGCAAACCACTGCAAAAAGGAAAAATTAGATACCGGCAAAAAAAAACACTTTGAAAGTTCTAATGTGCTAGGTAAAACAAAAACACTGAAAAAAGTTCCACAAAATTAAAGACTACATATGTTCATTACAGGGGTTTTGCTCTTTTGCTTAGCACCCGTGCGGGTTCCGGGTGGCGAAAGGCCCGCAGCAGCGCTAAGCTTGTAGGTAAAAGTCCACTAAAGAGCGCTCAGAAACCTGACATCGGGTCAGGCCGCTTTGCCCACAAAGCGACTGGGATGTGTGCCCCAGGTGGTTGAATGGGGCAGCCCTGACATCGAAAGATGCGGGGTCGTCAGGCGATAATGCGGAAAACCTGACCGCAAACCATAGTGGTGCACCGTGTTTTGAAAAATGTCACGTTCCTTGCACGTTAAAGAACCCTGCTACAGGTCTCGGAAAGAGTAGGACCCGTAAGATCCCCATGCAGGAGGCTAAATTTCTCGTCCCTACCCATCACTCCTTTTTCTAGTGGCAGTCAAAACTCTCATACCCGATTGGCCTTGTGTCCCCAATTTCCCCACTTCATCATCATTTCATGTTCATTGTATCAGCACTTTCATGTTCATCTCCCGGATATAGCCAAAATCGCGCTGCTTGGGAGTAAAGCAATAACTAACTAACTAACTAACTAACTTTTGCTTTGCATCTAGTAATCAAGCGTCTCACTGGAGTCTGGATCAATCACCCGTCCTCGATAATCTTTAAAGTTTTTTCTGACTACTTCGACCAAATGGACACTTTTGTAGAGTTTAATGAACTAAAAGTTTAAACAAGGAACAGAAAAGTCTCTTAATCTGCAATAGGTATATTTTCATTATTTTTCATTTTCATATTAGGGTTATAAACATGACAAAACCGCTATTTTTGACTTTGAAAGAGTCGTAATCTCAGTAGGTGTCCTCTGGCCAATTATCTATGCTCATCATTTTCATAAAGTGTTTTACTTTTAAAACTAGCTAGCTTAAATTTTAGGTACAGGTGATCTAAAATATCTTTATGCTGCATTCTTATACCTTAAGAATTAGACACAGTCATGCGTGAATGACATTCATTTAGATCGCAATGGAAGGGAGAGATTTGGCCGGTATGTCTTCCTTGTTTTTTCTTTTCTCATGGACATTTGAGATTGATCCTCCAAGTTCGGTTATTTTGTTATTACCTCAATTTAATTATGGGAAAGTGAGTTCAAGGTAATACTTTGGTGCCGATCGTAGTCATTATGTGCACATTATGTCAATTTAATATGCATCGAATAAAGACCATTTAATTAAAGATTGCTTATTGAGACAACATCTAAAGAAAAGTAAATCATAAGAATGATTTTTGTGACATTGAGTCTGAGTATTTAAGAAAGAATACGGAATTAAGTAGGGTTGCATTTAATTTCATACCCCTTCTCCGTCCTTATGAATGAAAAAAAATATTAGGGAAAGACCATAAAGTCGATTTCAAAGTACAAACTTTTAGCTTAACTTAAAAGATGGTCCTTTCTGATTGGACGTGACTTAATAAAAGTTCTGTTTCACGCATAAAACAGATTGATATGTGCGCTAGTTGATCTACATGTAGATGCACAAAATTGCTATACATCATTTAGTACTATAAGATAAATAAAGGCAATATGCAAATATAAGACCTCTTCAAATGATAGTTTTTAATGAATTTCTATTTAATTTTTTTCTGAATTTTATATTCCATCTGGCGGCCATCTTGAAAATGGTCGCCATTTTGACTTTTCAAATGGGTCCATAGCTAATATTGATTAGTATGCTTTTTTTCCACCAATATGCCTTATTTCATGCTTTTACTATATTTTTTTCATTTATTTCACAAATCGACTGGACTATAAGCTACAGATGGGTTCGCACATAAACTATGCGACAGTTAACTTTATCGACAGTTAACATAAAGTTAACTTTTCGAATGCTCTCCATGTCTACTATAGCAGACATTCACGTTAACTTGCGTTTACTCATGACTGGTCAAAGATTTGCGACAGCTTTTTTTACTTGTAATAACCAGACGCAAAGTCGTGACCGCTTTAACCAGACCAGACATTTCAACAGGTCTGCTCAAACCGGATAAATCGGTTTAATAAAAAAACTTAATTGCATTTAAAAAGCAATATCGACGTCAGCTTGGGTGGTAGAACATGAACTTTGTACTGTTTAAGCTTTAGCATCAGTTTAAATAGCAGGCTTGTCACGAAGTTAACTTGACCAGATCTGTCAAAAGAACGAGACTGCTCTTAAAAGCAGACCTGTAATTTTGACTGCTTTACTTGGAAGTTAACTTGGAACCAGTCTTGCATCTGTACAAGCCGTAGCATATCCAGTTACAAATGAACTTGAAGTTAACAAGTATAGTACAAGTGAATCATCTTTATCCATTTTACATCATTTCGTCATCCTTCTAAGATGTATTCCATGCTTTGCAAAAAATGCAAGGAATTGTTTAAAATGACTGATATACCGATTGTCCATGCCTATTAGTCATTTTGGATGATTGGAAGACGAAATACGTTTAATTCAAACAGTTTATTACCATAACGGTTGTTGTTACAGTCAACCGTTATTGTAAAAAAAATTCAAAGGTAAAATTTTGTTTAGCAGTGACTCAAAATGAGTTAAATATGAATTAATTAGTACATTTAAATTCTCGTAGAACATCTATATCCATTGCAGATCATATTTTTACATTTTCAGAATATATCTGACGCTTAGCCAAAATTGTAACACAAATTCTATTTTTTTTTCAAATTAGTTAGAAAATAAAGGAAAATTGTTGAAAGTTAATGAAATTTAAATTTTCCATGACTTTTAGGGTTTATTCCTAATTGTCCCACATTTTAAAAATATGCTATTCCTAATTGTCCCACAATATGAGTTCTGATTGTCCCACATTTTTGTTCTAGGTAAATAATTCTTAGATAAACAAAAGTAATGTTTTTATAGTCATTAAAACATAATTGATGTTAAAAAAATAGAAAAAAATGTTGCAAGACTTAAAATGTAAAAAAATAAAGTATCCCAAGCTGATGAATAATTCTACATAGAATATTCAGCCATTAAGCCAATTATAAGCAAAGCTTAATTGTGATATGTCTTTGATCAGTGAAAAAAAAAGTGAGCTAAGTTCAATAACAAATAGCGAAGCCGTTAGATTTATTGAGCAGGGGATGCTGACAGAACAATGCTCACTTGCTCTATAAATGATGTTGGAGTTTTAGTTTGAGATATCATTCAGTCGTTAGGTTCGATTTTCGACTAGTACACTTCAGATATGGAAATTCCAGCTGAACTCAACGCACTACTTAAAACCGCCGTCAAGGATGGAATGGTACTTAAGTGGGACTTCTCCGTTTCTTCATGCACGTAAAAGACCCCTTTGTGGACCGCCCAGTAGTGCACCACATAGGCTAAATTTTCCGACCCTACCCACCTCTCCCCTTTTTCCTGTGGTTCTTCAAAATTTACCGGTCCTTTGTTTCCCACCCCATCCCCATATTTCATTTATCATCATCATTTCATGTTCATTTTATCATCCTTTTCATGTTCATCGCCTGTAAATAACCTATATAGCGTTGCACGGGCGTAAAACACCAACTCACTCACTCACTCACTCCGTTTCTAACGGGAAGGTTGAGGCAAAGATGACCTGGACGCCAGCTGATGTACCGCTAAAGGGGAAAGGAAAATCCAGCCAGGCCCTGAAGAAGTCACCTGCCGCTAGGAGGAGAGATCAACAACGTCTCGACCAGCGGAGGGAAATGGCCGCTAAGAAAGCTGGCACACTTACAAAAGATGGCAGCACGCAGACCAATAAGATCAGCACAACTGACATACCAAGCAACAATATTACGCCTCAACGAGTTGACAGCGCCACTCAAGACAAACGCACAGGCAGTTATTGGAGCACTCTAAAGATGCAAACCAAATACACACCACTGGAACTAAAAGCCCCACCAGGCTACAACAGAGTGGAACATAAACCATCCAAAAGAGGGGGACAAATGTACAGGGTTAGCTACCCAGATGGCTTAGAACTTTGCGCAGAAGGAGTGGATCTGGACACGTTGGGGTTTGACACAGATAACAACCTGTCTACTTGTGACGAGGAATTTGACCCTGGCCCACGACCGAAGAAAAAGACATCGAGAGCTTTGTGCTTGTAAACGCCATCAACCTCAAACCGTACAAAGTAATACAGAAAAAAGACCAAGGAGAACTTTACAGCATGGTCAAACAAATGACCAATGGTTTGACATAAGGTGCAGAGCCAACTTTGTTTACACCAAGCAGAAAGAACAAGATGTTTTCAAAATAGCAAAGGAACACCACTTACAACTAGATGAAGTTGAAAAAACGCCAATGACGTTTCAAAGACTAAGCAAAGATCTACATCAATGGTGAAGACAGAAGACAAAAGACAGAAGTTTAAATTTAAATTAATAAAGGGCGAGATAAGCCCCAGTCCACAACACCTTTTGTTTTTGTTATGTAACTTAAAGCCCCCTTCCCGAAATACCTTAAGAAAAAAAGCAAAAAAAAAGCACAGTTGCAAGTTAGTTTTGTAGAGAACGAGAGAGGTGGGCAAAGTCTTGTCTACCAGAACTACCGGTTTCAAATTAAAAACAGACGAATATATAAATAAATAAATATTATGCTTAAAACCTTTTGTTTATTTATGCTTATGCAATAAAAACTACAAAAATCAAATAAAGACGAATCACATATGATACCGTCTCAACAGAGTTGCTCTACCAAATGTATTGAAAAGCCAAACATGCAAATCACTAAATGAATATGAAATGTATTTAGCATTCTGAACTACATGTAGTATTCTAAATTATGTCTAGAATCAACCTATATGGAGACTCATCAGAGGTATTCTTCTTAAAATATTGAAAAATCCAAACACTATATTATAGAAATAAATATTTTATGAAGACTAGACTAGGACCAACTAAAGTTTGTTATTACAACAATATGCTTAAAACAACATTTTATAAAAACATTTCCTAATTGTCCAATATTTGAAATTCCTAATTGTCCATCACTTCTATTCCTAATTGTCCCACACTTTTTCTACCTTTTTTACCTGTTTTTTTTTCAAAAGTGGGACAATTAGGAAGACACCACTTTTAGTCATTTAGGATGATTTAAGACGAAATAAGATTGATTGAAAAAGTTTATCACCATAACGGTTGTTGTTACAATAAGGATTTCGGTCGTCAACCGTTATTGTAATAAAAACTTCAAAGACATATTATGTTAAGAAGTGAGTCAAAATGACTTAAATATGAATGAATTAGTATATTCAAGTACTAGTAGATAATCTATATCCATTTCAGACAATATATTCTTATTTTCAAAATATATCGGACACTTAGTCAAAATTGTAAGAAAAAAATCTTAATTTCTTAAATTGGTTCGAAAATAAAGGAAAACTGTTTAAAAAGACTAAAATGCAAATTTTCCCTGACTATAAGTCATTTAAGATGTATTAAAGCAAAATAAGATTGATTAAAATAGTTTATTACCATAACGGTTGTTGTTACATTAAGGATTTCGGCCGTCAACCGTTATTATAATAAAAACTCCAAAGACAAATTTTGTTAAGAAGTGACTCAAAATGACTTAAATATGAATGAATTAGTATATTCAAGTACTAGTTGATCATCTATATCCATTTCAGACAATATATTCTTATTTTCAAAATATATCGGACACTTAGTCAAAATTGTAAGAAAAAAATCTTAATTTCTTAAATTGGTTCGAAAATAAAGGAAAACTGTTTAAAAAGACTAAATTGCAGATTTTCCGTGACTATAAGTCATTTAAGATGTTTTAAAGACAAAATAAGATTGATTAAAAAAGTTTATTACCATAACGGTTGTTGTTACAATAAGGATTTCGGCCGTCAACCGTTATTGTAATAAAAACTCCAAAGACATATTTTGTTAAGAAGTGACTCAAAATGACTTATATATGAATGAATTAGTAAACTTCTAAAATGGTGCACAACAACATCAAATATGATGTTAAAATAAAATAATAATTAAAGTCAAAAGACAATAATTAATAATCGAATTTGCGGATATTTCGCTGGACCGACCAGCTTCATCAGCGCTTGTAATCTGATATGATAATAAATTACGCAATCAGGATCTGTGACGTATGTCTAAAATCCTGAACTTTATGTTTGAACATCTCAATTAATCCTCAACATGAAAAATAATAAAATTAGACAAAATACAATAAAATATAAAGTTTGGACAGTAAAATCTTGAAAAATAATGGTTTAAATAAATAATATAACTATAAATAATAGCTATTATATGGGAGCCCAAAATAATAATCTAAACACATAGTGAAAATAGTTTAAGAAACAAGGTCACCAAAACAGACGAAATTGCAAAATTGTAAATAATGAAAGAATGAAAATTCACAAGAAATGGCACTGAATGAATTAGTATATTCAAGTACTAGTAGATCATCTATATCCATTTCAGACAATATATTCGTATTTTCAAAATATATCGGACACGTAACCAAAATTGTAAGAAAAAATCTTAATTTCTTAAATTGGTTCGAAAATACAGGAAAACTGTTTAAAAAGACTAAAATGCAGATTTTCCGTGACTATAAGTCATTTAGGATGTTTAAAGATTTAAAAAGTTTATTACCATAACGGTTGTTGTTACAATTAGAATTTCGGTCGTCAACCGTTATTGTAATAAAAACTTCAAAGACATATTTTGTTAAGAAGTGACTTGAAATGACTTAATTATGAATGAATTAGTATATTCAAGTACTAGTAGATCATCTATATCCATTTCAGACAATATATTCGTATTTTCAAAATATTTCGGACACTTAGTCAAAATTGTAAGAAAAGAATCTTGATTTCTTAAATTGGTTCGAAAATAAAGGAAAACTGTTTAAAAAGACTAAAATGCAGATTTTCCCTGACTATAAGTCATTTAAGATGTATTAAAGCAAAATATGATTGATTAAAATAGTTTATTACCATAACGGTTGTTGTTACATTAAGGATTTCGGCCGTCAACCGTTATTGTAATAAAAACTCCAAAGACAAATTTTGTTAAGAAGTGACTCAAAATGACTTAAATATGAATGAATTAGTAAATTCAAGTACTAGTTGATCATCTATATCCATTTCAGACAAAATATTCGTATTTTCAAAATATATCGGACACTTAGCCAAAATTGTAAGAAAAAAATCTTAATTTCTTAAATTGGTTCGAAAATAAAGGAAAACTGTTTAAAAAGACTAAGTCATTTAGGATGTTTCAAGATTTAAAAAGTTTATTACCATAACGGTTGTTGTTACAATTAGAATTTCGGTCGTCAACCGTTATTGTAATAAAAACTTCAAAGACATATTTTGTTAAGAAGTGTCTCAAAATAACTTAAATATGAATCAATTAGTATATTCAAGTACTAGTAGATCATCTATATCCATCTCAGATAATATATTTATTCTTTTCAGAATATATCGGACACTAAGTCAAAATTGTAAGAAAAAAATCTTAATTTCTTAAATTGGTTTGAAAATAAAGGAAAACTGTTTAAAAAGACTATAATTCAGATTTTCCGTGACTATAAATCATTTAAGATGTTTTAAAGAGAAAATAAGATTGATTAAAAAAGTTTATTACCATATCGGTTGTTGTTATAATAAGGATTTCGGCCGTCAACCGTTATTGTAATAAAAACTTCAAAGACAAATTTTGTTAGGAAGTGACTCACAATGACTTAAATATGAATGAATTAGTATATTCAAGTACTAGTAGATCATCTATATCCATTTCAGACAATATTTTCTTATTTTCAAAATATATCGGACACTTAGTCAAAATTGTAAGAAAAAAATCTTAATTTCTTAAATTGGTTCAAAAATAAAGGAAAACTGTTAAAAAAGACTATAATTCAGATTTTCCGTGACTATAAATCATTTAAGATGTTTTAAAGAGAAAATAAGATTGATTAAAAAAGTTTATTACCATATCGGTTGTTGTTATAATAAGGATTTCGGCCGTCAACCGTTATTGTAATAAAAACTTCAAAGACATATTTTGTTAGGAAGTGACTCACAATGACTTAAATATGAATGAATTAGTATATTCAAGTACTAGTAGATCATCTATATCCATCTCAGATAATATATTTATTCTTTTCAGAATATATCGGACACTAAGTCAAAATTGTAAGAAAAAAATCTTTAATTTCTTAAATTGGTTCGAAAATAAAGGAAAACTGTTTAAAAAGACTATAATTCAGATTTTCCGTGACTATAAATCATTTAAGATGTTTTAAAGAGAAAATAAGATTGATTAAAAAAGTTTATTACCATATCGGTTGTTGTTATAATAAGGATTTCGGCCGTCAACCGTTATTGTAATAAAAACTTCAAAGACATATTTTGTTAGGAAGTGACTCACAATGACTTAAATATGAATGAATTAGTATATTCAAGTACTAGTAGATCATCTATATCCATTTCAGACAATATTTTCTTATTTTCAAAATATATCGGACACTTAGTCAAAATTGTAAGAAAAAAATTTTAATTTCTTAAATTGGTTCGAAAATAAAGGAAAACTGTTTAAAAAGACTAAAATGCAGATTTTCCGTGACTTTAAGTCATTTAGGATGTTTTAAAGACAAAACAAGATTGATTAAAAAAGTTTATTACCATAACGGTTGTTGTTACAATAAGGATTTTAGTCGTCAACCGTTATTGTAATAAAAACTTCAAAGACATATTTTTGTTAAGAAGTGACTCAAAATGACTTAAATATGAATGAATTAGTATATTCAAGTACTAGTAGATCATTTATATCCATTTCAGACAATATATTCGTATTTTCAAAATTTATCGGACACTTAGTCAAAATTGTAAGAAAAAAATCTTAATTTCTTAAATTGGTTCGAAAATACAGGAAAACTGTTAAAAAAGACAACAATGCAGATTTTCCGTGACTATAAGTCATTTAGGATGTTTTAAAGACAAAATAAGATTGATTAAAAAAGTTTATTACCATAACGGTTGTTGTTACAATAAGGATTTCGTTCGTCAACCGTTATTGTAATAAAAACTTCAAAGACATATTTTGTTAAGAAGTGACTCAAATTGACTTAAATATGAATTAATTAGTATATTCATGTACTAGTAGATCATATATATCCATTTCAGACAATATATTCGTATTTTGAAAATATATCCGACACTTAGTCAAAATTGTAAGAAAAAAATCTTAATTTCTTAAATTGGTTCGAAAATAAAGGAAAACTGTTTAAAAAGACTATAATTCAGATTTTCCGTGACTTTAAATCATTTAAGATGTTTTAAAGACAAAATAAGATTGATTAAAAAAGTTTATTACCATAACGGTTGTTGTTACAATAAGGATTTCGGCCGTCAACCGTTATTGTAATAAAAACTTCAAAGACATATTTTGTTAAGAAGTGTCTCAAAATAACTTAAATATGAATCAATTAGTATATTCATATACTTGTAGATTATCTATATCCTTTTCAGACAATATATTCATATTTTCAGAATATATTGGACACAGCCAAAATTATGAGAAAAATCTTTATTTCTGAAATTAGTTCGAAAATATAAAAATTACTGTTTTAAATGACCGAAATACAAATTTTCCGCGACTATTAGTCATTTAGGATGTTTTAAAGACGAAATAAGATTAATTGAAAAAGTTTATTACCATAACAGTTGTTGTGACAATAAGGATTTCGGTCGTCAACCGTTATTGTAATAAAACCTTCAAAGATGAATTTTGTTTAGAAGTGTCTCAAAATAGCTTAAATATGAATCAATTAGTATATTCAAGTACCAGTAGATCATCTATATCCTTTTCAGACATTATATTCATATTTACAGAATATATGGGACACTTAGCCCAAATTGTAAGAAAAAATCTTAATTTCTGAAATTAGTTCGAAAATATAAAAATAACTGTTTAAAAAAACTGAAATACAAATTTTCCGCGACTATAAGTCATTTAGGATATTTTGAAGACGAAATAACATTGATTTAAAAAGTTTATTACAATAACGGTTGTTGTTACAATAAGGATTTTGGTCGTCAACCGTTATTGTAATAAAAACTTGAAAGACATATTTTGTTAAGAAGTGACTCAAAATGACTTGAATATGAATCAATTAGTATATTCAAGTACTAGTAGTTCATCTATATCCATTTCAGACAATATATTCATATCTTCAGAATATATGGGACATTTAGCCAAAATTGTAAGAACATCTTAATTTCTGAAATTAGTTAGAAAATAAAGAAAAAACTTTTTAAAATGACTTAAATACCAATTTTCCGCAACTATTAGTCATTTTGGATGAAAGACGAAATTAGGTTGATTGAAAAAGTTTATTACCAAAACTGTTGTTCTAACAATAAGGATTTAGGTCGTCAACCGTTATTGTGATAAAAAATCAAAGTCATTCCTTTGGTTATAATAGTACTAATAATAACTGATATCGGTGTTAAGCAATCATGAAATATATTTTGACTTCAACTAAGAAGTAAATTTATTCAAAAAATGTAAATTTTCGATATAAAAAGTTTATTACAATAACGGTTGAGCATGCCAACCGTTATTGTGATAACAACTGTTATTGTAATAAACTGTTTTTAAATGTTAATTATTTTCCTAATTAGTTAAAATATTCAATTATTTTGGTGATAATGTCTTAGTTACAATTAATTCCTTCACGTAAAATAAAAAAAATCCACTTTTAATTCATATAACAAAATTTATTACAATAACGGTTTTTATTACAATAACGGTTGTTACACACCACCCATTTAAAAATGGCACCCTCTTTTTATATTTTATAGTCTGATCTTTTGCACACAAAGACCTAATATCAATGAAGCAAATTTGTACCAAAAAGATGTAGATAAAAAAAATGCTGGGTTAGAAACAATGGCTTTGACAATTTTCAGTTTGAAAAATATACAGAAAAAACTACAATGTAATCTGTAACCGGGGCGGGTTAATAAAAACTTCCACCAGCAGTACTAGTGTTTGCAAAAATAAAGTTACAAGAATACGCCAACGCGTGTTTCGTTTCGTTAAGACTTATCAGAGACGCTCTTATCCATTCCAAAACAGTGTTTCATTGAAGTGCAACTAAAACGTCTACAACAACTTATTTTATTTCATAAATCTTAATTTTCTAAGATCAAATCAAAAACCCCGACTTGATTCCGATGACAAATAACAAAGATATTGGCAATTAAGTGTTAATTTCTTAAAATCTCATCTTTATAACTTACGCTTTCGCGTCACTAATGCCATTCACCGTGCTACGTCAGAGGGGGAACCGATTAATTTGTTTACACTAGTTACAATTGCAAACGGTAGTTTATCTAAACAATTTATTAATAATGAAATGATAAATAATGCATCAAGAAATCAAATACATGTATTGTATAAAAAAAAAAAAAAACATTGAAATATGTATTTAATCACTACGTAAAAACTTTAAAGATTGTGAAGATAAAAAAAAATAATAAAAGAAAATCATTATGAAAAGAAGCCTATTCTTTTAAAATCTTAAAAGTCAGAAATGTGACAGGCCAGTAATGATACTCATCATGTGTTCTCTCGCATGAAATTAAGCTTTGAGCATATTTGTGGGTCTATTCCAAATTTCCGAGGATTTCAGATATTTTCGATGTAACCGACAGGAGGCTAAGACATGAATTCACTCATTCAACATTATTCCATGGTTTCCTATATTCTAGTGTATACAGATTTACGAGACCATATAATATAACCCTTGTCAGTCCGTAATTCCGTCCGTGCATACGTCCGTATACTTTTGTTAAGTTCTTGGTGAAGGTCCATTACTCTGATACATTTTAACCCGCGTTTCGGTATTTATAATTTTGAAACCACTGGGCGATAACCGCTGCTGGTGGACAAGAGGTCCCCGAGGGTAATCATATGCCTGGTCGTCTCTTGTCTGACACGGTTTACCATAAATTTTCTAATATTTTTGTCGCTGAAATTTCCGATTTTTAAATTCAAAATTGTTTAAAACACCAGGTTTCTTTCCTTGTAATGCACATGGTCGATATCCTCGGTGCTAGATTTGGCTTTCTTGTTCGAACGTTTTGGTTTTGAGTACTTTTCGTTTTCAACAGTTTTGGTATTTGACCTTCCATGTTTTGATTTAAATGCTACTGATGGGATGTTACTCCTTGAAATATCGATATATAGCATATCCAAATTAACCGTTTATACCCTTGTTTTGGTATTTGTAATTTTAAGAACGGGGTCATCTGTGGCTTCTATACACATTTCTAGTTTAATGTTAATTTCTAAGAAAGTTTGACGCAAGATGATTTATAGTTCGTCAGACATTTAATGAAAAAGCTGCAAGCGGGTGGAATTAATATGCCTATCTTCGAACGTATTGCGTATATTGGTGTCCTGGGCCGTCTTAAGTTATAAAAAGTTATGAATACACAATGTGATGTGTTTGTTTATTGTTTACAACTAAAATTATTAAAGATAATTAAAAAGCATACTTACATAGAAGCAAAGGTGTACCAAAGGGGTAATCAGTATCATAAAACCGTAAAGACAAAGACAAAACCGGCAGACAAAAATCATCACAACAAAACAAACCACATAACAACATAAAACACAAACACACATAACAACAAAACCGCATTCAGCAACGCGAACTCAAGTCGAAACGAGAGTGAACTCAGGTGCTCCGGAAGAGTAAGCAGTTCCTGCTTGCTATAGCACATCCGTCACGTCGCCAAAGATCGATTGAGTGTTGGTCAAATCCGGAAAGGATGACATAAAAAAACTCTGTCAAACCAACATCTGTGCTCATCTGAGAGATAGAAATCCCGTATTTGTATACAAGCACGTGATGTCGTCCGTTAAATTTCTTGAGTGATGACAACAACCTGAGAGCAACGTACCCCTGTGTTAACAATTTGCTTGTCAGCCGTGTGGCTTTATCAAGGAAGTCGTTGTACTCCCCACATGCTCTGGAATAGCGAATCAATTGTGATACGTAAACTCCATATGCTGGAGCGGACGGAATGTTGCCACACAGAAAGTGAAAGTTAACTATTGGAAAGTTGAAGTCATCACGTTTGTCATAGAGCTTTGTACAAAGCCTTCCTTGTGTGTCAATTTCGGGAAATAGATCCGGATATGAAGCAGACCTCCTAGAATCTGTAGTGTCCTTTATCTCAAGTTCCTTCGGATATATGAGATGCAAATAGTCACAAAATCGAGGATTGTTTAGTGAAAGGACATCATCAATATAACGAAATGTGAGATTGAAGGATAAAGCAAGTTTGCGGTCCTTTTTGTCTAGAAGTGATTGTAAGAAGTCCGCTTCATATGAATGAAGAAACAAATCGGCAAGCAATGGTGCACAATTTGTGCCCATTGGAATACCTATTGTTTGCTGAAAAACACGTCCACCGAACTGTACAAATATGTTGTCGATTAGAAAGTTGAGCATTTCTATTATTTGATCTTCTGTAAATTACTTTTTCTTGCTAGACTCTTTGATGACAAAGTAAGTCTTTTTATTACCGACTACCAAATACTTGTACCTGCGTTTTCCGTTCTTTTTGATAAAGCTACGTGTAATCAGCTGTGCTAAACGAGATTTTAGTTGTGAATATGGAATTGAAGTATATGATGTAGAGAAATCAAACGTTTTAATGCTATTACATGATGAAAATGACTTAGAATGGAGATTTTCCATCAGTTCTTTAGAATGATCTGATGTTATTTTAATAAATTCTTTTTACTAATTAAATATATTGCAAAAAAATATTTCTGAATTTAAATTTGTGTGTTTGCGGAGGACAATTAGAGACGATGTTCTATGATATGCTTGATGTTTTAACATGTTTTTTTTTACTGTAAACTTAATTATTTTTTTTTATTTGAACATTATTAGCCAAACAACATTATTAAAACATTTATTGCAAATACTGAAGTATCAAGGAATTTATTTATTTTATTTTACTTGATTATCTTTTTTTTTTATTTTAGTACGATGATTTAACATAATTTGAGATGTTGCTAGAGTTTTAAAATTGCTTGTCCCCAAATTGTGAATTGCCCCATACGGTGATATATTCGTCGTCTAATTTCGTTTCACTTCACACCTGCGTTTGTTTAATTGGACCATACTCAGCATGGGTTAATAAATTAGGTAGTTATCATCAGCACTGGAATCCTGACACCGTCCAATTCCTACATTGACCTGCATATTTGACATATATAATTTAAATTTACACTTTAAACAATAAAGACAACACAACTGTTTAAAATTGATATCTTATGTTCCTTTGATTGCATCATGTACATGTACTGAATGTTGCGGTAAAAACTTTAAACTATGAGCAATATGACAATTATTTGCTTAAATCATAGGATTTAGGTTTTACCAAGGAATTCGAGTACTTTAATTCCTTAATTTATCATTTAATACAAATTTGAAAAGCTCTTAACTTCATTCCTGTGATGGCCTATCTTTTTAGAATATTATCTGATATAAAATCTATTGTTAGAATTTGGGAAATGTATATGCATTTGGGTATTTCCTTAGAATACTTATGTAAAAAATTACCACCGAAATCATTTATATTTCATTGCTAATATCTTTAATTCCCCTTTCAAAAACACATTCCCACTACACTAGCAAACTATCTCGGTCCCCCCTTGTGCGTCACTTCCGGTTAGCTCGCATATAATTCTTTTCCAGAAATATCCTTGATTATATGTCAACGGATTTTGATCGGATTTTTTGCGTTGATTTTAGAAAATATAAAATTCTAAAATAAAATCAAGTTATGACCGTTTTAGTTGCATTTAATTTTTTTTGTGTTTTTTTTTGCATCTTACCTGTATACCACGTTTGCATTGATTATTGACCATTTTTAATTCAGGTAAGTTAACTGCTAATTAGTTCATCTGCTACGGGTCGGGTATTTAGTAAAAAAACATGTCATTCAAATAACATCCTTGCTCCTGCGTCTCACAGTGGGGATAAACACAAAGTTAATTGAATTATTTCACAGCATGCAGGTGAAATTTTCAATATTCACGTTAAGTTAAAAAGTAACAAAGAAAATTCAATTATCTTCACATCGAAAATAAATAAAATAGATGAAAGAAATTGTCTTGTTTGTCCGCCTAACTTGAGTGCTGAATTATGGAAGCCAAAGAAGTGAAAATTCCTCTTTCTTTCTTCCTAATTTTAAATTTTAGTTTTTTTTTTAAATTCATTGAATTCACATCAGGTTACTATCCATATCCCAAAACAAATATAGATTTTGGGGTTAATAAAGTAAAAACTTAGATATAATTTATATGGAATGCATTAAAAATATGCAGAAAAAGGGAGATAACTCTTGCATATTTGCAAAAGTTGGTTGCTTTGTTCATGAACTCTAAGGCTGAATCACAAGTTATCCATGTTGCTTTCAAACGAATCCTAGTGATTTGTAAATTACATATGAGTCCAACAATACATAAAAATAATATTCTTCATACATGTATGCCAGATTCTGTAGGCTTTTGCCTGATTTCTACATTGACAGCCTCTCAATTTTCTAATTGCTTCTTTCCTATCTCAATTTCATAATTATTCGTGTTTTGCTTTTCTACAAAAGTGAAAATGATAAAAGTCAGAATGACAAATTGTGTTATTAAGATATAGAAAATACGAATGGTTCGCTAAGAAAAACTACGGAGTATAAAATCAAGAATTCATAATTGTGAAATTAAAACAAAAAAATAATTCTTCGATTTCTAAATTTAAGAGTTGAAAAATAAACTAGAATAAAAGATGGATTATTATGATACTGGGATGTGTGTTATTTAAAGCACTATGGAATCAGAAGATTTAAATCTTAAATGTAACATCTGAAAGCAAGAATGAAGAATATTTGCCCGTATGGCTTTCTATATTGAATGGCTACCTTATCTTATTTCAAATACATGTAGTTTAACTTACATTTATACTGTTATACTGTTCTATGCTCTTCATATTCATACAGTGTTTGGCATTTTCAATATTTTTGGTAGAGCGCCTCTGAAGAGTCTTGAATAGACGAAACGCGCGTCAGGCGTAGCAAAATTTATTGTCTGGAACTTTGTTGCCATTTGTATTTCGAACAAACGTGAAGGTTAGCAATGCTGGTGGAGTTTAAATTCCCCTAGGTTAGCCCGCTCCCGCACCAACACTTTTGAGTTGGAGAATGCATCAAAGCTTTAAATTATCCGTCTTAATTTTAAAATTGTCTAAACCCTAAGGTTCTTCGTACCCCAGACATAGGTTGAATATCTTTGTAATAATTTGGTTCCCCAGTTTGGTATTTTTGGTTATACTGTTCTATGCTCTTCATATTCATACAGTGTTTGGCATTTTCAATATTTTTGGTACAGCGCCTCTGAAGAGTCTTGAATAGACGAAACGCGCGTCAGGCGTAGCAAAATTTATTGTCTGGAACTTTGTTGTCATTTGTATTTCGAACAAACGTGAAGGTTAGCACTGCTGGTGGAGTTTAAATTCCCCGAGGTTAGCCCGCTCCGGCACCAACACTTTTCATTTGGAGAATACATCAAAGCTTAAAATTATCCGTCTAAATTTTGTATGAAATGCCTGTACCAAGTCAGGACCATTGCGATCCATCAGTTCTCCGGTATGACTGATTCGTTTTTGTCATTTTCTCTGGACTATGAGATTGATCATTCAAGTTCGGTAATTTTGTTATTACCTATATTTTAAAATTGTCTAAACCCTAAGGTTCTTCCTACCCCAGACATAGGTTGAATATCTTAGTAATAATTTGGTTCCCCAGTTTGGTATTTTTGGTTATACTGTTCTATGCTCTTCATAGTCATACAGTGTTTGGCATTTTCAATATTTTTGGTACAGCGCCTCTGAAGAGTCTTGAATAGACGAAACGCGCGTCAGGCGTAGCAAAATTTATTGTCTGGAACTTTGTTGTCATTTGTATTATATATGACTACTAAATAATCCACGCGTTATCATGTGTTTGGTTATAAACTCACAACTGTATCATTTTGATTTTTATTCAGCGTGTTATCAACACTGTCAAATCATATAACAATAATTTAAATGATGCGTGAAAAAAAGGTAAGACAAAAGTACGTCACTTAGTTTTAACGGTACAGGCAAAATACAAGTAGCTTTTACTTTTAAATGATATTGATAATTAATGGATACAGTATATTTTTGTCATTGTTTTTGAATACGTAGGAATGCGAATGATTGCATGTAAGGAATCTGATCCAAACCTGCATTTTTGGGTGAGAATAAAAGGGGTTTGCTACTACCATTTACCATTTCTGATAACGTTAAAAATCCTAAGTGGCATGTATTGCATATAACCAGTCAGAGTTGATCGAACAAAACATTATGTTCTATTCGCTTTAAAAGTGGCTTAAGTCAATTCGTTCGTCTGTCCTTCATTCCGTCCGTACACTTTTCATATCCAAGCCGTTACAGGAACATGATATTCGAAAAAAGCCCTGTATTGCTAGAAGTCGACATTTCTAAGAAAGTATTTTGTTATATACGCTATAGTTTTTTTCCGTTCCAAGTGCTCGATGGTTCATTACGTTGAATAAAAAGACCTTCAATATTATATTACTTCTTATTCTACGGTTTGTACTCGATGGTCGTTATTTTTATAAGACCGATCTTTTTTAAAGTAGACGACATTTTCGTTGAGGAAAGTTGCACGTATAAAGGTGCTAAAATAGTGTAATACCATCACCCGTGTTAAGCATTTTTTTTTCTTTGGTAAAAGAACTCATTACACATGTACCTTATCATATCCCCGAAGGGTAAGTAAAACATAAACAATGTGCAAAAGTTTCTAATTTTGATTTTGGAGAGCTATACATTTAGTACTTTCTGGTTTCAAAGCGAAGTTCACTAAAAAAGGAACCAATAAAGGATTGACCATTTGATTCAGAAGGGGGGTGCTGGCAGTTTGGGTCAAGTCGGATTATTTATTTACGAATTTTGCAGGTCAGAAAATTAGTTTTCGTCGCTACTCGTCGAAAATAATAATTTTGTTCATTCGACACCAAAGAATATAGGGACAGATTATTTATTTTCTTGAAGATAGAGGCATGATTAGTTCTTTCCAACCTTTTTTTAGATCAAAATTTTGGATGACATCACTCATTTGTTCTTAGTTATCGTGATTCCGTTTGATCAAATTCTTTTATGGTAAAGTGAAATTCAATCTAAATTAAATTTCCTTGTAATAAATATTAAGATTAATCATTCTTTTCTAATCCCAGGATGGGTATTATTAATATCGTTTTCGATGCCGATTATATTTATTTTGTTTTTTTTTTTACTTATTTTGATTGAAACAGTTAATAATCCTTAAAAAACAAACAAAACTAGATTTAGTTGAAAACGAATTGGAATGCTAGACTATCATGTATACACGATACACGATGCACCATTGACTTTTCATTACACAATACACGACTGGCCGATACACGATACACCATTACACCATATACGATTGGCCGATACACGATAATCATTACACCATACACGAAAAAATGGGAAAGTTACACAATTCAATAGCTGTAGTTTTTTATTTCTTGACATGCAATATATATAAGCAAAGATTGGTAGTTATGTATTACTTTTATTTAAATGGTAGTACCAAAATCAGAGCATCGTAAGAAGAAATGATAACATATATAATTCAAACGCAGTAGTACAAACAGGAAGTAACAGTGCTAATCCAGATTGATTTCATGATACAAATACAGTTAGTAGTAAAAAAGGGTAGTAAAAATACCAAACGTGGACTTCAGTTGTTAGACTTGTCTGAAACGTTTAACCATAACATTTCTAATATTTATGTCGCTGAAATTTCCGTTTTTAAATAAAAAAAAATGTTTTAAACACCAGGTATATTTCCTTGTAATGCATATGACCGATATCCTTTGTGCCGGATTTGGCTTCCTTGTTCGAACGTTTTGAGGTCTTTTCCTTTCCAACTGTTTTGAAATTTGACCTTCCATATTTTGATTTAAATGCTACTGATGAGAGAATACTCCTTGAAATATAGATAAAAGCATATGTGTATTAACCGTTTATACCTGCGTTTTGGTATTAGTAGTTTTGAAACCACTTGGCAATATCTGCTGGTGGTGGACCAGAGGTCCCCGAGGGTAATCACAAGGCTGGTTAGCAGTCTTGTCTGACACATTTTATTATAAAATTTATAATATTTATGTCGCTGAAATTTCCGATTTTTAAATTCTAAATTGTTTAAAACACCAGGTTTCTTTCCTTGTAATGCACATGGTAGTTATCCTAGGTGTTTGATTCGGCTTTGTTCGAACGTTTTGTTTTTGAGTACTTTTCCCTTACAACTGTTTTGGAATTCGACCTTCCAATGTTTTGATTTAAATGCTTTTGATGAGAGGCTAGCCCTTTAAATATCGATATAAGCATATCCAAGTTTACCGTTTATACCCGCATTTGGTATTTGTAATTTGGAGTTCCAGTCTCTAATGTCCAATAGAAATGATTAACTTGTCGGACACCATAAGACCAAATGCATCTGCACACTTGTGTAGTTTCATATGTGCTATAATTCTATAATTCTATCATTCGGATATTTAATTTGTCATAAAAACATGGTCTCCTTTGCTAAAAATAGAACACAGGGGAAAATTGCAGTTTTTTGCTAATTATAATAAGTCAAAAATGTTGACAGATATCAAAATTATGCAAGAATCAAAAGTGAATAATATATCTGGATCTACCTGTCCTGAAATTTTGAAAAAGATGTGGAAGTTATTGCCCTTTTTTCATATTTTTTGTGAAATTTTGCACTAATTAAGCCCTATATCTTGAAAACTAAACAAGATATCTTAGAAATATACATTGCATATGTTTACTCACAATAATATCTACATAAATGTGTATCTATATAGTTCAGGGGACCGATTCAGGATCTTGGGAGCCTCTTGTTTTTCATATGTTGTGTACAAGTTGTAATTTTGTACATTTTAAACCAAAAATTGTGTACAAGTTATTAATTGTACGGCCAAAATTTAGCTAAAAATTCAGTTATGATCAATGCAAAAATAATGTCATTGCCTTATTTCGTTTTTCTTTATTGGTCATCACTACTTACATACCTGATCACTGTGGACCCTTATAGTTTAAGTCATTAAAAAAGTTGTAAATTGTGTGGAAAAATAAAAGTAATAACAAAACTACCGAACTTGAATGATCAATCTCATACAGATAGTCCAGAGAAAATGACAAAAAAATTGAATCAGTCATACGGAAGAATTGGTGGATTGCAATGGTCCTGACTTGGTACAGGGATTTCAAACAAAATGGTGGGTTAAACCAGGTTTTATGGCGCCAAACCACCCTCTTCTATGGTGATCTTAGGATCCGGTAATGACAATGGAACACAACATAGTTGTGAGACACAATACGGATATTGAGGTGATCATCTCAGTACAGCAGACCAGTCAAACACTAATTAAAACAATTAACTACCATATCTTTTAGCTCAATTTTGAACTTTACTACATGTGGCTGATAACGAAGAAAGAATTTTTTTAGGGATCGTATGAGACGTATTTTCTTATAGCCCTTCTCCAAAAGTCGGTCACGAAGAAATCGGTGTCTAATCAAAAAATCTGTGAAATGTGTGCAAGCTCTGGCATATCGAATAAGTTGTGAAATATAAATACCGTATGCAGGGGAAGTAGGTATATTGCTCTCTAGATTAGGAAAATTAATAATTTGAAATTAAAATCGTCTTGTTTATCGTAAATGTTTGTACTGAGATGACCACCTAGGTCAAATTCGAGCTGCAAATCCAAGAAAGACGTGAAGCCATTTGATTCGGTGGTCTCTTTAATTTCCAATTCTGGAGGATATATTGAAGGAATCCATCTACCAAATGAAGTTATATTGACAGAAAGGACATCATCAATATATCTGAATGTAAGATTAAATGACATTGCCTGTTTCTTCTTCTTGTTTTTCACGAGCCCCTGAAGAAATTTACTCTCGTAAGAGTATGAAAAAAAGAGGAGCACAGTTTGTGCCCATTGGAATGTCGATTTGTTGAATAATCTCTCCGCCGAAGGTGACAAATATGTTTTCAATGAGGAAATCAAGCATACTGCAAATTTTTTCCAGTGTGTAACAAATTTTATCTTTGAAAGATGTTTTGGAAAATAATGTATAATTATAACCCAAAACAACAAAATTCAAAGAGTTTGGAAAGGCTTTTTCGAGAAGTTTTTTCAGGCGACATTTTAGTTTTTCGTGTGGCAAGGTAGTGTATAAAGTTGAAAAATCGAACGTTTTCAAAGAGTGAACCTCAGAAAATGATCTAGATTTAAAATGATCTAACAAATCTTTTGAGTTCTTCAAAATCCACATATGGTTAATTCCACTTCGATTATAAAAAGTGTTGCAGTATGCTTGTTGACCTTCTTTGACAGCAGACAAGATTTAAGTTAAATGAACGGACAGCTCTGTAGTTGAACATGATGAAGATCCAGCTATACACCTTTCTTTGTACGGATTTTTGTGAAGTTTAGGTATCCAGTACAAATATGGTAACTCTTTATGTTCCCCCTTCATTGGAATATTGAAAGAGGACATAAAAGAGCTATGGTTGGCTATGATTTTATCTTTGTTTAATGTGCTTTACATACACAAACTAAGTTATTGGAAGCCTTGTCTGCTGGCGTGACAACATACCTGTCATGTAAGGAAGCGAGACAATTGAGAGCTTCACGATCTCTAAATACAGAAGAAGGCCTTGGGTTCACACATTTGCGAAGTTTGTCTATTCGGCTTCGTACAAGAGATCGGATAGTCCTTACCCAGTCCGACATTGTTTCAAGCTCTGTTTCTTGGTATTTATCCCTCTTTATCCAGGCTTTAGCATAGTCCTCCACAGCGTCCATGATGATTTTAAAGTTGTGATTCCAATTTATACGTTGCGGTTCCCTGCATTTAGGTCCATGAGAAACCACATTACGTAACAAATAATTTTCAAGTATCTTAAGATCACCCGTGATGAAATGATCAGGTGGACCATAGACAAAGGGAGAAGCATAGCAATCACAAGTCAGAGGGGATTTAGGATCTGAAAGAGGTGAAGAAACAATAATGCAGCTCCTCTGATATCTGTGAATGGGTGCCCTATCAAAGGTGTTTATTTCATTACCTCACCTGAACCGCTATTGTCATCACTTGGCGTCCGTCGTCCGTAAACTTTTTTAATACGTTTACTCTTCTGACACCATTTGTCCAATTGCAATTAAAATTTGTTTGGTTGTTTATAACCATTCAGTGCTTAGAACTTTTGAAGGCATGTTTGATTCGTGGTAAGAAATTGCCGTTGTGGCTAAAAGTAGAGCATAGGTTGAAAATGCAGTTTTCTGCAAATAACTCAAAAAAAACACACATTGCAAAATTTTGGCTACGTTAAAGTAATCAGCACTTCAAGATCTACTAACCCTAACATTTTGAAGAAAATCTTACAGTCCATATAGGAGTTACATGTATTACCTTTTTTCGTGGATTTTTTTTCATATTATGAACCTGTTTAGCTCAATTTCTTGAACACCAATACAAGATATTTGAGATATTTGCATTGCATATTTTTAACCACATCACATTTTATACAAAACATGTGTAGGGACAACGTTGTAGGAACTTTCCCTTTAGGAATTATTGCCCTTAGAACAGCTAAATTGAGCAACTTCACGGCATTTCCTCGTTACACTGAAAACAATAACAACTCTTACACTTCAAGTCCAATTGGAACCAAACCTGATTTAGTTGTTTATTAGCACTATTTTTATAAAAAGATGTGGGGATTTTTTATTAATAGTAAAACATGGCTGAGGTGGCTAAAAAAGAATTAGGGGAAAATTGAAGTTTTTTTTCGCAAATAAATCTAAAACTGTGACATATATTTTTTAAATTTTGAATGAAAACAATAGTGACCAGCACCTCAAGATCTATTAGCTTTGAAGATCCAACAAGTGAATTCGGAGTTATTGTCCTTTTTTGTCATTTTAGACTAGCCAATTTTGCACCCATTAAGGTCATTATAATAAAAGTTGTATAAGAATATTTGAGAAATTTAAAATGCACATTGATGACCATATCAGGATCTATAAAGTATGTAACAGAGTCAACGTTCTAGCACCTTTTCTTTTTGAAATACAAATGACAACAAAGTTCCAGACAATAAATTTTGCTACGTCTGACGCACGTTTTGCCTATTCAAGCACATCAGAGGCGCTCTAACAAAAATATTGAAAATGCAAAACACTGTATGAATATGAAGAACAAAGAACAGTATAACAAAAAATACCAAACTGGGGAACCAAATTATTACAAAGATATTCAACCTATGTCTGGGGTAAGTAAAACCTTAGGGTTTAGACCAGTTTGATATTTAGACGGATAATTTAAAGCTTTGATGTATTCTCCAACTCAAAAGTGTTGGTGCCGGAGCGGGCTAATCTTGGAGAATTTAAACTCCATCAGCAGTGCTAACCTTCACGTGTGTTCGAAATACAAATGACAACAAAGTTCCAGCCAATAAATTTTGCTACGCCTGACGCGCGTTTCGTCTATTCAATACTCATCAGAGGCGCTCTACCAAAAATATTGAAAATGCAAAACACTGTATAAATATGAAGAGCATAGAACAGTATAACCAAAAATACCAAACTGGGGAACCAAATTACTAATAAGATATTCAACCTATGTCTCGGGTAGGAAGAACCTTAGGGTTTAGACAAGTTTGAAATTTAGACGGATAATTTAAAGCTTTGGTGTATTCTCCAACTCAAAAGTGTTGGTGCCGGAGTGGGCTAACCTCGGGGAATTTAAACTCAACCAGCAGTGCTAACCTTCACGTGTGTTCGAAATACAAATGGCAACAAAGTTCCAGACAATAAATTTTGCTACGCCTGACGCGCGTTTCGTCTATTCAAGACTCATTAGAGGCGCTCTACCAAAAATATTGAAAATGCTAATCACTGTATGAATATGAAGAGCATAGAACAGTAACCCCAAAAAATACGAAACTGGGGAACCAAATAATTACTAAGATATTCAACCAATGTCTGGGGTAGGAAGAACCTTAGGGTTTAGACAAGTTTGAAATTTAGCCAGATAATTTAAAGCTTTGGTATATTCTCCAACTCAAAAGTGTTGGTGCCGGAGCGGGCTAACCTCGGGAAATATTTACTCCAAACGCATTGCTAGCCCTTAGAACGTCAAAATTAATCATTTTCACAGTATTTCTTCATATCATTGAACACGATAACTCCTGGCATTTTAAGTGAAATCGGAAGTGAATTCAATATTGTTATTTATTGGAATTTTCTGCTTAAAACTAATGTGTGCATTTTTGACTGGTTGTAAAACATGGCCGCGTGGCTAAAAATAGAACATTGGGGTAAACTGCAGTTTTTTGCTAATAACTCTAAAAGTGTTTTGACTTTTTACACTCGCATGCCCAATCGGTGCCTCTTTGCTTCTTTCTTTTAAATTCTGATGGAGAATAGAAATAATCAACACGTCTTGATTAACCAGCCCTGAAACTTTGAAGAAGATCCAACAACCCATTAGAAAGTAATTGCCCTTTTATTTGATTTTTGTGAATTTTGCATTTACCAAAAATTGTTTAAGCTTAAAATCTTAAAATTGATATCAGATATTTAAGAAATGTAAATTGCATATTGTTAATCACATCATAATCTACAAAATATGAATA
Source organism: Arcuatula senhousia (assembly GCA_963971305.1). NCBI lineage: Eukaryota > Metazoa > Mollusca > Bivalvia > Mytilida > Mytilidae > Arcuatula > Arcuatula senhousia. Next base: position 30,157,795 of record OZ020308.1, read on the forward strand.
AGGTCAAGATTGTAATAAAGTTCATTTTAGGGGTTATTCGTCTTAGAATGTTGAAGGATAGAACATTATTTAAAGGTTTCAATTGCTAAAATATTACTTTGTACAATCATAACTACATTAAGTTAAACCATATTGTCAGATGACCCCCTTATTTAACGTATGACCCGTTTAATGCCAGAAAGATTTTTCCTAATGATCTACTGTAAACGTATTAATTTTCGCGATCTCCTGCACTAGGACATATTCGCGCGTATCAAGTTTAGCGGTTTTAAGATGAAGGTGATAATTATAAGTATCTTATTTATTTATGTTTTTATATAAAACACTGGTCCAAACCTGGAATAGCGGATACAGTAAAAGATTCTCATAATTAACTGTCTACTCAAGTTGTAAAATTCTCAATTGTTGACATAAACAATAACTTGACCAATTAAATGATTAAGTGTTTATTGATCTGTGAAATATGTGTTAATTGTTTCTTTGATCATTTTCTTTCATTCTATTAATATATGTTTATTTACCAATTTGTGCTCACACCAAGCCGATTGCCCTATCATTCATAATGTTAACAATTAATAATGCTTCATTTATTATATATAATCATTTTCATTTCATACCACGCTCGAAAAGTCAACAATTTTCATGCACAACTTTACAATTTTTTATCAGAGATATTCGCGGGTACCTATTTTCGCGGTATTTAGGCAACTGCGAAAATAGCAAAAATTAGTACACCGCGAAAATTACTACGTTTACAGTATTCTTCATGCACATATGCCAGGTGAGCGACTCAGGTTCCTAGGGGCATCTTGTTGTAACTAGGTCTGATAAATATCTACTTTTGGAAAATGAAGTGATTATTTTGAATTGTAAACTATATTGTACAAAGCTATACCTTTCAACAGTATATATGTAGTAGTTATACCATGAGGAAAGGGTGTATTACTCTATTTTATTGACCGGGCTGGTCACGGGTCAATTATTTCGGGGTTATTCATTTAAATCCTATCTAAAAGACCGAGAAAATTAAGCTCCGCCCAACCTTGTGAATAAAATAGAGTAATATCTGGATAAGAAACCCCGCGAGGATCGGAAATTTGAGGCGGTTTTCTTATCCAAAAATACCATTTACCAAATAGTAAAACTATCTTACACTCCAGTGTAAATAGAACAAGAATAATTTAGATAGAAAGAAATAAAATCTGGAATTATTCAAAAAAAAATATTACATAAACATATTTCTGATTTTTTTACCCCACAAAGGGGCCTTTTCAATACAAGTTATTTAAAAACTGAGATGATTAAGGAATTAAAACAGAAAATCCAACTTATAACATTGTAAACAGATTAATCTGATAATTAAAACAGTGAACACTTCTAAACTGGTTACATTTAAAGTTCATGCAGTTTTCATATGACCATCAAGGAAGACAGAAGTACTTTGGATGCTGTCTTTTTGAATATCATTTATTTCTGAGAACAGGAATTTTATAGTTTTGAAAATTTAGAAAATCAAAGTGATATTATGATATGATGCATGAAGTCTCATGAAATTGGATAAGATTTTAGATCTAATACTCATCTACATTTACCACCGGTTAACCGACCTATTAAAATTTAATCGTTGCAGTTTTTTTTTTATAAAAAACACTTATCATACTTGTTTGATATTTGGTATTCAGTATCAGCAGGGACCCTATACCGTTGAATATTATTTCATATCAGATCCATTCGTTTTTTCCGTTCGTTCGTTCGCTCAAGATGTTGCAATATGATACGTTATCTCTTTTTGATATTATCTTGTTTTGTTTTTTAATTTAATTCATTATCTTGTATCATGTTGTCTTTTTTTTTAATTTTGGTACTTATAAATAAGAATTGATTTTAAAACTTATAACGTGAAATGTTTTCATTTGATATTCAGTTTCCCTGGACTGGCTACGACAGAAGCTTCTTTGTTTCAGTGGCTCTTTCATTGTTGTATAAACATGAGGTTTTTGGCATTGTGAATAAAACATTTTGTCTTGAACTTTGTTGTCATTTGTATTTCTTAGAACAAAAGGGCTAATCACACAAAAAAAAGTTCAGAAAACAAAAGTTCTATTTCAAACATTAGAACCGGTGCGAATGTTTAAGTAAAAACATGTACATACTAAAAATTGAAAATGTTATGACTTTTATTTTTGTCCATTCGAATTACAAATTGTACAAAACTTGTTTTCATGTAATAACTCGTACACAACCTATACATCTAAAACGTCTAAGGTACTGTACACTTATTCAATATATCGTATTTCGGTTTCAGGCCAAAATTGCGTGAGCAGGCATCAAAATATTTTAAGACCGATGGACTAAGCTGCATGAAACATGCCTATAAGATAATTGATACCAAAATTGACTCATTATTTACAAATATAACAATAGAAGTCAACGAAAAAGGCATCGTCAAGGTAATAAGATAATTTCATATCGATTAGTTCAATCTATTACTTTAATATATTTTAACCAATTTGGTTAATTGAGCTGTGTTGAGTTTAATTTTGAGTTCGTTCTTCGGTGACGACTACAATCATCTCCTCTATATTCATAAAGATACCCAAATCGGGGAGGTTGGCATCAATAATTTTAGATCCATCTGAGTTATACATTTGTTATAGTCATTACTATAGGAAAGAAGCAAACGTGTACTAAAGGGGCAATCAAACATCATTATACTGAAAAGACAAAGCCGCAATAGGTAGTAAAAAATCACAACAAAACAAACCGCACAACATATGACACCAACAAAACAACATACCGCATTTAGAAACGTGGTTGAACACAGGTGCTTCGGTAGAGTAATTAGTTCCTGCTTGCTATAGCACATCCGTCATGTTGCCATATATCAAATTAGTGTCGGTCAATTTGTGACTATAAAAGAATGTCCAATAACGGCGACTATTGCTATGCGATGGTTGAACCATCCAGAGAACCCGCTACAATGACCATCGTTTTGGCTAAAACAGTCTCCGCCTTACCAAGAGGAGGTACAAGTCGAATTTCTAGAAGACATTGTTCTAGATTGACATTGTCAGCTTCATATATTTGTTTCTCAAAACCCAGAACTTTTTTTACAATCTATGTTTTATAATCTAAAATACCGTATAGCAGGAAATTTTCGCGAGGCTCTAATTTTCGATATATTCGCGACCATTACTCTATCGCGAAATTTTGAACCCGCGTAAAATATAATCAACATAAATTTGTATACGGAATATTATTAAATCGCGAAAATATATGCCTGCGTATATAACAACTTGGTCATTTGGTATGAAATCGCAAAATTTGCACGCAGCGAAAATTACCCGCTATACGGTAGTTTTAATTCATTATATGTTTTATGTCTTAAAAAGTTTTAATTTTATCCTTTTCTAGCATTTGAATTTGACGGAGATATATGGCAAGATCTGAAACAATATTACTCCATTGGATTCCCCATGTTCATTACCTGTGAATACATGAAATAAATCATTTTAACCGATAAGTAATAGCTTTAACCCTTAGACCTTGAATGCGGTATATGCATATGCACCAGAATAACCACTATTCTCATGTTCCAAAGAGCAACCATTCATATAGATTATGCCATTTCAGACAATATGCAAGGTCAGGTAAAACCTATTTTAACTTATCTAGTGCTGCTGGTAATGCAAAGTTTAGCGGTGCTCTCTTGGATCGATATTTTGGTTTAAAAAATGAAAATATCGTAGAGTGGAGGGCAGAGCAGAGGGGAGTATTCCTCAAAGGCCAAATGCGTTAGACTTGACATTTTGAATTTTAAAGAATTTTTACCCTAGTTGCATTTCATGTTTAAAAGTTTAATTCCAAAAATGCAGGGACACAACCGGTAGACATCCTCACAGAAACAACCCCTGCTTTACACATTAAATGAAACCAAGCCTCAACGTACAGCTGAAATGCTGATATTTCCCTCTCACACGAACGGAGCGAAAGTGCACACGGTTTAACGATATGAGAACGATTTAAATAGATTAGAATCGCTCTAATTCGTTTCGCTCGAGCGACATGTTAAAACACTAAAGTGCGTGTCGAAATGAAATAGTAATAACAAAAATACCGAATCGGGTAATTGCCAAGAAAAATCAAATTTACAAAAAAGACAGAATAAGGAGAAGCTTCTTTGGGAAAACATATGTACCTCAAATTGCAGGACCTAAATATAACTTTTTTATTAAATTTGGAGAATATTTTCAAAGTGTTAACTAACATGTCAGTTGAGTGGTACAAGAGGGGTATTTTGTTCTCGCTCAAAATGTATAGCAAAAACTGTGCTATCTTCAATAAAATTTCTGTGAATTCGACTGTTGACCAATTATGTAAAAACTGAAAAAGTTGGTAAAGAGGAAATAGATGAGCGTCAAGCCTAAATTGGAATCCTATGTTATGAGACCTCATGCTGATGCTGTATACTAAGTATCAAAAACCTATGATAAGTAGTTTAAAAAAATAAAAGAAGGAATGTGTCCATGGGGCATGGATGCCCCTGCTAGGCTCCAAACAAAAAATGGAAGTCTCACGGGGATGAAAGTTGCTTAAGACATACAGATTGCCATACTGGACCATCTTACCAAGAATCAAATCATTTCCATGTAATGTGTATGAGAAAGGCTTGATGGAAATTTCCAAGTTGATATTCATATCGGCCCCATGCCAGAGAGGAAGTAGAGGTCCACAGGTCAGAAAGTTGCTTGGTACAGTTTGCCATACTGAATCATCATAGCTAAGTATAAATCATTCCCTTATACGGTTTCTAAGAAAAGCTCGACGGAAATGTGTTCGGACCAACGGACATGAGTAAAACTGAATTCCTTCAGACATATCGTCTCGAGGGCATTAAAACTGAAGAATGAGTTATATTTCTAAAGTCAGACAATTACAACATTTAGCAGAAAATCAAATTTCAAAACTTGTTGACTACAATGGCTCCATTTCAAATGGACAAATAATCAATTGAATTCTATGACAGAAAGAAATTCGACGATAACACGATCATTGGTTATGCTTCAAGTGATCGCATTGTCAAATACAAAACACCAATGTCCATGACAGGTACCAGTGTTTACATTTTATAATTTGTTTGTCCTCCATCTTGGCACTGCAAGAATACTTTCTGGTTATATTTTAAAAAAACTCAACAGTTCCATCAGAGGTTTTACATTATATATTGTAATGTGTTTTTAAATATATGGTAAGTTTATGTTACGTTCAGAGCACTAAGAATAAATGTTGCAGTCACATTAGACCCTTCCCTTCTACGTATCATACTCTGATAATTAGAATGATTAAGATTCTGATATTGCAAGTTCAAGTGTTGTTTTCATTGCACTCTTTTTACTGGGGTTGATTAAAAAAAACATGCAGAAGCCCTGAGCTTTTTTAACTTTGAATCCTTAAGCCTCAACATTTATTTTCTCATGCCTAAAAATCATCAGATCAGCTGCAATGATTTGAAACTGGTCTTGTCATGTTTGTTTTAACTAAAAACAAAAAGTGTACACAAATGTATTATTGTTCCACAACATTTAATCTACTACAATTAAATTTAGATTATTATATTTATTTTAAGTTTTCTTTAAATGGATGGATTTCAAAATCCATCCTTGTTGGTTCATTTTGTTTCTACTCAGGCCTACAGTTTGTTACCAACCATGGCGTGCTTTGTTACTCAAGTTCTCATTCAATGATTGTCAATTCTATTGAAGTGTTGATTCTGACTTATCACACACCTTTCTTTCAGCTCAACCGACCCGAAAGGTAATGTGAGCTATTGTCATCGTTAAGCGTCCGTCGTCCGTCAACTTTTCTTCAAACATCTTTTTATCTGAATGGGATTATTTTTAAACTTTGTACACTTGATCTTTAGGATGTCCTCTACAAAGTTTGTGAAATTTGTGACGTCAACCAACCAACATGGCCGCCGTTACTAAAAATAGAACAGGGGAGTCAGACCATAGTTTTTAGCTGATAGCTCAAAAAGTATAGCAGATAGAGAAAATCCGAAGCAATCCTCTTTCTTCAGCATCAAAAGCTCTACAAATCTCTCCATTGAGTCAAAGTTGTGGGACGACTCCTTATAGGAGTTATTTCCCCTTAATCGTCAAAATTGACCATTTTCACAGTTTTTTTACTTTATTTTATAAGCTGTAAGTCCGAGAGGAAAAGTTAGCATTGCAAAATTGTTCAGCCGAACGTGCGTTTGAGATGACTTTCTATCAAAATACACATTCTTTGCAAATATTAAAGAATAATTCAATTTAAAAACTAAAATATACATTTAATTTTAACTTTACCAATAAAAAGCCATGCATCCTATGCTTGTTTTCATCCTGAATTAAATACAAAAGCAAAAACTGCTCCCCTTTCGTTGTACGGTAGCAACCGCATGAAGTCGAGAAATCTCTAATAGCCGTTAGGGGCCATTGGCTTTTCATCACACGATACGCGATTGACCGATACACGATACACCATTTCACCCTACACCATACACGATTGACCGATACACGATACACCATTACACCATACACGATAAAATGGAAAAGTTACACGATTCAATAGCTGTATTCGATTTTGGTGGTTTGTACATAGACCCTTAAGCGCCGGGTGTCAATGGTGGTATAAGGGAGGGTGTGGGTGGGTCGTATTGCCAGTTGTCCATTTTCACATCGTTCCCATGCACTTGGATCAGCGTTACGAAATGCAAGAACACATCCTACCCATCGTATTGTGGCGGGTTGTTTAAAGTCACATCGTGACGATTGTACTATATAGGATGTTAAAAGAGCATACAGAATACAGCTAAATGGATAAGTATCTTTTCTTCCTTAAAATATAATAGCTATTTAATATATTTTTCTCAGTAAGAATATCAAAACAAGAAAAACACCAAAATGTCTCGACAAAAGATCTTAATAAGTGTAATCTTCATTTTAATTTTTTTCTCGACGATCAAAGTAAAACAACAGAGATAATAAATGAATTTCTTAACATACAGTAGTAACATTTGGTCTATGGCGTGATTTCTGTTGCAAAATTCAATAATTCACCTTTCTATGCAATATTATTCATTTATATGGTTAACTTACAATTACATTGCTAAAATATTTCATTTATTTGGTGTAAAAAGTAATTCATATTGTATATTTTTCATTTATATTGTAAAAAAATATAATGTGGTATATATTCTATTCATGACAATTTATATATTTATCAGTGACCAAATATCGTTCTCATTGTATATAATTTCCGAACAACTCCCCCCCCACCACTATGTGATGACAACCAGTAAAAGTAAAAGGACTCTAGAAAATTCTTTAGCCGTATCATTACAAACTAGCATCAACGTTATTACTGCAACAGGTGTTTTGTACCACCTTTTGTGAAGGAAGCAGAGGTACCAATGGGGTATCCGAATGTCAAAAGTCCGAAAGGGCAGAGACTAAACCAGTAAACACGAACAAGAACGGGACAAAAACAGACAACACGTAAAACATGGAAACACAAAACAACTGAATATCAATCAACAACGCGAACTCCAGTCGAAACAAGAGTGAACTCAGGTGCTCCGGAAGATTAAGCAGTTCCTGCTTGCTATAGCACACCCGTCGCGTTGCAAATAGTCCATTCAGAGTGTCAAATCCAGTAAAGGAAGACAAAACAACACCCTATGACAAACCAACATCTGCACTCATCTGAGAGATCGAAATCCAATATTTGTCTATTAGTGCATGATGTCTTCCGTAAAATTTCTTGAGTGAAGACAGCAACCGAGGAGCAACATAACCCTGTGTGAGCAATTTTTGCGTCAGACGTGTCGCTCTGCTAAGGAAATCGATGTAAGTCCCGCACGCTCTGGAGTAACGAATCAATTGAGATACGTAAACTCCATAAGCTGGAGCTGACGGAATATTGCTACACAAGAAGGGAAAGTTGACGATTGGAAAGTTGAAGTCATCACGTTTGTCATAGAGCCTTGTTGAAAGTCTTCCTTGAGAGTCAATTTCGAGATGTAGATCTAAATATGAAGCAGACTTCCTAGAATCCGTTGTGTCCTTTATCTCAAGCTCCTGTGGATATATGAGATGGAGAAAGTCACCAAATCGAGAATTGTTTAGTGAAAGGACATCATCAATATAACGGAACGTGAGGTTGAAAGAGAGAGCTAGTCTACGGTCTTTTTTGTCTAGAAGAGATTGCAAGAAGTCTGCTTCATATGAATGAAGAAACAAATCAGCAAGCAAAGGTGCACAATTAGTGCCCATTGGAATCCCTATTGTTTGCTGAAAAACACGTCCACCAAACTGAACAAATATGTTGTCAATAAGAAAGTTGAGCATGTCGATTATTTGGTCTTCTGTAAATTTGTTCTTTTTCTTGGACCCATTGATGACAAAGTAAGTCTTGGTATAATCGACTACAAGAAATTTGTACCTGCGTTTTCCATTCTTTTTGAAAAAGCTGCGTTTAATCAGCTGTGCCAATCGCGATTTCAGTTGTTCATGTGGAATAGAAGTGTAAAGTGTGGAGAAATCGAATGTTTTGATGCTGTTACAAGATGAAACTGATGTAGAGCTAAGAATCTCCATCAGTTCTTTCGAATTCTTCAGGATCCACATTTGTTGACACCATTTCTAGAATAACAACAATCGTAATATTTCTGGAGGCCGGATTTTACTGCCGTAAGTATTGAAGTCAACAAAACTGAAAGAGGTTTAGTTGTACATTTGGATGACCCTGCAATGAAGCGCTGTTTGAATGGATTTTTATGTAATTTGGGAATCCAATACATGGATGGAATGTCATCATTACTGCCACCAACAGAAAGGCCGAAGGAGGAAATGACAGATTTGTGATTGTCAATGATTTCCTCCTTAGACAGTGTTGTAGCCGTGTATGTGGTGCTGTTGCTGGTACAACCAACCCCCAATTCAGCTGTCAAACAGTCTATATAGTGTTTTTTGCACACAAAAATGATGTTATTTGGTGCTTTGTCTGCAGGTACAACAACAAATTTGTCATGTTAGGTGGACAATGTTTTGGCAACATCAGCGTTGCTGAAAATGGATGTTGCCTTAGTGCTCATGGAGCCTTTCAAAGAATTGATTCTTTTCAAAACCAATGACCTCACAGCTTTTACCCATTCTGACAAAACGTCACATTCTTTCTCCTGTTCTTTTTTGGCCCATTTTCTGGCATAGTCCTCAACTGAATCCATAATTGTTTTGAAATTATAGCTCCAGTTGATTCGTCTTGGCTCACGATATTTAGGTCCTTTAGCCAAAACATCGCGAAGTAAGTCATTTTCCACGATGTTGAGGTCACCAGTGATAACGTGGCCAGAGGGACCATATTTGAATGGGGACTTTTCACAGGTACAGTCTGGAGGTTTTGCTTTGAGGTCATTGATTTGGAAATCCCGCAACACTTGTTTATAGTTGAAAACCTTAGGTGCAATGGTGGAAGTGTAGGAATAAGAGATAATTGGAATGCTTTTATCTTTGAAGTAAGGAGGAATGTGTTCCGTAACAGATTTGTGGTGTAAAATATTTCCTAAATTAATAGCATCTAACCCCTTGTTTAAAAATGGAAGTGAAAGAAAGGAACGATTGTCTTTACTATTTTCGTGTGGAACTCCAACAGGTTTGAATAAGCGGTTGTAACCGATATCAAGAACGATAGCAGTGAGTCTATAAATGTTAGACTGAGGGTCAGTGACCGGATTTTCTAGACATTCCTTGTACAAAGTATTGAGTTTAGAAAGGGGAATAGAATACAGTTTAGTTCGAATGTGATGAATCCCTAGTGGTTTTTGGACAAACGGAAGCAATACACTAATTGATACATCGCAAAGCTTTGGTGCGTTGTATTTTCGATGTCCATGACTGCGTTTCCGTCTCTCCGTTTTTTCAAAGAGATGCATCACATTAACATCACTGCATCTAGGGCTAGATAAATTTCCTACACTTCCAATGTTGTCGTTGCAGCCATAAGGTAGTGCGGTTCCCAGTCGTCGAATCCAGAATTCTTCTCTCTCTTTACGGAAAGGTGTACTTAAAGTGGGATTATTTGTAGGAAGGTAAATTTTTTCCAAAATTCGGACTTTTAAAGACAAAATGGAATGATCAGGTTGGTTAAAATGATGGTAAACGAAAGGAAAACTGTCGTTGTTGATTCCAGAACTGTGGCCACACATACGAGCATTAAGTCTTCCTTTCGTCTCACCAACATAGATCAGTCCACAAAGGCTACATTCTAGTCCATAAATAAGATTTGATGATTTGAAGACTTGGAAAATATAATGATTTATAACAATTAGTATATATACACGCAATAATAAACATAATTAAGTTTAAAAATTATATCTGGCTTTTGTATGAAAAGGTCGAACTAAAAAGTTCGTATTCTGATGGGTAATGTCAAAGCTGTTTTTGGCACTTGCTTTGTTTATATTGGTTTTCTATCTACAATTCAAGTCTTTTTAATGCCGAGTCTCTCTCTCTCTCAATATATAGCGTCTTCTTTTCTATTAAGGTTAGTGAGGACACCTGTCATGTGACCAATAACAGCTTAAATTGCAAAAACAAGTGCAAATGTCACAAATACATTGAAACTTTTTATAAATATTTTCATTTAATAAAGGAATATGTTAGCTACTTCTCACTCAGCATACCTGCGGTAGTAATGACAACTAGCGGACCAACATATACAAGTTCCATCGGAAGTCAGATGCTTCAATCAACACCTCAATCATGGTATCAACCACCACTAGTCCCACAACCAGTATACAACCAATAGGGAAAGACATAATCCACTATCCATCCTGGATATGCATAGTAATTCTACAAATTGGTGGAAATGATTGCAGCGAAAACTTATTTAACGAAAAACAATTCATCAAAGATGTTAAAGATCCAGTTATCGAATGCACTACCAGAGGAGCAGCTGTTTTGTTCTTAGCAGTTCTCCAACACTCCCGACCTAGGTCATGTACAACAGCTGAATATGGAGAAAGAAAAACCATTGCTAACCAAGTATTCCTGAACGTGACAAAAGAACACAAAGCAGTTGGCTACTACAAACCTATCAAAATCTATCATAGGGAATGTGAAGCTACAGATAAAGTGCATTTCAACGATCTAAGATATTAAGCAATGCTCCAAGCACTGAGAAAAGGTTCAAGTTGGTTTGTGAACTCTTTATCCAGATTGTAATTGTAATTTAAATACATATTATTTTACATGGTGTAGATACGTTACTCTTGTTGTTGATTATTTAAGAAAAAATAATAAAGTTGATTTTAATTGCTGCTATTAATTCTTGAGATTTTATTATGAAATAAAATGAAATTGGTACCGTGTGATAAAATCCAAATGACAATCATGGATATGTATATATACTTATTATTTTTAAATATAAAAAAAACAGTTTTTGATACTTTCTCGGAATTTCGATACTCCTTTAAGCAAAACCGTCACCTGTATAGGATGCCATATTGGATTTCAATGAATTTTACACATCACGCAAATAAATTTGTATACAGACTTCAAAATACTTTCTTTTTCCTTAAAAAATATTGTTTTAGAGTAAATCGATGTTGATATACTTTCCACAAAACTAAGGATTTTTGTTTTTTCTGAGGGGATTTCGATGTTTTCTGAGGAAGCTTATTTTGTGTTATTAAAAGAACTGTTTAGAAAGTAAAACCACATTTAAAAGGTAAAATCCAAATGATATATCACAATAAAAGGAAGTCCGAGATTGCTCTGGCGTCCTCGGCATTTTCCACGGCACCAGCTTGCTGGAAAAATGCCGAGGACGTGATTAAGCGGCATTCCCTAACAATTGTTCCAAATGGGACAATCAAATTTTAAGAAATAAAAATACTAGGAAATACATAAAAACCTTAAATCTGAGTCACTTGAACGCTTGAAAATGATACAATAAAATAAAAACCAATTGCCGTTTTCAGATACGACTTATTTCCGGAGTTGGTATAAGCTGCTATTAAGAATAACAATAATTAACTGTTACTACCCTTTATAGCATTTTATATTTTAAACAAGGGTTTACTTAAAGCGATTACATGCAATTTAATGATAAAATATATAATAAAAGTCATGTTTCTAGAATAATGAAAAAGAGATTATTTTTCTTAAATACATACAGTTTATAATGCATGCTTTGTTTCTAAAATTACCTTTACATTAGTATCTAAATGTAATCGTAATAAATTCCAATATCTCTTATAATTTATAATTGACTATGTATAGCTATCTCTTCATGTGGGCTAGTCACCTCATTGCATGCTAATTCAGTGCACTAAAGGTATTGGTAAGAAATGCAAAGAATTCTTCAATGGATGTTCTCATTTCTGAATGCAATCATTACAGGTGACCATTGCACACTTGTAATGACACAAAAACATAAGAAAATATTAAATGAATTTGCTTTTTAATGCATTTTTTCTATACCTTTATTAAAACGGTCTATCTACATGTACAGTCTAAGCAAATATCGAAGAAATATCTATATTCTTATCAAACAGTGTCTTATATATAGTCTAGCCATTGTCCCAGCAAATATTGCAGAAATATCTATAACTTTACGTCATATCCGTCAGACGTAGCAAAATTTATTGTCTGGAACTTTGTTGTCATTTGTATTTCGAACACGCGTGAAGGTTAGCACTGCTGGTGGAGTTTAAATTCCCCGAGGTTACCCCGCTCCGGCCCCAACACTTTTGAGTTGGAGAATACATCAAAGCTTTAAATTATCCGTCTAAATTTCAAAATTGTCTAAACCCTAAGGTTCTTCCTACCCCAGACATAGGTTGAATATCTTAGTAATAATTTGGTTCCGTAGTTTGGTATTTTTGATTATACTGTTATATGCTCTTCACATTCATACAGTGTTTGGCATTTTCAATATTTTTGGTAGAGCGCCTCTGATGAGTCTTGAATAGACGAAACGCGCGTCAGGCGTAGCAAAATTTATTGTCTGGAACTTTGTTGTCATTTGTATTTCGAACACACGTGAAGGTTAGCACTGCTGGTGGAGTTTAAATTCCCCGAGGTTAGCCCGCTCCGGCCCCAACACTTTTGAGTTGGAGAATACATCAAAGCTTTAAATTATCCGTCTAAATTTCAAAATTGTCTAAACCCTAAGGTTCTTTCTACCCCAGACATAGGTTGAATATCTTAGTAATAATTTGGTTCCCCAGTTTGGTATTTTTGATTATACTGTTATATGCTCTTCAAATTCATACAGTGTTTGGCATTTTCAATATTTTTGGTAGAGCGCCTCTGATGAGTCTTGAATAGACGAAACGCGCGTCAGGCGTAGCAAAATTTATTGTCTGGAACTTTGTTGTCATTTGTATTTCGAACACACGTGAAGGTTAGCACTGCTGGTGGAGTTTGAATTCCCCGAGGTTAGCCCGCTCCGGACCCAACACTTTTGAGTTGCAGAATACATCAAGGCTTTAAATTATCCGTCTAAATTTCGAAATTGTCTAAACCCTAAGGCTCTTCCTACCCCAGACATAGGTTGAATATCTTAGTAATAATTTGGTTCCCCAGTTTGGTATTTTTGATTATACTGTTATATGCTCTTCAAATTCATACAGTGTTTGGCATTTTCAATATTTTTGGTAGAGCGCCTCTGATGAGTCTTGAATAGAGGAAACACGCGTCAGGCGTAGCAAAATTTATTGTCTGGAACTTTGTTGTCATTTGTATTTCGAACAGACGTGAAGGTTAGCACTGCTGGTGGAGTTTTAATTCCCCGAGGTTAGCCCGCTCCGGCCCCAACACTTTTGAGTTGGAGAATACATCAAAGCTTTAAATTATCCGTCTAAATTTCAAAATTGTCTAAACCCTAAGGTGCTTCCTACCCCAGACATAGGTTGAATATCTGAGTAATAATTTGGTTCCCCAGTTTGGTATTTTTGATTATACTGTTATATGCTCTTCAAATTCATACAGTGTTTGGCATTTTCAATATTTTTGGTAGAGCGCCTTTGATGAGTCTTGAATAGACGAAACGCGCGTCAGGCGTGGCAAAATTTATTGTCTGGAACTTTGTTGTCATTTGTATTTCGAAGACGCGTGAAGGTTAGCACTGCTGGTGGAGTTTAAATTCCCCGAGGTTAGCCCGCTCCGGCCCCAACACTTTTGATTTGGAGAATACATCAAAGCTTTAAATTATCCGTCTAAATTTCAAAATTGTCTAAACCCTAAGGTTCTTCCTACCCCAGACATAGGTTGAATATCTTAGTAATAATTTGGTTCCCCAGTTTGGTATTTTTGATTATACTGTTATATGCTCTTCACATTCATACAGTGTTTGGCATTTTCAATATTTTTGGTAGAGCGCCTCCGATGAGTCTTGAATAGACGAAACGCGCGTCAGGCGTAGCAAAATTTATTGTCTGGAACTTTGTTGTCATTTGTATTTCGAACACGCGTGAAGGTTAGCACTGCTGGTGGAGTTTAAATTCCCCGAGGTTACCCCGCTCCGGCCCCAACACTTTTGAGTTGGAGAATACATCAAAGCTTTAAATTATCCGTCTAAATTTCAAAATTGTCTAAACCCTAAGGTTCTTCCTACCCCAGACATAGGTTGAATATCTTAGTAATAATTTGGTTCCGTAGTTTGGTATTTTTGATTATACTGTTATATGCTCTTCACATTCATACAGTGTTTGGCATTTTCAATATTTTTGGTAGAGCGCCTCTGATGAGTCTTGAATAGACGAAACGCGCGTCAGGCGTAGCAAAATTTATTGTCTGGAACTTTGTTGTCATTTGTATTTCGAACACACGTGAAGGTTAGCACTGCTGGTGGAGTTTAAATTCCCCGAGGTTAGCCCGCTCCGGCCCCAACACTTTTGAGTTGGAGAATACATCAAAGCTTTAAATTATCCGTCTAAATTTCAAAATTGTCTAAACCCTAAGGTTCTTTCTACCCCAGACATAGGTTGAATATCTTAGTAATAATTTGGTTCCCCAGTTTGGTATTTTTGATTATACTGTTATATGCTCTTCAAATTCATACAGTGTTTGGCATTTTCAATATTTTTGGTAGAGCGCCTCTGATGAGTCTTGAATAGACGAAACGCGCGTCAGGCGTAGCAAAATTTATTGTCTGGAACTTTGTTGTCATTTGTATTTCGAACACACGTGAAGGTTAGCACTGCTGGTGGAGTTTGAATTCCCCGAGGTTAGCCCGCTCCGGACCCAACACTTTTGAGTTGCAGAATACATCAAGGCTTTAAATTATCCGTCTAAATTTCGAAATTGTCTAAACCCTAAGGCTCTTCCTACCCCAGACATAGGTTGAATATCTTAGTAATAATTTGGTTCCCCAGTTTGGTATTTCTGATTATACTGTTATATGCTCTTCAAATTCATACAGTGTTTGGCATTTTCAATATTTTTGGTAGAGCGCCTCTGATGAGTCTTGAATAGAGGAAACACGCGTCAGGCGGAGCAAAATTTATTGTATGGAACTTTGTTGTCATTTGTATTTCGAACAGACGTGAAGGTTAGCACTGCTGGAGGAGTTTTAATTCCCCGAGGTTAGCCCGCTCCGGCCCCAACACTTTTGAGTTGGAGAATACATCAAAGCTTTAAATTATCCGTCTAAATTTCAAAATTGTCTAAACCCTAAGGTGCTTCCTACCCCAGACATAGGTTGAATATCTGAGTAATAATTTGGTTCCCCAGTTTGGTATTTTTGATTATACTGTTATATGCTCTTCAAATTCATACAGTGTTTGGCATTTTCAATATTTTTGGTGGAGCGCCTTTGATGAGTCTTGAATAGACGAAACGCGCGTCAGGCGTGGCAAAATTTATTGTCTGGAACTTTGTTGTCATTTGTATTTCGAAGACGCGTGAAGGTTAGCACTGCTGGTGGAGTTTAAATTCCCCGAGGTTAGCCCGCTCCGGCCCCAACACTTTTGATTTGGAGAATACATCAAAGCTTTAAATTATCCGTCTAAATTTCAAAATTGTCTAAACCCTAAGGTTCTTCCTACCCCAGACATAGGTTGAATATCTTAGTAATAATTTGGTTCCCCAGTTTGGTATTTTTGATTATACTGTTATATGCTCTTCACATTCATACAGTGTTTGGCATTTTCAATATTTTTGGTAGAGCGCCTCTGATGAGTCTTGAATAGACGAAACGCGCGTCAGGCGTAGCAAAATTTATTGTCTGGAACTTTGTTGTCATTTGTATTTCGAACAGACGTGAAGGTTAGCACTGCTGGTGGAGTTTAAATTCCCCGAGGTTAGCCCGCTCCGGCCCCAACACTTTTGAGTTGGAGAATACATCAAAGCTTTAAATTATCCGTCTAAATTTCAAAATTGTCTAAACCCTAAGGTGCTTCCTACCCCAGACATAGGTTGAATATATGAGTAATAATTTGGTTCCCCAGTTTGGTATTTTTTATTATACTGTTATATGCTCTTCAAATTCATACAGTGTTTGGCATTTTCAATATTTTTGGTAGACCGCCTTTGATGAGTCTTGAATAGACGAAACGCGCGTCAGGCGTGGCAAAATTTATTGTCTGGAACTTTGTTGTCATTTGTATTTCGAACACACGTGAAGGTTAGCACTGCTGGTGGAGTTTAAATTCCCCGAGGTTAGCCCGCTCCGGCCCCAACACTTTTGAGTTGCAGAATACATCAAAGCTTTAAATTATCCGTCTAAATTTCAAAATTGTCTAAACCCTAAGGTTCTTCCTACCCCAGACATAGGTTGAATATCTTAGTAATAATTTGGTTCCCCAGTTTGGTATTTTTGATTATACTGTTATATGCTCTTCACATTCATACAGTGTTTGGCATTTTCAATATTTTTGGTAGAGCGCCTCTGATGAGTCTTGAATAGACGAAACGCGCGTCAGGCGTAGCAAAATTTATTGTCTGGAACTTTGTTGTCATTTGTATTTCGAACAGACGTGAAGGTTAGCACTACTGGTGGAGTTTTAATTCCCCGAGGTTAGCCCGCTCCGGCCCCAACACTTTTGAGTTGGAGAATACATCAAAGCTTTAAATTATCCGTCTAAATTTCAAAATTGTCTAAACCCTAAGGTGCTTCCTACCCCAGACATAGGTTGAATATCTGAGTAATAATTTGGTTCCCCAGTTTGGTATTTTTGATTATACTGTTATATGCTCTTCAAATTCATACAGTGTTTGGCATTTTCAATATTTTTGGTAGAGCGCCTTTGATGAGTCTTGAATAGACGAAACGCGCGTCAGGCGTGGCAAAATTTATTGTCTGGAACTTTGTTGTCATTTGTATTTCGAAGACGCGTGAAGGTTAGCACTGCTGGTGGAGTTTAAATTCCCCGAGGTTAGCCCGCTCCGGCCCCAACACTTTTGATTTGGAGAATACATCAAAGCTTTAAATTATCCGTCTAAATTTCAAAATTGTCTAAACCCTAAAGTTCTTCCTACCCCAGACATAGGTTGAATATCTTAGTAATAATTTGGTTCCCCAGTTTGGTATTTTTGATTATACTGTTATATGCTCTTCACATTCATACAGTGTTTGGCATTTTCAATATTTTTGGTAGAGCGCCTCCGATGAGTCTTGAATAGACGAAACGCGCGTCAGGCGTAGCAAAATTTATTGTCTGGAACTTTGTTGTCATTTGTATTTCGAACACGCGTGAAGGTTAGCACTGCTGGTGGAGTTTAAATTCCCCGAGGTTACCCCGCTCCGGCCCCAACACTTTTGAGTTGGAGAATACATCAAAGCTTTAAATTATCCGTCTAAATTTCAAAATTGTCTAAACCCTAAGGTTCTTCCTACCCCAGACATAGGTTGAATATCTTAGTAATAATTTGGTTCCGTAGTTTGGTATTTTTGATTATACTGTTATATGCTCTTCACATTCATACAGTGTTTGGCATTTTCAATATTTTTGGTAGAGCGCCTCTGATGAGTCTTGAATAGACGAAACGCGCGTCAGGCGTAGCAAAATTTATTGTCTGAAACTTTGTTGTCATTTGTATTTCGAACACACGTGAAGGTTAGCACTGCTGGTGGAGTTTAAATTCCCCGAGGTTAGCCCGCTCCGGCCCCAACACTTTTGAGTTGGAGAATACATCAAAGCTTTAAATTATCCGTCTAAATTTCAAAATTGTCTAAACCCTAAGGTTCTTTCTACCCCAGACATAGGTTGAATATCTTAGTAATAATTTGGTTCCCCAGTTTGGTATTTTTGATTATACTGTTATATGCTCTTCAAATTCATACAGTGTTTGGCATTTTCAATATTTTTGGTAGAGCGCCTCTGATGAGTCTTGAATAGACGAAACGCGCGTCAGGCGTAGCAAAATTTATTGTCTGGAACTTTGTTGTCATTTGTATTTCGAACACACGTGAAGGTTAGCACTGCTGGTGGAGTTTGAATTCCCCGAGAGTAGCCCGCTCCGGACCCAACACTTTTGAGTTGCAGAATACATCAAGGCTTTAAATTATCCGTCTAAATTTCGAAATTGTCTAAACCCTAAGGCTCTTCCTACCCCAGACATAGGTTGAATATCTTAGTAATAATTTGGTTCCCCAGTTTGGTATTTTTGATTATACTGTTATATGCTCTTCAAATTCATACAGTGTTTGGCATTTTCAATATTTTTGGTAGAGCGCCTCTGATGAGTCTTGAATAGAGGAAACACGCGTCAGGCGTAGCAAAATTTATTGTCTGGAACTTTGTTGTCATTTGTATTTCGAACAGACGTGAAGGTTAGCACTGCTGGAGGAGTTTTAATTCCCCGAGGTTAGCCCGCTCCGGCCCCAACACTTTTGAGTTGGAGAATACATCAAAGCTTTAAATTATCCGTCTAAATTTCAAAATTGTCTAAACCCTAAGGTGCTTCCTACCCCAGACATAGGTTGAATATCTGAGTAATAATTTGGTTCCCCAGTTTGGTATTTTTGATTATACTGTTATATGCTCTTCAAATTCATACAGTGTTTGGCATTTTCAATATTTTTGGTGGAGCGCCTTTGATGAGTCTTGAATAGACGAAACGCGCGTCAGGCGTGGCAAAATTTATTGTCTGGAACTTTGTTGTCATTTGTATTTCGAAGACGCGTGAAGGTTAGCACTGCTGGTGGAGTTTAAATTCCCCGAGGTTAGCCCGCTCCGGCCCCAACACTTTTGATTTGGAGAATACATCAAAGCTTTAAATTATCCGTCTAAATTTCAAAATTGTCTAAACCCTAAGGTTCTTCCTACCCCAGACATAGGTTGAATATCTTAGTAATAATTTGGTTCCCCAGTTTGGTATTTTTGATTATACTGTTATATGCTCTTCACATTCATACAGTGTTTGGCATTTTCAATATTTTTGGTAGAGCGCCTCTGATGAGTCTTGAATAGACGAAACGCGCGTCAGGCGTAGCAAAATTTATTGTCTGGAACTTTGTTGTCATTTGTATTTCGAACAGACGTGAAGGTTAGCACTGCTGGTGGAGTTTAAATTCCCCGAGGTTAGCCCGCTCCGGCCCCAACACTTTTGAGTTGGAGAATACATCAAAGCTTTAAATTATCCGTCTAAATTTCAAAATTGTCTAAACCCTAAGGTGCTTCCTACCCCAGACATAGGTTGAATATATGAGTAATAATTCGGTTCCCCAGTTTGGTATTTTTGATTATACTGTTATATGCTCTTCAAATTCATACAGTGTTTGGCATTTTCAATATTTTTGGTAGACCGCCTTTGATGAGTCTTGAATAGACGAAACGCGCGTCAGGCGTGGCAAAATTTATTGTCTGGAACTTTGTTGTCATTTGTATTTCGAACACACGTGAAGGTTAGCACTGCTGGTGGAGTTTAAATTCCCCGAGGTTAGCCCGCTCCGGCCCCAACACTTTTGAGTTGCAGAATACATCAAAGCTTTAAATTATCCGTCTAAATTTCAAAATTGTCTAAACCCTAAGGTTCTTCCTACCCCAGACATAGGTTGAATATCTTAGTAATAATTTGGTTCCCCAGTTTGGTATTTTTGATTATACTGTTATATGCTCTTCACATTCATACAGTGTTTGGCATTTTCAATATTTTTGGTAGAGCGCCTCTGATGAGTCTTGAATAGACGAAACGCGCGTCAGGCGTAGCAAAATTTATTGTCTGGAACTTTGTTGTCATTTGTATTTCGAACAGACGTGAAGGTTAGCACTGCTGGTGGAGTTTAAATTCCCCGAGGTTAGCCCGCTCCGGCCCCAACACTTTTGAGTTGGAGAATACATCAAAAGTTTAAATTATCCGTCTAAATTTCAAAATTGTCTAAACCCTAAGGTGCTTCCTACCCCAGACATAGGTTGAATATCTGAGTAATAATTTGGTTCCCCAGTTTGGTATTTTTGATTATACTGTTATATGCTCTTCAAATTCATACAGTGTTTGGCATTTTCAATATTTTTGGTAGAGCGCCTTTGATGAGTCTTGAATAGACGAAACGCGCGTCAGGCGTGGCAAAATTTATTGTCTGGAACTTTGTTGTCATTTGTATTTCGAAGACACGTGAAGGTTAGCACTGCTGGTGGAGTTTAAATTCCCCGAGGTTACCCCGCTCCGGCCCCAACACTTTTGAGTTGGAGAATACATCAAAGCTTTAAATTATCCGTCTAAATTTCAAAATTGTCTAAACCCTAAGGTTCTTCCTACCCCAGACATAGGTTGAATATCTTAGTAAGAATGTGGTTCCCCAGTTTGGTATTTTTGATTATACTGTTATAATGTATGCTCTTCAAATTCATACAGTGTTTGGCATTTTCAATATTTTTGGTAGAGCGCCTCTGATGAGTCTTGTATAGACGAAACGCGCGTCAGGCGTAGCAAAATTTATTGTCTGGAACTTTGTTGTCATTTGTATTTCGAACACACGTGAAGGTTAGCACTGCTGGTGGAGTTATTCCCCGAGGTTAGCCCGCTCCGGCATCAACACTTTTGAGTTGGAGAATACATCAAAGCTTTAAATTATCCGTCTAAATTTCAAAATTGTCTAAACCCTAAGGTTCTTCCTACCCCAGACATAGGTTGAATATCTTAGTAATAATTTGGTTCCCCAGTTTGTTATTTTTGAATATACTGTAATATGCTCTTCAAATTCATACAGTGTTTGGCATTTTCAATATTTTTGGTAGAGCGCCTCTGATGAGTCTTGAATAGACGAAACGCGCGTCAGGCGTAGCAAAATTTATTGTCTGGAACTTTGTTGTCATTTGTATTTCGAACACTCGTGAAGGTTAGCACTGCTGGTGGAGTTTAAATTCCCCGAGGTTAGCCCGCTCCGGCCCCAACACTTTTGAGTTGCAGAATACATCAAAGCTTTAAATTATCCGTCTAAATTTCAAAATTGTCTAAACCCTAAGGTTCTTCCTACCCCAGACATAGGTTGAATATCTTAGTAATAATTTGGTTCCCCAGTTTGGTATTTTTGATTATACTGTTATATGCTCTTCACATTCATACAGTGTTTGGCATTTTCAATATTTTTGGTAGAGCGCCTCTGATGAGTCTTGAATAGACGAAACGCGCGTCAGGCGTAGCAAAATTTATTGTCTGGAACTTTGTTGTCATTTGTATTTCGAACAGACGTGAAGGTTAGCACTGCTGGTGGAGTTTAAATTCCCCGAGGTTAGCCCGCTCCGGCCCCAACACTTTTGAGTTGGAGAATACATCAAAAGTTTAAATTATCCGTCTAAATTTCAAAATTGTCTAAACCCTAAGGTGCTTCCTACCCCAGACATAGGTTGAATATCTGAGTAATAATTTGGTTCCCCAGTTTGGTATTTTTGATTATACTGTTATATGCTCTTCAAATTCATACAGTGTTTGGCATTTTCAATATTTTTGGTAGAGCGCCTTTGATGAGTCTTGAATAGACGAAACGCGCGTCAGGCGTGGCAAAATTTATTGTCTGGAACTTTGTTGTCATTTGTATTTCGAAGACACGTGAAGGTTAGCACTGCTGGTGGAGTTTAAATTCCCCGAGGTTACCCCGCTCCGGCCCCAACACTTTTGAGTTGGAGAATACATCAAAGCTTTAAATTATCCGTCTAAATTTCAAAATTGTCTAAACCCTAAGGTTCTTCCTACCCCAGACATAGGTTGAATATCTTAGTAAGAATGTGGTTCCCCAGTTTGGTATTTTTGATTATACTGTTATAATGTATGCTCTTCAAATTCATACAGTGTTTGGCATTTTCAATATTTTTGGTAGAGCGACTCTGATGAGTCTTGAATAGACGAAACGCGCGTCAGGCGTAGCAAAATTTATTGTCTGGAACTTTGTTGTCATTTGTATTTCGAACACACGTGAAGGTTAGCACTGCTGGTGGAGTTTAAATTCCCCGAGGTTAGCCCGCTCCGGCCCCAACACTTTTGAATTGGAGAATACATCAAAGCTTTAAATTATCCGTCTAAATTTCAAAATTGTCTAAACCCTAAGGTTCTTCCTACCCCAGACATAGGTTGAATATCTTAGTAATAATTTGGTTCCCCAGTTTGGTATTTTTGATTATACTGTTATATGCTCTTCAAATTCATACAGTGTTTGGCATTTTCAATATTTTTGGTAGAGCGCCTTTGATGAGTCTTGAATAGACGAAACGCGCGTCAGGCGTGGCAAAATTTATTGTCTGGAACTTTGTTGTCATTTGTATTTCGAACAGACGTGAAGGTTAGCACTGCTGGTGGAGTTTAAATTCCCCGAGGTTAGCCCGCTCCGGCCCCAACACTTTTGAGTTGGAGAATACATCAAAAGTTTAAATTATCCGTCTAAATTTCAAAATTGTCTAAACCCTAAGGTGCTTCCTACCCCAGACATAGGTTGAATATCTGAGTAATAATTTGGTTCCCCAGTTTGGTATTTTTGATTATACTGTTATATGCTCTTCAAATTCATACAGTGTTTGGCATTTTCAATATTTTTGGTAGAGCGACTCTGATGAGTCTCACTATGAACCAAAAAACTTACTGTCTATACCAGACACAGTCATTTTTTTACTGCCTTACACTGCTATTTACTGTGAAACTACTGCCAAACAACAGTGAATTACCATTATCACCCTATACAATCAAGGACAGTTTGTGACAGTGATTTCCTTCCGCCTATAATGCACTGTCCTACATTGGCCTGCACTGTCCGACATTGATACAGTTTCTCATAGATCAGGACAGACTTTACCTGGATTGTTAATCACTGTCCTAAATTGTTACAATTTTAGGCAGTAGTTAACAATTTTACCTGTATTGTTTATCACTGTCCTGGCCCGTAACAATTTTGCACAGCAGTTGACAATTTTTCTTGACCTATTATGCACTGTCCACCCTTGCCATAGTAAAAGGCAGTTCTTGACAAGATACCCACTAACTGTTATGCACTGTTGTGAATTGTTGCAGGAAATAATAGGTCACGACAGATTTGTATGTTCTGTCTTGAACTGTCATGAACTTAAGCAGGAAATAATAGATTGTACAATGTAAATGGTTTATTATTTACTGTCCTTCATTTTGTTAGTTTTTGGCGGCGACAAGAATAATTTTATCAATAATAACCTAGCCTGATACAACGCATGCTCGAAGTTCTATGTGTTTATTTGCACATATTTTTGTATCAGAATCGGAATCAACGCCACAAGTTTATAAGCAACCCGGAAATACCCCTATATTTAGAAAAAAAAATAAAGGAACTCCTCTTACACAACTTTATAGAGCACACGTGCAACCACTTATCCTTATGTCAAACATCACATTACCGTTTACAGCTGAAAAAAAAAGATCTTCTATTTCAAGGTGGTGTCCATATACCATATATGAATTAAATTTCTATACAAATCTGTGCATAACCCATACCCATGAAAGAATTTCAACACATTTGATTAGGCACCGACCATTTGATTTTCGGCGGAAGAGGGGGGGGGGCTGGATTAAAAAAAATATTCTGGCTCTGATTTTTGGCCTAAAGTAGTCTGGCCAGCTTATAGGGCGAAAAAAAATAATCTCGCCCTCATTTTGCGCATTAGAAAAAAGAGGTTTTATGAACAAAATTTTCTTGCATTGAGTGTATGGGGAAAAAAATAAGCTGACCCGCGCAGCGGTCGAAAAAAATTCCCGGCTCGGGTGAAAATCCCCCCCTAGAAAATCAAATGGTCGTTGCCTTAGTTTACCAACCAGCAACCTCGTAAAGAAACTACTAAGTGCTTCAGTTTCACCAATATAAGACTCGTAAGAGACGCTTGTACCCGAAAGTATAAATTGAACAACGGATGCTAAGTGATGGCATTCCAGTAAACAGAACAGATGGACGTTTATATTTTCCAACGCTTTCTACTGAGCGATTGTCGGTTCTTGGCCAGATATCTTGCTCTGGTACTCCTGCTTGATAGAGGTTAGTGACCCCGGGACAGTTGCACGCGATCTTTTGCCATTTTGCCTTTTGCACTAGGTCTTTTGTAGAATTAATCGCCATTCATTTAAAAAATTTAAAAAAAAACTTTCATGGTTGTCTTCATAGATTTTGAACAAAACCTCATTTGACAATAATGCTGAATGTTGACGCTTGAGACCACACAAAATAACCAAATTAAACAATAAGTTGAAATAACCAAATAAAACACTATGTTTTTAATAAAATCAACACGTCAAAAAAGTTTCAAGCCATAAAATGGATAATTTGTGAGGCCGATTTGTTTTTCTCGGAAAAGCGATGGCGGACCTCGAAGAAAGCACCTAGATTTTCAGAAAATGTTTTTTTCTCGGAAAAGCGATAGCGGACCTCGAAGAAAGCACCTAGATTTTCAGAAAATGCATTCTTGGTAAAGGGATAGCCGACCTCGACGAACGCACCTAGATTCGGAAAAAACACTTTGCCTATCATGTGCCGGCCTTTCAATCATTAAAAATGAGATGTGGAATACATGTCGTGACCAAACCTACATTCATGATATGTTTTCGCTACTTTTCCTTTGAAAGCAGTTTTATATTTTTGCTCTTTCTTTTTTATTCAAATTTATTATTAATCAATGGCTCATTTGAAGGACTTTTACATGTTTAAATATGATTCATGGTTTAGAAAATTTAAAAAAAACTCTACAAATGCAGGGAGTGACAAATAAATCTCACCTTGGTACGTTTTGCTAGATCCGAGGCTATATCACCCTTTAGATAATATGAATTTTCCGTTTTGATCCTTTGCAGTATTAATCTGGGGTGGTGTTCCCGAAGCTTTCCTTAGAAAAGCCATAAGAAAGGTTTTTAGACAGACTTACGGAAACATCTAGGAATGACTTAAGAAATACTTAGGGGTGTTTTCTATGTATTCCTAGTAACTTTTTAACTCAGGCAATCCTAACTATAATTAGCCAGATTTCACAGAGTAAAAAATCCGGGTAATAAAATGGTGAATGTCGGGCGGGCGGGCGGCGTGCGAGCGGGGAAATATTTTTCGTAACAGTTTTTCAAGCAACTACTGATCACAGCCACTTGATATTTGGTATACAGCATCAGGGTAGGGTTCCATAACATGGGATTCGATTGCAGGTCTGTCGCTCACCTACTTCCTGTTTAACGAAATCCGGCCATTTTTGACTTTGACAGATTTTTTTTTATTATAGTGAGTGAGTGAGTTGGTGTTTTACGCCCGTGCAACGCTATATAGGTTATTTACAGGCGATGAACATGAAAAGGATGATAAAATGAACATGAAACGATGATGATAAATGAAATATGGGGATGGGGTGGGAAACAAAGGACCGGTAAATTTTGAAGAACCACAGGAAAAAGGGGAGAGGTGGGTAGGGGCGGAAAATTTAGCCTATGTGGTGCACTACTGGGCGGTCCACAAAGGGGTCTTTTACGTGCATGAAGCGTGGCACTCTCCACACACGTTGGCCCACTATGGTCGGCGGTCAGGGTTTCCGTATTATAGACCTGACAACCCCCGCGGACGAGGGCTACCCTATTCAGCCACCTAGGGTACACACTTGGTCGCTCTGTGGGCTGAGCACTGACCCGACGTCAGAATCCCAAGACCCTTAGTCGCCTCTTACGACAAGCTAGGCTCTGCTGCGGGCCTATTCGCCACCCGGGCCCCGCACGGGACTTTTTTTTATTATAAAAACGGCAGCTGGTATAAAGGCACGACTATGTATTTCAATAAATAATCAATAAATATGATATATTATTACTTTTGTTAGTTTTTGTTTAGAAATTAAAACTGTGAACATATATGAAGAGTGGGTTGCTGTTTTACGCTTTTGCAACGCTATATAGGTTATCTAAAAGCGATGAACATGAAAAAGATGATAAAATGAACATGAAATGATGATGAAAAAAGGGGGATATCGAATTTTGAAGACCACAATAAAATGGGAGTGGTGGGTGGATGTAAACTACATCTTAGTTTTAAGTCAAATTTTCGTATGCGTCTCTATAAATCATCAATTTCCTAAAGAAGACAAATAAACTGACTTAAGAATTTCTTAATTCTTAACTGAGACAATTTTGTTATTATATTCTTAGATTTTTAAGAATCACAGTTGTTTATTAAATACGACTTTTCGGTAAATATATTTTGGTCTGTGATCCCAAAATTTACCAATGTATCTGTATATACTTTCCCCTAAATCTTAAAAAAATGTGGGAAAAAATATTTCCATTTCGTTACTTTAATTTAGCAAAACCAAAGTAAAAATCCCCCGTTTTATGCTAAATTAAACTTGGCAATTTTAAACATCAATCTTTTTGCTAAATAGGGAATGGTTATAGAATTTGTATAAGTTACATTCATAAAATGTATTTCCTTACTTAAGTTCGAAGTTTGCCTTAACAGAGATAAGAATTCTTAGCCATGGAACGTCTAAGAAAGCTTCGGCACAAATACTGAGATGTAAGTTGCTGAGACATATCTGAGGAATTTCCTAGGAAAGTTTCGAAGATTATATTTATGAGAGAAAGTTCTAACTAAATACTAACGAGTTATAAAAACACATTTTTCATTAAAACATATTTTTCAAATTTCTGCTTACATCTAGCTGAAAAAACCTGAAATTGTCATATATACCTGTATTTATAAATGTTAATTTGTTGTTATTTCTATGTGTTTTTTTTATATATTTCCATGCATGACTAGACGGTCCCAGGAGGATGTACCGGCGGCATATCAAAGGATTTTAATTAAAATCACTATAATTCCTAAACGGCTAGGAATATTTTTACAAATAAAAAATCATAATATGATATTGCTAACATTCTGAAACTATTTACATAATTTACAATGACATACAATAAAAGGATCATGTCCTTAGTGCACATTTGGGGTCCTTAGTGCACTAAGGAGTCCTCGTACCCTCACAAAACGACTGGTTTTTAATTTCAAAATTCAACACCTTACAAGTTCCTAGTATTGATATTGTATTTCCCCATGTCGAAAATGATTTCAAAGATATTCCAACTTCATTCTGTAAAATCTTTTCCGTAAAATTATAATTATGTTTTATATTATCTATTATTGTTTATTCTATGCTATTTCAGACCTGACGGTTCTCAGCGTGATTCGCAAGCGGCAGATCAAAGGATTTTACAAATTTCTCTATAACTCAAAAACCGATAAAAATATCTTTACAAAACTTTCGACTTGGGGTATTCATAATAATAAGAAGGGTATATTCCAACTTTGGTAACACAAAAACATTATTTTATAGGGCTAAGTGCATATTTGGGGGCTAAGTGCACTTAGCCGGGCTATGCGGTATTTAGACGCACCGTATGAAGGGGTCTCATAGTAAAAAAAGACTTTTAAAGAATATTAAGTAATAAGACAAGTGTGTGCTCACTTCTCTCGGGAAATGATAATTTTGATTAGCTTGTATGTCAATCTTTCATGACAAGTTCTTAGTCCATGCATCCATATAAAATAATGTTATGTTTGATTGTATTAAGTGTTTCTACCGCTTTTTAAATTATTGTTATACAAAACGGAACGAATAAGAAGTATATGCATAAAATACTTTCATTTCTTGTCAAGTGCATGCATTTTCCTGCGTTATATGTTTAAAGTAAAACTGATGATTTTCTAAAACTGTGAACTCTCTCCTCTGAGTGTATACTGCCTCAGGTACGCGTTTGGCTAATTAACCTACTACCTACACAGACATGCAGGTATTAAGTAATATACATGTCGTACACAATAAACATCCTGTCTACTGCCTGGTCACACACAGCAGGATACCCATCAAGACATTTTCACGGCAGTATTGCGTAACTTGTTAATTTACAAATGCGTCTAAATAATGTTTAAATAATGTAGACCGGGCTAAGGGGCGGACCATTTAACTTAATTTAAAAAAGGGGGGGGTATTTTATGTTTTGGTCGGAAAAAATATTTGTTTTTTATGGTGAAGAGACAAAATAGTTCATTATTTATTCTTTATTAGCATAATTTTATATTGCAGAAATAACCTCTGCTGCCAAAATATTTTTTTCAAGATAAATTTATTTCCCAGAAATAAATAAGTATACAAAGCGGAGAATATAGCGATCCACTGGAAAATGGTAAAAGCGTAAAAGGCGTATGTACAAGTGTAGTAAGGATGTATTTTAACTATTGGGTAAGTCTTGGGAATTATAGACCCGTTTAAATTTTTATCTTAAGAGAACCATGGACCTGTAATTTTACAATTTGAAACAAAGGCTATAAATAAAACCATTTATCATATTGAAAGATACATTAAACACGGATAAGAAGTTTATTCATTGCTTTAATAGTTATGTATGTTGGCTAGAGCTATATTTTTACGCTTGTGCGTCCGTGCATCCAATCATCGGTGTATCTGTAACACGTTGGTGATCTTGAATACTACATAGTGGATGCCAATGATCATTGATGATATTTCAATACTAAATTTGATTTGAATAGAAACTCACCATCCACTTGAAAATAGGTCACTGCGTCCTATATTTTACACATGAACGACTATGGCTTATTTCTTTGTTTACTTAATGTTCGATGCATGTTTGGAGACAATAATATTTAAACACTATAGGTGTGTACTGCTACCGCCCACTCACTTAAATTTAGGGCACTAAGAACTTCATGTTTGAGGGGGGTGGCGATATTTCAAGTACGGGGAGTTCACCCATCGCTCAAAAACATATTTTCTTTCTAGTTTCTTTTATTATTTGTAGTGGTTTTTTTCTCCAATTATTATTACTGACATGAAAATTATAAAAAATAATTATTTCCGAGTTTTAAAATTTACTTTGAAAACGTAAGTGTAAGAAAGGCATATTATATCTTATGCATGTCGAAAACAAAATATTAATTAATTTTAATTTTGAACAACAAATATCAGCGATTTTAAGAGCTTGTGTCAGAAAAGTTTCTTTCATTTTTTAAATAGAAGATTTTTCCAGGTGGCTTTACGAATGCATGTGACAGTTATAAATTTGTGGTTCTGATTCTGATAGTAAAATATGTGAAAATAACAATAAAAACCCATAGAACTCGCGCGTTTGGTGTGACGGGCTAGGTTATAAAAGATTCTATGTACAAAGCATTTAAAGCAAAATAATTAAATAAAAATAAAAATAATCTAGTCTTCGCCAAAAACTAACAAAACGAAGAGACGGTTATAAATTGCTACCATCTATTATTTCCTGCTGAAGTTTATGACAGTTCAAGAGAGAAAACACAAATCTGTCATGACCTACTATTTCCTGCAGCAATTCACAACAGTGCATAACAGTTAGTGGATATCTTGTCAAGAACTGCCTTTTACTATGGCAATGGTGGACAGTGCACCATAGGTCAAGAAAAATTGTCATTTGCTGTGCAAAATTGTTACGGATCAGGACAGTGATAAACAATACAAGTAAAATTGTTAACTACTGCCCAAAATTGTAACAATTTAGGACAGTGATTAACAATCCAGGTAAAGACTGTCACGATCTATGCGAAACTGTACCAATGTCGGACAGTGCAAGCCAATGTAGGACAGTGCATTATAGGCGGAAGGTAATCACTGTCACAAACTGTCCTTGATTGTATAGGGTGATAATGGTAATTCACTGTTGTATGGCAGTAGTTTCACAGTAAATAGCAGTGTAAGGCAGTAAAAAATGACTGTGCCTGGTATAGACAGTAATTTATTTGGTTCATAGTGTCTTGAATAGACGAAACGCGCGTCAGGCGTAGCAAAATTTATTGTCTGGAACTTTGTTGTCATTTGTATTTCGAACACACGTGAAGGTTAGCACTGCTGGTGGAGTTTAAATTCCCCGAGGTTAGCCCGCTCCGGCCCCAACACTTTTGAATTGGAGAATACATCAAAGCTTTAAATTATCCGTCTAAATTTCAAAATTGTCTAAACCCTAAGGTTCTTCCTACCCCAGACATAGGTTGAATATCTTAGTAATAATTTGATTCCCCATTTTGGTATTTTTGATTATACTGTTATATGCTCTTCTAATTCATACAGTGTTTGGCATTTTCAATATTTTTGGTAGAGCGCCTCTGATGAGTCTTGAATAGACGAAACGCGCGTCAGGCGTAGCAAAATTTATTGTCTGGAACTTTGTTGTCATTTGTATTTACGTATAACCCCCTAAACA
Organism: Arcuatula senhousia; assembly: GCA_963971305.1. Lineage (NCBI taxonomy): Eukaryota > Metazoa > Mollusca > Bivalvia > Mytilida > Mytilidae > Arcuatula > Arcuatula senhousia. The sequence continues at coordinate 30,188,493 of OZ020308.1, forward strand.
TTACCATGCCCCTTTTACTTTATAATACTCCCCAAAGAGAACCCTTTCAGAGCGCAGGGAAAAATGTCATAATGTTGTATGAATATCATTATAAAACAGTGTCTTATATATAGTCTAGCCATTGTCCCAGCAAATATTGCAGAAATATCTATATCTTTATAAAACAGTGTCTTATATATAGTCTAGATAAACGAATATGCGAAAGAAGAACCCCTGCGTTTCCGATGATGACCAAAACAAACTCAAGCTCAGCAGCATTTGAATCAAAATATTGGAAGTTTGCAAAACCAAAAAGTTCGAACAGGAAAGTAAAATCCAGTACCGATGATATCGACCATGTCCATTACAAGAAAGGAAATCTGTTGTTTTAAACAATTTTGAATTTAACAATCGGAAATTTCTATGACACAAATAATTATAAATTTATTGGTAAAACGTGTCACACAAGTTTGACGACCAGGAATATGACCGATTAATGGTCGAAAAGAAATGTTGTGACACCTTTGTTACATTGCTCGCAGGAAGAATAATGATAATCAGAAGAAATACAATAAGATCTTTCATTTTTGAAAGCGAAAGACCTTGATAAAGTCAAAACTTTGGAAAGGGAAATAATAATTTTGGATTTCTAAATTCCACTTTTACACCGTTTAAATCGTCCCATGTCGATTTAGAAATAATTACCCATGGTACGAATGTAATCTGGCCTTGCGATATATAATCATTCTTAGCTCCTAATCGAGTATTCAGCCGGAGCTGCCGTTCAGTGCTTACAGTAATCATTCAACATTTCCAACATTAGCCACGTACTCATCGACTGGAACAATTGAAACTAAGTATTTTGTTCAAGGAAACAACACGATAGTGCAGGATGACTGGTTTCGAGTTACGATCCTTGTATCGCCAGTCCCACGCCATAACCATTACACCTTTATGTCTGTAGGAAACTAAAGGCTCCAATGGCCTGAATCGCTCACCTTGTATTCGGTCGCATAGTAGGCGAATAAATCGTAATATTAGAAAGCAGCCTCGTTCCAATTTTAGCGTTGCTGATCTTGTTTGAATATTTAAAAACAACAGAAGACATAATCTTTTTGTAAACTATGCTCCATACCTATAAAATCAGATTAGATTGTGAAACAATATCTCACCCCAGTGTTTATACATTCATGGGTTTACCTGTTTTTTTTGGGGGGGGGGGAGGACCCTGAGGGAAGTTTGGGAAATTTGCATCGGTATTTGCTTGAAATTGGGAAAAACAAGAACACAATTTTGAAATAAACATCAATTCATAATTTTATTTTTCTGTCTTTTCTCTGTTTGAAGGTTTCAACCAAATTTTCAAGCTTTGTCTCTGAAAACTCCATTTGTCCTTCCAGGCAAATTTGTAAAAGATTTTCCAAAGTTTCTTGACCCAGTTTTGCTCTCAATGGAGTGCAGACATCGTTCATTGTACTAAAACTTCTCTCTACTGCAGCAGTTGATGTTGGTATTATAGATATCAAAAAGGATAAGAGCTTTTTTCTGGGAAAGCACTGACTCAAAACATCATCTGTTTTAAACACTTTAAGAATATCTGTTGGGGTTTTTACTCTGCCAGTTTGCCTAAAACTAATGTAAATAAAATACTAATGCATTAAAGGTACATTTTAACTTCATGATCCAGATGAATGTATAAGCAGTGATGCTACAAATTGGTTTAAATTTATTTCAGAATATTAAAACTAAACTCTAATTTTTAGTTCAAGGTCCAGGTGAGCTATTACCATCACTTGACGTCCGTTGTCGGTCGTCGTCGTCGTCGTCGTCGTCGAAGTCTGTCGTTGTCAATTTTTCAAAAATCTTCTCTGAAACAAATGAACAGAATTTAATGAAACTTGGTACGAATGATCCATAGGGTGTCCTGCACCAAACTAGTGTTTCAATTTTTGATCCGTCCAAAAACATGGCCACTGTTACTAAAAATAGACCAAGGGGGTCAGACTACTGTTTTTGGCTTGTAAATCAAAAAGTATAAGAGATAGCTAAAATCTGATGCACTTTACTGCTTCAGAATCAAAAGTTCTACAAAAGTCTCCATTTGGTCGAGGTTGTCAGATGATCCCTTATAGGGGTTACAGCCCCTTAAAGGTGAAAAATAGCATTTTTTCATGTTTTTGGCCTATAGAATGAACACTATTGTAGATAGAGAAAAGCTGTTGCTTGCTTGAATGTTCAACTCATTTAGCTCACAAAAGTCTCCATAGGGTCGAAGTTGTCAGATGACCCCTTATAGGGGTTACAGCCCCTTAAATGCAAAAAATAGTGTTTTTGGCCTATAAAACTATTACAAAAACAGAAAAGCTGTTGCTTGCTAAAATGTTCAGCTCATTTAGCTCTACAAAAGTCTCCATGCGGTCAAAGTTGTCAGATGATCACTTATATGGGTTACAGCACCTAAAAATTGAAAAATAGCGTTTTTTCATGCTTTTGGCCTATAAAATGAAAACTATTGTAGATAGAGAAAAGCTGTTGCTTGCTTAAATGTTCAGCTCATTTAGCTCTACAAAAGTCTCCAAAGTTGTCAGATGATCCCTTATAGGGGTAACAGCCCCTTAAAGGTGAAAAATAGCGTTTTTGCATGTTTTTGGCCTATAGAATGAAAACTATTGTAGATGGAAAAAAGCTTTTGCTTGCTAAAATGTTCAGCTCATTTAGCTCTACAAAAGTCTCCATAGGGTCAAAGTTGTCAGATGACCCCTTTTAGGGGTTACAACCCCTTAAAGGCGAAAAATAGTGTTTTATGCCTATAGAATGAAAACTATAGCAAATAGAGAAAAGCTGTTGCTTGCTATAATGTTCAGCTCATTTAGCTCTACAAAAGCCTCCATGGGGTCCAAGTTGTCAGATGACCCATTATAGGGGTAACAGCCCCTTAAAGATGAAAAATAGTGTTTTTTGGCCTATAGAATGAAATCTATTGCAGATAGAGAAAAGCTGTTGCTTGTTTCACTTGTTTTGTAATTAGGGGTCAAAAAGGGGCCATAATCAAAACTTTTTTATTTCTGGTTTGATTTTTATTTTTTTTTGCAAGTTTATATCTTCTCAAGAAGCGAATCCAAATTTGAGAATTTATATTTGCGACCCTACCCCTTTTTCACCTATTATGTAATAAGGGGCCAAAAGGGGCTGAAATCGAAACTTTTTAAATTCTTGTCCGATTTTGAAAATTTTTTGCAAGTCTATTCTTGTCAAGTAGCAGATATATATTTGTGTCCCCTTGTTTTACTGTTATGTTAAAAGGGACCAGAATCGTAACTTTATGATATCTGTTCCGATTAAAAAAAATTACAAGTTCATCCTTGCCAAGTAGTGATTCTAAATTTTAGAATAAATTTTTGCGACCCCACCTTTTTTTCGCTCATTACTTAAGGGCTGTTATAATTTAAAAAAAAATTCTGGTTCGATCCCAAAGATTATTCTTTTCAAGGGTAGAATACAAAATTGAAAATTCATTATTTACCCCCTGGGTCAAAAGTCCATCAGAGAAGTATGTGTCAAAAACCTTTGTCAGTCCACCATGGGCTGCATGTGTCCAGAGCGATAGACTATCCATATTGGGCCTAAAACGTACAGGATTCAACACGTTGTGGTCGTATCATGCTGCGCTCGGCGAAGCTTTTTATTGGCCTATAGAATGAAAACTATAGCAGATGGAAAAAGCTGTTGCTTGCTCAAATATTCAGCGTATTTAACATTTAGCTCTACAAAAGTCTCCATAGGGTGGAAGTTTTGAGAAGACCCATTGTAGGGGTAACAGCCCCTAAAATAACGTTTTTTTTTTCAAATTTTGGGGCTATATAATGAAAACTATAGTAGATAAAAAAAAAAAAACTGTTGCTTGCTTAGATGTTCAGCTCATTTAGGTCTACAAAATACAGGGTTTACATCAAGACCAGGTGAGCGATTTCGGCTCCTGGGAGCCTCTTGTTCATATATAATCTAATTTTCCCTATCAAACCCTTTCAATTTTTTCCCTGACCCATCTTTTAAAATAGACTGTTAATGTACAAAACGTAACTGGTTATTCAAGAATTGGAAAAAATGATTGATAAAATCAGAAAATAAAGGAACAAGGTGTACTTGTCACAACTCCAGCTATGAAATAAAATGTCTTTGAAAAAAGGACATTCAAGTTTTCTGCAGTACAGAAGTAAGTACCTAAGTTACCTTTCCATGATCTGTCAGGTCTTGTGCAGTTTCTGGTAAACATCTGGGATCCATTACCATGAATGCGCTAAATACTGGATGAAAATGGAAGGCATCTGTTAACCCTCCAACTAGACTGTTAATAAACGGTTCTCCTGTATTAAGCATAAAGTCAGCAGGATTTAAGTTGTTGTCAGCCCTCAGTCTCCTTTGCAGGTCAGTTCTATCATCAATTTCACTGATTATGTCATCTATTCTGAAAAAATATAAATCAGGATCTCTTTGATGTAAACGTTGAATGAGTTCAGTCAGTTCATTGATAGTAGCTTTAACTTTACTACTTACATCACTGAGCAAAATGTCTGTTGTCTGAAGGAAAAGAATAAGAACATTCACAATTTTCAGAACATCACATAAAAGAAGCACCATTCCAATGATCTTTTTCTTTGTCAGTGTAATGCGAAGGCCAAACACCTCAGGTTCCCTCTTCTTCTGATAGATGGCATCCAAAGTATCAAGAACAGGAACATAAACATTAATAAATCTTTCACAAGCTTTTCCATGTGATAACCATCTAGTACAAGCAGCTCTTATCAAAGTCAAAGGTTGATCACCATATGTTTCCTGTACCTCCTTGAATACACTAAATGTTGACGGTGAGTAATGGAATAATTTCAATATGGAAATAAGTGCAGTATCAATATCAACTAAAGATTCATAATCTTTTATAAGAAGCTTAAGACATAATGCCAATCTGTGATTGCGACATTTCATATACATACATATAGGTGACAAATGTCTCATTCTCCTTTGAAGTCCTGAAAGAATATTAGATAAAAATTTGGTACTTTTGTTTAAATTTCTGAAAAATTCAATCAAAATGTATTAAATATGCCTCATTACCTGCTTAATAGCTTATTGCAAGTTCATAAAAAATTACAAATACTGTACATCAAATATCAATCAAGTACATCATACATGCATATCAATCAAACATGTTGAAATTGAATACATATGATAAATATCCTATCAGTGAGTAAGTACTTTGACATGTAATTTGTTCTTACTTAATTATTATACTTTTTTATGTATAACTCTGTATGGCAAAACATTTTGGAGTATTTTTTAATGAAAGGTGCACGTGTACATGTCGGTGCAACAAAGCAGTAATATTAGAGACTATACATGACGGACACAGCATTGTGTTGGTATGTCTTATTTGATGTGTTAAAAAAGACAGAGACAACCATTTGACAGTTTGCTATATATAAGCAATGCATGTAAATAAATAAATAAATATATAGTTGTCTTTCTTTTTGAGCCATATTAAATCATTGTTGGTTTCCCTTACTGTTAACATTCATGAGTAAAATTTCCAGACCTGCAGGCAGGAAATAATTTTATTTTTAACTACTTTTCATTAAACTTTTTATGACAAATTTTGTAAACTAAGTGTTATTCATGTTTAAGAATTATAGTATGAACATTCATTTTTAATTTTTTTAAATTTAGGTTAGTAAATACATTGTACTTTGATTTCCTATGATTGACTCAAATAAAAAAAATGGTAAAATGTCATGTCTTAGACCCATCAGATCAGAATTTACTTTATTTGTTTGAAAATGGCAAAATGTATTGGATCAGGCACCAAAAAACGGTTACCGGTAAACAAAGAAACAAAAAATAACGAAACGAAACGAAGAAAAAACGAAATCGGTAGAGTAAGAAAAAGAAATATGTAAAGTAAAAAAAAACGAAATCTGTAAAGTAAGAAAACGAAACCAACGAAATCAGTAAAATAAGAAAACGAAATCTGGCGAAATATGTAAACTAAGAAAACAAAATCTAGCGAGTAACTATTGAAACACAAGAGCCAAATATCTGAAAACTAAACTTGATCTTTGTTTTTTAGTTTATAATTATAACAAATGTCAAAATTAAGGCTATGAGAAAGCATTCTCTGAAAACCATTTAATTGTGACTGACAGATGCAAAATCTGCAAAATAACTAAATGAAATCGAGCAAAATTGTTAATAAATAAACATAGACCGACGAGAAAGAAATAAGCTAATTTATTTATCATGGATTATGCTTCAATATGATTATGCTTTGCAGTTTGCGAGTGTGTCTTTTGAAGCGGGTCCCATAGAGTCTTCTTATTAAACTACACAAGTAATAGATCTCAAAATAAAAAAAGTTCTGTATCCTATATCAAAGCCCGACGTATATACGGCAAAAAAATAACGTTGATTGAAGGTGACGCCGCCTGCTCACCGGCCGCCCGCTGCCGGACCCGACCAGCAAAAATTGGGCAATTTTTATTATGTGGTCCGCCATATTTCTTAAATCTACAATAGAAATGAAAAGTCGGTCAGGCAGTATTTGTCTTTAGGTCCGACAAGCCAAGAATAAATTTCGCGGCCGAGTATAACAGCATAATTTTTTTAGGGGGTGGCGTTTTTAATTGAATCAGATGGGTTTTTACGTCAGGCTTTAAACTATCGGTGATACGTTGTGAAAAATGGGCATTCGGACAATTACACAAGTAGGGGTTTTATCTACATGTGAAATCGCCTGTAAAAATTTTCAGTAACTTTCTGACACTAAATAAAAACTTGACTTTCGATCCACACTCCCGCAAAATAAACCTTTATTTTATTATTATATGTATAATGCGTGATCGAAAACCAGGCAAAATTTCATCAAAATCGATTTACCCCTCAAGAAGAAGTTGCACTTACGAGGTATGCACGGGGTTTCATTGTAAAAATATAATACAAGTCCGAACATATATCTTGATAGTCCAAATTTGCACTTACGAGCTATACGTGGTACATCAATGGTAAAAGTAAAAATTCTGATATCTCCCTTCATGAACATCTGTGTAGTACTTCTTTGTGTAAAGCTTCATAAAAAATCTTCATTAGAAAATAATGAGATGAGGAATAAGTGTTTGCGACACAACCCACAATATAACGGCAATTTAGAAAAACCACAATGGACAACCACCAGAAGCCTTCAACGTGGTCATTTGTCACTGCTCGCGTTTTTGCAATTGGCCCATGGTCTAAATAAAATGCATATAATTCAAATCCAGCCCTGAAAAAGTCACAGATAGACCCCCTTCTTAAACAAGGAACAGAAAACATCAAAAAGACAAGTACAAACGAAGTCAAAGATTCCTGGCTTAGGACCCGCACATGTAATATGTGGCGGGGTTAAACTAGTTTTTTGGGCCCAACCTTCCCCCTATCAATATTCCAAGACAAAGCACAAAAACTAAAAACACAATAGAAATAAAATCGATCAAAGTCCAATTCCACTAGAGAGAACCTAAGACAAAAAAAAAAGAACAAAGAAAATGACGGTAAAGGAACTCTCTATCGAAAACTCGCTGTTAAGCCGTGTTTCAAAGGACAAACGGACCATGTATACTTTGTATTTGGGTTAATTTTCTATCCAACCACCAACACCCAGCCCCCAAACAAAAAACAAAAAAAACACATCCGAGGAGCAATATAAACTCTGCACAATATCTGTTGACGGATCAAGCTTTTTGTAATTTTCGACATGGGTCTGGCTGATGATGGTGAAGATCTAAACCAATATCAGATTTTAGCTATATGTAAATATAAGATTTTATCTATATGTAAATGCAAAGCTTTATTATTTCATATGATAAGATTGTGGAAAAATTCATTGAAATCCATGTGGTGTTGTTCAAATGTTCTCTCTTAAATAGATTGAAACAAGTGTTATTCTTTATTATTCAGCACTTCAATTCACCATTTTTTTAATTATTTTTTTCGTAAAACAATGTACCCCTCGACTAGGGAGAAAGTTAAATAATCCACAAGTCTGTTCATCTGTCCGTCACACTTTACCACGTTTCCATAGACGCACTCTCATAGCCTTTTGACATTTGTTAACTAAATAATACATGGCAAAATCTGTATCGCATGCTGTATTTACTCGAGACATCTATATTATATCGAGGGCTAACGAGGTATGATTTAGTTCGAGGATTAATACAGCATGCGATACAGATTTTGCCATGTAATAACTAAAATATATGATTTATGACTTTTGACTTTAGTGCCGTGTGGAGGTCGTTATAAGCTTCCCCGTGCTTCAGTTGTATGCTCTTATATATTTTCGAGTACTGGAATATGTGTTGGAAAGACACAGTTTACATATTTCCAATATTTGACAACATTTAGCTGTTTCTTTAGAAATTGATAAATTTACCTGTTTGGTCATTGTTGTAATATTTGTTGGCATTTTTTAAAAAATCAAATCTTATATTCTACCGGTTTTCCAAGTTTTCTACCCCTAGCGTGTCTGATGAAGGTTAATCCAGATGAGCGCTTCTCACGCAGTGAAATTTTGCTTTCATACATTTATTAAAATTATTTCAATATGTGGATCGTGTCTTTTTGGCACATATTCCATATTCTTTCGTTTTTAATATATACTATAAAAAAGAACAAAACCAATTTTTAGACATTTGGCTCATTTTGTTTCATTGGTAACTCGCTAGATTTTGTTTTCTTATTTTACAGATTTCGTTAGATTTCGTTTTCTTATTTTACCGATTTCGTTTTTTTTTTACTTTACAGATTTCGTTTTCTTACTTTTAATTACTGATTTTGTTTTCTTACTTTACAGATTTCGTTTTCTTTTCGTTTCGTTTCGTTTCTTTTCGTTTCTCAGTTTACCGGTACCCCCAAAAAAGACACAACAAGGGTAGGGAAAACCAACTATTATTTTTTTTGTCTGAACAACATAACATAATTACATGTACCTGATACTTCCCCACTCATGGTGTTAGTTCCATCTAATGCAATGTAACGACAACTTTCTAGGTGAACTTCCTTTTCAACCAAAAACTGTTGTATGGATTTCAAGATGGCTATAAGTTCAACAACAGTAGTAGCTGATAAGTAAGTTGCAGTTGGAGGTGAGTTTTCAGTGTGATTCATAAGGTCTTCAACACCAAGTGATGCAATAAATCTGACTAGCTCTTTAAAATTACTTTGATCCCAGTGTTTGTGAACCATGAAATTAGTTGTATGAAATAATTTCTTTAGTACATTGCGGTTACTTGCAATTTCATTAAGTTCTTTTTTGGTTTCTCTCTCAACTATAAGATTGCAGACAGATGTTTTTGGCACAGTTTTTAAGAGTGTAAGTGGACCTGCTTGAGTATATCTTTTTAAAGCTGTCTGGTGTCGCTGACTTGATTCATGCTTTTCCAGTTGTCGCCTAAAACAACTCATTTTGTCACAAATTCAGAACTACCACTTGGAAACAACTCACAATACTTGCATAAATATCCATCAACACCTTCACTATAGTACAGCCATTTGAAAGAAATTTCATATTTTCTCCCATCAAAAAGTCGCCTGTCAAAGTTTGTTTTAGGTGTATCGATTACTTTGTTGATATTTTTGTCAGATTTTGAATTTGATTCTACATTTTTTGTTGTACATGTATTTTCAGTTTCAGACTGTTCTGAAATGATGTTATCTGATTCATTGAAAATAGAAATGTTAATTGGGGAACTGTCTTCGTGTTTATTACTTTCAGAACATTTTTCAGCAGTTATATCAATGTCACTTGTATCAATGTCAATGCAAGACCCACACTGACAGTGTCCGTAATTTCTTCAGCCAGTTCAGGGGCAACATCGTCATCGTCGGCTTTTCGTTCGGGTTTAAGGAACGTTGTGATTTTTCAGCATTTTCTACAATCTTTCGATTTTAACTTTTTGGTGTTACAGTAATATTTCGAGTTATGCGACATGAAACATGACCGGTCGCTTTGTTTATTTCATTCAATCAAGGTCAAAAATATATCTAATTGAAAAGCACCACGCTCCCTTTTTATGAACGCAAAAATGATCAAGATATCGAATATTTCTTCCTCTTTATTGGAGATCTCAAAATCATTTCCGGTTTCAAATACGTGTTTCACTTTGATTAGAAAACGATGTTTTTACCAGTTTTAAACACCGTCAAATTTATTACGATACATAATTTGAGAATCGGCAGCCTTGGGAATTTTAGCAGTAGAAATTGGGAAAAAATAGGATATTTTGCATTGGGAATAACGGACGCAACGAGATCCTTGATAAATCCATGACATTTGTACGAAGGGATGCTCATCATTTTGTTACATTATACTTTTCTCAAAAAATGATTCCCTTTAGACGTACCACATTCGGCATTTTATAAAATTAACATATATTGACAGAGGACTGGACTTCATAAATATATCTAGTATTTTTATGGCTCCTACAATTAAAGATCTTATACCACCTTATTTTACAAATACTGAACCTCCTATCGTATCTTATTAATATAAAAGCCCACACGTAATATTTTTTTAACTATACATCCACTACAACCGATGAATAACTAGACACCAATATTCCTTTAACATGCGACTGTGCTAAGTCTGACTTTAGATATGCTCCTTGTGGCCATGTTGTTACCGGCGACCTTAACATTGTCAATGATCCAGAAGTTATTATTTTAAAAAAACAGACCTAAATTCAGATCTCCCTCAATGAGTAACTGGAATTCATGTTTTGATTGTGTTAATGCAGCTCCCCAGTCTTACTTTAAGTCCTAGATTAAAAGGGAAGGGGCAGATGCAAAATCTTTAGACAATTTTAAGAATAATTGTATGGCCATTGTTAAATTACGTATAACCCATTTTCAAAATTCATTTATAGAATTTTGACCCCACACTTACATCAACAGAATAAAGTCAAAAACTACGTTTGCTAGGTTCGCGGTATGTTTTTGTTCCTGTGGATAAAGCAGCTAACAATGTTGATGTGGTATGACGGAAGTATTAACTTGACGTTTAAAGCAATGACATTACAGGCTCAAGAACCTTCTTTCCCGTTCAGTCTACGGTAGTAAGAATTATTGACGATCATACCATAGCAAACGCAGCACTGCGAGCAGCCCCTACACACAATAAATTACCCACTATGTACTGGATATCTAAATTACACAAAAAACCGAATAAATCCCGTTTTCTTTCTGCTTCTTGTAAGTGTTCTCTGACCAATATTTTTAAAGTTATCTTGCTTTTACAACAACGAAAGAGTTTATCATTCGATACTGTAACAATTTTTTGAAAATAGTGGCGTAAATCATTTTTGGAGTGTCATACATTCTCTTGATGTTTTGGACAAACTTTGATCATTTGACAGCTATGATTTTTCTACTATGCATACAAATCTTTCTCATAATCTAATAAAAAAGAAAGTTGAATATTTAGTTAAATGGTGCTTTGATAAATATAAAAGTATTCATATCTGTTCTAAAGTTCCAAGATTAATGGGTAAATTTTTTTTTTTAAGTAACGCAACCCAAAAAGGCTATGTTAAATGGACTGACGTAGAAATGATAACTGCACTTAACTTTCTAATTTAAGATAATATTTACATACGTTTTGGAAAACAAATATACCGCAAAGTTATTGGTATTCCCATGGGAACCAATTGCGCCTCACTTATAACAGATCTTTTTCTACATTGTTATGAATCACAACTTATGGCCAAACTACAAAAAGACCACAACAAACACCACCTTATTGACATTTTAACAATTCTTACAGATACTTAGACGAAATCCTTGCTCTTAACAACCCAAATTTCTTAAACTTTATAAATGATATATTTCTTAAAGAATTAACCCTTAATAAATCTAACCCGACCGATAGATGTCCATTTTTATGCCCCGCCAACTTTGTTGGGGGGCATATAGTTTTTCGGTCCGTTCGTCCGTCCTTCCGTCCGTCCGTCACACTTTAGTTTTCCGCACTTTTTTTCGACATCCTTGCATATATTCAAAAGAGTTTTGGTATGTGAGTCTACCATGATGAGTTACAGGTCAAGTTCGAGTTTCGTCCCGGTCCACTGATTTTGACCTAAATTACGGCCCTTGAACTTAGCAAATTTTGTAAAAAAAAGTTTTCCGCACTTTTTTTCCACATCCTTGCATATATTCAAAAGATTTTTGGTATGTGAATCTACCATGATGAGTTACAGGTCAAGTTTGAGTTTCGTTCCGGTCCACTGATTTTCACCCAAATTAGGGCCCTTGGACTTAGCAAATTTGGTAAAAATAACAGTTTTATTTTATTTGCCAGCGGGGCATCAGTGTCATCTTGACACATTTCCTTGTTTGATTTAGATTTAAGCATTGTCAATGGAAAATTGCATACTAAAGTATAAAATAAACGTGATGACGTTTCTTTCCCAATTGTAAATTTCCCTTTTCTTGAAGGTGATGTACCTCTAGCTCCCTCTTACGGAGTGTACATTTCACAGTTAGTCAGATATGCTCGAATTTGCAGTAGTGTTTCTGATTTTAATGACAAAAACCGTTTCATTACAGAAAAAAATACTTAAACAAGGTTATCGATACCACAAATTCGTCAAATCTTTTACTAAATTCGTTCATAAATATGGATATCTTATTGAAAAAAATAACTATACACGTCCTGTTTTGATTGTAAAAGGAATATCACATCAAGAATTTTATGGAAATGTATTTTATAAATCATGTTAATTCAAAAACAATCCTCTTGGCATGGTAATTTGGCTTAAACCCTTATTAAAGAAAGAAAAAAAGTTGAAAGTTCAGTAAAATCTTTAAATTTTGTGTTTTTTGGTAGAAATATTGATAATTTGATAGTAGCTTTAAAACGTTAATCTTTTACCTTTTTATTTTTGTATTGTTTTTAGTCAGCGATCAAATATGTTGGTTTTGTGCAATGACATAATACTAAATCATTAGTTGTTTGAAGTGTTATGTTGGATTTAGAATCAATATGTTTGATTTTTTTACATCAGTCGATAAATGCTTTTAAGCTAGTTGTCAGTAACTGCGAGTGTTCTCTTGAGAGATCCTTTACGTCTCGTTGTTCTCGTATGGTACTCTTGGTGAATTGAACTTTTATCGATTTGATTTTTAAAGTGTGATATTTTTGTGCTTTGTACAAAATTAACAATAGGGGGAAGGTTGAGCCCAAAAAAAACTAGTTTAACCCCGCCACATTTTATATGTGCCTGTCCTAAGCCAGGAATCATTGTCAAAGCTTTTGTTTGTCCATGTCAACTGTTTGTTTTTTGTTTTATTTCCAGAAATGTGTCTTTCGTTGATAATCTAGGGATTTTTTTGAATGTTATGTATTGTAATTTTATTCTTAGGCCAATGAAAGACAGCGAGCAGTGACCTATGGTCATGTTGAAGACTGTTGGCTGTTTTCTTTTGTGATTTTTTAAATTGCCGTTTCTTCAATTTTGGTGGAGTAGTGTACACTAATTCCACATCTCTTTATCATCTATTCAATGATACTTATGAGCTGTATGTTTTTTTACAAAGGATTGCTACTCTGTTAGATGATTGATTTTAACTTTCTAAGGAAAACAGCTCCTTTCAATAAAGGTCTTACGACTTTGATTCCATTACATATTTTTCAAATCTTTATCTACTCAACCATATGCAATTTTTAAAATTTTTCAAATATCTTGTATAATTTTCAAGATATTGGTCTAAAAAAGATCAAATGTGTCAAAAAAAAACCAGAAAAAGGGCAGTAACTCCTACACCCAGTGTTAGATATTATTCAAACGTTCAGGTCAGGTAGATTTTGATGTGTTGATTACTATTACCCTAGCCAGAATTTAAATACTAGTACAAATATCTAGAAGTCGATTATACCAAGAATTACTTTTTCATCAATGAGTCTAAGAAAAAGAAAAAAAATACAGAAGACCAAATAATCGACATGCTCAACTTTCTTATTGACAACATATTTGTTCAGTTTGGTGGACGTGTTTTTCAGCAAACAATAGGGATTCCAATAGGCACTAATTGTGTACCTTTGCTTGCTGATTTGTTTCTTCATTCATATGAAACAGACTTCTAAAAATCTCTTCTAGACAAAAAAGACCGAACACTAGCTCTCTCTTTCAACTTCACGTTCCGTTATATTGATGATATCCTTTCATTAAACTATTCTCGATTTGGTGACCTTCTCCATCTCATATATCCCCGGGAGCTTGAGATAAAGGACACAACGGATTCTAGGATGTCTGCTTCATATTAAGATCTACATCTCGAAATTGACTCTCAAGGAAGACTTTTAACAAGGCTCTATGACAAACGTGATGACTTCAACTTTCCAATCGTCAACTTTCCCTTCTTGTGTAGCAACATTCCGTCAGCTCCAGCTTATGGAGTTTACGTATCTCAATTGATTCGTTATTCCAGAGCACGCGGACTTACATCGATTTCCTTAGCATTGCAACAAGTCCGACGCAAAAATTGCTCAAACAGGGTTATGTTTCTCCTCGGTTGCTGTCTTCACTCAAGAAATTTTACGGAAGACATCATGCACTTGTAGACAAATATGGGATTTCGATCTCTCAAATGAGTGCAGATGTTGGTTTGTCTGAGGTTTTTGTTTGTCTTCCTTAACCGAATTTGACACGCTGAATGGACTATTAGCAACGCGACGGGTGTGCTATAGCAAGCAGGAACTGCTTACTCTTCCGGAGCACCTGAGTTCAATCTTGTTTCGACTGAATTCGCGTTGTTTAATGATATTCAGTATTTTGTGTTCCCATGTTTTACATGTTGTCTTTTTTTTGTCCCGTTCTTGTTGGTGTTTACTGGTTTTGTCTCTGCCCTTTCGGACTTTTGACATTCGGACACCCCATTGGTACCTCTGCTTCTCTCTGTAAACCGGGAAATTTTCACGCCCTCTTTATTTCGCGCTAAATTGACAGAATTGTGAAACAATAACAAAAACAAATGGACGAAACATTGCATTCAAATGTACAGTACGCAAATAGGCATATATATATATGTTTATGCTTTTATTATACATTTTAAGCATTCAGAAATAATTATATTTGCAAAACCTTTTATACAAAAGATGTGGAGTATATGTATATCATATATGTTGCATGCATGTATATTGCATGCTCTTTTATACCTCCAAATGAAGCGAAATACGTATTGAACAGAAAAATTTGAAAAGACAAAGATGTCTACTATTTAACAATAGGCAATTTGAGCGACAAAAATGTATCAGAATGTATTAGTTATTTCGTTTCAGACAATTTTGACGACCAGGGTTGTGATGAACCTCTGGTCCACCAGCCGCTGTTATCAAACCAGTAATTATATAATAGAAATACCATAACAGATGTAAAACTGAAGCTTTTAAATAATCTAATATTAAAAATCTTAACCCAATTATAGACAGTCATTAATACAAATTACATTTTCAAGTACTATTTAGCATCATCTTATAAAGAATAAAGTTTGCGAAATTATACATAAGCTTGAGTTGACCTGTAAGAAATAAAAGTTTGTGGTAAATTTATAAATTATAAAGGAAAGACTTAAACTTGTTCTCCCCAACATGTTTTACAAATTCCTGATTAAAGGGTAAGAAAAAGTTTCTCAGTTTTTTCATTGTTCCATCAGTTTTTGACTCATCAATGGCTGACGGTCCTTTGTTGACTTTTCCTGTGAAGCTTATATTCCTCTGTATCATTTCGTCTCCAGATAATCGACCTTTGATATCAAAATGCAAAATAAATAAAATAGATTAGTTATCATAAAAATAAAAATGCGAATTTTTGCGTCTTTTGTAAGTAAATGTCCACGGGGAAGAATGTCTACTGGAAAAAAGTTATGGTATGACAGTGCAAGACAGAAATGTTTGCAGGGAGTATTTTTATGAAAGTTTTCCTAAGATTTTGCTTATATCTCAAGTATAAAGATAATATTAAGAATGTCCATGTTCAACACAAAGGGTTGCAAATAACTTCAGACCAAACAGCTTGCACACATAAACCCAAAAACTATGAGTAGTTATATTGTTAAACTGATTCTAAGTCAGTAAATTTGATACCACCTTATTGACATTTTTAACAATACTTACAGATACTTAGACGACATCTTTGCCCTTACTTACCCCAATTTCTCTCAATTTATAAATGATAAATATTTTAAAGAATTAACCCTTATTAAATCTAACTCGACCGGCGATAGATGTCCATTTTTGGATTTAGATTTAAGCATTTTCAATGGAAAATTGCACACTAAAGTCTATGATAAACGTGATGACTTTTCTTTCCCAATTGTAAACTTTCCTTTTCTTGAAGGTGGTGTACCTCTAGCTCAATCTTACGGAGTGTACATTTCACAGTTAGTCAGATATGCTCGAATTTGCAGTGGTGTTTCTGATTTTAATGACAACAACCGTTCATTACAGAGAAAAGTGTTAAAACAAGGTTATCGATACCACAAATTAGTCAAATATGTTACTAAATTCGTTCATAAATATGGGTATGTCATTGAAAAATTTAACTGTACACGTCGTTCTTGGATAGTAATAGGAATATCTCATCCTGAATTCTATGGAAATGTAGTTTATAAGACACATTAATTCAAAACAATCTTCTTGACATTGTAATTTGGCTTAAAACCTTATTAAAGAAAGGATACAAGTTGGAAGTTATAGTAAAATCTTTAAATTTGGTGCTTTTGGTAGAAATATTGATAATTTGATAATAACTCTAAAACATTAATCTTTTACTTTTTGACTATTGTATTGTTTTGAAGCATTACAGCGATCAAATATGTCGGTTTTGTATGATGATATAATACTAAATCATTTGTTGTTTGAAGTGTTATGTAGGATTTAGAATCGAAATGTTTGATTTTTTTACATCAATCGATTAATGCTTCTTAGCTAGCTGTCAATAACTGTGAGTGTTCTCAAGGGAGTTCCTTTACGTTTCGTTGTTCTCGTATAGTATTCTTGTCTCATGTTCTCTCTTGGTGAATTGAACTTTTGTCGATTTGATTTTTAAAGAGTGTTATTTTTGTGCTTTGCACAAGATAAACAATAGGGGGAAGGTTGGGGCCCCCAAAAAAACTAGTTTAACCCCGCCATATTCTATATGTGCCTGTCCTTAGCAAGGAATCCTTGTCAAAGCTTTTGTTTGTCCTTGTCTACTATCTGTTTTATTGACTTATGTCCAGAAATGGGTCTTTCTTTGATATTCTAGAGATTTGTTTGAATCTTATGTATTGTATTTTTAGTCTTGGGCCAATGCAAAACGGCGAGCAGTGACCTCTGGTCATGTTGAAGAATGCTGGTTGTTATCTATTGTGATTTTTTTAAATTGCCGTTTCTTCAATTTTGGTTGTGTCGCGTACACTTATTCCACATCTCTTTATCGTCTACAAAACAAGACTTATGAATTAAGTTAAGCATGGTATGATAATATATAGATGTTTGTGTGCTAACAGGGATTTTGTATACAATTTAATAGAACTGATTTGTTAAATGTATTGGTATAGTTTTTTCATTCATCATACTTTACGCACAGATTAAACAATCTAAAGTTTTTTACGACGGTAAAAGGAAAAATGCACGGCTCACACACAAATAATCGCAATGAAATTGTAAACTCCATTGGAAAAGAAGTTTGGTTGCTGTAAATAAAGAAAAAAATGGATAATCTTAATTATATAATATGCAAATCGATGTTCCCTTTCTATTTGGTCGAATGAACATGATGTCGAAAGGTCCTTAGCAATGCAAAGCTTGTCGGTACAAGTTCAATTGAGAACACAATACCTTACGTTCAGTTAAACTGCTTTGCACATCGAGCAAGTTTGATGCGTACCCCCGAGTGCTTTAATGAGCCTTGTCATTATGCTAGAGTTGTCAAACTATCATTAAATGCGGAAAAGCTGAGCTGTTATGTTTCTCACCTTTTGAAGGACACTAACCCGGGGGCCCAGGGCTTCAACAAAAGTATGGCCCGTAAGAATATTTGTTGGCGACTTAATTGCCTGCTCCTAACCCGTCCCTCCTTTTTCAGCGGCAGTCAAAGCGCGTCCTTGTGTTCAAATTTTCTCCACCTTATTATTGATTCATATTAGTTTTACTATCCATTTAATGTTTCTGTCCTGACTCCCTGACATAGCCGAATGATTGCTGCTTTGTTCAAAAGAAAATCTATGTCGAATACAGAAAAAGTGAGCGTTCACTTCATGTATGCAAATAACACCACATGGGGATTCGAACAGATCTGACATTTACCAAACAGTTGTAGTCAATTAACTTAACCAACGAAAGCTTGATAGATACTTACGTATGGACGGACATGAGTAAAAACTAATGTCTTTTACAATTCGTAGTTGCAACACCAAAATGCACGAATAAAAGATCTTGGATGCGTTGTGCTTAAAAGATGAGCAATTTTTAGTAGATAGATGTATTATTTGATATTAAATGACAACGACACTTGGAGTCCACTAACCACTTCTTACTGAAAAAGAACCTATATATGAATTCAATGTAACTTCACATAAGAAGTAATGTTTAAATCTTTTGTAATGTACTTACGTAATGTTAGAAAGTCAAATAGCCTATTAAGTTCCGACTGTTTATCTTGCTGGTAGTCTTCTAAACTGATGAAATAGAACTGTCGTCTAGGAAATACTCGAAACCATTCTTTCAAGAAGTAAGCATACATACTTGGTCTTATACAGTTTTTCTGCAATAAATTAGAATGCTTACAAATAGGATATTTAGGAAGTCGAATAGTCGACAAGCTACTTAATTAATGCATTACTTACGTTTCCAAAACGGATGGTGATTTATCAGTCCTTTTTTATACCGCCGATTGAAAAGGGGGGTTATCGTGATAGGTGTGTCCGTCCGTCCTTTCGTTACACTTCAAGGTACCCATCACTCATCCGAAACTCCTCCTAAACCCCTTGATAGATTTTCCTGAAACTTACATACAATTTTTGTGACATAATGTAGATGTGCACCTACTATTTTAAAATTTGATCAGTATGATTAAATTGGGGGTTTAACCATAGCAAAACATGGCCTTAGCAATTCGACTACATGGGGGTATCCATCTCTCATCCTTAACTCCTCCTAAACCCCTTGATGGGTTTTAATGAAAATTTCACACAACCTTTGTAACATAATGTAGATGTGCATCTCCTTTTTTAAAATTTGATCAGAATGATTTCGGGGGTTTTACCATAGGAAAACATGGAGTTTTGCCATTTGAGAAAAGCAGAGGTACCAATGGAGTATCCAAATGTCAAAAGTTTCAAAGGGCAGAGACAAAACCAGTAAACACCAACAAGAAAGGGACTAAAACAGACGGCATGTAAAACAATGAAAACTAAACATCTGAATATCAATCAACAACGCGAACTCCAGTCAAAACAAGAGTGAACCCAGGTGCTCCGGAAGAGTAAGCACTCCCTGCTTGCTATAGCACACCCGTCGCGTTGCCAATAGTCAATTCAGCGTGTCAAATTCAATAAAGGAAGACAAAGCAAAACTCTATGACAAACCAACATCTGCATTTATCAGCTGAAAGATAGAAATCCCAAGAACAAGATTAAGAACAAGGAATACCCATCTCTTATCTACAACTCCTCTCCTAAACCCCTTAATGGATTTTCATGAAGATTTTACACAATCTTTGTGACATAATGTAAATGTGCACTACCTATTTTAAGATTTTATCTGATCAGTTTTTGGGGGCTGGGGTATTTATTTTTGAGCTGCTGTTCACAGTTCTTTCTAGTTTATCCTTATTCTTCTACTTTCTTATAGATTTTATTTCTAAGACGAATTAGCAGCGCATCTCAAAAAGAGGGCATATATTTTCAAAAAGGGTAAAAATTAATTGAACATGTGTTTGAATTTCAATAACATTTATTTTATATCGGTTAAATGCTGAAAACTTGAGTAAGATGAAAATAAATAGTATTTGATAAAAATGTCAAGATGATTATTTACTCCAACCTCTGTTATTTTTCATAAAGTTGCTGGTCAATTAAAGCTCTAGTTGGGGAATTTAAATTGATAAATTTATGTCATGTTTTTGCCCAGCGTAGCGCAATGTCCTGTGTTGCGCAGAGGCGTTATGCAGATGCGCAACGTTTAACATTGAAATATTATAATTAGTTTAGACTCTGATGAGTCTTGAATAGACGAAACGCGCGTCAGGCGTAGCAAAATTTATTGTCTGGAACTTTGTTGTCATCTGTATTTTAAATTGTATAAATTACACTCCCTGAATCATTCAACGTTTCCTTTTTAGCGTGTACCGTGTACCGTGTACCGTGTACCTATCATTTCATTCCGTGTACCGTGTACCGTGTACCGATCATTTTGCTCCGTGTACCGTGTGCGTTCCGTGTACCGTGTACCGTGTGCCTTCCGTGTACCGTGTATCGCTCCGTGTACCGTGTACTGCTCCGTGTACCGTGTACCGCTCCGTGTACCGTGTACCGATCCTTGTACCTTATACCGCTCCATGTATCGTGTTCCTTGAGCTATTTTCATAGAAAATTAATGTTCTTTTCTAGTGTTTAAACATAATTAACAAAAACGTAATTGTTATTCATTTCTATTTTTTATTTTTTTTAATCGATTATTAGGACTTGCACTCAAAGATCGATTTATTTTACTTTTTCATAATGTTTTATATTCTGTTCCTATTTAGTGTACATGTATGTAAAAAATTATAAAAAGATATAATCAGAATTAAAAAGGAATCAAACAGAAGATCATAAATCATGCATCACTAGAATCTATAGCGACTCCATAGCTAATTGTAAGTTTCCGAAATCTGTATTATATGTGATTGTTTAGTAGGCGATCTTTTTTCTTTTGAAATATTTTAAGTAAATGTGCATGCATTTTTCGCTAGGTTAATACAACGTATAAAAATATCCGAACATTATGATAAACTGAATACGAAATACGGCGCAAAAGGAAACAATAGTTAACCATGATCTAGTCAACAATATTTTTTGTAACAAGCCAGAATAGAAAGAAACGACGGTTTATAGCATATGATTTCGGGATTTTGGTAGGGCTAATTTTTCACAAGTTTTGAAGGACACTTAAAGAATGTTTATTTGTACGACAAAAGATAAAGTAAAAAGAGCATTTATTTTCGGCAAAAAATTGCCAAATGATATATTAATAGTTTAATGCATACATGTAATGGTTCTTATTAATAAAATGATACAAATAAAACACAAAACTACAGGTACCGTAAAGAAAATAACTAAAGTTTACCAATGCTTTTTTATAACTCTATATTGAAAAAAAAACAAAAACAGTTATCTACCCAAAATGGTATCCGACCGAAACAAAATTTCTTGTTGCTTATTTCCGTATCAGGTTTCACTTAAATCCACCAGGCGGTTCAGAAGGATTTGGGATTTTGAGATATATGTTGACTGATATAGAAGAACAGACAATTGGGCAGAAAGACAGAGGAGGTGATCACCTAATCGGTTTTTAGAAAAACACAGAAAACGGAAACCTTTTCAGGTGGACGGAAAAAAAACATATTTGTTGATTTTTTTGTCTAGGTAGCTTCAATATCTAATAGATTACAACTGAAATACAGAAAGCCGTTAACGTTTTTACACATGTTGTTATTCCAGAAGAAGAATTAAACGTATAAACATGGACATATAAACACTAAGCAAGATATGCAAGCTAAATTTTCTATACTTTTTTAAGTTACAGATAACAAAATTAGCTTGAGAGTTTTGAACAGTTGAACTGTTGCTCAGGCGAGCTAAAAATAAATAACTTTATTCAGACCGCACTAGCCATTGGCATTTAAAATCAATAAGTTTTTGTGTTTCTTTTTTTGGATTCAGAGTTTCCATCATATTCTGTATAGTCTCGATGTATTAAGTTGCGTTGAAAAGTTCTTCCGTCTTTTTCTATATTGTGATAAGTTAAACAACACTAAGAGTTATTTCGGCCACATGCCAAAAAGTCTTAGATACATGCGCTTTTTCAGAAAAAGACTTGAAAATTTTAAAACGCTTTTGGAGGAAAATCAATCTACACAATTTTAATTTTTTTTTCCATTTTTTAGCTCACCTGGCCAAAGGCCATGTGAGCTATTGCCATCACTTGGCGTCCGTCGTCGTCGTCCGTCGTCGTTAACTTTTCTTCAAACTTCTTCTCCTCTGAAACGGCTTCACAGATTCAAACCAAATTTGGTCTGGTGGTACTTTAGGGTATCCCCCACAGAATTGATGTGGGGATTTTTGATTCGTCGAAAAACATGGCCGCCGTTGCTAAAAATAGACCAGGGGGTCAGACTACTGTTTTTTGCTTGTAAATCAAAAAGCATGAGAGATAGATGAAATCTGATGCCACGCTACTGCTTCAGCATCAAAAGCTCTACAAAAGTCGTCATTGAGTCCAAGTTGTCAGATGACCCCTTATGGGAGTTACGGCCCCTTAAAGGTGAAAAATAGCATTTTTTCAAGTTTTTGGCCTATAGAATGTAAACTATTGCAGATAGAGAAAAGCTGTTGCTTGCTTAAATGTTCAGCTCGTGTAGCTCTACACAAGCCTCCATAGGGTCGAAGTTGTCAGATGACCCCTTATAGGGGTTACAGCCCCTTAAAGGCAAAAAATAGTGTTTTTGGCCTATAGAATGAAAACTATTGCAGATAGAGAAAAGCTGTTGCTTGCTTAAATGTTCAGCTCATTTAGCTCTACAAAAGTCTCCATAGGGTCAAAGTTGTCAGATGACCCCTTATAGGGGTTATAGCCCCTAAGAGGCAAAAAAAAATAAAGTTTTTGGCCTGTAGAATGAAAACTATTGCAGATAGAGAAAAGCTGTTGCTTGCTTAAATGTTTAGCTCATTTAGCTTTACACAAGTCTCCATATGGTAGAAGTTGTCAGATGACCCCCTATAGGGGTTACAGCCCCTTAAAGGCAAAACTAGTGTTTTTGGCCTATGGAATGAAAACTATTGCAGATAGAGAAAAGCTTTTTATTGCTTAAACATTCAGCTCATTTAGCTATACAAAAGTCTTTAAAGGGTTTACATTAAGACCAGGTGAGCGATTCAGGCTCCTGGGAGCCTCTTGTTTATTTAATACTTTTCCACTATTTTTACTGATGAGGTAACAAACATTTGCATGTTAGATTTAGATTTCCTATATTACATGTGTTACAGGTTATATTAATTTTTAGACTTTTAAATACAGTTTTCTGTAGATTGTTTAAATCTGAGATAATAATTAAGTCCCCCGAACAACGTTTGGGGACTTATTTTTTTTGCACCGTTTCTTATTATTAAGTCCCCCAAACAACGTTTGGGGACTTATTGTTTTTGCACCGTTTCTTATTATTATTATGTCCCCGACCACGAAGTGTCGTCGGGGACATATTGTTTTTACTCCGTTTCTTATTTTTCTTATTATGTCCCCGACCACGAAGTGTCGTCGGGGAAATATTGTTTTTACTCCGTTTCTTATTTTTCTCTTTTACTTTTTTCTTTTTCTTCTGTCAACCTGATGCACGAACTTGTCCGGCTATCTCCTCGGAAATGGGTTAACCGATCGATATGAAACTTGGAGGGGTGATAGGTCCCAAGGTCCTACAGTGTTTTTTGCGTTTTATAATTTCAAAATGGCCGCCATTTCCAAGATGGCCGCCAAAAACCGAAAAACTATTACCTTCATTTTCTCGGAAACCACTTGATGAAATTCAACAAAACTTGGTATACATGTTCAAGAACATAATTGGAACCTTTCTGGCCAAAAACTAAATTCGCGAGTGGCGGCCATTTTGAAAAATGGCCGAAAAACGCCGAAAAGTGTAAACATTGTCCGATTTCAACGAAACTTGGTATACAGGGTATATGGGTGATGGCGACTCACGGCGCATTGTCGGAATTTCCATATTGGTCGCCATTTTCAAGATGGCCGCTGAAAATGGCGAAAAATGTTAACATTGTCCGATTTCAACGAAATTTGGTATACAGGGTATATGGGTTATGGCGACTCACGGCGCATTGTCGGAATTTCCGTATTGGTCACCATTTTCAAGATGGTCGCCGAAAATGGCGAAAAATGTAAACATTGTCCGATTATAACCAAACTTGGTATACAGGGTATATGGGTTATGGCGACTCACGGCGTATTGTTGGAATTTCTGTAATGGCCGTCATTTTCAAGATGGCCGCCGAAAATCGCTAAAAACGTAAACATTGTCTGATTTCAACGAAACTTGGTATACAGGGTATATGAGTGATGGCGACTCATGGCGCATTGTCGTAATTTCCGTATTGGTCGCCATTTTCAAGATGGCCGCCGATAATGGCGAAAAATGTTAACATTGTCCGATTTCAACGAAACTTGGTATACAGGGTATATGGGTTATGGCGACTCACGGCGTAATGTCGGAATTCTGTTAAAAAGAAAAGACATTAAAAGAGAACGGGAGGGGACATCCCACGTTTCGGGAAACGTAAATTTTAATTATTATTATACTTTTTTCTTTTTCTTCCGTCAACCTGATGCACGAACTTGTCCGACTATCTCCTCGGACATAGGTGGACTGATCGATTTGAAACTTGGAGGGGTGATCGGTCCCGAGGTCCTACAGTGTTTTTTGCGATTTATAATTTCAAAATGGCCGCCATTTCCAAGATGGCCGCCAAAAACCGAAAAACTATTACCTTATTTTTTTTGGAAACCACATGATGAAATTCAACGAAACTTGGTATACATGTTCAGAAACATAATTGGAAACTTTTTGGGCAAAACAAATTTCGCGAGTGGCGGCCATTTTGAAAAATGGCCGAAAAAGAGCGAAAAATGTTAACATTGTCTGATTTCAACGAAACTTGGTATAGAGGGTATATGGGTGATGGCGATTCACGGCGCATTGTCGGAATTTCCATATTTGTCGCCATTTTCAAGATGGCCGCCGAAAATGGCGAAAAATGTAAACATTGTCCGATTCCAATGAAACTTGGTATACAGGGTATATGGGTGATGGCGACTGAGGGCACATTGTTGGAATTTCTGTAATGGCCGCCATTTTCAAGATGGCCGCTGAAAATCGCGAAAAATATAAACATTGTCCGATTTCAACAAAACTTGGTATACAGGATATATGGGTGATGGCGACTCACAGCACATTGTCGGAATTTCCGTAATGTCTGCCATTTTCAAGTTGGCGGCCGAAAATCGCGAAAAATGTAAACATTGTCCAATTTTAACGAAACTTGGTACACAGGGTATACTGGTGATGGCGACTCACGGCGCATTGTCGGAAATCTGTTGAAGAGGACAGACATTATATGAGAACGGGAGGGGACATCCCACGTTTCGGGAAACGTAAATTTTAATTATTCTTCTTCTTCCGTTCCTTCCACTTAGTCGTGAACTTGTCCGGAGATCCCAGAGAAAACGACACCACATATCAAGATGAAACTTGGCATGATAATAGATTGTAAAGAAAGGAAGCTTCGTTGATAATCGGACTTTTCAAAATGGCCGCCGTTTCCATGGAAACAGGAAAATGGACTAAATAATGGACATTGCAATATCTCGGTAACCTAGGTGTGCAGGGTTCTGAAATTTTGTAGGTTGATAGAGCAAAACATTCTCTTTAATAATATGGAAAAAAATTTGAAGCGATATTTACGGTTTTCGAGATATATATAAAAATGTGATTTCTCAAGGGAGATAATCGGGTCAAAATTTTCAAAGTGCTCCGATTTACTTGAAAATTGATATGTAGGGTTTTTTTGACATGCTGAAGACAGTAGTGCCAAATACGGGTCGTTTGGGGGACTTTGTGACTTGCTTGCAATCACAGTTAATACTTGTTATTCTTCTTCTTCTTCTTCTTCTTCTTCTTATTCTTCCACTTAGTCGTGAACTTGTCCGGAAATCCCAAAGAAAACGACTCCACGTATCAATATGAAAATTGGCAGGATAATAGATTGTAAAAAAAAGAAGCTTCGTTGACAATCAGAATTTTCAAAATGGCCGACGTTTTCATGGAAACAGGAAAATGGACTAAATATTGGACATTGCAATATCTCGGTAACCTACGTGCGCAGGGGTCTGAAATTTTGTAGGTTAATAGAGCAAAACATTATCTTTAATAATATGAAAAAAAATTTTGAAGTGATATTTACGGTTTTCGAGATATAAATAAAAATGTGATTTCAAGGGAGATAATCGGGTCAAAATTTTCAAAGTGCTCCGATTTACATGAAAATTGATATTTAAGGGTTTTTTGACATGCTGAAGAGAATAGTGGCAAATACGGGTCGTTTGGGGGACTTTGTGACTTGCTTGCAATCACAGTTAATACTTGTTAAATATAATTTTCTCAGTTTAAATTTTTTAAACATCATTAAATGATACGTTTATCGTCTTAAAAAAAGACGTCTTTATATAATAATAGTTTGCAGATATTGTATATACTTTACATTCACTCTTTTAATTTTACCTACGACAGTATGGAAGCGTATAGTGGACTCGTATTGTCTTAATAAAACCCGTTATAACGCACTATTTGTCTTAAATAAAGCAAGTTAATCTCCTTATAAGACAATAAATCGTGTTATTTAGTGCGATATATTGTATTTTAAAAATATTTGTCGCATTAACTTTAGTCGTTTTATTCTTAATAATTTTAATTTTGTCTTAAATTACCGCAAGATCCAACAATATGAGTTAAGAGCGTTTAATTTAAGCTAATGTTTTGTGTTTTAAAGTACTTAGTCGTCTTAGTTTACTCGTTTTACTTCAATAACAAGACAAAGTGTCAAAAGGTTGTCTTAAAAGACAAAAACAACAGTGACAATAAAATGCACCCGGGACGTGCCCTGGAAGGAAATGCACCTGAGAGGTTTTTAAATGGTTTCCGAGCTATAATAGAAGTAATATGAACAGTCGCTTTTACTTTTTCAGCAGTAATCTGAGAAAAAGAACACATTTACAAAGGAATAAATGATCGACAATCTCAACTTTCTTATTGGCAACATAGTTGTTCAGTTTGGTAGACGTTTTCTCAGCAAACAATAGGGACTTCAATTGGCACTAATTGTGCACCTTATTTGCTGATTTGTTTCTTCATTCATATGAAGCAGACTTCTTCCAATCACTTCTAGACGAAAAAAGATCATAGACTAGCTCTCTCTTTTAATTTAATATTGATGATATCGTTTTGATTTGGTGACTTTCTGCATCTTATATACTAAGTAAATGTATCCTCGTAAACTTGAGATAAAAACCACAACGTATTCTAGGAAGTCTGCATCTATATTAAAAGATCTACATCTCGAAATAAAATATCAAGGAAAAAAATTAACAGGCGTAATGACTTCAACTTTTCAATTGTCAACTTTCCTTTCTTGTAAAGCAACATTCCGTCAACTCCAGATTATGGAGTTTGCGTATCACAATTAATTCGTTACTCCAGAGCTTGCAGGACTTGCAACAATTTCCCTGGCAGAACGTCATATCTAACACAAAAATGACTTACAGAGGGTTTTGTTGCTCCTCGGATGCTTTCTTCACTCTAGCAATTTTATGGAAGACATCATTCGCTTATAGACAAAATGGGATTTCAATCTCTCAGATGAGTGCAGATGTTGGTCTGTCATAGGTTTTCATTGTGTCTTCCTTTACAAGATTTGGCACACTTAATTGACAGTTCGCTACGCAGCAGGTGTGCAAGCATGAACTCCTTACTCTCCCGGGGCACCTGAGTTCACTCTCGTTACGACTCGAGTCGTCGTTGTTGATTGGTTTTCGGTTGCTTATGTATTTTTGTGTTTTATATTGTCTGTTTTTCCGTCCTTTTCTCGTTGATGGTGACTTGTTTTGTCTCTCCCCTTTTTATTTTTTTGCATTCGGATGCCCCATTGGTACCTCTTCTTTTTTACAATG
Organism: Arcuatula senhousia; assembly: GCA_963971305.1. Classification (NCBI taxonomy): domain Eukaryota; kingdom Metazoa; phylum Mollusca; class Bivalvia; order Mytilida; family Mytilidae; genus Arcuatula; species Arcuatula senhousia. The sequence continues at coordinate 30,216,520 of OZ020308.1, forward strand.
GGACGTTACGTTAAAAACGACGGTAATGATAAAAAATGAGGGGCATTAAATTCCATAATTGGCCCAAGAAAATGTTGTTGGTTCACCCTCCGCCCAACATTCACCATTTCATAACCCAAATTTTACACTCTGTGAAATCCGGCCAATAAATCGTATTGAAGCTGCGTTTTCCTTTACAACAACCAAGGTTTGCGACAAATATCTTTATAATACAGTATATCGCACTAAATAACGCGATTTATAAGGAGATAAAGTTGTTTTATTTAAGACGAATAGTGCGTTATAACGGTGTTTATTAAGACAATACGAGTCCAATATACGCTTCCGTACGACAGTTTTCCTAATTATATAAATTAAAATATAAAATATTTTATTTTATTTGTTTCTAGTTAATAATATTTAGTAAAATAATTGTAAAGCATTGGTAGTAAAATAACCATTTCATAAAATAAAAGTCCATAATATTTTCCAACTGCTGTGAAATCCAATTTCAATACAACACACATAATTGACCCGTCTGGAATGACCCTGCATGCATGCCGGAGACAGGATGTTATTTGTATGACATGTATATTACATTTTGTACCTAACATACATGTACATGTACCTGTATCAATAGCAGTTTAATTAATTAGCCACGCGTGTATCATTAATAGTTTATCCGACTTTTCAAACCTGAACTATCTTCAATACCGCAAAGTTTGAACGAGAAAAAAATAAAGAAAAATTGTAATTGAAACTTCACTTTTAAACATTGTTTCAACGCAAGACTTGAGCATGTTAGGGTAAACATATTTTATTTATAAATTATACAAAATTGATTGGACACAAGGAAACACATATTTAGGGAGCTGTACTTTGGAATGACCTCTCAACAATTTTAAAAAATGTACATTAAAGAATACCTCAAGATACAAAACCGCCATGCACGTGCATTTAAAAAAAAACATTTTGAATTTTGAATTAATCGGGGAAAAACAAGAGGAAAGTCTAGAAAGTTCGGACTTATAAATTAAAAAAAAAATGGTTCGCATCTGTACTATTTAAGAATTAGTCGAATAATCGTCTCTGAATATTAGAATACTTTCCTCGTTAGACAGAGTGAACGTGGCACTCCAAGGGCATGGGTACATGTAAGTGCAGCAATATTTGTATAATTTTTAAGATTAATTTATCTAAAAGTTGTGCACTATGTTTACGATAAACAGGGCAGAAAGAAATGGTTTGCAAATAATTGTATGCTAGAGTGTGCAATATTCCCGAATGTCTGTATCAGATTTGTACTTTGATTTCAAACGACCGTTTGATTCGCAGAGGGGTGTGGCTGGCAGTTTTTCTAAATAAAAAGTCTTGCATAAAAAAGGTGGAAATTAAAGAAAATATATAATCTGTTCTAAGATTCTTTACAAGGATAGTTTCACGCTTGAAAGAATTCGGCACTCTCCTGTTATGTCATAAATAAGTTGTTAAGAAACAAATTACAACCATGGCGCTACAGAAATTTAACTATTCCTTAAGGTTCATCTTTACACTTCGGAAAAAATGACCAATATTTTACGTCCTTTTTCAGTCTATGTGGAGCCTAAACTACGAATCCAAATGCTTAATAAGGCATAGCAGCGTCTAGATAAAAATTTTTTGCATAAACTTTTAGTATTTTGTACGTGAACACTCGATCCGTTTTGCCAGGGCATTTTCTTTGCGTATTCAGTTCACCCAAATATAGCCAAATATCAACAATGCCCTGTCATTTGGCCTCCACGTGCAAGTTAATTTCATTATTGGTGTTATTAAATCTACTCACAATCGGTTTCATGGAAGGTTATTTAAGGGAAATTCATGCGTTATTTATGGGACAACTTGAACGGAAAGAAAATGAATAGATAAAACAACAAAAGTAATCTTGTAAACTGGAAGGGAAAATGATCGGCAATTTTTATATCTAGGCGCTGCTACAATTTATTTTCTGTTTCTATGTGTCGTTTAAGTCGTACATAGACTAGAAAAATAGATCAAATATCGACCATTTTGTTCAAAGTGTAAGCATGAACCTTAAAATTGTCCATTTTCACATTAAAATGCATGAACAGCACAATATAATGTAGCAGACTTATTGACACACACATTATTATTTTGTATTTTGACACCAGTGAGTCGATTTTGAAACTAAGAATGACAAAAAATACATTTAGTATTTTTTCTATTATGCACAAAAAAAAATTCGGTAGAGTCTGCTTGTACGACACATTTGTTTTTAGACAATATTGCTCCAAAAGTGGGGTTATCCTTATGGTGTATTGTCATAAAACCTTGTTAAATCCACAATTTCTTTTGAAATTCATTAACTAAGTTAAGATCATAACAATGTTTTGTTTGTTTGTTTGTTTTTTTTGGGGGGGAGGCGGGGGGTGTTTTGTGGTTTTTTATGTGTGTGTGTGCAGTTATGTATAATATATTTCAGTGAGTATCCTTTTAATAGGAGCGTTGTAATTAAAATAATTTGACAGCCAAATACTCAAAAGTATCAAGTGTTTATAAATATCTCGACTTTAAGACTTAATTCACTATAAAGGATAACGACCATGTGCGATACAAGGAAATAAGCCTGAAATCAAACGATTTTGAAACAATCAGATATTTTTTCATTGATATCTATCAATGAAAGTGTCCTGGTCATTTTGACGATTGATAAACTAGGACCAATGAATACATTTTGTACTGAAAATATTTACATGAATCTTTACCGGCATGTCCAAATCACGATAAATCGAGGTTTTACTAAGACCCATGCAGTAGTTGAGGGTGTTGCCTCGAAAGCAATCCTCTATTTCCTTTAGTTCCTTATCAATATGATCATTAAACTCTTCTTCTGTACCTTTTCCGTTGCGAAAAAAGAAGAAATGGGATCTGGTTCTGTAATACATGGAAAATTATTCAATAAACGAAGTATTATTTAGACATTAAATGTTAACTTACATATCTATAAAATGCAAAGGACCAAAAAATCGACCAAAACTGAGCATAAAATCAATCAAAGAAACACACTCCTCCAAATTTAACAAATACGTTATCAAATGGAAATCAAGCATACTACAAACTTAACCCAACGTGGAACATTTTTCATCTTTTTTGAAGTTGTGTTGGATTGACCTAAATATAGATCATAACAATTATGAGCAAAGCTATAATTAGTTAGTTAGTTAGTTAGTTATTGCTTTACTCCAAAGCAGTACGATTTCGGCTACATCCGGGAGATGAACATGAAAGTGGTGATACAATAAACATGAAATGATGATGAGGTGGAGGGAATGGGGACACAAGGTCAATCGGGAAGGAGAGTTTTGACTGCCACTGGGTAAAAGAGTAATGGGTATGGACAGTAAATTAAGCCTCCTGCATTGGGATCCTACGGGGCCTACTCTTACCGTAACCTGCATCAGGGTTCTTTAACGTGCGAGGAACGTGACAGTTTTCCCAACACGGTGCACCACTATGGTTTGCGGTCAGGTTTTCCGCATTATTGCCTGACGACCCCGCATCTCTTGATGTCAGGGCCGCCCCATTCAACCACCTAGGCACACATCCCAGTCGCTTTTGTGGGCAAAGCGGCCTGTCCCGATGTCAGGTTTGTGAGCGCTCTTTAATGGACTTTTACCGACAAGCTTAGCGCTGCTGCGGGACTTTTCGCCACCCGGAACCCGCATGGGTGGCTATACATAAGAGTGAACTTTAGAATGAATATGCAATTAAAAAAGGGCACACATATCCCTATCATTTACCTTCATCGAAATTTATCTGAGAGAGATACCCCGCGATTATATAGATACATGTAGTTTAATAATATATCTTGCTTCTAAGAAAAAAAGGTGTACATTCCTTTAGTCCGCCCGTCCTTTTGTCCGCAACATACCTTTCGGAAAATCTTATTGGCAACTCCTTATAACAGTGCCTTGCTTACCGACCTAGTCCAATTCCACATAAGTGGTAAATCATTTAAAATTTTCATTATAGGTTTCCTGGCAACTACTGACCACATTGACTTGAAATTTTGTGTGTGACTTCATCATGATTTCTTGTATTGCGAGTATAAGTTTTTGACATTTTTTGTCTATAATTGAAAATTTTCCTAACTGTTTTTTTTTTTGGCAACTGTTGATCACAGTGACTTAAATTTTTGTGTGTGATTTTATTGTCTTTGAACAGCGAGTATCGATTATACATGTATGTCTGATGCCTAACAACTTCCTATTTACCAACTGTTTTGATAAATTAATTCTAAATAATTGAAACTTTTCGTAACAGGTTTTTCGGCAGCTGCTGATAAGAGCGACTTGAATTTTTGTGTGTGGCTTTATAGGGTCTAAAGAACTGTGAGTATTGATTTTTTGGTCCGAAACTTTATCTCGGAAACTGCTGCTCTTTGTTTCTATCCGTGCATACGCCTGTCCTGCAACAAAACTTGAATAGCTTGCTAATTCTCAACAAATGTTTGTTAAATTTATACATGTGCATAATGTTAATATCACCAATACCTTGAACAGGATCAAAATATAGGTACCGTGCGACTTTTAGAATTTAAGTTCTTTTTACAAAGCGGATTTGAAATTGTTGCCATTCGACAGGGGACCAAATGTTGTTCTTCTTTTTTAGGTGTTATATAAAAAACTGAAACAACTGTGAAAAAATCTGATTGTGAAATGATATGTATTTCATTTGGCGGATACGAACGGACAAACCAAACCAAGTGGAGGATACAACAATACCGACTGCGTGATTGGATATAAAATGAAGATTTATTAAGTGTAAAGGTGTTAAATAAAATAAGAAAAAAATGTGAAGTCAACATTTTATTAAACAACTAAAGAGGTCTACCATATTATTTTCTTTTCCTTTCAAGATTATGGTGAGCGAGTGAGTAAGTTGGTGTTTAACGCCCGTGCAACGCTATATAGGTTATTTACAGGCGATGAACTAGAAAAGGATGATAAAATGAACATGAAATGATGATAAGAAATGAAATATGGGGGTTGGGTGGGACACACAGGACCGATAACTTTTGAAGAACCACAGGAAAAGGGGAGAGGCGGGTATGGGCGGAAAATTTAGCCTATGTGGTGCACTACTTGGCGGTCCATAAAGAGGTCTTTAACGTGCATGAAACATTATGGAAAGCTCACGACAAAGGGAAATTCACTTTAATGTTTTTTTTTTCATCATAAAATGGCAACAGGGAAAACATATTTGAATTTTCGGCTTTTTTGGCTCACCTGACTCGAAGTGAGCTACTTTCATCATTTGGCGTCCGTCCGTCCATCGTCCGTCCGTACACTTTTTAAAACGTTAACCCCTCTGACACCATAAGTCCAATTGCAACCAAACTTTGTATGGTTGTTTATTAGCATTCGGTGCATAGATTTTATGTAGGGATTTTTTATTCGTCGTAAAACATTGCCGCCGTGGCTAAAAATAAAACATAGGGGAAAATGCAGTTTTTAGCTGACCGCACTATTGTCATCGCTTGTCGTCCGTCGTCCGTTCATAAACTTTTTAAAACGTTAACTCCTCTGACACCATAAGTCCAATTGAAACCAAACTTAGTATGGTTGTTTATTAGCATTCGGTGCTTAGAACTGATGTGGTTGGGGATTTTTGATAAGTTCTCATCTGTCAGGGCACATAACATGTTAGAACTGTCAGGGCGTATGACAGCTTAGAACTGTCAGGGGTTAGAACAGTTTTAAATTTGCCACGGGATAGAACTGTCCAGAACTGTTCTATGATAGGACAGGGCTTGTCATAAACTGTCCTAGAACTGTCAGCATAACAGAACTAGAACAGATTCCTGACAGTTCCCTACAGTTCTAAAGAGATGTTAGAACTGGTGAAAATTGCATATTTTTTTGCAAATAACTCAAAAACGGTGACAGATTTTTAAATTTCGATTGGAAAAGTAATCAGAACCTCAAGATCTACCATCTCTAAAATTTCGAAGAAGATCCAACAACCCAAATATGAGTTATTGCCCTTTTTTTGTGATATTTTTGCTAATTTTGCACCTGTTTAGCTCAATATCTTAAACATTGTATAAGATACTTGAGAAATTTAAAATACACATCAAGATCTACAAAGTATGTAAGAAGGCCGACGTTGTAGGGCCCTTCCTTTTAGGGGTTATTCCCCTTAAAACATCAAAATTGATTATTTTCACATCATTTCCTGATTACATTGTAAACGTCAACTTCTCTGACACCATAAGTCCATTATTGAAACCAAACTTATTATGGTTATTTACTAGCATTATGTGTATAATTCTGATGTGGGAGTTTTGATTTGTTGTAGAACATGGCCGCTGTGGCTTAAATAGAAAATAAGGGTAAACTATTTTTTTTGCTAATAACTTGAAATAAATTGTGGTTGAGAAGAAAAGTTATCAACACCTCATGAATAACCAGCCCTGAAATTTTGAAAAAGATCCAACAACCCATGAAAGAGTTATTGCCCTTTTATTTTATTTTTTATTAATTTTGCACTTACAAAATTTTGTTAAGCTTATTATCTTTAAATCCACATGAAAGATATTTAAGAAATGTAAATTCCATATCGTTTAGCACATCATGATCTACAAAATATGAATAAGGTCAAGATTGTTATACTGTTAATTTTGTTTGTGTTTTGTGTAACTACCGGACCCAAAAACCGCAATGGAAGAGGCAGTTTTGGCGCGCCTTAAAACCTGGTTTATCCCACCATTTCTTTTGAAATGCCTGTACCAAGTCAGGACCATTGCGGTCTTCAATTTTTCCGATATGTCTTCCTTGTTTTGTCTGATCTTATGGACATTTGAGATTGATTCTCCAAGTTCAGTAACTTTGTTATTACCTTTATTTAGAATGTTGAAAGAAAAGAAAATAATAAAAGTTCTCAATTGCTAAAATATTACTCCGTACAATTATTACTACATTCAGTTAAACCATTTTGTCAGATGACCCCCTTATTAAACTTATTACCCTTTCAATGTCAAATAGATTTTGCCTAATAACCTTTACTTCAGGCACATAGTGTCAGGTGAGCGATTCTGGCTCCTGTAAGCCTTTTGTTTATAATTGAATTTCTTTGTTAAACATGGCTCTTCTAAAAGCAAACTTTCTCCTGTTCCCTTTCTCTTTCAAAAAAATAACTTATCATTTTAATGTTTTTTCCGCTCCTGGTAGTCTAAAATATTCCTGGTGGCGTCAGACGTAAATTTTAATGATATCCCGCCAAATTCTGTTGAAACATCAAAAAATATGTTTCGAAACGTCCTCAAAATTGTTTTTACCGCAATGCACATAACGATGCGCGTTGTAATAGGGATGAGACCCCTTTATTATAATGATAATAGTAAGGTCTTGTTTTTGAGGCAATATAAAATGAGTGTAAGAAATCGAAATACCGGAAAAAAGAAGAAAGTAAGAAGAAAGAGAATTTATCATAAATTCATTTTTTCCTCTTTATTATCAAAAGAAATATTGTGGTCGAACGTCAATTTTATTTCTTTTTCTATTAATAAGGAAGCGGATGTTAAGTGCCTGGTTCAAATCTAGAGACATTTTACAATTATTAGTTCCTTACCAAAGCCGAAGGGGACTCTAGGTTTGCTTTCCGTCCGTCTATCAGGCCTCAGTATTCTGCACTTATTTTTTCTAAACGCTTTTAGATAATGAGCTGATTTTAAATATGTGAGTTTACAGATCAAGATTGAGTTTCGGGTCTTTTCACAAATTTTAACGGAGTTTTGGCCCTTTGAACATTGAAAAATCACTGAAAATTCAGTTTCCGCACTTTTTTCTATACGCTTATAGATAATGCAATATGTTTTTGTATGTGAGTTGACCATGACAAGTTTCATATTAAGTTTGAGTTTCGTGTCAGTTCACACATTTTTATGGGAGTTTTTTAAACATTGAAAGTTCATTGAAATTTCAGTTTTCCGCATTTCATGTCTAAACGCTTATAGATAGTGAACTGAATTTTTTTATGTGAGTTGACCATGGAAATTTACAAATCAAGTTTGAGTTTCGTGTCAGTTCAGAAATTTTTACGGGAGTTGTGGCCCTATGAACATTGAACATTCACTGAAATTTCAGTTTTATGCATTTTTTTTTCTAAATGCGGATAGATAGTAAACTGATTTTTGGTATGTGAGTTTACTTTGATGAAAAACAGATCAAGATTGAGTAATGTGCTGGTCCACAAATTTGTAGGTTAGTTATGGCCCTTTTAAGTTTGAAAATTTACTGAAATTTTATTTTCTGCACTTTTTATTATTCCTTGTAGATAATGAACTGATCAAGTATGGGTTTTCATTTGTTTGACAATTTTTTTACCAGTGACTGAATTAAGATGCCGGTGGGGAACTGTGTATTGTTTGCAATGCTCTCAGAATGCCTGTTTTCAACAGACATGATTGTAATTGATTTCATTTTGTTTTTGTCTTTTTTAATTATTCATATTCATAATCGTCCCGTGCGGGGCCCGGGAGACGAATAGGCTCGCAGCAGCGCTAAGTTTGCCGGTAAATGTCCACTAAATAGCGCTCAGAAACCTGACATCGGGTCAGGCCGCTTACTGGGATGTGTGCCCCTGGTGGTTGAATGGGGCATCCCTGACATCGAGAGATGCGGGGTCGTCAGGCGATAATGCGGAAAACCGGGCCGTACACCATAGTGGTGCAGCGTGTTGGGAAAAATGTCACGTTCCTCGCATGTTAAAGAACCCTGCTGCAGGTCTGGGTAAGTGTAGGACCCGTAGGATCCCTATGCAGGAGGCTAAATTTCCCGTCCCTACCCATCACTCCTTTTTCCAGTGGCAGTCAAAACACTCCTACCCGGTTGGCCTTGTGTCCTATTTCCTCCACTTCATCATCATTTCATGTTCATTGTATCACAACTTTCATGTTCATCTCCCGGATCTAGCCGAAATCGCGCTGCTTGGGAGTAAAGCAATAACTAACTAATTATTCATAATCAAAAATTTGAAATTGTTTGATATGTTTCCATCGGTGCTATCGTCTGCATGCTCACTGAAAAAAAATCATTTTAAAAGGTAAAAATGATTTTTTCGAAAGAGAAAAAAACAAAATAACTATATCATAAAACCGTCAAATAATTGCATGGTTATTGGAAAATATCATCCATTTCAACCCAAAAGCTCGTGCTCCTTGCTCTGGACAACATTTATCAACATTCATGCATTAATCGTATATTATGTATTAAATCTAAATGTAGTGTTTCGTACATATAATTAAAATTGATTTAATTTTAAACATTTTAAAGGGAAATGTTATTATGCATCTTTTTTTATATTTTGGCTGTAAAGAATAAGTTATCTCGCTCAAAAGCAGCAACATTTTACATATTGCATTGATAGATTAGAAAGTCCAAATATATTTCATCATTTGGACATTCATCTAAATGTAAATTTTAAGACGCGAGAAGCAGACTCAAAAAACTTGCCTACCTACTTTAACCAATCACTTTACAAAATAAGACAATAATATTACCTTTCTGCAGGTTCACGAAATATAAGAACTACTTTCACATTTGGAATCAGATGATGTAATAAATCAGGAATGACAAATCTTGGAATTGCTAATTTTTTGTTCTGTGGATAATTAATCCAGTTGTAAAACCGCCAAAAGTATCCCGGAGTAGCTTCCCCTGAAAAAAACATATAATTAAGGATTTTTGTGCAAAACCATGTATCTTTGTAGGTCTTTATTTCTTCGTATTTAGAAAAGTAAGTATAGTTTATTTGAGATAGTATGACTGGATGTGAAGGAACCATTGAACATTTTATGTTTTATTAACAGTTAGTTGCCTAAAAAATAAATATTAATTTTGACATTCCATAGTAACAACAACTCGTAAATATTATGGTAAAATCTACACCGTAGTTGCGAAAAGTATAGAAGTAAACTGTATACTAGAGCAACTTGTTTTGCTGACAACTTTAATGTTTAATGTTGAAAAAAAGGATCAATATTACACTAAGAAAACTTTTCAATGTTGAACAAATATCAGTTAAAAGATTAAAGTAAGAAAAAAAAATGTAGAAAAAATAAACAGATGAACGCAATTTAAAAATTAGAAAAAAAGGAAACGTCGATGATTTGCTACATTGAATTGTTTGAGCAAAAATAAACAACATAAAAAAATCAGAAAAGCAAGTGTAGAAATTAAGTGTAAATATATGTTTTTTGGAGTTCGTTGAAATCGCCCTTAAAGTTGTGTGATTTTGCTCTTCTTTCCGGGGCTTTTAAATTGCAAAAAACATATTTTGAAAACAGTCTGCTTGTTTAGCTTACCTGACCCAAAAGGTCGTGTGAGCTTATATCACTAGATTTAGGTGTTCGTCGTCCGTCCGCCGTCCGTTAACTTTTTCTTCCACTAAAAAGATTGTTTTTTATGCCCCATTTACGAAAGTAGAGGGGCATATAGTGTGCGGGTCCGTTCGTTCTTCTGTCCATCCGTTCGTCTGTTTGTCCGTCAAAAATCCCCATATTTCCAATTCCCACTTACTCACATATGCCATATCAATCATATTGGTATCGTAGGTGCGCCTAGTGATGCTTTGCACAATGCATGCTTCGGATACTGGATGTGACCTTTATTTTTGCATGAAAGATCATTTTCAGAAGAATGGTTAAAGTCTACCCCCCTTACTGACAAATGCCACATTAATCATATTGATATGGTAGGTGCACATAGTGATGCTAAGCAAAATGTATGCTTCAGATGCTGACTGTGACCTATATTTTCCACATGAATTACCTCATATAGAAGAATGGTTAAATTCCATAAAATAACACTCTTGGAACAAGTTCTTGCTTAAATGATTGCAGAAAAAAATATATATGTTGCGAGATGGGGTATAATGTCTGTTGGACATAGTCTTGTTACATTTTACTTTGAAAATTTGGTCTTTAGGGTGTGCTCTACCATGTTTGGTCCATAAGTAGCTGTTTTCAACAATTTTGAATTTAATTTGATTTCAACAACAAAAAGTATGAAAATTGAATGGTAGTTCGTGTCAGACAAGTCGGGCGACCAGGCTTGTGATTACCCTCGGGGACCTTTGGACCACCAGCAGCGGTTATCGACCAAGTGGTTTCAAAATAAATTACCAAAACAGGTATAGGTGAATTCTTGAAATAATATCGCATTTTATGTGTGCTAGGTACATTAATTTATTCAATCGCGTTGACGGGAACCCCGTTAAAGTAGCCCAGGTCACGGTACAGGTTTTATTGTGGATCGGACATATAGTTAACTCTTGTCCGTCCGTCTGTACATCAGCCTGTGCTACTTTGGTTAAGTTCTAAGTTAAGGTCCATTACCAGGATATATGTACTAGACTAGGAACAATTATATATCACCGCAAAGTAGGTCTTAAGTAGGGCTACACAACCCACTGGAAAGCGTGAACAAGAACAGCACCAAGAAACACAAAACTCAAAATCAACCGAACGGAAATCAACAACATGAACTCAAGTCATAATTAGGGTGAACTCATGTGCTCCGGAATAGTAAGCGGTTCCTGCCTGCTATAGCACAACCGTTGTGTTGCTATTTCAGATTCGGTGTGTCTAATCCGGTAAATAAAGACAAAACTAACTAGCTATAATTTGTGTTGGGATGCCAACACACAAGTCGCCCAAAATCGCCTTAGTTACTATTTCTTCCCATTCAGTACAATAAAATATGTATAGAAATCAAATTTCATTGAAATCGGACACATTTTAAGGGGGCGGGTGTAGTAAAATGGCCGCCATTTTAAAACCGTAAGTCGGATTTCAAATCCGGTCGCAGATTTGAACTCAGCATACCCGTTTTACCCAGATGACCAATTTTCAAAACGATCCGATGAAAAAAAAAATTCCGCCCACTTTTTCCGATGGCCGCCATTTTGAAACGGCGGCCATCTTGAAAATTTCAAAACTTGATTGCACGCCTTTAGGTAACCCACTATCTAATCCAACAAGTGTTATTCAATTTCCTTGAACCGTTTTATTCTATTAGGGAGGACAGCTTTACGATTAAGAATCAGAATAATAATAATAATAATAACTAGGTATAATTGTGTTGGGATGCGAACACAGAAGTCGCCCAAAATCGCCATGGATATTATTTTTTTTCAATTCAGTACAATAATCTATGCATAGAAATCAAATTTCATTAAAATCAGACAAAGTTTCCATTTGAACTGGACGGGAATGTAAAAAAAATGGCCACCATTTTCAAACCGGAAGTCGGATCAAAATTCAGATTGCACCATTGAACACGCCATATGTGGTTTACCCAGATAACACATTTTAGTTACATTACGACAAACTTTTAATTTTTACTCACCGATAAGTAAAAATCGAGTTTTTAAATGGCTGCCATTTTAAAACCGGAAGTCAGAATTCAAATCCGGTCGCAGATCTGAACTCAGCAAACCCCATGTACAACCAATTTTCAAGACGATCCGATGAAAAAAATAATTCCGCCCACTTTTTCCGATGGCCACCATTTTGAAACGGCGGCCAGTTTGAAATTTTTGAAACAACCCTGCAAAACTTTGGATGATGGTCTACAATCGTGCCAAGTTTCTCTGCGCTCAGTCGTAATCCCTTACTGTGGTTTTTCGGACAAGTTCACCATGAAGAAGAAAAATAATAACTAGTTCTAATTGTGATCGCAAGCGAGTCACATATATGTCCCCTCACGTACCCCTCTTTGCCAATTTTAATGTCAGAAATCAACTTGCCATACCACTATTACCATATATACAAGTTTTCATAAAAATCGGAGTAACTTTATTTTTGGCGGCCATTTTGAAAATTGCCGATGAAAAAAAATTTTGATGTAAAAAAAAAACTCGCCATACCACAATTACCTTGTATACCAATTTTCATCAAAATCTGAGTAACTTTTAATTTTGGCGGGAAACGGCGGCCATTTTGAAAATGGCCGACGAAAAAAATTTTGATGTCAAAATTCAACTTGCTATACCACTATTACCTTAAATACCAATTTTCATTAAAATCGGAGCAAGTTTAAATTTTGGCGGGAAAATGGCAGCCATTTTGAAAATGGCGGACATTAGAAAATTTTCGATGTCAAAAATCATCTTGCCATACTACTATTACTTTATATACCAATTTTCGTTCAAATCGGAGTAACTTTAATTTTGGCGGGAAACGGCGGCCATTTTGAAAATGGCTGACGATAAAAAAAATTTGATGTCAAAAATCAACTCACCATACCACTATTACCATATATACCAATTTTCATCAAAATCGGAGCAAGTTTAAATTTTGGCGGCAAAATGGCAGCCATTTTAGCCGCCATTTTGAAAATGGCCGCAAAAAAAATTTCGATTCCAAAAATGAACTCGGCATACAACTATTACCTTGTAAACCAATTTTCATTAAGAAATAACAAAGTTGAGAATTTTTTTCAATACTGTTACAGAATATATTGTACAAAGGAAGATAACTCAATCTTACAAAAAAATTAAATTTCGATTTTTTGCAAAATTTTGAAAACGGTAGGTCCGATTTTCAAAATTTTTTTTTTAAATGAAAGGTATTAAATATTCGCACTTTACCTATAAAGGAATATTTCCTACCCCTGCCGGATCAGAAATGCCAGGTAAAAATTCAACTACGGTTTCGAGGAGCCATTTTGAGGCCCTTTTTTTACCTATAAGGGGTCGTTCGATTTCGACGAAATATACAAAAAGCACAATCTCCCATTCCATACTCTTGATATATGAAAATTCAGCTTCCTACCTTAAAAGATGTCGAAAAAATGAGGTGGACAAGTTCACGGTCCAGAATACCGAGAAAAATAATAATAACTAGTTCTAATTGTGATCGCAAGCGAGTCACAAAAATGTCCCCTCACGTACCCCTCTTTGTCAATGTCTCTTAGCATTTGAGATAACTTTTTATATCCAAGTTTCATCAAAATAGGAGTATGTTTAATTTTGGCGGGAAATGGCCAAAATTAAACTTACTCCTATTTTGATGAAAATTGGATATAATAAGTTATCTCAAATGCTAAGAGACGCTAAAAAAAATTTGATGTCAAAATAAGTTCGCCATACCACTTTTACCTTTTATACCAATTTTCATCAAAATCAGAGTAACTTTGATTTTGGAGGGAAACGGTGGCCATTTTGAAAATGGCCGACGAAATAAAAATTTCAATGGCAAAAATCAACTCGCCATACCACTATTACTTCATATACCAATTTTCATCAAAATCAGAGTAACTTTAATTTTGGCGGGAAACGGCGGCCATTTTGAAAATGGCCGACGATAAAAAAATTTTGATGTCAAAAATCAACTCGCCATACCACTATTACCTTATATACCAATTTTCATCAAAATCGGAGTAAGTTTAATTTTTGGCGGGAAAATGGCGGCCATTTTAGCCGCCATTTCAAAAATGGCCGCCAAAAATTTTTTTCGATACCAAAAATGAACTCGGCATACCACTATTACCTTGTAAACCAATTTTTATTAAGAAATAACAAAGTTAAGAATTTTTACATTACTATTACAAAATATATTGTTCCAAGAAAGATAACTCAATTTGACAAAAAAATTAAATTTCGATTTTTTGCAAAATTTTGAGAACCGTAAGTCCGATTTTCAAAATTTTTTTTTAAATGAAAGGTATTGAAAGTCTACACTTACCCCATAAAGGAATTTGACCTACCCCTGCCGGATCAGAAATGCCAGGTAAAAATTCAACTTCGGTTTCGAGGAGCCATTTTGAGGCCCTTTTTTGACCTATAAGGGGTCGTTCGATTTCGACGAAAAATACAAAAAGCACAATCTCCCATTCCATACTCTTGATATATGAAGATTCAGCTTCCTACCTTAAAAGATGTCGAAAAAATGAGGTGGACAAGTTCACGGTCCAGAATACCGAGAATAATAATAATAATAACTAGTGTTGACTGTGTTGGGGATGCCCAACACAAAAATATCTCCCAAACGTTCGCATACTGTCACTCTAACATAAATTTTGACATCGCACCCTAAATCGCCATCACTAGAAACCTCTAGATACCAAATTTTGTTGAAATCGAAGCATTTTGACAATTTTCCCATTTTTGGGACCGAAAAATCACATTTTCGTGAATAACTCGAAAACCGTAAATATCGCTTCATAATTTTTTTTCGTATTTTTAAAGAGCTCCTTTTGCTCTATTAACCTGAAAAATTTCAGAACCCTGCGCACCTAGGTAATCGAGATATCACAATGTCCTATATTATGACCTTGAATTATTTCCATGGAAACGGCAGCCATTTTGAAAATTCTGATTTTTGCATTCCCACCTTTGAGACCCCCTCTACCAACATACAAAGTTTCATGAAGATCCATTGAGTAGTTTTTGAGAACCGGTCCGGACACGTTCATGTCCGGAAGAAAAAAAAAGAATAATAATAATAAGAAACAGAGTAAAAACAATATATCTCCCAAACATAGTGTTTGGGAGATATAATAATAATAATAAGAAACCGAGCAAAAACAATATGTCCCCGACACTTCGTGTTCGGGGACATAATAATAATAATAATAAGAAACCGAGCAAAAACAATATGTCCCCGACACTTCGTGTTCGGGGACATAATAATAATAAGAAAAATAAGAAACGGGGTAAAAACAATAAGTCGCCAAAACTTTGTTTTGGGCGACTTGATAAGAAACGGTGCAAAAACAATAAGTCTCCCAAACTTTGTTTTGGGTGACTTAACTACGACAAATCAACATCTGCACTCATTTGAGAGATAGAAATCCAATATTTTTCTTCAAGTGCACGGTTTCAACCGTAAAATTTCTTGAGTGAAGACAGCTACCATGGAGCAACATTACCCTGTGTCAGCAATTTGTGTGTCAAACGTGACGCTCTGCCTAGGTAATTGATGTAATTACCACAAGCTCTGGGGTAATGAATCAAATGTGATACGCTCCATAAGCAGAAGCAGACTGAATGTTGCTACATACAAATGGAAAGTTGAAGTCATAACGTTTGTCATAGAGCCTTTTTGAAAGGTCACTTTCACCTATATCGTACGTATGACGGACTTGATTTTTGGTTTTTTTTTGGTTGATTCTTGCATTGGTTAAGGTCCATATCCTAGATACTAAATGTTGGGTGTCAATTATTTTTCACCACTATAAGTTTCTTATGTAACACGACACCACTTACTAGTAATAAGGTCACTGTGGCAAATATCTTACGCATGGATGACTGGTTAAGATCTAGGTTTGGTCCATATCATAGATACTACATGTTTGGGGTCAATGATATTTCACTACTAGATGTGTCTTTAGTAGGGCTACATTATCCACTAAAAATTAGGTCACTATGACCTATATATTATGCATGAACGACGTTGATTAAGTTTATGTTTAAGGTCCATATCTTGGATACTAGATCACTAGATGCGTCTTGGGTAACGCAACACCACCCACTAGAAATTAGGTCTGTGTGACCTATATTTTACTGATGAATGGTTTAATTCTTGGTAAGGGTACAGAGCTTGATAATACATGTGGGGGTCAATGATATTTTTCTACTAGATGTGTCTTTGGAAGTACAACCGCAACATTATATTTTACGCATAAACAACTTACGCTAAGGTCATTATCGGATCCAAGGAATTGCAAGTTGGTGGTCAGTGATATTTCAAAAGCAGGAGGGTTATTCTGCGGCCCATAGATACATTTTCTACTTGTAGTTAGGTACGCATTTCTCATGGCATTTGTTACAACAAGAATATGACGGCATTGCGATTTGACAAATATATGGAAGATCTAATTCAAATCACAATCGTCTCATGACCAGCGTAGGCCACCTTATTATCATTGACACTCGATATGAATATTAACCTTATGCACATCCACCTTTGTAAAGTGTTTGATTTCTGTCTTTGAAATTTCAAAAAAGGCTTGCTGACCTGTATATTAATTATTTGTAAGTACATGTATCTAAAAACTTAATGCAACTATGCATAAAACTAACCCGTAATTGTTGAATCAAAGCTTCCATCTAATACGATTCTCTCTGCAACCGAAGAAAAGCAGTTAAAATAATCGCTTAAACTGGTGTATGTGCTTGACCTTGTGGAATCTGAAAAGATTCAAATGAGCAAACTATACTGAGCTACAATGAAAACGCAACACTAGTATTAACAATGGAAAATTAAACGCTAAAATATATGATAAACGGGATGACTTTTCATTTCCTATTGTGAATTTTCCTTTTTTCTAGAGGGAGATGTACCACTTGCTCCGTCTTACGGAGTATATATTTCACAGTTGGAAGGATATGCTGGGATCTGCAGTGGTGTGTCTGATTTTAATGATAAAAACCGGTGTATTACCAAAAAAAAACTTTAACAAGGATATCGTCACCACAAATTAGTGAAGTCGTTTACTAAGTTTTATCATAAATATCTATACCTTATTGGAAAATTTAACTGTACACGACGACTTTTGATTGTAAAGGGAATATCCCATCCAGATTTCTACGGTAATGTTGTTTATAGAGCAAATAAATTCAAAAACAATCCCTTGGGAATGTAAAATTGGCTTAAAACTTTATTTAATAAAGCTTATGAAATGGATATTTTAGTAAAATCTTTGAGTTATCTCCCTTTCTCACAATTTTCCAATGCATTCTATATATATTTTTTTCTCAGGACCAAGGCTTGTTTGGAAAAAGGGTACAAAATATCGATTCAGGGTGCTAGTAGGAGTAACATATAAAAAATAAAGTGGCGTAGGCTTTCCACCCATGAATCGCTTTTTGCATGGTTCTTATAAAAATTGGTACTTAAACAATTTTTAATTTCAATAGCGGCAAAAATATTAGAAATTTTATGATAAATCGTGTCAGACAAGTCTGACGACCAGGCTTGTGATCACTCTTGGGGACCTCTGGTCCACCAGCAGTGGTTATCGCCTAGCGGTTTCAAAATTACAAATACCAAAACGCAGCTATAAACGGTTAATTTGCATATGCTATCTATCGATATTCCAAGGAGTAACCTCTCATCAGTAGCATTTAAATCAAAACATTGGAAGGTCATATTCGAAAACTGTTGAAAACGAAAAGTACTCGAGACCAAAAACGTTCGAACAAGGAAGCCAAATCCAGCACCGAGGATATCGACCATGTGCATTACAAGGAAAGAAACCTGGTGTTTTTAACAATTTTTAATTTAAATATCGGAAATTTCAGCGGCAAAAATATTAGACATTTTATGGTTAATCGTGTCAGACAAATCTGACGACCAGGTTTGTGATTACCCTCTAAGGCCTTTGGTCCACCAGCAGTGGTTATCGCCTAGTGGTTTCAAAATAACAAATACCAAAACGCAGCCATAAACGGTTAATTTGAATATCCTATATATCGATATTTCAAGGAGTAATCTCTCATCAGTAGCATTTAAATCAAAACATTAGAAGGTCAATTCGAAAACTGTTGAAAACGAAAAGTACTCAAGACCAAAACCGTTCGAACAAGAAAGCCAAATCCAGCACCGAGGATATCGACCATGTGCAATACAAGGAAAGAAACCTGGTGTTTTAAACAATTTTGAATTTAGATATCGGAAATTTCAGCGGCAAAAATATCAGAAACTTTATGGTAAATCGTGTCAGACAAGTCTGACGACCAGGCTTGCGATTACGCTCGGGGACTTCTGGTCCATCAGCATTGGTTATCGCCTAGTGGTTTCAAAATTACAAATACCAAAACGCAGCTATAAACGGTTAATTTGCATATGCTATATATCGATATTTCAAGGAGTAACCTCTCATCAGTAGCATTTAAATCAAAACATTAGAAGGTCAAATTCGAAAACTGTTGAAAACGAAAAGTACTCAAGACAAAAATGTTCGAACAAGAAAGCCAAATGAATGAAAAATTGTAAATTTTGATGCTTTAAGGGCCATAACGCCTAAATGAAATGGCTCTCCTGCTTTGACTCAATTCATGAAATGAAGATCTTGGTGTTCTTAATCATATACAATTTAAAATTTTGAAATATCTTGTATAGTTTTCAAGATATTGGGCTAAGTAAGTGCAAAATTTTGAAATAAAAAATCCAGAAAATGGACAAAACTTCTGCAGCGGTTCTTGGATCTTCTTAAACATTTCTGGGCAGGTAGATCTTGAGGTGCTGATGACTTTTACCCTACCAGAATTTTGATTTCTGTTACCGTTATTGGGTTATTAGCAAAAAAATGCAATTTACCCATATGTTTTATTTTAACCACAGCGGCCATGATTTTTTGACGAATCAAAAATCAAAACGATACATTTGTAGCAATTATGCTTATTAACAATCTTACTTAGTTTGATTACAATTGAACTTGTGGTGTCAGAGGAGTTTATACTTGAAGAAAATCCAACGGACGGATGACGGACGCCAAGTGACGGCAATAGCTAAAAATGTCTACACATTATAACAAAATTGTCCCGCCAAAAAAAACGAATGAAGATCTGTACGATAGAATTTAAATAGTCCTTATATCAGAACATACATTGTTGGATGGAAGTGGATCGGTCATGCTTTAGGAATAGGTACAACTGATTTTAAGTTGCAATAAGATAGACAAAACCTGGTACAAGAAACATAGGACGACCGATATAGACATTTATACGATTTGTAGAACGGCAGATGAAAGAACGATAGGGCATGCAATAGAAAATGGCAGCAGAGAAGCAGAGATGTATTCCTCCGTCGACAAGCCTTTATTTGCTAACAACAGGAAGATAACTTAATTGGCATGTAAAAAATGATATCTACCTTCAAAGTGACGTCTGTCAAAGAAATGTATTTCTTTGTCGTCTTTTCTAAGACCTTTTCTAAACATAGCGCTTTCAAAATCAGGATGTTTCTTTATTGAGTCGTACAAATCCGTTGTTCCACATTTTGTCATACCAGCAATTACAAAATATGGAAGGCACTTCAGCCGCCTAGTATCGTCATACCAACAAGGATTTTTAAATGTTGTATTAAACATTATAGGTTTCTACAAATTATAAAAAGTTGTTACTTTTCAATTTATGAATAACATAGTACATGTAGTACACAATACAAATGTTTGTTTTGAAATATAAAAAAAAGTTAAATGTAACTGATAAACTCTCAAAACTTTCATCCCCGATTTGCCTTGTGTTCTCATTTCTGCCACTCCAGAAAGGAAACGAAAAAAAATCGTACTTAAAAAGTTCGGACAGGAACCAGATGATTAATTATAATATGCTTCTTATTATCGTACGATTATGTAGTGATACTTAATATAAGTTTTTTTTTCATTTTTCATTACCTACTTTGCAAAGTAAATCTTCAGTTTCGACCTTGAATCCTGTCGGACATAAAAGGTTGTGGTCTTCCCTCAACCATCGTCTAAAATTTGACAGAAATAAATTGGGATTGATTACAAAATTTAGTTTCTGATTTCTTCACATTACAATTAGGTTTTGACAATATTGATTACGTAAATACCAAAGTGTTTTACCGGAAAAATAATTTAACTATCCTAGATTATTTTGAACGAAAATTAGTTATTGACTGTACGTATAGGACAATGCATGTTTTCCTGTAGATTCGTAAAAAAAGTTACGAGCGCCTGAATTATTTTTTACGAATCTACAGTAGACCATTCATTCTTCTACTTAACCATCTGGGATGAACAACGGGAAAACAATATATGAATATACAAGTATGACTTAACATTAAAAGCTTATGTATTTCATGAAAACTTCATAAAAACTAGAGGCACCCAGGAGCCTGAATCGCTCACCTGATTTCAAGGACTGATGGAATGAAAAAAGTTTGGGGTATCAGAGGAGAAAATCTAAAATAAAGTATTACCATATACTTTCCACTTTTAAATGAAGGATGTTGTAAATCACATATAGCTAGACATTCAAGTTCACGTAAGCTTTCCTAATATAGGTTTAATCTACAAGTCAATAACAAAAAACTTGACAATTAGGGGCCATTATTCTTATAGGGGTCATCTGACAGCTTCAGCCTAATGGGTATTATTAAAAAGCTAATTGAACTGAAGATCTAAGCAGCAAACATTTTTTTCTCTATCTGTAACAGCTTTCATACCATTTTCACCGAAAAAGCGGTGGAAAATATGTCAAATATCTTTTGCATTTTGTTGAAGAATTGTTTTTAAATTCTGAAATAAAGTTTATATATCAAAACGTTTTACGGTTTATAAACGAAAACAATTCAAGCCTTGTAAAAAGAAAGAATGTGACAAATAATTCTTACGGTTTTTTATGTAACGCTTATTATTATTTTTGTTTAAAAAGTCTAATTTACAGTTTGAAAATAACAAAATTTGAACCCGGAGACAGGAATTTTATAAAATATAAAATCCATCATGCGCATTATTGAATTTGAAAAATTGAAAAGTGTCCCAATTTAAGTCAAACTCATCCGTCTTTTTTAAATACTTCGGCCAAAGTAAAAATCAGAAAAGAATGTCCAGTGGTAAGTTTGACATTAAATTCCGACTGTAACCGATTTTGTCGACCGTCTTTTTATATATTATTTGAAAGTTGAATGCCATTTTGAATAAAATTAAAAATATGCATTTTCCAACGATTAACAACATGCATGTTATCACAAAAATACGCTTTTTCTGTTAATTTACAAAAATTAGACTCGAATGTCCAGTCGATTTTCCACTGCATTAAATAACGTCCTTTTTCATAAACGTCGACTTTTTAGCGCAACGTAAAGTATCGCAAATATCTTGCGGAACGTCTAAGTAATAATACAATTTATAATTACGGTAAATTATCAATAAAAAAACATGCCTAAGTGTGCTTCCAAAATGAAAAAAAAAGTAACAAATTTCAATTTTTGTCACTACCATAACGTTCACCATGATCCTGGCGTAACATTCAATCATTATGGCTCCCAAACGTTTCGTATTATGTTCCCAAACACGAAGTACAGTATTCAATGGGAAACCTAGTTATTTAACACAACTCCAACATAGTTTGATGGATTTTAATGAAACTTAATACACATATAGATGTGCATGGAGCGTTTTCATCGCTTTCGGATATCATTGAGGGGAGATAATTGGACTTGAAGTGATTTTTGCATTATTGAGTACAATATGAAGCGAGGATATCCTTTTGTGAGCTCGCTCACAGTTTGACTTGTTTAATTTTATTTTTATATATTTAATACTATTTATTGTTCATTTTCTATTCTTTTGTTGATTGTTTTATGATATTGAATTATAACTGGTTCTTTTTATTTTTAAATTATCTGAATTGCTACATTTTTGTCATCTTTTTTAAATTAGCTTAGAATGTTGACATTTTGCTTTTTACGAAACATGTGCATGTATTTAAATGAAACATTGCTTTTGGTCTTTTTCATGGCAACAAAACCTTTATGATGTTAGTTTTCTAAAGTGTCAAGAAAACAGGATGATTAAAAGGTGCTTTTGAAAAACATAGTAAAATAAATGAATAAAACATTAACTGCAAAAGCACAAAAGTTGCCACTAAATGTATGACTTGCCTGCCGGCGCAATCACTGAAAACAACTACTAAGCATTTAGTTCTTGATATAATTACAAGCTGTGCCTGTATACCCAATGTTGGATGTCTAGCTATTTTACTTTTAAGCAATTCATGGTCCACAAAAGTCTCACAAACTAGTTTACATCTCGAAAAAAGACCTACTTCAATGAGTCACTGCAAGGAGTGTGAAAATGGGTTCATGGTCAAAATACATGGTGACAGTTTCGTGGACCATAACCTCTACTGTATGTATACATAATATAAGATGCCTAGCCATTATGCCTTTAAAGCAATTTACTGTACACAAAAGTCTTAAAAAGGTTTACTCCGCCACCGCCAGAAAGTAATACTTATGTTTCGCATTCCGCCACTATTCGTTGCAAACGAGATACAACAGTGATATTTTTTAAAATTAATTTTAATTTTAATATTTCTCATTTTCAAATATTTTTGCTGAACAGGTTCTTTGAAAAAAAAGATATGTACAGGTACATGATGTATGCATTCTTTTTAGTTTTCTTTTCTTTTTTCTAAGTGTTGACTTGAATTACTTGTAATTCTTATGTGTTTGACTTAGCTCTTTTGATACCCCATTCCACTATTTGGAAAATAGAAAATATATAACCGGGGAGACACAGTCAAGTTAAAAAGATCATCATTATAAACCTATGTACCAAATTTAAACCAAGCCGAGTAATCTGAAATTAGAAATTGTATATTTTTGGCCCTAAGCTTAAAAATTCGGCCCAGAAAACAAGACGTAGATGTATACTTAACTGATCAAGAAATAGGAGGCACGGTATAACTCATCGTGCTAAAACTGTATACTAAATTTAAAAGCAATCCCGAATGTAGAAACTGAGAAATTTGTTACAAAAATTATATATTTTATAAATAATGAAAGGAAAATATAAATCGGCTCATAAAACAGCGCATAGGAAGTAGATGTGCGACTGAACTGTAAAGGAGAGGCACGGTAAATCTCATCATGCTAAAGCTAAAATCTATCCCTTCAATTGGTTCATTAAAATGTGTCACGAAATTTTGTAAAGGTCGTACAGTCGGACGGACGTGGGTATAATATATAATGTATAATTATGCCAATAATGATACAGAATTTGATTTCTATTGATCGGGGCT
Source organism: Arcuatula senhousia (assembly GCA_963971305.1). Lineage (NCBI taxonomy): Eukaryota > Metazoa > Mollusca > Bivalvia > Mytilida > Mytilidae > Arcuatula > Arcuatula senhousia. The sequence continues at coordinate 30,240,280 of OZ020308.1, forward strand.
ATGATGACATTTGAAATAAAAAGATAGGATGACAAAAATCCAGAAATAAAAAGGCAGGAAAGTGCTATGAATTAAATTAAGGCAGGATGGTGTTTTTGGTTTTAAAAATTTATAGCAGCTTTAAAAATAAAAAAGTCGTGCTCCAGCGCGCAAGTTAAAATCCAGGCTCGTTTTTTTTCGAAAATAAAAAGGCAGGATAAAAAAATATCAATAATTCCACCCCACCCAATAAAATCAAATTTTTGTTCCCAAACGGAGAACATCTGACACTAGAACACATAATGATCTAATTTGCAAGGCTGCATTTTGATATTTAAATGATGTAAATATTAGAGATATTTCTAATCAAATGATTCTAATGAAAGTCAAAGGTTAACTACTCAACACTTGAATAAAAAAATAATTGATCCGAACAAAAACCACCCCCTATATTTTTGTTCATTAAATTAATTATTATTATATTTACAAAAGTCATACCGTACAACTGGTAATTTTTGCGGTAATTTAATTTGCGGTTGTTATTCGACCGCGAAAATTTAAATCGTATAAAATTATGAATTAATTTATTTTATATGGCAGTATCTTGAGTATACAATGTCAAAGGTAAAATTTTATAGAGGATAACAATATCTATCGATCTTTCATTACAGATGTGAAAATTTAATTACCTATATTGCCACGTAATGACACCTAATTAAAACACTCAATGTTGACATACGCGCGCATTGCAAATGAGAGTATTAATTGGTGCATTGTGTCATGAATATATGGGTATAACAAATATGGAAAGTTTGACTTTATTTCCCACGCTTATGAATCAATTTCTTCGTATTAATTATAATAATATTAAAAGATAAAAGGATAAGAGTGATAAAGCTAATTTTAAAATAAAAAAAAATTAAAAAACAAGACCCATTTTAGAATTATTGAATATATAAAACCGCAAAAATTAAAATCAGCAAAAATTAAATTTCAGAATTTTCACTCCAGTCCGCAAAAATTTCACAACGCAAAAATTACCGGTTATACGGTATATGTTTTAAGATGGTTCCTATGTTGTTTTTTTCTGTTGTGTGACGAAAATCAATCTCTCAATTCCATTATGCTCGTTCAGTCTAATTGAATTAGATAAATTTTACTAAACTGCGGTTGAATTGTAACATAAAGTTCATGTCCGGGTCATCACAGCAACAAATTGTGTTTGACCTTCAACCTTGTCATTGTGTCTATTGAATAAGCGTTATCAAATATTTTGTTGGCACAGAGGTCACAATAACTATTGCCAACACTTTACTTCCGTCGTCGACCTCGTCTTCTGTCGTCGCCTGTTGACATTTTTTGAACAAAAATATTATCCTCAAAACCCACTGAACGGAATTTAATGGCACTTAGTAGAAAAATGAAAACATTATCCGATTTTAACGAAACTTGGTATACAGGGTATATGGGTGATGGCGCATTGTCGACATTTCCGTAACAGCCACCATTTTTAAGATGGCCGCAAAAAATCTAGAAACTATTTACATTGTCCTATTTCATTGAAACTTGGACAGGGTATATGAGTGATGGCGACTCACGGCAAAATGGCGAAATTCTGTTGAAGAGAACAGACATTAATTGTTAACGGGAGGGGACATGTCACGTTTCGGGAAACGTAAAGTTTAATTATTATTATTGTTCTCGGTATTCTGGAGTGGTGAACTTGTCCATTTCATTTTTTCGTCATCTTTTAAGGTAGGAAGCTGAAACGTCATATATCAAGAGTATGGAATGGGAGATTGTGCTCTTTTTTTTGGCTGAAATCAGACCACCTCTTATATATAAAAAAGGGCTTCAAAATGGCTCCTCGAAACCCAAATTGAATTTTCACCTGGCATTTCTGAACAGGCTTAGGTATGAAACAATCCTTTATAGGTTTAGTATGGACATTTGAAAAAAAAATGAAAATCGGACTAAAGGGTTTCAAATGTTTGCAAAAAATCGATTGTTTTGTTCATATTGAGTTATCTTTCTTTGTACAGCATATTTTGTAATAGTAATGTAAAAATTCTCAACTTTGTTATTTCTTAATGAAAATTGGTTTACTAGGTATCAGTGGTATGCCGAAATTTTTTGGCGACCATTTGACCATTTACAAAATGGCAGTTAAAACGGCAGCCATTTTCCCGCCAAAAATTAAATGTCGACCGAAACGCAGTTATTCGGAAGACATATTGTTATTGCTGCGTTTATTTTTCTCCATTATTATAATTATTATTATTATTATTATTATTTTTATTAAGTCGCCCAAAACAAAGTTTGGGAGACTTATTGTTTTTGCACCGTTTCTTCTTATTATGTCCCCGAACACGAAGTGTCGGGGACATATTGTTTTTGCTCGGTTTCTAATTATTATTATTTTTTTATTATTATTCTTAGTATTCTGTAGTGTGAACTTGTCCGCTCGATTTAAAGCGCATCTTTGAAGGTAGGAAGGTGAAACTTCATATATCAAGAGTATGGAGTGTGAAATTGTATAACCAGATTTTTTGTCAAAATCTAACGCCCCCTTTTATGGTAAATAGGGGCATGAAAATGGCTCCGCGAAATCAAAGTTTTATTTTTAATGGCATTTGTAAACCGGCTAGTATATTGAAAATCTGTTTATATATATAATAGGTACTTACCAGAGGTATCATTCAAAAAAATAATTTTGAAAATCGGACTTTCCAAAAAGAGTTTGTCTGATTGTCTTGAAAATGGGTTATCTGGGTAAATCTGGTATGCTGAGTATTTTGATTGGACTTCCGGTTTCAAAATGGCGGCAATTTTTACAACATTCCCGTTGCTTTAACTTGGAAATTTTGTCTGATTTGTCTGAAATTTGATTTCTAGGCATATTTTATTATACTTATTTGAAAGAAATACAATCCACGGCGATTTTGGGCGATTTCTGTGTTGGCATCCCAACACAATTATACCTAGTTATATCTCCCAAACACTATGTTTGGGAGATATATTGTTTTTAATCTGTTTCTTATTATATCTCTCAAACACTATGTTTGGGAGATATATTGTTTTTACTCTGTTTCTTCTTCTTATTATTATTATGTCTCCCAAACGAAAGTTTGGAGACATATTGTTTTTACTCCGTTTCTTATTATTAAGTCTCCCAAACGAAGTTTGGAGACTTATTGTTTTTACTCAGGTTTTTCAGATTTTTTTTACTATGAACTTGTCCGACCGGTTTCTCGCAGATGGTTTTTCAGATCAAAACCATACTTGGTATATGAGTTATTCATGTTATGAAGGTGTGCACAAAACTTTCAAATTTTTCAAGATGGCCGCCTATTTCAAAATGGCCGACAAAAATCGGCTAATTTTTGGGAATGTTGACCGATTCTGATGAACATTGGTTTCTGGGCTAAACATGATGCTCCCAGTTCAATGGAAAAGACCAAAAATTGCTATCTTGTATAGTTTTTTTTTCATAATTTTTTTGGGTATTTTTTTCAATTTTTGAAAAATCACATAAAAAATTTAAAAAAATTCTGAAAAAAAATCAAGTGCTCCGATCAAAAATCTGATTTGATATTTGAAATCAGCATTATAAAAGCTACAAAAAAGGGGTGAGTCATGAAAAAATCTGACCAACGGTTTTCGAGTTATACAGTTTTGAAATTTTTTCCGAAGTGACCCCACCCCTCCTTTGGACCCCCTTAATTTGGCAATGGACCTCTTACATTGAAACCATTACCGTATTGAGTTCAAGTACATGTTAGGCATCTTATAATAGGTATTGTTTATACAGATTGGATTTACTGTTTGAGAGCTATAAGGAGTTTTGTGTGCGAAACCATGGCATTTTGGCCTACGGTCCCCCTTTCTGGTACCCCCCCGAACCCCTTATGACTTGTGAATCTGATCTTTTTGGAATTAATTCTTTACATTTGCCTTAGTCCTACATGTTTACCAAGTTTCAGAAGGATCGGTTAAAAAATGCCTGCAAAAAGTTACGGTATGTAATTATTAAGTCTCCCAAACGAAGTTTGGAGACTTATTGTTTTTACTCAGGTTTTTCAGATTTTTTTTACTATGAACTTGTCCGACCGGTTTCTCGCAGATGGTTTTTCAGATCAAAACCATACTTGGTATATGAGTTATTCATGTTATGAAGGTGTGCACAAAACTTTCAAATTTTTCAAGATGGCCGCCTATTTCAAAATGGCCGACAAAAATCGGCTAATTTTTGGGAATGTTGACCGATTCTGATGAACATTGGTTTCTGGGCTAAACATGATGCTCCGAGTTCAATGGAAAAGACCAAAAATTGCTATCTTGTATAGTTTTTTTTTCATAATTTTTTTGGGTATTTTTTTCAATTTTTGAAAAATCACATAAAAAATTTAAAAAAATTCTGAAAAAAAATCAAGTGCTCCGATCAAAAATCTGATTTGATATTTGAAATCAGCATTATAAAAGCTACAAAAAAGGGGTGAGTCATGAAAAAATCTGACCAACGGTTTTCGAGTTATACAGTTTTGAAATTTTTTCCGAAGTGACCCCACCCCTCCTTTGGACCCCCTTAATTTGGCAATGGACCTCTTACATTGAAACCATTACCGTATTGAGTTCAAGTACATGTTAGGCATCTTATAATAGGTATTGTTTATACAGATTGGATTTACTGTTTGAGAGCTATAAGGAGTTTTGTGTGCGAAACCATGGCATTTTGGCCTACGGTCCCCCTTTCTGGTACCCCCCCCGAACCCCTTATGACTTGTGAATCTGATCTTTTTGGAATTAATTCTTTACATTTGCCTTAGTCCTACATGTTTACCAAGTTTCAGAAGGATCGGTTAAAAAATGCCTGCAAAAAGTTACGGTATGTAATTATTAAGTCTCCCAAACGAAGTTTGGAGACTTATTGTTTTTACTCAGGTTTTTCAGATTTTTTTTACTATGAACTTGTCCGACCGGTTTCTCGCAGATGGTTTTTCAGATCAAAACCATACTTGGTATATGAGTTATTCATGTTATGAAGGTGTGCACAAAACTTTCAAATTTTTCAAGATGACCGCCTATTTCAAAATGGCCGACAAAAATCGGCTAATTTTTGGGAATGTTGACCGATTCTGATGAACATTGGTTTCTGGGCTAAACATGATGCTCCGAGTTCAATGGAAAAGACCAAAAATTGCTATCTTGTATAGTTTTTTTTTCATAATTTTTTTGGGTATTTTTTTCAATTTTTGAAAAATCACATAAAAAATTTTAAAAAATTCTGAAAAAAAATCAAGTGCTCCGATCAAAAATCTGATTTGATATTTGAAATCAGCATTATAAAAGCTACAAAAAAGGGGTGAGTCATGAAAAAATCTGACCAACGGTTTTCGAGTTATACAGTTTTGAAATTTTTTCCGAAGTGACCCCACCCCTCCTTTGGACCCCCTTAATTTGGCAATGGACCTCTTACATTGAAACCATTACCGTATTGAGTTCAAGTACATGTTAGGCATCTTATAATAGGTATTGTTTATACAGATTGGATTTACTGTTTGAGAGCTATAAGGAGTTTTGTGTGCGAAACCATGGCATTTTGGCCTACGGTCCCCCTTTCTGGTACCCCCCCGAACCCCTTATGACTTGTGAATCTGATCTTTTTGGAATTAATTCTTTACATTTGCCTTAGTCCTACATGTTTACCAAGTTTCAGAAGGATCGGTTAAAAAATGCCTGCAAAAAGTTACGGTATGTAATTATTAAGTCTCCCAAACGAAGTTTGGAGACTTATTGTTTTTACTCAGGTTTTTCAGATTTTTTTTACTATGAACTTGTCCGACCGGTTTCTCGCAGATGGTTTTTCAGATCAAAACCATACTTGGTATATGAGTTATTCATGTTATGAAGGTGTGCACAAAACTTTCAAATTTTTCAAGATGACCGCCTATTTCAAAATGGCCGACAAAAATCGGCTAATTTTTGGGAATGTTGACCGATTCTGATGAACATTGGTTTCTGGGCTAAACATGATGCTCCGAGTTCAATGGAAAAGACCAAAAATTGCTATCTTGTATAGTTTTTTTTTCATAATTTTTTTGGGTATTTTTTTCAATTTTTGAAAAATCACATAAAAAATTTTAAAAAATTCTGAAAAAAAATCAAGTGCTCCGATCAAAAATCTGATTTGATATTTGAAATCAGCATTATAAAAGCTACAAAAAAGGGGTGAGTCATGAAAAAATCTGACCAACGGTTTTCGAGTTATACAGTTTTGAAATTTTTTCCGAAGTGACCCCACCCCTCCTTTGGACCCCCTTAATTTGGCAATGGACCTCTTACATTGAAACCATTACCGTATTGAGTTCAAGTACATGTTAGGCATCTTATAATAGGTATTGTTTATACAGATTGGATTTACTGTTTGAGAGCTATAAGGAGTTTTGTGTGCGAAACCATGGCATTTTGGCCTACGGTCCCCCTTTCTGGTACCCCCCCGAACCCCTTATGACTTGTGAATCTGATCTTTTTGGAATTAATTCTTTACATTTGCCTTAGTCCTACATGTTTACCAAGTTTCAGAAGGATCGGTTAAAAAATGCCTGCAAAAAGTTACGGTATGTAATTATTAAGTCTCCCAAACGAAGTTTGGAGACTTATTGTTTTTACTCAGGTTTTTCAGATTTTTTTTACTATGAACTTGTCCGACCGGTTTCTCGCAGATGGTTTTTCAGATCAAAACCATACTTGGTATATGAGTTATTCATGTTATGAAGGTGTGCACAAAACTTTCAAATTTTTCAAGATGGCCGCCTATTTCAAAATGGCCGACAAAAATCGGCTAATTTTTGGGAATGTTGACCGATTCTGATGAACATTGGTTTCTGGGCTAAACATGATGCTCCGAGTTCAATGGAAAAGACCAAAAATTGCTATCTTGTATAGTTTTTTTTTCATAATTTTTTTGGGTATTTTTTTCAATTTTTGAAAAATCACATAAAAAATTTAAAAAAATTCTGAAAAAAAATCAAGTGCTCCGATCAAAAATCTGATTTGATATTTGAAATCAGCATTATAAAAGCTACAAAAAAGGGTGAGTCATGAAAAAATCTGACCAACGGTTTTCGAGTTATACAGTTTTGAAATTTTTTCCGAAGTGACCCCACCCCTCCTTTGGACCCCCTTAATTTGGCAATGGACCTCTTACATTGAAACCATTACCGTATTGAGTTCAAGTACATGTTAGGCATCTTATAATAGGTATTGTTTATACAGATTGGATTTACTGTTTGAGAGCTATAAGGAGTTTTGTGTGCGAAACCATGGCATTTTGGCCTACTGGTACCCCCCGAACCCCTTATGACTTGTGAATCTGATCTTTTTGGAATTAATTCTTTACATTTGCCTTAGTCCTACATGTTTACCAAGTTTCAGAAGGATCGGTTAAAAAATGCCTGCAAAAAGTTACGGTATGTAATTATTAAGTCTCCCAAACGAAGTTTGGAGACTTATTGTTTTTACTCAGGTTTTTCAGATTTTTTTTACTATGAACTTGTCCGACCGGTTTCTCGCAGATGGTTTTTCAGATCAAAACCATACTTGGTATATGAGTTATTCATGTTATGAAGGTGTGCACAAAACTTTCAAATTTTTCAAGATGGCCGCCTATTTCAAAATGGCCGACAAAAATCGGCTAATTTTTGGGAATGTTGACCGATTCTGATGAACATTGGTTTCTGGGCTAAACATGATGCTCCGAGTTCAATGGAAAAGACCAAAAATTGCTATCTTGTATAGTTTTTTTGTCATAATTTTTTTGGGTATTTTTTTCAATTTTTGAAAAATCACATAAAAAATTTAAAAAAATTCTGAAAAAAAATCAAGTGCTCCGATCAAAAATCTGATTTGATATTTGAAATCAGCATTATAAAAGCTACAAAAAAGGGGTGAGTCATGAAAAAATCTGACCAACGGTTTTCGAGTTATACAGTTTTGAATTTTTTTCCGAAGTGACCCCACCCCTCCTTTGGACCCCCTTAATTTGGCAATGGACCTCTTACATTGAAACCATTACCGTATTGAGTTCAAGTACATGTTAGGCATCTTATAATAGGTATTGTTTATACAGATTGGATTTACTGTTTGAGAGCTATAAGGAGTTTTGTGTGCGAAACCATGGCATTTTGGCCTACGGTCCCCCTTTCTGGTACCCCCCCGAACCCCTTATGACTTGTGAATCTGATCTTTTTGGAATTAATTCTTTACATTTGCCTTAGTCCTACATGTTTACCAAGTTTCAGAAGGATCGGTTAAAAAATGCCTGCAAAAAGTTACGGTATGTAATTATTAAGTCTCCCAAACGAAGTTTGGAGACTTATTGTTTTTACTCAGGTTTTTCAGATTTTTTTTACTATGAACTTGTCCGACCGGTTTCTCGCAGATGGTTTTTCAGATCAAAACCATACTTGGTATATGAGTTATTCATGTTATGAAGGTGTGCACAAAACTTTCAAATTTTTCAAGATGGCCGCCTATTTCAAAATGGCCGACAAAAATCGGCTAATTTTTGGGAATGTTGACCGATTCTGATGAACATTGGTTTCTGGGCTAAACATGATGCTCCGAGTTCAATGGAAAAGACCAAAAATTGCTATCTTGTATAGTTTTTTTTTCATAATTTTTTTGGGTATTTTTTTCAATTTTTGAAAAATCACATAAAAAATTTAAAAAAATTCTGAAAAAAAATCAAGTGCTCCGATCAAAAATCTGATTTGATATTTGAAATCAGCATTATAAAAGCTACAAAAAAGGGGTGAGTCATGAAAAAATCTGACCAACGGTTTTCGAGTTATACAGTTTTGAAATTTTTTCCGAAGTGACCCCACCCCTCCTTTGGACCCCCTTAATTTGGCAATGGACCTCTTACATTGAAACCATTACCGTATTGAGTTCAAGTACATGTTAGGCATCTTATAATAGGTATTGTTATACAGATTGGATTTACTGTTTGAGAGCTATAAGGAGTTTTGTGTGCGAAACCATGGCATTTTGGCCTACGGTCCCCCTTTCTGGTACCCCCCCGAACCCCTTATGACTTGTGAATCTGATCTTTTTGGAATTAATTCTTTACATTTGCCTTAGTCCTACATGTTTACCAAGTTTCAGAAGGATCGGTTAAAAAATGCCTGCAAAATGTTACGGTATGTAATTATTAAGTCTCCCAAACGAAGTTTGGAGACTTATTGTTTTTACTCAGGTTTTTCAGATTTTTTTTACTATGAACTTGTCCGACCGGTTTCTCGCAGATGGTTTTTCAGATCAAAACCATACTTGGTATATGAGTTATTCATGTTATGAAGGTGTGCACAAAACTTTCAAATTTTTCAAGATGGCCGCCTATTTCAAAATGGCCGACAAAAATCGGCTAATTTTTGGGAATGTTGACCGATTCTGATGAACATTGGTTTCTGGGCTAAACATGATGCTCCGAGTTCAATGGAAAAGACCAAAAATTGCTATCTTGTATAGTTTTTTTTTCATAATTTTTTTGGGTATTTTTTTCAATTTTTGAAAAATCACATAAAAAATTTAAAAAAATTCTGAAAAAAAATCAAGTGCTCCGATCAAAAATCTGATTTGATATTTGAAATCAGCATTATAAAAGCTACAAAAAAGGGGTGAGTCATGAAAAAATCTGACCAACGGTTTTCGAGTTATACAGTTTTGAAATTTTTTCCGAAGTGACCCCACCCCTCCTTTGGACCCCCTTAATTTGGCAATGGACCTCTTACATTGAAACCATTACCGTATTGAGTTCAAGTACATGTTAGGCATCTTATAATAGGTATTGTTTATACAGATTGGATTTACTGTTTGAGAGCTATAAGGAGTTTTGTGTGCGAAACCATGGCATTTTGGCCTACGGTCCCCCTTTCTGGTACCCCCCCGAACCCCTTATGACTTGTGAATCTGATCTTTTTGGAATTAATTCTTTACATTTGCCTTAGTCCTACATGTTTACCAAGTTTCAGAAGGATCGGTTAAAAAATGCCTGCAAAAAGTTACGGTATGTAATTATTAAGTCTCCCAAACGAAGTTTGGAGACTTATTGTTTTTACTCAGGTTTTTCAGATTTTTTTTACTATGAACTTGTCCGACCGGTTTCTCGCAGATGGTTTTTCAGATCAAAACCATACTTGGTATATGAGTTATTCATGTTATGAAGGTGTGCACAAAACTTTCAAATTTTTCAAGATGGCCGCCTATTTCAAAATGGCCGACAAAAATCGGCTAATTTTTGGGAATGTTGACCGATTCTGATGAACATTGGTTTCTGGGCTAAACATGATGCTTCGAGTTCAATGGAAAAGACCAAAAATTGCTATCTTGTATAGTTTTTTTTTCATAATGTTTTGGGTATTTTTTTCAATTTTTGAAAAATCACATAAAAAATTTAAAAAAATTCTGAAAAAAAATCAAGTGCTCCGATCAAAAATCTGATTTGATATTTGAAATCAGCATTATAAAAGCTACAAAAAAGGGGTGAGTCATGAAAAAATCTGACCAACGGTTTTCGAGTTATACAGTTTTGAAATTTTTTCCGAAGTGACCCCACCCCTCCTTTGGACCCCCTTAATTTGGCAATGGACCTCTTACATTGAAACCATTACCGTATTGAGTTCAAGTACATGTTAGGCATCTTATAATAGGTATTGTTTATACAGATTGGATTTACTGTTTGAGAGCTATAAGGAGTTTTGTGTGCGAAACCATGGCATTTTGGCCTACGGTCCCCCTTTCTGGTACCCCCCCCGAACCCCTTATGACTTGTGAATCTGATCTTTTTGGAATTAATTCTTTACATTTGCCTTAGTCCTACATGTTTACCAAGTTTCAGAAGGATCGGTTAAAAAATGCCTGCAAAAAGTTACGGTATGTAATTATTAAGTCTCCCAAACGAAGTTTGGAGACTTATTGTTTTTACTCAGGTTTTTCAGATTTTTTTTACTATGAACTTGTCCGACCGGTTTCTCGCAGATGGTTTTTCAGATCAAAACCATACTTGGTATATGAGTTATTCATGTTATGAAGGTGTGCACAAAACTTTCAAATTTTTCAAGATGGCCGCCTATTTCAAAATGGCCGACAAAAATCGGCTAATTTTTGGGAATGTTGACCGATTCTGATGAACATTGGTTTCTGGGCTAAACATGATGCTCCGAGTTCAATGGAAAAGACCAAAAATTGCTATCTTGTATAGTTTTTTTTTCATAATGTTTTTGGGTATTTTTTTCAATTTTTGAAAAATCACATAAAAAATTTAAAAAAATTCTGAAAAAAAATCAAGTGCTCCGATCAAAAATCTGATTTGATATTTGAAATCAGCATTATAAAAGCTACAAAAAAGGGGTGAGTCATGAAAAAATCTGACCAACGGTTTTCGAGTTATACAGTTTTGAAATTTTTTCCGAAGTGACCCCACCCCTCCTTTGGACCCCCTTAATTTGGCAATGGACCTCTTACATTGAAACCATTACCGTATTGAGTTCAAGTACATGTTAGGCATCTTATAATAGGTATTGTTTATACAGATTGGATTTACTGTTTGAGAGCTATAAGGAGTTTTGTGTGCGAAACCATGGCATTTTGGCCTACGGTCCCCCTTTCTGGTACCCCCCCGAACCCCTTATGACTTGTGAATCTGATCTTTTTGGAATTAATTCTTTACATTTGCCTTAGTCCTACATGTTTACCAAGTTTCAGAAGGATCGGTTAAAAAATGCCTGCAAAAAGTTACGGTATGTAATTATTAAGTCTCCCAAACGAAGTTTGGAGACTTATTGTTTTTACTCAGGTTTTTCAGATTTTTTTTACTATGAACTTGTCCGACCGGTTTCTCGCAGATGGTTTTTCAGATCAAAACCATACTTGGTATATGAGTTATTCATGTTATGAAGGTGTGCACAAAACTTTCAAATTTTTCAAGATGGCCGCCTATTTCAAAATGGCCGACAAAAATCGGCTAATTTTTGGGAATGTTGACCGATTCTGATGAACATTGGTTTCTGGGCTAAACATGATGCTCCGAGTTCAATGGAAAAGACCAAAAATCTTCTCGGTGGATCTCGAAAATATAGTTATATTGGTAGAAAACATGTAAGTGGAATGTCATCATAGTTTACAATTTTCTTAAAGTCTTATTGCAATTTCTATATTTTTTTTGTTTTCCATGTGAGACCATTTCACAGCAAAATAAGCATTATTCATACACTTTTTCAAATGAGACATAAATATTGAGATGATGAGGTTGCATTCATTCAACTAAATATTTACATTGTTAAATTTCAGCTTATTATAATGGAATAAATTTGAAAGTTTAAAACCCTGCCTGTCATCATTAATTTCACTTTTTTAGGGACTATGTTAGGGAGGGACCAATTGACCCTTGACCTTCAGCAAGATGGGTATATTATCTCCCTTTATGTTTTAAAATTATTATTTTCACACTCGTCCTTTTTACAATGGAAAAATAGAGCTTTATTTCTTTTTCTACAACAATTTTGAACTATTCTCATTTATTGGTTTACAAAAGATCTTTATCAAATATAAAATATTTGCAAATTTTAAAATTTAACTATACCTGTTGCATTATTTTCTATTTACTTATTATATTCAAAATATATTAAATTCATGATGATCTTCAAATATTGGGACAAAGGGAAGCCTTCATTAAAAAATTGGAGTTGTTACTTTTTTAATCGTTTGGGAGACTTTGTGTGTTGGCATCCCAACACAATCATATCTTGTTATTTTTATTATTATTATTCTTTTTCTTCTTTCTCCGCGGCATGAAACTGTCCATGCGAGTTCTCAGAAATTGCTTGACGGATTTGCACGAAACATTGTATGATGGTAAATGAGTCTTTGAAGTAAATCCTAACCTATTCGGAATTTCCAAGATGGCCGCCATTTTCAAAATGGCCGCCATTACATAAGGGTACCCCCAAACTATCTCAAAAACTACTGGACGGATTTTGACCGAATTTGGACGTTCATTGACAAAATTAAAAAGGACTTGATTGGTGAAAAAAAAAATTCAAGATGGCCGCCATTTTCAAAATGGCTGCTACTGAAAATAGGCAAAATTTAAAAATGTCAACCGATTTGCATGAAACTTAGTATATTAACAGAACAGGGTAAGGCGACCTCAAATCTGTAAATAAAATTTTCAAGATGGCCGCCATTTCAAAATGGCCGCCATCCAAAGTTGTAAAAATTGACCAATTTCAACCAATGCTTCAATTTCAACAAAATTTTGTATCTAGAGGTTTTTATGAATGGTGAAATAGAATACGGTGTCAAAAATGCGTTCGTTTGGGAGACATTTTGTGTTGGGCATCCCCAACACAGTCAGCACTTGTTATTATTCTTTTTTTTCTTCCGGACATGAACTTGTCTGCACCACATCTCATAAAACGACTTGATGGATCTTCATGAAACTTTGTATGTTGGTAGATGGGGTCTCAAAGATGGGAATGCAAAAATCAGAATTTTCAAAATGTCTGCCGTTTCTATTAAAACAGGGAAAGGTCATAATATAGGACATTGCGATATCTCGGTTACCTAGGTGCGCAGGGTTCTGAAATTTTGCAGGTTCATAGAGCAAAGGGAGCTCTTCAATTATACGAAAAAAAATTTTGAAGCGATATTTACGGTTTTCGAGTTATTCACGAAAATGTGATTTTTCGGTCCCAAAAATGGGAAAATTTTCAAAATGCTACAAATTCAACAAAAAACGGTATCTAGGGGTTTAAAATGATGGCGAGTAAGGATGCAGTGTCGAAATTAATGCAAAAGGGACAGTATGCGCACGTTTGGGAGATATTTTTGTGTTGGGCATCCCCAACACAGTCAACACTAGTTATTATTATTTTTTTTCTTCCGGACATGAACTTGTCCGAGCCACATCTCATAGAAGGGCTTGATGGATCTTCATGAAATTGTGTATGGTGAAAAGGTGGGTCCCAAAGTTGGTAATAGGCTATTCGGAATTTTCAAAATGGCCGCCGTTTCCATGGAAACAGCAAAAGGTCATAAAATGGGACATTGATATATCTCGGTTACCTAGGTGCTCACGGTTCTGAAATTTTGTAGGTTAATAGAGCAAAAGGAACTCTTTAATAATACGAAAAAAATTTTGAAGCGATATTTACGGTTTTCGAGTTATTTACGAAAATGTGATTTTTCGGTCCCAAAAATGGGAAAATTGTCAAAATACTACGATTTCCACAAAATTTGGTATCTAGTGGTTTCAAATGATAGCGAGTTTGGGTGCGATGTCAAAATTAATGCAAGAGTGACAATATGCGTACGTTTGGGAGATATTTTTGTGTTGGGCATCCCCAACACAGTCAGCACTAGTTATTATGTCCCCGAACACGAAGTGTCGGGAACATATTGTTTTTGCTCGGTTTCTTATTATTATGTCCCCGAACACGAAGTGTCGGGGACATATTGTTTTTGCTCGGTTTCTTATTATTATTATTATTATTATTATTATTATTATTATTATTATTATTATTATTATTATTATTATTATGTCCCCGAACACGAAGTGTCGGGGACATATTGTTTTTGCTCGGTTTCTTATTATTATTATGTCCCCGAACACGAAGTGTCGGGGACATATTGTTTTTGCTCGGTTTCTTATTATTATTATTATTATTATTATTATTATTATTATTATTATTATTTTTCTCGGTATTCTGGATCGTGAACTTGTCCACCTCATTTTTTCGACATCTTTTAAGGTAGGAAGCTGAAAATTCATAAATCAAGAGTATGGAATGGGAGATTGTGCTTTCTGTATTTTTCGCCGAAATCGAACGACCCCATATAGGTAAAAAAAGGGCCTCAAAATGGCTCCTCGAAACCGAAGTTGAATTTTTCCTGGCATTTCTGATCCGGCAGGGGTAGGAAAAATTCCCTTATAGGTTTAGTGCGGATATACAATACCTTTCATTTAAAAAAAAAAATTTTGAAAATCGGACTTACCGTTTTCAAAATTTTGCAAAAAATCGAAAATTATTTTTTTTGTAAGATTGAGTTATCTTTCTTTGTACCATATATTTTGTGATATTAATGAAAAAAATTCTCAACTTTGTTATTTCTTAATGAAAATTGGTTTACAAGGTAATAGTGGTATGCCGAGTTCAATTTTGGAATCGAAATTTTTTTTTGGGCGGCCATTTTAAAAATGGCCGCCATTTCCCGCTAAAATTAAAATTACTCCGATTTTAATGAAAATTGGTATATAAGGTAATAGTGGTATGGCGAGTTGATTTTTGACGTCAAAATTTTTTTATTGTCGGCCATTTTCAAAATGGCCGCCGTTTCCCGCCAAAATTAAAGTTATTCTGATTTTGATGAAAATTGGTTTACAAGGTAATAGTGGTATGCCGAGTTCAATTTTAGAATCGAAATTTTTTTTGGGCCGCCATTTTCAAAATGGCCGCCATTTCCCGCCAAAATTAAAATGACTCCGATTTTAATGAAAATTGGTATATAAGGTAATAGTGGTATGGCAAGTTGATTTTTGACATCAAAATTTTTTTATCGTCGGCCATTTTCAAAATGGCCGCCGTTTCCCGCCAAAATTAAATTTACTCAGATTTTAACGAAAATTGGTATATAAGGTAATAGTTGTATGGCGAGTTGATTTTTGACATCGAAATATTTTTATTGTCGGCCATTTTAAAAATGGCCGCCGTTTCCCGCCAAAATTAAACTTACTCCTATTTTGATGAAAATTGGATAAATTAAGTTATCTCAAATGCCAAGAGACATTGACAAAGAGGGGTACGTGAGGGGACATTATTGTGACTCGCTTGCGATCACAATTAGAACTAGTTATTATTATGTCCCCGAACACGAAGTGTCGGGGACATATTGTTTTTGCTCGGTTTCTTATTATTATTATTATTATTATTATTATTATTATTATTATTATTATTATTATTATTATTATTTTTCTCGGTATTCTGGACCGTGAACTTGTCCACCTCATTTTTTCGACATCTTTTTAGGTAGGAAGCTGAATCTTCATATATCAAGAGTATGGAATGGGAGATTGTGCTTTTTGTATTTTTCGTCGAAATCGAACGACCCCTTATAGGTCAAAAAAGGGCCTCAAAATGGCTCCTCGAAACCGAAGTTGAATTTTTACCTGGCATTTCTGATCCGGCAGGGGTAGGTCAAATTCCTTTAAGGGGTAAGTGTAGACTTTCAATACCTTTCATTTAAAAAAAAAAATTTTGAAAATCGGACTTACGGTTTTCAAAATTTTGCAAAAAAACGAAATTTAATTTTTTTGTCATATTGAGTTATCTTTCTTTGTACTTTGTATTATGTAATAGTAATGTAAAAATTCTCAACTTTGTTATTTCTTATTGAAAATTGGTTTACAAGGTAATAGTGGTATGCCGAGTTCATTTTTGGTATCGAAAATTTTTTTTGGCGGCCATTTTCAAAATGGCGGCTAAAATTTCCCGCCAAAATTTAAACTTGCTCCGATTTTGATGAAAATTGGTATATAAGGTAATTGTGGTATGGCGAGAGGATTTTTGACATCAAAATTTTTCTATCGTCGGCCATTTTCAAAATGGCCGCCTTTTCCCGCCAAAATTAAAGTTACTCCGATTTTGACAAAAATTGGTATATAAAGTAATAGTGGTATGGCGAGTTGATTTTTGACATAATTTTTTTTCTATTGTCGACCATTTTCAAAATGGCCGCCGTTTCCCGCCAAAATTAAAGTTACTCTGATTTTGATGAAAATTGGTATATAAGGAAATAGTGCTATGGCGAGTTGATTTTTGACATCGAAATTTTTATTTCGTCGGCCATTTTCAAAATGGCCGCTGTTTCCCGCCAAAAATCAAAGTTACTCCGATTTTGATGAAAATTGGTATATAAGGTTATTGTGGTATGGCGAGTTTATTTTTGACATCAAAAATGTTTAATAGTTGGCCATTTTCAAAATGGCCGCCGTTTTCCGCCAAAATTAAACTTACTCCGATCTTGATGAAAATTGATATATTAGGTATTCTCAAATGCCCAAACACATATTGACAAAGAGGGGTACGTGAGGGGACATGTATGTGACTCGCTTGCGATCACAATTAGAACTAGTTATTATTATTATTATTATTATTATTTTTCTCGGTATTCTGGACCGTGAACTTGTCCACCTCATTTTTTCGACATCTTTTAAGGTAGGAAGCTGAATCTTCATATATCAAGAGTATGGAATGGGAGATTGTGCTTTTTGTATTTTTCGTCGAAATCGAACGACCCCTTATAGGTCAAAAAAGGGCCTCAAAATGGCTCCTCGAAACCGAAGTTGAATTTTTCCTGGCATTTCTGATCCGGCAGGGGTAGGACAAATTCCTTTATAGGGTAAGTGTAGACTTTCAATACCTTTCGTTTAAAAAAAAAAATTGAAAATCGGACTTACCGTTTTCAAACTTTTGTAAAAAATCGAAAATTAATTTTTTTGTAAGATTGAGTTATCTTTCTTTGTTCAATATATTTTGTAATGGTAATGAAAAAAAATCTCAACTTTGTTATTTCTTAATGAAAATTGGTTTACAAGGTAATAGTGGTATGCCGAGTTCATTTTTGGAATCGAAAAAAATTTTGACGGCCATTTTCAAAATGGCAGCTAAAATGGCTGCCATTTTCCCGCCAAAATTTAAACTTGCTCCGATTTTGACGAAAATTGGTATATAAGGTAATAGTGGTATGGCGAGTTGATTTTTGACATCGATTTTTTTTTATCGTCGGCCATTTTCAAAATGGCCGCCGTTTCCCGCCAAAATAAAAGTTACTCCGATTTTGATGAAAACTGGTATATAAGGTAATAGTGGTATGGGGATTTGATTTTTGACATTGAAATTTATTTATCGTCGACCATTTTCAAAATGGCCGCCGTTTCCCGCCAAAATTAAAGTTACTCAGATTTTGATGAAAATTGGTATTCAAGGTAATAGTGGTACTGCGAGTTGATTTTTGACATTATTTTTTTTTATCGTCGGCCATTTTCAAAATGGCCGCCGTTTCCCGCCAAAATTAAACTTGCTCCGATTTTAATGAAAATTAATATACAGGGTAATTGTGGTATGGGGAGTTCATTTTAAGCATCAAATTTTGTTTATGGTCTCATGCAACAGCTTTTGGATTCGACTGTGTGACTCTTCTCAACCATATGAGATTAAGGGAGAATAATATCTTATATGGATGTCAACCAAAAGCTTCTCCGTCACGTTCTTAGCATTTCATTGAAGAGTGGCTCCATTGTGGAGGACGAGAGCGGTAGTTATGCTCGCTAGTCACCACAATAGTTTACAAGTACGCTACCAATGCTTGTAAAAAGGGTGCTTCAATGGAATGATAAAGGCGTCATTGCTTAAACAGGGTTCCCACAAAAGCCAGAAATATTGCCAAAGAGGGGTACGTGAGTGGACATGTATGTGACTCGCTTGCGATCACAATTAGAACTAGTTATTATTATTATGTCCCCGAACACGAAGTGTCGGGGACATATTGTTTTTGCTCGGTTTCTTATTATTATGTCCCCGAACACGAAGTGTCGGGGACATATTGTTTTTGCTCGGTTTCTTATTATTATTATTATTATTATTATTATTATTATTATTATTATTATTATTATGTCCCCGAACACGAAGTGTCGGGGACATATTGTTTTTGCTCGGTTTCTTATTATTATTATTATTATTATGTCCCCGAACACGAAGTGTCGGGGACATATTGTTTTTGCTCGGTTTCTTATTATTATTATTATTATTATTATTATTATTTTTCTCGGTATTCTGGATCGTGAACTTGTCCACCTCATTTTTTCGACATCTTTTAAGGTGGGAAGCTGAAAATTCATAAATCAAGAGTATGGAATGGGAGATTGTGCTTTTTGTATTTTTCGCCGAAATCGAACGACCCCTTATAGGTAAAAAAAGGGCCTCAAAATGGCTCCTCGAAACCGTAGTTGAATTTTTCCTGGCATTTCTGATCCGGCAGGGGTAGGAAAAATTCCCTTATAGGTTAAGTGCGGATATACAATACCTTTCATTTAAAAAAAAAATTTTGAAAATCGGACTTACCGTTTTCAAAATTTTGCAAAAAATCGAAAATTATTTTTTTTTGTAAGATTGAGTTATCTTTCTTTGTACCATATATTTTGTGATATTAATGAAAAAAATTCTCAACTTTGTTATTTCTTGATGAAAATTGGTTTACAAGGTAATAGTGGTATGCCGAGTTCAATTTTGGAATTGAAATTTTTTTTTAGCGGCCATTTTAAAAATGGCCGCCATTTCCCGCCAAAATTAAAATTACTCCGATTTTAATGAAAATTGTTATATAAGTTAATTGTGGTATGGCGGGTTGATTTTTGACATCAAAATTTTTTTATCGTCGGCCATTTTCAAAATGGCCGCCGTTTCCCGCCAAAATTAAAGTTATTCTGATTTTGATGAAAATTGGTTTACAAGGTTATAGTGGTATGCCGAGTTCAATTTTGGAATCGAATTATTTTTTTTGGGCCGCCATTTTCAAAATGGCCGCCGTTTCCCGCCAAAATTAAACTTACTCAGATTTTAACGAAAATTGGTATATTAGTTATTCTCAAATGCCCAAACACATATTGACAAAGAGGGGTACGTGAGGGGACATGTATGTGACTCGCTTGCGATCACAATTAGAACTAGTTATTATTATTTTTCTCGGTATTCTGGACCGTGAACTTGTCCACCTCATTTTTTCAACATCTTTTAAGGTAGGAAGCTGAAACTTCATAAATCAAGAGTATGGAATGGGAAATTGTGCTTTTTGTATTTTTCGCCGAAATCGAATGACCCCTTATAGGTCAAAAAAGGGCCTCAAAATGGCTCCTCAAAACCGAAGTTGATTTTTACCTGGGATTTCTGATCCGGCAGGGGTAGGAAAAATTCATTTAAAGGGTAAGTGTAGACTTTTAATAGCTTTCATTTAAAAAAAGAATTTTGAAAATCGGACTTACGGTTCTCAAAATTTTGCAAAAAATCGAAATTTAATTTTTTTGTCAAATTGAGTTATCTTTCTTGTTACAATATATTTTGTAATAGTAAAGTAAAAATTCTCAACTTTGTTATTTCTTAATGAAAATCGGTATACAAGGTAATAGTGGTATGCCGAGTTCATTTTTGGTATCGAAAAAAATTTTTGGCGGCCATTTTCAAAATGGCGGCTAAAATGGCCGCCGTTTTCCCGCCAAAACTTAAACTTGCTCCAATTTTTATGAAAATTGGTATATAAGGTAATAGTGGTATGGCGAGTTGATTTTTGACATTAAAAATTATTTTTCGTCAGCCATTTTCAAAATGGCCGCCATTTCCCGCCAAAATTTAAAGTTACTCCGATTTTGATGAAAATTTGTATAAAAGGTAATAGTGGTATGGCGAGTTGATTTTTGACATTAAAAATTTTTCATCGTCGGCCATTTTCAAAATGGCCGCCGTTTCCCGCCAAAATTAAAGTTACTCAGATTTTGATGAAAATTGGTATTCAAAGTAATATTGGTATGGCGGGTTGATTTTTGACATCAGAATTTTTTTTATCGTCGACCATTTTCAAAATGGCTGCCGTTTCCCGCCAAAATTTAAAGTTACTCCGAATTTGATGAAAATTCTTACATAAGGTTATAGTGGTATGGCGAGTTGATTTTTAACATTAAAAATTTTTCATCGTCGGCCATTTCCAAAATGGCCGCCGTTTCCCGCCAAAATTAAAGTTACTCAGATTTTGATGAAAATTGGTATTCAAGGTAAAAGTGGTATGGCGAGTTGATTTTTGACATAAAAATTTTTTTATCGTCGACCATTTTCAAAATGGCTGCCGTTTCCCGCCAAAATTTAAAGTTACTCCGATTTTGATGAAAATTGGTACATAAGGTTATAGTGGTATGGCGAGTTGATTTTTGACATTAAAAAATTTTCATTGTCGGCCATTTCCCGCCAAAATTAAAGTAACTCAGATTTTGATGAAAATTGGTATTCAAAGTAATAGTGGTATGGCGAGTTGATTTTTAACATTGAAATTTATTTGTAGTCGGCCATTTTGAAAATGGCCGCCGTTTCCCGCCAAAATTAAACTTACTCCTATTTTGATGAATATTGGTAATATTAAGTGATCTCAAATGCCAAGAGACATATTGACAAAGAGGGGTACGTGAGGGGACATATATGTGACTCGCTTGCGATCACAATTAGAACTAGTTATTATTATTTTTCTCGGTATTCTGGATCGTGAACTTGTCCACCTCATTTTTTCGACATCTTTTAAGGTAGGAAGCTGAAAATTCATAAATCAAGAGTATGGAATGGGAAATTGTGCTTTTTGTATTTTTCGCCGAAATCGAACGACCCCATATAGGTAAAAAAGGGGCCTCAAAATGGCTCCTCGAAACCGAAGTTGAATTTTTCCTGGCATTTCTGATCCGGCAGGGGTAGGAAAAATTCCCTTATAGGTTAAGTGCGGATATACAATACCTTTCATTTAAAAAAAAAAATTTGAAAATCGGACTTACCGTTTTCAAAATTTTGCAAAAAATCGAAAATTATTTTTTTTGTCATATTGAGTTATCTTTCTTTGTACCATATATTTTGTGATATTAATGAAAAAAATTCTCAACTTTGTTATTTCTTAATGAAAATTGGTTTACAAGGTAATAGTGGTATGCCGAGTTCAATTTTGGAATCGAAATTTTTTTTTGGGCGGCCATTTTAAAAATGGCCGCCATTTCCCGCCAAAAATTAAACTTGCTCCAATTTTGATGAAAATTGGTATATAAGGTAATAGTGGCAAGGCGAGTTGATTTTTAACATCAAAATTTTATTATCGTTGGCCATTTTCAAAATGGCCGCCGTTTCCCGCCAAAAATTAAACTTACTCCGATTTTGATGAAAATTGGTATATAAGGTAATAGTGGTATGGCGAGTTGATTTTTGACATCAAGATTTTTTTTATCGTCGGCCATTTTCAAAATGGCCGCCGTTTCCCGCCAAAATTAAAGTTACTCTGATTTTGATGAAAATTGGTATATAAGGTAAAAGTGGTATGGCGAACTTTTTGACATCAAAATTTTTTAGCGTCTCTTAGCATTTGAGATAACTTATTATATCCAATTTTCATCAAAATAGGAGTAAGTTTAATTTTGGCCATTTCCCGCCAAAATTAAACTTACTCCTATTTTGATGAAAATTGGATATAATAAGTTATCTCAAATGCTAAGAGACATTGACAAAGAGGGGTACGTGAGGGGACATTTTTGTGACTCGCTTGCGATCACAATTAGAACTAGTTATTATTATTATTATTATTATTATTATTATTATTATGTCCCCGAACACTTCGTGTTCGGGGACATATTGTTTTTGCTCGGTTTCTTATTATTATTATTATGTCCCCGAACACGAAGTGTCGGGGACATATTGTTTTTGCTCGGTTTCTTATTATTATTATTATTATTATTATTATTTTTCTCGGTATTCTGGATCGTGAACTTGTCCACCTCATTTTTTCTACATCTTTTAAGGTAGGAAGCTGAAAATTCATAAATCAAGAGTATGGAATGGGAGATTGTGCTTTTTGTATTTTTCGCCGAAATCGAACGACCCCATATAGGTAAAAAAAGGGCCTCAAAATGGCTCCTCGAAACCGAAGTTGAATTTTTCCTGGCATTTCTGATCCGGCAGGGGTAGGAAAAATTCCCTTATAGGTTAAGTGCGGATATTCAATACCTTTCATTTAAAAAAAAAATTTTGAAAATCGGACCTACCGTTTTCAAAATTTTGCAAAAAATCCAAAATTATTTTTTTTGTAAGATTGAGTTATCTTTCTTTGTACCATATATTTTGTGATATTAATGAAAAAAATTCTCAACTTTGATATTTCTTAATGAAAATTGGTTTACAAGGTAATAGTGGTATTCCGAGTTCAATTTTGGAATCGAAAAATTTTTTAGGGCCGCCATTTTCAAAATGGCCGCAATTTCCCGCCAAAATTAAAATTACTCCGATTTTAATGAAAATTGGTATATAAGGTAATAGTGGTATGGCAAGTTGATTTTTGACATCAAAATTTTTTTATCGTCCGCCATTTTCAAAATGGCCTTCGTTTCCCGCCAAAATTAAATTTACTCAGATTTTAACGAAAATTGGTATATAAGGTAATATATGTATGGTGAGTTGATTTTTGACATCAACATTTTTTTATCGTCGGCCATTTTCAAAATGGCCGCCGTTTCCCGCCAAAATTAAAGTTACTCTGATTTTGATGAAAATTGGTATTTAAAGTAATAGTGGTATGGCGAGTTGATTTTTGACATTGAAATTTTTATTTCGTCGGCCATTTTCAAAATGGCCGCCGTTTCCCGCCAAAATCAAAGTTACTCTGATTTTGATGAAAATTGGTATATAAGGTAAAAGTGGTATGGCGAACTTATTTTTGACATCAAATTTTTTTTAGCGTCTCTTAGCATTTGAGATAACTTATTATATCCCATTTTCATCAAAATAGGAGTAAGTTTAATTTTGGCCATTTCCCCCCAAAATTAAACTTACTCCTATTTTGATGAAAATTGGATATAATAAGTTATCTCAAATGCTAAGAGACATTGACAAAGAGGGGTACGTGAGGGGACATTTTTGTGACTCGCTTGCGATCACAATTAGAACTAGTTATTATTATTATTATTATTTTTCTCGGTATTCTGGACCGTGAACTTGTCCACCTCATTTTTTCGACATCTTTTAAGGTAAGAAGCTGAATCTTCATATATCAAGAGTATGGAATGGGAGATTGTGCTTTTTGTATTTTTCGTCGAAATCGAACGACCCCTTATAGGTCAAAAAAGGGCCTCAAAATGGCTCCTCGCAACCGAAGTTAAATTTTTACCTGGCATTTTTGATCCGGCAGAGGTAGGACAAATTCCTTTATGGGCTAAGTGTGGACTTTCAATACCTTTCATTTAAAAAAAAAATTTTGAAAATCGGACTTACGGTTTTCAAAATTTTGCAAAAAATCGAAATTTAATTTTTTTGTCATATTGAGTTATCTTTCTTTGTACCTTGTATTTTGTAATAGTTATGTATAAATTCTCAATTTTGTTATTTCTTAATGAAAATTGGTTTACAAGGTAATAGTGGTATGCCGAGTTCATTTTTGGTATCGAAAATATTTTTGGCGGCCATTTTCAAAATGGCGGCTAAAACTTCCCGCCCAAATTTAAACTTGCTCCGATTTTGATGAAAATTGGTATATAAGGTAATAGTGGTATGGCGAGATGATTTTTGACATCAAAATTTTTCTATCGTCGGCCATTTTCAAAATGGCCGCCCTTTCCACAATGGCCGCCATTTCCCGCCAAAATTAAAGTTACTCCGATTTTGACGAAAATTGGTATATAAGGTAATAGTGGTATGGCGAGATGATTTTTGACATCGAATTTTTTTTATAGTCGGCCATTTTCAAAATGGCCACCGTTTCCCGCCAAAATTAAAGTTACACCAATTTTGATGAAAATCGGTATTTGAGGTAATAGTGGTATGCTGAGTTGATTTTCGGAATGAATTTTTTTTATCGTCGGCCATTTTCTAAATGGCCGCCATTTCCCGCCAAAATTAAAATTAATCTGATTTTCATGAAAACTGGTATATAAGGTAACAGTGGTATGGCGAGTTGATTTTTGACATTGAAATTTATTATGATCGGCTATTTTCAAAATGGCCACTGTTTCCAACCAAAATTAAACTTACTCCGATTTTAATGAAAATTAATATACAGGGTAATTGCGGTATGGGGAGTTCATTTTTAGCATCAAATTTTGTTTATGGTCCGATGCAACAGCTTTTGGATGCGACTGTGTGACTCTTCTCGACTATATGAGATTAAGGGAGAATAATATCTCATATGGATGTCAACCAAAAGCTTCTCCGTAACGTTTTTAGCATTTCATTGAAGAGTGGCTCCATTGTAGAGGACGAGAGCGGTAGTTATGCTCGCTAGTCACTACAATAGTTTACAAGTACGCTACCAATGCTTGTAAAAAGGGTGCTTCAATGGAATGATAAGGGCGTCATTGCTTAAACAGGGTTCCCACAAAAGCCAGATATATTGTCAAAGAGGGGTACGTGAGGGGACATGTATGTGACTCGCTTGCGATCACAATTAGAACTAGTTATTATTATTATTATGTCCCCGAACACGAAGTGTCGGGGACATATTGTTTTTGCTCGGTTTCTTATTATTATTATTATTATTATTATTATTATTATTATTATTATTATTATTATTATTATTTTTCTCGGTATTCTGGATCGTGAACTTGTCCACCTCATTTTTTCGACATCTTTTAAGGTAGGAAGCTGAAACTTCATATATCAAGAGTATGGAATGGGAGATTGTGCTTTTTGTATTTTTCGTCGAAATCGAACGACCCCTTATAGGTCAAAAAAGGGCCTCAAAATGGCTCCTCGAAACCGAAGTTGAATTTTACCTGGCATTTCTGATCCGGCAGGGGTAACACAAATTCCTTTATGGGGTAAGTGTAGACTTTCGATACCTTTCATTTAAAAAAAAAATTTTGAAAATCGGACTTACGGTTCTCAAAATTTTGCAAAAAATCGAAATTTAATTTTTTTGTCAAATTGAGTTATCTTTCTTGGAACAATATATTTTGTAATAGTAATGTAAAAATTCTTAACTTTGTTATTTCTTAATGAAAATTGGTTTACAAGGTTATAGTGGTATGCCGAGTTCATTTTTGGTATCGAAAAAAAATGTTGGCGGCCATTTTTAAAATGGCGGCTAAAATGGCCGCCATTTTCCCGCCAAAAATTAAACTTGCTCCGATTTTGATGAAAATTGGTATATAAAGTAATAGTGGTATGGCGAGTTGATTTTTGACATCAAAATTTTTTTATCGTCGGCCATTTTCAAAATGGCCGCCGTTTCCCGCCAAAATTAAAGTTACTCTGATCTTGATGAAAATTGGTATATAAGGTAATAGTGGTATGGCGAGTTGATTTTTGACATCGAAATTTTTATTTCGTCAGCCATTTTCAAAATGGCCGCCGTTTCCCGCCAAAATCAAAGTTTCTCCAATTTTGATGAAAATTGGTATATAAGGTTATAGTGGTATGGCGAGTTTATCTTTGATATCAAAATTTTTTTATCGTCGGTCATTTTCAAAATGGCCGCCGTTTCCCGCCAAAATTAAACTTACTCCTATTTTGATGAAAATTAGTTATAATAAGTTATCTCAAATGCCAAGAGACATTGACAAAGAGGGGTACGTGAGGGGACATTTTTGTGACTCGCTTGCGATCACAATTAGAACTAGTTATTATTATTTTTCTCGGTATTCTGGATCGTGAACTTGTCCACCTCATTTTTTCGACATCTTTTAAGGTAGGAAGCTGAAAATTCATAAATCAAGAGTATGGAATGGGAGATTGTGCTTTTTGTATTTTTCGCCGAAATCGAACGACCCCATATAGGTAAAAAAAGGGCCTCAAAATGGCTCCTCGAAACCGAAGTTGAATTTTTCCTGGCATTTCTGATCCGGCAGGGGTAGGAAAAATTCCCTTATAGGTTAAGTGCGGATATACAATACCTTTCATTTAAAAAAAAAAATTTGAAAATCGGACTTACCGTTTTCAAAATTTTGCAAAAAATCGAAAATTATTTTTTTTTGTAAGATTGAGTTATCTTTCTTTGTACCATATATTTTGTGATATTAATGAAAAAAATTTTCAACTTTGTTATTTCTTAATGAAAATTGGTTTACAAGGTAATAGTGGTATGCCGAGTTCAATTTTGGAATCGAAATTTTTTTTTGGGCGGCCATTTTAAAAATGGCCGGCATTTCCCGCCAAAATTAAAATTACTCCGATTTTAATGAAAATTGGTTTACAAGGTAATAGTGGTATGCCGAGTTCAATTTTGGAATCGAAATTTTTTTTTGGCCGCCATTTTCAAAATGGCCGCCACTTCCCGCCAAAATTAAAATTACTCCAATTTTAATGAAAATTGGTATATAAGGTTATAGTGGTATGGCAAGTTGATTTAGACATCAAAATTTTTTTATCGTCGGCCATTCTTAAAATGGCCGCCGTTTCCCGCCAAAATTAAATTTACTCAGATTTTAACGAAAATTGGTATAAAAGGTAATATATGTATGGTGAGTTGATTTTTGACATCGAAATATTTTTATTGTCGGCCATTTTAAAAATGGCCGCCGTTTCCCGCCCAAATTAAACTTACTCCTATTTTGATGAAAATTGGATAAATTAAGTTATCTCAAATGCCAAGAGACATTGACAAAGAGGGGTACGTGAGGGGACATTTTTGTGACTCGCTTGCGATCACAATTAGAACTAGTTATTATTATTTTTCTCGGTATTCTGGACCGTGAACTTGTCCACCTCATTTTTTCGACATCATTTAAGGTAGGAAGCTGAATCTTCATATATCAAGAGTATGGAATGGGAGATTGTGCTTTTTGTATTTTTCGTCGAAATCGAACGACCCCTTATAGGTCAAAAAAGGGCCTCAAAATGGCTCCTCGAAACCGAAGTTGAATTTTTACTGGCATTTCTGATCCGGCAGGGGTAGGAAAAATTCCCTTATAGGTTAAGTGCGGATATACAATACCTTTCATTTAAAAAAAAAAATTTGAAAATCGGACTTACCGTTTTCAAAATTTTGCAAAAAATCGAAAATTATTTTTTTTGTAAGATTGAGTTATCTTTCTTTGTACCATATATTTTGTGATATTAATGAAAAAAATTTTCAACTTTGTTATTTCTTAATGAAAATTGGTTTACAAGGTAATAGTGGTATGCCGAGTTCAATTTTGGAATCGAAATTTTTTTTTGGGCGGCCATTTTAAAAATGGCCGGCATTTCCCGCCAAAATTAAAATTACTCCGATTTTAATGAAAATTGGTTTACAAGGTAATAGTGGTATGCCGAGTTCAATTTTGGAATCGAAATTTTTTTTTGGCCGCCATTTTCAAAATGGCCGCCACTTCCCGCCAAAATTAAAATTACTCCAATTTTAATGAAAATTGGTATATAAGGTTATAGTGGTATGGCAAGTTGATTTAGACATCAAAATTTTTTTATCGTCGGCCATTCTTAAAATGGCCGCCGTTTCCCGCCAAAATTAAATTTACTCAGATTTTAACGAAAATTGGTATAAAAGGTAATATATGTATGGTGAGTTGATTTTTGACATCGAAATATTTTTATTGTCGGCCATTTTAAAAATGGCCGCCGTTTCCCGCCCAAATTAAACTTACTCCTATTTTGATGAAAATTGGATAAATTAAGTTATCTCAAATGCCAAGAGACATTGACAAAGAGGGGTACGTGAGGGGACATTTTTGTGACTCGCTTGCGATCACAATTAGAACTAGTTATTATTATTTTTCTCGGTATTCTGGACCGTGAACTTGTCCACCTCATTTTTTCGACATCATTTAAGGTAGGAAGCTGAATCTTCATATATCAAGAGTATGGAATGGGAAATTGTGCTTTTTGTATTTTTCGTCGAAATCGAACGACCCCTTATAGGTCAAAAAAGGGCCTCAAAATGGCTCCTCGAAACCGAAGTTGAATTTTTACTGGCATTTCTGATCCGGCAGGGGTAGGAAAAATTCCTTTATAGGTAAAGTGTGGATATTTAATACCTTTCATTTTAAAAAAAAAATTTGAAAATCGGACCTACCGTTTTCAAAATTTTGCAAAAAATCGAAACTTATTTTTTTTGTAAGATTGAGTTATCTTCCTTTGTACAATATATTTTGTAATAGTAATGAAAAAAATTCTCAACTTTGTTATTTCTTAATGAAAATTGGTTTACAAGGTAATAGTGTTATGGCGAATTCATTTTTGGAATCGAAATTTTTTTTGGCGGCCATTTTCAAAATGGCGGCTAAAATGGCTGCCATTTTCCCGCCAAAATTTAAACTTGCTCCGATTTTGATGAAAATTGGTATATATGGTAATAATGGTATGGTGAGTTGATTTTTGACATCAAATTTTTTTTATCGTCACCCATTTTCAAAATGGCCGCCGTTTCCCGCCAAAATTAAAATTACTCCGATTTTGATGAAAATTGATAAATAAGGTAATACTGGTATGGCGAGTTGATTTTTGACATTGAAATTTATTTATCGGCAGCCATTTTTAAAATGGCCACCGTTTCCCGCCAAAATTAAACTTACTCCTATTTTGATTAAAATTGGGTATATTAAGTTATCTCATTAAATGCAGAGAGACATATTGACAAAGAGGGGTACGTGAGGGGACATCTTTGTGATTCGCTAGCGATCACAATTAGAACTAGTTTTTCTCGGTATTCTGGATCATGAACTTGTCCACCTCATTTTTTCGACATCTTTTCAGGTAGGAAGCTGAAAATTCATAAATCAAGAGTATGGAATGGGAGATTGTGCTTTTTGTATTTTTCGCCGAAATCGAACGACCCCATATAGGTGAAAAAAGGGCCTCAAAATGGCTCCTCAAAACCGAAGTTGAATTTTTCCTGGCATTTCTGATCCGGCAGGGGTAGGAAAAATTCCCTTATAGGTTAAGTGCGGATATACAATACCTTTCATTTTAAAAAAAATTTTGAAAATCGGACTTACGGTTTTCAAAATTTTGCAAAAAATCGAAATATAATTTTTTTGTCATATTGAGTTATCTTTCTTTGTACTTTGTATTATGTAATAGTAATGTAAAAATTCTCAACTTTGTTATTTCTTAATGAAAATTGGTTTACAAGGTAATAGTGGTATGCCGAGTTCAATTTTGGAATCGAAATTTTTTTTTGGGCAGCTATTTTAAAAATGGCCGCCATTTCCCGCCAAAATTAAAATTACTCCGATTTTAATGAAAATTGGTATATAAGGTAATTGTGGTATGGCGAGTCGATTTTTGACATCAAAATTTTTTTATCGTCGGCCATTTCAAAATGGCCGCCGTTTCCCGCCAAAATTAAATTTACTCAGATTTTAACGAAAATTGGTAGATAAGGTTATAGTTGTATGGCGAGTTGATTTTTGACATCGAAATATTTTATTGTCGGCCATTTTAAAAATGGCCGCCGTTTCCCGCCAAAATTAAACTTACTCCTATTTTGATGAAAATTGGATAAATTAAGTTATCTCAAATGCCAAGAGACATTGACAAAGAGGGGTACGTGAGGGGACATTTTTGTGACTCGCTTGCGATCTAAATTAGAACTAGTTATTATCATTATTATGTCCCCGAACACGAAGTGTCGGGGACATATTGTTTTTGCTCGGTTTCTTATTATTATTATTATTATGTCCCCGAACACGATGTGTCGTGGACATATTGTTTTTGCTCGGTTTCTTATTATTATTATTATTATTATTATTATTATTATTATTATTATTATTATTATTATTATTTTTCTAGGTATATTGGATCGTGAACTTGTCCACCTCATTTTTCCGACATCTTTTAAGGTAGGAAGCTGAAAATTCATAAATCAAGAGTATGGAATGGGAGATTGTGCTTTTTGTATTTTTCGCCGAAATCGAACGACCCCATATAGGTAAAAAAAAGGGCCTCAAAATGGCTCCTCGAAACCGAAGTTGAATTTTCCTTGCATTTCTGATCCGGCAGGGGTTGGAAAAATTCCCTTATAGGTTAAGTGCGGATATACAATACCTTTCATTTAAAATCGGACTTACCGTTTTCAAAATTTTGCAAAAAATCGAAAATCATTTTTTTTGTAAGATTGAGTTATCTTTCTTTGTACCATATATTTTGTGATATTAATGAAAAAAATTCTCAACTTTGTTATTTCTTAATGAAAATTGGTTTACAAGGTAAAAGTGGTATGCCAAGTTCAATTTTGGAATCAAAAATTTTTTTTGGGCGGCCATTTTAAAAATGGCCGCCATTTCCCGCCAAAATTAAAGTTATTCTGATTTTGATGTAAATTGGTATTTAAGGTAATAGTGGTATGGCGAGTTGATTTTTGACATCAAAATTTTTTTATCGTCGGCCATTTTCAAAATGGCCGCCGTTTCCCGCCAAAATTAAAGTTATTCTGATTTTGATGTAAATTGGTTTACAAGGTAATAGTGGTATGCCGAGTTCAATTTTGGAATCGAAATTTTTTTTTGGGCCGCCA
Source organism: Arcuatula senhousia (assembly GCA_963971305.1). Classification (NCBI taxonomy): domain Eukaryota; kingdom Metazoa; phylum Mollusca; class Bivalvia; order Mytilida; family Mytilidae; genus Arcuatula; species Arcuatula senhousia. The sequence goes on from OZ020308.1 coordinate 30,271,546, forward strand.
TTTTCAAAATGGCCGCAATTTCCCGCCAAAATTAAAATTACTCAGATTTTAATGAAAATTGGTATTTAAGGTAATAGTGGTATGGCAAGTTGATTTTTGACATCAAAATTTTTTTATCGTCGGCCAATTTCAAAATGGCCACCGTTTCCCGCCAAAATTAAATTTACTCAGATTTAAACGAAAATTTGTATATAAGGTAATAGTTGTATGGCGAGTTGATTTTTGACATCGCAATATTTTTATTGTCGGCCATTTAAAAAATGGCCGCCGTTTCCCGCCAAAATTAAACTTACTCCTATTTTGATGAAAATTGGATAAATTAAGTTATCTCAAATGCCAAGAAACATTGACAAAGAGGGGTACGTGAGGGAACATTTTTGTGACTCGCTTGCGATCACAATTAGAACTAGTTATTATTATTATTATTATTTTTCTCGGTATTCTGGAGTGGTGAACTTGTCAACCTCATTTTTTCGACATCTTTTAAGGTAGGAAGCTGAAACTTCATATATCAAGAGTATGGAATGGGAGATTGTGCTTTTTGTATTTTTCGCCGTAGTCGAACGATCCCTTTAAGGTCAAAAAAGGGCCTCAAAATGGCTTCTCGAAACCGAAGTTGAATTTTTACCTGGCATTTCTGATCCGGCAGGGGTAGGAAAAATTCCTTTATAGGTAAAGTGCGGATATTTAATACCTTTCATTTAAAAAAAAAAATTTTGAAAATAGGACTTACCGTTTTCAAAATTTTGCAAAAAATCGAAATTTAATTTTTTGGTAAGATTGAGTTATCTTCCTTTGTACAATATATTTTGTAATAGTAATGAAAAAAATTCTCAATTTTGTTATTTCTTAATGAAAATTGGTTTACACGGTAATAGTGGTATGCCGAGTTCATTTTTGGTATCGAAATTTTTTTTTGGCGGCCATTTTCAAAATGGCGGCTAAAATGGCCGCCGTTTTCCCGCCAAAATTTAAACTTACTCCGATTTTGATGAAAATTGGTATATAAGGTATTAGTGGTATGGTGAGTTGATTTTTGACACCAAAATTTTTTTATCGTCGGCCATTTTCAAAATGGCTGCCGTTTCCCGCCAAAATTAAAGTTACTCTGATTTTAATGAAAATTGGTATTTAAGGTAATAGTGGTATGGCGAGTTGATTTTTGACATCAAAATTTTTTTATCGTTTGCCATTTTCAAAATGGCCGCCTTTTCCCGCCAAAATTAAAGTTACTCTGATTTTGATGAAAATTGGTAGAGAAGGTAATAGTGGTATGGCGAGTTGATTTTTGACATCAAAATTTTTTTATCGTTTGCCCTTTTCAAAATGGCCGCCTTTTCCCGCCAAAATTAAAGTTACTCTGATTTTGATGAAAATTGGTATATAAGGAAATAGTGGTATGGCGAGTTTATTTTTGACATCAAAATTCTTTTTCGTCGGCCATCTTCAAAATGGCCGCCGTTTCCTGCCAAAATTAAACTTTCTCCTATTTTGATGTAAATTGGATATATTAAGTTATCTCAAATGCCAAGAGACATTGACAAAGAGGGGTACGTGAGGGGACATTTTTGTGACTCGATTGCGATCACAATTAGAACTAGTTATTATTATTTTTCTCGGTATTCTGGACCGTGAACTTGTCCACCTCATTTTTTCGACATCTTTTAAGGTAGGAAGCTGAATCTTCATATATCAAGAGTATGGAATGGGAGATTGTGCTTTTTGTATTTTTCGTCGAAATCGAGCGACCCCTTATAGGTCAAAAAAGGGCCTCAAAATGGCTCCTTGAAACCAAAGTTGAATTTTTACCTGGCATTTCTAATCCGGCAGGGGTAGGACAAATTCCTTTATGGGGTAAGTGTAGACTTTCAATACCTTTCATTTAAAAAAAAAATTGAAAATCGGACTTACGGTTTTCAAAATTTTGCAAAAAATCGAAATATAATTTTTTTGTCATATTGAGTTATCTTTCTTTGTACTTTGTATTATGTAATAGTAATGTAAAAATTCTCAACTTTGTTATTTCTTTTTGAAAATTGGTTTACAAGGTAATAGTGGTATGCCGAGTTCATTTTTGGTATCGAAAATTTTTTTTGGCGGAAATTTTCAAAATGGCGGTTAAAATTTCCCGCCAAAATTTAAACTTTCTCCGATTTTGATGAAAATTGGTATATAAGGTAATAGTGGTATGGCGAGATGATTTTTGACATCAAAATTGTTCTATCGTCGGCCATTTTCAAAATGGCCGCCTTTTCCCGCCAAAATTAAAGTTACTCAGATTTTGACGAAAATTGGTATATAAAGTAATAGTGGTATGGCAAGTTGATTTTTGACATAATTTTTTTTTTATTGTCGGCCATTTTCAAAATGGCCGCCGTTTCCCTCCAAAATTAAAGTTACTCTGATTTTGATGAAAATTGGTATATAAGGTAAAAGTGCTATGGCGAGTTGATTTTTGACATAAAAATTTCTATTTCGTCGGCCATTTTCAAAATGGCCGCCGTTTCCCGCCAAAAATCAAAGTTACTCCGATTTTAATGAAAATTGGTATATAAGGTTATTGTGGTATGGCGAGTTTATTTTTGACATCAAAAATTTTTTATCGTTGGCCATTTTCAAAATGACCGCCGTTTCCCGCCAAAATTAAACTTACTCCGATCTTGATGAAAATTGGTATATTAGGTATTCTCAAATGCCCAAACACATATTGACAAAGAGGGGTACGTGAGGGGACATGTATGTGACTCGCTTGCGATCACAATTAGAACTAGTTAAGTCTCCCAAACGAAGTTTGGAGACTTATTGTTTTTACTCAGGTTTTTCAGATTTTTTTTACTATGAACTTGTCCGACCGGTTTCTCGGAGATGGTTTTTCAGATCAAAACCATACTTGGTATATGAGTTATTCATGTTATGAAGGTGTGCACAAAACTTCCGAATTTTTCAAGATGGCCGCCTATTTCAAAATGGCCGACAAAAATCGGCTAATTTTTGGGAATGTTGACCGATTCTGATGAACATTGGTTTCTGGGCTAAACATGATGCTCCGAGTTCAATGGAAAAGACCAAAAATTGCTATCTTGTATAGTTTTTATTTCATAATTTTTTTTTGTATTTTTTTTTGAATTTTTGAAAAATCACATAAAAAATTTAAAAAAATTCTGAAAAAAAATCAAGTGCTCCGATCAAAAATCTGATTTGATATTTGAAATCAGCATTATAAAAGCTACAAAACGGGGTGAGTCATGATAAAATCTGACCAACGGTTTTCGAGTTATACAGTTTTGAAATTTTTTCCGAAGTGACCCCACCCCTCCTTTGGACCCCCTTAATTTGGCAATGGACCTCTTACATTGAAACGATTACCGTATTGAGTTCAAGTACATGTTAGGCATCTTATAATAGGTATTGTTTATACAGATTGGATTTACTGTTTGAGAACTATAAGGAGTTTTGTGTGCGAAACCATGGCATTTTGGCCTATGGTCCTTCTTTCTGGTACCCCCCAGAACCCCTTATGACTTGTGAATCTGATCTTTTTGGTATTAATTCTTTACATTGGCCTTAGTCCTACATGTTTACCAAGTTTCAGAAGGATCGGTTAAAAAATGCCTGCAAAAAGTTACGGTATGTAATTATTAAGTCTCCCAAACGAAGTTTGGAGACTTATTGTTTTTACTCAGGTTTTTCAGATTTTTTTTACTATGAACTTGTCCGACCGGTTTCTCGGAGATGGTTTTTCAGATCAAAACCATACTTGGTATATGAGTTATTCATGTTATGAAGGTGTGCACAAAATTTTCGATTTTTTCAAGATGGCCGCCTATTTCAAAATGGCCGACAAAAATCGGCTAATTTTTCGGAATGTTGACCGATTCTGATGAACATTGGTTTCTGGGCTAAACATGATGCTCCGAGTTCAATGGAAAAGACCAAAAATTGCTATCTTGTATAGTTTTTTTTTTTCATAATTTTTTTTTGTATTTTTTTTGAATTTTTGAAAAATCACATAAAAAATTTAAAAAAATTCTGAAAAAAAATCAAGTACTCCGATCAAAAATCTGATTTGATATTTGAAATCAGCATTATAAAAGCTACAAAAAGGGGTGAGTCATGAAAAAATCTGACCAACGGTTTTCGAGTTATACAGTTTTGAAATTTTTTCCGAAGTGACCCCACCCCTCCTTTGGACCCCCTTAATTTGGCAATGGACCTCTTACATTGAAACGATTACCGTATTGAGTTCAAGTACATGTTAGGCATCTTATAATAGGTATTGTTTATACAGATTGGATTTACTGTTTGAGAACTATAAGGAGTTTTGTGTGCGAAACCATGGCATTTTGGCCTATGGTCCTTTTTTCTGGTACCCCCCAGAACCCCTTATGACTTGTGAATCTGATCTTTTTGGTATTAATTCTTTACATTGGCCTTAGTCCTACATGTTTACCAAGTTTCAGAAGGATCAGTTAAAAAATGCCTGCAAAAAGTTACGGTATGTAATTATTAAGTCTCCCAAACGAAGTTTGGAGACTTATTATGTCTCCCAAACGAAAGTTTGGAGACATATTGTTTTTACTCTGTTTCTTATTATTATTTTTCTTCTTCTTTCTTCGACATGAACGTGTCCGGCACTTTTTTTGAAAATGCCTTGAAGGATTTGAACGAAACATGGTACAATGGTAGATGGGTTACTGGAGGTGTGCACGACCTTTTAAAAATTTTCAAAATGGCTGCCGTTTCCGCGTTATAAGCGAAAGTTCATAATATAGGACATTGCGATATCTTGGTTACCTAGGTGCGCAGGGTTCTGAAATTTTGTAGGTGAATAGACGAAAAGGAGCTCATTAATAATACGAAAAAAAAATTCGAAGTGATATTTACGGTTTTCGAGTTATTCACGAAAATGTGATTTTTCGAGCCCAAAAATGCGAAATTTGTCAAAGTGCTTCGATTTCAATGAAATTTTATTTCTAGGGGTTTTATTGGATGACGAATTAGAATACAGTATCAAAAATGCATTCGTTTGGGAGACATTTTGTGTTGGGCATCCCCAACACAGTCAGCACTTGTTATATCTCCCAAACACTATGTTTGGGAGATATATTGTTTTTACTCTGTTTCTTATTATTATATCTCCCAAACACTATGTTTGGGAGATATATTGTTTTTACTCTGTTTCTTATTATTATTATTCTTTTTTTTTCTTCCGGACATGAACGTGTCCGGACCGTTTCTAAAAAACTACTCAATGGATCTTCATGAAACTTTGTATGTTGGTAGAGGGGGTCTCAAAGGTGGGAATGCAAAAATTAGAATTTTAAAAATGGCTGCGGTTTCCATGGAAATAATTTAAGGTCATAATATAGGACATTGTGATATCTTGGTTACCTAGGTGCGCAGGGTTGTGAAATTTTGCAGGTTAATAGAGCAAAAGGAGCTCTTTAATAATACGAAAAAAAAATTTGAAGCGATATTTACGGTTTTCGAGTTATTCACGAAAATGTGATTTTTCGGTCCCAAAAATGGGAAAATTGTCAAAATGCTTAGATTTCAACAAAATTTGGTATCTAGAGGTTTCTAATGATAGTGATTTAGGGTGCGATGTCAAAATTTATGTAAGAGTGACAGTATGCGTACGTTTGGGAGATATTTTTGTGTTGGGCATCCCCAACACAGTCAACACTAGTTATTATATCTCCCAAACACTATGTTTGGGAGATATATTGTTTTTACTCTGTTTCTTATTATTATTATTATTCTTTTTTTTTCTTCTTCCGACCATGAACGTGTCTGCACCACATCTCATAAAACTACTGAATGGATCTTTCTGAAATTTTGTATGGTGGTAGAATGGGTCCCAGAGGTGTGCATGCAATTTTCGAAATTTTCAAAATGGCCACCGTTTCCTTGGAAACAGGGAAAGGTCATAATATAGGACATTGCGATATCTCGGTTACCTAGGTGCGCAGGGTTCTGAAATTTTGAAGGTGAGTAGAGCAAAAGGAGCTCTTTAATAATATGAAAAAAAAAATTGAAGCGATATTTACGGTTTTCGAGTTATTCACGAAAATGTGATTTTTCGGGCCAAAAAATGGGAAAACTGTCAAAATGCTACGATTTCGACAAAATTTGGTATATAGGGGTTTCAAATGATGACGATTTAGGATGCGATGTCAAAGTTTATGCAAGAGTGACAATATGCGTACGTTTGGGAGATATTTTTGTGTTGGGCATCCCCAACACAGTCAGCACTAGTTCTTCTTCTTTTTTTTCTTCTTCCGGACATGAACGTGTCCGCGTAGTTTTTCAAAAACTACTCAATGGTTCTTTATGAAATTCTGTAAGGTGATAGAGTGGGTCCCAAAGGTGTGCATGCAATTTTCAAAAATTTAAAAATGGCCGCCGTTTCCATGGAAACAGGAAAAGGTCATAATATAGGACATTGCGATATCTCGGTTACCTAGGTGCGCAGGTTTCTGAAATTTTGTACGTGAGTAGAGCAAAAGGAGCTCTTTAATAATACGAAAAAAAAATTCGAAGCGATATTTACGGTTTTCGAGTTATTCACGAAAATGTGATTTTACGGTCCAAAAAATGGGAAAATTGTCAAAATGCTACGATTTCGACAAAATTTGATATCTAGGGGTTTTAAATGATGGCGAATTAGAATGCGATGTCAAAATTTATGCAAAAGTGACAATATGCGTACGTTTGGGAGATATTTTTGTGTTGGGCATCCCCAACACAGTCAGCACTTGTTATTATTATTTTTTTTCTCGGTATTCTGGAGTGTGAACTTGTCCATCTATTTTTTTCGACATCTTTTAAGGTAGGAAGGTGAAACTGCATATATCAAGAGTATGGAATGGGAGATTGTGCTTTTTGTATTTTTGTCGAAATCGAACGACCCCTTATAGGTAAAAAAAGGGCCTCAAAATGGCTCCTCGAAACCAAAGTTGAATTTTACCTGGCATTTCTGATCCGGCAGGGGTAGGACTAATTCCTTTATAGGGTAAGTATAGACCATTAATACCTTTCATTAAAAAAAAATAATTTTGAAAATCGGACTTACCGTTTTCAAAATTTTGCAAAAAATCGAAAATTAATTTTTTTGTAAGATTGAGTTATCTTTCTTTATACAATATATTTTGTAATAGTAATGTAAAAATTCTCAACTTTATTATTTCTTAATGAAAATTGGTTTACAAGGTAATAGTGGTATGCCAAGTTCATTTTTGGTATCGAAAATTTTTTTGGCGGCTATTTTCAAAATGGCGGATAAAAGGGCCGCCATTTTCCCGCCAAAATTTAAACTTTTTCCGATTTTGATGAAAATTGGTATATAAGGTAATAGTGGTATGGCAAGATGATTTTTGACATCAAAATTTTTTTTTCGTCGGCCATTTTCAAAATGGCTGCAATTTCCCGCCAAAATTAAACCTACTCCAATTTTATTAAAAATTGGTATATAAGGTAATACTGGTATGGCGAGATGATTTTTGACATCAATTTTTTTTTATCGTCGGGCATTTTGAAAATGGCCGCCATTTCCCGCCAAAATTAAAGTTACTTTGATTTTGATGAAAATTAGTATATAAGGTAATGGTGGTATGGGGAGTTGATTTTAGACATTAGAATTTTTTTATCGTCAGCTATTTTCAAAATGGCCTCCTTTTTCCGCAAAATTAAACTTACTCTGATTTTAATGAAAAATGATATTTTATGTTATTTCAAATGCCAAAAAAAAAACATATTGACAAAGAGGGGTACGTGAGGGGACATGTATGTGACTCGCTTGCGATCACAATTAGAACTAGTCATTATTATTTTTCTCAGTATTCTGGAGTGTGAACTTGTCCACCTCATTTTTTTGTCATCTTTCAAGGTAGGAAGCTGAAACTTCATATATCAAGTGTATGGAATGGGAGATTGTGCTTTTTTATTTTTTTCGCTGAAATCGGATTACCCTTTATAGGTCAAAAAAGGGCCTCAAAATGGCTCCTCGAAACCCAAGTTGAATTTTACCTGGCATTTCTGATCCGGCAGGGGTAGGAAAAATTCCTTTATAGGTTAATAGCGGATATTTAATACCTTTCATTTAAAAAAAAAATTGAAAATCGGACTTACCGTTTTCAAAATTTTGCAAAAAATCGAAAATTATTTTTTTGTAAGATTGAGTTATCTTTCTTTGTACAATATATTTTGTAATAGTAATGAAAAAAATTCTCAACTTGGTTATTTCTTCATGAAAATTAATTTACAAAGTAATAGTGCACACGGCAGAACCATTAAGACGAGAAATAATGTTGACGGACGGGACATAGACGTAAAATCTTTGAAACGGATTAAAACACAGGTAAAATACACAATTTGGGATGGATATAGTCAGAAAAGGTAAGACATTTTATTTGTTTACATATGATAATAGAAAAACTGAAGCGTACAGTATAAAGAAAAATGAACTAGCTAAATATTTATGTTTGAAACATTGAAATCGGCCATGTAGTTTTCGAGAACATTAACAAACCAATAGCCTACCCTCGTACTCAAGCACACTTTCAATACGAGCAACGTGTAGCAAAAACCACTTTTTTGTGTTTTTTAAAAGTTTTGTGCTCTTTTAATGATTTTTGAAATTGTATAGTCTGTTCATCAATTTATTCACGAAGCCATGGACTGCAAAGCATGTTGCTGTCCAAGAAAAAGGGGTACATGCAAATAATCTACGTTACGGACGAATACATGCATGATTTATAATGTATCAGACAAATGGTGCATGTATATACTTTGTCAGCGACTGTCGTATGAACGTCGTGTCTTAACGGCAAACGACAGTCTGAGTTAAATTTATAAATATTAAATAAAAAATAAAAATGTTTCAATATCAGTTCTGGTGCCGCCAGGTGGGTGTAACAACCTTCTCCTTTCTTGTAAATATGTCTGAATAAGCATATACAAATGATTTGTGTTTTTGTCTCTCAGTGTGTTTCTTTGCCTTGCTGGCTGGTAGGTTTTCACGAAAAGAATTGACGCAAATGTGACAGAGCTAAAATTGACAATTTTCTTTTTGGACATTCAATAATTTTCATTTGTAATTTTATTCATTATTTTCATTTAAGTTTTGTTGTTTATGAAATAGTTTTTTATCAGTATTTTAAGGGCTTTATTTTGATTATAAGTATTTTTGTTCAACATTCCATAAGTAATTAAGTAGATACGATTAACTCTGTCACATGTCATTTCTAGCTTTAATTAAGATATCTATTGTGTTCAAAATTTAAATATTCTTTTATGTCAAATTTATGTATTTTCACTCAAATTAAGTAATATTAATCTGTCAAATTATTAGGGGTATATATGTTAGGGACATTTTTATATTCTTCAGGGAGTTAAGTTAAGTTCAGTTAAGAAAAGTTGAGTATAGAGCATACGTTTTATTTTCAATCAAGTTAAGAACTCTGAGTCAATCGTATTGACATTATCATTGTTTTAAAGTGAGCCAGAATAACTTCTGACATTTCCACTTAATGTTTGTACATTGTTTCCACTGTTGAAAAGGAATAAATTGTTAAAGTCGTCTGCTGTTTGTATCCAGTGTCGCCACACAGTGTCCTACTAGTCAGCCGTAGTCAGTGTTTAGTCGAGGAAGTCGACAGTGTTCAGTCGCAGAGGCAGTCTGCAGTTATTCATTCATTTATTATTCGTTTTTTGTTTTGTGTTCCTGTTTCCCGTTGTGACCCCGTAAGTTTCCCGGTCACACAAAACAAAGAAAAAACATATATTTTGCAACTTGTACCGATAAATAATATAAATGAGGGAGGTTTTGGTGCATTAAGGGGGTTTGCTCCTGTATCTAAAAGTAAATAAAAATGGATAAAATTGCATCTTTTTTAAAGAATATGGATAAATGGTCAAAATAAGCAAGAACAAAAATGTAAATCCATGTGCTTATTTTTATGCTACAATCGTTTATAATTTTAGCGGGAAATACATTCTCTCTAGATTTTTCATTACTTTTGCATTGCCGCAAATTGGTATTTTAAAACTCTTTAAAATGTATGACAAGAGTCAATAAAATTTCATAAAAAATTGTGAACTGCATATTTGATGGCCATATTTTTGAATACGAAAAAGAAAATAGGGGGTTCATGGGCAAAAAATTTCAAGCATAATGGATGGATAAACCCCGAGGATCTCGAAAATCTGTCAAAAATCTCAAAATATGAGGAGTAAACCTCCTTTAAACCAAGTTCAACCATATTTCAATGGCCTGTTCTTAATCAAGACCATTGCGATCTCTTATTTCTCCGGTGTTTCTGCGTTGTTTTCTTTTTTTTTTAGTTACACGTTTCAGATTGATTCTTCAAGTTCGGTCGTTTTGTTATTACCTTTTATTATATCTAACTTATTGGTTGGGATTAAGTTGTTGTTTTAATGTTCATCTGTACCTTTCTTTAAAACATGGCATTATTTTTAATGTATTTTCAGTATATGCACAGCCAAAACTGCACATTAAATTGAAATTTAAAGTGTAGCTGGACCTAGATATTAAACATTCTTACCTTTTCTCTATGAATTCTTCCCCCAAAAAATCTTTATTTTAGAGATCTCTTTTTTTAGCTTTTAAAAACACCCGATTCAAGGCTAGTAACACTTTCACCCTTTCTTGTGGCCTCAAATTTCATGCAGCTTTCAATAGGGGTTTTAACTAAAAATGTTCACCTCGTTACATGTAAGAGGCACAATAGGGTCAGTATGTCCTTTTTCAATTTAAAATCTGAACAGGAAAAAAAAAGAGATCTTTATTTCTAAGGAACTTAAAATGAAAAATTGATAGAAATTGAATCAGATATTACCATATCTAGGTCCAGCTATGCTTTATTTTATTATTCTATTTGTAGTTTTTGTTCTGCATATACTAAAAAATAGGTAGAAAATTTCGCTATTTTTAACGAAAGGTACAGATGAACCTTAATTGTATTTTAGTTACACCTGTTGACTGCAACGCAATTATTTTGCATGTATCGGTCCGTTACCAAGTTTTATTGCATGTATTTAGAGTCATTTTGTTATGCTTGAAATATATAAAAAATTATTGAACGTTATTATTGGATATTGATATTTTCATTAAAACAAAACTGTATTTACTTCTTTTACTTATAAAGAAGCATAACTTACCAGATATTACTCTATATTAACCAGTTTGAATTGTCCGTGTCAATGTAATCAATTCGATCACACCGTTCGTGAATGATTTAAAAATATACCATTGTGTCCTTATACAATATGTTCTTGTTTATATACTGAGCATGTTTTTAAAGTTTATTACATTCATATTTTTGATATTTTCGAGATTAAAAGATGAAAAAAGACGTATACCGTGAAAAAATTGCATGTATCGTCCGTTAACAATGTTTTTCTCCGTAATTGTTCTGCCGTGTGTAGTGGTATGCCGAGTTCATTTTTGCATCGAAAATTGTTTTTGCGGCCATATTCAAAATGGCGGCTAAAATGGCTGCCATTTTCCCGCCAAAAATTGAAGTTATTCCGAACATTTTGAATTTCATATTTTTGAACCCCGGGGACCAATCTCATCTCTGGGGTCCAAATTGAAAGTTACTGGAAAGTAGGCTTGTAATATATCATTAGAAAGCTAATGGCCTGTACATTTTGAATTTCATATTTTTGGACCCGGGGACCAATCTCATCTCTGGGGTCCAAATTGAAAGTTACTGGAAAGTAGGCTTGTAATATATCATTAGAAAGCTAATGGCCTGTACATTTTGAATTTCATATTTTTGGACCCATTGGACCAACTTCATCCCCGGGGTCCAAAATTGAAAGTAACTGGAAAGTAGGCTTGTAATATATCATTAGAAAGCTAATGGCCTGTACATTTTGAATTTCATATTTTTGGGCCCATGGAACCAACTTCACATCTGGGGTCCAAATTACGGCATGAAATTCAATAGCAACCATATATTTTCTAAATGTTGAAATTTCCCAAAATTGTATCATTCAGTCACTGTAATCTGTTTCTATTGTAATACACAAAATGGGAAAGACCTCGCAATCGTTCTTTGAACGATTGTAATTTAATTAGGGTCTTTCCCTTCCACAGAAGGAAAGACCTTACTGTATTTCTTATGGTTATTATTAAGGTCTTTCCCTTCCACAGAAGGAAAGACCTTACTGTATTTCTTATGGTTATTAAGGTCTTTCCCTTTTCAGAAGGAAAGACCTTACTGTATTTCTTATGATTATTATTATTATTATTATTATTATTATTCTTTTCTTCCCTAAAAAAACGAAAAGTGTCTTAACCGATCTTAACCGAAGTTGGCACACTTAATCATCACTACCAGGAGACGACGTGACTCATGCTTTGAGACCGATCTATTTTTCGTAACGGAGTTATCTGCCCGTAACCCAAAAACCTTGTCTGCAGATTAACTCAGAAACCATAACTGTTATCAAAAATCTGAAGTGTGGAATTTGTTACCTAACTTCTGGCAATGATTCGTCATGCAAAAAAAATTTTTTTGAACACTTTCCTGGTTACGCGTTTTTGACCCGAAAAGTGTCGCGATGCGCCAACAAAATTTATTTCAAAACGGTTAGTCCTACAGACTTAGGACCTTCACCAATCGTCTTAGGTGACATAAGTTACATCCGAAAATATATATGTCATAGGTCAAATCTCAAGTTTGAATTATTGCATCATGACTAAATATAGGAATGTATTGCGCAATGTATAGTAATCCATATGTAACAATGTAATGTTAAGGAAAAGTCCGTAGCAACCATATATTTTCACAATCAGTTAGGAAGGGGCTATAATTTGGGCCCAAGGTCAAAGGTCATAGGTCAAGGTCAGTCCTTAGCAACAAGGTAACCTTAAGGAAAAATCCATAGCAACCATATATTTTCACAATCAGTTAGGAATGGGCTGTAATTTAGGTCCAAGGTCAAAGGTCATAGGTCAAGGTCAGTCCTTAGCAACAAGGTAACCTTAAGGAAAAGTCCATAGCAACCATATATTTTATGAATCCAGACTACATGCTGAGTTTAAATTTTATCTTTTTGTGACCGGAAGTGACCTTTTGTCCACAGCAACCATATATTCTATGACTCCTGACTACCTGCTGAGTTTAAATTACAATGTTTAATGACCGGAAGTGATGTTTTGTTCATAGCAACCGACCTAAAAGTCCATAGCAACCATATATTTTTTGACTCCTGACTACCTGCTGAGTTTAAATTTCAATATTTTATGACCGGAAGTGATGTTTTGTTCATAGCAACCGACTTTAAAGTCCATAGCAACCATATATTTTATGACTCCTGACTACTAGCTGAGTTTAAATTACCTTTTTGTGACCGGAAGTGACCTTTTGTCCATAGCAACCGACCTAAAAGTCCATAGCAACCATATATTTTATGAATCCAGACTACCTGCTGAGTTTAAATTTTATCTTTTTGTGACCGGAAGTGACCTTTTTTCCATAGCAACCGACCTAAAAGTCCATAGCAACCATATATTTTATGACTCCTGACTACCTACTGAGTTTAAATTTCAAAATTTTATGACCGGAAGTGATGTTTTGTTCATAGCAACCGACCTAAAAGTCCATAGCAACCATATATTTTATGACTCCTGACTACTTGCTGAGTTTAAATTTCAATATTTTATGACCGGAAGTGATGTTTTGTTCATAGCAACTGACCTAAAAGTCCATAGCAACCATATATTTTATGACTCCTGACTACCTGCTGAGTTTAAATTTCAATATTTTATGACCTGAAGTGATCTTTTGTTCATAGCAACCGACCTAAAGGTCCATAGCAACCAAATATTTCTAATTTGGAGTACCTACCAGGTTGATATATCCAAAAATGGAATCATTCAGTTGGGAATCTATTTCTATTGGAGGACACAAATAGGGAAAGACCTCGCGATCGTTCTTTGAACGATTGTAATTTAATTATTATTATTATTTTTCTTCTTCTTTTCTGCCATCAATAAACGAAAAGTGTCGCGACATATCTTTTCGAAACTTGGTACCATATATCGGTCATATTAGTACTCGCCTTGACTGATGCTGTGAAACCGATCTATTTTTAGTAACGGAGTTATCTGCCCGAAACCCAAAAACCTTGTCCGCAGATAAAGTCAGAAACCGTAACCGTTATCAAAAATCTGAAGTGGGGAAAATGTTGCTTGACTCCTGGTCATGATTCGTCACTCAAAAAAAAAAATTTTCAATTAACTTTCTGGTTACGCGTTTTTGAGTCGAAACCTGTCGCGACACGTAAAATTTTTTTTCTTCAAAAAGGTTAGTCCTAGAGACTTGGGACCTTCACCAATCGTCTTAGGTGACATAAGTTGCATCCGAAAATATATATGTCATAGGTCAAATCTCAAGTTTGAATTATTGCATCATGACTAAATATAGGTATGTATTGCGCAATATATAGTAATCCATGTTCATAACTTTATAATGGTAGAAGATAGCAAAGTAAACATGTATACTCATTAGAATCAGAAAGTAAGGGGCTACAATTTTGATCTATTGAATTTCATATTTTTGGACCCTGGCCCAGTGGGGACCAACATCATCACCGGGGTCCAGAAATGAAAACTACTTGAAAATAGGGTTGTTATATATCCTTAGAAAGCTAATAGCCTGTACATTTTGAATTTCATATTTTTGGACCCAGAGGACCAAAATCATCTCTGGGTCCAAAATTGGAAAATACTGGAAGGTAGGGTTGTAATATATCGTTAGAAAGCTAATGGCCTGTACATTTTGAATTTCATATTTTTGGACCCGTGGACCAACTTCATCTCTGGGGTCCAAATTGAAAGTTACTGGAAAGTAGGCTTGTAATATATCATTAGAAAGTTAATGTCCTATACATTTTGAATTTCATATTTTTGGACCCCGTGGACCAACTTCTTCCCCGGGGTCCAAAATTGAAAGCTACTGGAAAGTAAGCTTGTAATATATCAATAGAAAGCTTATGGCCTGTACATTTTGAATTTCATATTTTTGAACCCCGGGGACCAACCTCATCTCTGGGTTCCAAATTGAAAGTTACTGGAAACTAGGCTTGTAATATATCATTAGAAAGCTAATGGCCTGTACATTTTGAATTTCATATTTTTGGACCCCGTGGACCAACTTCTTCCCCGGGGTCCAAAATTGAAAACTACTGGAAAGTAGGCTTGTAATATATCATTAGAAAGCTTAAGGCCTGTACATTTTGAATTTCATATTTTTGAACCCCGGGGACCAACCTCATCTCTGGGGTCCAAATTGAAAGCTAATGGAAAGTAGGCTTGTAATATATCATTAGAAAGCTAATGGCCTGTACATTTTGAATTTCATATTTTTGGACCCCGGGGACCAATCTCATCTCTGGGGTCCAAATTAAAGTTACTGGAAAGTAGGCTTGTAATATATCATTAGAAAGCTAATGGCCTGTACATTTTGAATTTCATATTTTTGGACCCAATGGACCAACTTCATCCCCGGGGTCCAAAATTGAAAGTAACTGGAAAGTAGGCTTGTAATAAATCATTAGAAAGCTAATGGCCTGTACATTTTGAATTTCATATTTTTGGGCCCATGGAACCAACTTCACATCTGGGGTCCAAATTGAAAGTTACGGCATGAAATTCAATAGCAACCATATATTTTCTAAATGTTGAAATTTCCCAAAATTGTTTCATTCAGTCACTGTAATCTGTTTCTATTGTAATACACAAAATGGGAAAGACCTCGCAATTGTTCTTTGAACGATTGTAATTTAATTATTATTATTTTTCTTCTTCTTTTCTGCCATCAATAAACGAAAAGTGTCGCGACATATCTTTTCGATACTTGGTACCATATATCGGTCATATTAGTACTCGCCTTGACTGATGCTGTGTAACCGATCTATTTTTAGTAACGGAGTTATCTGCCCAGAACCCAAAAACCTTGTCAGCAGATAAAGTCAGAAACTGTAACCGTTATTAAAAATCTGAAGTGGGGAAAATGTTGCTTGACTCCTGGTCATGATTCGTCAGGCAAAAAAAAAAATTTCAATTAACTTTCTGGTTACGCGTTTTTGAGTCGAAACCTGTCGCGACACGTCAAATTTTTTTCTTCAAAACGGTTAGTCGTAGAGACTTGGGACCTTCACCAATTGTCTTAGGTGACATAAGGTGCATCCGAAAATATATATGTCATAGGTCAAATCTCAAGTTTGAATTATTGCATCATGACTAAATATAGGTATGTATTGCGCAATATATAGTTATCCATGTTCATAACTTTATAATGGTAGAAGATAGCAAAGTAAACATGTATACTCATTAGAATCAGAAAGTAAGGGGCTACAATTTTGATCTATTGAATTTCATATTTTTGGACCCTGGCCCAGTGGGGACCAACATCATCACCGGGGTCCAGAAATGAAAACTACTTAAAAATAGGGTTGTAATATATCCTTAGAAAGCGAATAGCCTGTACATTTTGAATTTAATATTTTTGGACCCCGAGGACCAAAATCATCTCTGGGTCCAAAATTAGAAAATACTGGAAGGTAGGGTTGTAATATATCGTTAGAAAGCTAATGGCCTGTACATTTTGAATTTCATATTTTTGGACCCCGGGGACCAACTTCATCTCTGGGGTCCAAAATTGAAAGTTACTGGAAAGTAGGCTTGTAATATATCATTAGAAAGCTAATGGCCTGTACATTTTGAATTTCATATTTTTGGACCCCATGGACTAACTTCATCCCCGGGGTCCAAAATTGAGAGTTACTGGAAAGTAGGCTTGTAATATATCATTAGAAAGCTAATGGCCTGTACATTTTGAATTTCATATTTTTGGACCCCGGGGACCAATCTCATCTCTGGGGTCCAAATTGAAAGTTACTGGAAAGTAGGCTTGTAATATATCATTAGAAAGCTAATGGCCTGTACATTTTGAATTTCATATTTTTGGACCCCGTGGACCAACTTCATCCCGGGGTCCAAAATTGAAAGTAACTGGAAAGTAGGCTTGTAATATATCATTAGAAATCTAATGGCCTGTACATTTTGAATTTCATATTTTTGGACCCAGGGAACCAACTTCACATCTGGGGTCCAAATTGAAAGTTACGGCATGAAATTCAAGAGCAACCATATATTTTCTAAATGTTGAAATTTCCAAAAATTGTATCATTCAGTCACTGTAATCTGTTTCTATTGTAATACACAAAATGGGAAAGACCTCGCAATCGTTCTTTGAACGATTGTAATTTTATTATTATTAAGGTCTTTCCCTTTCCAAAGGGAAGACCTTATTGATTTCGTTCTGCCTATTATTATTCTTTTTCTTCTGCCATCAGCGTCAAAAAATTGCCTTGACCGATTTTGATGAAATTTGGCACACTCATTCAGCACTGCCTGGAATCGACGTGACTTAGGGCCTGACGCTAAACTATTTTTAGTTATGGCGCAATTGCGCAAAACGCTGTTTACCCTTGTTATCAGATCTCCTCAGAGACGGTAATAGTTATCAAGATTCTGTTTGGTGGAGGTGGTTTCTTAAATCCTGGTGATGATTTATCATGCAAAAAAAATTCTGTAATTTACTTCCTGGTTGCGCGCATATGGCGCAAACTTGGCGCAAAATGTCAAAATTGTCCGATTTTGATGAAATTTGGTTTCCAGGTAGATTTGAGGGTCCTGATTAAGAATCTGTGGTCAAAAATTTTTTTGCGTTTATCATTGCCAAAATGGCGGTGGTCAAATGATTTTTTACTTATAACTCGAAAACCGTTAAAGATAGTATAGACAATATAACAACAAAAAATGATCGTCTTGATAAGACCTACAATTTAAGTTCAAGAAGTGCATGATTCGGTTGAGCTTTTTCGAAATGGCGGCCGAAACAGGTTTTCGCGAAATACGTTTTTTGCCAATAACTTGAAAACCGTAACAGATAGTATAATAGATATGTGTATGAAAAATGACCGTCTTGGCAAGACCTATCATTTAAGCCCAAGAAATACATGTTACGATTGAGTGGTTTCAAAATGGCGGCCAAAAACATCATCCAAAGCATTATTTTGTGTCGCAATGTGCCAACAAAATTTTTTTCAAAACGGTTAGTCCTAAAGACTTGGGACCTTCACCAATCGTCTTAGGTGACATAAGTTGCATCCGAAAATATATATGACATAGGTCAAATTTCAAGTTTGAATAATTGCGTCATGACTACATATAGGAAATGTATTGCGCAATATATAGTAATCCATATTTAACAATGCAATGTTAAGGAAAAGTCCATAGCAACCAAATATTTTCATAATCAGTTAAGAAGGGGCTATAATTTTGGCCCAAGGTCAAAGGTCAAAGGTCAAAGGTCAAGGTCAGAACTTAGCAACAAGGTAACCTTAAGGAAAAGTCCATAGCAACCATATATTTTCATAATCAGTTGGGAAGGGGCTGTAATTTGGGTCCAAGGTCAAAGGTCATAGGTCAATGTCAGTCCTTAGCAACAAGGTAACCTTAAGGAAATGTCCATAGCAACCATATATTTTCAGAATCAGTGTGGAAGGGGCTATAATTTGGGTCCAACATCAAAGGTCAGGGGTCAAGGTTAGTCCTTAGCAGCAAGGTTATATTTAGAAAAAGTCCATAACAACCATATATTTTATGAATCCAGACTACTTGCTGAGTTTATCTTTCAGTGATCGGAAGTGACCTTTTGTTCATAGCAACCGACCCTAAAATCCATAGCAACCATATATTTTATGACTCCTGACTACCTGCTGAGTTTAAATTTCAATATCTTATGACCGGAAGTGATGTTTTGTTTAAAGCAACCGACCTAAAAGTCCATAGCAACCATATATTTTTTAAATCTGGACTACCTACCAGGTTGATATATCCAAAAATGGTATCATTCAGTTAGGAATCTATTTCTTTTGGAGGACACAAATGGGGAAAGACCTCGCGATCGTTCTTTGAACGATTGTAATTTAATTATTATTATTATTTTTCTTCTTCTTTTCTGCCATCAATAAACGAAAAGTGTCGCGACATATCTTTTCGATACTTGGTACCATATATCGGTCATATTAGTACTCGCCTTGACTGATGCTGTGAAACCGATCTATTTTTAGTAACGGAGTTATCTGCCCGGAACCCAAAAACCTTGTCAGCAGATAAAGTCAGAAACCGTAACCGTTATCAAAAATCTGAAGTGGGGAAAATGTTGCTTGACTCTTGGTCATGATTCGTCACGCAAAAAAAAATTTTTCAATTAACTTTCTGGTTACGCGTTTTTGAGTCGAAACCTGTCGCGACACGTCAAATTTTTTTTCTTCAAAACGGTTAGTCCTAGAGACTTGGGAGCTTCACCAATCGTCTTAGGTGACATAAGTTGCATCCGAAAATATATATGTCATAGGTCAAATCTCAAGTTTGAATTATTGCATCATGACTAAATATAGGTATGTATTGCGCAATATATAGTAATCCATGTTCATAACTTTATAATGGTAGAAGATAGCAAAGTAAACATGTATACTCATTAGAATCAGAAAGTAAGGAGCTACAATTTTGATCTATTGAATTTCATATTTTTGGACCCTGGCCCAGTGGGGACCAACATCATCACCGGGGTCCAGATATGAAAACTACTTGAAAATAGGGTTGTAATATATCCTTAGAAAGCTAATAGCCTATACATTTTGAATTT
Source organism: Arcuatula senhousia (assembly GCA_963971305.1). Classification (NCBI taxonomy): domain Eukaryota; kingdom Metazoa; phylum Mollusca; class Bivalvia; order Mytilida; family Mytilidae; genus Arcuatula; species Arcuatula senhousia. The sequence goes on from OZ020308.1 coordinate 30,291,297, forward strand.
CATATTTTTGGACCCAGAGGACCAAAATCATCTTTGGGTCCAAAATTAGAAAATACTGGAAGGTAGGGTTGTAATATATTTATTTTTCTTCTTCTTTTCTGCCATCAATAAACGAAAAGTGTCGCAACATATCTTTTCGATACTTGGTACGCTCCCGAAGGGAGCGATAATGGTAGAAATGTCAATATTCTAGTTGTACTATGGGCTCAATTTTCTTCAACGTCCGGTAAACCACGCGCGTTTTCCCGGACTTTCTGCGTCTTTTTAACGCTTTTTTCTTTGAAAATTCCTGACGTCATTAAGCGCACACAGGACCAACAAGAAAAGCTACTTTGTTTTTATTTTCGAATAAGAATTTGTTTCAATTAATTGCCCAATAAACATTTGAAAACTTATTTTAGCTTGTAAAATATTTAAGGATACGTTCAAACTTAGGGAGTGTCACAGGTTTAACCTGCATCATATTACCATATATCGGTCATATTAGTACTCGCCTTGACTGATGCTGTGAAACCGATCTATTTTTAGTAACGGAGTTATCTGCCCGGAACCCAAAAACCTTGTCAGCACATAAAGTCAGAAACCGTTACCGTTATCAAAAATCTGAAGTGGGGAAAATGTTGCTTGACTCCTGGTCATGATTCGTCACGCAAAAAAAAAATTTCAATTAAATTTCTGGTTACGCGTTTTTGAGTCGAAACCTGTCGCGACACGTCAAATTTTTTTCTTCAAAACGGTTAGTCCTAGAGACTTGGGACCTTCACCAATCGTCTTAGGTGACATAAGTTGCATCCGAAAATATATATGTCATAGGTCAAATCTCAAGTTTGAATTATTGCATCATGACTAAATATAGGTATGTATTGCGCAATATATAGTAATCCATGTTCATAACTTTATAATGGTAGAAGATAGCAAAGTAAACATGTATACTCATTAGAATCAGAAAGTAAGGGGCTACAATTTTGATCTATTGAATTTCATATTTTTTGACCCTGGCCCAGTGGGGACCAACATCATCACCGGGGTCCAGAAATGAAAACTACTTGAAAATAGGGTTGTAATATATCCTTAGAAAGCTAATAGCCTGTACATTTTGAATTTCATATTTTTGGACCCCGAGGACCAAAATCATCTCTGGGTCCAAAATTAGAAAATACTGGAAGGTAGGGTTGTAATATTTATTAAGGTCTTTCCCTTTTCAGAAGGAAAGACCTTACTGTATTTCTTATGATTATTATTATTATTATTATTATTATTCTTCTTTTCTTCCCTCAAAAAACGAAAAGTGTCTTAACCGATCTTAACGAAAGTTGGCACACTTAATCATCACTACCAGGAGACGACGTGACTCATGCTTTGAAACCGATCTATTTTTAGTAACGGAGTTATCTGCCCGTAACCCAAAAACCTTGTCTGCAGATTAACTCAGAAACCATAACTGTTATCAAAAATCTGAAGTGTGGAATTTGTTACCTGACTTCTGGCGATGATTCGTCATGCAAAAAAAAAATTTTCGAACACCTTCCTGGTTACGCGTTTTTGACCCGAAAAGTGTCGCGATGCGCCAACAAAATTTATTTCAAAACGGTTAGTCCTACAGACTTGGGACCTTTACCAATCGTTTTAGGTGACATAAGTTACATCCGAAAATATATATGTCATAGGTCAAATCTCAAGTTTGAATTATTGCATCATGACTAAATTTAGAAATGTATTGCGCAATGTATAGTAATCCATATGTAACAATGTAATGTTAAGGAAAAGTCCATAGCAACCATATATTTTCACAATCAGTTAGGAAGGGGTCGTAATTTAGGTCCAAGGTCAAAGGTCATAGGTCAAGGTCAGTCCTTAGCAACAAGGTAACCTTAAGGAAAAGTCCATAGCAACCATATATTTTCACAATCAGTTAGGAAGGGGTTGTAATTTAGGTCCAAGGTCAAAGGTCATAGGTCAAGGTCAGTCCTTAGCAACAAGGTAACCTCAAAGAAAAGTCCATAGCAACCATATATTTTATGAATCCAGACTACTTGCTGAGTTTAAATTTTATCTTTTTGTGACCGGAAGTGACCTGTTGTCCATAGCAACCGACCTAAAAGTCCATAGCAACCATATATTTTTCGACTCCTGACTACCTACTGAGTTTAAATTTCAATATTTTATGACCGGAAGTGATGTTTTGTTCATAGCAACCGACCTAAAAGTCCATAGCAACCATATATTTTTTTACTCCTCACTACCTACTGAGTTTAAATTTCAATATTTTATGACCGGAAGTGATGTTTTGTTCATAGCAACCGACCTTAAAGTCCATAGCAACCATATATTTTATGACACCTGACTACCTGCTGAGTTTAAATTTCAATATTTTATGACCGGAAGTGACGTTTTGTTCAAAGCAACCGACCTAAAAGTCCATAGCAACCAATTATTTCTAATCTGGAGTACCTACTAGGTTGATATATGCAAAAATGGTATCATTCAGTTAGGAATCTATTTCTCTTGGAGGACACAGATAGGGAAAGACCTCGCGATCGTTCTTTGAACGATTGTAATTTAATTATTATTATTCTTCTTTTCTTCCCTCAAAAAACGAAAAGTGTCTTAACCGATCTTAACGAAAGTTGGCACACTTAATCATCACTACCAGGACTCGACGTGACTCATGCTTTGAAACCAATCTATTTTTAGTAACAGAGTTATCTGCCCGTAATCCAAAAACCTTGTCTGCAGATTAACTCAGAAACCATAACTGTTATCCAAAATCTGAAGTGTGGAATTTGTTACCTGACTCCTGGCCATGATTCGTCATGCAAAAAAAAATTTTTAGAACAACTTCCTGGTTACGTGTTTTTGACCCGAAAAGTGTTGCGATGCGCGAGAAAATTTATTTCAAAATGGTTAGTCCTACAGACTTGGGACCTTCACCAATCGTCTTAGGTGACATAAGTTGCATCCGAAAATATATATGTCATAGGTCAAATGTCAAGTTTTAATTATTGCGTCATGTCTAAATATAGAAATGTATTGCGCAATGTATAGTAATCCATATTTAACAATGTAATGTTAAGGAAAAGTCCATAGCAACCATATATATTCATGATCAGTTAGGAAGGGGCTATAATTTGGGCCCAAGGTCAAAGGTCAAAGGTCAAGGTCAGTCCTTAGCAACAAGGTAACCTGAAGGAAAAATCCTTAGCAACCATATATTTTCACAATCAGTTAGGAATGGGCTGTAATTTAGGTCCAAGGTCAAAGGTCATAGGTCAAGGTCAGTCCTTAGCAACAAGCATACCTTAAGGAAAAGTCCATAGCAACCATCTATTTTATGAATCCAGACTACTTGCTGAGTTTAAATATTATCTTTTTGTGACCGGAAGTGACCTTTTGTCCATAGCAACTGACATAAAAGTCCATAGCAACCATATATTTTATGACTCCTGACTACCTGCTGAGTTTAAATTTCAATATTTTATGACCGGAAGTGATGTTTTGTTCATAGCAACCGACCTAAAAGTCCATAACAACCATATATTTTATGACTCCTGACTACCTGCTGAGTTTAAATTTGAATATTGTATGACCGGAAGTGATGTTTTGTTCATAGCAACCGACCTAAAAGTTCATAGCAACCATATATTTAATGACTCCTGACTACCTGCTGAGTTTAAATTTCAATATTTTATGACCGGAAGTGATGTTTTGTTCATAGCAACCGACCTTAAAGTCCATAGCAACCATATATTCTATGACTCCTGATTACCTGCTGAGTTTAAATTTCAATATTTTATGACCGGAAGTGATGTTTTGTTCATAGCAACCGACCTAAAAGTCCATAGCAACCAAATGTTTCTAATCTGGAGTACCTACCAGGTTGATATATCCAAAAATGGTATCATTCAGTGAGGAAAATATTTCTATTGGAGGACACAAATAGGGAAAGACCTCGCAATCGTTCTTTGAACGATTGTAATTTAATTAAGGTCTTTCCCTTTACAGAAGGAAAGACCTTACTGTATTTCTTATGATTATTATTATTATTAAGGTCTTTCCCTTTACAGAAGGAAAGACCTTACTGTATTTCTTATGATTATTATTATTATTATTATTATTATTCTTTTCTTCCCTCAAAAAACGAAAAGTGTCTTAACCGATCTTAACGAAAGTTGGCACACTTAATTATCAGTACCAGGAGACGACGTGACTCATGCTTTGAAACCGATCTATTTTTAATAACGGAGTTATCTGCCCGTAACCCAAAAACCTTGTCTGTAGATTAGCTCAGAAACCATAACTGTTATCAAAAATCTGAAGTGTGGAATTTGTTACCTGACTTCTGGCAATGATTCGTCATGCAAAAAATTTTTTTCGAACACCTTCCTGGTTACGCGTTTTTGACCCGAAAAGTGTCGCGATGCGCCAACAAAATTTATTTCAAAACGGTTAGTCCTACAGACTTGGGACCTTCACCAATCGTCTTAGGTGACATAAGTTACATCCGAAAATATATATGTCATAGGTCAAATCTCAAGTTTGAATTATTGCATCATGACTAAATATGGGAATGTATTGCGCAATGTATAGTAATCCATATGTAACAATGTAATGTTAAGGAAAAGTCCATAGCAACCATATATTTTCACAATCAGTTAGGAAGGGGCTATAATTTGGGCCCAAGGTCAAAGGTCATAGGTCAAGGTCAGTCCTAGGGCAACAAGGTAACCTTAAGGAAAAATCCATAGCAACCATATATTTTCACAATCAGTTAGGAATGGGGTGTAATTTAGGTCCAAGGTCAAAGGTCATAGGTCAAGGTCAGTCCTTAGCAACAAGGTAACCTTAAGGAAAAGTCCATAGCAACCATATATTTAATGAATCCAGACTACTTGCTGAGTTTGAATTTTATCTTTTTGTGACCGGAAGTGACCTTTTGTCCATAGCAACCGACCTAAAAGTCCTTAGCAACCATATATTATATGACTCCTGACTACCTGCTGAGTTTAAATTTCAATATTTTATGACCGGTAGTGATGTTTTGCTCATAGCAACCGACTTAAAAGTCCATAGCAACCATATATTTTATGACTCCTGACTACCTGCTGAGTTTAAATTTCATTTTTTTATGACCGGAAGTGATGTTTTGTTCATAGCAACCGACCTAAAAGTCCATAGCAACCATATATTTTATGACTCCTGACTACCTGCTGAGGTTAAATTTCAATATTTTATGACCGGAAGTGATGTTTTGTTCATAGCAACCGACCTAAAAGTCCATAGCAATCAAATATTTCTAATCTGGAGTACCTACCAGGTTGATATATCCAAAAATGGTATTATTCAGTTAGGAATCTATTTCTCTTGGAGGGCACAAATAGGGAAAGACCTCGCGATCGTTCTTTGAACGATTGTAATTTAATTATTATTATTCTTCTTTTCTTCCCTCAAAAAACGAAAAGTGTCTTAACCGATCTTAACGAAAGTTGGCAAACTTAATCATCACTATCAGGACTCGACGTGACTCATGCTTTGAAATGAATCTATTTTTAGTAACAGAGTTATCTGCCCGTAACCCAAAAACCTTGTCTGCAGATTAACTCAAAAACCATAACTGTTATCAAAAATCTGAAGTGTGGAATTTGTTACCTGACTTCTGGCCATGATTTGTCATGCAAAATTTTTTTTTTCGAACAACTTCCTGGTTACGCATTTTTGACCCGAAAAGTGTCGCGATGCGCCAACACAATTTTTTTCAAAACGGTTAGTCCTACAGACTTGGGACCTTCACCAATCGTCTTAGGTGACATAAGTTGCATCTGAAAATATATATGTCATAGGTCAAATCTCAAGTTTGAATTATTGCGTCATGACTAAATATAGGAATGTATTGCGCAATGTATCGTAATCCATATGTAACAATGTAATGTTAAGGAAAAGTCCATAGCAACCATACATTTTCACAATCAGTTAGGAAGGGGCTATAATTTGGGCCCAAGGTCAAGGTCAGTCCATAGCAACAAGGTTACCTTAAGGAAAAATCCATAGCAACCATATATTTTCACAATCAGTTAGGAAGGGGCTGTAATTTAGGTCCAAGGTCAAAGGTCATAGGTCAAGGTCAGTCCTTAGCAACAAGGTAACCTTAAGGAAAAGTCCATAGCAACCATATATTTTATGAATCCAGACTACTCGCTGAGTTTAAATTTTATCTCTTTGTGACCGGAAGTGACCTTTTGTCCATAGCAACCGACCAAAAAGTTCATAGCAACCATATAGTTTATTGCTCCTTACTACCTGCTGAGTTTAAATTTCAATATTTTATGACCGGAAGTGATGTTTTGTTCATAGCAACCAACCTAAAAGTCCATAGCAACCATATATTTTATGACTCCTGACTACCTTCTGAGTTTAGATTTCAATATTTTATAACCGGAAGTGATGTTTTGTTCATAACAACCGACCTAAAAGTCCATAGCAACCATATATTTTATGACTCCTTACTACCTGCTGAGTTTAAATTTCAATATTTTATGACCGGAAGTGATGTTTTGTTCATAGCAACCGACCTGAAAGTCCATATCAACCATATATTTCTAATCTGGAGTACCTACCAGGTTGATGTATCCAAAAATGGTATCATTCAGTTAGGAATCTATTTCTATTGGAGGACACAAATAGGGAAAGACCTCGCGATCGTTCTTTGAACGATTGTAATTTAATTATTATTATTATTATTCTTTTCTTCCCTCAAAAAACGAAAAGTGTCTTAACCGATCTTAACGAAAGTTGGCACACTTAATCATCACTACTAGGACTCGACGTGACTCATGCTTTGAAACAAATCTATTTTTAGTAACGGAGTTATCTGCCGGTAACCCAAAAACCTTGTCTGCAGATTAACTCAGAAACCATAACTGTTATCAAAAATCTGAAGTGTAGAATTTGTTACTTGACTTCTGGCAATGATTCCTCACGCAAAAAAAAATTTTCAAACACCTTCCTGGTTACGCGTTTTTGACCCGAAAAGTGTCGCGATGCACCAACAATTTTTTTTTTAAAACGGTTAGTCCTACAGACTTGGGACCTTCACCAATCGTCTTAGGTGACATAAGTTGCATCCGAAAATATATATGTCATAGGTCAAATCTCAAGTTTGAATTATTGCATCATGACTAAATATAGGAATGTATTGCGCAATGTATAGTAATCCATATGTAACAATGTAATGTTAAGGAAAAGTCCATAGCAACCATATATTTTCACAATCAGTTAGGAAGGGGCTATAATTTGGGCCCAAGGTCAAAGGTCATAGGTCAAGGTCAGTCCTTAGCAACAAGGTAACCTTAAGGAAAAATCCATAGCAACCATATATTTTCACAATCAGTTAGGAAGGGGCTATAATTTGGGCCCAAGTTCAAAGGTCATAGGTCAAGGTCAGTCCTTAGCAACAAGGTAACCTCAAAGAAAAGTCCATAGCAACCATATATTTTTTGAATCCAGACTTCTTGCTGAGTTTAAATTTTATCTTTTTGTGACCGGAAGTGACCTTCTGTCCATAGCAACCGACCTAAAAGTCCATAGCAACCATATATTTTATGACTCCTGACTACCTGCTGAGTTTAAATTTCAATATTTTATGACCGGAAGTGATGTTTTGTTCATAGCAACCGACCTAAAAGTCCATAGCAACCATATGTTTTATGACTCCTGACTACCTGCTGAGTTTAAATTTCAATATTTTATGACCGGAAGTGATGTTTTGTTCATAGCAACCGACCTAAAAGTCCATAGCAACCATATATTATATGACTCCTGACTACCTGCTGAGTTTAAATTTTAATATTTTATGACCGGAAGTGATGTTTTGTTCATAGCAACCGACCTAAAAGTCCATAGCAACCAAATATTTCTAATCTGGAGTACCTACCAGGTTGATATATCCAAAAATGGTATCATTCAGTTAGGAATCTATTTCTATTGGAGGACACAAATAGGGAAAGACCTCGCGATCGTTCTTTGAACGATTGTAATTTAATTATTATTATTCTTCTTTTCTTCCCTCAAAAAACGAAAAGTGTCTTAACCGATCTTAACGAAAGTTGGCACACTTTATCATCACTACCAGGACTCGACGTGACTCATGCTTTGAAACGAATCTATATTTAGTAACAGAGTTATCTGCCCGTAACCCAAAAACCTTGTCTGCAGATTAACTCAGAAACTATAACTGTAATCAAAAATCTGAAGTGTGGAATTTGATACCTGACTTCTGGCCATGATTTGTCATGCAAAAAAATTTTTTTCGAACAACTTCCTGGTCACGCGTTTTTGACCCGAAAAGTGTCGCGATGCGCCAACAATTTTTTTTTTTCAAAACGGTTAGTCCTACAGACTTGGGACCTTCACCAATCGTCTTAGGTGACATAAGTTACATCCGAAAATATATATGTCATAGGTCAAATCTCAAGTTGGAATTATTGCGTCATGACTAAATATAGGAATGTATTGCGCAATGTATGGTACTCCATATGTAACAATGTAATGTTAAGGAAAAGTCCATAGCAACCATACATTTCCACAATCAGTTAGGAAGGGGCTATAATTTGGGCCCAAGGTCAAAGGTCAAAGGTCAAGGTCAGTCCATAGCAACAAGGTTACCTTAAGGAAAAATCCATGGCAACCATATATTTTCACAATCAGTTAGGAAGGGGCTGTAATTTAGATCCAAGGTCAAAGGTCATAGGTCAAGGTCAGTCCTTAGCAACAAGGTTACCTTAAGGAAAAGTCCATAGCAACCATATATTTTATGAATCCAGACTACTTGCTGAGTTTTAATTTTATCTTTTTGTGACCGGAAGTGACCTTTTGTCCATAGCAACCGACCTAAAAGTCCATAGCAACCATATATTTTATGACTCCTGACTACCTGCTGAGTTTAAATTTCAATATTTTATGACCGGAAGTGATATTTGTTCATAGCAACCGACCTAAAAGTCCATAGCAACCATATATTTTATGACTCCTGACTACCTGCTGAGTTTAAATTTCAATATTTCATGACCGGAAGTGATGTTTTGTTCATGGCAACCGACCTAAAAGTCCATAGCAACCATATATTCTATGACTCCTGACTACCTGCTGAGTTTAAATTTCAATATTTGTTTACTGGATGTGATGTTTTGTTCATAGCAACCGACCTTAAAGTCCAGAGCAACCAAATACTTCTTATCTGGACTACCTACCAGGTTGATATATCCAAAAATAGTATCATTTAGTTATGAATCTATTTCTATTGGAGGACACAAATAGGGAAAGACCTCGCGATCGTTCTTTGAACGATTGTAATTTAATTAAGGTCTTTCCCTTTCCAAAAGGAAAGACCTTATTGTATTTATTCTGATTATTTTTATTATTATTATTATTATTATTCTTTTCCGCGGTCCATATAAAAAAAGTGTCGCGACATATCATTTCGATACTTGGTACCATTAACCGACACTGCCTAAACTTGACCTGACTAACCCTGCGAAACTGATCTATTTTTAGTAACGGAGTTATCTGCCTGGAACTCAAAAACCTTGTCTGCAGATAAAGTCAGAAACCGTAACCGTTATCAAAAATCTGAAGCAGGGAAAATGTTGCTAGACTCCTGGTCATGATTCGTCACGCAAAAAATTGTTTTTCGATCAACTTCCTGGTTATGCGTTTTTGACCCAAAGAGTGTCGCGATGCACCAACAAAATTTATTTGGAAACGGTTAGTCCTAGAGACTTGGGACCTTCACCAATCGTCTTAGGTGACATAAGTTGCATCCGAAAATATATATGTCATAGGTCAAATCTCAAGTTTGAATTATTGCGTCATGACTAAATATAGGAATGTATTGCGCAATGTATAGTAATCCATATGTAACAATGTATTGTTAAGGAAAAGTCCATAGCAACCATATATTGTCACAATCAGTTAGGAAGGGGCTATAATTTGGGCCCAAGGTCAAAGGTCATAGGTCAAGGTCAGTCATTAGCAACAAGGTAACCTTAAGGAAAAATCCATAGCAATCATATATTTTCACAATCAGTTAGGAATGGGCTGTAATTTAGGTTCAAGGTCAAAGGTCATAGGTCAATGTCAGTCCTTAGCAACAAGGTAACCTTAAGGAAAAGTCCATAGCAACCATATATTTTATGAATCCAGACTACTTGCTGAGTTTAAATTTTTTTTATCTTTTTGTGACCGGAAGTGACCTTTTGGCCATAACAACCGAACTAAAAGTCCATAGCAACCATATATTTTATGACTTCTGACTACCTGCTGAGTTTAAATTTCAATATTTTATGACCGGAAGTTATGTTTTGTTCATAGCAACCGACCTTAAAGTCCATAGCAACCATATATTTTATGACAACGCGACGGGTGTGCTATAGCAAGCAGGAACTGCTTACTCTTCCGGAGCACCTGAGTTCACTCTTGTTTCGACTGGAGTTCGCGTTGTTGATTGATATTCAGTTGTTTCGTGTTTCCATGTTTTACGTGTTGTCTGTTTTTTTTTTTTTTTGTCCCGTTCTTGTTTGTGTTTACTGGTTTAGTCTCTGCCCTTTCGGACTTTTGACATTCGGATACCCCATTGGTACCTCTGCTTCCTTCCTGACTACCTGCTGAGTTTAAATTTCAATATTTTATGACCGGAAGTGATGTTTTGTTCATAGCAACCGACCTAAAAGTCCTTAGCAACCATATATTTTATGACTCCTGACAACCTGCTGAGTTTAAATTTCAATATTTTATGACCGGAAGTGATGTTTTGTTCATAGCAACCGACCTAAAATTCCATAGCAACCAAATATTTCTAATCTGGAGTACCTACCAGGTTGATATATCGAAAAATGGTATCATTCAGTTAGGAATCTATTTCTATTGGAGGACACAAATAGGGAAAGACCTCGCGATCGTTCTTTGAACGATTGTAATTTAATTAAGTTCTTTCCCTTTACAGAAGGAAAGACCTTACTGTATTTCTTATGATTATTATTATTATTATTCTTCTTTTCTTCCCTCAAAAAACGAAAAGTGTCTTAACCGATCTTAACGAAAGTTGGCACACTTAATCATCACTACCAGGACTCGACGTGACTCATGCTTTGAAACGAATCTATTTTTAGTAACAGAGTTATCTGCCCGTAATCCAAAAACCTTGTTTGCAGATTAACTCAGAAACCATAACTGTTATCAAAAATCTGAAGTGTGGAATTTGTTACCTGACTTCTGGCCATGATTTGTCATGCAAAAAAAAAATTTTCGAACAACTTCCTGGTTACGCGTTTTTGACCCGAAAAGTGTCGCGATGCGCCAACAAATTTTTTTTCAAAACGGTTAGTCCTACAGACTTGGGACCTTCACCAATCGTCTTAGGTGACATAAGTTGCATCCGAAAATATATATGTCATAGGTCAAGTCTCAAGTTTGAATTATTGCGTCATGACTAAATATAGGAATGTATTGCGCAATGTATGGTAATCCATATGTAACAATGTAATGTTAAGGAAAAGTCCATAGCAACCATACATTTTCACAATCAGTTAGGAAGGGGCTATAATTTGGGCCCAAGGTCAAAGGTCAAGGTCAGTCCATAGCAACAAGGTTACCTTAAAGAAAAATCCATAGCAACCATATATTTTCACATTCAGTTAGGAAGGGGCTGTAATTTAGGTCCAAGGTCAAAGGTCATAGGTCAAGGTCAGTCCTTAGCAACAAGGTAACCTTAAGGAAAAGTCCATAGCAACCATGTATTTTATGAATCCAGACTACTTGCTGAGTTTAAATTTTATCTTTTTGTGACCGGAAGTGACCTTTTGTCCATAGCAACCGACCTAAAAGTCCATAGCAACCATATATTTTATGACTGCTGACTACCTGCTGAGTTTAAATTTCAATATTTTATGACCGGAAGTGATGTTTTGTTCATAGCAACCGACCTAAAAGTCCATAGCAACCATATATTTTATGACTCCTGACTACCTGCTGAGATGAAATTTCAATATTTTATGACCGGAAGTGATGTTTTGTTCATAGCAACCGACCTTTAAGTCCATAGCAACCATATATTTTATGACTGCTGACTACCTGCTGAGTTTAAATTTCAATATTTTATGACCGGAAGTGATGTTTTGTTCATAGCAACCGACCTAAAAGTCCATAGCAACCAAATATTTCTAATCGGGTTGATATATCCAAAAATGGTATCATTCTCATGCTTTGAAACGAATCTACTTTTAGTAACAGAGTTATCTGCCCATAACCCAAAAACCTTGTCTGCAGATTAACTCAGAAACCATAACTGTTATCAAAAATCTGAAGTATGGAATTTGTTACCTGACTTCTGGCCATGATTTGTCATGCAAAAAAAAAATTTTCGAACAACTTCCTGGTTACGCGTTTTTGACCCAAAAAGTGTTGCGATGCGCCAACAAAATTTTTTTTCAAAACGGTTAGTCCTACAGACTTGGGACCTTCACCAATCGTCTTAGGTGACATAAGTTGCATCCGAAAATATAAATGTCATAGGTCAAATCTCAAGTTTGAATTATTGCGTCATGACTAAATATAGGAATGTATTGTGCAATGTATGGTAATCCATATGTAACAATGTAATGTTAAGGAAAAGTCCATAGCAACCATACATTTTCACAATCAGTTAGGAAGGGGCTATAATTTGGGCCCAAGGTCAAAGGTCAAAGGTCAAGGTCAGTCCATAGCAACAAGGTTACCTTAAGGAAAAATCCATAGCAACCATATATTTTCACAATCAGTTAGGAAGGGGCTGTAATTTAGGTCCAAGGTCAAAGGTCATAGGTCAAGGTCAGTCCTTAGCAACAATGTAACCTTAAGGAAAAGTCCATAGCAACCATATATTTTATGAATCCAGACTACTTGCTGAGTTTAAATTTTATCTTTTTGTGACCGGAAGTGACCTTTTGACCATAGCAACCCATCTAAAAGTCCATAGCAACCATATGTTTTATGACTCCTGACTACCTGCTGAGTTTAAATTTCAATATTTTATGACCGGAAGTGATGTTTTGTTCATAGCAACCGACCTTAAAGTCCGTAGCAACCATACATTTTATGACTCCTGACTACCTTCTGAGTTTAAATTTCAATATTTTATGACCGAAAGTGATGTTTTGTGCATAGCAACCGACCTAAAAGTCCATAGCAACCATATATTTTATGACTCCTGACTACCTGCTGAGTTTAAATTTCAATATTCTATGACCGGAAGTGATGTTTTGTTCATAGCAACCGACCTATAAGTCCATAGCAACCAAATATTACTAATCTGGAGTACTACCAGGTTGATGTATCCAAAAATGGAATCATTCATTTAGGAATCTATTTCTATTGGAGGACACAAATAGGGAAAGACCTCGCGATCGTTCTTTGAACGATTGTAATTTAATTATTATTATTATTCTTTTTTTCTTCCCTCAAAAAACAAAAAGTGTCTTAACCGATCTTAACGAAAGTTGGCACACTTAATTATCACTACCAGGACTCGACGTGACTCATGCTTTGAAACGAATCTATTTTTAGTAACAAAGTTATCTGCCCGTAACCCCAAAACCTTGATTGCAGATTAACTCAGAAACCATAACTGTTATCAAAAATCTGAAGTGTGGAATTTGTTACCTGACTTCTGGCCATGATTTGTCATGCAAAAAAAAAAATTTCGAACAACTTCCTGGTTACGCGTTTTTGACCCGAAAAGTGTCGCGATGCGCCAACAATTTTTTTTTCAAAACGGTTAGTCCTACAGACTTGGGACCTTCACCAATCGTCTTAGGTGACATAAGTTGCATCCGAAAATATATATGTCATAGGTCAAATCTCAAGTTTGAATTATTGCGTCATGACTAAATATAGAAATGTATTGCGCAATGTATGGTAAACCATATGTAACAATGTAATGTTAAGGAAAAGTCCATAGCAACCATACATTTTCACAATCAGTTAGGAAGGGGCTATAATTTGGGCCCAAGGTCTAAGGTCAAAGGTCAAGGTCAGTCCATAGCAACAAGGTTACCTTAAGGAAAAGTCCATAGCAACCATATATTTTATGAATCCAGACTACTTGCTGAGTTTAAATTTTATCTTTTTGTGACCGGAAGTGACCTTTTGTCCATAGCAACCGACCTAAAAGTCCATAGCAACCATATATTCTATGACTCCTGACTACCTGCTGAGTTTAAATTTCAATATTTTATGACCGGAAGTGATGTTTATTTCATAGCAACCGACCTAAAAGTCCATAGCAACCATATAATTTATGACTCTCGACTACCTGCTGAGTTTGAATTTCAATATTTTATGACCGGAAGTGATTTTTGTTCATAGCAACCGACCTAAAAGTCCATAGCAACCATATATTTTATGACTCCTGACTACCTGCTGAGTTTGAATTTCAATATTTTATGACCGGAAGTGATGTTTTGTTCATAGCAACCGACCTAAAAGTCTATAGCAACCATATATTTTATGACTCCTGACTACCTGCTGAGTTTAAATTTCAATATTTTATGACCGGAAGTGATGTTTTGTTCATAGCAACCGGCCTAAGAGTCCATAGCAACCATATATTTTATGACTCCTGACTACCTGCTGAGTTTATATTTCAATATTTTATGACCGGAAGTGATGTTTCGTTCATAGCAACCGACCTAAAAGTCCATAGCAACCATATATTTTATGACTCCTGACTATCTGCTGAGTTTAAATTTTAATATTTTATGACCGGAAGTGATGTTTTGTTCATAGAAACCGACCGAAAAGTCCATAGCAACCAAATATTTCTAATCTGGAGTACCTACCAGGTTGAAATATCCAAAAATTGTATCATTCAGTTAGGAATTTATTTCTATTGGAGGACACAAATAGGGAAAGACCTCGCGATCGTTCTTTGAACGATTGTAATTTAATTAAGGTCTTTCCCTTTACAGAAGGAAAGACCTTACTGTATTTCTTATGATTATTATTATTATTATTCTTCTTTTCTTCCCTCAAAAAACGAAAAGTGTCTTAACCGATCTTAACGAAAGTTGGCACACTTAATCATCACTACCAGGACTCGTCGTGACTCATGCTTTGAAACGAATCTATTTTTAGTAACAGAGTTATCTGCCCGTAACCCAAAAACCTTGTCTGCAGATTAACTCAGAAACCATAACTGTTATCAAAAATCTGAAGTGTGGAATTTGTTACCTGACTTCTGGCCATGATTTGTCATGCAAAATTTTTTTTTTCGAACAGCTTCCTGGTTACGCGTTTTTAACCCGAAAAGTGTCGCGATGCGCCAACAAAATTTTTTTCAAAACGGTTAGTCCTACAGACTTGGGACCTTCACCAATCGTCTTAGGTGCCATAAGTTACATCCGAAAATATATATGTCATAGGTCAAATCTCAAGTTTGAATTATTGCATCATGACTAAATATAGGAATGTATTGCGGAATGTATAGTAATCCATATGTAACAATGTAATGTTAAGGAAAAGTCCATAGCAACCATATATTTTCACAATCAGTTAAGAAGGGGCTATAATTTGGGCCCAAAATCAAAGGTCAAAGGTCAAGGTCAGTCCTTAGCAACAAGGTAACCTTAAGGAAAAATTCATAGCAACCATATATTTTCACAATCAGTTAGGAGTGGGCTGTAATTTAGGTCCAAGGTCATAGGTCAAGGTCAGTCCTTAGCAACAAGGTATCCTTAAGGAAAAGTCCATAGCAACCATATATTTGATGAATCCAGACTACAACTGTGTTGTGTTTTTATACGACCGCAAAATTTTATACGACCTCAAATGTTTTATTGCGATGTCGTTGTTGTCGTTGTCATCCGTAGACACTCGGTTTCCTTGCAATAACTTGAGTAAATATTGACTGATTGTTATGAAATTTTGATATGATGTTTGTAACTACTTAAGGAGGGTTGGTATTGTATTTGGGGTTTGTGGCCCTCACCTTTTTTTGAAAAGAAGGCCTAAATGGGAACTAATTGATGCATTGAGGAAACTGTTGTAAAATGTTTATTATTCATTTGATTTTTAAAATTCCATTTTATAGAATTCATCATTAATATCTGTCAACCAAATGTGTCAATGGTTATAATATATATATTGCACCGTTACATTGCTACAGGGGTTCAAAAAGGGGCCACATCCCAAATATCGACTTTTTGATTTGTGGTCCGATTTTAAAAATCGTTTTCATTGTAATCCTTGTGAAAATCCATGTCTGCGTTTTCAATCAGATTTGCAATATCTTAAACAATTTTTGAGAAATAGGGATCGAAAGGTAAAAAATGCTATTTTTATTCAAATTTTGTCCAGGTAAATAAATTTAGCTGTTGTGGACCAGCCAATGTTGCTCGTATACCACTTAGCACCTATTTGATTATATGATGCAAGAATATGTACAATAATATAAATATTACTTTTCTGGTAATCATGGCTTAATTCAAGGTATAATTTGATTGGAAATAAAATGAATTAAGATAACAACCAAAGTAATCTTGTAAAATGAAAGGAAAAATGATCTACGATCTATACGCTGCTACACTATTTTTTTTATTAAAATGTGTAGTTTAAGTCGTACCTAGACTAGAAAAAATACGTCAAATATCTACCGTGTGATATCATGAACCTTAAAGCATGCATGACACTTACATTGGCCTCAGTTCAAAATATAGGGTCAAATAACATACAAGTGTCATTCCAAAAACACTGATAGCTATCCAAGGTATTTTCATTTTCTCTCTTCTCTTTTTAATTTGTCTCGGAAATCTGTAAGAAAACCATTTTAATGAAGGCTGACCAGAAAAGATAAGAAAAAAATCTGACAGGAACTCTTTAATTGAAATCCTTGCATTCTTTTCTTTAACAAATTTTCTATTTTCTATGATAAATTGAGTGAAATCATTTACCACTCTTTACATTGCAAACGCTTTTTTTTACTTTCTTTGAATTCATTTTTTTCTCGTGGAGGAAGAATGTTCTTGATTTTCGTGGATGACAGTTAATCACAAATACCAGAATCATGTGAAGTGTTATTCCTTGTCTCTTTGCAGCAATAATAAAATTAAAATATAAATTTACCAATTTTATACATTACCAAAAACATTTCAATATATATTACATAACGGTTTTTATCTTATTTTCTTTTGTTACATGCATCTAAGTAGGCGTTATACATGTATTATGTAAAAAAATGAAAACATGGATATTCGAACTCGACATTAAAATATCATGGGAATGATTTTGGGATTGTATTGACATCGGTGTCACACACATTTCAGAGTTATGATCATATAGATTATGCCTATTTGAGTATGCCTCACATTGTCCACGTGCTATTTTATAAAAGAATATGGGTTTAGTGTTTACACATTGCCATTTTCATGATTTTGTTAATTTTTCAGAGGATGAAATTGAGGGCTTTTTATTTTAATGTCGAATTCGAATATCCCTGTTTTCATTTTTTTTTCATAATACATGTATAACGCGTACGTACATGCATATAACAAAAGAAAATAATAATAGAATAAAACAAAGTGTACACATGAGATTTAATCTCATGTACAAGTTCCCCATATCTAAGAAATAAAGAGCACACATCTAAAAATCGGGGCATTGTTCTGATTACTCCACACGACATTAAAAACATCTCAAGTAATAAATATTTTACAATAGGATATAGTTCAATGGAAATATATGTAAACTCTAACTGCAATTAATTTTATGAGCCATTTCAAAAAAATTATTCCTCCCCAGCAGCAGATTAAGAAAAGTGGTTGCTTGCTTAATATGTTGTTCAGTTCAGTCAGCTCTCAACAAAAGTCTCTATAGTGTCGAAGTGTTCAAACAGCCCTTAAAATATCATTTTGCACGTTTTTGGCCTACAGACTTAAAACTATTGCTGAAATAAAGATGACAACACAGTTCCAGACAATTAATTTTGCGCCGCAAGACGTGCGTTGCGTCTATTCTAGACTCATCAGAGCCGCTCTACCAAAAACTCTGAAAATGCCAAACACTATATGATTACCAAGAGCATAAAACAATAAAACCAAAAATACCAAACTATGGAACCAAGTTATTACTTAGATGATCAACATATGTCTGGGGTAGAACCTTAGGGTTAAGACAATTTTGAAATCTAAACTGATAATTTAAAGCTTTGGTGTGTTCTCCAACACAAAAGTGTTGGTGCTGGAGCAGGCTAACCTCGGGGAATTAAAACTCCACGAGAAGTGCTGACCGTCACGGGTTTTCGAAATAAAGATGACCACAAAGTTCTAAACAAGTAATTTTGCTACGTCTGACGAGCGTTTCGTCTTGATATATACACCTCGCCAAAAGTTAAGCAATACCAACTTTTTTAAGCAATAATCATTTTGTGCCTTGAAATATTCGCATTATACAAAATGATGGAAAATTAAAATTTAATCTCTTCAATGTATAGACTCTGATGTGTAATGGATTTAATATGTTTGATCAGAAATGCTTGCAAGTCATGAAAATTCAACATTTTAAAAATAGTGTATTTTTTTTTGTCTAAAACAAATACAGTGTTTTTCCGAACCCTAAAACACATGTTTAAGGCTTAAAACTGTCACTAAAGCATTTAAATTGTTTGAATTTCTTCTAGAACATATTATAAAAAGGGGGTTGGATACTTAAAATCTGTTATTGGCATGAAAATGTGCAATTCCTTGGTTCTTGTGTGAGTAAAAATATCCATTGGTGTAAGTTTCAACATCCATATTGATAAACTGTCAAACTTAACTTCTACTTTCGGCTATAGAAGCAGACCTTCAAAATGTTACAATAATCATTTCAACGAAAATATCGAAAAACTGAAAAATATCCATTAATACTTTCCAACTATGAGATTTTCGGAACGCTTTTATGAGTATCATTTGTTATGATTACCAGAATGTCCCTAAAAATTCAATTTATGTAAAAACATCTGAAATAAGGAACTTAGTTGTCATCTTTATTTCGAATACTCATGAGGATTAGTACTGCTGGTGGAGTTTTAATTCCCTGAGATTAGCACGCTCCGGCTACAACACTTTTGTTTTGAAGAACACATCAAAGCTTTATTAAATTATCCGTTTAGATTTTCAAATTTCTAAACCCTAAGGTTCTTCCTACCCAAGACATAGGTTGTTCATCTTAGTAATGACTTGGTTCCCCATTTTGGTATTTTTGGTTTAATTATTTTTTACTCTTTATAATCAATAATGTTTGGCATTTTCAATATTTTGGTAGAGCGCCTCTGATGAGTTTTGAATAGACGAAACGCACCGCACGTCAGGCGTAGCAAAATTTATTGTCTGGAACTTTGTTGTCGTTTTATTTCGAACACCCGTGAAGGTTAGCACTGCTGGTGGAGTTTTGATTCCCCGAGGTAAGCCCGCTCCGGCACCTACACGTTTGTATTGGAGAACACACCAAAGCTTTAAAATATCCGTTTAGATTTCAAAATTAAGGTTCTTCCTGCCCCTGACATAGGTTGATCATCTAAGTAATCATTTGGCTCCCCATTTTGGTATTTTTGGTTAAATCATTCTATGTTCTTCATCATCAAGTAATGTTTGGCATTTTCAATATTTTGGTGGTGCGCCTCTAATGAGTCTTCAATAGACGAAACGCGCGTCAGGCGTAGCAAAATGTATTGTCTGGAACTTTCTTGTCATTGTTTTTTCGAACACCCATGAAGGTTAGCACGTGGCATGTGAACTTGGAGCTATCCAATTAGGTCGGGTGGCGAACAGGCCCGCAGTAGCGCTAAGCTTATCGTTAAAAGTCCACTAAAGAGCGTTCAGAAACCTGACATCGGATCAGGCCGATTTGCCCACAAAGCGATTGGGCTGTGTGCCGCAGGTGGTTGAATGGAACAGCCCTGACATCGATATGCGGGGTCGTCAGGCGATAATGCGGAAACCCTGAACGCAAACCTTAGTGATGTACCGTGTTGGGAAAAATGTCACATTCAACGCACGTTAAGTAACCCTGCTGCAGGTTTCGGTAAGAGTAGTTCCCTTAGGATCCCCATGAAGGAGCCTAAATTTCCCGTCCCTACCCATCACTCCTTTTTCCAGTGGTAATAGAACAATCCTAGCCGACTGGCCTTGTGTCCCCGTTTCCTCCACTTCAGCATCATTTCATGTTCATTGTATCACCACTTTCATACCTACTTACCCTGCATACGGTGTTTATATTTCACAACTTATTCGATATGCAAGAGCTTCCACACATTTCACAGATTTTTTGATCAGACACCGATTTCTTCGTGACCGACTTTTGGAGCAAGGCTATAAGAAAAAAAGTCTCATACGATCCCTAAAAAATCTTTCTTCGTTATCAGCCACTAGTAGAAAAGTTCAAAATTGATTCAAAAGATACGGCGGTTAATTGTTATAATTAGTGTTTGACTGATCTGCTGTACTGAGATGATCACCTCAATATCCCTATTGTGTCTCACAACTTTGTTGTGTTCTATGGTCATTACCGGATCCTATGGTCGCAATGGAAGAGGGAGGTTTGATGCCATAAAACCTGGTTTAACCCACCATTTCGATTGAAATGCCTGTACCAAATCAGGACCATTAGTCCACCAATTCTCCGGTATGACTGATTCGTTTTTGTCATTTTCTCTGGACTATGAGATTGATCATTCAAGTTCGGTAGTTTGTTTATATAACCTTTATTTCATCCCCCGAATATAGCCGAAATCATGCTGTTTGGGAGTAAAGCAATAACTAACTAAGTAACTTACCAACAAACCGGTCAAATAGCCATTGCCTTGTTAAAACCAATATGTAAAGCAAGATAAGAAAATAACCTACCATATGTCCATGAGCTCAGCTTCGTTAACTTTAATCAATATGCGTAACAGTCTTTATAACTACCAGCATATGGTATGTAATTGAAAAATTAATAAGTAGGCTAGATTGTAGGATAAATTCACAATAATTTCTATCATATTGTTTTAGAAATTAAAAATAATCACCATTTGTTCATTTAAAAAAAAATCTGCCAGATACTCATTTCAATAATCCAGAAAAAAAAATTAAAATGACTTCCGGTGACAGAACGATTTTTCTTCCATAGTATTTTGGGTCTCGTGCAATTTGGCAGACTCTCTACAATATTGAGCTTCGCTTCGATCGCATATTATTTTTATTTTTCTCGGTATTCTGGAATGGTGAACTTGTCCACCTCATTTTTTCGTCATCTTTCAAGGTAGGAAGCTGAAACTTCATATATTCAGAGTTTGTGCTTTTTATTATTTTTTTTGCGAAATTACACAACCCCTTGTAGGTAAAAAAACGGGCCTCAAAATGGCTCCTCGAAACCCAAGCTAAATTTTCACCGGGCATTTCTGAACCAGCTGTGGTAGGAAAAATTCCTTTATAGGTTAAGTGCGGATATTTCATACCTTTCATTTAAAAAAGAATTGAAAATCGGACCTATCGCTTTCAATATTTTGCAAAAAATCGATTTTTTTTGTAAGATTGAGTTATCTTTCTTTGTACAATATATTTTGTATTTGTAATGAAAAATATTCTCAACTTTGTTATTTCTTAATGAAAATTGATTTACTAGGTAATAATGGTATGCCAAGTTTATTTTTGGTAACGAAATTTTTTATTTCCGGCTATTTTCAAAATGGCCGCCATTTTCCCGCCAAAAACTAAAGTAACTCAAATTTTGCTGAAAATTTATACGTAAGATAATACTGGTATGGCGAGATGATTTTTGACATCAATTTTTTTTTATCGTCGGCCATTTTCAAAATGGCGTCCATTTCCCGCCAAAATTAAAATTACTCCGATTTTGACCAAAATTGGTATAAAGGTAAGAGTGGAATGGTGAGTTGATTTTTGACATCGAAAGTTTTTTATTGCCTTTTTCAAGAAGGCTGCCATTTCCCGCCAAAACAAAAGTTACTCCGATTTCGAAGAAAATTGGTATACAAGGTAATAGTGGTATGGCGATCTGATTTTTGACATCAACATTTTTATTATAGACGACCATTTTCAAAATGGCCGCCGTATCCCTCCAAAATTGAATTTGCTCCGATTTTTTGTAAAAATTGATATATACGGTAATAGTGGTATGGCGAGTTGATTTTTGCCATCGAAATTTTTTTATTGTCAGCCATTTTCAAAAAGGCTGCCATTTCCCGCCAAAATTAGACTTACTCCGATTTTAATCAAAAATTAATATACAGGGTAATTGTGTTATGGGGAGTTCATTTTTAGCATCGAATTTTGTTTATGGTCTGAGACAACAGCTTTCGGATGCGACTGTGTGCCTTTTCTCGACCATATGAGATTAAGGGAGAATAATATCTTATATGGATGTCAACCAAAAGCTTCTCCGTAACGTTTTTAGCATTTCATTGAAGAGTGGCTCCATTGTGGAGGACGAGAGCGGTAGTTATGCTCGCTAGTCACCACAAAAGTTTACAAGTACGCTACCAATGCTTGTAAAAAGGGTGCTTCAATGGAATGATAAGTGCGTCATTGCTTAAAAAGAGTTCCCACAAAAGCCAGATATGTTGCCTAAGAGGTGTACATGAGGGGACATGTATGTGACTCGCTTGCGATCACAATTAGAACTGGTTATTTTTTATTATTATTATTATTCTTAGTTTTCTTTAGTGTGAAATTGTCCACTCGATTTAGAGAACATATTTAAAGGTAAGAAGCTGAAACTTCATAAATCAAGAGTATGGAGTTTGAAATTGTGCAATCATGTTTTTTCGTCAAAATCAAATGACACCTTATAGGATAAATAGGGGCCTGAAAATGGCTTCTCGAAATCAAAGTTTTATTTTAAGCGGCATTTGTAAACCAGCGGGAATATTAAAAATCTGTCTATATATAAAATAGGTACTTACAAGAGGTATCATTCAAAATTTTGCAAAAAAAAAACAAAAATAAAATTAGAAAGGAGATAATCAATATTGGATTTTGGGAAAATTTTTAAACTTTACTATTCTTAAATGAAACTTTGTATTTAAGGTAATTTCGGTATGCCGAGTTCATTTCTGGTGGTATCCATTTTTTTTTCATCGGCAATCATTATCAAATTGGCCGCCACTTAAATGATTTATGGGAAATTTTTCAAACTTAATTTTTTCTAAATGAAAATTTGTGTTTAAGGTAATTGGGGTATATGCTGAGTTCATTTCTGGTATCAATTTTTTTTTCTATCGGCGGCCAATTTTTAAAATGGCCGCCACTTCCGGGAAAAATTCAATTTGCTCCGATTTTAACAAAAATAGATGTCTAGGGGTTCTAAAGGATGGCGAATTGAAGCGTGAAGTCGAAAATGCAGAAAAATTCAAAATGGTCCCCACTTATGGTAAAAAATTAACTCACTCCGATTTTAACAAAAAAATGATATCGTGGGGTTTAAAGGATGCGAATTGAGGCGTGAAGTCGAAAAATTCAAATGGCCACAACTTCTTGTAAAAAATTGACTTGCTCCGATTTTCACGAAAATTGATATCTAAGGGTTTAAAATGATGGCGAATTGAGGCGTGCAGTCGTAAATATAGAAAAAAAAACAAAATGGCCGCCACCCTCGGTAAAAATTCCACATTCTCCGATTTTAACAAAAATTAATATCTAGGGGTTTTAAAGGATGGCGAATTGAGGCGTGAATTCAAAAAAATGTCTAAAATTTCAAAATGGCCGCCACTTCCGATAAAAATTCAACTTGCTCCAATTTTAACAAGAATTGATATCTAGGGGTTTTAAAGATGGCGAATTGAGGCGTGAAGTCGAAAATGTCGAAAAATTCAAAATGCCCACCACTTCCGGTAAAAATTTAACTCACTCCGATTTTAACAAAAAGTGATATCTTGGGGTTTTTAAGGATGGCGAATTGAGGCTTGAAGTCGAAAAATGTCGAAAAATTCAAAATTGCCGCAACTTCCGGTAAAAATTCAACTTGCTCCGATTTTCACTAAAATTGATATCTACGGGTTTTAAATGATGGCGAATTGAGGCGTGAATTCGAAAATGTCGAAAAATTCAAAATGGCCGCCACTCCCGGTAAAAATTCAACTCAACCGATTTTTAACCAAACAATAATATTTAGGGGTTTTAAAGAATGGTAAATTGAGGCGTGAAGTCGAAAATGTCGAAAAATTCAAAATGGCCCCAACTTTCGGTAAAAATTCAACTTGCTCCGATTTTCACGAAAATTGATATCTAAGGGTTAAAATGCTATTTTTGAAGGTTGGCTGATAGACGAATGGTCTTGCGACAAAAATACATGCATGTTTAATGCATGAAAATGGTGTTGAATGGTAGTTTACATATCTATTCCATGTTGGATTTTTCTGTCAATCATATGCAATAGAGATTTGTAGAAAAAACATCGGATAGCTGGTATATACTAATCAACATGCACTATTTGTAACACTTGGTGTTTGACATCTTATATTTACAATGATTTCTAAAGTCTCTGTCACGATATCAATTGCATATGCGTTAAATGAATTTCGTCAAAAGTTAATATAAATTTAGCTAGATTCCTTCTTGAACGACCTTAAATGTAAAAAGTGTAATCATGTGTAAAGGTTTCAAACTTCCATGCTTTAAGTTAACTTAAAGAAAAACATATATAGCTTTCGTATCTAAAGATGTTAAGTGTAAATCAAAACACTGGAAGATAAAAAAACCAAAAGTATTGAATGAAATCATGTTTATTTAAAAGCGTATTTTAAGAATGTTAAAAGTTATATCATACATTTAAAAAAAACAATAGGCCACACCTTAGAACTTAATTGTATATCTTGATCTCCCAGTCCACTGAGAGTATCAAATCAGACATGAAAAGAAGTGGTAAAAAACATTCTAAAATAAAATATCATGAGTCAGTTGCGTAGTTAAGTAAAACATTAGTTTGTCTAAATCTTTCTTGTAATAAGAAATGGATGAAGTTGTACTTTACCGCAACGTACAATCCCGTAAAATTGGCTCATACATGTACAATAAGTGCAGCTATACTATACGATTTGTAATAATAAAGAATGAGACTAATTCAAAATACTTTTCTATTTTAATTTTTGGCTTGAAGTTATTTGCGTAAATAAAAGTTGAATAACATCCAAGGATCACGAGAGTGAAATATGGCGATCCGCGTCCATGCACATTTACCTGTGAAGAATCGTCACTAAAACATTCGTCATAGTAGTTGAAATTCAAACCAATTTACCTAATTTACATCTGCTGTATTCAATTGTTTCCTGTTTGCTCCACAATTTTTTAATGAAAGAAATCTGCTAAATGTTAAAGGCTTCAAAATTGTGTACGATGCTCTGTTGACAGTTGATCTAGAATCTTAATATAATAACCAACCAGGAAGCTTTTAATGTACTATAAAAAACGGGGCTCCGGAACATAAAAAGAGTTATAAACATAACTTGCATATACTGTTCGTTAAAACTGTCCGATTTTCTACCGAAAAATCTATTTTTTATCCGCAACTCCTCCTAAACCCATTGACGGGTTTTTTTAAACTTTCACACTTTCTTTTTCACATAATGAAGGTGTGAACCTATTATTTTAAAATTTGATCAGAATGATTTTTCGGGTTTCCCATCGCGAAACAGACTTAGCCATTAAGCCATTCCACTACAAGAGGGTACCATCTCTTATCAGCAACTCCTCCTAAACTCCTTGACGGATTTTTTATGAAACTTCCACACTTTTTTTGTCAGATAATGTATAAATTGGTACAAACCTAACCTGTACAAAAGTGAACCTGGAGCAAACATTTAGTTTACTTTTCTGGTTTGGTTTGGTTTGCTTGACCAAACAAAATAGCAAACTACAGTTTACTCAAAACAAACCGTGGTTCGCTTTTTCTAGTTTGGTTTGGTTTAAAAAGCAAACCAAACCAAACCAGGCGGCTGGTTTGTTTGCTCTGACCAAACCAAACTTTGACGCTGGTTTGGTTTGCTTTGACCAAACCAGACTTTGACGCTGGTTTGGTTTGCTCTGATCAAACCAAACTAGCATGTAGGGTGCTGGTTTGTTTTGCTCTGACCAAATCAAACTAGGGCGCTGGTTTGGTTTACTCTTACCAAACCAATCTAAAATGATGGTTTATATCTCAATCATAATAAATTCTTCAAATAAAACATAATATGTTTTACGAGAACAAATATCATGAAATGATGTCGGGTGTCGTATTACTTCGATTCTTTGAATCATCTGCGCATGCTCATTGTTTGCTCTTAGCAAACCAAACCAAACCAGGCCGCTGGTTTGGTTTGCTCTAAAAATAAAAAAACCTGGGTGCTTGCTTGGTTTACTCATAAAATACCAATTTAATATGACGTTAAATGTTAAAATCAGAATTTGTAATTCGATTGAGACATTTAGTGAATAATATTTGTTCATGAAATGTAATAATTGTAAAATATTTCGGACATTCTTTCACATCGATTATATGAATCATCTGCGCTTGATCGCGGTTTGATCAGAGCAAATCAAACCAAACCAAACTAGGGCGCTGGTTTGGTTTGCTTTTTAAAGTTTGGTTTGCTCCGACCAAACCAAACCAAACCAGCCGTCTGGTTTTCTTTCTGTGTAAACATTAAAGTAAACTTTGGTTTGCTAAAGTAAACCAAACAAAGTGAAAAGTGAACTTAGACCAAACTTCTGGTTTGCTTTTTTAGTTTGGTTTGCATACAGGTTAGGTTTGGACCCATCTGTAGATGTGCACCTATTATATCAAAATTTGATCAGCTTACTTAGCCATTCGACAACATAGGGGTACCCATCACTTATCCGCTACTCCTCCTAAACCCCTTGATGGATTTTCATAAAACTTTTACACCATCTGTGTTATATAATGTAGATGTGCATTATCTATTTAAAAAATTATCTGATTAGAATTTTGGGGGGCGGGGGATATTTATTTGTGAGCTGCTGCTCACAGTTTTTCAGTTTCATATTTTTTTTTTTGAAACCTCTGTCTCCATGACCGACTATAAGACTAGGGCTCTAGGAAACTATGTCTGGTACGATCTCTAAAAAGTTCTATCTTCGTTATTAGCCAGCCACTGGAAGAAAAATTCAACATTATGTGAGACGTATCGGTTAGTGATTCCTGCAATTACTCACCTTAAAATGCATATAATGTCGTCACAACTGTGTTGTGTTTTTATACGACCGCAAAATTTTATACGACCTCAAATATTTTGCGATCGTATAATTTTATGGCGATGTCGTTGTTGTCGTTGTCCTCCGTAGACACTCGGTTTCCTTGCAATAACTTGAGTAAATATTGACTGATTGTTATGAAATTTTGATATGATGTTTGTAACTACTTAAGGAGGGTTGGTATTGTATTTGGGGTTTGTGGCCCTCACCTTTTTTTGAAAAGAAGTCCTAAATGGACGCTAATTGATGTCTTGAGAAAACTGTTGTAAAATGTTTATTATTCAGTTGATTTTTAAATTCCATTTTATAGAATTCATCATTAATTTCTGTCAACCAAATGTGTCAACGGTTTTAATATATATACTGCACCTTTACATTGCTACAAGGGGTCAAAAAGGGGCCACATCCCAAATATCGACTTTTTGATTTGTGGTCCGATTTTAAAAATCGTTTTCATTGTAATCCTTGTGAAAATCCCTGTCTGCGTTTTCAATCAGATTTGCAATATATTTAACCATTTTTGAGAAATTAGGGATCGAAAGGTAAAAAATGCTATTTTCATTCAAAGTTTGTCCAGGTAAATAAATTTAGCCAATATTGCTCGTATACCACCTAGCACCTATTTGATTATATGATGCAAGAATATGTACAATAATATAAATATTAATTTTCTGGTAATCATGGCTTAATTCAAGGTATAATTTGATTGGAAAGAAAATGAATAAAGATAACAACCCAAGTAATCTTGTAAAATGAAAGGAAAAATAATCGACGATCTATACGCTGCTACACTATATTTGTTTTTTAATTAAATGTATAGTTTAAGTCGTACATAGACTAGAAAAAATACGTCAAAAATCTACCGTGTGATATCATGAACCTTAAAGCATGCATGACACTTACATTGGCCTCAGTTCAAAATATAGGGTCAAATAACATACAAGTGTCATTCCAAAAACACTGATAGCTATCCAAGGTATTTTCATTTTCTCTCTTCTCTTTTTAATTTGTCTCGGAAATCTGTAAGAAAACCATTTTAATGAAGGCTGACCAGAAAAGATAAGAAAAAAATCTGACAGGAACTCTTTAATTGAAATCCTTGCATTCTTTTCTTTAACAAATTTTCTATTTTCTATGATAAATTGAGTGAAATCATTTACCACTCTTTACATTGCAAACGCTTTTTTTTACTTTCTTTGAATTCATTTTTTTTTCTCGTGGAGGAAGAATGTTCTTGATTTTAGTGGATAACAGTTAATCAAAAATACCAGAAACATGTGAAGTGTTATTCCTTGTCTCTTTGCAGCAATAATAAAATTAAAATATCAATTTACCAATTTTATACATTTATCAAAAACATTTCAATATATATTACATTACGGTTTTTTATCTTATTTTCTTTTGTTACATGTATCTAAGTACGCGTTATACATGTATTATGTAAAAAAATGAAAACATGGATATTCGAACTCGACATTAAAATATCATGGGAATGATTTTGGGATTGTATTGACATCGGTGTCACACACATTTCAGAGTAATGATCATATAGATGATGCCTATTTGAGTATGCCTCACATTGTCCACGTGCTATTTTATAAAAGGATATGGTTTTAGTGTTTACACATTGCCATTTTCATGATTTTGTTAATTTTTCAGAGGATGAAATTGAGGGCTTTTTATTTTAATGTCGAATTCGAATATCCCTGTTTTCATTTTTTTTACATAATACATGTATAACGCGTACGTACATGCATAAAACAAAAGAAAATAATAATAGAATAAAACAAAGTGTACACATGAGATTTAATCTCATGTACATGTTCCACATATCTAGGAAATAAAAAGCACACATCTAAAAATCGGGGCATTGTTCTGCTTACTCCACATGGCATTAAAAACATCTCAAGTAATACATATTTTACAAGAGGATATAGTTCAATGGAAATATATGTAAACTCTAACTGCAATTAATTTTATGAGCCATTTCAAAAAATTATTCCTCCCCAGCAGCAGATTAAGAAAAGTGGTTGCTTGCTTAATATGTTGTTCAGTTCAGTCAGCTCTCAACAAAAGTCTCTAAGTGTCGAAGTGTTCAAACAGCTCTTAAAATATCATTTTGCACGTTTTTGGCCTACAGACTTAAAACTATTGCTGAAATAAAGATGACAACACAGTTCCAGACTATTAATTTTGCGCCGCAAGACGTGCTTTGCGTCTATTCTAGACTCATCAGAGCCGCTCTACCAAAAAATCTGAAAATGCCAAACACTATATGATTTCCAAGAGCATAAAACAATTAAACCAAAAATACCAAACTGGGGAACCAAGTTATTGTTTAGATGATCAACATATGTCTGGGGTAGGAAGAACCTTAGGGTTAAGACAATTTTGAAATCTAAACTGATAATTTAAAGCTTTGGTGTGTTCTCCAACACTAAAGTGTTGGTGCTGGAGCAGGCTAACCTCGAGGAATTAAAACTACACGAGAAGTGCTGACCTTCACGGGTTTTCGAAATACAGATGACCACAAAGTTCTAAACAATTAATTTTGCTACGTCTGACGAGCGTTTCGTCTTGATATATACACCTCGCCAAAAATTTAGCAATACCAACTTTTTAAGCAATAATCATTTTGTGCCTTGAAATATTCGCATTATACAAAATGATGGAAAATTAAAATTTAATCACTTCAATGTATAGACTCTGATGTGTAATGGATTTAATATGTTTGATCAGAAATGCTTGCAAGTCATGAAAATTCAACATTTTAAAAATAGTGTAATTTTTTTTTGTCTAAAACAAATTCAGTGTTTTTCCGAACCCTAAAACACATGTTTAAGGCTTAAAAATGTCACTAAAGCATTTAAATTGTTTGAATTCCTTCTAGAACATATTATAAAAAGGGGGTTGGATACTTAAAATCTGTTATTGGCATGAAAATGTGCAATTCCTTGGGTCTTGTGTGAGTAAAAATATCCATTGGTGTAAGTTTCAACATCCATATTGATAAACTGTCAAACTTAACTTCTACTTTTGGCTATAGAAGCAGACCTTTAAAATGTTACAATAATCATTTAAACAAAAATATCGAATAACTGAAAAATATCCATTAATACTTTCCATTTATGAGATTTTCGGAACGGTTTTATGAGTATCATTTGTTATGATTACAAGAATGTCACTTAAAATTCAATTTATGTAAAAACATCTGAAATAAGGAACTTAGTTGTCATCTTTATTTCGAATACTCATGAGGATTAGTATTGCTGGTGGAGTTTTAATTCCCCGAGATTAGCACGCTCCGGCTTCAACACTGTTGTTTTGAAGAACACACCAAAGCTTTATTAAATTATCCGTTTAGATTTCCAAATTTCTAAACCCTAAGGTTCTTCCTACCCAAGACATAGGTTGTTCATCTTAGTAATGACTTGGTTCCCCATTTTGGTATTTTTGTTTTAATTATTTTTTACTCTTTATAATCAAGTAATGTTTGGCATTTTCAATATTTTGGTAGAGCGCCTTTGATGAGATTTGAATAGACGAAACGCACCGCACGTCAGGCGTAGCAAAATTTATTGTCTGGAACTTTGTTGCCGTTTTATTTCGAACACCCGTGAAGGTTAGCACTGCTGGTGGAGTTTTGATTCCCCGAGGTAAGCCCGCTCCGGCACCAACACGTTTGTATTGGAGAACACACCAAAGCTTTAAATTATCCGTTCAGATTTAAAAATTGTCAAAACCTTAAGGTTCTTCCTACCCCTGACATAGGTTGATCATCTAAGTAATAATTTGGCTCCCCATTTTGGTATTTTTGGTTTAATCATTCTATGTTCCTCATAATCAAGTAATGTTTGGCATTTTCAATATTTTGGTAGTGCGCCTCTGATGAGTCTTGAATAGACGAAACGCGCGTCAGGCGTAGCAAAATTTATTGTCTGGAACTTTCTTGTCATAGTTTTTTCGAACTCCCATGAAGGTTAGCACGTGGAATGTGAACTTGGAGCTATCCAATTAGGTCGGATGGCAAACAGGCCCGCAGTAGCGCTAAGCTTATCTTTAAAAGTCCACTAAAGAGCGTTCAGAAACCTGACATCGAATCAGGCCGCTTTGCCCACAAAGCGATCGGGCTGTGTGCCGCAGGTGGTTGAATGGACCAGCCCTGACATCGATATGCGGGGTCGTCAGGCGATAATGCGGAAACCCTGACCGCAAACCTTAGTGGCGCACGGTGTTGGGAAAAATGTCACATTCATCGCCAGTTAAGTAACCCTGCTGAAGGTTTCGATAAGAGTAGGACCCTTAGGATCCCCATGCAGGAGCCTAAATTTCCCGTCCCTACCCATCACTCCTTTTTCCAGTGGTAGTAAAACCATCCTAGCCGACTGGCCTTGTGTCCCCGTTTCCTCCACCTCAGCATCATTTCATGTTACTTGTATCACCACTTTCATACCTACTTCCCCTGCATACGGTGTTTGAATTTCACAACTTATTCGATATGCAAGATCTTCCACACATTTCACAGATTTTTTGATCACACACCGATTTCTTCGTGACCGACTTTTGGAGCAAGACTATAAGAAAATACGTCTCATACGATCCCTAAAAAAGTTTTCTTCGTTATCAGCCACTAGTAGAAAAGTTCAAAATTGATTTAAAAGATATGGCGGTTAATTGTTATAATAAGTGTTTGACTGATCTGCTGTACTGAGATGATCACCTCAATATCCCTATTGTGTCTCACAACTATGTTGTGTTCTATGGTCATTACCGGACCCTATGATTGCAATGGGAGAGGGACGTTTGGCGCCATAAAACCTGGTTTAACCCACCATTTCGATTGAAATGCCTGTACCAAATCAGGACAATTAATCCACCAATTCTCCGGTATGACTGATTCGTTTTTGTCATTTTCTCTGGACTATGAGATTGATCATTCAAGTTCGGTAAATTGTTTATATTACCTTTATTTCATCCCCCGAATATAGCCGAAATCATGCTGCTTGGGAGTAAAGCAATAACTAACTAACTAACTTACCAACAAACCGGTCAAATAGCCATTGCCTTGTTAAAACCAATATGTAAAGCAAGATAAGAAAATAACCTACCATATCTTCATGAGCTCAGCCTCGTTAACTTTAATCAATATGCGTAACAGCATTTATAACTACCAGCATATGGTATGTAATTGAAAAATAAATGAGTAGGCTAGATTGTAGGATAAATGCACAATAATTTCTATCATATTGTTTTAGAAATTAAAAATAATCACCGTTGGTTCAATTTTACTTTTTGCATCTATTTGTCTTAGTTTCTGACTTTACCACTTTCATTTTCAAATTAAAAAAAAACAGAGAAAAAAAGTAAAATTTAAAGAGTATTATGATATAAAGATGTGGAATAAAAAATATGGAATAAGAATATTGAAATCTAAAATGTAAAATTAGGAAGTAAAAAAGAGGAATTTTGACCCTTTTGGAACCTATCATTGCTGCAAACATAACATTCACAAGATAAGCTTTTCAAAAAAGCTAATGTCAGGCCATGGCGATTTTTTGTAAGTTTCATATTTTAATCTAAAGAACCGTTTTCAAGTTAGATTTTTAATACACGCTGTAAAACAATCATTTCAAATATTCCATTTAACACGACATGTATATATTACAAAAATATCTATTCAAAAGAAAAATCGAAGGTTGGGCCCTCCCCAGGTTGATTCGTTCTCAGTATTTCCGTCCGTAGTATCTCCATCCTCTAGTTGATCCGGCCTCTTGTTTTTAGTTGGTCCGTCACATTTTTGATAAAATGAAATATACATATAAAGTGAAACACGATAGAAAAAGCGCTACAATCATTTTAAAAAGGATGCTGTAAGAAAATTCTTTTCTGTAAGTCCACGGCAAAACAATCTTATTGCTGTTTTTTAAAGCGTTAATAGTTTGTTATAGAAACCTTCAACAAGGAAACAAGCGATCACTCCTTGGATTCTTAAGACAAGGACACAACAATTAAGCAACAAAACATGTATGACATATTTTTTCCTCAGCGTACCGTTAAAGCTAAGGTCAAGTCAAATTAAATCGCTTATTTATCTCTCTGTAAAACATTTGAACTCTACTATAAACTCTAGATCGTAGCAAAATTTATTGCCTGGAACTTTGTTGTCATTTGTATTTCGAACACACGTGAAGGTTAGCACTGCTGGTGGAGTTTAAATTCCCCGAGGTTAGCCCGCTCCGGCATCAATGTTTTTGAGTTGGAGAATACATCAAAGCTTTAAATTATCCGTCTTAATTTCAAAATTGTCTAAACCCTAAGGTTCTTCTTACCCCAGACATAGGTTGAATATCTTAGTAATAATTTGGTTCCCCAGTTTGGTATTTTTGGTTATCAGTTTAAGATCAACCTAAGTCTGGGTAAGGAAGAACCTTAGGGTTTAGACAATTTTGAAATTTTAACGGATAAATTAAATCTTTGATGTGTTCTCCTACACAAAAGTTTTGGTGCCGGAGCGGGCTAACCTCGGGGAGTTTAAACTCCACCAGCAGTGCTAACCTTCAAGGGTGTTCGAAATAAAGATGACAACAAAGTTCCAGTCAATGAATTTTGCTATGCCTGACGCGCATTTCGTCTATTCAAGACTCATCAAAGGCGCTCTACCAAAAATATTGAAAATGCCAAACCCTATATGATTATGAAGAGCATACATGTAGAACAGTAAAACCAAAAATATCAAACATGGAACCAAATTATTACTGAGATGATCAACCTAAGTCTAGGTTGAGAAGAACCTAAGGTTTTAGACAATTTTGAAATTTTAACGGATAATTTAAAGCTTTGATGTGTTCTCAAACACAAAAGTGTTGGTGCCGGACACTACTGGCAGAATTAACGACTGTCTGTACCATAGTCAGACGTTATGCAACTGATAATTTGAAATAGTAACCATAAGTACTGTCAAAAAGACTGTTTGCATTTGTTAGGGTTGGGACAGCAGTTTCAGTCGACTGCATCAAACATATTTTATTTCCTTCTTTTAAACAAGGACTGACCCAACGTTTTTTTAGTTGTGTCAGTCGTTAAACAAATAATTCAACTTAATTTAAGTTGTTTCAGTCCTTTTAAAATGGTTCCAACTTAATATGCGTTGTGTCAAACGCCGAACAACTGATTAAACTTAAATTGCGTTGGGTTAGTCCTTTAAAACTTTCGTCAAGTTGGGACAGTCAATGTACACCTAATGCAACTATTTTGCGTTTGATCAGAAATTTAAGAAACATTCAAACTTTATAAAAGTTAAGTAAGTCATTTTACAACTAGTTCAACTTGAAATGTGGTTGGTAAGAGTTAAAAGCGTCATTTTATTTTTTATAGGGGTGGGCATTTCTTTTTTATCCTGCGGTTCATCAAAATTCGTTTTGAGTTTGAGCAATGCATATAGAAAAAAAATAGAAATGCTTTATTATTATTTTTTTTTTACTTTGCTTGGAGATTAAGTCGGTTAATATCAGGTTCTGTAAATTTATGATTAGATATGCTTAAATCCGTAGTATGCGATACCAGACCCTATACTTACTTAAGGCATATACCAATATCGGAATATAAAAAATAAAACCAATTTAGACAAAATATGGCTACGTTTTCGTGGCTGTTAAAAAGAAAATGTCAGGCTAATTCTTGTTAAAATAACGAAACATAGGTTTACAGGGCATTATGTTTTTTATGCTATGGAAAAAAAATACATACTATTTCTTGGTTCTTCACTTTTGTTTGTAAAAATACTGTGAGTAACAGTAACCATTTTATACGTTACGGTTCCGCCACCTTCACTGTCCTCCGATTTTAGTTTTCCGTGTGAACCTAACTAAGGTTTTATTATTGCACACGAGTAAAATTATAATTGCTCATAATCAAATATTTTTTTTTGTCTCCACACCTTTAAACGAAAGATATTTTGTCCGATCAAAACAAAAAACCAAGCCCCTCCTCAAATTAAATAGTCCATCCCTATGTGTTTAGATTGTAACGTGTATCGGCCGAGCGGTTCTTATAACTTTAATATTGTAAATACAAAATATCTATTCTCTAAAACTTTCGGAAACTTGGATTCTTAACGGGAAAAGTAATTTGAATAAAAGATCTAAACTAAATATTATCTAGGATCAAACTATTAATATTGATCTTAAAGTATATATTCACACTTAAAATGATAAAACAAATTCAAACTAGGCACGCATTAAACCTCTAATCATGAAACCTACGGCTCAAACCCTTTAAACAACAAGCACCAAACCTCTAAGGTGCATAAAACCATATATCACTAAACCTCAAGCATCAAACCACAATGATGCATAAAACCAATGTCTCAAACTCCAAGCATCAAACCTCTATGATGCGTTAAACCTATGAATCCACTATACGGACATCAAACCACAATGATGCATAAACTTTTTTAATAATAAAAGGTTTTAAACCGTTTCCGTATCTTCTAAATTATTTATTAAACTAACCTAGCGATCTTCACTCCTCGGAGTCTGGATCAAGAATGACAACGATAGCCGATTTTCGCACCCTTATATACCATGTGAACTGGTCCCATCGACCGTAAACCAGTAACAACCTCGAACAGCAGAATCGGACTTCTTCATTGACTTCAACCTAATAGCAATATCTTCCGAGTAAACACCGTAGCGGCAATACAAAGCAGAATATATATCTGAAATACCCATTAAACCGATTAAGTTATATTTTCTAAATGTAATTACTGAAACAACAAATGGGATGTATTTTCTTGAGGTATAAATGATTGTATCGTATCTCCAAAATTGGTATCTATTGTAAACAACTGTATAGCAACGTCGGTCTGAAGTGTTCATCTCTGCTTTCAGGTAACATATAATAACCAGGAATGTAAATATGCAAATTAAATATGTATAACCAAAAATCGTCACATTACCCACACCTCCGAAACAGGCGTCCCGCATGAACCTTACAAAATATTTGACCAAATTCAATCAAAACCGTCCACGTTATAACGGTTTGCTGACAACATCTACTCCCAACGTAGTAACCACCTAGGTTCAAACTCGTCATAAACCCAATTTTGTAGAGGTTATCGATCTTTGAACTTGCAAAATTGTAAGTTTAAATCTAGAAGGAACTATATAACCGGAATTACACCTACACATAGAATACCTTCTCTCCTGACCTTTATCCAAAGGTCTCAACCGTGCCAAACTCTATCCCTAGTTTGCACAAGTCCCCTTACCAGCCAGCGTCAATCTGCTAACAATTACAAATTCTATTTGGTCAAAAATTTTCTCTCAAAAACAAATCAACTAAAACAGGTATAAGGTAAGTGTTCAAATAAATTTTGAGCGGGTTTAGATTGCCAAAGGAAAATTGAAATAGCCAAAAACCGGTATGAAAAATTTAGCCTGACAGCTGGTCACATACGGACCACTTAAAAACTAAGCTTGCTGAAACAGGGATCTTTAACGTGCAGTGGCTGTGACATTTTCCAAAACACGGGACATCGGTTTAACGTCTCATCTGAAGGACACTGGTCATTCCCGATCAAGACACCGATCCACATCAAAACCATGACATTTGACGAAAGGAAAAACAAAAACGATCCAAGTTCTAAATCAAATTTTCAACAAATTTACACAAACATTTTAAGACTTATATCCAAAGACAAATCCCGCCACGCTGCCACCAAATTTTGTAACATGTATCGGCCGAGCGGTTCTTATGACTTTGGTCGTAGACCAAAAGGGTCCAAACTCGATTTTTTTTGTTATTTATTATGTCCGATTTCAAAAATGGTTTTTGGTAATTATTTCTTGTCAAGTAGTAAATTTACCAAATTGAGGATTAATTTTGTGGCATCCCTTTCCCTTTTATGCCGAAAGGGACAAAAAGGGTACCAAAAATGAGCAGATACCCATAAGTAGGGACCGAAAGTAGTAATGTTTTTGTAACTTTAATTTATTTTGTTCCGTCTTTGAAAAAAATGAAATTCCTCCTAAAATGTGGGTGAAAACTAAAGGCTGCATGTGTCAAAATCTTTGTCAGTCAACCATGGGCTGCATGTGTCCAGAGCAATTTACTATCCATATTGGGCCTAATCGCCAAGTGTTAGACATGTTGTGGACGTATCATGCTGCGCTGTGCATAGCTTTTTAATCAAAAGAAGGAATTATCGGGGATTTTTAAGTCTTCCGGTCGTGCTTCATTAGTTTTAGAGCTTTACTACTGGGTAGATGGCCACGAAAGGGAAATAAAATGAACATGAATCGATGTCGAAGTCGAGGATATGGCACCTGACGTAGTCATCGCGGCCAACCAGATAAACCAGTTTTGACTGCTTATGGAAAAGCCAGCCATTAGAACTGACGACGGAATACTTATGATTACATTTTATTAAAAAAATATCTAATTTGTTTTTTGTACAATAATCAATTATTGTCTTTTTCCATTCCATTAATAATGAGTAATTTGTGATGTGGGCTTCAATGTTCAAATTTTTTGGTCATGAGTACTTTTCGTTCAATATTTTAGATTTTTGATCATCCAATGTTTTGATTCAAATGCTGCTGATGAGAGGTTACTCCTTGAAATAGCGACATACATCATAACCAATTTAACCGTTTTATACCCGTTTTTTGGTATTGTATTTTTCCATGTTTATTTATTATGAATATTTTTTTCTGCATGTATTAAGGTTATAAAATATCCTTTTGAATGAAAAAGTTCTAAGATAATAAGTTCAATCATCTTAGAGTAAAGATGTTGAGGTTCCAGTCGGAGTTGTCGAGGGTCTACAGACACACACACAATCAGCAAACAAACAAAATATGAACTGCCAGCAACAGATGGACTCTCCCTAATAATGTGACTAGCACGTTTAAAGTTGAAATAGTGGTCAAATGACTAAATACATTTTTATGAAGTTTTCATGTGTCTAGAATTACTGATCAAACGCAAAATAGTTGTATTAAGTGTACAATGACTGATCCAACTCAGACTTTTAAAAAGACTGACTAATCAATGGTTAGGCGTTTGACCCAACGCATTTTAAGTTGGAACAACTGGTAAAGGACTGTACCAACGCAACATAAGTTGAATCAGTTGTGAAGTGTTTGACCAAACGCATATTTAGTTGGAACAACTGTAAAAGGACTGAACCAACTTAATTTAAGTTGAATTAGTTGTTAAACGACTGACACAACTAAAAAAAACGTTGGATCAGTCCTTGTTTAAAAGAAGTAAATAAAATATGTTTGATGCAGTCGAATGAAACTGCTGTCCCAACCCTGACAAATGCAAACAGTCTTTTTGACAGTACTTTACGGTTATTATTTTAAATTATCAGTTGCATAACGTCTGACTATGGTAAAGACAGTCGTTTATTTTGCTAGTAGTGGGAGCGGGCTAACCTTGGGGAATTTAAACTCCACCAGCAGTGCTTACATTCACGGGTGTTCGAAAAAAATATGACAACAAAGTTCCAGACAATGAATTTTGCTACGCCTATTGCGAGTTTCGTCTATTCAAGACTCATCAGAGGCTCTCTACCAAATATATTGAAAATGCCAAACACTATATTATTATGAAGAGCATAAAACAGTAAAACCAAAAATATCAAACTGGGGAACCAAATGATTACTAAGATGATCAACCTTAGTCTGGGTTAGGAAGAACCATAGGTTTTAGACAATTTTGAAATGTAAACGGATAATTTAAAGCTCTGATGTGTTCTTCAACACAATAGTGTTGGTGCTGGAGCATGCTAACCTCGGGGAATTTAAACTCCACCAGCAGTGCTAACCTTCACGGGTGTTCGAAATAAAAATGACAAAAAAGTTCCAGTCAATGAATTTTGCTACGCCTGACGCGCGTTTCGTCTATTCAAGACTCATAAGAGGCGCTCTACCAAAAATATTGAAAATGCCAAACACTATATAATAATGAAGAACATATAACAGTAAAACCAAAAATATCGAACTGGGGAACCAACTTATTACTAAGATGATCAACCTAAATCTGGGTTAGGAAGAACCTTAGGGTATAGACAATTTTGAAATTTTAACGGATAATTTAAAGCGTTTATGTGTTCTCCAACACAAAAGTGTTGGTGCCGGAGCGGGCTAATCTTGGGGAATTTAAACTCCACCAGCAGTGCTTACATTCACGGGTGTTCGAAATAAAGATGACAACAAAGTTCCAGACAATAAAATTTGCTACGCCTGATGCGCGTTTCGTCTATTCAAGACTAATCAGAGGCGCTCTACCAAAAATATTGAAAATGCCAAACACTATATGATTATGAAGAGCATAAAACAGTAAAACCAAAAATATCAAACTTGGGAACCCAATGATTACTAAGATGATCAACCTTTGTCTGGGTTAGGAAGAACCATAGGTTTTAGACAATTTTGAAATATAAACGGATAATTTAAAGCTTTGATGTGTTCTCCAACACAACACAAAAGTGTTGGTGCTGGAGCATGCTTACCTCGGGGAATTTTAACTCCACCAGCAGTGCTAACCTTCACGGGTGTTCGAAATAAAGATGACAAAAAATTCCAGTCAATGAATGTTGCTCCGCCTGACACGCGATTCGTCTATTCAAGACTCATCAGAGGCGCTCTACTAAAATATTAAAAATGCCAAACACTAGATGATAATGAAGAGCATAAAACAGTAAAACCAAAAATATCAAACTGGGGAACCAAATTATTACTAAGATAATCAACCTAAGTCTGGGTTAGGAAGAACCTTAGGGTTTAGACAATTTTGAAATTTTAACGGATATTTTAAAGCATTGATGCGTTCTCCAACACAATAGTGTTGGTGCCGGAAGGGGCTAATCTCGGGGAATTTAAACTCCACCAGCAGTGCTAACCTTCACGGGTGTTCGAAATAAAGATGACAACAAAGTTCCAGACAATGAATTTTGCTACGCCTGACGCGCGTTTCGTCTATTCAAGACTCATAAGAGGCGCTCTACCAAAAATATTGAAAATGCCAAACACTATATGATAATGAAGAACATATAACAGTAAAACCAAAAATATCAAACTGGGGAACCAACTTATTACTAAGATAATCAACCTAAGTCTGGGTTAGGAAGAACCTTAGCGTTTAGACAATTTTGAAATTTTAACGGATATTTCAAAGCATTGATGCGTTCTCCAACACAATAGTGTTGGTGCCGGAAGGGGCTAATCTCGGGGAATTTAAACTCCACCAGCAGTGCTAACCTTCACGGGTGTTCGAAATACAGATGACAACAAAGTTCCAGACAATGAATTTTGCTACGCCTGACGCGCGTTACGTCTAATCAAGACTCATCAGAGGCGCTCTTCTAAAATATTGAAAATGCCAAACACTATATGAAAATGAAGAGCATAGAACAGTAAAACCAAAAATATCAAACTGGGGAACCAAATTATTACTAAGATGATCACCCTAAGTCTGGGTTAGGAAGAACCTTAGGGTTAAGACAATTTTGAAATTTTAACGGATAATTTAAATCTGTGATGTGTTCTCCAACACAAAAGTTTTGGTGCCGGAGCGGGCTAACCTCGGGGAGTTTAAACTCCACCAGCAGTGCTAACCTTCACGGGTGTTCGAAATAAAGATGACAACAAAGTTCCAGTCAATGAATTTTGCTACGCCTGACGCGCGTTTCGTCTATTCAAGACTCATCAGAGGCGCTCTACCAAAAATATTGAAAATGCCAAACACTATATGATTATGAAGAGCATACTTGCAGAACAGTAGAACCAAACATATCAAACAGGGGAACCAAATTATTACTAAGATGATCAACCTAAGTCTGGGTTAGGAAGAACCTTAGGGATTAGACAATTTTGAATTAAACAGATAATTTAAAGCTTTGATATGTTCTCCAACACAAAAGATTTGGTGCCGGAGCGAAATTACCTCCGGGAATTTAAACTCCACCAGCAGTGCTCACCTTCACGGGTGTTCGAAACAAAGATGACAACAAAATTCCAGTCAATGAATTTTGCTACACCTGACGCGCGTTTCGTCTATTCAAGACTCATCAGAGGCGCTCTACCAAAAATATTGAAAATGCCAAACACTATATGATTATGAAGAGCATAAAACAGTAAAACCAAAAATATCAAACTGTGGAACCAAATGATTACTAAGATGATCAACCTTAGTCTGGGTTAGGAAGAACCTTAGGGTTTAGACAATTTTGACATTGTAACGGATAATTTAAAGCTCTGATGTGTTCTCCAACACAATAGTTTTGGTGCCGGAGCGGGCTAACCTCGGGGAATTTAAACTCCACCAGCAGTGCTAACCTTCACGGGTGTTCGAAATACAGATGACAACAAAGTTCCAGACAATGAATTTTGCTACGCCTGACGCGCGTTTCGTCTATTCAAGACTCATCAGAGGCGCTCTATCAAAAATATTGAAAATTGCAAACACTATATGATTATGAAGAGCATAAAACAGTAAAACCAAAAATATCAAACTGGGGAACCAAATTTTTATTAAGATGATCAACCTAAGTCTGGGTTAGGAAGAACCTTAGGGTTTAGACAATTTTGAAATTTTAACGGATAATTTAAAGCTTGATTAAAGACATTTGTCATATTACTTTTTAATAACGACATTTTTACGATAAATTTGTACATGTATCTTCTATTTGAATACAATTATTTATAAAAATAAAATATATAACTGAAATAAATGAAAGAATTTTATAAACGTAATGTTCAAGATCAAATAAATTGTGACGTACATTTCGCCGTATATTTTTTTGTATAATGAAAACAATGAAAAATTTTTTACATTAAGATTTTAATTCTGAGTATTTTAGTTAAGATTGAATAAAAATATATACCATTTAAGAAAAAAAGCAACGATATTACACCTGATACGTTTTTCTGTTAGATTTAAAAAAATTATTCCCAGAAAAAATGAAAATTTACATAGCCATATGCATAATTGTATATATAAACTTCAAAAATAAGGTCCATAGTTAAGAAACTACAATGAAAATTGGTTTGCATAGGAATATAAATATCACACTTGCAAGTTTTATATAAAAAAATATTAGTTACCCAAGTAAAATCTGATATTTGAGCTCCAAATTATGTGCCGGCTTAATAAAATTGACAAGAAATTGATTGCGAAACAAGTTTTTTCATTAGATTTGAAACACATATGCTAAAACAAGTTGAAAATATACATAGCCATATGCATAAATGTATCAATTATTTCAAAAATAAGGTTCATAGTTAAGAAACTATAATGAAAATTGGTTTGCGTAGGAGTATTAAGATCACATTTGCAAGTTTTATATGTAAAATATTAGTAACTCAAGTAAAAACTGATATTTGAGCTCCAAATTATATGCTGGCTTAATAAAATTGACAAGAAATTGATTTTGAAACAATTTTTTCATTAGATTTCAAACATATATGCTAAGATAAATTGAAAATATATATAGCCATATGCATAAATGTATCATTTAAAAAAAAATAAGGTTCATAGTTAAGAAACTATAATGAAAATTGGTTTGCATAGGAGTATTAAGATCAAATTTGCAAGTTTTATATGTAAAATATTAGTAACTCAAGTAAAAACTGATATTTGAGCTCCAAATTATATGCTGGCTTAATAAAATTGACAAGAAATTGATTTCGAAACAAGTTTTTTCATTAGATTTCAAACATATATGCTAAAACAAGTTGAAAATATACATAGCCATATGCATAAATGTATCAATTATTTCAAAAATAAGGTTCATAGTTAAGAAACTATAATGAAAATTGGTTTGCGTAGGAGTATTAAGATCACATTTGCAAGTTTTATATGTAAAATATTAGTAACTCAAGTAAAAACTGATATTTGAGCTCCAAATTATATGCTGGCTTAATAAAATTGACAAGAAATTGATTTTGAAACAATTTTTTCATTAGATTTCAAACATATATGCTAAGATAAATTGAAAATATATATAGCCATATGCATAAATGTATCATTTAAAAAAAAATAAGGTTCATAGTTAAGAAACTATAATGAAAATTGGTTTGCATAGGAGTATTAAGATCAAATTTGCAAGTTTTATATGTAAAATAT
Organism: Arcuatula senhousia; assembly: GCA_963971305.1. NCBI lineage: Eukaryota > Metazoa > Mollusca > Bivalvia > Mytilida > Mytilidae > Arcuatula > Arcuatula senhousia. The sequence goes on from OZ020308.1 coordinate 30,334,679, forward strand.
TAGTAACTCAAGTAAAAACTGATATTTGAGCTCCAAATTATATGCTGGCTTAATAAAATTGACAAGAAATTGATTTCGAAACAAGTTTTTTCATTAGATTTCAAACATATATGCTAAAACAAGTTGAAAATATACATAGCCATATGCATAAATGTATCAATTATTTCAAAAATAAGGTTCATAGTTAAGAAACTATAATGAAAATTGGTTTGCGTAGGAGTATTAAGATCACATTTGCAAGTTTTATATGTAAAATATTAGTAACTCAAGTAAAAACTGATATTTGAGCTCCAAATTATATGCTGGCTTAATAAAATTGACAAGAAATTGATTTTGAAACAATTTTTTTCATTAGATTTCAAACATATATGCTAAGATAAATTGAAAATATATATAGCCATATGCATAAATGTATCATTTAAAAAAAATAAGGTTCATAGTTAAGAAACTATAATGAAAATTGGTTTGCATAGGAGTATTAAGATCAAATTTGCAAGTTTTATATTTTAAATATTAGTTACTCAAGTAAAAACTTATATTTGAGCTCCAAATTAAATGCGGGCTTATTAAAATTGACAAGAAATAGATTAAAAAACAAGTTTTTTCGTTAGATTTAAAACAGATATGCTAAGATAAGTTAAAAAAATACATAGCCATTTGCATAAATGTATCAATTATTTTCAAAATAAGGTTTGTAGTTAAAAAGCAAAGGTGTACCAAAGGGGTAATCAGTATCATAAAACCGTGAAGACATAGCCATATGCATAAATGTATCATTTTTTTTCAAAAATAAAGTGCATAGTTAAGAAACTATATTGAAAATTGGTTTGCATAGGAGGGTTCAGGTCACACTTGCAACTTAATATGTAAAATATTAGTAACTCAAGTAAAAACTGATATTTGAGCTCCAAATTAAATGCTGGCTTAATAAAATTGACAAGAAATTGATTGCGAAACAAGTTTTTTCATTAGATTTGAAACATATATGCTAAGATAAGTTGAAAATATACATAGCCATATGCATAAATGTATCAATTATTTCAAAAATAAGGTTCATAGTTAAGAAACTATAATGAAAATTGGTTTGCATAACAGTATTTAGATCACACTTGCAAGTTTTATATGTAAAATATTAGTTACACAAGTAAAAACTGATATCTGAGCTCCAAATTATATGATGGCTTAATAAAATTGACAAGAAATTGATTGTCAAACAAGTTTTTTCATTAGATTTGAAACATATATGCTAAGATAAATTGAAAATATATATAGCCATATGCATAAATGTATCATTTAAAAAAAAATAAGGTTCATAGTTAAGAAACTATAATGAAAATTGGTTTGCATAGGAGTATTTAGATCAAATTTGCAAGTTTTATATTTTAAATATTAGTTACTCAAGTGAAAACTGATATTTGAGCTCCAAATTAAATGCGGGCTTATTAAAATTGACAAGAAATAGATTAAAAAACAAGTTTTTTCATTAGATTTAAAACAGATATGCTAAGATAAATTGAAAATATATGTAGCCATATGCATAAATGTATCATTTAAAAAAAAAGGTTCATAGTTAAGAAACTATAATGAAAATTGGTTTGCATAGGAGTATTAAGATTACATTTGCAAGTTTTATATTTAAAATATTAGTTACTCAAGTAAAAACTGATATTTGAGCTCCAAATTAAATGCGGGCTTAATAAAATTGACAAGAAATTGATAGCGAAACAAGTTTTTTTATTAGATTTGAAAAAATTTGCTTAGATTAGTTGAAAATATACATAGCCATATGCATAAATGTATAATTTTTTTTTTCTCAAAAATAAAGTGCATAGTTAATAAACTATAATGAAAATTGGTTTGCATAGTAGTATTCAGATCACACTTGCAAGTTTTATATGTAAAATATTAGTAACTCAAGTAAAAACTGATATTTGAGCTCCAAATTAAATACTGGCTTAATTAAATTGACAAGAAATTGATTGCAAAACAAGTTTTTTCATTAGATTTGAAACATATATGCTAAGATAAATTGAAAATATACATAGCCATATGCATAAATGTATCAATTATTTCAAAAATATAGTTCATAGTTAAGAAACTATAATGAAAATTGGTTTGCATAGGAGTATTTAGATTGAATTTGCAAGTTTTATATGTAAAATATTAGTAACTTAAGTAAAAACTGATATTTGAGCTCCAAATTATATGCTGGCTTAATAAAATTGACAAGAAATTGATTGCAAAACAAGTTTTTTCATTAGATTTGAAACATATATGCTAGAATAAATTGAAAATATACATAGCCATATGCATAAATGTATCAATTATTTCAAAAATATAGTTCATAGTTAAGAAACTATAATGAAAATTGGTTTGCATAGGAGTATTTAGATTGAATTTGCAAATTTTATATTTTAAATATTAGTTACTCAAGTGAAAACTGATATTTGAGCTCCAAATTAAATGCGGGCTTATCAAATTTGACAAGAAATAGATTAAAAAACAAGTTTTTTCATTAGATTTAAAACAGATATGCTAAGATAAATTGAAAATATATGTAGCCATATGCATAAATGTATCATTTAAAAAAATAAGGTTCATAGTTAAGAAACTATAATGAAAATTGGTTTGCATAGGAGTATTAAGATTGAATTTGCAAGTTTTATATGTAAAATATTAGTAACTGAAGTAAAAACTGATATTTGAGCTCCAAATTATATGCTGGCTCAATAAAATCGACAAGAATCGATTTCGAAACAAGTTTTTTCATTAGATTTCAAACAAATATGCTAAAACAAGTTGAAAATATACATAGCCATATGCATAAATGTATCAATTATTTCAAAAATAAGGTTCATAGTTAAGAAACTATAATGAAAATTGGTTTGCGTAGGAGTATTAAGATCACATTTGCAAGTTTTATATGTAAAATATTAGTAACTGAAGTAAAAACTGATATTTGAGCTCCAAATTATATGCTGGCTTATTAAAATTGACAAGAAATTGATTTTGAAACAATTTTTTTCATTAGATTTCAAACATATATGCTAAGATAAATTGAAAAAATATATAGCCATATGCATAAATGTATCATTTAAAAAAAATAAGGTTCATAGTTAAGAAACTATAATGAAAATTGGTTTGCATAGGAGTATTAAGATCAAATTTGCAAGTTTTATATTTTAAATATTAGTTACTCAAGTAAAAACTTATATTTGAGCTCCAAATTAAATGCAGGCTTATTAAAATTGACAAGAAATAGATTAAAAAACAAGTTTTTTCGTTAGATTTAAAACAGATATGCTAAGATAAGTTAAAAAAATACATAGCCATTTGCATAAATGTATCAATTATTTTCAAAATAAGGTTCGTAGTTAAGAAGCAAAGGTGTACCAAAGGGGTAATCAGTATCATAAAACCGTGAAGACATAGCCATATGCATAAATGTATCAATTTTTTCAAAAATAAAGTGCATAGTTAAGAAACTATATTGAAAATTGGTTTGCATAGGAGGGTTCAGGTCACACTTGCAACTTAATATGTAAAATATTAGTAACTCAAGTAAAAACTGATATTTGAGCTCCAAATTAAATGCTGGCTTAATAAAATTGACAAGAAATTGATTGTCAAACAAGTTTTTTCATTAGATTTGAAACATATATGCTAAGATAAATTGAAAATATACATAGCCATATGCATAAATGTATCAATTATTTCAAAAATATAGTTCATAGTTAAGAAACTATAATGAAAATTGGTTTGCATAGGAGTATTAAGATCAAATTTGCAAGTTTTATATTTTAAATATTAGTTACTCAACTAAAAACTGCTATTTGAGCTCTAAATTAAATGCGGGCTTATTAAAATTCACAAGAAATAGATTAAAAAACAAGTTTTTTCATTAGATTTGAAACATATATGCTAAGATAAATTGAAAATATACATAGCCATATGCATAAATGTATCAATTATTTCAAAAATAAGGTTCATAGTTAAGAAACTATAATGAAAATTGGTTTGCATAACAGTATTTAGATCACACTTGCAAGTTTTATATGTAAAATATTAGTTACACAAGTAAAAACTGATATCTGAGCTCCAAATTATATGATGGCTTAATAAAATTGACAAGAAATTGATTGTCAAACAAGTTTTTTCATTAGATTTGAAACATATATGCTAAGATAAATTGAAAATATACATAGCCATATGCATAAATGTATCAATTATTTCAAAAATATAGTTCATAGTTAAGAAACTATAATGAAAATTGGTTTGCATAGGAGTATTAAGATCAAATTTGCAAGTTTTATATTTTAAATATTAGTTACTCAAGTAAAAACTGCTATTTGAGCTCTAAATTAAATGCGGGCTTATTAAAATTCACAAGAAATAGATTAAAAAACAAGTTTTTTCATTAGATTTGAAACATTTATGCTAAGATAAATTGAAAATATACATAGACATATGCATAAATGTATCAATTATTTCAAAAAAAAGGTTCATAGTTCAGAAACTATAATGAAAATTGGTTTGCATAACAGTATTTAGATCACACTTGCAAGTTTTATATGTAAAATATTAGTTACACAAGTAAAAACTGATATCTGAGCTCCAAATTATATGATGGCTTAATAAAATTGACAAGAAATTGATTGTCAAACAAGTTTTTTCATTAGATTTGAAACATATATGCTAAGATAAATTGAAAATATATATAGCCATATGCATAAATGTATCATTAAAAAAAAAAATAAGGTTCATAGTTAAGAAACTATAATGAAAATTGGTTTGCATAGGAGTATTTAGATCAAATTTGCAAGTTTTATATTTTAAATATTAGTTACTCAAGTGAAAACTGATATTTGAGCTCCAAAATAAATGCGGGCTTATTAAAATTGACAAGAAATAGATTAAAAAACAAGTTTTTTCATTAGATTTAAAACAGATATGCTAAGATAAATTGAAAATATATGTAGCCATATGCATAAATGTATCATTTAAAAAAAAAGGTTCATAGTTAAGAAAATATAATGAAAATTGGTTTGCATAGGAGTATTAAGATAACATTTGCAAGTTTTATATTTAAAATATTAGTTACTCAAGTAAAAACTGATATTTGAGCTCCAAATTAAATGCGGGCTTAATAAAATTGACAAGAAATTGATGGCGAAACAAGTTTTTTTATTAGATTTGAAAAAATTTACTTAGATAAGTTGAAAATATACATAGCCATATGCATAAATGTATAACTTTTTTTCAAAAATAAAGTGCATAGTTAATAAACTATAATGAAAATTGGTTTGCATACATAGTAGTATTCAGATCACACTTGCAAGTTTTATATGTAAAATATTAGTAACTCAAGTAAAAACTGATATTTGAGCTCCAAATTAAATGCTGGCTTAATTAAATTGACAAGAAATTGATTGCGAAACAAGTTTTTTCATTAGATTTGAAACATATATGCTAAGATAAATTGAAAATATACATAGCCATATGCATAAATGTATCAATTATTTCAAAAATATAGTTCATAGTTAAGAAACTATAATGAAAATTGGTTTGCATAGGAGTATTAAGATCAAATTTGCAAGTTTTATATTTTAAATATTAGTTACTCAAGTAAAAACTGCTATTTGAGCTCCAAATTAAATGCGGGCTTATTAAAATTCACAAGAAATAGATTAAAAAACAAGTTTTTTCATTAGATTTGAAACATATATGCTAAGATAAATTGAAAATATACATAGCCATATGCATAAATGTATCAATTATTTCAAAAATAAGGTTCATAGTTAAGAAACTATAATGAAAATTGGTTTGCGTAGGAGTATTAAGATCACATTTGCAAGTTTTATATGTAAAATATTAGTAACTCAAGTAAAAACTGATATTTGAGCTCCAAATTATATGCTGGCTTAATAAAATTGAGAAGAAATTGATTTTGAAACAAGTTTTTTCATTAGATTTCAAACATATATGCTAAAACAAGTTGAAAATATACATAGCCATATGCATAAATGTATCAATTATTTCAAAAATAAGGTTCATAGTTAAGAAACTATAATGAAAATTGGTTTGCGTAGGAGTATTAAGATCACATTTGCAAGTTTTATATGTAAAATATTAGTAACTCAAGTAAAAACTGATATTTGAGCTCCAAATTATATGCTGGCTTAATAAAATTGACAAGAAATTGATTTTAAAACAATTTTTTTCATTAGATTTAAAACATATATGCTAAGATAAATTGAAAATATATATAGCCATATGCATAAATGTATCATTTAAAAAAAATAAGGTTCATAGTTAAGAAACTATAATGAAAATTGGTTTGCATAGGAGTATTAAGATCAAATTTGCAAGTTTTATATTTTAAATATTAGTTACTCAAGTAAAAACTGATATTTGAGCTCCAAATTAAATGCGGGCTGATTAAAATTGACAAGAAATAGATCAAAAAACAAGTTTTTTCATTAGATTTAAAACAGATATGCTAAGATAAGTTAAAAAATACATAGCCATTTGCATAAATGTATCAATTATTTTCAAAATAAGGTTCGTAGTTAAGAAGCAAAGGTGTACCAAAGGGGTAATCAGTATCATAAAACCGTGAAGACATAGCCATATGCATAAATGTATCATTTTTTTTCAAAAAAAAAGTGCATAGTTAAGAAACTATATTGAAAATTGGTTTGCATAGGAGGGTTCAGGTCACACTTGCAACTTAATATGTAAAATATTAGTAACTCAAGTAAAAACTGATATTTGAGCTCCAAATTAAATGCTGGCTTAATAAAATTGACAAGAAATTGATTGCGAAACAAGTTTTTTCATTAGATTTGAAACATATATGCTAAGATAAGTTGAAAATATACATAGCCATATGCATAAATGCATCAATTATTTCAAAAATAAGGTTCATAGTTAAGAAACTATAATGAAAATTGGTTTGCATAGGAGTATTTAGATCACACTTGCAAGTTTTATATGTAAAATATTAGTTACACAAGTAAAAACTGATATCTGAGCTCCAAATTATATGATGGCTTAATAAAATTGACAAGAAATTGATTGTCAAACAAGTTTTTTCATTAGATTTGAAACATATATGCTAAGATAAATTGAAAATGTATATAGCCATATGCATAAATGTATCATTTAAAAAAATAAGGTTCATAGTTAAGAAACTATAATGAAAATTGGTTTGCATAGGAGTTTTAAGATCAAATTTGCAAGTTTTATATTTTAAATATTAGTTACTCAAGTAAAAAACTGATATTTAAGCTCCAAATTAAATGCGGGCTTATTTAAATTGACAAGAAATAGATTAAAAAACAAGTTTTTTCATTACATTTAAAACAGATATGCTAAGATAAATTGAAAATATATGTAGCCATATGCATAAATGTTTCATTTTAAAAAAAAAGGTTCATAGTTAAGAAACTATAATGAATATTGGTTTGCATAGGAGTATTAAGATTACATTAGCAAGTTTTATATTTAAAATATTAGTTACTCAAGTAAAAACTGATATTTGAGCTCCAAATTAAATGCGGGCTTAATAAAATTGACAAGAAATTGATGGCGAAACAAGTTTTTTTTTATTAGATTTGAAAAATATTTGCTAAGATAAGTTGAAAATATACATAGCCATATGCATAAATGTATAATTTTTTTTCAAAAATAAAGTGCATAAGTAATAAACTATAATGAAAATTGGTTTGCATAGGAGTATTCAGTTCACACTTGCAAGTTTTATATGTAAAATATTAGTAACTCAAGTAAAAACTGATATTTGAGCTCCAAATTAAATGCTGGCTTAATTAAATTGACAAGAAAGTGATTGCGAAACAAGTTTTTTCATTAGATTTGAAACATATATGCTAAGATAAATTGAAAATATACATAGCCATATGCATAAATGTATCAATTATTTCAAAAATATAGTTCATAGTTAAGAAACTATAATGAAAATTGGTTTGCATAGGAGTATTAAGATCACATTTGCAAGTTTTATATTTAAAATATTAGTTACTCAAGAAAAAAATGATATTTGAGCTCCAAATTAAATGCCGGCTTAATAAAATTGACAAGAAATTAATTGCGAAACAAGTTTTTTCATTAGATTTGAAAAAAAATATTTGCTAAGATAAGTTGAAAATATACATAGCCATATGCATAAATGTATCAATTATTTCAAAATTAAGGTTCATAGTTAAGAAACTATAATGAAAATTGGTTTGCATAGGAGTATTAAGATCACATTTGCAAGTTTTATATGTAAAATATTAGTAACTCAAGTAAAAACTGATATTTGAGCTCCAAATTATATGCTGGTTTAATAAAATTGACAAGAAATTGATTGTGAAACAAGTTTTTTCATTAGATTTGAAACATATATGCTAAGATAAATTGAAAATATACATAGCCAATTGCAAAAATGTATCAATTATTTTCAAAATAAGGTTCATAGTTAAGAAACTATAATGAAAATTGGTTTGCATAGGAGTATTCAGTATTTTTGCACCGTTTTTTATTATTATTATTAAGTCGCCCAAAACGAAGTTTGGGAGACTTATTGTTTTTGCACCGTTTCTTATTATTATTATTATGTCACTCCACATAGTGGATGTGACATGTTGTTATTCTACGTTTCTTCTTATTATTATTATTCCAATGAATTTTGTCCGAACGATTTTGAGAAAACTACTGGATCAAAAGACTTGAAATTTGAAATGTACTTAGACTTGAATATGAAGTTGTACCAAAATTAATTTTTTTTTCAATTAAAGCAGCCATTTTTAAATTAAAGCGATTTTAAAATTTAAAAATTCCCATAGGTTTAACATTGGCTGGCAGAAAGCCAAGTTGGTATTGATTTTCTCAGTTAACATGCGTCGTCTGCTACAGGTAAATGAGTTTTGTCCAAAGCTTTTTGAGAAAACCACTTGATTAAATGTTTCAAAATTTAAAGTATGCTTAGACTATAATTTAAATTTTTATCAAATTTTTTTTTTAGTTGATTGAAGCAGGCATTTTAAAATTATTGCCAGTTAAAGATTTTCTGTTTTCCCCATAGGTTTAACATTGACTGGCATCTTGCCAAGTTTGTATTGATTTTCTGTCAAGATTCCTGACCTGCTAGCATCATTTCTATTTATAAACATATCATTATGATGACTCATGGAAAATTTTGATAGGACAAAGATAAAGGTCATGGTGACATATTGCAATTTATAAACATCATTAGGATGACTCATGGACAATTTTGTTAGGACAAAGGTAAAGGTCATGATGACATTCTGTAATTCATTGAAGAGCTTATAAAACTATTAACATGACAAGTTTGTATTGATTTTCTGTCAACATGTGTCATTCTGCTGCAGTAATTTCTATTTATAGACCTTTCATTGAGTAATTTCTATTTATATATCTATCATTTGGATGATTGTGAAAAATTGTGCTTGAACAAAGGTAAATGTCATGATGACATATGATAATTCAATGAGCTTTTAACATGAACTTAATAAACTTTACACACAAAGTGGAGTGACATCTGCTATTTCTTGAAATGGCATTTACATCTAGTTATTATTATTATTCTTCTGATTCTTTATCGTAAAGTTGTCCTCCCTAATACAAGAAAACGGTTCAAGGAAATTGAATAACACTTGTTGGATTGGATAGTGGGTCAATCAAAGGCGTGTAATCAAGTTTTGAAAATTTCAAGATGGCTGCCGTTTCAAAATGGCGGCCGTCGGAAAAAGTGGGCGGAAACATTTTTTTCATCGGATCGTCTTGAAAATTGGTAACCTGGGTAAAGCGGGTATGCTGAATTCAAATCTGCGACCAGATTTGAAATCCGACTTCCGGTTTCAAAATGGCGGCCATTTTACTACACCCGCCCCCCTTAAAAATGTGAACTTTTTCCGATTTCAATGAAATTTGATTTCTATACATATTTTATTGTACTGAATGGGAAGAAAAAGTATCCAAGGCGATTTTGGGCGACTTGTGTGTTGGCATCCCAACACAAATTATAGCTAGTTATTCTTATTTTTATTATTCTTCTGATTCTTTATCGAGAATTTGTCCTCCCTAATACAAGTAAACAGTTAAAAGAAATTGAATAACACTTGTTGGATAGGATAGTGTGTCACTCAAAGGCGTGTAATCATGTTTTGAAATTTTCAAGATGGCCGCCGTTTCAAAATGGCGGCCGTCGGAAAAAGTGGGCGGAAATTTTTTTTGTCGGATCGTCTTGAATATTAGTCATCTGGGTGAAGCGGGTATGCTGAGTTCAAATCTGCGACCGGATTTGAAATCTGACTTCCGGTTTTGAAATGGCGGCCATTTAAATACACCCGCCCCCTTAAAAATGTGATCTTTGTCCGATTTCAATGAAATTTGATTTCTATACATATTTTATTGTACTGAATGAGAACAAATAGTATCGAAGGCGATTTTGGGCGACTTGTGTGTTGGCATCCCAACACAAATTATAGCTAGTTATTATTTATCTTAGTATTCTATAGTGTGAACTTGTCCCACCAATTTAAAGACCATCTTTGAAGTTAGGAAGCTGAAGCTTCATATATCAAGAGTATGGGGTGTGGAATTGTGTAATCAGGTTTTTTTGCCAAAATCAAACGACCCCTTATAGGGTAAATAGGGGCCTGAAAATGGCTCCTCGAAATCAAAGTTTTATTATAAGCGGCATTTAAAAACCGGCGGGAATATTAAAAATCTGTCTTTATATTAAATAGGTATTTACAAGAGTCATCATTCAAAAAAAGAATTTTGAAAATCGGACTTACGGTTTTTAATATTTTGCAAAAAAAACGAAAAAAGAAATTAAAAAGTGAGATAATCCAAATTGAATTTTGGGAAAAATTTTTAAATTTATTATTTTTATATGAAAATTTGTATTTAAGGTAATTGGGGTATGCCGAGTTCATTTCTGGTATCGAAATTTTTGTTTGGCTGACATTATCAAAATGGCCGCCGCTTTAATGAATTATGGGAAAATTTTAAACTTTATTTTTTTTAAATGAAAATTTTTATTTTAGGTAATTGGGGTATGCCGAGTTCATTTCTTATATGAAAAAAAAATATCGGCCGCAATTTTCAAAATGGCTGCCACTTCCGGTAAAAATTGAACTTGATCCAATTTTAACGAAAACTGATATCTAGGGGTTTTAAAGGATGGCGAATTGAGGCGTGATGTCGAAAATGTTGAAAAATTCAAAATGGCCGCCACTTCCATTAAAAATTGAACTTGGTCCGATTTTAACGAAAATTGATATCTAAGCTTTATAATGGATAGCGAACAAAAAAAATATTCTTGAACAAGCCGGATATTAACAAAGAGGGGTACGTGAGGGGACATTTGTGACTCGCTTTGCGATCACAATTATACCTAGTTATTATTTTTTTTCTCGGTATTCTGGAGTGTGTCCACCTCATTTTTTCGACATCTTTCAAGGTAGGAAGCTGAATCTTCATATATCAAGAGTATGGAATGGGAGATTGTGCTTTTTGTATTTTTCGTCGAAATCGAACGACCCCTTATAGGTCATAAAAGGGCCTCAAAATGGCTCCTCGAAACCGAAGTTGAATTTTACCTGGCATTTCTGATCCGGCAGGGTAGGAAAAATTCCTTTACAGGGTAAGTGTAGACTTTTAATACCTTTCATTTGAAAAAAGAATTTTGAAAATCGGACTTACGGTTTTCAAGATTTTGCAAAAAATCGAAATTTTATTTTTTTGTCAAATTGAGTTATCTTTTTTGGTACAATTTATTTTGTATTAGAAATGTAAAAATTCTCAACTTTGTTATTTCTTTATGAAAATCGGTTTACAAAGTAATAGTGGTATGCCGAGTTCATTTTTGAAATCGAAATTTTTTTTGGCGGCCATTTTCAATGTGGCGGCTAAAATTTCCCGCCAAAATTTAAACTTGCTCCGATTTTGATGAAAATTGGTATATAAGGTAAATATGGCGAGTTGATTTTTGACATCAAATTTTTTTTCGTTGGCCATTTTCAAAATGGCCACTATTTCCCGCCAAATTAAAACTTACTCCAATTTTAATAAAAAATTGTGTATTAGGTAATAGTGATATGCTGAGTTGATTTTCGACATCCAATATTTTTTTAAGTCGGCCATTTTCAAAATTTCCGCCGTTTCCCGCCAAAATTAAACTTGCTCCGATTTTAATGAAAATTGATATACAGGGTAATTTTGGTATGGAGAGTTCATTTTTAGCATCAAATTTTGTTTATGGTCTTATGCAACAGCTTTTGGATGCGACTGTGTGACTCTTCTCGACTATATAAGATTAAGGGAGAATAATATCTCATATGGATGTCAACCAAAAGCTTCTCCGTAACGTTTTTAGCATTTCCCTGAAGAGTGTCTCCATTGTGGAGGACGAGAGCGGTAGCTATGCTCGCAAGTCACCACAATAGTTTACAAGTACGCTACCAACGCTTGTAAAAAGGGTGCTTCAATGGAATGATAAGGGCGTCATTGCTTCTTAAAAAGGGTCCCCACAAAAGCCAGATATATTGTCAAAGAGGGTTACGTGAGGGACATGTATGTGACTCGCTTGCGATCACAATTAGAACTAGTTATTATTATATCTCCCAAACACTATGTTTGGAAGATATATTGTTTTTACTCCGTTTCTTCTTATTATTACAGATACGACCAGACATAGCCTGTATGCCAAGTTAACTAGAAAAGTAAACTTTTTGACTGCCTAAAGTTAACTGAGGTCTGCTTTTTAGATTGAATCAGGCAGACCGTGGACCGGTCTAAAGTTAACTGTAATAGCAAACTTGGTCCACGGTCTGCTCTTCTTGACCGCTCTGCTAGTTAACTTTAGCCTAGAACCAACCTAAAGTTAACTTTAGCGTAAGAGCGACCTAAAGTAAACTTTAGCCTAGAGCGACCTAAAGTTAACCGCGCTGAAGCCAAGAGCGATCTAAAGTTAAATGGGCTCAGATTATATTTAACATTTGACTTGATTTATATTAAACTATATATTTTATATGTTTTTTTTTAATTTTTAAAAGTACATAATATATCAATCACCATTATTAATTCATTTGATTTTAAAGAATAATTTGAAACCCAATTATTTAAAAATGAATTTACTATATGTATTTTTCTATTGCCATGAAATATTCATTTTAAAATTATCAGTTTAATTAAAAGATTTGTTAATTTATGAAAGATTTATTATGCAACCTATTATTTATTTCAAACTAAAATATTATATTTTTAATAACATTTTAAAAGAAAATTTATTTGTTGAAGATAATCATTTATTTTAAAATGATTATTTATTTGAATTATTAAATTATATTATTTTTGTTTCAAAAGTAGTAATTTATTTCAAAAATACAATTTCATATTTCAATATTTTCTAATTTACATTATTTATTTATGAAGGGAATATTATTTTAGTTTTCGTATATTTTTATTTGAAAGTAGTAAAATATATTCTTAATCATCTAGAAGTAGTTTTAGTCTGCTCGCGAACTAAAGTTCCCTAAAGTTAACTTTGGACTGCTCCGACCTAAAGTTAACTTTGGTCCGCTAGCGACCTAAAGTTCCCTAAAGTTAACTTTGGACTGCTCTGACCTGAAGTTAACTTTGGACTGCCTTAAGCTGTCCATTTCCTGGACAAGAGTAGTCCAGAGCTGTCCGGACCGTGGACTGCTCTGTCAAGGCTAAAGTTAACTTTAGTTAACTAGATAGTGGACCATAGTTTACTCAAGTTAACAAGAAAAGCAACCTAAATGACTGCCTAAAGTTAACTTTTATACAGGTTATGTCTGGACCCATCTGTATTCTTTTTTTTTTTTCTTCTTCCGGACATGAACGTTTTCAGACCGGTTCTCGATAACTACTCATTGGATCTTCTTGAAACTTTGTATGGTGATAGGGTGGGTCTCAGAGGTGTGCATGAAATTTTCGGAATTTTCAAAATGACCACCGTTTCCATGGAAACAGGGAAAGGTCATAATATAGGACATTGCAATTTCTCGGTTACCTAGGTGCGCAGGGTTCTGAAATTTTGCAGGTTAATAGAGCAAAAGTAGCTCTTTAATAATACGAAAAAAAATTTCGAAGCGATATTTACCGTTTTCGAGCTATACACGAAAATGTGAATTTTCGGTCCTAAAAATGGGAAGATTGTAAAAATGCTACGATTTCAACAAAATTTGGTATCTAGGGGTTTCAAACGATGGCGAGTTAGGATGCGATGTCAAAATTTATGCAAGAGTGACAGTTTGCATACGTTTGGGAGATGTTTTTGTGCTGGGCATCCCCAACACAGTCAACACTAGTTATTATTATTATTTTTCTCGGTATTCTGGAGTGTGAACTTGTCCACCTCATTTTTTCGACATCTTTTAAGGTAGGAAGCTGAATCTTCATATATCAAGAGTATGGAATGGGAGATTGTGCTTTTTGTATTTTTCGTCGAAATCGAACGACCCCTTATAGGTCAAAAAAGGGCCTCAAAATGGCTCCTCGAAACCGAAGTTGAATTTAACCTGGCATTTCTGATCCGGCAGGGGTAGGAAAATTCCTTTAAAGGGTAAGTGTAGACTTTTAATACCTTTCATTTAAAAAAAAATGAAAATCGGACTTACGGTTCTCAAAATTTTGCAAAAAATCGAAATTTAATTTTTTTGTCAAATTGAGTTATCTTTCTTGGTACAATATATTTTGTAATAGTAATGTTAAAATTCTCAACTTCGTTATTTCTTAATGAAAATCGGTTTACAAGGTAATAGTGGTATGCCAAGTTCATTTTTGGTATCGAAATTTTTTTTTTGGCGGCCAATTCCAAAATGGCGGCTAAAATGGCCGACGTTTTCCGCCAAAATTTAAAATTACTCCGATTTTGATGAAAATTTGTATATAAGGTAATAGTGGTATGGCGAGTTGATTTTTGACATTAAAAATTTTTCATCGTCGGCCATTTTCAAAATTGCCGCCGTTTCCCGCCAAAATTAAAATTACTCAGATTTTGATGAAAATTGGTATTCAAGGTAATAGTGGTATGGCGAGTTGATTTTTGACATCAGATGCCTAGCTATTATACTTTTCCAGCAATTCATCCTCCACAAAAGTCTTACAAAAAAGTTTACGGCTTGAAAAAACACCTAAGTTCACAGTCACTGGAGCGTGAAAATGGGGTCAAGGTCCAAAATTTAAAGTTACTCCGATTTTGATGAAAATTGGTACATAAGGTTATAGTGGTATGGCGAGTTGATTTTTGACATTACAAATTTTTCGCCGTCAGCCAGTTCCAAAATGGCGGCCATTTTGAATTTCTAAAAATAGACCGAAAATTAAAGTTAGTCAAATGCTTACGAGAATAGGTTATCTGGGTAAATCAGGTATGCCGAATTCAATGGTGCACTCAGAATGTTGATTCGACTTCTGGATTTTCTATGGCGGCCATTTTCACTACAGTCCCACCCACTTTAAAAGTGAACTTTGTCTGATCTCCATGAAATTTGATTTCCCACTGTTTTTTAATCAATTGAATGATATGGCATGTATTCCAAAGCTGATTTATGACATATTTGGTTTCCGTGAAGATATCAGTTGTCGACATGGTGCCGTCGTTTGGGAGCCATTCATGATCTCTGAGATCATATCATCAATATTTATTATTATTTTTTTTCTCGGTATTCTGGAGTGTGAACTTGTCCACCTCATCATTTTTTTATCGTCAGCCATTTTTAAAATAGCCGCGGTTTCCCGCCAAAATTAAATTTACTCTGATTTTGATGAAAATTGGTATATTAGGTAATAGTGGTACGGCGAGCTGATTTTTGACATCCAAATTCTTATTCTGTCGGCCATTTTTAAAATGGCCGCCATTTTCCCGCCAAAAACTAAAGTTACTCCAATTTTGATGAAAATTGGTACGTAAGGTAATACTGGTATGGCGAGATGATTTTTGCAATCAATTTTTCTTTCGTCGGTCATTTTCAAAATGGCTGCCGTTTCCCGCCAAAATTAAACTTACTCCTATTTTGATGAAAATTGGATATAATAAGTTATCTCAAATGCCAAGAGACATTGACAAAGAGGGGTACGTGAGGGGACATTTTTGTGACTCGCTTGCGATCACAATTAGAACTAGTTATTATTATGTCCCCGAACACGAAGTGTCGGGGACATATTGTTTTTGCTCGGTTTCTTATTATTATTATTATTATTATTAATATTAAGTCTCCCAAACGAAGTTTGGAGACTTAGTTTTTACTCAGGTTTTTCAGATTTTTTTGACAATGAACTTGTGCGACCGGTTTCTCGGAGATGGTTTTTCGGATCTAAACCATACTTGGTATATGAGTTATTCATGTTATGAAGGTGTGCACAAAACTTTCGAATTTTTTCAAGATGGCCGCCAATTTCAAAATGGCCGACAAAAATCGGCTCATTTTTGGAAATGTTGACCGATTCTGATGAACGTTGGTTTCTGGGCTAAACATGATGCTCCGAGTTCAATGGAAAAGACCAAAAATTGCTATCTTGTTTAGTTTTTTTTTCATAATTTTTTTTGTATTTTTTTGAATTTTTGAAGGTGTGCACAAAACTTTCGAATTTTTCAAGATGGCCGCCAATTTCAAAATGGCCGACCAAAATTAGCTCATTTTTGGAAATGTTGACCGATTCTGATGAACGTTGGTTTCTGGGCTAAACATGATGCTTCGAGTTCAATGGAAAAGACCAAAAATTGCTATCTTGTTTAGTTTTTTTTTCATAATTTTTTTTTTGTATTTTTATGAATTTTTTGAAAAATCACATAAACAAATTAAGGAAAATTCTAAAAAAAATCCAAGTTCTATCTAAAATCTGATTTGATATTTGAAATCAGCATTAAAAAAGCTACATGAAAGGGGTGAGTCATGAAAAAATCGGACCAACGGTTTTCGAGTTATACAGTTTTGAATTTTTTTCCGAAGTGACCCCACCCCTCCTTTGTACCCCTTAATTTCGCAATGGACCTCCTACATTGAAACGATTATCGTATTGAGTTCAAGTACATGTTAGGCATCTTATAATAGTAATTGGTTATACAGATTGGATTTACTGTTTGAGAGCTATAAGGAGTTTAGTGTGCGAAACCATGGCATTTTGGCCTACGGTCCGGTCCCCCTTTCTGTCACCCCCCAGAACCCCTTATCACTTGTGAATCTGATCTTCTTGGTATTAATGATTTACATTGGCCTTAGTACTACATGTTTACAAAGTTTCAGAAGGATCGGTTAAAAAATTCCTGCAAAAAGTTTCGGTATGTAATTATTAAGTCTCCCAAACGAAGTTTGGAGACTTATTGTTTTTACTCAGGTTTTTCAGATTTTTTTGACAATGAACTTGTCCGACCGGTTTCTCGGAGATGGTTTTTCGGATCAAAACCATACTTGGTATATGAGTTATTCATAATATGAAGGTGTGCAAAAAACTTTCGAATTTTTCAAGATGGCCGACAATTTCAAAATGGCCGACAAAAATCGGTTTATTTTTGGAAATGTTGACCGATTCTGATGAACGTTGGTTTCTGGGCTAAACATGATGCTCCGTGTTCAATGGAAAAGACCAAAAATTGCTATCTTGTTTAGTTTTTTTTCTTAATTTTTTTTTTGTATTTTTTTGAATTTTTGAAAAATCACGTAAAAAAATTAAGAAAAATTCTGAAAAAAATTCAAGTTCTCCTATAAAAATTCTGATTTGATATTTGAAATCAGCATTAAAAAAGCTACAAGAAAGGGGTGAGTCATGAAAAAATCGGACCAACGGTTTTCGAGTTATACAGTTTTTAATTTGTTTCCGAAGTGACCTCACCCCTCCTTTGGACCCCTTTAATTTCGCAATGGACCTCCTACATTGAAACGATTATCGTATTGAGTTCAAGTACATGTTAGGCATCTTATAATAGGTATTGTTTATACAGATTGGATTTACTGTTTGAGAGCTATAAGGAGTTTAGTGTGCGAAACCATGGCATTTTGGCCTACGGTGACCGGTTTCTCGGAGATGGTTTTTCGGATCAAAACCTTGGTATATGAGTTATTCATGTTATGAAGGTGTGCACAAAATTTTCGAATTTTTCAAGATGGCCGCCAATTTCAAAATGGCCGACAAAAATCGGCTTATTTTTGGAAATGTTGACCGATTCTGATGAACGTTGGTTTCTGGGCTAAACATGATGCTCCGAGTTCAATGAAAAAAAAAACAAAAATCTCAGTGGATCTCGAAAATATAGTTATATGGGTAGAAAACATGTAAATGGAATGTCATCTTAGTTAACAATTTTCTGAAAGTCTTATTGCATTTTCTATATATTTTTTTGTTTTTCATGTGAGACCATTTCACAGCAAAATTAACATTATTCATACACTTTTTAAAATGAGACATAAATATCTGAGATGATGAGGTTGCATTCATTCAACTAAATATTTACATTGTTATTTCTGCTTATTATAATGGAATAAATTTTAAAGTTTAAAACCCTGCCTGTCATCATTAATTTCACTTGTTAGGGACTATGTTAGGGAGGGACCAATTGACCCTTGACCTTCAACAAGATGGGTGTATTATCTCCCTTTATGTTTTAAATTATTATTTTCACACTCCTCCTTTTTACAATGGAAAAATAAAGCTCTATTTCTTTTTCTACAACAATTTTGAACTATTCTCATTTATTGGTTTACAAAAGATCTTTAATTAATATAAAATATTTGCAAGTTTGCAAAATTTAACTTTACCTGTTGCATTATTTTCTATTTACTTATTATATTCAAAGTATATAAAATATTCATGATACGTCGCTGCAGACCTATATATAGCCCTTTTCAAAAAGTCATCCGGAATTCCGATTCCGATTCTTTTGTTTTCATTTTTGCAAGAGTAGTTTCCCTTTGTTGGTCGGCCTCTTGGTGTGAACAACGTTGAACTAAGGAAAAACATCAATTTATCCCTATCTGAATTTGGCGTAATTTCCAATTCCCGGTTCAAATAAACTGGTTTGGAGTGAAGTCTTGAATGGACTGTTTATATATCATTGAAGCCCAAGTTACGTTTCAATGACTGATCGAAGATAGACCAATGACTCAGTCTTTAGTGTTTTGGAAAATAAGTAATGGCGAGATGGATAATTTAGAATAATAGCCATATCGAAAAAAAATATTGTGCTTCGAAAATCCAGTTGAATCATAAGGAAAAAGTAACCAGTGACTAATTTACTTTGAATCGGCAAAAATCATGACTTATCGCAATGCATCATTTCAAAAACATTATCAATTTGGAATACAAACTTTTGTAAAGCTTAGTAGAGGTTAAATTGATCTAAACACCCTATTTCTACAAAAGACGAATAAAGACAAAACCATTACAATTTAGCTTTTTCTGCAAAACAAAAATACAAAACATTTCTATTGAATTATCAGCTGTTCCAAAGATATTTACTTTCGTTTAATAGTTCAGCTAGTCTTTTGTTATATGGACGATAGAACTCTGTCAAAATTTGTCTTGTTTTGTTCATCATGTCCCCAATTGATTTCTCTTTGCGGTTTCGAGGATTAGAAATGCTTCGCTTTTCCTGAAGTAGCTTCTCTCTTTCTGTCATAGGCCCTTGAAAACAAAAAAAAAAGAAAGTGTCCCCATAATTTGATCTTTTTTTTCGGCATATATCTAATGATTATGTATATCGTGTTCATCCCCTCATATACTATTCTCCAATACGTCTGATTGCGGTTCAATTTTTGTTACAAACAGCAGTCATTTTCGATGAATAATAAAGTTTAAAAACTTTTTCATATCATCCCGAACATTAATATCTATAATATGCGTTTTAGCAATTTTGACTCTTATGCCTTCTTATCATAAATTAGATATGCGTAACATTGTTATATCTATGCATTGACTACACATGTTTGTTTAAATATATAGTGTTACTATCGCGTAAAACAGTATGCATATGTCAAATGAAGTGTTTAGTTAATATATGCTGTTTTGTACTACCTAATTATTCATTTGTGTCTCGCAACCGTAACTTGTTTTGGGTTACCATGGAAAAGCAAGATTTTGTGGCATAGACAATGTTTTGAAAAGCCCGTACAACGTGTTGCGATCTTTCTGCTTTGTGTTTTGGCTTTCTTTTAACTTTTCTTCTTGGACATTTGAGATTGTTCATCTCTGTTCGGTATTTTTGTTATTATTTTAGCTGACCTGGCCAAAGGTCATATGAGCTTATGACATCACTAAGCGGTCGTCGTCATCCGTTTACAATTTCAAAAATCTTTTCCGTTAAAAGCAATATATAAACCGATAGAAACTTATGACATGTTGGCAACAAACGATCCTCATTTTGAAATGATTCAATAAGAACATATCAGTTGTTACTAAGAATAAAACATAGGGAAAAATCAATTAAAATGGGTTATTACTCAGCAACTATAACAGATAAAAATATTGAAGCATCTTGAGCTCTTCAAAATCAAAAGCCCTACACAAGCCTACACTTGGTCGACGTTGACCAATGATCCCTTATATGGGTTATGACCATGCATATGGACTGCTTTAATCTTTAGATTATTATGCTCTGCAAAAGTCCCATTAGTGTAGAAATTATCAGACAACCCCTTTTAAGGGTTATTGTCCTTGTAAGCTAAAAAGGCCTTGATTTATTTGTTTGTGTTGTTGCTTGCTTAAACATTTAACTTATTAAGCACTGCAAATCTTTCGATTGGGTTTAAGTTGTCAGATGACCCTTATAGGAGTTATTGCCCATTAAATATCAAAATAAGTATATCTTCATGCTTTTTTTTAATAGAATGAAAACCATTGAAGCTTGCTTAATCTTTCAGCTCATTAAGCTCTAAAAAAGTCTCCATTCGGTTGAAGTTGTCAGATGACCACTTACTATAGCGTTTCGAGTGTCATATTGGTGTTTTAGACCTATTGAATGAAAACTTTTGCAGATAGAGAAAAGCTGTTACTTGCTTGAACCGTCTGCTAATTTTTTGCTGGACGAAAGGCTCTATTGAATTAAAATTGTCATATGACTCCATATAGAAGATATGCTCCTCGAACCATAAGGACAGGCGAGCGGAACCACTTGTTACTGATTACTTGTGACTACATATGTTTCTACGCGATGATTAGATGTGTTTTGCTCTGACACATCTAATGGGTATATTTTTGCTATATAAGATAATATTATAATTACACTTACGAAGATCAAGAAATTGGAAAATCTTATTCATATAAGTCGTCCGATTCTTGATATACTCTTCATATTGTAATATAAGGATTTGTTCTTTTGGAAATATTCTAAACCAATCCTCCAAAAAGATGTGATACATCCCTACTCGTAACCGGTTCTAGAAAGATATGAGAGAAAATTGCTATATAGTCACTGCAAAAGGAATCACTAAGCGCCACACAAATTTGTACCACAATATATTATATTTTATTAAAAAATAGTGTGAATTTCTTCATTTTTTCATCTCTTTTACCTTTTTGTCAATCTTTTTTAATTGTCATTTAATAGATGCTTATCACAAACTTATTGCAAACTGTCAAATTATTAAATCAGTTGTGAAAATGTGAATGTGTTAAACTCTTATAATTATACAAACTGATTTGGAAATATCAAAAGTTAACACAATTAATTTCTAGACATTTCAGTAACTGCAAACTGTTAACCGACAAATAGGAGGTAGAATTAAGAAAACGGGAAGTAAAAATATTGATACTATCAACCATTTACTCAGTAAACTAATTTTCGAAATTCTGTGTTCCTTTGTTTTGACGCCGGTAATCGATTTAAGATCTTATTAGGAAAAAAACATATTTAGTAAGATGTATGATCATATTATTAAACTTTAATCAAATTAACCTGAAAGGTTTCTAATGAAGAGTTATATGCACAACCTCTATCAGTGAAATACTTTCGACAATCTCTATGATTCGCCATAGCTTCTAATACAGATGAGTGGAATCCTTCGACCGATATATTGTACTTGATGGACCGAGCCTCATACAGATAGTCTGACCAGACTCTGAAATGAAACGATCGTTTTTATCAATCAAGCAAACAAATCGGTGTTTAGGTTTATCATTATTATTCTACTCAGAGGGCGGTAAAGGGTCATTTTCGAAGTTTTTATTTTACGCATTTTCGTGATATTGATTTGGAATTCTCGTGTTTGTACGTTTTTTACGTGCTCCGTTTTTGTCTGTATTTTTGTCCCGTGTTTCGTGTTTTGATATTTTATTACCATTCGTTTTCTGCCTTTTTGAGGCACAAGATCTCGTGTTTTCGGTCATCTGAACTCATTTTTCTGGTGTTTCGTGTTCGGCGATTTTTATAACTCGTGCTTCGTTTTCAGCGTTTTTGAAGCACATGTTTTTTGTGTTGGATGCCCCCTTTAACACCCCATTCTCAACCGGCAGAATTTCATTTTCATTTTTAGTATACTTACAACAAAACCTCAACACCGTAGGTAAAAAAAACAGTTCTCCTGGTTTACCATTTTTTTTCGGGGGGGGCACCCGACTTAAACTTAGTAGAATGTACGTGGCATCAAATATGTTGAAACAATCAATTGTTAGTTAATCAAAAGTAACTGCGTTAGGTACAACTAATAATATTTATAATTAAGGTTTTTCTATATATCAGTGCTACCCTTTACCCTTTTTGCAAATGATTTGATGTTGTACTTTGCTGTACACATCGAAGTTCAACTGTCCTAATGAACCTTAACAATCGATATACGTAACCGTTAATTATCATTGACAAGCAACAAGAGCAAGCAATAATCGCCTTGGATTTAATAGAGAGTATTACTGTTTTTTTTTTATTGGTTGTATTTATAATATCTTTTGCTGAATTACACGTTTAAAGGAAATTATGGATTCTTGAGAATCTGCTTATTTAGTTTTACATCTCGAAAAGATGGCTTAATAACAAACGTGATGACTTCAAAATCATGTGTGATCCTTCAATTTCGCCGTGATGACATTTTATGTATGGAAAAAGTAGTAGTTAGGCAGCAACCATTTGAAATCCCTTGGGGGGTAAGTATTTTTTTATTAAATATTTTGTTTTCAAGTATCAAAAAAGATTGTCCTTGACCTAGAAAGAAAAAAAATAAATTGTTTTGGTGAGCTTTGGTTACACAGCGTAAACAAATTGCGAATAAAAAAATGTTTTCGGTGTCGTTCAAAATAAATTCTCGTCTTCTAAAGATTAAAAAAAAATAATTCGTCGAGGGGCTAAAATTCATACTCCCGCCAGAATTTCAAATGATTGTTGCCTTATTCGTATACAAAAATGTACATGTACATGTAGATTTGTAAATCAGCATTTTTTCGTTTTCATTTAGTACAATTTAATAATTAGTTGTGACCCACAGTCTAATCAATTATACAGCCAACATTAAATCGTCTACCTACAACGCAACGACAGCTGTCTTTTTACAAACCATATTCTTTATATACATTAAGTTTATTCCATAGCAACGAAAGTTTAGCAGATCGAAAAAAATGACATAAATTTATTATATTTTGTAGCTTGAGAAAAGGGTAAAAGTTTTAACATGATAAATGCGTCTCGGTTGTCTTTTATAAATGTAATAGTACTTGGTGTTTCAAAACTTTGATGTTGCAGTCATATGGGACTTGGTTACAGAGATCAAACATGCTCTTATTCTTAAAGAACCAGTTAAACAAACCATAAAATGACCAATGGTGTGCGAAATGTCTTTAAAGAAATGAACGAGAGTATGAAGGGGTTTTAAAATAGAACTAACAGAGGCAGCAATTTTAATGACCGCGGAAAATCAACAGTTGTTTTTTTAAATATGATTTAGCTTTAGCGTGAATATATCTTTTTTATTTATGTATGTGAATTCAAATTCTCTAAATTGCATTCAAAATCACCGTTCAACTGGGTTTCTCAAAATACATATGAGACGCATTTTCGGGTTCAGGTGGTATAAGTAGTCTGCATTTAGTACACGTGGTTCGTTACATCCTTCATTTCCGGGAACCAGTTGCCAATTATCATTGTCATGTGATACATCGACTGTTCCTTCTCCTAAAATGAATACATAAAAATAATATATGCATTTGATTTCGTAGCCGATTAAACACAAAATCAAATAAATATATGGAACGCCATAGCTGCCTTATGATACACAAACCCATATCAATAAGGCTACAAACATACTATTAAGTTAGAATTCCACATCATTTAGACATAAAGTCAAACAACAAAAGCAATACTCCAAATTAATAAGCATCATTTTCAAACTATTAAGGTATGATAACACTCCACAAATGCAATCTTTTACACTATTTACATGTTATACTATAACATAAAGATACTTCGCCATATCATTATGATAATTTATTAAAACATGAAGACACTTTACTTTAATATGACGCCATCTGTTTATATCACTAAAACATTTAACTACATCATAAAGACATCTTTTAATAATAAAAGGTAATTTTATATTTTCTCTTTATTAAAACGTAAAGATGCTTTAGTATATCATTACGATCATTTCCTATAGCATTAATATACTTTACTATAGCATTAGGATACTTAACTATATCATTAAGATACTTTAACATAGCATTAAGATACTTTACCATGGGACTCGGGTATACTTTATATGACGTCATCTTTCAATGTCCCGAAGACAATTCACTATGTCATTAAGACATCTAACTATAAGGTATTTTACTTTGTAATGTTATAGCAACACCTAACCGTATTTAAACGATATGTTGGTGTGTTATAAGTACACTTTATCGATCACTTAGCCAAATATAAGTATTCATATTCAAAGTATCTTTCATTTTTGTACAGAGAAAAAATGTTCCTTTGCTTTATATGTTCACTTTTATTAAATTTTAACATCTTAATCTACATCATCATGATCAGCTCATCGATAGATATAAAGTTTCTGTCTCTCAGATGAGAACAGATTTAATTTTGCTTTGTCGAAAAACTTTATTATTCTCCTATACTGGATTTGACACGCTGTGTTGATCATTTGCAACACGACGTGTGTGTAGCAACATGCTGGAATGGCTTATAATCTTCTAGAGCACCTGCGTTCACCCTCGTTTTGACTTGAGGTCGCGTTGTCAGTTGATATGTGCATGTTTTGTGTATTTTCTGTTTGCTTGTTTCGTTTTGTATTAGAACTAGCTTTGTCTGCGCTCTTTTAGACTATTAGTTTTCATTTGGAATGCATGTTGATGTCTCTTTGCTTCTTTCACTTTTTTCATGAATTTGTAATAATTTTGTCATAAGCTAGCTTGTTCGTGTGTCCGCCCCGCATTTACAACTTTTCGATGGTTTTTGTAGACATTTGTTGATGTTACCATATGCAAGTTTTATTCGAGTTTCGAAATTCATGAAATCACTGATTATTCGAATTTCTTTTGGTTGTATGTATTTTTAGCGTTGCATATGACGCTCTACTAAGAAAATATATGTAATTTCCACAAGCTCTAGAATAGCGAATCAGCTTTTATAAGCTGGAGCGGACAGAATGTATATATAAAAAAAAAGGTTATAACAAAAACTCTAGGAACTTGAAGTAATGATCAATCTCAAATGTTTAATAAATTTCTTATATATTGTCGCTGAAATTTCAGATTGTTAAACTCAAAATTGAAAAAAAACCACCAGGTTTCTTTCCTTGTAATGCACATGGTCGATATCATCGGTGCTGGATTTGGCTTCCTTGTTCGAACGTTTTGGTTTTGAGTACTTATCGTTTTCAACTGTTTTTGACCTTCCAATGTTCGGGTTTAAATGCTACTGATGAGAGGTTACTCCTTGAAATATCGATATAAAGCATATTAAAATTAACCGTTTATATCCGCGTTTTGGTATTTGTAATTTAAAAAGCAAAAACAAAAACAAAACAAAAACCCCGACGAAACAAGGAAATCATAACCGAGAAAATTCTTGATTCAGGCATTTCAAACGAAAGAGATAGCGGCCGGTTTTAGTTATCCGTGTATAAATTGTTTAATTTATATGATTTACCAAAAACTACATAAAATGCAGAAACCAATAAGGCGACAGCGGCGGAATGGACCGAGCTTCCGAAAATTTGACGATTTAGAAGACCGTTTGAGAAGCACACAAAAACAACTTAGCAGTAAATGATACATATCGCCTCAAGTACGAACAGATACAAATATCTTATTTGTCAGAGTTTCCATGAAATTTCTTAGATATTATTATAGGTCATTGCTTGCCGTCTTAACTTGCATTGGCCCAGGACTTAAAAGTTTATGGTTAATCTAAGGGGGACTCATGATGGAGGCTATCTCGTGTACAAGTATACCATCATGAAAATTTAAAAGAGCATAAAGCTCAAGCACGAGGATACGTTCAACTGCATCCACACAGCACATGAGACAAACTCTGCAAAACATAGACGATATTGAGATGTGGAATAAGTGTACGCGACTTAACAAACATAAACAAACAGCACTTTAAAAACCACAACGGAAAACAGCAAGCAGTCTTCAAAATGACCAGAGATCACTGGTTGCTGTCTTGCATTGACCCAAGACTTAAAAGGTTAAGGTAAATGGAAGGGGGATTCATATATGATTTTTTTTGCAAAAGCATTTGTCCTTGTCATTTCATGTTAAGTGTTTCAAGTTAAGAATTTGGGTATTTTATGGAACGCCATAGCTGCCTTATGATACACAAACCCATATCATTAAGGCTACAAACATACTATTAAGATAGTATTCCACATCATTTAGACATAAAGTCAAACTACAAAGGCAATACTCCAAATTAATAAGCATCATTTTCAAACTATTAAGGTATGATAACACTTCACAAATGCAATCTTTTACACTATTTACATATTATACTATAACATAAAGATACTTCGCTATATCATTATGATAATTTATCAAAACATGAAGACACTTTACTATATTATGACGCCATCTTTTTATATTACTAAAACATTTAACTACATCATAAAGACATCTTTTAATAATAAAAAGGTAATTTTATATTTTACTCTCTATAAGCACGTAAAGATGCTTTAGTATATCATTACGGTCATTTCCTATAACACTACGATACTTTACTATAGCATTAGGATACTTTGCTATATCATTAAGATACTTTACCATAGCATTAAGATACTTTACCAAGGGACTCGGGTATACTTTATATGACGTCATCTTTCAATGTCACGAAGACAATTCACTATGTCATTAAGACATCTAACTATAAGGTATTTTACTGTGTAATATCATAGCAACATATAACTGTATTTAAACGATATTCTGGTGTGCTATAAGTACACTTTATCGATCACTTAGCCAAATATAAGTATTCATATTCAAAGTATCATTCATTCATTTTTGTACAGAGAAAAAAAGTTTCTTTGCTTTATATGTTCACTTCAATTAAATAAAAACATCTTAATCTACATCATCATGATCAGCTCATTGATGGATATTCAAAATTCATGAAATTAACCCCTTAAATCGTAATTTTTTTAATCACTGATTATTCGAATTTCTTTTGGTTGTATGTATTTTTAGCGTTGGATCGAAAGGGGCGTCCTCGTTACGCTTCCGTAATTTTCTTTATAGTCAACCATTTTTTTCTATATGAGGATGGCTGTGGCCCCGATCCCTGGATTGACCCCTGAAATTATACATTCAGGTCATTCTGATTCAGCTATAACAAAAACATTTGTTAAAATATTTAACGTACTTTTAGCTTGTCCATGGCCACTAAGATTTGGTAAAGTTTATTTAGTCAGTAAGGGCAAATTATTCCTGAACGGATGCGAATGTAACCATAATTCTGAAAATTATTCGAGCAGCAGAGAAACAGATACAGATCCAGAATTAGATATCATTGGAAAGTCGAAATTATAGAAATAAACAACATAAAAAAACACACAACAAGTCGTAACAAGAATGCACTCAGGTGCTCTAGAAGAGTTACTTCTCTCGTCTGCTATAACACGCCTGTCGCGTAAACAATGTCAATTCAGCAAGTCAAAGCCGAAGAAGAAAGAAAAATCATTAAAGCTGTATACAAATCCGACATCTGCGCTCACAGTCTTAATTTATATTTGTATATTAGCCCATGATGTCTACCATAAAATTTATTAAGTGTGAATAACAACCGAGGATAGCAACACAACCTTTCTGTGCCAGCTGCATATGACGCTCTACTAAGGAAATATATGTAATTTCCACAAGCTCTAGAATAGCGAATCAGCTTTTATACGTAAATCACATAAGCAGGAGCGGACAGAATGTATATAAAAAAAGGTAATAACAAAAACTCTAGGAACTTGAAGTAATGATCAATCTCAAATGTCAAAAAGCAAAAACAAATCAAAACAAAAACCCCGACGAAACAAGGAAAACATAACAGAGATAATTCTTGATTCAGGCATTTCAAACATGTCAAACGAAAGAGATAGCGGCCGGTTTTAGTTATCCATGTATAAATTGTTTAATTTATATGATTTACTAAAAACTACATTAAATGCAGAAACCAATAAGGCGGCAGCGGCGGAATGGATCGAGCTTCCAAAAAATTTGACGATTTAGAAGACCGTTTGAGAAGCACACAACTTAGCAGTAAATGATACATATCGCCTCAAGTAGGAACAGATACAAATATCTTTTTTATCAGATTTTCCATGAAATTTCTTAAAGATATCATAGGTCATTGCTTGCCGTCTTGCATTGGCCCAGGACTTAAAAGTTTATGGTAAATGGAAGGGGGGCTCAAATATGGAGGCTATCTCGTGTACAAGTATACCATCATGAAAATTTAAAAGAGCATACACCTCAAGCACGGGGATACGTTCAACTGCATCCACACAGCACATGAGACAAACTCTGCAAAACATAGACGATATTGAGATGTGGAATAAGTGTACGCGACTTAACAAACATAAAAAAACAGCACTTTAAAAATCACAACGAAAAACAGCAAACAGTCTTCAAAATGACCAGAGGTCACTGCTTGCTGTCTTGCATTGGCCCAAGACTTAAAAGTTTAAGGTAAATGGAAGGGGGATTCATATACTAGTATGAAATTTTTGCAAAAGCATTTGTCCTTGTCATTTCATGTTAAGTGTTTCATGTTAAGAATTGGGTCTTTCGTTGATGATTTTGGGATTAGCATTGAATCTTTGCTATTGGCCAATGCAAGATGACGAGCAGTGACCTCTGGTCATGTTGAAGTCTGTTGGCTGTTTTCCGTTCCACATCCCAATATCGTCTATTTGTGATGTATAATAATGAAGTAACATCATGCTTAGATTTCTTCATTTTTAGCTCACCTGGCCAAAGGCCATGTCAGCTATTGCCATCACTTGGCGTCCGTCGTCATTAACTTTTCTTCAAACTTCTTCTCCTCTGAAACGGCTGCACAGATTCAAACCAAATTTGGTCTGGTGGTACTTTAGGGTATCCTTCACAGAACTGATGTGGGGATTTTTGATTCGTTGAAATGCATGGCCGCCGTTGCTAAAAATAGACCAGGGGGGTCAGACTACTGTTTTTGGCTTGTAAATCAAAAAGTATAAGAGATAGATGAAATCTGATGCACCATACTGCTTCAGCATCAAAAGTTCTACAAAAGTCCAAGTTGTCAGATGACCCCTTATAGGGGTTACAGACCCCTAAAGGTGAAAAATAGCGTTTTTTCATGTCTACCCTATAGTATGAAAACTATTGCATATAGAGAAAAGCTGTTGCTTGCTTAATTGTTCAGCTCATTTAGCTCTACAAAAGTCTCTCTAGGGTCGAAGTTGTCAGATGACCCCTTATAGGGGTTACGGTCCCTGAAATAATGTTTTTTCATGTTTTGGCCTTTAGAATGAAAACTATAGCAGATAGAGAAAAGCTGTTGCTTGCTTAAATGTTCAGTTTATGTAGCTCTACCAAAGTCTCAATAGGATCGAAGTTGTCAGATCACCCTTAATAGGGGTTACGGCCCCTAAAATATCCTTTTTCATGTTTTTGGCCTTTAGAATGAAAACTATAGCAGATAGAGAAAAGCTGATGCTTGCTTAAATGTTCAGCGCATAAAGCTCTACAAAAGTCTCCATAGGGTCGAAGTTGTCAGATGTCCCCTTATAGGGGTTACGGCCCCTAAAATAACGGTTTTTCGTGTTTTTGGCCTATAGAATGAACACTATAGTAGATATAGAAAAACTGTTGCTTGCTTAAATGTTCAGCTCATTTAGCTCTACTAAATATAGGGTTGACTTCAAGACCAGGTGAGCGATTTAGGCTCCTGGGAGCCTCTTGTTTGTAACTATAACACGAAGACACTTTGATATATCATTAAGACATCTTTCTATATTACGAAGACACTTTGCTATACCATGAAAGCTAACTATACAATGTCTTAATGGTATAACAAAGTGTCTTCGTATTATATTATAATGTCTTAATGATATAGCAAAGTGTCTTTGTGGTATAGTATAATGCCTTAATGGTATAGCAATGTGTCTTGGTATTATAGTATAATGTCTTAATGGTGTAGCAATGTATCTTCTTGTTATAGTATAATGTCTTAATGGTATAGCAAAGTGTCTTCGTGTTATAGTAAAATATCTTAATAGTATATGAAATTAGCGTCATGGTATATTTAGATGTCTTTATGATTTTGTAACATGTCTTAGTGATTTAAAAAGATGACATCATATTATAATTAAGTATTAATACTATAGTTAAAGGACATAATGATATGATGAAGTATCTTAATGTTATATTATGATAGCAAAATAATGTATAGGTTTGCCTTCGTGGAGTGTAGAAATGTCCTTATAGATTTGCATTGTTGCTTTGTAATATGGAAAACCATCGATGTAATTTTACTTGGTAACCTAATGATATGGGATATTGGCTAAATAACGGCGCTTTTTGTCTTACTGATTTGTCGTTTTGTATCATAAGGCAGCTGTGGCGTTCCATAGTATTTCGTTGATGATTTTGGGATTAGTATTGAATCTTTGCTATTGTATTTTAAGTCTTGGGTCAATGCTAGATGACGAGCAATGACCTCTGGTTATGTTGAAGTCTGTTGGCTGTTTTCCGTTCCCAATCCTAATATCGTCTATTTGTGATGTATTATAATTACGTAACATCGTGCTTAGATTTCTTCATTTTTTGTAGTGTCATTGTATAGTTAGTTTTCATGGTATAGCAAAGTGTCTTCGTAATATAGAAAGATGTCTTAATGATATATCAAAGTGTCTTCGTGTTATAGTATAATGTCTTAATGGTATAACAAAGTGTCTTCGTATTATAGTATAGTGTCTTAATTATATAGCAAGGTGTCTTTGTGGTATAGTATAATGCCTTAATGGTATAGCAATGTGTCTTCGTGTTATAGTATAATGTCTTAATGGTGTAGCAATGCATCTTCTTGTTATAGTATAATGTCTTAATGGTATAACAAAGTTTATTCGTGTTATAGTAAAATATCTTAATAGTATATGAAATGAGCGTCATGGTATATTTAGATGTCTTTATGATTTAGTATCATGTCTTAGTGATTAAAAAAGATGACATCATATTTAAGTAAAGTATATTAATACTATAGTTAAAGGACATAATGATATGATGAAGTATCTTAATGTTATATACATCTCGCCATAAGTTAAGCAACACCTGTACTCACGTTAGTACAGCGTCCATATTTCTCTACACAATATCCTGAAACTTGGCCTATATTTTCTTCCACACATTTACAACATTTTCTGATTCAAATCAATCTTCGCACAATTTTCGGTTTTTTGTAGAATATTCAATGTTGCAAACAAATCAAGCAACTCAAAAAGTGTTGTTTCGGTTACAACTTTTGGGTTGCAAAAATTGAGAATTTTGATGATTAAAACAATACATGTATGTTTTAATGCTCTGTAGTAACAATTAGGATGTTTACATATCATCTCCAGCATTTTTGGATTGTTTTTTTCCGGTTTGAGACCTAAAAATTGGAAAGAAATGAAAGCTTACTTTTGCATGGTTTTTGCATGGTACAAAATGCTGACTTCAGATTTTTTACATTAATTGATTTTAAAGGTGACATTTTGGTACTCATAACAAATGATACTCATAAAACCTTTCCGAAAATCTCATAGTTGGAAATTTTTGATGGATATTTTTCAGTTTTTCGATATTTTCGTTTAAAGGCATTATTGTGACCTTTTGAAGGTTTGCTTCTATTGCCGGAAGTAGAAGTTAAGTTTGACATTTTATCAATATGGATGTGGTAACTTACACCAATGGTAAAGCTTTGCCTTACACAAAAACTTAAGAATAGCATGTTTTCATGCCAATAACAGATTTTAAGTATACAACCCTCCATTTTACGGATATGTTCTGGTAGGAATTCAAACAATTCAAATGCTTTAGTGACATCTTTTAGGTTCAAACATGTGTTTTAGGGATAGGAAAAACAATGAATTTGTTTTAGACAAAAAATCGTACACGTTTGCAAAAATGTTGCCTTTTTAGCGTTTTTCATACTTTTTATAGTGAAAACTGATTAAGTCCCTTTGTTGACCTCAGTGGATGCAACTTGAGCTTGAAACCAGTATTTTTTGTTTGTATAGTGGTAATTTGTCATGTTTGCAAATATTATATGCATTGATAAGTTGTTATAAGTTTACAATTGATATTGAAAGTTAAACTTTTTAAACGCTATTTTATCTTAGTTTTATACCATTTTCGAAAAGTTGGATTTTCATGAATTGCAAACATTTCTGATAAAACATCTTTAGTCAATTAAACAATTAAAGTCAATACATTGAAGTGATTACTTTTTGATTTTCCATCATTTTGTATGATGCGAATATTTCAAGCCATAAAATGATTATGGCTTTAAAAAGTTGGTGTTGCTTAACTTTTGGCGAGGTGTATATTATGATAGAAAAATAATGTATAGGTTTGCCTTCGTGGACTGTAGAAATGTCCTTATAAATTTGCATTGTTGCTTTGTAATATGGAAAACCATCGGTGTAATTTGACTTGGTGACCTAATGATGTGGGATATTGGCTAAATAACGGTGCTTGTTGTCTTAACTATTTGTCGTTTTGTATCATAAGGCAGCTGTGGCGTTCCATATAAATAAATGCATTTTCTTTAAGATATGACTTATACATAATAGATAAGATTGTGTTACCTATAAAATGAACTAGGATTTAATAACATTTTGTTTATAAGAAAAACTCGGGGAACAACATAGAACTCATGATTTTATTTAACTTTAAAGTATGTTTTTAATGAATATAAAAAAAATGTTATCATAAAAATTCCGATCTTCAAAATA
The DNA here is from genome assembly GCA_963971305.1 of Arcuatula senhousia. NCBI lineage: Eukaryota > Metazoa > Mollusca > Bivalvia > Mytilida > Mytilidae > Arcuatula > Arcuatula senhousia. The sequence continues at coordinate 30,368,110 of OZ020308.1, forward strand.
TATAAGGGAGTTTCTGAGCAACATCATAAAACATTTTTTTATAGAAAAACCTGATGCATCTAAGAATATAAAGTAGAAATTCCCTAAGAATTTCCCAGCAACCATTACTAGGGGAGCGACCATTGCATTTAAGGGGGTGGGAGCTATGGATGTTTTCTTCGCCCTGCTCTTTTATTTTTTGAATCGGAGCCTTGATTTATATAATTCTCAGCCAAAAATACCATCTTGCTATTTGTTTTAATTCTTATTTCCTGATTTTTTTGGCATCCAGCTTTTTTTATTCAAATTGCACCTCAGTCCCCCTGTATAACTAAAATGATTGCCCCCCTTAATAGCATTATCACAAAATCTACCTAGAAATGATAGTGGATTCATGATCAGATTTCTACATATCAATATACGAGGAAATGAAGGTGACTGTATAAACTAGAATTCTCTAAGAGTACTCACCTGTAATCAAATTAAAGAAGAGTTTATCCTTGGTCCAATTGTCTTGAAAAGGCGTTGATTGGATTACGTTTGTAGTGTGATGGAACATATCGAGGTACTGATCTAATGACCAGCGGTCTATATTGTCGAAAATAAGATATACTTTTTTTTACAATCAAAACAGCATAAAAGATGTTACAAAGTCATAAGAAATCACCATTTTCAAAGATCATGAAAAATCAGGACTTTTAGAAAGTCATGATTTGCTATGACTTTTCACTATTTTTTTGTCATGAAAAACCATGGCAAAACGGTTTGATATGAACGACTCTTAGGTAGAAAATGGTCGAGATTGCGAGTAACTTCAAATCCTGAAATCTAGTTGTGTTAACTTCAAAACATCATTATCGACTTGATTTTATAATATTTGGTAAAATAAAGCGACATATGTCTTTCTTGTACACAATATGAACCACTGATTTTGTTGATTTTTGCAATTTTCGTTATTTCAGATGACATTCAATGGGTCAAATGTCAAAAAGAAGTAACTAAACTGAGTTTAGAATCGGGACAAACAAAAAATTCTGTACAGACAGTTCAAATTTTCATGAAATCAGACAAATATAGTTCTGACAGAAAAAAGGTGAAATGTCATTAAAAATCATCATTTTCAAAGGTCATGGTTTTCCATAAGATATCTGACTGATGAAAGTTAAAGACATTGATGTTAGTTTTTTAAACGTCGCTTTGATGTTTGTTTCACATGCATTTCTTATGAACATAATTTCCTTGCGTACAGCAAATAGTTGTACTACTATTTGAAAACTCTAATGGTATCATGAAAGAAGTAAAGGTTTACCAAAGGGGTAATCAATATCATAAAACCGAAATAACAAAGACAAAATCGGTAGACAAAAAATCCTCGTAACGAAACAAACAATACAACAAAAACAAGCACAAACACACACACACACATACGCACACACAAACACACACACACACCCCACACACACACCCCCCCCCCACACACACACACATAACAACAAAACAACGTGACTTCAAGTCGAAACGAGAGTGAACTCATGTGCTCCGGAAGAGTAAACAGTTCCTGCTTGCTGTTGCACACCCGTCACGTTGCTAAATATCGATTTAGTGTTGGTCAAATCCGGGAAGGATGACATTACCAAACTCAATTCTTTCGTTTTTAATTCTATGTCAAACCAACATCTGTGCTCATTTAAGAGATATAAATCCCGTACTTGAATACAAGCACATGATGTCTTCCGTAAAAGTTTTTAAGTGATGACAACAACTGGGAGCAACGTACCCCTGTGTTAACAATTTGCTCGTCAGTCGCGTAGCTCTATCGAGGAAGTTGTTATCCCCACATGCTCTGGAATAACGATTCAATTGTGATACGTAAACTCCATATGCTAGAGCAGACGGAATGTTGCAACACGGGAAGTTGACTATTTGAAAGATGATCTATCATTAACATGCGTCAAGTTTACACTATCTTGATATGCAGTTTCTTTTTTCTATTAGTATAGATATAAGAAATGAACAGTCCCCACTTCTTTTGTAAAATTGAACAATATGAACGTGACAGGAAGTAGATACCTTTCATACCTTTTCCGATTAGGAATCTTTTTCTTGTGAAATAAAAAGGTTCTTTCTTTGAACCCTTCACCCACACACCAGGATGGTTCAATAATCCGTTCCATATGTCTGTTGTCGCACTTTTCGGCATGCCAATGATAAAGAAATAGGGTGCACATCTCAGAGTATGAAAAGGTGTCTTTAAATGGTGTCCGTTGTAATACGATACATTGCGATAAAAGCATGGATTTTTAAAATTATCTAAATAATAGAATGTCTCCTAAAATAAATAATAGAAAAATGAACTAAAGATATCATGTACTTTTAAAACAACTATAGGTATTTAATCTCATCTGGTCATAGTTCATGTGAGCGGTTCCAATCACTATTTGTCCATCCTCTAGATAATTTAAAAAAATGTTCTCTTCTGAAAAAAACTTATGACATTTTAAAGGCATATAAAAGCTGTTTTTAATTTTTGCCCCATAGAATGAAAACCTTTGCACATAGAGAAAAGCTGATTCTAACTAAAATCTTCAGCTCATCGAGCCCTACAAAGCCTATACAAGACTAAAGTTTCAGATGGCCTAAAATGTGGGTATGTTCCTTTGAATGACAATAGCATATGTTTTTCTTTCGCCTTTTTTTGTTGGGTTTTATGGTACTTCTAGATCGCAATTGAACAAGGGGGTGTGGCGCCATTAAACTTGATTGAGGCCACAAGTAGGGGTGGAAGTTATATTAGCCTTTTAATGTAATTGGCTGTTCCTAAAAGTGAAAAATAAAGAGATCTTTAAACAAGGAATCATGACAATCGGGTCAGAATTTATAATTTCTTGGTCCAGATACGCTTTAAATGTATTTTTAAATGCAGTTTTTGCAATCCATATACAAAAATAGATTAAAATTGATTTCATGTTAAACGAAACGTATAGATGCAAAATAAATGTTTTCATGTTTTGCCTGACAGAATTTTAATGAAAGCTATATTGTTAAAAAATATAAGAAAAGCTGATGCTCACCCAACCCTTTAGCTAATATAAGTGGCAATTGGGATATTTTGCAGGCTCTCGTCCTATCGCTGTATATGGTGGTTTTATAGTGTAGTACTGTGGTTTCATAATTATTCGTTGGGTATCAATTTTCGTAGTTTTCGTGGGCGGTATTGACCCGTGAAAATTGATACCCCACGAAAAGAAAATTCAACATGGAATTTGATGCTTTTGACTTCAGAACCACAAATATAAGGACCCACGAACTGATCCCTTTTCATAAACCACTAAAATTGGTACCTACGAAAATAAATGAATCCACAGTATACAATAACTCTGATTATTGCATGCATGAAAAATCCTATAATGTATCTACTTACTTTTCGGAAGTCGAGATGATCCAAAGTTTTTTCAAAGCCCTTTTCAATTTTCGGATGCACACCTCTGCCGTAACATAATTGATCTTTTGATAAACTTGAAGCTTGTTTTGGTGATATTTCTTCATCTTTATCATGGACGAATCTGTATTTCTTTATGATTTTTAGAGGAATGTATAACTTATGAAAATAAATTATCACACCGACATATATGGCAAGTATAACTCCTATTAAACACAATAACCGTCCGCGCTGTAGATGCTTTAAATGCAATATGTCCGCGTATGAAACAGTTACCTAAAAAGAGAATAATGATTTTAGATTAAACTCTAATAAATTTTAATGACTATGATTTTGCATTAAGCTTGATACTAAAGATTAACGTCGAATGTCTCCTTTTTTCAATGATTTTTTCTTTTTATTTCTTTCTATCTAATGCCGTTTTGTGAGGTTTGGTTAACACATTAAGTTATACATGTAAATGTATAATTAAGTCACCGACCACGAAGTGTCGGAGACTTATTGTTCTTGCACCGTTTCTTATTATTTTTTTTATTCTCTGACAGAGCTTTGTCCGCAAGATTACGGCAAAGTGTCTGAAGCGATTCTCATGAAACTTGGAATATTTATAGGGTTGCATATGTAGGTGGGTCTCATGATTTTAAAATTTCAAAATGGACGCCATTTTCAAAATGGCCGCCCTCAAATTAGGGTACCGAAAAATTATCTCGAAAACTTCTGGATGGATTTTGACAAAATTTGGTATGTAGGTAGAGGGGAGTAAGGGAAGTTGAAAATTCAAGATGGCCGCCATTTTCAAAATGGCCGCCATCAAAAATTGACCAATTTTTTGTCCGCTAAATTTTTCTACCTTAACCTTGATGGATTTGCATGAAATTTGGTATATTAAGAGACCATCATACCAAGAAAAAAAAATTGCACTTGGGCCATTTTCAAAATGGCCGCCATCGGAAATTGTAAAATTGGATATTTCTTAAACTACTTGACAGATTGCAACGAAATTTGGTATTTGGGTAGATGGGAGTAAGGGAAGTTGAATGGCCAATTTGAAAAAATCAAGATGGCCGCCATTTTCAAAATGGCCGACATCCAAAATTGAAATAAGGGGGATCTTGGAAACTATTTGACAGATTTCAACACAATTTTATATGGTGATGCAGTTCCATCTGTTGCTACGAAATACATGCAGTTCAAACGGGAGGTGACTTCTGTGTTTGCATCCCAACACAATCACATCTAGTTATATTTTAAATAAGAACACAGAGGCATACAGAGAAAATATGAAACTAGTATTTTTATCATTTTAAGTTCAGTGTTTATGTCAAGACGGTTTTGTCTTCTCTTAACATTATATATATCTATACTTCATAAATAACAACTTAAAACTGATCAGATTTTTGCAAGATAATTTTTCTAACGGTTTTTGAACATGAAATCTATAAGCCAATGTTTTTGACCTAGTGATTTCTGATACAAAGAATTCGGGGTTTTATCAACAACACTGTTTATTTTGCAATGTTATATACGCATATTTCGGGAATTCACCTATCACCAGCAATTCGAATCTGAAGACAATGTGGTTGTGAAACGAAGAAATTTACCATGAATTAACTGTTTATATTGTGTCAACAGAGCGTGGGGTTAAAATTTGATAAGGCAACTGTCCATCTAGCTTTTGATTGGTAATTTTCAGAAAGGCATTCTTAGCAATAACCGTAGTTAATCGCTATTATCCATACCCGTTTAAGAATGTGAGAAGTTTTTTTTTTGTATATCACCATCATAAAATATTTTATAAGATAAATTTCATTGTTTGATTAAAATATCATTTAAATAATAATAATAATTGAATAGCATAAGGTTTCGTACTATATAACTTACCATATTATTTGTCTATTGAAATATCTGTATTGTGATAAAGATACGACGACTTTAATGGATAATTGTCTTCTTTTGTCTTTGTAAGATGTCGTAAATGATTTTTCATTTATGAATATTTTGCCAGCTGTTTGACAAGCTGTTTGACTACCGCCATCGACAAATTGTAGCTGCTGAGAAATCTTTTTGCTTCATGTTTAAATTATTCTTTATCATCTATATTACATTTCAATATATGTTAACACGAATAACAAATATTTTTTACATTTTTTTGGATATGACCAACAACAAGTTTTATTCATTCTTTATAATATACAAAACGAACTATTTAACTATGGAGGATTCAATAACCATGATTCATCTGTTACTTGATTGATTCGAGTATTTCATTTATAAAGTTAATGTTTCTATCATTTTATGAGTTATATGTATATGTACCCTCTGATATAATTGAGATTTATTCATAAAATTCACATTCGATTTTTAACGAAGGGTTTTTTGATGGTTGTCAGACATATATCAATTAAAATATTTGTGAACGATGCATCTCATACTCTACGAAGTCATTAAGATCTTTAATTCTCGTTTCCAAAACGGAACACCTTATTGTATTCGTTACGATTTTTTTATTAAAAATGGCAAACAACATATCATTTTGAAACCTTTTTCGGTCATACTTGAAGTTGCTCTGACTGACCCTGCGAAACCGATTTAATTTAGTTTACGGCAACACTGTAAAAAACCGCCATATTATAAGATCAACTCATAGATCATAATAGATATAGGAAAACTGAAGTACAAGTTGCTTTTAAAAAAAATGAAAGCAAACGCGGGATTTATATTTTTTCTTTCTATTGAGCAAGATTTTATTGATGAAAATAAATCTTTCAGGTTGAATAGCCGACAAGACTGATAGATCGAGTTCACTTCTTGACCCAATTATAATTAGTGAAACTCTTTCGTATAGTTTCACAGATGTAATTGGTGTACGACCAGACGTGTCCAATCATAAAGCATCTATTACTTTTATTGATTGTCCAAATAAGGTCAAGGGTACTTTTAAACGTGACGTATGGTTATATGATAAGATAGACAAACAGAAGTTTGAAAACTTACTTGAAAATACTGATTGGAATGAGTTATTACCTGCAGATATGGATGTTGATGAAATATGCAGATCATTTACTGAAATATTTCTAAATATTGCAAAAGAAAGTATACCGACTGTTACTGTTCGGAGGGCGATAAACCATGGTTAAGTAATGAATTGAGACGCGAAACTCGAAAAAGGGACCGACTAGGAAAATTGCTCTGCAATCCAAAAATGATAGGGATGTGGTGAGGTACAAACAGCAGAGAAATAGGGTAAATAATCTTATAAAGGTAGCAAAAGAAAAAATCGAAGAAAAACTAGATAATATAATACTCGAAAGCGCTTCTACGCCTAAAACTTATTGAAAAATTATGAAGATATTACTAAAATCAAACAAAAGAATTATCTGACATTACTCCTCTTAAAGTTAACTCTAAAGACCCTAATTCTGATAATTATGATTATGACGAAGAACAACAATGTGACTTATTAAACAAATATTTTTCATCCATCTCTAAAGCTGAGGATGTAAATCAACTACTCCCAGAATTTCCAGAAAGAACAGACAGCTATATTGATAGTACTCAAGTAGAGCAAAGTGAGATAATAGATATTATAAAAATTTTGAAACCAAATTAGGCATCTGACCCAGATATAATTAGTCACAAAATGTTAAAAATAAGTCCATCTAAGATATCTGTTCCATTGAAAATATTATTAAATAAATCACTATAACAATGCCAGTTCCCAAATGATTAGAAAATTGCCAATGTTGTTCCTATTTTTTAAGGAGATAGTTCTTTGCCGTCTAACTATCGACCAATATCATTAATAAGCTGCGTTGGAAAGGTATTAGAAAGAGTTGTTTATAAACAAGAGTTCCTCCTTGCCTTGTTGTTTTCGTACAGTATTTTGTCTTAGGTTCTCTCTTGTTGAATTGAACTTTTGTCGATTGAGTTTTACAGTGTGTTTTATATGAAGCTTTGTGCAAGCTTATCAATAGGGGGAAGGTTGGATCCAAAAAAACTAGTTTAACCCCGCCATATTTTATATGTGCCTGTCCTAAGCCAGGAAACTTTGCCAAAGCCTTTGTTTGTCCTTGTCATTCTATGTTAATTGTTTTATGTCAAGAATTGAGTCTTTCGTTGATGATTTAGGGATTGGTTTTGATACTTTTGTATTGTATTATTAGTCTTGGGCCAATGCAAGACGGTAAGCAGTGACCTATGGTCATGTTGAAGACTGCTTGCTGTTTTCCGTTATGATTTTTTGAATTGCTATTTATTTATGTTTGTTGTGTCGCGTACACTTATTCCACATCTCAATATCGTATATGTCTACAATCATCTAGTCGCAAACAATCCTATTTATGAATACCAGTCTGGGTTTTTACCCAAGTACTCAACTGTACACCAATTACTTGAAATGTACAACTGTATTTTGAATTCCTTGGAGAAGAAAAAAACAACTGTTTTGTGTTTTGTGACTTCTCCAAGGCATTTGATAAAGTATGCCATAAAGGTCTTTTGAAGAAAATCCAGGCATATGGTATTGGAAACGATCTTTATCATTGGTTTGAAAGTTACCTAAATTTTCGAAAACAGAGAGTAACACTAAATTCGTCAGTCTTCTTTGTGCAATACGACTGCAGGTGTACCACAAGGATCTGTTCTGGGACCTTTATTATTTATAATCTATATAAATGATATTGCTGTAAGACTTACTTCTTTGTGTAGATTATTTGCTGCTGACACATCTTGTAACTATTCTCATCATGATCAAGAACAAAGAAAAACTGTTATTGATCATGATTTGAGAGAGTTCGATGATTGGTCAAAAAATGGCGTATGACAAAACTGATACTGTTATTTTTTTTCCAATTTGGAAAGCAATGACATCTCTTTTACACTTAATGGCGTGTAGATTCCTATATCTAGTTTTCATAAACACCTAGTACTTACTTTTAGTAGTGATGCCAAGTGGAACAGCCATGTTCAAAATATTATTTCTCGTGTAACTAAACATCTCAACGTACTAAGAAGATTGAAATATCAGCTTAGTTGTGATAATTTAGAAAAACTATATCTTGTATTTATTGTTTGAATATGCATCCGGAGTCTGGGACAACTGTGGCGTCGGTAATGTCTCCAAACTTGAGCAACTACACATGGAAGCTGCTTGTATTGTAACTGGACTGCCTTTGTTAACCAAACTAGAGACATTGTATTATGAAATAGGTTGGGAAACATTGGCTGATAGAACGACGTCTTAATTTATTTTATAAAATACAAAACCATGACACCCCTAACTATTTGAATAATCTCATTCCTCCGAAAGTTCAAAGTCTAAGTGCTTATCCTCTACGTAATGGTGAAGATATAGTACTTCCTTTTTGTAGACTATCAGTAACAAACAACTCTTTCATTCCAAATACTATTAGACATTGGAACAATCTTGACATTTCTATTCGAAAATCACCTACGATAGGAGCTTTCAAGAATGCTTTAACTGCTTCGGGATTGACTAACGGTGTTGTGCCAAGACACTATTCTTATGGCCCACGGAAATTTAATATTATCCTCACTCAGTTAAGATGTTCCGCTTCGTTCCTAAACAACGACTTGCATAAAGCAGATATTGTACCAAATTTATCTTGTAGATTTGGATTTCCAATAGAAAATGAGAATCATTATTTTTTAGTGTGCCCTCTATACCGTCACCATAGAGCTCAACTTTTGAATAAATTAAACTGGCCTCCAAATCCTACAAGTATTGCAATACTTACGCATGGGGATTTGAATCTTTCTTACGACGAAAATATTCTTATATTCAAAGAAGTTTTCGACTTCATTAAGAGATCTGAACGCTTTAATATAACTTAAATGTTATCTTTGGTAGACCAACATCCACAAAGTCACCTCCCCCTTCTAAACCTGTGATTTAACCCCGAAATATTATTTAATGCATGTTCATGTACCTTGTGTTTTGCTGTAATGTATATTTCTGTACTGCGGAGAGGACGTCCTAAGTATGCATTTACTTGTGTCCAATTTATTTTGTATAATTTACAAAAAAAATATTTTTAAACTAAACTAACTAATTAAAACGTTAATTATTTAAGCAAAACGTGAACCCGTTTTGAATTTTGTTAGTTTTTGTTTATGTTCTATTTATTTAAAACTGTTTTGTAGTGTTTTAATAGTGTTCTGTGGTATTCTGTTGTATTCTGTGGTGATCTGTGGTAAAAAGACGCAAAAGTTCATGCCGTCAGCTCCTACGTGGTCATACTCAGCGGGACAACCGTACAATATCAATCAAAAAATTTCCATAGCTTTTTTTATTGATCTACGATTTGTTAACTTATCAAAGCGTCTATAGATACTTTTAATATTTAATATATAGACCGCGCTGGACTATTTAATTTGAGGTGGGGCATGTTTTTTTGTTTAGGACAGATCATGTGTGGACACAAAATATCATATTATTCAGAGGGTCCAGTGTAATTGGTAAGTGCGCAGCATAATTTGGTAAGTGACTATAAATATGGCGGAAAAACCTCGCTTCGATCGGCACCGGTCAGTTTTATCTTCGTGTTTACAAAAGTTATACACATCTTATGAATAAAACCATGCTGCCTTTCGGCAATTATGAGTTATGAGAAATAGTACATAACAAATATTGTATGCTTGATTTGCTTATTAAAAAGCTATTGAAGAAAAACCGGCCACTTGACAGCAATTTTTTTGTCATGCCGAAAAAAAAAACAGGCTTTGTTTCAGGTACTCTGATCACAAACGTAAGGTTTTATGGTGTTTTGTGGTTCGTCAACAAGCATATTTGTTTCTGTAAAAGAAACATGTATTTGTTGACATATTCACATTTATATAATTTTTTGGTAAGTGCAAGTCGGTGTACTAAACAAATTTGGTAATGAATATTATCACAGTGCAAACATCTTTATTCATTGCGTTGACGTTTTAATGCGATAGATGTTTTCTTTTATTTCCGATTCATTTCTATTCTACTACATGAATCTGTTTAGCAGGCTGAATCAAATTACTTTGGTTTTTCCGACAATGTACGTGAACATGTACAAATTTTCCGGTTATGTTAATTTCACATTGCCCATTCGGTTACCTTGCTATGATGAGTATGGTCTTGTGTTAAATTAACACTCTAAGTTTTATTTTAAAAGGCACACTAATACAAATAAGTTTATGATCAATGTGAAAACCTATACGAATTAAATGTAACAAATTTTTCGAGGTTTTTGTATTTAAAAAGAGTTTGAAAGTATCACTTACGAAATATGTTTGAAGCAAAGAAGGTGCTCTTTTAATAATATAATTCAGCTTTGACCACCGAAACCAAGGAAAATGGCATTAGCCCAGATGGCTGGTTTTCCAACCGATGCCAGTACATAAACATTTGGACTATAATGTCACTATACAATGGGAATCTCCCGAGTTCTGATAGAACTGCTAAAATTGAAGTCTGTTTAGAGACCCCTGACAGAAACTTACAAAATGTCATGTTAAGCTTTTCTTGTTCCCAATTTTTGTATATTTCATACAAATTCAATTGCTTTCTTTTTGGTGTTACGTTTTTAATCCCCGTTCTTGCACCCATATAAACAAATGGGTTTTATAGTATGATCAAAAAAGTAAAGGAGAACCTTAATTGATGGAGATACCACCTGCATGTCTCTATATAGTTTAAAACTGGCTTTTAATGCATTTTCATATAACTTAGACTGAGCTTCTGTAAAACGGCAAGTTTTGTCGACACTGTACCAAGATATTTATAGCTTTTTACACATTCAATCTTCTAAATGCCAATTAGAAATTCTTCATTTGATAATTTACCAGAGCTATTAAATACGACAACTTTGGATTTGTTAATATTTATATCTAGACACCATGTTTACAATACTCCTGCAAAATATCGAGTTTATTTTGTAGACAGTCACATCTTTTAGAATCGGCCATCAAGACTAAGTCGTCGGCATACAACAAGCAAGGGATTTTCCTGTTATCTAAAGTAACTGATTCTGACTGATCTAACATTTTTTTGTGGTAAATCATTTATGAAAAATTTGAACAAGCTAGGGATAGGTACGTCGCCCTGTCGTACACCATCCTTGGCAGTGAAAACAATTGTCATTTTGTTGCCCACTTTGATGCATAAAATATCATTTAAGTACATATTTTTTTAGTTTTTCATAAAAATAACCACTAACATTTCTTTCAAGAAGTTTGAACATAATTCCAACATGGGTAACTCTATCAAATGCCTTGCGAAAATCCACGAAGCAAGCATATAATCGTTTATTCCCTTGTTTTAGATATTTATCAATTATACATTTCAACACATATTATGTGATCTGTGGTACAAGATTTTTAAAAAAAGCCAATTTGACTTTCATGTTTTACTTTATTATCTAACAAAAATTTGTCAAAGCGATTACAAAGTATTATATTAATTATTAATTGCTATACCGCTATAGTTTTCTGGCTTTAGTGGATTTTCACTTTTATAAATTGGACATATATAACTTTTGGACCATTGTTCCGGGTACTGACCTGACCTAAAGACAGCATTGAACAGCTTCAACAGACTTGGGTTAATATAGGATTGTGATGCCTGGAGCATTTCAGTACTAATATTATCAAGGCCAGGACTCTTATTATTCTTAACAAGAAAGCAGATAAGAATACCCCCCCCCAAAAAAAAATCGATAACAAAAGAAATATTCAGCAAAGTATTTAAAAGAAGAGCTTTCAAAAGTTTTTGCACTGTAATAATATATATTACCATTTTTTTTTTAGTACACTAACTTGCACTTACCAAACAATTAAATAATTGTAAACATGTCAACAAATACATATTTCTTTTACAGAAACAAATATTTGGGAATACCAATGCTTGTTGACAAACCACAAAACACCATGAAACTTAACGTTTGTGATCAGAGTACCTGAAACAAAGCCTGTTTTTTTCGGCATGACAAAAAAATTGCTGTCAAGTGGCCGGTTTTTCTTCAATAGCTTTTTGATAAGCAAATCAATCATAATTTTTTGTTATGTACTATTTCTCATAACTCATAATTGCCGAAAGGCAACATGGTTTTATTCATGAGATGTGTATAACTTTTGTAAACACGGAGAGAAAACTGACCGTTGTCGATCGAAGCGAGGTTTTTCCGCCATCTTTATTGTCACTTACCAAATTATGCTACGCACTTACCAATTACATTGGACCCCCTGTTATTGGCATTATAATTTATTTTTTGTGGCTAACATCCTTCTTCAATATTTTTCTTAACCTCTCCTTGGACTACCAAAATATCTTTTAAAGAAAACAGCAACCCCTTTTAAATTAAATGGTCGGTCCAATAGTCCTGTTTAATAAAATGCTTTGTCTGTTTAAATCTTGGGGAAGATGGTAGGAGATCATATTTCTTTAATTTCGGACATGATGATGTTCTTCGTTTTCTAGAGCCCTCGCCCGAGTGTACATTCCTTCTACATGCATAACTATTTCAATATATATAAAATGAGAAATCTGATAAATTGTTGGAACAAGCTACGTGTACACGGCTGTGTAAACTTAAAAACATAAGGTTTGCTCGTGTGAAATAACGAAACATACGTTCACACCGACAACTAAATTCGGATCACAGTGATGTTGGCGGAACTTGTAAAATGGTTACTGCTCACATTTTCTATTTTAGCAACTTCGGAATGTAGCCAGTAAACAGGCTGCTGGCAGTTTTCCATTGTGGATTTTTTAGTGTAGGTTGTGTTTCCTATACGTATTCCACATCTCATTATGTTCTATTTTTTATACTGCCTATATTTAGATGAGTATCAGATTACCCCGATAAGGCAAGTCTGAAAGGAAACTAGAAATAAGCAGAGGTACCAATGGGGTATCCGAATGTCAAAAGTCCGAAAGGGCAGGGACAAAACCAGTAAACACAAACAAAAACGGGACAAAAACAGACAACATGTAAAACATGGAAACTCAAAACAACTGAATATCAATCAACAACGCGAACTCCAGTCGAAACAAGAGTGATTATGGAAGTATCAAAAAGAAAAGTATATGATATTCTTTTTATCGGTAAAATAAAAAAAAAACTTTTTTTATGAAGTTTTCAAGCTGAACCACGTCCTTTAACGTTCCATTTTATATAAATTACACAACATGACGCCAACATAATGAAGTGGTTCAACCTGATATATGATACTAAGATATTTCAGGCAGATGGGATGAAAGGGAAAAGCTGGTAATTAGCAAATATTCTGATAAGACAGATTACATTTGTAAAGTATTCAAAGTTAAAGCTAAGAGAATTACAAGTAGATTTATTCATTATAGACTTATTGAAGCATACTTATACCGATCAATATCTTTTAAGACTGATTCAAGTAAAACGTTGTAGACTACTTTAAGTGGATTATAGATATATTTATTAGACTGACAGATACAACGATCTAGGCTAAGCGAATTACCGATTAATATTTTGAATAGACTTGATTCAAGTATCTAAAGTTCTAGACTAAGTAAGTGTTACGGTTTATCGCCCTTTTTAATTCCCAGGGGCTTGAATTCTGGTCGTTTATATATCGACTTTAAACAAATCGACCCCCTACTCTTTTAAACCAACAAGGGAGGAAAGCCGCCATCTTGGCAAAACTTCACCAACTCCCTTCAAAAACGATTTATTCGTCTCTTGTCTTAACTTCTTGTACATCTGACGTTTTACTACAACTGACAAATGATTTTCTTGATTAGTAAGTTAGTTATTGCTTTACTCCCAAGCAGTACAATTTTGGCTATATCCGGGAGATGAACATGAAAGTGGTGATAGAATGAACATGAAATGATGATGAAGAAGAGGAAATGGGGACACATGGCCAATCAGGTAGGAGAGTTTTAACCGCCACTGGCAAAAGGAGTGATGGGTAGGGACGGGACATTTAGCCTACTGCATGGGGATCTTACGGGACCTACTCTTACCGAGACCTGCAGCAGGGTTTTTAATCGTGCAAGGAACGTGACATTTTTCCCCAACACGGTGCACCACCATTGTTTGCAGTCAGGTTTTCCGCATAGTCGCCTGACGACCCCGTATCTCTCGATGTCAGGGCTGCCCAATTCAACCACCTGGGGCACACATCCCAGTCGCTTTGTGGACAAAGCGGCCTGACCCGATGTCAGGTTTCTGAGCGCTCTTTAGTGGACTTTTACCGACAAGCTGCAGGTCTATTCGCCACCCGGAACCCGCACTGGTCCAAATGATTTTCTTTTTTATCAATTCCCTGCATGGTTGCAAAATGCAACTAATGCTATAATCCAGCTGGGATACATTTGATTGATTGATTGTTGATCGCTGAAAGTCCCGTCGGCGATATTTCAGCCATAACCGGGACATGTTAGGATACATTTGATCATTTCTTTTCATTTTTTTAATTCCAGGATTTTTATTTGGTGACTCTACGGCTGGAATACAGCTAAAAACTAGATTCCATCTGATGTCCTTGAAAAAATCAAACAATTCTTCTGACCTTGTAATAGGTCAATATAACAATGCAACTGTGGCAGTTATTGACAACCAAAAAAGCATTATAATGCCAAGCAGGGTTTATCTTGGAACATTAGAAATACATGAATTTAAACCACTACATGTATCGGGTTTCAAGAGGTAAGATCAATTAATAATTAAGTTGTTAGACTGGACTTACACTGCATTTTTTCAAACATATATTTCTACATTTGTATGACATGGAAACCATAATGAGAAGGTAAAATAACAAAACGAAAAGTAAACATGTGTAAAACAAAATAAAAGGTTCATTTACTAGATTGTTTAATCTAAACTCTCATTCCGAAAACGGCTGCCATATTAATTATTTTGTATGTTTAAGTTAAATGGTTGATTGATTGCCCACACAATTGTCAATAAACCGTAATACATTTGTTGCTGAAACGTTATGGAATTAACGGGTTATGGTGTTGGGCTAATGCTCATCAGGATTAAAATAACTGATCGCTGTTTTTGTCTTAATTGAATTTTTTTTCAAAACACCTGGTTTCTTTCCTATTTATACACACAGTCGATGTTTTCTGTGCTGAGGTGGCTTCCATGTTTGCACATTTTGTGTATAAGTTATGGTCCCTCAATACTTTTGGTTTTCGACCTTCCAAGCTTTTGACTTAGATGCATATACAGAACAACAAAGTTAATGTATCTCACTTTTTGGTATTTGGAGCTCTCAAAAAGTTTACTCTTTTTTATTTAAACTAACATTATATATTTCACATAAGACATTTTGATCTTTTTCTCTTTATCCGCCTGTTTTGTCCCATAATATAACACATCAAATATCACCCCTCTATTTCAACCCGCCTCTAGTTGCATCACTTCGTCAACAGGAAATGTTGCATTCTTGTCCGTTAGCGCATCAGCGATCGTGCAATTTTGGCAATTCCGTCCAACAGAAAGTAGTTAAAATTTGTCAGTCACTTGTTTTGTTTTTATGATGCACCTTACATGCATCTTGAAAGGGGGCGTCACAAAGGGTTTAGAGCTAAAGATAGAATTTGTAGACTCTGTAAGACTGAGGTGGAGGATGAAATACACTTTCTGTTAAAATGTCCAAGTTTAGATTGTACACGTAGACAATTTCTAGATCTACTGTCTGTAAATTACAAAAATTTTAATACATTAGACATTGATCAGAAGTTTTTATGGTTAATGTCTTCCGAGGACCATTTTGTTTTTGATAATCTTTATAAGCTTCTTGCGTCACTTAACGCAAGTAAACTGGCCCTATTAAACCAGGAGTAATAAATTGAAATTCATATTCATAAATCATAATAATTTTGAAACTAGGTGACATATTCTTCATTTGTAGATATTCATATATACATATATTTTTCTTCTGGTCCCTTGTGTGTGTGAGGGTTATAAAAGAACAGATGTCATATTTTGTGTATTTGTCTTATAACTGTCTATACTCATTGTCTTTGTCTGTTACATGTATTATGTCAGCCAGAAATTGGCGCCTTTCTTTTGGCAATAGTATATTTGATTTAATTTGATTTGACAGGCTCAATGGGTCGTTCGAATGGGAAAATATGCTGGTTAAATGGAAAAAACTCCAAATCATCCCATGCGGGTGGGGTCGGGGTAGCTTCCATTATAAAGATAGGTACATATATGCGACCCAAAAGCGTCTTCTTTCTGGGGTTCTCAATATGTGAAAAGGGTTGAAATTTCAGATATTTTTATTTGGTAGTCGTTTATAAAAAGTTATTTTTCATCCAATAGTATAGCAGAAAAAAGAAATTTACAGTAAATCAAATAATAGAAATGCTAAACTTTCTGATCGACAACATATTTGTACAATTTGGTGGATGTGTTATTTAACAGACAGTATGTATCCCAATGGGCACAAAAATCCTCGATTTGGTGACTATTTACATCTCATATATCCGAAGGAACTTGCGATAAAGGACACTACAGATTCTAGGAGGTCCGCTCCATTTTTTAATCTATTTCTCGAAATTTACACACTAGGAAGGCTTTGTACAAAGCTCTATGACAAAACAGATGACTTCAACTTTCCAATAGTAACTTTCTGTGTAGCAACATTCCGTCCGCTCCAGCATATGGAGTTTACGTATCACAATTGATTCGTTATTCCAGAGCATGTGGGGAGTACAACGACTTCCTTGATATAGCTACACGACTGACAAGCAAATGGTTAACACAGGGGAACGCGTTGCTCCCAGGTTGTTGTCGTCACTCATCATTTTTACGGAAGACACCATGTGCTTGCAAATACGGGATTTCGATCTCGCAGATATGCACAGATGTTGGTTTGACATAGCGGGCAGCAGGGTTAAGGCAACATTTTTATAGAAAAAAATGACAGGGGAGATAACTCCCAAAAAAACCTAATTATATATTCAAAATGGCGCCGCCATGGTTTCAGCGTCTCGAGTGAAAATGCTATTGCCGTTCATTTATTCCGCTATTTTATTTAAAATAAATGAAATCATACAATAAAACTAATAGTGCACTACTGTTTTCCGTTATTTATTGAATAAAATGTCCTTGTATATATATTCGGTGAACAAAAATATTGTTCGTGTCCGCTGATAAAGAGACAACGTCTCTTTTTATTATCGACCAATCAAAATCCGATCTGTGTCTGCAAGGTGCTTTCAACTGTCAACAAATCGAAAAAAAAATAATTGTGCAAAAACAGAAAGCAAAACAACATGAATTCGACACGAAAATCATCTTTATCTCTGACAATAAGGTAAGAGCAAGTATTTCAATAAATACATGAATTACCAAAGGCCCTATTTGTTTACGCTGACGATGGTAAAGTGATTAAACGACGCATTCATTCAATGTTTACAGGTGTGCACATGTACAGAGGTATAGATTTTTGGCTCTGAACGCTTTAGAGCAGTGCTTTACATGCAAGGTAGAAAACTTTGTGATTTAATCTAACAAAACGAGTTAGTAAGTATGGTGTCGACATCCACATTTGTCCCCGCTGCAACGCGTCGAAGGGACTAAGTAATGGTCTCCGTCCGTCAGTCCGTCCGTCCGTCACGTTTTTTGTGGGTGCAACTCCTCGGACAATACTGAACGGATGTTGCTGAAACTTTACACACTGAAAGGGTACTACCCCATATATGAAATTTTCAAAATGGCCGCCGTTTCCATGAAAACAGGGAAGAAAATTCAAAATATAGGACATACAATATCTCGGTTACCTAGGTGCACAGGGTTCTAAAATTTTGTTGGCTGATAGAGCAAAAGGTACTCTTTAATAATACGAAAAAAATTGAAACATTATTTACAGTTTTCAAGTTATTTACGAATTTGTGATTTTCCGGTCCAACAAATGGGACTTTGTAATCCTTTCCTGGTCTGACGACTACTTATTCGATCTTTGGCAACGTTACGGGTGTTCTATAGCAAGCAGGAACTGTTTACTCTTCCGGAGCGCCTCAGTTCACTCTCGTTTCGACTTGAGTTTACTTTGCTGAATGCGGTTTTGATGTTATGTATGTGCGTATGTTTTATGTTGTGTGATTTGTTTGGTTGTGATGATTTTTTGTCTACCGGTTTTGTCTGGTTTTGTCTGTCTTTACGGTTTTATGATTTTGGTTACCCCTTTGGTACACCTTTGCTTCTTACATATATGATAAAGTGTACTTTTCGCAAATTTCATACAGGTTTTGCCTCCTTGTAGCCCTGACTGTACATGCATTTGATAACTTTTACCATTCACACTTTAATTTTAATAAAATATCTACAATAAATGTCAAGTTTAAGCATATTCTCCCAAATCATAACTTTGTTTTTTTTTTGTTTTGTTTTTTTTGTTTTTTTTTTGTAATTTTGTAGCTCAGTACTGGGCATCTGTTATTGGTTAAAACATATAATGTCTTGTATTCTGTGTAATTTTAAAGGCATTAAAAATATATGAACGGGTGTCTTTTTTAAGAAGGCGTATATATGAATTTGGTGCGTATAAAATTTCCGGGCCGCACATCTGAACCCTGAAATACTTGGAATCATCCCTTCCCCCAATGAATCATTCCTAGACTTTGATCAAGAACGGGTTTTGTGTGCTTTTTTATATAAAATAAATTTTGTAGTTTCCATAGACCATAGATTTAGATTTATGATCAGTGCCAGTGGACATTTTTAATTTAATTACACCTGTATATACATTTGTAGTAAAGAAGTTTTGTTATTGGTTGACTACTAACCTGGAAGTTTCTCATATATTGACCAAATTTTTAAGTTTCACCAAAGTAATGATAATTTTTGAAAAAAGAGGTGCTATTTATGATCAAAATACAAATACCAAACAAGTATAAACCGGGTAATTTGATTTTGCTTTATATGCATCTTTCAAGGAGTAACCTCTCATCAGCAGCATTTGAATCGAAACATCGTCCCTACCCATCACTCCTTTTTCCAGTGGCAGTCAAGACTCTCCTACCCGATCGGCCTTGTGTCCCTATTTCCTCCACGTCATCATCATTTCATGTTCATTGTATCACCATGTTCATGTTCATCTCCCGGATATAGCCGAAATCGTGCTGCCTGGGAGTAAAGCGATAACTAACTAACCCTTATCTGACGGTCTTTGGAAAATTTATCACCTCTGAACTGGTATGTGTATACCCATGCAAAGCCTGATATATCTGTCCTATATTTTATCATTATCATTCTCGACATGAATATTTTCTTTATTTTCAGGTTTACACCATTTTAGGTCCTGTAGACCATCTTATTCAAATCTGCAACCAAGTAGGATAACGAAATCTGAGACCAAGAGAGTATTTAATGGCGATGCTACAGATTACAACTGTAATGGGTTTAGGCGTTTTCATCAAACGAGTGTTGACATCTTAGCACAGTCCATAAAAGACAACGTGGAATATGTTAAAAGAATTGTTTTAAATTAGAGTTGACAAGAATTACAAAGGTTGAAGTAAGAATTGTTTGAAAAATCTATGATTTACTTCTTTTGGTTAATCCAACGTAGGACGAAAACGCGTCATCAAGAAAATGGTCTTACTAAAAATGAATATATATACTGTGGATTCATTTTTTATCGTGAGGACCCAGTTTTGGTTTTTGCTTCTTTTTCACGTAATTTTTAAATTAGAACTTGGACGTGGAAGTAGTAATTGAATACAATGTTAAGAATAGATAGAGCCTTTGCTTTTGTGGGTCTTACGTTTACTTTTCCTCTACTTTATTTTACGAGTAATTCCTGGGAAATTTGTTTTAGTCATTTTATCAAGAGCTAACAGCATTGAAAAGCGTACGCAGCTCTTCAGAATGTAACAATCTGTTGAATGTTAATACTAATTATGTGGTCCGGAAAAGCACTTTTAATTTTACAGGTATTGATAACTGTCAAATCTGTCTTCATGTGTCAACAACGGAAAGAAAAAATGCCACATATGACAGGTGGCTACTTAATCCAGGTTTATTTTTGTTGATGTATTAAAGAATGCGACAAACATGTGTGGCTGTTTATTGCAGTTGATTGCTATATAGAAGTGGCCATTAAGGAAGGTTTAATAGTGATTAAGGCAGGTTTAATAGTGAATGTGTGCATAAATACTAGAATATAAATATACTAACGGAAAAATAAAGTTTACACCTAGAACAAGCTGAGGCAATTTTACAGATTTAGATCTTGATCACTTAAAGGAACTTGTTTTTCGTGGTTTCTCAACAAGACACCAACGAACGAAACTCTACGAACGTTACATGGGGGATACATTGTTTAAATATACGAAAACATGCGAAGTAACGGCTAGCAAACCTGTTTCTGGGGATGGAGCTTTTAATATTAAAGATTCGATGGTAGACATAAATATTTTTTGTGTTCTAAATTGAACAAAAAACCAAAACAGTAATTTGTTCTTCGTATAGAAAGGTAAATTGTAGTTAAGTTTCCTACCTACCTATCTTCTTCGTCCCTGGTGGGACATAAGGCCACAACCAGTTGCCTCCACTTCACCCTGTCCTTTGCAATTCTTTGTGCCTGTCCTTAGGATAGTCCAAGGTATTCTAGTTCTGCTTGTATTGTTCTTCTCCAGGTCTGTTTTGGTCTTCCTGGCTTACTTTTCCCATGGGGTGTCCAAAATAGTGCTTGTTTTGGTATCCGTTGTTGTGGCATTCTCAAAACATGCCCTAACCATCTGAATCTTCTTTGTTTTATCTCTGTGTTGATTGGTTTGCAGTTGCTCTTTTTAAGTAGTTCTAAATTGCTCACTTTGTTAGGCCAAAATATTTTGTTTATTTTTCTTAGACATTTGTTGTCGAATACTTCTAGCTTATGCATATCACTAACAAGAACTCTCCAACATTCAGATCCATACAGCAGGACTGATTTGACATTGTTTTGTTTTCTTACTAAGCTGTTTTGATTTCCAGATTGGGTTCAGTCTTGTAAATGTTGCTCTTGCTTTGGATAGCCTGGCCTTGACGTCTTTTCCAGTGCCATTGTCATTACTTATTATGCTGCCCAGATAAGTAAAATCTTCTGCATTTTGAATTGGGACATTTTCTATATTTATGTTTCTTGACTAATTTGTGTTGACCATCATAACTTGAGTCTTATTTTTGTTTATATTAAGTCCAACTTTTTTGACATGGGTGTTAAGTATGTCTGTTTTGTCCTGCATAGGAAAGTTCGGCTATGTCGTCAGCAAAATCAAGATCTTCAAGCTGCTGAAACATGTTTCATTGAATGCCTCTTCCCTTATCTTGTGTTGTTTGTCTCTGGATCCAATCGATGGCAATAAGGAAAAGGATAGGTGACATTATACAGCACTGTCTTACTCCGAATCTGACTTCAAAAGATGGTGTGAGGTTGTTTCCACAGATGATGTTGCATTCAAACTTTTGTGAGAAAGATTTGATAAGTTCAATTATTTTTCTTGGAATTCCATATGATGCTAATATTTTCCATAATGTATTTCTATGTATGCTGTCAAAATCTATAAAGTTGATTTATAAAGGTGTATTCCATTCAATGCATTGTTCAATGATGTTTCTTATTTGGTCCACACAACCTCTGCCTTTCCTAAACCCAGCCTGTCGCTCTCTTAATTTTTGGTCTATTGCTGTTTCTATTCTGTTTAAAAGGAGCTTACAAAATACTTTGCTTGGTATAGATAAGAGTGTTATGCCTCTCCAGTTGTTACAGTTTCTCAGATCATCTTTCTTGGGAAGTCTTACAATGAGTCCATTTCTCCAGTCAGATGGTGTTAGGTTGTTTTGCCATATTTTGTAAAAAATCTGGTGGAGGTTTTTCGCTGTTGTTTCAACGTCTACTAACATTTCTGCATAAATGATGTCTATGCCAGGTGACTTTCCTCATTTAAATGACTTGATTGTCTTTTTTACTTCATCTAGGTCCCGTGCAGGGCCCGGGAGGCGAATAGGCCCGCAGTAGCGCTAAGCTTGTCGGTAAAAGTCCACTAAAGAGCGCTCAGAAACCTGACATCGGGGTCAGGCCGCTTTGCCCACAAAGCGACTGGGATGTGTGCCCCAGGTGGTTGAATGGGGCAGCCCTGACATCGAGAGATGCGGGGTCGTCAGGCGATAATGCGGAAAACCTGACCGCAAACCATAGTGGTGCACTGTGTTGGGTTAAATGTCACGTTCCTCGCACGTTAAAGAACCCTGATGCAGGTCTCGGTAAGAGTAGGACCCGTAGGATCCCCATGCAGGAGGCCAAATTTCCCGTCCCTACCCATCACTCCTTTTTCCAGTGGCAGTCAAAACTCTCCTACCCGATCGGCCTTGTGTCCCCATTTCCTCCACTTCATCATCATTTCATGTTCATTGTATCACCAATTTCATGTTCATCTCCCGGATATAGCCGAAATGGTGCTGCTTGGGAGAAAAGCAATAACTAACTAACTAAATAACAAATCCCGTCCCTACCCATCACTCCTTTTTCCAGTGGCAGTCAAAACTCTCCTACCCGATTGGCCTTGTGTCCCCATTTCTTCCACTTCATCATCATTTCATGTTCATTGTATCACCAATTTCATGTTCATCTCCCGGATATAGCCGAAATCGCGCTGCTTGGGACTAAAGCAATAAAGCAATAACTAACTAACTAACTAACTAACTACTTCATCTATTGTAGGTGGTTCTTTGTTGATTTTTATGTCTTCATCTACTGGTAATGGGTTTGCAGGAAAATCAGGATCTTGGCAATTTAGTACTTTGGTAAAATGTTCTACCCATCTCTCTGCCTGTTCTTTTTCTGTTTTTATTGCATTTCCTTTTTTATCATTGATAAATTTTACATGCACTATAACAACATGTATATAATAATAACAATATGTTAATAACATCACAGGTATCTGAAAATATATCAATTACATAGCCCCGTAATACTCATAGAGCGAGCGAGCGAAGCGACAGGAGTGCAACGGATTTTTGACAAAAAAATTTCAAAGTGCTGTAAAATTTTTACTATTGCTTCTTTTTCTAAACGGCTTTTTGGAATGGTGATCGGGAGTGCTTATACACAGATATACGCGTATAAAACTACTTTAATCATTACCAGGACGTTGCCTTTTTCGTTTTTTATTAATAGCTTTCTGTCACTGTGTCCATGATGGTCAAACCGGAAATGTCCATCTCATTTGCATAAATGACTGTCCCGATGCGAATATTGCCATTATAACTAATGCCCAACACGGAGAAAACTGATTATCCGGAATATTATAATGGCGCATAATGTCAACATGGTCAAGGAAGCAAAGGAATTGGCACAAACTGGGCACAGTTTTTTGATTACAGGACAATGTGGGACAGGAAAAACATATCTTTTGAAGTAAGGTTGACTGAGACTCGTTGCATGATAGAAACATAGTTCCTTGAAAGAATAATGATTCAGCTTTATCCATCCAGGCGCGGATAGTTCAGAACTCCCTTTTGACAATCATGACATTCATGTATTATTACTGAGAATCGTGATTTTACCCAGATTTACCACAAAAATCGTGACATAGTTCAAATATGGGTGGTAGCGTGACATAGTTCAAATATGGGTGGTAGATACCATGCTACATCTGTCAACTGACCAAATATTAGGCATGGGCCATTTGATTTTCTGGGGGGGGGTGCCTGGGATTTTACCTTGAGCCGGGAAATTTGTTTCGCCCGCTTTGCAGGCCAGATTATTTTTTTCACACACATATTAAGCAAGGAAATTTTGTTGGCAAGATTATTTTTTTTCAATTGGCAAGATTGAAACCAGATTATTTTTTTTTCAACCTAGGTGCTGGCCAGATTATTTTTTTTTACAAAAATCAGGGCCGGGAAATTTATTTCCAAAAAATCCCCCCCCCCAGAAAATCAAATGGTCCGTGCCTTATCCATGTACCACATGCAAGAGCTGAGATATGAACCTCTCTACCAGTACTCTATAAATTATTTTCAATATGAGGAAGCAGGAAACATTTTTTTTATCCTAATAAACCTTTCAAACGCCACATCCCCTCTCAACTCTGTTTTAGAATAGAAATCAGTTATGTATAATATATATATTATTTCATGAAATACATTTTTGTACAAAAGATTAGATTGTCAGTGGATCCCAAAAGATAAATTTATAGAGGTAGTCCTATATATAAAATAAGATAATATAAAATACTTATATAGCAACCTATATAAACATGATGAAAAAAACAATTACTTTAAAATGCTGTACAATGCATATAGAAATACATACAAATAATTAAAAATAAATCCTTGATAGAAAGAAATTAAAGGTATCAAAATAAAAAGAAATAATAAAAAGCACAGTTGTGTAAAAAGCTTAACACTTTCATAAGAAAAATTACTGTATAATAACTGCTAAAGTGACTTACATTAAATATTAAAACACAATGAAACCTGTATTTTTCACTCGTCTCATACATACATTTGTACATACATACATACAAATTCAAACAAACAGTCATACACAAATCAACCTTTCACTCATATGATTTAATGATTCAATACATGAAAGAAGCAGAGGTACCAATGGGGTATCCGAATGTCAAAAGTCCGAAAGGGCAGAGACTAAACCAGTAAACACAAACAAGAACGGGACAAAAACAGACAACACGTAAAACATGGAAACACAAAACAACTGAATATCAATCAACAACGCGAACTCCAGTCGAAACAAGAGTGAACTCAGGTGCTCCGGAAGAGTAAGCAGTTCCTGCTTGCTATAGCACACCCGTCGCGTTGCCAATAGTCCATTCAGCGTGTCAAATCCAGTAAAGGAAGACAAAACAACACACTATGACAAACCAACATCTGCACTCATCTGAGAGATCGAAATCCCATATTTGTCTATAAGTGCATGATGTTTTCCGTAAAATTTCTTGAGTGAAGACAGCAACCGAGGAGCAACATAACCCTGTGTGAGCAATTTTTGCGTCAGACGTGTCGCTCTGCTAAGGAAATCGATGTAAGTCCCGCACACTCTGGAGTAACGAATCAATTGAGATACGTAAACTCCATAAGCTGGAGCTGACGGAATATTGCTACACAAGAAAGGGAAGTTGACGATTGGAAAGATGAAGTCATCACGTTTGTCATAGAGCCTTGTTGAAAGTCTTCCTTGAGAGTCAATTTCGAGATGTAGATCTAAATATGAAGCAGACTTCCTAGAATCCGTTGTGTCCTTTATCTCAAGCTCCTGTGGATATATGAGATGGAGAAAGTCACCAAATCGAGAATTGTTTAGTGAAAGGACATCATCAATATAACGGAACGTGAGGTTGAAAGAGAGAGCTAGTCTACGGTCTTTTTTGTCTAGAAGAGATTGCAAGAAGTCTGCTTCATATGAATGAAGAAACAAATCAGCAAGCAAAGGTGCACAATTAGTGCCCATTGGAATCCCTATTGTTTGCTGAAAAACACGTCCACCAAACTGAACAAATATGTTGTCAATAAGAAAGTTGAGCATGTCGATTATTTGGTCTTCTGTAAATTTGTTCTTTTTCTTGGACTCATTGATGACAAAGTAAGTCTTGGTATAATCGACTACAAGAAATTTGTACCTGCGTTTTCCATTCTTTTTGAAAAAGCTGCGTTTAATCAGCTGTGCCAATCGCGATTTCAGTTGTTCATGTGGAATAGAAGTGTAAAGTGTGGAGAAATCGAATGTTTTGATGCTGTTACAAGATGAAACTGAATTAGAGTTAAGAATCTCCATCAGTTCTTTCGAATTCATCAGGATCCACATTTGATTGACACCATTTCTAGAATAACAACAATCGTAATATTTCTGGAGGTCGGATTTTACTGCCGTAAGTATTGAAGTCAACAAAACTGAAAGAGGTTTAGTTGTACATTTGGATGACCCTGCAATGAAGCGCTGTTTGTATGGATTTTTATGTAATTTGGGAATCCAATACAGGGATGGAATGTCATCTTTACTGCCACCAACAGAAAGGCCGAATGAGGAAATGACAGATTTGTGATTGTCAATGATTTCCTCCTTAGACAGTGTTGTAGCCGTGTATGTGGTGCTGTTGCTGGTACAACCAACCCCACATTCAGCTGTCAAACAGTCTATATAGTGTTTTTTGCACACAAAAATGATGTTATTTGGTGCTTTGTCTGCAGGTACAACAACATATTTGTCATGTAAGGTGGACAATGTTATGACAATAACATTGAAAGAGCTAGGAAAAGCAAAGTATAAATTGTATATATACATGTATATATATTTTAATCAGTGTTAGACTGTAACTTATTTAAAATATTATCTGTGTGAGCCAAATTTTGTTTTTAACTACAATAAAGTTAGCAATATCATTATTAATAAAATTAAATAGAACATTTCTTTCATTTTAGCATGTTTAGAGTATTATTGTAAAAACAAATTTTCATTATGTTTTGATTCCATTTACATACATACATAAATGACCAATTTGATTCACAAACAAAATATTTCATCATGTTCATAGTATATATACAATTAGGTACCAACCATGTGTATGTCACTTCAACAAATTAGCACAGTTACAATCTAATATTTCTTTTATTCTTCAAATTAGGCTTGTTTCTCATAGTATTAAGAGCACAAGAAGTGTGAGCACTGAAGAATGCAGTGGTGTTGCCTGAGTTACATTTGTTTGATACACTACATTGTCCCAATATTATAGCTGTGTTAGAAGGTCCATATTGGGCAAGTGTTGGGTTTGTGTTTAAACCATTTCTGATGCCTCTCTGTTGTCCAAAGATGTTTTCAATTATGTCTGAATTAAAATAGCCTGGGTTTATACTGTTACCATTCCCTAATAACAAATTACAAACAGATATAAATCCAGTGATTGAAGAGTTAAGATCGTCCCTTGTTTCCTGGGTAATAAGTTTTTTTTTCTTTCAAGTACAAATCTGATGTTATAACATCTTCTTCCCATTTGTTGAAAAAAGACAGACAATCCTGAAGAGATTTAATTCTGCTATCAGACAGTGAGAAGATAGGCTGATTTTTGTTGCTGAATATATCAACCAGTACAGAGGTTGCCTCTAGTAACTCTACAGAGGATGCAAGGCGTTCAGGATCTTTGAGTGTACTCTGATAAGATTTCATTAGATAGAGCATGTTCTTATCAAGTACATCTAATGCCAACTTGTTCCTCATTTTAGATGCTGGGGTTAAAGTAAAGTGTTCATCTGTCAACTTGTGATGTATTCGAAAACCATTCTGCATATTAAAATGATAACATTCAATCCAATGGCCCCAGACTATGCTGACACAATTTAACAACAAGTACCTTCCTTGTGTTCTTTGATTGTCTTTTTTACTTGAATCAATATTGTTTCTTACTCTTTTAAGTACATGCATAATGTCTTGAACTGCACAAATCTCATGCTGGACATCATAAATGTCCATAAATTTAAACTTCTCCTCCCTTTAGCATTCTTTAAAAAGCATGTTTGTAAATGCTCTATTTGTAGAAGCACCATCCGCCATCACATAATCTACAGTTAACCCCCTCTCATCCAGAAGATCAACACACTTCCAAAACAAGGAATATAACTGGTGTGCACTTGCTGTACACGATCCAAAATATGCCACTGGCCACCTGAAATAAGGTGTACAACAAATTATTTTTAGAGTCGAAAAAAAATGTGCTGAGGCAGGCTTGGCAATTGAAATTATGCTCAGCATAGGTAGTTGTATGCTAAAAGTTGTACTGTACTGACAAAATATACATGTAGTACCTGAGATATGGACCTAAACCTCAAACTTATAATTAATAGGTTCATGATGCATTACAAATACCAAAACGCGGGTATAAACGGTTAATTTGGATATGCTATATATCGATATTTCAAGGAGTAACCTCTCATCAGTAGCATTTAAACCAAAACATTGGAAGGTCAAAATCCAAAACAGTTGAAAACGAAAAGTACTAAAAACCAAAACGTTCTAACAAGGAAGCCAAATCCAGCACCGAGGATATCGACCATGTGCATTACAAGGAAAGAAACCTGGTGTTTTCATCAATTTTGAATTTAACTATCGGAAATTTCAGCGACAACATATTAGAAATTTTATGGTAATTCGTGTCAGACAAGTCTGACTACCAGGCTAGTGATTACCCTCGGGGACCTCTGATCCACCAGCAGCGGTTATCGCCTTGTGGTTTCAAAATTACAAATACCAAAACGCGGGTATAAACGGTTAATTTGGATATGCTATATATCGATATTTCAAGGAGTAACCTCTCATCAGTAGCATTTAAACCAAAACATTGGAAGGTCAAAATCCAAAACAGTTGAAAACGAAAAGTACTCAAAACCAAAACGTTCTAACAAGGAAGCCAAATCCAGCACCGAGGATATCGACCATGTGCATTACAAGGAAAGAAACCTGGTGTTTTCATCAATTTTGAATTTAACTATCGGAAATTTCAGCGACAACATATTAGAAATTTTATGGTAATTCGTGTCAGACAAGTCTGACTACCAGGCTAGTGATTACCCTCGTGATGCATGTGATGTTACAGACAGGACAGACAAGTTCAAATCATTATGTCCCGACCACATATGTGGGTGGGACATAAGAATGAGATTCTGTGAACACTTTTAATCTCACCTGGACTGAAGGTGAGCAATTCAGACTCTTGGGATCCTCTTGTCTTTAAAATTGCATAAAGACTTAAATTAAAATGCTGTTTGTGTCTGACCCTCATTTTTTTAAGCTGTGTAGATCAGTAGGCAAAATATTTAATTTATAAAAAAATAAACAATAAAATGAATTCAGTAGGTACCTTTGACATTTACTGAATTTACTTAATTATACATTTATATAAAGGTAAAACAGTAACAAAATCAATCTGAAACAAGTCATCCAAACATAATAAATTTATACATGAATGTACAGGTGAACATGTAAGAAATGACTTGTATATATTTGGTTTATTTGGCCATAGCCTTGAATTTCAATCTTCACATGTATGTTGAGGCTATGAGCATGAAATAATTCCTAGATTATCATCCAACTTTTTGCAATTATAACCTTTTTTTGCTCTGAACCTGTATTAAACAAGAACTGCCAATGATACATGTAGGTCAATATTAATATGAGGTATTTCATTTTCATCATCAATACATGTATTATATACTCCCACAGTGATGGTTCAGAATGTCGACTTCTTACATGCATTTTAAGACTCCTGGGCCATTTTTCACTCTTTCTAGCATACTGATTAATCAGGATTTTAAGGGCTATTCTTTAATTTGAGTACTTTTTGCTCAATACTTTTTAATTGTTTTTTTTTTTATTTTCCATTATTTTGATTCAAATGCTGTTGATGAGAGGTTACTCATCGAAATATCAATAGTCAATACACAGCATAACCAAATTAAGGGAGCGACCATTAGATTGGGGGGAATATGATGAAATTTGAAATAAAAAGGCAGGATGGCAAAATTCCAAAAATGAAAAGGCAGGTCAGCGCTTTGAATTAAAAAAAGGCAGGATGGTATTTTTGGGTGAAAAATTAGCATGATTAGAGAAGCTTAAAAAAAAAAAAATGCAAACAATCCAGGCTTGGTTTTTATACGACCTAAATAATGTTTTTTCATGTTTTTGGCCTATGAAATGAAAACTAGCAGGTAGAGAGAAGCTGTTGCTTGCTTAAATGTTCAGCTCATTTACACAATTAAGAATTAATTTTGCTACCCCCCCCCCCTTTTCCCCTATTACGTAATTAGGGGCCAAATGGGGCCAAAATCGAAACGTTTTTATTTGTGGTCCGATTTAAAAAAAAAAAATTTGCAAGTTTATTCTTGTCGATAGTGAATCCAAATTTGAGAATTAATTTTTGTGACCATCCCTTTTTTCACTTGTTATGTAATTATGGGCCAAAAGGGGCCGTAATCAAAACTTTTTTATTTCTGGTTTATTTTTGTCAAGTAGTGAATCCAAATTTGAGAAATTATTTTTGCAACCCCACCCCTTTTTCACCTGTTACGTAATAAGGGGCCGAAATTGAATTTTTTTAAAGATCTTGTCCGATTTTGACAATTTTTTTGCAAGAGTAGAATACAAAATTGAAAATTTTTATTTTCACCCCCTGGGTCGAAAGTCCATCAGAGAAGCATGTGTCGAAAACCTTTGTCAGTCCACCATGGGCTGCATGTGTCCAGAGCAATAGACTATCCATATTGGGCCTAAAATGTACAGGGTTCAACATGTTGCGGTCGTATCATGCTGCGCTCGGCGAAGCTTTTTATTCAAAAAATAAAAAGGCAGGACAAAGAAAATGTCCATAGCCCCCCCCTAAAAATCAAATGGTTGCTCCCTAACTATTTTATACCCGGTTTCGGTACATGTATCTGAATTCTCCATTGCAAATGGTATCGATATTGTTGTTGAAGTTGTCCATATCGACAATACCGATTATGTCCCAAGTGTCTGATCTACGAGATATGACAAGGTCATCTTGAATGGACATTTCATCAATCACAATTCCTCCATGCATACCAAAGTTAGATATTCCTTGTCGACTTGCTTGTTTCGACATCCATGTGAGATTGCCTGTATTGAAACATGTTGTTTGCCTGATTGAATTTTTGTAATATTGAAGAAGCCGTTTAGAAGGTAACACAAGAATTCCTGCCTTTTTTAAGTCTTCATAAGCTCTGGGGGATCTCATATATATTCCTAGGCAAATACTTATGATCTTTGGATCCCACCTTCTATGGTGTATTTCGAGTCCTTTTTTACAGTTTTGTAGCTGGGAAGACATCAAGTCCTTAAAATTTTCAGGTGCTCCGTTTTCTACAATCTTTGACAAAATTTTCTCCATGTCATCATGATCTTCTTCATTGAGCTGTATAATTTCACTCGATTCAGCTGTGTCTTTGTTTGGTTCAATTTTGTTCTTTTTGTTCTCGATTGTTTCAGAAAATTTAGGATTCACGTTTTCTTTATCAGCATGTTCATGATTCTGTTTTTTTCTTTTGTTGGCACATGTATCAATAGTGTTAGTTGCATCCTTCAGAGTTCTCTTTTTTCTACTACATGTAATACTATTATTACATGTTACACAATATTGTTTTTTAGACGACCAGTTCAATATGATATTGCAGGATTTCGAAAATATATTTCTTGACTTCTTTACATTATCCAAATATGAAATTTCATGAACATGCACATGTTCTGTGGTTAATTCGTTTGCAAGACTTTCTAATCCTTCAAATAGTTTTAAGACAGTTATTAAGTGAACAATTCCATCGACACTTTTCTGGTTTATCGGAACATTAAACCCAATGTTAAATGTTGAATTTCTAAATTGTAAAGCAGTTTCATTTAATCCAATTGATGCTGTGCACTGTTGGTTGTGACCATCTATTAGAAAAGCAGAAGGCATTTCAAATTCAACTTTGGTTCCTGTTTTGTTCTTCACGGCCACATGTGACGGTAAAACAATATCATTTTCAAGCAATGGTCTTTCGGCTAAGTTTTTATACGCCACATGTCTTTTATTGTTGGCATATTTAAAACAAGGCTCAGCACCAAACAATTGAGGAATTAGTTTTCCCATGACATCTTTTGTTACAGTTGGCAGTGAATGTTGCATGAAAAAATCTGTACATTTTGTCATTATGGCATCCAGCGTTGTTGTGCTCCCAATTTGGCTTGTGTATGAAATACACATCCTGTAAAGAATAAAGAATAGTGTATTAATGACATTAGTTTAGGTTATTAAAAAACAATTCCTAAATTCTCATCCAAATTTTTTTGAAAACATGGGACAACCAGGCGTATTTTAATTTTATTTTTTTTTATTCATTTTGATAGAATATGCTTCCATTTGAAAAGAAATCAACCCAAATTAAAATTAGCATAATTTGCCAAAAAAGAAAAATAATTGAGGGGCTGAAAAAGTTGGGGCGGGAGGGGATGAGAATCTAGGATATGTTTTATATTGGCGTTAAACATGCATAACTTAGCAATATTTTAATATAATAGTTCTCTTAAATGTATTTCAGAAGTTTGGTGAAATATTTGTCCCTGAATATGAAGAAAAAGGTGGCCATTACAGCAACTACAGGGATGGCAAGCAATCAGTTGGGCCTAGAAGCAACCACCTTGCATCATTGGTCAGGAATCTTTGATGGGCGATATGACAAAGATCAGCTGGCTGAATTATTCCACAATGATGATCTTTTTGCAAATGCACGGTCAAGGATTATTGATGCTGATGTTCTTTGCATTGATGAAATCAGTATGCTATCACAAAGAACTTTTGAATTGGTAGAGTTTGTATGCAGATTTGTCAGGAAAACAACCAAGACTTTTGGAGGGCTACAGGTATTATATTGTATAAGTATTTAATAATTATTATACCCTCCTCCATTAGCAAACATTTTTAGGGGGGTACATAGGAATCACCCTGTCTGTCTGTTTGTCCATGTATCTCGTACGGGCATAGCCTCCTTAACCAATCATCAGAATTTGATGAAATTTCACACAGGTGTTCCAAACACTCTGTAGATGTGCAAGAAGGAATATTATTGCTGTGCTAAAGGGGGGATTCATCACCTCTAGTGATAGCTCTAATTTAATAAAGCTGAAATAATAACACCTCAATTCCTGTCATTAGTTATTCATGTTAATTGTCTTTTACATATTGACTGAATCATATATATGAGTAATGAAAAAAAAACATATCTTCAATTTCCAGTTAGGAAAACTGTTTTTTATATCGTCACAAATTTTTGCGATCATATTATGTCATGGCGTAGGCTGCATGTATCCAAAGCATTTGACAATCCATATTGGGCTGCAAACTTAAAGAGTTCAACATGTTGCAGTCATATCATGCTGCACTCGGCTTAGCTTTTTAGCTCACCTGACCTGAAGGGTCATGTGAGCTATTGCCATCACTTTGCGTCCATCGTCCATCATCCGTCGTCCATTAGCTTTTTATTGTCATCACTTGGCGTCCGCCGTCTGTAAACTTTTTTAAACGTTAACTCCTCTGACACTTTAAGTCCAAATGGAACCAGACTTGGTATAGTTGTTTATTAGCATTAGGTGTATAAAACTGATGTGGGGATTTTTGATTGGTTGTAAAACATGGCCGCTGAGGCTAAAAATAGAACAGGGGGTCAAATACAGTTTTTTTGCAAATAACTAAAAACGGTCACAGATATCAAAATTCTGGCATAGGGTAAAAGTGATCAGCACCTCAAGATCTACCTGCCCTGAAATTTTGAAGACGATCCAACAACCATTGTAGGAGTTGTTGCCCTTTTTCTGGATTTTTCAAAATTTTGCACTTATTTAGCCCTATATCTTGAAAACAATACAAGATATTTTAAAAAATTCAAATTGCATATGATTAAGCACATCAAGATCTGCATTTCATGTAATTAGGTCAAAGCTGTAGAACCATTTCTTTTAGGAGTTATGGCCCTTGAAGCGTCAAAATTTACAATTTTTCATTACTTTTCCCCCGAATTTCAAAGATTAACTTGTCTGAAGCCATACATCCAAGTTCAACCAAACTTGGCACAGTTGTTAAATAGCATATATTCTACAATTCTAATGTTCAGAAATATATGTCAAAAAATATGGCCGCCATGGCTAAAAATAGAACATAGGGGTAAATTTCATTTTTGTCTCGCCTGCGACAAATAGTCGCGGAAGGCGAGACATAGGTATTACTTTCCGGCGGCAGCGGCGTAAACTTTTTTGTAAGACTTTTGTGGACAATGAATTGCTGAAAAAGTATATCAGCTAGGCAAATGATATCAGGTATACAGACAGTTAAGGTTATGATCTACACAACCGTCACCATGCTGCGTGACCCTGACCCCATTTTCACGCTATAGTGACTCTGTGAACTGAGGTCTTTTTCAGGCCGAAAATTTTTTTTGTAAGACTTTTGTGGTTGATGAGTTGCTGGAAAATTATAATAGCTAGGCATCTGATATTGGATATACAGAGAGTTGCGGTTATGGACAACACAACTGTCACCATGCCATGTGACCATGACCCCATTTTTACGCTCTAGTGACTCTGTGAACTTACAACAAATGTAGGTATTTTTTTCAGGCGGAAAACTTTTTGTAATACTTGTGTCGACAATGGATTGCTTGAATAGTATAATAGTTAGGCATCTGATATTGGGTATACAGACACTTTTTGTGTTTATATCAAGAAATGAAAGCTTAGGAAGTTGGTTTTAGTGATGGTGCCGGCAGGCAAGACATACTTTTAGTGGCCACACTTGTATTATAAGTGGACAGATACACACCAACAATTCTAATTTTTGTCTCGCCTGCGAAGCAGAGCGGGACATAGGTGTTACTTTACCGGCGGCGGCGGCGTTAACTTTTTGGAAAAGTTTTATGAGCACCTTCATATCTCAAGAACTATAGGTCCTGGGTTGATGAAACTTGGTATGCATATGCCCCAGTAGTAGCTTAGCACATTTGCATCCCCATCTATTGACCTTGACCTTGATTTTCCGGTTGAGTGACTTTGACAATTTTCAACACATATAATAGCAATGGAAAAGTTTTATGAGCACCTCCATATCTCAAGAACTATAGGTCCTGGGTTGATGAAACTTGGTATGCATATGCCCCAGTAGTAGCTTAGCACATTTGCATCCCCATCTATTGACCTTGACCTTGATTTTCCGGTTGAGTGACTTTGACAATTTTCAACACATATAATAGCAATGGAAAAGTTTTGCGAGCACCTCCATATCTGAAGAACTATAGGTCCTAGGTTGATGAAACTTGGTATGCATATGCCCCAGTAGTAGCTTAGCACAGTTGCATCCCCATCTTTTGACCTTGACCTTGATTATTTTCCGGTTGAGTGACTTTGATTATTTTTATTGCATATATTTGCAATGTTTAAGTTCTATAAACATCTTTTGATCTCAGAAACTGAAAAACCATGTAAATTCAAAATATAGTGGAAGTAAGAAAGAATAATTATTTCTGATGGTGCCGACAGGCGAGGCATACTTTAGTGTTAACTCTTGTTTTTTGTAGGTTATAGGTTGTGGTGATTTTAAACAACTCCCCCCTGTACCAAACTTCAGGATGCAAGACAATGGTGCATACTGTCTCGAAAGCAAGGTCTTCAAAGATGTGTTTCCTCATCACATTAATTTGACCAAGGTAATTCCCGTAATTTCGTAAATAGTGAATTATTTCCCATTTCCAAAAGTTGTCCTTCATTATTAGCTCACCTGGACCGCAGGTCCATGTGAGCTTATACCATCACTTGGCATCCATAGTTGTCGTCTGTTAACATTTTTTCAAAAATCTTTTCCTCTGAAACTACTGAACAGATTTTAATGAAACTTGTATGAATGATCCTTAGGGTGTCCTGCACCAAACTTGTGTTTCAATTTTTGATCCGTCAAAAAACATGGCTGCCATGGTTAAAAATAGACCAGGGGGTGAGACTACTGTTTTTGGCATGTAATTCAAAAAGTATTAGAGATAGATGAAATCTGATGCCACCATACTGCTTCAGCATCAAAAGTTCTACAAAAGTCTCCATTTGGTCGAAGTTGTCAGATGACCCCTTATAGGGATTACAACCCCTAAATAAACATTTTTTTATGTGTTTGGCATATAATGAAAAAAAAGCAAATAAAGAATAGTGGTTGCTTGCTTACGTGTTCAGTTCATTAAGCTCTTAACAAAATAATCTTTTCAGAAATGTACATAATTTATTTATTTAACTACATAATTGTAGGTAGTTAGACAAGATGAACAAGACTTAATCAAAGCAGTCCATGAGCTATGTGACGGATGTCCTTCGGATGAAACCTTTGAGCTACTTAAAAGCCTGGACCGTCCTTTACCAATTGAGGCAGAAATTACATGTCTTCATGGTACAAATTTTGACGTGAACTACATCAATCACGAAAAGTTGGATGAAATGGAAGGACAGGCATTTAATTTTAAGGCCAAAGATGAAGGTAAAAAAATTGGCGAAAAAAAAAATATCGAGATTTATCAAATGATGTGGGGATGAAATTATTATTTTTTACTGGAATTTCATTTATGTGCATGGTAAA
Organism: Arcuatula senhousia; assembly: GCA_963971305.1. NCBI lineage: Eukaryota > Metazoa > Mollusca > Bivalvia > Mytilida > Mytilidae > Arcuatula > Arcuatula senhousia. Next base: position 30,404,667 of record OZ020308.1, read on the forward strand.
ATAAGTGTCTGTTCATGGGGTCTTAATCTTTAATTTTAGAAGCCCTCAATCAAAGGCAGTTGATTTTACACTTAATAGTAGTTTATTTATTTTCCTAATTTTCTTTTACAAGAACATGTACATATGGCAGTCTTCGTCTGTGGAGAATACTTTATAGTAGGTTGGTTCAAATCCAACAGGGGACCAGCTCAATGTACTGTTCTTTCTCTTGCGTACTTACCTTTTATGCCCCAGCAACATAATGTTAGGGGGCATTAAGTTTTATTCATGTTGGTCTGTAAGAATTTCTGTCAAGGTTTTTTTAGGAAACCGTACAAGAAAATGATTTGAAAATTGGTAGGATGGCTTAGTGTGCCAAACTGTCTGTCTTAAACAACTTTCAGATCTGTTGAACTTCTATTTTCTGTTTTTGGCCAGCAGGGCATTTGTGTCCCATTGACATATAACTGAGCTTTATTTTCTATGTATTGTTTTATGTAGTAGAAGTGCAGAAAATTTTCAATCTTAACTTTTTCATTTCTTACAAGATATCATATTTTTTTTCAAATATAGGTCTAAATAAGTGCTTTTAGTTATTTATCATTAATTTGAGCTAACTTTTACCCTTTCAAAGATATAAGGAGTATATTTTTTTTAAATCTAATAAATTAAGATGATTTCCCTATCTTTTTTATACCCCCTCCTCCCAAAAAAAAAACAGTGTTCATCTTGCTGTGGTTGGATCGTTCTGCGCTCATTGTAGCTGTATTTGCATTTAAAAAAATACTTTTTTTGTGTATTGGTTGGCCTTAAATGTGTTATTTGTTTTTTGTTTATATCATTTATTGATTTTTTAGGACCAGCTCATCTTTTGAGGTTCACCAATGCACCGAAAAACCTGCTGCTGAAAGAGGGAGCCCCTGTTTTGTTAATAAGAAATATAAGCCATGGCCTTTTTAATGGCACCAGAGGGAAGGTTCACACACTGAAGAAAGATTGTCCTCCAGTTATAGAAGTGGATGGAAAATTGATTACACTAAGCCACTATAAATTTGAATTATATGATCGAGAGCAAAAAAAAGTTTTAGCAACAAGAATGCAATATCCAATCATGCTGTCCTTTGCCATGACCGTCCACAGGGCCCAGGGTCAAACACTTGAATTTGTTGATGTTGATTGTGCCTCATTCTTTGCAGCAGGTCAACTTGGAGTCGCAATTGGCAGAGTAAAATCAAAAAATGGCTTAAGAGTCAGGAATCTAAACAGGACTGCTGCAGTTTTAAAACATGCAGCATGTGTATATGAATTTTATGACAAAATTAATCATGCAGAAGCTTTTGTTGATTTATCATGCTGTAATGCAGTAACAAGTTATGCGTCTGACTTAAACTTATCACATGGTGCATGTAATTCTGTTGTTGCTGAATGTGTTGAAAATAATGAAATTATTGATGATAATATTGAAATAGTTGAAGTTGAACTACCAAAATTACCATGTCCATGGAGTATTGAGGAATTTATTTCACTTAACAAAGGTGGTTCCTTTTTGACATCTTTACCTGAAAACTTCTATCATTGTGAAAGGCTTTCTGACCATTTGCAGTTTTTATATTATAATGTTAATAAAATAGTATTGGCACCATTTGCCTCAAATAAATCTCAATTATGGAATGCTGCATGCACAAGTCTGAACAAGTTCCTATTAAGTGATGCCCACATTAATGCCTGCAAACAATTATTTCATGTAAATATAATTTCAAAGTCACATAACAAGTTCTCAACAAAGTTGGTGTGGTGGCTTTTGGAAAAGCAAGTTGATAAAAAAGCCTCAGAAATAAATGACAGTCAAACTGAAAAAAATGAAAGGACGGATAATACCAAAACATATTCATCGGCTGGAAAAGCAAAAATTAGGCATGTTGCAGGTGCTTCTGTTTGTAAAATAACTCAAAAACTGCAGGCTTCTGTCTTAAATAATATGGGCACAACTTCAAAAAAGGGTAAAATTAAACAAAAATTTGATTACAAAATGCAGACTATGTTACGAAATTTCAGGATAAAGGAGATTGAAGCACCAAAAGATGACACCATGACCGAGATATTAAGTAAGCAAGGTCCATCAAGAGGGTTGACTATAGTTAACGATGAAGTGTTTTCATTTTTCTTAAATTTAAACACTGCTGTTCAAAAAAAGACAAGTTTTGACTATTTTCATTTGTATGGAAAAATGGCTTTTCATACATGCCGTAATGCAATTGATAATAATGATGAATTAATCAATCAGTGGATAAACTTATTTGGAGTGTCAATGATGATAATATTGAGGATGAAATTTTTATTACCCTTATCATGGAATTATGGAAAGATGTTACTGAACATTTCATCAGAACAGCTTTTGGGGATGTATCGAACGCTTTCAAGGCTAGTGTCCTCCGTAAAAAAAACAAGCTTTGAGGGATAAAGTGAAAGCCCTAGGTGAAAGGGGGACGAAGGAACAAAAACTAGATACAGTTACTGCTGAAAATACTGAGAGTTATATATGTAATATTTGCAAACAAATTTGTGAAGATGAACCTACTGATGATCTGATGCAAAGCATTGCTTGTGATCAATGTAATTGTTGGTACCACTTTAAGTGTTCCAAATTAACGGGTACAGAATCCTTTATCACCAAGAAATCAAAAACCTGGTTGTGTATAAACTGCAGTAAAAAAGGAAAAGGTGTTGGAAAGAGGAAAGCAAAAGGGAAAAAAGGAAATTGAGATTTTAATATATGTAGTTTCTGATTTATGACTGTAATTTAATATGGTCTTTTTATTGATAATTCTATTTTTTTCAAAATAGCAAGTGTATCAAGTGAATGCTTATATTTAATATGATTTAAAATTTCTATCAAACTGTTTGAAAATGATTCAAGTCCTGATTATTTTGACTATTTTACTCAACCAAAGTATTTTTAGGAATTAATTTTCATCACAAACATAACAAATTTTGTTTCAAAATATATTTTTTAAATTTAAATCAACAATTTGAAAAACAATTAATAGCTATTGCCTTCATATTCTCTCATTTTTGTGGTTATAAAAACTGAAATATATTTCAGACCCAATAGATGGTTACAATCTCTATTATCTTTATTATAAAATTGATGTACATGTATATCCTGGTGATGATTTATCATGCAAAAATAATGCTCTAATTTACTTCCTGGTTGCACGCGTATGGCGCAAAGTTGGCGCAAAATGTCAATGTTGTCCGATTTTAATGAAATTTGGTTTCCAGGTAAATTTGAGGGTCCTAATTACGATTCTGTGGTCAATTTTTTTTCGTTTACCATTGCCAAAATGTCGGTCGTCTAATGGGTTTTTACGTATAACTCGAAAACCGTTTCAGATAGTATAGACAATATATGAACAAAAAATGATCTTCTTGCAAAGACCTACAATTTGAGTCCAAAAAGTGCATGATTCGGTAAAACAGTTTCGAAATGGCGGCCAAAAAACATCATCCAAAGCAGTATTTAGTGTCGCGATGTGCCAACACAATTTGTTTCAAAACGGTAAGTCTTAAAGACTTGGGACCTTCGCCAATCGTCTTAGGTGACGTAAGTTGCATCCGAAAATATATTTGTCATAGGTCAAATCTCAAGTTTGAATGATTGCGTCATGACTAAATATAGGAATGTATTGCGCAATATATATAGTTATCCATATTTAATCGTGATCAAAATGTTTCTTGACCGATATTAACGAAATTTGGCACACTTATTCAGCACTGCTAGGAATCGACGTGACTAAGGGCCTGACGCTAAACTATTCCTAGTTACGGCGCAATCGCGCAAAACGCTGTTTACCCTTGTGTTCAGATCTCCTCCTAGATAGTAACAGATATCAACAATCTTAACTGTGGAAACTGTTATAAGACTCCTGGCAACGAATCATCACGAAAAAAAAAATATTTGTTTATTTAACTTTCTGGTTGCGCGCTATTGGCGCAAAGTTTGTCAAAAATGTCAAATGTGTCTGATTTTGATGAAATTTGGTTTCCTAATAGATTTAGGAGTCCTGATTTCATATCCGGAGTAAAAAAACATTTTGGTCAATCATTTTCAAAATGGCCGCCATTGAAATTTTGTTTTCGCTATAACTCAAAAACCATAACAATTAGAACCACACAGTAATAATAAAAATGTTTCTCTCATTGAGATCTATAAAATGAGTTCAAGGTCAAGGGTCAAAGGTCAAGGTCATTATTTGTAGATTTTCAAAACAACGAGTCTTCTTTTTTATTGGGAAATATTTCATATAAAATGTAACCTTTTTCAGAACTTTTTTAAAATTATATAATGTGACGATATCTTCTCAGTTGAACACAATTTTTTTTTGTGGAAAAAATATGAAAAATGGTGTCGCAACATGGATTTTGGTGAAAATTAGACTGTATCACTGTTCTAAGCCACTGTATGACCTTGAATAATTTTTCAAGGTCAAATCAACTTACTTTCACTATTTCAATCAATTTCATTGATTAAAAGTCCTCAAATGTCAGAAATAACAAAGTTGACATTTCATCCCCCCTTTTTTTGACAATTTGGAAATTTGCAATTTTTCACAAAAAAATGTTATTTTTGGGTAAATATACCTTATTTGACCATAAGTAGACGATACAAACTAAAACCCAGAAATAGTCCCATCTACCCTCTTTATTAAGGTCTTTCCCTTTCCAAAGGGAAGACCTTATTGATTTCGTTCTGCCTATTATTAAGGTCTTTCCCTTTCCAAAGGGAAGACCTTATTGATTTCGTTCTGCCTATTATTAATTAAGGTCTTTCCCTTTCCAAAGGGAAGACTTTATTGATTTCGTTCTGCCTATTATTAAGGTCTTTCCCTTTCCAAAGGGAAGACCTTATTGTATTTCTTAATTAAGGTCTTTCCCTTTCCAAAGGGAAGACCTTATTGTATTTCTTATGATTATTATTATTCTTTTTCTGCCGTCCACGGTAAAAAAACGACTTGACCAAACTTTATGAAACTTGGTACATCTATTCAACACTGCCAGAAATAGACTTTGCTTAGGCAATGACAAAAATTTATTTTTAGTAACAGAGTTATCTGCCCCAGACCGAAAACCCTTGTTAGCAGATCTCCTCCTAAACCGTAACCGGTATCAAAAATCTAAACTGTGGAAAATGTTCTCTGACTCCTGCCAATGTGTCATCACGAAAAAGATTTTTTTTATTTTACTTCCTGGTTGCGCGCGTATGGCGCAAAGTTGGCGCAAAATGTCAATGTTGTCCGATTTTGATGAAATTTTGTTTCCAGGTAGATTTGAGGGTCCTGATTACGAATCTGTGGTCAAAAATTTTTTTGCGTTTACCGTTGCCAAAATGGCGGTCGTGAAATGGTTTTTTACTTATAACTCGAAAACCGTTAGAGATAGTATAGACAATATATGAACAAAAAATGATTGTCTTGAAAAGACCTACAATTTGAGTCCAAAAAGTGTATGTTTCGGTTGAGCGGTTTTGAAATGGCGGCCGAAAGAGGTTTTCGCGAAATACGTTTTTTGCCAATAACTTGAAGACCGTAAAAGATTGTATAATAGACATGTGTATAAAAAATGACCGTCTTGACAAGACCTATCATTTAAGCCCAAGAAGTACATGTTACGGTTGACTGGTTTCAAAATGGCGGCCAAAAACATCATCCAATGCATTATTTACTTGTATATAACATTTAAACGGTTACAGATAATATAGTAAATATATATATATATTTATTATCAGTAATTAAAGAGCTTGACTTTAAGACAAAGGTCAAAGGTCATAGGTCAACTTAATGGGAAAGACCTCTCATTTGTTCTCTGAACAAATGGCATTTTAATTATTATTCTTTTTTTTCTTCCATCAACGTCAAAAAATTGCCTAAACCGATTTTGATGAAATTTGGCACACTTATTCAGCACTGCCTGGAATCGACGTGACTTAGGGCCTGACGCTAATCTATTTGTAGTTACGGCGCAATCGCGCAAAACGCAGTTTACCCTTGTTCTCAGATCTCCTCAGAGACGGTAATAGTTATCAAGATTCTGTTTAGTGGAAGTGGTTTCCTAAATCCTGGTGATGATTTATCATGAAAAAAAAATGTTGTAATTTACTTCCTGGTTGCGCGCATATGGCGCAAACTTGGCGCAAAATGTCAAAAATGTCCGATTTTGATGAAATTTGGTTTCCAGGTAGATTTGAGGGTCCTGATTTAGAATATGTGGTCAAAATTTTTTTTGCGTTTACCATTGCCAAAATGGCGGTCGTCAAATGTTTTTTTACTTATAACTCGAAAACCGTTAGATATAGTATAGACAATATGTCAACAAAAAATTATTGTCTTGAAAAGACCTACAATTTGAGTCCAAGAAATGCATGATTCGGTTGAGCAGTTTCGAAATGGCGGCCGAAACAGGTTTTCGCGAAATACGTTTTTTGCCAATAACTTGAAAACCGTAACAGATAGTATAATAGACATGTGTTTGAAAAATGACCGTCTTGGCAAGACCTATCATTTAAGCACACGATATATGTTACGATTGAGTGGTTTCAAAATGGCGGCCAAAAAACATCATCCAAAGCATTATTTTGTGTCGCAATGTGCCAACACAATTTGTTTCAAAACGGTTAGTCCTAAAGACTTGGGACCTTCACCAATCGTCTTAGGTGACATAAGTTGCATCCGAAAATATATATGACAAAGGTCAAATCTCAAGTTTGAATTATTGCATCATGACTTCATATAGGAAATGTATTGCGCAATATATAGTAATCCATATTTAACAATGTAATGTTAAGGAAAAGTCCATAGCAAGCATATATTTTCTTAATCAGTTAAGAAGGGGCTATAATTTGGGCCAAAGGTCAAAGGTCAAGGTCAGAACTTAGCAACAAGGTTACCTTGAGGAAAAGTCCATAGCAACCATATATTTTCAGAATCAGGGTGGAAGGGGCTATAATTTGGGTCCAAGGTCAAAGGTCAGGGGTCAAGGTCAGTCATTAGCAACAAGGTTACCGTAAGGAAATGTCCATAGCAACCATATATTTACAGAATCAGTGTGGAAGGGGCTATAATTTGGGTCCAAAATCAAAGGTCAGGGGTCAAGGTTAGTCCTTAGCAGCAAGGTTATCTTTAGAAAAAATCCATAACAACCATATATTCTATGAATCCAGACTACTTGCTGAGTTTATCTTTCAGTGATCGGAAGTGACCTTTTGTCCATAGCAACCGACCTTAAAATCCATAGCAACCATATATTTTATGACTCCTGACTACCTGCTGAGTTTAAATTTCAATATTTTATGACCGGAAATGATGTTTTGTTTAAAGCAACAGACCTAAAAGTCCATAGCAACCATATATTTTTTTAATCCGGACTACCTTCCAGGTTGATATATCCAAAAATGGTATCATTTAGTTAGGAATCTATTTCTATTGGAGGACACAAATGGGGAAAGACCTCGCGATCGTTCTTTGAACGATTGTAATTTAATTATTATTCTTTTTTTTCTGCCATCAACGTCAAAAAATTGCCTTGACCGATTTTGATAAAATTTGGCACACTTATTCAACACTGCCTGGAATCGACGTGACTTAGGGCCTGACGCTAAATTATTTGTACATACGGCACAATCGCACAAAACGCAGTTTACCCTTGTTATCAGATCTCCTCAGAGACGGTAATAGTTATCAAATTTCTGTTTGGTGGAAGTGGTTCCTTTAATCCCAATGATCATTTATCATGCAAAAAAATTCTGTAATTTACTTCCTGGTTGCGCGCATATGGCGCAAACTTGGCGCAAAATGTCAAAGTTGTCCGATTTTGATGAAATTTGGTTTCAGGTAGATTTGAGGGTCCTGATTACGAATCTGTGGTCAATTTTGTTTTTGCGTTTACCATTGCCAAAATGGCAGTCGTCAAATGGTTTTTTACTTATAACTCGAAAACTGTTAGAGATAGTATATACAATATATGAACAAAAAATGATTGTCTTGAAAAGACCTACAATTTGAGTCCAAGAAGTGCATGATTCAGTTGAGCAGTTTCGAAATGGCGGCCGAAACAGGTTTTCGCGAAATACGTTTTTTTGCCAATATCTTGAAAACCGTAACAGATAGTATAATAGACATGTGTATGAAAAATGACCGTCTTGGCAAGACCTATTATTTAAGCCCAAGAAGTACATGTTACGATTGAGTGGTTTCAAAATGGCGGCCAAAAAACATCATCCAAAGCATTATTTTGTGTCGCGATGTGCCAACAAAATTTGTTTCAAAACGGTTAGTCCTAAAGACTTGGGACCTTCACCAATCGTCTTAGGTGACATAAGTTGCATCCGAAAATATATATGTCAAAGGTCAAATCTCAAGTTTGAATAATTGCGTCATGACTTCATATAGGAATGTATTGCGCAATATATAGTAATCCATATTTAACAATGTAATGTTAAGGAAAAGTCCATAGCAACCATATATTTTCATAATCAGTTAAGAAGGGGCTACAATTTGGGACTAAGGTCAAAGGTCAAGGTCAGTCCTTAGCAACAAGGTAACCATAGGGAAAAGTCCATAGCAACCATATATTTTTAGAATCAGTGTGGAAGAGACTTCAATTTGGGTCCAAGGTCAAAGGTCAGGGGTCAAGGTTAGTCCTTAGCAACAAGGTTACCTTTAGAAAAAGTCCATAGCAACCATATATTAAATGACTCCTGACTACTTGCTCAGTTTAAATTTCAATGTTTTACGACCGGAAGGTTGATATATCCAAAAAGGATATCATTCAGTTAGGAATCTATTTCTATTGGAGGACACAAAATGGGAAAGACCTCGCAATCGTTCTTTGAACGATTGTAATTTAATTCTTTTTTTTTCTGCCATCAGCGTCAAAAAATTGCCTCGACCGATTTTGATGATATTTAGCACACTTATTCGGCACTGCCTGGAATCGACATGACTTAGGGCCTGACGCTAAACTATTCTTAGTTACGGCGCAATCGCGCAAAACGCTGTTTACCCTTGTTATCAAATCTCCTCCAAAACGGTAATAGTTATCAAGATTCTGTTTAGTGGAAATGGTACCTTACAGATGGGTCCAGACATAACCTGTATAAAAGTTAACTTTAGGCAGTCATTTAGGTTGCTTTTCTGGTTAACTTGAGTTAACCATGGTCATCTATCTAGTTTACTAAAGTTAACTTTAGTCTTGACAGAGCAGTCCACGGTCCGGACAGCTCTGGACTGCTCTTGTCCATGAAATGGACAGCTTAAGGCAGTCCAAAGTTAACTTCAGGTCAGAGCAGTCCAAAGTTAACTTTAGGGAACTTTAGGTCGCTAGCGGATCAGAGTTAACTTTAGGCCGGAGCAGTCAAAAGTTAACTTTAGGTCGCTAGCAGACTAAAAACAATTCTAAGTCACTAAAAATATATTCCTTTTTATTTTCAAATAAAAATATGGGAAAATCAAAATAATATTCCTTAAATAAATAAATAATGTAAATAGTAAAATATTTAAGTAATTATTAAATTCTATTTTTAAAATAGATTACTACTTTTAACAAAAAATAATATAAAAAGCTAATTCTAATTGATAAACATTATAAAAGAAATAATAATTTCAACAACAAAATTTTCATTAAAAATGTGTTTGTTGCCACAGTTATTTAAAAAGTATAGTATTTTTATTTTTAATGAATAAAAAGTTGCAGTTTGCTAAACACCCTGCCGATATATGCTAATAAGATTAATCTTTCAAAAATTAAAAATCTTTTAATTAAGTTAATATTTTAAAAATAAATATTTCATGGAAATAAATAAATACATTTATTACCCTTTTTTTGTAAATAATTGGATTTCAAATTATTTCTTTAAAAAACAATGAATAAATTATAGTAACAATTTTAAAAATGATTAAAAAAAGAATATACAAAATATATAGTTTTAAATAAATCAAGTAAAATAATAAATATAATCTGAGACAAGTTAACTTTAGGTCGCTCTTGGCTTCAGCACGGTTAACTTAAGGTCGCTCTTGGCTTCAGTGCGGTTAACTTTAGGTCGCTCTAGGCTTAAGTTAACTTTAGGTCGCTCTTACGCTAAAGTTAACCTCAGGTTGGTTCTAGGCTAAAGTTAACTAGCAGAGCGGTCAAGAAGAGCAGACCGTGGACCAAGTTTGCTATTACAGTTAACTTAAGATCGGTCCACGGTCTGCCTGAAAAAGCAGACATCAGTTAACTTTAGGCAGTCAAAAAGTTTACTTTTCTAGTTAACTAGGCATACAGGTTATGTCTGGTCGTATCTGTACATCCTTGTGATGATTTATCATGCAAAAATAATGCTCTAATTTACTTCCTGGTTGCACGCGTATGGCGCAAAGTTGGCGCAAAATGTCAATATTGTCCGATTTTAATGAAATTTGGTTTCCAGGTAAATTTGAGGGTCCTAATTACGATTCTGTGGTCAATTTTTTTTTCGTTTACCATTGCCAAAATGTCGGTCGTCTAATGGGTTTTTACGTATAACTCGAAAACCGTTTCAGATAGTATAGACAATATATGAACAAAAAATGATATTCTTGAAAAGACCTACAATTTGAGTCCAAAAAGTGCATGATTCGGTACAACAGTTTCGAAATGGCGGCCAAAAAACATCATCCAAAGCAGTATTTAGTGTCGCGATGTGCCAACACAATTTGTTTCAAAACGGTAAGTCTTAAAGACTTGGGACCTTCGCCAATCGTCTTAGGTGACGTAAGTTGCATCCGAAAATATATTTGTCATAGGTCAAATCTCAAGTTTGAATGATTGCGTCATGACTAAATATAGGAATGTATTGCGCAATATATATAGTTATCCATATTTAATCGTGATCAAAAAGTTTCTTGACCGATATTAACGAAATTTGGCACACTTATTCAGCACTGCTAGGAATCGACGTGACTAAGGGCCTGACGCTTAACTATTCTTAGTTACGGCGCAATCGCGCAAAACGCTGTTTACCCTTGTGTTCAGATCTCATCCTAGATAGTAACAGATATCAACAATCTTAACTGTGGAAACTGTTATAAGACTCGTGGCAACGAATCATCACGAAAAAAAATATTTGTTTATTTAACTTTCTGGTTGCGCGCTATTGGCGCAAAGTTTGTCAAAAATGTCAAATGTGTCCGATTTTGATGAAATTTGGTTTCCTAATGGAATAAGGAGTCCTGATTTAATATCCGGGGTAAAAAATACATTTTGGTCAATCATTTTCAAAATGGCCGCCATTGAAATTTTGTTTTCGCTATAACTCAAAAACCATAACAATTAGAACCACACAATAATAATAAAAAATGTTTCTCTCATTGAGATCTAAAAAATGAGTTCAAAGGTCAAGGTCATTATTTGTAGATTTTCAAAACAACGAGTCTTCTTTTTTATTGGGAAATATTTCAAATTAAATGTAACCTTTTTCAGAACTTTTTTTAAATTATATAATGTGACGATGTCTTCTCAGTTGAACACAATTTTTTTTTGTGGAAAAAATATGAAAAAATGGTGTCGCAACATGGATTTTGGTGAAAATTAGACTGTATCACTGTTCTAAGCCACTGTATGACCTTGAATAATTTTTCAAGGTCAAATCAACTTACTTTCACTATTTCAATCAATTTCATTGATTAAAAGTCCTCAAATGTCAGAAATAACAAAGTTGACATTTCATCCCCCCTTTTTTTGACAATTTGGAAATTTGCAATTTTTCACAAAAAAATGTTATTTTTGGGTAAATATACCTTATTTGACCATAAGTAGACGATACAAACTAAAACCCAGAAATAGTCCCATCTACCCTCTTTATTAAGGTCTTTCCCTTTCCAAAGGGAAGACCTTATTGATTTCGTTCTGCCTATTATTCTTTTTTTTTCTGCCATCAGCTTCAAAAAATTGCCTCGACCGATTTTGATGATATTTAGCACACTTATTCGGCACTGCCTGGAATCGACATGACTTAGGGCCTGACGCTAAACTATTCTTAGTTACGGCGCAATCGCGCAAAACGCTGTTTACCCTTGTTATCAAATCTCCTCCGAAACGGTAATAGTTATCAAGATTCTGTTTAGTGGAAATGGTACCTTACATCCTGGTGATGATTTATCATGCAAAAATAATGCTCTAATTTACTTCCTGGTTGCACGCGTATGGCGCAAAGTTGGCGCAAAATGTCAATGTTGTCCGATTTTAATGAAATTTGGTTTCCAGGTAAATTTGAGGGTCCTAATTACGATTCTGTGGTCAATTTTTTTTCGTTTACCATTGCCAAAATGTCGGTCGTCTAATGGGTTTTTACGTATAACTCGAAAACCGTTTCAGATAGTATAGACAATATATGAAAAAAAAATGATATTCTTGAAAAGACCTACAATTTGAGTCCAAAAAGTGCATGATTCGGTTGAGCGATTTTGAAATGACGGCCGAAACAGGTTTTCGGGAAATACGTTTTTGCCAATAACTTGAAAACCGTAACAGATAGTATATAGACATGTGTATAAAAAATGACCGTCTTGACAAGACCTATCATTTAAGCCCAGAAAGTACATGTTACGGTTGAATGGTTTCAAAATGGCGGCCAAAAACGTCATTTATGCATTATTGACCTGTATATAACATTAAAACGGTTACAGATAATATAGTAAATATTTATATTTATTTTCAGTAATTAAAGAGCTTGACTTTCAGACAAAGGTCAAAGGTCAACTTAACGGGAAAGACCTCTCAATTGTTCTCTGAACAAATGGCACTTAAATCATTATTATTCTTTTTTTCTGCCGGCCGTGAGCAAAACGTTTCTGGACAGATCTTAACCAAATTTAACACACTTGTTCAGCAGTTCCAGGAATCGAAATGAGTATGCCTGTGAGCGCCACCTCCTTTTAGTTTCGGCGCAATAGCGCAAAACGCTGTTTACCTTTGTGATCAGATTTCAAGATAATGTTTAGTGAAAATGATAGCTTACATCCTGGTGATAATTTATCATGCAAAAAGAATGCTTTAATTTACTTCCTGGTTGCGCGCGTTTGGCGCAAACTTGGCGCAAAATGTCAATATTGTCCGATTTTGATAAAATTTCGTTTCCTGGTAGATTTGAGGGTCCTGATTACGAATCTATGGTTCATTTTTTTTGCGTTTACCATTTCCAAAATGGCGGTCGTAAAATGGTTTTTTATTTATAACTCGAAAATCGTTAGAGATAGTATAGACAATATATAGATATATATATATATATATACGAACAAAAAATTATCGTCTTGAAAAGACCTACAATTTGAGTCCAAGAAGTGCATGATTTGGTTGAGCGGTTTCGAAATTGCGGCCGAAACAGGTTTTCGCGAAATACGTTTTTTGCCGTAACAGATAGTATAAAAGACATGTGTATGAAAAATGACCGTCTTGACAAGACCTACCATTTAAGCCCAAGGAGTACATATAATGGTTGAATGGTTTCAAAATGGCGGCCGAAAACGTCATCCGATGCATTATTTACTTGTATATAACATTTAAACGGTTACAGATAATATAGTAAATATATATATATTTATTATCAGTAATTAAAAAGCTTGATTTAATACAAAGGTCAAAGGTCAAAGGTCAACTTAACGGGAAAGACCTCTCATTTGTTCTCTGAACAAATGGCACTTTAATTGTTATTCTTTTCCTTATGGTGATCGTGAACTTGTCACTGGGATTATGGACAAACGCTTTGGCTGATCAAGATGAAACTTCCTGAGGTGGTAGGGGGACACTCAAAGTTGTGCATGAGATTTTTAAAATTTTCAAAATGTGTGCCGTTTCCATGGAAACAGCAAAAGGTCAAAATATGGTTTCTACATGTATCAAACAAACACGGCGTAGTTTGAAAGGGAAAGCCTAACCCAGCACCATTGAAAAATAATGTACAAGAAACAAGGAAAGGACCACGGAATTTCACTCTGTGAAATAAAACGTGAAAAAAAAAGATGAAATGCACATTTCAAAGGTAAAAATATATCAATGAAAACCTTGATAAAACACTCATTTCAAGTTAATTTATAATCTTAAATGCAAAAAGTTAACATGACTTGAATACATATATATTAAAATGGTCGCAGATCATCCTTAGACAAAAACATCAAACAAGTCAAGGTAAGATTCCAATTTAAAAAAAAAAAGATTTTTACAAGCAGATCCTGGATCATACGGACGCCATAAAGGGACAAGGAAAAAAAACAAGAGGCTCCCAAGAGCCTGAATCGCTCACCTGAACTACACAGATACATAAATTTGTAGATATTATTGTGCTTAACATTATGTGATTTCATTTTCTGAAATATCTTGGTTAGTTTTCAAGATATTGGGCTAAATGAGTGCAAATTTGGCAAAAATTAGGAAAAAGAACAATAACTCCCACATCAGAAGTCAGATTATTCCAAAATTTCAGGACAGGTAGATCTTAATTTGCTGATCACTTTTGATTCTTGCAACATTTTGATATCTGAAACCTTTTTTGAATTATTAGCAAAAAAATGCAATTTATGTTCTATTTTTAGCAATGGCGGTAATTCTTTTTAACGAATCATTGATCCCAACGATAGAATTGTAGCATTTATGCTATAAAACAACTGTGACAAGTTTGGTTGAAGTTGGATGTATGGTGTCAGACAAGTGCATCTTTGAAATTCAGGGGAAAAGTAATGAACTATGGTAAATTCTGACGCTTTAAGGGCCATAACTCCTAAAACAACTGGTTCTACAGTTTTGACATATTTCATGAAATGTAGATCTTGATGTGCTTAATCATATGCAATTTGAATTTTTGAAATATTTTGTATAGTTTACAAGATATAGGGCTAAATAAGTGAAAAAATTTGAAAAAAATCCAGTGAGTGAGTGAGTGAGTTGGTGTTTTACGCCCGTGCAACGCTATATAGGTTATTTACAGGCGATGAACATGAAAAGGATGATACAATGAACATGAAATGATGATGATATATGAATAATGGGATTGGGTGGGAAACACAGGGACGGTAAATTTTGAAGAACCACAGGAAAAGGGGAGAAGTGGGTAGGGGCGGAAAATTTAGCCTATGTGGTGCACTACTGGGCGGTCCACAAAGGGGTCTTTTACGTGCATGAAGCGTGGCATTCTCCACACACGTTGGCCCACTATGGTCGGCGGTCAGGGTTTCCGTATTATAGACCTGACAACCCCCGCGGACGAGGGCTACCCTATTCAGCCACCTAGGGTACACACTTGGTCGTTCTGTGGGCTGAGCACTGACCCGACGTCAGAATCCCAAGACCCTAAGTCGCCTCTTACGACAAGCTAGGCTCTGCTGCGGGCCTATTCGCCACCCGGGCCCCGCACGGGACGGAAAAAAATCCAGAAAAAAGGCAATAACTCCTATGTCGTTTGTTGGATCTTCTTGAAAATTTCAGAGCAGGTAGATGTTGAGATGTTAATCACTTTTGTCTCCCATCAGAATTTTGATATCTGTTACCGTTTTTGAGTTATTTGCAAAAAACTTTAATTTGACCCCTATGTTCTATTTTAAGCCCTGGAGGCCATATTTTTTGACGAATCAAAAATCCGAACGATAGAATTGTAGCATTAATGCTATTAAACAACTGTGTCAAGTTTGGTTGAAGTTGAATGTATGGTGTCAGACAAGTTAATCTTTAAAATTCAGGGTAAAAGTAATGAAAAATGGTAAATATTGACGCTTTAAAGGCCATAACTCCTAAAAGAAATGGTTCTACAGCTTTGACCTAATTACATGAAATGTAGATCTTGATGTGCTTAATCATATGCAATTTGAATTTTTAAAATATCTTGTATAGTTTTTAAGATATAGGGCTAAATAAGTGCAAAATTTTGAAAAAATCCAGAAAAAGGGCAATAACTCCTACATCGGTTGTTGGATCTTATTGAAAATTTCTGGGCAGGTAGATCTACATCTTGAGGTGCTGATCACTTTTACCTGATGCCAGAATTTTGATATCTGTTACCGTTTTTGAGTTATTTGCAAAAAACTGCAATTTACCCCTATGTTCTATTTTCAGCCATGTCGGCCATGTTTTTCAACAAATCAAAAATCCCCACTCTGGTTTTATACTACCTATGCTAATTAACAACTGTGCCAAATTTAAAAGCCATTGGACTTATGGTGTTAGAGGAGTTAACGTTTGAAAAATGTTAACGACGACGGACGACGGACGCCAAGTGATGGCATTCGGTCCAGGTGAGCTAATAATCTGAGATCTTGGTTTAGTAATCCGTAATCTCGGATTATCAATCTGTTATCTCAGTTTATTAAAGCGTGATCTCGGATTAAGAATCCGTTGTTTTTGGTTTGATAACCCATTATCTCGGATTAAAAATCCGTGATCTAAGTTAAGTAATCTGTGATCTCGGATAACTAAAATGAGATCACGGTTTGTTAATCCGTGATATCGGATTATTAAACCATTATCCCGGATTAATAAACCGTTACCTGTATGTGCCTGGTTGTTGTGAAAGATCTGGTCATTGAGGATGTTAATTTGAGAATAATGATTAAAGCTATGGTGAACTAATTTTCCTGCGCTTTGGGTTTGTTCAGTTCATTTATATGATTGCTCTTTTTTCAATCTTTTAAAGCACCCAGATTTAAAAGTATAATTGACAAATTAAATGAAATCTACAAAACCATGGACATTCCGCTCAAAGACAGACTCGTTGCTTTTGGCAATGATGGATCCTCTTTTATGGTTGCCAAAAGGTTGAGTGGCTACATATTTGACGGAGGGACATATGATAAGGTTTTTCACTTTTCATTGACAAAAATTGACAGGCAAAAACTTTTAATAGGGAAAGACTGTGTTAATTAATGGGTTTGCAGAATGAAATATGACAATGAGTAACTATTGTGTAGCCCTTTGCCAAGCAATTGCTGTGAGACAGGCCAGAGGTTAGAAGAATCAATATACATGTATATGCTTTCAAATTCTATGACAAAATTACCTGTTAGACTTGCAGCTCTGAGAAACTTACATGTAAATAAACTGTTTAACAAGATATCCCATTCAGATTCGTATCCCAACTTTTCATTTTAAATGCCTGTAGCAAGCCAGGACCATTGCGATCTATAACTATTCCGGTGTGTCTTCCATGATTTGCCTTTTCTCTTGGACATTGAGATTGATCCTTTAAGTTCGGTAATTTTGTTGTAATTACCTTTATCATAAATTATTGAAGCATGCTATACTTAGACTATAAAGAGATTTGGAATAAGTGTTTGCGAAACAACAAACATTACAGAAACGGCAATTTAAAAATTTAAATCACAATCTTCAACATGACCAGAGGTCACTGTTCGCTGTCTTGCATTGGCCAAAGACTAAAAAAGCAATACATAAGATTCAAACAAATCCCTTGATTTTCAACGAAAGACCCATGTTTGGACATAAACCAAAACACAGATAGTTGACAGGGACAAACAAAAGCTTTGACACGGATTCTTGGCTTAGGACAGGCACATATAAAATGTGGTGGGGATAAACTAGTTTGTTGTGGCTCAACCTTCCCCCTATTGTTAAACTTGTACAAAGCACAAAAATAATACTCTTTCCAATTTACAGAAGACCAAATAAACGACATGCGCAACTTTCTTATTGACAACATATTTGTTTAGTTTGGTGGACGTGTTTTTCAGCAAACAATAGAAATTCCAATGGTCACTAATTGTGCACCTTTGCTTGCTGATTTGTTTCTTCATTCATATGAAGCAGACTTCTTACAATCTTTTCTAGACAAAAAAGAACGTAGACTAGCTCTCTCTTTCAACCTCAAGTTCCTTTATATTGATGATGTCCTTTCACAAAACTATTTTCGATTTGGTGACTTTTGCCATTTCATATATCCCCAGGAGCTTGAGATAAAGGACACAACGGATTCTAGGAAGTCTGTTTCATATTTAAATCTAAATTTCGAAATTGACTCTCAGGGAAGACTTTCATCAAGGCTCTATGACAAACGTGATGACTTCAACTTTCCAATCGTCAACTTTCCCTTCTTGTGTAGCAACATTCCGTCCGCTCCACCTTATGGAGTTTACGTATCTCAATTGATTCGTTACCCAAGAGCATGCATGACTTATATCGATTTCCTTAGCAGAGCGACACGTCTAACGCAAAAATTGCTCACACAGGGATATGTTGCTCCTCGGTTGCTGTCTTCACTCAAGAAATTTTACAAAAGACATCATGCACCTATAGACAAATACTGGATTTCGATCTCTCAGATGAGTGCAGATGTCGGTTTGTCATGGGAATTTGTTTTGTCTTCTTTTACCAGATTTAACACGCTGAATGGAATTTTGGCAACGTGACGGTTGTGCTATAGCAAGCAGGAACATCTTACCCTTCCGGAGCACCTGAGTTCACTCTTGTTTCGACTGGAGTTCGCGTTGTTGATTGATATTCAGTTATTTTGTGTTTCCATGTTTTACATGCTGTCTGTTTTTGTCCCGTTCTTGTTGGTGATTTCTGGTTTTGCCTCTGTCTTTTCGGACTTCTGACATTCGGATGCCCCATTGGTTCCTCTGCTTCTTTAAACATCAAATCGATAAAAAAGTTATAATAACCAAGAGACAACCTGAGACAAGAGTACTTAACGAGAACAACGAGAGGTAAAGGAACTCTCTTGAGAACACTCGCGGTTACTGACAGCTAACTTAGAAGCATTTGTCGAAAAAAATCAAACATATCGATTTTAAATCAAACACTTCAAACAACTTACTTAAGATTTAGTATTATATTATCACACGAAACCGACATATTTGATCACTGTAATGCTTAAAAACATGAGGCTCCAAGGAGCCAATATCGCTCACCTGAACTACACAGATACATATATTTTGTAGATATTATTATGCTTAACCATATGCGATTTAAATTTCTGAAATATCTTGGTTAGTTTCCAAGATATTGGGCTTAATAAGTGCAAAGTTTGGCAAAAATTACGAAAAAGGGCAATAACTCTTACATCAGTAGTCAAATCTTTTCCGAAATTTAAGGACAGAAAATAGAAAAAAAAGAGATGTGAAATAAGTGTACGCGACACAGCCCACAATTAAACGGCAATTTAGAAAAACCACAATGGACGGGTAGATCTTACTATGTTGATCACTTTTGATTCTTGCACAATTTAAATATCTGAAATCACAATATCCTTTATACAGAATATAGATTATACCAAATGAAAAAAATCGAACGGAAAATGACTGTCAACTAAATAACATTCAAAATTGTGAGACGTTACAACATCTATTCGTTCATTGCAATTTGCAAAATTAATCATTAGAAATCTGACCCAAATCTTAGTATCCACAAACATCCAAAATTTAGAAATATCGGAACAAAATATACATGTACTTGGGTTTTATGGAAATGAAAAAGATTATTTATTGAATACTGTCCTATTTTATTCAAAATGGAACCTTTGGAAAGTGCGGAACAAGTTAAAATTTCGAGAAAGACATGACCGACTTGATTACGATTCATTGTTGAATGTATGGAAATACAATCTTCCTACATCTCTTTCCTTAATTAATAACTGTAAAAATAACAATCATCTAGATAAACGGAAACTCCAGAGAATCATTGAACTTATAATTTAATTTACCATATACAAGCTATATAAGTCCATTTTAAAATGCACATCTTTGAAAATTATCTTTATCCACATGATCAAGATGTGTCCGACTTGCTTTCACATAATTACCGTAATTACTCAGCTACTGATACAATTTTTGTTGTTACCTTACGTTTAACTTTATTGTTACATTTAATGTTATGTGTACACATAGTATTCCTATCTAAAATTTACTTCTAACAGTTAAAGTTAGCCAACCGTGTGTTACATGAAAAATATATATATATATGTGATTTTTTTGATTTTTTTTTGCTATAGGAAAGGTAAAAGGGGACTGTTGTGTTATCCCTATGATTATTCCTGGGTCAGAGGGATGTGTAAAACACAGGAACCCTTTGGATATTGCTTGGTCCACTGAGTAAATTGTAAATTTCCCCCTATGTTCTATTTTTAGCCATGGCGGCCATCTTTTTTTACGAATCAAAAATCTATACAATAGCGATGTAGCATATAAGCTATTTAACAAGTGTGCCAAGTAAAAATGCAGTTGGTCTAACGGTGTTAATCTTTTAAATTCAGGGAAAAAGTAATGAAAAATGGTAAATTTTGTTGTTTTAAGGACAATATCTCATATTAGATATGGTCCTACAGCTTTGACCGAAATACATAAAGTGTAGATATTGATGTGCTGAATCATATGCAATTTAAATTTTGAAATATCTTGTATAGTTTACAAGATATATGGCTAAACAAGTGACAAATTTTGACAAAATCCAGAAAAAGGGCAATTACCCCTACATCAATTGTTGGATCTTCTTGAAACTTTCAAAGCAGGTACAGATGGGTGCAGACATAATCTGTAGGTAAGCAAACTTGAGAAGTAGACATCAAGTTAACTTCAAGTTCACTTGCGACTGGTCATGCGACTGCTTTGAGCAGACGCGCGACAAGTTCCAAGTTAACTTGAAAAGCAGTCATAATTCCATGTCTGCTTTAAAAAGCAGTCACATAATTATGACAGGTCTGGTCAAGTTAACTTCGTGAAATGTCTGCTTAAAAAACTGAATTTAAAAGGACAAATTGTATGTTATTTTGCCTGAACTGTTTTTGAAACTAATGTTTTATGTTAAAGACAGTTTTTTTTATATAAAACCAAACCCTTGCATAATTAAACATGTCTGGTAAGAGCAGACTTGTTGCACAGGCTGATCTTGTAAAAACAGTCATGTCTTTGTGACAAGTTATGACCAGTCATAAAAAGCAGTCACAAGTCTGCTTTGACCAGTCATGAGTTAACGCAAGTTATCTTGAATGTCTGCTATAGGAGACGTGAGCATACGTGGAGGCAGTCACAAAGTTAACTCTATGTTAACTTCCGTACAGGTTATGTGTGCACCTATCTGTAGATCTTGAGATGCTGATCACTTTTTTCTCCCATCAGAATTTTGATATCTGTAACCATTTTAGAGTTATTAGCAAAAACTGCAATTTACACTTATGTTCTATTTTTAGCCATGGCGGCCATATTTTTGGACGAATAAAAAATCCGAACGATTGAATTGTAGCAGATATAATATTTGATTAATGTGCCACGTTTGGTTGAAGTTTGATGTATGGTATCAGACAAGTTAATCTTTGAGTGAGTGAGTGAGTGAGTTGGTGTTTTACGCCCGTGCAACGCTATATAGGTTATTTACAGGCGATGAACATGAAAAGGATGATAAAATGAACATGCAATGATGATGATAAATGAAATATGGGGATAGGGTGGGACACAAAGGACCGGTAAATTTTGAAGAACCACAGGAGAAGAGGAGAGGTGGGTAGGGGCGGAAAATTTAGCCTATGTGGTGCACTACTTGGCTGTCCACAAAGGGGTCTTTTACGTGCACGAAGCGTGGCACTCTTCGCACACGTTGGCCAACTATGGTCGGCGGTCAGGGTTTCCGTATTATAGACCTGACAACCCCCGCGGACGAGGGCTACCCTATTCAGCCACCTAGGGTACACACTTGGTCGCTCTGTGGGCGGAGCACTGACCCGACGTCAGAATCCCAAGACCCTTAGTCGCCTTTTACGACAAGCTAGGCTCTGCTGCCGGCCTTTTCGCCACCCGGGCCCCGCACGGGACAGTTAATCTTTGAAATTCAGGGGAAAAGTAATGAACAATTTTCTGAGACCACTGGTGAGTGAGTGAGTGAGTTGGTGTTTTACGCCCGTGCAACGCTATATAGGTTATTTACAGGCGATGAACATGAAAAGGATGATAAAATGAACATGATATGATGATAAATGAAATATGGGGTAGGGTGGGACACAAAGGAACGGTAAATTTTGAAGAACCACAGGAAAAGGGGAGACGTGGGTAAGGCAGAAAATTTAGCCTATGTGGTGCACTACTTGGTGGTCCACAAAGGGGTCTTTTACGTGCATGAAGCGTGGCACTCTCCACACACGTTGGCCCACCATGGTCGGCGGTCAGGGTTTCCGTATTATAGACCTGACAACCCCCGCGGACGAGGGCTACCCTATTCAGCCACCTAGGGTACACACTTGGTTGCTCTGTGGGCTGAGCACTGACCCGACGTCAGAATCCCAAGACCCTTAGTCGCCTTTTACGACAAGCTAGGCTCTGCTACGGGCCTTTTCGCCACCCGGGCCCCGCACGGGACTGAGACCACTGGTCCCGTGGTCCCGTACATTTAACAATAAATACACGGACATTTGTAAAGCATTTCATAAACTGAAACATGTACATGTACAATGTTCTTAGCAGGTAGAATGTTTCAAAACATTATTTATGCAAAAAATAAGTGACAGTTATAAGCCTTAAAATTAAAACGTGTTTTTAATGTTATTTCACTAATAGTTCAATTTTTTTAGATGATTTTTCCGACAATCAGGGCTGTAAAAACGATTTCTAACAATTTTGCAGCAATTTTAATAGTCAATCCTATCCCCCGATCGCCAACATAAATTTAAACCCCGATCGTCACAAACCCGAGTTATGAAAATTTGTTGGTATGTCCTTTAATCTCGATTTCTTGAAAGTAAACGGTGTTGGAAAAATGGAGCACAATGAAACGAAGGTAGGCAGATCCTTATCGTGTTTCTTATAGTAGCAAATCGGTAACAAATAGTCATTTTATGACTTTTGACGCACCCCCTTCGGAAAACTGTTGAATTGTTTACCTATTCACGGAAGGCTTTCGAATACGGAAAAGTGATGTAAAGAAAGCTAAAATGACATAGAGTTCCGTCGGCAAATCACTTTTCACAGAACAATTTTTATTTTTCATAGAATCAGACAGAAAAGATGACTTACCTGTCAATCTTCCGCTTCTTTTCCGCGTCCCGGTGATTCTCCGTGCCGTACCTCCAAATGTATACATGTACGCGGTGATTGGACGACACACAGTTTTCCCGTGTTGAAATTTTGGCAGTTGAATGAAAAATCAAGCCATGATTTAGGCAATGACCAGCTATGAGCACGGCATGACTATTCAATTGTCTTCATATGAGAGGGAAGAAAAGAGGAAGAAATATTTAATTAACTTGATAATCATAAAAACTTCTTTCAAATACTCTAAATTTATTTTAGCAACCGATGCTGTGAATTCTGTGGTTAATTCTGAAAAGGCTTCTAAGAGCGCGTGACATTTCCCTCCAAATTTTGAGTAATGACGTTGACAATATATACTTCCTTGATATGCAATGTACAAAAATTAATGAAAAGCGCAAATAAAATACGTTGCGAATAAATATTTGACCCACTTCTTTTTCAAACTTTTCCAATGTTTTAAAACACAAAATATATTTTAGGAGCGATACTACTATTAATCACGGCGGACCTGTAATTTTTTGAGAAGCATATCCGGACGAAAAAAAATATATCAGCATTAAGCAATTTTTTTTACGCTGTGCTCGCTATAAATAAAAACGTATCTTACCAATACTTATGAAAACAGCATTTAAATCGTAGATCATACCAAAGGAGTGATGTAATATAGTTTAGCAATGAAATTGTAAAAGTATACCATATAAACGAATATAATTGCATAGAAATTTGAAGGTGCACTAGTAGACAGAGATGGGATATCTGTCATTCAAATGATAGCAGATGTTTGTGCGTCGTCGAGATTTGTTTTGTCTTCCTTTGTCGGATTTGACACACTGTGTTGGGCAACGCTACGGTGTGCTATGGCAGGCAAGAAATGCATACTCTACCGGAGGACCTGAGTTCACTCATGCTGTGACTTGAGTTCGCGTTGTTGATTTCCGTTCGGTTGATTCTTTGTTTTGTTTATCTTCGTGCTGTTTTTGTTCGTGTTTACCGGTTTCGTCGTTGCCCTTTCGGACTTTTGACACTAGAATGCTCCTTTGGTGCCTCTTTGCTTCTCTCTTATATTCAATTTTGCAACAGAAATCACGCCATAGACCAAATGTTACTACTGTATGTTAAGAAATTCATTTATTATCTCTGTTGTTTTACTTTGATCGTCGAGAAAATAATTATAATGTCTAGCTGAGAAAGATTACACTTATTAAAATCTTTAGTTGAGACATTTGGTGTTTTTTCTTGTTTTAATATTCTTAGTGAGATAATGTATTAAATAGCTGTCATATTGGAGGGACGGATATATTTTGTCCATTTAGTTGTATTCTGTATAATATATTTACACCAAATAAAGGACAATTGTCACGATGAAACGTTAAGCAACCCGCCACGCGTCAGGCGTAACATAATTTATTGTCTGGACATTTGTTGTCATTTTGATATTGGACAGAGTCTGAAGCACAACCAAAGAACTGTCATTTATTTTAGTGAATAGGCCGTTAAGGCTTATATCTTACTTAAAACACAGCTTAAGCAAAAACGGTGCTATATTAAAACATAAAGCGATTCAAAATATGTTTTGCAAGTGTTATTATAAACGACAATACAATCAGATAGTTTTAATACACCCTAACGTAGCACGTTTCAATCGAGTCTTCCATAGCTGAATGGTTAATATAGTGAACTATGGAGACAAGAATTTGGGATGTGTTTCCAGCCATTACAAAAATATGTTTACCTATGTTTTATATACGTTTATACAATCAGAATGATTAAAATATTCTTACTGAATTTTATTCGCTCCAGTCATTAGTAGCCAAACGATCTATGACGAGGGTTGTGAGGAGAAAGATTGCGTATTCGAATCTAGGCATTGGATATATAATCGAAAAAAAATTGTTAAATATACATGAAGACTTTTTTTCTGTTCAAGTATAAATTTTGAAAAAATGTTAAAATCTCGAAAAACTACAACTGCATCAGACCATAAACAAATTTTGATGCTTAAAATGAACTCCCCATACTACAATTACCCTGTATATTAATTTTCATTAAAATCGGATTAAGTCTAATTTTGGCGGAAAATGACCGCCATTTTGAAAATGGCCGACGAAAAAAAAAATGGATGTCAAAAATCATCTCGCCATACCAGTATTACCTAACGTACCAATTTTCATCATAATCTAAGTAACTTTTGTTTTTGGCGGGAAAATTGGCGGCCATTTTATCCGCCATTTTGAAAATAGCCGCCGAAAAAAGTTTTCGATACCAAAAATGAACTCGGCATACCACTTTTACCTGGTAAATCAATTTTCATTAAGAAATATCAAAGTTGAGAATTTTTTTTTTCATTTCTATTACAAAATGTTTTGTACAAAGAAAGACGCTCAATCTTACCAAAAAAATAAATTTCGATTTTTTTGCAAAATTTTGAAAACGGTAAGTCCGATTTTCAATTATTTTTTTTTAAATGAAAGGTATTTAATATCCGCACTTAACCTGTAAAGAAATAATATAGCGTTGCACGGGCGTTAAACACCAACTCACTCACTCACATGTAAAGAAATACCTAAAAAAAAAACAAAAAAAACTGGGTCCTCACGATAAAAAATACTAGTAAATCCACAGTATATATATTCATTTTTGGAAAGACCAACTTCTTATTGACGCGTTTTCGTCCTACGTTGGAATAACCACAAAAAGTAAATTATATATATTTTTAAACAATTCTTACTTTAACCTTTGTAATTCTTGTCAACTCTAATTTAAAACAATTCTTTTAACATATTTCACGTTGTCTTTTATGGACTGTACTAAGATATCAACACTCGTTTGATGAAAACGCCTGAACCCATTACAGTTATAATCTGTAGCATTGTCATTAAATACTCTCTTGATCTCCGATTTCGTTATCCTACTCGGTTGCAGATTTGAATAAGATGGTCTACAGGACCTAAAATGGTGTAGTTCTAACTCATTTGGTTCAATGAAAAACCTGAAAATAAAGAAAATATTCATGTCGAGAATGATAATGATAAAATATTGGACAGATATATCATGCTTTGCAAGGGTATACACATACCAGTTCAGAGGTGGTAAATTTCCCCAAGACCGAAAGATAAGGGAAATTTCTTTTCTTTTTATTCCACCGAATATTGAATCAAACATTGTATCATTTTTTTTGTATATATATATCGGATATCAGACAATTTGGTCTTTTCCTCCTTTGCACCAACAGTAAAATTGTCATCAGAGACATAACGCTACGAAAATTTAAAGTTATCAGATGGATAAGAATTTTGATTTCGAGTATTTTTCGTTGTTCAATACTTTTGGGTTTTTGCCTTCCAATGTTTCGATTCAAATGCTGCTGATGAGAGGTTATTCCTTGAAATATACATATAAAGCAAAATCAAATTACCCATTTTATATAATAATATGAGTTGCGGTGTGGCGGAATTAAAAATCAATACAATACTAAAAGTCAGGTACGCCACAAGGTTAAAAGGTAAAATCGAATTATAAATACACATAAACATATCACTTAAAATCAAATATAAAACGATAGAGGGGCCCGAGTACTTTCGGTCAAAAGACCTTCTTCAGGGAATTAAAAAGTGGGAGAAAAAAAGAGAAACACCCGCACAGTACAAAGACAAGGACAAGACTGATTTGCTAGTGATAAATTACGTCACAATCAATCCTGAACATTGTAGATAAACATGCATATGATTAGCATAAATACGTCACAAGCTAGCAATCCTGAACTTTATGACTAAAAAACTACCAGCACTGTAATATATGTTTTAGTTTAATATGAAACATAAGAATAGAATAATATATACATATATAAAAAAATCAGAGATTATTTACAAGTTACAACAGATTGTTTTTGAAATTCATGCCCATAGGGTGACTAGAACCAAGGAACTTGATGATTCTCTGTTCTAGAGACTGCCGTTGCTTTTCACCCATATTAGTCACCATCAACACAGTCACTTGCATATCGGACAAATTGTGGCCTGGCTGTCTGAAGTGGCGACCTACCGGACAATCTCCACTATGACGAACACTTCTGATGTGTTCCGCAAAGCGGTCTCCAAGTCTACGGCAGGTCTCACCGACATAAACCATCAGACATTTTTTGCATTGGATTGCGTATATCAAATTCTCCGATACGCAAGTAAACCCATTTCTAAGAGTGAAAGTGTTGGACGGACCATTCACTTCATTTGTCTCCCAGGTAAACTGACATGTGGAACACACGGGCCGCTTACATTTTCTAGTGCCACGGTAATCGGCCAGAGGGCGGCGAGCCGCGCTTTTAAAAGAGCTGGTGACAAGGTGTTGTCTAAGACTTTTGCCCTTCCTAAAAGCCATTAAAGGCGGCGAATTGAAGACCTCTGCCATGTGTTGGTCCTCTCGAACAATGGAGCGAAAATTCCGGATCAAAATGTTCTGTACGGCCGTATTGTGCGGATGGTACGTGAGTACCAAAGGAACACGATCGCTGGAATTTTGTGTTTTAGGCTCCAGTGCCGACGTTCTGTTTACCTTAGAGACCGAGGATATGGCCTTATTTAAAACCCTGGTTGGATATCCTCTCTTGACAAAGAATGACTTCATTTTGTTGCTCTGTTGGTGGAAATCAGAGTCATCGCTGCAAATTCGACGAAGTCGCAAAAATTGCGACTTCGGAATGGCATTTTTACAAGCCTGGGGGTGACAGGAAGTGTAGTTAAGGTAGCAGTGGGCATCTGTAGGTTTGTAAAAGACAGATGTAGTTATTTTACTATCTTGAATGGAACATTCAATGTCAAGAAAGGATAGTTTTTCCTGAGTGATGTTAAATGTGTATTTGATTGCAGGATGGTAAGAGGAAACAAAGTCAATGAACGACTGGAGTTCCTGTTGGCTGTCGGACGAAACGCTAAAGACATCGTCTATGAATCTCTTGTACAGATCAGGAACAGGACCTATGTATTCTGAGAACATTCGTTCCTCTAAGTAGCCAACAAATAGACAAGCAAAGCTGGGCCCCATTTTGGTGCCCATGGCAACACCACCAGTTTGAGAGTAAAAATCGCCGTTGAATCGAAAAGTGTTGAGGGTTAGGACCAACTCAGCCAGTCTAAGAATTATGTCAGTTTTTATATACGGAATGGGTCGCCTGTCGAGAAAGTGTTTTAAAGCAACTAAGGCATCGTTGTTAGGTATGCTGGTGTATAGAGCAGTAACGTCCATCGTGAACAGTCGAAAATCATTTGGTTTCTCTGGTTCAAACTGCTCAAGGATGTTCAAGGCATGGGTAGTATCCTTGATAAAGGTAGGCAAGTTCTCAACGATTGGCATAAAGATGTCATGAAGAAGACTTGAGATGTTCTCCGTTGGACAGCTGCACGCAGAGACAATAGGTCGACCAGTATTTCCGAGTTTGTGGATCTTGGGTAGCATGTAGAACCGGGATGTACGCGGTTGCGAGAAGATAAGTCTATTTGCTGCTTCTGGTAGATCGCCGTTCTTGATGGAGTTCCTAACAACGTCCTTAATGAGTTTTTGGTTATTCTTTGTTTCGTTGGTCTTAATTTTGGAATAAAACTTTTGATCATTCAATTGAAACTCCCCTTCAGAAACATAACTGACAACGTCCCAAGCAACAACTGCTCCACCCTTGTCGGCCGGTTTGATAACAATGTCCGTTCGCGATTTGAGATGACGGAGGGCTGTTTGTTCATCAGGTGACAAGTTATGTTTCCTAAGGGGTTTAGTTTTCAGACCTGCAATTTCATTGTTACAAACTTTAAAATATCGTTACGTTGAAGAGTGGGGAACCAAGACGCTTTGGGTGTGAAATCCGATTTTTTGTTGTTATATTTGGAAAATAAAGATGGCTGGTCGGTCACATTCTGGTCATGTTCTCTGCCATAGAAGAAAGCTTTAAGTAGAAGGCGACGAAAAAAGTTTTGAATATCAACTTCATTCTGGTAGGCATCTGCGAGAGGAGTGGTAGGGACAAAATTTAAACCTTTAGATAAAACACTAATCTCGGATTCAGAGAGGACAGCTGAAGGTGATATGACATGGACGGTATCGTGCAAGTCAGATGGGTTTTGTTGGTTGGAATTACTCCCAGAGGACGTATCGGCAGGCATAATAGTACCAGATGGTTGCGGTGCAATCTGGTCAAATTTTGTCTTTCGAAAGATTTAAATGTTGAAAAACTGTTTGATTAATTTGACGTATTTTCTGTACGATACCGTCGGCTATAATTTTGTGACAAAAACTAAATAAATTGTTTTTAAGAATTACTTTCCTCTTGCGGAATCCTTCCAGCTTTTGTTGATTGGCAGTGATAGTCAGTCGAATTAATGAAATGGCATAATTCGTTTGAATAGAGTGAAGTTTACGCTCAAAGAAATGGTGGTGACGGATCTCATCTATGGCATGAAAAGAAGGTTGGAAACCCTTAGGTATGGTTTGATGTTGAACGCATCTCCGAAGGAAGACTATGTGACGGTCACATCTAGTCATACTAATCACTGACCTGTATAGGTCTATTGCACATCTTTGTACAGAGACAGGGTGATCAGAAATAAATTTAGAAAAAGTTTTAAAAGAATTCGTTAAGATGTCTTTTAAAGAGGACATGGTCGCAACGATAGAGGACAATAAATATAATAATATGAGTTGCGGTGTGGCGGAATTAAAAATCAATACAATACTAAAAGTCAGGTACGCCACAAGGTTAAAAGGTAAAATCGAATTATAAATACACCCTATGGGCATGAATATCAAAAACAATCTGTTGTAACTTGTTAATAATCTCTGATTTTTTATATATTTATATATTATTCTATTCTTATGTTTCATATTAAACTAAAACATATATTACAGTGCTGGTAGGTTTTTAGTCATAAAGTTCAGGATTGCTAGCTTGTGACGTATTTATGCTAATCATATGCATGTTTATCTACAATGTTCAGGATTGATTGTGACGTAATTTATCACTAGCAAATCAGTCTTGTCCTTGTCTTTGTACTGTGCGGGTGTTTCTCTTTTTTTCTCCCAGTTTTTATTTCCCTGAAGAAGGTCTTTTGACCGAAAGTACTCGGGCCCCTCTATCGTTTTATATTTGATTTTAAGTGATATGTTTATGTGTATTTATAATTCGATTTTACCTTTTAACCTTGTGGCGTACCTGACTTTTAGTATTGTACCCGTTTTATACCTGTTTGGTATTTGTATTTTGATCATTAATAGCAACTCTTTCTTTCTAAAATTATCATTTCTTTGGTGAGACTTAAAAAAATGGTCAATGTATAAAAGATACTTCCAGGTTAGTACTCCTAGCGTGTCTGATGAAGGTTAATCCAGAATAGCGCTTCACACGCAGTGAAATTTTGCATTGTACATTTATCAAAATCATTTCAATATGTGGATTGTCTCTTTCTGGCACATATTCCATATACTTTCGTTTTTAATTGTAGTCAACCAATAACAAAACTTCTTTACTATATAAGGTGTAATTAAATTAAAAATGTCGACTGGCACTGATCATAAATCTAAATCTATGGTCTCTGGAAACCACAAAATTATTACAACCTATTAAAAATATAAATATAGCGCTCCTTCAATTAGGTCGGGAGAGATCGTTTAGCCTAAAAATTCCATCATGCGTAACTTCGTTATATTCGTTTGTTTCCGACATCCGGTTTTCAAAGTTGTTAAGGTTTTATGTAAATCAGATATGCACTTACACAATGATATTTTAGCCTAACAAGAAAACAAAAAGAAATGAATGCCAAATTTAGTGTATTTATTTGAAAGAATTTGAAAGAATTATTTTCCGGCAAACTCCATGAACAATCTGACATAGCAGATAAATTTTTGAAACGTCATTAAAACATTTAACATTTTAGTACGTGTTTTTTTATATAATAAGTACGATGCCGTTTTCATAATGTTAGCTTGAGTACAAATTCATTTCATAACTTCACTTGAATTATGCTAATAGTAATTGTAGCGTGCAGTTTAAAAAGGTTTATATTGCCGCGAAGTGTTATTTTACGCCGTTTTACTACCGTTTAGCAAAAAGCCCGCGAAACCGGACGCCATTGTTTGTTTTTAAGGTAAATGAAAGAATACATCTTACATTTTCAATGAATTCACCTTTTAAATACAAAAACCACAGCATAAGAATCATTTCCTTTACTCAGGGAGTAAATTAATTTGATATGGTACAAAAGAAAGCGTTTTATAATATCCGAGATTGGCTAGGATTTTTTTCTGATATGCCCAGTCTATTTGAAGTTTAAAACGCACAATTATTCAGTTTGGCCGTTTATTCATTGTGTTGATGATGCATACTGATTGATGTATTCGCTGAAGTAGCCAGCTTCACCACCTTATTCATAAAGGATCCTTATAAATTGTTGTAGACAGGCAGGCCGGATTGAGGGACGCCAGGCGATGATCGTTAGTCCAGACACGGTCACACCTATGCCCTAGGGAGGTCCGACTAAATTGGACACCACAGTAATCCACGAAAGTAATGCCCAGATCCTTTCTTTACCTCATTCAATGAGGGTGCTCCTGATATAGGAGGGATTTCACAGTCATACATTACATTAAATTAGTTTAAACATATTTATTTATTCTGGATTGGGAAACAAGCTTAATGCTTCTATAAATCCCTCTCCAGCTAGCAGTTTGCGAGTGTGGCCTTTGTAGACGGCCCCCATTGAGCCTACTCTTATCGAACTCTACAAAGGGGTCTTTAACGTGCACAGGGTAATTTCCTTTACTCAGGGAGTAAATTAATTTGATATGGTACAAAAGAAAGCGTTTTATAATATCCGAGATTGGCTAGGATTTTTTTCTGATATGCCCAGTCTATTTGAAGTTTAAAACGCACAATTATTCAGTTTGGCCGTTTATTCATTGTGTTGATGATGCATACTGATTGATGTATTCGCTGAAGTCGCCAGCTTCACCACCTTATTCATAAAGGATCATTATAAATTGTTGTAGACAGGCAGGCCGGATTGAGGGACGCCAGGCGATGATCGTTAGTCCAGACACCTAGGCCCTAGGGGGGTCCGACTAAATTGGACACCACAGTAATCCACGAAAGGAATGCCCAGATCCTTTCTTTACCTCATTCAATGAGGGTGCTCCTGATATAGGAGGGATTTCACAGTCATACATTACATTAAATTAGTTTAAACATATTTATTTATCCTGGATTGGGAAACAAGCTTAATGCTTCTATAAATCCCTCTCCAGCTAGCAGTTTGCGAGTGTGGCCTTTGTAGACAGCCCCCATTGAGCCTACTCTTATCGAACTCTACAAAGGGGTCTTTAACGTGCACAGGTCATTGCTCTCCCCATACACGGGACAACCTTTTATCGTCCCTTCCGAAGGACTAGTAAAATTCATTTCATAACTTCACTTGAATTATGCTAATAGTAATTGTAGCTTGCAGTTTAAAAAGGTTTATATTGCCGCGAAGTGTTATTTTACGCCGTTTTACTACCCTTTAGCAAAAAGCCCGCGAAACCGGACGCCATTGTTTGTTTTTAAGGTAAATGAAAGAATAAATCTTACATTTTCAATGAATTCACCTTTTAAATACAAAAACCACAGCATAAGAATCATTTCCTTTACTCAGGGAGTAAATTAATTTGATATGGTACAAAAGAAAGCGTTTTATAATATCCGAGATTGGCTAGGATTCTTTTCTGATATGCCCAGTCTATTTGAAGTTTAAAACGCACAATTATTCAGTTTGGCCGTTTATTCATTGTGTTGATGATGCATACTGATTGATGTATTCGCTGAAGTCGCCAGCTTCACCACCTTATTCATAAAGGATCATTATAAATTGTTGTAGACAGGCAGGCCGGATTGAGGGACGCCAGGCGATGATCGTTAGTCCAGACACCTAGGCCCTAGGGGGGTCCGACTAAAATGGACACCACAGTAATCCACGAAAGGAATGCCCAGATCCTTTCTTTACCTCATTTAATGAGGGTGCTCCTGATATAGGAGGGATTTCACAGTCATACATTACATTAAATTAGTTTAAACATATTTATTTATCCTGGATTGGGAAACAAGCTTAATGCTTCTATAAATCCCTCTCCAGCTAGCAGTTTGCGAGTGTGGCCTTTGTAGACGGCCCCCATTGAGCCTACTCTTATCGAACTCTACAAAGGGGTCTTTAACGTGCACAGGGTATTGCTCTCCCCATACACGGGACAACCTTTTATCGTCCCTTCCGAAGGACTAGCATCGTTTCTTGAGACCATCCTCGTAAATGGTGTCAAGAGAGAGTCAGAAAATCGGTTCATGAAATTTTCACCCCTGACGAGGATCGAACCACGAACGTCGGTGTTAGCAGTCCGACGCGTTAACCACTACACCACCGGCTCTATTACATTAAATTCACCCCCTCCTTGGGCTTGGGCAGTCAGGCAGTGAATGTATGTCCCCCCTTTTGACAAAAATATTTCTTGCACACAAGTGACGATATGATGAAGACTGTGGCAAACATTTGCAGTGTTACATGAATTTACAAGAGGCTTGCAATTGCCACTCCCTCTTTATTTTAGAAAGGCAGTGCATGCATGTCCCCCTATTGGCTAAAAATATTTATGAAAAGAATTATTCTTATTGAAGCCTCGAATTGCCAGGGGCCTTGACCTCTACATGTAGCTGCAGTTCCTAGCTTTATGGTCTTTTTGATATTTTAGCATTTTTAAGGAAAGAATTTAAAGCGCCCCCCCCCCCCCATTTGAAAAAATATTTGTACACACTTTGCACACACGTAATTTAGAATTAGCCTGAAGAACAGCATGCCCATTCACACACCTTGGTATGTAAATCATAGAAACAGTAATTTGAATGTATAAATCGTAAGTTGATATGTTGCATGTATTACATCTCCTAATCTGTTGAATCTCATTG
Source organism: Arcuatula senhousia (assembly GCA_963971305.1). Taxonomy (NCBI): domain Eukaryota; kingdom Metazoa; phylum Mollusca; class Bivalvia; order Mytilida; family Mytilidae; genus Arcuatula; species Arcuatula senhousia. The sequence continues at coordinate 30,438,639 of OZ020308.1, forward strand.
GTTTAGGAGTGAACAATACTCCAAAGTACTGAAAATCCATGGTATTTTGGTGAATTTCGGTTTACAGTTCATAATTTGTCACTACGACTATTTTAGCCTTTTCATTGGAAATCTACAGTACTGTACAATATTAGTCATAGTCATAGCTGACGCGAGCGTTGATAATAAAAACAATTGAAAAAGACTGTTTGTCTATGTTTCCTTTTGGAAACTAATGCGAAACAAACGTAAATATGGTAAAGAACAAGTTGAATAAAATAATTACTAACAATCAATAAATAATGTAACAAAACCATGTACCATATCGTATCTTGGGGTAGGTGTTTCGTTGATTTTCACGATTCCGAAGCAGTGCTCTTTTAGTGGACTCAAGACTTGGTAAAATTCATTGGTGCTACAGACATGCCCAGTGATTTTCATTATCAGTCCAACTAGGCGGACCAGATGTCCGTCAGTTTTTTGGGTCATCATGTATTTAATTGTTATTTTTCGTTGTTAAATATTTCACACACTGTAATATTGTGTCATCTTGCATATTTTTGCCAAGTTTCTTTTTGGTTGCCGCATTCAAATTTAACAAAAAAACAATGTTTAAATTGATGTTAATCACCATTTTGGACAAAAGTCATATTTCAAAGACCTGTGTAAAAAAAGGATCTCAACTTACAATAATTGCCAAATACTTTGTTGCATCATTTTAAAAAGGCAAATTTAACATGGTCCATTAAAATAAAAGACACTGAAATTATGGAGCCAAAATAGGGTCTAAGAGCCCCTACCCCTTTTAATATGCAAAAGTTTACAACCTCAAGGTTAATTTTTATAGTCCAACAGCAGAACCTGTGGGGTATGTGAGCATGCTCTCTAATTTTTTTTTTTATTTTTGGTCGGATTTCATGGAGTGAAAAATCTGGGTTTTAAAATGGTGAATGTTGGCCTGGGCCGGCGGGGAAGAAATTTTTGTAACAGTCTTCTCAACAACTGCTAATCACAGCCATTTGATATTTTATACAGCATCAGGGTGGGGTCCCATAATGTGGGATAGGATTTCAGGCATGTCGCTCACCTACTTCCTGTTTAACGAAATCCAGTCATTTTTGACTTTGACAGATTTTTAATGTTTTTTGAAGTATACAAAAATATATATCATCTACATTGACATATTCATTTTTTGTAAATACTTATAGATTTATTGGCCGGATTTCAGGGAATGAAAAATCCGATTATAAAATGGTGAATGTCAGGCGGTGGGTGGCGTGTGTGGAAAAAAAAATTGTAACAGTTTTCTTAGCAACTACTAATCACAGCCACTTGATATTTGGTATGCAGCATTAGGGTGGGGTCCCATAACGTGGGAACTGATTTTATGTCTGTTGCTCACATACTTCCTGTTTAACGAAATCTGGCCATTTTTGACTTTGACAGATTTTTTTTAATATCCTAAAACAAATTGATATTGATTTTCCTCTTACATGATTTTTGACAGATCTACAATGTAAATCTCCTCAGTGCTTTTACAATTTATGGATGGTCATTCCTGAACTTTTTTTTATCAAATATTTTATATGTGGTGGAAATGGTAGATAATTGTTTACTTAATCAAATAGAAAAAAGAAAATGATAGGTCCGTGTGCTCGTTTTTGAGATAAATGACGTAAAGAATTTGGAGGGAAGTCAGACTCCTCTAGATTTTACATAACTTTAACAGGTCTTAAAAATCATGAAGTTGTATCAAGAATTTCAAGAAATTTTATATAATTGGTTTTTAAGGGTTATAAAATCAGAAAATATAAAAAGTAGGGGTCAGTGTGCAAAAAAAAATCTTCAATATCTAAAGGCAAAGTCTAGAGGAGTTCCGAAATCAGACTGACAAGAGTGACCTTCCTTAAGTTTGTTTCATTTCCCTGTACAAAATATCCCTTATTAATTTTAGTTACAAAATACAAGATATGTTATGTACACTCCAGCTAGAACGGATCAATCAAAGCCGTGATGCCGTAAAAACATGTTAAAGTTTAACTTAAGTATATATGTTTATGGTTAAGAAAATGAAAAAAAAAGTGTGTGATAAGTCAGAATCAGGACTTCAACAGAATTGACAATCATTGAATGAGAACTTGATGAATGGTCAGTATAAACTAACTGTAGGCCTAGGCAGAAACAAAATGAACAAGAAGGATGGATTTTGTAATCAATCCATTAAAGGAAAGCTTGAAATAAATACAATAGTCTTAACTTAATTGTAGTAGATTAAATGTTGTCTTTTTGGCCGGAATTCACTAGTGAAAATCTAGGTTAATATGGAGTAGGCATTGCCTAAATGCGAGCATAGCTAAAAGGGACTACGTTTTGTTTATTTTCCAATATTTCCATTTGCTTATTTTGGGGCGAGATGGTATGGGGCGATTAAGCTTCGAGACACGTTAGTTTCGTACGTGCATTTAACCAAGACGAAACGAGCAGCTTATGTGTATTTATTATTTTAAGAATATTATTTTCTTGATAAAAGCGCAATTTATTATTTTTTTAAGCATTATTTCTTTTCTTATAAATTATTTTAACATTCACTCTGGTCCTGTAAAAATAATAACCCTTTCCGGACCATAAAAAATCTAAATCAGCATTAGCAAATTTCTCGCGGAAACAAATACCGTAGAGCTCTCCGCTCGAGCGGGCACTTCGTGCCTGCTTGCGAGCTATGCTCGCTATAAAATGGTGAATGTTGGACAGGCAGGCAGGGAAAATACTTTTGTAACAGTTTGCTCAGCTATTACTTATCACAGCCTCTTGATATTTGGTATTCAGTATCAGCATGGACTCCCATAACGTGGAAGACAATTTCAGGTCAATCACTCACCGTCTTTCTGTGAACTGACTTAGTTATTTTTTAAGACTAATGTACAAAGAAAATTTTTATTAACAGTTTTCACAGCAACTGCTAATCACAGCCTCTTGATATTTGGTATGCAGCATCAGCATGAGCTCCCATAGCGTGGGATTCAATTTCAGGTCTATTGCTCACCAACTTCCTGTTTATCGACTTAGTTAATTTTTTAGACTATTGTTCAATAATAGAAAATTTTCGTTACAGTTTTCTCAGTAACAACTAATCACAGCCTCTAGATATTTGGTATGCAGCATCAGCATGGGCTACCATAACGTGGGATCCGATTTCAGGTCTGTACTTCCTCATACTTCCTGTTAAACGAAATCCGGCCACCTCTGTCTTTGACCCATTTTTATGCCTGTCGAACAATAATACATTTTTGTACACTTTTAGCTTTTTATTTAAAACAAACAATACAAGTCCAATTTAAATCATTGCAGCTGCTTTGATAATTTTTTGGGCTTGGAAAATTAATGTTGGGGCTAAAGGCTTCAAAGTCAAAAAAGCTTAGGGCTTCTGCTTGCCAAAAAAAAAATTCAACCCCAGTAATAATAGTGCAATTAAAACAACACTTGAATTTGCTATAGAAGAATCTAAACAGAGTGAATCAATATAATGGAAATGGGACGATAAAAAGGTTTCACAAGAATGAAAATTATTTTTAAATTCTTCATATCAGAGTATGATACATGTACGTAGAGGAAAAGGGTCTAATGTGACTGCAATATTTATTCTTAGTGCTCTTAGTTTTAAAAAAAAATTCTCAACATACATGTATCTTGAACTTAACATACACTGTATATTGAATAACACATCAAGATACATGTATCAATAATATTCATATTATCCATTATTTCTTATTATATGACTAATTTATTTTTATTTTTATTATTTTGTATTTCCGGGTTCCTGTAACAGCTTATTTACTGTTAATAATTAATAATTGTTGAGTAAGTCATGTAAGTTTCAAAACAGTTAAAGAATGAATATTTTTATTATTTATATTTAATACAGTACACATGCACATGAGTGATGTTCATTTTCCATCACTGCTTTCCTAAAAAGTTTGGTTACATTATGAATTATGAAAGAAACTTTAAATAAACTAATAATTTCATTTAATTCAATATTAAAAATTTAAAACAAGAACATGTCCATAAGACATTATGACCAATCTAGAAACATTTGGGACGGGCGAACAGACTTGAACACTATGTGCACTCCTTTTTTCGTACATGTAGATGGTTAAAAAACCAGTGTTCTCCATTGGCCATTTAAGCCAGGTGTGCCAACCACATTTTTTCCAGAGCCGACCACCTTTCATTTTGGTAAGGTGGTCTGCAATTTTCATAAAATTCCATGTTTAATTAGGTCTTTTGTTACTAATTAAATAAAGACATTGAGTGACACTTTTATAACCCAAGCCAATTAAAACCATAGATCGATAGGTGACCAGCAAACATAAGAGAAATTTGCCGACAAGGTAAAACAGGAGTATCATCCAATCAAAAATGGAGAAAATGTAAATAAAAAATTGCTGGCACGTGACGTGTCAAGAATGACATGCATCCATGTGGTTAATTCAAAGGTTTTATTGAAAGAAAAAGAATATTGATATTTACCTTCAACTTAGAAATAGTTAAATTCACAAAAAGAACATAAAACATACAATAAAGTTTGAATATTTGATGACAGAACTTCTGCAATGCTAATGAAGGATCAAGTGAGTGTGTTTGTTTACATTTGAGCTGTGATCATGTGACTTTTTGGCTGGAAAACTAACATATTGGCTAACGTTAACTATTAGGAAAAGAAAGATACTCTAGCCCAAACAAAAAAATAAAAGAAAAGCTATTATTACTGTATCATTGTTTGTATACAGTGCATTTTATGGTTTTATAATTTTTTTTTTAAAACAGGGGGTCCTCAGAACAAGAGGGGGATCCAAATCTATTTTGACAAACTTTGCCAACAGTTTGCATGAAATCATAAATTTTTGCAACAAAAAAGGAACCTAGACCCCTGAACGTCCCTCTAGATTGGCCTCTGTAAAAAACCCGGTTGATTAGGGTTAAGCAGTAGAAAAAACCCTGTTGATAAGTGGTTTTTTTTACCTTTTTGAAAAAGGAGAACATTGTAAACACACAGTAAAATTCTTTAAATATACAAGATACATTTTGTACATGTACAAGGCTCCATTAATTAGGAGGTGAAGTGACTATTTTCACCAAATTTGCTAAAAAAACCTCAACATTGTATGTGTTTAATATAAATTAATGCAGCATTAAACTGGACCAAACCAATTTTAGCTGGAAAGACTGTTTAATGAAAAAGTAAACAGTTATTTTAATTTGTGCAATAATGTTGTGAAATTGTCATGCATGCATCATGTGCATTTTATTGCTTTGTGTGTACATGTAGGTGTTTTAATAAGCATATATACTCACTGTCCATTTTAAATAGTATGTATAATTTTTTTTTGTTTTTTCCAGGTTTGAAATGGATCCATTGTAGTGGACAAGTTTTGACATTTGATTTTCTGCTCAATGTAAGTTTAAATTAAAGATTTATGCACATCCTAATTTTATTTTGAATTTTGCATTTTAATTGCCATGACTTGCAACATTTATGTATTAGTTTGCTAATTGATTTTTCCACCATGCATATTGTCCATTATTTCCTATTCAGACTTTGCCAAATAGTTCTGGAATAGGCCGGACTTTTGGTCCGATAACGTTACATCAATTGCCGGTCCGACTTCAACACAATCGGACCAAACTTATAAAGGACTTGGAAAATATATTTAATTTTAATACTTTTGTTCCCATTCAGTACAAATACTATTATGTCAATAAAGTGTGATGCCTACTGATGAGTCCCAATCACACTATTTTTGTTTTTGTTGTTTTTTTTTTAATCGTGTTCATAAAAAGGGACGAAACTCGTAAGGCCGAACAGACCCAAAATTTTTCTTTTGGCATATAAATTAATTTTGCAAGATTTTGCTTTCTATTCTTAATGATAAAATTGAGTTTTCAAAAACAACTTCTTAATCAATTAATCAAAAATGGTCACAAAGGCCTTGGGAGTCTAGGCACATCAGATCCTATATTTATATCCAAAATAACCAAGTTGCAAAGGATATAATGTTTTTGACTAGTCCGTCTGTCCATCATCAAAATTTTCAGATCTCGGGTATAATTAATCATAAGCTTTTGACATTTGGTATGTAGCTTCATGCAGGTATGGGTGACTGGGTCCCATATGGTGGAATTCATTTTCAGGTCTGCCAATCATCGACTTCCTGTATAAGGAGTCAATTTAGACTTTTTTCACTCATTTTTCAGAGATAAAAATTTTCATAACACATCTTCAGCTATAATTAATCATAGGCTTTTGATATTTGATATTTAGCTTCAGGTAGGGGTCCCATATGGTGGGATTATTTTTTAGGTATCGATCATATGCTTCCTGAATAATGAGCCAACACAGACTTTTTTCACTAAATTATCAGGATTGAAAAATGCTACCAGTATATAAAAATATTTCAATCTCTATCAATGTCCTATTAGAGTCCATGTCCTGCCTGTGTCCACACTTGTTTTTTATGAAAAAAAAGCACACAAACCCATTCTTGTTCAAAGTCTACGAATGATTCATGGGGGGGGGGGGGGGGTAATTCCAAGTATTTTCGGGTACAGATGTGCTGCCCAGAAATTTTATACCCACCAAATTCATATGTACGCCTTCTTAAAAAAGACACCCATTCATATATTTTTAATGCCTTTAAAATTACACAGAATACAAGATATTATATGTTTAAACCAATAAAAGGTGCCCAGTACTGAGCTACAAAATTACTAAAAACAAAGTTATGATTTGTGAGAATATGCTTAAACTGATATTCTATTAAAATTAAAATGTGAATGGTAAAAGTTATCAAATGCATGTACAATCAGGGCTGCAAGGAGGCAAAACCTGGATGAAATTTGCGAAAAGAACACCTTATCATATATGTAAGAAGTAAAGGTGTACCAAAGGGGTAATCAGAACCATAAAACCGTAAAGACAAAGACAAAACCGGTAGACAAAAAATCATCACAACGAAACAAATCACACAACAACATAAAACATATACACATACATAACAACAAAACCGCATTCAGCAAAGTAAACTCAAGTCGAAATGAGAGTGAACTCAGGTGCCCAGAAAGAGTAAACAGTTCCTGCTTACTATAGAACACCCGTAACGTTGCCAAAGATCGACTAAGTGGTCGTCAAACCCGGAAAGGATGACTATACCAAACGCTATGTCAAACCAACATCTGTACTCATCTGCGAGATAGATATCCCATATTTGCAAGCACATGGTGTCTTCCGTAAAATTTTTTGAGTGATGACAACAACCTGGGAGCAACGTACCCCTGTGTTAATCATTTGCTTGTCAGTCATGTAGCTCTATCAAGGAAGTCGTTGTACTCCTCACATGCTCTGGAATAACGAATAAATTGTGATACGAAAACTCCATTTGCTGGAGCGGACGGAATGTTGCTACACAGAATGAGACAGTTACTACTGGAAAGTTTAAGATATCATTTTTGTCATAAAGCTTTGTACAACGCCTTCCTAGTGTGTAAATTTCGAAAAATAGATCCAAAAATGAAGAGGACCTCCTAGAATCTATAGTGTCCTTTATCGCAAGTTCCTTCGGATATATGAGATGTAAATAGTCACCAAATCGAGGATTTTTGTGCCCATTGGGATACATACTGTCTGCTAAATAACACGTCCACCAAACTGTACAAATATGTTGTCGATCAGAAAGTTTAGCATTTCTATTATTTGATCTTCTGTAAATTTGTTTTTCCTGCTAGACTATTGGATGACAAAATAACTCTTTTTATAAACGACTACCAATTAACAACATCTTAAATGTCCACCCTTTTCACATATTGAGAACCCCAGAAAGAAGACTCTTTTGGGCCGCATATATGTAACTATCTTTATAATGGAAGTTATCCCCCCGCGTGGGATGTTTTGGAATTTTTCCATTTAGCCAGCATGTTTTCCCATTCGAACGACCCATTGAGCCTATAAGGTGCATAAAGAAAAAAAAACAAGTGACTGACAAATTTTTTAATTACTTTCTGTTGGACGGAATTGCCAAAATTGTACGATCGCTGATGCGCTAACGGACAAGAATGCAACATTTCCTGTTGACGAAGTGATGCATCTAGAGTCGGGTTGAAATAGAGGGGTGATAATTGATGTGTTATATCATTGGAACAAAACAGGCGGAAAAACAGAAGTAGATCAAAATGAATAAAAAAAAGTAAACTCTTCGAGAGCTCACAATACCAAAAAGTGAGAACGGTTAACTTTGTTGTTCTGTATATGAATCTAAATCAAAAGCTTGGAAGGTCGAAAACCAAAAGTATTGAGGGACCATAACTTATACACAAAATGTTCAAACATGGAAGCCACCTTAGCACAGAAAACATCGACCGTGTGTATCAAATAGGAAAGAAACCCGGTGTTTTAAACAATTTTTAATTAAGACAAAAACAGCGATCAGTTATTTTAATCCTGATGAGCATTAGCCCAACACCATAACCCGTTAATCCCGTAACGTTTCAGTAACAAATGTATTATGGTTTATTGACCATTGTGTGGTTAATCAATCAACCATTTAACATAATCATGTTGAAAAGACATAGAAAATAGTTAATATGGCAGCCATTTTTCGGAATGAGTGTTTAGATTAAAAAATCTAATAACTGTACCTTTTATTTTGTTTTACACAAGTTTACTTTTCGTTTTGTTATTTTACTTTCTCATTATGGTTTCCTAGTCATACAAATGTAGGAATATATGTTCGTGACTCAAATAAAATGATACAGTGTTAGTCCAGTCTAACAACTTACTTACCTCTTGAAACCAGATAGTGGTTTAAATTCATGTATTTCTAATGTTCCAAGATGAACCCTGCTTGGCATTATAATGCTTTTTTGGTTGTCAATAACTGCCACAGTTGCATTGTTATATTGACCTATTAAAAAATCTAATAACTGTACCTTTTATTTTGTTTTACACAAGTTTACTTTTCGTTTTGTTATTTTACTTTCTCATTATGGTTTCCTAGTCATACAAATGTAGGAATATATGTTCGTGACTCAAATAAAATGATACAGTGTTAGTCCAGTCTAACAACTTACTTACCTCTTGAAACCAGATAGTGGTTTAAATTCATGTATTTCTAATGTTCCAAGATGAACCCTGCTTGGCATTATAATGCTTTTTTGGTTGTCAATAACTGCCACAGTTGCATTGTTATATTGACCTATTACAAGGTCAGATGAATTGTTTGATTTTTCCAAGGACATCAGATGGAATCTAGTTTTTAGCTGTATTCCAGCCGTAGAGTCACCAAAATAAAAATCCTGGAATTAAAAAAATGAAAAGAAATGATCAAATGTATCCCCATATGTCCCGATTATGGCTGAAATATCGCCGTAGGGACTTTCAGCTATCAACAATCAATCAAGCAAATGTATCCCAGCTGAATAATAGCACGAGTTGCATTTTGCAACCATGCAGGGAATTGATGGAAAAGAAAATCATTTGCACCCGCGCGAGTTCCGGGTGGCGAATAGGCCCACAGCAGCGCTAAGCTTGTCGGTAAAAATCCACTTAAGAGCGCACAGAAACCTGACACACAAAGCGACTGGGATGTGTGCCCCAGGTGGTTGAATGGGGCAGCCCTGACATCGAGAGATACGGGGTCGTCAGGCGATAATGCGTAAAACCTGACTGCAAACAATAGTGATGCACTTTGTAGGGGAAAAATGTCACGTTCCTTGCACGTTTAAGAACCCTGCTGCAGGTCTCGGTAAGAGTAGGACCCATAGGATCCCCATGCAGGAGGCTAAATTTCCCGTCCCTACACATCACTCTTTTTTTCCAGTGGCAGTCAAAACTCTCCTACTTAATTGGCCTTGTGTCCCCATTTCTTCCACTTCATCATCATTTCATGTTCATTCTATCACCACTTTCATGTTCATCTCCCGGATATAGCCGAAAGCGTGCTGCTTGGGAGTAAAGCAATAACTAACCAACTAACTAAGACAATCATTTGTCAGTTGTAGTAAAACGTCAGATGTACAAGAAGTAAACAAGTAATACTGTGAGCGAGCTCAAAAAAGGATACCCCTTGCTTCATATTGAACTCTGTACTGTAAAAAAAAATCTCAAGTCCAGCTATCTCCCCTCAATAATAACCAAGAGGAATACAAATTCTTCATGCACATCTACAGATGATGTACTTCTTTCATGTAAAGTTTCATCAAAATCCATCAAGAGGTTTAGGAGTTGCGCTTAGGAGATCTCCCATTGAATAATGTATTTAAAAAGTCTAAGTCCGGTTATCTCCACTGAAAGATGTCTGATTGCAATATAAATTCTTCATGCACTTCTACATATGATGTACTTCCTTCATGTAAAGTTTCATCAAAATCCTTCAGTTGCGCTTACGAGGTCTCCCATTGAATAATGTATTTTTAAAAGTCTTAGTCCAACTATCTTCCCTGAATGATGTCCGAGTGCAATGAAAATTCTTCATGCACATCTTCTTATGATGTGCTTTATTCATCTTAAGTTTCGGCAAAATCCTCTCAGCGGTTTAGGACAAGAAGCGCTTACGAGTTATGTGGACAGACGGACGGACGGACAGACAGACAGGGTGTTTCCTATAAAATCCCCCCAAACTTTGTTTGCGGGGGGTATAATAAAGGAGACAAATAAAACGATTTTGAAGGGAGTTAGTGAAGTTTTGCCAAGATGGCGGCTTTCCTCCCTTGTAGGTATAATAGAGTAGGGGTCGATTTTTTTAAAGTCGATATAATAAACAGAATTCAAGTCCCTGTGAATTAAAAAGGGCGATAAACCGTAACACTCACTAAGTCTAGAACTTTAAATACTTGAATCAAGTCTATTCAAAATATTAATCGGTAATTCGCTTAGCTTACATCGTTGTATCTATCAGTCTAATAAAATATATCTATAATCCACTTTTAGTCTAGAACGTTTAACTTAAATCAGTCTAAAAAGATATTTATCGGTATATCACTAAAGTCTATTACTTTGTATGCTTCAATAAGTCTATAATGAAAAAATCTACTGGTAATTCTCTTAGCTTTAACTTTGAATACTTTAATCTGTGTTATAGGAATATTTGCAAATTACCAGCTTTTCCCTTTCATCTCATCTGCCTGATAGTTCTTAGTATCATATAAATGAAATACCAGATTGAACCACTTGATTACATTGGCGTCATGTGATATGATGTAATATAAAATGAAACGTTAAATGACGTTATTCAGCTTGAAAACTTCATAAAAAGTTGTTTTTTTATATTACCGATAAAAAGAATATCATATACTTTCCTTTTTGATACTATCATAATCTAATTTCCTTTCAGACTTGCCTTATCGGGCTCATCTGCTACTCATCTAAATATAGACAGTATAAAAATAGAACATAATGAGATGTGGAATACGTATAGGAAACACAACCTACACTATAATCGACAATTTAAAAAATCCACAATGGAAAACTGCCAGCAGCCTTCAATGTGACCAGTGGTCGCTGCTCGTTGTTTTTCAATTGGTTCTGGGTTGAAAATAAACTACAAATGATTCAAGCCAAATTCTAAAGTGCAGTGAAAGACCCACTTCTTGACAAACAAAAACAAATAACATAAATTCGACCAAATACAATTATAAGCTTTGATAAAGATTCCTGGAATAGGACAGGCACATTTAAAAGTACATAATGTCCTATAATATATAACCCATAAAAACTCAGCGTCAAGTTGGTTCAATATTCAACATTCAACATTAAAAATTTTTTTTGTTAGTTCAACTTTCAAATTTTTTTTTGGTAGTTCAACATTCAAAATTTTTCTTACTTCAATATTGAAACAGATTTTGTTTCAACATTCAACATTCAAAATTTTTCTTACTTCAATATTGAAACAGATTTTGTTTCAACATTCAACATTCAAAATTTTTCTTACTTCAATATTGAAACAGATTTTGTTTCAACATTCAACATTCAAAATTTTTCTTACTTCAATATTGAAACAGATTTTGTTTCAACGTTCAACATTCAAAATTTTTTTACTTCAATATTGAAACAGATTTTGTTTCAACATTCAACATTCAATTTTTTTCTTACTTCAATATTGAAACAGATTTTGTTTCAACATTCAACATTCAAAATTTTTCTTACTTCAATATTGAAACAGAATTTGTTTCAACATTCAACATTCAAAATTTTTCTTACTTCAATATTGAAACAGATTTTGTTTCAACATTCAACATTCAAAATTTTTCTTACTTTAATATTGAAACATATTTTGTTTCAACATTCAACATTCAAAATTTTTCTTACTTCAATATTGAAACATATTTTGTTTCAACGTTCAACATTCAAAATTTTTTTACTTCAATATTGAAACAGATTTTGTTTCAACATTCAACATTCAATTTTTTTCTTACTTCAATATTGAAACATATTTTGTTTCAACATTCAACATTCAAAATTTTTCTTACTTCAATATTGAAACAGAATTTGTTTCAACATTCAACATTCAACATTTTTCTTACTTCAATATTGAAACAGATTTTGTTTCAACATTCAACATTCAAAATTTTTCTTACTTCAATATTGAAACAGATTTTGTTTCAACATTCAACATTCAAAATTTTTCTTACTTCAATATTGAAACAGATTTTGTTTCAACATTCAACATTCAAAATTTTTCTTACTTCAATATTGAAACAGATTTTGTTTCAACGTTCAACATTCAAAATTTTTTTACTTCAATATTGAAACATATTTTGTTTCAACATTCAACATTCAATTTTTTTCTTACTTCAATATTGAAACACAACATTCAACATTCAAAATTTTTCTTACTTCAATATTGAAACAGAATTTGTTTCAACATTCAACATTCAAAATTTTTCTTACTTCAATATTGAAACAGATTTTGTTTCAACGTTCAACATTCAAAAATTTTTTACTTCAATATTGAAACAGATTTTGTTTCAACATTCAACATTCAAAATTTTTCTTACTTCAATATTGAAACAGAATTTGTGTCAACATTCAACATTCAAATTTTTTCTTACTTCAATATTGAAACAGATTTTGTTGAACGTTGAAACAAAATCTGTTTCAATATTGAAGTAAGAAAAAAATTGAATGTTGAATGTTGAAACAAAATCTGTTTCAATATTGAAGTAAGAAAAATTTTGAATGTTGAATGTTGAAACAAAATCTGTTTCAATATTGAAGTAAGAAAAATTTTGAATGTTGAATGTTGAAACAAAATCTGTTTCAATATTGAAGTAAAAAAATTTTGAATGTTGAACGTTGAAACAAAATCTGTTTCAATATTGAAGTAAGAAAAAAATTGAATGTTGAATGTTGAAACAAAATCTGTTTCAATATTGAAGTAAGAAAAATTTTGAATGTTGAATGTTGAAACAAAATCTGTTTCAATATTGAAGTAAGAAAAATTTTGAATGTTGAATGTTGAAACAAAATCTGTTCCAATATTGAAGTAAGAAAAATTTTGAATGTTGAATGTTGAAACAAAATCTGTTTCAATATTGAAGTAAACAAATTTTGAATGTTGAACGTTGAAACAAAATCTGTTTCAATATTGAAGTAAGAAAAATTTTGAATGTTGAAACAAAATCTGTTTCAATATTGAAGTAAGAAAAATTTTGAATGTTGAATGTTGAAACAAAATCTGTTTCAATATTGAAGTAAAAAAATTTTGAATGTTGAACGTTGAAACAAAATCTGTTTCAATATTGAAGTAAAAAAATTTTGAATGTTGAACGTTGAAACAAAATCTGTTTCAATATTGAAGTAAGAAAAATTTTGAGTGTTGAATGTTGAAACAAAATCTGTTTCAATATTGAAGTAAGAAAAATTTTGAATGTTGAATGTTGAAACAAAATCTGTTTCAATATTGAAGTAAGAAAAATTTTGAATGTTGAATGTTGAAACAAAATCTGTTTCAATATTGAAGTAAGAAAAAAATTGAATGTTGAATGTTGAAACAAAATCTGTTCCAATATTGAAGTAAAAAAATTTTGAATGTTGAACGTTGAAACAAAATCTGTTTCAATATTGAAGTAAGAAAAATTTTGAATGTTGAATGTTGAAACAAAATCTGTTTCAATATTGAAGTAAGAAAAATTTTGAATGTTGAATGTTGAAACAAAATCTGTTTCAATATTGAAGTAAAAAAATTTTGAATGTTGAACGTTGAAACAAAATCTGTTTAAATATTGAAGTAAGAAAAATTTTGAAGGTTGAATGTTGAAACAAATTCTGTTTCAATATTGAAGTAAGAAAAAAATTGAATGTTGAATGTTGAAACAAAATCTGTTTCAATATTGAAGTAAGAAAAAAATTGAATGTTGAATGTTGAAACAAAATCTGTTTCAATATTGAAGTAAACAAATTTTGAATGTTGAACGTTGAAACAAAATCTGTTTCAATATTGAAGTAAGAAAAATTTTGAATGTTGAATGTTGAAACAAAATCTGTTTCAATATTGAAGTAAGAAAAATTTTGAATGTTGAATGTTGAAACAAAATCTGTTTCAATATTGAAGTAAAAAAATTTTGAATGTTGAACGTTGAAACAAAATTTGTTTCAATATTGAAGTAAGAAAAAATTTGAATGTTGAATGTTGAAACAAAATCTGTTTCAATATTGAAGTAAGAAAAATTTTGAATGTTGAATGTTGAAACAAAATCTGTTTCAATATTGAAGTAAGAAAAATTTTGAATGTTGAATGTTGAAACAAAATCTGTTTCAATATTGAAGTAAAAAAATTTTGAATGTTGAACGTTGAAACAAAATCTGTTTCAATATTGAAGTAAGAAAAATTTTGAAGGTTGAATGTTGAAACAAATTCTGTTTCAATATTGAAGTAAGAAAAATTTTGAATGTTGAATGTTGAAACAAAATCTGTTTCAATATTGAAGTAAGAAAAAAATTGAATGTTGAAACAAAATCTGTTTCAATATTGAAGTAAAAAAATTTTGAATGTTGAACGTTGAAACAAAATCTGTTTCAATATTGAAGTAAGAAAAATTTTGAATGTTGAATGTTGAAACAAAATCTGTTTCAATATTGAAGTAAGAAAAATTTTGAATGTTGAATGTTGAAACAAAATCTGTTTCAATATTGAAGTAAGAAAAATTTTGAATGTTGAATGTTGAAACAAAATCTGTTTCAATATTGAAGTAAGAAAAATTTTGAATGTTGAATGTTGAAACAAAATCTGTTTCAATATTGAAGTAAAAAAATTTTGAATGTTGAACGTTGAAACAAAATCTGTTTCAATATTGAAGTAAGAAAAATTTTGAATGTTGAATGTTGAAACAAAATCTGTTTCAATATTGAAGTAAGAAAAATTTTGAATGTTGAATGTTGAAACAAAATCTGTTTCAATATTGAAGTAAGAAAAATTTTGAATGTTGAATGTTGAAACAAAATCTGTTTCAATATTGAAGTAAGAAAAAAAATTGAATGTTGAATGTTGAAACAAAATCTGTTCCAATATTGAAGTAAAAAAATTTTGAATGTTGAACGTTGAAACAAAATCTGTTTCAATATTGAAGTAAGAAAAATTTTGAATGTTGAATGTTGAAACAAAATCTGTTTCAATATTGAAGTAAGAAAAAATTTGAATGTTGAATCTTGAAACAAAATCTGTTTCAATATTGAAGTAAGAAAAATTTTGAATGTTGAATGTTGAAACAAAATCTGTTTCAATATTGAAGTAAGAAAAATTTTGAATGTTGAATGTTGAAACAAAATCTGTTTCAATATTGAAGTAAAAAAATTTTGAATGTTGAACGTTGAAACAAAATCTGTTTCAATATTGAAGTAAGAAAAATTTTGAATGTTGAATGTTGAAACAAAATCTGTTTCAATATTGAAGTAAGAAAAAATTTGAATGTTGAATGTTGAAACAAAATCTGTTTCAATATTGAAGTAAGAAAAAAATTGAATGCTGAATGTTGAAACAAAATCTGTTTCAATATTGAAGTAAAAAAATTTTGAATGTTGAACGTTGAAACAAAATCTGTTTCAATATTGAAGTAACAAAAATTTTGAATGTTGAATGTTGAAACAAAATCTGTTTCAATATTGAAGTAAGAAAAATTTTGAATGTTGAACGTTGAAACAAAATCTGTTTCAATATTGAAGTAAGAAAAATTTTGAATGTTGAATGTTGAAACAAAATCTGTTTCAATATTGAAGTAAGAAAAATTTTGAATGTTGAATGTTGAAACAAAATCTGTTTCAATATTGAAGTAAGAAAAATTTTGAATGTTGAATGTTGAAACAAAATCTGTTTCAATATTGAAGTAAAAAAAATTTTGAATGTTGAACGTTGAAACAAAATATGTTTCAATATTGAAGTAAGAAAAATTTTGAATGTTGAATGTTGAAACAAAATCTGTTTCAATATTGAAGTAAGAAAAATTTTGAATGTTGAATGTTGAAACAAAATCTGTTTCAATATTGAAGTAAGAAAAATTTTGAATGTTGAATGTTGAAACAAAATCTGTTTCAATATTGAAGTAAGAAAAAAATTGAATGTTGAATGTTGAAACAAAATCTGTTCTAATATTGAAGTAAAAAATTTTTGAATGTTGAACGTTGAAACAAAATCTGTTTCAATATTGAAGTAAGAAAAATTTTGAATGTTGAATGTTGAAACAAAATCTGTTTCAATATTGAAGTAAGAAAATTTTGAATGTTGAATGTTGAAACAAAATCTGTTTCAATATTGAAGTAAGAAAAATTTTGAATGTTGAATGTTGAAACAAAATCTGTTTCAATATTGAAGTAAGAAAAATTTTGAATGTTGAATGTTGAAACAAAATCTGTTTCAATATTGAAGTAAAAAAATTTTTAATGTTGAACGTTGAAACAAAATCTGTTTCAATATTGAAGTAAGAAAAATTTTGAAGGTTGAATGTTGAAACAAATTCATTTTCAATATTGAAGTAAGAAAAATTTTGAATGTTGAATGTTGAAACAAAATCTGTTTCAATATTGAAGTAAAAAAAAATTTGAATGTTGAACGTTGAAACAAAATCTGTTTCAATATTGAAGTAAGAAAAATTTTGAATGTTGAATGTTGAAACAAAATCTGTTTCAATATTGAAGTAAGAAAAATTTTGAATGTTGAATGTTGAAACAAAATCTGTTTCAATATTGAAGTAAGAAAAATTTTGAATGTTGAATGTTGAAACAAAATCTGTTTCAATATTGAAGTAAGAAAAATTTTGAATGTTGAATGTTGAAACAAAATCTGTTTCATATGAAGTAAAAAAATTTTGAATGTTGAACGTTGAAACAAAATCTGTTTCAATATTGAAGTAAGAAAAATTTTGAATGCTGAATGTTGAAACAAAATCTGTTTCAATATTGAAGTAAGAAAAATTTTGAATGTTGAATATTGAAACAAAATCTGTTTCAATATTGAAGTAAAAAAATTTTGAATGTTGAACGTTGAAACAAAATCTGTTTCAATATTGAAGTAAGAAAAATTTTGAATGTTGAATGTTGAAACAAAATCTGTTTCAATATTGAAGTAAGAAAAATTTTGAATGTTGAATGTTGAAACAAAATCTGTTTCAATATTGAAGTAAGAAAAAAATTGAATGTTGAATGTTGAAACAAAATCTGTTTCAATATTGAAGTAAACAAATTTTGAATGTTGAACGTTGAAACAAAATCTGTTTCAATATTGAAGTAAGAAAAATTTTGAATGTTGAATGTTGAAACAAAATCTGTTTCAATATTGAAGTAAGAAAAATTTTGAATGTTGAATGTTGAAACAAAATCTGTTTCAATATTGAAGTAAGAAAAATTTTGAATGTTGAATGTTGAAACAAAATCTGTTTCAATATTGAAGTAAAAAAATTTTGAATGTTGAACGTTGAAACAAAATCTGTTTCAATATTGAAGTAAGAAAAATTTTGAATGTTGAATGTTGAAACAAAATCTGTTTCAATATTGAAGTAAGAAAAAAATTGAATGTTGAATGTTGAAACAAAATCTGTTTCAATATTGAAGTAAAAACATTTTGAATGTTGGATTTTGAAACAAAATCTGTTTCAATATTGAAGTAAGAAAAATTTTGAATGTTGAATGTTGAAACAAAATCTGTTTCAATATTGAAGTAAGAAAAATTTTGAATGTTGAACTAACAAAAAAAAATTTGAATGTTGAACTAACAAAAAAAAATTTGAATGTTGAATGTTGAATATTGAACCAACTTGACGCTGGTCCCATAAAAATCATTAAAATGTGTAGAACAAAACACACCAGAACAAATTAAATAGAAAGGTTTACCAAGGATTTAAGTAGTGAATAACTTTTGTAAAGCTGGCCTGGAAGCAGAAATTCATCTTTGTCTATTACTGCAACATATTTATAATGGTACAGTCGTGCTTGGCAATCCATAACCGTCATTTCTTCCGTAGCCCATTGATTAAGGTTTCTTTCTCCGAAATCCCGCACAATAGTATCTAAAGGAATAAAATAAAATACCACAAAGCTTTCTATTACCATGACTTTTATTGTGTCAAGCAATTTATAATCGTAAATCATCTTCTTTTTGTTTAGGAATAGCAATATATCAATTGAATTCAGATTAGAGGTAATAGATATTGATGTTATTCGAACATCTCCGCCATTTCAACAAGAACCTCCTCGCGGTAGGAGAAGGTTCCTGTATCCGGTTGAGCTGAAACGTAAGCAGGTAACTTCTGATGTGGTGTGTTATTAGCCACAGTTAACAGTCGCTGCAGAGGCGTAAAGCCTATTGTTACAACTTTAAACTTCCTATTGAATCATATTATTCAAATGGGAATGGACAGTGTTTGGACAAACATTAGACACTTGTTTACTTTAATTGGAGGAAACGTATACATGTATTATGTAACGGGGTTGCTCCCCTTCCTAGTAAATTTAAATAGCCAGCCTATACCCCTGAACAAGGGAAGTACTTCTTTGATTCAGAGGTAGAGCGCCTGACTGTAAACCTAGGGGTCTCGTTGTGAAGTAATTCATGCCCTCCGGTTATATTAGCGCCCAACTTAAAAGCCCACGATGGTTAGAACATGAAAAATAGCCAGGGTTAGTTGTGGTAAGAGTCATACATGAAGGTATGATAACTCTTGAGGAGGGGGGAGTATAACGGCGTTGCTCCCCTTCCTAGTAGATTTAAATAGCCAGCCTTTATCCCTGAAAAAGGGAAGTACTTCTTTGAGGGGGACAATTGGTTTATTTTATTCTCCGTTATTGGCAATTTAATATTCCGTGCATTGCGATTTGTTGAAATATTTTTCGTGCATCGTGATTGGATATTGCACGTGAACCGTTCTCAGCAAAGTATTTTGTCCGTGATTCGTTTCAGGCATGCTTTACAGAAATACACAGTCAAACTTTTATCCGTGATAATAAATTTAGCCATATTTTGTGTTTCGTTATTTGCATTTTTTATTCTTCGTGATTCGTGATCAGGACCCCTAACAGGACCAACTTCTTTGGTTCAGAGATAGAGCGCCTAACTGTAAACCTAGAGGTATCGGGTTCGATTCCCGGTAAGGACATGTCGATTTAGTAATTCATGCTCTCCGGTTACAATTAAAACTGATCAGTAGGTAAATAATTAAATCAAGTAATAAAATCATGACTTATACATGTACAAATGTAACACAGATGTTTGGGCATAATATAGAATTTTTTTGCTTGTTTCCAGAATTCTACACGACATTTTATAAGCAGGCTTTCCACAGATGGGTGTTAGTTTCCCAAATTCGTGCGTGTTCTGGGTGGCGAATAGGCCCGCAGCAGCGCTGAGCTTGTCGGTAAAAGTCCACTAAAGAGCGCTCAGAAACCTGACATCGGGTCAGGCCGCTTGGCCCACAACGCGACTGGGATGTGTGGCCCAGGTGGTTGAATGGGGCAGCCCTGACAACGAGAGATGCGGGGTCGTCAGGCGAAAATAAGGTAAACCTGACCGCAAACCACAGTGCTGCACCGTGTTGGGAAAAATGTCACGTTCCTCGCACGTTAAAGAACCCTGCTGCAGGTCTCGGTAAGAGTAGGACCCGTAGGATCCCTATGCAGGAGGATAAATTTCCCGTCCCTACACATCACTCTTTTTTCCAGTGGCGGTCAAACTCTCCTACCCGATTGACCTTGTGTTCTTATTTCCTCCAATTCATCATCATTTCATGTTCATTGTATCACCATTTTCATGTTCATCTCCCGGATATAGCCGAAATCGTGCCGCTTGAGAGCAAAGCATTAACTAACTAAATTCCCAAATTTGGCTAGGGTTGAAAATATATAAAATTAAAGAAAATCTGTTGCTATGGTTACCTTATATAATAATATATAATCTTATTTGAAATTACGTGGTATTTGGCACTTCCCCAAAATTTTGATACATTGTTTAGTGTTGCTAGCTTTATATGTAAACAGCATGGCGGATGCAAAGGGAAACTAGGATTGTGTAGTTTAAGGTAACCTTTTAAGTTCTAAAATAAAATATTAATATTTTTATGACCCTTAAGATTGCAAAAAAAATCAAAATGGCGATGACCCAGGTTGAGGCCATTTTTATTAAAATTAAACATTGGCTCTAAAGGAAACTGTAATAAAATGTCAACATATTTGGGAAGAACAGTTTTCAAAATTCATGCAAAAAAGACACTGTTGTTTCAGTTTTTTTAAGCAAATTATTGCTGTATCCATGGCAACAGTGTAATGCAAAATTTCTTTTTAAATACATAATGACCCTTAT
This sequence comes from Arcuatula senhousia, assembly GCA_963971305.1. Taxonomy (NCBI): domain Eukaryota; kingdom Metazoa; phylum Mollusca; class Bivalvia; order Mytilida; family Mytilidae; genus Arcuatula; species Arcuatula senhousia. The sequence continues at coordinate 30,459,449 of OZ020308.1, forward strand.
TTTTTTTATTAAATAAATAATCATTGGTTTCAGTAGGAGCCGGTACCTGGTACTTTTACCCGGCTGCGTTTGTCTTTAGTACCGACAAAAAAATAAATAAATTCTCTAAGATATTATGTGGTAAAAATTGAAAGCTCATGTTTATGAATACGCCATTTCCGAGATATGACGGAATGGCTAGTTTTCCCGGGGGTGATCCTTTTATTAATTTTTTTTAAAGCATGTCAACTTCCGGTGCACGAATGAGCAAAGGGTTAAAATAAATATGCTTTGTTATTTATTAACGATGGAATCTGAGATTTTAGAAATTTTTCTACACAGGTAAAAAAACTTGTCCAATTTATTGAAGTATTTACCGTTTACAGAAATATTATTGTTCTCATAATTCCACAGACACTTTTGCGTAAGCGTATGGGGCAGCAAATTTGCTTCAAAAACTGTGATAAACTCTATCTAATTGAGGGATTTTTTCCGGAAAAGCAATGAACTCGAAAATTGCGTATTGTGTGACATTGTTCTTTTTCAGTTTCTACGATCGATTGTAGTCTTGTATTATTTAAATCTACCTTGTAAGGAGCACCTTCAGGAAATTAATCGTGATCGTTAAAACGTTTGAAAGCAATACGCATTCTTACTTATGGCCGATAACAATATTGACAATGATCGATAGTTTACAACATGAGAGATGTCAAAGAAACGAAAGATAGACGATTATTTTAATTAAAGAAAAGGTGTGATTTTTTGGATTTTAAAATAAACGCGATCTTCTATTTAATTAACATTTAATTTGAAGTTTTTTGTGTGTTATATTGATACAATAAACATGTTGTGACATTGTAAATATTCTAATTAGCGATGATATGAATCATTGAATGTAGTACGGTCGGGTCTGTACCGCTTACTTTCGTCAGTTCAAAATTAAAGATTGTTGACTGTTTTAACAGGGGGGTCCCTGGATAGATTACTTCAAATAATTTATTAATTTTCAAACTATGTCCAATTAACTCAATTAAAAATACGTTACACAATGACATATTTACATGTAAACATGTTAAATAACATCTTCCCAGATCTATGATGAACAGATAAATACAAAAGATACAAAGACACAATATGTATATTATGTATCTCTAAGTTTGCATGAGTTCGTTCGGTTTTGTTGAATGTTGTTTGTTATTTTCTTCTATAATTATGATATCCATTTGATTATTCAAAGTATGGGTAAATTGAAACTGAATGAGGTAACCGAAAAGTCTTACAGATCCTCTTGGAAGTACATTACACTATTTCTACTTGGGTATTTAAAGATGTTTGCATGCAAATCAGTGTTTTTTTTTTTATTTACATAATCAAATTTATACAAAATTATAAGGAAGAAACTATTTAATTTTAGTTTTTAATTTCTTAATTCTAGTCTAACACCTGTCTAATTGGGCTGGGAAAAGATAGAGCCTAGATATTTCATGTGTTCCTTAATACATGTTTATTTTTTTTCTATTGTGCATTAAAAAATATCACAATGTCCTTTTATTTCCCAAATTAAACGATACTTACCTTGGTAAAAGTAGAAGTTTAATTATAATTCTATGTAGTCATAGAATTACTGGAGGGTTTAAACGAGATAGTACTGCGCAACTGCAACCTCAATTTTCAAAGATAAAAAATGTTTGTGCTGTTATATGAAGGTAAAATGTAAAAGTACATGTAACCTTTTGACTTAGTTAAGATGAGGGGAGGGTGGAGGCATTTAAACCCTCCAGTAATTCTATGACTACATAGAATAATAATTAAACTTCTACTTTTACCAAGGTAAGTATCGTTTAATTTGGGTAATTCTATTACGTCACATTACTTCCGGTTTTAAATGAGACTTCAAAGAATAAACAAATTTTTTTACCCACATTTGTATTTTTCAATTCATACATAAACATTATCAGAAAATTTATCATCCTGTTCAACATGTATTTCTTTATTGTAATAGTCTGCAAACACTTTTGAGGATGGCCAACCAGCCTTCTTCAGAATGTCATCAATTGGGACAGACTGTTTTTTTAGCTTTTGAAACTGAAGCACTACGAACACTATGAGCCGAAAAAATATTAGTGTCAATTCCTGATCTCACTAAAGTGATAAAGTGGATGTTGTAATAGGTTTAAACGGCTTAATGTAACTTAATATAAGCTAACTACAGTTCTTTCTAATTGAAAAAGTACGTTTCAAATATTCTGTTACGGTAATATAAACACAAAGGTCTTCATCGGTTGAATATAATTTAAATATCACTGGCGGATTACAAATCCAGGTCTACTCTGCTTAAGTAGTTTTTCATTCAAATAAAAGATAACACGATTCTCCTGAATCTCCATTTGTTGGATATCCATAAATTAAATAGTTTGCACTCGAGTTGCGTTAGTCAAACATATAAGCATCACTAATTTATATGATAAATCTTTAAGTGAAATTTTGCAAACAGGCGAAAGCGTTTTAATATATTTCAACACCATAGAAACATCCTATATATATACACCTCTCGGTCTCCTTGGCCGAAGGTTATAAACACCACGCATAAATCGTATAATAGTAGGGTGACGTCCTACAAGACAGTTATCAAAACATAAACCATTGCTGAAAGGGCTGATCTTGCCGCATTTAAGGCACTATAACTGAGTCCAGCCTTAAAAAATTCAGTCATGAAGTTTAATACATCAATTAAAGTACATTGAACTTGATCAACTTGTTTCTCACTACAGAAGAAAAACCATTTCTTAATATAAACTGAGTATTGTTTGTGTGTTGAGGTTCTCCATGATGCAAGCATGATCTCGGTTGTGTCTGCAGAAAAGCCTTGTTTTTTATAACGTTCCCCGATACACGACATACCATCAAGTTTAGAGTCTTTTGTAGTGGGTGACACATTGTTCTGTTGTACGGCAATGTCAATAAATTGTCTTTGGCAAGAAGAATGACTGGAATGTGTATTAATAGTTGTAACAGCTGGGCAAACCAGGGTTGTGTTGGCCAAAGTGGTCCTACTATCACGATCTCTGCAAGTCTTGAACAATCTTTCTCACACACTGACCCATTAAGCTGAAAGGAGGAAATGCATAGCCATTAAACTTTGACCAATCAATAGAAAAAGCAATAACATGAGTACAATCTGGATCACCTTTCCATGAACAAATATTTTGTAACTGAGTATTCAGTCTTGAAGCAAATAAATCTATTTGAGGTTCACCCCATATTTTACAAATTTCTTAGAAAATTTCTTTTTTTAATTGCCGTTCAATGTGGTCATTAAATTTTCTAGACTGAATATCAGCTTGATTAGTTTTTCCTGGTAAATGTGTGGCTGTGATCCAGACTTGTTCTTTGATGCAGAATGCCCAAATAAGTTTTGCTACTTCATTACAAGGCTTGGAATGTACACCTCCCATGTTGTAAATATATGCTACAGCAGTGGTATTATCAGTTTGAATTTTAATGTGCTTACTAGCAGCAAAAAGATATTTCAATGATCTTAGAGCATAAAGTATAGCCAAAAGTTCAAGTGTATTTATATGAAATGTAACCTCATGTTCATTCCATCTACCACCTATATTATGGGTTTCACTAACAGTACAACCCCAGCCTTGTAAAGAAGCATCTGTTTGTATTGTAATATCTGGATTCGGTTTTATGATTGTACGTGTTTGGTGTCTTAAATTAACAATCCACCATTTCATTTCCAATTTCATTTCATTTGAAATGTACATAGTTTCATCAAAATCTCCCTTTCTAATTTTCAGTGCTTCAATTTTTGCCATTTCTATATCTCTATAATGCAAAGGGCCATGTTCAACAGCAGGCAAACATGATATAATAAGGCCCAAAATTTTTGATATCTCACGAATAGATGCTTTGTCTTTGATCATAATTGCACTGATTTCTTTTATCAGTTTTTCTCTTTTTCTCTTCTGGTAAAATAACAAGCATAAGCTCTGAATCAATTATGAAACCAAGAAATACGATTCTTTTTGTTGGTACAAAAACAGACTTATCATTATGGACAATAAAACCCAATTGATCAAATAGAGCCATAGTTGTTTCTACATTAGACTCACACTCATTTGGTGTGTCACCTAAAAGTATGGAGTCATCAATATAACCCATATTAATAAAGCCATTTTTTTTAGAGTTGCATAAACCACTTTCATAATTTTGCTAAAAATTCTAGGTGCAGAGCTAATACCATTTGGTAGGCAGGCATATTGAAAAGTTTTGTTTCTCCACGAAAATCTTTAAAAATTTCTAAAATTGTGTGCTATAGTATAGGAACAGAATAATATGCATGTCGAAGATCAACACTTGCCATATAGGAGTTTGGTTTAATCAAAGATAATGCAGTTTCAAATGTATCCATTTTAAAATGATGGTATTCTATATGTTCATTCATTTTTTTTAGGTTTAAAATCATTCTATATTCTCCATTCTCCATTTTGGTCTAACAAAAATTGAGGACAAAAACTGATCAGGTTGTTGTATGACTTCTTCTATTGTTTTCATTTCAAAAAAAATTTCAATTTCCTTGTCTATAATCTTACATTCTTGCTCATTAAATGATACATTTTTTATAGTATCTGATTTTTGATAGGGTTCAACATTATTTTTAAACTCAATTTTACATCCTGAAATAATATCAATGATATTCTTATCTGAAGTAAATTTTCGCCATTCAGATTCAAAATTTTTCAATCTACCTGATTTTACCACTGATTTCAAATTTTACCACTGGTTTTTTAATACTCACATTACCTAACGGTAATTGTTGTTGCTCCATCTGTTGGAGTTTTTTGAGTCTTCTGACCTCTCTACCATTCACGTCTGACACGTCCGCCTCTTGCTAGTATGCCCCTTCCTCGACCACCTCTACGGGTCCATTGTCTGTAACCATAATTACCATAACTTCCTCTTTCAGGAGTTTTTTCAATTTTCTTGGATATTCTGTTACAAATACCAATGTCAGTCAAAGTTTTGGATACATCACAACCAAACAAAAACTTGTCGATTGGAGTGGACTCTGTGAACAAGTGTATATAACGTTCGTCAGCATCACGCTTCATAAACTCACGTCTGGTAAGGCAAAGCTTATAGTTTGCTTGTCCTAATAAGGCTAAAGCATCCATAGCATCATTCCAACAATTGTCTATGTTATTGTTATTTAGTGTCTTATTTTCTTTATCTAAGTACTGCAATACTTTGGCTAGTATTGTTGCTCCTTTCACCAAAATACTTTGGAGACTTCTCATTTTATTGTCATTGGTTTTTGTAGTCTGGAACAGGCTGTTCCATATTGTCTGATTGGTTTGAACAGCTACCAAACCGTCGCAGTTTTCTGGTCTAGCTGCTTTATCGCTCTTCATCAGTTCCTTGAACATTTCTTTAGAAATACCCTTCCTGAAAATCTCAGTAATACTCTCAGCTAGATTCTCATCAATGGCAGAATCACATTTTTCACCAGATCTTAGTTTTTTTTCATTTTACTAAATCTAGTTTCTGTCTCGGTCTTTCTTTTGTGACCAGCACTTGTACTAGGTTCTGCTTTATCTACCTTCTCATGAGTATCCTCTGGTTCCTTAGAGTTATAATCTTCATCACCTTCACCTTCATCATAATCGTCGTAGTCATTTTCTGTTTCATACTCATTGTATAAATCATCTACACGTTTGACAACGTTTTCAACTTTCTTATTCGTCTCTATCTGGTTAGCTCTTATTTCAGCTAAGATAGTCATAATATCATTATATTGTTATTACTGTCATTTGGGTTGTTTACTTTTTCTTTCGGCGCGCGCGAGTTAGATTCTACTGAACTCGTGGTTTTAGAAGAGCGCTGTCTGGATATACCTCCAGTGTTTTTGGCGTGAGACTTGCCAGATGTTCCCTTTGATGTTTCTTTTTTATCGTCAATCTTTTTCAATTCCATTTCATCGAGTTCTAAGAGCTCATCTTCACTCTTTGTGACAGGTTTCTTTATCATTAGGTCTGGTCACTCTTGGCTCACTATTAAAAGCAGACCAGACTTAGAGCAGACCAAACTTGGGTCTGGTCCACTCTTGGTTCACTATTAAAAGCAGACCAGACTTAGAACAGACCAAACTTAGGTCTGGTCCACTCAATGTCTTGTCCACTCTTGGTTCACTATTAAAAGCAGACCAGACCAGACTTAGAGCAGACCAAACTTAAGTCTGGTCCGCTCTAGGACTGGTTCACTCTAGGATCACTATTGAAAGCACACCAGACCAGAATTTTGACTGAACTAGACTTGTGGTACGGCATCCTAACCAAACGTGAAAAGTGGACCTAGGTCTGCTACTTGGTTTGGTCAAGAGAACTACACCGGACCAGATAAGTGAACCACAGGTCTGCTCTAAGTTCACTTTTGAACAGGTAAGGTTTGGTCTCATCTGTAGTTTTTCAACAGATGTATTGATTATTAGTCCCCTACCGGCGACTATAGGTTTGCGCTCTGTCCGTCTGTCCGTCCGTCCGTCTATCCGTCTGTCTGTCACGCCTCAGTTTTCCGCACTTTTTTTTCTAAAGGCTTATAGATAATGAACTGATTTTTGGTATGTGAGTTTACCTTGATGAGTTACAGATCAAATTTAACTTTCATGCCGGTCCTTAAATTTTTATTGGAGTTATGGCCCTTTGAACTTTGAAAATTCACTAAAATTTCAGTTTTCCGTATTTTTTTTCTAAACGCTTATAGATAATGAACTGATTTTTTGTATGTGATTTAACCTTGATGAGGTACAGATCAAGTTTGAGTTTTGTGCCGGTTCACAATTTTTTATGGGAGTTATGGCCCTTTGAACTTTGAAAATTCACTAAAATACCAGTTTTTCGCACTTTTTTCTAAACGCCTATAGATAATGAATTGATTTTTGTAATGTGAGTTAACCTTGATAAGTTACAGATCAAGTTTGAGTTTTGTGCCGATCCACATTTTTTTATGGGAGTTATGGCCCTTTGAACTTTGAAAATTCACTAAAATTTCAGTTTTCCACTCTTTTTTTCTAAACGCTTATTATAATGAACTGATTTTTTGTCTTTGAGATTACCTTGATGAGTTACAGATCAAGTTTGAGTTTCGTGCCGGTCCACAAATTTTCATGGGAGTTATGGCCCTTGGAAGTTAAAATTCTATTGCAATTTTTTTTTCTAAACTTTTTTATTGTTTCTTGTAGATAATAAACTGATCAAGTTTAGGTATTCGTTTATTTGACAAATTGTTACCAGTGACTGAAATATGAGGCCGGTAGGGGACTAAGTATTGTTTTGCAATACTCTCAGAATGCTTGTTATTATAGTCAGTGACCTTTCAACTTTCTTACTGGATTTTCTATTTATAATTCTGGAAGTGTTTTATTGGTCAGTTTCATTATTAGAGCTCATGTACTTTGGAGGGAAATTCTTTTCATTCATTCCATACCATTTTTCTTTGACTGTTAGCAATTTTGTATTTTCTTTGAGTTCAGATAATTTCTTACAGTAATTACTTCTTTGATATTCTTGGGTGATATATTCATTTCATATTCAGGTCAGTTTATATTTCATTATTTTAATTGTCTTATTTTATGAACATTTGGTGCATATATGACTTATGAATGTATGCAGGATTGCGTCGATCTGTGAATGAAAATGATTTCTTTATGAGAGTTGTAAATATTGATTACATAAAAGTTAAAAGTTATATTAAAATGAATAACTTTTGATAAACAATATAAACTATTCAGTAACTTGAGTAATTAAAGTAATTTTGAGAGAATGAGATTTCTTTTAAATGTTTGATAAATAGAGTCTTTAACACATTTAAATATAAAGTAAAAGTATTTTTAATATACCAGTAAACTGTGTGTTTTAAGTGTTCAGATTACATATATGTGTTTATTTATTTACTGAACACATGGTTGTAAACCATTGTTTTTGCTTCAGGTGTTAAGCTGTATTTTTGTATACACAGCCATGTAGATATAGTCACTTATTTAGACGATATAAGACCTTCATACCCTCGTATGAGGTAAGCTGAGTTGTTTTTATTTTTGGTTATTTTTAGTTTTGTTATTATACCCCCCGCAAACAAAGTTTGGGGGTATATAGGAAACACCCTGTCTGTCTGTCTGTCCGTCTGTCCGTCTGTCCACATTCCTGGTAAGCGCAACTCCTCCTAAACCGCTTGACGGATTTTGATGAAACTTTACATGAAGGAAGTACATCATATATAGATGTGCATGAAGAATTTCCATTGCTCTTGGATATCATTCAGGGGAGATAATTGGACTTAGACTTTTTAAATACATTATTCAATTGAAGACCTTGTAAGCGCAACTCCTCCTAAACCGCTCAAAGGATTTTGATGAAACTTTACATGAGGGAAGTGCTTTATATTTAGATGTACATGAAGAATTTTCATCAGACATCATTCAGATGAGATAATTGGACGTGCATGAAGAATTTTCATCGCAATCAGACATCATTCAAGGGAGACAATTGGACTTAGACTTTTTAAATACATTATTCAATGGGAAACCTCGTAAGCGCAGCTCCTCTTAAAACGTTGGATGGATTTCGTTGAAACTTTACACGAAGATAGTACATCATCTGTAGATGTGCATGAAGAATTTGCATTGCTCCCGGTTATTATCGAGGGGAGATAACTGGTCTTGAGATTTTTCTTTTACAGTACAGAGTCCAATATGAAGCGGGTGGTATCCTTTTGCGAGCTCACAGTATTACTTGTTTTGCTTTGCTTTTTATTTTCCAATGCTTTGCTTATATTGTATTTTTACTAATCATGCAGATCATATATTTTCATGAGACTTTACTTTAACAAGTATATTTGTTTGCGACACACGTACACTAGCAAAACATTAAATTCTTAGAGATATACATCCCAGAGAATCAACCATATTGCATATAGAATATATATTTATTGATTTTATTTTTTGAGTCATATTGTCTTTCTTGTGCAAGTACTTATGCTATTTGTTATTTTATAGGGTTTCTTTTGATAACCTGATTTATGTTCAGAATTCTAATAAAGAATCCAAAACTACGGAGTGTTTGATAACTTATTCATTGGCCAAACCGACCCCGTTTCAATTGTAAAATAAAAACAATTAATTTTGTTCTTTGGAAGATTTAAAAGTATCATTATTTTAAGGCAAATATATTATACCTTATTGATTGTTCCTGTTACACTGACAGAAACATGCAGAAGTATTTATGACTGTCTATTGCATTACACCTTAAACACAATAGTCTTCAAATACAGTGCATGAATAATAAAAGTTGTCATTAAAATTAAGAAAAAATATATGCTTTTTAAGAAAATTAATTAAATTGTGAATAAGGATACAGTAAGAATTAATTAAATGAAATATATACAAAAGTGATACAATATACTAAACACAACTTTCTGATTTATCTTTAACAAATGATTTTCTCTAATAAAATTAAAATGAAGATTTGTTAGCCCTATAGTTTTAACTTTTGTTCATCTGTGTATCTGTATTTCTGCCTGTCTACTATTTTTATGAACTCAAAAATTTTAACAATGAGTAGATATCTGTAGTTCTATATGTTGATTCAGTCAGTACCATTTGAAGATTTGTATATTTAACTTTTATGAATTCTGTCAAATATGTTTTGAACAACTTTAATTTTTTAACAGGACCCTAACAAACTTTTCAGTTGTTTTAAAATGAGGTAACTAGTTTGCAAAGTCAATTTTTTCATAACCTTAATGTATTGTAATATGATGTAATCATGATTACAATTCAAAGTAATCAATAATTTAATAATTACTCTCAAAATTTCTGTAATCATTAATTTAATTAAATCGTATATTTATCAAAGTAATTGTAATTTACTCAATAACCTTGAAAGTAATTTAACCAATCTCTGATTTGTTTAAAGTAGTTGATGTTACGTTTATTTTAATCTAATTAAAATCAGATGTTGATCTTAAGCTGCTTTTAATTAGATTGCATCTATACTACTAAAATAACGAAGCGATTTTTGTTAGCCGGGTTGCAGCTTAAACAACAAATGATACGACTAAGCTTTATATATTAAAAATAGGGGATGATTGTGCCCTTTTAAAAAAGTTAAAATAATACCGTAGAACCTCCAGTCTTCCAGAATTCCGACCAGTACATCCCCGCGGTGGAAGACGGGCCCTGCATCCATCGATAAGGATCAGTCAGACGTAGAACCTTTCATTTGAGATTAGCACAACCATGTATGGTCATGCAAATGCAATGCTTTTATTGTGTGGTCTACATGTATTTTTTAAAGCCATGCAACGATTGATTTTGCCGCGAATTCGCGGGTTTTTGCTAGTTAATTTGAAAAAAAATATTTTCTATTGTTACTGAGAGTGAAAAAACGTTACGTGTATTTTGTCATTGATATAATTACCATTTTCAGGAAAATCTACTTCACCAATGATTGATAACAGGCCGGTTGAAGCATAATATTGAAGCACCTTCCTTGCACTTGGATTCAGTTGGTACGTATACGACACTACTTTCTGGACCTTTAGAAATCTTTGTAATTCAAACCATTCGATAAGTACTTCAGCACTGACATTTTTATATGCAGTTTTGCTACAGATCGCAATATTACCCATGCCGTAGTCTGAAAACGGGAACGAAATGTTCAAATAAGTGATTTTTGAAACATCAACTTGAAATACTGTTGGTTCCATAACAACATTTGAGACAAAACTATGGCATATCGTAACTTTATCAAGTTCTTGTACTTGGACAATAACTGGACATTTATATTGTACTGCATCCAAATCCGCCTTTGGGTAACGTATACGTTTGTCCAATGGAAGAGTACAAATAGTTGACTTGTTTCTAAGCAACGAGCAACAGACGCTAGTCAAATTTGACTTTCTTTCCCATCCTGTGACAGCTACAACAGACGAAGAGTTTAGATGTTGTGCTTCTAGTACATGTAGGTCCAGAAAAATTGCAGAATATGCATAAAATATCTTGTTTTCACAGCTTAAAATTTCTCCTCCAGAAACTGATGGTTTGTTATTTAAATTATCAAAATTATTAAGAAATGTGTTATCATGTGAATCTTTAATTCCAGAACGATACAATTTTCTATCACTCACAAAATTAAACTGTTGCACACCTAAATCGTTTGCTTTATGTGCTTGCATGTGATCGTCGGTTACCAATTCATATAAAAATACTACAAAAATCTTTTGTAGAGTCACAAAAATAGTCAGAAAAATGAAGCAACGAAAAAATTGCTTTGTGGATATTATGCTCATGTTGTCTCTTTTTTGCAAGCAGACCAAGATAATGATTTGTTTCACGTTATCTTATGAAATATAGATTATTATTTATTAATTAATTGAAAACATGTCACATATCTACACAGTATTTAGTACATAAATCACAACATGACATTGTCTCTGTTGCTTTTGATGATTGACGAACTCGATAATTAAATATATGTAACACCCGCAACCCAGGGCGAGCTTGAATCCTTCTCTAGGGTAAATCCCAATTTGTGCTAAGAGAAATTGAGCTATTCAGATTTTACATAGGACGATTCTGGTTGTTTTAGTATTGTTACATAGCATAAAATAAAATAGTTCGATAATTATACACATAATGAGTAAAAAAGATTTGAATAGGTAAGTTAAAATACAACATTGAAGTATTGCAAGAGCTATTTTACTTCCATGATTAAATAAGAAATTTTGGACAGTTCGCTGAATTTATAAGCTAACAAGGAATCTGTTAGCTACTTCTCACTCAGTATACCACCGGTACCCTAAAATGAACTATGTCGGTAAACAGGGTGTAGATATCCGATAGACCTCATTCGGTAATCGAGTCAAAGGACATTACAGTTATCTCATATACCAAATCTCAAGTCACTGTGATATGATGTTGCTTAGAAAACTGCTACCAAAGTTGTTGCGGACGGACATGGGTCAACCAGTTTACACCCTCTTCTTTAAAGCAGGGATATAAAAATAAAACAATTGTTCTTTTAACAAGTATTAGAATATTGCTTAACTGCCATAACATTTGGATCATGTAAATTTATACATATATACATATTATTGATAAAAAAGTCCGTTAAAACATAATTGGACACCTTAAAAATACTATATTCATTAGGCTCCCAGGAGCCTGAATCGCTCACCTGGTCTTGATGTCAACCCAATGAAGACTTTTGTATAGCTTAATGAGCTGAATATTTAAGCAAGAAAAATGGTTTTCTCTATCTGCAATAGTTTAAATTCTAAATTTGCAAAAAATACTATTATTCAACTTTTAAGGGGTTAAGCACCTTAAAAGTTGAATGATAGTATTTTTTACTCTCCCCTTTTTCCTGTGGTTCTTCAAAATTTACCGATCCTTTGTGTCCCACCCCATCCCCATATTTCATTTATCATCATCATTTCATGTTTATTTTATCATCCTTTTCATGTTCATCGCCTGTAAATAACCTATATAGCGTTGCACGGGCGTAAAACACCAACTCACTCACACTCACTCAATAGTATTTTTTGCAAATTTAGAGTCATTTGACAACTTTTATCTTATGGAAACTTTTGTAGAGCTAAATGAGCTGAACATTTAAGCAAACAACAGCTTTTCTCCATCTGCAATAGTTGTTTTTAGGCCAAAAACACTATTTTTTTCCTTTAAAGGGTTGTGACCCCTATAAGGGGTCTACTGACAACTTCGACCCTATATTGACTTTTGTAGAGCTAAATGAGCTGAACATTAAAGCGAGCAACAGCTTTTCTCTATCTGCATTAGTTTTCATTCTATAGGGCAAAACATGTAAAAACACTATTTTTGACCTTTAAAGGACCATAACCCCTACCAAAGGTCATCTGACAACTTCGACTTTTGTAGAGCTTTTGTTCCTGAAGATCCTAAGATCCTTCGGTTTTTTTCTGTCATAGTTGCTAAGTTATAAGCCATTTTAAGGGTTTTTACCCTATGTTCTATTTTTAGTAGCTGCGGTAATGTTTTTTTATCGAATCATTTTAAATGAGGATCGTTTGTTGCCAACATATCATATATCATTTCTGCAAAGTTTCATTTAAATTTGAAGTTGTTAACGGACGGCGGACGCATAGTGATGGCATAAGCTCAAATGGCCTTTGGCCAGGTGAGCTAATTATATGTTCAGAAAACGTTGTGTTTTTGATATATCAAGATTGGTGTTAAAATGTATGAATACGACCTTTTTAATCTTTTCATAAGGAAGCCAGTCTTTCTTTGTTATATAATAAATTATGTTTTTAAGTTTGTGTGAGTGAGTGAGTGAGTTGGTGTTTAACGCCCGTGCAACGCTATATAGGTTATTTGCGTGCGATGAACATGAAAAGGGTGATAAAATATACATGAAATGATGATGATGATAAATGAAATATGGGGGTTGGTTGGGAAACAAAGGACGGGTGAATTTTGAAGAACCACAGGAAAAGGGTAGAGGTGGGTAGGGGCGAAAAAAATAGGCCTATGTAGTGCACTACTTGGCGGTCCACAAAGGGGTATTTTATGTGCATGAAGCGTGGCATTCTCCACTCTCCACACACGTTGGCCAACTATGGTCAGCGGTCAGGGTTTCCGTATTATAGACCTGACAACTCCCGCGGACGAGGGCCAACCCTATTCAGCAACCTAGGGTACACACTTGGTCGCCTTGTGGGCTGAGCAATGACCCGACATCAGAATCCCAAGACCCTTATTCGCCTCTTACGACAAGCTAGGCTCTGCTGCGGGCCTATTGGCCACCCGGGCCCCGTACGGGACTTTAATTTTGTGTTTATTTACTAATCGTAATATAACATTACATTTCCCAAGTCTACACAAAAGATACTGAAAACACCTGTTGCTGTAATAACGTTAATGCTTGTAGGTAATAATATTGTTAAGTCCTTTTACTGGTTGTCATCACACAGTGGTGGGTGCAGTTGTTCGGATTAATCACAGCCATTGTTTCAGATTCGACCATTTGACGACACGCAATGTTCCCGTCTTGCCAGGATATAAGCGGCCGACGAGGAACCAAGGGTCCGATTTCACCGCTTAAGTTTTGTTTAATTTCTCAGATCTTATTGAACAATAATCTATTAAACTGATTCCAGTAAAAGAAAAAAATGTCTGAAACAACATTCTGAAATCAAAGAAAGCAGAATCACGACTTAAAGATAGAGATAATGCCTAATCAAGGTGAGGACACCCCTCAAACACAAACAAAGATGGCGTCATTCGCCAATGTATTGCAAAACCAAACCCAAGAAGTTACTGAAAATGAACTTTCAGACGTCAAACCTATATTCATTTTGGAATCATATCTCTTTGGAGCCATAAAACCAAAACCGATAGATTATCTCACACATGAAGAGATATATAAAGACATAGATAAAGTAATCCCTGCTTCACATCTAAAAGGGATACAGAGAGTTGGTGGGCTCTGGAGAATATATCTTGACAACGAAGATGACAGAAATAAACTTTTAACTAATGGAGTAACAATAAGAAAGAAACTTATAAAATTGTTTACCAGAAACCCATTTGTAGTGGAAAGAGAAAGAACAAACCATCTCAGTGTCAGAGTGAAAGGGATCCCCTTATCAGCAGATGATGGTCAGATTGCTAGATACTTTGAAAAAACTAAGAGTGGTAGTACATGACTATCACAGAGTATGCCTTAGAATTGATGGATACCTTACAAACTGCTGGACAGGAGATAGAATTTTCATATGTGACCAGCTCAGTGGTGATGCATTCATCCCAAGAGTCTGTAAGATTGGAAAATACAGAGCATACAAGTCATGATATATAAAGGACAAGCACCTCAAGAGATCAAGTGCAAGAAGTGTCTACAAATGGGCCACAAGATAGACAACTGCACAGAGGACTGGGTATGTCTTAAGTGTCATCAAAGTGGACACAAAAGTATAGATTGTAATGCAACTGACCTGTGGTCAAGTGACTTCAGTGGCTCAGAGAGTGACACCGAAAGCCAGTCAGAGGAGGAGACAGATATAGATACTGAATCTCAAAAGAAAGATGATGAAGAAACTAACAAAACATTAGAAAACACCCAAGAACAAAATCAACCTAAACCACAAGTCATGGATGCAGAAGCCAAGAGTAATGACAAACATGAAAGAGAAACACCTAAAACACAAGATGAACAATCTAGTAAGAAAAAGAAAAAGAAGTCAAAGAAAGACAACAAATCACACAGAGGCCCAATGGATCAGTATATAGACATTACAGATAATGTAACACCCAGCAAGAAACCTGAAGAGAACACAAAACATAAAAGACCACCAAATACACCAACAGATGAGATACACAACAGAGACAAAAGCAGGACCAGACAAAGAAAAGACAGTGGCAAACAAAACTAAATAAGCATTATATATTAAAATAAAACAATGTAAGATTAAAAAAATAATAATAATAAAAAAATAAAAAAATAGTTATAGTTTGGAAATTTGAAAATGTCTTTTTAAATTGTTTGATATTTTGTGCTTTTATCTTAGCAAAAAAAAAGTATAGTCTGAATTTGACATTATATAAGATGATGTATTTTCAGAGAACACTAAGAGAAATTATAAAATATGTGGCTTGGAAATGTGATGTATTTATTGTATTGGTTAAAATATTTATAAAGGTATATGTACAGTTCTTTTTGTGCAGTACATGTGTACTGAACTTTTTTTATGTTCTGGAAATTAATTATGGAAAAAGAATGAAACATGTAAATACGAGCAAATTGTGTTCAATCGGATACAGCATGTATAGGTTTTCTATATTTTTGTATCTTAATATTATATCAATGTATTATGTATATAATCATCGGAGTTTTGCAACCGAGTGCCTATATATTGAATATGTTAATAATATGTATCAACACGTGGTTATACTATTTTTATCTATGTTTGTAAATAAAAGTGAGTGAGTGAGTGAGTTGGTGTTTTACGCCCGTGCAACGCTATATAGGTTATTTACAGGCGATGAACATGAAAAGGATGATAAAATGAACATGAAATGATGATGATAAATGAAATATGGAGATGGGGTGGGAAACAAAGGACCGGTAAATTTTGAAGAACCACAGGAAAAAGGGGAGATGTGGGTAGGGGCGGAAAATTTAGCCTATGTGGTGCACTACTGGGCGGTCCACAAAGGGGTCTTTTACGTGCATGAAGCGTGGCACTCTCCACACACGTTGGCCCACTATGGTCGGCGGTCAGGGTTTCCGTATTATAGACCTGACAACCCCCGCGGACGAGGGCTACCCTATTCAGCCACCTAGGGTACACACTTGGTCGCTCTGTGGGCTGAGCACTGACCCGACGTCAGAATCCCAAGACCCTTAGTCGCCTCTTACGACAAGCTAGGCTCTGCTGCGGGCCTATTCGCCACCCGGGTCCCGCAAATAAAAGACCGCCATCTATCGGTCACCGTTACGGGAGTACTAATCTTAATAAAAAAGACCTTGACATACTCTCGTTCATTCAAAACATTACGGTGTATTTCAATTATTTAAAAAGACACCTGGATAGAAAATTGTCATTCATTCAAATATCAACAAAAAGTCCGAATTACCTTAGACCTATTCGACACGCACGAATGATTAAACTTGTAATAGTAGTGAGTCGCTCTGTGAACACTCTTTGTTTTCTAAGGAAAAAAAGTAGATATTGCTTTAACAACCTTTTAATTAAATTTAAAAACTAATAATGGCTAAAACACTTCATATCTGTTCTCTAAATTGCCAAGGTTTACATGTAAAAGATAAAAGATATAGAGTTTACGAATGGATAAAAAACCAAAAAAGTGAAATAACCTTTATCCAAGAAACCCATTTTACTAACTCCGATGAAAGAGACTTAACCGATGAAATAGCTGGAATGATTTTTCACTCGCATGGAAATTCTAATTCCAGAGGAGTGTCAATAATAATCAATAAAACTTTAAATTCAAGATTAATAGACACATTCAAAGATGATGACGGAAGGCTTCTTTTAATAAATATTGAAATTTATGATACTATTTATACCTTAGTAAATATTTACGCACCGAACAAAAATTCTGAAAGAAACACTTTTTTTTCCGAAAAGCCAGTGATGTCATCGAAAATAAAAGCCAAGGTATCCTCATCATTGGAGGAGACATGAATGACACATTAAAAGGTAGGGATAGACTAACTAAGTCACTAAATAAAACAAAAAGTAAACCAGTAAATAACTTAAAACAATTAATTAAGAAATTTAGTCTACTAGATATTTGGAGAGAATTAAATCCAAATAAAAACCAATTTACTTGGAGAAGAAAAAATGAAAGTAAAACGGCTAGTAGAATTGACTTTTTATTTCTGGATAAAACATTAAAACCAAAAATAAAAAGTGCAGACATTAGACCTGCAATAATAAAATATTCAGACCATCAAGCAATATCACTAAAAATTAAACTAAATTCAGAAAATAAAGGAAAAGGTTACTTCAAAATAAATAATAGTATTATAAATGAAGAAGAATATAAATATATTATTAATAAGCTGATAGATAAATACATATCTGTAAAATACAATAAAGAAGATTTACCCGTAGCTTGGGACCTCTTAAAGAATGAAATTAAAGAAACAACTGTTTTATTCTGCAAAAATAGAGCAAAAAATAAAAGAAATGAACTTAAGCAAATGGAAGATAAATTAACAAAACTTCAACATAAACTTGAACGAAATAACAATAGAAATGAACAAAACGTAATAGAAGATGAAATTAGCATTGTTCAAAAGAAAGTAGAGAAAGAATACGAGGAAAAAGCTAAAGGGGCAATAATCAGATCAAGGGCACTAAATCGAATTGGGCGAAAAAATACAAAGTACAATGTATTTCCTCTCTTTAGAAAAATCTAGACAAATGAAAAAAAACAATAAACGAATTAAAGAATGAAAAAGGTGAAATAGTAGTTGATCAAGGAGAAACTTTAGAAATGGAAAGAAATTACTACGAAAAGCTTTATTCATCTAAATCACCCAATGTTTCTGGAATAAAAGAATATATGGAGAAAACAAATGTTGATTATGTATTAAACGAAGATGAAAGTAGAACGTTAGAGGGAAAACTTTCCTTGACAGAATGCACAGACGCAATCTTTCATATGAAATTAAACAAATCTCCCGGGCTTGATGGCTTAACTGTCGAATTTTATAAAGCATTTTGGGAAAAATTAAAACTTGTTTTAGTGGAAGTTTTCAATCAATGCTATGAACGAGGGGAATTAACTGATTTACAAAAAAATAGGTATTTTAAGTCTTATCTATAATAAGGGAGACCCTCTTCTTCTGGATAACTACAGACCCATCACATTATTAAATGTTGATACAAAAATCATTGCCTACGCGTTGGCACAAAGATTAAAACCTATCTTACATAAATTCATAAACAGAGACCAAAACGGCTATGTTAAAAATAGAAACATCGGGTTTAATATCAGACAAATTCAAAATATCATAGATCACACTGAAAAATACAATCTAGAAGGAGCCATTTTGTTCCTGGACTTTTCAAAGGCTTTTGACTCTTTGGAATGGGAATTTATGTACGAGGCATTAAAGAAATTCGGTATAAAAAATTCGATGTTGAATTGGATAAAAACCCTGTATACAAATATTAAAGGATGTATTACTAATAATGGTTGGATATCTTCACCCTACAGCATCCTTCGTGGTATTAGGCAAGGGTGTCCGGTCAGCGCGATAATTTTTGTAATAGCAGTAGAGATACTAGCTTGTAGAATAAGACAAGAAAATGATATTATAGGCATTCAAATAAAAATAGATAAAAAGACTAGAAGTATAAAGTTAACACAATTAGCTGATGACACCACATTATTTCTGAATCTAAAATTGAAATATCTAAGGCATTTAATATTATTGAAATTTTTGGAACATGGTCTGGTTTACAGTTAAATAGAAATAAAACAGAAGGAATGTGGCTAGGTAAATTGAAACATTGCAAAGATAAAGTTGAAAACATAAAATGGTCAAATGAACCTATTAAATGCCTAGGCATATACTTTGGACACGATAAACAGAAATGCAAAGATCTAAATTTTGAAAAGATTATAAAAAAGTCTGAAAAAATTATAACAGACTGGAATAAAAGAAAACTCACAATGGTTGGGAAAATTACTGTGGTAAAATCTCTTATTCTACCAAACATTACTCATCTTGCTTCTGTGATGTCAATTGAAAAGACAAAGTTAGATCAATTCAAAAAACTCATAATTCTATTTTATATGGGATGGAAAGGGAGAAAAAATAAAAAGGTCTATACTTTGTGATGGTTTTGAAAAGGGAGGACTAAAAATGATTGATATTGATAAATTCATACAAGCAACTTACATTAATTGGGTAAAAAGATTAATACAAGTAAATAAAGATTACCATGATATTCCGAGTTGGGCTGTGATATCACTCTTTCATATGAACAAATTTGGACCGTGTCTTCTCTTATTTGATTATGACTTAAATGAGCTTAAAGATTTAGAAAATTCTAATAACATGCTCCCAGAATTTTATAGAAACATTATTGAATGTTGGATAAAAGTAAAAAATATTGAAAGGTTAAAAGAAAATAAAACTTTATGCAAACTGAATTTTAGACAAATAAGACAGGAAATTATATGGGGTAATAAATTTATCAAATATAAAGGACACTGTCTTATATTCCAGAATTGGATAGACAGCAATTTAATTTTTATAAATGATATAGTTGATGAGAATGGAAAAATGTCCCAGAATTACATTTTATCAAAGCTTAAAAATAAAAGCAACTGGTTTTCAGAATTTACAAAAATTATAAAAAGTATCCCTGTCCAATGGATCAATATTTTAAAGAGGGAGGATTCCGTGAAAACAAAAGTCAAAACAAGTCGTAGCTTGAGACTTAAGAAATCACAAAAAAACAGAAGATTTCATTAAAATGTCATCTAAAGAAATTTATATCCATTTAAAAGATACTGACAAATTACATGACCAAAATCTTGGAAGAATCAAGTGGAAAAGACAATTCCAACTTGAAAACTTGTTATATGAAAAAATAAATGCCGCTTTTCAGTTTATTTCAACACAGTTAAAAGATAATAGAATACGAATGGTTAAATGGAAACTTTTAAACTGGATTCTACCATGTAAATAATTATTACACATTAGGAAAATAACTTCAGATAATTTATGTAAGGTTTGTAATGTGAAAGACGATTATGAACATTTTTTGTCAAGTGTAAATACTTCAAAACTTTTTGGGAAAAAACAAAAGAAACTCTGAAAAAACTTAATTTGAGTCATAATGTTATTTCATTTTCGTCTTTAGTTTTGGGATATAAAATAACAGACGAAAGTTACAAAGACATTAACATCATTTTAACAATTTTAGTATATAGTATACATAAAGCATGTCATTTGTCGGATGGCAAGGAAAAACAAATAAACACGTTTAATCTTTTTAAAAATGAATTCTTTAAGCACTACGAGCTCACAATAAGTCATAATAATAAACCAAGTCGATTTATCTTAAAAGTTTGCAATAACTTAAAAAAAAATAGAATAACACCACTTTACAGTTATTTTTTTGAATCTATTGTTATTGTCAAACTGTATATGTACTTTATTACTATGTATGTTGTTAACTATAATAAATTGAAAGATGTAACTTACAAAAAGGGGGAGGGGATACGTTTTGTCAATCATGCTATTACACAAAATTAACTAATCAACTTTGAAAAGATGAGCTAAATATACTATACCTTTTCATTTCAAAATATATCCAATAGTTATAAATACACTAGTATTGTACTTTAAATCCAAATCAGTCAGTTAACTATAAACAAACAACGCGTGCTAAATGTACTTTTAAGTAGTAATTTAAAGATCAATATACGGAAAACTTTCCGGGGTTATTTGCATCTTTTGATTTGTTTAAATTTGTGGATTAAACTGAGTGTAAATGAACTAATATGAATTAATAACTAGTATATTGCCCTTATAATACCCTGTTTATTTGGGCACTAACTTTCCAGGGTGCTCTATTTATAGCTACCAATGCTGTAGTTGATAGAGTTATTGTTAACAGCAATTGTGCAATAAACTTATTTACGTTGAAAAAAAATGTTCCCGTCTTGCAATTTTTGCAATTGAATGAAAAATCAAACCATAACATGATTTAGGCAATGCCTAACTGCAAGCACAGCATAATCATTCAATTTTCTTCATATGAAAGGAAAGAAAAGAGGAAATGTTTATTTAACTTGACAATCATAAAAATTCTTTCAAATACTCAAAATTTAATTTTAGTAACAGATGATGTAAATTCTGTGGTTGATTCTGGAAAGGCACCTTTGAGCGCGTGACATTTCCCTCCAAATTTTGAATAATGACGTTGACAATATATACTCCATTGATATGCAATGTACAAAAATTAATGAAAAGCGCAAATAAAATACGTTGCTAATAAATATTTGACCCACTTCTTTTTCAAACTTTTTTTCCCATGTTTTAAAACAGAAAATATATTTTAGAAGCGATACTACTATTAATCACGGCGGACCTGTAATTTTTTAGAAGCATAACCGGACGAAAAAAAATACATTTTTGTCAATTAATAAACTACACAAGGGCAGTTCTTGGCTTTTAATGGTTATTGATATTTTCATCGATTATTAATTGAACTTTATACATGTTGTCGTGTTTTCGCCTGTCGTTTAAATAGATAGAAAATATTTAGTTAGGAGTGATTAAGTTTAGAAGTTACTGAGAATGCTTCGAGAACACCCCTGAGTATTTCTTTAGTCATTCCTAATTATTTGCCTAAGTACCCTTCTTATGGCCTTTCTAAGGACAGCTTCGAGAACACCATCCCAGTTGTATAGACCACACCACCAAGTGTCTGTTTACTAAATGTACAGATGGGTGCACATATAACCTGTTCAGTAAGTTAACTTGAGAAGCAGACATCAAGTTAACTTCAATTTTACTTGCGACTGGTCATGCAACTGCTTTGAGCAGACGCGCGACTGGTTCCTAGTTAACTTGAAAAGTTGTCATAATTCCATGTCTGCTTTAAGAAGTGTTTTGATTGTATATTTATGTTATTTGTATTTTGACTCCACAGGTAGCTGGAGTCACAGGTAGCTGGAGTCTTCATTAAATGTATATCAGTATTCAATTTAGAGTTCAACTAATTTACATAATGGCAGAGTGTGGACTGATGATACAGTAAAGACAAGTGTTTATGGTGAAGTGTGTGATAACAGTGACAGTTAGCGTACAGTGTATGGTGTGAAAAGTGTAAAGATCCCATTCAGTGACTTTTTTCCAGAGAAAATAAAAGTTGTATTTATAAAAAGCTATGTTAAGCAGTAACCGTTAATTATTCAGCGACTTTCCCAGCATCAGCGTTGGAACATTCATCGATCCATTGTTTCTACTATGGCGTCTGTGAATTATAAAGTTCCACCAGTGTTTTCAACACATAAGCCATACAGTAGATGGCTTGAGGAGGTAAAAGCATTGAAAAAGCTAACTGACCTTGAGGCTAAGAAGAGAGGTATAGCTATAGCGTTGTCTCTTCCAGGAGAAGGACAGAATTCCATAAGAGATAAAGTGTTCAGTGAATTGAGTATTGATGATTTAAACGAAGATGATGGGGTCAAGAAATTAACTGATTCTATGGACTAAATATTTAAGAAGGATAAACTTAGTGAAGTATGTGAGGCATACACTGAATTTGATAGGTTCAATCGGAGCAAGGTAGCCTCTATGGAGGACTATGTTAATGAATATGAAAAGTTATATAACAAAACTAAGAAGTTTAAGATGGAACGTCCACAACCTGTTCTTGCTTTTAAATTACTGGAAGGTTCAGAGCTTGAAATGAAAGATATGCAATTAGTTTTGACAGGTGTTGATTATGCCTCTGTTGGGACACTCTTCAAGCAAATGTCTACATCTCTTAAGAAATTCTTTGGTCAACAGGCTGCCTCCAAAAATGAAGTTGATAAAGGAATTAAAGTTTAACCTGCCATGGTAGCATCTGAAGACGTTAATTATACAAGGAACCGTTACAAGAGGAATTCTAGTTTTAGAGGTAACTATGGTGGCGGAAATTCCAACAGACCAAAGAATACTAAACCATTCAACAAATCAGTCAACCCAAATGGATCAGATGGTTTACCTCTAAGGTGTTCCAGTTGTGATTCAATTCGACATTTAGTAAAACAATGTCCTCACTCTTATGAAAACATGGCCAAACAAAGATATGAACATGCAGTGTTGTTCACTGGACACCGTAGAGAAGAAACCCTTGTACTTTTGACTGAATCTGCTAACTCAGCTATTTTAGACAGTGCCTGCTCATCAACTGTTGCTGGAGAGACCTGGAGGAATTGCTATTTAGACTCTCTTGATCAAAATACCAGAAGCAGAGTTGTTGAAAAACCAAGCAACACTAATTACAAGTTTTGAGTAGGAACAGTTCTTCAGTCTAAGAAAACAGTAATTCTTCCTTGTGCATTAGCAGGAGTGAAGTGTGAAATTGAAGCAGATGTTGTGTCAAGTGTTATTTCTATATTGTTGAGTAAGAGTTCTATGAAGAAAGCACAGATTAAGCTAGACTTGGTAAATGATAGTGCCTCCATTTTTGGAAAAGATGTTCAACCGCAATATACTTCGTCAGGTCACTACTGTGTTCCCATCAATCTTATTGATGTAGATGTAGATTAGTTGGTTAGTTAGTTAGTTATCGCTTTACTCCCAAGCAGCACGATTTCGGCTATATCCGGGAGATGAACATGAAAGTGGTGATATTATGAACATGAAATGATGATGAAGTGGAGGAGATGGGGACACAAGGCCAATCGGGTAGGAGAGTTTTGAATGCCACTCGAAAAAGAAGTGATGGTAGGGACGGGAAATTTCGCCTCCTGCATGGGGATCCTACGGGTCCTACTCTTACCGAGACCTGCAGCAGGGTTCTTTAACCTGCGAGGAACGTGACATTTTTCCCAACATGGTGCACCACTATGGTTTGCGGTCAGGTTTTCCGCATTATCGGCTGACGACCCCGCATCTCTCGGTAGAAGAAACTTCATCGGTTCTAATTTCTTCAAATTTAAATGGTGATAAAGTAAAGGCAATATAGAAACTTCATGAACAGTTTGCTCATCCTTCAGCTAAGCTTTTAAAGTCCCTTCTGAAAGATGCTGGTGGCTATACTAAAGAACATTTAGATTGTGTAGATCAAATAACAGACTCTTGTGATGTATGTCAGCGATACAAGAAGACTCCAGCTAGACCAGTTGTTTCTCTTCCTTTAGCAACTGAATTCAATGAAGTTGTTGCCGTTGATTGGAAAGAATGGAAGCCCAATGTTTACTTTCTGCATATGATTGATCTAGCCACTAGATTCAGTTTAGCTGCTGTTATCAGAAAGAAAACTCCTGAAGTCATTGCCAACAAGATCATGACTATATGGATTGGAAGTGGAATGGGTGCCCCACAGAAATTTCTTGCTGATAATGGAGGAGAATTTGCAAATGACATTTTAAGGGATATGTGTGAGAATCTCAATATTGAAATGTTGAACACAGCTGCTTATAGTCCATGGCAAAATGGAATATGTGAACGAAACCATGCTGTTGTTGATGAATGTGTAGCGAAAATTCTAGAGGATCAACCTAAGCTGAATTAAGAAGTTGCCTTATCCTGGGCCTTAAATGCTAAGAATAGCTTGTCAATGGTATTTGGATGGAGCCCATATCAACTTGCATTTGGTTCAAATCCCAACTTGCCTTCAGTTATGTCAGACAAACCTCCAGCTCTAGGAAATATAACCAATAACGATACATTTGCGAAACATATAAATGCTCTACATGCTGGTAGAAGAGCATTTCTGCAAGCTGAATCATCTGAAAGGATAAGGAGAGCACTGCGCCACAAAATTAGATCGTCTTGAGAGTGTTACCAACATGGCGACAAGGTCTATTACAAGAGAGATGATGACAAGCGATGGAAAGGTCCTGGTTATGTTATAGGTCAAGATGGAAATGTAGTCTTTGTAAGGCATGGCAGCATTTATGTGAGAGTTCATCCCTGCAGACTGTTGAGATGTGGTGATGAATTTTCTACAGAAAAGAAAGAAGATGTTTGCAATCAAGAGCTAAAAGTGACTAAAGTATCAAACAAAAGTGAGGCCATTTTAAATCAAAATGATCTTGATGACAGTGACGATGAAGAAAAGAAACCCCAAGTCAATAATGCTAATCTGCCAGAGGCCTTTGAACCAAATATGGACCATGATGTTGATGAAAATCAAGTCAACAATAACGTAGATGATGTAATACCTGAAATAAATGTTCCTGAACCCGATGTGGTTGATATTAATCCGCCAGCTGGCGATCAACTTGTCAGACCAAAAGTTAGGCCAAGTAGAATACCACTGCCTACCGTAGGACAGACAATCCTCATTGGTTGATAACTTTGGCGGGAAACATGTGACACTCTCATTATTTCAACATCCTCGCACGAGGGTGGACGTACTTTACGTCCTGAGGACTTTAATGATAAAGGTAACAGTTTAATATTTTTAATTTTTTAATAAGACCAAGAGGGTCAGAAATTAAAATAGGACCAAGAGGGTCAGAAATTAGACCAAGAGGGTCAGAAATTAAAATAGGACCAAGAGGGTCAGAAATTAGACCAAGAGGGTCAGAAATTAAAATAGGACCAAGAGGGTCAGAAATTAGACCAAGAGGGTCAGAAATTTAAATAGGACCAAGAGGGTCAGAAATTTAAATAGGACCAAGAGGGTCAGAAATAAAAAAGGACCAAGAGGGCCAGATGTTAGAAATTAGTTTAGAGTTATATGATTTGATATATATCAAATGTGAAACCTTGAATAGTTTGTTATATATGATGAAATTCGTCTTTGCATTATTTGCGATGTTTCGTTAAATGTGATGGAAACTTGCTTGTGACATTTTTATAATATCATGATAATAATTATCAATGTTTTTCTTTTTATCATTTGGTAATTTCGGTAAAATTCAGTCTTTCCAATCATATTCTGAGATATTAAATTTGACCTGGCTGCCACGTGGCCGTGAAATGCACGTTTTTGTTGAGTACAAGTTGTCATGAGAGTTGGGGATAAATTAATGCATTTGTTTATTTATATATTATATATACAGATATATAGAGCATGTACTTTTATGATTTAAGTTTGGTCGGAAATTCCTTTTTAAAATGATAATTCATTACTTTGTATAGATAATTGTAATAATTTGCAATGACCTAGTGTGAATGGTCAACACACATAAATGATAATTTATCGGGCACGTGTACTTTTAGGAAGTAGGACAAGTTTACGTTACGGTTCAGTTATTGAATTGAATAGATATGGTTACGGTATACCTGTGTATGTTGACCGTTAGTTACTTATTAATGTTTTCTTTTAGATGGTATTACCGCCGGTTTTGGAAAAAAAAAACGGCACTCCGTGAAAGACATGAATATGATACCAGTGTTTAAATGGATCAGATCAGGGAAACCTGCTGCATTAAAGAATTTGCACGTATTCAGAAGGACACCAAGACGAAATCCATGTCAAGATATAAACACGCATGATAATACACTAACTGATGAGAACATAAATGAAATCCTGGAAATGGCTGGGAGAGACGAAACTGTGGAAGAGGGTCGCTGGGCCCTTCACTGCGTTGTCCTGTACGCAAATGAGTTCGGACAGCCGAAGGGACAGGATTTATCTGAAGAGGTGAGTTTGAATGTTTTTTGTTAAGAACATGTGCTATTAGCATGAATTCCGTTATATTTTTGCAACAAGAGGAATACTTTAATTGTGTCACAGACTGGTGTGTCAGTCCGTCAATATTTAAATAAATTGGGTATGTGAAGTATATAATCATACATTACGGTCCTCAGAAAATTCGTGGAGGCCATGGGTTTTTAAATAAATTATTAAGTTTAGATGTCGGTTGATTATCTATTATTATATTGTGACAGCGGTGTGATAAGTGAACATTCGCCCCGAGTTCTCTTTTAGATTGCATTTGAACGAAGTTTCATGAAATGAAAAATAATACTTTTAAGTTAGGCATTTTTTTCGAACGGTTATTTTTTCCGTTACATGTTGAGGATAAAAATAACATTTTATTTGTATTCTAGATATATATATTAAGTTGTAATGTACTAATTCTAGCTTCATTTGGCATCACTAATAGGCATATTATTTAAGTTGGTTTTATTGAGAAATAGGGGAAACTGATTACTTTGTTATTCTAGTCTATTATGTCAATAAAATTGTGCTATTTAGCTACTCTATTAAGTCAATTGTCTTATATGTATATCACTTTGTTTTATAGACACTTATAGAGGAGAGATGTGTCTAATGTACCGAAGCTGAAGATTCTCACTTATATAACCTTTATCCGGGATACCAGTTACAGTTTTGGTGCCATACCTCAGTTCAATTTTCAGTCGTAAAGGGGAAAGAATAGTGGATTTAGAGGAAGACCGAGGGTCTTCCAGAGCTTGTCTTTGGTATGAAAGTACACCGTAAAAGATTGTGATGAGATGAAAGCGACAAAACAGAATAAATCTAAAAGATAGATTCTAACAAACTAAAACAAATGAAGAATAAAATAAATAAATAAATGATAATAATAATGATGGAAAATGTTTGTTGGTATTTTATTTTATTCCTGATAATTTTGATGAGATTCTTTATGGTTGTTACATATTTGTCTTTCAAAGTATATTAAAGTTAATTAGAATCATGAAGCGTATTACACCTATTAGACACTAAAACTTGGTTTAATATCGAAGTGACTAATTTGAGATCACGTTCACATTTCTTGTTTGGGTTTTATGATTTATGGTTGAAATTTCTTCGTCGACAATTCGAGGGACACTGATGCCCTAGTGGTTTTCCACGTGAATTGTAGGCGAGGGGATTTCTTCTTGAAGAGTTCTGATGCTGGCTTAGAATACAGATGTTTTCTAAATTTTGTTCCATTTTTATTTCAATTCAGAAAATGTAGATGTTATAGGAAGTAGTTCAAATTACAAGTCATCATTTATGAAGTTACCGAAATGGGGAATGGAAAGTGGATTTGATCCGGAGCGTGTTATTGTAAGGGAAAAGCCAGCATGGGTTACACTTCGGGAAGAGATCCCTTCGCCGATAATTCATGTTCCCTCTGCTGAAGAAGTTTTAATTGGTGATGCCTTTAATATCAATCGCTTGTCTCTTCATGATCAAGAAAATTTTGTGTTGTCAAATACATAAGAAATTATTAAAGTGGCAATATATGAAACGGTTTGTTCGTTCAATATTGTGTATGACATGTTAATTTACATTGTTGTCATGACAAATCTCTGTAAAAGAGGAAATAAAGTTATATATATGCAAAGAACTTTGTGACAGAATAGCGACTGTGTGTATAAGATTATTAGATAGGGTTGGTACCTGTGTATCACCAAAGGTTATAATGCCACTTACAATTGAACGAAGCAAGCCCCGTCTATGTCACGACGAGAAAGATTTGAATTTGTGGGTTAAAGATTTCCATTTCATCTAGAAACATTGTGGGACATTCTAGAATTGTAGGAGATTTTTATTTGCTTTAATGGATGTGATGAAAAGTCTGGGTATGACCACGTAAAACTAACAGAAGAGTCCTAGTATAATTTGGAGGGTTTTTCATGACTTACACTACCATTGCTTTTGGGTTTAAGGCTTCACCTTTTATCTATCTGAGAAAATTGGATGTGTTTAATACCTTTTATATAGAAAGGTAGCGCTGATTTTACAGTCGTGTTTATACAAACTAATCGAGAGCTCAGGAGTATGTTTGAGTAAGCCATTGTATGTAGACCTATGAAGCAATAAACCGGTCAAATATGAATGATTGACTAACAGCCTTTTTCTTTTCTTTTTCTTTTATTGAGTTATGGGAAGAGAAGGTTTATATTTTATGCTGGATGAGATAAACCGAAGGGCATGTTAGTTGGAATATGGAGCTTTGTTTCCCACACCTTAACATGAATTGCATGCAAAAGGTATCGAACACTGAGGGTATGGTACAATCCTCATTGGTTGATAACTTTGGCGGGAAACATGTGACACTCTCATTATTTCAACATCCACGACGGAGTGTGAATGTGATTCACAAGCTTAGGGACAAAGCACTTGGGAGTTTGCTTCGTTGTTAGTCGGTAAATTTTGCGTTTCCCACCCTTCTGTGTCCCTCCCATTGATTTAAATGTTGTACCAAAAAGATACTATTGAATGGAACTTACACTGGATATTGTCGTGTATAATAGCAGCCCTGCCATGCGTTAGTGAGTGTCTTATGTCAGATTTTAGAATGGTAATGTTTTTAAAGGAATCGTGCTAATTTGCTCTCTGTTTTCTACAGTTATGTATTTATAAGCTAGCAATGTCATTTATGAAGGATTTACCAATCTTGGTTGGTCTTTTTTAATCCAGTTTGTGCTGTAAATTTGCTTCATGCTATTAAATTAAGTGTCTTGTTTCTGGGTTTTGAAACCGGTAGTGTTTTTAAACTTAAAAAGCGCTCTTGCAAATCAATTCTTGGTCTGATTTTGGATGATACTATATTTAATATTTTGAATGACATTGGTATTAATGTTTTGGTACAACATTGTGAACGATATCTTTTGCATGCGGTTCTCCATCTGGAGCTTTGTTTTCCACACCTTAACATGAATTGCATGCAAAAGGTATCGAACACTGAGGGTATGGTACCATTCTTTACAAGACTCATGATGATGATGATTGGAATAAAGCTAAAGTAACAAGTAAAGGTGGAAAAGCTGGTGGAATGAATTGGGCATAATTGAATTTAGAAGATGAAGAAAGTGGTTCAGTTGGTATAGATTTTATTAAAGATGTTTCTGAATGGAAAAAGGATGATCCGAATGAAAGTGTCAATGTTGTTAATGTACCTATATCAAGACATAGTGAGAAAAAAGTTTTACAAGCTAAGCAGTGTGAACTTGAAAACTGGGAACAATTTCAAGTATATGATGTTGTAGACAGGAAAGACCAAAAACTACTTTCAACCCGATGGGTTGTTACAGAAAAGGAAAAGGAAGGACAACAAATTGTAAAGGCTAGGCTTGTGGTGAGGGGTTTTGAAGAAGAGAGTACTGTTAAATCAGATTCACCTACTATTCACAAAGAAAGTTTAAGGTTGTTTTTGGCTGCTGCGTCTACCAATAAGTATGAAATACATTCAATTGATATAAAAGCTGCCTTGTTTCAAGGAAAAGAAATAGACAGACTTATATTTGTGCAGCCTCCAGCAGAATGGAATTCTTCAAACGGAAATAATGTAGTATGGAAGTTGACTAAATGTGTTTATGGTCTTAGTGATGCATCCAGAAATTGGTATTTTAGTGTTCAGAAAGTTCTTTTACAACTAGGATGTACACAATCCAAGATGGATCCAGCTTTATTTTATTGGCATAGAGAAGGGAAATTGGAAGGAATTTTCCTGATGCATGTAGAAGATTTTCTGTGGGCTGGAAGTCCCTTGTTCATTCAGAAGGTTATTATTCCAGTAAGAAATACTTTTTATTGTGGTAAAGAATGTCAGAATAGCTTCAAATACATTGGACTGAACATAAAACACAAAATCAGTGAGATATGCTTGGAACAAAAAGAATATACTGAAGAACTGCATCAAATCCAAGCTAAAGATTTTAGTGACCAAGTGTATATGGAAATTGTTGGACAACTTCATTGGCTAGCTACACAATCTAGACCTGATTTATCTTTTGATGATTTGGATCTTGCAACCGTGTATAACCACAGAGAATCAAAGCTTCTTAATAAGCTTAACAAAGTAATTAGAAAAGCCAAGAACAATTCTTATGAAATGATATTTCCTTGTCTTGGTAATCGTGAACAGTGCAAGAGCCGGTAATTTTACCTTCACTCGCTTCCCTATTTTCAAGTCAAACAAGGGAGATCACTCCAATTTACTAAAGATGCGCTACGATCGCGACATGGATACTGTTTTGTTTACATCGCTGTCTCTCGAATTTACATTAAATTTTATAACTAAATGAATAAAAAACGGTCTTGTTTTAATAGAAATAAATAGATACATGATTTTTCTAGATGACCTGATAGTTTAGAACTTTTCAAAATGTTTCTTTATAACAATTTTAAATATTAACTCACTCTGCATTGAAATGGGAGAAATCGATTTTCTAAAATGGCGGGGAATTCCTAGGTCTTAAAATAGCTGACACAATTGCATCCTAACGGCTCATTGAACATAAGAAAACTAAAAATAGTTAGAAAAAAGCTTAAAATAAAACA
This sequence comes from Arcuatula senhousia, assembly GCA_963971305.1. Taxonomy (NCBI): domain Eukaryota; kingdom Metazoa; phylum Mollusca; class Bivalvia; order Mytilida; family Mytilidae; genus Arcuatula; species Arcuatula senhousia. The sequence goes on from OZ020308.1 coordinate 30,490,937, forward strand.
AAATTAGCATATTTTCCCATCACACCTCTCGCTAGACGGAAACCGAGACTGGAAAGGAAGTGGATTTTCTTTTGCAATTTTTAACAGATTCAGCACATGTAGAACACATTCCCTTTCACTTTTTTCAGAACTTATCGTTAATAATGCCCTTTACTTGTTTGATTTTCGATATGTAGTTGATGATTGTTTAATTTTCCTTCTTTTTTTCGCTTTTATTGTGTAATACTATTGCAGATACCCTTTTGTTTACACCTTACACTGACCTCAATCTTCCATCACCATGTTCAAGTAAAGGTTATAGAACATCACATAGTATTTATTTCTTCTTTTTGTAGGCTGAGTGTATATATTTTCTTGTTTAACCTGAATTGTCCTTCAATTTTACTAATATATTGTATTATTTTATCACAGATAGCCATTTGTTTACACCATTTATTTGCACCATCACCATGTTGATGCACAAGTGACTATGGAAGTATAATTTATACATGTAGCCTTTAGCTTGCCAAAGGAACCCTATGCATTGTTATATTTGTATTTGTGTGTAGACTTGTTAATACATTTCTTATTCATGTAGTAGATTGTTTCCATTTTATTGCAGATAACCATTTGTTTTCATCATTCATTGATTCATTTCCTGCTTTAGTGTGCTGTTGTTATAGAGCCGCACTTACTTTATCTCCTTTTTCCGTTGTAGTCTAGATTTAATAGATATTTTCCCATATACAGATATTATATTATAATTGTAATTTTAGATTTGCAATACATGATTATAGTCTGACAGTGTTCAACTTCAGCAGTCAGGGGACCAACTTGTAGAAGTCAGAATAGATCTTACTTGTACTAGTAAGATTCTATTTATGGTTTCTTACTCTGTAGAGTCAGATCCAATTCTGACTTCTATGGGTTAGAAGGAATCTGACTTGTTAGAGTAAGAATTGTTTCTATTAAATTTGCTCCAATATTCAATGTTTTTGAAATAACATTTCTCAAAACCAATAAATCTTATTCAAATTATTTCACAAGGTCAACAATGACATCCTGCATTTAGGATGAAAGAATCATGAGCAAATAGGAAACAGATTGACTGTAAAGTTTCAATTATCATCAAAGAATTTCATAGCTAATTATCTAAGACTGTCATTTACATCCACGGTTTTGAACACCAATGTGGTTTATACTAGATAAATAATTGTTATTTAATGATTTAAGCATAATTAAAGACCATGGTGTTCACGACCGCCAAAGTAGAGAAATTTACTGCCAAAGGAGGGCAGTAAAATTTTGATTCTGACTTGAACAAGTCAGAATGATATAAAAACAAAAAATCTAAATTACAAACCCATGACTATTTTGTAAGATTTATAAATAGATCTCAGTATATAGAAAAGGAATTTAACCATAGAGAATATCTCTGGATAAGAGACTTTGATAAAAAGACATTCTAGTATATTCTACTCGTAGAAGTCAGATTGAAATTTCTAAAAATAAGGAGAAGATAACTCTAGTTTGTTTAATCTGACTTGTACAAGTAAGATTGAATCTGATCATTCTGACTTGTACAAGTCGGTCCCCTGACTGTTCAGGACCAATATATATGTAACAGTACACATTATTTGATCTATACAAAGCAATATGTAGTAATAGGTTGTGGAAAACCATAGTTTTATTTCTGTCTTATTGAATTACAAGTTTGTTTTATTCACATGAATGTGTCATTGATTTTGTTTTGCATTTTCAGCTTGTTGTGGAGCTGCAAAATTTATCATGATTTATCTACTTCCCTTACCAACGTGACTATAATGCTACCTGCAAAAAACTCGAACTGTTTCAAAGTTCATCCTGACATTCCATCAGCTCCCTGTATTAGGTGTCATAAACCAGATCCATCTTCAAGATACACCCATTTAAGTCAATTTTAGTCATCTGAACCACCATTTTACGATTTCATTTGTAGAAACATTAATCTAAATCAGTCAGAAGGTCCAGGTTGTATATGTATAAAATGTAATCTCTTTCTCAAAAGGTCACATGAAAAAGAAATTAGCGGTAGCATTCAAAATTTGGAAGAAAAAGACAATGGAGCATATTCTTCAAAACAAGCACGTGCTGATTGCATTATTAATAATGAAGATTTTTGTTTTTTTACAGAATTTCAGCATGTGCGATGAAACTGGTAAACATAAGACAACTGTTGATTTGTTTTTTATTTCAGAATACATTTAATTTAGAACTTGATGATAAGTTCCCTGACTTGAATGATTCTTTTTCAGCTTCATTATGTCATAAACATTATAATGTATTATCTAATAGCAAGAAGCAGTTTTTGTGTGAAATTTGTGGTTGCAGTTCAGCAAGAAAGAAGTTTGTTTTAATAACTGCAGAGAAGTTAGGTCTTTTTTCAAGATTTTTAAAATATATTGAAAAAAATTCAACAGGAAGTGACAAAACTTATTGTTGTTCTCCATGCTATAATAGCTTTAATAAATTTTGCAGGTCTAATGATGGAGAGGAAGCTAGATTTCAAACTGACAGCTACTTCATAGATTGCTTACAAGATTTTAAGTTTGATGATGAAGTCATAACACCAGAAAATGTAGATTTCTTTTCTTTTCAGTCAGTTTATAAGCATGTTATTGAATGTTTTTTACAGGAAACACCAATGTTGATTCCATCTTTGTACAATTTTTATCTTGAAACTTTAGATAAAAATATAACATTTTATAAGTTGACCATTTCAGAACTTCAAAAACTAACCCTGCAACATAACACTACATGGTTATTGAGACTGCTAAAATCCAGAATAGGAAGGGGGTTGTTAGTGTTTGTTCCAAATAAGAAGCAACTTGGAAGTATGATTTATAGAAATGGCTCCAATTTATTAAACTCATTGTATTCTTCCATTTTATCTAAACAGGTCATGGAAAAGAAAAAAATGAAGAAATTTGTTTTTTGCAGAAAAAAATACAGTTTTGATTGCAGAATTGAACAAGAAAAGATCAAGAAATGTCATTTTAAATGATTGTTTTCAGTGACTGAAACCACTTGTTAAATCTTATATTTCAAGCAAGGTCAATTTACCTGGTTTGCCGAATATAAGTAAATTTAATGCATTAAATGAGATTCACCAGATTCCACCTTTATTATGGAATTTCCTTTTTAGACTCAGTGCTACAGATTCTGAAGATATTGAATGGCTGAAAACTGCAAGCTGGAGTCAGCATTTTATAGGAAAAGCAGTTTTTCCTGACAGACTTTTTCTTAGACTTTTTTGGCTAGCTGTATTTTTAATACTAGAAATTCTCAATGTGTTGAGCCTCTTCATTTGCTTCTTACAGATGTATTTGACAAATTTTCATGCTCCTCATCCCTGTTCTTATCTATTAGTGCACGTCTAGGTGTAAGCGTTTCAAAAGATTCTTTAAAACGTTACATAGCAAATCGATGCATTGAGCTTGAGAAAAGACAAAGTCATATTTGTTCTAATAGTTTTGTGATTGCAAGCTTTGATAATCTCGATAAGAATCAAAGTTATTCCTCTGTAGGTGTTGGGAAGGAAAAGAGTGGATTTCATGGAACAGCTATTCAGACTGTCACACCTTGTCCTGACATTATAAAGCCAACATCAGATGACATCTCTCTTAACATGTCTTCTTCGTCTTTTTCAGATTCATATCTAGATTCAACAGCTGGTCAAGTTTCTAGAGCTCGTATGGTATCAGAATCATTAGTTACAGATATTGTTAATCCTTCTGACAAGATAGGTCCACCAGCTAAATTTTCAGAAAACAGATTTTCAAATTTGTCAGTTTCAGATTTTGAATGTTCTTCTCTTGAAAATGCTGCCTATGGTAGCTTCTCTGATCAGATCAGCAAGTATGGATTTTCCAAACTTCTCTTTCAGGATAAAAAATATTCTTCCAGGTGTCAAAACCTTTTTTCAATTCCTTTACAGGCCACACAGAAAAGTGAGTTTTCATCTGTTGCTGTACTAGACCAAAATGCAGACAAGAAAGAAACGGTTTTACAGGTTTTGAATATATTGCATGATAAATTTCAAGTAGGCAGTTCTACATCGTATGTTGTAGTGGTTGGCGATGGAAAGAGTTATGACCATTTGGTCAAATTGAAAAATGAATATGGTTCAACTTTGAACTGGGTTCTTCCTTATCCAGGAGACTGACATATTCAAAAGAATATTTTGCGTATTTTCATCAAAGTTTATTAAGATGCAGGTTTATAGCCATTTGCAACAAGATTTCACCATGCTGCAACACGCAGAATTCTGACAGAATGCTCAAAATTTGCTTTAACATATAAGTTCATGATTCAAGTTTGGGAAGCCATTTTTAGATACCAAATTAATACATTTTTATCTGTTACAGACAAAACCATTGTAACTCAACCTTTTGATACTTTTCTTTTAGAAATTTTTTCTAACCTTGATATTAATTATACAGGTGAAGAGATATGTGACGAGTCAGTGTGGACTGCCATCTGTACTTCTAGAGATGAGCTTTTTCTGTTTTTTCACCAGAGTTACTTGTTCATTTTTCAGAGTGGAGAAGAAGTGAATGCTCAAAAAGTGACACTCTTGCTTTTTGGGACAGTTTCATTCATGTTGATTATTTACAGTACGTGGGTCTTTACTTTTCTATCAGAACAAGGAATTAGCACCTGCGAAATGCTTGTCTAAAACATCTAGCTCCTCTTTTTCATGCTTTTGATAATTATCTACGTATGATACCATATCATCTGGCAGATTTGCACACTTTTCCTCCTGAAGTGGTAGATTTTTTTGCTAAAGGAGGGTTTTCAGTTTCTATTTCAGGCGAAGATTTTCACAGTGTTGCACTTGATGAAGCCCATGAAATGGAGATCAACTTAAAGACAAAGAATGCTTTGAATTCATTTACTCCTACTTCATTGGCAACTTTAACTTTTTATCTTCCATACAGAGCTGAAACTCTTCATAATCTTAAAACACAGTTAGAATTGAACAGCAACTCACAGCCACATCATTTCGACAGCTCAAAACCAGCAGTGGAATTGGAAGAGAGAAACATCTTTGAATATTTTCAGAAATTGCAGCAGTCCTCTTTATTTAGTTTAAATGATAGAAAAAACTTTACATCATTTATTTTCAGACATTGATGCCACAAAAGAACAGACAGACAGCATGATGAATTACAGACAGTTTGGACAAGAAGATCTTAATAATTATATAGAATGTTTTTTGATCAAAGTTTCAGATTCAAATGTGAAACCACCTGCTAGGAAGAGGAGAAATCTAAAGATTTTTTCTAGTGAAAAAGTAACTGTGTACAAACAGAAAAAAGAAATTAAAGACCACAAAACAGTTATATCTTGTCTACGGAAAAAAAATTGCATTTTCTAAATCTACTAACATGCCTGTTTCAGACTTAGAACAGTTTTTACAGTTACCTAGGACAATCTGTGATGCAGACGGAATTCCAGAAAAGGGTCAGAAATCTTGGGCTACTGCTGTATTAAAGAAAATGTATTCAGAATGTTTCATTTCTCATCTTCCAACTGATTCTGATATAAACCCAACTGCCTTTATTGTAGATGGAATGTTTATCATAAATACCAGTCCTTTACAAATTCATAAAACCTTTTCAGAGTATGCTGCTTTCTTGTTTGATCTTTGGGTTGCTAGGCCTATAAATCAGTTTTCTGCCACAGAGGTTCATCTTATATTTGATGCCCCTAACAGACATGGGGCTAGCCCCAAAAATATTGAACGCAACAGACGTGACACCATTCCCCAAATTAATGAGTTTGATTTTGTTTCAGGTGAGAGTATTCAACCTTCCAATTGGAGAAATTTTATTTCCATTAGATCTCAGAAAAGATTACTTGTTAACTTTCTTTCTAATGAATTTATGAAGATTTCCTTGTTAAAGAATATTCCTAATTTTAGGTTTGTTACAGCAGGTGGTATTGATGTTCAGCACAGAGATCATGCTATGTGTACTTTTAACAACTCAATTTCAGAGTATAGTCAAGCAAATGGAGACCATGAAGAGGCTGATACCAGAGTTTGGCTTCATACTAAGACCTCTAGTTGTACAAAAAATATTATATATAGTCCTGATACTAACACATATTTCATTGGTTTACCCTTGATTAAGGATTTAAACAAATCTGTATTTGTTCAGTTAAAGGACTCTCCATATGAGAAAGTGTTCCTGGATTTAAATAAATTTGTTTCTGCTTTACAAAATGATGTCTGTTTTCAGGGAATTACAGAAATAGAAAAATGTATACAGATCCTGTAAATATTTAGTGGTTGCGACTTTGTTTCTTATTTCAAGGGCTTTGGAAAGAAAACTTTTTTTGATGTTTTTCGGAAAAATGCCAAGTTTATTACAGGTAGAGATGTAGGTGGTCATTTGTATGATGTTGGTAGTCAACAGGGATTGTTTGCATTTTACAGACTCATTGCATCTGTATATTTTTCTAAGCATTGCTCAGCTTTTCTACCAATATCTAATATTAAATCTTTATTTGACACTTTAGAAACAGATTGATCAGGACAAGCATGAGATGCTGATTTCAAAACTACGGGAAGTTATGTGGCAGAGAGTGTTGACTGAGGTAGATATTATGCCAAATGCTGAGGCATTAAGGCTACACTGGTTGCGTTCCATCTGGGTTTTTAATTATTGGTCCCAATCAACAGATAACTTTCTAAAATTACTTTCCCTTTCAGATTTTGGATGGTCCATTACAGATAACTTTGTTCAGTGTGTGTGGGACTCTGATTTTAACTTTCAGAAAGTTGAAAGAACTGTCGATTGGTACACTAAAGGATGTGGTTGCAAAACTGGATGCAGAACAAATAGGTGCAAATGCAGAAAACTTAAAACTTCATCTCCTGAAGGTTTTTGTTGTCCGGGCTGCAAATGTATCAATTGTGTAAATTTACCAACTTTGAATAATGATCAGTCTCAAAACTTAGACTTCTCTCTTTCAGATGTTCTTTTAGAACCTGCTGATGACATTGAGTCAGAAAACGGGGAATCTGATTCAGATTCAGATTCAGATACACACATGGAAGATTTTCCGCTGGAAGAACTAGAAACAGTTTACCCATATTTACAGGATACAGATTTCTAACATATGATAAAAAGATTACTGTCTATTTTACTTTCAGATGGGTTAATTGTAGGATTCAGAATGAAATATGTTGTATCATATGATGAAATATTTTATTATATGTATTTGTTTGCAATTTTTTTTTTATATTGTTTGATGAGTTTATTACATGTGTTTTATTGCAGAATTCTGTATGGAATATTTTATATTGTTTTTAAAAATGAAATAGTTTATGATACATGTATGTATTTTATTGCAGAATTCTGACTGAAATAGTTCTATATAGTTTGATGAAATAGTTTTATTACATGTATTTTATTGCAGAATTCTGAGTGAAATAGTTCTATATAGTTTGATGAAATGGTATATTACATGTATTTTATTGCAGAATTCTGAGTGAAATAGTTCTATATTGTTTGATGAAATAGTTTTATTACATGTATTTTATTGCAGAATTCTGAGTGAGATAGTTCTATATAGTATGATGATATATTATAATACATGTATTTTATTGCAGAATTCTGAGTGAAATAGTTCTATATAGTTTGATGAAATAGTTTTATTACATGTATTTTATTGCAGAATTCTGAGTGAAATAGTTCTATATAGTTTGATGATATAGTATATTACATGTATTTTATTGCAGAATTCTGAGTGAAATAGTTTGATGAAATTGTTCACATTTATTACATGTATTTGTTTACAGGATTCTAAATGGAATATTTTTATTTTGTTTGATGAAATAGTTAATTAAATGTATTTGATTGCAGGATTCTGAATGTAATAGTTTTATATTGTTTGATGAAAAAGTTAATAATAATAGGATGTTGAAATATATTTTGCAGAATGTTTATTATTGTTGTCTATTTTCCAATTTATGATTTTGCATTTCCCCTTTAGGATGCAGACACCTTTGTATTTTACAGATTTTCAGATTCACAAAAGTTGTTAGAGGCAACAAATTTCTGTACAAAATGTTTTACAGAACAGTTTAAGGTGTGTATGATTCTACTTAATGGTTCTGTACATGTACTATCTGATTCATATGTAACTTTATGCCACAGAACCAAAAACCAAGCAAATGTGCACTTTGAAAAAAAAAACATCCATATATTAAAATTATGAAAAGTAGACTAAGTTTTATGAAAGGCCTATACATCATGACACATTCAACATGCAAGTGTCATATTACTGGTATTAGATAGTGTTTGAATCTATATCTGTTGCAAAGTATGTATTGCAAATAATTTCCTTCTAAATATTGAACATTAATAAAAGTGTCCTTCATATGTCTGTAGTTTTTGTATCATATGATGAAATATTTTATTATATGTATTTGTTTGCAATTTTTTTTTATATTGTTTGATGAGTTTATTACATGTGTTTTATTGCAGAATTCTGTATGGAATATTTTATATTGTTTTTAAAAATGAAATAGTTTATGATACATGTATGTATTTTATTGCAGAATTCTGACTGAAATAGTTCTATATAGTTTGATGAAATAGTTTTATTACATGTATTTTATTGCAGAATTCTGAGTGAAATAGTTCTATATAGTTTGATGAAATGGTATATTACATGTATTTTATTGCAGAATTCTGAGTGAAATAGTTCTATATAGTTTGATGATATAGTATATTACATGTATTTTATTGCAGAATTCTGAGTGAAATAGTTTGATGAAATTGTTCACATTTATTACATGTATTTGTTTACAGGATTCTAAATGGAATATTTTTATTTTGTTTGATGAAATAGTTAATTAAATGTATTTGATTGCAGGATTCTGAATGTAATAGTTTTATATTGTTTGATGAAAAAGTTAATAATAATAGGATGTTGAAATATATTTTGCAGAATGTTTATTATTGTTGTCTATTTTCCAATTTATGATTTTGCATTTCCCCTTTAGGATGCAGACACCTTTGTATTTTACAGATTTTCAGATTCACAAAAGTTGTTAGAGGCAACAAATTTCTGTACAAAATGTTTTACAGAACAGTTTAAGGTGTGTATGATTCTACTTAATGGTTCTGTACATGTACTATCTGATTCATATGTAACTTTATGCCACAGAACCAAAAACCAAGCAAATGTGCACTTTGAAAAAAAAAACATCCATATATTAAAATTATGAAAAGTAGACTAAGTTTTATGAAAGGCCTATACATCATGACACATTCAACATGCAAGTGTCATATTACTGGTATTAGATAGTGTTTGAATCTATATCTGTTGCAAAGTATGTATTGCAAATAATTTCCTTCTAAATATTGAACATTAATAAAAGTGTCCTTCATATGTCTGTAGTTTGTGTATATTATATATTATGTGATTCTCTTTTCTATTGTAGGTAAGTGATCAGAGATATGATGGTTGATGATTTATTAATGAACTGCTTTCAAGATGAATTTCCCATGTACATTAAAATAACAGTATTGTTTTAATCACACTTTTCCAACATGGCAGTAATCTTTATTTATTTACTTGCTTTATTTTCAGTTAAATTATTTTTATTCTCTGTGATGGTTTCCTTTGTTAATTTTTATGTATTTTTAGTTCACTTTACATTCTATTTTATTTTAGATTGTCTTTATTTGGCTGTTATTTTCTTCTGTGATATTATACATTTTTTTTTTAGTTTTCATTAATTTATTTGTTTTATTTTTATATTTATTTTAGATTTATATTTCTTTTATTTTTTTAATTTAGTGCCAATTGACTTAAAGCAAAGTACAAATATGAAATGATAAATTGAAATTTGTTTATGTATATTTTGACAGCTTTGTCATTTGAACTGTCATAGACAGTTTATTAAACAGTTTGACCTCATTTTTAATGTGTACACAGTTAGTGCATGTAGTCATTTTGTTATCCCTCCCTTTGTGTGTTGTGAATTTTGTGATGTGTATCGTCTGGGGAAAACAAGCATTGCGCTTCCAGTACCCTTATTTGTGAATGCTGGTCATTCTGTATCGTCTGGGGAAGACAAGCATTGTGCTTCCAGTACCCCTTTATGTGAATGCTGGTCATTCTGTGCTGTCCATGTATGTCAATGCCATTCTGTTATCCTTCCTTTGTATTAAATATGAGGTCAACTGCTTTGAAAAGAGTAGATATATCTGTTTTATAGGCACCACCCGATATCTTATTTTACATTGTATATTTCTGTTTTTTGTTAGTGCTTTGCTTTTTGTTAGTTATATATCAGGGCTTTTTTTTTTCGTTTTTTTTGTGTTTTACACTGTCACACAAGTTGTAAATATGTTTTTGTCAAAAGAAAATAAATTTTCATCTTAATTATTTTTTTCTTTTATAACTAAGACCTAAATAAGAAAGATATATGGAAAAAAAAGAAAGATATATGAAAATTCTAAACTCGTTTACAGATGTAAATCATGGAATTAATGTGAAACCATTCAACCAAACTGGTCTTAATTTGATTACATAATAAAGAAAACAGCTGATTTTTAAGGTGATAACAAAATTACAGAACATGGTTTATCAATCACAAATGTGCATGTGCAAGCTGACTCAGGTACTGACTTGATACTGTCATTTTGAATAAAATGAAGGGTTTCAACCCAGGTTGCTGTTGAATAATAAATCACTAGAAAGCTTTACTTGAACATTGCACACAAACCTTCATCCTCCATTGTTATCTTTGAAACATTCAATCTTTACTGTAAAAAAATAATGTCAGCAAGTCAACTCTTTGTGCCAACTGCAAACCACAAGAACTCTTTAGATACTAGCTAGTTAAAAGGTGTTAAGTAGTACCACTAGCTGCTTATAGCAATTAAGTTCGCCAACACTTTAATTCAGATAAAAAAACAAGAGACTTGGCATTGCTGGTATGCACATGGCATCTGTACCCAAGACACGTCAGATTTTTGCTTGGTTTATTTTCTAATTATAAAAGTCACATAGATTTATAATTTGATGTACAATATCAATTTGTGTGACAATTTACTGACAATTTAACATGGTATAGATATCCTTCATATTGGTCACACACAAAAAATGGTATTATATTAGAATTAAGGGATATAGAATATATATGCATGACACATAATCACAATATAAGTATTGAAATGAAACAAAGTAAAACAGACGTTTTTGCTACATACAGTGCTCAGAACTGCTCTAGCTGAAATGCGCCTATGAGCCACAAGGTGGCCCACCCGTTCTTGAAATATCATTGACCCCCAATGTGTATAACCTGGGTTATGGACCTTAACAAAAGTCTTTCATGCTTAAAATATAGGTCATAAATAGTGACCTTACTTCTAGTTGGTGGTGTAGCCCTACCCAAGACCCATTTAGTGGTGATCATATCATTGACCCCCAATATCTAGTATCCGAGTAATGGACCTTAATCAAGAGCTCAACCAAAGTAGCAGGGTAAAACTATATGGCAGTTCCAAACACGTGATCGGGCCATAAAAAAAACAACCTTTTTACAGATACTACAAGCTGCTATTATGTAAGAGAGAACAATTTTAGTATTTTCGGTATTCATGTTGTTGGCAAACTTTATTGACCGTTTATTAAACTTGGTATAAAGATATCCTCCAGAATTGGTAACAAAACATTGGTATTTTGATCATGCTTTTTTGCTACACATGAAATCTAGTCCTCGGGTTCAGAGCTGCTCTTGCTTAAAATTTGATGAAAAAAATTAAGAAATGTGTCTATATTATATACTGTATGTTATATAAAAATTGTTAGAAAAAAAAAAAAAAAACATACTCGGTGAAGGCAGGGCCTTCAATAGTAATAGACGGCCCTGGTGAAGGCCAAGCAGTGGACCATTTGACATTCATAGGCATTGAAAACATGTAAACAATCAAACGAATGCATTCCATGTTCTTCCATGCAGGTCTATCAAAAACAGACCTTGAAACATTTCACTTTTCTCTTGTTTTACTATGTCAGAAGTTCCCATAAAAAGGGGAGACCTGTTGTGTCCAATTTGATAAAAAAAAACTATAGTCGTTTTACACCATTAAACGTCAAACAACTGTTTCAAAAGTATTTTTTCCTTCAATTTTATTCTTAGTGGACCCCCCTTTTTTGTCTCGCGTTTTCGTCAACATATACGCACAAAACAGGTCGCCACATACATTTTTGGTTTCTTTAAACTATTTATAGCAAATTTATTAAAATATCCTCCAATGAAAAGTGTTAGGATGGAAATGTGTCAGTTATTATTAGAGCTAGGTTTTGTGGAAATGGAAAATTACCAGACACGCCCCCTTTTATGACGGCCGACAACAATAGTTCATGTTCACTTATCTGAAATACAATTGTATTTTTGAATGCTTCTTACTTTTATCTATATAAAACTTTTATCGGAACATAAAAATCTTAAAGAAAAAATTATTAAAATGCTTTTTTAATTGGCGTCAAATTCGTTTAATTATCGATCGTAACGCCATCTATGTAAATAGAGTTATCGAACTTTTCCCGCTTGCGTAAACAGTGGAACTCTTTAGTGTTGGCGGCTTTCGCCCTGTGAAGAAATTGAGCTAGTGTTCACTGATGCACCATATGCAAACCTATCAGACCAAGTTTCCAGTACAGGTGGTTACATAATTTTTATTCAAAACAAAGAGAGGAAAATGTGTCCCATTTCATGGTCTTCTAAGAAGATCAAAAGAATAGTTAAAAGCACTCTTGCTGCAGAAGCTTTGTCTTTGGTGGAAGGGCTTGATGAATGTTATTTCTTGAGAAGTATTCTTGAAGAAATGATTCCAAAAAACAATCAAAAGCTCCTTATTAAATGTTACACAGACAACAAGTCATTGTGCCAGAACATTCATTCTACCAAACTTATATCTGAGAAATGTTTGCGTTTGGACATTGCCAGCATTAAGGAGAGTGTTAGCCAATTTCTTGGATTGCAACTGACAAACAAATTGCTGACTGTTTGACAAAAGCAGGATCAGATTTTCATAGACTGGTTGAAATTTTCAGGAACGGGAATTGGACTTGTGTAATGTGTGGTATCAAGGAATTGAACATTTGATTTTGCCTTATATTACGAGAGTTGGACATGTACTAACATTTTGACTGGTCATATGTTTATTTCCGTTTCATACTTTATTTGACATTTTATGTTTCTCTCAAAGAAAGAAAGAGGAATGTGTTATGATTGTATATTTATGTTATTTGTATTATGTCTCCACAGGTAGCTGGAGACTTCATTAAATGTATATCAGTATTAGAGTTCAACTAATTTACAAAAAGCAGTCACATATTTATGACAGGTCAGGTCAACTTAAATTCGTGAAATGTCTGCTTTAAAAAACCTGAACGTAAAAGGACAAATTTTATGTTCTTTTGCATAATCTGTATTTTAAACTCATTTTTAGTCCCGTGCGGGGTCCACTAAAGAGCGCTCAAAAACCTGACATCGGGGTCAGGCCGCTTTGCCCACAAAGCGACTATGATGTGTGCCCCAGGTGGTTGAATGGGACAGCCCTGAAATCGAGAGATGCGGGGTCGTCAGGCGATAATGCGGAAAACCTGACCGCAAACCAAAGTGGTGCACCGTGTTGGGAAACATGTCACATTCCTCGCACGTTAAAGAACTTTGCTGCAGGTCTCGGTAAGAGTAGGACCCGTAGGATCCCCATGCAGGAGGCAAAATTTTCCGTCCCTTCCCATTACTCCTTTTTCCAGTGGCAGTCAAAACTCTCCTACCCGATTGGCCTTGTGTCCCCATTTCCTCCACTTCATCATCATTTCATGTTCAGTGTATCACCACTTTCATGTCCATCTCCCGGATATAGCCGAAATCGCGCTGCTTGGGAATAAAGCAATAACTAACTAACTAACTAAACTCATTTTTATGTTAAAGAAGCAGATGTACCAATGGGGTATCCGAATATCAAACGTCCGAAAGGGTAGAGACAAAACCAGTAAACACCAACAGGAACGGGACAAAAACAGACAACAGGTAAAACATGGAAACACAAAATAACTTAATATCAATCAACAACGCGAACTCCAGTCGAAACAGGAGTGAATTCAGGTGCTCCGGAAGAGTAAGCAGTTTCTGCTTGCTATAGCACGCCCGTCGCGTTGCCAATAGTCCATTCAGCGTGTCAAATCCGGTAAAGGAAGACAAAATAACACCCTATGACAAACCAACATCTGCACTCATCTGAGAGATCGAAATCCCATATTTGTCTATAAGTGCATGATGTCTTCCGTAAAATTTCTTGAGTGAAGACAGCAACCGAGGAGCAACATAACCACACAGCGATGTTAAGGCAGTTTTCAAGATTTTTGACGTAAGGGGGAAGTAACTCTTTTTACGGAGTTTTGCTCCGCCCACCTGTCGACGTCAGCTAATCGGAAACGTTCTTTTATCAATCGACGTCATTTTAGTGCTTGCCAACAAAGGAGGAAAGATGTATACAGATCAAAACAAAAACTTGTTTCCCTCGACGGTTGGAACAAAATGATGATAGTTCAACATTTGCAGTTTGCATTCGCTGAAGGTAACATATTCAAATGTTGTCAACAAAGTTTACCCGTAGATTTACACATTGAACTGAGAAAATGGCGTTTAACATGGGGAACCTCTCACCGTTTTACGATCCTTCATTCTCGTCAATGTGAGACATGCGGCTAACGTTATTTTAAATCATTTATACATCCAGTCTTTGTTCACATATATAATAATAGCGGGTGCATGAGGAGCTCCAGGGGGTGGGGCTGAACTCGCCCATTAATTTCTCATACTTTTTTGGCGAAAATTATATGCAGACCTGTACAGAACACCCCCTTTTTTCATCCTAAATTATGCAATGTGAGTACTTTCAAAAGTTTCTGTATCTGCCTCTGATTTAAATAAAAGATAATCTATTTAAAAGCACTTTTAATCTTCCTGGCATTTAGGGTTATTCCATTTCCAGTTGAATATTTAGCAATTAATTAACTTTAAGCATGCATGCATAACAAAATATATTATCAATGTCATAATAATATATATATAAGTTCAAGTTACTTAAAAACAATTGGCATCAAAATGGTATTTTGAATTAATATGTACAAGTGTTTTGTTTTAAATTTCAATGAATCTCGAAGATTTTTCCAGTCCCCCCCCCATGAATTTATGTATAAAAACTCATACAAGAGTCTGTGTAAAAGTTCTGTTAATCAATGCTTTCTTTGCACATTGCTACATGGCTACATGCATATCTATATGTACACTTAGTGACTTGTGACAATCATTAACCTGCCACCCATTATATCATCCTAGTTTAAAATCAAAATAAATATGATATGCAATAAAACATATTTATTTTGATTTTAAACTAGGATGAAGGATTTTACAAAATGTATCAGTATATGACTGCCCTATTGCTATGGACACTTTAATTATAACTAAACTTTTGGGAAAGGGGGTGGGTAGACATCACATATTTCATTGAAGAAAGTTAGAAGTGATGCATGATGACCGTGCATGATTTATAATTGATGTTCACTTACACATTTGAGGCAGGTATAACAACAACCCCTGATTTAACATTACAACATATTCATACATTTTTGTATGTACATTAATGTACACCATGTACATGCAATTATTTTAGTAAATTATTTATTTAAAAACCTCCATATGTATGCATGATGATAAATCATACAAAATAGTTTATTTGATACATTTATCATGTTTAATAATTTATTTCTTAATTTGCATACAACAATGGTCTTCCTGATTATCTCATTTCACATAATATATACAACTAATTGTATTTTTAGATACCCAGTACAGAGAAATAAATTGAACAATTTACATTTGAATAAGATCTTGGTTTTCAATTTCCATTTCAGTTCAGAGTACTTCATGATAGCTTATTCCAATGTGCTTACATAATGCAATTAAACACTGTCTGACCAAGAGCCTGGGGTAAGACAACATGCATGTACTAACTAAAGTAAATACATGATCTTTAAGTTATCTTACAGTCACAGTGAGAAAGAGGGTCAAACATGGAATAAGAGGGGGGGGGGGTAGTAAACTAACTTTTATTTTTTTATGCTCTATTTGTTCATGTACTTGTTTAATCAATCGTAAAAGTAAGTTTGTATTGTGCTTTGCATGTTTTTATTTACATTATCAGTCAGTTCATATATGTTTAATATTTCCTTGATTGTAATTGCATGCTCAGAGTTTGGGCACCATTAATTGGTTCAATAAAAATATCTCCACCTGTGTACCTTATATGTGAATACAAACAATGGAATATGTTTTCTTGTAATCAATTTAATTTATGCATTTTGCCAACATCATGAAAAACTTCAAGCTTAGGAAAAACAAAATACATGTACATGTAACCTTTTCCCACAACTTTGATAATATTTCATTTCTCTTAGACTAATTCATAATATAAAATAGTTACCAGTACAAGTGTATTACAAGCTCCATTTAAGATATTATTACATATTCATTACAAGTATATATGACTCAAAATTTGTTCTGCAATGTGAACAGAATAATCATTTAAAGAAGCCTTTAATTAAAATGTACAGTAAGCATATGTAATACAGCCTGCAATGTGGAACAGTGGCTGCTGCTATCATTGGATGCAGATTTATATAACATGACTATAATGCAAATGATTACAATTTAATCTTTTAGTTAGTTTTCATACATGTTTCCTATCCAAGGGAAAACATGGAGAGGGTAAATACATGTAGACACAAATGTTCAAATTAAAGTTAAGTACTTTTGATTTAAGTTATTTATGTTTATATATTATATGCACGTAAATTTTGTAGGGTTTTTAGTTGGTAGAACAACATTTAACAGTTAGTGTACTGGTTAAGTGGAAAAGAAAAGAATGATTATTATAAAGATAGACTTTTAAAAGACAGAGATTGAATTCTACTGGTATTTTTGAAGCAACAGTCCTGGGACCAGAAGAGAATTATTTGATAGACTTTTAAAAGATAAATGTCAAAAAACAAGTTGCTGATGTGTTATTTATACATGTATATGCAAATACTTCAAATAAAACTCGCACTTTTAATTGTTTGATTCCATTCTCTGATCTGTTGGGTTTCTTCTTCCTTTTTTCAGCTACCTCTTGAAAGGATTTATGACAGACACAATTTAGTTCTTTGTAATGGCATACCAACAAAAAAGGGTGAACATTTAGTTTTTAATCTGTCAATTTGTCTTTTGGTTTTGATGATTATCCATAAAATGATTTTTTCTCATATTGATCATGAAATTACAAGAAAATGTCAGCAAAAATTATTAGATATTTTATGAAAGGATATAAAGTATTAAAATGAACATGAGAACATTAACACATATGTAAACTCCAACTGCAATGAAATTTTGTTTGCTGTATGGCCATTTCAAAATTTTATTCTAGACACCATCAGCTTGCCAACAAACCATGCAATGTGCATAATCTTAAACCACAAATGTGATTGTTTGTTTAAAAAGTTCTAGATTAAGGTAGCACAATACAAAGGTTGATTTTAGTCCGACCATCACAGTTTAAAACTACATAACTTTCTTATTATTTCACCAATTTCAATAAATGAGACACCATTGGAAAGAAGAAATGTTACTCTTTATAATGATACCTACATAAATAAACTTCAGTATAAAACAAAAGAAATAACTGTTCAAAAGTAAAAAAAAATCAACATTACTGACTCAAATGAAATTAGCTCTCCCAGCATTACAAATAAACCCTTAAAGCTAAAATAATCTGAATCAACACTGCATGACCTCCAAAACCCTGTCTCAGAATTTCCCTATCACATTTCATTTTCCAATAAAGCAATATTTTGTATACAAGGCTTTATGGCATAAGGGGTCACTATATTGAAATGTGCCATAAAGCTTTAATCTAAAATCTGAGACACGGTTTTGTTGATAATAGACCTTTGAATAACATATCCAAAAACCGACACATTG
This sequence comes from Arcuatula senhousia, assembly GCA_963971305.1. Classification (NCBI taxonomy): domain Eukaryota; kingdom Metazoa; phylum Mollusca; class Bivalvia; order Mytilida; family Mytilidae; genus Arcuatula; species Arcuatula senhousia. The sequence continues at coordinate 30,509,016 of OZ020308.1, forward strand.
GGGTACCCAAATGGGAGCTAAATTCGATCAAACTGTACTTTTTGCATGAAAAATGAAAGTGGAAAACCCCCCAAAATATCAATTTCCTACTTTGAGCCCAATTTTATAGATCAAATAGCATGTTTCTACCTTGGGAGCACTGTAGGATTCTTATATCATCATAAATCAACAACTATTTGACCTATAAAACAAGTTCCATCCACACAAACATTAAATATAGCCCAAAGTTCATACCCCCTAAACTTACTTCAGAATTTGCAGGAAATATTACACCATATTGACCGTATCTCAGGTCAGTTGTTTACTGTAAAGGACAAGACTCCTCCTTTACTGACCAGATGGTTCATTATTTATTGTCTGTCTTATAATTTCTCTTCCAATGACTGGTCAACAGTCATAAAACTTTCCAGCTGTTATAGATAAGCCCTACCTTCCTGGTTTATTGACAGTTTAAATTGCATGTGCTTTTGTTTTGATTATTTAATTATCACCATAGCTCATTAATTATAAGGTGTACTGAAAATATTTTTGCACTATTTGAAAAGGGGTATTTAGGAGTATTGAAAAAAGGTACAAATAAAAATTTTGATAAAATTTAAGCACTTTTGTAATGTGCTACCTTAATTTGACATAATGTATTAAAATATTTGTTACACAATCTTGGAGTAAATCCATAAGGCAAGTCATTTTTTTTCTAGCATCTGCATCCAGTATGCACTTGATAGTTGTTATGAATTTTAATGGTTTTCATAGCTCTTAGTTGGGTGGAAATCCATGAACTTCTGTTTTGTCAAATGCTTGAAAATATTTTCAGTTTAAAAATCCCTTCAATTTCATTTATATGTTGTGGAATAAGATATTTTGGTATAAGCTTGATAATTCCATATAGATACTTTATGGTATGTATCTAGAATATTTGTGGTTTTTGAATTATACATCAACTAATGCAGACAATTTACAATGGATTTTCACACATTTCTACTTGTTTTCATTTTTTTTTCTGAAAGTAGATGGACATAAAGATATGTTTGGGGTTTATATGCTCTTTTTCCGAAATTAGGTTTACCTTAAAGTTGGAGTCACTTTTCCATAAAGGAACATGATAACAGCATTTAACTTTATACATCATACACATTTTTTACAAATGCATAAGGATAAGAACAATCTATCTCATATGTCATTTCTCATTTTTTTGTGGTTTGATCTTGGAATTAAGGAGGTGTTTATTGTTAAACTTTGATTTACTCATAGTTTTAAGTTAATTTACTTTTCCATGAATGAATATTATGTCATTATTATAAAACTTTATATACAAATATGCAATTTGTATCTCAACTTTAAAATTGAGTGATTGCTAAAAAAGACATGTTAGAAAGCAGCCAGGGCATCATACCCTTTGGGCATATATGCTTTTTTAAAGGGGCTGCTCCATATTTAACTATTTTTATCAAGGTTCCATGATTTTCATTTTTTAAAGATTTTTTATCACAAATTCACAATGGGCAACATCAAAAACATTCAAACAAATAATGCATTTCAAAATTCACTTCACCATGTTTATACATGCATGCATGTTGTTTGGTGTTTTATATACAAATTTTAGCAACCAGTTATAAATTCACAGAGGTCTAGCCATCAACATGCTGAATACTACATTTGTATAAATACGTAGCTCAGAATATTAAAGGATTATAAAAGGAAAATGCTTGAAAATAGAAAATGTACTCCATGTGTATCTGGTGCAATAGAAGATGATACACTCAGTCTGTAAGCATTTCTTGGTAACTTGTTATAACCTTGAACAATAAAGAAAATTGTACATGGGAAAGGAAACATTATATTCTAGATATGACAGAAAAAAAAAAGGATAAACAGGTCAAAATTTCAAAGTGCTCTGATTTTGATAAAATTTGCCAAACTGATAGATTATGATGTTGCGAGTAATATTCTATAACTAAAATTAAAATTTGACGATGGCGGCCATTTTGTTGCCAAGATGGCAGCCAAAATTTCAAAGTGGTCTGATTATGATGAAAATTGGTATATTGATAGATTATTATGTTGCGAGTAATAATCTATAACTAAAATTAGAATTTGACGATGGAGGCCATTTTGAATCCAAGATGGCCACCAAAATTTCAAAGTGGTCTGATTATGTTGAAAATTGGTATGTTGATAGATTATTATGTTGGGATTAATAATCTATAACTAAAGTTAAAATTTGATGATGGCGGCCATTTTCAATCCAAGATGGCTGCCAAAATTACATTGTCCGCTAGAAAACACAGGACACCTGCTGACATTTAACCGGAAGTCAGTCTGAAGTACCGTTGTCGCATGAGAATTCCAAGTGCCGTGAAAACTGCAAGCAATAGCAACTGAATAGAGCAAAAGGAGCTCTTCAATAATACGAAAAAAAATTTGAAGCGATATTTACGGTTTTCGAGTTATTTGCGAAAATGTGATTTTTCGGGCCCAAAAATGCGAAAATCATCAAAATGCTTCGATTTCAACAAATTTTTGTATCTTGGGGTTGTAAAAGATGGCAAACCATAATACGAGGTCAAAAATGGATTCGTTTGGGAGACATTTTTGTGTTGGGCATCCCCAACACAGTCAGCACTTGTTATGTCTCCCAAACGAAAGTTTGGAGACATATTGTTTTTACTCTGTTTCTTATTATTATTATTATTATTTTTTTTCTTCTTTCTCCCGCCATGAACGTGTTTGTACATTTTCTTCAAAACGCCTCGAAGGATTTTAACGAAACATTGTAGGAAGGTAGATGGGTTACTAGAGTTGCGGGGGGACTTTTAAAAAATTTCAAAATGGCTGCCGTTTACGTGTAATTGGCGAAAGTTCATAATATAGGACATTGCATTATCTCGGTAACCTAGGTGCGTAGGAGGCTGAAATTTTGTAGGTGAATAGAGCAAAAGGAGCTGTTCAATAATACGGAAAAAAATTCCGGAGCGATATTTACGGTTTTCGAGATATTTGCGAAAATGTGATTTTTCGGGCCCGAAAATGCGAAAATTGTCAACATGCTTCGATATTGACAAAATTTTGTATCTAGGGGTTTTAAAAGGTGGCGAATCAGAATATGATGTCAAAAATGGGTTCGTTTGGGAGACATTTTTGTGTTGGGCATCCCCAACACAGTCAGCACTTGTTATTATGTCTCCCAAACACTATGTGTTGGGAGACATATTGCTTTTACTCTGTTTCTTATTATTATTATTATTCTTTTTTTTCTTCTTTCTTCCGTACATGAAACTGTCCGCAAGGTTTTTTGAAAACGACAAAATGGAATTGCACGAAACTTTGTATGATGGTAGATTGGTTATTGGAGGTGTGCACAGGCACTTCGAAATTTTCAAGATGGCCGCCATTTTCAAAATGGCCGCCACGGCAAAAGGGTACCCTAAAATTATCTCGGAAACTACTGAATGGATTTTTATGAAATTTGGTATGTAAGTAGAGGGTTATGAGAAGACTTGATACGTAAAATAAAAATTTTCAAAATGGCCGCCATTTTCAAAATGGCCGCCACCGAAAAAGCAAAAATTGCAAAAATGCTTCGATTTTAACAAAATTTTGTATCTAGGGGTTTTAAAGGATGGCGAATAAGAATACACTATTAAAAATTTATTCGTTTGGGAGACATTTTTGTGTTGGGCATCCCCAACACAGTCAGCACTAGTTATTATTTTTCTTCTTTCTCCCCGCCATGAACGTGTCCGTACCTTTTCTTCAAAATGCCTCGAAGGATTTTAACGAAACATTGTAGGAAGGTAGATGGGTTACTAGAGTTGTTGAGGGACTTCCAAAAATTTCAAAATGGCTGCCGTTTCCGTGTAATTGGCGAAAGTCATAATATAGGACATTGCAATATCTCGGTTACCTAGGTGCGTAGGAGGCTGAAATTTTGTAGGTGAATAGAGCAAAAGGAGTTCTTCAATAATACGAAAAAAAATGTGAAGCGATATTTACGGTTTTCTAGTAATTTGCTAAAATGTGATTTTTCCGGCCCAAAAAGGCGAAAATTGTCAAAATGCTTTGATATCCACAACATTTTGTATCTAGGGGTTTTAAAAGATGGCGAATCATACTACGAGGTCAAAATTGGGTTCGTTTGGGAGACATTTTTGTGTTGGGCATCCCCAACACAGTCAGCACTTGTTATTATGTCCCCGACCACGAAGTGTCATCGGGGACATATTGTTTTTACTCCGTTTCTTATTTTTCTTATTATTATTATTATTATTATTATTATTATTATTATTATTATTATTATTATTATTATTATTATACTTTTTTCTTTTTCTTCCGTTAACCTGATGCACGAACTTGTCCGACTATCTCCTCGGACATAGGTGGACTGATCGATTTGAAACTTGGAGGGGTGATAGGTCCCAAGGTCCTACAGTGTTTTTTCGATTTATAATTTCAAAATGGCCGCCAAAAACCGAAAAACTATTACCTTATTTTTCTTGGAAACCAAATGATGAAATTCAACGGAACTTGGTATACATGTTCAGAAACATAATTGGAAACTTTTTGGGCAAAAAAAAATTTCGCGAGTGGCGGCCATTTTGAAAAATGGCCGAAAAAGAGCGAAAAATATAAACATTGTCCGATTTCAACGAAACTTGGTGTAGAGGGTAAATGGGTGATGGCAATTCAAGGCGCATTGTCAGAATTTCTGTATTGGTCGCCATTTTCAAGATGGCCGCCGAAAATGTCGAAAAATATAAACATTGTCCGATTTCAATGAAACTTGGTATACAGGGTATATGGGTGATGGCGACTGACGGCACATTGTTGGAATTTCTGTAATGGCCGCCATTTTCAAGATGGCCGCCGAAAATTGCGAAAAATGTAAACATTGTCCGATTTCAACGAAACTTGGTATACAGGATACATGGGTGATGGTGACTCACAGCGCATTGTCGGAATTTCCGTAATGGCTGTCATTTTCAAGATGGTCGCCGAAAATCGCAAAAAAATGTAAACATTGTCCAATTTTAACGAAACTTGGTACACAGGGTATATGGGTGATGGCGACTCATGGCGCATTGTCGGAAATCTGTTGAAGAGGACAGAACGGGAGGGGACATCCCACGTTTCGGGAAACGTAAATTTTAATTATTATTATTATTATTATACTTTTTTCTTTTTCTTCCGTCAACCTGATGCACGAACTTGTCTGGCTATTTCCTGATGGCGCATTGTCGGAATTTCTGTAATGGCCACCATTTTCAAGATGGCCTCCGAAAATCACGAAAAATGTAAACATTGTCCGATTTCAACGAAACTTAGTGAAAAGGGTATATGAGTGATGTCGACTGACGGCGCATTGTCGGAATTTCTGTAATGGCCGCCATTTTTAAGATGGCCGCCGAAAATCGCGAAAAATGTAAACATTGTCCGATTTCAACGAAACTAGGTATACAGGATATATGGGTAATTGGGACTTACAGCGCATTGTTGGAATTTCCGTAATGGCTGCCATTTTCAAGATGGCCACCAAAAATCACGAAAAATGTAAACATTGTCCAATTTTAACGAAACTTGGAACACAGGGTATATGGGTGATGGCGACTCACGGCACATTGTCGGAATTTCTGTTGAAAAGAACAGACATAAAATGAGAACGGGAGGGGACATCCCACGTTTCGGGAAACGTAAATTCTAATTATTATTATTATGTCCCCGAACACGAAGTGTCGGGGACATATTGTTTTTGCTCGGTTTCTTCTTCTTATTTTTTTTTCTTAGTATTCTATAGTGTGAACTTGTCCCACCAATTTAAAGAAAATCTTTGAAGTTAGGAAGCTGAAACTTCATATATCAAGAGTATGGAGTGTGAAATTGTGTAATCAGGTTTTTTTGCCAAAATGAAACGACCCCTTAGAGGGTAAATAGGGGCCTGAAAATGGCACCTCGAAATCAAAGTTTTATTTTAAGCGGCATTTGTAAACCGGCGGGAATATTAAAAATCTGTATAAATATAAAATAGGTACTTACAAGAGGTATCATTCAAAAAAACAATTTTGAAAATCGGACTTACGGTTTTCAAAATTTTGCACAAAAACGAAAAAAGAGATTTAAAAGGGAGATAATCCAGATTGGATTTTGGGAAAATTTTTAAAATTTAATATTTTAATATGAAAATTTGTATTTAAGGTAATTGGAGTATGCCGAGTTCATTTCTGGTATCGAAATTTTTTTATCGGCCGACATTATCAAAATGGCCGCCACTTTAATGGATTATGGGTAAAAATTTAAACTTTATTATTTTTAAATGAAAATTTGTATTTCAGGTAATTGGGGTATGCCGAGCTCAATTCTAATATCATAAAAATTTGATCGGCCGCAATTTTCAAAATGGCCGCCACTTCCGGTAAAAATTGAACTTGCTCCAATTTTAACGAAAACTGATATCTAGGGGTTTTAAAGGATGGCTAATTAAGGCGTGAAGTCGAAATTGTTGAAAAATTCAAAATGGCCGCCACTTCCGGTTATTTTAAAATTCAACTTGCTCCGATTTTAACGAAAATTGACATCTAGGGGTTTTAAAGGATGGCAAATTGAGGTGTGAAGTCGAAAATGTCGAAAAATTCAAAATGGCCACCGCTTCCGGTAAATTTTCAACTTGCTCCGATATTTACGAAAATTGATATCTAAAGGTTTCAAAGGATGGCGAATTGAGGCGTGAAGTCAAAAATGTCGAAAAATTCAAAATGGCGCCACTGTTGGTAAAAATTGAACTTGGTCCTATTTTAACGAAAATTGATATCTAAACTTTATAGTGGATGGGGAACAAAAAATATTCTTGAATAAGCCAGATATTAACAAAGAGGGGTACGTGAGGGGACATTTGTGACTCGCTTTGCGATCACAATTATACCTAGTTATTATTTTTCTCGGTATTCTGGAGTGGTGAACTTGTCCACCTACTTTTTTCGACATCTTTTGAGGTAGGAAGCTGAAACTTAATATGTCAAGGGTATGGAATGGGCGATTGTGCTTTTTATTTTTTTTGCCGAAATCCGACGACCCCTTATAGGTAAAAAAGGGGCCTCAAAATGGCTCCTCAAAACCTAATTTGAATTTTCACCTGGCATTTCTGAACCGGCTGAGGTAGGAAAAATTCCTTTATAGGGTAAGTGTGGACTTATAATACCTTTCTTTAAAAAAAGATTGAAAATCGGACTTACCGTTTTCAAAATTTTGCAAAAAATGGAAAAAAGGGGAGATAATTCAAGACCACATTATTCGAAATTATATCAAATTATAAGAATTTTTAGGCAATTTTTTTTTAAATTAAGTATTGCTTAAGACCTAATACAGACTTAAGTGCAAAAGGTTATAGTGATACGCCAAGATGATTTCTAGGTCTCGAAAAATCGAAAAATAGTTTTTTTGTAATATTGAGTTATCTTTCTTTGTACAGGATATTTTGTAATTAGTAATGTAAAAATTCTCAACTTTGTTATTGTTTAATAAAAATTTGTTTTCTAGGTAATAGTGGTATGCCGAGTTCATTTTTGGTTTCGAGAATTTTTTTTGGCGGCCATTTTCAATATGGCTGCTAAGATGGCCGCCATTTTCCCGCCAAAAATTAAACTTGCTCCGATTTTGATGAAAATTGGTATTTAAGGTGATAGTGGTATGGCGAGTTGATTTTTAACGAAAAATTTTTTTTTCATCAGCCATTTTCAACATGGCCGCCGTTTCCCGCCAAAAAATAAAGTTACTCCGATTTTTATGAAAACTTGTATATAAGGTAATAGTGGTATGGCAAGTTGATTTCTGACATTAAAATTTATTTATCGTCGGCCATTTTCAAAATGGCCGCCGTTTCCCGCCAAAACTAAACTTACTCCTATTTTGATGAAAATTTGGTATTTTAAAAGTTATATCGAATGCCAAAAAGACATATTAACAAAGAGGGGTACGTGAGGGGACATATATGTGACTCGCTTGCGATCACAATTAGAACTAGTTATTATTATTTTTCTCGGTATTTTGGAGTGGTGAACTTGTTCACCTCATTTTTTCGACATCTTTTAAGGTAGGAAGCTGAAACTTCATATATCAAGAGTATGGAATGAGAAATTGTGCTTTTTTAATTTTTCGTCGAAATTGAACGACCCCTTACAGGTAAAAAAAGGGCCTCAAAATGGCTCCTCGAAACCGAAGTTTTCCTGGCATTTCTGATCCGGCAGGGGTAGGACAAATTCCTTTATAGGGTTAGTGTAGACTTTCATAACCTTTCATTTAAAAAAAAAATTGAAAATCGGACTTACGGTTTTCAAAATTTTGCAAAAAATCGAAATATATTTTTTTGTCATATTGAGTTATCTTTCTTTGTACTTTGTATTTTGTGATAGTAATGTAAAAATTCTCAACTTTGTTATTTCTTAATGAAAATTGGTTTACAAGGTAAGAGTGATATGCCGAGTTCATTTTTGGTATCAAAATTTTTTATCGTCGGCCATTTTCAAAATGGCCGCCATTTCCCGCCAAAATTAAAGTTACTCCGATTTTGATAAAAATTGGTATACAAGGTAATAGTGGTATGATAAGATGATTTTTGACATCGACATGTTTTTATTGTCGGCAATTTTCAAAATGGCCACCGTTTCCCGCCAAAATTAAAGTTACACCAATTTTGATGAAAATCGGTATTTGAGATAATAGTGGTATGCTGAGTTGATTTTTGAAATCTTTTTTTTATCGTCGGCCATTTTCAAAATGGCTGCCCTTTCCCGCCAAAATTAAAGTTACTCCGATTTTGATGAAAATTGGTATAGAAGGTAATAGTGGTATGGCGGGTTGATTTTTGACATTAAACATTTTTCATCGTCGGCCAATTCCAAAATGGCCGCTGTTTCCCGCCAAAATTAAACTTACTCAGATTTTGATGAAAATTGGTATTCAAGGTAATAGTGGTATGGCGAATTGATTTTTTTCCCGCCAAAATTAAAGTTACTCCGATTTGTATGAAAAATGGTATTTAAGGTATAAGAAGCAAGTGTATTTCTGACATTGAAATTTATTTATCGTCGGCTATTTTCAAAATGGCCGCCGTTTCCCGCCAAAATTAAACTTACTCCTTTTTTTGATGAAAATTGGGTAAATTAAGTTATATCAAATGCCAAAAGAAATATTGACAAAGAGGGGTACGTGAGGGGACATATATGTGACCCGCTTGCGATCACAATTAGAACTAGTTATTATTATTATACTTTTTTCTTTTTCTTCCGTCAACCTGATGCACGAACTTGTCCGGCTATCTCCTCGGAAATGGATGGACCAATCGATATGAAACGTGGAGGGTTGATAGATCCCAAGGTCCTACGGTGTTTTTGCGGTTTATAATTTCAAAATGGCCGCCATTTCCAAGATGGCCGCCAAAAATGGCAAAAAATGTAAACATTGTCCGATTTCAACGAAACTTTTTTTTTTTTTTTTTAGATATATACATACTTTATTCAAAACCCCTGCAATACAATTTCCCTTTACGCCCAGGGTAGCAGTAAAGGGTTTCCCTGATTTTGTTACACCCCTCACGCCCAGGGATAGCGTTTAGGTAAAAAAATAAATAAATATAACTCCCATTGTAGCTTAATTATGGATACATGCTTTTATAATAATTATAATAGTATCAATTGACAATAATCAATAATAACATAATAATAGTAATAGATATATGTATTTAACCTACGTATGTACCGTTTTAACTAAGTGACTTTTGTCTTACTTTTTTCACGCATCATTGACGGTGACCAATAAGTGTATTTTAAAGGAAGATTTGACCACGTGCTATCGCCGTATTAAACAGAACACCAAAATAAAATGATTCAGTTGTGATTTAATTTAAATACATGTATTCGCGTGGATTATTTAGTATTCATAAAATGTAAGTTACCATTTAAACACAAGATTAGGAAAACACGACTAATTTGGATACATGTAGCTATAATTCAATACCATTTGTTGATGTAAACATATAATATGTGGAGAGAAAATAAAAATAAAAAATACGTTGAAGGGAGTGTATAACCTGGGCTAGCTATACAATATACTGCCCATTATGAAAATAACCAACTATTCAAAAACTCTTTTCATTTCAACATAAAGATTTTCACATATATTCTTCCTGTGTATTTCAGTAACAAACCTAATATCATTGATTGCCATATTAATAATCATTAGTTTTGAGACGGTCCTCTTTTGGTATTTGGCAATATTTCTGTATTTCCATATTGCCCATTTTACTATGTAAAGGACCGTTTCAACTACTAAGTGTTTGACGTCCAGCTTTTGTATACCCAATATTATGTTATTTTCAGTGTTTTGCACCACGTCTATTCCGATTCGTGTGCAAAAGGAAGTAATCAACTCAAAAATATCCCCCATACCTCCTTTACTAATTTGCAGTTAACGAACAGATGTAGTAGATTTTCCCTTTCTTTACAAAAATGACACGAACCATTGGATAGGTTAATTTTATGCAACAACTCTTCTGTATAAATGATATTATGGAGTAATTTCCACTGTAACTGTTTGCACTTTTGGTGTGCAAAGTTGTTATGTAATGCGCTCCATATTTGATCCCACTGAACGTCATTTTGAAAATAATTTTCCCATTTTTGCTCACAGTTTGGAGTCAAGGGATACTTGTAGAAGCTTTGTATTTGCTTCAGTTTTATATCCCCAGACTCCATGACTTTACCCCCTCGTACGAATTTCGTTTCGTTTAATTCAAACGGTCTTTTCTGTTGTTGTTCATTTACATTGTCATATTTTAAACATTAATAAACTCGGCAGAAAAGGATGTCTTTATCTGACTATATTGAGAAATCCAATTCCTTTTATCGTTTAACTTATTAAAAACTGCCAAAGGTGAAATAAAGGAATTGGTTTGATCATCCCATATATCCCTAACTTTTCTCATCCCACTTTTGGAAAAGTTACCAAAAAATAATGCCCGACCTCTAAACTTGAAATGGAAGTTACCAAAAAGGTTCTCTTCAAGTAGTTTCTCTTTTGACGTAATATTATGTTTAGCTTGTTTTTGAAGTTCTACCCAGGAACTCAAGAGATTTAGGTAATAGTCAGACATCTTCGGCTGGCCTAGGCCAGTAATGTCCGAACACTTACAAATAAAAAAATCAGTATCAAATTTTGAATCGAGCGAGGTAAGCCAGAACTTGCCTATAGCGTTCCAGTTATCAATATCGCTATTTACTACGGTGTAAAAACTCTTGACATGCTTTGACTTAATGAAGTCTCTAAGGTTAACCATATCTATCCCACCCTTTTCCTTCGGAAGACAGCATACTTCTCTAGATACTCGATCTGGTTTCCCATCCCAAACGAAAGACCACATGATGCTATTTATCTCCTTTTCGTATTTTACTGGGATACCTCTCATCTCGATTTCATAGCCAATGTTAGATAATACGAGTGATTTGATAATAAGTACTTTTCCTGCGAATGTTAAATCTCTTGATTTCCAGACTTCAATACAACTTTTAAGTTTATTAATTTTATCTAACCATATGCGATCAATATTAACACCGTATCCATGTTGGACCCCAAGCGCTTTAACAGGCTGCTTTGTCCATTTAATTCTGTTATATTTCGGTTTTTTGTTTTTCCATCTCCCTAAATACATACCGACCGATTTGTTCATGTTCATACGCGCGCCGCTAGCTTTTTCATACGCTTCTAAAACTTTGAAGGTTTCTTCGATCGACTGTTCCGTCTTATTGAAAAGCTGTGTATCGTCAGCAAACATATTTAATTTAGCCTCCAACTTATTGTTCTTTCTGGAAGGGAGACTAATCCCTTTGATGTTTACATTGTTCCGAATCGTTGCAGCAAACGGTTCTGCTTGTAAGATATAGAGCAAAGGCGCTATCGGACATCCTTGTCGAATAGAGCGGGATATCCCGATGTACTTTGATACAAACCCATTAGTTTGTATGCATGTCTTCGCGTTTTTAAAAAGCATAAATACCCAACCCCTAAACTTATCACCAAAACCGAATTTTTTCATACAAAGTTAAATCCATCCCCACTCTACTCTATCAAATGCCTTTTGCTGGTCAAGAAATATAATTGACCCTTCTTGATCTTCCATATCTGTGTAGTCAATTATATCTTGAAGCAATCTGTTGCCTTGAAAAATATAACGTCCCTTAACAAATCCCTTTTGGTCAGTGTTAATGATATTTGGTAAAACATGTTTTAGTCTTTCTGCTAATAATTTTGATATAATCTTGTAATCAGTATTTAGCAGAGTAATCGGACGCCAATTCTTGATATCCTCCCTCTCCCCAGATTTAAACATAAGAGTAATAACTCCTCTATACTGAGAGTCGCATAAAATGTTTTTATTCATAATATCATTGACTACTTCTGTGAAGTCTTCCCCGATAAGATACCAATATAATTGATAAAATTCACTGACAATCCCATCCTCCCCTGGTGACTTTTCCAGTTTGAGTTTACGGACCGCGTTTTGAATTTCTTCCAATGTTATCTCTTGTTCACAATCATAATTTTCGTTATCCCTTAAATGTTTGTCAACATTTTGAAGCAATGATTCTGCCACCCTTCTGACGTAAAGAGAGATTTGTAAAAAGCCAACTGTGCGTCAAGGATTGCATCTATGCCTTCCTTGTATTCTCCGTTCACAGTTTTGACTCTCGTCCATAATTTTTCACTCCCCCTTTTCTTTTCTAAATTGAAAAAAATATTTTGACGATTTTTCCCCCTTTTCATACCAGTTTACCCTGTGAATTAGCATACTCTCATCTATATTTTCTAATTCGGTTTCCCATTGTTTGATATCTTTATCTGATATATTCAGTCTTTTTGAAATCTCAATAGTGAGACTTTTTATCTTTATCTTTGTAGCCTCCCACCATTCTAGTAAGTCGTCAAAATCGCGTTTTTTCAATCGCCATGAGCGCCAAAAGCTCTCAAACGTATTTTTGAAAACTTCGGATTGGATCACCGAAACGTTCATTTTCCACATACCTGGTCCACGTTCTGGTTCTAATAGATTTAAATTTGCGAACACCCCATCGTGGTCACTATATGGAAAATGAACCAGCTTTGTCTTATTTACCATAAATTGTAACTCATTACTAATAAAGATGTAGTCAATACGCGATTTAGAGTTTCCTCTACTAAATGTATACTGTTTCTCATTAGGGTAACGTACTCGCCACGCGTCATTGAGACTGTGTTCCGTAATAACCTTTCTTAGTTTCGATGTGCCAATATCGTCGCTTCTAGGCACGTATTTACGGTCTAGTTCTTTGTTTAATGTACAATTAAAATCGCCGAGGACGATATTCTTTGCCCCAGGCTCGATCCGAATCACATCAGCGAAAAAATGTTTCCGATCACCGGCTATATTCGGTGCGTAAATATTCAGCACATTAAAACACAGTTCATTGGAAGTTTTAATCTGACATGAAATTAATCTCCCCTCGTTATCACCCTTTACGTTAACTATATCGTGTTTAAAGTTCTCAGAAAAAAGAATACCCACACCCTTCGATTTACTAGTTCCATGAGACCAAAAACATTTACCCTTCCAATCGTTTGCCCACTTTTTTTCAACTTCATTTGAACTGTGCGTCTCTTGCAAGCAAATGATATCAAACTTTTTCGTATTACACCAATAAAAAATTGCATGCCGTTTTTTACTATCAGCCATTCCGTTTACATTTAAAGTGACAATAGAAATCATAATGAAATCAATAAACACATATATCAATAGTTTTCACCTTGACATTTATATCCCAATTCATTCTTAACCACTGAAGCGGTTGAAAAAATGTACCGCTTTCTAACAAAAGGTATTTAAAAGTTACAATCATAGTATTTGTAAGTTTCACCTTGACATTTATACAACAATAATAAACAGATGATGCGGTTAAAAAAGTACACCGCTGGCTAAAAATAGTTTCGGGAAAATCCATTTAAATAATTTGACAGTAACTGTTTATCTAAAAGCTTTTTTTGCTTTTCTGTTTATCAGCTGATCCAGGAGTTGTTGATCCTGAGCTACGTAGTCTTTTCCTAAATTGTGGTGTATGATAAACAGCGTCGTGATTTGTGGTTAAGAAGTCATAAAAAATGTCTCGGATTGTTTCAGCTCCAACGCTACTGATATGAACTCCAGTTGGGTCCTTCTGATCATAAAGGGGCTTGTTCGGGACATTGTTTGGTGTAAATTCTGTCCATATATCTATGTATTTCAACTGTGAGTTTTTGGCGCAAAGTTTTCTGAGGAAGTTGTTAACGAATTGTGCATTTTTATTCAGCTCTTGCACATATGCACCTTTGCCTCTTCTGGGTAAAATACTGCATACCCCTACTCTAGCGGCCTTGTACTTGGATCTCACTTTATCTATGCAACTTGATGCGTTCACGATCACTTGTTCAACGTCATTTCTGTATGTGCTGATGTCATTTGTGCCAAGTTGGACTATTACATTTTTGACTTGGTCTGACTCTATCACATCGTCAGACTTATATAGTAAAGTATCTACTGATTCTAGAGTTGTACCAGATGTTGATAGGATGTGAGCGCTTTCACTGAAACCTTCGAAATCGATTCTTTTAGTGTTTGAGGCACCCAGTATCACCGTTTGCTCTGTGATAGGCATCATTTCAGATTTATTTTCTAATTCATGTTCAATTGTTTTATCCAGTTCTGAGTTTATTAAATCTACTGAGTCGTTGAAGATGACCCTCCCTGCCGCACCGGAAACACACTATATCACCGTGGGGACATTCCCCGATGGAATGGGACGGGCTATTGCACCTAAAACAGTTTCGTTTGGGTGGATTCCTCATCGGTTTTTCGTTACACTTGAATGAGGGATGATCTGTTTTTGAACAGTATCTACATTCAGTTCTGTTATTGTCTGCGAATAATCGAACATCGAATCGTCCGAATTTCGTTATATTTGGAATGAATGGAATACAGTTTGTAATTTGGACGTAACGCGTACCTGTTTCAACGTCCGTGTCCTTAATCATTCCCCTTCTAAGGGAACCCTGTACTACTTCTCCGTACTGTGACATGTAACCACACATTGCTGTATCGCTCATTTCACACGGAGCGTCTTTTATTGTTACATTTGTGACCTGTTTTTCTACATCTACCATTTTAATTGTTCTGTTTTTTAGATTTATTCCTCTTGTGAGCAATACGTGTTTTGCAGATGGGTCGTGAGCAGTTACAATATATTCTTTTTCAGTGATCTGGATTGAGTGTATCGACTTGATATCAATTATAGATTTTAGTTCGTTTAATACTTCTGCATGCGCAATACCCTTGGTAAAGCTAGTACCAAAGTGTACATACAAGTGTCTCTGGATTTGGGCTTTGTTGTTTTTGTTGTCCGCCATTATGAATGTAAACAAAATGCATTCACCAAATTTTCGAGACCTAAACAAAGGTTTTTCAAGTTAAAATCCGTCACAAATAGTGTTGAAAAGCTCAAATGATGGTTCTTGTTGCTAATCAATCCATTTTACACATTCGGGACGAGCAAATATAGAAAAAATATACATTTTTTACTCGGAGCCACACAAACCTTGTCTTGCTAATCAATGGCACATAACCTCTCTCAACGAAACTTGGTATACAGGGTATAACGGTGATGGCGACTGATGGTGCATTGTTAGAATTTCTGTTATGGCCACCATTTTCAAGATGGCCGCCGAAAATCGCGAAAAATGTAAACATTTTCCGATTTCAACGAAACTTAGTATGCAGGGTATAAGGGTGATGGCGCATTGTCGGAATTTCTGTAATGGCCGCCATTTTTAAGATGGCTTCCGAAAATTGCGAAAAATGTAAACATTGTCCGATATCAACAAATATGGTATACAGGATATATGGGTGATGGCGACTCACAGTGCATTGTCGGAATTTCCGTAATGGCTGCAATTTTCAAGATGGCCGCCGAAAATCACGAAAAATGTAAACATTGTCCAATTTTATTGAAACTTGGTACACATGGTATATGGGAATTTCTGTTGAAAAGAACAGACATTAAATGAGAACGGGAGGGGACATCCCACATTTCGGGAATTTAATTATGTCGACCGAAACGCAGTTATTCGGTAGACATATTGTTATTGTCCCGTTTATTTTTTCTCATTATTATGTCGACCGAAACGCAGTTATTCGATAGACATTGTTATTGTCGCGTTTATTTTTTTTCATTATTATTCTTATTATTCTTATTATTATGTCGACCGAAACGAAGTATTTCGGAAGACATATTGTTATTCTGTTTTTTGGATTTCAAAATTTTGTCCGGAGATTATTTTATAGAAGCGATTTAAGTAAAGAACTGAAGCTTGGTAGAAAGGATGGTTGCTATGTGAAGATTTGCATGGAACATTCAAAGTTTTTGCATTTCGTCATTTTCAAAATGGCCGACAAAAAAATCGGCTAATTTCTTAAAGTATGTCAGATTCATTTCAAAATTGGCTTCTGGACTAAACATGATGCTGGGAGTCCATTGGTGAAAACCAAACTTTGCTAACTTAAATAGTTTTTTTTTCAACATTTTTTTAATAATTTTTTTTCATTAAAATATTAATAAATGGAATAATTTTTTTAAAGTTTGTCTGAATCTTTTCAAAATTGGCTACCAGGCTAAACAAAATGCCCCGTGTCTACTGGTGAAAACCAAACTTTGGTAACTTTAACAGTTTTTTTTCCCAATTTTTTTTTATTTATTTTTTTTCCTTAAGAAATAAAAAATTAAATAAAAACAAAATCTTTAAAAAAAACCTGTACACATAGAACAAAATTAATCTTTTATTTGTATGTATCATTAAATAGGCTACTACTTTAGTGTCAGGTTTGCAGAAATCCATTGTACGGTTTTCAAAATATTCCCACTTGTTCATTTTTGCTAGGGTGACCCCACCCCTATTTTAGACACCTCTGGTCCACCATTTTAGATCATACATTTAATAGCATGGCGTATATATGTGAGGCATGTAATGTGCTACTTATAAAATGCATAGTTCATATCATAAAGCAATGTGCTTTTTGGAGCCTCCTGGCAACTTTGAGACCCCCTGACACCCCTTAGGACATCAATTGGTATAATTTTGTATTTTATGGACACACTAGCCTTAGTTCTTCATGTTGACCAAGTTTAAGGAAGATCCGACATCATTTACTTGAAAAAATGGGACTAATTATGTCGACCGAAACGAAGTATTTCGGAAGACATATTGTTATTCTGTTTTTTGGATTTCAAAATTTTGTCCGGAGATTATTTTATAGAAGCGATTTAAGTAAAGAACTGAAGCTTGGTAGAAAGGATGGTTGCTATGTGAAGATTTGCGTGGAACATTCAAAGTTTTTGCATTTCGTCATTTTCAAAATGGCCCACAAAAAAATCGGCTAATTTCTTAAAGTATGTCAGATTCATTTCAAAATTGGCTTCTGGACTAAACATGATGCTGGGAGTCCATTGGTGAAAACCAAACTTTGCTAACTTAAATAGATTTTTTTCAAGATTTTTTTAATAATTTTTTTTCATTAAGATATTAATAAATGGAATTATTTTTTAAAGTTTGTCTGAATCTTTTCAAAATTGGCCACCAGGCTAAAGAAAATGCCCCGTGTCTACTGGTGAAAACCAAACTTTGGTAACGTGAACAGTTTTTTTTCCCAATTTTTTTTATTTATTTTTTTTCCTTAAGAAATAAAAAAAATAAATAAAAACAAAATCTTTAAAAAAAACCTGTACACATAGAACAAAATTAATCTTTTATTTGTATGTATCAATAAATAGGCTACTACTTTAGTGTCAGGTTTGCAGAAATCCATTGTACGGTTTTCAAAATATTCCCACTTGTTCATTTTTGCTAGGGTGACCCCACCCCTATTTTAGGCACCTCTGGTCCACCATTTTAGATCATACATTTAATAGCATGGCGTATATATGTGAGGCATGTAATGTGCTACTTATAAAATGCATAGTTCATATCATTAAAGTTAACCGTTTTCAAGATATACAGATTTTGGTACGAAAGCAATGTGCTTTTTGGAGCCTTATGGATACACTAGCCTTAGTTCTACATGTTGACCAAGTTTAAGGAAGATCCGACATCATTTACTTGAAAAAATTGGACTAATTATGTCGACCGAAACCAAAGCAATATGAAATGGACTGAGACTTAGAAAAATGAAGACAGTAGGTCTGCTGTCTTTTGGATAAAAAAACACATTCCAATACATTTATGCTACATGCAGAGCTATCAACTGTGTAAATATTTCTAATTTTTCTTTCTTTGAAAACCAATTTTGCTAGCTTGTTATTTAAAAGTGGATTTTCTGTAAAGGGGAGTGAAACTAACCCTATGTTTTTATAGCTAAAATAAAGTCTACAAACCTGACATTATCATCTATCAATAATAAAATTTCTAAACAGTGGATAGACACAAACTTGGAAATATTGTAATTAAGACTTAGAAATAAGAAAAAAAAGTTTGAGAAGACATGGTATAAATTTGAATTATAGAACATTTTATTTGGGAGAAACTAGATATTTTAAAAGACGTGTGAAGGATACCGAGTGGGGATATGGAGTCAAACAAACAAAAACACTAAATGGCTGCCATACAATGTCAAATATGTCGTTAAAGATAAGGCAATGGTCGACATCTGCTATTGCTGGCAATGGCAATTCTAGTTCTTATTCTTATTATTCTTACTGTCGCCATTTTTTTTGTCCGTACCATAAATAAAGAACCGTTTTATATTGTGTATCCAAACTTGGTATGATGATACGTAACCATGATATCTGTTGCAGTAGAAATTTTCGGAACCAAGATGGCTGCCATTTTCAAGATGGCCGCCATTTTACATAAAAAATGTCGCGTTCTTCAATTTGAACAAAAATTGGTATTACGGTTTATAATGGGATGGCGAATTAAGAGGTGACGAAAAAAATGTCGAAAAATTCAAAATGGCCGCCATTTCTCGTAAAAATTTAACATTCTCCGATTTTAACGAAACTTTATATCTAAGTTATACGAAGGATGGCGAGTTGATACGCGGAGTAAGAAATGTCGAAAAATTCAAAATGGCCGCCATTTCCCGTAAAAAAGTGAACATTCTCCGATTTTAACAAAACATTATATTTAGAAGTTTCAATTGATGGCGAGTTCAAAAAGTTCCAAAAATTCAAAATGGCCGCCACTTCCAAATTTTTTTTCAAAATTTTAACAACATTTTATTGTTCAGACTTTTGAAGGATGACCGATTCAAAATTTTCAAAAAAATTCAAAATGGCCGCCATTTCCCGTTAAAAATGAACATTCTCCGATTTTAACGAAACTTTATATTTAAGGAATATGAAGGATGGCGAGTTGATACGCGGATTCGGAAATGTCTAAAATTCAAAATGGCCGCCATTTCCCGTTAAAAATGAACATTCTCCAATTTTAACAAAACTTGATATTTAAGGTGTTTGAAGGATGGCGAGTGGGAATATGGAGTCAAATATTTAAAAAATTCATTAAAATGGCTGCAAACAGTGTCAAATATGTCGTAAAGGATAAGGCAAGGGTCGACATCTGCTATTGCTGGCAATGGCAATTCTAGTTCTTATTCTTATTGTCGCCAATTTTTGTCCGCATCATAACTAAAGAACCGCTTTATATTACGGATCCAAACTTGGAATGATTATAGGTGATCATGATATCTGTTGCAGTAGAACTTTTCGGAACCAAGATGGCTGCCATTTTCAAGATGGCCGCCATTTTACGTAAAAAATGTCGCGTTCTTCAATTTAAACAAAAATTGGTATGAGGGTATATTATGGGATTGCGAGTTGAGGCGTGTCAAAAAAATGTGGAAAAATTCAAAATGGCCGCCATATCCAGTAAAAAGTGAACATTCTCCGATTTTATCAAAACTTTATATTTAAGGTATATAAAGGATGGCGAGTTCATACGTGGAGTAAGAAATGTCGAAAAATTCAAAATGGCCGCCACTTCCTGTTAAAATAAAATTTTTCGATTTCCACTAAAATTTATATTAAGGTGTTTCAAAGGATGGGGAGTTCAAAAAGTTCAAAAAATTCAAAATGGCCGCCACTTCCAAATTTTTTTTAGATTTTTACAAAATTTTATTTTTAAGAGTTTTGAAAGATGACCAATTCAAAAATTTCAAAAAATTTAAAATGGCCGCCATTTCCCGTTAAAAATGAACATTATCCGATTTTAACGAATCTTTACATTTAAGGAATATGAAGGATGGCGAGTTGATACGCGGATTCAGAAATGTCGAAAATTCAAAATGGCCGCCATTTCCCGTCAAAAGTGAACATTCTCAGATTTTAACCAAACTTTATATTTAAGAGTTTCACATGATGGCGAGTTAAAAAATTTCAAAAAAAATGAAAATGGCCGCCACTTCCGTAATTATTAAAAATCACCAGATTTTAACGAAACTTGATATTAAAGGATTTTGACGTATGGCGAGTGGGAAAACGAGTCCAAAATTTAAAAAAATCATTAAAATGGCTACAAACAGTGTCAAATATGTCGTTAAAGATCAGGCAACGGTGGACATCTGCTATTGCTGGCAATGGCAATTCTAGTTATTCTTATTCTTCTTCTTCTGCACTCTAAAAAACGCTTGTCCGAGTATAGCCGAAGAGATGTGAAGACTGAGCTTTATGAAACTTTCCATAGCGATAGGGCACATATCAGAGGTGTGCACAGCGTTTTCGGAATTTTCAAAATGGCCACCGTTTCCGAGTAAACAGCGAAAGTTCATTATAAAGGACATTGCTATATCTCGGTTACCTAGGTGGTCAAGACCTTGAAACTCGGTAGGATTATAGAGCTTGATGAGTACTACAAAAATATCAAAAAAAATTGAAGCGATGCGAAAATGTGAATTTTGAAAATCCAAGATGGCCGCCAAAATTTAAAAGTGCTTGGATTTTGATAAAAATTAATATTCTGGTAGATTTTGATGTTGCGAGTAATGCTCCACATCAGAGGTGTCCATAAGGACTTCGAAATTTTTTAATGGCCGCTTTTTTTAACAGATTGCAAATGTTCATTATATAGGACATTGCTACATCTCGGTAACCTAGGTGGTCAGGACCTTGAAACGCGGTAGGATTATAGAGCTTGATGAGTACTACAAAAATATCAGAAAAAAAATTTGAAGCGATATTTACGTTTTTTCCGCAAAATGCGAAAATGTGAAATTTCAAAATCCAAGATGGCCGCCAACATTTTAAAGTGCTTGGATTTTGATAAAAATTAATAGTCTGGTAGATTTTGATGTTGCGAGTAATGCTCCACATCAGAGGTGTCCATAAGGACTTCGGAATGTTTTAAATGGCCGCTTTTTCTTAATAAATAGCAAAAGTTCATTATATAGGACATTGTCATATCTCAGTAAAACAAGTAATGAGCACCTTGAAACTTCGTGGTGTTATAGAGCTTGATAAGTACTACAAAAATATTTAAAAAGTTGTAAAGCTATATTTACAGTTTTACCGTCAAATGCAAAAACGTGAAATTTCTAAATCCAAGATTGGCGCCAAAATTTATCCAAGATGGTATGTTTAAACACTTCATTGACAATGCTATGAACATTATACATATATATTCTATATTTTTACATCATTTGCACATTCTATAAAACTGAAAAAAGCAGTATATTTGCTGCTTGAAGGTTCATCTTGTTCGTTTGGGGAACATCTGTGACGGCTGCCGTCACAATCAGTACTCGTAAAAAAATAGTGTTTGGCATTTTCAATATTTTTGGTAGAGCGCCTCTGATGAGTCTTGAATAGACGAAACGCGCGTCAGGCGTATCAGAATTTATTGAATGGAACTTTTTTGTCTTTTGTATTCCCAGTTTAACAGTTTATCAAGACTTTTAAGACCTATAATTCATTGTTTTTCAATTAGACTAGTGATTTTTCAAATATTTGCAACACAATTAAAGGCTTAATAAAAGGGGAGATAATTCATTTGTTTTATTTTTGAAATTGAAAACTTTTAAAACTTGACTATTTAGAATTAAGTTATTGTCATATGCTGGGCTTATCTTTGGTCTTGACATTTTCATATTTCGCCATTTTCAAAAGTGGCCGCCATTTCCTGTAAAAAAAATAGTGAGTAAGTGAGTGATTTGGTGTTAAACGCCCGTGTAACGCTATTTAGGTTATTTACAGGCGATGAACATGAAAAAGATGATAAAATGAGCATGAAATGATGATGATAAATGAAATATGGGGTGGGGTGGGACACAAAGGACCGGTAAATTTTGAAGAACCACAGGAAAAGGGGAGAGATGGGTAGGAGCGGAAAATTTAGCCTATGTGGTGCACTACTTGGCGGTCCACAAAGGGGACTTTTACGTGCATGAAGCGTGGCACTCTCCACACACGTTGGCCCACTTTGGTCAGCGGTCAGGGTTTCCGTATTATAGACCTGACAACCCCCGCGGACGAGGGCTACCCTATTCAGCCACCTAGGGTACACACTTGGTCGCTCTGTGGGCCGAGCACTGACCCGATGTCAGAATCCCAAGACCCTTAGTCGCCTCTTACGACAAGCTAGTCTCTGCTGCGGGCCTATTAGCCACCCGGGCCCCGCACGGGACTAAAAATTTTTTTTAGACTTGCTCTGATTTTAATGAAAATTGGTAAATAAGGTGATAGTGTGATGCTGAATTCCTTTTTGCAATCAGAATTATTTTACCGGCAGCCATATTCAAATGGTCCACTTGTTTTCCAGCAGCCAAAATTTAAACTTGCTCAAATTTTTATTTAAGAAGCAAAGGTGTAACAAAGGGGTAATCAGTATCATAAAACCGTTAAGACAAGGACAAAACTGGCAGACAAAAAATCATCACAACAAAACAAACCACATAACAACATAAAAAAAACACATACATAACGACAAAACCGCATTCAGCAACGCGAACTCAAGTCGAAACGAGAGTGAACTCAGGTGATCCGGAAGAGTAAGCAGTTCCTGCTTGCCAATGCAGGGGCATCCGTGTCTTTCTGACACATTGCTTTTTTTAAAACATTTCCTTGTTCACAAGGGAAAAATAAACACGTTTTATTGTTTGAAAACCATACAAATCTTATAATGCAATTTTTTTCCTAGAACAAGTGAGCGATTTCTGCAAATGCATTAAATAAATCACACATTTTGTATTTTTAAATTAGGCTATATGTATTCTTCCCACAGTTGACTGAAGATGACATATATGTCCCTTCATCAGTGTACAAACGAAGACGTATTTGTCCATCCCGCAGCAGGAGGATTTGATAATACTTGAAGCATGGACAACAAAATTATACATGTTATACCAAATGAATTTGGTTGTTTTTACGCATGCTTTGCACAAAACATTGATTTGCTGTACCATTTATTTTTTTTCTTATATAGTTAAAAATAATCATGTTTTACATGCATTTCAGAAAACAGTTGCTAAGAAGCAAGAAAAAGAAAAGAAAGGCCCAGCATCAGTAGAAGCTCTGGCACAAAGCATTGAAATTAACAACATTCCAGCCCTGTACAGTCTGTTTATAACAGAAGAAACCATCAAGGCAATCAAAGAATGGGCCCGGATGGCGAATAGGCCCGCAGCAGAGCCTAGCTTGTCGTAAGAGGCGACTAAGGGATTCTGACGTCGGGTCAGTACTCAGCCCACAGAGCGACCAAGTATGTACCCTACGTGGCTGAATAGGGTAGCCCTCGTCCACGGGGGTTGTCAGGTCTATAATACGGAAACCCTGACCGCCGACCATAGTGGGCCAACGTGTGTGGAGAATGCCATGCGTCATGCACGTAAAAGACCCCTTTATGGACCGCAAAGTAGTGCACCACATAGGCTAAATTTTCCGCCCCTACCCACTTCTCCCCTTTTCCTGTGGTTCTTCAAAATTTACCGTCCCTGTGTTTCCCACCCCATCCCATATTTCATATATCATCATCATTTCATGTTCATTGTATCATCCTTTTCATGTTCATCGCCTGTAAATAATCTATATAGCGTTGCACGGGCGTAAAACACCAACTTACTCACTTACTCACTACCAAGCCCAGCCAGAGCCTTCACCTTTTGTCACCCAACCAGACCATTCAAATCCAGCAACTGTAACTCCAAAAACAACAACAGCCAACAACTCCAACACAACAGAAGACTCAACCCACAGGGACTCAACCAGACCATTCAGATCCAGCAACTGGTGCGCCAAAACAACAACAGCCAACTACTCCAACACAACAAAAGACTCAACCCACAGGGACAGTATCGAATGCTTTCAGCATGACCGACAATTGATAATAATATTCGATTGTGACATTGTGAGGAAGTGGTTTAAATTTTAGCTATTCGTCTGAATTTACACAACATATTTTTGAATCATGATCAGAGCGCACTCTGTATTCATCAGCACAAATTATTAGCAGCACATCCTCAATTTTGTTGTTTTAATTTTACTAATCTCACATGTCTACCCGTGAACCAGTAGGGGCCTGGATGGCCGAGTGGTTTAAGGCGCTGGTTTTAACTGTATGTGATAAGGACTGTCAGTTACCTTCACAAGGTCGGTGGTTTCTTCCGGGTACTTTGGTTTCCTCCATCATTATTACTGACCACCCTACATGACCCAGGTGCGTCGATAAAGGGCTTTTTACACCAACACACACACACACACCCACACACACACACACACACACACACACACAAACACACCATGCATGAACCAGTACAAATTCCACAAACTAATTCATGAATTAAATTGTTTTATGAAAATTAATAAAGAAACCAAATGTTACTATTTATCTTACAGCGATTGAAATTGAATCATTGATTAAGAATAACAAAACTGAGAATTAATTAAACGCAATCATATGTTGTACACTGTAACATTTGGCACTCTCCCTGTTTGATTGAGGTTGCTGAAAAATACACGAAATCGCGATTTTACTCCATTAATTTGGCTTTATTTGTCAAGACACTTACAATGGTAAGTTGATGTGGTCTGACTTTTGGGACACCTTATTTGTTAAAAAAACTGTTTTGATCTTAATTTCGAACTTCATTCGACATGTTTACTCACTAATGATTGATCATATCTGAAAGTAATAAGCGAGAAGACGTCAAGTTTCAAGTTTCGATCGACATATCCATCACAGTGCTAGACTTATGGTTTTTTTAAATGGCATTGCGCTTAAGGAATCGTAAAACTTTCTCATGATCATGCTGCAAACTTTTTTGTGACCTTTTATAAGTTCGGCCTGTGTTTTAAACGTCTTAAGAATTATTTTATGTCCAGATCAGCATGTTATTTCTTCCTACAATTGAGCATCATGTAGGTACATATTCATTTGAAAATGATGCAATGGCTTACGTATGATAACATCGTATTTTGGAGTTTGTTTTGTTCTCTTTTGATTTCTGCTAACCACTACGCTGAACATGATTTTTTTTCGTTTTGAACTGATTGTTCGCGTTATTGTTTGAATTTTTGTAGCCGTATGTCGTAATTAAGAAAAATCAAATACAAAATCAGCAACACAAAATCAACACAACATTCAACAAACAAACCACAGTCAGCAACGTGAGCTCCACTCGAAACTAAAGTAAACGCAGGTGCTCCGGTTAAATAATCATTCATGTTGCCAACGATGGCTGCAGTATAATGTATTAGTCAAATCCGTTAAAGGACAACAATACGAAACCTATATGTCAAACCAATACCTGTGCTCCTCTGAGATATAAAAAAAAAATCTTGTACTTGTCAGTACAGGATGCTTTCCGTTTAATCAGCCCTCAAAGTGAAACTTGGTTTTTGGTAATGAAATTTTAGTAGCCATTATGCAATTTTAGTGGTCAAACATATGTATGAATGTATGATTTTGCAAAAATTTCACTAGCCAGCTGGCCACAAAGTGCAGAAATTTGGTAGCCATTTCGAAAATTTAGTAGCCTGTGGCCACCATTCACTGGACAAAATTGAGGGCTGTTAATTTCTTGAGTGACGCCAACAACCGGGGAGGAAAATAACACTTTGTCAGAAATTTACCTGTTTAATAGTTTTACGCTTCATGAACTGGAGCGGACGTAATGCTGGTACACATTTAGGGAAAGTTGATTTAAAATTTGAAGACATCATATTTTATCGTATTCCTTTATACAAAGCCTTCCTTTGTGTTATGGTTAAAAAAATTGAAATAAAGCTGACCTAATAGATGACATGTTTGTAGTGTCTTTTATTTCAAGTTCCTGGGGATATAAGTGATAAAAAAGTTATCAAATCTAAAGTTGTTTTGTGCACCAAAATCATCAATATAACGAAATGTGAGAATAAAGAATTATGCAAGTCTAATGACTTTTTGTCTGGAAGTGCTTTTCGAAAGGCCAACATTATGATTTGGACAATTTTTCAATCATATTATGAAACAACCATTTGTATTTGAATCAAAAGTTCGTTTTTTTTCATATTTCAAATGCTAATCCACAATATGGTGCTTCTGGTGTGTATAGACATATGCATGGTATATCAAACTACATCGTCATGATTCAAAGACATTTTTGGAATATTCCAATCTTTCCTTTATACTCTCATGTTTCAAAGGAAATTGCTCAAAATTAACAAAGTTTATAAAGGGAATACACTTCGAGCTATGCTGAGTCAGATATTCAAGCACATAGAACTTGATAGACACACACAGAAAGCACGTCAACAGTATTTTGCCAATCTTTAATTTTAGATATCAAATGACCGTGGTTAAAAACAATCTGAATTCTTTCAGCCCTGGACATAACGTCTTTTGCGTTAAAAAATTAAAATGACAAATTAATATTGCGAAGACATCAATTAAGATTTCCTAAAGACGTCCTCAACAAACCAATTGCTAAATGCTGGCGACACACGATTTAGATCTCGATGGAAACACGATTATGAATATTTTCAAAATCAGTATTGATCGTAACCAATTATTTTTTTATGTGTTGCCATCTTTTTTCCATCGTAGCACCTTCTGTGGAAATTTTCTTACTCCGGGTTTAACTTCGTAGTGCCTCCGAAATTTTTACATGTTTAAAAACTGTCAGAGGTTCGTGAGAAGGTACTTGATCGTGTTCTGTTCGTTAATCTATCCTTTCTATCGTAATGCCTTCGTGAAATTCGTCGTCAGTTTCATTTATCTTACGATGGTGGCACGAATGGAACAAGAGGCTCTCTTAAGGTGGTGCGAAGGAAACACGGCATCGCGAAAACCTTGTTTTGTATTCGTTTATCCATCGGAACTAGTGAAATGGTATAGAGTAATGGCACGGAGATAGAACACGGCACTGGTCAAAACAGTGTGATGTCTGAAGTAAACACTATCAAACGTGTCAAAAGTGACTAATTATAAGTTATAGGGACATTAATTACTCAATCAATGTTAGGCTGAAGGTCAGATATGGCATATTTTAGTGATTTGTTGGGAAAAGGAAAAGTACATGTAGCTTTTTTTCTTTCAATTAACATGCAACAGGAAGAAAACTTACAAGACAGCAGCTTATGATACAGGTACTCTTATTATAAAGGATTAGAAAAGAATCGGAACTAAAATGATCAGTCTCAAATGTACAAGAAGAATAAATAAAACAAGGCAAAGACAGCCTGGATCTAGAATCGTAGTGGAATTAACCATATGTGGATTTTGAAGAACTCAAAAGATTTGTTAGATCATTTTAAATCTCGATCATTTTCTGAGGATCACTCTTTGAAAACGTTAGATTTTTCAACTTGTGAAAAAGTGAAAAAATGGTGTCGCGACATGTATTTTTGTGAAAAATAGACTGCATCACTGTACTAAGCCAGTGTATGACATTGAAGAATTTTTTAGGTCAAATCAACTTACTTTCACTATTCCAATTAGTTTCCATCATTATAAGTCCTCAAATCTCAAAAATAAACAAGTTGATATGCCACGCCCCCTTTTTTAGAAAATTTGGAAATTTGCCATTTTTGACCAAAAAAATGTAATTTTTGGGTAAATACACCTTATTTGACCATAATTAGATGATATCAACCCTGATAACCCAGAAACAATCCCATCTGCCCTCTTTTTTAAGGTCTTTCCCTTTCCAAGGGAAGACCTTATTGTATTTCTTCCGATTATTATTTTCTTTCTTCCGCCGTAAACGACAAATTTCAACTATGAGAAGTACGTGACATGTCGCAAGGATACTTAGTATACTTTATCGGTCAATGTTTGTCGTTTCAGAAAAAAACACTTGGGTACCGTACCCTTTCGCGTATAAAAGTTATCTCCCTTTTTGCTAAAAAGTTTGTTGACGCTTCTCCTCCTAAACCGTAAATGATACTAAGTATAATTTTTTTGAAATAGGAAGATTGACTCTTGGTGTTGTGCCATCAGTATTTCTTATGATCATATATTGACCAAAACAGGAGTTATTCCCCTTTAAACTTTGATTTTTTTAGTATAAAATTCTTAAATCAACAAATCTTAAGATATTTGAATGAAAATTATTATACAAGGTCAGTGACCCCTAAGGACCAAAATATGGTCAAGGTCAAAGGTCAAAGTCATCATATGTAAATTTTCATAAAATGAGGTTGTTTTATTGCGAAATAACTCAAACAAAATCTAGGCTTTTTTTCAATTTTTTTTTGCATGACATGATGTGATATTGTCTTCTCAGGTGAACGCAAAAACAATTTGGAAAAAAGTGAAAAAATGGTGTCGCGACATGTATTTTTGTGAAAAATAGACCACATCACTGTACTAAGCCATTGTATGACCTTGAAGAATTTTTTAGGTCAAATCAACTTACTTTCACTATTCCAATCAGTTTCCATCATTATAAGTCCTCAAATATCAAAAATAAACAAGTTGATATGCCTCGCCCTCTTTTCTTGAAAATTTTGAAATTTGCCATTTTTGACCAAAAAATGTAATTTTTGGGTAAATACACCTTATTTGACCATAATTAGATGATATCAACCCTGATAACCCAGAAACAATCCCATCTGCCCTCTTTTTTAAGGTCTTTCCCTTTCCAAGGGAAGACCTTATTGTATTTCTTCCGATTATTATTTTCTTTCTTCTGCCGTAAACGACAAATTTCAACTATGAGAAGTACGCGACATGTCACAATGATACTTAGTATACTTTATCGGTCAATGTTTGTCGTTTCAGAAAAAACACTTGGGTACCGTACCCTTTCGCGTATAAAAGTTATCTCCCTTTTTGCTAAAAAATTTGTTGACGCTTCTCCTCCTAAACCGTAAATGATACTAAGTTTATTTTTTTTGAAATAGGAAGATTGACTCTTGGTGTTGTGCCATCAGTATTTCTTATGATCATATCTTGACAAATACAGGAGTTATTCCCCTTTAAACTTTGATTTTTTAAGTATAAAATTCTTAAATCAACAAATCTTAAGATATTTGAATGAAACTTAAGATACAAGGTCAGTGACCCCTAAGGACCAAAATATGATCAAGGTCAAAGGTCAAAGTCATCATATGTAAATTTTCATAAAATGAGTTTTTTTTATTGCGAAATAACTCAAACAAAATCTAGGCCTTTTTTTCAATTTTTTTTGCATGACATGATGTGATATTGTCTTCTCAGGTGAACGCAAATAAAATTTGGAAAAAAGTGAAAAAATGGTGTCGCGACATGTATTTTTGTGAAAAATAGACCGCATCACTGTACTAAGCCATTGTATGACCTTGAAGAATTTTTTAGGTCAAATCAACTTACTTTCACTATTCCAATCAGTTTCCATCATTACAAGTCCTCAAATCTAAAAATTAAACAAGTTGATATGCCACGCCCTCTTTTCTTGAAAATTTGGAAATTTGCCATTTTTGACAAAAAAATGTAATTTTTGGGTAAATACACCTTATTTGACCATAACTAGATGATATCAACCCTGATAACCCAGAAACAATCCCATCTGCCCTCTTTTTTAAGGTCTTTCCCTTTCCAAGGGAAGACCTTATTGTATTTCTTCCGATTATTATTTTCTTTCTTCCGCCGTAAACGACAAATTTCAACTATGAGAAGTACGCGACATGTCGCAATGATACTTAGTATACTTTATCGGTCAATGTTTGTCGTTTCAGAAAAAACACTTGGGTACCGTACCCTTTCGTGTATAAAAGTTATCTCCCTTTTTGCTAAAAAGTTTGTTGACGCTTCTCCTCCTAAACCGTAAATGATACTAAGTATAATTTTTTTGAAATAGGAAGATTGACTCTTGGTGTTGTTCCATCAGTATTTCTTATGATCATATATTGACCAATACAGGAGTTATTCCCCTTTAAACTTTCATTTTTTAGTATAAAATCTTTAAATCAACAAATCTTAAGATATTTGAATGAAACTTAATATACAAGGTCAGTGACCCCTAAGGACCAAAATGGGATCAAGGTCAAAGGTCAAAGTCATCATATGTAAATTTTCATAAAATGAGTTTTCTTTTATTGCGGAA
The DNA here is from genome assembly GCA_963971305.1 of Arcuatula senhousia. NCBI lineage: Eukaryota > Metazoa > Mollusca > Bivalvia > Mytilida > Mytilidae > Arcuatula > Arcuatula senhousia. The sequence continues at coordinate 30,539,605 of OZ020308.1, forward strand.
TAACTCAAACAAAATCTAGGCTTTTTTTCATTTTTTTTGCATGACATGATGTGATATTGTCTTCTCAGGTGAACGCAAAAAAAAATTGGAAAAAAGTGAAAAAATGGTGTCGCGACATGTATTTTTGTGAAAAATAGACCACATCACTGTACTGAGCCATTGTATGACCTTGAAGAATTTTTTTAGGTCAAATCAACTTACTTTCACTATTCCAATCAGTTTCCATCATTATAAGTCCTCAAATCTCAAAAATAAACAAGTTGATATGCCTCGCCCCCTTTTCTTGAAAATTTGGAAATTTGCCATTTTTGACAAAAAAATGTAATTTTTGGGTAAATACACCTTATTTGACCATAATTAGATGATATCAACCCTGATAACCCAGAAACAATCCCATCTGTCCTCTTTTTTAAGGTCTTTCCCTTTCCAAGGGAAGACCTTATTGTATTTCTTCCGATTATTATTTTCTTTCTTCCGCCGTAAACGACAAATTTCAACTATGAGAAGTACGCGACATGTCGCAATGATACTTAGTAAACTTTATCGGTCAATGTTTGTCGTTTCAGAAAAAACACTTGGGTACCGTACCCTTTCGCGTATAAAAGTTATCTCCCTTTTTGCTAAAAAGTTTGTTGACGCTTCTCCTCCTAAACCGTAAATGATACTAAGTTTAATTTTTTTGAAATAGGAAGATTGACTCTTGGTGTTGTGCCATCAATATATTTATGATCATATATTGACCAATAGAGGAGTTATTCCCCTTTAAACTTTGATTTTTTTAGTATAAAATTCTTAAATCAACAAATATTAAGATATTTGAATGAAACTTAATATACAAGGTCAGTGACCCCTAAGGACCAAAATGGGGTCAAGGTCATCATATGTAAATTTTCATAAAATCAGCTTTTTTTGATTGCGAAATAACTCAAACAAAATCTAGGCTTTTTTTTCATTTTTTTTTTTGCATGACATGATGTGATATTGCATTCTCAGCTGAACGCAAAAAAAAATTTGGAAAAAAGTGAAAAAATGGTGTCGCGACATGTATTTTTGTGAAAAATAGACCGCATCACTGTACTAAGCCATTGTATGACCTTGAATTTTTTTTTAGGTCAAATCAACTTACTTTCACTATTCCAATCAGTTTCCATCATTATAAGTCCTCAAATCTCAAAAATAAACAAGTTGATATGCCACGCCCCCTTTTCTTGAAAATTTGGAAATTTGCCATTTTTGACACAAAAATGTAATTTTTGAGTAAATACACCTTATTTGACCATAATTAGATGATATCAACCCTAATAACCCAGAAACAATCCCATCTTCCCTCTTTTTTAAGGTCTTTCCCTTTCCAAGGGAAGACCTTATTGTATTTCTTCCAATTATTATTTTCTTTCTTCCGCCGAAAACGACAAATTTCAACTATCAGAAGTATGCGACATGTCGCAATGATACTTAGTATACTTTATCGGTCAATGTTTGTCGTTTCAGAAAAAAACACTTGGGTACCGTATCCTTTCGCGTATAAAAGTTATCTCCCTTTTTGCTAAAAAGTTTGTTGACGCTTCTCCTCCTAAACCGTAAATGATAATAGTTTTTTTTTTGAAATAGGAAGATTGACTCTTGGTGTTGTGCCATCACTATTTCTTATGATCATATATTGACCAATACAGGAGTTATTCCCCTTTAAACTTTGATTTTTTTAGTATAAAATTCTTAAATCAACAAATCATAAGATATTTGAATGAAACTTAATATACAAGGTCAGTGACCACTAAGGACCAAAATGGGGTCAAAGTCAAAGGTCAAAGTCATCATATGTAAATTTTCATAAAATGAGTTTTTTTTTATTGCGAAATAACTCAAACAAAATTTAGGCTTTTTTTCAATTTTTTTGCATGACATGATGTGATATTGTCTTCTCAGGTGAACGCAAAAAAAAAATTGGAAAAAAGTGAAAAAATGGTGTCGCGGCATGTATTTTTGTGAAAATTAGACCGCATCACTGTACTAAGCCCTTGTATGACCTTGAATAATTTTTTAGGTCCAATCAACTTACTTTCACTATTCCAATCAGTTTCCATCATTATAAGTCCTCAAATCTCAAAAATAAACAAGTTGATATGCCTCGCCCCCTTTTCTTGAAAATTTGGAAATTTGCCATTTTTGACAAAAAAATGTCATTTTTGGGTAAATACACCTTATTTGACCATAATTAGATGATATCAACCCTGATAACCCAGAAACAATCCCATCTGCTCTATTTTTTAAGGTCTTTCCCTTTCCAAGGGAAGACCTTATTGTATTTCTTCCGATTTTTATTTTCTTTCTTCCGCCGTAAACGACAAATTTCAACTATGAGAAGTACGCGACATTTCGCAATGATACTTAGTATACTTTATCGGTCAATGTTTGTCGTTTCAGAAAAAAACACTTGGGTACCGTACCCTTTCGCGTATAAAAGTTATCTCCCTTTTTAATAAAAAGTTTGTTGACACTTCTCCTCCTAAACCGTAAATGATACTAAGTTTAATTTTTTTGAAATAGGAAGATTGACTCTTGGTGTTGTGCCATCAGTATTTCTTATGATCATATATTGACCAATACAGGAGTTATTCCCCTTTAAACTTTGATTTTTTTAGTATAAAATTCTTAAATCAACAAATCTTAAGATATTTGAATGAAACTTAATATACAAGGTCAGTGACCCCTAAGGATAAAAATGGGGTCAAGGTCAAAGGTCAAAGTCATCATATGTAAATTTTCATAAAATGAGCTTTTTTTAAATGCAAAATAACTCAAACAAAATCTAGGCTTTTTTCAATTTTTTTTTGCATGACATGATGTGATATTGTCTTCTCAGTTGAACACAAAAAAAAATTTGGAAAAAAGTGAAAAAATGGTGTCGCGACATGTATTTTGGTGAAAAATAGACCGCATCACTATACTAAGCCATTGTATGACCTTGAAGAATTTTTTAGGTCAAATCAACTTACTTTTACTATTCCAATCAGTTTCCATCATTATAAGTCCTCAAATCTCAAAAATAAACAAGTTGATATGCCACGCCGCCTTTTCTTGAAAATTTGGAAATTTGCCATTTTTGACAAAAAAATGTAATTTTTGGGTAAATACACCTTATTTGACCATAATTAGATGATATCAACCCTGATAACCCAGAAACAATCCCATCTGCCCTCTTTTTTAAGGTCTTTCCCTTTCCAAAGGAAGACCTAATTGTATTTCTTCCGATAATTTTTTTCTTTCTTCCGCCGTAAACGACAAATTTCAACTATGAGAAGTACGCGACATGTTGCAATGATACTTAGTATACTTTATCGGTCAATGTTTGTCGTTTCAGAAAAAAACACTTGGGTACCGTACCCTTTCCCGTATAAAAGTTATCTCCCTTTTTGCTAAAAAAATTGTTGACGCTTCTCCTCCTAAACCGTAAATGATACTAAGTTTAATTTTTTTGAAATAGGAAGATTGACTCTTGGTGTTGTTCCATCACTATTTCTTATGATCATATATTGACCAATACAGGAGTTATTCCCCTTTAAACTTTGACTTTTTTAGCATAAAATTCTTAAATCAATAAATCTACAGATATTGAAATGAAACTTAATATACAAGGTCAGTGACCCCTAAGGACCAAAATGGGGTCAATGTCAAAGGTCAAGGTCATCATATGTAAATTTTCATAAAATGAGCTTTTTTTTTATTGCGAAATAACTCAAACAAAATCTAGGCTTTTTTCAATTTTTTTGCATGACATAATGTGATATTGTCTTCTAAGCTGAACGCAAAAAAAAATTGGAAAAAAGTGAAAAAAATGGTGTCGCGACATGTATTTTTGTGAAAAATAGACCGCATCACTGTACTAAGCCATTGTATGACCTTGAAGAATTTTTTAGGTCAAATCAACTTATTTTCACTATTCCAATCAGTTTCCATCATTATCTCAAATCTCAAAAATAAACAAGTTGATATGCCACGCCCCCTTTTCTTGAAAATTTGGAAATTTGCAATTTTTGACAAAAAAATGTAATTTTTGGGTAAATACACCTTTTTTACCATAATTAGATGATATCAACCCTGATAACCCAGAAACAATCCCATCTGCGCTCTTTTTTAAGGTCTTTCCCTTTCCAAGGGAAGACCTTATTGTATTTCTTCCGATTATTATTTTCTTTCTTCCTCCGTAAACGACAAATTTCAACTATGAAAAGTACGCGACATGTTGCAATGATACTTAGTATACTTTATCGGTCAATGTTTGTCGTTTCAGAAAAAAAACACTTGGGTACCGTACCCTTTCGCGTATAAAAGTTATCTCCCTTTTTGCTAAAAAAAATGTTGACGCTTCTCCTCCTAAACCGTAAATGATACTAAGTTTATTTTTTTTGATATAGGAAGATTGACTCTTGGTGTTGTGCCATCACTATTTCTTATGATCATATATTGACCAATACAGGAGTTATTCCCCTTTAAACTTTGATTTTTTTTAGTATAAAATTCTTAAATCAACAAATCTTAAGATATTTGGATGAAACTTTATATACAAGGTCAGTGACCCCTAAGGACCAAAATGGGGTCAAGGTCAAAGGTCAAAGTCATCATATGTAAATTTTCATAAAATGAGTTTTCTTTTATTGCAGAATAACTCAAACAAAATCTAGGCTTTTTTTCATTTTTTTTGCATGACATGATGTGATTTTGTCTTCTCAGGTGAACGCAAAAAAAAATTGGAAAAAAGTGAAAAAATGGTGTCGCGACATGGATTTTTGTGAAAAATAGACCGCATCACTGTACTAATCCATTGTATGACCTTGAAGAATGTTTTAGGTCAAATCAACTTTCTTTCACTATTCCCATCATTATAAGTCCTCAAATCTAAAAAATAAACAAGTTGATATGCCACGCCCCCTTTTCCTGAAAATTTGGAAATTTGCCATTTTTGACCAAAAAAATGTAATTTTTGGGTAAATACACCTTATTTGACCATAATTAGATGATATCAACCCTGATAACCTACAAACAATCCCATCTGCCCTCTTTTTTAAGGTCTTTCCCTTTCCAAGGGAAGACCTAATTGTATTTCTTCCGATTATTTTTTTCTTTCTTCCGCCGTAAACGACAAATTTCAACTATGAGAAGTACGCGACATGTTGCAATGATACTTAGTATACTTTATCGGTCAATGTTTGTCGTTTCAGAAAAAAAAACCTTTGGGTACCGTACCCTTTCGCGTATAAAAGTTATCTCCCTTTTTGCTAAAAAAAATGTTGACGCTTCTCCTCCTAAACCGTAAATGATACTAAGTTTATTTTTTTTGATATAGGAAGATTGACTCTTGGTGTTGTGCCATCACTATTTCTTATGATCATATATTGACCAATACAGGAGTTATTCCCCTTTAAACTTTGACTTTTTTAGCATAAAATTCTTAAATCAACAAATCTTAAGATATTTGGATGAAACTTTATATACAAGGTCAGTGACCCCTGAGGACCAAAATGGGGTCAAGGTCAAAGGTCAAGGTCATCATATGTAAATTTTCATAAAATGAGCTTTATTGCGAAATAACTCAAACAAAATCTAGGCTTTTTTCAATTTTTTTGCATGACAAAATGTGATATTGTCTTCTAAGCTGAACGCAAAAAAAAAATTGGAAAAAAGTGAAAAAAATGGTGTCGCGACATGTATTTTTGTGAAAAATAGACTGCATCACTGTACTAAGCCATTGAATGACCTTGAAGAATTTTTTAGGTCAAATCAACTTATTTTCACTATTCCAATCAGTTTCCATCATTATCTCAAATCTCAAAAATAAACATGTTGATATGCCACGCCCCCTTTTCTTGAAAATTTGGAAATTTGCCATTTTTGACAAAAAAATGTAATTTTTGGGTAAATACACCTTATTTGACCATAATTAGATGATATCAATCCTGATAACCCAGAAACAATCCCATCTGCCCTCTTTTTTAAGGTCTTTCCCTTTCCAAGGGAAGACCTTATTGTATTTCTTCCGATTATTATTTTCTTTCTTCCTCCGTAAACGACAAATTTCAACTATGAAAAGTACGCGACATGTTGCAATGATACTTAGTATACTTTATCGGTCAATGTTTTTCGTTTCAGAAAAAAACACTTGGGTACCGTTCCCTTTCGCGTATAAAAGTTATCTCCCTTTTTGTTAAAAATATTGTTGACGCTTCTCCTCCTAAACCGTAAATGACACTAAGTTTATTTTTTTTTAAATAGGAAGATTGACTCTTGGTGTTGTGCCATCACTATTTCTTATGATCATATATTGACCAATACAGGAGTTATTCCCCTTTATACTTTGATTTGTTTAGTATAAAATTCTTTAATCAACAAATCTTAAGATATTTGAATGAAACTTAATATACAAGGTCAGTGACCCCTAAGGACCAAAATGGGGTCAAGGTCAAAGGTCAAGGTCATCATATGTAAATTTTCATAGAACGAGCTTTTTTTTATTGCGAAATAACTCAAACAAAATGTAGGCTTTTTTCAATTTTTTTTTTGCATGACATGATGTGATATTGTCTTCTCAGCTGAACGCAAAAGAAAATTTGGGAAAAAGTGAAAAAATGGTGTCGCGACATGGATTTTTGTGAAAAATAGACTGCATCACTGTACTAAGCCATTGTACGACCTTGAAGAATGTTTTAGGTCAAATCAACTTTCTTTCACTATTCCCATCAGTTTCCATCATTATAAGTCCTGAAATCTAAAAAATAAACAAGTTGATATGCCACGCCCCCTTTTCCTGAAAATTTGTAAATTTGCCATTTTTGACAAAAAAATGTAATTTTTGGGTAAATACACCTTATTTGACCATAATTAGATGATATCAACCCTGATAACCCAGAAACAATCCCATCTGCCCTCTTTTTTAAGGTCTTTCCCTTTCCAAGGGAAAACCTTATTGTATTTCTTCCGATTATTTTTTTCTTCCTTCCGCCGTAAACGACAAATTTCAACTATGAGAAGTACGCGACATGTTGCAATGATACTTAGTATACTTTATCGGTCAATGTTTGTCGTTTCAGAAAAAAACACTTGGGTACCGTACCCTTTCCCGTATAAAAGTTATCTCCCTTTTTGCTAAAAAAATTGTTGTCGCTTCTCCTCCTAAACCGTAAACGATACTAAGTTTAATTTTTTTGAAATAGGAAGATTGACTCTTGGTGTTGTTCCATCACTATTTCTTATGATCATATATTGACCAATACAGGAGTTATTCACCTTTAAACTTTGACTTTTTTAGCATAAAATTCTAAAATCAATAAATCTTAAGATATTTAAATGAAACTTAATATACAAAAAGGAACCATCCTCGAAAGTTAGAGATAAAAAAGAACCATCCTCGAAAGTTAGAGATAAAAAGGAACCATCCTCGAAAGTTAGAGATAAAAAGGAACCACCTCGAAAGTTAGAGATAAAAAGGAACCATCCTCGAGAGTTGGAGATAAAAAGGAACCACCTCGAAAGTTAGAGATAAAAAGGAACCACCTGGAAAGTTAGAGATAAAAAGGAACCACCTCGAAAGTTAGAGATAAAAAGGAACCATCCTCGAAAGTTAGAGATAAAAAAGAACCATCCTCGAAAGTTAGAGATAAAAAGGAAACACCTCAAAAGTTAGAGATAAAAAGGAACCATCCTCGAGAGTTGGAGATAAAAAGGAACCATCCTCGAAAGTTAGAGATAAAAAGGAACCACCTGGAAAGTTAGAGATAAAAAGGAACCACCTCGAAAGTTAGAGATAAAAAGGAACCATCCTCGAAAGTTAGAGATAAAAAAGAACCATCCTCGAAAGTTAGAGATAAAAAGGAAACACCTCAAAAGTTAGAGATAAAAAGGAACCATCCTCGAGAGTTAGAGATAAAAAGGAACCATCCTCGAAAGTTAGAGATAAAAAGGAACCACCTCGAAAGTTAGAGATAAAAAGGAATTCATCCTCGAAAGTTAGAGATGAAAAGGAACCATCCTCGAAAGTAAGAGATGAAAAGGAACCACCTCGAAAGTTAGAGATAAAAAGGAACCATCCTCGAAAGTTAGAGATAAAAAGGAACCACCTCGAAAGTTAGAGATAAAAAGGAACCATCCTCGAAAGTTAGAGATAAAAAGGAACCATCCTCGAAAGTTAGAGATAAAAAGGAACCATCCTCGAAAGTTAGAGATAAAAAGGAACCACCTCGAAAGTTAGAGATAAAAAGGAACCACCTCGAAAGTTAGAGATAAAAAGGAATTCATCCTCGAAAGTAAGAGATAAAAAGGAATTCATCCTCGAAAGTTAGAGATAAAAAGGAACCATCCTCGAAAGTTAGAGATAAAAAGGAACCATCCTCGAAAGTTAGAGATAAAAAGGAACCATCCTCGAAAGTTAGAGATAAAAAGGAACCACCTCGAAAGTTAAAGATAAAAAGGAACCACCTCGAAAGTTAGAGATAAAAAAAAAATTCATCCTCGAAAGTTAGAGATAAAAAGGAACCATCCTCGAAAGTTAGAGATAAAAAGGAATTCATCCTCGAAAGTAAGAGGTAATTAGCCAGTATAAAACCAGAAGTTAAATTGCTGAAATACAATAAAAACGAGCATAAATATTAAATCGTTAAAAGTTACAAATTCAAAATTAATTAAATTTAAGAAGCGTGAAAATTATACATACATGTAAAGATCGAAAATAACAGCCTCTAAAATAATGTTTATCTATAAAAGGCAAGCACAGTTAAATAAAGTAATTGAAAATTACATTTGGCTTATTTGATGACAACTGTCAAGGTCGGGTAAATTGCCATAAAAATGAATAGAAAACGAAAGAATTTCAATAATAACAACGAATCTTTCAAAGATAAAATAAAAGATGACAATAAACAGCCGAAAGTCTTACAAAAACAACTAGAATTAAATGAACTGTCTTACACTGTACGGCGGCAAGGTTTAACTCCTTGAAGATGAGATCTTGACGAGCATGTCGTTGTCGTTTCTAGGAAACGGAAGAAAGAGAGAAGCTAAAACCTGCGAGGCAAATACGATAGCGTCACATAAAAACAGGAATACAGAACTGATCCATCAAATTAATAAGACGTGGTAATTTAAACGAATGTAAATATCAAGCAATAATTAATAATCCAATCATGAATAAATATTCGTAATGCAATTACAGTACACTACCCGCCAAATATCCACGTGGATATTTCTCTGACTTTCTTTTAAAAACACAGATGAATTGAAATGAATTCCAATACAGATGGGTCCAAACCTAACCTGTATGCAAACCAAACTAAAAAAGCAAACCAGAAGTTTGGTCTTAGTTCACTTTTCACTTTGTTTGGTTTACTTTTAGCAAACCAAAGTTTACTTTAATGTTTACTCAAAAAGTTAACCAGACGGCTGGTTTGGTTTGATTTGGTTTGGTCAGTGCGAACTAAACTTTAAAAAGCAAACCAAAACCAGCATCCTAGTTTGGTTTGGTTTGCTCTGAGCAAACCGCGAGCATGCGCAGATGATTCATATAATCGATGTGAAAGAATGTCCGAACTGTTTTACAATTATTACATTTCATGAACAAATATTATTCACTAAATGTCTCAATCGAATTACAAATTCTGATTTAAACATTTAACATAATATTAGATTGGTATTTTATGAGTAAACCAAACCAACACCAAAGTTTTCTATTTTTAGAGCAAACCAAACCAGCGGCCTGGTTTGGTTTGGTTTGCTTGGAGCAAACCATGAGCATGCGCAGATGATTCAAATAATCGAAGTAATATGACGCCCGACATCATTTTATGATATTTGTTCTCGTAAAACAAATATGTTTTACTTGAAGAATTTATTATGATTTAGATATTAACCATCATTTTTAATTGGTTTGGTAAGAGTAAACTAAACCAGCGCCCTAGTTTGGTTTGGTCAAAGCAAACCAAACCAGCACCCTAGTTTGGTTTGGTCAGAGCAAACCAAACCAGCCACCTAGTTTGGTTTGGTTTGCTTTTCAAACCAAACCAAACTAGAAAAAGCAAACCACGGTTTGTTTTGAGTAAACTGTGGTTTGCTATTTTGTTTGGTCAAGCAAACCAAACCAAACCAGAAAAGTAAACTAGATGTTTGCTCCCGGTTCACTTTTGTACAGGTTAGGTTTGGACCCATCTGTATCCAAAGAAGAAATAAATGAATATCACATAAATCCAAAGTAGTAAAACGATAGAATATGTACAGTTCGGAGAACGATCCAACGGCTGTTGTTCTGGAGATCCATCGTTGTATGGCTTCCAGCGTTGCCCAATGGGAAGAGTAGATCAGTTGCTCCAACGTTGCCACGCATGGCGTGGGAAGGATCGACGTGTTCCTTACAGTGGATCCCGACGGGTGAATTCAATAAATCGAATATGTTCAAGTAAAGACAGTTATTGCACACAAAAAAAGTTCAATGTGGAAAGTCACATTAGTAGAATCATGTCGACAATCGGTCAAGTGTATGTTGCGGGATTCCCATTTATGATGACACGCTTCTAGTTTTCCTGGCGAGTATGAGCTGGATGGCACTCAGCTGCTTTGTACCTACGTTTTCGGCCAGTGGCTTTGAGAGCAGCAGTGAATTGAGTCAATTTTGACCATGACGAAGAGTCGGAAAATTGTTCCTCACAAGTTGTTATGCGATCTGCATGATAAGTTGTTTCGACTTTTATGGCGGGTCGGGTCACTTAGTCAATTCCGGGTTCCTGAAGAAAACTGCTGTTTTGAATATCAGAAGACTGAAAGAAACTGGTTCCTGGATCAGTCGGATTCAAATTTGTTGGGACGTAGTTCCCATCGTATGACCTACTGGTAGAGACGTCATGTCCGTCATCAAGACTGATGTTCTTCGGGAAGAACTGTTTGTCAATTCCAAAGTCGCTTTGGCATGGTTTTGTTACCATAGGGTAGCCAGGAGTAATCACATGAGTACTTTTGACATTGACACTGACGGGTGTTCGCTGTTCGTCTAAACAGGTCTCGCCCACTACGACCCAGCAAAGTTTGAGTCGTTGAGTGTATGGAACCCTCGAGGGTCCAATCCGTTGGTCGAGCACATGGTGTGCTTCCGGTAAATCTCGTCCGATAAGAAGCATTACGTTGCAATTTTCGTCAAATGGCGAAAGGTGTTTCGCTATATTTCGCAAGTGAGAGTGTTTGTAGGCGACATCTGGTGTCTGAATCTCGTTCCTGTTGTCAGGAATGTTGTCACATTCTATGACATCTGGTAGGTCCAATGCGACGTGACCATTGAGTGTTGTCAAGACAAAACCACTTCCTCGTCTTCCAGAAGTTATGTTTTTTCCAGAGCATGTGGAAAGTGTATACGATTCGGGAGGTTCCCGTACATTGAAATACTGGAAGAACTCCGAAGATGCTAATGACCTGTTGCTTTGGTCGTCGATTATGGCGTACATTTTCCTCTTGCGACCTGGGTGGTCTTTGCGAAATACATTAACTGGGAGAATGTTTGCACAAGATTTCCTGCAATATTCTTTACATATTTCCGTGCAGGATGAATTGACCGTGTTAACGGTAGTAGCACTGTTGGTGTAACCTGACTCCCCGCCGTCGTTTAGTGCGGGTTGTGACGTGGGTTTGTCTTTATCCATATGAAGAGCTGTGGTATGTTTATTGTTCCCACACTTCTGACATGAAACACTTTCCCGGCTTATATGTTTAGTTGACTCGCAACATTTAAAACACACTTTATTATCCTTGAGCAAGGTTTTGCGTTCTTCCATGGGCTTGGAACAGAATCCACGGCAGTTATTCAACGAGTGGTTGGTGCCATGCAAAATGCATTTCTCTAGCTTGTCTGATGGTTCGCTGATACCAGATGTTTCGGTTTTGTAAACACCAATTTGAGGTTGGGGCTTAGATGTGAACCTTGTCGAATTCCCCTTTTGAGTGGAAGTTGTGGGTTCCGAGTCGTAGATAAACCCTGGGTTATTTCTAATCCTGCTGATCTCCCGTATAAATGCGGAGAACTCCGTAAAAGGAGGAAATGAGGTTGAGTGCTGCTCATTGTACTTTACGGCTCTTGTTGTCCATTTTTCCTGCAAGCCAAATGGTAGTTTTGAGACGATGGATTTTATACCCGAAGATGAGTCAAAATAAGCCAATAGATTTCTCAGCTGTGGCTTCTCCTTTACATATTCAATCTCCGACAGGATGTCTTATAGCTCATAGAGACGTATGTTGTCTTTGTTTGTGAGTCTTGGGAAATCGGCTAGCTTTGCTTTAAGGGAAGCTTCTATCATTTCAGGGCAGCCGTATCGTTCCTCTAATCTTTGCCAAAGACGCTGTAGACCCCTTGCTGGGTTGTCGGCGTTCGATGCGCGGATACTGACCGCGTGCTTTAAGGATTCTGTGCCTAACCATTTTACGAGTAGGTCGAGCTGTTCTGAATCTGAGACGTCCAGCTCTTTCATTATGCTGTCCAAGCTGGACTTCCAAATGTGTTATGACTCAGCCTTATCATTGAAAGTGCTGAGTTGGGAAAATATCAGATCCTTTCTCAATAGAAATTTTGTTATAGCAGTTTTTCGGGTCGGAACCCGTAAAACCGGATGTGGGTTGCTTGACATCTGTTGAACTATGCATGGGATAGTCATGATTGGGCGTAAATGCAGGTGCATCGGTGTTGAGCCCAGATAAACCAGAAGTCGGTGTTTTGGTAGCTGGATTTATATGTACATGTTCGTTCATTGGCGTGGATGCAGCTGACGGCAGACCAAAATCTCCAATCGGCGAGTGACATGAAGGTTGCTAATTAAATGTGACGGCTTTAGTCGTATCTAGATGTTGTTAAGTGTTGTGTCCGGAAGGGCCCAGTTCCGACTGTACAGAACGGGCAAAGAGAGATATGTTCGTCGGTTGTGTAGAAGGTATGTGGTAACCCACGTCTTGCAACCGATTATCCTGTTCGCTGTGAACACTGTGTTGCTGGACATAGCCATGTACCCGTTTAAGCGGGTCTTCAATCTGAACTGGAAGTGGATCGTCCACCTCCTGTTCTAGAACTCGGGCTTCGGCCACTAGCTCGGCAGCTTGTCGTTGAGTTTCCAGAAGGGTAATTTCCGCTTTGATTTCAGCCCTTTTACGGTAAACTTCCGCTTCTCGCCTGGCAGCCTCTTCCTCCATTTGTGTTTTTTTGTCTTGCAGCCTCTTGCTCCGTTTGTGTTTTTTGTCTTACAGCCTCTTGCTCCATTTGTGTTTTTTGTCTTATGGCCTCTTGTTCCATTTCAGCTTTAACATGGGAAGATTCCCGCACTGCCCTTTCTTGGAGCTCTACTTCTTATTTAGCCATAAGCGCCTGTTTTTCGGCAAAATCTATTGCTGCCTTAGCTGTCTCGGCTTTGGCTAGTGTTCTTCTAGCCAGACTGGATGCGTTTGAAATACGAGAACTGGTCTCGCTATTTGTCCTTGACCGTCTGGATTGAATGGATTTGGCCATGCTGGTCTGGCCTAACACATCGTGAAGGTTGGCTATGGCCGATTCATACATTCGTTGGCGTACGTCAATGACCGAAGCTATGACGTCTAAGTCTTGATTGGCCAATGTTGTTCTTTGGCTTTTCACAAATCCGAGGAATTCCTCGCACAGCCGGTTGTACCGTGTGTACGCTTGAACGACCTTTTGTTCAAGTTCTAGGCATTTTCTAGCCTCTGCTGGTGGGTTGTCTGTTTCCTGTAACATTGCATTACACATAGACCAAGAAGCTCAACGTCTTGTGTGAGCTTGTCTCTCCTCTGGATGTACTGGTCCTCCCCCTTTGATGTGAGCGTCCGTGTCCTGGACATCGTTGACGTCTGGTCGTCAGCTAGATCCATGATTGGCGATGTTGTGTTGACCTGCAAGCCGTACAACGGTGCCCCGAAGAAGTTTACCAGCAAATACGATAGCGTCACATAAAAACAGGAATACGGAACTGATCCATCAAATTAATAAGACGTGGTAATTTAAACGAATGTAAATATCAAGCAATAATTAATAATCCAATCATGAATAAATATTCGTAATGCAATTACAGTACAGATAAACAGACAGCCAAGTGAAAACACTGCAAATTAGCAAAATTCTTAACTTTTTAGCTCACATTGCCAAAGGCCAGGTGAGCTATTGCCATCACTTGGCGTCCGTCGTCGTCGTCCGTAGTCGTCGTCGTTAACTTTTCTTCAAACTTCTTCTCCTCTGAAACGGCTGGACAGATTCAAACCAAATTTGGTCTGGTGGTACTTAAGGGTATCCCCCAAAGAACTGATGTGGGGATTTTTGATTCGTCGAAAAACATGGCCGCCGTTGCTAAAAATAGACCAGGGGGTCAGACTACTGTTTTTGGCTTGTAAATCAAAAAAGTATAAGAGATAAATGAAATCTGATGCCACCCTACTGCTTCAGCATCAAAAGTTCTACGAAAGTCTCCATTTGGTCCAAGTTGTCAGATGACCCCTTCAAGGGGTTACAGCCCCTTAAAGGTGAAAAATAACGTTTTTTCATGTTTTTTTCCCTATAGTATGAAAACAATTGCAGATAGAGAAAAGCTGTTGCTTGCTTACATGTTCAGCTCGTTTAGCTCTACACAAGTCTCCATAGGGTCGAAGTTGTCAGAGGACCCCTTATAGGGCTTACGGCCCCTTAAAGGCAAAACATAGTGTTTTTGGCCGTTAGGTGAAAACTATTGCAGATAGAGAAAAGTTGTTGCTTGCTTAAATGGTCAGCTAATTTGTTGCTTGCTTAAATGGTCAGCTCATTTAGCTCTACAAAAGTCTTCATAGAGTCGAAGTTGTCAGATGATCCCTTATAGGGGTTACGGCCCTTTAAATGCAAAAACAGTGTTTTTGGCCTATAGAATGAAAACTATTGCAGATAGAGAAAAGCTGTTGCTTGCTTTAATGTTCAGCTCATTTAGCTCTACAAAAGTCTCCATAGGGTCAAAGTTGTCAAATGACCCCTTATAGTGGTTACGGCTCCTTAAAGACAAAAAATAGTGTTTTTGCCCTATAGGATAAAAACTATTGCAGATAGAGAAAAGTTTTTGCTTGCTTAAATGCTCAGCTCATTTAGCTTTACAAAAGTCTTCATAGGGTCGAAGTTGTCAAATGATCCCTTATAGGGGTTATGGCCCTTTAAAGGCAAAAATAGTGTTTTTGGCCTATAGAAGAAAAACTATTGCAGATAGAGAAAAGCTGTTGCTTGCTGAAATGTTCAGCTCATTTAGCTCAACAAAAGTCTTCATAGGGTTGAAGTTGTCAGATGACCCCTTATATGGGTTACAGCCCCTTAAAGGCAAAAAATAGTGTTTTTGGCCTATAGAAAGAAAACTATTGCAGATAGAGAAAAGATGTTGCTTGCTTAAAAGTTCAGCTTAATTAGCTTTACAAAAGTCTTCTAAAGTTAAAGTTGTCAGAAGACCCCTTTAAGGGGAAATGGCCCTTTAAAGGTGACAAATTGTGTTTTTGTTTTTTGGAATGAAAACTATTGCAGATGGAGAAAAGCTTTTTATTGCTTAAACATTCAGCTCATTTAGCTATACAAAAGTCTTCAAAGGATTGACCTCAAGACCAGGTGAGCGATTCACGCTCCTGGGAGCCTCTTGTTACTTTTACTTACGACAATTTAACTTGGTTTAGACTAGCCTGCGACGAAAAGTCGCTTGATGCGAGACATATGTATATATTACTTTCCGACAGAGGCGACGACGGCGGTGGCGGCGACTGCGTTATTAACTTTCATGTGATATATTTGTGGAAAATAAATTACTTGAAAAGTATAATGGCTAGGCATCTGATAATTTTTATACATTTTCGCGCTTCAGTGCATATGACTCTGGTTTTTTTTCAGGCCAAAAACTACTTTTAGGACTTTTGTGGAAAATGAATTTCTCACACAGTATAATAACTAGGCATCTGATATTTGGCATACAGACATTTAAGGTAATGTTCTACGCAACTGTTACCATGACATGGGACATTTACCCCTATTTCACGCTTCAGTGACTTTTTGAAACAAAAATTACAACAGAGTAACTTAAAGGTTAATTTGTTTCAGGCTGTAAACTTCTTTGTAATTTCTTGAAAATATAATACATGTAGCTAAGGAATTCCTTGATCAACATAATAGCTTATAGTGTAATTTTATGAAAAAAAAATTGTAAAAGTGAAGTTTGTTTTAATAAATTATTTGCGCATGTTGATTTATATCATTTTTTTAAAATCACACCCTATAAGTATAAACTTACATGTAAGTCGACTCGGTCTGTTGGACATTGTTGCTTATAAGATAGGTAATTGTCAGTACTGATCAGATGGTTGGTTTGAAATATTCAAAAGTTAGCAAAGATCTGCAGTGTAATTTTTCATTTTTTGCTCATTAAGGATACACCTGATTGGTCACACAGCCCCTGATTGGTCAAGTGTCAAGGTGAATTGGTCTTGGGATAGAATATACAGAAGTGTCAACTGGATCTGTCCATTTCCTGTCATTAAAGCCTTTTATGACTTTTAAATTCTTTGATTGAAGAAAATCAATATCACACCTTTTTACATGTTTTACCTGGGGGTGTTAATTAAGTTTAATTACATGGGTGTCATAATATAGCAATAAAAATTATTTTCTTTACCTGTTTAATAAACAACTTGTACATGTGTTAAATTGTCAAATTGATTTAAACATATTAAAAAACAACATATTTAGAAAGTATGAAAACATTTATGAATGCATTAAATTACTTTGTTTGAAGACAATAATATTATCATAATTATTGATGCATTTATGTTTTCTTATTTTTTTTTGCTTTGATAATGATGATAATATAAGTATGCAAAAAAATAAAAATTGTTGCTTCCCCTATTAAATCCAACTTGGTCATTTTTAAGAGAGACTATGTCTATTGTTTTTTTTTTTTTGGTTTCTATGTTCATTGACATTCTCCATTATTCTCAAGACCGAAACCCAATTACAACCCTCAACCATTAGAGATGCACACAATTGTGTGGCAAGTTTAAACACATGTGAAATTGTCACTATTTTAACTATTTTAAAAGCAAATGGAAAAAACATTATACTTACAATATCATATTATCATTTCAATACCCCACTCAACTTTATAATAAGAAATAGACCCATTTTCTTGGTTACTCTATTTTTATTGATGATTTTGACCCCTTTGCCCCCTAACTTCTTGAAAACAGTAAGAGATACTGCCAATCTGTATTGAGTAAAAAAAGTTTCAATTTTGGCCTCTAATTACGTAATAGCAGGAAAAAGGGGAGTCTAAATTTTGTATCCGCTAATTGACAAGTACAAACATGCAAAAAGAATTTTCAAAATTGGATCACAAGTAAAAAAAATTTGATTTTGGTCCCTATAGGCCCCTAATCACAGAATAGAGGGGAAAAAGGGGGTTTCAAATATTTATTCTCAATTTGTTTCGACTATTTGATTAGAACAAAAATGCAAAAAAAAATTCAAAATCAGATCACAAGTAAACAAGTTTTGATTTTGATCCTTTTTGGCCCCTAATAACCTAATAGGGGACATCAGGGATTAAATAAAACTGATTTGGATTGTTTTGGACATCCCGGGGGAAATAGAAGGGTTTGCAAAAATTAATTTTAAATTATATTTCCGTTATTTGACAAGAACATGAAGAACAAACATGCAAAAAAGATTTTCAAAATCGGACCACAAATAAAAAGTTTCAATTTTGGCCCCTCATTAAATAACAGGGAAAAAAGGGGGGGGTAAAAATTCATTAGGTTCATTCTTTTATTGTAAGAATCGTTCCTGTCAAATCACAGCAAAAGGCCAACAAGGACCAAAGTTATGGTAGAAACAAATAAAATATTTGAATTGTTTGCCCTTTTTTGGCCCCTAATTTCAAAACAAAATAAGGGGGGACCCCAAAAATCAATCCCATTCATCCTTTTATGGTAAGGAACATTATTGCCAAATTACAAACCAATGGAATAACTAGAACTAAAGTTAATGTGGCAACAAACATAAAAGTAGCATTTTTTGCCCCTTTTGGCCACCCAAAATTAATTCCATTCATCCTTTTATGATAAGGAACATCATTGTCAAATTTCATATCAATCAGATAACTGAAACTTAAGTTATTGTGGAAATACTAAAAAGTTGACAGACAATGATGACAACAACAACGACGACAACAGCATCATACATTGTACCATAATACATCCCCAATTTTTTTTTGCAGTGGTATAAAAACAATTTAAGGACTTGTAAAATTTTGGGGTGCCTGAAATGTGTAACCAGAAGTTTACATAAAAACAAACGTGTTAAAGAAATGATAACTTTTATCTTTTTTTAAAATGATACTTATCATGCTTATGTCATTTGAAACTGGTTAGATAATTATTAGTTTGTAGTTTGACACCTATCAGCCTATAGGAATATGTTTTTACTGATTTTAAAGATTAAAAGTTATCATTCCCTTGGCCCGAATTTTCATTGGGTTACGGGGTACAGCAATTTCAATGTACACATTGACTGAAAATCGCGATGGGTACCTTGGCACAAAGTAAATTGTGAAACATATTATTATTACAATGTATTTTTAAATAAAACTTAAGATACTGGTTCATGGTATATTTATATAACTTTTAACAGTCTATGAAATAAGCTAGATGAATGCTAGATTTCTTATCTCTGATCACTTAAAATGAGTTATAAATATATCAACACCCAGTTGAGTTCCTTGACCACAAACCCTATGGTGCACATATCATGTTACAGAATTTTGTTCACAAAAATGAAAATATTTTACATGATTTCAAACATCACTTTGAAGTTGACAGTGTACAAGTAATTAAAACCAATCTAATGTTTAACTTTCACTGTCTTTATGGCCGTCATGCTGGAAGGTTACTGATTTAGCTGATAATGATTGAGATAAGAGGGCTGATGAAAATCATCAGCTTTTCTTAGCTTGTTTCATAGACTGTTAAGTCATGTTTAAAACAAATATGTTTCTTATTTTATTAGAAAAGGTACTGTATGTCATTGGCTACGGGTAAATTTCAATGTCGGTTTAGAGTCAAAACATGATAAATATAAAAATCTGAAGGTTTTTCTTATAAACATGATAAAGGTTATGTTTGTAAATAAAAAATCATTTGAAATCTTATTTGAAAGGTTGTTATCGGCGTCATTTTCTCTTCATTCAAATTAATTATGCTGTCTTTGGCAAACACCTATTTCAGTCGCTCGCCAGAACAAAAAAATTCATACAATTTTCATACAATTTCACAATGTATAGACAAAAATCTGCTACATTCTACTAGCCCCTGGGAATTTTCACTAGATAAAAGCCTCGGGTTAGCGACTAAATTTGCACAGACTGATTATGTAAGTTTTGGTCCAACTTGCATGACTTGGGAGAGGGTACCACATTTTAGGCACCACCAAATATATCGCTACTCCATTAAAAAAAAAAAAAAAAAAACAGTACAAATATCATGCATACCATGTGCAGTTTTATTAATCAAGTGAAAGTAAATTTTAATAAATGTTCATCTTTGGCCTAGCAACCTACAAGAGACGTTCCTGTCAGTGGACTTGTCCAGTTCGGGGGCCTGCTTCCAAAAGTATCGGTTCACGGTGAACTGTATATTAATTATTACCTGAGTTTATTTGTGGATAGATATACAATGTAGTTTCTCCCTTAGTTCATGTCTCTTCGAAGTTTTTCCCATGTTCTTTTCCGGCTATCCCACGTACCAAAAAGGGTATAAAATAAGACGGGGAGCAGGTCGGAGACTGAGAAAGTTTTACGAGCGTCGTCTTCGCCCCAATACTAACATCGTCCTTAATTAAACATAGATTATATATATAATTGATACATTTTTAGCATTTCTAAATAAAATATCGGATATGTCAACTGAACTGTAATTCATGTATATTCTTAAGAAGCAAACCAAACTAGTTTGATAAAAAGCAAACCAAACCAAACCAGCCTGTAAGTTTGGTTTGCTTTTCAAAAACCAAACCAAACCAGCCTGCAAGTTTGGTTTGCTTTTGACCAAACCAAACCAGGTGGATAGTTTGGTTTGCTTTGACCAAACTTTATCGAAAGTTTGGTTTGCTTTGAGCGAACCAAACAAAAAACCTGGTTTGCTTTTGAAACCAAACCAAACTAGAAAAAACAAACCGCGGTTCGCTTTGAGCAAACCACGGTTTGGTTTTTTGTTCGCTAAAGCAAACCAAACCAAACCAGAAAACTGAACCAGTGGTTTGCATCTGGTTTGCTTTTGTACAGGTTAGGTTTGGTCTCATCTGTAGCTAAGCATCTCATATCTAGGATTTCGATGAAATAAATTAGGGTTTTTGTGTCCGTCACCATGTCAACTTACCTTGACCTCTTTTCTACACTCAATGCATGTTACTGTATATTTGTGTTCAATTTTTTATTATTAGTCTGTTCTCAATTGACTATGATATCAAGAATCATTTTAGTTGGTCCACAGGAAAATGTCGAGAATTAGTGAATGAAAAGTTCAATAACTAGGTATCCCGATGGTGCTATCAGACGAGACATACTTTAGTGTTAGCTCTTGTTCCTAAAAATATTTTGAATGTGGTTTTTGACGAACAAAAAATTGGCAGCATAGATTAAGAATAAAAATATTCTGAGGAAGTATTTCTGCCACTTAAAAATCTAGATTTCGTTCTAATATTTGAAAATGATATAATATTCGCGTACTGGTATTGGTCGCTCGATAATATAGCGAAAGTTAATCGCTGCGAAAAAACCTCTTTAACGAGTTTATTATCCAAAGGTTTTTAATCTAGAACATGAGCCGGTGGTGTAGTGGTTAACGCGTCGGGCTACTAACACCAAGGTTTGTGGTTCGATCCTCGTCCGGGGTGAAAATTTCATGAACCAATTTTCCGACTCTCTCTTGACAGCATTTGCGAGGATGGTCATAAGGAACGATGCTAGTCCTCCGGAAGAGACGAAAAAAGGTTGTCCCGTGAATGTGGAGAGTAATACCCCATGCACGTTAAAGACCCCTTTGTAGAGTTCGATAAAAGTAGGCTCAATGGGGGCCGCTGCAAAGGCCACACTCGCAAACTGGTAGCTTTCCCAATCCAGGATAAATAAATATGTTTAAACTAACAGTCCTTGTCAAAATAGGAAAGGGCAGATACTTAACAATACTTAGAGAGAAAAGACTTTATTTGGTTTCCTATTCAAGAGATAACAGCTTTTTACATGTATATATGGGCATCTGATTGACAAATAAACATATCCTATTTTAATCTAATAAAACTTAAAAAAAAGACGTTGTTATGTTCCTCTACCGGAACTTATAAGTAAGCAATGGAATATTAAGGATTTTTTATGTTCTGTTGTGTGTAAATATTTTTATTATGGAAGAGGGAGGTATAACATGGTTTAACCCACCATTATTTTCTTTAAAAGTTACTGAACCAAGTCAAGACGTTCCCATCCTCAATTTCTCGGGTATGTCTTCCTTGCTTTGTCTTTTTCTCTTGTGTGTTTGAGATTCATCCTCCAAATTAAGTAGTTTGTTTTTACCTTATTTACTGCGCTCAGCCTCTGGATTTTTATGTTCCTTATTTCATTTTAATAGTTCAGAAACAAACAAAAGATCTTATTTACGTTTTAGAATCGTTTTGTTCTTAATTTACAGAATTAAAATGGCTACACAGAACATCACAAAATTGACGACCATATCTGTGTTAGCAGTTGGGACATTTATTCTGGTGCTGATTCAGTTTGGGATAAAAAATTTGTGTTTTCAAACGTCACCTGTACGTCATGTAGAAATGAGATTTGAAGATTGGATAGAAATTGGGAGAAAAAGCCAACTGTTATCTAAACTGAGCATTAACTTCAGTAACAAAAATTCAACTGCGTCGAATTTTTTGAATTTAATTGAAGGAAAAACGAAGGAATTGTTTGTCAATGTGTATAAGGACCTTCAGAAGGTCAAGACGCATGTTCGAAGTACCAAAGCAAGAAAATATTTAATGCATGCTTTTTCTAAAATGTCAAAGATAATCCAAATGGCTGACATTAAACCAAGAGAATTAACCCGAAAAGTGTTCCTATCCAAACACATCTGTCCGGAAGAGTATAAGGGGACAAAATACGGTTATCCTTTTTACGAAAAGGGTTTTGAAGCAACTAGTTGTACATATTCGACTCCTTTAGAAGAACTGATCACAGCTGTTATGTTATTTGAGTTTGATGATGTGGCAAAGTTAAAATCTCTTATGGGCATTTCAAGGTACAATTCACGTCTAAGAGTACTGATTGGAACTTATGAAAACTTTAAAGCTAAAGATGTTTTAAATTCTAGCACTGTAACTATTTTTACATTCCCCGAAGAATTTTCGCAAGGAAAAATTTGGAACTATTTAATCGGAAAGGTAGGTACTGAATACACATTGATTGCGAATAACATAACAACATTTAACAACGATATGAGATTAGAAAGACTTATTAGAGAAATTGAAATTCTTAATGTGAAGGTCGCTGGGGGTGCAACACGTGACCAAAATGGGCACTGGAAACTCGGTTGTTTCCAAACCGTTTATAAAAACTTTACGTTAGTTTACCAGAAAGGGTACGACGAATCATTGCACGAATGTATATTTTGTGATTATATTGATGCACCATTTGTCACCCGAACAGACACATTGAAGGAATACGAACTATTTGATGGTTTGAACAGAATATCAGTATTCAATGACTTTTTTCTGAGGCTTGCACAGAACAACCATGAAAGTATTGTCTGTCCTGACTCTATGTTTAATGTATTTAGAGAGACACTATCGAAAGACCCAACCAACTGGAGTAATCTAGCTAACAAATGGCAGCTTTACCGTATGAAATTTGGAGATGAATTTGATATATATTTTAGTTGTGGCAAATGGAAAAGGCCATGCAGACCTGGTAAAGGACATATGAAGCCACCTTGTTGTTTAAAAGATCTGTCTGATACCGTCAGTTTCGTGATGAAACTATGTAAAGAGAAAAACATCATTTGTGAACTTCGATGTGGGACAATGTTGAGTGCAGTTAAATTACACAAGGTTTTCCCATGGGAAGTTGATGCTGATTTAACCATATTGACGGCAAATCGTACAGCTTTAATAGAATTGAAAGGGCAAATAAACAAATTTTATTCTCTCAAAATTAAATCAAATAGTTGTGTTCAGATTGAAAGTCGACACAATACCGTGGAAATTTGGAATCAGTCAACTATGGATTCAGAAAAGCTACTAAATAATGGTACTAAACCAACTTTTGCTTTTTTCAATGGCCATTGGTTTGCAGTACCACGCAATCCTGGATTACACGCTAGAAATAGATACGGACCCGAAATATACCAACATGCCCAACACTGGTCAACACTTGGGAAAAAATCTAGTTGGATGGAATATAAAACGAACAAATTTGTTCCATGTATGGTACCAAATCAACAAAACTGTTTAGATCTTTATAATGCTGACGGTAATCTCCCATATGAGCTACCCGTACCTTGATTTAGGAAACCGGTCCATATATTAATGGACTTGATTTTTTGTCCATACTTATGGGTAATCGCTCCTTAACTCATACGTGGCAACTTTTTGTAAATAATGTTAAACTCTGTCATAATATAACTGTACAAAAGACATGATCTATTTGTAATTTGTCAATATCTAATAATTCGAATGGCCAACTTGGAAATTTAGGCACATTAGACCGTGGGTCATGGGCATACAAAATGGATGTTTTGCTATAAATGTTTGTATCCTTAAGTCAAAATGAAAAAAAAAACATGAAAGTACTAATTTGCTTTTTGTAATGAAAAGACTGTCTCATTATTTTATGTTGAAAATATATATTTTTTGTAATGCCAAATTAAATTTCCTAGAGAAAAATCAGTTTTGTCAAAAAGATACAGAATCTCTTGTTGAATTGAACTTCTTTTGCTTTGATTTTTACTGTGTCTTAGTTTGTGCTTTGTTCTTGGTTATCAAAGGGAGAAGGTTGGCGCCAAAAAAACTAGTTTAACCCCGCCACATTTTAAATGTGCCTGTCCTAATCAAAGATTATGTTTGTATTTCGTCGAATTTATGTTAATTGTTGCTTTTGTCAAAATTGGGTTTGAATAATATGTAGTTTATTTTCAATCCAGGGCCAATTGAAAAACAGCGAGCAGCGACCACTGGTCACATTGAATGCTGCTGGCTGTTTTCCATTGTAGATTTTTTTTTAAATTGTCGTTTATATTGAAGGTTGTGTCGCGTACACTTATTCCACATCTCATTTACATATAATGCACAGGTAGTGCATTTGAATATTTGAATTTAGATTAGCTTGGTAACTGACAGCGACTTTACTAATAATCGATGGGTTGGTTTCTGTTGATTTCACTCGAGTGTGCTTGACATGCGGCGGAAATTAATGTGAAGCTGACTCGACGTTGTTTAATCTGACGGTGCCGGGTATTGGCCGTGAATATGAAGTTGGGTGCTTTTGATCACAAGTGAAGTATAGATATGAGGTGATTTTTTATTGCAAATAAACACAACATGTAATAAAAATCCACACCATCAAAGTTAAAAACAAATCATTCTCAAATGATGAAATTCTTGTGAATCCGGATGACGAATCTGAAATAAAGAGAAATTCTGATGTAGGACCAAAACAGGGGTGTGCTCAAGCTCTGTTCCTCCCTATGACCTAAGCTGTCTGTCCCTCGGTATTATTTTCCCCCACTTTCCGTTCTATTCCCCATGTCCTCCTCCTCCTCCTCCTCTGATTGGTTCCTTCGTCTGCTGCTCATCCCTCAATATCAAATTCCTACCCAACGACCTCCATAACCTCGGTCCTGTCCGGTTCAATTTATATTAGTGATTCGCAATTTTGTATTTGCCTTTTTATACTCGAAATGATACCTGTTCTTTTTGTGCTCTTGTCATGACATGCCAATAGAAAATCTGTACCGGGACTCATTCTGTGCTTACATTCACTTGTCAAGACATAAACAAAAAATTGTCAAAGTAAAAATTGCCGGATTTCGTTAAACAGGAAGTTGATGAGCGACAGACCTGAAATCGAATCCCACGTTATGAGACCCCACTTTGATGCTATAGAAATATCAAGTGACTGTCAGTGTGTTAAGTAGTTGCTGAGAAAACTGTTACTGTTAAGAAAATGTCTTCCTCGTCCGCGCCCGCCGGACATTCACCATTTCTAACCCGGATTGTTCAATCTGTGAATGACGGCGGTTAAGAATTCAAGTATATATGGTTGTTTGTTATTACTTTATGGAACAACTTGAATATATTTTTGTATAGCAGCAGCCTGTTGGTTCACATGTATGTAATCATAATTTGAAATAAAAAATGTTTTCATTCTTAAATAAACTTTGAAACTTTCCAAAAATATGAAAAATGCATTAAAGGTAGTTAACGATTAATTAAATACTTACAACAAATCTCTATAAGAAAAGAAAAAAAAAATATGTGGCATTAATAAAACCATAGGGGCTTTTTAGAACACAAAAAAAAATCAATGAAAACTAGACATTTTAAACAAGACGTGAATTTGTATTTGCTTTTGTGACAAAAATACTACATATGTTTGGAGTGTTGAATAGGACCGCGTATGTACAAAAATGAAAATAATATACAAATAGGGTATTTTATTACATGTATGTGGTGTATTTTGTTTTTGTTTTTCTTTGTAGAAAAAAAAATATAAAACTCTTTGTTTGTACCTGGTGCTTCTAGAAAATTTTTACTAATTTCCATAAATATGCTTACTCTTTATTAGCACATGAGTTCACTCTCGTTGCAACTTCCATTCGCGTTGTTGATTTCTGCTCAGTTGTTATTTGTGTTTTTATGTTTTGCGTTTTTTGTGCTTTTCTCGTTAATGTTTATTGGTTTTGTTGTTGCTTTTTTGGACTTTTGCTACTCGAATGCCCCCGATGGTTTCTCTTAGTTTCTATTATATGTGTTTGGTTTGGTTTTGTTTTTTTGTTTTTTTTTAAATATGTCCATTTCAAGTAAGACCCAGTGCCATTGACATTGTCAGCGCATCAGACTTAGTAAAATTATTCGTTTGAAACTTCGTTCGCTATTATATTGCTTCAATATTTCGGTTTCGCTTTAAAATAGCTTGCAATTTTTTTTTCACTGAGATATATAAAAAATAAAATAGTATAAACATGTAATACATCATATTGTGGTTTGCAAAATGTTTAAGAATTGTACTACTTAAGTAACTTACCATAAGGGACCATTGTAATAAGTACACTAGCACTGTGTGAGGTTCTGGAGGAGGATGTTTGGCCAGCTTTACAACTTCCTGGGTCCGTACTAGCAGTGACTGTCTGACCTGATATGGTTGCTGTCTGTAAAATCACATGTCGCATTACTTGTAAATGTCATATCAAATTAAGGTGTTGTAAGTTCAATTAGAATATAATATTCTACAAATCAACAAACGTCTTTTAAATGTTAGAAGTTAAAATCCGCGTAGGAATTGAGAAACTGCACAGAAGTGGTGGCACGTGATCGAAAGAATGCAAGCTTTTGATTACGGAATATTGTGAAATATTTAGAAAAAAACAAAGTTTTTATTAAATATCAAGGTTCTAGAATTTTTGTTTTTTTTAACTCAATTGGCCAAAGTTCATATGAGATTACGCAATCACTGTGCGCCAATTGTCGTCCGTAAATAGTTTCAACAATCTTCTCCTCTGAAACGACTGAACCGATCTATTGCTTTATTGAACCTTTGGTGCATCAAGCTCTTCAAAAGTCTCCATTAGGTCGAAGTTGTCAGATGACTTTATACGGGTTATGACCCTTTAAAGGTCAAAAATAACATTTTCTGTTATATGCCCTGTAGGATAAAATTTATTGAAGATGATCTCTAATATAGAAGAGACTCTTATCGACCAAGTGAGCGACTCGGTCTCCTGGGAGCCTGTTGTTTAGAGTATAAATAATATTTGATTGAGCTAAAGTGCTGGAAAAGTTTCCCCGCTAAATAAGTATATTTATTTAAATCAGTTCAAAGTTTTGGTAGAACAACCCGAATTAGTCAGTTAAATGGTGGTCTCTCCCCGGACATCACATCATGAATAACACCTATTGCTTAAAAAAGTAAACCAAATGGTGGTCCCTCCCTGAACAGAACATCTCTAATAACACCTGTTGCATGTCATATTGTTTTGAGGCAAAAAGAAATTATTTTTACCTACCGCACAGAAAGATTTTACCTACCACACATCATGCACATGCTGACCGATGGGTCGTAGAAGATTTTACCTATATACCACACATGTTGACCGACGGATTGAAGAAGATTTTACCTACCACACATGTTGACCGACGGGTTGTAGAAGATTTACCTGTCACACATGTTGACCGACGGGTTGTAGAAGATTTTACCTATATACAACACATGTTGACCGACGGGTTCTAGAAGATTTTACCTACCACACATGTTGACCGACGGGTTGTTGTAGAAGATTTTACCTACCACACATGTTGACCGACGGGTTGTAGAAGATTTTACCTACCACACATGTTGACCGATGGGTTGTAGAAGATTTTACCTACCACACATGTTGACCAACGGGTTGTAGAAGATTTTACCTACCACAAATGTTGACCGATGCCGATGGGTTACAGAAGATTTTACCTACCACACATGTTGACCGATGGGTTGTAGAGGCATCTGAATGTATCATGGCCATGTAGTAGGTAGACCCTGAACTAGCGTAGGCAACACAGTAAAACTCCCAGTTATCTGAAATATAAGTCACATAATAAACACTATTTGAAATTGAAAATAACATTTAATTTTTTGTTATTTTTGATGAATATTATATAATAGGTAAAGGTGCAAAATAAGTTTATAAAATTCATAGGTGGACGAACTCGTTTTATAGATATTTTATTAAGAGTTAAAAACTTGGTAGGAAAAGGCTTTCTCTGACTTCTCATAGGTTTAGCCTTGTTCATGTTGTTTTGTTCTAAGAATTTGGAAACTTGAACTACATGTTACGTAAGCAACACAGTAACTCTCGATTATATGAAATACTAGAAACGATATCATAACAGTTAACGTAGTGTAACGTCAGCGAAACAGTAAGACTCTCCATTAACTGAAATATTAGTAACGTAAGCAACACATGTACAGTAAACCTCTCGGTCATCAAAAACTTTAGTAACCTGAGCAACGCAGTAAAACTCTCGATCATCAAAAATTTTAGTAACGTAAGCGACGCAGTAAAACTCTTGGTCATCAGAAATATTAGTAACGTAAGCAACACATGTACAGTAAACCTCTTGGTCATCAAAAACTTTAGTAACCTGAGCAACGCAGTAAAACTCTCGATCATCAAAAATTTTAGTAACGTAAGCAACGCAGTAAAACTCTTGGTCATCAGAAATATTAGTAACGTAAGCAACACGGTAAAATCTTGGTCATCAAAAATATTAGTAACGTAAGCAACGCGGTAAAACTCTTGGTCATCAAAAATATTAGTAACGTAAGCAACGCAGTAAAACTCTCGATCATCAAAAAATTTAGTAACGTAAGCAACGCAGTAAAACTCTTGGTCATCAGAAATATTAGTAACGTTAGTAACACAGTAAAACTCTCGGTCATCAAAAACTTTAGTAACGTAAGCAACACAGATAAACTCTCAGTCATCAAAAATATTAGTAATGTAAGCAGAGCAGTAAAATCTTGGTCATCAAAAATATTAGTAACGTAAGCAACGCGGTAAAACTCTTGGTCATCAAAAATATTAGTAACGTAAGCAACGCAGTAAAACTCTCGATCATCAAAAAATTTAGTAACGTAAGCAACGCAGTAAAACTCTTGGTCATCAAAAATATTAGTAACGTAAGCAACGCAGTAAAACTCTCGATCATCAAAAAATTTAGTAACGTAAGCAACGCAGTTAAACTCTCAGTCATCAAAAATATTAGTAATGTAAGCAGAGCAGTAAAACTCTCGGTCATTAAAAATATTAGTAACGTAAGCAACGCAGTAAAACTCTCGGTCATCAAAAATATTAGTAATGTAAGCAGCGCAGTAATACTCTCGGTTATCTGAAATATTAGAAACGTAAGAAGGGCAGTATAACTATAGGTTACGAGTATATGAAAAACAAATAACGTTAGCCAAAATTAAACCTAAAGTTTAAATTAAATATTATTTGTTCCAGTAAAACAAGATTTTTTATAGAATGCAACCGCGACGATTTAGTCTCTATCGAATTAACAACACTGTATAGCATATCTACATTTAAGTTGCGTACACAATATTCGTGATACCAAAGCAGGTATAAAAACGATTAATTTGGTTATGCTGTATATGCATATTCAAAGGAATATCCATCATGTTCATCGTCAGCATTTGAATCAAAACATTGAAACATCAATTTCCAAAAGGATCTCGAAAAGGCAAGCCAAATCTAGCATCGAGGAAGGGCATCGATCAGGTGCAGTACAGGTGTTAAAAAAATCGGCAATTTCGATAACAATAAAAACAATTTGATTGGAAAATTAGTGTCAGACAAGTCTGACGATAGTCATGTGATTACAGTCGAGAATCTCTGGCCAAAAGCAGCCACGATTTCAAGATACAAAATACCAAACGTGTCATTGCTTACGGATGCACGTCTACTTCTAAATGTAATATATTGTTTAACGAGACTCAGTAGATAGCCGGCCTGCAAAGTCAAATATATGTATGGCTGTAAACATTCTAAAGTTGTTACATTGTCATATTACCCGCATCTAGAAGTTCGGAGTTGCATAAGCTGGTATTAAGTTTGACTATAGATGTGTCTGTACATCCGTCCATATAGCTGACGAGCCGGAGCACTGGTATGTTGAGCAATCATTAGTAATTGTGTAGTTGTATATTCCTAGAAAGGGGTTTGGTAACGTTATACCAACTTCTCCGTAACGACCTAAAAGTATTACAAAGGAAGAGAACAAATTAAACCTTTCTATAGATTCAGTTTGTTTTTGTTTTTTTTATGGATATCATCAGTCTGTTGAAAGTGCCTGTTGTCTTTAAATTAATTGTTCAATGTCTACATAGAAAATGCCTTTCTTTATAATAATTCTATGATTAGTAATATATTTTTAATCTAAGGCCTATGCAAGACGACGAGCAGCGACCACTGGTCACATTGAAAGCTACCGGCTGCATTGCATCGTGGATGTTTTAAGTTGCCACTGGTTTATGTAGGTTGTGTACACTTATTGCACGTTTCATTATCTTTATCAGAGTTTTTTGCCGATATTCGTGTATTTTCTGTTAGAATACAGCTTTGAATGATTGGAATTTTGTACATTTTTTTGCAGTGTTCGACACAACAAAATGCAGGCTTTTATCAAACGATGATCAAATTTATTTGTAAAAATAAACTTGAAGATCTGCATAATTTTGCTACAGTGGATTCATCTTCACGCTTGAAAAGGAATTATTTTGGGGCATTTTGAATTGACCGGCGGGTCGATCTATTTTATAACCAAATAGTACAGTACCGTGTTGAACCAACACGCCAAAATCTTCTGTGGTCGTAGCGCCGCTACAGTACGTGGACGTATCGGACCCTAATGCTGCTGATAGATAGTGGATTCTGCTTCCATCAGTCGTGTCTGTGCCTATGTTAAATAATTATTTTCACAATGATATTCCGTTTGTTTTACTTTCACTTATAACGCTTAAGTTTATTCACATAATGATTTTCCGTGTGCATATAAAGGTAATAACAAAACTACCGAACTTGAATGATCAATCGCATAGTCCAGAGAAAATGACAAAAACGAATCAGTCATACCGGAGAACTGGTGGATCGCAATGGTCCTGACTTGGTACAGGCATTTCAAACGAAATGGTGGGTTAAACCAGGTTTTATGGCGCCAAACCTCCCTCTTCCATTGCGATCTTAGGATCCGGCAATGACCATATAACACAACATAGTTGTGAGACACAATAGGGATATTGAGGTGATCATCTCAGTACAGCAGACTAGTCAAACACTAATTAAAACAATTAACTATCATATCTTTTAACTCAATTTTGAACTTTTCTACTAGTGGCTGATAACGAAGAAAGAATTTTTTTAGTGATCGTATGAGACGTATTTTCTTGTAGCCCTGCTTCAAAAGTCGGTCACGAAGAAACCGGTGTCTGATCAAAAAATCTGTGAAATGTGTGCAAGCTCTGGCATATCGAATAAGTTGAGAAATATAAACACCGTATGCAGGAGAAGTAGGTATATTGCTCTGTAGATTAGGAAAATTAATAATTTGAAAATTAAAATCGTCTCGTTTATCGTAAATTTTTGTACTGAGATGACCACCTGGGTCAAATTCGAGGTGCAAATCCAAGAAAGACGTGAAGCAATTAGATTCGGTGGTCTCTTTAATCTCCAATTCCGGAGGATATATTGAAGGAATCCAACTACCAAATGAAGTGTTATTGATAGAAAGGACATCATCAATATATCTGAATGTAAGATTAAATGACCTTGCCTCTTTCATCTTCTTGTTCTTTACGAGTCCCTGAAGAAATTCAGTCTCGTAAGAGTATAAAAACAAATCGGCGAGGAGAGGAGCACAGTTTGTGCCCATTGGAATGCCGATTTGTTGTTGAAAAATCTCTCCTCCGAAGGTGACAAATATGTTGTCAATGAGGAAATCAAGCATACTGCAAACTTGTTCCAGTGTGTAACAAATTTTATCTTTGAAAGATGTTTTGGAAACATTGCATTTAGAATGCTACAGAAAAAAGCATATATTTCAAAAGTAGTGTATGTCAAAAGAAGTATATAAGTTGACGGTTACACTAACAAAAAACTAAACCCATATATTTCCAATCTCTTTGTCATAAATAAATTTCGCCTTGCACATGTAAAGACCTAAAATGAGCATTTCAAATTTTGATTTTAACTTGTGTGAAATTTGTATTTGTCAAAAGTGGTGTTCAGCAACTCAGATTATTACTATTTGAAACTGGAAACAACGTATAAACTTGTAAGTATTACTTTGCATTTAGAAGGCATTGTACGAGTGTGGCCTTTGTATCCTTCTCTTATATTGACCTCAAAAATGGCCGGATTTCGTTTAACAGGAAGTAGACGAGCAACAGGCCTGAAATCGCATACATGTACCACGTTATCGGACCCCACCCTGATGCTGTATACCAAATATCAAATGGCTGTGATTAGTAGTAACTGTTGCTGAGGAAACTGTTACGAAATTATTTCCCCAAACGCCGGCCCACCCGCCCGTCCAACCAACCATCCGCCCACCGCGCCCGACATTCACCATTTTATAACCCGTGCCTTGTATGTCAAACATCAAATGAATTTGTAAATTGGTTGCCTCCTCTTCTATAGTACATATAGCTGTACGTCGTTTTCTGTGTTATAGCTATGCAAACTAACGGGTGGGTTTCTTGTCCAAAATTTAAACTTGAACCAGCGCCCCTAAAATGCAGAAATCGACATATAAACATCGAGTAAGCAACTTACAACTATTTCTGTTATGGATACATAAATACAAAGAAATATCGTGAAATTGTGGACGCATTCAATTATGCATTCATATTAGCTGCAACACATGCGGCTTGTAATAAAGTCTTCAAATCTTAAATTAGTTTGTACTCGAAAATGCTTAGTTACATGTCGATATGTGTTGAAATGTTTATTACAAAGTAAAACCTATATATCATATATGCTCATAGACAAATGAGCATTTTACTTCAACTTCTCAGATGCACAAAGACGTTGGTTTAAAATATAGTCTTGGTATGGTCGTCCTATACTGTATTTGACCCAAACTAGATCGACCGTTGGCAACGTCAAAGGTGTGCTTATGGCAATACAGAGCATCTGAGTTAATTTTTTTGTTAAGACTTTAACATTGCTTAAAGCCATTAAGTTGTAACATGTGCTATTTGTATGCTGTTCGATTTGTTTTTGTTACGATTTTTGATTCTTGCGTAAATGACTTTTTTCAGTGTGAGATGACCAGATTGAGATGCGAGCACATGCAGCGATCTCACACGGGTCAATTAACCAATAATAACTGCCGGTACTAATAACACATTATTTTGTCGACTTGCATTACTGAGTCAACTTGCAGTGAATATTTTACAAATTTTGACATGTCGCCGTGAGGGCTTAGAATAAATAATCATACGTTCAGAATAATCGAAACCCAGACCAAAAATTTAATGTCCCCTCATGTCTTGAACAATCTTGTGGACTTTTTCGTATAAAATACTGTAGCACAGAGCCAGCAGATATGGGAACCGTTTCAAGTTTTAATCCCAGTTGGAGCAGGTATTTACTTGAATGTAATATTTATATATTATATAATGAATTTATTTTTATTTATATCTTACATGTATATAATGAATATATTTTAAATATACAAGTTTACTAAAAATTAACAGCAGATGCATTTGATGGCAATATTGATTATAATTATATTTTGACAAATGCAAGAGTTGTTGCTCCTGAAACTTGCATAATTTGTAGTTTTTAAAAAAAATGAAATGAAATGGCCATATGGAGCAGCTGAATTGCCGTAGCTCCTCACTTTTACTTTGCTTTCGACTTTTGACTTTTGACCTCTATATTTGATAATATATAATAAGTAAATTGAATGATTTATATAGTAAAAACCTGTATGTATTTTTTTTCACATCATTTCATGTTCATTTTATCAGGCCCGTCGTGTTCATCTCCGGCCTTGTTTAACTTTTTATATTTCAATGATGTACGCCCTCCTAAAGTGCTTGAAAATTCCTTTGTGGAATGATTCTCCCAGTATTAACACCTTATCGCCCGACTGTTTTGTTATTCTCCGATTTTATGAATATATTTTAAATATACAAGTTTACTAAAAATTAACAGCAGATGCATTTGATGGCAATATTGATTATAATTATATTTTGACAAATGCAAGAGTTGTTGCTCCTGAAACTTGTATAATTTGTAGTTTTAAAAAAAATGAAAGGATAATATGATTATTTCTATGAATTACAAATGTTTGCTCTTCTCACATGGACATTTACCCCATATCATCTCAACTCGTTTCAATTTACTTTTGGATTAAAAAAGATTCTTTCTCATACAGGGTTTTGTCGACAGTGAAGAGGTCGTCTGAGTGACAAAGTTAAAGGATTAGCTGATTGCTAACACATTCAGAGGTACCATTCCTGATACATGTACATGCAATGTAAGTAAAGTTTGTTAGGTTAACTTTTTCAAACGTTAACTCCTCTGACACCACAAATCCAATTGCAACCAAACTTATTATAGATGTTTATTGGTATTGGTGCTTGAAATCTATCGTTCTGGTTTTTGATTCATCAAAAAACATGGCCGCCGTGGCTAAAAAAACATAGGGGTAAATTGAAGATTTTTGCAAATAAATTAAAAAACGGTCACAGATATTTGAAATTCTGGCTCAGATAAAAGTGACCAGCATGACAAGATCTACCTGCCCTGAAATTTTCAAGAATATCCAACAACCTGTGTAGGAATTATTCCACTTTTTCTGGATTTTTAATGAATTTTGCACTTTTGAAGCTAAATATCTAACAAGAGGCTCCCAGGAGCCTGAATCGCTCACCTGACATATGTGCCTGACGTAAAGGTTATAAGGCAAAATCTATTTAACGTTGAAAGGATCATAAGATTCATAAGAGGGTCATCTGACAATATGGTGGATCTAAAGGTGCTGATCACTTTTGTTCTCAATCAAAATCTAAAAATCTGTCACCCTTTTTGAGTTATTTGCAAAAAAAATGCAGTTTAACCTAATGTTCTATTTTTAGCCACAGCGGCCATGTTTTACAACCAATCAAAAATCCCCACAACATTTCTATACACCTAAAAATAATAAACAATAATACCAAGTTTGGTTCCATTTGGACTTAAAGTGTCAGAGGAGTTAACATTTTCAATATACGGAAATGCAGTAAATATACTCAATTATGACGTTCCAAGGCCAATAACTCCTCAAAGGAAAGGTCCTTCAACGTTGACCCTGTTACAAATTTTGAAGATCTTGATGCGCTTAACAATATGCAATTTAAATTTCTCAAATATCTTGTATAGTTTTCAAGATATTGAGCTAAACAGGTGCAAAATTTGCAAAAAATCCACAAAAGGGCAATAACTCCTACATGGGTTGTTGGATTTTCTTCAAAATTTCAGAGCTGGTAGATCTTGAGGTGCTGATCACTTTTGTTCCCAATCGAAATTTTGAAATCTGTCACCGTTTTAGAGTTATTTGGAAAAAAAACTGCCATTTACCCCTATGTTCTATTTTTAGCCACAGCGGCCATGTTTTACGACAAATCAAAAATCCCCACATCAGTTCTATACACCTAATGCTAATAAACAACTATACCAAGTTTGGTTTCATTTAGACTTAAAGTGTCAGAGGAGTTAATGTTTTCAATGTAATGAGGAAATGCTGTTAAAATGCTAAATTTTGACGTTCTAAGGGCAATATCTCCTAAAGGGAAAGGTCAAACAACGTTGACCCTATTACATATTTTGTAGATCTTGATGTGCTTAACAATATGCAATTTAAACTTCTAAAATATCTTGTATAGATTCCAAGATATTTAGCTAAACAGGTGCAAAATTTGCAATAAATCATCAAAAAGGGCAACAACTCCTACATGGGTTGTTGGATTTTCTTCAAAATTTCAGGGTAGGTAGATCTTGAGGTGCTGATCACTTTTACCCCATGCCAGAATATTGATATCTGTAGCCGTTATTAGTTATTTGCAAAAAAACTGCCATTTACCCCTATGTTCTATTTTTAGCCACGGCGGCCATGTTTTAAGACGAATCAAAAATCCCCACTTCAGTTCTAAGCACCGAATGCTAATGAACAACCATACCAAGTTTTGTTTCAATTGGACTTATGGTGTCAGAGGAGTTAACGTTTTAAAAAGTTTACGGACGACGGACGCCAAGTGATGACAATAGCTCATCGAGATCTAAAAGTTTAGTATCAGGGTCAATGTTATCAGACCTATAAACATGGCCGCCATGGCTAAAAATAAAAAAATGGTAAATTACAGTTTTTGGTAAGTAAACCTAATGGGGCTGGAATAGAATAAATTATTTTTCTGATATAGTTGGTACAAAAATGATCTACCATCTGTTAAAATAATTTGCGGTTCTATCTTTACCAACAAGGAAATAGTTTGAAACTTGGTAGGATGACCAACTATACGTCCTAAGCGAATTTCATTGATGTCGGACTTCTACTTCCTGTTTTATGATAAACCGATCTGAAATTGTACTTTTCAGACTTACAAATTCCATTCAAGCTTTTCTTAGAAACCGTACGTGGGAATGATTTGAAACTTGGTAGGATGGTTCAGTATGATAAACTATATGGCCTAACCGACTTTCAGATCTGTTGGACTTTTTTATTTTGGCAACATGTGAACCACTCATCTACTTCTTTTTAATTTAAAAGAGTGGACTTGATTGACAGGGTCCCAATATAATCTGTTTATTTTCAAAATACAAACAATAGAAATTAAATACATGTACATAATGCTATATCATGTATCATATAATTTTTGGCTGGATTTCACAAGCAAAAATCCACATTTCAAAAAGGTGACTGGTGGGCAGCGTGCGGGGGGATGTTTTCGCAACAGTTTTCTCAGAAAATACTTATCACAGCCTCTTGATAAACCTTGGGATTCATTTCCAGGTCTGTTGTTGTACCAAAAAAGATTATATTAGAAAAGCTAAAAAATATGTTCAGAAATGATGAATGTTTTAGTTACAGGACAAGGACACTATTTGTTCGAGGCCATTGCAAACACAGAAGAAACTAAGGAAATCATTTTACTTCAAGAAAGTGTTGCAGCATACAAATTATGTAGTGACTGGTGAACACAGGGGCAAATTATGTCATTAGTTGCCACGAAAGTTAACTTTAACAATCTGAAAGCTGTTTTACCAAATTTATCCCGTTACAAGTATAGTGCAGCTAGAAAACACGCCTTAGCTGTGGAGTGTTCAAAAAGTTCCAAATCCAGACACGAGTCGTTAAGGAATAACTTCAGAACAAATCAGCCACTTTTTTGACTTTGTCATGAGTCCAGCCATTATTACTGACATGCCATATGGAGAAACTAGGCTTAAATTGACAAATGGTGATGTAATGACAGTTCCAAAAATCATATTGAACAGTGTTAGAACACGTGTCGTGGAACAGTACCTCAGTTATTGTGATGAGACTGGATTTAAGAAGAAAGCTAGCCTTAGC
Source organism: Arcuatula senhousia (assembly GCA_963971305.1). Lineage (NCBI taxonomy): Eukaryota > Metazoa > Mollusca > Bivalvia > Mytilida > Mytilidae > Arcuatula > Arcuatula senhousia. Next base: position 30,577,019 of record OZ020308.1, read on the forward strand.
TCATATATGAGAATTTTACACTCTGCTGGTCCCAATGTTCGCAAAGCTATGAAAGGGTTGCACAACTATGCTTCTGATGGTGCCCAAGCTATTGAGGATTTATTTAAAGTGGTGGAACTTTTTGGTCGCTTAGGAAAGGGAAAAGAATGGACAGAAGACATTGGTAGAATTCTAACTACATCAAAGCAATACCTCAAATTAAAATATAAAGTAAGTATTATTAGATCTCACGAAGGGATGTGGAATAAATATATGGTAATGAGATGGAGAATTTAAGTGAACTACTAATAATAGTTACTTTATTAGGACCCAGTATAGGAATGCAATGCTGCATTTGTTTGTCCACACTTTCTTGTGAACACTAAAACTCAATTTGTATACAGTTCCTTGAAGATAAAAACTGTTTTTAAACCTTAGGCCACACCAAATTTATTTCTTGTTCGACGGACCAGCTCACTTTTTTTAAATCCCACTTTCCGCATTCAAGAAAATAAAATACATTTTTGTTTTGTTTTGATCCATTCAGCATTTTCAATGAATCGTAATATTTCGTTCAAGTCATCAAGCTTACAACTAAATAGGGATGGAAACCATATAATGCCCTTTTCTCGCACTATTTGTAAACTTGGTACATACATTGTACATGTTTGACCTATATAATAGTTAAAACAAAAAATGCTAAAATAATGGATTGAAAAATAAATTTTGTATCCCTCGCCTTAACTTTTTTGCTCTTCCATCAAAATATGGAAAATTAAAAAATTAAAACTAAAGTTATTATATCTCTCGCCCACACTTTTTTTAAGGGCAACAAAAAAAGTTGGGTCCTTCAAATCACATGCCCACCGTGGCTAAAAATAGACCAGGTGGTCAGACTACTGTTTTTGCTTGTAAATCAAAAATTATAAGAGATAGATGAAATCTGATGCCACACTACTGCTTCCGCATCAAAAGTTCTACAAAAGTCTTCATTTGGTCGAAGTTTTCAGATGATCCTTTAAAGGGGTTACAGCCCATTCAAGTTGAAAAATAGAGGTTTTTTCATGTTGTTGGCTTATAAAATGAAAACTATTGCAGATAGAGAAAAACTGTTGCTTGCTTAAATGTTTAGCTCATTTAGTTCTACAAAAGTCCCCATAGGGTCAAATTTGTCAGATGACCCCTTATTGAGGTTGCAGCCCCTTAAAGCCGAAAAATAGTGTTTTTGGCCTATAGAATGAAAACTATTGCAGATGCGGAAAAGCTGTTGCTTGCCTAAATGTTCAGCTCATTTAGCTCTACAAAAGTTTCCAAAGGTTGAAATTAGTAGCCCCTTAAAGGCGAAAAATAGTGTTTTTTTCATGTTTTTGGCTTATAGCAGGTAGAGAAAAGCTGTTGCTTGCTTTAATGTTCAGCTCATTTAGCTCTACAAGTCTTCATAGTGTCAACGTTGTCAGATGACCCCTTAAAGGTGAAAATTAGTGTTTTTGGCCTATATATTGAAAACCATTGCAGATAGAGAAAAGCTATTGCTTGCTTAAATGTTCAGCTTATTTAGCTCTACAAAAGCATTCAAAGGGTTGAAGGTTTCAGATAACCCCTTATAGGGATTACAGCCCCTAAATTAACATGTTTTTATGATTTTGGCTTATATAATGAAAACTAGCGCAGATAAAGAAAAAGTGGTTGCTTGCTTAAATGTTCAGTTCATTATGCTCTTAACAAAAGATTCTATAGAGTCAAAGTGTTCAGATGGCCCTTTTAATATCATTTTGCACATTTTTGGCCTACAGAATGAAAACTATTGCTGAAAGAGAAAAGCTGTTGCTTGCTTAAATGTTCAGCATATTTGGCTCTACAAAGTTCTTTATAGGGTTGACATCAACACCAGGTGAGCGATTCAGGCTCCTGGGAGCCTCTTGTTTTTGTCAGTTGTGTTGCATACAGTTTTTCTTCATCTCATTATCCTCAATCTGCTTAATCGGTGTGGTCAGAATCAAACCAAACCAGGGTTCCGGATATGTTTGCTTGTCGAAAACTTTAAGCTAATGAAGACGAAAATATTAAGCTAAAAAAAGTTAAATTTACTGTTTTTGATTAAGATATATATTTAGGCTTTATAAGAAAAAAGTTTGATCATAGCAGAACAGCTAAATTTTGATATTAGTGTTACTCACAAAAGCAAACCAACCTGGTTTGGTTTGCTTTCCCTCTTTACCACACTTGAAAAAGAGAACCACGGTTTGCTTAAGCTAATGTATGGTTTGCTATCTTGTTTGTTCAAGCAAACCAAACGAAAGTACAAAAGTAAACTGCTGGTTTGCTCCTAATTTCGAAAAAGCCTTTTCAAACTCAAGGAATTTTGTTGTTTTGGGTTATAATTCTACATTCTTTTCCAAAACATCTTTCAAAGATAAAATTTGTTACACACTAGAACAAGTTTGCAGTATGCTTGATTTCCTCATTGACAACATATTTGTCACCTTCGGAGGAGAGATTTTTCAACAACAAATCGGCATTCCAATGGGCACAAACTGTGCTCCTCTCCTCGCCGATTTGTTTTTATACTCTTACGAGACTGAATTTCTTCAGGGACTCGTAAGGAACAAGAAGATGAAAGAGGCAAGGTCATTTAATCTTACATTCAGATATATTGATGATGTCCTTTCTGTCAATAACACTTCATTTGGTAGTTGGATTCCTTCAATATATCCTCCGGAATTGGAGATTAAAGAGACCACCGAATCTAATTGCTTCACGTCTTTCTTGGATTTGCACCTCGAATTTGACCCAGGTAGTCATCTCAGTACAAAAATTTACGATAAACGAGACGATTTTAATTTTCAAATTATTAATTTTCCTAATCTACAGAGCAATATACCTAATTCTCCTGCATACGGTGTTTATATTTCTCAACTTATTCGATATGCCAGAGCTTGCACACATTTCACAGATTTTTTTATCAGACACCGGTTTCTTCGTGACCGACTTTTGAAGCAGGGCTATAAGAAAATACGTCTCATACGATCACTAAAAAAATTCTTTCTTCGTTATCAGCCACTAGTAGAAAAGTTCAAAATTGAGTTAAAAGATATGATAGTTAATTGTTATAATTAGTGTTTGACTGGTCTGCTGTACTGAGATGATCACCTCAATATCCCTATTGTGTCTCACAACTATGTTGTGTTCTATGGTCATTACCGGATCCTAAGATCGCAATGGAAGAGGGAGGTTTGGCGCCATAAAACCTGGTTTAACCCACCATTTCGTTTGAAATGCCTGTACCAAGTCAGGACCATTGCGATCCACCAGTTCTCCGGTATGACTGATTCGTTTTTGTCATTTTCTCTGGACTATGAGATTGATCATTCAAGTTTGGTAGTTTTGTTATTACCTTTATTTACTTTTTTAGCTCACCTGGCCAAAGGCCATGTGAGCTTAAGCAATCACTTGTCGTCCGTCGTCGTCGTCGTCTGTAAACAATTTTTCAAACGTTAACTTGTCCAACACCATAAGTCCAATTGCAACCAAACTTGGTACAGCTGTTTAATGGCATTATGTGTACAAAACTATCGTTCGGATTTTTGATTCGTAAAAAAACATGGCCGCCATGGCTAAAAATAGAACATAGGGGTCAAATTACAGTTTTTTGCAAATCACTCAAAAACGTTAACAGATATCAAAATTCTGGCATAGGGTAAAAGTGATCAGCACCTCAAGATCTACCTGCCCAGAAATTTTCAAGAAGATCCAACAACTGATGTAGGAGTTATAGCCCTTTTTGTGGATATTTTTTCAAAATATTGCACTTATTTAGCCCTATATCTTGAAAACTATACAAGATATTTTAAAAATTCAAATTGCATATGATAAAGCACAACAAGATCTAAATTTCATGTAATTAGGTCAAAGCTGTAGAACCATTTCTTTTAGGAGTTATGGCCCTTAAAGCATCAACATTTACAATTTTTGGTTACTTTTCCCCTGAATTTCAAAGATTAACTTGTCTGACACCATACATCCAACTTCAACCAAACTTGGCACAGTTATTTAATAGCATAATTGCTACAATTCTTTTGTTCGGATTTTTGATTCGTAAAATAACATGGCCACCATGGCTAAAAATAGAACATAGGGGGTAAATTGCATTTTTTTTTTTGCTAATAACTCAAAAATGGTTCCAGATATCAAAATTGTGCAAGAATCAAGAGTGATCAGCATATTAGGATTTACCTGTCCTGAAATTTCGGAAAAGACCTGACTGCTGATGTGGGAGTTATTGTTCTTTTTTCTAATTTTTGCCAAATTTGCACTTAATAAGCCCAATATCTTGAAAACTAACCAAGATATTTCAGAATTAAAATTGCATATGGTTAAGCACAATAATATCTACAAGTATATGTATCTGTGTAGTTCAGGTGAGCGATTCAGGCTCTTGGGAGCCTCTTGTTTACAGATTATGTTTTGTTTCTAACTGTAAAGTCCGGTTAAATGGCCTGTTCAAATTAGATTGGCTATTCGACCGGTTCCGGTCAAAGAGAACGTAGGGTTATTCAAGTAGGTCCGGTCGAATAGCCATGGCCTTGTTAAAAAATATGTAAATCAAGATAAGAAAATAACATACCATATCTCCATGAGCTCAGCCTTCGTTTACTTAAATCAATTTTCGTAACAGTCTTGATAACTACGGCATATGGTATGTATGTGCAAAATAAATCAGTAGGCTAGATTATAAGATAAATTAACGATAATTTCTATCATTGCATTTTGAAATAAAAAAAACAAATTCGGTCCACCATGGGGTATTTTACGTGGATGAAGCATGTCACTCTCCAAACTCGTTGGCCGCGTTTCCGTATTATAAACCTGACAATCCCCGCGGACGAAGGACACCCTATTCAGCCAAAAAGGGTACACAATCAAATCAAATGAACTTTGATTTTTTAGTGTAATTATTGTTGGTAGTCTAACCTGTTCATGTGGATACGTAAGGGAGGAGAGGGCTAAATACTTTCTGCATTGTGCTGTCTACCCTGGATTTATAGGTTCTTACATACGTTGTTGGAAAAGACCGGCTGATCTTTCATAAGTGATAGAATTTTTCATTATTTTTGTTAGTGAAGCGCAGCGGAATGGGCCAAAAGACCCTATCAGTGCCGGTTTTCCAAGAACGCGTGTAAGTACCTATTTCCTCCGTAAAAATACTTTTTTTTATATTCTAAAACCTTAGGTTGCTTCATTCTTAAAACTGATAGTTTTTAATAACATTGCATTTCATTGGTCGACAGCATCGATAAAAATAAGTACTGGCGGTTATTATTGGATAATAATCCCAACCGGGTCATCTCACCCTGATAAGAGTCAATAAAGGAATAAATCCTAACTTCTTGCCATTCAAAGAACCGTCATGCTTTTTCTATCAGCAAAATTCTAACATCATCGAGCAATAAAAATTTAAATTTCTTTAAACAATCTTAGAGATTTTTTTGAGGTTAAATTGAAATTTAGGTTTTCCGAATCTCAGCCAAAATGTTATATTGTTTTGTCTTATACTATTCGTAAATGTGTACCATCTTTGGAAATAAAATATGTATAAACGTAAAAACGTAAACCCGAAACTTTGTACTTAAAAACCGAAAATTAAATCAACACCGAAAACAATTATTAATAATGAAACACAACACTTAACATTAACTTTTAACAATAAAGTGTCAGTAATAAAAAAGAAAAGATTTTGGTCAAGGTAATGATATTACTGACTTATAACATGTATAATGTCTACACTTAAATAGTTAAATCTCATCATGTAACTTCAAGGCTTCTGTGATGGGTTGTAGGGTTTGTAACTCGTGTAAAAAAAATTACGTCCGGTGGGAATAATGAATCCTGAAAAGGGTGTATAAACATGTAACTAAATTTAATGCAACATAAATTTTCAAATGTTGTGAAATACAAAAAGTATCATTGATATAGCACATGTAAAGGGTGACCCGTATATAAACTTTTGATATGCTAGACGTATTCTAATATCTTGGCAGATTTTATTATGCATATTGAATTATGGGCTGTTCTTAGTTTGGGATGCTTAATTATCAATTACCTTTGAGTAGGTAGACAATTGACTAAGTTGAATATGAACATGTTAATAAATAAATTGCCGAATTTAGAAGACCAATCTCAACGTTCAAGAGAAAAGACAAAACATGGAAGACACATCCGAATAATTATAGATCGTAATGGTCCTTACTTGGTAAAGGTATTTTATGAAGTAGTAGGTTAAACTTGGCTTCTTTCAAATACATGTGTTGATTGATATTTATATGGTTGTTTTTTTTTCTTCATCTACACATATTATATTGATATGAAAGTTTTAGCTTATGAAAAGTATGAGCAATGTATTGATGTCTTTGTAGTTGCTTTATCAATGCGCTAATGAAAATTTGATAGCATGTCAGTGTTAGTAAATTCAAAAGTTTTACAAACCATATGTTACTTATAGATAATTCTGTGAGAATGTTATTATTTGCTGTAAGAAGTTATATTATTTGCTAAGCATTGATCTTAACATATTGAACTTCAGTAAACACATGTCTCATATGATCTAAACAAATCTTCTTCGTTATTAGTCAAAATTATATGTTAGTCGAAGTGGTTAACGATTTTGGGGGTTTTTTTTGTTTTTGTTTTTTTGCTGTTGTTTTTTTTTTTTTTGTTTTTTTTTTGGAGGGGGGGGGGGGCTGTTATAAATGTTTGGCTGGTTGTTGTACTAAGATGAAAGATGATAACCTCAATAACCCTATTATATACCTCGAGGTTACTGTTTAAAGAAAACAATAATAAACAAAACAAGGTTAAAATGGTTCGGATCAAGTGAACATTTCAAACAAAGTGGTTTAATCTAGGAGTTTTTGCACCATATACAGCCCTCGGATCGCTCAACATTACCAGTTGAGCGATGAGCGGTGAATGATGAGCGCTGAACGTTGAGTGATACACGTTGAGCGATGAGCGATACACGATGAGCGATGAGTGGTAAACGATGAATGATGAATGATGAGGGATAGAATCCGGATTTGAATAAACACTCTATTTAAGATACAAGATTCTTGTCTGAAACGAACTTGTCGTGTAGCCGCTTTAATTTACTGATTTTTTAATGATATAAACTCTTTAAAAAGTTGTTTTGTTTACATATTATTTCTGTAATCCTTCAATAGAATATTTAAATAAGATAATATGGAGTATAGGCATTGCCTAAAGGCGAGCAAAGCTAAAAGGGTATAGCTTGCCGAATATGCAGACGTTTTTTTTGTTTGTTTATTCGGGGACTAGATACAGTATGGGGCGATTAAACTTTGGGACATGTATTTTCGTATGCGCATTTAATTAGAAAACAGGAAAAGTTTATTTATTATGTTTAATAAATAAAACCCTTGTATTAATGATTTTGTTTTATTGATTCACTTCGAACTACAAATGTACGTTACACTTCCGTCACACATAAAATCTTTTTCAGCATTAACATTTCTCGTGGGAACAAGTACCGTAGAGCTCTCCGCTCTCGTGGGCAGTTCGTTTAGTTCCGTGGTTTTTTTTTAGTTTTTTTAGTGGTGTTCGTTTGGAACGTGTTAAAAAAAATTATATAGTTTAAAAAATAAAAAATAATATAATTCAGCAGTCTAGAGCTAAATTCTCATTCAATTTGTTCTGAAGATTTTTTTTTCTTCGTTAGCAATAGTGTTATTTTTTTTTTATTTATTTATTATTTTTTTGGTTATCTGTTAAGATTATAATGTAAATAGTTTTTAATGAAAAATGTACATACAACTTATGGTCGAATTCATTTTGTATGCAGTTACATGTGTATCTACACAGAATACAATCAACAAACGAAATTCATTGTATTTCAGCTGCAGCATTTCAGATAAAATGTGCCGTAATTCATTTTAGGAAAAGTTTCGCCATGCAAGGCAAGTTGCGGGTTTTATCAAAATTTATACGTTGATAATTTACCCAGATTTTTCGCTTTTTCTTGGATAAGCATCTGGTATTATTTTGCAGTCGGTAAAATGTAGTTAACAGACTAGGAACAGTAAGATCGACGTTTATCATTTATTTCTTTTTTCATACCGTTATTGTCTTTGGTGAATTTTGGTCGTCTTCTCTAGTATCTATTATTCACATTTTGTCAGTATGGTAAGCGACCTCATTTAGCAAAAATATTTGCTTATATATTTGATAAATGAAATGAAGTTAATCTTAATCACTCTTGCAAATCCTTTCTCCAAAGAAATTCTAGCCGCCTGCGTCCTCGTGGCAAAAGATAAGGAAGCCGCAGCCGTCGGCCTTTACAATTATAGTGTATATATTTTAAATCTAAGTCGTCTGCTTTAAATACCAGTGCTTATATTTTTTATAGTCATTATGTTTGTGCCCTAAAAGGCCCGCGATTGCCTTTCAATCCTAGTACGGTAAGTTCAGGTTTAGTTTAAAGTTTATGTAGATATTTGTGTTTCGGGTAACAACATACCTGTAAAACATTTCTATATAAATGCCTTACCAAAACCAACCTCGCGTGATTCTTGGTCAACTGTGTTCATCTCTAGAATACCCCTCCATGTGAGTCTTAACAGATCTGTATATTATATGTCATGTAAGTCACAGCCGAAAATGCAAATACATGTACATTAACATTAATTTTGTATCCTGTTCATAATTCGTTTTATTTTTATCTTATCTTGCAAAATGGGGCTTCAAAGTAATTTACGACCATGGATATCAATTTATTAAAAACGAAAGAATATGAAATTATATGTGCCAGAAAGACACGATTTACATATTGATATTATTTTTTTTTTAATTATAAAAAGCAAACATTAAAAGCGTGTGAAGCGCTTTTCTGGTCTAACCTTCATCACACACGCTAGGAATCGACAAATTGAAAAATACAAAAATTATAATACAATATACAAGGACCAATATACAAAGGTACAAGCAGAAATGGAGGTACAGAGAGAGAAAACACAATAAACAATGTTAACATTTGGTCAATAAAGGTAAAATGTATTAAATAGGCTACCCAGGAGAATCTATCTTTTTCAGAATACTTCTAATAAACTTACAGACATAGACATAGAACCTACACATGTATCATTTTGGCAATTTTGGCAAAAGTAATGAAATTCACATTACATCAAGAATATTGTTTAAAACAACTAGGGATAAAATTAAAATTGCAAAAAGCTGACTGGAAAGCAATATGCTTTTTGACAAAAATACAACATCAAAATAAATGAAGTGTCAAAAAGGAGGATGAACTCATAAAATGTAAAGACCAGTAGACCTGGATCTGGTAATTTTTATGCCCCGCGAGGACATGTCAGGGGCATTAAGTTTTACTCATGTCCGTCCGTCCGAAATTTCCGTCAAGCTTTTCTCAGAAACCGTACATGGGAATGATTTGAAACTTGGTGGGATGGTTCAGCATGACAGGCACACTCAAAATATCTTTATATCTAATTCATGAAATGGAATACTGCTTTATTAAAAAAGATTATAAAATAAAGAAATATTGAATTTGATTGAATCCCACACAGGCTTGCCTTGTTACAACTACTCACCTAACGGGGTCTGTAACCCTTGTAGATCACTTCAGCTATGTATTTAGTGATGGTCATATGAATAACAACTGAATCAAAACATAAAATTTACCTTCAGTGGCACCTGCTTCTCCCGTCGATTCAGCAGTTTCGGCCTCATTTTGAAGTACTAGTGTGACTGTCACTAGTACATTGTTTTTGGGTTACTACCTGTTATACCCCTGAACATTGTAGTTACCTTCAGTTGGCCTTTTTTTCAAGGACCTTTTTTCAAACTTTGGGTTTTCCCCGCTTTTCAAACTTTTCTTACGCTTAAATCCGACATTTTAATACTAAGGACGCCACTGTCACGGTTACGTGAGATTCTCCGGTAAACTGCAATGTTCGCCAATCCGCATTGATTATTTTCGTGTCTTTTTCTCTCTCTCTCTCTCTCTCTCTCCCTCTATCTCCTTCTTTTTTCATATATTTTTTTTAATTTTCATTTAGTGAGGCATTTGCCTCATTGCCTCAATGGAAGCTACGCTATACTGTATTCCAGGATTTTTTGAAAAGAGGTAGAGAAAAGAGCGGTCCAAAGCTTTAAAATGAGTAATTTTGCTCAAACTTTGCAGGAAAATCATGACCCCATGGACCCCCCTTCTGGAACCGTCATTACTCAATGTAATACATAAAGATGGAATCAAAACAAAACAAGAATATATCCAAAAGACATAATGCCCCATCTCGCAACATTTATTTTTTTCCACAATCACTAAAGCATCAACATGGTTGCTATTAAGGCACTTGTCAGAAGGAATGGGCATTAACTTAACCATTCTTCTATAAGTGGTCATGATTCATGCGGAAAATATGGACACTGCCAGCATCCGAAGCATGCATTGTGCTTAGCATCACTAGGTGCACCTATCATAACAATAGAGTAGATGTGGCACATGTCAGTAAGAGGGAATAGACAATATTAACCAGTCTTCTTTAAGAGGCCATCCATGTGGAAAATATAGGTCACATCCAGCATCTGAAGCATGCATTGTGCTACTCATCACTAGGTGCACCTACCATACCTATGTGGTTGGTATGGCACTTGTCAGTAAGAAGGAATGGACTTTAACTATTCTTCTATAAGTGGTCATTCATGCAAAAAATATAGGTCACTGCCAACATCCGTAGCATGCATTGTGCTAAGCATCACTAGGTGCACATACCATACCAATATGGTTGATGTAGCACTTGTCAGAGGGAATAGACTTTAACCATTTTTCTGTACATGATCATTCATGCAGTAAATATAGGTCACATCCAGCATCCGAAGCATGCAATGTTCTTATCATCACTAGATGCACCTACCATACCAATATGATTGATGTGACATTTGTCAGTAAGTGCAAATTTGGAAATATGGGATTTGGGACGGACGGACGAACGGACGGACGGACGAACAGACCCGAACACTATATGCACCTCTACTTTCGTAGATGGGGCATAAAAATGTGTAATACAACAAAAAGTGGAAAATGACACAAATGCCCCACTGGAAAAAAGTCTTTGAATATCTGCAAGAATGTCAAAAAATGTGTAAATCCCCCCCTCCCCCCGGTCCCCACCCGCCCGGTTTTTTGAAGGGGCGGACCTTTTTCGGGATCACGGATTAATAATAGAAGAGGGAGCCGGTCTAATCATTATAGACCCCTTCTTCGCCCCTCCCCCCCCTTCTTCTTCAGTGGCGAATCCAGGACTTCCGAAAAGTGGGCCCGGCCTCGTTTCGCTTAAGTGATTTCCTATACAAACAACCAATTTTTTTTCCAACCCCCCCCTCTTGGATCCGCCTATTTTTATCCGTTGTCTATTATAAGTCGTAATATTGTATGCTTCGTTGTTGTTTATTTTTTGTATTTTTTTTGGGGTCTTCAGACATATCATTTTAGTTGTGTACTTGAAGTCACGGGCCTGAAAGTTTGTGTACTTCAACTCACGGGCTTAAAGCCTCCTCCGCTTTGTTTACATGTTAAATCATTTACCGGAAGTAAGGTCAACTTTCGTTTTTTACGCCGGAAATTAACGACTTTTTCACGCATGCGTGCTTGTAAATTTTACGAGACTTGCGAAAATTACGGTACACCGGTACTCTATTTTAAATTTGGCTTCTCTTAACAATATTGTTGATTTTTTATGAAACAAAATTACGAAATAGTCGATACAAAGACAAGTAAATTTTTATTAAAAGTCGGGTACAGTTTTACAATAAGACATATATTGCTTTAGTGGGCTATTAGAACCGACATACTTTACTTTGCTGACTTAGCATCTAGACATTTTGCAGACATGGATGCGAATAACAACGTCCTGTGATTTGTGTATTCAATTGAGATTGCAGGTACATGTATTTTCTTGAAGTCGTTCAAGGTTCAGTGGTCACACGGGGATGCCACACCGGGTGTCTTACCTGTCAAAAGGGGATTAAGTACCATCTGAAGGGTAGCTAAGTGTTTTATTACCCGTTCGAAATTTATAAAATTTTGAATATAATAACTTTTTTTCGTTTTTTTTTTTTCAACAGAATCGTATAAAAATCGAGTAGTTGAATTTAGAAATAAAAAAAATAAATAAAAAAGAATAATAAATAGATAAACAAATAAATAAGAATAAATAAAAAATGACATATATTTTTGCGAGCCTACATTGTATTTTGGACCCCCGCCCGTTAGTCTTTTTTGTCGTATAAGTCATTCACCTTTTCAAAAGACTAAGGTGTTTGAACCGCTCCTGATTTTACTGTAGATTGAGCTCGGTTTATTTCTTTATTTATTTATATGTACATTGCCTTGCTGCTTGTACAGTCCCTTCCAAATTTCTTGATGATGGAACTACCAGCCGTGAAATATAACCATAACGGCTAAGGTAACAACAGTCCAAAGGATTAAACGGTGTATGGTTTTAAAGAATGAACAAATGAATAGAATGTAATGGTAGACAGCAGTCTATCGTTCTTTTCATTCTTAAAAATCACACACCGTTCAATCTTTTGGACTGTTGTTTCTTTGCCATTCTTTACCTTAGCCGGTGATATCCTCGAGTTTTAATATTTAAATCTTCCGATGCAAAATTAATCCATAAACCAGGAACGTATAACTTTATATGTTCCTGCATAAACCACATTTTTTCACTTTGATATTAGCAGCGTACAAAAAATAGATTTTAAAAACACTACAACGAACTATACAAATCTTCAATACGGAACTGATCATGACCACATTTGCATTAAAATCCTGATAAAATTCTACCAAAACTAAATTATCTATTGATTTAAAGTATTTTGCTTCAAAGTAATTTTATTCGCTTTCAATGTAAAAATATTTTTAAACAATTTAGATTTAACTATTCAATTTATTAAAACTACGGGTTACAGGTACGAATGTCAATTACATGTAATCATTACAAAACCTTTTGGACGATCTGTCACCTCCGAATTAACCACGCCTCGGTAAAATGAGGAATGAGGTACTGTAGATTAGATTGAGATGACAACCAATAGAATACGGCCATGTAGCGCTCAACCCGTTTTGATACACCCACCACAAATCATGTTAGTTTTTAGGCAGAGCCTTATAGAGTCATATAGCTATCTGATTTTCGCGTTTTTTTTTCCGTCTAGACAGGGTAAAGCGGTCAGCCAATATTCCTACCACAGGATCTATTCAACATTAATCATGTATTTTCATTGTTTCAATGTATTTTAAATTGTTTAAATAAGAGGTACATCTTTATACCTCAACATAAATGCATTATAAATGTGCAATACATATCGTATATCAATACACGTTAATGTTTAGTTTTCTTAAGCATTGTTTACCTTTGACCTTTGATCAAGTGGGCGGAGCCTAATTACAGATTTCTTAACAAATGTGCAAGAATGCGGAGCAAACAAAGAAAATTGATGTGCTATGTTTCAAGTTTATGATACACATATCATTCTTTATTTTAGTGCTTAGATTTAGCTCTGCTTTTTAACGCTTTAGCGCTTTGATTTAATTACTTATTAATACATAAAACATATTCCGGAAAAAAATATATCAAGCGTCTATTGTGATTATACTTATTTCACTACATTCCGATAAAAGTTTTATTTTCGATCTTTTACAAATGTTTTTTATTTTAAAAGTTTTTTTAGAATCAAACTGCATATTTCGTGTATTTTGAAGCAGGGATGCTAGATATTTTGGACACCCCTGTTAAAAGGGAACAATATTTGTTATACTTCATTTTTAATATTAAAGTTTAGATAAAAAATGGTACTAGTACTTTGATTCACATATTGAACATAAATGTACAACAGACATTTGTAGAATGGGTTTGGATCCTCTTTTCATTTGACAAATTTAAATTTTCCAAATCCAGTAGATTTTAAAAAAAGATATCAGACAAAATTTCCTTGAAAAAAATATTTTTAATTTGAACCTGAATGGCGAGGTTTTCTCCCAATACATATCTGACCTCGCGGTGTCATTAGTTAGCACAGGTGAATTATATGTAGATACGTTTACCACCTGTGGGGTCTGTGAATTTCACGGGGCACAAAATTACAAAGAAATACACAGAAAACGACAGGTACATCCTGTGGGACCGCTGGGATTATAAACATGTAACTCAGTGCACTTGATGCGAGATAGCCATAAATACTTTTTAAAACGGCTGAAAGAGCATGGGATCTTTGTACGACAATACTGCATTCCTCACTGACCTCGTCTTTTATTGCATACATGTACATGTACAAATCTATTGGCCATGTATTCCGATGTATAAAAATCAATTTGAAAGTGACTACCATCCCCTCCGTGGGGGGGGGGGGGGCTACTTGCTATTATTTAGATGATATGAATGTGCCGCAGGAAAGGGTCATGTTTTGGGGATCGATTCGTCTTAAACAGGGTATCTTTTTCATTCCTGCTGTCTTGAACAGGGTTAGTTTTTCCATATAGCCACCCTGTTGTCAACTCTTCAGGATAAGTCGGTTGCATGTTGGGTTATAAATCATTATATAGTATACACGAATAACACATCTGAATATAACATTCATACTGTTGACCCAGAGCTCTGCTGTTGACCATATGTAAATGGGAAAATCTCAATGATTTAATGATAAAATAATCTAAAAATTATTTAAATAAATACTAATAAATTCGCCCCCCTCCCCAAAGAAATATTAATCGTATAATATGAACCTCAGGAAAACGCGACAAAGACTTCCGAAAGGAAAAGCTCCATTTTTCCATTCTTCCCGCCCATCGAGGCTCAAAGAAAACTTTACATTTTGGATAAATAAAAAAAAATATGCAACTTTTAATTTTCTATTAAAAAGACGCGGGTGACTTTATTTTCTGGTGTTTAATAAAGAATAATTTCGCTGTTCGTAATTATGCCGGTCTAGCCTGTTTTCACCTGGTGACGATGCTAGCGGGGATATAGCACGCATCTTCAAAAGGACTTGTCTATTGAACACATTCAAACAAAAATTGATATTGTTCGTTTTAATTATAAAAAAAAATAATTTAAGTATTTTAACTCTCGAATTTAAA
This sequence comes from Arcuatula senhousia, assembly GCA_963971305.1. NCBI lineage: Eukaryota > Metazoa > Mollusca > Bivalvia > Mytilida > Mytilidae > Arcuatula > Arcuatula senhousia. Next base: position 30,592,170 of record OZ020308.1, read on the forward strand.
CAAAATCATACACTTATCAATGATGATAATTCAAAAACCGAAATACCACTTGATTTTTCACAAACTAGATATATACTTATACACATAAACTCATACTAATACACAAATGAACAGGGAGTAAATAAAACTGTTCATGACATCCCCGAAATGAAAGACGGCCGATTTGATGTAACATTTTTATTTCGTTGAAATACCAAAAAGATAGAATAAAAAAGAACCCAAAATATAAAATAAAGTCAAAACAATACAGTCATAATTTTAAAATTGATATACTGACATTTAACTGACAAAAAAAAATCAAAATTTTCGATTTTATAGTAAACATGCAGCGTTTCTAATGTAATCCGTAAAACGAGTTGCGAAACGAACTTATTGCTCAGCCAATCTAATCATTAGAAATTGGGAATGGAGCGATAGGGTGAATGATGAGTGATACACGATGAGCGATGAATGATGAATGATGAGTGATGAGCGATGAGCGATGAATGATGAGTGATGAGCGATGAACGATGAATGATGAACGATGAGCGATGAGCGGTGAATGATGAGCGATAGAATGGTAACGTTGAGCGTTCCGAGGGCTGTAACACAGTGTTCACATTGTACACAGTGTACCATAAACAGTTTAAAAGAACAAGGATTATTTTGGCTATTGCTTACTCCGTATATCCCTGCTACCCCCCCCCCCCTCCGAAAAAAAAAGAAAAAAGAACAACAAAAAACAAAACAAAATTATGCCGGTAAAGAGAATGCATAATATAGATATCTGACAGACCTCATTTCGGACCTCGCTACAAAGGAGCTCATACTGAACTCATATATCATATTTCAAGTCCCTGTGATATATATTGGCTGCGAAAACTGTTACGTAATTTTTTTTAACAATTGACCAGTAATCTGAAAAGTGACCAAGTCGGGACCAAACAAAAAAAGTAAATATCCGACAGACCTAATTTCAATAATCGCGAAAAAAGACCTCATACTAAAGCCATATATTTTTAACAATTGACTAGTGATGCAAAAAAAAATAACTTAGTCTGTAACAGGAAGTAGATATCCGACAGACCAAATGTCAATATTCACGATAAAGGACCTCATATGTAAGCCATACACCAAATTTTTGGCACTGTAATTTATAAATGCTGGGAAAATTGGTTGTGTTGCGTACGGACGGACGGATGGAGAGAGGTTTTCGAAATGAGGGTATAATTTATCTTAATAAATAATATTTGGTGTCTGTTTTAGAAGTACGTTTAAGTTGTGTTAGCAATCAGAAATGATTAAATTCTTATCTTTATAAAGGTTTGTCATGTTATTTAAACAAAACTTACGTTTTCCTCTTTATAAATGTTCTATTAACATATAATATTTTGAAAATGATAATTTAACAGACGAAAAACATGTGTTTGTAGTTACTAATTAAATATGTTAATCATTTGGGACCATGGACTGGAAGTTTAATGAGATGTGAGTAGATTACTTAAAAATAAGTATTGCAAACAATAAAAGGTTAAGACAGCAACAACGGAATTCCTGTGTCCCCTGTCGAACAGCAAAACGTTTAAGTATGCTCATTAAAAAGGGACACAATTTCTATAAAAAAGTCAAATGGTACTCAAATTTAAAGTTGTCCAAAATAAAAGTGATAAAATTAGAAATCTGTTAGCCAATGCTCACTTTCACAACTACTTCTAGTATGCAATGTTTTTAATATAAAGTTTTCAGCAACAATACGTAAACGTAACCAGATTACATCATGTTCATATCAAGCTTGTGTCCAAATATCAGCAACCTAGAAGTAATAGTTGCGGAGTTATAGGCAGTTTTCAGTTGACCAACTCTAGTTAACTAGAGTTAAAACTTCAAGTACAAACAAACGACTAGAGTTCGAACTAGGGAAAACCTAACTAACTTTTAGCCTCTACTTCAGTTTAACTCCAGTTAAAGCAGGGTGATAAAGAAGATGAGCTTATGAGAAGAGTTTATTTGGGACAATATGACTGGATTTTAAAAATAATACACATATTACGTTTAATTCCCACTAAGTGACATTAGAAAGAAGCAGATGTACCAATGGGGTATCCGATTGTCAAGTCCGAAAAGGCCGAGTAAACACCAACAAGAATTAACGGGACAAAAACAGACAACATGTAAAACTTAGAAACACAAAATAACTGAATGTCAATCAACAACGCGAACTCCAGTCGAACCAAGAGTGAACTCAGGTGCTCCGGAAGAGTAAGCAGTTCCTGCTTGCTATAGCACACCCTTCGCGTTGCCAATATTGTATTCAGCGTGTCAAATCCGCTAAAGGAAGACAAAACAAAACCCTAAGACAAACCAACATCTGCACTCATCTGAGAGATCGAAATCCCATATTTGTCTATAAGTGCATGATGTCTTCCGTAAAATTTCTTAAGTGAAGACAGCAACCGAGGAGCAACATAACCCAGGGTGAGCAATTTTTGCGTCAGACGTGTCGGTATGCTAAGGAAAGCGATGTAAGTCCCGCACGCTCTGGAGTAACGAATCAATTGCGACACGTCAACTCCATAAGCTGCAGCGGACGGAATGTTGCTACACAAGAAGGAAAGTTGAAGTCATCACGTTTGTCATCGAGCCTTGTTGAAAGTCTTCCTATAGAAAGAAATGTTATGTTTTGTACTTTATTTTTAAAGATATTTAAGTTCTATTGTTAATGAATCGTGATTACTGTGTCAATTCTAGTATTTGTATATCGTATGCATGACCCTACCTAGCTATCAATAGAGATTTGCTCTACTAGGGATAACTCGAGGTCAACTAAAACAACCATACACTTACATGTAAACAGGAAGTAGATGTCCGATGGATCCACAAAAACGTATCCCACAATCCTTCATTGCCAACATCAAGCTTGTAACCAAATCTCATCAATCTAGAAATTAATTTAAAATTTTGGTAAACATTTCCCACTTTGAATCACATACAACACTTTTGTGTTGGAGAACACATCAAAGCTTTTAATTATCCGTTTAAAATTCAAAATTGTTTAAACCCTAAGTTCCTTCCTACCCCAGACATGGGTTGATCATCTTAGTAATAATTTGGTTCCCCAGTTTGGTATTTTTGGTTTTACTGTTCTATGCTCTTTAAATCATAAAGTGTTTGGCATTTTCAATATTTTTGGTAGAGCGCCTCTGATGAGTCTTAAATAGACGAAACGCGCGTCAGGAGTAACAAAATTTATTATCTGGAACTTTGTTGTCATTTGTATTTCGAACACCAGTGAAGGTTAGCACTGCTGGTGGAGTTTTAATTCCCCGAGGTTAGCCCGCTCCGACACCCAAACCTTTGTGTTGGAGAACACATCAAAGCTTTAAATTATCCGTTTAAATTTCAAAATTGTTTAAACCCTAAGGTTCTTCCTACCCCAGAAATAGGTTAATCATCTTAGTGATAATTTGGTTCCCCAATTTAGTATTTTTGGTTTTACTGTTCTATGCTCTTCATAATCATAAAGTGTTTGGCATTTTCAATATTTTTGGTAGAGCGCCTCTGATAAATCTTGAATAGACGAAACGCGCGTCAGAGGTAGCAAAATTGATTGGTTGGAACTTTGCAGTCATTTGTATTTTATTGAAACAACATCAGAGTACGGTATATTGAAAGTTATGAAGTTTAAAACAGAAGACAGATTGTACGGCTGATGATTTGAGCTTTCCTTTAGTTACATGTGACTTTGAGGATTATGTTGTTATCATGAATCCTAAGAACTATTTAACTTGTGCTAGCATTTAACAATCACCCCTGGATTAACAATATTAATGAATAGACAGTAAGATTTCATTGATAACTATGAATTAATATGTTAATATTATGCATGTAAAATTTACACGATTTAGGTGTGAAAATTTTGTGTTTAGCATTTATTTGTATTACATATATGAATTGTCTGCCATGTGAATTAAGATTATAAAATAACAAAATTCCCGTGCGGGGCCCGGGAGGCGAATAGGCCCACAGCAGCGCTAAGCTTGTCGGTAAAAGTCCACTAAAGAGCGCTCAGAAACCTGACAACGGGGTCAGGCCGCTTTGCCCACAAAGCGACTGGGATGTGTGCCCCAGGTGGTTGAATGGGGCAGCCCTGACATCGAGAGATGCGGGGTCGTCAGGCGATAATGCGGAAAACCTGACCGCAAACCATAGTGGTGCACCGTGTTAGGAAAAATGTCACGTTCCTCGCACGTTAAAGAACCCTGCTGCAGGTCTCGGTAAGAGTAGGACCCGTAGGATCCCCATGCAGGAGGCAAAATTTTCCGTCCCTACCCATCACTCCTTTTTCCAGTGGCAGTCAAAACTCTCCTACCTGATTGGCCTTGTGTCCCCATCATAATTTCATGTTCATTGTATCACCACTTTCATGTTTATCTCCCGGATATAGCCGAAATCGTGCTGCTTGGGAGTAAAGCAATAACTAACTAAATGAAATAACAAAATCACCTTTAAATGTGTAGGAGAGAGTGGATGCGCATTTTGTCGAGCAAAAGCGGTCCCGTGCGGGGCCCGGATGGCAAAACGGCCCGCAGCAGAGCCTATCTTGTCGTAAGAGGCAACTAATAGTCTTGTGATTCTGACGTCGGGTCAGTGCCCCGCCAACAGATCGACCGAGTTTGTACCCTAGGTGGCGGAATAGGATTGCCCTCGTCCGCGGGGATTGCCAGGTCTATTATACGCAAACACTGATCCTTGTGCGCCAACGTGTAGAGAGTGCCACGTCTATGCATGTAAAAGACCCCTTTGTGGACTGCAAAGTAGTGCACCACATAGGCTATTTTTTTTATCCCTACCATCTCTCTCTTATTCCTGTGATTCTTCAAAATTTGATTCCCACGCTTCATGCACGTAAATGACCCCTTTGTGGACCGCCAAGTAGTGCACTATTGAACACTTTGTTTCCCACCCCATCCCCATTATTTCATTTGTCATCATCATTTCATGTTCATTATTTCTCCACACTTTACACTTCTATTCCGCATGAACGGCTGAAATCACGATTGGCACAGCTGACTTACTTTGTCATCAATGAGTCTAAGAAAAAGAACAAATTTACAGAAGACCAAATAATCGACATGCTCAACTTTCTTATTGACAACATATTTGTTCAGTTTGGTTGACGTGTTTTTCAGCAAACAATAGGGATTCCAATAGGCACTAATTGTGCACCTTTGCTTGCTGATTTTTTTCTTCATTCATATGAAGCAGACTTCTTGCAATCTCTTCTAGACAAAAGGGACCGTAGACTGGCTCTCTCTTTCAACCTCACGTTCCGTTATATTGATGATGTCCTTTCACTAAACAATTCTCGATTTGGTGACTTTCTCCATCTCTTATATCCATAGGAGCTTGAGATAAAGGACACAACGGATTCTAGGAGGTCTGCTTCATATTTAGATCTACATCTCGAAATTGACTCTCAAGGAAGACTTTCAACAAGGCTCTTTGACAAACGTGATGACTTCAACTTTCCAATCGTCAACTTCCCCTTCTTGTCCGTCCGCTCCAGCTTATGGAGTTTACGTATCTCAATTGATTCGTTACTCCAGAGTGTGCGGGACTTACATCGATTTCCTTAGCAGAGTGACACGTCTGGCGCGGAGGTTGCTCAAACAGGGTTATGTTGCTCCTCGGTTGCTGTCTTCACTCAAGAAATTTTACGGAAGACATCATGCACTTATAGACAAATATGGAATTTCGATCTCACAGATGAATGCAGATGTTGGTTTGTCACAGGGTGTTGTTTTGTCTTCCTTTACCGGATTTGACACGCTGAATGGACTATTGGCAACGCGACGGGTGTGCTATAGCAAGCAGGAACTGCTTACTCTTCCGGAGCACCTGAATTCACTCTTGTTTCGACTGGAGTTCGCGTTGTTGATTGATATTCAGTTGTTTTGTGTTTTCATGTTTTACATGTTGTCTGTTGTTGTCCCGTTCTTGTTTGTGTTTTCTGGTTTTGTCTCTGCCCATTTGGACTTTCGATAATCGGATACCCCATTGGTACCTCTGCTTCTCTCTTCATGTTCATCGCCTGTAAATAACCTATAGAGCGTTGCACGGGCGTTAAACACCAACTCACTCACTCACTTAAATTTACCGGTCCTTTGTGTCCCACCCCAGCCCCATATTTCATGTATCGTCATCATTTCATGTCTATTTTTATAATCCTTTTCATGTTCATCGCATGTAAATAACCTATATAGCGTTGCAAGGGCGTAAAACACCAACTCACTCACTCACTTACCTTTGTTTCCCCACCCGTGCGGGTTCCGGGTGGCGAATAGGCCCGCAGCAGCGCTAAGCTTGTCGGTAAAAGTCCACTAAAGAGCGCTCAGAAACCTGACATCGGGTCAGGCCGCTTTGCCCACAAAGTAACTGGGATGTGTGCCCCAGGTGGTTGAATGGGGCAGCCCTGACATAGAGAGATGCGGGGTCGTCAGGCGATAATGCGGAAAACCTGACCGCAAACCATAGTGATGCACCGTGTTTGATAAAATGTCACGTTCCTCGCACGTTAAAGAACGTTCTACGTTTTACCGACAAGCTTAGCGCTGCTGCGAGCCTATTCGCCTCCCGGGGCCCCGCACGGGATGACATCTTCTAAACCACGTAATAGATTTTGATTAAACTTTACATATGTGAATATATTTTGTCGCTCTAAGATATCATTCAGGTGAGATAATTGGACTTTAGTTTTTCTTATACAGTATGATCAGAGACCTCATAAGTGCATCTTCTTCTTCACTGCTAAATGAATTATGATTAAACTTTACAAACAGTACATCCTTAGACCTACGGAGATGCATGAAGATATTTTGATGCTCTCAGATATCATTCAAGGGAGATAATCATATTTAGTTTTTATTATTAATATAGTGTTTAATGAGAGACCTGGTAAGTGCAACTCATAAACTTCTGAATGGATTTTGATTAAATTTTACACAGAAGTAAATAACATGGAGATATAAAGAAATTTTATTGTGTTCAAATATAATTCTGGTGAGTAAATAATGGTAATAACAAAATAACCGAACTTGGTAATTGAGTAATTGAACTTAAGTTTTTTTTAGGCAATATATATTCCACTATGAAGATAAGGTTTTGTTATCTCTCACAGAAAATCCTTAACTTGTTATTTCTCTTAAGTCTGATGCACTTATCTGTCAATGGAGTGTTTTTTTTTTCTTCTTTTGATGCTGACAATACCTTTAAGATTTAATACAGTTGCATATTCCATATAGATTTCATTTCAAAGGAATGGTCATCGACTGGTTAAACATGTAGTCGTCATTTATAGTCATTTCTATATGTTTTTTTTTCTAGAACAGTAGAACGAAAATATCTTAGACCTACATGCTGTATTATGAAACAGCTAATACATGTAGATGTCATATAAATTAAATTGTTACCCACGCTTCCAAGAAGGGTATTATGTTGATTTACCCTAACACTTATATTATTTCCTTGTTTGAGAAAAAAATTAAAATATTTTTGAATAAAACATCATTTTTTTGCAAATCAATACACAAATTGAAGAAGACTTTAGTGTTGTGATATTTTTTGTCTCTCTTTTTATTTTAAATCAATTAAAAGACTATTTTCATATTTCTGGGATGACTGTTTATTTTAGTCCTTCTCAACACTTTTTAGAGAGTTATCTTTTCCTGAGTAGGACAAACAAAAAATATTGCATCAATAAGGTCAGAATTAACTTGATTTTGTAATGTTTTTTTACAAATGTTTCATTGTAATCTTGATGGATTTGAACTAAAAAATAAGGATACATCAATAAGATGTTGATATGGAACTATTTATAGCTTAAACTAAATGTAAAAGGGCATTTGGTCATTCTACCTGAACTTTTTGCTCTTTGACATATTTGTATTCAGAAAGACAGCAACGAATCCTCTTTAGACATATTATTTGCTAAAACCAATAATTTCAATAATTTTAATCTAAATTTCCTAAAATAATGTGTTAAAACTTTACTATTTTTCCTTTGCTCAATTATACAAAAAATGGTAAACCAGTCCATGTCGGGTCAGGTTCAGTCCAAAAAATACTAAATTATTCAGCAGTCCCTGAAATATGAAAATGGTTTATTACCTATCTTATGCATTACAATTTCATTAAACTTTAGTATTATTTATTCTTAATTTATATAATTTAATTGTATAACAGGCAACAATTTAAATTATTTTGTATATAAAGTTTTTTTTGCTATTTAATCGACACGTTAACACCCTTGACCTTTCATGTTGTTTCTAAATTTTTCCCAAGGCCGGTTCATTCAGTAGCAATACACATCAAACAGTTGTTAGAAAGGTAAAATAAATTCAATTGTATTATTGCAGTTATATGAAAATATTTTAGCATAGTTTGTCAGATTCCCAGAAAATGTCTTGTATTACTTAAATTTGTAAAGACAAAACTAAACATAATGATGTGAGATGTAATCGTCCTATAAGCCTTATGAATGTTGATGTTAAAATCTTAAGTAAACTTATTTGTATTCGTATGACATCTGTTTGCGAGAATATAATTGGTATAGATCAGACCTGTGCTGTAAGAAAAAGGTCAATATTAGACAATGCTCACTTACATAGGAATATTGTGGACTATGTCAACCAAATAAAATTTAAAATGTGCCTTTATATCATTGCATCAAGAAAAGGCATTTGACAGAGTTAACCACTCTTTCATGTTTAAAGTTTTAGAAAAATTCAATTTTGGTAAAAATATCTTGAAGTGGGTTAATATTTTGTATCATGATTTATCTTCCTGTATTATTAATAATTTTATTTCTAACCCAGTGCAAATAACAAGATCTGTAAAACAAGGCTGTAGTCTTTCACCTTTATTATTATATGTATTATGTCTTGAACCCTTTGTTAGAAAAGTTAATTCAGATAAAGATATATGTGGCATTAAATTGCCAGGTAGTACTGAAGAATGTAAAATCTCTTGCTTTGCTGATGACAGCACTGGAATTCTTACTAAATTTTTGTATTTAATTGATTTATATGGAAAAGGTACTGGGTCTTAATAAATATCAATAAGACAAAAGGTGTTTGGTTAGGGGCATGGAAGTGTAGAAAAGAGAATCATAGGTTTGGTATTGAATTTGTTGATCAAATAAAAATTGTGGGAATTACTTTCTGTAATGATATTTCCCAAGATGATATATGGAATCCTTTATTCATCAAATCCGAGAGAGTACTGAACAGTTGGAAATCTAGAAAATTGTCTTCATTGGAAAAAGCTATGAATGTAAACAATATAATAGCATGTTCCAAGTTATGGTGTGTTGGAAGTGTGCTGTGTATGTCCAACTTTTATATTAAGACATTTCAGAGATGTGTATTTTCCTTCATATGGAGCGGTAAAACTGAGCCTTTAGCTCGAAAAACAGGGGGTCCAATGTAATTGGTAAGTGCGTAGCATAATTTGGTAAGTGACTATAAAGATGGCGGAAAAACCTCGCTTCGATCGACAACGGTCAGTTTTCTCTCCGTGTTTACAAAAGTTATACACATTTTATGAATAAAACCATGTTGCCTTTCGGTAATTATGAGTTATGAGAAATAGTACATAACAAAAATTTAATGCTTGATTTGCTTATCAAAAAGCTATTGAAGAAAAACCGGCCACTTGACAGCATTTTTTTTGTCATGCCGAAAAAAACAGGCTTTGTTTCAGGTACTCTGATCACTAACGTTAGGTTTTATGGTGTTTTGTGGTTCGTCAACAAGCATGGATATTCCCAAATATTTGTTTCTGTAAAAGAACACTAAACAATGTTTGTTCACCTAGAAAATCACCAACGACAAAAGATTTGCATTAGAAATTGTTTTCATTAACTACTCATAGAGCCCGTAAAGACTCACCGGCATTAGTGATCCTCATTAGATTCCACATGTAAACGCAACATAAAAATTATTCTTCAAGCATCTAAAGCGGTCGTTTCCTAAACCTCGATATCCCATCGAACACACCAAACAACTTTATATAGTACCCGCCAAACCGGTACACTGTCATACTATTCTCTATATTACTGTGCGTAACGCAAATAAATATAGTCTATTTAACATTTTTGAACACATGTTGGTTTTATAAACCAAAAAACAAATTGTTGTATCGTTGAATTCTACCAACGGGCGTCTACCTGCTTTTGAAAACTGTTCATGTTTATTGGAGTCAAAAATAAGGACATTCTTGATTGCAGACCCATGCATGTTTGACCAATCCAATTCTTGATTTTGCAAAATCCCGGGATAACCAATGAAACGTGAAGGTTTTTTTTGGATGAATCTTTTATGCTAAACACGTCATATACACACTTGGTAAAAGTTTAAAGGTATAACAATCGCCACCTTGTAGTTACGAAAAATCAATAGATACTTTGGATCAAGAATAATGCATGAAATAGCTGAATGCATGTTTTTGTTATTTTAGTTCCCTACCGGCGAAAGCCGAAGGGGACTATAGGGTTACGCTCTGTCCGCCGGTCTGTCTGTTCATCCGTCTGTCACGCCTCAGTTTTTCGAATTTTTGTTCTAAACGCTTATAGATAATGAACTGATTATTGGGTGAGTGTGAGTGAGTTGGTGTTTTACGCCCGTGCAACGCTATATAGGTTATTGACAGGCGATGAACATGAAAAGGATGATAAAATGAACATGAAATGATGATGATAAATGAAATATGGAGATGGGGTGGGAAACCAAGGACCGGTAAATTTTGAAGAACCACAGGAAAAAGGGGAGAGGTGGGTAGGGGCGGAAAATTTAGCCTATGTGGTGTACTACTGGGCGGTCCACAAAGGGGTCTTTTACGTGCATGAAGCGTAACTGATTATTGGTACGTGAGTGAACCATGCTGAGTTACAAATGAAGTTTGAGTTTCGTGCCTGTCAACCATTTTTACGGGAGTTATGGCCCTTTGAACGTTGTAATTCACTCTGATTATTGGTACGTGAGTAAACCATGCTGAGCTACAAATGAAGTTTGAGTTTCGTGCCTGTCAACAATTTTTACGGGAGTTATGGCCCTTTGAACGTTGTAATTCACTGAAATTTCATTTTTCCGCTCTTTTTTCTAAGCGCTTACAGATAATGAACTGAATTTTGGTATATGAGTTTACCATGATAAGTTACAGATCAAGTGATACTATGAATTTCGCGCCAGTCAACAAATTTTTACGGGAGTTACGGCTCATTGAATTTTGAAAATCAACTGAAATTTTATTTTCCGCACTTTTTATTATCCCCTGTAGATAATAAACTGATCAAGTTTAAGTTTTCATTTGTTTGACAATTTTTTACCAGTAACGGAAATATGAGGCCGGTAGGGGTCTTTGTATTGTTTTGCAATACTCTTAGAATGCTTGTGTGTTTTTAAAAATATAGATGGAGATGTGAAGTGTAATATTGATCTAATATACTAAAAGTTTAAATATGTTATGAAAACTCGAAACTTTGTTAACAATGTCCTCTTAAATATTATATCTGGATCTGAACATGACGGCATATAATTCTGTTAAAAAGACTTGAACAATAAATATCAAATAGAACTTGGTGTTTTACGCCCTACCAGTGCTCTATAGATCATTTATAGGCGATGAACATGAAAAGGATGACAACAAGAGGCTCCCAGGAGCCTGAATCGCTCACCTGGTCTTGATGTCAACCCTATGAAGACTTTTGTATAGCTAAATGAGCTGAATGTTTAAGCATGAAAAAGCTTTTCTCGATCTGTAATAGTTTTCATTCTAAATAATCAAAAAACACTATTATTCAACTTTTAAGGGGCTGTAACCCCTATAAGGGGTTATCAGACAACTTCAACCCTATGGAGACTTTTGTAGAGCTAAATGAGCTGAGCATTTAAGCAAGCAACAGCTTTTTTTTTATCTGCAATAGTTTTCATTCTATAGGCCAAAAACACTATTTTTCGCTTTTAAGGGGCTGTAACCCCTATAAGGGATCATCTGACAACTTTGACCCTATGGAGACTTTTGTAGAGCTAAATGAGCTGAACATTTTAGCAAGCAACAGCGTTTCTATATCTACAATAATTTTCATTCTATAGGCCAAAAACATTCAAAAACGCTATTTTTCACCTTTAAGGGGCTGTAACCCCCATTAGGGATAATCTGACAACTTTGACCTTATGGAGACATTTGTAGAGCTAAATGAGCTGAACATTTAAGCAAGCAACAGCTTTTCTCTATCTGCGATAGTTTTCATGCTTTAAGCCAAAAACACTATTTTTTACCTTTAAGGGGCTGTAACCCCTATAAGGGGTCATATGACAACTTTGACCCTATGGAGATTTTTGTAGAGCTAAATGAGCTGAACATTTAAGCAAGCGACAGCTTTTCTCTATCTACAATAGTTTTTATTCTATAGGCCAAAAACATGAAAAAACGCTATTTTTCACCTTTAAGGGGCTGTAACCCCTATTAGGGATCATCTGACAACTTTGACCTTATGGAGACTTTTGTAGAGCTAAATGAGCTGAACATTTAAGCAAGCAGTAGCTTTTCTCTATTTGCAATAGTTTTCATTCTATAGGCCAAAAACACTATTTTCGCCTTTAAGGGGCTGTAACCCCTATAAGGGGTCATCTGACAACTTCGACCCTATGGAGACTTTTGTGGAGCTAAATGAGCTGAACATTTATGCAAGCAACAGCTTTTCTCTATCTGCAATAGTTTTCATTTTATAGGCCAAAAACATGCAAAAATGCTATTTTTCACCTTTAAGGGGCTGTAACCCCTATAAGGTATCATCTGACAACTTCGACCAAATGGAGACTTTTGTAGAACTTTTGATGCTGAAGCAGTAAGCTGGCATCAGATTTCATCCATCTCTTATACTTTTTGCCAAAAACAGTAGTCTGACCCCCCTGGTCTATTTTTAGTGACGGTGGCCATGTTTTTTGACGGATCAAAAATTAAAACACAAGTTTGGTGCAGGACACCCTAAGGATCATTCATACCAAGTTTCATTAAATTCTGTTCATTAGTTTCAGAGGAGAAGATTTTTGAAAAATTGTTAACAGACGACGACAGACGACGACGACAGACGACGACGACAGACGCCAAGTGATGGTAATAGCTCACATGGACCTTCCGTCCAGGTGAGCTAAAAATGAACATAACTTGATGATCTGATGTTGCTCCAGCACGTATGAAGTATTTCAATTGTGCCACAATTCACGATTTGTTCAGCGGCACCCAAACCGATGTCATTTTATCATTTTTTTTTAAGGAAATTGGATTGTTTTCAAAAATTTAGATCTTTTTTTCTAAGATATAGTTCTTGTACAATTACTGTTTTCTAATATTATAAGCAACCAACAATCAATCAATCAATCAATCAATGATGAAAAATCAATATGCATATGAGTGCAAAAGCAAAGTTGCCGTATTTTATTAACCAAACCTTTTTTGTCTTCATTTGAAGATTTAACATAATTGGTTGTAACAGGCATTATATTTATTCTGGAGACAAACTGAGGAAGGGTTTCAGCAGGAAAATGTAAGCTTTATCAACAAATTTTCAAAGTTGCATAAAATATGAATATGTGAATCCTCTATAATTAAACAGTATTGAACCATTGTGTAAAATTTCAGATATGTACTTGTAGTTTTGAGTTTTGTAGACAGATAGACGGAAGGACAAATAGCACAGACAGACAAAGCGAAAAGTGTCACATCTTCAATGCAGAGTTCTTATATCTGAAACCCACATCTTTTTGATTCCTAGATGAATATCTATATTTGTGTAGTAAAAACAAACTTGATAATTAAAAAAAAATGAAAATTCAACCTTCCATGAGTAGTTATCCCTTCTTATCTCGCATGAACATTTTTGCAAAAACTTTAATAAAATCGGTTGAGAACTGTTCTAGTTATTGTCCTGAAACTACGTTTTTCTGCCGCACTTACCTTCATCCTGTATCGAATAGTATCGATAGCAGAATGTTTGTTTTTATCTATTTATCAAGTCATACTTTTGTTTAGCTACGGACTTTTGACTTATGGCTGAAATATCAATATCGTCCTCTTGATTTATACAGTTCTTAACGGTCCTGTCAAACGAGAGGGCGCTCACCCGGTACGCCGATTCTAAATCCGCCTTTGGCAATATGCATTCTCTTTTGTCAATCTCAACGAAAAAATTGTAGACTAATGCTGGTCAAAGCATGTAATTGGTCTTAAACTTTGTCGTTTTTTTTTTCAATTAACGAGTAACAATAAGCCAAGTTGTTTTACCATAACTTTTGGTTGTTGCTCGGATATTCCAGACTAAAAAGATGTCGTCCCGATTTTAGTCAAGATATCGTTAGCGTTACTCTCATCGTTTCCGTGGCCTAAGCACGGGAGGTACAGATGTGCAGCCCAGAAAGTTTGTACCCCCGTCACCCTATTCAAATTATATACGCCTGCTTTAAAACAGCCGCCCATTCATATATTTTAAATGCATTAAAAATTAATTTGGTAAAGTTGGCATATTTTATAGATACTAGAAGGCACCCGCGAATTCGCGGGGAAAGTTGCCTGAACATTTCCATCGATATGGGACCTGGGAAATCAAAGTCTATTACTGAAAACCTGAATGCTGACAATAATGGGCTAACATAAATACAGATGCACAAAAATTATTTTTCTTTTTGTTGGTCACCAAGTAGTGTTTCCGTCCATTTCCATATTTCAGGTGGTCTTCAACATTCATTGTTCCTTTGTTTACCAAAACACCTCCTGATATATTTCTTATCAATTTATGTTCTTATACGTATACTATATCTCCTTAATGTCTATCGCCCATATATAACCCATATTGTGCAACTAACTGACGCACTCAAACATCATAATGTACTCACTGTTTGCTCATTTACCCGTACCCTGACTATTTTTTTTTTATTTTGCCTATCCAAAATGAAAGGATGATAAATTTATGTTTATTTTCGTGCAACGTTTTCGACGGTCTATTTTTGGATGCTTTCGCGATTTTTATTTATCACGTTTTCGTTATAGACATAGATGTACGTGCTCTGTTTTGTCTGTATTTTTGCCCCGTGTTACGTGTTTAGAAAAATATTTCTAGTGTCCCCTTTGCCACTCTCATTAAACACCAACTAACTCAGTTATTCACAAAAACATTATCAAACCACTGTTTTTTCATTTACCCGTACTGGTACTGTTTTTTTTTTTTTTTTTTTTTCATTTTGACTAACATAAAAATAAACCATAAAAAGTGAATTAAAATATCCTACCCCCACCCCCAATATATTTCTCATTACCATTTAAATTCAAGTCATGTTCATTTGTCATCTCCTTGTGTTCATTGATCCTATGTAACCCCTTCAACTTGGCTACGTACGTGAAGCATTCTTGTTGTATTTAGAGCCTGTATCTTTACAAAAGTTTTTCAGTGTAGTTTTAGGTGAACTGGTTGTCAGTTGCAATCTACAAATAAGCACCAGTCCGACAGGTTTTGGTCTGTTAAAATTGTTTCAGTCCTGTGAATTTTGGCAAATTTTGTAACATAACCTACACGTATATAAAATATTTGAAAATAATGGATTCGGACCTGTAATTTTTAAATTCCCATAACGCTATATCTTTGACTGCAGTTGGACATTTTGCTAACTTCTTTTCATTTTTTTTTATTGTTACGTTTATTGTTTTATTATTTTTATCTATCTACCTGAAGGGTGCTTAAAATATGTACAATGTAACAAATACTATATACCTGTATCGAAGATCAGTTCAGGTTACTTTTAGTGATCATCAGATAGGGACGTTTTAAAAATATTGGGATATAATTCCAAACGCTATTTCTTGTACTATTTCTGCAGTTAAACATTTTACTAACTCCTTTTTATTTCAATATTTTTTTTGCTTAGCTCTTTTCTACCTGAAGGGTGCTTAAATATTGGGGATAGAAACGAAAGTATTGTTAATTTGTAATTTTAAAATCAAACTCGGCAATATTCCGTAATATTTTTTTACGTTTTGTCCCCCCCATTCCCCCGTAGCATCGCAGAGAAATGAAATATTTAATAGTGATAAAGTACACTGTTTATTGTTTATGTTTATAACAAAAACTTATCATTTAGTAGATTGTGAAAGGAATAAAATCCGAACATAGAAAAAAGTCTATTAATTTAATAATATAGATTCTATTTAGAGTTAAGTTTGATTGGTAAAAGTTACCAAATGCATGTACAATTAGGGTCACAAGGATGCTCGGTCACTCTTTTCCTATTGATGTTTGACATTTGTGAACAGTATACTTTATCATGTGCATTACAAGGAAAGAAACCTGGTGTTTTAAACAATTTAGAATTTTAAAATCGGAAATTTCAGCAACAAAAATATTAGAAATTTTATGGTAAATCGTGTCAGACAAGTCTGACGACCAGGCTTGTGATTACCCTCGGGGACCTCTGGTCAACCAGCAGCGGTTATCGGCCAGTGGTTTCAAAATTACAAATACCAAAACGTGTGTATAAACGGTTAATTTGGATATGCTATATATCGATATTTCAAGGAGTAACCTCTCATCAGTAGCATTTAAATCAAAACATTGGAAGGTCAAAACCAAACTGTTGAAAACGGAAAAGTACTCAAAACCAAAATTTTCGAACAAGGAAGCCAAATCCAGCACCGAGGATATCGACCATGTGCATTACAAGGATACAACATCTGAAATTTGCACCCTTTTTACCTATTTGACACCCAAAAAAGTACACCCTACCGAGGCGCACATGTGTACCTACTTTTATAATGGAAGTTACCCCCAGTGGGCCAATTCTGAATGTAGTAAGTTCAATCAACATCCCCAAAACATTATGGCAATTGTCTTATCTTATACAAACATCATTTAATTTTCATTTTCGCATCAGGATTGAATAATAACGGATAAAATGGTTTTAATTCATTAAAAGAAGTAGAAACTTTGTATATGTAGCGTCAGGCACCATGTGCATCCAAATGACCAATAAATAGCTGCCGAATATACATAATACCGGCGGAATACATGTAATTGGATTTTCTTGGTTTGTTGATTTATGACATCTTCCTTTTCGTTGCTAATTTCGATACAAGTATTTTTGTCTGTCAAGCTTATGATACCTATTTGTAAGGTTGCAAAAAAATTGCAAATGTTAATACATGTATAGTCGTATACGAACACTTTGATTTCCGTCTTACAAACTTTGCTGTAGTTAATTGATTGTTAGGCCACGCAAAACTAATTCTTAGTTTGTCGGATTCGCCGCTTCCTATTAGAAGCCACTGTGAAAAAAGAAGTTTTTATTACCGCCCAATTTCTCATGCCTCCCGCATCTTAAAAGTTTATTATGTTTATAATTTTTTTTTCACGACAATGTTACTCTATAATAAGTAAAAATGGATTTTTTTCCATTAAACAGTTTAAAAGTGCGTAACAAGAGTAAATTGCTCTTTTTCAACAATATAATATAGGAATAACAATATATAACAAAAGAATTCTTTTTAAAACTGCTATCCAGTACATGCGTTCTTCTTTAAACTTTTTTTTTAAAAAGTGAGCGAATGAGTGAGTTGGTGTTTAACGCCCGTGCAAAGAACCACAGGAACAGGGGGAAGGTGGGTAGGGGCAAAAATTTAGCCTAGGAGGTGCACTACTTGGCGGCCTTAAAGGGGTCTTTTACGTGCATCAAGCGTGGCACTCTCAACACACTGTGGTCAGCGGACAGGATTTCCGTATTATAGACCTAACAACCCCCGCAGACGAGGGCCACCAGGTACACACTTGGTCGCTCTGTGGCTGAGCACTGACCCGACGTCAGAATCCCAAGTCCCTTAGTCGCCTCTTACGACAAGCTAGGACCTGTTTTGTTGTTTTGAACTTTAGGTATGTTTATGGTTTTAGCTCACCTGGCCCGAAGGGTCATGTGAGCTATTGTCATCACTTGGAGTCCGTCGTCCGTAAACTTTTTAAAACGTTAACTCCTCGGACACCATAAGTCTAATTGCAACCAAACTTGGTATGGTTGTTCATCAGCATTCGGTGCTTAGAACTAATGTGGGGATTTTTGATTCGTCCTAAAACATGGCCGCCATGGCTAAAAATAGAACATAGGGGTAAAATGCAGTTTTTTGCAAATAACTCAACTAGAGGCTCCCAGGAGCCTGAATCGCTCACCTGACATATGTGCCTGAAGTAAAGGTTATAAGGCAAAATCTATTTAACGTTGAAAGGGTCATAAGATTAATAAGGGGGTCATCTGACAATATGGTGGATCTAAAGGTGCTGATCACTTTTGTTCTCAATCAAAATCTAAAAATCTGTCACCCTTTTTGAGTTATTTGCAAAAAAATGCAGTTTAACCTAATGTTCTATTTTTAGCCACGGCGGCCATGTTTTACAACCAATCAAAAATCCCCACAACAGTTCTATACACCTAATAATAATAAACAATAATACCAAGTTTGGTTCCATTTGGACTTAAAGTGTCAGAGGAGTTAACATTTTCAAAATAAGGAAATGCAGTTAAAATAATCAATGTTGACGTTCCAAGGGCAATAACTCCTCAAAGGAAAGGTCCTACAACGTTGACCCTTTACAAATTTTGTAGATCTTGATGCCCTTAACAATATGCAATTTAAATTTCTCAAATATCTTGTATAGTTTTCAAGATATTGAGCTAAACAGGTGCAAAATTTGCAAAAAAATCCACAAAAAGGGCAATAACTCCTACATGGGTTGTTGGATTTTCTTCAAAATTTCAGAGCTGGTAGATCTTGAGGTGCTGATCACTTTTGTTCCCAATCAAAATTTTGAAATCTGTCACCGTTTTAGTTATTTGCAAAAAACTGCCATTTACCCCTATGTTCTATTTTTAGCCACAGCAGCCATGTTTTACGACCAATCAAAAATCCCCACATCAGTTCTATACACCTAATGCTAATGAACAATTATACCAAGTTTGGTTCCATTTGGACTTAAAGTGTCAGAGGAGTTAACGTTTTCAATGTAATGAGGAAATGCTGTTAAAATGCTAAATTTTGACGTTCTAAGGGCAATAACTCTTAAAAGGAAAGGTCCTACAACGTTGACCCTGTTACATATTTTGTAGATCTTGATGTGCTTAACAATATGCAATTTAAATTTCTCAAATATCTAGTATAGTTTTCAAGATATTGAGCTAAACAGGTGTAAAATTTGCAAAAAAATCCACAAAAAGGGCAATAACTCCTACATGGGTTGTTGGATTTTCTTCAAAATTTCAGGGTAGGTAGATCTTGATATTGTGTTTACTTTGCAGTTGTACAAACAATATCAGAAATTAATAAAAAAAAATGGATTAGCTGATTATTATTTTTCTATCAGTTTTGAATTTTTCACTTATTCCATATTTTATTATAATTTGTATTGTGTTATTTGTCGAAAGTGATTGGTTTATTCGATTTCCAACTGTAAAATTTAATATTTTTTTTTATTAATTTTGAAAAAAATTATCTATCAATTTAACAACATTATGGTTATTAGTAACTTATTTTCATGATCCTTTTTATTAATTCTAGATCTACTTATATAAAGTTGTTTTCTTTTATTATTAAAAATGATCTTAATTTCAAAGCAACTTGTAATATTTACTCTTTCATAATTAAATCTTACAATTTATTTAAGTTTGGTGTTAAAAAAAAAACAAAAATACAAAACCATATAAACTAATTTTCGTGGGACAAAAACTACTCAATGATCCAAAATACTTTGGCAATAACTTACTGACCAAATTAAAAATCAATATCAATAGATAACACCATTGACATCCCTGCTGGTTATAAAATTGCTACTAGATGTTCATTTGATACATGTAATTGTTACATGTATCTAGAATCTGGTAACCTAATCACGACGTTTCAACAGGGGAACAGTTGGAACATAGGAAGATATTTCAGATTGAGTTATCTTTCTTGGAAATGTCCCTCATTCTTGCACATGTTTTTGGTATGTGAGTTTACCTTGAGTTACAGATCAAGTTTGAGTTTCGTGCCGGTCAGCAAATTTTTATGGGAGTTATGGCACTTTGAAGTTAGAAAATCCATTGCAATTTTATTTTCTACACTTTTTTTTAGCTCACCTGGACCGAAGGTCCATGTCCATGTGAGCTATTACCATCACTTGGCGTCCGTCGTCGTCTGTCGTCGTCGTCTGTCAACAATTTTTTCAAAAATCTTCTCCTCTGAAACTACTGAACAGAATTTAATGAAACTTGGTATGAATGATCCTTAGGGTGTCCTGCACCAAATTTGTGTTTCAATATTTGATCAGTCAAAAAACATGGCCACTGTTACTAAAATAGACCAGGGGGGGGGTCAGACTACTGTTTTTGGCTTGTAAATCAAAAAGTATAAGGGATAGATGAAATCTGATGCCAGCCTACTGCTTCAGCATCAAAAGTTCTACAAAAGTCTTCATTTTGTCGAAGTTGTCAGATGACCCCTTATAGGGGTTACAGCCCCTTTAAGGTAAAAAATAGCGTTTTTGCATGTTTTTGGCCTATAGAATGAAAACTATTGCAGATAGAGAAAAGCTGTTGCTTGCTTAAATGTGCAGCTCATTTAGCTCTACAAAAGTATCCATAGGGTCGAAGTTGTCAGATGACCCCTTATAGGCGTTACAGCCCCTTAAAGGCGAAAAATAGTGTTTTTGGCCTATAGAATGAAAACTATTGCAAATAGAGAAAAGCTGTTGCTTGCTTAAATGTTCAGCTCATTTAGCTCTACAAAAGTCTCCATAAGGTCAAAGTTGTCAGATGACCCCTTATAGGCGTTACAGCCCCTTAAAGGCGAACAATAGTGTTTTTAACCTATAGAATGAAAATATTGCAAATAGAGAAAAGCTGTAGCTTGCTTAAATGTTCAGCTCATTTAGCTCTACAAAATTCTTCAGAGGCTCGAAGTTGTCATATGACCCCTCATAGGGGTTACAGCCCCTTAAAGGCGTTAAATAGTGTTTTTGGCCTGTAGAATGAAAACTATTGCAGATAGAGAATAGCTGTTGCTTGCTTAAATGTTCAGCTCATTTAGCTCTACAAAAGTCTTCATAGGGTCAAAGTTGTCAGTTGACCCCTTATTGGGGTTACAGCCCCTTAAAGGCGAAAAATAGTGTTTTTGGCCTATAGAATGAAAACTATTGCAGATAGAGAAAAGCTGTTGCTTGCTTAAATGATCAACTCATTTAGCTCTACAAAAGTCTTCATAGGGTCGAAGTTGTCAGATGACCCCTTATAGGAGTTGCGGCCCCTAAAGTAATGTTCTTCGTCCGTCCGTTAACTTTTCTTCAAAGATCTTCTCCTCTGAAACCACTGAAGGAATTGCATTGATACTTGGTATACATGATCTTTAGGATGTCCTCTACCAAGTTTGTGAATTATATACATGTCACCCAACCAACATGGTCGTCATTGCTAAAAATAGAACAGAGGGGTCAGACCATTGTTTTTGGCTTATAACTCAAAAAGTATAAGAGATAGAGAAAATCTGAAGCAACCATCCTTGTTCAGCATCAAAAGCTCTACAAATCTCTCCATTGAGTCGAAGTTGTGAATTGACTCCTTATAGGAGTTATTGCCCTTTAATCATTAAAATTGACAATTTTTACAGTTTTTGGACTATATCTTGAAAACCGTTAGAGCTAGAGGAAAAGTTAGCATTGCAGAATTGTTAAGCTCATTGAGATCTACAAAAATGATTTCAGGGTCTAAATTGTCAGATCAGCTGTTTAAGAGTGATTCCCCTTTAACTGTTTTTTCCATTAATTTTAACTGATTTTCAAAAATCTTCCTCTCTGAAACCACAAAAGGGATTGCATTGATACTTGGTATACATGATCTTTAGGATGTCCTCTACCAAGTTTGTGAATTATATACATGTCGACCAACCAACATGGCCACTGTTGCTAAAAATAGAACAGGGGGTCAGACCATTGATTTTGGCTTACAACTCGAAAAGTATAAGAGATAGAGAAAATCCGAAGCAACCTACTTTGTTCAGCATCAACAGCTCTACAAATCTCTCCATTGAGTCGAATTGTGAAACGACTCCTTATAGGAGTTATTGCCCTTTATTCATCAAAATTGACCATTTTTGCAGTTTTTGGACGATGTATTGAAAACCGTTAGAGCTAGAGGAAAAGTTAGCATTGCAGAATTGTTGAGCTCATTGATATCTACAAAAATGATTTCAGGGTCAAAATTGTCAGATCAGCCGTTTAAGAGTTATTCCATTTTAACAGGTTTTTTTTTCCATTAATTTACACTGATTTTCAAAAATCTTCTTCTCTGAAACCACTGAAGGGATTGCATTGATACTTGGTATACTTGCTCTTTAGGATGTCCTCTACCAAGTTTGTGAATTATATACATGTCAACCAACCAACATGGCCGCCATTGATAAAAATAGAACAGGGGGGGTCAGACCATTGTTTTTTGGCTTACAACTCGAAAAGTATAACAATAGAGAAAATCCGAAGCAACCTTCCTTGTTCAGCATCAAAAGCTCTACAAATCTCTCCATTGAGTCGAAGTTGCGAAATGACTCCTTATATGAGTTATTGCCCTTTAATCATCAAAATTGACCATTTTTGCAGTTTTTGGACTATATCTAGAAAACGGTTCGAGCTAGAGGAAAAGTGAGCATTGCAGAATTGTTAAGTTCATTGAGATCCACTTAAATGAAATCTGTAGCAACTTTTCTTGTTCAGCATCAAAAGGTCCTTATAGAAGTTATTGCCTTTTAACTGTTTCTTCTATTTATTTGAACTGATTTCCAAAAATCTTCTCTGAAACCACTGAAGGGATTGTTTTGCAACTTTGTATACTTGAAAGTTTGTGAAATTTATTCAAACTTTGGCATAAGAGATAAGGTGAGCGATTCAGGCTCCTGGGAGCCTCTAGTTTTCATGTTTTTGGCCTATAGAATGAAAACTATCGCAGATAGAGAGAAGCTGTTGCTTGCTTAAATGTCAGCTAATTTAGCTGTACAAAAGTCTCCATAGGGTTGAAGTTATCAGATGACCTCTAAGAGGGGTTACGGCCCCTAAAATGATGTTTTTTCATGTTTTTTGCCTATAGAAAGAAACCTATAGCAGATAGAGAAAAGCTGTTGCTTGCTTAAATGTTCACTTAATTTAGCTCTACAAAAGTCTTAATAGGATCGAAGTTGTCAGATGGCCCTTAATAGGGGTTACGGCCCCTAAAATAACCTTTTTCATGTTTTTGGCTCAAAAATGAAAACTATAGCAGATAGAGAAAAGCTGTTGCTTGCTTCAATGTTCAGTTTATTTACCTCTACCAAAGTCTCAATAGGATCGAAGTTGTCAGATGACCCTTAATAAGGGTTACGGCCCCTAAAATAACCTTTTTTATGTTTTTTGGCATTTAGAATGAAAACTATAGCACATAGAGAAAAGCTGTTGCTTGCTTAAATGTTCAGCGCATAAAGCTCTACAAAAGTCTCCATAGGATCGAAGTTGTCAGATGACTCCTTATAGGGGTTACAGCCCCTAAAATAACGATTTTTCGTGTTTTTGGCCTATAGAATGAAAACTATAGTAGATAAAGTAAAACTGTTGCTTGCTTATATAATAAAATGTTCAGCTCATTTAGCTCTATAAAATATAGGGTTGACATCAAGACCAGGTGAGCGATTTAGGCTCCTGGGAGCCTCTTGTTCATGATAATCATGTCGATATTTTATAGAGAAAAGAATGACCGATTATTATCGGAAAGGTATAACTGTATTTATCTCTGATTTGAAAAGACCGCAGTTTGGTTAATGCCCTTTTCCGGAAATCGTCCGTTTCCCGACCCTTTCAAACATTGAAAATTAATTATAAAGTTATTTTATATCGAAATGAACAGGAATTTGATATGTATTTAGAAAATACGTAAATGCGTCAAAATATTGCTGCTTTAGTACCATAAATAAGTATCCATGGCAACCATTTAGTTTGCAACATGGCTTTTCTCGGATTTAGAAATTGAAGTTTAGCACCCCGATCACCCCCATTGAATTGATTAAAAATCATTTATTTGGGTTCGTTTTTATCGATTAATTTGTATTTAGATGCTCATTATTGATAATATGAGAAATTAGTTTGAGTTTTGGATAAAAGGGGTAAACCAGAATGGGAAAAACCTGCGTTTTTCATCTTGATATCAATGAAATTCTCAAATTCCATATGTTATGATCTATTGTGTGGTGAAATTCTAAAACAATCGATGTCGATCAGCGGGGTGCTAAAACTGATTAAAGAAATGAGGTATAAAATTTCGCCTGATATGCCAAATAAGGTTAAAGGAGCGGGACTTAATTTTCAATAGAAAATTCTTCTATTCGGGTTTTTATAACTATGGAGTAATATTATTAATTTATATTTTTTACCTGATTTGATTAGTTGATTCATACCAGGTGACCTGGTGATATTTTTTGATATTGACTTGTGTCACGTGCAAAAAATTGATATTGCACGGTCACGTGTTTCATTCGAATCTGGGTTTGTTTCATTCCCCGGCCGAGAAGACACCCCAAAGGCATAGCGGAAATTTTATGTAAACATATGCAAATAACGACTCTCAAATGAGAATTTCAGCAGAGACGACTGAATTCCCAAGCAACGATTTGTTCATTTTTGATTGGAAATTGTAGATTGAAATTGAACAACTCTTGGAATGGGAATTCAGTCTCATCAACAAAATGAAGAATAGGCCTATGTCAGCTGTCTTTCCCTAAAATGCTACCAAAGTCATTGAAAGTTCACTAGTGGATGGAATAGAAATTTCAAGGTTAGTTCTTCCATCTTACTACCCACACAAAACTATTAATCTTCTTTGAAATGATAGGTTTTCAGTATGAGAAAATCACTACTTGCAGATCACAATAATTTACATGTAAAACACTTTTTAATTGCCAAGAATGTTGAATGTTGATTAATAATATAACAAATATAGCCTTCAACCACGGTCGATACGAAAAATATCGACCTGAGCTATGCATATCGACCTCCAACTGCGTTGTCGGGTCGATATGCCTCAGGTCGATATTTTCTCGTATCGACCTACTAAAAGGCTATATTTGTATAATACTTATAAAATATAATAGTTCGGATAACTGAAAATAATTATGTCAGACTACATAAGATATTAAAATTACAAATATCTTATCGAATCTATATTGTACAGGCATTTTATTTTTTCGAGTACTCGTCGCAAAAAGGGAGAAAACTCTTGGATACTTTTTTTTAACTTTTGGCGGGACTAACGTCATTAACATCGCTGCGACCATATTGTCCTGTCAATCTTTTGTTGTAATATTTACAGTTAGCAGATTTAGGTCTTGCTCCTGATGTGTTTATTTTAAGAGGTCTTACTTTAATTAAGGGTTGCAACAGATTTGTTTTGAGAAAAGATAACAAATGTTTGTCTTATGTATACTAGATCTAGAGAAATTGTTTTAGATGCATTGAAAGCAATAGGTTGCAATGCTTCGGGATTTTGGCTTCATTCTTTCCGAGCAAGAGTTGCTACAGTGTTTGCTAACAATGGCTTCCCTAAATTACATGGAAGGTGAAAGTCAGATAATGCTAAAGATGAATATGGTGCTGACATTGATCAACGTTGATCTGTTTCTTAGAATTTGGGAATCTGATTTACTTTTCATTTTTCATCTTTATACTCAGTCTGATCTTCTTTTATTGTGCATCAAAAACAGTCACTGGGCATTACAGTATCATACATTTCTTCTGTGTCTTTGTTACTGCCCGTTTCTGAGTGTACAATACTGAAATGTGCTGTGAGTTTTGTGCATAAATCAGATATTTCAAGTGTTAAGCACATAAATAATTGATGTTCGTTTGATCAAAGAGAATTTAGATCATAATGTCGTATTATAAAGTTAGAAATATTATGTTATAAGAGATTGATTGATTGATTTTTAGTTGCTTAATGTCCCGTCGGTGATATTGCAGCCATTATAAGAGAACAACTCACATAAATTCGATTAGTTTTCCTGCTATTATATAAGCATTAATTCACTGAACCATAGGCACAAAATTCTGACCCTACGGTTGAGTGATTTTCGTCCAACATTATGATAAATCCTGAAAGAACTCCGAACGAAATAGGTAATGGGACTGTCCCTGCAGACATTTATCATCTATTGATAAGCATTTAGGTGATCGGGACTCAATTTACACTTAATTAAGTTCAGGGTCAATCAGAGGAGAAATTGGAATATTTCTAGGAGAATTCCTGATCGCCCTGGATTCGAATTTGCCCTGTAACATATACATAAAAATAATTCTTTACTATGGATCACAAAGATACTTTGAAAATTTAGTGCAGCTTGCTATAACTTTCATTCATATGGATACAGACTCGTAAGAATAAAAAATAAAACTAAAAATCGTTTTTTCGATGAAAGGAATTTTGAAATATAGTTTAAAATACCTTGATGTTATATGCTGTATTGTTGTATGCACATCCTCTTTCAGTGAAATATTTTCTGCAGTCCTTGTGATATTCAACGGCGTTCATTACGATAGAATGGAAATCTTCAGCAGATATAGTGTATTTTAAAAAACGAGAAAGGTAAAGGTATTCCGACCACATTCTGAAATAAAACTTGAGCTTTAAATCATAGTTAGTTAGGTGACACAAAGTAAAAAAAAGAACAAAAAACGTTTGTTCAAATAAACATTGTTTTCTTGACGTTCATAGTCAATACATGTATATCCTATGTGATGGATTTAACTCCAACATTTACTCTTTTTTTACAAATACTAGTGAACCTTGTTGTATACTTTTGGGTTTTTAGTTACATTATTTTATGAGTAGTTGCTTTTCTAAGTAAGCATAATACAAAATTATACGTAAATGGTTAGTAAAATGAAGGTCTTCGATGAACATCCACTCAAAACATTTAGGAGATATCTGTATCTCATATATTTGTAACGACAGGTATTCTGTTTTGTCGAATTAATGAAATACAATTGCTACCTTACTTACCATGGCCATAAAATATTTTAAAATACCTTTCAACTGGATTCCTTATAATAAATATAAGACGCATTTTGGGGTTCAAATGGTATAAATAGTCAATATTTAAAACACGTGGTTCGTTACATCCTTCATTTCCGGGAACGAGCTGCCAGTGATTATTGTTATATAACGTATCGGGTGTTCCATCGCCTGAAAATAAGTCGAAATGTCAAGGATGGGTTACGATAGCCTCTCGTTTTTAGACTTGTTTTACTCATTTTAAAATACATTTCTGTAAAACTATTAAGCCGCGTAGTCAAAAACTTAATATTAATGAACATCTTTTCGGGTTTTTTTTCATTTTTCTCAAGATGAACACACATTTTTCGACATTTTTGTCGGAACGAATAACGATATAAAATAAGAACCTTTAACAGATTGCATGCTTGTTTGAGTAGATTTACGCAACAAGCATCCTCGGAAACCCAGGGTTTCTTCTCTCGCTTACTCATGAATGAGTAAGCGAGAGAAGAAACTCTGGGTTTCCGACGATGCGCAACAAGAGGCTCCCGGGAACCTGAATCGCTCATCTGCCTTCAATGACTGATGGAATGAAAATAATTTGGGGTTCTTGAGGTGAAAAACTCCCATAAATGATTATCTTACATCTTAACCCTAATCATCACCCTTCATTATAGCCAACAGCTATTCATGTATGGAAGCACCGCTCCATTCCCTTTATCATAGCAAACGGCTTTCAGATGGAGCAACGCTTCACCCTCTTTAGGAATTCCTGGGTAATGTATAATGAAGGCTTAAGTAGAACACATATAGCCAAGCATTTAAACAAAAGCTTTTCTAAATCTTTTATAAGTTTAATCTGCAAGGCAAATGAAGGACAATCACTTTTACAGGAGGAGGTAATCTGACAGCTTCAGCCTAATAAATATTTTTGAAAAGCTAATTGAACTGAAGATTTAAGCACGAAACATTTTTCTCGATCTGTAACCGCTTTTGTTCTATATGTCAAATACACGAAAAAACACTATTTTTGACGTTAAACAGA
Organism: Arcuatula senhousia; assembly: GCA_963971305.1. NCBI lineage: Eukaryota > Metazoa > Mollusca > Bivalvia > Mytilida > Mytilidae > Arcuatula > Arcuatula senhousia. The sequence goes on from OZ020308.1 coordinate 30,620,316, forward strand.
CATGTTAACTTTTCAGAGGGCCTCTCAGGGAGATTTTTTAACTTTCAGACATCCTCTTCGGGAGATTTTATCGTCATAAAGGAGTATCATATGAAACTGCAAAATGATTGAAAATTTTAATAAATACCAGTTTTTTATAGCATTTTTGCTTGTAATGCAAGTCTTTTATTTATTAGACTGACATGATCAGCAGATCTTTATTATCTTATATATAATAAAAATTCTACTATAATTATCAGCAGAATTATTCATCTTTGAAATTTTCGCAAGCATCTTGTTTGTTTATTAACCCGTGCGGGTTCCGGGCGGCGAATAGGCCCGCAGCAGCGCTAAGCTTGTCGGTACAAGTCCACTTAAGAGCGTTCAGAAACCCGACATCGGGTCAGGCCGCTTTGCCCACAAAGCGACTGGGATGTGTGCCCCAGGTGGTTGAATAGGGCAGCCCTGACATCGAGAGATGCGGGGTCGTCAGGCGATAATGCAGAAATCCTGACCGCAAACCATGGTGGTGTACAGTGTTTGGAAAAATGTCACGTTCCTCGCACGTTAAAGAACCCTGGTGCAGGTCTCGGTAAGAGTAGGACCCGTATGTCCCCATGCAGGAGGCTAAATTTCCCGTCCCTACCCATCACTCCTTTTCCCAGTGGCAGTCAAAACTATCCTACCCGATTGGCCTTGTGTCCCCATTTCCTCCACTTCATCATCATTTCATGTTCATTGTATTACCACTTTCATGTTCATCTCCCGGATATAGCCGAAATCGTGCTGCTTGGGAGTAAAGCAATAACTAACTAACTAACTGTTTGTTTATAAAAGTGGTTGTGAAGTTGTATTTGATAACTAAGGCGAATTTTATAAAATGAGAATACAAAAATAATAATTTCATGGTAAAACGGTTAACGATTTTTCCATCTTTAAAGGCTTTTAAGACCATTACCTATACAAGGGGGTCATCTGACAATTTTGACCCTGAATTCATTTTTGTAAATCTCGACGAGCTTCACAATTGTTATGCCCCGCCATCTTTGTTGGGGGCATACTGTTTTTCGGTCCGTTTGTCCGTCCGTCATACTTTAGTTTTCCGCCTTTTTGTCGAAATTCTTGCATACAAAAGGTTTTTGGTATGTGGGTCTACCATGATGAGTTACAGGTCAAGTAGGAGTTTCGTTTCGGTCCGAAGATTTTGACCTAAATTACGGCCCACGAACTGAGCATATTTTGTAAAAATAACAGTTTTCCGCACTTTTGTTCGACATCCTTGTTTATATTCAAACGATTTTTGGTATGTGAGTATACCATGATGAGTAACAGGTCAAGTTAGTTTCGTTCAGGTCTACTGATACTTGCATGCGGGACATATTTATCACCTTGACACATTTCCTTGTTCCTTTTGCACTTACGGTTTTCAAGAGTCAATTTTGACGATTAAGGGGAAATATCTCCTAAAATGAGTCGTCCCACAACTTTGACTCAATGGTGAGTTTTGTAGAGCTGTTTGTGCTGAAGATGAAAGGTTGCTCTCTCATACTTTTTGAGCTTATGTTGTTTCATTCTTATTCGTGGGGTATCAATTTTCGTGGTTTTCGTGGATGGCGTTAACCCGCGAAATTCGATTACCCACGAAAAGAAAATTAGCATTCTGTATGCTGCAGACCACGAATTTAAGAATCCACGAACTTATCAATTTTAATCAATCCACGAAAATTGATACCCACGGAAATAATGAATCCACAGTATAAGCTTAAAACTCTGGTTTGAGTCCTCTTTTCTATTTTTACAAAAGCGGTCATGTTGGTTGGTCGGAGTTCACAAATTCACACACTTAATAGAGAATATCCAAGAAATCTAGTGTACAAAGTTTCAAAGCAATCCCTTCAGTAGTTTCAAGGGAGATTTCTTAAAATCAGTTAAAATTGATAGAAAAAAAAACAGTTGAATAACTCTTAAACGGTTGATCTGACAATTTTGACCCTGAAATTTTCCGAAGCTAACTTTTCTTCTAGCACTAACAATTTTCAAGATAAAGTCCAAAAACTGTGAAAATGGTCAATATTGACGATCAGGTGGAAATAACTCCCACAAGGAGTCGTCCCACAACTTTGACTCAATGAAGAGCTTTGTTGAGCTTTTGATGCATAATAAGGATGGTTGCTTCGGATTTATTCTATCTCCATATACTTTTTAGCTAAAAGCTGAAAACTATGGTCAGACCCCCTGTTCTATCTTTAACAACGGTTGCCATGTTGGTCGGCGTACACAAAATTCACAAACTTGGTTGAGGACATCCTAAAGATCAAGTATACAAAGTAAAAAAGCTATCACTATCACTCCGGCACCAACACTTTTGAGTTGGGGAATACATCAAAGCTTTTAATTATCCGTCTAAATTTCAAAATTGTCTAAACCTTAAGGTTCTTCCTACCCCAGACAAAGGTTGAATATCTTAGTAATAATTTGGTTCCCCAGATTGGTAGTTTTGGTTATACTGTTCTATGCTCTTCATATTTATACAGTGTTTGGCATTTTCAATATTTTTGGTACAGCGCCTCTGATGAGTCTTGAATAGACGAAACGCGCGTCAGGCGTAGCAAAATTTATTGTCTGGAACTTTGTTGTTATTTGTATTTCAGTGGTTTCAGAGAAGATGATTTTTTTAAGACATGTTTACGGACGGACGAGGAGCGCTTAACGGATCTGCTGAGCTAAAAATTTAACCCTTTAAAGGTCTATCTTATATTTTACTCTAAATCACGGTAATATAAATTTTACATTTTGTCTGATTTAACCCATTAAAGGTCTACCTTTTTTTTCTCTAAATAAAGGTAATTTATATCAAACATTTTGTCTACGAATGCCTAGTATATAATCAAACAATGTTACTGTAATTTCAACCCTGAAAATTATCTGACAAACATATTTTGATTTTTGAGTGCCCTCAGCGAGGATCGAACTCACAACATTTGGGACATCTACGGCGTATGCGCCTAGCTAACAGAACAGAGGTTTTAACCACTACACCATCCTAGGCTCCTCATTTTGTCTACTATGTATTTCGAACACGATTTTTTTCGAACCTTTCGTTTAAGTTCTTAAAGTGAGTGAACATATGTGCTCCAGATAAAAAGCAGTTCTTGATTGATAAAGCACACCCGTCGCGCTTCTAATAGTCAATTCGGCGTGTCAAATCCGATTAAGGAAGACAACACGTAGCATTGTGTCATACCAATATATACACTCATTTGAAGAGTTAATAAGCATGATATTGTATATCCGCGATGCTTTTACGGGTGAAAAGGGCCCGTGAGGCGAATAGACCCGCAGCAAACCCTTGCTTGTCGTAAGCTGCGACTAAGGGTCTTCTAACACCGGGCTAGTGTTCAGCCAATAAAGCGACCACTTGTGTATCTTAGGAGGCTGAATAGGATGGCCCTCGTCCGCGGGGGTTGTCAAGTCTGATACGAAAACCCTTAACACTGACCATGGTGGTTCAACGTGTGTGGAGAGTGCAAAGCTTCATGCATGTAAAATACACCTCTGTGGACCACCAAGCTGTGCCGTTGGTGTAGTGGTTAAACGCGTCGGGCTACTAACGCCATGGTTAAATGTTTGAATCTCTTCAGTGGTGAAGAGATTTCCCGACTCTCTCTTGACAAAATTTGCGAAGATGTCTCAGGAAATGATGCTTGTTCTTCGGAAGGGACAAATAAAGTTGTCCCTGTTTACCGAGACCAATACCCTGTGCACGCTAAAGACCCCTTGGTAGAGTTCGATAAGGGTAGGCTCAATGGAGGGTGTTTAAAAGGCAACACTTGCAAAATACTAGCCAGCTGTAGCGGGAGTTATAGAAGCATTTAGCTTGTTTCCCTATCCAGCATAAATAAGAACGTTTAAACTACTAAGTAAGTAGTGCACCACACAGGCTGAATTTTCCGCAACCCACCTCTTTCCCGTGGTCTTCAAAATTAATGTTATGTGTATCGAATCCCATCCCATATTTCACTTCATCATTAAATGATCATTTATAGCGTTTCGTTGGCGTAAACACCACCTCACTTACTTAAGTGTCCCACTCGGTTCTATGTAGACTAAGAACTTCTCTGCGATTTCTCTCTTACCAAACAAATAGTAAACGGAAATAATTTTGACCACCACGCATTCTGTACGAGTTATTTGCAATGTGTTTACGATTTTGTTTTGGACAATAGTGCTTATCACTGATTTAGTTTTACGAGTTAAGACAATTCCACACGATTCATTGTAATTGGAAACGAGTTTAAAACTCGTTAGATCGTGTAGAAGTAAATTTCAAATAAAAGTTGTGTGACGAGAATATAAATTTCATTTGTTTTTCCTTCAGTTAAACAATGATAATATAGCCAACAGTTCAAGATTTGTTAGTAAATTAGAAAACAAAACGTTGTTCTAAGACCAGATTAGGTCTTTTAGTTCCTAGGAAATAAAGGTTATTTTACAGAAATGCTTACCTGTAACTAAGTTGAAATATGGTTTACTTTTAGACTCTTTATTCAATGGTGTTGTTTGAATGATATTTATTGCGTCAGTAAAACAATCAAAATATTGGTCCAAACTCATGTAGTCTATAAAAACAGAAATATAAGTACATGATCATGAATTTAAAATGCATATTTCACGGGTGGACATCGGTTAATATAACATGTATAACAGCAAAATTGTAAGTTAACAGTTCTAATCTGCCTTTAAGCCAAAAAAAAACAGCTTGAATCAATTGACTTAGAATTTATTTTTCTTTAAGGTTGCGTAGCGTGCAAGATGTATACCTACTATGACAATGTCATATTGATATATTTCTCTTTTTATTATATTGTACTAGGAAAACCCCGCGAATTCGCGGGAAAATCAATCGTTGGTTCCTTTACGAAATATTACGCAATAAAACAATGCTATACCATTTCCGGAATAATTAATTAGGTTAATTAGCAAACTGCGGACATAATTGCATATGTATTAATGAAATTTTAAAAGGGCAGAACCATCCCCTATATTTGATACATGAAGCTTAGTCGTAGCATTGGTTGTTTAGGCTGCAACCCGGCTAACAAAAAACGCTTCGTTATTTTAACAAAATATTACACAATAAAACATTGCATTTGCGTGACCTTATTATTTTTCATTTTCAGATAAGAATAAACTTCTTAGTCTCGGGCGCCAAATGCCCTCTCGGACACTTCCTATCGCTTTTTAGTATGACCGCTGGAGTGTAATTCCGGAACGATGACGGCTATAACGTTTCCGGATCAATTAATTAGGTTGATTAGCAAACTGCGGACATAATTGCATATGTGTTACTGAAATTTTAAAAGGGCACAACCATCCCCTATATTTGAAATATGAAGCTTAGTCGTAGCATTTGTTGTTCAGGCTGCAACCCGGCTAACAAAAAACGCTTCGTGATTTTAGTAGTATAGATTTAAACTGTTTTCCTTTAACTTGTTTTTAACAAGGGACAATGTGAGCTTATGCCATCAATATGCGTCGGACAAGTCAATAAATAATTTTTAAAATCTTTACCAGGACCAGTGAACCAATTTGACTGAAATGTAAAAGGCTTATTTTCAAAGGATTCAATAAAATACATGGCCGCTACCGTAACATGTACAAAAAGAAAACATGGGATTAAAGCACACGAAATGACTTTTAACTCGGCAACTGTAAACGATAAGAAAAATCCGAAGGATCTAATAAAAAGGTCTATTAAGTCGAATTTGTCAAGTGACCCCCTACTAGCGTTTTGACATGTTTTTACACTGATGTTACTCATGCATTTGGTGACACCAAATGAAATGCACCATACTGGCCAGAAAAACTGGTACATACTCACTTTTTTACATCAAAATCCTATTAATTATAAAGAAGTAACAAAGAATATGTACTGATGTAAAAAAAATGCTTAATAGTATCTAAATTACAATTAAAACATTTCATTTTTCATTTGTCCTATGTTACGAAATATTGTCCGTTCTCGTGTAATATGATCCATTAATTTGCGTTTTTTTTCATCAAAAGTATTCGTGTTCAGACAATGCTACGTTGGATCTTTTTGTATGATGCCGTCAAAACATTTTAAAATCAAAATGGGTACAAACAATAGACCCGTAGAAGCAAGAACAGGTTGGGCAAAAGTGTCCCATAGGAAAGGAAAACTATTATTTTTTTATTTAAATAATGCAATTATTTGGGCCCGCAAGGTGGATAGCCCGCGGCAGCGCTAAGCTTTTCGGTATAAATCCACTACTAAAGTGCGCCCGGAAACCCGACATCGAGTCAGGCTGCTTAGCCCATAAAGCGACTTGGATGTGCGCAACAGGTGGTTGTAAAAAGATCCGTTTGTGAACGGCCAAGTACTAAATTTTAAAAAGAATATTCTGTATCAAGTGACGCAATGCGTCAAAGGATTCATCAAGAGAAGGTATAAAACGAACAAGAGCGAAGAGAAGAAAACAGGAAGAGAGAAGGCGTAAATATAGAAAAAAAAACCGCGAATATAAGGTTGATGACTACAAAAGAAATGATAATTCTCGTGTTGAAAATACGGGCTTTGAAGAAATCAAAAATGGCCATACCCGCAAGTCAAAAAAATACTCATGGACTTTAAGAAAACTAGTCTTCTTAACAAATTTTATCCCCCGAAGAAATAGAAAAACATAAAAAAGTTAAGTTAAGTTATTCGTTAACCTAATGACCCTAAAAGGGCAAAAATTCCAACAAGGGGTTGCACCACTCGACCATTCAAAAAACAGGTATAGTGGGTGACCAAAATGACCTGGAAAGGGGAGGCACGGTACCACCCATCATGCTTAAGCTTTATACCAAATTTAAAATCATTTCCATCAGTACAAGCCAAGAAATCTGTTAGGGGACATTGTCTATTTTTTTGGTACTTAAAAAGTCTTATCTCGGCTCTAAAAAAACAGGACGTAGATGCGTAACTGACCTAGAAAGGGAGAGCACGGTAAAACTCATCATGCGAAAGCTGTTTACTGAATTTGAAATCAATCCCTTCAGTTGAAGCATAGAAATTTGTTACGAAAGTTTGTAACAGACGGTCAGACAGATGGATAATGTGATTGCAATACAACTTCCTCTCTTACGAGTATGAGGATAGTATTCTATTTGGTCTCGACAAAATCCCGTGAATACGACAAAATTAACATAGAAGGGAATATCTGTATAGAAAACACTAGTTTTAAAACTCAACTGAACATTTGTAAATCAGCATACGCTAACATTTAGGAAACTTCCGAGTAATCAGTACCAACGATACTTTGATTTAAATTGCCGTTTCTTTAATGTTGGTTACACTCATTCCACACCTCTTTATCGTTTATTTTTAATGAAAAGGTTCTGAGAAAGTTAGTTTAATCATCTTAGAGTAAAAGGGTTCCAGTCGGAATTGCCGAGGGTTTACAGGCACACACAAAAAGCAATCAAACGAAGTTTTTTTTTCATATTGAACTGCCAGCTACTGTTGCTCTTTTTTGGAACATTTTGTGTTGGTTATATGTTTCGTTCAAAATAAAAAAAAAAGAAAAGGAAAATGAAAATAAGGGAACGACCTCTCGATTTTAAAGGGGGCTGTGGTGAAACTTAAAATAAAAAATGCAGGCGGCCAAAATATGGAATTAAGAAGGCAGAACATTGCTTTGAATTAAAAAAAGACAGGATTTTATCTAGACTGCGAAACGGAGCGAGACATAGGCGTTAACTTTTATGTTAAGGTTTTATGAGAACCTGCATACATATAAAAGCAATGTTAAGGTTTTGCGAGCACCTTTATATCTCAGGCAAAATAAGCCCTAAGTTGATGAAACTTGGTATGCTAATGTCCCAGTAGTAGCTTAGCACAGTTATAGTCCAATCTTTAGACCTTGACCTTGATTTTCTAGTTGAAGGCTTTGGTAATTTTTAATACATATCATAGCAATGTTAACGTTTTGCAAGCACCTTTATATCTCAAGAAATATAAGTCTTAGGTTAATGTAACTTGGTATGCATATGCCCTAGTACAAGTATAGTACAGTGGTATCCCATCTTTTGACCTTGACTGATTTCCCGGTTGATTTACTTTGACTATTTTCAAAACATATAATAGCAATGTAAAGGTTATGTTGAATCAGTTGTTAAGTGTTTTACTCAACGCATATTAAGTTGGAACGACTGTAAAAGGACTGAACCATCTTAAATTAAGTTGAATTAGTTGTGAAATGACTGACATATCTAAAAAAAAGTTTGGTCAGTGTTTGTTGAAAATGCCAACAGTCTTTTTGACAGTATTTTACGGTTAGTATTTTTAATTACCAGTTTTGTGAACACCTCTATATCGCAAGAACTTTAATCCGAGGATGATGCGACGTGGTATTCATATGTCCCAGAAGTAGCTTAGCACAGTTATATCCCCATCTTTTGACCTCACCCTTGATTTTCCAGTTAAGTGACTATGATAATTTTCTATACATACAAGAACAGATTCAAGGTCCCCCGCCCGTTGAACGTTATATTGTTGAAGGGGCATAACTCCAATAATAATGTGTTCTATGGGAGAAAAAATGACTAAGTCGTTAAACAGGAAGTAGATGTCAGACTGACCTGAAAATCACTTACACCTTAGGGGACCCCTATAGGAGTCTGCATACAAAATTTCAGAACCCTAGGATTAGTAGTTACTGAGAAAAGTGTTACAAAAAATTTACCATTGAGCCTATGGGAGAAAAAATGACTAAGTCGTTAAACAGGAAGTAGATGTCAGACTGACCTGAAAATCACTTACACCTTAAGGGACCCCTATAGGAGTCTGCATACAAAATTTCAGAACCCTAGGAATAGTAGTTACTGAAAAAAAGTTACGAAAAATTTACCATTGAGCCTATGGGAGAAAAAATGACTAAGTCGTTAAACAGGAAGTAGATGTCAGACTGACCTGGAAATCACTTACACCTTAGGGGACCCCTATAGGAGTCTGCATGCAAAATTTCAGAACCCTAGGATTAGTAGTTACTGAGAAAAGTGTTACAAAAAAAGTGTGACGGACGCACAGACGGACGCACGGACGGACACCGGCATTTCCAAGTCCCCGCTCCGCGTTGCGGCGGGGGACAAAAACAGCAATGTTAAGGTTTTGCGAGTGCATTTCTTTTTAAAGAACTGTAAGTCCTAAATTCAAGAAACTTGGTATGCATATGCCCAATAGTAGCTTTTATTGTGTTTAAGGTATTCCGATTATGCCGACAGGCGAGACGTACTTTAGTGTACTTTCAAATTAAACAAAATGTATGCATAAGCGCGCTAAAGATAATAATGTGACTAACACACGTTAACTTGAAATAGTAGTAAAATGACTAACTATTTTTTTTATAAAAATTTAAATGTGTCTAAAATTACTGATCAAACGCAAAATAGTTGTAATAGGTGTACAATGACTGACCCAACTCAGACAAAGTTTTAAAAGTTGTAAGGCGTCTAACCCAACGCAATTTAAGTTGAATCACTTGTAAGGCGTTTGACCCAACACATTTTAAGTTGGAACAACTGTTTATGGACTGTTCAAACGGAACATAAGTTGAATCAGTTGTTAAGTGTTTCACTCAACGGATATTAAGTTGGAACAAAAATAAAAGGACTGAACCTACTTAAATTAAGTTGAATTAGTTGTGAAACGACTGACATATCTAAAACAAAGTTTGGTCAGTCATTGTTGAAAATGCCAATAGTCTTTTTGACAGTATTTTACGGTTATTATTTTTAATTTTCAGTTGCAAAATGCCTGAGTATGGTACAGACAGTCGTCTATTTTGCCAGTAGTGAAGTTTGGATACAATTGGACTTATGATGTCAGAGGAGTTAACGTTTAAAAAAGTTTACGGACGGACGGACGGCCGCCAAGTGATGACAATAGCTCACATTACCATTCGAGTCAGGTGGGCTAAAAAAGAAAAAAATATAAAAATCATTATATCCTGCAGTCTTTGTTGTACACACACTGAAAAAATCGATCATCTCAAATTAAACCATGTTCATGATGTTGGGGCAAACGTATTGATAAACCCTAAACATTCTCAATATACCTGTACCGTAGACAAATCGCCTTTACTTTGATACCAATTTAACACACCAAACCATGCACACCTACATGAATCGTTGACAAATAGTATTTTCTTGATTCTAATTAAACAATATTTATTATAATTGAACACAATCAACCACATGCACATACCTTTACCGTTGAAAAATCTTGTCCTACTGAAATAAAAAGGTTCTTTCTTACATCCCTTAACGACCACTTCAGAGTGATAGGATATTCCATTCCAAACATCAGTCGTCCCGCATTTAGGTTGTCCAACAATAAAAAAATACGGCGCACAACGTAAAGTATGTATCGGTGTTGTTAAATGTTTTCCCTGGTAAAAACTAACATTGCGATAGAAGCAAGGATTACGAAATTCTTCTGAATGACTAAAACTTTCCTGAAAAAAAAATAAAAATCTTAACGAATATGTAAAAACTGTAAATCTAAACAGAAGACAAATTCAGTCAACACCAACAAGAACAGGACAAAAACAGACATGTTAAAGATGGAAACACAAAATAACTGAATATCAATCAACAACGCAAACTCAAGTCGAAACAAGAGTGTACTCGGGTGCTCCGGAAGAGTACCGGTAACGGAAAACAGAACAAAACTCTATGACTTACCAACATCTGCACTCATCTGAGAGAAGCAGAGGTACCAATGGGGCATCCGAATGTCAAAAGTCCGAAAGGGCAGAGACTAAACCAGTTAACACAAACAAGAACGGGACAAAAACAGACAACACGCAAAACATGGAAACACAAAACAACTGAATATCAATCAACAACGCGAACTCCAGTCGAAACAAGAGTGAACTCAGGTGCTCCGGAAGAGTAAGCAGTTCCTGCTTGCTATAGCACACCCGTCGCGTTGCCAATAGTCCATTCAGCGTGTCAAATCCAGTAAAGGAAGACAAAACAACACCCTATGACAAACCAACATCTGCACTCATCTGAGAGATCGAAATCCCATATTTGTCTATAAGTGCATGATGTCTTCCGTAAAATTTCTTGAGTGAAGACAGCAACCGAGGAGCAACATAACCCTGTGTGAGCAATTTTTGCGTCAGACGTGTCGCTCTGCTAAGGAAATCGATGTAAGTCCCGCACGCTCTGGAGTAACGAATCAATTGAGATACGTAAACTCCATAAGCTGGAGCTGACGGAATATTGCTACACAAGAAGGGGAAGTTGACGATTGGAAAGTTGAAGTCATCACGTTTGTCATAGAGCCTTGTTGAAAGTCTTCCTTGAGAGTCAATTTCGAGATGTAGATCTAAATATGAAGCAGACTTCCTAGAATCCGTTGTGTCCTTTATCTCAAGCTCCTGTGGATATATGAGATGGAGAAAGTCACCAAATCGAGAATCGTTTAGTGAAAGGACATCATCAATATAACGGAACGTGAGGTTGAAAGAGAGAGCTAGTCTACGGTCTTTTTTGTCTAGAAGAGATTGCAAGAAGTCTGTTTCATATGAATGAAGAAACAAATCAGCAAGCAAAGGTGCACAATTAGTGCCCATTGGAATCCCTATTGTTTGCTGAAAAACACGTCCACCAAACTGAACAAATATGTTGTCAATAAGAAAGTTGAGCATGTCGATTATTTGGTCTTCTGTAAATTTGTTCTTTTTCTTGGACTCATTGATGACAAAGTAAGTCTTGGTATAATCGACTACAAGAAATTTGTACCTGCGTTTTCCATTCTTTTTTAAAAAGCTGCGTTTAATCAGCTGTGCCAATCGCGATTTCAGTTGTTCATGTGGGATAGAAGTGTAAAGTGTGGAGAGATCGAAATCCCATATTTGTCTATAAGTGTATGCTATCTTCCGTAAAATTTCTCGAGTTAAGACAGCAACCGTGGAGAAACATAATCCTGTGTGAGCAATTTTTGCGTCATTTAGTTAGTTATTGCTTTACTCCCAAGCAGCACGATTCCGGCTATATCCGGGAGATGAACACGAAAGTTGTGATTCAATGAACACGAAATGATGATGAAGTGGAGGAAATGGGGACACAAGGCCAATCGGGTTGGGGAGTTTTGACTGCCACTGGAAAAAGGAGTGATGGGTAGGGACGGGAAATTAAGCCTCCCGCATGGGGATCCTACGGGTCCTACTCTTTCCGAGACCTGCAGCAGGATTATTTAACGTGCGAAGAACGTGACATTTTTCCCAACACTATGGTTTGCGGTAGCGACCACTAGATATTTGTATTTGCTTTTTCCATTCTTTTTTCAAAGTTTTGGTGGTTTTTTTTCATATTACACGCCGTGTATAAGGACACCTTGAACTGGGTTGTACACACAATATCAAGCTATATTTGTTTGTCATCTGGTGATGGTTAAATTGAGAAAAAAAATAATGTTTTCCGCTTAAAAAGCTCGACCAGGGAAATGAGAACAATTATCGTACAAAAAACACCTACTAAAGGTAATAACAAAACTACCGAACTTGAATGATCAATCTCATAGTCCAGAGAAAATGACAAAAACGAATCAGTCACACCTGATAATTGGTGTATCGCAATGGTTCTGACTTGGTACAGGCACGCTAAATGAACGCTTATAATTTCCCCCTGGACTTAGACAGGCACGTATGTCAAACAGGTTTTGTTGGCCAAAAAAATTGCTATGTTTTCAACTCACACCTTAACATTAAATCTCACACTTGCTGGTTCTGATAGTTAGCTAAGAAACACCCCGGCCCAGATGGTGAATTGGCCTGCAACATACCTAGCTTGTCGTAAGAGGCGACTAAAGGTCTTTGGATTCTAACGTCGGGTCAGAGCTCAAACCAAAGAGCGACCAAGTGTGGAACTCGTCTGCGCGGGTTGTCAGGTTTATAATACAGAAACCCTGACCGCTGGCCATACTGGGCCAAGTGCGGGGCCCGGGAGGCGAATAGGCTTTCAGAAGCGCTAAGCTTGTCGTCAAAAACCCACTTAGGAGCGCTCAGAAACCTGACATCGGGGTCAGGCCGCTTAGCCCATAAAGAGACTGGGTGCGTGCCAAAGATGGTCGAATTGGGAAACACTGTCATAATGAATGCTGGGTTGTCATGTTATAATACAGAAACCCTGACCGCAAACTGAAGTGGGCCAACGTGTGTGGAGAGGGCCACGGTTCATGCACGTTAAAGATCCCTTTGTGGACCGCCAAGCAGTGCATGCATATGCTAAATTTTCTGCCCTTACCCAACCCTTCCCTTTACCAATGGTGTTCAAAATTTACAGTCCCGTGCGGGTCCCGGATGGCGAATAGGCCCGCAGCAGAGCCTAGCTTGTCGTAAGAGGCGACTAAGGGTCTTGGGATTCTGACGTCGGGTCAGTGCTCAGCCCAAAGAGCGACCAAGTGTGTACCCTAGGTGGCTGAATAGGGTGGCCCTCGTCCGCGGGGTTTGTCAGGTCTATAATACAGAAACCCTGACCGCCGACCATAGTGGGCCAACGTGTGTGGAGAGTGCCACGCTTCATGCACATAAAAAACCCCTTTGTGGACCGCCAAGTAGTGCACCATATAGGCTAAATTTTCCGCCCCTACCCACCTCTCCCCTTTTCCTGTGGTTCTTCAAAATTACCGGTCCTTTTTTTTCCCGTCCCACCCCCATATTTCATTATCATCATCGTTTCATGTTCATTTTATCACCCTTTTCATGTTCGTCGCCTGTATATAACCTATATAGCGTTGCACGGGCGTAAAACACCAACTCACTCACTCTCTTAACAAGGTAGAAGACCTCGATGAAAGATACTCAAAATTACTTAGAAATATAGAAATTTATAGCCAACTTGGTGATATTCTACTTCAACGCGACTTTAATGCATAAACTAATACTAAAGATGACTTTGTTATTTCTGATGAATCTACTTTACCAGAAGTGAATGATCTTAGATATACAAAAGATATTCATACATGTATGTATAGAAATAATCTTGATAAAAAAAGTCTAAATAGAAGTGGTTAATTTTTACTTGATTTATGTAAAGAATGTAGTTTAAGAATTTTAAATGGAAGAAAACCTGGTGATCCATGTATCCCATATAATGGATGTAGCCTTGTAGACTACTGCACGGGCGTAAAACACCAACTCACTCACTCACACTCAAAATTTACATCCTGTTTTACCAACCCCAACCACCATTTTCTCTCTGTGTATGTAGGTTCAACCAGGAGTCATCAATGTAATTTCGACAGATAAGGGCTAATTGTGTGAAGTTAGGTAAGGGTTGCCTATATTCTACACAGGTAACTGGTATGGCTTCAATTCAGGTAAGGGTTCATTGTCAATCACCAGGGTTTTAGATCGTGTGAGGTCTTTTGTGAGTGGTTTTATCACTTTCTGTGTGCATTGGTTATGGTGCGTTTAGGGTTCATTGGCCTAACCTGTGAGTTGGTTTGATTTACTTCTGGTTTGTTTGGGCCTTTTTGTATGACATACATGTGTCTGTGCTTTAGGTGCTGTTTCCTGGGTGGGTCTAAACAATTATGGTATTTTTTTCAATAAGTTCTTGTCCTGATTATAACTGGAATATTGTTGACTGGACATGAAACAAACAACAAACAAACGAACCACAAACCTCATCAGTAATTTTAAATCACGGTTAATATTTAAATTTACTGTCCTGATTTGATACAAATAACAAAATTGACTGATATAAAGGAAGCAGAGGTACCAATGGGGTATCCGAATATCAAAGGTCCGAAAGGACAGAGACAAAACCAGTAATCACGAACAAGAACGGGACAAAAACAGACAACATGTAAAACATGGAAACATAAAATAACTGAATATCAATAAAAAACGCGGACTCCAGTCGAAACAAGAGTGAACTCTGGTGCTCCGGACATTGGGTCATTTGTTGACAATCTCAGAAGCAGAGGTACCAATGGGGTATCCGAATGTCAAAGGTCCGAAAGGACAGAGACAAAACCAGTAAACACGAACAAGAACGGGACAAAAACAGACAACATGTAAAACATGGAAACACAAAATAACTGAATATAAAACAACAATGCGAACTGAATTTGGATTGGAACGGAACTACTTAAATAATATAAAATACCTAAGTAGTGTTAAAAATGGTTATTTCGGGGGTGTAAGTGCATATCTCATATCAGCAGCTTTTCTATAAAAATAAAAATAGTCGAAAACCAAAACTTGTGCCCGGAAAGTATTTTTTTTTTTTGCAAAAAGATCATATAAGAAACTTAGCGCTGCTGCGGGCCTATTCGCCACCCGGAACACGCACGGGTTTTTAGACATACGAATGCCACATTCAATTTGGTATCTCCGATTGGTATCTCAGCAACTGTCTTAAAGTAAAAGATCGTAGGTCAGCAAATATGTTTGCTGAACTCAGCGTCCTTGACATTTAGGTAACCGTTCTCCTTGAACCATGTACTGGTGAAGAACATAGACAATTTCTTAAGCCATATGATTTGTTTCCCATCCAACTCCATATTTCATTTATCATCATCATTTCATGTTCATTTTATCATCCATTTCATGTGCATCCCCTTTAAATACACCATCTCAATCACTCACATATTTCAACCCTTTGGCATGAATTCAACATTAATTTAACATTGAGGGATTTTTATATAGTTTTATGGCGATATGTAATTTCAGAATTTTCCCTCCAACTAAATGAACTTTTCATAATGTCACAAGTAATGTTCTGATTCTGAATAGTTCGGTATTCTGTATTACAAATACCAAAACGCGGGTATAAACGGTTAATTTGGATATGCTAAATATCGAAATTCCACTCATCAGTAGTATTTAAATAAAAAAAATTGGAAGGTCAAAATCCATATCCAGCACCGAGGATATCGACCATGTGCATAACAAGATAAGAAACGTCGTGTTTTAAACAATTTTGAATTTAAAAATCGGAAATTTCAGCGACAAAAATGTTGTAAATTTTATGGTAAATCGTGTCAGACAAGTTTTAAGATCAGGCTTGTGATTCCAAATTCCAAAACGGTTGAAAACGAAAAGAACTCAAAACTCAAAAACTTTCGAACGTTCAAAACTAACCTCGTCAGTTAATGTTTGTCATACCTTTTTTACAACCCCTCTTAAAGGACCTAATGTAAGAAACTTTCCAAAAGATGTAGTTTTGTTTTATTTAAATTTAACATCACATATATACACTCCGAAAAAAGTTAAGCACCACCAGATTTAAAACTGACGCCATACTTTTATTTCGCCATTAAACTCTCTGATTTTAGCCATGAGGAAACCTTATAGTATTATCTATCGTTTGCCTCTAAAACCAAGCAAAGCAATTTTTTGTTCTTTTACATCAGTGCCATTATTAATTTTGACTAAGCAATGACAAATGTTCTAGTTTCGGGGGTCATTTTCACATGGTAAAAAAGTCAGTAAATTTTCATGTCAAGTATTATTCAATACTGTGAAAGGGTATTCGAAAACAGTGGAATTAATTATTTTTGGAGCGTAAAAAATCTCTTGATGTTTTGGACAAGCTTCGTGCATTTGAAAAAAAATTTTGTTGATAGTTACGAATTTCTACTTTATATACTAACCTTCCGCATAATCTGATTAAAAAGAAATTAGAATATTTGGTTAAATGGTGTTTTGACAAATCTAAAAGTGATTATATCTGTTCTAGAGTTTCAAAATCATTTAGTAAATCATTTTAAAGTATCGAGACTCAAAAAGGTTACACTAACTGGACTGATGCAGAAACTAATATGATTAAGGCCCTGCCTTTTTAGCGAGCATCGAAAATCTATGTGCCTTTTAAAAATAAGTCAATCTGCTCGACCTACTAAGTTTAACGTAAAGAGGGAACTTAGGTAGTAACAAAGTCTGACCCCACCCAACCCAAATTATATACACTTGAGAAAGTTGTTGTTAAAATATCTAAAACAATAACTACTTATTAAAAAATCAATTATTTGTGGAAATAATAAATCCTGTAACATTCTGGGACGACATTTAGCAGGAACGAAATTAGTCCATTTTATGGATTACTTGACGTCATTTCCTTGTCAGAGTATTTCGCGCTTCTTCGGCAGATCAAACAACATTCAGTTCTGTCAGGTTTTGTGAGATTTTCTGAGTATCAGTATTTTATTTGAAGCATTGGTAACAGAAGGTACATTAAGAAACCTGGCGGAAAAAAAACGGTAAAGATAAAATATCATGCAGGATTGAGGAAAGTGAGTGAAACCCCCACAGGATGGAACTCTTCTTTCATTTTCAGGTAAGAACCTTTTATTTATTATTATGAGAAGGTTTTATTCAGTAAATTTATGTATTTTTTTATCTTATTTTATCTTACTAAGAATTTAACAAAGTTTGGTCAGTATCATGCATTTGGTATGACTAGTCTATGGGACAATGTTGCCAAAAGCTAGCTCGGTATTTTCCGAAAGATCGTTCTTCCACGGAAAAGACCGAATGGTGTTAAAAATAAAAATCTGTGTGTAGAAATAAAAAAGTGGATGAATGAGGGTTTTATCACTGTTTTTGAATTATAATTTTAATATTTCTGCATAACAGATTATGGTGTATTTTTCATAATCTCAGAGGGTTGATTGTTTTACTTGCTCCGTGCCTATTATTCTTTTCACTCCGTAAAAGTAAACCTGTTCCGGTTTTATCGTCAGTATATTTCTGGCACATCTCAAAACATGCACAATGCCGTAGGGCTCGCATCTGCGATGCTCGCTATTACTGCTCTAAATTATTAGTCCCCTACCGGCGAAAGCCAAAGGGAACTATAGGTTTGCGCTCTGTCCGTCTGTCTGTCACGCCTCATTTTTCCGCACTTTTTTTCTAAATGCTTAAAGATAATGAACTGATTTTTGGTATGTGAGTTAACCTCGATAAGTTACAAATCAAGTTTGAGTTTCATGCCGGTCCACAAATTTGTATAGGAGTTATGGCCCTTTGAACTTTGAAAAATCACTTAAATTTCAGTTTTCCGCATTTTTTTTCTAAATGCTTATAGATAATGAACTGATTTTTGGTATGCGCGTTTACCTTGATGAATTCCAGATCAAGTTTGAGTTTCTTGCCTGTCCACAAATTTGTATGGGAGTTATGGCCCTTTGAACATTTACTAAAATTTCAGTTTTCCGCACTTTTTTCTAAACGCTAATAGATAATGAACTTATTTTTCGTATATGAGTTAACGACAATGAGTTACAGATCAAGTTTGAGTTTCTTGCCAGTCCACAAATTTTTATCAGAGTTATGGCCCTTTGAACTTTGAAAATTCACTAAAATTTCAGTTTTCCACACTTTTTTTCTAAACGCTTATTGATAATGAACTTATTTTTTGGTATGTGAGTTTACCTTGATGAGTTACAGATCAAGTTTGAGTTTCTTGCCGGTCCACAAATTTTAATGGGAGTCATGGCCCTTTGAACTTTGAAAATTCACTAAAATTTCAGTTTTCCGCATTTTTTTTTATAAACGCTTATAGATAATGAACTGATTTTTGGTATGTGAGTTTACGACGATGAGTTACAGATCAACTTTGAGGTTCTTGCCGGTCCACAAATTTTTATGGGCGTTATGGCCCTTTGAACTTTGAAGATTCACTAAAATTTCAGTTTTCCGCACTTTTTTCAATACGCTTATAGATAATGAACTGATTTTTGGTATGTGAGTTTACGACGATGAGTTACAGATCAAGCCGGTCCACACATTTTTGGGGAGTAATGGCCCTTTGAACTTTGAAAATTCACTAAAATTTCAGTTTTCTGCATTTTTTTTCTAAACGCTTATAGATAATGAACTA
The DNA here is from genome assembly GCA_963971305.1 of Arcuatula senhousia. Taxonomy (NCBI): domain Eukaryota; kingdom Metazoa; phylum Mollusca; class Bivalvia; order Mytilida; family Mytilidae; genus Arcuatula; species Arcuatula senhousia. The sequence goes on from OZ020308.1 coordinate 30,639,201, forward strand.
ATTTTTGGAATGTGAGTTTACGACGATGAGTTACAGATCAAGTTTGAGTTTCTTGCCGGTCCACAAATTTTCATGGGAGTTATGGCCCTTTGAACTTTGAAAATTCTCTAAAATTTCAGTTTTCCGCACTTTTTTTCCTAAACGCTTATAGATAATGAACTGATTTTTCGTATGTGAGTTTACGACGATGAGTTACAGATCAAGTTTGAGTTTCTTGCCGGTCCACAAATTTTTGTGGGAAAAATCACTAAAATTTAAGTTTCCGCACTTTTTTTCTAAACGCTTATAGATAATGAACTGATTTTTGGTATGTGAGTTTACGACGATGAGTTACAGATCAACTTTGAGGTTTTTGCCGGTCCACAAATTTCTATGAGAGTTATGGCCCTTTGAACTTTGAAAATTCACTAAAATGTCAGTGTTCCGAACTTTTTTTCTTAACACTTATAGATAATGAACTGATTTTTGGTATGTGAGTTTACCATGATGAGTTACAGATAAAGTTTGAAGCTTGAAAATCCATTGCAATTTTATTTTTTACACTTTTTTATTGTTCCTTGTAATATAATAAACTGATCAAGTTTAGGTATTCATTTGTGTGACAAATTGTAACCAGTGACTGAAATATGAGGCCGGTAGGGGACTATATATTGTTTTGCAATACTCTCAAAATGCTTGTTTGTTAGATAATATTTACATACGTTTTGGTAAACAAATTTATCGCCAAATTATTGGTATTCCTATGGGTACTAATTGTGTGCCACTTAAAGCCGACCTTTTCCTGTACTGTATGAATCACAATTTATGGCTAAATTACAAAAAGACCCCAACAAACAGAACCTAATCGAAACTTTCAATTATACTTTTAGATATTTAAATGACATTATTGCACTCAACAATCCTTCCTTTTCTAATTGTCCCCCGCCGCAACGCAGAGCGGGGACATAGAAATGCCGGGCGTCCTTCCGTCCGTCCGTCCGTCACACTTTTTGTAAGCGCTCTCAAGGCTACAAATTTTGTCGGATTGACATGAAATTTATACCAAATGTTTGTATACTAAAACCTTGGTCAAGTTCAACAATTAGCATTTTTCGATAATTTTTGTAGAAGTTATGGGACTTTGACCATAAAAAAAATTGTTAATTGCGAAACAGAGCTTGTACAGTAAGCGCTCTCATCCCTACAGATGTTGACAGATTTTCATGAAACTTATACCAAATGTTTAAACTACTAATTCCTTGATCAAGTTTGAAAATCAGCATTTTTCGATAATTTTTGTAGGAGTTATGGGACTTTGACCATAAAAACGACTCTGTTTTTTTGCAAAACAGACCTTGTAAGCACTCTCATCCCTACAGATGTTGACTGATTTTCATGAAATATATACCAAATGTTAATATCACAACTACCTTGGACAAGTTCGAAAATCAGCATTTTTTGATAATTTTTGTAGGAGTTAGGGGACTTTGACCATAAAAACGACCGGTTTTTAGCTCACCTGACCCGAAGGGTCATGTGAGCTATTGTCATCACTTGGCGTCCGTCGTCCGTCCGTCGTCCGTAAACTTTTTAAAACGTTAACTCCTCTGACACCATAAGTCCAATTGCAACCAAATTTGGTATGGTTGTTCATTAGCATTCGGTGCTTAGAACTGATGTGGGGATTTTTGATTCGTCGTAAAACATGGCCGCCGTGGCTAAAAATAGAACATAGGGGTAAAATGCAGTTTTTTGCAAATAACTCAAAAACGGCTACAGATATCAAAATTCTGGCAAAGGGTAAAAGTGATCAGCACCTCAAGATCTACGTACCCTGAAATTTCGAAGAAAATCCAATGACCCATGTAGGAGTTATTGCCCTTTTTGTGGATTTTTTGCAAATTTTGCACCTGTTTAGCTCAATATCTTGAAAACTATACTAGATATTTGAGAAATTTAAATTGCATATTGTTAAGCACATCAAGATCTACAAAATATGTAACAGGGTCAACGTTGTAGGACCTTTTCTTTTAGGAGTTGTTGCCCTTAGAACGTCAAAATTTAGCATTTTAAAAGCATTTCCTCATTACATTGAAAACGTTAACTCCTCTGACACTTTAAGTCTAAATGGAACCAAACTTGGTATAGTTGTTTATTAGCATTAGGTATATAGAACTGATGTGGGGATTTTTGATTGGTCGTAAAACATGGCCGCTGTGGCTAAAAATAGAACATAGGGGTAAATGGCAGTTTTTTGCAAATAACTCTAAAACGGTGACAGATTTCAAAATTTTGATTGGTAACAAAAGTGATCAGCACATCAAGATGTACCAGCTCTGAAATTTTGAAGAAAATCCAACAACCCATGTAGGAGTTATTGCCCTTTTTGTGGATTTTTTGCAAATTTTGCACCTGTTTAGCTCAATATCTTGAAAACTATACAAGATATCTGAGAAATGTAAATTGCATATTGGTAAGCGCATCAAGATCTACAAAATTTGTAACAGAGTCAACGTTGTAGGACCTTTCCTTTGAGGAGTTATTGCCCTTGGAACGTCAAAATTGAGCATTTTAACTGCATTTCCTTATATTGAAAATGTTAACTCCTCTGACACTTTAAGTCCAAATGGAACCAAACTTGGTATTATTGTTTAATATTATTAGGTGTATAGAACTGTTGTGGGGATTTTTGATTGGTTGTAAAACATGGCCGCTGTGGCTAAAAATAGAACATTAGGTTAAACTGCATTTTTTTGCAAATAACTCAAAAAGGGTGACAGATTTTTAGATTTTGATTGAGAACAAAAGTGATCCACCATATTGTCAGATGACCCCCTTATTAATCTTATGACCCTTTCAACGTTAAATAGATTCTGCCTTATAACCTTTACTTCAGGCACATATGTCAGGTGAGCGATTCAGGCTCCTGGGAGCCTCTTGTTTGCAAAACAGAGCCGGTAAGCTCTCTCATCCCTACAGATGTTGACGGATTTTCATGAAATTCATACCAACTGTTTAAAACACTAATTTCTTGGTCAAGTTCGAAAATCAGCATTTTACCATAATTTTTGTAGGAGTTATGGGACTTTGACCATAAAAACGACTCTGGTTTTTTTTTTTTTTTTTTTTGGCAAAACAGTCCTTGTAAGCACTCTCATCCCTACAGATGTTGTTGGATTTTCATGAAATTTATACCTAATATTTATATCACTAATACTTTGGTCAAGTTCGACAATCAGCATATTTCGATAATTTTTGTAGGAGTTATGGGACTTTGACCATAAAAACGACTATGTTTTTTTTTGCAAAACAAATCTTGTAAGCGCTCTCATCCCTACAGATGTTGACGTATTTTCATGAAATTTATACCAAATTTTTATATTACAAATACCTTGGTCAACTTCGACAATCAGCATTTTTCGATAATTTTTGTAGAAGTTATGGGACTTTGACCATAAAAAAACTGTAAATTGCGAAACAGAGCTTGTACAGTAAGCGCTCTCATCCCTACAGATGTTGACAGATTTTCATGAAACTTATACCAAATGTTTAAACCACTAATTCCTTGATCCTTAATTCCATGTAAGCTATAGCCATCACTTGGCGTCCGTCGTTGTCCGTCGTCGTTAACTTTTCTTCACACTTCTCCTCTGAAACGGCTGAACAGATTCGAACCAAATTTGGTCTGATGGTACCTCAGCGTATCCCCCACAGAACTGATGTGGGGATTTTCGATTCGTCGAAAAACATGACCGCCGTTGTTTAAAATAGACCAGGGGGGTCAGACTACTGTTTTTGGCTTGTAAATCAAAAAGTATAAGAGTTAGATGAAATCTGATGCCCCCTGCTGCTTCAGCATTAAAAGCACTACAAAAGTCTTCATTTGGTCCAAGTTGTCAGATGACCCCTTATAGGGGTTACAACCCCTTAAAGGTGAAAAATAGCATTTTTCATGTATTTGCCCTATAGTATGAAAACTATTGCAGATAGAGAAAAGCTGTTGCTTGCTTAAATGTTCAGCTCATTTAGCTCTACAAAAGTCTCCATAGGGTCGAAGTTGTCAGATGACCCCTTATAGGGGCTACGGCCCCTAAAATGATGTTTTATCATGTTTTTTGGCGTACAGAAAGAAAACTATTGCAGATAGAGAAAATCTGTCGCTTGCTTATATGTTCAGCTCATTTAGCTCTACAAAAGTCTCCATAGGGTCGAAGTTGTCATATGACCCCTTTTAGGGGTTACGGCCCCTGAAATAATGTTTTTTTCATGTTTTTGGCCTTTTGAATGAAAACTATTGCAGATAGAGAGAAGCTGTTGCTTGCTTAAATGTTCAGCTCATTTAGCTCTACAAAAGTCTCCATAGGGTCGAAGTTGTCAGATGACCCCTTATAGGGGTTACGGCCCCTGAAATAATGTTTTTTCATGTTTTTGGCCTATTGAATGAAAACTATTGCAGATAGAGAGAAGCTGTTGCTTGCTTTAATGTTCAGCTAATTTAGCTGTACAAAAGTTTCCATAGGGTCGAAGTTGTCAGATGACCCCTTTTAGGGGTAACGGCCCCTAAAATGATGTTTTTTCATGTTTTTTGGCCTATAGAAAGAAAACTATAGCAGATAAAGAAAAGCTGTTGCTTGCTTAAATGTTCAGTTCATTTAGCTTTATAAAAGTCTCCATAGGATTGAAGTCGTCTGATGACCCTTAATAGGGGTTACGGCCCCTAAAATAACCTTTTTCATGTTTTTGGCCTATAGAATGAAAACTATAGCAGATAGAGAAAGGCTGTTGCTTGCTTATACGTTCAGTTTTTTTGGCTCTACAAAAACAATAGGATTGAAGTTGTCAGATGACCCTTTATAGGGGTTACAGCCCTTAAAATAACATTTTTCATGATTTTGGCCTTTAGAATGAAAACTATAGCAGATAGAGAAAAGCTGTTGCTTGCTTAAATGTTCAGCGCATAAAGCTCTACAAAAGTCTCCATAGGGTTGAAGTTGTCAGATGACCCCTTATAGGGGTTACGGCCCCTAAAATAACGGTTTTTCGTGTTTTTGGCATGTAGAATGAAAATTATAGTAGATAAAGAAAAAACTGTTGCTTGCTTAAATGTTCAGCTCATTTAGCTCTACAAAATATAGGGTTGACATAAAGACCGGGTGAGCGATTTAGGCTCCTGGGAGCCTCTTGTTTGCAAAACAGAGCCGGTAAGCACTCTCATACCTACAGATGTTGACGGATTTTCATGAAATTTATACCAAATGTTTAAACCACTAATTCCTTGGTCAAGTTTGAAAATCAGCATTTTTCCATAATTTTTGTAGGAGTTATGGGACTTTGACCATAAAAACGACCTTTTTTGCAAAACAAATCTTGTAAGCACTTTCATCCCTACAGATGTTGTTGGATTTTCATGAAATTTATACCTAATGTTTATATCACTAATACTTTGGTCAAGTTCGACAATCAGCATATTTCGATAATTTTTGTAGGAGTTATGGGACTTTGACCATAAAAACGACTATGTTTTTTTTTTTGCAAAACAAATCTTGTAAGCGTTCTCATCCCTACAGATGTTGACAAATCTTGTAAGCACTTTCATCCCTACAGATGTTGTTGGATTTTCATGAAATTTATACCTAATGTTTATATCACTAATACTTTGGTCAAGTTCGACAATCAGCATATTTCGATAATTTTTGTAGGAGTTATGGGACTTTGACCATAAAAACGACTATGTTTTTTTTTGCAAAACAAATCTTGTAAGCGTTCTCATCCCTACAGATGTTGACGGATTTTCATGAAATTAATACCAAATTTTTATATTACAAATACCTTGGTCAACTTCGACAATCAGCATTTTTCGATAATTTTTGTAGGAGTTAGGGGACTTTGACCATAAAAACGACTCTGTTTTTTTAGCAAAACAGACCTTATAAGCGCTGTCATCCCTACAGAGGTTGACCGATTTTCATGAAATTTATACCAAATGTTTTAACCACTAATACCTTGGTCAAGTTAAAAAGTCAGCCGTGTTCAATAATTTTTGCTTCACCGGCGGGGGACCCTGGAATTCCATTCTTGTTTTATCACAGATATTTATCCTTTTGAATTAACCTTGAACAAATCTAACATCACCGGTGATAGATGTCCCTTTTTAGATATAGATTTAAGTATAATTGACGGAAAATTACAAACCAAAATATATGATAAACGTGACGACTTTACCTTCCCTATTATAAATGTCCCTTTTCTTGAAGGAGATGTTCCACTAGCGCCGTCATACGGGGTGTACATATCACAGTTAGTAAGATATGCTCGGATCTGCAGTGGTGTTTCTGATTTTTTATACTGTTTTTTATTACTGAAAAATTATTAAAACAAGGTTATCGATACCACAAATTAGTAAAATCTTTTTCTCAATTCTTCCACAAGTATCGATCTCTTATTGAAAAATTTAATTGTACACGTCGTTTTCTTATAGTGAAAGGAATGTCACATCCTGAATTTTATGGTAATGTTTTTAAAAAGCTCACAAATTTAAAAGCAATCCATTAGAAATGAAAAATTGGCTTCAAAATTTGTTTCGGAAAGGCTATGAATTGAACATCTTGGTTAAATCATTTAATTAAGTGTTTTTGGCAGAAATATTGATAACTTGATACTTGCTTTAAAACTTCCATAAACTTGTTAACTATTGTCATTTTTTAAGCATTATAGCGATCAAGCATGTCGGTTTTGTGTGATGACATTTCACTAAAATATTATTGTTTGAAGTGTTGTGTCGGATTTAAAATCGATACGTTTGATTTTTTTACATCAGTCGATTGATGATTCTCAGCTAGCTGTCAGTAACAGCTAGTGTTCTATAGAGATTTCCTTTACCGTCCTTTTGTTTGTTCTTGTTTTTTGTCGTAGGTTCTCTCTAGTGGAATTGGACTTTGATCGATTTGATTTTTATTGTGTGTTTAGTTTTTGTGCTTTGTCTCGGAATATTGGAAGGTTCGGCCCAAAAAACTAGTTTAACCCCGCCACATATTACATGTGCCTGTCCTAAGCCAGGAATCTTTGACAAGGCTTTCGTTTGTACTTGTCTTTTTGATGTTTTCTGTTCTTAGTGAAAGAATCCAATTTTTCAAAGAAATTAAAATGTGAAAAACTGAATAGTGGAAATTAAGGACAACTCCATTTACCTCGAGTAATGGTAAGTTGATTAAAAAATATTCTTCAAAACATTTAAGCCTAAAAGTTTATATTATGTGGAGAAAATTGCGTTTTTCTGTTTTTTGCTGAAAATTTCATCCTAACCGAGTAATCTCCATTTTCCCTTACGATTGATTTTTTCGTTTCTTTTTTGTACAAAATTCTCTTCCCAGTATGTCAATCTAATGGATATACGATCGTCTGTTTGAATACATAATTTCAAATGTGTAAAAACACGTTTTTTCTAGAAAGTTTTCCCCAGTTCGGTAGTAGTCATTTTTGTGGTTTGCTTCGAGAGGGCATGTCAGAGCGACTTGCCATATCTTGTTCAAAAATTTAGGTGGATATTAACATTAAGAACACATTCTAAATGATATTACTTAAAAATTGGGATTTAATTCATTTGTGATTTGTAAAAAAGGCTTAAAAGATAAGCTTAAAAAAATAATAGGGTGATGCTTAACTTTTTTCGGAGTGTATATATATTGCTGTTCATTATTCGTATTACCTTTATTGTCTGGAACTTTGTTGTCATTTGTATTTAAAAATATGTTATATCTACTAAATTAGTTATGAATGTCTAGAATATAATCAAACAATGTTACTGTAATTTCAACCCTGAAAATCATCTGACAAACAGATTTTGATTTTTGAGTGCCCTCAGCGAGGATCGAACTCACAACATTTGGGAAATCTACGGCGTATGCGCCTAGCTAACAGAACAGAGGTTATAACCACTACACCATCCTAGGCTCCTCAAAAGAAGAGCTTTCGTTTGGGTAGTGTTACTTTTCCCTGCGAAGTACAATTACAACTTTTTCTGCTAACACAATGTATGAAGCGTCGCAAGGTGTTTTAATTACAGAGCTATTGAATTGAATATACACACGGATTCATCAGAGTTTTTGATAAATTCCAGAGCCATAGAGATAGCTATAAATAGACCATACTAAATTAGTTATACATATATATTTGAGCTACATGGAAACATCTTTATTAATTGTACCCTATTTCAACTTAATCTGTTCTTTGAAAAAAAAAATTATTTTTATACATTTTTTTCTATTTTGTTAATAGCTGTTTAAGACTTATACAAAAAAAAACTTTGCTAATGTGTTCTGATAACACTATGAATGGCTAAAATCAATGTGTCCGTCCCATTATTAGAAATCCAAAATGGTGTGGCTCATTTTATGCAAGAATTGAATTCAATATTTTTTATAACAATTCAATTATTATTTGATACAAAGAAACAACCTGTATATTGCCTTAAGATTGCAGAAGATATTTAATCCAAAACACAAATATGTATAATTTAAAGAATAATGTTTTGCACATGGTCGATATCCTCGGTGTTGGATTTGGCTTTCCTGTTCGAACTTTTCATTCAATATTTTTATATATTCCAATGCTTTCAAAAGTTGGTCACGAAGAAAGCGGTGTCTGATAAAAAAAAAAACTGTGAAATGTGTGCAAGCTCTGGCATATCAAATAAGTTGTGAAATACACCGTATGCAGGGGAAGTTGGTATATTGCTCTGTATCTGTAGATTAGGAAAATTAATAATTTGAAAATTAAAATCGTCTCTTTTATCGTAATTTTTTGTACTGAGATGATCACCTGGGTCAAATTTGAGGTGCAAATCCAAGAAAGACGTGAAGCAATTTGATTCGGTGGTCTCTTTTATTTCCAATTCTGGAGGATATATTGAAGGAATCCATCTACCAAATGAAGTGTTATTAACAGAAAGGACATCATCAATATATCTGAATGTAAGATTAAATAACCTTGCCTCTTAAAGTCTTTCATCTTCTTGTTCTTTACGAGTCCCTGAAGAAATTCAGTCTCGTTAGAGTATAAAACAAATCAGAGAGGAGCACAGTTTATGCCCATAGGAATGCCGATTTGTTGTTGAAAAATCTTTCCTCCGAAGGTGACAAATATGTTGTCAATGAGGAAATCAAGCATACTGCAAATTTGTTCCAGTGTGTAACAAATTTTATCTTTGAAAGATGTTTTGGAAAAGAATGGTGAGTTATAACCCAAAACAACAAAATTCCTAGAATTTGAAAAGGCTTTTTCGAGAAGTTTTTTCAGGCGACATTTTAGTTTTTCGTGTGACAAGGTAGTGTATAAAGTTGAAAAATCGAACGTTTTCAAAGTGACAAAGCGTCAACCTCAGAAAGTGATCTAGATTTAAAATGATCTAACAAACTTGAGGTTTTTTTTAATCCACATATGGTTGATTCCACTACGATTTAAATAGTGTCACAGTATGCTTGTTGACCTTCTTTGACAGCAGACAAGATTTTAGTTAAATGGACAAGACAGCTCTGTAGTTGAACATGATAAAGATTCAGCTATATACCTTTCTTTGTACGGATTCTTGTGAAGTTTAGGTATCCAGTACAAATATGGTAACTCTTTATGTTCCTTTTTCATTTGAATATTGAAAGAGGACATAAAAGTGCTATGGTTGGCTATGATTTCATCTTTGTTAAGTACCTTAAAAATTGTCGAGGTTAAATTTTCACGAAAAGTTCATGTAAAAGTTCAGGTAACATGAACTTTATATGAAGGTGATTTTGATTCTTGTGTAGATCGTAAATTATTATTAATAAACATTAAAATACAAATGACAACAAAGTTCCAGACAATAAATTTTGCTACGCCTGACGCGCGTTTCGTCTATTCAAGACTCATCAGAGGCGCTCTACCAAAAATATTGAAAATGCCAAACACTGTATGAATATGAAGAGCATAGAACAGTATAACCAAAAATACCAAACTGGGGAACCAAATTATTACTAAGATATTCACCCTATGTCTAGGGTAGGAAGAACCTTAGGGTTAAGACAATTTTTAAATTTAGACGGATAATTTAAAGCTTTGATGTATTCTCCAACTCAAAAGTGTTGGTGCCAGAGTAAGTTAATTCTAATAATCAAATAAAGGGATTTTTTATACTTTATGCCGTCAATAAAAATAATCTCTCGTTATTTATTTTTTAATTGAAATTAAGGACTTTGATAGATGAACAAGCTGTAAACTGTTTTAAACTTTAATATTTTACAGTACAACTGAACTATAATAAATAAATAGACTAGAACTCATAATTGGTAAAGTATATGCTAATTAATTGTAATGAATTGACACCGAAAAACGTGGCATGTAAAGCTTAAAAAGTAATATGAAACACACGAAAGACTGTATATGTCTTTAGACTTAAAATTCCGTGTGTTTTATTTTCGCGAAAACAACCCGCTGTACGCTTTATCGGAAATTCTGATTCGTATTGTATTATAACCAGCGAAAATCAGAATTCCAATTTGTCCTTAGGAGTATTCCAGAAACACTGGAATCAGATTTGCCCTGTAATATATGCACACATCTCACATTCCATAGACATACATGACTCAAATAAATATGAATATTAAGACAAAAGAAACGTGTACTTACTTTCCTAAAATCAAGATGGGTGAGTGTTTTTTCAAATCCTTTGTTGATTATTGGTTTGATTCCTTTTCCGAAACAAAGTAGTTCTGTTGATATCCGTGGGACTGGTGAATCATTTTGAAAAATATGTAATCCTTTAGTGATGCCGTATAGTGTATGGAGGTGGTCAAAATTAATAAATGCTGCAAATATGCAGACGACAAAAATGGCCCCTATAAAATGTTCAGTCTTTTTAAACTTAAGTCTTCTAAGTCTTCTAAACGGAACGTATTGAATCTAAAATGGAATTAAAACAAATAGTAGAACAAATGGATGAATATTAATTTTGTTATTTAGTGAATGATTGTGTAATACTTTTATATAGCATTTCTTTTTTATTTTAAAATAAATCAACATAATAATCTCGGACCCGCTGACCATAGTGGGCCAACGTGTGTTGAGAGTGCCATGCTTCATGCACGTAAAAGAACCCTTTGTGGACCGCCAAGTAGTGCACAATATAGGCTTAATTTTCAGCCCCTACCCACCTCTCCCCTTTTTTGTGGTTCTTCAAAAATTTACCGGTCCTTTATTTCCCTACTCGATCATCATCTTTAATTTATCATCATTTTGTCATCCTTTTCATGTTCATCGACTGTAAATAACCTATATGGGACGTTTTCAAAAAAATGTCCACTTTTTAACATGGCTTATTAAAAAATGCAATGTTGATCAACTGACCTTTCAATTTTAACAACATTTTCTTAAACATTTATATTGACAGAGTACAAAATATGCTACTTTTAATCAAAGTGTATTATAGATAAAAACTATACGACTATAAAGTCCACTTCGCAACAACATTTTAAGACTTCAATTTTTTAAACAAATTACATCTTTAATATTATTTACATTATATGTAAAATTCAGCACAAATTAATATCACAAGACTATAAAACTTGTAAAATGTAGTGTAAAAATAAACAAAACCAACTAATCAAAGGTGTGATTTTTGAAACATGAAGAAAACGTACATTTATACTTATAACGAGCATATGGTTTTAATATAGTTCTAATATAGTTCAATGATTCTTCAAATCAAACTTTAAAACACTAATGAAAAAGATTTGCTTTGAAATCATTTTAATCATGATAATCTGAAAATTGCATGAGGTATGTTGCATAGTGGACATCTGCATGTCGCATAGTGGACATTATTTCACAACTTTCTGGGTTTTTTTTTAGACTTTGAGACGCGTGATTTATTGTTGGTCTCTTTTTAACGATTTTAATATTGCTAAAATAGGTCGTGAAACACATTCTTATTTGCTGTTAATGATCTTTTTATGTGAAATTCAAGTTTTCGCATAAATTGTCCACTATGCGACATAATTTCCCCTATGCAATGAAATGTGTCCATTATGCAACGATATTTGTCCACTTCGAAACGAAATGTTTCACAGTGGACTGTTGCAAAGTGGACATATTTACACATAAGTCGACTTTTTGTTTTATTTCAATGTCTTTAAATTATATTTGTTTTTAATTTGGTCAGATCTTTTGTTTTACTGTATAAAAGTCAAAATATATAATGTCTTTCTGCTTAAATTTAAAAAAAAAAACCACTTTGCTTAGTGGACAATAACACAAATATTATAGTGAAAGGTCATACCAACTGCCTTCATGCATGCATAAAACAGCATCCTCAACTATGTTTTTGTCGCCACATAAACTTACAATGTAAGTGGTGATAGGTACAATATACAAGGAAGGACATTGAAATCAAGATATAGGAAGATTGGATTTATATTCAATTATTGTTGTTGTTGCGAAGTGGACATGTCTTTCACGGACACATATTAAATTGCTAATAGCAAAGTTTTTGTAGAGATTAGCTTAAAGTTAAGAAACTATGAATGTAAGTCAGCAACTATTCAACGTTAAATACTTTAAAAATTGATCAAAATTGGTTGAGTGGTAAAGAAATGAAAATTTTTTTTATATGGACACTATCTTAGAGGATCTTTTGTATACTTTTTTTTTAATTTTTGAGATTTTCTGATTACATATTGATCTTTAAATTATTGCTTTCGCAACTTAAAGTACAATGAAAACAATGCCACTTGAAATATACTCAATATCTATACACTCCGAAAAAAGTTAAGCACCACCAGATTAAAAAGTGACACCATACTTTTGTTTGGCCATTAAACTTTCTGATTTTTCCCATGAGGAAACCTTAAAGTATTAATAATAGTTTGCCTGTAAAACAAATCAAAGCGATTTTTTCTTCTTATATATCAGTGCCATATTAATTTTAACTAAGCAATGACAAATATTCAACTTTCGGGGGCCATTTTCGCATGGTAAAAAAGTCAGTAAATTTCTATATCAAAAATTTTAACACAACTCCATCATTCGCTTATTATCATTGCAAAGTACTAGGATTCACGCAAACGAGTTTTAAACGTTTCAAAAGAAATTTAAACCGTTTTCAAATTAGCCTGTTTTTCGCTGTAATTTGGACCTGAAATTTTCAAAATGCTATTTTTTCTCCCGAAACACATGCTTACGTTTGATATTGATAAGTCTCCTTTATGGCTAACATGCAGCACGGCAATTTGCGAAAATATGTGTTTTTTGATCATTTTCAGAAAATGATTGATTTTTGTGAATCTGGTAAATTGCACTCAAAATGAACTTTTCAGTTGTTTCATTTAAAAAAAAAACATGTCAATAAAACATGTGTCAAACGTAAATATGTTTGGAATAATAACAACAGTTTTATTTTAGATTTATACGAGAAAAATGACATTTTAATGAAAAAATCCAATTTTTTCAAAAAAATCAAAATATGAAAAAATGGATTGTGGAAATAAGAAACAACGCCATTCATCTCCAGTAATGATAAGGTGATTTAAAAATATACTACAAAACATTTGAGCTTAAAAGTTCAAATTCTGTCGAGAAAATTGCGTTTTTCTGCTTTTTGCTGAAAATTTTATTCTAACCGATTAATCTCCCTTTTCTCTTGCAATAGATTTTTTTTCTTAAAGTTTCCGTTTTTGCACAAAAATTTCTTCCAAGTTGAAGTATGTTAACCTATTGGATAGTGGATCGTCTGTTTGAATGCATAGCTTTATATGTAAAAAAAACACATTTATCCTTGAAAGTTTTCATCGGGTTGGTTTTTAGTCATTTTTAGCTCACCTGGACCGAAGGTCCATGTAAGCTATTGCCATCACTTGGCGTCCGTCGTCGTCGTTAACTTTTTTTGAAAATCTCCTCCAAAACGACTGCTTTGAAACTTTGCACACTTCATTTATGGTATGTCCTCTACCAAGATTGCACAAATGGTGACCGCCATCCAAACAACATGGCCGCTGTTACTAAAAATAGACTAGAGGGGTCAGACTATTGTTTTTGGCTTGTAAATCAAAAAGGATAAGAGATAAATGAAATATGATGCCACGGTACTACTTCAGCATCAAAAGCTCTACAAAAGTCTCCATTGAGTCGAAGTTGTCAGATGACCCCTTATAGGAGATACGGTCCCTTAAAGGTGAAAAATAGCATTTTTTCATGTTTTTGGCCTATAGAATGAAAACTATTACAGATAGAGAAAAGTTGTTGCTTGCTTAAATGTTCAGCTCATTTAGCTCTACAAAAGTCTCAATAGGGTCGAAGTTGTCAGATGAACCCTTATAGGGGTTACAGCCCCTAAAATAATGTTATTTCATTTTTTATGGCCTATGGAATGAAAACTATAGCAGATAGAGAGAAGCTGTTGCTTGCTTAAATGTTCAGCTCATTAAGCTCTACAAAAGTCTCAATAGGATCGAAGTTGTCAGATGACCCCTAATAGGGGTAACGCCCTGTAAAATGACGTTTTTTCATGTTTTTGGCCTTTTGAATGAAAACTATAGCAGATAGAAAAAAGCTGTTGCTTGCTTAAATGTTTAGTTTATTTGGCTTTACAAAAGTCTTCATAGGGTCAAAGTTGTCAGATGACCCCTTATACGGGTTAAGGTCCCTAAATAACGTCTTTTCATGTTTTTGGCTTAGTAAATGAAAACTATAGCAGATAGATAGAAGCTGTTGCTTGCTTAAATGTTCAACTCATAAAGCTCTACAAAAGTCCCCATAGGATCGAAGTTGTCAGATGACCCCTTATAGGGGTTACGGCCCCTAAAATAACGTTTTTCATGTTTTTGGCTTAGTGAATGAAAACTATAGCAGATAGAGAAAAGCTGTTGCTTGCTTAAATGTTCAGTTCATTTAGCTCTAAAAAAGTTTTCATTTGGTCAAAGTTGTCAGATGACTCCTTAAAGGGGTTACGGCCCCTAAAATAACGGTTTTTTCATGTTTTTGGCTTATAGAATGAAACTATAGTAGATAGAGAAAAGCTGTTGCTTGCTTAAGTGTTCAGCTCTCTGGTTTAGCTCTCGAAAAGTGTTTACATGTTTAGGGTTGACTCAGACCAGGTGAGCGATTCAGGCTCCTGGGAGCCTCTTGTTTGTGGTTTGCTTCGAGTTGGCATTTCAAAGGGACTGGCCATATCTTGTTCAAACATTTCGGTTGAAATTAACATTAAGAACACATTCTTAAAGATATAGCTAAAATTATTGTCTCTAATTCATTTGTGATTTTTAACAAAGGCTTAAAAGCTAGACTTCAACAAATTAATAGGGTAGTGCTTAACTTTTTTCGGAGTGTATATTTGCACATTACATGTACACATCGTGGACACAAAAATTGACATTTTTTTTAAATCCGCCCATATAGCGTTGCACGAGCGTAAAACACCAACTCACTCACTCACACTCACTCGTCAAATTAAGATACTATTTCATTTAAAATGGATTTGACCTCTTGTTTTCATGAAGAATGACTGACGATTTTTTATGAAAGCACAACAACTTAGCTTCAAAAAGGGTATAAAAGACAGGCTCTATGAAACTAATAGATAAGCAAAAAGAATGCCTTATTGCAATCGATGTTTTGTTATTTTTGACCATATATTTCAAGTGCTAGTTACTACGCATTAACAGATTTAAAAATTATTTTTATTTAGTTTTCTCGTATCTTACTGTTTGACTTGATAAACATTAACCTTGCCCAAAATTTTAATTCCTTCATCTTTAAGTCTTGTCTACTTTTGAAAAAAAAGCTTTAAAAAATAAATCAAGATAAAAAAATAACATACCATATCTCCATGAACTCAGCCTACGTTAACTGAAATCAATTTTCGTAACAGCCTTTATTACTATCGGCATATGGTTTGTATGCCATGCTGTGCTTAATTAATCAGTAAACTCGATTTTAAGAAAAATTCACAAGGCATTTCTTCTATAGAGTCTTAAAAGTAAAACAAAAATCACTATTTCATTTGAAATGGATTTGACCTCTTGTTTTCATGAAGAATTACTGACGATTTTTTATGAAAGCACAACAACTTAGTTTCAAAAAGGGTATAAAGGACAGGCTCTATGAAACTAATACATAGGCCAAAAGAGGGCCTTATTGCAACCGATCTTTTGTTATTTAGACCATTTTCGAGTGCTAGTTACTACGCATTAACATATTTACACCAATGGTTTCTTCAAAACTGTCGACCTGACATAAAACAACAATCAATTAAATGATCTTAATAATGTGTAAATATAGTTTGTAGTCCAACCTGTTCACGTGGATACGCTAGGGAGGACAGGTATCATTACTTTCTACTTTGTCCCTTCTAGTGTGGATACCCTTACTTACCTCTTATCATAAATACATTTTGTTGACAAAAATGAGCTTCATGCTTTTCCAATCAGCAAAATACATACGTCTTCGAGCAAGATTTTAATTTCATCAAACAAAATTAAATATTTTGTGAGGTTAAATTAAAATTTAGATTATCCGGATCTCAGCACATTGGTGTACTCCTCGTCATCATCATTGTCGTCTTAAGTATTCAAATCACAATTTTAACCATCATGATTTATTTTTGTCTATTATGCATGCAAATATTCTATGGATTTTTTTTATATTGTTTTTAAAAATCAAAAATTAACCCAACACTGAAAACAATTTATAATAATATTAATGAATCTCAACACTTAACATTAACTTTTAACAATTATGAGTGAGTGAGGTGGTGTTTTACGCCCTTGCTACGCTATATAGGTTATTAAAAGGCGATAAATTAGGTAATAACAATATTACCGAACTTAGAGAATCAATCTAAAATGTCCATTAGACAAGAAAAAACAAGAAAGACATACCGAAAAAAATAAAAATCGCAATGGTTCTGACATGGTACAGGCATTTCAGAAGAAAAAATGAGTTAAACCAGGTTTTTATGCGCGCCAAACCTCCCCTTTCATTACTTTGGGTCCAGTAGTTACACATAACACGTCAGGTTTGTAAAGATATATTAGGGAACATGATAAGGATGTTTATTGAAACAAAATGAAATGATAATGATAAATGAATTATGGGGGCGGGGTTGAGTTGAGGACTAAGCTAGAAAATGGGCCAAAAAAGAACAGGAGAAAGAATGCGACGTTTTGTCAGAATGGGTAAAAGCTGTGATGTCATTGGTTTTGAAAAGAATCAATTCTTTGAAAGGCTCAATGAGAACTAAGGCAACATCCATTTTCAGCAACGCTGATGTTGCCAAAACATTGTCCACCTTACATTTCTGTTGGTGGCAGTAATGATGACATTCCATATGCATCCCTGTATTGGATTCCTAAATTAAATAAAAATCCATACAAACAGCGCTTCATTGCATGGGTCATTTTTTTGCCGGTTTTGTCTTTGTCTTTACGGTTTTATGATACTGACTACCCCTTTGGTACACCTTTGCTTCTTTCATCCAAATGTACAACTAAGCCTCTTTTAGTTTTGTTGACTTCAATACTTACGGCAATAAAATCCGGCCTTCAGAAATATTACGATTGTTTTTATTCTAGAAATGGTGTCAATCAAATGTGGATCCTGAAGAATTCGAAAGACCTGATGGAGATTCTTAACTCTAAAATCAGTTTCATCTTGTAACAGCATCAAAACATTCGATTTCTCCACACTTTACACTTCTATTCCACATGAACAACTGAAATCGCGATTGGCACAGCTGATTAAACGCAGCTTTTTCAAAAAGAATGGAAAACGCAGGTACAAATTTCTTGTAGTCGATTATACCAAGACTTACTTTGTCATCAATGAGTCTAAGAAAAAGAACAAATTTACAGAAGACCAAATAATCGACATGCTCAACTTTGTTCTTGACAACATATTTGTTCAGTTTGGTGGACGTGTTTTTCAGCAAACAATAGGGATTCCAATGGGCACTAATTGTGCACATTTGCTTGCTGATTATTCTTCATTCATATGAAGCAGACTTCTCACAATCTCTTTTAGACAAAAAAGACCGTAGACTAGTTCTCTCTTTCTTTCATGCCTCATAAAATAGATCAATGTTGTGTACAGACCACAATTTTTCTCGCCTTTTGGTATCTGTAAAAATTTAATTAGCTTGTATTCTTCAAAAATATATTGAGTATATGAAGTTCTTGTCCATCTCTTTATTTTGGAAAACGATTAAAACATATTCACATTTGCGATCGACATTTTAAAGTTAAAACATTAAGAGGCTCCCAGGAGCCTGAATCGCTCACCTGGTCTTGATGTCAAACCTATGAAGACTTTTGTATAGCTAAATGAGCTGAATGTTTAAGCAATGCAAATAGCTTTTCTCTATCTGCAACAGTTTTCATTCTACATGTTAATAAGCAAAAAAAAACACCATTGTTCAATTTTTAAGGGACTGTAACCCCTATAAGGGGATATCAGACAACTTCAACCCTATTGAGACTTTTGTATAGCTAAATGAGCTGAACATTTAAGCAAGCAACAGCTTTTCTTTATCTGCAATATTTTTCATTCTATAGGCCAAAAACATGAAACAACGCTTCTATTTTCAAACCTTTGAGGGGATGTAACCCCTATAAGGAATCATCTGACAACTTTGACCTTATGGAGACTTTTGTGGAGCTAAATGCGCTGAACATTTAAGCAAGCAACATCTTTTCTCTATCTGCAATAGTTTTCATTCTGTAAGCCAAAAACACTATTTTTTGCCTTTAAGGGGCTGTTACCCCTATAAGGGGTCATCTGACAACATCGACCCTAATTAGTGAACATTTAATCAAGCAACAGTTTTTCTCTATCTGCAATAGTTTTCATTCTTTAAGCAAAAAAACCATTTTTGCCATTAAGGGCTGTTACCCCTATTAGGGGGTCGGTCATCTGACTACTTCGACCCAATGGAGACTTTTGACGAGCTAAATGAGCTGAACATTTTAGCAAGCAACAGCTTTTCTCTATCTGCAATAGTTTTCATTCGATAAGCCAAAAACACTATTTTTGCCTTTAAGGAGCTGTAACCCCTATAAGGGGTCATCTGACAACTTCGACCCAATGAAGACTTTTGTAGAGGTAAATGAGTGAACATTTAATCAAGCAACAGCTTTTCTCTATCTACAATAGTTTTCATTTTTAAGGCCAAAAACATGCAAAAACGCTATTTTTCACCTTTAAGTGGCTTTAACCCCTATCAGGGATCATCTGACAACTTCGACCAAATAGAGACTTTTGTAGATATTTTGATTCTGAAGCAGCAGGGTGGCATCAGATTTCATCTATCTCTTATACTTTCTGATTTACAAACTTAAAACAGTAGTCTGACCCCCTGGTCTATTTTTAGTAACGTTGGCCATGTTTTTTTAACACAAGTTTGGTGCAGGACACCCTAAGGATCATTTATACCAAGTTTCATTAAATTCTGTTCAGTAGTTTCAGAAGAGAACATTTTTCGAAAAATTGTTAACAGACGACGGCGACGACGGACGCCAAGTGATGGTAATGTGAGCTAAAAAGTGTACGACTCCACGTCAGTCACTCTAATGTATCGCTTGCACTCTAGATATTACGTTAACGTAACTCTTACTCCGTTGATCTCCGTGAGTGTTACGGTTCCATCTTATTGACCTAAACGGAGCACAGCTCACGATCGCCCCTCGCACTGGTTGTAGCAGAATTCTTTGCTTAATGTTCATCGTTGTGTTAGGCTACATCTGAAAAGCATGCTCTAGTCCGAGATAGCTCTGACGTCCTCGGCATTTTCAAGAAAGCTGGTCCACGGCAAAAGCTTGCTCGAAAATGACCAGGACGACGTCAGAGCAATCTCCGACTAGTGCAACAAGCTTGCTGAAAAATGACGATGACGTCAGAGCAATCTCGGACTAGTGCATGTTGTGACTGTCAGATTCAGGTGTAGCATGCACGTACTGAAATTGTTCAAAAAGTCTGAAAAACAAGAAGAAAAACAATGTAAAAATTCTTAGCTTATATTATCTGGCTGAAAAAAAATTGATAACATGTGCTACAACATTTTATTTGCATCATATTATCATATCTAGATACTAATAAGGATGGCAAATAAAACAAAAACAAGCTGAGCGGTTAGCATGATTCTATTTTTTTACGGGTGTGTTGGTTTTGTTTTCCTCGTTTTTTTTATATGGTTTGACTCTAAAAAATGTAAGACCACCTATGTCTATAAAACAAATCTTTGTTGTTACTCGAGGACCACGACACCACAGTATTTATTTTTAAATATTAAGATTTCAAGTGTAGTCACTAGTCCATGCCTGGTCCGACTACAGAAAGGTTATTTTTGCATGCATATTACCGTTAGTATTTTCTTTCATAGCATAATCAGGTTTAGGCTTATGCCTTTACACCAAATGCAATAAATTCATAATTTAACATTTATAACTTTATTGTTAAAAAGTTATGTCAATCAATCATCCACCACTTCCGATGATATGTCAACTTGTGAATCTTAACATAAACACTTCCTTATTTCTGAAAGAACAAAATGTGTTGACATTAAAACAAGTATGATTTTAGATATCCAATTTATTAATTAAACAGTACTTTACTTTTGTTGAAAATTAAATTATATATATTATGAACCACAATTAGTAAGTTAGTTAGTTAGTTAATTATTGCTTTACTACCAAGCAGCACGATTTCGGCTATATCCGGGAGATAAACATGAAAGTGGTGGAACAATGAATGGGGATCCTACGCTCTTACCGAGACCTGCAGCAGGGTCCTTTATCGTGCGAGGAACGTGACATTTTTTCCAACACGGTGCACAACTATGGTTTGCGGTCAGGTTTCCCGCATTATAGCCTGACGACCCCGGCATTCATTATGACAGGGCTGCCCCTTTCTTCAAAAAGCTTTATGTCTCATTTGTGTGGAAGGAATTAACATCAAAGGATGGGAGGACGTAACAAAATGTTCCCCAAACATTCTGAATTCTAAAATAATCGAAACTTCTTCTGACTATATTTGTATGCATTAGCAAAGAATGGAACATACAACGCAACAGCACAAAACACGTTGTGTTCAGAATCATTAATTGGAAGCATGAAAGAGATGTATCCATGGGGACAGGGAATACTAACAACAAAAGGCAAACAGAAACAGATTTCACCACTATACCTGCCATGAAGATGGTGGAAAACAGGTTAGAATTTTATACACAAGCAACACAAGGGGACACAAGGCCAATCGGGTAGGAGAGTTTTGACAACCAATAGAAAAAGTAGTGATTGGTAGGGACGGGAAATTAAGCCTCCTGCATGGGGATCCTATGGGTCCTACTCTTATCGAGACCTTTTGCCGACAAGCTTAGCGCTGCTGCGGGCCTATTCGCCACCGGGAACCCGCACGGGTAAACCAGATTAGACACATGCAAACAGCGCATAAAACATACATACATGTAGTAATACAAATGACAACAAAGTTCCAGACAATAAATTTTGCTACGCCTGACGCGCGTTTCGTCAATTCAAGACTCATCAGAGGCGCTCTACCAAAAATATCGAAAATGCCAAACACTGTATGAATATGAAGAGCATAGAACAATATAACCAAATATACATATACATCTTTAGTCGCAGATCACCAGCTTTGCGGCTGATTTGTTGCAGCTTTATCGACTGCTTTTCCGGCGTAATTGTGCTTCAAACCAAACGGACACATCTTTTGTATTCAAATTTAAAGAATTAAAACTGATGAAAATCATTTATATTGGAATAATTGATCAACTCTGAAAAGTTTATATTTTCGGGGGTGCCGTGTGTATATATAAAATCTTACTGCTGTCAGAAATGCAAGCTCGCGTCGAAAAGAGAATAAAATAAGATGCCCCGGAAGGACCTTTGTCTTCTCTTTATTGTTTAATTGTACCTAATATTAAGAAAATCTTGCTAAAACTTAACTTTTGGCGATTTGAACACCTCAAACTATAAGGGGGCGGAAAGGGGGGCGGGGGTACGGGGGTTAGGGAGGTGGGGAGCGGGTGTGGAAGGTGCTGGGAAAAGGGATGGAAGGGGCGGGGAGCGGGGTTACAGAGGCGGACAAGGGGACAGGGGTTCCGTGTAGAGGTAGCGGGGAGCGGGGGTGGAAGGGGCGGTGAGCGGGGGTGGAAGGGGCGGGGATGGAGAGGACGAGGAGCGGGGAGGAGAACCCCCCTGTCCACCCCCACCCCCCCCCCAACTATGTGCATACAGTATGTTTTGAAATAATTTGATATGTATTGTTGTTCATTTACATTTAAATTTAATCGTTGTTTATCAAAAACAAAAGGGACACTGCATATCCAAATCCAAATATACCCAAGTCTGCAGATATTGATGAAATTAAAAGTGATAAATACAACAGCAGTCAATTGAAGTCTGAACCTGACGTTAAAATGGGTCAATTAAATGTTAAATGTTAAATTAAATGCATTGTTCCAAAGTAAGTATTTTTGTTTTATATGATTTCGGAACTTTGTTAACAAATGCAGTGCGCCCGTCGGTACCATCAGATGTTTAACTATCCTTTCAAAAAATTATGAATTATTTTGGAAATAGTTTTATTTCTTAATAGGTAAAATACAATACACAAAAAATGTCAAAATTGCTTTACAGGACATCAATGTAAAGGATGCAAGTGCACCGGTCTCGCACTAATGCATAGTTATACCAATTTTCACCCCCACCTAGCCCCTGCGACCTACACCCTGAGACATACAGAACCTCCAAAAAAACTTTAAAATTGCTTTTAGTGAGTGAGTGAGTTGGTGTTTTACGCCCGTGCAACGCTATATAGGTTATTTACAGGCGATGAACATGAAAGGGATGATAAAATGAACATGAAATGATGATGATAAATGAAATATGGGGTGGGGTGGGAGACAAAAGACCGGTAAATTTTGAAGAACCACAGAAAAAGAGGAGAGGTGGGTAGGGGCGGAAAATTAAGCCTATGTGGTGCACTACTTGGCGGTCCACAAGGGGTTTTTTACGTGCATGAAGCGTGGCATTCTCCACACACGTTGGCCCACTATGGTCGGCGGTCAGGGTTTCCGTATTATAGACCTGACAACCCCCGCAGACGAGGGCCACCCTATTTAGCCACCTAGGGTACACACTTGGTTGCTCTGTGGGCTGAGCACTGACCCGACGTCAGAATCCCAAGACCCTTAGTCGCCTCTTACGACAAGCTAGGCTCTGCTACGGGCCTTTTCGCCACCCTGGCCCCGCACGGAAATTGCTTTTAGTCACTCACCAGGGATATCATGGCCAAATTCTTAACATGGGTTGCAACCGTACTAAACTACTTCTTTGATAAATGCAAACCAAATTTCATCAATCTAATACTTGATAATAATGAGGTATTGGCGTTCTCATAAAACTTTCGCACTGTTATTTACATTCAGATGTCATACAGTGACGTCACGAAACCTAAAACTACATTTTGCAGTTCACTGTCATGCTTCACTTCCAAGGGACCATTTCTTTGACACAGAAGCGCGCTGTATGAAAGCAAAGACTGAGAAACTGTATAGACCCAGTCATCATAATTTGCCTGCAAGAGGAGAGCACCCTATTCGCCAACGATTCGGTTACAAGATTTATGAGAGTATACTGTTACCATCTCAAAGAGCTGGAATACATGTATGTTTTTCAGAATAATTGTATCTTGAATATTTGTTTTGAAAGAGTCGTTATGTATTACAAATTTTGAAATATTGTTTCTTTTTTTTTAACTGTATTGAAATCGATATGTGTATACCGGTATATTGTAATTTTATCCCACATTGTAAGAGGGAGTTTTTTTTTGTTTAAGGGAATACGATACAGTAGCAAGGGCAGATAATTACGTTGTAAAGGTTATGCCTTGTTTTCCCGACGTCGCGTAATTCAACGCGACAAATAGCGGTAACGGCATTTTTCAACGACATTGTTCGCGCAAATCATAGTCAACGTCATAGAAGATTAGGTTACGTAAAAATTAAATTTGAACGCACCTTGCATAATGCCGGCATGCTTTTCCATCGAGATGGCGACATAAGAAGACCAATTTGATCAGAAAACTTCTGGTTTTAAATAAAAAATAAATAAAAGACGATAAGGATGAAGTGAAAACCGAGTAATCGGAAGATAAAGTCAAACCAAAAACCCAATTACTGATTTTGCATCTGTCCTCTTTGAGCTACTCTTTGATGTTCATACGTTGAACTTTATTTCAAACCACGGCGACGCTCCTGTCCTCCAGGTTTTCAAAACCATACTGGTTTGTGAAGACAGATGTTCGTAAATGTATCGAATACATGAAGATTTAACAATTTGTAAGAAAGACAGAACTAGTATTGACATGGGTAGCTCGTGGAAGTGTAGCAGTTGTAGTCCCTAGCTTTAAGATACTGAATATGGAAACATGGGCGGATTCATAAATTTTTGAAAGGGGTTTAGTTCCGCGTATTGTCTATTGAAGACAAAAGGGGTTTCTTTTAAAATCTGCACGGAAATTACAACAAAATTCCAAGAAAAGTGTACGTTCCAACCCCCAGAACCCTCTCTGGACCCGCCATTGGAAAGAAAGAACGAATTAACTGATTTAGAAGTTACCCGATACCCGCCCTTTATTACAAGTTGGTCTTGAGTACCAACAAAACTTGCGATATCTAATGAGAAAAAATATATTTTGATTCTTGTAAGGGTATACCAGTATGATGCAATAAATTTTGCAAATAAAGTCCGGGTTTGTCTTGATTTTGCTAATATATTTGCCGGGTTGCAGTTGTGTAATTAAACGGGTGGCATAGCATAGTGAGTGTCGGCCGGGAACTGTGCCGATAGGTCAATAAGGAAAAAATGCCTAATTTATATAATAAGCATCTTAAATAAAGAATGCTTGATCAGCAGGTGGTTCAATATATCATGGGTTTCAACGTCAGATCTATCGCTCATTAACATCCTGTTTTCTAACTTAATTACTTGTTAACACAACCTGAGCCTTCTTGACATATTTTTATCACAAAGATGATAAAAAGTTAGAATTTTCAAGAAGTGAATATTTTTTTCATGTTTCTTTTGAGTTGATGGTAGGTAATCATCGAGTTCGAGTTCGAGTTCGAGTCAGAGTTAGAGTTCGAGTTAGAGTTCGAGTTACAATTCGAGTTCGAGTTAGAGTTCGAGTTAAAGTTCGAGTTATTTTTCGAGTTCGAGTTAAATTTTGAGCTAACTCGAAACAGTTATTTTCATAGACATAGTCGAGTTACGACTCGAGTTCGAGTTAGAGTTCGAGTTAGAGTTCGAGTTACAAATCGAGTTAGAGTTCGAGTTACAAATTATTTATTGTTCTATGTCCAGAATTTAGTCTTTCGTTCATCATTATACCCCCTCATGAAAAAATGGAGCGTATATAGTGATAGAGGTGTCTGTCCATCGTCCCGTCCGTCCTGCCTTCCTTACATTTTAGGGTACCCATCTCTTATCACAACTCCTCCTAAACTCCTTGTTGAATTTTCATGAAACTTTCACACGATCTGTGTGACAAAATGTAGATATGCACCTCTTTTAAAATTTGATCAAACTTATTTTGGGGAAGCGAAACATGGAATTCGCTATTCAACTATCCGCAACTTCTCCAAAACCCATCAATGGATGTCAGTGAAACTTTCACACCATCTTCGTGAAATAGTGTAGATTTGCACCCCTAGTTTAAAATTTGATCTGTTTTTAGGAAAGAGGTAACGGGGTATTTATTAGTAAGCCACGACTAACAGTTTTTCTAGTTTGTTTAGGGATTAGTTTTAAATCTTATGCATTGTATTTTTTATTTCCAACTTTTTCCAAGCCAGAATATTTATTAACAAAAACAGCCCCCCCCCCTCAAAATCAAATGGTCGTCCCCTTAGTCTTGTCCTAAAAACTAAACTGACGACTTTGATAAAAATTAAAACTATTTTTTTTTCTTTTTTCTGTAAACGCGGCCTTTTTTGCAACAAAATAAACCAAGGTATTTCAAAGTATTGTCTCGTCCTTGGGAGAATTAACATTTTTTTTCTTAAACCACAGCACAACATAATAGATGTCTGAATTATTATTTTTTCTCTTGGAAAGTGTTGTAGTTTGCTAAAAATAGGTTTTCTTTAGGTCGGAACTCTAACTCGAACCCGATTTGTAACTCGAACTCTAACTCGAACTCTAACTCGAACTCGAACTTTAACTCGAGTCATAACTCGACTATGTCTATGTTTCGAGTTAGCTCAAAATTTAAGTCGAACTCGAAAATTAACTCGAACTTTAACTCGAACTCGAACTCGAATTGTAACTCGAACTCTAACTCGAACTTTAACTCTGACTCGAACTCGATGATTACCTACACCCCTGTTTGACGACCCTTTGCAGTATTCTGTAGAAAATAAAAAAATATATATGGTAAATTCGAAATCCGTGTTCTGTGCGTACAGTGAGCGAGTAAATACTAGTATACGGAAACAGTTATTATATTCAATGTAGGGGTTTTAATTGGTACGACTTTGAAAAGACAAACAGGTATTCGAAACTCGAAGTACCAAACACCTTCCTAAAACAATACAAAATAAATTAAAATAAATAAACATTCAACTCGACATAATGAAAACAAGGATGCGCCAATAAATCAAATAAAACTGAAAACTCTGGGGGTTTTGTCCGTAGAAATGTCCAACGCAATGGTTAGTTAGTTAGTTAGTTATTGCTTTACTCCCAAGCAGCACGATTCGGCTATATCCGGGATATGAACATGAAAGTGGTGATACAATAAACATGAAATGATGACGAAGTGGAGGAAATGGGGACACAAGGCCAATCGGGTAGGAGGGTTTTCACTGCCACTGGAAAAAGGAGTGATGGGTAGGGACGGGAAATTTAGCCTCCTGCATGGGGATCCTACGGGTCCTACTCTTATACCGAGACCTACAGCAGGGTTCTTTAACGTGCGAGGAAGGTGACATTTTTTTTCCAACACGGTGCACCACTGGTAAGCGGTCAGGTTTTCCGCATTAACGCCTGACGACCCCACATCTTCGAAAAATTCAACAAAAAAAAACCACAAAAGCCTATCTTTTTTCTCCCTTTTTACGGAGAAAGGTCAATCACAGTGGACCATATGATGATTTGAGAATAAGCAGTGCTTGAGTTTGACTAAACTGTTCGCTACCCAAGTCTTTACCAGAAAGAAAGTCAAAAGATCATAAGGAAAATTTAGAAATAAACAAGTTTTTTATGCACAATGTATGTCAATAATTGTATCAAAGACCAGGAAGGTTATTCTCGGACATACATGTATAGCATTGAAAAGAACACACACATTTATTTTCAACAACAAAAAAGAGAGAGTAACATCCAATGAATATTAATGGAACGTCGCTTTAAAAGGAAAATAAAAATCTTTGTTAAAGGATTCGAGATACCTAATATGTACATAATAAAAGGCACGACATGACTTTTTGCTGAAACAAAATCCTTGACTAAGAAATAATCTGGTCTATCTTATTTCATGAAATAAGCTAGAAGAACATTTGTAGCATCGCGTGTTATTTACTCCTGTATAGCAATAAAACAACCCTCACCCCCCCCCCAAAAAACAACAAAATCATACAATAATAATAAAGAATGAATAACCACCGGGAAAGACGCAACCATTTATATTTTTCACGCACTTGTTTAAAGCGCGGGAATGTTTTGTAACGATTTCCCGGCAATATCCAACGCAACGTTACTTTGGCGCCATTTCATTAAAATGCTAATTTCTATGACGCTATTTTGCAATTAACTCAAAATCAAGCACATGAACCCCCTATTTTTTTTTAAAAGATATAAAAAATACACCTTAAAAGTACAATATTTAGAATCTTGGGAAAAAATCAACGGTCAATTTTTATTTACTTCCTCTTTTTCTCCATTAAAAATGGTTCATATTCTCAAGAATTTATGTAAAACTAGTATTAAACGATAGAAAATCATATTATGAAATAGAATTATGATACCATGTAATAGAGATAAAATAGATGGATACAGCACAAAAAACAGAGTTAAAATATCTGATCTGATACCGGAGTAACAGGAATTCAAAAATGGTCATCTAAATACCCAATATATTACAAATCCTTTAATATGTCGTTTTTTCATCTGCATTTTACTCAAAAACTAAGTCATGAAGGTATGATTTTCTTTTTGGATTTGGAATCTACATATAATAAATAACAAATACACCAATTTTCACGAAAAAATCAACGGGGGATCTTTACTGTATCGTATGCCCTTAAGTCTTGAGTTTGTAACCCGATTTTAATGCTGATAGTTTGGACTAAATATTTTATTCAAAAACTTCAATGCAATTTTTAATGTCTTGTCAGTAATGCAAAATACATAACTCAGGCATCTGGTAACCCCTGGTTTAAATTGTATGTTAATACAAATGTAAACGTTTAATATTATTCATTTCATATACCATCCTCGGAAACCCAGGGGTTCTTTTCTCGCTTACTCATTCATCACCCCTGGGACATTACGCATGAAATACTTCGTTTTTGTCTCGCCTGCGTTGAATAGTCGCAAAAGGCAAGACATAGGTGTTACTTTCCGGCGGCAGCGGCGGCGTTGTAAACTTTTTAGTAAGACTTTTGTGGCCAATGAATTGCTTGAAAAGTATAATAGCTAGGCATCTTATATTTGGTATACAGACGGTTCAGGTTATGGTCTATGCAACTGTTACCATGCCGTTTGACCCTGATCCCATTTTCACGCTCCAGTGAGTGAGTGAGTTGGTGTTTTACGCCCGTGCAACGCTATATAGGTTATTAACAGGCGATGAACATGAAAAGGATGACAAAATGAACATGAAATGATGATGATGATAAATGAGATATGGGGGCTGGGTGGGACACAAAGGACCGGTTAATTTTTTAGCCAAATGAGCTGAACATTTAAGCAAGCAACAGCTTATCCCTCTCTGCAATAGTTTTCAGTTCTTTTTTATCTCATTCAAAAAGGCCTTAATGAGGGCTGCCTTTCCTCAAGTCGAATTTTTCACCATATGGGTAAACCCCTTCACATACTCGTTATTTCCAATAGCTTTAAATCGGCCCTTTTACTTCGAATTCTAGTCTATAAAATAAAACATTGTAATCTTTTAAAGTACACGTTTAACGTATTTACATCTCATTATTCAATGTGGTAATTTTTTCAACAATGTATTTTAACCGTGATTAAAGATAAGATAACGGTAATATTAAAGTACAAGTCATCCTTGTATCAACCCACCATTTCGTTTGAAATGCCTGTACCAAGTCAGGACCATTGCGATCCACCAGTTCTCCGGTATGACTGATTCGTTTTTGTCATTTTCTCTGGACTATGAGATTGATCATTCAAGTTCGGTAGTTTTGTTATTACCTTTATTCAATGGATGTTGCATTTTGCCTGAATAGGGACGGAAAATAATTATATCTATATGTATTTAAGTAACTGAGGAAAGTTTTAATGGTTGCTTTCCCTTTTTATTTCACAGTATTTTTTCTTATTGTTCCTTTAAAACACTGAGAGGAAACATTTTTTATTAGAAATAAAAATAAGGAGGGGGTGATAACTAAGTGGATATACCTTTCCAGGGGTATCATATTTGATAGACTTTAGTTTTCTTGATGTTTTGATGGGGTTAAGCTTTCTTTTGCCGCAAATATAGCTGTTAGGGGTGGTCTTGCTGGAAAATGCATGAGGTTTTTGGATGAACTGATGGCGCCATTCAAAACATTCTGGACAGAAAAAAATGGCCTTTTCATTTACTCGGGTGGGGGGTAAACGGCAACGTATTTATTGATTCTTGTATTTCTTGTGCTCAAAATCTTTTTCACAATTTTCCATTCATTTCTCATTTTTGGTACTCTCTCACGTGATCAAAACAAATATTGGGTACCAGGAGAGATTTGCAGAAATTCGAGAAATGTTGGACATTGTGTTAAAAAAGAGCAGGAAAAAATTATAAACATTGTTATAAATGGACAGAAATGCATTGTTATATTACCAACAGAATTTGGAAAAAGCATATGCTTTATCATACCAACTTTGATGAAGGTATTATAACTTTTTGACCCTTGAAATAAACGTCATTTTTTATTATAAATGTCATCTAATAAGAAAATATTGATTTTGACATCTATTCATTCTTTGCTAATTTATTTATTTAAATGGATTTCTTCTTCTAAAATCATTATAATTTAATGGTATCTGGTTCATTAACAAAGTCATTGACATTCTGACGTTTTAAAATGAGGAGGGGGTATTACTCTATTTTATTCACAAGGTTGGGCGGAGCTTAATTTTCTCGGTCGTTTAGGTAGGATTTAAATGAAGAAAACCGAAATAATTTGACCCATGAACAACCCGGTCAATAAAATAGAGTAATACAAAATGTTAGTTTCTCAGACTAAGTTTTTTTTTGCAGGAAAAGTCCTCTTTGGTTATATCCCCTTTAAAGTCCTTCAATATATATATATGACCAGGTGGTCGCTGTTCTCTGTCAAAGAAAGACCCCTTATTAACAAAGAAAAAACAAAGTCCAGCTTTGATAAAGACTCCTTAGTTAGTTAGTTATTGCTTTACTCCCAAGCAGCACGATTTCGGCTATATCCGGGAGATGAACATGAAAATGGTGATACAATGAACATGAAATGATGATGAAGTGGGGGAAATAGGGACACAAGGCCTATCGGGTAGTAGAGTTTTGACTGCCACTGGAAAAAGGAGTGATGGGTAGGGACGGAAAATTTTGCCTCCTAGATGGGGATCCTACGGCTCCTACTCTTACCGAGACCTGCAGCAGGGTTCTTTAACGTGCGAGGAACGTGACATTTTTCCCAACACGGTGCACCACTATGGTTTGCGGTCAGGTTTTCCGCATTATCGCCTGACGACCCCGCATCTCTCGATGTCAGGGCTGCCCCATTCAACCACCTGGGGCACACATCCCAGTCGCTTTGTGGGCAAAGCGGCCCGTCCCCGATGTCAGGTTTCTGAGCGCTCTTTAGTGGACTTTTACCGACAAGCTTAGCGCTGCTGCTGGCCTATTCGCCTCCTCGCTTAGGACTGACACATAAAATGCGGCATCGTTTAAACTAGTTATTATTAGCTCAACCTTCTCCCTATTCATAAATAATAACAAAGCAACAACAAAAAACACAGTAAAACTCAAATCGAGTTCAACAAGACAGAACCTTAGACAACTAGAACTAAACGGAATAGAACTCTCTTGAAAACATTCGAAGTTACTGACAGCTAGCCTAGAAACATCTATCGACTGATGTAAAAAGTCAAGTTTATCGATTTTAATCCGATCGTTCATGATATGGTGATGTATTATCACACAAAACCGATACACTTGGCGGCTGTAATTAATAATCAAAACAGAAAAAAATATAACGCTTATACTTCCTCTCATTTGATTTTTTACCATTTACAAAAAATTAAAAGAGAGAATGTACAGTTCATCTTCATTTCCCCGGAATTCTTGAATACAAATGCGTACAAAAGTCTTGTTGAGCAGCTAGACGTTGAGTTGTTGGTGTTTGATGAGGCCCATTATATTTCAGAGTGGTAATGGTGTTATGTTCTTCTATAAGATATTCATTTAGCTGTTTTATTCTATAGGACTACGATAAAGATATTGTATTTTTATATAGATTTTGAAAAAGCATGTCTTATGGCATCCATTAAAAATTTTCAAAGACAATTCATTGACAAGAAAAATTTGGTGCATGTGACATGTACCTCCTTAAGCCACGGCTCACAAATTTGTTTTTAGAAAGTTCGGCATTTGTTTGTTGTTGGGTTTTTTTTTTTTGCAATTGTATACAAATGGACTTTAATCGGGTCGATCGATGGTGACTAGTACAGGAAAGTATAGTATTATCATTTTTCCCAGTATTAACCTTATTTAATGGAACAGGAAATACACAATTTCCCATAAAATTTACTTCGTATTAGGGAAGTACTTGTACATCTTAATTGTTTGTTTTTAGTACTTCCTGTTAAATTTACAATTGTTACAACTGATGAGAATTGCTAATGTTCCGTACTTAAGAATAATATTGTATTTTAGAAGCAAAGAGGTACCTGTTTGGTATTCGAGTGTTTGAAGGGTGGACGACAAAGCCAGTAAACACGAACGAGAACAGCACGAAGAAACACAAAACATAAATAACACTAAATAAGCCGAACAGATATTTACAACTCGAACTCCAGTCGTAACGAGAGTTAACTGAGGTGCTCAGGAAGATTGAGCAGTTCCTGCTTGCTATGGCACATACGTCGCGCTGTCACTTTAATTTTATTTCTTTGTGTCAAATCTGGCAAAGAAGACAAAACAAACCCTATGAAAACCCAACATCTGCACTCATTCTCTTGTTTTTAAGTCATAAATATAAACTTTCCTAAAAGAGAGAGGTAAAATGTTTACTTGTGTCTGAACTCTGTGGTTCCGTAGTTTCGTTACACTTATTTATCATAACCTTGCTACTATTACTCCTTGGTTGTTGATGTATTTTAGGATAAGTTTTTTATCCA
This sequence comes from Arcuatula senhousia, assembly GCA_963971305.1. NCBI lineage: Eukaryota > Metazoa > Mollusca > Bivalvia > Mytilida > Mytilidae > Arcuatula > Arcuatula senhousia. The sequence goes on from OZ020308.1 coordinate 30,671,813, forward strand.
CACATCTACTTCCTGTTTGCAAAATAAACTTTGTAGTTCTATGGCAATATATTGTCCAACAAAATAAGACATAACAGTTAGATTTTTAATATACAATAGACCTAGAAAATTATAACAAATAAATGCAAATAAATTAATTTTAAAAAATACAGTTGACAGGAAATAAGTATACCGCCTGCGTTTTAAAACCATTCATTAAATAAAAGGGTAGACACGCCATAATCCAAATCGTTTCTGGAAATATTTTGTGGACTAAGAGGACGATAGGATCAAAGAAGAATATAGATTCCTATATGTCGTTTACATGAAAAGCAGACAATGAACAGAAACACGTATTATTCAATATTCCTAAAAATTCTTTGAAAATATCGCATTAAATTTTATTGCTTATTTATCGTGTATCAGGTGATTTCCAACAACTAAAAAAGTTATGGGTTTACATTATTAAGCAGTATAATTTGATAAGCAAATTACAAAAACAAGTTTGCATTTTATATGATTAACATTCATAACACTTTTGGTATATTCAAAAACATCAACATTTAAAAATTTGATAATAAAGATCATGAAGATGTACAAATATGTTTTTTGTCTAAAAATGTGGTTCCGGTACCGATGTGTTTGGCGTCTTCTGTGTAGAGTTGTAGATTACGTTTCGGATTTGGCATATTCGGGTGGGATGTCATAAAAGTTTTGGAGACATCGTGTCTATGATTAAGTCAGGGAGAAAAAATTAAGAAGGATTTTGAGCCAACAAACATATCTTAATATCAAATTATAGTCAAGTTACACAACCTTTCCGAGATCAAGGAAATTTTTACACAAAATGAGTAGAAAATATGCTTTTTACAATGACGTTTTAGGCAAATTTGAAATGGGTCTTTAAAACAGTCTTTGAAAGCAAGAAAAAAATAATAAACATATAAAAATGTAATATAAAAAGAAATTTTCAAAATATATTATATGCATTTGAGTTCTTTGCAAAAACTTGCAAAGGCAGTTGACATAATGGCCAAACAAAGAAGGAAAATTTAACCAAAAATACACTTGTAATTCTGAGTATATTCCAACTATACTTCATGTATTGCAAATAGAACACAGATTTTCTTGTAAATATGAATTTGTTTCACAATTATAGTGTTTACAAAACTTTCAGTGAATTTACAAGATTTTATCAAAGCTAGAAATGAGGTTCTTTTTCACACTCACAGACAACAATAACCAGACTTACAGCTTTATTGACGTAAACCTCATTTTACATCTGTAGGAGAATTGCGTAATGAAAACTAATGCGTTGTGTTTTGCGACTTTTTCTTTCCAACTCTATTTTGCCCAAACTACATTTAACGTCATGGTTACAATTGTATGACGGCGTTACAATACGCCAAAGTTAACGTAAATGTGTTGCGTATTTTCCGACATTCTCGGGGCCAGCAAAAATTAGAAAATTTACAATAATATTCAATTTAAAGTTAAATGTCTCTCAATCAAAATAAAAGTAAATAAATATTAATGTTCATGAAAATCAAATAAACTTCACTGAGAAAATTAACAGTCTCTATTTGAAATCACTTGATCACTTATGAGTCCATTTCTGCATCTGTTCCATGGCTCTAATGGATGAGAGTCGTCTCGGTATCCCTCTGGATGTTGATGGTCCTCTTTCATCATCTTTGTCTTCTTGTGAATTTGTATTATTCGATCGGATTTCGAGCGGATAGAGCTTCACTATAGGACGTGACGTTCGTCCTGTATTTGTTCTAATAATAGCTGCTCTTGTTAAATTGTCATTTCCATATATTAGTTCGTCCACTTTGGCTAGTTTCCAGTGATTTCTCGGCAATTTATCATCGTGCACTTGTACGATATCACCAATCTGAATCGTTTGTAAATTTTCTCCGGACTGTCCATGAAATTCTCTCAGCGCTAACAAATATTCGGTTCTCCAACGGTTCCAGAAATGTTCGATTAAAGCAGCTTGCATTTCATACATTTTACGAAGTTCCTGTTTCCCACTGTTGATTGAATTTTCGTCAAATTCGGTTTGCGGATATGGTGTCACATTTATCCTTCGTCCATACAGTAAGTGTGATGGCGTTAGTGCCTCGTTGTCCTCAATGTTCGGTGACAAATACGTTAATGGTCTATCGTTTACGATCGCTTCTATTTCGGTAATTACGGTTTCGAACGTATCAAGTGTGACATAATTTCGTCCTAACGTTTTTCGTAAACAGTTCTTTGTAATTCCAACGAGACGTTCCCAAAAACCTCCATACCACGGAGAACGTTTGGGTATAAAAGTCCATTTAATTCCGTATTTCGAAAGTTCACTTTTCACATCGTCGGAATCGGTAAGTCTTTTCAATGTTTCGGATGCGGCTTGAAAAGTAAGTGCATTGTCGGATATCATCGTGTGCGGACGTGATTTTCGGCTAGTGAATCTCCTAAAGGCTTGAAGAAAACTCCTTTCCGATAAGTCCTTTACCACTTCCAGATGTATTGCGCGTGTTGACGCACAAGTGAATAAGCAAATAAATGCTTTAACGTTCATGTTTTGATTGTCTTTTACATTGAATGGCCCTGCAAAGTCTACGCCTGTTACGCTAAAAGGCGGTGAATCCTGAAGTCGTGATTTGGGAAGCGGCGGGGGGTCGGGTGTTTTGTACGGTTGACTGCTGAGTTTCTTACAAGTTGTACACCTCCGTAGAACGCTCTGTACTATTTGTCTTATGCGAGGAATCCAAAACTTCTGTCTAATTTCATTAACGGTCGAATGAACTCCTGAATGTTTTAGCTTCTCGTGAATATCACAAATTAGTAGATCCGTGAATTTATGTTTCGGTGGTATAAGGTACGGAAATTTCGCATTATCGTTGATTGGTGCATTTTGGATTCTCCCAGCACAACGAATGCAGTCGTCCTTGTCTAAATACAATTTCAGTTGTCTTGTAATGGCGGTACGTTTTTCGGTTTTTGATTTCAAGTTTTCGAACTCCTCGGTGTAAAAGTCTCCTTGTACGCCTTTTATCCACAATACAGTCGCTTCGTGTAGATCGTCTGTAGTCACAAATTTCTCATAGTTTCTCTCTTGATTTGGTTTTCGTACATTCTTTATAAATCGAAGTACATACGCTGTTACTTTCAGTAGTTTCAACAATGAGCTATGTCTGTCGATGCTCACTATATTATGGATTCCATTGATTGTATGAGGTGTCGGTGTATTCGGTTCCGCTATGTCACCACTCGTCAGTAGAATAGTTGCACTCGTTGGATTCCACTTCGGCCATTTCGATGTGTCGATTATCCAAGTTGGTCCATGAAACCAAAGATCACTTTGATGTAGTTGCGATGCGGATATACCTCTAGTAAGTAGGTCTGCTGGGTTGTCTTTAGTCGGGCAATACCTCCACTTGTGTTCTTTCGTTAACTCGATGATTTCTTGTTTTCGGTTACGGATAAACTTCTTAAGATCCTTCGATGAAGATAACCAGTGGAGTACGATCTGGCTGTCGGACCAAAAATTGACATTTTCACAATGTAAGGTTGATTTTACGTGTTCTGCTAAGCGGGCTCCAATAAGTGCTGCCATGAGTTCCAACTGTGGTAGGGTAAGTTGTTTCAGAGGAGCCACTCTATTTTTGGCTATTACTAGGGAGGTGTTCTTTCCGTCGCTTATGTAAACGGTTGCTCCATATGCGGTCATGCTAGAGTCTACAAATACATGTAGTTGTAAGTTTTCGTTCTCCGTGTTTGGAATGTATTGTCTCTTAAAGTCTATCTTAGTTGCATTTTCAAGATCCGATAACAACTCCTTCCACGTTTGTTGAATTTCTGTCGGTAAGATTTGATCCCAATCAAACTTTTGCTTCCATAGCAACTGAATTAGTATCTTGGCTCTTACGGTTACTGGGCTAAGTAATCCTAACGGATCGTAAATGCGTGACGATAATCTTAGAATCTCACGTTTTGTTACTTCGTTCGTACATGTATTAACATCATTGAATCTAACGTCGTTTAATGAAATCGTGTCTTTCTCTGTGTTCCATTTAAGACCTAAGATCTTAACAGTTGTCTCTTGTTCAAGAACATTCTGAGCTGTGGCTAATTGTCGCACTGCTGCACTATTAGAGCTCCAAGAGCGAAGGTTGAATCCGGCTTCCAACATCATAGTTCTCGCTTCTGTATAGTATTTCTTTGCATCAGATTCTGTATTAACGCTGGACAAGATATTATCTACATATAGATCATGTTGTATCTGGTTTGAAATTTCAGATTTATGAGTCTCAAGGTGCTTCGTAAGGGTAGCATGTAATATGAACGGGGAACACGTTGCCCCAAATAATACAGATTTAAATCGGTATGTCATAAGCTCGCTGTTCGGATTACTTGGATCTGATAACCAAAAGAATCTCGTGAAATCTCGGTCTTGTTCATCTAACTTGACGTGAAGAAAAGCTTTTTCTATGTCCGTACTGATGGCGTATTCTCGAAGTCTGAATCTCATTAGAATTTTCGTGAGGTCATTTAAATCTGGAGGGACGGACATCAAACAATCATTTAAACTTGCGTGATTTACAGATAACTTACAGCTGCAGTCGTAGACAATTCTAATCGGTGTCGTTGTGGAGTCTTTCCGTACAGCGTGATGTGGAATATAATGTGTCGATTTTGCGTTGTCATTCTTGTCTACTCTCTCAATAAAACCTCGCTTTTCTTGATCCTGAATAATCTTGGTGTATTTGTCAAGCACTTGCGGTTGTTGACTTAGCCTTCGAATTACGTTTTCCGTGCGTGTTTTAGCAATTCCATAATTTGATGGTAGTTCCGGGTGGTCGTGTTTCCATGGTAATTTGGCAGAGTATTGTCCATCTTCAAACTTAATTGACTTTTGCTGATATGTTTTGAGAAATGATTCCTCTTCGTCGTACTCATCTGCCTTTATTCCAAGTGACTCTAAGCTCCAAAACTGCTCCATACTAGCTTCTACATCTACATGCGATGAAACCATGTTTAAAAGTACAGATGACCTTTGTGTACTACCTCGTCTACTCCTGTTCACAGGTCCTGAAAGTAGGTAACCTATCTTCGATGACACTGCCGTCGGTCCATCTCCTCGTATGACGTGATCCATAACTATGTCCCAATAGTAGTCCGCGCCGATTAAGAGTTCGATCTCAAAATTACCTTCAGTTGTGAGCGGATGTGCAAACTTTATGTTCCTAAGATATGGTAACGATTTTGGTACGTATTTCATCTGATTTTCCAACGGTTTTGCTATATCCGGAATAATACAGGCTTGAATAGCTATCTTCTCTCCATTGTCGGTATTCAAGTAGATCTTCACAGTTTCAAGGTGGCGTACGTTCTTAGAAGTGTCTCCAAAGGTCGATAAATCAATCGTATCTCTACCACTTGGTCGAATGTTCAGCTTATCGGCAAGTTTCTTACTAATGAATGATCTCTGTGCACCTTCATCAAATAAGATGTTCGTGTCGAACGTTTGCTTACCAAATGTTACAGGTGCTATGGCTGTTTTCAATAGTACGGTTGTACGTTCCTGTGACGTGTACATAACAGTGCTGGTGCTTGGTTCCTCGTCCGTTCTGATTACGTTGATACTCGTGGGTCTACTTTTCTCCTGTGTGCCATTCTCTTTACATATACTTGTGTGGTGTTTCTTGTTACACTTTCTACATCTTTTGTGTGATTTGCAATCTGTTGCGCGATGGTCTCCTAAGCAGTTGAAACAACATCGTTTCTGTTTTAGAATTTCGATTCTCTCCATGCTGCTAACTACCTTAGTACATTCACCGGGAAAATGCATATCTCCGCAATAAATACATGGTCTAGATTTGGTCTCTTTTCTATTGTTACTTGGGTGTGAATGTTTCTCGTTGCGTTTCTTAGTTCCTGCAAACATTGTTGAAGTCGGAATAAACTCTTCCTTCTCAGTAAAATCTCCGGCATCTAGAACTCGGACTTCCTTCAAAATAGCTTTTCTCAGTGCGCTCAAAGTTATAGCATCGCTGTCGTGTTCTCTGGTGATATTCTTGCGGATTTCTACGGGTAACTTACTGATAATAACCGGTACCAAAAAAGCTCCGTACATCTCTTGTAGTTGTCCCAGACCTTCCAATCCTCTAACGTATGTCTCTAGACAGTCGGAAAAGTTGCGTAAACTGGTAAACTCATTGGCTGGTGACGATAAATCGTTTAGCGATTTCATATATGCATTTATTATCTTTTGAGGGGAGCCGAATCTTTCCTGTAGTAGTTTTACAGCGATGTCGTAGTTTGCATGGTTAATTGTAAAACCTCCGATAGTCTGTGCTGCGTAGCCATGAAGCTGTGCTTTGAGGTAGCTAAACTTTTGTACTGGTGTTAGGTGGGAATTGTAATGAATCGCCGATTCAAAAGAATCCCAAAACGTGGTCCACTGTAGGACATCTCCATCAAATTTAGGGAAATCTAACTTAGGTAAGCGGTGATAGCTATTTGTGATTGAAGAGGTTTGATCTACGGGTACTTCACTTGGAAATGTGCTTGAATTGTGTTGCTCAGTATAGTTTTCGTGCGTTGTGAGTGAGCTTGGTCTTTCTCTTGGAATATCACGGGGACTCAGGGCGGAAGTGTTTGAGTTAGCAGCAGACTGTGTTCGTGGTGTAAAGTTATGGGCGTGAATACTTAGTGGTGTTTGAACTGGTGGGTCAACGGGTGTGCTTTGTCTTAGCTTCTGTACAAATTTTCGAATTTGTCTAAGTTTTGCGTCAAGTTCAAACATATACTCCTCGGATTCAGAAATTTCTTGGATTAGATTATCATTATCTGACATTGCATCAATTACCTGATCGTTGAGTTTCTTTAATGCCTCTTGTTTCTGTACGATTCCCGTTTCAATCGCCGTTACATCTTCAGTATCACTCTCGTAAGTTTCTTCTAATTCCTTGAATTTCGTCAAAAGTCTTGTCACATGTGCCTTGTTTCCTGCTCGAATAGCCTTCAGTTTTCCGTCCATGATCGTATCTTGTGCCTTCGGTCACGGCACCACAAAATGTAGGAGAATTGCGTAATGAAAACTAATGCGTTGTGTTTTGCGACTTTTTCTTTCCAACTCTATTTTGCCCAAACTACATTTAACGTCATGGTTACAATTGTATGACGGCGTTACAATACGCCAAAGTTAACGTAAATGTGTTGCGTATTTTCCGACAACATCCAATATTTTTAAATACACACACCTTTCAACCTTATAAATTTTCGGTTTCTTTTTGAAAAATAAAAAAAAACTTTTAAACTAAATAACGTACGTTTGTTATGTTAAAATATATTTATGTATGAACACAAAATAGGCAAAACAAAGTTTAAAAATTATTGAAACGAATCGTTTTCCAAACATTTGACCTCTTTTTATGCATTAACTGGCAGCATAAAAAATATCATCCTGAAAGAGTTCTACACTTGATTATTAAATCAATACATAAATGCACATGGAATCGGTGGCTATACGTTATGATTTAAATTATTGCAATGGCAGTTGACTTGGATTAAACATGTTAAATAAAACAAAATTAAACAGAAGTGACTATTTTCTCCTTTATCAGGTTTTCTTGTTCAGAGTTTTGAGATTGCTGTTGATCTTCTTTCGCTAAAACAAAATAGATCGGAACACTTGTTCTCTCTCCAGATCCGTTTTGACTAGATCTATTTTTGTCCTTTGTCACTACCTGACTAGAATCTTCTATCAATCTATAATTTTCGTTTGTTTCAGATTCTCCCAACATAGTTTTGTCAGATTCTCCCAAAGTTGTTCTTTCATTTTCTTTTTCCGAAGGCAGTGTCACCTTACCTGACTGCTCTTCGCCGTTATCGACTGGTTGTGCTAAAGAATAGGGGCTACCGTATGTGCCTTTCTCTTTCAACTTTTTATCTCTTATTAGATGTGTTTCACTTCTAGCAAATTTCAGTGAATTGTATGGATTAAGATACCCAGTGGCATCAACATCAATTTCACCAGTTTCTGAGTATGTGTGATCACTAGGTGGTTTGTAAACATTTTCACCCGGTGTATGGTAAATATTTGTCTCTGCTGAAATCCGGACTTTGTCTTTTTTCAAATTCTCTGGCTTAACCAGATCCTCGTCTAAAATTTCCTGATACACCGGTTCCGGGTCAACATATTCATGGTCTTTATCGTCCAAGGCAGAAAAAAGAACTACAAAACAAAGAAAAGTTTATACCGTTCTTTCGTTTTAAGAAACAAGAGGCTCCCAGGAGCCTGAATCGCTCACCTGGTCTTAATGTCAACCCTTAGAAGACTTTTGTAAAGCTAAATGAGCTGAATGTTTAAGCAATAAAAAGTTTTCTCTATCTGCAATAGTTTTCATTCCAAAGCAAAAAAACACTATTTTTCACCTTTAAAGGGCCATAACCCCTTAAACGGGTCATCTGACAACTTCAACCCTAGAAGACTTTTGTAGAGCTAATTAAGCTGAACATTTAAGCAAGCAACATCTTTTCTCTATCTGAAAACGTTTCTTTCTTTAGGCCAAAAACACTATTTTTTGCCTTTAAGGGGCTGTAACCTCTATAAGGGGTCATCTGACAACTTCAACCATATGGAGGCTTGTGTAGAGCTAAACGAGCAGAACATTAAAGCAAGCAACAACTTTTCTCTATCTGCACTAGTTTTCATTCTATAGGCCAAAAACTCTATTTTTTGCCTCTTAGGGGCCATGACCCCTATAAGGGGTCATCTGACAACTTTGATCCTCTGGAGACTTTTGTAGAGCTAAATGAGCTGAACATTTAAGCAAGCAACAACTTTTCTCTATCTGCAATGGTTTTCATTCGATAGACCAAAAACACTATTTTTTGCCTTTAAGGGGCTGTTACCCCTATAAAGGGTCATCTGACAACTTCGACCATATGGAGACTTGCGTAGAGCTAAATGAGCTGAACATTTAAGCAAGCAACAGCCTTTCTCTATCTGCAATAGTTTTCATTCTATAGGCCAAAAACACTATTTTTTTTTGCCTTTAAGGGGCCGTAACCCCTATAAGGGGTCATCTGACAACTTCGACCCTATGAAGGCTTGTGTAGAGCTAAACGAGCTGAACATTTAAGCAAGCAACAGCTTTTCTCTATCTGCAAAAGTTTCATTCTATAGGCCAAAAACTCTATTTTTTGCCTTTAAGGGGCCATAACCCCTATAAGGGGTCATCTGACAACTTTGACCTTATGGAGACTTTTGTAGAGCTAAATGAGCTGAACATTTAAGCGAGCAACAGCTTGTCTCTATCTGCAATAGTTTTCATTCTATAGGCCAAAAACATGAAAAAAACTATTTTTCACCTTTAAGGGGCCGTAACTCCCATAAGGGGTCATCTGACAACTTCGACTCAATGAAGACTTTTGTAGAGCTTTTGATGCTTAAGAAGTAGCGTGCATCAGCTTTCATCTTTCTCTTATAAGTTTTGATTTACAAGCCAAAAACAGTAGTCTGACCCCCTGGTCTATTTTTAGCAACGGCGGCCATGTTTTTCGACGAATCAAAAATCCCCACATCAGTTCTGTGGAGGATACCTTAAAGTACCACCAGACCAAATTTGGTTTGAATCTGTGCAGCCGTTTCAGAGGAGAAGAAGCTTGTAGAAAAGTTAACGACGACGACGACGACGGACGCCAAGTGATGGCAATAGCTCACATGGCCTTTGGCCAGGTGAGCTAAAAAGGATTGTTCTCAAATCCAAATAAAATATTGTTTGTTTAGCAATCAAAATAATATATAACGTGTTATACAACAATGTTATAATACCTTCAAGAAGCATTTGAGGTTTTCATCGATGTTTACACTTGAGTATTTGCCATTTTAAGTTCTGTAGACTAGATTTTTATTTCACTAATGTAACTTTTGTTTCAAATCACTTACCGGGCGCACCATTTTGCAGCATCTTCTTTTTCAATCTATGTCTCCTAAAAGAAGGAAAAGTATTAAAAACTACTTCAAAAATTGTGTTTACTAACATGTGAATCATATCTAGTAATATTCTAAAACAACTGTAAAACAGCAGTGGTACATAGCAATTTGAGGCATAAATCATCAAAGAAAACAAGAGAATGCTGTGACTGGGAAAAGGATGGATTTATTTGGAATTCCAAAGCAGTTGGCTATAAGTATGAAATTTTCTTGGGCTTTTGTACAAATAATGGAGTAGAGGCACTATAAAAAGACTATTATTTTAAGAAGCAGTCACCTCTCTCTGCACACGAATCCAATGATCAGTAAAACTGTTACAGCAGCAAGAGACAAAATAACAGCCATTAGTATTGTGGTATTGTTGTCCTTATCCTCAGTTTGATTTCCTACAAATTGATAATAATTATTATACATATTTTGATAGATACTATACCAAATGTGTAATGCCTATATAACTTAAAGTTATAAGGTTTAAAACAGTTTTAAGGTTAAAGGTTACACTTCGAATAAATTGGTAGATATTTGGCCTATTTTTCTTGCCTACGTACGACTAAAAAAACTAACTATTAAATAAGCAGCATTTTTTCTCTATCTGTAACAGCTTTCATTAGGATATAGATCAAATACAAGCGCGAAGGACCATAACCCCTATAATGAGTCATCTGACAATGTCATTTTTGTAGATCTCAATGAGCTTCAAAATTCTCCAATGCTATTTTTTCCTCTAGCATTTACAGATTTCAAGATAAAGTCCAAAAACTAAAAAAATAAAGTATAGATAAAAAATTGCCGATCGTTTTCCCTTTTATTTTACAAGATAACTTTTGTTGCTTCCTCTATTCATCTTCTTTCGTTCGAGTTGTACCCTAAGTAAAGCATGAATCGCCCCTAAAACACCTTCGTAAAACAGATTACGAGTAGATTTGATAACACCAATGATGAAATTACCTTCCACGTGGAGGCCAAATGACATGGCATTGTTGATTTTATGCTATATTTATGTAAACTAAGAAACAAAGAAAAAGCCCCGGCAAAACGGATAAAGTGTACATGTACAATGTAATAAATACAGTGTACTTAAATTAATGTAACAATTATTTATCTAGACGCTCCTATGCATTATTTGATTTAATAAAATGTGTAGGTAAGACTCCACATAGAGTGAAAAAAGACGTAAAAATATCACACATTTTTTTCCAAAGTGTAAAGATGTTCCTTAAATGTAAGTGTGCGTTCGGATGGCGGATAGGCCTGCAGCAGCGCTGCTCTTGTCGGTGAAATATCACCAGAGTGCTATGTCAACCTGACATCGGGTCAGGTAGGTTTGAATGGGTCAACACTGTCATAATGAACACCGGGTTCGTCAGGCTAAAATGCTGAAAAACTGACGAAAAAACCATAGAGGTGCAAGGAGTTGGAAAAAATGTCACATTCCTCGCAAGTTAAATAACCCTGGTGCAGGCCTCGGTTAGAGTAGGACCTGTAGCATCCCTACGTAGGAGGCTAAATTGCTACTATAATCTGCAAAACTCAAAGGGTACCAGTTAAATTTTGCCTAATATAACAAAACTGCCCTATGAAAGGGGACTAAACCCCAGACCCTCACCTCCCTCCTGATCCGCCACTAACGACTTACCTGTTTGTAAGGCTATATCCTTATTGCACTCCTTAGTACAATTGCTATACTGTAGACAATCAGGCTGGCAGCTACTATCCACTGTTACATCTACTAAGACAAATACCATGGTTGTAGACAAGTTTTCAATTCAAAAATTCTTTTTTGGTCGTTTTGGTTTTCTTTTTTTTTGTTGGTTGACGAAGGACATTATTAATAGTATAACACTTTATTTTAAAACCATTATTGCAAGCCTTAGATTTTTTAAATGCTTAATTAAACCAAATTTGAACAGCAAACAATTGTTACTTTGGTGTATGCAACTAGCTTAAACAACAAATGTACATTTTAAAGTGCTTACTTTTGATATTTCCGGTTGTTGTCACTGTAGGAGTAGGAGTCACCTTTGTCGTCGTAGGAACAACAGGCAAATTTTGTGTAGTGTTTGTTTCGTCTAAAATACCAACATTATATAATAAAATGTATTCTTCAAAATCTTAAAACCATTTAGTGTTATTAACTTTATCACAACTGACACAAAACTTGTATCAATTAAACATTCAGTTAGTACTAGTTAATATTAGGACAAAAGTTAATTTAACAGCTAAGCAATAATCAGTTTTACATCTTTGTCTTTAAAATATGTTGGTAACCGAAGAATCAAGTTATATGAACAAGCATAGATTTTCAAACTAACTGTTAATCATTTAGCATCAGATCGCCCTTAAAGTAGTTTGCAGATTTAAGCACATTTAAGGCAGAATTAGACAATATTTGGCCATATTCCCCTTCTATTAACCAAATGTGTAAACAAAATAATCAAGATCAATTAAGTAATTGATGTGAAAATTATGTCGATTTGTCTTTAATTAACATGCAACGAAACATTTTACATCTAGGAACGAAAGGGTCAAAATCCAAGGACGAAATTTTCAACGCAAAATTTCTGTAGCAAGCCAGGATCACAGCTTCATTTTGTACAATTGCTTGCCATATCATTGTCTAATGAATATTGCCGTACATTGATCTATTGCATCAATATGTTTTAAAATGTGAAAATTTGTTGTTCGAATCGACCTGGTGACTATGTTGGCTAATTATATTATTTGTATACCAAACAGAATGGTGGGACGGCAAAATATGATAAATCCCGATCGTCAAAACGAATAATTAAAAAGTAATTGATTTTCGACCTATGTATGTCCCAGAACATTTGCAATAAACAAACCTTTTGGGCCCATAAAATGTGGTCCCGTCGTACCAAAAACGTCGTTCGAAAATTTTATATAAAACTCAACCAACTTCCATTATAAAGGTAGGTACATATGTGCGGCCCAAACGGGTCTACTTTTTGGGGTGTCCAATACGTGAAAAGGGTGCAATTTTCAGATGTTGCATGTATGATAAGGTGTACTTTTCACAAATGTCATATATCAATAGCAAAAGAATGACCAATCAACCGCGTTTTGCCTGCTTGTGACCCTAATTGTACATGTTTTGGTAATTTTTACCATTTAGACTTTGATTTTAATAGAATATCTATAAAATATGCCAAGTTTAAGCATATTTTATGTAATTTTAAATGCATTAAAAATATATGAATGGGCGTCTTTTTTATATGGGTTGGGTACAAAATTTCTGGGCCGCACATCTGTACTCAAAAATACTTGGAGTTACCATCCCCGTGACCCATCCTTACAACTCGACATTAATGGTTTGATGAACATGTGGAAATAGAGTGCAGAATTCTAGAGAAGGGACATATTTCGTTCAATTTACTCAAATTTGTCTTCACTACGCTGTGTGTTTTCTGCAAAAAGGTTTAATAAAATTGAGAATACAGTATAAGACGCTGCATAAAAGTCTTGCCAGGCATTCAACTAAAAACCAGGCGGCGTTTAAGATTAATATCCACCAACGACTTATTTTAAAGGGTAAATTTGAACTTAAATATTCTTGAAAAAAGTTTCTACTTATTGCAACTTCAAAAAATATCATTCAAGTTAATTTTCAACCGTCAAATCAATAGACAGGCGAATCTACTTAGACTTAACCTACTGATACGACGGCTGCGTTGTTTTTAAAACTTTAATGCTTTTTGCTAAATGGACATGTTTTAGATTATATATATAAAGCACAATCTACGTATACACATACCCGTTTCGTCAGTTTCGTCATCACACGAGGAAGTAAAGCATCTTAAACACTCTCCAGTCACATGGTCACACTTTCTGAATCCCAATCTCTCGCAGTTGCATTTATTTTCACAGTTTAATCCATACTTATATCTTGCGCATTCTAGATAAATATCAAATATATTTTGTTATTCTTCATAAGGGGATGTAGTGTTATTTAATAACGATAATAATAATGACAATTCTACGAAGCTTAAATTTGATCATATGGGGTAACAAGTACAATGTATATGATGAACAGAACGAAACTGTACATTTGACATTTACAATAATTCCATGTCCCCCAATATACGTTTTGTGTTCTATAAATTCATATACACGTATTTTGTGGCTGTACTTCAATGGTTAATTTTCAACATTATTTATTATTATCACTGTCGTCAACCTGATGATCGTACGTACTGCAGTTACGATCATCGCACCAAAATGGCGGAAAATTTGGACAATTATTTAAATCATCAATTACTGCCATAAAGTCCTCTTTTTGGATAACTTTTATGTTTCAAACGTGGCCTCATTGGAAAATTGTTTGAATGGTTTTCTAAAATTAGACCTCTTGTTCTATAGAACATAGAAAACGATGAAAATAAAAATCACGATAATGATCGTAACTTTATTTTTTGAATAACAAAGATGATCGTAATTTTCTTCTTCTCTTCTTCCCGTCTAGAGAGTACTCAGTACTGAGTGTTATATCTCCGTGCATGCGTCAAACTGTACAGTTAAAAGCAATCGTATTTACAATTAAAAACGGAGTTAAGAGTTGATTACATCGTGGACTGCACGGCAAGGACCAAAGGTCCTATGCCGGCTCGGAACTGTTCAACCGTTGTGGAATGTCGTATGGCCAGTGGTATTAGATTCCAGTTGATTATGGTCCTGGGGAAGAAAGAATACTTGTAAACGTCAGATCTGGTGTATATTGTTCTAAATCCGGTGTTGCTGCGTGTCCTGTTGTCAGCTGGTGTCAGAATATTGGCAGATGGGATGTCAACAAGGTTGTTGGTAATCTTATACATCAGTACAGCTCTTGCTTTGGCACGTCGTTGTTCTAAGGTTTCCCATCCCAGGTTTGCGAGAATGGATGTTACAGCTCCCGGGTCTCTGTCATGGAAGTTGTTGTAGGTAAACCGAGCTGCTCTTCTTTGAATAGCTTCTAGTTGTTGTATTTGGTTTTTGTTAAAGGGGTCCCACACAGCACTGGCATATTCTACGGCGGGTCTCACCAAAGTGGTATAGGCTGTTGATTTCACCTCTTTGGGACATGAGTGGATATTGCGTCGTAGAAATCCAATGGATCTGTTGGCTTTAGCAGAGATGGTGTTTATATGTGTGGTCAAGCTTAGGTCATTACTGATTGACACTCCTAAGTATTTACTGTCTTTGGTGACTTCAAGAGTCTGATTGTGTAGTGTACGTATATTTGTGTTCCATGGTCTTTCGTTTCCTGGTTATGTGTAGTGTAAAACACTTGTCAGCGTTGAATGACATCTGCCATGTTTGCTCCCATTCTTCCAGTTTACTAAGATCTGATTGCAACTGTTGTTGATCGGTCTTGGTGTTAATGACTCGATACAGAAGGCAATCGTCAGCAAAGAGTCTGGCGTGAGATGTAACTGCATCTGGAAGATCGTTGATGAAAAGAAGGAATAAGAGTGGACCGAGGACTGTCCCTTGTGGTACTCCTGAGTCTACTGAGCAAGTTGTTGAATGGCTGCCCTCTAGAAGAACTTCGGTCTTCAAGGAAGTGCTGCATCCCTTGTGAGGTGTTGCCCCTTATCCCATAATGATGGAGCTTAAGAAGTAATCTCTTGTGGGGAACCTTGTCAAATGCTTTGGAAAAATCCAGCAATATTGCATCAATCTGCTTCCCCTCAGATAGATTCTTTGCTAGGTCCTAGGTGGTGGTAACGAGTTGTGTTTTACAAGATCGACGAGCTCTGAAGCCATGTTGGCTGTCTGATAGAATGATGGTGAGTAAGATGGTCCATAATATTGCTGTAGATAATATGTTCTTGTAGTTTACAACAGATCACTATGAGAGAGACAGGCCTGTAATTAGATGCGACTGATTTATCACCTTTTTTAAAGACGGGTACTATGCTGGCGGTCTTCCAGTCAAAGGATGATCGTAACTCTGTTTTAAACGATACGTTCATGTGTGAATAAAACCAATTTTATTCAATATTTGCTTTTGTAAATTAAACCATATTACTGAAAAACAGTACGTCAATATTATTGTTAGATAAGATCTGAAAAATAAATCTTAATAATATAATTTTATTTGCACACTCAATCCATCTCATTATAAAAACAAATGTTAATAATAAAATTATCAAACTGAGGATCAATCTCATATGTCCATGGGAAAAGATAAAACAAGGAAGGCGCATCAGAGATATCGAAATCGAAGATGGCAGTGGTCAAGACTTGGTACATTCATTCATTTCAAAAGAGAGTGGGTTAAACCAGGTTTTGTGGATCACCAAACCCCCTCTTCAATTGCAATATTAGGGTCCGATAATGACACAAAACACAACACGGTTATGACGACATAATGCTTATTGATGTGGGTAATTGCAGGAATCACTAACCTATTCGTCTCACAGAATGTTTAATTTTTCCTCCAGTGACTGGCTGATAATGAAGAAAGAACTTTTTTAGAGAAATTCAAGACGAAGTTTCCTAGAACCTTGGTCTTATAGTCGGTCAAGGAGACAGAGGTGTCAGAAAAAAAATCTAAAAAAATTGCACAAGCTCTGGCATATCGAATAAAATTTAATAAAGCAAATGTGCTATGGACACTTTCATAGTAACAATTATATACAATTAAATTTTGCTTGAAAAATCCACATGTGCACATTGAATTATACCCTTTTATAAAGATGTCTTTTTCTAAACATGTTTTCTAAAGAGGATAAGAATACAGCCTGATCCTCAACTTTATCAGTACAATTATAAATTTGTGTTTATTAACCTGTGGTTGAAGATGGTTCCTTTTTCCGGTTAGTCCCGTGCGGGGCCCGGGTGGCGGATAGCTATAGGCCTGCAGCAGAGCCTGGCCTGTCGTAAGAGGTGACTAAGGGTCTTGGGAATTTACGTGGGGTCAGTGCTCAGTCCACAGAGCGACCAAGTGGGTACACTAGATGGCTATATAGGGTAGCCCTCGTCCGCGGGGGTTTTCAGGTCTATAATACGGAAACCCTGACCGCTGACCATAGTGGGCCAACGTGTGTGGAAAGTGCCACGCTTCATTCACTTAAAAGACCCCTCCAAGTAGTGCATCATATAAATAAATTTTCCGACCCTATCCACTTTTCCCCTTTTTCTGTGGTTCTTCAAAATTTTCCGATCCTTTGTTTCCCATCCCACCCCAACATTTCATTCATCATCATCATTTCATGTTTATTTTATCATCCTTTAATGTTCATCGCCTGTAAATAACCTAAATAGCGTTGCACGGGCGTAAAACGCCAACTCACTCGCTCACCTGTTTCCGGTTAAACTGCATCTTGAGTGGCCAACTTTTGCGGTGAGTCATGGACTAACGACTGATGGCACATTGCGTGTCTAGTTTTATGGCTGGCTATAGTAACGACTATTAACTCCTTTTTATCGGCTGGTAAAAGTTAACATAAGCTAGTTATTGCTTTACTCCAAAGCAGCACGATTTCGGCCATATCCTTGATATGAACATGAAAGGGTGATACAATGAACATGAAATGATGATTAAGTGGAGTAAAGGGGGGCACAAATGACAAGGCAATCGGGCTGCCACTGGAGAAAGCAGTGATGGGTAGGAACAGATATTTAAGCCTCCTGCATGGGATCCTACGGGTGTGTGGGGACCGTGACATTTTTTCCCCACGCGGTACACCACTACGTGTGTGGAGAGTGCCACGCTTCATGCACGTACTGACCCCTTTGTGCACCGCCAAGTAGTGCACCACATAGGCTAATTTGTCTGTCCCTACCCATCTCTCCCCTTTTCCTGTGGTTCTTCAAAATTTACTGCTCCTCTGTGTTTCCCATCCCACCCCCATATTTCATTTGTCATCATCATTTCATGTTCATTTTATCATCCTTTTAAAACTCACTCAATTGAAAAAAAGACGTCAGCCTGCCATTTTTATTGAAATGTCCGTAACAACAAGCAAAGAGCTAGCACCAATAGGGCATTCCAGTGTCAGTAGTTCTAAATGGCAACGACAAAACCAGTAAACATAAACGAGAACAGTACGAAAAAACATAAAACATCAGAACAGAAATCCACGCGAACTCCAGGAGAATAATCAGTTAGCAGTCAGGACCATTGCATTTACTTTATGTCTTTGACATGTTTTGTCATTTCTTCTTAGATATAGTTCTCTTGTTTCCTTTCTATTTCTTAATATATTTTTCATTACCTATCAGAGTGTGTTCGTTAGAAGAGCAGTTATGAGTACTCCACGAGAAGATAGTGAACATCGTATCTAGTAACTGGGCTCACTAAGTCACCCTAGAAGTAACACGCTTTAACCTTTTATAGAAATTGTTAACAAAATGATTATTGTAAAATATATTAATTTATTAAGTTACGATCATCGTTTTGAAATTATGATTCAAGTTACGATCATCAACGAATGAAGTTACGATCATCATCGCGATTTTTATTTCCCTCGTTTCTTTGTTCTAAAGAATAAGAGATCTAATTCTAGCAAACCATTCAAACATTACACCAATGAGGCAACGTTTGAAACATAAAAGTTATCCAAAAAGAGGATTTTATTGCAGTAATTGTTGATAATTGTCTAAATTCTCCTTCGCCATATTTGGATGATCGTAACTGCAGTTACGATCATAAGGTTGAAGAAAGTGGTTATGGCGAATCAACAGTGATTTTTTTCAGATTTGTTACTATTCTAAAATTTCCCCTTCATATTTTTTTCTATTCTTTTTTGTTGATTTTGCAAATTTTCGATATATTACCGTTCAAGTAATATTAAACGTGGTTCGTAATGAACAAATTTTTTATAACCAAATTGATTGATTCCAATTTTGTGATTTGCATTCAAGAAAAAAATAAATACATAGTTATTATATTTAAATATTATGAGTTTTCTCAGCTATGAGATGTTTTAAAATGTTTAAAATTAAGACTTCTGGTATATATTATTGAATTGTTCCATTCTACCGCTAGAGGTCGCGTCTATCAAAACAAAATGAACGCTGACGCTGACTGTCATTCTAATTTTCTCGGTGCATGTCAACCAAAATGAATAACTTAAATAATTCAGCAGATATATTTGCCCAGCAGTCATTACATTACCTTGTCGGCCTCACCAAACAAAATTGTTTTTGTTATTTTTTTCTCTAGCGTTTGCATTCGAAAATGAAAGTGAAAGTGCTTTCTTCGAGGTCCGAAATCGTCTATTATTACCATATATGGTTTAACAGGTGGAAGAAACTACCATATTTAGAAACCACGTGATAATTTGTGTACCTGTACATTTTTGTACTTTAACCAATCGACTCAATGAAAATATTTTACGCTATTGTTTAATTACTACTACTTTTGCTTTTGAATGAAAAAGGTACATTTTCCAATGGTCTCGCGACAAAAATTCAAGCATGCTAAATGCATGAAAATGGTGTTGAATGGTAATTCAGGAGATGTTTCAAATCTATTCCATGTTGGATTTTTCTGTCAATGAATATAAAAATAGAGATTTCTAGGAAGAACATCGGATAGCTGGTTTACAGTTTTTTACCACTTGGTGTTTGACATCCTATATTTACAATGTTTAAGATAAAATCACTCCCTTGTTCTGTTTGCGGGTGTTTTCCTTTTTTTATAATCATGCAAAAGCTTGCATTTCTTGTTCGCATTCAAAGATAATGAGTTTTTTCTTTTATTTTAAGTATGATGTACCATACATGTATTCATATAAGAAAGTGATAAATGTGCGGGAGCTTATCAGGTTTAACCTGCATCATATTATATACAGAAGACAAAATATCATACTTGTATCAGTACCATTGTACAGTTAACATAATAAAATTGAAACATTCTAGGGGTTTTAAACATACTTTTACAAATCCCCTTTCTGTTCTCTTCGTATCCCACGCAACAATCTAGGGAAATGTACGATACATTTTCTGTTCCCGTATATTTAACATCAACCTTGACAATTTTCTTGTCTCTGAAAGGTAAAATAGCATAGGAGTAAATAAAATTATGTTCATTTTGATTAAAAATTATGGATAGTACCTTTAGATTTTTTTTTGTCATATTAAATATCAATTTTCGTCATATTAAATATCAATTTTCGTGTGTTACATTATTTTTGTCGTTTAAGTATTATTGTTTAAAGTTTTAATTACAGTGATGCAGTGTTAATTGCAACGTAACATTTATAATTAATATTGAAGCATAATTACAACACATTTCTGTTAGGACCTATTACACATCCGTAATTTTATTTCGAAGCCTTAACACAATAGAGAAAACACGTCGTGTAGAATGCAATAAAACTAACGAATGCAATGAACCACAAAACGTGTATGTACATGTATGATCATAATCAACTAAATATCATATAAAATCAATTCAGTATATGTACCTGCAATATTTAAGAGGGTTTGTTGCTTTACCTTAAGGTGGAGCAGGACAGTGGTCATGTGACTTGTCCAAAATAAAATGAAATTTGAAAAATATTTTGAGATTTTTGTGTTTTAAGAATCTTTATACCTAGTTTAGGCACATTTTATCAATATAAGTAAAATTTGTATTCTTAAAGAAGTATAAATTCTTAGCTAAAGTATGGTCAAGGGAGGTAATTTGGCAAAAATCATGAAAAATCATCGTTTTTGGCTCCTATTTTTGCTTGTACCTAAAAATCAAGGGAAGAAACCCCACTTTAAATTGATTTAAAATGATGAATTGTTGCAAGATCTATAAAATGTCAAAAAATGAGGGAAATCTATTGACAGGAAAAAAAGTAATGGAACATTTTTGTGTGTTTTAATGGCTTTTCCTATATAATTCATTGTAAAATATTGATACTTTAACTTGATATAACTCGAAAAGTAGGGAAGAAACCCATGAATTTTGAATCAAATTATGAAAGAGTATATCATTTAGGACATTTATGTTAATTTTGAAGAAAATCTATTGACAAATTAATTTTGGACCCAAGTGCCACGCTCTACCTTAAAGTAAATAAAATGGATACAATTGCACCTGTTTTGAAGATCAAATTGAGCAAGAAAAAAATGTAGGTCCATATGGTCGTTTTGCTGCTATAAGCATTTATAGTTTTGGCGGGATAATTGTTTTTCTCCAGATGTTTCATTATTTTTACATTGCCGCTGATAAGCTTCTTTAAACTTTTCTTTATCTGCAACACTTTTAGTCTATGGGGCAAAAACATTTTTTTTACCTTTAAAGAACCATAACTCCTATAAGGGATCCTCTGACAACTTCCATACAATAGAGACTTACAGCTCAATGAGCTGAAAGGTTAAGCAAGCAACACCTTTTCTGTATTTGCAATAGTTTTCATTCTATAGACCAATAAAAAGCTTCGCCGAGCGCAGCATGATACGACCGCAATATGATTTAGACCCAATATGGATAGCCAATTGCTCTAGACACATTCGGTCCAAGTTTTTTGACACATGTAGCCTTTGGTGCACCCACATTCAACTATAAGTTCAATTTTTTCAAAGGCAGACAGAAATAAATTACAATTACAAAAATATCAACCCTATTGGCCCCTAATTCAGGCTTTCCGCTACCTTTCATTTTTGCCTCTTTTGGCCCCTTATGGCAGTAAAGGGTAGGAGAGTGTCACAAAATTAACATCATTCCTCAATTTGTAAATTCATTAATTCACAAGAATTTATTAGCAAGAAAAAAAATTGAAATCGGACAATAAATAGAAGTTTCAATTTGGCCCTTTTTGGCCCCTAAAATCATAACGGCAACAAGAGGCTCCCAGAAGCCTGAATCTCTCACCTGGTCTTGATGTCAACCCTATGAAGACTTTTGTATAGCTAAATGAGCTGAATGTTTAAGCAAGAAAAAGCTTTTCTCTATCTGCAATAGTTTTCATTCTAAATAAGAAAATCCCACTATTATTCAACTTTCAAGGGGCTGTTACCCCTTTAATGGATTAACTGACAACTTCGACCCTACATGCCCTATGGAGACTTTTGTAGAGCTAAATTAGCTGAACATTTAGGCAAGCAACAGCTTTTCTTTTCTTTATCTGCAATAGTTTTCATTTTATAGGCAAAAACATGTAAAAACGCTTTTTTTTTCACTTTTAAGGGGCTGTACCCCCTAGAAAGGGTCATCGGACAACTTTGACCATTGGAGACTTTTGTAGAGCTAAATGAGCTGAACATTTATGCAAGCAACATATTTTCTCTTTCTGCAATAGTTTTCATTCTGTAGGCCAAAAACATTATATTTTGCCTTTAAGGGGCTGTAACCCCTATAAGGGGACATCTGGCAACTTCGACTCTATAACGACTTTTGTAGAGCTAAATGAGCTGAACATTTAAGCAAGCAACAGCTTTTCTCTATCTGCAATAGTTTTCATTCTATATGCCAAAAACACTATTTTTCGCCTTAAAGGGACTGTAACTCTTATAAGGGGTCATCTGACAACTTCAACCTTATGAAGACTTTTGTAGGCCAAAACAATTAAAAATTAAAGTTTGTTTTTGCCTACAAAAACGATGTCTCCCCCCGTTTCCCCAAAAAGTTCCAAGTTCAAAGGACCATAACTCCCACAAACATTTGAGAATCAAAATTTCCTGGTAACATGCACAACTACATATGATGTTCTTCCTATATACCAAGTTTTGCTGAATTTCGGTTCTGTAGTTTCAGAGGAGTTGCGCTGACAAGATGATAAATAAGGATTTTCAGCAATTTTCTAAGTTCAAAGGGCCGTAACTCCTACAAAAATTTGAGGATAAGAATTTCCTGGTAATATGCACAACTACATATGGTGTCCTTCCTATATACCAAGTTTCGTTGAATTCAGTTCAGTAGTTTCAGAGGAGTTGCACTGACAAGATGATAAAAAAGGATTTTCAGCAATTTTCAAAGTTCAAAGGGCCGTAACTCCTACAAAAATTTGAGGATCAAAATTTCCTAGTAATATGCACAACTACATATGGTGTCCTTTCTATAAACCAAGTTTCATTGAATTCGGTTCAGTAGTTTCAGAGGAGTTGCGCTGACAAGATGATAATTGAGGATTTTCAGCAATTTTCTAAGTTCAAAGGGTCGTAACTCCTACAAAAATTTGAGGATCAAAATTTCCTGGTAATATGCACAACTACATATGGTGTCCTTCCTATATACCAAGTTTCGTTGAATTCGGTTCAATAGTTTCAGAGGAGTTGCGCTGACAAGATGATATTTGAGGATTTTCAGCAATTTTCTAAGTTCAAAGGGCCATAACTCCCACAAAAATTTGAGGATAAAAATTTCCTGGTAATATGCACAATTACATATGGTGTCCTTCCTATATACCAAGTTTCGTTGAATTCGGTTCAGAAGTTTCAGAGGAGTTGCGCTGACAAACTTTGTGACGGACAGACGGACGGACAGACAGACGGACAGACGGACGGACAGACGGACGGACACGACAAAAACAATATGTCTCCCCACAAAAGTGGGGGGAGACATAAAAACCACTATTTTTCACCTTTCAGGGGCTGTTACCCCTATAAGGGGTCATATGACAACTATGACCTTTCGGAGACTTTTGTTGAGCTGAACATTTAAGCAAGCAACAGCTTTTCTGATTTTTTTTTTCTATCTGTTATGGTTGCTGAGTTATAAGCCATGTTAAGTGATTTTACCGTCTGTTTTATTTTTACTTACAGCGGCCATGTTTTTTATTGAATTATTATAAAATGAGGATTGTTTGTTGCCAACATGTCATATATCATTCCTCCAAAATATCAATTAAATTAGTTTAGTGGTTTCAGAGAAGAAGATTTTTGAAATTGTTAACGGAGGGCGACGGACGCATAGTGATGGCATAAGCTCACACGGCATTTGGCCACGTGAGCTAAACAAGAGGCTCCCAGGAGCCTAAATCGCTGACCTGAACTACAGAGATACATATATTTTGTAAATATTATTGTGCTTAACCATATGCGATTTAAATTTCTGAAATAACTTGGTTAGTTTTCAAGATATTGGGTTTAATAAGTGCAAAATTTAGAAAAAAAATTGAAAAAGGGCAATAACTCCCACGTCAGCAGTCAGATCTTTTCCTAAATTTCAGGACAGGTTCTTAATATGCTGATCACTTTCGACTTTTGCACACCCTATATTCTATTTTTAGCCATGGCAGCCATGTTTTTTTAATAAAAGAAATGGTTCCACAGCTTTGACCTAATTACATGAAATGTAGATCTTAATGTGCTTAATCATATGCAATTTGAATTTTAAAATATCTTGTATAGTTTTTGTCTCGCCTGCGAAGCAGAGCGGGACATAGGTGTTACTTTACCGGCGGCAGCGGCGACGGCGGCGTTAACTTTTTGAAAAAGTTTTATGAGCACCTCCATATCTCAAGAACTATAGGTCCTAGGTTGATGAAACTTGGTATGCATATGCCCCAGTAGTAGCTTAGCACAGTTGCATCCCCATCTTTTGACCTTGACCTTGATTTTCCGGTTGAGTGACTTTGACAATTTTCAATACATATAATAGCAATGGAAAAGTTTTGCGAGCACCTCCATATCTCAAGAATTATAGGTCCTAGGTTGATGAAACTTGGTATGCATATGCCCCAGTAGTAGCTTACCACAGTTGCATCCCCATCTTTTGACCTTGACCTTGATTTTCCGGTTGAGTGACTTTGACAATTTTCAATACATATAACAGCAATGAAAAAGTTTTGCGAGCACCTCTATATCTCAAGAACTATAGGTCCTAGGTTGATGAAACTTGGTTTACATATGCCCCAGTAGTAGCTTAGCACAGTTGCATCCCCATCTTTTGACCTTGACCTTGACTTTCCAGTTGAGTGACTTTGATTATTTTTATTGCATATATTTGCAATGTTTAAGTTCCATAAACATCTTTTGATCTCAGAAACTGAAAATCCATGTAAATTCAAAATATAGTGGAAGTAAGAAAGAATAATTGTTTCTGATGGTGCCGGCAGGCGAGACATACTTAAGTGTTAACTCTTGTTAAGATATAGGGCTTAATAAGTGCAAAATTTTTAAAAAAAATCCAGAAAAGGGCAATAACTCCTACATCGGTTGTTGGATCTTCTTGAAAATTTCAGAGCAGGTAGATCTTGAGGTGCTGATCACTTTTACCTTCTGCCAGAATTTTGATATCTGTCACCGTTTTTGAGTTATTTGCAAAAAACTGTATTTGACCCCCCTGTTCTATTTTTAGTAACAGCAGCCATGTTTTTGACGTATCAAAAATTCCAACGCAAACTCTTTGCACAATACCCTAAGGAACAACCATATCAAGTTTGGCTGCATTTGGCCAAGCAATTTCAGAGAAGAAGATGTTTGAAAAAAAGCTTACGGACGACGGACGCAAAGTGATGGCAATAGCTCACATGATCCTTTGGGTCAGGTGAGCTAAAAAGGGGTTGCAATTATTAATCCTCTTTTTTTGTATTGACTACTTGACAAGACTAAACATGCAAAAAAAATTCAAACGTGGACCAAGAATAAAAAAGTTCATTTTTGCCCCTTTATGGGCCCCTTATTTCTGAATTAAAAACGGGGGACCCCAGAATTAATACCATATATTTTATTATGGAAAGGCATATCATTGTCAAATTTCATAACATTTGGCCAACAGGAATTAAAGTGACCCCCTTAATCAATCCCATTCATCATTTTATGGAATAAAACATTATTGTAAAATTCCACAGCGTTTGGTTAACCAGAACAAAAGTTATTTTTGGAACAAACAAAAAAGTAGCATTTTTAGCCCATTTTTGGCCCTTAATTTCTACAAGAAAAAAGGGGGAACCCCCAAATCACTCCCATTCATCCTTTTATGGTGAGGAACATCATTGTAAAATTTCATTGCAATTAGATAACGAGAACTAAAGTTATTGTGGAAACATTAAAAGTTAACAGACAACGACGCAAACGACGACGACAACAGCTTTTCTCTATCTGTAATAGTTTTCATTCTTTAGAGCAAAAACATCGCGGGTATGTTAATGGAGTTCCGGGATATTTTATACAAAATCGATGTTCAATGAAAGTATACTTTGAAGCGGATATTTTCGTCATAATGATTGTCAGATACAACTTTGAATAAAAATATTTAAATGTCCTTTGGTTTCACTTTCGTTTCTGCTATTTTTCATTTTTCGGAAACATCAAGGTGTCACGTGACCGACAAAAGGGGTAACTTAATGTAAATTCGTTAAAGGCTATTTTCCAACCTTTTACACTGGACGGATTTTTTTTAAATTTGGCACCGAGTTGGAGGAAACTGCCTAGTATTTGAAAAGTTCTGGCCGGTTGCTAAAATCTGGTCGGAAATATTTTTAATATTAAATAATTTGTTGAGGAGAATGGAAAATGAGCATTTCTTTGCGAATTAATCATTACTTTTTGTTCAAAATGTATGCATTTGATTAATCGGCCAGAACTTTTTGAAAACTACATAATTTTCTGAATTCGACCATGTAGGTTTTATTTTCGAAGACTATTCCTAAAAGCTTGGAATTTTCATCTAAAGATGGCATGAAACGCCGTGATTTGTCATCGCCGTTAACGTCAAACACTCAGGTGACGTCATAAGGGAGTTAACTCAAGCCAAGTGTAATTTGTCATGTCTTACAAAATAAAAAAAAAACGTCGTACGCTTTACCCCGGCGATTACTTGTCAAGTACTGTTTTGTTTTTAATGTCAAGTTATTAGGCATAAAATATTTGAGCGGGTGAATAAATAAAGTTATGCCAAACCTTCCATATACAAACTTTTATGAAACCGAAACCAACGTCGCCGACTTTTTCAAAATTATGTCCAATTTTGTTGACAGTTTTCTTTCTTCTTTTAATTTTACGATGTCCTTTTATTAAATGTAATTGTTTTTTGTACAATTTAATATCTATAAGTTATGTTTTTATCCACATTTTGGCAATATTTGTGTGACTTGCACCTAAAACTATACAATAATCATGTGCCGTGTAACTAAAATGCAGGGATTCGTCTGATATATATAAACCAAAAGAAAAAGACAAATTCTTGGTATACAGTGGCAGTACATGTATGATCATTCTATGTCTGAATAGTGAAGAATCATTCATGATTCCGATTAGAACTTCTAATTCTTTGTAAAAAAAAACTCCCGAAAAAAAAACTGCCAAGAAGTTGCCCCAAGTCTATTTTATTTTTATAAACTGAATTTAGTTTATAATGTTTTTTTTTTTAAATCAAATTACTATAGAGTTATAGACAAAGAACAATTTAAGGAAAATAATCTAGTTAATTTATTGGTTAGCATATTATTATGTTTGTTAGATAAAAAATGTAAAATTTAAGTTATGTTGCCCTTACAAGCCCACATTTTTGCTTGAAGATTAAACAAGAACATAAATTGCCTCAAATATACATAACCATACAAATTGTATAAGTAAAGTGTATCACAGACCTTTGAATAAATGTGAGTAATTAATAGTCAAAAGTTGACTGGTTGCTTTTTGGCTGCTGAGGAAAACAACATGATTTTTTTTATGCTGACAGTCATGAAAATGATGTGCCAATTTAAAATGTGGTAAATGAAAATTGCAAAATGGAATATTTACACTGTATGGAGCATTTACAGCTTTCAACTTTTATTAGTTTTTTATCATTTTTTAATAGACTTCATTTGACAAATAAATTGAAACTATGTGATTTTATTCTTTCTTGCACTTGAGCTGTTCACATGGTATTTTGCATTGGCACTTTACATGTGTTTTCTTTTTCTTTGTGTGTCTAGTCAACTATTATACTTGTATGTCCAATATGGGTCCAGACAAGACTTTCTTCATTAATGTATTGTTCTGTTCTGTATTTGCCTTGATATGATGTTTTGTGGATCCATCAACAATAGAAAATATTTAGAGTAACAAACAAAAAAAGTTCTTATACCACATTTATTATTTAATATTTCACTTGATATTAAATTCACCACTGAACTCATTATTAATTCATGATTTTTACTCAATCTTTTTCACATTATCCTAGGATCTTTATATATTTTGTAGCTGCTCAAAACAAATTTTCATAATTTCTATAGACTTTTAGACTCCTTTAGTTGGAAGAATAAAGCAACACTGTTTTGATGCTAGATATATCCACTTGTATTCCACATGTTTCAGTATTGTAAGAATTATATATGCACAGTCAGCATTTATTCATATCTTGATGACTTATCAACGTTTAGCTTTATATGTCTCTTTGTCTGAAAGAAAAAAATATTTATACTTTACTTGCTAATACACATTTATTAAACATACAATGTAGGACACAATTCACATATAAATCCACATTTAAATTAATATTTTGCAAATAAATAATGTTTTAGAAATAAATATCAGCTTACAATAATGTATTTTTTATCAACAATAATGATCAATACATGTAATAGTCTTGCAATTTCACATGTCCTAAAGTTGCAGCAATTCCACTTTAATATTATCAATCAATCAATCAATCAATCAGTTAAAGCTCATGAATTAACAATGCAATGTAATCAAAAAGACATATGTAAGACATAAGTATAAGATGTAAACAAGATGAAATAAAACATTTTTGTCCCAATATTTCAAGTTATAATATTATATTATATTAATTAATTCATTATTTTTGGCCTAATATCTGTACATGTACATATTTCATATTATTTACATGTATTATCAGGTGTATTACTTGGTTATCTTAGCAGTAATGAAAAGGATTTCATACCATAAAAATTAAAATGAGATTTTATTAACTGTACAGGACTGTATGTACATGTCATGCATGAGTACAAAATCAAAATGTATGACCACATCATATCTTAACCTTTTAAATTTTTAAAATGATCAAGTTAATTGTCTTTTTATTTTTACTAGCTGACAGTAATGCTGAATTTTAACTTTTGGCACTACCAGCAAAAGACCTAAGACATGAGCTACAATGACCTAAAACTTATGTGTGTGCAAAAGCATTTCAAAAGTCAAGAAAATAACACACATGTATAAAATCTGAGAAATTGGCACGAGTTTTCTTCTTTATTGTCAAAGTAGATCTAATGGTAGCCGTAGGCTAGCGATACAATTT
The DNA here is from genome assembly GCA_963971305.1 of Arcuatula senhousia. Taxonomy (NCBI): domain Eukaryota; kingdom Metazoa; phylum Mollusca; class Bivalvia; order Mytilida; family Mytilidae; genus Arcuatula; species Arcuatula senhousia. Next base: position 30,700,912 of record OZ020308.1, read on the forward strand.
TATGCATCATATTTCTCATGAAAATAAAACAATATTACCACAAAACTAATATACAACCTGTTTGTATTTTTCCGATATTCGTAGTGGTCCAAAGTGGCATGGCAAATCATCACACTGCCAACACTGGGTCGGATTTCAGCAAGGACTAACGATTTTACGGCTACATCGTCCATGTCGTCAATAAAAGAATGTTAAAATTGTTTCCCATAATAAAATTAATTCAGAGCTCTGCCAACAGGTGGACACAGGTGCTTGTTGACATTTCAACGTCACTTACACAAAACGGACGACGTCATAACAACGTCCAAGCACTTTTCCGATAATGATTTTCCAAATATGGTCATTGAAATACGCCTACGGCTTTTGACATATTTTATATTATGTGAGATATAACAAATATGTTCACTTGAAATGAAACAAAGGGTTCTTTTAGAATAAATATTAACTTTTGAATCGATGTAAGACCGAATAATGCAGATTGTGATGGAATAACACGGAAGAAAAATATCGCGTCGTCAGGGGCAACCAATACAGCTAATAAATATTCATCAGGATGGAAGAGTTATCTTTTCCTGGAAAAAATTCTCGGAACTACATTAACATACCCGCGATGAAAAAAACTCTATTTTTACCCTAAAAGGGATCATCTGACAGTTTCGACCCAACGGAGACTTTTAAAGCATGTTTGATGCTGAAGAAGTAAAGTTGCATCAGAATATCTCTTAAACTTCTTGAATTACAAGCCAAAAACAGTAGCCTGACCTCCCTGGTCTATTTTGAGCAACAGCCATGTTTTTGACGAATCAAAAATGGAAACACAAGACATCCAAAAAATCAATCATACCAAGTTATATTAATTTTTTCAGTAGTTTCAGATGCAAAGATTTTTTTTAATTGTTAACAGATGCCAGACGACGACGTACGCAAAGTGGTGGCAATAGTTCACCTGGACCTAAAACAAATATCAGGCATAATAGATGAATCTCGATAATCTGACAAGGAATCAAAAATGTATGGAGCAATTCGTCAAATTTCCTTAACTAAACGTTTACTTACCCCGTTCCTTTCTTCAGTTCTCCACTTGTGTCAGGACTAACTGTAATATTTCTTAGCTCCCTAGATAACATAAACATTATCATCCTCGGAAACCCAGGGTTTCTTCTCTCGCTTACTCGTTCATCACTGAGTGAGCGAGAGAAGAAACCCTGGGTTTCCGAGGATGAAACATTATTAATATCAGCTTATCGATCATTCATAACCTTTTGACTATTTTGACCATCATAAGTGTAATTTTGGAACCAATATGATATTATTTATATGCAAAATCAATATCACATAGAATACGCATTTTATTATTGCTTCTTATGTTAGTTTGTCTCGTAAGTCTACAAAGTATAAGACAAACATAATAATAAGTTTTATTGTTTGATATTTAACTACAATTCTTCAACTATATTGTTGGATATTCTATGTGAACTTAATGGAGTCTATACTAAAAATGATTTCACCTTAATACATAAAAGTTTAAGGTAAGTTGGATGTGTGTCAGTGCTTATTGAGTCCAGATTTAGTTGAACACTCAATACAAGTTCAAGACTGAATCTAGGCTATTTTATGTATATTATGGTCACACATCATTTAAATATATATTTTAAACTTAATTCAGTTCTTACCAATGAGTAAAATTACATCGATTCTTCTCTACTTTATGAGCATGTCTTGTGTATACACATATAGAACCAAAATACAACAAAGAGACTATCAATGTGATGATATGGTTTGAAGGCATGATCTGAAAAAAAAACAATTCCATATCTTAAAATTTGTGGAAGATTAAAACATCTAAACGAAATATCGCAAGAAGCATAAGTGCAATATTGCAGGAGTTTCCTTGTGAAATGAAAGAACCTTAGTAAGCACGCTCACATACCCCACGCGTCCACATTATGGACAGAGATTATCTTTTTCGAGTAAGGAATAAAAAAGTCTGAGTTGTTGTCTTTCCAAGTCTGCTCGTTAAACAGGGAGTAAAAGAGTGACAGTCCTTTAAATGTATCCCACAATATTGGACTCCTAAAGCTACATGTACGTACAAAATATCAAAAGACTATGATTTATTGTTGTTGAGATCTGTGACGAAAATTTTCAACCCTGAAAATTTAGTGAAAAAAATCTAAGTCGGCTCGTTTAACAGGAAGTAGGTGATCGACAGATCTAAAAACGTATCCCACAATATGGGACCCCTACCTGAAGCTATACATACCAAATATCAAAAGCCTAAAATTAATAATAGCCGAGATATCTTTTACGAAAAATTTTATCACGGACAGGCTGACTGACTGACGGACTGATGGAAGGACCAGTCAAAAAACATTATACGTTTCGCAACGTCGTTATGCGGGGTATAATTACATTCATGGTTTGTAAGCTTTCTGTAATGACGTCCGGTGTTCGAATATTTTACAACTAATAATAATTTATGCAACTTACAATGGAACTGTATTTTTTCGTTTTCTATGATAGAACAGTTGATTTAAGACTCTCTTTATGGAGAGGTTTGCAATGAGATACTTTTGCAATCATGAATACATCCCTAGTAAGGTGAATTCACGTAAAATGGTTTTGATAAAATTTGGTGTTTCGATACGATAAATTCAATTATAACAAACTTAGAAAACGAACTACAAAACAATATCGTTTACTTTTTGTGACCGTACAATACATATCCCTTAAAGGCTTACCAAAATTCAATTATTACAAAATTAGAAAACGAACTACAAAACGAAAAAACAAGGAGACATTCGAATGTCAAAGAACAAATTACAAATCGATCGAACAGCAATCAGCAACGCTAACTCAAGTCAAAACAACAGTAATCTCAAGTGTGTTTAAAGGGTAAGCCACTCCTGCTTGTTGCAATACACCCATCGCGTTTCTAACGGTCAATTTAAAGTTTCAATCTGATAAAGGACATATAACAGACAAAAAGTTGGATTTTGGACATTGATCAAGGTTACAATCCGACAAGGAAGTGAAACTGTACTAACAATGCATTAGAATAGATGACGAACAGGAAACGTTTTAAGTGTTTACAAACATGGGAACATACAAATAATAACGACTCAGTGTGCGATATCTGTGCAGTTATTAACCCCACAACTTGTCATATTAGCCCTAGTGGACAAACGTGTAGAAGACCCCCTGTCTGTGGATGGTCATAAGTGCATATCGCATAGGCTAAATCATGTTCCCTTCCAACCAAATCTCATTTCAAAAACGTCTCTTACGATCCCTAAAAAAATTCTTTCTTCGTTATCAGCCACTAGTAGAAAAGTTCAAAATGGAGTCAAAAGATATGGCGATTAATTGTTTTAATTAGTGTTTGACAGATCTGCTGTACTGAGATGATTACCTCAATATCCCTATTGTGTCTCACAACTATGTTGTGTTCTATGGTCATTACCGGATCCTAAGATCGCAATGGAAGAGGGAGGTTTGGCGCCATAAATCCTGGTTGAACCCACCATTTCGTTTGAAATGCCTGTACCATATCAGGACCATAGCGATCCACCAATTTTCCGGTATGACTGATTCGTTTTTGTCATGAGATTGATCATTCAAGTTCGGTAGTTTTGTTATTACCTTTATTGCCAATGGTCTTCAAAATTAACCGTTCATTCCTTTCTCATACCATTATTTTCTCCTGCATTTCATGTTCTTTTTAACATTCTTGTTCATCGCCCTACTATTGCTAAGGCTTAAACATCACAACGCTTTAGTAACGACTCCACAATTCACTACGAAACAACAACAAACCATTTAGGGTGGAAATTTACGTAAATTATAATAATCTAGGCTACGCTTTTTCCGAAAATAAAAAGGCAGGACTAAAACTATCCCTCCCTTAAAAAGGAAGACTGAAATCCAACAGACCCTCTGAAAAAAAACAAGTCTAAATGGCAGAATGTGATACATGTGTTTTGTTAGAATTTTGAATTTATCAACTCAAACGTTTATTATAACAACGTTTTTATAATAAAAGTTTAAATTGAATTTAATTGATAAATTCAAAATTTTAATAAAACACATGTCCAACTCTCACCAGGAAACACATAAACATAACCACAGAAACATTATGTAAACATGTATGACAAGAAAAATAAATTATTAAATTTTAATAAAATTATTTTACAATTGTGTATTATTTAAAAGAAAACACACATTTTTATAAACACAACAGCTTTATTTTTTTTATATTTAACCCACTAAATGTAATAAATTAAGGAATGAAATGGGTAACCAATAACCAAACCGTGGATTTGACAAGAAAAAGCGAAAATAATTCTAGCAAAGGAGTGGAAAATTGAACTTGGTTAAAACAATATGCGAAAGGGGTCTTTCAATAGTTTTCAGAATGTGTAAATACGTAAAGTATTTACAATTTGCTATTTTAAAATATTGTTAGAAAATGGTAATTCTTTGAGTTTTCAATAGTCCTTTTTTATGCATTCGTGGTGAGATTTTAAGGTATAGCCAGGTTTTACGGAAAACTTGGTCTCTTTCGGCATCAAAAGAAGTGATATACTGGCAATCTGTTAAACATTAATAAACACGCTAGTCTTTTATTATCATGCAGGTTTTCTAAAACAAAGTAATTGCTAATTAATTGCTAAATTAATATCCAAAACAGAACTGCGGTATATTTAAAAAAAACTTAGGTCTGAGCGGATATAATAAGTAAATTTAAACAAAGTAACTTTTTCGTCAATATAATATATTTTATACATGATAATAGGTTTACCTAGGGACTTGCCTTGGCCTATCAATATTTATTCAAAGTCAATATGCTATTTTTGGTATTGCTTTTAAGATAAAAAAAAATTGAAACAAAGCAGAGAAAGAGAGAAGCAATGCAAGTCTCTGTAGATACTCACAAAACCAGCTTATAATTCATATATAAGACCTCTATGAAGTATAAATAGTGCGTACGTAATAGATCGATAAAAATTATAAAGTAAAGCGTAAACTACTAATTCAACATTTATCAAAAAGGATGATATTTATGATATAAATGGAAAAAAGGTTGTTCATACTGAATTGAAACTTAAATATTATCATTATCAGCAAGAAATATTATCACAAAATTTCAACGTATTATAACTATGCATACCTTTATTACGTCAACCAGGTGAGAATGTATTGGTTGTCCTGTATGTGTATTGTCCTATCTACATACATGTGAAATAAGGTTATTATTATCAAAATAATTTACATACCTTGTCCGAAATGTTTACATATTACTCTAATCCATTACAGACTGAATGGGAAGTATACTTGAAATAATATTTCTACGTATCCACTTACATGTAGTGTCACTACAAGTCAATAACATTAAGGAAATAAACCCTTTAAACTAAAAATAGAATTAAAACGCTGATATGATTCAGTTAATTATTTGAGATAATTTTAAAATTTCAACCCACACGCGATGGAAAAAAATCAATGATTCGTCATAAATACCTTGCTCAGTCTGTTATAAATTATCAAGCAAGAATTTTTTTTTTTAAAAGTACTTTTGGGCTTTTGAAAAATAAAATGTTCTTATGTATTCCTTCAGTGCGGGCCCAGGTTGGCCAAAAGTTCCACAGCAGCGCTAAAGGCCAACCATTTAACTTGAAGGTGGGGCTTGTTTTTTTTTTGTTGTTTTTTTTTTTTTTTTTTTTTTTGGCCGGAAATTTTGCACAGGAAAATATTTATTATTTATTAAAGATGTCTCGACAAACATTTTATCAATATTAGCATTAATTTATTTGGTAAAAATCATTCTTCAGAATTCTTTTTTCTTCATCTGTGCTGCCTAAATATTTGTTTCGTAAAAAATCAGATCCAGAATATTTTCTAAGGAAAACGCCAAACACCCCTCCCCTAAAAGGTAACTGGTCGATCGCTAAACTTGTCTGTAGAGTAAATATCAACTTAAAGAGTGTGCTGTACCCTGATGATTTTGTTTACAGAAAGAGTAGGAAATACGCCTCCGGATAATAAATTGTGTTCTTCTGTTATCTTCGTCAGGCCTTCAATACAGATCTAGAAAACCTGAGCGTTAACCATAGTTCACAGTGGTGGGGATGTCATGGTCCTCAAGCGTTGAAGAACACTGCAACAGGTCGCGGAAAAAGTAAAACCAGCATGATCCTTGCTGTAAGCTAAAATGCCCAACCTCAGAACCTTACTCATTCCTCTTCTCCAGCATCCTCGGAAACTCAGGATTTCTTCTCTCGCTTTCTCATTCATCAGAACGAGTAGGCGAATGAAGAACCCTTGGGTTTCCGAGGATGCTTCTATCGTATTTGGTTTTTTGGTGTGTATTGTAGATTTTGTTGTAAAGTTGTTTGTTTCATGAATCTGTACTACGAATTATAAACTTCGCAACTTGTAGGAAACTGCAGGTACATGTATAGAAAACAAGTCCAAATACATAAACTCTAGAAATAAAAGTCCTGGATGTGTGAACGTTCATATATTTTATTATTATTGTTATTAAAGTCCAGCAAATATTATAAAACCACAATAAACATATTTACATCAACGAAACCGCTCACGGAGCGGTGTAAACCTGGAGCCTACATCTTGGCGTCTCACCACCAGCTCCTACTTTCTAAAAACTGCTCTTTTTAAAAACTAATGTTAGCATCTTTCACTAAAAAGTCTTAGCGACGGATTAACAAATTGAAATACAAATTGAAAGATCAAACGAGAGGCCAGGACCCTACGTCACACGCAAGGATACCGTTTCCAGTTTTTACCGAGATTTCAGTCCGCCTCAAGGTAAGTTGACACTTGTTTCTACATGATAACAAATATATACAGGAAAATTTTCTAGTGCATTTGGTGGCACCAAACTCCAGCTACTTTATCGCTATAGTCGGTCTCTTAAATGTGCTTTGTTCTATGCAAACACCTCTGTACAGTTCAGAAATCGAGCAAGGATACAGTTTGCATTGTATGCCGATTTTTATTCAGCTGTTGCTTTTTCCATAGTATAAAGATATTTGCAGTGTATATTTTGTTGCAAACCCACCAGAATAAAAATGTATGAGCAAATGTCCTCTTTTGCATGTAAACAAGGTCTTATGTAAATTACAAATGGCAAAGTCTTAAAATGATACCGTTCACACCCGATCAATTCACGGATACCGCTTGCATTGTAAATGCATAATTTTTAGAAGTATCTAACTTCTAATATCCCCTTAAATAAAATGTTGAAATATCAATGTTACTTAAACAGAATTAATTTTTCATCTATCAAAATTAAAAAGGTGCATATGTACAAAGTCCCCTACCTATTTTATAGCAGAGTTGCTTGAATTGGCTTCTTCTGGTCGAACTGCCAATATCATAGATTATATGAGGTGTATTTGATAGTGTACGTGGCATAACTGAGCCCCCCTCAAACAACTGTCAAGATTAATGGTTCGATCTTCGTTAGTTGTGAACATTTCATGAACCGATTTTCCGACCGACATCATTTGCAAAAGTCTTCTAAGGTAACAAAACATTGGTGCCCCGCGTATTGTGGGAACATTAATTTACCAACGATTCTCAAAACCTTTGTATGGTTCGATAGAGTTAGTAAAATCAATAGAGCCAGGCCGCTGGAATTGTTTGTTGAATTAAAATGTTATGATCAGTTCACTCAATTGGTCAAATTTCATAATGTACTACAAACATCACGTATAGGAAATATCATACATTATATATGATATAAGAGGAAATCTTTTCTATTCTTTAGTGTCTGTTAAGTTCAGGCTTGGTGTGCGAAGTCTTTGTTGCAGGTTTTGAGCAAACATACATGTATATTGCTATCTTCAATGATTGAGATCGTTTGTCTTCGTTAGCCCTACTGCATATACTCAGGGATATTGACATTGACATAGGAAGCGTTGTTTCATTACCTTCGGTTATGTGACATTTCTCAAGTTTACAATTAGTGGTGTAAAATTTTTAGGATGAATGAGTGAGCGAGTTGGTGTCTTACGCTATAAAGGTTATTTGGAGGCGATGAACAAAAGATTGTTTATTCCAATTAAGGTCCCTCAAGGGGCATAATAATTTATTACAATGAGTTTACATGTATAATTGGGTCAAGACGAAACAAAAAATTATAATATATAGTCTGTTCAGAGCCGTACCAATATTATATTAAATTAACAATAAATTCTTCTGAGTTCAAAACATTCTTGTATATAATTTCCTTTTAGAGTTGTAATATTTATATCTTCATTTGACAACAGCCATAAACATTAAAGTTTATACATAAGTTATCTTATTCTAAATACAGATTGTTTCTCAAATGTCCAAAAAGATTACATTCAGTTATAATTAAAATGGTGTTCATCTTCAACTTCTCCCCGTGAACAAAATCTACAAAGGCATTCAGATCTGTCAATAGTTTTATATCTGCCATATTCTATTTATAAAAGATGAGCACTGATTCTTAATTTTCACAGTGCTTGTCTAATTTCAAATGTTTAATTTCTAAATATTTCTCTCTCTCAAAACACTGTTTAAAAGTAAAATAGGCGCAAAGCTTCCCCTTTTTGGTTGCTATGGTTTCATACTGCAATTTATGCCAATACTCAATATAGTTGTCACATAATAGTTTTTTAATATTGTTAGCTAAAGCTCCAGCTTTCATATGCAGATTAGGTATATCTAATTTATTCATTATATACGTTATACAAGAGTACATGAACATGAAATGGATGATAAAATGAACATAAAATGATGATAAGAAATGAAATATGTGGGTGGGTTGGGACACAAAGGAACAGTAAATTTTAAAGACCATAGGAAAAGTGGAGAGGTGGGGCGGGGCCAAAAAAATAACCTTTGTCAGGTGGTGCACTACAAGTCGGTCCAAAGCGGGCTTTTACGTGCATGAAGCGTGGCACTTTTCACACACGTTGACCCACTATGGTTTGCGGTCAGGTTATCCGCATTATAGCCTGACGACCCCGGCATATATTTTGACAGGGCTGCCCCATTCAACAACCTGGGGCACAAACCCGAAGTCGCTTTGTGGGCTAAGTCGGGCCTAACCCGATGTCAGGTTTCTGTACACTTTTTAGTGGACTTTAATTGACAAGCTTAACGCTGCTGCGGGCCTATACCCTTCCGGGCCCTGCACGGAAGGCAATATTTTTTGTCGGGTAAATATAGTTTATCTTATCTAGTAAGTCAAAGTTCTTGTTGGATATTGGTCCCGTTCAATAAAAATTTTAAGATTTTGGGACTGAAACTGACAACTGATATAATTCAGGACAGGTCTATAGTATTCGCTTCCCTGGACCTACTGGGGGCTTTGAGCAGCCCGGACCCCCTGCCGAGATTATTCCTTCACTTCCTTTCAGTCGCAGCTATGCCCTGTATTCCTAAGAATCGTTGGTAAATTAATGTTAAAAATACGCAGTCAACAATGTTTTGTTTCTTAGGTAGACTATTGCATACAATGTCGGTTGGAAAATCGGTTCATTCATTTTTCACATCAAATGGATATCGAACCACAAACCTTTTCAGTTGTTATGGTGTTCAGTTATGCCATGTACACTTTTAAGTGCATCTCATATAATTTATGATTTTAGCAGTCCGACCAGAAGAAGCTAATTCTAGCAACTTCGATATAAATTTAAACAGGAACTTGGTACGCATGCACATTTTAAACTTTGAAAGATGAAAATAAATTATAAATATGTTTTAGCTACATTGGTATTTTGGAATTCTTATTTAAGGGGGTTTGAAGTTCTATGAAGTCCAGGATAAAGAGTTTTATATACTTAAAAATATGCATTTACCATGCAAACGGTATCCGTGAATTGATCGGGTGTGAACGGTATCATTTTAAGACTTTGACATTTGTAATTTACACATGACCTCGATTATACATTCAAAAGAGGACCTTTGCTCAAACATTTTCACTCTGGTTGGTTTGCAACAAAATATACACTGCAAATATCTTTGTACTATGGAAAAAAACAACAGCTTAATAAAAATCGGCATAAAATGCAAACTGTATCCTTGCTCGATTTCTGAACTGTACAGAGGTGTTTGCATAGAACCAAGTGTCAACTTACCTTGAGGCGGACCGAAATCTTGGTAAAAACTGGAAACGGTATCCTTGCGTGTGACGTAGGGTCCTGGCCGTGCTATTGTCGTTCTTGTCTTAATCTTAATCTTATAAAATACAGGAAAAATGTGTGAAAAATAATGCAAACAAATAAAGTAAAAATATATGAAACTTGACGGTTGCTGATAGAAATAAAGTAAAATATTGTTAAAATATTAAATAAAAGTTCTATTATGAAAAATGAAATATTTTGATACCAAACATGACATGAAAAGACGCAAAAATAGAAATTTAACATTTCATGAAAATTTACACTACGACAACTCTTCCCTCGCCCGCTTAGCTTCGGACCCCGAAGCTGTAAATTTAAAAATATGAAATTATAGAAAAACTTAGCTTAAGACGAATTGTTCAAAAAACAAAATATATTTTTGCAAATGAAAACCATATACATGTATGTCACGAAAAAAAACCAAGTTATGCGTTACAAAATAGAATTATCAATCTTCATGCGTGGCTTTCATCCATATGGTGCACATCTAATATATGATCGTACACGGACAAAAACGCCTTATTGCAATTAGAATGACCTAATATACATAGAATAAAACATTTGTTTTTACTGCTATCATGCCATATCTCGGCTTCGGATAGCTAGTCGACCCTTTTTGGGTATATGCGACTAAAAATCTATGAATAAAAAAATTCTCATAAAACACAAAACAAGGTGCGTGAAATAGTAAAAATACTCGTCTTAAATAATCAAAAAAGAAACAAAAATTTGAATTTGTGGTCTTGAAAAACTAATTTAAGAAAAATAAATAAATTGTGGTGGATCAGACCCCAATTTAAGCACTATAAACATCAGAAAAAAGGACTGCAGGAACTTTATCTGAAAATAAATTAGCAAATCAAAAGCAAAATGTCCTAATATATTCAAAAGTTCAAAACATATTCAATCTTTGTGAGTCTTCTGGAACACCAAGAATCGTCACTCCAAGGAATGTCCTTTGTAAGCATCATAATTCCAGTGGAATGTCCACACACATTGGTAAACGGAAATCCGAATACACGTCTTCTTCATTATCTTGATTTGTATCAGCTCAATAGGGCACAAGGGTGGGAATCTATCGTTTAGTGTCTTACTTCATGTTCCTACACAATTGAAAGAAAATATAGTTCTTATCTTTAGTCCGTTGTTCGGGACAGCGTTTTCGCGTCATCTTCTCCTGGGGAACTGGAACTCGCATGGCAGCTAAAGGTGCCCGGGTTCTCCACCAATTATCGTATTTGGTTTTTTGGTGTGTATTGTAGATTTTGTTGTAAAGTTGTTTGTTTCATGAATCTGTACTACGAATTATAAACTTCGCAACTTGTAGGAAACTGCAGGTACATGTATAGAAAACAAGTCCAAATACATAAACTCTAGAAATAAAAGTCCTGGATGTGTGAACGTTCACATATTTTATTATTATTGTTATTAAAGTCCAGCAAATATTATAAAACAACAATAAACATATTTACATCAACGAAACCGCTCACGGAGCGGTGTAAACCTGGAGCCTACATCTTGGCGTCTCACCACCAACTCCTACTTTCTAAAAACTGCTCTTTTTAAAAACTAATGTTAGCACCTTTCACTAAAAAGTCTTAGCGACGGATTAACAAATTGAAATACAAATTGAAAGATCAAACGAGAGGAAAAGACGGATTAAAAATTGATAGGAGTTACTTAGTTTTGACATGTTTGTCTAATTGACTCTACTGTCGTTCTTGTCTTAATCTTAATCTTATAAAATACAGGAAAAATGTGTGAAAAATAATGCAAACAAATAAAGTAAAAATATATGAAACTTGACGGTTGCTGATAGAAATAAAGTAAAATATTGTTAAAATATTAAATAAAAGTTCTATTATGAAAAATGAAATATTTTGATACCAAACATGACATGAAAAGACGCAAAAATAGAAATTTAACATTTCATGAAAATTTACACTACGACACTTCTCCAGTGGCCGTCACAACCTGTTTTCAGATTAGTCTTGTGCTCCAATTCCTTTTCTCATCAACATCATTTCGTGTTCATTTTATCGCCCATTTTATAAGCTGGGACTCCTTGATTTTTGAAAACTTTTTATCCTGATTACAATTTTGAAAACGTTATTTTATCTTACACATTGATAGTTGAATTTGGTTTTATAATTTTCATAAACACATTGGACAGTGTTATTTTGAGTGTGTTTATAGTAATTTCGAACCATTTTGAAGCTTTGTTTGAGTAAGACAAAGATGCTCTATTATGACTAATGGTACCACCCTGTAGCTCCCCAAATCAAAGATGCAAAAGGATCTACATTATTGACTCGTTCTTACCCATCACTTCTTTTTCCACTGGCAGTCAAAACTGTCCTCTACGATTAGCTTTGTGTCCCCATTTCCCCATTTCCCCCACTTCATCATCATTTCATGCTCGTTGTTTCACTCCTATCATGTTCATCTTCTGGAAATAACCGAAATCGTGCTGCTTTGGGAGTAAAGCAACAATTACATTTGTACCTAAGTAACTAAACTAACTAACCCTAAAAAATTATTTTGTTCGGTCACGTTTTTTTTTTCCATGTATAGTGAAAAATACGAATTTAATATACCTGGAATTTATTTAACCCCTTTCATACAGGGTTTCGTCTAGTAATGATACATTTGTATCACCAGCCAAATTCCCTCTTTTTGTATTTATTGCAAGCAATATTTTAGTTTCTATCTGTTTCGTGTATTAGTGCTGGGCTTTCATTTATATATTTTTTTTTTGGTATGAGCGTCTTTATTTAAAAAGTTTATATTATTTTCTCCGAATTTTTCACTTTTATTTTGAATCTTGTTCACGCCTTAATGTCTAAAATCCTTTTTTATATATATATGTCTCACAACCGAGCTGTGTTTTGCGTTAATACTGGATCCGAAGATTGCAATGGATTAGGGAGGTTTGGCGCCATAAAATTTGGTTCAACCCGCCATTTCTTTTGAACTGGTTGTATAAAGTCAGAAACTTTGTGATCATGAATTTTTCCCATGTTTCTTTGCTTTGTTATGACTTTTCTTCCTTGACATAATAAGATTGATCATCCAAGTTCGATTGTTTTGCTATTACCTTTATGTAATTAAGGATAATTGAATTTCGTTAATTTATACTCTATATTTGATAAACAATATACATACATATTATAAATACTAGTAATGTATTTCATGGCTTTATTTTCAATATATTTTCAACAAAAAAATTGCAAAATACTTCTAATTCATTTCAAGGTTGCACATGTTTGACCACACAAAGTGAATGTTTTGACATTTATTTACTTGCCCAAATAGGGATAGCGTGCCACCTAAAATTGCACTTCTGCTTAAAACATCACTTTTGTTTTTTTTACAAAATCTTTGAAATGCTAACGATATTAAGTTATAAAAATATTATCATTTCTTATTTTTGTTGTGCAAAATCATCATAATTTGTTATAAAATGGCTTCAGAAAAGATTGATTTAACATATAATTAAATGGGAAAATTTTAGTAATTTACTCACTTTTGCCACCATACTGTCCATGGAGCCTGTGATGTGGCACTTCTTTTACATTTGCACAAATATTTTTACAGTATTTATATAATTTACTTTACAATAACTAAAGCCTCCCTTTCTCATCTGTCGAAATCTTCACCTTATTGATTAAATTATATCTCTTAATTGTTAAACTCCATGCTTACAGTTCATTTTTATCCATCAAAGATTGTTTCGTGATTTCATATACAGTTACATAATATTTGTAAAATAAGAAAATTACTGTTAAGGAAAACATAATTATAATCAATGCAATTATAATAAACTTTCTGTTGGTTTCTCTTGTGATTTTAATCACATAATTCTTATCATTAAGTATACTTGGGTCCCTTTTATCTTTTAAAAACTCTAACAGTTCAACTGACGTAATCCTTCTTTTATGTAGGTGTCTTTTTGTAAAACACAAAGTGTTGAACATTTATCTGCTTTCGTGATCAATATATTTGCATTTTCTTGCAGATTTTTAAGTGCTTCTTTTTCTTCTTTTGTTAAATTTGATTTTGTAATTATTGGTGTAATTTTACTGACTTCAACTTTTGTTGCAAATAAATAATTTTCTAGTGTCTCACATGAATAATTAGGTTTATAACCTGTTTTCAAGTAAAACGGATGCAATTCCGTATTATTTCCATCGTCAAATAAATATTGACATCTCATTCTACGTTCATATTCTTCAAAATCTTTCATGATGCTTTTTGTAGCATTTTTAATACTAGGTGTGGGTATAAATTTTACCCCTTTAGCTAGTAATAAAATTTCAGAGTTTGTCAATGCGTGTGAGGAAAAGTTTCTCACAAATGTTTTTGCAGTTTCTATTTGATTGTAAGCTTTCGAAGCTTTCGCTTTTTCTATAATTTTTTTATATTTCTTTTTATTTTTCTGCTGTTTGCAATGTTTTATAAATCTACGTTTTGCCATGTTTGCTTGCAAAAGCTTTATGTAATGAGATATACTTATGCACCCAAACATCGCGGGTTTTCCATTGATTTCTGACTCACTGTTTTTTGATTGGATATCTTATTTTTAGAAAGTTCTATGATTAGCAAGAATGCATTGTAATCTATATACATTTATTTATAGTTACAAATTATATACATTTATTTATAGTTACAATTGAAAATCAATCAACTTACTATAACTATGAACTATTATCCTCGATTAATTCCAAAGTATATTGTCCAATTTTCAATATTTTACTATTTATTGTCAATAATTTTCTCTTTTGACACAATCAAAGTAATTCACTGAATTGTCAGTATTTGTTATATGGCTTCCTATCGCATTTTCGGCCTTGTTTAAATTTGCCGGACCAAAAGTCTTGGTTCTGTTGTTTATCGTTTTCTTTGATAAATTGTTCGTACTTTTCGTTCCATTTTTGCTTTATTGCGTTTAGTTCGCTTATACATTTGGATTGTTCGTCTCTCTGCGTGCTAGTGGATGTTCCAATTTCATCTGACAATTTACTAGAAATTTCCTCTGCTTGGCTCGTCATCTTTTCGCAGAATTGTTCACACGAGTTCGTCAATTTGTCATTTATCAAAACGTTTATTTCATTTCTAATATCACGGAGGCTACCCATGAGGTGGGCTTTGGCTTCTCCGGATCCGAAGTATGGAGTGAAGTCTATGTTGACCTTCAAAAATGAAGGATTTTTTCTATATTCTTTGTTGTTTTCTAACGTATAAGAAAGTGTAGCGACATGGTGACGTTTACGTAGAATTTCGTCAATAGTTTTCAAATTATTTTGAGACTTTTCTTGCAGTTCATTTGATTGTTTATGTTTAGTTTTTAATCCAAGTTTCAATGACACTGATTTCATGTCCGGTTGTGTAACGAAATCTGAATTATCACTAGAATTCATCATACTGGTTAGTGTACTCGTTGCCATTAGAGTCTCTTCGTTCATGGATTTATTCAATTCATTTTCGCACTCATTTAAATCCAGGGTATCTTGATCATCAACTTTGCAATTAAATCCACTAGGACCTGCTAAATTTTGGTCCTCATTGTGCGAATTAGCATTTTTCTTCAAACTTAAACTTCGTCTATACATGATTTCAATTATAATTGTAATATCAAAATATTTTTTATTGTTTTTGCTTACGTTGCAATTTATTTATTTTGGGTTTCCCAAGCTAGGGGGCTTGGTTTGACTTTTCTATAGTTGTTGATGGATACTTCCCTTGCACGAGGTTTCTAGATTGCCTTCATGGGAGTATTCAGTGCTTTTCTGTCATCAGTTTTCAAAACTGTCTGACATGTGTCATAGGTCAAGATAGAGACAATATTTTATTAAGAAGGATAAACCGGGTTATCGACCAACTTTTATTATAGTGCAAATTTTCTATTAATTATTTTTCTGTCTTTGGCAAGGACTTATTGTCCACTTTATTTATTGATTTCAATATTTATTATCTTCTTCATTATAGATATATTTTGCCTTAAATTGCATGTATTTGGCATCAAGTTACTCAGAACTCGAGGATCAGATACTCATTGTAAATGATGCACGAGTAGGACAAAAGTCGTAGCGAGGCTACTTCAATCACTTGTATTAGAGGCATTTGCCCGAAACTCACTCGAGTCCCAATAAACTTGGCCGGTGTTTCTGTCGTATTCTGGCGTGACCTATATATTTATAGGTGTACCATTGGGCCGACTTCATCAGTGACTACCCAAGATTAATGATTTCTCCGTTTGATAAAACGGTTTTGCACTATTATCGTTGGCCATACACCGGTTTTTTTTATATTTTTTTATTCATTGTCTCTATAATAATATTAGTTTTCAGTATTGCCATATGTTTAATTATATATCATGGCATTATTTTAGTCATTTTCTTTTTTTCTTTTTAATATTTCTTGCAAGTTTCTATGCCTTTTGTAGGCAATTATTGGTTGTGTATTAAATATGGTTTTGCATCACCTATTTCTTTCTAACACTTTCCAGTGTTTCAGTGTTTCAATAAAGTATTTTTTACTTTCTGGAGATGTGGGTTGAACTTTGTTACCATAACTAATGGCTTGTGTTTTGTATGATGTTTGTCTTTCAAAAGGTCTGATCTATTAACATTTATTGTTTCTTCAATAATTTGTTCAATATCTCGTTTTTTATATCCCCTCTTAATTAGCCTGGTCTTAAAGGCTTCAATTATTTTCATCAGTTCATTTTTGTCACTTGTATTACGTATAAAGCGAATGATTTCTCCTTTAATATTTCCTCGAAATACGTTTTGTGGATGGGAGCTGCTTCTTTCGAGATATTGAAATGTCTCCGTTCTTTTTATAAATGTTTTTATGTCAAGAATATTTTCTGAGTTAAATCTCTCCCCTTTGTACATAAATGTATCTAGAAAGGAAATACCTTTTTCCGAAATTTCGTATGTAAATTTTAGGTGTTCGTGAATATTATTTGCAATTCTGAATAATTCATGGATTTCATTCAGGGAGTTTTCATTAAAAAATATTATCCCATCATCTCTGTATCTTGAGAGAAATAAAATTTTCTCTTTATGTTTAAATGTATTTAAAATATCTTTAAGAATTCCATTCATTCTTAAGTCAGCAAGTTCAGCTGATGCGGCACCGCCCATTGGTACGCCAACTTTTTGTTTATAAATTTTATTTTCAAAAATAAATTCGTTGTTTTTCAGCAAAATTTCCAATAAAAGTAAAATATCTTCCTTTGGAGGAATTGGAATACGGTTTTGGTATACGTTTTCGTTATTTAATGCTCTGTTGACTGATTCTAATATTTCATCATGTTCAAAGCATGTATACATATTTGATGCATCAAAAGTGCATAAAACTACATCAGGGGGTAGCTTAATACTTTCAATCTTGTTTATGAAGTTCTTCGTATCCTTTGTATATGTATCTTGTTTTTGAACAAGTGGTAAAATAATGTAATCAATAAAATGACCTATATTATGAAATGGTGTCCCACAAAGTGATACTATAGGTCTTCCAGGTATAAGATATTCAGAACGTAACTGAATATTTGTTTCAAATTCTTTCAACATTTCATTTGATATTTTATGTATTTTTGGAAGAAGGAAAAATTTTCCTAATTTCTTGCTTTCTAAATTCTGAGTCAAGTAGGTGTATGTTGTATCGTCAATTTTATTTGACATATGCATATTTTGTAATATTTCTGACACTCGTTTCGTTAATTCGAATAGTTTAGGTTTCCTTATATTTTCATAAAATGTCGCATTGTTCAACTGACGTAATCCTTCTTTTATGTAGGTGTCTTTTTGTAAAACACAAAGTGTTGAACATTTATCTGCTTTCGTGATCAATATATTTGCATTTTCTTGCAGATTTTTAAGTGCTTCTTTTTCTTCTTTTGTTAAATTTGATTTTGTAATTATTGGTGTAATTTTACTGACTTCAACTTTTGTTGCAAATAAATAATTTTCTAGTGTCTCACATGAATAATTAGGTTTATAACCTGTTTTCAAGTAAAACGGATGCAATTCCGTATTATTTCCATCGTCAAATAAATATTGACATCTCATTCTACGTTCATATTCTTCAAAATCTTTCATGATGCTTTTTGTAGCATTTTTAATACTAGGTGTGGGTATAAATTTTACCCCTTTAGCTAGTAATAAAATTTCAGAGTTTGTCAATGCGTGTGAGGAAAAGTTTCTCACAAATGTTTTTGCAGTTTCTATTTGATTGTAAGCTTTCGAAGCTTTCGCTTTTTCTATAATTTTTTTTATATTTCTTTTTATTTTTCTGCTGTTTGCAATGTTTTATAAATCTACGTTTTGCCATGTTTGCTTGCAAAAGCTTTATGTAATGAGATATACTTATGCACCCAAACATCGCGGGTTTTCCATTGATTTCTGACTCACTGTTTTTTGATTGGATATCTTATTTTTAGAAAGTTCTATGATTAGCAAGAATGCATTGTAATCTATATACATTTATTTATAGTTACAAATTATATACATTTATTTATAGTTACAATTGAAAATCAATCAACTTACTATAACTATGAACTATTATCCTCGATTAATTCCAAAGTATATTGTCCAATTTTCAATATTTTACTATTTATTGTCAATAATTTTCTCTTTTGACACAATCAAAGTAATTCACTGAATTGTCAGTATTTGTTATATGGCTTCCTATCGCATTTTCGGCCTTGTTTAAATTTGCCGGACCAAAAGTCTTGGTTCTGTTGTTTATCGTTTTCTTTGATAAATTGTTCGTACTTTTCGTTCCATTTTTGCTTTATTGCGTTTAGTTCGCTTATACATTTGGATTGTTCGTCTCTCTGCGTGCTAGTGGATGTTCCAATTTCATCTGACAATTTACTAGAAATTTCCTCTGCTTGGCTCGTCATCTTTTCGCAGAATTGTTCACACGAGTTCGTCAATTTGTCATTTATCAAAACGTTTATTTCATTTCTAATATCACGGAGGCTACCCATGAGGTGGGCTTTGGCTTCTCCGGATCCGAAGTATGGAGTGAAGTCTATGTTGACCTTCAAAAATGAAGGATTTTTTCTATGTTCTTTGTTGTTTTCTAACGTATAAGAAAGTGTAGCGACATGGTGACGTTTACGTAGAATTTCGTCAATAGTTTTCAAATTATTTTGAGACTTTTCTTGCAGTTCATTTGATTGTTTATGTTTAGTTTTTAATCCAAGTTTCAATGACACTGATTTCATGTCCGGTTGTGTAACGAAATCTGAATTATCACTAGAATTCATCATACTGGTTAGTGTACTCGTTGCCATTAGAGTCTCTTCGTTCATGGATTTATTCAATTCATTTTCGCACTCATTTAAATCCAGGGTATCTTGATCATCAACTTTGCAATTAAATCCACTAGGACCTGCTAAATTTTGGTCCTCATTGTGCGAATTAGCATTTTTCTTCAAACTTAAACTTCGTCTATACATGATTTCAATTATAATTGTAATATCAAAATATTTTTTATTGTTTTTGCTTACGTTGCAATTTATTTATTTTGGGTTTCCCAAGCTAGGGGGCTTGGTTTGACTTTTCTATAGTTGTTGATGGATACTTCCCTTGCACGAGGTTTCTAGATTGCCTTCATGGGAAAATTCAGTGCTTTTCTGTCATATTGAGTTTTTTCAGTTTTCAAAACTGTCTGACATGTGTCATAGGTCAAGATAGAGACAATATTTTATTAAGAAGGATAAACCGGGTTATCGACCAACTTTTATTATAGTGCAAATTTTCTATTAATTATTTTTCTGTCTTTGGCAAGGACTTATTGTCCACTTTATTTATTGATTTCAATATTTATTATCTTCTTCATTATAGATATATTTTGCCTTAAATTGCATGTATTTGGCATCAAGTTACTCAGAACTCGAGGATCAGATACTCATTGTAAATGATGCACGAGTAGGACAAAAGTCGTAGCGAGGCTACTTCAATCACTTGTATTAGAGGCATTTGCCCGAAACTCACTCGAGTCCCAATAAACTTGGCCGGTGTTTCTGTCGTATTCTGGCGTGACCTATCTATTTATAGGTGTACCATTGGGCCGACTTCATCAGTGACTACCCAAGATTAATGATTTCTCCGTTTGATAAAACGGTTTTGCACTATTATCGTTGGCCATACACCGGTTTTTTTTATATTTTTTTATTCATTGTCTCTATAATAATATTAGTTTTCAGTATTGCCATATGTTTAATTATATATCATGGCATTATTTTAGTCATTTTCTTTTTTTCTTTTTAATATTTCTTGCAAGTTTCTATGCCTTTTGTAGGCAATTATTGGTTGTGTATTAAATATGGTTTTGCATCTCCTATTTCTTTCTAACACTTTCCAGTGTTTCAATAAAGTATTTTTTACTTTCTGGAGATGTGGGTTGAACTTTGTTACCATAACTAATGGCTTGTGTTTTGTATGATGTTTGTCTTTCAAAAGGTCTGATCTATTAACATTTATTGTTTCTTCAATAATTTGTTCAATATCTCGTTTTTTATATCCCCTCTTAATTAGCCTGGTCTTAAAGGCTTCAATTATTTTCATCAGTTCATTTTTGTCACTTGTATTACGTATAAAGCGAATGATTTCTCCTTTAATATTTCCTCGAAATACGTTTTGTGGATGGGAGCTGCTTCTTTCGAGATATTGAAATGTCTCCGTTCTTTTTATAAATGTTTTTATGTCAAGAATATTTTCTGAGTTAAATCTCTCCCCTTTGTACATAAATGTATCTAGAAAGGAAATACCTTTTTCCGAAATTTCGTATGTAAATTTTAGGTGTTCGTGAATATTATTTGCAATTCTGAATAATTCATGGATTTCATTCAGGGAGTTTTCATTAAAAAATATTATCCCATCATCTCTGTATCTTGAGAGAAATAAAATTTTCTCTTTATGTTTAAATGTATTTAAAATATCTTTAAGAATTTCATTCATTCTTAAGTCAGCAAGTTCAGCTGATGCGGCACCGCCCATTGGTACGCCAACTTTTTGTTTATAAATTTTATTTTCAAAAATAAATTCGTTGTTTTTCAGCAAAATTTCCAATAAAAGTAAAATATCTTCCTTTGGAGGAATTGGAATACGGTTTTGGTATACGTTTTCGTTATTTAATGCTCTGTTGACTGATTCTAATATTTCATCATGTACATATTTGATGCATCAAAAGTGCATAAAACTACATCAGGGGGTAGCTTAATACTTTCAATCTTGTTTATGAAGTTCTTCGTATCCTTTGTATATGTATCTTGTTTTTGAACAAGTGGTAAAATTATGTAATCAATAAAATGACCTATATTATGAAATGGTGTCCCACAAAGTGATACTATAGGTCTTCCAGGTATAAGATATTCAGAACGTAACTGAATATTTGTTTCAAATTCTTTCAACATTTCATTTGATATTTTATGTATTTTTGGAAGAAGGAAAAATTTTCCTAATTTCTTGCTTTCTAAATTCTGAGTCAAGTAGGTGTATGTTGTATCGTCAATTTTATTTGACATATGCATATTTTGTAATATTTCTGACACTCGTTTCGTTAATTCGAATAGTTTAGGTTTCCTTATATTTTCATAAAATGTCGCATTGTTCAACTGACGTAATCCTTCTTTTATGTAGGTGTCTTTTTGTAAAACACAAAGTGTTGAACATTTATCTGCTTTCGTGATCAATATATTTGCATTTTCTTGCAGATTTTTAAGTGCTTCTTTTTCTTCTTTTGTTAAATTTGATTTTGTAATTATTGGTGTAATTTTACTGACTTCAACTTTTGTTGCAAATAAATAATTTTCTAGTGTCTCACATGAATAATTAGGTTTATAACCTGTTTTCAAGTAAAACGGATGCAATTCCGTATTATTTCCATCGTCAAATAAATATTGACATCTCATTCTACGTTCATATTCTTCAAAATCTTTCATGATGCTTTTTGTAGCATTTTTAATACTAGGTGTGGGTATAAATTTTACCCCTTTAGCTAGTAATAAAATTTCAGAGTTTGTCAATGCGTGTGAGGAAAAGTTTCTCACAAATGTTTTTGCAGTTTCTATTTGATTGTAAGCTTTCGAAGCTTTCGCTTTTTCTATAATTTTTTTATATTTCTTTTTATTTTTCTGCTGTTTGCAATGTTTTATAAATCTACGTTTTGCCATGTTTGCTTGCAAAAGCTTTATGTAATGAGATATACTTATGCACCCAAACATCGCGGGTTTTCCATTGATTTCTGACTCACTGTTTTTTGATTGGATATCTTATTTTTAGAAAGTTCTATGATTAGCAAGAATGCATTGTAATCTATATACATTTATTTATAGTTACAAATTATATACATTTATTTATAGTTACAATTGAAAATCAATCAACTTACTATAACTATGAACTATTATCCTCGATTAATTCCAAAGTATATTGTCCAATTTTCAATATTTTACTATTTATTGTCAATAATTTTCTCTTTTGACACAATCAAAGTAATTCACTGAATTGTCAGTATTTGTTATATGGCTTCCTATCGCATTTTCGGCCTTGTTTAAATTTGCCGGACCAAAAGTCTTGGTTCTGTTGTTTATCGTTTTCTTTGATAAATTGTTCGTACTTTTCGTTCCATTTTTGCTTTATTGCGTTTAGTTCGCTTATACATTTGGATTGTTCGTCTCTCTGCGTGCTAGTGGATGTTCCAATTTCATCTGACAATTTACTAGAAATTTCCTCTGCTTGGCTCGTCATCTTTTCGCAGAATTGTTCACACGAGTTCGTCAATTTGTCATTTATCAAAACGTTTATTTCATTTCTAATATCACGGAGGCTACCCATGAGGTGGGCTTTGGCTTCTCCGGATCCGAAGTATGGAGTGAAGTCTATGTTGACCTTCAAAAATGAAGGATTTTTTCTATGTTCTTTGTTGTTTTCTAACGTAAAAGAAAGTGTAGCGACATGGTGACGTTTACGTAGAATTTCGTCAATAGTTTTCAAATTATTTTGAGACTTTTCTTGCAGTTCATTTGATTGTTTATGTTTAGTTTTTAATCCAAGTTTCAATGACACTGATTTCATGTCCGGTTGTGTAACGAAATCTGAATTATCACTAGAATTCATCATACTGGTTAGTGTACTCGTTGCCATTAGAGTCTCTTCGTTCATGGATTTATTCAATTCATTTTCGCACTCATTTAAATCCAGGGTATCTTGATCATCAACTTTGCAATTAAATCCACTAGGACCTGCTAAATTTTGGTCCTCATTGTGCGAATTAGCATTTTTCTTCAAACTTAAACTTCCTCTATACATGATTTCAATTATAATTGTAATATCAAAATATTTTTTATTGTTTTTGCTTACGTTGCAATTTATTTATTTTGGGTTTCCCAAGCTAGGGGGCTTGGTTTGACTTTTCTATAGTTGTTGATGGATACTTCCCTTGCACGAGGTTTCTAGATTGCCTTCATGGGAGTATTCAGTGCTTTTCTGTCATCAGTTTTCAAAACTGTCTGACATGTGTCATAGGTCAAGATAGAGACAATATTTTATTAAGAAGGATAAACCGGGTTATCGACCAACTTTTATTATAGTGCAAATTTTCTATTAATTATTTTTCTGTCTTTGGCAAGGACTTATTGTCCACTTTATTTATTGATTTCAATATTTATTATCTTCTTCATTATAGATATATTTTGCCTTAAATTGCATGTATTTGGCATCAAGTTACTCAGAACTCGAGGATCAGATACTCATTGTAAATGATGCACGAGTAGGACAAAAGTCGTAGCGAGGCTACTTCAATCACTTGTATTAGAGGCA
The DNA here is from genome assembly GCA_963971305.1 of Arcuatula senhousia. Lineage (NCBI taxonomy): Eukaryota > Metazoa > Mollusca > Bivalvia > Mytilida > Mytilidae > Arcuatula > Arcuatula senhousia. Next base: position 30,724,928 of record OZ020308.1, read on the forward strand.
TTTGCCCGAAACTCACTCGAGTCCCAATAAACTTGGCCGGTGTTTCTGTCGTATTCTGGCGTGACCTATCTATTTATAGGTGTACCATTGGGCCGACTTCATCAGTGACTACCCAAGATTAATGATTTCTCCGTTTGATAAAACGGTTTTGCACTATTATCGTTGGCCATACACCGGTTTTTTTTATATTTTTTTATTCATTGTCTCTATAATAATATTAGTTTTCAGTATTGCCATATGTTTAATTATATATCATGTCATTATTTTAGTCATTTTCTTTTTTTCTTTTTAATATTTCTTGCAAGTTTCTATGCCTTTTGTAGGCAATTATTGGTTGTGTATTAAATATGGTTTTGCATCTCCTATTTCTTTCTAACACTTTCCAGTGTTTCAATAAAGTATTTTTTACTTTCTGGAGATGTGGGTTGAACTTTGTTACCATAACTAATGGCTTGTGTTTTGTATGATGTTTGTCTTTCAAAAGGTCTGATCTATTAACATTTATTGTTTCTTCAATAATTTGTTCAATATCTCGTTTTTTATATCCCCTCTTAATTAGCCTGGTCTTAAAGGCTTCAATTATTTTCATCAGTTCATTTTTGTCACTTGTATTACGTATAAAGCGAATGATTTCTCCTTTAATATTTCCTCGAAATACGTTTTGTGGATGGGAGCTGCTTCTTTCGAGATATTGAAATGTCTCCGTTCTTTTTATAAATGTTTTTATGTCAAGAATATTTTCTGAGTTAAATCTCTCCCCTTTGTACATAAATGTATCTAGAAAGGAAATACCTTTTTCCGAAATTTCGTATGTAAATTTTAGGTGTTCGTGAATATTATTTGCAATTCTGAATAATTCATGGATTTCATTCAGGGAGTTTTCATTAAAAAATATTATCCCATCATCTCTGTATCTTGAGAGAAATAAAATTTTCTCTTTATGTTTAAATGTATTTAAAATATCTTTAAGAATTTCATTCATTCTTAAGTCAGCAAGTTCAGCTGATGCGGCACCGCCCATTGGTACGCCAACTTTTTGTTTATAAATTTTATTTTCAAAAATAAATTCGTTGTTTTTCAGCAAAATTTCCAATAAAAGTAAAATATCTTCCTTTGGAGGAATTGGAATACGGTTTTGGTATACGTTTTCGTTATTTAATGCTCTGTTGACTGATTCTAATATTTCATCATGTTCAAAGCATGTATACATATTTGATGCATCAAAAGTGCATAAAACTACATCAGGGGGTAGCTTAATACTTTCAATCTTGTTTATGAAGTTCTTCGTATCCTTTGTATATGTATCTTGTTTTTGAACAAGTGGTAAAATTATGTAATCAATAAAATGACCTATATTATGAAATGGTGTCCCACAAAGTGATACTATAGGTCTTCCAGGTATAAGATATTCAGAACGTAACTGAATATTTGTTTCAAATTCTTTCAACATTTCATTTGATATTTTATGTATTTTTGGAAGAAGGAAAAATTTTCCTAATTTCTTGCTTTCTAAATTCTGAGTCAAGTAGGTGTATGTTGTATCGTCAATTTTATTTGACATATGCATATTTTGTAATATTTCTGACACTCGTTTCGTTAATTCGAATAGTTTAGGTTTCCTTATATTTTCATAAAATGTCGCATTGTTCAACTGACGTAATCCTTCTTTTATGTAGGTGTCTTTTTGTAAAACACAAAGTGTTGAACATTTATCTGCTTTCGTGATCAATATATTTGCATTTTCTTGCAGATTTTTAAGTGCTTCTTTTTCTTCTTTTGTTAAATTTGATTTTGTAATTATTGGTGTAATTTTACTGACTTCAACTTTTGTTGCAAATAAATAATTTTCTAGTGTCTCACATGAATAATTAGGTTTATAACCTGTTTTCAAGTAAAACGGATGCAATTCCGTATTATTTCCATCGTCAAATAAATATTGACATCTCATTCTACGTTCATATTCTTCAAAATCTTTCATGATGCTTTTTGTAGCATTTTTAATACTAGGTGTGGGTATAAATTTTACCCCTTTAGCTAGTAATAAAATTTCAGAGTTTGTCAATGCGTGTGAGGAAAAGTTTCTCACAAATGTTTTTGCAGTTTCTATTTGATTGTAAGCTTTCGAAGCTTTCGCTTTTTCTATAATTTTTTTATATTTCTTTTTATTTTTCTGCTGTTTGCAATGTTTTATAAATCTACGTTTTGCCATGTTTGCTTGCAAAAGCTTTATGTAATGAGATATACTTATGCACCCAAACATCGCGGGTTTTCCATTGATTTCTGACTCACTGTTTTTTGATTGGATATCTTATTTTTAGAAAGTTCTATGATTAGCAAGAATGCATTGTAATCTATATACATTTATTTATAGTTACAAATTATATACATTTATTTATAGTTACAATTGAAAATCAATCAACTTACTATAACTATGAACTATTATCCTCGATTAATTCCAAAGTATATTGTCCAATTTTCAATATTTTACTATTTATTGTCAATAATTTTCTCTTTTGACACAATCAAAGTAATTCACTGAATTGTCAGTATTTGTTATATGGCTTCCTATCGCATTTTCGGCCTTGTTTAAATTTGCCGGACCAAAAGTCTTGGTTCTGTTGTTTATCGTTTTCTTTGATAAATTGTTCGTACTTTTCGTTCCATTTTTGCTTTATTGCGTTTAGTTCGCTTATACATTTGGATTGTTCGTCTCTCTGCGTGCTAGTGGATGTTCCAATTTCATCTGACAATTTACTAGAAATTTCCTCTGCTTGGCTCGTCATCTTTTCGCAGAATTGTTCACACGAGTTCGTCAATTTGTCATTTATCAAAACGTTTATTTCATTTCTAATATCACGGAGGCTACCCATGAGGTGGGCTTTGGCTTCTCCGGATCCGAAGTATGGAGTGAAGTCTATGTTGACCTTCAAAAATGAAGGATTTTTTCTATATTCTTTGTTGTTTTCTAACGTATAAGAAAGTGTAGCGACATGGTGACGTTTACGTAGAATTTCGTCAATAGTTTTCAAATTATTTTGAGACTTTTCTTGCAGTTCATTTGATTGTTTATGTTTAGTTTTTAATCCAAGTTTCAATGACACTGATTTCATGTCCGGTTGTGTAACGAAATCTGAATTATCACTAGAATTCATCATACTGGTTAGTGTACTCGTTGCCATTAGAGTCTCTTCGTTCATGGATTTATTCAATTCATTTTCGCACTCATTTAAATCCAGGGTATCTTGATCATCAACTTTGCAATTAAATCCACTAGGACCTGCTAAATTTTGGTCCTCATTGTGCGAATTAGCATTTTTCTTCAAACTTAAACTTCGTCTATACATGATTTCAATTATAATTGTAATATCAAAATATTTTTTATTGTTTTTGCTTACGTTGCAATTTATTTATTTTGGGTTTCCCAAGCTAGGGGGCTTGGTTTGACTTTTCTATAGTTGTTGATGGATACTTCCCTTGCACGAGGTTTCTAGATTGCCTTCATGGGAGTATTCAGTGCTTTTCTGTCATCAGTTTTCAAAACTGTCTGACATGTGTCATAGGTCAAGATAGAGACAATATTTTATTAAGAAGGATAAACCGGGTTATCGACCAACTTTTATTATAGTGCAAATTTTCTATTAATTATTTTTCTGTCTTTGGCAAGGACTTATTGTCCACTTTATTTATTGATTTCAATATTTATTATCTTCTTCATTATAGATATATTTTGCCTTAAATTGCATGTATTTGGCATCAAGTTACTCAGAACTCGAGGATCAGATACTCATTGTAAATGATGCACGAGTAGGACAAAAGTCGTAGCGAGGCTACTTCAATCACTTGTATTAGAGGCATTTGCCCGAAACTCACTCGAGTCCCAATAAACTTGGCCGGTGTTTCTGTCGTATTCTGGCGTGACCTATATATTTATAGGTGTACCATTGGGCCGACTTCATCAGTGACTACCCAAGATTAATGATTTCTCCGTTTGATAAAACGGTTTTGCACTATTATCGTTGGCCATACACCGGTTTTTTTTATATTTTTTTATTCATTGTCTCTATAATAATATTAGTTTTCAGTATTGCCATATGTTTAATTATATATCATGGCATTATTTTAGTCATTTTCTTTTTTTCTTTTTAATATTTCTTGCAAGTTTCTATGCCTTTTGTAGGCAATTATTGGTTGTGTATTAAATATGGTTTTGCATCACCTATTTCTTTCTAACACTTTCCAGTGTTTCAGTGTTTCAATAAAGTATTTTTTACTTTCTGGAGATGTGGGTTGAACTTTGTTACCATAACTAATGGCTTGTGTTTTGTATGATGTTTGTCTTTCAAAAGGTCTGATCTATTAACATTTATTGTTTCTTCAATAATTTGTTCAATATCTCGTTTTTTATATCCCCTCTTAATTAGCCTGGTCTTAAAGGCTTCAATTATTTTCATCAGTTCATTTTTGTCACTTGTATTACGTATAAAGCGAATGATTTCTCCTTTAATATTTCCTCGAAATACGTTTTGTGGATGGGAGCTGCTTCTTTCGAGATATTGAAATGTCTCCGTTCTTTTTATAAATGTTTTTATGTCAAGAATATTTTCTGAGTTAAATCTCTCCCCTTTGTACATAAATGTATCTAGAAAGGAAATACCTTTTTCCGAAATTTCGTATGTAAATTTTAGGTGTTCGTGAATATTATTTGCAATTCTGAATAATTCATGGATTTCATTCAGGGAGTTTTCATTAAAAAATATTATCCCATCATCTCTGTATCTTGAGAGAAATAAAATTTTCTCTTTATGTTTAAATGTATTTAAAATATCTTTAAGAATTCCATTCATTCTTAAGTCAGCAAGTTCAGCTGATGCGGCACCGCCCATTGGTACGCCAACTTTTTGTTTATAAATTTTATTTTCAAAAATAAATTCGTTGTTTTTCAGCAAAATTTCCAATAAAAGTAAAATATCTTCCTTTGGAGGAATTGGAATACGGTTTTGGTATACGTTTTCGTTATTTAATGCTCTGTTGACTGATTCTAATATTTCATCATGTTCAAAGCATGTATACATATTTGATGCATCAAAAGTGCATAAAACTACATCAGGGGGTAGCTTAATACTTTCAATCTTGTTTATGAAGTTCTTCGTATCCTTTGTATATGTATCTTGTTTTTGAACAAGTGGTAAAATTATGTAATCAATAAAATGACCTATATTATGAAATGGTGTCCCACAAAGTGATACTATAGGTCTTCCAGGTATCAGATATTCAGAACGTAACTGAATATTTGTTTCAAATTCTTTCAACATTTCATTTGATATTTTATGTATTTTTGGAAGAAGGAAAAATTTTCCTAATTTCTTGCTTTCTAAATTCTGAGTCAAGTAGGTGTATGTTGTATCGTCAATTTTATTTGACATATGCATATTTTGTAATATTTCTGACACTCGTTTCGTTAATTCGAATAGTTTAGGTTTCCTTATATTTTCATAAAATGTCGCATTGTTCAACTGACGTAATCCTTCTTTTATGTAGGTGTCTTTTTGTAAAACACAAAGTGTTGAACATTTATCTGCTTTCGTGATCAATATATTTGCATTTTCTTGCAGATTTTTAAGTGCTTCTTTTTCTTCTTTTGTTAAATTTGATTTTGTAATTATTGGTGTAATTTTACTGACTTCAACTTTTGTTGCAAATAAATAATTTTCTAGTGTCTCACATGAATAATTAGGTTTATAACCTGTTTTCAAGTAAAACGGATGCAATTCCGTATTATTTCCATCGTCAAATAAATATTGACATCTCATTCTACGTTCATATTCTTCAAAATCTTTCATGATGCTTTTTGTAGCATTTTTAATACTAGGTGTGGGTATAAATTTTACCCCTTTAGCTAGTAATAAAATTTCAGAGTTTGTCAATGCGTGTGAGGAAAAGTTTCTCACAAATGTTTTTGCAGTTTCTATTTGATTGTAAGCTTTCGAAGCTTTCGCTTTTTCTATAATTATTTTATATTTCTTTTTATTTCTCTGCTGTTTGCAATGTTTTATAAATCTACGTTTTGCCATGTTTGCTTGCAAAAGCTTTATGTAATGAGATATACTTATGCACCCAAACATCGCGGGTTTTCCATTGATTTCTGACTCACTGTTTTTTGATTGGATATCTTATTTTTAGAAAGTTCTATGATTAGCAAGAATGCATTGTAATCTATATACATTTATTTATAGTTACAAATTATATACATTTATTTATAGTTACAATTGAAAATCAATCAACTTACTATAACTATGAACTATTATCCTCGATTAATTCCAAAGTATATTGTCCAATTTTCAATATTTTACTATTTATTGTCAATAATTTTCTCTTTTGACACAATCAAAGTAATTCACTGAATTGTCAGTATTTGTTATATGGCTTCCTATCGCATTTTCGGCCTTGTTTAAATTTGCCGGACCAAAAGTCTTGGTTCTGTTGTTTATCGTTTTCTTTGATAAATTGTTCGTACTTTTCGTTCCATTTTTGATTTATTGCGTTTAGTTCGCTTATACATTTGGATTGTTCGTCTCTCTGCGTGCTAGTGGATGTTCCAATTTCATCTGACAATTTACTAGAAATTTCCTCTGCTTGGCTCGTCATCTTTTCGCAGAATTGTTCACACGAGTTCGTCAATTTGTCATTTATCAAAACGTTTATTTCATTTCTAATATCACGGAGGCTACCCATGAGGTGGGCTTTGGCTTCTCCGGATCCGAAGTATGGAGTGAAGTCTATGTTGACCTTCAAAAATGAAGGATTTTTTCTATGTTCTTTGTTGTTTTCTAACGTATAAGAAAGTGTAGCGACATGGTGACGTTTACGTAGAATTTCGTCAATAGTTTTCAAATTATTTTGAGACTTTTCTTGCGGTCATTTGATTGTTTATGTTTAGTTTTTAATCCAAGTTTCAATGACACTGATTTCATGTCCGGTTGTGTAACGAAATCTGAATTATCACTAGAATTCATCATACTGGTTAGTGTACTCGTTGCCATTAGAGTCTCTTCGTTCATGGATTTATTCAATTCATTTTCGCACTCATTTAAATCCAGGGTATCTTGATCATCAACTTTGCAATTAAATCCACTAGGACCTGCTAAATTTTGGTCCTCATTGTGCGAATTAGCATTTTTCTTCAAACTTAAACTTCGTCTATACATGATTTCAATTATAATTGTAATATCAAAATATTTTTTATTGTTTTTGCTTACGTTGCAATTTATTTATTTTGGGTTTCCCAAGCTAGGGGGCTTGGTTTGACTTTTCTATAGTTGTTGATGGATACTTCCCTTGCACGAGGTTTCTAGATTGCCTTCATGGGAGTATTCAGTGCTTTTCTGTCATCAGTTTTCAAAACTGTCTGACATGTGTCATAGGTCAAGATAGAGACAATATTTTATTAATAAGGATAAACCGGGTTATCGACCAACTTTTATTATAGTGCAAATTTTCTATTAATTATTTTTCTGTCTTTGGCAAGGACTTATTGTCCACTTTATTTATTGATTTCAATATTTATTATCTTCTTCATTATAGATATATTTTGCCTTAAATTGCATGTATTTGGCATCAAGTTACTCAGAACTCGAGGATCAGATACTCATTGTAAATGATGCACGAGTAGGACAAAAGTCGTAGCGAGGCTACTTCAATCACTTGTATTAGAGGCATTTTCCCGAAACTCACTCGAGTCCCAATAAACTTGGCCGGTGTTTCTGTCGTATTCTGGCGTGACCTATATATTTATAGGTGTACCATTGGGCCGACTTCATCAGTGACTACCCAAGATTAATGATTTCTCCGTTTGATAAAACGGTTTTGCACTATTATCGTTGGCCATACACCGGTTTTTTTTATATTTTTTTATTCATTGTCTCTATAATAATATTAGTTTTCAGTATTGCCATATGTTTAATTATATATCATGGCATTATTTTAGTCATTTTCTTTTTTTCTTTTTAATATTTCTTGCAAGTTTCTATGCCTTTTGTAGGCAATTATTGGTTGTGTATTAAATATGGTTTTGCATCTCCTATTTCTTTCTAACACTTTCCAGTGTTTCAATAAAGTATTTTTTACTTTCTGGAGATGTGGGTTGAACTTTGTTACCATAACTAATGGCTTGTGTTTTGTATGATGTTTGTCTTTCAAAAGGTCTGATCTATTAACATTTATTGTTTCTTCAATAATTTGTTCAATATCTCGTTTTTTATATCCCCTCTTAATTAGCCTGGTCTTAAAGGCTTCAATTATTTTCATCAGTTCATTTTTGTCACTTGTATTACGTATAAAGCGAATGATTTCTCCTTTAATATTTCCTCGAAATACGTTTTGTGGATGGGAGCTGCTTCTTTCGAGATATTAATATGTCTCCGTTCTTTTTATAAATGTTTTTATGTCAAGAATATTTTCTGAGTTAAATCTCTCCCCTTTGTACATAAATGTATCTAGAAAGGAAATACCTTTTTCCGAAATTTCGTATGTAAATTTTAGGTGTTCGTGAATATTATTTGCAATTCTGAATAATTCATGGATTTCATTCAGGGAGTTTTCATTAAAAAATATTATCCCATCATCTCTGTATCTTGAGAGAAATAAAATTTTCTCTTTATGTTTAAATGTATTTAAAATATCTTTAAGAATTTCATTCATTCTTAAGTCAGCAAGTTCAGCTGATGCGGCACCGCCCATTGGTACGCCAACTTTTTGTTTATAAATTTTATTTTCAAAAATAAATTCGTTGTTTTTCAGCCAAATTTCCAATAAAAGTAAAATATCTTCCTTTGGAGGAATTGGAATACGGTTTTGGTATACGTTTTCGTTATTTAATGCTCTGTTGACTGATTCTAATATTTCATCATGTTCAAAGCATGTATACATATTTGATGCATCAAAAGTGCATAAAACTACATCAGGGGGTAGCTTAATACTTTCAATCTTGTTTATGAAGTTCTTCGTATCCTTTGTATATGTATCTTGTTTTTGAACAAGTGGTAAAATTATGTTATCAATAAAATGACCTATATTATGAAATGGTGTCCCACAAAGTGATACTATAGGTCTTCCAGGTATAAGATATTCAGAACGTAACTGAATATTTGTTTCAAATTCTTTCAACATTTCATTTGATATTTTATGTATTTTTGGAAGAAGGAAAATTTTTCCTAATTTCTTGCTTTCTAAATTCTGAGTCAAGTAGGTGTATGTTGTATCGTCAATTTTATTTGACATATGCATATTTTGTAATATTTCTGACACTCGTTTCGTTATTAATTCGAATAGTTTAGGTTTCCTTATATTTTCATAAAATGTCGCATTGTTCAACTGACGTAATCCTTCTTTTATGTAGGTGTCTTTTTGTAAAACACAAAGTGTTGAACATTTATCTGCTTTCGTGATCAATATATTTGCATTTTCTTGCAGATTTTTAAGTGCTTCTTTTTCTTCTTTTGTTAAATTTGATTTTGTAATTATTGGTGTAATTTTACTGACTTCAACTTTTGTTGCAAATAAATAATTTTCTAGTGTCTCACATGAATAATTAGGTTTATAACCTGTTTTCAAGTAAAACGGATGCAATTCCGTATTATTTCCATCGTCAAATAAATATTGACATCTCATTCTACGTTCATATTCTTCAAAATCTTTCATGATGCTTTTTGTAACATTTTTAATACTAGGTGTGGGTATAAATTTTACCCCTTTAGCTAGTAATAAAATTTCAGAGTTTGTCAATGCGTGTGAGGAAAAGTTTCTCACAAATGTTTTTGCAGTTTCTATTTGATTGTAAGCTTTCGAAGCTTTCGCTTTTTCTATAATTTTTTTATATTTCTTTTTATTTTTCTGCTGTTTGCAATGTTTTATAAATCTACGTTTTGCCATGTTTGCTTGCAAAAGCTTTATGTAATGAGATATACTTATGCACCCAAACATCGCGGGTTTTCCATTGATTTCTGACTCACTGTTTTTTGATTGGATATCTTATTTTTAGAAAGTTCTATGATTAGCAAGAATGCATTGTAATCTATATACATTTATTTATAGTTACAAATTATATACATTTATTTATAGTTACAATTGAAAATCAATCAACTTACTATAACTATGAACTATTATCCTCGATTAATTCCAAAGTATATTGTCCAATTTTCAATATTTTACTATTTATTGTCAATAATTTTCTCTTTTGACACAATCAAAGTAATTCACTGAATTGTCAGTATTTGTTATATGGCTTCCTATCGCATTTTCGGCCTTGTTTAAATTTGCCGGACCAAAAGTCTTGGTTCTGTTGTTTATCGTTTTCTTTGATAAATTGTTCGTACTTTTCGTTCCATTTTTGATTTATTGCGTTTAGTTCGCTTATACATTTGGATTGTTCGTCTCTCTGCGTGCTAGTGGATGTTCCAATTTCATCTGACAATTTACTAGAAATTTCCTCTGCTTGGCTCGTCATCTTTTCGCAGAATTGTTCACACGAGTTCGTCAATTTGTCATTTATCAAAACGTTTATTTCATTTCTAATATCACGGAGGCTACCCATGAGGTGGGCTTTGGCTTCTCCGGATCCGAAGTATGGAGTGAAGTCTATGTTGACCTTCAAAAATGAAGGATTTTTTCTATGTTCTTTGTTGTTTTCTAACGTATAAGAAAGTGTAGCGACATGGTGACGTTTACGTAGAATTTCGTCAATAGTTTTCAAATTATTTTGAGACTTTTCTTGCGGTCATTTGATTGTTTATGTTTAGTTTTTAATCCAAGTTTCAATGACACTGATTTCATGTCCGGTTGTGTAACGAAATCTGAATTATCACTAGAATTCATCATACTGGTTAGTGTACTCGTTGCCATTAGAGTCTCTTCGTTCATGGATTTATTCAATTCATTTTCGCACTCATTTAAATCCAGGGTATCTTGATCATCAACTTTGCAATTAAATCCACTAGGACCTGCTAAATTTTGGTCCTCATTGTGCGAATTAGCATTTTTCTTCAAACTTAAACTTCGTCTATACATGATTTCAATTATAATTGTAATATCAAAATATTTTTTATTGTTTTTGCTTACGTTGCAATTTATTTATTTTGGGTTTCCCAAGCTAGGGGGCTTGGTTTGACTTTTCTATAGTTGTTGATGGATACTTCCCTTGCACGAGGTTTCTAGATTGCCTTCATGGGAGTATTCAGTGCTTTTCTGTCATCAGTTTTCAAAACTGTCTGACATGTGTCATAGGTCAAGATAGAGACAATATTTTATTAATAAGGATAAACCGGGTTATCGACCAACTTTTATTATAGTGCAAATTTTCTATTAATTATTTTTCTGTCTTTGGCAAGGACTTATTGTCCACTTTATTTATTGATTTCAATATTTATTATCTTCTTCATTATAGATATATTTTGCCTTAAATTGCATGTATTTGGCATCAAGTTACTCAGAACTCGAGGATCAGATACTCATTGTAAATGATGCACGAGTAGGACAAAAGTCGTAGCGAGGCTACTTCAATCACTTGTATTAGAGGCATTTGCCCGAAACTCACTCGAGTCCCAATAAACTTGGCCGGTGTTTCTGTCGTATTCTGGCGTGACCTATATATTTATAGGTGTACCATTGGGCCGACTTCATCAGTGACTACCCAAGATTAATGATTTCTCCGTTTGATAAAACGGTTTTGCACTATTATCGTTGGCCATACACCGGTTTTTTTTATATTTTTTTATTCATTGTCTCTATAATAATATTAGTTTTCAGTATTGCCATATGTTTAATTATATATCATGGCATTATTTTAGTCATTTTCTTTTTTTCTTTTTAATATTTCTTGCAAGTTTCTATGCCTTTTGTAGGCAATTATTGGTTGTGTATTAAATATGGTTTTGCATCTCCTATTTCTTTCTAACACTTTCCAGTGTTTCAATAAAGTATTTTTTACTTTCTGGAGATGTGGGTTGAACTTTGTTACCATAACTAATGGCTTGTGTTTTGTATGATGTTTGTCTTTCAAAAGGTCTGATCTATTAACATTTATTGTTTCTTCAATAATTTGTTCAATATCTCGTTTTTTATATCCCCTCTTAATTAGCCTGGTCTTAAAGGCTTCAATTATTTTCATCAGTTCATTTTTGTCACTTGTATTACGTATAAAGCGAATGATTTCTCCTTTAATATTTCCTCGAAATACGTTTTGTGGATGGGAGCTGCTTCTTTCGAGATATTAATATGTCTCCGTTCTTTTTATAAATGTTTTTATGTCAAGAATATTTTCTGAGTTAAATCTCTCCCCTTTGTACATAAATGTATCTAGAAAGGAAATACCTTTTTCCGAAATTTCGTATGTAAATTTTAGGTGTTCGTGAATATTATTTGCAATTCTGAATAATTCATGGATTTCATTCAGGGAGTTTTCATTAAAAAATATTATCCCATCATCTCTGTATCTTGAGAGAAATAAAATTTTCTCTTTATGTTTAAATGTATTTAAAATATCTTTAAGAATTTCATTCATTCTTAAGTCAGCAAGTTCAGCTGATGCGGCACCGCCCATTGGTACGCCAACTTTTTGTTTATAAATTTTATTTTCAAAAATAAATTCGTTGTTTTTCAGCCAAATTTCCAATAAAAGTAAAATATCTTCCTTTGGAGGAATTGGAATACGGTTTTGGTATACGTTTTCGTTATTTAATGCTCTGTTGACTGATTCTAATATTTCATCATGTTCAAAGCATGTATACATATTTGATGCATCAAAAGTGCATAAAACTACATCAGGGGGTAGCTTAATACTTTCAATCTTGTTTATGAAGTTCTTCGTATCCTTTGTATATGTATCTTGTTTTTGAACAAGTGGTAAAATTATGTTATCAATAAAATGACCTATATTATGAAATGGTGTCCCACAAAGTGATACTATAGGTCTTCCAGGTATAAGATATTCAGAACGTAACTGAATATTTGTTTCAAATTCTTTCAACATTTCATTTGATATTTTATGTATTTTTGGAAGAAGGAAAATTTTTCCTAATTTCTTGCTTTCTAAATTCTGAGTCAAGTAGGTGTATGTTGTATCGTCAATTTTATTTGACATATGCATATTTTGTAATATTTCTGACACTCGTTTCGTTATTAATTCGAATAGTTTAGGTTTCCTTATATTTTCATAAAATGTCGCATTGTTCAACTGACGTAATCCTTCTTTTATGTAGGTGTCTTTTTGTAAAACACAAAGTGTTGAACATTTATCTGCTTTCGTGATCAATATATTTGCATTTTCTTGCAGATTTTTAAGTGCTTCTTTTTCTTCTTTTGTTAAATTTGATTTTGTAATTATTGGTGTAATTTTACTGACTTCAACTTTTGTTGCAAATAAATAATTTTCTAGTGTCTCACATGAATAATTAGGTTTATAACCTGTTTTCAAGTAAAACGGATGCAATTCCGTATTATTTCCATCGTCAAATAAATATTGACATCTCATTCTACGTTCATATTCTTCAAAATCTTTCATGATGCTTTTTGTAACATTTTTAATACTAGGTGTGGGTATAAATTTTACCCCTTTAGCTAGTAATAAAATTTCAGAGTTTGTCAATGCGTGTGAGGAAAAGTTTCTCACAAATGTTTTTGCAGTTTCTATTTGATTGTAAGCTTTCGAAGCTTTCGCTTTTTCTATAATTTTTTTATATTTCTTTTTATTTTTCTGCTGTTTGCAATGTTTTATAAATCTACGTTTTGCCATGTTTGCTTGCAAAAGCTTTATGTAATGAGATATACTTATGCACCCAAACATCGCGGGTTTTCCATTGATTTCTGACTCACTGTTTTTTGATTGGATATCTTATTTTTAGAAAGTTCTATGATTAGCAAGAATGCATTGTAATCTATATACATTTATTTATAGTTACAAATTATATACATTTATTTATAGTTACAATTGAAAATCAATCAACTTACTATAACTATGAACTATTATCCTCGATTAATTCCAAAGTATATTGTCCAATTTTCAATATTTTACTATTTATTGTCAATAATTTTCTCTTTTGACACAATCAAAGTAATTCACTGAATTGTCAGTATTTGTTATATGGCTTCCTATCGCATTTTCGGCCTTGTTTAAATTTGCCGGACCAAAAGTCTTGGTTCTGTTGTTTATCGTTTTCTTTGATAAATTGTTCGTACTTTTCGTTCCATTTTTGATTTATTGCGTTTAGTTCGCTTATACATTTGGATTGTTCGTCTCTCTGCGTGCTAGTGGATGTTCCAATTTCATCTGACAATTTACTAGAAATTTCCTCTGCTTGGCTCGTCATCTTTCTACCACAACATCTCACATTTCTCTTTGATACTAAATGGCCCTTTAATATAATTTTGAAATTGAAAATAAATTCTAATTAGAAAGGGACTTGTAACAAGTCTAGTTTAGAGGGGTCATTCATGATAATAGCCGAACCTTTACGTGCAAGAAACATCATAGTTATCAACAAGGGGTTGGTTGTAAAGGGGGCAATATTGTGTATCTCTTCGATAATTTCAGAACTTGATAACTCTGTTTTGTATTGAAGTCGCATGTTTTCACACTCTGCATCCCTCGCAAAAAAATATTTATCAGCAAGCTGCGGGCGCTGCTTCAAATCAAGAGTATGTCTATATGTCGGGTCTTTCCAAAGACTTACAACTTTACTAACCTCATCGTTAAATTCCTTATGCTTTCCTGATAAGGAAAACGTTTTTAGCATAAAATTATGTCGAAATTCAACCATTTCTTTCCTATGCTTTGAAAACAATTTAATCTTGATTGTTGTGTACACTTCATGGTCTTGGCACTCATGTTTTAAACGAACTTCAAGCTCTTCAATAAGATATACGTACGCGTCTTGAAACTTGAAAGCTTTAAGAAGTTCTTGAAACGTCATGCAGTTTATTGCTATTTCCATAAATTTATACACACGGTCGATTCTCTTTGGCAAACGTCTTATTTCTTCACAAAATGAATGTGGTAAAATGGAATATAACTCAGGCAGGATAAATAGTGGATCAACATCATGAAAAATTTTAGGAAACATTTCCATTAATACTTTGGTTTCTTGATCATCCATTAGTAAATTATTGCACCTATATCCAAATATGAGATAGTCAGAGATCTTGGTTATAAATCAATTTTTTAACTTATTTAAAAACTTGGTGAACCGTTTCAAAACCTCTTTTATTGTAATGCATTGTATACATTTTAATAGGCCAAAGAACTCGAACCCATGCAATGATACAGTTCAAACAAGCATAATTCAATAATGCATTCATAATTTTTCGGATCTCTGTAAAACTTTTACAATTTGCAAAGCAAGACATTGTCTTCGTAAATTGTTAAATATTATTTCTTTTTTTTTCTTGCTGTAAAAAAGTTTAAACCATAACTTTTAACTTTACATAAAACTTAAAGGTCAAAGCTGCTTCTATATGGAATATAATAGTAGAAATACTATCATCGGCATATTCTCTGTAACGTGAATAATGATTAGCTTCTCAATATGTCAAGTCTGTTTACATATAACTGATAAAGTTCTTCATTTCTGAATGAAAGGAATATACAAGTTTCAAATTTTGATCAGCGAATAATGCAATGTATCTTTGTAAATGTACCATATTCTTTCAACTTTCAAAGCAATTGTTAGTTACAAACTATCATTTTCAGCTTATAACACTTATGCAACTCGAAGAACCTAGCTGCTTTTATACAATATAAGAACATACGAATATCCTAAAATCTTTAGCGATAGAAATTATGTCATACACATATCTTCTGAATACGTAGCAGGTATAATGTCTATGATCATGTTTTATATGTCCATGTCCAGTCGGTATACATTTAAAAGATGAAGTTCTTCAGTTTTTATTCGGGAATAATCAAATTATATGTCCATTTTAATCCACAAACAGAGAACAGAGCAGTCATATATTCTTTCACTTTCTCTTAAATCTATTGCTGTTTAAACCCTGAACCATCACTCTAGGCTTTCACATGTTACAACGACAAATGCTTAAAATGCTTTAATTTTATACATATGACATGTTTACGTACGAATTTTCTAATATATCCATAACTTGACACTTAAGCAGTTTTCATACCTTAATTAACAAATAAATGTAAAATTGTTTTAATATGATACAAGTTACTAGTTAAGCTAAGCACAATAGAATTAAACTGTCGGAATTGACGAAATTACATAACATAAATATCAGATTAAGTTTGTTTTTTTTCAACTGTTTTCAGAGATTCGACGGAGTTGACCTATCCTACAGAATGATCAGAACAAAACTTTATGCACACATGACATGGAGTTTAAATTACATTTTTGAAGATAAACACAGACCTTTCATAAATCCAAATGAAATGACATTTGTAATCTTTGCAAAATCTAAAAAAAAAGTTTAAGAGTATCTAATTCGTTATTTTTTACAATTCATTACTCTATACTGTACGTGAATGTTACACCGTTTCAAAAAGACAAGAACGTCGGTCTGTAAACTGTTTTACATAGTGATGCAGAAATTAGATTAAAATTCTTTTTACTTTAAATAATGTTGACAAATTATCTGTCATTGTCCATGCACCTAATAAAATGAAATACACAACTATACCTATGGTAAATGGTCCTCATTGGATAATTACACTGCATTAGATCGGCTGTTTCAGTAATACGCTGGAAAGACTTGATGAATATCTAGTGAAACGGCCATAAAGAAAATGCTTGAGTTGAATCAAAATAGGAATATCAATAACCTACTAGAAAAAGTATCTTGTCTATCTATGATACAAGATTCTAGTTCAGCAATACATATTTATGAAGAATAAACTAAAGGTAATAACAAAATTACCGAACTTGGAGAATCAATCTCAACTGTTCTTAAGACGAGACAAAACAAGGAAGACATACCGGAAAAATTGAAGACCACAATGGTCCTGACTTGGTACAGGCATTTCAAAAGAAATGGTGTCCATTGCGATCTTTGGGTCCGGTAAGTACACAAAACACAACAGGTGTGTGATGACATATTAGGGATGCTAAAGTGATCATCTCAGTATATCTGGTTTTCTTTAGACCCTAGTAACGAAGTACTCTGTATGTATTTTAGATCTACTTTAGCATCTTCACCGTTTGACTACGACTGACAGTTCATTTTCTGTAATTTTCTTACCCAGAACACTTATAAAACTGTCATAGCCTGATAGTGTGACACTTTGTTTTTCCTTCACAGATTACGAACTTATCTTATCTCTGACAGTATGCTTTAAAAGCGTCGTTATTTTCGTTCGTTTGTAATTTATTCAATATTATCACAGTCTAATATCTAGTGGTATTCAATTATCTCCCCTGCAGAAAACAGCTAATGTGTTTTTAAATTTTTAACGATGACAACAACGATGGCGACGGCATATAAACAATCTTCAATTTTCATTTATTACGCATGGATTTGACTACTATCATATACGTTGGACATGTTATGTTATTAACGAATCTTTTCTGTTGCGTAAACAGTTGTTTATAAGGTCAACAAAAGTGCATATTTTAACAAATCGAGTGAAACTTATTGGCCGTTGGAAAAAATTAAAATGTCAACTCAACCTTTAAAAAATCACACAAGGCGTAATACCTGCAGTACATTTTCAAAACTTGTGGGAAAGTTAGGTTATTACCTTTTCTTTCGACAGATATTAGTTTGAAAATTATATTTTACTGTTATCATATAACGATCCATTTGAATTCAATGTGTAACTATGAAAAACTTTCAAGGGACACAACCAAGTTCTATCTTTAATAAATTATAAACATGATAAATGGGAGGCATTCCTATTTTTAAAACGGATGACTGAATATTGAATTGGACATTTACTCCAATACAATGCAAATTCACATACTGTTGATCCCAATTTACGGATACTGGTCAAAAAAGGTAAACATGTTCTATGACATAATAGAATTCAACAGGTAAATCGTGTACTTTTAAAAAGAAGGTTGTCAAGACGGACTAAAAAAATAGGTCTTTTTCTTAATTTTATTTTGGCTTTACCTCTTGCAGTACATGTCTGAAAATTTGCATATGAGAAGATATACATTTAAACAAATAGTGTGATTTTTTTCAATTTTTTATATAAAAGTTAAAGTTGTGCGATCCATTTCAGTTTGCACCGTATGCATTTCACAAATATCCACATAATAACATGCATTAAAATGCAATCTGTTACTTTTAAAAACTCTTTTTGATTCAAAAAAGTTTATTTTATCAGCATAACTTAAAATTGGAAGAAATTTTGTTCTAAAAAGAACTTTTGATTCACTTGACAACCAGGATAAACATTCGAATTGACTTTCCTATCTTTTCCGATGAAGAGCTCACATTCTATTGTTTAAATACCACCGGTTTTCGGACTGATCAATCATTCGTGAAACGAACGACATTGATAGTTAGTTAGTTATTACTTTACTCCTAAGCAGCACGAATTTTGTCTATTTCAGGGATACGAACATGAAAGGGGTGATGAAGTGGAGGAAATGACGACATATAGCCAATCGGGTTGGGAAGTTTTGACTGCAACTCTTAAAAGGATGGATAGGATCAGACAATGTAACTCGCCGTTAAATAGTAGTAAACTTCTAGAAATGACACCATGGTGTCGTTTCATAATCCGATCGTTATCCTGACCTGCACGTTAGCACATGTAATTTGAACTAGAGAACAAGCACGGTAACTTGCGACCGCACTTCATGAAACGGCACGCAGAACAGTATTTTAGCCGTATTTGAGAGATATTACAAGTGAACAAACTAAATTCCAAATACATGTAGATTCAAATTGCAAAAATTAACGCAATGAAAACATCAGTTATAATACTACCCTCTGTTTCCAGAGATTTAACGACGATTTGACAAGGAAAGAGCAAAATGGAACGTTAAAATCTCGTAAATTCAAATGGACAAGACAAAACTATGATAGACATAAAATCATTACAACAAAACAAACCGCATAACAAACAGAAAAAAATATATTTCAGCCTATCTGCAATCAGCAACGTGAAATCAAGTTAAAACAAAATTGAACCCAGGTGCCCCGGAAGAGTAAGCAGTTCCTGCTTGTTGTAGCACATACGTCACGTTGCCAACGATCGATTTAATGTGGGTCGAATCCGAAAAAGGACAAAAATACTAAACCTATACGCCAAACATCTACATGCGCTCATCTGAGAGATAGAAATCCCGTAATTGTCTACAAGCTCATGATGTCTTCCGTTAAATTTCTTACGTGACGACAACAATCGGGGACCACCATAACCATGTGTTAGCAATCTACCTGTCAGACGTGATGCTCAATGAAGAATTTCAAAGTTTAACCTTTCATTTCGTTTTATTGGTGATTCTTTTCACTTAACAATCCTTGATTTTGTTACTCTTTGCATGCAATATATCCCAAGACACTTGCGATAATTGACACTACAGTTTCTAGGAGGTCCGCTTCATATTTGGATTTTTATCTCGAAATCGACACACAAGGAAGGCTTTTTAGAATGCTCTATGACAAACGTTTTGATTCAACCGTGTCCAATCGTCAACTTCCCCTTTTTATGTAGCAACATTCCGTCGGCTCATGCTTGCTTGGTTTACGTATCACAATTTATTCGGTATTACTGAGCTTGTGGGAAATACTGTGATTGTTAAGATGAGAAAATAAAAAGTCGGCTTCATATGAATGAAGAAACAAATCGTCAGGCAAGTGAACACAATTCATACCCATTGAGACGCCCATTATGTGCTGAAAAAAAACACCCACCAAACTGTACAAATATATGATGTCGATAAGAATATACTATTAGATATTTTCACCTGCGCTTTCTGTGTTCTATAAACTATGTCTAAATTGTGCATGTGGAATTGAAGTGTGGAGAAATTAAATTTTATGCTAGTTCAAAGGGAAACCTACTTAAGAGTGGAAAATTTCCAGTTCTTTTGTATTTTTGGAATCCACATTTAGTTGATACAATTTCTAAAAATCGAAACACTGTTATTTTAAGGTTAAATTTAATTGCCGTCAAATTTGATGAAGACAAAACTGAAAGAGGTCTAGTTGAACATTTTGAAGACCTAGCAATAAAACGTTGCTTGTGTGGATTAATATGTAGAAAGAAATGTCAACAGAAACACCAAAGAAAGAAATTCATGATTGTCACTTTGGCATTGTTGTTGCTTATGCAGTGTTCTATTTTCTGATACAGCCAACCCCTAATTCATAAACATTTGATATACATTCAATATTATATTTTTTTTCCAAACAAAATTGACGTTGTTTGGTGCTTGATCTGCAGGTGCAACAACATATACAAAACACTACTGACACTGTAGGGACATTGTATACATAACTATTATCCACATTACTTCTTATAACATGGATATAGAAGATAATGAGATCTGGAATAAGAGTACACGACACAACCTACAATATCAACGACAATTTAAAAAAAAAACACAACGGAAAACAGGGAACAGCCTTCAATGTGACCAGGGTTTTTTTTTCGTACCGCACATTGACTCTAACAAAATGTTGATAGAGGGGAGCAAGTCCCTGTGATGTAGGTTATTAAAATGTTACGTAAAATTTAGCATAATGTTCGCGTGAATAGTTTTAAAAATATCGGTTTAAGGCAGTCACAACTCAAAGAAAATAATTTATAACGGTGTAAAAAAATGAATACCCACTTCGGGTTAAAACGCAATTGTATTGATTGAATGCAAACGGTCGAATGACTTACATTCTCGACCAAGTGTAAACCCTAGGAGGCTGGATAGGGTGGCCCTCCACCGCGAGATTTTTCGGGTCTATAAAACAAAATGCCTAATTGAATCTAATTGCTGACCAAAGTGGCCAACGTGTTTGGAGAGCACATAAAAGATTCCTTTTTAATCGCCAAGTAGAACACCTCCTAGGCATGCCCACATCTCCCTTTTTCTAGTGGTCTTCAACATTTACTGCTCCTTTGTTTTCACCTATATGAATTCCCATCTGTTTTATCATCATGTCAAGTTCATTTTATCACCCTTTTTCTTTAAAAGCCTGCTCAGGTATCAACACTATTTTATTGAAGATCACATTTCATTTTAATTTTCATTTTCATTTCTTGGATAGACGAAACGCTAGTCAAGCGTAGGAAAATGTATTGTCTGGAACTTTGTTATAATTTTATTTCATGTTCATCGCCCTTATACACGGCCACCAGACGGTCAAACGAGCGAAAGACTGTTAATTTACCTGTAGCATGGAGATAAATGCGCCAGAAGTCTGTTACTCGAGTCGGTTCTATGACTGTTAAGAGTAAATATTAGTTTTAAAAGTCATTTATGTACAAAATCATTACTTTTTTTTTAAATAATGATTTGTTTTTGGCCAAAACAAAAACTGTCTGACAAGATGATTATCATTAGCGGATTGAATGGACGAAAAAAGTAGAAACTTTGTCAACGGGGTTATAAGTAAAATGAAAAGGCGATAGGAGAGGTAGAAGAAAAAAACATGTTCAAAAACAGAATTTCTGAGTTTTTCAAATTTATTTATTCTGAAAAGAGGAAATATCAGTATCATAATTGTTAATCTTACACCCCATAATAATACCAGATACATTTGGAGATATTTGTATCATTCTGTCTTTTTTAAAACAGGATTTTCAGAAAACTCTAAAGATAATGTCGGTTAAAGAGTAAGTCAAAGTAAAAACTGTCTGTTAAGAGTTTTATTATCCCGATTCGTTTTTAATATAATGCGTATGTATCTATGCATACAGTGCTTTATATATGCGAGTAATTTATCAGATTTCTTCATTATTTTAGAAACGAAAATGTGACTTGTTTTCCTTATACCTTAGAGTGTTTGTAATTGGATGCCAATATATTGGGCCAAATAAAAACATGTGTTTCCTGTTTCCCTACCTACCATATTTTCATGCCTAATCTAATATTTTCATTGTCATATTTTGCTTAAGCACTGTTTAACTTTTATTATGCTCTTCATTTTCTCAAGGTAAAAACAAAAATGTAAAAAATAATGCCTACCTACAATCTCTATTTTTATGCCCCATCTACTAAAGTAGAGGGGCATATAGTGTTCGGGTCCGTTCGTCCGTCCAAAATCCCCATATTTCCACATTCCCACTTACTGACAAATTCCACATCAATCATATTGGTATGGTTGGTGCATCTAGTGATGCTAAGCACAATGCATGCTGGATGTGACCTATATTTTCTGCATGAATGACCACGTACAGAAGAATGGTTAAAGTCTAATCCCACTAAATGACAAGTGCCACATCAACAATATTGGTAGGATATGTGCACCTAGTGATGCTAAGCACAGTGCATGCTTCGGATGCTGGCTGTGACCTATATTTTCCGCATGAATGACCATTTATAGAAGAATGGTTTAAGTCCATTCCTTCTTACTGACAAATGCCAAAGCATCCATATTGGTATGGTAGGTGCACCTAGTGATGCATATCATAATGCATGCTTCGGATGCTGGATGTGACCTATATTTTCTGCATGAATGACCTCTTAAAGAAAAATGAATTGAGTCCATTCCTTTTTACTGACATGTGCCACATCAACTATATTGGTATGGTAGGTGTACCTAGTGATGCTAAGCACAATTCATGCTTCGGATGCTGGCATTGACCTATATTTTCCGCATGAATGGCCACTTATAGAAGAATGGTTAAGTTAAAGTCCATTCCATCTGACGGACAAGTGCATTAGCAACCATGTTGATGCTTTTAGTGATTGCGGAAAAAATAAATGTTGCGAGATGTGGCATTATGTCTTTTGGACATATTATTGTTTCATACATGTAACAGGCAACACGGAAATTTTTATGTTTGGTCTGAAATGACAATAGCGTCACTGCTTAAATCTTGACTTGTAAAAGTACATGTATTCACCATAGATTGGAAGCAAAAATTATTTTTACTTTGAGGATTATAAATTTTATTCCGTGATAAGGGTTTTCATTCTATGATTTTCTTTTTTCCATAGAAACTTTCTGTTTCCAAAATTCGAATTTCTTTTTCTTTTCGTTTTCTAATCTGAAAAAAAAAACAAATGCATTTTTAAAATTGCATTTTGATGAATAAGACAGAGAACAGAAAACAAATTAAAGAAATATGTTTCTGCCAATTCACATAAAGTATCGAAAGTGGAAATGGAGAACATGTTAAAGAGATACATGGTAATGTGGAATGGAATAAAGCTAGGAACACTAAGATGTTTGTGAACCTTCAAGATCAGATCGCTAGCTGCAATAATATATATTGATTTACTCGTAACCGACCTGTTGACAGACCAAAATTCAATTGACATGACTCATTAACCAACCGAAATTTCAATAACAATCAATATCTTCATTTATAAGACACAAAAACATACAATATTTTGAGGTTAGAATCTTATGAGATCATTTCACACATCACAAACGATAACACAATCATTTTGTGTAAAATTACTGAAAAAAAAACAACAGAAAATGATAAAATTATTATGTCGGAATATTGTGTACACATATATAAATTCGATTGAGTCAGACGCCTTCTTAAATTTCTTCTTTCGTTTAAATCCAATCAAAACGCAATTTTGTATATCAATGCAAAACGAGCAACCATTTTGTCAGACCTATTTTGTTTTACAAATAAGATTCTATAAAAATGATAATAATAAAAAATGCAACTTACCTGTGGGTATTTTCTCGATAACATTTTATTAACAGTCTTTGACCAACTCGCTTAACAGACTTCTGGTGCATTTATCTCCATGCTACAGGTAAATTAACAGACTTTCGCTCGTTTGACCGTCTGGTGGCCGTGTTATATATACTAGCAACCGACAAGGTGTTGCTAGGGCGAAAAACACCAAATCACTCAATAATTTCCCGCTTTAACATTGAATACACATCCCCATACGAGTACGAATTATTACCTAATATAATAAAATTTCCTTTTCTATTAACTATATTTTAATTTTGACCATTATCACATTCTGCCGGGCAATACAAAGGTGTTCTATTGTCCGGTGACGTTCTATTGCCTGTTGACATTTTGACCTCAAATTTGATTGGACGATTTATAAACATGAATATTTATTATCTATTCTGGGTCATTTACATGAAGTCCGTGCAACTGCAAAGTCTGTGTGTGTGTTCTGGTTTAAACCGGCTGGTCTGTCATTACTTTCATAATAGGGCGTAGTTCAAATGGTCATTTAACTCAATCTTTTTATTTTTTTATTTTTCAAAGCGTATGGAAAAAAATAACCTAGTAAATTTTCTTTCAACACAATACGACTTATAATTTTATTTAAAAAAAATAAGTAATAAAACAGTTATTGAATGTGTAGCAAGGCAATAGATCAGAACTATTTTCCCCCTTGGTATCCAGATTAGCTCAATGTTCTATTGCCCTCAGCCTATGGCTTCGGGCGATAGAACATTAAGCTAATCTGAATACTGCGGGGGGAAATTATGATCCATTGCCTGGCTACACATTAAATAACTGTATATTATTTCGTCTGCATGATAATTCACTTCTATTTTAAACAAAATGTTTATTTCATTCATAACAAAATAAATATAATTCATTTGTTAGTTATTGCTTTACTCCTAAGAAGCAAGAACTCGGTTTTATCAGGGAGGTTAAGCTGGAAAGGGTGAAAAATGTTAATGAAATGAGGAGGAAGTGGGGCCTGGGAAGATTGTTTCACCGTGATCGGAATTGGTAGGATATGGCAATTTAGCTTACTGCAGGGGATGTTGCAAGTTCTTCTCCTATCCGGTCTTAAACGTGCGTGGAACTCCCCCAACACGGACCACTATGGTTTGCAGTCATTTTTATTTTTGCATTATGACCAGACGACCCCTTTATAGAAGATGGCAGGGCTATTTCATCTAACTGCCAAGTGTACACATCTTAGTCGCATGGCGATCAAAACGACACCCCCCCCCCGGATGTCAGGTTCTTTCATGGGACTTTTATGACTAACTTCGCGCTATTGCGAACCTTTTCGCCACCCAAAGTATGAATTAGGACACCTATGTAAAAAAAAAACATGCAAGCGTTTTAAGACGATGCAATAACATTCTTGCACATTGTAAATTAAGATATATATTTTTTTATGCATCACGCAACAAAAAACATTCTATGTCTAAGATTTTAAATTCAAAATCCATATACTAGTATATACCAAATGATATTAGGATTTTAATTTATGTAGAAGAATTATCTATCTTCGTACCTTAAATATAAAATGCAAAGCTATCAATTGTGGATTGGAATTGAACTGGATAAATTGCAGATAGCTACAAATTATGAGCGTAGCTCATGGTCCTCTGCCGTGCTAGGATATTGAAAAAAACTTTACTGCGATATTGGAAAAAGGCCTGACATCAGCAAAAAGTAAAACATCGAATAGAGTAGGTCAGCTAGCGGAACAAAAGACGTCAAAAGTCTAAAAATATAAAAGTATATAACCATGATAACAGCGATACACAGTGAACCAAAAAAATGCATTTCTCGGAGAAAAAGTTGCAGGTTAGGTGCTGAACTCTCTTTGTTGGACTTTTACCAAAATGCCTATTCGCCAATCCGGGGCTTTCGCGGGTCCTTGTTACTGATTGAGCGTCACTTAATTAAACATATAATTAAGTTGTTCCTCGGTTGTTGTCGTCATAATATTTTTTTTAGTTTGGACTATTTATCTATTCATTTTGTATTTCGTTTCAGGTTCCTCTTTGGTTAGGGAGAAAAAAGATTAATACAAATTCAGGAGTTATTTTTCT
This sequence comes from Arcuatula senhousia, assembly GCA_963971305.1. Classification (NCBI taxonomy): domain Eukaryota; kingdom Metazoa; phylum Mollusca; class Bivalvia; order Mytilida; family Mytilidae; genus Arcuatula; species Arcuatula senhousia. The sequence continues at coordinate 30,750,833 of OZ020308.1, forward strand.
CAGTGATCTTCTATTGTCATAGTCCACAAGAATTGACTTGCACTAAGTTGGCTGTTGGGCACGCAAAGATGTGCTTTAGTAAGAGGAACTGTTTACCCGAAGTACTTGCGTTTCCTTTTTTACGAACGCTTTTGTAAATTTCGGCTTATATGTTTTATATATATATTATGGTACGTTTTGCTCGAGCAGTGTCCTTTGAGTAACCTAGTTTTGTCTTCGCCTTTTCAAATTTCAGGAATGCTTTTTATTATGTTTATTCATGATTTAAAAACAAAACAAGAACAAAAAAATAATAAATGAAATAATTAAAACACAAACTTGTATCGTAACCTTTGTAGTTTTGTTTTGTTTTTTCTAAATTTGCAAGTAAATCGCCAGCATTAGAAAATAATGCACTTGTTAAATAATGACATGTGGAATAAGTGTACACGACACAGCCCACAATCAAGCGTCAATTCAGAAAACCACATTGGACATCCGCCAGCAGCCTTCAACCAGGCCAGTAGCTATTGGCCAATGTTTTGTTAATACATGTATGCAAAAGTATCCATCTCCTTGGGTATCCATTCATTCTACTGCAGTTTAATGTATATATACTACTTAAACGAGACTAGTGCCAATTAACAGTATATAATTTTACCAATTCAAACCCTTTATTCAGTTAAATACTTTCCTATTTATTCATACGCAATCTCTAGTATATAAAGAGTTTAAATGACTCTATTCTCCATTAATCACTATAGGTTTTTAGAAAATGGGGACAATTAAAATTTAATTTGATTTCTCCTATTTTAGAAGTCTTGTCAAAATAGTAAGTGTACGGTTATCATTTAAATTCTATCATTGTTTACATTTGGGTTCTTACGTATGCAACCATGGTGAAACATGAGGCACTGAATATGGAAGTCCTGGTATAATCTCAGCTTGGTAGTTTGTTTGGTTTTTATCAAGTGGAAGTTTTCCAAAAGACGGATTTGCATCAAATTTCACAGGTAGGGAGTTTTCATAATTTTGTTGAAATTTGTAGTTATATTCATAAGAGTTAAAGATCAATTGGTGTCTCGTTAGGAGATTTTTGTTAAGTAAATTTATCTAAAGGATCTCTTTCGTAGTGTTGCCATTTAATTCTAAGTCAAGCGTTTTAATTTAATTAAATGGTAATTGCTACTTCAAATATATATTTATTAATCCTCATTACGTATAAGTGCAATTTTGAATACATTAAATAAATATATTTTTTATATTTCTTAACAAAAAAAAAACAAATAATCTGTACTTTGAGCTGAATGAATGATGATGTCCTCGTGTATTTTGGCAATAGTTTTAATTTTAAAATGTTAGATAAAATATCACAATTTATTCCATTTTCCTTACATTTATTCACAAATAAGCAAATCCAGAATTTGTAGTTACCTTTCTTGCTGACCTTTATTTCTGAATTTCAATAACTTGCTATGACACCTACTGAAACCTTCATTTTCAAGCTTATTTTGGCATTGATAAACCGATTCCCTTCTATGCACAAATTACCTTTCCCATGTAGAATCCGTGCTGTCGTTGGGTTGACATGTAGAGGTCCCATTCTTATTTAGAATTTTTTCGAGTGGTATTTATATGCAACTTGTTTTGCATAGAGTGTGCTAATAAGGCATATTTATGAAAGAATGCTTATAAGTTTTTGTATGAATCTGTTTATGTTTTACCACTTATCTACAACTTTAGATTTTTCTAAAAGACTTTGCAATGTCAACTTATGTAATTTCAAATTTCACCTAAGAAATTATTCATAAAACGTTAGACCAGTTTTTCTCATCGGGAGAATTGTTCAAATAAACCAAATTCACAATACGTCGTGGTGTAGACATTAATGTTCCAATATTTCTTCAAGGGTATAAAAAGCCTCTATCACCTGTAAAATATTTGGCTAAGTGTCAACAACGTAACACATGCATCCTTGAAACTAAGGCATACAAGTGCGCCCACTTTTGAACTTGGTATTTTAGCAAACAGTGTTAATGAGTTATTTAATAATCAGAATCAAAAGGTTATAGAAACTCCTAGAAACCGTAGGTCAAACAGCAAAAAAAAACACATCTAAAAAGAAAAGCAGACAAACGCAAGTATACAGTTCCTACAAGAGAATGGACTACAGCAATGGTCCTGACATTGTGCAGGAATTTAGGTTTCTGTACATTGCTCACATGGTTTCAAATCTTCCTGAAATCTTGATATTGTCCAGATAATATTTTTAAGAGCGTTAAATCGTGATAAAAAATGAAAAAGAAAGGATATGGAATACAAATGCAGGAAATGAGGTCTCAATATAGATTAATTTACTTGAAATAAAGCAAAGGGAAATACGCTGTTCTGCTGTTCTTCAACGATCAATTCAAACTTCACATGACATGGCACCTAATATTTAATCCAAATACAGGAAGCCTAAACACACGTGATGATTTTTACCACATTAAGCCGTTTTGTCTCGGCATTTAAGTGATTATATATTTATTGAACCATTTCAATAATTCTTGTGTTATCTTTTACAACAATAGGTCTTAATATATCTTAATCCAATACAATTTTGATATTAAATATTGGCCAAATAAGCTGGCGAAAAAGTTTATATAGGATTTAACCTTAGACGATAGTAAGTGTTTATTATATTTTTTGGTTGACAATTACATTGTATAGATTATTTTGTTTGATTTCAAAATTGTAAGTTTTATCTTAAGTTTATTTTGTACTTGTTTGATAATGAAAGATATGTATAAAAATGTGTTAATGTGTAAACTTCTATGGCTATTGCTTAGTTTCCAAGCACAGAGAACTTGAAGAGGGTTCAATTCAATGGGTCTCTATTTTCGTGACTATAGGCTAAAGAGCCTCTGCAGCAACGTTAAAAAGACTCGCTGTGTGCCATGAGTCGTCCAGCCCATAACACACCACCTCCAGCGTTAGCTGCTCCAATTATTTAGAATTTGAGACTGGAACCGTGTCCCACTGCGGGGAGGCTCTGGTCGAAATTCGGGACACTTAAAGCAATGATTCATTGAAGGGAGGGATCAAATGAACATGAATATACTCTACATGTAAACTAATGAATTTCAAACACTTGTACATTTAAATTTGGACTGGGTAAATGAAGCAGTAATATTCCAAGCAAATGAGGGTAATTACATATCTACTGAGCTTGGAACATCAATTTCAAATGTCCACCGGAGAGAAAAGACATTAATTTTGTCCTCGTTATTCTGAATTTTCTGTGTAAATGCGTCCTTTGACACAGAACTTGCCGTCTATGTATTTTAACATTTTTGATAGTCGTATATTTGAGTTTAAACATATTTATTTATCCTGGACTAGGGAACAAGTTTAATGCCTCCAGCTTGCAGTTTTCGAATTTAGCCCTTTGAGCCTACTCTTATCGAAAAGTGGTTTTAACGTTTATTCGTGTAGTATTTGCAGAATTTGTGAGCGCATGTAATGCATGTTTTGCGACATTTATGATTGGTTTTATTCTTTTGGTCTTAATCGCAAGACGCTGAGCAGCGACTTTGTGGTCACACTCAAGGCTGTTGACTGCATGCTTTTCGTTGTGGATTCCAATGATTGTGTAGGTTATATCGCGTACAAAAACCTTTATACCCACTTTAAAGCACAAATGAGGTTTTCTGCACATCTTAACAAGAAACACAAATAAGAGAAATTTGTCTCTTGAATGGATCACCGCACATTACTTAAAACTGGTTAAAAAGCGGCAAAAATATATGACTTGAGTAGAATGTTGAAAAGCTAAGGGAAAATTCAACGGGAACAATTTTCGAAAACTTGTACCTTGGTTTAACAAATAATCGTAATATATATTACTTAAGAAGGATTTAATTAGGTTGTTTAAGTATTCCTTTCATACATGTACCATGATAAATTTTTACATAATAGTTTTCTGTTGAACTATCAATATATTCAATAGAAAATAAATATTGCGAGTTTAAGAATAATATTTCCATCTTAGAACCTTTTTACACATAGCATTTGTGTACGCTCAGCGTGAGAATATTTTCTTAAGATAAAACATACCATTGTTGGGAAGGATTTTTTTCTTCATATTTTATAACAAAGAACGTTATTTTATTGATTTTATTTGAATATTTCTGTAGGGTATGAACGAAGTATAATATTTTGTTGATAAATTATGCACTACATAGAAAGATTAGTCGGTGCATTTAGACGATCACATTTCATGAATATATGAGAAATAATTGAGATTGGTAAATATTTATATACAAATTATTCATATTGTTCTGTTTTTCTTATTTTGCGGATCAGAAATCCCATAACAAATTTTCATTGCAGATTTAAGTATTACCATTTTCATTGATTTTTTGGGTCATTACTTCAACAGCAGTGTACATGTAGCTCCCATGATAACTTTGATTTGGCAGGTCTCGGGAGTACAAGCGAGCAGAAGATGGTTTTATTATTTTAACTAGCTAAGTAATGTACATTTTTGCTCCTTCACAGTACTTCGTTGTGTGATTTTTGCTATCCAACAGCCCGCAGAGCGACTACATGGTTTATACCGTAGGTGGCTAAAAAGGGTAGCCCTCGAACGTGTGTGGAGAGTGCAACACTTCATGCACGTTAATGATCCCTATTTGGACCGCCATAAGCTAAATTGTCCGCCCCTACCCACCTCTTCCTTTTTCCATACACTCATTCACTAACGCTATCAAACACAAGTTAGAAAGTACAAGTCAGGAGTTCATTATTATTATCTTGTTTCCTTATTTTGCAGTTATTGGAATGATTGATAGTTAGAACAATCATGTCAAGTTTGGTGCCGGGCAGTTTATTTATCTCAACCGGATTAAACCGAAACCACACTCCCACGCCAGCTTTCATTACTAATGATGAACTACAAGAAAGATACTCAAGGTCTGTATCAAATTAACTATGACTTTAATGTAAACCTCGCACCTGTTACACACACCCATTTCAAATGTATTGCCCTAATCCAGAATTGTTTGTTAATAGGGGTAACAGCAAAATTACTGAACTTGGATGATCAATATCAAAACAATGAAGACATACAGTCACTAAAAACAACCAAAAGTCTGAATGGTATAGTATTTGTACTTAACCGTACTTAAATGTACTCGACCATTCTGAAAAAGTCTGAAATGTGCTTAACTGTACTCAACCAAAGTCTGATTTTCTCTAAAAAGTCTGAACATGTACTTAATTGTTTGAATTAGTCTGAAAAGTAATTAATTTTACTCGACCTAAATTAAAGTTAATTATCAGATAGATATGGGAGAAAATGTAAATTCTTAAATGTACTCGACCAAGTCTGAATTGTATTTAACCTTACTAAAACTTTCTCGACCTAATTAAATCTTTAATAAACACATTTTTGTAATATTAGATAAAATCTTTGTTAATGTTTTATAGACTTAATTGATTTTTAATTAGTTAAGTAAGTTTTAGACAAGGTCGAGTACATTTCAGACTTTGTCGAGTACAATTTAGACTAGGTCAAGAACATTTTAGACTGACAATAATAAATTTGAAATTGTCAAGTACATCTTAGTCTTTTTAAGACTTTTCAGACTTTGGTCGAGTACAGTTAAGCACATATCAGACTTTTTCAGAATGGTCGAGTACATTTCAGTATGATTTAGTACAAAAACTATACCATTCAGACTTTTAGTAGTTTGTAGTGAGTGGAAATTAAAAACCGCAATGGTCCTGCCTTTGTACAGGCATTTCAAAAGAAAATACAAAGTGTTCTATGACAAGAAAGGTGTCTGGCGTTGGTAGCTTTAGAATTTGTGTTAAATCGTATGTTGATATTGTTAATCAAGGGCCAATGTAGACCGGCGAACAGAGACCACTTGTCACATTGAAGGCTTCTATTTGTTTTAGATTCTGCTGTTTTTTGTAGGATGCATCGCGTACAATAACTCCACATCTTACTATCTTCTATTGATTACCCGGGCATTGTGGTATCAATCATGTCAATAATGTGTTAGTGGCATCCAATGATTTTGCCTAATTTGTGTTACTTATAGTAATAATGATTTGAAATTTAAGCACCCCATTTACTGTATAGTATCTATTAGTTGTTGCTATACTTTATGTAAGGGCATTCAAAAAATCTATCGAATAAAAAAAAATGATCGAATTTCGTTACACAGGAAGTAGTTGCGCGACCGATTGGAATCAAATTGCACAAATTTCCGTGAAATCCTACCCAGAAAGTTAAAGAAACAATACGTATACACGAATTGTATCTGTATTTTTTTCCATACATGCATCTTCCTAGTATACTGATAAAAAGTTTTTAAGAGTTCCTACATGTATAATCTCAAGACCACTGTAATACCTATTGATTTGAATGTATAATAAATTATATCGCTAAATTGTAAAACTAACACGATAAAGTTCTAAGGTGCAAACCATTTGTGTTATGCAGACATGTTGAAGTAGTAGATTCGAAATATTGACTCTATAATCTTGAGTTTTTTATCTGTAAAAAGTCCCATTATTTTTGGGAAAATTGATACATTAATTAATGTTCATGCTGTGAAATAAGAGTAAACCCTTCGAGATCATTTGAGTGCTTTAATTGAATCATTTTTTGCGTAGTATTTCAGAATTTAGTTAAATCAAGGAATTATATAGATGTAATTCCTTGGTTAAATGTTACTTTCAGTGAAAATGCTTTTTATGTTGATGTTATTCTGTGTTCCTGAAAACCTTAAAAATTTGTTTCGTGACGTATATCAAGCATTGATATAATGACTGAACAAATCCGCCCTTTACATTATAATTTAATGAAATTAAACAACTCATGCTCAACTTTATTTTTCTAAGCTGATAATAGACAAAAAAGTAAATATAAACAAGCTACAAATGACTAGTTCTCACAATAAAACCAATAATGTACTAACTAGTGTGGATACTTGATCAATATGAAATTCAATATTAAAAGTGCATCTCAACTTTATTGATGTTAGTTGGTTAGTTTGACTAACGGTTATCGCAAATACTCCAAAGGGCGCGAACTGGGCTCTGTGAGGTATTTGAACATGAAAGGCACAGTAGAATGATCATGAAATGATGATGAAATTAAGTAGGATGAGAACACAAGGTGAACCGGTAAACAAGTTTTTACAACCACTGGAAAAAAGGAGGAACGGGTAGGGTCCAGCAATTTAGTAAAATTCAGGGCATAACTCTTACCGAAACCTGAAGCAGTGTTCTCTAATGCACAAAGAACGTAACATCTGTTCCAAAACAGTGCACCATTATTGTGTGTGGTCGGGTTGTCTATATTAAAGCATAACAGCGCGGCTTGCAAGATGACAGGGTTATCGCATTAAACCATTTGGAGCAGACCTCCCAGTCGTTCTGTTTATTAAGCAACCCGACTTGTCGTCAGAGTATTGGGCGCTGTTTAGTAGGCATTTACTAAAAAGCTTATTTACCAACTTTTTTGCTAGTGTTTATGCATTTAACACTCGGTAGAACATCTAGTATAAACTGTAACATACTAATGCCTATTTCCCCAATCGGTTTCAGGTTCCTATCTGTAGACCAGAGATGACTCTATAAGGATATTACATTGCAAATTACTAGTTTATGATTTAAAAATAAAACATACATCATGCAACAGGGTGAAAGGCGTTATAAAGTATCTCCAAGATTAAACACTTTCATTATCATGTTCTTTTTTGAAATACATGTAAGGAATCGGAATGGTTTTTCAATACTGTAAACCGGTCTATTAGTTATCAAAAATCATCCACTACACAGGGATTCATGCGCGGTACGAAACATTGCATTTTTGCTCTCGATTCTGTAATATGCTTTGTTACTATCAACGCACAAATAAAAGCAACAAATTGCATATCGGAGTTGCATCGATAGATATCAAACAAAGAAATTGCCCTGCAAGGTAAAACTAACAATAAAATGCTAAAATGTCGTGTAGTACGTGGAGCCATTCGCACGATGAACGAGATACATCTCTGGTACATATTACGCCAAACGCTGGATACAATCTTGTTTGATTTTTCGGGCATGTAACATTTCAAAATCGTATAAAGGGGTGAAACATTACCCCGTTTGGTATATAAATGTTAGCTCATTCGCAAAGGTTTGGTTGTGGGTTTCTAGCTCAGGGAAACCCCAAAGTATTTGTGTTAAGATTATTTCGATTTTCGATCAAGGTGAGAATTTGTTGACACAAACTTGATTAATATTTTTTGTGATCCATTGATTATATCCGATTTTGGTAATTGTTTAGAACTCTTCAGATGTTGGATAAACTCAAAAACTAATTAAAAGATCCAAAGTAATTACCAACACAAATTTTTCCATAGCAATAATCATATCAAATATTTAAAATGCAATACAAATAAAACGAAATTGGTTAGTTATTAATTGGAGAACAACAGTCAATACGTCACGTTTAAAAGTTGCTTCGGTTTTTAACAATGACAAAACTGTTCATGAAATGATCTGTTTAATTTGAAGTTTCCTCGAAACAAACTGTTACATTCAAGTCCCCGCATCAAACTATTTCTCTTAAGTCCCCAAAACTAGTTGATTTTAGGTCATTAAAAAATTACTTTTGTTTAAATTCATATGATTCAACAACTTTCAAAATAAAGGTAAACAAATTTAATGCCACTTATGTGTTGGAAGAGGTGCGAATCTAATTAAGCATGTGGGACTTGGTACGTTGTGTTTTGTGGTGCTTACCGGAATAATGAACTCGATCCAACATTTCATACGCGTGTGCAATACAAACTAGACTCGAACTCTAATCTGCATTTGAAATTGATCTGTATATATTCGAAAGCGTGATACCTTAACAAGTGGGTCAGACCACGGGGCTGCATGTGCCCTCTTTCATTAATTTATGATATGGTTATTGAAAGAGTCGATGGAGTAGCAATCGACATGAGCATGGCCATGCCGATGCGTTTTTGTCTGCATGTATATCTATGTGCAAATTGAACAATTGAATTGTATTATCATTTAGTTCATTAGTATTTCATCAATTCCTAATGGTGTTATGGTTTTACGTAAACTTGTTCTTTTGTTATGTTAACTTTTAATTGCTCCTACACGTATAATAGTCTACCGACTTGATGTATCAACATTTACATTCATAACTTTGACTCCCCATTTAAAACACAACATGACAAAAACATAGTTAATAATTCATTAACTTATCATGTCGACCCAATGAAGCGACCAACGACAACATAATACCCAAGTTAAAACAATTCTAGACAATGGATTATCCGAAGCGTTTTCTTGTGGTTTAATCAAAATGTTTGAAATATGGAAGTTAAGAGATATTGTGCATTTGTTGTCTGTTATTGAACGATTGATAGATCAAACGAATTTCCCTTGCATCAATATTGGCTGAAAAAGAGAAATGTTTGCATTTGAAAATTGAGGGTTTTTTTTTGGTGTTTTGGATAGTTGCTTATTCTTCATTGTATGAATTATAATTTAAAAGGTAAGTTGGTTTATTTTGAAGATGTTTCATTAAATAAATTTTGAAAGGAGCTGTTTGTATCCTGAGTACTCAGTTTATATTTCAAAGAGAGATGAATTTCGATTTCCAATTTAAGAAACAACGAAAATGCTTGTATTCAAAACAAGAAGCACATACAACACATCCTTTTGAGAACAGACTTAGAAATGAAATGTACAAGCGTTTGATAAACATGAACTAGTTATATTTGAAGGCCTCTTCCTACAGAAAATGTCTAATTTGAAGAATAGAACTTTTTGACAAAAACATATTGTATATTAATGAACAACCTCGCCGGGGTCATATATTGGCAAATTAATGATATTTTTTTTTTATTTATTTATTTTTTTTGTCTATTTGTCTCATTACAGCTCTTCTTATGTCTATGTATGTTTGAAATCATGATTGTTTATAATTGTAATAGCCCCCTGTGGGACCATAATTGGCAAATAAATATCTTATATCTTATCTTATTGTACCCTATGCCACACTAAGACTAAGCAATGCCTACAAATGTTTGGGTTAAGACTTTAAAACGTTAAGGTAAACGAATGTTGAGAAAGTATATTTAAACAATGACAAATTTTGGGTTTTAAGAATAATGATATGTTTTTATTCTTAAAATTTGAAGCAAACAATAGAAGCAATATACAAACACATTTTTAAAGAAGTTTTAAGATTAATTATCTATTAATAAAAATTAAAAATCTTAATGTTAGAGGAAATGAGATTATAAATAAAATTGTGACTATCGCTTAATTTTACAAAAGCCATAATGAAGCCTAAGACATTAGGAAATGTGCATGGTGTTACCATGACAAACAAACCTTTGTACTGACAGGTATATTGGTTCAAACCATATACATGAGGGAGGGTAGGAGGGGGTCTGATCCCGGAATCCCGAACTAATTTTTACAAAATCCCGTCATCCCGACTTAAAAATAAGAAAATCCCGAAGCCCGGTAAAGTTGATATAATTTTTTCGGAATCCCGAACTTAAATTTTCCAAATCCCGGAATCCCGAGCTTAAATATGGCCAATCCCGGTGTCCCGAAAAAGGTCCTACTCCCCTCATACATGATATACTTCTTTTTTATATATCTTGTGAATATTTTTGAAACGTGGATTCTTTTTTGTGACAGTTTCAGACTATGATGAGATGTGGAATAAGTGTACGCTACACAACCTACATAAACAATTGAATTTAACGAATCCACAATGGAAGACAGACAGCAGTCTTCAATGAAACCAGTGGTCCATGCTGGCCGTATGGCATTGGTCTTGATTAAAAATATTCTTAATACACACAAGATTCAATACCAATCCTGAAACTATCAACAAAAGACATATTACTTGACATAGAACAATTGAAATAAAGAGGATAAATACAACTTTAAACTTTGACAAAGGTTCATGGCGAAGGACAGGCACATATTAAATGTAATGGGCCGAACTTTGTATAGATTTCTCAGAGTCGGTCTCTTCATGTAAGGTCCATGGTACATTTTGTACACAGTCGGTGACTAAGTACCAAGATGGAACAACCTAAGAATTTGCTATTCTCACTATTAACGGTCATAAATATATTGAGAATTCTGTTTGTATGCCTTAAAAATAGCCATATATATATATAGGAGGAACACAATGAGATACACAAAGATATTCTAAACATCTACAGTTTAAAGTTACTGTTGTAAATGGAAGTAACAAAATTTTTCAACCCCACTGGTCATTTTATATTTTAAAGTTATGGTGATAGTTGAACACTAGAATGGCGGTTTTCCATGGAAAACGTATGATGCCCGCGTCTTAAAATATTCGATTAACAGGAAAAAGATGAGATACGGGCATTAAATCGCTTTACACCATATAGTACTATTATAGAAGTAATCTACATACCTAATATCAAGAGGTTTTGACTTGTAGTTGCCCGGAAAACTGCGGAAATTATGGTGACGCCCCAGGACGCAGTACGCAAGACGACGGATAGTGTCTAAGTGACTCTGTAAGACATAATACTATCCGAACTAAAATCTATCCAGAGGAGAGTATTCAATATTAAATGTTTTCCTTAGGACACTATTTAATAGTAGAAAAGTTTCCACCCATATGAAAAAGTATCCACTGTTAAACCATTCATTCGTCACAAAGATTGAAAGAAGTGACTTGTCGGAAAGTATCTTATGAGCATTTAATTTTGTCCACATGTAAAACTGGTTATTGAGTTGACACTGAACTGTTTTAACCTACACTAACAGTTCTTAATTCGTTAATCTTTATCAGTTGTAATATTTTGATTAATATTCCCATATTTTATAAATTACACACATGTAAGGCTATGACCTGACAAGGAAGGGGTATGTTGCAATAAATTGTAACTAAAACATTCTTTTAAAACTCATGATTTTGATTTTCACACAACTTTCAGACAAAATAGGAGAAAAAGCAGTACATTATAGCATAAATTTTGTCCAAACAGACACTTTGAATATCTCATGTTTTATCATCTCCTTTTGAGGTTTTTGAAACACACATGTTTAACTATGAAATATTATCCTAGATAACATTTAACAATTAGAAACAGTCTCAGAAGATATTCAACTATCAAATATCATCCTGGATGTACATAAATAAAATTCTTAAATTTTAATGAAATACTATGAAATATGGTTCTTGATAGTATTTAATGATAAAAATATCCTGGAGGATATTATTTAACTATTAGATATCATCCCCTATGAAACAGTATAGATGCATGATAATGTATCTATGATTCTGAACTGGACCACCTGTTGTCGATCGCTTATCAACGCGTATTTAACAATGCAACAGAAGATCAGTTTACTATGATTCTGGGAATAAACTTTGGTTATATTTAATTGGATAATTTCTGACTATGAAAAAATATCCGGGATATTATTTGTTTATGAAATATTATCCAGAAAGATATTCAACTGTCAAATTTCATCCTGGATTATAGTTTTAACTCAAATGTAATAGATTATAAGGATAATCTGTAAACAGAAATTGTTAACTTGTCAGGTTTTTTTTAACAATTCCAAAGCTCTATTTCTCTTTGATTGGATATCACCTTCTAGGTGAACACTTTTCAGACAATATGAAGTTAAGAAGGAAACAATTTGATAGCAATGGAAAACATTTAATGATAAGAAAGTATCTCTGGAAAATATTTAATATTAAATGTTTTCCTCAGGACATTATTTCATGGGGGATACAATTGAATGTTACAACTCATGTAATATTAAAAACGAAAGAATATGGAATATTTGCCAGAAAGACACGATCCACATAATTGATATGATTTTGATAAATGTACAAAAGCATATTCCACTGCGTGTGAAGCGCTTTTCTGGATTAACCTTTATCAGACACGTAAGGAGTATAGAACTTTGCAACACGTTGCAGGCGACTTAAAAAGTACTCTAAAACCTTAAATCTCTATAATTTTTTTTTATTATATGTGTCCTGGAAACTCATTTTACATTTCGTAATGTCTTCATCATTGGCCAGTAATGATTAAAATTCAAATTAACTATTGACAAAAATAAGGAAATTCATCATTTGATCGCTTTAATCATAGAATAATAAAATAACAAAAAATTGATCATGCTAACTTTATTATTCAATTAAGCACCTTTATCTCGCGAAACGGTAATCAATTAACTATAAAAAGCCATAGACACAAGCGTCTGTATAGGAAACGAGTTTATGTTCTAATATGTCGTCAAAACAGAAAAAAACGTATAAAATTAAAAATCAATTCTAAAGAATGAAATCCGATACATGCCAATTCGACAATGGTAAAAAGGAATAATGATGAATCGACAATACATGGAATAAAAAAGCATAAAATCCTGAAATCAATTAATATTGCAGTGTGTAGGATTTTGGGTTAAATCCATTACAAAAGTTTAAGAATATATTCAATAATGGTTTGACTAAGGCAATCGAAAATAAAAATTAAAATATTGAGACAATAGTTCTTGCTACGCTTGATGCCGTGTTCATTTATTAAAGACTCCTCAGACACGCTCTATCCAGAACGCTAAACATGCCAAATGTTTATATGCGAGCGCAGCGAGCTCTCTAATGTAGAAAGTATGCCAAATTGCACGAGACTCAAAATACTATGAAAGAAAAATCGTTCTGTCACCGGAAACATTCGATTTTCGAAAGTTTTCCAAAATGTCTGGGCGTGCTGAAAAATTTCGGGAAATAGTAATACATCGTCCCAAATTATCTCGTCCCAGGCATTATTCGAAATTATCAATGGAATAGATTATATTTTTGTATCTACGCGAGCTTTTAAGACAATGTCTTTCTCATATTAACCTTAATAAATATAAAACGGGCATCAGGCGATAAAACAAGAACACAGAATGCTTAAAGAGACCTTTATATGCTGCATTTCAAATGTAAAGGATTATGATAATGAGTTTCTGGGAAAACTGTAGCGAAAATTGTTTCCCCTCCCGTCCGACATTCACCATTTCCTAACCCGGATTTTTCACTTTGATAAATCCGATAATAAATTTAAAGCTTTTCGCATGCCCCTTTTTCTGATTGTCATCCTTTTGGGACAAGGCTTGATACATGTAAAATGAGCGGTTGCGTTTTCGGTCATCCGAAATTAGATTAACACAGAACTTTGTTTGTTTTTTTGTTTTTGTTTTTGTTTTTTTTTTGTAAAAATATGGTTTTGTCAGATAATTGCTTATATCATGGACTGCAACGATGTTTCATCTTTGTTGTTGTTTTTATATGACGATAAGTTCAAAAAAATGCACTTAACAACATGTATATCAATTATGATTATACTGCACATGGTCGGTACCCTCGGTGCTGGATTTGGCTTCCCTGTTAGAACTTGTTTTGGTTTCGAGTACTTTTCGTTGTACAATACTTTTGGTTTTTTCCTTCCAATATTTTTATTCAAATGCTGCTGATGAGAGGTTACTCCTTGAAATATGCATATACAGCATAACCAAATTACCCGTTTTATAACCGTTTTGGTATGTGACTGTATACAAAATCCTTCATAACTGTTTTAAATTCACTCAACGTCCTTCAGGCGCCTTTTCATCTGCAAAATTAATTACTTCTAGAGAGTTGATCGTGTTAATTGTCAACCGTTTATATCTCCCATCAATCCAATTACAAATTAATAGATCAACCTTGCAGGTGCTTGATAGCAATGACAATTTATCAATTGTTGCTTGTAATTATCTCAGTGGAATCTAGCAAATATCTGTGGTCATTGAATTCCATTTGTTTTTGCTGTGTCTTTCACTGAGGTGCTTCATAAACAAGTTATTTGGAGAATATTTTCATTCCATGCAGGCCCGATGGCTGATTTTTCTTAAAAGTGGGGCGTTAATTTAAGATTTATAGACAATTTAGGGAAGCGACTGTGGTATGCTACATTATTTGACAAAAAAAAATCCCCAGTAATTTCAATTATTCATTTTATACGTTCTCCAAAAGGCAACGCATTCGAGCCAATCGCACCAGTTATTCTGGGTACGGAACTGCCATAGTAAGTATTACCAATACAAATTCATAGAGTAATGTCTTTTGACAACTTTGGTAAGATATGTTTTGCTTTTTTAAATTGATATGCTTCTGACGATAGATTACTCCTTGGATATGATTCATTCTGCGTTACAAGACACCGTTTTCAATTACAAATTTTACATTCTAGTATTGGAAAAGGTCAATGATAACCATAAACGTATAGGGTCAGACGGGTATGACACCCGAACGGGTGACTAGCTTAAAAGACCTCTGCCTCAGGGCAGTCGTGCCTAATCAGCATTTAGAAAAATAAATACAGAGTATATCGAGGACGAGGACAAACCATTAATTTAAAAAAAAAAAACGCTTTGTTTTTTATCTAACAAATAAATTTTCAGTCATTTCAGTTCACTTTCTATTCTTTTTATCCTTAATCTCTGTTTCTAAAATTGGAATTGATGACTAAACTAAAACACTGAACAAATCAGTTTGAACAAACAATTTTTCAACTCACTTGCAGTGCATATTATTGTCAGCTAATAGGCATCAGTATAATCCGGCTCACTAATTATACGTAGGCCTTAATTCCATCAATAATAGAACAAAAGATGTACTTGTGACCTCGAAGTCATTCTCAAATAACGTGGACTCTACCAATATAAATGGTTGAATAATGGTATCAAATGACATTTGCTACTTTTTCTCTTTTGAGTTACAATATTAATAAATCCAACACGAAACCAAGGCATTTGGATGTCGAAAAATAAAGAAAACTACACTAGAGTCGAGAAAAACGTAACCCCCAAATAAAGCACACACAGCACAATGTAACATCGTACATTGGCTCTTTTTGGATCACACACATGGGTCTGTGTTATGGGTGCTGTGTCCTGGGTACACGCAATTCAATTAGTTTTCCTTATTATGACTGCATGAAATATTGTTGACTGGACATAAAACAAACAATAAACATCAACCAACAAAAAGAACATCGCCGGTAAATAACCTATATAGCGTTGCACGGGCGTAAAACACCAACTCACTCACTCACAAGAACAACGCATTGACTGAAAGGGGATGATCAATCTCAAATGTCCAACCAAAAATAAGAAAGTACAAAATAAAGTAATAATTTACATGACATACCTTATAGATAGAAAATCGCAATGGGACTGACTTTTATATAGATTCAGTTTCGTAGCTCTGAAAGGTCCTTTTGAATTGTTTTCTGATTTGGATGACCCGCCAAATTGAAAAAAAGGGCCTTAAAGAGCTACGGAACAGCGACTAACGTTTTGCTGGTTTTATGGTGCCACAACAACCTCTGTCATTTTGATCTAGATAGCTGCACAAAACACAATGACAATGCGATCTAGTGGGAAGGTGGGCAACATTTGAAATAAAACGGAGATGAAAATTGTAAGTCCTTTCTTTATTTGACTTAACTTTGAAGTAAAAAAAAATAAAACTTGACAATTGAGTTTGTTAATATGAAAACCTAAAGGGAGAATAAATGTGTTTTATTTAAAATTACATAATTTAGAATGAATAAAAATAATCATACATGCGTGTAGTGTCAAAAATTGTATAGTGTAAAAAAAGTTAAAACAGAAATTGTATGCCAACTCTTATTCATATATAACATTGACATGCTAAGGCATGTTGTGACTTAATAATACTTTTACACAAAGACGCTACTACATTTCTTTCATTAAAACAATTTTGCTGAAACTCTAGCTTAGGTTGACATTTGTGTGTTTGTATTGAATTTCACATGACTTTTTAAGTTATTCATATTTCTGTAGGAAATTTCAATTGTACTGTTTAAAAATGTGGATGACATTTCTAATCCTTTTGTTATTATCAGTCGCTTACAGTCATTTTGTATAAAAAAAATCACAAATAATAGTATAACTCTTTTTTAAACAAAAGTATTTAGATGGGGCATTTGACAGTTATTTTCTATATTATTTTATTTTGTTGGTTTTTTTTTTACAAATATAAAGAATCCTTTTTATTTGACACAGTCAGACATTTTTATACGAATCCGGGTATCACAGTTAAAACAGGTTCTACGAGTTTCGTCATAAGGGTTCATCAAAGATGTTTCGGACAGTTGAAACTTGAATTTATTTATCTAACATGGTGCCAAATTTAGACTCTAGGTAACAGAATAATCTTCGTTTCTAAAAGTACTTTGAAATTCTCGCGAATATATACTGTATTAAAAAAAAAATTAGTCTGTGATCATTTGTTATCATACTGTTTAATTCAATGTGTTAGGCTGTGCAATGGAGTTCTCTGTTTTGTTAAATGGTCTTTAACTTTCTTCATTCATCAAAAACTGCATGTTATTTAGCTAGAATACATGAAATAATTTCGTATATAGTAAATATCCGTCTTCCAATTTATTAGAGCTGCATAAAATGGTTGTGTATGGCCTCCCTCTAGTTCAGTCGCAGGTATTAACATTAAGCCACTTGTATTTATTTTTCAGAGCTGCATTTAATCATCGCCTTTGGCCTCCCTCTAGTTCAGTCGCAGGTGTTTACAGGCCTCTTAAGCCTGTATTTGTTTTTCAGAGCTGCATTTAATGGTCGCCTATGGCTTCCCTTTAGCCAAGCTGCAGTTGTTAACAAGCCTCTTGTATTTATTTTACAGAGCTGCATTTAATGGTCGCCTATGGCCTCCCTCTAGTTCAGTAGCAGGTGTTAACAAGCCTCTTAAGCCTGTATTTGTTTTTCAGAGCTGCATTTAATGGTCGCCTATGGCTTCCCTTTAGCCAAGCTGCAGTTGTTAACAAGCCTCTTGTATTTATTTTTCAGAGCTGCATTTAATCATCACTTATGGCCTCCATATAGTTCAGTAGCAGGTGTTATCAAGCCTCTTGTATCTATTTTTTTAAACTGCATTTAATTGTCGCCTATGGCTTCCCTCTAGTTCAACAGCAGGTGTTAACAAGCCTCTTGCATTTATTTTTCAGAGCTGCATTTAATGGCCGTCCTTGGCCCCCTTCTAGTCCAGTAGCAGGTGTCTACGATATTAGGAATTCAAGTACTCAATTAATTCTTCTGAACAACAGAAAGAAAAAGGTACAATTGGAATAAGATTTTGTGCAAAATGTGCATTTGAGGCCAATTAATCAAGATGCGAACCATTTTCAAGAAGCTAAAGAAGAGAAAACAGATACATGAACACTGTATATATGATTGCAACACCAATAAAAAATTGCATTGGAAAAAATGTCTAGCGGCCGAAAATGAAATTTTAGCCTTGAGAAACATACGTTTGATACAATTTAAACTGAAAAGGTTCGTGTAACGACCCCCCTTTTTTTCAAAGCAAACGAATAAAACACACAAGGTGAATAAACAAAACAATAGCTTTTTGATACCTTTTTTGTCTCAAAATATTTCATATTCTTTTGAGATTATTTCTATTCAGAGCGAATGCTTTAAATAAGTATTTGTTTAAATTACCCTTTTATTTTACCTTTCCTTCGACGAACCTCTTCCCACTCAACAACCAATGTGTGAAGAACAAAAAAAATATATTCAACTGCACAGCAAACTTGTCAATTTAAATTCGCACATATTTTATGTAAAATTACTACGTTAAATGATAAAATCATGTAAATACCGACTGATCTTTTATTGTCAAAAAATCATCCATAACAATTTTACAACGTTTGAAATCGATTCCTCTCTCGGTGACATGAGATTTAAATTACCAAATTAAATGTATTTACATAAATTTTAGGAAGCAAATATACCTTTTAACTAAAAAAACACGATCAGACCTGTCCCTGAATGTTTATTTACTATTCACAATTTAGATTCCTACCTATATAACCTTTTGAGACCTTTTAAATCACTTATTAAGAGCAAAATATGAATTCATAACGGTGTCCCCATAGCTGGACTAGGGTTAATATTAAAGACAGGATTGGGTGCTTTGGAAAAAAATATATCCCTTAACTTTCATGTGATAATTGAAAACTCACGGCTATCCCTATATTTTATGTAAATATAATACAGTGATCAATTGACAGAGAAAATTTATGTCATTTTCATTATTCATCAATATAGTGGTTTTGGGATTTATCTCATTTTTCAACAATCGAACGACTCAATCGCCATTGTGAAAAACTTACTTATACTTGTGATTTGTGGTCGCGGTTTTCAGGTGTCCTCACATAAAAGGGAAGATATTTAAACATTTGAGTATTTACAAGGTCTATAAGAGTATAGTTTTTATCAAGATTTATTTCACTTTTTAAAGGAAAGTCAGTTGAGAGGTCGCTCGAATCCGAGGAAAGAAGAACACAGGTAGGACATTTTTTATAGTTTAAAGAAAAAAAATATAAGATTTAATGAATATATACTTGTATCTATTAAAAAGAATACTTGTATAATTTTTTGAATGTATAATTTCCCTATTATGATAATTCATTCAAGTTAGAATCAAGTTAAAAGTGAATTGTTTACTTTGCAAAACCTTTATAAACACTCGTCATCGAGGAGATTCTCAAAGTCTCTACTCTTTTAAAAGTGATAACATTTTAGAATATTTTTTTTCGACAAGCAGAGTATTGACATGTGTCAGTAGGTTGGTTAGTTAGGTATTGCTTTACTCCAAACACACATGCCAAAGCAGCACGATTTAGGCTATATCACGGAGATGAAAGGAGTGATACAATGAATATGAAATGATGATGAAGTGGTGCAAAGGGGGACACAAAGGCAAATCGGGTATGACTGATAGATATGCTACAAACACTATAACTCTTTACATATTTGCATTATATATATGGGATTAATTCACCATTGCAATTTTGTATATCTATCGTTGGTAAGTTTGGTGCTGTTTTTCCCATCTTTCATTGTTATGTTCAATTATACATGAATCGCCATAGCCTTCTTGAAACCCAATACGAATTTTTAATTTAGCTCTCGTACTATGGAAATGTGGCTTAGTTGTCAGTCCACATGATATTTTATCTATGAAATATGTTAATAATGTCAACTCTAGCATTAGGAAGTTTAAGTTATAATCCAAAAATATCCGTTATCTCAAAAAGAGCAGGACTCCTTTTTCCAGGGGCAGTTAAAACTCTCCTCTCCGTTTGGCCTTGTGTCCCCTTTTCTCCACTTCATCATCATTTCATAGTTATGCCCCTTCATGTCCATCTCCCGGTTATAGCCTAAATCGTGCTGCTTGGGAGTAAAGGGTTTATTCGCCATTGCAAGATGTTGTCGATATATCTGTATTTTCACGTTGGTTAGTTGGAGTGCTGTTTTCCCCATTTTTCATTGAAATGTTCAAACAAACATGAACAGCCAAATCCTTCCTGAAACCCCATACGAATTTTTAATATAGCTCTCGTACTATGAATATGTGGCTTAGTTGTCAGCCCACATGATATTTTATCTATGTAATATGTTATTAATGTCAACTCAAGAATTAGGAAGTTTAAATAATAATCCAAAAATATCCGTTATCTTCTCTTTATTTGTAGTTTTTTTTCCCAAGATAACGGTAAAGTGTTTCGCTAGCTTTTCAGGGTAATTTAGCCTAAAAATAAAACAAAACATACCGGTAATTTATATAAAAAAAAATAAGTCCGAAAATTAGATATTCTAGTTGTAATGATCTAAATTGTAAAAAAGCCTCACTAAACAATTTCAAATTAGATTTCTTTCAAGAATCACATGAAACCATTTTACATTTTATAAAAGCTAAAATTAGCAACTTAAAGGCATGATAGAAGTTTTAAATTAAAAATTTTAAAATCTTATGCCTTATCCTACAACGGAGGTTATGCTATTTAAATAAAAACTCTATTGTAATAAATGTTTCACTATACCAGTCCTAAATATGGATCGAACTCACCATATTGCGGGTCTTGAAAAAAATTTAAGGCTTTTGAACAATTGATAACATTAATATATCAGGAGTATGTTGACCTCGAAGATGATCCATCAAAACGAACTTCCAACAAATACATGTAGTCAAATCAAAACTAGAAAAACTGTGAGCAGCTGCTCACAAATAAATACCCCGCCCCCAAAAAACAATCAGATCAAATTTGAAATAAAAATGGTGCACATCAACATTATGTCTCAAAGATTGTGTGAAATTTTTATGAAAATCCATTGAGGGGTTTAGGAGGATTTGCGGCTGAGAGATGGGTACTCTTTTATGGTGTAATTGCTAAGTCCATGTTTTGCCATGGGAAACCCCAAAAATCAATCAGATCAAATTTTAAAATAGATGGTGCATATCTACATTATGTCACAAAGATTGTGTGAAAGTTGAATGAAAATCGATTGAGGGGTTTAGGAGGAGTTGCGGATAAGAGATATATCCAGGTACCCCCTTGTGGTGTTATGGCTTAGTTCATGTTTTGCTATGGGAAACACCAAAATCCATCAGATCAAATTTTAAAATATATGGTGCACATCAACATTATGTCACAAAGATTGTGTGAAAGCTTTATGAAAATCCATTGAGGGGTAAAGGCGGAGTTGTGGATAAGAGATGGTACATCCTTTGTGCAATTGCTAAGTTCATGTTTTGCTATAGAAGACCCCAAAAATCCATCACATCAAATTATAAGACAGATGGTGCACATCTACATTACGTTACAAAGATTGTGTGAAAGTTTTATGAAAATCCTTTGAGGGGGGTAGGAGGAGTTTCGAATAAGAGAAGGGAAGGAAGGACGGACGCACGGACGGATGGACGGACACCCCTATCACTATATACCCCAACTTTTGAAGCGGGGGTAAACAAAACTATCTTTAAAGTATAATAAAAACATATATAAATATAGATTATTAGCCACATATCACCCAGTGGAGATAACTTTTCTTAGAAAATCATAGGTTCATCCAGTCTTGAAAACATTAAAACAACACAATTTAATTTCAGTTAAAGTGATTGGCATCCACTTAATGATATGGCTGTATGCACCAATACTACCTTGTACAAAATTGCACTTTAAAATTTCTATATCCAACAAACAAAAACAGTTTGTATGTGTTGGTATGAAAAATTAAAATCGATCGTTGAAAATGATTTCCAATATTGACTTTTATAAACATTTAAACAACTTTAATTGTTAATAAATGAATATCTTAAATTACTACAGTCAAGGCTGTATTAACACAAATTATTATAAAAGCACTTTACTTTATGATGAATTTTTTACCATTTGAAAGCCATTTTAATCATTTTTGATACCTAGAAAACCTATCATGGCTGAAAAGTCGACCGAAGTTATATATTTTATCTGAATAAGTTGTTAGTGTCAATTCAAGTAGTTCTTCAACGCGATTTATAACATAGTCCGAATCAGCCTTTTGATTATACATGTCATCTTTATTGAGTGTGTAAGCTAATAAAGCTTATTATTTATTTTTTCAATAAGAATAAGAAATAAAAATCTAGGTCTTTGCTACCTTAAGCTTAAATTAAAAATAATCTAATGAAGTGCGAAATTTTTAACAAAATAAATTGAGTAATAAAACCATAAGGTCTCTGCGACCTTAAACATTAGATTTGATATATTTTAATATAATGCAATAAACATCAAAGATAGATTTTTTTATTAACTTTAAAGAACTAAATCCTCCTTGTAGAAATTTGATGTTTTAAACATTTAGTGAATTTTTTTATCAAAACATTAATTAGACAATTTGAACTTCTAGTATCTTCATTAAGTAACAATTTAATATTAAAAAGATTTTTTTTCTCTCAGTTAAAACAAATTGCTAAAATCAAACTCAAGATGTCAACAACAAAAAGAGAATAAAACGGCATTAATACAAACGTCAACAAAAATATACAAAACAAAACAAATAAAAGACAAAACTACATGTTTCTTATTTGGTTTCTTCTGTTATAATGGAAAATTGTTTCACTTCCTGTCGATAGTAATAGTCTAAAACAAATACTAGAGTGACGACACCACATCATCATGATCATGTGACTGGCCAATTGGAATTGTCCGGTGCATTGCTTTTGTCCCTGAATTGTGACTGACCAATTGGAACTGTCCGGTGCATTGCTTTTGGTCCCTGAATTGTGACTGACCTATTGGAATTGTCCGGTGCATTGTTTTTGTCCCTGAATTGTGACTAACCTTTTGGAATTGTCCGGTGCATTGCTTTTGTCACTGAATTAATCATTTCCTTTTCACCAAAAATGCTTTTCTTTGCGCCACAAATTATGCTCTTTTTGCGCCTTTTCGTAAATGTTCCATTCGGGCCGATAAGAAAGGTAAATTATCAACAACTGTTATTTTATTTGTCACAGAGGGACTGACTCAAAAAACAATCTGTATATGATAAAAAGTTTTTCATTATTCATGTATTTAGCATTAGTTTAAAGATGCCATATATAGTGTGGTAAATACAAGTGAGGCTAGTAATAATCTGTTCAAAGAAACTTAGAAATGTTAATTTATTTTATAGGTATCCATCACCTGAAAGACATTCTAGATGTAAGTAAATATAAGTACTTTTTTTTCTAAGATTCATGCAGATACCATTAACAGTGTGGAACATCAATAGCAAATACACACATAAAAATCAATAGAATAAGGTAAAGCATCCCCAATCATACTCTCCTGAACACTTAATTTTTATGTCATTCTTTGGGTTTAGGAGATGTAACCATCAAGATTTAGTTACATTGAACAGTGAAAAGTACAGGAACATTTCCCGCCATAATTTTTACCTATATAACCAGTCCAAAAGTATCTAGACATCAATGTAACTATACATTTTAAAATGTACAAAACTGCATTGACTTTGTTTTTATAGTAAAAAGAATTCATTTACACTCCAAAATCTAGAATTAAGCAGTCCTCGAGTTCAGGTTACATCTATGTTATTAATTTGGTTCTAGATGCAATAGTGGGTATAGCTCTTTTTCGCTAAACGTCGGTCTCAATATATTTGGTTCACGAAATATTGTTTGATTGCACAACTGCTCAGATTATTTACAACAAAAGATAACAAACTAATGCAGAATTCAGAGAAAGTTGAAATTACCGGTAAATAAAACTGAGTTGAAGTTCAATATTTTATTAATCTTCCTTTCTGGAAAAGTGAACAAGCTATATGAAGGATAAAGGTTTTATTTTGTTTTATCATCTTTTGACGTTATTAATCATATTATTACTCGAAATATTTTCAAATGAACTCGCCAAACTATATAGCTAGCAATAGGGGTGGTAAACGGTCATACTATTTGCTTGAAAAAATGGTACTATACATACATTTTTGTACATCAAACGACAAGTAGCATGTGGAGAAAAGTATTAGGGACTCAAATCTCGCTCAAGTAATACGAACTAAAAATGCAATAGATGTACAATTATAAAGCACTCACGCAAGCATATCATCAAACGTATTTAGAAATGGATTTAGTTATAAAATATTCCCTCTTTTATTCATGATTTGAGTTCATATCTATTCTCTACTTCTCATCTGATTTTCAACAATGTGAATGATTTTTGAACAATTCTAAAGAATGTGATTCTTTCATGTGATGACTTGAGTTTCCATATATCCATTTCTCTACTTCTCATTTGACTTTCGTCAGTAACAAATAACTTGTAAACAATTTTGAAAAAAAAATATTTTTTTTCATTTATGATTTGAGTTCCTACTTTTTTGTCTACTTCTCATTTGACTTTCAGCAATGATTAATAACTTTTAAACAATTTTATAGGCATATGTTTACAGATGCGTATATATATATACACTGTCATACCCCTTTTATTATGCCACTATGGCATTTTGTATTTTTATTCCTAATATTAACCCATATACCCACAGGCGTTTGGGTCCAGGTCTTTTTTTAATCATAAATGACGTGTATATAAAATATTTTCATCTCGTCTATATACTATTTCATAATATAATATAGCTGGTTTTTTATATATATACGCACAATAAAAAAATAAAATCCTGTAACCAAACGCCTGTGCATACAACATGTATGAGTTTACTTTTGTTTTGTTGATTAAACTTAAGTTATGGGTTTTTTGCAGTAAGTTCTCAGTGTATCCTAGTTTTTTTCTGTTTTTGATTGAGATTCAGATGCCCCTCTTATAGTTTTGCCTCTATTTTTCTATTTTTCAGGTTCAACTCCAGTTAACAGAGAATACCACACTCAGTGTTTAGATTCAAGTTCTCCATATTATGAACCAGAAACTGATTTAGATATGGACTGGTTAACTAGATCAGAGAGACCACCGAATAGATTTGCAGGTACTTATACAATATAAAGAATGTGTTTTGACAAAACCAGCAAGGAAGTACCAATGTGGACAGTAAACTGTCGTATGTCTGAAAGAAGCAAGACAAAATCAGGTCAGCTCCGGAAGGTTTAGCAGTTCATGCATGTTATTAAAACACACCCAAATCTTTTGCCAACTATAAATTAAGTGTAGGTCAAATCTGGTATTTTAAATAGTAAAAAAAATAAAATGGCAACGCCTGACGTATTAATGACAGTAAAAAACTGCTGAGCATAAAAAGATTAGAAACCGTAGGATCTTTTAATTGCAAATTTGCTCGACATCACTTTTTCATTTTTTTTTTCCAGAAGAATTAAAATTAGTTATAGTACGCATGTCACTACTCGATTTCTCATCATTTCATGTCCGTTTTATCACTCGTTTCATGAAATAATTGAATTTTCTGCCTGGGAGTACTAATTTCAATGTTTATTGTAGCTGGCTCAGCTGTAAATCCAAAACGTCACACTTCATGCCAAGTACCTACAAACCCGAGGGCTTTCGATATACGGTTGCATTCTCCCAGACGACCAAACAGTAGAACGTCTTTACCCGCCAGTTTTGGCGGGGGTGCTTCGATGGGGTTCAATGAGATGACTCCAGGGGAACAGCGATATTTTGCTAGCATCTCTAGAATTTATTCCAATAATCAAATGGTGCGATTAAAAAGAAGACAGTATATAGATCTATTAAATCAGGAATTGACAAAAGGTAAGTTCTATTTGAGGGACAAAGGAATAAGATTGATATATGCATCATACGAAAGACATTATAAATATTTAAATAAAAGAAAGCAATAGAAAAGGAAGATTGGCTTTATTGATGTTTTTCATCATCTTATAATATTATCATCATAGACTTCTCTTTTAGATGAATTGATTCAACTACAACAATAACTATACAATGTACAATTGAGATTACAATAAAAATAGTTGCTTTTCAAATACAATAAACTTCTCGAATTAAAAAAAATCAATGAAAAACAAGCCTGTTTAAGAAACAATGTATTTCTTATCTGCATATTTTATTACATCAGAATCTGCTTATCTTTGGAACTGTTCCTGTTCGTGTTATATATGTTATAAGGAGTTCAAAATCTTCTTGGTTCCCCTAAGAACAACTTGTAAACGTAAATGTACAAACACATTGTTTTATTATTGAATTTTCCATTTTCTTACTTGTCTAAATTCAAAATTGTTTGAAACACCAAGTTTCTTTCCTTGTATTGCACATGGTCGATATCCCATGTGCTGAATTTGACTTCCCTATTTGAACGTCTTGGGTTGGATCACTTTTCCCTAAACAATTTTGGTATTTGACCATGGGAGCTTACTCCTTGAAATAAGCATATACAGCATAAATAAACTTATGTATCGTTTTTATATGCCACTTTTGTATTTGTATATTGCTATATACTAAGAATTTATACTATGCTTATGGCATTTTACTCAATTGTAATAAAATAATTTCAGGCTTATACACTAAGAAAGAATATGAGAGATATAGGGATTACATTGCTTTAGGTAGACAACGACAATATATTAAAGTTCAAGGTCGGGCGACGTCGGCTCCAGTAAGGTAGGACCGCATGCACTATAGTAACAGTGAAATAAAAACAGAGATAAACTCTAATATTATTCTTAAAATAAATGATAATAAATTACATTGTCAACAGAAATAATGTTTGATAAATTCTGAGCAGTAATAATATGATTTAGCAAAACTTAATCATAATTATATAGTGTTTGGCTTTTTCAATATGTTTGGTTTATCGCCTCTGATGAGTCTTGACTAGACGAAACGCGCATCAGGCGAAGCAGCATATTGTCTTGAACTTTGTTGTCATTTTGATTTGTAAACATAATGTACTATATACATATAATTAAAATAAATAAATTTTAGAAAATCATCAGTTGCATTTGCATTGAAAGACAATTGGGTTTATTTTCTTGCAAAGATTTGATAAGTCAAAATGTTATTCAAATTGCACCATGAAAAATTTACTTTATGGTTCAATAAACCAAACATTATTACAGTTAAGTTAAATACTTAAATGTTGGTCGTTCTCTTTGAATACGTAAATACTGGTCGTTATCTTAGAATACTTATGTGCTGTTCTTTGTATTGACTCAGAATATGCACACTCACCATGACTTAATTTATATCTTTATATTTCTACAAACAATTTCGTACTTAGTATATATTTATTTTTAATTCCATCAAAGGGTTACGAATTACTAATTCTTATGAAACTTTCATTACAGGCGTATAGCCTACAGTGATACAGATACAAACCGAAGTTTTACATCAAATGCTGAAGACGATAAATCTTCCTTAACTGACTCAAACACAAAAACAACAACAACAACAAACACAGACACCACTTCTAAGCAGAAGACGAAACGTAAAATGTCGTCTGATAAAAGAACACCAAGTGCCACGTCAACCGCATCGCGTAAATCTGGCGGGAAAATCTCTCAGCAAAGTAGGTCAAGGTCAGCTAGTGCCAAATCAACCGTATCGACTAAATCTTCAGGTTCTGTTAAGCCAAAGGAGACAAAAGAGGAAACCCCTCAACAGCGGGAACAGACAGAAGAAGAGCCAGCGAAGGATCAAACGAAATCTGAAGACAATAGTGTTAAAGAAAGTGATGAGGAAAGAAAGAAGAAAAAAGAGGGGGAGACTTCAGATTCAGATACAAATTTACCATCTGAAAAACAATATTCTGCACGTGAGGGTCATGATCGCCCAAAATCTCGTCTAGGACATATACCAGGTAAATTTTGATCTGAGGAGTCTATATCTATATTTTATACATTTTGTAAAATTTCCATGTGAAACATCTGTGTAACGATTTATGATACAGCTGTTCAAACAGGATATGCCTTATCTTGATATTCAATTGGAACTTTTAAAAATGCGACAATTTAAATGGTTGTCTCAGAGAAAACCATGCAAAATCCTAAATATTGTTCACAAGCAAGGTTTTCAAATCTATGAAAGGGATGGTGCAACTGAAAGCCCTTCCAAAAAACTTTTTTGGCAAAATATTTTTTCGGGAAATTCAAGATGGCTGACCTACGGGCCTTAGCCAAGGTGTGACCCAATAAAGATATGCTTATCAAATTTTAATAATTGGAAGGTGTTGGACAAAATAAACTTCAAAGTAGCCCTAGTTTTGTGTTAAATTAAGCTGATTTGCCAAGAAATGTAGGTTTACAGTTTAAGGCCCGTAAGGTCAGCTATCTTGAATTTCCCGAAAATAAAATTTGCCAAAAGAAGTTTCTTAGCTTTCAGTTGCACCGTCCCTTTTACTGATTTGAAATTGGATGGTTTTATCTGAAACAATCACTTAAATAAGGTAACATTTTTCTGGACCTTAAAACATTTTTTTTTCAATTTTGACTTTTGTTCAACATAGGATAATCAGTTTTAAAAAGTAAGTACTAAGTATTTTGGCGATTATGAATGCTATACTTTTTTGAAAAATGACAAAAGTAGGAATTTGATGTTAACATACACAGTTGGTACAGCAAGACAAGTAAGGAAACTAAACAGTATTACTTTCATTTGAAAAATTCTTTGTATCTGAACAGGAAAACAAAAAGATAGGGGTAAGAAGGATGCATGAACCGAAAATAATGGTGTGGATGATCATAACCTGACAAATCCTCTGTAATTAATATTTATACTAATACACATTTTGTACAATATACATATTGCAACTGTGAAAGGAGTGTCACACCTATTCATCCATAGTAAAGCTTTCTTTTTATATGAATCGAAAATGTACCTTAAATTATAGGAATGGTACCTACGTAATTTTAAGCATCATACAATAACATTTCAACGTGTAACCTTTTGTAATCAGTCTGGAAACATACTTTTTAAGATCTAAAACCAAAATTATCTAAGGGATTTTTAGCATAAAAGGGTGCCAAATACACTTCTAGGAATATTCATTATATGTAAACATCCGTGAGTTTTTGAAACGATTGGGAATTTAAGGCTCTACAAAACTTTAAGTAGGAAAATTGTGTAGATATATGGGACCCTATTTATGCACTTTGAAAGGGTCTTTAAAAGTACAATGCACCTGCACTGTTTGGATTTTATGCAGTGTGAAAAGCACAATTACGCAGACTTTGTAAAAAAAAACATACTACACACTTATAAACATAACATGTCTTGGTGTATTTCATTATACTGGTTAAAGTAAATTAAATCCTTATAATTTTGCTTAAACATTATATCATTATGTTTATGGTAATAATAGTTTATAGATAATACAATTATAGAATATCTGTAATTACTGCTCAATTGTTTAAATTAGTTTTTTTTCTATCGAAAATGGATCAAATGTTTAATTTCAGTAATTTTATGAAAAAAGTTTGATGAAAATAACACAATAAAAAAGTCACAGCTTTGTTTGATATTGAGCATTTTGTAAAGCATAAATTTTACTTTGCCACAAGACGTGACTATGTTTAAGCAATTTCTTTAAAATAAAAATATGGGGCAGCAGGTTGTTTGAAAAAGACAAAAAGTAAGTTTAATTTGTAGAATTGTGAAGTATTCTTAATGAAGATATATAGTTAAAGGTAGAGATTCTTGTTGACTAGAACGCCTGTATGTTTATTTGGACACGTTTGGTATCAATTTTCAATTATCAATTATCAAGTTTGGTATCTGATGAGTCTTGAATAGACGAAACGCGCGTCAGGCGTAGCAAAATTTATTGTCTGGAACTTTGTTGTCATTTGTATTTCGAACACACGTGAAGGTTAGCACTGCTGGTGGAGTTTAAATTCCCCGAGGTTAGCCCGCTCCGGCACCAACACTTTTGAGTTGGAGAATACATCAAAGCTTTAAATTATCCGTCTAAATTTCAAAATTGTATAAACCCTAAGGTTCTTCCTACCCCAGACATAGGTTGAATATCTTAGTAATAATTTGGTTCCCCAGTTTGGTATTTTTGGTTATACTATTCTTTGCTCTTCATATTTATACAGTGTTTGGCATTTTCAATATTTTTGGTAGAGCGCCTCTGATGAGTCTTGAATAGACGAAACGCGCGTCAGGCGTAGCAAAATTTATTGTCTGGAACTTTGTTGTCATTTGTATTTCAATCAAAGACATGTTTTAATTTGATAGACTTACTTGACAAAATCTTGGTTTTTCCAAAAGGTTTCAATCTTTACATTTCCATCTATTAAAATACTCAAATTATTAATCAAGTCAACCGGTATCAAACCAATAGTTAATTTGGACAGTTTAACTTAAACTTCTTCCTATATGAGTCGAGGAGTACATAATCCATTTCTGAATTATTCTGTATCTTTTGCAGAAGACGGAGACCAATCAGACCACACTGAAAGCAAGGAGGATAAATACATAGACAATGAAATTAACAAAGAATTCAAAGAAGATACTACCAACGATGCACAAGAGCAAACCTCTACGCAAAATGGCGACGCACAAAAGAGCTCAAATGATGATGAAAACTATGAACAAAAGAAGACAAGTGATGAAGATCTAAGGGAACAAAAGAAGTCAAGTGATGAACAATACCATGTACAAAAGCGCTCCGATGACGATGATGATGATAATGTACAAAAACGTTCAATTGATGGTGAAAATGTACAAAAACAGTCACGTGACGATGATGATAAAGTACAAAAACGTCGGTCACGTGATTCATCTGACAGTGAAAGCGATGAGGAAAGACAGACAAGAGATCCAGAAAAACTGCCATACTAGTTATAAAACAGCAGAACTTGATATAAAAATAAATAAGCATGTTTAATCTTTTGCTCTTTCTGGATACTAGTAAAATATTTAAGGAAATGACAATTATGAAATTAACTTGTGCATAGTTCAGGCACTTGAGTTCAGGTCGACGCAAAGAAAAAAGCTTCCTTTTATTTTGATGTCCTGAAAAAATATTATAGATGAGAAGATTATAAGCGAATCTGTGATAAATATACAATTGGAAAATCTACTTTCTCAGTTATGTTCTCTTTTTGTGTCTAAATGTTATTTCTATAATTTCTAAACGTTAGTTATGACTATTTTTCATAACTCCAATCGTTTTGAAATCAATGAAGGACATATATATATATATGTTTTAACAGTAGCAAAATGGATACTAGAAATAGGCAGTGCTTATTTTGATAGTTGATATTTTATTATGGTGCGCTAATCATTGCAGTTTATCAAAATATGTTGTGAAGCAATTTGCTTTTTTATTGAAATTTGCAAGAATGCAAATATGCTATATTGCATTAGTACTTACTTAATTGTAAGATTTGATATATTTCGTTATAATTAATGGTTTTTTTAATACTAAATAGTGATTATATTATCGGATAATATAAAAATGTCAAATTATATCATGTTTGTTATAAATATTTAAATTATGTTCCTATGCTAGAATATTTGATTAATAAATTAAATTTTATATAAAAAATAAATAGTTAATTAAAACTGATCTATTTAAAAAGACATTGGTTGGAGTGTGCGACCGTTTCTATAGTTTTCTTTGAATCTGTGCTAGAAGGAGACAGTCCTGAGTTTTTGCTTAGGCAAAACACTGAAATCATTTTAAGTTGCTTTGAAACTAACAAGTAAGAACTATACCTCAATTCACAGCGTAGGTGCTAATCCACAATGGAACATTAAACCAAGTTCTGAAAAAAATCATATTTTCCCATTAATGGATTACTTAAGTGATGGTTCAGAAAAAAATGTTGGATACGTTTTGAAAATTATGGGTTTTTTTAAGTAACACTCAACTTTTATCATTGACAGTGTGACCCCCTGCCTGACAGGATTACAATGTCCATGTATTTTTAATTTTCATAAAACTTGATTGACTGCAAGGAAAACATTCTGCTTTTATACTGAATTTCTTAAATACTGGACATTTTGGGTGTTCACTTAATTATGTTATTATATGACTGTAAATAACTTAAATTTTCATTGGTTGAAAGGGTACTTTTCAGATTGTTGCAAAATATGATGATCACCGCGCAATTGTGCACGCGAGGTGATCATTACTTGTGTAAGCTTCAACGTGTGCCTAAATTTAGTATCAGGGAAAATCCGTACTAAATGTCCAGTACCAATGCCAGTTTTTAATAACTGTTCGAATATTAAATTTAAATTAAAATTTTTAATGAAAAGAAAAAAAAACAAAACAATTTTTGTTAAATTTCATATTGTTAACTTTACAATACTTTTTAAAGAAAATGTTGCTGTATGTGCCATATAATAAAACAATTGATAACTTTAGATTTCGATTAATATCATGATTTATCAACCCTCGAGATCTATAATCACATCGGCCGATGGCCTCGGTAATTATCTGATCTCTTGGGTTGATAAATCATGATATTAACCTCATCTAAAGTCATTAATTGTATAATGTTGTTAAGTAAATTTTGTCCGTTTAAGTAGAGAGATGTTCTGTAGTGATGGCCCGTTACCAACAAAAATTTCTACGACAATTAAGGCTTGCAGAAGGGTATAGAAGACTACCAAATTCATTAAATGATAAAGGGATGGGCGTTGACAACAAAAACCATTAAGGATGAGACTAAGTAAAGTAACAGCACTTTTACTTAACACCCAAGCACCAGAATGGATCTGAATCTATATTCAAAATTACCAATAGTTTCATGATATATACAATTTGGTATTTCTTGTGTCGATACACTCTGCTGGTGGATCGGTCGTGCAACTTGTCTGACACGAAAATTTGCCGTTCGATCCCTCCTTCCGATTATTGATATTTAATAATCCTCAATAACACAAGGTTTCTTTCCTTGTAATGCACCAACATGGTCGATATCATCGATTACAAATACCAAAACGCGGATATAAACGGTTAATTTTGATATGCTTAATATCTATATTTCAAGGAGTGACCTCATCGATCCTTGTTTTGGCTTCCTTCTTCTTCTTTTTTTTGCTTGAGTTCGTAATTTTCGACACATTTGCTTACCCAATCATTTTGACTTTAATGCTGATAATCGGAGATTCCCCTTTGAAATATGGATTTATACAGCATAATCGGGAGGAATGTATGGCAAATATCTAATCTATTAAGCATCCACATTGGTGGTAGCGCTCAAAGAAGATACAAAGGGGCATTTGGATTTCATCATAGAGACGAAATAAAAAAAAAACGAACGATTATAGCACGAAGAAACAGAAAATGTTAAAACACTTTATGACAAAAAAAACGAATAGCAATCAACAATGCGAGTTCAAGTTGTAACAAGAGTGAAGTCGGGTGCTTCAGAGGGTAAGAAGTTCCTGTTTGTTGACACATTTAATTGTTGTGCTGTTAAGCGTGTGAAATCCAGTTATAGAGAGCAAAACAAAACCGTATGAAAAACCAACATCTCTGAGAGATAGAAATACCATGTTTATCTATGAGCGCATCACTACTACTTTAAAATTTCTTAATGAAATACAATGTGCAACAAATGAGTTTATTGTAATTTTTTGTGTCAGACGTGAGTCTCTATCGAGGAAATCCGATGTACGTAAGCCGCCCCTCAGGCTTTGGAATAAAAAATCAGTTGTGATACCCAATGGTGTATGTAAGCTCTATTAGCTTGAGTGGACGGAATGTTGCTACACAAGAAAGCAAAGGTAACGATTAGAAAGCTGAAGTCATCATGTTTGTCATAGAGTTTTCTTGGAAGTCTTCCTTAGGTGTCTATTTCGAGGTGTAAAGATCTGCATATATGAAAGAAACTTCTTAATGTATAATCCGTATTCTTTATCTCAAATTCTTGGGAGTGTATTTATACGAGATGGAAAAAGTTAAAGATAAAGGAGATAAAGGACACAACGGATTCTAGGAAGTCTGCTTCATATTTAGATCTACATCTAGAAATTGACTCACAAGGAAGACTTTCAACAAGGCTCTATGACAAACGTGATGACTTCAACTTTCCAATCGTCAACTTTCCCTTCTTGTGTAGCAACATTCCGTCCGCTCCAGCTTATGGAGTTTACGTATCTCAATTGATTCGTTACTCCAGAGCGTGCGGGACGTACATCGATTTCCTTAGCAGAGCGACACGTCTGACGCAAAAATTGCTCACACAGGGTTATGTTGCTCCTCGGTTGCTGTCTTCACTCAAGAAATTTTACGGAAGACATCATGCACTTATAGACAAATATGGGATTTCGATCTCTCAGATGAGTGCAGATGTTGGTTTGTCATAGGGTGTTGTTTTGTCTTCCTTTACCGGATTTGACACGCTGAATGGACTATTGGCAACGCGACGGGTGTGCTATAGCAAGCAGGAACTGCTTACTCTTCCGGAGCACCTGAGTTCACTCTTGTTTCGACTGGAGTTCGCGTTGTTGATTGATATTCAGTTATTTTGTGTTTCCATGCTTTACATGTTGTCTGTTTTTGTCCCGTTCTTGTTGGTGTTTACTGGTTTTGTCTCTGCCCTTTCGGACTTTTGATATTCGGATACCCCATTGGTACCTCTGCTTCTTACCAAATCGAAAATTGTTCATTGAAAGACATCGTTGATAGAACGAAAGATCCAGGAAAAGATAAACTACGATCTTTTAAGTCTAGAAATCAAAATAACAAAAAGTTCCAGACAATTAATTTTGCAAAAAGAAACAATTTTAAGGAGCCTGCTTCATATGGATGAAAAAAAACATGTCAGAATGCAAAGGTGCACCATTAGTTCACTCATTAGTCTACTAGTTGTCTATAAGAAATTTTAGCATCTGTATCTATAGTTGCGCAACAATATCTCACTTAATGAGCAACTGCTATTGCGGAGTGTGTGCACACCGGGTAAGTGTTCTTAGATGCACGTCAGATGGTCTCTTAATTCCTTTGCGGTTAACTGTTGGTTCTGGTAGAATATTCTAATCTCAGATGGTTCTTAGAGCAAATGAGTATTTGTATGCGTCTGTATTGGTTGTTGGCCTAGTGTCTTAGGCTTTATTGAAGGGGATCTGGGAGCAACAAGGTCCCTAGAGATGAAGTGCGTAGGTCCACCGGCGTGTGGACATACCTTAGCACTCATCTTCCTTGTCCCAGCTATGGGTAAATAGCCGGCCAGATGAAAGCTGTTAACCTTGGTTGGTAATTCATCTAGGAAAGACAACTCTACACAAACAGGGTAGATCTAGACTCGTCAGCCTTTGAAGGCAACCGATCTATAGTATGGAAACCTAGACCACAAACCCCTGGTCCTCCTGGTAGGGGTTAATAACATCATCTTGTAACAAATGTCTTATTACAGAAATCAACAGACAGCTGAAAACCTTGAGAGGAGGGGTTGCTTACATCCTAATAACCAAATGAATGCACAAGGAGAAAGCCCACCACGTGAACCGTAGTTTCATTTATCCAAAATTAACCATCAAGATTGGAACCTGGAATGTTAGAACAATGTACTAGGTATCAAAAACAGCTCAAGTCATCAAAGAGATGGTAGATACAATATTATCATCATGAGAATCAGAGAGTGTAGATCGGAAGGACCAGGAAAGACTGTCTCGAGTGGTCATACCATCATCTAATCTGGGAGAACTGATGATCAGCACAGAGAAGGAGTAGGACATAAAAGGAATAAAGAAAGTGCCAGATGTCTTTTGGAATGGAAGCCAATCAACGAAAGACTAAAAAGTTCGCTTCAAGTCCACCTATTCAAAGACCACGATAATCCAATGCTACTCACCTACAAACGATGCAGATGAGAAAGTGAAAAATGCATACTATGAAGCCTTACAAACTCAGATTGACAAAACACAACGACACGATGTCTTGTTGATAATAGAATCATGATAAGAATGCAAAAATTCGTGAAGACAACAGCCAGAATGAACGTTATATAGGCAGAGAACGGTATGGAACAATGAATGAAAATGAGGAAATATTAGCTTATTTATGTACCACCAATGATTTGGTTATTGAAGGCACCTTGTTTAAGCATAAAGACATCCATAAAATTACATGGAACTCCCCAAACAATGGGGATAAGATAAACCATGTCATTATCAATGGAAAGTAGAGAAGGTCGTTTCTTGACACTAGAGCATATAGAGGAGTTGATGTTTACAGTGACCACCATCTTGTTATACCCAAAATAAAACAACTAAAGCTTATCAAAATCACTGATTCAAAAGCCACAAAGAGGAAGGTCATCAACACTAAAAGACTAAACGATGAGGAAGTTTTGAATTAAGAAACAGGTTTAAAGTGTCGGAAGACCTAGATCAGTCTGAAGAAATAGTACTTGAAAACAAGTGAGAAAACATCTATCAGGTTGACAGCAATCTGCTCAGAAGACCATTGGATTTAAAAACAAGAATGAGAAACCATGGCTATCACAAGACACATGGAAAATTAAAGAGGAAAGACTAAAGCGAGAAGAAAAAATGTTTAATACTAAATCACCAAGACTTAAAGAACAACTACAAATAGTATGGGGAAAGGGGTAAGAATGTAAAGAAACTGGCAAGGAAAAATAAGAGAAAGTTTGTCGAAGAACGTGCTGAAAAGGCAGATAAAGCAGCCAACAGGGATGATATTAACACTGTTTATAGTGAGCACAGCTCGCAAGCGGGCACGAAGTGCCAGCTCGAGTGGAGAGCTCTACGGTATTTGTTCCCGCTAGAAATTTGTCTAATGCTGATATTGATTTTTCATGGTCCGGAAAGGCTCTCAAATTTTACAGGCACGAAGTGAATTTGAAAATAATTGCCCATTTTGCTAGTCGCATTCCAAAAATTATCTATGAAATAATGTATAAAGAGAAAAATATTCTGATGACGAAGAGTTGTTACATTTTTTTGTAGTAACCAAATTTAATCGATTTTTTTTTTTTTGCTTTTCTATTTAACGTTCAATCGCCTCAAGCATCTCGTCCCAAATTGAACGTTCTAGAAAATGAACCAAAACAAAAATAAATACGATGATTTCAAATCTTATTTGAATGCATCGATTCGAAATAAAATCTTTTTTATTCGTTCATTAAACAATGTTAACAATGACACTTAACATGTTAACATTACATTTATTTTACAGAATTAATTACCAAAGAACTAAGTGAGAAAGCAAGTCAGGTACTACCGGTCAAAGGTGAGAATGGGAAAACCATAACAACAGAACAAGAACAAGCAAGACGCCGGCTTGAACATTTCAAGAGTGTTCTTAATAGACCTGAACCAACAGTAATCTTTGAAGGATCACAACAGCAGAATGACCTTGACATAAACAGTAATCTACCATCAAAAAAAGAAATAACATGCATAGCCATCAAATCAATAAAGACAGAAAAAGCTGCAGGCGTAGATGAAATTGAAGCCGAACTTTTTAAAATTGACACACCAATAGAGGCTTTGTACAAGATCTTCAACACTATCTGGGAGAAAAATACCATACCAAATGATTGGGCCAAAGGTCTTATGATAAAGCATCCGATAAAAAAGTGATCTTGGAAACTGCGATGACTGGCGGGGTATCACACTACTCTCTATCCTAGGAAACATTATGTCGAGTGATCCTTAACAGAATAAAGAAGGAACTAGACAACATTCTGAGACGAAAGCATGCTTGTTTTAGAAGAGGCAAAGGTTGTGTAGATCAAATCGTCACTCTTAAGAACATCGTCGAACAATAGACGGAATGGAAACCCCCTATTATTGTCAATTCCATCGACTTTAAGAAAGCTTTTGACAACATTCATCATGACAAGTGCTTCTATTCTAACTTAAAATGTGCTGTCCTACTTGACAATAATGAAACAGACTGGTTTGCAGTACACTCAGGAGTAAAACAAGGCTGTATCATCTCTCAAATGCTGTTCCTTGTCGCAATAGACTGTGTCATGAATAGAACAACTCAAGATGAAAAGAGAAGGCTTGCTCGGTCAATGTTTGAGCACTAGAGGACCTTGATTTTGCAGACGATATTGCCCTACTCTCAACTAGACAAGATCACATCCAAGAAAAATACAGACTCGGCTGTTTTGCTAGCTAATTTGGTCTCCAACTAAACTCTAAGTAAACTGAGGGCATGAGATTCAACAACACATCACTTAGAGTAGTAAGGAAATGAAATAATGGAAGTTGACAAATTTGCTTACCTTGGAACCATCATAAGCACCGAAGAATCAACACAGAAAGACATCAAAAACAGATTAGCCAAACACTACACAACATCTGGAAGTCTAAACAATTCAGCACAAAAACCAAGATTAGATTATACAACAGCAATGTAAAATCAGTTTTACTCTATATGTTGACCTTATGCTCATCCCGGAGCGAAGAGGATAGGTAAGTAGGTAGGTATATTGGTAGTTGTAACTTTGAATGCTTTTGAATTAAACTTGGTTGAGTTTAATATTCAATATGTCAGTGGGGACGACCAGCAGGTCACTGAAGATCCTGAAGTAAGAAGCATGTTTGCATA
Organism: Arcuatula senhousia; assembly: GCA_963971305.1. Taxonomy (NCBI): domain Eukaryota; kingdom Metazoa; phylum Mollusca; class Bivalvia; order Mytilida; family Mytilidae; genus Arcuatula; species Arcuatula senhousia. The sequence continues at coordinate 30,789,701 of OZ020308.1, forward strand.
TTTCTTAGCATGACTTGTATTCTGAGAAATACACAACTGTTCCCATTAAGGAGGCTTGGGGTCTAAAACGGAGCATCTTTTTTCAGTCATCTTGCAAATTTTTTGCTATATTTCAGTTTAAAGACTTGTTACAATATAAATGATTTAAAATTTATTTTCTTATTATATTTTATTAATTAAAAAAATTGCAAGATAAACTTTTTTTATTATATTTAATTAATAAAAAAATTGTAAGATAAACACTTCAAAAGATATTAAGCCTTTTCTTAAAAAATCTGATTTAAGGGGAGATAATTGGCGGGTAAATGTGTGATTATTTTTACAAAGAAATGTATTACAAAATTTAGTTTTCCTTAAATATCTCGAAATGGAGTACCATGACCATATGTTTTTATTACAGAAATCAAAAGTATATCCCATTTTTTGTTATTTAACACAAATTTGTAGAAGTTGCTATGTCAGGTTTGAAAAATAAATGTATTTTGAGAAATTTTCATGAACATTTATACAAATCTCTTAAAGGGTAAAACCCAATTATTTCAAAAATTAACACTGTCATGACTGTGACCTATTGTTTTTATTGTATATTTTATATGCTCATACTTATGTCAATTTATGGTCATTTTTAGTCATGGTCACAAACGATACAAACCGGGATCTGGTGCAAGTCAAACTGACAACAGATCTCTTTCAGACACGTCAGTTGATGATCTGGTAACAAGTCTACAACAACCATTGGGAGTCCATCTTGTTCCTACCATTTTCTATTCGCTTCGAGTCATGAAACTAAAAGACCTACGTGATCTTGGGTTAGAAAAAGGAGGTACTGGTCCATTTTCTCCTTACAGACTTATTAGCATCATCTGTGACGTGGCCCCTTTTCCTTGTTTTTAAACCTGTGAGAAGTGAACCTCTTACTACTGAGGACAGAAATTTTCTCCATATTCCATTTAAAAACAGATGGATTCCTTCAATATATCCTCAAGAATTGGTGATTAAAGAGACCACCGAATCAAATTGCTTCACGTCTTTCTTGGATTTGCACCTCGAATTTAAAAAATTTACGATAAAAGAGACACTTAATTTTCAAATTATTAATTTTCCTAATATACAGCGCAATATACCTACTTCCCCTGCATACGGTGTTGAAATTTCACAACTTATTCGATATGCCAGAGCTTGCACACATTTCACAGATTTTTTTATTAGACACCGATTTCTTCGTGACCGACTTTTGGAGCAGGGCTATAAGAAAATACGTCTCATACGATCCCTTAAAAAAATTCTTTCTTCGTTATCAGCCACTAGTAGAAAAGTTCAAAATTGAGTTAAAAGATATGGTGATTAATTGTTTTAACATTTTATGAAATAAGCTAGATGGATGCTAGATTTCTTCTCTCCGATCACTAAAAGTTAGTTATAAATTTGTCAACACCCAGTTGAGTTCCCTGACCACAAACCCTGTGGTTGCACAGATCATGTTACAGAATTTTCTTCACAAAAATGAAAATATTTCACATGATTTCAAACATCACTTTGAAGTTGACAGTGTACATGTCAAGTAATTAAAACCAATCTTATGTTTAACTTTCACTGTCTTTATGGCTATCATGCTAAGAGGTTACTGATTTAGCTGATGAAGATTGAGATAAGGGGGCTGATGAAATCATCAGCTTTTCTTAGCTTGTTTCATAGACTGTTAATTAGTGTTTGACAGATCTGCTGCACTGAGATGATCACCTCAATATCCCTATTGTCTCTCACAACTATGTTGTGTTCTATGGCCAGATCGCAATGGAAGAGGGAGGTTTGGCGCCATAAAACCTGGTTTAACCCACCATTTCGTTTGAAATGCCTGTAACAAGTCAGGACCATTGCGATCCATCAATTCTCCGGTATGACTGATTCGTTTTTGTCATTTTCTCTGGACTATGAGATTGATCATTCAAGTTCGGTAGTTGTGTTATTACCTTTATTTACTATAAAAGTGTCAGAAAGATCCTATGTCAAATTTTTAGACACCCCAACCTCCTTAATTGATAGGGTTCCAAAGTTAGAATGACAGGTATGAATAGGGTTCCAAAGTCAAAATGGACGGGTATGGATAAGATATGAATATGAAAAACATATTTTAAATTATTATATTATAGCGAGCACAGCTTGTAGTAGGCACAAAGTGCCCGCGATAACGGAGAGCTCTACGGCAAGTTCCCGCGAAAAAATTTCCTAATGCTGATATTCTTTTTTTTTTCCGGATATGCTTCTCAAAGGAATCCGGAGTGAATGTTAAAATTATTACCCATTTTGCTTGCCGCATTCCAAAAATTATCTATGTTAGAGAGTATAAGGAGAAAAATATTCTGATAACGATGAATTGCTTCATTTTTTGAAGTAACCCAAATTTTAATCGAGTTTTTCTATGTAATCGCCCAAGCATCTCGTCCCAAATTGAATGTTTTTGAAAATGAAATAACTACGATGATTTCAGATTATATTTCACTGCATCGATTGGAAATCAAATGTTTTTTTTTATTCGTTCATTAAAAAATGTTTATAGTGGCACTTAAAACACATTAACGTTATATGTCTTCTGTTCAAAATTAATCAATCAAAATATTTCATTTGGCCGGTAAGGGAGCAACCATTTGATTTTTATGGGGGGCTATGGATATTTTCTGCGTCCTGTCTTTTTATTTTCCGGAAAAGTCGCGCCTTGATTTATTGTTGCACGCTTGTGCGCACATTTTTTTTTTTTAAAGCAGCTATACATTTTTCAGCCAAAAATACCATCCTGCCTTTTTTTTTACTCAAAGCACTGTCCTGCCTTTTTATTTCTGAATTTTTGCCATCCTGCCTTTTTATTTCAAATTCACCATAGCCCCCCCCCCCTAAAAATCAAATGGTCGCTCCCTAACTCGGAAATTTACCAAAACGCACCTCGCACATGTTTTTACTTTTAGGTAAACAAATGTTTCAGCATCAAAGTGTTCACGTGTTTGCGAGAATGGGGTTCTTTAGATGTGATATTTTGATTTCTAAAAGATTTTATTCCTCAACTTAGGCGTGGAACTCCGTCATATATGAAAGCAAAAAGTGGATCCATCTGTTTATTCTGTTTCATGTTGTGGAGATCGAGTTTTTTTTTCACATGTATTTACAATTTTTTTTTATCAGAATTATGCTGTGTTCGCAGCGATGCAATGGTTATTTAATATTATATGTATAATATTAACAGTATGCTGTTTTCCGTTGTGATTTTTTGAATTGCTGTTTGTTTATGTTTGTTGTGTCGCGTACACTTATTCCACATCTCAATATCGTCTAACTACATAAATGTTCTTATGAATTTGGAATAAGATAGCTAGTGCTACAAGTATATCAATTTTTGTAACAGTTTTCAAACAAAAATCGTTCAAGTGTTTTAGGATCAACTTCTGCGATGTTTTCTTGCTTTCTGTGTCGCGTACTTATTCGAAGGTGGTAAAGGGTTATTTTCGTGCTACGTTTTCGACGTTTTCATTTTACATGTATTCGTGATTTTTATTTCTCGTGTTTTCGTGTTAGGAAGGTTGTACGTTCTCCGTTTTTGTCTGTATTTTTTGTCCCGTGTTTCATGTTTTGAGATGCTTCGATTTCTGCCTTTTTGAGGCACGTGATTTCGTGTTTTCGATTATCTCGTGTTTGGTGTTTGGCGATTTTTATAACTCGTGCTTCGTTTTCAGCGTTTTTGAAGCATTTGTCTTCCAGGTATATTCTAACTTTAAATTGATTTTAAGAAGAGCCGTTGCATTATAAAGTTTCGTCTTAATATGTCAGTTTAAAAGACTTGTAACAGCACAAATAACGTAAAATGTATTTCTTTATTATATTAAGTTATCAATAAAAAGAATTACAAGATAAACACTTCAAAAGATATTAAGGTTTTTCTTAAAAAATCTCATTTCAGGGGAGATTATTTGCAGGAAAATGTGTGACGAATTTTTACAAAGAAATGTATAAGAAAAATTTACTTTAAATTTCCTCCAATATCCCGAAAGAAGAACCGAGACCCCATTTTTTATTACAGGAATCAAAAGTATATCCCATTTTTGTTATTTTACAGCTTTTACAAATTTCTATGTCAGGTTTCAACAATATGCATTGTCATAGTAATTCTTCCTATATATACAATCTATACAAATTTCGTAAAAAAATGAATCCCAATTATTTCAAAAATAAGCAGAGTGACCTATTGCATTTATTTTATATTTTCAATGCTCATATCAATATCAATTTAGTATGAGGGTTTGAAAAAAGATCTTATGTCAAACTTTTAGACCCCCCCACTCCCTTAACCACCGTCTAATCGTAACATTTTTTAATGTAAATATAGTAGTGTAGCTATAATATTTCGATCTTGTTAAATCTGTGCTGGTTGATGATTTTTGACACAGTTTTATATTTTATTTCTCTTTCAAGCTCATATTTTAGCATTTGACACAAAGACATGATAATCTAAAAATGGGGGAATTAAAATCGTAGCTGATTTAACCAAAAGGAAAATGCCATGCACCGTATAACTGGTACTTTTTTGCGGATTGGGATGAAAGTAATGATATTTTATTTTGCTAATTCTAATTTTTACGTATTTGCATCTTCATTGACGACGGATGGATATACTGTATATACTTATTAAGCAATTTTGAATTTTGCGGTAAAGTGTCAACCTCAAAGTAACGCAAAACCCAAGTTTAATTGTTACTTTTCGTGGGAATTTTTAAGATATTTTCCTAACTGGTGGTGGCGTTAACTTTCATTTCAATGTAACAACTTTTATAACATCCCCTTACCTCAAAAACTATAGTTCAAGATTGAAGGTACTTGTATGCATATATCCCAGTAGTAGCTTAGAACACCCTATGTTGCATTCCAATATTTAGAACTTGACCTTTGAATTTCAGTTGACTTTTGACAATTTTAAATACATTACAAGAGCAATGTGTGTAGATATCCTTATTTATTAAAACTAGACTGTCACAACTACATCCTCCTCTTTTGACCTTGACCTCCGATTTCCAGTTGAGTAACTTAAAGTTTTAATCATTATTTTGGGGGGATTCAAGTTCGGGTATTCTTCTTTCTCAACAATTAACAAAATAAAAGGAATGGAATTCCAGGGTTCCCCGCCGGTGAAGCAAAAATTATTGAACATGGCTGATTTTTTAACTTGACCAAGGAATTAGTGATATAAACGTTTGGTATTAATATCATGAAAATCCTTCAACATATGTAGGGATGAGAGCGCTTTCAAGGTCTGTTTTGCAAATAAAGTCTTTTTTATGGTCAAAGTCCCATAACTCCTACAAAAATTATCAAAAAATGCTGATTTTTGAACTTGACAAAGGAATAAGTGACATAAATTTCATGAAAATCCGTCAACATCTGTAGGGATGAGAGCCCTTACAAGGTCTGTTTTGCAAAAAAAAGGGTCATTTTTATGGTCAAAGTCCCCTAACTCCTAAATAATTATCGAAAATGCTGCTTGTCAAACTTGTCCAAGGTAGTAGTGATATAAACATTTGGTACAAATTTCATGAAAATCCGGTAACATCTGTAGGGAAAAGGGCGCTTACAACATATGTAGGGATGAGAGCGCTTACAAGGTCTGTTTTGCAAATAAACAGAGTCTTTTTTATGGTCAAAGTCCCATAATTCCTACAAGAATTATCAAAAAATGATGATTTTCGAACTTGACCAAGGAATAAGTAATATTAACATTTGGTATAACTTTCATGAAAATCCGTCAACATCTGTAGCGATGAGAGCGCTTACAAGGTCTGTTTTGCCAAAAAAAAAAAAACAGTCTTTTTTGTGGCCAAAGTCCCATAACTCCTACAAAAGTTATCGAAAAATGCTGATTTTTGAACTTGACCAAGGTGTCAAAGATATAAACATTTGGTATAAATTTCATGAAAATCCGACAAAATTTGTAGCCTTGAGAGCGCTTACAAAAAGTTTAATGGACGGACAGAAGGACGGACGGACGCCCGGCATTTCTATGTCCCTGCTTCGCCTTGTGGCGGGGGACAATAAATGTATTATGAATAATTAGCTATAATAACGGTGACAGCAGGCTAAACCTTAGTGCTAACAATTGTCTTTTAGGTTATAACCCTGATTAACAAGGTTTTAAAAGGTAATGATTAAGCAAGATCATATCAAATCTTCAAAGCTCTATCAATATTGTTTTAGACAAAACTATTCAAATATGTGCATTCTGCACCTACATATGATAACTATTGATTAGTTTTGATGTTATCAACTGTTTACATGATTAAATACGGGCATTCCTCTCCTGAAAGCCTATTCCAGTGTGAATTACTTACCATCCAACTATTATCACAAATCATGATTATATTCTGGAAACTTGTTGCAAAGGCAGATTAAGAACCAGCTTGCTGGGCGCCTGCACTCCGGTTTGACACAAAAATTTGGTTAGGAACTGTATGAAACAAGAGGCTCCAGAAGATTTTTATAAATTGTATACCCTCTCATTTGACAATTTCTGGATCCGCCACAGTGTTGCAGGAATATATAATTGATACAGTTTATATACTATAAAATTTTCATCTATAATTTTATCTTTATTACAATTTTGATGCATTAAAACAATTTTTTCAAAATGGTGTCATAAAAATTTTTACTTCAAATTTATGATCTGCATACATGTATTATACATGTATATGTACATAATCAATTGCAAATTGACTTTGACTTTAATCATGCACTTAATAAGAAGACAGCTATATTCAAGTGAAATTAAGAAATGGAGCCGTTCTGGATGACAGGTCTCCCTTTGCCCATTAAATTAAGTCAAGGTGACCTATATCTGGAACAGATGTTAATTACCATGATTACCATCCAAGATGTACCCATTTACCTAATATCATTCTTCTATGATGTTTAGTTCCCTAGTTATTGACAAATCAAAAAGCATTACCTACATATGTCAGAACAAACGAACCAAACACCACAGATTTTTAAAATAATGAATTTGTGTTTTTTGCACCCATTTCATTCAAGTTAATGGTAAATTTCTTGTACATTGGAGATTGAATATTTGGTTTATTTTTTGTGAAAAAGACTGAAAACCCTCAATACAATATTTTCACACTAAATGATGGTAGTGCATTGTAAATGAAGCTTCAGATTGTACTAAATAAAATCATGGCCTCTCATGTTTGTAAAATTTATCATTATTAAACAGTAAATGAATTCTTTTCCACAATGTCAATATAGGCAATAACAGTTGAAGTTTATATACTGAACTTCAGTACTATACACTAGTTGTTTTTTTGACTACCGTATACACAATTACACAAATTGGAAAAGGTAACCCTGTTGTTTTGTCTATGTCGTAACTTCATGATTTGGTTTTAAAGTCATACAACATAATGAAAAATACCAAGGGCTATTCCATAAATGATTAGTTAGGGGGGGGGGGTGAAGGCACTTTTTTCCAGACCCCATCGCCTTTGTATAAAATTTTTAATTGTGGATAATAGAAGTAGACATAATTTATACCCCATGACCCATCTAAAAATATATTTAGTGCCTTCCAACCCACCATCTAATTGTTAATGGAATAGCCCGAAATCAAATGTACATCTATATTGCAGTAATTTTTACATATAACTATCAATATTATATAACAACATATTACACAAGTACAACATTAACAAAATAAAATGTTCAACATTTAATATCACTTTGACTTCAATTCTTCTTATATTCTATTCTTTCTACTTTAACGTCATCATTTATTAGTTTATATACATAGGCTACAACTGTTGATTGCTGAATGTCCAAAATCACAAATGATGGAATCACATTGCTGAAATAGAACAGTTCATTTTGTAAAGCACATGTAAGACAATAAACCAAATGAAAGATTCTTACATTTAATAGTCTCAAAACTTACAAAATGTACAAATGTATTTCATGGATGTATATTTAATTCCCTTTTATACAAAAATATATGTCATTGTACAAAATTTGAGGATTTCAATATATTCTAATGTGTCTATATTTAAATTTAATAAAATAAAAATATTTAAATCTTTAAATATGAGTTTGTTTTTAGTAAGTCTCTCATCGTCGTAGTGTTTTGTACTGTACTTATTTCTGTACTGTACTTATCTACGAAAAAGGTCTAGAGTTCATGTTCATTGTACCACCGTTTCATGTTCATCTCTATGTTATAAATGTAGAAAAAAAAACACTCTGCTAAGGGGTAAAGCAATAAGTAATGCAAACCTTACTATTTAATTATGCTACAATGTTGGGGTGTAACAATACCACTTCCCCACGATCTGATACAGATCACGATACCTTTTACTTTCATAACTTACAATAGACCTGCTTGTCATATCTTTGTAAATTGATGGTAATGTTAAAGAAGTATAATTTTCATGTGTTAAATAGACTGTAAACTGAAGTCTTTTCAAGCAAAAGATTTTATTTCAGTCTGACAGACAATAATTTGTGCCATTGTTGACACCAGGAGCATGCTTTTTATCTTCCCACCAAAGATGGATATGATATTTTATGGATCAGATCAGAATCGCAAAGTCAAACATGGTATCAATTTCATGATTGTGGGATAAAATATTGTGAAGCACCGGTGCACCAGTGAATCAGTACACCCCTACTACAACGTGTTTTTCTTGGACTTTGATTGAATAATTTAACATTTTTGTTAAGAAGTATGTAGATGCTGTAGGTAATTGTTTCTAAGAAATAAAATTAGGTAGTCATATATTTTAATTCATATCTCATCATCTTTGTTTTAATAGACCTTAGTGATACATATACTTTATGTAATTTTTAAAACTTTGCACGTCAAAAATTAATACCATACCTGTCTAATGGGTTATATGCCCCTGTTGCAGATCCAGGGTTTATGTAGAATTTATTTTCATGCTCGAATGCTTCAAACTTATGGGTGTGTCCAGAAATAAGTATGTCAACATCAAGCTGTCGCTGGACCATAGATAAACTTTCTGTGTCTCCCCAGGGTACAACTTGATGCCCATGGCACAAACCAATCCTAAACTGACCAACTGTAACAACCTTCTGTTCAGGGTAGTTTAAATTCTGCAATGTTGAAAACTTGAAATGTTAATTAATGTGAAATGATTATACTGAGTCAAAAAAGATAAAATATTACTTGAAGAAAAGACCCATATTTTGCTTTGAAGGTTATGATTGTCATGCCAATAATTCATGATGATGTGTGCATAATTTGTACATATATGTATATGTATATATATTGAAAGGTGCTACATTCATGTATGTACCATGATGTCCAGAAAGTACCAATTGGATCTGGGGGAGGTGACCATTTTTGCATTCAAACATAAATTGAATATCTTTGAAAGTGCTTCATAATTGAGATGGCAAGGTGATTAGAATTCTTTTTTAAGTTTTTTTTTTTCAATTGCACAACTGTACATTCTGGCTTTACATGTACATGTACATGATTGAGCTACATACATGTATTAAAAAATAAACACAAAATAATTAAAGTCATTATCTCATTTCACAAATGTATGTTCTTATCATAACAAACCTCATCAAAGTCTCCCCTGACAACATGAACATCACTGGCCAATGTTTTCAGGTAATCAAAGGACTCCTTAGTGCAGAGATTCCCAGTACATAATATATGCTGAATTTTCCCTGGTACAAGAAGCTTCTTGAATCTGCTTGGTAGGCTGTTACATCTATGGGGGATCTGGAGGTCTCCTAGTACCAGTACCAACTAAAAAATAAAATTAAACATGCTTAACTTGTAAAAAACACATGGTAACCAGGCCAAGCCAACTATAATCAAGTATGGTAACCAGGCCAAGCAAACTACATGTATAATCAAGTATGTTAACCAGGCTAAGCCTACTATGATCAAGTATGGTAACCTGGTCAAGCCTACAATGATCAAGTATGGTAACCTGGCCAAGCCTACTATCATCAAGTATGGTAATCTGGCCAAGCCTATTATCATCAAGTATGGTAATCTGGCCAAGCCTACTAAGATCAAGTATGGTAACCAGGCCAAGCCTACTAAAATCAAGTATGGTAACCAGACCAAGCCTACTATAATCAAGTATGGTAATTAGGCAAAGCCTTAAAGCCTACTATAGTCAAGTATGGTTATCAAGCCGAGCCTACTATAATCAAGTATGGTAACCAGACCAAGACTACTATAATCAAGTGCGGCGACTAGGCCAAGCCAAAAGCTACTTTAATCTAGTATGGTAACCTGGCCAAGCCTATCATAATCAAGTGGGCTAAGATGCTTAAGCAATACAATATAGCTTGTAAAATATTCAAAGATACATTTTTACATGTGTACATTGTAACTAACTAAAATGTGTTACCCAGTGATCAGGTTGATCAAAAGTTTCACATAACCACTTTGACTGAATTAAAGAGGAGATAAAATTATCATTTCTTTGGCACATTCATTTCATTATAAATTTCAAGTTAAGATTTAAAGGCACCAAATTTTCTATAACATTATAAATTGTGGAAATTATGAAGATAAATTTGAAAACAAACAGCACCAGTTTACTGAATATCTTATCCCAAAACTTTGTGTGTAATTCAAAAAAGTTTCACAAAGTATTGGCTACAAGCCAAAAAAAACCCAAAAAGCAGTACTGGTAAATGAGTCAAAAAATAGTATGGGTACATGTAGGTACATGTACGGGTAACACATCATTTATTAACATCACCACTGAATTCTTCTTCTGCTTAGGAGGAAAACTCTTTGCAAGCATGAATTAACTCCTACTTGGTTAAAAAGAAGACTTTTTTTTACTATGTACAATAAAAGGCTTTAACTAAATAAATTTGTACACTGTACGTTCTTCTCAGTAGTTGCTGTAATTAAACCGGACATAAAGCCTAATATCTGATCAATGTCTCAGCAACTTAGGAAATCTATATGACCAATGGTAAATCTTGGGCCAAAAACGGGTCTTATTGCCACTCATCATTTATGTGCTTTTTGAGATGACACACCCCCTTTGTCACATTTAAAAATCAAAATTTTCACGTCTAAATCCAAGTCGCTATGTATGATTTAAAAAAAAATGACATAAATGTATCTAATTGTGATTTACGGAATGGTTAAATTGGCTAGAATATCGCCTTTTAAAAGTTGGGACAAGAAAAGGAAAATCATTACCATCTTTCTTGTTGATTTTAATTTACTTCCGGTTGGCAGTTGGACCAAACCGCAATAAGAAACTTGTTTTGATTGGATGAATTAATCAACAACCAATCACGAACCTGTTTATAAAAACTCCGCGAAACATCAACAACAAAGTTACAGACGAATTTCAATATCATGTGGCGTTAAAATGTGTAAACGAAAATGAAATGCATAATCCCAGGCATAAACATCAAAGGTCTATATCAGTCATGTTAAAGAAATTGCTCCCTTTTCCATAATGACGCATGAACGGGAAGTTTTTTCACAAATTCTGTCAAAATCATTTATTTTTAGCTCACCTGGCCAAAGCTATTGCCATCACTTGGCGTCCGTCGTCGTCGTTAACTTTTCTTCATACTTCTTCTCCTCTGAAACGGCTGCACAGATTCAAACCAAATTTGGTCTGCTGGTACTTTAGGGTATCCCCCAAAGAACTGATGTGGGGATTTTTGATTCGTTGAAAAACATGGCCGCCGTTGCTAAAAATAGACCAGGGGGGGGGTCAGACTACTGTTTTTGGCTTGTAAATGAAAAAGTATAAGAGATAGATGAAATCTGATGCCACGCTGCTGCTTCAGCATCAAAAGCTCTACAAAAGTCTTCATTGAGTGGAAGTTGTCAGATGACCCCTTATTGGAGTTACGGCCCCTTTAAGGTGAAAAATTGCATTTTTTAGCTCACCTTGCCAAAGGCAATGTGAGCTTTTGCAATCACTTGGCGTCTGTCGTCCGTCGTCTGTCGTCTGTCGTTCAACTTTTCAAAAATCTTCTTCTCTGAAACCGCTTGGCCAAATGTAATGAAACTTGGTAGGGTTGTTCTGTAGTATGTCCTCTACATAAATATTATTCGAAATTTTGATTCGACAAAAAACATGGCCCCCATGGCTAAAAATAGAACATAGGGGTAAATTGCAGATTTTTGCAAATTACTCAAAAACCGTAACAGATATCAAAATTCTGGCATAGGGTTAAAGTGATCAGCACCTCAAGATCTAACAACCGATGTAGGAGTTATTGCCCTTTTTCTGGATTTTTTTTCAAAAATTTTACTTATTTAGCCCTATTTCAAAAATTTAAATTGCATATGACTAAGCACATCAAGATCTACAAAAGTTGTAGCAGAGACAAAGTTGTAGGATCATTCCTATAGGAGTTATACCCCTTGGATTGTAAAAATTGACCATTTTCACAGTTTTTTGTTCAACTTTTCAAAAATCTTCTTCTCTGAAACTGCTTAGTTAAATGAAACTTATTAGGGTTGTTCTGTAGTATGTGGTCTACAAAATTAATGTTCGAAATTTTGATTCGACAAAAAATATGGCTGCCATGGCTAAAAATAGAACATATGGGTAAATTGCAGTTTTTTGCAAATTACTCAAAAATGGTTACAGATATTAAAATTCTATTTGGGTAATAATGATCAGCACATAAAGATCTACCTGCTCTGAAGTTTTGAAGAAGATTTGAAAATGGTTATATGAGTTATTGCCCTTTTTCTTGTTTTTTCTTCTTCGAATTTTGCTTTTTTAAGACTAATATCTTGGAAACAATACAAGATATTTGAAAAAATTTAATTGCATATGATTAAGCACACAAAGATCTAAAAATTATGTAATGGGGTCAAAGTTGTAAGACCTTTCTTGATAGGAGTTGTTTCCCTTAGAACAATAAAATTGATAATTCCACAGAGTAGCAGTATGTTAAAATATCCAGCTTATAAGTATCATCGAATACAAGGTGAGCGATTCAGGCTCCTGGGAGCCTCTAGTTTCATGTTTTTAGCCTATACATGTAGAATGAAAACTATTGCAGATAGAGAAAAGCTGTTGCTTGCTTAAATGTTCAGCTCATTTAGCTCTACAAAAGTCTCCATAGGTTCAAAGTTGTCAGATGACCCCTTATAGGGGTTATGGCCCCTTAATGGCAAAAAATAGAGTTTTTGGCCTATAGAATGAAAGCTATTGCAGATAGAGAAAAGCTGTTGCTTGCTTAAATGTTCAGCTCATTTAGCTCTACACAAGTCTCCATATGGTCGAAGTTGTCAGATGACCCCTTATCGGGGTTACAGCCCCTTAAAGGCAAAAAATAGTGTTTTTGGCCTATGGAATGAAAACTATTGCAGATAGAGAAAAGCTGTTGCTTGCTTAAATGTTCAGCTCATGTAGCTCTACACAAGTCTCCATATGGTCAAAGTTGTCAGATGACCCCTTATCGGGGTTATAGCCCCTTTAAGACAAAAAATAGTGTTTTTGACCTAAAGAAAGAAAACTTTTGCAGATAGAGAAAAGATGTTGCTTGCTTAAATGTTCAGCTTAATTAGCTCTACAAAAGTCCTTTTAGGGCCAAAGTTGTCAGATGACCCTTTTAAGGGGTTATGGTCCTTTAAAGGTGAAAAATAGTGTTTTTTGCTTAGGAATGAAAACTATTGCAGATAGAAAAAAGCTTTTTATTGCTTAAACATTCAGCTCATTTATCTATACAAAAGTCCTCAAAGGGTTGACATTAAGACCACGTGAGCGATTCAGGCTCCTGGGAGCCTCTTGTTTATTTGGAAGATCGACTGTTTAATCCCCTGGTTAACACCGTTGTGCCTTTGTTTTAGATTTTTGCATTGAAATAAATTTAGGTTCTTTGCGGTAATAATAATATGAGAAAGACATTGCCTTTAAAGCTCGCATAGATGTATTCTGTACGTGTCATAAACTTTTGACACAGGTGATCTCTCATGTACTGAACAATCACTCGCGTGTAAATTTACTCTGTCTTGTATTGCTCACTTTGTAATTTGTAACTTGGTAGGTGGACACTTAAAAAAATAAAATAGACGATAAAAAAAAAACCGGAAAACGGAAAAGGAATGACAATAGTGAAATGATGTGTTGTTAGGAAACTGCTTGCTGTTATCTGTGTACTCCACCATTAGTCAAAGTCGCTGGGTTTCCGTTATGTTATCTTCCGTTGCAATTTTTGTCTACATTCTTCATATAGCTAACTCTGTAATAAGTAATGTTCTACTGTTTCTTTAACTTTCTTTTGCTCCACATTGACAGTATGGTGTATCTGAGATCCCAAGTTTAAAGCAGTAATCATTCAACTTGGCAAAACCGGAATCGGTGGTTATTGATTATAATTGATGATGTTCTATCTGGAAAATCCATAATCAGTTAAATTTTCACTTCCTTATGATATTCATGGTCAAACCGACCCTGGTCGCTTGCATCCCATCGCTCTTGCCATTTCTCCAAAATATGTTGTCTTGCAGCACTTTTAACATCTAGTTTTTGTCTCGCCTGCGACGAATAGTCGCGGAAGGCGAGACATAGGTATTACTTTCCGGCGACGGCGGCGGCGACGGCGACGGCGGCGGCGTAAACTTTTTTGTAAGACTTTTGTGGACAATGAATTGCTTGAAAAGTATAATAGCTAGGCATCTGATATTTGGTATACAGACAGTTCAGGTTATGGTCTACGCAACTGTCACCATGCCGTGTGACCCTGACCCCATTTTCACGCTCCAGTGACTCTGTGAACTTAGGTCTTTTTTCAGGCCGTAAACTTTTTTGTAAGACTTTTGTGGAGGATGAATTGCTGGAAAAGTATATTAGCTAGGCATCTGATATTTGGTATACAGACAGTTCAGGTTATGGTCTACGCAACTGTCACCATGCCGTGTGACCCTGACCCCATTTTCACGCTCCAGTGACTCTGTGAACTTAGGTCTTTTTTCAGGCTGTAAACTTTTTTGTAAGACTTTTGTGGACGATGAATTGCTGGAAAAGTATATTAGCTAGGCATCTGATATTTGGTATACAGACAGTTCAGGTTATGGTCTACGCAACTGTCACCATGCCATGTGACCCTGACCCCATTTTCACGCTCCAGTGACTCTGTGAACTTAGGTCTTTTTTCAGGCCGTAAACTTTTTTGTAAGACTTTTGTGGACGATGAATTGCTGAAAAAGTATATTAGCTAGGCATCTGATATTTGGTATACAGACAGTTCAGGTTATGGTCTACGCAACTGTCACCATGCCATGTGACCCTGAACCCATTTTCACGCTCCAGTGACTTTGTGAACTTAGGTCTTTTTTCAGGCCTTAAACTTTTTTGTAAGACTTTTGTGGACGATGAATTGCTGGAAAAGTATATTAGCTAGGCATCTGATATTAGGTATACAGACAGTTTAGGTTATGGTCTCAGCAACTGTTACCATGCTGCGTGACCCTGACCCCATTTTCTTGCTCTAGTGACTCTGTGAACTTAGGTCTTTTTCAGGCTGAAAAACTTTTTTGTAAGATTTTTGTGGATGATGAATTGCTGGAAAGTTATAACAGCTAGGCATCTGATATTGGGTAAACAGACAGTTGCGGTTATGGACAATGCAACTGTCACCATGCCATGTGACCATGACCCCATTTTTACGCTCCAATGACTCTGTGAACTTAGGTCTTTTTTTCAGACAGAAAACTTTTTGTAATTCATGTGTGGACAATGGATTGCTTGAATAGTATAATAACTAGGCATCTGTTATTAGGTATACATACACTTTTTGTGTTTATATCAAGAAATGAAAGCTTAGGTAGTTGATTTTAGTGATGGTGCCGGCAGGCGAGACATACTTTTAGTGGCCACACTTGTGTTATACAATTGTGTGCATCAGACTCCATACCATCTGCTTCTTTTGCGGCTTCTTTAGCTAGTTTGTCAGCTATTTCATTTCCCTGAATACTTGCACGGCCTGGTGTCCATTCAATATATAATTCAATTCCAAGATCTTTCCTAATGCTTGCTATGTCTGTTTTTAATGAATAGATTATTTTTTTGTGACTATCCGATTTCCAGTTAAGAGTCAAGATGCCAACAGCTGACTGACTATCTGAGAATATGTTGATTTGATCAAATTCCTTGGTGGTATTAACTGAGATAATTCCGACCATTGAAAATTTCGAATAATGCCTGGGACGAGATAATTTGGTTTTGATTATGATTTGAAATTCGTAGTTTAGATAAAAGTTTAATATGTTGCCTTGGTACATTCAGCTGTGTATAGGTTTCAGGTTTGTATTCTTTTTTCAGTGTATTATCTGTGCGAAGTTTGTTATGATCATCAGAAGAAAGGATGGAAAAGAAGTATCTGTTGTATCTCTCTTCAAATTTCTTTCTAAACGCATATATGAGCGTGCCAACTATCTTTTCTTATGAGTTACACGTGGGTTAAGTGATGTCTAAAATTTTCAAAGAAAATAGTGTTAAAAAGGCACCAAAAGTTCAGGAAAACAAGCATGATTTACTGGACGTTGAAGGAAAATTCAGCTGATAGTACAACTAAAATATTCACATTTCTACCATTATCTCTCCCTTTGGGAGCACATAAGTGTTCAAATATTTCTATAAAAGAAAATGCTTAAAATTTTATTGGAGAGCAAAACGTATGTTATAATCTATATGCAAATTATGAAAACTGATTACAGGACATGTCCAGTATTAAAGGAGAAAAAAATACTTCAGAATCACTGGTATGCATGATTGCAGGAAACAAGCATTATATGTTTTTGGCCTTATACACATGTATGATCTTCTTTATTTTTGTAACTTAACAAATGAAATATTACTTGATTTCCATGTTTATTAGCTGTAATATGTATTAAATTAATTTTACAGTATTTGGTAGAGCTGTACATGCATTATCAAAAATTGGAGATGAACTTTATATTGAACCACAAGAGCATGGGGTAATTGATATGTTTATTAATATTTTTCCATTTATTTACACTGCCAGCCAAACAATTTTTCATTTCTCCACGCTTAACACCATGAAGGTGAAGTTGGGTGGAGATGAGTGGAGACACCATTCTCCAGGGTGGAAACACCCTAATTATAGTGAAGTACATGTAAGGACAGTGGATGAGAAAGAGACTTATAAGAAAAATCAAATGAACATGTTGTTCTTATCTTATTCTTCAATCGATTAATACTTTCAAGTTTTTATTATAGAAACTTGATATTAAATGTTCATAATAATTTATGATAAAAAAATAATGCTGTTGATTTAACTGTGTGATTGAAGTCTGATTTCAGATATATCCCTGTAACAAAATTTTCCATTAGAATTTCAGTATAAATAGGGGGTTGCTGTTGGTGTGGATAATACACAAAAATGCATTATACACAGCTAAATATGATACATGTTAAATGTAATAATAATTTACCTTTTTTTACCAGTTAGCTTTGAGAACAGTCAATTCTTCACGGTCAGCATATGGGTGTTTTTTGTTCTCACCAACATTCTTCCAGCATTATGATGATGGCTCTGGGCAGATCAGGTCAGAGGATAGTGAGGAAGATGGAGTTAGGTGTAAAGTAGCAATGAAGGTAATAGTTGCAAGGATGTATATTGTTGCAATTTTATATTCATATTTGTCGCATACATTTATTCCACATCTCATTTTCTTCTATTCT
This sequence comes from Arcuatula senhousia, assembly GCA_963971305.1. NCBI lineage: Eukaryota > Metazoa > Mollusca > Bivalvia > Mytilida > Mytilidae > Arcuatula > Arcuatula senhousia. The sequence continues at coordinate 30,807,415 of OZ020308.1, forward strand.
AAGAGCTGTTCCATTTATATTGATGTGGGGGAGGGGGGACACACTTTGTTCAAGACACCCCCACCAATATAAAAAAAAATCATTACACAAACACCAAAAAAAATGCATTCAACCTCACCAACAGAAAATTAAAATACTGCATCCCAATCGTCCCATGTAAATTTAAATGGAACAGCCCTAACATGCCTAAGTACAAATGTAATTAAAACAACAACAAAATAGGGATAAGGTAAAATGACCCCCCCCCCAGATGAAATTTGGCAAAGATATATACATGTAATTATAAAATTTAAAATTAGAATAAGTGTATGTGACACCAACCTACATAATATAAACGGAAATCTAAAACCCACAATGATAATTTAATAGCCAGCAGCCTTCAATGTGTTAAATGTGACCAGCCTGCACACAGTTTTGCAATTGGCCCAAGATAAAGATATAATGCATACGATTAAAAACCAATCCTAAAAATGTCAAAGAAATACCCCTTCTGGACATAGAACAGCAAAGATGCAATAGAATGCCTCAAGCATTAATCTGACTTCTGCCAGTCATAGCTTATAGATTATCATGATTATAGATAATATATCTGTTATGTTTAATCTCTTTTTCAGTCATGTCTAACTGTGTTCAAATCCATGTCTACCATAGAAAAGACAGTAGAAAGATGTAAGATAAAACTAAACATGAATGAATCCAGACTGATTTTCCAACTTTACTGCAAGCATGGTAAGTGCCAAGAGTACATCATGTAAATGTTACAATATACATTTATTGACTTTGATAATGTTGGGGACCAGGTTTTATCATCCAAAATGAAATTATACTCACGGGCCAATGGGGTAGTGGATTTTATTTTATAGGGTTGATTAAACAGATATTCACTGAAATCAAAGTCTTTGAATGTTTTATTATATGACTACCAAAATTAAGTGAAAAGATAAAGAATGTATTTATAGACCAATTCATATTGGGAAATAATCCAATTTGATGTAAGAATGCAAATGTCGAAGGTCAACAAGGGTAAAAATTGACAGTGGAAATCAAAGATTTGTGTTATACATGTAATATATTTGAAGGAAATGTGAACAAAATTAAAAAGTTTACATTGTTGATCAGAATTTATGGATTTTAAAAAATATCCAAATGAAACAATATTACTTACTAATAGTAATTGCAGACAGCAAATATGCATGATTTCATAAAACAATTTTGAACCATTTGATTTTATTCAGCAAAAGCAGAGTAAAATGGTGGATAGAATGTAACACAAGATCTTGGTATTCATCAGTTGCAAAATTACACAAAGAAAATTAATATATTGTTTATTATACCAGAATTTATTAAAATAGAAAAAACATTTTGAATATTGGAGTAGAAAGTTGAAATAACTAGTTATTATGTTAAAAGGTATTTGGTGCATTGATGAAAATTGAAGCAACTTGTGTTTTAAGGCCCTACCTACAAAAGTATAGGGACATTTAGTGTTCAGGTTGAAGTTGTTTTTCAATGGTGGATGTGGGGCATGTCTTGATACATTTTTTTTTCTGTTTACAGGAATCATTAAGACGCACAACCTTGCAATTATAGAATGTGAAACACTACAGGCAGTTTTCTCCAAAGATATGAGTCCAAACCAACTCACTGCTCAGGCAAAGTAGGTATAGTATTCATGGTTAATATCATATAGTGGGTTATTTTCACGGTTGTTTAATTTTCACTGGTAAACACAAATAGCGAAAATAAATCCTGTAAAAATATCTATGTTATAGAAATGTTATAGAAATCATATACAAACACAAAACTACTTCAGTCCTCAAAAATAATTACTTTCTACTTAGTCACCATTAAACCAGGATATTCTATCCAGTTCAGGAAACAGTAATTTTTACAAAATGGTAAAAGAGTCTCCCAATTTGTAGACAATCCTTGATAACCTCAATAACTTGAATTTAGCTCAGTTTACCCCATATTGATGGGATTTTCACTCTTAAAGTAATAGGAAGCCTTTAAATGCCCTGATGAACCCATATTTGCATACAATCAATTTAATTAATAAACCCTTTCATGCCTGTGTACTAATGAAGAGACACTTTTCTGATAACGAGATAGAAAATGTATGACTAATTTAAATGAAAAGTTACATAGTCTCCTGATCAGGGGATTGTCTCCAAATTGGAGAATAATTCCAAGCTTATAGTTTTCTCAGAAACTACTATCACATTCTATTGATATTTGGTATACAGCATCAGCATATTTTGGGCAGATTGAAAAATTTGGGGTGTAAAGTGGTAAATATCAGTCCGCTGGCAGGCAGAAAAAAACTTTATAACAGTTTTGTCGACAACTTCTTATAACGTCTCTTCATATTTAGTATGCACCATCAGCATGGTTCCATATTTTTATGTTATTTCCACAAACTTTTCATTAAATATGGCCTCTTGATTTTCTTATGAAAATCCTAAATTATCTAAGACACAAAGTTGTGTTAGCTTATTATGATCTTATTTAAACTTTTGGCTTCTTTAGGATACTGCATAATTTTGTAGTCTTTTATTTCAGACTATTGGCTGATGCAGTGGTCAATTTTCAGTCTAACCAAGAGGAGATAACTCTGATCATTACTCCAGAAAAAATCTCACTGAAAAACTATGTGGACGATGAGCCAGGTTTGTATTACACAGAATTATGAATTTACCTGTAAAGTATGTTCTTTTGTTTTATCTATATAATTGGATAAGAAAACAAAAAGGTAAAAAGTAAAATTTGTTAAATTTACGTACCATTGAAATAAACCTGCAGCCTTCAACTTAACAAGTGGTCGCTGCTGGTTCAATTGCAATTGGCCCTAGATAAAGTTAATATTATAACACAAATGAAAAATTTAAAACCTAAACTCAGCTTTTATCCTTAATAATCAAATTAAAAAAAAAAATTACAAGTTCTGTTTACAAACATGACAAACCTGTCATTTTCTTACTACTGTATTCACTTTAAGTTAAAATATAAATTCTTACGTAAATGACTCTTTTCAGTGTGAGATGACCAGGTTGAGATGCGAGCAGGTGCAACGTCCATTAACCAATAATAACCGTCGGTACTGATATTGATCGATGATGTCGACCAATGAAATGCAATGTTATTTTAAACTTTCGGTTTTTAGAATGAAGTCACCTAAGGTTTCAGAATATAAAAATTTCATTTTTACGGAAGAAATAGGTACATAACACGCGTTCTTGGAAAACTGGCAATGATCTTTCACTCGTGATAGAATTTTTTGGGTCTTTTGACTCTTTCCGCTGCGCTCCACTCGCAAAAAGACTAAAAAATTCTATCACTCATGAAAGATCAGCCGGTCTTTTCCAAGAACTTATAAATCTTTCAACTCATTCAATGTACATACATGTAATTACATTCTGTTAGAAAAAAATGAAATGTTTGCACAGGTTCATTGATAAGATTGCACAAAATCCTTTTTTTAAACTACTCTGTGTATTAAAGTGGTTGTTGAGGTCCCTCACGCTGGTGAGTTTCATCGAGAACTATTACTTCATTACCAAAGTACTACATGTATTAACCAATTAAATCTCTGTTGTAAAAACAAAATAAAGGGAATGTAATTATGTATATGTATTTCATATTTTATAGATCCAAACAAAGTAGTCCACACCGTGGTCCATCTAGATCCTGATGAGTTTGATAACTGTCAAGTGGGTGTTGATACTGATATTACATTTTGTCTGAAAGAACTTAGGGTGAGTAGCAAACACTTCTGACAAAACAGAACTTTTCTCTGTAACTATGTCATATAGTTTTGTGAGAATAAACTTCATTCATTCATTCACAAACACCTGTTAAAACTTAATTTGGCTAGCTATTTTAATGTACAAATCAGTTTGGGATGTAAATTGGTTGGGCTAATTGACCCTCTATCCTTATTCCTTAGTAAAACCATAGTTTTTGAAAGTGTCATATTCCTCTGTGAAATAATCTTTAACCAATAAGTATTATTCCCTTTAATTCACATCATCATATTAGGGTTGTTCCAGAATTAAACTTGTGGGGGGTTGGGAGGAACTTCTATTACATATATGGTGGGTGGTGGGTGTTTTCGAAATATTTTGTTAAGAAACAATGATAAAAATTTATTATTTTTTTATGGATGGTGGGGAAAAGAAAAAAGTACCTCTCACCCCCCCCCCCACATTTAATTCTGGAACAGCCCTTAGTAAAACATAGCCTTTGAAGTGTCATATTGCTCTGTGTTATAATCATGGTAATCTTTTTACCAATTACCAATATTCCATTTAATTCTCATTGTCATATTATCTTAAAAGAGTTATTTACATTACTTGTTTGTGTTTTCAGGCTATCCTAGGATTTTCAGAAGCGTTAAATATGCCACTGAATATTCATTTTGAAAGTGCAGGCAGGTAAGTGAGGACTATGATATGTTGAACATGGCATCAAGCCATTTGTACACAAAAGTTACAACACATGTTTCTGAACATATGTTCACCATATGCTTGATGCTTACACATTGTAAACATATGTTTGGCAAACATATGCTTAGGGCTTTTCCAGGAATAAATGTAATACCAATTTACGGTACCGCTACAGAATTTTTATAATTTTTTTCACATCTCTTAAGCATTTAGAAACATGTTTAACCCACCACCTTAGAAATAAATATTGCAGAGAGTTCTGACTCCCTTATAAATTTTTTCCTGGTAAATCCCTTAACATATATGGTAACTAAAACATTACTTTATTTAAAATGTGAGTTGTTCATAAGCTATTCATTTAAAGTAATTTTTTATCATATTTTTTTTCTAAAACACATGTTTGGTGACATATGTTTACTACATGTAAATAGGCACAAAACATAAGAAAAACATAAGTTCAACAGAGTAATAAAGTTTGTTTTTTGCAAACATACATGTGCATGCATGTCTAACAAATGCAATTCCTTTGTACATTTATGAATCATGTAAATGTAATAAGAATACAGTGCTAATCTTAATATGATGCAGGTTAAACCTGTGACGCTCCCGAAGTTTGAACGTATCCTTAAATATTTTATAAAAAGCTAAAATAAGTTTTCAAATGTTTATTGGGCAATTAATTGAAACAAATTCTTATTCGAAAATAAAAACAAAGTAGCTTTTCTTGTGGGTCCTTTGTGCGCTTAATGACGTCAGGAATTTTCAAAGAAAAAAGCGTTAAAAAGACACAGAAAGCCCGGGAAACCGCGCGTGATTTACCGGACGTTGAAGGAAAATTGAGCCCATAGTACAACTAGAATATTGACATTTCTGCCATTATCGCTCCCTTCGGGAGCGTATTAATTTTCTTGTACTGGTACACTTTTCTTTAGTGTTCATTAAAAGAGAACATTGAGATACATTTGTGCTTGAATTAGTTCAAATGCCATGTTAGAGAATAAAGTATTAATCAAATAGCTAAAAGAAATTTGTTATATGTATCACAATTTTTTTTTTAAAAAGCACTTTTGTTTTTGAATAAATTTAAGAATACTATTTTAATTTCAATAGACCTGTGGTATTTGGAATCAACAGTGATACAGCATTTGAAGCTAATCTTGTGCTGGCAACTCTAGCAGATGCTCAAACTCAAGGGACACAACCCAGTACATCTCGCCAAGCTACAAAATCTAAACCAAGGTTTGTACAACTTTTATCATGTTATCTGCATAGAGAATAAAAAGATCAATTTGGCACTAGATATAGTTCTTTTTGCTTAAGACTGATTAAACACTTTGGACAGTGTACACTCAAAATAAAAAGAAAAAAACCAAAACAATGTGTTACTGACATCTTCATTTAAATGTGGACATTTAAAAAGTCAATTTTGTACAATAAAGGATGTTTGCTGCTATTAATGGAAATAAAAATTTTAAAAAAATTTATGCCTTAAATAAAAAGATAACAGATATTCCAGATAAAGATATAGAGTAAGCAAAATCTTTCTGATATGTTTGTGACCTGGTTTTGAAGATAAAGTATATTCACGTATGTGATCTGTTAATAGGTTTAGCTTTAGCACTATTTTATCTAATAGAACCAATGACAAAATTAATAGGATTCTATAAAACATTGCATATCACTTTTTATACCCCCCGCAAACAAAGTCTGTCTGTCCGTCTGTCCACATAAATCGTAAGCACTGCTCCAAAACCGCATGAAGGATTTTGCTGAAACTTAAAATGAAGGAAGTACATCATATGTAGATGTGCATGAAGAATTTTCATCACACTCAGACATCATTCAGGGGAGATAATTGGACTTAGACTTTTTAAATACGTTATTCAATGGGAGACCTCGTAGGCACAACTCCTCCTAAACCACTCGAAGGATTTTGATGAAACTTTACATGAAAGAAATACATCATATTTAGATGTGCATGAAGAATTTATATTGCTCTTGGTTATCATTGAGGGGAGATAACTAGACTTGAGATTTTTTTTACAGTACGGAGTCCAATATGAAGCGGGGGTATCCTTTCGTGAGCTCCCTCACAGTATTACTTGTTTATACTATATAAAAACCATTGATCATCAAAAGGAAATAAGGAATTCAGGGACAAAAATTTATAACCCCATTTTAATGGTTAAAACCAGAGAAATCCAAAAATAAATTCATCTTTTTAGTCCCCTACCCTACCGGCGAAAGCCGAAGGGGACTATAGGTTTGCGCTCTGTCCGTCCGTCTGTCTGTCCGTCTGTCTGTCCGTCTGTCCGTCTGTCCGTCTGTCCGTCTGTCACGCCTCAGTTTTCCGCACTTTTTTTCTAAACGCTTATAGATAATGAACTGATTTTTGGTATGTGAGTTTACCTTGATGAGTTACAGATCAAGTTTGAGTTTCGTGCCGGTCCACAAATTTTTATGGGAGTTATGGCCCTTTGAACTTTGAAAATTCACTAAAATTTCAGTTTTCCGCACTTTTTTTCTAAACGCTTATAGATAATGAACTGATTTTTGGTATGTGAGTTTACCTTGATGAGTTACAGATCAAGTTTGAGTTTCGTGCCGGTCTACAAATTTTTATGGGAGTTATGGCCCTTTGAACTTTGAAAATTCACTAAAATTTCAGTTTTCCGCACTTTTTTTCTAAACGCTTATAGATAATGAACTGATTTTTGGTATGTGAGTTAACCTTAATGAGTTACAGATCAAGTTTGAGTTTCGTGCCGGTTCACAAATTTTTATGGGAGTTATGGCCCTTTGAACTTTGAAAATTCACAAAAATTTCAGTTTTCAGCACTTTTTTTCTAAACGCTTATAGATAATGAACTGATTTTTGGTATGTGAGTTTACTTTGATGAGTTACAGATCAACTTTGAGTTTCGTGCCGGTCCACAAATTTTTATGGGAGTTATGGCCCTTTGAACTTTGAAAATTCACTAAAATTTCAGTTTTCCGCATTTTTTATCTAAACGATTATAGATAATTAACTGATTTTTGGTATGTGACTTTATCTTGATGAGTTACAGATCAAGTTCGAGTTTCGTGCCGGTCCACAAATTTTTATGGGAGTTATGGCCCTTTGAACTTTGAAAATTCACTAAAATTTCAGTTTTCCTCACTTTTTTTCTAAACGCTTATAGATAATGAACTGATTTTTGGTATGTGAGTTAACCTTGATGAGTTACAGATCGAGTTTGAGTTTCGTGTCGGTCAACAAATTTTTATGGGAGTTATGGCCCTTTGAACTTTGAAAATTCACTAAAATTTCAGTAAGTTAGAAAATCCATTGCAATTTTGTTTTCTACACTTTTTTATTGTTCCGTTTAGATAATAAACTGATCAAGTTTAGGTGTTCATTTGTTTGACAAATTGTTACCAGTGACTGAAATATGAGGCCGGTAGGGGACTATGTATTGTTTTGCAATACTCTCAGAATGCTTGTTTGTCATTGAAACAAATAATGTCCTGTGGATGCCTTGTTTTTATTCTATTTTTATGACAATTTTACTTGTTTCACTTGAATAATATAAATCAATCAAATGCCTGAGACCGTCTGGTCAAAAGTTGAAAGCTACAGAAACCTAGAATTTACAAACTAATAAAGATCTGAAAGTTTTAAAAAGGATGCGCTAAAATTACATCACACCTGAAAGCAGAGTTATACAAGGGCACATAAAACTAAAATAGGATAATGGAAGCAAAATTTTGATTTTTTTGACTGAATCATAGGTTGTCATAATTTCTGATTCACAATGATTGACAAAGGATCCTTTCAAATGGATTCTGTCTTGTAGAAAATTTAGATCTTTTACAATACATGTACTATCAATGGCATTACTGTAAAAGTATTATTTTCAGGTGGTACCAATTTTCGTGGGTTCGGAAAACCATGAAAATTGATTCCCAATTACCAGTAATATCAAAATTTGCATTGATTTCTATTATGAATTTGTTAAAACCACAAAATTCTAGAATCCATTGACATGCATTTTTTTACCCAGTCCTTGAAAATTGATACACTCTTATTTTAGTATTTGTCAAAGTCTGTTTTTAAAGGGAAATAGTAAATGACATTGGTTTATGTTTAGAAACATTGTATTGTCTGAATTGTAGGGCCAAGACTAACACTAGTAGTAGACTAAAAGACTCCAAAGTATCTGAAAGGGGAGATAATCATAGTCAGAATGGAGAAAGGTATAACATTTGTGTAGTTAAAAATTGACAAGCTGGTGTACTAAAGATATGCATATGATAAACAAAAACATTTTATGCCCCCACAACAACATATCAAAGGACATTAAGTTTTATTTATATCTGTACGTACGCCTGTATGAATTTCCATCAACCTTTTGAAAAAAAAACATCCATGAGAATGATTTGAAATTTGGCAGGGTGGTTCTTTATGACAAACTGCATGTCCTAAGAGACTTTCAGATCTGTCAGACTTCTGCATCCTGTTGGAATGATATTATTCAATATAATTGCAGGGGGTAATTTTACATTTGTTTAAATATTTTGTAATGGGGACAAAAGAATACTATTTGCCAGAAGGTATAATTTCAAAAAAAAAATGAAAAAATCAAAGTAACCTAGTACACTAAAAAATTCATTCAGAGATTTTTGTGAAATATGGTGGGTGCCAAATCTCATGGAATGCCACAAAAGACTCTTCATAGAGTTTGATAAAGAGTAGGCTTAAAGAGGCCCCTTCCAATGTCTAACTGTTGTGGGGTGGGGTGGGATTTGCATACGCAATAAGCTTGTTTCCTAATCCAGGATGAATGATTTAATTAATGCAAAGTAATTGTGTCTAGAAGATTCATATTTATAGAGATAAGTATTTCCTGTTTATTTTACATCACAGCCTATCATAACTTTATAACACTGCCTTATCTACAATGACATACTTGCTAAAACATGCTATAGTACTTCACAGCATAGGATGTAAACAAAAGGTTAATAGGCCATGGAAAGCTACAACATTGGTTAACATGTAATCCTCTCCAAATTTACCTGGTGCCAATCTGTTTTTGTTATATACAACTGACGATGTTTGCAATTGTATTATGCTATGGCAATGTTGTCGTCTGTGGAAACTTTGGTTTCCGTGTAATAACCATGATAACTTAAGTTGTAGTTTGCCAATTGTTATAAAACTTTGATTTGATGTTTGTTACCACTAAAGGAATGTTGGAACAACAAAATGTATTGCATTTATATATGCCCCATTTTACGAAAATAGAGGGGCATATAGTTTTCCAGTCCGTTCGTCCACCCGTCTGTTTGTCCCAAATCTCCATATTTCCAAATTCCCACTTACTTACAAATGCAACATCAATCATGTTAGTAGGGTAGGTGCACTTAGTGATGCTAAGCACAATGCATGCTTCAGATGCTGGATGTGACCTATATTTTCCGCATGAAAGACTACTTTCAGAAGAATGGTTAAAGTCTATTCCCACTTACTGACAAGTGTCACATCAATCATATTGGTATGGTAGGTGTACCTAGTCATGTTTAGCACAATGCATGCTTGGATGCTGGATGTGACCTATATTTTATGCATGGATGACCTCTCACTGAAGAATTGTTTAAGTCCATTCCCACTTACTGACCATAAAATTATACTCTTGGAGCAACTTCATGGTTTAGTGATTGCGAAAAAAAAAAATGTTGTGAGATGGGGCATTATGTCTGTTGGACATATTCTTCTTATTTTTGACATTGTATGAAATCAAGTTCACCTCTTTAATTGCTTGAAATGCAAAAAAAAATAGTGTATTATGAAAAAACAATTTTCAGAAATATAATAACAATGAATATAGTTGTCTATGTTATGCGTATGATCAAATATGTTTGGTTTCAGTGTGAAATCCTGAAAACAAAGAAATACCCATGTTTTGGCCTTATCTTGTTATCTTGTAAATGTATTGGCTAGGGTTTCCTGCTTTAAAGTGTCATTCATCGATCATCAAATTTCCTGTTTTTAAGTGTTGTTGTTTTTGTGTCTGTGGTAAAAAGCATCATCTTTGTTTAAAAAATAAAACAATCATTATGATTGTTTACTGAATCCAGCTGTGAGAGCCCCATCTCTGTGTCTGTCAACAATGTTTATGCCGCCACTGCATATTTTAGAGAGGGCGCTATATTGCAATCACCTTGTCTGTCCAGACACGCTTTCATAACAGGTTAATCAGCCGCTACTTAAGGGATTGATTTCATATTTCAAAAAGATTGCTTTCAAATGAATTGATAATGGCATTTTAAAAATACAAAGTCACTGAAAATACTTCAAATACATGTTAACATGGTAAAGCGAATTAGCACAGTTTACACTTCCCAAGCTATAAATGGACTTACAAACTAGTTTACAGACTATCATATCTGAAGGAGGACTACATTTTTTTCTGCCCATATTTTTAACTTCAGTATCAATGACATTAAGCATGATGAGTTTTCAATGGGCTGTATTTAGATCTTTAAGTTGAACAGAAAACATTAAATGAAAACACAAACATTTTTTGTACTGTAAACCTGGACATTTTTATACCCCCCACTTCAAAAGTGGGGGGTATATAGTGATAGAGGTGTCCGTCCGTCCTTCCGTCCGTCCGTCCTTCTGTCCGTCTGTCCTTCCGTTACACTTCAGGGTACCCATCTCTTAAACCCCTTGGTGGATTTTCATGAAACTTACACACAATCTTTGTGACATAATGTAGATGTGCACCTACTATTTTAAAATTTGATAAGAATGATTTTTGGAGTTTCCCATAGCAAAACATGGACTTAGCCATTCGCCTACATGGGGGTACCCATCTCTTATCCGCAACTCCTCCTAAACCCCTTGATGGATTTTCATGAAACTTACACACAATCTTTGTGACATAATGTAGATGTGCACCTACTATTTTAAAATTTGATCAGAATGATTTTTGGGGTTTCCTATACCAAAACATGGACTTAGCCATTGACTACATGGGGGTACCCATCTCTTATCCGCAACTCCTCCTAAACCCCTTGATGGATTTTCATGAAACCTACACATAATCTTTGTGACATAATGTAGATGTGCATCTCCTATTCTAAATTTTATCTGATTAATTTTTTGGGGGGGTGGGGGGTTTTTATTTGTGAGTTGGGCTCACAGTTTTTCTAGTTTTTCATGGTTTTCATGTTGACATTGCTAGTGAGAAAATTTAACAGTGCATATTTCTTTCTTTTATATTATAGTCATGGTAAATAATTTAAGGGCTGTTCCAGAATTAAACGTGTGGGGGGGGGGGGGGGTCGGGAGGAACTTCTATTACATATATGGTGAGTGGTGGGTGTTTAAGAAATATTTTGTAAAGAACATATGATAAAAAATAATTATTTTTGATGGGTGGTGTGGTAGAGAAAAAAGTGCCTCCCCCCCATTCTATTCTGGAACTGCCCTAACTTATATATATTTATAGAATAATATAATAGCGAGAAATATAATTCAGTCGTCCTACCGCGAAAAAAAACCCAGAAAATGCATAATTTCCCAGTTTTCAGTGTGTCACTGGATCACAGAAAAAGACTATTTTCCTTGAGTTATAGTTCTGTGCTAGTTCTCTATGTAATCTGATTTTGATTAAACTTCGTATTAATGTCTTTCAGCTTGAACAGAAGTCAGAGATTAGAAGCTGCCTATGATGCTATGATGGATGATGAATTTGACAATGACATGGCAATATCTGACATGCCAACATTGCATAATAATACAGAAGTTAAAAGCAACTTAAGTTCTAAAAATAACCATGATGCAATGTCAATTTCAAACAATGGTGATGGAGGACATTCAGAGATCACCAGTTATACATGTAGTACAATGAGCAAAGGAAAGAGAACTCTGTATAACATGAACCAGAGTGAAAATTTTGAACCCCCCTCTCCTCAACCCTCCACCTCACGGAACGGGGGTTGGTTGAACAAGTCCACTCATGTCGTGGGTCCAGATGATGATACACAACAGTCCCAACAGAGCCTGGTTATCCCTAATCAGTCTATGGTTAGTTATTGTAGGGTTTTGTTAAAAGAAGCAAAGCCAAAGGCTGCCAAATTCCAAAGTCAATGAAAAATGATTGACAACACTACAAAAAGAACCGCAAAATTTAACTAAGCTATTAACAGGAATGCAAACTATCATATAAAAAGTGAGCTCAAGTACTGCAGATATCATGTTTGAAATTAAATAAAGTAGGCAACGAATATTTTCTCTCAAAAATAAAAAAAAGTCCTATGTGTTTTGTAATTACAGTGAATTCATTTGGTGGAGAACCAAATTTCGTTTTTCAACATCACCCACAAAATTCATGAAAATTAATACCCTTCGAAAAATTATGAAACTACAGATGAACTACTAATTAGCATGACAGTTTACAAAAAAAAGCAATCCCTTTTAGGTAAAATTAATGAAACTATTCATTATCAATTTTTATATTTACACTAATAAATAGACTGTAATACTGTCATTTTTTTATAATAAGGTTGAAACCTGTTGAAAAATGACAGTATTATAACATACAAAACTCATGCCAATGGTGGCAAAATGTTTTGCCTGTAATTCTTGATTTCAAAGCATTATTAAGATTTTTAATTTTCTGCCTTAGACAATGGACACAAGTGGGGTAAATACAACACTACAGGAGGAGGAAGAAGAGGAAGACATGGTCCCAGGAACTCCCCCTAGTAAAAAAGTAAGTACAGTCAAACCTGTCTTATATGAACCTACAGGGGAAAAGGGGAAAATAGTCGCACAAAACAGGTGGTCACTCAAGAGAGGTTTACTTCATAAAAAGTGGTATATGTTTTATGAAATTTTCTATATAACATAAGATACTTAAAAAGTCATTATAAATGTGGATATTTTCACAAGGTGATATATCGAATTTTTGATAAATTAAACTCTTGCTTGGAGGATGAAATAGGCCATAATAAAATAATTCCTAGATTCTCATCCAAATTTCTTGAAATAATGGTGCAGTTGGGTGAACAATTTATATTTTTTAGCTATTTTGATAAAATGTTCTGCCAATGAAAAGGATATTGACAAAAAATGAACATAATTTGGCAAAAAAAAACAAAATATTTTTTTTCTTTCCAGATTGCTAGAAAAAAATCTAGGATATTTTTATGTTTGTCTTATCATGTTTTCGTATAGTTTATATTCTAATCTAAAGAGTATTTTTTTTCACACATTGTGACCCCACTTCACATTAAACTAGATATATTGCAAAAACAAAAGTTTAATTTTCTCCCTTGGATTACATCTAAGCGCAATTAAATTTCTCCTGCATATCTCCATTTGATGTACTTCTTTCATGTTAATTTTCATCTATACCTATAGAGTTAAGGAGCAGTTACGCTTCCACAGACAGAGTGAATACTATAGACCCCCTAAGTTATTAACACACTATATTGCATGATACACCAATACCCAATGGATATGATCTGAAGCCATCTGTCCTCATTTAAAAAATTAGATACATAAACATATGTTGTATAATCCAGATGGTTCCAATGTATCATTTTTGGCCAGATTTCACAAAGTGAAAAATCCAGATTATAAAATGGTGAATGTCAGGCAGGTGGGCGGTGTGTAGGCGGGGAAGAAATTTTCTTAGCAACTACTATTCACAGCTACTTAATTTCTGGTATACATTGTCAGGCTGTGGTCCCATAGCTTGGAATATGATTTCAGGTTTGTCGCTCACCTTCTTCCTGTTTAACAAAATCTGGCCATTTTTGACTTTGACAGATTTTCTTTTGTTATTCAAATGAGAAAAAATGGGGTTTTTGACCGTATATGTCTGGTTTTGATCAGGTAAAATGGTGTGATTAAGCAATAATTAAGCATAGAAATAGAATTATTGTTATATTAAAATGGTTGTGATATGTATTTGTAATTTCTTTTACAGTTCAGATCCCTATTCTTTGGTATGTCCCAAGCTAGTACTACAAGTCAGCCTTCACAACAGGCAAAACCTAAAGCTGCAGTGTTGGTAGAGGACTCGGATGAAGACTAAGCCAGATCTAACATCAATTAGTAAAATTAAGACCACCCAACATAACAAATTCACTGACTCAGGCTTGGGTAGCTAAAACAACCAAACTATTGGTGAAAAACTTTGAAGAAAAAAAAAATATTTGAATCTGATATTTATATTGACGACAAATCCTGTTGTAAAAAGAGGAATGATTCATGTTTTATCATTTAAACCTCCTTACTACATAAAACTTTTTGCAGATACTGTATTTTTGTTTTCATGGAAGTATAAAAATTCAATCAATGTAAAAACTGCATAAATTTGATTATGAAACAATTAGTTAAATGAATTAAGACGAGTTTTACCATTTTACCAGAAGATTGAGGTTTTATCAAGCTTGATTAACAATAACACCAGAAATATAATATATTGAATAGTTATTGTTTTTACTTCCTCCTTGTTATTTATATTGACTATTGTTAAAAATAAATTTAACTTCAATGAAATTAGCGTTGACTATGATTAAGGTTTTCAATTTTATGCTACAAGACCTTTGTTGATGAGGGGGTATCCTCTGGGAGCCCCATGCATGTTTTGAGGGCATTAAACCTGGTTGAGAGAATTATTATACCCCCACTCGTAAGAGAGGGGGCTATATTGCAATCACCTTGTCTGTCCGTCTGTCCGTCCGGTTCAATTTCTCTGCTTCTACTGGATGGATTGGTTTCAAATTTGGTACACAGCTTCAGCATGATGAGTTATACTATGCCTACCCTTTCCAGGTCAGTCCATCATCTACTTCCTGTTTTCCAAGCCGACTTAGACTTTTTTAGGGAAAAAAAAATTGAAATGTGAAGTTTTTCGTAACAGATTTCTCGGCTTCTACTGGATGGATTGGTTTCACATTTGGTACACAGCTTCAGCATGATTAGTTATACCGTGCCTCCCCTTTCCAGGTCAGTCCATCATCTACTTCCTGTTTTTCGAGCCGACTTAGACTTTTAAGGGTAAAAAATTTGAAAAGTGAAATTTTTCGTAACAGATTTCTCGGCTTCTACTGGATGGATTGGTTTCAAATTTGGTACACAGCTTCAGCATGATTAGTTATACCGTGCCTCCCCTTTCCAGGTCAGTCCATCATCTACTTCCTGTTTTCCGAGCTGACTTAGACTTTTTATGGGTCAAAAATAGACAATTTTTCGTAACAGATTTCTCAGCTTCTAGAGAAAGGATTGATTTCAAATTTGGTATACAGCTTTAGCATGATGAGTTGTACCGTGCCTCCCCTTTCCAGGTCAGTTGGTCTTCTACTTCCTGTTTTCTGAATGGCCGAGTGGGGGTATGCTTAGCACGACTAAGTGCAACCCCTTGTTTCTCTTGAAATGTCTACCAAATCAGAAGCATTGATAGCTTGAACTCCTGTTTTATAATGTTGGGTGTCGATGGCCGTATGGTCTAAGGTGCAGTCAATTACCACAACAGGTTGTTGGATTGATTCCCAGTTTGTAATTTACAAAAACAGGATTTTCCCACCTGTATGTATTTTGGTTTGTCAGTTACCTGCCCAAGGTAAGTATTTTGCTCTTGGTACTCCAGTTTCCTCTACCATTAAAACTGACTGACTTTTATGGCCCATATGCATCAAAAAGGGCATTAAACACCAACACACACTCGCACACCCACCCGTCCACACAGACACACACTGGTATGTAATTTCCTTATTTTGTCTACTCTCCTTGGACTTACAAGCCCTTTTGTGTATATTTGTTGTAACTTTTACTATCCCCTGTCGCAACATGGAGCAGGGACTTTGAAATGCTGGTGTTTGTCTGTCTGTCACCCTTTTTTTTCCTAACAGATTTTTCAGCTTCTATTATTCCTAGGCTTTTGATTTTTGTTGTGCAGCTTTAGGTAGGGGTCTCAAACTGTGGGATGCGTTTCTTACCTACTTCATGATCAGTACAACGAACTGACTTAGAAATTTTTAAGGGTAAAAAATTGAACAATTTTCGTAACAGAATTTTAAGCTACTGTTATTTGTAGGCTTTTGGTATTGGGTACCAAAAAAAATGTATGTAGCTTCAGGTAGAGGTCTCATATTGTGGGATTTATTTCCAGGTCTGTCACTTACCTACTTACTACTTGTTTAACAAGCTGACTTAGAATTTTAAAGAGTCAAAAATGGAAAATTTTCGTAACAGATTTCTCAGGTACTATTAATCCTTGACTTTAATATATGGTTTGCAGCTTCGGGTAAGGGTCTCATATGGTAGGATGTGTTAACAGGTCTGTCACTTACCTACATCTGTTTAACAAGCTGACTTTGAATTTTTTAAGGGTCAAAAATGGAAAATTTGCCGAACAGATTTCTCAGATACTATTACATGTATTTGTAGGCTTTTGATAGTTGATATGTA
Source organism: Arcuatula senhousia (assembly GCA_963971305.1). Classification (NCBI taxonomy): domain Eukaryota; kingdom Metazoa; phylum Mollusca; class Bivalvia; order Mytilida; family Mytilidae; genus Arcuatula; species Arcuatula senhousia. The sequence goes on from OZ020308.1 coordinate 30,824,329, forward strand.
GCTTCAGGTAGAGGTGTCATATGGTAGGATCTGTTACAAAGTCTGTTGTTTTTTCAACTTCATGTATAGCTAGCAGACTTAAACTTTTGCAGCTCAGTGGGGGGGGGGGGGCAGGAATTCTGTTCTTGTCTATGTTTGTGTTTTGCTACTTTATTTTTAACATTACTACACTGTCAATTCTAGGACCCTTTTTTCATCAAATTTGGATTATGTTACTTATTTTTTCCATAAAATATACAAATTCTAATGAAAACTAAAATATAATTTTATTCAACATTTGTAACATATACAAGAAATAGTAAAAACAACTACACTTTAAAAAAAAAATAAATACAGTTTATGAGACAGTTATTTGAAATGAATTTAATTGGATCAAGCCTTAAAGTTCTAGGTTAGAATAGAGTTTATTACTCCAGTCAGCTTGTTTTTAACACAATCTAGAAGTAACTTTAACATAGTGTTACTGAGTGCATATAAATTCCATATTTTTTACTTCCATTTCCAAAGTGCATATTTATACAGTGAATAAATAGGTTAATTCCTCAAAATTGATTTAGTTCATCCTGTACAAGTTTCAGGCATCAAAGGTTGATTTCCCTCCAATTAGAACTTTTAATTCCTGCATGAGATTCAGAAATAAAAGGCTAGAACTTCTTAAATTCCTGTACAAGTTTCTGGCATCAGCAGGTTCCCTTTGTTTCCACTATTTGTTACTCTCCTTTGAGATCTGTTGAAGATGTACATCCTATAAGAAAAGAAATAAATGTGTCTTAAAATAGCACAAAACATTCAAACAAAGTGTATAATAATCATTAGAAAATAGTGAGATGTGGAATGAGTGTTCACATCACAACTCACATAAAAAGCCTTAACTTAGAAAAGACAGAATGGAAAACCACCAGAAGCCTTCAACAAGGCCAGTAGGCGCTGCTCACTGTTCTGCAAATGGCCTATGGTCTAAAATGCATATAATTCAAATCCAGTCCTGAAATTACCACAGATAAAACCCCTTCTTAAACAAGAATAGAAGACATAAAAAAGACAAGTACAAACAAAAGGGTTGTCAAAGATTCCTGACTTAGGAATGTCTATTGTGTTGTAAATGAAATTTAAATATAAAAATTTTAATATCCAAGATCTCTTCATCGGGCGAATGATTTTTTTATGAAATAAGAAAATATCTATACCAGTATATATTTTGAAATAAAAAGTCTTTATAACCATATTATAATCCAAAGCCCACATTTGAATACATTGAAAGTAGGACACAAAGTATTGATGTCTATTCATTAACTCGTATGCATCTAGGTTTATTGTTATGGTAAAGTCATAGTTCTCTGTCTCAATGACAACCCACTAGTTTGAGGTGGGCAAAGTTTATTTCATTCACAAGCGAAAACTATTTCTATAGTTCAATTGCTCTATACTAAGAACATTCTTTATTATTTTGGGGATAATTCCACATATTAAAATCAGAAATTTTCATAAAGACAAATAGGAGGATCTCTTGAGTACAGGTTTCCTCCATTTCTTTTGATGCCCCGTCGCCCTGCACCTTTGCTTTACTCATCTCTTGTTCTGTCAATGTTTACATAGTCCATGCCCCCTAAACTCCTGGTTTACACTTATTCCATCCCCATGCTCATGTCCCCTGTCCACCCCCCATTGTTAAGAGCTGAGCCACCAAACCTAAGCCAAGCACATCTTTGAAGAAGAGAATATTATCTCTGTCTCCAACATCATTGGGTACTCCAGGATCTTATCCCACTTAGCTTGCACTCTTCCCACTCTGACTGCCCACTCATTTTTAAGCGAAGAACTATATATTGAACAATAAAGTTAGAGAATCAAAATTGATTTAATTTACACATCTTCTTTGAAATAGAAAATGTTATTCCTTTCTCTGAAAACTTCTTCATCAACATCATTGGGTACTTCAGGATAAACCCACCGGCACATGCCCCCACTACCCCTCTTATTAAAAGTTCAGAAATTAGCCACCAAAACTATTTCAAGCACTAATCACATTTGATGCAATTTACGTTTCATCTTAGAAAAAAAAGAATACTGACAACCGCTGCATCAACATCAGTGGGTACCTGGATAAACCCCTAGGCATTTTCCCCTGCCCCCTCCTACTTCCCCTCTTATTAAAAGGTCGGAGCCTAGCCACCTTAACTTTTTCGAGCATATATCATAGTTGGTGCCACTTACGTATCATCTTTGAAGAAGAGAATATTATCTCTGCCTCTGACCACTGCTGCATCAACATCAGAAGATACCCCATGATTTACCCCCAGACACCCTTACCCCCCCCCCTTTTCCACCCACCATCGACTCCCTCTTATTAAAAGTTAAGAGCTAAGCCACCAAACCTATTACAAGCACATGTTACAATCGGTGCCACTTACATTACATCTTTGAAAAAAGAGAATATTATCCCTGTCCCTGACAATTGCTCTATCAATATCAGTGGGTAATCCAGGATATACCACCATGCACTTACACCCCCCCCCCCCCTCCCCCCAACTTCTCCTCTTATTAGGAGTTCAGAGCTAAGTCACCTAAACTATTCAAGCACTTAGGCAGGAACCATTTTCTTTTGGTGGGGGGCCTGGGATTTTTTTCAAAAAAAAATATTGATTTCAATTTTTACAGAAAAAAATAAAAATGGTCCTAATGGAGCTGAAAAAAAAATGATATTCATAAATTTCCAAAAAAAAATACATCCTTTGAACTCAAATGATAAAAGCCTGATTAAACAGATTTTTTTCTGCCTCGCTTCGCTCGGCATACATCACCTTATTCATCATTGCCTTTTGCAGAAGTTTCAAATTTTGAAATTATAATGTGCTACGAAACAGTATCACTTTTATTATGTTTCGTACATGCATACATTGATATGGTATGAACCTCTGCTGTATGACTCCCAATCAGGATAATTAAAAGTTGCATCGCGTTTCTTAGACCTTGTAATGTAATTATTATAACCTATTTTACATACACATTTTGTTGCATTATACCCATAAAAGAAGTTGAGAATGGTGTATTGTTAAGTTTGTTTACCCGAGGGATCAAATTATTTCCATAACTGTTTATTTAGAAACTATTGACCTAATTATAAGGCTCTCAATATTTGGAATTGATCGTATGTTTCTGATCTATATATCGTCTACAGGTCTTAGCTTTTTTTCGTTGCTTTTACATGTAGAATATAGATCTGTATCATTTTGTGATGTCTGTCAGTTTCAATGAGCTTCAGCCGCCCTCGGACACCCTGGTATGAAGAATGAACATTTGAAGTGTGTACATCTTAGACACTCTAGTCCCGCTTGGCAAACAAAACTATATATATTTTTTTAAAACCTCCCCATCCCACTGGTAGATCCAGAAATGTCTATATGACGACATTGGTAAATCTTTACAGATTTGTTTTAGATGTATTCCCAACTGCATTTTTGTGTTGTTTTGTAGTTCATATGATGATTTTTTAAATGAATTATGAAATCTAAATATCACAAGAATGGATGATTTTGCATCATTTACCCAAGAGCTTTTGATGCCTTAAGCGATCCCCATGGCTAGTTAATTCGCAGAATCCCTAACCAAATCAAAAGCCTAGTTTTTCTATGATCCCTTATTGGCCTCAACTTGTACTTTTCTTTGTATTATTTCAACCCTTGACTTGCTGTTTCAGGGAAATTTTAATTAACTTTTGACAACTTTGAAGCCAAAAGGTGAACCTAAAAGGTAACCATGTGATAAGTTCCCTAGTGACAAGGTTACCAGGGCAATTACAAATGAATATTGCTTTCACTTCTAGTCTTGATAAGTTTTAGGATAAGATTTCATATATTGAAAAAAGTATATTTATAAAAGTACAAATTTCGGATTTTGGATATCCAGCTATTTGACTTTGTCTATTGTCCATATAAATTAATACTATATACTGAATGTTTATTATGGGAGAATTCTGGTTTTTAATTATTTTCATTTTTTTTTACTTTGTGCTTTCAATAGAGGTTGGCTGACATATTTGCCATGTCTCCATATATCCCATTTTTCCTATAAATATGTGTATGTTTTAAATATGCATGTATTAAAAATCAAAATACAAGATTCCAATGTACATTTCATCTCCTACCGAGAGTTTGTCTGTTTGACTTATTCCACATACCCTATTGTCTTTAAAATATATGAATGTTACTCACAATAAGAATAAATTAGTCCAAGAACTGGCCTAATTCAAAAAATTGATAAAAGACCTGTAAACTTAAGAATAGAAAAACAAATGTAAAAAAAAGATAAATTTTCTGAATTTGTCTGAAAAAAAAATTATGATTTTGCTTTGGGTAGAAAAAAAATTGTAACTTTGATTTGGATAGAAAAAATAATATTATCAGGTTACAAAATCCCAGCCCCCCCCACCGTATGAAAATGGTTCGTGCCTTATATAACAATCGGTGCCACTTACATATCATCTTTGAAGAATTAAGAGAATTTTATTTCTCTCTGACAACCGCTGCATCAACATCAGTGGGTACCTGGATAAACCCCTAGGCATTTGCCCCGCCCCCTCCCACTTCCCCTCTTATTAAAAGTTCGAATTCAGAGCCTAGCCACCTAAACCTTTTCAAGCACATATTACAATTGGTGCCACCTACATATCATCTTTGAAGAAGAGAATATTATTTCTGTCTCGGACAACCGCCGCATCGACATCAGTAGGTACTCCTGGATATTCCGATGTAAATTGTCTGTGTGAAGCATAAACAACCTCTCCAGTGTTAGGGCTCATCTCCCAAACCATGGAATACTACAATAATATAATATATCAAACCATTATTAAAATTGCCTAAAGGTTTATAAAAAAGGTAGTTGTCAAAAAATTGTCAAAATCCTAACTACCCCAGACATAGGTTGTTTTTAGTCATAATTTGGTTTCTCATTCGACATCAGTTTTGGTGTTATTTTTCTATGCCCTTCACATTCATATAATGATTGACATTTTTAACTTTTGGTAGAGAGCCTCTGACGAGTCTTGAATAGATGAAACGCACGTCAGGCGTAGCAATATTTATTGTCTGGAACTTTGTTGTAATTTATATTTTTAACATTGATGAAAAATATAAGGTCTATATGTAGACATTTTTTACATTGAATGTGTTAAGTTGGGATAAGCATGGAAAACAAGTGTAGGTCGGACATACGTATTTGTAAATAAATTTACAAAGGTGCATTATGTTTTTGTAAAGAAATGTCAAAGTAATGAAAAATCCAACTTTCAAAACAACTGATATAAATTAAGCATTAAAAAATGCTTGGTGAAAGCAAAGTTTTTAAACGTATACTAAACTTTAATATACCAAAGTGAGTCTCTCGTTTACTTTTATAAGAAAAGCGAGATAAATGAGAGATAGTATTTCACTCTTACCCCTATAACTGTTGCACTGTTTGAGCTCAATGTTATTGCAGCATTTGGCCGCTGTGGCATCATGGCTCCACCACCCCTGACAAATCTCCGCCCAACACGTCTGCCGGTCCGGTCAAACTGATACAACATTCGACCTATTAATTGTTAGATGCTGTTATCAAAATGTTATGATCATGATGATTAAATATATACATTTACTTCTTAATTACAAAGTAAATTAATTGAAATAATCACTTTGCTTCCAACAATAATTTTGTCATATTCCATATCAAACAATGAACATTGAAAGTGAAGGAAAGGTCCGTTCTTGAATTGCTGTTCTTTTTACTAAAAATTACACAATTAGACACTAACGCTCCTCGGTTTAGGATGCAATTTAGGGGTTTCTATTTCAAAGTTTTTTACCTTTTAACATCATAATCAAACTTCCAGCATTGACTACAAAAGCTGCATCAGGTCTAAGAGGTGATGATCTAAATAACCTGCGTTGTCTATCAATATTAACAAAGCCCTGACCAGGGTTAATTCTCATTACATAGCTTCTCCCAATAAAAGCCAAATAGTCTCCATTGAAATCTAAAGAACATAAAAATATAGATGACTAAGAAAACATAAATTTGGGTTGTTGCATGAAAAATCGTGTATTTCGGGCCCCGGGCCTGTGTTGCCAAGGCCAAAAGGGCTTGTTACAATAACTCTATATGTCGCAATTCCGCTTTTCATTTACAACAAGGATATGTCCAAAATAAAATAACGCCCCATCTTGCAACATTTGGGACAGAACGGACGGACGAACGAACCGTCTTTATGCCCCCTACTTTCGTAGATGGGGCAAAAAAAAACCTCGACATTAACGGTTTTCTCAATGTACTTTGGTTTACTTCATCATTAAGCATAAAACCCCAAATTCACTCTATAATGTTGCCAAGTAGTTATATGAATCTGTAGACCTTTTGGTATACACTAAATTGGTGGGTTGCTTTATACTGTCAGTGAGTGTTTTACCCACCCTTCACTCCCTAGAACACTATGTAGGTTATATAATGGCGATTTATATTCAATAAATCTTCACGGTTAGTTTTTTCGTGAATGGTGATTTTTACAGAACAAACCCATTTTGATCAGTTTCCAGTATTTTATATCATTTTGTTGAAAAAACAGATTTGTAAAGAAGTATTAGACAAGTAATGATATTGCAATAATCTTTCGAAATTATTTTGACTACTAGTAAATCTTACCTTTTACAACTGCATTAAACCTTAAATCACAAATGACCGGTCTATTTTCGTCAGTGGGTGGGCGGGTTGGTTCTGGGCGTGGTGGCGGAGGGGGACTGTTTGTCGTTGGTGGGGTAAATGGTGTAGTAGGAACAGTGCTTATTGGTGCACCTGAATGAATATATGAAATTGATTTAGTTCTTTTTAGTGGAAAGTCACCAATACAAATAGCCTTTTTTAATTTAAGTCTTTCTGATTTCTAGATGTTTTTTTTTTCACATATTTTCAGTGGATATGGTCATACAGTGCATCTGTATATTCAACATTAAAACTGGCCGCCCTATATGGCCCAGGTGCGGCAAAAAATTGTGTTAAAACCACACACACGCACGCGCACGCACACCTCAGTTGTATATTCAATAAAATGAAAAAAAATTGTTATGCTATTTATGCAAATTTCGAAAAGTAACCTTTCTACGGCAGAAACTGAACCAAAAACATTAAAATGTCGAAAACAGAAACCAACAAATATAATATAAAAATATATATTATAGATATAGAGAATAGCATTTTCCCCATGTGAACTGACCATACAGAGCTCTAATGCCAGCTACATCGTCAGGATGGAGCCCCCGGTTAGGTTGGTATCCGGTGTAAAAAGGTGCCATCAAAGCCTGATTTATCTCAGAATGTCCCAGTCCCAGGGCATGACCAAACTCGTGAGCTGCAACTGTAAAATAATCTGTTCCAGTTCTGTTAACAACCCAGTTCTCGTCTTCGTCAAAATGGGTGTCTCCGAATGGCGGGAAAAATGCATGGGCAAGAACTCGTCCTACAATTAAAAAATATGTATAATTATAATGTGTAGTCATACATGTAATATACTTTCAATTTTACAAGGTTTCAATTTTAAAGGACATATATTATGATTGCACATGTATGCCGTTTTAATGGTGACATGTATCTTCTTACCCCCAAAAAGCTTACATTAAGCTCCGTATACCTAATACCAGTTTAAGGAAGTAAAGTCTCAAACATTAGTAGTATATATTTGTCAAATCAATGAGGATTTTAATGGGCCATGCTTATACTATACGGCATTGTTGAAATTTCTTCTTTTGTTTCCATGTTTATCTCTATAATAGTTAGGGAAGCTCTCTTTTTAATTCTTGATTACCTGATTTTTAAGGTGATTACTTGATTACAAGTGTCATTTCTGAGTGATAATTTGATCATCATAACCCTTTTTGAGTTTTTCAAGAATTTCGTAAAAATTACATTATTTCTGTAGTAAAAAACTACGCGTAATAATTAACGAGGCAAAAACTTAATGATTATCATATTCATTTGTACTCTCGATGGGGAGTCCCACTAGGGATACAAGTTTATCTTATTCCCTGGAACCCCCATAAGGTGCCCCATTAGGGATATATTTTCCTAGTTGAAAAAAAAAATGCGCTTACCTGGCCCATCAAAGGCGTTGCCTGCTCCATCTCCGTGTTCCCGCCTGGCAAAATCTATATCAATGTCAACATTTCCCGAGGTCCGCTCTGTAAACTGTAGGTTCGCATCCTTACTCCAAAGATCGAATGCCCTTCTTGTCTCTGCACTGTTTCAAGAAATGTCAGTCAAGTTGAGATTTTTATGGCATAGAATTATATTTTTTATTAGAACTAAATTGAAATAGATTTTTATTTAAAAACGGGAAGTAAATTGAAATAGTTTTTTTTTCAATTGAAAGACCCTTCGATTAAAATGAACTCGTCCAGCATAACGCTTCAATGTGTATTCAATACTGAATTTTATGAATGAATCAGAAAGAAACCTTGCACAAACCAATGAAATAACAGCAATGTTAAAGGTAAGATGCACGAACCAATAAAGTAAAAGATGAATAATCATATATATATTCTGTCTCCAACCATTAAATTTTTCATTTTGTAAATTGCAAAGGAATTTATAAAACTTCTTGTCGGTCTATAAAAATGGAGATCTATCGAACATATCTAATCATATTTTGAAAAGTAATATAGAATATAAAGTATAAAGCAGGCAAATTACTCCGTCTAGACCAAACAGCTACGCGAACTCAGCAAAAATCTAACGACTACATAAGGCTTCTCTGACGCTTGCCTAATAAACCACAAGTTTTTAGCAGGCTTTAGAATTTCTAATCTGAAAACAAAATATACTCACATCAGAGCACCGGTTGGTATTTTTTGACTGAATGAACTCAACTTCCACGTCAGTCTATTGTTTTCCCATTTTGTGCCTGAAATTTACATTGATAAGGAAGATAAAAATTACAGCAATTACAATTATAACAGCAAAATAAATAACAAGAAACAAACAATTACATATTTAAGCTAATTAGAGGTTTTTTTCAAGGCACAGGATACGGTTACGGCAAATTTGAGCCAAACCGTAACAATAAGAAATTCTTATTGTTACGGCAAAGACGAAAATCGGGAACGGATGACGGGACGGAGACCGAATCATTTACGACCGTAACAATAAGAATTTTCTTATTGTTACGGCACTTATCATTACGGCAAGTGGCATAACATTTAATTAATTTATATAAAACAAGTGGGCAAAAAATACTAATAATCTAATTTTTAATTAACTCAGTTATTTTGATAACTTATATCATTCGACACAACCAATAAGTGGTTTTCGGGTTTTGTTTTTAATCTTACGCATTTCTTGTGATACTATTCAAGGCATCCATCACAGTAGATGATAACTGTTTTATGATCACCAATAAGAACAAGCTGTATGACTACATTTGTTTTGAGTATCGAAGCTTTTTTGAGAATGTTCAGTCTCCCAAACGGTTCGTGCCTTGTTCACAATTTTATAAGTGTAAGGTAATTCTCAAGAATTTAAGGGTTGTATACAGAAGAGGAGTTCTCTTTGGCCGGGCCGGACGCTACCTTCGACAAAAAAGTTTTAATCAACAAAGAGCAGAGATAATGTTTTCCATTTTCGACTTCCGATGAGATGAATTAATTTTATTCTTTAATAACTAGTAATTAATTCAATTATCATTAATAATAGCAGCTCCTAAGAACTTAAACCATAACTGAATCTTATTTTTGGTAAATCTCATATGCATTTGCCGTAAAAATAAGTTCCGTAACAATAAGAAAATTCTTATTGTTACGGTCGTAAATGATTCGGTCTCCGTCCCGTCATCCGTTCCCGGTTTTCGTCTTTGCCGTAACAATAAGAATTTCTTATTGTTACGGTTTTGCCGTAATGGTATCCTGTGCCTTTTTTCAACTCATCATAATAACAAATGTATGTGCCTCTCTCTATAAAAGGGACATACATGTATAGTTCCTTTATACATGTTTATAGTTCATTATTACCAAACTACATGCACCGCATTTTTAATGGTGCAAAACTGAAGAACATATGCTAATATCTTTAATAAAAAAAATGTACACGTAAATTTAAGGTGCGTATATAGAAAAAAATGGGACCAAACTATAAACTCTGAGACTCAGCTCGAACCGTTTTAATTTTTTCTACAAAACGGGCAGAATCCAACCACTTGTCATTTGGTGAGATGCTAGCTAGCTTTTTCAATGCAGATATATGGGTTCTGGAGATTGTGTTATACGTAAATCCACAAAGTTCAAAGATATAAATTTGCTACGCCTGGTGCGCGTTTTGTCTATTTAAGACTCATCAGAAACGCTCAGTCCAAATACTGGACCAAAATATACCGATTAACGGAACTCAAAACAAAATCATTACTAAGACCAAAGCAATACCTGGAGTAGGAATAATCTTATGATTTTGGCCATTTTTAAAGGAGTAGAGCCACGAAGGCCCAAAATCGGCCCAAAAATTCAACTTTGGTATACTTCCTTGTAATTGCTCCCTTGGTGTTCATTAGACTTCATATTTTATAAATTGCAATATCTTTTGGTTTAATTGTGTATCAACATGGAGGACAGTGAGTTAAAAATCTGTCTATTTTGTACAAAATCTCGTTTTTTGACATTTTTCTTTGATTTTCATGTATAAATCGATGAAAACGAAAATAGCCACACCCGTCGACCAAAATTATTGTGTGATATAAATGTGTATTTTTATGTTATGAAATGATTATCAAAAAATTACAATGGTCGACAAATGTGGCCAATGCTATTTTTGACAAAATATGACGAGAAAACGGTGAAAATAAGCGAAAAATTAAGAATTGTATAATTTATTGCATGTTTGAAATGCCAAAGCTAGACCTGTGATGTAAATATTTTGTTAAATCTTACATATATGAAAAGTCCAGTTATGCCTTAACCCATTTTGGATAAATTTACGAAGAGTTGAAGTAGTTTAAAAATTAGTGAAAATACCGGGCCGATTTGAGGCATTCGTGGCTCTACTCCTTTACACGGATAAGTTTACATCTTTGACACAAAATTGTTGATGTCGAAGCAGGACAACCTCTGATGTATTACCTAAATTAAATTGTACTGGTTTTGGAGGGTTAGTCTTCTTTGAAAACTCAGCATCGTTTTTAATGGGCATTACATCAGGACAACCACATCTTTCAGTTGCGAAGAGATCAGACGTTTCTTGATCAAAAACGCCTGTTATATCTAAGTTGTTGTAGTTTTGAAAGAACCTGGAAAAAAATGTATTTCTTTAATTGCTCATTTACGAATAACGTAATTTATGACCAAGAATTTTTTTGAGATTTCACACAGAAACTTAAAATAAACAAAACTGGTCATCATACTGCAATATACTATAACTTGACAGATCGAGAAAGGGGTCCGGGTTGATGGAAACCCCCTTTTCTTTGAAATATTCATTATTTTGTGCAGATTATTTGCAATATTGTTCTGAAACCCCTACACCCTTTCACATCCGCAATGGCCTGTATGTTCATCTAGCCATAAATGGTATTATAACTGCATTCTGAATTAAAATGCTATGTCGCAGAAGTAGTCTCGACGACTAGCCAATCCGTCGATAAGAAATTTAAAGCCAGCATTAGGGCGTCAGTTTTTTTTTTATTATTTGAGATATTCCCCGGTCAGTAACTACTTTGTATGCCCCATCTACGAATGTAGGCGGCATAATGTGTACAAGTCCGTTCGCCCGTCTGTCTCAAATGTTGCCAGATGGGACATTATGTCTTTTAGACATCTTCGGGGATATTTTTGTATACGTTTATATAATGATAATTACTTTAAAATTCACCGTTCATAGAAATGATAGATGACTGTGTTCATTTTGTTTCTTCACCCACGTGGACCAGAAAGCCTCCCTTTCCCGTTAAGTTAGATGTAAATTTCTTTTAAAACACAAGATACTCCCCCAAAAAACACAAATGACTCACTAAAAACATAAATTACTCACTGTAAGGCGTATTTTCTATCTTCTCTTGATGCTAATATTTCAGTTCCTGGCATATGATCAATAAGATATCCATATTGTCTCAGATACAGCTGTAAAAAGATTATTTTCTAGAATAATTGACACTGGTGCGTTCTCGTTGAGGGTGAACAAATTTTTACAATTTCTTACATTTTTTTCTCCTTTAAGTATCCCAAATGATTTCAGTAATCATTTGTCCATAACATTAATACTTGAGCAATTTTGGATATTATATCCTAAACAAAAAACCTTTCACATCTTTTTCGGTAAATTAGAAATACAGGTGCTTCTTTTAAATATGATGAACAAAAAGCTAATTTAAAACATTTATTACAAAGAGCATATTGCTTACAATTAAACTATTAAATGGATGTCACACGAAAAAAAGTAAAAAATTTGTCCTGAATTCGAAAAAAAATTGTAGGCTCCTTGAGATTACTTTTCCGACTATTGCTTAAACTTATTTTTTAGAGGCAAGAAGCGCTTCAAATTCTGTTCTCCATTTTTCATGGCTTGAGTACCGGTACTACTTGTTTAATCTCATTCTTGACTTGATGTATGATTAATTATTAAACATATTATCTTTCAAACAACCACCACCACCACCACCACCATGACCACTGACACAATGTAAAATACGCACTAATTACACAAATGACAAGCTACAAAAGAAATGATTATCGCGATGGTCCTGACTTGATATACGCGTTTCACAACACAACGTATGAAACAAAAAGAAACATGTTAAACAGATTTAAAACCTACATCAATTTTCATGAGTTCATCGTTGTTCAGATTTTCGGCCGCCCTAATCCTTATCCCTTTGCGAATGTTAAAAGCATACAGACTTTCAAATAAAAGCAAGCAAAGGAAAAATCTCCACATTTTACAATTGTTCAATGAAGACTAGAGATTTTGTGATGTTTTTATATTGTATACCATACCTCTAAATTTCCGTAAAGGAAGGTCCACTTTTGATCTGTTTTGTCATTGAGAGGGGCATCAATGGGGACATTGTAGCTATACATATTTTCAATCATTTGCAAATTATTTAGTATATTTCAGTTTAGACTTTCAAACAATGACTATTTTTTACATTCTTCTACATTGCTTTAATAAAAAATATTAAACTTTCGTTTTTGTTTTTAATTTTCAAATTTTGCATTGTCAAGTTTGAAACCCTAACTGGCCTCGAACTTCGTCATAAAATAATAAGCGTTTATCATCCTTTAAAGTTGACCAGAATCCTCTTAATATCACGATAACTCATCATCCGGCTTTGTCTTAAGTAATAAAGACAATTTTGTGATTAAACAAGACTATATTGAGTAATAAACAAAACACTTGCTATCAAGAACAATGCATGTACATGTATGTATAATTTTAAATAATACGATTAATCTTTCCTTTATTTGAAGTACTTGCACTCAAATGTACTACATGCATTCAAGGCTATATATAGTAAATCTGTATGTACATGTTTCATCTTAGAACATGCAATTCATCCTTTTTCGAAGTACTTGTACTTAGATGTGCTACATGCATTTATGTTTATGTAAAAACCGCATCTTCTTGTTAACCATATAAGTCCGCATACAAATGAAATTAAACGTACGTTTAATACATACGTGTTTTGATTTTCCTAGCATCGACGCTTGCCCGGACACGAAACTTGCTGGCATGTACTAGTACATTTAATATATAAATAGGCCTACTAAAATGCAGCATGGATAGTAAAATGATTCGCCAAGCGCAGAATGATACGACCGCAACATGTTGAACCCTACAACGTTTAAGGTCCAATATGGATGGACACATGCAGCCCATGGTGGACTGACGGCAAAGTTTTTTGACACATGCATTCTTTGGTGGACTTTCCACACACAATTCAATAGATTATCTTTCAAAAGTAGACCCAAAACACTTGCGGCAATAGGGTGGGGATAAGGGTGGTATTAAAAATTAAATCTCAATTTTGTAAATCCATTACTTCACAAGAACTATTTAGCAAACAAATTTGAACAAATGATGAGAAAGTCTTAATTTTGGTCCCTTTTGGCCCCTTTTTTCATACGGAGAAAAGGGGCGCAATTAAAACCCTCCATTGTGTATCCATTATTTGACAAGAATTGACCTAAAAAATTCAAAACAGAACACGAAATAAAAGAAAGCTGCATTTTAGCTGTTTTGAGGCCCCAAAATTCTAAATGAACTAGTGTCTATGAGCCACAGGGTGGTCCTCCCGTTGACCAAACATGTATTTCCTGGGATATTACCTGTGTGTTAGTTTGTGCTTTGTTATTGGTTATCATTAGAGGGAAGGTTGGCGCCAAAAAACTAGTTTAACCCCGCCACATTTTAATGTGCCTGTCCTAAGCCAGGAATCTTCATCAAAGCTTATGTTTGTATTTAGTCGAATTTATGTTTAACTTAATTGTTTTTTGTCAAGAAGAGGGTCTTTCAATGCACTTTGGGATTGGGCTTGAATCATATGTATTTCATTTTCAATCCAGGGGCCAATTGAAAAACAGCGAGCAGCGACCGCTGGTCACATTGAAGGCTGCTGGCTGTTTTCCATTGTGGATATTTAAAATATACGTTTATAATGTAGGTTGTGTCGCGTACACTTATTCCACATCTCATTTTCTTCTATCTTCTATGGACCTTAACCTAAGTTGTTTATTTGTAAAATAAAGGTTGCAATGACCTAGATTCTAGTTGGTTAGTTAGTTAGTTAGTTATTGCTTTACTCCCAGGCAGCGCGATTTCGGCTATATCCGGGAGATGAACATGAATGTGGTGATACAATGAACATGAAATGATGATGAAATGGAGGAAATGGGACACAAGGCCAATCGGGTAGGAGAGTTTTGACTGCCACTGGAAAAAGGATTGATGGGAAGGGACGGGAAATTTAGCCTCCTGCATGGGGATCCTACGGGTCCTACTCTTACCGAGACCTGCAGCAGGGTTCTTTAACGTGCGAGGAACGTGACATTTTTCCCAACACGGAGCACCACTATGGTTTGCGGTCAGGTTTTCCGCATTATCGCCTGACGACCCCGCATCTCTCGATGTCAGGGCTGCCCCATTCAACCACCTGGGGCACACATCCCAGTCGCTTTGTGGGCAAAGCGGCCTGACCCCGATGTCAGGTTTCTGAGCGCTCTTTAGTGGACTTTTACCGGATTCTAGTTGGTGGTGTCATTCTACCAATGGCATATGTTGTGGTGAAATATCATTTACCGCCAACATGTAGTATCTAAGATATAAACCTTAACCAAGATCTTAACCAATGTCATTCATACGTAAACGATAGGTCGCAGTGGCCTCATTTCTATTGGGTTGTGTAACCCTTCCAAAGACACATCTAGTGATGAATGTTATTAACCCCGATCATCAATAATTGCCCAAGTTATGGAACTTAACCAAGACCTTAACCAAAGTCATTTGTGCCCAAAATAAAGGTCACAGTGAACTCCTCTCTAAAGAATGGTGTGGCCCTACCCAAGACACATCTAGTGATGAAATATCATTGACCCCCAACATGAAGTATCTAAGATATGGACCTTAACCAAGAACTGAACCAAAGTCATTCATGCGAAAAATATATGTCGCAGTGACCTTATTGCTATAGGGTGGTGTCTTGTTACCTAAGACACATCTAGTGATGAAATATCATTGACCCCCAACATGTAGTACTAGTATAAAAGATATGGACCTAAACCAAGAACTTAACCAAAGTCATTCACACGTAAAATATATGTCACAGTGACCTAGTTTCTATAGGGGTGGTGTCATTTTACCCATACCATTTTAGTGGTGACATGTCGTTGACCGCTTACATTTAGTATCCAAGTTATGGACCCTAACCAAAATCTTTTAAACCAAAGTGGCTCATGCGTAAAATATATGTAACATTGACCTACTAATTTCTAGTGGGTGATGTAGCCCTACCCAAGACATATCTAGTGGTGAAATATCATTGATCCCAAACATGCAGTATCCGAAGCATGGACCTTAACCAAAAACTTAATCAAAGTGTTACGGACGGACTTACGGGTTAAGGTAAAATTGTTGTGATTTTTTTACCAATTTTGTCTTTGTCTTTTCGTTGTAATGATTTGTTACACTTTTGCTTCTTACACTACAGGAAATAAATTTTGCAATGACTGACGCGCGTTTCGCGTGTATTCAAGACTCATCCGAGAAGCTCGACCCAAAAGATTGAAAAAGGCCAAACACCATGAAAATGAAGAGCAATGGAACAATGAAAATAAAAATATTACGAACTTAAACCAAAAGTGCGATAGGAAGCATTTTATTATATCTAGTCTCTTTTTGATAAAAAAATAATTGGATGAAAGTAAAAGTTACTCTTTTGAGTAACGTTGTTTCTGAATAGCTTGTATGGAGGGAAAAGCATCAGATTCTTTTCAAATTTATTTCATAACACAAAGAACATTTGAATAACCTTTCATCACACATTTCAAATTGTCACAGTCTCAAGCAAATTGTATGTTTCTCAAATAATAGCATTCACAAAATGATGATGGCATAATATTGGCCGAGGTCCGAATCCTAGAGTTATGATTTTGTTGAGTCATAAAATGTGACCGACTTTGATCCAACGACCCGTGCATTATGCACGGTATGTTTTGGGACCTCAACAATGTCCCCCGGCTCCAACACAACAGTTTGTCCAAACATGGTAAATTGAAATTGTCCAGAAATAATAGCATCCTTTTTTGACACATCGTGTGTATG
This sequence comes from Arcuatula senhousia, assembly GCA_963971305.1. Lineage (NCBI taxonomy): Eukaryota > Metazoa > Mollusca > Bivalvia > Mytilida > Mytilidae > Arcuatula > Arcuatula senhousia. Next base: position 30,841,144 of record OZ020308.1, read on the forward strand.
GTCTGGGAAATTTGTCCCGGGCGGAAAACAATATTGTGTGAAATTGTATCCTTGTTTAGACAATTTTCTTTCCATATTTGAAGCATTTAGATCACCATCAGTTGACGTGTCCCATTTTTCAATGTTAAGTTTTTGTGTGCAGCTCATTTCTGAAAAAGACAAAGAAAAGGGCAGTTAAGTTATATTTCGTCTGACATTTTGTAAACAGCACTCCTAGAAAATACAAAATCATCCGAAATTCCTGTCACATCTGATGTTCCACAAGGTTCCATGCATGCTAGGACTCATTCCTTGTTTACAAAATGGTCTTCCTAAGTACCTAAAACACAGCCAAATCAGACTCTTTGTAGACGACAGCATCATATACCGTAAAATAACCTCTCATGATCATGAGAATTACTAACAAGAAATCACCGATCGATACATTTTTATTACATCATGTCTTGTCATATCCTTGAACATGTTGAAACAGTAAAAAATGCAAAATATCTAGGCATCACGCTCTCATCTGATTTAAAATGGAACAGCCATACAAGCAGCAGAAAAGGCAAACCAATCACTATAACTTTCCCCAGACGAAACTTAAAAATAACATAAAAAGGTAAAAAAGCGAGCATACTTATCTCTTATAAGACCGAAACTAGAATACTGATGTACTATGATTAAACACCTTAGAAAAAGTCCAGAGACGAACGGCTAGGTATGTCTGTCACAGATATCACAATACCAGTAGCGTGACTGACGTGATAAATCAACTGAATTTGTCAACATATTACGAGAAAGAAGATTAAAAACAAGACTAAAGTTATACACAGTCAAATAGAAATACCAACCGAAAACATCCTTATTAAAAGCAAGGCAAGAATGAACAAGATGCACTCATGAACAAACCTATTCTAGACAACTGGCACTGAACTGGTTTTCACAACTGCAATGCTCTTAATCGGTTCACGCTGCAAATTCTAATTTTTCTGTCAATTGAAACTATAAATAGACGATATTGAGAGGTGGAATAAGTGTACGCGACACAACAAACATAAACAAACAGCAATTCAAAAAATCACAACGGAAAACAGCAAGCAGTCTTCAACATGACCATAGGTCACTGCTTACCGTCTTGAATTGGCCCAAGACTTATAATACAATACAAAAGTTTCAAAACCAATCCCTAAATCATCAACGAAAGACCAAATTCTTGACATAAATCAGTTAACACAGAATGACAAGGACAAACAAAGGCTTAAAGTAACACCTGAGAAAATTATTTAGTTTAATTATCTCAGGCAACACTGGAACAAACTCCCACCACATATTGCAACCATTGAATCCACGGACAGCATCAAGGATGTACTGTCTCACCATGTGCTTCTTGATACATACACCAACCTTTAATGATCTTTAATAAATAACTCCAAGTTTTATCTTTATAGCATAAAAAATATGATCATATATGGAAAAAAAATATTGGCACCAAAAATAAAGAAACTATAATGGATATAAACTCTTTCAGCATGCAACGGGAAGTAACTGATCATGTGATGGTTTAAAGTCAGTGGCTGTTCCGGGGGTGCTGCCCCCCTTTTGGTGGAAGAATTTGGTTTAATATATAGGAACTAATTGAAGAGTGACCAAAGCGGGCCCCCTCTTAGGCCAGTCAGTCAGAGGGCCGCTTTTTTTCAGAATTTCTGGATCTGCCACTGTCTGGAGAAGAAACCGGGAAACCAAATTACTGGGCGACAAAACTTGGTACTAAACATAATCATGAGCATATATTAAAAAGGGGATTGAAACAATACTTAATTTATCTGTTTGTTGAGATCTTCATTTGGTTGTTTCGCACAACAACAACAAAATATCACCGAATCACTGTGCTTCGAATACAAGAACTAAAAGAATTAAAGGGATATATACAGCTAGGGCGAGACTTTAGAGAATGTCATGAATGTGTAAAAATTATTGGGGCTCCTCATGGGGGGTACCAGGAATCAAGTAATCGGCATTTTTTGCCAAAGTAATCAATTAATAATATATTTTTTTAGAAATGTAATCAAAAACTTTTTCCCAATGGGAATCAAGTAATCAATAATTCAAACCTTGGTAATCTAATAATCAATAAAAAACCCCAAGAGAAGGCAATATTATTATTCAATATTGATCATAATTGAATGATTGTTTGTGCTTTTTTATTGATTATAGCCATTGCAACAAAAAGTTAATGCTTATTCACTTAAACATGTAAATAAAATAACAAATAATAATATTTACTTGCGTGTTTGTTGTGTAAACGAAAAATGAAAGTAGAGCTTGAACGAAAACGAAAGTAGAATTACTTCCCTTCTTAGTCAAAACTTGTAAAAAGAAAAAAAAAAAATGAATAAAAGAAAACACAGCGATGCTGAGGAACCTGGTAGCAATGGAGATGAATCAGTGCCTAGAAAACGAACATTTGGGGAAAGGATTTATGGAGAAAAGTTCTGGGGACCATATCTGAGCGAGAGACAATGGGGAACAGTCAGAGAAGAGACAGGAGGAGATGTGTAAAGTTGATTTTTATTTCCTTATTTATATGCATTTATTTACCTTAATATTTCTGTAACTATATAAGATATCTAAGTACTTATATGAGGCAGGTTAAACCTGTGACGCTTCAGAAATAACAATAAATTTTATTCATTTTTTTTTGTGCTCGAAAATGAAAAAACGAACTAACTATGTGTGCATTAAACATGTTAAATGACAAAAATTTTCAAAGAAAAAAAGGGTTAAAAGCATTTAAAATAGACACAGAAAGTTTGGTAAATGAGCGTGCTAGACTGGATGTTTAAGGAAAATTCAGCTCATAGTACATTTTTGTACATGTAGACTTGTAGTACAACTAAAATATTGACATTTCTACCATTATTGCTCCCGAAAATTCATACATGAGTGCATGTAAATGTGTATCTTGATTTACTTTTATTATTTCACCTTGTACCCCAGGCCTTGTACAAAGTGTTGACTATTTTAAGTCCAGTTTCTTTTAGGCACAGGATACAGTTACGACAAATCAGTACATTCTTATTGTTATGGCAAAGACAAAAACCGAAATGCATGGAAAGAGACCAAATCATTAAGGAAACAACCATTTGATTTTTAGGGGGGGGGGGGCTATGGAGATTTTCTTCATCCTGCTTTTTTCTATTGGGATAAAGCGGAGCCTGGATTTTTTTGCACCCTATTGTGCACATTTTTTTTATTTTTAAAGCTACTATAAATTTTTCAGCCAAAAATACCATCCTACCTTTTTTAGCTCACCTGACCCGAAGAGGTGAGCTATTGTCATCGTTATGCGTCCGTCGTCCGTCCGTCGTCCGTCCGTTAACTTTTCTTCAAAGATCTTCTTCTCTGAAACCACTGAAGGGATTGCATTGATACTTGGTATACATGATCTGTAGGATGTCCTCTACCAAGTTTGTGAATTATATACATGTCGACCAACCAACATGGCCGCCGTTGCTAAAAATAGAACAGGGGGTCAGACCATTGTTTTTGGCTAATATAACTCAAAAAGTAGAAGAGATAAAGAAAATCCGAAGCAACCTTCCATGTTCAGCATCAAAAGCTCTACGAATCTCTTCATTGAGTCGAAGTTGTGAAACGATTCCTTATAGGAGTTATTGCCCTTTAATCATCAAAATTGACCATTTTTGCAATTTTTGGACTATATCTTGAAAACCGTTAGAGCTAGAGGAAAAATTAGCATTGCAGAATTGTTAAGCTCATTGAGGTCTACACAAATGATTTCAGGGTCTAAATTGTCAGATCAGGCGTTTAAGAGTTATTCCCCTTTAACTGTTTTTTTCCATTAATTTACACTGATTTTTAGCTCACCTGGACCGAAGGTCCATGTGAGCTTTTACCATCACTTGGTGTCCGTCGTCGTCGTCGTCGTCGTCGTCTGTCGGCGTCTGTCGTCGTCTGTCGTCGTCTGTAAACAATATTTCAAACGTTAACTTGTCCGACACCATAAGTCCAATTGCAACCAAACTTGGTATAGTTGTTTAGTGGCATTATGTGTTCAAAACTATCGTTCAGATTTTTGATTCGTAAAAAAACATGGCCGCCATGGCTAAAAATAGAACAGGGGGGTCAAATACAGTTTTTTGCAAATAACTCAAAAACGGTCACAGATATCAAAATTCTGGCATAGGGTAAAAGTGATCAGCACCTCAAGATTTACCTGCCCAGAAATTTTCAAAAAGATCCAACAACCAATGTAGGAGTTATTGCCCTTTTTCTGGATTTTTTCAAAATTTGGCACTTATTTAGCCCTTTATCTTGAAAACTATACAAGATATTTTAAAAATTCAAATTGCATATGATTAAGCACATCAAGATCTACATTTCATGTAATTAGGTCAAAGCTGTAGAACCATTTCTTTTAGGAGTTATGGCCCTTAAAGCGTCAAAATTTACCATTTTTATTACTTTTACCCTGAATTTCAAAGATTAACTTGTCTGACACCATACATCCAACTTCAACCAAACTTGGCACAGTTGTTTAATAGCATTAATGGTACATTTCCATTGTTCAGATTTTTGATTCGTCAAAAAATATGGCCTCCATGGCTTAAAATAGAACATAGGGGTCAAATTACAGTTTTTTGCAAATAACTCAAAAACGGTAACAGATATCAAAATTCTGATGGGAGACAAAAGTGATTAGCATCTCAAGATCTACGTGCTCTGAAATTTTCAAGAAGAGCCAACAAATGACATAGGAGTTATTGCCCTTTTTCTGGATTCTTTCAAAATTTTTCACTTATTTAGCCCTATATCTTGAAAACTATACAAGATATTTCAAAAATGCAAATTGCATATGATTAAGCACATCAAGATCTACAATTCATGTAATTAGATCAAAGCTGTAGAACCATTTCTTTTAGGAGTTATGGCCCTTAAAGCGTCAATATTCACCATTGTTCATTACTTTTCCCCTGACTTGTCTGAAACGGTAAGACCAACTGCATCTTAACATGACACACTGTTTGATAGCTTATATGCTACAACTCTATCGTTCATATTTTTGATTCATAAAAAAAACATGGCCACCATGGCTAAAAATAGAACATAGGGACAAATTTCATTTTTTTGCTAATAACTCAAAACTGGTTTCAGATATCAAAATTGTGCAAGAATCAAAAGTGATCAGCATATTAAGATCTACCTGTCCTAAAATTTCGGAAAAGATCTGACTGCTATGTGGGAGTTATTGTTCTTTTTCCTTTGCACTTATAAAGCCCAATATCTTGAAAACTAACCAAGATATTTCATAAATTTAAATCGCATATGGTTATACACAATAATATCTACAAATATATGTATCTGTGTAGTTCAGGTGAGCGATTCAGGCTCTTGGGAGCCTCTTGTTAAAAATCTTCTTCTCTAAAACCACTGAAGGGATTGCATTGATACTTGGTATACATGATCTTTAGGATGTCCTCTACCAAGTTTGTGAATTATATACATGTCGACCAACCAACATGGCCGCCGTTGCTAAAAATAGAACAGGGGGGTCAGACCATTGTTTTGGCTTATAACTCAAAATGTATAAAAGATAAAGAAAATCTGAAGCAAATTGCCCTTTAACTGTTTTTCTGATTAATTTAATCTGATTTCCAAAAATCTTCTCTGAAACAGAAACCACTGAAAGGATTGTTTTGCAACTTTGTATACTTGAAAGTTTGTGAAATTTATTCAAACTTTGGCATAAGAGAGCAGGTGAGCGATTCAGGCAGTTTTAGATTCAAAGCACTGTCTTTTTTAGCTCACCTTGCCAAAGGCAATGTGAGCTTTTGCCATCACTTGGCGTCAGTCGTTTGTGGTCCGTCGTCCGTTGTCCGTCGTCTGTCGTCCGTCGTCTGTCATCTGTCGTTCAACTTTTCAAAAATCTTCTTCTCTGAAACCGCTTGGCCAAATGTAATGAAACTTGGTAGAGTTGTTTTGTAGTATGTCCTCTACAAAATTATCGTTCGAAATTTTGATTTGACAAAAACATGGCCACCATGGCTAAAAATAGAACATAGGGGTAAATTGCAGTGTTTTGCAAATTACTCAAAAACGGTAACAGATATCAAAATTCTGGCATAGGGTAAAAATGATCAGCACCTCATGATCTACCTGCCCAGAAATTTTCAAGAAGATCCAACAACTGATGTAGGAGTTATTGCCCTTTTTCTGGATTTTTTTCAAAATTTTTACCTATTTAGCCCTACATGTATATCTTGAAAACTATACAAGATATTTCAAAAATTTAAATTGCATATGACTAAGCGCATCAAGATCTACAAAAGTTGTAACAGATTTAAAGTTGTAGGATCGTTCCTTTAGGAGTTATACCCCTTGGATTGTAAAAATTGACCATTTTCACAGCTTTTTGTTCAACTTTTCAAAAATCTTCTTCGCCTAATGATATGAAACTTGGTAGGGTTGTTCTGTAATACGTGGTCTACAAAATTATCGTTCGAAATTTTGATTCAACAAAAAACATGGCCGCCATGGCTTAAAATAGGACATAAGGTCAAATTGCAGTTTTTTGCAAATTGCTCAAAAATGGTAACAGATATAAAAATTCTGTTTGATAAATAATGATCAGCACATCAAGATCTACCTGCCCTGAAATTTTGAAGAAGATCTGACAATGTTTGTAGGAGTTATTGCCCTTTTTCTTGTTTTTTTTTTCTTCAAATTTTGCTCTTTTTAGACTAATATCTTGAAAACTATACAAGATATGTGAAAAAATTAAATTGCATATGGTAAAGCACATAAAGATCTAAAAATTATGCAATTGGGTCAAAGTTGTAAGACCTTTGTTGATAGGAGTTGTTTCCATTAGAATATTAAAATTGATAATTCCACAGACACATGACAGAGTAGCAGTCCTTTGTTAAAATATCCAGCTTTTAAGTAAGCAGAGGCACCAAAGGGGCATTCGAGTGTCAAATGTCCGAAAAGGGAACGACAAAACCGGTAAGCATGAACAAGAACAGCACAAGGAAACACAAAACATAAAAACAACCGAACAGAAATCAACAACGCGAACTCAAGTCGTAACAAGAGTGAACTCGGGTGCTCCGGAAGAGTAAGCGGTTCCTGCCTGCTATAGCACACCCGCCGCGCTGCCAATTTCCAATTCAGTGTGTCAAATCCGGTAAAGGAAGACAAAACAAAACCCTATGACAAACCGACATCTGCACTCATCTGAGAGATAGAAATCCCATATTTATCTATGAGTAAGTATCATCAAATACAAGGTTAGCAATTCAGGCTCCTGGGAGCCTCTAGTATTTCTGAATTTATGCCATCCTGTCTTTTTATTTCAAATTTTACCATAGCCCCCCACCCCCATAAAAGTCAAATGGTTGCTCCCTTACGACCGTAATAATAAGATTTTCCTGAAAAAATAAAAAAATAGTTAATAATATCTCAGGATTTTCTTACTATTACGGCAGATTTTATTATTAATGTCATGATTGTGAGGACATGAAATAAAAGTGGAATTATTGATTTATAAAATTCAAGCGGGGAAAAATACAAATAATCTAAATTTAATTACTCATAAGGCCACTTATTAAAAATAGTTCTGTTTGCCAAAACCCTACCCATGTCACCAAGGTATGGGTAGGTAGTTAGGGAAATCCTTTATATGATCGCCTATGGCCAGGTGAGCTTATGCCATCACTTGATCCGTCATTGTCTGTTGTCCGTCGTCTGTCGTCCGTCGTTGGTTAACAATTTCAAAACTCATCTTCTCTAAATCACTGAACAAATTTAACTGAAACTTTGCAGGAATGATATATATGACATGATCGCAACAAACAATCCTCATTTTAAAATCATTCGATAAAAAACATGGCCGTTGTTACTAAAAATAGAACATAGGGTAAAATCACTTAAAATGGCTTATAGCTAGAAAAAATCCGAAGGACCAGAGGCTCTTCAGAATCAAAAGCTCTGCAAAAGTCTCCATTGGGTCAAAGTTGTCAGATGACCCTTGATAAGGGTTATAGTCCTTTAAAGGTAAAAAATAGTGTTTTTTTCATGTTTTTGGCCTCCATCTGTGGCTTCTTAAATTTTCAGCTCATTTAGCTCTACTAAAGTCTTCATAAGGTCAAAGTTGTCAGATGACCCCTTATAGGGGTTACAGCCCCTTAAAGGCAAATAATAGTGTTTTTGGCCTACAGAATGAAAACTATTGCAGATAGAGAAAAGCTGTTGCTTGCTTAAATGTTAAGCTAATTTAGCTCTACAAAAGTCTCCATAGGGTCGAAGTTGTCAGATGACCTCTTATAGGGGTAACAGCCCCTTAAAGGCAAAGATAGTGTTTATGGCCTATAGAATGAAAACTATTGCAGATAGAGAAAAGCTGTTGCTTGCTTAAATGTTCAGCTCAATCAGGCGCGTAGCAACCCGTACGCAAAAACGCAGCTGCGTACACATGGTCAAATTAGCAAAAATAAAAAAATGATGTTTTTAAATCAAAAGCAAAAGATCTTTACTGGTCAACCTTTCTCCACTGGCCACTATCACCTCCTACAGAATTGTTGATAAAAAATATTACATTTTTTTACCCAATTATGTCATGTAAGTAATAATAACTGTCATTTGAAGGGCACACTTTTCGTTTCCAAAATAATAATAAAAAAAGATTTAAACTAGAGCTAACCCCTCTATATGTTGTTAGGAGGCTTTTCAATTTTATTATTTGCAATCTGTTTATACATGTACCTCCGCTTGAAAGTGTATGTGTACATGTAACTACTTTTGATAGGGTGAATCATTGTACGCACGCCCGTTAGCCTTGCACCCAACATCTCAGGGTACCGTTTCCTAATCCTCAACTCATACATCATGGATTTTCGTGAAACTCAGTTTAAAGACTGATTCGTTTTTGTCATTTTCTCTGGACTATGAGATTGATCATTCAAGTTCGGTAGTTTTTTATTACCTTTATTTACACAATCTTTGTAACTCTCCCATGTTGAAAGTTCGTCTGCTTAAATATCTTAGGGGTGCGAGTGGTTCTTACGTGTATTTGTGTGCAGTTTTCCGTTTTTATTAAGTATTAAAGGGGCATAAAAATTTCAAAATCCATAACACCAAGACAATGCCATGGCCAGGGGAACGAAATCCCGTATTTAAAAAAAAAATTTAGTATACCATCACATGATGTTTCATATAAATATTCCATGAACAAAGTCACAAAATACTGTAAGGACAGAACACAGCTACAGCTAGGAGTAAGACCGAGTAACATAAACAATGTGATTTCAGTGACTCTCTACCCCCTCCACATCTTTGTTATTTGGGGTCTACATAAAAATTGTATGCATTGCTTTAACTTGAAAATATAAATTCAAAAATGAATTTGTTGACTTGTTTGATTATAAATAAATTCGTTGTGCTGCATTTACGTTTGGCATTTTAAATGAAACAGAAAAAAATACCGTCTTGAGCACAAACATTCATAGGCCAAGAATCTCTACAGTATATAACAAGCCATGACTACACAGAGTTCTATTTTTTTTTAAATTAAACAACTATACAAAAATTATCGATTTTATATAAGGCTGTATTTAGGGACCGACCAACTTGTCGGAAGGAGGCATTGTTTTTTTTTTTCTGATCAGATTTTTATTTCGCGCAAGGAAAAACTATTTATTTATTTTTGAATAGAAGATGAGATTTAGAATACGTGTATACGACACAACCTACATATATAATAAGCAGCAATTTAAAACAACCAGCAGCCTTCAATGTTGCCATGACCATTTTTGTTTTCATAATAAGCATTACATTGTATTTTATATATCAGGAAGAAACCTTTTGTAAAGTATTATTTCCTATGAACTTCAGCTGCCATAACATTTTTTTTTACTCAAAATATTTTTAGGATAAACCAAGGCTCACCGTTCAAGTTAAATGGTCGGTTCCTTATCACGGAAAACAACGATTTTAGCCTTCGTTTTTGCTGAATCCAAGGAGCTTCTGGGGGGCTTCGCCCCCCTGGACCCCCTACCAGGGCTTTGCCCTGGACCCACTGGGGGCCTTGAGCGGCCCCCAGACCCCTCGCCGTAGTGTTGCGTATACTTCATTTCTGCCTAGCTACGCCCCTGTCAATTTGCTCTACAAAAATCTCTATAGGGTCAAAGTTGTCAGATGACCCCTTACAGTGTTAACAGCCCCTTAAAAGTTTAATAATAACGTATTTTGCTTACATGTGTATTTAGAATGAAAACTATTGCATATAGAGAAAAGCTTTTTCTTGCTTAAACATTCAGCTCATTTAGCTATACAAAAGTCCTCATCATGCTCATAGGGTTGACATCAAGACCAAGTGAGTGATTCAGGCTCCTGGGAGCAGCTTGTTTTTCTCTCTGGGAGCTAAGAAACTGAGTTTTTCCATATAATATAACTTAAGGAATTATCAAATAAAAAGAAAATCTTAAAATTTCTACCAAGAAAAAGAATTTGAGTACAGGCAGGAATTTTGTGGGTAGGAAGCATTTGTGCAAACAAAATTAATTTTTATTTTGGCCTAATGTGATCTGCATAAAGTTTTCTTGATACTTAAGGTATGTATTGCACATTCTAAATAACACATATTAGTGGTTTTAGGGTTTTGTTTCAATCCAGGGCATTTCTTGTAAATTCATTCAAGGCATCCACTTCAGACGATGGATGCAACGATGGATGCCACAGTGTGAATTTCAGTTGAACAAAACTTTGTGTTTGTGTTAGTGTTTAATGCCCTTTACCGACACACCTGGACCAAAACAAAATTTTGAAGTTCATTCCTCTCTTGTATACCCCGCCACATGAAGTGGTGAGGTATTATGTTATACCCTTACTTTCTTTCAGTGTCTGTCTGAATGATATTTTGCACAGCTGTTGAGTGCAATAAGATACAGGTCAAGTTCAATTTTCAGGATGATCCAAAAAATATTATTGAAGATTTGCCACTTTATAAATTTTCTTAATTTGAAAATGATAAAATTTTCTGGTCTTAAGAAAAATAACTCATTTCTTTTCTGTCTCTATATAGATGTATAGTATATACAGTATAGTATACAAATATATTTAACTTTTGATGAATATCATGGCATGGTATCGATCATTTTATGTCCCATTAGATGCCCTATTTTTTTTCTTTGATGCAATACATGTATTAAGTTCTACCTTTCAGTGATAAAAAATTGCTTTAATAATGCTACTAATATCTATTGTTTTCGTCTTAAAGTTTTGTCGGCAAGACAACAGTTGTCTTGATCAGTTATGCTATTGGTAAAAAGTTCTATTCAACAAATGTAGAGAGCTATCGATGATTTTAGTATATGATTTTATATCTAAGAATTTCTTATGCTTGTCAGTCTTTTATGTATATCATCCAATAGTTAAAATGCTATAATAATTAAAAAAAATCTTATTGTTACGGTCCTAAATAATTTGCTCTTTGTCCTGTCTGACATCTGTTCCCAATTTTCGCCTTTAAAATAATAGGAATTTTTCATTGCTGCAGTTTTGCCCTAATTGTATCCTGTGCCTTTCTTTTCTTGTTTCAGATGGTTTTCTTGCTTTCAAAATGTTCAAGAACCATTTCCTTACTGGGACAACATTGAAGGTTGATATAATTTTAAAATTCTGTTGCAGTTGGACAAAGTTTTCTTACGAAGACATAAAACAAGGGAGTTACCATTGGGGAGAAGATGGAATATTTGGGCTATCTGATGATGAACAAAAGTTTTGTATTGGTTTATCCTTATGGAATGGAAAGGATGACATCGTAAAAGAAAGATTTTTCGGTCTTGCAGGACATCAGGTTAGTAAATGACATTAACTATTACAGTTAGATTATTTCAATATTTGCTTAGGTACTGTAAAAGAGGATAATTTCGCGTGGTTTAAATTTCGCGTTTTCATTACCAAAATGCATTCGCGATGTTATAGTTTCGCATTTTATTAGATCATGAATATATGATCCTTCTAAATGTAATTTACGTGAGGGGATATTTTTGCGAATTTGTTATGATCGCAAAAATAAGGGAAAATAAACCCCTCCCAAAAATTTCCCTTTTTACAGTACATTGTATTTGTCTGATGATGGCTGTATAAGGTTGTGTAAGGCCCCAATACAGGCAACAGAAGACAGATGACCAAAAGCTAGGGGGATACAGAAATTATCTTGTAATGGTACATTTGTATTTTTATGCGGTCCGTCTAAACACCGCAAAGACCGTCTTAGTGCACTAAGACCACAAAATATGCACTAAGACCATTTTATAGTGTATTATCACGATAAAAGAGTTTGTAAATGTTTAGTGTTATACTTAAATCTGAATTGCAAATGATTTTATTAAAATAAAGAACTATAGGTGTATAAAATTTGCCTTTGAAGTCCGCCGCACTGACAATTTCATCCACGGTTCATTAGTTCACTGCGGATTATCGATGTTTTCTGTCACATATCATGCTGATGTGATAATTGGATACTGCATGATAGATTATCAAACGAGAGAGAAGGTAAACACATTTTAAAAAGAAAAGACTTTATTTCATTCAAATATCAGTTTTTATAAAAATAGTTTTCCTGCTACTATAAAAAAAACAAAACAATATATTTACTTTTATTTTTAAGAGCTTTATGTGTTGTCACTAGTGTCATATACATATCAAATATACAAATATTAGTTTTGGCAATATGCACAGGTCTTAAATTATTTATTTCCGTTCGAAATTACGGTGTTTAAGCTACCTTCTGGTGAATTATCAACTTCTGACAATTTCATAATTTGTCAAATTATTTTTATGGAAAGCAGTATGTAAACATAATCAAGCTAAATGCGCATAAAAGGTTAAGAATAAATTTTGATTTTCATAATCAAAAATATTTTTGTTTTCAACAAGTCCGTGAAATCTTTATAACTTTAATTGTTCGATATGTGGTGTCTTTGGGGCTCACCCGTCATGACCGTAAAGCCTCAGTACAATATTGTACCAACCCTGGAAAGACTTCATTTGGTAATTATACTTTTTTACAGCAGTATAATGAGTTAAATATATAATAATTACGCGGACAATGTTAATTTAAAATTTTTTAAATGTGATCCTTTGACAGTATATTATATTCACGCAGTCAGAAATTTGGCAGGCAAACCAGAATAAGAAATAGTTTCAATCTTTTATCAAAGTTTTGTATTTATAAGTATCAACTACTGACAATTTTGTAAAAAAAAAAATAAAACAAAGCAAAATCAAAACACCAAAAACTCAAAATAAACATGACATGCAATCGAAATCGCAGGTATATAGTTATATTGACGTTTGCCGGGATGATGTGTTATATTCTATTTTTATTTTTACTTTTTTGTTTACACCTTTTTCATTTTGATCATGCAAAAACTGGTTAGATTGCCAGTTTGTTCGTGACACCTTTGCAAAATGGACAAAATTTAACAGCATCCGAATTATTTTCCTTGGTCACTAATGACAATATAACAGTTATGCAAGAAATTTCAAAAGGTTTTAAAGACAATATGTTCTTTTGCCTTGAAACGAAGACAAATTTATCAAGAGCTCATTATCCTCTTAGCACTTATCTCTTCTCTCAAAAAGGTCGTTAAAGTTCATTTTGCAGATCTTAAACGATCATTGTTTGGAACGGGAAACTACCAACTACATGGCTATTTTCAAAAATATGGAGTAACTCATCAGATTTGGTTCTCCAAATCTGAGAAGATAAAAATGAGCTTTATAAAAAACTTTTGATGGATGGTAAAAATAGAAACGTTACTCTTAAGTCAAAGTGTGGAAAATTGGAAGTGCCGATTCACCAAAGAGTTGCAAAGAAACCAAACCAACGCAAACAACCAAGGGCAAACAGAGCTGAAAACCGATATTTGTGATCAAATTAAATGTTATGTTTATCATTTATAAATCTTTTAGTAACGGTGTTTTTGTTGTTGTATTTCACAATTAAAAAAAGTAATGAAGGGATATGGAGCAATTATGCATAACAAACAACAAAACAAAGAAAAATTGCAGTTTTTTTCTTAAAATAAATTAGTGCCATTAACCAATTACACAAAAAATGAAAAAAAAAAAAAAAAACGAAGCAAAGACAAGCACACGAAAAATTGTACAGGACACATGTACATGAATTAATCCCTTTGGTTTTTATTTGTTTTGTCATGGTTTGGTTAACTTCTGGTGGTATCCTGTTTCGCGGCGACATCAAAGGAGGTGACACGTGAACTAAACAAAGTCTCACAGTTTCTTCTAAATAATAATTTCAAAATTTATTTTTTAATGTTTTTTTTGTCTGATGAAATTAAACATTCTATACATCTAAATGAAAATTTCAAATCCTTCATTTAAGTGGTCTTAGTGCATATTTTGGGTCTTAGTGCACTAAGACCAGTCTTTGTGGTGTTTAGACGGTCCCATTTTTATGCCCCATCTACAAAAGTAGGGGGCATCTTGTGTTTGGGTCCATTCGTCCATCCCAATTGTTGTGAGATGAGCCATTATGTCTTTTGGATACATTCTTGTTTTTAATAAACTGGCCAAAAGCAATTTATATTTGAAAAAACTAGACTAGCCCAATACTGTTTTTTAGCTCACCTGACCCGAAGGGTCATGTGAGCTATTGTCATCGTTAAGCGTCCGTCGTCCGTCGTCCGTCGTCCGTCGTCCGTCCGTCCGTTAACTTTTCTTCAAAGATCTTCTTCTCTGAAACCACTGAAGGGATTGCATTGATACTTGGTATACTTGATCTTTAGGATGTCCTCTACCAAGTTTGTGATTTATATACACGTTGACCAACCAACATGGCCGCCGTTGCTAAAAATAGAACAGGGGGGTCAGACCATTGTTTTTGGCTTATAACTCGAAAAGTATAAGAGATAGAGAAAATCCGAAGCAACCTTCCTTGTTCAGCATCAAAAGCTCTACAAATCTCTCCATTGAGTCGAAGTTGTGAAATGACTCCTTATAGGAGTTATTGCCCTTTAATCATCAAAATTGACCATTTTTTCAGTTTTTGGACTATATCTTGAAAACCGTTAGAGCTAGAGGAGAAGTTAGCATTGCAGAATTGTAAAGCTCATTGAGATCTACGAAAATGATTTCAGGGTCAAAATTGTCAGATCAACCGTTTAAGAGTTATTCCCCTTTAACTGTCTTTTTCCATTAATGTACACTGATTTTCAAAAATCTTCTTCTCTGAAACCACTGAAGCAATTGCATTGATACTTGGTATACTTGATCTTTAGGATGTCCTCTACCAAGTTTGTGAATTATATACACGTTGACCAACCAACATGGCCGCCGTTGCTAAAAATAGAACAGGGGGGTCAGACCATTGTTTTTGGCTTATAACTCGAAAAGTATAAGAGATAGAGAAAATCCGAAGCAACCTACCTTGTTCAGCATCAAAAGCTCTACAAATCTCTCCATTGAGTCGAAGTTGTGAAATGACTCCTAATAGGAGTTATTGCCCTTTAATCATCAAATTGACCATTTTTTCAGTTTTTGGACTATATCTTGAAAACCGTTAGAGATAAAGGAAAAGTTAGCAATGCAGAATTGTTAAGCTCATTGAGATCTACGAAAATGATTTCAGGGTCAAAATTGTCAGATCAACCGTTTAAGAGTTATTCCCCTTTAACTGTTTTTTTCCGTTAATGTACACTGATTTTCAAAAATCTTCTTCTCTGAAACCGCTGAAGGGATTGCATTGATACTTGGTATACTTGATCTTTAGGATGTCCTCTACCAAGTTTGTGAATTATATACATGTCGACCAACCAACAAGGCCGCCATTGCTATGGTACTTATAGGAGTTATTGCCCTTTAACTGTTTTTTTTTTCTATTTATTTAAACTGATTTCAAAAAATCTTCTCTGAAACTACTGAAAGGATTGTTTTGCAACTTTGTATTCTTGAAAGGTTGTGTAATTAATTCAAACTTTGGCGTTAAGAGATCAGGTGAGCGATTCAGGCTCCTGGGAGCCTCTAGTTCATTATTCAAAAGGTTATTGGTATATGCCATCTTCCTAAGTAGATAAAAAGATGTGGAATAAGTTATGTAACACAACCTGCGTTAAATTAGCGGCAATTTAAAAGTCCATAATGGAAATCAGCCAACTGGCTTTCAGTTAGGTGATAAAGCTTCACAGAATCCAGTTTCATCAAACTAATCATGTCAATGGTAAATTTCCTGATGCCCTTAAGGCTTTTTTCTAAGAAAATTATACATCATAACCATGACAACATGTCTTATGTAATATATTTCACTTTACCAGCCCTCTGTCATTTATTATAGGTCAAAACATAGATTGATATTCTTGTAACATGTATATGCTACAGACAATTGACCAAAAAAACTGGATTTAGATGTTGCTTGTGTTAAGCATTCAATTTGAGCTTCAAGCTTTTTATACCAGTTCAAAAGTATAGATTTGTTCCTATTTTGTAGGGAAACCATGGAGAAGATGTAAAAGAATTATATTTTTATCTTAACAACGATCCAGACCATCGATATATGAGTGCATTGTATTTGTATCCCCAGATGAAGTTCCCTTATACTGAGCTGAAACTTAACAATAAAATAAGAAGTGTAAAAGATCCAGAGTATGAGCTCTTAGATACAGGTATATTATAGCAAATAAACTGTTACCTTACCCAAAACTGAACAGGAACTCATTGATGGACTATGGAGTACCTGTATGATTTTTTTCCCCAAACTTTCAAGAAGGGAATATAAGAAAAAAATATTATAAACTGAAGAAAGTAAAACCAAAGTGATCCTGACTAGGTTCAGGCATTTAAAACAGTGGTTGCATGAACCAGGTTTTATGGTGCTTAGCCTTCAACTTCCATTGAAATCATAGGGTGCTTCATGCATAGTAGTTGTATAACACAAGACAACACTTTTGTGAGACATGATAAAAACATTTAAAATAATTCTAAACTCAATTAAGCTGTAATGTTATTTTCTATAGAAGAAAATGAGATGTGGAATAAGTGTACGCGACACAACCTACATTATAAACGTATATTTTAAATATCCACAATGGAAAACAGCCAGCAGCCTTCAATGTGACCAGCGGTCGCTGCTCGCTGTTTTTCAATTGGCCCCTGGATTGAAAATAAAATACATATGATTCAAGCCCAATCCCAAAGTGCATTGAAAGACCCTCTTCTTGACAAAAAACAATTAACAAAAATTCGACTAAATACAAACATAAGCTTTGATAAAGATTCCTGGCTTAGGACAGGCACATTAAAATGTGGCGGGGTTAAACTAGTTTTTTGGCGCCAACCTTCCCCCTAATGATAATCAATAACAAAGCACAAACTAAATATATATAGACTACTTTGGAAAAAAAAATATACTCAGGCTGCTTAAATATCGTGCTGGCATTGTCAACACAAAAATTGTAAAAATAAAGCCAAAATTTCCTGGTTTATAGAACTTTGCCAAAAACATAAGCAACTTCATGGTTTATTTCAAAATGTTCAACAAAAGTTCTTTGATTCAAGATAAAATAATCAGATAATAGTTTTACATGAATACAGGCAATTTTGTTAACCTTATGTTAACATTAAAAATTAACATTAAATTAGTGTTAATCGAGCTTCGATTGTTAATTTGACGTTAGAGTTTAACATTTGACTTTAGATTATTCAACAGAAAAAATAACGTTAAAAAGTTTTACACTAAATTCATGTTATTGTTTAACATTAAATTAACATTAAAATTTTTAACGTTAACTTTACATTAATTCAACATTAGATTAGTGTTGAATCAACGTTAAGTTAGTGTTAATCATGCTTAACGTTAATTTAACGACAAATTGCATGTCATGCATGTGATATGACTTCAGATTTTTTTTTGTTTTAGGCATATTTGAAGATGGATATTGGCACATTATGGTTGAATATGGGAAACCAGAAAATGATGTTTTGTTGTGCAGGTATACAGTCACAAATAAAGGAAAAAGGACCAGTTCACTTGATTTGTCACCAAAATTTTGGTTCAGGTTTGTACTTTACTGAAAGAAGCACTGATTGGGGATTCAAATGTTAGAAATCCGAAAGACAAGACAAAATCAGTCAACATACAAGAAAGCTAGTGATTAGAAACAGACAAATTAAAACAAAAATGTGTGATCAATTAATTGTAAAGATAGCCATCTTATATGATTTAATGCCAAAGGGAAAGCAGATCATGCCTGTTGGAATAAAAACACTTATAAGTAATATGAAAAAATATTTTACTTTTTGTCTAAAATGTCTAAAAAGAATCTAGATTATTATAGCATCAAATACACACAATTATGGTTATACACATAATGAACTAATCAAAAGGTAGCTCTGATGGCTGTGTTGCCTCATCACATATCAATACATGCTCACCATATATTTTTTTTCCAATATCCAATTATTACTCTACTTTTTATACTAAACACATACAGCACAAAACATCTTTAATATTTGTAGATTATCCCGGCTACCAGTACTGTCAGTACTGATCATTATTAAAACTTTAAGCAACTGTGACATAAGCAAGCCGCGATAAAACAAAAAAACATTTTAGTTTAATGCTGGGTTCACACTTACCAATACTTGATACACATTCTATCCTTATTACCCAAAGCACATTTAACTGAATGCATATTGGATAACATCATTTAGGTTCACACATTTCTTCAATTTGCATTCAATTCAAATTGAAACTGATAATGCGAACTGAATGATTAATTCAATTTGATTTATCGAAACTGTATCATCATAGCGAATTGGATAATCCTCATTATTTCAATTTGAGTTGATTTGCATTCAGAATAGTTTTTACTTGTAAACGCGTCAAACTTTTTAAATACAAATTGAAATCAAATGGAATGTGCATTATTTGTAAGTGTGTTTTTGTGATCTATGTTTTTTGGTGATTTGTTATTTATTATACTTATTAGAAATTTAGAAAAAAATGTTTACAAAAAAAAAATATATTTTGATACCTACAATTATTGTTAATTTGATAAAATTAATACATTTTATATTTATATTTAAAGGAAGTTTGATCATTGTGATGAAAGACCATCTATAACGAAGCAGGGAGCATCTACTGTTATGGTAAATTATGACTTAGGTAATCTGAAATCACTTAGTATAGTAAAGCACATTAGTAGATCTTTCAAACAAAAACAATCAACGCAGGGGTGAGATTTAGCAAACTTAAAACTGCTCACGTCCAAGTTAAATGTCTTAAAAATTAGAATAAAAGTACATGAGAAGACAATCCAATATAAATTATACTTACAAGATATCTGTTGACAACTCATACAAATATGAAAAAAGACTATACAGGGGCGGATCCAGAAATTTTCGAAAAGGTGGGTTCTGCATACTAGGTTTTGTGGGCCAAAGGGGGGGTTCCAGACCAATTTTGCTGAAAATCTACACAAAAATTTAAAAATTTCGGAGGAAAGGGGGGTTCTGACCCCCGGAACCCAACCCCCCCCCTGGATCCAGCACTGCTATATGAAATAAGTAAAAAAATATAAAATCACTGAAACATAGCAAGGTCAATATGTGATTTCTGAAAGTTACACATACTATTGTATGAGTGTTCTGCCAGAGGCTTTCTGTAAAATCCAACTTGTTATAAATGGCACATGCAAATTAAAACTTAGTGTTGTTAATGAAATTTCTACAAGGTATACATGTAAAACTTTTGTAAAAATAAATGTGAACTGATGTCTTCAAATGATCATTAAAAGTTCATTATAGATTTTAAATCAAAGCAAACCTTTTTGATTTCATTTCTCTCAAAATTTTGTATATATAATGTATTACTGGTATAACATGTATGGGTTTATATGTACTCTTACAGGTGAATTTCAGATAAAGCTCAATAGTTCAGATAGAGGCTGGTCACCAACTATAGATATTCTATCTGGTGATAGAAATAAAGGTAGGCAGTGAGAAAATGTAAGATAGCTGGCTCACATGTGACAAAGTTCCATACACTTTTTCCACTAGACTGTATGTGTGTGTTAGGGTTTAAGACCCTTGACCATAAAGGGCAGTCAGTTTTAATGCTGGAGGAAACTTGAGTACCTTGGAGGGCAGGGAATTGACAAACCTAATCACATACCAGTGGGAAAGTCCCATTACAAGCTGGACTGGAAGACCACCTGAGAGATGATCAGCTAGTGATCAATAGCATGGCATTTGAACTAGCGCCTTAGATAACATTGGCCACCTTGGCTCCTTTTTTCACTAGAACAAACATGAGGGACTTAGGGGTACCTAGGCTGTGTATTTGCCCATTAAGATGTGTCAGTCTGTTTGTATATTACACTGAAGATTCTCCTTTGTTATTAAGCTATTTTTCACAAGAACTATTGCAATAAACTTCATAAAACTAATTAAGCAAATCTTTTCCCCGCTGAAATGTGACTGAGGGTCCTGAAAATGGTCTTTGTCTTCACACTGGACACAATTCATCTGAAACCACTAATGGGCTTTTGCTAAAATTTTGTAGGATTGTTTGTCATCATATGTAATTGATAATATTGCAATACCATTTTGAAACGACAAATTTTATAGAAGTTATTGGACTTTATCGACTTTATTCATTATTGGTCAAATGAAACTCCTTTACAAACTCAAGATCTTTTATTAAGTATTTACGTAATATTGAGATATAAATATCTATACAGCTATTTAAATCAAAGTTAAAACATGTAAAAGATGCCAATACAATTAACATCAAATGTCTTGAAATAAACAAGGTTACTTCTTTCACAACACACCAGGGGTGTCTCTAAAACATGCTTAAAGAATGTAGCCAGACATTTACTTTAAGGGTGAAAACTTTTGCTTTGGGTTATATTTGTCCATCTTATAATTAATCACAATTTGATTGTACATGTATTACAACATTAATGTTTTTATGACAATACTGACACAATGTAATGTTGCCTGCCTTAAATTTGGAAGGATTATATTTAAGGTTATGATAGTTGTAAAGCTACATACAGAGTTAGTTTAAGTCCTGGTGACCGAGATTCCGTAGTATGGCGGCTCACACAGAGACACATCACACAGGAGTACAAGGTGGAGCAAGTGTTAAGAGAACTCAAAGAGGATGCTGATTTGTTCTACCAATCTGTAAGTCCACATAGGTTACGTTTGTTTATGTTAAATTAACGTTGAAATAGTGTTTAATGGCCGGTTTCATTTGACACTTCAAATGAAAAGTAGCGTAAACGGAAAAAGTATTAAATGAACTGCATTACTTTTAAAACTTTTAGCGTTAAATTGATGTTAATTTAATGGTAAATTAATGTTAAATTAATGTTCATCTAGCTGAATGTTGATTTGACATTAAGACAAATTGCTTGTGTGCGGTTGTCACCTGTCGTTATTTGTGAAGCTGTGCATTTGGTGGGTTGTCAGAAATGGATCGCAAAATGTAAAATGAGTGAAAAATCTATACATTGATTTAAAAAAAAAAAAAAAATCTCAATTTTAAATGAAACACACAGAAAAAAAGCTTGCAATTCTTATTTTCATATACCAAAAAAAGTGTGATATAGTTAATACAAAGAAGTGGAATATGTGTACATGACACAGCAACCATCAAAACAAATGTACAAACTATTCTCAAAACTCATTTAACATTGCGTAACTGTGGATTCATTTATATTTGGGGGACCAATTTTCATGGTTTGATGAAAAAGGATCAGTTAGTGGATTCTTAAATTCGTGGTTTTCAAAACTGCAGCATGCAGATCAATGTTAAATTTCCTTTTCGTAGGGCATCAATTTTCATGGGTAAAGGTCATCAACGAAAACCATGAAAAGATTATTAATGAAACCACAGTATTATACTCAGTATTATACTCAATAAGTAAAATAACTTGTGAATATTACATTATGCAAATATAAAAACATCATTTCTTTTTTCAACAAAAGCATGAAATTTTTCACAGACAAATAAAACCAACGATATATAGTGTAGATCATTATCTTTTAGTTATACCACCAAAATTGGTCTGCTGATGAGAAACTGATTGCCAAAGGTGCCTGGGTCGGATTACTTTGGAACAAACAATTTTACTATTATGATGTGGAGAAGTGGTATGACAAAGGACAAGGGCATAGTATTTTCTGTTGTAAAGGTATATCTATCTTGGAATGCTTTACTCAGAATTTTGGCCATGAAATGAATGCCTTCAAGATACAACTTGTATTTGATAAAACTTTAAAAAGTACAATGTCAAGATAACATGAATTTACAATACATGGCGTCAACATTTAATGATTACTTTCTTAAACCATATTACTGATTCTTATAGTAATTTTTGGAAAGGTTTGACCTTCAAGAAGTGACTATTTTTGAACTGTTGTGCAAAATTTAATATCTATTTTTGGTGTGATGATATATGTACTTTCTTTGGATCACACAGGGTCATCAAAAAAATGTTAAATTTTATGAAAGATAGGCTCCATGCATTGTACAATATTTGTACATACTTTATCTAGTGAACATTATTTTGCGTTTGCCTATTAAACTTTTCTTTTGGCACTTAATGCATATTGGTATTTTCAGTTTTAGTTGAGGAAAGATAAAGAAAATCATATGAATGAATTGAAATAGAATATATAGCAATAAAGAAATGTGGAGTAAGTGTATGCGAAACAACCAACATAAAGAAACACAATTTAAAAAATATATCTACTTGTTAATTGAAATATATGTCTACTTGTTAAAAATTCAGAAATCCTCAGGGCTATACGAGAAAATTTTCCCCACCAAGGAGTGAAACGTCACTTAACTATTTTTCTCTAGGTTTGGGGTGTTTTATCTGTTTTTTCCCATGTATTTGATACTTAAAAAAGGTTAGTATCAATTTAAATTCTCTTGGTGGTATCCTAAAAACAAGTGGCATTCCACCCTCCCGGAGAGAAATTTTACTTGAAAAGCCCTCAGTCACAATTAATACTGTAACTTGTTTTCTTCTAATAATTATCTGGATTTTTTACAGGCAGTTCAAAGACCTGTGATGGTACATGTAGAAACTACAAATGGAGACAGCATTTTAAAGCTTGTGATATATTATCTGTACCAGATAAATGGGAGTTTCCATGGGTATGTTTTATGGTCCATTTCCAATGGCTTAAGAGGCTGTGGTAAAATTTAGAAAATTTTGCACACAAATTCAGGGGTTCAAATTAGCACATATGTGAACTAAAGGTCCAGGACCCTATGGAATAAAAGATTAAAGGTCCTCCTGATGACATTAAAAAGTCCTCAATAGGAGTTACTATAATGCTGGTGTCACACTGTCCCGATTTTGACATACGATGGATACACAAATGTGAAATTTCAACTTCGTGCAAAGTTAGTCCCGAACTTGCTAAAAATCAAATTGAAAACCGAAGGGTATATATACCATTAGAACCGATGGCTAAACGATTAGGAAAGTTGCACATATGAATAGCTGCAAACCGGTTACGAAGTTGTGACGATGTTATCAAGATAAATAGAGAATTAGATCCGAAGGAGAAAAGAAGTTATACGATGGCTGTGCGTCATTGTGTTTAGCATATGATGTGTCAAGGATGCATCACGATGGGGATAGGAAGTATGAAATGTAATAACCTGAAAGTACCGCATAGCCATTACTACGGAATAGTATAGCGGGAAAATCGATAAACGTTGAAATTTAAGTGTTAAAAGATGCCACCAAAGCCTGGACAAGAATGTGGAAGAGGGAAGCACCTGGTTGGAAAGAACAGGACAAAAAAGAAAGCGTCAGAAGATTCTTGATCCAGACTGTCTTCGCCTTGTTTTGTCATTTCTTCTTTTACTTTGAGACTAAACATTCTAGTTCCAATTTTTTTTATTTCCTTCATCAATTTTTGGAAACAAGAAAATTATGAATAAAGAATTAATGAGGGTACTTGTATCATAAACTGCTGTCTTGTAAGTCTTCTTCCTGCTACATGTTAATTAAAAAAGCTGAGCTACATGTACTTTTCTTTCTCTCGACGAGTCGCTGTAACACGCCATACCTGAAATAAAGCCAAACTGAAATTGATTAATAAATGTCCCTATAAGGCACTTTTGACACATTTGATAATTCTTACTTCAGAAATCGTACTGCTTTAACCAGTGCCATGTTTCCATCGCTGTGCCATTACTCTATGCCATTACACTAGTAACGATCGATATACGAATACAACGCGAGGTCTTTGCGACACCGTGTTTCATTCGCACCACCTTTGGAGAGCTTCTCGTTTCATTCCTGCCGCCATCGTAAGATAAATGAAACCCACGACACTTTTTTAACATGTTAAAAAATTTCGGAGGCACTACAAAGTTTACCCCAAAGTCATAAAATTTCCACAGAAGGTGCTATGATGGAAAAAGATGGCAACAGGAATAGCGCGATCTGGTTACCATCAGTCCCTATTTTGAATATATCCATAATCGTGTTTCCATCGGGGTCTAAATCGGGATAGTGTGACACTAGCATAAATAAAAGCAGGTCCAGCACTTTTCAAATAAATCTTTAAAGGTCCTGAACAAAAAAAGAAAGGTCCTGATTATCAAACCATTGCTAATTTGAATCCCTGACAAAATTAATTTTACATGGATTCTTATACTTTCTTGTCATTGTTGTTGTGTTAGTTTTTTTACTTCGTTCTATTCAGAGAACAATTCTTCACAACCATCAATTGTCCACTACTGCAAATTTGATTTTCCAACCCATCATAGGCTGCAACCTAATTCATATTTGATATGATGTATAGATAGAGTTGGTATTCAGATAAATAATTATTAATTCAAGAGTTAGGTGAGCTCAGTCTATACCTGAGAGTAGAATCTTATCCTATCTTAAGAACTATCTTACGATTTGAACAATTAAGAAATTTGAACTGAATATGTTTTTACTTTGATGCATTCTAACACAATGACATTTACTGCTTAGCAACCCAAGAGGATTTCAATACCTCCGATTGTAATTATACCCCCGCAAACAAAGTTTTGATGAAACTTTACATGAAGGAAGTACATCATATGTAGATGTGCATGAACAATTTTCATCACAATCAGACATCATTCAGGGGAGATAATTGGACTTAGACATTTTAAATACATTATTCAATGGGAGACCTCATAAGTCCAACTCCTCATAAACCGCTTGAAGGATCTTGATGAAACTTTACATGAAGGAAGTACATCATATGTAGATGTGCATGAAGAATTTTCATCGCAATCAGACATCATTCAGGGGAGATAATTGGACTTAGACTTTTTAAATACATTATTCAACAGGAGACCTCGTAAACACAACTCCTCCTAAACCCCTTGAAGGATTTTGATGAAACTTTACCTGAAGGAAGTACATCATATATAGATATGCATGAAAAAAAAATTTCATCGCTCTTGGGTATCATTCAGAGGAGATAATTGGACTTAGACTTTTTAAATACATTATTCAACAGGAGACCTCGTAAGCGCAACTTCTCTTTAACTGTATGAAGGATTTTGATGAAACTTTACATGAAGGAAGAACATCATATGTAGATGTGCATGAAAAATTTGTATTGCTCTCACTTATCATTGAGGGGAGATAACTGGACTTGAGTTTTTTTTTACAGTACAGAGTCCAATATGAAGCGGGGGTATCCTTTTGTGAGCTCGCTCACCGTATAACTTGTTCTTATTGCCTCTGTTTTAAAAGTTAGAAATAATATAAAGTGATAGAGTTTTTTGTCCTTTTAACAACTTTTACCATTTTAGTTTCTTTATGTTTTTACATCAGTTTGCTCCATGGGATACCTGTTTCCAGATGCTGGCCATGTGTAGAGTAGATCCACAGTTCTCCAAAGATCAATTACTGCTCCTTCTCTCAGACAGATATATGTCTCCACAGGGTCAGGTAAGGTCATTTAGGGTCATACTTAAGGTTAAGAAAGGTCAGCTTTATAGTAAAATCAAGAGAGCTATAGTCATTATGTCACCTGCAAAATTATTATTTTTTTTTATTGGGAGGGGGGACTTTGGCACTCTCCATCATCTTGCAGTGACATGTTGCATCACAAAAGAATTTTGTCACTTAAGGTAATTCTTGTGTTGAGGAAAGGTCATACTTAGGGTCAGAATGAGGTCATTCCTGAGGTCAAAAAGTTGAATATTTCAACTTCACACATAGTAATTGAACAAGCTTTATTTTTCTTTTTTTTCAGATTCCTGGATGTGAATTTAATTTCGATGATAATAATCCACCTATACATGCATGGACATGTCTAAAGGTGTTCCGAATGACAGGAAGTAATGATCTACAGTTTTTGTTGTCTGCTTATGAAAGACTTGAGAAAAATTATCAGTGGTAATTACTACCTTTCATGTTGCTTTTGTATCTGAAACAAATGTCTTTTCATGTTTTTATACCTCCGTTTCGAAGAAGAGGGGGTATTCTGTTTTACCCTCTTCTGTCCTTTTGTCTGTTTGTCTGTAACAAAAAATTTCGTCACAGTTTTCTCAGTAACTACTAAAGATGGAGGTCTGATATTTTGCATATACATGTAGCTTTATCTTACAGACCCATATGGTGTATAGCAATTTTATGTTTCTAGGTCAACTACTTCCTGTTTACCGATTACTTTGGTTTTTGCACATAGTGAACATGAATGCAAAATTTTCGTCAAAGTTTTCTCAGCAACTACAAAGATAAAGGTCTGATACTTTGCATATAGCCTTATCCTATTGTCCCAAAATTTGTATAGCCATTTAATGTTCCTAGGTCAACTTCTTCCTGTTTACTGAGAATATAAACTCGTATGCATGGCATAGTTTTAGGAGCGGGGGTATCACTAGTTCACTAGTGAGCATTAACTCACAGATTTACTTGTTTCATTGACCAAAAGAGTGTGTTCAGGAAGGGCTGAAATTGGCCCCATATTTGCACAAATTGTCAACTCTGTGTCATCTTAATGAATTTAATGTAATTCAGTCCTTATATAACCAAACTTTACATATTTAATCGATTCCACATGCTGACAACATTATGCACGATATTATGATGTCATAAATGTGTTGAAAAGTCAGAAAATATCACTATTTGTCCATTCTTGAGGGTTTACAAGGGTTCTTAACCCATCTACTTGTCTTTCAAATCTGAGTATTTTATCACAAAATTGTTTTTGTGGACGCATGCGCTCTATGTTAATTTCAGTGATTTCTAACCAAAAATGCTCTTAAATTGCCCAAAATTTATTAAAGTCATCAAATCATATGGTTTCTAGGCAAGTTTTCTCCAAGCTGCGGAATATTTGGAACCTAGTTTTGGTTATTTCTTAAATTTCAGCATTCCAATCATATTTGGCAGTAATTTCAGAAAGTTTATTCCGAGTTGAAATTTTGGGCCAATTTTGGTTCTAACTAAATCAATTCCTTTCACTTAATAACAATTTAAGTTATAAAATGGTGAATGTGGGGCAGTGACCAAAAGGATTTTCATACACTTCTAAAGGAGTTTCAAAAGACAACCTTTTAGAGATGAAAATATAATTCTCGCCAAAGAAAAAATTTTCATACCCATGAATTTGATTATTTTACAGAATTTTATGTTTACAGGTGGTTTGAGAATCTCCAATGTTCAGACACCAAGTATACATTCCATGGTGGATTTCTGGGTCTTGACAACATAAGTATTATAGACAGGGGAAGACCTCCTGATGGCTTTGCTATTAAGCAGGTAGGGACTGTCATTGTGTAAAAAAAAAAAAAAAAAAAAATTAAAAAATATTGATGCTAATGTAATTGTTAATTGTGTAAATGTTAATGGGGTGTTTGTTATTTCCATGATTTTGTAAAGTACCTTATATGTGGGGGGGGCTGGGTGGCCGAGTGGTCTAAGACGCTAGTTTAAATACCACTCTTTTGACTTTTGATCACTAGTGGATCACCTCTCAGCTGGTTTTCAATTCCTGTTTGTATTGAACAAATAAGAGACTTCCCCAACTATATGTGATTAGGTTTGTCAGTTACCTGCCCAAGGTCGGTGGTTTCCTCCTGGTACTCCGGTTTCCTCCACCAGTAAAACTGACTGCCCTACATGGCCCATGTGCATTGATAAAAGGCCTCAACACCAACACACACACACACACAAACACTATGTGGGGGATAAATTCGGGTTTGGTCTGATTGTTCATACCTGTGACTTAAAGAATGGTCCATTTGCATGAGAAATAATTTCATGGATATGTCATAATCACAAAATAAGAGAAAATTACCCTCATGCGGAAATTTCCACGTTTACAGTATATAAAGTTTAAGGATGATCGCTGGTCAGTTTAGAAATAACAAGGTCTCTTAATTGATATATTTAATGAATAGCCCATAGGTAAAGGTACAAAATCAGGTTAAAAAATTCTAACTCGTTTTTGAGATATCTAGCGTTCAAAATTTGGCGGGAAAAGGATTTCTCTGACTTTTTCATAGGTTTAACATTAGACTTGTTAAAGTGTAAAAACCTATGAAAAAATAACAAGAAATTTATAAAACTTTGTTATTTAGCCCTTTATGCTCCAATAAACAATAATTTAAAAAGAAAATAGGGTGTTAGTGGGCAAAAAAATTATCAACATTTTAATGGTAAAATCCAGAGGATTCCGAAAATCTGGCAGAAATCTCAAATGCTGACCAGCAATCATCCTTAAAAAATTATCATAGTTTATAAACTTTAATTTGATATTTTTTTTATTAGGCCCTGCCTCCAATCTGTATCAAGATGTGAGGGCCCTATACATGTAGTTCTCATACTGTCTGTTTGTCTGGTTTGTGTGTAAAAGCTTAAACTCCAAAACCTTAATATGTGATAAAATCATATATTATTGTTGAGAAATGAATTAATTCTTGCTGAAGTTGCACTTCCATTTTTGTGGGCAATTTATTTCACAAATTTCCTGAGGTACAAAACTTCATGAAAAAATAATTTTCATGAATTGATCCGTTTTCATTGAAAAAAAACAGTGTACTGCAAAAGATTCACAAAGTAAATGCATGTAGCTGATTAATGGCCAAGCACCTTAAAAACATGAAAGAAAGTAGTTGGGAAAATAAATTGGTTTACACTTTGTAATTTTATAAGATTATTATATATCTTTTATCTGCAGGCAGATGCTACAGCTTGGATGGCATTGTTTGCCCTGAGTATGGTAGAAATAGCAGGTTTAACCAATCAGCCAAAGAACGAGTCAGTCAAATATCTTACAGATTTCATGAGAATTGCTGAACAGCTGAATAAAAATGTCAATGATGGAGGTAGCCAAATTTTTAATGCTTCATACACTTGAATCAAGATGACTCGTGTATAATGTTGTAATAATTTTAAACAAAACTTTGAAAAGTAAACAACAAGACTTAAATGTTCAGCATTAACAAGCCTATATAACCTACCATATAAGTTAGGTTTTTTGGCAGGTATCTATTTTTCGCTTTTTTTGCAGTACTTGTCAACTCACAAAAATATTAACCCACAAAACTTAAATCTAGTATAAAATAGTATATGCAAAGTATATACTCACATATAAGTAATTGCTTAAATTGAATTCTGTGAAAAAAAGATCTTTCATTTTTAAGAAATCTGCAAAATTTAGCTCCATCGAAAAAAACAACTCAGTCATACGGTATATATCATATCAGGGGTTTCACTAACTTTTTTATCTGGAGGTACTTAGTAAAATGTAGGGGGTACTTTTTTTCATTTTTAGCTCACCTGGACCGAAGTCCATGTGAGCTTATACCATCACTTGGCGTCCGCCGTCGTCCGTTAACAGTTTTTCAAACGTTAAGTTGTCCAAAACCATAAGTCCAATTGCAACCAAACTTGGTATAGTTGTTTAGTAGCATTATGTGTACAAAACTATTGTTCGGATTCGTAAAAAAACATGGCCGCCATGGATAAAAATAGAACATAGGGGTCAAATTACAGTTTTCTTTTGCAAATAACTTAAAAATGGTTACTGATATTAAAATTCTGGCAGGGTAAAAGTGATCAGCACATCAAGATCTACCAGCCCTGAAATTTTTATGAAAATACAATATCCCATGAAGGAGTTATTGTCTTTTTTCCGAATTTTTTGCAAAATTTGCACATGTTA
Source organism: Arcuatula senhousia (assembly GCA_963971305.1). Lineage (NCBI taxonomy): Eukaryota > Metazoa > Mollusca > Bivalvia > Mytilida > Mytilidae > Arcuatula > Arcuatula senhousia. Next base: position 30,871,369 of record OZ020308.1, read on the forward strand.
AGCTCAATATCTTGAAAACTATTAAAGTTATTGAAGAAATTTAAATTGTATATTGTTCAGCACATCAAGATCTACAAAAAATGTAATATGGTCAATGCTGTCGGACCATTCCATTTCGGAATTATTTCCCTTAGAACGTCAAAATTGACCATTTTTACAGCATTTCATCATTACAATAAAATTGTTAACTTGTCTAACATCATACATCCAATTACATTCAAACTTGGTACAGTTTTTTATTAGCATAAGTGCTACAAAACTAATGTTTGGATTTTTGACTCTTAAAAAAACATGGCTGCCATGGCTAAAAATAAAACATAGGGGTACACTCTAGTTTTTGCAAATAACTCAAAAAAGGTTACAGATATCAAAATTGTGATGAAAGCAAAACTGATCAGTACATCAAGATCTACCAGCCCTGCAATTCTCAAGAAATTCCAATTACCTATGTAGGAGTTATTGCTCTTTTTCGATTCTTTTCCAAACTTTGCACTTTTAAGGTCAATATCTTAAAAACTAATAAAGTTATTTAGAAAATTTAAATTGCAATTTGTTAAGCACATCAAGATCTTCAAAAAATGTAGATGGTCAATTCTGTAGGGCTGTACCTTTTAGGAGTTTTTAGCTCACCTGACCCGAAGGGTCAAGTGAGCTATTGTCATCGCCATCCGTCCATCGTCTGTCCGTCGTCTGTCTGTTACTTTTTCAAAACTCGTCTTCTCTGAAACCACTTCATGGAATTTTTCAAAACTTGGTCCAAGTATTAATCAGGGCATGATGTTTAAAAATTGTGTTCGCTTTATGATTTGATAACAAACATGGCCGCTGTTACTAAAAATAGAACAGAGGGTAAAATCACATTCAAAGACTTATAACTTGAAAACTAGAACAGATAGAAAAAATCTGAAGGATCTTGGGCTCTTCAGAATGAAAAGCTCTACAAAATTTTCCCTTGGGTTGAAGTTGTCAGATGAACCCTAATAGGGGTTATGGCCCTTTTAAGGTCAAAAATAGCGTTTTTTCATGTTTTTGCCCTATAGAATGAAAATTATTGCAGATAGAGAAAAGCTGTTGCCTGCTAAAATGTTCAGCTCATTAAGCTCTACCAAAGTCTCCATTGGGTTGAAGTTGTCAGATGACCCCTAATAGGGGTTATGGCCCTTTTAAGGTCAAAAATAGTGTTTTTTCCCTAATGAATGAAAACTATTGCAGATAGAGAAAAGCTGTTGCCTGCTAAAATGTTCAGCTCATTAAGCTCTACAAAAGTCTCCATTGGGTCCAAGTTGTCTGATGACCCCTAATAGGGGTTATATATGGCCCTATTGAGGTCAAAAATAGCGTTTTTTCATGTTTTTGCCCTAAAGAATGAAAACTATTGCAGATAGAGAAAAGCTGTTGCTTGCTCAAATGTTTGGCTCATTAAGCTCTACAAAAGTCTCCATTGGGTCGTAGCTGTCAGATGACCCCTAATAGGGGTTATGGCCCTTTTAAGGTCAAAAATAGAGTTTTTTCATGTTTTTGCCCTATAGAATGAAAACTATTGCAGATAAAGAAAAGGTGTTGCTTGCTTAAATGTTTAGCTCATTAAGCTTTACAAAAGTCTCAATAGGGATGAATTTGTCAGATAAGCCCTTATAGGAGTAATGGCCCTTTTAAGGTAAAAAATAGCGTTTTTTTCATGTTTTTGCCCTATTGAATGAAAACTATTGCAGATAGAGAAAAGGTGGGGCTTGCTTTAATGTTCAGCTCATTTAGCCTCAGGAAGGTCTCCGTTGTGTCTAAGTTGGGACTTGACCCATTAAAGAAGAGACCATTATGCCTTAAGGACCAGGTGAGCAGTTCAGGCTCCTGGGAGTCTCTAGTTTCCTTAGAACGTCAAAATTGACCATTTTCATATATGGTCAATTGAAAGTTAACACAATATGTTCTTTCAAATTGGCAGTGTTGCAAAACATCTATAGTATATATTATGCAGCATTCGGTTAAACCTTTTACTTTATGACTCTTTCAATGTCAATAGGCTTATAATTTAGGCATTTAAGTCAGGTGAACGATTCAGGCTCCTGGGATCCTCTTGATTAATAGAAAATTAAACTTTTCTGGTGGTACCAAACCAATTGCAGCTGGATAAAAGTACCCGGTACCACCTCCTAATAAAACCATTGCGATATAAACAACTATATTATAAAATAAAACTGTGCATTATGCATGTTATAAAATGGTGAATGTCAAAGGTCATTTTTTCAGCAACTGTACTTTTCACAGTTTCTTGAGATTAATACAAAGAATGATGCATCAGAATAAAATCCTAGATTGTGGAATTTGATTTCAGTTCTGTCCTTCACTTACCTCAATCGTTCAGTTGATCTGGCTATTTTTCACTTTGAACGATTTTTTCAGGATTTTGGAATGAAAAGACTTCATTTTATACTGATGTCTTGGTTGAAGAGAAGGGCCGTCGATACATCCCAATAGAAGTTCACTCTTTAGTTGGGTTACTCCCCCTTGTAGCTTCCTGTCAAATTTCCACCACTCCTGATTGTCAAGAAATGATTGATGTTCTGCAGATGTACAGCAATTTTGTAGGTAGTAATTTTATAAAAGATTAAGATTTAGCACAAGAAAATTAACAATGAATAGACTGCTTGATTATAACAATAATATTATGAGATAAGCATTGCCTAAATGCGAGCACAGCAAAAAATATAAGATGTCAATGAACAGCTTAATTGTATTTTTACATACATTTTGAGTTGAAGAAAGCTCCCCCTATACCATGAAACATCAAAGATGGATCCTCTTTTTGGCCCTCATATGACGGAGTTCCACGCCTCAACTGAGGAATTTAAATCGTTTAGAATTCACAACATAAGATCTACAGGACCCCATTCCAGAAAAGACGTGGACACTTTTGATGCACTGTTTTTATCGTATTTATTTTGATTTTAATCATAGAAGAAAATGAGATGTGGAATAAGTGTATGCGGCACAACCTACAAAATAAACATAAATTTAAAACATCCACAATGGAAAACAGCCAGTAGCCTTCAATGTGACCAGCAGTTCATTTTCTAGAATGTTCAGTTTGGGACAAGGTATTTGGGGCGAATTAGCATAAAAAAGAAAATGAAAAAAAAGGATTAAAATAGGTTTTACTTAAAAAATGAAGTAACTCATTGTAACAGAATATTTTTCTCCTTGTTCTATATTTACAAAGAAAATATTTGGAAGGTGATTAGCAAAATTAGTAATTATTTTCAAATTCATATTGAACCTGTGTGCACGTGAAATTGTGAGAAGCATATCCGGACAAAAAAAAATCAATACCAGCATTAGGCAAATTTTTCGCAGGAACTTGCTGTAGAGCTCTCCACTACGAGCTGTGCTCGCTATTAAAATTCATCTGTTTGGGCTTATCAGAATCACTCTTGCCAAAAAATCAGGATGGAAATTAAAGTTAAGATTTGAAGTTTCCTTAGAATATGATAATGTTATTGTTTATGTCATCAGGCCCCAGTTTCATAAAACATCTCAAATTGAGTATTTCCTCAAATATCTCCTCAACTCAAACATTTTTGATTGGTTAGATTTTGAGTTGAGGAGAGATTTGAGGAAATACTCAATTCGAGATATTCTATGAAACTGGACCCTGTTTGTTGTACATGAATGAGGCTTGTTTAGGGTAAATTGGGATATGGGATATTCACACATTTTCTTAATGGGATACCGGATATTTGAGGCAAAATTTACTGGGATATGGGATATTTTTGTCAATATTATTTACAGGGATATGGGATACTGGAAAAACACTTTTTGGGATACAGGATATTTGATGAAAAATTTATGGGGATATGGGATATTGGTACCCCCCCCTAAACAAGCCCCATGAATCTTCAATGTGATTTCAGCATGTAATTTTACCTAAGGTTAGTGGTTTCATCTGGGTACTCTGGTCATGGATTAATGTTGATCAAAAATAAATTAAGCAATAAACATGATAAAAAAATTAGGGTTCCAATATAGATTATAATCATTTTATAAAAGCTAATAGATGACACATATTTTCCTATCTCTCGGCAAATGTGACCCTTTAGGTTAAAGAGATTGAAAAGGGACTAGGAAATATTATACTGTAGAAGTATTGTTGGTTTATACAAATTTTGTGCTTTTATTGACTTTATGGAAAAAGGCAGGATTCAAATTTGTTTTTACAAATTTACCGTTGATTTTAGATAAAACGAATTAAAAAATTTTAAAAATCGTTGATAAATGTATACATGTACAATGATGTACATGCCTTCTCTAATCCACTAAATATAAGTAAGAACAAAACTATGAAACTTGGATGATTTATCACAAATATCCAAATTAGACATTACAAATACCAAAAAGGCAGGTATAAACGGTTAATTTGGATATGTTATATATCAATATTTCAAGGAGTAACCCCTCATCAGTAGCATTTAAATCAAAACATTGGAAGGTAAAATTCCAAAACTGTTGAAAATGAAAAGTACTCAAAACCAAAACGTTAGAACAAGGAAGCCAAATCCAGCACCAAGGATATCGACCATGTGCATTACAGGTAGACCTTCAATTAGACAAAACAAAGCAAAGCGTGCTGGCAAAAATTGATGATTTCAATGGTCCTTACTTGGTATAGACATTTTTAACTGGTGGGTTGAACCACATTTTTAGCCTCAACCAAACTTATGCTTATTATTAAAGAATACCAATATGAATCTTTATTGTCATTAAACTTTTTACAGTTTGTGACACATAAACATACACAGACATAAAACAAACTAAAGCACACAATAATACATAGTTACAAGTAAAGAAAAATTAAGGGTCCCTTGTCCTTAGTTCAAAAGACTTTTTTAAAAAGGATCCTAGCTTATTTACTTGCAATGGTGTTGATGGGTTAAATGGTACTTGACAATATTTTGACGTCTCATTGCAGGCAGTGAAGTGTACAGATACAGATTATTTCCTTACATGTGTTCCTCTTGATAGAATAGATCTGTTACTTAGTACAATGTTAAGTGAGGAAGAATTCTTGTCTGACTTTGGTATAAGGTCATTGTCAAAGGTAATAAATAAACATTAAAAGTTACTTATTACCCTCCTCTTGTTAAAACACACAGGTGTAGTGTTATCAACATTTAGCAAAGAATTCCACTCAAAGCAGTTCTAGGGGATGTCCTAAACTTGCAGGGGTTAAAATTAGCACTGGACCTTCAATATTTGATTTGGGACCTTTGGAATTCATGTCACAAAAGTCCTGGACTTGCGTGTATTTTCAGTTACTCCTATTTAGGACTTTTTATACGACCGCAAAAAATTTGTGGACGTATTATGGTATGATGCTGTCGTCGTTGTCATCATCGTCTTCGTTGTCTGTTAACTTTTTAGTGTTTCCACAATAACTTTAGTTCCAGTTATCCGATTGCTATGAAACTTGACAATGATGTTCCTTAACATAAAAGGATGAATGGGATTGATTTGGTGGTCCCCCCATTTTTCGTTTAGACATTAGGGGCAAAAAAAGGGCCAAAAATACTACTTTTTTGTTTGTTTCCACAATAACTTTAGTTCTAGTTATCCTATTGCTATGAAATTTGACAGTGATGTTCCTTACCATACAAGGATGAATGGGATTGATTTTGGGGGTCCCCCCTTTTTTTGTTTGGAAATTAGGGGCCCAAAAGGGGCAACAAATTCAAATATTTTACTTGTGTCCACCATAACTTTGGTCTTAGTTGTCTTATTGCTGTGAAATTTGTCAAGAATGTTTCTTACAATAAAAGAATGAACCTGATAAATTTTTGCGCCCCCTTTCTACAGTAGTGTAATTAGGGGCCAAAAGAGCCAAAATAAAAACATTTTTATTTGTGGTACGACTTTGAAAATTTTTTTTGCATGTTTGTTCTTGTCATATAGGGGATACAAAATTAAGAATTAATTTTTGCGACCTCTCTTTTTTTCCCCTATTATGTAATTAGGGGCCAAATGGGGCCGAAATCGAAACATTTTTATTTGTGGTCCGATTTTGAAAATTTTTTTTTGCAAGTTTATTCTTGTCAGGTAGCAAATCCAAATTTGAGAATTAATTTTTGCGACCATCCCTTTTTTCACTTGTTTTGTAATGAGGGGACAAAAGGGGACGTAATCAAAACTTTTTTATTTTTGGTTTGTTTTTGAAAATTTTTTTTGCAAGTTTATTTTTGTCAAGTAGCGAATCCAAATTTGAGAATCTATTTTTTCGACCCCACCCCTTTTTCACCTGTTATGTAATAAGGGGCCAAAAGGGGCTGAAATTGAAACTTTTTTAATTCTTGTCTGATTTTGACAATTTTTTTGCAAGTTTATTCTTGTCAAGTAGCAGATATACTTTTGTGTCCCCTTTTTTTACTGTTATGTAATTAAGGACCAAAAGGGGCCAAAATCGTAACTTTTTTATTTTTGGTCCAATTAGAAAAAAAATTTTACAAGTTCATCCTTGCCAAGTAGCGATTCTAAATTTAAGAATAAATTTTTGCGACCTCCACCTTTTTTTCGCTCATTACCTAAGGGGCTGTAATCATAATTTTAAAAAATTTCTGGTTCGATTTTTAATTTTTTCCCCAAACATTATTCTTTTCAAGAGTATAATACAAAATTGAAAATTTATATTTTTACCCCCTGGGTCAAAAGTCCATCAGAGAAGCATGTGTCAAAAACCTTTGTCAGTCCACCATCGGCTGCATGTGTCCAGAGCAATAGACTACCCATATTGGGCCTAAAAATACAGGGTTCAACATGTTGCGGTCGTATCATGCTGCGCTCGGCGAAACTTTTTATTAATAACATGTAGTGGACTTTCCACTTAGTCATCAAAAAAGACCTGGACTTTTTGCTTTCAAATGTTAATTTGAACCCCTGGAGTGTTAGCTCCATGTTGAAGGTCTACCTGTGAACATAGGATAAAGAACAGCAATAAAAGCCTTGTTCCTTTGCTTTGTGTTACTTTGATATTCATATTGTGAGCTTATGTCATGCACATATACTCTATATCCTTTGATTTTTGGCGGGATTTCATTAGTGCATATCTGGGTTATAAAATGGTGAATGTTAGGCAGGTGGCGGTTTGGGGGTGGGGAAATTTCGTAACAGTTTTCTCAGCAACTACTAATCACAGCCATTTGATATTTGGTATATAGCATCAGGGTGGGGTCCCATAAAGTGGGATTCGATTTCAGGTCTGTCGCTCATGTACTTCCTCTTTAACAAAACAAAGCCATTTCTGTCTTTGACCCATTTTCTAGATTGTTATACCCCCACTCATAACACTCATAAGAGAGGGGGCTAAATTGCAATCACCTTGTCCGTCTGTAACAAACTTTCGTAACAGATTTCTCAGCTTCTACTGAAGGGATTGATTTCAAATTTGGTATATAGCTTTATCATGATGTGTTGTATCGTGCCTCCCCGTTCCAGGTCAGTTATGCATCCAATTCCTGTTTTCTGAGCTGACATAGACTTTTTTAAGGGTAAAAAATTGACAGTTTTTTGTAACAAGATTTCTCAGCTTCTACAAAAGGGATTGATTTCAAATTTGGTATACAGCTTTAGCATGATGAGTTGTATCATGCCTCCCCATTCCAGGTCAGTTGCTGTTTTCTGAGTGGCCAAGTGGGGGTATCCCTAGCACGACTAAGTGCAACCCCTTGTTTGTAGCTTTTATTACCGTTGTTATGTCACCTACAACTTGTTACAAAGAGACATATACTGTGGTTTCATTATTATTTTTGGGTAGTGTTTTTTGTGGGTGTCATTTACCCCTGAAAATTCATACCTCAAGAAAAGAATATTTTACATTGATCTGTATTCTGTAGTCTTCAAAACCACGAATTTAAGAATCCATGAACTGATCCTTTTTCACCAAACCATGAAAATTGATACCCACGAAAATGAATGAATTCACAGTAGTAGTCACTTAGCACTATTGGTTGTCTTTAGTTGCAGCATCCTGTGTGACTTGTCACAGTTTTCTAGGCAACTACATGTCACAGTCTTTTGATAATTAGCATCCTCCTAAAGAACTTTGACACATAAAGTGATATTGTTTCTGTAACTTATCTTCTTCCTGTTTAAATTTATTAACTGAATATTTTACAACACAGGGGCCATGCATCTTCCATGGAAGATGTATAATTCTAGTTCATTAATGATTCCTCTTTTGTCCTGTTTATGCAATTTAAGACGAAAAACTTTAAACATCATTATTTACCCTGCAAATTTTGTTGATAAATAAGAATCACCTTGTCTGTCTCTTCCTCTGACCTCGTATTTAATTAGTGCAAGTCCTTATTAACTGCTAAATAAAACTTTACACAAAGGAAGTGCATCATATGAATATGTACATGAGGAAATTTCATTTCCTTCAAATATCTTCTGAGGCATTTTTTTTCTCCAATATAGAGTTCAAAATGAATGGGGAGTATCATTTTTGAGCTTTCTGAAAGTAGTTGCTGTTGTTATTTGAAATTATTGTAAAATATTGATTCTAAGAATTTCTTTTTTTTTTAAGATCCATTCAACTCCTTATACACTTTCAATACCAATAGTGAAAAAGGAACAGAAAAGTAGACTTAGAAATACAGCAAAATTGTCAAGATGCAAACCAGGTAGTTCAAAGGATGATAAAATGCATAGTAAAACTGAAACTCTTAGCAACCCTCCAAGAAATGATGAAATGAAGCAATCAGCTTATGATGATGGAAGGCCATCAACCTCAATGTGTGTTGACCATAGTAAAACTAAAACTTCAAGTAAAACGCTAGGAGATGACGCATTTCTATCTATGTCTACAACAGACCCTGACAAGGAGGACATATCAATAGAAATGGTTGATTTTTGCATAAATTATGCACCAGGGGAGGCAGACTGTGGCATGATGGGAGGAAACAGCAATTGGCGAGGACCAGTTTGGATGTGTGGTATGTATGCTCTAGGGTAGATGGCATAATGGGGTAGGACAATTGAGGTAAATGACTTTGAAGTTCACTGCATACTATTATGGAATTCTACAAAAGGGTCTTTTAAGCATGCAAGCATGTATTGCTCTTCCTGTAGATGGGCGAACAAAGGACAAGGTATGATAAGGGCTATTTTTGGTCCCTTTTTCAAAAGTGAAATTTTATGCTAAAATATTGATTTAATTGATATTAAGTATTGAAAGTTTATGAATTTATATGGTTTAAACAAAGAATACATCAAATATGATTTTTGCATTTGATCAAACTTTATGAAAAAGTGGCCTTTCTCAAAATTAGGTATATTTTTGTAGGTTTTTGGCTAAAATAAGTATGAGCGGACAAGCGGCCCACAAAAATATTTAACTGTTAATTTGTCATACCAGAAGTAATGTTTCCAGAAATTATCTTTGTGGGCCGCAGGTCCGCTCATATTGAATCTCTCAAAAACCGTTATCATTTTAACAATTTTCAGCCAATTTTGCCACATTTCACAGTTCTATCATTTTGTGCACATGCATAATTACGTCATATGTCAAATTTTCAATAAAATTTTGCCTGTTCCAAAAAATATAACTTCTAAATCAGAAAATCACAATGTTATTATTCATTATTCCAATTTTGGAAAATTTGTCTAATTTAAGGGGCCAATTTGTGCTCTTATCTTATCTTGTCCTTTATACCCTTTCAAAGGCCTGGAATTATTCCTTTAGGCTACCATTGCAAATGAGGTCAAGAGAGACTTTAAAATTGTCCAAAACTTAACACTTCAGTTTCAATAACAGATTTAAATGTAACAAATTGCAGGAGTTTGACAAGTCACCCTGACTTTCTTTAAACATAGAAATTTTAGGTTGTTTTCGCTTAAATAAAAAATATTTTACAAGTAGATTTTTTTTGCATTTGGCAAATTCAGGTTTTTCTCTATAAAAGGGGTGCTTTTATTTTAGCTTAATATCGTTTTCATGATTTCATATTTCAAGTTGTAATATTTAGGGTCCTGATTTTTGCCGCAAATAAAGCAAAAATTAAATCACTGCATAAAAAACCCACTTATATGGTATCTGCAAGTAATATCAACCACGTCAATGGATGGTTCATTAAATAAAGGGTATAGAATATCATAGAAAATGTGAATGTATCCTTGATACAGAATGTTCACTTTACAAAAAAAAAGAAAATATCACTCAGAGAAATTTTTCATGTTTAGAGTACATGTATTTTAAGAAGAAAACCAGTTTGCTGACATGAAGTGTAAATGTGTGAGTATACAGTCAATATTGTAAAGAAACTTATTAAACTTATTGATTATAATAACACAATTTTAATTGCTTTATATATATTTTTAGCAAATTACATTTTGCTTGATGCCTTAAAGAAGATTCAAGACAGTTTGGGTGATAAAATGATATATTATCCTCCAAAGAAAGAAGAACAACACATGAATCTCATTATCAAAGATATCTGTAGGAGATTGGTGTCCATATTTCTACCCGACGGCTCAGGGACACGACCATTGCATGGTAATTATATAAAGTTTGATAAAAGAGATATCGATGTTTGTCAAAGCAGAAATCACTTAATAACTTTAGTGATAATACAATGTAAATCCGGAAGTTAAAAGTTTTAAAGATTACATATTAAGGCAATTAGCCATTAACCACATAGAGTATTTAATTTGTTCAACATCTGTGATCCATTGGCCAATTACCACTGTGGTTTCATTAATATTCGTGGGGTATCAATTTTCGTGATTTTCGTTTGTGGTCTTGACCCACGAAATTAAATACCACACAAAAAGCAAATTTTACATTGATTTGTATGCTGCAGACTTCAGAACCACAAATTTAAAATTCCACGAAATGGTCCTTTTTCATCAAACCACGAAAATTGGTACCCACGAATATAAATAAATCCACAGTAATGACAATGTTTTGGGGACTGGGTGGCTGAGTGGTCTAGGATGCTGGTAAAATACCACACTATTGACCACAACCCAATCACCTAGCTTATAATTTACAAAAACAGAACTACTCCACCTGTATGCGATTAGGTTTGTCAGTTACCTGCTCAAGGTCGTTGGTTTCCTCTGGGTACTCCGGTTTCCTCCACCATTATAAAACCATCCTATATGACCCATATGCTTCAAAAAGACAAACACATACACACACAGAGACAGAGACACACATGACAATGTTTCTTAGAGGATGTAGGATGTTTGTTCCTCTCTGACATTTTTGGCCGGATTTCACAGAGTAAAAAATCCGACCATTTCTGTCTTTGACCCATTTTCTTAGTAATGTTAACCTTATATCGACACCTTATAATTTCAGGTCCATACAAGCAGTATAGAGAAGAACCATGGCAGAATCTCATTCTTTACTATGAATATTTCAATGCTGAGACTGGTCAAGGCTGTGGTGCAAGGTATGCCCAAAAAATGAGCATTTGGACATTTACATAGAAGCAAAGAGGTTCCAATGGGGCATTCTAATGTCAAAAGTCCCAAAGGGCAAAGACAAAACCAGTAAACATGCAAGAAAACAGCACAAAGAAAAAAACATCATAAAAACACTCATAAACAAATGATTGGCAATCAACAAGGCAAACTCAAGTCATATTGAGAGTAGGCTCAGATGCTCTGGAAGAGTTAAACAATTCTTGCTCGCTATAGCACACCAGTCTTGTTGCTAATGGGCAATTCAGTGTGTCAAATCAGGTAAAGGAGGACAAAACAAAACCCTATGTCAAACCAACATTTGCATTCATCTGAGAGATAGAAACCCCATATTTGTCTATGATAGCAATATTTCTAACATAAATTTTTTCAACTGAGGAGCAAAGTAACCTTTAGTTATTTCCTCCAGTTTCATCAATGGGCTCACTAGTAAGTTGTTCTTTTATTTAACGCTAAACATTTTATCTACTATTTTGTAGCCACCAATCTGGATGGACATCCCTGATAGCTGAGATTCTTTACATGTTACATAGACCTGACTAAAGAGGGGAGACAACTCCATACCCAAAGAATATCTATTGCATTGCTAATTTGTTGATTTTGATGTCTGTGTGCATGCTTCAGATTGTTTTAAGAAACACTGTCTTATGTAATTGGCATTTTCATCTCAGCTTACTGTAAACATCCTTTTTTTTTAAAGAAAATTAAAATACCTATTAGGCCACTCTAATTAATTTCTCGTTTATCAGATTTGCTGCAAAGAAAAAAAAATCGGAAAGAACAAAATTTACAAACAATGCAAATCAAAGCATCTGTGTTCAAAATTGCATTGATGCACTGAATGCTTTTAAAGGTAATGCTTAGTTTTCATGGATTTAAGTGCAGTTCTCTGTAAGAATCAGGCAAAATTTAAAAACTTTGAATCATGATTTAAAAAACACACGGTTTTGACAATAAATTGTCATTCAAAATAGCCTTCTAATGAAGAAACAAAAATTAGTTGTTGTGTCAAGTGTCAGAGGATGGAGAAAAAATTCTGTTAAAATGATAGGAATTTAGTGTGACTTGACAGAGTTATCTCCCTTAGATTCAAATTTTATATGCATTTCAACCAAAATATATCTCAAATTACTGACTATTAAAAAGAGTGCCAATGCATTTTTGTTACTTTTTAAGCATTTTGAACAGTATTTTGAAGTCAAACTTGTGTGTTTTTTTAATCATGATTCACCAATTGCCTAATTCTTACAGAGAATGGCACTTAAGTTTTCATGTCTTTTCTACATCTACAGTTATCAAATATCAAACTTTTATACTAGAAAAAAAAACTAGCATATGATGCTTAATTTTTTTATAATTCATCGTAATTGTAAATATAAATAATATTGTAATCCAGCAATTTAGCTTGTCTTTTTTTCACATACATGTACATGTAAATTGTAAAGAATATTATTTAAGGGGGGACTTGCAGGTGATCACATGATTAGCCAAAAATAAATGTAAACTTGCCATTTACTTTAATACTAAAAGGTGTTCAAAATTATGAAATTCCGTTTAAAAATATTATTATGATATATTCTTAACTTTGTTTTGATATTAAAAGCATAAAAACTATTTTTTCTTCATTTTGTTAGTTTTATTTTATAAAATAATTGTCAATGCTAACGGATTCTCATATTTCTGCATTTTGACAAAGGGAGATAATTTATGTCTAGATTTGCCAATTTTGACCACTTTTTGACATATTTTTGTGTTTATCTGAAAAACTAACTCAGAAGCACCCCCTTTTATTCATATCATTTTAAAGCAATATAACAGCCCAATATAATATAAAAAAATTACAAAATTCTATTGATCAGGTTTTTCCATATTCAGAATTCTCCTTTAAAATTGTGTACTTTCTTTAACATTTCAATGAAAAAAAGCCAACCTTCAGAACCAGTTATCTCGAAAACTAACTCAGAAGCATGCCTTTTTCAAATTGGATTTTCAAAGTGTATCGCTTGATGTGTCTATTTACAAATTTTAAAGAAAATCTATTGACAGGAAATTTTTGGTGTTTGGTGCAAGTACCCCCTTAATGAGATTATTTTTGTTTTGTTTTATAAATCATACATTTTTACTTTTTTCTACCTTAAACATTTTTAAATGATTTTATATATGTTTGGGGGCTTTTATGACAACTGAATGACAAAAACTTGCAAACAGCCTAGATTTTTTAGTATATTTAAAGAATGTAGAAGTACTTAAATTTGTGGTCATCAAATTTTGTGGATTGGAAATATTAAAAATGCATATTTGAGGATTGATAAATTCATGGTTTTGACAAATTCTTTATACAGATTGTTGGGAATGAAAGGAGTAGGGGCATTAGGCCATTATTTAGCCTAAAAATATGAAAGTTATGAAAAAGTGTTCATTACTTGCTACAATTTAGTGTAAACTCTACCTAACAGGAAAACATGTCCAAACATTTTTATACCCCCGCTTCGAAGAAGAGGGGGGTATACTGTTTTACCCTTGTCCGTCCGTCCGTCCGTTCGTTCGTCCGTCCGTTCGTTCGTCCGTCCGTCCGTAACATATTTTCCGTCACAGTTTTCTCAGCAACTACATGACGCTTAGGTCTGATATTTTGGGTATAGCTTTCTCCTTTAGTACCATATGGTGTATACTGATTTCATGCTCCTAGGTCAACTACTTCCTGTTTACCGAATACTTAGGTTTTTACACATAGTGTACATACATTCAAAATTTCCGTTACAGTTTTCTTAGCAACTACATGATGCAGAGGTCTGATATTTTGGGTATACCTTTCTCCTATAGTACCATATGGTGTATACCGATTTCATGCTCCTAGGTCAACTACTTCCTGTTTACCGAATACTTAGGTTTTTACACATAGTGTACATACATTCAAAATTTCCGTTACAGTTTTCTTAGCAACTACATGATGCAGAGGTCTGATATTTTGGGTATACCTTTCTCCTATAGTACCATATGGTGTATACCGATTTCATGCTCCTAGGTCAACTACTTCCTGTTTACCGAATACTTAGGTTTTTACACATAGTGTACATACATTCAAAATTTCCGTCACAGTTTTCTTAGCAACTGCATGATGCAGAGGTCTGATATTTTGGGTATACCTTTCTCTTATAGTACCATATGGTGTATACCCATTTTATGCTCCTAGGTGAACTACTTCCTGTTTACCGATTACTTAGGTTTTTACATATAGTGTACATACATTCAAAATTTCCGTCACAGTTTTCTTAGCAACTACATGACGCAGAGGTCTGATATTTTGGGTATAGCTTTATCCTATAGTACCATATGGTGTATACCGATTTCATGCTCCTAGGTCAACTACTTCCTGTTTACCGAATACTTAGGTTTTTACACATAGTGTACATACATTCAAAATTTCCGTTACAGTTTTCTTAGCAACTGCATGAGGTAGAGGTCTGATATTTTGGGTATACCTTTCTCCTATAGTACCATATGGTGTATACCGATTCCATGCTCCTAGGTCAATTACTTCCTGTTTACCAAATACTTAGTATTTTACTCATAGTTGACATAATGGAACAAATTTTGTCACTCTTAGAAATGGGAAACAATAAATATACATGATATGTCTTAACTTTTATTTATTATTTTTTTCTTCTTTCAGATTTTAAAGACAGAGATGAACAGATGAAGATAATTAATTGTTATCACATGATGCTTAGCTGCTTTTCAATTTTTTATAGATTCTTTTCTTAAACAAATATATTTGCTTTTGCTCATTAAATCACTTTTGAATAATACATTTACATAGAAAGTGCAAATTTTTTCACATAATTATGACATAAGCTAAGCATTTCATGTGGTAATGTTTTTTCAAACGTATTAAAATTTATTACTTAATTTCAGACTGACCTAAAAATGCCAAGAACTAAAAAGTCAAGTGATCAAAAGAAAAAAGAAAGAAGAAAACGTGAAAGAGAATCATTTAGACTGGCTTCTAGTGCTGCAAGAAGTTCAAAATTGTCAGAGACATTGAGATTCTCTACTACTGCTACAAGTACTTCAAAGTCTTCAGAAACATTGGGACCCTCTACTACTGCTACAAGTACTTCAAAGTCTTCAGAATCAATTGGACCCTCTACTACTGCTACAAGTACTTCAAAGTCTTCAGAATCAATTGGACCCTCTACTACTGCTACAAGTACTTCAAAGTCTTCAGAATCAATTGGACCCTCTACTACTGCTACAAGTACTTCAAAGTCTTCAGAATCAATTGGACCCTCTACTACTGCTACAAGTACTTCAAAGTCTTCAGAATCAATTGGACCCTCTACTACTGCTACAAGTATTTCAAAGTCAGAAACTCTGAGACAGGCTTCTAGTGCTACAAGTATTTCAAAGTCAGAAACATTGGGACCGGCTGCTAGTGCTACAAATAATTCAAAGTCATTAAAGTCATTGAAACGGTCTACTGATGCTACTACTAGTTCAGAGTCATCAAAAAAATTGAAACTAGCCCACCACCAAGCACCAGAGTATGCCTTCATAGAAAGAGAGATAATGATTCAAAGAAAATGGAAAGTTCAGGAAATTCATTATAGAAACGAAAATATTCACCAAAGTTGTGACAGTGATGGTGAAGAAGAAGAAAAAAGTACTTCCAAAAATCCTAGCAGCATGCGTGTAGCTAAATGGAGAAAGAACCTTACAAAAGATAAAAAAGACATGTTGAAAATAACAGATCAACAGCGAAAAGCAGATCAGAGAAAATCCCTAGATGAAGAAACAAAGAAAAAACTCGACAAAAGAGATCAGAAACGAAAGCAAGACAAAAGAAAATCCCTAGATGAAGAAACAAAGAAAGAACTGGACAAAAAAGATCAGAAACGAAAGCAAGACAAAAGAAAATCTCTAGATGAAAATGCAAGAAATGATCTAAAAGAACTGGCTAAGAAAAGAATGCAAGACAAAAGAAAATCTCTAGATGAAGATGCTAGAAATGAATTAAAAGAAACTGATTCAAGGAGAATGAAAGACAAAAGAAAATCCCTAGATGAAGAAACAAAGAAAGAACTGGACAAAAAAGATCAGAAACGAAAGCAAGACAAAAGAAAATCCCTAGATGAAGAAACAAAGAAAGAACTGGACAAAAAAGATCAGAAACGAAAGCAAGACAAAAGAAAATCTCTAGATGAAAATGCAAGAAATGATCTAAAAGAACTGGCTAAGAAAAGAATGCAAGACAAAAGAAAATCTCTAGATGAAGATGCTAGAAATGAATTAAAAGAAACTGATTCAAGGAGAATGAAAGACAAAAGAAAATCCCTAGATGAAGAAACAAAGAAAGAACTGGACAAAAAAGATCAGAAACGAAAGCAAGACAAAAGAAAATCCCTAGATGAAGAAACAAAGAAAGAACTGGACAAAAAAGATCAGAAACGAAAGCAAGACAAAAGAAAATCTCTAGATGAAAATGCAAGAAATGAACTAAAAGAACTGGCTAAGAAAAGAATGCAAGACAAAAGAAAATCTCTAGATGAAGATGCTAGAAATGAATTAAAAGAAACTGCTTCAAGGAGAATGAAAGACAAAAGAAAATCCCTAGATGAAGAAACAAAGAAAGAACTGGACAAAAAAGATCAGAAACGAAAGCAAGACAAAAGAAAATCCCTAGATGAAGAAACAAAGAAAAAACTGGACAAAAAAGATCAGAAACGAAAGCAAGACAAAAGAAAATCTCTAGATGAAGAAACAAAGAAAAAACTGGACAAAAAAGATCAGAAACGAAAGCAAGACAAAAGAAAATCCCTAGATGAAAAAGAAAAGACTTTGTGTAGAGAAAAAAATAGAAATCAGAAGAAAGTACAGAGAGCAGTAAAAACATCATCCTCAGACAATGCAGTACAAACATTTTTGCAGACAATAAGAAACGGACCAACTTTTACCTGCACTGTATGCCATAGACTTATGTACAGAGAATGTGTTGTTCTGTACAATGAACCCACCTTTTCTATGTGTGACAAATATTTGTTAGAAGCATGTAATACACAAAAAAGAAGTGTTGATGGTGAACAGTACATATGTAACACTTGCAGTTGGAATTTGAAGCGCAACCTGATGCCAGTGCAAGCTGTAGCTAATTCATTGTCTCTTGATGATATACCAGAACAGTTAAATGATTTATCAACACTTGAATCAACTTTGATCAGCAGAAGAATTCCTTTCATGAAGATTCTTGCTTTGCCTCGTGGAAAGCAGAAAGCTGTACACGGCTGTGTTGTAAATGTGCCAGTAAATCCTGAGGAGACATGTTCCATTCTACCACGCCTTCCATCATCTTCATCATGTATTACAGTGAAACTTAAACGTAAAATAGAGTATAGAGGTCATGTCATTGTGCAATCAATTAGACCATGGAAAATAATGGAATCATTACAATACCTAAAGGATGTGGAGAAGAACCCTCATTATCAGGATGTAATAATCAATGATAACTGGAAAGAGGACTGTACTGCTGACAACCAACCATTGTGGGAGGCGTTGACTAGCAATAGCAATCCAGAAAATGACAATGGCACATTGCATGTTCTGTCTAGTGTGTCCAATGACACTGATCAATCTATGGAACAAGAACCTGAATCTGACAACGAGGGAAGTGATAATGAGATAGAAGATAGAACAGAAATAAATGGTCTTCCATATGATTCTTGTCTTCAGCCTAAAGATATTAGTGCAGATAACGATTTTTTACTGAACTTAGCACCAGGGGAAGGTAAAAGGCCAATAGGAATGTTTGTGGATAAACACAGTGAGGAAATGGCCTTTCCAACTTTATTCCCGTCTGGAATATTTGGTTTTGACAGTCAACGTGAGAGACCAATTTCTTTGGTAAAATACTTTAATCAAAGAATATTGAATTGTGACAACAGATTTGCAGCCTCCACAGAGTATCTGTTTTATGCTCAATACCGAAGCGAAGCTAAGAAGGTAGCTGACTGTCTCAGTATAGCAATGCGAAAGTGTAAAGGACAACATCAGGTGGAGAAAATTACAGCAGGTCAGATAAAAAATGTAGAAGAAATGAGGCGCTTGGCACGTACTGACCTAAGTTACCATTTCCTACAAAATGTACGTGGATCTCCAGCCTTTTTCAACAAACTACTGTATGATCTCCTGGGGATGATAAGACAGCTCGGAAGCTGTACCTGGTTCCTTACATTGTCGTCTGCTGACATGAAGTGGAAAGACACCATCCAAGTGATAGCTGCTCAACAAAATCAAAACCTGTCAGATGAACAAATTGAAAACATGACGTGGGAACAGAAAAGCACATGGTTGCGCACTAATCCAGTTACAGCAGCCAGGCATTTTGATCATCGCTTACAACTGTTCATGTCAACACTTGTTCTTGGAAAGTCAAAGCCAATTGGAGAAATACAAGACTATAAGTACAGGATTGAATTTCAGCAGAGAGGCTCACCACACTGCCATATGCTTCTTTGGGTTAAAAATGCACCATCTCTATCAAAGAACACACCAGAAGATGTAGCTTCCTTTATTGATAAATACATTTCCTGCTCTCTTCCCTCTGATGATGATCACCTTGCAGTACTGATTAGAACAGTTCAGTGCCATACTCACTCCTTCACATGCAGAACCCATGGAACAAAATGCAGATTCTCCTTTCCAAAACCTCCTGTGAGTAAAACTACTATTGTACTTCCACCAGAAGATATTCCAAACAAAGCAACTCAGACCATCTATACAGAATTGTTGACAGCTGTCATGGGTAAATTGGAAGATGTCCGGCATCAGACTGATGTAACATTAGAATATCTGTTGGAGGAATTACAGATTCCAGAAGAAATATATATGAAGGCATTGACATGGATAAAGACCAAGCAAGGACAACCGGCTATTCTGTACCGTCGCAATCCACCTGACTGCTTTACTAACAACTTTAGTCCAACTCTGATGAAAGCTTGGCAGGCAAACCTTGACCTCCAATATGTCACAAATGTCTATGCCTGTATAATGTATGTGGCATCCTATGTAAGCAAACCTGAGAAAACATTGGGTGATGTGTTAAAGTCTGTTAGCAAGAACTCTGCACCAGCTGGACCAAAGAAGATGATGGAGACTGTATCCAAGAAATTCCTGTCCCATCGTGAAGTTAGTGCACAAGAGGCTGTATATAGATTATTGCCATTACCATTAACCAAAGGATCACGTCAGGTCATTTTCCTTCACACAGATTTAGTTGAAAATAGAACCAAACTATTGAAACCTATGAAGGTAATACAAGAGCTGGATGATGATGATGAGAACCTTTACCAAGAAGGAATGTTGGAAAAGTATCAGCAAAGACCTGATAGTATTGAACATGTATGCCTTGCAGACTTTGCTGCTAACTATTCATATGCTCGGAAAGTCAATGCTGAACCAGACCCAGACTTGTTAGACGAAGATTCACTTGACCCAGTCTTTGTTGCGGCTATTGACAATCTACCTAAAACCATTAAGTTAAAAAACAAATCCACTACCATGTCTTTGCGTTCCAGACCAGTCATCATCAGATGCCATCAGTTTTCCGTATTGAAACAACCTGAACAGTATTATCATTCAAAGCTTTTACTTTACAAGCCATGGAGAGATGAAAATAGAGACCTCCTTGATGATGATGGAACTTACAAAACAAAGTACATGAACTGTAGACCTGATTTTTGTGAAAAAATGAATTTTTATGAACCCAACAATGAGGAGTACACACAGGCTGTAGAAGAACTTCAAGAAAACGGACCACCTGAGGATGCCTGGGCATTACTAGCTCCTCAAACAGAACAACAGGAAAGAGAGGATAGAACAATAGGAGCACAACAGGATCCAGAGTTTGAGGCAATTGTTCCGGCCCATGGAAGTGAAACTTCAGATCTTGGATTAGTTCAATATCAGTATGAATTGGACAACAGAAAGATATCAACTCAACAGTGGCTAGATATGACAGTGTCTTTAAATTCTGAACAACTAGAAATTCACCAGTTTATAGTTGAATGGTGTATAGAATTGTCAATGACTTATAAAACGGCAAAACGTCCAAAGCCTTTTCACATCTTTATTTCTGGTGGTGCAGGAACCGGCAAGTCACATCTCATTAGAACTATCGTACAGACAGCCAACAGATTATTAGGTGTAGGACAAGGAGTTGATGACATTGTAGTGATGGTTTGTGCATTCACTGGTGTTGCTGCATTTAATATTGAGGGCCACACACTTCATTCTGCATTCAATTTACCTGTGAATATGTCTAAACGGGATGACTATATTAGACTCTCAGGGGAGCAACTATCTATTATGAGAGGAAAATTAGGTAATCTCTGCCTTTTGATTATAGATGAAATCTCCATGGTTGGAGCTGATCACCTATATACTGTCCACAGACGTCTGTCAGAGATTATGACATCCGATGAGCCTTTTGGTGGAGTATCAGTATTAGCAGTAGGTGACCTCTCACAATTGCCACCAGTTGCCCAAAAGCCTGTGTTTGATCCAGTCTCTGATAGTATTGCATCACTGTATGGTTCTCTGTGGAAGAAAAATTTCAGTGTATTGGAACTTCACCAAATAATGCGACAAAAAGATGATGTTCAATTTGCTGAAGCTCTCAACAGAATAAGATTGTCAAAGCATACAGAGGAAGATATAAAACTAATCAAAACCAGAGAGACTGATGCTTCTTCTTCATCATATCCAATATGGGCACTTCATATATTTGCTTTCAACAAAGATGTTGACAACCATAACAACAAAATGTTGGAGAGCATAGAATCACCAGTTATTACAGTGACAGCTATTGATTCCAAAACCGATCAACAAACTGGTCGTATAGAGAACATTGTGTTTGATGAAAAGAAAAAACCTGGTGGAATGTTGCAAGAGCTGAAAATAGCTGAAGGTGCCAGAGTCATGATGACCACCAATGTAGATACCAGTGATGGATTGACCAACTCAGCCACTGGAACAGTAACCGGGTTTTTACCTCACCATCCAGAATCATCTGATCCACAGTTCATTGAATATAAGCCTAAATATGTGTTGGTTCAATTTGATGAGAAACGAGTTGGAGAGAAACTGAGATCAAAACTTCTGAGGATAATACCAGACAAAGTATCCACCCCTATTGCAGTTCATGAGGTAACAGTAAAACACAGAAAAATTACAGCAAAACGTACACAGTTTCCCTTAACCCTTGCATGGGGAGTTACCATTCATAAAGCCCAGGGTAGAACTGTGGATGAATTAGTAGTCTCAATGAATGGAACATTTAAAGCTGGACAGATGTATACAGCTCTTAGCAGAGTTAAAACTAAGGAAGGACTTTACATTTTAGGTGACTTCCAATCATCGAAAATCAGCTCAGATCCTAGAACAGTAAAAGAAATGGAGAGAATAAGGAAAGAAAGGAAGTTCAAACTGTGTATTCCTCTTTCTGTAAGAGTACCATTAGACAGTTTCTTTAAGATCAGTATTCTTAACATCAATTCACTTCATCCTCATTTCAAATGCCTTTCAGTAGACCAATACATTAACACCAGTGACATTGTAGCCATTTCTGAAACATGGCTTACAGCAAGTACCTCAACTGACAGTCTTGAGCTTAGTCCAGAGTATGAATTGTATCGCCAAGACTACTTTATCCAACACAAGAGACCACAAGGTGGAGTTGCTACCTATGTCAAAAAGTCATTTCGAGTCGTATCAGAAATGAGATGTGAAGGTATTACTTTGCAGTACCAGTGTCTTTTGTTGTCGTACAGGATGAATCCAGAAAAACGATTGATAGTTCTTCTGATATATGCTCCTCCTAATACACAAAATGAGGAATTCTTTCAGCAGTTGGATAGTCTTATTACTCTTACTCCTACTAATGCTGTACCTACTATTATATGTGGTGACTACAACTTGAAAAATACTGATCCAAGATCCAAAACATTAACAAATTTGACACAATACCATGGATTTATTGAGTATGTTCAATCACCAACACACAGAAGAGGAGGGTCACTTGATCGTGTTTTTGTG
The DNA here is from genome assembly GCA_963971305.1 of Arcuatula senhousia. NCBI lineage: Eukaryota > Metazoa > Mollusca > Bivalvia > Mytilida > Mytilidae > Arcuatula > Arcuatula senhousia. The sequence continues at coordinate 30,893,932 of OZ020308.1, forward strand.
AATAAAGACTTTGATGAATCAGAAATCACAGATGTAATACCTGTTCATTATTCTGACCATTTCCATGTCCATCTAGCTGTGCCATGGATAAAGTTATTTTAAATTGTAGTGGAAAAAGAATAGACTGTTTTTCTTCAAGCATTGAATTTTTATCAATTTTCAGTAATTTTAGGACAACTGTTTTTCTTTCATATATTGTACATAACCTATGAAGTATTGATATCAATGAACTAAAATATTCATAATGAGAGGTCATTTTGTAAACAACAATATGTATAGGATAAACAAAAAGGTAAAATTAATGTTTCAGAAAACAATACTTGATAGCGGGGGTATTGCTAGTGAGCATTAGCTCACAGATTTATCTTGTAATCTTTGATATTCAAGTGTCATAATGACGTCATAAATCTAGTGATTCTAGCAAAAATTACAAAATCTGAGAAATTTTGGTTGATTTCAATGTTCATTTTGGACCAGAAAACATTGTCCGCCCTCAAAGAAACAAGTTCATTTTTTTAAGAGATGGTTGACATTAGCCATGTTAACAATATGTAAAAAAATATTTAGTAGTTTTTTGTGTGCGGAGATACTTTTTTAGTCCACAATGTATCTTGAAAATGCTGAAAACTGATGTAAATTGGCGAATTTCTCAATGAAGGTTAGTTTTTCTTTTACAGATATTTAATAAATATTTTATCAACATCTGACAACAGTATTCAAAGGTTGAAATTTAGGTCAAATTTTAGGCCAAAAACAGGCCTTATTGCCCCTACTCCTTTGTGATCTGCTCTACCACAAAAACTACTGAAATGGATACCACCTTCAATATGATAAACCCCTGTAGTATTCAATTTGTTTCAAATAGGAATAAAATATATACTCATGGACAATAGAAACCTTACAACCCCGAAAATTAATGCCAATCTGATACATTAAAAATTTGGGTCATTTACTTTTTATAGTCTCCAAAAAGGTGTCCTTACTGAGATTTTTCATGGAAAATTTGTTGACCACATTGAAAAAAATCGGCCATTTTGATTTTCTTAAAAACCAATGAATTTGAAAAATTGCATTGAAAATTTATTATCCCTTCTTTCAGAAAAAATGATTTATAGGTACCCTGATAGTCTTCTCAGTCATTTTGTACAGGTACCGAGTTAGTTAGAATTGTAAATTTGAATTTTCCTGTTTTCAGCATTGCCTGCTGAATGTCGGAAGCTTAAAATTTAGTTCAATCCAAGTTCATTTTTCTTTGTCTGATAATGTTACACCGTTTCTTTTAGGTTCTGTCACTTATTATATAGTTTTATATTATTTTACAAATTTCCTTAATATTCAAAAATGTAACATTTCTTTTGTCCATGAATTTTTTTAATTTTTGACTCTTCGTCAGCTTTCATGCATATACACGTATTTTTTTTTATTATCGTGTTTATAACATCATATTATTGTTTTTTATATCATAGATATTGTTTTTGTTGTTGTTTGCTTAAATATAATTATATATATTAAATTTGATGCAATTTATTTATTGAGAATTATAATATGAAATAGGCACTGCCTAAATGCGAGCACAGCATAATTCTGTTCAATAAAAAAAAAATGATTTCGAATCGATGCAGTCAAATAAGATCTGAAACAATCGTAGTTATTTTTGTTTTGGTTAATTTTCTAGAACGTTCAATTTGGTACGAGATCCTAGGGGCGATTGAACGTTAAATAGAAAAGTAAGAAAAAATCGATTAAAATTTGGTTACTACAAAAAATGTAGCAACTCGTCGTCATCAGAATATTTTTCTCTTTTTATATTATTAAATAGATAATTTTTGGATTGCGACTAGCAAAATGGGTAATTATTTTCAAATTCACTCTGTTCCTGTAAAAATTTAAGAGCCTTTCCGGACCATAAAAAATCAATATCAGCATTATGCAAATTTTTCGCGGGAACAAATACCGTAGAGCTCTCCGCTCGCACGCGAGCTGTGCTCGCTATCATTACTTAAAAATAAAAATTACACCAAATTTCCAGGCAATGAATTATACTATGCTTACATGTGATGTACATTTCCACTATTCAAGACTATTCAGGGATGCTTTATCCAAAAGAATATGAATGTCAAACACTATGAATATCAAGAGCATAGAACAATAAATCCAAAACATGCTGAATTGGAGCCCAAATTATGACTTCAGATCAACCTAAACATAAATTATATATCAAATCACTAAAAGTAATAAGATAACAGACCACAAGTATTAAACTGTATCTGCTTATCATAGACAGTTGTGGCTTTCCATATGAAACCATTATGTTTGCTGTTATGTGTAACAGCCAATGTATTTATACCCCTGCTCTGAAGAACAGTTTGTTTCACTGTTTTATACTCATGGAAAAAAGAAACTGTGCATGTCTGTACCTATTTTTCTCTTAATCAGAAAATCATAAAAAATACAGTTATCGAGTTGAATTTTTCACTGAATGTTGAGTTGACCATGCAGATCATTTTGGGGTAAAAATCCGAAAAAAAAAATAATTCCAGTTTCTGAGATTAAAAAAAAGGCCATTTTTTTAACCCAAAAATGTAAAATCAAAATTTTTCACTTAAAATTTAACCTGTTAACTTTCAACCTCTAAAAGGAGTAACCTTTTTTGTGAAAATCAGCTAAGAAAACTTAATTTTAAAAATGTGCATTGTTTCCAAAGTGTGATTTTGTGAATTTCAAATTGACACTACCTGATTTGAAACTGCAACAAAATGATTTTTTTTGTCAAGATCTTGAGAAAAATGATTTTGCAATACTTTGGTGATAAAATGTATCAAATACTAAATAAAATTTTGAATTTGTGATTTTTCAAAGTGATGCACAGTTTCTTTTTTCCCTTAGTATATTTTGTCATTTATTCAGACACCTAAAAAATTCTGTCATTGTTTTTAAGCAACTTCGAATTCATTGGCATTGTGGGAGAGCATCTCAAATCTTGTTTTGACCATCATTTGTTTTACAAGTATTGTTTCTATCTTTGGCTTGCCTGCTTCCATGCTTCCATGTTGATTGTGCTTTACATTTATAAATTTATAATCTATAAACACATTCAATAGAGTTTAAAAGTAGAATCTGATAGTCTAAGGGAACATACATCTTAGTAGGCTTGAATAAGATTTTATTTTGTGCTCAAATAACAATTATTTTCATTTTTGACAATCTTGAAGAAAAAGGAATATGTTCAGAAAGGGCCAAAAACAGCCCTACAAAATTTCAAATTTAAGACATCTACAAAATAATGCTGCTAGAATTGTCATAAAACCCTCCATAAATTGTACATGAATTGTTTACTTTTGTGAACAACAGTGACGTTTAAAGTTAGTGAACTTCTTTAAAAATCGCTATTTTTGACATATTTAGCCTTTTTTAGCTCACCTGGCCAAAGGCCATGTGAGCTATTGCCATCACTTGGCGTCCGTCGTCGTCGTCGTCCGTCATCGTCGTTGTTAACTTTTCTTCAAACTTCTTCTTCTCTGAAACGTCTGCACAGATTCAAACCAAATTTGGTCTGGTGGTACTTTAGGGTATCCCCCACAGAACTGATGTGGGGATTTTTGATTCGTTGAAAAACATGGCCGCCGTTGCTAAAAATAGACCAGGGGGGTCAGACTACTGTTTTTGGCTTGTAAATCAAAAAGTATAAGAGATAGATGAAATCTGATGCCACGCTACTGCTTCAGCATCAAAAGCTCTACAAAAGTCTCCATTGAGTCGAAGTTGTCAGATGACCCCTTATGGGAGTTACGGCCCCTTAAAGGTGAAAAATAGCATTTTTTCATGTTTTTGGCCTATGGAATGAAAACTATTGCAGATAGAGAGAAGCTGTTGCTTGCTTAAATGTTCAGCTCATTTAGCTCTACAAATGTCTCCATAGGGTCGAAGTTGTCAGATGACTCCTTATAGGGGTTATGGCCCCTTAAAGGCAAAAAATAGTGTTTTTGGCCTATAGAATGAAAACTATTGCAGATAGAGAAAAGCTGTTGCTTGCTTAAATGTTCAGCTCATTTAGCTCTACACAAGCCTCCATAGGGTCGAAGTTGTCAGATGACCCCTTATAGGGGTTACGGCCCCTTAAAGGCAAAAAATAGTGTTTTTGGCATATAGAATGAAAACTATTGCAGATAGAGAAAAGTTGTTGCTTGCTTAAATGTTCAGCTCATTTAGCTCTACACAAGTCTCCATAGGGTCAAAGTTGTCAGATGACCCCTTATAGGGGTTATGGCCCCTTAAAGGCAAAAATAGAGTTTTTGGCCTATAGAATGAAAACTATTGCAGATAGAGAAAAGTTGTTGCTTGCTTAAATGTTCAGCTCATTTAGCTCTACAAAAGTTTCCATAGGGTCAAAGTTGCCAGACGACCCCTTATAGTGGTTACGGCCCCTTAAAGGCAAAAAATAGTGTTTTTGGCCTAAAGAAAGAAAACTTTTTCAGATAGAGAAAAGATGTTGCTTGCTTAAATGTTCAGCTAAATTAGCTCTACAAAAGTCTTTTTAGGGTCGAAGTTGTCAGCTGACCCCTTTAAGGGGTTATGGCCCTTTAAAGGTGAAAAATAGTGTTTTTTGCTTTGGAATGAAAACTATTGCAGATAGAGAAAATCTTTTTATTGCTTAAACATTCAGCTCATTTAGCTATACAAAAGTCTTCAAAGGGTTGACATTAAGACCAGGTGAGCGATTCAGGCTCCTGGGAGCCTCTTGTTTCTTTAAAAAATGATGAATATAATGTTGGATGCATATTCTGACCAAAATTATTTTTTTGGTTAAAATATTCACTTTTAAGTAATAAATTAATAACCAAACTTCTATGTAGGTCAGAGCATGCTGCCATTTTGAATTGTCACAATTGTTGTGAAATGGGGAAAAAATTGACAAAAATGAAGATTTTCCTAATTATTCGGATATTTAGGGTGTCATCGAAGAAAACAGCACAATCTATCACTAGAAAACTATTACATTTGTTAAATATAGGTATTCTGTGAGTTATTTCCAAAGCATTCATTTAGATTTCTTGAACATGAAAAATCAGCCAAGTTACATAGCCAATTATAGGCCTTGTTGAACATACTCCTTTTTTATTTAGCCCTTAAAAATTGTACATTTATTTAACATTTTATCCCGAGTAACAATTTAGCTGTAAATAAGAAATGCCATAAAATATATAGTAAATTGTTTAATTTTTGAGTAAAATATATTTAAGGAATGAATATATGATTGCAACAGTAAATTAAAATGATTCATGCATGCTGAGTGAAAATTAATGTGAAAAGGGGTTTATAATAGTATATTGAAATTAGTTTTATGCTGAGTAAAAAATCTGGGTTTGTTGAGTGTTTATAAAAGTAAATTGGAATGTTCCACATTGTGTAGAATTTAAGGGATGAATAAGTGTTTCAAATAGTAAATTTGAACATTCAATGCTGAGTAAAATTTCATGTTCACAACTTTCATTAAATTTGAATGATCCATGCTGATTAGAAATTCCTAAATGAACTGTAAATTATAGGACTGTTCCATGCTGAGTAGAATTTAGGGGTAAATAATGTTTTTACAACAATTATTTGGAATGTTCTATTGGTGAGTAAATGAATAGATGACAATTATTTGGAATAGTCCATGCAGATTAGATTTATCAATGGATACAATCATAGTTGGAATTGGAATGTTCCATTGATAAGTAAAAATCAAGAGTGAAGAAATGTTTGAAACAGTATACATAGGAATGGTCCAAGCTGAGTAAAATTGAACAGGTGAATAAGCATATGTAAAAGCGGTCCATCCATGAGTAAAAATTCAGCAGTAACAAAAGTGTTAATAACAGTCAACAGTCAATTGGTTTGTTCTATTGTTTAGAAAAAAATAAGGGGTGTTTATAGTACTACTTTGGATGGATTATTCCATTGTTAGTTTAAATCATAGTTGTTTCATTACTCAACAAGGGTGTCGAACTTAAAAAGTACTCCTCACCTACTGACATTCCTAATTCCTAAAGAATGTTTAAGTGATGACTTCCTCGATATACATGCCATTTTTAGATCTACCATTTTAAAATGAATCAAACATGAACTCTTGCATATCTAAATGAATCAATGAAAACTGTAAAAGTGACTCTTGCTAGTAACAAGGAAAACTGTGGACGAGCTTACAAAAAAAAAAAGAAAATAACTCCTGCTTCATAATTCTCTATGTAAGGAAAAACACTAAAGTCCAGTTATCTCCCTTGAACAATATCTTAAAGCAATGAAATCTCCATATGATATACTAAATTCCGTCATATAAAGTTTCATCAAAATCCATGAGGCGGGTTTATGAGGAGTTTTGCTAAACAGGTCTCCTGCTGAACACCCATTTTAAATAGTCAAATTATCTCCCCTGAATACAATTTGACAGTAAAGATGGTTTAGGAGTTGCGCTTACTAGGCATGTCGACAGACAGACAGACAGGGTGATTCCAACTTAGTTTGCAGAGGGTATAATTAAAGGCCAACTGGTGAATGCTACTGGAATAGTTGAGCACTGATGAATAAATATACAAAGTTTCATTATGGCTTTAGTTCTTCGTGACTGACTTTTGGAGCAGGGCTATAAAAAAATACGTCTCATACGATCCCTAAAAAAATTCTTTCTTCATGATCAGCCACTAAAAGTTCAAAATTGAGTTAAAAGATATGGTATTTAATTGTTTTAATTAGTGTTTGACTGGTCTGCTGTACTGAGATGATCACCTCAATATCCCTATTGTGTCTCACAACAATGTTGTGTTCTATGGTCATTACTGGATCCTAAGATCGCAATGGAAGAGGGAGGTTTGGCCCCATAAAAACTGGTTCAACCCACCATTTCGTTTGAAATAGCTGTACCAAGTCAGGACCATTGCGATCCACCATTTCTTCGGTATGACTGATTCGTTTTTGTCATTTTCTCTGGATTATGAGATTTGATCATTTAAGTTCGGTAGTTTTGTTATTACCTTTATTTAAGATATAGATTATGTGCTCAGTTAAGTTTAACAGTTTTGTGCATCAAAAGTTGTCAAAATCACTCAAATGGAAAATTCAGATGGGAATGCAACTCTGCACAAGTACAACTGAGGCAATGCATACACAATATATTTCATCAACCTAAGACTTGTTGTTCCGGAGATATGCATGAAGGCCCATGTAAAACTCTTGTTTAACAATTTATTGTTAATTTTCAGTCATCCAACAGGAAAACCAATGTCAAAAGACTGTTATTATTGTCTTGTATTGGGGTATATTATGACAAGTTTCATCAACCTAACCTATGACTTAAATTGCTGAGATATAGAGGTGCTTTAGAACTTTAGAATTTCTATTATGTTTCTTGTTAATTTTCAAAGCCATCCAACCATGAAACTGAAAATCAGTTTAACCATGAGGATACAGGTGTATTTGTGTGTGCATGTATTATGGCGTATCTATGTAATCTTCAATAATATTTTTCGGATCATCCTGAAAATTCAACTTGACCTGTTGTTTATTGCACTCAACAGCTGTGCAAAATATCATTCAAATCTCAAGTTATCGCTGGGAAACCTTCGGGGGACGGACAGACGGACAGCAAAAGAAAGTGAGGGCTAACATAATACCTCGCCACTTCGTGTTGCAGGGTGTAAAAATTGCTGTTATCTTTCTTTTTCATATGAAGCTTATAATAAACAAGCCATTAAACCAAAAGTAGAGGTCAACAGATTAAAATAAAGCCGTGTTGGTCTTGTACTAGGTCTAATGTATTTTCAAAGTTTCCTCAAACTAGGTCTTATAGTTTGTAATGAAGAATCTGCTTACTAAGTTTACCGTCTGACAGATGTGAAATTAGTACTAGCTTGGAATACAGGAGCGAATTCGAAGTCACACAAAAATTTTAAATACCTGCGTTTGTGATAGGAGATCATAAGAGGTTGCTGATAAAACTGAACAAGCTTATCATGAATATTTTCAACCACAAAAATGATCAAGTTGGTAATCAGGAAGTAGATATAAAATAGACCTGAAATCGTTTACTTGCAAAGTTATAACACCTGATAAAATTTCTCTGCTTGTAATAAGCAGGGATTCCATCAAGTGTGTAATTGCAAAGTTTTATACTAAAACAACCAACCAGAATAGTTTATTTTTTTATTGATTCACATTAGTTGAGTAACATAATGGAACAAAAAATATAACATTAACCAAACAATGATATATACCATAACAAAATAAATTATATTTCAATCATTTTCACAATAATGCAACTTTAAACAGAACAATGATTGCCTATATAGTTAGTAAATGGAAGTACTATGTCAGCAAGAAAATGCATATTAAACACTAGAATGGCTGTCTTCCATGGAAGAGGACTATGTCGCTTGCATGTTGAAATTTTTTGAAAGAAGGGCTATGGGCATATAGCCTGGAAAATTGTGACAGAAGTTTTTGTGACGCCACATGATGCAGGATGAGGAAAAAAGCAAAAGTGACTACTATATATCGCTATGCATAACACTATGACTGTCTTCCATGGAACATGTATGTTGCCTGCATCTTAAAATATTCCGAAAATAGAAAGAAGATGAGTTATGGGCATAAAATCGTTTTACACCATATAGTACTATATTGCCTGGAAAATTGCGACAGTACATTTTTGTGACGCCACAAGTTGCAGGATTACGAAAGTGCCAAAGTGACTACTAAATGTTGCTATGCAACACATTGCAGGTGACATAAAAAACGCAAGTTTTGTCTTCTGCTGTGATAGTGAAGAGAACATTGTCGCAAAAAAAAATCACTTTAGTGTTATCAGGCCAAAAATGGACAAAATTAAGTCTTGGTGTACAAACATGTTTTAAAAAATTGTATTGAAAATGTTTAATGAGACTGACAAAATTTCTTGACGGATCAAAATGTTGTGAAATCTGAACCCTTATTGAAACTTTCATACTTTTGTATTTCAGTCAAGAATTAAAAAAAAATATGTTGGTACATGCAAGTCATCATTAGAAGAATTATTCCACATCTCATAATCGTCTGATTATGGGGAGTGGTAAATTGTTGATTGTTGCATTGGAATTGACTTATTATTAAATATCTGCACATTTTAAATAGTTTTATTAGCCTTAAAAAATCGGTCAAAGTAAAAAAGTGGCCTGATTTCATTAAACAGTTAGTAGGTGAGCAACAGACCTGAAATCAGATCCCACGTTATGGGACCCCATCCAGATGCTGTATACCAAATGTGAAATCTGGCCAATTATACCTCCTGAGATATGTTCAGTACACCAGGAGACTTTTATGACTGGACACTGACAAAGACATCCCCACTCTTTTGGTGGTTAAGATTCACTTTTCGCAGTAGCTCATCTAATGAAGTAGTCATAAAACCCCATGCTACTCCCTTATTTAACCTAAAAATATGAAGGTTGTGCAAAAGTGTCCCTTTCTGGCTAAAAAATAGTGTAAACTCTGTCTAAATGGAAATTGTCCAAACATTTTACAATTCAATATTGAAGCATCATAATGACATCATAATATCTACCGGTAGTGATTTTAGAAATTTTGGTCGTTTTCAAGGTACATTTTGGACCAGAAAATATCGTCCGCACACAAGAAAAAAGTTAATATTTTTAGAGAAGGTTTATAGAAGCCATATAAAGAAACTGTAAAAATACTTAGTTGTTTCTTGCGTGCAGAGATACTTTTCCAGTTCAAAATGCTGAAAAATGTAAATTGAAGATTTTCTGAATGAAATTCAGTTTCATGTCATATTTGTTCCCAATACAATCATATAAAAATGTAAAAATATATTTAGTTTTTCCTTTTTAGATATTTAATAAATAATTTGTCAGCATTTGATAACTGTATTCAGAGACTTAGGTAAAATTTTAGGCCAAAATCCAGCCTTATTGCCCCTACTCCTTTACTTGTACAGGATATGGGCTGCATTAGCGTGATTATTGAAACAGATAACTTTAATGGCAGGAAAACATATCAACTTTACTAGAGGTTATAAATCTTGACCAACACAGCAGTTTTATTGCTTTTTCCAGTGTCAGTGGTAGGTCTAAAGTATTAAATTGAAGATTTTCTGAATGAAATTCAGTTTCATGTCATATTTGTTCCCAATACAATCATATAAAAATGTAAAAATATATTTAGTTTTTCCTTTTTAGATATTTAATAAATAATTTGTCAGCATTTGATAACTGTATTCAGAGACTTAGGTAAAATTTTAGGCCAAAATCCAGCCTTATTGCCCCTACTCCTTTACTTGTACAGGATATGGGCTGCATTAGCGTGATTATTGAAACAGATAACTTTAATGGCAGGAAAACATATCAACTTTACTAGAGGTTATAAATCTTGACCAACACAGCAGTTTTATTGCTTTTTCCAGTGTCAGTGGTAGGTCTAAAGTATTACGTTTTATGTCCATGTCAGTGTTCCATCATGGAAAGTCTCTTGGTGTGCTGTACACAGTTAAATGATTCCAAACTCATCCATCACTATTTAACACAATATGAGTTTTCTATTTTTCAATAAGAGTTAAACAAATGAAAAGTTTTGCATATTGATATTTTGTGTTTTTGTTAACATTTCTCAAATAGGTTAAATTCACATTTTTCTGATTTTTCAAATTCTGCACAATTGAGAAATATTTTTAAATTACAAAGGACAAGATAGGATAAGAGCATGAATTGGCCCCCCTAAATTGGACAAATTTTTCAAAATTGAAATATTGAATTATAACGGTGTGATTTTGTGATTCAGTAGTTATATTTTTTGGAACAGGCAAAATATTTTATTGAAAATTTGACATATGGTGTAATTACCAAGTGCACAAAATGATAGAACTTTGAAATGTAGCAAAATTAGCTGAAAATTGTTAAATTGACAATGGTTTTTATGAGATTTAAATATGAGTGGACGTGTGTCCCACAAAGATAGTTTCTGGAAACATTAATTCTCGTATGTCAAATACCAAGTAGAATTATGTTTGTGGGCCGCTTTTCTTCTCATGGTTATTTTAGCCAACAACAAAAAAAACCAAACAAACAAAAATATACCCAATTTTGAGAAAAATCCACTTTTCATCAAAGGAGTACCGTAGAGCCATGAATGCCTCAAATCGGCCCGGTATTTTTACTAATTCTTAAACTTCTTTAACTCTTCTAAAATTTATCCAAAATGAGTTAAGGTATAATTGAACTCTTCATATATGTAAGATTTAACAAAATATCTACATCACAGGTCTAGCCATGGCATTTCAAACACGCTATAAATTATACAATACTTAATTTTTTGCCTATTTTCACTGTTTTCTCGTCGCATTACGTCAAAAATAATATTGGCCACATTCGTCGACCATCGTAAATTTTTGATAATCATTTTATAACATAAAAATCCACATTTCTATCACAAAATAATTTTGGTCGACGGGTGTGGCCATTTTCGTTTTCACCTATTTATACATGAAATTCAATGAAAAATGTAAAAAAAACGAGATTTTGTACAAAAAAGACTGATTTTTAGCTCAATATCCTCTTTGTTGATAAGCAATTAAACCAAAAGATACTGCAATTTATAAAATATGAAGTGTAATGAACATCAAGGGAGCAATTACAAGGAAGTATATAAAAGTTGAATTTTTGGGCCGATTTGGGGCCTTCGTGGCTCTACTCCTTTGTTCAAATTGATCTGTAAGATATTTAAAACATTTAAATTTATTAACTTTCATTACTTAATATCAAATAAATCAATATTTTAGCATAAAATTTTGCTTTTGAAAAAGAAGAAAAATAGCCCTTATCATACCTTGTCCTTTGTCGTCCCTAAGAACTGTAAATAATCATAACCCACACATAAAAATGTCTATGGCATTAATTAACTGAACAATTTCTTATTTATATAAAAGTTTTGGAATAATGATTTTCTGACATTCACCATTTAATATTGAGGCATAAAAATGAAAGACTTTTAAACAAAATAATATTGCATCAAACTGCCATTATAAAACCATATAAAATTAAATCTTTTACACATGTTTAAAACATCTATATACAGTCATAGAATTCAGGATTTAGGATTACAGGACTGACATAAAATACAGTTTGTATTACAAAAGTTGCTGAAATTTACGGGACTAAAAATTTTTTACACATCCTGTGTTTATTTCAATAAATTTATAAATGTTTAATTATTAGCTTTTGCACATGTTTCAAAATACACAATTTTACACACACTTTTATTCTTTTGTACACATAATCATCCTATTTTGCAGGAAAAAAAATAAGTACAAAATTTATACTGGCCATCTTCCTTGGTTGAATGTCCCCGAAAAAGTAAAATAAAATTAATGATTTATATAATAATATTAAATGCAAACAAATAACAACAATTCAATCATGTTCAGAGATCACCACAGATTAAACTCAAGGCTAGTGCATTCCCAACAATGTAATCACATTTCTATTCAAAAATGTATTCTTATTTTCAATGTATTCACATTTCTGACAGATTTATTCACAATTCATACTTCCAAATCATGCAAGTTAAAGATACTAAAATATCATCCCTAATAGTGGTATTTACGGACAGACCATTTAACTTGAAGGGGCATTGGTTTTTTGTTTTGGTCAGAAAAAATATTTATTGCAACAGAATATTTTTTTTCATTATTATCATTATTTTATATGGCAAAAACCTTCTTCAGAATATTTTTTTTCTTAACCTCTGCTGCCAAAATATTTTTTTCATCAAAAATAATTTTCAGAATATTTTTTAAGAAAAAACCAAGGCCCCCCCTTCAAGTTAATTGTCAGTCCCTTAATCGTGTTAACATTTTTATTTATTTTATATTGTTTCCATACTTTCATAACATTAAAAATGTGCAACAATAACATCATAACAATGCAAAGCACAATTATTAACTTTAAAAAAGACAAACATAACAATTAGGTGAAAGACAGTTTAAAGGTTCAAACATTAGGAAGCACCACCCTTTAATAACCTGTGGTGAGCCCTGCAACATGAATATCATGTTCAACATGACACAAAAAATTTAAATACAATTTATAAAAAATGCTCCTGCATATATCACTTTCTTTAGCTGCCGTCTCTTGATAATTCTATGGTATCACGGAAGTTCAATCATCTCTTTGTGAGTCGATGTGGAAGACCAAAACCAAGTTTATTACACAATGTGGCCACTGTTGTGTTGGGTTTTGTCCATTAAATGCACTGTAAAGGATGAGCCTGCAAAATATGAAATTAAAAGTATTTTAAAGTATGAAAAATCAAGTCTGACAGATTATACTATTATGTTCAAATTTTCAAAAATCTTCAAAATATTATAGCTACATGTAGTTCTATACAAATTATGTTAAACATATTTAAGAAATAAATTAAATGCATATACCTGATATAAAGGTACATACATACTAGTACATAAGAAGACTGCACTCAATATACATGCTCCAAAAAAACTTCAAACATTTTCAGGTTCAGTTCGAAACATCTCTTATTTGACATGTTTGAATACTGTGGATTCATTTATTTTCATGGGTACCAATTTTCGTGCTTTGGTGAAAAAGTATCACTTCGTGGATTCTTGAATTCGTGGTTCTTAAATCTGGAGTATACACACTAATGTTACATTTCATTTTCGTGGGATATCAAATTTCGTGGTTCAAGTCTACCCACGAAAACCACGAAAATTGATACCCCACGAATAATAATGAAACCACAGTATATTCAAGTACTGCTGTTTAGTACTTGAATCTTCTGTATTCACATTTTATTTGCAGGTTATACATGTGTTGTAGAATTTCTCAAGTGTGTGAAAAGCAGTGAAATATTTAGATTTACATATACATGTATCATGTAAAGTTTAAATCTTTTTTAAAAATTAGTCAAAAATACCTGACGCAAAGTTCACTTCTATCATGTGTCTACCGGTAAACCTATTCCCCAAAATACTGGTATAATTTCACTAAACATGTGAATATTTCCTTAATACAATTTATCATAATTTCTTAAAATACATGTGAAATTTCACATGTAAAACAAGAATATGTTCAAAAGACATAATGCCCCATCTCGCAACATTTATTTGGGACAGATGCACAGACCCAAACACTATATTCTCCTTACTTTAGAAGCTGAGGCATAAAAATCAACTCAATAACGAACATGTAAGTTCTTACCTTGTGAGGTAGCTGTTACAATTGAGTCTTTGGTAATTAGCTGAGGTTGTCTATAAATAACCTGGTCACTATAATGGTAACCAGGAGCTCTCCTATCAGAAGGTAGAATATCACATGATCTGCTTAGTCTATGGCTATGAAGTAAACCCCTGTCACATTTATCATTCATTCTATTGTTTGAAAGCAAACAAACGTTCCAAGCACCCTGAGTATTAATTAGTCTGTCACTTTCCTCCGAATCATGGTTTGTTGGTTTCATATATTTGGCCCTGGATTTATTATCAAGAGTTTTAGAAAGATTTTGTTCAAAATGAGGCATGGTTTTACTGGAATGTTTGGTTGTCTGCTGCTTTTTAATTTGCTTCCAATATTTCAAACAAATGTCACAACTGTGTTCTACATTTTTTTTCAACTCTTCACTTTTCCAATTTTTAAATTGCATCCTGGGAAGAGACTTGCATTGTGATATCACATGGTTGTTGTCATGGTGACAAGGAAGACATGAAGCTCTTTGACTAGCACAGGAAGAACAAGAAGAAAAGCTACATGATTTAGACAATCCGGAAATCTCACTTAAATTTAAAGAGCATTCGACAGAGTCACAATAATCGCTGCTTTCGGAACTCCTATCTCTGCTCTCCAAAGACGGACAACCACTAATTTGGCTGAGGTTAAGAGTTGATGCACTATTTTTTCTATGATCAGTGAGAACATTTGCTTTACTTTGCCTAACAGAATATTTACTACTAATTTCCATATCAGAAATTCCTGAAACAGATGTTTTGTCCGAGCTAATATCCGTACACATTTGGTCTGGAGCACCCCCCCAGAACACATTAGAATCGTAGCTTGAATTGTCACTGCATGTCTGATTATCACTACTTCCAAATGTACTATGATTGCTGTCAGCAATATTATCACATGGTTGAACACATTCTGGACATTGCAAGCTAGCATGACTCGGCTCAGAGCAGCTCTCGCTACTACTGCTCCCAAACTGAGCTTTAATACTTGTATCTTTTCCTGAGTTACAATCCTGTTCACTTTCACAAGTACGTAAACCTTTGGCCTTATATTGAAACAATCTTGTACTTTGCCCTAGATAAAAATGATGTGAAGATGAGTTGTGAACTTGTCTGTGTGTTGGACAATAGTTTGAATGATGATGATGAACCGACGTTGAGGTCACATGATGCGAGTATGAAATCCCTGAACTTAAAAAAGTCGAACATGGAACCACGTGACCAGCTCCAGTCCTATTTTTAGAACAACATGACGGTAATGCAGGGTAAAAGTTTTGGTGAGTGTGATTTGGATGAGCATTTTGATGATATTGTCTACAATGTGAATTACACGATGAGTCGGAGCCCACTGTCCCTTCACATGATGTACAGGCATTGTGAAATTCCGAGTGATAGTTTAAATAGTGTAGATACTGGGAATGTTGAAACTGATGATAGACATGGTCATTCGGAGGTAGTTGATAAAATTGAGTTTGGTTGGCTGATCTTTGCTCAGCAGGTACTCCTGATTGTGAAGAAAGTGTCTCCTTTGGTTCTGAAAAAGAAAGATTATAAAGTTCATTTTCAACAAATAACACTTGCAATAAGCTACATTATATGCTGTAAATTATATACATTAACTGTAGAATATGGTTGCTTTCTGTGAGCATCTTTTAATTTTTGGTGGACTAGTTCATTTTTGTTTTTGTTTTAATTTTTGTTATGTTTTGGTGTACAAGAACATATCCAATCATAAAATGAGTCAGAAGCAGAAGTAGGTAAGCGACAAACCCTGAAATCCAATTTTACAATATGTATGATTCTGAATATACATGTACATGTACTGAATATCAAAAGGCTGTGATACATGTAAGTTAACATGCAAGTAAAACTAGTTGCTGAGAAAACTGTTACTAAAATATGCCCCACTTCTGCCTGTTGCCAGTCATTCGCTGTTTTATACCCTGAATATTCACTCTGTGACGTCCAGATAATAGATCATCTGAAAGGTCTATTTAATAAACGATTTTTTCACATGTAATGACTTAGACTCATATTATTGTTTATCGTATTGAAATGCAATTGGTTTGTTTGACTTGGTGCCTGTCCTAAGCCGTGAATCTTTAACAAAGCTTATGCTTGTACTCCTCATCTTTATATGTAAGTAATGTTCCATGTTCATAAAGCAGTCTTGCTCTCAAAATTTTAGGATTGGTTTGAAATCGTACATGCATTATATTTTTAATCTAGGGCATATTGCCAAACAGCAATTAATTTAATCATATTTATTATCTTGGATTGGGAAACAAGCTGACTGCTTCTATAAATACCTCTCCAGCTAGCAGTTTGCGAGTGTAGCCTTTGTAAACAGCCCCCATTGAGCCTACTCTTATTGAACTCTACAAAGGGGTCTTTAAAGTGCACACGGTATTGCTCTCCCTATACATAGGACAACCTTTTTTGTCCCTTCTGAAGGACCAGCATATATATATATATATATATATTGTTTCTAGAAACCATCCTTGCAAAAGATGTCAAGAGAGAGTTGAAAACAGCAATGAACAACCATTGGTCATACTGGAGGCTGCTGGCTGTTTTCATTGTTGATTTTCAAATTCATGTTGATTTATATTTAAGTTGTGGCTGTGCACACTTGTTCCACATCAAATTATCTTCTATTTACATTTAATTAACTATTGTCAGGCCAAAAAAAAAAGTAGATGAGTTTACTGTCACCCGACCCTACCTAATTTTTAACCCCTACGCTAAAGTTTTTTTGAGCATTTTCCATTAAGCACTGTTAAAGTCACAAAGCTGCACCATAAACTCAAGGTAAAACACACGGACTTTTTTGTTTGGCCTCATGACTGTTAACAGGTTGCAATAAGGTTGAGGAAGTAAGGCACTTTATATACTGACCTACTATATTATAAAGACAGAATGGACAGGTCCTTTTGTTTACCAACCATGGATCAACACACATACGATGGAATTCATGTGAACAGGGCAAAACTCGAAGAACCTGAAAAACAAATATGCACATATAAAAACTTGATTCAGTTTACTGATCAGTTCCAAGCAATTTTTTCTTTGGGATCACAATTCTACAACTGTTTGTTTTTGATTGCAACTTTAATTACCATCAGCATTTATATCCATAGCACATTACTTGGTATTGCATTTCTTGGTAATGCTATAACTTTATATATTTTGCTTTAATGAAAGTAGGTTACAAAAGAATTAGAGACCATAGCTGTATACCTGCTTGATATCAAGCTCACAATCAAGTGCCACAACTTTTAAACTCACCTGAAACACATTCACCAAATAACTTAGAGACTTTGAGTTTTTTCCTTTATTACCTTTGCCTTAAAACTGTATGACTACTAAACAACACAGAGGTCTAACTTTTGAACCAGCCTGCAGCACAAACCACATAACTCAGTAAGCATTACTCTTTTACCTACCTGGCCGAAACACTTAGGAAAACTCAGGGGCCATAACCCTTACCTACCTGTCCTTCTTGGTAATCTTCTAAACATATTGCACAACTTTCCACATTGGATGATTGACTATAAACATCATTAACAGGGGAGGTAATTCGTGATAAACTTTTCTCTTTCTTAGACTGGTATTTTCTGGTTTCTAGTTTTGCTATTGCTTGCTTGGCTAACTCAGACATAGATAACTGTAATACATCAAAAGTGTTGAAAATAAATTAAAGATTCTTTTTTAAGGTAAAGAAGTTTGACGTACTATAAGTTTGAGGTGATAAATAAAATTAACAACAGACAGAAATGTTAACTCCATTAACTCCTTCTAGAGTGCCTTAGTTCACTATCATTTTAAAATGTGAGATATCTCTCATTCTAATGCTAGAAAGCCCTCTTTCTGCTGTCAGACAGCTCTTGTTCTGATGTAAATCATTTTGCTATTCGTTGTTTTCGTCGTTACTTTGACAGATTATTTTTTCATTTGTTCTTAAATGTCTTCCATCTTGTTTTCTTTAACATGTTTTAGTCCTTTTGAGAATTGTTTTTGTCCTTTCTAAGACTGTACTTAAATCAAATCTTACCTGTTGGTCTCTGTGTCGGCATTTAAACTGAAAACAGAATGAAGAAACATTAAAACATTCCTCACATGTAAATATATGTATGTACTTAACTGAAAACACTGAAATAAATGTAGCCATTAATGTTAAAGTACATGTACTACATGATTTCCACTTCTAGATTAAAAAAAACAATAAATGATATACACATTCTTGAATTTGAACTTCAAAAATTAAGCAGCAGTTTGTAGATTCGGACCACCTGAACTGAAGTTGACGCTGCTGAATGCAGTTTTTTTTTTTGCATGACTATGATTTGTTATGTTGTAGGTTTAACCATTTTTTGTGTTGTCTTTTTGTGTCACCTATTTTGCATGACTTTTTCAGACTTTTCAACATTTGCACCATTATTTATACTTCTTTGAATTTTGATTTTATAATAAATTTTCAAACATGCGTGCAATTAAAAATAAAAATCTTCAGGGATCTCATCTTTCATACATTTCTTAACTAAATTTTCCTGTCAAACGGGAGGTCACGCGCCTGACCAGGCACCGGTCCTTAATTTGCCTTTGTTAGCGATACCCCTGCTTTTGCAACCATGACTTGTGTTAAAGTATAAACGAGTGTGTCCGAACTACCAACAGACAAAGGTAAAACTTTGAAGCGAGGTATAACTAAGATTACATGAATCTTTGATGAAAAGAATAAAATAAATTAAGGTTTATAGCTTAATCATTTGACAAGCAATTAAATGTATATGTTAGAGGCAATAAGCAAAATCAGACATTAAGCCTATTTCCTAGGCATGTGCATATACAATGTACACAAAAAAAGCTAAAACTTATATGGCCATTAGTCTAAATTAAGTCTTATTTTTTTTACATTTAATTAAAAAATGGTAGGATTATTCTCAAATTTTATTTTGTCCAACGCTTAAATACTTAATAATTGAGAGGAAGAATTTTTAAAGAGTTTCCCTTCTCAAGTTGTTTGTATTTTACATAAAAAATTGAAAAATAAAGGTAAACTGAGAAGTTGATGCGGTGCAAACTAACTAAAATGGAGACCTTGTTTGATAAAATCTCTCTTTAAATGTCATCTTATAACTTTGTCTGCCTCTAAATTACATCCAAGTATGTTCTACATGCATTGATATTAACTATTAAATGCATATTTGAAATGAAATGTTTAAAGTTTATTACCTGCTAAATGTACAATGCACACCTGAAGGTTAGATAACTTGAACTGATATGCATAGAGATGGTTTGATATTTGAAGTTAAAAGTAAAGATACAAAGAATAAAGAAACAAAAAAACAAGCAAGAATCATGTTCTTGTGGTTAAAAATGTAGATAAAAAGATGTTTGAATGTCCTATTTTAATCTTAACTCAAAGGGCAATGAACTAGATATTTTGGTGCAGTGAAAGCCGACTTATGATATAAAGCTGAGAGCATATTTAAGTTAGTCATAACCCAATTAAATTAATTGAAACTTATTCATAGGAACCATTATACAACTGTTGAAAGAAAAGAGACATCTTTTCAGACTTAGTTAAGAAAAATACAATATTGTTAGTGGACGGTAACTTTTCCAGACAGTCTACTAACAATATATTGTATTTTTCTTAAGTTAACTTAGTCTGCAAGTTAATAAACCATTTAGGTAATTTCCCATAAATAAATCTTAAACAGCAAAATGTTCAAAAGAGAACATCAAACAGACTTTTGGTCTGAGAAAGATGTTAAATTATAACACTATTAGTGATGATTTGTTTGATATTAAAGCTTAATATAAGATGTATTAGTTTGGTCGCATTATTTTCCCATAATCCTTCACTCCAATGGTAACATTTGTTAACGTTTAGCGACAATCTCATCATACAGATCTTTTATGCGATTTTTATCCAACCATTTACAAATCAAATGAGCTTATAAACCAATGTAAATCTACGCTCCATACACCACGTCTTTAAAAAGCAATAAAAAAATCGAAATGTTGTTTCATATTTTTTGTATAATCTTGATACAACTTTGATTAAAATAGAACCTTTTTTTCCATTGAGAATTTTTGAAGCATGGTTGAGGTGAAAGTCACACATCCATACATCAACATTAATGCATAGGCACCTGGGGGATCAAAGACTTTACTTAATAGGTAACATATCTTTAGAAATAATGAGAATTTAATCCTCAATGATGTTACGTAATCGATGAAAAAAATCCACCATCGGGAGAGCAGGAATATCTGCAAAGTTTTCTTCACAAAAGAACCGTCCTTTATCTATTCTTTCGTAAATGTTATTTATGCTATAATTACGAGGTAAAGGAATTCTTCAGAAATTTGACTACACGTTATAAAGATATAATTACACACTATTAATCTAACTGTCATTAAAAAGACAGGGGTCAAAATAAGAATATATCATTCTTTTCACACCTGTGGTCTTTTTATTAAGAAAATAAATTTCATAAAATACAAAAAGAAATATGACAGACTCTTAAGAACAAAATTCTTTTTATTTCTTTCTAGAGTCTCTGTTTAGAAATCTTTGACCTTTTAATGTGTTAATGATTTTATGCAATGATTTTTGGCCAGATTTCATGGAGTGAAAAATCCGGGTTATAAAATGGTGAATGTCTTGTGGCCGGGAAGAAATTTATTTTTCCTAACAGTTTTCTAATCCACTACTAATCACAGCCAATTGATATTTGGTATACAGCATCAAGATTTCAGGTATGTCTTGTTTAACGACATTTTTTACTTTAACAGATTTTTTAAACAATTTTAATGCCTTAATCTTTTTTTGAACTTATATTTGTATTAAATATACCCCTCTCACCCCCAAAAATCAATAACATTTAAGATTTTTAAAATAAGAAGTGCACAGCTACATTATCTTAAAATGATTCCCCCATTTCTCATGTGCATATTTTTTTTCAATATGGTTGAAGTGGGGTATCATGCATGTTTAAATCCCAGGGTTCCCTCTATTTTTGGACACAAAATTCAAGGGTTTTTCCAGGACTTTTCAAGGGTATTTAAGTCATTTTCAAGGATTAAAATAGTCTGCAAAGATATTAAAAATCCAATAATTTTCTGCCTTTTTTATCAAATGGTCAACAAATCTGCATATTACAATATTCCAGGGTTTTTCAAGGATATTTGATAAAATTCAAGGATTTTTCCAGCTTTTTTAGCATTGATATGAAATTCAAGGACTTTTCCAGGTTTCCTTGAATTCAAGGAAGGCATGGGAACCATGTAATCCAAATTTGCCAAAAAAAACTATCTAGATTTCTAAATATACTTACTATCACCAACATGACTCCAAATATACATAAAATAACAAAAACAGCAACAAAAATTCCAACTTCTAAAAATTCTCCACTAGTTTCCTGAAAAAAGTTTAAGTATATTAACATTAACTGATATACTGTGGTTTCATCATTATTCGTTGGGTATCAATTTTCGTGGCTTTCGTGGTTGGCCTTGACCCATGAAATTTGATACCTCATGAAAAGGAAAATTAACATTGATCTCTTTTCAACAACCCTCAGATCCATGAATTCGAAAATCCATGAACTTACCATTTTTCATCAAACCACGAAAATTGGTACCCACGAAAATAAATGAACCCACAGTATACAAAAGAAGAGATGTTAAATTGAAGATCTACATGTTTAATGCTCTGAAAACTCTATAGCTTTACTTCCATCAAAAAGGTATTGATCCAAGTTATAGAAGATAAACCTAAGATATTAAGAGTTAAAAATTTGTAAAATTGGTCAGATTTCATTAAACAGGAAGTAAGTGATCATCAGTGCTGAAATCAAAACGTAATGGGACCCCACACTAATGCTCAGAATACCAAAAATCAAGTGGCTGGAATTAGTAGTTGCTGAGAAAACTGTTACGCAAATCTCTTTCCTCCCAGCCTGCCGCCCTTCTGACATTTACCATCTTATATCAGGAATTTTTCACCCCCGTCAAAAATGATATGCAACCTAAAGGCTTTTATTGGACGATTTTCAACCTCCATTTAAAAAATGGGTCAAAGACAGAAATGGCCGGATTTCGTTTAACAAGAAGTAGTTGAGCGACAGACCTGAAATCACATCCCACTTTAATTTGTGGGAGCCCATGTTGATGCTGCATACCAAATATCAAGAGGCTGTGATTAGTAGTTGCTAAGAAAACTGTTACGAAAATTTTCTACTATTGGACATTATTGTCAAAAATTAACTAAGTCGGTAAACAGGAAGTAGATGAGCGACAGAACTGAAATCGCATCCCACGTTATGGGACCTCACCCTGATACTGTATACCAAATATCAAGTGGCTATGATAAACAGTTGCTGAGAAAACTGTTACGAAAATTTTCTACTATTGGACATTATTGTCAAAAATTAACTAAGTCGGTAAACAGGAAGTAGATGAGCGACAGAACTGAAATCGCATCCCACGTTATGGGACCTCACCCTGATACTGTATACCAAATATCAAGTGGCTATGATAAATAGTTGCTGAGAAAACTGTTACGAAAATTTTCTACTATTGGACATTATTGTCAAAAATTAACTAAGTCGGTAAACAGGAAGTAGATGAGCGACAGACCTGAAATCACATCCCACTTTAATTTGTGGGAGCCCATGTTGATGCTGCATACCAAATATCAAGAGGCTGTGATTAGTAGTTGCTAAGAAAACTGTTACGAAAATTTTCTACTATTGGACATTATTGTCAAAAATTAACTAAGTCGGTAAACAGGAAGTAGATGAGCGACAGAACTGAAATCGCATCCCACGTTATGGGACATCACCCTGATACTGTATACCAAATATCAAGTGGCTATGATAAATAGTTGCTGAGAAAACTGTTACGAAAATTTTCTACTATTGGACATTATTGTCAAAAATTAACTAAGTCGGTAAACAGGAAGTAGATGAGCGACAGAACTGAAATCGCATCCCACGTTATGGAACCTCAGCCTGATACTGTATACCAAATATCAAGTGGCTATGATAAATAGTTGCTGAGAAAACTGTTACGAAAATTTTCTACTATTGGACATTATTGTCAAAAATTAACTAAGTCGGTAAACAGGAAGTAGGTGAGCGACAGACATGAAATCGCATCCCACTTTATGGGACCCCACCCTAATGCTGTATACCAAATATCAAGTGGCTGTGATAAGTAGTTGCTGAGAAAACTGTTATGAAAATTTCTTCCCCGCCCGCCGCCCACCGCCCGCCCGACATTCACCATTTTATAACCTGGATTTTTCATTCCGTGAAATCCGGCCAAAAATAAAATATTAAAATCTACCCCCTTAAGAGTCATTTTTTAAAGTGGCATTTCAACCTGAGGTGTTCTCAGGTGATTACCGTATGGGAGCCCTAAATATTCCCTTAAACAGTCAGAGAAGTCTGCTGTATGTCCTGTTTTAACCCAACTTACCTCATTTTGCTGATTACGAACATGAATTTTCCGTATTCGCGCCCAAGCATTTTGCTGTGTCTGTATAATTCTCATAAGGCGTAAGGCATCGTGGTCACTGATTATTATTACTGGACGATCCAATCTTCTAGATGCATACTGTTTCAACTATTAAAAACAGAAAAATAAAAATCAGTTATAAAATATTTGAAGATGTTAACAGTTATTTTATTACATGTTCATTTACGGAACATATCTTTTTGGTTATAGAGTATAGGGTATCTGATAAAATTTTGCATATAATACATTTGTAAGAAATTTTTTAAGAGTGAAGTTTTCCAGTCTTGGGAATAAAATATTTGAGATTCTATTCAGCTTGATTTTAAGGTTTTGTTTTATCCAATACAGAATTCCTAAGGCAAAACAAAAGTATGTATGTTTCTGGTTTCATGCCTGAAAAAAAATAGGGTCAGTAGGTATGCATTAATTCTTTTTTATTCTTAATTTTTACCTTGAGTTATTGGGGAGTAGATTTCAAGTTTAACACTGCATAAGCAATAAAAAGCTTCGCCAAGCACAGCATGATACGACCGCAACATGTTGAACCCTGTACGTTTTAGGCCCAATATGGATAGTCAATTGCTTTGGACACATGCAGCCCATGGTGGACTGACAAAGGTTTTTGACACATGCAGCTTTTGGTGGACTTTCCACTTACAATTTAAAAGGAATTGTTTTTTTCAAAAGGAGATCAAAATTAGACCACAAATTTTCCATTTTGGCCTTTATTACATAATAGGGGCCCCTAATTTCGAAACAAATACTTAGTAGAGGGGGGACCCCCCAAAATCAATCCTATTCACCCTTTTATGTCAAGGAACATTAATGCCAAAGTACAAAGCAATAGGATGACTAGAACAAAAGTTATCGTGGCAACAAACATAAAAGTAGCATTTTTGGCCCCTAATTTCAAACCATAACAGGTGGGACCCCCAAAATCAATCCCATCCATCCTTTAATAGTAAGGAATATCATTGTGTAATTTCATTGCATTCGGATTACTAGAACTAAAATTATTGTGTATCCACTAAAGTTAACAGAAAACGACGACGACAGCATCATACCATTATACGTTTGCAAATTTTTTGCGGTCGTATAAAAATTGATAAAAAAAAGGCTAGGGTAGGCATGAAAAACTAAGGTAGAAGGAAAAACCAGATTTCATATTTTTTTTTATTTGGCCTCCAAATTTAACTTTTCTTTATTAGTAGATGTATTAGTTTGGATCCATGATTAAAAAGATCAATAACATGTACAAAAGCCTTCTAATTTTATTCTTATTTAATTCTAATTACAACATCACAAAGAAATCATTGAAATTGACAACTGTTCTTGGCTTAAACTACACATGTATAACAAATGGCAAAACTAAAATCCATTCTATTATTAGTCTTTCTTGCCATTCTATTAAGTCTTTCTTGGCATATAAAACAATCATTATTGATAAAATGCTGAAAATTTACTGCAGGAGAACAAAACCTGAACTGAATATCCTACACTTAAAAACCATATCCCACTGTGAAATCATCATAAAAACACAGATTAATACTCAAAATAACAAGACCACCCATGGGTAAAAATATCAATGCATAATAGCTGAACTTATTGACAAACCAGAAGTTAAACCAGGTGTATAGAATTGTAAGATTTCTGTGCATTGTTTTATTCTGTTATTGTTAAATAATCAATTTTATTATCTTGAAATGTTTGTAGAATTCAGGCCAAAAAAATATGAAAATTAGTTTCCAGTGGGTAATGCATACCAGTAAATTAAGGCAACAAACTGGTGGGTTGGTTACTGTAAGAAAGGACTTCATTTGCATTGTTTCTGTTATTGTTAAATAATCATTTTTTCTATATCTAGAAATGTTTAAGGTGGTTCGGGGGTATAAGAAAAATCCATCAGATTTTGGTTAAATTTTGCAGAATTATACTTTGATAAACTAACATTTAAAAAATGCAAAAATAATTGGGGGTCACGGACCTTTCTACAGATTTATGACCTTGCGAATTTGGTGGCCTAGAGTTGTGTTTTTCAATAAATTGTAAAGGGAAAAGAGTTATCTAGCATCACTGTGAGCTGAAAACCCATCAGACTTTAGTAATATTTCACAAATGACAAGCCACATATACTATCTTCTGAAAAACATAATAAAAACTTGGGGTCACGGACCTTCTTTTTTAGATATTTAAGAAAAACTATTTTTTCCTACACATTTCTATATAAAAATTTGTCACACAGTTTCCCGCCAATTATCTCCCCTGATAATAGAACTTTTCAGAAAAATCTTAATTTCTTTTTAAATATTTATGTTAAATTTATTTCATTCATAAAATAAAATAAAGAATTAATTTTTACATCTCTTGAGGTATTTTAAGCCATTTTAATTAATATGCAGACTAAAAATTTGCAAGATGTCTGAAAAAGATGCTCCGTGTTATACTCCCGAACCACCTTAAGTTGCATAATTGAACAAAAATGTCAACAATGATGACAGCAACAACAACACGATGATGTTGACATTGCCATATTACATTAAATGATGGTAAAAATTTTGCGGTGCTATAAAAACTAAACAATTTTCTATTGGCCGTAAGGTTTCATTTTATACAATCCACTTTGTTTTGTCATTGTTTAATAATCTATTTCATTTATCAAGAGACTGTTTTAGAATTAGCAGTGAACAAAAGCACAAGAGAAAAACTAGAAAAACTGTGAGCCGCAGCTCACAAATAAATACCCCCCACCCCCCCCAAAATTAATCAGATAAAATTTAGAATAGGAGATGCACATCTACATTATGTCACAAATATTGTGTGTAGGTTTCATGAAAATCCATCAAGGGGTTTAGGATGAGTTGCAGATAAGAGATGGGCACCCCCATGTAGTCGAATGGCTTAGTCCATGTATTGCTATGGGAAACCCCAAAATCATTCTGATCAAATTTTAAAGTAGAAGATGCACATCTACATTTTGTCACAACAATTGTGTGTAAGTTTCATGAAAATCCATCAAGGGGTTTAGGAGGAGTTGCGGATAAGAGTAGGGTACCCCCCAATGTATTCAATGGCTAAGTCCATGTTTTGGTATAGGAAACCCCAATAAAAAGCTTCGCCGAGCGCAGCATGATACGACCGCAACATGTTGAACCCTGTATGTTTTAGGCCTAATATGGATAGTCTAATGCTCTGGACACATGCAGCCCATGGTGGACTGACAAAGGTTTTTGACACATGCTTCTCTGATGGACTTTTGACCCAGGGGGTAAAAATATAAATTTTGAATGTTGTATTCTACTCTTTAAAAGAATAATGTTTGGGGAAAAAATTAAAAATCAAACCAGAATTTTTTTTTAAATTATGATTACAGCCCCAAAAATTTTATTCTTAAATTTAGGATTGCTACCTGACAAGAATAAATTTGCAAAATTTTTTTTTCGAAATCGGACTACAAATAAGAAAAGTTTCGATTTTGGCCCCATTTGGCCCCTTATTACGTAATAGGGGAAAAAGGGGGGGTCGCGAAAATTAATTCTTAATTTTGTATCCGCTATTTGACAAGAACAAACATGCAAAAAAATTGTCAAAATCGGACAAGTTGAAGAATTAAAAGTTTCGATTTTGGCCCCTTTTGGCCCCTTATTACGTAACAGGTGAAAAACGGATGGGGGTCGCAAAAATAAATTCTCAAATTTGGATTCGCTACTTGACAAAAATAAACTTGCAAAAAAAATGTTCAAAAACAAACCAGAAATAAAAAAGTTTTGATTACGGCCCCTTTTGGCCCCTAATTACAAAACAAGTGAAAAAAGGGATGGTCGCAAAAATTAATTCTCAAATTGGGATTCGCTACCTGACAAGAATAAATAAACTTGCAAAAAAAAATTTCAAAATCGGACCACAAATAAAAAAGTTTCAATTTTGGCCCCATTTGGCCCCTAATTACGTAATAGGGGGAAAAAGGGGGGGTCGCAAAAATTAATTCTTAATTTTGTATCCGCTATTTGACAAGAACAAACATGCAAAAAAAATTTTCAAAATCGGACCACAAATAAAAAAGTTTTTATTTTAGCCCCTTTTGGCCCCTAATTACACAACGGAGAAATAGGGGGAGCAAAAATTCATCAGGTTCATTCTTTTACTGTAAGAAACATTCTTGACAAATTTCACATCAATAGGCCAACTAGGACCAAAGTTATGGTGGAAACAAGTAAAATATTTAAATTTTTTGCCCCTTTTGGGCCCCTAATTTCGAAACAAAAAAAGGGGGGACCCCCAAAATCAATCCCATTCATCCTTGTATGGTAAAGAACATTACTGTAAAATTTCATAGCAATCGGATAACTAGAACTTAAGTTATTGTGGAAACAATAAAAAAAGCAGTATTTTTGGCCCTTTTTTGGCCCCTAATTTCTTAACGAAAAATGGGGGGACCCCCAAAATCAATCCCATTCATCCTTTTATGGTAAGGAACATCATTGTCAAGTTTCATAGCTGGATAACTGGAACTAAAGTTATTGTGGAAACACTAAAAAGTTAACAGACACCGACGACGACGACAACGACGACGATGACAGCATCATACCATAATACGTCCGCAAATTTTTTGCGGTCGTATAAAAATCATTCTGATCAAATTTTAAAATAGTAAGTGCACATCTACATTATGTCACAAAGATTGTGTGTAAGTTTCATGAAAATCCATTAAGGGGTTTAGGAGAAGTTGCGGATAAGAGATGGGTACCCCATGTAGTCGAATGGCTAAGTCCATGTTTTGCTATGGGCAACTCCAAAAATCATTCTGATCAAATTTTAAAATAGTAAGTGCACATCTACATTATGTTACAAAGATTTTGTGTAAGTTTCATAAAAATCCATCAAGGGGTTTAGGAGGAGTTGCGGATAAGAGATGGGTACCCCCATGTAGTCAAATTGCTAAGTCCATGTTTTGCTATGGGAAACCCCAAAAACCATTCTGATCAAATTTTAAAATAGTAAGTGCACATCTACATTATGTCACAACAATTGTGTGTAAGTTTCATGAAAATCCATCAAGGGGTTTAGGAGGAGTTGCGGATAAGAGATGGGTATCCCCATGTAGGCGAATGGCTAAGTCCATGTTTTACTATGGAAAACTCCAAAAATCATTCTGATCAAATTTTAAAATAGTAGGTGCACATCTACATTATGTCACAAAGATTGTGTGTAAGTTTCATGAAAATCCACCAAGGGGTTTAGGAGGAGTTGCGGATAAGAGATGGGTACCCTGAAGTGTAACGGAAGGACGGACGGACGGAAGGACGGACGGAAGGACGGACGGACACCCCTATCACTATATACCCCCCACTTTTGAAGTGGGGGGTATAAAAATAATCAAATATGTCCCAATGACATGTCGCCCCTATCTCACAGCATGGAAAAAAACTTCAACCTGAGAGTAAACCCAATTTGAGGCGGGGCAGACTAATGGACCTGAAAACTAAATGCCCCTCTACTGTCATAGGTCAGACATTAAATTAAAATCTGTCAAAGTCAAAAATGGCCGGATTTCGTTAAACAGGAAGTAGATGAGGGACATACCTGAAATTGTATCACATGTTATGGGACCCCACCCTGATGCTGTATACCAAATATCAAGTGGCTGTGATTAGTAGTTGCTGAGAAAATTTCTTCACCGCCCGCCCGCCTGCCCGCCCGACATTCACCATTTTATAACCCGGATTTTTTACGATTTTTCACTCCGTGAAATCCGGCCAAAAATGGTCTTTGCCTACCTACTGTAATTTTGAATAAATGCCTTGATCACTAAACAGAGTTGTATCATATCTTTTTTGTCTTACCAGATTTGTGGCTTGAGGTACATCAGAGACATCAAACACAACAGCTGTTGCCCCTCTTCTTATTGCTACTTTAGCCTTAAAAAATAAAAATAAAAATATAATCAGCATTAGACTAAAAAATATCATTATCAAAGATAATGAGAAGTTGAATATTAGTGTACACAACATTACCTTATATTACATGTGATTAAAACCAAAATGCTGTGGGTAGGAGTGGATCCAGGGGATTTTGAAAAGAGTTCAACCTACTGGCAACTACAAATGAAAGGCAGGCTTTCTGGGATAATTTGCCAAAAACCTGTAACAGTATGCCAAAAAAATTCCCCCAAAAAAGGGGGGGTGGTCCCAACTCCTGGAACTCCAGCCCTCAGGACCTTCCACTGTATAGACAAATACATGTACTGTAAACAAACTTACTTTTGCAACTACTTTAATTCACACTTTAGATTCATTTCGCAACTAATATTTGAAGTGCACTGTTTATTACTAAGGACATGAACTATTAACGCAACAATTTACATGTACGTGTACTTTTGCAAAAATCTGTACCTTGCGAAATAAACGAAAAAAATCGCTCGCCAAAAGAAGATGTTTTACAGTATACAAGTGTTGTGGAATGGCACTACATTTGCATCATTTGAACATACCAATTTTCATTGTACCATGCATCATTTTTGATATTTCAGAAGTTTAAAAACATTGCTCAAGTAAATGAAAGATACTGTATTAATTAAGCTGTTTCTAACTATGAAAATTATGTTCATTGTATTATTATTTAATGTCTATATACAATGACTAATAAGTTTCTATAATGATGGAGCCACATGTTAATGGATCATGCTGTTTAACCTTAATGTATTATATCTAACAATAATCTAATTAATATGTAAAAAATATAAAAGACATGTGTTGCTGATAAACTGAATGGTGGAGTTAATTAGAAACAAATATGTCACAAAGAGTGGTAAGATGACACTGAACTGTAACATCTTGTCAGAGCAATTTTCTTTCTTGTTTGTTGATTTAGAATTTGTGGGGTTTTTTTACAATTATATTTTAAGAAAAACAAGAGTGGATGGAGATTTATTATTTTCTTTTAATTGTTACAATTAAAACAATTTAGAATATGAACTAAAGACATAATGCCCAATGATCTTGCAACAATTGGGATGGACAGACAGACAAACAGACCAAACACTTTATGCCCCCTACTTTCGTAAATCATGAGCATAAAAAACAGTCATAACTTCTAAACTACATGTAATATGTAGTTAAAGTTGCCATGGCCTATTATTTTTTCAGTACTGGCCATATGTCTTCTATTGTCTTAATTCAGAATGACATTATGTTCATACAATTTAATTGTAACATTTTCCCTTTTCTATACATGTAAAATGTATAATGCTAAATGTTTTACCAGCAATTCTTTGGTCTTTGAGTACTAACAATAATTAAAGAATAATGTGTGTTAATAGAGAAGAGGGTTTCAGAGAAGAAGATGTTTGAAGAAAAGCTAACGGAGGGACGACGGACGGACGGACGACGGACGATGACAATAGCTCACATGACCCTTTGGGTCAGGTGAGCTAAAAAACAATAGAAAAATGGTCAAAAAAGTTTAAAGAAGCAAAGGTGTACCAATGGGGAAATCAAATGTCGTAAATCTGAAAATGCACAGATAAATCATTAGACATAAAATCAACATAAAAACAAAACATCCTCAACGTCAATACAGAGTTGAGGACACAGTCACCCCCATCCACACCCTCACCAATGTCTTTTATAAAGATGAAAAGGATATATAAATTGGTTAACATAACTCTGATCACAGGACCAAAAGAATACATCAAAGGAATAATCAGCAATGATTACTACGATTCTCTCTTTCATCTGTCATGTCGACTTATACCACCATCATACAGGTACGATAATTAAAACGTCCAATAAATGTACGATCAGACGCGAGGTCACTACGGTCAAACTATTGTCACAAGGAGGAAAAACATCATGTACATAAACATTAAATGTTTCAATTACTTGAGTCAAAAATGTTAACAATTTGTGAATAAAGAAATTCAAAGGATTAAAGTTGTTTCTATATAAAGAGAAGTCTTTCTTCTTTTGTATTTTTTACTTATATTAGAAATAAAGAAATTTATTCTATTTAAACAGTATAATAGACATACAGTACGGTACGGTACATTATGTACCTTGACTTATTTATCTAAAGATCCATGTAAAATATCTTAACCAATTTAGTTTTCTGATCTTATTTCTGCATAAAAAATCAGGAAATCAAACTACTCAATGCTCTAACTATTGCAAATAAATCGATGATGCAATATTTGCAAAATCAAAGCCCTTGTGAAATATCCCATTCTACAGTACATGTTTATATGTTCATTCTTAGTAAAATGGACACTTGTTCGGCCCCTCCCTTAAGGGTAAACTGACAAAAGTTTTCATTAAATCTATCTCATAGTTCTAGTCGGATTAAAGTGTAAAAAAAAAAACATAAAGACCATGTTAAAAATATATGGACAAAAGGATGAAGAAAACGACATTTCTGATTTAACCCATATGGCAAAAAGGCCAAGGGGTTGAGAAAACTTTTAAATCTAAATAAGAATATTACACGTCTGAAAGAAGTAGCCAACGTATCAACCTACAGGATGTCAGATCAAAAACAAAAAAGTTAACGATACTGTGCAAACAAAAATGATAAATAAACTTCTAAAATGGTGCACAACAACATCAAATATGATGTTAAAATAAAATAATAATTAAAGTCAAAAGACAATAATTACTAATCAAATTTGCAGATATTTCGCTGGACCGACCAGCTTCATCAGCCCTTGTGTATATTAAATATACATCTTTATACTAAATGTAATAAGACCTAGTACTTGAATTATGAGTTTGTTTTTTTGTTGTGTCATCAAAATAAATAAAAAGACCACAATTTGAAAAATAAATGGCCTCATTTTTTTCATACTTATCAAATCACAGTGTAATTATGGGTTTGTACCTGTGGATGTTAGATCAAAGGGAAAAGAGCCTGAAGGTGTAAACATTAAGACAGGTTAGATTGTTAATAGTGATGAATGTAGGTTCTCTTCTTTTGTCACAGTTTATATACATACTTCATAAAGCAACACAGTGTTTTTATATGAGACATCAATGAAAATTTTCATCAAAGCAATTGTATGATTTTTTTTTATGATATAACTAACGTGTTAAAAGATTACGTTTACAGAAGCAGACCTGTTTACTGCTTTTGATGCAAAAGCGTATTTTTTAAGTCGTATTTTAAGAATTTTGTATGTAAAGTCCTGAACTTTCTATTTTTTACAATAGTTACTTCAAGACAATTGTAACAATCGGTAGTCTGGTTTTTTATACCCAAAATCGTATAACTTATGGATAAATTGTACAGGTAAATAGGTCTGCAGTAAGGCGGGTTCTGCAATCAGGAAGGTAATTTAACCATTCTTTTATATATATATACTACAAACTACATACAGCACAGTTGTCCAATAAATGTTTTTTTTCATAGCAATTTTGATGATGTATCAATATAAAACGAATACATTAAAAGACCACACTACTTGTCACCTTTTGCAAACAAAATAATTCAATTGCAAACAAGAAGCTAAAATAAGTCCTTCAGTACAATTAAAACATGCTTTATGAACAAGTCCTTTTAAGTATTGAACATCCAACAATTTTGCTCCCCTAGTATTGAAGCCACAGCTCTCCTGGGCAAAATCGATGATAATTCTAAACTGAAATATAGCATACCTGTTCATAAAGTGTCATACAATGAGCCTTAATTTGCTCCAGCTTCATGACGCCTACCCATCCATATACCATTTGCTCTGCAACGTCACGACTGCATATACCCATAGGATGGATCTTTAAAAAAAGAAAATTGTATACTAATATTAGCATGGATATTCTACAGGATTCTATGCTGGATTAAACTTTGTTTTACCAGCAGAGGTAAAGAGTGAAATAAAATTGTGACACATAGACAGACAGACAGACAGTCAGGACAATACACCAGTTTGTTACCACCAAAGCATTAGCAATCAACCCAATTCAACATTTTCAATATAAATAAGAGCAGCATTATAGGCCCAGAATTTATAATCCAGTCCCGTAACAATATGGATGACATGGCAGACATGCTTATTTTTTACTTGTTGCCATTCATTCTAAGTATGGGCTCTATTATATTATAGGAGTAATCCAGTCTCATTCTGTGACCAAATTACTCATTTCATCAATAATGCAATACATGTATACATGTCCATGTAGCTTCTGACTCTATGATCATGCTTCAATGATTTTCTAAATATCCAACCAATTTTATTTCTCAATAAAAGTGCCCCAACCCCTATGGATCTGTCCTTATTATAAATAAGAGTACAAGAGTACAAAAGCAAGAGGCCCTAGAGATTAAAAATATTGTGCAAAATGGTTTAACACAAATCTTGAAATTTCCAAAGAATTAGCTCAGCAAACCTCCTTCTGAACATACTAGTAGAACAACTATGTATTATCACAACAAGTTTTTAACACAGTTTTTGTTAGTATTTTAAGATGTGTTATGGACACGAATTAATGCCTTCATCAGGAAATGGGAAGGCAAAGGGGGGGGGGGACGGTCCATTGGTACATCAAAAATGAAAAAGGCTCCCTCTTATCTCAATAAAAAGCTTCGCCGAGCGCAGCATGATACGACCGCAACATGTTGAACCCTGTACATTTTAGGCCCAATATGGATAGTCTATTGCTCTGGACACATGCAGCCCATGGTGGACTGACAAAGCTTTTTGACACATGCTGCTCTGGTGGACTTTCGACCCAGGGGGTAAAAATATAAATTTTCAATTTCGTATTCTACTCTTGCAAAAAAATTGTCAAAATCGGACAAGAATTTAAAAAAAATCAATTTCGGCCCCTTTTGGCCCCTTATTATGTAACAGGTGAAAAAGGGGTGGGGTTGCAAAAATAATTTCTCAAATTTGGATTCACTACTTGACAAAAATAAACTTGCAAAAAAAAAAATCAAAAACAAACCAGAAATAAAAAAGTTTTGATTACAGCCCCTTTTGGCCCCTAATTACAAAACAAGTGAAAAAGGGGATGGTCACAAAAATTAATTCTCAAATTTGGATTCACTACCTGACAAGAATAAACTTGCAAAAAAATTTTTTTAAATCGGACCACAAATAAAAAAGTTTTGATTTTGGCCCCATTTGGCCCCTAATTACGTAATAGGGGAAAAAAGGGGGGGCTTCAAAAATTAATTCTTAATTGTGTAAATGAGCTGAACATTTAAGCAAGCAACAGCTTCTCTCTACCTGCTATAGTTTTCATTTCATAGGCCAAAAACATGAAAAAACATTATTCTAGGGGCTGTAGCCCCTATAAGGGGTCATCTGACAACTTCGACCGTATGGAGTTTTTTGTAGAGCTAAATGAGCTGAACAATTAAGCAACAGCTTTTTGCTATCTGCAATAATTTTCATACTATAGGGCAAAAACATGAAAAAATGCTATTTTTCACCTTTAAGGGGCCGTAACCCCTATAAGGGGTCTTCTGACAACTTCGACCAAATGGAGACTTTTGTAGAACTTTTGATCCTGAAGCAGTAGGGTGGCATCAGATTTCATCTATCCCTTATACTTTTTGAATTACAAGCCAAAAACAGTAGTCTGACACCTCTGGTCTATTTTTAGCCACGGCGGCCATGTTTTTTTGACAAATCAGAAATTGAAACATTACTATAGTGCAGGACACCCTAATGATCAATCATACCAAGTTTCATTGAATTCTGTTCAGCAGTTTCAGAGGAGAAGATTTTGAAAAAGTTATTGTAAGAACAAACAAAAAAGTTACAATTTTGGCCCCTTTAGGCCCTTAATTTCTAAACCAAAAAAAGGGGGGACTCCCAAAATCAATCCCATCCATCCTTTAATGGTGAGAAATATCATTGTCAAATTTCATTGCAATTGGATAACTAGAACTAAAGTTATCGTGTATACACTAAAGTTAACAGACGACGACAACAACGACAACGACGACGACGACGACAGCATCATACCATTGTACGTCCGCAAATTTTTGCGGTCGTATAAAAATGTATAAAGAATATTAAGAAATGGCCTCTTGAAATTTTGAAATTCCATGAAAAAAGTGGTAATTTGAATGGCCCCTAATGCTAAAATTTATTTCCCAATCCCTTCAGTTCATTTTAAGCAAATTAAATGCATGTACTTTTATAGTACAAAAAAAACATTAACTTTCTAAAAGTTGATAAAAAGGACGATGTTACACAGCAAAATTAACAATTATCCAAGCTAAAGGGGAAATATTTGTACAAGACTATAACTCATGTTATGTTACAGCAAGCTATTTATCATCCCTCATATTTTCTTTTAAACCATGACATCAAAAAGGTTTGGAAGAGAAATTTGCATAAAAATGATTACAGGAAATTATTATCAATCCTTTGACTTAAGTGGAGTCCGATCTGCATGTTTTAGCCAAGGTTTTTTTTCTTTAAAGGGGGATTTTCTTATGTCAAATTTGATCAACTTTTACTTAGATTGTTTTAATAAATTCTATCCCTATGAAAAAAGTTTCATTAAAATATTGAAAAGAAAAGTACTAGAAATATGAAAGGTTGAAAAGACTAAAATCCCTTTTATAACAATCATCATTGTAAAACTGTTTGGGCTGCACTGTTTCTATTTTAATGCGGTAAATTTTATATTTTGTCTCGCAACTTGGGTTAGACTCGCACATACATGTAAAAATGTATAGTCAGCAATTTGGTGGCAAATATCTTTCATTTTTTGTAATTGTTTTCTTTAATCTTTCAATTTTTGGACAAATCTCACACGAGCAGCACATCAAAACTCGACACACCTTGGAAGGGTCAGCCTCTTGCGAACACCATTTTTGGTAAAATTCTTAAATTGAAGTCATACAATCAACACCTTAAGTTTTTTGGAAGATGAAACGAGATGTCACAAATTTACATGTACATGTATCACAGAATAATATAAACTAATATAAACATATACATTTCACTACCAAGACTTTATTTAACGCTAAATGTTATATGACTAAAATATTTACATAATGTGTGTAAAAAAAAATCTTTTCCTTTTAACTAAGATTGGCCCATGTCAAATAAATACTTTATGATCTACATTTCTGACTATATATACTAAAGGGCAAATAACTTTACATTGAACATAAAATTTATGAATTACTTTAACATAAAAACATTCCAAAACTTCTTATGTCAACATGTAGGTTATTCAAATGAACGTGTTGATTTATCAAAGTACACAAGACCATTTTCCATTTACTAAGGCTTGTTGAAATATGAAATCCCCACTTCACAAATGTGAAATAAATTATTCCTTTATTATATTTTAACTTTCAACAATTGTTACAATAAAAACAGGACTTTATTGTAGATTGTGTATTGCTTTTATAAAGTTTTAATTGATCAAGTGTTTAGAACTTAAAAATAAAATGTTATTTAGTAAATCTCTTCAACATGAACATCTTAATGAAGAATCTGTGTTACTAGTCAGGCGCTTTTGCTGGTGCTGCGTTTATGGGGGTCATTCTTGGTCGAACAAAAGGGGTGCTTTTTTAACGTTATTTTAATTGCCCTTTTTTGCGTAATTATGAGCACATAGGTAATTACAATGTAACTTCATAATTTCTTTGCTGGTATTATTCGAAAGCTTGCCAAATGCTATATACAGAAAAACAAATATTCAACCAGCAGAATTCATTTCTGTATTTTCTCCGAGTAATCAAAGACTTACCGGTGACCAGGATTTGCTAATGTTCATTTGTAACTTACATTTCATATATGATTAGTTAGTTAGTTATTGCTTTACTCCCAAGCAGCACGATTTCGGCTATAT
The DNA here is from genome assembly GCA_963971305.1 of Arcuatula senhousia. Classification (NCBI taxonomy): domain Eukaryota; kingdom Metazoa; phylum Mollusca; class Bivalvia; order Mytilida; family Mytilidae; genus Arcuatula; species Arcuatula senhousia. The sequence continues at coordinate 30,931,528 of OZ020308.1, forward strand.
CCGGGAGATGAACATGAAAATGGTGATACAATGAACATGAAATGATGATGAAGTGGAGGAAATAGGGACACAAGGCCAATCGGGTAGGAGAGTTTCGACTGCCACTTGAAAAAGGAGTGATGGGTAGGGACAGGAAATTTAGCCTCCTGCATGGGGATCCTACGGGTCCTACTCTTACCGAGACCTGCAGCAGGGTTCTTTAATGTGCGAGGAACGTGACATTTTTCCCAACACGGTGCACCACTATGGTTTGCGGTCAGGTTTTCCGCATTATCGCCAGACGACCCCGCATCTCTCGATGTCAGGGCTGCCCCATTCAACCACCTGGGGCACACATCCCAGTCGCATTGTGGGCAAAGCGGCCTGACCCCGATGTCAGGTTTCTGAGCGCTCTTTAGTGGTCATATATGATATACTGTCATATGACAGCATGGTTGACTAGAGAGTTTCATTCAATCTTAAGTCCATAACACAGAATTTAGATTTTTAACATTTAAATAGAATTTAATTTTCTTTTTCTGAATAACCTTTCAACACTAAATATTGATAAATTACATTCCTGGTCTGTAACCTGCTGTTACATAAATAGATATTTAACACATTAACTCAGTTTCTATCCCCATTTAAAAAAAAATTCTCAATTTGTGAATGAATTTTCAACAAAAAACATTTTACATTTAATTGACATTCATAAACTGAGATGTTTTTAAAATACTTTTACAATGTACATTGATTTTATGCTACATTTTTGTACATGTACAATTGTATTTTGCACTTGGATTCAGTAGCAGATCCCATGGGGGTAATGAGTTGCAGGAGTTGGAACCCCCTTTCCTTTAAAGTTTTTATTATTTTCCTGTCCAAAATTGGTCTGAAACCTAGCCCTGCCCCTACATGTAATTCAGTTTTAGCCAAATCAACAAATTATCTTTCATGGACATTAATTGAGTCTTGTGGAGACCATAAGGCAAATTTGACAAGGTCAAGTATAAATACAGGCGCTCAGTGTTTTCCACTAGATCACAGTACTTTTTTTCACTTTTTTTTATGAAATACATGTACCACACAACCAATAGTCAAACTATGTATTAAATAATAATTTGATTCAATAACTGTCAATTAAACAAAGTAGTTCATGACCTAAAATGACCTCTAACATCCTTTACCAAACAGTGGGTTCTTGCTATGTAAATAAACATTCATGTGATAAGCTTATCACCTATGTCTAGATACAAGAAACAAATCAGCTAGGATGTTAATAGCCATATCATTGGTCAGATAGAGTCACCTGGCAACTAAAATATCCAATCAGGTAGCCATTATATTAAATGAATCAATGAAACTTAACTTTCATTCATAAAATGGTGATGTTGTCTCAAGAAGAATTTCCACTTCAAGTCAGATTGAATTCATCTACAAAATGGCTATATTAATGCCTAAACAAACATGAAGTACATGTATAAATTTCAGTTGGCAGAAATACTGTCACAAGGCGGAAACAAGTTTTGACTCCCACTACAAAAGGGAGGGATGGACAATATTTTGCACTCGCCTCCTGCAGGGGTTCCTTCAGATCCCATTCTTACTGAGACCTTCAGACACTACAAGAAAAGTGACATACATGTATATTTCCCCTCATGTGCACCACTATGGTTTGTGGTCGCACTGATTTACTGCATTAGACTGACTCAGACATATCAAGAAATTTTAAGAAAAAAAAGGCCTGGCTAAGAAGAGCCGGCTCATGTTATGCTTTTTATAATTTCCTAAATCCAACCATTTTTTTTCCCAACAAAAGCAGGGCCCAGCTGGGAGGGGGGATTTTACAAAGAAACTAATCTGAGTTTGTTGGAAACCTTTGGCATAGAATATCGAAGGAATAATACATGCATTTTAGTTTAGTTCCTCTTTCTAAACAATTATTATCAAATGCAGTCTGCTTGTACTTTTAGGGTCATATAATACATTGCTCCACAGGTGTTCAAAAAATCAACAACTTTAAAGAAAATAATCTCATTTCAACATTCCGAGACAGACATAATTAGATGATTTTCAATTCAAGACAAAAAGTTTTGGACATTGGGAATGCTAATTTCTTATACCAGTAATTATATACAAGACTATAGAAATTGTTTGATAAAGAAACCTTGGTCATATTTAAATTGTGTAAACACTCAGAGACTCTAATTTTAGGACACATTTGAATAGGTGTTTTAAAATAATTATCTTTATTACCAAAATTATACCAATGCATACATATAATTACAATTCACAAAAATGTTTTAAAAGGTGTTACAAATTCAAGTTACTTGAAGGATAACAAACTTCAATATATTTTGTATATGCATGATGCATAAAGACTTTATCATGTTTATGGTTGATACATTCAGATCAAGAGCCATTTTTAGCAATGTTAAGTACTTCAAGTAAGCAAATCGGAATCGGTGCTTAAGGTTCATAAACAAGAATATGTCCCAATGACATACATGTAACGCCCGGGATCATCTCCAAACATTTGGGACAGAGGAACAAGAGAATAAGTATTGTGCTCTCCTTTTGGAGAGGTCACATTTAGGCCTTTACCTGATATCCAATCCTTTTCTTATTGCATAAAGTATGTTAAAATCAAACAGACAAACAGACCCAAACACTATACCATATGCCCCTACTTTCGTTAATGAGGTATTTAAACCATTATAAAGAGTATACTGATCAGATGACAATTACGGACAACAAGTAATAATGGGACTACATGTACATGCATGAATTAAGTGAAAACTGAAAAGCAATAAAAACAAGAGGCTCCCAAGAGCCTGAATCGCTCACCTGAACTACACAGATACATATATTTGTAGATATTATTGTGCTTAACCATATGCGATTTAAATTTATGAAATATCTTGGTTAGTTTTCAAGATATTGGGCTTAATAAGTGCAAATTTGGCAAAAATTAGGAAAAAGAACAATAACTCCCACATCAGCAGTCAGATCTTTTCCAAAATTTCAGGACAGGTAGATCTTTATATGCTGATCACTTTTGATTCTTGCACAATTTTGATATCTGAAACCAGTTTTAAGTTATTAGCAAAAAAATGAAATTTGCCCCTATGTTCTATTTTTATAGCCATGGTGGCCATGTTTTTTTACGAATCAAAAATCTGAACGATAGAGTTGTAGCATATAAGCTATCAAACAGTGTGCCATGTTAAGATGCAGTTGGTCTTACTGTTTCAGACAAGTCAGGGGAAAAGTAATGAACAATGGTAATTATTGACGCTTTAAGGGCCATAACTCCTAAAAGAAATGGTTCTACAGCTTTGACCTAATTACATGAATTGTAGATCTTGATGTGCTTAATCATATGCAATTTGAATTTTTGAGATATCTTGTATAGTTTTCAAGATATAGGGCTAAATAAGTGAAAAATTTTGAAAAAAAATCCAGAAAAAGGAAAATAACTCCTATGTCATTTGTTGGATCTTCTTGAAAATTTCAGAGCAGGTAGATATTGAGATGCTTATCACTTTTGTCTCGATAGAACTTTAGCATTAATGCTATTAAACAACTGTGCCAAGTTTGGTTGAAGTTGGATGTATGGTGTCAGACAAGTTAATCTTTGAAATTCAGGGTAAAAGTAATGAAAAATGGTAAAATTTGACGCTTTAAGGGCCATAACTCCTAGAAGAAATGGTTCTACAGCTTTGACCTAATTACATGAAATGTAGATCTTGATGTGCTTAATCATATGCAATTTGAATTTTTAAAATATCTTGTATAGTTTTCAAGATATAGGGCTAAATAAGTGCAAAAATTTGAAAAAATCCAGAAAAAGGGCAATAACTCCTACATCGGTTGTTGGAACTTCTTGAAAATTTCTGGGCAGGTAGATCTTGAGGTGCTGATCACTTTTACCCTATGCCAGAATTTTGATATCTGTTACCGTTTTTGAGTTATTTGCAAAAAACTGCAATTTACCCCTATGTTCTATTTTTAGCCATGGCGGCCATGTTTTTCAACGAATCAAAAATCCCCACGCTAGTTTTATACTACCTATGCTAATTAACAACTGTGCCAAATTTAAAAGCCATTGGACTTATGGTGTTAGAGGAGTTAACGTTTGAAAAATGTTAACGACGACGGACGACGGACGACTGACGACGGACGACGGACGACGACGGACGCCAAGTGATGGCAATAGCTCACATGGACCTTTGGTCCAGGTGAGCTAAAAATTCATGAGGTGCTGATCTCCAAATGATGTACTTAAACTCCATTTTAAAAGCATCAAACAATTTTACCATTCTCTTGAAGAATATATAGCTTAGGACGAACTTAAGAAGCTAATGAGATGTGGAATTAAGTGTACGTGACAACTATACTGTTGATTCCAGTGAATTATTATATTAAGTCCCAAATTTCTTTTTTAATGTTTAATCAAAAACAAGGGTTTGCAATTAGTTGTGCTAAGGATACCCCCACTCAACCACTCAGAAAACAAGAAGTAGATGCACTTACCTGAAAAGGGGAGGCATGGTACAACTCATCATGCTAAAGCTATGTACCAAATTTAAAATCAATCCCTTCAGTAGAAACCAAGAAATCTGTTACAAAAAATTGTCTATTTTTTACCCTTAAAAAAGTCTAAGTAGGCTCAGAAAACAGGAAGTGGATGTGTGACTGACCTGGAAAGGGGAGGCACGATACAACTCATCATGATAAAGCTGTATACCAAATTTAAAATCAATCACTTCAGTTAAGCAGCTGAGAAATCTGTTACAAAAGTTTGTTACGGACGGACAGACGGACGGACAAGGTGATTGCAATATAGCCCCCTCTCTTACAAGTGGGGGTATAATAATTTTTCAAAGCTATAGTGAGTGAGTGTCTGGGTGTGCACGGCCTTTTTGACACACATGGACATGTACAGGGCAGGCATATTTTTGATCGTGCAGGAAAATTTGTAAATTATACAAATGCGGCCCCATTATAAATGTAACAGATCTAGAGCAATGCTGAAATTGAATCACTCTGGGCACAATTCATCAAAGATGTCAAAGGAGCTACATTATTGTAGCTAACACTAATAGTCTGCAAAATAAGCACTGGCCCAAGTTTTTAAGAAAGTGAAATTAATTGGAGCAATTTGAATTAGATCAATATTTTGTTCATAGAACAAAACATATAGAATATGTCCAAAAAACATGTTACTGGAGTAACTGGACCATCTCATAACATTTATTTGGGACAGACAGACAAACAGACCTGAACACTACATGCCCCCTACTTTTGTAGATGGGGATAAAAAATATAAATCAAAGATTCTGGCCAGTGAATCTCAAATCCTTTATTTCCAAGGTTACATTACCACAGTTAAGTTTAATATGAATGAAGACAAATTTGCTGCAATAAAAAAAGTCTTAACAAAATGTCCCTTCATAAGACCTAGACATTACTTTTCAAAGCGGTTTTATCTGCCAATTTGTCTCCATTTTGAAGAGCAATCTCACCTATTTTTGTGTAATCAATTACTATCTAAACATTACAAACAACTTAGGTAAACATTATGAAGGGCAAGTAAATAGCTTGGGTCAAAAATCTGCCTCTGTTTCCCATCTATAATAAAAGTCGTCTTTTTCTATCTAAATGTTAAATTTGTCCATATATATTAATAATAAGACAAGGGTAGTACCTGGGGTGCCTGTGCACTGATCTGCATGAAGAATGCGAGAAACAAGAATGACATACCCGTACATGTATCTTGCGATGAATGTGAAAAAAAAGACTTATTGCATTTTCATCAAAATGAACAACTAACCTGAAGTATAATTGGAAACACTAAGTCATGAGAAATAAAAACATGCAAACTTGTGGCAGGTAAAACCCCTTTATAACCCCTAAATGAAAAGACTTTCTTTATTTAACATGTTTAAGGTTAAAGCTTATATAGAAAAACAAACATAAGTTTCAATTTAGTACAAATTTGTACCAGCCAGTACAGTGTACACTTCAATGAATGTCTTATGATAATGTACATTCATGTGTACAAGTTGCATTGCATTATACACTGATACATATATATAAAAGGGCCAAATGCCTTTCTTGGGGGCTGTGTTGGAATTACAAATGTACATGAAGATGTGATTACAATTTAGGAGTTCAAAGGTTGTTGTGCTTACATGATACATGTATATCAGGGTGGATAGACAAAAGGGCAATTCTTCAGTGGCGAATGCAACGGGGTGTTCCTGGGGTTGGAACCGCCTTTCCATATTTCAAAATTTTGTTATTTTCATGTACATGTAGATTTACGACTGTAAATCTGTAAAGTTGGTCTGGACCCCCCTTTCATTCGAAGTGAACCCTCACTCTCCTTTCAAAAATTTCTGGACCTGTCCATCCCCCAAAGAAACCAATGTTTGCATAAGGTAAAATTCAAACCTGCCTTTTCATCACTGTGTGTACAACTACAATATATATATTAATATCATTTTTTCTTTTTTCTTTTTACTTATAATTAAAACTTATTATAATTAACCTTCATATAGGTAAAAGCAATAATATTAGTTGATAATAATACTTTAATTAAAATAAAATTTCTTTCCGTTCTTGACATGACCAAAGCCTTGCTAGGGCAATGCAGAGACTAAAAAAAAAACACATTGAAATATCAATCAACTTTCCTACCTATGGAAAATGTACATAAATTCTCCGTATTAATATGACATCAAACAATCATGAAAGACTTCCGCACCTTTGAGGATAAAGTAAAATTGGATTTTTATTTCTTTGATCTGTGGGTTTTATTTGCTAAGTGTTGTTTAATGTTGTTTAATCTTTGGAGTATTACACGTCAATACATCAAACTTATATGCCCCAACAATTTAACCAACCCAATCAGGTAAATTGACTAAATTATACTGAAAAAAAGTATTATGGATTTAGCTTTTGATACTGGTATTAGATTTATGTTTAATGAGATTTATATAACTCATTAGATTGAGATTCTCAACAATTTTGTACTTAATAATTTTCCTTGTAACTTCAACTCATGACAAAGCCAAGTAGAAGGGTTGAATTTGTAGGCAAAAAAATCTATATTTTAGTCAAAATTTGATGAAATTCTTTTTCTTCTCTGAATATACATGTATTTGACAGATTAAACAAAAATTTAAAGCTAATTTGTACTCATGTGGTTACTGAATGTACATCACGGCATATGAGAAATTAAACTATGACTATATAGTTCTTATCCAAAAACAGTACAAAAATGTATGTAAATTGTAATATCAGACACAGCCAAAACAGTATGTAAATTGTAATATCAAAATTAAACACAGCCAAAACCGAATGTAATGTAATGTTAGACACAGCCAAAACAGTATGTAATATACGATATTGAGATGTGGAATAAGTGTACGCGACACAACAAACATAAACAAACAGCAATTCAAAAAATCACAACGGAAAACAGCAAGCAGTCTTCAACATGACCATAAGTCACTGCTTACTGTCTTGCATTGGCCCAAGACGGTAAATTGTAATGTCAGACATAACCAAAACTGTATGTAAATTGTAATGTCAGACACAGCCAAAACAATTTGTAAATTGTAATGTCAGACACAGTCAACACAGTATGTAAATTGTAATGCAGGGTTGGCAAAGTATTGACCGACCGAGTTTTCCCACCCGGGCTGGGCAATACCCTTAAAATTGTCATAGTGGGCAATACTGGGTAATAAGACTTTATTCATGAGAAAAAATCCTATTCTATAATATTTTAAGCTTCTCATCTACAAAATATATGAATCATTTTTATTACACAGTAAATATGACATTACTATTCATGTATTATTTCAATCATTTATATATTTCCACTATCTTTGCATCTTTTTTCACTGATTGTCATTGCAGTTTTGACAGGTAGGACAATACACAGTTAAAAGTCTATACTAATTATTGATAAATACCCCAGGCTATATTAATCAAGACAAATTTGTGAAACCATAAAAAGATTAAATAAGGATTAGTAATCAAAACATTCTTTATTGTCTAATCATAAGGTAGGGCTTGTGTTGATCACAATGTGGCAGAATGTACATGTATTAAAAAAACAACATTAAACTTATATAACATGTATAAGGCCATATCAATTGCACTCCCACCACAAGCACTATGACATTTCAATACATGTAAATTTTAACATATATTATTTTATAATTTTTTTTTTTTCACTGTTAAAATCTGTTATGTATAGTGTTCTCATTTAGTTTTTACTGAAAAGTGTCCATGCACTTATCAAAACTGATTGCTATGTAGGATTTTAATAATAATATAAGGCCAAAAAAAAAAGTAGGTGAGTTTACTGTCACCAGACCGTCCCTAATTTTTACCCCCTAACCTAAAGTTTTTATGAAGATTTTCCACTAAGCACCGTTAAAGTCACAATGTTGCTCCCATAGACTCAAGGTAAAAATAAAAATAATTTCCTACCTACCCACCCTAATTTTTTTCAGCATGTGACAGTAAACACACATACTTTTTTGTTTGGCCTAATAGGAAATCAAGTATTTCCCAGTAATGCCCAGTATTGCCCAGTAAAACCCAATAAAACCCGGGTTTTCCCAGTATTTCCCACTGGGCTGGGAAATACTCTTAAAACCCGGGTTTTTGCCAACCCTGTTGTAATGTCAGACACAGCCAAAACAGTTTGTAAATTGTAATGTCAGACACAGTCAAAACAGTATGTACATGTAAATTGTAATGTCAGACACAGCCAAAACAGTTTGTAAATTGTAATGTCAGACACAGTCAAAACAGTATGTACATGTAAATTGTAATGTCAGACACAGCCAAAACAGTTTGTAAATTGTAATGTCAGACACAGTCAAAACAGTATGTACATTGTTATGTCAGACACAGCCAAAACAGTATGAAAATTGTAATGTCAGACACAGTCAAAACAGTATGAAAATTGTAATGTCAGACACAGTCAAAACAGTAAGTACATGTAAATTGTAATGTCAGACACAGCCATTAAACAGTATGTAAATTGTAATGTCAGACACAGCCATTAAACAGTATGTAAATTGTAATGTCAGACAGCCAAAACAGTATGAAAATTGTAATGTCAGACACAGTCAAAACAGTATGTACATTGTTATGTCAGACACAGCCAAAACAGTATGTAAATTGTAATGTCAGACACAGCCAAAACAGTATGTAAATTGTAATGTCAGACACAGCCATTAAACAGTATGTAAATTGTAATGTCAGACAGCCAAAACAGTATGTAAATTGTAATGTCAGACACAGCCATTAAACAGTATGTAAAGCTAAATTGTAATGTCAGACACAGCCATTAAACAGTATGTAAATTGTAATGTCAGACACAGCCATTCAACAGTATGTAAATTGTAATGTCAGACATAACCAAAACAGTATGTAAATTGTAATGTCAGACACAGCCATTTAACAGTTTGTAAATTGTAATGTCAGACACAGCCATTAAACAGTTTGTAAATTGTAATGTCAGACACAGCCATTAAACAGTATGTAAATTGTAATGTCAGACACAGCCATTAAACAGTATGTAAATTGTAATGTCAGACACAGCCAAAACAGTTTGTAAATTGTAATGTCAGACAGCCAAAACAGTTTGTAAATTGTAATGTCAGACACAGCCAAAACAGTATGTAAATTGTTATGTCAGACACAGCCAAAACAGTATCCAAATTGTAATGTCAGACACAGCCAAAACAGTATGTAAATTGTAATGTCAGAAGTAGCCGAAACAGTATGTAAATTATAATGTCAGACACTGTCAAAACAGTATGTAAATTGTAATTGATTTCTCCTCTTTTAAGTCAAGCTATCAACATGATTAATATGGTACAACATTAATTCATTGATACATGTACATGTACTATACATGTTACCTAGTGACAGACCAAGAAAGGGTTTCTAGGGGTTGGAATCCCAGTGGCCAACTCCTTTCTTTGAAACAACTTGTAATTTTCATGCAGAGTTTAGGTAAAACTAACCTTGAACCCCCGTTTTGTTTTCAATTGACAATAGGCTGAATCACAACCCCTAAACCTCTCTAAAAAATTTCTGGATCAATTTCTGCTGTACATGAATGATGAAGCAGTTTTAAGGTTAACCACACCTGGCCATGAATAAAGAAAAATAATATTTTGAAATCAACAGGATATAATCAGCAAAAGAAACTAGGTCTTGTACCTCATTCAAGTGGTACTCCAAGAAGTTGTTCACAAGATGTTCATTAAAAAAAACAAACCTAGAGACAAAAGTTTATCTACAGAATTTTATCATGTTTACACAGGATATCAGGGTAGCGATAACCCATAGCTTAATATGATATTAACAGATATATAATAGATATTGAATCTATTTCAAGTAGGGTTGTTATATTTTTAATAGATGTCTTCTTTTTGCAAGATCAAAGCAATGCGAGAACAAAAGCAAATCAACAAGCAAAGCTGGAGGTCCAATTTCCATATACACAAGAATAAAGTCCAAAAGACATGGTGTCGAGCCTTACCATGCAATATGTCCTTTTTCTGCAACCATTGAACCATGAAGATACTTCACTGAGTCCAGGAAATTAGGATTTAAGATTCACTTGCCCAAATCCTTGATTTGTTCTTCTATTTGTCTAATATAAATTTCCTTCAAATTTCACTTGCCTGAAATGATTTTTACTGACCAGTGGCAAGCAGGCCAGTGCTAATTTGGCAGACTGCAATCCGAGTGTGAGGGTATAATTCTATGATGAGTTTTTTCTTTATAATTTTACCTTGATGCATGATATATGTGTAAAAAAGTTCCATGATGATCATACATGTACTACTTTCTGTTTCATGAAAAAGTTAACTCAGTCATGTAGATACATGTTCATGTAAACTATTTCAGGATTAAAGGAAAAACAAGGGATTGCACTTAGTTGTGTAGGGATATCCCAACACAACCATTCTGAAAATAGAAAGTAGATGCCCGACTGACCTGAAATTAAGGGGACACACTGTACAATTCATCATCCTTAAGTTGTATATCAAATTTGAAATCAATCCCTTCAGTAGAAGACGAAAAATCTGTTACAAAAAAATGTCAATTCTTCAAAAAAGTCTGGCGGCTTAGAAAACAGGAAGCAGATGAGCAACTGACCTGGAAAGAGCTCAGGCACAGTTAAACAGCTCATCATGCTAAAGCTGTGTACCAAATTTGAAATCAATCCCTTCAATAGGAGCCAAAAAATCTGTTACAGAATTTGTAATGGACAGACAGACAGATGGACATTAGGTGATTTATAGCCCCTTCTCTTGCTAGTGGGGATATATTAAGATGGAAAAGCAGACCATTATATTAGCCCTCTTCTTGTACATGTACAAGTCATACTAATGAATGCTACCATATAACCATATGTTTTGGTGGGGATACAATTTTGTGGTTGAGGGCATAAAACTGAATATGGTGGGGACAAATTTCATGGATTTTTAAAATTTTCAAATACACTTTTCAACAAAATTATATTTTAAATTCATGGGGATTTAATTTCTTGGATTTCTCTTGCCCACAAAATAAATTAAATTAAATCTTCCATGAATTTTTGCTTTTACAGTACTTGTCAGAGGATTAAGCGAGTATATCCAAGGATGCCAGTTGGTTTTTTTTACTTGCTACCTCAAGTACAAATGTACCAGGAAAACATTTTTTTTAGCAGCTGTCAATTATATATATTTTCTTCTTCAGAGATAAAAGCAATAAACGTATTAAACAAAGCAAAGCAATTATTTGTGGAAGTGGTTTGTTCCTCTAGATCTCTGCAACGCTCTCAAGCCCAGGAGGAAACAATTCTCGTTTAGCACAAAACAATTGATACTGATCGCAACAGAGTAATAACCCAAACCATACAGAAAACTATAAAAACAATATCATTGTTTTATTTCTTTGCGTCTCCCGAAATCCCGACCAGAACCTCCACGCAGTGGGAGACGGGCCCTGTTTCTAGGGCTAATGTACCTGGAACAGCTAACTCTGGCGGTGGTGTGTCATGGGCTGGACGACCCATGGCACACAGCGAGTCTTTTAATAGTCGCTGCAGAGGCTATATAGCCTATAGTCACGACTATAAACACCCATCAGTCAGTTATTTCTTTGCATTGTACTAGGATTATACTTCTTATGATTTACATGTATGATGAGCAATAAATAAAAAGCTACGCCGAGCGCAGCATGATACGACCGCAACAAGTTTAACCCTGTACGTTGGAGGCCTAATAAGGATAGTCAATTGCTTTGGTCACATGAAGCCCATGGTGGACTTACAAAGCTTTTTGACACATGCATCCTGTGGTGGACTTAAAAATGCATTTTTGACACATATATATTTACATCAACATCTAATACAAAAAGCCTTATTTATATACATGTAATAACTACAACTTAATTTTAAGTATAAAACAATTTGCCTTGACAAACTTTTAAAATTGGTGTTTTTGACCCCTTTGACCCCTAATTTCTCGAAAACTGTATGAGATATTGCAAATCTGATTGAAAAGCGCAGGCAGAGATTTTTACAAGGATTCCATTGAAAAAAAGATTTTGAAAATCGGACCAAAAATAAAAAAGTTGATTTTATGGGCGTTGCCTGTCTTTAGCCCCCTGTAGCAATGTAATGGTGAAATACATGTCAAAATCGTTGACACATTAAGTAGACAGAATTTTATAAGCACTTCAACAAAAAAAGAATTTTCAAAATTGAATGAATAATGAACATTCTACAACAGTTTTGTCAATACACCCGTTTTGCCCCCTTTGGCCCTTTTTTTCTAAAACAGTAGGGGCCACAAACCCCAAATACAAAACCAACATTTCTTTAGTAGATATAATCATCATATTTAAACTTCATAACAATTGGCTGGCCCACTACAACTAAATATTGGTAAAAAACTATTTGTCTGGACAAACTTTTATAAATGGCGTTTTTGGCCCCTTTGACCCCTAATTTCTCGAAAACGGTATGAGATATTGCAAATCTGATTGAAAAATGCAGGCAGGGATTTTTACAAGGATTCCAATGAAAAAAAGATTTTGAAAATCGGACCACAAATAAAAAAGTCGATTTTTTGGGTGTGGCCCCTTTTTGACCCCTTATTGCAATGTAACGGTACAAGATACGTCAAAGGTGTTGTTACATTTTGTTGACAGAATTTATTGAGGAGTACAATAAAAAAAGAATGATCAAAATCGAATGAACAATAAACATTCTAAAGACGTTTTGTCAATACACCCGTTTTAGCCCCTTTTGACCCTTTTTTCTAAAACGGTAGGGGCCAGAAACCCCAAATGCAATACCAACCTTCCTTTAGTGGTTATAAACATCATATCAAAATTTCATAACAATTGGTTAACTACAACTAAAGTTATCGCACGGAAACCAAAGTGTCTACAGACGACGACAACGACGACGACAACGACGACGACGACGACGACGACGACAACGACATCGCCATAACATAATACGATCGCAAAAATTTGCGGTCGTATAAAAAGTGTGGCTGAACTTATAATCTATGGAACTACTGTATGGAATATAATGTTTGAGTAACAGCTGACTCATTAGACTGGCTGGTAAAATGGTATACCCCAGGCTCTTCTTTGGAGCAGGGGTACCGTATAAATGGTTATTTTCGCGGTGATTTAATTTTCGCTTAATTCACGACCAACAACGGGACGCGAAAATTAAAACTCGCGAAATATTAATTGCTTATATAAAGTGTTACAATACATTCTAAACCGCGAAATATTACATGTATATTACGAGTAAATAAAATCATCCCTTTTTTCAACAAAATCGCTAAGTTTTCCACATGCGAAAAAAAAACACTTATACTGTATAATTTAAACAATTGTGCTGCATTCAGTCTTCATGAAATCTGCTTACTGCCTCCGTCCCGACAGACATTTTTTTTCATTTGGTCATACAGTTAAAGTTTTTGTTTTAAATACAGGTCACTTAATTTTTACTTTTTGTTAATATAGGAACAGGGGTTCAATTAACTTGTTAGCACCGGTCGAAGGTTCAGGACCCTTCATTTCTGCTGCTCAAGACCTTCTTAATTTCGTTGCCAAAGGTCCTGGACCTGTGAGTATTATCAATACTGTGGATTCATTTATTTTCGTGGGTACCAATTTTCGTGGTTTGGTAAAAAAGTAGCAGTTCGTGAATTCTTAAATTCATGGTTTTTTTGGCTGCAGCATACACAACAATGTGTTAAAAGTCCTTTTTGTGGGATATCAAATTTCATGGTTCAAGGCTACCAACGAAAACCACGAAAATTGATACCCCATGATTAATAATGAAACCACAGTATCTCTTATTGACATAAAAATGATTAGGACCTTTTCATTTCTTCTGGTGGACTGTCCATCCAGGACTCCCAAAAGTATTGGATCTTTAATTACACCTAAATGTTAATTTGAACTCCTATTATTTTGGGAAGGTGGATACAAAATGTTACATTATCCTGTACAAAATTGTACATCTTATGATAAACTGTTTGTTCTATCTGTACCACAGTGAAGATATTTGATCTTCAAAGCAATTTTCAGCACATAGGGTTTAATATATACCTTAAGGGAAGGTTTAAATTAAACTTTTTATCTACCTATGAATCTAAAATTAAAAATCAAAATGAGTTTGTATGGAAATAAAGCTATGGTGAAAATATTAGAAGATTTGATATGGGTTTAGATACCAGCAGTATTTAATCATACTTCAAAGGATTTAAAATCTACAGTCAGATATGATAAACTATTAAAACTCCTCTCCTAGGTCTGAACTTTGAATTATAAAATCTTTTTCTATCCATTAAAATTGTCTACATACATTCTGACCTACTTATTAAAAGTTTTCATTCAACTTTACATACATGTTACAAAATTGAAGTCATTTTTTATGTCTTTGAACAGAGCCAGAACACATTTCCAGGATTTTTATGATTATTTTACTAAATGAACTTATACTGGATAAATAAAAAGGAATGTGTCCATGGGACCCCAAACAGGAAGTAGATGTCTGACATACATGTACCTGAAAGTCGCTTAGGGTGTACAGCTTGCCATATTGAACCATCCTACCAAGTTTAAAATCATTCTCATGTACAGTCTCTGATAAAAGCTTGACCAAAATTTTCAAGTTGATTTTCATAGATTTTGATATCGGCCTAGTCCCAAACAGGAAGTAGATGTCTGACAGACCTGAAAGTCGCTAAGGACATACAGTTTGTCATACTGAACCATCCTACCAAGTTTCATATCATTCCCATGTATGGTTTCTGAGAAAAGCTTGACAGAAATTTGTACGGACGGACGGGCTTGAGTAAAACTTAATGCCCCCCAGACATGTCGTTGTGGGGGCATAAAAATTCATGAGGTTGTGTGCCCCAATCCAACTTGAATTGTCAACTCTTTTTTTTTTTTAATTCTCCTCCCTCCAACCCGAGTAAAGTTTATTTTTTTTAACTGAAAAATTACATGTTCATAAAATGTGGCTTAGTATACATGGTATATATCAAATTACATTGACTCAGTCTTCACGGTTAACTTTTTGAAGCACAAGCCCAAAAATTATAATTTTTAGAATTTTTCTTGACATATAATTGGCTTGTAATTCCATAATTTGAAGAAATTTTACTGGTCCGAAAGCTATTTCACCATGTTCACTGGCCAGGGCCGTCGGACTTGTGATTAAATTTGAAGACTGCATTGTAGCGCTAAACTTACCAGTAAGTTTTATACCATAATTAACAGGTACATGTACATGTACATTGTAAAAATAAGAACTCTAATTTAGAAATGGTCTAAAGAGTGTAAAATTTATGAGAAAAGCTTGTGTACATGTACATTGTACATGATGTAGATACAATTCAGTCTTTTGTACCAAATATCAAAAGACTGAATGTCTGGTAAAGTCATTTTCACCTTTAATTTAGTTGGGAATCTTTGCAACTTGAATAAAAAATAAAGGCAGGAGGGAGTGTTTTAGGCTGAAAAAATTTATTGTAAGTTTACATAAAAAAAAAAATTGAAATTTTGCAGGCTTAAAACATGTAAAACATGCAAAAAGAATCCAGACTCTGATTTTTTTCTGAAAATAAAAAGGCATGCACACTGGGACAAGAAAGCATTTATAGCACCCATTAAAATCAAATCCAGCTACACTGTACAACAGAAGAGTCCATACTGTAAATCCACTTCAATTAAATAGCAATCAACATGATCAAGGGTGAATATTTTTTTTCCATAGGTAAAGTAGTTATTCTATTAATTTGACACTTAAATTTTCATAAAAGTAATAAACTTTTTTAACACATGTACAACATGCACAAAGGGGAAAATCAGGTAGCACAAAAATGCATTATTTTTTTTTAGAAACCTGTATAAAGGTCTATGAAAGAAATTAAATGAATATATAAAAGTTTTTACTGGAATATACAACATGTACATGTATTTAACCATGACATACAATGTACATTGTGGCTGATGTAAATATCCACTGAAACATGAATTAAAGAGTTTGACAACATGCATTTATCCAATTTATCACCTGAATGGGGCCACTTTCAATTTTAATGAAATACATGTAGACCCTTTAATACATGTACTGTACTTATAATACATGTACAGTACATGCTGTAAATATATGAATACATTTATCATGCACATTGTATATCAAATAATGCATATGTATATCATGGATATGATTATTTAAAGTAAATAATTAACTATTTAAAACAATATTTATGAAGAAATGTATGGTATACATGTACATGTACTTTTTTTTTTTACATTTGTCATGTTTGTAAGCAATAATTAACACCTTATAATTAATATCTCAAAATTATCAACCAATAACAGGGGTCAATTACAAAATTTCATGTTAACAATCCAGTAATTAACCAAATCACAATTTTAATTTGTACACATGTCACACCTGAGGCTATCCAGGTGTTTGAACCACCTACCTGTAAAATATCCCCCTCGGCACTGGCTGTCGAACCAACTGAGCTAAAATGTCCGAAGATTTTCTCAATTTCTGTCTTATATTCTCCATTCTTTGTAACTTTGTGCATTACTATTTCCAACACGGCTCTCTCAGAAACACTTGATTGAACCAAAGACCAAAAAATACCCATACAAAATAAGCTTCCAAATATCATCTTGAAACCCTATTTTTCTTTCGCCGCGACATATTTGTAGGATTGTATTCCAAACACTGAAACAGTAACAATATTAATGTCGGATATTGAAAAATACTGCTAAATAACTGATCAACACAACTTTCTGACAATGTTAGGGTTATGGCGGCATGCATCAAAGAGTTTACATTCAAATCACGTGACAACGATTTCTCCGCCCACCGGTAAAACTTTCGGCTAATCAACCAGTTGGTCCGTTAAGTAAATAAATGAGCCGATAACTTTCCCACAATTGGAGTGTTCGCCAAACTCATTAGTGAAGTCATATTCACTAATTTGCATCTCATTGGATGGCAATAAACAGCGCAATAAACAAACATCGATTGATAGGATAATTTCCCTAAATTTCAAATCCTCATAACTTTTTAAATATTGATAAGATAAAATGGTTCTATAAACGGTTCTTGTAGTTCTTGAAAAAAAAATTCATATTTATCATAATTAATTTTGAAAATAGGACTTAAAAAATAAACTTTCTGCATAATTGATTCTTAACCAAGTAAATTCTTATTGAAAATTTTAAATCAACCAAATTTGCGATCTTTAGAACCACTGAATATTTATTTTTTAAAATGCGCTATAAAAATGATCTTTTTCTAGAAATTGTAGAACCAAAAGAATTTTTCAATTATCTTGAAAAACAAAAAAAAGTTATGACAATTTAAAGACGTTTTCCTACACAGTTTTAATGTCTATTGCCCTCCAAAAATATTCCACAGGTAAGCGATGACGTCACGGCGAACATTCCTTGTTTAGGGTATTTTGGGATATGGGATATTTGGTACTTTTGTTAATGGGATATGGTATATTTGAAGCAAAACTTTAAGGGGTATGGGATATTCTGATATTTTTTGGGATATGAAATACTGAGATAAAAGAAATAAAAAAAAATCATTCAAAAAATTTTAATGGAGAGAAATGACCACAAAAGTGCATTCACCAAGTGGTAGAAAATTTCCCCGTCATACAAAAACAGCTTCAATGTTTAGCAGTTGCTACATCAGTGGGCATACCATTCAATTACTGTATCATGCGGATAGTCGTTGAATGGATCAAATGATTCCTTCCCTACCATGACGTTAAAGGATAGCCCCTGATAGGTGTTGCGAGGTATTCTGGTTGAGGGCCAAATTCTATCGATGCATGGTGTTGATTTTGACCAGCTGCAGACCATTGGTGATCCTATGCATGAGTGTCTTGAGTGTTGGTGATTCAAGATCGTAAAGCATTTGGTATTTAGATGATGTGCTGATGTTAGTCGTGTGTCTAGATGTACGTAACTCACTGTACCATTTCTTGTGTTTGTTTATCTCCCTTCAATACATACATACCGCAGAGATGGTCTCACCAGTGACCTGTATGCTTACTTCTTTATATTTGCATTCCTGATAATAAGGCTTCGGTTTTTTTTTCAAAACTGATGATTTTGTTTGCTTTCTTGTCGATTTTAGAAATGTGATAGTTCTATTTTATATACATGTGTCTGACGTGATTGAGACACTTAAAAATTTGCCATTGACATAAAATGTTTATATTCGAGACCATGAAGTTTATTGATCTTGACCGGATTTTTATCTGATATATTGTAATCACATCACATTTTTCTTGATAGTTCATTTTCTAAGTGAACAACCATTTGATTTTTAGGGGAGGAGGCTATGGTGAAATTTAGAATAAAAAGGCAGGAAAAATTAAAAATAACAAAACATGCTCACTCACTAACTGCAAATAGAATGTCTTCTTGAAGATAAGTTGAATCTAATCCTGATGTGATTGTCAAATAGGTGACAATTTGTCCATGGCAATTCATTGTGTACGACAGGAAGAAGCGAGACCTTAAAACTGATCCTTAAAGTACACCCGATTCCTCTGGAATAAAGGTCAATAAATATTGATGACTTAGCTTCTATAATAGCTGCCTGACTTTTGTTTTTACGGAAATTCTGAATTATTCTGTTAGACTTCCATACTGATCAGGTTTTTGGAGTAGCAGCTATGACAGACTTTATCAAAGGCTTTGCTGAAGTTCATCATCAGGTTATCAACTCGTCTTCGATCAAGGTTATACTGGCTTTGTCGTCGATGAACTCAATAAGTTGAGTGTCTCAGGCTAGACCTTTATGGAAACAGTGTTGGAGAGGTTGTAGTATACTGTGCTAGTCAGCATGACAAAATATCATCATACTGTTGGTGACAATGTGCTCAGGCAGTTTTCAGACACTGCATGTAAAGGACACTTGGCCGTAGTTGATAGCTTTAAATTCTTTAATTTCTTCAAGATTGTACTGATAAAGGCACTTTTTTAGAAGTAATGTATTTGAATGCTCCATTGATACCCCTTTGCTTCTTTGGTACTTTTCTATATTATTGGTTGTTATGATTGTAGATATGTGCGTTCTTATTTTTCTAAGGATTCTTGGAGTAATATTATCTGGTTCAGGTGCTTTATGAGGATTTATACTCTATTACAATTTTGTAATGCTCTTCTATGTGTCGGGGTCATCTATTTGATCTTTGATGAAACTAACAGTGAAAACCTATTATTTTTTTATGTTTAGGTGTCAACAATACTTTGATAGAGCGAAATGAGACATCAAGCTGCAACATTTTCAATCTATAACGCAAAGACATAACATTTAATCAAATTTATCTGCAATCTTGCCATGCTGTAAGCTAAAAACAACGTTTGCTTTTTTAACTGCCATAATAGCACCTTAAAGGGGTCATCTGACAATTTTCACCCAATAGATAGTTATGTCGAGTAGGACAGTTAAAGCTGACGGCTCGCGCCAAGAGATGACACTAGATCACACTGCCTTTGACCATGAATTTTAGGAAAAGTTTTTTTAGGCACTGTAGAATTAAAGACTGAAAATAAAGCATGAAAATTTATTTCTGATAACAGTAAACTTTCATGAATTTATCAGCATACTTTCTATGTCTTCATTGAGAGCATTTATGTCTGATTTATGTTTTGACCTATTTTTATTGGTTTTGAAAATTATTGATTTATTTGGGATATTTTGGAAAAATTACAGGGATAAGGGATATTATGGAAATTATATAATGGGATATTTGCGAATTTTGTTAAAGGGATACGGGACATTTTTGGTAAAACTTGTTGGGATATGGGATTTTGAGACCCCCCTAAACAAGCCCCACAATATAAAGACGAGTCACTTTTTATGGGTAGGCTGGAGTTTTGTTGATTTTTATTTGCCGTCCAAGAATGAAATTAAAGTAAAAACAATATATAACATGAACACGAAGAGTACAGAACTAAAACCGAACAAATGTCGTACTGGAAAACAAATTGTGATTTTAAAAGACAAAATATGCGGCATGCGACCAAAAGATATTCAGGGGTTTAAAGTGATACTTTTAAAATTTACACTGCCAACTCATGGCCGTTTGTTGAATCTGATAAAATAAGCATTCTGAGAGTATTGCAAAAAATACACAGTCCCCTACCGGCCTCATATTTCAGTCACTGGTAACAATTTGTCAAACAAACGAATACCTAAACTTGATCAGTTTATTATCTACAAGGAACAATAAAAAAAGTGTAGAAAATAAAATTGCAATGGATTTTTTAACTTCAAAGTGCCATAACTCCCATAAAAAGGAGTACAGCCACGAAGGCCCCAAATCGGCCCAAAAATTCAACTTTGATATACTTCCTTGTAATTGCTCCCTTGATGTTCATTAGACTTCATATTTTATAAATTGCAATATCTTTTGGTTTGATTGTTTATCAACAAGGAGGAAAGTAGGCTAAAAATCAGTCTTCTTCGTACAAAATCTCATTTTTTGATATTTTTCATTGATTTTCATGTATAAATCGGTGAAAACGAAAAAGGCCACACGCGTCGACCAAAATTATTTTGTGATAGAAATGTGTATTTTTATGTTATAAAATGATAATCAAAAAAATTGCGATGGTCGACGAATGTGGCCAATACTATTTTTGACAAAATACGATGAGAAAACAGTGAAAATAGGCGAAAAACTAAGAATTTTGTAATTTATGGCGTGTTTGAAATGCCCAGGCTAGACCGGTGATGTAGATATTTTGTTAAATCTTACATATATGAAAAGTTCAGTTATGTCTTAACTCATTTTGTGGACCGACAGGAAACTCAAACTTAATCTGTAACTCATCATGGTTAACTCACATACCAAAAATCAGTTCATTATCTATAAGCGTTTAGAAAAAAAGTGCGCGGAAAACTGATATTTTATTGAATTTTCAAAGTTCAAAGGGCCATAACTCCCATAAAAAAATTGTGGACCGGCATGAAACTCACACTTGATCTGTAAATCATCAAGGTTAACTCACATACCAAAAATCAGTTCATTATCTATAAGCATTTAGAAAAAAAGTGCGGAAAACTGAAATTTTAGTGAATTTTCAAAGTTCAAAGGGCCATAACTTCCATAAAAATTTGTGGACCCACACGAAACTCACACTTGATCTGTAACTTATCAAGGTAAACTCATATACCAAAAATCAGTTCATTATCTATAAGTGATAAGAAAAAAGTGCGGAAAACTGATATTTTATTGAATTTTCAAAGTTCAAAGGGCCATAACTCCCATACAAATTTGTGGACCGGCACGAAACTCAAACTTGATCTGTAACTCATCAAGGTAAACTCACATTCCAAAAAATCAGTTCATTATCTATAAACGTTAAGAAAAAAAGTGCGGAAAACTGAGGCGTGACAGACAGACGGACGGACAGAGCGCAAACCTATAGTCCCCTTCGTCATTTGCCGGTAGGCGACTAAAAAGAAATAATTCAATACTAACATGCAAAATCAAGAGCATGCTAATATTTTCACTTTATTTAGAGTTTGTTTTTTAAAAGTTTAGTACTGTTGTGACCATGACTTTCAAACTTTGTAAGAAGTGTGACGTTTAAAATTGAAGAAGTCCCAGCCTACGTTTCTTCGCACTGTCATTTTTTTTCAAAACATTATCTATAAAGGAAATGGAAATATCCCGGTGTTTGTATAAGCAGGCTAGACCTGCGAGCCTGTCGTCTTTCATGGTGATCCTGATTCATACTAAGTTTTTTTTAGTTTTAGTGGTCATACCTGGACGGACAGGTAGACAAACCGACAAGGCGATCCCTACTTCATAAAATTTGTTTTTTAGGCAAGCTGGCCCTAAAAAACAAATTTTATGAAGTAGGGATCGCCTTGTCGGTTTGTCTACCTGTCCGTCCAGGTATGACCACTAAAACTAAAAAAAACTTAGTATGGATCAGGATCACCATGAAGCCTTATGGAGTCTATAGAGTAGTGATGATTTTCGCGTATTTTTTTCTGTCTGGACGGAGTGATTTTCCTGCATTCAGACTGGAATTAAATGCTTTATTTTCTATTTTACTTTTCAATATTTGTTAACATGATATACACTTCTATAAATCTCAATTTTTATTGGCATTCTATATGACCGGCACAAGTTTTATTTATTCCTTTGCATCTTTCACGACGAACTTTTTAGTTAAAGGCGATAGAATATACATTATGTATTCATCTATTACTTGATTGGTTCGTATAAATATTTCTCTCATTTGATTGGTCAATGCATGGATTCAGATTCCAGCTTCACCATTCATAAAATCAGTACAAAATACACACCATTGGGACGAGTGCATTTTAATCGAAGGGGTGTTTCAATCGATACCGTTTTTACACGATACCTGTCTTGTGTGTGCAATACTCGGATCGCGAGTTCCAAAATAGCCGCCATTTTACCTCGATTTTTCTGGAAAACTTGTACCTACTCTGTGATTAATCAAACAGGGAAACCTTGTCCTTTCTCCCCAACCCCTTGGAAATGTTTGTTTTTATATTTCTTTAACCATTAC
This sequence comes from Arcuatula senhousia, assembly GCA_963971305.1. Taxonomy (NCBI): domain Eukaryota; kingdom Metazoa; phylum Mollusca; class Bivalvia; order Mytilida; family Mytilidae; genus Arcuatula; species Arcuatula senhousia. The sequence continues at coordinate 30,954,685 of OZ020308.1, forward strand.
AAATTGATGAACAGAACTTTTTATTCAATTTTCTTTCAAATTTTCCTAAAATAAATCGGTAAACATGTTGCTTCCATTGCTCCCAATGTTCTGACGTCAGATCTTACCTCAGTTGACCTTTGACATTTGGACATTCTAATATCCGGAATGTTCCGGAATGGATTAACTCGCGATTGGTCTATTGTGTTCATTAACTTTAAATTTGAGGGCATCTGCATGACGATCCTTCCTTCGCTCACCAAAATTAATAATTCGCAAACATTTTGAACAATATACTTTAACAGAGAATAAATCTATTATAGTTCTTATATATTTCGCTTGCCTTTAAACGCTTTAGCGCTTTGATTTAGTTTTAGTGTTCACCTGGGCAGACATACAGACAAACCGACAAGGCGATCCCTACTTCATATAGCTTTCTTTTAGCTAACCTGACCCGAAGGGTCAGGTGAACTATTGCCGTCACTTGGCGTCCGTCGTCCGTCTGTCGTCCGTCCATTAGCTTTTTTTCAAGCCTTTACTCCTCTGACACCATAGGTCCAATTGCAACCAAACTTTGTACAGTTGTTAATTGGCATATGTGCTTCAAAACTATTGTTTGGATTTTTGATTTGTTAAAAAACATGGCTGCCATGGCTAAAAATAGAACATAGGGGTAGATGCATTTTTTTGTAAATAACTCAAAAACGGTGACAGATATCAACATTCTGGCATAGGGTTAAAGTGTTCAGCACCTCGAGATCAACCTGCCTGAAGCGTCAAATTTTACCATTTTTCATTACTTTTCCCCCGAATTTCAAAGATTAACTTGTCTGACACCATAAGACCAACTGCATTTAAATTTGGCACACATGTTCAAAAGCATATGCTACAATTCTTTGGTGTGGATTTTTGATTCGTCAAAAGATATGGCCACCATGGCTAAAAATAGAGCATAGGGGTAAATTGCAGTTTTTTCGCTAAGAACTCAAAAATGGTAACAGACATCAAAATTGTGCAAAAATTTAAAGTGATCAGCACTTCAAGATCTATCTGATCTGAAATTTTCAAGAAGATCCAACAATCGATGTAGGAGTTATTGGCCTTTTTTCTGGATTCCCCCCCACTTATTTAGCCCTATATCTTTAATACTATACAAGATATTCCAAAAAATCAAACAGCATAAGATTAAGCACATCAAGAACTACATTTCATGTATGTAGGTCAAAGCTGTAGAACCATTTCTTTTAGGGGTAATTTCCCATAAAGCGAAAAAATTTACCATTTTTCATTACTATTCCCCCGAATTTCAAAGATTAACTTGTCTGACACCACAAGACCAACTGCATCTATACTTGGCACACTTCTTTAATGGCAGATATGCTACAAGTCTATCGTTCGAACTTTTGATTTGTTAAAAAAACATGGCAGCCAGGGCTAAAAATAGAACATTGGGGTAAATTGCAGTTTTTTGCTAATAACTCAAAAATGGTTACAGATATCAAAATTGTACAAAAATAAAAGTGATAAGCATATTTAGATCTACCTGTCCTGAAATTTTGAAAAAGATCCGACTGCTGATGTGGAAGTTATTGCCCTTTTTCGTAATATTTGCCAATCTTTTCACTTATTAAGCCCTATATCTTGAAAACTAAACAATATATTTCAGAAATTTAAATTGCATATGGTTAAGCATAATAATATCAACAAAATATGTGTATCTGTGTAGTTTAGGTGAGCGATTCAGGCTCATGGGAGTCTCTTGTTTAGGTTTAGTGTTCACACAAAATTGTGGTTTTGGACGGACAGACAGACAAACTGACAAGGCAAAAACTATAGGACACCGCATTTTCTAATAATTTACGAGAAAAGAGTTACAAAAACGTGTTACGCACGGACGCTCGGACTGGCGGTACTTCTTATACTTGAAAATTTGAATATTTCTTTCAATTTAATTTTCTGAACGGAGGCATGATGCAGCATGCTACAATGATTAATTTAATATATTAAAAGAGGATTTCACATTATTTTTTTTAAATATGTAATTCAGTGTTACCTTCCTAACACAAGTGATTTTTCCTTTTTGTTTTTCGTTTTTCGTTTTTCAAAATTTATATGAATACAGTTAACATATATGGATACATACATTTTTTCGATCGTATAATGTTATGGCAATGTTATAATTGTCGTCGTCTGGGGACATTTGGTTTCCGTGCTATATAACTTGAGTAAATATTGACCGATTGTTTTGAAATTTTGATATGACGTAACCACTAAAGGAAGGTTCCTATTGTACTTGGGGTAAGTTGACCCTACCGTTTTAGAAAAAAAGGCCGAAAGGGACTAAAACCAGTTTATTGACAAAACTGTTGTAGAATTTTTATTTCCTAATTTTCATCCGATTTATCAACCTCTCAAAAACTTTTTCTCACCTCTTGAGAAAATTTTGTTCTCAGCGTAATTGCATATGTAATTGATGAGCTACCTCTTGCATTTGTTTTACCTGTAGATATCAGAAAAAAACTTTCTTGACTGTCTTTGGCCTCTTCTTCTGCCCAGTCCCCTGTTGCTGTGACTGCTGCCATGGTTGTACTGGCCTCGAGATGGGACTGTTGAATTGCTGAGGTGACTTGCTAAAAAAAAAACTGGCTTGATGCTGGACCAGAACCATTACTGAAATTAGCATGAGAAGGCTTATTAGACATGTTTCTTCGACCCTTTTTGTTTTGAGAGTAAGGTAACAGATTCATAAGTTCTTTATTGTCTCGATTTTCCTCAGTCAGCAGCTTCCTAAACTGACTCCCAAACAACTCATCATTGGATTTCAACAGTGCTTTTTGACCAGCCTTGTCTTTCAATAAATCCCTATAAAGACATAAACGGAAACGCTGCTTAAAAAAGGAAAAGAAATTCTGCAAAGCCGTATTGGAACTTCGACTTGAAAAATCTCCTGAGGAAAACAAACGTATTAGAGAAGGAATTCTTGGCTTGTAAAGGCAGTAACCGACAGCGTGAGGAACTTCGTCGGAAATTTATCGCATCTAGAAATATTTTTGATAAACGATTACGTCAATGTGAGCGAGCATACAACGCCAAAGTACGAGACGAGATAATAACTCTCAATAACACTAACCCGAAAAGCTTCTGGAACGAAATTAACAAACTTGGTCCAAGAAAAGCGACACAAAATATGAACTGCGTATTCTTAGACGACGGAAGTGATAGTTATGACCAAAATACGATCATGGAAACGTGGAAAAACGAGTATTCTAAGTTATTCAGGCAAGATATTAACCGGGTGGATGACGCGTTCATTCGCAATTTAAAAGATCTGAATCGACAAATGGAGAACGATTACGAACACATGCTAAATCAAGATGACGAAATTTGTGTACCAAGCGACATGAATACCGATATTACTGCGGATGAAATTGTCAACGCTATGATTAGCGCAAAACTAGGGGAAGCAGTTGGAATCGATATTCTCCCCGAGGTACTTCGAGATGAAAGACGGATTACTCCACTTCAAAAGCTGTTCAACTTGTGCTTCAGAAACGGTACAGTGCCATCGAAATGGTGTCACAGTATTATACACCCGATATTAAAGAGTGGTAAAGACCACAGAGACCCTTTAGGATACAGAAGTATAAGCCTAATGTCAACCATAGCTAAATTGTTTAGTTCGATTCTCAACAAAAGGCTGGTGAACTTTATAGAACAAAACAATAATGTGCTATGCGAAGAACAGAACGGTTTCAGGAAATTAAGGTCATGTCTCGAGCATATATACTCACTATGTACAATATTACGTAACAGGGAAACCATGAACTTGATACTTACCTGTGTTTCGTAGACTTCTGCAAAGCGTTCGATTCAGTCAATCACACGTATTTATGGCACAAACTCTTACGAGCAGGAATACATGGAAACATGATACGTACAATACAAGGCATGTATACTAACCTGAAAAGCTGCGTACGAATTAACGGTGATTTAACGGACTGGTTTTCAATCGATGCAGGTGTTCGTCAAGGAGACAACATGGCCCCTACTTTGTTCTCTCTGTTTATTAATGATTTAGCAGAGGACTTAAAGCGAGTCACAGTGGAGTAAATCTTGACAATAACCTAAACGTATGTATTTTACTCTACGCCGACGATGTTGTGCTAATTGCAGATTCGGCAGAAAACTTACAACAACAGCTGACAATATTACACGAATGGTCATCAAAATGGAACTTGCGTGTGAACGAAGACAAAACAAAGGTGATGCATGTGAGAAAAACAACACGTCCTCGTCTGATCATACTTTTGAACTTGGTCAAAATAAGGTTGAATACAAATTGCAATACAGATATCTAAGTTTTACGTTAACAGAACACGTAGATCTTACAGAGAGCATCGATGAACTTAATACCGCGGCAAGTATAGCCCTAGGTGCGCTGACGTCAAAGTATTACAAATTAGACGGGTTAGATTATGAAACATATACTAAACTATTTATGAGTACCGTTGTACCGGTGATGGATTATTCTTCTGGAGTTTGGGGTTATAAAATGTACGATAACATGGAGCGGCGTCTTCAATACAGAGCAATTAGAACTTTTCTCGGAACTAGTAAATGTGCACCGACTCCTTCAATCTGTGGCGACATGGGCTGGATACCGGCATACATCAGACGAAACTGTAACATTGTAAGATTGTGGCATCGAATAATAAGCATGAACTCTGACAGACTTCCATACAAAATTTACAAGTGGGATGAAGCATTTTCATCTACGTATCGTAATAACTGTTATAATGACACCAAGCGAGTGATGGAGAACTGTGGACTTTCACATTTGTTCCAATCAAGTACTACGGATGGACTAAGCGCTAAATTTCTTGCCAAATTTTCTGAAGACATGATGATGAACTCGTTTAAAGGAAAATGGAAAGAAGACATAAACAACATGCCAAAACTAAGGACATTCAAACTTTTAAATTCTAACTTTGAAGCTCAGACGTACATAAGAGCTAATCTCAGTAGGGAACAAAGATCTGTGATGTCAAGAATAAGAAGTGGCACATTTCCTCTAGAGGTCTAAAAGGGACGTTACAGTGGTGTTCCAGCTGACAGACGCTTTTGTAAAATTTGTAAAAGTATGAACATAGAAGATGAAACACACTTTATAGTTAAATGTCCAATTTACCAAAACGAGAGAAACCATTTGTTTATTACTTTACTATAACTTTCAAATGCGTCACAACATTGACTTTTCGCTTTTAACAGACAGTGAAATCCTTATTACTCTACTTCCTACTGACTGTAAACTTGTTTCAAGTTATCTAATTATTATTTCAAAAATTCGAGAACAGCTGATCTAGTTAATGTACGAGAGAATTGATCACATTACATCTGTTATTTACGCTTATCAATAATTCTCTATCTTTGAATTAATATCATAATGTATTTTGAGTAATAGTGCATCATAAGCCTTTAAAGGCTGGCTGGTATTATATAGTTATTATTGTTCATGATTTCATTGTTTCTTGTAAATGTCAGGTTGTACTTTAAAATAAATATATTTGTTACAGTCATTTTCGGTTCATTCTCATTTATCCAACTTTTTTTAAAATTTGGTAGTACAGGTTAAAAAATCAAAGTTGGATAAGTGGGATCAAAGGCAATTAAGAACAAAGGAACTTTAATTAGAGATTGGGTTGTGTGTAAGGTCAAACTGTAACAGAAAATTTTGTCCATGTTACAATAAGAATTTTATTGCTTTTTAAAACTTTACTGTTTGAAATTGGCTAAGTAAAATAAAAAAAGTCTATTTATGAATCTGAACCAGTTTTTGATACAAGTAGATAAACATGGATACTATTGTTAACAAAAATTGAACGAATTTTTTTGACTTTCAAGTAAAACTAAAGTCATAAACGAAGTTCTCACTCAATCTATCTTCTGACGATGGATGATAGTGCTGAGAAAAAGTAAATTTCAGTTTCTGATATTTAGAAGTATCTATTTTTTAACACGTTAAGCCAAAATTAAGAAATTTTACAAAAAGTTTAGAAAGTTAACTCTCAGCAGAATAAGGAAAAAAATGAGTTGTTTTTATACCCCGCCACACGAAGTGGCAGGGTATTATGTTATACCCTCAGTTTTTTTCGGTGTCTGTCCGTCTGTCCGTCCCCCGAAGGTTTCCGACCAATAACTTGAAAACGCGTCAAAGGATTTGAATGATATTTTACACAGCTGTTTAGTACAATAAAATACAGGTCAAGTTCGATTTCCAGCATGATCCAAAAAATTGTTTTCGAGATAGGCCACTTTGAAAAATCAAATTTCATGAAATTTATAGTTTCCGACCAATAACTTGAAAACGCGTCAAAGGATTTGAATGATATTTTGCACAGCTGTTTAGTACAATAAAATACAGGTCAAGTTCGATTTCCAGCATGATCCAAAAAATAGTTTTCGAGATAGGTCACTTTGAAAAATCAAATTTCATGAAATTTTGAGTTTCGGACCAATAACTTGAAAACGCGTCAAAGGATTTGAATGATATTTTGCACAGCTGTTTAGTACAATAAAATACAGGTCAAGTGTAATTTCCAACATGATCCGAAGAACAGTTTTTGAGATAGGCTACTTTGAAATCAAATTTTATGAACTTTTGATATTATAACGTGGCGGGGTATCATTTGATGTCCCATTACATGCCCTATTTTTTTCTGATTTTTTAAATCAAAGATTTGAAAAAAATAGCCCCTATAAACATTTTTGATAAACAAACCAAATTTTCGGACCCTTATTGTTTTGTGCAAAAAGACATGACCATGCTTTCGATGTTAAAAAAATAAAGTCCAGATAAAGTGAAAACAACTGAAACAACTGTAAAGTTACTTTTCATATATAAGCATGAGCTCAAAATTCTAACTAACTGTTTTCATACCAGTTTTTGAATTTGAATTTGTAACAAGGTTCCAAACAAAGTTATGTTTTTTGTGGAAAAACTACCAGTAAAAGTATTTTCTTTCTTTCTTTCTTTTCAATTTATTTTGTTTAATTTTTGGGGTTTATTATATATATGGATGAATATAGGATTTGATGTACATTCAGGCACAGGGCAAACATTTTCTATTATAACCAAGTACATATGCAGAATTAAAAAAAAGATTTTTCAAACATTCAATATTTATAACATTGAAAAATTCCAGCTTAAAAAAGTATATTTTTCTTTTCACAGACAAAATGATAACAATTGAAATAAAATGATTATATAAGTATTTTTTTTTCATTATTTTACTCTGGAAAAAAACAGAGAAATGAAAATTATTTTAGTAAATAACTTTTAAAATTTATTGTTTTTACATTTTCAATCTCATTTTTTTATTCTGTTTCAATTCCCTAAAACAAGTACCATATACTTGCATTTTCTAATAACTAATAATTTGGAACAAATTTTACTGTCATAATTTCTTCATGGCACCTTATAATCTCTTAAATAAACAACCCAACAGGTGAATAAAATCAAAGTTGGATAGATGGGAATAGCTATTTTTAAAAAAGTTGGATAAATGGGAAGACACCTCATTTTCTTAATTTAGGCATTTTGTTAAATGACTGAAAATTTTAGGCATTTTATAAAATGCCGACCGATTTTAGGCATTCTATAAAATGACTAAAATCTTCAGTCATTTAAAAAATGCCTGGAAAAATATTGAAAATTTTAATAAAATGCCTGAAATAAGCAAACAACTTCTTAATACCAAAAAAGACATTTTAAATATGAATTAAGGTGGAATGTTAAATAAAAAGACCTTTTCCATAAAATAAAAATGCTGGCTATAAAATGTATTGCTAATATAAAGTTTAAAGAAATAGCCATAGCAACTCCAATTTCCCTGAATCCCTCATCTGGTCCTTACGCTATAAGGGTCTCTCATATGAGATATTACGCATATAAGAGATCATTTAACAACTTTGACCCAAAGGAGACTTTTGTAGAGCATAATGGGAATGATGGCTTAAGCTTTTTCTCTATCTACCCTTCATTCTATAGGGCAAAAAACAAGAATAAAGCTTCTTTGTACCTTTTACTCCTATAAAGGGATCATCTGAAACTTCTATCAATAACGATTTTAGTAGAGCTTCATGGGCTTCATGTGATAAAGGTTCAAGCAAGCAACAGCTTTTCTCTATCTGCAATACTTATCATTCTACAGGAAAAAACATAAAAACACTATTTTTATACCTATAGAGAGCAATAACCCATATAAAGAGTCATCTGACAACTTCTACCCAATGTAGACTTTTTGCAAAGCTCAATAAGCTGAAGGCTAAGCAAGCAACTGCATTAGTTTCATTCTATAGGCTTAAAATATTGTCACAAGCGGACGAGTGGTTAATATGACTCGACATCAGTTTTGTATATGTAAGCTATCTAAACGTAGGTTAAAAGAGTGCGTCTGCATTCTAAGTTTCTTCTCTAATCCATGAAGGCAAAACCGTGTCCTAGTTATATAATTTATTTATTACATAATAATGTCTTCAAATATATCATAATAGCTATATATAATAATCTCAAGTTGTTCTTTACGTTATTAATAATAAAACAGAAATAACAATGACATGAATGATGCGGATGCTGGCCTTCCATATGTGGGCGTGTATATCAGGACGAAAATCATGTGCGCTGACATATACTGATATCCTTGAAGGAATCCTGAGCCAAAATGTCCCCCTTTTATGCAGTTTATTAGCTTTAAATTCAAAATATTCTTATCCGTTTGTATTATAAAGGCTATTGGTACTTTGCGGAACGGAACGGAACGAAACGGAACGGAACGGAACAAGACATGGGGATCCATAAGGGGAAAATTTTTATTAATATATTTTTTTAACTATGACAAGGACTTGCTTCTAAACTAGTCCTTGTGTATGAATTTCACATTTTTGTATCATAAATTAAAAGTTTTATAAATCATCCCTACTTTAATAGTCTGTTCAGATATTTAAAGCTATATTTTAACATGGCCTTAAATAATTAGTAAACTAGTAAGTTGTCAACGCATAATGAAAGTCATTGCTGTCTCTCAGCCATTTTTTACTTAAATAAGACATATGTACATGAAGATAAATTTGAGAATACAATCTTGTTCCGTTTCGTTCCGTTAAATACCATTACCCGGGGGCTAATGGTACTTTGCGGAACGGAACGGAACAAAACTTTTTTCTTCCAAATTTCATTTTCGCACAAAGTTTCCACCATCGTGATAAGAAATAGATTTAGATTTAGAATTATTTTATTTGCTCTAAACTGCAAACAAGGATCAGACACAAGTTGGTAACAATATAACAAGTTTCATTTAGCTTAAATATAATAATCAATACATATACATCTAACTTATGAAGTCTTCTCCTTTAAAAAAAAAATATCAAGATAAATACCTGAAGAGCATGCATTAAATAATTTGTAAGTTGGAATTATTTTTAAAAATGGTGGTGGCTGTGTGTGGTGTTTGTGGTATGATGACCCTCTCATATCTTACAGTTTACACGAGGAATCTTTTTGACAACTGGATGTATTTAAAAACAAGTTTAAATATTTGGCAGTTTTCTTCATATGAAAGATCGGCACTACCTTGCGTTAAGAGGCTTAAAGTCGGTTGCACTTGAAGTATGTTTGAAATATTTGATAGGAGGTCATTTCTTATTTGTCCATATTTTGTACATTGGAAGAAAAAATGATTAGCGTCCTCAACAAGAGCTCCACAGGAACAACAAGGTTCGTCTATAATGTTGACTCTGTGAAGGTCTCTATTTAGAAAAGATGCCCTACAACGAATTTGAGTTAAAATAATATTCAGTTTTCTTGGACCGTATTCATAATGTTTTGGAGGATTAGTGTATATGTTGTTACCTCTTATAGCTTTTTTGAAACTTGCAATATTTTCTGAATTTCTAGTAGATAGTGGAAGCTTGTTCCATTCCCTGATTGTTGAAGGGAAAAAAGAATCGTTTGTTAGAGTTAGTCTACAGAATGGTACAATTAAATCTGACCCATTTCGCAGTGGGTAATTTGTTAAGCTTTCTATAGGGGGTGGTACTAAATCCTTTAAATATGAGGGGGCATCATTATTATTGATATTATAAAATAATTGTAATTTCCTAAGATGGCGGCGCTTTTCTAAGAGATCCCATCCCGTTTCTGAATACAATTCTTCGGTTTTTGTGAAAATTGGGAGCCCCGTTACTATCCTTGCAGCTTCAAGTTGTAGTTTTTCAAGCTTGTTAGAATTCGTTGTATTGCAATTATCCCAAACTTCACAAGCATATTCAAGTAATGGTCGGATGTATACGAGATACATTTTAGCAAGGTTTTGTCTGTTCATAATATATTTCAGTTTCCTGAGGACACCTAACTGTCTGTTTACACTCTTTACTAAATTATTAATGTGTTCGTTCCATTTTGCATCTTGAGAAAAGGATATAAGAAATAGACATATGAAACACTTGAAATGTAAAGAAAATACAACAAGTTGTCCGCAATTATTTATTATACCTACCTTCTGAGAAGATGAACCTATTCAGGCTAGAACTAAAAGGAGTGCGTTTAGATCTAGGTATAGTATTGGGTTATCTTAGAAATAGATGATAGAGACTCTGATATGCTACTAATGACGAAAATCGAAAAAAAAATCTTGTTCCGTTTCGTTCCGTTAAATACCATTACCCGGGGGCTAATGGTACTTTGCGGAACGGAACGGAACAAAAAATTTTTCTTCCAAATTTCATTTTCGCACAAAGTTTCCACCATCGTGATAAGAAATAGACATATGAAACACTTGAAATGTAAAGAAAATACAACAAGTTGTCCGCAATTATTTATTATACCTACCTTCTGAGAAGATGAACCTATTCAGGCTAGAACTAAAAGGAGTGCGTTTAGATCTAGGTATAGTATTGGGTTATCTTAGAAATAGATGATAGAGACTCTGATATGCTACTAATGACGAAAATCGAAAAAAAAAATCTTGTTCCGTTTCGTTCCGTTAAATACCATTACCCGGGGGCTAATGGTACTTTGCGGAACGGAACGGAACAAAACTTTTTTCTTCCAAATTTCATTTTCGCACAAAGTTTCCACCATCGTGATAAGAAATAGACATATGAAACACTTGAAATGTAAAGAAAATACAACAAGTCGTCCGCAATTATTTATTATACCTACCTTCTGAGAAGATGAACCTATTCAGGCTAGAACTAAAAGGAGTGCGTTTAGATCTAGGTATAGTATTGGGTTATCTTAGAAATAGATGATAGAGACTCTGATATGCAACTAATGACGAAAATCGAAAAAAAATCTTGTTCCGTGTCGTTCCGTTAAATACCATTACCCGGGGGCTAATGGTACTTTGCGGAACGGAACGGAACAAAAATTTTTTCTTCCAAATTTCATTTTCGCACAAAGTTTCCACCATCGTGATAAGAAATAGACATATGAAACACTTGAAATGTAAAGAAAATACAACAAGTTGTCCGCAATTATTTATTATACCTACCTTCTGAGAAGATGAACCTATTCAGGCTAGAACTAAAAGGAGTGCGTTTAGATCTAGGTATAGTATTGGGTTATCTTAGAAATAGATGATAGAGACTCTGATATGCTACTAATGACGAAAATCGAAAAAAAAAATCTTGTTCCGTTTCGTTCCGTTAAATACCATTACCCGGGGGCTAATGGTACTTTGCGGAACGGAACGGAACAAAAAATTTTTCTTCCAAATTTCATTTTCGCACAAAGTTTCCACCATCGTGATAAGAAATAGACATATGAAACACTTGAAATGTAAAGAAAATACAACAAGTTGTCCGCAATTATTTATTATACCTACCTTCTGAGAAGATGAACCTATTCAGGCTAGAACTAAAAGGAGTGCGTTTAGATCTAGGTATAGTATTGGGTTATCTTAGAAATAGATGATAGAGACTCTGATATGCTACTAATGACGAAAATCGAAAAAAAAATCTTGTTCCGTTTCGTTCCGTTAAATACCATTACCCGGGGGCTAATGGTACTTTGCGGAACGGAACGGAACAAAACTTTTTTCTTCCAAATTTCATTTTCGCACAAAGTTTCCACCATCGTGATAAGAAATAGACATATGAAACACTTGAAATGTAAAGAAAATACAACAAGTCGTCCGCAATTATTTATTATACCTACCTTCTGAGAAGATGAACCTATTCAGGCTAGAACTAAAAGGAGTGCGTTTAGATCTAGGTATAGTATTGGGTTATCTTAGAAATAGATGATAGAGACTCTGATATGCTACTAATGACGAAAATCGAAAAAAAAATCTTGTTCCGTTTCGTTCCGTTAAATACCATTACCCGGGGGCTAATGGTACTTTGCGGAACGGAACGGAACAAAAAAAATTTCTTCCAAATTTCATTTTCGCACAAGGTTTCCACCATCGTGATAAGAAATAGACATATGAAACACTTGAAATGTAAAGAAAATACAACAAGTTGTCCGCAATTATTTATTATACCTACCTTCTGAGAAGATGAACCTATTCAGGCTAGAACTAAAAGGAGTGCGTTTAGATCTAGGTATAGTATTGGGTTATCTTAGAAATAGATGATAGAGACTCTGATATACTACTAATGACGAAAATCGAAAAAAAAAATCTTGTTCCGTTTCGTTCCGTTAAATACCATTACCCGGGGGCTAATGGTACTTTGCGGAACGGAACGGAACAAAAAATTTTTTCTTCCAAATTTCATTTTCGCACAAAGTTTCCACCATCGTGATAAGAAATAGATTTAGATTTAGAATTATTTTATTTGCTCTAAACTGCAAACAAGGATCAGACACAAGTTGGTAACAATATAACAAGTTTCATTTAGCTTAAATATAATAATCAATACATATACATCTAACTTATGAAGTCTTCTCCTTTAAAAAAAAAATATCAAGATAAATACCTGAAGAGCATGCATTAAATAATTTGTAAGTTGGAATTATTTTTAAAAATGGTGGTGGCTGTGTGTGGTGTTTGTGGTATGATGACCCTCTCATATCTTACAGTTTACACGAGGAATCTTTTTGACAACTGGATGTATTTAAAAACAAGTTTAAATATTTGGCAGTTTTCTTCATATGAAAGATCGGCACTACCTTGCGTTAAGAGGCTTAAAGTCGGTTGCACTTGAAGTATGTTTGAAATATTTGATAGGAGGTCATTTCTTATTTGTCCATATTTTGTACATTGGAAGAAAAAATGATTAGCGTCCTCAACAAGAGCTCCACAGGAACAACAAGGTTCGTCTATAATGTTGACTCTGTGAAGGTCTCTATTTAGAAAAGATGCCCTACAACGAATTTGAGTTAAAATAATATTCAGTTTTCTTGGACCGTATTCATAATGTTTTGGAGGATTAGTGTATATGTTGTTACCTCTTATAGCTTTTTTGAAACTTGCAATATTTTCTGAATTTCTAGTAGATAGTGGAAGCTTGTTCCATTCCCTGATTGTTGAAGGGAAAAAAGAATCGTTTGTTAGAGTTAGTCTACAGAATGGTACAATTAAATCTGACCCATTTCGCAGTGGGTAATTTGTTAAGCTTTCTATAGGGGGTGGTACTAAATCCTTTAAATATGAGGGGGCATCATTATTATTGATATTATAAAATAATTGTAATTTCCTAAGATGGCGGCGCTTTTCTAAGAGATCCCATCCCGTTTCTGAATACAATTCTTCGGTTTTTGTGAAAATTGGGAGCCCCGTTACTATCCTTGCAGCTTCAAGTTGTAGTTTTTCAAGCTTGTTAGAATTCGTTGTATTGCAATTATCCCAAACTTCACAAGCATATTCAAGTAATGGTCGGATGTATACGAGATACATTTTAGCAAGGTTTTGTCTGTTCATAATATATTTCAGTTTCCTGAGGACACCTAACTGTCTGTTTACACTCTTTACTAAATTATTAATGTGTTCGTTCCATTTTGCATCTTGAGAAAAGGATATAAGAAATAGACATATGAAACACTTGAAATGTAAAGAAAATACAACAAGTTGTCCGCAATTATTTATTATACCTACCTTCTGAGAAGATGAACCTATTCAGGCTAGAACTAAAAGGAGTGCGTTTAGATCTAGGTATAGTATTGGGTTATCTTAGAAATAGATGATAGAGACTCTGATATGCTACTAATGACGAAAATCGAAAAAAAAATCTTGTTCCGTTTCGTTCCGTTAAATACCATTACCCGGGGGCTAATGGTACTTTGCGGAACGGAACGGAACAAAAAATTTTTCTTCCAAATTTCATTTTCGCACAAAGTTTCCACCATCGTGATAAGAAATAGACATATGAAACACTTGAAATGTAAAGAAAATACAACACGACAAGTTGTCCGCAATTATTTATTATACCTACCTTCTGAGAAGATGAACCTATTCAGGCTAGAACTAAAAGGAGTGCGTTTAGATCTAGGTATAGTATTGGGTTATCTTAGAAATAGATGATAGAGACTCTGATATGCTACTAATGACGAAAATCGAAAAAAAAAATCTTGTTCCGTTTCGTTCCGTTAAATACCATTACCCGGGGGCTAATGGTACTTTGCGGAACGGAACGGAACAAAACTTTTTTCTTCCAAATTTCATTTTCGCACAAAGTTTCCACCATCGTGATAAGAAATAGACATATGAAACACTTGAAATGTAAAGAAAATACAACAAGTCGTCCGCAATTATTTATTATACCTACCTTCTGAGAAGATGAACCTATTCAGGCTAGAACTAAAAGGAGTGCGTTTAGATCTAGGTATAGTATTGGGTTATCTTAGAAATAGATGATAGAGACTCTGATATGCAACTAATGACGAAAATCGAAAAAAAATCTTGTTCCGTGTCGTTCCGTTAAATACCATTACCCGGGGGCTAATGGTACTTTGCGGAACGGAACGGAACAAAAATTTTTTCTTCCAAATTTCATTTTCGCACAAAGTTTCCACCATCGTGATAAGAAATAGACATATGAAACACTTGAAATGTAAAGAAAATACAACAAGTTGTCCGCAATTATTTATTATACCTACCTTCTGAGAAGATGAACCTATTCAGGCTAGAACTAAAAGGAGTGCGTTTAGATCTAGGTATAGTATTGGGTTATCTTAGAAATAGATGATAGAGACTCTGATATGCTACTAATGACGAAAATCGAAAAAAAAAATCTTGTTCCGTTTCGTTCCGTTAAATACCATTACCCGGGGGCTAATGGTACTTTGCGGAACGGAACGGAACAAAAAAATTTTCTTCCAAATTTCATTTTCGCACAAAGTTTCCACCATCGTGATAAGAAATAGACATATGAAACACTTGAAATGTAAAGAAAATACAACAAGTTGTCCGCAATTATTTATTATACCTACCTTCTGAGAAGATGAACCTATTCAGGCTAGAACTAAAAGGAGTGCGTTTAGATCTAGGTATAGTATTGGGTTATCTTAGAAATAGATGATAGAGACTCTGATATGCTACTAATGACGAAAATCGAAAAAAAAATCTTGTTCCGTTTCGTTCCGTTAAATACCATTACCCGGGGGCTAATGGTACTTTGCGGAACGGAACGGAACAAAACTTTTTTCTTCCAAATTTCATTTTCGCACAAAGTTTCCACCATCGTGATAAGAAATAGACATATGAAACACTTGAAATGTAAAGAAAATACAACAAGTCGTCCGCAATTATTTATTATACCTACCTTCTGAGAAGATGAACCTATTCAGGCTAGAACTAAAAGGAGTGCGTTTAGATCTAGGTATAGTATTGGGTTATCTTAGAAATAGATGATAGAGACTCTGATATGCTACTAATGACGAAAATCGAAAAAAAAATCTTGTTCCGTTTCGTTCCGTTAAATACCATTACCCGGGGGCTAATGGTACTTTGCGGAACGGAACGGAACAAAAAAAATTTCTTCCAAATTTCATTTTCGCACAAGGTTTCCACCATCGTGATAAGAAATAGACATATGAAACACTTGAAATGTAAAGAAAATACAACAAGTTGTCCGCAATTATTTATTATACCTACCTTCTGAGAAGATGAACCTATTCAGGCTAGAACTAAAAGGAGTGCGTTTAGATCTAGGTATAGTATTGGGTTATCTTAGAAATAGATGATAGAGACTCTGATATACTACTAATGACGAAAATCGAAAAAAAAAATCTTGTTCCGTTTCGTTCCGTTAAATACCATTACCCGGGGGCTAATGGTACTTTGCGGAACGGAACGGAACAAAAATTTTTTCTTCCAAATTTCATTTTCGCACAAAGTTTCCACCATCGTGATAAGAAATAGACATATGAAACACTTGAAATGTAAAGAAAATACAACAAGTCGTCCGCAATTATTTATTATACCTACCTTCTGAGAAGATGAACCTATTCAGGCTAGAACTAAAAGGAGTGCGTTTAGATCTAGGTATAGTATTGGGTTATCTTAGAAATAGATGATAGAGACTCTGATATGCTACTAATGACGAAAATCGAAAAAAAAATCTTGTTCCGTTTCGTTCCGTTAAATACCATTACCCGGGGGCTAATGGTACTTTGCGGAACGGAACGGAACAAAACTTTTTTCTTCCAAATTTCATTTTCGCACAAAGTTTCCACCATCGTGATAAGAAATAGACATATGAAACACTTGAAATGTAAAGAAAATACAACAAGTTGTCCGCAATTATTTATTATACCTACCTTCTGAGAAGATGAACCTATTCAGGCTAGAACTAAAAGGAGTGCGTTTAGATCTAGGTATAGTATTGGGTTATCTTAGAAATAGATGATAGAGACTCTGATATGCTACTAATGACGAAAATCGAAAAAAAAATCTTGTTCCGTTTCGTTCCGTTAAATACCATTACCCGGGGGCTAATGGTACTTTGCGGAACGGAACGGAACAAAAAATTTTTCTTCCAAATTTCATTTTCGCACAAAGTTTCCACCATCGTGATAAGAAATAGACATATGAAACACTTGAAATGTAAAGAAAATACAACAAGTTGTCCGCAATTATTTATTATACCTACCTTCTGAGAAGATGAACCTATTCAGGCTAGAACTAAAAGGAGTGCGTTTAGATCTAGGTATAGTATTGGGTTATCTTAGAAATAGATGATAGAGACTCTGATATGCTACTAATGACGAAAATCGAAAAAAAAATCTTGTTCCGTTTCGTTCCGTTAAATACCATTACCCGGGGCTAATGGTACTTTGCGGAACGGAACGGAACAAAACTTTTTTCTTCCAAATTTCATTTTCGCACAAAGTTTCCACCATCGTGATAAGAAATAGACATATGAAACACTTGAAATGTAAAGAAAATACAACAAGTCGTCCGCAATTATTTATTATACCTACCTTCTGAGAAGATGAACCTATTCAGGCTAGAACTAAAAGGAGTGCGTTTAGATCTAGGTATAGTATTGGGTTATCTTAGAAATAGATGATAGAGACTCTGATATGCTACTAATGACGAAAATCGAAAAAAAAATCTTGTTCCGTTTCGTTCCGTTAAATACCATTACCCGGGGGCTAATGGTACTTTGCGGAACGGAACGGAACAAAAAAAATTTCTTCCAAATTTCATTTTCGCACAAGGTTTCCACCATCGTGATAAGAAATAGACATATGAAACACTTGAAATGTAAAGAAAATACAACAAGTTGTCCGCAATTATTTATTATACCTACCTTCTGAGAAGATGAACCTATTCAGGCTAGAACTAAAAGGAGTGCGTTTAGATCTAGGTATAGTATTGGGTTATCTTAGAAATAGATGATAGAGACTCTGATATACTACTAATGACGAAAATCGAAAAAAAAATATTGTTCCCTTTCGTTCCGTTAAATACCATTACCCGGGGGCTAATGGTACTTTGCGGAACGGAACGGAACAAAAATTTTTTCTTCCAAATTTCATTTTCGCACAAAGTTTCCACCATCGTGATAAGAAATAGACATATGAAACACTTGAAATGTAAAGAAAATACAACAAGTTGTCCGCAATTATTTATTATACCTACCTTCTGAGAAGATGAACCTATTCAGGCTAGAACTAAAAGGAGTGCGTTTAGATCTAGGTATAGTATTGGGTTATCTTAGAAATAGATGATAGAGACTCTGATATACTACTAATGACGAAAATCGAAAAAAAAATCTTGTTCCGTTTCGTTCCGTTAAATACCATTACCCGGGGGCTACCTTGTGGACAATGATTTGAGAGAAAAGTATAATAGCTAGGCTTCTGATATTTGTAATATGGACAGTTCGGGTTATGGTCTATGCAATGAACCCCATGTTGTTTGACCTTGACCCCATTTTCATGGTTCAGTGAATCTGTGGACTTAGATGTTTTTCGGGTCCAAAAACTATTTTGTAAGACTTTTGTGGAAAATAAATTAAATGAAAAGTATAATAGCCAGGCATCTAAATCTTAGTATATAGACAGTTAAGGTGTTGATTTATGCAATGCAACCCATGCCGTTTGACCCTAACCCCATTTTCATGGTTCAGTGATTCTGCGGACTTAGATGATTTTTTCAGACTATGGTATCTAGAACAACTGTAGATGTTACATAGTCTTTATGGTGGTAAATAGCTGCTTTGTCACCTGTCAGTTGACCTTGACCTCATCTCTTGTTAATGGGAGAACTTGTATGCCCAGGTCCTCAACCGCTGAATGGATTTTGATGAAACTATATAAAGATTGTACAATAAATGGAGATGTGCATGAAGAATTTTCATTGCTGTTTGATATCTTTCAAGGGAGATAATTGGACTTAAACTCTTTAGGCTTTGTGTTCAGTTGGAGACCTTGTAAGCACAACTCCTCCTTAACCACTTAATAGATCATGATAAAAATTTTTATGAATAATGTGCACTTTATATATGGTGATGTGCAGGAAGAATTGACGTTGCTATCTGTTATCATGCAGAGCATATATTTAAACTTCAACCATTTTATAGGGGGGGTATCTATTCGTGAACTAGATTACAGTATTTCTTGTTTATTTGGTGTAAAAAAGGTTAAGTAGATATTAAAAATTGGTATATTCTAGTTCTTGACAGGTCTGTCAGTAATATCTGCGTGTTTTTTTTTCTTTAGATTCAACAAAATGTCCAGTGTACATGAGAAGGCATAAAGGCCTTAGTATTAAAGAAATTATATCTTTATGTGTACTTGAAGAAATTGAAGAAAGCAAAATCTGTCGAACTGTTCCACCACCATCTAAAGATGCAGTCTATGTTTTAGACTTGTCTGAAATAGACATAAAAGATATAACCTGTGATGACGCAGGAATATACGATTGTCATTCATCACCATCTACAATTGTAAAGGCAAACATAGAGGGGAAAGAAATTCTTAACATTACTACCTTATCAAGAAGAAAAGTTGATATCAATGAGACTTGTTTCCAAGAAAGTGATATTTATAAAGTAAAGAGAATGTACAGTGAAAAGAAGGAAAACAACTCCAAGGCATCACGTATAGTAAGTAGAGTTTATAGAAAAGAAAAACATGCAAGGTATGCAACCGTTCAGTACATAGGTGACAGGATTTGCTCTCTAAGGCCACATAAAAATTCAAATCAAAGGACGCATACTTAAGAACGAAACCATCCGTTATCAGAAAAGAAAAAGATCTTGCAGCTGAAGTTGCCCCAAAGCAAGTTATAAATAGAATAGATAGCAACAACAACAATTTAAATTATAGTTCAGCAAGTGATGGACCCCGAGACCGACAACAAATATATAATGTGAAGAAAAAAATGAATTCTAAATTCAAAGCCAGAAATACGGGTAAACTGATCAACCCAGACTTTGGAAAACTAGTTGCTTCAATGGATAATGGTGATTTTTTGAAGGACATTGACTTTTCTTATAGGCATAAATTTAATCGAATTCATCCAAATACATTCGCAGCAACTGATAATAGTCTTACATGGCTTAAAACTTTCTGCAGTACAAACTCCGAATTCAAAAGTCAACTGGGAATAGATATGACGTATAAAATTGGTCCATTCTATACCACTTGTTTAAGTTTCCCTCATCCAATTTTTGTGCACAAAAATGATCGACAAAAACATCCAACAGTTTTTGTTGGAATGATGACTAGTACAGGAAGGCAGACAGAGGATTATATGTATATGGCTAACCAACTGAAGAGCAGAGGCATAAGCAACTTGATATATGGTACTGATGGAGAATATGCTTTGGAGCTAGGCATGGAGTCAGTTTTTCCAATTGATGGGGTAAGCCCAGACAAGAGAAGTGTTAAACTTCGTTGTTTTAATCATCTGACTGATAACCTAGATATGGAACTAAAGAAGTATGATGTGAATCGGAACGAAATAATAGCTTCAATTCTTGGCCAGGAGTATGAAAACAAAAGAATTTCTGGTTTGGTTGATTGTTCGACATTAGACTTTGATAGAGAGTATAGAAAGCTGTCTGTAAATTGGCCACAAGAGTTTATTAATTACCTAGAAGCAAAGGAATTAAAAGTAAGATCGATTAAAGACACGCTTAAAAAATGTATGAGTCAAGACATCAGGAAGGCTGCAGGGTTGGGCAATCCACCCAACAAGTATGATAATCAAAGGGCTGAGTCCATGAATTCAGTGTTGAAAGAAGCCATAGGAGAACATTATGTTGATCAAGCAGCTGTACATGATTACGTGAATGAAAATTTAATGAAACCACAAGAGAAGGAATTAGTAAAAGCAATATACTGCCATGGGGAGTACAGGTTATCCCAAAGATTTAAACATCTAGAGATTGCTCCTTTGGAATGGAAAACAATGTCGGATGACCAGAAGACAAATCATGTTAACAAAATTTTAAGATGCAAGGTAGCAATAGGAAATGACACTCCTGTTATAACAAAGAAACTGTCAGTTCAACCACAAGACTGTGACCATTGCTTAAATGATATGCCACTGGGCTTGATTAATGATCTTTGGAATTCAGCAGAAATTATGCTATCTGTGGCACATATTATAACCTTGGCCAATGGCAATCATTGTATAACATATGAAAATGATTTTTTTTTAATTACGGAAAAAAACTTGGATTTCCATTGTAAGTGTGAAAGGTTTGGAAAACTTCAACTATGTTCCCACGTTATGATCATTGCTGACCAGAGAAATGCTTTGGAAAGTCTTTTGAGCAAGTTTCGCTATAATCCCTCACATGCAATATACAAACACAAGCCCATTTCTGCTGGGGAAAAAAGGGTAAGCAAACCAAGGAAAGGGGTACAAAATGTGAAGAAAAAGGCAATATATGTTCCAGTAGAGACTAACATAATACCTGATGACCATATTGACTTGCAAATACAGCGTCCTTATCAGTTTAATGAAATATGGCAAAATGATGAGCCATTTGAGTTACTAAAAGTCAAAGACCTTAAGCAACCAGAAAATCAATCCTTACATTGTGTTTCTTGTAAAAATGTGATAAGTAGGCGCAATGCAATTCCTCCCTATGACATTGTCTTTTGCCACAAGGAACGTTACAAGTATCCTTCTCGAGAAACGAATGGAAATGTTGTTTGGAAGGAGACTGAAAAACGAATGGCGAATAAATACTACTGCATAAAGAAAACTTGTTTGCTTGGGCGGCATCCATATTTTTGGAATGGTTTAATCAACAGTGACAAAATCAGCTTGAAAGAAGAGCATGTCAGACTTCTCCAACGTGAATTAGACTTTCAAGTTTAATTTTTGATGTACACAGCTGTTGTTCCCTTTCAATTTCTGTATCATAAACATTTTAGCTCGTCTGAAAGGTCGTGTGAGCTATTGGTATCAATTGGCATTCGTCTGATATTTGTAGTCTGATTCTAGTAATAGCCAAAGGAGACTTTAGGTTTGCGTTACATCTGTCCTTCTCATTGTCACATAATGGTTCATGTAGCTGTTTGGACTCCTTTAGTCTATTATGACATTGTGTGTGAAGTTTTTTTTTACATGTGATGCTCTTGGACTTTTAAATTTTTACTAAAATAACAGTTTTCCTCACTTTATTTCTAGACAACTGATATTTGGTATATTAGGCAACCATGATGACTTACAAACTCCTGCCACTTTAATTTTCATTCCTGTCCTGTGATTTCTGTCCAATTTATTGTCCTTGGACTTTGTAAATTTCACTAAAACATTTTTTGGCCATTTGCAGATATTAAGCTGATATTTGGTAGATTAGTCAACTGTGATGAGGATAAGTTAAAGTTCTATTTGAGCAATCTATCACTAGAGGTGCATCTTTCAACACTAACCTCTACACTACAGAAACGTAGCATCCAATTTTGTATTTGTGCGGCGGAAAAGAAATAACTTTTCCAGTATATTACTTCAAAGAATAAAATACTAATAAAATAGAAAATAATGAACATTTTTGAAAATTATTGCTACATGCCGTACCTACAAAAATTATTGGTACTGCTCCCCCATATTTGCTGTACCCGCTGCACGCTTATGCACTATCACACAAAGGATTATGGGAAATAATGTGTCAACTATCCGGGAAATTACCCACAATCCTTAGTGCGATTATGTATAGATGTTAGTGTTGAATGATGCTACCTCTAGTGATAAGATTTCTGTGTGAGTCCAGTGATTTTTAACTCGCCTCACAAAAAGGGGGGGGGGGCTTAAGTGATTTACCCAGCGTCTGCGTCCGCACCCACTTATAGAAGTATGGTTAAGATCCATACAGACTGACAAGTTCCACGTCAATCATATTGGTATGGTAGGTGCACCTAGAGATGATAAGCACAATACATGCTTCGGATGCTGGCTGTGACCAAGGAATTATATAGAAAGGAAAAGAATCTTGTCTCATTTTACATACAGTGTTAATAAACATGTTGCATGGCGAGAATTCGTGAGATTACCCATAATGCACATGATAAATAAAATTATGTTTTTACAAAATAAAAATTTTAAGACATTCTTTTTAAGACAAAAATCAAATTTTTCATTTAATTGAATTTAAAAATAAGAATGTTATATATTGATATCAATTTGATGAAAAAAAAAGTGATAATAAATTTGATATATTGATAGATAGTTTAGCATATATTATCCAAGTCTCGCCTTGTGAGAAATGTTGAGACTTTACGAGATTCCATTCCTTTCTATTCTAATTCCTTGCTGTGACCTATATTTTCCACATGAATGACCACATAGAGAAGAATGATTAAAGTCCCATTCCCGCTTACTGACACGTGCCACATCTATCATATTAGGTCGGTGCACCTAATGATGCTAAGCACAATGCATGCTTCAGATGCTGTCTGTGACCTATATTTTCCGCATGATTGACCACTTACAGAAGAATGGTTAAAGTCTATTCCCGCTTACTGACAAGTGCCACATCTATCATATTGGTATGGTCAGTGCACCTAATGATGCTAAGCACAATGCATGCTTCAGCTGCTGGCTGTGACCTATATTTTCCGCATGATTGACCCCTTACAGAAGAATGGTTAAAGTCTATTCCCGCTTACTGACAAGTGCCACATCTATCATATTGGTATGGTCGGTGCACCTAATGATGCTAAGCACAATGCATGCTTCAGCTGCTGGCTGTGACCTATATTTTCCGCACTTACAGACCACTATATTTGACCACTTACAGAAGAATGGTTAAAGTCCATTCCCGCTACTGACATGCATCACATCAATAATATTGCCACGGTTGAAAATATTATGTAACGAGGTGAGCTTTGTAATCGACAGATTATCTATGTTTGTCCAAGTTATGACCCTTTGACTTCTAAAATTTCTTTTATATAAACAAAAACAATCTGAGCTTTTTTGTTCTGTATACATATGCAGATTTTGAGCTGATATTTGGAATATAAGCAACCATGATGACTTACAAAGCAACTTTTATTTTCCTTCCAATAATTTTTGTCCAAGTAATGCCCTTTGCATTTAAAAAATTTCACCAAAATAATAGTTATCCAGACTTTTAAGGTCTCCTGCTAAAGTTAAACCATGTTGTCAGATGATCTCTTTACAATTTTACAACCCTTTCAACATGTTCAATGTCAAATAGGCCATATTTCAGGTGTTCAAGTCGGGTGAGCCTCTTGTTTCTAAATGCTTGTATTTTGTATTCGAGTCAAATAAGCTGAGTGGCAAAGCAAGTTTTATTTTCTCCTCCAATCCATTGTTTTTGTCTCATTATGTAATCCAAACTTTGTACAGTTAATTTACAAAACTATTGTTTGTATTTTTGTCCCCCACCGCAACGCGACGGAGGGACTTAGTAATGGTCTTCGTCAGTCTGATGCTATTCCTC
The DNA here is from genome assembly GCA_963971305.1 of Arcuatula senhousia. Taxonomy (NCBI): domain Eukaryota; kingdom Metazoa; phylum Mollusca; class Bivalvia; order Mytilida; family Mytilidae; genus Arcuatula; species Arcuatula senhousia. Next base: position 30,979,039 of record OZ020308.1, read on the forward strand.
TCAAACCGCTTAACAGATTTTCATGAACCTTTATAGGAATGTTTGTACCATATGTAGTTTATCCAGTTGCGATGCTATTATTATTCGACAATTTTTCCAGGAGTTATGGGACTTCATTGACTTTGTTCATTATGGGTCATAGGAACACTTTGTGGGGTCAACTCCTCTCACACCGCTTAACAGATTTTCATGAAACTTTATACATGTAGGAATTTTTGTCACCATATGTAGTTGATCCTATTGCGATGCCATTTTCATTTGACAAATTTTTCAGGAGTTATGGAACTTTATTGACTTTGTTCAGGTTAGGTCATAGGGACACCTTGTGGGCGCAACTGCTCTAAAACGGCTTAACAGATTTTCATGAAATTTTGCAGGGTTGTTTGTTACTAGCTATATGTAGTTGATCTTATTGCGACACTATTTTCATTTTACAAATTTTTCAGGAGTTATGGAACTTTGTTGACTTTGTTTATTGTGGGTCATAGGAACACTTTGTGAGCACAACTCCTCTGAAACCGCTAACAGGTTTTCATGAAACTTTATAGGAATGTTTGTCACCATATGTAGTTGATCGTATCCCAATGCCATTTTCATTCGTCAAATTTTTCAGGAGTCAGGGACTTTATTGACTTTGTTCATTTTAGACGTCGAGCAGTGACCTCTGGTCATGTTGAAGACTGCTGGCTGTTTTCCATTGTGATTTTTAAAAATTCCTGTTTGTTTTATGTTTGTTGTGTCGCGTACACTTATTCCACATCTCAATATCGTCTAAGTCATAGTAACACCTTGGTGGGCGCAACTCCTCTGAAATGGATCAACTGATTTTCATGAATTTTTGTACGATTGTTTTTCACCATATGTCGTTGATAATATTGACAAATTTTTGTCAGTTTTTGTTTGTCACCATATGTACAAAAGTTTTTGATCATATTGCAACGTCATAGGAGTTTATCAAATTTTTCATTGTTTAGCATTCAGTGAAATTATTTTGTATACATAGGAATGTGTTTGCAGTATTCTATAGACATTCTTTTGTGACCACAGGGATAATACACCAAATCTGTTTGCAGTAATCTTAAGAAATTTTTTTCAATATTTCCCTTATGAAAATGTATTGTTTGCTGCAAGCTTGCTGCAAATAAAACTATGAGCAAGAACTGTTTGCAAGAAATGAGCATCAATGCAAACCTCTGGCACACTATCAGTTCGCAGAAAATTTTAAAGAAAATAAATTGTCTGCAAGAAGTTTGCTGGAACTAAATATAACCTGGACTGTTGGCAAAAAATTGGCAGCAAAATTGAATTTCAGATAATTTGTATTCCTGTTTGCAGGAAGTTTGCAGCAATTACAACTTAACATATTGGTTTACATTATTGTGTGCAACAAGTTTGCGGGAACTATTTAAACCAATCAAATCACAAAAACGGTCCCTTAACTATGAATTATTGAGAAATACCGCTCCCTGAAAAATTTGAATGTGTTAACTTAGTTTGGCCATTTAGTTGATTTTAAAGTAACTCCAACATGTACTGTGCAGGAATTAGAAATAATTCTGATACAAAATATTGTTTGTTTATTTGAGGATTGCACATTTTAATTTTATTTGTGAATAGGAAGTTTTTACTTGTCTTGATCAAAACACTAGCTTGGTAAGTCGCTTTATATACTTAATTAATTTTGAAATTAAGGATCAATTATTCAATGTTCAAACTTCAGAACAGAATTATCTGAAATTTATTAAAAACTTAAAGGAATTATTAATGTGTATATATGTATTTTTTTTACTTAGAATACAAAGAGGGTAAATGTATTTATTTTATTTTTAATTGAGATGTGATAACCTCCAGATGTAAAATAATATTGTTTAATTACATTTCATTCAATAAGCTCAGTTTCATTGTACAAGACTTGTAGTTAATAGATTTTTTTATAGATTTTTTATATATGCATGTGTATTTGTGTGCAGGCATTGCACACAGTTTGCAGTAATCTACAATTTGAATTTTTTATGTGCAGGCAGCTTTTTCCAGCATACTGTGTGCGGGAATCTATTGGCAACAAACGCTGTATACTGTGTGCAGGAAAACTCATTTACATACGAAATACGCGCTTTGCTGCAAACAATTAGCAGCAAGCTTGCCGCACATAGTTGCTGCGTGTTGTTGCAAACTGTGCAGAAACCGATGGGCTAAAGTGTGCAGCTAAACTAATTTGCATACGAAATATGCACTTGCAACAAGCTTGCTGCAGACAGTTTGCAGCATGGTTGCTGCTCATTTGCTGCGGCGGGGAAATAGCCATGTGTAACATGCCATTGTTTATTAATAAAATGTAGGACCATTCAATTTTATTTTAGGAGTTATTTCCCATAGAAGGTCAGAAATGGTCATTATTACAGTCTTTCATCATTTTGTACAAACAATAAAAGCTAGAAAAAAGTTTTAATTACATTATTGATTAATTAGTTAAGCCCTTCAAATAGCACATATATTACAGGAGATTTTAAATTACCCCTTATTTGAGTTATTGTGCCTTTTGTCAATAACTGTCCATATATCCAGTCATGATTTCATGGTGTGGGGACGAAGTAGATATATAAAAATTATCAAAAAAAAAAAAAAAAAAAAAAAAAAAAAAAAAACACTACAACACTACTTTGTCCTCACACTATGAAATCATGACTGGATCAGACCACAAAATTCAAAATTGTTCTGAGAAATAACAAGACAGTCTGTTGGTACGGTGTTGATGCTGAAACAAACTTTTGTTTTTGGAGCCACTAGGTCGATTGCCACTGCTGTGTGGAGGTCCCCGAGGGTAATTATAAGCCTAGTCGTCAGACTTGTCTGACACGATTTACACCGTATAAAATGTGTTCTCAATTGTCCGTAATTAAATTCAAATTTGATTAAAACACTAGGGTTCTTTCCATGTATTGCACATGGTCGATCTCCTTTGTGCTGGATTTGGCTTCCTGGTTCGATTATTTTGGTTTTGGAGTATGTCTCTTTCGATAAATTTGGATTTATATTTTCCTATTTTTGGGACAAATGCTACTGATGAGAGGTTACTCCTCGAAATGTATACATATAGCATATAGAAATTTACCGGTTGACACCGACTTTTTGGTGGTTTTGTTTTTATATATACATATATAAAATCATCCAAAAAACAACACTACTTCTTTCTCACACCATGAAATCATGACCGGATCAGACCACACGTGTGGCATGATGCAGTGTTACTAAAAAACTTTAAAATGGATCTGAGAAATAACAAGACAGTCGGTTGGTACGGTGCTGATGCTGAAACAAACCTCCACAGAGTGGTTGGGGGCACATATTATAACAAGCTTTTAATTGCTAAAATTTTCATCTCTACTCTTTGATGTGCATTGAGTTACTGGATTTTATCAGTTGACCCATTATTAATCTTAGGGACCTTTTCATGTCAAAAATGGGTTGGCATAGAAGTCAGGTGAACGATTTAGGCTCATTGGAGCATCTTGTTTTCATATTTATTTTGGTCTTTCATTCCATAAGATTATCTGGAGCTTTGTGATATGCAACAAGTAAGGAACATGGTATTGTTATGCAATACCCTCAGAATAATATAACCTATTCAATTTTAACTCCTCTGGCGCCAAAACTTGTTGCAATTTTTCTTTCATAAGAATCGTCTAAGCAACCGCTGTTAGCCATTTGATATATTGTATTTGATGATAAATACTGTCTATTGTGAAATAATGAAATCTTTTGTAACAGTTTCTTAAATTTTCATGTATTCGAATTTAAACGTTGTGGCCCATAAAAGGTGAAAACTAGTTTTCTGTGTTTTTTAGTCTAAAAGATGTAAACTTGTCCAGATAGAGAAAAGCTGTTACTTGCACAAACGTTAATTCGGCTCATTTTAGCTTACCTGGACCAAAGGTCCATGTGAGCTTTTCTCATCACTTGGCATCCGTCGTCGTCGTCCGTCTGTCTTCTCCTCTGAAACCACTGATGGGATTTAGCTCTAACTTGGTCACAAGCATCCTTAGAGTGTTGGCTTTAAAAATTGTCAATTATAACTAAGGTCATAAAAACATGGCTAAAGACAGAACATGAGGTAAGACCACCTTTCGAGCATTATAACTCATAAACTATACCATGTTCAAAATCAAATGCACAACAAAAGTCCTCTTTGAGTTGAACTTGTCAGACGGTCCCTTTAAGGTGTTATCTCTCTTGAAAGGTCAAAAATAGCGATTTCTGAAGTTTTCTGCCTATAACTTGAGAACGATTGTAGATCGAGAAAAACTTTGCAATGATGAAATGTTCAGCTCATTAAGCTCTACAAAGTAGCGATTTTTTTCTTATACGACTTCTAGGGGGGTGGTAAAGGGGGGTCCCATGCACGGGTGAACGGAAAATAAAATGGTCATTTCACGATGAACGAATGTAAGAAATTGGACAGCACGTTGCAATTTTGACAGTTTGCACGAAACACGGCTTATATAGGACACTCATGAACGGAAACAAGGGAAATAAAAACTCCAAACACGATGCACGAAAATAAGCCTTTACCACCCACTTCTAGCTTATATGCTATCTTCTCGGGGGGGGGGTTGCACTCCCTATATAGAAGGTGATAGGACGTGCCGCCGGAATAGGTAGCGCTTTTCAGCTTTTCATATGTCTATTTCTTATCATAATGGTGGAAACTTTGTGCGAAAATGAAATTTGGAAGAAAAAAGTTTTGTTCCGTTCCGTTCCGCAAAGTACCATTAGCCCCCGGGTAATGGTATTTAACGGAACGAAACGGAACAAGATTTTTTTTTTCGATTTTCGTCATTAGTAGCATATCAGAGTCTCTATCATCTATTTCTAAGATAACCCAATACTATACCTAGATCTAAACGCACTCCTTTTAGTTCTAGCCTGAATAGGTTCATCTTCTCAGAAGGTAGGTATAATAAATAATTGCGGACGACTTGTTGTATTTTCTTTACATTTCAAGTGTTTCATATGTCTATTTCTTATCACGATGGTGGAAACTTTGTGCGAAAATGAAATTTGGAAGAAAAAAGTTTTGTTCCGTTCCGTTCCGCAAAGTACCATTAGCCCCCGGGTAATGGTATTTAACGGAACGAAACGGAACAAGATTTTTTTTTCGATTTTCGTCATTAGTAGCATATCAGAGTCTCTATCATCTATTTCTAAGATAACCCAATACTATACCTAGATCTAAACGCACTCCTTTTAGTTCTAGCCTGAATAGGTTCATCTTCTCAGAAGGTAGGTATAATAAATAATTGCGGACGACTTGTTGTATTTTCTTTACATTTCAAGTGTTTCATATGTCTATTTCTTATCACGATGGTGGAAACTTTGTGCGAAACTGAAATTTGGAAGAAAAAAGTTTTGTTCCGTTCCGTTCCGCAAAGTACCATTAGCCCCCGGGTAATGGTATTTAACGGAACGAAACGGAACAAGATTTTTTTTTCGATTTTCGTCATTAGTAGCATATCAGAGTCTCTATCATCTATTTCTAAGATAACCCAATACTATACCTAGATCTAAACGCACTCCTTTTAGTTCTAGCCTGAATAGGTTCATCTTCTCAGAAGGTAGGTATAATAAATAATTGCGGACGACTTGTTGTATTTTCTTTACATTTCAAGTGTTTCATATGTCTATTTCTTATCACGATGGTGGAAACTTTGTGGGAAAATGAAATTTGGAAGAAAAAAGTTTTGTTCCGTTCCGTTCCGCAAAGTACCATTAGCCCCCGGGTAATGGTATTTAACGGAACGAAACGGAACAAGATTTTTTTTTCGATTTTCGTCATTAGTAGCATATCAGAGTCTCTATCATCTATTTCTAAGATAACCCAATACTATACCTAGATCTAAACGCACTCCTTTTAGTTCTAGCCTGAATAGGTTCATCTTCTCAGAAGGTAGGTATAATAAATAATTGCGGACAACTTGTTGTATTTTCTTTACATTTCAAGTGTTTCATATGTCTATTTCTTATCACGATGGTGGAAACTTTGTGCGAAAATGAAATTTGGAAGAAAAAATTTTTGTTCCGTTCCGTTCCGCAAAGTACCATTAGCCCCCGGGTAATGGTATTTAACGGAACGAAACGGAACAAGATTTTTTTTTCGATTTTCGTCATTAGTAGTATATCAGAATCTCTATCATCTATTTCTAAGATAACCCAATACTATACCTAGATCTAAACGCACTCCTTTTAGTTCTAGCCTGAATAGGTTCATCTTCTCAGAAGGTAGGTATAATAAATAATTGCGGACGACTTGTTGTATTTTCTTTACATTTCAAGTGTTTCATATGTCTATTTCTTATCACGATGGTGGAAACCTTGTGCGAAAATGAAATTTGGAAGAAAATTTTTTTGTTCCGTTCCGTTCCGCAAAGTACCATTAGCCCCCGGGTAATGGTATTTAACGGAACGAAACGGAACAAGATTTTTTTTTCGATTTTCGTCATTAGTAGCATATCAGAGTCTCTATCATCTATTTCTAAGATAACCCAATACTATACCTAGATCTAAACGCACTCCTTTTAGTTCTAGCCTGAATAGTTTCATCTTCTCAGAAGGTAGGTATAATAAATAATTGCGGACGACTTGTTGTATTTTCTTTACATTTCAAGTGTTTCATATGTCTATTTCTTATCACGATGGTGGAAACTTTGTGCGAAAATGAAATTTGGAAGAAAAAAGTTTTGTTCCGTTCCGTTCCGCAAAGTACCATTAGCCCCCGGGTAATGGTATTTAACGGAACGAAACGGAACAAGATTTGTTTTTCGATTTTCGTCATTAGTAGCATATCAGAGTCTCTATCATCTATTTCTAAGATAACCCAATACTATACCTAGATCTAAACGCACTCCTTTTAGTTCTAGCCTGAATAGGTTCATCTTCTCAGAAGGTAGGTATAATAAATAATTGCGGACAACTTGTTGTATTTTCTTTACATTTCAAGTGTTTCATATGTCTATTTCTTATCACGATGGTGGAAACTTTGTGCGAAAATGAAATTTGGAAGAAAAAAGTTTTGTTCCGTTCCGTTCCGCAAAGTACCATTAGCCCCCGGGTAATGGTATTTAACGGAACGAAACGGAACAAGATTTTTTTTTCGATTTTCGTCATTAGTAGCATATCAGAGTCTCTATCATCTATTTCTAAGATAACCCAATACTATACCTAGATCTAAACGCACTCCTTTTAGTTCTAGCCTGAATAGGTTCATCTTCTCAGAAGGTAGGTATAATAAATAATTGCGGACAACTTGTTGTATTTTCTTTACATTTCAAGTGTTTCATATGTCTATTTCTTATCACGATGGTGGAAACTTTGTGCGAAAATGAAATTTGGAAGAAAAATTTTTTGTTCCGTTCCGTTCCGCAAAGTACCATTAGCCCCCAGGTAATGGTATTTAACGGAACGAAACGGAACAAGATTTTTTTTTCGATTTTCGTCATTAGTAGCATATCAGAGTCTCTATCATCTATTTCTAAGATAACCCAATACTATACCTAGATCTAAACGCACTCCTTTTAGTTCTAGCCTGAATAGGTTCATCTTCTCAGAAGGTAGGTATAATAAATAATTGCGGATAACTTGTTGTATTTTCTTTACATTTCAAGTGTTTCATATGTCTATTTCTTATCACGATGGTGGAAACTTTGTGCGAAAATGAAATTTGGAAGAAAAAATTTTTGTTCCGTTCCGTTCCGCAAAGTACCATTAGCCCCCGGGTAATGGTATTTAACGGAACGAAACGGAACAAGATTTTTTTTTCGATTTTCGTCATTAGTAGTATATCAGAGTCTCTATCATCTATTTCTAAGATAACCCAATACTATACCTAGATCTAAACGCACTCCTTTTAGTTCTAGCCTGAATAGGTTCATCTTCTCAGAAGGTAGGTATAATAAATAATCCTCATTGGTTGATAACTTTGGCGGGAAACATGTGACACTCTCATTATTTCAACATCCTCGCACGAGGGTGGACGTACTTTACGTTTTGAGGACTTTAACGATAAAGGTAACAGTTTTATATTTTTAATTTTTTATTAAGACCAAGAGGGTCAGAAATTAAAATAGGACCAAGAGGGTCAGAAATTAGACCAAGAGGGTCAGAAATTAAAATAGGACCAAGAGGGTCAGAAATTAGACCAAGAGGGTCAGAAATTAAAATAGGACCAAGAGGGTCAGAAATTAGACCAAGAGGGTCAGAAATTATAATAGGACCAAGAGGGTCAGAAATTAAAAAGGACCTAGAGGGCCAGATGTTAGAAATTAGTTTAGATTTATATGATTTGATATATATCAAATGTGAAACCTTGAATAGTTTGTTATAATTCGTCTTTGCATTATTTGCGATGTTTCGTTAAATGTGATGGAAACTTGCTTGTGACATTTTTATAATATCATGATAATAATTATCAATGTTTTTCTTTTTATCATTTGGTAATTTCGGTAAAATTCAGTCTTTCCAATCATATTCTGAGGTATTAAATTTGACCTGGCTGTCACGTGGCCGTGAAATGCACGTTTTTGTTGAGGACAAGTTATCATGAGAGTTGGGGATAAATTAATGCATTTGTTTATTTATATATTATATATATAGAGCATGTACTTTTATGATTTAAGTTTGGTCAGAAATTCCTTTTTAAAATGATAATTCATTACTTTGTATAGATAATTGTAATAATTTGCAATGACCTAGTGTGAATGGTCAACACACATAAATGATAATTTATCGGGCACGTGTACTTTTAGGAAGTATGACAAGTTTACGTTACGGTTCAGTTATTGAATTGAATAGACATGGTTACGGTATACCTGTGTATGTTGACCGTTAGTTACTTATTAATGTTTTCTTTTAGATGGTATTACCGCCGGTTTTGAAAAAAACGGCACTCCGTGAAAGACATGAACATGCTACCAGTGATTAAATGGATCAGATCAGGGAAACCTGCTGCATTAAAGAATTTGCACGTATTCAGAAGGACACCAAGACGAAATCCATGTCAATATATAAACATGCATGATAATACACTAACTGAAGAGGACATAAATGACCATAAATGAAATCCTGAAATTGGCTGGGAGAGACGAAACTGTGGAAGAGGGTCGATGGGCTCTTCACTGCGTTGTCCTGTACGCAAATAAGTTCGGACAGCCGAAGGGACAGGATTTATCTGAAGAGGTGAGTTTGAATGTTTTTTGTTAAGAACATGTGCTATTAGCATGAATTCCGTTATATTTTGCAACAAGAGGAATACTTTAATTGTGTCACAGACTGGTGTGTCAGTCCTTCTGTAGTTACTATCTTGTGAAAATTTTAAACTATTTCATTTTACAGAATTTAAATTAATTGGGCATGTGAAGTATATAACCATACATTACGGTCCTCAGAAAATTCGTGGAGGCCATGGGTTTTTAAATAAATTATTAAGTTTAGATGTCGGTTGATTATCTATTATTATATTGTGACAGCGGTGTGATAAGTCAACATTCGCCCCGAGTTCTCTTTTAGATTGCATTTGAACGAAAGTTTCATGAAACGAATAATAATACTTTTAAGTTAGGCATTTTTTCGAACGTTTATTTTTTCCGTTACATGTTGAGGATAAAAATAACAATTTATTTGTATTCTAGATATATGTATTAAGTTGTAATATACTAATTCTAGCTGCATTTGGCATCACTAAAAGGCTAATTATTTAAGTTGGTTTTATTGAGAAATAGGGGAAACTGATTACTTTGTTATTCTAGTCTATTATGTCAATAAAATTGTGCTATTTAGCTACTCTATTTTTAAGTCAATTGTCTTGTATGTATATCACTTTGTTTTATAGACACTTACAGAGGAGAGATGTGTCTAATGTACCGAGGCTGAAGATTCTCACTTATGTAACCTTTATCCGGGATACCAGTTACAGTTTTGGTGCCATACCTCAGTTCAATTTTCAGTCGTAAAGGGGAAAGAATAGTGGATTTAGAGGAAGACCGAGGGTCTTCCAGGCCTTGTCTTTGGTATGAAAGTACACCGTAAAAGATTGTGATGAGATGAAAGCAACAAAACAGAATAAATCTAAAAGATAAATTCTAACAAACTAAAACAAAAGAAGAATAAAATAAATAAATAAATGATAATAATAATGATGGATAATGTTTGTTGGTATTTTATTTTATGCCTGATAATTTTGATGAGATTCTTTATGGTTGTTACATATTTGTCTTTCAAGTATATTAAAGTTTATTAGAATCACGAAGCGTATTACACCTATGAGACACTAAAACTTGGTTTAATATCGAAGTGACTAATTTGAGATCACGTTCACATTTCTTGTTTGGGTTTTATGATTTATGGTTGAAATTTCTTCGTCGACAATTCGAGGGACACTGATGCCCTAGTGGATTTCCACGTGAATTGTAGGCGAGGGGATTTCTTCTTGAAGAGTTCTGATGCTGGCTTAGAATACAGATGTTTTCTAAATTTTGTTCCATTTTTATTTCAATTCAGAAAATGTAGATGTTATAGGAAGTAGTTCAAATTACAAGTCATCATTTATGAAGTTACCGAAATGGGGAAATGGATAGTGGATTTGATCCGGAGCGTGTTATTGTAAGGAAAACGCCAGCATGGGTTACACTTCGGGGAGAGATCCCTTCGCCGATAATTCATGTTCCCTCTGCTGAAGAAGTTTTAATTGGTGATGCCTTTAATATCAATCGCTTGCCTCTTCATGATCAAGAAAATTTTGTGTTGTCAAATACATAAGAAATTATTAAAGTGGCAATATATGAAACGGTTTGTTCGTTCAATATTGTGTATGATATGTTAATTTACTTACAATTGAACGAAGCAAGCCCCGTCTATGTCACGACGAGATATATTTGAATTTGTGGGTTAAAGATTCCCATTTCATCTAGAAACATTGTGGGACACTCCTAGAATTGTAGGAGATTTTTATTTGCTTTAATGGATGTGATGAAAAGTCTGGGTATGACCACGTAAAACTAACAGAAGAGTCCTAGTGTAATTTGGAGGGTTTTTCATGACCTACACTACCATTGCTTTTGGGTTTAAGGCTTCACCTTTTATCTATCAGTCGATCAAAATGAGTTACTTTTTATCTGAGAAAATTGGATGTGTTTAATACCTTTTATATAGAAAGGTAGTGCTGATTTTACAGTCGTGTTTATACAAACTAATCGAGAGCTCAGAAGTATGTTTGAGTAAGCCATTGTATGTAGCAATAAACCGGTCAAATATAAATGATTGACTGACAACAGACTTTTTTCTTTTCTTTTTCTTTTATTGAGTTATGGGAAGAGAAGGTTTATATTTTGTGCTGGATGAGATAAACCGAAGGGCATGTTAGTTGGAATATGGAGCTTTGCTTCCCACACCTTAACATGAATTGCATGCAAAAGGTATCGAACACTGAGGGTATGGTACAATCCTCATTGGTTGATAACTTTGGCGGGAAACATGTGACACTCTCATTATTTCAACATCCACGACGGAGTGTGAATGTGATTCACAAGCTTAGGGACAAAGCACTTGGGAGTTTGCTTCGTTGTTAGTCGGTAAATTTTGCGTTTCCCACCCTTCTGTGTCCCTCCCATTGATTTAAATGTTGTACCAAAAAGATACTATTGAATGGAACCTCCACTGGATATTGTCGTGTATAATAGCAGCACTTCCATGCGTTAGTGAGTGTCTTATGTCAGATTTTAGAATGGTAATGTTTTTAAAGGAATCGTGGTAATTTGCTCTCTGTTTTCTACAGTTATGTATTTATAAGCTAGCAATGTCATTTATGAAGGATTTACCAATCTTGGAAGGTCTTTTTTAATCCAGTTTGTGCTTTAAATTTGCTTCATGCTATTAAATTAAGTGTCTTGTTTCTGGGTTTTGAAACCGGTAATGTTTTTATTAAATTTAAAAAAAAGCGCTCTTGCAAATCAATTCTTGGTCTGATTTTGGATGATACTATACTTAATATTTTGAATGACATTGGTATTAATGTTTTTGGTACAACATTGTGAACGATATCTTTTGCATGCGGTTCTCCATCTGGAGCTTTGCTTCCCACACCTTAACATGAATTGCATGCAAAAGGTATCGAACACTGAGGGTATGGTACAATTGCGGACAACTTGTTGTATTTTCTTTACATTTCAAGTGTTTCATATGTCTATTTCTTATCACGATGGTGGAAACTTTGTGCGAAAATGAAATTTGGAAGAAAAATTTTTTGTTCCGTTCCGTTCCGCAAAGTACCATTAGCCCCCGGGTAATGGTATTTAACGGAACGAAACGGAACAAGATTTTTTTTTCGATTTTCGTCATTAGTAGTATATCAGAGTCTCTATCATCTATTTCTAAGATAACCCAATACTATACCTAGATCTAAACGCACTCCTTTTAGTTCTAGCCTGAATAGGTTCATCTTCTCAGAAGGTAGGTATAATAAATAATTGCGGACAACTTGTTGTATTTTCTTTACATTTCAAGTGTTTCATATGTCTATTTCTTATCACGATGGTGGAAACCTTGTGCGAAAATGAAATTTGGAAGAAAAGTTTTTTGTTCCGTTCCGTTCCGCAAAGTACCATTAGCCCCCGGGTAATGGTATTTAACGGAACGAAACGGAACAAGATTTTTTTTTCGATTTTCGTCATTAGTAGCATATCAGAGTCTCTATCATCTATTTCTAAGATAACCCAATACTATACCTAGATCTAAACGCACTCCTTTTAGTTCTAGCCTGAATAGGTTCATCTTCTCAGAAGGTAGGTATAATAAATAATTGCGGACAACTTGTTGTATTTTCTTTACATTTCAAGTGTTTCATATGTCTATTTCTTATCACGATGGTGGAAACTTTGTGCGAAAATGAAATTTGGAAGAAAAAATTTTTGTTCCGTTCCGTTCCGCAAAGTACCATTAGCCCCCGGGTAATGGTATTTAACGGAACGAAACGGAACAAGATTTTTTTTTCGATTTTCGTCATTAGTAGTATATCAGAGTCTCTATCATCTATTTCTAAGATAACCCAATACTATACCTAGATCTAAACGCACTCCTTTTAGTTCTAGCCTGAATAGGTTCATCTTCTCAGAAGGTAGGTATAATAAATAATTGCGGACAACTTGTTGTATTTTCTTTACATTTCAAGTGTTTCATATGTCTATTTCTTATCACGATGGTGGAAACCTTGTGCGAAAATGAAATTTGGAAGAAAATTTTTTTGTTCCGTTCCGTTCCGCAAAGTACCATTAGCCCCCGGGTAATGGTATTTAACGGAACGAAACGGAACAAGATTTTTTTTTCGATTTTCGTCATTAGTAGCATATCAGAGTCTCTATCATCTATTTCTAAGATAGCCCAATACTATACCTAGATCTAAACGCACTCCTTTTAGTTCTAGCCTGAATAGGTTCATCTTCTCAGAAGGTAGGTATAATAAATAATTGCGGACAACTTGTTGTATTTTCTTTACATTTCAAGTGTTTCATATGTCTATTTCTTATCACGATGGTGGAAACTTTGTGCGAAAATGAAATTTGGAAGAAAAATTTTTTGTTCCGTTCCGTTCCGCAAAGTACCATTAGCCCCCGGGTAATGGTATTTAACGGAACGAAACGGAACAAGATTTTTTTTTCGATTTTCGTCATTAGTAGTATATCAGAGTCTCTATCATCTATTTCTAAGATAACCCAATACTATACCTAGATCTAAACGCACTCCTTTTAGTTCTAGCCTGAATATGTTCATCTTCTCAGAAGGTAGGTATAATAAATAATTGCGGACAACTTGTTGTATTTTCTTTACATTTCAAGTGTTTCATATGTCTATTTCTTATCACGATGGTGGAAACCTTGTGCGAAAATGAAATTTGGAAGAAATTTTTTTTGTTCCGTTCCGTTCCGCAAAGTACCATTAGCCCCCGGGTAATGGTATTTAACGGAACGAAACTTAACAAGATTTTTTTTTTCGATTTTCGTCATTAGTAGCATATCAGAGTCTCTATCATCTATTTCTAAGATAACCCAATACTATACCTAGATCTAAACGCACTCCTTTTAGTTCTAGCCTGAATAGGTTCATCTTCTCAGAAGGTAGGTATAATAAATAATTGCGGACAACTTGTTGTATTTTCTTTACATTTCAAGTGTTTCATATGTCTATTTCTTATCACGATGGTGGAAACTTTGTGCGAAAATGAAATTTGGAAGAAAAAAGTTTTGTTCCGTTCCGTTCCGCAAAGTACCATTAGCCCCCGGGTAATGGTATTTAACGGAACGAAACGGAACAAGATTGTATTCTCAAATTTATCTTCATGTACATATGTCTTATTTAAGTACAAAATGGCTGAGAGACAGCAATGACTTTCATTATGCGTTGACAACTTACTAGTTTACTAATTATTTAAGGCCATGTTAAAATATAGCTTTAAATATCTGAACAGACTATTAAAGTAGGGATGATTTATAAAACTTTTAATTTATGATACAAAAATGTGAAATTCATACACAAGGACTAGTTTAGAAGCAAGTCCTTGTCATAGTTAAAAAAATATATTAATAAAAATTTTCCCCTTATGGATCCCCATGTCTTGTTCCGTTCCGTTCCGTTTCGTTCCGTTCCGTTCCGCAAAGTACCAATAGCCTATTATAAATACTAATGAAAATCGATGTGGTGGGATATCGTTCCTTGAATTAATATGGTTAAATAGTACTCTATGGTATAAAAGCTTGATAAAATTTCCAATCCATTGTTTTGCGTTGGGGAGTTACGTTATTAGCATTACAAAAATCGCTAACGTAATAAATCCATATAAATATTTGACGTTGCCGTAGAAAAAGTACTTTAAGTGTTTTAAATGTTACGATGGCTTTTATGGAAAAACGTTAAATTTGTATCGAAATGCATTGTACCTATAGATTCTAAACTTTCGTAGGTTCGACCTTTCTGTTTGAACGCTAGAAATGATATGATGCCATTCAAGCGGCGACGCGCTATTTATACTGTCCCAAAACTACTACGCTGGCTCACAAACCTTCAAGGTCTGATTTAAAACACTACAGGAGATGAATCCTGGCTCATGATACACTAAAACGTTTCATGAAAAATTCTTAACAAAATGAGACTGCTAATTTAACATAAGTATTAAAAATAGAAAGGAAATCCTTCTGATGATGCAATCTCTAACAGGTGTAAAAATACTCTATTTAAAATTCCTCCGCTAAAATATAGTTCTGGGTATTTCCCATAGAATACAGCTTCGCTTACTTATTTGGAAGCGTAAAAATAGTACAAAAATTTACTAGAAGGCCAGATATGAATAATAAACCATTATTTAGGCATCTATCTATAATAATTTAAAAGATTCATCGCAATTACTATGGCCGCCAAACTTAAAATGTGACTGACAAATTTGCGATACAAAAATGTGAATCAAAGATGAAAACTGCTCAATTCCGAGAATTTAAGCAAAGGTAAAGTTAATATGTGTTGGAAGTAAACTGTTCCTTCTATAAAAACCAGATGCCATGAGTATTAACTAGAAAATCATGTAAAATTGGGTTTGTTGACAAATGGACAATTTAAAAATCTAAGAAAAATGCTCAAAGATGATAAAATATATGACTAAATGGGAAATTTCTAAGAAATTTATGTCCCCTGGAACTCTGATAAGTAGATAAACATTCAAACAAAACAATATTACTGCTCAGAGTTCCTATAATGACTCAAACATGTAAAAACTATACCCTAGGGCCCCATCATATTACAATATATATGAAAATAAATCTATTTTATACCTTTGAAGGGCCATAACCCCTCTAAGGAGTCATGTGATAACTTCGACTTAAGAGAGACTCGTAGAGCTTTTGATGCTGAAGAAGGAAGGTTGCATCAGATTTTCTCTATCTCTCATACTTCTTTTTTATCTAAAAGCCAAAAACAGCGCAAAATCCCCTATGGATCAATCATACAAAGTTTCACTCAATTCTGTTCAGTAGTTTCAGGGGAGAAGAAAATTGTTAACAGACAACTGACGTCGACGATTGACACCAAGTAATGGCAATAGCTCACATTGACCTGCAGTCCAGGTGAGCTTATAAAAAGAAAAAAATACCTTTGGAAATATAGTAATAATCCATGGCAATCTCTTTTGTTGTTTTCTTTACTTTTTGAATGATCTTACAAAATGTAATGAAACTTGGTATGCAAGAAGTATAACATATGTAGCGATGTATGTTATCACAAATTTTTAATTCTCTAAAATTGACGAGCTCACTGTTTATTTTTATAGTCCAATAGCAGAACGCGTGGGTATGTCAGCGTGCTCACTAAGGTTATTATATTCATATATGTTTAATGTCGCTAAAATACTGTGTTTTTTGGTCACATATCCTATTGTTAAGATTTATATGACAATAAATGTTGATTGATCGATTGATGTAATATCCCTATTCAATATCTTTTTTGTTGTTGTTGCTAGTATCTAAAATCTCTAAAAGTTTGTAAAATTTTGCTCTGAGTTTAAAGAAAATTCTGCATTTGCCACGATCAAGCAACGATGAAATAATCTTAACTCCAGTTATGAACATGTTCTCAATGAATAAAACAAGTTTCAAACGCTCTTGTAAGTTATGTGTATAGGATTGCAAATACCCATATGACAATTTCTTATTCTATACAATTAGGCATTTTCTTTAATTTTGTTAAAAAATTCCAGGCATTTTGTAAATGCCTTAATTATTTTCAGGCATTTTATATAATGACGATAGGACTTGGTCATTTTATAAAATGCCTAAAATATCAGGCATTTTACAAATTGCCTGATTTAAGAAAATGACTGTAACATATATATAGCATATCCAAATTAACCGTTTATACCGGCGTTTTGGTATTTGTAATTTTGAAACCACTGGGCGATAACCGCTGCTGTTGGACCAGAATTCTCGAGGGTAATCACAAACCTGGTCGTCAGACTTGTCTGACACGATTTACCATAAAATTTCTAATATTTTTGTCGCTGAAATTTCCGCTTTTTAAATTCAAAACTGTTTAAAACACCAGATTTATTTCCCTGTAATGCACATGGTCGATATCCTCGATGCTGGATTTGGCTTCCTTGTTCGAACGTCTTTTCGTTTTCAACAGTTTAGGAAATCACTTTCCAATGTTTTGATTTTAAATGCTACTGATGAGAGGTTACTCCTTGAAATATCGATATATAGCATATCCAAATTAACCGTTTATACCCGCGTTTTGGTATATGTAATTTTGAAACCACTGGGCGATAACCGCTGCTGGTGGACTAGAGGTCCCCGAGGATAGTCACAAGCCTGGTCGTCAGACTTGTCTGAAACGATTTACCATAAAATTTCCAATATTTTTGTTGCTGAA
The DNA here is from genome assembly GCA_963971305.1 of Arcuatula senhousia. Lineage (NCBI taxonomy): Eukaryota > Metazoa > Mollusca > Bivalvia > Mytilida > Mytilidae > Arcuatula > Arcuatula senhousia. Next base: position 30,996,493 of record OZ020308.1, read on the forward strand.
ATTTCCGATTTTTTAATTCAAAATTGTTTAAAACACCAGATTTCTTTTCTTGTAATGCACATGGTCGATATCCTCGGTGCTGGATTTGGCTTCCTTGTTCGAACGTTTTGGTTTTGAGTACTTTTCCTTTTCCACAGTTTTGGAATTTGACCTTCCAATGTTTTGAGTTAAATGCTACTTATGAGAGGTTACTACTTGAAATATCGATATATAGCATATCCAAATTAAACGTTTATACCCGCGTTTTGGTATTTGTAATTTAGGTTTTAGCACATAGTTGACAAGGATGCAGTTTTCCAAGAAACTACATAATGTAGAGGTCTGATATTTTGCTTACAGCTTTACCCTATATGATACTGATAGTTAATTGTTTTAATTAATGTTTGATTGGTCTGCTGTACTGAGATGATCACCTCAATATCCCTATTGTGTCTCACAACTATGTTGTGTTCTATGGTCATTACCGGATCCTAAGATCGCAATGGAAGAGGGAAGTTTGGCGCCATAAAACCTGGTTTAACCCACCATTTCGTTTGAAATGCCTGTACCAAGTCAGGACCATTGCGATCCACCAATTCTTCAGTATGACTGATTCTTTCTTGTCATTTTCTCTGGACTATGAGATTGATCATTCAAGTTCGTTAGTTTTGTTATAACCTTTATTTCCATATGGTGTATATAGCGATTTTATGATTCTACGGCATATCCACTTTCTGTTTACCGAATACTTATAAGTTTTTAAACACACTGGACATTAGTGCAAAATTCCCGTCACAGTTTTCGAAGCAAGTGCATGGCGTAGATGTTTGATATGCTGCATAAAGCTTTATCTTATAGTATCATATGGTGTATAGCAATTTTATGTTTCTAGGTTATCTACGTCCTGTTTGCTGAATTCGTTTGTACGCAAGGCAGCGGCAATACAATACATTACTTGTGATCATACGCTTACATATTTATTTGTTTTGTACTGAGATGACCACACGAGTAAAATGTGAGAGGCAAATCTAAGAATGACGTGAAGCAAGTAGATTTGGTGGTATTTTTAATCTCTAATTCTTGACAACTTGAAGGAATATATCTAGAAGTCTCATTTTAGAATAAATTGATACTGATGATGGTCTCTCTATAAATATCGTGTTTTTCAGATGACCCTTCTATTTATCCTTCATGATTTGAGATCAAATATACCACTGATTGTACTCGCATTGCATAATTCTAGTATATCGGATGGTCACTGCGGTTCTAGTGCTGCTGATGAGGAATAATTTTCCGAAATGGCCATACAGCTCATAAAAATCAATTGCAGTTGGAGTAAACATATGTGTTGTGGTCTCGTGTTCATTTATTCCATATCCTTTCTTAAATTATCAATGAGAAATACGACAGAGAAAATGATTTTAATTTCCATACTTTGAAAGCTACACACTTACCTTAACTGCATATATGGGGTGTGTATTTTTGCAGCTTGTACAGTATGCTAGGGCACGTTATAATTTTACCTGCCCCACTTGACTTTGTTTCCCAGTAGACATGTCCGGGCACTAGACGCATTAACCCTCGCTTAGAGGTATTTATTAAGGCACTGGATACGGTTTCCTGGAAAAGTAACAAGAAGAAATAAATATTGTTACCTGACGCCGGAAGAACAGACTAAACGAAAACCGTGTGACGTATGCGAACCTGTTTAAATGGAAGTAACACTTATTTTTCTTATATTACACTCTATAATATCGCCCGAAGTTCATTTTGTTTGTTTTGCTTTAGGATTTCAGGAAAAAAACCTCACATCCTATCAAAATTGCTCCCTGAGATGCCTGCGGTAAATTTTTCCGTTTATTGTTTGCGATAGATGTCGGGAATGATACATTGTAACACCTTTCATGTCGGAAATATCCGCACAAAACAACATATCGGATATGTAGGAAATGCTATCAAAAATGAATTAAAATTATTCTTATAAATGTTATTATTGTTTTCAGTACTATTTTCATGCCGCTTTTGCACTTTGGGGCTCCAAATTTCTAAACAAAAAAAGGAGGACACCCAAAATCAACCCCATCCATCCTTTAATGGTAAGAAACAGTACTCTAAAGTTTCATAACAGAACATTACTTATTGCAGAAACAAATTTAAAAAATATTGTTTTGGCGCCTATGGGCCCCTAATTTCTAAATCAATCATCAAATGACACTTAAAAGGGGAGATGCACATCTTCAATACATCTGTAATCACTGTGTAAAATTTCAGAAAGATCTAATGTTTGGTTTTTAGATTCAGATTACATAAGACAGGCACCCCAAAGCGCGACGGACGGACGGTTGACCGACCAGACTACTAGAGATGCTTTCGCATTCGGCGACGCAGGTAAAAATATTATTGTTACCTTAATTGAAACAGGTCCGCATCCGTGACGGTTTTGTATTTTTCTTTTACTTCTGACGTCAGGTATCAATATTATTTCTTATTTTTACATTTCCAGGTAATTATAGTATAACTAATGAGTGGTGGCGAATATCAATTTTAATGTCACGAGTCTCGAATAACGCCAGGATTCAACAAGTGCGCGGAACTTGTTCCGCGCACGAGTTGAATCCCTTAGCGTTATTCGACACGAGTGACATTAAAATTGATATTCGTCACCCCGAATTAGTTATACTATTTATTATATAGATAATTTGGATAAACGTGACAAATAGATCATCAAAATAATGAAAACGATCTGGAAAAATCAAAACTCGCACGAACGAGATGCACATTGTCAATCAAATGAAGGGCGTACATCATTGATTTGTTATTCAAAATTCAATATGTACTTCCAACACTTTAGATCCTAGCTTCACTGAAGATGAGATAAATTCTCGAAATGGCCATATGGAGCATCTCAATTGCCGTAGCTCCTCACTTTTACTTTGCTTTGCTTTTGAGAAAACCTGTATGTATTTTTATTCACGTCATTTCATGTTCATTTTATCAGACCCGTCGTGTTCATCTCCGGCCTTATTTAACTTTATATTTTTCAATGATGTACGCCCTCCTAAAGTGCTTGAAAATTCCTTTGTGGAAATATTCTCCCAGCATTAACACCTTATCGCCCGACTGTTTTGTTATTCTCCGATTCTATTGTACCAGTTTTTTAATAACGTTGCATCGTTTTCGATCCAGTCTGCTTCTCGACGGTTTAGTAAGAGTTTTCTGGTTTTCTTTTGACCCTATCTAATACTAATGATATACATGTATAATTTTTAGCAGGAACTGCTTACTCTTCCGGAGTACCTGAGTTCACTCTTGTTTCGACTGGAGTTCGCGTTGTTGATTGATACTCAGTTATTTTGTGTTTCCATGTTTTACATGTTGTCTGTTTTTGTCCCGTTCTTGTTGGTGTTTACTGGTTTTGTCTCTGCCCATTCGGACTTTTGACATTCGGATGCCCCATTGGTTAGTTAGTTAGTTAGTTAGTTATTGCTTTACTCCCAAGCAGCGCGATTTCGGCTATATCCGGGAGATGAACATGAAAGTGGTGATACAATGAACATGAAATGATGATGAAGTGGAGGAAATGGGGACACAAGGTCAATCGGATAGGAGAGTTTTGACTGCCACTGGAAAAAGGAGTGATGGGTAGGGACGGGAAATTTTGCCTCCTGCATGGGGATCCTACGGGTCCTACTCTTACCGAGACCTGCAGCAGGGTTCTTTAACGTGCGAGGAACGTGACATTTTTCCCAACACGGTGCACCACTATGGTTTGCGGTCAGGTTTTCCGCATTATCGCCTGACGACCCCGCATCTCTCGATGTCAGGGCTGCCCAATTCAACCACGTGGGGCACACATCCCAGTCGCTTTGTGGGCAAAGCGGCCTGACCCCGATGTCAGGTTTCTGAGCGCTCTTTAGTGGACTTTTACCGACAAGCTTAGCGCTGCTGCAGGCATATTAGCCTCCCGGGCCCCGCACGGGACTACCTCTGCTTCTGATATACATGTATAATTAAACATTTACAATATTTGTATTATTATATAATGTAATATTATTGTTTCTGGTTAAAATCTATAATGCTATAAAATTATATGTTAGCCGTTAGGTTGTTCCTACCCCGTAGTAATAAGTTTCCTTTTCGACAATTTTTGGTTCAATGTCTTATGCTTCTCATATTCATATTATGAGTGGTAATTCTAAAGTCAAAGAACCTATCAAATTGCATTGTTTTCAAAGAATGAAATACATATATATGCATGATAGGCTTTCTAACAATTATTATTATCGACTTAAATTTTGTTCAGCTTTATAAAATAAGCATCATAAAGGTCCATAAAGTATGATTCATAATATTATTTCAGAAAATCTTGTTAGTGTCGCTTGCAGGTCATATGCATGATCTCTTTTGGCCTAGTATTCGCTGATAAGATAAACGATTTCTTGTTTTCCTTTCAAATAATGGTAAGTGCAGATTAATTTATTTTGCAGTCACGTAGGTATTAGTATTAAACTTCAATCAACCACTCAGTCGTAACCTCTTTGGGCATGTTGGGTACATGTATCTTTCATTTAGAGTTGTCATTAAAGATACAGATGGTTCAAACGTCTACGATCAAATGTCAAATCGTCAGCATGCATTTTAGGAAAGATTTTTAAAATCAATATACATAATCAATTAAAACGTTTGTTATTATAACTTTTAAAATTTTTTAGCTGAACATTTCAGCAAGCAACAGCTTCTCTCTATCTACTATACATGTAACAGTTTTCATTCCGTAGGCCCAAAACATGAAAAAAAAACGTTTTAGTGGTCACGACCCCTATAATGGGTCATCTGAAAACTTCGACCCTATGGAGACTTTTGTAGAGCTAAATGAACTGATCATTGAAGCAAGCAACAGCTTTTCTATATCTGCCATTGTTTTCATGCTATAGAGCAAAAACATGAAAAAAGCTTTTTTTAACCTTTAAGGGGCTGTAACCCCTATTTAGGGTCATCTGACGACTTCGATCAAATGGAGACTTTTGTAGAGCTTTTGATGCTGAAGCAGTAGGGTGGCATCAGAATTTATCTATCTCTTATAGTTTATGATTGACCCGTGCGGGTTCCGGGTGGCGATTAGGCCCGCAGCAGCGCTAAGCTTGTCGGTAAAAGTCCACTAATGAGCGCTCAGAAAACTGACATCGGGTCAGGCCGCTTTGCTCACAAAGCGACTAGGATGTGTGCCCCAGGTGGTTGAATGGGGCAGTCCTGACATCGAGAGATGCGGGGTCGTCAGGCGATAATGCGGATAACCTGACCGCAAACCATAGTCGTGCACCGTGTTGGGAAAAATGTCACGTTCCTCGCACGTTAAAGAACCCTGCTGCAGGTCTCGGTAAGTGTAGGACCCATAGGATCCCCATGCGGGAGGCAAAATTTCCCGTCCCTACCCATCACTCCTTTTTCCAGTGGCAGTCAAAACTTTCCTACCCGATTGGCCTTGTGTCCCCATTTCTTCCAATTCATCATCATTTCATGTTCATTGTATCACCACTTTCATGTTCATCTCCCGGATATAGCCGAAATCTTGCTGCTTGGGAGTAAAGCAATAACGTACTACTTTATGATTTACAAGCCGAAAACAGTAGTCTGACCCCCTGGTCTATTTTTAACCACGGCGGCCATGCTTTTTGACGGATCAAAAATCGGAACATAACTTTTGTGCAGGACACCCTAAGGATCAACCATGCCAAGTTTAATTGAATTCTGTTCAATAGTTTCAAAGGAGAAAATTTTTGAACGACGACGATGGCAATAGCTCACCTAGACCTGGTCCAGGTGAGCTAAAAACTGGATTATGAATTTTTTTCACGAAGTTCTTGCAATCAGGATCGCGGAAACGTAGTGGACAACAATTTCATAATACATATTTATTAAATACATTGATATTCTCCAAATTATCATAATAGACGCAAGAAGTAGAGGGGCATCGATTAGGCATTCGAATATCAAAACATCGAAAGGGCATAGACAAAATCAGTAAATACAAACACAAATAAAAACAACGCATGCAACAACATATATCATAGAGTTTGGTTGAAAATAACCCTTCCGAAGCACAAAAACTAAAATGCGTTGCTATATGTTGTTGCATTTCGGATGTTTTTGTGCGTATTCTATGTTATACCTTTTTTTTTCATGTTGTTTTCATTTGTGTTGACTGACATTGTCTTTGCATCTGCTGACTTTGGAAATTCGAATGAACAAGTGCACACTTATTTGTTGCTTTCAGTGGGTTTATCGAATCCAGTAAATCTGGACGTTTAAACTATTAATTTTATTCGTGGTCTGATTTTGATTTTATTTAACCTTGATTTCTCATAAAAATTTATTCCTGGACATTTTATTCAGATTTGCAACGCATTATACCGTATTTAATAGAAAAAGAGTCAAAGAGCAATTGGAAAGACGTCAAAAGTAAAAGTCTGTTAAATTTTAAGAGGATATTTTCCAAAGTTAAGCATCTCTAAACTGTTCATAAAAAGACCATGATATAAGTCGCAAACATACAACGTTCAATATTCTGCGCTCGGTGTTACTCATTTCTTATTATAGATTTTCCTAATTTGTATCGCCGCATCAGCATTTATTTTATGTAAAGCCGATGAATGTGTGTGTGTTCAGACCAGAGCACCAATCCGGTCAACTCCAAACAGTCATGGTCACATTGAAACGTATATTGATGCTGGATACTGTATGAAAAAGGCCTTTAATGTTTCACAAAGTTGGATAGCTATATACTTTGAAAAGCATATCGTCTTGGAAACCTTTGAGGCAGTGAGTAAACAAGATTATATAAGTAATTTCAAGGTTTTTTACATAGAGATTAAATTTGTATTTCAAAAAAACTATGTAGAAGCAACCTTTTTACTTATATCTGGCAAAAGCATAACCACTAACCCTAATAACCGATTGGAGTTTTATTTATAAGCAGATAGAATATCATAAATTTTGTCATAGATGGATATCATATTTTTCTTTTCACTATTTCTTTGTTTTTGACTGAAAGTGCTACACGCACGCTCTTTATAAAGACTTTTTCAGTCGCGCTAAGAAACAGCTAACATTCCAATTTATCGAGGCATTTGGTCCGTTACGTGTTTCTACCATAGGTTAACATTACGATTTTGTCCGTTATATGTTGCACGAGGCAGCCGTTAAGTAGTTTTATGAAGAAAAAAAAATCATTTATTTTTACGAAATTAACTCTGAGGCTAAAATATAGTAAATAAGTGAAACTTGTGATAGATGTGTCCAAATGGTTTTTATTCACGAAAAATTTCCCGCAAAAACCATTTTGATTTGATTTGACACTTCTTCGCAAAACGAAAAGGCGGAGACCTACCCTTTGCAAAAATGTGTCCTTATAATGACGAAAAATGTATTAAGATACGTTTTTTTCGTCATTGAAACATTTTTTGTAGTAAGTCTTGTGCTACTTGCACAATAAAAAACATAAGAGAAGGATTTTCTGGACCAAAGTATTAATATTGGGACAAAAATGCGAAAATTGGTATTGCTTTGAGAAACATGGTCCGTTAAGTGGCACGTGACACTTTTTATGTCCGTTAATGATGCATGTCTCACATTTTGAAAATGCAGATCTGATGGAAATTAACCTTAATATAGCGAATCCCAATTATCCCAGAAAATGTGTCTGTGGTACAAATCCCTTCATATTTAGATATTTTTCTCCATTTATATTTTTTATTTCCATAGTTTTTGTTCTTTTTTCTTTTCTTTGCCTTAAATAAATAACCAAAACAGACTGTATTGAACCGTTTTTATCATATTTATTAATGATTAGTAGCTTATTGCTTCTTTCATATATAAACTTGGCCATTAGTTAGGGACCACTACCTTTTTATATCAAGTACCATTTTAGATGTGTAATATTGGCAAAACTTTAAAGCATAGGTAGTAAGTTCCAAGTAAAGTACTAATTTTAGAACATTTTGAAGACAAATTTACCACTGGTTATTTAAAAAACATTCATATAGTGCCATTTGATTCCAGTTTAAAAAATGTGGACAAAACCCAAAAAATCTGACGCAAAAAAATGTTTGAGTTTAAAAGCTCAACAATTCATGGTGTAAAATACTAGCATGTTGAAACCTTTTGGAAGATAAGAGGAAGGCATTTGTTGACATGAATTCGGTGCACTTTGTTAGAGATGAGCAAGACATTAGCACTTCCGGTAACTTTTCTAAAATTGCCTCATAATAACATACACAATGTTGAAGGTTGTTACTAAAGGCATTGGTGATGGTTTTTAAAGAAAGCGTTACTTATCTCGTTTTTATAACACCATTTTGGGTTATATACGTCAATTTGCACCCTGCATTTACTGCGAATGCGCTGCCAGGATCACATTTTCTTGTTTTGATTTGGTCCCGTTTAGGTCATTATCAGCAAACCTCTCGACTAACCAAATGAAAAACCGTCATTTATGTGAACAATCATTATCCTGCATGATCACGTACGGTATTTAGTGACTTTGACATGATAAAAGCACAACAAATAGTGAAAAAAGCTTATTTCTAGAGATTTTACTAGGTAAAACTGTAACAAAAGGAAACCACCCCAAAGAGGTTAATTGCCAGAATGAGGCCAGAACATGGTGAATTTACTACAAATATACTACAATATATATTCCATATTTTCACCAGTAAGTTTGTTTAAGGCGTTTTTGCTCTTTTGCACTTCCGGTCGCACATTAACGTTGAACGTGTTTCTTCATGGTCATATGATTGCCATAGAATTTTAAAATTGTGCTCCATAACTTTTAAACAGACAAATAACTACAAGTCATTCAAAAACCTTAAGGTAATGATATGCCATTATGAAATGTGTTCCTTAAATGATAAAATCAGTCCACTGTATACATAGAGATGGAAAGTGGAGATGGAAAGTTTAAAAAGCGAACCAAACTTGGTTTTTGAAAGCTTAGTGGTAGCATTTTTGCAACGGGTATTTAAATATGGGAACTTGCATAAATTTGAATATTTTAACGATAAAAGTATACATTAAATATCAATATCAAAGTACAACATCTTGCTTCATATAAAGTAATAATTTACACATTTTTTTTAATCACCCAAACTTGGTGGTCCCTAACTTATGGCCAAGTGTATATTATATACACATGTATTGTATTTTGTCAATACCGTTGTTTCGTAGAATGATCTAGAAAGGTGTTACAAGTAAAGCATTTTGACAATGGTTCATTTTAGACGTGCATATTCAAATGTATGTATTTTAGTTTCGATAAATCCACATGAATTTTGTCTTTTCTTCTGCATACTAGCGTTCAGTCCTTATAGTAAAATTAGGATATGCCATATCAAACAAAACCAATGTTTTCTGTTAATGTAATTTAACGGACATAATATTTTGTCATCAGCCCTAAACGGACCATATTTTATAGTTTTTCCCCGATTACAAAATTATTCAGTGTAACATAGAGCATTGAAAATTAAACAGAATGTTGATACATTATTGTACTTTCTATGGATATCAACCAAAACATATGTTTTGTTACTACCTATTATAAATAAAAATGCAGCGATACTGAAATTAGGTCGTTTGTTTCCGTCGTTTCTATATTTACAAAAGCTCTTTGCAATGTACATACTTTCACTTTTCACTCGGGGGCTATATTCGGATTATCAATCTTCGGATTTCCATCCAGACAATATGGCCGCGACCAGTAGATTATGTGTTCCGCTTCGGATTATATATTAGTCAGTGTAGCATATCTTGCGTAGCTTTAGCGTAATGGATATTTGATTTTGGATTGCGAAAATTTACTTAATTGAATAAAGTTTGAAGGACAAAAATACTATTCGGACACCAAAAATAAGTTAAATCTTGCAAAAAAAATATACACAGCATCTTCGTTTTTCATGCTTTTATGTGGCGGTGTTTTAAAGCAACAATGCGATTCAACTAGATCATGTGGCGTAGTCACTTTATCAGATTGTGCACATGTTTAAGCGTACTTTCTTATGAATTTTTGACTGCAAAATGTTAATTCATTGAATAAAGTTTATCACAGACAGAAATAATGCTTATGCAAAAATAGGTCAAACAGACACACACAATTCAAGCATTTTATTGATTTTTAGAAAATGACAAAATAGCCACATTGGGTCATTCGTCTGTCTTGATCTAGGTCATTTTAATAAGGATACATAATTTAGTTATTGGTTGTTCGAAAATGTTATCATTGCTTGATAATTTTGTCGATTCACCACACAGAGACCAATGTCGCCACAACTACAAACATGTCAGAAAATAATTTTAACTGTGCGGAACCACAGGGGCTTGGATTAAAGAGTAGGGGGGGGGCGACTTAAAAGTCAATATAAATGACCAGAATCCAAGCCCCTGTGTGCGGAACATGGATTGCAACGTTCGTGTATAAGTTTGCTTTAGTCTCTATCATAAAGGGAGGGACAATCTTTGAATAGGTGACAATCAAAAATATTTGAGCAGCGGCGGATCCGGGGGGGGGGGGGGGAGGGGGGGTCCGAGGTTGGAATTTTCCTCCTTTCCGACAAAAATTTCGCAAGTATCGTGTAGGTTTTCTGCAAAATTTGTCTAGAACCACCCCCTTTTCGTCCTTTGTCCACAGCGGAATTTATGTGGACCAACCCCTTTCAAAAATTTCTGGTTCTGGCCCTGTTTGAGTTATAATATAATTTATTGCTATTAGACGTAAAAATTTTAAAGGCATACATGTACATTGCAAATTTTCATAAAGAGATCTACAATTGGGTTTAAACTTATTTCATATAATATTATATACTTCAAAATCATAGGCTGATCTGACAAATGATCCATTAAAGTAGACGATAATTAGATGTGAATAATTGTACATAAAGAAACGTGAATTTTAAAAATCACAATGGAAAACAGCCAACAGTCTTCAGCATGACCATAAGTCGCTGCTTGCCGTCTTGCATTGGCCCAATACTAAAAATACAAAAGAGGATGAGTCCAGTTTCCTTTTTGGTCACACTTTGAAAAATGTCAAAATAACAATGTACATTTTTTTTTACATCTCCGCTTGCTTGGAATGCAACTAAATGTTGAAAATAATAATATTATAACACGAAAATTATAAAAATTTCTTGGCGCAAAATATGTGTTTGATTTTCTTCTTCGGTATTCCCAGAATCCCGTTGGTAGCTTTTGTTCTCAGAATAATTTGAAGATTGAAACCTTTTTAAACTTTAACATTAAGCTGATTTATAAGTATATATGAACAACAGACTGTGACATCTTTGATCCAATGGAGACTTTTGTACAGCTCGATGAGCTGTAGGTTTAAGCAAACAACAGCTTTTCTCTATCTGCAATAGTTTCCTATTTCCTCCACTAACATAACCAAACTTTGATGAAGTTATTTTAAACTAAATAGGAGACAGTACAATGCTTATACTGGATCTAAAAACAAATAATGTTTAGGATAAACACTTACATGACTTAGATTCATCGACATGGCTTAATTTTAGATCGATTTTATAGTATGTGTACAGCAAAGGCTACATATAGAATTCAACAATAAAACTTAGCAGGACCTAGAAATAATAAAGTATTTTTTATGTTACTAAAGCAGACCTTTGCTTTTTGTGTCCATAGCGGCTTGCTAGGCAATATGCATTAAAGTCCACACTTGTTATATGAAAAGAGAAATTTATAAAAATGAGGTAAACATGTTTACATTTGCGACCTTTAAAATACTAAGGAGCCACACGCCTTTTCATTTTATGAAGTTTTATAGAACTATTTTTACACAAATGCAAATCGTATCGAACAGTCATTCATTTTCATTTTGACAGATGTGATTTTTATAAATCTATATGCGTATTAATTATGATATAACAACTTAATTACTGACCTTCGGTGTTTTTTCTCGATTATACCTGGTTAACGGACTGTCACGGCGACTTTAACGGACCACAAAAACCGTGAAACACCTTTTAACGGACCATATTTCTCGATAAACGGTTAGGCCTCCTTGCATTCATTATTATATAGATATAGGGGAAATATCGCGATTTCCGAGTTAAATAAATTTATAGATTTTCACGGAGTTAATTACAGGATTTATCTAACTCGCGTGCGAATTTATCTAACCCTCGTGAAGTTTACCGCGAAAAATACGTAACATAGATTAGTGCGCAATACAAAATTCATTAATCAATAACTTCTTTCGTTTTCATTATTTTGATGATCTATTAGTCACGTTTTTTTTAACTAATTTGGGGTGACGAATATCAATTTTAATGTCACTCATGTCGAATAACGCTAGGGGATTCAACTTGTGCGCGTTCCGCGCCCTTGTTGAATCCTGGCGTTATTTGAGACTCGTGACATTATAATTGATATTTGCCACCCCTCATTAGTTATACTATAATTATCATCTTAAGCCAGCTTTTTAAACTAATGTATTATTAAAAGGTAGGAATGGTAGAGATAACCAAAGATGTACAGATCAGAACAGAATGTCCCCAAACATATCCAGGTATCTTTATTTTCTATTGTCTAAAGTAAATACACTGTCATTTGCAATTATTTTGAGATGAGATCATAGCCAACCATAACTCTTCCATGTCCTCTTTAAATATTCAATTGAAAAAAGAACATGAAGAATTACCATATTTGTACTGGATACCTAAATTCACAAAAATCCATACAAAGAAAGGTATATAGCTGGATCTTCATCGTGTTAAACTACAGAACTGTCCGTTCAACTCACTAAGTTCATGTCTGCTGTCAAGGAAGAACAACAAGCATACTGTTACACAATTATAATCGTATTGGAATAAATCATATGTGGATTTTAAAGAACTCAAAAGATTTGTTAGGTAATTTTAAATCCCGGTCATTCCCTCTACCAAGATGGCCGCTGTTGCTTAAAATAGAACAAAACGACAAGACCACAGTTTTTGGCTTATTATTAAATTGTATAATTTCTTCACCATGAACAGCTCTACAAAAGACTTCATACAGATTACCCCTGAAAGTCCTATTCAAAAACTCGAATTTCCAATTTTGATTCTTTTATTTTCATTTCTGCAAGAGTAGATTCCCTTTGCATGTCGGCAACGTGTGTGAAGAACAGCTTGAGCTAAGGAAAAGATCAATTATTCCTATCCGTTTTTTTTACTTAATTTCCCCACTGAATTCTTAGATGTTAACTTGTGATTGAGTAGTTTAAAACTTTGGCAGACAAATATAAATTGGTTTGACAAGTTGTTAGTTTTAGTTAGTTTTAACAAATTTCAATTTAGAGGCATACCAGGAAGTTGTAAATATGTAGTGCATAATTAAAAGATTTCCCGGATGCGCACGTCCGAAAAATAGTTTTGAAAATGGCTTTTAGGTTTATGGTCCTTTAAAAGTGACAAAAAAGCGTTTTTTTTAATCTATAAAATATTTAGAAAACATTATGCTTCAATGTCTGGCTACATGTGTATGTGCATTATTAAAGCCTTCATATTTAAAGGTGTATGCTGATTCTTTATTGAAGTTTTTCGCCTCAGATGCCCCAAAATATGAAAACAATTGTTTTCAGAAGTAAAGTGAGTGATTCAGGCTCCTGTTAGCCTCCACTTTTTTACGGTATGTTGTATTTTTTCTTCTTCATTATCATATAATAACGTGTGCAAGAAAAGCATGGCCAAGGATTTAATGTTATTTGTTTCTTCGCGATTTAAAAAATTCAACATTGTAGTGTACACTATTGCTTTGTAGATAGTCAAGATAAGAACGATCACACATACACAAAAAACTCGCACCGTTTCTGGTAAAATATGTATTTTTTACTATACTAGTATAATATGATAATGGCTCTGCCCTAAAAGCTCGAAAAGATACACAATCAACACTAAGTTTGTTGATGCAATTGTCAAAATACTCTCAGCTGGATCAATAGCTAAGAGGGTCCACTTTGGATAAAAATTGAATAATTTGTTCGAAAAAATGTATTATCCGTAAAAACGCCAAAAAATGGTTCGCGGCCGGGACGACATCATCCATAACTTAATCGATTCTTCAGTGACGTCATGCGACAAGCAGACTGAAAAGATGAAGACATCAAAATGTCACCGCTGTCGTGCCTGGTTTTGTTATATTTTTTGTATACCCGTATCTATAATTGCAAAGTACTGGCTGCAAAAGATTAATTTAGAAACCTGGGCGAAAATGACGACGTATCCAAATGATTAATTAACTTTGTCAGTTTGAGGGACCACATAACTTACTCAAAATACCCTCGGCTATATCAATAGCTAAGAGGGTTCACTTTTGGATAAAAAATTAATAATTTATTTGAAAATAAATGTATTATCCGTAAAAACGCCAAAATATGGTTTGCGGCCGGGACAACATCATCCCTTAACATAATCGATCCTTCAGTGACGTCATATCATTCAACAAGCAGACTGTAAACATGAAGACATCAAAATGTCACCGCTCTTCTGCCAGGTTTTGTTATATTTTTTGTATACCCGTATCTATAATTGCCAAGTACTGGCTGCAAAAGATTGATTTAGAACCCGTGTGGAAAATGACGAAGTATCCAATACTTGTAGGATAAGGATGGATTAGGATTTTATTTTCAGATCAGGTAGGACCAAATTATCATACATATGTAGAAAAACAGTTGCTAACCACTTTATTTTAATGAATCTGTGTTATGAAAAGTTCCGAAAATTGATTAACAGAACTTATTAGAGACGATGTGATTATATTTCCCACCATTTTTCTGCGCATGACTATGCCCTTTGGGTAAAAGGTTACTAGAGTATCGAATTCTCGCGAGAGAAAGCCATATTTGTGTAAAAAGAAAACAAATAGTGTTCGTTCGTTAGATAGTTATTATTTATTGATAAAGTTATTGTCATTATCAACAAAAAAAGGTTTGGTTTTGTAACCGTTTGTTAATAAATACGCAAAAATAAAGGGTTTCGCGGTATTTTCGAAAGATTCCGATGCCTTCCAAGTGAGCTTCGTTTCGCTTGCATATAATTAAATCTACACTAAAGTCTGTGTCGCAACAAAGAAACATTTTAAACATTTCTATAGCATTGCACTATACTTTTAAACTCGAGTTCTTGGTGCTGATAGCTGATAGATTGTTTTTATGCCCCATCTACGAAAGTAGACGGGCATATAGTGTTCGGGTCCGTTCGTCCGTCCGTCCTAAATCCCCATATTTCCAAATACCCACTTACTGAAAAATGCCACTTCAATCATATTGGTATGGTAGGTGCATCTAGTGATGCTAAGCACAATGCATGCTTCGGATGCTGGATGTGACCTATATTTTCCGCACGAATGACCACTTATAGAAGTATTGTTAAAGTCCATTCATTCTTACTGACAAGTGCCGTAGCAACCATATTGGTATGGTAGGTGCACCTAGTGATGCTAAGCACAATGCATGCTTTGGATGCTGGCTGTGACCTATAATTTCCGCATGAATGATCACTTGTAGAAGAATGGTCAAAGTCCATTCCTTTTTACTGAAATGTGCCACACCAACTATATTGGTATGGTAGGTGCACCTAGTGATGCTAAGCACAATGCATGCAGACTGTAAACATGAAGACATCAAATGACTTTTTATACTTATGTCATTTTTGAGCATTGCAGCGGTCAAGTGTGTCGGTTTTGTGTGATGATGCATCATCAAATCAAGTGTTTGACGTGTTGTGTCGGATTTAAAATCGGCATACTTGATTTTTTTACATCAGTCGATGGATGCTTCTTAGCTAGTTGTCAGTAACTTCGAGTATTCTCAAGAGAGTATCTTTACGTCCCGTTAATTACCTGTTGTCCTTTTGTCTCAGATACTCTCTTGTTGAATTGAACTTCTATCGATTTGATTTTTACTGTGTGTTAGTTTAGCTTTGTTATTGATTATCATTAGGGGGAAGGTTGGCGCCAAAAAACTAGTTTAACCCCGCCACATTTTAATGTGCCTGTCCTAAGCCAGGAATCCTTATCAAAGCTTATGTTTGTATTTAGTCGAATTTTTGTTAATTGTTTTTTGTCAAGAAGAGGGTCTTTCAATGCACTTTGGGATTGGGCTTGAATCATATGTATTTTATTTTCAATCCAGGGGCCAATTGAAAAACAGCGAGCAGCGACCGCTGGTCACATTGAAGGCTGCTGGCTGTTTTCCATTGTGGATATTTAAAATATACGTTTATAATGTAGGTTGTGTCGCGTACACTTATTCCACATCTCATTTTCTTCTATTAGGATGCTGGCTGTGACTTTAATTTTCCGTATGAATGACCACATATAGAAGAACGGTTAAAGTCCATTCCTTCTAACTGACAAGTGCCTTAGCAACCATATTTATGCTTTAGTGATTGCGGAAAAAAATAAATGTTGCGAGATGGGACATTATATATTTTAGACATATTCTTGTTTTAATTTTGTTATGATGTCTATTTCTTTGAAGGCAACCGGTTTATATGCGTCTTGCCAAACTCTTAAAGGGTACATTTATGAACTATTTTTGGGTAACTATACATTTTCAGGACCAAAACAGTGTAACACGGGATCCTGCTTACATGGCCAATGTCATAGCTCAAATTTCGTAAAAGGTCAACCAGAGTGGTGTATTTGTGACCCCAACTATACAGGACAGGAATGCAATGACAGTATGTACACGAATTTAGTAATAAATCACCAATCTGAGGTTTCGTTGTATAAACTAATCTATATGAAATTAACGCTTAAATGGTTTACATGCCCGTTATTCCTTTCACGGTTATCTATGCTTGTAAAAATCAATTTTAATCTATAGTAGCTAGTATATAGACTCTGAGTGGTTTTACTGGTAACATTTTTGCACCAGTAGTCAGTTTTAATTATAAAAATAGAATTTCCTGTAAAAACTTTAAGGTTAGTTGTTACTTTGGGTGTCGTTTTAAAGACCTTACGTCGAAGTATTGCTACCCGACGTTGTACCTATGATCTAATAGGTCACTATTAAATTCCAGAAATCTCAAATTTCAACAGTGTTTTCCATAATTTATGTAAGGTTAATATATTAATATTTTTTTTTCTTTTTGTTATTTAGATATATTTACCCACCATCATTAAATGTTATATTTGACAAACCACGTATGAGTCTTGGTCGGTTTTGTATAATTAATGTGTATTTCCAATCACCTTACTCCATTTCAATCTGACGATTTTAATCCGATGCTGCAGAGGCAGATTCAGGAAAGGTTTCGTAGTTGGAATAACCTCCCTTTCTTTTAAGTTAAAACAAAAGTAGCGCAGATTTTCGGCACCAAGCCCAAAATTGCTATATCATGCCAAAACATCCCTTTTACATGTAGCGACTGCTTACTTTAATACTCGCTGTGTGACATAAGTCGTCCAGCTCATGACAACACCACCACCATAGTTAGCTACTCAAGTAGCAGTTGAACCAGAGCCAGGAACCTTCTCTCACTACGTGGACTGTCTTCGGAAGACGCCCATGGGCAAATCGTTTCAATATTTATCACCTATTATCTTAGGTATCCCTAAATTTCATAAGGCACACTTAATGAATCATCCATTTGTGTAGCTGCGAAGTTAAACAAAACTCGCGAACTTGATGACACGTGTTTTTTCTCAGGTATTTATTATCTAATTTTCTTTGTGATAATTTAAAAACCGCAAAAATAAAATATCGTAAATAGGATATATTCAGTATATGCCTCCATACAAATAATCACGAAAATTGAATTCTGCAAAAAAGACCTTTTATTTTGTTTGAAATCGCGTTATTGGGCTCCCGCAAAAAAACCCAAACTCATACGGTATATATTTCGAATCTCGAATCTCGAATTTCGAATTCCGAATTTCATATGAGGCTTCTGGGCTTTCGTATCAAAACCCTTAAATTGTGTCAAAGAATAAATGTTTAAACATATTATTTATATCTATCTTATAGGTTACCTATCCCCTTAGGACAATGGAAACACATTCAAAACCATACAACAATGAAACCATATCAAATACGAAATTAGATAAATTCAAATGTACATACATTTACTTCAGTATATAAATATATATACATTGTACCTACATAAAAAACCAATCAGTTTTGATGTATAAAATCTTTATTGTATACATGATATCAAGACCTTAATCAAGTAAATCATAAAAAACACACGAGTTTTTTTCATTTTAACAATTACATGTACTTTATTGGTCATAAATGATAGTTAAGCTGCTATGACATTATATCTACATATTCTACTGTTATTTTATTTATTGCAGCACATGTTTGTCATCGATCAAAAGTATCCCTAGCTGGAAAGTGCTATGACATCATAAACTACCGTTTGAAGAACCACAATTTAACTGACGTCCCAGAATATAATTTTACAGGTTATGTACATGCCTTTGCTGCATAAATTTAGTTTACCGAAAAAAATATACCAATGTCTGCTAAATAGATCATTTATTTCTAAGAATCTAAAATGTCGTACAATTTTAACAATGAAAGGACTTTAGTGAGCGCACTTACCCACGCGCTCCGCTACTGGACTATCAATATATCCTTCGGGGAATTATGAATAATTTAAGAGAAAAACCCAACGAGGACTTGGATAAGCAATGATTTGAACCAATACGACGTCCAGGGATTAGTTCTTTACATAATGATAATTTTGAACATTTTCTTTTTAATTTTGGTTTATTGTTTTGCAAAAGTGCTACATTTTAAATGTTTGACTCTGTAAGGTGGGTCGGAGCAATGTAAAAAAAAAATCAGATATATTCAGAATGCTTAAAACAAGATCTTGCTATCTCTTATAAAAAATCTAACGATGCAATAAAACTTGTACTACAGTGTTTCCAATAGTTAGGATGATGCACATACCAAATCTGAAGAGTCTATAATTTTAATATCTTTATAATTGACACCAGTTTAATTTCGAAGAAAAAGTAACATTTTGTGAGAGATGGAGCAATGGACAGTTAAAAATGCATGTTTATGTCTGAAAAATATCAACATGTATACTAGTACACAGATTCTTTAAATTGCGAGGAAAGCTTACTAAGATACCTCCGATGGCATGTGCATTAAAATAATTTGCATGTTTTATTTTCTTACGGACAACCCTCGTATGGTTTTATGCACAACTACCTGATGTTTTCGTTAATTTCTGTTCAGTAGTGTCAGAGGAGTTGCATCCACAAGATAATAAATCAGCAAATTTCCAAGTTTAAAGGGCCATACATGTACTTCCACCAAATCTCTGATAAAAAAAAATCCTGATAATATTCGCAACTATATGTACATATGATGTACATGTACTAATACTCCTTGCATACCACGTTTCGTTAAATTCTATCAAGTAGTTTAAGAGAAGTTGTGTCTCACAGACGGAGAAACAACGCGAATTGTGTTTCGTTTATTAAATAAGATTTGATATTATTTGGTTTTACACATAATTTTATGACAAAAACATGACAAGGTGAGTGAGTCAGTTAGTTTGTGTTTTAGCAACACTAAATAGGTTATAAAAGGGTAATGAACATAAAAAATGATAAAATGAACATGGAATAATAAAGAGAAATATATGATAGAGTCGGAAACAAAAGAACAATAAATTTTGAAGACCACTAATACATGTAATGAAAGGCGGGTTTGGGCGGTGCACTACCTGGCGGACCGCAAATAGTTCATTATGTACTATCCGAACACGTTGGCCTACTCTGGTCAACAATCAGGCTTTTCTTATAATGACCCGACAGCCCCCGCGGACAAAGGCCAAAGTTTTCAGCCACCCTGTTGCTCTGTGGGCTGAGCACTAGGCCAACGTCAGAATCCCTAGACCCATAACCACTTCTATGATGACTCAGTTGAAAGCCTATTTGCCACCTAACTTTCGCGTGGGAGAACAATAACGTGGTGTTTCGAAAGTTTATGTGCAGTGAAAATGTACATTTTTCTTGGAAAACGCAGATTTTTGTGAAAGTAAACGATTACAGAGACAATTATCGCTCCGAAGCTTATAAGCCTTCACTGTTGGGGAGCCTACAATGTATAACACATACCGTAACCGTATCAAGGTTGCTCATGCAGTTTCACACATTTGCTTATTATCTCTAATGAAATTGAAACAATGCTATTTTTTTGACAGATATTAGTATACCATGGACATTTACTTTTTAGGAACGATATATCCACTAAACGAAGACTGTATTGTATCCACTTCGACTAATGCAAATATAAGAGGTGTATATTGTCATTGTGAGAAAATCAGATCAGTGCTTTACAATTTCCACCCTCAACTTATGTGTGGATGCGCACCTGGACAGATGAAAAAATTAGATGGAACATGTGTAGGTAAGGACTGAAAATAATTAAATTCGATGGCAATATTTTTTTTCCTTTCTGAACATTAAAATTAAAAGATAATAAAAAAAGAAAATTAATACCTGCAACAGGTATACATGTACAAAAGTTGTAATATAAGTGTCTTTATATCCGTAAGTATCACGGTTGATGATCTATTTGCTGTTATTTAACAATTTGTCCACCTAACTCAAACAATGGCATGTTATAGATAATCCATGCCATCTACATCTACATAGCCTCCTGCTATTTGGCATGGAGCTTCATACCATGGTATTGTCTATTGTCCTGTTTACGAAAAATATTAACACGACAAGAGATGCATATCGTTTATGGAACACGGATACTCTATATATTACTCTATTTTATTCACAAGGTTGGACGGAGCTTAATTTTCTCGGTCTTGTAGGTAGGATTTAAATAAAGAAGTCAGAATTAATTGACCCGTGACCAACCTGGTCAATAAAATAGAGTAATAATAAATGAGAAGATAAACATCTTTATTCCTTATAAGTACTTTGCTTTCCGATATGTTTTCAATGATTAACGAAGAATTAACGGTGATATTTTTTTTGTTTATTGAACTATGAATTAAAATTATTCATGGTGCGCAAAAAATGTGCAGTGCTTCTATAACCCCCAAAATATTATTATAGTCAATACTTATAAAACATTTATGAAATTTATTTGGCGGCAAATCTTGGTAAAGTTGTATTTTTTTCCATGAACATGTTAGACATTTGATGAATTTATTCGGCGTATTAATACAAGTAGTTACACCTGTCAATCAAATTGCACGTGGAGTGAGACTTGAAAGTGTATAAGCTTCATTGTTATATTCCGGTTAAAACCGGATTACATAATAGTTCATTTACGATATTAGGCGTTCTTTAGATGATCGTTGTATGCAATCAAGTTCTTTTGATTTTGATTTTTTTAGTATACAAAAAAATGACCCAAATTTATTTTAAACGCAAAAACAACTACATATTTCCAAAATTTGACAACGTTTGGCTGTTTCTTTAAAAATTGATAAATTTATCTGTTTGGTCATTGTTGTAATATTTTTTGGCATATTTTTTTTTAATCAAATTTAATATTCTACCGGTTTTCCAAGTTTTCTATTCCTAGCGTGTCTGATGAAGGTTAATCCAGAAAAGCGCTTCACACGCAGTGAAATTTTGCTTTTGTACATTTATTAAAATCATTTCAATATGTGGATCGTGTCTTTTTGGCACATATTCCATATTCTTTCGTTTTTAATATTATTTCAGAGTTTGGCTTTAGT
Source organism: Arcuatula senhousia (assembly GCA_963971305.1). Lineage (NCBI taxonomy): Eukaryota > Metazoa > Mollusca > Bivalvia > Mytilida > Mytilidae > Arcuatula > Arcuatula senhousia. The sequence continues at coordinate 31,018,191 of OZ020308.1, forward strand.
GCCGTGTTGAGGTGGTAGAAAGCTTCCCCGTGCTTCAGTTGTATGCTCTTATATATTTTCGAGTATTGGAATATGTGTTGGAAAGACACAGTTTACATATTTCCAAAATTTGACAACGTTTGGCTGTTTCTTTAAAAATTTATAAATTTATCTGTTTGGTCATTGTTGTAATATTTTTTGGCATATTTTTTTTAATCAAATTTAATATTCTACCGGTTTTCCAAGTTTTCTACTCCTAGCGTGTCTGATGAAGGTTAATCCAGAAAAGCGCTTCACACGCAGTGAAATTTTGCTTTTGTACATTTATTAAAATCATTTCAATATGTGGATCGTGTCTTTTTGGCACATATTCCATATTCTTTCGTTTTTAATAAAACACTTTCCAAAAAATATTTATATCGCAGATTGTTGAATTCATGATCAGCCAGAGAAATTTAAAATCGTGCTCATTGATTTTTTTAAAATCATGCTTATATGCATAGTTTTAATAACAGTAACTCCGAAGATATACATGTATAACCCTAATTTAATATGATCTGCAGATATGAACATATGTATGCTATCTGACTACTGTTTTCATGGGACATGCATCAATTCCACACTTGTTCCGACATGTGCATGTGACCACGGATACACAGGAAGAAGATGTGAATCAAGTGAGTATGTGTTTAATGCACCTTCACATATACGAGATAACCTTACGAGTTCTTACGAGACACATATCCAGAAATGAACAGTGCTTTGCCTAATTAATATTCATGTATGCAAATGAAATATAAGTCACGTGACATTGTATTAAAAATACGGAAAATATTCGGTTCTCATCCGTCACAGATGTAAATTGGAACCTTTTATGAACTTCCTAAAGTTTCCTGGCGGTTAAAAACAAACTTATTTTTAATAAATTTGATTAAAATTCTCTGAGTCTTTTGAACTCAAGGTGAGGAATAAGGCAATCTTTGTACGCCCGAGGAACCTACAGTTTAAAGATAAGGTTTGTATGCCTTATTCTGTCTTGTTTAACCTTAGTTGATCTCTAGAAATCAATATGCGAACCTTGTTTACATGCGAGTCAGTTTGAACTATTTCAAGATAAATGTTGGACTTTCTACAATATCAGCCATTTTTCCAAAGACTTTATACTGCTTTGTGAAGAGTGCTACGCTTCGAAATTTTAAATGAACAGGGAACCTTGAAATTTTAGCAGACATTGTTAGGAGGGGTCTCAAATTATTGAAACTTGTGTGTTGATTGAAATTTAACATGCGATTCGTGTCTGTAACACATATCTATCGATAATTTTTGAAAATTTCATAATTTGCTATTGTTCCTCAATGAGAAATTCTGGACCGGAACCGTTCCTGATATTAAAATATGCAAATTAAAAAAATGCATCAAATTTCTGGATATGATTTACGTAGACATTTCCGTACCTTTGTGAGGTTTTTCTGGGATAGGTACTCGTAACAAATTTTTATCGTCACCGGACGGTGGTGCGTAAAATTTCCGCACATCTGAAGAAATCGTGAAAGCACGGAAATAGCAAGCATATGATTGGAAGAAAATATCATAAGAACTCGTAAAACTATAAATTTTGAAAAATCGTAAATGAGGATATCGCATGCTAGTATGTGAAGGGGCTATTACGATGATTCAAAATAGTAGTTGAACTGTTTCGAGTTCTGGCGATTTCACACGAGCGAGAAAGACTTGTTTATGAGTACCAAAGAGCTAATTATGAGTCTTTGCAATCGAAAAAGAGTTGTAGTTGTAAACTCGTAAGAACTCGTGAGGAAATATCGTATATGTGAAGGGGATATTAAAGATTGAAGGCAAATATCGTAAGAATTCATTTGACTGTAAATTTTGAAATCGTAACAACTCGTAAGAGAATATCATATATGTGAAGGGAATATAGATACAAAATACAACAAACACCACATCTGCGTATTTACATTTGAGAATACGTTTCAACTGCTGTAATAAAAGGAGTAGTGCCACGAAGGCCCCTAATCGGCTCCAAAATCCAAATTTGATTTATTTGCTTGAATTTGCTGCTTTTGGTGTGAATATGACGTCACATCTAACAAATAGCATTATCATTTGGTTATTGACAAGGACCGTGACGAGCTAAAAATCGGTCTATTTTGTAAAAAAATCTGATATTTTCCGTTGATTTTCATGAATAAATCGGTGATTATGAAAATGACCACACTAAATTATTTTGTGATAGAAATGTGTATTATTATGTATTAAGTATTGAATTGACTATAAAAAAATATTTTAGTCGAAAAATGTGGCCAATACTAGATTGACAAAATACGACCAGAAATATAAATTTGAAAAATGAAGAAGTTTACAATACATGTATATGGGGTGTTTGGAAAGTCATATCTAGACCTTTGATACATCTTACAGATATGAACAGTTCAGTTATACCGTAACTCGTTGTTGTTGATAAATTTACGAAGAGTAGAAGTAGTTATACCGGGCCGATTTAAGGCCTTAATGACAAAAGACCTGATATAACAAAATGAACCTACAGCTAACCTAAGGTACAAAATCTATGCCTGGTAATTGGTTTACAAAATGCAGTGAATCAAACACAAATATTGACTTTTTAAATGTGTCTTTAAAATTATCTTGAAGGAATCAGTGTTCCCGAAACGAATAAATGTAGCGGAAATGTGTGCGTTCATGGAATATGCGTTGGTTCGTCTTGTTTATGCGATCTGGGCTGGACTGGAATGGACTGCAACACTAGTAAGATAAGATTGGTCATCATTTCATAAGTCATAAAACAAAAAAAGTTTGTTCTACATAATCTATGTATTCGGACACTTTGTAACATCTGTGACGATTGTTTAAGTAACCTTGTTTTACATATGAAGATCACCTCCAACTAAAAATACAACAGGCTTTTCTGTTACTGTTAATTTTAAAAGAAGTAAAATAAATAAATTTATTTATCATAGGCAACTAGTTCAATGTTCTATTATTTTTTTAATTCTGTATACTAACATATGTGATGTATGATGGACAATACTAATGACGAGAGTGCCAGAGACTGACAATCCTAAGTATTTACAACAGAAAAAAACATTTCTGTGAAAACTACATGCGAGACGAACTACTTGAAACGCTTCTTTTTGAAAAAGGATGTGTTCTAATACCATAGATGAAAATGTTGTCTGGCGTTGGAACGACATACGGATCTTAAATCAAAACTCGCGTGTTCATTCCACTTGATACAGGCATTTTAAACGAAATTGTGGGTATAACCAGGTTTTATGGCGCCAAACCTCCCTCTTCCATTGCGATCTTAGGATCCAGTAATGACCATACACAGGCAAAATGTTGACTGCGTTTAACGTGCGTCTGGGGTACGTTAAACGCATGTCATCTGACGCATATTAAATTACCGTTTCTAACCGCGTACGTCTGACGCACTTTAAAAATTTATTTTGGCAATATTTTTATTTCATAATAAAACACACTAAATAAATAGCTTACTAACTTCATACATTTTAGGAAACTATATGTCTGACGTATGGTAAATGTACGTTTACCGCACGTTTAAAAAACATACGTCTGACATATGTTTTTACAATAATTTGACGTATGTTTACCGTACAGCGGTTAGAAACGTATGTTTAATGTACGTTTATGCACTACGTCAGACGCACGTTTTTATTAACGTACGTCAGACATATGTCTAAATTTTGCCTGTGTAGAACACAAAAAAGTTGTGAAACACAATAGGGATATTGAGGTGATCACCTTAGTACAGCAGACCAGTCAAACACTAATTAAAACAATTAATCACCAAATCTTTTAACTCAATTTTGAACTTTTCTACTAGTGGTTGATAACGGAGAAAGATTTTTTTGAAGGATCGTATGAGACGTATTTTTTATAGCCCTGCTCCAAAAGTTGGTCATGAAGAAATCGGTGTCTGATAAAAAAATCTGTGAAATGTGTGCAAGCTCTGGCATATCGAATAAGTTGTGAAATATAAACACCGTATGCAAGGGAAGTAGATATATTGCTCTGTAGATTAGGAAAATTAATAATTTGAAAATTAAAATCGCCTCTTTTATCGTAAATTTTTGTACTGAGATGACCACCTGGGTCAAATTCGAGGTGCAAATCCAAGAAAGACGTGAAGCAATTTGATTCGATGGTCTTTTTAATCTCCAATTCTGGACGATATATTGAAGGAATCCATCTACCAAATGAACCACCTGGGTCAAATTCGAGGTGCAAATCCAAGAAAGACGTGAAGCAATTTGATTCGATGGTCTCTTTAATCTCCAATTCTGGAGGATATATTGAAGGAATCCATCTACCTAATGAAGTGTTATTAACAGAAAGAACATCATTAATATATCTGAATGTAAGATTAAATGACCTTGCCTCTTTCATCTTCTTGTTCTTTACGAGTCTCTGAAGAAATTCAGTCTCGTAAGAGTATAAAATCAAATCGGCGAGGAGAAGAGCACAGTTTGTACCCATTCGAATGCCGATTTGTTGTTGAAAAATCTCTCCTCCGAAGGTGAAAAATATGTTGTCAGTGTGGAAATCAAGCATACTGCAAACATGTTCCAGTGTGTAACAAATTTTATCTTTGAAAGGTGTTTTGGAAAAATATGTAGAGTTATAACGAGAAGTTTTTTTCAGGCGTCATTTTAGTTTTTCGTGTGGCAAGGTAGTGTATAAAGTTAAAAAATCGAACGTTTTCAAAGAGTGAACCTCAGAAAATGATCTAGATTTAAATGATACCTACTCAAATTCTGAATATTTTAACAGTAGTTATTTTTTATTATGCTTAACAGAAGAAAAGTTGTTTTCTTGAATTTAGAATAATATTCAAGATTATTCAATGAATACATTTTGTATCATTTACCCTTTATCAATGATTTACTTTCTCTTTTTTATAAAGCAAATAATTATAGGAGTTATTCAGAAAAAGGGTCCGAGTTGAATGTTTTAGGTTTAATCTTATTGGTAAAGCTTTTGATATCATTTCTTGATACTCACTTTCAAATGTTAATTTTATTTTGCCCTTGAGGTATTTTAATCCACTTGAACCTTCGACAAAAAAAGGCAAAGACAGTAACACAAAAGACAACACAAGGAATTGAAGGAAAAACATGAAACAACTTAACTGCATGCTGTCAGCAATGCGAGCTCATGATTTAGTGATAATGAACTTGTGTGCTCTGGAATGTTCCTCTTTTAAAAAAACACACCGTTTTTTTCTCATAACGATTGATTACCAGAGGGAAATACAAAACTCTATGACAAGCACACATACGTACTACATGTAATCTCATAAATAAGCATACTGTATTTTTGAAGGAGCAAATAAATTTTACATTCATGTACTCCGGTTTTCTCCACCATTGCAACTGACCGCCATGCAGGGCCCAGATGCATCAAAAAGAACTTTAAAACACATGTACACCCCCACACCCCACTCCCCCCACACAAGAGTAGTTTTAGATTTCATGTTGTGCATAGGAACTTTATTAGATCAATTATGAAACTCATTTTAACATGTTTTGAATTATTTCAACGTATCTACCAGTTTGTAAAATCCTTGAGATGTTTTATCCTATTCGGTAATATTGTTGGTAGAGCCACCCTGATGAGTCTTGAATAGACGAAACACACGTCGGGTGTAGTAAAATTCATTGCCTGAATCTTTGTTGTAATTTTGATTTAAATAAATGTTTTGCTATAAGAAAAGACAAAACAAGTAATACATACCGGAGAAATTGGAAGATCGCAATGATCCTGACTTTGTACAGGCATTTAAAAAATTGAGGATAAAAACAGGTTTTATGCTGCGCCCCCATTCCATTGTGACCTTTGGGTTGTAAAGATATAATAGGCATATTGGCATGATCATCTCAGTACATGTACAACAAGCAGCCTAACACAAACCAATCGCTAACCATATCTGATAACCTTGGTCTAACATATGTTATCTTTAAGGATAAGAAAAAAAAATATAAATAAAATAAAAGTCTTTTATCGTAATTTTTTGTACTGAGATGACCATCCGGGTCAAATTTGAGATGTAAATCCAATATTGTGATCTTTACCTAATTATAAAGAATGGGCATTTTTCCAGTTCAGGTCTGTAGTAATGGTTTTTCTGTGGCTTCCAAATGCATGGATTAGTGTATTGGGTAAGTGTGTTCATCATTTCTTCCGTAAATGATTCTTTTCAGTGTGAGATGACCAGGTTGAGATGCGAGCACGTGCAGCGATCTCAAACTGGTCAATTAACCAATTATATCCGTCGGTACTGATATTGATCGATGATGTCGACCAATGAAATGCAATGTTACTTTAAACTTTCGGTGTTTAGAATGAATTAACCTAAGGTTTCAGAATATAAAAAAATGTTTTTTTACGGAAGAAATAGGTACTTACACGCGTCCTTGGAAAACCGGCAATGATCTTTCACTCGTGATAGAATTTTTTGGGTCTTTTGACTCGTTCCGCTGCGCTCCACTCGCAAAAAGACTGAAAAATTATATCTCTCGTGAAAGATCAGCCGGTCTTTTCCAAGAACTTATGTAAGAACCTATAATTCTTAACTCACCTGGATCAAAGCTTGCTTTTACCCTGAACCTACTAAACATAATTTAATGAACCTCAGTATGATTAACCTATAGGGTATCTGGTCCAAAAGGTTTGTTTCATTTCTTTATTCGCCCAAAACATCGTTACTAAAAATAGAGCATATTGTAAAATTCCGTAAAATGGTCTAGAACTCAAAAAACTATAACAGATAGGAATAATGTACTAGATTTTTTGATCTTTAGAAAGAAAGTTTTACAAAAGCTTGTCTCTATTGGGTCAAAGTTGCCAGGTGATTCATTTTAAAGGTAGTGTCCTTGTTAAGGTAACATCCACATTTTTTTTTATGTTTTTGTTGATAAAATGATGACCTTTGCATTTAGAGAGTATCTACCGTTTAGTTTAAGAAACCTTGAATCTTTGCAATGGATTTAATCAGCTAGAGCATGAAGACAAATCACGCAAGATAACGACTTTTACAACACATAAGGAACTCTATCGGTCCAAGAGCTTTATGTTCGGGATAAAGGCGGCTTCCGACTTCAGCCAATGTTTCATGACATTGAATGTGTTAAAGATATTTCTGATGACATTGGTGTATTGTGCGTGTCAAAGGATGCACGATCAGGGAGACTATGGGCAGTTTTGGGTAGAATCCAGGAAAAGAAGCTGACACTAAATGACAACAATGGTCGTGATGGATACGATCATGTTCATGGAATATGTATATTGTCGAAAAACGGCATTGGACCGACATCAGATCATGTAAAGGATAACGTTAACGCAACTGAACCAACTACTAAACGAAACGTTTTGTTAGGGTAAAGAATTCTGCAAAAATTTCAGAAACAGAAGCAGTAAGAAGCAAAGGTGTACCAAAGGGATAATCATCATCACAAAACCGTAAAGACAAAACAAAACCGGTAGACAAAAAATCATCATAACGAAACAAACCACACAACAACATAAAAAACACACACACATACCAACAAAACCGCATTCAGCAACGTGAACTCAAGTCGAAACGAGAGTGAATTCAGGTGCTCCGGAAGAGTAAGCAGTTTCTGCTTGCAGCCATTGAAAGAAACCGACTTTTGGAAATTATTAGCTACACAGCTTATCACGACCGCAAACAACGCTGGATTGGAAGAGCACGAAAACGAGACTTAAGAACCTGTTCATAGAGAAAACCATGCAGAATCGTCAAATAGCAATCGTTTAGTTTTTTTAAAAAGTAAAGTACAACTAAAAAACCATACTTTAAGACTTATTCAGGCAAATTATTTTTTTTTCGAAAAATACAAGATGGCTGCCATACATGCCATACATGTGTTAATAGCTATATATAGCTTTCATCCGATTTATCGGTGATTCAATCAAATTTTATTTGAAATTTGGACATTTTCATTGTGATTTTCCCCAGTTTATAGATAAGGAACGAAAATTGGAGCTAATTTGTTTAAAAAGTTATGTTTTGTCTTTCAAATGCAGTGCAATATTCGTAATTCATAATTTTGTACCTTTGGTACTTTAAGGTAGAACTTGGAAAAAAATGCTAAAATTTGTTATTTTTAAATGTGCTCGCTGTCCAAAGATAACGCTTTTATATCCTCATCTGTTGGACATTCAAAAACATTTTAACATATCAACACAAACATATAAAAAATTATTATTGTTTTTACCCCGTTTCTTATTATTCTTTTTTATTATTTATTATTATTATTGTTCTAGGGAATTCGACTTAGCGTAATGAAACTTGGCCAAATTGTAGACCATCATCCAAAGTTTTATACTAGGTGTTTTGAATTTTTTCAACATGGCCGCACTTTCAAAATGGCGGCCATCGGAAAAAGTGGGCGGAAATTTGTTTTTCATCGGAACGTCTTGAAAATGGGTCATCTGGGTTAAGTGGACATGCTGATCATTTTGGCGCAACAGGAAATGTGATCCGATTCCCGGTTTTAAAATAGCGGCTGTTTTACCACACCTGCCCCCAAAAACGTCAACTTTGTCCCATTTCGACGAAATTTGATTTCTAGACTTATTTTGATGCACTGATTTTGAAGGAATACTATCCAAGGCGATTTGGGGCGACTTCTGTGTTGGCATCCCAACACAATTATACCTAGTTGTCTTTGTTTTTAGATAATAATCTACGATTTTATACCAGTGACTTAATTTAGCATATCTCGTGCTTACGTTTGACAGATATTATTTGACTTATTTACCTTGCAATGAAAGTGTATAGATATATTTTCTATTTTTTCCATTATTCATCTTAGGCTTGTTAAAGTGCATGTGTTTCAATGATGAGCACCCTCAGAGTATCCCAATGTTAAGACCTTATCACGTATCATGTATGTATTTTTTTCATTAACCTGTCTGTCCTATTACAGTCCCAGGACCCGGGAATGAAACATCCTTACCAACGTGTTTTGATGTTTTTCATTCTAATGAAGTTCAAGAAAGTTGTTTCAACAACTCACCTGATTTCATAGAGCAACTTTGTCGAATTTATCCATATACGAAAAGTGGAGTTGCTTGTGTTCATCCTCCAAAAGATGACGGACATGGTACCTCACCCTACACCTTATTCACTATCGATGGACATCATATTCATCCTGTAGACCACTCATGCAAGTATACATCGTATCATAAATAATTATTTTATCTTAATTTATACTAGTATAACTCCGCCCTTAATACCTGAAGTACTTTGAGAGTGCTAATGCATGCTTTTTGGCGTAAGTTGCGTACCCGTTCAAGAAAGAAACATGATTGATTATAATGATTTTTAAGGTCTCCCCTTTTTCGTAAAAAAATGAAGGGCCCAAAAGGGGCAATTGATTTTTATTTATGGTCCGATTTTGATTTTGTTTCGGTCATTTATTGGATACAAAGTGGTTAGTTAGTTATTGCTTTACTCCCAAGCAGCACGATTTCGGCTATATCCGGGAGATGAACATGAAAGTGGTGATACAATGAACATGAAATGATGATGAAGTGGAGGAAATGAATCGGGTAGGAGAGTTTTGACTGCCACTGGAAAAAGAGGTGATGGGTAGGGACGGGAAATTTTGCCTCCTGTGTGGGAATCCTACGGGTCCTACTCTTACTCAACCTGCAGCTGGGTTCTTTAACGTGCGAGGAACGCGACATTTTTCCCAACACGATGCACCACTATGGTTTGCGGTCAGGTTTTCCGCATAATCGCCTGACGACCCCGCATCTCTCGATGTCAGGGCTGCCCCATTCAACCACCTGGGGCACACATCCCAGTCGCTTTGTGGGCAAAGCGGCCTGACCCGATGTCAAGTTTCTGAGCGCTCTTTAGTGGACTTTTACCGACAAGCTTAGCGCTGCTGCGGGCCTTTTCGCCAACCGGAACCCACAAGTGTAGGATACCAAGTGGAGTTTTGTTTTGATCGTTATTGGATACAACGTGGAGGATAAATTTCTTCTTGACCTTACATTTTCTGTTTAGCAATTAAGGGATTAAAAGGGGGAAATAAAATGTATTTATTTTTCTGATTTTGTTTCTTCTTTTATTTTCTTTATTCTAAATTCTAGTTAGATATAACACCCGGGTTAACGCTTTATCGTGAAATCGGCGGTTAAGGCAAAATGTAAACAAACGATAATATGTCAATGGGAAAAGTTTTGACTATTTTGGGGACTTTTTTTTAGAGGTACTACATTGATTTGCGCTAACAAATAAATGAAGTTTATAGAGTTTTCATTTCATTTAATTTTGTTTATAATTAAAGAAAAAGTTTCGAGTTAAAGAGAATGTTTGGCAAATATTTCAATTTTTTCTTCCATTTGCAAAAATTTCGTGTGAACTTGGTCAGAATCATGCAAAATAAATATCTAGAATTCTTTATCTATCATCTGTGTAGCCACTCTTTAAGTGCCATTCATCATATCTCTTTATTTTAACAGTTATTTTAAATTCTTGAAGCTTGGTGTATTAAAAAAATGAAGTCAAAGTTGTTGTCGTTTAACGCAGTTTTAGTTATGTTTTAGTTATCGTCAACATAGCAAGTGTTCAACAGTAGCTCCTTATTTTGAAACAGACTGTACATGTTTTTGTTCTGTTGGGATATACTAAAACAAAATGTTTACAATAAAGGTTTGGGTACGAATTTGATTTGTGCACTAACGATTTATAAAGTTTTTTCTTTGTGATCATTTCAAAAATTTTCATTAAAAGGTATTTTCGTAACAGTTGTAAACAAACACTCCATAAAATAAAATTGAACGGAGAGTGCACATTCATGCAAAAAATTGTTGTGACAAAACAAATATTTAAAAATCACAAAATAACAAAACCATGCGCAACCTATACATCTTGCTTTTTTTGACCGAACTTAATTTAAATGACAGTATTACCGAAAATCTTGAAGTTTGTCTTAGCTGCCGTATCAGTAAATCAATATTATTGATCCACACATTAAAATATTTTGTGGTGCGATGCAAGTGATGACAATAATTAATAATACAATAATAGCAATGATAGAAGGTGAAATATTACTCATCTTCAGCAATAAATAGAAAGTATCAGCAAATAACACAATGAATACAAATAGCAGACAACATCAAATACCGTATAAGTTGTTTTTTTCGCAGGTACATAATTTTCACTTTTTTCGCGGTAGTTTGCAACTCGCGAAAATAAAATCCCGCGAAAATAAAGGACTAAAGCCACGAACCCTAATATTTGGCCCTAAATCGGGCATTTTTTTCAAATTCATTTGTTAAATGAGATTTTTGTGGCCAAGTAGTCTAAATGATTACTTGTTACAAAACAAAATCAATTTTAAAATTTTCTATACTTGTGACATTGTAATGACGTCATAAAGTGATGCTAAAATTGAAAATATGCTAATTTCAGCTAAATTTCACAATTTTCCACCTGGTTTTTGGTGAAAATGACATGGGCGCCACCCCTCGCCCAAAAATATTTTTGCTTAAATTTTATAAATACATTATTTTCTTCATATTTCAACAAAAATTTTGATGGGCGAGGGGTGGCGCCACATATGAAATCACAAAATTGTGACTGAAAAACAAGTCATTTTGACCAAAAAGTGAAAAATCACTGATTTAGGCTATTTTTGAAGGGTTTGGGTACTTGAAAATTCATTTATACACCATAATCAAATCTTTTCTCTTTTAACACAGACATCCAGCTAAACATACACAAATTTTGGTGTAAAACAAACCAATTTTGATATTTGAGTATAAAATGGGCCGAATATGGGGGTTCGTGGCTCTAGTCCTTTTCGTAAAAAGTATATGTGCAATTTATACTCGCATATAAGTAATTGCTAAAATTGAATTCCGCAAAAAAAGACCATCCATTTTTTAAGAAATCCGCGAAATTTTGCTCCCGAGAAAAAAACCCCAACTTATACGGTAATGGAGAGTAAATCAAGGGACGATACTTTTCACACTACGTCACAGGTACAGGGAAACACTAAAATGTGGACTGGTTACACATGACAGGAACATAAACGGCACGACACTCGCCTCTTCCTTGAAGAACCAGGACACATCTTAAGCAAAAATAACTTCACAAAAATGTCAATAATGTACTCTAATGAAAATGTAGCAATTAGCTCCTCCTCGGAAATTGCTTCTGTGAAAACAACAATGAACTGCAACATATTTACAAACTCCGTATCGAAGTAATTAAACATCATATGTACTGTACATCACAGTCTTAGTTGTGTATCAGTATGGAGCCTAGGGCCCCTATACAGAGAATTCTGGCGCCTTCGGAATGGCATAGAATATGCCTGCATTCTCATTGGTACTGTGGTTGAGAATGGACAGGGGGGACATTCCTTAAACGAGCAACTTCAACAGCCACTGCTGGTAAATGCCATGGATGATTCGTTGGGCCACAACTATATGGAGACAGGAATGGCGCATCTGACTCCAATATGAGCTGAGGAGCAATAAGCTGAACTGCGGTAAGGCTTTCCTTTACAGACTTCCATGTCATGCCAAATACAATATTTGGCAATGTCTGCCACTTGAGAAGCTTATCAATTCCACCAGTGAAGCAATGGCGATGAAACTTCATGCTCTGGCATTCGTGCTCAGATATTAGTTTAAATGTGCGTGAAGCTGCCGTGTCGTCTCCATGATCACGACAGTTGATGATGACTGGAAGACTCATACGTTTCCCAATCAATAACCCAATCAATAACTGCTGTACAAAGGCTTCCTCCTGGCACTGTTTCACCATCGTCTGGCAACGACCGGGAGTGCGACAAGGTTCACATTCATAAACAGTAGAATAGTCGAGCCCTATCTCAACAACTGCTACGTATCGATGTTCTTTAAGCAAGGTCTGTAGTTCATGCAGACAGTCTTCTGTGATGCCTTTACTTGCAATAAACACCGATGGCATTACGGAGGTGTTCTTTCCAGTAAGACCAGTTAGCTCGAAAGACATAGTTGGCAATTCCGTAGTAGAACTCACATCCTTTGGAGGACAGCTTCAAATTCATGTCCTAAAAGTTTCGGAATCTTAGCCTCTTCAACACAAGGTCGAGATGGAAGTGGGTGTCTATGATGAAGTATGGCTCACTGGGGGAAGTTGAGGTCCCCTCTATACCGTCTCCCTAAAAAGTAAGGTACCTGAAACTCTTGACAAACTCTTGCTGCCTTTCAATGCTCACCCTGCGTAGACAGCTTACTGTAAGCTCCCAGTTGACGAGACAGATCACATGATTAAGTGGACGGACAGTTAAATAGAACACTCGGTCCGGGCTGTAATGTTCAATGTAAAACATCAGCATCTGCTCTTCTTCTTTTGAAAACCCACTCATTACAGGTATGTGCAACTCCCTACTAATGGCATATTCAAGCAACCCATTTAGCGTACCACAACCAAACCATTTCACAAACAGGTGGAGTGATCCATTTACCAAAAGGCACCAATGGTTCAGGGTATCTCCGTCAAAGATGTAGCTGATCTTACGACCCTGACCTGCAATTCTGGTGTGAGTATGCCCGACTGCAACACTGGACTTCTATGTGACCTGCTTCTCACATTCCCAACAGGCTATTGCAGCGTACTAGAACCATGGCACATGTTCCTTGAAGACATGTCTTCTGATCTTCTCTCTCGTTTCTAACCCACATACCAAGCATGTCCGGAGGCGACTCTTTAGGGTAACACTGCACACCTCCTCAACAGGTGAGGAGCCCTAGATGAGGAGGTTCCTTTAGTACACTGAATCGTCCTGGCCATGGCAGACACCATCCCATGATCCTCTAATATTCTCTGATCATGGTCATCACCCTCTCCAACTTCATCAAACTCTTGGTCAAATCCACCTGAGGCTTTGTAAGCACTTGCGTAGCAGATCACTACTTTCTTGCCGTTTTGTAGTGGAACAGTAATCCCCCTATTGCAAGATCTGATGCATCTGTGTCAAGAACGAATTTATCTGTTTGGATAGGCCAAGCAAGGGTCTGACATCAAAGCTCTCTTGATGTTTAGAAAAGCTTCTTGGTGTTGATGTTCCAAAGCGGGATAATCAGTCTCATGTACCAGAGCGTATAAACATGCTGCCAGGGGGGCAAAATTTTTGACATGGTCCCTGTGATATTTCACACCCCCTAGGAACATAATCAATTCCTTCTTATTGGTTGGTATTGGCCAGTTTGGTGCTGCCTCTGCCTTAGTTAGGGATATTTTGATCCCTTGTTCACTAAACAATTTTCCCAGGAATTCTACTTGTTTTTTAAAGAGTTGGCTCTCTTTTTGGGTTTCAGTTTCAGGTCGAACTGTCTAAATCTGAGTAGTGCATTCTAAGGTTCTCAAGGCAATGCTCAAAAGATCTACCTAAGATCAAAATATCGTCAAAGTAAACTAGCAGCTCTGTTCAGGTAAGACCACGTAATACAAGTTGCATTGCTCGCTGGAATGTGGCCGGGGCGTTGCAGAGCCACATGCCAATTCTTGTATGTTATAAGAGGCCGTAACTTGTTATGAAGGCAGTTTTCTTGCAGTCGGCCTCCTCTAATTGGATCTGGTAATACCCGTTGGCAAGATCTAGGGTACAGAATGTTGTCATACCCTGCAAGGAATCCAGGCAGTCTTCAATAATGGACAAGGTAAAGCAGTCCTTGACTGTCTTATCATTAAGAGCACGGTAGTCTATGCACCACCTAACAGATCCGTCACGCTTGCGTACGAGTACAGGTGCAAAGGCATATTCAGAGGTGGTCGGTCTTATGACATTTGCACTTAATAATTTCTCAATGCGTTGTTTTTCCACGTCTTGAAAGCCCAGGGGTACCAAGTGAGGATTCTGTAATACCTGCCTCCGTAGCCAATCGAACACTGTACTTTACTGGTTCGGGGGTGTCAATGATTTCCTCAAGTTCCTCCACCTGACCAATACATGTTCCTTTCATCAGTTTTACAGAGCGCACTGTGTCTTAATCAGGTTGATTTTACAGGAGTCATCACTTCCAACAACCCTTGAGACCATGACGGGTAATGAAGAACAGGCTTCTAGCAGAAAATCATTACTTGGTGGAGGATGGACCTTGACAGCTAATGATGTCACAGAATTTGGTGGTAAGGTAATTCCTCTTTGCAAAACTGCTTTTGCAATATTAACGTCATTGCCAGGAACCGATGGGGCGGCTATTGACTCTCCGTTTATTAATAGCCTACGACCAGGGATGTCCACAAGGGCCTTGCGTGCGTCCAAGAAATCCAGACCTAGAATAAATCTGTCGTTGATTGTATTGACACACACATCTCACTCAATAGTAGTGTTTCCCAAGGTTATCGGGATAGCTCGTAAGATGTCCCCATATACAGGCTGATTTCCTATTCCCATTAGCTCAACTTACTCGCTTCTTACATAAGTCTTATCAAACAAAGACTTGTCTGCAATAGTGATCATAGCAGCCGTGTCCACTACAGTTCTAGTCGCATTTCACAAATTGTTGCGTCAACCATCATACTCCTGCCTATCACTCTCCTTGCTTTTATCTTTCTTAGGCTCTTGTCCTCAGTAGTCTGATCGGAGTCTATCGACCAGGCCCGTTCATGATTAAATAGCTTGTAGAATTCGAGGACAATGTCCCCTGCTCTGAATGCATGGGCCTACAAAAAGGAGTTGAATCAGGGCTCCTGTTCCGATATGGTGATGGCGACCTTGATCGTTTTGGACTTTATCTTCTCTGTGAAGGGTGGTAGTGATAAACCACTCTGGGAGAAGCGAGGTTGTTGTCGATCATACTGTGATCTAAATTTACGGCTTGGGCTCCGCTCTCTGGAAATCAACTGGCCCATCATGACCACCAACTGTTTAATGTCAGACTTTAACTCATTGTCTGGCTGTGAAGTGTCTGGGGCCATCGGCTCCAAAAGTTATAACTCACTGTTAAACTAAATAAATAATGACACTTGAAGAGTGGATACAGGGATAATACATAAAGAATTTTTGATATTTATTTGATTCTGACCGGGAAAACAATTTCTCTAATTTTCATCCGATTTATCAACCTCTCAACCAGTTGTGAAAAAAAAAATTTCTCACCGGTAGAGAGAAATTTGTTCTCAGCATAATTGCACGTGCAATTGATGAGCGACCTTTTGCAATTTCTTATCTGTAAACATTAGAGAAAAAAACCTTCGACAACTTAATTCTCGATGATTATGGAATTTCTAACTAGAAGCTATATGGAAATGTTGTCAAACATTCACTTTAAATTAACTCGAGCCAAATTTAATGAAATAATAACCTTCTAAACTTCGTTCATTTGTTAGCACAAATCCATGTTTACCTCTAAAAACGTCCCCAAAATAGTCAAAACTTCTCTTTTCACATTGGCATATTCTCGTTTGTTTACATTTTGCCTAACCGATCTGCTGATAACCACATATTTCACGATAACGCGTTAACCTGAGTGTATAAGGAAACTTAAATATTTTTATTTCTAAATATTCATTGTAACTCTATAACGGGATGCATGTGACAAATATGTTTTGTCAGTTCACCATAGGATGCAAGTGTCAATAAAAAGCTACGCCGAGCGCAGCATGATACGATCGCAACATGTTGAACCCTGTACGTTTTAGGCCCGATATGGATAGTCAATTGCTCTGGACACATGCAGCCCATGGTAGACTGACAAATGTTTTTGACACATGCAGTGGACTTTCCACCCACATTTTAAAAGGAACTATTTTTTTTCCAAAAAAGATCAAATTTTGGCCCCTAATTACATAATAATGGAAAAATGCGGGGGGGGGGGGGGGTCCAAAAAATAATTCTCAATTTTGTATCCACTATTTGTTCAAGAACAAACATGCAAAAAAAAATCAAAATCGGATCACAATTAAAAGTTTCGATTTTGGTCCCTTTTTGGCCCCTAATTACATAATCAGGGGGAAAAAGGGGGGTTGCAAAAATTAATTCTCAATTTTGTATCCGGCCCTTAATTTCGAAACAAAACAACGGGGCCCCTCAAAATCAATCCCATTCACCCTTTTATGATAAGGAACGTTATTGCCAAAGAACAAAACAATCGGATAACCAGAACTAAAGTTATCGTGGCAACAAACATAAAAGTAGCATTTCTGGCCCCTTTTTGGCCCCTTATTTCGAAACCAAAAACGTGGGACCTCCAAAATCAATCGCATCCATCCTCTTATAGTAAGGAATGTCATTTTGAAATCTTATTGCATTTGGATAACTAGAACTAAAGTTATCGTGTATACACTAAAGTTAACAGACAACGACGACAGCATCATACCATTATACGTCCGCAATTTTTTTGCGGTCGTATAAAAACTATCGACTATCCATATTGATATATATACCTAGAACGTACTGTACAGGGTTCAACTTTTTGAAGTGCATATGTTTATATATGATACGTTAAAAGATAGATGTAGATTGTTTGACAAGAAGACGTCCATCTATTATACTTTTGTAGTATAACGACTTTCCTCGATTAATTTATATAAACTTTTGAAAAATTCTATGACATTTAAAATGGACAATGAATGTTACAAAAATATCAAATATGCTCACAGAGATACTTTGTTGATCAACCAAAGAATAACACACACCATATTCTGCATTCATCTAATGTGTACCTGTATCTATTTTACAAATTAACAGGATAATGCCTAAAAATAGTTCTGTTAATTTTTTTCAGTGGATGGTGTCAACGCATGTTTTCCTGCCAAGTCTTATGTTTTAGGTAAAAATAACAAGACTATAACAATGGAATCGATACAAATTGGTGAATCTATTCTCACAGCTGACAAGTTTGGTAATTTTCAGTACACAAAGGTTATATTGATGATGCATAGTGACAGCATTGGAGAGCTGAATTATATAAAAATAACTACTGAGGGAGGAAAGTCGCTAGAAATCAGTTCTGCACATTTACTCTATGTTGGTAAAGAACCTTACAATCTTTCTGTCATGGTGGCAAGAAAAATCAAGAAAGGAGATTATATACAACTCTTTAACAAATACAATGGCAAAACTCGAGCTGCTCGGGTTATCAAGATATCTGAAATTACCAGGCGAGGATTATATGCACCCTTGACAGAAACCGGGAATCTCATCGTAGATGATCATCTCGTTTCGTCATATACTACCTACGAGAATCAAGAACTTGTTCACGCCCTTTTTGCACCTTGGCGCTTTGCTTACTACATCCAAACATTGATAATGGGACATGATACGTACCTACCAACAGAAAGTGATGCACATTGGTCGCTGAAAGGCTTTTTCATGTTTGCTGATCTGAAATGCTACTTATTTAACGAGGAGTACTGTAGCTATATGTACATAAACTAGCTGTTAAAAAAAAAAACAAATTAAAATAATTATAAAAAACACAAAAGTTATTTAAATGCAATCACATTTTGAACTCACCTGGACCAGGTGAGCTATTGCCATCACTTGGCGTCCGTCGTCTGTTAACATTTTTTTCAAAAATCTTTTCCTCTAAAACTTCTGAACATAATTTAATGAAACTTGATATGATTGATGCTTAGGGTGTCTTGCACAACAGTTATGTTTCTATTTTTGATCCTCCATAAAACATGGTCACTGTTGCTAAAATTAGACCGGGGGTCAGACTACATTTCTTGGCTTGTTTAAGAGAAAGAGAAAATCTTATGCAACTTTTCTTCTTATAATCCGACAGGGTGATTAAATAAGCAAACCGCATTTAATTACTAAATTTGAATAAAAAATATATTATATTTGACAATTTAAAAAATACACTGTGAGTGACCTAAATTTATATCTGGTCGGTTGCAACATAAAGTGTTTTATAGTTTGGACTGCTCTGAACGAAAGGTAATTTTGGTGTGCTATTGACATAAAGTTCTCTAATGTTAACTTTGGACTGCTCTGACCTAAAGTTAACTCTGGTCTACTCTAAGCTGTCCTTGTCATGGACAAGGGCTGTCCGCACCGTGCACTGCTCCATCAAGTCTTAAGTTAACTTAAGTTAACTAGATAATGGACCGAGGTTAATTTAAGTTAACAAGAAAAGCAACCTAAATGACTGTCTGATGTTAACTTTTTTACAGGTTATGTCTGGATGCATCTGTACTTATCTCACCGGGGTTGAAAACACTTCATTCAACGTGTTGTCAATTTTCTTGCCAAATTTGAGTGAATTAAGGGCAGGTGAATAACGGTTTGCCCAAAGTAGGTTATTTATGCCGGACAACAATAGAACTAATAACGATTATTTTATATAGGGCTGCCAAAATTATACCTTTTGTGCCGGTAAAGTAAAGATTTAGAAGGTATATTCTGCATAAAAATGCATTGCATCCAGTGTAAAAATGCGAAATTGATAGGTTTTATGTCGTTAGGGACGTCTCAAGTATAGCTTCTAGTGATAGAAATAAAAAATGCAACAAAGTTGTAGACAATATTTTTGCTACTCCTTACGCTCGTTGCATCTAATGAAGTCTAATCGGGTACTCTACTCAAAGATTAAGAATGCTGTAAGGAAAAATTTCTCATGAGAGACAATCTACCAAAAATGTTGAAAATATCAAAGACTATATGAATATATAAAGATGAAGAGCTTAGATAAATAAAAACCATAATATGCCGAACTGGAAACTAAATAATATTTGAGATCAACCTAGTTCTGGGATACATGTAGGAGGAACTTTCAAGTTAAGGATAAGTATCAAACTGCGGTGTCTGTCCAACACATGGTCTTTGCTCTGTTTTAGAAAAAAAAAACATTTACAACTTACAACTTACAAATAAAAATCAACCAACACCTTAAAATTTTAGACAATGCATCTGTCAACTCTTTCAGACTCATTCGAAATGTGAAAAATGAACATCGCCATGTAAATGTGATTAGCAAAAATCAAAAAACACATTTAAACAATTAATTCAAAGAATGAAGCAAAATTCGAATGTTTAAAGTCCGAAAACGCGAATACAAAACAGTAAACATGAATGACAACAGCACGAGAACCTTAGAACATGGAAGCACAAAAACAACTGCTATAGCTGCTGCTTAAACAATATATAAGATCAGAGGAACCTTTGCTATTTTGTCTTTTTTTTTACTTTTTAAGATGATAAAGGGATAGGGAATAAACGCGTATTTGAAACAATTTTTCAAATATACACATAACATGAATAAGGACCTAATTAACCGATTACGTAAAGTCATTTGTGATACGCTGATATGCACACAAATTGAATATGATACTATTCAAATGACTTTCTTATCATAAATTTTTTTACTTTAATTATATATTATAGAATTTGGATTAGATCTTAATTTACTATTAAGTTATTTGTTGTAACTCACCCGTTTCGTAATAAAGGGATTGTTTCTGATGTGATGAACGCTACACTGCTTTCAGATAACAAAATACCTGACTTATTGACTAATTTAACAGACAATTAGTTTGGCGTATTTGGCATGTAAATAAAAATTCTAGACTATTAAGTTGATTAATACACGATTATAACACTGGACCTGCAGACTCAATAACGTTTATAGTCCTGTTGTAAATTAGAAGATACATCTGATAGACATCTATGTCTGTTTTATCATTTCGAATAGACCGAATAGCTACGGTCTCACTTCAAACCATGTTAAATCATACTTGTATATCATGTATATTACATAAACATTTAAACAAACTGTTAGAACATTAACTGTCACTAATTATAGAAGTTTTATAAGTTATTCTGATAGATATATTTTCTGAAGCCGACTCATTTATTACTCTCGTTGATTATTAAAAGTAAATCTAAGAAATTCAATATAGTTTTGCATCTGTTTTCTCTTTGTCCTCTAAGAATTATAAATGTACTGTTTCATGTACAACATATTTAGTTTCTTGTTTATGTGTAGTTCAAGTTTTGATGACGAGAGGTTTCGCCTCTTAAATTATTATGAATGGTTTGTATTGCATTTTTATTACCTGTTTCTTTTCTTATATTGATATTAACTTCGGGGTTTTGTTTTGCCTCTTCTTTACCACGAACAAAGTTATTATTCATACAAATAGAAAATAGTGAGATTTGGAATAAGTGTAAGCGACACAGCCCACACAACAAAAGGTAAATCAGAAAAAAAAAACACAATGAAAATTAAATCATCCTTTAAAAATTATTGTTATGTTTTCCAATAAAAGCCATATTCTTTGAAATATATGATACATGTAATAGTTTGTGGAATGATCGAACATAGTACAGACAACAACGCCAAAGTTGGACCACACTTGCTCCCTGTAGAAATATTCCCATACAGCATAGTGTGTATACATCCCAATATAAGTCTAATGACTGAGATTGTTGAACACGAAACTAAGGACGTACATGTATGATGTTTTTGCAGAGTATCTATTGCCATGGATTTCATGGGCGGGACAAACCATGAATACACGCGTTGCGCATTTGCAGGATTGGTCACAATTTAGCAAAAAGAGGGGGAACTTGTAAAAAAACTGGTTCCAACATGCTAATGAACGAAGAAAGTAATTTCTTTATTTCCGTTCAAGATTGATTTTTTATTGGTTGGAAATGTTGATGGTTGGTTTATTTGTCAGTTACAAATGATTTTTACCTTATATGTTGAATCGTTGATAGAAAATACCGTTCCCTTTGTCCCATGTTGAATGACGTCGTTTTTCTCCCCGTGATCCCTGATGACCTCGTCTAAATGACGAGTCAAGTCCGGAACGGATATATTGTGCAAACCTAGTATTAAAATTCAAATCAAAGAAGGAACTGAAACTTTACCTTGATTTCGGCAACGTCCAAGATAGACGAGAATATCAATTTATTACATACCGATGTAAAGACCGTGGTAGTTTTGATATGGTACCGATAAATATTTTATTTAAATTGAAAGGCTAAACCAGATTTGATTTTATCAATGTGCAGATTAATAAACGTTAAGAGAACGACATGGTTAGAAAGAATAGTGCTTAGTCAAAACATTTAAGGAAAAAGCACCAGCATAGCAAAAAAAAAATTGCTATTGAAAGGCCGAAGACCATATGAATATGAAGAGCATAGACAAATAAAACCATAATATGCCTAACTGGAACCCAACAAATAATTAGAATCAACTTAGTTCTGTGATAGGAGGAACCTTAGAGTTAAGGATAATAATAAAACGGCGGTGTCTGCACAACTCATGGTCTTTGCTCTATTTCAGGTACAACATTTAACAAATACACATCAACTTAACATATTTTGCCTCTTTCAGACTCATTCACGCGTATTCGAGTCTAAAAAATTAATATGGTGCAATTCAAAGGGCTTGTTTATTTGTAAAACTTTTTAAAAACTGTTGACTTAAATTAGAATGTAGATAACATTTTAATAAACTATTAAGTAATTTTGTTGTTTACTCACCCGTTTCGTAATAAAGGGATTCAATTTGTTTCTGATAAACGCTACACTGCTAACTAATAAAAAAATTCATGACTTAAAATTGCTATGTTACTATTTATCTCTACATGAATTTATTTTATGCAATAGAAACCTATGGTTATAATTGATGGACCAAACACCAAAGGTAATACATTCTATAATTATTCATTACTTCAATAATCACGGTCGTTATACTTGTCCTGCGACAACATGTTTTCTACCGATTTTTCTGCTTGTTTTCTACCGATGATCCATGTTTTCTACAGATTGTTTTTTAGAAATATGAAAAATTACTTTTGTTTTTTAACATTTAAATACATCCTATTTGAGAATATGCAATAAATGATCGTTTAATAAAAGATATTAATACCAACTTTAACAGCGAATCATTCAACCAAGTTTCACGTACATGTTCCACATCTCATTTTATACTGAGAATCATTCAAACTAATAGTTTCATGAAAATATTCCACAAAATAAAGTATTGTATGATGTATAATGAAGCCTCTAGATATTATACTATTATATAGCAAACTGCATCGATCTCTCGATAAATTATTTCAATCTTCTTTTATGTTTGCAACTTATATGATTCAAAAAAGAAAATTGGATGAAAAACGGCCACAGAACAAAAAGCGAACGAGATCTGGCTAGATAAAATTTCACCTACCGCCAAATTTTTTACGGGTAGGCAGGGGTTCCAATGGTACCATTAGAACAGACATTCTTCTGTGTTTCCTACATTTTTACAAAAGAACCAGGAGTTAAAAACCGCAACTGTCACTAAAGCCATATTAATAATTTACATCAAAGGAACCCCGTTTGAAGGGAACCGAAAATTCTAAACTGGTACCAGTAAAGAACCGGCGCTTTGGTGACAAAGCTAACCGTAACTTGCCTCACCACTCAGTGGTACCACTGAAGGTGAAAATATGGACTAATGAAGAATTAAAGGGAAATAACTCCGGTTTTTTATCTAGCCAGATCCCGCTAGCGAACTGTGACAAAAATTTATTAAAGTATTTAGAAAAAAAATTTATATACATGGGTAACGACAAACATAGAATTTGTTTAGCACAAATGTCTTTAAGTAAAGTTCTGTAGACAACTCTCATAAACTGCAAAAAGAAGATTAACAGCTCTTTAGAATGTTCTAATCCTGATGCGCGACATCTCGAAAATATTTTTCTTTGTACAAACAAACGATCTTCTCCCGGATCGGATTTAAATTGATAATTAGCTAAGTCCACTGTTAAAATTAACTCCACGACAAATAAACGTTCTTCTCTGTACTCATGATAATTCACCAACTCCGACTGCGACTTTTCAATGACCAGATGTCCTATAATTCTCCTTGGCAATAAAGTTAAACTGTTCTTTTAGCTTCCGTCATAATGTACGCACAAAAGTCCATTATCCATCACCGACACTTTTCCCGTCTTAGCTGTACAAAGCTTTATTCTGAAGCACCAAATACCTGAAAAACTTTTACAAAACAGCAGCAGACAAATTCATTCATCAATTTAAATAGATAAAACAATAATTTTTGGGGTGGCTGGATGGGGTGGTGGGTGGATTTTCAGAAAAAAGTTTCTGCTAAGAGACTTAATTGACCTTTGAAAGGACGTGACGTCACGAGCACTTGTTAAATATAAATGTAAATCGAAAAACGGAAACAAGCTAGTTTCCGTAAAACAGAAACAAAAACTTTTATTAATTTTGTTTTATCCCTCAGCGATAAACATATTTAATAAAAGATATTTATACCAACTTTAACAGCGAATCATTCAACCAAGTTTCACGTACATATTCCACATCTCATTTTATACTGAGAATCATTCAAACCAATAGTTTCATGAAAATATTCCACAAAATAAAGTATTGTATGATGTATAATGAAGCCTCTAGATATTATACTATTATATAGCAAACTGCATCGATCTCTCGATAAATTATTTCAATCTTCTTTTATGTTTGCAACTTATATGATTCAAAAGAGAAAATTGGATGAAAAACGGCCACAGAACAAAAAGCGAACGAGATCTGGCTAGATAAAATTTCACCTACCGCCAAATTTTTTACGGGCAGGCAGGGGTTCCAATGGTACCATTAGAACAGACATTCTTCTGTGTTTCCTACATTTTTACAAAAGAACCAGGAGTTAAAAACCGCAACTGTCACTAAAGCCATATTAATAATTTACATCAAAGGAACCCCGTTTGAAGGGAACCGAAAATTCTAAACTGGTACCAGTAAAGAACCGGCGCTTTGGTGACAAAGCTAACCGTAACTTGCCTCACCACTCAGTGGTACCACTGAAGGTGAAAATATGGACTAATGAAGAATTAAAGGGAAATAACTCCGGTTTTTTATCTAGCCAGATCCCGCCATATGAGCGTGTCTATACGCGCTCATCGCCATACTTTTGAATACAAGAAAAATTAAGAAAAATAAACTTAAAAAGGGGTGCACAAGACAGTGGAAGAGTTTTATTATGAAGTATTAATTATAAATTCTGCGGGAAAAATTTTGCCCCGTCTTCCAAGAACAATTAATTCAAAGGCTGCTTGAATGTTATTTAAATAAATGTCATTTCCTACGTCGGAAAGATGTACTCCGTCGAATCTATATAATGCTCTCTCTGATTCTTTTATATTAGGATGACTGATTGTGTGCCCGTTTGCAAGCTCTTTTACATATTTTCTTAGTGCCATGTTCAGTCTTTTTCATGAAGTTTCGACGGCATCATGATTATCTGCAAAATGCCAGTACCGTCTGGGTAATGCATCGCTCCAAACAATTTTGATGTCTGGAAACAACAGAACGATGCGCATGATGTCTAACTTAATGTTTTTTATTAATTCTTTGGTTTTCAGTACACCCAGATCATTAGAACCGGCTTGTATAACAAGAAAATCAGGGCGAGCATGCGAACGGGTGTAGGTGTCAAAAGCAGGCATAAAACTCTCCCACGTCAAGCCACGGATTCCATACCAGAAAAAACGGAGTCCTTTAGACGTCAATCCTAAATTGATATACCCAGGTCGAGAGTGTGCCCTTTTGGAAGCCCAGTATACAATCGAAGACCCAATGAACCAAACATTTTTATGCCTATAATATACGAAATAAATTATAATATTTAGAATGCATATAACCTTATGTATTTAGAGTAAGCATTTGACGCCCACCTACCCCACTTTTTAGCTCACCTGGACCGAAGGTCCAGGTGAGCTATTACCATCACTTGGCGTCCGTCGTCGTCGTCGTCTGTCGTCGTCTGTCGTCGTCGTCGTCTGTTAACAATTTTTCAAAAATCTCCTCTGAAACTACCAAACAGAATTTAATGAAACTTGGTATGAATGATCCTTAGGGTGTCCTGCACCAAACTTGTGTTTTGATTTTTGATCCGTTAAAAAACATGGCCGCCGTTACTAAAAATAGACTAGGGGGTCAGACTACTGTTTTTGGCTTATAAATCAAAAAGTATAAGAGATAGAGGAAATCTGAGGCCACGTTACTGATTCAGCATCAAAAGCTCTACAAAAGTCTCCATTTGGTCAAAGTTGTCAGATGACCCCTTATAGGGGTTACGGCCCCTTGAAGGTGAAAAATAGCATTTTTTCATGTTTTTGGCCTACAGAATGAAAACTATTGCAGATAGAGATTAGCTGTTGCTTGCTTAAATGTTCAGCTCATTTAGCTCTACAAAATTTTCTCTAGGGTCGAAGTTGTCAGATGACCCCTTATAGGGGTTGCGGCCCATGAAAAATAGCGATTTTTCATGTTTTTGGCCTACAGAATGAAAACTATTGCAGATAGAGATTAGCTGTTGCTTGCTTAAATGTTCAGCTCATTTAGCTTTACAAATTTCTCCATAGGGTCAAAGTTGTCAGATGACCCCTTATAGGGATTACGGCCCCTGAAAAATAGCGATTTTTCATGTTTTTGTCCTACAAAATGAAAACTATTGTAGATAGAGATTAGCTGTTGCTTGCTTAAATGTTCAGCTCATTTAGCTCTACAAAATTCTCCATAGGGTCGAAGTTGGCAGATGACCCCTTATAGGGGTTACAGCCTCTGAAAAATAGCATTTTTTCATGTTTTTGGCCTACAGAATGAAAACTGTTGCACATAGAGATTAGCTGTTGCTTGCTTAAATGTTCAGCTCATTTAGCTCTACAAAATTCTCCATAGGGTCGAAGTTGTCAGATGACTCCTTATAGGCGTTACGGCCCCTGAAAAATAGCGATTTTTCATGTTTTTGGCCTACAGAATGAAAACTATTGCAGATAGAGATTAGCTGTTTCTTACTTAAATGTTCAGCTCATTTAGCTCTACAAAATTCTCCATAGGATCGAAGTCGTCAGGTGACCCCTTATAGGGGTTACGGCCTCTGAAAAAAGAGATTTTTCATGTTTTTGGCCTACAGAATGAAAACTATTGCAGATAGAGATTAGCTGTTGCTTGCTTAAATATTCAGCTCATTTAGCTCTACAAAAGTTTCCATAGGGTCGAAGTTGTCAGATGACTCCTTATAGGGGTTATGGCCCCTTATAGGTGAAAAATGGTGTTTTTGGCCTATAGAATGAAACCTATTGCAGGTAGAGAAAAGCTGTTGCTTGCTTAAATGTTCAGCTCATTTAGCTCTACAAAAGTATAGGGTCAACATCAAGACCAGGTGAGCGATTCAGGCTCCTGTGAGCCTCTTGTTAATTTCCATATCTGGGACCCCCCTCTTCGCCAATTCGGTAGCACCCCCGATTCGAAATGAATGAGGTCGGATATGATCTTTAGCACTACAAAACGATAAAGACTTCTTCAAAACAGCATTAAATTGATATCTTGTAACAACAGAACCATCAAAATGTAAGAATAAAGGAGCGTTTGGTAGGGGATATCTAATCACCATGAAGTTAGCCATCGCTTGTACTGGACAAATGCCACTATCTTGTTTTGGAAAGATCAATGTTATAGTAAACCGACGCTGGTCTGCTTTTGAACTTTGAATACAAACATGCATACAATTATTTTCAAACGTTATGTCGTTTATCGTTAAAGTATGCACGCCTATGTTTGATTTTGAAACAGCTGTTATTTCGCCTACTCTAAGAAGGCCAAAAAAAACATAAACGACACGCTGTAGAAAATAGGGTCGATTCATAATTAGATTTACAGACATAGGGAAGACATGTAATAAGCTTTTGCAATAGATCTATGGAAATGGGGGCCCGGATATCTGGTTTGCTACCAGTTTTGCGCCGCACTCCTTTTAGCATTTTTGTTACAATAAAATTTTGGGTGAAATCGTTTAAGCCATTTATCTTATGATGTAAACTTATACCGGAAATATAGGTAGAAATAGAGGAGGGGGAACGGCCGTTAAAAGACAGATATGAAATGAAATGAATAATGTGCTGTAAAGGAATAGGCCAAGATAGAGGTAACTTATATTCAGATCTGAAAGCTTCCATAGACTTGACTGCTGTTTTGTAGGTTTTCCAGGTATTTTCAGCTAAAGAATGCTGTATCAGATCTTGGGCTGATTTTGTTAAAGTGTCCAAAGATGGGTTGGAACAATCTCTGGCTTTTCTTCCGCTGAAGGAAGCAGTTTCCTGAAAAGCTGAAAATTAGATCTAGATAAAGCGTCTGCCAGTATATTATTAACACCTGGGACAAAATTACCCTTTATTAAGATGTTATGCTGTAAAGACAACAGGACCAATTTTCGAACAAGGATCATAACTCTTACGGGTTTACAAGACTTTTTATTTAGAATGGTGACAACTGCCTGATTATCAATGTTGAATATCAGCTTTTTATTTTGTAATAACTGACCCCAGATTTCTAAAGCAACCACAACCGGAAATAATTATAGAAATGTTATGTCCTTCAAAATACCATCTTCAAACCATTGCGAAGGCCATGAACCGTGCACCCACTTATTTCCAAAAATCAAACCGAAACCCTTTCCTTTGCCACCACTGCTATCTGAAAACAGTTCTAACGTTTCATTTGATGTCCAAAAACTATCTAGAAATACCGAAACACCATTATACTCTTCCAAAAATTTAAGCCACACATCTAAATCGGCTCTCATGTCGGCAGAAACTTTGATACGGTGCCAAGGTAGTCTAACACTACAAGTCCGGTCTATCAGACGTCGACAAAAAGCTCTACCAGGAACAATCACTTGGCAAGCAAAATTCAAAAGACTAAGCAATGATTGCAATTCATATAAAGTGACTTTTTTACAGCCCAAGACGTACAATATGCGAACTTTTATCTCAGACAATTTGTTTTTTGGCAGACGCATTTCCATCGCAAAAGTATCAAACTCGATACCTAAAAATATAAGTATCTCTGTAGGAAAAACTGTTTTTTCCTCTGCCAAAGGTACTCCCCATTGACTACATACATTGCAAAAATAATTTAACGAATTTAGGCACTGTTCAGTGCCTGCCCTGCCTCCAAATAAAAAATCGTCTAGATAATGAAGAATACTTTCATTTTTGCAAATTTGTTCTAAAAACCAATGTAGGGCCGTGGCAATTTCTCAAACAAAGCGCAACTGATAGAAGCTCCCATGGGCAAACAGCGGTCAAAGTAAAATTGATTTTCAAAACAAAAACCAAGTTGATCAAAATCTCCTGGCCAAATCTTTAACAGTCTAAAGGCGGATTTGATGTCAGCCTTAGCTAACAACGCCCCTTTTCCCAGTTTTTGTATCATTAAAACTGCATCGTCGATGCTAGTGTAACGAACTGTGCAAAATTCTGGGTCAATGAAATCATTAACAGACCGATTTCTGGGATAAGATAGATTCAAAACTAAGCGAAAATCACCCTCTGTCTTTTTGGGTATAAGAATTAACGGGGAACATCGAAATGTAGGAAAAGGGGGGTAGGAAAAGGGGCCGGCAATTCTGCCTAAAGAAATTTCCTTTTCTAGTTTTAAACGAACTGTGCCTGGATGTTTGTGGACACTGTTAGAATTCTGTTTGAGAAAGAGTTTTCTTGGCCCAGAGTATTGCAATTTGAAACCAAATTTTAAACCATCTATCAATTCATTTGCAATATCTGTATCAGGATACGTAGAAAGAGATTTTTCAACAACAAAAACATTTATAGGGGATTTGCCTAAGACATACAATTGACATTCCTTGACCTTATGACCTGTATTTAAATGCGGGGTGGTCCTGGTTACATTTTTCACAGGAGTGTTCGAATCTACAAGATTTACCATATGTGCATCTCTTGTTGTTGAAGTTCCAGCATTTCTTAGGGGCTCGAAAAGAACCAACCCCTTTATTTTGATTTACAAAAGAATTTTGCCCTTGGTTGAAATGCGGAGATTTGACTTCTGATTTATACGGCAAGGTAGGGTATGGGTTTGAATATCTAACACTCTCTGTTGCTATCAATAAAACCCACAATTCCTGGTATATGAAACCCCAAGAAGATTCGGGATATCTAACCTTCTTCAACCTGAATTGTTCGTCATATGCGACCCAACCATTATTTTGAAATTTAGAAGCAGCAAAGCGAATACTTTGCATGTACTTTAACAACTGTTGTGCTTTCATTGGCCATTTCTCTAGCATTATGCTCATGTATATCATGAAAGCATTTGTCCATGTGTGGATATTTGTTATTCTATTAAATTTCTTTGACATTACTGTCAGAACACCATTTTTAATAGAAATTCCCCATCTAAATGGGAATCTTGAGCTAAATCCTGTGCTGATTTTAATAAAATGCTCATTTGTATAAACTCCCCATTCCAAATTTTCTCTTATGAGCAGATACGGGATCAAAAACACTACCAAGCATAACAGGATTTACACCGATTTGTGGGATTTCCCCGGTATCATGGCACGTAGACGTGGGTATTTGAAAAGATCCCCCCTGAAAGGCCTGGTTTATGGTGTTTGCGTCTTTATTATGTGAGTGTCCATCTATATCATTAAACCTACCCGGGAACTGTTGAGCCTGAGGAACTGCTTGAGCTGGCTGAACCTGATTTGGGTGTGTCAGTTCTTGAACAACTGGACCAACCACTGGCAGTATATTTGGGACTGTGGGTCCGGGCAACACGTTTGGGTTGTTATCTGGGGCTTCAACCACTTCTTGATGCGGAGTCGAATGTCTGAGTTCCGATTCAGTCGGTTGTGAGGGTATGTTAATGTTTCTTGTTTGAAGTCCTGAGGTTGAAGGGCGGTCATCAACGGCGTGTTGTTCTGATGACCTCTCATCATGGTTTTTTCTTCTTTTCTTTGTGTTAGGATCGCCCCGCTTTTTCCTCTCAGGAACATTGGTATTTGGGCGATAAGTAGGTTTTCTCTTCCTTGCAGGGGGCTTCATCTGGTCGATGATTTCTCCGATTCAAAATGGATTGAATTTGAATTTTCAGAAAAACGTTTCTGCTAAGAGACTTAATTGACCTTTGAAAGGACGTGACGTCACGAGCACTTGTTAAATATAAATGTAAATCGAAAAACGGAAACAAGCTAGTTTCCGTAAAACAGAAACAAAAACTTTTATTAATTTTGTTTTATCCCTCAGCGATAAACATATTTATTTGTAAAAGAGCCATTTGATTTTTCATATAACCAACAGGTTTAAAAAATTTGATATGTCCTGGTTTTCTACCGATTAGGTATGTTCTTTACTGTGTTTTCTACCGATGAGTCCTTGCTTTCTACTGATGATTTAAATTCATATAACTGCACAATTTTGTTGTTTTAATGGCATTCATACACCATAAATGCTTGTGTTTTAAAGTGAAGCTTCATCATACTGTCTCAGCCTCAACATTTCTAGATATAAGCACTTCACAAATCTAATATAAGTGGAAGAATTGTTGATACTATCATTTTCTGATAAGCCAGCTTTAAAAAAAAATACACAATAAATTTTGTAAAAGTGTTCTGGGTGTGCGCAAAACAGCATGTTATATTGCTGCAAAAACTGAACTTGGTAGATTACAATTAGACTCTTTTATTAACGTACAGGTAATTTGCTACATCTATTTTGCTAGAATAAACTCTTTAGATATAAACCCTCTTGTAAAAGATGCATTCATTTTAAATAAAAATCTCCACATAGAGGGTGTGTATAATTGGCATAGTTTTGCTATATCTGTAACAAAGAAATTTGAAATAGATTATGAAAATTTTGAGAATGTTAATAAAATTAATCTTTTAATGAAATTAAATCAAGCTTAAAAAGAGAAAACAAAAAGACTATTAAAGAAAAATATTATGAACTTATAATAAATAAAATATCCGGCTTTGATGACTCTTCAAAATTATACTTTAAGTCTGATGTTCATATTTCAGACTATTTAAATGTTCAAAATTTTAATAGTAAATAAATACGTACTAAACTATGATTAATATTGTTAATTGATATTCAGTTATTTTGTGTATCCATGTTTTACATGTTGCCTGTTTTTGTCCCGTTCCCGTGTTTACTAGCTTTGTCTCTGCCCTTTCTGACTTTTGACATTCGGATACCCCATTGGTACCTCTGCTTCCCTCATACGGTCTCCTATAAAGTTTTCTTTTGTTATCATCATGGTAACAAAATTCAAAATTTGACTATTTACATGCAAGCACTAAATTTTTACATTTTTATGGTATGTATTTGCCTTGTTTGTCTTTTCTTCTCGGATTATATGAGATTGACCATCCCAGTTTGGTATTACCTTTAATCATTAATGGATGAAATCGAAACTGTTAGTCCTTGTAAACAGAGAGTTTCACGGTCTTTGAGAGAACTTTAGTTTTGAATTAAGATTGATACATGTATATGTTATAAGGAATAATAAAAATCTAGCTAACTCTATTGCAGAAAACTTTGTGTAATTAGCATGATTTTCTTTCCTTTCGTCAATATGGGTCTCCGGTCATAAAATTTTACCCTTTTACTAGATATTACATGTAACATGTTCAATACCTGATGCTTTATCCAATGCAGTAATAAAACAACTATTAATTCATCATGTTGTCAAGCGATTATAGGTCATAGGCATGTGAGTGACCATGCTCTAGCTCTTCTAAATACCCATCTGTTTTATTATATAGACTATAGAATTTACATTTCCGTTCGTCCGACCATCATTCTATCAAGTTTGGTCTTTAAATCGTAGCTTTTGGACACTGCAAGCGTAGCAAATAAGGGAGAACCATATAGATTTTGGGTCAAAATGTCAAAGGTCAAGGTAAATAGTTATGGAAAACTTAGAAAAGGTGGTAATGTTAGTTCTCAAAGTATTTTGACACTTAGAAATGTGCACCTTAAGCCTATGGGATAAGAAAGATCTCGATTGTGTTAAGGAAATACAGTTGTGTAAGGGTGAAGATCACAAGTTCAGAAAAACTTGGAAATTGTAGAGAGATATTGGTTTTAGAGGCATAACTTTTTAACGCCTTGATAAAATTTTATGAAGTTTACACGTCGAAGAGCTTATAATGCAAGGGTGATGCCTGTGGATGCTAGAATACATAGCTTAAAGGTCAAGGTCACAAGTTCTCCAGGAAGAGAAAAATCGAGCTATGTATTTGTTTAAATTGCGTTTACATGCTCAAAATTTAATAAAACAGCCTATGTAAATTTACACATAAACATTTACATCTTGTCCTGAGGTGATGTAAATTTACACCATGTTTAAATGTACATACGTATGTATTTGCATTTACATGCAGTATTTGCACACATGTGTAAAATTACATACGTATGTAAAAATGCACACGTATGTAAAACTGTGCATGTAAATGGGGCTTAGATCTAGAGATTAAACTTGGTAGATATAAAAATATCCCAAGAGATCAAGGACTGTGTAAATCCTGTAAAATTGTTGATGATGAAGCTCATTTCTTTTTTATTGTAAAATTAATAATAATATAAGAAAAACATTTATTGACTTTATACAATCAAAATATTCCAATTTTAACCAGCCTGACACTATTGAAAAATAAATTGTTGTACTTAATCCAAATATATGGATGTTTTGCCCTTTTGTGAAGCAATCATATGAGTTGCAACAATTGTCAAATACATGTACACACATATTTGTAAATGCTACTGTTTCATTCTTTGGCTGTATTTGTACTATGTGTCTATAATTATATGTTCATTGTTTTTGTTTGTTCGTGTTTGTAGACCTTTGGGGTTTGTATGCAATAAAGTATATTTATATTTAAACTAATGGCTGTTAAGAAAGGAATGGCAGCCATGAGCAAACAGAATGAACTGTCTTTCTGTCATATGACCATTGTTCATGTCACATTAGAAATTGTGTTTATGCTGTATGATAATTTTATTAACGATACGAGTCCTTAATGTTTTCGAGTTTGTTTAAGATTTTAGTTACCTATTTTAAGAATTTGCCGCGCGCAATTGCTCATGAACCGCCATATTCTTTTTATCATCAATATTATGTGCAGTAAAATATACAGTTTTACAATTTGTAATGAACATGATGATATGTCATTTAATATATCACATCGGTAGAATACCAGGACCATCGGTAGAAAACCAGGACCATAATGTTTTGAAAAATGATCGAAAAATCAAAATTATACCATTTGTAATGAAAAGGGAAATGTTTTTAAAAAGGTACGATAATTTAGAACATAGAGAATAAATTTCTGCCCAGTGAATGGTAATTTAAAACAGATATTCATGATTATCTGAAAAAAGGGAAATTGTCGCTTGCTGGACAAAATAAACAATACCTTACTGTTTTTTTATGTTCAGACTTAAAAAAAAATAATGTAAATTAAACTAACTTGTTTATAAGTGCCATAATTGCCGGGTATCATTGTTTGGAAAAAATCGTCTGCCAAGTTTGTTTTTTTTTCATCATCACATCGGTAGAAATCTAGGACATCGGTAGAAAACAAGCAGAAACATCGGTAGAAAACATGTTGTCGCAGGACAAGTATAACGACCGTGATAATGTAATGATAATTGGTCTGGGAATCGTTTCTTTACTATAATTATTCTCCGTATTAACATGTTTTTATGTCATTTCAATCTATAATGTGTTTGTCTTATTCATTGGCTTCCTTGTATTGCGTATATCTATACAAAGGTAAGAAACAAAATAACAAACTTCTGTCTTTCTTTGTCACGAACCGAAAGAATTTTGTAAGTCAGCAATATGCCGTAAATATCGTTTGAGGACTCATTTAGAGAACTCTTTTCAGTCAGTGTTATGCCGTTCGTCTGATACTTTCAAACATAACGTATTTTAGAGAACTTGTGTAGGTCGGTTGACATTCGGATGTCCCATCGGGGTCTCTTCGCTTCTTTCAATAAAACATGAAGCTTTTAAGTTTTTATGGCGAAACTGTATTCTTGGTTTAAATGTCACATAGAAAAAAAAAAACATATCAAATCTAAGTTGCATTAGACTACCGGTATCTGGGAACCAAACCAATTTAATGAGGATTACTAGTACTATCAAACGTATATGTGTTGATATGAGACTCATTACATTTGTACCTATGCAGCCCAGCCCCTAGGGGCATTATCAAAATTTCAAAATCTTCTGCAGAATCTACATCCATAGTGCAACTACTTAGCCAAGTTTCAGTTCAGTATTCCAAATAACCTGGGAGGAGGTGCGTACCGAAGGATAAATGTGCCCTTAGACTACCTATGCAGCCCAGTCCCTAGGGGCATTATCAATTTGCGAAACCTTCGGCACAGTCCCCATCCACAATGTAATCAATAACCCAATTTTCACCCTTTTACACCCAGTGGTTACAGAGATTATCCTGGACAATAACGCCATATGTACGGACGTACTTACGCACGCACGTATATCAAACAGCAAAACAGCTAGCGCAGGGATGATTTTAAGACCACATTAATTTTGATATTCTCTCTGTTTGGCATCAAATCAGACTGACGCTGTACCAGAAGGGGAAATAATACATGTGAGAATAAGCGACCAGAACTTTAGGTTGATCTATTCTAACTTATAAATATGATTGATTTTTAAAGTAGCTTCATAAAATAATGTATTATTGTAAAGCCAATACAATTATCTTTCGAAATCAAAATATGAACTGTTTTATAACAAATGAGTCATTTGGGGTTAGACAATATATTAGTCTTTAAGCTTAATATCTGGTAGAGTTTAGGCATTAACCTTAGTGACTAGGCCTTAGCTTATTGCCTAGGCATTCGGCTCAATGCCTGATTTTTCTTATTGTCGCTATCATATATAAAAAACTTAAATTTCTAAAATAGTGCACAACTACATGAAATATGATGTTAAAATAAATATTAAAGTCAATAGGCTATAATTTACTATCAAAATAGCGGATAAATCACTTGACCGACCATCAGCGCTTGTTATCTGAAATGATTATACGTTGATACGTTGGCTACTTCTTTTAGACGTTTATGAAAAATATATACGCCAAGTAAAAAAAATTAAGCACCCAAGACTATATGTCATTTTCAATAATTTGAAAAAAAAAATCATGATTTTGGACAGTTTTAATTTTTCTGTATATTATTAAAAGAGTTTGAGCGTTCGATTAAAATCACATTTTTGCCTTGAATAGCGGCAAATAGCTGCTCGTGAAATTAGACGCAAAAGTGGCAGTATGTGACCAGCAGTCATTCGTACTAAAGGTGGAAATACCAAAAATTGACTCTTTGACGATAAATTATTAGTCTTTTCATTATGGTTTACATTTTCATGTGCGTTTCGACAATTTAAAAACAGTTTATCGCTTCAGGTGACAATATTGTTCGATGGCAATTTTTATGCACTAAAAGTATCGTGTTCTGGTCAAAACAAAAATCCAACCCCCCACTTCAAGTTAAATGGTCCGTCCCTTAGTAACGAAACTTCTTGAGTTTCATTGTAACGCGATTGCGGCAACGTTGCCATCGTACAATTAGTCTAGTAAACGTATTCAAACAGAGCAGTTGTGTTTTCACAATATCTCGATCACCGCCTACCCGCATCGCCCCTATAATTGGTTTGTCGTAGTGTATATAAATTGTCATCCTTTATGTGAACTGATCCATACTAAATTAATCGTTTGGCACGGGGTTACTCTAAGTATTTTAGGGTACAGATGTGCGCCCCTGTATTTTTTACCCACCCCATTAACATAAACGCCTGCTAAAAACGACACCCATTCATATATATATCTGATGGATTTTAAGTGAGCTATTCATGTATACTATCTATAAAGATGCAACTATAACAACTGGTGCAATAACATTGAATATGCTAAAACTTGGCAGGTTGTAGAAATATTCTATGTACCAATTTAACCAAATACATGTACAGATAGGGTCGTGCGGAGGCAAAGCTTGGAATCTGGGTTTCATTCTATTTTTAATTTGTGAAAGTACACCTTATGATGTATGGATCACCTGAAATTCCCCATATATTGCACACCCCAATAGTTATGTTCCTACCTTTATAATAGAAGTTACCTCTTACCCGTAACGTTTGGAAAGTTACAGATGAGTTATAACAAACAAGAAGCAAAGCAAAATAATTGTGTTCCGATCGTAAAAAACACTTGGTTTACATACATAGAAAATAATGAGATGTGAAATAAGTGTACGCGAAACAACATACAACATTGACAACAATTAAAAAAAAACACAACGAAAAACAGCCAGCAGTCGATAGCATCTTAAACAAATATATTTTGACAAATGAAATTTTAGACATTTAAGACAATTCTGGCTGTACTAGTGTTAAGAGGCATTTTCAATATGATATCATTTGGTATCTCGGTTTAAATAGAAGATATTGAGATGTAGAATAAGTGTACGCGACACATTCCAAAATAAAACGACAATTAAAAAAAAAAGCAGAAATGAAAAAGAGTCAGCCGCCTTCAATGTGGCGAGTGAGTGCTGATCACCGTTTTGCAATTGGCCATAGATTAAACAAATACAATACGTATGTTTCAAAACCAATCCTAAAATGTGGAAAAAAAACCTTTTTGGCTAAGAACAATTATTCAGTCAACATTCAACAAGGAACAGTAATGATATAGTATATCTCATTTGTATGTAATATTACTAACCAACGATTATATATATAATACCCTGCTTGTGTAGACATTAATATTACCGTAAATTGGGATATTTTGGATGCAGTTTTATTTTGGTTTATTTGGCGCCTAACCCAACTTTTTTTTGGTTTATTTGGCGCCTAACCCAAATGTGCCAAAATTAAACAGACCAAAATAAAGTTAAGAAGGCATAGAATTAAATGTGCTACAAAAAAAAATGATAGATATGGCATTTGTATAAAAAATAGTAGATCTTGACCAAGAAACAAGCAATGCATTGAGAAACAATGTGAAGTAAAAAAAAAATATTTTGATTTCAAAATGAACATTTGTTTACTCAATTTGGTAATTAGCTTGGATATTGTCACTTGTATGTCAAATTATCATTAGACATAAAATGAGTTGTTATTAAAAGCCTAAACCTAAACATATACTAGTTAGCTTGGGTTTTGTTAAAAATATACACTAATTAACGTTGAAGAGTAGCATTGTTGATATGAATTCTATTGAATTATAATGAAAGAATTTTCTTTTCTGAAAGCGCCAAAAATAAAATACACACCAAAATTAAACATGGCCATTTTGATCAAAGACCGCCAAAATATCCCTTCACCAAAATATTCCAATTTACGGTACTGGGTATATTTCTTGCAAAAGCTGTAGCAAGAAATGTAATTGTTCACAGCTATTGTAAAATAAAATTTTGTAAATTGAAAAAAAACACACAAAAAAACAAGGAACAGCCAACGAGTTTATGAATCAGCTTTAAATAGCTCTAAGAAAGATCTACTAATATATTGTTCCTAACCTTTCTTAATCGCAAAATCAGGTCGAATATTTTCAATTTTCATTAAGTGTTAATTGAATTTGTTATATTTGTTTCGTAAATAACGATTTCATATTTAAATTGGTTTCATTGATATAATGTTTATATTTACACTTTATGAAGTATTAACAAGCGCCACCTACATCCGGTTAAGATGGTTGATATTTTCAAAGCTGCTTGAGAGTTTTTCTAAATCTGTTTCATCCACAGTTAAAATTGAACAATCTCACCATAAAAACATGGAATTTTAATAGCTGAACACTCGAACTTTCAATCCTGTAACTTTTTGTGTGAAAAAATGGATTTATCAACATGGATTCTACAAATTACTATTATGACATTTTTCAAAGTTTACCGCCATTTTCAAACAGACTATGTCACTAGAAAAACGGAACAATAAACTATATCGTGCCTTATATAAAGATTACAAAAAGTGTCATCTCCAAAGGAAAGTACTGCTTTTCACTGATAGTAAAGGGAACTATCTGAAGGACTACATTCCGACCCATTTGAACAAGAACTTTGAAATTATTTCTAAAAAGGGGGCTGACATAGATGACAGTGACCACCTCTACACACTTTTACATAAAGTGAGAACAAAGAAGGAACCAACAGTGCTGGATTGGCTGGGGACCTGTGACCTAACAGTAAAGGAAGGGAAGTATATTAAGATAAGACAGCCCAAATCAAAATACCAAAATATTGAACACATTATACACGAGTACGAAGATCTAGTGGACCGTGTCAAAAGGGCTAATAGATCAGCCGAGGTTGTATTTATTGAGTGTCCCTATATATCAACACAAGTGTACAACAAAAGACAAAAACCCAGCTGTGCCATCAGATATAAACAATAACAAAACAGTGACCACCAAGGGTAAAAACGTCCAAGTGACGCTGAAGAAAAAACCCTACAATAAACAAAACTGCAAAGAAGCTTTGCAAGCATCAAGCCATCTGATAGTAAACAAGGCAATGAGGCTCTGCCAGCTAACTCGATAAAATATTTGCAAAGAAGCTTTGCACGTATCAAGTCCGCAATCTATCAGTAAACAAGGCAAAGAAGCTCTGCCGGTAACACGAATAAACAATATTGCAAAGAAGCTCTGCATGCATGTAGTTAGTAAGCTGCCAGTAAACAAAGGCAAAGAGGCTCTGCCAATACCACATACAGATAACGATGCAAAGAAGCTCTGCACGCATTAGTCAATAATCTGTAAATATACAGGCAAAGAAGCTTTGCCAATACCACATACATATAACGTTGCAAAGAAGCCTTGCACACATTAGTCATTAATCTGTAAATATACAGGCAAAGAAGCTCTGCCAATCAAACTTGTAACTCCAAAAATGAACATCAGTGATTTCACAGGTGCAGCAAGCATCCTAACATCAACACCAAACGCAAAAGACACAGGTGTATCAAAATGCCCAAGACTGGGCAGCAATGGATGTCCAAAGTGCAGCAAGAACCTAGAAGGTAAAGAAAGTATTATATGCAGTTTATGCAAATTAGGGTACTGTGTGGATTGTACAGGTATACCAATATTAGTTATCGAAGTCCTGAAACAACATGACGGAGACATGCAGAATTTCATGTGGACATGTAACGGCTGTAAACAAAACTTCCCTAGTCTAACAGGTATGAAAAAACAGTTAAAGTCAATAGAAGACACAACAAACACCAAAACTAGCACATATTGAAGACCAAATGGGTGCAATAGGTACTACAATCCAAGATAAGGTCAAAGAAGAGATCACAAATGTAACACCAGGCCTCATTGAAACCATTAAGAGAGAAATAAAGGGTTCACTTCATGACGATGTAAGAAAAGAAATTAGGGAAATAGAAGACCAAAAAGTCAGGGCAATGAACCTTATCCTTTTCAACATACCAGAAAGTAAACAGACAGACAGTCTAAGAAGGAAAGAGGAAGACATAAAATCAATAAATCTACTATGCACATATCTAGAAATTGATAATCCAGACTTGAAGTCAATATTTAGGCTTGGAAATCGCTCAGAAAACAAAACACGGCCATTAAAAATGATTCTCAACAATAAAAAGGAAAGAAAAGCCATCCTTGATAATGCAAATAAACTTAAACATATACCAAGCACTCACATACTTGCCAAATGCATCATTTCAAAAGACTTGACACCTCAACAAAGAGATGAAAGAAAGAAAAAAATGTTAGCAAACAAGAAAACCAAACAAAAACATCCTGACACAGGAAGTAGATTTCAACCACAGGCAGCCAAAAACAACTCAGAATCTGAAAACCATGACGAATCAGATGTATATATGAACGACACAATAGTACCTAGCCAAATACATTTACAATCGCAAGGTATTCTAGCACCGATATACAACGCTGAACACCTTTCCCTTTCTACTATAGGGGACAATACAGTCATAGGAGGATTTGATGTAGGACAAGCACACAAGTCAACTTGTCCTACCACAAATGCCCAATCTTCATAGGAAAATGTTTTTAATATTTTAACCCGCACTATACATAAGGAGCACCTGATGATGATGTACAGTAATGTTGATTGTCTTAACAATAAAATAGATGAACTGAGATCACAGAGCAGAAGGGCGCATTATGACGTTATATGCCTAACAGAAATTAAGCCTAAAAGGAAGGACGATTCCACCATTTGTCCAACTGAATGGACGATTGAAGGTTACGACATGTTTACAACACCAGATCACCCGGTATTTACTGATCGTGGATGCCTTATATACACTAAAATAGACTTAAAAGCATACCGAATTGAAATCCAGGCCACACAATTTGTGGAATATATACAAATAGGTATAAAAGATAGATCGGATAAAATACTATTAATTTCAAGTATTTTCAGAAGCCCTAGTGCCCAGAACACCACCTGCATAGACGAATTATACATATTCTTAATACAAGCATCAGAGAAAACCAAAAATACAACTATGTCGTGCATGTAGGGGATTTCAATTTCAAAGAACTCTTCGAAAGCTGGTCCAGAGCACATGTCAACTAAATTTTTAGAAAAAGTTAATGATACCTATCTATATCAACATGTACGTGAGCCAACGAAACATAGAGCAGAAAACGAACCTACTATGCTCGACCTAATCTTCACAAACGAACAAGGAATGGTTGAAGAATTAACACATAGGCAACAGTGACCATGAGGTGTTAGTATTTGATTTTAAATTTGGAAAAGACCAAGAAAAAGGACACGGTCCGTTGAAGCGCAGCTTTTATAAAGGAAATTACACGGCCATAAACAAACAATTATCATACATTGACTGGAATGCTGAACTGGCATCAGGGGATATTGATGATGTTTGGAATAGTTTTGCCGACAAAATATCAGAAACTTATATCGAAAACATACCAGAGAGCAATTCTAGACCAAAAAACTTCGATACCCCATGGATGACTGAGGAAACACTAGAAGCAATCTGTGAAAAACGTAGGAGATGAAAAAAATTAAGTACTGCAAAAACCAAACAAAGAAAGAGCTAAACAAAGAGAAAACAACCTAGTTAGAACCTCAAAAAACAATTATGAACGTTCAATAGCAACGAAAATGAAAGATGACCACAAAATTTTCTGGAAATACATTCAATCGAAAACAAAAACCAAGGAAAATATACAATGCATAATAGATGAAAAAGGTGATATGCACTCAGATGATAAAAATAAGGCAGAACTACTTAACAATTTCTTTAAAAGTGTCTTCACACAAGAAAACCCCAACCAGCAAATACCACAATTCGAAAGAAGGTCTGAAATACAAATAGAATCAGTCGATTTTGATCAACAAAAAATCCAACAATATCTATCTAAGATGAAAGAGTCAAAATCCCCAGGACCCGACCAATTACACCCAAAATATGTAAAAGAAACAGCAAACTCATTATCAGAGCCACTAATGCACATATTCAAAAAGTCATTAGAAACCATGAAAATACCAAAAAGTTGGAAAACGGCACATGTAACTCCAATTCACAAAAAAGGGTCCAAAAAAGATGTAAAAAACTATCGCCCCATCAGTCTTACGTCAATAATATGCAAGACTATGGAGAAATTGGTCAGAGACGAGATGATGGATCATATGGAAAACAACAAACTCTTCACGGACCACCAACACGGTTTTAGAAAAGGCAGATCATGCATAACCCAACTTATCGAAGTTCTGGACGACTGGACAGAAAAGCTCGACTCACACCACTCTATAGATACAATATATCTCGATTTCCAAAAGGCCTTTGATACTGTACCTCACCAGCGCCTTATAAAGAAGTTAGAGGGATATGGTATCACTGGAAATTTACTAGGTTGGATAAAAGACTTCCTATCTAATAGAACCCAAAAGGTGGTTTTAAACGGGAGTGAATCAGACTGGGCAGACGTATCAAGTGGGATCCCACAAGGAAGTGTCCTGGGACCCATCTTATTTGTCATATATATCAATGATCTCCCAGATGCCATAACCAACATAGCCCAGCTATTTGCAGAAGACACTAAACTATACGCTGTGGTAGACAACCAAGAAGACGGGGAAACCCTACAAAATGATATAAACAAACTAATACAGTGGTCCAATGACTGGTTACTGACATTCAACTCAGCAAAATGTAAACATGTCCACTTAGGGCCACCCACTGGTACAAAATACAAAATGGGTAATAAAGAAATAAAATAATCAAGTGAAGAAAAGGATCTCGGGATCACAATTGACAATAAACTAAAATTCCAACACATAAACACACAGACAAAAAAGGCGAACAAGAGACTAGGAATGATTAAGAGAAGTTTCAAATATATGGACAAAGACATGTTTCTACCACTCTATAAAAGTATAGAACATCCGCACTAAGAATATGGTAGCAATGTATGGTCAGTCATCTACCAAAAAGAAGCTATTCAAATAGAAAACGTTCAAAGGAGAGCAACAAAGTTAGTTAAAAACATCCAACATCTCAGTTACAGTGAGAGACTAAAAACACTAGGAATTCCATCACTCGAAAAGAAGACTAAGGGCAGACATGGTCGAAACTTTCAGAAAAATAAATAACATCGACAAAGTAGACAGTAACAAAATCCTCCCAACCAAACCAACAACTACAAGAGGACATAAACACAAAATCTATAAAAAGTATTTCAGAACAAATATAAGGAAATACTGCTTTACACAGAGAATTGTTGATACGTGGAATAATCTACCCCAGAAAGTAGTAGAATGTAAAACTGTAAATGCCTTCAAACACAATCTTAA
This sequence comes from Arcuatula senhousia, assembly GCA_963971305.1. Classification (NCBI taxonomy): domain Eukaryota; kingdom Metazoa; phylum Mollusca; class Bivalvia; order Mytilida; family Mytilidae; genus Arcuatula; species Arcuatula senhousia. The sequence continues at coordinate 31,061,890 of OZ020308.1, forward strand.
CGACCACTGAAAAAGCCTCAGTATCAAATTTACGCCAGACATCTATAAAGACCTGGATGTGGGAAATGAAAACCAAAGTTAGATGGGTCAGAGGGGCCATAGGCCCAGATACAGACCTCGAGACCAGGTAAACCAAGTAAACACGATTTAAGGGGATAAAGTGTCATTTTTTGTCCATTTCAGGTACAAATCAAATTTGATGAAACGTGGGTGATTCTGGTATAACTGTTTATGTGTGATATTTACAGCAAAAATGAGGATACCTCCAATTGTGGTATGGTTAATGCTATTGCGAGCATGTGCAAGCTTGGACTGTTGTAAGTTTATCCTGAAGCATTCTAATTTTTGTTTTACCAATTGATAGAGTCAGTGTTTTTACGTTTCGAGATAAGACTTTGCTACAAATTCTGCTTGGAAAATATACCTAATTCATTTAAAATAAGTCAGAATACTCATTAAGATTCTCAGATGATGTGGCTTATTGAATAAACATTTTTATCAGAAAACAACATCTTACTTTGTAATACAGTTGTTATCCTGTCAGTGTATTATAGGATTTGTTTTCGCACGAATGTCTCTGGCATATTCTTAATAAATAAAACATTTTTATATACATAAATAGACATGTGTGTGTAGGTTTTGTGATGTTTACAAATTTGATAATATGTCCTTTTTGTATGTTGGTAGCATTGTTTTGTTTAAAGTGTATGTCTTCCGATTCTGTCTTTGGCTTTTTGGATTTTAATTACGAAATTCCATCGACGCTCTGGTACTCCTATGTTTATTTGATAAATGTTTCGTTGACCTGATCAGTTATGAATGTATTTTCAGACATGAAGTTCACGACACTAAATGCAGGGGATGTAAACTGGAATACCTACCCTGATATATCGGATTATTATACTCCACTTATAAACAAAAGTGTTGATCCATCAATCCAGTCAGTCTGGCTTTTCCAGATAAAATCATGTGGATATGCCGGAATTTTATTAGCTAACAATTCAGATCTAACCGATGTTTTGTACGAGATTGTCATCGGCTCCTATGCAAATACAAAAATAACTGTTTGGGAAAGTCCATTTTATCGTCAAAGGCTCGAAACAGGACCAACTCTAAATTGTACGGCATTTACCGAATTTTGGTTAAGCTGGGACTCAGGCGGCACTGTAAAGTTAGGAGCAGGGGACACTGAAGGTATAAATACGTACTTTACTGCATCAAAGCCCGGCGTATCGATTGGTGGGATTGGTGTCAATTCAGTAAGGGGCTCTAGTGGTGTATGGAGATATGGTATTACCTGTGAGTATAATAACCAATGCCAGATAAAGATAAATGTTAATAAATATGATGATATCAAAGTTTAGAAATGGCTTCTACTAATTCTATTGGTGCCGTTTCAACTACAAAAAGAAAACCAGAGTATTGGTTATGAAATACTTGATTATATATCCACAACCTTTTAATACACATAACACACCAATTGCTAACTTACCGATAACTAAATGAGAGATAATTCCAATTAAACATAACTGTTTTTAATTGTTTAGAATGTGTTAGTCTATTAGGTGGTCTTAATCATGTAGATCTAGTGTAATAAAGAAATCATATAATATAGATGGGTCCAGGCATAACCTATATAAAAGTTAACTCTAGGCAGTTATTTTGGTTGCTTTTTTGTTAACTTGAGTTAACCATGATTCATTATTTTTACACTAAAGTTATTTTAGCCCTGCAAGCTCGAATAATTTTAATCAATGTCGCTCTAGGTATCAGCGTGGTAAACTTAAGGTCGCTTGTGGCTTCAGCGCGCTAAACCTGGGGTTGCTCTAGTGACCTAAAGTTTACTTTAGTTTGTTCTTCCGCTAAAGTTAGGTTTAGGTTGCTCTTTTGATTAAGCTAACTTTACGTTGGTTCTAGGCTAAAGTTAACTAGCAGGAGCGGTCAAAAAAGCAGACGATGGACCGTTTGATATTACAGTTAACCTTAGACCGGTTCACGGTCTGTCTATTGTAATCTAAAAAGAAGACCTCTGTTAAGTTTAGGCAGTCAACAAGCTTATATTCTAGTTAAGTTGGCATAAATGTAATGTCTGTATACATGCTTACATTTCATTGTCATTTTATTACAGATTCTACTCCAACTCCTGCTATTCTAAGGACGAATCTGACCACCGGCTATTTCGTACATGAAACCGGTATACAGTTAAGCGCTCTGAATCAGATTGGATCAGGTTTACGATGTTCACTCACAAGTTGTGCCCTTATTTGTCTTATGCATCCCGGTTGCTGGTACTTTCGATTTGATACTTCCGGGTTAGGTTGCCAGCAATGTTTTCTTTATGACAGTTCCGTGATGCCTTGCCTTGAGACGGGACCAGTTGATGGACATCTGTTTAAATGTGTCTAGAAATATCACTATTTAAAGTAGTAACGTGGACAGTAAAAAATGTGAAACATATTTTGTGCTCAACTTCTTCAGATTTTTTTTAGCAGTGCTTTGTTTGGAGCACCAGAGCTGACTCTCATTACGACTTACCTTCGTGTAGTTGATTGCTATTCAGTTACTTATGTGTGGTTTTGTGTTGTATGGTGTATGTTTCTTCGTGTTATTTTCCTTAGTGAAATAACCATAAAGTTTGTCTTTTTTGGATTTTGACATTCAAATGCCCCAACGTTTCAAAGAGGGTAATATTAATTAGAAATAATAGTTTGCAATAATAGCAATGTAATCTATTTTTGTGTTCTTTTTCAGCACCATCTCGCGCTCTTTCTATCATAGTTTTTACTTTAAATCTTGTAAACGGCTACTCTTTATCATCGATCCCCTCTTTTTTCAGTCCACATAATTTGCCTCTGTAAGAATTGTTGTGCTTTTTATTTTGTAATCTTTTGAGACATTAAGGGTTTTCATAGAAAGGTAAAGAACAAATAAAGATGTCATTATAAGTAAGTAAGTAAGTAAGTAAGTAAGTAAATTATTTATTATAGTGACATGTGTATAAATGCATATAATGAGAATATGAAACGTTCGTGCCCTTCGTTCTTTTTGTTAAGTCAAGCGGAATTTAATTGCTTCAGCTGTTATCAGTTGAGCACAGTTTTTTCCACTAATTTTTACTGATTATAATTCGCGATAATTTTTTTCCCGGACACCGAACATTGAAAACCGCCAGGCTAGTTAAAAGTACAATACTTTAAGATTGCTGATAGTTCTCGTTTAAATAGTTCACACCTATAGAGGCGATAGGTATAGACATTTGACTTAACTTCTTAGTACTAATTAGGTAAACATATAAACGAAGCTTGATTTAGTTTTAAGATACATAAACTATAGGACATCGTATAAGATTTGTCAGATGTACACGTTAACGAATGAAATACTCTTTTTGCATAGAAAGAATAAAATGTTTTTGATAAACAAAATTGTAAAACAGTACCTATCTATGTTTAAACATGTTTTTAGTTGTTTAAAGAAAAACTAACATCAAGGACATACCTATAGAATATGGAAGATCTTCAAGTGAACAAATGAAATACTTTGTTTGCATAGAAAGGATACAATGTTTCAACCAGTTTAAACAATTGTAAAACTTTTAATGCAATATGCAGAAGACAGGTATCAATATGTTAATATTGAAATCATTATGAAATGAATGTTTACAAACTGCTGATCTTGGCTTCACATCTTCTCTGAAAATGGTAAAAAGACAAAAGCAATCTTCATTTTATTATTTTGGGTGATGTTTTCGTGTACGGCTTATATTAAACTCAAGAAAATTTTATGAACAACACAACGCTGCATTCTTGTCTTCAGATTTTGGTTTATACCAGTCAAATTACCGTGTGGGGAGAAAGATACGCTTTATGCACTTAAAAAGCCCTTTGTCGACCGTAAAATAATTAACATCTACTAAATTTTCCGCCCCGTAGTATCCACTAACCCCTATCTTTCTCATAATTGTTTCATGTTCATTTTCTTTCATTATTACCAGCCTTATGTAACATATACGGTGTTGCTAAGATGTTAAACCAAAACTCACTCATTCCCTACTAGTCAAAAAACATTCATTCACTCTACTTTCTATGTTTATACCTTATCCATGGTGATGCATTTTTCAATAAAATTTTGTGTTTAGCTAATAAAAATTTAATTGACAGGTTTAACAGGGGCCTCTTGTTTTGATTACAGGACTTAAGGTACTTCATGAAAGTGAAAAACAATATGTTATCAGCACATAGTCTTTCTATGTCTTGTCCAATTGGTGTCAATATTCTATTTTTGTCAATTGACAAGCAGTATTTATCTTTTAATTATGACAGCGCTTTAATCCTGTCTTAAAAAACTTGTCAATGTACAGTTAATGTTTTTTCTTTCTTGTTCAGTGAATGTCCATTGTCCATTTTTGCATCAGTTACAAAGAAAAAATATTTTTCGATTTTCATTCTTTCAATGTTTGTGTAGTGTTCAAAGGTGTCCAGGGAGTGTTCATATTCTGCCGTTTCAATATCTGGTATCATGGGAATCAATTAGAAATAGCCGTGGTGAACAAAACCTCACAATACTTCATTTTCGAGTTCATTGCTTTTCCGGAAAAAATCCCTCAATTAGACAGAAATTTACCAGGCAAACTGATTTGCTGCACTATACACTTATGCAAAAGCGTTTAAATTGTGACATTATGAAAACAGTTATATCTTTATAGACGGCAGATACTTCAATTGAATGAAAAAATATTCTTACATGTGTAGAAATATTTCCAGAATTGAAGATTCCACATCGTTAATAAACAACAAAGCAGTATTTATTTTGATCTATTGCTCTTTCTTGCACCGAAAGTCGTTATGCCCAGAAAAAAATCATAATAAAAGATCTTTCTTTGGGTTTACCAGCCACTCGGCGTTATCTTAAAAACGGCGTATTGAAGAAACAACCAATAACGAGCCACGATAGAGGAGAAGGAAAACAAAAGTCCTTTATAAGGGAGTATGTATTGTATATTTTCAATTTTTTTGTGAAAATCTGCAAGAGAACTAACTTTCTGACTACAAGGTAAAGCTGTAAATTCATTGTTCGTTACAAATAATAGGTTTATACGCTAATATGATGATTCACAGTTTAAAAGTTAATAAAAGATTGTGGTTCATATTTAGATTTAAAATTTGCTGTTCTGATTTTGTTTTCAATACGCTTTTTCCACTTTTTTATTCACTTGGTATACTTAGATGGATTTAAAATAATGTGTTTCTTCCTCTATTTTGTTTTTACCAAATTAATAATTTCTTGTTTAGAATTTTTGTCTTAAATACCCATCTGATTTAATAATCAAGGAATTGGCACTTAATCTTATTTTCGTTTTATTTTTTTTTTAAATTTCTTTCTAGACACTTTAGTTCAGTGCGACAAGTGCACTGTTTACTCTTGTGGAGCACATCAGTTCACTCTCGTTATGAGCTGTTCAGTGGTTTTGTGTGTTTATCGTGCTGTTCGCCTTCACTTTTACTGGTTTTGTGGTTGCACTTTCAGACTTTTGACATTCGAATGGCCCATTAGGGCCTCTTTGCTTCTTTAAGACAATTCTATAATTTACAGTCTGAAAAGATTTTACTGCTGAGCAAAGTTTCCTGAAGATATTTATTAAATAAACATAAATAAGGTAATATTTTCCTCGCACGTTAAAGAGCCCTGCTACAGGTCTCGGTAAGAGTAGGACCCGTAGGATCCCCATGCAGGAGGCAAAATTTCCCGTCCCTACCCATCACTCCTTTTTCCAGTGGCAGTCAAAACTATCCTACCCGATTGGCCTTGTGTCTCCATTTCCTCCACTTCCATCATCATTTCATGTTCATTGTATCACCATTTTCATGTTCATCTCCCGGATATAGCCGAAATCGTGCTGCTTGGGAGTAAAGCAATAACTAACTAGCTAACTAATTGAATTTCTTAAATTCGTGAAAATCAATTATATATGTTTAGAATTTTCAATCAAGTATTGTGACCAAAAAGTTCTTTTTCTCTTTAGTCTGCTTTAAAGAACTCAGAACACCAGCTAGTTGTCTTTCTTCATATAAACTTTATTCCGGACCATATGAGTATCTGGACAATACGCGTATGGTCATGACAATATGTTAAGTCCTTTTTAGAAAGTATTTGCAGACCACAGAAATCTCTTTATTTTGCACCGCAGGTTAACGACTTCCGGGTCGGCCATGCCATTGAAAATCTGTTGAAATTAACTTTAATCGTCAACTTGTTGTCAACTTGTTTAACACATTTCAAATCTGCCTGCCCAAAAACTTACTTTTACACATAAGGTTCTCCCTATCCGAGACATAGGTCGGTCTTAGTCATAATGTAGTTTCTCGTTCGACATTTTTTGATATTATTCTATGCTCTTCATATTCATATTGTGTTTGGCATTTTCAAATTTTGGTAGAGCGCCTCTGATGAGTCTTGAATAGACAAAACGCGGGACAGGCGTAGAAAAAAAAGTATTGTCTGGAACTTTGTTGTAATTTATATTTTTACACCTAAGATTTCACTCTTAACCAGTTTATTTGAATCGGAAGGGGGAAATTACGCCAAAAACTGATTCTAGGGATAAGTTGATATTTTTCCTTAGCTCAACGTTCAACTTGGTAACACTATGTGGCCGACCCACAAAGGGAAACTACTCTTGCAAAAATGAAAATAAAAGAATCGAAATCGGAATTCCGGATGACTTAATTTTTGAAAAAAAGGTCGGACCATATGCGTATGGTCGGGGCTAGTTAGAAATACCGATATTTGAATAATTTATAGAAAAACAAAAACGAATATGGTCCAAATGTTTTCGAATAATATCAGATTGAAATTATTTGGATAGTATGACAGAAACCTAGTTTTTCTGCTCGTAGAAGTAGCTATGACATAACATGTTTTCAAATGACGATATGAAAAAAAGATTTATACCTGAATCACTAATTCAATGACATTTTGCGACAATGGCATATTTTACCAGTAGTTTCATGGAGATAAAACCAATTTTTTGATATATAAAAAATTCAAGTTTGTATAAATTTTGCTAATATCTATTTATGAATATGATTGTTTTTGAATTCTTAAATGTTTAAATAAAGGCAATTATTACATAACTTCTCAATTTGTGAAAGGGTTGGTTAATTTAGTTTTTATTACATTAGATTTTTAACTTTGTTCACAACATTACTACACGAAATATTGTGTCGTTTGGAAAAGAACCGTCTTGAAAAGGCTTCAAATTCAAAGATCTTCATTGTTTTTATAATAATTCTACATTTTTTTTTCAAATCTTATAAAGATAAACTTTGTTTTACCCCTACTTTTTACCACCCCAAACTATGCATAAACAATGTTGACAAAAACTCGAATTTTGAATGTCTGTTTATGTTTGTTATTAATGATGAAAAATTGCGGAAAAAAATACGGATTTTGGCACGTTAAAGGTCCAACTTGAGTTTTTATGTATTTTCATGTTAGAATGAAAATATTGCAGACAATCTTTGACCAGACCGAGTTTGATTAGATAATTTATGAAAGGATATGGAGTAAATGAACATGAGACCAAAACACATATGTTAACTCCAACTGCAATTAATTTTTATGAGCTGTATGGCCATTTAGGAAAATTATTCCTCATCAGCAGCAGAGCGATTCAAACTCCTATGTTCTTCTTGTTATAATTCATTTTCGTTCACTGCTATTTGCATATTGTGGTTATTTCTTGTTTGTGCATTGAAATTTTGTACAAACATTCTTCAATATGTTGTGGTTCAGAATTCATAGTTGACCATCTTGATTTCCGCCATTTTCAAGATGGCCGCCGCGAAATTAAAATCGCGCCATTTCTCTATTATCTTTTTTACAAAACTACTTTTTGTTTTTAAATTTCTTGTTTTTATTGGTCAAGTGAAACTTATATTAGGAAACAAAAGATAATTATAAGGTAAATAAAAGTATTTGTTAGTGAGCATGCGCAATTAACTGTCAAAAATATAAATATCCCTGTTTTCCACATGTTCCAAGCAGTGACTTGAGTCTGATTAACATAAAACCCATTCTATACTGACTAGTGATATCAACAAATATCAGACTAAAATAAAAAATATTACATCTAATTTAATGATACATCAAACGCCTGCTCAAAGAAATATCACTGTGATAACCTACAAAATATCATATGTTTAACTAACGTTCAAAGGGAAGTAATCGAATATACGTGTACAAAATACCTCATTAAAGTTTTGATCCTTCAACTGTTCAATTAATGATATAAGTTAATTAGGAATAAATATTTGCATACAAAATGGGTCAACTTGATCAGAAAATATGCAGATAAAATGCGCACGAGATCATACTCTATCAAACGTTTTTTTTTATCTTTTTTGTTTTTGTTTTGCTTTGACAAGTTAATGAAGTTTGCTTTTTATGCTATTTTAAACTTATAAAATAAAACTTTTATTTTTTAAAAGTAAAGCCCAAAAGGCAACTATAATCTTAGTTTCCATCACTATGAAAAGCTATTTTTAATAATAAAAGTAAAAGAAAACTTACTTTAAATGGACATGAGATTTAACAAAGATGGCAGCTTCCAACCTCCGCATCCTACCATGTGCCGTTAGCAACTAAATAACGGCGTTTTTGATTGGTCGATAATTTTACTACAACTCACACTGACCCGTATTTTGGACACAGTAGTAATATCTTTAATTTCATTCATAAAAACATTTCGGTTTTGCTATAGTCATGATAGTATCACTCTCTTTCCTCCAAATCATACCCCCTTTCTTATATTTTGAATTAAGATTTTATTCATACCGAAGTATAGACTCATAACCTCATTCGAAATAATTGTTCTGAATACCTATCGTAATTTTTTAATAAGATTTTGGCAAAAAGTACAATTTACTTTAATTATATCCACTTTACACACAAATGCATTAAATCTTAACAGATAAATTAATACATTTATTTAGATATAGGCGCTATTCAATATACTATATAAATGATATCTACATGTATGTCACACTACATGGCAAGGGCAGTGTTTAAATGCATTCGCTTATCACATCAAAATTTATAGAATTTACTTGGAGGGAAATGTCCAGTTTATGTTGTAACTAACCCGTTTATGGATACATTTCCATTCACGTAGATGGGAGAGGGACGAAAATGCTTTTTTATTTTTTTTTACAGATGTGGTAGATGTTTTCACTATAGGTACAGAATATACATTTGGCAATCGTTCAAAATTATTAGTACCACACCCCCTGACTAGAAGTGGCCGCTCTGTCAGAACACTTGCTCTTGTCATGCAAGTCTTGGGAGTTTAGTGGACCTCTATCTCATTCTAATTGGCTTATGGTAACATGTGGGACCGTGGACAGATCAAATTGTCCGGGGAAACATCGTCAGCTTTTTGACCAGGACAGAGTCCCGTAAGATCAAGCTAATAGGAATAAAATAGTCTTATTTTTTATCGAGATAAATTTTATAACATATAGGGACATCAAAAGCTCATGCTTTCTCTATATTTATAGTTGGAAGTTTTAATCGCATTTAGATGAGAAACTTAAAAAAATCAACTCAGGACACAGGACTTTTTCCTTGTCTATATAGTTTGGCATTATAGGACCACTTAATTCTCAAGACTGTATTCTAAATTAGGGCCAACTTCCCTAACCCGGTGACATAGAGGACAAAATAAACATAGCAATGTCTCTTGCAAAAATAAAAGACAACAATGATCCATCCAGCTATAAAAGATGGATCAAGGAGACACAAACAAAATTAGGTTGGGCCTCTCATAAGGTAGGGGTTAGGTAAGGACATTACTTATATTTCAATTTTTTCTTTGTCTCCGACAAAGAAAAGATATAAATAAAATTAAGTAAACGCCTGCAATGTCCATTAGGACAGCCAGGCTATAAACATTAAATAGTAGTAGTAGTAGCAGTGACTTGCCTTTTAACCTGACTTTTCACCAAAACATTTCACATCGTGATAAAAGCATGAAATTTTGTAAAAACTTTCCACAATATATAATGGTTAGAATTCATTGTTAGAATCTTGATTTTGGCCATTTTCAAGATATGGCCATCGCGAAATTAATATATCGCCATTTCTATTTAATCTTGTATGCATATTTACTTTTTGTTTGTTTTTTAATTTCTTGTTTTTATTGGACATAAAAATGATAAATGTAAGGTTTATTAAATTATTTGTTAGTGCGCATGTTAAGAGTATGAATATCCCTGTTTTCCAAGCTGTGAGTTGCCATTAAACTTGATTTTTACCAAAAAAATATTTCACATCGTGATAAAAGAAGCAGAGGTATCAATGGGACATTCCAATGTCAAAGTCCGAAAGGGCAGAATCAAAACCAGTAAACACAAACAAGGACAGGACGTGTAATGGCCCTGTCACACTATAACGTTTTAGCCAACGTGTACCGACGTTTTAGAATATATTTTCAACACGCTGGTGTGCGTTGCGTAAGTTTTGTACACGTTATGAACACGCTACAAACACGTTAGCGAACGTCAGCGTGCGTTGGTGAACGCCGAGTGCGTCGCAAATTTTTCAACATGCTTAAAATTTCTGACGTTCGCCAACGTGTTAGAAATAAATTATTCGAACGCTAGGCATAAGTTAGAAGGACGCTATACACACGCTGATGTACGCTATGTGGTCGTTGTGCGCACGTTGAAATGCGTTTGACGAACGCTAAGCTAAATGGAAACGAACGTGTCTAGCGATAATGCAGCGCACGTCTAGCGTCAGTCTAACGACCAAGAAACCTATTCAACGTGTCTAAAACGTGTACAGAGCGCACAGAGCGTCATTGTAACGAACGAGTAGCGTATCAGCCCAAGAATGTTATAAGTTAGATTGAATTACAAGGAGGAACGTCAATTTCAAAAGCTTCAAAAACTAATTTAAACCTGATTTTTTTTTTACCAAAAAAAACAATGAACAAAGCCAAAAAGATCTTGAATATAACAAAGACAACTTAGATGGTCTGGAATTGAAAGTAATTCTTGCAAATTGTAATACACCTGTCGTGTTTTCGGTGGACATGTCTTTGGTAGAAAAATATTCAAATACAACGAGTAACGACAGTCTAACTTTAATACTCATTTGAAATAATGTGTATTTTTAATATTCAATAAGCACACGCGTTTTTCTCTATTAAGGACATCATTAGTCAAGTGCTATAAAAAGGATGCTAGGCAAACTCTACATACCGGTATTTCTTACATGTATATACTAATTTGAGGCTTTGAGAGTTAATTAACAAGCGCATGCATTACTCTCTGTACATTTTTGACATATCAAAAAATAAAATCTACACTATATTCTATTCTTTTAGAGTGCAAAAATCCTCACTTTATGTTAAAAACGGCTTTAGAATAATTATACATTCATATTACTGGAACGCTGAAAACAGATATTTTTATAACGAAACAAAATTCACATGATGTATCTATCATTATTAATTAATCCAGCAATACATTTAAGCCAGATAATAGATCTAATTGGGCTACTGGAAATAATACTAAAGAAAAGAACAGAAATCCAAGGATTCCCACCGAGAGAAAAAAAAATATAAGTTAGACTAACGCTATGAATGCGTTCTGCAGTCGTCACACATGCGCTAGGCAAACGCCAAGTACGCCGGACAAACGCTATAGATAAGTTTTGAATAAGTTTGTCGTGCGTTGCAGGTAGTTAGTCTGACGCTTTGTGGTCGTTCACCGAGATATTTTTTGAAACTTTTTACAGCGACTGCCAACGTGTTCCAACGTTCTAGAAAATTATTCGAACGTTCGGCACACGTTGGCTAAAACGTTATAGTGTGACAGGGCCATAAGCATGAAATATTGTTCAAACATTCCTCAATATATAATGCATGTTCAGAATTCATATTTGACCATCTTGATTTCGGCCATTTTCAATATAACTGCCGAGAAATTAAAATGGCAACATTTCTTTTTTAATTTTTTTGTGAAAAACTACTCTTTCTGTTTAAGATTTCTTGTTTTATTGGACATTTGACACCTAAATTCGGAAACAAATGACTTATGTTAGGTTTATCAATTTATTTGTTAGTGTGCATGGGCAATAAAATGCCAAAAGTATAAATATCCCTTTTTCCAAGCTGTGAGTTGCTTCTAATACTAAAATATGTGAAATGTATTTGAAACACTAAAAATCTCCCATTACATCCTATATAAGGCTTCCTTGTCATAATTCTACTCTCAGAGACAATATAATGATGTACAATGCTAATGTACATGTAAGACCAAATAAAGATTGATGTCCTTTTTACATTATTAGGTTTATATGGTGGTAGTGACTGACTACTATAGCCCCTGTTCACAAAAAAGTCCAGAATATATGCCATGCAAAATACACAAAAATACGAAAGTGAACTCAGAAAAATAAGACAAACCGGTTGTCCCACTAAAGAAAACAAACTTGATATCTTAATTGACGAATGTATCTTGTGTTCATGAAATTGCGTTCATACCAACATATTGTTTTAGGAGCTAAGGATTGTTCTGGTTTGGCTTTGCAAATGGGAAGCTGAGAATTTTGTATCTGTATTATTGATAATGCCTCTTTAACAAAACCTACAGCAGACATGTATGACTAGTAATGTACTAGTTACTATGAGTCAAATGTATGACTTGTTATAAACTAGTTACTCTGAGTAAAATGTATGACTTGTAATGTAATAGTTACTCTGGGTAAAATGTATGACTTGTAATGAACTATAGTTACTCTGAGTAAAATGTATGACTTGTAATGTACTAGTTACTCTGAGTAAAATGTATGACTTGAAATGTACTAGTTACTCTGATTAAATGAAGATATTCAAGTTTTGAGCTTAGAGGTGACATTTTTCTAATAATACGATGTATCAGTCTTACAACTCAAAACGTCAGTCTTTAGACTTATTGTAACTAAAATCACCTTTATGTCGGTAATGTCACAATAACCTTTTACAATATTTTGCATTTTTCACACTAATTAAACATAGATGAAAATAAATATTTATACATTGGCTTACGATGTAATATATATACCATGCGCATGATTAAACTTTGAAGGGGTTGCAATGAATCATGCTTGGGATACCCCACCCGAACATTCGGAAAGCAGAAAGTGGACGCCTGACTGACCTACGGGAATGAGGAGGCACGTTGCAACTCATCATACTAAAGCTCTCTACCAAAATTTGAACCAATGCCTTAGTAAAAACCACGAAATCTAACGAAAAATTTCTTTATAAAATGTTAACACTCAGATATTATAAATTGTGGTTGCTGTGTAACAAACTAAGGCAAGCCTGGAAATCAGGCGATCGAATTAAGTCCATTCAATATCTTGTTGTGATGCTTGTATTAATGAATTACATAAAATAAAATTTTATAAATTAATTTTAAGATACAGATTTTATAACTGGAATGATGCAAAGAAAAACATTTTTACTTTACAATAAATTAATTTAGATCAAGATCAATCCGATTGCTTAAAACATTGGCGGTTCCAGGATTTTTGAAAAGGGGGGGTCCTCGTGGGAAAAGGGGGGGTCCAAAACTATAATTTGATGATTTTTGCCCAAATTTTGCATGAAAATCAAAGAATTTTCCGACGAAAGGGGGGGTCCAGACCCCCTGGACCCCCCCTCTGGATCCGCCACTGCTTAAAATCTGCTGAAGATAATAACTTAAAGTAAAACGTTCAAAACCCGTGCGGGTTCCGGGTGGCGAATAGGCCCGCAGCAGCGCTAAGCTTGTCGGTAAAAGTCCACTAAAGAGCGCTCAGAAACCTGACATCGGGTCAAGCCGCTTTGCCCACAAAGCGACTGGGATGTGTGCCCCAGGTGGTTGAATGGGGCAGCCCTGACATCGAGAGATGCGGGGTCGTCAGGCAATAATGCGGAAAACCTGACCGCAAACCATAGTGGTGCACAGTGTTGGGAAAAATGTCACGTTCCTCGCACGTTAAAGAACCCTGCTGCAGGAGGCTAAATTTCCCGTCCCTATCCATTACTTCTTTTTTCAGTGGCAGTCAAAACTCTCCTACCCGATTGGCCTTGTGTCCCCATTTCCTCCACTTCATCATCATTTCATGTTCATTGTATCACCACTTTCATGTTCATCTCCCGGATATAGCCGAAATCGTGCTGCTTGGGAGTAAAGCAATAACTAACTAACTAACTAACTAAAACGTTCAAATATGTTTACCATTTCAAAACTTGTGTTATTTTTTCAATGAATATAATCTCTTATCAGGTGGGGCTCCGATTGTGTATTTAAATTTAAAAAATGTGGCACACACTTTTGTGTAACCTACACAGTGTGTACCACATTTATAAGTGTTATTTCTTCATAGAAAGAAAACATATGGTGGACATTTTTTAATTATTACAGCATAAGAGATATAGAAAATGGTGTCTACAGTTCTTTCATGTGCCATTGTTCTGATGATTGGTGTAGCTGTTTTTTCACAAGAGGAAGAAAGTATAATGGATCTGTTTCCGGAAATACGGGCAATGAAAAGTGAAATTGGTGTCTTGAGATCTGGCCTCGCAATGTTAGAGAAGACTTCAAAAGGTAAAAGGTGAAAAAAAATGGGTTTCAACGATTAATCATTTGTAAAACTAACAATGTTCTATTACGTCACCACTAAATACTTATGTTGACCCTATGTTGTATATTATATCTGACTTTTGGTAAGAAATTTGATAACAATCATTAATCCAGCTCGTCCATACTTAATTTATTGAGTAGTCCTCCTGTTAAAGAATTTTCTACGGAGCCCGGATAAGGACATACAAAGAAAAAAAAATATGTTGTGCGCACAATATATTATTTGGTGCGCACAATATATTATTTGGTGCGCACAATATATTATTTGGTGCGCACAAAATATTATTTGGTGCGCACAATATATCATTTTGTGCGCATATGATATATTGTGCGCACAAAATAAATATAACGAGCGCATAACATATAATATAATGAGCGCACAACATATTATATCATGTGCGCACAATGGTCTTACTAAAACGCGGATACGGAATGTGGAACGAAAACGGAAAACGGGATAAGTTTATTATTTGTCCTACATATGTTTATATAAACTTTTTAACGTAGATGTTTTTAAAAAGCCGGATAAGTGTCTTAAATTTCCTTGTTCCCATTAGGGCAAATTTGGTTTTATCATACTCTGTCCAATGTAGTAATCTTTCAGATTTTCGCAATAGTTTGCCTTCACCCCTTCTACGTTTTTCAATTTGTTTTACCCCCTAGCTTTCCCGCTTCACACCATTTTCCATCTTTATTTCACTGGAACAATTCATTAATTAACTTTGATATTAGGAAATTGAGTTAAACATGGAATTTGAAGGAAAACCTTAGCTCAGTACCGGAGGTTTGTTATAAAATGATTAAAAACAACATTAAGTTTAACAATAAAGACAAATAGAAAGACCAAAATTCTTGAAAAGTTTGAGAGGCTCAGATTTGTCAGTCAAGTACCCTTTAACCGTTGCTCGATCGATCCTGATAATCTTTTCAGCAAATATAGAAAAGTAAAATTAAGATTGATGGCACGTCAGATTAGCTTTTGGAATATAAAGCTATAGCTTGGACACCTGTTTTATTTTGTCTCTTGAATTCCGAGTAGAACCTACACGTATTGGAAGACGGTCCCGGTCTCCGGTTCAATTGTAACTGGAGCAGCCAACCCTAGCGCTGGTGTGTCATGGGCTGGTCGACCCCTGGCACTGAAGAGGCTTCTAGCCTATTGTCACGACTATAGAATTTATATTACAGTATATTTAATGATTCCCTCACTCGTAAAAGAGAGGCTATATTGCAATCATTTTGTCCGCCAGACCGCTCTTTACAAACGTTCGTAACAAATTTTTCGGCTTCCACTGAAGGGATTGATTTCAAATTTGGCATACACAGCTTAAGCATGCTGAGTTATAACATGCATCTTCTTGCTGTTTTCTGAGCCGAGAGAACATTCAAGACGTAAAAGGCTGTCGGACAAGGACTTGAAAGTTTAGGAAAAGCAATATACAAGGAAACAATACACTTGACAAACATGACAAAGCTACAAGACTCTCACAAGGCAAATATAAAGAAGCCTGAGAAGACAAACATTAGCCTAAAAATATAATGAAGAAAAAATCAGTAAAGCATGCAAAAAAAAATCCAGACGAGGACCAGCAAAGTCTAAGGACGTAAAGAGCCTAAGAGCTATACATAAAATTTCGACTTGCTCCATTACGGGTAATGGGACCCCTTTGTAGCTCCGCCTAATCAAAAAACGTCGGATGAGCTACATTATTGCAGCCAATGTCAACCAGATCCCAATTAATCCTCCACGACGCATCTAACAAAATTCGTGCCTTGTGGCTACTCCTTTGTCATTGTCAGCTCCAGCTACAATTACTCAATAGCTTTTCGAGACACCTCGCCAGGAATGCCTCCTTCACTAAGTCCAGTTTCTGCTGTGTCCCGTCTGGTAACGTCGCATACCAGCGAAAAGCCCAACTATACAGAGAACAATGGAGGAAGAAAGCCTAGAACAATCAAGGAACACCATAAAGAAGCCAGCAAACCAATGAAAGAAGATTAAACTGTAGATTGTATTAACTCAATAAAGTATCCGAACCCGTGTAAGCGTTTTAATTCCTCTCAAGGAACAGCAAGCCCCCTCCCCTCAAACCAGCCCCTTCTGCAGAAAGTCAGCCATATACCCCATTTCCCAGCAGCAAGAGCAGCCATTTTCCACCTTCAGCAACAACAGCTGCTGCCATTTCCCTCATTTTCAGCAGCGAGAGGCTGAGCGGCCATTTCCCCCTTTTCTACAGCATTCAACAGCCATTTTTTTATAGCTATTGCTTATGAGCAGCAGCCCCAATACCAGTATCCACTACCCCCAATTTACCTCCTCCCCCTCATTACGCATGATATACGCCCCATTTTAGCCAAAAACAAACATTTTAAGCCTAAAAAGGCTACTTAAAGCGTTTTCAGTGCAATCGTACACCAAAAAAAACACAAGAAAGTGATCAATAAGGTGGACTTAAAATGAAAATCGGTACATCAAATTCAATCAAATCAAAATGTATTGACGAAAACACATCAGTTTTAAAAAAGAAACATGATAAAGCTTTACTCAAAACAAAATCTGTTGACGAAAAAACATCAAACTATGAAAAGAAACTCACAAAATCATACCACAAAAGAAAATCTGTTGACGGAAACCACCAAACTGTGAAAAGTAACTCACAAAATCGGGTCGAAAAGGGAAAACTGTTGAAGAAAAACTCACCCACAAAAGAAAATATGTTGACGAAAAACACCAAAATACGAAAACAAACGCATAGAATCTCGTCTAAAAGAAATATATTGACAAAAACAAAATTGAATAAAAAGCTACGCCGAGCGCAGCATGATACGACCACAACATGTTGAACACTGTATACGTTTGCGGCCCAATATGGATTGTCAAATGCTTTGGCCACAGCAATGCAGCCCATGGTGAACTCGCAAAGCTTTTTGACACATGCAATCTTTGGTGGACTTTCAATGCATATTTGAGTTTTTTTATACATTTGTACAAACCTTTTGAATATTAGACCAAAAATTAAAGGTTGATTTTTGAGCGTGGCCTGTTTTTTGCCCCTTCAACAATGTAACGATGCAATATATATATATCAAAACCATTGACACATTTAGTTGACAGAATTAAATGAGGGATTCAATAAAAAAAAATATTTTCAAAACCGAATAAGTAATAAACATTCAACAACAGTTTTGTTAATAAATCCATTTAAGCCTTTTTGGTCCTTTTTTCAAAAACGTTAGGGACAACCAATCCCAAATGCAAGTACTAAGAAATTCTTTTAGTGGATATAAGCATCATATTAAAACTTCATAACAATTGGCTGGCCCGCTACAACTAATTTTTTGTGTGTAAAACCATTTGCCTTGACCGACTTTTAAATATGACGTTTTTGCCCCTTTGACCCCTAATTTCTCAGAAACAGTAAGAGATATTGCAAATCTGATTGACAACGCAGACAGGGATTTTTACTTGGATTCCAATGAAGACTAGAAAATGTGTCTATGAGCCACAGGATGGCCCTCCCGTTCTTGAAATATCTGACCCTATAAGGGGTCATCTGACAACTTCGATCCTATGGAGACTTTTGTAGAGCTACATTGTTGTAAATGAGCTGAACATTTAAGCAAGCAACAGCTTTTCTCTATCTGCAATAGTGTTCATTCCATAGGCCAAAATCATGAAATAACGTTGTTTTAGGGAACGTAACCCCTTTAAGTGGTCATCTGACAACTTCCACCCTATGGAGACTTTTGTAGAGCTAAATGAAAATGAACTGAACATTTAAGCAAGCAAAACCTTTTCCCTATATTTTATCGTTCACAATCTATAAGACTAAAACCACTTTTTTGACATTTAAGGGGCCATAACCCCTATAAGGGGTCATCTGACAATTTCGACCCAATGGACATTTTGTAGAGCTAATTATAACTTAGCTGAACATTATGTAATTGAAATAACTTCAATGCCTTATATAGTTCTTGTAATATAATATGGGCAAACCAAACAAAAAACAAACGATAAGAACCAATTGGAGATCAGCCATACATGAACAATAAAAGCTAAAAACACGGGGGAAAACAAGAGAAAAAAGTGCAAAACGCAGAAAAAAATCAAGAAAAGGGGAAATAACTTCCACATGGTTTGTTGGAAAATTTGAGGGTAGGTAGATCGTGATGTGCTGATTACTTTTACCCTATGCCAGAATTTTGATATCTGTCACCATTTTTGAGTTGCTTGCATAAAACTGCTGTTTTACCCCCCTGTTCTGTTTTTAGCAACGGCGGCCATGTTTTATCGGATCAATTTAAAATGAGGATCGTTTGTAGCCAATATGTCATATATCATTACTACCAAGTATCAATCAAATTGGTTTACTTATTTCATAGAAGAAGATTTTTAGAAATTGTTAACGGACGACGACGGAAGACGGACGACGGACGTCGACGGACGCATAGTGATGGCATAAGCTCACATGGCCTTCGGCCAGGTGAGCTAATAAAAAGCAAATGATCAAAGTGTTAAATCAAGTTCTAACCAGTTCTAACCGGTTAGATCCAAGAGTCACGTGGTCCAATCATTACACAGATTAATCCTTCTTTGTTTTGTTAGTTTCGTCCTTTATGGGCACCTGTACTGAGGTTTGTCCACTTGTATGGCTTAAAATTTGTTTTTTGTTCGTCTTTGATGGACGGTCCCCCCTCTACGAGCTATTGTGGTGGAGGTCGTATCTTTGTGTTGTTGCATAGCTTTACTCCCTTCTCCTCCTGTCCCCCCTCCTCCTTTCCCTCCTCCTCCTCAGTTTCCTCCCTTCTTCTTCTCCTCCTTATTTTCACCCGTCATTTTCCTTCAATTCCTTCCTTCTTTTCTCTTGTTTTTTCCCGTGTTTTTAGCTTGTATTGATCATGTATGGCTGATCTCCAATTGGTTCTTTTCGGTTTTTTTTGTTTGGTTTGCCAATTTTTGTCAAATACAGTTCTATAGTCTTGGTTAACAGTTTCTTGTTGCTTCTTTGGATCTTATATTCGTATCTAAATGTCCTTGGGAATGTCATTTCTGTTGATGGTTACCATCTTCCTGGTGGAGTCACAGTTGATGTCTTAAGCGTTCCTGAAGTTGAGTGTTATTCCACGCGCTTTGCAAAGGCGGGACGAAATTAAAGAGTGTAAAGTTTTCGGTTAACAAGAAGTAGATGTTCGATTGACCCGTTGGGACCTTTTGGATTTGAGTACTTTTCATTTATTGAATAATTTTGGTTTTTTTACCTTCCAATGTTTTGATTCAAATGCTGCTGATTAGAGGTATCTCCTTGAAATATCGATATACAGAATACCACAATAAAGCGTTGTTTACCCATTTTGGTAATTGTATTTATCAATATAAAGCTTGTCACCAAATATTAACAACCTAGGACTTATAGTAAATGAGTTATGAGTAAACAAAAACGGGGCGGAACTACGGACGGACACAGATATGCTCTCTCGTCTTCGATGTGGGGTATATTTATACGGATATTTCGTTGAATAATAACATGTATGTATAGTTTACCTTACGAACTCTTCGAACTTGTCATGCAACATTTTTAAGGCTGGATGAAACAAGTGGTTTCACTAAGTCCTGCTAAGAATACCCCAATCCGACGGACAAAATGATTGCAATATAGCCCCTTATCTTACGAGTGGGGTTATCATTAAATACTGGAATATAAAGTCTATAGTCGTGACAATAGGCTAGAAGCCTCTGCAGCGACTCATTACTAGACACGCTTAGTGCCATGGGTCGACCAGCACATGACACACCACCGCTAGGGTTGGCTGCTCCAGTTTCAGTTAAACCGGAGACCGGAACCGTCTTCCAATACGTGTAGGGTCTACTCAGAATTCAGGAGACGAAATAAAACAGGTTTTCAAGCTATATCTGACATGTATGTCATCAATCTTAATTTTACTTTACTATATTTGCTAAAAAGATTGTCAGGATCGAGCTACGGTTAAAAGGTACTTGATCGACTGAAAAACCTGAGTCTCTAAAACTTTTCAAGAATAATTGTCTTCCTAATTGTCTTTATAGTAGGTTGAACTTTTGTTGTTTTTATCATTTTATAATTATTTTTTATATCATTTTATGGCTACAGAGCCAAGTTTTTTCCAATCCATGTTTAACTCAAATTCCTAATATTAAGTTTAATCAACCAATTGTACTAGTGTAATAAAGATGGGAAATGGTGTGAAGCGGGAAGGCAAGGGGTAAAAAAAATGGAAAACGTGGAGGGGGTGAAGGCAAACTATTGCGGGAAATCTGCAAGATAACTACAAAGGAAAAGATATGATAAAAGCCAAATTTGGCCTAATTGGAACTAGGAAATGTGCTTTTATCTGTCTTGTTTAAAAGACCTACGTTAAAAGGTTTATATAAAACATACATGTATGTAGGACAAAAAAAACCCCATTTATTCTGCTTTCCGTTTCGTTTTCCGTTTTTGTTCCGCATTCTGTTTCCGCGTTTTAGTAACACCAATTGTGCGCACATAATATTATATAGTGCGCACATTATATTATGTTGTGCGCAAATTATATTTATATTGTGCACACATTATATTTATATTATGCGCACATTATATTTATATTGTGCGCACATTATATTTATATTGTGCGCACAATATATTATTTTGTGCGCACAATATATTATTTTGTGCGCACATCATATTATATTGTGCGCACAAAATAATATATTATGCGCACAAAATAATATATTGTGCGCACAAAATAATATATTGTGCACACCAAATAATATATTGTGCGCACCAAATAATATATTGTGCGCACCAAATATTATATTGTGCGCACCAAATAATATATTGTGCGCACAACATATTTTTTTTTCTTTGTATGTCCCTATCCGGGCTCCGTAATTTTCTGTGAAGCATACAGATAATTTGTCCTCTAGTTCATCTAGTCAAATGGCATTTGACTTATTAACATGCATTAGTTTGCTTCTGCGTCTGTCCATTTGTCTATCTTCTTTCTGTTCAAATGTTCAAATATCTCAACCACTAGACCAAAACCAACCAAGTTTAGTATAATTTTTAAGGATGTCCTTTACAATACTGTCGTTAAGTTGTTTTTAGGTTCGACAAAAACATGACGTTAATGTTAGAAAATAAATAATAGAACATAAGGAAAAAACGATTTTACAGGTCTGTTTTCTTAAATCATGAAAAAGCTCGAGAGAAAATATGAAAGATACTTAAAATCAAAACCTCTTCAAAAGCCTGTGTTGAGCCGATGGTTTTAGGTATCCCCTTTTAGGGTGTTGACACCTTTTGGGTCAATAAGGTATGAATAGTACTGCAGATTGAGAAAAATAATTGCTTGCTAAAATGTCCAGCTCAAGAAGCTCTACAAAAGTTTTCATTTGGTTGAAGTTATCAGATGACCCGTCTATGGAGATTATGGCCTTTTAAATGTGAAAAGTGCCTTTTTTACATACAAAATAAACTTTTTGCAGATGGAGAAAAGCCGTCTTTTGAATTTCAGCCTAAAGTTTTGTTCTACTTAAGTTTCTTTTGGGTCGAAATTGTCAGGTAAAGCAATTTAAGCCTTATAGAACTTTCAAGGAACGGGAACTATTGCAGAAATAGTAAAACATTTTTCATCAAATATTCATATATGTACAGTCAGGGGAGCAACTTGTACAATTCAGAATGGATCTTACTTGTACCAGTAAGATTCTATTTATGGTTTCTTACTCTGTAGAGTCAGATCCAATTCTGACTTCTACAGGTCAAAATGAATCTGACTTGTTAGAGTAACAAGTGTTTATATCAAATTTGTTCCAATATTCAATGTTTTTTTTTAAATAACATTTCTTAAAACCAATATATTTTATTCAAATAATAATTATTATTGTATTACAAGGTCAACACCAACATCCTGTGTTTAGGATGAAAGAATCATGTGCAAATTGGAAAAATATTGACTATAAAGTTTCAATTATCATCAAAGAATTTCATAGCTAATTATCTAAGTCTGTCATATATAACCACGGTTTTGAACACCAATGTGGTTTATACTAGAAAACTAATTGGTATTTAATGAATTAAGCATATTAATGAAAGACCTTGGTGTTCACGACCGCCAAATAAGAGAAATTTACTGCGAAAGGAGGGCAGTAAAATTTTGATTCTGACTTGTATTAGTAAGAATGATATTAAAATAAAAAATTTAAATTACAAACACATGACTATTTTGTAGGATTTATAAATAGCTCTCAGTATACAGAAAAGGAATTAATCCATACAGAATATCTCTAGATAAGAGACTTTGATAAAAAGACATTCTAGTATAATCTACTTGTAGAAGTCCAATCTATCACCAGAGGGAGCGTCTATCAGTCAGTGTTGATAGACGCTCCCTCTGGTGATAGATTGGTAGAAGTCAGATTGAAAATTCATAAAATAAGGAGAAGATAACTCTAGTTTGTTTGATCTGACTCGTACAAGTAATATTGAACCTGACCATTCTGACTTCTACAAGTTGGTCCCCTGACTGCAATGTAAGCTCTATAAAAACCAACTTCTTTGGTCAAAGATATCAGATAATCCATTTTAGGAATGAGAGCCCTCCGTGTTTTTTTCATTTCTATTTTATTTCATGTACACTTGTAGATTACTGCTTCAAAGCTCTTACTTTACCTTTTAAAGATTTTTAAAACGATCTCATTCTTTAAAGACAAAATGAACTAGTTAAAGTGCCATCTAGTTTCTAGATTTAACACAATTTTCACATTGTACTTAAAATCTAAAAAAAAATAGGAATGAAGGCCCTTAACAGAGGAAGAGTATTTTTGTTAAAGGTGTTAAAACTCTTCAAATATTGTACTGTTAATTCTTAAAGCTTAATAAATAAATAAATAAATTTCCTTATGCATCCATTTTATAAGCTCACCTGAACCGAATGGTTTGTGAACTATTGCCACCAATATTCGCTGCAGTCGTCATCGTCGTCTGTGATCGAACATTGTTGGATTTTTTAAAAGGTCTTCCTCTCTAAAACCTCTAGTCGATCTTGAAATTTTTTATATCAAAGATTTTATAATTTCTAATGGGATTGATAGATACTGGTCCAATAATAAATTGATTTAGACTGTTATTCTTGTTTGTGTCAATACCTTATGAACTTTACATTATAGAATGATGATTTGTTGTCGGTATATACTCTTAGATAATAAAAACATCCTAGCAAACTAAGATCATCGTAACCTTTATTTTCTGCATGAATGACCTAGGTTAAAGTTTTTAATGGTTCATTTCTCAGAAACTGCTAGAGGTAGCTGAATAATATTTGGTCAGTTATTACATCTTGGAACATAACATCCGCATCAATGACTCGGCTTATAGTTTTGTTTAATGTCATATCTTAGTAATAATAGTGGTAGTGGGGCTATATTTGCTTAATGTCACATAATGGGTAGTAACCAACATCTGTATCGGAATAAAGTCGTTCTTCGTGTCATCATTTCAATATAATGATTCAGCATTATATTAAATCAACATAAGAATCTCATATTTAATGATATGATTTCTCTTATCCTTTCTTCGTTGCAAAATCGGACAGTTGCACATCAATTGTTAATAATCTATAATTATAAATCGACTTCTTAACATGTCTAAGTTCTAGTTAAGGTTTATGGTTTCACTTAAAATATTTGACCTATGTTTCTGGTCTATGTACGACTTAAACGACTCATAAAAAACACAAAGTTTAGCAGCGTCCAGATATAAAGATTGCCGATCATTTTCCCTTCCAGTTTACAAGATCCTTTCTTTGTTTTCTCTATTCATTTTCTTTCCGTTCAAATAGTGCATTTGCCAATTGTTGTTCACTTTGAATATTTTGGGTACTTAGTCATATTTTACCGGATTTTACTGTTACCGTCGGTAACCAGCCACCGGACAAGAAATAGAACATCGCTTGCCGTCAATGCAATTCCGATATTTTGAATACACTAATCAAAGAATATTTGAATGATATTAATAGCGTAGTATGAAATGATGTGGTATATATAATAAGAATATGGTGTCAAAAACATTTAAATCTCTGTTAGTTGTTTAAATAATTCACGTGAATTATCCAAGACGTACACGTAAAATCCGAGGCATGTCCTGTTGCGTTTGGCCATGAGATGTTTTATTACATATCAGTAATTCCAATAATACACATTGTAGATAATATATGTTTAATACTAAACTACTATATATACATGTTCACAATACAAGTGATAAGCTTAGACTCATTGTTCTATAAAGATCATGTAAACAATACAGAGACAAACTGTCTGATTCGCACCTGCATTGATATTAAACAGAGACCTAAGTTAACCTTTTATAATTCGCTATATCTAACTTGTTGACAGCAATAATATTACATGTCCTACTTCTCTCCATTTGGAACCCAACATGATTATTCGTAACGGTAATGTAAACGGTAAAATTAAATTGATCAGGGAAAAAAATCCGACATTAATTGGCAAAAATTACCCCTAAATAAACTTCCATAAAACCGATTGTGAAAAGATTTTACAATAAAACCAAAAATGATATAACTTATAGTAGAGTGACGAAACGAGAAAAAGTCGTTTAGTTTTCGAGTTTAAATGACCCACTTGTCACATGGATTTTGATTGTCAAAAATGATAGATTGACTATTGAGCTTCCAAAAAATGTTTGTCGTCGCATAAAAATGTGGTGCCACCTGACGTCAAAATGACGTTTTTCGAAGGTACCCCCTTGGCACATACGTACCTACATCCCATCTAACCTAAAAATAGAATATTTCCGCTTATTATCTATAGAGTTCATTATCAGAAAACAAAAATATAAGGATTAATTAAGAAACAAAATAAATTTTAGTTTGTTGTAGATGTAATTTGTATCCGAATAAGAGCCAAAAATGCCTAAAAACTTGAAGTTTTTCTCTTCTCCCACAGCGAACTTGCACTTTTTCATTCAAAAAAATATATAGCTATGAAGTATTAAGTAAAAATGAAATAATAGCCGATTTAGATTTTAGAAAAATGCTTTTAACTTAAAGTTATAATGAATAATTTAAAATTTATTTTTCGAGCAGATGACGTATTTTATTCGGAATATATACAGCACTTTAACGAAATCGATTTAACTTTAACTCCATGGTCAATTGTGTTTACATTCTTTGTTACAATATTAACCTTATTTTCTTTGTAAATTATGTTTTCGAAGTTTAAAGTTGTTTTTTGCTAATTTATTTAATAATAACAGTCGGAAAACAAAGTAGTTTTGACAAAATGTAGTTTGTTTTTGAAGTTTACAAACAAAAACTTGTGGGTGCGTTTGAATAGTTGGTGTGTTTGACTTTGATTATAAAAAAATATGAATAAGGAATGTAGCAGTGTTGAAGTTGCGTCTTTTGGTTCAAAGAGTAGATCAAGCTTTTAAAGAAACCAAGTAAAAGAAAATTAAAACCATTTTCTGACGATTCCGTTGCCTGAAGGTACATTTTTTTGGAGTTTCTTAGGGAGCGACCATTTGATTTTTATGGGGGGCTATGGTGAAATTTGAAATAAAAAGGCAGGATGGCAAAAATCCAAAAATAAAAGGCAGGACAGTGCTTTGAGTAAAAAAAATGGCAGGATGTTTTTTTTTTGGCTAAAAAAATTATAGTTGCTTTAAAAAAATCCAGGCTTGACTTTTTCCGAAAAAAAAGGCAGGACGAAGAAAATATCCATAGCTCCCCTATAAAAATCAAATGGTTGTTCCCTTATTGAAAAAAAATCTAAGTAAGGCGGCCAACAAAATTTCATAATACTGAAAAAAACAAAACCATAGTTTCCAAATGCTTTGTATTTAGCTGGTTACTACCCAAATCCGGAAAAAGTGAAGAGTTTGGAAAATTGCAGAAGAATATCGTTACCGAGAAAATTTTTGCCTGGGGATTTTTTCCCTAAATTCGCAAACTCAAATTATCCGCAAAAATATCCCCCTCGCGAATGCTTTCTTTTCAAGCGTATGAAATATAAGTAATCAGATGGAAAGCAATTTTATCCCCTCACGCGAAAGGTAACATTTTCAACAACAAAAAATCGCGAAAATTTCCACGTTTACGGTATGCGATCATATGTCCTCTTTAGTCTTGTAATCACGAAAAGGCAGCTTTCATCTTGTACTAGTCGACGAAATGTATTTCAGTAGAGGTGAAAAAGGAAGGTTTTTTTTCAAATCTGACAGCACGAATAAGTTTGTTTAGGTGTGCATTTCCTTCATTCAGATGGAAAACACATGTGAAGGGTGGGTTGGGAATAGGCCACCAGCGCCAAGCTTGTCGGTAAAGAGGGACATTAAAGAACGCTCAGAAAACTTACATCGAGTCAGGCCGCTTTGACCACAAAGCGACTGGGATGTGTGTCCCAGGTGATTGAATGAGGGGAGTACTGTCATAAATAATGGATAAAATGTTCAGTTTCTCGCACGTTAAAGAACTCTGATGCAGGTCTCGATAAGAGTAGGACCCATACGATCCCTATGCACGAAGCTTAATTGTCCGATCAAAAAACCTAGCTTTCATCCATTTTAGAAATTACAGTGGCAGTCAACTTTCTAACCCTATTGGCTTTGTGTCCCCAATTTTTCCATTTCGTCATCATTTCTTGTTCATTTTACGTTCATCTCTCTGATATAGCCGAAATCATGGTGCTTGGAAGTAAAGCAATACTAGTAGAATACTAACTGACTGGTTGCAAACAGAGTTATTTTAAAATTCTATTGATATCAGAAGGTTTATTATCTCATTCACTCTGGTGTATCTTCTATCAACTGTTGTTCAGATTTTGCCTTTTGCACATGCTCTTATTGGTTGTTACTCGACATCACGAATTTTTGTTTCAAAAAGGCCTTGTATAACGCAATGAAAACGAATCCGGATCGTTTTGCAAATCTGACTGCCATAGCAAACGACTATCATTGATGACGCTATTGAAAAATGAAAGGATTTTTTTGCAGTTTTATATAATTTATAATAGAGTTTCTAATATAAAACTTTGAACCTGTTATTTTTGATTTAATAATTACTACAGACTTTTTGAGAGACTTGATTTGTTTATGCAGTTGTAAAAATGTTGTGTTACTAAATTAAAATGCGTCTGTAAGGAACAGGATCTTTCGTGCAAAGCTTGTGTCTTTGTCAAAATGGGGAAAACTGTCGCTATCACCAACTGTTGTTACAACTAATGCAGTTGAGGTGCCTGAAGAATCAGATTATCTAAAGTGTTGTTTTTTCAACCCATACCAGGGATATTTGCCGTACCTGACACACTAATGTATACGTAGTCAGATATATATACGTGTACGAAGAAAATAGCATAGATTGATGTGTGATGCATGTTCAAAATTTCTTAAATGGGGAGGAGTGTAAACCATTTGTATAACACGTGAATAGTGAAATAAACCCTAATTATACTTAAATTTTATGCTATCCTATTTTGTTTTGACATCCTGAATGGAATATGTAAAAAAATATTCCAATGTTTATTCGACTTTTATTTTTTATGCAACTTGACTTGTGACGGAAATATCAGACCTCAAAATACGTGAATAAAGATCCGTAAAAGCATTTGCCATAGTAAAGCTGGGTAACACAGCTTATCATGTGAACAAAGACAAAACCAAAATGTCAATAAAATATATATCAAAGTACCGTTGGTACTGACAACTCGGAAGTCAGAATGTGTTCTTTTTACTATAGAACTTTATATCCAATGGATGAAGAATGTTTGTCACCATATAACATGGTTTAACCCACCATTTTTTCTTTAAATGACTCAACTAGGCAGCGTACCATATTTCATATCTTGAAAATATTTTAAGGATTTCTTGTAGCATGTCTTTGAGTTGCATAAATTTGTTTATTTCTGCTGGGTATTCTGTTGCAAATAAATGTGACACATTTTAGTTTCTATTGAATGCTGAATTCAAGGATGGAGATTTTGTTAATCTGGTGTTTGATAAAACAGTTCCTGTTTTGTGGGGCTTTGTCGTATATTGCACATTTAATCTATATCTTTTTTATACTAAATTTTGGAAAGCATTTCCTTTTTTGTGTATTTGGACAAGGCTGTATATTTATGATATAACCCTTGTGTGCAGTTCATATTATGGTATTGGAGTAAAAAATTATTTATAATTATGTACTCTGGTAAATTAATGATTTGTTGCAACAGATACAACTATAAGTGTTATACTTCTTCAATTCCAAGTTCTATGGAATTCTGTTTTGTTGTTCTTGGTATTTTGGTAAATTTAATTGTGTCCCAAATTTGTGGCTAATGAATACATGGTAATTATGCACGATTTCATATGATGAATTTCTTGCATACCAAGTTTTGTTAAATTTTGTTCAGATGTTTAAGGGTTGTGTTGACTAACTTGACTAACAGATGGGGACAGCCTTATCACCATTTGTACATCTATATCAGGATTTCAGTTTAATGGGTGATTATTCACACTATACTTTGCAGATGGAATCCTGGTAGAAAGCACAACATATGATGTACTTTTTAGAAATATCCGTTTACTTGTTCATGAACTATTATCAGGGTTTTCAACATAAATATTGGGTCAACAGTCCAACAAAACTTTGCTTTTCTAGATTTTTTGGTAACATGCATATCTATATATGGTGTAGTTCTTGCAAACCATGTTTTGTTTGTGTTCAGTAGTATAGGTGGAGTTTCATTTATAGCTTTAAATTATATGTTTAATTTTCAATATTGTCTAAACCCCTAGATTCTTCTTACCCCAGACATTGTTAGATAAATTAAGTAATAATTTTCTTCCCCTGTTTGGTATTTTTGGTTTTATTGTTTTATGCTCATCATAATTAAATTATGTTTGGCATTTTCAATTTTTTTTTGGTAGAGCGCCTCTGATGAGTCTTGGTGTGTCAGGCGGAGCAATATTTATTGTCTGGAACTTTGTCATTTTTATTATAACAAAGTGATGTGTAGGACTGATTGATGGACCAGAGACATAAAGCTCTGCAACTTTTTGTGTGTGGGAAATAGATTGATATAACAAAACAAGTTATCTTTTATTATTACTTTTGTAGAATATTGATATGATATCAATATTACATATTGATTCACTAAAATGCATAAAAAATGTCACCAGCATGTTATACATGTATGTACAAAGAAAATGGGTACAATGATAAAAATAACCCTATTGGACTTATATGTAAATATTATTTAACCCAATGTTTTGTTTTTAATAAACAATTACTAGTGATTTTTTAAATGATAGGGGGCATAACCTGCCTCTAAATAATCTTAATTGGTCAAATGTCATTTCATTGTCAAGGTTACATTCATAATTGAAACTTATAACATATATTGAAATACATGTAGACAATCTTTAACATGTCAATTACATGTAGTATAATCATTGCTTATGATATTTGTCAGTCAATTTATTTACATTGGATAACTTGTAATATATATCTATTGTAATCAGCTGAGGAATAAGATGCTTGTACTATGATGAATTGAAAGGATAATTTATAAAATACTTTGTTACAGTGAATTGAGTAAATATGCATGCCACAAAATCTTATTAAATAAAAAAAAACTTATGGAGCATTTACAGCTTTCAACTTTTGTTAGTCTTTCATCATTTTTTTATAGACTTCATTTGGCAAATAAATTGGAACTATGAGATTTTATTCTTTCTTGCACTTGAGCTGTTACACATGGTATGTTGCATTGACACTTGCATGTGTTTTCTTTTTCTTTGTGTGTCTAGTCAACTATTATACTTGTATGTCCAATATCCGGGTCCAGACAAAGCTTTCTTCATTAATGTATTGTTCTGCTCTGTATTTGCCTTGATGTTTATGAAGATATGATGTTGTGTGGATCCATCATCATTAGAAATTATATAGAGTAACAAACAAAAAAGTTCTTATATCACATTTATTTTTTAATATTTCACTTGATATTCAATTCACCACTGAACTCATTCTTTTACACAACATATTAATTCATGATTATTACAATCTTTTTCACATCATCCTAGGATGTTTATATTTTGTAGCTGCTCAAAACAAATTCTCATAATTTCTATAGACTTTTGGACTCCTTAGTTAGAAGAATAAAGCTCTCTGTAAAGGTAAACACTATTTTGATGCTAGATATATCCAGTTTCAGTGAGAATTATATATCCACAGTCAGCATTTATCCATATCTTGAAATTGCAGATGCTGATGACTTTTATCAACTTTTAGCTTTATATGGCTCTTTGTCTGAAAGAAAAAAAACATTTATACTTAACTTGCTAATACACACACATATTAAACATACAATGTAGGACACAATTCACATATAAATCCACATTTAAATTGATATTTTGCAAATAAATAATGTTATAAAAATAAACATCAGCTTACAATAATGTATTTTTTATCAACAATAATGATCAATAATAGTCTTGCAATTTCATATGTCCTAAAGTTGCAGCAATTCCACTATAATATTATCAATCAATCAATCAGTTTATTGGATAAAGCTCATGCATTAACAATGCAATGTAATCCCCAAAAGACATATATATATATGTAAGACATAAGTATAAAATGTAAATAAGATGAAATAAAACATTTTTGTCCCAATATTTCAAGTTATAATATTGCAACATTTAAGGGCTGCAAATTTAGAATACAAAGAAAAATGAAGTTTCTTTGCTTTTTTTGTAAGATCAAAGATATTTGATGATAGATTTCCATTGCTTCCAAGTTATTACAATTTCTTAACACAGTTTCCTATCAACCAGAAGGTTCATGCAATAAACATGAAACCCAGAAAATGTAAAATCAAAACAAATATAAGGTGACATGTGACCAAATTGGCCATGCTGTTCTTTGAAGATATATCACATTAATCATTGTTAATATTTGTTTAATTGTTTTAAGTAATGAATACCTAACTATTTAGTAGGTCAGAAAATATTGTCAGATATTGCTTTAATTTCTTTAAGTCATATACACATGTACATTGTCATTAAAAATCTAAAAGGTCTTCAGGAGGGGGGGGGTAGCTTTCCATAAAATGGTGAACAGGGATGTGCCAAAGAGTAGGCCATGCCCATAAAAATAACTTTTTTATAATTGGTCCGATTTCAAAATATTTTTTCATTGGATACCTTATGAAAATCCCTGCCCTTTTTTGCAATCTGATTAACAATATTTCTTACAGTTTTTTTTTAAATTAGGGGCCAAAGGGCAAAAAATGTAAATTGATATATGTATATAAATAAGGCTTTTTGTATGAGATGTTGATGTCAATATACATGTATATGTGTCAAAATGCATTTGAAAGTCCACCACAGGATGTATCATGTCAAAAAGCTTTGGAAGTCCACCATGGGCTTCATGTGACCAAAGCAATAGACTATCCATATTGGGCCTCCAGCGTACAGGGTTCAACTTGTATCGGTCGTATCATGCTGCGCTTGGCGTAGCTTTTTATTCTTTGAGGGCAAACATATCGAAATATTGTACATGATGACAGCTGTACAGAACCCCAGGACCTGTCCTGCAAAAATCTGTTCAGTCCTGCAAGATTTGGTTTGTCTGACAGAATTACTGGCTGATCAGACCGTAATTTTGTATGAACTATCCTGGTATCTCGTTATAACATGGTACGTAGCTACGTAGAAACAGTGACGTCACAGTTGAATATTTGGTTTTGAAATTAAAGTAAATACCACGATAACACAGAACCCATGATATAATGAGAACGGAGTATATTAGTAAACTGCAGACAAAAAAATGCTTGGGTCAGACACAATTTTCAGATTCACCGAACCGAATGTCCGCTTTTAAAATTTTTCGATATGTCTGCACTCTTGAGTGAAGACAACAACCGAGCAGCAACATAACCTTGTGTAAGCAATTTTTGATTTAAAATAAATTAGATTCATATTAGACTCGAATATATTTTTACTAAACAGGTGGCAGTGTTTTACATTCTATAATAAATACATGTACACAGAGTTCAGCATTGACCTGTAGTAACATATCTATTATTTGTTGTACATGTAGAGGAAAAGAACATAATTGATTGAAGAAAAGAACATAATTGATCATGTTGATAGATTACACATAAAATACAATAGACAACATGGTGATACAATCAATTATGAGTGGCCGTTCATGTCATAATTGCGTTATTTCTAACGCGCTACATATTCTAACGGCTTACTTTAAAGAAGTAACGCGTTACTTTTGATAATTAACGCGCTACTTGTCGAAAGTAACGCGTTACTTTTTAAAAGTAGCGCGCTACTTCGTCAAAGTAAGCCGTTGGAAATTGTAGCGCGTTACTTTGGAAAAGAAGCGTGCTACTTTCAATAAGTAACGCGTTACTTTTGTAGAATGATATTCATAATTCAACCAATCAAATAGTTTGTACTTAATGCGATGAAGCTGCTATTTATATGACCATGTGATAACGAGAACTCAAAATCTTAAATTTATTAAAATGGCTGCAGGTGTAAACAATGATGGTTCCGACTGAAATAGGTTTCTCCGAAAAGTGCAATCTACAATTTACTATGTACGTGGTTCGTTTGTGCAACTCGGATGTGTAAAATGCAGATTCTTTGGACAGTGTCCATCTAAGGTATGTTAAATATAAATCTGAACATATCTTAGAATAAAATATATATTAGTATTTATTAATTTGCGATTTTAAAAGTCATCCATAAGAATGTCAAAGTGATAGAAATATAAAAATGAACGGAACGGATTTTTAAAATTTTCTAACTATTAGACTATTTGTACTATTAGACTCTGTCAAGTGTAGTTTTAACAATCAATTTTTGTTTGTTTTCCGACATGTTAGGAGGCTTTGTGGGAGGGCATAAAAACAGCGTACCAAAAATACCGAGTTTGATTTAAAGTTACAATCACTTCCAGTTCGACGCTACAGAATTATTATAAAGTGATAAATATGATATTATGGCTATGTTTGAATTAATTAATTTCTTAATTACTTATTTGTTCAGTTAGGGACTTAGAATTGTTTGAAGGGGGTAGTCGAAAAGTAAGGGGTATCCTTAGGGGGATCACATTTATTTCCATCACTCTAAAGGGGGGTCATAATATTTTCTGTTAGGAATTACATATCTGCGTAAGAAATTTATATCAATTGTCTTTCCGTCCTCTCTTCGCTCGGCACCAATGTATCTATCTTTATCTCTATATTTGTACAAAACTAAAGCCTTATTGACATTATTTGGTTATTCTATAATCTCTGGTCCATATATCCAACTAAAGTATGAAGGATATTAAAATTATTGTTTGTTTATTAGGCATCCATTTTCATCAGCGACATACATTGTACATGCACAACATGTTGCAATTTATTTTATGAAAGTTCGAGCACAGGGGCTTGTGCCCCTGTGAATAGAGGATATGGGATGAATGTCCATGTGAGAAGAACAAACAATTATGATATATCATCTTATGAATAAACTTGAATTATTATCCTAATTAACTAAATTCATCTTGGACCATCCTGCCTTTCTTGTCTTGACTATTTATTTTAGAGCCTTGGTGTTTTATTACAAATTTGAATCACCCCCGCTCTAAAAAAAAACAAATGGTCGCTCCTTTAATTAGTATGCAACTTGGCAAAAGTTCACAAAAAATATCACCGAGGTAATTTTTAACCAAGTTTTATATGGCGGGGACGTCCGTGCAATTGCCGGGCGTCGAATAAGCCTGCGGCAGCGCTGAGCTTATGGTAAAACTCCACTAAAGATCACTCAGAAACCTGAGGTCGGGTCAGGCCGCTTGGGATGTGTGCCCCAGGTGTTTGAATGGGACAGTCTGACATCGAGAGATGCTGGGTCGTCAGGCTATAATGCGAAAAACCTGACCGCAAACCATAGTGGTGCATCTTCAATTCTTGTTGGGAAAAACAACACGTTCCTTGCACATTTAAGAACCCTGCTGCAAGTTTCGATAAGAGTAGGACCCGTAAAATACCCCGCAGGAGGCTAAATTGTCCATACCCTACCCATCACTTCCCTTTATTTTCCATTTGCAGTCATAACATTCCACCCGGCTTATTGGCCTAGTGTCCCTTTTCCTCCATTCCGTTATCCTTTCATGTTCATCTCCCGGATATAGCCCAAATCGTGCTTCTTGGGAGTAAAACACCAACAAACAACAACAATCTTTGTCTGCAAAACGTATAAAATGTAAATGTTATGAGGACACCTATCCGTTTTAAGTCAAATTTACTTGTATATATAACGCTTCTTTTAAACCCTTTATTTATTTATTTATTTATTATTTTTGAGGGGGTCAATATTTTATAAAAATGTTGAACGTGGGTTAGATTTTTTGGCTGATAAAATCAAGGGGATCACAAAAAATCATGATATTTGAAATCTATTTGATCAGCTCCACCCTCCCAGGTAAAAACTATAGGTCCCTTACTGCTCACATCGGGTAGTTATAATGTATTTTATACTGTTGGAAGAGGCTGTAATGGATTTCTACACCTCTAAACTTTAAAAGAGAATAAAAAATCACTGAATTTTTAAAAAATATATATGAAAACGTTATTTTGAAAATGCATTAAATCCGGGTCAAATCCTATAGCCTCGGACCTTCCTTCTTAGGCACGGGTGTGTTTCTTTATCAAAGAGCAAAAGAACACCCTACAGTTGTTCTGCATGGGAATTATTATGGTGAGGCTCTAAAAAACACAACACATGTGCATTTTTAAATAGATCTAAAAGACAAAAGAAAAAAAAAGCAATTGCTTCACTCTTTCATAGCCAAAGTAACTTTATTGAATTATTTATAAATGTAATATTTTATATACAGAGAAAGGGAAGGACTTGTTTACGGAAAAAAATCGGATAATCCCCCTCCATTCTGTACCATCAACTTACGCTGTAAACCTGATCTTGAGGATCCAGAGAGCAACAAAGAAGTAAACGAAAACATGACAGGTCTCATTCATGCAACAAAGGACAAATTTATCAATGATGCTGTGGCTGTACTGGATGAAAAGTACAATGTGATCAAAGAAGAGATCAAGACGATAAGAAAAGAAGCTAAAAAAAATGGAACATCAACTAAAGCTGAGAGTGATGTGCCCTTGTTAGCTAAGGCTATCATTGAATCGCTCCCGTTCAAAAAAATTAAATAAGTGTAGTAAATTAGAGAGATGCAGAAAGATATTGAAGAGTTGTGCAGAAATATGACACAGGAGAGATTTAAAAGACTCCTTACAGGTTTGAGATTTGTTCAAGACGAAGAAAATGACAATCAAAGTGAAGTGAATCAAAACAATGAAACAGAAATGGCGACCTACTCTGAAGCACTCACAAATGTAAACAGACAATCAGATAATGAAACCATTCCAAATGAAAACGAACAAGTAGACCCTAGCGACCTGGTCAAACCTATATGCTTGCTTGATACTGATGTACATGGCGCAGCTAAGCCCCCACGATCCCTTTGGCTCACAAATGTTGAAATCTACAATTCCATCAATGAAAAAGTGCCCGCAGAGCGAATAAAAGGCATACAGAGAATCAGAGAAATGTGGCGCATTTATATGGATAACGAGGATGACAAACTGTCGTTGCTAGTTACGGGGATAAATCTGCGTGGCAGGCAGATCCCCCTTCACCCGCAAAATCCTCGAAATCCTGGATATCTCAGACCAGACACCATCCGTATTAAGGTCAAAAATGTGCCAATATCAGCAGATGACGGGCAAATAAAACGAGCGCTTACTCTGCAAGGATGTGACATTCAAGGTCTTTTCAGAGAGAGATTGAGAATCAAGGGTAAGCTCACAAACTGTCAAACAGGAGATAGAATAGTGATAAGTAAACTGTTAGAAAAACCCATCTCCAGAAACCTCCAAATTGGCAAATATCTTGCAGTAGTTTTACATGCAGGCCAACCAGAGTTCCAAAGAAGAGGTGATTATGATAATAACGAAATCAAAACATGTCATAAGTGTTTGCAGCCTGGGCATATGATTTATGAGTGTACCAGTGACTGGGTATGTAGGCAATGTAAGGAACCCGGGCACAAAGTCATGGATTGTCCACAAGCCTTCAATGACAAAGCAGAAGATGAGAAAAATCAAAGTATTGACACAGAAGGAAACAATGAGAATGACAATTTAGTACATGATACAGCTGTAGATCAGACCAAGGAGAGAAGCTCCCAAAAGATAGAAGAAAACACAGCAAACTCCAGAGAGGATCATGTAGCTAGTGGGAACTCCAGTTCTAAATCAAGTTCAAAGAAACAAACTCAAGGAGGAAAAAATGTGAGTTTTGCAAAAGGTGACAATAAAGGAAAGACACAGCCTTCACTTGACAAGTTTGTTAAAACCCCCCAACAACAGAGACCAATTAGAAGCCAACATGTGCAACACACCCATACACCTCCCACACCTCCTGAGACAGGTACAGGTGCAAAGACAGCATAAACAAACTTGAATGTTATTTTATCTATTTTAGATTTATATGTATATTTTAACTTAGTTAAAAATTCTATAAAAAAAAAAATCAAAAAAATTTAAATGGAAATAAAAAGAAAAATATTCAACTCTTTCTCAAAAGAGTTTGCAGTTTACTTTTTAAACTGTTTTGTTGTGTTGACATTTTCACAATTATTGTATTCTCAATATTTTTTGAATTTGAGATTATGTCATTGTTTTGATGTTTGTATGTGTAGTAGAGTAAAAACAAAGAATTACTATATGAGAAAATTGTATAAAAAACTAATGTCCAAACATATGATTATGTCAATCTCATTAGAAAAAGAATGTTTGATGTTAGAAACCATCTCTGTATCTATTTTTTGCATGTATATAATGTGGAATTTCCCTAGTCTATTTATATACTATGACAACAATAATCTTAAAATAAACATATCTAAGGATTTTAATGAAATCTTACCACAGTTATCGATTGTTGTCACCAATCAAATACGTCATAGAAGGGTGATGATAATTTGCATGCATGCTCTTATTAAATACTTCCAGGTAACTTATCTTTTCATACTACCCACACATTTAAAATCCATTGAAAATTGTTCTAAATTAGTTTTACATTCTTTCACTTGTAATCCTTATTGGTTGGAATGTAAATTTTGTAAACTCATCGCTTTTGTCAATAGTATAAACAAAACTTCACCTTCACTTACTCTAAACAAGAAAATTAGGTCAGTAAGTTTAAAGTACATGGTGTCCGAAATAAAGGTCACAAACATGTGTGAAATTAACTGTTTAGCTGTTTATAGGATTACAAGAATACATTTTCATGGTCAATATTTGAAATGTTTATCATATGCTATGGATTATTGTTTAATTTTTAACATAATGTATTCATTTTTTAAACCAAATGTAACAAGAGTATGGAAGCTATTGTGTATTTATCTATTTTCTATCAATAAGTTTCATGCCATCAAATAATAACTCTATTTTTTTAAGTAGTTTAAATGTTAACGGAATCAAATCATACAAAAAGAGAGATAGAGTGCTTGAATGGATAAAATCGCAAAATGTTTCTATATGTTTTCTGCAAGAGACTCATTTTGATACTCAAATAGAAAATGACTTATATAATGGTAATCTTGAATTCGATTTTTACTGTTGTCATGGAACAACTGCCAGCAGAGGGGTGGCCATAGTTATTAGAAAATCCTTAAATTATAAACTTGTAAATAAGCATATAGATCAAGAGGGGCGGATAGTCTTGATCAATATTGAAGTTGATAATAACGTTTTTACATTAGTTTGCATTTACGCTCCTAATTGTAGGACAAATAGAAACCCATTTTTTAAAAAAGTTTCATCATTTATTAAAGAAAATGGTATAGGAATTACTATTATTGCGGGAGATTTTAATGACACGTTAAAAGATATCGATAGAAAAAGTTCTGGGGTCAGTGCACAATGTGTTAAGCCGGTCAATAGTTTATCAGAATTGATTAAAACTTGTAAACTAGTTGATATTTGGAGAGTTCTTAATGAAAAGAAACAACAGTTTACTTGGCGGAGAAAAGATAAATCACAAGCTAGTAGAATCGATATGATTTTTAATGGAGCTGATTTTCTACCTTTAGTTGATAGTTGCAAATTAAAACCGGCTATTATTGATTCGACAGATCATTTAAGTGTTTATATGGAATTAAAAACCGGGACAGCCGAAAAAGGGAGGGGTTACTGGAAATTAAATAACTCAATTCTTGATGACGATGATTATGTACGTATTATTGACGCTGTCATTGATAGGTACGGGGATAGGTATTTTAACAGTACTCAGCTTAAAGACATACAAAATAGTTGGGATCTATTTAAAATCGAGGTAAGGGAGGCAAATTTAAATTATTGCAAATTAAAAGCAAAACTTAATAGAGAACGTTTAAGAAAAATCGAAAAGGACCTTGATAAGAAAATAGAACACCGGGACCAATATAATATCGATTGCCCTAATCTAGACAATGAGATAAAGAAACTTGAGATGAAATAAGTAAGCTCTATGAACAAAAAGCGAGAGGTGCACAAATAAGATCAAGAGAAAAATGGGTTGAGATTGGGGAAAAAAATAATTCATACTTTTTGGGATTAGAAAAACAAAGGCAGGTAAAGAAGTCTTTAACAAAACTTAAAAGTCAAGACAATGAAATAATTACAAAGCAAGAAGATATACTTACCCATATTCGAAACTACTATAAAACTTTATATTCATCTAGACACCCTGATATAGAAAAAAGCCGTGAATATATTTCTGAAACAAATATAGATCATCAGCTAACAGCAGATGAAAAAAATATTTGTGATGGAAATGTTACAGTTGATGAATGTACGCGAGCTATTTTTCAGATGAAACTAAATAGATCACCTGGCTTAGATGGACTATCTGTAGAATTTTACAGGAAATTTTGGAATAAACTAAAACACGTAATTGTGATAGTCTTGAACAAGGGATACGAAAATCAAAATCTATCATATTCACAACGTACAAGTGTACTCTCATTAATCTACAAAAAGGGAGATCCATTGTCATTGGACAATTATCGCCCGATATCCTTACTTAATGTAGATTTAAAATTATTGTCTTATGTTTTAGCTCAAAAATTGAAAAAATTGTTACCAAACTTAATTAACAATGACCAAACAGGGTACGTTAAAAATAGGTTCATCGGATTTAACCTTAGACAGATACAAGATATTATAGATTACGCGGAGGCTTATAAGATAGAAGGTGCTGTAGTATTTGTAGATTTTTCAAAAGCATTTGACTCTCTCGAATGGAGTTTTATGTTTTTAGTCCTTAGACATTTTGGGTTTAATGATTCATTTGTTAAATGGGTTAAAACTCTATATAGTAATATGCAAACGTGTGTAATGAACAATGGGTGGGTTTCTAGTATTTTCTGCAATTCAAGGGGTATTAGACAAGGTTGTCCTCTATCTGCCCTACTTTTTGTATTGTCAGTAGAAATTATGGCAGCCAGATTGAGGGATAATAATGATATAAAAGGCATTTCAGTAAAAATAGATAATAAAACTCACAGTATCAAAATCTCTCAATTAGCGGATGACACAACACTTTTCTGTAGTTCAAAAGATGAAGTTGAAATTGCAATGAATGAAATTGAAATTTTTGGGTCTTTTTCAGGCCTTTCACTTAATCGAAATAAAACGGAAGGCATTTGGATAGGAGCGTTAAAGTCTAGTAAAGACAAAGTAGCAAATATTAATTGGTCTAATGGACCTATTAAAGCTCTAGGAGTATACTTTGGACATAATACTGAAGAATGTGAAAAATTGAACTGGGAAAAAAGATTAGAAAAAATGGATAAATGTTTTTCTTCATGGAAAAAAAGAAATCTCACTTTACTAGGTAAAATTCTTATAATTAAAACACTGGTTTTGCCAATTTTTACCTTCTTGGCAACTGCCTGTAGTGTTCCAAATGATTATTTGAAAGCTATTGAGTCTAAGTGTTTTAAATTTCTTTGGGATAATAAGCCCGATAAAGTAAAGAGAAACTTTGTTATTGCTCCATTTAATAAGGGTGGACTCAATATGACTGACATCAAAAGTTACTTTATGTCTCTGAAGATAACTTGGGTATTGAGATTTATCAAAGGTGAGGATGCTAAATGGAAACTTATACCTAAATTCTATTTTAAGAATTTTGGTTATGGGTGGCTCGTTTTTAACACAAACAACGGCTGTGTTCTGCACGATAGTCTGAGCAAATTGCCGATGTTCTATAAAGAGATTATTAAGTGCTGGAATGCCAGTGGAGGGGGGCAATGTAAAACCCCAAAATCATTTAGAGAAATCAGAAAACAAGTTTTGTGGGATAATAAACTTATAAAATTCAATAATAAAACCTTAGTATTCCCAAACTGGATAAATAGTGGAATTGTCTTTATAAATGATTTAATAGATGAACATGGCGATATTTCACAACATTTGATCTTAGAAAAACTTAAAATCAAATCAAACTGGATGTGTGAAATAAACATAATTAAAAAGGCTATACCACGTGAGTGGATAGATATTATTAAATCGGAGTCTTCTATGAAGACAAGTGTCAACATTAAAAGGGGGGATATAAGTTGGAATCACTCTTCAATTGATTCTATGAGCATTAGAAATAACTTGTTTTACAAGCTATTGGTTGAGCAAAAAATTGAGGAATCATTAGGTATATATAAATGGAAACAAAAATTTGAGGACATTGACAATTTCTATCTGAAACATTTGTACAGTTTCATATTTTATCAGTTGGAAGATAATAAATTAAAAGTTTTCAGATGGAAACTGTTACAGTTTATTATCCCAACTCAGAAACTATTATTTCAATGGAGGCTGGCAACTAATGCCAATTGTCTTTTTTGTAATCAACATGAAGACTACAATCATTATTTTTTCACATGCCCGTATATAAGGACATTTTGGAATAAAATCAACATTGTTTTACAGAGAAACAACACACCGGTGTTGTTTTCTTTGAAACACATCGTACTAGGATATAACAGCACAGACAGTAACTATTTTTTCATAAATCATTTTCTGTCTGTATTGGGGTTTTCATTATATAAAGCATACCATATTTCTAATCAACGTACTGAAAACGTTGATGTTTTTAACTTATTTGTAATTGAGTTCAAAAAACGAGTAAATGGAAAATGTAAGGATGCAAAATTGCATAAAATTAAGAATATTTTAGAAAACTTTTAAGCTATTTTAAAAATCATAAACATATTGTTTTTTTAAATACAAGTTTTTGAAATGTATATCAAAGTAATTTATGTAGTCATATTTATTGATGTAGTGTAACTAATATTTGTTGTTATTGTAATGTCTATATAATACCCTGCTTATATAGACACTAACATTACTGGGTACATTGCTTATGAAAGCTGTAGTAAGTAATGTAATTGTTAACAGCTATGGGAAAATAAAATGATATATTGTTGTTAAAAAAAAAAACTAAAGCTGCATTTAATGTACAGAAAGTTAAATGACCTGACTAACAAAGACGATAAAGAATTGGCAATTTTTAAGAGAGAAATCCGTTTTCCAGCAAAATCTGAACAAGAAGGACAACAATACAGACAGACTGGGCACAGTAACGAACGTGGATGGCCCAGGAGAAGCGACAGAGTGTATAGGAACTATAAGTATAGAGACTCTAAACAGGAGCCCTTATATAGACGATGAACTTTGATTAAATCAACATTTTTATTTTACAAACAATGCAGTGATGTTAATTGCAAAATTGATAACATATTTATTACTTTGTATATATAGACTTGAATTTATTGGTAAAGCCCCATTTACATGCACAAATTATACATACGTAAGTAAATATACACATGTGCAAATTTACACACGTATGTATAAGCAAATTTGCTAAGCATTTACATGAGTTTTATGCTTAGTGTGTATTTTTATAAATTAACTCATAAGAGTCGGCTGGACCAATATGAACTATACCTATACCGGTATGTGATCTCATTACTGTCATTCTGTATACCCCTAGCTTTGCTTATGAAACCCTGTCATGAATTGATGGTCTTCAAAATTTACAGTCCCTTTATTTCTCACCCCACCCCCGCTTTTCTCTCTCAGTGAGTGTAGGATCAACCAGAATTCAGTATTTTCGACAGATAAGGGTTGATTATTCGAAACTGGGTAAGGGTTTGGCTATATCCCACACAGGCAAATGTTCATAGTAGTATGACCTTATTTCAGGTAAGGCACCGACCATTCGATTTTCGGGGGGAGGGGGGGGACTGGAATTTAACAAAAATATTCTGGCTCTGATTTTTGGCCAAAAAAATAGTCTAGCCAGCTTATAGGGCGAAAAAAATAATCTGGCCCTTTTTTTGCGCATTAGAAAAAAAAGAGATTTTCTGAACAAAATTTTCTAGCATTGAGTGTATGGCAAAAAAATAAGCTTACCCGCACAGCGGTCGAAAAAAAAATTCCCAACTCAGGTGAAAATCCCAGGCCCCCCCCCCCCCAGAAAATCAAATGGTCGGTGCCTAAGGGTTCTTCATTGTCAGTCACCATGGCATAGGTATGGGTTCCAGATTGTGTGAATTTTTTGGGGAAGGCTTTCGTCACTTGCTGTGTGCATTAGCCTTGTATATAATGGTGCATTGAGGTATATACTGGCCTGTATTGTGAGTTGGTTTGATTTCCTTCTGGTTTGTGGTCGTACATTAGCCC
This sequence comes from Arcuatula senhousia, assembly GCA_963971305.1. Taxonomy (NCBI): domain Eukaryota; kingdom Metazoa; phylum Mollusca; class Bivalvia; order Mytilida; family Mytilidae; genus Arcuatula; species Arcuatula senhousia. The sequence goes on from OZ020308.1 coordinate 31,105,387, forward strand.
TTTTTGCATGACATGCATGGGTCTGACTGTTATGGTTGCTGTGTTCTAGGTGGGTCACACAATTCAATTTGTTGTTTCAATTAGTTTTTGTCTTGATTATGATTGGAATATTGTTGACTGGATATAAAACAAACAACAAACAAACGAACAAACCTATAAAGACCAATGCAGCAATACAACAACTTTCTGTTCTTTATGGTGTCAAAAAATTAAAAGTGAAAATCACATTGATGCAACTTATACCATGCTCTAGTTATCCCGCAACTTTCTCAACATACAATTTCGAATTATATAGACTAGAATATAAAATCTAGCTTTCCGTCCGTCCGTCCGTCCTCTAAAATCCAAATCGTAGCTTTCGACTTACGAAATAGAAAGAAGCCTCTAGCTATTGGGTAAAAAGGTCAAAGGCCAAGGTCACAAGTTATGAAAAACTTAGAAAAGGTAGTGATATTGGTTCCAAAAGCATAATTTTACCCAGAAATACTCATATTTAAGCTTATGTAGTATGAAATATGCCAATAGTGTTGGAGGAATTAGGAGTTAAGGTCCCAAGTTTAGAAAAAGTTTGATATTGTAGAGTGATATTAATTTCCCATGCATAACTTCCAAACGCCTTTGTATAATTTCATAAAACTTACACATCGTAGAGCTTATGATGCACGAAAGATGCATGTGGATTCTGGAGTACATAGCTTTAAGGTTAAAGTCACAAGGTCCACAGGAAGGAAAAAATCGAGCTATGCATTTGTTTGAATTGCGTTTACATGCACAAAATTTAATTAAAAAGCATAAGTAAATTTACACATAAAGATTTACATCTGGTCCTGAGGTGATGTAAATTTACACCATGTGCAAATTTACATACGTATGTATTTGCATTTACATGCAGTATTTACACACATGTGTAAAATTACATACCTATGTAAAAATGCATACGTATGTAAAACTGTGCATGTAAATGGGGCTTAAGATTATATAAAATTTTTCATCACTTATTATTGAATTGTAGCAGTACGTCTAAACTTTTTTAAAATGGACTAAATTTGTTGCTGTCAACACTTAAGTTTGTGTTCCCTGACAGCCAAGGTTATATACTATTAACAGATCAAACGGAAAATCTGCGATCGCAGACAGACTTATTCTATTGATTTTTATTTCATTCAGTTTGTGATCGCAAATTTTTTTTTGTATCAATTTAATTTCATTGATCTGAACGGAAAGAACAACACTCCTCGTCATTTCTTGCTTGTCTGTGATCGCAGACAGACTGATTATACTGATTTAATTTTATTAAGTTTTATATCGATCTTATTTCATTTAGTTTGTGATCGCAAACTATTTTTGTTTTAATATCTTTCTTTTTGTGATATCACATGTTCGATATGGCTAGACCTTTCAACAAAAACAATAAAATAAGAAAAGCACCCCAAAAAATTAAAGCAAGGCACAAACGAAAACAGAAAGCCTTCGTCAACATGCCAAAGGAACAGGGAATAAGGAATAAGTAACCAACTTGACGTCCATAAAGGAACAATGTATTCAATCTGACCACAAAAAATCAGTTTTGTGAAAAGAGAATAACTTTGAAATTAAATTTTGATTTACTAAGAATCGTTTTTGATGTAAAATGCGATAAAATAATTTCAGATTTTATATAAATACACAACAGACCGCAAATTTAATTTCTCACCGTTTAAGTTGATCTAATTTGCATCTTTATAAGTGTTACACCTAAATACAGATATTGATTATTAATATTCACGTACATGTGTCCATCCATTCATTTGCTTACACCCGATTTCGCATTACAATCCCAAAACGGTATGTTTATGTTGCTGTTAATTCTAGTAAGCAGTTGCTGTTAATGCGAGTATAATCTACTGTAGATATTTTAGCAAGTGCGAGAATAATCTGCCGTTTCATAATCTAACAACATGTCATTCATACGAAGCCTGATTTCAGAAAAAATAATGTTGGAAGGCTAAATGACAACATATATTTGAAAAATGAAATAAAATTGAAAATAGACCGTTTTCCAACAAAAACAAAAACAACCTACAAAGCAAGGAAATTCATTCGCTAACCTCACCTATTGTCATTCATATCTTGCTTGGAAATTAACAAATAATGGGAAAAACATATTGTAAATTGATGATTAAACATGTTAGACAACCATGTAAAAAACCTACATACACACATAGCGGAAAAATTTCCGATTTAGAAGGTATATAATTATACATACTTCAATCAAGTGATCCAAATACGCTGATTTTCAAAAGAGAAAAGTGTAAGTTGAACATTTTTAGGCACAGCCATATGGAGTCATATACAATGTAGCTTTCTGATTTTCGTGGGTTTTTTCGTCTATAGACAGGGTACATCGGTCAGTCAATATTGCTACAAGAGGATCTATTACAGAACATTAATCGTGTATTGTATTTTAAATGTTATACGGATTGTCTAAAGTAAGAGGTATACATATTTATACCCCGACAAAAATGCGATATAAATGTGCACAACATATCGTGTATCAATACTCGTTGACGTTTACTTAAGCATTGTTGACCTTTGACCTTTGATCCAGTGGGTGGAGCTCAATTACAGATTTCTTAACAAAAAGGAAACAAACAAAACTGATGTGCTATGTTTCAAGTTTATGAAACACAGATCGTTCTTTATTTAAGTGCTTAGATTTAGCTCTGCCTTTGAACGCTTTAGCGCTATGATTTTTTATACGACCGCAAATTTTTTGCGATCGTATTATGTTATGGCGATGTCGTTGTCGTTGTCGTTGTCGTCGTCTGTAGACACTGGTTTCCGTGCGATAACTTTAGTTGTAGTTAACCAATTGTTATAGAATTTTGATATGATGTTTATAACCACTAAAGGAAGGTTGGTATTGCATTTGGGGTTTCTGGCCCCTACCGTTTTAGAAAAAGGACCAAAAGGGCTAAAACAGGTGTATTGACAAAACGTCTGTAGAATGTTTAATTTTCATCAGATTTTGATCATTCTTTTTTATTGTATTCCTCATTAACCAAAGAATCAATTTTTTGGCTAGTAAAATTAAACTAGTGATAAATGGCTAATAACGGCCACAGTATATAGCAAGAGAGGAATTGACAAGATAGGGAAACAGAATGCCAATCACAGGGATATACGGACAAATCTGTGCACCATTGGTAGGCAATGGATGCTCACATTCCTCAAGGTTCCTTGAGAGAACGAGGGACACAACTTTCCAGGTACGCCAGCCCATATTTTGTCACCCCATGGTAGCAATTACATTTAATACAGTAAAACATGGGAGTGAAATTAAACAATATTATTATTATAATATTTGATTTTGATTTGATTTTACACTGGCCAAATTCTATCTGGTGATCAGATAAGAACCGACCACTCATGGGAGGCATGAGATGGTCTAAACCAACTTCCAACGGTAAAGCGTTGGAAAGTTAAAATTAATATGACCCGACGTACAATTAAGGAAGGGATAGTGTCCCCTTATCTTGCCATATTCCCCCAAGCAAACTGTGACAAGATGTATTTATTGTAACAAAATTATTATACATGTAATATACAAAAAGTAAATTGAATTATTAATAAAATACAAAGCAATCGAACATTTGACTGAAAACTGAAAGTCTCCCTCTCTCTTCAGAAAAAGGCTGCATCTGTGAAGCCTGTACATGTAAGATGTAAAAATTGAATCAAAATAATTGAAATAAAGTCCTTAAATACCGCAAAGAAAATTATCACTTCTCCGTATGAATATTCTGTCATTGATCCAACTGTTCTTGATAGACATCAAATATCAGGTTCATGATGTGGATTTCATCGCATCAGTGAAAGTCTAATCTAGACGAAATTCTCAGATCCCCGGAAAGTCCAATCGAATTAAGAGCCTGAAAAATTCATAAAACAGCAGCAGAAACTGGTGGAAGGTAAAAGGGGGTGGAAGGGGGTTGATTTGCTTCAAAGAATGGCGGCGTGAAGTGTAAAACTAATTTCGGAACAAATACGGAAACGAAATTACGGGACCAAGCAATGAATAGGGAATAAAAATTATAAATTTCTCTTTATTAAATTGGTTTATCTTTTAATTAGATAAACCCGATTAACCAAAGAATCAATTTTTGGCTAGTAAAATTAAACTAGTAATAAATGGCTAATAACGGCCACAGTATATAGCAAGAGAGGAATTGACAAGATAGGGAAACAGAATGCCAATCACAGGGATATACGGACAAATCTGTGCACCATTGGTAGGCAATGGATGCTCACATTCCTCAAGGTTCCTTGAGAGAACGAGGGACACAACTTTCCAGGTACGCCAGCCCATATTTTGTCACCCCATGGTAGCAATTACATTTAATACAGTAAAACATGGGAGTGAAATTAAACAATATTATTATTATAATATTTGATTTTGATTTGATTTTACACTGGCCAAATTCTATCTGGTGATCAGATAAGAACCGACCACTCATGGGAGGCATGAGATGGTCTAAACCAACTTCCAACGGTAAAGCATTGGAAAGTTATAATTAATATGACCCGACGTACAATTAAGGAAGGGATAGTGTCCCCTTATCTTGCCATATTCTGCCAAATGGGCGTGTCTATACACGATCATATAATACCCCCCCCCCCCACCCCACACACACACATCCTAACCTTACATACCCCCCTTTTTAAACGTTAAAGATTAAATAAACTAATTTTCGGGGAAAGAACGGATATTTGCCGAAGCTAAAAAGGTTTCAAAGGCTGCCTGAATGTTATTCAAGAACGCATCGTTCCCTAGATCAGACAAATGAACACCGTCATAACGATATAATGAGATTTCTTTGGCTCTAATGCTTGGGTATCGTATTTCAGATAGGCCCTCTGATAACACAAAATTTTTCATTGCAGTATTGACTCGCTTACGAGCCCTTTCTAAGCAAGTGCCTTTTTCTAAGGCGTTGTGCCAGTATCTTCTCATTAGCAGTTCACTCCAAATAATTCTGGCATTTGGGAATAATAGTTTGAATTTTAGAATATCTATTTTCATGTCTTCAATTATGCTTCTCCACGATTTTAGCCCAATATCATTGGATCCTAAGTGAATTACAATCATAGCGGGGGGAGGGTATTTCTCCCTTGCTATCAAAACTGTGGCCGACAACTCACTCCATTTCATGCCTCTTTTTCCGAACCATCTTAATGAAAATCCTCTGTTATGTAGCCCAAGGTGTATCCCCCCTTTCGATAGTCTGCTCGTCTATTAGCCCAATAAATCAAAGAGGAGCCAAATATCCATATTGTCTTAGAACCTAAAAATTTTGAAATTAAGGGAATTAAAAGAAAAATTTAAATAAATCAATCCAAAGCATCAAATTTACAGACGAATATATCGCTCAAAACAAGCGGATTTCCAACGACCTAATTTTTTAATAGAATCGTCATTAACGCCGCTATTTGCCAAATCTGATGCACGCCCTATTCTAAACGAATGTGAACGAACATGTAGTGGTATTTCACAAAATTTTAAACTTTTCTCAAGCAAAGCACTAAACTGGTATTTCGTTAAAGGTTTTCCATTAAAATGAATGAAAAGTTTATTTGACCCATTTTGGCCAGAAAAACGAATGTATAGATAATGTTGTAAAAGAGAAATAGGACAAACAGACGAATCATCTTGTTTCATTAATATGAGCTTAACGGATTTCCTTCTTTTATCTGTTTTTGAGCTTCGAATATTTAGATGTAGTTCGGTAGTGTTTTTATATTCGAGAAAGGAAATATCTTCAACATTAAGAGCGTGTCCGCTTTCATTGTCCGCGCTAGGCACGGCAAGCTCACCAACTCTTAATAATGCGAAGTAAGCTAACGAAAACGCAGATGTGAACATGCTTGCTTCGTAATCGGAGGCACAAACCCACTTTAACGACGAATTTAGCCTCTTAAGCAACACAAAGCCAATTGGAACTCTAATGTCAGGACTTGTGGGCTTTTTCCTACGAAATCCTTCTAACACTTTTGAAACGACAAAGGATTTTGTATTGTCTGAAACCTCTTTTAGTTTATGCGCATAACTAAGGGCTGATAAGTAGGTAGAAACAGTAGAAGAGGATTTATCGTTGATGGACAAGAATGCAATGTAATGGGACAATAATTCTACAGGGATGGGCCAAATAATGTCAAAATGGTATAAAGTGCAAAAATTTTCAAAGGAGCTAACTGCTGTTCTATAAGTTTTCCAAGAACTTGACGCCATGGAACTATCAAATAAAGAACTTGCTTCTACTTTCAAATGTTCCAAAGGTGGGAAGGAATGACACAAGGGCTTGGTTCGGCAGCGGGACAAAGAGCCTGGAATCTCTGAAATTGACAACGAGAGAGGGCATCACATAAATTATTTAAAATTCCTGGAGTATGCTCACATTTTATAAGTATGTTAAATTTCAAACAGGCTAACACCAGTTTTCTGACAAGTGACATAACTTGTGGGGATCGTGATGATTTTTTGTTGATAATAGAAACAACTGCTTGATTGTCAACGTGAAATAAAATTCTTTTATTTCTTAACAGTTCACCCCATATGTTGAGAGCTACTACAACAGGGAATAGTTCTAGAAAAGTTATATCTGACAAAATCCCAGAACTTGCCCAAGAACTAGGCCAACACGCCTGCGCCCATTTAGTATCAAAGACGATACCAAATCCTTTTCCGATTCCGCCAGCACTGTCCGAAAAAAGATTTAAGTCGGCATTGGAAGACCAAAATTGATCTAAAATTACTGTTGTCCCATTGTAATCTAATAGAAATTGTAACCAAACATTTAGATCATCTTTCATAGCTTCTGTGATTCTTACTTTATGGTGACTTCTTCGAATATTACAAGTTGCATCAATGAGCCTTCGACAAAATGCTCTACCTGGAACAACGACTTGGCAAGCAAAATTGAGACTCCCAATTAATGACTGTAACTCTTTTAAAGTTATTTTTGAACAACTGAGACAGTAAACTATTTTTTGTCGAAGTTCTGATATTTTTTCCAAAGGGAGTCTCATAATCATATTAATTGTGTCAAACTCTATACCCAAGAAAATCAAAATCTCTGTAGGCTCAACTGTCTTTTCATCAGCTAAAGGAACCCCCCACAAATTACAACATTCTTGAAAACAAGTTAAAACTTCTTTACAATCTGAAACAGACACACCCCCAAAAAGAAAATCATCCAAGTAATGAAGAATATTGTCAAAATTAGAATTTATTTGCACAAACCAATGAAGGGCCGAAGAGAAAGATTCAAATAAGGAGCAACTGATAGACGCTCCCATAGGCAAACACTTATCAAAGTAATAAAAATTTTCAAACTTAAAACCTAATAAATCAAAATCCTTCGGTGAAACTCTTAGCAATCGAAAAGCCGATTTTATATCGCATTTAGCCAGAAGGGAATTTGGGCCCAGTTTGTAAATCAATTTCACTGCATCGTCAATCGAAGCAGAACTCTTTGTCGATAAAATAATTTACAGAGTTTCCGAAAGGAAAAGATAAATTATGTATTAAGCGAAACTCATCACTTGACTTTTTTGGAATGACAGAAATAGGTGAAGTTCGGAATGTTGGAAAAGGAGGGCTAGTAAATGGCCCTGCTATTCTACCCAATGAAATTTTTTTTAGAATTTTTTGTCTTGCCGCCATTAAACGTTCACCATACATTTCACTACCATTGGCCTCTAAAGGCCTTCGGGGACCTGAGTATTTCATATCAAAACCGTATTGTAATCCATGAACCAAGGCATAAGCTTTGTCTGGGTATGGGTACTTTTTTAGAGCTTTTCTAACTTTGTTCACTATGATAGGCGAATGACCGAGCGTATATAAACGGGTTAATCCTGAAATTAAAAGGCATTAGATTAAAAACTAAACAATTTAACTAAAAGTCAACAAATTATGACAATTTAAAATACAATGTAGGATTGAAATTCAATTGTTCGATTTACATTTAACAACAGGGTGCGGTTTTCCACAATTTTGACATTGATGAAGATATTTACAGTTGCCTCGGGCCCCGAAACTACAAATAAATCCTTTATTGAAGATTTTACATGTTGTTTTTGGGGGCATGACTTTGTTTGGGATGTGGCCTCCTGTGTTAGGCGTGTGAGGCTGTGGAGAGGGGTAGGTAGACCTTTGCGTAAATTGTCCTTGGACCGACCCATGACCGATATGAGAAGGTGGGGAAGACGGAGTTGAAACACACATCATCCATAGTTCCATGTCAACCAAACCCCACGAGGACGAAGGGGACGCAACTTTACGCAACCTGTATTGTTCATCGTAATGGACCCATCCTCTAAAATAACCCCTGGAGGCAGCAAGTCGGACTGTTTGCATATATTTAAAGAGTTCCAAACCTTTGTGAGGCCATTTCTCTAGAATTATACTTGCAAATATCATAAAAGCACTTGTCCAGATTTCAATATTTTTGAAATGGGTTTTTTGTTGTTTTATGACTGTGAGGGCACCCCCCTAACAGTGAGATCTCCATCTAATTCACTGCTGTTGTCTGCTAGGTCACGGGCGGATTTTAAAAGCAAATTAAGGTCAATGAATTCGCCTGCCCATATCTTTTCTTTTATCCTGCTTGGGACATGCGAGGAAATAGGAGTGAAAACACTTGGCATTGTATTTGGGGGTTGGGTGGTGTAAAAGGCATTTCCACCCCCTTGAATATCTAAGGCGGGAGGGGGTAAGGCCCCTAAACATGATGGGTGAGGATCTAATGCATGAGAAGGATTGATAAACATACCAATTCCACTGGAACTTTGTTGTTGTGGCCGACCTTCAAGCGATGGGACAGAGTCACTGGGGCTGACTGATTTGGGTCTACTTTCGTCCGCTAATGTTGACAACAGGTCCATGGCTCACAGATAGGGTCGACGTCTTCTTTGGAAGATTTGGTCGAGAGATTGGCGTAGAATTAGAAGTGGTCTCAATTCTGCTGGATGGTGAAGATGGTGTATTTGATGCAACAGAATGACGTGTTGCTGGTGGCGTCTGTGTATTTGGTGTAGTCTTCGCCTTCTTCTGCTTTTTTGGCACAGCTACGTCTTGTCGGGCATTCTTAGGAGCTGTCCGCTTTCTTTTGGCCGGCTTCATTATCTTTTAGAGTCAGGATGTCTTGGATTGAATTTAAGATTTTTTCAGTTGATTTGCTTCAAAGAATGGCGGCGTGAAGTGTAAAACTAATTTCGGAACAAATACGGAAACGAAATTACGGGACCAAGCAATGAATAGGGAATAAAAATTATAAATTTCTCTTTATTAAATTGGTTTATCTTTTAATTAGATAAACCCGAATAAATTCTGTCAACAAAATGTAACAACACCTTTGATGTATCTTGTACCGTTACATTGCTATAAGGGGTCAAAAAGGGGCCACACCCAAAAAATCGACTTTTTAATTTGTGGTCCGATTTTCAAAATCTTTTTTTCATTAGAATCCTTGTAAAAATTCCTGCTTGCGTTTTTCAATCAAATTTGCAATATTTCATACTGTTTTCGAGAAATCAGGGGTCAAGGGGCCAAAAACACCATTTATACAAGTCTGTCCAGGCAAAAAGTTTTTTTACCTATATTAAGTTGTAGTGGGCCAGCCAATTGTTATGAAGTTTGAATATGATGATTATATCCACTAAAGGAATGTTGGTTTTGTATTTGGGGTTTGTGGCCCCTACTGTTTTAGGAAAAATGGCCAAAGGGGCTAAAACGGGTGTATTGACAAAACTGTTGTAGAATGTTAACTATTCATTCAATTTTGAAAAAAAAATATTGTTAAAGTGCTCATAAAGTTCCGTCTACTAAATGTGTTAATGATTTTGATATGTATTTCACCATTTCATTGCTACAGGGGGCTAAAGACAGGCCAAGCCCATAAAATCAACTTTTTTGTTTTTGGTCCAATTTTCAAAATCTTTTTTTCATTAGATTCCGATGTGAAAATCCCTGTCTTATTTATAAATGGGATGTGCAATATCTTTCACCGTTTTTGAGAAATTAGGGGTTAATGAGCTTTATAAAAAAAAACATTACAATAAAATTAATAAACTCGCCAATTAGTGAAGAAAAGGAACGAAAAACCGAACTTTTCGAAGTACAAACACATATAAAAAAATCAAAATGAACATTACAAACCCCACACATAAAACACAAAAGGGCTACATCTAAGTGCCCCGGAAGAGTGATCGATGTCTGCCACTATATAGTCACCCGCCATGCTGCCCATGGTAAGATCTAAATCGGGTGAATTGCTTTATATGGTCATGGAAAGATATCAGATTTCATTTGAGAAATTGAAATACCGTAGCAATCAACCAACTGCTGATGACGATCACAAAACTTCTGTAGTGGCAGACATCGATCACTCTTTCGGCGCACTTAGATGTAGCCCTTTTGTGTTTTATGTGTGGGGTTCGTAATGTTCATTTTGATTTTTTTATATAAGTTATAAAGCTCACAAGTTTAAAAGCAATCCATTAGAAATGAAAAATTGGCTTCAAAATTTATTACGGAAAGGATAGTAATTGAATATTTTGGTTAAATCTTTGAATTTAGTGTTTTTTTAATTTAGTGTTTTTTTTGGCAGAAATATTGATAACTTGATACTTAGTTGAAAACTCCCATAAACGTTTTACTATTGTCATTTTAAGCATTATAGCAATCAAGCATGTCGGTTTTGTGTGATGACACTTCACTAAATCATTATTGTTTGAAGTGTTGTGTCGGATTTAAAATCGATATGTTTGATTTTTTTTACATCAGTCGATTGATGATCCTCAGCTAGCTGTCAGTAATAGCGAGTGTTCTATAGAGAGTTCCTTTACCGTCCTTTTGTTTGTTCTTGTTGTTTTTTGTCTTAGGTTCTCTCTAGTGGAATCGGACTTTGATCGATTTGATTTTTATTGTGTGTTTAGTTTTTATGCTTTGTCTAGGAATATTGATAGGGGGAAGGTTGGGCCAAAAACTCTAGTTTAACCCCGCCACATATTATATGTGCTTGTCCTAAGCCAGGAATCTTTGACAAAGTTTTCGTTTGTACTTGTCTTTTTGATATTTTATGTTGCTTATTTAGGAAGGGGGTCTATCTGTGACTATTTCAGGACTGGATTTGAATTTAATATATGAATTTTATTTAGACCATGGGCTCAGTAGTTGCACTATGGATGTAGATTCTGCCAAAGGTTGTGGAATTTTGATAATGCCCCTACGAGCTGGGCTGCATAGGTAGCCTAAGGGCACATTATTCCTTCGTCACCCAACTCCTCCTAGGTTATTTAGAATATAGAACTGAAACTTGGTACAGTAGTTGCACTATGGATGTAGAATCTGCCGAAGGTTTCGGAATTTTGATAATGCCCCTAGGGGCTTGGCTGCATAGCAAGCCTAAGGGCACATTATTCCTTCGTCACGCAACTCCTCCTAGGTTTTTTGGAATATGGAACTGAAACTTGGCTCAGTAGTTGCACTTTCTATGCATGTAGATTCTGACGAAGGTTTTGGAATTTTGATAATGCCCCTAGGGGTTGGAATGTATAGGTAGCCTAAAGGCACATCATTCCTTCGTCACGCAACTCCTCCTAGGTTATTTGAAAAATGGAACTGAAACTTGGCTCAGTAGTTACATTATGGATGTAGATTCTGCCGAAGGTTTCGGGAATTTTATAAAGCCCCTAGGGGCTGGGCTGCATAGGTAGCCTAAGGGCACATCATTCCTTCGTCCCTTAACTCCTCCTATGTCATTTGGAATACGGAACTGAAACTTGGCTCAGTAGTTGCACAATGCATTGTTTTGTCGAAGGTTTCGTAATTTCAATAATGCCCATAGGGGCTGGGCTGCATAGGTAGCCTAAGGGCACATTCTTCCTTCGTGACACATTATCCTTACATGTATATTACTATCACTCCCACTACCAGGGAAAAGTCTCATATCAATACATATACATTGGATAGTACTAGTAATGCTCATTATAGTCATAGTTCATTTCTTTCAATTATTTGCCCTTATACTATCAAACATAAGAGTAACGCGGGGATATGCAGCGTGGCTGCTTTGACTAGTTTTATGTTATCTTTTTTCATTGCATATGGCCTTACGGTCAATACAGTACATAAATCACAACCGGATATTAACTTTTGAGATCAGTACATATGAATAGCTACATGTATCCTCTATGCACCCTGTAAGGGGCTAACGGGGTATTTCTCTGGGAGTTCCACAAAGTTGCCCCTCTCCCTTTCCTATTATACTATATAATTGATGAAGGTCTTATATTTTGAAAGCTTGTCAACTGTCATGGATTGTCAATGGTATTTGGTATATGAATAGCTACATATATCCTTTAAACACCCTATAAGCGGCTAACGGGGTATATCTCTGGGAGTTCCAAAACCGGCACTCAAAGTTCTCCCCTTTTCCTTTTATACTTATATATTTATAGTGATGAACAACCGGCTGATAACGCTGATATCGGACATAAGGACCCCCCTTTCAACTTCTGCAGATCCCTTGGAAAGTTTGTAAGTAAAGACCGAAGTGTTATAAATTATAATGATGGCTTGATTTTTTTTCACAATTTGTGACAATAATTATCTTGTGGTTTAAAATAGTGATCACTTTCTACTCTGTTTAATTTCTCTTTTTTAATCCTGGGCCATGTTAATGAAGCTGCCCTAAGCTGTGTCCTAAACAATGTCTTAAAAGGGGATGAAGAAAGGATCATCCTTAGACGCGTCCTAGGATGTAAAACGAAGCCATCTTAGGATAACCACAAATAGGACCATGCTTATACGAATTTAGGATAATCCTAAATGGCCATATGTAATGCATTTACGCCTATGTAAAGGCATTTGAAAAAAAGTTTTTGGCCGGATTTCGCATGAAGAATGTCGGGCAGGCGGCGGGCTGGCTGGCGGGCTTGCGGGCGGACGGCGGGCGGGAAAAAAAACTTTCGTAACATTTTCCCAGTAACTACTAATCACAGCCATTTGATATTTGGTATACAGCATGAGGGTGGCCCGGGTCCCATAAAGTGAGATTCGATTTCAGGTTTGTCATCTACCTCCTGTTTAACGATATCCGGCCATTTTGTCTTTGACCCATTTTTGTTTTTTTTTTATTGCGAAGCTTTTGGTTTGTTTTTTTTTTTAAATGATAAAAATAAATTATTGCAATATCATTGCATTTCTTCGTTCGTTTTTATTGGCGCGTTGCACTTATCACTAATAAAAAAAGCAAATCCTTAGGTTTGGGAAGCAAATATCCACGTGAACCATTAAATGTTAATTTCAAAGCTCTAGTACTACATATATTAAAATATCGTCAAAATGTAACTGGTAAAACACAGATCAACAATACGTATCCAATATATGGGTAACCAGAGCTCTAATGGGTAACTATAGGGAAAATTTCATCAATTGCAAAAATATCTTTATTTGCTTAATTAAGAAATAAAATGTCAAAAATGAGAGTGGGGCCACATACAACCCTAATTCAAGGAGATAAAACCTAATTTAGGCACTTTTTTATTGTCTCGCCTGCGACGAATAGTCGCAGAAGGCGAGACATAGGTATTACTTTCCAGCGGCGGCGGCGGCGGCGGCGGCGACGGCGACGGCGTCAACTTTTTTGTAAAACTTTTGTGGAAAATGAATTACTTGAAAAGTATAACAGCTAAGCATCTGATATATGGTATACAAACAGTTCAGGTTATGGTCTACGCAACTGGCACCATGCCGTTTGAAAGAAGCAGAGGTACCAATGGGGTATCTGAATGTCAAAAGTCCGAAAGGGCAGAGACTTAACCAGTAAACACAAACAAGAACGGGACAAAAACAGACAACACGTAAAACATGGAAACACAAAACAACTGAATATCAATCAAAAACGCGAACTCCAGTCGAAACAAGAGTGAACTCAGGTGCTCCGGAAGAGTAAGCGGTTCCTGCTTGCTATATCACACCCGTCGCGTTGCCAATAGTCCATTCAGCGTGTCAAATCCAGTAAAGGAAGACAAAACAACACCCTATGACAAACCAACATCTGCACTCATCTGAGAGATCGAAATCCCATATTTGTCTATAAGTGCATGATGTCTTCCGTAAAATTTCTTGAGTGAAGGCAGCAACCGAGGAGCAACATAACCCTGTGTGAGCAATTTTTGCGTCAGACGTGTCGCTCTGCTAAGGAAATCGATGTAAGTCCCGCATGCTCTGGAGTAACGAATTCCCTGACTCCAATTTCATGTTTCAGCGACACTGTGAACTTAGATGTTTTTTTCGGGCCAAAAAAAAAAAACCTTTGTAAGACTTTTGTGGAAAATGAATTTAAAGAAAAGTAAAATAGCTAAGCATCTTATATTTAGTATACAGACAATTCAGGTTATGGTGTACGCAACTGGCACCATGCCATTTGACCCTGACCCCAATATCATGGTTCAGCGACTCTGTGAATGTAGATCATTTTTGGGTGGAAAACGAGTTAAGAAAAAGGTATATTAATAGCTAGGCATCTGATATTTGGGAATTATGGTATACACAACTAGAGTCACCATGTAATGTGACCTTGACCTCATTTTCATGGTTGAATAACTTAGTGAATATTGGTCGTTTTCATTGTTTCTCAATAACTATGGTATCTAAAACACACTTAAGACATTTTTGTGATGGTTAAATGGAATTCTGTCATCTGTCACATGACATTGACCTTAACTTTTCTGAAGGCCCAGCTAGACCTTCAATGAGTTCTGTGATGGTGCCGACAGGCGAGACATACTTGAGTGTCAACTCTTGTTTAAGTTTAAAGGCACAAGGATGGTCTTAGGACAACAATTTTCACATCCTAAATTTAAGACCAAATTTAGGACATGCCCTTTTTTGGATGCCTTCAATAACACGACTTAGGACTGAGACATGTCCAAAGACCATCCTTAGACATGTCATAATCCTAAGACACCTTCATTAACACGGCCCCTGATAAGTTTCTCTATCAATTATAAATAGTATGACTTATTTGTAAGACATTGGTTGTTTATATTGGGACTGCATTACAAGTTAGACGTTTTAAAGCCGGACTATCAATTTATGTTGCGATATCACAAACTATTTCCTAACTAAAGTTGACGACGTCGAAGAAAGAGAGACTGTCAAAATTATTGAATTAACACAAATAAAGTTTTTAAAAAAATGCTTTGTCGTTGAGTATATACATACAATTAACGTAGATCAAGACACAAGTGTGTGCTGTTTTTTTATGAAAGCTTATTTGGGTCACATTATGAGGTGCCACATAAAAAAAATAAACACAAATCGTTCCCACGATTTGACAATTCGTGGCCACGATTAAAGAATTCGTGGCCACGATTTGTTGAGTAAACAAATCGTTACTACGATTTAAAAAATCGTGGCCACAATTTGTTGAGTAAACACAAATCGTTCCCACGATTTAACAAATCGTGGCCACGAATTGACAAATCGTGGGAACGACTTGACGTGTTGATTTTTTTATGTGACACCACATAATGTGACCCAAATAAGCTTTCATAGTTTTTTAATAGTATATACTACATAAACAAATATCATATCCTATAAATGAAAGATAATCAAGCACAACAAAAACATCATAAATTATAAATATATTATTTTATTTGGACTTTTTAATATCCTTCTACCAATGTAAACTCTCGGGCTCTTTCTATCTCTAGCTGACATTACTGATTGCGATTTGGTTTGTTAAGTATTTCATTGTACTGTTGTTCATTTTTTGGTATTGTCCTTTATTGCTTTTTCACTTGTTCTCGGACTTCTGACACTTGCATAATCTATTTTGAAATCATCAAAGTAGGTCTCCATTCACCCCTTGGACGCTGGCAATTTACGCAGTAAATACTAAAAATTTCGAATACGGAATTGGAAACAAGGGCCATGTTAACAATTAAATATTTTTTTTTCGTTTACTCTATATTGGCTATTATTTAGATAGATGCTGCTTTGCATAAGTGAAGGGCACAAAAATGTCCCTAAGACAACAATTTCCACATCCTAAATAAGGACATGTCCTTATTTAGGATGCCTTCAATAACTCGACTTAGGACTAAGACATATCCAAAGATCATCCTAAGACATATCCTTATTCCTAGTCCTAAGAAACCTTCGTTAACACGGCCTCGGGAATGCAATTTTTGATCGGGTACGTTTTTTGTATTGGTTAATTTTTGTTATCATACATATCAGTTTCGCGCGCAATTAATAATTGTTCGCTGAAAATTGCTAGGTATTTTTTTTCGCTGGAAATTGTTCGCTAGCTTGATTCTAGTGTTTATGAGCCTAATTTTAGGTTGGAAAAAGAGGGGTGATTTTAATAACCAAATTTTAAAAGATGCGAGCGCCCTATAGACACATGATTGGCACCAGAATTCATTTGTTAATATTTAACATAAGTTATTTCAATCATCTATTAAATATTATTTTATATCAACCAATCACGTTGCTTTCTGTAAAAAAAAATTACCGGTTGCAGAGGTTTCCATTTCTGAGTGGCTAAAGTACACAAACACCTAGATAAGGAAGATTATATCTCTTTCCAAAAATTCATAAATTAGACAAAAATTTGATAGACGGCATCAAAAAAATGAAACTGTAGTTATAAACCAACTACCAATAATCTCACAAATCAATTCTGTTACTGAGAAAATCAGTGAATTAGTTATTGTCAAACAACAAGAGACTTTCATAAGAGATAGCTCAGATTTTATCAATAAAATTGAAAAGAAACTGTTTATTAATTGACTTTGACATTAAAATTTAGAGTTCAATAAACTTTAACATGTAGATACAGTGGTTAGAGCTTACACCAATAGAGAAAAATCTAATTACATACTTAAATCACCTCACCCACAAACCATTAGAAAACTTCTGGAATTTATATTGACAAACAATTACTTTGATTTTAATGAGAAATGTTATAAAAAGCACGGGCTCAAAGTGCAGCCCAGAAATTTGCAACATTCGAGCATTTGAGGTTATCACCGAAATATTACAAATATTCCCACACATAGACAAGATTCAATTTATAGGAAGGTATAGACATGCATGACTTCGTCGAACAACTTTTCGAATTAGCTCACTCATTTCATCCACTGTTAAGATTCACATACAACATTTCTAATCAAGCAGCTATATTTTTATGCTGCGTTCACACTTACAAGTAATGCGCATTCAATTCGATTTCAATTCGCATTCAAAAATTTTTAAGCGTTCACACATAAAATCTATTTGAATGCGAATCGATTCGAATTGAAATAATGCGAATTATCCAATTCGCTATGATGATACGTTTTCGATAATTCGAATTGGATAATTCGCATTCAATGCGCATTGCATTGCCGTGTGAACGGAAACTTTTTATTCAATTCGAATTATATGACAAGTACCCTAAATATATCTAATTGCATCAATTAAAATATAACTAACTGCTTCAATTAAAAATAAATATCTAATTGCATCAATTGAAAATATATCTAACATCAAATGAAACGGAATAAAATCCAAAGAAGGGGTCACACATGAATTTTTAACGTTTACGACGTCATAAGTCCTTGACGTCATAGCATACTTCCAGGAACCAAAAATGTCCAATGCGAATTGAGTGGCAAAATATGTGTGAACGGATATCAGTTTCAATTCGAATTGAATGCGAATTGAAGAAACGTGTGAACGCAAACGACGTTATCGAATTCGCTTTCAGTTCAATGCGCTTTGGTAATGAGGATTGAATCCGCATTAAGTGGTTGTACGTGTGAACGCAGCATTAGATACATGCAACGTTTTAAAATTGAAGGAATACTTGACACTAATAAAGAGTTATATTAAACCGACAAGGCATTCAATGTACCTACATCGATCATCTTTACACAACGAAAGGCTTGTCAAAGGTGAAACTATTCGACACATTAGAAACAAAGTATTGAAAAAGCATTGGAACAAAATATATGAGGATAAAGAACGCAAACAAATATTTACTGAAAACCCCATAGGACAAAAAAAACCATCATTTTTTTTTTTAACAAAAACACGTTTACCTTTTAAGAAAGCCACGACGAAATTGAATCGAGGTCCTACTTTTAGCTGCAGAAACACCTATGGGTGTAGGGTCCGAGAGGTAGGCGCACGAGGCTGTTGGGTATCCGTTTTATGAATTCAAAGTATTTATTTGGTGTGTCATTTTTATCATCTTGTTTAGTTTTGAATATTAAATATTTGATACTAATTCTGGGTAAAATATTGGTATTAATTCCGGTATTTATCATCATTTCTTGGATGCACACGCACAGAACTTCAGCAGTCTTGGACATAAGTTTTGTCGGTTGTAAATTGTCATTTCTCTCATTCATTTGGGTATCGAAATCCATAGTGTTAGCAAAGGTATAATGGTAGTTAGTATTTATTCGGGTACCACTTTCAGACCTGCTGTTGCATGTCCCCGCAAACATGTAAGGAAGGACCACCCCCGGCCAATTGGGAATACGGCAATAGAAAGTTACTTTGTTTTTTTCTGGTAAAATAACTTTATTTAAAAAGTACTAAATATAAAGTATATACAAAATATGTCATATAATAACACGTAAATCACATACAATGTATAACGATAGGCGTATTTATGATGTCACCGATATCATGCATACAGGCTTAATTACTGTTACTTTATGCAGCCGAATTAGTGTGACGTAGACAGAAAACTTATCGCGAGATTTTAACTAAACCAAAAATCGTTGTAAACCAAAATTTGATTGGATAACAATGATTTTCTATATGTACAAAAGTAACGCGTTACTTGTTGAAAGTAGCGCGTTACTTTTGCAAAGTAACGCGCTACAATTTCCAACGGCTTACTTTGACAAAGTAACGCGCTACTTTCAGCAAGTAACGCGTTACTTTCGACAAGTAGCGCGTTACTTATCAAAAGTAACGCGCTACTTCGTCGAAGTAAGCCGTTAGAAAATGTACCCCGTTAGAAATAGCACAATTATGACATGAACGGCCACTCATAATCAATATACATGTACAATGTACAAAATGTAAATGTATGTAATCGTAAATTAAACAAAACTCTTTAAAATAACATAAATGCAAGACTTACTTGTCACGTCAACTTTTACTTCCGCAAGCCTTGATACATCACAGAACCATACGAGATCATTGGGAGCGAGTTTTTCAATAACAAAATCACTATTTCCCTCTGTCGAGACTCCTGGGCATGCATACAAACCGAGATCGTCAGGTTTGAATTCAGTTTCTATAGTTGTTATGTCGATATTTTTTGGTATCAGTCTCAGATAGATTGTTAAAATCAGGCTGCCGTCGCCATGTTTGCCGCTTACGACATTACAAAGCAATCGCTTTTTCTCGTCTGGTCCTTTATTTTATTTCTACGAGAGTTAGCGACGTGACAACGAGTTGTAACAGTTTGCCGCGCTTCTTCCATTTCATCTTTTCTCCGACAAGACTCGGAAGCCGAAGACTTCCGAGTCATAAATCAAAAACTGTTTTTGTATTAAAAAAACAATTTTTTTTACATACAATTTTAGCAGGTGTGTCATTTGAAACATTTTTTTTCTTGAATTAGCTTTATAGTTCGTTATATTAAGCGTTTTTGGTGTTGCTTTCATTTTGTTTTCCCTATTTTAAGACTTTAACGCGTTTTAACTATTCTGTACTTCATGGAGCGTTTTCCACTCATGACCTTTGACCTTGATTTTTGACATGATGGCACCAGATATTATAGCGACGACATTCATTTCCTGAAAGAAGAATGATATTGCTTTTCAAACAGCTTTTCAAAATCCATGTGACAGATGGGTCATTTAAATTTTTCAAAACTCTACTTTTAGCACGTGGAGGCCAAATGACGGAGCATTGTTAATATTTGACTACATTTTGGTGAACTAAAAAGCGCAAAGAAAATGTCCAGGCAAAACGGACCAAGTGTACACGTACAAAATACTAAATGTTTATTCAAAAGTTTATCTTGACCCACAAAGACTGAAAAAGACGTAAATTATTAATCATTTTTTCCGAAGTTTAAACTTTAAAAGACCAAAAATTATTAATTGGTTTAATTATTTCAAAATTTATATATTTTGTTAATTAGATTATGGCGCATTTTTATAACTTAACAGGTGATATTGTTTAAAAATATGATAATCATACGTTGAAGGCGACTTTCAACTGGTTTAAAATTTGAGAACGGAACCATGCTATTAAAACATACATTCAAATTAAATGCCTAATGGTTGCCTTTTTCACATTTTTTTCAGTGAAGTATGGATTCCTAGCTGCAATAAGCAGTAATCTATACAATGTACCGGATGGAACAGTTATAAAATTTGACATCGTAAAAGTCAACGTTGGTGGATGTTATGACGGCACCACTGGCGTCTTTACAGCTCCGGTTGATGGACTATATTCCTTTTCCTGGACGACGGTTTCTGATGGTGGAAAAGATTTTACATCGGCTATTGTTAAAAATGGAAATAAACTTGCCACCAATTGGGTCGACAGCGACTGCGTATCTGATTCTATGACAGGAACTCAGACAGTGGTAATAGATTTGGTGAAAGGCGATAAAGTATGGCTGCAAGTACCCAACTCTGAGGGTAGCCATTTAGAATCAACATGGGCTTCTGTGTCCTGTTCTACATTTTCAGGATTTAGAATATAATTTTCCTACACTATCATGACTATAATACTCGTTCGTTTAATTGTCAGCTTTTTCCGCTATGTGATTCTAACTTTTGGATGGTTAATATATACACCTACGACATAGAACACTATCAAAGAAAATTATCATAGGAGGACATGCACATTCGATTACTCTTAACCTGATTTTCTGTCTTAACTTTAACTAATTGCACTCAACTTCATTTGCTGTCAAATAAAAATTTTCTTGAAAGCAAGTGTTATAACTTAATAGGTTTATTTTACCATTTATTATAATAGTTATCACGTAGTTATTCACGGGTGTGCTATAGCAAACAGGAACTGCTTACTCTTCCGGAGCACCTGAGTTCACTCTTCTTTCGACTGGAGTTGGCGTTGATGATTGCATTATATTGAGTTATTTTGTGTTTCCATGTTTTACATGTTGTCTGTTTTGTCCCGTATTTGTTGGTGCTTTCTGGTTTTGTCTCTGCCCTTTCGGACTTTTGACATTCGAATACCCCATTGGTATAAAAGTGTTGAAGCCGGAGCTGGCTAAGCTCGGGGAATTAAAACTCCATTAGCAGTGCTAACCTTCACGTGTGTTCGAAATACAAATGACAACAAAGTTCCAGACAATAAATTTTGCTACGCCTGACGCGCATTTCGTCTATTCAAGAAATACCAGAGGCGCTCTACCAAAAATATTGAAAATGCCAAACATTATATGATTATTAAGAGCATAGAACAGTATAACCAAAAATACCAAACTTGGGAACCAAATTATTACTAAGATGATCAACCTATGTCTGGGGTAGGAAGAACCTTAGGGTTTGGACAATTTTGAAATTGAAACGAATTAAAACTACCGAGCTGATGATTAATCTCACATGTCCAAGAAAAAAAACAAGGCAAAGAAAGACATATAGTGAAATATTTGATCGCAATGGTCCTGACTTTGCATAGGCATTTCGGGTTTAACCATGATTTATTTTTTGGTACAAAATCCCAAACAAAAAATGTATTATAATGCACGCAACAATAACTAACAGTCCAACCAGTAAACTTTTCATTTGAAAACAAAAAACGATAAAAAGTAAAGCAAAATCACAGTATAAAACAACATAACATTCGAAAGGAAAGAAATATCAAACGAATTCCAAAACTCAAATTCACAGAGGAAACCTTTTTATGAATTAAATTGGCACCCCGGAAAGAATTCACTACAACTACGGGTATAACATAATAAGAAGACACATTCAGAAAGAAAAGACAACACAACAAACACAAATGGAGTCAACCTAACATCAACACATATGAAGGATGGAAAAAAAATCCCTGATGCTTAATCCCTATTATTATGCCATTTGTGTTCCAAATGTTTATTTTGAACAAGAGGCTCCCAGGAGCATAAATCGCTCACCTGGTCTTGATGTCAACCCCACATTTTGTAGAGCTAAATGAGCTGAACATTTAAGCATGCAACAGTTTTTCTTTATCTACTACAGTTTTCATTCTATAGGCCAAAAACACGAAAACCGTTATTTTAGGGGCTGTAACTCCTATAAGGAGTCATCTGACAACTTCGACCCTATGGAGACTTTTGTAGAGCTTTATGCGCTGAACATTTAAGCAAGCAACAGCTTTTCTCTATCTGCTATAGTTTTCATTCTAAAGGCCAAAAACATGAAAAAGGTTATTTTAGGGGCCGTAACCCCTATCAAGGGTCATCTGACAACTTCGATCCTATTGAGACTGGCAGAGCTAAATAAACTGAACATTTACATTGTAAACAAGCAATAGCTTTTTCCTATCTGCTTTAGTTTTCATTCTATAGGCCAAAACCATGAAAAAACATTATTTCAGGGGCAGTAACTCCTATAAGGGGTCATCTGACAACTTCGACCCTATGGAAACTTTTGTAGAGCTAAATGAGCTGAACATTTAAGCAAGCAACAGCTTTTCTCTATCTGCAATCATAGTTTTCATACTATAGGGCAAAAACATGAAAAAACGCTATTTTTCACCTTTAAAGGGTTGTAACCCCTATAAGGGGTCATCTGACAACTTCGACCCTATGGAGACTTTTGTAGAGCTAAATGAGCTGAACAATTAAGCAAGCAACAGCTTTTCTCTTTCTGCAATAGTTTTCATACTATAGGGCAAAAACATGAAAAAACGCTATTTTTCACCTTTAAGGGGCTGTAACCCCTATAAGGGGTCATCTGACAACTTGGACCAAATGGAGACTTTTGTAGAACTTTTGATGCTGAAGCAGTAGGGTGGCATTAGATTTCATCTATCTCTTATACTTTTGGATTTACAAGCCAAAAACAGTAGTCTGACCCCCCTGGTCTATTTTTAGCAACGGCGGCCATGTTTTTCCACGAATCAAAAATCCCCAAATCAGTTCTGTGGAGGATACCCTAAAGTACCACCAGACCAAATTTGGTTTGAATCTGTGCAGCGGTTTCAGAGGAGAAGAAGTTTGAAGAAAAGTTAACGACGACGACGACGACGACGACGGACGCCAAGTCATGGTAATAGCTCACATGGCCTTTGGCCAAGTGGCCTAAAAAAGGATAATATTTTTAAGAAGCAAAGGCGAACCAAAGAGACAATCACACATCATAATTCCGTAAAAACAAAGACAAAATCGGTAGACAATAATTCATTAACAAGAAAACTGCAAGTCACTGCTCAAACATAAATACCCACTCCGCTCCCCTCAAAAGAGATAGAATATTTCAATAAGATGAGAGTTTTTTTATACAATAGAGGAACAATCCCCCAAACTATGAAGAACATGATAAGTAGTTGATACAGCATTGTTACCCCATTGGGTCAGTGGTGACTTTGGGAAACCTCCTAAATTGTAAAAATAAAACAGGAAATGCACTTCTATATTTATACATGTATATAACAAATATTAACTGAAAAAAATCCATCACGGCGTCTAGGGGGGGGTACTAGCGGATACAACATGGGAATTCCTTTTGATCAACGAAAGGAGTCTGTAGATTTTGAATTATAAAAATTCGAGAACAAAAATAAATAAAACGTTCACATATATTCTATGAGAATATGAAAAGGTCCATTGAAGCATCTAAGATGGTTGCAAATAAACATAAGGTAAACCCACGGGTTGATACTGATGACTATGAACAACCCAGTGGGGATATAAATATACTGTAATGTTGCTTGATATTTTCATTATTTTGCTTGATGCCTACATTATGAAAATATTTCAAGCTTGTGTAGATCACATTTAATTTGGCCATTTTTTTCTAAAAGACAATTAAAAAATAAACATAAGGAGACAATCTATCTTCAAAGTCTTAAAAGAATAAAGAAAATAACAAGGTAATCATACATCCTGGCGAAAAAAAAAAATACGATTATCTGAATTCGCTACAGCAATGTGAAGGAAAGGTTGGATGAAACGTGAAATGTTATATGGCGATAGAAATCCCGCCACTGATCACTGACAAACATAATATAGGAGACTAGGTAAAGATTGATCGAGAATCAGACCAGTGCCAAAAGTGTTTTCGACTGTCAAAAGTGTGTAAAGGCAGAGACAAAACCAGTAAGCACGAACAGCATGAAGAAACAGACAGCATATTAGTACACAAAAACGACTGAAAAGCAATGAACAACGATAACTCAAGCTGTAACGAGTGAACTCAGGTACTACGGAAGGGTAAGAAGTTTATTTCAAGCTAATAACTGTGACAACAGTGCACGGTTAAAGAAGAGCATGGCTTAAGATTCAAAGTCAAAGTTATATATATACATGTAACCTTGACTTTTGACCTATTGAGACTTGATCTATAAACTTTTTCATACAAAATAACCAGGTGGGTGCCAATAAAATTAAAAAAACTGTGATATTGTATATGCCTATTTCAAAAATTAATCTCTCATCAACAGCAAATGAATCAAAATTATTCGAAGGCTAAAACCTAAGTGTCGAATGAGACTTGTTTTCCCCTATAAGTCCTACAAGGAATGCCTAAACAAGCACCATGTATATCGTCCATGTTTATTACAAGAAAAACACTTGATGTTTTGAACATTTTTGAATTTACACAATAAACTATACAAAATTATGTATAAGCTCGGTACATCTGGTCCTCGAGAAGAGGAATGCTACCCAACAGTATCAAAATGCAATGTGCAAAGGCGGTTGTCAATAAAGCTATATAAGTTTTGTTAAGGTGTAAACGAATATTTAAAAGAGTTACATCCCATCTGCAGAATTTGAATTAAAGAAATCGGAAGGCCAAAGTATCTATAGAGACGAAATCTATCCGTAACAGGAAGGTCAAAATCAAAACTGGGGATTTTATTAGAATGACAGACAGACGGACGGACATAAAGCCTCCCTCTCCCTCAGCTTTTGGAAAGGGCTGGGGACAACAATAAAAACAATTATATGACTGACATTTTGTATCAGCAGTAATGTTCCTACTCAAGTTTTTGAATTGATATTGTAATTATTAAGATCGGCTCATGGGTCGTATAGGCGATCACTAGAGTACAACTCAAAAGGCAACAAACCTGCCCTACCTGTGTTCTTACCTGAAATATTAGCGAGCACAGCTCGTAGCGGGCACGAGGTGCCCACGAGAGCGGAGAGCTCTACAGCAAGTTCCCGCGAAAAATTTGCCTAATACTGATATTGATTTATTTTTTCCGGATATGCTTCTCAATCTGGTACGTTCAATCGCCCAAAACCTCTCGTCCTAAATGCACCAATTTAAAATATAAAAAAAACTACGATGATTCCGGATAAGATTTTACTGCATCGATTCGAAATCAAATCTTTTTATTCGTTCATTAAAAAAGTGTTTACAATGGCACTTTAAACATGTTAACTTTATATGTCTTCTGTTCAAGATAAATTAAACAAAATATTTCATTTGGGTAACTTGGAAATTTACCAAAACGCACCTCGCACATGTTTTTACTTTAAGTAAACAAATGACTAGTAAACAAATGTATTTTACGTCTTTGCGGGAATGGGTTAATAAGATGTGATATTTTGATTACATGGATCTCCGTCAAATGAGAGCCAAAAAAAAAGGATTCATCTGTTCTGTTTCATGTTGTAAATGTGAAAGGTTTTTTTCACATGTATTTACAAAAAGTATTTGTCAACCTTTAATTATCAGAATTATGCTGTGCTCGCAGCAGTTAGACAATGCCTATTACATATTGTCCTGTCCTGATTGGGGTGATGTGTTAACAATATATTAACTAGTACTTTCAATACTTGAAGAACTTTGTTTTGTCTCAATGGTCCTCGATATTACTGCCTCCTAATTAGTAGCACTGATATGACTAGGTGAAGTTATGCAAGACCGTGAGATATCTGATAATCGGTAGCTTTTTGTCCCGCCTGCTGCAAAGCGGAGCCAGACATAGGTGTCTTTACCTGAGGCGACGGCGGCGTTAACTTTTGTGTTAAGGATTTTAAGCACCTCTATATCTGAAGAACTATAAGTCCGAGGTTGATGAAACTTGGTATATATATGCCCCGTGAGTAGCTTAGCACAGTTGCATCCCCATCTTTTGACCTTGACCTTGATTTTCCGGTTGAGTGACTTCAGTGTGAGATAATTTTTTAAAAATGACAAGGTATACTTAAGTATTAAATTAACTGTAACAGTTGTAAAACATTCTGATAAAATTTGAAAGTGTGTCAAAACCCAAATCATTTATTTAAATCTTCGGAACATTCGACTTTAACACTGTGTCTCAACTATTACCCGGCAAAAATGTTTTGTCACGTGGCGATCTAAAAACAGAATATTGACGGGCACACGGAATGTGACTTTTCCTTCTCAATGTACTATTTAAAATTTGATAAAATTATTTGTTTAGATGTTCATAAAAATTGTGCACTAATTCTCAATATGAGCTTGAATATAAGACACAGAAAATTGAGGAAAGACCCGGTTCTGTGAGGTAAAAAAATATGAACAAACGAAACCGGGTAATCGCTGAAAATTAATTCCTCGTTTATGATGCTTATATCGCACGAAATTGTTTGATTTTTGGTGAGAGGTTTAATAATGTCAAAATATTCCAGCTGATATTTTTGTTTGTTCGAATTGTAAAGTTTTCAAAATGTTGTTCAGCATATTTTGGTTGGTACGAATTGTATGCTAATCATATTCATATTCAAACCTTCGTTGTAATTTTGATTCCAAAATTGTTTTACATTTTTACTTAAACATGAATATATAATAAGGCACATCAACGAAAGTGGTGGCACTTACATATGATCAAGTTTTTTTCGTCTGTCGTTCTTTTTTGCATATATCATAACAAATTTTCCAAGCTCCGAAACACAGCGGCTAACGCGACGTTTTTCTTTGGTAAAGAGGCAAGAACCGACCCGAATGGATAAACCTGTGAGGAGTTTCCTAATTTTAATACCACAGACGACATTAAAGGTAAGTGAATGCCGTCTAATAGATATTGGCATTTTCCCGCGTTTTATGTTATTTCACTGAGTGAAATAAACGATTTCTGTTTACTTGAAAAGCTTGATATTTCACTGATATCTATGTAATAAGTCGTGTTAGTAAATTAACTTTAGTCGTGAATTCAGTACAATATTGATTAGGCAGAACAAAATAGACAACCAAAAAGAACAAAGAACAAAAACTATTCCGATTCAACAGTTTATTTTTATAAGAGGACACATTTGTTCTTATTTTGATAATATTAAAAATAACTTGATTTTAATATGAACATGTTCTATTCATGACACCTTGAAAATGATTTGAAAGCAGGACTATAAGCCTGTATATTTCCTCTCCTAAGATGGTACAATAAATGAACACATAGTAGTCATTGCAAACGTAAGCAAGTTAAATTAACGTTAAAAGGTACATTTGACATAAATACATGAGTATGTCCCAATGATAGGAGAAATGATTTTGTAACAAGGAAAAAAAATCAATATATTATAATCTGTAAGAAATAGACTATTATCAGACTATCAATTGTTATCATTACGATATCAATAATAACGGTGGCCACAACCAACATACATATGGACTGTTACACATTATAAAGTATTTCTTGTGCACTGATTACATTAACTATCAAATCCTAGTTCGTTCGCTTTTAATAGAACACAAAAACGTCTACGCCCCAAAATAGGTTGAACAAAATGAAAGTATGTGAAGCGCAACAAACTCTTCATGTTTGTTATGTTTAAACTTGTGTGTCAAGTTCCAAAAAAACATATTTTATTCGTTTAATTTCGCCATGCGATTTTCAAAATTGATAGAATATAAAATAAGATTTCTCGACGAAACGCACGTCAGGCGTAGCAAAATTTATTGCCTGGAACTTTGTTGTCATTTTTATTTCGAATACCCGTGAAGGTTAGCACTGCTGGTGGAGTTTTAATTCCCCGGGGTTAGCCCGCTCCGGCACCAACACTTTTGTGTTGGACAACACATCAAAGAAGCAGAGGTACCAAAGGGGTATCCGAATGTAAAAAGTCCGAAAGGGCAGAGACAAAACCAGTAAACACCAACAAGAACGGGACAAAAACAGACAACATGTAAAACATGGAAACACAAAACAACTGAATATCAATCAACAACGCGAACTCCAGTCGAAACAAGAGTGAACTCATGTGCTCCGGAAGAGTAAGCAGTTCCTGCCTGCTATAACACACCCGTCGCGTTGCCAATAGTCCATTCAGCGTGTCAAATCCGGTCAAGGAAGACAAAATAACACCCTATGACATACCAACATCTGCACTCATCTGAGAGATCGAAATCCCATATTTGTCTATAAGTGCATGATGTCTTCCGTAAAATTTCTTGAGTGAAGACAGCAACCGAGGAGCAACATAACCCTGTGTGAGCAATTTTTGCGTCAGACGTGTCTCTCTGCTAAGGAAATCGGTGTAAGTTCCGCACGCTCTGGAGTAACGAATCAATTGAGATATGTAAACTCCATAAGCTGGAGCGGACGGAATGTTGCTACACAAGAAGGGGAAGTTGACGATTGGAAAGTTGAAGTCATCACGTTTGTCATAGAGCCTTGTTGAAAGTCTTCCTTGAGAGTCAATTTCGAGATGTAGATCTAAATATGAAGCGGACTTCCTAGAATCCGTTGTGTCCTTTATCATCAAAGCTTTAAATTATCCGTTTAAATTTCAAAATTGTCTAAACCCTAAGGTTCTTCCTAGTCCAGACGAAGATTGATCATCTTAGTAATAATTTGGTTCTCCAGTTTGGTATTTTTGGTTTTATTGTTCTATGCTCTTCATAATCATATAGGTTTGGCATTTTCAATATTTTTGGTAGAGCGCCTGTGATGAGTCTTGAATAGACGAAACGCGCGTCAGGCGTAGCAAAATATATTGTCTTGATCTTTGTTGTCATTTTTTTTTTGTGTTTCTAGTACAAAAAAGTCGATGGTTTTTTTACCGGATGTGCTTCAGAAACGCTTAAATAATAAAAACATAAACAAATAACTATAACGCATTAAAAGTCTTTCCTAAAGGGAGATAACTGTCTAGTTCAAAAGGTCGGAATGCTCTTAATATCCTCTAGATCTCTATCAAAACACGCAGAAGTTTGATTAATACATTTCCATATAGCTTATCCTCACTATTATTATCATGATTATGTTGTAGTCTCTTCTTCATTCGAATACCAAATTTCTCAAATCTTCCGGAATGCATTGGTTGTATATGATAATCTACAAAAAAGGAGGTAAATGAAAATACCTGTACCCAAGTCATATACTAAAAACACGTTATACACAAGACTCTTATTCATATTTTAGTTGAGATTGAGAGTAGGCTTCAATCTCTCTAAGTTTGCAAAAAAAAAACAACCTTTATTTTGTTTTTGAGTATCTGAAAAGAAAGGATTTTAACCATGCCGTGACCGATGGCTAGACCAAGGTTATAAGAAATACGTCTCATACGATCTCTAAATAAGTTCTTCCTTCGTTATCGTCCACTGGTTGAAAAAATAAAAAATTATGTATCAGCCACTGGTGGAAAAAATAGAAATTATGTTAACGCAATGGAAAGTGATTGTTTTGATTAGTTTTTGGCTGATTGCTGCACTGAGATGATCACCACAATATCCCTATAATGTCGTAACAAACATGTTGTGTTTTGTGTTACTACCGGTCCCAAAGATTGCACTACGCAAGATGGAGGTTTGGAATGCCATTAAACCTCATATAATCCACCATTGCTTTTAAAATGCCTTGACCAAGTCAGGACCATTGCGATCTTCAATTTTATATATATCAATCTCAGTTGACGAAAATTATCTTTTATTAGAGCACAGGGACTTGCTCCCCTCTATCAATATTATGTTAGAGTCAATGTGCGGTACGAAAAAAGACACGTGTTTTTTTTTCGTACCGCACATTGACTCTAACAAAATAAGGGAGCAACTACTCGTGCTTGTATCAAACAAGATCAATTATCCGGATTTCGTTTGGTTTTATGCATTTCAAACATTTTTGAAGTTTTGGATATCCTATGTTTGGGTTCTAGTGTTGCTGATGAGAATAATATCCGAAATGGCCATACAGCTCATTGAAATCAATTGCAGTTTTAAGGTTCATCTTTACACTTGGGAAAAATGTTTGATGTTTTACGTCTTTTTTCGGTCTATGTGGAGCCTAAACTATACATTCAATTGCATTATAAGGCGTAACAGCGTATAGATAAATAATTTTAGAAAAACTTTTATTATTTTGTTCGTGAACACTTGATCCGTTCTGCCGGGGCATTTTCTTTGCGTTTTTCAGTTCATCCTAATACAGCCAAATCACAGTGAGCCAAATATCAACATGCCCTGTCATTTGGCCTCCACGTGCTAGGTAATTTCATTATTGGTGTTATTAAATATACACGCAATCCGTTTTATTGGAGGTTATAAAGGGGTACTTTATGCTTTATTTATGGTACAATTTGAACAGAAAGAAAATAATAGAGAAAACAACAAAAATAATGATAATCTTGTATACTGGAAGGGAAAATGATCGGCGAATTTTATATCTAGACGCTGCTACACTTTATTTCGTGTTTTATGTGTCGTTTAAGTCGTACATAGACTAGAAAAAATAGGTCAAATATCTACCATTTTGTTTGATGTGTAACCATGAACCTTAATTTGCTATTCCCAATTTTCGTAAATAGTGAGTTATCTCCCATTTGCAAGAGTTGTCCTCCATTACATTGGTATGAATGGGGAAAATAAGGTTTTTTATTTTTTTCTAAACTATTCAAAGGGCCTAGCGGTTCCTGTTCGTCAAGGAAAATATGTTAAATACCTTTTTGAAAACCATTCTATTTAACTTTTAGAATTTTTTTTTACAAAATAGAAAATAAATGTTGAAAGGCTTATATTTCTCCACAGTAAATAGTATAAGGGTTGAATTCAGTAAATATGCATACGTCATTAAGATCCGCCCCTTTGTAGTAAAGCTTTCTGGTACGTAATTGACATCTTTGAGCTCCAGGATTGGTTGATAATTTTTCAAATAATTTTCAAAAAAATCTCTAGTATATATACAAACTCCAAAACATAAAAAAAGTTTCATTAAAAGTACATTTTGATTTTTTTGCCAGTGCATTTATTGAGGTATGGGTATTAAAGGAATTTACTGCGAAATTACAATGTTTACAAACAATGACATGTGAAAAGCTAAAATATGCCGCATAGGTATATGGTTTTATTAGTGCAAAAGAACCTACTGCATCTTATCTTCATCGAATGAAATATGAAAGATTTGGCATTTTAAAGATGAAATTTTTATGAATTTATTTCTAAAGTTGGTAATGCATTAAATCCAATGGGGCTTTCAATACTGGATTCAACCCATAAAAGACCTTCTGGAAAGAGAAGATAACTCTGCAAATGGGAGATAACCCACTATATACGAAAAGGGGGAATAGTCTCATGTTCATTTACTCCATCTCCTTTCATAAAAAGGATGTTTTATTCCCTTACCTGAAACTTCCTCTGAAATAAATCTACTTACATCGTCCATATAGCCAATGAATCCATCATTCTGGTCGCATCCACCGACAGAAATAGCAGCATGCTTAGTAGGTATCACCCCTGACAACAAATACAATCATGAAAATATACATATAGTAAAAACAAATGATGTTTTAGTCAAGTATACAATGGAGCAAAGTAGTTCTAATTATAAAACCCTCTTTTATATGCTCCCTCACTCGCGAGGGTTTTAATGAGGTCCCATTGAAGTAATGGAGCAGCCGCCTGAAATGTAAGCGCTAAGTTTGAGTGTATTTTAGTGTGATATTTGAGCTGTTGTGGGTCATACCGTTATGGTGTATTGATTTCGTAATTTTACCTCAAAATATTTAGTTTTTAATCACAAAATCCTATTGTATAGAATTTAAAATCTTGGACTTCATAGTAAAGTTCAGGATCAGCAAAGATAAAAGTGACAATATAATTGTAAAAACTTATATTTACGGAACTATTTAATATAAATCAACGAAGATAGTACGTTTCAAAGTTTCACATGCAAAGTTGCCTGACTATTTCAATACATTTTAAGTCTTGTGAATTAAGGTTAAACATAAAATTTCGACACGCTCCATTAGGGGTAATGGGACCCCTTTTGTAGCTCCGCCTAATCAAAAAGATGTCGAAGGAGCTACATTATTGCAGCTACAGCAAAAGGATTCCAATTGAACAGCAGTCAATTATCGTTAATCCACAAAAGGCTAAGAAAAACATGATTAGAAAGAAAATGATTACAGAAAGCAACAAAAGTAATCTAAGTAATATAGGCTGAATTTAGATTTTTGATTTTTTTATTCGAAGTGTAACTATGAACCGTAATGCTGTAAATCATATATTTATAAAGTGCAACAAAAATTTAGTGTTCATGAAATATCAAGACGGCATTGCATGTACTTAAAAAAAGATGCGACTAAAATCTTTTAAGACGAGGGATAGTAACCCTTAGATCTCGATTCTGTAGAACAAAAGTGATAGTTTGTTGCCTTTCTCCTTTTTGTACAAAAAAATGCACCCAAATCCTCATGTTAACCATCTTTTTGTTTCACTTTATTATAGCTTGACTTTTGACACTTTATCTTTGTTTTGTTTTGGGTTTAAGTGTGTTTTTGTTGTGTTTCGGGATGGGGATGGGATTTACTGTTTGTTTTTTATGTATTTTTTTACAACCTGAATAGTCTCATTCATACTTTACCTTCTATAAAGATCGTCTTAGAAACAGGACCGATAGCTGCCGAAAAACTATGTCCATCGTAGCGAAGTATCACCTCGTTCCATTGATAAGCCTGCAAAAAATAACATCTAAATCTTAATCAAATTATTAAAAACCTGACAATTATAGCTAATTACTGAAATTCCTTCTGAATTTGGAATAAGTTAATTAGTAACATTTTGACATTTGAATCAACACGCACATTGTCAAGTTACTTAGAACGCAGACGTCACACTTTTATCTTTGACCGCTAAGTTTCTTATTCATGTCCAATTCTAGAGAGTGTACTTACAGGATGCGGAAAAACAAGCCGAGGCCAAAGTCAGCGACACATTATCATAGCACCAAAAAAGGAAGCAATGTTAAAGCAACGATATATTTCATTAAATTGCAGTATGCTATAGATGAATTACCATGTGAAGATAATTTGACTAGTGAAGGTGAAGATGGTTGTAAATAAAGGTAAAAACTAAATTTTCGAACTTGGAGGAACAATCTCTGTGTCAAAGTGAAAAAAAAACAAAACATGAAAGACACACTGGATAGCAATGGTTCTGACTTGGTACAGGCGTTTCAAATGAAAAAATATAGTTGCGAAGTTTCAAATGCAAATAGTTTTTTCTTGATGTTTACACTCTAAATAAATTCATTTTCAATTCACTTTGTTCGCTGTCTTTACATTTTAACCATAACATTCATTTTAGTTACATGATATATAAATGATATTTAGAGCACCTGATAGAACATTCTCATTGTAGCTTCAGGACTATCAACTGTTTTAACAGTAAACACAATTTCCAAAATGCTCGTATCCAGACGAATGTCAAATGCCGCCTCATTCTTTTCAATACAGTTCGACATCAACGTCTCGGATCGATGAGACTGTCCGTGTGCGTAGAATTTAAATCTTGCTGCAAATTCTGGACCTAATTGAACGTTTGAGAATCTCCAGAGTTTCAAACTACCACGCCCATTAAACATAGCCTGTTCTTTCATTGTTTGGATAACATCGAATACCCCAATGGATTGTGGGTTTCCGGATTTATCATCAAATGCATCACGGGAATGGCCACTGAAATCCAGCTTGACGACAGGGTTGCATGAGAAATCTTCCACTGGAATGATAAAAAAGGACAAATGTTTTCTTTTGTAAATGACTTTTTTCAGTGTGAAATGACCAGGTTGAGATGCGAGCACGTGCAGCGATCTCACACTGGTGAATTAACCAATAATAACCACCGGTACTGATACTGATCGATGATGTCGACCAATGAAATCAATGTTATCAAAACTTTCGGTTCTTAGAATCATGGAAGTATTATAGGTCTATATTACTTCCATGTTAGAATGAAGCCATCTAAGGTTTCAGAATATAAAAAAATAATTTTTGCGGAAGAAATAGGTATTTACACGCGTTCTTGGAAAACAAGCAATGATCTTTCACACGTGATAGATTGTTTTTAGGTCTTTTTGCTCGTTCCTCTGCGCTCCACTCGCAAAAAAACCTGAAAAATTCTAGCACTTGTGAAAGATAAGCCGGTCTTTTCCAAGAACTATGTAAAACCTATAAATCTTCTAATTTCGTTCTAAATGGTCGAATATGATAGATGTATAGCTTCTGCAACGTGATCAAGCAAAAATTAGCTTCACAGAGATTTGCCGAGTTTTGGAAAAAAACAAAAAACTAGGCAAAAAAAAGGAACGTTACAATGTTTTTCTTTTAAGATTTTTTCGAAACAAATTTTGTTTTGAATGTTTAATATAAAGATTACGCAATAAACAGGTTTTTCTGTCATTTGCGTATTGAAGGCGGATTTGAAAATGACGTTACAAGGTACAGTAAGGGCCATATTTGGCCCCCTGATATAAAGAAAAACAAATCCTAAGTAAATGATTTAAACATCATTAAGGTTTCAAGCAAGATGATTAAACTTTTTGACAATGGTATACATTTTCCATCATCTACTTTAATTTAACTTGTATAGAGGCCTAAAGTAGTTCAAAAGTAACAAAATCGTCGAAAAATGCTGTTTTTCATGCTTACTTTGTTATTTTTAATGATGAGCGACAACGTAGACCATAGATTTCTCGACTGATTTATAATCATGTTATAGTGCATATTAAAGTTCATAAATAATAACTGTGGTCTAAGTAGTCTCTGGCATCTAAAAATTGAAAATTTTACCAAAATATTGTCCATTTTCTGCAAATTTGAAAGAAATCATACTTATTCATCATGTTTTACAAGCAATTTCAAATATATAAGGTAAAAAAATCTTATAAATTTAGTTGTTTTATCTTCTTCATTCATTCGACTTAATAAATAACAAAAGGACTTTTCTCTAGATTAGTGCTCTATTTTCAGTCTAAGAGGGGGCCACATACGGGCTTTAGCGACGTGTCGAAAATTCAATTAAGCTTGTGATTATGGTCGTTAAATGTAACAAATATCACGGTAACAAAAGGTCGCACTTAAATGTTGAGAAATTGTAAGTCAGACACGTTACGTTAACTTCAAAAGTTGAAGCAACTCTCTTCTTTCTTGTTGGGCACAGGAATGACAAAAATACAAGTGATTAATCATTTAAAAGACATTAGAACAACTATCCATAGACCAGAGATTCGTGTCAGAGGTAGCAGAACAACAATCGGTTAGACCGACCGGGCTGAACTTAGCTTATTATTCATTTTTCATTATTCATTTTTCAATAATGAATAATGACTTGGTTCATTATTCATTATTCATATTTTTATTTGAATAATGAAAAATGAAATAAGTTAAAGTTCATTATTCATATGAATAATGAAAAATGAAAAATCAAAGATGAGTTACCTCATGGAAAATACTTTTTTCTTAAAATCAAGACAACTCATAAAACTTTTTTGTACGATTTCACTATCAAGGCGCGTGGCATGATGTACAAAAAAAAAAATGAATAAAATGTTATCATTTTCTTTATCATACACTGTTCGAAAGTAACAAAAAAATTATTTATTTCAATGAAGAGCGAAAAGATTCTAACAAGTGAAAAAAAAACTCACTATTCTGTTTTGCACCGGGACTTGCCTCCCGACTGGTACGTACGCTGGAAACCTCGAGCTATACCCTTAAGTGGATTTTTTTTATATACATGTATATATTCTCATCAAGAAATTAAGCTTGGTGCAGGAAATCACATTTTTCTACTTGTTTGACAAGTAAAGATAATATATTTGCAAAACAACAAATTTACGGTAACCGATGTCAAATCGTCCGAAAATGTCATTATATACAATAAACGGGCCTGCATAGGTATATAAGAATTGTTCTCAACTTCCCCCCTTTCTTTCAATCCGTGGGGACTAGGGGGGAATCTAGAAGGGGGATGGGTGCCTACAATCCCCACCCGTGGGATATGTGGCAACTCTGCGGATCGGATTCGGTAATCGTCCGAAAATGTCATTATATACAATAAACGGGCTGCATAGGTATATAAGAAATGGTTCTCAACTTCCCCCCTTTCTTTCAATCCGTTGGGGACTAGGGGGATCTAGAAGGGGGATGGGTGGCCTACAATCCCCACCCGGTGGGATATGTGGCAACTCTGCGGATCGGATTCGGTAATCGTCCGAAAATGTCATTATATACAATAAACGGGCCTGCATAGGTATATAAGAAATGGTTCTCAACTTCCCCCCTTTCTTTCAATCCGTTGGGGACTAGGGGGATCTAGAAGGGGGATGGGTGGCCTACAATCCCCACCCGGTGGGATATGTGGCAACTCTGCGGATCGGATTCGGTAATCGTCCGAAAATGTCATTATATACAATAAACGGGCCTGCATAGGTATATAAGAAATGGTTCTCAACTTCCCCCCTTTCTTTCAATCCGTTGGGGACTAGGGGGATCTAGAAGGGGGATGGGTGGCCTACAATCCCCACCCGGTGGGATATGTGGCAACTCTGCGGATCGGATTCGGTAATCGTCCGAAAATGTCATTATATACAATAAACGGGCCTGCATAGGTATATAAGAAATGGTTCTCAACTTCCCCCCTTTCTTTCAATCCGTTGGGGACTAGGGGGATCTAGAAGGGGGATGGGTGGCCTACAATCCCCACCCGGTGGGATATGTGGCAACTCTGCGGATCGGATTCGGTAATCGTCCGAAAATGTCATTATATACAATAAACGGGCCTGCATAGGTATATAAGAAATGGTTCTCAACTTCCCCCCTTTCTTTCAATCCGTTGGGGACTAGGGGGATCTAGAAGGGGGATGGGTGGCCTACAATCCCCACCCGGTGGGATATGTGGCAACTCTGCGGATCGGATTCGGTAATCGTCCGAAAATGTCATTATATACAATAAACGGGCCTGCATAGGTATATAAGAAATGGTTCTCAACTTCCCCCCTTTCTTTCAATCCGTTGGGGACTAGGGGGATCTAGAAGGGGGATGGGTGGCCTACAATCCCCACCCGGTGGGATATGTGGCAACTCTGCGGATCGGATT
The DNA here is from genome assembly GCA_963971305.1 of Arcuatula senhousia. Classification (NCBI taxonomy): domain Eukaryota; kingdom Metazoa; phylum Mollusca; class Bivalvia; order Mytilida; family Mytilidae; genus Arcuatula; species Arcuatula senhousia. The sequence continues at coordinate 31,142,911 of OZ020308.1, forward strand.
CGGTAATCGTCCGAAAATGTCATTATATACAATAAACGGGCCTGCATAGGTATATAAGAAATGGTTCTCAACTTCCCCCCTTTCTTTCAATCCGTTGGGGACTAGGGGGATCTAGAAGGGGGATGGGTGGCCTACAATCCCCACCCGGTGGGATATGTGGCAACTCTGCGGATCGGATTCGGTAATCGTCCGAAAATGTCATTATATACAATAAACGGGCCTGCATAGGTATATAAGAAATGGTTCTCAACTTCCCCCCTTTCTTTCAATCCGTTGGGGACTAGGGGGATCTAGAAGGGGGATGGGTGGCCTACAATCCCCACCCGGTGGGATATGTGGCAACTCTGCGGATCGGATTCGGTAATCGTCCGAAAATGTCATTATATACAATAAACGGGCCTGCATAGGTATATAAGAAATGGTTCTCAACTTCCCCCCTTTCTTTCAATCCGTTGGGGACTAGGGGGATCTAGAAGGGGGATGGGTGGCCTACAATCCCCACCCGGTGGGATATGTGGCAACTCTGCGGATCGGATTCGGTAATCGTCCGAAAATGTCATTATATACAATAAACGGGCCTGCATAGGTATATAAGAAATGGTTCTCAACTTCCCCCCTTTCTTTCAATCCGTTGGGGACTAGGGGGATCTAGAAGGGGGATGGGTGGCCTACAATCCCCACCCGGTGGGATATGTGGCAACTCTGCGGATCGGATTCGGTAATCGTCCGAAAATGTCATTATATACAATAAACGGGCCTGCATAGGTATATAAGAAATGGTTCTCAACTTCCCCCCTTTCTTTCAATCCGTTGGGGACTAGGGGGATCTAGAAGGGGGATGGGTGGCCTACAATCCCCACCCGGTGGGATATGTGGCAACTCTGCGGATCGGATTCGGTAATCGTCCGAAAATGTCATTATATACAATAAACGGGCCTGCATAGGTATATAAGAAATGGTTCTCAACTTCCCCCCTTTCTTTCAATCCGTTGGGGACTAGGGGGATCTAGAAGGGGGATGGGTGGCCTACAATCCCCACCCGGTGGGATATGTGGCAACTCTGCGGATCGGATTCGGTAATCGTCCGAAAATGTCATTATATACAATAAACGGGCCTGCATAGGTATATAAGAAATGGTTCTCAACTTCCCCCCTTTCTTTCAATCCGTTGGGGACTAGGGGGATCTAGAAGGGGGATGGGTGGCCTACAATCCCCACCCGGTGGGATATGTGGCAACTCTGCGGATCGGATTCGGTAATCGTCCGAAAATGTCATTATATACAATAAACGGGCCTGCATAGGTATATAAGAAATGGTTCTCAACTTCCCCCCTTTCTTTCAATCCGTTGGGGACTAGGGGGATCTAGAAGGGGGATGGGTGGCCTACAATCCCCACCCGGTGGGATATGTGGCAACTCTGCGGATCGGATTCGGTAATCGTCCGAAAATGTCATTATATACAATAAACGGGCCTGCATAGGTATATAAGAAATGGTTCTCAACTTCCCCCCTTTCTTTCAATCCGTTGGGGACTAGGGGGATCTAGAAGGGGGATGGGTGGCCTACAATCCCCACCCGGTGGGATATGTGGCAACTCTGCGGATCGGATTCGGTAATCGTCCGAAAATGTCATTATATACAATAAACGGGCCTGCATAGGTATATAAGAAATGGTTCTCAACTTCCCCCCTTTCTTTCAATCCGTTGGGGACTAGGGGGATCTAGAAGGGGGATGGGTGGCCTACAATCCCCACCCGGTGGGATATGTGGCAACTCTGCGGATCGGATTCGGTAATCGTCCGAAAATGTCATTATATACAATAAACGGGCCTGCATAGGTATATAAGAAATGGTTCTCAACTTCCCCCCTTTCTTTCAATCCGTTGGGGACTAGGGGGATCTAGAAGGGGGATGGGTGGCCTACAATCCCCACCCGGTGGGATATGTGGCAACTCTGCGGATCGGATTCGGTAATCGTCCGAAAATGTCATTATATACAATAAACGGGCCTGCATAGGTATATAAGAAATGGTTCTCAACTTCCCCCCTTTCTTTCAATCCGTTGGGGACTAGGGGGATCTAGAAGGGGGATGGGTGGCCTACAATCCCCACCCGGTGGGATATGTGGCAACTCTGCGGATCGGATTCGGTAATCGTCCGAAAATGTCATTATATACAATAAACGGGCCTGCATAGGTATATAAGAAATGGTTCTCAACTTCCCCCCTTTCTTTCAATCCGTTGGGGACTAGGGGGATCTAGAAGGGGGATGGGTGGCCTACAATCCCCACCCGGTGGGATATGTGGCAACTCTGCGGATCGGATTCGGTAATCGTCCGAAAATGTCATTATATACAATAAACGGGCCTGCATAGGTATATAAGAAATGGTTCTCAACTTCCCCCCTTTCTTTCAATCCGTTGGGGACTAGGGGGATCTAGAAGGGGGATGGGTGGCCTACAATCCCCACCCGGTGGGATATGTGGCAACTCTGCGGATCGGATTCGGTAATCGTCCGAAAATGTCATTATATACAATAAACGGGCCTGCATAGGTATATAAGAAATGGTTCTCAACTTCCCCCCTTTCTTTCAATCCGTTGGGGACTAGGGGGATCTAGAAGGGGGATGGGTGGCCTACAATCCCCACCCGGTGGGATATGTGGCAACTCTGCGGATCGGATTCGGTAATCGTCCGAAAATGTCATTATATACAATAAACGGGCCTGCATAGGTATATAAGAAATGGTTCTCAACTTCCCCCCTTTCTTTCAATCCGTTGGGGACTAGGGGGATCTAGAAGGGGGATGGGTGGCCTACAATCCCCACCCGGTGGGATATGTGGCAACTCTGCGGATCGGATTCGGTAATCGTCCGAAAATGTCATTATATACAATAAACGGGCCTGCATAGGTATATAAGAAATGGTTCTCAACTTCCCCCCTTTCTTTCAATCCGTTGGGGACTAGGGGGATCTAGAAGGGGGATGGGTGGCCTACAATCCCCACCCGGTGGGATATGTGGCAACTCTGCGGATCGGATTCGGTAATCGTCCGAAAATGTCATTATATACAATAAACGGGCCTGCATAGGTATATAAGAAATGGTTCTCAACTTCCCCCCTTTCTTTCAATCCGTTGGGGACTAGGGGGATCTAGAAGGGGGATGGGTGGCCTACAATCCCCACCCGGTGGGATATGTGGCAACTCTGCGGATCGGATTCGGTAATCGTCCGAAAATGTCATTATATACAATAAACGGGCCTGCATAGGTATATAAGAAATGGTTCTCAACTTCCCCCCTTTCTTTCAATCCGTTGGGGACTAGGGGGATCTAGAAGGGGGATGGGTGGCCTACAATCCCCACCCGGTGGGATATGTGGCAACTCTGCGGATCGGATTCGGTAATCGTCCGAAAATGTCATTATATACAATAAACGGGCCTGCATAGGTATATAAGAAATGGTTCTCAACTTCCCCCCTTTCTTTCAATCCGTTGGGGACTAGGGGGATCTAGAAGGGGGATGGGTGGCCTACAATCCCCACCCGGTGGGATATGTGGCAACTCTGCGGATCGGATTCGGTAATCGTCCGAAAATGTCATTATATACAATAAACGGGCCTGCATAGGTATATAAGAAATGGTTCTCAACTTCCCCCCTTTCTTTCAATCCGTTGGGGACTAGGGGGATCTAGAAGGGGGATGGGTGGCCTACAATCCCCACCCGGTGGGATATGTGGCAACTCTGCGGATCGGATTCGGTAATCGTCCGAAAATGTCATTATATACAATAAACGGGCCTGCATAGGTATATAAGAAATGGTTCTCAACTTCCCCCCTTTCTTTCAATCCGTTGGGGACTAGGGGGATCTAGAAGGGGGATGGGTGGCCTACAATCCCCACCCGGTGGGATATGTGGCAACTCTGCGGATCGGATTCGGTAATCGTCCGAAAATGTCATTATATACAATAAACGGGCCTGCATAGGTATATAAGAAATGGTTCTCAACTTCCCCCCTTTCTTTCAATCCGTTGGGGACTAGGGGGATCTAGAAGGGGGATGGGTGGCCTACAATCCCCACCCGGTGGGATATGTGGCAACTCTGCGGATCGGATTCGGTAATCGTCCGAAAATGTCATTATATACAATAAACGGGCCTGCATAGGTATATAAGAAATGGTTCTCAACTTCCCCCCTTTCTTTCAATCCGTTGGGGACTAGGGGGATCTAGAAGGGGGATGGGTGGCCTACAATCCCCACCCGGTGGGATATGTGGCAACTCTGCGGATCGGATTCGGTAATCGTCCGAAAATGTCATTATATACAATAAACGGGCCTGCATAGGTATATAAGAAATGGTTCTCAACTTCCCCCCTTTCTTTCAATCCGTTGGGGACTAGGGGGATCTAGAAGGGGGATGGGTGGCCTACAATCCCCACCCGGTGGGATATGTGGCAACTCTGCGGATCGGATTCGGTAATCGTCCGAAAATGTCATTATATACAATAAACGGGCCTGCATAGGTATATAAGAAATGGTTCTCAACTTCCCCCCTTTCTTTCAATCCGTTGGGGACTAGGGGGATCTAGAAGGGGGATGGGTGGCCTACAATCCCCACCCGGTGGGATATGTGGCAACTCTGCGGATCGGATTCGGTAATCGTCCGAAAATGTCATTATATACAATAAACGGGCCTGCATAGGTATATAAGAAATGGTTCTCAACTTCCCCCCTTTCTTTCAATCCGTTGGGGACTAGGGGGATCTAGAAGGGGGATGGGTGGCCTACAATCCCCACCCGGTGGGATATGTGGCAACTCTGCGGATCGGATTCGGTAATCGTCCGAAAATGTCATTATATACAATAAACGGGCCTGCATAGGTATATAAGAAATGGTTCTCAACTTCCCCCCTTTCTTTCAATCCGTTGGGGACTAGGGGGATCTAGAAGGGGGATGGGTGGCCTACAATCCCCACCCGGTGGGATATGTGGCAACTCTGCGGATCGGATTCGGTAATCGTCCGAAAATGTCATTATATACAATAAACGGGCCTGCATAGGTATATAAGAAATGGTTCTCAACTTCCCCCCTTTCTTTCAATCCGTTGGGGACTAGGGGGATCTAGAAGGGGGATGGGTGGCCTACAATCCCCACCCGGTGGGATATGTGGCAACTCTGCGGATCGGATTCGGTAATCGTCCGAAAATGTCATTATATACAATAAACGGGCCTGCATAGGTATATAAGAAATGGTTCTCAACTTCCCCCCTTTCTTTCAATCCGTTGGGGACTAGGGGGATCTAGAAGGGGGATGGGTGGCCTACAATCCCCACCCGGTGGGATATGTGGCAACTCTGCGGATCGGATTCGGTAATCGTCCGAAAATGTCATTATATACAATAAACGGGCCTGCATAGGTATATAAGAAATGGTTCTCAACTTCCCCCCTTTCTTTCAATCCGTTGGGGACTAGGGGGATCTAGAAGGGGGATGGGTGGCCTACAATCCCCACCCGGTGGGATATGTGGCAACTCTGCGGATCGGATTCGGTAATCGTCCGAAAATGTCATTATATACAATAAACGGGCCTGCATAGGTATATAAGAAATGGTTCTCAACTTCCCCCCTTTCTTTCAATCCGTTGGGGACTAGGGGGATCTAGAAGGGGGATGGGTGGCCTACAATCCCCACCCGGTGGGATATGTGGCAACTCTGCGGATCGGATTCGGTAATCGTCCGAAAATGTCATTATATACAATAAACGGGCCTGCATAGGTATATAAGAAATGGTTCTCAACTTCCCCCCTTTCTTTCAATCCGTTGGGGACTAGGGGGATCTAGAAGGGGGATGGGTGGCCTACAATCCCCACCCGGTGGGATATGTGGCAACTCTGCGGATCGGATTCGGTAATCGTCCGAAAATGTCATTATATACAATAAACGGGCCTGCATAGGTATATAAGAAATGGTTCTCAACTTCCCCCCTTTCTTTCAATCCGTTGGGGACTAGGGGGATCTAGAAGGGGGATGGGTGGCCTACAATCCCCACCCGGTGGGATATGTGGCAACTCTGCGGATCGGATTCGGTAATCGTCCGAAAATGTCATTATATACAATAAACGGGCCTGCATAGGTATATAAGAAATGGTTCTCAACTTCCCCCCTTTCTTTCAATCCGTTGGGGACTAGGGGGATCTAGAAGGGGGATGGGTGGCCTACAATCCCCACCCGGTGGGATATGTGGCAACTCTGCGGATCGGATTCGGTAATCGTCCGAAAATGTCATTATATACAATAAACGGGCCTGCATAGGTATATAAGAAATGGTTCTCAACTTCCCCCCTTTCTTTCAATCCGTTGGGGACTAGGGGGATCTAGAAGGGGGATGGGTGGCCTACAATCCCCACCCGGTGGGATATGTGGCAACTCTGCGGATCGGATTCGGTAATCGTCCGAAAATGTCATTATATACAATAAACGGGCCTGCATAGGTATATAAGAAATGGTTCTCAACTTCCCCCCTTTCTTTCAATCCGTTGGGGACTAGGGGGATCTAGAAGGGGGATGGGTGGCCTACAATCCCCACCCGGTGGGATATGTGGCAACTCTGCGGATCGGATTCGGTAATCGTCCGAAAATGTCATTATATACAATAAACGGGCCTGCATAGGTATATAAGAAATGGTTCTCAACTTCCCCCCTTTCTTTCAATCCGTTGGGGACTAGGGGGATCTAGAAGGGGGATGGGTGGCCTACAATCCCCACCCGGTGGGATATGTGGCAACTCTGCGGATCGGATTCGGTAATCGTCCGAAAATGTCATTATATACAATAAACGGGCCTGCATAGGTATATAAGAAATGGTTCTCAACTTCCCCCCTTTCTTTCAATCCGTTGGGGACTAGGGGGATCTAGAAGGGGGATGGGTGGCCTACAATCCCCACCCGGTGGGATATGTGGCAACTCTGCGGATCGGATTCGGTAATCGTCCGAAAATGTCATTATATACAATAAACGGGCCTGCATAGGTATATAAGAAATGGTTCTCAACTTCCCCCCTTTCTTTCAATCCGTTGGGGACTAGGGGGATCTAGAAGGGGGATGGGTGGCCTACAATCCCCACCCGGTGGGATATGTGGCAACTCTGCGGATCGGATTCGGTAATCGTCCGAAAATGTCATTATATACAATAAACGGGCCTGCATAGGTATATAAGAAATGGTTCTCAACTTCCCCCCTTTCTTTCAATCCGTTGGGGACTAGGGGGATCTAGAAGGGGGATGGGTGGCCTACAATCCCCACCCGGTGGGATATGTGGCAACTCTGCGGATCGGATTCGGTAATCGTCCGAAAATGTCATTATATACAATAAACGGGCCTGCATAGGTATATAAGAAATGGTTCTCAACTTCCCCCCTTTCTTTCAATCCGTTGGGGACTAGGGGGATCTAGAAGGGGGATGGGTGGCCTACAATCCCCACCCGGTGGGATATGTGGCAACTCTGCGGATCGGATTCGGTAATCGTCCGAAAATGTCATTATATACAATAAACGGGCCTGCATAGGTATATAAGAAATGGTTCTCAACTTCCCCCCTTTCTTTCAATCCGTTGGGGACTAGGGGGATCTAGAAGGGGGATGGGTGGCCTACAATCCCCACCCGGTGGGATATGTGGCAACTCTGCGGATCGGATTCGGTAATCGTCCGAAAATGTCATTATATACAATAAACGGGCCTGCATAGGTATATAAGAAATGGTTCTCAACTTCCCCCCTTTCTTTCAATCCGTTGGGGACTAGGGGGATCTAGAAGGGGGATGGGTGGCCTACAATCCCCACCCGGTGGGATATGTGGCAACTCTGCGGATCGGATTCGGTAATCGTCCGAAAATGTCATTATATACAATAAACGGGCCTGCATAGGTATATAAGAAATGGTTCTCAACTTCCCCCCTTTCTTTCAATCCGTTGGGGACTAGGGGGATCTAGAAGGGGGATGGGTGGCCTACAATCCCCACCCGGTGGGATATGTGGCAACTCTGCGGATCGGATTCGGTAATCGTCCGAAAATGTCATTATATACAATAAACGGGCCTGCATAGGTATATAAGAAATGGTTCTCAACTTCCCCCCTTTCTTTCAATCCGTTGGGGACTAGGGGGATCTAGAAGGGGGATGGGTGGCCTACAATCCCCACCCGGTGGGATATGTGGCAACTCTGCGGATCGGATTCGGTAATCGTCCGAAAATGTCATTATATACAATAAACGGGCCTGCATAGGTATATAAGAAATGGTTCTCAACTTCCCCCCTTTCTTTCAATCCGTTGGGGACTAGGGGGATCTAGAAGGGGGATGGGTGGCCTACAATCCCCACCCGGTGGGATATGTGGCAACTCTGCGGATCGGATTCGGTAATCGTCCGAAAATGTCATTATATACAATAAACGGGCCTGCATAGGTATATAAGAAATGGTTCTCAACTTCCCCCCTTTCTTTCAATCCGTTGGGGACTAGGGGGATCTAGAAGGGGGATGGGTGGCCTACAATCCCCACCCGGTGGGATATGTGGCAACTCTGCGGATCGGATTCGGTAATCGTCCGAAAATGTCATTATATACAATAAACGGGCCTGCATAGGTATATAAGAAATGGTTCTCAACTTCCCCCCTTTCTTTCAATCCGTTGGGGACTAGGGGGATCTAGAAGGGGGATGGGTGGCCTACAATCCCCACCCGGTGGGATATGTGGCAACTCTGCGGATCGGATTCGGTAATCGTCCGAAAATGTCATTATATACAATAAACGGGCCTGCATAGGTATATAAGAAATGGTTCTCAACTTCCCCCCTTTCTTTCAATCCGTTGGGGACTAGGGGGATCTAGAAGGGGGATGGGTGGCCTACAATCCCCACCCGGTGGGATATGTGGCAACTCTGCGGATCGGATTCGGTAATCGTCCGAAAATGTCATTATATACAATAAACGGGCCTGCATAGGTATATAAGAAATGGTTCTCAACTTCCCCCCTTTCTTTCAATCCGTTGGGGACTAGGGGGATCTAGAAGGGGGATGGGTGGCCTACAATCCCCACCCGGTGGGATATGTGGCAACTCTGCGGATCGGATTCGGTAATCGTCCGAAAATGTCATTATATACAATAAACGGGCCTGCATAGGTATATAAGAAATGGTTCTCAACTTCCCCCCTTTCTTTCAATCCGTTGGGGACTAGGGGGATCTAGAAGGGGGATGGGTGGCCTACAATCCCCACCCGGTGGGATATGTGGCAACTCTGCGGATCGGATTCGGTAATCGTCCGAAAATGTCATTATATACAATAAACGGGCCTGCATAGGTATATAAGCCATGGTTCTCAACTTCCCCCCTTTCTTTCAATCCGTTGGGGACTAGGGGGATCTAGAAGGGGGATGGGTGGCCTACAATCCCCACCCGGTGGGATATGTGGCAACTCTGCGGATCGGATTCGGTAATCGTCCGAAAATGTCATTATATACAATAAACGGGCCTGCATAGGTATATAAGAAATGGTTCTCAACTTCCCCCCTTTCTTTCAATCCGTTGGGGACTAGGGGGATCTAGAAGGGGGACGGGTGGCCTACAATCCCCACCCGGTGGGATATGTGGCAACTCTGCGGATCGGATTCGGTAATCGTCCGAAAATGTCATTATATACAATAAACGGGCCTGCATAGGTATATAAGAAATGGTTCTCAACTTCCCCCCTTTCTTTCAATCCGTTGGGGACTAGGGGGATCTAGAAGGGGGATGGGTGGCCTACAATCCCCACCCGGTGGGATATGTGGCAACTCTGCGGATCGGATTCGGTAATCGTCCGAAAATGTCATTATATACAATAAACGGGCCTGCATAGGTATATAAGAAATGGTTCTCAACTTCCCCCCTTTCCTTCAATCCGTTGGGGACTAGGGGGATCTAGAAGGGGGATGGGTGGCCTACAATCCCCACCCGGTGGGATATGTGGCAACTCTGCGGATCGGATTCGGTAATCGTCCGAAAATGTCATTATATACAATAAACGGGCCTGCATAGGTATATAAGAAATGGTTCTCAACTTCCCCCCTTTCTTTCAATCCGTTGGGGACTAGGGGGATCTAGAAGGGGGATGGGTGGCCTACAATCCCCACCCGGTGGGATATGTGGCAACTCTGCGGATCGGATTCGGTAATCGTCCGAAAATGTCATTATATACAATAAACGGGCCTGCATAGGTATATAAGAAATGGTTCTCAACTTCCCCCCTTTCTTTCAATCCGTTGGGGACTAGGGGGATCTAGAAGGGGGATGGGTGGCCTACAATCCCCACCCGGTGGGATATGTGGCAACTCTGCGGATCGGATTCGGTAATCGTCCGAAAATGTCATTATATACAATAAACGGGCCTGCATAGGTATATAAGAAATGGTTCTCAACTTCCCCCCTTTCTTTCAATCCGTTGGGGACTAGGGGGATCTAGAAGGGGGATGGGTGGCCTACAATCCCCACCCGGTGGGATATGTGGCAACTCTGCGGATCGGATTCGGTAATCGTCCGAAAATGTCATTATATACAATAAACGGGCCTGCATAGGTATATAAGAAATGGTTCTCAACTTCCCCCCTTTCTTTCAATCCGTTGGGGACTAGGGGGATCTAGAAGGGGGATGGGTGGCCTACAATCCCCACCCGGTGGGATATGTGGCAACTCTGCGGATCGGATTCGGTAATCGTCCGAAAATGTCATTATATACAATAAACGGGCCTGCATAGGTATATAAGAAATGGTTCTCAACTTCCCCCCTTTCTTTCAATCCGTTGGGGACTAGGGGGATCTAGAAGGGGGATGGGTGGCCTACAATCCCCACCCGGTGGGATATGTGGCAACTCTGCGGATCGGATTCGGTAATCGTCCGAAAATGTCATTATATACAATAAACGGGCCTGCATAGGTATATAAGAAATGGTTCTCAACTTCCCCCCTTTCTTTCAATCCGTTGGGGACTAGGGGGATCTAGAAGGGGGATGGGTGGCCTACAATCCCCACCCGGTGGGATATGTGGCAACTCTGCGGATCGGATTCGGTAATCGTCCGAAAATGTCATTATATACAATAAACGGGCCTCTTGGATAATAATTGGCACCCATATTAAAATACCTAAAGTTTCTGCATAAATGACTGAGGATAAAGTTTTGGATAAGGCTCATATCTCGGCAATTTCAGTTAGTAGAGAATGATATTTGGAAAGTGTTCCGTCTAATTACATTTATTTATTTTTGTTTCGTTGTATTTCGCTTCGTTGCGTTTCGTTTCATACGATACAGTCTGAGTTACCGTCGCTAAACGGACTTACGCAACGTCATAGAAGGGCTTTCCGCGAACACGACGTTACAATCGTTCAACGTCATAATAGATTCGTGGAATAAGTTTTATCCGCGAAATACGGCATTTTCTTGAACGTCACAAACGTATCATCAATCATGCACCGTTTCATAACGCGTTATTTTGATAAATTATTGCGTTAACTTATTTCTTCATATTAACGCGTTATTACACAAAACTAACGCGATAGATTGATTTACCATAAATTACGCGTTATTTTATATTGTTATCGCGTTAATTTGACAAAATAACGCGTTATTTATTCGAATCAAATGTTGATTGGCCATTCATGTCATTGGTTTGATTCTAACGCGTTATATGACCTTATATTAACTTAACAAATTAACGCGTTATTTCTGCAAACTAACGCGTCATTTCTGCAAATAAATATCTACAATCGTTGCCGTGGAATTAGAAGAATCCAATGAAAAACCATGTACTATTGAACCAAATATCAAAATGGCCGAGCCTCATGGAGACCGTGACAGGTTTCTACAAAGAATTAAGGAGACAGTGGATTATTGTTATCGATGTATTAACAACCGCAAATCTAACAAACATTAACTTAAGGAAAAAGCATTATGGAAGGAGTCGGATTTAGAATCATTTGATGCATGGGTTAAAAATGACCTTTGTCATTTTGTTTAATTTTGTCAGGCACCAGGTTTGAAAGTGTAGGTTTTAGATGTTTCTCCCGCCAAATGTTACTGCTTTTCTATTGTGAAGTCACTTTTAGTTACTTTCAATTACAAAAAATCAGAGACTCGTACACCCTTAAAGATTTTAAGGACAATTTTCGATTTTTCGGCGACTAAAACACTACAGAACTTGAAGAGTCCTCGCCCCCGCCGAGGAAGAGTCCATTGAAATAAACAAAACAAGGCACTCTCAGCAGAAAAATGGAAGACCGCAACGGTCCTGACTTGGTACAGGCGTTTTAAAAGAAGGAAGTGATTCATAGAATAACCACACGGCTAATCGTACAAACTGTTTGTATCGTACACATTGTTTGTACTAGGAACAACCCATCGAGAAACACCAACCACTTGGCTATCCAAATACCACCCAGCAGGACCATAGCTAGGAAGGGGTCATTCCATACGTACCCAATTTAAGGACAGACTCGGAATGGAACACCTTTGACTCTACTTCGTCTTGGGCTAAAAGGGGGGATTGGAAGAGTGTTGCCGTGAGGAGGAGAAACATTTCTTCCTGAGCTGTGCTCCCGCTTGTATTAATATATTCCCGTTTGCAACTGCGCAAACTCCATACATGTGATACTCCCATCGGGAGCCAAAATCTCCCATTTTTTCCCTCCATCCTTCCGCTACGTAAGAGGAAGTATAGCCAAATAGTTGACTCTGACTGCATAACCGGAACTGGAAGAAGAAGACTACATCTTTTAGCTCTTTTAAGAAATTGGCTTTTTAAAATATTCGGGTTAGCGGATGTTTGGCTCTGACCCGGGTCAGGATTACTCGTTTTAATCTGTTTTAGTTTCATAACAGCACTTCTGATTGGATAGAAATTACGCTTGAATTAGAACCAACTTACGCGTTAGTTTACATAAATAACGCGTTAGTTTGCACAATTAACGCGTTAGTTCGCACAAGTAACGCGTTAGTTTTCAGAAATAACGCGTTAGTTCGCACAAATAACGCGTTAGTTTACACACATAACGCGTTAGTTTACACAAATAACACATTAATTTATTAAAGAAAATATAACGCGTTAGAATCAATCTAATGACATGAATGGCCAATCAATATTTGATTCGAATAAATAACGCGTTATTTTGTCAAATTAACGCGATGACAGTATAAAATAACGCGTAATTTATGGTAAATTAATGTATCGCGTTAGTTTTGTATAATAACGCGATGATTTGGTGTCTTAACGCGTTAATATAAAGAAATAACGCGATAATTTATGCTGCGTTCACACGTACAACCACTTAATGCGCATTCAATCCTCATTACCAAAGCGCATTGAACTGAAAGCGAATTCGATAACGTCGTTTGCGTTCACACGTTTCTTCAATTCGCATTCAATTCGAATTAAAACTGATATCCGTTCACACATATTTTACCACTCAATTCGCATTGGACATTTTTGGTTCCTGGAAGTCTGCTATGACGTCAAAGACTAATGACGTCGTAAACGTTAAAAGTTCATGTGTGACCCCTTCTTTGGATTTTATTCCGTTTCATTTGATGTTAGATATATTTTCAATTGATGCAATTAGATATTTATTTTTAATTGAAGCAAATTATTTGCTTCAATTAAAAATAAATATCTAATTGCATCAATTTTAATTGATATGTTTTAATTGATGCAATATATATTTAAGGTACTTGTCATATAATTCGAATTGAAAAGTTTCCGTTCACACGGCATTTCAATGCGCATTGAATGCGAATTATCCAATTTGAATTATCGAAAACGTATCATCATAGCGAATTGGATAATTCGCATTATTTCATTTCGAATCGATTTGCATTCAAATAGATTTTATGTGTGAACGCTTCAAAATGTTTGAATGCGAATTGAAATCGAATTGAATGCGCATTACTTGTAAGTGTGAACGCAGCATTAACAAAATAACGCGTTATTTTGTAAAAATAACGTGTTATTTTAACTATCGCGTTAGAATATCACGCCAATGACATGAACGGCCACTCATAGATACTGGCGAAGACGAAAATATAAAGTGGAATGAAAGATGTCGGATAGTCGAGTTAGGAACTCTTGCCAATGAACTTTCCCAATCTAAACTGTGTAAAGAGACGGGCTTATTTTTACATGACACGACGAAAGAAATCTGCTATTGTACGGGTAGTATTTTACTTATCAGTTGCAGCAAATGTCTTGGAATCAACTCCGTAAAGACCAAAAAAATGCACAAGATCGAAGGAAAACGTGGACATGGTGTATTTAACTCAAACAGTAAAATTGTAATTGGTAAATAATGTCCCACCCTCCCATGAGACAATAATTAAAGAGATTGATCTCCACGATAAATCCAAAATAGCAGTGTCTCCGCGCTTATTTGTAAAGTCAGATTCGGTCGCGTTTTTTTGTTGTTGTAATAGGGACTTGCATTACAAGCTAGTAAACTGTTTCATAATGAATCGTACATATGAAATATATATCGTTGGAAATAGTATATCTTGCTGCTCTGTTTAGACTATTCTTCTTTTCATTTTTATCACACATTTTCCAAAGGAAAAGTTAAAAGTCAATCGTACATTTTTTTTTTGGGAATTCAAACTAAGACGTAACTCCGTAAAGACCAACAAAATGCACAAGATTGAAGGAAAAAGTGGACTTGTTGTATTTAACTAAAACAGTAAAATTGAAATTGGTAAATAATGTTCCCCCCTCCCTGAGTCAGCCCTTCCCCAACGGTCATTTGTTTTTTTTTATCGCTGATATTGGAGAATCAATTAATTAGTCCTAGGCCTAACTATAATGTTATGTTTTCTATATATTAACACGTTAATGGGTCCCGTTGACAATCATGAATTTCGTACATCAGCAAATACACAACTGCTACTAAGAGGGAACTGGCTTGAATTTTGGCTTGAACTTTTCAAAAATTTAAGTGCTTATCCATGCAGAAAAAAAATGTTGATGTGGCACTTGTCGGAAATGAACTTTAACCATTCTTCTGTAAGTGGTCATACATGCAGAAAATATAGGTCACAGCCAGCATCTATAGCATACATTGTGCTTAGCATCACTTGATGCACCTACCATAGCAATAAAGTTGATGCGGCACTTGTCAGTTGGCGGGAATGAACTTTAGCTATTCTTCTTGAAGTGGTCATCCATGCGGTAAATATAGGTCACAGCGAGCATCCGAAGCATGCATTGTGGTTAGCATCACTAGGTGCATCTACCATACCAAAATGATTGATGTGGCACTATACATTAATTGTGCATATACCTTAACCATTCTTCTGTAAGTAGATCTGGTCGCCGACGCTCGGGATATCCCATAAGCCCCTCTCACTTTCGTTAAAATGTTTATGGGCTTATGCTGGTATGATAAGACACATCGGTGATGTACCCAAGGTCAAAGACCAAACAAATGAAGCATCCATGTATCCATGGGTAATATAAAAAAATTTATGCATTCAATTAAAAAAGAACCCGATGTCAGGATCAATGTAGATAAAGATAACAACAAGTCTAGACTACCGAACTAACTGATCTCATATATCCAAGAAGAAAAGACAAAACAAGGCAAAGAAATGACAGAGAAATCAATGATCACAATGGTCCTGACATGGTACAAGCATTTCAAAAGAAATGGCGGGTTGAAGCGGCAAGTAGACAATTTATAAAGACAATTGATCTACACATTAATATGGACTTGTGTCAGAGTGTCCGGCAGCAAATTTCCGTCCTTTTTCGTCATGAAGATGATGCAATTTTTTAAACAAAAAAAAAAACATTGCAAAATTGCAAATCATTTTTGTCTCGCCTGCGACGAATAGTCGCGAAAGGCGAGACATAGGTATTACTTTTCGTCGGCGGCGGCGGCGGCGTTAACTTTTTTGTAAGACTTTTGTGGACAATGAATTGCTTATAAAGTATAATAGCTAGGCATCTGATATTGGGTATACAGACAGTTGAGGTTATGGTCTACGGAACTGTCACCATGCCATGTGACCATGACCCAATTTTTACGCTCGAGTGACTCTGTGAACTTAGGTCTTTTTTTTCAGGCAGAAAACTTTTTGTAATACTTGTGTTGACAATGAATTCCTTGAAAAGTATAATAGCTAGGCATCTGATATTGGGTATACAGACACTTTTTTGTGTTCATATCAAGAAATGAAAGTATAGGTACATGTAGTTGATTATAGTGATGGTGCCGGCAGGCGAGACATACTTTTAGTGGCCACACTTGTTTATGCTAACAACCATAATAAGAAAAGGCAAGAATTTCTTGTATTGTCACGGTCAATACTAAGATTTGTATGAATATTGAGGAATTCAAATTTATGCTCTACTAATCTGTTTCCATTTGCGTTGGGTTTTGAGCTCACCTGACCCGTGAGCTATTGTCATCGTTAAGCGTCCGTCGTCCGTCCGTCCGTCCGTCCATTAACTTTTCTTCAAACATCCTCTTCTCTGAAACCACCAATGGGATTGCTTTGAAACTTTGTACAATTGATCTTTAGGATATCCTCTACCAAGTTTATGAAATTTGTGAACGTCGACCAACCAACATGGCTTCCGTTACTAAAAATAGAACAGGGGGGGGGGTCAGACCATAGTTTTTAGTTTATAGCTAAAAAAGTATAAGAGATACAGAAAATATGAAGCAACTTACCTTCTTCAGCATCAAAAGGTCTACAAAACTCTCCATTGAGTCAAAGTTGTGGGACGACTCCTTATAGGAGTGATTTCCCCTTAATCGTCAAAATTGACCATTTTCACAGTTTTTGGACTTTATCTTTTAAACTGTAAGTGCTAGATGAAAAGTTAGCATTGCAAAATTGTTCAGCTCATTGAGATCTACAATAATGATTCAGGGTCAAAATTGTCAGATCAACCGTTTAAGAGTTATCCCCCTTTAACTAATTTTTCTATCAATTTCAAATGATTTTTAAAAATCTTCTTCTCTGAAACCAGTGGTGGCATTGCTTTGAAACTTTGTACAATTGATCTTTAGGATGTTCTCTACCAAGTTTGTGAAATTTGTGAATGTCAACCAACCAACATGGCCGCCGTTACTAAAAATAGAACAGGGGGATCAGACCATAGGTTTTAGCTTATAGCTCAAAAAGTATAAGAGATAGAGAAAATCCGAAGCAACCCTCCTTCTTCAGCATCAAAAGCTCTACAAAACTCTCCATTGAGTCAAAGTTGTCGGACGACTCCTTATAGGAGTTATTTCCCCTTAATCGTCAAAATTAACAATTTTCACAGTTTTTGGACTTTATCTTAAAAGCCATAAGAGTTAGAGGAATAGTTAGCATTGCAAAATTGTTCAGCTTATTAAGATCTACAAAAATGATTTCAGGGTCATAATTCTCAGATCATCCTTTCAATCAATTTTAACCTAGTATGTTTTTTTTTTGTTTTTTTTTTCAAATGGAAAGCTTAGTAACTTTGAATTCTTGGTCTTAAAAGTGTTTTCTATCATAACTAGTTTCTTTAATGTTACTTACCAAGTACATGTAGACCATGTTGCACACTAGGTAAGAGGCTTTAGCATCAGAGATCAGGTGAGCGATTCAGGCTCCTGGGAGCCTCTAGTTTTTCTAGAATGGACTATATAATTCTACAAAATCATTCTTCCGAGAAATATTGACAAATCAAGAGAGCATGACTGCTGAGAACATGAAATAATTTTCTCGGATGACTGTAAAGCCACCGACGCAGGGCGGATCAAGTAATTCTTTGAAGAAGGTTGGGGTACCGCATACAATCCACTGAGGATAAAAAGAACGAATCCAGACTATATTTTTCGAAAAACGAAATTTTCAGAGAAAGGCGGAGGGTCCTTTACAACCACGGAGCACCCCCTTGGATCCAGCACTGAAAATTTACCAGGTCTCGTCGAGTGTTTATCAAAATCCCCGGAAAAAAGACAAATCTTGCCTTTCATAAAAAAATATTAATATTCGTACAATTCCTCATATAAACAGGTGCTTGTTTTCAAATAGAAAGAAATTTTAAAATGAAGCAATAAATTCATAGTATATTCCACAAGGTTATTGTTGACATGATAGAAGGGTTGCATCTTTTGATGTCAAATGCTTTTGTTTTACATGCATAATCAATCTTTTATTAAACTTTTTTCATAGGTAAATAGTACATATATTTCTCTACTTCTTCTGTTTGAAAAAATTCGGAAAACGTCATTACGTTTTCCCGCCAAGAAGACGGAAAAAAAGAAATATTGTATTCTTTTCTGAGTTTTTTGTCGTTCCTGTAAAAACAAGCACGTTACCCCCTTATTTTTTTATAATTTGTTTACTGGTAAATAGTTCTATCAAATATCCAAATTGTAGCGTATTTTCAATGGGAGAACCATTTTACATAAAGGGAAAACTAAGTCATAATTGATACCTTTTAATTGTTAAAATTAACTGGAAATGAGTTTCAAATTTAATAATTATTTACATTTAGATAAAAGAAGAATTAATAGACTTTCCTAAGCAAAAAAAGATGTGTAAAAACCCCAAAAGGTAAGAAAAATACAATAAGTTAGTTGAAAGTAAGTTAAAAAGATACTAGAAAAACTATCAAGATCCTAAAATATGTGATTTTATGTAAACTTCAAGTCTTTATACCTGTATCTCGAAAATTAGTTCGATAAGGTGAACTTTTTTTTGCATATTCTGAAAGTGCATAAAAAAATGAGTCTATCATAAAATTTCTATCAGTTTTTCAATGGAAGTTCAAAACTGTATCGTATGCCCTTAAAGGTATCCTAATGCAAGTTTTTTTTTCCTCGGAGAAAACACAAATTGTACGTGTTTAATCGGTATTACTGGTAAATGGTCTCAAGAGGGTCGGCAAATTATTTATGAACCATCAAGTAGAACCAAACTACGAACGTTAGTGTTATTCGACGTTAGCTCGAGGCGTTTACTATCGGCTCTTTACTTAATTTACGAAAAAATAGTTTGAATTTTTCAAAGATCATGAAGATGTTTTCTTATTTCCCTCTCGGTGATTTTTGTGACAACTACATGTACTTACAGAGGAATATCGTGAAATAAAGAAGCAATGTGTCCATGAAACATGGATGCCCCCGTTAGACCACAAACAGGAAGTGGAAGCCTTACAGGTCTGAAAGTTACTTAAGACATACAGATTGTCATACTGAAACCATCCTACCAAGTTTAAAATCATTCCCATGAACGGTTTCTGAGAACTTACAAGTTGATTTTCATAGATTTCACATTGGCCAAACCCCAAACAAGAAGTAGGGGTCCGACAGGTCTGAAAGAGGTTTAAAGGGAAAATTCGCAAAAAAAATGATTTTTACTTATGTTTTTCATCACATTTTACTAATCATAACTATACATGTAAAACTTTTCAATCTTCACTAATAAGCGAGTATGAGAGCGTTTTGTATCGATAAATTAGAACAATTGACATACCGAACCATCCTGCTAAGTTTCAAATCATTCCCATGTACGGTTTCTAAGAAAAGCTTGGCGGATATTCTATCGGACGGACGGACGTACGTACGGACATGAGTAAAACTTAAAACCCATACCCGACATGTCGTCGCGTAGGCACAAAATATAAAATATCAAATGGCTGTTTACATATCATATCCTATATCTTTCCGAGACGCCAATATCATCCTGAGAGCTTTAGCTCGAGGGTATGATATTGGTCGAGGGAGCCATATCATATTTTGTTTATCATATATTTTAATAATATAAAAAGTACATATTAAATATTCAATATGACTAAATTATGAAATGATATGTTGTTTATCATTAATGCGCACACAATTTATAAAAATCCTTCTGAAGTTTACAAAATACTGTTGGATAAACCGTTTAATATTTTTTTTAGTTTATAATGTTGCATTGAGCATGTTGAGACAATAAAGGTCATGTTTTATTAACATACGACGATGCATACAGTGTTTACTTATGACATTTCCATAACATAACCAAAATTTAAAATTTCTAAAATGCCTCGCTAACGCTCGTGTGACATGCAAATGCAACTTGGAAAGCCTATTTTTGAGAACAAATTTAGATTTGTCTTTAAAATTAAGCATTTTATTTTTTTAGGGGTATGTTATGGAGTTTTGGGGTGTATTATGGATTTTCAATGGGTATGATATGTATAGACAATGATATGGCTAGAATCGTCAATTTGGTATAAAATATCTAAAAAGGCTGTACATTTGTATTATTGTGTAAATATATGATAAAAAGTCATTTGGACCACGGAAAGAGATCCTTTATGTGAAATTGTGACGATTTTTACAGTTATGCAACGATTAGATATATTTTACGTTTTCCATTCCGTTTCATGTTTCCGCGTTCCTTTTCCGCGTTGTAGATACACCTTTTATAAACCTTAACTCCTAAAGTGACTTATTCTTTTTTTCATGAATCTTAATCTTTTATGAATTTGTAAACCTGTTTAGTGTTTGGCCTCTGTTTGAATACACAACTGTTTAATTCCGTCTCCGTTTACGTTTTCGCAAGAATCATGAAGTCATTATTTTGTAATTTGTAATAGAAAGTATTTTAAAGCTGCTGAACCAAATCCTGTTTAAAACTACTGTTGGTTAAAAAATATGAGAAAACGTTTTGAAAGGATTTTACTGAAAATATTGTCCTCTTAGCATATCGAGTTGATAAAAAATTCAACCTATTTTCATTCTATACTGTTCTTTTATATTTCATTTTTTTTTTATAATTCGTATAAAAACTTTTTATTAACTTATTGAAATTTTCATTTGAATAATGAACTTTAACTTATTTCATTTTTCGTTATTCATATGAATAATGAACTTTAACTTATTTCATTATTCATTATTCAAATAACAAAATGAATAATGAATAATGTACCAAGTCATTATTCATTATTGAAAAATGAATAATGAAACATGAATAATGAGCTAACTTCAGCCAGGTGTTAGACCGGAAGTAGCAGAATACCATAACCAACGCGAGTTCAGATCAGGTGTTGCCGCTTTATTTTTCTTCGTAATCGCTTCGTTAACGATGCAAAATTTTAACTCATTTAAATGAATTAAATTCATTTCTAATTTTAATTCTAATTTTCATAAACACTGAACGTATACGGTCACGCCAAGCTGACGTCATTGTTTTGAAATTACGTTTCTTTCGCGTAATGACGTGTATCATGCCTAAAATTGCCATAGATAAGTAAGAAGCACCCTTTTTAACCGAAAAATCTAAATTTAACAGAAATTTTGTAACTTTTAACATTTTTTCATTTTTTATTTTACTGAATTTGGTTTTTAGAATTAACCAAATCCCACCAGAAAACGTTCAAAATATCCCGTTCCTGTAGTTTACAGATGATTAAATGTCCCTTAATTCTGAATTCAACTTTATATTCATCGAAAATCCAATGCTGTCAGATATTCAAAATGAATGGTTAGTCAGGAACGATAATGCTTTGCAATCTTGATTTTCTACAATATCTAGGTAAAACCTTAAAGAGATGCTAGATTCGAATTAAAATAAGGTTTACTGGATTATAGTCTCTTCAGTATGACCAAAGATAGGTTTATTCAATGGAAGTTACAACTTTTCTTTTGTTATAGAATTTTTTTCAAATAAAATATAAGTGTAACGTTTCTTTTTTTGCCTAGTATATTTCCCTAGATGTTAGAAGCTCCATTATCTTCAAGGATTTTGTTGTAGAAGCTTTTTGACTAAGAAAGAAATGTTAACACCGGTTAAAAAATATACCTTCTTACCATGTCTTACGTTGATTCGAGATGATTATCTTATTTCTCAATTTAGATATGTTAAGCTCACGGATTTTCTTGGGCTTGATATTTTGTCATTTTACTTTTAAAAATGATTTTTTTTTTATTCTCCGAACCTTTTGCCTTTGTCAGTTTGCTGTTTTATGTATGTAACAATTGAAAACAACAATAGAGCTTTGAATTCCTTAATATTGGAAATTCAATTAAGTAGGAACAAATACATATTTAATCATTTTGCAAATGGCTGATGAACCACCTAGGCGGCTTACTTTTTTAGTTTACTAAACACTTTTTAGCTCACCTGACCCGAAGGGTCATGTGAGCTATTGTCATCACTTGGCGTCCGTCGTCCGTCCGTCGTCCGTCGTCCGTCGTCCGTCGTCCGTAAACTTTTTAAAACGTTAACTCCTCTGACACCATAAGTCCAATTGCAACCAAACTTTGTATGGTTGTTCATTAGCATTCGGTGCTTAGAACTGATGTGGGGATTTTTGATTGGTCGTAAAACATGGCCGCCATGGCTAAAAATAGAACATAGGGGTAAAATGCAGTTTTTTGCAAATAACTCAAAAACGGCTACAGATATCAAAATTCTGGCAAGGGTAAAAGTGATCAGCACCTCAAGATCTACCTACCCTGAAATTTTGAAGAAAATCCAACGACCCATGTAGGAGTTATTGCCCTTTTTGGGGATTTTTTGCAAATTTTGCACCTGTTTAGCTCAATATCTTGAAAACTATACTAGATATTTGAGAAATTTAAATTGCATATTGTTAAGCACATCAAGATCTACAAAATATGTAACAAGGCCAACGTTGTAGGACCTTTCCTTTTAGGAGTTATTGCCCTTAGAACGTCAAAATTTAGCATTTTAACAGCATTTCCTCATTACATTGAAAACGTTAACTCCTCTGACACTTTAAGTCCAAATGGAACCAAACTTGGTATAGTTCTTTATTAGCATTAGGTGTATAGAAATGATGTGGGGATTTTTGATTGGTCGTAAAACATGGCCGCTGTGGCTAAAAATAGAACATAGAGGTAAATGGCAGTTTTTTGCAAATAACTCTAAAACGGTGACAGATTTCAAAATTTTGATTGGGAACAAAAGTGATCAGCACCTCAAGATCTACCTACCCTGAAATTTTGAAGAAAATCCAACAACCCATGTAGGAGTTATTGCCCTTTTTGTGGATTTTTTGGCAAATTTTGCACCTGTTTAGCTCAATATCTTGAAAACTATACTAGATATTTGAGAAATTTAAATTGCATATTGTTAAGCACATCAAGATCTTCAAAATATGTAATAGGGTCAACGTTGTAGGACCTTTCCTTTTAGGAGTTATTGCCCTTAGAACATCAAAATTTAGCATTTTAACAGCATTTTCTCATTACATTGAAAACGTTAACTCCTCTGACACTTTAAGTCCAAATGGAACCAAACTTGGTATAGTTGTTAACTAGCATCAGGTGTATAGAACTGATGTGGGGATTTATGATTAGTCGTAAAACATGGCCGCTGTGGCTAAAAATAGAACATTAGGTTAAACTGCATTTTTTGGCAAATAACTCAAAAAGGGTGACAGATTTTTATACCCCCACTCGTAAGAGAGGGGGCTATATTGCAATCACCTTGTCCGTCCGTCCGTCTGTCCGTCCGGTTCAATTTCTCTGCTTCTACTGGATGGATTGGTTTCAAATTTGGTACACAGCTTCAGCATGATGAGTTTTACTATGCCTACCCTTTCCAGGTCAGTCCATCATCTACTTCCTTTTTTCCAAGCTGACTTAGACTTTTTAAGGGAAAAAAAATTTGAAATGTGAAATTTTTCGTAACAGATTTCTCGGCTTTCACTGGATGGATTGGTTTCAAATTTGGTACACAGCTTCAGCATGATGAGTTATACCGTGCCTCCCCTTTCCAGGTCAGTCCATCATCTACTTCCTGTTTTTCGCGCCGACTTAGACTTTTAAGGGTAAAAAATTTGAAAAGTGAAATTTTTCGTAACAGTTTTCTCGGCTTCTACTGGATGGATTGGTTTCAAATTTGGTACACAGCTTCAGCATGATTAGTTATACCGTGCCTCCCCTTTCCAGGTCAGTTCATCATCTACTTCCTGTTTTCTGAGCTGACTTAGACTTTTTATGGGTAAAAAAAAGACAATTTTTCGTAACAGATATCTCAGCTTCTAGAGAAGGGATTGATTTCAAATTTGGTATACAGCTTAAGCATGATGAGTTGTACCGTGCCTCCCCTTTCCAGGTCAGTCCGTCATCTACTTCCTGTTTTCTGAATGGCCGAGTGGGGGTATGCTTAGCACGACTTAGTGCAACCCCTTGTTAGATTTTGATTGAGAACAAAAGTGATCAGCACCTTTAGATCCACCATATTGTCAGATGACCCCCTTATTAATCTTATGACCCTTTCAACGTTAAATAGATTTTGCCTTATAACCTTTACTTCAGGCACATATGTCAGGTGAGCGATTCAGGCTCCTGGGAGCCTCTTGTTTTTTAACTAACTGTACTGAAGGTTCTGTTGTGCAAAATATATTTGCCTTTATTTTCATCCTTGCTGCTGTAATGTCGCGTCTGTTTGATCTCTTGTTGTGTTTTCCTTAAATTCCATGACCTATTTAAAACCTTTTTTTTCTACTATAAGATTATGATTTTTATGAGTAAATGGAAAAAAGTGTACCTGTATTTTCCATCTTCTGTTTTCTTTCAGAAGATCTATTCCCAATATTACTTCTAATGCACGTGCATGCTGACTGTTCAAAACGAGTTCCAGATGCGCATTCACGAACCATGCCTCCATCAACATATTCAAATGGACTATCAGACATTGCCAAGAGTGGACAAACTGCAAAAATCAAACAAATATGCACATCAAAATACGACCATGAAATGTATTCTCTAATCTTCGTATGAGTATGATTGCATTTATGTCCTTGAATTTTGTTGTCAACGAATACACTTTTATTAAAATAGTACTTATGAAACAGTATGTTAATTTTTTGGGGTTTGTTTTTTGGGGTCTCAAGCCGATGTCATTATAATGAAAACATGTAATGAAATTTTTAGAAATCTAATTTTAATTGAAAAAGGTATTTTTTGTATTGTACAAAACAGGAGGATTTTAGCTTTTTGGAAGTTCTCGGATTTCATCCCCTCTGCGATCCCAGGATTTTCAACCGTCAAAAAGTTGGGTATCTGTTATATGAGAAATTGAAGCATTAATTAATTGAGTTTTCAGTCCTAAAACGGAAGTTTTTTCTGCGTCAAATATACATTTTGATTTTGTATGTTGTTTCACATCTTGTCCCTTTTTGCAGTTAAAAGTATACAATAAAAAGGATATTGCATATCTTAGAAATTGAAAGTGGTTTGAAATTTTAAGCTTTGATGACGAGAGTTTCAAGGTTTAAAGTCCAGACCAAATATGATAATGACAATTTAATTATGTCATAAAAACTAATTGTAAAGGACTCAGAGCAGATTAATTACATATATGCATTTAAGCCTCTTATTTTTGCTATATCTTTTTCTGTCATTATAAACCCCCGCTTCGAAGAAGAAGGACGTGTTCGGTTTTGCCCTTGTCCGTTCGTTCGTCCGTAACACAATTTCCGTCGCAGTTTTTTAAATAACTATATGAGATGGAGGTCTTATATTTAGTATACAGCTTTATCCTATAGCATCATATGTTGTATACCGATTTAATGCTACTAAATAATGCTCATGGAATTTTGTCTTTTTTTTTCTGCAACCACAGTAGCACCCCTACATTTTATTCAAAGTTCTACGTAAACGCCCACTTTTTTCCAGAAAAAAAACTTGTGTACGGTCATGGTTATTTAGTTTTCACTGAGAGGAGAGTACAATAAAAACATGGACTAACCATCCGATTTTTCTTTTGAAACTGTAAAACACTCAGTTGCGCATGTGTCGTCGGGTACGCATGCTTTTTGAGGACCACCATAACTGTAGCCATTTGGACAGCACCTAGCGTCCGATCTCTTTCTTCTGCAAGTCCAGTATGCTCGACATTTTCCAATATACGGATGTGATCTGGTACCACCCTTGCCACATGGATCTGCAAAATATTAAAAACCAAAGCTATGATAGACTAGAATGGCGGTCTTTCATTCAAGACGGATGTCGCATGCGTCTTGTAATATTCGATGAACAGGAAGTAGATGATTAACTGGAATAAAATCGCTGTCCACTATAAAGAACTTTCGAAGAATATTAACAGGCGTAGACATGTTATTGATCGGTAAATGCGCCGACGCCGCAGTACGCAAGACAACGATTAGTGGCAACACGTTGCTCGTAACACTATGACATTGCACGTGGTCCAAAATTTTGTAATTTTTAATTTCAAAATGGTTAAAAATAATTAAGCATATAGGTAACAGCAAATTGTTCAAGAAGATAGTGCGTATAACCTTAAACTAAAATATGCGAATCAATACATGTGATACTTCCGGCGGAAAATGAAAACTCTATTTTTGTCTTAGCGATGCTATGACACTTGTATGCGAAATCTCTGCTTAGTTACAACCGTTTCTTAGTTTGTATTTTGCTTTGTTGAATTGCACTTTACATTCACAGTTGGACGGTAATAAGCTTATTAAAGATATTTTAATACCTGTTTCCGGCATAATCTTATTCTTAAATTTTACTGTAATATTTTTTTTCGTGGGGTACCAATTTTCGCAGGTCTTTCAAACCATGAAAATTAATGACTAATGAATAAGAAATTTTGCATTGATTTCTTCATGAATAACAAATTTATGAATTCACGAAAATATGTTTTATTCTCATGAAACCCACGAAAACTGATGCCCACGATTCAAAATACTCTTCTGTACCAGTTTCACAGTCTGCCCTGGTTGACTGTATACAGGCTAAGCGACTTTGACTCCAGAATAAACCGAACGAACATTCTTTTTCTGTAGCTCGTATCTTGTGTCCTTGACGATAACAAACTCTAAATCTATTACAGTTGGTTGGTTCACGAAGGTAGCAGAAATTGCTGACGAAAGTACAGTTGGAGCATATTTCTGAAACATGCAAGATAAATAACACAAAAAGCAGAGACGAGTACAAATTTAAAGTAAATATTTAATACGCTTTCATTTAATAAGAATAAAAACATGAGATTCGAAAATGACTTTAAGATGAAAAATACTTGTG
This sequence comes from Arcuatula senhousia, assembly GCA_963971305.1. Classification (NCBI taxonomy): domain Eukaryota; kingdom Metazoa; phylum Mollusca; class Bivalvia; order Mytilida; family Mytilidae; genus Arcuatula; species Arcuatula senhousia. The sequence continues at coordinate 31,169,974 of OZ020308.1, forward strand.
GAAGTCTGTCGGTGTCAAAAGGTGTTAAATTTTATAACGTAAAAAAACGGCTAACTTATTACTTATATTTACTTGATAACCATTATCACGCCTCAGCTCTATCGATATCACGACTCGGCTTAACTGTTATCACGCCTTAGGACTATCGAATATAATCACGACTCCGCTAAATCGTTATCACGACTTACTTATTCATTATCACGACTTACTAATTCGTTATCACGACAAAGCTTAATCGTTTTAGCGACTCGGTTTAATCGTTATCACGACAGGATTTAATTGTTATCACAATCACTAATTCCCTATCACGGTTTAAAATAAAACATCATCACTAACGGGCTTCCGTACTATTTCAGTGTAATCGATCAAGTATATCTTACAATGACAGATTTAAAACATTCATGGAACGCTATTCCAGTATTGAACAAGATGGATTGTGCAATCATTTTCATTTTTTGTATAGAACATGTTTTAAACATTTGATTGACGATAATTATGGTTTGTTGTTTTGGTTTATAAATATGATTGATGCATTTGACATTTTATTATTTGCATATTGCACACAAACTTTCAAAGTAAATAAATTGCTTGGGGCCCGGTTTCACAAAAACAACATTTCAATTTTAAGGATTTCCTCATCCTAAAATTACTGAAGAAATTCATATAGATATGAATAAGGAAATGCTTGCGCACTTACATATTTGGGCATATGGTTGATGCAATTTGCATTTCGCATTAGAACTATTGACACATCAAATTTATAAATATCAAATGTAAAAATTCCATATCATTCTTATCTTTTAAAATTTTGCCACAAAATTTGTAAGTATTGTAAGTAGTTTTATTATTTATAGCTTTAGGAACGAACAAGTTGAGGCTTTTACAAATATTTCTCTTATAAAAAATAACTGATTTCAATTAGTCCTCATTTGTGTTTAAAAAGATTTCTTTCGTATGAATAACAAAATTGTTAATATTGACATGTAGAATAAATATACGTGACACGGCCTTAGTTTTAATGAAACCCTTTAAATTTCGCTTGCTCATGTGTAAACCAAACTAAAGAACGATTGCATAGGAATTACAACATTGTAAGCAAGCAGAAATTTCTTACCCATCCGGAGCATCTGAGTTCACATTCATTACGCCTTGGGTTCGCGTTGTTTATTGCTATCTAGTTGTTTTTGTATTTTGTGTTATGTGTTGTTTTTATATTTTGTGTTTTGTGTTGTCCTTTCTTCGTTTTGTCCTCGTTTGTGTTTACTGGTGTGTCTTTGCCCTTTCGGATGTTTTTTTTTAACATTTGGATCCCCAAAGGTACTCTTGCTACTTTGTAGCTAGCAGAACCCTCACTCGTCGACATTTGAAGGAAAAATATCTGTAATATGCCAGCAACATTCAACATGAATCATTGGTTACAGCTAGCATAGCCGTTTGACATTGATCCCGTGTACAGATCCGAAACTAATTAAGAGGCGGATACAGACATTTTCAAATAGGGGGGTCTGCCTACAGAACATTGAGGAAGAAAAGAGTTCCAGACCTATTATGCGGAAAATCTTCAGGAAAATAACAACACTGCCAAAGAAAAGAATGGTTTCAATCCCCTGGATCCGTCACTTCAACTATAGAACTGCACAAAATCGCATTAATTGATCAACCAACGACAGATGATAAAATGTACAATGAGAAACAGCTAGACACTTCAACGTGATCCAGTGGTTGTTGCTAGTTGTTGGCCGTCCTACAATTTAGACCCGGATAAAAATCTAGGGTACCTGATATAGTTATCTTCAAACAAGGGTGTTATTTAACAGAACGTCGAGAACGAAAGGAGGTTTACAAACCAATATTACAGAAAATTTATGTTTAAATAACAAAAAGAAAAGCTTTCTACCTTCGGACCACCCCCACCCCCACCCCCCGAATAATTATAGAAAGCACATAAATGAATCAGCTTACCGTCTGGGTTATTAAGTTCTCTAGCGTACGATGGGTCTAATTGGATTGTACTGTTTTTGTTAGTTGTCGACTCATTGTTCTTTGCAGTAGTGACATTTTCGTTTGATGAATCCGTTTTGATTGTTGCTAGATTCAGTGCTTTGATTACACGTGAATCTGGCGTTATTAGCTGAACTTCGTTCTGTGTTGGAACCGGAGGTGGCGGTGGTGGGATAAAAGAGACTTGAAACGCTGGACTGTGTGGGAGACTCATATCTATCGGAGGTGGTGGGTCATTTTTGTTATGAACCGGAGGTTTAGTGTTATGAAGATATCCATTACTTGATACACCGTTATTTTGTTTATACTTGTTTTTTTCTTGTTTTGTTTTATAGGCGCGACTTCTTTTAGGATGATACACAGGGAGGTCCATGTCTTTTCCACCTATCCTATTATGACGTTGTCTTTTAGTTATTATAAGTAATTGCCTTGGGTTTTCAGTATTGTATTTTCCTCGTCTATCTTGTAAACTAGTAGCAGACATATGCTTAGTTGGTTTGCTTTCAATAAAATTCACAAAGTTAACGTTGTTTTGATGAAACGGCTTAATTTCAGGCAAAGCAACTTGCTTAAATCCTTGCACTGATTCAGTTTTTTGAATTCGTCGCCTCTTTATTGGAGATGAATTAGATTCACGGAGTTGCAGATTTTGATTGTTAAAGGAAATACTATTTCTTCGATTTGGATTAAAATTATTATTGCCAGGGAAATTTAAAAAAGGTATTCCGGGTCCAACCGCCATTTGTCGGTTCCCGTTTTCTCCTGGTCTTTGCTGTGTTGGATTTGGTGTTGGTATTCTTTTCGGAATCGTTTTCGGCAAATTTTGTTGTTCTGTGGTCGGTTTATTTAAACGCGATGCACGATTTGTATTCGGGTCATTGTCCTTTTTGACAGGTTTTGGAATTTTATGCGGTTTGACCTTTAGTTTGTGGTTTGTCTTGTCAGATGCTAAATCAACATGTAAATTTTCGGTACGTGTATTACCGCCAGGACGATTAAGACTATTTCTTTCTTTAGCTGTTTGCTGGAATGGAAGTATATGGTTTCTTCTTTCTTGCTGCACAGGTTGTTTTCGAACATTACCTTGCTTAGTAGATTGTTGTTGGCTTACTGCGGTATTTCCTCGTCTTGTTAGTTTGCTGTTAGGTGCACCCATACTTATCCCAGGTGCCCTAAATGTCTGCATAATGCTCGCTTCGAATGGATGTAATCGAACCTTTTCAATCATATCAATCATGCTTCTAACCACACTATTGCTGTTTGTACTGTCTTTTTCATTTACCCTGTTTTCAGGGGTTGTTTTCTTGTTTTCTACAAACTTTGGTTTGATACCTTGAATTTGCCATGGTATATTTTTATAGTATTGAGAGTCTCTCTTTAAAAATTGTAAATATTTTGTCATATCCATTGAAGTGTGTTTTGCTTTGCTTGTTGTTTTAACCTCTATGTTGTCTTTTTCCTTAACACTGTTAATATCTTCTTGCTGTACCTTTACTCCGTGTGTATTGTCAGAAAGAAAATCCCAGCCATCCACTGACTTTGGAGGGGGAGGGTCAGATGGAAGATCTGATGGGTTATAATTAAATGACTGGTCTTCAGTTATATCAGGCAGATTCACAGCAGGAAATGATTTTGGTTCAGGTGACAATTGTGGACCCTCGGTGCTAGCAGTTGTTGTTGAATCTGTTTCAAGTTGTTTCCTAGGATCCAAATTCATATCAGGAATTAATTTTGTTTCAATTTGTTTCCTAAGATCTTCAGTACTTGAACGTAGTGACCATTGTTGACTCTCAGTACTTGCACCTTTCATTGAATCGGATTCATGTGTTAAATTTGGACTCTTAGGACTAACAGTTATAATGGAATCTGTTTCTAGTGAAAATGTTTGGTTTTTACTTTTGTCTTTTGAAGATAGAGTTTCTTTTTGTTGTTGATCAGTTGATGTAATAGATTGGTCTTTCGTAACTAATTTTAAATCATTTACTTCCATTTGACTACCTGGTATTAATGTTTGAAACTGTTCGTTTGGTTCTTTTTGTGCATAAAGACCAGTTTCATTCCACGACAACGAATCGTTAGCTATATTTGATTCACTAATGGTGATTGATGCATTAGTGGTGATTGATTCAATAGTGGTGATTGATTCATCAGTGGTGATTGATTCAGTTACATTCACATTATCTGATTCACTTGCTACAGATGAAAACTTAGCATTTGTTGTATCATTAAGGATCTTTGTATCATCTTCCAACATAAGTCCATTAGCATTTGTTGATTCAAACATCAATTCGTCAATCATAGGGGAATCATGAAAAATTTCTGAATCATTCACATTAACTGATTCATTTACGAAAATTGATAAATTACCAAAGTTAATGTCTGCTGAACGAATGTTAAATGTTTTGTTCGAATTTTGATTACCGTCTGTTGGATTTTCGTTGATTTCAATCGGAAGCTGATTTTCCTTACTTGATGATATCATGTTTTGTTCAAAGCCATGTTCACCATTACTTATATTTTTATTTTGCGGAATAATTGTCGTATTAAAAAGATTAACGTTAATAAAATGATCCGTGCCATTTTCACTTTGATAAACAATTTCACTTTCAGATGATTGCTTGCCCAGGACAAATTCATTTTCAGTATTATTTTCCGTAGAATATGTTGATACTCCTTCTAATAATTCTAATTGTCTATCAGGTTCTAAATGGACATCTCTACTAACATTAAATTCCTGTGTTAGATTAGAGAACAATGTATTGTTGTCAACATCAATATTGGTAACATGAATTACATGGTTTATATGCTCATCTCCAAGGATAGACTCCTCAATTTGCAACTGAAATTGTTTCACAAAGTCGGTACGATTTACGTCAGAATATGCACTAGTTTGATCATTTTCCGTTTCCGTTGAATTTTCAAGAACTGGGTTAGAAACTGAGTCAATTCTTGGTGATTTATTCAAGTTCGTTCCATATGATTCATTCTGGTATGATGTATTCAAGTTTGAATCAGTATCTTTTAAACTTCCATTTGCCACATGCAAGTTATTAGAAATGTTTTCTCTCTGTGTTACAGATTTTGTTCCAAATGCTTTTTTGTCATTATTGTTTTTCAACATTCCAGCAGCCAATGTTTCTGTTTTGGTTTCTACAACTTGGCTTTGTGATTCGAATCCAACATTTTCTTGCCTGCCATTCGAAGCAGCTGTGCTAGGCATTGCATATTGATCAGGCTCAAGAGAAAGCTTTTCATTTGTGGCAATAGCATTAGAAGTCATGTCTGACGCCGTTTGTTCAATTGTTTCTGCTTTAGACGATGAAGTGTCTGGTTTTTGGTATGCGCTTTCATTCTCATTTGTGTTTGTACTTGATTCATGCCGTGTTATCTGATCAACACGTTCTGTATTTAAACCTAAATCGATAGAATGCGATAAAGACGAGATCGATGATGGTGCCGAAAATGAATTTTCTATATCCATTGGGATATTTTCGGCGACAATCGACGGAGACGAGAACGAAGACGACGACGGTGAACTTTCTCTATCCATTGGGATATTTCCTATAGCAGGTGGTGGTAGTTCTGGGAGTTCTGAAAACGAGGGGGGAAATGGAGGTGGTGGTAAATCCACTGACGTCCCAGAAACTGGAGGCAACCTTTGTGAATTTGGTTCTGGAAACGGTGGAGCATCAAGGTTCGAGTTGCTACTTGTCATTTTTTGTTCTAAATTAGGAGTTTGCTTCGTGTCAATCTGCTGTCGCGCGTTCATATCTTGCATGTCATTATTTGCTTGTACAAATTGTTTGTCGGTATTTGTACTTCGTGTTTCTGGAAATGAAATCGGGGGCGGAACTGGGGGTGGCAAAGCAAATCCCAAGTCGTCAAGATCAGTGTCAATAGATTTTTTGGAATTTGATCTTCCAAATTCTCCTGTATGAGGTTCGGAAGGAAATGTACCAGAGTTACCAGCAATATGTGTATTTTGATCAAAAAGCCCATCGAAGCCTGGAATATCGATAGCGGGAGGAAGTGGTTGAACATCTGTTTTAAATGGAATTTCCGAATCCTTATACAGTTCCGGGACGATTGATTGTTCCTCTTGTGGTAAGTTGGGAGGCTCTGGTGGAAGTGCTGACATTTCAAATCCAGTAGCTACTGGTTTAGTTTCGGGTTTTTGCTTGCGTTCTCTCCCAGACGACACAACTACGGGTGTTCCGTCTTGAAGAGCTTTTTGCATATCAAGCGGCATACCCCCGGCTCTTGGTTGAAATCTGTTATTGAATGTAAATGCAGGGGGTTCGTCAATAGTATTTACTTTATCCTGATTGTCAAATAATCCATCTGGTGGTAACGGGGGTGGTGGCATTGCTATTGGTGGTGCCTCAATATATGTATTATCCCCTGCTTTGTTCGTGATAGATTCGTTATTGAAATCGATTTTGGGAGACTTGCTTGATTCAGTTCCATCTCGATTTGTTGAATTTGATATACTTTGATTTGATGGATTAGTTGATCGAGTATGAGACAGTGGATTTACTGGTTCGGAGGTAGATTTTTTGCCTAAAAGGAAGGAATACATAAATAAGTACAAATATGTATTAAATTTATATTGTCGACTTTTCATATATGATTATTCTTTTCGTGTTTTGTACGTTGTTTTGGGTCGTTTCATAGTTTTATGAGAAAAAAAATGGGACATTTCATTAGGTGTTTAAGTTTATATTAACAGAAAGAAATACAAAAGCAATTTACCAACTATTTAGAACTTATGGAGATACACACCTAAGGAATGAAGATTTCCCCAAAGTTTCTCTTCCTTTATCTATTCAAACCCATTCTATTTTAATATATCATGTACCCACAATTTTCTTTTCAAAATTTCGTAAAACTTGTCAAATGAAGACCGTGTACAAAATTTAGTCAAAGTCTAATTATTATTTTTTTTAAAGGTAAATGACCTTAATGGAAAACCTATGAAGGCAACGAAATTTCGTTTTCCACCACAACCTTTTCTGCTTATATCTTTAAAACTAAATCCTGACCCTGTGGATATTTTCGCTTAATATATTCCTTTAAGGGATCCTTACAAATAAAAAAAAATCTGTATATTTAACTATTATAACTTTTAGGTTTGTATCTCCTTAAAGTTAAAATTTAAGTAATGGATAAGTAAAAGGTTATAAAAAGTTTCGTGAATACACAGGGTTTGATAGGGTTTCCTTGTATGAGTCCGTTGTGAATCAAAAATTAAGATTTGTGTCCGATTAGTATCCTCGTAACTTTTATTTAATGTATATTAAGTTCAAAGGTCTGAAATATTTGTGGTTTTAAACGTCATATTATTAAAAAGTGCTTGTCAAAATAGACAACTTGTGCTAACAATCTCAGATTAATTTTCATATTAATGTCAATTAAGGTGTAAATTAGTATAATTACGTGGCAGGCGTTATACACAACGCCTTTTAAGTTATTGCGTACGAAGATTCTACTCAATCGTTTCAAGGGGGGATCAAGAGGCCCCTGCCTCCCTTTTGTTGGACATCAATGGCTTGATATATAGGAAATCATTGCCGCATGGCCAGAATTGCCACACCTCCTTAGCCATTCAGTGCCCCCCTTTTTTTTCGAAATTTCTGGATACGCTTCTGATATCGGTCGGAGATTTTTGTTTGTCGAATTTGATTTAATTCTTCATTTAAAAGATATATTTTTGTTCATTTAACTTTTAACCAATTCAATTAACCACTTTAAGCAGAAAATAATAAATGTACAATTTATAAAGATGGTTGGAGAACCTAAAAAATCAGACGTGTTCTTAAATTAAATTAAAACGACCACACACATGTGCACAAACTGTTAAGTTATGAGATATTTATAGGTGCTGTACACAAATATGTTACTTACAATATGCTCAATGAAATCTTTGTTTGGTTAATTTTTCTATTTATTTACTATTTGTTTACCTTTGTCTTTTTGTGTGTGTTCGACACATGAAAAATTATCATTAAAATTTTACTTGAATACGAATATGTATTTAGATCATAGAAATGCTTACCTTCTTGTGAATTCACTTTAAATATTAACATTATTAAAATTGTCAACAAAAACAAACGGTTCTTTAAAAAATAGTCCATATTTTAGTAATATTTTACTGATATATGTTGTTGAATTCTGTTCTTTCCAGAATTAAAATTGTTCAAATATCATGTAAAGCAGATCGCTTTAGATTTAAAACTAATTATTAAAAGTTCCATTCTTCTCAAAATGATTCCAAATTCTTGAATTAAAGAAATTCAAACGTAAACGGTCTTTGTCACGCTTTCTGCCTGGAAATTGTAAATGATATGACACTTTTTAACCTTAGACCATGAAGGCTATTTGTCAAAATTCGTTATTTTGAATGTGTAATTAAGAATTACATGTTTCACAATGCGTGAAAACATTACGATTGATATGGACAATGCCTACTTAAGAATTTCATTTTCAACCTGTTTGATGTACTTTTTTTTCAACATTTAGGTCAAATAAAACAATATGCGTGTTTCTTGTTTCTTTACCTTCCCTATTTTTTTTTCATGCCGGCCCTAGTCTTTTTATTGACATTATTTTTTAAGTGCCGTTTAACTTTTAATATTTTCCCATTCATTCAATATAAAAAAATAAATACCTATACCTACCATATTTTAGCAGGCATGAAAGAAGAAACACGAATATTTTTTGTTCTAGGATGAGTTGTGTATTTTGATGTTTGTGTTTCTTATGTTTTATTTATAGTTTCTTTGAAAGTCATGGTATTTTAGATACATAGATATCATACGAAACAAGAACCCAGAACGGGTAATACCAAAGCAAACATGAAGATATTTGGATTTCGTTTGGTTTAATGCATTTTGAACATCTTTTGAATTGTTGATTTCTTTTGGGTTCTAGTTCTGCTGATGAGGAATAATTTTCCGAAATGGCCATACAGCTCATGAAATTAATTGCAGTTGGAGTTAACATATGTTTTGTGGTCTCATGTTCATTTACACCATATCCTTTCATAAATTATGAACAGTACGATATGAAAATAAATGTCGAACAGGATCCCACAGCTTACTCTTCCGAAGCACCTGATTTCTACATGTATCTCGTTTCGACTTCATGTCGCTGATCTTATTGCGATAAGGTTGTAATATACGTTTTTGTTTGTTGTGTGGTTTGATTTGTCCACCAATTTTGCCATTGCCTATTCGGATTTACGAAATTTGATTTCCCCTTTGGTACGCCTTTGCCTCTCCCAAATACAAAACAAGATCGGAATACATATACCTTTTTTCAAAATTATAACTTGAGCATAATTAAATTAATTACCTTTTACAAACACCTGATTTTTTTAATCAATCAACATTTTAAAGAACTACATGAACTATGACCATTCAAATATGAAAAGAAAATTCAATACATTAAAAATCATCATTGGATGATGTGTGTATTGATCTATATTAAGATCAATATAGGACGGGTGGAGAGGTTCGACTGTAAATTTATATCCGCCTTTGTGTAAATCGTGAATAAAACAGCCGCGGACATTAAGAGCATGCTCGTAAGTTTTAGCTTTTACTGATACATATTGTTTAAACTGAAGATCGTTTCTTTGAACTACTTTTCTGTATTGTTTATCATGATCCCTAAAAGTTGCCTCATCTTCCATTTGAATTTCAAGTAAAACTGGTGCGTTCGGAATTTTGCCCCTCTCTAAGTGTGCTGAGCAGCCGATGGATATTAAGTGTGCTAATTTTTTACTGTAATCTTCGATCTTTTTCCGAACGTGTTCCCAAACTACGTAATCTTCAAAAAGATCCTTATAAAGTCTCATTCTTTTCTCTAACTCTCCGATTCCATAGAACATTACTTCTTTCATCACTTCCTGTGCAAATTTCGGCGGAGGGAGACAACGTTCGTCTCTAAGAAAATTCAGAATATGAATAAAGTAGGTCCCGTCTCGATCTATGAAGAAGTTGCCATCTTTGTCCTTGAGAACTGGATACCGACCACTAAACATTGCTCCAAGCATCGAATCCGGATACTTCCGAATTGTGGATAACCTAGTTGTGTGGATTACTCCGCCAACATTCAAGGTTAGGACAGATGGGAACTGAAAAAAAACAGAATTGGATTTTTGTTTATTACACTAAATTTTATGCCCCACATCCAAAAGAATAGGCATATACATTGTTCAGGTGTGTTTGTTTACATTCGTCCGGTCGTCCGGCCTAATATCAGGCTTACTTAAAGTTGAAATTCCTTTACCATAAAGGAAGTATGGTATTACCATAAAACTTTATACAACGTGTACTAACTTATTATAAGTAACTATATAGTCAGCTTTTTTCATATTTAGCTTTTGTCTTTTGGTTAGTCTAGTTTGTGCCAAGTTTGTTTTTTTGACACTAATCTCTATGTTTTCCCTTTTCTATCTTAATCTAAAAACATACAGGTCAAAGTAAAAATGTCACTATACGGAAAAAGTCTTACCTCTTACGCCAACGTCATGGTTCAGCGATTGCAGAAAAAAAAATACATTAAATTATGTTGCAAGACGGACTTATTCTTGAGTATTATAAGTATTGTAAAATAAAATTACAAGTTTACCGAAAAAGTGCTAACAAAACAACAACAAAAACAAACAGAAACATCCCCCCAAACCCCCCCCCCCAAAAAAAAAAAACACCCCTAAACTGACCTGTATCAAAGAGCTGTGATAAACACCATCTTGAGTCATCTTTAACAACCTTTTAAGACAATATTTTCCAACTATATCTAATTCTATTGTGTTTGAGCGTAACACATTATTTTTGAATTAAGTCCCAAGGGAAATTAAAAATAAAATATGTTGCTTGTAGCGCGAAATAATGCGAGTGGATTATCAATATTTCAAATAATTTTTTTTTAAATATTCATAGATTTTTTTTTTCAAATATTAGCCAATTTTAATTAAACTGAAATGTAATTTTTCATAGCTGAAATGCCCCTGTTATAAAATATTGAAATTCTTAATAAAATACCCTTTATGCCTAACTAGAAGATAATGAGATGTGGAATAAGTGAACGCAACAAAACCTTCATAAACAGACAGCAAATTCTAAAATCACCACAACTGAAGACAACCAACAGCTTTCAATATGACCAGTGGCCCAATTATTGGTATTTTATTTTCATATGGGTGTCTATGCTCGGCAATTACGGGAGTTGTATTTTTGTATTCGTTTGTTTTGGTAATTTTTTTTTTTTTTGGGGGGGGGGGGGTGTGGGGGTTGTGTTTTTAAGTTTTTAGTTTATAAATTTATCCTTCGTTGGCAAACAAGTAAATCATTATTTAGTTTTCAGTTAGCGGTAGCAAGAATATCCGTTAAAGCGGCCTCAATTGAGCATACAGTCATCGAGCTATACAAAGGAGATTTAAATGCGCATTATTGCTCTCCACATACATACATGTATGCTGGACATCTTCGAGTTTTTGTTTTGGTTCTGTTTTTTGTTGTTTTTTTTTTGGGGGGGGGGGGGGATTGTGGTGGTGATGAGTTGTTTGTTCTATTAGTTTTATGTCCCATTTACGGAAGTAGGGGTAGTGTTTTGGTCGTTCGTTCGTCTTTCCCAACGTTGTGATGTGGGGCATTATATCTTTTGGTCATTTTCGTGTTAAACTTTATGATTGTTTTAATTTCTTGTGTCTGTTTAGTTTTTTGTTGTGTTTTTTTTCCACGTTTTGAATATTTAAAAAACACTGCTTTAACTTTTACCAAGATCATAGTTACTGTAATTTCTTACCTGTTTAAGTACCTGAAAAAATAAGAGAAAAAGAAGTATGTGGTTACATAATTTTTTGGCTAAAATATTTAGTTTTTCAAATCCAATAACCTACCGGTCTTCCAATTTTCGACTTCTAGCGTGTCTAAAGAAGGTTTATCCAGAAAAGCGCTTCACACGCAGTGTAATTTTGCTTTTAAATATGATGATGTATGAAATTTATGTCAATGTGTGGATCGTGCCTTTCTGACACATATTCCATATTCTTTCTTTGAAAATAAGTAGACATAGATAAAGGTAATAACAAAACTACCGAACTTGAATGATCAATCTCATAGTCCAGAGAAAATGACAAAAACGAATCAGTCATACCGGAGAATTGGTGGATCGCAATGGTCCTGACTTGGTACAGGCATTTCAAACGAAATGGTGGGTTAAACCAGGTTTCATGGCGCCAAACCTCCCTGATCCGGTAATGACCATAGAACACAACATAGTTGTGAGACACAATAGGGATATTGAATATAGCAGGCCAAAAATGTTGCCCCTAAACTTCAGTTTACTAAAAATAACTAACCGGCCATCATTCATTTAACGAAAAGAGCAACAATTTTTCTTCAGTTTGCTCATGAAATTTCAGACATGAGTCGTAATATTTCTGTATAATAAATGCAGGAGGCTAACTTGTCCGATAATACCCTCCCTTCTCTTTCCAGTGACAGTCAAAACTCTCCTCCCCAATTGGTCTTGTGTCCTCATTTTCTTTGCGTCATCATTTCATGTTCATTTTATCACCCCTTTCATGTTCATTTTATCACCTTTCATGTTCATTTCATCACCCCTTTCAATGTTCATTTTATCACCTTTCTTGTTCATTTTATTACCCCTTTCATGTTCATCTTATCACCCCTTTCATGTTCATTCATCACCCTGATATAGCCGATTTTGTGCTGCTTGTGAGTAAAGTAATAACTAACTTACTAACTATCACCCTTTCATGTTCATCTCTCTGATATACCCGATTTTGTGCTGCTGGTAAAGCAATAACTAACTAACTAACCTGTTCCTACGACAACATTTATTGAATTAACATGACGATATTGAATGTACATCGTTCTGCATATATACGTAGTGGTGAATATCCAACAAATCGGTCAAACGGTTTCATAGGAATTGTCAAAAGACGTTCACGGACGGCCGGACATTCAGACCGACAGACGTACATTGCACAGTTAAATAAGAAATAACATTCTATAAGTCGGCAACCAAACACAAATAATTCCTACCATGAGAAAAAGAGAAAAAGCTCAAGTCGAACTCAGCGATGTAAAACATTTGTAAAAATGACTAAAACTAAAAATAATACAAAAGAAATACCGTAACGTCCACAAATATACAAGGGTAAAGAGATAAGTTATGGTCTGAAATCTTTGTTCGGCTATTGAATGTAAAGATTCTCTGCGAAGTCAGTCTTCTCTAACATTGTCTAAAGCAAGAAAAGTCGTATAGAATACCTAGATTAAAAAGGGGTGGTCTATTTCATTTTAAAAGTTCTACTAGAACCTCCACGATGTGGGAGGATTCAAGCGATAACAAAGGACGATTAACCGGGACCTCTGGAACATCTGATTTGGTAGTATTGTTGCGAGCTGGACGACTCGTGGCACACAATACATCTCCAATTTGCAAGATGAGTTCTCGTAAAAATGGTTTTGGTAAAAATTAGGGCTTTGATACGATAATTTAAATGAAAGAAGCTTAGTGAGCACGCTCACATACGCCCAACATTTTGGACAGAGGGTTTTATTTTGGGGTAGGCATCAAATGTCCGAGTTGTCTTTCCAAGTAGGCTCTTTAAACAGGATGCAGATGTTCGACAGACCTAAAAACGTATCCCACCATATGGGACCTCTACCTTAAGATACATCCTAAGAATCAAAAGCCTATGATTAATACCAGTCCTGCTGATAAATTTGTTACGAAAATTGTCGACCAAAAATATTGAGTGAAAAGGTCGGCTTGTTAACCAGGAAGTAGATAATCAACAGACCCGCTAAAAACGTATCCCACCATATTTGACCCCTACCGTAAGTTACATACCAGAGGCGGATCCAGAGATTCTTAAAAGAGTGGGCCCACTGACTGGCCTAAGAGGGGGCCCACTTTGGTCACGCTTCAATGATTTCCTATATATTCAACTAATTTTTTTTTCGCCAAAAGGGGGGACCCGGGCCCCCGCAGCCCCCCCCCCCCCCCCCTTGGATCCGTCTATGGATACTAAATGTCAAAAGCCTTCGATTAATGGTTGCTGAGAAATCTGCTACGAAAATTATGACCACGGACGGACGGACCAGTACAAACTATCATAAAATCTACAACTTCGTTGCGTGGGATATAATAGAGAAAAATAGAAAACCGTATATAAAACATTAACACTTGTTACTTTTTCTTGACCGGGCAAAACATATTCCATTTGAATGTTTCCCTGGACCAGCTTTACGTGACGTCTTGGTAAGTTTTGTTCATCTCTCGTGAACTCCTCCATTTGTCTCTCATTAGACGTAGCAGTGAAAATAATCCCTAGAGTCTTCACTATATACCAATACCGATTTTATATCGGCATTATAGTCATGTATATCCCATTTGAGTGACTGTTTTACTTTGGTTGAAATCAGCTTAGACTAATTCATCAAAAAGTAAACTTGATATAAATCCAGCACTCCAAACAATATTATAGCATAACAACCGAGCGAAAAGTGTATAAAGAGACATATGTTCTAGGCATGTCCAGGCATAAACGGACGTAAATCACAGAACCATACCGTAAAATGCAGAGAATGGTTAAAGAAAAAACATATTTTTATCAATATAAAAGAAAGAAGCAGTGAGAGAGAAGCCAACAGGGAAATCGGATATCAAAAGTCCGGAAAGACAAAGACAAAATCGGTCCACACGAAGCAGGAAGAAACAGACAATACAAAAACACACATAAACAACTGAATAATAGCTATTGCATTCGACTCAAGTCAAGAGTGAATTGAGGTGTTCTGGAAGGGTAAGCTGTTCATGCTTGTTGCACTACACCCGTGATTTTTAAAAAGAATAAATACTTCATGTACTTGGCAACAGTGTTTATGATTAACATGTAATATATAGTAACTATTTACCTCCATATTTGGTACATGCTCCATTTTGACGGAATACTCAGAAGTTTATTACCCCCCTTTGGATTTATATTTCTAAAGCTTCATTCAACATTATTGAGGATTTATCATTAATCAAATACATTTTGATAACATTGTTCTCCTTTGTGTCATTTCCTTACCTTTAAATCAAATGCATACTTAGGTATAGTTTAAAATGTTTCATTATTTGGTAGGTATGTTGACCAAAAAATGCTAGTCCTTTTGAAAGGACTATTCCTCAGTCCTTTGGAACAAAAATATTTGAGGAGAGCAATCCCCATGAAAGTTAGAGACCCCTTTGTAGAGTTCAGAAGAGTAGGCACAATGAAGGCCACAAAATATATATATCACACTGAAATGTATGTATGATACGTAAATGTCAGTCCTAGGAAGCATGGGATTTTCATTGAACGTACATTCATGCTTAGATACATTCTTAATATGAACATACTTTTTTAATGTGCCCGTCCTAAGCCAGGAATCTTTATCAAAGCTTATGTTTGTATTTAGTCGCATTTATGTTGGGTTTTTTTATGCCCCATCTAAGAAAGTAGAGGAGCATATAGTGTTCGGGTACGTTCGTCCTTCCGTCCGTTCGTCCGTTTGTCCGTCCCAAATCCCCATATTTCCATATTCCCACTGACTGACAAATGCCATATCAATCATATTGGTATGGTAGGTGCACCTATTGACGCATAGCACAATGCATGCTTCGGATGCTTGATGTGACCTATATTTTCCGCATGAATGACCACTTACAGAAGAATGATTAAAGTCTATTCACACTAACTGACAAGTGCCACATCAACAATATTGGTATGGTAGGTGCAACTAGTGATGCTTAGCACAATGCATGTTTCGGATGCTTGCTGTGACATATATTTTTCGCATGAATGACCACATATAGAAGAATGGTTAAAGTCCATTCCTTCTTACTGACAATTGCCATAGCAACCATATTGGTACAGCTGTATGGTAGGTGCACCTAGTGATGCTAAGCATAATGCATGCTTTGGATGCTGGATGTTACCTATATTTTCCGCATGGATGAATTCTTACAGAATAATGGTTAAAATCAATTCCCACTTACTGTATGTGCACCATCAACTATATTGATATGGTAGGTACACCTAGTGATGCTATGAAAAATGCATACTTCAGATGCTGACTGTGACCTATATTTTCTGCATGAATGACCACTTAAAGAAGAATGGTTAAATTCCATTCATTCTTACTGACAAGTGCCATAGCAACCATATTGGTATGGTAGGTGCACCTCGTGATGCTTTAGTGATTGCAGAAAAAATAAATGTTGCGAGATGGGGCATCATGTCTTGAACATATTCTTTTTTGTCAAGAAGAGGGTCTTTCATTGCACTTTCATGAGATTGGGCTTGCATGAATCATATGTAGTTCATTTTCATTCCAGGGCCAATTGAAAAAAGCGAGCAGCTACCACTAGTCACATTGAAGGCTGATGGCTTTTTTCAATCAATAATAATTTAAATTTTTTTTAAAATTTACGTTTGCATTGTAGGTTGTGTCGCGTCCACTTATTCCATATCTCATTTTCTTCTAGGCATAGGATGCAACCGGGTATTTTAATCTCATCAAAGAGGTATCCACAAAGACAACAGGGAGGGATAATATAGTTGCAATGAATATGTTAATTAAACGTTGATTTTATCAAGATTTCTGCATCTCGACCTAACTACTAGTACCTGTACCGAGTGCAAAATGTATAGGCTTGCTGCAGCGCTGAGTTTATTGAACAAGTTTTATGAACAAGTATCGGTTGCCTCCTCGTGTCATGCCGCTTTGCCAACATAGTGACTTGGATATATGATTTGTATGGTGTAGCCCTGTTATCTTGCATGGTTTCCAGTCTTTAATAAAAAAAAATACAAACCTTATTGGTGCACGGTGGTTTGAAAATGAGACGTTTCTCCCACGTTTAAGATCCCTGCTGCTTCTTTTGACAAGGCGGAGCCTCACTCCTTTAGATCTGCAATACGTTACATTTCATGATCTTCCCCAATCCCTCCGGTTTTTAGACTTCATTAGTTGTTCCCCCATTGTCATAGTCTAGTCCCCCAAACCACTTCTTCAGCATTTCCTGTTCATCTTATCACCGGTGCTCATGTTCATCACCCAGATATTATCTAATTCGCATGCATTACCTGGTAATAAAGCAGAAACTGACTAACTCAAGACTACAAAAAGAGTGCAATTATTTTTTGTTAAGTAATATCAATATATTACTAGTACTTCAGTGAGTGAGTGAGTTGGTGTTTTGCGCCCTTGCAACACTTATTTAAAGGCGAACTAGTATACTTCGGAAAACCATGTCAAAACAAGAATTGAAACAAAGACAGACGTTTTTTTCGTTTTTTTTACGAAAAACAATGATTCCAGGCGCAGATTCAGGCGGGAACCCGGATTATTTACCATGAAATTAATAAAAAAAAAAGGCCAAAATTTTCACGCATCGCTCCGCTCGCTTAATATTTAATATCTGCGCCCCCTCTAATCGAAATTCCTGGATCCGCGCCTGGATTTGGTCACCGTACGCGTACTGTGGCCTGTGGGCATTTTTTTTCTTAATAAAATTCGGTTGTTTGTCTAATAAGCATAATTTTTGTACCCCTCGGTTGAAATGTTAGGAGAATATATTGAAAGGGTGTCCGTTTATGTACTACATTTTCGTCCGTGTGTCCGTTACACTTTGATGGATCCATCTTGTTGGATTATTATTAAACTTTGAACCAATCTTTGTGACATAATGCAGATGTGCACTTCCTATCTTAAAATTGGTTTTAGTTGATCTTGGAGGAAGTGGGTGGTATATTGATTTGTCAGCTGCGGTTCACAATTTTTCTATTAAAGATTTATACCAAAAATATGGACATTTTAACTATACAAGAATGTTAAAAGTAGGACAGGACAATTTTTTAGCCTTATATTATTCGTTCAGTTTAAACTTTAAATGATGGTTGGTCATTAAAATGAAATATGTATCATGTCTATTGGCATTATTGTCAAAGCACACGGACCTTTAAACAAAGACTTTATCTATATTTAAGATTCAAACTTTAAATTAACCACTGGAGTATATTCTAATAGATTACTAATTCATTATATTTAAACAATAAATATACCATTTATAATTATAAAGCAAAAACATAATCTTAAACAAACTTGATACGAAACATAATGCCAAATTTGAAAAGAATTGCCTTTATAGCTTATGAATGTATCTTTTGGATTTTAATCAAGCTCATATTATTTATGATAATGGGTTTTAAACATCTATAGTATTTTTTCCATATTGTAATTTTTTATCAGATATACATTTGGCAACTGGTTTTTGTAAGCGTTCTTTAAGGTCTTTTATGACTGTACTGACTCTGTTCCTGACATCTCATCAACCACACACAGATTATCTTAATTTCGCTGATTGAACAGAAGGATGACAGCAACAAGCAAAAACATGGAGACACTGGTAAGTGTAATTTTGTTTTAAAAATTGGTGTTGGTTTTTGTTGATTTTTTTTTAAATAAAATGCAGGTACAACCCGATAAACTCCCGCAGATATTTAGGTACTGACATTTTTTCTTGCAATCTTTTGTCAGTGAAAAACGAAACCTTTTTGGAGGCGCTCCTGTTAAAAGGGGTGGGGTAAAGGTTTAACCGGATGAAATCGAAAGATGTGTGCATTAAAATTTCGATCATCCAGGTGTTGTTTTTTTTTCTGTTTTTCGTTTATTTGATTTTTGAGAAGCGGGGTTAGTTGTTTTTTTTTTTTTTTTAGTTTTCAAAATATTTTTTTTTGAGTTTCTACTGTGTTTGTCTAATTAGGACAGACCGTTACATTAGTGATAGCAAACCTCGTTGGCTTATTTTTAGGGTTCATGGTCTTTTTCCCTTCTATATATGAGAATGCCATTATAACTTATGTTTTATTATAAAAAAAAGTCATTGATTTTCTTCCAAGCAGCACGATTTCGGCTATATTTCGGAGATGAACATGCAAGGGGGGACACAATGAACATGACATGATGATGATGCAGTGGAGAAGAAATGGGGACATTAGGCAATTTAGCCTCCTGCATGAGGATCCTACGGGTCCTACTCTTATTGAGACTTGCAGTAGGGTTCTTTAACGTGCGAAGAACATGACGTATTTTCCTGGCGTTTGACAGGGCAGCCCCATTAAACTACCTTAGGAACACATCCCTAGTCGCTTTGTGGACAAAGCCGACCTGATGTCAGGTTTCTGAGCGCTCTTTGGTGGACTTTTACCGACAAACTTAGCTGTGCTGCGGGCCTATTCGTCACCCAGAACCAGCTCAATTGGATTTGGTAAAAACATAAAATAACATACTATTATTTGAATTATTTACTGTATGATTCAATGGATTTATTACATAGGTTTTATACGGAGTTTTGCAGGACACACTGCAAAAAGATTAAAGGTATAAATTGAACAATTAAAGGATACGAATGGTTACTTGATTGCTCGTATTTGTCTTATGTTCTGCCCTATTGTTCACATTGAAAACGTTTGACCTGAAAATGCGGAGATTCGTTTGAGTTTTTTTTTTTTTTGGTACGAAATATCCCATAAATTTTATAAACAACAGTTTATGTGCATGGTCTACAACTTTATCAAATTGTCTTTTTCTTTGTTAAAAATTATACCCAATATCTGTACATTTTTGGGCTGTCTTCAGATTTCCAGCGTTAACCATAGCCGGTTATATCTGTGAACAGGATGTAGCCAATGTAAATCGTGCTACCATATTTTGTAATTACTACATTCCTTGACCTTTCATGTAGAAAATATCAAATTAAAAAATGACCATTAGTGTCAAAAGTTTAATTAAAAATGTCCTATTTTTAACAAAACTTTAAAAGTTCAACATTTATTGATTGATTTTAATTGGAAAACATCCAAAACAATTGTAATTGTAAGAATTTTCATCTGTAAAAACTAATGCGACGTAAAATTACAACGCCAGGAATGTGAGTTCGCGTAAAAAAATTTTTATACCCCCGCGACAACATGTCGGGGGCCATTAAGTTTTACTCATGTCCGTCCGTACGTCCGTTTGTACGTCCGTACGAATTTCCGTCAAGCTTTTCTCAAAAACCATACATGGGAATGATTTGAAACTTGTTCAATATGACAAATTGTACCTCCTAAGCAACTTTCAGGTCTGTCGGACTTCTTCTTCCCGTTTGGGACCAGGCCGGTATGAAAATCAACTTGAAAATTTCCGTCAAGCTTTTCTCAAAAACCGTACATTGGAATGGTTTGAAACTTATTAGGATGGTTCAGTATGACAAACTGTACGTCCTAAGTGACTTTCAGGTCTGTCGGACATCTACTTCTTGTTTGGGGCCTAGCGGGGCAGCCATGTCCAATGGACACATTCCTTCTTTATTTTTCTCTCTCTTATTAAATAAAAGGTAGAAAACTAAACAAAACCATTAACCAGACTTACTTACTTTTTCTTGATTTAAATACATTACCAATGTATACAATATAAATACCAAAACGGATATTAAAGGGATAATGTGGTTATGCGGGGCCCGGGAGTCGAATAGGCCCGCAGCAGCGCTAAGTTTGTCCGTAAAAGTCCACTAAAGAGTTGAAACCTGACATCGGGTCAGGCCGCTTAGCCCATAAAGCGACTGGGATGTGTGCTCCAGGTGGTAGAATGGGGCAGCCCTGTCATAATGAATGCCGGGTTCGTCAGGCTATAATGCGGAAAACCTGACCGCAAACCATAGTGGGCCAATGTGTATGGAGAGGGCCACGCTTCATGCACGTAAAAGATCCCTTTGTGGACCGCCAAATAGTGCACCACATAGGCTAAATTTTCTGCCCATACCCATCTCTCCCCTTTTCCAGTGGTCTTCAAAATTTACAGTTCCTTTGTTTCCCACCCCACCCCCACGTTTCTCTTTCATTCTGTGTAAGTCCAATCAGGATTCATCATTGTATTTCGACAGATAAGGGTTGATTGTGTGAAATCGGGTAAGGGTTGGCTATATTCCACTTAGGTAAGTGTTCTAGCTAGTATGACCTCATTTCAGGTAAGTGTTCTTCATTGTTGGTTATCATAGGTAAGGGTTCCAGATTGTGTGAAGTTTTTGGGGGAGAGATTTCGTCGCTTTCTGGGTACATTGGCCTATAATGCGTTGAGGATACATTGGCCTGTCTTGTGAGTTGGTTCGTTTTCCTTCTGGTTTGTGGTCGTACATTGGCCCTTTTTCGCATGACATGCATGAGTCTGTGTTATGGGTGCTGTTTCCTAGCTGGGTCTATACAATTCAATTTGTTGTTTCAATTAGTTCTTGTCCTGATTATGACAGAAATATTGTTGACTGGACATAAAACAAACAATAAACATTTGAACTCTATTCTACGGAAGCTTAATAGGGCTGCCTCAGTATTTTTTTCTAATTTGTTATAACAGATTACTAATTTGTTATAACAGAATACTAATTTGTTATAACAGATTACTAATTTGTAATATCAGATTACTAATTTGTTATATCAAATTACTAATTTGTTATATCAGTTTACTAATTTGTTATAACAGATTACTAATCTGTTATATCAGTTTACTAATTTGTTATATCAGTTTACTACTTTGTTATAACAGATTACTAATTTGTTATAACAGAATACTAATTTGTTATAACAGATTACTAATTTGTAATATCAGATTACTAATTTGTTATATCAAATTACTAATTTGTTATATCAGTTTACTAATTTGTTATAACAGATTACTAATCTGTTATATCAGTTTACTAATTTGTTATATCAGTTTACTACTTTGTTATAACAGATTACTAATTTGTTATATCAAATTGCTTATTTGTTATATCAAATTACTAATTTGTTATATCAAATTACTAATTTGTAATATCAAATTACTAACTTGTAATATCAAATTACTAATTTGTAATATCAAATTACTAATTTGTTAAATCAAATTACTCACTATATATGGCTTGGCTCCAACAACTTATTTCAGTTCGTTTTCAGCTTTTTATGGTAAGGTGGCCATTAATATGTTAATATACAAAGAATCATGGAGAGGCAAGCTTTGGTTAGGATTTACTATACCATTGGTCTGACTTTTGATGAAATCGCGTTTGTATTAGCTTGAAAACATAGAATCATTGTATCCAAGAGACAACTTAAACGAATAACAGCATCTATGGGACTGTACCGAAGAAAGCACCATTCCGACTTGTTTGACGTAGCATCTTACATATCCCAGGAGTTACGTCAATCAGGACAGCTACATGGATACCGATGGATGCATGCCAAGTGTAAAGAAAAGGGATTTGTTGTTGACCAAGAGACAGTGCGATTATTTATTAAGTGCGCTGACCCAGAAGGTGTTAAATGTCGTACAAAACAAAGATTAAGAAGACGAGAATACAGCAATAAAGGTCCAAACTATTTGTGGCATATGGATGGCTACGACAAACTTAAACCATATGGTATTTGCATCCATGGTTGTGTCGATGGTTTCTCCCGCACGTAATGTGGATGGAAGCATGCTCGACTAACAATGACCCAAGAATAATTGCGGGATACTTTATGGATACAGTAAGGAGCCCGGGTCGTGCGAGCCGACTTTGGAACAGAAAACGGTATTGTGCGCCAAATACAGATATTGTTGCAAGACTGTGACGACAACGTGACCGATGCATTTCTTTATGGAACAAGTAAATGCAATCAAAGAATAGAAATTAAAGTTGGTGCGGAATTTTAAGGAAGGAGAATGTACAGTTTTGGATGAATGTTTTTGAAAGATTTAAAGAAGATGGTCATTACTGTGGGGATTATTTGGATCAAAACCTTGTTCAGTTCTGCTTTTTGAATCTTATCCAGGTATGTCAGTGTGTGGTTTGCATATTTTTTTTGTGTAATCAAGGACAGTCACACTTTGAAACACAGGGTTTAAGTTATTAAAACAACTTGGTTAAGTTTCTCTCAAATCCTTACATCAGAACCACTGAGCAAAATACAACCTTATTAAGATGTGCATGTGACTTGCAATTTTGACTGCCATTTTGAATGTTAAAAAATACAAAAAAAATCGTAAAAAAATTATACCCTATGGGACACCAAAATTAAATTTTGGTACGGGTGGGGACATTTGTGACTCGCTTTATGATCACAGCCAGTACTTGTTATTATCATAGATGTATAAGGATACTAAAATAATACATCTATGCAGGGATTAAATAAAACTGCAAAAACTTGTTTTGTACATCCCTGATCTATGTTGTTATTAAGTCCCCGACCACGAAGTGTTAATTATTTTTCTTTTATATCCATTATTATTATAACTTGTCCGGAGTTCTATAGGGAACTGTATGGACGGATGTATATAATATTTTGCACCTATGTAGGTACGTATCCAAAAGTTTGCAATGGCCACCAGTTTTAAAATGGCGGCCATTTTTCTGAGGGCGCCCAAAATTGCGAAAATGAAAAACTTGTCCGATTTTAACGAAAATTGTTTTACTGGTCATTATTTAAGTCCTGAATAAAATACCATCATTTTCGGAAAAAAAAAAGTAAAAGTCGCCAATGTGTGAAAATTTCAAAGTTGTCTGATTTCAACGAAAATTGGTATATAGGTCAATTTTGATGCTGCGACGTTTTCGAAAAAATCCAAGATGGTCGTCATGTTCAATATGGCTACCAAAGTGCGAAAAAATTCAGTCATCCAATTTTAACAAAACATGAAATCTAAGGGTTTCTTGACATACTGAACAGGAAAGTGACAAAAAGGGGAAGGGAGGAGATTTTGTGTGTGACTTGCTTGCAATCATAATCAGAACTTGTTCTACTTTTCCGTCCACCCTGTTACGACTTCAATCAAACTATTTTGTCATTATAAAGTGTTTTACTCGTTCTAAGGCTACTATAACTGCCATATCGCAAAGAATATTATCTAATTCCTAAGTCCACATTTTGTATCAGTCGAAAATGTGGACTAATGAACTAAGCAATTTCTATGCGATTTGCAGTTTTTGTTGGATATGGATTGTTGAAGAGAAAGGGGCAGATAAAAATTGATCAAGGTCATTTGTGCCTGTGATGCCGATTAATAAAATGGAACTGCAAATCTTAAGGTTCATCAGGACCGATTGAAATTTTTTGACTAATTTTTTTCATTTATGCACAGCATATACAACAAACTTTTCGGGCAAATAAAGTGTAGTAGGACATAGATATTCCGATAACATTATGATAATAATTTTGTTGTAAATAAAGCAGTCTTTCTTGTCTGCTTTTTTCCGTTGAAATCCCATTTTGACTAAGGACAAAATTTCCCTATTGTGCCTCTCAAATACAAGGTGGTGAACGCTTTTGATCCAGGTTCAATAAAATTTTGCACGGGATTTGAGGCCTTGCAAAAGGATTTAAATTGTAATAGCCTTTAATTTTTTGTTCTCAAAAGCGTTAGTTAGTTAGTTATTTCTTAACTCCCAAGCAGCACGATTTCGGCTATATCCGGGAGATGAACATGAAAGTGGTGATACAATGAACATGAAATGATGATGAAGTGGAGGACATGGGGACACAAGGCCAATCGGGTGAAAAGTTTTGACTGCCACTGGAAAAAGGAGTGATGGGTAGGGACGGGAAATTTTGCCTCCTGCATGGGGATCCTACGGGTCCTACTCTTACCGAGACCTGCAGCAGGGTTCTTTAACGTGCGAGGAACGTGACATTTTTCCCAACACGGTGCACCACTATGGTTTGCGGTCAGGTTTTCCGCATTATCGCCTGACGACCCCGCATCTCTCGATGTCAGGGCTGCCCCATTCAACCACCTGGGGCACACATCCCAGTCGCTTTGTGGGCAAAGCGGCCTGATCCCGATGTCAGGTTTCTGAGCGCTCTTTAGTGGACTTTTACTGACAAGCTTAGCGCTGCTGCGGGCCTATTCGCCTCCCGGGCCCCGCACGGGACTTCTCAAAAGCGTAGAAAAAGCAGAACTAAAAACATTAAAGATGTTAACGTGCATATATGTGCAAAAGTAAATCTGAATTTATTATATCTAGGTCCTGCTACGGTTTATTTTTAAGAATTATATGCCGTGTTGGCTGTGCATATAGGGAAAATTAAATAAAAAAATAAATAGTCTTGTAAAGGGAAAGGTACTGATGAACCCTAATAGTATAGATGTATTAAAAAGCATATTCGGAGACTGTGATTCATTATTTTGTGAATATTATTTTCCACATATATATATAATACTAAATACGTTTTAATCGACAGGATGAACTTAACACCATTGTAGAGACGTGGAATGGACACAGAATCCGCACCACCAAAAATCAAAGGACACCGAGCGGACGGCCAGTTGTTCTCTATAATTTGCCAGAGTTGTGTGGTGCTGATGATTATCTGCATGTTGTTGAAGAAATTAGGATAAACGTTTGTGAAGAAGAATGTATAAGAAAGTCTGAAATTCCATGTGATGAAGATGTGTTTAATTTGTGTCATTGTGAAATGGAGGAACATGGTTGGAACAATGCATCAAACCCTGAAGAAGCTATCAAATTATACATCTTTTTCCGTCCAATCATACGCAATTGTGTGCTGTAATTAAATGGCAGACTTAAATTACTTTGATTATATTTTGGTTGATCAAGTCATCCCGTTCAGAATAAGATGAAGAAAAAAAATATTCGCAGGGAGGCTTTCTACCATATGAAATAATGGTAGTTTTGAAAAAAAAATATTTGTCGCGACGCGTCACATAAATAAAAAAAAATTGACCAAAATATAATAAAGAAGTGGAGCAGTCGCAAATGACAGCTAATCCCCTCGCCCGTCATTGATTTGAAGTATTTTTATGTAAATTTAGTAGATTTCTGCAAATCATCCATTCTGAACATATAGGTCAAGGTGATCTAATTTTGGTATGGATGCTGGGTACTATCCAGGCTGCACCCACTAACCGTACATCATCTCTCCATCACTTGCAGTTGCTGAGATATGGACCTTAACCAAAAATTTAACCCAAGTCATCCATGCGGAAAATGTAGGTCAAGGTGACCTTATTTTGGTACGGATGCTGGTTACTATCCACTATGTACCCACTGACCCAATATCATCTCTCTATCACTTGCAGTTGCTAAGATATGGACTTGAACCAAAACTTTAATCCAAGTCATTCATGCGGAAAATGTAGGTCAAGGTGACCTAATTTTGATGCGGATGCTGGGTACTATCCATGATGTACCCACTGACCCAATATCATCTCTCTATCACTTGCAGTTGCTGAGATATGGACTTAAACCAAAACTTCAACCCAAGTCATTCATGGGGAAAATGTAGGTCAAGGTGACCTAATTTTGGTATGGATGCTGGTTACTATCCACTATGTACCCACTGACCCAATATCATCTCTCTATAACTTGCAGTTGCTGAGATATGGACCTTAACCAAAACTTTAACCTGAGTCATTCATGTGGAAAATATGAGTCAAGGTCACATAATTTTGGTACTGATGCTGACTTCCATCAAAGATGTACCTACTGACCAAAGATCATTCCTCTATGATGTTTAGTTTCTTAGTTATTGACAAAACAAAAACCATTACGTACGTACATACGTACGTACGAACGAACCAAACGCTACATCCCCTACCCAACTCTGTTGGGCTCGGGGATAAAAAAGCAACCCCCTACTTTTCAAGTTAATGGTTGGTCCCTACTCTGAACATGCTGAAGGGGGATCTTTTTTTTATCTATTTTTGCGGTGTCTCGTGACAAAATATTCCTTTTTCGTAATTAACATAATTTTAGGCCAAAGAAATTCCTCCTCAGAATATTTTATTCTTAACCGCTGCTACTCAAAATATATTTGCTTCTTAAAAATCAATCAATTATTTTACCAAATACCAGATTCAAAATATTTTTAGGAGATCAGTTTGCACGAACAAGAAGTCCCAAATAGCCTGAATCACTCATTCAAGTTCGGTAGTTTTGTTATTACCTTTATTCACCTGACAAACATGAAAAAAATACAAATTTTGAACATCAAAGGGCCACAATTCCTATAAGGGGTCACGTGACAACTTTGATCCCATAGACTTTTGTAGAGCTAAACAAGCTGAACATTTAAGTAAGCAAAGCTTTTCTCGAACTGCAATAGTATTCATTCGATAAAGCAAAAACATGAATTAAGAGGCTCCCAGGTCACCTGGTAACGAAGTGTCTCAACAGAAGACATATATCAGAATGTAGATCTTGATGTGCTCTATCATATGCAACTTTAATTTTTTAGATATCTTGCATAAAAGATATGGGGCTAAAAAATAGCAAGATTTTGAGGAAAAAAATCCAAAAAGGGCAATAACTCCTACATCAGTCGTTGGATCTTCTTGAAAATTTCAGGGCAGGTAGATCTTGAGTCGCTATAAAACTTTTGATTCTATCAAAATTTTGATATATACAACCGTTTTAAAGCTACATTTATTTGTAAAAAAAACAGCAAATTACTCGACCTATGTTCTATTTTAACCCATGGCAGTCATGTATTTGTCGAATCAAAAATCAGTTCTAATCTTATAATGCTAATAAATAACTATACCAATATACCAATTTAATTACTATTGGACTTATGGTGTCAGAGGAGTTAACGTTTTTATGGTCCTAGGACTTTGCCCAAATATATCAATTGAAGATCCTGATTTGTTTAGTCATATGCAATTAAAATTTAGCTGATATCTTGTATAGTTTTCAAGATAAAGGGTTAAATAAGTGCAAACTTTCACTGGCGGTTGGCGGCTACTCGTAACGGCAGTTACGAGTATCACAAGATGGTGGAGGATTTTCTGATTATTTTTTATCGCTTCCAAAACAATGAATCTTACGTCGAAAACAAAGTCTTTTGGTGTCCAAGTCGATGACAAATTAGAAAATACAGATATTCCATTTTATCTTTTTAAGTAAAATGCCTTCTACTTCGAGAATTTTCAATATTTAAAATCATAATTGATACTCGTAACTGCAAAATCGAAAACAGTGACGATACGCGTAACTGCTAAGCAATGATGTTGGTAACTGACAAATACCATATTAAAATTATTAATAATACATTTAGAAAAAAATATTAAATACTAGTATTCTATGTGTTTGTAATTTTTATACGACCACTAAACATTTGCGGACGTATAATGGTATGATGCTGTCGTCGTCGTCTACTTTCAATGCCTGTTAACCTTAAGTGTTCCCACAATAATTTAGTTCTAGTTATCCGATTGCAATAAAATTTGACAATAATGTTCCTTACCATAAAAGGATAGATGGGATTGATTTTGAGGATCCCTTTTTTTCGTTTAGGAATAAAGGCCAAAAAGGGTTCAAAAATGCTACTTCTATGTTTGTTCCCAAAATAGCTTTTGTTATGGTTAACCAAATTCCGTGGAATTTCACTTTAATGTTGCTGTATGTGTCCAGAGCAATTGACTATCCATATTGGGCCTAAAACGTACAATGTTCGATATGTTGCGGTCGTATCATGCTGCGCTCTGTGAACCTAATAATTGAAGTAAGTGAGTGAGTTGGGTATTTAAGTTCTATCACAGGCGTTAGGGTCAATGATTTTATTTTTTATTTATTGTGACAATATAAAACTTCTGAGCCTCATTTTTTTAACCGATCATATGCATGTGGTAATATAGCGAGGTTCATTTTTTAAAATAATACTCACAATAAATAAAAATAAAATCATAGACCCAAACGCCAGACTGCTCTACCTCTCTGTTCTAGAACCTCTTTATAGGTTATAAAAGAGCGATGAACATGAAACGTTGATGAGAAATGTTGGCCTGGGTTAGAAACATAAAAGAACAGTAAATTTTGAAGACCACTGGAATAAGGGAAAAGATGGTATGGGACTAAAAATTTAGCTTATGTGATGCACTACTTGGAGGTCCACAAATTGATATTTTGCTTCCTAAAGCGTGGCACTCTCTGCTCATGCTTTTCCAAAATGGTCAGCTGACAGGTATTCTGTATTATAGACTTGACAAACCCCGCGGACAAGGATGAACCTATTAATCCACCTAAGGTACACACTCTGTGGAATAGGCACTTTCCCAATGTCAAAATCACAAGACCCTTCGTTAAGCTAGGCTTTGTTGTGGGCTTATTCGCCGCAGACTTTCAATAATCATATTATTACATGTGTTTGAAAGGAAGTTTCTCCCCGTCCCCACATGCGGGAACGCGTAGCCCCTAGAGGCTGGCCGTCCCCGCCTCCGGTATTCATGAAAACATAGATTTTAACGTAACTATGCCGACCTGAAATCAATGCGAACATTGTTTTAAAAAGATCTAGTATTTTCCAAAAGATTTTATTTTTATTTTTTATTTTAAACACTCTAGTGTTTAATAACTAATAAATGATTCTGAAATAAAAAGCATAAGTACAATAATAAAAGTGAGCAGTTCAGTACAGTACAGTAAGTTCAGTACAGTAATAAAAATGTTTAAAACTAAATAGAATAATACTTTATAAAAATTGTTACATTATTTTTGAAATATTCAAAAGATTGGTATCATGATCATTTTTCATTCTGAACATTCAGCAACATTGAAAAAGCTTCATTGGGTCTCTAGCTTAACCATGAATGTCTTGCATCATGGTTATAAGATTTTCAACCTGTCCCAAGTTTTTGCGGTACGTTTTTATTAAACGAGCGTTTTATCATATTTAAATTTGGCATATTTTCTAACTTCTTTCTTTATTTTATTTTTTTATTTTGGGAGGGGAAACATGTTTCATTGTAATACTTTGTCAAGCTCTCTTTATAATAGTCCATTTGAGTTTTATAAATCAACAAAAAACTGAGTGTGTGAGTGAGTTGGTGTTTTACGCCCTCGCAACACTATATTGATTATTTGAAGGCGATGAACATGAAAGTGTGATAAAATAAACATGAAATGATGATGATGATGATGATGATGATGATGATGATGATGATGATGATGATGATGGTATGAAATATGAGGTGGGGTGTGAAACAAAGGAAACACTAATTTAGAAGATCCACAGGAAAGGGGAGAAGTGGGTAGGGGCGAAAAATTTGGCCTATGTGGTGCATTACATGGCGGTCCAGAAAGGGATCTTTAACGTGCATGAAGCGTGGCATTCTCAACACACGTTGGCCCACTATGGTCAGCGCTCAGGTTTTCCGTATGATAGACCTGACAATCCCTGCGGACGAGGGCCACCCTATTCAGCCACCTTGGTTGCTCTGTGGGCTAAGTACTGACCCGACGTCAGAATCCCAAGACAGTTAGTTGCCTCTTACAACAAGCTAGGCTCTGCTGTGGGCATATTCGCCCCCGGGTCCCGCATGGGGTATACACAAAACTGAAAATTCACTTTTGAACAATTTTGATCTATTCCTTTGCGGGATTCTACATGGCAATATAACTTGCATTATCAATAGCATCATTGACCAGCTAGGATATCTGACCAGTAAAAATATGGCGTTCGCTGACCAAATCATTCCTTCAAATAAGGTTTAGTTAAGGGTATGTCCACGTAACAGGCTTAGGTGGATGCAGTAACTGAGTGACGTACATGTAAATATACGATCATACTAGTAACTAGAAATACCGTAAAAAGCAATTATTTTACATACATATGTATGTGTAACAATGTGATAACTCTTTTTATTATATATTTTAACCAATCATAAAATAATTGTACGTATTATGTCATCCTGTGGAACATCTAAGATGATACATAACACATAAAATATTTTTATGATATTCAGGTAGACCTTCGAAAACAATATTCCACTTGGAGATACGCTTTTGTTGCTTCCAGTTTGGTATCTCCAAGTGAAATATTGTTTCGATGGTCTACCAATGGGGAAATTTGATGTTGAATGACCGAAAAGGCCAAGACATCACAAAAACAATTCGCACAGCATACAAAATACATAACAACTTTTAAATACGAAATCGGCAAAAACATATTTTACAGTTACGAGTATCTCATCATTGCAGTTACCGACAGCTTCGTGTTTTTTAGATTGTCGATTTACGAGTTTCACACTACTAAAGCACATGTTGGATGGCAATTGTATGTCATTAGCCTCGGTCTTCTTTCTATTTTCATTCAAAAGAAAATCTTATATAAATGATATGATGTAAAATCTGACTTTCCAGGAATATCCTCCACCATCTTGAGATACTCGTGACTGCCGTTACGAGTAGCCGCCAACCGCCAGTGAACTTTGGGAAAAATCAAGAAAAAAGGGTGATAACCCCTACATCAGTTGTTGGATCTTCGTGAAAATTTCATGGCAGGTAAATCTGGAGGTGTTGAACACTTTTGCCTAAACAAATATTAAATATCTGTATCCGTTTTCGAGTTATTTGAGAAAACATTAATTTACCCATATGTTCTATTTTTAGCCATGTGTTTTGTCGAATCAAAAATCCCCAAATCAATTCTAATCATCTAATGCTAATAAATGACTATACCAAGTTTAATTACTATTTGACTTATGGCGTCAGAGGAGATGACGTTTCGAAAATAAGATGAAAATGACTGAAGATGGTCAATTTTGACAGTCTAAGGTGAAAAACGGTCATAGGACTTTTAGATCTTGAAGGGTTGCTGGATCTTATTGAAAATTTCAGGGCTGGTAGATCTTGAGGCACTGATCATTTTTACCCTATGCCAGAATTTGATATCTGTTACCATTTATGAGTTATTTGCAAAAAATTGCAATTTACCCTTATGTTCTATTTTAGTCATAGCGGCCATATTTTTCAACAAATCAAAAAAAAACCAACATCTTATAAAAAAACATGGATTGAAAATTCCCAAAGTCACTCAGTCAGAAAATCAATGTCAAGGTCAAAAGATGGCGATCCAGATGTACTAAGCTACTACTGGGGCATATGCATACCAAGTTTTATCAACCTAGGACTTACAGTTCTTGAGATATGGAGTTGCTAATAAAACCTTACCCAACCAATTTTGTATTGAAAATTGTCAGTCACTCAACGGGAAAAATCAAGCTCAAGAGATGGGGATGCAGTTGTGCTAAGCTACTTCTGGGGCATATGCATATGAAATTTCATCAACCAAGGACCTATAGTTCTTAAGATACGGAGGTGCTCATAGAACATTACCAAGCACATTGAAAATTGTCACTCAACCGGAAAATCAAGGTCAAGGTCGAAAGATGGTGATACAGATGTACTTAGCTACAACTGGGGCAAATGCATACCAAGTTTCATCAACCGAGGACTTATAGTTCTGGAGCTATGGATGTGCTCATAAAACTTAATCCAAGATTGTCAACGTCGCTGTCACCAGTAAAGCCATACCTAAATCTCGCTTTTGCTTCCAACAGGCGAGACAAAAACACCATTTTTGACCTTTAAAGAACCATAACTCCTGTAAGGGGTCATCAGACAACAACGACCCATGGAGACTTTTGTAGAGCTGAATGAAACGAGCATTTAAGCAAGCGAAAGCTTTTCTCTAACTGCAATAGTTTTCATTCTATATAGCAACAAGAGGCTCCCAGGAGCCTGAATCGCTAACCTGGTAAAGGGTCTCAACAGAGAGCAAAACTTTTCAATAATGTAGATCTTGATGTGCTTAACCATATGCAATTTAAATTTTCAGATATTTTGTACAATTTTCAAGATATAAGGTTTAATAAGTGCAAATTATGAGAAAAAAATGAAGAAAAAAAGCAATAACTCCTACATCAGTCATTGGATCTTTTCAGGAATTTTAGGGCAGGTTGATCTGGAGGTGTTGAACATTGAGGGCCCAGTATATAATTGCTTTGTTACAGCTTATCAATATTAATTTTTGACATCCTGACGTAGCCTTTAGTCGGCATGAAACCTGTTTTTCATGTTATTAATTTCAATGCATAATGTTTTCAAACAATCATTTGTGGGATATATATAGTGAGTAATTTGACATAACAAATTAGTAATTTGATATAACAAATTAGTATTCTGTTATAACAAATTAGTAATTTGATATAACAAATTAGTAATTTGATATAACAAATTAGTAATTTGATCTAACAAATTAGTAATTTGATATAACAAATTAGTAATCTGTTATAACAAATTAGTATTCTGTTATAACAAATTAGTAATTTGATATAACAAATTAGTAATCTGATATAACAAACTAGTAATTTGATCTAACAAATTAGTAATTTGATCTAACAAATTAGTAATTTGATATAACAAATTAGTAATCTGTTATAACAAAGTAGTAAACTGATATAACAAACTAGTAATCTGTTATAACAAATTAGTAATCTGATATAACAAATTAGTAATCTGTTATAACAAATTGATAATCTGTTATAACAAATTAGAAAAAAATACTGAGGTGGCCCTATTAAGCTTCCGTACTATTCTCTTGTCATGTAACTCGACTGCATCACTATTATTTAGTCAAATAAACAAAAACAAAAAAACAAAAAAATAAAAGACGGCAGTTTGGAATCCTTTTACACAAGGCATATAAAACCATAATTTAACTTTCTTTAATGGCGCAATGTTGTTAACACTTTGCGAAAGATAGGGATATTATGAAGATAATATCATTATCTTTTTTTCAAAAATAGAATCTAACAATTCAAATAATCTTAATTACTCACTAAGTAGTTTACAAAACGAGGCCTTTTTCGGTTTAAGTATACATAATGGGTTAGGTTCGATTTCAAGTATTCAAATTGACCGGGTTTTGAATATTTTGTAACTGTTCTATGTGCTTTCTCCAAATAAACAACAATCGGTCGTAAATACAAATGTATCGAAAGAGCAATATTAAAATTAACTTATTTAAACCGAACAAATACTAAAGGAATGTTTCAATATTTGTTTTTATGCATGATATGGGTACGATATAATTTTATGTTGGTAATATATAATTAAATGGATATGACTTTTGCATCCTGAACTTGAAGGCCATTATTTTTCCCACTCTAGGTAAGATTTTTTGTTTATTCTGCACATCACTTAAATTCTTTGTATTTACATTATGCAAATTAATACTTAGTCTAGTAGAAGGCTTGTTTATACCATGCACAATCTCTTATACATGTATAACATTCGCATAGAATTATAAATATATGTATTTTGGGTTTTTGCTTTTGCAGTGGCGCTTTCAGAGGGGGCGGAGGGGGCCCACTTTACTTGAGAAATTCCATTTTTTTTATCAAACTGACCAAACTACTTCAAATTTTCATCGACAGTTTTACCTTTTTAGCACTTACGCCTCCCCTTTTCATTGAAATCTGGATCCGCCCCTGTTTCGTATTGAACTCAGAACATTTAATTTAACTCTCCCAAACTCGTTGTTATATTAGTTTCGTGATTAGTTTATACTTCTTTTAAAAAATGTCGCGCGTCCGTCCGTGCGTGCGTGCATCCGTCCGTCCATCACACTTTTTTCGTAACAGATTTCTCAGCTATTACTAATTGTAGACTTTTGATATTTGGTATGCAGAGGTAGGGGTCTCATATGGTGGGATGCGTTTTCAGGTCTGTCACTAATCTACCTCCTGTTTAACGGGTCGACTTAGAATTGTTTTAGGGTCAAAAATGAAAAAATTTTCGTAACAGATTTCTCAGCTACTATTAATCCTAGACTTTTGATATTTTGTATGCAGCTTAAGGTAGGGGTTTCATATGGTGGGATGAGTTTTCAGATCTGTCGTCTACCCACTTCCTGTTAAGCGAGCGGACTTTGATTTTTTTACGCTCGGTGGGGGACTCGGGAATTTCGTTCTTCAGATAGATTTTTTTCCCTGACATTCCAATGCCCCATTGGTAATTCTTTACGACTTTAAGGTTCAGCTAATGTCAAAATCCGGGACATGCATTTCAAATGTAAATTTTAAAAGAAATACAAAAATAGTTAGCGATAATATTTCAAGTTAAACAGTTTGACAAATACATTGCTAGCTTTTATAGATAGTACAAGGCGCTAAAAATTTGTTGACAAATACACTTCAGTTTAGATTAGATGATTAAAGTTGATAACATTTCACAAAAGTCAAACGCACCCAAACATTTAATCAATTCAATCTTAATTCCTACAAAATATCAGTCAGTAGCTGGCACTAGATCGATATAACAGTTAGAAATCCACTTTTCCAACATTTGAATTGAACATTGTTTTTAATTTAAATTTATCTCTATAATTCTTTTCAAACTTACATCGAAATGTATGTCCTAGATAGTGACTTTAGCTGAACCTTAAAAGAAAGTTGTCTTTTCTTTTCTATTTTGGATCTAATTGGTCAACTCAAGAAACTTTTCTTGTACAATATATCAATATTTTCTCTTTTTCTCACAAGGTGCCAAATATGACATAATTTAATTTGTTCACTTTGGTGTCCGTCCATGTGTTTGTTTATCGATAATTTTTGGTTGGTAACGTGAAAATGCTTTAGGGGATTGGAATGAAGATACGCATAGCTGTAAAATACAATACAATAAAGCCAAGTACGACTTTTTAGTAAAGTTCTGCAAAAGTATATTTGTAGAATAGGACCACTTTAAGAGCTTTTTGTTCACATTTCGAAGCATCATTTTTATTTCCTGATTTTGGCATCCTGTCTTCATAATTTAAATTTCACCATAACATAATCCCAAAGATTTATAAAATGTCTATGAAAATGTAATTAATACATTCGACTAGATTTTTTATCTGCTTTGATCTTCTAAAATAACAATTTCTCCACTTTTGCATTCAGTCTTGAAAATTACATATTTTACGTCTTGATTTTTTACAATTTCTTCAAATGACTTGTCTATAATTTGCGCGCCCTTCGGGGGCGTATTTAGACTGTATCTGTGTCAATTTCCAGTATACACCCCTAGTAAGGTGAGCTCACGTAAATATGGTTTTGGTAAATATTTGTGTTTCGATACGATAATTTAAATCACAAAAATAAAAAAACCGATACAAAACAGAATCCCAACTCGTTTACTTTTTTCTTCACTGGACAAAACATATCCCATTTAAATGCCTTACCAAAACCAAATCTACGTGAATCTTGGTAAATTTTGCTCATCTCTCGTGAACTCTTCCAGGTGTGGTATAGTCGTCTGAAATCTATCACTATCATAAATCGTTTTGGTTATCTTTCTTTGAGCTAGTGTTTATATCAGAAAGTTAAGTCTAGGACCCCTTCAACAAAACAAACGCAAATTGTGAGCTAAGCGATCTACATGATCTACAGGTTATATTCAAAATTACATCCTTCACTTACATGTAATTCGTTCCCATTTCTAAGGGCGGAAGAAGATTTAATTTCAAATACCCCCACCATAAATATCAGATGGTAGCTTCCCATGTTTTGACGAGTATATTTGATATCTGTAATTTCGTTTTGGTTTTTTCCACGGTTTTTAGTTTCAGATAAACAAAAAAAAACCAAAAAAATGTTCAATAAAAGAGAGGACCATGCACTACGTTTTAATCATATAGACTGAACCCATCCTTCCATTATCAATGAAAACCCTGAAAACTATAGCTAGTTACCCCAATTGGGGTTAAGTCCCATCCCACTGCTCACTTAACATCGTCATTTCGTGTTCTTTTTATTTCCCTTTAATGTTCATCTACATAATATAGACGAATTCGCGCTGTTTGTGTGTGTGTGTGTGTTAGTGTTTAACACCCTCTATCGACGCACCTGGGTCATGTGGGGTGGTCAATTTTATTGGTTGAGTAAACCACTGACCTTGGGAAGGTAACTGACAAACCTTATCACAAACAAGTGAGGGAGTCCCGTTTTTGTAAATTACAAGTGGGACTCGAACACTACCTGAGAGGTGATCGGCTAGTGATCAGTAGTGTGGTATTTAAACCAGCACCTCAAACCACTCGACCACCTAGGCCCCTCAATGTTTGGGAGTAACTGATTGAGTGTCTGAGCGATTTGGCGTTTTTTGCCTTGATCCTACAGATTATATACGAAGGGCAATGAACATAAAAAGAAAGATAAAATGAAGATGGAATGATGATGAGAAATAAAGGAATGAGTTGGGTGACAAAGTAACTGTAAATTTTGAAGTACAGTTAAATAGGGGAGAGGTGGGTAAGGGCGTAAGATTAAGCCTATGCGGTGTACTACTTGGTGGTCCACAGATAGATCTTTTTTACGAACGTGAAGCATGAAACTCGCCGCACACGTTTGCACACTGCAGTTAGCGATGGGACTTTCCTTATTATTTCCCGACATTCCCGATGGACGAGGCCACCCTCATCCCCGGAAACCCAGGGGTTCATCCCTCGCCTACTCGTTCATCACGTGATGAATAATTAAGCCAGAGAAGAAACCCTGGGTTTCCGAGGATGGGCCACCCTATTCAGTGACTCAAGGTACCATCCTTGATCGAGCACTTACCCGACGTCAGAACCCGGAGACCATTAGCCGCCTCATACGATATGCTTTGCTCTGTTACGGACCTATTAGCCATCCGGATCCGGCGCTGGACTTGAAATTACAAATTTTCTTTTCTTTTTTGGGAAGAGATAGGAAAGGAGATAGTAATTGTGATTCGGTCAGTCCAAGAAAGCGTTACTGAATAAAAAACATATACTTCATGAGGTGGAGTGGTACATTTTATACACTTCATTTCGTTTAATGTCTGTCCTTAGTTCTTGCACGATCATTTTAAACGCTTTTGCTAAAGGGATTTTAATAAAATTTCAAAATGTGCAAATTAAGTTCGATTTTTAGGGGACGGCCATTTGATTTTGAGGGGGGCTGGCAGTTTTGTAAATAAATATTCTGGTCAGGGAAAAGTTTAAAATGAATAATTTGACCTCTACCTTCATGAATAAAAATAGATATATTCTGGCCCAAGATTCTTTTAATAGTATGGTGTACAGTAAATAAATATTCTAATAAATTTTCTGACCCGCAAAATTTTGAAAATAAATAATCTGACTTGACCCAAACTGCCAGCCCCCCCCCCCCCCTCAGAATCAAATGGTCAAAGGTTTTAACCATTTCCCTGTTGGTGTGCGCCACCGCAGTAAAAGGTAGTAAAAACAGAAAAAAATGCCCCTTAGTATATATCCTTCCTAAAGAATTTTTGACGGAAGGCATTTGTTTTGAACACAAATAGAGGGAAGTATTCTCTATCGTATGAGAAAAGATGTGGGATTAAAGAGTCCTTGTAATATCTCCCTTTACCACATATTTGATATATTGTTAACCAAGCGAAGGGTGTGTTGAAACAAGCAGGAACTGCTAATCATACGGGGCACCTAAAATTGTTCTCGTTTCGACTTGAATTACAGTCCCCTGACAAATTTCATCGTCGGGTGAAGTAAGTCGTGGAGTAAGTACATTTGCAGGATTGCTGATTTGTTTTGTATGTTTTGTAATATGTGTTTCTTGCTGATGAGTTAAAAACGTGAATACAAGATCCGATAATTGTGCTATGTTAGCAAAGTCGTTAAAATAGGTACCCATATAAAATTGACTTAGTCGTTTAATGAAATCAGTATATTAAGTCGTAAATAAATTACTTTAAATTACAACTAACAATATTAACGGACTACATTTACGGTAATAAAGTATAATGATAAGTATGTGCATATCCCTATTTATATCTAATTTGCATACTTTTATTGTTTCGAAACATTTTTTTTTTATTTCAAATGTTTTATCGGATTTCTCATCTACGGTCATCTACATGTATAGCAAACTACAATGTACATGTACATATATAAGGAATGTTATGTATATTTTTTTTGTTTATTCAATCACATTTGTACAGGGATTACCAATATAATTCGCGTTAATAGTGAAATTGGTCTGAACAAATACTTTTTTTTATGAAATCAATAAAAGTATAAATTTCATTAAACATTTTAAGGACAAAAATTGTTTAGAAAGCGGAAATTGATCCTTTGTACAAATTCATAAATTGCTTTCCAATTCTATTATCGGTTTTCATTTTTAAATTAATTTGATTTTTAAATGTAACTTCGAAAGATCTTCCCAC
This sequence comes from Arcuatula senhousia, assembly GCA_963971305.1. Lineage (NCBI taxonomy): Eukaryota > Metazoa > Mollusca > Bivalvia > Mytilida > Mytilidae > Arcuatula > Arcuatula senhousia. The sequence goes on from OZ020308.1 coordinate 31,209,049, forward strand.
CCCCTCTTTTATGTGGTCAAAGAATTTCTACAATATTTTATAGTCAAATATTTCTTACTTATGTATTTGATGATATATCTGAACCGTTAGATGTTTATATATTAAACTTCAACCTCGTACATTTTCAAACAAATCTTTAAAACCCAGCGTAATCCATTACCTATATATTTGGCAAACATTTCCACACTTTAAGTGATTGTAAAAAGATTAAATCACTTTGAAAAGAATGATAAAATGGCATGCATGCCTGTTTTAACACCCTGTATATACATCGACCGAAGCTGTTGGACATCTTACAAATTTTTGTCCTGCGAAATACTTAAGATCGATAATATCGCCTAGCCTTGCACGAAAAGGTTGAATAGTCACATTTAAATATTTTCAATATAATTTCAAAACCCACAATTATTGAAATAAATGTTATGAATATACTTATTATGTGTTTTTCTTCTTCAGGTAAAATGTAAAGCATTTCAAATACATGTCGTCTGCTAATAGATCACGTGGTCCGCCTAATCCGGGCACTGAGCCAACGGAAGAATTGGGGTATCCGGCATTAGTTCAATACACGTTCGTTCCGAATGACACAGAGAGTTCGGAAATTCTCGTTTCTGAAGGTGATATTGTTCAATTAATTTATAAAGTTGGAGGTTGGGTTTTTGTGAAAACATATGATGGAAAAGTTGGATATATTCCATTTTCTTTTTGCAAGGAGTTAGAAAGTTCAAAAGAGGTCAGCTTATCTTATAAGGAAAACGAGCAAACCAAATATTTAAACTCTAATGGAATAAAAACATCACAAAACCATCGTTTCTTACAGTTTAACACTTTAGGAAGGGAGCGTTTTAGAGCCCAAGGATCAAAATCAGCTAAACGAGTTACATTCGCAGACCAGCCGAAGAACAGAAACTCATGCGATATTTGTCGTAATTTTTTAACAAGCTTTAGTAACAGAGATCATAATTTAACTTCGACAGAAAAGAAAATTAAATTAAAACCCCATAAGCTACTTAAGTTATTACAGACTTTTTCAAAAGAAGGTTTCGTAAGTTGTGGTCATTCAAAGTCTGCAAACAATTCTCAATCAAATTTTGGTCAAATCTTTGATAATCGCATTACTAGACGGGTAAATAGTGCCTATGAGTTTCCAATAAAATTTGGAAATTTTTGTAATCAGTGTGATGTGTTAAAAGACATTTTCAAAAATACAAATAGATATTCCATGTCGGATATTTATTCAACTATCCGGAATTTGCATTCGCATGCAGTGACGGATTCGGATTCGGATCAGGACGATGTTAGCGAGGAAAGTGAAGCGATAAACAATCCGTCGCAAAATGGCATTCACGTACACGTTATACCGACTGGACAAGAAAAATTTCCGAAACGATCTATTTCTTTCAAAGATAATGATCCCAAGCCAAAAGTGGAAATATTACGGAATAACTCCTTTAATGGAATAACAGAAAGTGAAAGATGCGAGTTTGTAAATAATTTGTCATCATCGGAAGTGCCGAGCAAGGGGAATTATAATATTCAAAATGGAACAAATAGCGAAATAGCAACTGAAACGAGAAAACAAGTTCCAAATGGTAATACAGGAGTTCCGGTGAAAAGTGTTGGATTTCTAAGCCATAGAATTAACAATTATTTCTCAGACAAACAAGAAAGCATCGGACCACCTGTTATAAATGGATTTGAAGAAGATGTGACTGATTTTAGATCGGGCGAATATCATCCACCATTAATCAACAAATGGCGACCGGCAAACGACGGTCTTTCGCCGACGGCTTTACAGCAGCGACCTCCTGGCATTGTCAGAGAACCAACTTTTGAATTTGAAAGCATGAAATCTAGAGAAGTGAACTTCAACGATCCTAAAAAGGAAAACTTAAATCTTACGAAAGGAAATGCAAATCAAAAAGGACAGTCGTTAGTTAAAAGTTTTACAATGGACAGTAGAAGAAAACCGCTTGTGACAAATGGTGATTTTTCGTTAGATGACGATAATTCATTAGAAAGCACGCCAAATGGATACAAACAGGGACCGATTACAAAGTGTTTCACAACGTACGGTCATTCCGGGGGAACAACTACGGGTAAATCATTAACTCTTGATCGACACTTTAAAACTTCTAGTCAATACTCGGATCACCAAAACACTGATAAGGAACAAAATCATAGTCATGAAAGTGCTTATCAAGACATTGATAGCTTGAATCCAAAACAAACTGACACTGATAGTGCTATTGATCGCCGGAAAATAGTTGCGAGAAAAGTTAATCCGTTACAATCCCCGCGAAATCTGATGACAGCAAATGGTAAGTTTATATATCGTTATATATATATACCATATATGACATCATTCATATGATTTTATTTACAAGCATACCATAGCTACAATAATGTAGCTTCTTTGACATCTTTGAATCGGCGGAGGAGCTACTTTATTGTAGCTAACTGTACTAGGGATTGGATCAATTGAATTGATTTATCATGTACCGACAACCCCTTTTAAATGTCGGCCATTTTAGAAATATAAGTGACTCCGTATCAATCATACTGATACTGATTGGATCAATTGAATTAAGTAATAATCTCGTAATGATTTACAATGCACCAACAACCCTATTAAAGCGTCGGCCGTTTTAGAAATATTAGATTCTGCAAACTGCATCAAGCAAATTGTGCTTATGATTGGATGAGTTGAATTATTATGAAAAATAAAAAAAATATGTAGTATTTCTTGTTTCCTTACCTACCCTATTTTTCCATGACTACCCTTACATTTTTTGTTATTGCTATTTTTGTTTAAGCAGCGTTATTAAAGCTTTAATTTTTCCTTCCTTTTACTCGAGGTGAAAATAAACGTTAACAAATAATGCACCAAGAAACATTTTTGTTTTTGTTTGGCCTAATGTCCATTTTAGAAATATAAGACTCTGCATAAAGTATTGTCCTTGAAGTAGCTTCCTTAAAAAAAATGTTACTTTAAAAATCATTTACCGAACTGCTATAATCAAGATTTAAAACATGAAAATTAGTAAAATAAAGGATTGACTTACGAAATAATAGTTACATGTACCCACACTTAAGTAAACCCTTGAGTATCTACTGTGATAAAAGATTGAAAAAACCAAATACTAGTATACAAATTAAAACCCATAACCATTTTACTTAAACAAAGAAATCACCAAAAACTTTTACTCAACTTTTAGTGCAATGACTAAAGACCTTAGTTTAAAGCAACCATCATTCACGGAAAACAAACAATCACCAAAATAAGAGACCAGTTTGCTCTTACACGGTGCATTCCGGCGTAAAAAAAACGGATAGAAGAAGGTAACTCTACTACTGTTACAGTTTATCAATGACTGCAACATTAGTGGACTGCTCGTTTTGAATAGCCTTTTCTGTGATTCTAAGCTCTAACGTATGCAGCTTTTCTTCAGAAGACCCCCCTTTCCCTAATAACCAGTGCTCGAATAAGAAGATCTTAATATTGGCTTTTAGTTACAGGCCCCAGACATTTCACATATATTTCAAAACACGAGTTAAGTATAAGTATAAGTATAATTTATTACAACAAATCATGGGCAATCGAAAGAGCATATATAAATACATAATTCGTACATGAAAAATTAAAATCTGACAATAATAATGGAAGTAAGATAAACAAATTAGAAAGCAAACAATAATTACATATGTAGCATGACTCGTGACGATTCATAATCTACTAACAGTCTCTCGTATATTTGAAAACATTTTTGGGTGTAAGATGCTAACATATTGCATATATTCTCGTTTTCACAAGATAACAACCAGATAAATTTGTTAGTTACGTCTAAGTGTTGAAAGTTTGAGCAAAGTTTCTCTACTTCACTGAACAGATTTGCCCGCTCTACAGTGTACGAGGGACAATGCATAAGAGTTATGATTGTATATGGTTCTTATAACTGTGTTTCCCTTGATGAAGCGGACAAACAATTGCACTTTTCAATGTACTGTAGAAGCAGAAATATTCGACGTGGATTTTATTTCGTTTATTTCATGGGTATGAAAAATCCACAAAATTAAATCCCGACGAATTTAAAATATTTAGTTAAATAATGTTATCCAAGATTGAAAATCCACGAAAACTTGTCCCCATCAATTCAGTTTTGTGCTTTTAACCACGAAAATTTACTAACGAATATAAATGATTATTCAGTATTCAAATGAATTGGTTATCAGATGTGTCGTTTGCGTTTGTTTCATATATCAAGTTATATATATCAAGGGAGTTCCTTTACGTTTCGTTGTTCTCGTATAGTTCTCTTGTCTCGGGTTCTCTCTTGGTGAATTGAACTTTTATCGATTTGGTTTTTAAAGTGTGTTATTTTTTGTGCTTTGTACAAGATAAACAATAGGGAAAGGTTGGGCCCAAAAAACTAGTTTAACCCCGCCACATTTTATATGTGCCTGTCCTAAGCCAGGAATCCTTGTCAAAGCTTTTGTTTGACCTTGTCTACTATCTGTTTTTTTTGTTTTATGTCAAGAAATGGGTCTTTCTTTGATATTCTAGGGATTTGTTTGAATCTTATGTATTGTATTTTTAGTCTTGGGCCAATGCAAGACGGCGAGCAGTGACCCCTGGTCATGTTGAAGACTGCTGGCTGTTTTCCATTGTGATTTTTTAAATTGCCGTTTCTTTAATGTTGGTTGTGTTGCGTACACTTATTCCACATCTCTTTATCGTCTATATCTATGTCAATTCATATAGTCTAGAAATTTTACGATTTTCAACAAGATTTTTATTAAGAATTTCAATTTGTTTTTTTTTTTTTTTTTCTATTTAAAAAAATGTGGCTTCGAAACATGGGTGTTTTATTCTGTATATCTCTCTTGTGGTTGTACAAAAACACACGAAACTTTTAAAAAGTTAAGTAGAACCGATCATGTTTTATTTTTTAAACAGGTTCGATTTGCGTTGTCAAGATTTAAATATAGTGTAAATATTTTGACAAGAGATTCTCGAGAAAAAGAAGTTGACTTTAAAAGTTAATTAAATGTAATTCAATATTTTGGTTATGTTATTAGTGATACTCATGAAAAAAAAAATTAAAATTATAAGAGAAAACAGTTTTCCTATACTTTTGCCTACAGGTTATGAGTGTTGAATTCAATCATCACTTAAAAATATTTTATAAAAGCTCTTTTAATTTGATATAAATAATATATGATTTTGTAACAGTACACATCTTATATGTGACTGCTTAATCTTTTTGTTTAATAATGAGATGTGGAATAAGTTTACGCGACACAACCTCTACAAAAACAAGCGGTAAACAATATAGGAGAGCCAGCAGCCTTCGATGTGACCAGTGGTTTGCATTTGTGCTTGATAAAAATAATTTATAATACATAAGATTAAGACCCATTTCTGGCAATAGAACGTGGCTTACATTTAAGCTGTTTGTTGAAACATTTAACATTTTAATAGTTCTTTTTTTTAAAAATCACCCAATCCTAAAAATGCCTACGTTTGCTAATGAGCATGAAAACTAAGGTAATTGGTAGCTAAAAGTGCGCCACAAGAGCAGATCCAAAAAGGGGACAGGGGGCCTGGACGGCATTTTGTCTGAACAAATATGATGGAAGGAAAATTATTGAAGCATGACGATTTTGACCGCCTTTAGCCAGTCAGTTTTGCCATTTTCAAAATTTACGGATCCAGCACTGGCACACATTTTTTTTCGAGCACCATTGTTAACAATGCCATATGTCAACTGCAACTGAGAGAAGTAGTTATTAAAACATGTAATTAATTTTATTTACAATGCATTTATTTTTGTATACTATTTCTTTTTGTGTTTCAGGACCTCTGATGGGAAGAAGAAATGACAAAGACATTAGAAAATCATTACTTGAGCATACAGCAATTAAAAAGACAATGATGAGTTCGCCGGAAACGAAAACGCAACCTATGCGTGCGCAGCCAATGCGTGCGCAGCATGACATTGCCAGTTCAAATGAGCCTTCCGGTTCAGTTGTACCTGGAAGAACTGTTTTGGTTAAAAAGTTCAATAAACAAATGTGGCGACCGTCGATCGCAGGATCAGAAGGATCTGACCAACGACCATTTTCACCATTTGGTGGAACTTTACCGCCATCAAAAATTGTAAAGAAAAAGGTTGTCGAAGTATTTGTTTGATCGATATTGTTTTATGCATGTACAATGTGGACCAAGAGTGATATATTCACTTTTTGTGTGGTTATTGCCTTACGATAAAAGCATATTGACCGTATTTAGTTTATGGCTTGGAAAATGTCATAACTCATGCTTTGAAAGTCGTGAAATGGAGTTATTATCACATTTGTAGAATGTAACTGAAAAGTTCTTTTTTACATTTGTTCAAAGGTTAAACTCACTTTAGAACAAAGTACACATAAGACAAAATGTGAATAAATATAGGTTGTGAATATGCAGTTGAATATTTATATTTTATATTAAATTTGCATATTTTTCCAAATTGCGCCATCATTTTCCTCGAAATATATTCGTTGCCCCATTATCGAATAAGGTATTTTGCGAAACATGTAGCCACGCCAAAATTCTATCAAATGAACAAAATTCTGACAGTGTAAGAGCCCTTACATATTTTGTAATATTTTGTAAAGTGTTATAACTTGTGTTGATAACCTCGGTGCTGAGTTTTGCCTCTCTTTCGATCTTTTTATGTACAAGTTGGTGTACTAATTTAATACTCTTATGTTTCGACCTTCAAGTGATTTTCATTCCAATCCTACATGATAAGATGTTACATCTTGAAACAGGAACGTTGCCGGGTCTCTGACAAGCGATGCAGTTCGGGGGGTTAGTCTTGAAGGGGAACCGCACTACCAGCTTGGGAATTTTTTTCTGAAATTGGACACATTAAGTGCATTTCTCGAGTGACCTGTAGTTTCCCTCGGGTATTTCAGTTCCACCCACCATGAAAACTGACGACAACGGACTGTATGCCGCATGTTCATCATTACTGAGGGGCCGATGGGTTTATTTCGTTCTCCGTTATTGACAATTTTTATTTTCCGTGAATTGTGATTTGTTGAAATATTTTTCCGTGCATCGTGATTGGATATTGCACGTGAACCTTTCTTAGCAAAGTATTTTGTCCGTGATTCGTTTTAGGCATGCTTTAGGGAGCGACCATTTGATTTTTATGGGGGGGGCTATGGGTTTCAGAATGAGTTAGCGAGAGAAGAACCCCTGGGTTACAGAATGAGTTAGCGAGAGAAGAACCCCTGAGTTTCCGAGGAAGAATTTATATGTATAATGTATGTTAATTGTACTTAAGTACAAAAAGATAAAGAGACACTATAACCTCATATCTACATTGATATTTCAAATATAATCGAAGGTGGGTTTTGCATCCTTCAATCTTTTTCCTCGTCAATAGACGAACGTCATCGACGTCTTTGAACTTAAGTACACGGAGTAAGGTACAACCTTTTTAAAGTGTTCATGTAGAGGGCACATTTTAAAAAATTAATATTACAATTATTAATCTGTAGTAGTAATTATGTTGGATTATCTGTCAACAGGCCAACACTTGATATATAAATATGTTCAAGATTTTAATTTGGTTGCTAGAATTTTAACTTATAATGAAACGTTGTCCTGTTATTCAATAATTAAAATTTGTAATTTTATCAGTATTTTTCTCACTGATTATTTGAAAAATTGCCAGCATTTAAAGTTTATTGGGGTTAAAACGTCAAAATCCCCTATCACAAATATTGAATTAAATTAAACAAATATTTAAAATCAGCATAAAAGATCTTTAATAATACCAATAAAAGGATAAAAAGATTAAATCAACACGTGACCTTTTTGCTGGCTACACACGAAATGTACATATATGTTTAAAAATGTGCATTGATTTTTATTTTAGGGTCCAAATAATCAACATATCACCACTATACCAAAATGTTTGACTTCAATGTGTACATATTTACTAGCATATTGACATTACAAAGCACCAAGTCATTCTTTTTAGTTTAAAATGTTGTACAATCATAGAAATACCCCCCCCCCCCCCCAAAAAAAAAAAATAAAATAGCTTAAACTAGATACCAGGGAGATGATAGCCATCTCCAAGGGCCCCGCTCCCATAAAAAATTGTGAACCGGCATTAAACACAAACTTGATCTGTAACTCATCAAGGTAAACTCACATACCAAAAATCAGTTCATTATCTATAAGCGTTTAGAAAAAAGTGCGGAAAACTGAAATTTTAAAGAATTTTCAAGTTTCAAAGGGCCATTACTCCCATAAAAATATGTGGACCGGCACGAAACTCAAACTTGATCTGTAACTCATCAAGGTCAACTCACATACCAAAAATCAGTTCATTATCTATAAGCTTTTAGAAAAAAAGTCAGGAAAACTGAAATTTTAGTGAATTTTCAAAGTTCAAAGGGCCATAACTCCCATAAAAATTTGTGGACGGGCACAAAACTCAAACTTGATCTGTAACTCATCAAGGTAAACTCACATACCAAAAATCAGGTCATTATCTATAAGCGTTTAGAAAAAAAGTCAGGAAAACTGAAATTTTAGTGAATTTTCAAAGTTCAAAGGGCCATAACTCCCATAAAAATTTGTGGACCAGCACAAAACTCAAACTTGATCTGTAACTCATCAAGGTCAACTCACATACCAAAAATCAGCTCATTATCTATAAGCGTTTAGAAAAAAAGTGCGGAAAACTGAAATTTTAATGAATTTTCAAAGTTCAAAGGGCCATAACTCCCATAAAAATTTGTGAACCGGCACGAAACTCAAACTTGATCTGTAACTCATCAAGGTTAACTCACATACCAAAAATCAGTTCATTATCTATAAACGTTTAGAAAAAAAGTCCGGAAAACTGAATTTGTTACGGACGGACGGACGGACGGACGGACGCACGGACGGACAGACTGATTACTATAGGGCGTCCGCAACAAAGTTGCGGGGCCCTAATAAGTCCTAAATTCTATCAGAGATACATATTTGGAACTGGGCCTTTCTTGTAGAAAACAAAATGTTCATGACCCATACTCAGATAATCTATACTAAATCGATTGATAGTTGCTGATAAATCTGCATGAACACAAATTACGAAAAAAGTGTATCAGACGCCAGACATTTGTTCGTTCCCGCTCCGAGTTGTTGCGGGGAAAGAAAAAAAACGAAGATACCAATCAAATATTCGATTATAAAATAAGCTGCATGGATTTCAATTTATGGTAGTGATAGGGGAATCCGTTCATTTGTCTGTCCGTGCGTTGATCCGTTAATTGGTCCTTAAGGTTCATGGTTACACTTCGAAAAAAAAATGGTAGTAATTTGACCTCAGTATTTCCTAGTCTATGTACCACTTAAACTACACATAGAAATAAAAAGCGTCTAGCTATAAAAATCGCCGATCATTTTCCCTTATATTTCACAAGATAAGTCTTGTTGTTTTCTCTATTCATTTTCTTTCCGTTCAAATTGTACCTTAAATAAAGCATGTATAACCTCTTAATAGCCTTCCATAAAACCGAATGTGAGTAGGTTTAATAACATCAAAAATAGAACAACCTTGCACGTGGAGGCCATTTGACAGGGCAAGGTTGATATATGGCTATATTTGGGTGAACTGAAAAACGCAAAGAAAATGCTCCGGCAAAACGGATAAATTTTACACCTACTTTACGCAAAAATTATATATCTAGACGCTGCTACGCCTTATTAAGCGATTTAATGTGTAATTTAGGCTCCACATAGACTGAAAAAAAGACGTGAAATATCAGTCATTTTTTCCGAAGTGTAAAGATGAATCTTAATTACATTATATCTCAGGGTACCCATCTCATTTACTTCTTCTGAACTCCTTTGTTTATTTTCCATTTAGTTTTCCAATTTTATACAAAATACCAATATGTGTCCAAAAAAAAACCTTAGTTTAAAATCCTCGATCGCGAGCCACCTTTATCAAGGTGGAAGGTACGTAAATGGTTTAGTCCAACATTTTTTTTATAGATTTGGTATATATAGATTTATTTTGTCAAATCCTACCAAAATATCGAAAAAAAATATATAGGTCACCGATATAACTTAGAAGGTATGGCACACTGAAAATTGAATGTTCAAATATAGCGTTAAAAAAGGTTTAACGTCAACTACAACTAACAAAGCCTTATTTCCAATGACATGCGCATTACCACTAATGAATATTCATCGTCCCAGGGAACGTGCCATGTGCAGATTCTAAATATAGCAATAATAAAAACATGGTTAAACTGAAAGTAGATTGATTACTTAAAAATATAGATAACTGACTAACATTGGCAGGCATTGTTGTCGGTTTATGTGTTTGTGTGACTTTAGCCTTTAAATATTAAAGCTGTCTGTTACGCCTTTGCGCCGAAGAGTAGTTATCAGCCATATGATGGGTAGATGTTAACTATATATATGTTCCTTTCAGACTTTTAACATTTGATCTTTTTTTCTCTGGTATAACGCATATAACATAAAAAATTCAAAAGCCAGAGCCCAGATCTATTGGATTTAGGGACGGACCATTTAACTTGAAAAGGGGGGGGGGCTTAGTTTTTTGTTTTGATCAGATTTTTTTTCGCACAGAGCACGGACAAAATATTTATTTTTCAAAGGCGTCGCGACAGAATTTTTTTTTTTCATTAACAGCATATTTTTTTTGGCAGAAATCCTTCAGAATATTTCTTTTTCTTACCCTCAGCTGCCAAAATATTTTTTTCGTCAAAAATAATATTCAGAATATTTTTTTAGGACTGAAAAAGCAAGCCCCCCTTCAAGTTCAATGGTCGGTCCCTTAGGAATATGACTGGAAAGTTGAAGTATATGTCTGTGGGTAGGAATCTTCCTTCTTTTGTTGTATTTGAAGACATGAAAACTAGTAATTAAAGTCATGCTATATGTCTGTGGGTAAGACTCTTCCTTCATTGGTTGTATTATAAGACATGACAACTAGTAGAGTCATGTTATATATGTCTGGTTAAGAAATCTTGCTTCATTAGTTGTATTTGAAGACACGACAACTAGTAAAGTCATGCTATATGTCTGTGGGAAGGAATCTTACTTCATTAGTTGTATTTTAAGACATGACAACTAGTAAAGTCATGTTATATATGGATAAGAAATCTTGCTTCATTAGTTGTATTTGAAGGCATGACAACTAGTGAAGTCATGCTATATGTGTGTGGGTAGGAATCTTACTTCATTAGTTGTATTTTAAGACATGACAACTAGTAAAGTCATAGTATATGTCTGTGGGTAAGACTCTTCCTTCATTGGTTGTATTATAAGACATGACAACTTGTAAAGTCATGCTATATTTTGTGGGAAGGAATCTTCATTCATTAGTTGTATTTTAAGACATGACAACTAGTAAAGTCATACTATATCTGTGTGGGTAGGAATGTTCCTTCATTAGTTGTATTATAAGACACGACAGCTAGTAAAGTCATACTATATGTGTGTGGTTAGGAATCGTCCTTCATTAGTTGTATTTTAAGACACGACAACTAGTAAAGTCATACTATATGTGTGTGGATAGGAATCTTACTTCATTAGTTGTATTTTAAGACATGACAACTAGTAAAGGCATACTATGTGACTGCGGGTAAGAAATCGTCCTTCATTGGTTGTATTGTAAGACATGACAACTAGTATTCCATATTCTTTCGTTTTTAATAGTAAAGTCATGTTATATATGTCTGGATAAGAATTTCTTCATTAGTTGTATTTGACGACATAACAACTAGTAAAGTCATATCATATGTCTGTGGTTAGAAATCTTTTCACTACCACAACCAGCAAACATCAAGAGAGGGACGGAACGAACGTTCAATTTTAAAGGGGGGGCTTAGGAGATTTTGGAAATGAATAATCAAGCCGGCAAAATATATACTAGTAATCTGGCGCCGACCCCGACGCCGACCGATGTTTGCTGGTTGTGGTAGTGAAAAGATTTCTAACCACAGACATATAATGAAGCAAGATTTCTTATCCAGACATATATAACATGACTTTACTAGTTGTCATGTCTTAAAATACAACTAATGAAGTAAGATTCCTATCCACACACATATAATATGACTTTACTAGTTGTCATGTCTTACAATACAATCAATGAAGGACGATTTCTTACCAGCAGTCACATAGTATGACTTTACTAGTTGTCATGTCTTAAAATACAACTAATGAAGGAAGATTCCTACCCACAGACATAAAGCATGGCTTTACTAGTTGTCATGACTTCAAATACAACTAAAGAAGTAAGATTCTTACCCACAGACATATACTATGACTTTACTAGTTGACGTGTCTCATAATACAACTAATGAAGGACGATTCCTACCCACACAGATATAGTATGACTTTACTAGTTGTCATGTCTTAAAATACAACTAATGAAAGAAGATTCCTACCCACACACATATAGCATGAATTCACTAGTTGTCATGCCTTCAAATACAACTAATGAAGCAAGATTTCTTATCCATATATAACATGACTTTACTAGTTGTCATGTCTTAAAATACAACTAATGAAGTAAGATTCCTTCCCACAGACATATAGTATGACTTTACTAGTTGTTGTGTCTTCAAATACAACTAATGAAGCAAGATTTCTTATCCAGACATATATAACATGACTCTACTAGTTGTCATGTCTTATAATACAACCAATGAAGGAAGAGTCTTACCCACAGACATATAGCATGACTTTAATTACTAGTTTTCATGTCTTCAAATACAACAAAAGAAGGAAAATTCCTACCCACAGACATATACTTCAACTTTCCAGTCATATTCCTAAGGGACCGACCATTGAACTTGAAGGGGGGGCTTGTTTTTTTCCATAAAAAAATATTCTGAAAATTATTTTTGACGAAAAAAATATTTTGGCAGCTGAGGGTAAGAAAAAAAATATTCTGAAGAAGGATTTCTGCCAAAAAAAAATATGCTGTTAATGAAAAAAAAAATTCTGTCGCGACGCCTTTGAAAAATAAATATTTTGTCCGTGCTCTGCGCGAAAAAAAATCTGATCAAAATAAAAAAACTTAGCCCCCCCCCCCTTTTCAAGTTAAATGGTCCGTCCCTAAATCCAATAGCTCTGGGCTCTGGCTTTTGAATTTTTTATGTTATATGCGTTATACCAGAGAAAAAAGATCAAATGTTAAAAGTCTGAAAGGAACATACCTAGTTAACATCTACCCATCATATGGCTGATCTACTCTTCGGTGCAGAGGCGTAACAGACAGCTTGTTATACCCAGCTTTAATATTTAAAGGCCAAAGTCACACAAACACATAAACCAACAACAATGCCTGCCAATGTTAGTCAGTTATCTATATTTTTTAGTAATCAATCTACTTTCAGTTTAACCATGTTTTTATTATTGCTATATTTAGAATCTGTATATTGCACGTGTCTCTGGGACGATGAATATTCATTAGTGGTAATGCGCATGTCATTGGAAATAAGGCTTTGTTAGTTGTAGTTAACGTTAAACCGTTAAAAAAGGCCGCAAAATGCGTACGGTTTTCACTTTTATTATTCTTAAGAAAAAACCTACCCAATGACGTCATTTTCCCGTTTTCCGATAGGGGCGCTGATTTACGTACCAATTACCTTAACCGGATTTGGTTCACACCAACAGCAATTGCTTTCTATTTTAAAGCACCTAAGTTCACTCTTGTTTCGGCTTGAATTCAGGTCGCTGATTGCGGTTTAGTTGTGTGTTTTGTATTTGTTGTATTGTTTGCATTTTGATGATTATGTGTCAACCATTTTTTTGTTTTTGCATATTCGAATTGATGACCTTTCATTGCCACTTTGGTACAATTTTGCTACTTTAAATTCTAAACAATGACGGAATGTCTGTTTAATTCTTAATTTTGTCTTGCACACGGAACTAGCTCGAAAGTTTTACAGAAAACGATTTTACTTTATACTATTCTTCGATAAATTAGTAAGAGGTGAGATGGATCCACTTGTCTTTTGAAATAAGACGTCTTAATAAGGCGCTTATTCATATATTAAGTTTCAACATTCCGTCCGCTCCAGCATATGGAGTTTACGTATCACAATTGATTCAATATTCCAGAGCATGTGGGGAGTACAACGACTTCCTTGATCGAGCTACACGGCTGACAAGCAAATTGTTAACACAGGGGTACGTTGCTCCCAGGTTGTTGTCATCACTCAAGAAATTTTACGGACGACATCATGTGCTTGTATACAAATATGCGATTTCTATCTCTCAGATGAGCACAGATGTTGGTTTGACATAGAGTTTTGTAATGTCAGCCTTTCCGGATTTGACCAACACTTAATCGATCTTTGGCAACGTGACGGGTGTGGTATTGCAAGCAGGAACTGCTTACTCCTCCGGAGCACTCTCGTTTCGACTTGAGTTCGAGTTGCTGAATGCGGTTTTGTTGTTATGTGTGTGTGTGTTTTATTTTGTTATGTGGTTTGTTTTGTTTTGTTGATTTTTTTTGTCTGCCGGTTTTGTCTTTGTCCTTGTATTTACGGTTTTATGATACTGATTACCCCTTTGGTACACCTTTGCTTCTTTCAACTATGAACCCCTTTCAAAGTCGCAAAAGACGTCTGAAGCAGGACAAGCTCTGCGTGCAAGGCTAAATTTTCGGAAGGACCTCTATCGTATCGTTACTTTCATATGTACCGATGAGCAATTCAAGATACATTCAATGATGTTTGTGTCAGAGGAAAAATCAAAAGAGGAACCAATGGGTCATTCGAATGTCAAACTTCGAAATGACAAAAAAAAAAAAGAACAGCACCAAGATACAGACAACATGAAAGCACACAAAAACAAAAACGCAAAACTAAAATTTCAGCGTGTCAAATCCGGTAAACGTATAATCACGTTTAAGCATCGTCTGTCCATATTATAGATGTCCTATATACGATATGATGTCTTCCATAAAATTTCTTAAGAAAATAACCGAGGAGTATTTTTTGTGTGTCAAATGTAACGCTCTACCATGGAAATCAATTCAAAAGTCACACAAGCTCTGGAATAACGAATCAGTTGTGATATGTAAACTCCATAAGCTGAATTTGATGAAAGGTTCAAGTCTTTTTTAGGAATGACCACAATATTTTTTTCTGTCTATGAAGAAATACCATTTAAAAATGTGGTACACACTGTGTGTTAAGATAGCAAAGTAATCAACAAGAAGGCGAATCTGTTCTTAAGCAGTCATACTTGTCGACCGTAGGTCGTCAGCATGAATGGTAAATCAATTTTAGCTCGTCTTAAACAGTTAACTATCAACAAGATTTGCAAATATACAGTCCGTCATGAGTTAAGCATCGCCATATATTTTTTCTTAAAACAATTTCAAAGTAAAAATGCAAACGCCAGATATTAACTAAAAGATAGGTTTGAAAGGTGTATCATTAAAACACACATGTCGATGTAATGTTACAACAAAGGGTATGGACGAGAGATGGAAATCTAAAGTGAAAAGACACGGCGAGCTTATTATATAATAAAGATATATATTTTTAAGTTAAGAGAAAACTATGTACAGTGAAGAAATGTTAATTTAGTGTTGAAGTGCTGAGATAGCTGCCTTGAATGACTCAGATGATTCACTCAGGCCCCACCGCCACAAAACTTCAATAAAAACCTAGAGTAAGTCTGAGTAATTACTAATGGAGTTGAGAATATTCTCAGACTTAAGAATATTTGTTTTGTTTTGTTGCACCGTGGCCAGGACAGCGCCCAAAGGAAGGTTGTTCCAGTTTCGGATCGTTCGGGGAAAGAAAGTTTGTTTACGGATTTGAAGACGAGATTGTTGAATTTGGAAGATGCGGGTCATGTGTCTAGTGAGCCGGTTTAGTTTAATAAGACGATCTTCATCGTTTTTCCTTAGATATTTTATAAAGCATTGTCCAATGGTGTCTGTTTTGTGGTTTGCTAGGGATCTCAAGATCAGATCATAAATCATGTTTCTTACGCTTGGTGTATTATGGGAGCGACTATAGGCATGCATATACCTTGCAGTCCTGCGCTGCACTTCTTCCATATATTTTTTTATGTCTTACTGTGTTAATGAATCCCACACGTATCAGGCATACTCCACTTTATAAGGTTAAACTATTGATTTGTATGACTGCGTTTTTACCGGGTGGAACTGATATAAAAGCTACATGTAAATACGCAATAGTGTGATCGGCAAATAATTTTATTGTTGATATTAAACCTACTAGAATGTCGTTAATGTAAAAAGAAAAAGACTGGGCACCAGTACAGAACCCTAAGGAACTCATGACTTAATTGATACATTATTCTTCTTTTATACCTGTACGGTTTTTGGTTGTTTTTGTTCTTTTGGTGGTTTTTAGCTCACTTGCCGAAGGCAAAGTGAGCTTTTGCCATCACTTGGCGTCCGTCGTCCGTCGTCTGTCGTCCATCGTTCAACTTTCCAAAAATCTTATTCTCTGAAACCGCTTAGTCAAATGTAATGAAACTTGGTAGGGCTGTTTTGTAGTATGTCCTCTACAAAATATCGTTCGAAATTTTGATTCGACAAAAAACATGGCCGCCATGGCTAAAAATAGAACATAGGGGTAAATTGCAGTTTTTTTGCAAATTACTCAAAAACCGTAACAGATATCAAAATTCTGGCATAGTTAAAAGTGATCAGCACCTCAAGATCTACCCGCCCAGAAATTTTCGAGAAGACCAAATAACCGAAGTAGGAGTTATAATTGCCCTTTTTCTGGATTTTTTCAAAATTTTTACTTCAAATTAGCCCTATATCTTGAAAACTATAAAAGATATTTCAAAAAAATTAAATTGCATATGACTAAGCACATCAAGATCTACAAAAAGTTGTAACAGAGTCAAAGTTATAGGATCGTTCCTTTATGAGTTATACCCCTTGGATCGTAAAAATTGACCATTTTCACAGCTTTTAGTTCAACTTTTCAAAAATCTTCTTCTCTGAAACCGCATGGCCAAATGAAATGAAACTTGGTAGGGTCGTTCTGTAGTATGTGGTCTACAATATAATCGTTCGAAATTTTGATTCAACAAAAAACATGGCCGCCATGGCTAAAATAGAACATAAGGTTTAATTGCAGTATTTTGCAAATTGCTCAAATATGGTATCAGATATTAAAATTCTGTTGGGTAATAATGATCAGCACATCAAGATCTACCTGCCCTGAAGTTTTGAAGAAGATCTGACAATGGTTGTAGGAGTATTGCTCTTTTTCTTGTTTTTCTTTTTCAAATTTTGCTCTTTTTAGACTAATATCTTGAAAACTATACAAATTATTTGAAAAATTTAAATTGGATATGGTTAAGCACATAAAGATCTAAAAAATAGGTAATGGGGTCAAAGTTGTAAGACCTTTCTTGATAGGAGTTGATTCCCTTAGAATATTAAAATTGATAATTCCACAGAGTAGCAGTCCTTTGTTAAATTACCCAGCTTATAAGTATCATCGAATACAATGTGAGCGATTCAAGCTCCGAGGGCCTCTAGTTTTTTCTATGTACACCCAATCATATACATTTAGATCCGAAAAACTATTCCAGTCGTACGTCCATAAATACAAATACAAATACTAAAGCTTAATTTGGCTATGCTGTATAACGATATTTCAAGGAGTAACCTCTCATCAGCTGCATTCGAATCAATAAATTGAAAGACCAAAAAAAAAAAAAATGTGTTGAACGAAAAGTACTTAAGACCAAAACTTTCGAACAGAGTGGGACAAATGCAGCACCGAAAATATCGACCATGTGCAGTACAAGGAAAGAAACCTGGTGTAATAAACAATTTTTAATGTAACAGCCGGAAATTTCAAAGACAAAAAATATATGGGAAGTTACCCCCCCCCCCCAAAGGTATTGTTCCTTTATAGTTTTTATACCCCGCCACACGAAGTGGCAGGATATTATGTTATACCCTTAGTTTTTTTCGGTGTCTGTCCGTCCGTCCGTCTGTCCGTCTGTCCGTCCGCCCCCCCGAAGGTTTCCGACCAATAACTTGAAAACGCGTCAAAGGATTTGAATGATATTTTGCACAGCTATTTAGTACAATAAAATACAGGTCAAGTTCGATTTCCAGCATGATCGAAAAAATGTTTTTTGAGATAGGCCACTTTGAAAAATCTAATTTCATGAAATTTTGAGTTTCCGACCAATAACTTGAAAAAGCGTCAAAGGATTTGAATGATATTTTGCACAGCTGTTAAGTACAATAAAATACAGGTCAAGTTCGATTTCCAGCATGATCCAAAAAATAGTTTTTGAGATAGGCTACTTTGAAAAATCAAATTTCATGAAATTTTGAGTTTCCGACCAATAAATTGAAAACGCGCCAAAGGATTTTAATGATATTTTGCACAGCTGTTTAGTACAATAACATACAGGTCAAGTTTGATTTCCAGCATGATCCAAAGAGTAGTTTTTGAGATAGGCCACTTTGAAAAATCAAATTTCATGAAATTTTGAGTTTCCGACCAATAACTTGAAAACGTGTCATGGGATTCAAATAATATTTTGTACAACTATTGAGTACAATAAAATACAGGTCAAGTTCAATTTCCAGCATGATCCCAAAAACAGTTTTCGAGATAGGCCACTTTGAAATATAATTTTAATAACTTTTGATATTATAACGTGGCAGGGTATCATTTAATATCCCATTACATGCACTATTTTTTGCTTTATTTTGCTTTATTATAATATTTAATAGCGAGCATAGCTCACAAGCGGGCACGAAGTCCCCGCTCGAGCGGAGAGCTCTACGGTATTTGTTTCCGCGAGAAATTTGCTAATGCTGATTTAGATTTTTTATGGTCCGGAAAGGGTTATTATTTTTACAGGACCGGAGTGAATGTTAAAATAATTTATAAGAAAAAAAATAATGCTTAAAAAATAATAAATTGCGCTTTTTACAAGAAAACAATATTCTTAAAATAATAGATACACATAAGCTGCTTGTTTCGTCTTGGTTGTATGCACGTACGAAACTAACGTGTCTCGAAGCTTAATCGCCCCATACCATCTCGCCCCAAATACATTATATAAACAAAACGTAGTTCCTTTTAGCTATGCTCGCATTTAGGCAATGCCTACTCCATATTAATATTATACAGCCACAGTCAATGTCTACTATATCCTGAGCAAATGAGTGAGTGGGCTTGTGTTTTACCCTCAAGCAACGCTATATAGATAATTTATAGGCGATGGACACGAAAGTATGATAAAATGAACATGATGAGAAATTTGGGGTCGGCGGGAAACATGGGAACAGTTAATTTTGAACAGAAAAGGAGAGAGGCGAAAAACTTAGCTGATGTGGCGCACTAACTTGACGGTCCACAAAGGGGTATTTAACGTCATGAAGCGTGGCACTTTCCACACACGTTGGCCCACTATGATCAGCAGTCATGGTTTTCTTATTATACAAGCTGGACTCTGCTGTTAGGGGCATATTCATCTCTTCGGTCCGCACAAGACTAATTACTTGTTTGTTGTCTTTATTTGACTGCTTGACAATATCTTACAGTGCCTCTTAACGAGTTGGCTAGGAAACGTTAACTAGTAATAAATTTTAAAACAAAGTCTCTTTGATCTGTTTGATTTAAAAACGTATTTAAAGTTAAGTCTACTACATGAGAAGAATACGGAATGGTTCGTTTAGATACTTTTCATCAGGTATCATGCGCAAAAAGGTGCAACGGGCCGTACAGTTTCAAAGTGAGTACGCGCAACGAACCGTACAGTATCATTGCAACGGGCCGTACAGTGAAGAAAAAACTTTTATCTTTATTTTCATTTAAAGTATGTTGTTTTGCCTCAAATTGTTAAATGATTTCCAAAACTATACTATAAAGTTTCTTTTGATACCCAGAAGATTAATTAAATGTTTGTGTAGTACCAAATATATATGATTTTTCTGTCGAGTTTTCTAATAAAATATCATGACCCTAATGCGTTTTCAAAAGTATACGACGAAGGATTAAGAATTGTTGTATTTGTGTATTTATTTACTTTACCAAAGGTTTCCTTTACACGAATCATAATCAAAAGGTATTTTTGAACAATTTAATTTATTCAAATTCGAGGTTTTCTTAGTCAGCAATCAAATTTTCTTCCTTGTTTACCATTGAAAAACGCACTACTTCCGGAATGCACTGTACGGGGGTTGGACACCGTGCATAGTATTGTATGATTTTACCCGATTCTGAATTCAAGTTTCGGAGAGCAATAGAAGAAGCAGAGATTTCAAGCAAACCCTTTTAAGACACTTACACATAACACTTACTTAAGATGTCGTGTCGACAATCACTTGAAAGTACAAATATGAGTTTTTAATGGGTTTTGCAGTTTTTAGGCCTTCTTAAAAATGTCTACTTTTTCCCGACTTTCTGATCGTGTTTATTTCACATGATAATTTCTCTTTAAAACCACACGGATATAAAACTTTTACTTTTCGATGATGATTAAACTGGAGTGTTTCAAACAGTTAATCAGAGATTGAAGGTAAAAAAATCTTTTTTTCATGGTTTTTCAGAAAATGTCATTTGAGCTAAAACTGTTTCCAGATTGACATTTCTGTCGTTAAAATTGCGTGATCAGAACACCCATAAAGTAACAATTTTGTCTGGAGAAGGTAAAACATGTCAGCAAACTTTTTGAGCAATGAAATAACATTTCTTTTAAAAATGGTTTTTTGCAGAAAATGAGATTTGAGAAAAGTGATGTATGGGACAGAGAACAAACACCTTTGCTCGCACAAATAAATACGATATTAAATTTCAAAGTTTCTACCAAAAAAAAAAGTTTCCGTACCGATTCCATTTCCTAAGGACAGCGTCCCTCTTTCAGTTTTTGGCCTAAAATTTGACAAGAAAAGATTTATCCCCCTTTTTAACCATTTGTCCTGGGTTTTGTTCGGTCATTTAATGAAAATGGTTACTGTAAGACACCAAGCCAACTTACACAACACACCACTTCAACTGAACGAAATTTGAATTTTAGTCAAAGTTTTTCTAAGAAACATTTAAGACGTTAAATCATGTTATTTACCATGGATTTACTTTTATTATACTGTACACAGTGCCTGAAATGGCCACTTGCCCACTGGCCAATTGCGAGTAGATTTTTGACACATATAAGAACACTGGCCAAAAAATTTTCTTTGGGCCACCAGATTGGGTTTTCCTATTTCAGGCACTGTATACCCTGGCCAAATTCAATCTGGTGACTGCAGATCAGAACCGACCACTCATGGGAGGCATGAGATGGTGTAGACCAACTTCCAACGGTAAAGCGTTGGAAAGTTTTAAATGGTAATATGACCCGACGTACAATTAAGGAAAGAATAGTGTCCCCTTATCTTGCCAAATTCCGCCCTAGTAGACTGTGACAGGAATTTTTATTAAAAATAATTAAGCATATACACACGAACACAAAAATAATTAAAAATTGAATGAAGCTGGTAACTTAGAACTTTTAAAAGTCTGTATTTGGTATACTCGCGATATGCAGGTAGAAAAAAATAAATATATATTAAGTAACATTTTAAAAAAGTCATTCAAATACTAGCAAAATGAACATTGACACGGATATTTTTGTAAAATCCAAGTGTATTTCAAACTGCATCGTCCGCAAATTTGTAGATTTGTCGATTCTAAGCTCAAAATTGTAAGATCCTCGGAAGCTCCTGTTGTCATATTTGAAGAGCCTGAAAAGAGAAAATAAAACAACAGCAGCAAAAATGTTGGACGGTGAAAAAGGGGGTGGATGGAGGGATTTTGTTTCCTTCGTCCATCACATGTCAATTCGTGAATAAATTATAAAACCCGGAACAAATACGGATATTAAATTACGGAGAGAGAATAGAAAATTTATTAATCTCGCTTTCATTAAACTGGTTTATCTTATAAATAGATAAACCTCATTAATTAAAGACTCAATAATTTGGCGCATAAATATTGAGACAAACATATTAAATGGCTAATTACGGCCACAGCTAGCTGCAAGAGAGGAATTGACAAGATAGGGAAACAGAATGCCAATCACTAGGATATACGGACAAATCTGTGCACCATTGGTAGGCAATGGATGCTCACATTCCTCTCAGGTTCCTGGAGAGAACGAGGGACACAATATTCCAGTACGCCAGCCCATATTTTGTCACCCCATGGTGCACATGGGAGTAAAATTAATATTATTTTTGATTTAGATTTACCATGGATTTACTTTTATTATACTGTACACAGTGCCTGAAATGGCCACTTGCCCACTGGCCAATTGCGAGTAGATTTTTGACACATATAAAAACACTGGCCAAAAAATTTTCTTTGGGCCACCAGATTGGGTTTTCCTATTTCAGGCACTGTATACCCTGGCCAAATTCAATCTGGTGACTGCAGATCAGAACCGACCACTCATGGGAGGCATGATATGGTCTAGACCAACTTCCAACGGTAAAGCGTTGGAAAGTTTTAAATGGTAATATGACCCGACGTACAATTAAGGAAAGAATAGTGTCCCCTTATCGCCAAATGAGCGTGTCTATACACGTTCAAAAATACATCCCGGCCCCCTTTTGGGACACACTTTCTTTTGTTTAAATTGTAGTTGGATTTTACTTTTTAGTATGCACTGGCCAAATTCAATCCGGAAACAGATCAGAACCGACCACTCATGGAGGCATGAGATGATCTAGACCAAATTTCAACGGTAAAGCGTTGAAAATTTTTAATTGCTATTTATGGAGCAAAACAGTGTTTCCCCTTTTTATTGCCAAATGAGAGTGTCTATACACGCTCAAACTTTACCCAACCGGCCCACTTTATCTACCATTCTTTCGATCTGAGTGAATAAGGGCCAATAGGTAACCGTATAATTGAATTATTCAATATAGTAGAAACCATAAATATAATTTTGTATTTCCCACCTAAGTAGGTATTGCTTGGCTGTTCATGTTTAATAAGGTATTGAATAACTTAAATTCTTCATTCAATCACGGTCTAAACTGAGCATATATAAGATGAGAATAATTGCCTTTTTTTAATGTGATAAAACAAGGCACTTCTTAATGTATGAAAAATTAAACAACATAAATTATCAATCATCGCCTGAACGAATCTCTATAACGTATCTAGTGACTTCATGTTGTTAAGTTATCATGCCCTGATTGAAACATGTTGTGTATTAGCAAGTTTTCTTATTGAGCCACTAGTTTAATTAAGCATGCCTATAGTTTCAATCTCAGAAGCACGAGTACATGTGAATGTTTAGTGTCTGTATTCTTAAATATTTTAATTGTCAACATGTACAATAAGGCATGCGAATAATAAGAAACTAGACAGTAATCAATACTTACGCAATCAATTGACTATCGAGAAAAACTATGTAGAATACAAAGTTTATAAATTGAATAAAAGTTAAATAAAGGGAGTATGTCTACGAAAATAATTTTATACTAACAAAAAGGCCAAAAGAAAAATTTTGGCATTGTCTAATTTTAAACTTTAACATGTAAACAACAAATTAATCTAAAAACCGGAAAAACATTAATCATGAAAAGTTTTACAAAAATTCACATTCATGAGCTTTAATCCCGCCTTTAACATGCACACTGTATCCAACTTTGCTTAAAACTTTTACGGTTCATACACGCTGCAAGCATCCGTCTCCAGTCCCAGACCTCAGTCCGTGTAGAAACAAATGTCGGCGAAAAACGCCAAAGTCTCCAAACAAAGAAAATGATTATATAAATGAACCTGTTCAATTCGTCACCACATTAAAGCTTTCTGAGATCCCGACTGATGGCTGCAACAAATACATTTAAAATATATATGTTGTCACGAAGGCAAAACAAAATCAACCACGTTGGTCTAACAATTGTGAGCGAAACCCAGTCTAATGCAGTTCTGGTACTAAATATAAACATGATATATTTTCAAAGGTTTCCCCTAATTACATTTCGTATGACGTTCAAAATGACATCAAAAGATTGGAGAGCCATGCGAAAAAATGGGAATTTGGCAGACAAAACGCCTTCAAATGATGCCGAAATGGTATTAAAAAAAAAAAGTTTGAATTTTTTTCAGTGGAGTTACTTCCTAAACACTAACGATTGATTATATTAGCCGCTGTAACATGCATCTTTTGATATATTTTTTAAATTCGAAAAACACATTTTCGTTTTACGAGTCCAAGGGAAAATATGAAGCAAAAACACGTATTTTGACCTTCTTTATTAATTGAACATCGACAATTTAACACACCAAAATAAAGTTTGACCTTTTATGTCTTATTTGTATAAATTTTAAGCTTAATGGTAAGTTAATAAAAGCACTATAATTATTTGAAATCAAGCACTAATAATTTGATACTGTACGGCCCGTTGCTTTTTATGGAAACCAAACTGTACGGCACGTTGCTAAAATAATGCGCATATTTTTCCTAATTCATTAAAACGTAAAAAACATATAAAACTATTGCGCGAGGTTATTTTAAAATCGGTTCAAGTAGTTACGCAGTATTTTATTAGATAGAAGAGTTAAAGAAACTGCGCGAGAGAACGGTGTGACAGCTTATCAATAGGGGGAAGGTTGGATCCAAAAAACTAGTTTAACCCCGCCACATTTTATATGTGCCTGTCCTAAGCCAGGAAACTTTGCCTAAGCCTTTGTTTGTCCTTGTCATTCTGTGTTAACTGTTTTATATCTAGAATTGGGTCTTTCGTTGATGATTTAGGGATTGGTTTTGATACTTTTGTATTGTATTATAAGTCTTGGGCCAATGCAAGACGGTAAGCAGTGACCTATGGCTATGGTCATGTTGAAGACTGCTTGCTGTTTTCCGTTGTGATTTTTTGAATTGCTGTTTGTTTATGTTTGCTGTGTCGCGTACACTTATTCCACATCTCAATAGCGTCTAATTATGAACGAGGTGTTTGACCGGGAACTGGAACTTTGAGGAATTTGACAGTTCCAATCCATTTGATAGGTTCGTACAATAATCACTGTCCCAGGTTTTCAATGCTTCTTTTTAATTACCTCTTTTTAACCCTGGCTCTCTAAGTAAATAGTACTCATATATATATTACAATGCATTGCACGCAACAAACCGTCTCTTCTACGTCTACTTATACTGACCTCAGTGTATTGAATATTTTGCAAATATTCGCCGACAGCGCGATAGGTTTATATTATACAATTGTTTACTGGTCATGAGGGGAACAGTACATTTGTTTCCACGAGGTACTTATTATTTCACGAGGCGCGTAGCGCCGAGGGAAATGGTAAGTACCGAGGGGAAACAAATGTACTCAGAAGCGTGGCTTGCACTGAGGCAACCGAGGCACTTGCCTCGGTAGAAAAATTGACAAGTGAAAAAATACATGGGGGGGGGGGGATTCACTCTAAAAATTAAACAAAAGGTTACTCAGAATGTTCCTTGGTTGTTGGTGTCAAATCAAAACAGTGACAGTTGGAGTCAAGTTTGTTATTAATTCCACTAGTCTTTGCTCAACATATTCTTAGGTACAAATGTATGAATTGCGTTCCGTAGCGTTCGCAATCTCTACAGAAAACCGGCATGTTGAGAACTCGGATGCATGTATGTAGTTAAAGCCCGCATCCCGCACAGCTTTGTATAAATTAAAATAAAGGATCAAAGAACCAGGAAAGCCTTTAGCGTTTTTGGAGGCAGGGTAGCCATAAGAACATCGCAAGTTAAAGAGTCCACACAGAGCTTGCGCGGGTATAGTCTCTAGATAGTTAGTACTAATTAAATATCAATTTTACTATAATATCTACACATTACATCTTAAAGTCCAGAGATTAAAGAAATCCGGGAAAGAAATACTTCATGTCAGAACTTGAAACCGAGCTATCTTTTGCACTTGTTCTAGCTAATGCGCATTAAGTTATTAATTTTCCGTCCGTCCGACTTCCCCAAAGTAATTTTTGTAGGCCAGTGGTCCATGCATAGCTGTTCGTACAATAGTAATACTTTTTAAAGAAAACTCCAAAAACAATCATATATTGCCCCTAATGGGTGTAATTTTGCAAAAAAAAGATATGATATGATGTGATGATATAATATATTCATATTTAACAGTTAATACATAGATATAGGAGAATAGGTGTACGCTAATAAAATCAGTGGTAACAAAAAAGACTGCCAGCCGCCTTTATTGTGATTAGTGAACACTGCTTGGCCTTTTCCAATCAGTGGTCCCAGATCCAAAATACGAAATACCTCCTTTCTGGACAGAGCAAAGCTATAACACTAATTAAGATGATCAAAGATGAAGTCAAAGACAAACATAACCTTTTGTGACAAAGGTTACTTGCTTTTGACAGACACATACGAATGCAATTTAAACTAGTTTGTTTTGGTCCTGTGTCGGATAACTTTCATGATTATAAAAATACTGTTCATCGATTAACGAAAGTTATTTATGATTTTAAGTCAAGGTATGCAACATTCATACCTAAATTTTACACTTCAACAAAAATCAGTTTAATTAATGGTTAAAGAGGGAAATATTCTGATTCAAATATTTCTTTTAATTATAGTCTCTTATGAAAATGACTTATTGACATCATAAAATCTGTTGGTTTCATCACAGGGACTTGCTCCCCTCTATCAATATTTTGTTAGAGTCAATGTGCGGTAGGAAAAAAACACAAGGGAGATACTACTTTCACCACCCCCCTTTTCTTTAATTCGATTTTCTTTTAATATATCATTGATCTCGTACCTTTTCTTATATAATTCGTTTCACAGATGATTTTCCTTTCCAAAACACCCAAATATATCTTCATTCATTGCGTTTCAGCCTCAAAATCGGGCTTTGTTCGGACAATTTTGTAAAACTTGGCAATCGCCTGGACCCCTGCCTCGGTAGACATTAAACCCAAGCTACGCTACTGGTACTGTTTTCCGAATGACCAGTAAACAATTGTTTTATTATACTGAATCGGTAAACAACTTAACTAAAGCCACGCCTACTGCTCGGACTCTTTACTTTGTATACAGTGTACTCAGGCCACGCCTACTGCCAATCATACAAAAACCCCGCGAAATTGTATTACGGTACTATTGCCCTAGGGAAATAGTTTTTACTATATCCCTAGGGAAATAGTACTTTTACCAAATTCAAGATGAAATAGTTAAAATGTTTACCTGTATATTATATAGAAAAAATCTACTGATTCAAATCTAAATCAAAAATAATATTAATTTTACTCCCATGTGCACCATGGGGTGACAAAATATGGGCTGGCGTACTGGAATATTGTGTCCCTCGTTCTCTCCAGGAACCTGAGAGGAATGTGAGCATCCATTGCCTACCAATGGTGCACAGATTTGTCCGTATATCCTAGTGATTGGCATTCTGTTTCCCTATCTTGTCAATTCCTCTCTTGCAGCTAGCTGTGGCCGTAATTAGCCATTTAATATGTTTGTCTCAATATTTATGCGCCAAATTATTGAGTCTTTAATTAAACTCCCATCTAGCTAGAAAAATGTGCATTTAAAAACTTCATTTTTTGCAATTCCGTAATTATACCGGTTCCGGACCGCACTACTTCCGGAATGCACTGTACGGGGGTTGGACACCGTGCTATGAATCCATATTTTTTAAATCTTTCTTATCCTTCAAAAGTTGTAGAATGCAAAATTGTCCTTCTTGTGTGCAAAAGATCAGAACTTTTCAATAAAGTAAAGAGGGTGTCATTTCAAAATGTGGTGATGTTTAACTTTTTGCGGACTGTATAGTACAAAATACGTGCACTTTGAAATAAACCTCTTTATTATTAAGAAAAAACATTTAAGTCCAGCAACACTAATTCACGAAATAATAAACAGAAACGATACCAAGTATATATATTTTTTTATTTTTCCATTGTTCAACGAAACTGTTTGATTGCAAAAATTTGTTATATGAATGAAATGAATAGTTAACCCTTCAATTAAAGTGAACAACATTTTTTTTTTTTTTGCCGTCAAATTACGTATTTTGACGTGTTTTTTTTTTTTCTAAAACAATTAAAAGTGAAAATAACGGTGGCAGAATGCGGCCATGAGAATAAAAATAATATCACGTTTCCTCGTGATACCATCACGTTCCCGCAAGACAACAACAACACGTTCCCTCAAGATAACATCACGTTCCCTATAGATAACATTGCGTTCCCTCAAAATATTTATTGCGTTCCCTCAAGATAATTATCTCGTTCCCTCAAGATAATTATCTCGTTCCCTCAAGATAACATCGCGCTCCCTCAAGATAACACCACGTTCCCTCAAGATAACAAAACGTTCCCTCAAGATCATTATCGCGTTCCCTCAAAATAACATCACGTTCCCTCAAGATAACATATTCTTGAGGGAAAGCGATAATGATCTTGAGGGAACGTGATGTTATCTTAAGGGAACGCGATAACTATCTTGAGGGAACGCGGTAATTGTTTGAGGGAATGCGATGTTATCTTTAGGGAACACAATAATTATTTTGAGGGAACGCAATAACTATCTTGAGGGAACGCAATAACTATCTTGAGGGACCGCAATAACTATTTTGAGGGGACAAGATGTTTTCTTGAGGGAACGCGATAACTATCTTGAGAGAACGCGATTTTATCTTGAGGGAACCTGATGTTATCTTGAGGGGACGTGATAGTATCACGAGGGAACGTGATATTATTTTTTTTTCATGACCGCATTCTGCCACCGTAGAAAATTCTCCATGAAAGAAAAGTAAACATTTTAACGTTGATAATGTAATGTTTCATTTTTACAAGACAAACAAAAGGTAATCAAAACTGAAACCACAAAATTTAACATTCGGATTCAACGTCAACGTCAAAACAGAGAAAAAAGAGACATCGAATTGTACAGGTTTCTTTGCATTTCAATGACGTTGAAATCCCAATTTGTTATTCAAACCCGATAAAAGTAAGTCTGATAAATCATTTTTCACGAATATAACTATCAACCCCGTACACGTCAACGACGAAAAACTTTGCAAAGCCAAAATTGCCGTTTTATTATACCCCCACTTCAAAAGTGGGAGGTATATAGTGATAGGGGTGTCCGTCCTTCCGTTCGTCCTTCCGTTACACTTCAGGGTACCCATCTCTTATCCACAACTCCTCCTAAACCCATAGATGTGCTCCTACTATTTTAAAATTTGATCAGAATGATTTTTGGAGGATCCCATAGCAAAACATGGACTTAGCCATTCGCCTACATGGGGTATCCATCTCTTATCCGCAATTACTCCTAAACCCCTAGATGGATTTTCATGAAACTTTCAAACAATTGTTGTGACCGTAATGTAGATGTGCACTTACTATTTTAAAATTTGATCAGAATGGTTTTTGGGGTTTCCCATAGCGAAACATGGACTTAGCCATTCGACTATATCGGGGTACCTATCTCTTATCCGCGATTCAGGGGAGGCGGAGGGGGCGTACGCCCCCCTTTAATTGAGAAATTTAAATTTTTTCTGTATAAAATTGACCAAGCAACTTCAAATTTTCATCAAAATCTGACATTTGTAGCAATTACGCCCCCCCCTTTTCACGGACCTAGAGCTGGATCCGCCCCTGACAATTGTTTTTCCACTTTTAAGCTGTTGAATTTGTGTAACTTTAAATGTTAAAACTGGCCGTTTTTATTGAAACCCGTACGTGTTAAGTTACTTTTTAAGAATGCAACAACGCGTTTACTTTATAAATTTTGGTTATCGTCTCTTTTTGTGGCTAGTATATTTACTTTTATTTGGTATAAAAAGAAGCCATTATATGAACAGTGCTATTTTTTTCAGCCATTTTTCGGTACATGTTATAGACTGAGTACACTTTGTATATGTCGTTTTACAGTACTGTACCGCTTTTAGTCATCACTTGGCGTCCGTCGTCCATCGTCCGAAAACTTTTTAAAACGTTAACTTTTCTGACACCATAAGTCCATTTGCAACCAAACTTGGTAAAGCTGTTTATTAGCCTTTGGTGCTTAGAACAGATGTGGGAATTTTTGATCCACCGTTACTAAAAACAGAACATAGGGGTAAATATCAGTTTTTGGCAAATAATTCTAAAACTAGATGGAGCCTTCCCTGGAAGGCATATGTCGCCTGCGTATCTATGTTTGTTTGCCAAACAGGAAGTAGTTAATTTTCAGTCATAAAATTGCCTTACACCTTATAGTACTATGCGATGAAGCTACATACCAAATATCAAGAGACTGTGGCATGTAGTTGCCTGGAAAACTGTGACGAAAATTTTGCATCTATGTCCATTATATATACAAACAGGAAGTAGTAATTTTTCGGGCATAAAATCGCTTTACACCTTATAGTACTATGTGATGAAGCTACATACCAAATATAAAGAGGCTGTGGCATGTAGTTACATGGAAAACTGCGACGAAAATTTGGTATATATGTCCATCATATATAAAACGTTAAGTATTCGTCAAACAGGAAGTTGGTTTTTTTCCGGCATAAAATTGCTTTACACCTTAAAGTACTATGAGATGAAGCTACATACCAAATATCAAGAGGCTGTGGCATGTAGTTGCCTGGAAAACTGCGACGAAAATTTTGCATAAATGTCCATTATATATAAAACGTAAAGTATTCGTCAAACAGGAAGTAGTTATTTTTCGGGCATAAAATCACTTTACACCTTATAGTACTATGAGATGAAGCTACATACCAAATATCAAGAGGCTGTGACATGTAGTTGCCTGGAAAACTGCGTCGGAAATTTTTGTGACGCCGCAGGACGACGCAGGACGACGACGCAGGACGACGCAAGACGACGGATAGTGCCAAAGTAACCCCTATATGTCGCTTCTGCAACACGTTGCAGGCGACATAATAATGACAGAAAGCAAAATTCTTGCAGAGTAAAAAGGATCAGCACCTCAGGATCTACCTACCCTGAAATTTTGAAGAAGATCAAACAAACCATGTAGGAGTAACTGCCTTTTTTCTTGAATTTTTCCAAAACATATTCAAGATATTTGAAAAAAATAAATTACATATTGTTAAGCACATCATGATCTACAAATTTGTACTTAGGTCAACGGTGTAGGACCATTCCTTTTAGGAATTATTCCCCTAGCTTAGAACGTCGAAATTGCCTATTTTCACAGCATTTCCATGTTACATTTAAAACGTTAACTCATCTGACACCTTAAGTTCAATTGGAACCAAACTTAATACAAATATTTATTATTATAAGTTTATAGAACTGATGTGTGGATTTTTGATTGATTATAAAACATGGCCGCCATGGCTAAAAATAGAACATAGGGGTGAATTGCAGTTTTTTGCAAACGACTCTAAAACAATGACTGATTATTTAAATTCTGATATAGAACAAGAATGATCTGCACCTCAAGATCTCATGAGATCTACCTGCCCTGAAATTTTAAAGAAGATCCAACAACCCTTTTCCTAGTTTTTTTTTTTTTAATTTTGCACTTATTAATCTTAATACCTTAAAAACTATATGATATAATTTAAGAAATAAAAATTTCATATTGTTAAGCACATCATGATCTACAAAATATGTAATAGGGTCAATGTTGTAGGGCTATTCCTATTAGAAACGGGTATAAAATTTGCTGTATATCGATATTTCAAGGGGTAACTTCTCTTCAGCAGCATTTGAATCAAAACATTCACAAAGATCTAAAACCCAAAACATTGCCTAAAAAGTTCTCAAAACCAAAACGTTGTAACAGGAAAGCCAAATCCAGCACCGAGGATATCGACCGTATACATTACAAGGAAAGAAACGAGGTGTTTTAAACAATTTTGAATTTAACAATCGGAAATTTCAATGACAAAAATATTAGAATTTTATTGGTAAAATCGTGTCAGACAAGTCTGACGACCAGGCTTGTGATTACCCTCGTGGACCTTTGGTCCACCTTTAGGAGTTATTCCCCTTAGACATTTTCACAGCTTTTACTTATCGTTAACTCCTCTGAGACTTTGAGCCCAATTGAAACCAAACTTGGTATGGTTGTTTATTAGCACTGGTGTGGGGCTTTTTGATTGGTTGTGAAACATGGCCGTCATGGTTAGAAAAAGAACATGTTTTTTGCTTACAAGTTATTCCGCTTAGAAAATGATCGATGCTAAATAGTATTTGCCTTATAGCCTATCAATGTATAATAATATTTGCCTAATATTCTATAGTTCATGCAGGCACATAAATCAGGTGAGCGATTCAGGCTCCTGGGTCAGGGAGCCTCTTGCTACAGTCATACTACTGGCGGTGCTATTACTAACCGTCACGCATTTTGGCTTTTCTGAGATGTTACCTCAGTATCCCATTTTTGTTTAACCGCGTTGGGTTTTGTGTTATGAAGCAACCATTTTATTTTTAATGGAGAGGCTATGGATAATTATTTCATACTGCCTATTCATTTTTTTTCAAAATGAGGAGCCTGGATTTTTTAGCACTCTTTGGTGTATTCTTTAATTTTATTTTGCCTGGAAAACTGCGACGAAAATTTTGCATAAATGTCCATTATATATAAAACGTAAAGTATTCGTCAAACAGGAAGTAGTTATTTTTCGGGCATAAAATCACTTTACACCTTATAGTACTATGAGATGAAGCTACATACCAAATATCAAGAGGCTGTGACATGTAGTTGCCTGGAAAACTGCGTCGGAAATTTTTGTGACGCCGCAGGACGACGCAGGACGACGACGCAGGACGACGCAAGACGACGGATAGTGCCAAAGTAACCCCTATATGTCGCTTCTGCAACACGTTGCAGGCGACATAATAATGACAGAAAGCAAAATTCTTGCAGAGTAAAAAGGATCAGCACCTCAGGATCTACCTACCCTGAAATTTTGAAGAAGATCAAACAAACCATGTAGGAGTAACTGCCTTTTTTCTTGAATTTTTCCAAAACATATTCAAGATATTTGAAAAAAATAAATTACATATTGTTAAGCACATCATGATCTACAAATTTGTACTTAGGTCAACGGTGTAGGACCATTCCTTTTAGGAATTATTCCCCTAGCTTAGAACGTCGAAATTGCCTATTTTCACAGCATTTCCATGTTACATTTAAAACGTTAACTCATCTGACACCTTAAGTTCAATTGGAACCAAACTTAATACAAATATTTATTATTATAAGTTTATAGAACTGATGTGTGGATTTTTGATTGATTATAAAACATGGCCGCCATGGCTAAAAATAGAACATAGGGGTGAATTGCAGTTTTTTGCAAACGACTCTAAAACAATGACTGATTATTTAAATTCTGATATAGAACAAGAATGATCTGCACCTCAAGATCTCATGAGATCTACCTGCCCTGAAATTTTAAAGAAGATCCAACAACCCTTTTCCTAGTTTTTTTTTTTTAATTTTGCACTTATTAATCTTAATACCTTAAAAACTATATGATATAATTTAAGAAATAAAAATTTCATATTGTTAAGCACATCATGATCTACAAAATATGTAATAGGGTCAATGTTGTAGGGCTATTCCTATTAGAAACGGGTATAAAATTTGCTGTATATCGATATTTCAAGGGGTAACTTCTCTTCAGCAGCATTTGAATCAAAACATTCACAAAGATCTAAAACCCAAAACATTGCCTAAAAAGTTCTCAAAACCAAAACGTTGTAACAGGAAAGCCAAATCCAGCACCGAGGATATCGACCGTATACATTACAAGGAAAGAAACGAGGTGTTTTAAACAATTTTGAATTTAACAATCGGAAATTTCAATGACAAAAATATTAGAATTTTATTGGTAAAATCGTGTCAGACAAGTCTGACGACCAGGCTTGTGATTACCCTCGTGGACCTTTGGTCCACCTTTAGGAGTTATTCCCCTTAGACATTTTCACAGCTTTTACTTATCGTTAACTCCTCTGAGACTTTGAGCCCAATTGAAACCAAACTTGGTATGGTTGTTTATTAGCACTGGTGTGGGGCTTTTTGATTGGTTGTGAAACATGGCCGTCATGGTTAGAAAAAGAACATGTTTTTTGCTTACAAGTTATTCCGCTTAGAAAATGATCGATGCTAAATAGTATTTGCCTTATAGCCTATCAATGTATAATAATATTTGCCTAATATTCTATAGTTCATGCAGGCACATAAATCAGGTGAGCGATTCAGGCTCCTGGGTCAGGGAGCCTCTTGCTACAGTCATACTACTGGCGGTGCTATTACTAACCGTCACGCATTTTGGCTTTTCTGAGATGTTACCTCAGTATCCCATTTTTGTTTAACCGCGTTGGGTTTTGTGTTATGAAGCAACCATTTTATTTTTAATGGAGAGGCTATGGATAATTATTTCATACTGCCTATTCATTTTTTTTCAAAATGAGGAGCCTGGATTTTTTAGCACTCTTTGGTGTATTCTTTAATTTTATTATTTTTTTATTATTAATTTTAACACCAACACTATCCTGAATGTTTGGGGTTTTTTTTTTAAGTCAAAGCATTGTCCTGCTTTTATTTCCCGATTTTCATCATCCTGTCGTTTTATCATTAAAATTTCTCCACACCTCTGCCCATAAAAATCAAATGGTTGCTCCTTGCTACCGGGCATATGAATCGCAATGGAAAAGGGAGCTTTAGTGTCGTAAGACCTTGTTTTCTGCCAAATCTTTTGAAATGCCTGTACCAGTCAGGATGATTTCGACCTTCAATCGGGTGTATCTGTGCTTGTTTTGTCTTTTCACTCAAACAAATAAGATTAGTCATTCGATCCAGTTTGGTAGTTTTTGTCTCGCCTGCGTAGCAGAGCGGGACATATGTGTTACTTTACCGGCAGCGGCGGCGATGACGTCTTTGGAAAAAAATTATGAGCACTTGGTATTTTTACCTTGATCTTGATTTTCTGGTTGAGTGACTTTGACAATTTCCAATACATATACATGTAACAGCAATGTTAAGGTTTTGCAAACACCTCCATATCTCAAGTATTATTGGTCGTAGGTTGATTAAACTTGGTATGGATTTGCCCCGGTAATAGCTTAGCACAGTTGCATCCCCATCTTTTGACCTTGACCTTGATTTTCCGGTTGAGTGACTTTGATAATTTTCAATACATATAATAGCAATGGAAAAGTTTTGCGAGCCCCTCCATATCTCAAGAACTATAGAGCCTAGGTTGATGAAACATGGTATGCATATATCCCAGAAGTAGCTTAGCACAGCTGCATCCCCATCTTTTGACATTGACCTTGATTTTCCGGTTTAGTGACTGAAAATTTTCAATACATATAATAGCAATGGAAAAGTTTTGCGAGCACCTCCATATCTCAAGAATTATAAGTCCTAGGTTGATTAAACTTTTATGCATATGCCCCAGTAGTAGCTTAGCACAGTTACATCCCCATCTTTTGACCTTGACCTTGATTTTCTGGTTGAGTGACTTTGACAATTTCCAATAAATATACATGTAATAGCAATGCTAAGGTTTTGCAAACACCTCCATATCTCAAGTATTATTGGTCGAAGGTTGATGAAATTTTATATGCATATGCCCTAGTAATAGCTTAGCACAGCTGCATCCTCATCTTTTGACCTTGACCTTGATTTTCTGGTTGAGTGACTGATTATTTTTATTGCATATATTAGCAATGTTTAAGTTCTATAAACATTTTTTGATCTCAGAAACTGAAAATCCATGAAACTTCAAAATATAGTGGAAGTAAGAAAGAATAATTATTTCTGATGGTGCCGGCAGGAGAGACATACTATAGTGTTAACTCTTGTGTTATTATCTTTATTTACAGTATTTTATTTACTGTCATTTAAAAAAACTGATAATAACTTAATTACAGTCATTTTACAGTAATTCAAATGACAACAAAGTTCCAGACATTAAATTTTGTTACGCCTGACGCGCGTTTCGTCTATTCAAGACTCATCAGAGGCGCTCTACCAAAAATATTGAAAAGCCAAAAACATATGATTATGAAGAGCATAGAACAATGAAACCAAAAATACTGAAATGGGGAACCAAATTGAAACTAAGATGGTCAACCTATGTCTGGGGTAGGAAGAACCTTAGGTTTAGACAATTTTGAAATTTAAACGGATAATTAAAAGCTTTGATGTGTTCTCCATCACAAAAGTGTTGGTGCCGGAGCGGGCTAACCTCGGGGAATTAAAACTCCACCAGCAGCATTAACCTTCACGGGTGTTAGAAATTCAAATGACAACAAAGTTCCAGACATTAAATTTTGCTACGCCTGACGCGCGTTTCGTCTATTCAAGACTCATCAGAGGCGCTCTACCAAAGATATTGAAAAGCCAAAAACATATGGTTATGAAGAGCATAGAACAATGAAACCAATAATACCGAAATGGAGAACCAAATTAAAACTAAGATGGTCAACCTATGTCTGGGGTAGGAAGAACCTTAGGTTTAGACAATTTTGAAGTTTAAACGGATAATTTAAAGCTTTGATGTGTTCTCCAACACAAAAGTGTTGGTGCCGGAGCGGGCTAACCTCGGGGAATTAAAACTCTTCCAGCAGCGCTAACCTTCACTGATATTAACAGTTATTTCACAGTTGAAGTAGCCGCTTTTTCCAGTCATTAACGGTACAATGTACTGCTTTTAAATGTAATGCTGAGAAAAAAATTCAATTTTTATTGTACTGTGTTAAGAAAAATATACTTCTGAACGTCGTAATCGCAGTTTCCATTTGTAATATACATATTTCTACTTGTAATATGCATATTTTTACATGAATAGAAGATAGTGAGATGTTGAACAAGTGTGTACACGATACAACCTACAGTATAAACGACAATCAGTTGGGTAACCGGAAGTGCATTTTTGGTCAAAATGTGATCCGTCTCTGATCAGTAACCTTCCGCGGTTAAAAAAAAATCCACAATGGAAAACAGCCAATAGCCTTTAATGTGACCAGTCGTTGCTGCTCGCTGTCTTTCAATTGGCACCTGGATTGTTAATAAACTACATATGATTCAAGCCCAATTCTACAGTGCAATGAAAGACCCTCTTCTTGACAAAAACAAAAACAAAAACAAAAAACAATCAACATAAAATCGACGAAATACAAATATAAGCTTTGATAAAGATTCCTGGTTTAGGACAGGCACATTTTAAAAATGTGGCGGGTTTAACTAGTTTATTTTTGGCGCCAACCTTCCCCTTTTGATAATTAATAACAAAGCACAAACTAACACACAGTAGAAATTAAATCGATAGAAGTTCAATTCACCAAGAGAGAACCCGAGAAGACAAAATTACAACAAGAAATTAACGGGACGTAGAGCTACTCTCTTGAGAACACTCGAAGTTACTGTCAACTAGCTAAGAAGCGTCTATCGACTGATGTGAAAAATCAGGTATGTCGATTTTAAATCCGACACAACACCTTAAACAATTAATGATTTGGTGGTGTATCATCACACAAAACCGACACATGACCGCTATAATGTTATACTAGAGGCTCCCTGGAGCCTGAATCGCTCACCTGATCTCTTATGCTGAAGCCTCTTACCTAATGTGCAACATGGTCGACATGTTCTCGGTAAGTAACATTAAAGAAACTAGTTAGGATAGAACACACTTTTAAGATCATGAATACAAAGTAACAAAGCTTTCAATTTGAAAAAAAACAAACAAACAAACAAGTTAAAATTGATTGAAAACATTTAAAGGTGATAACTCTTAAAAGGATAATCTGACCATTTTGACCCTGAAATCATATTTGTAGATCTTAATGAGCTGAACATTTTTTCAATGCTAACTATTCCTCTAGCTTTATGGCTTTTAAAATTAAGTCCAAAAACTGTGAAAAGTCAATTTTAACGATTAAGGGGAAGTAACTCATATAAGGAGTCGCCCCACAACTTTGACTCTATGAAGAGTTTTGTACAGCTTTTGAAGTTGAAGAAGGGTCGTTTCTTCGGATTTTCTCTATCTCTTGTACTGTTTGAGCTATAAGCTAAAACCTATGGTCGGACCCCCCCTGTTCTATTTTTAGTAACGGCGGCTATGTTGGTTGGTCGACGTTCACAAATTTCACAAACTTGGTAGAGAACATCCTAAAAATCAAGTGTACAAAGTTTCAAAGCAATCCCATCAGTGGTGACAGAGAAGAAGATCGATGTTTGAAGAAAAGTTAACGGACGGACGGACGACAGACGACGGACGGACGGACGATGGACGCTTAACGATTTCAATAGCTTACATGACCCTTCTGGCCAGATGAGCTAAAAATGACTTAAGTGTAAAAAGACAACATGAAACTTGAAACATACATAAATATTTTTTTTCAAAATGCCTTTTCAAACTATTTTAAGGATATGTTTACTACTTATAATATTTCAATTACTTACATCCAAGCGTTTCCGCTATAATGATTGAATTTTAAATTTAATTTAATAAGAAATGCTTCATGTACCGCTAGGTTTTAATTTGTCGTTGATACCTTTGTTCTATTTTTTGTGTTTGACTGCCATCAACGAAATCCACGAAAATTTGTAACTCACGAACAAATAATGAAACCTTAGTGATTACAGTTTTAATTCACCTTTTAGAGGCGTTGTAAACGTTTTGGTGGAAAAAAAAGAATATTATAAGATTTAATATAATTAAAAAGAAAGGTAAATACCTTCATCAGACGATGGTTTATTTTATAGAAAAAAGTAAAACCTTTTTTTGTTAGTTTGATAGTCAGTTAGTTAAAAGGGGGGGGGGGGGGCAAAAGGCCATTCGGGGAGGAGAGTTTTTACTGCCGTAGAAAAAGGATACAATGGGTTGGGACAGGCAATTTAGCCTCCTGCCTGTGGATTCTACGGGTCCTACTCTTACCCATCGTCGTAAACCACAGGTTTAGAGTCCACGTCCGTCCTCCCAACGTTCTGAAGGAGAGAAGCGATGTGATATCAGCCGTGATAGGCCGACAACGACTCTTACCAAGACCTGCAACTCCATTTAGATGATTGTTTATAATAGAAACAAAGTTAAAGGACCTACATCTAGATAGAGACTTATGATGTCGAAAGCAAGATCAAGATAGTAGCTTATGATGTAGAAAAATGATAAGATAGTAGCTTATGACGTCAAAAGTAAGATAAAGGTAGTAGCTTATGACGTAGAAAAATGATAAAGATAGTAGCTTATGACGTCAAAAGTAAGATAAAGATAGTAGCTTATGATGTCGAAAGACAGATAAATACACTGGCTTATGACATAGAAAGAAAGACAAAAGATAGTAGCTTATGACGTAGAAAGAAAGATATAGTACCTTATGATGTCAATAGAAAGATAAAGATAGTAGCAGATGACGTAGAAAAAAGATAAAGATAGTAGCTTATGGCGTAGAAAAAAAAGATAAAGATAGTAGCTCATGACGTCGAAGAAAGATAAAGATAGAAGCTTATGATGTCGAAAGAAAGATAAAAATAGTAGCTTATGGCGTAGAAAGAAAGATTTAGATTAAGGCTTATGATGTCAAAGGATAGATAAAAATGGTAGTTTATGACGTAGAAAGAAAGACAGGGATAGCAGCTTATGGCGTAGAAAAAAATAACGATAGTAGCTTATGACGAAAGAAAAATAAAGATAGTAGCTTATGACGTAGAAAGAAATATAAAGATAGTAGCTTATGGAACAAAAAGATCAAGATAGTAGCTTATTACATGGAAAAACAGATAAACATAGTAGCTTTTGACGTAGAAAGAAAGATAAAGATGTTATCTTTCGATGTAGAAAGAAAGAAAAAGATGTTACCTTTTGGCGTCGGAAGAATGATAAAGATAGTAGCTTATGATGTCGAGAGAAAGATAAAGATAGTAGTCTTTGATGTCGAAAGAAAGATAAAGATAGTAGCTTATGCGGTAGAAAGAAAAAATAAGATAAAGGCTTATGATGACGAAAGTAAAATAAAGTAGCCTATGACGTAGAAAGAAAGATTAAGATATAGGCTAATGACGTCAGAAAGTAGCTTATGACGTCGAAAGAAAGATAAAGATAGAAGCTTATGATGTCGAAAGAAATTGAAAGATAGTAGCTTGTGATGTCAAAAGAAAGATAAAGATAATAGCTTATGACGTAGAAAAAAGATAAAGATAGTAGCTTATGGCGTAGAAAAAAAAAGATAAAGATAGTAGCTCATGATGTCGAAGAAAAATGAAGAATTTTAAATTTATTTTAATAAGAAATGCTTCATGTACCGCTAGGTTTTAATTTGCCGTTGATACCTTTGTTCTATATTTTTTTTTGTGTTTGACTGCCATCAACGAAATCCACGAAAATTTGTTACTCACGAATAAATTATGAAACCTTAGTGATTACAGTTTTAATTCGCCTTTTAGAGGCGTTGTAAACGTTTTGGTGGGAAAAAAATATTATAAGATTTAATATAATTAAAAAGAAAGGTAAATACCTTCATCAGACGATGGTTTATTTTATAGAAAAAAAGTAAAACCTTCTTTTTGTTAGTTTGTTAGTCAGTTAGTTAAAAAGGGGGGGGGGCAAAAGGCCATTCGGGGAGGAGAGTTTTTACTGCCGTAGAAAAAAGGATACAATGGGTTGGGACAGGCAATTTAGCCTCCTGCCTGGGGATTCTACGGGTCCTACTCATACCCATCGTCGTAAACCACAGGTTTAGAGTCCACGTCCGTCCTCCCAACGTTCTGAAGGAGAGAAGCGATGTGATATCAGCCGTGATAGGCCGACAACGACTCTTACCAAGACCTGCAACTCCATTTAGATGATTGTTTATAATAGAAACAAAGTTAAAGGACCTACATCTAGATAGAGACTTATGATGTCGAAAGCAAGATCAAGATAGTAGCTTATGATGTAGAAAAATGATAAGATAGTAGCTTATGACGTCAAAAGTAAGATAAAGGTAGTAGCTTATGACGTAGAAAAATGATAAAGATAGTAGCTTATGACGTCAAAAGTAAGATAAAGATAGTAGCTTATGATGTCGAAAGACAGATAAATACACTGGCTTATGACATAGAAAGAAAGACAAAAGATAGTAGCTTATGACGTAGAAAGAAAGATATAGTACCTTATGATGTCAATAGAAAGATAAAGATAGTAGCAGATGACGTAGAAAAAAGATAAAGATAGTAGCTTATGGCGTAGAAAAAAAAGATAAAGATAGTAGCTCATGACGTCGAAGAAAGATAAAGATAGAAGCTTATGATGTCGAAAGAAAGATAAAAATAGTAGCTTATGGCGTAGAAAGAAAGATTTAGATTAAGGCTTATGATGTCAAAGGATAGATAAAAATGGTAGTTTATGACGTAGAAAGAAAGACAGGGATAGCAGCTTATGGCGTAGAAAAAAATAACGATAGTAGCTTATGACGAAAGAAAAATAAAGATAGTAGCTTATGACGTAGAAAGAAATATAAAGATAGTAGCTTATGGAACAAAAAGATCAAGATAGTAGCTTATTACATGGAAAAACAGATAAACATAGTAGCTTTTGACGTAGAAAGAAAGATAAAGATGTTATCTTTCGATGTAGAAAGAAAGAAAAAGATGTTACCTTTTGGCGTCGGAAGAATGATAAAGATAGTAGCTTATGATGTCGAGAGAAAGATAAAGATAGTAGTCTTTGATGTCGAAAGAAAGATAAAGATAGTAGCTTATGCGGTAGAAAGAAAAAATAAGATAAAGGCTTATGATGACGAAAGTAAAATAAAGTAGCCTATGACGTAGAAAGAAAGATTAAGATATAGGCTAATGACGTCAGAAAGTAGCTTATGACGTCGAAAGAAAGATAAAGATAGAAGCTTATGATGTCGAAAGAAATTGAAAGATAGTAGCTTGTGATGTCAAAAGAAAGATAAAGATAATAGCTTATGACGTAGAAAAAAGATAAAGATAGTAGCTTATGGCGTAGAAAAAAAAAGATAAAGATAGTAGCTCATGATGTCGAAGAAAAATGAAGAATTTTAAATTTATTTTAATAAGAAATGCTTCATGTACCGCTAGGTTTTAATTTGCCGTTGATACCTTTGTTCTATATTTTTTTTTGTGTTTGACTGCCATCAACGAAATCCACGAAAATTTGTTACTCACGAATAAATTATGAAACCTTAGTGATTACAGTTTTAATTCGCCTTTTAGAGGCGTTGTAAACGTTTTGGTGGGAAAAAAATATTATAAGATTTAATATAATTAAAAAGAAAGGTAAATACCTTCATCAGACGATGGTTTATTTTATAGAAAAAAAGTAAAACCTTCTTTTTGTTAGTTTGTTAGTCAGTTAGTTAAAAAGGGGGGGGGGGCAAAAGGCCATTCGGGGAGGAGAGTTTTTACTGCCGTAGAAAAAAGGATACAATGGGTTGGGACAGGCAATTTAGCCTCCTGCCTGGGGATTCTACGGGTCCTACTCATACCCATCGTCGTAAACCACAGGTTTAGAGTCCACGTCCGTCCTCCCAACGTTCTGAAGGAGAGAAGCGATGTGATATCAGCCGTGATAGGCCGACAACGACTCTTACCAAGACCTGCAACTCCATTTAGATGATTGTTTATAATAGAAACAAAGTTAAAGGACCTACATCTAGATAGAGACTTATGATGTCGAAAGCAAGATCAAGATAGTAGCTTATGATGTAGAAAAATGATAAGATAGTAGCTTGTGAGGTCAAAAGAAAGATAAAGATAGTAGCTTATGATGTCAAAAGAAAGATAAAGATAATAGCTTATGACGTAGAAAAAAGATATAGATAGTAGCTTATGGCGTAGAAAAAAAGATAAAGATAGTAGCTCATGACGTCGAAGAAAGATAAAGATAGAAGCTTATGATGTCGAAAGAAAGATGAAAATAGTAGCTTATGGCGTAGAAAGAAAGATTTAGATTAAGGCTTATGATGTCAAAAGATAGATAAAAATGGTAGTTTATGACGTAGTAAGAAAGACAGGGATAGCAGCTTATGGCGTAGAAAAAAATAACGATAGTAGCTTATGACGAAAGAAAAATAAAGATAGTAGCTTATGACGTAGAAAGAAATATAAAGATAGTAGCTTATGGAACAAAAAGATAAAGATAGTAGCTTATTACATGGAAAAACAGATAAACATAGTAGCTTTTGACGTAGAAAGAAAGATAAAGATGTTATCTTTCGATGTAGAAAGAAAGAAAAAGATGTTACCTTTTGGCGTCGGAAGAATGATAAAGA
The DNA here is from genome assembly GCA_963971305.1 of Arcuatula senhousia. Lineage (NCBI taxonomy): Eukaryota > Metazoa > Mollusca > Bivalvia > Mytilida > Mytilidae > Arcuatula > Arcuatula senhousia. The sequence continues at coordinate 31,252,339 of OZ020308.1, forward strand.
TAGTAGCTTATGATGTCGAGAGAAAGATAAAGATAGTAGTCTTTGATGTCGAAAGAAAGATAAAGATAGTAGCTTATGCGGTAGAAAGAAAAAATAAGATAAAGGCTTATGATGACGAAAGTAAAATAAAGTAGCCTATGACGTAGAAAGAAAGATTAAGATATAGGCTAATGACGTCAGAAAGTAGCTTATGACGTCGAAAGAAAGATAAAGATAGAAGCTTATGATGTCGAAAGAAATTGAAAGATAGTAGCTTGTGATGTCAAAAGAAAGATAAAGATAATAGCTTATGACGTAGAAAAAAGATAAAGATAGTAGCTTATGGCGTAGAAAAAAAAAGATAAAGATAGTAGCTCATGATGTCGAAGAAAAATGAAGAATTTTAAATTTATTTTAATAAGAAATGCTTCATTTACCGCTAGGTTTTAATTTGCCGTTGATATCTTTGTTCTATATTTTTTTTGTGTGTTTGACTGCCATCAACGAAATCCACGAAAATTTGTTACTCACTAATAAATTATGAAACCTTAGTGATTACAGTTTTAATTCGCCTTTTAGAGGCGTTGTAAACGTTTTGGTGGAAAAAAAATATTATAAGATTTAATATAATTAAAAAGAAAGGTAAATACCTTCATCAGACGATGGTTTATTTTATAGAAAAAAAGTAAAACCTTCTTTTTGTTAGTTTGTTAGTCAGTTAGTTAAAAAGGGGGGGGGGGCAAAAGGCCATTCGGGGAGGAGAGTTTTTACTGCCGTAGAAAAAAGGATACAATGGGTTGGGACAGGCAATTTAGCCTCCTGCCTGGGGATTCTACGGGTCCTACTCATACCCATCGTCGTAAACCACAGGTTTAGAGTCCACGTCCGTCCTCCCAACGTTCTGAAGGAGAGAAGCGATGTGATATCAGCCGTGATAGGCCGACAACGACTCTTACCAAGACCTGCAACTCCATTTAGATGATTGTTTATAATAGAAACAAAGTTAAAGGACCTATATCTAGATAGAGACTTATGATGTCGAAAGCAAGATCAAGATAGTAGCTTATGATGTAGAAAAATGATAAGATAGTAGCTTGTGAGGTCAAAAGAAAGATAAAGATAGTAGCTTATGATGTCAAAAGAAAGATAAAGATAATAGCTTATGACGTAGAAAAAAGATATAGATAGTAGCTTATGGCGTAGAAAAAAAGATAAAGATAGTAGCTCATGACGTCGAAGAAAGATAAAGATAGAAGCTTATGATGTCGAAAGAAAGATGAAAATAGTAGCTTATGGCGTAGAAAGAAAGATTTAGATAAAGGCTTATGATGTCAAAAGATAGATAAAAATGGTAGTTTATGACGTAGAAAGAAAGACAGGGATAGCAGCTTATGGCGTAGAAAAATATATAAAGATAGTAGCTTATGACGAAAGAAAGATAAAGATAGTAGCTTATGACGTAGAAAGAAATATAAAGATAGTAGCTTATGGAACAAAAAGATAAAGATAGTAGCTTATTGCATAGAAAAACAGATAAATATAGTAGCTTTTGACGTAGAAAGAAAGAAAAAGATGTTACCTTTTGACGTAGAAAGAAAGAAAAAGTTGTTATCTTTTGACGTCGGAAGAATGATAAAGATAGTAGCTTATGATGTCGAGAGAAAGATCAAGATAGTAGTCTTTGATGTCGAAAGAAAGATAAAGATAGTAGCTTATGCAGTAGAAAGAAAAAAATAAGATAAAGGCTTATGATGACGAAAGTAAAATAAAGTAGCCTATGACGTAGAAAGAAAGATTAAGATATAGGCTAATGACGTCAGAAAGTAGCTTATGACGTCGAAAGAAAGATAAAGATAGAAGCTTATGATGTCGAAAGAAATTGAAAGATAGTAGCTTGTGAGGTCAAAAGAAAGATAAAGATAATAGCTTATGATGTCAAAAAGAAAATACAGATAATAGCTTATAAAGTCGAATGAATGATAAAAATCGTAGCTTATGACGTAGGACAAAAGATAAAGATGGTAGCTTATGAAGAAGAAAGAAAGATAAAGATAGATCGTATAACGTTGAATGTAATACAAAGAAAGTAAATTTATTTTGTAAATGCGTCATGACAGAATTTTTATTTTTTGAAAGCGTCTCGACAGAATATTTTTTTTTATTATTAGCATTATTTTATATGGCAGAAATTCTTCTTCAGAATATTTTTTTTCTTACCCTCTGCTGCCAAATATTTTTTTCATCAAAAATCATTTTCAAAATATTTTTTTCATCAAAAATCATTTTCAAAATATTTTTTTAGGAAAAAACCAAGCCCCCCCCTTCAAGTTAAATGGTCGGTCCCTTATGATTTCGAAATAAAGATATAGATAGCTAAGGAAGTAGAAAGAAGGATAAAGTCAGTGGCCGATGACATAGAAAGAAAGATAAAGATAGAAGCTTATGACATAGAAAGAAAGCTAAAGACATGAAAGATAGAAGCTTTTGACGTTGAAAGAAAGATAAAAAAGCTTATGACGTAGAAAAAAGATAAAGATATTAGCTCGTGACGTAGAACGAAAGATAAAGATAGTATCTAATGACGTCGAAAGAAAGATAGACAGCATTTTATGACGTAGAAAGGAAGATTAAGATAGTAGCTTATAACATGGAAAGAAAGATTGAGATAAACATTGATAAAGGCTTATGATGAAAAAAGAAAAATATATAGTAGCTTATGACGTAGAAAGAAAAAATATACATATGTAGTAGCTTATGACGTAGAAAGAAAGCTTAGGATATAGGCTTACGACGTCAGCTAGTAGCTTATGACGTCGAAAGACAGATAAAGATAGAGGCTAATGATGTCAAAAGAAAGATAATATAGTAGCTTATGACGTATGCAGCGATGTTAATGACGTTAGTCCCGCCAAAAGTTAAAAAAAGTAACCAAGAGTTGTCTCCCTAATTGCGACGAATACTCAGAAAAATAAAATGCCTGTACCATATAGATTCGATAAAATATTTGTAATTTTAATATCTTATGTAGTCTGACATAATTATTTACAGTTATCCGAACCATTATATTTTATAAATATTACTCCATAGTTATAAAAACCCGAATAGATGAATTTTCTATTGAAAATTAAGTTCCGCCCCTTTTACCTTATTTGGCAAATCAGGCGAAATATGATACCTCATTTCTTAAATTGGTTTTAGCACCCCGCAGATCGACATCGATTGTTTTAGAATTTCACCACACAATAGATCATAACATATGGAATTTGAAAATTGCTGCTCATTTTTTGTATTTTTGAAAATTATAACAAAAATTGATATCAAGATGAAAAAACGCAGGTTTTTCTTATTCTGATTTACCCTTTTTGTCCAAAAATTAAAACAACTTCTCATATTATCAACAATGAGCATCTAAATCCAAATAAATCGATAAAAAACGAACCCAAACAAATGATTTTAATCAATTCGATGGTGCTTATCGGGGTGCTAAACTTCAATTTCCAAATCCGAGAAAAGCCATGTTGCAGACTGAATGGTTGCCAATAACTTTATAATTGATTTTTATTTTTTTATGTTTGAAAGGTTCGGGAAACGGACGTTTTTCCGGAAAAGTACATTAACCAACCTGCGTAGAAAAATCATAAAGATAGTTGCTTATGATGTTGAAAGAAAGATAAAGATAGTGATTTATGATGTAGAATTCGAAAGAAAGATAAAGATAGGTTCTGACGTAAAAATAAGGATAAAGATTGTTGCTTATTTCAAAGAATCAAAGATAAAGATGGTAGCTTATGACGTCGAAAGAAAGACAAAGACAGCAGCTAGCTTATGACGTGGAAAGAAAGTTAAAAGTAGAGCTTATAACGTTGAAAGAAATAAAAAATAGTAGCTTATGATGTCGAAAGAAAATACTGAACGTTTCTTATGACGTCGAAAGAATTCAAAGACAAAGACAGCACCTAGCTTATGACGTAGAAAGTAAGTTAAAGGTAGAGCTTATAACGTTGAAAGAAATAAAAAGATAGTAGCTGATGATGTCGAAAGGAAATACTGAACCTTTCTTATGACGTCGAAAGAAAGATAAAGACAGTAGCTTATGACGTAGAAAGATATATAAAGATAGTAGCTAATCATGCTAATGACGTCGAAAAAATATAAAGATAGTAGTTTCTGATGCCAAAAAAGATAAAGATAGTGGAGTAAATTTCTTTTCTTAGGGGTGGGATGTTATATTTTATCTTTTGATACTGGTTGGTAAATTAACGTAGTTGCATCAAGCATGTGATTGACCATCATGAAGTGGTTAATGACACGCCTCCTTTGCCATGTGTACTGCATTTACTGTTACTTATGAAAATTCATGACTGATAAGATCTGTGTAGCTATGGCTTATATATTGATCTGATAATTGCATCTTTGGGACTTCTGACTTGAACTTTATCTTTTACACTTGCTTCATGATTGCTTGTTTCAATTGAATATATTTAGTTTTAGTTATTAGAAATTAAGACAAGAGGCTCCCAGGAGCCTGAATCGCTCATCTGAACTACACAGCTACATATATTTTGTAGATATTATTTTGCTTAACCATATGCGATTTAAATTTCTGAAATATCTTGGTTAGTTTTCAAGATATTGGGCTTAATAAGTGGAAAATTTGTCCAAAAATTTAGAAAAACGGCCATAACTCCCACATCAGCAGTCAGATCTTTTCTGAAATTTCAGGACAGGTAGATCTTTATATGCTGATCACTTTTGATTCTTGCACAATTTTAATATCTGAAACCAGTTTTGAGTTGTTAGCAAAAAAAATAAAATTTACCCCTATACTCTATTTTAGGCATGGAACGATAGAGTTGTAGCATATAAGCTATTAAACAAGTGTGCCAAGTTAAGGTTCAGTTGATCTTAGGGTGTCAGACAAGTTAATCTTTGAAATTCAGGGGAAAAGTAATGAAAAATGGTAAATTTTGTTGTTTAAAGGACAATAACTCCTAAAAGAAATGGTCCTACAGCTTGGACTTAAAAACTGTAGATCTTGATGTGCTTAGTCATATGCAATTTAAATTTTTGAAATATCTTGTAAAGTTTTCAAGATGTATGGCGAAATAAGTGAAAAAATTTGAAAAAAAATCCAGAAAAAGGGCAATAACTCCTACATCAATTGTTGGATCTTCTTGAAACTTTCATAGCAGGTAGATCTTGAGATGGTGATCACTTTTGTTTCCATCCAAATTTTGATATTTTGATACTGGTCGGTATTTTTGAGTTATTGGCAAAAAACTGCAATTTATCCCTATGTTCCATTTTTAGCCATGGCAGCTATATGTTTTAACGAATCAAAAATCCGAACGATAGAATAGTAGCATTTATGCTATTAAACAACTGTGCAAAGTTTGTTTGAAGTTGGATTTATGGTGTCAGACAAGTTAATCTTTGAAATTCAGGGGACAAGTTAATCTTTGAAATTTAATGAACAACGGTAAATTTTGACGCTTTAAGGGCCATAACTCCTAAAAGAAATGGTTCTACAGCTTTGACCTAATTACATGAAAGGTAGATCTTGATGTGCTTAATAATGTGCAATTTGAATTTTTAAAATATCCTGTATAGTTTTTAAAATATAGGGCTAAATAAGTGCAAAATTTTGAAGAAAAAAAAATCCAGTAAAAGGGCAATAACTCCTACATCGGTTAGTGGATCTTCTTGAAAATTTCTGAGTAATAGATCTTGAGGTGCTGATCACTTTTACCTTATGCCAGAATTTTGATATCTGTGACCGTTTTTGAGTAATTTGCAAAAAAACTGTATTTGACCCCTGTTCTATTTTTAGTGACAGCGGCCATGTTTATTGACGTATCAAAACTCCCAATGCAAACTTTTTGCACAATACCCGAAGGAACAACCATATCAAGTTTGGCTGCATTTGGCTAAGCAGATTCAGAGAAGAAGATGTTTGAAAAAAGCTAACGGACGACGGACGACGGACGCCAAGTGATGGCAATAGCTCACATTATGGGATCTCATGCTGATATTGCATATCTAATGGCTGTGATAAGTATTTGCTGAGAAAACTGTAACAAAAGTTTCCCCGCACGCCCGCCTTTCACCATTTCGTAATCCGGATTTTCACTATGCGAAATGCGATCAAAAACCAATATTTTGCACCTTAACAGACAGGCGTCATCTGACTAATTCGATCGGACGAAGACTTTAGAAGAGCTCAATGAGCTGAAAGTTTAAGCAAGCTACATTTTTTTCTGTACATGATTTTCAATAGTCATCGCCTTAGGGCAAAAACATGAAAAAGGCTACTTTTGACCTTCATAGGGGCATAACTTCTGTAACTTAGACAAAATGGAGACAGTAGAAGCTCTAGAGCTTTTGATTCTGAAGAGTCTTAGCTTATTCAATTTTTTTCAATCTTTAATAGTTGCTGAGCCATTCCTATGTTCTATTTTAGTAACATCTGCCATGTTTGCTATCAAATCATTTCAAAATGCGGATCGTCTGTTTCCAACATTTCATATATCATTCCTCATGGTCGTTATACTTGTCCTGCGACAACATGTTTTCTACCGATTTTTCTGCTTGTTTTCTACCGATGATCCTTGTTTTCTACCGATTGGTTTTTTTAAAAATGTAAAATAACGCTTATTTTTAACCTTTGAATACATCCTATGGGAGAAAATGCAATAAATGATCGTTTATTTGTTAAAGAGCCATTTGCTTTTTGATATAACTAACAGGTATAAGAAATTTAATATGTCCTGGTTTTCTACCGATTAAGTATGTTCTTTACTGTGTTTTCTACAGATGAGTCCTTGATTTCTACCGATGATCTAATTTCATATAACTACACATTTTGTTTAAATTGTTTCTAATGGCATGCATACACCGTAAATGCTTGGTTGTACAGTGAAGCTTCATCATACTGTTGTATGGAACGCCATTTTAACCAAAACCTTGGTATCTATAGGATACCTCAGATAACTGGGGGTTTACTGGCAGCTATCTGGGGGTTTTCTGGACGAAACTCTCAATTACAACAGGTATTAAGAGTTATCTTGGTACATGTAACTGGGGGTTTGCTGTCAGCTTTCACATTTAGATACCTAATTAAACCCCCCTTCTACCTACAGATATTGTAGTCCCGTGCGGGGCCCGAGTGGCGAATAGGCTCGCAGAGGAACCTAGCTTGTCGTAGGAGGCGGCTAAGGGTGTCGGGTCAGTGCTCAGCCCACAGAGCGACCAAGTGTGTACCCTAAGTGGCTGAATATTGTGGCCCTCGTCCGCAGGGATTGTCAGGTCCATAATACGGAAACCCTGACGGCCGACCATAGTGGACCAACGTGAGAGGAGAGTGCCACGCTTCACGCACGTAAAAGACCCCTTTGTGGACCGCCAAGTAGTGCACCACATAGGCTAAATTTTCAGTCCCTACCCACCTCTCCCCTTTTCCTGTGGTTCTTCAAAATTTGCAGTTCCTTTGTTTCCCACCCCAACCCCATGTTTCATTTATCATCCTCATTTCATGTTCATTTTATCATCCTTTTCATGTTATAACCTATTTAGCGTTGCACGGGCGTAAAACACCAACTCACTCACTCACAGATATTGTAAGTTCATTCTATTTAACTCTTTGAAAGCAGAATTTATCAATGTAAAGCTGAACACTATCAATTGCTCAAAAACTAATACAAAGCTCAGCTTCCAATAAATTATTTTTGAAAACTCTTAATAGCAGGAGTTTTTGTGGTATCCATGGGATAGCTGATAAGAAACCCTCATTTACCTGAAATTACTCTAAATACCTGATGTAATTAAGAGTTTCGCTCTGAAAACCCCCAGATAGCTGCCAGTAAACCCTAAGTTATCTGAGGTATCCTATAGTTACCATGGTTTTGGTAAAAATGGCGTGTCATACTGTTGAATATGTACAGATCAATTTCAGCCCGAGAAATTCATGTCTCAGCCTCAGCATTTCTAGATATAACAGTGAAATCTGGTATATGGAGGATTATTTCCCATTATATATAAAGCACTTCACAAATCTAATATAAGTGGAAAAAATGTTGATATACTATCATTTTCTGATAAGCCAACTTTTGAGAAAATACACATTTATTTAAATTTTGTAAAAGTGTTGTTGGTGTGCGCAAAACAGATTTTGCTCATGAACCTCCTTTTTCTTTTTATCGTCAATATTATGTGTTCAATAAAATATACAGTTTTAAAATTTGTCATGAAATGTCATTTAATATATCACATTATCACATCGGTAGAATGCCAGGACCATCGGTAGAAAACCAGGACACATCTTTAGAAAACCAGGTCCATATTTTTTTTTTAAATGATCGAAAAATCAAAAATACGCCATTTGTAATGAAAAGTGATATGTCTTTAAAAATGTCCGACTATTTAGAACATGGAGCATAATTTTCAGCCCAGTGAATTGTAATTTAAAAACAGATATTCATGATTATCTGAAAAAAGGGAAATTTTCTCTTGCTGGAAAAAATAAACAATACCCTTACTGTAATTTTATGTGCATACTTAAAACAAAATGATGTGAATTAAACTAATTTGTTTTTAAGTACCATAATAGCCGGGTATCATAGTTTGGAAAAAAATCGTCTGCCAGGTTTATTTTTTTATCACCACATCGGTAAAATCTAGGACATCGATAGAAACCGAGCAGAAACATCGATAGAAAACATGTTGTCGCAGGACAAGTATAACGACCGTGTTCCTGCAAAGTTTCAGTTAAATTGGTTCAGTTGTTTCAGAGAAGCATTGTTAACGGACGAAGACGACGGACGCATAGTGATGACATATCTTAATCACAATTCGCCAACATCAATAAAAGTGAAAAAATCTATTTCGCCATGTGATGAAGTAAATTCCTCTATTGTTCAGTCATTAAAATCAGCCATTTCTGAAACGAAATCAAAAAGATCTGATGATGCCAGGAAAGCGATGAATGTGTTGGTCGCTGCCGTAAGTGGGAATAGCATAGTTTCTGGAAAAGCAAAGGGAAAGGTTGCCCGGTCATTAGGACTCCCATCAAGAAGAATTTCTTCTGGTATAAAAATACGAACCAAAGTGTTGTCATCTGAAAATTCATGTTGGACGTACACGGCCAGAAAAACGAGATCGGATGCTACCAGTGAGTCCGACAAGAAAACTGCGTATGAATTTTGGTTGCGTCCGGGCATTTCCAGACCCACTGGTAATAAATCGGATATAAAGAGAATGCGCATCGGCCCAAAGACTTATAGTTCGCACATGGTGCACATACTGGAAAAAAGCCAAACAGACGTGTACTTCGATTTTGTGAAAAACTTTCCACATATGAAAATGTGCCAACGCACATTCGAGAGGTTCAAACCTTATTTTGTACAGCCCGTAAGACCCAAAGACAGACAGACTTGTGTATGTAGATATCACATTGAAGCGAAGGCACTTTTTAAATCTTGTATGAATTTTCGACAAAAGATAACTCAAGAGAATCAGGCTTTGCAGGAAGAATATCCAGTTTATGAACATTTGAATGACATTATTCAAGTAACATTATGCCCCAATGAACCACAGAGTATGAATTGCTTAAATCGAAAATGCAGTGATTGTGGAATTTCTAATCTGACGTATCTCTCGGATGAGCTGGAAACATCTGAAGAGGCAATAAAAGTGTCATGGTCTAGATATGAATACATCAATATTAACATGAAAAAAGGAAAAACGGTTAGAAAACTGTCTCTTGTTAAGAAAGAAACATCCCCTGGTGAAATGTTTGCCTACTTTCAAGACATTTTAAGTACGTTTCCTGCCCACCAGTTTAGAGCTCAGCATCAATCAGCACAACTTAAATCCATACAAGAAAATCTGCCATTAAATGCCTGCTTATGTGTACATGACTTTTCAGAAAACTTTACATGCTTTGATAAACAAGAAATTCAAAGTGCATATTTCCAGAAAAATGAAGTTTCTATACATGTTAGCGTAATTTATAGGCATGCCGTGCTTGAGTACGATGGTATGGACAGTACCATGGAAAACCCGAATATTGTAACTGAACACTTCTTTCTGATTAGTCCAGATTTGTCACATGATCATAATTTTTCACAGCACGCACAAAAGCTGATAACCGAATATTTAGATGATATTGGTTGCAAAGTTTCTGAAATGCACGAATTTACAGATGGCTGTCAGTGCCAGTATAAAAGTAGGCATTGTATTGGAGGTATTTCGATCGCACCTGTCGCACTTAAAATGAGGAAAGTAGTTCGAAATTTCTTCGAGTCGGCACATGGGAAAGGTCCGCAAGATGCCGCAGGTGGAACTATAAAACAACAGGCAGATATGGCGATCCGGAGAGGAACAGCAACAATCCAGTCCGCAAAAGACTTTTATGATTTTGCTGTCAATTCCCTACAAAACCCGAAGTTTAGTGTGTGCAAGCGTCGAATTTTTAGGTAATTCATGTTTGTTTCTTTTTTAAAAAAAATTGGTGAAGATTGTTTAACATTTGTTTGTCAGATCTACATACAAACCACCAAAACTTAAGAATTTTTAAGATCAAATTATGAAAAAGTCATAGAAGCTAGGGATATGGAAAAGTATATAAATGCAAATAGAAAAAGCAAAAGTAAATGAATTAATAAAGTTCATTGAAAATTCATGAATAGTCTAAGATATATATGTTGAATATGTGCATGAGCAAAAATGCCGTTTCAGTCTAATTAATATATTTTTTCAAATGTTGAAAAGTTTGTATGAATAAAATTTAAACCTTATACAATTTTCTAAAATTTCTAACAGTCATAACTTTCAACTTTTTTTTTCTCGCTTTCAGATATGTTGAGAATATTCCGAGAGATGATGATCTGAGGTTTAAACCAATTCAAAGAAATCGAACAATCCACCAAGTATCTACCACTGCCACCCCGGGAAAAGTCGTACTTCGAGAATTGTCATGCTATTGTGACAGTTGTCTTCATTCTGACTCAGAGGAATGTGAAAATGTCCACAACGGAGAGGTGAGAAAAATCACAATGGAACAGGAGAATAGTCGGCCATCGCAGCCTTCCAGAGATGACCCAGAGGACACACCCGTACTTAGAGATTTAGCCGCCCCAGGTGTGTAACTATCTATCACTATTTATGTGGCCTATCCACGTACGTGAGGTGGATATATAATTTTAGCTACAGTCTATCCTTACGTCCGTAAAACTTTGATTACGTTCTTGGTTACAGTCCATATCATTAGTGCTGAATGTAGGAGTTTAGTGACATTTTACGAATGGGCCATCTGTGGCACATTTTCAAGTTTATTATCATTTAATTTTCATTCCTTACCAGATGCTTATTTTACACACAAAACACAAACTCAAGTTGATGTCAATCAATTAATGAAAATGCAAAACGAAATCCGCTACAAAACTGTTAGCATAGCGAAATTTAGATTGAATTTAAAAATTGTTGTCATGAAAAAGCAACATCCGTAGTGAACCGCATTAAATGTTTATCGTCAAAATGATTATACTCCAGTTTTATTTCAATTTTACACATACATGACATATTTTAAATTTCGATTGATTATAATTTCAGGATGCGTAGCTGCCTTGTTTACAGATGATCCATTGGACGATTATTATTTGTTAAAAATTACCAGTGAACCAACAACGATTGAAACTTGTGTGACAGACAAATGGGGAAACATTTACCAACCGGGTTCAGACGTTATTCAAGGACTGTATTATAATAAAACAGGCCAATTCACATACAAACTTATAAAAGGACGGCATGCGTATGTTCCAACTGCGTCATTGAGATATCTCCTTGTGAATGAAACTAGAAAGGACACAGTTGTGCTCAATGAGCACGATCACCTTGATATTTTATCTGCAATTGACGAATTTGAATTTCATTAAATTTTTGTAACAATTATGAGTAAAATTACAAGTAAACATTATTAGTACACAATTGACATGGGCTTACCTTAATTTATAAAAGGCCCCACATCAACAATGCAGTAAGCTATAGCTTTCACTTTGTCCGCCCGTTCACCAACTTCTTGTGAACCTTTAACCTCAAAAACTATATGAGTAACCTGGGATGTGAAATAATGCACATTTAATAAGTAATATCTGGAAATTCCCATATTCAATTTTCACCCAAATCCATCAATAGTGTTGAAAAAACTAGTTTTCTATTCTCTAAAAAGCCCTATGATTAATCCGATTATAGCAACGTTTTTGACGTTTTTTGACGTTACGCTAATATACACCAACACTGAGCGCAACGTCATAAGCATACATGGCCTTTGGCCAGGTGAGCTAAAAAATATTTTTTATTAAATATTGTACTTGGCTTTGTTTCAATGAAACTACTAGTTTTGCCCTGAATAAAAATAAATTGCCCAAGGAAGCTATAAAATTTACATTAAGCTAGCTTCTAATGGTCGTACCAAGAAATTTTCGAAAAGGGGGTAGGTTCAATATATGAATAACGAGAACGAAAGGGGGTTCCAGACAAATATTTACCAAAATGTACAGGAAAATAACAAATTGTCGGAGGAAACATCCCTTCCTGGATCTGCCACTGCTTTTTTACGTTTGTTGTCATTTGTTTTTGTTGTCTTATCTCTTGTTGAATTTAAAAGTGTACTGTGTGTTATTGTTTAAAAATATGCTTTGTTTTGATTATCAAAAGGGGAAGCTTATGCCCCAAAAGAATCTTAATTTTATCGTAACCTATTATGTTAATACATATCTTAATGATAATTGTTCAAGATGTCCAGAAGGTGGTATTCGTTGACAATGTTTTGGTCTTTGTTTTGAATTATATAGCCATGGAAACAAGAAACTATTTAAATCAATTGTATCCCAATTTCTCCTCATAGAAAACTGTAAAAAATACAGCTATCGAGTCGAAATTTTCACTGAATGTCAAGTGGACGATGCAGATCATTTTTGTTAAAAATCTGAAAATATTTGAAAAACTACAGTTTTGGAGATTTAAAAATAAAACTTTTTTTACCCCAAAAATGAAAATTCACCCCGAATATAAGGTGTTTGAAACTTTCAACCGCTAAATGGAGCTTTATTTTTGGTGAAATAAATCAGCTAAGAAAACTTAATTACAAATATGTGTATTGTTTTTAAACTGTGATTTAATTCCAGATTGATACTACCTGATTTCAAACTGCAAACAAAACATCTCTTAGGAGCCTAAAATGAAAATTTTTGACAGGATCTTTAGGAAAATGATTTTGCATTTTTTTGTTATTGATAAAATGTATCCAGTACTAAACAAAATGCTTAATTTGTGACTTTTAATCCGATACACGGTTTCTTTTTTTCCATTAATACAAGTTTCTTTGATGTAATGTTAAATGCGTCATGACGAGCACAGTGCCAACTGGTCGCATTGAGAGCCGTTCGGTTGTTTTCGGTTGTTGTCGCGGATTCATGTAGGTTGTGTCGCAGTTGTAACCTATAAACAGACTTCTTGCGCTTTTATGCATTCTCCATGCTACATGTAAAATATTCCAAATCTCATTATCATCGATCAGTTTAATGTTTAAAGTAGTGATATACTCGTTTTTAAATGATCAAAGAAGAGAAAGATGGTGACCTTTATTTTTTAATCATTATACTGTATATAAATAACTGACCCGTCAAACTTAATAAAATTGCAACAGTTGTATTTGTGTTATGTAAGTGCCACATTTGATAATATTAACCAAAGCATATATTTTAACGCAAATGAAAGAACTCGAAGAACATAATCGATCGAGAAATAGATCAGATATTATGGTAAAAAAAAAGTTCAGTTGTGACATAAATTCAGGGGCAAAAACTAAAATAATACGTGAATCAGTCGCCATGACGGCAACTATGCTCCTTTTTTGGTATGTAGATAACGTATAAAAACTGGGACGGAAGCATGGGAAGTACCAAAAATGAAATAAAATTGGTGCACGTTCTAAAAACCTTTTCATTTTTAAACATTCCACTGTGGAAAAGAATTTAAAACAATAAAGGGGAAAATAAAATGAAAAGAATATTAGATAACAAAAACTACAAATAAAAGTCAAACACGTGGGCTTTTTCTCTAAATGGGAACGCGGCATTCGAGAAAACAGTTTCTCCAATTGATTGCACGCCAGTGCAGCCGTGCATGTGACCAAATAAATGTAGTTCAGGTTTTACCCTTTCAAGAACAGCTTGTCGTAATACAGGGCATCCTCCATTGTCATAAACTTTTTTGAAAAGTTGAAATTTTCGCGGGAAAGTATCGAAGATTCCATGTGGCGGAAGGTGAGTTACTAAAACATTTGTCGTGTTCGGAATTTTGTCCCAGTTATGTTCTATTTTTCCCCTTTCATGCACAAATCCACGATTGTATGAAGTCCATTTATAAAACGTCCAGGGCGATCCGTGGAAATTTATTCCTTCGATAGTTACCGAAGAATCTTGCAAATATGTCACTTCTGGTATAAGTTTTTGAACGTCTACTTCTGTCTTTGAATGAAAAACCATGTCGTGATTCCCCGCCACGAAAATTTTGTGTCTATGTGGTACCTTGGCAAAAAAATCATTCAAAGATCTCAAAAATTCTGAATAATCAGGTTTTATTACCAGTCTCTTCCAACCAATTTTGCAGAAATCACCCGAATGTACCAAAATATCGCCGTCTGGAATATGCGGTAAAAACCTCTCGTGCTGCATGTGAGTGTCGGAAATATGAACAATCCTTATCTTTTTTCTTCCATTTTGAATATTCCCAACTTTTGTCACATCGAATTCGTCAGTTTTTGTTTCGTTTGAAGCCATTTTACCTACAAAACATTAATACTAGATTAAAATATCGTATGTGAAGATTAATTTATTTCAACATGTCACCAATTCCATTTGCTTTAAATAAAATAGGGAGAAAAAGGGGGGTTGCAAAAATTAATTCTAAATTATGTATCCGCTATTTGACAAGAACAAACATGCAAAAAAAAATATTTCAAAATCGGACCACGAATAAAGTTTCGATTATGGCCCCTTTTGGCCCCTAATTACATAACGGGGGAAAAGGGGGATTGTGGAAATTCATCAGGTTCATTCAGTCTGTTATTGTAAAAAACAGTCTTGACAAATTTCACAGCAAAAGGCCAACTAGGACCAAAGTTATGGTGGAAACAAATTGAATATTTGAATTTCTTGCCCCTTTTGGGCCCCTATTTCGAAACAAAAAAGAGGGCCCCCAAAATCAATCCCATTCATCCTTTTATGTTAAGGAACATCATTGTCAAATTTCATAGCAATCCATCGGATAACCTGGAACTTAAGTTATGGCACCAACACTAAAAAGTTAACAGACAACGACAACGACGACAGACGTCCGCAATTTTTTGCGGTCGTTTAGAAATCGGCACGCACAATCCAGGCTCAGCTTTTTTCCGAAAAAAAGCAGTACGAAGAAAATATCTATAGCCCCCCCTTTTAAAAACCAAATGGTTGCTCCTTAATTGAACTTTGGTTTAATCCGAAAAAAAAAGAATAATTATATTATTATTTTCACCTAAAATATATGATCGGATATAATAGAACTATATATAATTATATAATGTTAACGTGTGTGGTTTTTACAATACATTAAAAAATTGATTTACTAGAAATTATTAACGTGATTGTAACTAAACAATTTACATGCCAATAATTGTACTAAATAAATTACATGATCAATATAGAATACTTACAAATACTCGAATTTACTACTTTCGAATTCTAAACACTGAACATTATTTTTAAAGGTATTATAAGTGTACTACATGTACATGGTGTAGTATATTCATTAGATCATTAGGTAGTCATTTCTAAAATTAAAACACTGACGACGTCTATTTATAAAATCATTTGTCATAGATAAAAATACCAAAATCAATTTTTACGACAAAAATAGCCTCGGGTCATACGTCCAATCCAGAAATTTTCGAGAAAAGGGGGGTCGACAGCTATAAGTTCCATAGGGGCTATATCAAAACAGCGACAACCAAACAGTGACAATCAAACAGCGAAATTTGCCATAGTCGAAACAGCGACATATTATAACCCAACTCGTAAGAGAGGGGGTTATATTGCAATCACCTTGTCTGTCCGGTAAAATTTCTCAGTTTCTACTATCCTCTACTAAAGGGATTGATTTCAAATTTGCTACGCAACTTCAGCATGATGAGATGTAAAATTTCTGCCCTTTCCAGGTCAGTCGGCCACTACTTCAGAATCTGTTCTCCGAGCCGATCGACTTAAGACTTCTTAAAGGATCAACAATGGGAAATTTTTCGTAGGAGATTTTTCAGCTTGTACTGAAGGGATTGATTTCAAAATTTGGTACACAGCTTAAGCATGTTGAGTTGTACCTAGCTCCCCTTTCAAGGTCAATCGGACATCTACTTCCTGTTTCTGAATCGACTTTTTAAAGGGTCAACAATGGGGAATTTTTCGTACACAGATTTCTCAGCTTCTACCAAAGGGACAAATTTAGTACACAGCTTTAGCATGATAAATTGTACTGTGCCTCTCTTTTCCATGTCAGTCGGCAATCTACTTCCTGTTTTACGAGCTGACTTGAACTTTTTTAAGGGTCAAGGATTGGAATTTTTTTGCAACAGATTTCTCAGCTTCTGCAAAATGGATTTATTTCAAACTTGTTACACAGCCTAAGCATGATTAGTTGTACTGTGCCTCCCTTTTCCAGATCAGTAGGTCATTTTTTCCTGTTTTCTAAATGGTCTGAGTGGGGGTATGCTTAGCATGACTTATTGCAACCCCTTGTTTAATTGGGTTTTCATAAATTCATACGTTCATCATAACAGCGGCATTAAATTTTTAGATAAACTTGAAGGTTGACAAGAATATGTCCGAAAGACATAAGCATGATAATGCCACACCTGCACGCTTCTCGCAACATTAGGAACGGACCTTCGATCTACCATTTTGTTCTGATCAGCACTTTTTTTTACTATCCATACGGTACAACCGCAGTTTCTTCCAAAAACGATGTGTCAATCTTACACCGTTGCCATAAACATGATAAAGTGTACATATTACCAATAAATTTTGATCCTCAAACTTTGTGGAAATTATGACCCTCTTTTTTTTAATCTTGCTTTCTGCTCTTTGAACCTTCAAAAACTACATGTACAAATACATGTATGGTAAACATGTACTTGCTACATACCAAGTTTCATTTAATTCTGTTGAAAGGTTTCAGAGGAGTTGAGGAAAAAAATGTGATGGATGGACAGACTGGGCCGATAAACAACATTATATTAAAGTGTACAATAATCAGTATATATAGTTTTAATAAGCATGGATGAGTCAGGGCGATACTGCTGTTGTTTTGCCATCTCTACAATCACAGACAGTCGCAGACAAATTGTTTGCAATTAGCTTAAGATATAAACAACGATTCCAAGCCAATGATTGCCCATTACAGTGCATGAGACAACTAAGTTTGGTTTATTCTAAGGGGTGGGGGATTGGGGTGGAGTTGTTAATAATCATAAAATATCTAAAAGTAGCAAACTTGGTAGCAATACCAATGATATGACAATCACAATGGTCCTGACTTCACTAAGTATCTGAGGCATTTATAACCTTGATATATCATTTGTACATGTTGCTGGCACTTTCTGAATACAGCATTGTTTAGGGGTAATACTAAATTGACAACCATTTTCCACTATCTGCAAAGCACACACTCTTTGGAAGGTAACTTAGAAAATAAACATTTTTTGCATTCACTTTTTTCGCAGGTCAGTGGCAAAATGATAGAGTTTCTGTTAAATCTCAATAATAATATGATCATTTTGTGAGTGGTCTGTAGTATCAGCTTGTAGTTATGTTAAACTAAAAAGATAACAAATACCAAAGTAATGGAATTTCAATAATAAATTAAAAATTTTTTATTTAAAAAAAATATTCCCTCTGAATGCCTGGATCATAGAATGGTTGATTTAGTAAGCTTTTTAAGAGCATTGAAGAGAGGGAGGGCAGATTTAGAAAAGTTTACCTTAATTTGTACCTTAGAATCAATGTTCTGTGCTTGTATTGTATGCTAAAAACTTTATTATTGATTTATATGTCTTATGATGGGCCCTAGTATGATTAGGGAATAAAGATTTGAATTTGAATTGTACATTTTGGATAATGGTTGATAATTATGGGTAACCCATTAAACAAATTACCAATACACAATTTACAGACCTTCTTCAGTGTTTTATTACTTAAAAAAGAAAACAAATTTCAGAACAGATATTAAAACATTTGTAAACTTGATTTTTATCGTATAGAAATTTTTCATCATACATCTACATGTATAGCTTGATTTTTTCATGTATTTAAAAAATAATAACTTAAATATGTAGCATGAACATTGTGAAATCTTTAATAAAATTAAAGCTTAAATAAAGAAATAATTCAAAGAGAAATATTTTTAACAGACATTTACAATGTAAATTGAAAAATGTTTTTAAACATGATAAATACATGTACATGTACATGTATTTGGTACATTTTAATGCTTGAAAAAAGCTATTACATGTACATATAAATCCAACATGTCCAACAGGAACATTTTAAATCAAACTTAAATGTTAAATACAATGTGCATTTAAATGTAACCTGTGTAATTAGTCAAACAAGCATGACTAGCTTTCTTAAATAGATTTTTTTTAAAAGACTTTACACAACGTTATACATGTACATGTAATTAACTACAAATGTATACAATGCATGAACTTAAACTTTCATTCTTTTTGTACAATTTACTAATGAACATGAATTCATTCTTTTTATACAATTTACTAATGAACATGAATTAAGGCATAGAGTACACTGTACATTTACATGTACTTCTCATGTTTCTAGCCAACAGCAATTTCATAATAAAGAACAGTTATTATGCATCAAAACAGAAATATGCAGCAGCAATTAACAGACAACTACATATTGTATTTAAAGTGGAACTTTGAAATACATTGAAATAGGAAAATTTACAAAATGTATTAAATTATGCGTGTTTACATATGTGCATGAACAAGGAGCACTTGTAAAGATCTAGAGGCTAAACACTATTTAATTACTAATTAAAATAAAACTAATTCCATGTTAATATCTTATTTCATTGTAACCTACAATAACCAGACTGCATTTGGTTTTTATCCTCAAGTTCATCTTGACATGAAGTATCTTCTGTGTTTAATTTCTTAACATCTAAAAATGATTTAATTTTTTCTGCTTCAGACATCCAAATTGGAGCTTGTTTGGCTAAAATCACTCTTTTGCGACTTTTATTTTCATCCTTTAGAATAGAAATTATCACTTTTAACCCCATTTCATAATGTATTAAAGCTTGGTCATAGTTATCTTGCGACTGTTCAAGCTCGGCAGCTTTGATGACTTTTAAGGCTGCAAGTAATTCAGGCTCGTCCTGTGATAAATCCATCAGTTCATTAATTGGGTCATCAGTTTTAACGTCTCTCTTAGGCTGTAGCATTTTCTTAAGTGTTTCAGCTCGATCCATGTATTCTTTGACTTTGCTTCTTAAGGCATTTTTTTTCTTAAGATCTTTTTCATAATGAATAGCTGGAACAAAGTGTTCTAAAGATTCACAATAATATTTTATTGCAGTTTCATAATTTCCTTTCGTGTCCTCCTGAACTGCCTTTTTTACGGTGTGTATTGCCTTATCTAGACTTGAAGATGAGGGTGAATGTTCTAAATCTATAAAAGGATGTTTTGCCAGCTCATCATAAGTTATTCGTTTATCTGGGTCTCTTTCTAGTAGACATTTTATGAGATCTCTGCAACTATCACCGACATCAACGCCATAAGGCAGTTCTACTGGCTTATCATTCCAGATTTTTTCTCCAAGTTCTTGAAAACTTCTTGAAGCAAATGGAGCTTTTCCAAACAGACACTCATACAGGATAACCCCAATGGACCAAAGATCAACACGGGCATCATATGACTTTTTACATACAATCTCTGGGGCCATGTACAAAGGAGACCCCTTCATTGCATGCTCTTTGTCTCCATCCATCATATGTTTTGCAAATCCAAAATCAGCAATTTTGACAATTGGCGGGGAGTCCGAGGTAAGCAGTATATTTTGAGGCTTTAAATCCATATGAGCAACATTGTTGTCATTGAGAAATAACATAGCACTAACAATTTGTTTGAGGAACTTTCTGACTATTCTAACAGGTAGGGTTTGTCTTGATCTAATGAACCTAGAAAGATCCCCTCCACTGCAATATTCCATGATAAGATAGATATGTTTTTCATCCCATTGAAAGTCATACAGTTCAACAATATTTTCATGTTTCAATTTTTTCAAAAGTTCAATTTCTCTCAGTAGATTTTCTGTTGAAGCCTTGTTCAAACTGTTTTTCAAGACACATTTGATTGCTACTACATCTCTGTTTCCTGTTTTTCTGTAGGCTTTGTACACTGTAGCATAAGTTCCACTACCAAGTTTTTCAGTTACCACAAAGTTTTTAATATCTGGTACAGTTGATGATGCCCTCGCAGACGAAATTCTTGAAGATGATGGTCTTGTCGATTTAGACATTTTGTTCAGTCACATGATCTGTCAGCTGATGAATCACATGATCAAACAAAATGGCAGCCTCCATGTAAAAAAAAATCATTTTAAAAAATATGAAGAAAAGCATTGTTTTGTCGATTATTTATATCTTAACTTTCAAATATGCAGCTACTAAAGGAATGTTGTACCCTAGACCATCTGAATCTAGAACAGTGATTAATTTAGATGGGATGTGGAAATTTAGGGCGGATTTTTCTGCATCTAGAGATGAGGGGTTTACCAATATGTGGTTCAGTAAACCTCTTTCACAGGTAAAATAAGTATGCACTTTTATATCTAAGGATCTTGCATTTTGATCATAAATAAATACATGATATCACATCTATACAGATTACATGAATATCTATTATACCCGGATCGCGAGTTCCAAAATAGCCGCCATTTTACCTCAAATTTTACTGGAAAACTTGTACCTACTCTGTGATAAATCAAACAGGGAAACCTTGTCCTTTCTCTCAAATCCCTTGGAAATGTTTGTTTTTATATTTCTTTAACCATTACAAATTGATGAACAAAACTTTTTATTCAATTTTCTTTCAAATTTTCCTAAAATAAATCGGTAAACATGTTGCTTCCATTGCTCCCAATGTTCTGACGTCAGATCTTACCTCAGTTGACCTTTGACATTTGGACATTCTAATATCCGGAATGGATTAACTCGTGATTGGTCTATGAGCCAGGTTTGTTTAACCTGTGATGCTCCCGAAGTTAAAATGTATCTATAAATATTTTACAAGCAAAAATGAATATATTTTAAAATAAATATGATATGAATTGAAACAAGAAATATTCAAAAATAAAAACAAACTAGCTTTTCTTGTGGGTCACATATGCGATTCAAAATGACGTTTGAAATTTGTAAAGAAAAAAGCATTAAAAAGAAGCCGAAATATTGGGAAAACAAGCGTGCTAAATTGGACGTTGAAGGAAAATTCAACTCATAGTACAACTAAAATATTAACATGTCACCAGGAGGAAAAATGATGTCATTCAATATGGGACAAAGGGAACAGCATTTTCTATCAATGATTCTTCTGTATGAATTATTCAAGATATGGGTAAGAATCATTTGCAACTGACAAATAAACCCACAGTCAACATTTCCAACCCCCAAAAAATCAATCTTGAATGGAAATAAAAAATTTACTTCCTTTGTCCATTAGCATGTTTGAACCAGTTGTTGTGTGTACTCAGTTCCTCCTTGTTTGGCTAAAATAGTGACTGATTCCACAAATGCGCAACCTGTGTATAATGTAATCATTTGACATCTTTGATTGGGCGGAGCTACAATGTGGTCCCATTGTGGTGGTTTCTTTCGAAGATCTTTTAATACAGATTTTCCGCTTTCCTCCACCATTCTTGAATTTGCATGACTACGTGTAAGTGATGTGTCGGGCAGGATGTCGGTGAGGATACAAATGTAGATGAGTTGTCCTAACCGTTCCCACTCTTTATCTTGACATTATGGTCTATCTCTTGGTGTAAGTATGTGGTTCTGGTGGTTTGTATATAGCCCCTTCAGTAATGGGTGAGCAACGGGAGGGAGGGTGGGTCCTGCTGCCACTGTAGTCAGTTTT
The DNA here is from genome assembly GCA_963971305.1 of Arcuatula senhousia. Classification (NCBI taxonomy): domain Eukaryota; kingdom Metazoa; phylum Mollusca; class Bivalvia; order Mytilida; family Mytilidae; genus Arcuatula; species Arcuatula senhousia. Next base: position 31,274,559 of record OZ020308.1, read on the forward strand.
CTCCTCTTGGTTTGACGCGTCAGGGAAGGGAGCTAGGTTAGACACACAAAAATCTGAAATCCTTCTTGTCTTTTGATGGCAGGTTGTTTTACGTTACATCATGACGGTTGTCCTACTAAAGGATGTAAAGATAGCATACAGATACAGATACAGCTTGTAATGGAGAAAATTGAATTTCTTTCTTGGTCTCCAACAAAGCTTCAAGATGGTTTGAAATTACCAATAAGGCCAAACAAAAAAGTATGTGTGTTTACTGTCACATGCTGAAAAAAATTAGGGTCGGTAGGTAGGAAATTATTATTTTTTTATAATTTTTTTTTACCTTGAGTCTATGGGGACAGCTTTGTGACTTTAATAGTGCTTAATGGAAAATGCTAAAAAAAACTTTAGGGTAGGGGGGTAAAAATTAGGTAGGGTAGGGTGACAGTAAACTCACCTACTTTTTTTTTGGCCTAACACTGAATTATATTGGGTCAATACAAATTTTGGTTTAAGCCATAGGTAAATTATTTCTTAGATAAAACAACATTTTAAATATTCTGATCCTGAACTTCATTATAAAGTTCAGGACTTTAGAAATTGATATTTTCAGGAAAATCTAAAAAGTTTTAATTCCACAAAATGTCCAAAACTTTTAACTGGATTCATCATTTAAAAACTATATTAAAGCAATATTTTAGTACCAAATTTGACGTCTTATGGATTGAATTGCGCCCGGTGTGATTCACTTTTGCTCTGTTTCAAGCAATGGGACTGCATATACATGTATAAGTAACTTTGCCAAATCAAAGATGTCACAGAACTGCATTATTATAGCTTTTATCACAAATAAAACTATACACATACATGTAGCATGCATCCTCTTGCCCTGCATGGCTGTACCATGTGTACCTGACCCCACAAACGTTAATAATAATTACTTAAGATGTATATATGCCTAAGCACCAAGCCTTTAGATATTGTGAAATCTTAAAATTTTAATTTATTGTTATTATATATCTTTATTATACCTGTACATGTACATTTACATGTATGTACTGTAATATGCCCCTCATTGGCCCAATCTTACACAAAAGGATATACATGTATGTTATCTTGACAGGAGAGATTAAAAATATATAAAGCAAAAAAAAAACATGACTAGAAACAAATAAATATAAACATGTTGGGTAGACCATGGGGACTTTAACTCCCCTTTATCAATACATGTATGTTGTTGGAGTCAATTAATGTGTCAAATGAAAAAAAACACAGAAGGGAGATACTAATTTCACTAACTCCCTCCATTTCAATTTAAATCATTCATGATGATAATGGGTGTTTAAGTCATGACTATAGGGGAATGCCCCTCTGCAGCAACTAATGATAAGACATGCTACATTGTATGTGCCATGGGTCATCCACCCCATGACAGTCATCACTGCCTGAGTAAGCTGCTCCAATTACATAAGAACCGTAGACAGAAACCTTCTCCCACCGCATGGAGGTCCTGGTCGGGATTCAGGAGACCCAAATCATTCATCTTATGATCCATGCATTTTTCACTAATAATTTTTTTCCAATACACCCAAATTCATCTTCATTTATATTGCATCTAGACCTCAAAATACAGCTCTGTTCAGACTATTTTGAAAAAATTGGACAATCCCATGTATGGCTTGCTCTACATGTTCAAGGAAAAAAAAGGAAAACCTGATTGAATTAATTCTTATATGTCGTTTTACTTTTGTTCTATACCGGTACATATAACCTAAATTGGTAAAATCCCATGCAAGAATTTATACAAATAGCCATGCGACCATGCATTTTTAGCTCACCTGGACCGAAAGGTCCATGTGAGCTATTGCCATCACTTGGCGTCCATCGTCGTCCGTCGTCGTTAACTTTTCTTTGAAAATCTTCTCCTCCGAAAGGACTGTAGGGATTGCTTTGAAACTTTGCACACTTCATCTATGAGATGTCCTCTACAAAGATTGCACAAATGGTGACCACCATCCAAACAAAATGGCCGTCATTACTAATAATAGACCAGGGCGGTCAGACTACTGTTTTTGGCTTGTAAATCAAAAAGTATAAGAGATATATGAAATCTGATGCCACGTTATTGCTTCAGCTTCAAAAGCTCTACAAAAGTCTCCATTGAGTCAAAGTTGTCAGATGACCCCTTATAGGAGTTACGGCCCCTTAAAGGTGAAAAATAGCATTTTTTCATGTTTTTGACTTATAGAATGAAAACTATGACAGATACTGAAAAGTTGTTGCTTGCTTAAATGTTCAGCTCATTTAGCCCTACAAAATTCTCCATAGGGTCGAAGTTGTCAGATGAGCCCTTAAAGGGGTAACAGCCCCTAAAATAACATTTGCCATGTTTTTGGCCTATTGGAATGAAAACTATAGCAGATAGAGAGAAGCTGTTGCTTGCTTAAATGTTCAGCTAAAAATATGTTAGCTCTACAAAAGTCTCCATCGGGTTGAAGTTGTTAGATGTCCCCTTATAGAGGTATTGGCCCCTAAAATAACGTTCTTTCATGTTTTTGGCCTATGGAATCATCCGAATGAAAACTATAGCACAAAGAGAGAAACTGTTGCTTGCTTAAATGTTCAGTTCATTTAGCTCTACAAAAGTCTCCATAAGATCAAATTTGTCAGATGACCCTTTATAGGGGTAACGGCCCCTCAAATGACATTTTTTCATGTTTTTGGCCTATAGAATGAAAACTATAGCAGATAGAGAAAAGCTAATGTTTGCTTAAATGTTGAAGTCATTTAGCTCTACAAAAGTATTTATAGGGTGATAATTGTCAGATGACCCCTTATAGGCTTATGGCCCCTAGAATAACATTTTTTCATGATTTGGGCCTATGGCTACAGAATGAAACTATAGTAGATGGAGAAAAACTGTAACTTGCTTAAATGTTCAGCTCATATAGCTCTAGAAAAGTTTTAATAGGGTCGACATCAAGACCAGGTGAGGGTCTTCAGGCTCCTGGCGCCTCTGATTACCATACAAAGTTTCTCTTTTATCTTTTATAGACAGGAGAGGTGATTCCTATGCCAGTTCCAGCAAGTTTTAATGATGTAACACAGAACAAGACCCTGAGAGATTTCATAGGCTGGGTGTGGTACGAGACAGAGTTTTATCTACCAAATGATTGGAAGAACAAGAGAGTAGTACTGAGAATTGACAGTGCTCATTATGATTCAATTGTGGTATGTACATACTAGTACATGTACATGTATTTTTATGTCTTGTATTAATCTAATACATGACATATGTTTGTCATTGTATTATTTGAAAGGAGCAAATATAACCAAATGGCTATTTAAATTTTACAAAGTCTTTACCATGTTTACGTAAGAACAAAGGCAAAGGAGACACTGAAGAAAGCAACAATAAAAAAAATAATACACAACAAATTTAGATAAACATGATAAAATTAGCAACACAATTTTCTGTAAAACATAATATGAGACAGACATTTCTTGAATTATGGATGTAGGTCACTCTTAATATATTTCAGGCTCACTCCTTATGGAATGAAATATTAGTTGAAAACCAAGAAAATCATAAATAAGGACAGCAAACCTGTGTCAATCTTTGACATAGATTATCTCCCCTTTTTGGGAAATTTTCTCTTTTACATAGCTTGGTCCAAAAATATTGGTTTTACCTTACGATGTGATGCTTTATACATGGGTGTCCTGACTAGCAGCCACAAGTGTTCAACTCTTGATTGCTTTTCCAAGATGGATAAAAGAGTGAAGACCAATTAAGGTTTGATGTTCAAATTGTGTCCCAGTGTTTGTCCATGCTTTGTTTACAACCCCTGTCTAGTTCAATTCTGATTTTACAACATTTTGCACTTGGTTCTCCAAAGGATTAAGTAGTTCCTTGTTAATAAATCAGGAGTCAACTTGCAACATTTTTTCTTTCATTACAAAGAAATTTTCAATGTTTCATTGTAATAGTATTTTTTTCAGTGGGTTAATGGAAAGAAGCTGATGAATCATTCTGGTGGACATCTCCCATTTGAAGGTGTATTAACAGCTGTTAACAACAACCAAGCTAACAGATTAACAGTTGCTGTTAATAACACATTAACACCACAAACTCTTCCTCCTGGAGAAATCCAATACAAAAAGGATACAAGTAATTTAAGGTAAGATCCAGCTCTGTTGCTTCATCCTCGGAAACCCAGAGGTTCTACTCTTCCTTTACTCATTCATCACCCATTGGACATTACACAGGAAAAACCTAGTTTTGTATCAAGCCTTCTGATTTGTCCCATTACATTTTTCTACTGCAATTTAGACATGTTTCTATATTTAAACTTTATGAAGTTCAAGATCAGATCCTGAATGTGAAACGAAAAAAAAAAATCATACCAAACGCCCCAGGGGTGACAAATGAGTAAGTGAGAGAGTAACTACTTTTTACCTTTTAGTTAAGGTTACTTTTCAGTGAAGGTATTATGATATCATCATGAAACTTTATGCACCTTATGCATTAGAATTTAAACAAACAGAAAACCTATTAATAATACCCTCAAAATCAATTTCATTGTTTATTACCGTGGCTGCAAAAGAAAAATGTTGTTACATGTAAATCGATACCATGGCTTTTAGATGTTATTTTTGTTTTTAAATAAAGAATCGAAGAAAAAAATAATATTCTATAAAACAAAGATAAAATCATAAGACATTTATAAGATAACACTATGAAAAAACAACTAAACTGCTATCACACCTAATTCTCTAAAAATTAAAGTGAACTTAAGGGGGTACCCAACACTTTGGCTAAAATAAAATTGTGTAATTAAAAATATGTACTTTAGCCATATAAATCAAATTCTTAAATCTTAAGAAAATTGAACCATAGCTTTCTTTGGAAAATTTTCATCGAACATAATGGAGTTTCAACATTTTATATTTTGATCATTCAGAAGCTTGATTTCTTTGAATAATTGTGCCTGACTAAAACGTTCAAGTGATATTTAAGAGTTATTTCCCTTAGGTGTTCTGTACCCCCTTCAGGAACTGACAGAGTAAGCAGATCCTACATGTTGAAAACACTGTTGTTACATATGTTGCATCGCAAATTTCCTTTTTTTTTTAAATTGGTTAAATTTGTTAAAGATGGAAATACAAAGGATTCTATAACAAATCTAAAAACTGTGCGCTGTTTCTCATTTAGTATTTATATAGATAAAAGACCCCAACAATAATGTAAGAGAGACATAGATAATGAGAGATGGGGATATGTAACACTGTTTACTTTTTGCAGATTCATTATGGAGTCTGGTGTAATAAAGTCCTTTTTAGAAAGTATTTTCCAAACTTGCGGACGTCAGCAATCTTTTACTTATTCACTACAGGTTTACGACTTCCAGGCTGTCATCACAAATGAAAATCTGTTGAAATTGACTAAATTCATCAATTTTAAAACATTTTTAAATCTGAGTGCCAGTCTTAAACTATTCATACAAACGTAAACATCCAAGACTTTACTCCAACCCAGTTTATTTGAATTGTGAAGGGGAAATTACACCAAAAACAGATAGGGATAAATTGATGTTTTCCTTAGCTCAACATTGATCACACAATGTGGCCAACCCATAAAGGGAAACTACTCTTGCAAAAATTACAATAAAAGACTCATTATGGGAGTTCTGGATGACTTTTTTTCAAAATTAAGGGCTATTGCAGTATAAGGTTTTTTTTAGTGGTGATCTAATTTTGGCCATACTTACCGGGATGGAAAAATTAAAACACACTTAATAAGATGATAATACAAAGTGTTATAAATGTGAAAATTTCATTACACAAAAAAAGTCACCATCATCATTTTTCATCCACAAAGAAAACTTTCTTATTCCTTTATTTGATATTACTGCATCGGTAAATCCCATGCAACTTAAGTCTATAATGCATAAAGGCCTGCAGATCAAATTTAACTGTTAAGTGCACAATATATATAGGGAGTATGTGATCTTGATCATGGGTCCTTCACTTTTTATATAAATATATATAATATAATCGCTTATGCTATAGGGTCGTTCCAAAGGAGTGATTTCACATCTTTTTCAACCAGCGGACGCCTGTACAACAATTTTTTTTTAAATTGAAGTCTCTAGGACTTTGTACGGCAACCCCGCCTAGCATATAATGCATTGCCACTTATAGAGTGACGCTATGGTGACTCAGTAAAAAAAGAATATATATATATTTTCCAGGTACCCACCTGGATATTTTGTACAGAACATAGCCTTTGACTTCTTCAATTATGCTGGAATTCACAGATCTGTCAAATTGTACAGGACTCCTACTGAATACATAGAGGATATAACCATTGTAACAGATTTGGAAGGAAATGATGGTACGTGGAGATGTTTTACATTTTCAATGCCAAAATGGCATTATGTACTGTAAACCAACTTATTTTTGTGACTATTTTATCTCACGCTTTTGAGTCTTTGGGCCATTGTTTTTATATTGTTACTACTTATCACTTCAAGTGTTTTCAAGAAATTCTGTATCTTGCAAAATACATGAAAAAAAGTTGGTTTATGAAATACTAAATGGTTTCCAGAAAACTTCTCAATGCACTTCAAAAATGCATAGGAGATCAAAACTAATGTAATTTAGTTTAAATTAAAATCCCTTAAAGTAATAATAAATCAAAAAATCATAAAATTTTTAACGGTCTTTTTAAGCTTTAAATATATAAATTGTTAATAAAAACTTTTATTTAAGCTACAAAAAGTCCATTAAACAGTAGGATTTTTGCAGAATTTAGCAAAAAAATGTTTTAAAAATCATTTGCTTCCCGAGTTGTATTATGCAAACTAGATGCATACGACCCAAGTTTGAACTCACTCGGAAGTGCCCGCGCAAGCCCATCTAAAAATACTTTAGGAAATGGATGTAAACAAACGTGGTCTGAAAAGGTATGTTCTGAATATGGCTTTTGTAACAGTTTCACTTTTTTTCTTACCCTGTTTATCTTTAAAATGATACCAATAACAAGAGAAAGTGGTTTAGAAATCCCCCCAATGAGAATCGTGTGTCATTGAATTAATCGAGTTTTCAATTAAATAGGCCCCGTTAATAAATAGCACGATAAAAGGAAAACATGTACGTGTGTTTTGTTATTATTTACATGTTAAACAGGTCGTGTTAAACACTTTTTAATCAGTATTTCTTATAGCGGAAAGGTTTTACTTGTCAAATAATGAAAAAATATGAAATTATGCTAAACCCAAAGCTTTACATGCTCTTCTTAAAAAATACATTTTTGTTTGTTTTGATATGTTCGGTGAAAATCGGAATGTTGTTCACGAAAGTTAATAAGTGGCCATTGGTATCAAACTTCTTTAAAAAATGAGCAACATTTCTAGCCGGTACACGCACATTATTTAAATTTTCATCTCCATAAAAGCGCTTAAGCTCTAATTTTATGATTATGCAACAGTTAAGTGATTATTTATACATTGCAATTTTTTTTCCAAAAACTGCTTTATTATTACTTTAAAATATTTTCAAGGATCAATTCTTTCCAGATTTAATCTCGATTTCTAAACATTTTGTTTTGTAAATAAAAAAAAATTGTCCCTACCTTACATTTCCAGTGGTTTGAAAGTAGGGAAGGGAAGAGGGAAACATCTTTTGTCTTGCTGCAAAGCAGAGTGGGACATAGGTGTTACTTTACGGGCGGCAGCGGTGGTGTAAACTTTTTGGGTAAGGTTTTATGAACACCTCCATATCTCAAGCACTATAGGTCTTAGGTTGATGAAACTTGGTATGCATATGCCCTAGTAGAGGCTTAGCACATTTGCATCTGTATCTTTTGACCTTTACCTTTATTTTCAGGTTGAGTGACTTTAACAATTTTCAATACATATAATAGCAAGGGTAAGGTTTTGCGAGCACCTCCATATCTCAAGAACTGTCAGTCCTAGGTTGATGAAACTTGGTGTGCATATGCCCAAGTAGTAGCCTAGCACAGTTGCAACCCCATCTTTTGACCTTGACCTTGATTTTCCGGTTGAGTGACTTTGACAATTTTCAATACATATAATAGTGATGGTAAGGTTTTGCAAGCACCTCCATATCTCAAGACCTATTAGTCCTAGGTTGATGAAACTTGGTATGCATAAGCTCCAGTAGTAGCTTAGCACAGTTGCATCCCCATCTTTTGACCTTGACCTTGATTTTCTGGTTTAGTGACTTTGATTATTTTTATTACATATATATATTGGCAATGTTTAAGTTCTATAAACACCTTTTGATCTGAGAAACTGAAAATCCTTATAACTATAAACTATAGTGGAGGTAAGAAAGAATTATTGTTTCTAACAGTGTCGGCAGGCGAGACATACTTTAATGTTAACTCTAGTTTAATGTTGGCCTTAAATTAGGAAAAATTCAAACATAAATGTACACGTGTACATCATGAAAACAATCATTCACACTATTATTCAGTCTCACATGCTAACTCACTAACACGTACCACCATGATGACTACTTTCGCAGAATAATTTTTAAATGATAAACCATTCATTTCGTGCAAATTTCTGAGCAAACACTACATTTATTTTATCTGAATGTAATTGTTGAATGCAATATTTTGTAGTTTTATTGTTGTGTTAAAGTGTGGACCTTTGCCCACATTTTGAATATGAAGAGCTTTCGGGCTTCATTAAAAATGAGCTTAGGTTTACGCTTTTACACACCAATAAAAATGCAAAATATTGCATTCAATGTATAAATATTACCATTAGTTGCTGCTCACTCTACATATATGATATACGTTAGGACTAAACTATTTTCATGGGACTTACTTTTTCCAGTTGATCATCTTCATCGAAGTACAAAAAATAACATATACATGTATTCTAATGCATTATGATGAATGTCATTTCTATTATTTAGGTCTGGTAAAATACTCTGTCAAAGTAAATGGGCCACAAAGCCCTGGCAGTTTGGGCTTTACAGTTGAAATCATAGATGAAGCTGGTACAACTGTAGCTTCCAGTGCAGACCCTGTAGGACAGCTGACTATAAAAAATGTGAACTTATGGTGGCCTTATGGTATGAGCAGGAAACCTACAGCGTACATGTACCAATTAAAGGTATTTTACAGCAAAACATATAATTATTTGGTTTTAAAAACAATATCACTAGTAATAGCAAAATAGTTTATTTTGGAAGTACATTTGTATTTTGACGGAGATACCAGTTTAAATGACATCTGTGAAATAGAAGAAATAAGGTTCATCAAACTAACTTTTCAAGCCTTTTCTATGCTAATTAAACATGCATACTTATACTGCAGATTTGTCAGTATCTTATACAGAGTAAATGCAATTTTCAGCTCACCTGGCCAAAGGCCATGTGAGCTATTGCCATCACTTGGTATCCGTCATCGTCGTCCGTCGTCATCGTTACCTTTTCTTCAAACTTCATCTCCTCTGAAACGGCTGCACAGAATCAAACCATATTTGGTATGGTGGTACTTTAGGATATCCCCCACAGAACTGATGTGGGGATTTTTGATTTGTCGAAAAACATGGCAGCTGTTGCTAATAATAGACCAGGAGGGTCAGACTACTGTTTTTGGCTTGTAAATCAAAAATATAAGAGAAAGATGAAATCTGATGCCACCCTGTTGCTTCAGCATCAAAAGTTCTACAAAAGTCTCCATTTGTTCCAAGTTGTCAGATGACCCCTTATAGGGGTTACAGCCCCTTAAAGGTGAAAAATAGCGTTTTTTCATGTTTTTGCCCTACAGTATGAAAACTATTGCAGATAGAGAAAAGTTGTTGCTTGCTTAAATGTTCAGCTTATTTAGCTCTACAAAAGTGTCCATAGGGTCGAAGTTGTGAAATGCCCCTTTTAGGGGTTATGGCCACTAAAATAACGTTTTTTCATGTTTTTGGCCTATGGAATAAAAACTGTTGCAGATGGAGTGAAGATGTTGCTTGCTTTTTTGTTCAACTCATTTAGCTCTACAAAAGACTTTATAGGGTCGAAGTTGTCAGATGACCTCTTATAGGAGTTATGGCCCCTAAAATAACATTTTTTCATGTTTTTGGCCTATGGAATGAAAATTGTAGCAGATAGAGAGAAGCTGTTGCTTTCTTAAATGTTCAGCTCATTTAGCTCTACAAAAGTTTCCAAAGGATTGACGTCGTCTGATAACCCCTTATAGGGGTTACAGCCCCTAAAATAATGTTTTTTTCATGTTTTTGGCCTTTGGAATGAAAACTATTGCAGATAGAGAGAAGCTGTTGCCTGCTTTAATACATGTATTCAGCTCATTTAGCTCTACAAAAGTCTCCATAGGATCGAAGACGTCTGATAACCCCTTACAGGTGTTATGGCCCCTAAAATAACGTTTTTCATGTTTGGGGTCTATAAAATGAAACTATAGTAGATAGAGAAAAGCTTTTGCTTTTCTCTATCTACTAAAGTTTCATTTTGTTGCTTTTCTCTATCTATTATAGTTCATTCAGTAGGCCCCAAACATGAAAAACGTTATTTCATGTTTTGGGCCGACAGATTGAAAACTATAGTAGATAGAGAAAAGCTGTTGCTTGTCAGCTCATTTAGCTTTAAAAAGTCTTTATAGGGTCGACATCAAGACCAGGTTAGCTCCTGGGAGCCTTTTGTTTGTAAAGAAACAGCTTATGTAGATGCTAAAAGCTTGTTTTAAATCTTCATTTAAAAATCTTTAGCCATTTATGAAACAACACCATGCAAGAAAATGCACAATAAAAATATTGTTTCATTGATATTTATACACAATCTGTTGTAGACCAATTTGTAAATTTATAATATAGGGTTAATGCATGAATATGTAACCAGTACATGTTTTCCCCAATATTCATGCAATAACTCTTTTATTGTATAGCAGACACCAAAACCTTGCTGAAAAGTGGATTTTATCATTGATGACTTATTGTTATGACAAAATATTACACACTAACAACTTTCCATAATGCTTTCTGGGGAAAATATATCGATACATTTTTAAAACAAGAGTTAACACTGAAGTATGTCTCACCTGCCGGCACCATCGTTCTTACTTCCACTATATTTTGAATTTACATGGATTTTCAGTTTCTGAGATCAAAAGATACATTGCTAATATATGCAATAAAAATAATCAAAGTCACTCAACCAGAAAATCAAGGTCAAGGTCAAAACATGGGGATGCAACTGTGCTAATCTTTTACTAGGGCATATGCATACCAAGTTTCATCAACCTAGGACCAATAATACTTGAGATATGGATGTGTTTGCAAACCTTAACATTGCTATTACATGTATATGTATTAAAAATTGTCAAAGTCACTCAACCAGAAAATCAAGGTCAAGGTCCAAAATGGGGATGTAACTGTGCTTAGCTACATGTACTACTGGGGCATATGCATACCAAGTTTCAACAACCTAGGACCTATAAATCTTGAGATATGGAGGTGCTCACAAATCTTTTCCATTGCTATTTTATGTATTGAAAATTGTCAAAGTCACTCAACCAGAAAATCAAGTTCAAGGTCAAAAGATGGGGATGCTAATGTGCTAAGCTACTACTGGGGAAAATGTAGACCAAGTTTCATCAACCCAGGATGCCGCCGCTGCCGGTAAAGTAACATGTGTCATGTATGTCCCGCTCTTCTTCGCAGGCGAGACAATAAAAAAAAATTAGTTCTCCTTTTTTTTATACAGGTAACACTACAATCAGAAAATGATATTGATGTGTACAGGCAACCATTTGGTGTACGGACAGTAAAAGTGACAGACTCACAAATTCTGATTAATGACAAGCCTTTCTATTGCCATGGTGTCCCAAAGCATGAGGATGCTGATGTAAGTTATCACTAAGGTAGTGATTCAATCTACCTGTAGGTCATCACTCACGGATGAAGTTTTCTTGGACGGATTTTCTGAATTTTTTTTACCGATTTCTGGCATACAAGTAAAAAATACTTTATGCATGTTCAGACACTTTTGTAGAGTTCATTAACAGTAGGGTCAGTCGGAGACAATAATTAAAGAGATTGGTCTCCACGATAAATCCTAAATAACAGTGTCTCTGTGCTAATTTGTAAATTCAGATGGGGCCTGTTGAAATAGGCACTTGCAATACAAGTGAGTAAACTTTTTCATAATGAATCGTACATATGAAATATATTCATCTTTGGAAAGAGTATATTTTGACACTTTGTTTAGACTATTTTTCTTTTCATTTTTATCACACATTTTTTTCAAAGGAACAGTTTAAAGTCAAGCATACATTTTTTTCCAAATTCAAACTTAGAAATAGACCTCTTGGAAATCTAATACCTTTCATATTAAATCTTACCTTATACAGTGAAAACTGTCCAAACCGAACCCTGACTAAACCAAATTTCACATCAAACTGAACAAATTCTCAAGTCCCAAAGAATTTTTGATAAAACATAAAGTAATTTAACCTGTTAAAACCGAATACTGTCCATTCCGTATACCGAACCAATTTTTATTCCCTTTAGTTAATAAATCATATTATAAAACCTTGTCCATACCGAACTCATCATAGATAATCAAGGATTGACTTTCTGCTTTTGCAATAGCAATTACATGGATGTTTTTACAAGAAATTTAAAGGACTACCCAAGCTTTCAAAATGATTAGGATATGAGCATTTATTATCAAAACATGCAGTTATATTAATGTTTTGATAACAATAAGTTTCACAAACCTGAATTTTGTTAATGATTGTCACCAAAACATAGCTTAATAAATGGTCTAATTAATGAGAAAATAATTTCATTGTTAAAATTAAATAAGTGAATCACAAGCTACACCAAAAATAACCAAGAAGAATTCAATTTTGTTACTAAAAGACTTTTACTTTAATATAAACATGTATATAATTATATTGCATTTTCAATTTCAAATTTTATGATAGACTTTCATTTTAGTTTCAAATTATTTTATTATCTATAATAGTCCATTTCCGGTTGTACTTGAACCCTGACAAAACCGAACACCTGCTAAAACCGAACAAATCCTTGAGTCCCATTACTGTTCGGTTTGGACAGGTTTCACTGTAGTAATCTTATTTCAATAGCAAAATGATTCGAGAATATTCAGGTGAAATTTGAAGGTAATTTGATAAATTCAGGTCAACTTATAAACAGTTTGAAATTGGTCAATTTCCTGTTTTAACAGGATGCCCGCTGGTCAATAACTCTCGATAAAGAAATTTGTTTATTGTGACAAATATCAGTCTGTTAGTGTGGTGTTTGAATTTCTATTTTTCACCACCCTTCAGATTTTATTAAATTACAAACAAAATAATGAATAAAACATTTCCAAAATGATATCAAACAATGTATGAGAAATTCAGCTATCTAAAAATACTTTTATATTTGAATATACTAGCTGTAGAAACACCAAAGTTTAATCGAGAGGATCCTCTTTCTTCACAAGAACGACACTGTTATTTTTAGCCATTTCATATGTTTAATAGGATGATTCGATTCTCTTTGATATGATTTTCTCAGGGTCAGTAGAGAAGAATCATTTCAAAAGCCTCACTAAATGAAAACTTTTATTTATAATCTCAACATGTTTTCTTTATTTCATTTTTGATAGATTAGAGGTAAAGGACTGGACTTTTCACTGATTGCAAAAGACTTCTATCTATTGAAATGGCTAGGTGCTACATGTATCAGAACATCTCACTATCCTTATGCTGAGGAATTTATGGACCAATGTGATCAGCAGGGTATAGCAGTCATTGATGAAAGTCCTGGAGTTGGAATTCATTCGTAGGTTTTGATATACGGTGGTTTCATTATTATTCGAGGGGTATGAATTTTCATGGTTTTCGTGGATGCCTTTACCCACAAAAATTTTTGCCCCATGAAAAGGGAATTTAACATTGATCTGTATTCTGCAGTCTTCAAAACCATGAATTTAATTCCACAAACTGATCCTTTTTCATCAAACCACGAATATTGGTACCCACGAAAATAAATGAATCTAAAGTAGATAGGTGGGGTGAAAGTCCAAGTTTGGAATCAGGTTTGGATTTAATGTCTGTTGCCAAAAATACCACAAATGCCTAGTTTCATAAACCCTGCAAACAAAGTTTGGGGATATATGGTAATCACACTGTCAGATTTATAATAGCAACTCTGCCCATTCCAAATGATTGATTTTGATGAAACTTTACTTGAAAGAAGAGACATATATGAAGCAATATCAATGCTTTCATCATGGAGGTAGAAGAATATATTACTTCAATGCTCACATATACGATTCAAGGGGGATAATTGGACTTCAGGTTCTCAAGATTTTCAATATCCCTAAATTTGTGATCTCACTCACGGTGCTCCTAATTATAATTTTTTGTGTACCTTGGTAAAATAAACATACTGGATACACCAGGTATAAATGTGCATAATATTCATTAGAAGCTTGATGAAAAAACTACTTTATTCATCTCCCAGATGATGTGAATAACACACATTTTTTTCATAACATCTGTTAATGTGTATGATATTCCTTTTACAGAAGTGATGAAAAAATGTGTGTTAATATTGCATTATATACATGTCATATTTATAATTAAAAAAAACCCACATTTTTCATTGCTTGGTACAAAATAGAAATTCTTGGAAACTGCAAATTTTGTTTTTTATAAGAAGCAAATGTGTACGAATGGGGCAATCAAATGTCATATGTCCTTAAAGGCCAAGACAAATTGGTAGCTACCCTATTCCCTATTTTCATAAACAGTGAGTTACCTCCCATTTACCAGAGTTGTCCTCCATTACGGTAGGTATATTACATTACAATGAATGGGGAAAATAAGGTTTTTGTTTTTTTCTAAATTATTCAAAGGGCATAGCAGACCCAGTAAGCTCGGAAAACATGTTGAATACCTTTTTGAAAATAATGATCTTTAACTTTTAGAAATTTTTTGACAAAATGAAAATAAATGCAGAAAAAACTTATATTTCCCCGCATTAACTACTATAAAATACCTTCATGAAAGAGGAGATAACTCTGCAAATGGGAGATAACTCACAATATACGAAAACAGGGAATATACACATGTAGACATATAAAATCATCACAAGAACAAACCACACTGCATACAAAAAACACATGTTGCAACCAATATACAATCAGAAACATGAAGTCAATTTGAAATAAGAGTGAACTCATGTGATCAAAATAATAAGCAGTTCCTAACAGGAGGGTGTGCGATTAAAAAAAATCTTCTGGGACCTCTTGTTTCATACAGTTTCTAACCATATCTTCCTGTCAAACAGGAGGGCGCATGCCCAGCATGCTGGTCCTAAATCTGCCTTTGTAAAATTTTCATTAGATAATAATTTTGCATTTTTGTTAAGTTCAACTTTCTCATGATTTTGCTGACATTATTCATATTCTAAACTATGAGAATTATCATTCTCAAAAGGGATATTTTAGTACATAATTTGGGATTGCAAATTAATGAAAAATAACCCTCAGGTGATGAAATTTCCATATGAATTTTTATGAAGGGCTATTATACATTCTATGTTTTCTAGGGTAGCTAACTTTGGAAATGAGTCCCTGAGCCACCACCTGACTGTTATGGAGGAGATGGTACAAAGAGATAAGAATAGACCTGCAGTTATCATTTGGTCCGTGGCAAATGAGCCACTTGTCACAGCTCCACAGGCTGAGTTTTATTTTAAGTAAATGTTTGAAAGTTTGTAAGTGTGAAGAATTTTTTTCTTCCCAAAGTTATGTTTCAATTAAAATAGAAAATTTTTGTATTCTTAAATCATAGCATATAACAGGGGTGGATCCATGATTTCTAGTTTGGGGAGGGATAAAGATTGCTTTTGATGAGCAAGTTGAGGCACGGAATTTGTTATGAATGTTTTTTCACTGATTTTGTGCAAAAAACCCTATTTTTTACAGTTTTATCGGCAGCATTTGCAAATTAGTACCTCTTTCCATGGATCTGTGTCTGATTAAAATAATTCAATTTCTAATACTTCTGCTCTCCAAAAAAATTTATTAAGTTAAAAATATCTCAAATAAAAGTATTAATTATTATATTTATATGCATATTCTTTTCAAAGTAACTTAGTTTTAAAGCAAGTAGTCTATCTTTAATTCTTAGAGAGGTGCCATAAATATTCATAACTTACATTCCCTTTAAATTTGATTTAATAAACTTGAAAAACTTATATGTAAAAAATAATCCTAGATTTTCATCCCCTCCCACATGTCCCATCCCAAATTTTTCAGCCACACCCAAAAAATATTATTTTGAATTCTAGGAGAATTATGGTCATTATGGTCAATTTCCTTTGAAATAGCAGGACATTTAATCGAAATGGATTTAAAAAAAAAGACATTTGCCTGACTGCCTCACATTTTTAAAGAAATTTTGATAAAATAGCAGGCTTCAATGTAGGTCTGTCACTTTTTAAAAATATTTTTACTATTTTGTCAATGCATATATAAGGAATATAAGGTCATGAATAAATCGGTATTGCCTATAAAAGAAATATAAGACATTTTGTTTTTGAGATGGATTTTATCACGGCAAGTATCAGTCGAGCCTGGTAGGGCGAGCCTGATACGTAAAGCCGTGATACAAGTTTTCTCAACCAGCAAACATCAAAGGAAAATGCCGCAAATTGCCGATAAATCATTATAATAATATACTGTGGTTTCATTTTATAATTAATTTGTGGTGTATCAATTTTCATTCTTTTCGTTGATTGCCTTGACCCATAAAATGACTAGAGCCATTAACCCCCATATTTGGCCCTGTTAATACTCAAATATTAAAATTGGTTCGTTTTACACCAAAATTTGTGTATGTATAGCTGGATGTCTGTGTTAAAAGGGAAAAGATTTGATTATGGTGTATAAATGAATTTTCTAATACACTAACCCTTCAAAAATAGTCTAAATCAGTGATTTTTACTTTTTGGCCAAAATGACTTGTTTTTCAGTCATAATTTTGTGATTTTCTATGTGGCGCCACCCCTCGCCCATCAAAATTTTTGTTGAAATATGAAGAAAATAATGTATTTATAAAATTTAAGCAATAATATTTATGGGCGAAGGGTGGCGCCAATGTCATTTTCTGATACCAAAAACCAGGTGGAAAATTGTAAAATTTAGCTGAAATTAGCATATTTTCAATTTTAGCGTCACTTTATGACGTCATTACAACATCACAAGTACAGAAAACTTTAGAATTGATTTTGTTTTGTAACAAGTACATCTAGACTACTTGGCCACAAAAATCTTATCTAGCAAATGAATTTGAAAAAATTGGCCCGATTTAGGGCCAAATATGAGGGTTCGTGGCTTTAGTCCTTTGATACGCAACGAAAAGGAAATTCAACATTGATCTGTATGCTGCTGACTTAAGAATCACAAATAAGTATTCACAAACTGACCATTATTCTTCAAACTTCAAATATTGGTACTTTTGAAAATAAATGTCTCCACAGTATTTCATCCATGTAACACCACTGTATTGTTTCCTCTTCCTCATCATTTCCCTATATTTACAGATCAGTCATTCAGCACACTAGGACTTTAGATCCAACAAGACCAGTAACTTTTGTAGCAAATGTCCATCCTGCTGATAATGATTATGTTGTAAGATTTTATTTTAATGCCTATTTTTTTAAGGGTAAATGGGGGTGGTAAAGGGGGTTATCAAGCATGAAACATGTTTTTAAAAAATGCTGAAAATGAAGCACAAGTTTTAAAAATTGCCAATCACAAAACACGAAAAAATGAGTTTTAATAATTGTGAAATTCAATCAAATTCTTTTGATTTTTTAAAGATTTTGAGAATAAAAACTGATTTCAACACGTTTCAGATTTTAAAGCAAAAAATATGATTGCACACAATAAATGGGTAATCGAGACGAAACTTAGGGCTAAAATACAGGCAAAAACAAAACACACACAACCATGTCAACACCAAAACATGAGAAATCAAAATCAAAATCATGAAAATTTGGTAACTAAAAATGTCGAAAACGGCATGAAAATAACCCTTTACAACCCTCATAAATGTATGGGGTTAATACCTTGTATAGTCATTTTTTATGAAATATTTTACCACAAGAATTTCAGTTTAATTCATGCAAATTATTTAACCTTAAGCCTTATTCTTAGCTCATTCATGGTAAAAAAAAATATCAAAGTTAAAAATGGCCAGATTTTGTTAATCAGGAATTAAGTGCCCAACAGAACTAAAATAAAATCCCACCCTGATGCTGTATACCAAATATCAAGAGGCAGTGATAAGTAGGTGCTGAGGAAACTGTTACTGGTACAAAAAATTCTTATTGTATATAGTGTGTTCGTCCGTCTGTTCATCTGTCCCATTAATGTTGCCAGATGGGGCATTATGTCTTATGGACATATCCTTATTTTCTTAAAAGTTTTAGTTAAAGTCACTTTACTGATTTTTCCTGACTTATGACATTTAAATTCAAAGATACTCCTTTTTAGCTCACCTGACCCGAAGGGTCATGTGAGCTATTGTCATCACTTGGCGTCCGTCCGTCGTCCGTCGTCCGTAAACTTTTTAAAACGTTAACTCCTCTGACACCATAAGTCCAATTGCAACCAAACTTGGTATGGTTGTTCATTAGCATTCGGTGCTTAGAACTGATGTGGGGATTTTTGATTCGTCGTAAAACATGGCCGCCATGGCTAAAAATAGAACATAGGGGTAAAATGCAGTTTTTTGCAAATAACTCAAAAACGGCTACAGATATCAAAATTCTGGCATAGGGTAAAAGTGATCAACACCTTAAGATCTACCTACCCTGAAATTTTGAAGAAAATCCAACGACCCATGTAGGAGTTATTGCCCTTTTTGTGGATTTTTTGCAAATTTTGCACCTGTTTAGCTCAATATCTTGAAAACTATACTAGATATTTAAGAAATTTAAATTGCATATTGTTAAGCACATCAAGATCTACAAAATATGAAACAGGGTCAACGTTGTAGGACCTTTCCTTTTAGGAGTTATTGCCCTTAGAACGTCAAAATTTAGCATTTTAACAGCATTTCCTCATTACATTGAAAACGTTAACTCCTCTGACACTTTAAGTCCAAATGGAACCAAACTTGGTACAGTTGTTTATTAGCATTAGGTGTATAGAACTGGTGTGGGGATTTTTGATTGGTTGTAAAACATGGCCGCTGTGGCTAAAAATAGAACATAGGGGAAAAAGGCAGTTTTTTGCAAATAACTCTAAAACGGTGACAGATTTCAAAATTTTGATTGGGAACAAAAGTGATCAGCACCTCAAGATCTACCAGCTCTGATATTTTGAAGAAAATCCAACAACTCATGAAGGAGTTATTGCCCTTTTTGTGGATTTTTTGCAAATTTTGCACCTGTTTAGCTCAATATCTTGAAAACTATACTAGATATTTAAGAAATTTAAATTGCATATTGTTAAGCACATCAAGATCTACAAAATATGTAACAGGGTCAACGTTGTAGGACCTTTCCTTTTAGGAGTTATTGCCCTTAGAACGTCAAAATTTAGCATTTTAACAGCATTTCCTCATTACATTGAAAACGTTAACTCCTCTGACACTTTAAGTCCAAATGGAACCAAACTTGGTATAGTTGTTTATTAGCATTAGGTGTATAGAACTGGTGTGGGGATTTTTGATTGGTTGTAAAACATGGCCGCTGTGGCTAAAAATAGAACATAGGGGAAAAAGGCAGTTTTTTGCAAATAACTCTAAAACGGTGACAGATTTCAAAATTTTGATTGGGAACAAAAGTGATCAGCACCTCAAGATCTACCAGCTCTGATATTTTGAAGAAAATCCAACAACTCATGAAGGAGTTATTGCCCTTTTTGTGGATTTTTTGCAAATTTTGCACCTGTTTAGCTCAATATCTTGAAAACTATACTAGATATTTAAGAAATTTAAATTGCATATTGTTAAGCACATCAAGATCTACAAAATATGTAATAGGGTCAACGTTGTAGGACCCTTCCTTTTAGGAGTTATTGCCCTTAGAACGTCAAAATTTAGCATTTTAACAGCATTTCCTCATTACATTGAAAACGTTAACTCCTCTGACACTTTAAGTCCAAATGGAACCAAACTTGGTATAGTTGTTTATTAGCATTAGGTGTATAGAACTGATGTGGAGATTTTTGATTCGTCGTAAAACATGGCCTCTGTGGCTAAAAATAGAACATAGGGGTAAATGGCAGTTTTTTGCAAATAACTCGAAAACGGTGACAGATTTCAAAATTTTGATTGGGAACAAAAGTGATCAGCACCTCAAGATCTACCAGCTCTGAAATTTTGAAGAAAATCCAACAACCCATGTAGGATTTATTGCCCTTTTTGTGGATTTTTTGCAAATTTTGCACCTGTTTAGCTCAATATCTTGAAAACTATACAAGATATTTGTGAAATTTAAATTGCATTTTGTTAAGCTCATCAAGATCTATAAAATTTGTAACAGGGTCAACATTGTAGGACCTTTCCTTTGAGGAGTTATTGCCCTTGGAACGTTAAAATTGAGCATTTTAACTGCATTTCCATATATTGAAAAAAATGTTAACTCCTATGACACTTTAAGTCCAAATGGAACCAAACTTGGTATTATTGCTTATTATTATTAGGTGTATAGAACTGTAGTGGGGATTTTTGATTGGTTGTAAAACATGGCCGCTGTGGCTAAATATAGAACATTAGGTTAAACTGCATTTTTTTGCAAATAACTCAAAAAGGGTGACAGATTTTTAGATTTTGAACAAAAGTGATCACCACCTTTAGATCCACCATATTGTCAGATGACCCCCTTAATATGACCCTTTCAATGTTAAATAGATTTTGCCTTATAACCTTTACTTCAGGCACATTTGTCAGGTGAGCGATTCAGGCTCCTGGGAGCCTCTTGTCTTCTATTGAAAGAAAAAAATCTTTATGTTGATATTTTAATTTTTTTTTTTGGTAGACAAAGTATGTGGATATCCTCTGCATCAATAGATATTATGCTTGGTACTCTGATTGTGGCCATACTGAGTTGATACAGAAACAACTGGAATATGATTTTACTTCCTGGAGAAAAAAACTCAATGTTCCAATAATAGTAACAGAATATGGAGCAGATACTGTGGCAGGATTACATCAGGTCTATTTATAGTTTAAATATCATTCTGTGAATGGCTATTGTGTATATTAATAGACGATATTGAGATGTGGAATAAGTGTACGCGACACAACAAACATAAACAAACAGCAATTAAAAAAATCACAATGGAAAACAGCAAGCAGTCTTCAACATGACCATAGGTCACTGCTTACCGTCTTGCATTGGCCCAAGACTTATAATACAATACAAAAGTTTCAAAACCCATCCCTAAATCATCAACTAAAGACCCAATTCTTGACATAAAACAGTTAACACAGAATGACAAGGACAAACAAAGGCTTTGGCAAAGTTTCCTGGCTTAGGACAGGCACATATAAAAATATGGAGGGGTTAAACTAGTTTTTTGGATAGGGAAACAATTTTAAAATAGAAGTATTAGACAATTGTTATTGCCAACCATTGAAACTTGCAGTGCATATACTTTGTATTAATTCTGTCCCAATTCTGTCCATCCAGCTGATTTCTTGGAAGTTGGAAGTTGAATATTAATGAAATTTTGCACTCATGTATATGATAAGAAGAACAAAACATTGAAGCAAAAGTTATACAAAAAAGAGAAGAATATTTGACAAGATGGTCATCAGTGTCTCAGGAGACCCATTTATGTGTTTGTTTAGGGAGAATATTTTTTAGGAGTGTTTGTTGCAGCAACCTTAATTTTAACATCTACATGCCTTGCTACCAACTGCATAAAATTTAAATAAAATTTTCATCAAATCTTATCAGTTTGTGCTGAAGACACGATAATATAACCCTCAGTCCACCAACGTTCCCCTGAGGCAAATGATAAGGTCCCATTCAACTTAATGAAGCATATTCTAAATTTACTTCAGACCTTTACAGAATCATATTTCTTGACCATTGTAAAATTAATATATTTGGAATCATTTTCTGGAAAAGATTGGTTCTTAACCAAAAGTTTTTTTAGCTAGGTATTATATGTATTGGTTATTTGGACAAGTTGTCCAAAATTTTGCGGTTTCTAAGAATAGACTTGTCTACCAATTAAAGAATCACCAAAATACAGTAATTAAGTCTTGTTCTAGTATTTTTCAATAAAAATTTTATAAATCTATGATGGTAAGTGTCCACAGTGGCAGACAACAAGTACATTTTTATGAATCTACAAAAAATGTAACATTTTCTTAGTATTTAAAAAGAGGCAAAGAGGCACCAATGGGGCATTCAAGTGTCAAAAGTCCCAAAGGGCAACGACGAGACCAGTAAACGCATAATAAAACAAAACACAAAATCAACGGAACTCAGGTGCTCCAGAAGAGTAAGCAGTTCCTGTCTGCTATCATGGCTATAGCACACCCGTAGTGTTGCTAATTTCCAATTCAGTGTGTCAAAACTGGTAAAGGAAGACAAAACAAATTTCTATGACAAACCAACATCTACACTCAATTTTGTCCCCATAAGAAAAGGAAATTAATTAACTAAAGTGTTTAAATTAGTTAAGTTTCATCAAATAACTTTATTTTTTATTTTTAGGATCCATCATTTGTATTCACAGAAGAATATCAAGTTGAGTTTCTGACAGAATATCATAAAACATTTGATAAATTTAGAAAGATGTATTTAGCAGGTGAAATGCCATGGAATTTTGCAGATTTTATGACCAAACAAGGTATTAGAAATGTTATTGGTAATAACTATTACACACAGTTACACTTTGTTTGTGTTATAACCCCAATTGTAAGAGAGAGAGAGAGAGCTGTATTTATGCAATCACCTTGTCTTTTTATACATATATCGGTCTGTATGTCCATTACAAAATTTTATACACTGATTTCTCAGCTTTCACTGAAGGAATTTATTTCAAATTTAGTACACAGCTATTAACAATTAGCATAATGAGTTGTACTGTGCCTCTCTTTTTCCAGGCCAGTCAGTCATCTCCTTTTTATTCTCTGAGGTGACGGACTGTTTTAAGTGTCAATAATGAAAAAAAAAAAATCCTGATAGATTTCTCAGCACTTCTGAAGTGATTGATTTCAAATTTCATACACAGCTGTTAAGCCTAAT
Organism: Arcuatula senhousia; assembly: GCA_963971305.1. Classification (NCBI taxonomy): domain Eukaryota; kingdom Metazoa; phylum Mollusca; class Bivalvia; order Mytilida; family Mytilidae; genus Arcuatula; species Arcuatula senhousia. Next base: position 31,297,823 of record OZ020308.1, read on the forward strand.
GATTTGTACTTTGCCACTGCTTTCCATGTCTGCTAGTCATTTACTTAAGGTTTTCTAAGCCGACTTAGATTATTTTAAAAGGTTTTGGTTAGATTTTTCATCTTTTACCAAACCTTAAGCATTTTAAGCATGAAGAATGTGCCTCCCTTTTACTTGTTCGAATTTTTCAACAATAAATGGTATATGTTATTCTTATTTCTCTTTTTAGATATCACTAGGGTAGTAGGTAACAGAAAGGGACTATTTACTCGTCAGCGACAGCCAAAGATGTCCGCCCATCTCATGAAAAAGCGCTATGAATCCATCATGAATGAGACTTTACCTATCTTTTGATATTCTCTAAACTTAATAAGAATTCCAGTGTCTTTCATAAAAAAGGAGAGGATCTCTATAGTCTAAATATTTAAATCATAACTGTATTACATTCTGGACAATAATGTCTGAAATAATAAGATCATAACAAGGACTTCCTTCAAGACAGCCATTAAGAGATATTATATGTCTTTCACTACAGCACAGAGCATGTGTAACATAAAATAGTGTCCGCTGTGAAATATTGTCTTGAGTGGCATTCACTCCTATGATGAAGTCCAAGGACTGAATAAAACGCTTAAGAGATATGAAATTTTGTCCTCTAGATTTTTCAGTGTTAAGTATGGCAGGGTGGATAAAATTTCATAGGACACTATTTTGCTTTACACATGGACATAGAAATGCTTGGTGTAACGTCGTTGCATTGTTACGTATGTTTAGAATTGTATAGGCATTTTTATTTTGTGGATGTGAAAAGTTAATGAGACCAAAATCGGTATGTAAATCCTTATAACATTTAAGATAGTAGTAATTGTAATACTATTTATTGATTTAAGAAAAGTAGTTTTCATATAAATCATTAAATAACTTTATTTACGATTTAACCACAATTTAAGATTTGAACTTTGGATACTTGTAATTTATTGAAGACGTATATAGCTGTTATTTGCGTTTATGTATATACTTTTATGTGTATTATTGTATTTATTTGGTGTTTCTCCAATTTTTAGAGAATCGCCGCCACCACTGCATAGACTGCAATGTATTATTACGATGAATAAATATATAGAAAAGGCGCATTCTCATAATTAGTTTTTATTTCCACAACAATTCTCAATTTTGGTCTCATTAACTTTTCACGTCCACAAAATAAAAATGCCCATACAATTCTCAACATACGTAACAATGCAACGATGTTACACTAAGGAAAAAAGGGGAAAAACATTACAATAGTTTGCCGTTACTTGATCTTCTACATGTATAAAAATGAGGAATAATGAACAAATATCATAAACTTGAAAATAAGAATGTAAAAATAGTTCTTACACTGGGCATCTGTTGATTAGTCAATCACGCTTTTGTTAGCGTACCATGCAGACAATTCATAACAGATGTTTGTGAAACTCATAACTTATCAAGACCTTGGACAATTTTAGTTTTCTGTACTATGCTGCTATTTTTAACTCACCTCACGAAAGTGAGGGGGCTTATGTGATACTCCTGGCGTTGGCGTCCGCACCCACTTTCAGAAGAATGGTCAAAGTCCAATCCTGCCTACTGACAAAAATCACATCATCTAAAGTGGTATGGTAGGTGCACCTAGAGATTCTTAGCAATATGCTTGCTTTATATGCTGGCTGTAACCTCATTTTGTATGGATGAGCACTTTAAATTTTGAAAAGTAAAAGTCAATTCCCACATACTGACAATAATGCAAAACAAGGTGAGCTTTGTTATGGATAGATTACCTATGTGTTTATTTAAATCAATGTAAAATTTCCTATTCATTTGGAATCAAATAAAATGGTAAGGTTTGCCTGGCCCACAAAAATCGCGGTACTCCACTAGCGTGACTAGGATAAAACTTTTACAGTATTAACAGTATGTAAACCACACTCTGCACCTGTTGCAAAGCTCCTTCTTGCTTTTTTTATCTTGCAAGTTTACACAGAGTGCATGAAAGTTAATTTTTGACATGTCCTTTTATGACTGTTTTTTTTTTCAATTTACCGGTATGTGCATGTAACTATTTGTTTTAATATAGAATGATGCTCACTCTTTGACTTGTAATTTTATTAATTAGATTTATTTCCCTTTGCCTATCACACAGCCTTAACTTTATTTTTTTTAGTTCATTTCAACTTTTTAATTGTAATGTTATGAAATTTTGGATACTCATTCAAGTTAGTTTTAGTCAATTATGAACATTTATGGCAATCACCTTTATATTGATAAATTATATTTATTCCCCTTTGTCGGTAATACAAGAAAGCAGAGCCTCTGATAAATTCAGACACAGACCATGATCATAAATCCTGGACTATTGTCACTACTTGACATCGATCATCTGCCTCTCCATCATGCATCTGCTAACTTTTCTTCAATGATTGATGTATATATAGAAAGATAGTTTTATTCAGATTCATACATTTATCCACAATTTTACAACAATGCAAACATACATTAAATACAGTCATACTCTTATGACATAGTAGTTGCAATTAAACTTGCCATGAATGCATATAGGCTAAATTGTTAAAATTTAATTGGTAGCCATAAAAAAATGTAGGTTGTGTTTGAACCTGGGATAAGCCTATTAAAGCTCTACAGCTTATTTCCAATGGGGTCCTTAAATGTACCCTGCTTGATTAGGGTTTTCCTTGGAAATTAAAAGAGCTAGAATTTTCACTCGCATGCTGTTCAACTTTTAATTGAATTACATACCAGATAAACAACTAATGTCAGCTGCATGCGTATTTAAAATATTATAGTATAAACCGTTAATTAAAATCATACCTGGTAAACTGACCTGGATGAGTTCACGAGAGACGAACGAAACTTACCTAGAGTTCACATAAAGCAGCTGGTCTTGGTAAACCATTTGAATGTTTTGTACAGTCAAGAAAACAAGTGAACAAGGTTGGATGCATTGTAGATTTTCTAATTTTGTGATTTTAATTATTGTATCGCAATATTCGAAACACGATATTTTACCAAAACCATTTTTACGCGAACTCGCCTATATTATAACTAGGGGTGATAATGGATCGTTAAACGTACACAAAAACAAATAAAGAAAAAAAAACAGTCCAAAATATGTTTAAATTTGACACTATATCTCATTGTTTTATATTAAAAACAAAATACGACGTATCAGATTTAACTGAAATAAAATATAACAAAAGGTTTCAATATAGAAGAATGAATGCGTATATGTATATAATAGTGACTTAAATCTACTCTAAATACTAGTATACATCTAGTTATATTATAATACATATATGTTTTCTTTTTCGCTATTTGTTTCGTGTGTTTTTTTGGTAATTTGTAGACTTACCACTTTTGTATTTGTCTTTTTTGGAATTACGGCATTTGATTGCCCAATTGGTACACATTTACTATTATCTGACTGGTTAAAATGTCTAAGCTAACAAGGTTATTGCATTCTTCGGGAATACCAGATATTAAAAACTTTGTGGTAACTGAAAAACTTGGTAGTGGAACTTATGCTACAGTTTATAAAGCCTACAGAAAAACAGGAAACAGAGATGTAGTAGCAATCAAATGCGTCTTGAAAAACAGTTTGAACAAGGCTTCAACAGAAAATCTACTGAGAGAAATTGAACTTTTGAAAAAACTGAAACATGAAAATATTGTTGAACTGTATGACTTTCAATGGGATGAAAAATATATCTATCTTATCATGGAATTTTGTAGTGGAGGGGATCTTTCTAGATCCATCAGATCAAGACAGATTTGTCCAAGAATAGTTAAACAGTTCTTTAAACAAATTGTTAGTGCTATATTATTTCTTAATGACAACAATGTTGCTCATATGGACTTAAAGCCACAAAATATACTGCTTACCTCGGATTCCCCGCCAATTGTCAAAATTGCCGACTTCGGTTTTTCAACACACATAATGGAAGGAGACCGAGAACATGTAATGAAGGGGTCTCCTTTGTATATGGCCCCAGAGATTATATGTGAAAAGTCTTACGACGCTCGTATTGACCTATGGTCTATTGGTGCCATTCTTTATGAATGTCTGTTTGGAATACCACCTTTTTTCTCTAGGACTGATATTAACGAGCTCAGAAAAAATATCAAAGATGATAGGCCAATAGAGTTACCTCTAGATGTTGATGTCGGTGACCATTGCAGGGATCTGCTTAAAAGTCTTCTAGAAAAAGACCAGGACGCACGAATAACTTATTTGAACAGCTAGCAAAACATCCTTATATAGATATAAAACATTCCTTTCCATCTTCAAGTTTAGACAAGGCGATTGGTATTGTAAAAAGAGCAGTTTATTGTGAAACTCTAGAACATTTTGTTCCTTCTACTCATTATAAAAAGGATCTCAAGAAAAAAGAAGCTCACAGGAGCAAAATGAATGAGTATATGGATCGAGCAGAAACACTTAAGAAAATTTTACAAACACAGAAATGAACAAATAAATGAACGCGTGTACGTACATGTACTATGATAAAACAAACCAGCATAACTCTGGTTCTTAAAGTTAAAGATATTTGACTTGAACAATCGTAAGATGATATACATGTAGTAGTATTTAAAGGTTCGCGCATTATTAGAATACAAGAATATGTCCGGTCTCGGGACTGTTCGTACCGAAACCCTTTCGTACCTAGGGTCGTTTCGTGGCATCAAATGGGTAACATATATGACAATCTAGTGGTACTAGTCATATAACCATCGAAGAGAGTCGAATCTTCAAATATTCATATGAATGTTACCATGGTTACCCTTTTTATCGAGAGAATAAAAAAATATCACAAATTGCAATATTAGCAATATAAATAACTTTTTTGTCTCTTCATATTCGAAATATTTTTTTATATACATTTGGGCCTTTCCATCTTCTGTGTATTTACATGTACACGGGGCAATTCATTTATATTGTTAATTTCATTTTATAATAATTGCTTTATTATATGTAGCGATAATTTATGAAAACAAGGAATTATATAAAATTTTGTCTATAGAATTTTCTCTCATTCCTTGATGAAAAGCAAGGAATTCTTTACTCGGAAAGGCAAATATTTCTGCTTTGCGACGAAAGAAATTTTCAATGTATTTTTCTGATCATGTTCGAAAAGAAACTGAACTAAGCAGAATTAGTGTTGAATAGATTTTACGAACTGTCTTCAGATTTCCAATGTTACCGATAGCCAGTAAAAAGGCGATGACTTTTTATGCCATTTTTACATGAGTTTGGTTGTTGCCATTTTAGAGATTAAGAGGTCGTCTTTGCAACCTTTAAATCTTAAATAGTACATTGTATGTTGACATATTTACGGATATGCAGGAAAATATGTTATGGGGATTTGGATTTTCACCACCTACATGACCTATAGCGAAATAAAACAAATAAAAGAAACGCCTTCTATTTCAACTATGTATGCAAGCTTCTATAATACTGACAGAGAGGTGAGCGAATGTCATATAGTGGGCTCCTTTTCTTTTAAATTTAGAAAAATAAAATCTAAAATGTTCAAATGAAGAATTCTGTGTTATTTTGAAAATAAAAATGGAAACTTAATATTCTTCTTGGATAAATTACAGTAGTAAAATCTAGCGCAACTAAAAAATAGTGCAACTATATCCTTTCTTTAAAAAAAGAGTGCAACATAAACATAAACATATTTATTTGATTAAACGCCTATTTCTTCGTGACAATATTCAATGGCATTGTACAATATAAGATAATAATATGAAAAAAAAAAATATGCATAATTATGTACAATAAAATGTCGGTGTAACTATGTGTAACATATACACTACTGTTCAAAAAGAGAGAAATAGTCTTCATAATAATATGTTTTCAATTTCTGCTTAAAAATGTCAATGGATATACTGTTTCTGATATCAAGCGGTAACATATTCCACAATTTAGGGCCTACTGTGCTGAAACCTCTATCTGAAAAAGTTTTTCTTTTATCAAATGGGACTGTATAACAACCTACGGATGATTCTGACGATCGCAAAGTTCGCTTTGAGATTTGTGGACATAACAAGTCTATCAGATACGCCGAATAGAGCAATTGTACATGTATGTAAGGATTTTAAATTTAATTCTTGCTCTTATAGGAAGCAAATGTAGATCGAAAAAAGCTTGCTTAGAGCTTTCATACTTAGAGCGACGTAGTACCAGTTTAGCACACATATTTTGTATACGTTGGAGCTTTGATAATTCACTCTCAGAGATGCCATATAAAATTACGTTACAATAGTCCAAATGAGAATACAAGTGTCTCAGTTGCCTCTTTAGATAGATATTTTCTGATGTTTCTTATTTTGAAATTTTCAGTTTGACTTTTTCGTTCACATGCTCTTTAAAAGTCAGAGTCTTGTCCAAAAAAGCACCTAAATATCTAATGCATGTTGCTTCTTGGATAAAGTCACCGCATATATCTATTTCTGTGGTGTAACACTTAGTCAGTTGTAAATGACCTCCAAACATGATGAACTCTGTTCTTCCATTGTTCATTTTGAGTTTGTTGTGGTTCATCCAATTGTTAATATGAATAGCACAGTCCTCAAGAGTACGAAGCATTGGACTCCTCTTCCGGTGTTGGTTGGAACTGAATGTTTGCAGCGTGGTCGTCTGCAAAACCATACACTGTGGTATAATGTCAAATATAGTACCAGCATAAGTAAGATAAAATCACGGACCTAAGCAGCTCCCTTGGGGCACGCTGCAGTCCAACACACGATCGGATGACAATACGGAATTGACACTTACACGACAACTACGCGGCCTTAGATATGAATCTACCCAAGTCAATGCCGGTCCACTAAGGCCATGCTGGCTCTAAAGAACGTTCAGCAAAATATTGTGGTCAACAGTTTCGAATGCGGCGCTTAAATCGATAGCAATCAGTGCGGTCACTTCTTGACGCTCCATTCCTCGAAGTATATCGCCAACAAGTCGCAAAAGGGCGGACTCGCACGAATTAGACTGTCGATATGCTGATTGGTTAGTCGGAAGGAGATCGTTTGCTTGCACATGCTGATTTAGTCGATGAAGAGCGGCCTTTTCGATTAATTTGGACAAAAAAGGTAAATTGCTGACAGGTCGGTAATTGGAATAAGTCAGTTCAAGTCCGCACTTCTTTAAAAGAGGTCTGACTAAAGCCTGCTTCCATCTAGCCGGAAAGACGCCTTGGGTTAGGGAGAGGTTGACAAGCTTCGTAATCGTTGGCAACAGTTCGTCTAAATATGATTTTAATAATTTTATCGGCAAGATGTCGTGTTCATATGACTTGCTTTGAAGTTGATTAACAAGTTTTCTGATCTCATCTTCCGAGAGATTCTCGAAGTGTTCAAATGATGGAACCTGTTTTTTTAAGGGAATGTAATTATCGAATTCCTTTAATGAATCACGAATCTTTTGTATCTTGTTCAAAAAATAATCCGCGAATTGATCAGATAGTTCATTTTCATCATTGACGCTAGGCATTGGATTTTCCGATTTACTTCCTGTCAAGTCTTTTACTAGCTTGTAGAGTTTTTTAGAGTCACCCTTGCATTCAAGAACTTGATTACTGATTACCAATTTTTATGGCCCGACCAATTATGTGGATCGGACATATAGTTTTACCCTTGTCTGTCCGTCCGTACGTACGTACGTCCGTCCGTAACACTTTGGTTAAATTCTTGGTTAAGGTCCATTACCCGGATAACAGATGTTGGGGGTCAATGATATTTCACCACCAGATGGGTCTTGGGAAGGGCTACACCACCCACTCGAAATTAGGTCACTGTGACCTATATTTTATACATGAACAACTTCGGTTAAGTTCTTAGTTAAGGTCCATAACTAGGATATTTGATGTTGGGGGTCAATGATATTTCACTACTAGATGTGTCTTAGGTAAGGTGACACCACCCACTAGAAATTAGGTCACTGTGACCTATATTTTACGCATGACTTTGGTTAAGTTCTTGGTTAAGGTCCATATCTCAGATACTAGATGTTGATGGTCAATGGTATTTCACCACTAGATGTATCTTGGGTAACATGACACCACCAAATAAAAATTAGGTCACTGTGATCTATATTTGATGCATGAACGACGTCCGTTAAGTTCTTGGTTAAGGTCCATAACTTGGATACTAGATGTTTGGGGTCAATGATATTTCACCACTAGATGTGTCTTGGGTAAGGTGACACCATCCACTAGAAATGAGGTCACTGTGACCTATATTTTACACATGAACACTTTTGATCAATTTCTTGGTAAAGGTCCATATCCCAGGTAATACACATTTAGGGTTAATGATATTTCAAGAACGGGATGGCCATCCTGTGGCTCATAGACACATTTTCTAGTTTCTCAGTTTTTAATTCATGATGATATTCATTAAGTAGCTTTTTGTAAGTTTGATAATCTTCCGGTTGTCGGTATTTCCGCCACAATCTTTCCGATCGACGCGTTACTTGTTTCATTGAACGTATCTTCTCGTTGACCCAAGGTTTTGGTGCTCGACAAATTTGAGTTTTCTCTTTCATACGAGCATGCGTATTTAGCAAATTTTCAGTCTGTTTTTCAAATTGATTTACGAAAGTGTTAACAGAATCTGATAAATTATTAATTTCCTTTAAATCATGCACCGGCAAATGTTTCTCGATCAATAGCTTTAAAATTTCGAAACGATGTAGATTTGCTGTCAATATTTTCTTTTATAACTTTTGTAACGACTTTGATTGCACAATGATCAGATAAATACGGACCTGGTTCACATAGGCTTACGTTCACTCCATTAACGAGTTCAGTAATCACAATTTTTTTTTAGAAAATAGTGCAATTAAATCCTTTTTTTTTAATATAGTGTAACTATATCCTTTCTTTTTGAGATTCCTCCTATTTTTCGGATTATTTCCCGTGTAATCGGAAAACTAACGCCACTTAGGACATCCGAATATCAAGTGGGGGATAAAAAGTCGGTGGAATATCATCTGCCTTATAGCTGGTTTACAGAATAGAGAACAATGGCAAAAAAAAAAAAAAAATAGAAAATATAGGGCCAAAAATTTAAGGAATAAAGAATTGAAGACACCCCATATCCACACCCTCATATACCCGCTCATATATAAGAAAAGTGCACCAGTCCTGTAGGCGTTTGTTGAAAAGTGTATCTATATACTAGACACATTGAAGAAAACATTTTTTTTTATAGGAGTGGGAATGGGGTTTAATTCGATCCTCCATTATAAACACACACAAAATTTAAACTTTTAATTGATCTACTGTAATCAAATAATTTTTCAGTTCTTTCATTTTTTTCCCCAAAAATTCTGAATCAATGTAATTTTTCTGAGTAGCTGTTCAATAACGTTTTTTTTTTTGGAAATATTGATATTTTTCGGAACTAAAATTTACAGGCCCCAACCTTTTCAGACACTGATAAAGAAACCCCCTATTAGAAAATAGAGTTGAATCCCTTGTTTTCCCGCCAAAATGTCAGTCGCGAATGATGCATGCATGTGGTCTATGTTATCGTAGACCTGGGACTAAAATCCCACAGTCAAAGTCAAAGTCAAAAAGCTTTATTTAAAGTGGGTTAAGCATAACAGTACAAACACAAGCTCTAATGAGCTTTTATGCCGACATTACATATATATAAACAAGACATACACATTACATAAGACACAATAAAACATTCATAACACAAAGCATGCATAAGCACATAATCATAAGCTTGGGAAATCACACGTATATAGCACTACACGAATAATAAATTGCATGCAAGCAGACAGTAAATGCACATTAAGCAAAAGCAAGCTTCTAAAAATTTAGTTTGCAAAAAGCTGTACTAACTCATGCAAAAGTAAATTAAAATAAACGAAACGAAAAAAGGGGGGACCCCCAAAATCAATCCCATTCAACCTTTTATGGTAAGGAACATAACTGTCAAATTTCATAGCAATCAGATAACTAGAACTAAAGTTATTGTGGAAACAAACAAAAAAGTAGTATTTTTGGCCCTAATTTCTAAACGAAAAAAGGGGGGACCCCCAAAATCAATCCCATCCATCCTTTTATGGTAAGGAACATCATTGAAAAATTTCATAGCAATCAGATGACTAGAACTAAAGTTATTGTGGGAACACTAAAGTTAACAGACGACGCAGACGACAGCATCATACCATTATACGTCCGCAATTTTTTGCGGTCGTATAAAAAGCAGGTAGTTATGATGAGCAGGATGAGCAGTGGCATGATCTGCCGTTCCAGCAATTTATTAGGTTTTTTAACTGTGAAAAAGAGGTTTCTTTCCTATAGTGGTCAGGAAGATCATTCCAGGTTTTAGCAGCAAAATATCTAAATGAATTTATGCCATACCTTGTTGTTCGAACTCTTGGTAGGGTAGCTGTATTTTGGTATCTGAAAGAGTATTTCTATGAGGTCATGCAGATATACTGGGCTTTGTTTATTTATTATTTTAAATATTTTTAAAGATGGCAGTTTGGATTTCACTAGTAGTTCTTCATATGAGCTATTTGTATCTTCATATATAAATCTTAGCGCCCTTTCTTGTATTTTTTCCATCTTTTTAGTATTTGACTCACTGCAAAAGTGCCAGGTAACTGGGCAGTAATTAAAATTTGATAGGCCAGCGTGGACACACATACGTTTTTAAAAATCTGCTTTAATACTCTCATCAAAAGGTATATTTTCGAACAACTTTTCAACTTAAAGTTTTACTTTCATTTTCAGTTTCTGAAAATCCTTTTTACTTTCGGTTTCATTTTTAATTTTCAGAAACTTCAAAGCATCGACCACGCATCGACCGTATGCATTGCCTTTGTGTGGGTCTGTTTTGGCAACCTTTGTCTTTTAGACATTAATGGAAAGTGGTCGTACTATTTAGGGTAAGTTAGATTAAAATTTGAATGAAAAATTAAAGCAACGTTTTCGCAGCCAAATGGTCACGTACCTTTTTTATTTGAAACAAAATTTTGGTTCAGTTATATTTATACCCACGCATCAATTTAAGCTCAAAATTGTTAATGTTTTGGGCTTGTCTGCCCCAGAGTCTGTTGGATATCAAAATTTCTGTAATACTGTTTTCTCAGCAATTATTAACCCAACTGAATAAAGATGTCTGTGATCATAAATAATTTCCATAATACCAGTCTGTGGCGGATTCAGAAAAATAAAAAAAGGGGGCGGGGCACTGAATGGCTGAGAAAGGCCCACTCAGGTGACGTTTGATCATGCTTTAATGATTTCCTCTATATTCACTTAATTTTTGATATTTGGTACGTGAATTTAGCTTCAGGTAGGGTCCAGCTTGTAGTCTGATGGATTTTCAGGTCAATCTATCATCTACTGTCTTTTTAGTCCCCCCTGGAAACAAGACGGAGGGACCTAGTAATGGTACTTTTATGAGTGCATTAATCCTCTGAGGTCCGCTCAATGGATTATGACTAAATTTTGTAGGATTGTTTGTCATGATATTTAGATGACCATATTGCAACACATTTTGATAAATAGTTTGACAAATTTTAAAAGGATAAGGGTCTTTATTAACTTTGTTCCATAGCAACACCTATTTGTGAAAATCCTCTAACAGTCTGAGATCGCTCAATGGATTTAGGTGAAATTTTGTATGATTGTTTGACATGAAATGAAGTTGATCATAACACAACACCATTTTGAATCCATGAATTTAATTGGAGTTTTGGGACTTTATCCACTTTTTTAATTTTAGGACATAAGTACACTTTGATTTTTGATTGTAGGATTGTTTGTCATCATATGTAGTTGATCATTTTACAAAATAATATTGATTTGACAAATTTTATAGGAGTTATGGGACTTAATGTACTAAATGTATTGTAGGACATAAGAACACTTTGTATGCACCTCTGACAAATGTCTGAGGTCGCTGAACAGATTTTATATATTATAAAATAATATCTGTTAATATAATTGATATTTTGAGTTAGACAAATTCTACATGAATAATGAGACTATATTGTGAAAGTAAATTTTCAACTTTAATGTGACGGTGGGGGACATAGGCTGCATGTCGCTAGTCCTTGTTTTACTTAATTTTCATGACATATTTCTCAGCAACTATTAATTTTAGGCTTTTGATATCTACATTTATTGTACTTCCTGTTAAACAAGCCGACTTTTTATGGCCCGACCACATATGTGGGTCGGCCATATAGTTATACCCTTGTCCCTCCGTCATTTCGTCCGTTCGTACGGCCGTAACACTTTGATTAAGGTCCATATCTCAGATACTAGATGTTGGAAATCAATGATATTTCACCAGTCAGAAGATGGGTCTTGAGTAGGGCTACACCACCCACTAAAAATTAGGTCACTGTGACCTATATTTTATGCATGAACGACTTTGGTTAAGTTCTTGGTTTGGGTCCATAACTTGGATACTAGATGTTTGGGGTCAATGATATTTCACCACTAGATGAGTCTTGGGTAGGGTGACACCACCCACTAGAAATTAGGTCACTGTGACCTATAATTTATGCATGAAAGACTTTGGTTAAGTTCTTGGTTAAGGTCCATTACTTGGATACTACAAATGTAGATGTTGGAGGTCAATGATATTTCACCACTAGATGGGTCTTGGGTAGGACTTCACCACCCACTAAAAATTAGGTCACTGTGACCTATATTTTATGCATGAACAACTTTGGTTAAGTTCTTGGTTAAGGTCCATAACCCAGGAAATACACATATGGGGTCAATGATATTTCAAGATCGAGAGGGCCATCCTGTGGCTCATATAGGCACATTTTCTAGTTTCACTAGATTTGAATTCAATGTTGAAATTTTTTGTAAAAGATTTAGGTTACCATATCATGGAATTTGATTTAAGGTCTGTCACTCACTTACACATACTTCTTGTTTTATGTCTACTGATTTTTATTTTACGACAGCAAAATTTTTGCGATCATATAATGTTATGGCGATGTCGTCGTTGTCGTCATCGTGGTCTGGGGACATTTGGTTTCCTTGCGATAACTTAAGTAAATATTGACTGATTGTTATGAAATTTTGATATGATATTTTTTATCACTAAAGGAAGGTTCCTATTGCATTAAGGGTTTGTGGCCCCTACCGTTTTAGAAAAAAGGGCCAAAAGGGGTAATACAGGTGTATTGACAAAACTGTTGTAGAATGTTTGTTATTCATTTGATTTTGAAAATTCTTTTTTTTATTGAATTCCTCATTAAATTCTGTCACCTAAATGTGACAATGATTTTTATTTATATTGCACTGTTACATTAATACAGGGGACCAAAGATAGGCCACGCCCAAAAAATCAACTTTTTAGCTCACCTGAACCGAAGGTCCATGTGAGCTGTTGCCATCACTTGGCGTCCGTCGTCGTCGTCTGTAAACTTTTTCAAACTTCTACTCCTCTGAAACTACTGAACAGATTCAAACCAAATTTGGTCTGGTGGTACTTTAAGGTATCCTGCACAAAACTTGCGTGGGATTTTTTGATCCGTCAAAAAACATGGCCGCCGTTACTAAAAGTAGAACATAGGGTAAAATTGCATTGGCCTATAACTGAAATAGTATAGTAGATAGGACAAATCCGAAACATCTTAGGCCCTTCAGAATCAAAAGCTCTACAAAAGTCGTCATTGGGTCGAAGTTGTCAAGTGACCCCTTATAGGGGTTACAGCCCCTTAAAGGCGAAAAATAGTGTTTTTGGCCTATAGAATGAAAATTATTGCAGATAGAGAAAAGCTGTCGCTTGCTGAAATGTTCAGCTCATATAGCTCTACAAAAGTCTTTATAGGGTCGAAGTTGTCAGATGACCCCTTATAGGAGTTACAGTCCCTTAAAGGCAAACAATAGTGTTTTTTGCCTATAGAATGAAAACTATTGCAGATAGAGAAAAGCTGTTGCTTGCTTAAATAATCAGCTCATTTAGCTCTACAAAACTCGTCATTGGGTCGAAGTTGTCAGATGACCCCTTATAGGGGTTACAGCCCCTTAAAGGCGAACAATTATAGTGTTTTTGGCCTATAGAATGAAAACTATTGCAGATAGAGAAAAGCTGTCGCTTGCTGAAATGTTCAGCTCATATAGCTCTACAAAAGTCTTTATAGGGTCGAAGTTGTCAGATGACCCCTTATAGGGGTTACAGTCCCTTAAAGGCAAATAATAGTGTTTTTTGCCTATAGAATGAAAACTATTGCAGATAGAGAAAAGCTGTTGCTTGCTTAAATAATCAGCTCATTTAGCTATACAAAAGTCGTCATAGGGTCGAAGTTGTCAGATGACCCCTTATAGGGGTAACAGCCCCTTAAAGGCAAAAAATAGTGTTTTTGGTCTATAGAATGAAAACTGTTGCAGATAGAGAAAAGCTGTTGCTTGCTTAAATGTTCATCTCATTTAGCTCTATAAAGGTCATCATAGGGTTGAAGTTGTAAGATGACCCCTTAAAGACAAAATAAAGTGTTTTTGGCCTAAAGCAGATAGAGAAAAGCTGTTCCTTGCTTAAATTTACAGCTCATTTAGCTCTACAAAAGCATTCATAGGGCTGAAGTTGTCAGATGACCCTTATAGGGATTACAGCCCTAAATTAACATGTTTTCATAATTTTGGCTTACTAGTATATAATGAAAACTATATAGCAGATAAAGAAAAATGGTTGCTTGCTTAAATGTTCAGTTCATTAAGCTCATAACGAAAGTACCTATAAAGTCAACGTGTTCAGACAGCCCTTAGAATAACATTTTGCATGTTTTTGGCCTACAGAATGAAAACTATTGCTGAAAGAGAAAAGCTGTTGCTTGCTTAAATGTTCAGCTTATTTAGCTATACAAAGTTCTTCATAGGGTTGACATCAAGACAATGCAGGTGAGTGATTCAGGCTCATGGGAGCCTCTTGTTTATTTTTGGTCCGATTTTCAAAATCTTTTTTTCACTAGAATCCTTGTGAAAATCACTACCGGCATTTTTCTTACTGATTTGAGAAATTAGGGGTCAAAGGGGCCAAAAACACCATTTTTAATAGTTTGTTTAGGAAAATAGTTTTACACAAACAATTTAGTTGTATAGTTGCCAGCCAATTGTTATGAAGTTTTAATATGATGATTATATCTACTAAAGGAACCCAAGCTCCTTAATGCATTTGGTGTTTGTGGCCCTTACCATTTTAGAAAAAAGGGCCAAAAGGGGCTTAAACGGCTGTATCGACAAAACTGTTGTAGAATGTTTATTATTCATTGGATTCTGAAAATTCTTTTTACCTGCGTTGCCGAAGGCGAAAGCAGGTCTAGTAGTCGGGTCACTCCGTCCGTCCGTCTGTCCGTCCGTCCCGCTATGGGGTGCCTGTCTTGTGTATTCTGAATCTCAAAAACCAAACGCTAGATCTTTCTAAAATTTTACACAGTGATTACAGATATATTGAAGATGTGCACCTCCCCTTTTGAGGTCATTTTATAGTTTCGTTAAGAAATAAGGGGCCCAAAAAGGGCAAAAAAGCGACTTTTTAATTTATTTCCACAATAACTTTTGTTCTGGTCGACCAAATGCTATGAAACTGGACAGTAATGTTACTTACCATAAAAGGAAGGGTTGGGCTGATTTTGGGCGTCCCCTCCTTTTTCGTTTAGAAATTAAGGGCCATAAAGGGAAAAAAATGACTTTTTTATTTGTTGCCACAATAACTTTTGTTCTGGTTGACCAAATGCTAAGAAACTTTACAGTAATGTTACTTAACATATAAGGAACGGTAAGGCTGATTTTTGGTGTCCCCTCTTTTTTCGTTTAGTAACTAAGGGCCCTAAAGGGCCCAAAAAAGCAACTTTTTTATTTGTTTCCACAATAATTTGTTCTGGTTGACCAAATGCGATGAAACTTTACAGTAGTGTTACTCACCATAAATTAAAGGGCGGAGATTATTTTGGGTGTCCCCTCTATTTTTGTTTCGGAACGAGGGGCCAAAAAGGGGCAAAAATGTGACATTTTTTATTTAGGCACGGACCATTAGATTTTCTGGGGGGGCCTGGGATTTTTTTGAAAAAAATTTCCCGGCCCTGATTTTTGTAAAAAAAAATAAACTGGCCAGCACCTAGGTTGAAAAAAATAATCTGGTTTCAATCTTGCCAATTGAAAAAAAATAATCTTGCCAACAAAATTTCCTTGCTTAATATGTGTGTGAAAAAAATAATCTGGCCCGCACAGCGGGCGAAAAAAATTTCCCGGCTCAAGGTAAAATCCCAGGCCCCCCCCAGAAAATCAAATGGTCCGTGCCTTATGGTCTGATTTAGAATTTTTTTTTTACAAGTTAATTTTGGTCATATATTGGATACAAAATGGAGGATACAATTTTTTCTTGACCCACCTTTTCTGTTTAGCAATAAGGGGACCAAAAGGGGAAAAATAGAAACTATTTGTTTTTCTATATTTACAATATTGGGTGGCATGTGACAAATATGCTTTGTAAGTCCACCATAGGATGCAAGTGTCAAAATATTTTTACTGTCCATATTGGGCCTAGAACGTAAAGGGTTCAACGTTTTGCCGTGCGACGCAGGGCTAGACATCGATTGGTCTTGTTTTAGTTGAATTGCTTATTAAATTCTGTCAACTAAATTTTGTCAACGGTTTTGATATATATTTGACCGTTGCATTGCAACAGGGGGCCAAAGGAGGGCCACACCCATAAAATCAACTTTTTATTTGTGGCCTGATTTTCAAAATCTTTTTTTCATTGGAATCTTTGTGAAAATTCCTACCTGCATTTTTCAATCAGATTTGCAATATCTCTTACCGTTTTCAAGAAATTAGGGGTTGAATGGGCTAAAAGGCTATTTTTAGAGTTTGCGAGCCTCAGGCAAATATAGTTTTACAAAAGAAGTTTAGTTGATGTGGGCCATCTTCTTTTAATTGCATTTGGGGTTTGTGTCCCCTACCATTTTAGAAAAAATAAGAAATTAGGGGTCAAAGGGGCAAAAACATATACTGGTAAATATTTTTTCTTTAAAATGTTGATGTTAATATATAAATATGTGACAAATATGCATTTCAAAGTCCACCACAGGATGCATGTGTCAAAAATCTTTGTAAGTCCACCACAGGCTGCATGTGACCAAAGCAATAGACTATACATATTGGGCCTGCAACGTACAGGGTTCAACCTGTTGCGGTCGTATCATGCTGCGCTCGGCGTTGTTTTTTATTATTTGCTATTTTTAGGTTGAAGTAAATTGAAAGTTTTCATGAGCATACATAGCCATGGGTAGGAAAAAGAAGAAAAGCAAAGAAGAATATGGCAGCCATAAGAAACCTCGATTAGATGTTGAAGAAAATTTAGGAGAACAAACCCCACCAGACATAGTGGAAAAGCCATCTTCAAGCGACACAATTGGTAAATTGTGTTATACAGTTTTTATGCCTAATATACGAATGTAGGGCGGCACATAGTGTTAAGGTCTGTTCATCCGTGTGTCTGTCTGTTTGTCCATCCCACAGGTTAACCTTTAAGTTGAAGTTACTTAACCATGAAGGAAATACAGAATCATCATGGAACTTTATATAGGGATACATCAGGGAATAAACAAACAAAAATCATCATAAAATCATACCTGCCTCATTAGCTTCATGGTTGATTGATTACAGAAAGAAGGGTGTTATTATTCTTAGATTTCTTACTAGGATATGACAACAAAATGTATGAGCATTATCAAAAATTTTCATGAAAGTAATACTCCTGGAATCAACTTTATGGTTTGGTAATTACTGGGTATGGTAAAAATAAATGTTGCATTTATAATCATGATAATGTCTTTTGGAGATTTGCTTCTTGTGACATCATATGAAACTAGCACATTATGAAGGAATATTTTTTTTTGGTTTATGCTGACTTTTCTAGACAAATATGTCCCGGGCATATTTTGTCCTGTTTGTTGATCAATTTTATGGACAAAAGTTGATTAGCTCAACTCCTCTAAAATTAAATGAAACTGGGTATGTACAAAGTAGCAACTACACCATTACATATATGTAAATTTAGTAATACATTTTACTTTGAAATGTTGATATTCAAACTTTTGTGGAGTTGTGGTCCTTAGATTTGGACTTTAATTAATAGAATTTTCCTCTAAATCCTCATAAGTCTTTGTTTCCACTAATCTCCTCTGAAACTACTCAACCAATTTTAATATAACTTAAGAACTTAGCAAGATGCAGTTGTGTATATTATAATACTGAGGACTTTTAAACTGTCATCACTTTAAGATCATCTTGTTATAAACTGTGCAGAATATAGAATTTCTTTCCATTTGCAGAAGCTTCTAGTGATTCTGAAGAGGAAAATGATGCTATAGAAACTCAAACTGTACTGGAACAACTGCAGAATATATTACAACAGTACCCAGATAATGCACAGATATTAAGAGTAAGTTGTTAAGGCCAAAGGAAAAAAATGATCCCTGACTTCACCATGTCCAAGCCGTAAAAATAGGGAATGTATACTGTAGTACTGGACAAGTTTTTTAACAACCCCTGCTTAAAAAGTCAGGTTATCTGTAGTGATAAATGGGGATGGGGGTGGGGTGGAAAGAGGGTATAATATCCCTACTCCTTATCTCATTCTCACCACTCCCAGCCCCTAATCTCCCTGCTCCCCACCCATGCATGCACTTCGAAGATTTTCCCCGCGCCCCGTTCCTATTTCACCTGTTACCAGTGATTTTCTCTATGTAGCATTGTAAGACTTATAAAGGTCCCATGAACATGATAAAAGCGTTTGGAACATGATTAATATTTGTGGTAGATACTTGCTTCAAGTCTCGATCTACCCGGATGACTGAAAACTACGCTGTTTTTATGGATACCAATATTAGACAATCTATAAACCAATGAAATGATGATGGTTATCAAATTTCAAAGCAACAGATTTCTTTTCCTTTCTCAATTTGAAACCGTACAAAAATGAAGGATATGGAGTGATTGTGTGTGACAAAAAATGCAAACAATATACATAAAAAATCAAGTTTGTCAAGGAAATTTTTTTTTTTTATTTCAACATGTACCAACTATTTACTTTTCATAATTTCGTTACGTAAAACATGTCAGAATTAAACCCACATATCGCAGACATGCATGTATATTTTTTTCCACAGATGTTTAGTATTAGAATAACTCTCAACGTCACATACATGTACTATATTCTTCAAATAAGTTAGGCATAGGTCGAAAATTCCCAATAAGTTCAATACAAATCCAAACAATTTCAAACTGATAGTTCTGATCTGTTCTGCAACTGATTTCATGAAAGAAAATCCAGTAAAAAGAAAAGAAAATAAAGATGGACCAAAATCCTATCTTCAATGGTTTTTGTTTTAAGACATTGTGAGTAGATTAGGACCAATATTTTTCATGGAACATTTTGCATTGATATAAAATTGGAAATTGAAGTGTAAAATGTACACTTGAGTTCAACTTGCAATAATTTAAAAAGCACGGGGTAACAATTTGCTCAAAATTAAGCAAAAAAGAATCGTTCATTTTTCTTTTTATTGGTTTTTATTTCATAAAAATCAGACACAGGACAGCTTGGTTATATTTTTATATCTCCCCCACTTTCGTAGGGAGACATATTGTTTTTGTAGTGTCCGTCCGTCCGTCTGAACGTCACAAAGTTTGTCAGCTCAACTCCTCTGAAACTACTGAACCAAATTCAACAAAACTTGGTATATATGAAGGACACCATATGTAGTTGTGCATATTACCAGGAAATTTTGTCCCCAATTTTTTTGTTGGAGTTATGGCCCTTTGAACTTAGAATATGGCTGAAAATCCACATTTATCATCTTGTCAGCGCATCTCCTCTGACACTACTGAACCGAATTCAACGAAACTTGGTTTATATAGGAAGGACACCATATGTAGTTACATGTTTATATGACCAGGAAATTTTTATCCTCAAATTTTTATGCGAGTTATATGGCCCTTTGAACTTAGGAAATTGCTGAAAATCCTCATTTATCATCTTGTCAGCGCAACTCCTCTGAAACTAGTGAACCGAATTCAATGAAACTTTGTTTATAGGAAGGACACCATATGTAGTTGTGTACATTACCAGGAAATTTTTATCCTCAAATTTTTGTGGGAGTTATGGTCTTTTGATCTTAGAACTTTTAGGGGAAACGGGACGAGACATCGTTTTTGTAGGCAAAACCGAACTTTAATTTTGTAATGGTGTTGCCCGGTTTGTATTAAACATATAGGAAATTTTCTACCTTTTTTTTAAAAAAAATATACTAGATACATATATACAACATAATATTGAATAAATTGATTAAACAACAGTCAATTCTTAATACATTATCATTGTCTAAATAAAAGTCTTAGTAAAAGTCACAGTACATATTCTACGCACCATTCCAGTAGCAAAAATAAGTAGTTATAAAAATGGGACTTAGATCACATAAAGCAGACCCAAAACATGAAAACAGATCAAAATCTAAAGGATATCTACTTGAGGATGTATATATACACAATTTTAGAAGCCTTTAACTGGACATATATATGTATTCCTGTTGCACATATATTAATGATAGACATAAAACATATGTCTAATGAACTGACAGACAAACTGACCGAAAACATCTTCATCATTGATAGTGCATGTAACATAGCATGTTTGTATAAATATCATTACAAGGACAATGATGTCGTGATGTTACTCTTTTTATAATATATGGAGATCGACTATGCAATTTTGATCTGAAGTTTGGTGTATGTATTCTTGGATTTTTGAATTTGTTTGTAACAGATCGATTTGTGATTGAATGTGACTGTGTGTTCGGACTCGTTGCCGTTACTCATGTTACTATAATAATAAAAAAAAATCCTGAATAAAAAAGTTGTGAAGCTATAGTCTTCGTGATTAAACATCGCCAGTCTTTGTGAAATGTGCATGCAGGCCCACTGAACCATACAGGCAAAATGTTTGCAAATTGGTTGCGGGACTCTAAGACCCTACTTTTGCCCCATGATTTTAGATGAGTGTTTATTTTCTAATAACTATATATCATGTATATATATGGTTCATTTGCAATCTTAAAATGATGTAAACATGGTAAACCAAGTATTATGCAATTATCGTTTATGAGTTTAGAGTCTTTCTTTACACAAGTCTTTAAAAATACTTATATTACAAATTTTGTCCATAATGGTGTAAAATGTCACAGTCATTTTACATTTGTTATTATGTTGCCTGCAGGTGTCCTGCATGCAGCATCGATCACAAAAAACTTTCATCGCAGTTTTCTGGGCAGCTACATGCCACAGCCTCTTTATTTATTTTGACATGTTCCTTTGTCCTTTTGTACTTTCTGGTGTGATGGGATTTTATGCCCATAAAACTGCTACTCCCGCTTGATTTTATGCCCATAGAAATACTACTTCAGCTTGACCAAAAGCTTAACATATAGTGGACATATGATATATATATACAAAATTTCAAGTTATTTTTAAACAAAGACAACATATGTCTTCCATGGAAGACTGCAATTTTCTAGTTGCTATCTTTGAATGCCTCCACAGGTCTCCACCAAAATAGTTTTTGGCAAAAAATATGTTTAATGACACATGCAGCATTTTTGAGTGTAAAATATCTTTTTGGTGGAGGCATGCGGAGGTATTTTAATTTTTAAACTGGTCTAGATTTTGTCAATTTTGGCTGTTTTTTTAGCTAATTTCTTGAAATATGACGCATAAACCAATAACTATGATGTCATGTCAATAATGACATGTAAATTTCAGCATGTGTTATTATAAACAAGCATAACATTGATTAATGACAGTCAAACTTGGGCTATATTCTCCAAATTTATATATTTTCTCATTAAATCTGAGAACAAATAAGCACCAAACAGCCCCTACCCCTTTGACTCTGGTACAGCAAATTTGAACGCTGTCCAAAATAAAAAAGGAAAATCTTACTTTTCCGTTTTTCAGTTTGATTTTGAAATTGAAGCCTTCAAAAGTATATTTTAGGAAAATTCTTACTGTCAGGGCTTGTAAATCATGATTTTTATGCAGTAGATTTAAAATTTAATCTTTGAAAGTTAAAATTCGTTGTCTTAAGGCAAGTGAATTACGGACGCTAAAATAAAAATCAGAAATTTCTGCTGATAAAGATGGTTTGAGAACTTTAAAAATAATCACTAAGAGACTAGTAAGCAGAAATTTCTGCTGATAATTTTTTTTTTCAATTTCGAAAGAGTCGCTGGAAAGAAAAAATTCTGCCAATGATATTTTTTTTAAACATTATCAAACATTTTGCCTGGAAAACTGACATTTCTGCTGAAAATGATATCTAAAGAATTTTCAAAATCATTACCAGAAAGCAGAAATTTCTGCTGAAAATGCTAGTCTATAGAATTTTTAAAATAATCCCCAGAAAGCAGAAATTTCTGCTGGAAATGATAATCTAAAGAATTTTCAAAATCATCAATCGAAAGCAGAAATTTCTGCTGGAAATGATAATCTATCTAAAGAATTTTCAAAATCATCAATAGAAAGCAGAAATTTTTGCTGAAAATTATAATCTATAGAATTTTCAAAATAATAACAGAAAACAGAAATTTCTGCTGAAAATGATCATTTTCTATAGAACTTTCAAAATCATCACCAGAAAGCAGAAGTGTCTGCTGATAACGATAAATATAGAACTCTCACATTAACATTTGTTCCAAAATAGATGGTTGGTAAACTTTGGAGAAGTATTAGAAAGTAGAAATTTCTGCTGACCTTTTAGCATCTGACTATCCATATTCGTTTTAGCATATTTAGGGAACGTGAGAATATTTTAAGTACGAATTATTTATCGCATAGGTTTGAATTTGGAAGATTTGGTATTTAGAACATGTTTAAAAGATGATTACATAATAAAAATACATATAAAACATAATAATATTACCACACAATATACTTTTATACTTTTATTTATTTAACAATTATACAATAAACACTCGTGCATAATTGTTCGTTTGATTTATTTCGTTTTAGATGATTGATAAAAGAAATGATATGAATCCAATTTCTTTACGAAACGAAATAGTGTGTGAGTTTTTTTTTTAGGATTCTGCCTCGTTGAATATATATTGTGTTCAAAATGAAGGATTTTCAAACAATAAGTCTTAACCTTTTGATGATTCAATGTATAATGTTGAGCTGAGTACTTTAAAAAAGAGTCCCACTTGAATCATGGTTATGTCACTTTCTGAATAAATAAACTCCTGGTGTAGTTCTTCTTGCCTTCTTCTAAATTTATCAACGTCTGTTTTTAAGCATTGTTCTTGTCCTTCACTGAAAAAAATGAACTGATTGTACTTATACACCTTTTACATACGACACAAGTATTTTAAAAGCAACAAAAGAAAAAAATAGGTTGAAATTAGTTGGTTCTATTGCACCAATTCTTCCTCTTCTTCTAAAATCTACCAATATGTCAAGTACATGTTAATTTCATAATATTAAAGAAAATATGAAAGAAGCAGAGGTACCAATGGGGTATCCGAATGTCAAAAGTCCGAAAGGGCAGAGACTAAACCAGTAAACACAAACAAGAACGGGACAAAAACAGACAACACGTAAAACATGGAAACACAAAACAACTGAATATCAATCAACAACGCGAACTCCAGTCGAAACAAGAGTGAACTCAGGTGCTCCGGAAGAGTAAGCAGTTCCTGCTTGCTATAGCACACCCGTCGCGTTGCCAATAGTCCATTCAGCGTGTCAAATCCAGTAAAGGAAGACAAAACAACACACTATGACAAACCAACATCTGCACTCATCTGAGAGATCGATATCCCATATTTGTCTATAAGTGCATGATGTCTTCCGTAAAATTTCTTGAGTGAAGACAGCAACCGAGGAGCATAATATAATAGGAATAGACAGATATACGGATCTAGGACATCATATTTTTTATTCGTTCTGTGCCTAAAGGTACTGTTTATAATTTAATAAAAAGTTACAAACAATTTTATCAAATTCTTAAAATTTGTATTTGTGTACCGGTGTGCTCGAGCAGACAGGAACCGCTTACTCTTCCGGAGCACCAAAGCTCACTCTTGTTTCGACTTGCGTTTTGGCTGTTGACTTCTGTTCGGTTGATTTTGTGTTTCCTCGTGCTGTTCTTTTTCATGTTTACCGGTTTTGTCGTTGCCCATTCAGACTTTTTACACTCGAATGTCACTGCAACACCATTGTGATCCTCAATTCTTTAGTATACAATGTATGTCTTCTTTTGTTTTTGACATAACCAGATAACAATCGATATTTCCAGTTCGAACATGTTGTTATGATCTTTTTATTTATTAATCAATTACCATTGAATTGAGGTTTGAATTTCCATCAATAACTGTAAAACAGTCTATGTCCTGGTGGGGTTCTGTAAACAAATCAAAGCCTTAAAATTTGTATGTTTTATTACATAGCTTTGAAAACATCCAAAAAGACACCATTCAATTATTTTATGCTTCCCTTGATTATTATTGATGTTTTAACGTCTCTCGGTAAAAACTGACGGTATGATATATTTTTTAGCTGGCAAAATATTTATTTTTATAAATTTATTTTTATATTAGTTTTTAAAACCTTTGGATATTTTGCACCGGCTTGGGAATTTTTAACTTAAAATTTATGTATGCATCCATAAATTCAACGCTTGTCAACCTTGTCAACCTTTCATGACCGTAGTTGATATCTAATGAACTTCAAAAACCACAATGGAGATGAACTACTGTTGTTTTAATGTTTAAGCGATTCAAACACTCCGATTGGTACACACTGATAAACAATCTCTTATTCAGCCGAAAATCGTGTGGCAGGTTGACAGATTAAAACCAAACTCCAAAATACATTTTATCGTCCGAATAGAACCAATGGTTCAATCTTTTTAAATGTGCGTTAAATTTGCGCTATTTTATACGTCAAGTGACTAAAATTACAAGAAACAAGAGACTCACAGGAGCTTGAATCGCTCACCTGGTCTTGATGTCAACCCTATGAAGAACATTCTAGAGCTAAATAAGCTGAACATTTAAGCAAGCAACAACTTTTTTCTTTATCTGCTATATTTTCATTTTATGAGCCAAAAACATGAAAATATGTTAATTTAGGTACTGTAATCTCTATAAGGGGTCATTTGACAACTTCAACCCTATGAATGCTTTTGTAGAGCTTAATGAGCTGAACAATTCAGCAAGCAATAGCTTTTCTCTATCAGATGATCTGCAATAGATTTCATTATATAGGCCAAAAACACTTTTTTCACCTTTAAGGGGCCATAACCCCTATAAGGGGTCATATGACAACTTCAACCCTGTAAAGACTTTTGTAGAGCTAAATGAGCTGAATGTTGAAGCAAGCAACAGCTTTTCCTTATCTGTAATAGTTTTCATCCATAGGCCAAAAACCTTTTTTTGGCCTTAAAAGGGCTGTAATCCCTTCAAGGGTCAGCTGACAACATCGACCATTAGAGACTTTTGTAGAGCTTAATGAGCTAAAGATTTAAGCAAGCAACAGCTTTTCTCTATCTGCAATAGTTTTAATTCTATAGGCCAAAAACACTATTTTCGCCTTTAAGGGACTGTTACCCTTATAAGGGGTCATCTGACAACTTCGACCTTATGGAGACTTTTGTTGCTAAGTAAGCTGAACATTTAAGCAAGCAACAGCTTTTCTCTATCTGCAATTGTTTTCATTCCATGGACCAAAAACACTTTTTTTTTCCTTTAAAGGGCTGTAACCCATATAAGAGCTCATCTGACAACTTGGACCAAATGGCGACTTTTGTAGAACTATTGATGCTGAAGCAGTAAAGTGGCATCAGATTTCATTTATCTCTTACACTTGATTTACAAGCCAAAAACAGTTGTGTGCCCCCCTTGTCTATTTTTAGTAACGGTGGCCATGCTTTTTGACGGATCAAAAATAGAAACACAAGTTTGGTGTAGGATACCCTAAGGATCATTCATACTAAGTTTCATTAAATTCTGTTCAACAGTTTCAGAGGTCCAATTGAGCTAAAAGGCTTAATTCTCTTTCGCTTATTTAGAATAATGACCTTTTGAACTTTTTCTAATTCATGGTCATTGAAATGAAAGGTAAACAGTAGACAGAAGCGTTCAAAGATCTTAGGATGACGCATGGGTTGTCTGTTAATTAATTTGTTATGGGGGACTTATTTTCAAACATTGTATTCCCCATGTGCTTAACATGCCTAATGTAGGTCATGTTAAAGCATTATAGTAATCTGTACTCATCTGACCCACTGATCTGACCACGGCCAGGTGCTGTTTTCCTGATAATTAGAGGCAGCAGTCAACCGCTAATTGACATGCGAATAAGACACATTCACACATTGTAACGCTCTTCTAAATAGACGGACTTCATTTTTAACCTTTCAATTAATTATTTTTAATATGTTATGTATCAGACGACTGTGTATCAGACACTGTAAGATATGAAAAATTATTGTTGTCGTAATTAACCTTTTAAAACATTCTTTTTGGATTTCATCTTTTAAATAAACTTTTCAACATATAAATAAATGCAAACGAAAGAGTCAGCGTTTTTTGAAAAGCTTATATTGGTAAACTATAGCATGAATATTTAATTTATGGAGAGGGTATCCTGACATCACATGACTGACAGGCAGGTACATCTAAATAATGACCATTAAATCTTTCACGGCATTACAAAAACAACGAGGCATGACCAGACAACCTCACTGCTCAGCTTCAAATAACAAACGCAAATTATTTAAGTTTAAAGTAATAATATAGCAGTTTTTGGAAAAAAATTGCGATTTTAAAAATAATCACTTAACTGTTGCATAATCATAAAATTAGGGCTTTCGCGCTTTTATGAAGACGAAAAATTTAATAATGTGCGTGTACCGGCTAGAAATTTAGCTGATATTTTAATGAAGTTTGATACCAATGGCCACTTATTAACTTTCGTGAACAACATTCCGATTTTTACCGAACATATCAAAACAAACAAAAATGTATTTTGAAGTAAGAGCATGTAAAGCTCTTGGTTTAATGTAATTTAATTTTCTCCTTTATTTGACAAGTAAAACCTTTCCGCTATTAAGAAAAAACTGATCGAAAAGTGTTTTTTTAACATGTAAAAAAATAACAATACATACTTACCTGTTTTCCTTTTATCGTGCTATATATTAATTGAAAACTCGATTAATTCAATGACATAAGATTCTCAATTGGGGGATTTCTAAACCACTTTCTCTTGTTATTGTTATCATTTTAAAGGGGAACGGGACAAGGAAAAAGAAAAACAGTTACAAAAACCATATTCAGAACATACCTTTTCAGACCACGTTTGTTTACATCCATTTCCTAAAGTATTTTTAGATGGGCTTGCGCGGGCACTTCCGAGTGAGTTCAAACTTGAGTCGTATGCATTTAGTTTGCATAATACAACTCGGGAAGCAAATGATTGTTAAAGACAATTTTGTGTTAAATTCTGCCAGAATCCCACTGTTTAATGGACTTTTTGTAGCTTTAATAAAAGTTTATATTAACAATTCATATTTTTAAAGCTTAAAAAGACTGTTAAAAATTTTAAGATTTTTTGATTTATTATTACTTTAAATGTAGGAAGATAAAATCATTACGCGATGCAGAAATAATGTTTTAACCCATTACAAAAATGCTGCATGCATGTTGACGATAAACATACAATATTAGCAGGCACGTTAACAAGTTAGTTTTTGCAAGAGGGGGGATTTTATTCACCTGAGTTCGCATGCCTTGTAAAGTCACGACATTAAAAAATAGTTAAAATATTTGCAAGACATAATTTCACAAGCCATTCTTCGTTGATTTACAGAACTCAAATGGACTATAAAATGTTTATAAATGCTGAAGTAAATAATTTTAGGTCATTAAACAATTATTTACTTATTATGGAGTAAATGAAATTCATTTACAACGTTAAATTTTCGCCCTAGCAATGTCACCACGGATTCCGAAAAAAACTGCCGCAAAAAAGGCCCTGTCTAGAGTACAATATTTTTGTATGTGGTTTTGTTACTTCCAAGAATCGCCGTAATTTATATTGTATTTTGGTCTGTCTTTACGCACTCCTAAGGAACTTTGAAAGGTATAAAATTGTTTTGACACGGGCTGAAGTTGACCAGTCCATTGCGGCATGACCTGCTGGTCGACCTCTCATGGCAGTGTTTGAGAATTTTATTGCATTTTTATGTTTGTGAAAATTTTATGGCCAAGATAATCTCTGCTAAAACTGTAGTATCATTTGAAGATCGAATATTGGAAATTTGGACAATTTAAGAAATAAGCTGCTACATGTATTACAAATAGATAGAAAATCTCTTTAATATGTCATGAAGGAGGATATTAAACTTCAAAGTCAATTTTAAATAAATAAAACTGGCACTTTTTAAATCAATCAAAAATTGTTCATACTTATTTGAAGAGGTTTTCCTGACATTCAGATATATCCTCTAATGACCAGAATAACAACACTGCCCTTCAAATATAACGATGCATGACCAAACAAATATTAAATACATGTACGCCAAAGCAACAGACATGATAATTCTCAAATGTACATCACAATTGAATTACGTAAAATAGTAGAATTATCACCTTTGAGTATTGTTGAGGCAATCTATTTATGGAGAAAAAATAAAGTGTAGAAGCTGTTTTTTTTCTTTTTTTTTCACTTACTACATGTTTTAAATTAAGTTATTATAATGGTGGGCAATCATTCGTTCATGTAGAGAGTATAATAATTGAATATCTTTTTCAGACATCTTTTTAATTTTAAGTCTGCATTTTATTTAAGATTAAATACTTTAAATGAAACAAGAGATGCAAAATGTAATTCTTTATTTTATTTTATGAATGAAATAAATATAATGTTAATATTTATAAAGAAAATAAGCTTTTTCTGAAAAGTAATATTAACAGGGTTGATACATGTAATTGGCGAGAAAATGCGTGACAAATTTTTATATAGAATTGTGGAGGAAAAATGATTTTCTCAAATATCTAGAAAAATTACTGTGACATAATATATTTGGCTTTTCACTTGTGAAACTAAAATCTGACGAGTTTCTAGCTCACACTGACGCTTAATGATTTTTCCCATTATAATCTATTGCAGAACAAAGTTTAAGGTCATCGATTTCGCAAGGTGATAAACCTCTATAAAGTCGTCACTCCCATTTTTCCAATTTTTTCAATGTTTTCAATGTTCCTTTATGAAGTTTAATTCTGCAATTTTGTTTAAAAAATCTAATGGGTTATTTTTCATACCCCGAACCACCTTAATAGTATTTCTCTGGGTGTATAAAACACCAGATAAAT
Organism: Arcuatula senhousia; assembly: GCA_963971305.1. Taxonomy (NCBI): domain Eukaryota; kingdom Metazoa; phylum Mollusca; class Bivalvia; order Mytilida; family Mytilidae; genus Arcuatula; species Arcuatula senhousia. The sequence continues at coordinate 31,327,266 of OZ020308.1, forward strand.
GATACCAGATACAATGTATGAGATAAACCAGATACTGTACCACACTTTTGATTAAAACTGTAGTTTTTTTAAATATAAACTTATCTTCTTTTCTAACAAGTATTTTGCATTCAGATTTTATTGTTGTAGACAAATAATAAAGGATTTCGCAAATGAATATTTTAAGTTGATTGCCAATCATTTGAAAATAACTGCATGGACATTTTGATTAGATACCCATGTAAATAAAATAAAAATATCTGTCCCTTAATTTGTTCCCTAATTTGTATTCTGCCTATCTTCAGAACTTAAAATCATGCTAAATTATGATGGTTTATTCAATTAAGTTGTAACATAATTATTTTGTACATGTAGCACTATTTGCACCTTAATTTTTGTCTCTTCAGTATATAAAGAGTTCATTATGACGGGTTAATATTTCGTTTTCTATATGGATGTTAAAGCATTAAAAAATGATCGGGCAAATTGAAGGGATTAAAAGTAATTAACATTAAGAACGCCAACTAGTTTTATTCATGTTTAATTATCATGTCGTCACTAAACAAAGCGTTAATAAAAATAATATTACTTGAATGTACATGATTTATTGTATCATCTATGTATCGATACGCGTCTTAAAGGTTGGATTTTTTTAACACAAAAAATAGTTAAGAAATACATGAAAAAACACATTCATTTTATTTTTATAACCATAATCATAATTAAGGTTATTTTGAAAGAGCCATAAATACATCTAAAAATCTCTAAAAAAACATACTATTGCGACAGTTTGATAACATTCAAAGTCTGAACCTTAAAAATTATGAGGAAATATAGGAATTAAACGAGGCGGCTCTTTGTTACGGTTCATTAGCTTTCGATCAATAAGAAATCAAATAACAGCTTGACTACCATTCATTGTGCTAAGCTTATCTATTAAACAAACATGAATATTACGTTGTATCCAGATGATCTTAACTCTACTAAACTAAAATTAATAACTATTGGTTTCCATTGAGGTTAAATAGATGATATACAAATAGTTTTTCTTAGTACTTACGAAAAACAATAAACTGTCATTTCGTCACTTTTTTTAAACGATACCAATCTAAACACTAAATCTTGCAACTGTGTTTTGAATGTTTGACATCCGGTTAGCTATGTGCGATATTTATGCGCATAAGAACTTTAATTGTACAACATACAAAATTACAATAATATTAACTTAAATAGTATTGTACGTTTCATTTGAGGAACTTATTGTTTTCGAATCCAATCAAGCCGTTTTTATGTCATATTTGAGTGCAAAAAAGACTCAAGAAAAATATTAATCATTTTATATATGTTATGCAATAAAAAATAAAACCTTATTTATTACAGTGGCGCGGTCAGCTAGTATGATAATCTCATTTTTATAAATATCATAGCTCTCGACTGGATACACTTTAATGAACATTATTTAATTTGTTCTGAGCGTTTTTATTGAGCAGTGATATTTAAACATCGAAATATTTGAAAAATACAAATCACTCTATATTCATTTTATATTTATAAGATTAAAATTAATATATATATATATTTAAGATTTTATAACCACAAATAAAACCCGGCATAAAATAATTGAATTTTTATTAGCTATTACTGACTCAAAAATCTAGCTTTAACCATGACCCCAGTGTGACCTGTCGTTATCGCGCTTTCTCTTTACAGAATGCAAAATCGCATTCTCTTCTTTGACGGCTTAAGGTCAACTTGTTTTCTCAAGAGAGTTATTTAGCCGTGCATCATGGGTAATTATCAGTGCTAGTGACCTTACAATCTATAATCATAAGATGATCAAATCACCCGCTGGTTGGTATCTTCACTAAAGATAAACGTTTATGAAAATAAAGATTCCGTTTCATGCTCACTGTTCATCTTTCGGTGCCTAATAATACTTACTTTATAAAATGTACAAAAGATAATTTTAATGTGTAAAAGATACATGGATAAAAATCTATCCTTATTGTCCCCACTCGCAAAACAGGATGCTATATTGCTATTCACATTGTTAGTCGGTCTCTTCGTTTGTCTGTGCTTAAACTTCGTAACTCAGGCTTGAGACTTGCTACAAGTCCCTCTGTATTATTTATTCCATCCTTAATTAACCTCTACTGATAACACATTCTAACTGCTGCAGACAGAGCCTTTCTCCCGCAGCAATCAGTCAATTAGTACCTATTAGAACAATTATCTTTGATTGAGAAATAATTAAAAAAATATATGTTCAAAAAGAAAGGGACACTCAGGCTTCTACTTTAGGTTTCTGCAATGTCAGCTGGTTTACTTCCTGGTTTACAAGTAGACGTAACATATTTCGCAGTTTAAGTGACAGTATTGATTAAATTCCTACAACCTAAGCAACATGAGTTATAACGTGTCTTTCCATGATATTCGGGCATAAACTTTTTGTTTTTCTGAATGGTTGAATGCTGGTATGCTGAGCTTATGATTATGCGACCGCTATCTGTGTATTTTTTTTCTTCTCGGGTAAATTGAAGTCTTCGAACTTTTTGTCCTATTTTTTTATCGCTTGGTAAAGTTTCTTTATTCCAAACCCTAACATAAAGGCCGTATACATGTTATTCTATGTTAACCCTAACCCTAAGGCCATATACATACTGTTCTCTGTCAACCACCACCTTAACAACGTACATGTATGCATGTTATCTGTATGTTTTTTCTATGTTAACCCTTACCCTAACGTACACCGTATTCATGTTTTCTGTTAACCCCAATCCTAACGCCGTAAGCATGTTTTCTTGTTATGTTAACCCTTACTTTAACGACGAATGGATGTTTTCTGTTAACCCTAACCATTAGGCCGTATGCATGTTTTCTCTGCTAACCCTAACGCTAACGCCGTATGCATGTTTTACTATGTTAACCCTACCCCTGCCGCCGAATAAAAGTTTTTCTATGTTACCCCTAACGCCATAGACATGTTTTGCTATGATAACCCAAACTCTTTTAGCTGTAAGCACGTTTCTGTTAACACTAACACTAACGCCGTATCCAGGGGTTTCTATTTACACCCTATCCTTTACGCCGTATGCATGTTTTCTGTTAGCCTTTACCCTAACGCAGTATGCAAGTTTTGCTATGCTGACCCTAACCCTTAGGCCGTATACATGCTTTTCTATGCTAACTCTTACCCTTACGCCGTATGCAGGGTTTTCTATGTTAAATCTTACGCTTATTGCCCTGTCACACTATAACGTTTTAGCCAACGTGTGCCGAACGTTCGAATAATTTTCTAAAACGTTGGAACACGTTGGCAGTCGCTGTAAAAAGATAAAAAAAATGTCTCGGTGAACGACCACAAAGCGTCACACTAACTACCTGCAACGCACGACAAACTTATTCAAAACTTATCTATACAGTTTGGCAAGCGTACTTGACGATTGCCCAGCGCATGTGTGACGATTGCAGAATGCTTTCATAACATCCGTCGAACTTATGGTTTTTGCTCTCTGTGAGATACCAGGAAATCTGTTCTTTTTATTTTAGCATTACTTCACAATAGCCGAAATATATCTATTATATGTCTTAAATGTATTGTTGCATTAATTATATATAAATGTACATACATCATGTAAATTTAGTTTCGTTATAAAAATATTGGTTTTCGGCGTTCTGGTAATATGAATGTATAATTATTCTTAAGCCGTTTTTAACCAATAGTGATGATTTTTTGCACTCAGTCTTAAAGAAACAAAATTATTTTGATATGTCCATAATATACAGAGAGGAATGCATGCGCTTAGTTGTTAACAAACTCTTAAAATCTCAAATGAGTATACACATGTAGAGTTTGCCTAGGATCCTTTTTTACAGCACTTGACTAATCCTAATTGATCGTCGAAAGCATTTCCTTAAAAGAGAAAAACGTGTGTGCTTAATGAATATCTAAAATAAACATAATTTCAAATAATGAGTATTGAAATAAGACTGTCGTTTCTCGTTGTATTTTAGTATTTTTCTACTAACAAATGTCAACCGACAACACGAGAGGTGTATTACAATTTGCAAGAATTACTTTCCATTCCAAACAATCTAAGTTATCCTTGTTATTTTAAAGATTTTATTTGGCTTTGTTCATTGTTTTTTGTAAATATTTTTTTTCAGGTTTGAATTAGTATTTTAGGCTTTGGAAATCGACTTTCACCCTTGTAATTCAATTTTACTTTAAATTCTGGGGTTGATGCCTACTCGTTCGTTAAAATGACGGTCTGTGATTTCTGTTCACGTTTAAAACACGTAAAATAGGTATCTTGGTCGTTAGACTGACGCTAGACGTGCGATAGACTATCGTTAGACTGACGTTACACGTTCATTTCCATTTAGCTTAGCGTTCGTCAAACGCATTTCAACGTCTGCACAACTACCACATAGCGTGCGTATGTAAAATGTCCTAACTTATATCTAAAGTTCGAATAACTTATTATTAACACGTTGGCGAACGTCGGAAATTTTAAGCATGTTTAAAATTTTGCGACCAACTCGAGGTTCACCAACGCACGCTGACGTTCGCTAACGTGTTTGTAACGTGTTCATAACTTATACAAAACTTACCCAACGCACAACAGCGTGATACAAATATATTTTAAAATGTTGGCACACGTTGGCTAAAACGTTATAGTGTGACAGGGCCATAAGGCCGTATAACTGTTTTTCACCCCAACCCGAACGCAGTATGCAGTATGCATCTTTTTCTATATTAAACCTTACGCTGTAAAATCAAACGTTTAGAATCTAAACACAATCCTAAACACCAAATGTGTGCCCACTTGGGAACATGGTTAGCCTAAACATGTTTAGCAAGTGTTTAGGTGTAGAACATGTTTAGGAAGTGTTGAAGTGAAGTATTATATTTCAAATTGTAATCCGGGAGAGGGATTTATATAAGGCTTTAAGTCTTGTTTCTGAATCCCGTGATTAATTTGTTGTATTATTGTCACATTGTCTCATGTTCAATATTTGAAAAATGTATTTGCAAATTAATTAATAAATATGTTTACACTAAATTGTAAATAACTTGTTGGCTTTATACTATAAATTTGTTTGATTAGCGCCTCTACAGTCGCCACAGAGTAAAGGAAAAGCTCTTCCTGCATCAATTCATCGTAATGATGTAAGATGTCAGGCTTGAGCTTATTCAACATTGTTTATACATTGAATGGTAACCATTCATTACTGGTAGGTGACTTGATATATTTCTATTTCAAAATTCAGCTTCAACTTTTGAAAAAAATTGAAAACATTTGGTTTGAATACATAGTAAATAATATTTTTGAAAATAAATTTTAAAATGTTAATTAAAAAAATATATTGTTGTATTGTAATAATTAATGAGATGTTGATAACTAAAAAGTCAAAGAAGGGAGATAATATAGCCTTAACACCTAAACGTGTTAAGGGTTTAAACATGTAACCTTAGATCACGGTCTTCCATTGTAAAAAATGTTATCCCTAACCCTCACGCCCTATACATGTTTTTTTCTGTGTTAACTTTTACCCTAACGCGGTTTACGTACGCGTGTTTTCTGTTTACTCTCACCCATACGCGGTTTTAATGCTTTCTAATTACTCTCACCCTTACGCCGTATGCACTTTTTTCATCGCCAACCATAACCGCAATGCCGATTACACATTTTTCTGTTAACCCTAACCCTAATGCAGTATGCATGTTTTTTTATGTTAGCCGTTACCTTTACGCCCTATTTGTGTTTTCTGCGCATTCATGTTTTCTATTGACCCTTATCTTAACGCCGTATGCAATTTTCTATGCTTAACCTAACCCTAACCCCACATGAAGGTTTTTCTATGTTGACCCTAACCCTATAAAGTCATATACATGTTTTTTCTATACTTACCCTAACCCTAACGTCATATACCTGTTTTTCGTTGATAACCTTAGCCCTAACCTAGTATGCACGTTTTTTATGTTAACTATAACCCAAACGCCATATACATGCATGCTTTTCTATGTTAACCCTTACTGTAACGCCGTTTGCATAATTTCTGTTAATCGTAACCCTAAGGCTGCTTACATGTTTTTAAACGACGGGTCTGCTATAGCAAGCATGAACTGTTTACTGTTCCAGAGCACTTGAGCTCATTCTCGTTTAAACTTGAGTTCACGTTGTTGATTGATATTCAGTTGATTATTTTGTGCTTCTGTGTTTTACATTGTCTGTTTTTGTCCCGTTCTTGTTGGTGTTTACTGGTTTTGTCTCTGCCTTTTCGGACTTAAGACATTCGGACAATCCATTGGTACTTCTGTTTCTTTCTATGCTAACCCTAACGCTAACGCAATATAGACGTTTTTCCATGTTAACCCGAGCCCTTACTCCGTATGCACGGTTTTCAATGTTAACCCAAACCCTAACGCCGAATGCATGTTTTTTTCTATATTAACCCAAACCCTTACGCCGTATACATATTTTCAATTAACCCAAACCCTAACGCCGTATGCACGTTTTTCAATGATAAACCTAACCGTACACATGTTTTTTTTTATATGTTATTCCTTACCCTCTTGCGATATACATGTTTTTTTCTGTGTTAACCCTTACCCTTAACACCGATTATTAACTTTTCTGTTAACCTTTATCCTAATGCCGTTTGTATGTTATGCTGTGTTAATCCTAACCCTAAGGCCATGTACATGTTTCCCTATGTGAGCCCTTACCCTAATGCGGTATACAAAGAAAAACGTTCATACGGCGCTCGGGTTAGGTTTAAGATGGAGGAAAAAACAGGCATACGGCGTTAGGGGTATGGTTAATATAGAAAATCATGCCTACGGCGTAAGCTTTAGGGTAAGCATGGAAAAACATGCATACGGTGTCAGAATTAGGGTTAACATAGAAAAACATGTATACGGTTTTGGGTAAGGGTTACCATAGAAAAACATGTATACGGCGTATGGTTAGGTTTAACATAGAAAAAATGCATACAGCGTTAGGGTTAGTGTTAACAGAAAACATGCATACGGCATTAGGGTAAGGGTTAACAAAGAAAAACATGTGTATGACGGAGGATAAACATAGAAAAAAATGCATACGGCGTTAGGTTTATGGTTAACAGAAAACATGCATACGGCATTAGGGTAAGGGGTAAAATAGAAAAAAAAAACATGTGTATGACGTTAGGGTTAAGGTTTACATAGAAAAACACGTGAATTCCGTTAGGATTAGGGTTAACATAGTAAAACTTCCATACGGCGTTAGGGTTAGGGTTAACATAGCAAAACGTCCATACGGCGTTAAGGGAATAGAGTCAATATAGAAAAACATGCATACGGCGCAAGGGTTAGGATTAACATAGAAAAAAACATTAGAGTTAATGGAAAACATACATACGGCGTTAAGGTAATGGTCAATGAAGAAAAACATAGAAACGTCAATGACGTTAGGGTTGACAAAGGGTTAGGGTTAGGGTTAGCAAACAAAGACATGTATAAGGCCTTAGTGTTAGGGTTAACATATAAAAACCTGCATACGACGTTAGTGCTAGGGTTAACATAGAAAGACAGGCATACCTCGTTAGGGTTTTGATTAGCATAGAAAAACTTGCACAAGGCGTTTGGGTTAGGGTTAACAGGAAACATGCAAATGGCGTTAAGGGAAAAGGTTAAAATATGAAAATAACATGCGAACGGCATTAGGGTTAGGGTTTACATAAACAAGCTTGTAATTGGGGTTAAGGTTAGGGTTAGTGCTCAACAACGTGCAACGGCGTTTGGGTGAGGGTAAACAGAATACTGTGGATTCATTTATTTTCGTTGGTATCAATTTTCGTGGTTTACTCAAAAAGGACATTTATTTGGATACTTAATTTCGTGGTTTGGTCGTCTGACTTCTGTGAATCAATGTTAAAATAACACTTCGTTGGATTACTATTTTCATGGTTGACTGTTACCCACGAAAACCACGAAATTTTGTACCCCACGAATATAAATGACATAACAGTACCTGTATACGGCGTCAGGGTAAGAGTTTACACAGAAAAATATGTATATGGCGTGAGGATTAGGGATAACATGGAATAACTAAATTAGGGTTTACATAGAAACTCATGTTAGGGTTAGGGTTAGCATAGAGAAAAACATGTATACGCGGTTAAGATTAGGGTTCACATAAAAAACATGTATACGGCCTTAGGGTCAGGGTAAGCATAAAAAACAAGTATACGGCGTTAAAAATATGTATATGGCGTGAGGATTAGGGATAACATGGAATAACTAAATTAGGGTTTACATAGAAACTCATGTAAGGGTTAGGGTTAGCATAGAGAAAAACATGTATACGCGGTTAAGATTAGGGTTCACATAAAAAAACATGTATACGGCCTTAGGGTTAGGGTAAGCATAAAAAACAAGTATACGGCGTTAAAATTAGGGGTAGAGATAACATAAAAAAACATGCATACATTGTTAGCGATAAGGTACCTATAGGAAACTATGCATACGGCGTTAGGATTAGTGTTAACAGAAAACGTGCATACGGCGTTAGGGTAATGGTTAATATAAAAAAAAAACATAGAAACGTCGATAGCTTTAGGGTTAACAAAGAAAAACAGATATTCGGCGTTAAGGTTAGGATAAGCAAACAAAAACATGTATAAGGCCTTAGGGTTATGTTTAACATACAAAAACTATTATACGGCGTTAGGTCTAGGGTTAACATAGAAAGACAGGCATACCACGTTAGGTGTAGGGTTAGCATAGAAAACTTGCACAAAGCGTTAGGGTTAGGGTTAACAAGAAACATGCAAACGCATTATGGTTAATGTTTACATAGAAAAGCATGTAATCGGCGTTAAGGTTAGCGCTGAACAACATGCAAACAGAGTTAGGTTGAGGGTTAATAGAATACCTGTATACGACCTTAGGGTAAGAGTTAACATAGAAAACATGCCTATGACGTGAGGGTTGGGGTTAGCATAGAAAACTTGCACAAAGCGTTAGGGTTAGGGTTAACAAGAAACATGCCAACGACAAGGGTTGGCTTAAATAAAGAAAAACATGCAAACAGCATTACCTTAACGCCGTATGCATGTTTTCCATTAACACTAACCAATACGCCGTTTGTTTAATTTGTTTTTTTTTTTGTGAATCCTAACCCTTGCGCCGTATGCATGTTTTTCTTAATTGACTCTATATCCCTAACGCCGTAAGCACGTTTTGCTATGTTAACCCTAACCCTAACGCCGTATATAAGTTTTACTATGTTAACCCTAACCGTAATTCCATACACGCGTTTTTCTATGTAAACCCTAACCCTAACGTCATACACATGTTTTCTATTCTACCCCTTACCCTAATGCCTCATGCATGTTTTCTGTTAACCCTAACCCTAACACCGTATGCATTTTTCTATATTAACCCTCACGCTGTATACAAGTTCTACTATGTAAACCCTATCATTAACGCCATACACATGTTTTTCTATGTTAACCCATATCCTAATACCGTATGCATGTTTTCTGTTAACCCTAACCCTAACGCCGTATGCATTTTTTCTATGTTAACCCTAACCGTACGCCGTATACATGTTTTGTCTAAGGTAACCCTAACCCAAAACCGTATACATGTTTTTCTATGTTAACCCTTATCTTAACGCCGTACATAAGTTTTTAGAAGTTAATGAAGAAAAGTATAGAAACGTTAGGGTTAACATAGGGTTAGCAAAGAAAAACATGTATAAGGCCTTAGTGTTAGGGTTAACATATAAAAACCTGCATACGACTTTTGGCTCGGGTTATCATAGAAAGACAGGCATACCACGTTAGGTTTATGATTAGCATAGAAAAACTTGCACAAGGCGTTTGGGTTAACAGGAAACATGCAAACGGCGTTAAGGGTAAGGGTTAAAATATGAAAATAACATGCGAACGGCATTAGGGTTAGGGTTTACATAGACAAGCTTGTAATCGGCGTTAGGGTCAGGATTAGTGCTGAACAACGTGCATACGGCGTTAGCATGAGAGTAAACAGAATACTATGGATTCATTTATTTTCGTTGGTATCAATTTTCGTGGTTTGGTCGTGTGGCTTATGTGAATCAATGTAAAAATAACATTTCGTTGGATTACTATTTTCATGGTTGACTGTTATCCACGAAAACCACGAAATTTGGTACCCCACGAATATAAATGACATAACCGTACCTGTATACGGCGTCAGGGTAAGAGTTAACACAGAAAAAAACATTTATATGGCGTGAGGAAAAGGGATAACATAGAATAACTTATGTACGGCGTTAAAATTAGGATTAACATAGAAACACATGTATATGGTCTTGGGGTTAGGGTTAGCATAGAGGAAAACATGTATACCCGTTAGGATTAGGGTTCACCTGAAAAAAAACATGTATACGGCCTTGGGGTTAGGGTAAGCATAGAAAAACAAGCATGCGCCGTTAAAATTAGGGGTAGGGATAACAAAAAGTATTGCATTCATCGTAAGCGATAAGGTACCTATAAGAAACCATGCATACGGCGTTAGGATTTTGGTAAACAGAAAAAATGCATACGGCATTATTGTAATGGTTAACTTAGAAAAACATGTGTATGACATTAGGGTTAGGGTTAACATAGAAAACGGGTGCATTTTATTCCCCCTTATAACAGATATTCGGCGTTAAGGTTAGGGTTAGCAAACAAAAACATGTATAAGGCCTTAGGGTTATGTTTAACAATCAAAAACGTTTATACGGCGTTAGGGTTAGGGTTAAAATAGAGAGACAGGCATACCACGTTAGGTTTAGGGTTAGCATAGAAAACTTGCACAAAGCGTTAGGATTAGGGTTAACAAGAAACATGCAAACGGCATTATGGTTAGGGTTTACATATAGAAAAGCTTGTAATCGGCATTAAGGTTAGCGCTGAACAACATGCATACAGCGTTAGGTTGAGGGTAAATAGAATACCTGTATACGGACTTAGGGTAAGAGTTAACATAGAAAACATGCCTATGGCGTGAGGGCTGTGGATAACTTAGAAAAAACGTATGTACGGCGTTAAAATTAGGGTTAACAAAAAACACATGTATATTGTCTTGGGGTTAGGGTTAGCATAGAAAAACATGTATACAGCGTAAAGATTAGGGTTCACAAAGAAAAACATGTATACGGCGTTAGGATCAGGGTTCACATAAAAAACAAGTATACGGCCGTGGGGTTAGGGTTAGCTTGGAAAACATGCATACGTCGTTAGCATTAGGATAACTATAGGTCCTAGGATTAGGCTTAACATAGAAAAACATGTTTACAGTTTTCGGGACAGGGTAAGCATAGAAAAAACATGGATAAGGCGTACGGGTAAGGGTTAACATAGAAAAAACATGCATACGGCGTTAGGGTTAGGTATAAACAGAAAACATAGATACGGCATTAGGGTTAGAGTTAGCATAGAAAAACGTGCGTTAGGATGAGGGCTAGCACAGAAAAACATGCATACGGCGTTTGGATTAGGGTTAACATAGTAAAATTTGTATACGGCGTTATGGTTAGGGTTCACATAAAAAATCATGCATACGGCGTTAATGTTCGAGTAAGCATAGAAAAACATGCATACTGTGTTCCAGTATTAGGGTAAACATAGAAAAAACATGTATACGGTTTTGGGGTTAGGGTTAGCATTGAAGAAACATATTATACGTCGTGCGGGTTAGGGTTAACTTAGAAAAACATGTGAATGGCGTTAGGGTTAGGGTTAACATAGAAAACGGGTGTATTTTATTCCCCCTTATAACATATATTCGACGTTAAGGTTAGGGTTAGCAGACAAAAACATGTATAAGGCCTTAGGGTTTTGTTGAACAAACAAAAACTTTTATATGGCGTTAGAGCTAGGGTTAACATAGAAAGACAGGCATACCACGTTAAGTTTAGGGTTAGCATATAAAACTTGCACAAAGCGTTAGGGTTAGGGGTAACAAGAAACATGCAAACGGCATTATGTTTAGGGTTTACATAGAAAAGCTTGTAATCGGCGTTAAGGTTAGCGCCGAACAACATGCATACAGAGTTAGGTTGAGGGTAAATAGAATACCTGTATACGGCCTTAGGGTAAGAGTTAACATAGAAAACATTCCTATGGCGTGAGGGTTGGGGATAACTTAGAAAAACTTATGTACGGCGTTAAGATTAGGGTTAATATAGAAAAACATGTATATGGTCTTGGAGTTAGGGTTAGCATAGAAAAACATGTATAGAGCGTAAAGATTAGGGTTCACATAGAAAAACATGTATACGGCGTTGGGATTAGGGTTCACATAAAAACAAGTATACGGCCATGGGGTTAGGGTTAGCTTGGAAAACCTGCATACGTCGTGAGCGTTAGGGTAACTATAGGTTGCTAGGATTAGGCTTAACATAGAAAAACATGTTTACAGTTTTCGGGTCAGGGTAAGCAAAGAAAAAAGATGGATAAGGCGTACGGGTAAGGGTTAACATAGAAAAACACATGAATACGGCGTTAGGGTTAGGTATAAACAGAAAACATACATACGGCATTAGGGTTGGAGTTAGCATAGAAAAACGTGCATTAAGCGTTAGGATAAGGGTAAGCATAGAAAAAACATGCATACGGCGTTTGGATTAGGGTTAACATAGTAAACTTTGTATACGGCGTTATGATTAGGGTTCACATAAAAAACATACATACGGCGTTAACATTCGAGTTAGCATGGAAAACATGCTTACGATTTTTCAGTATTAAGGTAAACATAGAAAAACTTGTATACGGTTTTTGGGTAAGGGTAAGCATAGAAAAAACATGTATACGTCGTGCGGGTTAGGGTTAACTTAGAAAAACATGTGAATGGCGTTAGGGCTAACATAGAAAACGGGTGTATTTTATTACCCCCTTATAACAGATATTCTGCGTTAAGGTTAGGGTTAGCAAACAAAAACATGTATAAGGCATTAGAGTTTTGTTTAACAAACAAAAACTTTTATATGGCGTTAGGGCTAGGGTTTACATAGAAAATAGAAAAACAGGCATACCACGTTAGGTTTAGGGTTAGCATAGAAAACATGCCAAAGCGTTAGGGTTAACAAGAAACATGCAAACGGCATTATGGTTAGGGTTTACATAGAAAAGCTTGTAATCGGCGTTAAGGTTAGCGCTGAACAACATACATACAGCGTTAGGGTGAGGGTAAATAGAATACCTGTATACGGCCTTAGGGTGAGAGTTAATATAGAAAACATGCCTATGGCGTGAGGGTTTGGGATAACTTAGAAAAACTTATGTACGGCGTTAAGATTATGGTTAACATAGAAAAAACATGTATATGGTCTTGGGGTTAGGGTTAGAATAGAAAAACATGTATACAGCGTAAAGATTAGAGTTCACATAGAAAAACATGTATACGGCGTTAGGATAAGGGTTCACATAAAAACAAATATACGGCCGTGGGGTTAGGGTTAGCATAGAAAAACATGCATACGTCGTTAGCATTAGGGTAACTATAGGTCCTAGGATTAGGCTTAACATAGAAAAACATGTTTACAATTTTCGGGTCAGAGTTAGCATAGAAATAAACATGGATAAGGCGTACGGGTAAGGATTAACATAGAAAAAAAAACATGCATACGGCGTTAGGGTTAGGTATTAACAGAAAACATACATACGGCATTAGGGTTAGAGTAAGTATAGAAAAACGTGCATTAGGCGTTAGGATAAGGGTAAGCATAGAAAAACATCCATACGGCGTTTGAATTATGGTTAACATAGTAACATTTGTATACGGCGTTAGTGTTAGGGTTCACATAGAAAAACATGCATACGGCGCTAACGTTCGAGTTCACATAGAAAAACATGTATACGGCGTTAGGATTAGGGTTCACATAAAAAACAAATATACGGCCGTGGGGTTAGGGTTAGCATAGAAAAACATGCATACGTCGTTAGCGTTAGGGTAACTATAGGTCGTTATGATTAGGCTTAACATAGAAAAAACATGTTTACAATTTTCGGGTCAGGGTTAGCATAGAAAAAACATGGATAAGGCGTTCGGGTAAGGGTAAATATAGAAAAAAAAACATGCATACAGCGTTAGGGTTAGGTACTAACAGAAAACATACATACGGCATTAGGGTTAGAGTAAGCATAGAAAAACGTGCATTAGGCGTTAGGATAAGGGTTAGCATAGAAAAACATCCATACGGCGTTTGAATTATGGTTAACATCGTAAAATTTGTATACGGCGTTAGTGTAAGGGTTCACATGGAAAAATATGCATATGGCGCTAACGTTCGAGTAAGCATAGAAAAACATGCATACGGTGTTTCAGTATTAGGGTAAACATAGAAAAACATGTATACGGTTTTGGGGTTAGACGTTAGCATAAAAAAACATATATATGGCGTTAGGGTTAACATAGTTAAACATGCATACGGCGTTAGGGGTGGTGGACTAACAATGTTAATAGCAATATAGCTTAAGAGTAGATTTCTTTCCATGTATCTTTTTACACATTTAAAGTATCTTTCGTAGACTCTATAAGGTACATATTATGAGGCACCAACAATTAACAGTGAGCATGAAACGGAATTTGAATTTTCACAAATTTCATATTTCAATCGTTTATCTTTAGTAAAGCTTATAATTAGAGATAGTAAGGTCACTAGCACTAAGAATTACCCATGATACATTCATATGACTAAAGAACTCTCTTGGGAATACAAGTTGACCTAAGCCGTTAGAGGATGCCATTATACATTCTGTAACGAGAAAGTGCGATTGCGAGAGGTCACAATAGGGTCATGGTTAAAGCTACAATTTTGAGACAGAAATAGCTAATAAAAAATCAATTATTTTATGTCGGGTTTTATTCGTGGTTGTAAATATATATGTGAATGTTAATCTTATAACTAATCTTAAAAATATGAAATGAATATAGAGTGATTTGGTTTTTTTTTATATATGCTCAATAAAAAACTTTCGGAACAAATTCAATAATGTTCATGAAAGTGTGCCCAGTCGAGAGCATTAACATTAATAAAAAAAAAGATTATCATACTAGTTGACCGCGCCACTGTGATTAGGTTCTAGTTTTCTGTTTGTTTTTGTTTGCATAACATGTAAAATAATTAATGAAAACATGCATACGGCGTTAGGGTTAGGTATTAACAGAAAACATACATACGGCATTAGGGTTAGAGTGAGCATAAAAAAAACGTGCATTAGGCGTTAGGATAAGGGTTAGCATAGAAAAACATGCATACGACGTTTGGATTAGGGTTAACATAGTAAAATTTGTATACGGCGTTAGTGTTAGGGTTCACATAGAAAAACATGCATACGGCGTTAACGTTCGAGTAAGGCACGGACCATTTGATTTTCTGGGGGGGGGGCTGGGATTTTTTTGAAAAAAATTTCCCCGCCCTGATTTTTGTAAAAAAAAATAACCTGGCCGGCACTTAGGTTGAAAAAAATAATCTGGTTTCAATCTTGCCAATTGAAAAAAAAAATAATCTTGCCAACAAAATTTCCTTGCTTAATATGTGTGTGAAAAAAATAATCTGGCCCGCAAAGCGGGCGAAAAAAATTTCCCAGCTCAAGGTAAAATCCCAGGCCCCCCTCCCCCCCCCCCCAGAAAATCAAATGGTCCGTGCCTAAGCATAGAAAAGCATGCATACGGTGTTCCAGTATAAGGGTAAACATAGAAAAACATGTATACGGTTTTGGGGTTCTGGTTAGCATAGAAAAACGTGTATATGGCGTTAGGGTTAACATAGTTAAACATGCATACGACGTTAGGGTTAGGGTCAACAGAGGAAGAGGTGGACTAACAATGTGAATAGCAATATAGCATAAGAGTAGATTTCTTTCCATGTATCTTTTTACACATTTAAAGTATCTTTCGTAGACTTTATAAGGTACGTATTATGAGGCACCAAAAATTAACAGTGAGCATAAAACGGAATTTCAATTTTCACAAATTGCATATTTCAATCGTTTATCTTTAGTAAAGCTTATGATTAGAGATAGTAAGGTCACTAGCACTAAGAATTACCCATGATACATTCATATGACTAAAGAACCCTCTTGGGAATACAAGTTGACCTAAGCCGTTAGAGAATGCCATTATACATTCTGTAACGAGAAAGTGCGATTGCGAGAGGTTACAATAGGGTCATGGTTAAAGCTACAATTTTGAGACAGAAATTGCTAATAAAAAATCAATTATTTTATGTCGGGTTTTATTCGTGGTTGTAAATATATATGTGAATGTTTATCTTATAACTAATCTTAAAAATATGAAATGAATATAGAGTGATTTGGGTTTTTTTTATATGCTCAATAAAAACTTTCGGAACAAATTTAATAATGTTCATTAAAGTGTGCCCAGTCGAGAGCATTAATATTAATAAAAAAAAAAAGATTATCATACTAGTTGACCGCGCAACTGTGATTAGGTTTTAGTTTTTTGTTTGTTTTTTTTTTTTTTGTTTGCATAACATGTAAAATAATTAATATTTTTCTTGAATCTTTTTGTATTTAAATATGATATAAAAGTAAAAGACGGCTTGATTGGATTCGAAAACAAGATAATCAAATGAAACTTACAACACTATTAAGTTAATATAATTGAAATTTTGTATCTGAGAAAATCATAGTTAATTAGCTCAGTTTGTATGTTGCACAATTGCAGTTCTTTTGCGCATAAACATCGCGCATGGCTAACCGGATGCGAAACATTCAAAACACAGTGATAAACAATTTCTTACAGATATAATTTTGAGATTGATATCGTTTATTGGGACGAAATGACAGTCTATCGATTTTTGTAAGTACTAATAAAAAATATTTGTATATCATCTATTAAACCTCAATGTAAAATTAGTTACACATTTTAGTAAAATAGTGTAAAGATATAATGTAATAATCATGTCTGTTTAAAAGGTAAGCTTAGCACAATGAAATATGGTGAAGCCGGTATTTGATTTCTAATTGATCTAAAGCTAAAGAACCGTAACAAAGAGCCGCCTCGTTTTTTTTCCTGTGTTTCCTCATAAGTCTTAAGGTTCAGACTCTGAAAATGAAATACTAGTATATGTGTTGTTTTTTCATATATTTCTTAAACATGTTAAATTATAGTTTAAAACTATTTTTGTGTTAAAAAATACAACTTTTAAGACGCATATCATTACAAATTGGAGATTAAAGAGACCACCGAATCAAATTGCTTCACGTCTTTCCTGGATTTGCACCTCGAATTTGACCCAGGTGGTCATCTCAGTAAAAAAAAATACGATAAAAGAGACGATTTTTAATTTTCAAATTATTAATTTTCCTAATCTATAGAGCAATATACCTACTTCCCCTGCATACGGTGTTTATATTTCACAACTTATTCGATATGCCAGAGCTTGCACACATTTCACAGATTTTTTTATCAGACACTGATTTCTTCGTGATCGACTTTTGGAACAGGGATATAAGAAAATACGTCTCATACGATCCCCAAAAAATCTTTTTTCGTTATCAACCACTAGTAGGAAAGTTCAAAATTGATTTAAAAGATATGGTGGTTAATTGTTTTAATTAGTGATTGACTGGTCTGCTGTACTAAGATGATCATCTCAATATCCCTATTATATCTCACAACTATTTTGTGTTCTATGGCCATTACCGGATCCTAAGATCGCAATGGATGTGGGAGATTTGGCGCCATAAAACCTGGTTTAACCCACCATTTCGTTTGAAATGCCTGTACCAAGTCAGGACTATTGCAATCCACCAATTCTCCGGTATGACTGAGTCTTATTTGTCATTTTCTCTGGACAATGAGATCGGTAGTTTTGTTATTACCTTTATCGTGTACATTCAACTAATATTATTTTTATTTGCACTTTGTTTAGTACGACACAATAATTAAACATGCATAGATTTTAAAAAGAAAGAATATGGAATATGTGCCAGAAAGACACTAGTTGTGTTTGATTAATTGGCGTTTTTTATGTTAATTACTTTTAATCCCTTCAATTTTCCCCATCGTTTATTAATTCTTTAACATCCATTTAGAAAACAAAATATTAATCCGTCATAATGAATTGTTTATATACTGAAGAGACAAAAATTAAGGTGCAAATAGTGCTAAATGTACAAAATGATTATGTTACAACTTAATTGAATAAACCATCATAATTCAGCTTGATTTTAAGTCCTGAAGATAGGCAGAATACAAATTAGAGGACAAATTAAGGGACAGATATTTTTTTTTTATTTACATGGGTTACTAATCAAAATATCCATGCAGTTGGCAATCAGCTTAAAATATTTATTTGCGAAATCATTTATTTTTTGTCTACAACAATAAAATCTGAATGCAAAATACTTGTTAGAAAAGGAGATAAGTTTATATTTTTAAGAAATACAGTTGTAGACAAAATTGTGGTACAGTATCTGGTATAAATCATATATTGTATCTAGTATCATTTATATGGTATCTCGTTTCTCCGTTTTAGAAAAACTATTAAGGTGTTTCGGGGTATGAGAAAAACCATTAGATTTTTTAAACAAAATTGCAGAATTAAACTTCATTAAGGAACATTGAAAAAATTGGAAAAATGGGGGTGACGACCTTATAGAGTTTTATCACCTTGCGAAATCAATGACCTTTAACTTTGTTTTGCAATAGATTATAATGGGAAAATTATTAAGCGTCATTGTGAGCTAGAAACCCATCAGATTTTAGTTTCAAAAGTAAAAGCAAATACATTATGTCACAGTCATTTTTCTAGATATTTGAGAAAATCATTTTTCCTCCACAATTCTATATAAAAATTTGTCACGCATTTTCCCGCCAATTATCTACCCTGTAAATGTAACTTTTCAGAAAAAGCTTATTTGCTTTATAAATATTAACATTATAATAATCTCATTAATAAAATAAAATAAAGAATTACATTTTGCATCTCTTGTGTAATTTATAGCATTTAATCTTAAATAAAATGCAGACTTAAAATTTGCTAGATGTCCGAAAAAGATCTTCAATCATTATACTCCCTCACCGAAAAAGAATACATGAACGGATGATTGCCCGCCATTATAATTACTTAATTACAAACATGTAAATAAGTGAAAAAAGAAAAAAACAGCTTATACATGTTTATTTTTCCCCATAAATAGATTGCCTCAACAATCCTCAAAGGTGATAATTCTACTATTTTACGTATTTCAATTGTGATGTACATTTGAGAATTATCATGGGATTTGATTGAGGGTCTGTTGCTTTGGCGTAGTTAATATTTGTTTGGTCATGCATCGTTATATTTGAAGGGCAGTGTTGTAATTCTGGTCATTAGAGGATATATGAACAATTTTAGCTGATTTAAAAAGTGCTAGTTTTATTTATTTAAAATTGACTTTGAAGTTTAATATCCTCCTTCATGACATTTTAAAGAGATTTTCTATCTATTTGTAATACATGTAGCAGCTTATTTCTCAAATTGTCCAAATTTCCAATATTCGATCTTTAAATGATACTACAGTTTAAGCAGAGATTATCTTGGCCATTAAATTTTCACAAACATAAAAATGCAATAAAAATCTCAAACACTGCCATGAGAGGTCAACCAGCAGGTCATGCCGCATGTTATTGACTGGCCGACTTCAGCCCGTGTCAAAACAATTTTATACCTTTCAAAGTTCCTTAGGATTGCGTAAAGACAGAACAAAACACAATATAAATTATTCATAAATTACGGCGATTCATGGAAGCAACAAAACCACATACAAAAATATTATACTCTAGACCGGGACATTTTGCGCGGTATTTTTTTTTGGACACGTGACATTGCTAGTGCGAAAATTTAACGTTGCGAATGAACTTCATTTACTCCATATCTAATAAGTAAATTAATTGTTTAATGACCTAAAATTATTAACTTCAGCATTTATAAACATATTATAGTCCATTTGAGTTCTGTAAATCATTAAAAAAATGCTTGTGAAATTGTCTTGCAAATACTTTAACTATTTTAATGTCGTGTTTTTTTAAGGCATACGAACTTGCAAAATATTGTTTACGTCTGCTAATGTTGTATGTTTATCGCCTCCTGTATAAATACATGCAGCATTTTTTTAATGGTTAAACCATCATTTCTGCATCGCGTAATTTTCTTATCTTCCTACATTTAAACTTAAAAGTCGGTCTATTTAGAAGAGCGTTAAAATGTGTGAATGTGTCTTATTCGCGTGTCAATTATAATAAATGTTTTATTTCCTAATCAGAGGGCCTTTTCAGGCATAGCAAATCACAACATCAACATTCATACAACAAACTATACATAAAACGATACACATACAATCATTCATTCATCATTGTGTTTAATTGAACATGTAACATAAAAACAAAAAAAAATAATAATAGTAACATTTAGGAAGTTTCTCTGGGAAGAGTCAGTCCACATGAACATGTGTTAAAATGTTAACATAAAAATATATTTATTTTTTTTATATTTGACCTCCGTACTGTATAGATTTTCTCAATGTATTCTATTAGTTTCTTATTGAACATAATATCTTCATTTGTCATTATCCATATGTGTAAGTTATTTAAATTAAGTGATTGAAGATTTTTGAAAGATGAAAATAAGTTATCAAGAAATGATTTTCGAACATCTTCATATAATTGACATTGTAATAAAAAATGCAATTCATCCTCTATACAATCATTTGAACATTGCAGACAGACTCTTTCACTGCGGGGGAGAATTTCTAATTTCCCAGTGTTCTTATTTAGTCTTCTTTCATGTCTACCCGTTTCTATCCTGAGTAGATGATCACTGAGACGATATTTTGTCAAAGTTTTCCGTTTATCTTTATTATTAATATCTAAGTAACTTTCATATTCAAAACTTAAAATAAGTGTTTAGTTTGCCTTGTTCTTGATTATATGATTATTTGAATTCTGACCACTGTTTTAAAAAGTTTTCTCTTATTTTTTTCTTGATTAATATTTTTAGTTTATCTTTACTATAGTTTTTGCAAATGTCCATTTTTATGCCTAATTTATCAAACAGGAAGATAATATAAGAATACCAAGTATTATCTTTTAACTTTCTGTTAATTTTATATTCACTATATGCAGATTTCAACAGCTCAGATGGTGAGTTTTCAAGTCTATGCCAATACATTATCATTTGGAGTGCAACATCACAGTAGAGGGGGAACCTCCCCAACTCTGATAAAACTGCTAAATTGGTGGTATTTTTTGATACACCTAAAATATATTTACAGAACTTAATGTTTAACTTTTCATGTTCCCATTCTTTGTAATTTTCGAATAAATTAGACTGTTTCCTCTTTTGAGTTATATTCATCATACCCCAGTTTTCACACCCATATAAAATAATTGGTTTGATCGTATGATCAAAGATGTGTAAAATAATTTTAATTGAAGGGGTTATGGCACGCATATCTCTAAATAGTTTAAAACTAGCTTTAAGAGCTTTGTCATAGAGTTTCTTCTTTGCTTCTGTGAAATTACCAGTATTTGTTAGTGTGATTCCCAAATATTTGTAATGTTTAACACATTCGATTGAATGATTACCAATTGTAAAATTTTCGTAGAAAACTTTACCTCTGATGTTAAAAATAACCACCTTGGTTTTATTCACATTAATATCCAAACACCACTCCTTACAGTAAGTATGTAAAATATTTAGTTTGTTTTGTAAATCAGTTTTTGAGTTTGACATCAGAACTAAGTCATCCGCATACAATAAACAAGGTATTGGTTTGTCATTTAATTTTACAGAGTTAGTTTTTTCTAATAGGAGTCCTGAAAGATCGTTTATGAAAAATTTAAACAAGTTAGGACTTAAAACATCTCCTTGCCTAACTCCCAACTCCGCAGCGAAAAAGTCTGTCATCTTGTTCTCTATTTTTACACAAAGTTGGTCGTTTGAGTACATACATTTTAATATTTTATAGAAAAAACCATTTATATTTCTTTCTAATAATTTTAACATAATACCAGCATGTATAACTTTATCAAATGCCTTGCGAAAATCCACGAAACATGCATAAAGTTTCTTTTCACCCTCTTTTAGATATTTATCGATGATACATTTTAAAACGAAAATATGATCTGAAGTACGAGATTTTTTTGAAAATCCAATCTGGCTTTCATGAATTACATTGTTTTCAAGTAAGAAATTATCAAATCTGTTGCATAAAATAATATTGAACAATTTACCTATGCTGTTGTTAATTGCAATTCCCCTATAGTTTTCTGGTTTCTTAGGATTTTCGCTTTTAAAGATAGGACATATAAAACTCTTAGACCACTTTTCAGGATACTCTCCTGACCTGAAAACAGCATTAAATAATTTTAGTAAACTGGGATTTATGTATGATTGGGCCGCCTTCAACATTTCATTGCTAATATTATCTAAACCTGGACTCTTACTGTTTTTCAATTTGGATATAGCCTTAGTTAATTCTTTAGGGGTAATTTCAAAATCAAGAGGACAGAAATTGGTAACAGTACTTTCTAATATTTTCACCCTTTTTTCAATATCGTTTAATCTATACTTTATATTTTCAGGTATGGAGGATAGTTCAGAAAAATAATTAAACCATGTTTGACTATCAATATTACTTTCTGGGGTTTCTCTTGTGTCACTGCGAAGGGAGTTAACTAATGACCAGTATTCCTTAGGGTTATTTGATTGAAGATTATCAAGTTTATCTAAAATACTTTGTTTGAATTCGCTTTTCTTCTTTTTCCTCAGTTTGGAATATTTTTTGTTTAGTTTGAAAAAAGATCCCCTAACAATTGGGTCTTTAGGATATTTTGACATAATATATGCTTTTTCGTCCAGTTGTTTCTTCATGGACGTGAGGTCATTGTCATACCATTTTTCACTTTGATTTCTAATAACCTTTTTTGATTTTTTCTTCAATGATACTTTACAAACATTTTCTATGATATCGTGTATTTTGTTAGAAGCATCATTGATACTTTCCTTATTCAGTTCTATTTTCTTTTCCATAAAATGGTCTATTTCATTTTTTATGGCCGAATGTGCAAATGAGGTCTGAAATTGCTGAATACCTTTATTATCCCAGATATATCGAATAGAAAAATCTTTTAGCCCTTCTTGTTTTGTTTCCCTATGAAAACTAGCCAAGAGCTTCATTGATACCTTGCAGTGACAGTCAGAGAACCTGGATTTAAAGTTTGCTACTTGTACATATAAGACCTGGGGAATTAAAGATTCTGATACTATTATATAATCCACCACACTACACCCATTGGGTTTGTAACATGTATATTTACCACTACTATTTCCTATAAATCTACCATTAAGTATACGTAATTGATTAGAAATACACAATTCAAGTAATTCTCTACCTCGACCATCAGTTACAGTATCTTGACTGACTCTTCCCCGAGTGAACTGATCCGCATTATAATTTTCATCATATATTGGAATGTGGGCGTTGTCATCATGGGTAATTACATCGTGCTCCGAGCCAGTTCTAGAATTAAAGTCACCTACTAGAGCTATATCTCCCTTATGACTAATTTTTCTGTGATATCACGCTCAATTACTTCAATTAAATTTACAGTGCTTTTTGGGCCATAGTATACTAGGCAAAGATAAATGTCTTTTTTAAGATTAAAAAAATCTTTGCAAATTTTTAACCACTGGTATTCAGAGTTACCATGATTCATAAACTTAATTCCCTTTTTAACAGAGGTTTTAATCATAATTCCCAGTCCACCAAAATATCGATTATTTTTGGATATATCTCGGCAAAAGGGGTAGTAATTAAAATCTTTTATGGTGACATTACTCTCATATCCCAGATGGGTTTCTGTTAATAATACAACATCAAAATTCTCTATTTCCTTAATAAATGCGGGATCAGTAGTTTTATTATAGTTTTCTGATATCAAGCCACCCACATTCCATGTACATATGTTTAAACAGTTTCCTATCATGTTAAAATGTAATAAAATCTATATGTACTTACAAACAACTTATATATATTTCAATTGTATAATTAGTGTATTGAAACCTTTCAATATAATATATGATAATAATGTGATAAACTTTATGTACTTTCAAGTAACTTATATATATTTCAATTGTATAATTAGTGTATTGAATCCTTTCAATATAATATATGATAATAATGTGATAAATTTTATGTACTTCCAAGTATCTTATATATATTTCAATTGTATAATTAATGTATGAATCCTTTCAATAAAATATATGAAAAAATATATGGCAATGTCCTGAAAAAATTTCAGGAAGAAAATACAAATAATGATTTTCTTTAAAATGTAGAATAATAAATCAATAATAAGGTCCACCACCACGGCCTCCTGCATATCTGCCCCGGAAAGGCCTTCTGGCTCTGTTTCCACGAACATAAGATCCCCTTGGCGGATATCGAATATTTGCTTTTCTTCTTGGTAGGTCAAGCACCCTATCTATTGAATCACGAATATTTGCGGCGAGTAGCGACACTCCATTTTGAGAAAGGTGTACACCATCTTGACTATCAAAATATTTTGCTAATGGTTCACCTTTGTATGCAAGGTTGCTATTGTCACACATATGGACATCAGGGCTGTCTTGAAATTTGTCTTTTAACATAGCACTTGCTATCATAGCATTATGATTTAATGTTTTCTTATCTGACCTCGGAGTAGGTAGGGAGATCACAATTTTTGTATTTACATATAGCTCCTGAGTCTGTTTAATGATGTCTTCCATTTTGCCAACGCACCACTGTGGAGATTGTGACTTTAAGTCATTTGTTAATGAGTGGAACACTATTACATTCGGGGTGTTTTCCAGACTTTGAATTGTTAGGAAAACAGCACCTGGTCGGGTCAGATCAGTGGGTCAGATGAGTACAGATTACTATAATGCTTTAACATGACCTACATTAGGCATGTTAAGCACATGGGGAATAAAATGTTTGAAAATAAGTCCACCTTAACAAATTAATTAACAAACAACGCATGTGTCATCCTGAGATCTTTGAACGCTTCTGTGTACTGTTTACCTTGCATTTCAATGACCATGAATAAGAAAAAGTTCAAAAGGTCAATCGTAATTCTAAATAAGCGAAAGAGAATTAAGCCTTTCTTCTAATAATTTTTGTAACTTGTTTAAAATAGTGCAAATTTAACTTACATTTACAAAGATTGAACCATTGGTTCTATTCTGACGATAAAATTTATATTGGAGTGTGGTTTTAACATGATTTTCGGCTGAATAAGAGATTGTTAATCAGTTTTTACCAATCGAAAAGTGCTTGAATCACTTGAGCATTATAAAAACAGTAGTTCATCTCCATCGTGGTTTTTGAAGTTTATGAGATATCAACTACGGACACGAGAGGTTGACAAGCGATGAATTTACGGACGCATACATAAATTTATGTAAAAAATTCCCAAGCAGGTGCAAAATATTCAAAGGATTTAAAAAAACTAGTATAAAAATAAATTTATAAATAAATATTTTGCCAACTTAAAATATCTCATACCGTCAGTTTTTACCGAGAGACGTTAAAACATCAATTAAAATCAAGGGAAGCATAAAATAATTGAATGGTGTCTTTTTGGGTGTTTTCAAAGCTATGTGAAAAAAAAACATACAAATTTTAAGGCTTTGATTTTTTTACAGAACCCCACCGGGACATAGACAGTTTAACAGTTATTGATGGAAATTCAAACCTCAGTTCAATGGTAATTAATTAATAAAAAAGATCATAACAACATTTCCGAACTGGAAATTTCAATTGTTATCTGGTTGTGTCAAAAAAGAAGAAGACATACATTGTAAACTAAAGAATTGAGGATCAGAATGGTGTTGCAGTGACATTCGAGTGTAAAAAGTCTGAAAGAGCAACGACAAAACCGGTAAACATGAAAAAGAACAGCAAGAGGAAACACAAAATCAACTGAACAGCAATCAACAGCCCAAACTCAAGTCGTAACAAGAGTGAGCTTGGGTGCTCCGGAAGAGTAAGCGGTTCCTGTCTGCTCGAGCACACCGGTATACAAATACAAATTTTAAGAATTTTATAAAATTGTTTGTAAATTTATTTCGTTCACATTTTATTGAATTATAAACATGACCTTTAGGCACAGAACGAATAAAAAATATAATTTGCTAGAGCCATATATCTGTCTATTCCTATTATATTTCTTTAATATTATGAAAATAGCATGTACTTGACACATTGGTACATTTTGGAAGAAGAGGAAGAAATGGTGCAATAGAACCAACTAATTTCAACCTATTTTTTTCTTTAGTTGCTTTTGAAATACTTGTGTCTTATGTATAAGGTGTATAAAGTACAATCAGTACAATCAGTTCATTTTTTTTCAGTGAAAGACAAGAATAATGCTTAAAAACAGACGTTAATAAATTTAGAAGATGGCAAGAAGGATTTCGCCAGGAGTTTATTTATCATAACCATGATTCAAGTGCATGGGACTCTTTTTTAAAGTTCTCAACTCAACATTATACATTGAATCATCAAAGAGGTTCAGACTTATTGTTTGAAAATCCTTCATTTTGAATACAACATATAATCCTAAAAAAACACACACACATTGCAAACTTCTATTGACGTTATTATTAAAAACGAAAGAATATGGAATATGTGCCAAAAAGACACGATCCAGATATTGAAATGATTTTAATAAATGTACAAAAGCATAATTTTACTGCGTGTGAAGCGCTTTTCTGGATTAACCTTCATCAGACACACTAGGAGTAGAAAACTTGGAAAACCGGTAGAATATTAGATTTGATTACAAAAATGCCAAAAAATATTACAACAATGACCAAACAGATAAATTTATTATTTGAAAAAAAAAACAGCCAAACGTTGTCAATTTTTGGAAATATGAAAACTGTGTCTTTCGAACACATATTCCAGTACTCGAAAATATATAAAAGCATACAACTGAAGCACGGGGAAGCTTTCTACGACCTCCACACGGCACTAAAGCCAAACTCTGAAATAATATTAAAAACGAAAGAATATGGAATATGTGTCAAAAAGAGTTTAGTTCGTATCGTTAAGTAATTTGATTCATATCATTACTTTTTTCTATCATATAAATAGAAATAAATTAAACGCACAATTATGCACGAGTGTTTATTGTATAATTGTAAAATAGATAAAAGTATAAAAGTATATTTGTATATTTTGTGATATTATTAATATGATTTATATGTTTATTTTATAATATAATCATCTTTAAAACGTGTTTTAAATACCAAATCTTCCAAATTCAAACCTATGCGAAAAATAATTGGTACCAAAAATATTCTTACGTTCCCTAAATATGCTAAAACGAATATGGATAGTCAGATGCTAAAAGGTCAGCAGAAATTTCTACTTTCTAATACTTCTCCAAAGTTCTCCAAACTATCTATTTCGGAATAAATGTTAATTTTGAGAGTTCTATAATTTATCGTTATCGGCAGACATTTCTGCTTTCTGGTGATGATTTTGAAAGTTCTATATAGATTATTATTTTCAGCAGAAATTTCTGCTTTCTGTAGATTATTTTAAAAATTCTTTAGATTTTGATTTTCAACAAAAATTTCTGCTTTCTAGTGATGATTTTGAAAATTCTTTAGATTATCATTTTGAGCAGAAATTTCTGCTTTCTGGTGATGATTGTGAAAATTCTATAGATTATCGTTTTCAGCAGAAATTTCTGCTTTCTGGTAATGATTTTGAAAATTCTTTAAATATCATTTTCAGCAGAAATTTCTCTATTCCAGGCAAAATTTTGAAAATGTTATAAAATATTTTATTGGCAGAATTTTTTCTTTCCAGCGACTATTTTGAAATTAAAAAAAGCATCTTTATCAGCAGAAATTTCTGCTTACAAGTCTCCTAATGATTATTTTAAAGTTCTCTAAACCATCTTTATCAGCAGAAATTTCTGCTTTCTATTTTAGCTTCCGTAAATCATCTGCCTTAAGAGAACGAATTTAAACTTTCAAAGATTCAATTTTAAATTTACTGTATAAAAATCATGATTTATATGCCCTGACAGAAAGAATTTTCGACAAATACACTTTTGAAGGCTTCAATTTCAAAATCAAGCTGGAAAACGGAAAAGTAAGATTTTCCTTTTTTATTTTGGACAGCGTTTTTGTTAGAATTAACAATAAAAATGTTAAGTTGATTTGACAGTATTTGTGTTTATATCCGACAAGCCAAGAACAAGTTTTGCAAATTAAGACTGCAACCCCACAAGTGAATCGCACCAGTGGTATTTCTTTCGTTAGGTCGTATAGTTATATGTTACGTATCAAAACATTGCTTACAAATATATTTCAGATTATCAATTGTGTTGAAACATTTGAACTCTTTGTTCATGTTGTGCATGGTTGCAGTTAACATATACGCGGCTTTCATATACAAGATCAAAATTTTGCACTTCCTGACTTTGTCAGTTAATTCTAGTTGGCCAAATTTCATGGAGTGAAATATCTGGGTTTTCAAGTGGCTGGTCACAGGAGAGGAAAATAATTTTCAGAACTATTTTTCTTAGTAAACTAACTACAAATCACATTCCTTTGATATTTGGTATGCAGCATCAGCTTAATTGTGGGATTTGATGTAAGGTCTGTCACCCAACTATTTCTTGTTCAACAAAATCTGGCTATTTTTGTCTTGGACAGGGCTATTATTATTATAATTTTAATGTATTTTTGTAGGAATTAGTACAGAATGCTGAGGATGCAGGAGCTTGTAGGATGAAAATGTTGTTCTTGAGCAAACTTGAACAGGGGCCAGAAACAAAGACTACAGAGAGGAGCAAGTATTTTCAGGTATTGTAATTTATAAACAGTTAAAATGCGTTTCTATTACTCAACTACTCTATTTTTAGCTAACATGTAGACCAAAGGTCCGTGCTATCTATTGCCATCACTTGGCATCTGTTGTCATCGGTGTCTGCTGTCTGTCGTCTGTTGTCTCTTAAAGATTTTTCAAAAATCCTCTCCTCTGAAACTACTCAACATAATTTAATGAGAGCTTAGTATGATTGATCCTTAGGGTGTCCTGCACAGAAGTTGTGTTTCAGCTGGAGTCAACCTACTGTTTTTGGCTTGTAAATCATAATGCATTAGAGGTAGAGAAAATCTGGTGCTCCTATCCTTCTTCAGCATATAAGCTCTACAAAAGTTTCCATTTGGTAGAGATTGTAAGATGACTCCTTGAAGGGGTTATGGCCCTTTAAAGGTAAAAAAAGTGGTTTTTTTTATGTTTTTGGCTTATAACATGTATAAAAACTATTGCAGATAGAAAAAATGCTACTGCTTGCTTATACCTTCTGCTCATGCAAAGTCTCTATTGGTTCAAAAGTGTCAGATGACCCCTTGTAGGGTCTATTGCCTGTTAAAGGTAAAAATAGCGTGTTTTGTTCACCAGACCTGAAGGGCCATGTGAGCTTTTGCCGTCTCTTTGTGTCTGTCCTACGTCTGTCCTTAAACTATTTAAAACAACAACTCTTCTGACACAATATTAGTTCATTCGCAACCCAACTTTCTATGTTTGTTCATTAGCATAAGATGCTTGAAACTGATGTGGAGATTTTTTTTGTCATAAAACATGGGGGCTGTGGCTAAAAATAGAACATAGGGGTAAATAGCAAACTTTAAAACGGCTACAGCATGTACAGATGGCGAAATTCTAGCACAGATAAAAGTGATCAACTTGTCAAGATTAACCTACCCTAAAACTAATGACCCATGTAGATGTGATTGCCCTGTTTAGCTCATCTAAACGGAAGGGTCATGTGAGCTATTGCCATCACTTGGCGTCCATCATCCATCTGTTGTCCATCCCTCCGTTGTTCATCAATCCATCGTCCATTAACTTTTTCAAATGTTTACTCCTCTGACACCATAATTCCAATTGCAACCAAACTTGGTACAGTTGTTTATTGGCAAGGGTGCTTAAAATTATTGTTTGGATTTTTGATTCATAAAAAAACATGGCCCAAACGGCTAAAAATAGAACATAAGGGCAAATTGCAATTTTTTGCAAATAACTCAAAAACGGTGACAGATATCAAAAAGGGTAAAAGTGAACAAGATCTCAAGATCGAACTGCCCATGAGAGAAATTTTAAAGAAGATTCAACGACCCATGTAGGAGTTATTGTCCTTTTTGTGGATTTTTTTCCAAATTTTGTGATTATGAGGCTCAATATCTTGAAAACCATTGAAAAGATAATTATTTGAGAAATTTAAATTGCATATTGTTCATTACATAAAGATCTACAAAATATGTAACAGGGTTTAAGTTGTAGGATTGTTCATTTTAGGATTATTCCCCCTAGAACCTCAAAACTGACAATTTTTACAGCTCATTATATTAGCATTGTTTACTCCTCTGACACGTTATGTTCAATAGCAATAAAACTTAACATGCTTAATACAGTTGCTTATTGGCATGGGTGCTTCAAAAGTATTGTTGTATTTTTGATTCATAAAAAACATGGCCACCGTGACTAAAAATAGAACATAGGGATAAATTGCAGTTTTTTTGCAAATAACTTAAAAATGGTCAAGAGATATGAAAATTATTATGGGATGAAAAAGTGATCATCAATTCAAAATTAAAAATTTGAGAAAAATCTTGTACCCCAAGCAGGAGTTATTGTCCTTTTTCTTGATTTTTTTTCCAAACTTTGCACTTATAAGTTCAGTATCTTAAAAACTTGACAAGATATTTGAGAAATTTAAATTGCCTATTGTTAAGCACATTAAGACCTACAAATTATTTAAGAGTCATTATTTGTAGGACCATTGCTTTTTAGAGTTCTTCCTCTTAAGATGTCACAGGTGAACATTGTCTGTGCCATTCCCCATTGTTCTGTTGATTCATTTATTTTTTTGGGTACCAATTTTCATGGTTTGATGAGAAATGAATCAGTTTGTAAAATCTTAAATTCATGGTTTTGAAGACTGTTGCATGCAGGTCAATGTTAAATTTCCTTTCATGGCCGGGGCGTTAATTTTTGTGGGTAAAGGCCACCCACGAAAACCAACAAAATTGACAGCCCACGAATAATAATGAAACCACAGTATTACAAACTGCTAAAACTACAGAAAAGCTGCTAATTACAATATTGCTTAGTAAGTCAAGCCCTACTTTAAACTCAATATATTGGAGTTTTTAAATGACCCCTTATAGGAGATATGGTTCCTTGAATGAGGCAAAGAGGCACCAATGGGGCATTCCAGTGTCAACAGTCTGAATGTCAAAATAACTGTCTATAGCTTATCACTTGCAAAATGTGAAAAATAATAAATCACGTTTGATTGCCAAAGTATGTTAAGCTAATTGAACTCTACACTTTAATCATGTAAATGTATTAAGTTAATTGATGTTGTCAGATGAGCCCTTATATTAAAGTTATTGCCCTTTAAATGTAAAAAAAAGTCATTTAAGTCAGGTGAGTGATTCGGGCTCCTGGGAGCCTTTTGTTAGCTCACGTCAAGGTGTGAGCTATTGCCATCACTTGGCATCCTTCATCCTATGTCTTTGTATGTCGTCTGTTAACAATTTTTTCAAAAATCTTCTCCTTTGAAACCCCTGAACAATATTAAATGAAACTAAGTATGATTGATCCTTAGGGTGTCCTGCACAAAAGTTGTGTTTTGTTTCTCCATTCGTCATAAAACATGGCCACTGTTGTTAAAGATAGACTAAGGGGGTCAGGCAACTTTTTTGGCCTGTAAATCAAAAAGTATAAAAGAAAGTGAAAATCAGATGCAACCTTCTTTTTATACCCCCGCTTCGAAGAAGAGGGGGGTATACTGTTTTACCCTTGTCCGTCCGTCCGTTCGTCCGTTCGTCCGTCCGTAACAAAACTTCTGTCGCTGTTTTCTAAGTAACTACATGAGATAGAGGTCTGATATTTTGTATACAGCTTTATCTTATAGTGCCATATGGTGTATACCGATTTTATGTTCCTAGGTAGTCTACTTCCTGTTTACCCAATACTTAGGTTTTTACACATAATGGACATAAATGCAAAATTTCCGTCAAAGTTTCCCAAGCAACTACATGAGATAAAGGTTTGATATTTTGTATACAGCTTTATCCTATAGTGCCATATGGTGTATACCGATTTTATGCTCCTAGGTAGTGTACTTCTTGTTAACCGAATACTTAGGTTTTTACACATAATGGACATAAATGTTAAATTTCCGTCACAATTTACCAAGCAACTACATGAGATAGAGGTCTGATATTTTGTATACAGCTTTATCCTATAGTCCTATATGGTGTATAACGATTTTATGTTCATAGGTCAACCACTTCCTGTTTACCAAGTATTTAAACTTGTATGCGTGGCTTAGTTTGGGGAGCGGGGGTATCACTAGTGAGCATTAGCTCACAGATTTACTTGTTTAAGCATGATCAAAAGCTCTTCAAAAGTCTCCGTTGGGTTGAAGCTGTCAGATTACTCCTTAAAGGGGTTATGGCCCTTTAAAGGTCATAAATAGCATTTTTTCATGTACGTATTTCCACTATAGAATAAAAAAGTATATCGCAGCTAAAAAAGCTATTGCTTGCTTAACTTTTCACAACTGAAATTCAGCTCAATAAAATTATTTATAAAAGGAAATGGAGTAAATTCAACATTGAGACCATAACACAAATATGTAAACTCCAACTGCAATTAGTTTTATGAGCTGTATGGCCATTTCAGAATTTTATTCCTCATCAGCAGCAATTATAAGGACCCTTGACATTGGAAATCCACAATTCAAAACAACCCCAGCAAAATGAACAGTTACTTTTCATGAATGTTTCATAAAATCCAGAAAAGCACTTCACACGCAGTGAAATGTTGCTGTATTACTACTCATGGTTTCAAATTCAGTTCAGTTAATTTTAATACCAGTTTGAAATCTTAATTGTAAAAAAAAGTACATTATGCTCCAGGATAACAAGAAGAGGCAGAGCTAGGCTAAAGACATAACAATAATTCAGAAGTATGATTTGGAAGAAATGAAAATTAGAATTGTTAGCATAAAAAGAATATTACAATTGATAAACTCCATGACCTCCAGGAAACAAATTATAGATAATAGAAGAAAATGAGATTTGGAATAAGTGTACGCGACACAGCCTACAATATAAACGTAAATTTACATGGAAAACAGCCAGCAGCCTCCCGTACGAGATTTTAAGGCGTAAGACGCCCGTATATTTGTTAAATCCTGGCGTATCATTGGCGTATTTAAAAAAATACGCCCTAAATTTAGACGTACCCGTATTTTGGAACAAATTACGCCAGGATTCCTTTCAAGCGTATTTCAGAAATACGTCTGTTTCTTGGCGTATCCTGAGATACAGGCGTATTTTTCAACTTTTAACATTTTTACGGCCGTAATTTTCTTAAGACGTATTTTTTAAAAACAAGAGTCATCACTGAGCGTGCCCATACTTATATTTCCTGTAACCTTGAACATTTTGAATTTGACTTTGGAGCCAAAACAATGATTGTTTTTGTTGGAAGTTTAAAACTGCAATTCCAAGAAAAAAACCATAGCAAAACTTATGAATCATGAAGATTTGATTTGTTAGTACTTTTAATAACACTTTAATTCTATTAACATTGTTCAAATAAGATATGATTCTGATAAATTCATCATTTGATTAATTTTGAATCTAAAACTCAGATTATCCTGAGTATTATATATGATATGTAACTGTTTTGATTTCCTTGCATTTGATTTTGTGAATTTGAATTTTTATACTTTACCACACATATACTGTAATTCATAGTCATTAAATTTGAAATATATTAATTTATGCTTCAACTGCAATTTATTATGTCACTTTAAATTAAAAGTGCAACACAATATTATTTAATAGTAATAATGCAAAGTTCCAATCTTATAATTGTTGTCTTAAGTTTTGAATAAGAGTTACATATATATATAGGATTAAAGTCAATATATTTTAGATCAGAAAAAATACACAAAACAATTTTCTTGCTTGTGTTTGTTTATATCTTGTAACATGTACATTTACTGTAACCTTCTCATTCATTGTATGGATATTAATAAGAATACGCCCTAATTTTTGGGGCGTATTTTGTAAATTTATACGGCCGTACAAAAGCAAATATACGCCCGTATTTCCATAAGCGCATATAATTTCCCTTTAATAAAAATACGTCTGAACTCATTTAAATATTTCGCGCAAATATACGGGCGTCGTACGTCTAAGCTTATGCTTGTGTCTATGGGAAATACGGACGTATTTCAAGAATATCCAGGCGTATATACAATTTTATACGCCCTGATAATTGCTTGAATATACGCCCGTAATTTATAGAAAATACGCCAAGAAAATTTCGTACGGGCTTCAATGTGACCAGTGGTCGCTGCTCGCTGTTTTTCAATTGGCCCCTGGATTGAAAATAAATTACATATGATTCAAGCCCAATCCTAAAGTGCAATGAAAGACCCTCTTCTTGACAAAAAACAATTAACATAAATTCGACTAAATACAAACATAAGCTTTGATAAAGATTCCTGGCTAAGGACAGGCACATTGCAAATGTGACAGGGTTAAACTAGTTTTTTGGCGCCAACCTTCCCCCTATTGATAATCAATAACAAAGCACAAACTAACACACAGTAAAAATCAAATCGATAGAAGTTAAATTCAACAAGAGAGTATCTGAGACAAAAGGACAACAATTAATTAACAGGACGTAGAGATACTCTCTTGAGAACACTCGAAGTTACTGAAAGCTAGCTAAGAAGCATAAAGCTCCTTTTGGACCCTGGTCAATTTTAAAGCTCATCAAGCTGATGCTTCAATGTTTTCTTTTACAAGTCTAAACACATTTTTTTTAAAAATCTAACTCTGATCTTCGTTTCTTTCTTTTGTTTTCCCTCAAATTTTTTCAAACATGCAGCAATTGGTAAAATAGAAAATAATGAGATGTGGAATAAGTGTACGCGACACAGTCAACAATCAAGCAGCAATTCAGAAAAACCAAAATGGACAACCGCCAGTAGCCTCTAATGAGACCAGAAGGCGCTGCTGAAATTGGCCTATGGTCTATTTAAAATGCATATGATTCAAATCAAGCCCTGAAATAGTCACAGATAGGCCCCCTTCTTAGAAAAGGAACAGAAAACATCAAATAGACAAGTACAAACAAAAGCTTTATCAACAATTCCTGGCTTATGACAGGCACATATAATATGTGGCGGGGTTAGACTAGTTTTATTGGCCCAACCTCCCCCTATCAATATTCCTAGACAACGCACAAAAACTAAACACACAATAAAAATCAAATTGATCAAAGTTCAATTCCACTAGAGAGAACCTTAGACAAAAGACAACAAGAACAAACAAAAGGATGGTAAAGGAACTCTCTATAGAACACTTGCTGTTACTGACAGCTAGCTGAGAATCACCAATTGACTGATTTTAAAAAAAAAACATATTGATTTTAAATCTGACACAACACTTCAGACAATAATTATTTGGTGGAGTGTCATCACTCATAACCCACATGCTTGATCCCTATAATGCTTAAAAATGACAATTAGTAAAAAAAAAAGCTTATGGAAGTTTTAAAGTATCTAGTATCAAGTTATCAATATTTCTGCTAAAACACTCAATTCAAAGATTTAACCAAAATATTTATTTCATATCCTTTGCCATAGATCTGTTTATAAATAATCTATTTAATATACAGGTCTATGCCTTTGCATAATAAATTTTGAAGCAAATTTTTCATTTCCAATGGAATGTCTTTAAACTTGTGAGCTTTATAATAAAAAATAAAATAATACCAGAAAATTCAGGATGCTTTCACTATAATAAATCTACAAATCTATAATAAAGGGGTAAATGGCAGTTTTTTGCAAATAACTCTAAAACGGGGACAGATTTTAAAATTTTGATTGGAACAAAAGTGATTAGCACCACAAGATCTACCAGCTCTGAAATTTTGAAGAAAATCCAACAACCCATGTAGGAGTTATTGTCGTTTTTGTGGATTTTTTACAAATTTTGCACCTGTTTAGCTCAATATCTTGAAAACTATACAAGATATTTGAGAAATGTAAATTGCATATTGTTAAGCACATCATGATCTACAAAATATGAAATAGATCAAGATTGTAATACTGTTCATTTTAGAGGTTATTCCTCTTAGAATGTTGAAGAAAAGGAAATTATTAAAACAATCATTACTACATTTTGTTAAACCATATTGTCAGATGACCCCCTTATTAAACTTTTCAATGTCAAAGAAATTTTGCCTAATAACCTTTACTTCAGTCACCAGGCGAGCGATTCAGGCTCCTTGGAGCCTCTTGTTTCAGGCAGAAAACTTTTTGTAATGCTTGTGTGGACAATGAATTGCTTGAAAAGTATAAATATTGGGTATTCAGACACTTTTTGTGTTTATATCAAGAAAGGGAAAGCTTAGGTAGTTGATCAAGATCTACAAAATATGTAATAGGGTACACGTTGTAGGACCTTTCCTTTGAGGAGTTATTGCCCTTAGAACGTCAAAATTGAGCATTTTAACAGCATTTCCTCATTACATTGAAAACGTTAACTCCTCTGACACTTTAAGTCCAATTGGAACCAAACTTGGTATTGTTGTTTATTAGCATTAGGTGTACAGAACTGATGTGGGAATTTTTGATTGGTTGTAAAACATGGCCGCTGTGGCTAAAAATAGAACAATAGGTTAAACTGCATTTTTTTGCTAATAACTCAAAAAGGGTGACAGATTTTCAGATTTTGATTAAGAACAAAAGTGATCAGCACCTTAAGATTAAGATCCACCATATTGTCAGATGACCCCCTTATTAATCGTATGACCCTTTCAACGTCAAATAGATTTTGCCTAATAACCTTTACTTCAGGCACATATGAGTAAGTATAAGTATAATTTATTACACGAAATCATGGGCCCTCGAAAGAGCATATATAAATACATAATTCGTACATGAAAAATAATAATCTGACAATAATAATGGAAATAAAATAAACAAATTAGAAAACAAACAATAATAACACATGCAGCATGACTCGTGACGATTCATAATCTACTAACAGTCTCTCGTATTTGAAAACATTTTTGGATATAAGATGCTAACATATTGTATATATTCTCGTTTTCACAAGATAACAAACAGATAAATTTGTTAGTCACGTCTAAGTGTTGAAAGTTTGAGAAAAGTTTTTCTACTTCACTGAACAGATTTGCCCGCTCTACAGTGTACGAGGGACAGTGCATAAGAAAATGTATCTCGTTTTCGATTTCCTATGTATTACAAAGTTTGCAAAATCGATTATTTTTGTTTATATTTAAATACCTGTCTTTCTCTATCGCTAATTTATGAGCACTTATTCTAAACTGTGTCAGACACTTCCTTGTAGAGAAAGATTTTTATACAGTGCAAATAAGGTTCTCGTTTGAAAGATTCTTTGAATCGACAATACGTTCTTAATTTTCCGGCACCAACACTTTTGAGTTGGAGAAAACATCAAAGCTTTAAATTATCTGTCTGAATTTCAAAATTGTCTAAACCCTAAGGTTCTTCCTACCCCAGACATAGGTTGATTATCTTAGTAATAACTTTGTTCCCCAGTTCGGTATTTTTGGTTTTACTGTTTTATGCCCTTCATATTCATTAGTGTTTGGCATTTTCAATATTTTTGGTAGAGCGCCTCTGATAAGTCTTGAATAGACGAAACGCGCGTCGGGCGTGGCAAAATTTACTGTCTGGAACTTTGTTGTAATTTGTTTTCCTTGTTTTTAATACCATTTTCAACTAATTGATCTTTCCAACGACTTTTGAATCTGTTAATTAACAACAGACGTACTTTATCCACATTGCAATTATCTATATGTCAGGTGAGCGATTCAGGCTCCTGGGAGCCTCTTGTTCCGGTATAAAACAGTTTTTATTATTTAAATCAGAAACATGTACCACTGCAGATCCGAGCATATCTCACTAACTGTGAAATGTAAACCCCTTATGACGGCGTTTGTGGAACATCTCCTTCAAGAAAAGGGAAATTTATAGTAGGGAAGGTAAAGTCTTCACTTTTATCTGTAATTTTTGGTCAATAATGCTTAAATCTAAATCCAAAAAAGGACATCTATCACCGATGACGTTAGATTTGTTCTAAGTTAATCTGGAAGGTTAGATTTCTGTAATAAAATTAGAAAAAATTGAGGATTGTTGAGTGCAAGAATGTTGTCTAAAGTATAATTAATAAAAGTTTCGATCAGGTTCTGTTTATTATTTAGCCATGAATTGTGATTCATAACAGTATAGGAAAAAGTCAGCTATAAAAAAACATTTCTTTAAGCTCTCATCTGATCCAGATCCATGGTTGGTTCTTTATCTTCATCTTGAAAATTTGAAGAACTTTTTTAGAACTTATAACTCAGTGTTAGAAGTGTATCTAAGGACAAACTTCAATGGAGGGAGTTAAACCTTTGTTTTAGAATTTTCATAAATTCAGATAATAGAAATAAACAAAGTGCACACATGTCAGAGATATACTCTCATGTACAAGTACACCATATAGATCTAAAAAAAAATACAGAGCATACATCTAAAACACGGGGAATTGTTCTACTTACTCAACATGTCATTAAAGACAAACCCCCGTAATGAATTATTAATAAAAGGATATGGAGTAAATGAACTTGGGACCATAACATATAATTGTAACTCCAACTGCAATCAATTTTTATGAGCTTTATGGCCATTTCGTAAAGTCTCCATAGGTTGAAGTTGTCAGAAAACCCCTTATGCAAGGACCAGGCCAGTGCTTGTTTCCCTATAGAATGAAAACTTTTGCAGATGGAGAAAAGCTGTTGCTTGCTTAAACCTTCAGCTCATTGAGCTTTACAAAAGTCCCCAATTGGTCGAAGATGTCAAATGACCTGTTATAAGGGTTATGGCCCTTTGAAGGTTTAAAATAGATAGCCTTTTTGTCCTGTAGAATGAAAACTATTGCAGATATAGAAAAGTTGTTACTTGCTGAAAATAAAACTTCAGCTCTACACAAGTTGCCATTAGGACAACAATTTCAGATGACCCTTCCCAGAAGAGCCCTAACAGATTAAGGGCCAGGTGATTCAGTTTCCTGCAGGGAGCTTAATTCTCGTTTCATGTGTTTGCCCTATAATCTATTGCAGGTAAAGAAAAGTTTATGCTTGCTTAAACCTTCAGTTTAGTTAGCTCTACAAAAGTTATTATAGGATTGAAGCTGTCAGATGACCCCTTTTAGAAGTTATGGCCCATTAAGATAAAAAATAGTGTTTTTTGCTCAATGATTTGCCATAGAAATGAAAACTATTGCAGAAAGAGAAAAGCTGATTCAACAAAAAAACATGGTAACCATGGCTAAAAATAGAACATAGAGGTTATTTGCAGGTTTTTGCAAATTCCTCAAAAAAGGGAATAGATATAAAATTCTGGCATGGGTTAAAGTGATCAGCATATCAACAG
Organism: Arcuatula senhousia; assembly: GCA_963971305.1. Taxonomy (NCBI): domain Eukaryota; kingdom Metazoa; phylum Mollusca; class Bivalvia; order Mytilida; family Mytilidae; genus Arcuatula; species Arcuatula senhousia. The sequence goes on from OZ020308.1 coordinate 31,366,849, forward strand.
TCAGGGGACCAACTTGTACAAGTCAGAATAGATCTTACTTGTACCAGTAAGATTCTATTTATGGTTTCTTACTCTGTAGAGTCAGATCCAATTCTGACTTCTATGGGTCAGAATGAATCTGACTTGTTAGAGTAAGAATTGTTTCTATTAAATTTGCTCCAATATTCAATGTTTTTGAAATAACATTTCTCAAAACCAATAAATCTTATTCAAATTGTTTCACAAGGTCAACAATGACATCCTGCATTTAGGATGAAAGAATCATTAGCAAATAGGAAACAGATTGACTGTAAAGTTTCAATTATCATCAAAGAATTTCATAGCTAATTATCTAAGACTGTCATTTATATCCACGGTTTTGAACACCAATGTGGTTTATACTAGATTAATAATTGTTATTTAATGATTTAAGCATAATTAAAGAGCATGGTGTTCACGACCGCCAAAGTAGAGAAATTTACTGCCAAAGGAGGGCAGTAAAATATTGATTCTGACTTGTACAAGTAAGAATGATATAAAAACAAAAAATCTAAATTACAAACCCATCACTATTTTGTAAGATTTATAAATAGATCTCAGTATATAGAAAAGGAATTTAAACATAGAGAATATCTCTGGATAAGAGACTTTGATAAAAAGACATTCTAGTATATTCTACTCGTAGAAGTCAGATTGAAATTTCTAAAAATAAGGAGAAGATAACTCTAGTTTGTTTAATCTGACTTGTACAAGTAAGATTGAATCTGATCATTCTGACTTGTACAAGTTGGTCCCCTGACTGATCAAGATCTACCTTTCTTTGAGTTTTGAAGAAAATCCAACAATCTTTGTAGGGGTAATTGCCCATTTTTCTTGATTTTTTGTTCAAATTTTGATCTTTTTATAAACCAATATCTTGAAAACTATACAAGATGTTTGAAAAATAAAATTGCATATGGTTAAGCACATCAAAATCTACAAACTGTGTTACAGAGTCATAATTGGTAGACCATTCCTTCAGCAGTTATATCCCTCAGACCGTAAAAATTGACCCTTTTCACAGCTTTTTGTTCAATTTTTCAAAAAATTTTCTACTCCAAAATCTCTTGACCAAATGTAGTCAAGTATGTTAGGATTGTTATATAGTATGTTTTTATCAAAAAAAGCTGCCTTGGCTAATAGAAGAACATAGGGGTAAATAGCAGGGGTATAATTTGCAAACCACTCCAAAATTGTTACTGAAAATAATATTCAGGTAAAAGCAAAAATGATCAACTACCAGATATGAAATTTTAAAGAAAATCCAACAACCCATGTAAGAGTTATTGCCCCTGATTTTAAAAATAGAATTTGCACTTATGTAGCAATGTGTAGCATCACAGGTACAAGATATTTGAAAATTTCAAATCACATGATGGTTAAGCACATAAAGGTCTACACATTTTGTAATGGGGTCAAAGTTGTAAGACTCTTATTGATAGGAGTTGTTCACCTTAAGACGTAAAATGATCTTAAGTTGAGCATTTCACAGACTAGCAGTCCTTTGTAAAAATATCCTGCTTATAACTATAATTGAATACAATGTGAGCGATTCAGGCTCCTGGGAGCTTCTAGTTTCATTTTTTTGCCCTATAGAATGACAACTATTGCAGATTGCTTGCTTAAACCCTAAGCTCATCAAATTCTACAAAAGTTTACTTTTGGTCGAAGCCGTCAGATGACCCTTTATAGGCTAGGGGTTATGATCCTTTAAAGCCAGGTCAAAAATAGTGAGTTTTTTTTCATGTTGTTGTCCCATAGAATGATAATTATTGCAGCCAGACAAAAGCTGTTGCTTGCTTAAACCTTCAGCTCATTAAGCTCTACAAAAGTCTCCAATGGGTTGAGGTTTTCTTTTGATTCCTTATAGAAGACCCTTATGGCTTAAGGACCGGGTGAGGGATTCAGGGAGCCTCTTGTACTGAATTTCAATAACAGTCGACGCCAAGTTTGCACTTTTTTTAGCATTTTAAATAAATGCAATAATAGTTTTCATGCATCAGTTATATGAACAAAATTTTATTTGTAGCCTCCAGGAATATGTGTTTACAATGATGCTTTGTTCACAGAAGAAGACTGGGAAGGGATAGGAAAGATTTACAAGAGTAATAAGAGAGACAAACCTCTACAAGTTGGCCGGTTTGGACTAGGATTTAAATCTGTTTTTCATATGACAGGTAAGACAGAATTTGTGAATACTGAAATTTTTTTAGGATTTGCTTCTACCAATGCTATTTTGAAGAAGATCCAATAACCAATGAGGGTTTTATTGTCCCTTTTTCTGATATTTTTATGAATTTTGTACTTAATTAGGTCGAAAACTATACAAGAAATTGGAGAAATTTAGATTGCATATTGTTTAAAGGATACATGTGCAAAATATTGTACATGGTCAAAGTTGTATGAGCATCATTTTACGAGTTTTAAATCTCCTTAGAACTTGATCATCTTAATTAATGACTCTCCTCATTACAATGAATCTCCTTAGAACTTGACCATCTTAATCAATGCCCTTTCCTCATTACAATGATTCTCTTGAGAACTTGACCATCTTAATCAATGCCTCTCCTCATTACAATGATTCTCCTGAGAACTTGACCATCTTAATCAATGCCTCTCCTCATTACAATGATTCTCCTGAGAACTTGACCATCTTAATCAATGCCTCTCCTCATTACAATGATTCTCCTTAGAACTTGACCATCTTAATCGATGCCTCTCCTCATTACAATGATTCTCCTTAGAACTTGATCATCTTAATTAATGACTCTCCTCATTACAATGAATCTCATTAGAACTTGACCATCTTAATCAATGCCCTTTCCTCATTACAATGATTCTCTTGAGAACTTGACCATCTTAATCAATGCCTCTCCTCATTACAATGATTCTCCTGAGAACTTGACCATCTTAATCAATGCCTCTCCTCATTACAATGATTCTCCTGAGAACTTGACCATCTTAATCAATGCCTCTCCTCATTACAATGATTCTCCTTAGAACTTGACCATCTTAATCGATGCCTCTCCTCATTACAATGATTCTCCTTAGAACTTGACCATCTTAATCAATGCCTCTCCTCATTACAATGATTCTCCTGAGAACTTGACCATCTTAATCAATGCCTCTCCTCATTACAATGGAAACTTTTAAGGCTATTGGCTCACATTTATATTAATCTTTCATATTATATTTTCAGACAATCCAGTGATTATAAGTGGAGAGAAATTTATGGTGATAGATCCTTTTCATACAGTTAAAACTAAGAACCTGGTTGTTCTAAAAGAACTTAGATCTTTCAAATTAAAGAAAATACAGACAGAGGGAACTCGAGAATCCCAGGTTATTTCTGCTGCTATTGATGCATTTGGATTCGACCACAAATCATTCAAAGGAGACAAAGAATACAAAGGAACCTTGTTTTGGTTTTCCCTTAGACAGAGGGAAAGTGAATTATCAAAAACGATATATTCAGAAGAAAGAGTAGAGATGTTATTTAAATCTTTTGTAAGAGATGGGCCTTACAGTCTACTATTCCTTAAGTCCTTGGAAAAAATAGAGCTATATGATGGAACAAGACATGAGCACTACAGCAGTATAGAAATGAAAGGGACTGATGCCAAGTACTATGAAGAAAGGAAAAAGTTTAGCATGGAATTGAAAGAGTTGAAGAATGATTTGCCCAGGGACACAATTACATCAAGATATGAAGCAGTTATCTCAGTAAATGGCACAAAAGAGACATTTTGGGTTGTAAATTCACTCTTTGGCAGGAATGCCCTTTCAGATGAGTTAGCTGCACTTATGACGGGGACAGATGGCAAGACATCAAGAAGCCCATACACAGGAATGGCATATTGTTGTAACAGTGAAAGTGAACAGAAAAGACCTGGTCATGTGTTTGTTTTCCTGCCATTGCCAGTTACAGATCATAGTATGACTGGCCTCCCATTCCATGTCAATGGGTTTTTTGAACTGGAGCAGAATAGGAGACATTTAAAAGAAGCAGAATCAAGCAGTGAATCCAAAGATGAGGCCATATCATGGAATGAAGGAATGATTCAAGAACTGTTGTCTGAAACTTTTCGTCACTTAATGCACAATTTAAAGGAAGAATCTATTGAGGCTGATTACCCTACTCGAATGGTTCAAAATGTGTACGATGCTATTCCTGTCCCTGATCAAGTTTTGTCTTGCTGGAAACTGATGCTGCAAAGAATCTACAAAATTTTCTTAGAAGGTGATTTTTTCTTTACAAATCAAGATGGAGGAAAATGGATAACTTTTGATCAATCATTGTTAGCTGTTTTTGATGATGAAGAAACTTCAAAAGATGTACAAACAACAGTTAAGGAATTTCTATTAGATGTTGGAACAAGCTTGGTGGAGGTACCTGAAAACATTTTGAAGATTTTAAAGTTTATGGAACATAAACCGGAAGCAATTTCTCCCAACAGGATCATAGAGAAATTAAAATGTTCCAACTGCTGGATAGATTACCCAATAGATAAAAAGCTTCATTTGCTAGAATTCATTTAACATCATGACAACTTGGCAGAGTTGAAGAACATTAAACTGTTGCCTTTGAAAAATGGATTGTTTACATCATTTAATGAGCACGAAAGTCACATTATGGATCAGGAAGACATGGTTTTCATTATAGAGGACAAACTATCTAATTTGTTACCAGGATTAGAATCCAAGTTCGTTTCCAAGCTGAAGTTGCCACAGATGGTGTATGACAGACTAGAGATGATGGCACATGAAGGTTAGTACATAAAGGTTGAGGAAGCAAGTTTTGGCTGGATTTTACAAGATGAAAATCTGGGTTTCAAATTTGAATATGTTGGACAGCCCTTGGACATGTTGGACAAACTTGTATTATGTTTTCTGCAAAAACTAATCATAGCCATTTATATTTGGTATGCAACATGGGGAATCATATCATGGTAGTTGATTTCAAGCCTGTCCTCTACTTTTTGTTTAAAGAAAACAAGCCACTTCTTTTTTGGCCCATTTTTAGCTTAAGGTCCATTTGAGCTATTGCCATTACTTGGCATCCATCTTCATCTTTATTATGTTAACAATTTTTGTTCAAAGATTTTCTTGTCTAAAACTACTGACCAGAATTTAATGAAACTTGATATGATTGATCCATAGGGTGTCATTATAGGTTATAGACCAGGTGAACAGTTCAGGTTACTGGGAGCCTCTTTTTGATTTGCTTTAATTAGAATAATTTAGAAAATTCCTGTTTGTGTTTTTCATCCAAAATTACAATATCTCTTATCTTTTTGAGAAAATAGTGGTCAAAAGGTGCCAAAAACACCATTGATAAGATTATGCCTGGACAAATGATATGACATGTATGATCCAAGAACTCTAGTTGAAGTGGGCCAACCAATATTTATAAAGTTTTAATTTGATCTTACTTGTTACTAAAAAGCTCCCTTTTGTATAGGTCTGGTTTGTGGTCACTACTATTTTAGAAAAAAAATGGACAAAGAGCCGGTGGTGTAGTGGTTAACGCGTCGGACTGCTAACATCGAGGTTCGTGGTTCGATCCTCGTTAGGGGTGAAAATTTTCATGAACCGATTTTCCGACTCTCTCTTGACACCATTTGCGAGGATGGTCTCAAGAAACGATGCTAGTCCTTCGGAAGGGACGATAAAAGGTTGTCCCGTGTATGGGGAGAGCAATACCCTGTGCACGTTAAAGACCCCTTTGTAGAGTTCGATAAGAGTAGGCTCAATGGGGGGCGTCTACAAAGGTCACACTCGCAAACTGCTAGCTGGAGAGGGATTTATAGAAGCATTAAGCTTGTTTCCCAATCCAGGATAAATAAATATGTTTAAACTAGAGATGGTGTGTCAAAAGTGGTATATAATGTTTATTTTTCTTCCTCTTACACCATAAGTTCTATTGCAACAACATTTGGTCTGAGTGTTTCTGATGTTAAAGATTTTGATTTGGTAGGAAAACATGGTCACCATGACTTAACATTGATCGTAGAATAAATTGCAGTTTTTTGCTAATAACTTTTAAAAAAGTCACATATATTAACATTCTGATGGCATACAAAAGTGATTAATATACTTAGAATACTCTGAAATTTTGAAGACAATCAAACAACATATTTGAGAGTTTGCCTTTTTTCTTGATTTTTCCAAAATTTGATCTTATCTCAGTTTCTTGAAATAAGATAATTGAAAATTTAAATTGCACATTGTACAAAATGTTGTAAAGCGTATCATAATCAAGCGATACAGACTATGTAACAGTTTAAAAGTTGTAGGACAATTCACTCTACCAGTTATTCCGCTCTTAGAACCTAAAATTGACCATTTTCATGGCCTTTTCTCATTGCATTAAATCTTACTAAGATACTTCCAATGCATGTGCATTTCAGAACAAGACAGAAAATAAATGAGATGCATTTTTTTCTGGCATATAGATATAGCAATGTTTCCTATAACATGATCATGATGATATAGTACTGTGCCACAAATACACTAGCACTATAGGTGCACCAAAGGGGTAATCAGTATCATAAAACCGTCAGGACAAAGACAAAACCGGCAGACAAAAAATCATCACAACAAAACAAACCACATAGCAACATAAAACACACACACATAACAACAAAACCGCATTCAGCAACGTGAACTCAAGATGAAACGAGAGTGAACTCAGGTGCTCCGGAAGTGTAAGCAGTTCCTGCTTGCTATAGCACACCCGTCACGTTGCCAAACATCGATTTAGTGTTGGTCAAATCCGGAAAGGATGCCAATACAAAACTCTATGTCAAACCAACATCCCTGCTCATCTGAGAGATAGAAATCCCGTATTTGTATACGAGCACATGATCATTTCCGTAAAGTTTCTTGAGTGATGACAACATTTTGGGAGCAACGTACCCCTGTGTTAACAATTTGCTTGTTAGCCGTGTAGCTCTATCAAGGAAGTCGTTCTCTGGAATAACGAATCAATTGATACGTAAACTCCATATGCTGGAGCGGACGGAATGTTGCTACACAGAAAGGGAAAGCTAACTATTGGAAAGTTGAAGTCATCACGTTTGTGATAGAGCTTTGTACAAAGCCTTCCTTGTGTGTCAATTTCGAGAAATGGATCCAAATATGAAGCGGACCTCCTAGTTATACTGGTGATGTTGATGAATAAAGTTAAATATGAATGAATGTTGATGAATAAACTTAAATATCTATGCAATTTTTGGATCAAACGTTTCAAGAAATGAAAATAATACGAATTTTGATACCTTAGACATTAGACATTATTTTATTTAGCCAATCAAGGACCTTTGCAGGCAATGACAATTAACATTTATGATTTAAAACAGTACATAACATACATTAGCATCTAATTGTTATACAAAATATATAATGCATATGTGTGTGTTTGTGTGGAACAAGCATGGTTGACTATATGAAATTAAGAATAAGAATAGATGTACAGTATGTAAATGATATAGATATCCATGGAGATATTCATCTCTCAGCTATGGACACCAAGGGACGGTGCTTAAGGAAACACTTTTATTTTTTAAAACAAATAGTGTTCCTCCTCGTGTCCAAAGCAGAAAACACGAAAAGGAAAATTTAACATTGATCTCAATGCTAAATACTTAAGAACCACGAATTTAAGAATCCACAAACCTATCAATTTTCATCAAACCACGAAATTGATACCCATGAAAATAAATGAATCCACAATATGTCTCCCAAACGAAGTTTAGAGACATGTTGTTTTTGCTCAGTTCTTATTATTCTTCTTCTTCTTATTATTTTTTTTGTCTCACCTGCGAGACTTAGGTATGGTGATTCCGGCGGCGGCGGGGCGGCATCCACAATTGTGAAAGTTTTTTGCTCAAGTCTGTTTTATGTGAACATGTTATAGGACACCATTGATATTTGGCGTGCAGCTGCACTAGCATCAGTACAGATCAATTTCAAGAGGATTTGAGCTGTATGTCCCTGCAATCGTGGTCTACTGACTTTTAGATTTTACACTGTTTTTGCCATGTTAACCTTTTTTTTTTAAGTCTGTTTAACATGAAGCAGTTATAGTACACCATTAATATTTGGTGTGCAGTTGCATTAGCATCAGTACAGATCAATTCAAGAGGATTTAGGCTGTATGATCCTGCAGTTACGGTCTACTGACTTTGAGATTTTACACTGATTTGGCCAATGTTAACCTTTTTTCTTAAGTCTGTTTTACATGAAACAGTTATAGTATAACATTGATATTTGGTGTGCAGTTGCAGTAGCATCATTACAAATCAATTCCAAGAGGATTTTAACTGTATGCTCCTGCAGTCAGGGTCTACTGACTTTGAGATTGTACACTGATTTTGCCATGTTAACCTTTTTTCGTAGCAAAATTGATTGTCTGGAACTTTGTTGTCATTTGTATTTCGAACACACGTGAAGGTTAGCACTGCTGGTGGAGTTTAAATTCCCCGAGGTTAGCCCGCTCCGGCACCAACACTTTTGAGTTGGAGAATACATCAAAGCTTTAAATTAGGTATCAGGACACTTCGGTACCTGGTCACCTCGGTACCTAGACACTTCGGTACTGGCTTAGACATTTCGGTACTCGGTACTGGACAGTTCGGTACTAGGTATTGGACACTTCGGTACCGACAAAAAAAATGAATATTGCAACATTGGATAGTAATTTAATAATAATGAGTGTTAAATTTACGATTTTTATTGGTATTTTAAGGGTAATGAATGGTAAATTGAAAACTAGCGACGTACACAAAGAAGTATGATATGTATGACTATGATGGAAGTGAATATTTATGTTAGCTAGAATTAGTTTTTCAACTAGATTTTCTAGATCGGCTCATGTAAATATTTTTTTAATGATTGGTCGTTTATCTTTTTTTTTAATTCTGGTAACTAAATGAATATAATTCTGCTAATTGTGACCCCTATCATATGGCTTCTAATCTGAGACAATAATTAAATTAAATTTGAAATTGGTCAATTTCCTGTTTTAACAGGACGCCCGCTGGCCGATAACTCTCGATAAGGAAATTTGTTTATTGTGACAAATATCAGTCTGTTCGCGTGGTGTTTGATTTTTTATTTTTCACCATCATTCAGATTTTATTAAATTACAAACAAAATAATAAATAAAACGCTTCGAAAATGATACCAAACAATGTACGAGAAATAATATATTCCATTGGTTAAGTAGTAAACGATTAGATATCATTTGTTTACAGGAAACTCACTGTACACAAAATGAAGAATTCCTCTGGGCGCGAGAATGGAAAGACGTAAATGGGGGATTAAGTATTTGGAACCCGGGTTCTAGTGAATCACGGGGTGTTGCAATTCTAATAAATAAAAACTTTAAACATGATATTGTAGAAAAACATCGTGATGACGATGGTCGACTACTGAATCTCGAATTATCATCATGCGATACCAAGATTTTGGTAAATGCGATTTACGCACCGAACAACGCAGAGCGTAGAATACAATTTTTTAAAGATATCAATTTAAGTGATAATGAAGCTGATATATTTAATTTGATTTTAGGCGATTTTAATTGTGCTTTGGACAGAAACCTAGACCGACATCCAATGCACAAAAGGGACGATCTGGGTTTGGTCGAAATCACTCGAATGATTATTAGTCAAGGACTATGTGACATTTGGCGTGATCTGCACCCAAACACAAATCGTTACACATTTAAAAGGAATAATTCAAAATCAAGAATTGATTACATCCTAGTAAGCAAATCGTTAAGTAGTAATGTATCTAAAGTCAAAATATTACACTTTCCATTTAGTGATCATGATCTAGTTACAGCCAATATTAAAATGAATAAAATTGAAAGAGGCCCAGGAGTCTGGGTAATGAATGAAAACACTATTAAAAGCGATGAATTCAAAAATAGTTTTAATATTTTATGGGCCAAAATGGTTAATAAAATAAACGAATATCCAAACCTTAGATTATGGTGGGATATTACAAAAAGTAACATAAAAGCATTATGTATTGAAATCTCAACCATGCTCAATGTCAATAATAAACGTTTAAAAGAAATGGAAAACAAACTTGAGGATTTAAAATTAAAATCCGAAACACGGCCAAATGCTCAACTCATAACACATTTAGAAAATGAAATTAAAAACGTGTATGAAAAGAAGGCAGACGCTGCAAGATTACGATCTAAAAGTAAATGGTTTGAAGAGGGAGAAAAATCTTCCAGTTACTTTTTTCAACTCGAAAAAAATAACGGTCAAGAAAAATTATGGAATAAAATTAAATGTGAAGATGGGTCCATAAAATCAGATATAGACTCTATTTTAAAGGAGCAAATATTTTTTTATGAGAATCTTTTTTCTTCAGAAGGTTGGGATGAAGAAAAAGGGAGGTCGTTATTATCACATGTCAATAATCATTTGGATGGGGATGACAAAATGATGTTGGAATCTGAAATAACGGACGAAGAAATCGAAAATTCGGTTAAAGTACTCAAACCAAATAAATCTCCAGGAGAGGATGGCATTATTTCCTCCTTTTATCAATTATATTGGGAGAAAATAAAATATCACTTCTCCTTAGTGGTCAAAGAAATATTTCAATCAAGTACCCTATGTGAAAGCCAAAATAGGGGAATTATTACACTTATTTACAAAGCAGGAGAAAGGGAATTACTAAAAAATTGGAGACCCTTAACAGTACTAAATTGTGATTATAAAATAGTTGCTAAGATATTGTCTTGTCGATTAAAAGATGTTCTGCCGAAGATAATACATTCTGACCAGAAAGGATTTGTCAAAGGTAGAAATATCTCCGAAGCGAATCGGCTGTTACAAGATATTATTAGTTATGTTGATAAGGAAGACGAAGAAGGTGTCATTGTTTTTTTAGATCAGCAAAAAAGCATTTGATCGAATGGAATGGGGGTGGTTAAACGAATTCATGAAAACATTTAACTTTGGGGAAAACTTTCGTGGGTGGATTAACATGCTACTTAAAGAGGCAAAAACTTGTATTAAGACTAATGGCTATTTATCTAAGTATATTTCCATCACACGGTCGGCCCGACAGGGCTGTCCAATAGCCCCTCTTTTGTACGTTTTACAAGCTGAGCCACTGGCTTGCTCGATACGAGCTTGTCCTGATATAGAAGGAATCAGATTGCCCGGAAATATTGAAACGAAACTTAGTTTATTCGCAGATGACACTCAACTTCTTGCGCGAAACGAGACATCCGTCAAAAAGGCCTTTGAAATATTGGAGACCTACGAAGGCGCGTCTGGCGCAAAAATAAATTATGACAAAACAAAAGGGTTGTTCATAGGTCGGCTTAAGGGTAGCAATCCAAGGTTTAAAACAATTAAATGGATAAAAACAAACGTAAAAACACTAGGAGTGCATCATGGCTATGAAATTAACGATGAACTCATTTGGAGACCAAAAATAAATAAAATTAAAAGCTGTTTGCAAATCTGGAAAACTAGAAATCTTACCCTAGAAGGGAAAACATTAATAATAAAAAACTTTATTGTTTCCCTAATAGGGTATGAAATTGAAATGCGTGGAATTCCAGATATCTATCTTAAAGAAATCAACCAACTAATATGGGGATTTATATGGGACAACAAAGTTCCACAATTAAGCAGACAAGTGTGCTGTATGAAATCAAAAGAAGGGGGGTTTAATATGATAAATATATATTCATTTGTTAAAAGTCGACAAATAAAATTTCTATACAAACTTATACACTCAGAACTCGAATCTTGGAATGCCTTGGGTAAACATTGGTTAAAACAATATGACGAGATAAGCGGCCAAGAATTTTTCTTATGCATATGTTCCAACTTAAGTGCACTAAATATTGGACAAATCCCTTCATATTACAAAGCCGCTTTAAACTCACTGTCCGAGCTCCGAGCAAAATATAAACCAACTAATATGAATGAAGTGCTAAATACAAATATATTTTGTAATAATGATATTCAATTTGCTAATAGACCATTATTTTTTCGGTCCTTTCTTAGAAGCAATATATTTAAAATTAGGGATATTTGGAGCAGTATGGAAAATGATTTTAGGAATTGTAATACGATCTATAACGCTTTAAACGATAAACGTAACTGCATAGCCGAGTTTTCTAAAATCAAAGCCGCTATACCCAAAGAATATATTCAAATACTTCGAGGCACAAATATAAATGTCCTTCGCTATAAGCCATTACCAATCAATCTGAAGGAATTAGAATTTTATGATAAATTAGAAAAAATGATAACGTTTGACAAATTGAAATCAAAAGAAATTCAAATCTTATTTAACGAGAAAGCAAAACCAAATTGTGAAACTAAATGGGAAAGAAAATATGGAAATGGGATACCATGGCCTAACATCTGGGCAGTCATAAACAAAATAAAAATAAAAAATAAAATAAAAGAATTTCATTTTAAATCAGTACACAATATCGTTTTTACTGAATTCAGACTCAATGAATTCGGAATGTCCCAAACGAATGGACTATGTCACTTTTGTAAACACCACCTTGAAACTCAGATCCATTTATTTTACAATTGTAAGAAGGTATATCCCGTTATACAATATCTACAAAGTCTTTTTACAGAAATTCTAGATTTGGCAGATATTACTCTTGTGGAACAAAATATTATTTTAGGACTCAACGGAAATTCCGAAATACAAGCCTATTTAGGTAATGCAATTATTATGATATCAAAGTGGATTATTTGGAAAACGAGAAACAAAATAAAATTCGAAAATAAAACTTTTTCAGCCATCTCAGTTATAAACCTTATTAAAATAGAATTAAAGGATAATTTTGATCTTTTGATAAATTGTCGTATTAAAATAAGCAGAGAAATAGAAATAGCTATACGCCGATTACTATCATCAAATTCAGCGCAATAATTTTTTTGTTACATGATTATTATCACACATGAACAAGTTGTAGTTTAATATATCTATATAACCATAGATATCTATGATATAACTATATCTATTATATAATATACTTACATTTCTATGATAATATATCCTTACATTAAAAATGAACATGAGTTAAGCACGTGCGCACACATGTATGATAAGGTTGAATGATTTTCAGATGTATTACATTATTTATTTTGAGGTTTATTATTGGACCATTTCTCTCCCGCTTATCCATGGGCGTGGCTGAGTTAGTGTAACACATGGCCCCTCAGTGCGCTTTCCCTGGGCCACTGAGGGAAATGTAACAGGATGAAATAAAATAAATAATTGTATATTTAAAAAAAAAAAAAAAAAAAAAAAAGAAATTCAGCTATCTAAAGATACTTTTACATTTGAATTTGCTGTAGAAACACCAAAGTTTAATCGAGAGGATCCTAGATCTTCATAAGAACGACACTGTTATTTTCAGCCATTTCATATGTTTTATAGGATGATTCGATTCTCTTCGTTATGATTTTCTCAGTTCTAATTGAGAAATAAAAATTACAAGTGTTTAATGGGAGTAATTAATTGCATATTAAAAATCATCAAAAATAATTACAATTATCAAAGTAGCCGACAACCAACTTCCACTAAGTAATCAAACTTATTATATTGAATTTTATGACTGAAAATATCATTTATTTATAAAAAATAATGAAATAAAAATTTTATTTTTCAAGTACCGAAATGACTAGTACCGAGTACCGAGGTGACTAGTACCGAGTACCGAAGTGTCTTATTTAATCGGTACCGAGGTGACCAGGTACCGAGGTGACTAGGATTCTTAAATTATCCGTCTAAATTTCAAAATTGTCTAAACCCTAAGGTTCTTCCTACCCCAGACATAGGTTGAATATCTTAGTAATAATTTGGGTCCCCAGTTTGGTATTTTTGGTTATACTGTTCTATGCTCTTCATATTCATACAGTGTTTGGCATTTTCAATATTTTGGTAGAGCGCCTCTGATGAGTCTTGAATAGACGAAACGCGCGTCAGGCGTAGCAAAATTTATTGTCTGGAACTTTGTTGTCATTTGTATTCCTAAGTCTGTTTAACATGAAGCAGTAACAGTACACCATTGATATTTGATGTGCGGTTGTATTAGCATCACTACAAATCAATTCCAAGAGGATTTTATCTGTATGCTCCTGTAGTCACGGTCTACTGACTTTGAAATTATATTTTCATTTGGCGTAATGTGGATGATGTAGAAATTTTTAACCATGGAAGTAAGATGTTTATATTACTTCTATGTTTTTAACATTGTGATCTTTAATTTTTTATTTTCTTTATATTGTGTCCAATTGCAACAGGCGAGACATATCTCTGGGTTAACTGTTTATTCTTCTTTCCGGGCGCGTTTTTCTACATTTGTCTGTGGCGTTGCTCAGAAACCAATAGACGGAATAGCTTGATATCATATGACTTGATAGGCCCATACTCCTAGATGATCCTCCCGGAAAAAAAATTAATATGTTGTTGGGAAGGAGGAAAAATATATTTTGGGGGTCTCAAAAAGGGCTGGGGTTTTGCAAAATTTAACTATAGAAGTCTATGGGAAAGTGATACATGTATAACTTGATAATGTGCCATCTAAAACTTGGAAATACTGTGTTACCTCAGATATTTAAGTTTTCATACCTGGCCACATTTAGTGGTGAGGTATTATGTAATACCATCTGCTTCATTGTCTAAAGGGGGGGTCATACCCCTGCCCCTCATATGACAAAATATTAAATATTCTGAAAACCATTGAGATCCCCACCCTATAACCATATATATTATTACTCCTTATGATAAGACAAATCATTTAGTAGTATTGGGGGTCTGAGGGGGGGGTCATGCCCCACCCCCCTCAAATGACAAAATACTAAAATTCTAAAAACCATTGAGATCCTCACCCTATAACCATGCATAATTTTACTCCTTATGATAAGACAAATCATTTAGTAGTATTGGGGGTCTGAGGGGGGGGTCATGCCCCATCCCCCTCAAATGACAAAATACTAAAATTCTGAAAACCATTGAGATCCTCACCCTATAACCATACATAATTTTACTCCTTATGATAAGACAAATCATTTGGTACCATAGGGGGTCTGAGGGGGGGGTCATGTTCCACCCTTTTAATGACAAAATACTAAATATTCTAAAAACTATTGAGATCCCCACCCTATAACCATATATATTTATACCCCTTATGATAAGACGAATTATTTGGCACCATAGGGGGTCTGAGGGGGTGGTCATGTCCGACCGCCTCAAATGACAAAATACTAAATATCCTGAAAACCATTGAGATCCCCACCCTACAACCATATATATTATTACTCCTTATGATAAGACGAATCATTTGGTACCATAGGAGGTCTGAGCGGGGGGGTCATGCCTAACCCCCTATAATGACAAAATACTAGATATTCTGAAAACCATTGAGATCCCCACCCTGTAACCATATATATTATTATTCCTTATGATAAGACCAATCATTTGGTATCAAAGGGGGTCTGAGAAGGTCACGCCCCACCCCCCTCAAATGACTAAGTACTTAATATTATGAAAACCATTGAGATCCCCACCCTTTATCCATATATATTATTACTCATTATGATAAGACAAATCATTTTGTACCATATGATGGTCTGAGGGGGGGGGGTCATGCCCCACCTCCTTAAATGACAAAATACTAAATATTCTGAAAACCATTGAGATCCCCACCCTATAGTCATATATATTATTACTCCTTATGATAAGACGAATCATTTTTTTACCATATGAGGGAGGTAAATAACTTGTGTTTATAGGGGAACCCTTGCCCAAATTTTTCCATGAGATTAATGAGGCTTCGTTTAGAAGACATTCGAAACTGCATCCAGTTTCAATTACACCTTGTCATTGAAAAGGATTTGTCATTTTATATTTTGTGAATAAGTTCAGAGAAACAAATTTTACACATTTCTAAAAGTTTCTTAACATTTGAACAAATTTAAAAAATCCTGATCAAAGAATGATAAATTAAGTTGATTTATA
Organism: Arcuatula senhousia; assembly: GCA_963971305.1. Lineage (NCBI taxonomy): Eukaryota > Metazoa > Mollusca > Bivalvia > Mytilida > Mytilidae > Arcuatula > Arcuatula senhousia. The sequence goes on from OZ020308.1 coordinate 31,382,902, forward strand.
CGTATCAGAAGTTAACATTCATTTATAGTTTACCAATAGTATAGTGTTAATGTAACAGGATATAATAATTACAAAGACACGTCCAAAACCAAGCTGTACCCTCCACATGACAAGGGCTCAACTGATTGTCTGTTTCTGATTTTAAGTCTTTTAATTGCAGGTATGTTTCAACTTACAATGATGGGACCACAATATCTTCCAACATTATTAAAAAACCTATTTCGAGCCAGTTTTACTGAAGTTGACGGCAATGGATTTGTTTCTGCTCATAAAGACCATGGTAAAGAGTGGATAGAAGCACTTTGGAAAGAGGTAGCAGATGGTGAATATCAAAACTTGTCTGAATTTGAAGAAGTTCCTCTCATTCCTTATATCCCTCCTAATGGTGAGTCTGACAATGAACATTTGCATTTCTTTAAATTGAAAGGAAATTATATGTTAGCTCACACAGAAGACAATGAATTGAACCTTCCTGGATGTATTAGCTTTATTCTTAAGCTAATTGATGTACGCCTATTTTTTCCACATCAAATCAAATTTCCTGATGGTCTTGTCATAGGAAAGTACATACTTAGACCCACACCAGTCAATGTTTTCAGCTTATTGAAGGAAGCCTTTTTGTCTGTAGATGTTGAGGAGCTTGCTGAAAGGATAGAAGAAGAGTGTACGCCTGATGAGATGATTTCCATAGGGCAATACTTTTTAGAGCATTTGATTGACATTCCAAGCGAAATCCATAAACTTTTATGGCATTTGAAAATCTTCCAACAGTCAAGAGATCAGATAGTATCTGAATTGGTGTCTTTAGCTGAAAACCAGAATATGGTTGATCACTTTGCTTTTCCAAAGACCATTAGGTACCCACAAAAGTTTCTAAAGCATAAATTTGTTGATCTGGCAAAACTGTTGGGCGCAACACTGATAGGAGAAAGCAAGTGCGTCGAGGATACTCTAAGGCTGATGAACGACGAAGAAAACGATTATTCAGAAGACGAAAAGGTACAGATGATGAAGTACCTACAAGAAAAATCTTATGTTACCAAAGAGGACACAATACTTAACCTAGCACGATCTGTGTTGTTCATACCATCATCTGATAGGAATGTACATCATGCTGGTCATCTGTTCAACCCAAGATCAAAGACACTGACTGATATGTTTGATGGACAAACTGGTATATTTCCAGATGAAAAGTTTCTTATAAACAATGGTTTTGATATAGCGTTTCTAGAAAAGCTCGGACTTAAAGGTGAAGATGAACTTTGTGCTGATGATATGATCAATATTGCAAAGCATATACATAATGCACAAACAAGTGAAGGAGGAGAAATACAATGCCTTAGAAAAGTCAATGCCTTCATTACTTTTATGAAAAGTCATACAGAGGTAATTTGTGATAGAGCTCTAGAAGAGATATCAGAGTTAAATTGGGTTCTTAGCAGTGAAAGCAGACCAGATGGATACCCAGAGAACCTCAAGTGGTGGAAAAGAGATCGATTGTTTACTCCGAACGAGGTGAAAAGTATTGAACTCAAACATCTGATTGGATCCGTCAGTCCATTAGTTGATTCCGACCTGTATGCAGATAAGGTTAAGGCGTATTTTAAATGGAATGACATTTCAGATGAGAAACAGATTCTAGAGCACTTCCAAAATGTTATAGACTCTTTTCAACCAAGTCAAAATGCTGAATACATGCTAATCGTCAGAGATATCTTAAAGTTTTGCCACAAGAGAGACAAAAGAAATGACCATGATCAGTTGTTTGAATGCTTGAAAACTATGTGCTGCATCCCAACAAACAAAAATAAGCTGGAATATCCTGAGAAAGTTGTTAAGCAAATCGATCCAAGTCAAATAAATTATAACCTTGAACCATACATATATGAAATGGCTACAGAAGTCTTACCATTTTCCTTAACATTGATTGACCTTGGTATGAAGGAGAAAATCAACTTTGACATTCTTAAAGATCTCCTCAAAAGAATCAAAGAGAAGTATGAAGCAGAAGAGGAGGAAGATCAAGGCTCCAGAGATGTTGCTTCAGACAGAAAAACTGTTGCAAATGTATTGCGAACAATTGTAGAAATGAAGCTAGACAAAACGCTTTTGACAGATATGCTTGTACCTATCATGTCAGAAAACAAAGATAGAATAGAATTTGAAATTGTAGAGAAGTGTACATATGCGCCAGGAAAGAGTGATTTGTCCTTTACATTAGCCATTCAAGATGATGACCAAAGTGAGAGTGATAAAATCGTTTACATTCATAACACTATAAAAGACATTGCACAAGAGCTTGGAGTTGCATCGATTACAAAACGTTTTATGATGGATCAAAACACAAAACCAATGGCTTGGGGCCAAGAAGAAAAGCTAACTTTAAGAATATCTGGTCTACTAGACAGCTACACAGATGGACTTGCAGTTCCAAAAGAGCTCATTCAGAATGCTGACGATGCAGGTGCTTCAAAGGTGTGTTTTCTTTATGACGAAAGAGACAATTTTGATGCAAGAGACAATTTATTTGACCCTGGTATGGCAGAATGCCAAGGACCTGCTTTATGGGTGTACAATGACGCAGTTTTTGAAGAAAAAGATTTTAAAAACATTATTGCACTTGGTGGAAAAACAAAACTTGAAGACACTTCTAAGATTGGAAAATTTGTTCTAGGTTTTTGCTCAGTGTACAACCTTACAGATGTTCCTAGCTTTATAAGCAAAAACACACTAGTGATACTTGACCCACACCTCGATCATCTTGGAGAAGCCGCTATTGGCACAAATCCAGGCCTACGGGTACCTCTAACAAGTAGCTGTAAAAAGAAGTTTTCCGATCAATTTAAACCCTTTAATAATGTGTTTGGATGCAATCTAAGTCAGAAGGATGAATATCGGGCCACGTTGTTTAGACTTCCACTGAGGACAAGCAAACAGACGGGTAGAAGTGAAATTAAATCTCTCCATTACACCAAAAGGGAAGTAGTGGAGTTATTACAGAAGTTTATCGAAGCAGCTGGAAATCTTTTGCTTTTCACACAGAGTGTTACAGAAGTTAGTATTTACCATCTTGATTCTAGAGGCCAAAACCCTGATAAAGACATGGAGCTCATTTATAAAGTGGTAAAGGAAGTTACAAATGGTTCAAAAAGTGACACTTATGTTCTGAGAAAAGTTGCTGAGACTGTTAAATCCAGTGATCAGGTTACACGAAATGAAGTCCCTCTTCCAATTCAGAATGTAAAGATACAACTTGAGCTATTTTCACCTGCTGAAAATTTATTCAAGGAGATAAAAGCTTTACCCATATTCCAGAATGTAACAGATTGGCTTGTTTCATGGGGAACTGGTAGAGAGACATTTGAATTGGCTCAGAAGTTGAAGTCTCAAGGAGCAATACCAGTAGGCACAGTGGCTGCACCAGTACAACTTCGTGGTACTGAATTGATAGATTTCTTAAAACTGGAAGACTTACCATTAGGATTCTATAAGGAAAGTAGAATCTTCTGTTTCTTGCCACTGCCGATGAAAACTAGAATACTTAATGTTCATATTAACGGTTGCTTCATGGTTGAGCAGGACCGTAAGAGCATTATTAGATATAATCAAGATAGCAAATCAAATGATGGTCATCTTTGGAACAGTAGGATGTTAACCGACGTGATACAAAGTGCTTTTCTGAACTTGATGACGTACATTGCTGGAAAGAATGGGGACCAGATATGTAGAACTGAGTATTGGAAACTTTGGCCATTATTCATTGACCAGGATGAAATATTTCCTCTTTCAGAATCTTTCTACAAAAGAGTTATGACAGAGAATGATACTCTATTATATCGCCATAATCCATTTGAAAACAAATCAGAAGCAAGTTCATTTAAAGGTTCAGTCTTTCTAGACCCTAGATTTAGACATTCTAATGCATGTGGGAGTGTAGCATTCGACTGTCTACTTTATTTTCACAACAAAGACCAGTCATTAGGTGGAGATGGTAGAAAACTTATGGATATGCCTTTAGACAAATATACCACATTTCTGGAGATTGACGAGGAGCTTATGGCAAGACAGGTGATTTCAAAGAAGACATTTTTCAAAGATTACTTTTTTCCAAGACAAGATGATGAGTATTGGAAGCAATCTGATGCTACTACAAAGATGTACGCTCTGCTTGAAGAAGCATTGGAGGATGAACAGCTACACACATTGGTATCGGAGAACCATTGCATGCCAGTTAAAGTTTCAAAACAACTACGAAAACCTTGCGAATTGGTAAGAGAAGGTGGAGATGTTAGTACATTGTTTAATGAAGAAGATGGTAGATTTCTGGATCCAAGATTCATCAAGTATGAACATAAACTTTTAAATATGGGCATGATGGACAAAATTATAGCGTCAGGTATGCTATTAGAGAGAGCAGCCTCTATCAATACTCTAAGTGCTGAATATGGCATGATAAGATCAAGAGCCATCATATCTTACTTGAATGAAAACATTTGTATACACGCTGACGTTGCTTCATCTTTGACCGATATTACCTTTCTACCAGTAATGCAGAGACATCCTGATTGGCCACTCACTTGGAAAGGAGAAGAACTTCCATCAAAGTTTTTAGAACCTAAATGCTTGTTTTCCTGTGAAACCAAAAACATTGTTGGGTCAGTTGCATATGTAGTAGATGCACAATTGACAGACGAAGTGACTAAATGTATTAGGCTAAAAACTGTTACGACAGAAATCCTTGTGGAACAGATGGAAGCAATTGCTAAAGCTAATCTGGATTCATCGGGTGGCTTGAAAGGCATTTGTGAACAGTTATACGAGAAATTAAACTGCTGTTTGAGCAACGCCACATACAGTACTAATACAAAATCTCGGCTAAGCAAGCTTGTTGACTGCAAAGTGGTAATGATAGACAAAATAATGGCAAAGCCCTGTCAGGTTTCCTTTCATCTAAACGGGACATGCAGTCCTTATTTATTTCGTTTACCAACGGAGCTGATACAGTACAACTACTTATGGAACTATACAGGAATCCACGCCACTTTTCCAGGCAAAACATTCTACGAGGTCATACAGAAAATTGAAAAAGATAAAAGAAAGTTGGTTTTAGAGGAAAATGAAATTCAAAGTTTCATCAACATATTGACAAATTTGTCTAGATGTGACATTGATGAGGATATAAAGGCTAATCTTTTTGTCCCAGACAACAAAGGTGTGCTACAACACATTGACAGTGTTTGCTATGATGATCCTGATTTCCAATATAATGATGATGACGTTTTCATAACACATGGACAAGTTACTATGGGATTGATTGAAAAACTTGGCATCAAATCTAAAAAGCATCTCTATCTCTCTAGATTTTCTGATTCAATTCCCTTTGGGCAAAAAGAGAAACTGGTGACAAGATTGAAAGTGTATTGGATGCTTACCCAAAAGACCATTCTGTTTTAAATGAACTTCTACAAAATGCAGACGATGCTGGCGCAACTGAAGTTCACTTTGTTTTGGATCTTAGACAGCTGGAAACAAAACAAATTTTTGACAAGAAATGGGCACCTCTCCAAGGACCTTCTTTATGCATTTTCAATGACGCTTGCTTTACAGAGCAGGATCTGAAAGGTATTCAGAATTTAGGAGAAGGAAGTAAGTCAAAAGATCCTACAAAAACCGGACAATTTGGGGTTGGATTCAATGCTGTTTACCATTTGACTGATGCACCATCGTTCATGACGATAGGAGAGGAGTGTCCAGGCGGTGGCACTTTTTGTGCATTTGATCCACATTGTTCATTTTTATCAGTTGCACAACCAAATGCACCTGGGATGAGACTCAATCTTGAGATATTAAAGGCCAAGTACGGTCAAGTGTATGATGGATACTTGCAAGATATCATTCCGTCAGAGAAAGGCACATGGTTTCGACTCCCTCTGAGAACAGAAGAACTGGCTAAGAAGTCAGAAATAAGCAAATCAGTTTGTGATGAAATTGTTGTTCAGAAATTGCTAGATGAAATGAAAAACCAGATGCAAACTAGCTTGTTGTTTATCTCTAATGTTAGACAAATAAGCATATCTTCTGTACCGCAAGGATCAAACACGTTGTCGAAAACGTATAGTGTCACACGTTCGATCCCAGATGAGTGGGCTTCAAATTACGAGAATTTTTCAAAATCAGTTGCTTTACAATTGAAAAAAATGAAAAATGAGGGGGCAAAATTAGATGAATTGAATTTTAATGAGACAAGGTATGTTGCAGTGATAGATGATAATTATGGCAAAAAAGACTATTGGGCAATCGTCAAGGGCTTTGGCTTCAGTCAAACAGAACAAATACCACCTATTATAATAGATCAAGCATCTAGAAAAGAAATAGGGTTTCAACCAACTGCAGGAACTGCAATGCATATTCTGTCAAAAGGGGACCATCAGACAGAACACAATACACATATGGGAAAAGGAAATGAAAACACCGTAAATGAAAAACGCATTGAACATGGTGGACTTGCACCCTTCCAGACTAAGGCTAGAATGGAGCAACGTGAAACTGCAACCTACGAGTTGGAGCATGGCACAAGAATTGGGCTTAGTTCAAGATCAAATTTCAAGACCGACAATAAAAGAAGCATAGGATATAGTGGAAATGCTTTTTGCTTCTTACCATTACCTATCAAGACCGGCCTTCCAGTTCATATCAACGGTCACTTTTCTGTATTTGCCAATCGGAATGCTCTCTTCAGTGAGAATATAGGAACAGATATTCGTGCTGTATGGAACAATACTTTATTACAAGATACAGTCGCACACACATATGCTAGCTGTATAGAGTATTCAAAGGAAGTCATTGTGAAGATTTGTAAACCAATTGGTAAACTTTCAAAGCTTGACAAATATTTTGAAAAATTTCCAGATTTCACAAAAGTCAACGGTGAATATTATAGAAAGTTGGTAAAGGCAGTGTACTGGCAACTTTATGACAGACAACTAGCCGTTTTCCCTATATGTCCAGAATTCTCTCAAAGAACACATGATTGGAAAAATGTTCATCATCAATCTAACTTAGAAAACACAATAGTGTGGCAACCTTTGAAATCCGCATCAAGTAGATTTGACGTGTGCTTTGACAAGTTGTCATCATGGTATGACGATGACGATGGTCTTACTACCCTTGGACTTTCAACAGAATCAAGGCTCGCTAAATTGAAGCGCCGTAAAGAAGAGGAAAATACATTAAGGCACATTTTAGTAGCTATAGGAATAAAGCTGACTTGTGCTCCGATGTGGATATTTGACAGCCTTTGTTTGACCTGGCCGTCTAAACAAAGCTCGTCATCTCTCCAATGTTCTAATGATACTGGAATTTTGCAGTGTACAACAAGCCTGGCCACTATCCTTTCCTATGGCATTAGACACGAATTGTCAGATTTCATATTTGGCTTTTTGAAGTCTTGGAATGAACAAATTGAAGATGGATGCCTTATCAGGGAAATTGATGTACCTATTGAAAAGTCGCTTTTCAAATCAATAAGCAACCTATCAACATTTTTAAAGTTTTGCATGACTCTATCAACAGAATCATCACATTATGAATCTCTCCCAATCTTGGTCGACAATTTAAATCAACTGAAATGTTTTACATCAACATTTATACTGTCTCCTTATTGCAGTTTGTTAAAAAAGTCCGGAGACAAGTTTGTTCATGAGCAGCTGGTGGAAAACTTACATAGATTTAAAAAATACTTTGACCATTTGTCCATATCCAAATTTTGTAGTCTTTTGCCAAGTACTGTTAATGAGTCAATGATGAAGATCGATGGTCCAGTGGAATTAAATAAAGATGCACCCAGTCGCTTATGGTTTATCCAGTTATGGTCATACCTTGAGACTGTGGATATTGATTCAGAGATTGAGAAATGGTGTTTCTTTCCCATTGCATCAAAAGATAAATTGGAGCTGGTTTCTTTCGACAAGGCATATATAGCAGTTGACTACACTAGTTTTGATATTAATCAGCCAGGTGATAAAGAAATAGTGGCGGTACTAACGAAGATTAAAATTCCAGCACCAGCCAAGAACATAGTTGGACTTTCAAAACATATATGTCAGTATGCCTCCACGAAAAAACGTCCAGATAGATTAGCTAGATGTTTGAAATACCACGAACAGCTATTGAATGCCTGCGAATTGTCCGAAAAGGAGTGTAACGCATTGTTGACGTATTTCTCGACCTGGATAGAAGAAACAGAAAATGTTAGCGACATTTGTGATCCATTGAAGCAAGTAGAGATCTTTCCATCTGTATTTGGAGGTCGATCTGCATTGAATAACACTGATAACCATTTAGTTGTTGATGTAACGAACTGTAACTTTGAACCAGCGGGTTTAAAAGAGGCATCGTTAGCTGCAAATTTGGTTCTTATTAAACATAATAGTTTCCATGTGGAGTTGTATAAACAGTTGCAGTTGCCAGTTTGTAAGGAACATGTGAACGAACACAAGCTATTGGAGTTGTATACTAACTTTGTACTACCAAGGTTTGCCCTTATTCCAAAAAAATGTCGAATCAACCATTTGCAGTTCATTAAAGATTATCTGTTGAGGAATGCTATAATCCATCAGAAATTAAAGGCTTGTCGTGTCATTCCCTCAGGGCAACATTTGAAAAAAGCAAATGAATTTTACAGCCCTCACATGAGAATTTTTAGGAGTATGTGTATGTCTTCAGAGATGCCACCTGCACCATTTAATAGCCTGTTCTGGAAAGAATTTATGGAAAAGGCTGGGATGATCTGCTCATTAAGTCAAGAAAAGTTCTTTCAATTTGCATTGCAAATAGAAGCTGAAGATGGAGATGAGGATCAGTCTATAGAATTAGTGAAATATCTCTTCAACGAAGATGACTGGCATAAAGATGATTCATTTTTACGTAGAGTAAGAGAAATCAAATTTGTTAGATGTTCTTCCATACTTTGTGAACTAGACTGCATTAGTCCACAATTTTTGAGAAATACATTGATTTCATTTCGAAACGCAATACCTTACAGTAAGCATCAACTTGCTTGGACAATGGCGCCTATTTTACCAAAATATGCATCTCCAGGCAAAACAAGTCTCAGTGAAAAGCTTGGAGTACAGCAAGAGCCTAATCTTACAACTTTTATCTCGCATGTTCACAAAGTGTGCCACTCTCTCCAGCACCATCCAAATATGCATTTGGAATGTTTGTATGATCTTCTGAAAACTTTCTACAATTATATGAATGAAAATGGACGTGACTTGGAACAACTACGAGTAAGACTTGCTGAGACACCGTTCATATACGTAGAAAAACACAGATTGTTTTGCAAACCAAGTGATGTAGTAATTCAGGCCCAAGACTACGATTTGATAGAACCATATTTTGTAAAATGTTCGGAAAAGTACGGTTTTTACTTCGACCTATTCAGGTCGCTTGGCGTTAAAGATGGACCTGATATTGACAATTACCTAGGAGTCCTGTTAAAGATAAAAGAAATAGTTGGATCAAGAAGTCTTAAGCCAGAATATTTAACGACAGTTGAAAAGACAGTACAGAAAGTCCTTTTTCTTTTACAATACATGTCAGAAAAAGCACAGCCAGTTCTCCGAGAATTTTATCTGTTGTCTGATGATTCGAAGCTTTACCTGTCCTCAGATTTGGTTTTGAGAGATCGTGTTAAATTTGAAAGGAGACTGGAGAATCAACAGGCGATTAAGTTTGTGGCCGATATGTCTCAGTTTGTTGAAAAGGGCATTGATGTACAACGCTGTTTAAAACAACTTCCAAATGAGATGCAGCCTAATTATCTTAGCCATCTTGTATCCGAACAACTTTATGAAAGTAATAACTACTTGCAAACAGATGATTTTAATCAGTTGAACTCGTTTTTATGTAGCGATTTGTTCATTACTGCAATGCTAAGAATTGGTCAAACTTGTTTTGAAAATGATGAAAGAAATCAGTCATCTTTAAATATGATAGAAACTAGTTTAAGAACATTTAAAACACAACCCGTTGAGCTACTACAGACAATCTTGGTATGTAAGAACATCCCAGTACAGTCCAGCATCAGAAGTCAAATCTATTTCCTTCATCTAGAAGAAGGAAGGGCAACGTTATTTTTAGCCTATGATTCAACAGACTTTTCTTCCTGGCTTAAAAAACGGATTTATGCAATTGCTCATAGCATAGTTAGCCTATGTCCACGTTCTATGAGAAAAATGAAGGATACAGTTCAAATCCTAATCTCCCTTTACACAAGCACTGAAGATGAAATTAATGAACTTTTGAATAATCTCGAGATAGTTGAAATGGATTACAAGCCAGCATCATCCTCTTGGGTTCCCCTTCCAGGCACCCCAGTGCCACAAGATCTGCTTGATCTTTTATGTCAGGATATTATTGAATTTAAAGCAGGCGATTATGCCGTGTATGAGGTATTTGATAGTGCTAATGAAGCGATACTTCGAGATCGACCTGATTCTAGAATGTACATTTATGTTCAGATTAAAAAGAAGTGCGATAATACCTTCTTTCCAACCTATGAGGTTGATGTTGGAGATGGGCAAAAGAAAGTGGTTCTGTCGTTTGATCTCTACCAAGTTGTCCATCAAGAATATGTACACACTGATGTGGAAACATACACCGACGGTCATGCGGGATTCAATGTTGGAAAAAGAAACGCCATTATAAAAGGAATGGAAGAATCCCTTATTCGTTCTTACCGGATGGGAGAGAAGCCGTTTCGTAAGGTGTATAAACGAATGCTTCTGAAGTGGCATCCCGACAAAAACCCAGAAAATCTTGCTTTTGCTACAGAATTAACACAACACATTGTTAGTTTTGCTCGGAAACTTCTTAATGGGGAAATAAAAATTGATGACATCCCTGAATATCGACAGTGGTACAGAAATTCGAATCAAGCTTATAATGCATGGGATGAACACATAAATCGTGGAAGTGCACACAATCAATCGTTCACTTTTGATGCCAACGGGTTTGCAGATGAACTTGGAAGACGACGAGCCGGAAGGAGTGGCGGCTATAGTCAGGAATACAGTGGCTATGGTCAGGAACATTATAATTATTATAGACAGGAACAATACCAACCTAACCCTCAGCCGCAAATGGGACGAATTTGGTTAAAACAGGCTAAAAGCGATATCATTGCTGCAGGATCTTTACTGAATATTGCAGACCAGCATTCCTTCAATTGGGTGTGTGTTCTTAGTCAGCAAGTATGTATACTTTTTTCAATTTTGAATGATTGTTTGCCCTGTCTACAAAAGTTTCCTCAAAAGGAACAAACGGGTGTTTTAACAAAACTGCTGTTAAACCTTTATTTTATTCGACATTTGTCATCCTTTCTTTTGTATTTCTAAATAATTTCAAGAAGCAAAGAGGCACCAATGGGGCATTCAAAATCTGCTCAAGCCAAAGAAAAATCTGTTAGCTCAACAGGACCGATCGAAAATCCATGTGAGTTTATATCATTACTTGGCGTTCGTCGTCGTCATTTGTTAACATAATATCGAAAATCTTCACTGTAACATGTGAAACTGCGCAGAATTAAATCCTTGGGGTGTCCTGCACACGTGTTTCGATTTTTGTTTGGTCCGTCAAAAGCATGACCGCCGTTCCCAAGGGATATGACTACTGTTTTTGGCTAGTAAATCAAGTGACAGAGAAAGTCTGATCCATCCTTTCGTCTTCAGCATCATAGGCCGTGCAAAAGTCTCCATATAGTCGAAGTTGTCAGATGACAAAGACCTCTTCTTCATAATCTAATTAAAAAGAAATTTGAATATTTAGTTAAATGGTGCTTTGCTAAATCTTAAACCCATAAAGGCTATGATAATTGGACTGACGTAGAAATGATTACTGCACTTAACTTTCTTTAGAAAATATTTACATACGTGTTGGAAAACAAATATATCGCCAAGTTATTGGTATTCCTATGGGAACCAATTGCGCCCCACTTATAGCAGATCTTTTTTTTATATTGTTATGAATCACAACAATTAGTTTGCGTTGTTGATTACCGTTCAGTTGATTTTGTGTTTCTTCGTGCTGTTTTTGTTCGTGTTTACCGGTTTCATCGTTGCCCTTTCGGACTTTTGACAATAGAATGTCCCATTGGTGCCTATTTGCTTCCTTCATTGGGTCCAAAGTGTCAGATGACCCCATATAGGAATTAATTATGACCCTTTAAAGGTAAAACAAAAGCATTTCCCCCAAGGTTTATGGCCTACAGAAGTCTGAATGATAACTATTGTAGATTGAGGGAAGCTGTGGCTTGTTTAAACCTTAAGCTCATTTAAATATACAAAAGTCTTCAATGGGTTAATGGTTCCAGATGACCCATTATAGGGAATATGGTTATAGCGAAGCGGAGCGAGACATAGGTATTACTTAACCAGCGACGGCGTTAAAGGACAAGGTATGATAAGGGCTATTTTTGGCCCCTTTTTCAAAAATGAAATTTTATGCTAAAATGTTGATTTATATGATATTAAGTAATGAAAGTTCATAAATTTAATTGTTTTAAACAAATAAAAGATCAAAACCTGATTGTTGCATTTGATCAAACTTGAAGGAAAAGGGGCTTTTTCTAAAAATTACTAAAAATTCGGTAGATTTTTATAAGTTTTTGGCTAAAATAACTATGAGCGGACAAGCGGCCCACAAAAATATTTTAACTGTGGATTTGGCATACGAAAACTATTGTTTTCAGAAATTATCTTTGTGGGCCGCAGGTCCGCTCATATTTAGATCTCATAAAAACTGTTGTAATTTTAACAGTTTTAAGCCAATTTTGCTACATTTCATAGTTCTGTGAGGGGGGTCAAGGGGGTGTCCAATAACACCTTAACAGGGAATTGATTTTCCCAATAACAGATAACAGAGAATTGATATCCTCAATAACAGATAACAGCATTTAAAAAGCCAAAAACAGTATAATATGTAAGTATTAAAACCAATAACAGCTAAAAACTATGTCAACTTTGTTGACACTTTCACAGTTCTACCACTTTTAGTTGTCACAGCTCTCATAAAGTCTATTTTTGGACTGACCATTTCAATTTAGCTAACATACTATTTTTAATAACAGATAACATTAAATTATATTATTCAATAACAGGTAACAGTAAACTGAATTTCTTCAATAACAGTTAACACAGAACTGGTCAATAACAGTTAACATTAAATCTGATATCTGCAATAACAGCTAACAGAGAACCAATTTAAGCCAATAACACAGGAACAGCTAACCCCCTTGCCCCCCCCCCCCCTTCTGTCATTTTGTGTGTATGCGTAATTATGCAATATGTCAAATTTCCAATAAAATTTTGCCTGTTCCAAAAAATATATCATCTGAATCACAAAATCACACAGTTATAATTCAATATTCCAATTTTGGAAAAATTGTCCAATTTAGGGGGCCAATTTGTGCTCTTATCCTATCTTGTCCTTTCAATGTTAAGGTTTTATGAGCACCTCCATATCTCAAGAACTATATGTCCTAGGTTGATGAAACTTTATATGCCCCAGCAGAAGCTTAGCACATTTGCATTCCATCCTTTGACCTTGACCTAGATTCCCGGTTGAATGCTTCGACTACTTTGAATGCATATAATAGCAATGTTTAGGTTTTGCGAGCATCTCCATATCTGAAGAACTATAAGTCTTAGGTTGATGAAACTTGGTATGCATATGCCCAAATAGTAGCTTAGAATATTTGCATCCGAATCTTATGACCTTGACCTTAATTTTCCAGTTGATTGACTGATCTTCAATACATATGATAGCAGTGTTAGGGTTTTTCGAGCACCTCCATATCTCAAGGATTATAAATCCTAGGTTTGTGAAACTTGGTATGTGAATGCCGCCCCAGTAGCAGCTTAACACAGCTGCATTCCCATCTGTTGACAATGACATTGACCTTGATTTTCTGGTTGAGTGACTTGAACAATTCTCAATACATAACAAAATTATAGTAGTGTAAAGTTTTTGGGGAATAGCTATATGTCATAGGTTAATAGACCTTAATATTATTATTACTTTATGTTAGTCATCTTCATCTTTCGACCTTGACTTTGTTTACAGTTGAAAGTCTGAGTTATAGTTTTATTGCTATCTTGGGCGTATCAAAGTTTTTCATTGGTATTTTAGGCTATGTGATTGAAGGTTGTTTTTTCTCAAAAATAAGTAAATATTTAATAAATGTACAGTGTAATAACTAAGTGTTCTGATGGTGCCGGCAGGCGAGACATACCTAAGTGTGAACTCTTGTTGTATGTTTTTGCTGATATAGACAGCTGTTGCTTGCTTAAACCAATTTATTCAGCTCTACAAAAGTCTCCTTTTGGGTCAAAGTGGTCAAATTATCCTTTATAGAAATAATAGCTCATTGAAGAGACTGATCCTTGTAGCTTAAGGACCTAGGTAAGCGATTCAGGCTCCTGATTTTCGGTCGAATTTTATAGAGTAAAAAGCACGGGTTATGAAAAAGTGAATGGCGTGCCGGCGGGGACAATTTTCCGAACAGTTTTCTCAGCAAATTCTTATCACAGCCCTTGATATTTGGTATACAGCATCAGCATTATTCGTCGGAAGCTCACCTAGTGCCTGATTAAGGATGGCCACTCCAGAACTTTTTTATATGAAAGATTTTATTATTTGTGAAAGAAATGATAGATAATGGTCCACTAAATCAAATGAAAAAAAGAAACATATTGGTATGTGTGCTCGTTTCCAAAATATATGACGTTAATAATTTGTCGGAAAATCAGACGCCTCTAGATTTTACATAATTTTAACATTGTAACGTTTTGGGCCTTGAAATTTATATCAAGAATTTCAAGAAATTGTAAACAGTTAGTTTTTAACCTGCGTCGCCAAAGGCGAAAGCAGGTCTGGTAGTCGGGTCACTCCGTCCGTCCGTCTGTCCGTCCGTTGCCCTATGGGGTGCCTGTCGTGTGTAATCTAAATCTCAAAAACCAAACACTAGATCTTTCTAATTTTTTTTACAGTGATTACAGATATATTGAAGATGTGCACCTCCCCTTTTGGGATCTTTTCAATCTGATTAAAATCGGATCTATCAAGTGTTCCTTCTGTCACTGCAAGGTAGATCTGAAGACATCCCATTCTACTTTCTGTTCTGATGACCTTTTTCGAAATCCTTTTGATTTATCATAAGAAATTATGCTTCCAAATCTTAAAAGCTGTGATTTGATTGGCTAATTAAAAAGGTCATCAGAACAGAAAGTAGAATGGGATGTTTTCAGATCTACCATGCAGTGACAGTCGAAAACAACTGAAAGAACTGATTTAAATCAGATTAGATAATTTTATATTTTCGTTTAGAAATGAAGGGCTCAAAAGGGGCCAAAAAGCGACTGTTTTTATTAGTTTCCACAATAACTTTGTTTTTGGTTGACCAAATGCTATGAAACTTTACAGTATTGTAACTTAACATCTGGTTTCCGTGTGATAACTTGAGTATTTATTGAACGACTGTTTTGAAATTTTGATATGATTTTTCTATTCACTAAAGGAAGGTTGATATTGCATTTGGGGTTTCAGGCCCCTACAGTTTTTAGAAAAAAGGCCAAAAAGGGCTAAAATGATTGTTGTGACAAAACTTCTGTAGAATGTTTATTTTTTTATCTGATTTTGATCATTCTTTTTTATTGAAATCCTCATTTAAGAAATTCTGTCAACTAAATGGGTCGTTGGTTTTGATATATATTCCACCGTTACGTTGCTACATGTGGTCAAAAAGGGGCCACACCGAAAAAATCAACTTTTTTATTTGTGGTCCGATTCTGATTTTTTTTCATTCGAATCCTTGTGAGAATCCTTGCCTGCTCTTTTCAATCAAATTTGCAATATCTCTTACCATTTCTGCGAAATTAGGGCTTGAAGAGGCAAACAACGCCATTTTCATTTTAAGTTTGTCCATGTAAATATATTAAGCTGTAGTGGACCAGCCAATTGTTGTGAAGTTTTAATAGGAAGGTTTTATCCACTAAAGGAAGGTTGATACTGTATTTGGGGTTTGTGGCCCCTACCGTTTTAGAAAAAGGACCAAAAAGGGCTAAAATGTGTGCATTGACGAAACTGTTGTAGAATTTTTATTTATTCATTCGATTTTGAAAATTCTTTTTTTGTTGTTGAATTGCTTATTGAACTCTGTCAACTTTATGTGTCAATGGTTTTAAAATATACTGCCTCTTTACATTGCTACAGAGGGCCAAAGAGATGCCACGCCCATAAAATCAACTTTTTATTTTTGGTCTGATTTAAAAAAAACAAAACAATTTTTGTTGGAACCCTTGTGAAAATCCCTGTTCGTGTTTTTCAATCAGATTTGCATTAATTCTTCACTACAAACTACCAAAGCTCTGAATTGTATAGTATTTGTACTTAATCGCACTAAAATGTACTCGACCATTCTGAACAATTCTGAAAACTACTTATATATATATATAATAATTGCACTCAACCAAAGTCTGAAAATTCTTAAAAAGACTTAAACGTACTTGACAATTTCAAACGTACTATTGTCAGTCTTAAAGTTTTCGACCTAGTCTTAATTGTACTCGACAAAGTCTGAAATGTACTCAACCTTGTCTAAAACGTACTTTACTCATTAAATATAAATTAAGACTATCAAACATTAAAGATTTTATCTTATGTTACAAACGTGTGTTAATTATTGATTTCATTCGGTCGAGAATGTTTATTAAAGTTGAATACAATTCAGAATTTGTCGAATACATTTAAGAATTTACATTTTCTTCCTTATTTATCCGATAGTTAACTTTAATTAAAGTCGATTAAAACTAAGTACTTTTCAGATTTATTAAAACGACCAAGTACATGTCAGACTTTTTACCCCAAAAAATCAGACTTTGGTCGAATATAATTGAGCCCTATTCAGACTTTTTCAGACTGGTCGAGTACTTTTCAGTACAGTTAAGTACAAATGCTATACCATTCAGACTTTTGGTAGTTTGTAGTTCTTACTGTTTTTGATGAAATAGGGGTCAAAAAGGACCAAATATGTCAATTGAAATAAGAGTTTTTTCTATTACATGTTGGTGTAAATATATATGTGTCAAATATGCATTTCAAAGTCCACCACAGGGTGCATGTGTCAGTAAGCTTTGTAAGTCCACCATGGGCTGCATGTGACCAAAGCAATTGTCTATCCATATTTGGCCTCCAACGTACAGGGCTCAACATGTTGCTCGGCGTAGCTTTTTATTTCATTTAGAAATAAGGGACCCCAAAAGGACCAAATTTGTTTTCCTTCTTTAGTTCTTGTTGACAGATTGCTATAAAGTTTTCCAATATTGTTCCTTACCATTAAATGATTGATTTGAATGGTTTATGGGGTATCTCTTTTTTGTTGTTGAAAAATGAGGGCCCTAAAAGGGGAAAATGCAACCTTTTTTATGTCGCCTGCAACGTGTTGCAGAAGCAACATATAGGGGTTACTTTGGCACCATCCGTCGTCTTGCGTCATCGTCCTGCGTCCTGCGGCGTCACTGAAATTTCCGTCGCAGTGTTCCGGGAAACTACAAATCTCAACCTCTTGATATTTGGTATGTGGCTTCCTCCTTTGTTACTATGTAATGTAAAGCGATTTTACACCCTTATCTCATATACTTCCTGTTTATTGAATATTTTAAGACGCAGGCGACATACGTCTCCCATGGAAGACAGCCATTCTAGCTTAATTATGGTCCGATTAAGAAAAAAAAAACAAATTGTAAGTTAATTTTTGTTATGTATTGGATACAAAATGGAGTATAATTTTTAGTTAGCCATCACTTGGGGTCCGTCGTTGTCGTTAATTTTTCTTTAATAATCTTCTCCTCTGAAACTTCTTAAGGCCACAGGTAGTAATGTGTCATATCGTACAATGTTTGGTAAAGGGATTTTGTCATGGTATGGTAAAGGGAGGTCATGGTTTGTACAAGGGATTTTTTTCTAAAATATGTAAAAATACCTTTATTTTAGCATCAATTAGTGAGGAGAGCTGAAAGGAATTGAACATGACGATAAAGGTTAACTGTGTTAGCTTTAAATCTGCTTAGTTGTGCTTATTAACCAAATTCAAATTTTGTCATGGTTTGGTAAAGGGAACAGAAAATTGTCATGGTTTATACCATTTTGTCATGGTTTATCACATTTTCTAAACTTAGGAGATCGGACAAATTATTAGGTATTTTCTGCTGTTTTATTGTGTTTGACGACATATTGTGTTTCCGTGTTTCTTAATACGCATCTTTAACCCCCCAAAAAATCATTGGATCGTTTTTTGGAATTTATAAATCGTTACCTTCAGTAATAGCATATAAAAGATATATATTTATATATATATAATTTAAATCTTTTTAATTGCTCTAGACCGTCACTAAGCCAACAACATATACTAACCATCAGGATTACCATTGAACAATCAAATATGAATATGGTTATTGTACAATGTATAAGCTTCTTAAACAGTACAAGCTTCTCCTGAAATACTACGGATGAAGCAAACGTTTCTCTATTAGTAGTACTATAAGCACTGCTGTTGCACTGAATAATATTATCATGGATGAAGCAACATATTCCCTGAGATATGCAAGAAGCAGATGTACATGTACCAATGGGGTATCCATAACTGAATGTCAATCAACAACGCGAAATCCAGTCGAAACGAGAATGAACTCAGGTGCTCCGGAAGAGTAAGCAGTTCCTGCTTGCTATAGCACACCCGTCGCGTTACCAACAGTCAATTCAGTGCAGCAAATCCGGTAAAGGAAGACAAAACAAAACCCTATGACAAACCAACGTCTGCACTCATCTGATGCCCTTTGCAATAGTTCAGTTGTGTCCTTCTATTAATACTGAAAGGAAAAGCTTCATTGATAGGGAGTAGAGAGTGTATATATATTAGCGGCAATAAGCAAAATCATGCATTAAACCTAATGCCTAGTCAGTGTTTTCCTGTATACCTTTGTATCTTTTTTTACTTTGACTTTCCATATTAAATCCTATATCATTTCTCGAGCGATGTTATTGTCTCAGCTTATGCCTACATCTAATATGGGAGTCTCGAAATGATATGGAACATGATATGGCAATTTCTGTATAATAATAATTATCTCATTTATGAATGGCATACAAATTATACTGTTATAATTTTTTCCAGGAACGGTTGATATGTATATTTATAGTATGCATTATTTTGGTAATATATATGACCAGTTTAAGGTTTAAAACATAATTGTTAGCTCATATGATTGAATAAGATTTAAAATATAATTTTTGTCTCGCCTGCGAAGCAGAGCGGGACATAGGTGTTACTTTACCGGCGGCGGCGGCGGCGGCGACGGCGGCGTTAACTTTTTGGAAAAGTTTTATGAGCACCTCTATATCTCAAGAACTATAGGTCCTGGGTTGATGAAACTTGGTGTGCATATGCCCCAGTAGTAGCTTAGCACAGTTGCATCCCCATCTTTTGACCTTGACCTTGATTTTCCGGTTGAGTGACTTTGACAATTTTCAATACATATAATAGCAATGGAAAAGTTTTGCGAGCACTTCCATATCTCAAGAACTATAAGTCCTAGGTTGATGAAACTTGGTATGCATATGCCCCAGTAGTAGCTCAGCACAGTTGCATCCCCATCTTTTGACCTTGACCTTGATTTTCCGGTTGAGTGACTTTGACAATTTTCAATACATATAATAGCAATGAAAAAGTTTTGCGAGCAACTCCATATCTCAAGAACTATAGGTCCTAGGTTGATGAAACTTGGTATGGGTATGCCCCAGTAGTAGCTCAGTACAGTTGCATCCCCATCTTTTGACCTTGACCTTGATTTTCCGGTTGAGTGACTTTGACAATTTTCAATGCATATAATAGCAATGGAAAAGTTTTGCGAGCACCTCCATATCTCAAGAACTATAAGTCCTAGGTTGATGAAACTTGGTATGCATATGTGCCAGTAGTAGCTTAGCACAGTTACATCCTCATCTTTTGACCTTGACCTTGATTTTCCGGTTGAGTGACTTTGATTATTTTTATTGCATATATTTGCAATGTTTAGGTTCTATAAACATCTTTTGATCTCAGAAACTGAAAATCCATGTAAATTCAAAATATAGTGGAAGAAAGAAAGAATAATTGTTTCTGATGGTGCCGGCAGGCGAGACATACTTTAGTGTTAACTCTTGTTTAAATATCCCTTGACCAAACCATGACCACCCTACACTAAACCATGACGTCCCTTGTACAAACCATGACAAGTAAAAATTTTATTTTTGCGATGCATGCTTTGTAAGCGTTTAATTACGCTGAAAAATGTGTCAAAAGATTGTATGCACAGTAAATGATTGTTTTTTAGCAACATCTGGCTTTTACTTTTGCTTGGAACATAAAATGATGTTATTTTATCAATTGAACAAAACTATTTTTCCTGAATGATTTAGCGAGTATATTCCATCATTTACATGTGCCATATTTTAGTATAAATATATCTTGCCCCTATATATGCCCGAAAACGCCTTTTGTGCCCGGAAAAATTATTATTTCATTTTTGCAGACGACATTATGCAAATATCCCTTGTACAAACCATGACGCCCTTGACTAAACCATGACAAAATCCCTTTACCAAACGTTTTACGATATGACACATTACTACCTGTGAAGGCATTGCTTTGAAACTTTGCACACTTAATCTATGGGATGTCCTCTACCAAGTGTGCACAAATGATGACTGTCGACCAAAAAACATCGCCGTCGTTGCTAAAATTAGAACAGGGGCCAGACCCTAGTTTTAGGCTCATGAAAGATAGAAAAAATCTGAAGCAACCTTCCTTTTTAGCTCACCTGACATGAAGGGTCATGTGAGCTATTGTCATCGTTAAGCGTCTGTCGTCCGTCTGTTAACTTTTTTCAATCATCTTCTTCTCTGAGACCACTGATGGGATTGCTTTGAAACTTTGTAAACTTGATCTTTAGGATGTCCTCTACCAAGTTTGTGAAATTTGTGAATATTGACCGACCAACATGGCCGCCGTTACTAAAAATAAAACAGGGGGTCAGCCCATAGGTTTTAGCTTATAGCTCAAAAAGTATAAGAGATACAGAAAATCCGAAGCAACCTACCTTCATCAGCATCAAAAGCTCTACAAAACTCTATATTGAGTCAAAGTTGTGGGACGACCCCTTATAGGAGTTATTTCTCCTTAATCGTCAAAATTGACCATTTTCACAGTTTTAGTCCCCTACCGGCGAATACCGAAGGGGACTATAGGTTTGCGCTCTGTCCGTCTGTCTGTCACGCCTCAGTTTTCCGCACTTTTTTTCTAAACATTTATAGATAATCAATTGATTTTTGGTATGTGTGTTTACCTTGATGAGTTACAGATCAAGTTTGAGTTTCGTGCCGGTCCACAAATTTTCATGGGAGTTATGGCCATTTGAACTTTGAAAATTCACTAACCTTTCAATTTTCCGCACTTTTTTTCAAAACGCTTATAGATAATGAACCGATTTTTGGTATGTAAGTTACACAAAAAGTAACCTTGATGAGTTACAGATCAAGTTTGAGTTTCATACCGGTCCACAATTTTTTATTGGAGTTATGGTCCTTTGAACTTTAAAAATTCAATAAAATATCAGTTTTCCGCACTTTTTTCTAAACGCATATAGATAATGAACTGATTTTTGGTATGTGAGTTTACCATGATGAGGTACAGATTAAGTTTGAGTTTCCTGCCGGTTAACTTTGAAGTTAGAAAATCCATTGCAATTTTATTTTCTACACTTTTTTATTGTTCCTTGTATATAATAAACTGATCAAGTTTAGCTATTCATTTGTTTGACAAATTGTTTCCAGTGACTGAAATATGAGGCCGGTAGGGGACTATGTATTGTTTTGCAATACTCTCAGAATGCTTGTTGGAATTGGATTTTATCTTAAAAACTGTAAGTGCTAGAGGAAAAAATAGCATTGCAAAGTTGTTCAGCTTATTGAGATCTACAAAAATGATTTCAGGGTCAACCGTTTAAGAGTATCCCCCTTTAACTGATTTTTCTTTCAATTTTAACTGATTTTTAAAAATTTTCTTCTCTGAAACCACTTTTGGGATTGCTTTGAAACTTTGTACACTTGATCTTTAGGATGTCCTCCATCAGCTCATTGAGATCTACAAAAATGATTTCAGGGTTAAAATTGTCAGATCATCCTTTTAAGTGTTTTCAATCAATTTTAACTTAATATGTTTGGGGTTTTTTCAAATGGAAGGCTTTGTAACTTTGTATTCTTGGTCTTAAAAGTGTTTTCTATCCCAACTAGTTTCTTTAATGTTACTTGCCAGGTACATGTAGACCATGTTGCACACCAGGTAAGAGGCTTTAGCATAAGAGATCAGGTGAGCGATTCAGGCTCCTGGGAGCCTCTAGTTGGTCAATAAAATCAAAACCACGATAGCAGAGAGGGAAAAGATGTTGCTTGCTTTATCCCTCAGTTTATTCAGTTCTTTAAAAAATATTTATTAGGCTGAAGCTGGCAGATGACGTACTATAAAATTTTGGCCCTTATTGTCAAGTTTTGGGTTTTTGTCTTGCAGATCAAACCTATAAAAGATTAAGAAAAGCTTTTGTTAGCTTAAATGGTTGGCTATATAAATAAAGTTCCCCCAAAATGCCCCAAATTCAAAGTCAGGTTAGCGATTTAGGCTCCTGGGAGCCTCTTGTATTTTTACCAAGCTTTTCTGTTTTCAATAAGTGGGACACAATTGGGAAAAATAGAAACTTTTAATTTTTATACGACCGCAAAAAATTGTGGGCTATTAATGGTATGATTCTGTCGTCGTCTGCTTCGTCGTCTGTTAACTTTAGTGTATACACGATAACTTTAGTTCTAATAATCTAAAAGCAATGAAATTTGACAATGATATTCCTTGCCATAAATGGATGGATGGGATTGATTTTGGGGGTCCCCACTTTTTACGTTTAGAAATTAGGGGCCAAAATTGCCAGTTTTATGTTTGTTTTCACAATAACTTTTGTTCTGGTTTACCAAATGCTGTGAAATTTTACAAAAATGCTTCATACCGTAAAAAGATGAATGGTTTTGATTTTTGAGATCCCCCTCTTTATGTGCCCTAAAGAGGCAAACAATTCAACTTTTTTGTTTCCTGTCCGATTTTGAAAACTTTTTGGGGCGTGTTAAGTTTTGTCAAGTAGTCAATACAAATTGGAGGATTGTTTTTTGCAGCCTTTCATTTTTAAGTAACGTAATACGTCATTTTCGAGTTCATTGCTTTTCCGGAAAAATCCCTCAATTAGACAGAAATTATCACGTGACTTTACCAGTTTTTGAGTCAAACTGGTTTGCTGCCTCATAGACTATGTTTAAGCATTTGTGGATTTATGAAAACAGTGATATCTTTATAAACGGTAAATACTTCAATTGAATTTAAAATTATTCTTACATGTGTAGAAACATTTCCAGAAATGCAGATTCCATCGTAAATAAACAACACAGCCGTATTTATTTTGATCTATTGCTCTTACTCGCACCGGAAGTCGTCATGCCCCAAAAAAGTATAATAAAAGAACATTTTCCGGTTCACCAGCCATTCCACGCTATCGTGAAAACGGCGTTATACGGCCAAAAATACCAAAATTGATTTTTTTGTTTATTGTCTGATTTCAATTTTTTTTTTTTTTGGTTTATAAATTCTTGTCAAGTCGTGAATTTACTAAATTTAGGATTAATTTTTGTATCACCTCCCTCCGGACCAAAAGAGGCTAAAATGAAAGGTAGCGGATATCTTTTATTAAGGACCAAAATGGGTAGTATTTTTATGCCCCATCTACGAAAGAAGAGGGGCATATAGTGTTCGGGTCCGTTCGTTCGTCCTTCCGTTCGGCTGTCCGTCCCAAATCCCATTTTTCCTAATTCCCACTTACTGACAAATGCCACATCAATCATACTGGTACGGTAGGTGCATCTAGTGATGATAATCACATTTCATGCTTCGGATGCTGGATGTGACCTATATTTTCCACATGAATGATCATGTACAGAAAAATGGTTAAAGTCTATTCCCGCTTACTGACAAGTGCCACATCTACCATATTGGTATGGTATGTGCACCAAGTAATGCTAAGCACAATGCATGCTTCGGATGCTGAATGTGACCTATTTATTCCGCATGGATGGCCTCTTAAAGAAGAGTGGTTAAAGTCCATTCCAACTAACTGACATGTGCCACACCTACTATATTATTATGGTAGGTGCACCTTAGTGGTGCTAAGCACAATGCATGCTTAGGATGCTGGCTGTGACCTATATTTTCCACATGAATGACCACGTATAGAAGAATGGTTTAGTCAAAGTCCATTCCTTCTGACTGACAAGTGCCTTAATAGCAACCATGGTGATGCCTTAGTGATTACGAAAAAAAAATGTTGCGAGATGGGGCATTATGTCTTTTGGACATATTCTTGTTGTAATTATCATCGAGCCCAACGGCGTTGGGAGGGGATATAGCGTTTTGTTCGTTCGTTCATACGTACGTACATAATGGTTTTTGTTATGTCAATAACTTGGGAACTAAACGTCAGAGAGAGATGATATTTGATCAGTGGGTACATCTTTGATGGTAGTCAGCATCAGTACCAAAATAAATGACTTTGACCTATATTTTTCGCATGAATGACTCGGGCTAATGTTTTGGTTAAGGTCCATATCTCAGCAAATGCAGGTGACCGAGAGATGACATTTGGTCAATGGGTACATCTTTGAGGGTAATCAGCATCTGTATCAAAATTAAGTGACTTTGACCCATATTTTCTGCATGAATGACTCAGGTTAAAATTTTGGTTAAGGTCCATTTCTCAGCAACTGCAAGTGGTCGAGAGATGATATTGGATCAGTGGATACATCTTGGATAGTAACCAGCATCCTTACAAAATTTAATGACCTTGACGTATATTTTCTGTATGAATGGATCGGGTTAAAGTTTTGGTTAAGTCGCATATGATTGGGTAGAAGTTGTCAGATGACCCCTTAAAGGGTTTATAGCACTTTTCAGCTGAAATATAGCATTTGTCATACAGAATGAAACCCACAGCACATAGGGAAAAGCTGTTGCTGGCTTAAACCCTCAGTTTATTCAGTTCTTCAAAAATATTCATTAGGCTGAAGGTGGCAGATGACTCCTTATAAAGGCTATGATCCCTTATTATCAAGTTTTGGATTTTATACGACTGCAGAATTTTTGCGATCGTATAATGTTATGGCGATGTCGTCGTCGTTGTTGTTGTCGTTGTCGTCGTCGTTGTCGTTGTCGTTGTCGTCGTCGTCTGTAGACATTTGGTTTCCGTGCAATAACAGTAAATGCAGTAAATATTTACCAATTGTTATGAAACTTAAATAAAGGTAATAACAAATCTACCGAACTTGAATGATCAATCTCATAGTCCAGAGAAAATGACAAAAACGAATCAGTCATACCGGAGAATTGGTGGATCGCATTGGTCCTGACTTGGTACAGGCATTTCAAACGAAATGATGGGTTAAACCAGGTTTTATGGCGCCAAACCTCCCTCTTCCATTGCGATCTTAGGATCTGGTATTGACCATAGAACACAACATAGTTGTGAGACACAATAGGGATATTGAGGTGATCATCTCAGTACAGCAGACCAGTCAAACACTAATTAAAACAATTAACTATCATATCTTTTAACTCAATTTTTAACTTTTCTACTAGTGGCTGATAACGAAGGAAGAATTTTTTTAGGGATCGTATGAGACGTATTTTCTTATAGCCCTGCTCCAAAAGTCGATCACGAAGAAATTGGTAAAAAAGTCTGTGAAATGTGTGCAAGCTCTGGCGTATCGAATAAGTTGTGAAATATAAACACCGTATGCAGGGGAAGTAGGTATATTGCTTTGTAGATTAGGAAAATTAATAATTTGAAAATTAAAATCGTCTCGTTTATCGTAAGTTTTTGTACTGAGATGACCACCTGGGTCAAATTCGAGGTGCAAATCCAAGAAAGACGTGAAGCAATTTGATTCGGTGGTCTCTTTAATCTCCAATTCTGGAGGATATATTGAAGGAATCCATCTACCAAATGAAGTGTTATTGACAGAAAGGACATCATCAATATATCTAAATGGAAGATTAAATGACCTTGCCTCTTTCATCTTCTTGTTCTTTACGGGTCCTTGAAGAAATTCAGTCTCGTAAGAGTATAAAAACAAATCGGCGAGGAGATAAATATGATGTTTGTAACCACTATAGGAATGTTGGTATTGTATTAAGGGTTTGTGGCCCCTACCGTTTTAAAAAAAAAGGGCCAAAAGGGGCTAATAAAAACTGTCGTAGAATTTTTATTATTCATTCGATTTTGAAAATGCTTTTTTCGTCAACTAAATGTGTCATTGGTTTTGATAACATTGTTACAGGGGGTCAAAAAGGGGCCACACCCGAAAAATCTACTTTTTTTATTTGTGGTCCGATTTTCAAAATCTTTTTTTAGTTGGATTCCTTGTGAAAATCCCTGCCTGTGTTTTTCAATCAGATTTACAATATCTCCTACCGTTTTTGAGAAATTAGGGGTCAAAGGGGCAAAAAACGCCATTTTAAAAGTTAGTCAAGGCAAATAGTTTTATGCCAAAAAATAAGTTGTAGTGGGCCAGCCAATTGTTATGAAGTTTTGATATGATGTTTATAACGATTAAAGAAAGGTTGGTATTGTAATAGGGGTTTAAGGTCCCTACCGTTTTAGAAAAAAAGGCCAAAAAGGGCTAATACGGGTGCTTTTACAAAATTGCTGTAGAATGTTAATTATTCATTCGATTTTGAAAATTTCTTTTTTTGTTGTTGAATGGCTCATTAAATTCTGTTCACTTAATGTGGCAATGGTTTTGATATATATTGAACCGTTACTTTGCTACAGGGGAATAAAGACAAGCCACGCCCATAAAATTAACTTTTTAATTTTTGGTCCGATTTACAAAATCTTTTTTAATAATGGATAACTTATGAAAATTCCTGTCCTTTTTTCCAATCTGATTTACAATATCTCTTAGTTTTTAAAAAATAGAGGTCATAGAGTCAAAAAAGTAAATTGATATATGTTTATAAATAAGGCTTTTTGTATTAGATGTTGATGTCAATAAATATGTGTCAAAATGCATTTGAAAGTCCACCACAGGATGCATGTGACAAAAAGCTTTTCAAGTCCACCATGGGCTTCATGTGACCAAAGCTATAGACTATCCATATTGGACATCTAACGTACAGGGTTCAACTTGTGCGGTCGTATCATGCTGCGCTCGGCGTAGCTTTTTATTGTCTTGGAGATTAACCGTATTAAAGATTAAGAACAGCTTTCGTTTGCTTAAATGGATAAATAATAAAATTTCCCCCTTTAAATGCCCAAAATATATTTTCTTACCATCAGTCATCAAAGTCAGGTGAGCGATTCAGGATCCTTTGAGCCTCTTGTTGGCTTATAGTTCAAAAAGTAAAAGAAATAGGGAAAATCGGAAGCAACTTACCTTCAGAATCAAAAGCTCCATACTACTCTTCATTGAGTCAAAGTTGTGGGACGACTCCTTATAGGAGTTATATTCCCTTAATCATCACAACTGACAATTTTCACAGTTTTTATACAACCGCAAAAAAATTGCGGACGTATAATAATATGATACTGTCGTCGTTGTCGTTGTCGTCGTTGTCTGTTAACTTTAGTGTATACACGATAAATTTAGTTCTAGTAATTCTAATGCAATGAAATTTCACAATGATATTCCTTACTGTTAAAAAAATGGATAGGATTGATTTTGGGGGTCCCACCTGTTTTGGTTTCGAAATTAGGGGCCAAAAATTCTACTTTCATGTTTGTTGCCATGATAACTTAAGTTCTAGTCAATGTCATCCGATTGCTTTGCACTTTGGCATTAATGTTCCTTGACACAAAAGGGTGAATTGGATTGATTTTGGGGGTCCCCCCTTTTTTGTTTCGAAATTAGGGGCCCAAAAGGGGAATAAAATCAAATATTTTGTTTCCACCATAACTTTGTTTCTAACTGGCTTATTGCTGTGAAATTTGTGAAGAAAGTTTCTTACAATAAAAGAATGAACCTGATGAACTTTTGCGGGCCCCCTTTTTCCCCGTTATGTTATTGGGGGCCAAAATGGACCAAAATCGAAACTTTTTTTACTTATGATCCTATTTTGATTTTTTTTTGCATATTTGTTCTTGTCAAATAGTGGATACAAAATTCAGAATTAATTTTTGCAACCCCCCTTTTTCCCCCTATTATGTAATTAGGACCAAAATGGAATTCTGTGGTCTAATTTTGATCTCTTTTCGAGAAAAAATAATTCCTTTTAAATTGTAAGTGGAAAGTCCACCATAAGCTGCATGTGTCAACACAGCGCATTTAAGGCAGAACATGACTGTATTTGGCCATAAAACTCTTTCCGCCAACCAGATGTGAAATAAGACCCGTCAAGATCAATTAAATACTAGATGTGAAATTTATAAATATTTGTGTAATTTGTATATGGGCCGAAATATCTTAGGGACGAAAGGGACGAAATCCTGGGCCGAAAGATTCGACTCAAAAGTTCTGGGACAAGCCGGGGTCACATCTTCAAAATTTGTATCTAAAAACGATTGCCATATTACATTCTAACGTAAAATTGCCGTGCATACAGTGTGTTTGGTATACAAATAATATGATTAACATAAATAGTCACCAGGTAGGCTCGGACTCGCTAATTTGAACAATAAATTCTCATTTTTTTTCAAAATTGTATGTGCAAGAGATCAAGGCACGGCAATATTTCGTTAGAATATAATATGACAATCGTTTTAAGATAAAAATTTTGAAGCTGTGACCCCGACTTGCCCCAGAACTTTTGAGTCGAAACTTTCGTCCCAGGATTTCGCCCCTTTCGTCCCTAAATCATTTCGGCCCATGTCAATATAACTCAAATACCTATAACTTTCACATAAATTATTTCATTGATTTTGATGAGTTATATTTTACATCTGGTTGACGGAACGAGTTTTATGGCCGAATGCAATCATATTATACCTTAAATGCGCTGTGAAAAACCTTTGTCAGTCCACCATGGGCTGCATGTGTCCAGCGCAATTGACTATTCATATTGGGCCTAAAACGTACAGGGCTCAACATGTTGCGGTCGTATCATGCTGCGCTCGGCGAAGCTTTTTATTGAACTTTATCTTTAAATCTATAAGTGCTAAAGAAAACTTAGAAATGAAGAATTCTTTAGCTTATTGAGATCTACAAAAATGATTTCAGGGTCAATATTGTCTGATGACCCCTTATATGAGTTGTGGTCCTTTAAATGTGAAAACTAGGGTTTTTTTGTGTACTTGACCTATAGAATAAAAGCTGTTACCGATAGAGATAAATGAATGTTGCTTGCTTAAATCTTCAGTTCAATTAGCTCTTGTAGCTTTTTCCTATAGTACTGTATGGTTTTAAGTGATTTTAGGACCGAAAATCAACTACTTCTTGTTTACCGAAGGAAGCACTTAGGGTTTCATATACTAATATAGTGAGCATGTCACATCATCTTGGTATTTGGCATGGCATGCAGCTTTGTCCCATTAGTATTATATGATGTAAGCGGTTTTATGTCCGAAAGTGTTCTACCTGTTTACTGAGTACTAAGATTTTATGTTCAGTGGAGACATTTTTCTAGGCAACTACATGCTGCAGCCTCATGGTATTTGGCATGTAGTAAGGGTTTATGGTGTAAATTAGCAGTTTTATGACCGTCACTCTTCTCTGTAAATTATCGATTATTTTAAGACACAATTAAGCGACCTCTGGCATGGCTGACATGGAAGACAGCCTTATTAGTTATCAATATTATCAATGAAGACTTTTGCAGTTTGACAAGTTTTTTGACAGTTGTTTAAACGTTAAGGTCAAGAGGTTTCAATGCCCCGTCATTCGTGATAACGTGCTTAACATATAATGCCCCTTGAAGTTGTGTCGCTGCTCTTAAATTAACATAACCCTTAGAACTGGTTGGTTTTCAGGCTGCAGAGAAAGCACTAAAAGCAGTTCAGGTGTGTAAAGATGCGAAAAAGGTGGACACCAAAGGCCATTCTCTTTCACATAGCATTATGATTGGTGGCGGAACCCTGCTTAGGTTCCAGGACGCGGCAGATAGATTAGAAAGTTGCTGCCAGGAATATACAAGAATGAGGTATCCGAAGGAATATGCCTTTCCCAATACACCATCAGAACTGTACAATAAGACTATCGCCGAGGAAGCCTTGAGGCATGCTAAAGAAATCGTAAATGGTGTAGATGAAATGATGTAAACATTATAAAGATGCAAAATGTGGACTGAATTGATATTATTATTTATAATTATTTTGATAAATTGTTTTGTGAACGGATAACTAGAATATGACTTCATTAATGACTACATTTCAATGCTTTAAAATGCCTTGAAATCAGGTTAACTATAGTAATTTAAATAATAAGGAGTTATATGTTGGGGGGGGTTTGTTTGCTTTTTGTTATTGTAGTACCTTTGATACTAGTAATTGTTAATGTTGTGTAATTTCATAATGTAGTATAGACCAGGTCATCTTGCAGTACACATTGTTGCCCATTTTTTGTTCATTCAGGAGTCAAACCGCATCCACTTTCAGAAGACTGGTTAAGGTCCATACCTAATTACTGAAAAGTGCCACATCAACCATATTGGTATGGTAGATGCATCTTGTAGTGCTTAGCACAATGCACATTTCGGATGTTAGATGCGACCTTCATTTTCCACATGAATGGCTCCTTGCAAAAGAACTGTTTAAGTCCATTCCCTTACAGACAAGTGCCATGTCAACATATTGGTATGGTAGGTTCAGCTATAGATGCTAAGTAAGATGCATGCTATAGATGCTAAGTAAGATGCATGCTTTAGATCCTGATTGACCTTCTTTTTTGTGCATGGGTAATCACTTGAAAGTTTGTCAATTCCTGCTTAGTGACAATGCATAATGAGGTGAGCTTCAAACAGATAATTTGAAACAAATTAAATTCACTAAAAACAGCCTTACTTTTGTACTTAAAGGGTTTCTGTTCTAAATTCCATTCAAATATCTTTACCACACCACAGGAAGGGCTGGTGTCATGCCCTCTGTCCGTTTGTCCCTCTGATCATTTCCGGATGTTAACCCGAAAATGTTTCGAGGGCTTTAAAAACATGAAATATTTTTATGACAAATTTTCTGCTCAGATAAAGATATTGAAGTTTTTCTTATTGAACATTTTGTAGAGGAATACAAACGTATTTCCTAGTTATATTTTAGCAGCAAAGTTCATTGAGATGGGGTTGCAAGGTATTTAATGTTTTTTTTATATGCCTTATTTTTTAAATGTTGAAATCAAGAACATTCCTGGAACATGTGGAATACGTATTACTTAGTTTAATTCAGTTTTAATTTATAATGCCTAAAAAGCTTAATGATGACGATGACAATGACTGATCTCAATATACTTATGTTCCACTGACAGTTTAAAGAAAATATTTATAATATTAAACATATTTATATATTACAGTGACAGTACAATTTCATTCTATAAGTTATTATAGCAGAATGTGCGTTTGTTTAATATTTAATTACCATGTTTTTATGCCCCATCTACGAAAGTAGGGGGCATATAGTGTTCGGGTCCGTTCGTTCGTCCGTCCATCCGTTCGTCCGTCCGTTCGGCTGTCCGTCCCAAATTCCATTTTTCCAACTTCCCACTTACTGACAAATGCCACATCAATCATACTGGTATGGTAGGTGCATCTAGTGATGATAATCACATTTCATGCTTCGGATGCTGGATGTGACCTATATTTTCCACATGAATGATCATGTACAGAAAAATGGTTAAAAGTTTATCCCGCTTACTGACAAGTGCCACATCAACCATATCGGTATGGTATGTGCACCTAGTGATGCTAAGCACAACACATGCTTCGGATGCTGACTGTGACCTATATTTTCCACATGAATGACCACTTTTACAGAAATGGTTAAAGTCCATTCCTTCTTACTGACAAGTGCCATAGCAACCATATTGGTATGGTAGGTGAACCTAGTGATGCTTAGCATAATGTATGTTTCGGATGCTGGATGTGACATATATTTTCCGCATAGATGGCGTCTTAAAGAAGAGTGGTTAAAGTCCATTCCATCTTAATGACATGTGCCACATCTACCATATTATTATGGTAGGTGCACCTTAGTGATGCTTAGCACATTGCATGCTTCGGATGCTGGCTGTGACCTATATTTTCCGCATGAATGACCACTTATAGAAGAATGGTTAAGTTAAAGTCCATTCCTTCTGACTGACAAGTGCCTTAATAGCAACCATGATGATGCTTTAGTGATTGCGGAAACAAATAAATGTTGCGAGATGGGGCATTATGTCTTTTGGACATATTCTTGTTTTTCTGGTTATTTGAAAGAAAGAATGTTAATTTAAGTATGGAATTTCAATTAAACTCAGAAATTAAAAAAAATATTTTTTTATGAATAATTGTCTTTGTTGTGGTCATATCTTGTACTTATTTGTGTTATGACTGATCATTAAACTTTTGTGTAAAAATTGTACTTGTTATGCTTGATTGTTAAAATCATAGTAAACTGTTATTGCATCATGTTGTTATTTCTCTTTTTTTTTTAATTCCATGTAGACTGTTATGCTTTATTATGTTTTCCTTCAATTAACATTGCTTTTTATACTGAACATTTTTTATGATACATGTTTTCTTTTCCTGTTTTTAGCTCACCTGACCCGAAGGGTCATGTGAGCTATTGTCATCAGTTGGCGTCCGTCGTCCGTCGTCCGTCGTCTGTCGTCCGTCGTCCGTAAACTTTTTAAAACGTTAACTCCTCTGACACCATAAGTCCAATTGCAGCCAAACTTGGTATGGTTGTTCATTAGCATTCGGTGCTTAGAACTGATGTGGGGATTTTTGATTTGTCGTAAAACATGGCCACCATGGCTAAAAATAGAACATGGGGTAAAATGCAGTTTTTTGCAAATAACTCAAAAACAGCTACAGATATCAAAATTCTGGCGAGGTAAAAGTGATCAGCACCTCAAGATCTACCTACCCTGAAATTTTGAAGAAAATCCAACGACCCATGTAGGAGTTATTGCCCTTTTTGTGGATTTTTTGCAAATTTTGCACCTGTTTAGCTCAATATCTTGAAAACTATACTAGATATTTGAGAAATTTAAATTGCATATTGTTAAGCACATCAAGATCTACAAAATATGTAACAGGGTCAACGTTGTAGGACCTTTCCTTTTATGAATTATTGCCCTTAGAACGTCAAAATTTAGCATTTTAACAGCATTTCCTCATTACATTGAAAACGTTAACTCCTCTGACACTTTAAGTCCAAATGGAACCAAACTTGGTTTAGTTGTTTATTAGCATTAGGTGTATAGAACTGATGTTGGGATTTTTGATTGGTCGTAAAACATGGCCGCTGTGGCTAAAAATAGAACATAGAGGTAAATGGCAGTTTTTTGCAAATAACTCTAAAACGGTGACAGATTTCAAAATTTTGATTGGGAACATAAGTGATCAGCACCTCAAGATCTACCAGCTCTGAATTTTTGAAGAAAATCCAACAACCCATGTAGGAGTTATTGCCCTTTTTGTGGATTTTTTGCAAATTTTGCACCTGTTTAGCTCAATATCTTGAAAACTATACAAGATATTTGAGAAATTTAAATTGCATATTGTTAAGCACATCAAGATCTACAAAATATGTAATAGGGTCAACGTTGTAGAACCTTTCCTTTTAGGAGTTATTGCCCTTAGAATGTCAAAATTTAGCATTTTAACAGCATTTCCTCATTACATTGAAAACGTTAACTCCTCTGACACTTTAAGTCCAAATGGAACCAAACTTGGTATAGTTGTTTATTAGCATTAGGTGTATAGAATTGCTGTGGGGATTTTTGATTGGTTGTAAAACATGGTCGCTGTGGCTAAAAATAGAACATAGGGGTAAATGGCAGATTTTTGCAAATAACTCTAAAACGGTGACAGATTTAAAAATTTTGATTGGGAACAAAAGTGATCAGCACCTCAAGATCTACCAGCTCTGAAATTTTGAAGAAAATCCAACAGCCTATGTAGGAGTTATTGCCCTTTTTGTGGATTTTTTGCAAATTTTGCACCTGTTTAGCTCAATATCTTGAAAACTATACAAGATATTTGAGAAATTTAAATCGCATATTGTTAAGTGCATCAAGATCTACAAAATTTGTAACAGGATCAACGTTGTAGGACCTTTCCTTTGAGGAGTTATTGCCCTTGGAACGTCAAAATTGAGCATTTTAACTGCATTTCCTTATATTGAAAATGTTAACTCCTCTGACACTTTAAGTCCAAATGGAACCAAACTTGGTATTATTGTTTATTATTATTAGGTGTATAGAACTGTTGTGGGGATTTTTTATTGGTTGTAAAACATGGCCGCTGTGGCTCAAAAAGGGTGACAGATTTTTAGATTTTGATTGAGAACAAAAGTGATCAGCACCTTTAGATCCACCATATTGTCAGATGACCCCCTTATTAATCTTATGACCCTTTCAACGTTAAATAGATTTTGCCTTATAACCTTTACTTCAGGCACATATGTCAGGTGAGCGATTCAGGCTCCTGGGAGCCTCTTGTTTTATTTTTATTTTATCTGATCTTTTTTGATGGTATATATTTTTGCACAGCGTAATGCAAAAGTGGCGATAAATAGTTAAAGGGTATTGTTTCATATGTTTAAAATAATTGATTTTGATGATTATTGTTTGTTGAAATTCAAAAGTTATTTTATCATATTTAGAAAACCTGAAAAATGAAAAAGCATGAAAAAAATCTATGAACCATTGCACATTGTGAATAAAATGAGATTGTAAAGTTCTCATCTCTCTTAAATCTTTTTTTTTTTTGGTGACTTTCTGATGAATAAAGCAAACAAAGTGTAAACTTTACTTTCATCCTTACTGTCAGGGTATGCTAGATGTTTTCATAGTATAAACATCCTCTTCCAACCAGTACTGACAATTGAAAGTCTTTGCATTGACAAGTATTATACATTTCTTTTTGTTGTGTAAATTGATTTGTTTTACATTTTACAATTTTTTAAGTACTATATGTAGATTCGTAGACCTGTTTATTTTAGATTGAATATATATTGTCTCTTTTTATTGTTATTTTGACCTCCTCTGTAAATCCGAATGTCTCTAAGTGTGGCAGGGGAACATTTAAGTATTTATCAATTCCGATTTTTTGTGCATGCATGTGTATATCTCTATAAAATACCACGGTAACCATAAGTAATAGGCTGAAAGATCTTTGAATTTCAATGCACAAAATGAAAAAGTTTTTAAGACCATTTAATATTTCATATTTTATGCTAGAAGTGCTTTTATATTTTTTTTTGGTTTGCCTTTTATCTTTTTATTTGATTAAGACTTGCACCAGTTTTCTTATAATTTGCTTGGTAATAAATCAATATTAATCACATTTATGACTTTATTCTACCCAAATGTATCCTTTGCCTTTTTGGTTTTTATCTCGCCTTCGAAGCAGAGCGGGAAATAGGTGTAACTTTACCAGCAGTGGCGGCCTTAACTTTTTGGGTAAGGTTTTATGGGCACCTCCATATCTCAAGAATTATAGGTCCTAGGGTGAAGACACTTGGTATGCATATATGCACTAGAAGAAGCTTACCACAGTTGCATCTCCATCTCTTGATCTTGATTTTTCAGTTTAGTGACTACATATAATAGCAATGTTAAGGTTTCGTGAGCATCTCCATATCTCAAGAACTATAAATCTTAGGTTAATGAAACTTGGTTTGCATAAGCCCCAGTTGTAGCTTAGCATAGTTGCATCCCCATCTTTTGACCTTGACCTTGATTGTCTGGTTGAGTGACTTTGATTATTTTTATTGCATATATTAGCAATATTTAAGTTTTACATGTTCTATAAACATCTTTTGATCTGAGAAACCTAACAAATTGCAAAATATAGTGGAAGTTTTGTTTCTGATGGTGCCAGCAGGCGAGGCATACTTTAGTGTTAACTCTTGTTAATAGTTAATATGTACCATTTTTGTCCCCCGTCGCAACGGTGTCCGTTCGTCCGTCATCCTTTTTTTCGCTACAGATTTCCAAGCTACTATTATTCCTAGGCTTTTGATATTTAGTCTGTAGCTTCAGATAGGGATCTCATAAGGTGGGATGCGTTTCTAGACCGTCGCTAACCTACAAAAAATATATTGCCTGTTAGCTGATTTAAAGTTTTAAAAAGTAAAACATGGAATCATTTTCGTAACACATGTTACAGATTTATCAGCAACTGTTATTTGTAGGCTTTTGATATTTTGTATGTAGGTAGAGGTCTCATATAGTAGGGTGCGTTTCCAGGTCTGTCGCTTTTCAACTTTCAATAGCAAGTGGACCAAGGAATTCAGTGATTGTTGAAAACGGGGTAACGTCCAATTATTCTAAATTGATAATTTGTCTCGAACTGCAAAAAAAAAACTTTTTTGGTCAATATAGATACATCAATGTATACTTGTTTATCTATAAAAAGTTCAACTTCTTATTTGACGTATTAAGCACAGTATTATTCAGTATCCCAACCAAGGTGGCTAATTTTGGACACAAAGGACAGCGGGTGATGACACAATGGAACGCGGGTGTGTGCTTCTTGAAGAACACAATGAACCGGGTGAAAATGCTTGTTGTTTTTTTTTTTTTTTATCTTAAATGGTTTTTTATACGACCGCAAAAAATTTGCGGACGTATAATGGTATGATGCTGTCGTCGTCGTCTGCGTCGTCTGTGTAGTTGTCCAGATTTTAAGTGTTCCCACAATAACTTAAGTTCTATAGTTATCCGATTGCTATGAAATTTGACAATGATGTTCCTTACCATTAAAGGATGAATGGGATTGATTTTGGGAGTCCCCCCATTTTCCGTTTCAAAATTAGGGGCCAAAAAGGGGCTAAAAATGCTACTTTAATGTTTGTTGCCACAATAACTTTAGTTTTAGTTATTCCATTGGTATGTAATTTGGCAATAATGTTTCTTACCATAAAAGAATGAATGGGATTGATTTTGGGGGTTCCCCCTTTTTTTTGTTTCAAATTAGGGGCCGAATAGGGGCAAAAAAATCAAATATTTTATTTGTTTCAACCATAACTTTGGTCCTAGTTGGCCTTTTTCTGTGAAATTTGTCAAGAATGGTTCTTACAATAAAAGAATGAACCTGATGAATTTTTGCGCCCCCCCCCACTTTCCCCGTTATGTAATTAGGGGCCCAAAGGGGCCAAATCAAAACTTATTTATTTGAGGTCCGATTTTAAAATTTTTTTATGCATGTTTGTTCTTGTCAAATAGCGGATATATAATTTAAATTAATTTTTACAAACCCCCTTTTTGCCCCATCAGGTAATTAGGGGCCAAAATCAATTTTTTTTTATTTGAGGTTGGATTTTTTTTTTTTTTTTTTTTATTTCTGGTTCGATTTTTAATTTTTTTACCCAAACATTATTGTTTTCAAGAGTAGAATACAAAATTGAAAATTCATATTTTTACCCCCTGGGTCGAAAGTCCATCTGAGAAGCATGTGTCAAAAACCTTTGTCAGTCCACCATGGGCTGCATGTGTCCAGAGCAATAGACTATCCATATTGGGCCTAAAATGTACAGGGTTCAACATGTTGCGGTCGTATCATGCTGCGCTCGGCGAAGCTTTTTATTCTCTGTTTATAATAGGAACACAATTTAGATTAAAGATAGTATCGCGATTCCAATGCGTTGTGGAAGACAAACACAAAGTAACAATGTTTCTGGATTCCGTAGTTTGGCTGGTGGTGTTACCAACGCTCTCAAATTGTAACCTAGTTTCATTGACAATATTGAAATTGATATGGTGGTAGATCTTTTTAATACTTTAAGGAAGATCTTTCATCTTTAGCAACATTCAAATAAACTTTCAAATGTGGAAGGCATTATGGCAACATCAAACAGAAAAACCTGATAATCTGTCAACGACATTATCGGACTGATATGATGCTGTTCTCTGCTGTTTCCAAATATAACAAAAAAAAATTTTTTTACCATCCGTTATGTCTGGTTGCATATAAAGGGTTAATTCTTCTCTTAAATTTGTTAAGATCCCGATGCGAAGCACAATGAATGAAGACAGATTGATCGAGCTAACTGTTATTGTAATATGTGCATAAAGATATTGAGTTCGACTACAATGCTTTGCTTGACACACACTAGGAAAATGGTTAATCGTAATCCTTATGAAGACTGAACTTAACTTTCAGTCATTACAGTACTTATATATTAATGGCTTCGTCACTAGTTTGCTAAGAATGTTAGTTATACCCCCACAAAATTGTTGGGGGTACATGTATATAGGAATCTGTCTGTCCGTCCGTCCATCCGTCTGTCCACACTCCTTGTAAGGGAAACTCTTTTTAAACCGCTTGACAAAATTTGATGAAACTTTGCATAATGATTATACCGGTTTGTAGATTTGCATGAAGGAATTTTATGACCCTCCGTTATGATTTAGGGGAGATAACAAGAGTTTTTTTCCTATGCATATTACTAGACTATGTATACGAACCCGTACGCGCAACTCCTCCTAAACCAATATAAGGATTTTGAAGAAACGTAATAAGATAGAATATGTAAATATGTATGAAAAAATTTCATTGCTGTCAGATATCAAAGGAAGATAATTGGACTTGAGGTTTTTTGCCATGCAGAGTCCAATATGAAGCGGGGGTACCCTTATGTAAGCTCGCTCACAGTATTACTTGATTTTTTAAAGTAGTATAATATTCTAGTTAAGGATCAGGCAGTGGGCGCTCATCCAAATTTTTTATTTGAACTTTTTGTGCTTAAATGCATTCATTTTGATATAAAAGCAAATTCTAACAAGATTTTACATTTGAAAAAGTGTCAATTCATTTCAAATTGATCAATTAAAATGTTATTATATAGTGAATAGTTTTATCAATTTCCATGATAAAAGGTCTGTATTTTTTTCTTTATGTGCCATCACATCTTTGCATTTTGCCTGGTTCTTGCGTGGATTGATACTTAAATACTATTTAACAACATTTCTGGTTGTGTTCGTTCGTCCGTCTACAAGTCCTGTCGGCTTTTCTATTTTGCTAATTGGCACAAAATTCAGACATTATTTCTCTGAGACTTAGAATACATAGTTCAGAATTCTTAGCATTTGTACATTTATTCATATTGCAAAACAAACACTATACATGTACTTTTTTCTTTAATTTGTAAGACTGCATTTGAGCATGCTATTGCATTCTTTTTTACAACACACCCTTTCTATAGGTTACAACTGCGCAAATGCTAACAATGCATTTTTCCATAGGGGGTACCCTTGTATTCATTTAAAAAAAAATAGTTATTGACCGATTTTCACTTTCTATGGGTCAAACTCTTTCAGTTAACATCCAAACGTTTATTTTTAGCCAATAAAAATCCTATGTCTATGCGGCGTTAATGAACGTAATTTTAGGTTGAAAAAAGGGGGATGATTTTTCGATTTTATTTTCAATACCCAAATTTTCAAAGATGCGTGTGCCCTGTAGACACATGATTGGCACCAGAATTTCTTTGTCAATATTTAACATAAGTTTGTACCAATTCGTTCCTTGTCAGCTCTTAAAATAATTAAAAAAATGTATTTTTGGGGGTTTTGTATAACATTCCCCATAACATCCCAATAAAGGTTAAAATTTATCGTCCCCAATACCTTCCCAATCGCTTTAACCCGCAAGCTTATTGGGTGGGGTGGGGGGGGCTTTGCTTCCCCCTAGATCCCCATTATAGTCAACAACAAAACTATCAAAATGAGATGATCAATTTCATATATCCAAGAAGAAAAGTCAAAACAAGGCAAAGAAACACCATAGAAATTGAAAATCGCAATAGTCCTGACTCGGTACATACATTTGAAAAGAAATGGTGGGTTGAACAAGGTTTTATGGCGCCGATCCTTCCTTTTCCATTGCGATCTTAGTGTCCGGTAACACAAAACACAACACGGTTGTAAGACATAATAGGGATGAAGAGATGATTATATTAGTACAACAAACTCTAACAAAATAATTGAAACAATAATAAATCATTTGAACATTGGCTGATATCGAAAGATATTGGAGTATTGTGACTCATATTGGCGTTATAGAACTTTTGAACACAGAAAACCAAATTTAATCGCGTTAAAGACACTTATTCTATCCAAGTTATTGACAGCTAGTATCCGGTTCAGTGTGTCCAACACCCGCGTTCTAAGTGTTCCTCATCTCAAATCACCCGCTGTCCCTTGTGTCCAAAATTAGCCACATTGACTGGGATAATGAATAATACTGTGCTTAATACGTCAAATTAGAAGTTGAACTTTTTAAAGATAAACAAGTATACATTGATGTATCTATATTGACCAAAAAAGTTTTCAACTTGCATTTTACGATAAATTACAATCAATGAAAGTCGGAACTTTACATTTTGGGGAGTAATTTCGTTGTTCAAGACGTTCCTGTGGATATAATTTTCAGTAAAAACAGACAAAACTTTGTGTACTAGCAGTTAAGGGACTAACGAAATGCTGTATAAACTTATTTTTGTCCGTTATCCCTTTTCAACACGTTCATAAGGAAAATACCACATGTACACCTACATGAACACGATGTTTTTTTTCGGCTCACCCGGTCTACTGTGTTCCCCCCGGTTCTCTGTGTCCGAATACCCGGCGTGACCTTTTGAACTTAAAAATTTTAGGGAGAAAGGGGGACATCGTTTTTGAAGATAGAAACAAACTTAAATTGTCCATTGTTATACTAATTTTAAAATGTTTAAAATATGTATGTATATTCACTTTATCAATTCATATAAAAGATTAACTGTGGTCCGTTTTGGTACAGTGTCATTTTACATTAAGAGACTGTCCAAGCAAAACCCAGGCAATAGCTGGTACATGACAAATTTTGTTTTTCAAAAATTTTCATTTATTTCACATCAGGTTAGCATCCATTCCCCAAAACAAATGCAGATTTTTGGTTTATTGAAGTGATAA
The DNA here is from genome assembly GCA_963971305.1 of Arcuatula senhousia. Taxonomy (NCBI): domain Eukaryota; kingdom Metazoa; phylum Mollusca; class Bivalvia; order Mytilida; family Mytilidae; genus Arcuatula; species Arcuatula senhousia. The sequence goes on from OZ020308.1 coordinate 31,424,167, forward strand.
CTCAGATATAAGTTATATAGAATGCATTGAAAATATGCAGAAAAAGGGAGAAAACTCTTGCATATTTGCAAAGTTCATGAACTTTAAGGCTAAATCACAAGTCATCCGTTGCTTTCAAACAAATCCTGGTGATTTTTGTTTGATTTTTGTTTTACATATTATGAGTCCAACAATACATAAAAACAATAAATTTGCTGGGATAAAATTTTTCATGTGCCAGATTCTGTAGCCTTTTGCCTGATTTCTTCATGGACAGCCTCTTTAAACTTTAAGTGCATAATACCTTTGATGTCATTGTGTAGATTCATCTATACTTAAAAATATAAGTTGATAAAGGGTATAACATGAGAAGTAATTATAATAATGTTGTGTAATTCCTTAATACATGAATTAAAATCATTCCATTTTTGTCTCGCCTGCGACGAATGTCGCAAAAGGCGAGACTTAGGTATGGTGATTCCGGCGGCGGCAACGGCGGCAGCAGCGTCCACAATTGGTTAAAGTGTTTGCTTAAGTCTGTTTTGTGTTCAATAGTTATGTTACACCATTGATATTTGGTATGCAGTTGCATCAGCATCAGTACAGATCAGTTTTAAAAGGATTTCACCTGTATGCTCCTGCAGTCACGGTCTACTGACTTTGAAATTTTACACTGATTTGGCCGAGGTACCTTTTTTAGCTCACCTGACCCGAAGGGTCATGTGAGCTATTGTCATCACTTGGCGTCCGTCGTCCGTCGTCCGTAAACTTTTTAAAACGTTAACTCCTCTGACACCATAAGTCCAATTGCAACCAAACTTGGTATGGTTGTTCATTAGCATTCGGTGCTTAGAACTGATGTGGGGATTTTTGATTCGTCGTAAAACATGGCCGCCATGGCTAAAAATAGAACATAGGGGTAAAATGCATTTTTTTGCAAATAACTCAAAAACGGCTACAGATATCAAAATTCTGTCAGGGTAAAAGTGATCAACACCTCAAGATCTACCTACCCTGAAATTTTTAAGAAAATCCAACGACCCATGTAGGAGTTATTGCCCTTTTTGTGGATTTTTTGCAAATTTTGCACCTGTTTAGCTCAATATCTTGATAACTATACTAGATATTTGAGAAATTTAAATTGCATATTGTTAAGCTCATCAAGATTTACAAAATATGTAACAGGGTCAACGTTGTAGGACCTTTCCTTTTAGGAGTTATTGTCCTTAGAACGTCAAAATTTAGCATTTTAACAGCATTTCCTCATTACATTGAAAACGTTAACTTCTTTGACACTTTAAGTCCAAATGGAACCAAACTTGGTATAGTTGTTTATAAACATTAGGTGTATAGAACTGATGTGGGGATTTTTGATTGGTCGTAAAACATAGCCGCTGTGGCTAAAAATAGAACATAGGGGTAAATGGCAGTTTTTTGCAAATAACTCTAAAACGGTGACAGATTTCAAAATTTTGACTGAGAACAAAAGTGATCAGCACCTCAAGATCTACCAGCTCTGAAATTTTGAAGAAAATCCAACAACCCATGTAGGAGTTATTGCCCTTTTTGTGGATTTTTTTGCAAATTTCGCACCTGTTTAGCTCAATATCTTGAAAACTATACAAGATATTTGAGAAATTTAAATTGCATATTGTTAAGCGCATCAAGATCTACAAAATATGTAATAGGGTCAACCTTGTAGGACCTTTCCTTTGAGGAGTTATTGCCCTTGGAATGTCACAATTGAGCATTTTAACTGCATTTCCTTATATTGAAAATGTTAACTCCTCTGACACTTTAAGTCCAAATGGAACCAAACTTGGTATTATTGTTTATTATTATTAGGTGTATAGAACTGTTGTGGGGATTTTTGATTGGTTGTAAAACATGGCCGCTGTGGCTAAAAATAGAACATTAGGTTAAACTGCATTTTTTTGCAAATAACTCAAAAAGGGTGACATATTTTTAGATTTTGATTGAGAACAAAAGTGATCAACACCTTTAGATCCACCATATTGTCAGATGACCCCCTTATTAATCTTATGACCCTTTCAACGTTAAATAGATTTTGCCTTATAACCTTTACTTCAGGCACATATGTCAGGTGAGCGATATAGGCTCCTGGGAGCCTCTTGTTCTTAAGTCTGTTTAACATGAAGCAGTTATGTTACACCTTTGATATTTTGTATGCAGTTGCATCAGCATCAGTACAGATCAGTTTTAAAAGGATTTTACCTGTATGCTCCTGCAGTCACGGTCTACTGACTTTGAAATTTTACACCGATTTGGCCGAGGTTAACTTTTTTTCTTACGTCTGTTTAACATGAAGCAGTTATGGTACATCATTGATATTGGGTATGCACTTGCATAAGCATCAGTACAGATCAATTTCAAAAGTATTTTATCTGTATGATCCTGCAGTAACAGTCTACTGACTTTGAGATTTTACATTTTTTTACTATTTACTTATGTCATGAGTGTTTTATATAAAGCAGTTATGGTTCACCATTTATATTTGTATGCAGCTGCTTTAGCAACAGTTAAGATCAGTTAAAGGAGGATTTTTACTTCATTTTATACTGTGTCCAGTTGCGACAGGCGAGATATGTCTCTGTGTTAACAGTTTATTTTTTTATAAATGCATGTTTTAACTTCTTTTTAGCTCACCTGGCCGTCATTATGCGTCCGTCGTCTGTCGTCGTCCGTTAAAATGTTCTGATCTAAAACTATTGTTCCAATTTGACTGAAACTTGGTAGGAATAATCTATGACATGTTGGCTACAAATGATCTTCATTTAAAATTGATCCGACAAAAACATTGCTGCTGTTTCTAAAAATAGAACAGGGGGGTTAAAACAGCAGGGTTTTTTGCAAATAACTCAAAAACGGTGACAGATATCCAAACCCTGGCAAAGGGTAAAAGTTATTCCTACCCTGAAATTTTGAAGAATTTCCAAAAACTATGTGGGAGTTATTGTCCCTTGTCTCGATTTTTTCTGCGTTTTGCACTTATTTTGTCTTATACATCAAGAACCATATAATATATTGAAGCTATATCAATTGCATATTATTGTTCAGCTAAGTAAAGTCTACAATATTGTCCATTGGGTCGAAATTGTTGGATGACCCCCTTATAGGGGTTATGCCCCCTTAAATGCCAAAAATAGTGGTTTTAATCTTGTACATTGTGAACGAAAATGTTTTGCTTGCTTAAATGTTCAGGGAATTAAGATCTACAAAATTAACCATTAGGTTGAAATAGTCAGATGACATCTTAAAGGAGATTTGGCCTTTAAACGCCTAAAATATTGGTTATAGCTTTATAGAATGTGGTCGATAAGAATAAGAGAAAAGGTTTTGCTTACTTAAATGTTCAGCTAATTTTTGGTAGAGCGCCTCTGATGAGTCTTGAATAGACGAAACGCGCGTCAGGCGTAGCAAAATTTATTGTCTGGAACTTTGTTGTCATTTGTATTTAGCTATACAAAATTGTCCATTAGGTTGAAATGTCAGATTTACAATGGTTTCATGTCATGACGGTTAAATATTGTTACATTAAGTCATTGAAGCCAGGTGAGCGATTCATGCTCCTGGGAGGCTCTTGTTTAACATTGCTTAGCATCCATCATGTTTAACTTTTATGCAAAGGACCTTAACTGAGACAGGTTTACCGATTAGAACCAATTTGATATGGGTTCTCCTATTGTTATCCGGTTCAGAACAGATAATTGGTATAAATATGGCCGTCGTAACTAAAAATAAAACTTGAGGTCACAATGATTGTTGCTATTCACATTCTGTCAGTGTTAAACCACCTTCCTTAATATTTTGGAGATCTGTTATACAGTATAAAAATTGTTGCTTTTTTCTTGATTATGTCGCTTTGTAGTAGCATGCTCTCAGAATGTTTATTTATATATGCCCCATCTACGACAGTAGAGGGGCATATAGTGTTCGGGTCTGTTCGTCCGTCCGTCCTTCCGTTCGTCCGTCCGTTCGGATGTCCGTCCCAAATCCCATATTTCCAAATTTGCACATACTGACAAATGCCACATCAATCATATTAATTATTGGTATGGTAGGTGCATCTAGTGATGATAAGAACATTGCATGCCTCAGATGCTGGATGTGACCTATATTTTCTGCTTGAATGATCATGTACAGAAAAATGGTTAAAGTCTATTCCCTCTAACTGACAAGTGCTACATCAACCATATTGGTATGGTATGTGCACCTAGTGATGCTAAGCACAATGCATGCTTCGGATGCTGGATGTGACCTATATTTTCCGCATGAATGACCACTTATGGTTAAGTCCATTCCCACTTACTGACATGTGCCACATCTACTCTATTGTTATGATAGGTGCACCTAGTGATGCTAAGCACAATGCATGCTTTGGATGCTGGCTGTGACCTATATTTTCCCCATGAATGACCACTTATAGAAGAATGGATAAAGACCATTCCTTTTTTACTGATATGTGCCACATCAACTATATTCATTGCTAAGTCCATGTTTTGCTATGGAAAACCCCAAAAAATCATTCTGATCAAATTTTAAAATAGTAGATGCACATGGGGGTACCCATCTCTTATCCACAACTCCTCCTAAACCCCTTGATGGATTTTCATGAAACTTACACACAATTGTTGTGACATAATGTTGATGTGCACTTACTATTTTAAATTTGATCAGAATGATTTTTGGGGTTTTCTATACCAAAACATGGACTTAGCCATTGACTACATGGGGGTACCCATCTCTTATCCGCAACTCCTCCTAAACCCCTTGATAAATTTTCATGAAACTTGCACACAATTGTTGTGACAAAATGTAGATGTGCATCTACTATTTTAAAATTTGATCAGAATGATTTTTGGGGTTTCCCATAGCAAAACATGGACTTCGCCATTCAACTACATGGGGGTGGGTACCCATCTCTTATCTCTAACTCATCCTAAACCCCTTGATGGCTTGTCATGAAACTTTTGAACAATCCGTGTAACATAATATAGATGTGCACCTACATTTGTACTATCAGAATGATTTTGGGGTTTCCCATAGCAATACATTGACTCGGCCATTCGACTACATGGGGGTGCTCATCGCTTATCTGCAACTCCTCCTAAACCCCTTGAAACCTACACACAATCTTTGTGACATCATGTAGATGTGCATCTCCTATTCTAAATTTTATCTGATTAATCTATTATTTTTTATGGGGGGTGGGGGGTATTTATTTGTGAGCTGCGGCTCACAGTTTTTCTAGTTTATTAATATATGTGGTTGTTATATACTAGTATGTGGTTCATACATGTGATTCTCCCGCCGGGAGACGAAATCTCCCGACTTTTTTTATCCATCTCCCGTTCTCCCGACTTTTTTTATCCATCTCCCGTTCTCCCGACTTTTTGTGTAATCTCCCGCTTTAATTTTCAAGACATGGCAAAATTTTAATTTTATAGACATTTTAATTGATCAGTCATAAAACATTTCCGGTGTTTTAGGGGTTTGTCAATTAGGTAGACGTTAAATCTACAGGTATAGGTGTTAATTAAAAGTTTATTGCCATAATTGACCCGATGATTGTATAAACAGTTTGAGATTAATCAGTGAAGCCATGAATATTTGACACACGCTAGTGCCCTCAATTGACATTGAAATGCAATTTAAATGAGCGTTGAAAATCTTCCGCTTTTTTGTCCAATCTCCAGCCAAATAATTCAAAATCCAGCTTTGTCATCACAGATCCGTCACATGTATGGTGGTTGTTACTGTTCACTACCTTGTTTTGTTATATTATTATTGTCATACAGACGGTGATGCTACGTTAATTTTACTTTTAGTTATTGTATTTTTTTATATATTATTTGCTAGTATTTGTAGCAGTATTTATTTCCTGGATCTTAATTTTTTTTATATTTGGTATTAATTGATTTTTTTTATTTCTTCCTGTGATAATTTATAGTCCCTTCTGCTACTTGATTTTTATACGACCGCGAAAAAATTACGGACGTATAATGGTATGATGCTGTCGTCGTCTGCGTTGTCTGTTCGCTTAAGTGTTCACACAATAACTTAAGTTCTAGTTATCTGATTGCTATAAAATTTTACAATGATGTTCCTTACCATAAACAGATGGATGGGATTGATTTTTGGGGTCTCCCCTTTTTTTTCGTTCATCAAAAAGGGGCCAAAAATGCTACTTTTTTGTTTGTTCCCACCAGTTCTTTTGTTCTGGTTAACCAAATGCTGCAAAATTTTACAATAATGTTTCATACGTTTCATTCCATTTAAGGTTGAATGGGATTGATTTTGGGGTCTCCCTTTTATTCGTTTATGTATTAGGGGCCCAAAACGGGACAAAAAATATTTTATTTGTTCCCTCAATAACTTTGGTTCCGTTTGGTCAATTGTTATAAAATTTTACAATTATATGCCTTACCATTTTACCATAAATGAAATTGATTTTGGAGGTCCCCTTTTTTTATCTAGAAATAAGGGGCCCAAAAGGGGCAAAAAAGTTGACTTTTTTATTTCTGGTCCGATTTGGAATTTTTTCTTGCAAGTTAAGTCTTGTCAAGCGGTGGATAGAAAATGGAGGATTGATTATTGCTTTATTCCCCCACCTCATTTTGGAAATAGGGTCATAAAGGGGCAAAAATAGAAACTTTTATTAATTGTCTGATTTCAAATTTTTTTTTGCAAATAAATTCTTGTGAATTTACAAAATTGAATGTCAATTTTGCAACACTTCCCTCCCCCTCATTGATGCAAGGGACCAAAAGGAGCAAAAGTGAAAAGAAAAAGATACTATTGATTTGGGGCCAAATGGGGTTATGTTTTTGTAACTATTTTTGGTCTGCTTTTGAAATTTTTTTTTAGTGAAATGTGGATGGGTAGTCCACCAAAGGCTGCATGTGTCAAAAACCTTTGTCAGTCCACCAAAGGTGCATGTGTACGGAGCAATAGACTATCCATCATGGGCCTAAAACATACAGTGTTCGACATGTTGCGGTCGTATCATGCTGGGCTTGGCGAAGCTTTTTATTTACTGATATTTTATATTTTTATATTCCTTATAAAATTATTTTGGTTTTTTTGTCATGAAAAACCTAGCTATGATTAAGAGACTATAAAGTCCATGATTTATCGACGCAAATGTTCTTTTTTGTCCCCAAAACTAGAAGTTGGGGGATATCAGTTTATCCTTGTCCGTCATTCCCACAAACTTTCAAGACTTTTATTTCAACATGCTTGCAGATATTGAGCTGATTTTGGTATGTCAGTCAATATGATGAGTTACAGATCGAATTCGTGTTTCGTTCCAGTTTGTTGATTTGGTCCTTGTAAATTCATGATATTAACTGTTTTATGGAATTTTTTCTACAATTTTGGGTTAATTTTTCAAATCTTCGGGGAGGCATTATCCGTGTCTTACAGTTCGAAACTTTGTACCTGTATTATGATGGCGATGAATAAGTCATTTTACATTGTACTTTAAACATTATGCTAGGCAGCGGGGGTATTTCCTTTTCTAGTTTAATACAATACTTTTAAGTTTGAGACTATTTAAAATTGTTTTGAAAAAAAAAATGAGCAGGTCATTGCATCAATATTTTACAGTGGATAACAATTTCTTTTTAATTCAGTTGCTGAATAGATGCAATGAAAACAAAAATGATCAATTATTTTCTTCAATTAATATCCATCTATGGAGATTTTATAGTGTGTTTTTAATAAATAATATGATAATGGCTCTGCCCTAAAAGCTCGCGAAGATAATAGGTGCAACCAAAACTAGGTTTAACCTTAATTGGATCTGGAAAAAATGTCAAAATACCCTCGGCTGGATCAATAGCTAAGAGGGTCCACTTTTGGATAAAAATTTAATAATTTATTTGAAAAAAATGTATTATCCGTAAAAACGCCAAAATATGGTTTGCGGCCGGGACAACATCATCCATAACTTAATCGATCCTTCAGTCACATGATATCATTCGACAAGCAGACGACATCAAAATGTCACCGCTCTTCTGCCAGGTTTTGTTATATTTTTTGTATACCCGTACAATGTATCTATAATTGCCAAGTACTGTCTGCAAAAAATTGATTTAGAAACCTGGTGGAAAATGACGACGTATCCAAATGATCATTTAACTTTGTCAGTTTGAGGGACCACATAGGATAAGGATGGATTAGGATTTTATTTTCAGATCAGGTAGGACCAAATTATTATACATATGTAGAAAAACAGTTGCTGATCACTTTATGTTATGAAAAGTTCCGAAAATTGATTGACAGAACTCCCACCATTTTTCTGCGGATGACTATGCACTATGGGTAAAAGGTCACGAATTCTCGCGAGAGAAAGCCATATTTCTGTAAAAACAAAACAACTAGTGTTCGTTCGTTAGATAGTTATTATTTATTGAGAAAGTTATTGTCATTAACAACAAGAAAAGGTTTTGTTTTGTTACCGTTTGTAAATAAATAAGCGAAAATAAAGAATCTCGCTAACGCGAGACCCGGTATTTTCGTAAATTCCCAATGCATTCCGAGTAGCGAGACAGAATTTATTTTTAACCATCGTATTTTGAGTCTCGTGCAATTTGGCAGACTCTGTACAATAGTGAGCTTCGCTTCGCTCGCATATTATCAGTAATGTTCTATTTTTTTATCCCCATGGTCGGTGGTTTCCTTAGAGTTCCGGTTTCCTTCACCATTGAAACTGACCACCACCCTACATGGCCCAGGTCCGTCGATAAACACGAACAACAAAAAAACCAACAACAACATTATTTAATCCACTCGGTGGCGAATTCAGAATATTTCGAATTGGAGTACTGTCTGGCTGACTGGGGGAGCTGAGGGGGTGGTAGGGAAATCGGGTCATTATTCAATAATTTCCAATAAATCCAATTTTTCAACAAAAGGGGGCAGTCCCTGGGCCTCCCTCTGCCATTGCCGCGTATTAAGTTTTGATAGTAGATCTGGATTTCACAAATTTTGCAAGCAAGGGGTTACGATCGCTTACTTTAATACAATCTGATTGACAGTACGTGGCTATCTGGAGCTGTCAATAATAACTAGGTATAGCTAGAAAAGTGGGATTGGTCGACCGTCAAGGGCGGACTTTTATTATGAAACTAAGGTAGCAAAGTCGATGAAGTCATGGTGACCTCTTCCGTGTTGTAATATTTTCAGTGTCAGAATTCATGAAACTTTTCACAGAGGCAGAGAAACCAATGTGGCGTTCGAATGTCAAAAGTTCTAAAGGGCAAGGAAAAAATCAATCACTAAAACAAAAACACCACGAAGGAATTGACAACACAAAAACAATTGCAACAATTAACAATTTTTAAGAGGACATGAACTCAGGTGCTCTAGAAGGGTAAGCAGTTCAATAATTTACGCGAACTCGAGAGTACGGCACTCAGGTGCTGTAGAAGGGTAAGCAGTTTAACAATTTACGCATTTACGCAAACTCGAAAGTACGGCACTCAGGTGCTGTAGAAGGGTAAGCAGTTCAACAATTTTCGCGAAATCCAGAGAGTATAGAACTCAGGTTCTGTACGTAGAAGGGTGAGCAGTTCATACTTCTAGCAGCACATCCGATGCTTTGCTAACAGTCAATTCAATTGATGCCAAAGTCGGTCAAGGGTAACAAACCAAAGCTCCGTGTAGTTATATTTTCAAGTAAAAGAAATTCTATATTTTTCTACGAACGAAATATTGTCCCGTAATATTTTTCGGGTGAAGAAAAAGTTCTTATTGTCAATCGATTTTTTTTAATCTACGAACAAAAGCCACACAAGATAATTTTGGTTCTGTCAGTCATATATCACGGCAACACCCACTTACTCATACTGACATAAATGATGACTAAAGATATTTGAATTATTACCAGACTTGCAGTAGTTTTAATTCGGCGAAACATGAAAACTCAATGTTGTGTCCTCTAATATAAAGGGCTATAAACCCTAAAATGGTTCAAATCTTGACAACTTTGAATTCAACCTCTGCATGAGGACTTAGGTATAGACTAATGAGCTGAATATGTAATTAACCAACAGCTGATCTCTGTTTTATGGTTTGCTATATAAACAGCAAAAATAGTGTTTGAATTGGGCTCTAACTCTTACATGGACTGATCTATGATCGAGTTATAATAATCATATATTGAAACTTCATAGTTTTTGGTCCACTTCAATTTATGTTTTTACTCAGAAACCAAATTCTACAGATATTATACCACAATTTTTTGCGGTCCTATAAAAACTGAACTAGAATAAAGACACTCTAGAACTGATGTCCTTCCTTCCTTTGACACCTTAAACATTTTGTATAATGATCATATATCTGTGTTTTAGATGTCAGGTTAGTTTGTTATTGCTTTACGTCGAAGCAGGACACAAGAAAATTTAGACTGCCAGTTGGAAAAGAGGAATGGGTAGATTCGGGCAATTTAGTCTCCTGCATGGGATCTTACGGGTCCTTATCTTATCAATTCCCACAGCTGGACTCTCAAACATGCAAAAAACATTTTCCCCCAACAGTTACACGGTGCACCACCATGGTTAGCGGTCAGGTTTTCTGCATTATGGCCTGAGGACCCCAGCATTCATTGTGACAGGGCTACTCCATTCAACAACATTGGGCACACATCCAAGTCGCTAGAGCGGACAAAGAGGCCTGACCCACAATAGAAAATAATGAGATGTGGAATATATACTTTGATGTCAAAGGTCAGGGTCAACTTTAGTACGCGACACATTTAGATTGTCTTATGATGAAAAACCCTGTTATATTCTCATTTTTAGATTAAGATGGCACAGGTTTTAGTATCATAGTTTTCCCGTTCAGAATGATATTTTTTAAATGACGAAATATCCCAATGGCATGCTAGTGGACATTTTTAGTTTAATAATAATTAGATGTCGGACAAGATTGAAAGAGTGTAAGTGATACTAACCTAAAAGGCATTGTACTCAAAAACGGAAAAAAAACAGAACTAAACTAGTTAATGTGTCTTTTAAGCCACAGCGCCCTCCCGTCCTAAAAATATCATTGACCCCCCACCCAAGATGTATTACCTGGAAAATGGGCGTCAACAGTTGTTCATACAGTGTAGAATATAGGTAGCAGTGGCCTACTTTCTAGTGAGGGATGAAGTGCTACATAAGACAAATATAGTGTTGAAATATCATTGACCCCGAACATCTAACATCCGAGTTATGGACTCAACCAAGAAAAGTCGTTCATGCGTAAAATATAGGTCACAGTGACCTACTTTCTAGTGGGTGGTGTAGTGCTACCAAAGATGCATCTAATGTTGAAATATCATTGACCCCTAGCAACTAGTATAAAAGTTGTGGACCTTTAGTAACCAAGTACTTAGTGTTACGCCACTTACGGACGGACATGTCCAATCCACATAAGTGGTCGGGCCATAAAAATCATAGAAGTAACCATATACATCAAAATATTTCGCAACACGAAGAGAGTATACTTTTTTGGTGATTAAATGATTGATAAAATTTCATGATAACGTACTTCTTTCATGGTCAAGCTATACTTCAACCTATAGGTAAACCAAAGTATAACAACCCCCTTTTCTGTGATCAATCAACAATTAATGAAGCTGATGAGACGGGTACAATTTTAGAACTTGTTTTTTTCATATCCTGATAAATTTATGATGGTACTACACTTCCTTCATATGGTAAAGTAATTTCAATCTTTAGGTAAACCTAAGTATACATTGTTACACCCCACCCTTTTTCTGTAATCAATCAACAATGAAGTTGATGAGACAGGTAAAATTTTAAGATGATTTTTGTTTGTTCATATTCTGATGTATATGCGAGTAAAGTTTCATGATAGTGCCACACTGATATGTTAAAATTACTTAACCTATTTTTCTGTGATCAATCAACCATGAAGTTGACGAGACAGGTACAATTTTATGATGATTTTTTTGTCCCCCGCCGCAACGCGTCGGAGGGACTTAGTAATGGTCTCCGTCCGTCCGTCCGTCACGTTTTTTGTGGGTGCAACTCCTCGGAAACTACTGAAAGGATGTTGCTGAAACTTTACACACTGATAGGGTACAATTAGTAGATGATCATCCCATATTTGAAATTTTCAAAATGGCCACCGTTTCCATGGAAACTGAAGAAAGGTCAAAATATAGGACATTCAATATCTCGGTTACCTAGGTGCACAGGGTTCTGAAATTTTGTAGGCTGATAGAGCAAAAGGTACTCTATAATAATACGAAAAAAAATTTTGAAGCGATATTTACGGTTTTCGAGTTATTTACAAATTTGTGATTTTTCAGTCCGAAAAATGGGACTTTGTCAAACGTTTTAGTGGGTGCAACTCCTCGGACACTACTGAACCGATGTTGCTGAAACTTTACACACTGATAGGGTACTGTTAGTAGATGATCATCCTATATTTGAAATTTTCAAAATGGCCGCCGTTTCCATGGAAACAGAAGAAAGGTCAAAATATAGGACATTCAATATCTCGGTTACCTTGGTGCACAGGGTTCTGAAATTTTGTAGGCTGATAGAGCAAAAGGTACTCTGTAATAATACGAAAAAAAATTTGAAACAATATTTACAGTTTTCCAGTTATTTACGAATTTGTGATTTTCCGGTCCAAAAAATGGGACTTTGTCATATCAAACATTTTTGTTGGTGCAACTCGTCGGATACTACTGAAAGGATGTTGCTGAAACTTTACACACTGATAGGGTACTGTTAATAGGTGATCATCCCATATTTTGACAACCTATTTCTATCGTTTCTCAGAGAATATATTGCTTGAATTGACATACCACACAACTTTTATGCGGCGGCGGGGGACACATGGCTACGCGTAGCAATCTTGTTTTTCTTTATATACTGATGTACATGTGAATATGTACAAAGTTTCATGATGATACCAAACTTCCTTTATGGTAAATTAACTTCAACTTGTAGGTAATCCTGGGCGAACGGACCCGAAAACTTTTTGTTCTCCTACTTTCGAAGATGGGGCATAAGAATGTAATTTAATCATATCTAGGGTCTGCTGTGGTTAATTTTTTTTAAAATTCTATATATATGCAGTCTTTTCTGTAGACACGATCTTTTACATTAAGCCATATTGACTAAAACGCATTAATGCATCTTTTAAAAAAGGTAATTTTAACCTTATGTCCCAAAGTAAAGACAAAACAAAGACATACATGAGAAATTTCGTAAATGTCCTGGCTTTGTGCAGGCATCTCAAAAGAATGGTGATATGATAGATGTTTTATTTATTATCAACCAATTATAAAAGAAAAATTGTTCCATATCTTAATAAAAGTTACATTATAGCAAAACAAACATTAAAAGTATATCTTGTCTATTTCTGCTAACCATGAAATACAAAAAAAAAACCCTTAAAATCTTCATCATTTCCAAAGATTTATCACAATATGACATATACATCTTGAGACATAGATGTGCACAAAAAATCAAAAAGATGAGCCCTAAATAGAGCCACCCCCCTGTTTTTCAGTCGAATTTAAAATAACAATAACAAATGAGAGCAAATAATAGTCATCAATACAAAGCCTTTATACTTGTAATGTTATTTGAAGATAATAGAAAATAATGAGATGCGGAATAAGACTAGTGTACGGGACACAGCCCACAATCAAGCGGCAATTCAGAACAAGAGGCTCCCAGGAGCCTCAATCGCTCACCTGGTCTTGAGTCAACCCTAAACATGTAAACACTTTTCTACAGCTAAATGAGCTGAACATTAAAGCAAGCAACAGCTTTTCTCTATCTACTTTAGTTTCATTCTATAGGCCAAAAACATGAAAAAATGTTATTTTAGGGGCCGTAACCCCTATTTGGGGTCATAAGACAACTTTGACCCAATGTAAACTTTTGTAGAGGTAAATGAACTGAACATTTAAGCAAGCAACAGCTTTTCTCTATCTGCTATAGTTTTCATTCACTAAGCCAAAAACATGGAAAAACATCATTTTAGGGGCCAATACCCCTATAAGGAGTCATCTGACAACTTTGACCCTATGAAGACTTTTGTGTAGCCAAATGAACTTAACATTTAAGCAAGAAACAGCTTTTCTCTATCTGCTATAGTTTTCATTCTATAGGCCAAAAACATGAAAAAACGTCATTTTACGGGGCGTTACCCCTATTAGGGGTCATCTGACAACTCTGACCCTATGGAGACTTTTGTAGAGCTAAATGAGCTGAACATTTAAGCAAGCAACAACTTTTCTCTATCTGTAATAGTTTTCATTCTATAGGCCAAAAACATGAAAAAATGCTATTTTTCACCTTTAAGGGGCCATAACTCCTGTAAGGGGTCATCTGACAACTTTGACTCAATGGAGACTTTTGTAGAGCTTTTGATGCTGAAGCAGAAGCGTGCATCAGATTTCATCTATCTCTTATTCTTTTTGATTTACAAGCCAAAAACTGTAGTCTGACCCCCTTAGTCTATTTTAGTAACGGAGGCCATGTTGTTTGGACGGCAGTCACCATTTGTGCAATCTTGGTAGAGGACATCCCATAGATGAAGTGTGCAAAGTTTCAAAGCTATCCCTTCAGTCGTTTCGGAGGATAAGATTTTCAAAGAAAAGTTAACGACGACGACGACGGACGACGACGGACGCCAAATGATGGCAATAGCTCACATGGACCTTCGGTCCAGGTGTGCTAAAAACCACAATGGACAATTCTATAACAGAAACAATTAATGCTGGAAGCATAGATACCCTTTTGATGCATTAAGTCCAGGAAGATTTAAGGAGATATGAACGTAACATTGTTTTATTTCAATTACTAATTTTGATACCTTTTATTTCTTTTCGATATTACCTGCATAAATTGCATTTCATCATTTTGAATAAGCCAAAAAAAGACATTGCTTGAAAACATCTTGGATGTATTATACATCACTGTAGGCTTTATTTTAGAACGACCACTAAACTCAAATCTAAATTCTATAAAAACACAATATTATTCTTTAATCATAGCAATCTTTGCATGACTGTGTTGTTTGGAAAAAAAATATTCCTATAAAATGTCAGTGAACAAATAACAATGGAAAAACAATTTATAAAAAAAAATCATTATAAAAATGCATTGCAAATTGACAAAAATAACAATTATAGCAACTCTGTCTATATGAAATTATAAAAAAAGAATAACATAGAGCAATGACAATAACATATTACTTTTTAAATCTAGCATACAAAACATATATTTACATGTAACACAAATGATGTACTATCAGTAAAAAAACCCATAACAATTAAAACAAAAAGGTTACTAATAAAATGAAATGATTCCTTACCAGTTCAGTTGGAATTACACAAATTTACTGTAATTAACATCTTTCCTATTCCCAGATACATCAGTTAAAGATATAATTATAGTAAAATAAAACAAAGAATTAGAATTCATCAAAGTGTTATACCGTTCAAGAATTTTAACGCGTTGAACAAAATTTGTATAAATTATACTATACCTTGCATAACCACACACTACTTCAATGACATAAAATGTACTGAACGAAAAAAAAATACATATATATGACATATAATTACAATCAAGTGCATTAAATAATTTATAATGATAAATACATTTCAATATAAGTTTATAACACTTTTCAACTGTCTTGGGCACACTGCTTGAGCACATCAAAAGCAAAATGGACACCGAGTTTTTAACTTAAAGTAACGAGTAAACAATTTAATAACAGGCCAAAAAGTCACAAATAAACAAGTATTTCAACATTTAAAACAAGAACTAGGTGGGCCGATGTTCACTAGTCATACCCAGGCTTTCACAACTATGCCTTGCGTTAAATACATGAAGGTTTTAGAAAACAGGGAGTAAGTGTTCGATGGATTCAAAAACCAACACTACACCATGTCCATGTCAAGTTACCAAACATCAGAAACCTAAAAGTAATTATATTTGCCGAGTTACAAGTGAATGAAAAGTGTGGTGGAAAAATTTTAAGTTTTGGGTAAGCAAGAAGTTGATGTAAATTGATTCCAAAAGCGTATTCCACAAAACATCATGTCCATTTCATGCTTATTACCAAATATCAGCAACCTAGGAATAGGTCGGTATGTTATGAGTTAATAAAAGTGACGAAACTACTTGGACCATGGAATTAGATCGGGCAGAGGTAAAACAGTATACCCTCTCTTCTTCGAAGCGGGTGTATAAAAACAGGGCAGCTAATGGGATATTATTTAATACATCTCCATGTTTACTCCCTAAGAACTCGAAAAAAAAACAATTACATAAACATAAGCAATCATCAAAGAACAAAAAGCCAACAAAACAAAAACAATCACTTGTATGAATTAAACTTACAAATGCATAAATATTGCAATGTAGTCAAAGTTGATGTTATTATTTAGAAGTTTTTATATACAACTTAAAATGTTTTCAACAACATAATGTATCTAGTTCGGCTATTAAGAACTGTTGAATGAGTACTTCTCTACATCATATCGCCCACGCCACTTACGATTTCCATAGCATATACCAAGGCTTCCTCGGCGATTGCCTTAGTGTACAGTTCTGATGGTGTGTCAGGACAGGCATATTCCTTCGGATACCTCATTCTTGTATATTCCTGGTAGCAATTTTCCAATCTCTGTGCAGCGTCCCGGAACCTATGTAGATTTTCACCACCAATCATTATAGTATATAAAAGAGAATGACCTTTGGTGTCCACCTTTCTCGCATCTATACACACCTGAACAGCTTTAAGAGCTTTCTCAGCTGCCTAAAAAAACCAACCAGTTCTCTAAGAGTAATCATGATTATTTAGTAAAAGACAGACAGACAATAACAAGACTCAAATGCCAATTTACAAACCAAGAAATTTCACTAATAAATGTAACCACAACAGCAGTTTTGAAAGTATCGTTATACTCAAGATATTGTACAACTTGTTTTACGCTCCCGTGTTCTTTCAGCACACCGTAACATGCATATCTTTTCGCCCCCAGACTTGCCTAAAGGACATGAATATATGACCCCATGACTGATAGACAGAGACCAAGTTTTATCGACGCATTATCTAGACATAACAAGTAAATACTGTGAGCTGATGCTCACCAGTGATACCCCCGCTCCCCAAAATTATGCCTTGGTACTATAGGATAAAGCTGTATACAAAATATCAGATCTCTACCTTTGTAGTTGCTTAGAAAACTGAGACGGAAATTTTGCATGTATGGCCATATTGTGTAAAAACCCAAGTATTCGGTTAACAGGAAGTAAATGACATAGGAACATGAAATCGGTATACACCATATGGTACTATAGGATTAAGCTATGTACAAAATACCAGATCTCTATCTCATGTAGTTGGTGAGAGAACTGCGACGGAAATTATGTTACGGAGGGACGAACGGACGGACGGACAAGGGTTAAACAGTATACCCCCTCTTCTTCGAAGCGGGGGTATAATAACGTATCCTGCTTAAGCCCACAATCATTACAAAGTAATGGAGGTTATCGTGATGATTTATTATATAAATAATAGATTTTTTTCGTTCAAAGATTGGTAAATTACGACTAGAATACAATTATTATTAAATTTTAAAAAATATTATACTGGTGTTGAATTTATTCAGCGCCTATAAACTTTATATACGGAAATTTAACTTTAGATTTATTTATTCGAGATTAGTAAATGAACGAAAATATTGCCAAATTTGATTATAAACATGATTTGTTTTTCCTTTTTACACTGAAACAGTAATTGTAATACTGACAGAATGCCCCGCATTATACTGAACTATATTTAGTCTAATTATCTCCCGAATGAAATCCGGAAGCATTATTAACAAGGAATATGTGAGCTGCTGCCCACCCAGTATACCCACGCTACACTTAAATTAGTCATGTCGATAAACAGGAAATAAATATCAGATTTAATTTCGATATTCCCGATAAAGGACCATAGCCATATACCAAATTTCAAGTCACTATGATATGAAGTTGTTGAAAAAAAAATTACGAACATTTTCAACAATTGACCAGTAATGTTGAAAATTGACTTAGTCGGTTAACAGGGAGTAGCTATCCGACAGACCTAATTTCGGTACTCGCGATAAAGGACCTCATATTGAACTCATATACCAAATTTCAAGTCAGTCACTGTGATATGTAGTTGCTGAGAAAACCGTTACGACAGGTATGCTGCTGACGGACGGAGGTAAACCAGTATACCCACTCTTCTTTGAAGCGGGTGTATAATAAAGAAATGGAAAAATCGCACACGACAGCTAATCCTCTCACCCGTTACTTTAAAATTTAAGTCCATCTAATTTTGGTACAGATGCTGGTTAATATCAAAGATATACACACTGACCAAATATCATCCCTCTATCACTTGCAGTTGCTGAGAAATGTCCTGAATCAAAACTTTAACCGGAGTCATTCAGCAAAAAAGTACGTCAAGGAGACCTTAATTTGTTTGGTACAGATGCTGGTTACTATCCAAGATTTACCCATTATCATCTCTCTATCACTAGCAGTTTCTGAGATATTGACCTAAACTAAGTTATAACTTGAAACATACATGCAGAAAATGTAGCACACTATCCGAGATGTACCCACTGACTCAATACCATCTCTCTATCACTTGCAGGTGCTGAGATATGGACCTTAACCAAAACTTTATCCGGAGTCATTCATGCGGTGACCTTATTTGGTGCGGATACTGACGACCATCAGGATGTACCCACTGACTAATGTTTAATTCCTAATTTATTGACAAAACAAAAACCACTACGTACGTACATATGAACGTGCGAACGAACCAAACGCTATATCCCATCCCCAACTCCTATGGGCTCGGGGATAATTTTTCATAGTGCACATCTCCATATCATGTACTCCCTTGAAAGTTTCATAAAAAACCACGAAGTGTATAGGAGACGTAGCTCTTACGAGGTATACTGAAGTCTACATTATATACTAATGGAGCATCACTTTAAAAAATTACAAATTCCACATTTCATTTAGTTTTTGATACCTTTTATCAAAAAAGTATTGCAAAATCAATTTCCCAAAGATCTTGACAAATTTTTTTATTACATAAGCCCCTATGAGATGTTTTGTTTAGAGTTTGAAATCGGGTAGTGTCAATCTAGAATTCACAAAATCACACTTTAAAATCGACACAAGTTTTTTTTTTAATTAAGTTTTCTCAGCTAATTTTCACGAAAAAGTTTTCTCCATTTAGTGGTTGAAAGTTAACAGCTTAAATTTTGGGTGAAAATGTAGATTTTTCAATTTTTGGGTAAATAAACAGCTTCGCCGAGTGCACATGATACGGCAGCAACATGTTGAACCCTGTACGTTGGAGGCCAAATATGGATAGTCAATTGCTCTGGACACATGCAGCCCATGGTGGACTGACAAAGGTTATTGCAACATGCAGCTTTTGGTGGATTTCCCACTCACATTTTAAAAGGAATTATTTTTTCCAAAGGAGATCAAAATCAGACAACAAATAAAAAAAGTTTTCATTTTGGTCCCTAATTTCATTATAGGGAAAAAAGGGGGTTGCAAAAATTAGTAATCAGTTTTGTATCTGCTATTTGACAAGAACAAACATGCAAAGAAAATTTTCAAAATCGGATCACAAGTAAAAAAGTTTCGATTTTGGTCCCTTTTGGCCCCTCATTACGTAATATGAGAAAAACGGGGGTCGTAAAAATCAATTCTCAATTCAGTATTCACTATTTGACGAGAGCAAACATGCAAAAACAATTTTCAAAATCGGACCACAAATAAAAAAAGTTTCGATTTTGGCCCCTCATTACATAACGGGAAATTAGATGGGCGCAAAAATTCATTTTGTTCATTCTTTAATTGCAAGAAATATTCTTAACAAATTTCACAGCAATAGGCCAAATAGGACCCAAGTAATTGTGAAAACAAATAAAATGTTTGATTTTTTCCTCCTTTTGTGCCCCTTATTTCTAAACCAAAAAAGAGGGGACCCCCCCAAAATTGATCCCATCCATTCTTTTATGTTATGAAATATTATTGTTAAATCTAACAGCATTTGATAAACCAAAACAAAATTTATTGAGGGAACAAACGAAAAAGAAGCATTTTTTTGCCCCTCTTTAGTCCCTAATTTCTAAAAAAAAGGAGCGAACCCCAAAATCAATCCTATCCATTCTTTTATGGTAAGGAACATCATTTTCAAATTTCATAGCAATCAGATAACTAGATTTAAAGTTATTGTGGGAACACTAAAGTTAACAGACAACGCAGACGACGACAGCATCATACCATTTTACGTCCGCATTTTTTTTGTGGTCGTATAAAAAGTGTTGTTTTTTTTTAAATCTAAGAAACTGGAATTCAAAAATTTTCAGATTTTTACCCAGAAACGATCTGCATCATCTACTTGATATTCAGTGAAAAATTCAAATCGATAGCTGTATTTTTTCCTTTTTCTGGATAAAGGAAATTTTGGTACAATTGATTTCCCATAGGCATGCAAAGTTTCTTTTTTCTATGAGTATATATTAAAGTTTCTGAGAAGACCTGAAAATTCGATAAACTTGATAGAAAAACTTAAACAAGTTTTAAATTAAACTACAACCCTGTCCTAATTTTAGCAACGACAATGTTGTAAGTCGACGGACACCCACTAATTTGGTAGATCATTTAGATGTCACCCTCAAGACGAATGGTACAAAGTGTCCTAGCAATTTCTATTGTTGTTTCAAAGATTTTCAAACGATAGAAAAGGGGATAATTCGTTAAACGTGATAAAATGTAGATTAGACTAAAATCATTTTGCGTAGATCTTAATGATACAATACCAAAAACAGGTATAAAACGGTTAATTTGGTTATGGTGTATATCGATATTTCTTCAGCAGCATTTGAATCAAAACATCGGAAGATCAAATACCAAAAATATTGAATGACAAGTTCTCAAACCCAACAAGTTCGAACAGGAAGCCAAATCCAGTACCGAGGATATTGACCATGTGCATTACAAGGAAAGAAGCCTGTTTTTTTTAACACAGTTCATACATTTAGAAGAACACGGATTGTTTTGCAAACCACGTGATGTGGTAATACAAGTTGATAGAACCATATTTTTATGAAATGTTCGGAAAGGTACGGTTATATTAACAATCGGAAATTTTAATGACAAAAATATTAGACATTTATTGGAACTGCCAGTTTTAAAACACTAAATTCCGCTTTATATAGTACATTTGTAGTAGGAAAACATAGGAAATTGTCAGTTTTGACGTTTAAGGGCATACAATATCTATACGTATTGTTCGACTTTGAAAACATGACTTTTTGTAGTGCTTATTTATGCTACTATTTATGGTACTTAGTAATAATTTGGTTCCCCAGTTTGGTATTTTTTGGGTTTACTTTATTGTTCTATGCTCTTCATAATCATATAGTGTTTGGCATTTTCATTGTTTTGGTAGAGCGCCTCTGAGTCCCGAATAGACGAAACGCGCGTCAGGCGTAACAAAATTTATTGTCTGGAACTTTGTTGTCATTTTTATTTCGAACATCCGTGAAGGTAAGCACTGCTAGTGGAGTTTTAATTCCCCGAGGTTAGCCCGCTCCGGCACCAACACTTTTGTGTTGGAGAACACATCAAAGATTTAAATTATCCGTTTAAATTTCAAAATTGTTTAAACCCTAGGTGCTTCCTACCCCAGACATAGGTTGATCATATTAGTAATACTTTGGTTCCCCAGTTTGGTATTTTTGGGTTGTCCTATGCTCTTGATAATCATATAGTGTTTGGCATTTTCAATTTTTTTAGTAGAGCGCCTCTGACGAAACACGCGTCAGGCGTAACAAAATTTATTGTCCGGAACTTTGTTGTCATTTTTATTTCCTACCACCTGTAAGCCAAAATCAATGTTTAAGACCAGTGTCCATCTTGGTAAGTCGCCAGTCATCAATTTCACAAACTTTTTAAATGACATTCTAAAGACCAAAGCAAATCCGTCATTGGTAAAAGGGAAGACATCTTTAAAGAAAATTTAACGGTGGACAAATGATGACAATTAAGCTCACATGACTCTTATGGTAGAAAATATACTCATGGACAAAAGAAACGTTACATATTTGAATACTTAAGGAAATTTGTAAAATAATATAAAACAAGAATACTGACAAAGTCAGAAAGGGCCCCGCGGCAAAAACTCTACATGTTTTCAAAATCATACAACTTTGATTATAACCACTAAGGCATATTCCATGGAATGTGTATGAAACTTCAGAGCTGTATTATTAATAGCTTTTGAGTTTTATTGTTCAAAAATTCTAATTCTCAAAATCTGTGATTTTCGATAAAAAATGAAGTTTTTTTTCAAAAATATTAAACAGATTTGCACGAAATTTTAATATGCAAATCATGACATGCTACGTAGCAGCTGTGCAAAGTTTCAGAACTGTATTGGTAACAGTTTTTGAGTTTTAGTGTTCACAAAGTCCAATTCTCAAAATCTGTGATTTTCGAGAAAAAATGAAGTTTTTTCCAAAAATATTTAACAGATTTGCACGAAATTTAATATGCAAATCATGACATGCTACTCAGCAGCTGTACAAAGTTTCAGAACTGTATTATTAATAGTTTTTGAGTTTTAGTGTTCACAAAGTCCAATTCTCAAAATCTGTGATTTTCAATAAAAAATGAAGTTTTTTTCCAAACATATTTAACAGATTTGCACGAAAATCTAATATCTAAATCATGGCATGCTACTTAGCAGCTGTACAAAGATTCAGAACTGTATTGTTAATAGTTTTTGAGTTTAAGTGTTCACAAAGTCCAATTCTCAAAATCTGTGATTTTTCCCCCAAAATATTTCAAATTTTTGCATGAAATTTAAATATGCAAATTATGACATGCTACTAAGTAGCTGTACAAAATTTCAGAACTGTGGTGTTAATAGTTTTTGAGTTTTAATGTTCACAAGAATTGTTGACGGACGGACAGACGGACGGACAAAGTGAAAACTGATAGGGCGTCCGCATCTTCGATGCGGGGCCCTAATTATATAATTGACAGAAATTCAAAGAAATGGCTTAATGGTATCCGTTAAGAAAAATGAACTTGAATTGACATTAATTTTAAGCATCGGACATTCAAAGATGAAAATGCGAAAATCCAAAATCACAATTCTGGTTAACTCGTAACCTAAAAAATATGAAATGACTATAAAGATTATCAGGGTACCTTTAAATATTTTTTTTCTGAAAGCAGAAGTGATGGTAATTGAGATTTTAATGAATTCTTGTTGACTTGAATAACCACTTCCGGTTGCGATTTGATACCTTGAAATACCCACTAACCGGAAACACGTTCGTATTCCAATGAGATTTTTGTTACGAATCTACCCAAAACTAAAGACAAAATGAACGGAATAAAAATTTGTGTTCGAAATCATCTCTTCGAGTGAAAATTAACATTCACACTCCCCGCCTGACCATATCAACTTTCTGTAAAAATGTTTTAGACGATGGGTGTTTAAACTTTTGTGTTTTTCCTACAATTCAATACACAAGGGGACATTTAATTTAACATTTCAGCCAAAAAAAGCTTTTTTTCAATACAAATTTTCAAATTCATTGGTTTTTAAGAAAATCAAAATGGCGGCTTCTTTTTTTTTCCACCATGTTCAACAAATTTTCCATGATAAACCTTGGTAAGGATGCGTTTCATGACAATAAAACAAGTAAATGACCAAAAGTTTTAATGTTTCTGATTAGCATTAATTTTTGGGGTGTAACGGTTTTTTTTGTCCCTGAGTATATATTACTATTACTTTTTAAATAGAAAAAAAAAAGTATATTTACCTGCTGGCATAAAACACACACCCAATTAAAGGAGTGCTGGTCTGCTATTGTCAGTAAAGATTCTGCAGCAATGATGTCGCTTTTAGCCTGCTTAAACCAAACACGACCCATTAGCTTCTGAGGATTAGGTTGGTATTGTTCCTGTTTATAATCTGTATTTCTGCGGCCAGATCGTCTTCCCAGGTCATCTGCAAACCCGTTGGTATCGAACGTAAACTTTTGATTGTTTGCACTTCCACGATTTACATGTTCATCCCATGCATTATAATCTTGATTTGGATCTCTGTACCACTCTCGATATTCTGGGATATCATCTATTTTTATTTCCCCATTTAGAAGTTTCGTAGCAAAGCTAATAATGTGTTGTGTTACTTCTGTAGCAAAGGTCTGGTTTTCTGGGTTTTTGTCGGGATGCCACTTCAGAAGCATTCGTTTATACACCTTCCGAAACGGTTTCTCTCCCATACGATAAGCACGAATAAGGGATTCTTCTATTCCCTTTATAATGAGGTTCTTGTTCCCTACATTAAAACTCGCATGACCGTCGGTGTAAACATCTACTTCTGTGTGTTCTTCCTCTTGATGGACAACTTGGTAAAGATCAAATGAACAAACCGTCTTCTTTAGTCCATCTCCAACATCTATTTCGTAGGTGGGAAAGAAGTTATCACCACACTTCTTTATAATCCGTACATAAATGTACATTCTCGAATCAGGTTGATCTCGAAGTAACTCTTCATTAACACTATCAAATACCTCATACACAGCATAATCCCCTGCTTTAAATTCAATAATGTCTTGGATCAAAAGATCAAGCAGGTCTTGGGGCACGGGCGAACCTGGAAGAGGAACCCAAGACAACGATGGTGGTTTAAAATCTAATTCAACTATCTCAAGGTTATCTAAAAGTTCTAAAATTTCTTCCTCGGAGCTTGTGTAACTGGAGATCACATTTTGAATTTTATCTTTCATTTTCTGTAATGCATGCGAACAAAGGCGTATGATACTATAAGTTATGGCATAAATCTTCATATTTAACCACTTTGTAAAGTCCATAAAGTCGTAAGCCATAAAAAGTGTTGTACTACCATCTTGCTGTAGGTGGAAATAAGGCAAATCTTTGATGCTAGACTGTATTTGAACGTCTTTGTTTACCAAGATTGTCTGTAGTCGTTTAACAGGCTGTATTCTGAACAACTTTAAATTCGTTTCGATTTTTTCTAAATATTGTTGGCCTCTTTCGTCATTTTGAAAGCATGTTTTTCCAATCCTAAGCATGGCATTGATAAACACACCACTGGATAAAAAAGAATTCAGTTGACAAAAATCCTCTGTTTGCAAGTAGTCATTGGTTTCATACAGCTGCTCAGATACCATATGGCTAAGATAGTTTGGTTGCATAGAATTTGGAAGCTGTTTGAGACAACTTTTAACATCAATGCCCACTTTTTCAAACTGCTTCATATCCTTCAAGAACTTAATCTGATGTTGATCCTCTAATCTTTTTTCATATTGTACACGGTCTCTTAAAACCAAATCTGAAGACAGACAGAGCTTTAGGTCATCAGATAACAAATAAAATTCTCTGAGAACTGGTTGGGTGTTTTCTGGCATATTCTGTAGAAGGAAAAGGACTTTATGTACAGCCTTTTCTACTATTGTTATATAATCTGGGTTAAGACTCTTTTCTCCAACTCTTTCTTTTATCTTTATTAGAACCCCTAGATAATTGTCAATGTCAGGACAATCTTTAACACCAAGTGATCTAAATAGGCTGAAGAAATACCCGTATCTTTCCGAACATTTCATAAAATATGGTTCTATCAAATCATAGTATGGAGCTTGTATTACTACATCACGTGGTTTGTAAAACAATCCGTGTTCTTCTATATGTATGAACGGTGTCTCAGCTAATCTTGCTCGTAGTTGTTGCAAGTCCTGTCCACCTTTTCCCATATAATTGTAGAAAGTTTTTATCAGATCGTACATGCATTCCAAGTTAGTATGTGGATGACGTTGGAGAGAGTGGCAAACTTTTTGAACATGGGATATAAAAGTTGTCAGATTTGGCTCTTGCTGAATTCCAAGCTTTTCACGGAGACTTGATTTTCCTGGAGATGCATATTTTGGTAAGATATGCGCCATTGTCCATGCAAGCTGATGTTTACTGTAAGGAATTGCATTTCGAAATGAAATCAATGTGTTTCTCAAAAATTGTGGACAAATGCAGACTAGTTTATCAGGTATGGCAGAACATCTAACAAATCTAATTTCTCTTACTCTACATAAAAATGAATCATCTTCATGCCAGTCCTTTTCGTTGAAGAGATACTGGACCAACTCTGTAGACTGCTCCTCTTTCCCGTCTCCCGTTTCTATTTGATATGCAAATTCTAAGAACATATTCTGATCTAATGTACATATCATCCCCGCCTTTTCCATAAATACTTTCCATACAATACTATCAAATGGTGCAGGTGGCATCTCTGAAGGCATGCACATACTTCTAAAAACACTCACATGAGGGCTGTAAAATTCCTTTGCTCTTTTGAAATGTAGCCCACAGGGAATTATGTGACAAGCTTGTAATTTCTGTTGGACTAAATTACTCCTCAGCAGATAATCTTTAATGAAATGTAACTGGGTAATTCGACTATTTTCTGGAATAAGCGCAAACCTCGGTAGAACGAAGTTGGTATACAGCTCCAATAGCTTGTGTTCATTTTCATGTTTTCTGCAAACTGGTAATTGCAACTGTTTATATAATGCTGCATGGAAATCATTTTGTTTTATAAGAATCACATTAGCAGCATTTGACAACTCTTCTAAGCCAGATGGTTGAAAACTACAGGAACTTATATCAACAACTAAATAGTCCTGACTTTTGCTCAATTCTGATATACGTCCAAAAACAGATGGAAATATTTCTATTTGCCTCAATGAATCGCAAATTTCTCTAACGTTTTCTGATTGCTCTAGCCAATTAGAAAAGTACGACAACAATATGTTACATTCTTGCTCAGTCAATTTACACGCATTCAATTGCTCTTTATGGTATTTTAAACACCTTGCCAAATTATCCGGACGTTTTTTCGTAGAAGCAAACCGACTACTATGCTTTGAAGATCCAACTATTTCCTTGGCTGGTTCTGGAATTTTTATCTTCTTTAGAATCTTGACTAAATCTTCGTCAGTTTTCTGCTCAAGGTCAAAACTACTGTAGTCAACTGCGATAAATGCCTTGTCAAACGATACAAGCTCCAATTTATCATTTGATGTAATGGGGAAGAAACACCATTTCTCCAACTCTAAATCAAAATCAACAGTTTCAAGGTATGACCACAACCGAATAAACCATTTAAGACTGGGGGCATCTTCTTGCACATTCATTTCAATTGGGCCTTCAATCTGCATTTTTGACTCTTTTACAGTGCTTGGTAAAAGCCTACAGAACTCGGCGATGGAAAAATTGACAAAAAAGTCGTTGAATCTCCACAAATTTTCCACTAGCTGTTCATGCACAAATTTGTCTCCGGACTCTTTTAACAAGTTACAATATGTAGATAGTATTAACGTTGGGGCAAACAATTTCAGTTGATTTGAATTGTCGACCAAGATTGGGAGGGATTCATAATGTGAGGAGTCAGTTGACAGAGTCAGGCAAAACTTTACAAAAGCTGATAGGTTGCATACTGATTTGAAAACCGAGTTTTCAATGGGTACATTGATTTCCCTGATAAGGCAGCCGTCTTCATTTTGTTCATTCCAAGACCCCAAAAAGGCAAACACGAAATCTGACAGTTCTTGTCTCATGTCATATGCAAAGATGGTGGCAAGGCTAGTCGTTGACTGCATTGTTGTCGCATTATGGGGAGGTTGATGATGCGACGAGTTTTGTTTGGAAGGCGAAGTTTCACAAAGACTCTCAAAAATCCACAATGGTGTACAGGTCAGTTTTACTCCTATATCTACAAGAATGTGTCTTAATGTATTTTCCTCTTCTCGGGTGCGTTTCAATGTTGCTAGCCCTTCTTCTGATGAAAACCTCTGAATGTTATGAACATCAAAGTTTTTATACCATGATGACAACTTGTCAAAGCACAAATCAAATCTGCTTGACGCGGATTTTAACGGCTGCCACACAATTGTGTTCTGATGAACATTTTTCAAATCATGTGTTCTTTGTGAAAATTCCGGACAGATGGGAAATACGGCTAATTGTCTCTCATAAATTTGCAAATACACTGCCTTAACTAACTTCCTCCAATAGTCACCGTTGACAAGGGTGTAATTGGGAAATTTCCCAAAGAATTTGTCTAGCATTGAAATGTTTCCATTTGGTTTACAAATCATTGGAATGAGCTCCTTTGAATATTCTATACAACTAGCATATGTGTGTGCAACTGTATCCTGCAATAACGTATTGTTCCAAACAGCTCGGGAATCATTTTCTACATTTTCACTGAAGAGAGCATTGCGATTAGCCAATACAGAAAAGTGCCCATTGATGTGAACTGGAAGGCCGGTCTTAATAGGTAATGGTAAGAAGCAAAAGGCATTTCCACCATGCCCTATGCTTCCTCTAATATCCATCTTCAAACGAGTATATGAACCAAGCCCAGTTCTTGTGCCCTGTTCCGACTCGGAGGATCTAGTTCCACTTTGCCCCATCCCACTGTTGCTCTTGTGATGTGCATTCTCTCCATGTCCAATACTTTTGTCATACTCAGTATTCTTATCTTCTTTTCCAGTCTGTATGTTGTGTTCTGTCTGAAAGGATCCTCTTGAGAGTATATGCATTGCAGTTCCTGCAGTAGGTAAAAACCCTATTTCATTTCTAGAAGCTTGATCTATTATGATGCGTGGTATTTCATTTCCATGGCTAAAGCCAAAGCCTTTGACGATTGCCCAATAGTCTGATCTGCCACAATTGTCATCTATAACAGCAACATACCGTGCCTCTTTAAATTCTAATTCATCCATTTTTTTACTCTCAGTTTTGATCTTCTTTAATTGTGAAGCAACATATTTGGAAAAATCTTCAAAAGTTGAAGTCCACTCATCTGGGATCGAACGTGTAACACTGTACGTTTCAGACAATTCGTTTGATCCTTGTGTTAAAGTAGAGATGCTGATTTTTCGGACATTAGAGATAAATAACAAGCTTGTTAGCATCTGGTTTTTCATTTCATTCAGCAAATTCTTAACATCATCTGCATTACAAGCATTTTTGCTTATTTCTGACATTTCGGCCATTTCCTTTGTTCTCAGAGGAAGTCGAAACCATGTGCCTTTCTCTGACGAGATGATATTTTGCAAATACCCATCATAAACATGACCATACTTAGTTTTCAATCTGTCAAGATTAAGTCTCATTCCAGGTGCACTTGGTTGTGCAACTGATAAAAATGAACAATGTGGATCAAATGCACAAAAAGTGCCACCGCCTGGACACTCCTCTCCTTTCGTCATGAACGATGGTGCATCAGTCAAATGGTAAACAGCATTAAAGCCAACTCCAAATTGTCCGGTTTTAGTAGGATCTTTCGACTTGCTTCCTTCGCCTAAATTCTGAATACCTCTTAGATCATCTTCTGTAAAGCAAGCGTCATTGTAAACACATAAAGAAGGTCCTTGGAGAGGTGTCCATTTCTTGTCAAAAATTTCTTTTGTTTCCAGCTGTCTAAGATCCAAAACAAAGTGAACTTCAGTTGCGCCAGCATCGTCTGCATTTTGTAAAAGTTCATTTAACACAGAATGGTCTTTTGGATAGGCATCTAATATACCTTTCAATCTTGTCACTAATTTCTCTTTTTGCCCAAAGGGTATGGAATCAGAAAATCTAGAAAGGTACAGATGCTTTTTAGATTTGATGCCCAGCTTTTCAATCAATTCCATAGTTAACTGTCCATGTGTTACAAAAACGTCTTCATCAGTATATTGGAAATCAGGATCATCATAGCAAACATTGTCAATGTGCTGTAGCACACCATTATTGTCTGGGACAAAAAGATTAGCCTTTACATCCTCCTCGATATCACATCTAGACAAGTTTGTCAAGATGTTGATGAAACTTTGAATTTCATCTTCCTCCAATTCCAACTGCCGTTTATTTGCTTCAATCTTTAGTATGACCTCGTAGAATTTTTTACTTGGAAACGTGGCGTGCATTCCTGTATAGTTCCATAAATCATTGTACTGCTTCAGCTCCGTTGGTAGACGAAATAAATAAGGACTGCATGTCCCATTTAAGTAGAAGGAAACCTGACAGGGTTTTGCCATTATTTTATCTACCATTACGACGTTGCTGTCAACAAGCTTGCTAAGCCGAGCTTTGATATCGACACTACATCTGTTATCTGTTAAACAACAATTCAACTTATTGTATAACTGTTCACAAATGCCTTTCAATCCATCTGATGAATCCCTATCTGCTTCAGCAACAGCTTCCATCTGCTGAACAAGGATATCTGCCGTAACCACTTTTAGCTCAATACTGTGAGTTACTTCGTATGTCAATTCTGTATCTACTACATATCCAACCGACCCAACAATGTCTTTAGTTTCAAAGGAAAACAAGCAGGTAGGTTCTAAAAACCTTGATGGAAGTTCTTCCCCTTTCCAAGCGAGTGGCCAATCAGGAGGTCTCTGCATTACTGGTAGAAAGGCAACTTCCTTTAAAGCTGAAGTGACGTCTGTATGCATACCAATGTTTTCATTTAAGTAGGATATGATAGCGCTTGATCGTATCATGCCATAATCAGCATCAAGAGTACGGATAGAATTTGCTCTCTCTAAAAGCATTTCCGACGATATATGTTTGTCCATCATTCCCATATTCAAAAGAATATCCTCATACTGTTCGAATTTGGAATCCAGAAATCTACCGTCTTCTTCATTAAACAATGTACTAACATTTCCGCATTCTCTTACCAATTCACAAGGCTTTCGTAGTTGTTTTGAACCTTTAACTGGCATGCAATGGTTCTCAGAAACCAATGTGTGTAGCTGTTCATCCTCCAATGCTTCTTTTAACAGAGCGTACATCGTCGTTGCAGCATCAAAATGTTTCCAAAACTTATCATCTAGTCTTGGAAAAAAGTAATCTTGAAAAAATGTCTTCTTTGAAATCACCTGTCTTGCCATAAGCTCCTTGTCAATCCCCAAAAATGTGGTATATTTGTCTAATGGCATATCCATAAGTTTTCTACCATCTCCATCCAATGATTGGTCTTTGTTGTGGAAATGAAGGAGACAATCAAATGCTAAACTCCCACATTTATTTGAATGTCTAAATTCAGGGTCCAGAAACACTGAGCCTTCAAATGAAGTTGCTTCTGAATTGTTTTCAAATGGATTATGGCGGTAGAATACAGTATCATTCTCTGTCATGACCCTTTTGTAGAAAGATTCTGAAAGAGGAAATATTTCATCCTGGTCAATGAATAATGGCCAAAGTCTCCAATAATCCGTTCTACATATTTGATCCTCATTCTTTCCAGCAATATATGTCATCAAGTTCAGAAAAGCACTTTGTACCACGTCTGTTAACATCCTTCTGTTCCAAAGATGACCATCATTTGACTTGCTATCTTGGTTATATCTAATAATGCTCTTACGGTCCTGCTCAACCATGAAGCAACCGTTTATATGTACATTAAGTATTCTAGTATTCATTGGCAGTGGCAAGAAACAGAAGATTCTACTTTCCTTATAGAATCCTAATGGTAAGTCTTCTAGTTTTAAGAAATCTATCAATTCAGTACCCCGTAGTTGTACTGGTACAGCAACTGTGCCTACTGGTATTGCTCCTTGAGTCTTTAACTTCTGAGCCAATTCAAATGTCTCTCTACCAGTTCCCCATGAAACAAGCCAATCTGTTACGTTCTGGAATATGGGCAAATCTTTTATCTCCTTGAATAAATTTTCAGCAGGTGAAAATAGCTCAAGTTGTATCTTTACATTCTGCATTGGAAGAGGAATTTCATTTCTTGTAACCTGATCACTGGATTTAACAGTCTCAGCAACATTTCTCAGAACATTAGTGTCACGTTTGGAACCATTTGTAACTTCTTTTACCACTTTATAAATGAGCTCCATGTCTTTATCAGGGTTTTGGCCTCTAGAATCCAGATGGTAAATGCTAACTTCTGTAACATTCTGTGTGAAAAGCAAAAGATTTCCAGCTGCTTCAATAAACTTATGTAACAATTCCACTACTTCCCTTTTGGTGTATTGGAGAGACTTAATTTCACTTCTACCTGCCTGTTTGCTTGTCCTTAGTGGAAGTCTAAACAACGTGGCCCGATATTCAGCCTTCTGACTTAGATTGCACCCGAACACATTATTAAAGGGTTTTAATTGATCAGAAAACTTCTTCTTACAGCCACTTGTTAGAGGAATCCGTAAGCCTGGGTTTGTGCCAATAGCGGCTTCTCCAAGATGATCGAGGTGTGGATCAAGTATCACTAATATGTTTTTGCTTATAAAGCTAGGAACGTCTGTAAGGTTGTAGACTGAGCAAAAACCTAGACCAAATTTTCCAATCTTAGAAGTGTCTTCAAGTTTTGTTTTCCCACCAAGTGCAATAATGTTTTTAAAATCTTTTTCCTCAAAAACAGCGTCATTATACACCCATAATGCAGGTCCTTGGCATTCTGCCATTCCAGGGTCAAATAAATTGTCTCTAGAATCAAAATTGTCTCTTTCGTCATAGAGAAACCACACTTTTGAAGCCCCTGCATCATCAGCATTCTGAATAAGCTCTTTTGGAACTGCAAGTCCATCAGTGTAGCTGTCTAGAAGACCAGATATTCTTGAGGTTAGCTTTTCTTCTTGACCCCAAGCCATTGGTTTTGTGTTTTGATCCATCATAAAGCGTTTTGTAATTGATGCAACTCCAAGCTCTTGTGCAATGTCTTTAACATCATTATGAATGTAAACGATTTTTTCACTTTCACTCTGGTCATCATCTTCAATGGCTAATGTAAAGGACAAATCACTCTTTCCTGGTGCATATGAACACTTCTCTACAATTTCAAATTTTATTCTATCTTTGTTTTCTGACATGATAGGTACAAACATATCTGTCAATAGCGTTTTGTCTAGCTTCATTTCTACAATGGTTCGCAATATATTTGCAACAATTTTTCTGTCCGAAACAACATCTCTGCAGTCATGAACTTCCACCTCATCTGCTTCATACCTCTCTTTAATTCTTTTGAGGAGATCTTTAAGAATGTCAAAGTTGATTTTCTCCTGCATACCAAGGTAAATCAATGTTGAGCAAAATGGTAAGACTTCTGTAGCCATTTCATATATATATGGTTCAAGGCTATAATTTATTTGACTTGGATCCATTTGCTTAACAACTTTTTCAGGATATTCAAGCTTATTTTTGTTTGTTGGGATGCAGCGCATAGTTTTCAAGCGTTCAAACAACTGATCATGGTCATTTCTTGTGTCTCTCTCGTGGAAAAACTTGAAGAGATCTCTGACGATTAGCATGTATTCAGCATTTTGACTTGGTTGAAAAGAATCTATAACATTTTGTAAGTGCTCTAGTATCTGAGTCTCATCTGAAGTTACATTCCATTGAAAATATGCCCGAACTTTATCTGCATACAGGTCGGAATCAACTAATGGACTGACGGATCCAATCAGATGTTTGAGTTCAATACTTTTTACCTCGTTTGGAGAAAACAATCTATCTCTTTTCCACCATTTCAGGTTTTCAGGGTAACCATCTGGTCTGCTTTCACTGCTTAGAACCCAATTAATGTCTGATATCTCTTCTAGAACTCTATCACAAATCAGCTCAGTATGACTTTTCATAAAAGTAATGAAGGTATTTATTTTTCTAAGGCAGCTTATTTCTCCTCCTTCATTTGCTTGCGCATTATGTATATGCTTTGCAATATTGATCATATCATCAGCACCGAGTTCATCTTCACC
This sequence comes from Arcuatula senhousia, assembly GCA_963971305.1. Classification (NCBI taxonomy): domain Eukaryota; kingdom Metazoa; phylum Mollusca; class Bivalvia; order Mytilida; family Mytilidae; genus Arcuatula; species Arcuatula senhousia. The sequence continues at coordinate 31,458,017 of OZ020308.1, forward strand.
TTTAAGTCCAAGCTTTTCTAGAAAGGCTACATCAAATCCATTGTCAATCAGAAACTTTTCATCAGGAAATATACCAGTTTGTCCATCAAACATATCAGTCAATGTTTTTGATCTTGGGTTGAACAGATGACCAGCATGATGTATATTCCCATCAGATGATGGTATGAAAACCACAGATCTTGCTAGATTAAGTAGTGTGTCATCTTTAATTACATAAGATTTTTCTTGTATGTACTTCATCATCTGTACTTTTTCATCTACTGAATAATCTTCTTTGTCATTCATTAGCCTTAGAGTATCCTCCACACACTTGCTTTCTCCTACTAGTGTTGCACCCAACAGTTTTGCCAGATCAACAAATTTATGCTCCAGAAACTTTTGTGGGTACCTAATGGTCTTTGGAAAAGCAAAGTGATCAACCATATCCTGGTTTTCAGCTAAAGACACCAATTCAGATACTATCTGATCTCTTGACTGTTTAAAGATTTTCAAATGCCATAAAAGTTTATGAATTTCTCTTGGAATATCAATCAAATGCTCTAAAAAGTATTGCCCTATGGAAATCATCTCATCAGGCGTACACTCTTCTTCTATCCTTTCAGCAAGGTCCTCAACATCTACAGACAAACAGGCTTCCTTTAATAAGCTGAAAACATTGACTGGTGTGGGTCTAAGTATGTACTTTCCTATGACAAAACCATCAGGAAATTTGATTTGGTGTGGAAAAAATAGGCGTACATCAATTAGCTTAAGAATAAGGCTAATACATCCAGGAAGGTTCAATTCATTGTCTTCTGTGTGAGCTAACAAATACTTTCCTTTCAATTTAAAGAAATGCAAATGTTCATTGTCAGACTCACCATTAGGATGGATATAAGGAATAAGAGGAATTTCTTCAAATTCAGACAAGTTTTGATATTCACCAGCTGCTACCTCTTTCCAAACTGCTTCTATCCACTCTTTACCATGGTCTTTATGAGCAGAAACAAATCCATTGCCGCCAACGTCAGTAAATCTGGCTCTAAATAGTTTCTTTAGTAATGTAGGAAGATATTGTGGTCCCATCATTCTGAGTTGAAACATACCTGCAATTAAAGGACTTAAAATCAGAAACAGAGAATCAGTCGAGCCCTTGTCATGTCGAGGGTAGAGCATGACCTAGCTTGGATGTGTCTTTGTTGATCTGATATCATGTTACATTAACTTTTGACTATTGGTAAAATACAAAGGAATGCTAACTTCCTATACGTATAAATCAACTTACCTATCATTTTTTGATCAGGAAAATTAACTGAAAGAATTTTTTCTAATTGGCTCGAGTGTTTTGGCATTGTAAGGTATTTTACCGCTATTATTTTGATTTCATCTTTAAAATCTTTAGAAATGTGTAAAATTTGTTTTTCTCTGAACTTATTCACGAAATATACTAGAAAATGTGTCTTTGAGCCACAGGATGGTCCTTGAAATATTATTGACCCCAATGTGTATTACCTGGGAAATGGACCTTTACCAAGAAACCAATCATACATGCCTAAAATATTGGTCGCAGTGATCTAATTTCTTGTAGCTGGTGCCATGTTACCAAGACTCGTCTAGTAGTGAAATATCATTGACCCCTAACATGTAATATCTGAGATATGGACCTTGACAAAGTCGTTCATGAATAAAATATAGGTTGCAGTGGCCGTATTTATTGCAGGTGATGCCGTGTTACCAGACTCATTTAGTAGTGAAATATCATTGACCTCAGAGTAACATTGAGTGTCTGAGATTTGGACCTTAACCAAGACCAAGAACTTAAGTCGTTTATGAATGGAATATAGATTGCAGTGACCTTATTTCTAGTGGGTGGTGTAGCCCTACCCAAGACCCATCTAGTGGTGAAATATCATTGACCCTCAACATCTATTATCCGTGTAATGGACCTTAACAAAAAACTTATACAAAGTGTTACGGACGGACGGTACAGACAAGGGTAAAACTATATGGCAGATCCACAAACGTGGTTGGGCCATAACAATTACCAATCCTTTTCAATCATAAGGGGAAAAGTAAATTCACCTGTCACAATATATATAATGAGCCTTCCTTGATAAATATTCTTTTTAGAATATTTGTTTTATTTCTAAATAAAACTTTACCTTTTTATTCTGGTTGACAACTCTGAAAATATGTATTTAAACCCCTATAACATGTTGAATTGTTTATATCAACAAAGTAATCATCAAGGGTTGCAGTTAAGGTAAGGTACTCAAATATATTTTAACTTTTCGAAGGTGTAAAAATTTCAAGAAAACGGAACCACAACTTTTTAAACAAAGTTTTAAGTTTGTCTTTAACTTCAAGTACAATGTGCCCCCCTCGGTTTCCCCAAAAAGTTCTAAATTAAAATGTCTATAAAATCCATAAACAAGAGGCTCCCAGGAGCCTGAATCGCCCACTTGGTCTTGATTTCAACCCTATGAAAACGTTTGTATAGCTAAACAAGTTATATGTGCTTTTCTCTATCTGCAATAGTTTTCATTCAATAAGCAAACAAGAGGCTCCCAGGAGCCTGAAATGCTCACCTGGTCTTGATGTCAATCCGATGAAGAAATTTGTAGAGCTAAATAAGTTGAACACTTAATCAAGCAACAGCTTTTCTCTTTCAGCAATAGTTTTCATTCGGAAGGCCAAAAATGTGCAAAATGTTATTTTAAGGGACCACTGACAACTTTGACTCTATAGAGACTTTAGTTAAAAGCTTAATGAAATAAACATTTAAGCAAACAGCAGCTTTTTTATCTGAAATAGTTTTCATTCTATAGGCTAAAAACACTATTTTTCGCCTTAAAGGGGATGTAATTCCAATAAAAGGTCATCTGTTTTTCTCTATCTGTTATAGTTTTCCTTCTATAGGCCAAAAACACCTTTTTTTCGCCTTTAAGGGGCTGTAACCCTATAAGGGGTCATCTGAAAACTTCGACCCAATGAAGACTTTTGTAGAGCTAAATGAGCTTAATATTTAAAGCAAGCAGCAGCTTTTCTCTATCTGCAATAGTTTTCATTCTATAGGCAAAAAACACTATTGTCGCCTTTAAGGGGCTTTAACCCATATAAGGCTTCTACCCTATGAGGATTTTTGTAGAGCTAAATAAGCTGAACATTTAAGCAAGCAACAGCTGTTCTCTTTCTGCAATAGTTTTCATTCTATAGGCAACAAGCATTCTGAGAGTATTGCAAAACAATACATAGTCCCCTACCGGCCTCAGATTTCAGTCACTGGTAACAATTTGTCAAACAAATGAATACCTAAACTTGATCAGTTTATTATCTACAAGGAACAATAAAAAAGTGAAGAAAATAAAATTGCAATGGATTTTCTAACTTCAAAGTGCCATAACTCCCATTACAATATGTGGACCGGCACGAAACTCAAACTTAATCTGTATCTCATCATGGGAAACTCACATACCAAAAATCAGTTCATTATCTATAAGCGTTTAGAAAAAAAGTGCGGAAAACAGATATTTTATTGAATTTTAAAAATTTCAAAGGGCCATAACTCCCATAAAAAATTGTGGGCCAACATGAAACTCAAACTTGATCTGTAACTCATCAAGGTTAACTCACATACCAAAAATCAGTTCATTATCTATAAGCCTTTAGAAAAAAAGTGTGGAAAACTGAAATTTTAGTGAATTTTCAAAGTTCAAAGGGCCATAACTCCCATAAAAATGAGTGGACCGGTATGAAACTAAAACTTGATCTGTAACTCATCAAGGTAAACTCAAATACCAAAAATCAGTTCATTATCTATAAGCGTTTAGAAAAAAAGTGCGGAAAACTGAAATTTTAGTGAATTTTCAAAGTTGAAAGGGCCATAACTCCCATAAAAAATTGTGGACTGGCACGAAACTCAAACTTGATCTGTAACTCATCAAGGTAAACTCACATACCAAAAATCAGTTCATTATCTATAAGCGTTTAGAAAAAAAGTGCGGAAAACTGAAATTTAAGTGAATTTTAAAAGTTGAAAGGGCCGTAACTCCCATAAAAAATTGTGGACTGGCACGAAACTCAAACTTGATCTGTAACTTATCAAGATAAACTCACATACCAAAAATCAGTTCATTATCTATAAGCATTTAGAAAAAAAGTGCGGAAAACTGAGGCGTGACAGACAGACAGACGGACAGACAGACGGACAGACAGACGGACAGAGCGCAAACCTATAGTCCCCTTCGGCTTTCGCCGGTAGGGGACTAAAAAACATTATTTTACGGCTTTAAGGGGCTGTTACCCCTGTAAGGGGTCATCTGACAACTTCAACCCTATGAATGCTTTTGTAGAGCTAAATGAGCTGAACATTTAAGCAAGCAACAGCTTTTCTCTCTCTGCAAAAGTTTTCATTCTATAGGCCAAAAACACTATTTTTTTTCTTTAAGGGGTTGTAACCACTATAAGGGGTCATGTGACAACTTTGACCCTATGAAGATGTTTGTAGAGCTCAATTAGCTGAACATTTAAGCAAGCAACAGCAATAGTTTTCATTCTATAGGCCGAAAACACTATTTTTCGCCTTTAAGTCAGTGGCCTTAACCCCTAAAAGGGGTCATCTGACAACTTCGACCCTATGAAGACTTTTGTAGAGTTTAATGAGTTGAACATTTAAGCAAACAACAGCTTTTCTCTATCTGAAATAGTTTTCATTCTATAGTCCAAAAACACTTTTTTTCGCCTTTAAGTGACCTTAACCCTTATAAGGGGTCATGTGACAATTTCGACCCTGTGAAGATGTTTGTAGAGCTAAATGAGCTGAACATTTAAGCAAACAACAGCTTTTCTCTATAGTTTCCATTCTATAGGCCAAAAACACCCCAAAATGCTATTTTACACCTTTAAGGGGCTGTAACCCCTATAAGGGATCATCTGACCAAATGGAAACTTTTGTAGATCTTTTGATGCTGAAGCAGTGAGGTGGCATCAGATTTCATCTATCTCTTACACTTTTTGATTTACAGTCTAAAAACAATAGTCTGACCCCCCCTAGTCTATTTTTAGTAATGGCAGTCATGTTTTTTTTAGGAATCAAAAATCGAAACACAAGTTTGGTGCAGGACACCTTAAGGATCATTGATACCAAGTTTCATTAAATTCTGATCAGTAGTTTCAGAGGAGAAGATTTTTGAAAAAAAACGGATGAGAGACAACAGACGAGGACGCAAGGATGACGGACGCCAAGTGGTGGTTATAGCTCACATGGACCTTTGGTCAAGGTGAGCTAAAAATTGCTTGGCTGGAGTGTATAGGGCAAACACATGAAAAAATGCTATTTTTCACCTTTAATGGGCAATAATTCATATAAAGGGTCGTCTTACAAGTTCGACCAAATGGAGACTTTTGTAGAACTTATGATCCTGATACAGTAGAGTGGCATCAGATTTCATCTATCTCTTATACTTTTTGAATTCCAAGCCAAAAACAGAAGGTCTGACCCCCAGATCTATTTTAGCCACAGCAGCCATGTTTTTTGAAGAATCAAACATCGAAACACAACTTTTGTTAAGGACACCCTAAGGATGAATCATAGGAAGTTTCATTAAATTCTGTTCATTAGTTTTAGAGAAGATTTTTGAAATATTGTTAACAGAAGACGACGACGGACGCCACTGGATGGTAATAGCTCACCTTTGGTCCAGGTGAGCTAAAACAATGAATTTTTGGCCCCTTTTGGAACCCTACTTTCCAAACGAATACAGGAAGAACCCCCAAAATCTGCAAAAGTTTTCATTCTTAAAGCCAAAAACATGATAAAAACACTATTTTTCAGCTTTAAGGGGCAATAATTCCTATAAGGGACCAAATCGAGACTCTAGTAGAACTTTTGATGCTGAAGCAGTAGGGTGGCTTTAGAATTCATCTATCTCTTATAACTTTCGATTAACAGGCCAAAGACAGTAGTCTGACACCCCCCCCCCCTTTCCACCACACTGGTCTATTTTTAGTATCGGAAGACTGTTTTATGACAAATCAAAAATCGAAACACAATTCAAGTTCAGAACACCCTAAGGATCATTCATACCAAGTTTTAGAGGCGATTTATTAACAAGAGGCTCCCAGGAGCCTGAATCGCTCACCTGGTCTTGATGTCAACCCTATGAAGAACTTTGTACAGCTAATTAAGCTGAACATTTAAACAAGCAACAGCTTTTCTCTTTGAGCAATAGTTTTCATACTGTAGGCCAAAAACGAGCAAAATGATATTTTAAGGGCTGTCTGAAAACTTTCAATCTATTGAGTCTTTCGTTAAGAGCTTAATGGACTAAACATTTAAGCAAGCAACAGCTTTTCTTTATCCGCCATAGCCTTCATCAAACAAGCCAAAACATGAAAACATGTTAATTTAGGGGCTGTAATCCCTATATGGGGTCATCTGCCAACTTCAACCCTATGAATGTTTATATAGAGCTAAATGAGCTGAACATTTAAAAGTAAGCAACAGCTTTTCTATATCTCCAATAGTTTTCATTCTAAAGGCCAAAAACACTATTTTTCGCCTTTAAAGCGCTGTAACCAGTATAAGAGGCATCTGACAACTTTGACCCCTCAGACAACTTTTGCAATGCAAAATGAGCTGAACATTTAAGCAAGCAGCAGCTTTTCTCTATCTGCAATAGTTTTCATTCTATGGGCAAATAAAAAGCTTCGCCGAGCGCAGCATGATACGACCGCAACATGTTGAGCCCTGTACGTTTTAGGCCTAATATGGATAGTCTATTGTTCTGGACACATGCAGCCCATGGTGGACTGACAAAAGTTTTTGACACATGCTTCTCTGATGGACTTTCAACCCAGGGGCTAAAAATATAAATTTTGAATGTTGTATTCTACTCTTTAAAAGAATAATGTTTGGGGAAAAAATTAAAAATCGAACCAGAATTTTTTTTTTAAATTATGATTACAGCCCCAATAGAATCGCTACCTGACAAGAATAAATTTGCAAAAAAAAATTTCAAAATCGGACCACAAATAAAAAAGCCCCATTTGGCCCCTAATTACGTAATAGGGGGAAAAAGGGGGGGTCGCAAAAATTAATTCTTAATTTTGTGTTCGCTATTCGACAAGAACAAACATGTAAAAAAAAATTTCGAAATCGGACCACAAATAAAAAAGTTTTTATTTTTGCCCCTTTTGGCCCCTAATTACACAACGGAGAAAAAGGGGGGCACAAAAATTCATCAGGTTCATTATTTTATTGTAAGACACATTCTTGACAAATTTCACAGCAATAGGCCAACTAGGACCAAAGTTATGGTGGAAACAAGTAAAATATTTGAATTTTTTCCCCCTTTTGGGCCCCTAATTTCGAAACAAAAAAAGGGGGGACCCCCAAAATCAATCCCATTCATCCTTGTATGGTAAGGAACATCACTGTCAAATTTCATAGCAATTGGATAACTAGAACTGAAGTTATTGTGGAAACAAACAAAAAAGTAGTATTTTTGGCCCTTTTTTGGCCCCTAATTTCTAAACGAAAAATGGGGGGACCCCCAAAATCAATCCCATGCATCCTTTTATGGTAATGAACATCATTGTAAAGTTTCATAGCAATCGGATAACTGGAACTAAAGTTATTGTGGAAACACTAAAAAGTTAACAGACACCGACAACGACGACGAGTGAGTGAGTGAGTGAGTTGGTGTTTTACGCCCAAGCAACGCTATATAGGTTATTTACAGGCGATGAACATGAAAAGGATGATAAAATGAACATGAAATGATGATGATAAATGAAATATGGGGATGGGGTGGGAAACAAAGGACCGGTAAATTTTGAAGAACCACAGGAAAAAGGGGAGAGGTGGGTAGGGTCGGAAAATTTAGCCTATGTGGTGCACTACTGGGCGGTCCACAAAGGGGTCTTTTACGTGCATGAAGCGTGGCACTCTCCACACACGTTGGCCCACTATGGTCGGCGGTCAGGGTTTCCGTATTATAGACCTGACAACCCCCGCGGACGAGGGCTACCCTATTCAGCCACCTAGGGTACACACTTGGTCGCTCTGTGGGCTGAGCACCGACCCGACGTCGGAATCCCAAGACCCTTAGTCGCCTCTTACGACAAGCTAGGCTCTGCTGCGGGCCTATTCGCCACCCGGGCCCCAGCATCATACCATAATACGTCCGCAAATTTTTTGCGGTTGTATAAAAACTATAATTTTCACAATTGAGGGACTGAAACCTCTATTAGGGGTCATGTGACAACTTTGGTCCGATGGAAACTTTTGTAAAACTAAATGAGCTGAACATTTAAGCAAGCAGCAGCTTTTCTCTTTCTGCAATAGTTTTCATTCTATAGGCCAAAAACACTATTATTCGCCTTTAAGGGGCCCCAACTCCTGTAAAGAGTCACCTGACAACTTCAACCCTATGAATGCTTAAACCTTTTGAAGAGCTATAGCATGTAAGGCCAAAAACACTAATTTTGCCTTTAAGGGGCTGTAACCCCTACAAGGGATCATCTGACAGTTTCAATCCTAGGAGTCTTTTGTAGAGTTAAATGAGCTAAACATATAAGCAAGTAACAGCTTTTTTCTACCTGCTATTGATTTCATTCCATAGGCCAAAAACATGATTAAATGTTATTTTAGGGGCCGTAACCCCAATAAGGGGTCATGTGACAACTTCGACCCAATGAATGCTTTAGTAAAGCTTAACGAGCTGAACATTTAAGCAACAGCTTTTCTCTATCTGCTATAGTTTTCATTCCATAGACCAACTAGAAGCTCCCAGGAGCCTGAATCGCTCACCTGATCTCTTATGCTAAAGTTTCTTACCTAGTGTGCAACATGGTCTACATGTACTGGGTAAGTAACATAAAAGAAACTAGTAAGGATGAAAACACTTTTAAGATCAAGAATACAAAGTTACAAAGCTTTCCATTTGAAAAAACAAAAAACAAACAAGTTAAAATTGATTGAAAACACTTAAAATAATGATCCGACAATTTTGACCCTGAAATCATTTTTGTAGATCTTCATGAGCTGAACAATTTTGCAATGCTAACTATTCCTCTAACTCTTGAGGCTTTTAAGATGAAGTTCAAAAACTGTGAAAATGGTCAATTTTGACGATTAAGGGGAAATGACTCCTATAAGGAGTCGTCCCATAACTTTGACTCAATAGGGAGTTTTGTAGAGCTATAAGCTAAAAACTATAGTCTGACCCCCCTGTTCTATTTTTAGTAACAGTGGCCATGTTGAATGGTCGACGTTCATAAACTTGGTAAAGGACATCCTAAAGATCAATTGTACAAAGTTTCAAAGCAATCCCACCAGTGGTTTCAGAGAAGAAGATTTTTAACAAAAGGCTCCCAGGAGCCTGAAATGCTCACCTGGTCTTGAGTCAACCCTATACATTTTAGAAGCCATAACAACTATAAGGGTTCCAGGAGCCTGAAATGCTCACCTGGTCTTGAGTCAACCCTATACATTTTAGAAGCCATAACCACTATAAGGGTTATCCATAGGCCAAAAATATAAAAAAACTTATTTTATGGGCTGTAACCCCTATAAGGGGTCATCTGACAACTTTGACCCTATGAAAACTTTTGTAGAGCTAAATGAGCTGAACATTTAAGCAAGCAACAACTTTTCTCTATCTGTAATAGTTTTCATTCTATAGGCCAAAAACATGAAAAAACCTTATTTTAGGGGCTGTAACCCCTATAAGGGGTCATCTGACAACTTCGACCCTATGGAGACTTTTGTAGAGCTAAATGAGCTGAACATTTAAGCAAGCAACAACTTTTCTTTATCTGTAATAGTTTTCATTCTATAGGCCAAAAACATGAAACAAGAGGCTCCCAGGAGCCTGAATTGCTCACCTGAACTACACAGACACATATATTTTGTAGATATTATTGTGCATAACCATATGCGATTTAAATTTCTGAAATATCTTGGTTAGTTTTCAAGATATTGGGCTTGATATGTGCAAAATTTGGCAAAAATTAGGAAAAAGGGCAATAACTCCCACATCAGCAGTCAGATCTTTTCCAAAGTTTCAGCACAGGTAGATCTTAATATGCTGATCTTTTTTGATTCTTGCACAATTTTGATATCTGAAACCATTTTTGAGTTATTAGCAAAAAAATGCAATTTACCCCTATGTTCTATTTTTAGCCATGGCGGCCATGTTTTTTCATGAATCAAAAATCTGAACAATAGAGTTGTAGCATAAGTGTGCCAAGTTAAAATGCAGTTGATCTTACGGTGTCAGACAATTTAATCTTTGAAATTCAGGGAAAAAGTAATGAAAAATGGTAAATTTTGTTGTTTTAAGGACAATAACTCCTAAAAGAAATGATCCTACAGCTTTGATCTAAATACATGAAATGTAGATCTTGATGTGCTTAATCATATGCAATTCAAATTCTTGAAATATCTTGTATAGTTTTCAAGATATATGGCTAAACAAGTGAAAAATTTTGAAAAAATCCAGAAAAAGGGCAATAACTCCCACATCAGTTGTTGGATCTTCTTAAAACTTTCATAGCAGGTAGATCTTGGGATGCTGATCACTTTTGTCTCCCATCAGAATTTTGATATCTGTAACCATTTTTGAGTTATTAGCAAAAAACTGCAATTTCCACCTATGTTCTATTTTTAGCCATGGCGGCCATATTTTTTAACGAATCAAAAATTTGAACAATAGAATTGTAGCATATATGCTATTAAACAACTGTGCCAAGTTTGATTGAAGTTGGATATATGGTGTCAGACAAGTTAATCTTTGAAATTCAGGGGAAAAGTAATGAAAAACAGTAAATTTGACACTTTAAGGGCCATAACTCCTAAAAGAAATGGTTCTACAGCTTTGACCTAATTACATGAAATGTAGATCTTGACCTGCTCAATCATCTGCATTTTGAATTTTTAAAATAACTTGTATAGTTTTCAAGATATAGGGCTAAATAAGTGCAAAATTTTGAAAAAAATCCAGAAAAAGGGCAATAACTCCTACATCAAATGTTGGATCTTCTTGAAAATTTCTAGTCAGGTAGATCTTGAGGTGCTGATCACTTTAACCCTATGCCAGAATTTTGATATCTGTTACCGTTTTTGAGTTATTTGCAAAAAACTGTAATTTGACCCCCCTGTTCTATTTTTAGCCATGGCGGCCATGTTTTTTTACGAATCAAAAATCCGAACGATAGTTTTGTACACATAATACCACTAAACAACTATACCAAGTTTGGTTGCAATTGGACTTATGGTGTTGGACAAGTTAACGTTTGAAAAATTGTTTACAGACGACGACAGACGACGACGACGACGGACGCCAAGTGATGGTAAAAGCTCACCTGGACCTTCCAGGTGAGCTAAAAAATGCTATTTTTCACCGTTAAGGGGCCGTAACTTCTATAAGGGGTCATCTGACAACTTCGACTCAATGGAGACATTTGTAGAGCTTTTGATGCTGAAGCAGTAGCGTTGCATCAGATTTCATCTATCTCTTATACTTTTTGATTTACAAGCCGAAGACAGTAGTCTGACCCCCTGGTCTATTTTTAGTAACGGGGGCCATGTTGTTTGGACTGCGGTCACCATTTGTGCAATCTTGGTAGAGGACATCCCATAGATGAAGTGTGCAAAGTTTCAAAGCAATCACTTCAGTCGTTTCGGAGAAGATTTTCAAAGAAAAGTTAACGACGGACGCCAAGTGATGGCAATAGCTCACATGGACCTTTGGTCCAGGTGAGCTAAAAATCAGTTAAAATTGATAGAAAAATCATTTAAAAGGGGATAACTCTTAAACAGTTGATCTGACAATTTTGACCCTGAAATCATTTTTATAGATTTCAATGAGCTGAAGAATATTGCAATGCTAACTTTTCCTCTAGCACTTACAGTTTTCAAAATAAAGTCCAATAAAAAGCTTCGCCGAGCGCAGCATGATACGACCGCAACATGTTGAACCCTGTACGTTTTAGGCCTAATATGGATAGTCTATTGTTCTGGACACATGCAGCCCTTGGTGGACTGACAAAGGTTTTTGACACATGCTTCTCTGATGGACTTTCAACCCAGGGGCTAAAAAAATAAATTTTGAATGTTGTATTCTACTCTTTAAAAGAATAATGTTTGGGGAAAAAATTAAAAATCGAACCAGAATTTTTTAAAAATTATGATTACAGCCCAAAAAATTTATTCTTAAATTTAGAATCGCTACCTGACAAGAATAAATTTGCAAAAAAAATTTTCAAAATCGGACCACAAATAAAAAAGCCCCATTTGGCCCCTAATTACGTAATAGGGGGAAAAAGGGGGGGGGTCGAAAAAATCAATTCCTAATTTTGTATTCGCTTTTTGACAAGAACAAACATGCAAAAAATTTTTTCAAAATCGGACCAGAAATAAAAAAGTTTCAATTTCGGCCCCATTTGGCCCCTAATTACGTAATAAGGGGAAAAAGGGGGGGTCGCAAAAATTAATTCTTAATTTTGTATCCGCTATTTGACAAGAACAAACATGCAAAAAAAAATTTCAAAATCGGACCAGAAATAAAAAAGTTTCAATTTCGGCCCCTTTTGGCCCCTTATTGCGTAACAGGTGAAAAAGGGGTGGGGGTCGCAAAAATAAATTCTCAAATTTGGATTCGCTACTTGACAAAAATAAACTTGCAAAAAAAAATTTCAAAATCGGACCACAAATAAAAAAGTTTCGATTTTGGCCCCGTTTGGCCCCTAATTACGTAATAGGAGGAAAAAGAGGGGGTCGCAAAAATTAATTCTTAATTTTGTATCCGCTATTTGACAAGAACAAACATGTAAAAAAAAATTTCAAAATCGGACCACAAATAAAAGTTTTTATTTTGGCCCCTTTTGGCCCCTAATTACACAACGGAGAAAAAGGGGGCGCAAAAATTCATCAGGTTCATTCTTTTATTGTAAGAAACATTCTTGACAAATTTCACAGCAATAGGCCAACTAGGACCAAAGTTATGGTGGAAACAAGTAAAATATTTGAATTTTTTTCCCCTTTTGGGCCCCTAATTTCGAAACAAAAAAAGGGGGGACCCCCAAAATCAATCCCATTCATCCTTGTATGGTAAGGAACATCACTGTCAAATTTCATAGCAATTGGATAACTAGAACTAAAGTTATTGTGGAAACAAACAAAAAAGTAGTAATTTTGGCCCTTTTTTGGCCCCTTATTTCTAAACGAAAAATGGGGGGACCCCCAAAATCAATCCCATGCATCCTTTTATGGTAAGGAACATCATTGTAAAGTTTCATAGCAATCGGATAACTGGAACTAAAGTTATTGTGGAAACACTAAAAAGTTAACAGACAACGACGACGACGACAGCATCATACCATAATACGTCCGCAAATTTTTCGCGGTCGTATAAAAACTGTGAAAATGTTCAATTGACGATTAAGGGGAAATAACTCCTATAAGGAGTTGTCCTACAACTTTGACTCAATGAAGAGTTTTGTAGAGCTTTTGATGCTGAAGAAGGAAAGTTGCTTCGGATTTTCTTTATCTCTTATACTTTTTCAGCTATAAGCTTAGAAGTAAGCATGGTAAGGTCTGACCCTCCTGTTCTATTTTTAAACGGCGGCCATGTTAGTTGGTCTACGTTCACAAGTTTCACAAACTTGGTAGAAGACATCCTAAAGATCAAGTGTAAAAAGTTTCAAAGCAATCGCATTAGTGGTTTCAGACAAGAAGAGGTTTGAAGAAAAGTTAAGGGAGGAACACACAAACGGATGACAGACGCTTAACGATGACAATAGCTCACATGCCCCTTTGGGTCAGGTGAGCTAAAAACATGAAAAAACGTAATTTTAGGGGCCATAACCCCTATAAGAGGTCATCTGACAACTTCAACCCTATGGACACTTTTGTAGAGCTAAATGAGCTGAACATTTAAGCAAGCAACAGCTTTTCTCTATATGCAATAGCTTTCATACTATTAAAGGCAAAAACATGAAAAAATGCTATTTTTCACCTTTAAGGGGCCGTAACCCCTATTAGGGGTCATCTGACAACTTTGACCAAATGGAGACTTTTGTAGAACTTTTGATCCTGAAGCAGCAAGGTGGCATCAGATTTCATCTTTCTCTTAAACTTTTTTAATTACAAGCCAAAAACAGTAGTCTTACCCTCCTGTTCTATTTTTAGCCACGGTGGCCATGTTTTTTTACTTTTCAAAAATCAAAACACAAGTTTTGTGCAGGACACCCTAAGGATCATTCAAACCAAGTTTCATTGAATTTCTGTTAAGTTGTTTTAGAGGAAAAGATTTTTTTTTAAATTGTTAACAAACGACAACGATGACGGATGACGACCATGCGGACGACCGTGGATGCCAAGTGATGGTAATAGCTCACATGGACCATGTAGCATTTTTAGTCCCTTTTTGGCCCTCTTATTTCTAAACGGAATAAGGAAAGATCCCCAAAATCAATCCCATCCATTCTTTTATGAACATCATTGTCAAATTTCAGATAAATCTGATAACTAGAACTAATGTTATTGAGGGAACACTTAAGTTAACAGACAACGACTACTTGTAACAACAACCACAACAGCATCATATCATAATACATCTGCAAATTTTTAGCGGTCGTATATAAAGTAGGGGACAGGACTGAAATGGAAAACAATGATATGGGACCCCCTGTTGCATACCAAACAAGGGGTTGCACTAAGTCGTGCTAAGCATACCCCCACTCGGAAATTCAGAAAACAGGAAGTAGATGATGGACTGACCTGGAAAGGGGAGGCACAGTATAACTCATCATGCTGAAGCTGTATACCAAATTTGAAACCAATCCCTTCTCTAGAAGCCGAAAAATCTGTTACGAAAAATTGTCTATTTTTGACCCATAAACAGTCTAAGTCAGCTCGGAAAACAGGAAGTAGATGATGGACTGACCTGGAAAGGGGAGGCACAGTATAACTAATCATGCTGAAGCTGTGTACCAAATTTGAAACCAATCCATCTAGTAGAAGCCGAGAAATCTGTTATGAAAAATTTCACTTTTCAAATTTTTTACCCTTAAAAGTCTAAGTCGGCTCGAAAAACAGGAAGTAGATGATGGACTGACCTGGAAAGGGGAGGCAGGGTATAACTCATCATGCTGAAGCTGTGTACCAAATTTGAAACCAATCCATCCAGTAGAAGCCGAGAAATCTGTTACGAAAAATTTCCCATTTCAAATTTTTTTCCCCTAAAAAAGTCTAAGTCGGCTCGGAAAACAGGAAGTAGATGATGGACTGACCTGGAAAGGGTAGGCATAGTATAACTCATCATGCTGAAGCTGTGTACCAAATTTGAAACCAATCCATCCAGTAGAAGCAGAGAAATTGAACCGGACGGACAGACGGACGGACAGACGGACGGACGGACGGACGGACAAGGTGATTGCAATATAGCCCCCTCTCTTACGAGTGGGGGTATAATATGAAAGGCTGTGACTAGTTTTTACAGAGAAAACTTTATACTTATCCAAGGGCTGTCATACATGTTCCATTTTAAAACCCAGATTCTCACCTTGTAAATTCCAGCCAAAACTTGCTTCCTCAACCTTAATATACTAACCTTCCTGTGCCATCATCTCTAGTCTGTCATATACCATCTGTGGCAACTTAAGCTTGGAAACGAACTTGGATTCTAATCCTGGTAACAAATTAGACAGTTTGTCCTCTATAATCAATACCATGTTTTCCTGGTCCATATTGTAACTTTCATGCTCATTAAAAGATGTAAACAATCCATTTTTCAAAGGCAACAGTTTAATGTTCTTCAACTCTAACAGGTTGTTATGATGTAGAATGAATTCTAGCAAATGAAGCTTTTTATCTAGTGGGTAATCTATCCAGCAGTTGGAACATTTTAATTTCTCTATGATCCTGTTTGGAGAAATTGCTTCCGGTTTATGATCCATAAACTTTAAAACCTTCAAAATGTTTTCAGGTACCTCCACCAAGTTTGTTCCAGCATCTAATAGAAATTCCTTAACTGTTGTTTGTACATCTTTAGAAGCTACTTCATCATCAAAAACAGCTAACAAGGATTGATCAAGAGTTATCCATTTTCCTCCATCTTGATTTGTAAAGAAAAAATCATCTTCTAGGAAAATCCTGTAGATTCTGTGGAGCATTAGTTTCCAGCAAGACAAAACTTGATCAGGGACAGGAATAGCATCGTATACATTTTGAACCATTCGAGTGGGGTAATCAGCTTCAATACATTCTTCCTTTAAATTGTGCATTAAGTGACGAAAAGTTTCAGACAACAGTTCTTGAATCATTCTTTCATTCCATGATATGGCCTCATCTTTGGTTTCACTACTAGACTCTGCTTCTTTTAAATGTCTTCTATTCTGTTCAAGTTCAAAAAACCCATTGACATGGAATGGGAGGCCAGTCATACTATGATCAGTAACTGGCAACGGCAGGAAAACAAACACATGACCAGGTCTTTTCTGTTCACTTTCACTCTTACAACAATACGCAATTCCCGTGTATGGGCTCCTTGATGTCTTGCCATCACTACCAGTCAAAAGTGCATCTAAACCATCTGAGAGGGAGTTTTTGCTAAAGAGTGAATTAACAACCCAAAAAGTTTCTTCTATGCCATTTACTGATATAACTGCCTGATATCGTGATGTAATTGTCTCTTTGGGAAAATTATTCTTCAACTCTTTCAATTCCATGTTAAACTTTTTCCTTTCTTCATAGTACTTGGCATCAGTCCCTTTCATTTCTATACAGCTGTAGTGCTCATGTTTTGGTCCATCATACAGCTCTATTTTTTCCAAGGACTTAAGGAATAGTAGATTATAAGGCCCATCTCTAACAAATGATTTGAATAACAGCTCCACTCTTTCTTCTGAATATATTGTTTTTGATAATTCACTTTCCCTTTGTCTAAGGGAAAACCAAAACAAGGTTCCTTTGTATTCTTTGTCTCCTTTACTGGTAAATGATTTCTTGTCAAACCCAAATGCATCCATGATAGATAAAATAACCTGGGATTCTTGAGTTCCCTCTGTCTGTATTTTCTTTAATTTGAAAGATCTAAGCTCTTTTAGAACAGCCTGGTTATTGATTATAACTGTATGAAATGGATCGATCACCAAAATCTTCTCTCCACTTATAATCACTGGATTGTCTGAAATTATAATTAAAAAAATATTAGTGTAAAATGCAAAATGCAAATAGTTATTAATAGACACTAATATCCTGGCTTGTTTTAAATAAAGAAGGAATGTGTCCATGGGACATTGATGTCCCCTGTGGCCTTAGTCTGACAGGTCTGAAAATCACTCGGGACATACATTTTGTCATACATTTTGACAATCCTAACCAAGTTTCAAATCATTCTCATGTATTGTGCTTGACGAAAATTTTCTCGACCAGGTCCCTAAACAGGAAGTAGAAGTCCGAAAGATCTGAATGTCACTTAGGATGTACAGTTTGTCATACTAACCCTCCTACAAAGTTTCAAATGAATCTCATGTATGGTTTCTAAGAAAAGACTGAAAGAAATTCATACAGATGGACAGATAGACAGGCACATGTAAAACTTAATGCACCCTGACATGTTGTTATGGGGCATAAAAACAAACTGAATCGCTCACATCATACTAAAATGCCTGAATTTTAGCCTGTAAGGCAAAAACAACTTTTTATACATTGAAAGGGTCATAAGTTTTATAAGGAGTCATCAGGAAACATTGTTTAACTAAATGCAATATAGTGTAGAGTTTGGATACCTAAACATTTCTGCAATCAAAAACTTTATTTTTATTTTCTTTGGTTTGTCACTTATGTATCTTTTTTATGTTTAAAGGACCATAACTCCTAAACACAAAGTTCTATATATATATATATTTATATGTTACAGGACAGTTATGAATTGTTCTAGGGCAATATGGAACTCTATATTCTCCTAGGACAATGTGGAATTCCAACTTACACCAGATTTTTCCCAGGGTGATTTGGATTTATTCTAGGAAAAATTGCAATATCCCAAATTGCACTAGGGCCATTCTGAAACATCCTTAAATCTTATGAATCTTTTCTGATATGTGAAATTGAGTGCTTATAAATAAGGAATGCGTCCATGGGACTGGCCCCAAACAGGAAGTAGCAGTTTGACAGGTCTGAAAGTCCCTTAGGACAAACAGTTTGTCACTGTGTGAATGTCATACTGAACCATCCTACATAGTTTCAAATCATAAAATTTCATGTATTGTTTCTGAAAAAAGCTTGACAGAAATTTTCAAATAAATTTTCTTCTCGACCCAGTCCCATATAGTAAGTAAAAGTCTGACAGGTGTGAGAGTCACCAAGGACATACAGCTTGTCATACTGAACCATCCTACCCAGTTTAAAAGCATTCTAATGTACAGTTTTCTGAGAAAAGATTGACTGAAATTCCTACACACATAAGAACATATGTCTGTTTGTTTATACCCCAAACAGGATGTAGAAGTCTGACAGGTCTGAAAGTGGCTTAGGATGTACAGTTTGTCCTGCTAAAACATCCTACCAAGTTTCATATCATTCTCAAGTACAGTTTATGAGAAAATCTTGATGGAAATTTCTATCTTAAGACAACATATTTGTTCTAGATATATTCAAATTGGTAAAATCTGACAATATCTTGCACAAATAACTGAGATATTTTACAAAATTAACAATTTGAAATGTGCAACTTTAAACTGTAATATCTCAAAAACCATAACAGTCTGCACCGTTAGCCACTAGTCCGATGCCCCAGACTAGTAAAAATTTGTTCGGACTAGTGAAAATTAGCCAAGATTTTATATAGACATGTAAGGAAAACCCTTTAAAACTTGTTTTCGGACTAGTTGTTAAAAAAGTTTTTGGTGCAGACTGCCATAATGATTTTATTAAATAGACATTCTTATTAATGTTTTGAGATTGTACATGGGTTCAATTTACTATTATCATGATTATAACATTTGGCACTATAGAGGAGTATAAAAAGAGCTCATACTACACTAGTCTACATAAAAATACAATTTTTTTACATTTTTTTTAAGTTTTCACTTTAAATTGTCACAAAATATATATTTCTCAACCAAATTAGATTAATTCATACACAGATATTACTTAATCTTGTCTGTTAAATGCAATTTATTTGGATTAATTCCATAGAAAGGTATAAAAGTATTAGAAAAACTAGAAAAACTGTGAGCCGCAGCTCACAAATAAATACCCCCCACCCCCCAAAAAAACAGATAAAATTTAGAATAGGAGATGCACATCTACATTATGTCACAAAGATTGTGTGTAGGTTTCATGAAAATCCATCAAGGGGTTTAGGAGGAGTTGCAGATAAGAGATGGGCACCCCCATGTAGTCGAATGGCTGAGTCCATGTATTGCTATCGGAAACCCCAAAATCATTCTGATCAAACTTTCAAATAGTAGGTGCACATCTATATTATGTTACAAAGATTGTGTAAAAGTTTCATGACAATCCATCAAGGGGTTTAGGATGAGTTGTGGATAAGAGATGGGTACCCCCATGTAGTCGAATGGCTAAGTCCATGTTTTGCTATGGGAAACCCCAAAAATCATTTTGATCAAATTTTAAAATAGTAGATGCACATCTACATTTTGTCACAACAATGGTGTGTAAGTTTCATGAAAATCCATCAAGGGGTTTAGGAGGAGTTGCAGATAAGAGATGGGAACCCCCATGTAGTCAATGGCTAAGTCCATGTTTTGCTATGGGAAACCCCAAAAACCATTCTGATAAAATTTTAAAATAGTAAGTGCACATCTACATTATGTCACAACAATTGTGTGTAAGTTTCATGAAAATCCATCAAGGGGTTAAGGAGGAGTTGCGGATAAGAGATGGGTACCCTGAAGTGTAACGGAAGGACGGATGGAAGGACGGACGGACACCCCTATCACTATATACCCCCCACTTTTGAAGTGGGGGTTATAATAAACAAACTCTCATTTATAAACCAGTGATGTTTTAAACACAAAGTTGCAAATTTAATATGCAGGTCTTTGGTTTGGTGGATGTGTTTTTCAGCAAACAATAGGGATTCCAATGGACACTAATTAGAAGGATTTTAAATAAAAGCTAACTTTGGTGGTAGCAACAGAGGCCAAATGATGGCAATAGTTTAAAAACCCTTTAGGTCAGGTGAGCTAATTTATCCCTGTTATATTATTAACCAATGCCCGAATGTTTTATGACCCATCATTTTTTTTCCCTCAGTTCTTTGCAACTTGTGTTTATGAACATCTATAAGAATAAAATAACCAAGTTTGATTGCTAATGGTGTCACGGGAGTAAACTTAAATGGGACAGTGGTAATAACTTTTTCCCGTTGCCAGAATTTTTTTACTTGCACCATTTTTAAGTTAAAACTGCATTTTACCCTATGTTCTATTTTTAGCCATGGCAGCAATGTTTTCATGATTTTTTTTCATGGATCAAAAATCCAAACAATAGAATTGTGCCACCAATGCCAAGAAACAAATGTACCAAGTTTGGTTACAAATGGACTAATGGTCTCAGAGAATAGGTGAACAGACGGACCAGGGATGCCAAGTGATAGCGATAACTCTCATGAATCTTGAGGTCAGGTGACCTAAAAAGGGTAGCTGAGCTTTAAAAACAAGAAGTACTGTGAGTGAGCTCACAATAGGATACCCCCTGCTTTACATGTATATTGGAAGAAGCAGAGGTACCAATGGGGTATCCGAATATCAAAAGTCCGACAGGACAGAGACAAAACCAGTAAACACCAACAGAAACAGGACAAAAACAGACAAAATGTAAAACATGGAAACACAAAATAACTGAATATCAATCAACAACGCGAACTCCAGTCAAAACAAGAGTGAACTCAGGTGCTCCGGAAGAGTAAGCAGTTCCTGCTTGCTATAGCACACCCGTCGCGTTGCCAATAGTCCATTCAGCTGTTGCCAAAATTAAAACTATGGTTCCATTCCCTCTCTAAATGAAAATAAAGTGCAACAAAATTTCTTCATGGTTATCTCCAGATTAAGTACTTAGTTCGAATTCCTATATTAGGTAAGTTTTATCAAGATCCATCAAGTGGTTTAGGATCCTGAGGAGGTCTCCCATTGAAAACTATATTTTATCAGTCTAAGTCCAATTATCTACCCTGAAAAATATACTCCAGTAATTGAAATTCATCATGCACATCTCCATATGTATTTCCTTCATGTAAAGTTCTATCAAAATAAACCAAGCAGTATATAATAAGGAGCAGTTGCTCTTACATAGCAGGAGGACAGATGGATAGAGAGACAGGGTAATTCCTATAGCTTGTGAGGTTATAAACAATTTATTTTTCACGTAAGTAAGGATAAATTTTAGGAAGTTCTGCAAACCTTTTAAAAATTGTGTCTACAAATTACCTGTCATATGAAAAACAGATTTAAATCCTAGTCCAAACCGACCAACTTGAAGAGGTTTGTCTCGCTTATTACTTTTGTAAATCTTTCCTATCCCTTCCCAGTCTTCTTCTGTGAACATAGCATCATTGTAAACACATATCCCTGGAGGCTGCAAATAAAACATGTCCATTAACTGATGAAAGCTACTGCTTTGTTTCATTTATTTTTTTACAAAAAGCAGTATATGCATGATATGTATTCTCATTATACATTGTACATACAACTTTCATATCTGTCTGGTTTTATAACCTTCTTGATATCTTTTACTGCAAACTAAACAGGGACTTTAATACTCTTGACCATAGACCTATTCAACATTAAATGGATAGGCTTATTGTTACCTCAAAACCTTTAATACTCTATCTTTGTGAGTTTAATGAAATTCTATCACGGTGTTCAAAAGGTAAGCTTTAGAACCAAATTTCACTTTAATCAATTCTATAAGTTTGCTTTTTTCAAATCTTGTGACCTTATCCTTAAATCTTTTGACCCCTAAATGTTTTTCTAGACAGAAATATAAAGAGAATGGTGTAGTAGTGATTAATGAGTAGGGCTATGGACCCAAGGGTGTAGTGGTTAATGTGTTGGGTATAGAGCCAGTGGCGCAGTGGTTTATGTGTTTGGCTATTGACCCAGTGGTGTAGTGGTTAATGTGTTGGGTATAAAGCAAGTGGCACAGTGGTTAATGTGTTGGACTATTGACCTAGTAGTGCAGTAGTTAATTTTGTGTGCCATATACCAAGTGGTGTAGCAGTTTAAATGTTGGGCTATGCAGCCAGTTGTGCAGTGGTTAATGCGTTTGACTATAGACCCAGTGGTGTAGGGCCAAAATTAAAAAATTGTTTGTTTCCCCTCCCCCGACCGACCCAGAAAAATTGCCCTGACCCGAAAAATTTTATTGGCCGTTGCGGTTCAAATTTTTTTTTATTGCTTCTTTGGTTATTGGCTAGATCTTTTTTGGAATCTGGTACATGTAAACGCTTTAAAAGACGTGTGATTAAGATTTGAGTTAAAGCGCTTAATAGATTTAGATTTATATTTTCGGAATGCTTCAAAGTTATCAGTTTTATGTAAGATAAAACCAACAAAGATCGAATAAAAGTTTGAAAATGGCAAACCACACGATTCGGTGCGTGATTTAATAAAATTGATGCTTAACAGCCACGTGTGCCTACACCCATAGGTTTTTTGCAGCTCAAAGTAGGACTTCGATTCAATTGTCGTGGCTTTCATACAAGGTCTTAGTCTGGGTCGTCAGGGGTTCTTGGGTAAACGTGAATTTGTTATAAATTCTTTTATATTTTTGTGTCTGCTGAATGCTACAATGGGGTTTTCAGTAAATATTTGTTTGCATTCTCTATCCTCCCATATTTTGTTCCAATGCTTTTTCAATACCCTCCCAATTTTCTTTATGTTAAAGCTGTATTTAGTAATGAAAACTAAAGCCTTTGAAGGGATTCTGTTGTTTTCTGTTTGTTTAGTTTTTAGTTAATCAGCTCTTTTTATTCTAATGGTGGTGTTAATTATGTTTTCAACAGCATCTTCTTGATATCCTCTTTTCACTAGACATTCTTTAAATTGATTTAAAAATTTATTAAATTTTCTTAATTGCTATTGTATCTAATGTGTCGGATAGGTTCACCTTTGACAAGCCCAATGAACATGTGTTTGTTGTGCATAGATGACTGATGTAGGTATTGACAGGTTTTTGTGGGTTTAACGTAACTCATAATGTGAAGTATCCCTTCATTTTTCAAAAGGAATACTAAGTGACCCTAAGTCACTGAGAAATGTTGTAGTCTTCATTTTTTGATTTATTAGAATACTTTATTGACAATAAACCCTGTCGGGTTAGGCAAATACATATAATCAAGACAACTGAAAACTACACCGACAAAGTACAAATGATATATATACACTTAATTACGGTAATAATAAATATTATAACCTTGACAAATGTGTATCTCATTTTCGCAATTCTAAAGACTGCTTTATAAAATCTACAACTATGGACAAAATAGAATTATCTGGATTTGAAATAAGTTTATGTTTATCAAGTGGTTCAAGTTGGTCAAATTCTGGTTGTGAAACTATAATTTGTCTTAAAAATTGTTTTCTTGGTTCCTTATTTAATGAACATTCAAATATAAAATGATACTAGACATTTTCTACATACCCAGTGTCCACAGGTTATTTTCTTATAAGGCCCAAGTTCTATATCTCAGTTATAATCACTTATTCGTAATTTTGTTAGTATCCTTCGACTATTTGAGTTTGATAATTTCAAATAGTCTGCAGGTTGTTATCCAATTTTCAGTTTACTATATAAATGAAGCTTTGAGGAATTGTCATTGTTTTTTTTCAATATAATAAGTGCACTGTAAAAGTAAAACGGTAACTTCATTTCATGAAAACTTTATTTGTATTTTAAAAAACATATAAAAATACAGGTTCAAAACTCCAGAGACATTGAAGGTATGCAACACAGGTATGCATATGAAACTAGTATATACATGTAACAGTGCAAGGGGTCTTTACATTAATTAGTGAAGTCTATTGAAGTAAGTGTCTTGGCTGAAACCTCTTCTATACATATATGATCAATTTTGTTTCCTGCAAGCATAAAATATTCAGGCATAAAAAAAAATTTCAAACAAGAAAAAAATAAAATATTTTTCCTACCTACCTACCCATACCCACAAAACCCCAGTCGGGGGAGGGGAAACAAAGATATTTTTAAGGTTGGCCTAGTGGTTAATGTGTTGGGCTATAGACCCAGTGGTGTAGTTGTGAATGTGTTGGGCTAAAGACCCAATGTATATCAATTATGTTGTGAATTTGTGAAACCTGCCAATCATGAATCAACAAATAATGCATTGTATTACCAATCCATGAAAATTGGTGTCCCAAGCTAGCTAATTCATGTTTTTCCCTGTACATATATTACATTACCTTAAAATACTTGCTCCTCTCCGTCAATTTTGTTTCTGGTCCCTGCTCAAGTGAGCTCATGAACAACATTTTCATCTTACAAGCACCTGCATCTTCAGCATTTTGTACTAATTCCTACAAAAAATACATATATAAATTATAATAAGACAAAACATAAAATAAATTATATTTGTTTCTGCTTTCATGGGCCCTCAATATATAGGTAGAGGTAGATAAGCATTCATTAATAACTATTTATTTTTCAATTTTTTTTTAACCTTGAGTGAATGGAGCAGATTTAAAGTTAAACGGTACTGAAACAAAGATAGCAATAACAAGGTTGCAGTCGACATGAAAAGCTTAAGAAGTAGGTAGGGAATATAGAAACATGCATACATTTTTATTTGGTTCAACTAGAATACTGACTAAGTTATTTTAACCACAGAAGTGATTTACTTCAACAACTTACTCTTAATATCTGTGCATTATCTGGGTACTGTTGTAATATATTCTGCAGCTGTTCCAGTACAGTTTGAGTTTCTATATTATCATTCTCCTCTTCAGAATCACTAGAGTCCCCTGCAATTAGAAAAGAAAGTGCTACATATGTCGTAGAGCATGTCTCTCTATCTCAAAATCTATTGTTTATAGCAGTTGATTTGGCCAAATAATGTAATTTTCTTTTTACTGCATGCCGTGAAAATAGAATACATAATTTATTTTTTTCAATTTTTTTAAGCTCACCATGCCGAAGGCAAATTGAGCTTTTGCAATTACTTGGCGTCCGTCATCCATCGTCTGTCTGTCGACCGTTGTTCAACTTTTCAAAAATCTTTTGATGTTTTATCATGTTAATGTGCTAAGCTTCTACTCACTGGAGCAAAAACATACAAAGTTTGATAAACTTCCTAGAGACTTACACTCAGGTCCTAAAATCTAACAGGTCGATTCATTTCAATTTCATTTGACTTTTCAATCAATCAATTTTTTTTTTTAAATTGACCTTTCAAATATGGGAGAAAATAATGAAATGTTTCGACATTTTTATTGGTAAGTCCTCAACATAAACATATTTTCTTTTACTTGCTCACTCATATTTTGTCAATACCAAAAATTTTTAATTTTTAATGTTATTTTATTTGGCATGGGTAAATTCTCCTTATAAAGTAATGCTATGTTCAACACTTAAATTTCCCTACTGGTCAATGCTCCTCTGGGAAAAATTGGTGTCTTTTATACCCTTAACTTTTTATCTGACATTGATGCAAATAGACCAATTAATTTTTTCACCTCTCATTTTTAACATTTGTTCAGCAAGTCAGTTTTTGTTGAATTTATAATTTCTTGAAAGCATATGTGTTAGTGATCGTAGTTCATGTAGTTATTTATATTCTCTCAAAAACCATTAGTCCAAAGTTTGATGCAAACATTATCTTTAAAAGGTATAGATTCTTCGACCTGTTTAAGTTAGGTGCTCATCATAAAGTTAATGCCCCCAATTTGTCATCTTGGGGCAAAAAAAATGTTTATTAATGACAATATTTACCCATTGTGATCTTTAAAGATGGTTTTTCCATTATGATCGGTGGGGTTTGTTCTCCTAGATTTTTTTCAACATCCAATCGAGGCTTCTTAGTGTGTCTGTCATATTCAAGTTCATTACTTTTCTTCTTTATACTACCACTCATGGCAATATATGCTCATGAAAGTTTCAACTGCAATCTAAAAAAAAAGAGCATTCAAATAAATGAACAGGACAGGTACATCTCAAATAAAATTCTGTCGTAGTCAAAAATGGCAGTTTACGTCAAACAGGAAGTAAATGAGCCACGGATTATAAACCAAATCCCATGATGATGGAACTCAATGCTAATGCTGCATACCAAATCAAGTCTCTGATAAGCAGTTGCTGAGAAAACTATAACGAAAATGTTTTTCCTTCTTGTCCATTGTTATTAATTATAAAACCTAAATCAAAACTTTTTATAATTAAAGAATTATTTATTGTCAAAACACCCCTTAGCAAAATAAAATGGTTATTTGACATTTAAACCCCATTCATTTCCCATTTATTCTCCATTTTCCATTTAAAATTCATTCAAAATACATTTTGTTTTTCACATCTTATCCTGATCCATTTTTAATGAACCCATTTATTTAGGGTTTTTGATAAAATGGACAATAAAATGGTAGATATGGGACAATTCTATCCCCATTTATTTATAAAATGGATAAAAAATGGCTTGGTAATTAATAGAAGAGGGTCCTTTTTCCATTTATCTTCCATTTTTTTTTCACAAACATTTTTCAAAAAATCAATGGTCTAGTTTATAGAGATTAAACTATTGAGCCATTTAAATTTCATTTTTTTCTCCATTTATAAAAAAATGTTTTCTAGCATTGTTTATAACAATCTTCCAATGAAATTGAAGCTTTCATAAAATTCTTCCAATCACAAGGTTTCTTATCCTAATAGATTTGGCTCCAATCTTCAGTTCAAATGTAAACTTTGAAGAAGAAAGATGTGTAAATTTCATGTTGTTTCAAATAATCTGCAGCTTGACATTAAATGACCAAGGGAATATATATTAACCTTTTATGTTGAGTATTCATCATTTGTTCCAGTTGAATTCAGTAAGTTTAGTTTTATTATTTTATCTTTATCTCAAAGTTGTATTTATGCATGTTTTACTAATTAATTGCATGAATGTAAAATATTGAAGCAGTATGCGAAAGGACCCTCTGCAGTAAAATTTGTTCAAGCAGGTGAATATTGACAAAAATATAATATATACATTTTGTACAAATAGAAGAAAATCAAAAAGTCCAGGACTAGAGCGAATGAATTGCAAATCTTAATTTCAAACACAATAAGGATGGATAAAAAATCACTTATTGTTTGATTTAAACTTTTAAATATAACTTTTTGCACATGTCATTTTAAATAAAACAATATATATCTTGCTGTAGGCTTAGTGCTGTTGAATTTTTATTTGGTCTAACTTTTAAGTTTCCACAAATAACAGTACCTGTTAGTCAAACATGTTAGTCATAAAAACTATTCAGCTGTTGTTTGAGTTCATATTAGGACAGTGGCGTCTGCATCTAACATTGCAATAAGTTTTAAGAAAATTCCCTAAATTATTTTCTCATCAGTTATCAATGGTACTCCAGTATTATGTTGACTCTTTAGATTATTCAAGGTCATTTAAGAAGATTGCAATAAAGACAAGAGGCTCCCAGGAGCCTGAATCGCTCACCTGGTCTTGATGTCAACCCTATGAAGAACTTTGTAAAGCTAAATAAACTGAACATTTAAGCAAGCAACAGCTTTTTCTCTTTCAGCAATAGTTTTCATTCTGTGGTCCAAAAATGTGAAACATGTTATTTCAAGGGACTTCTGACAACTCTGACTCTATAGAGACCGTTGTTGAGAGCTTAATGAACTGAACATTAAAGCAAGCAACCAATTTTCTTTTTCTGCTATAGTTATCATTATATAAGCAAAAACATGAAAACATGTTAGTTTAGGGGCTGCAATCCCTATAAGGGGTCATCTGAAAACTTCAACCCTATAAATGCTTTTGTTGAGCTAAATGAGCTGAACATTGAAGCAAGCAACAGCTTTTCTCTATCCGCAATAGTTTTCATTCTATAGGCCAAAAACACTATTTTTCGCATTTAAGGGGCTGTGACCCCTATAAGGGGTCACCTGACAACTTTGACTCAATGAAGACTTTTGTAGAGCTTAATGAGTTGAACATTTAAGCAAGCAACAGCTTTTCTCTATCTGTAATAGTTTTCATTCTACAGACCAAAAACACTATTTTTCACCTTTAAGTGGCTGTAACCCCTATAAGGGGTCACCTGACAACTTTGACCCAATGAAGACTTTCGTAGAGCTTAATGAGTTGAACATTTAAGCAAGCAGCATCTTTTCTCTGTCTGCAATAGTTTTCATTCTACAGACCAAAAACACTTAATTTCACCTTTAAGGGGCTGTAACCCCTATAAGGGGTCATCTGATAAATTTGACTCTAAGGACACTTTTGTAGAGCCAATTGAGCTGAACATTAAAGCAACCAACA
Source organism: Arcuatula senhousia (assembly GCA_963971305.1). Classification (NCBI taxonomy): domain Eukaryota; kingdom Metazoa; phylum Mollusca; class Bivalvia; order Mytilida; family Mytilidae; genus Arcuatula; species Arcuatula senhousia. Next base: position 31,486,516 of record OZ020308.1, read on the forward strand.
ACTTTTCTCTATCTGCTATAGTTTTCATTCAATAGGCCAAAAACACTATTTTTCTCAATAGTCCTTTTTAGAAACTATATTCCGGACGTGCGGTCCCAGGAAATCTTTTAACTATTTACTCCAAGTTTACGACTTCCGGGTAGGCCTGGCCATTGAAAATCTGTTGAAATTAACCAAAATCGTCAACTTGTAAAAATATTTCAAATATGCCTCCCAAAGTTTTAAACTACTAAAACTTACGTTAACATCTAAGACTTCTTTTTTAACCAGTTTATTTGAATCGGGGAGTTGAAATTACGCCAAAAAAGGACAGGGATAAATTGAGGTTTTCCTTAGCTCAACGTTGTTCACATCATGTGGCCGACCCAATAAGGGAAACTACTCTTGCAAAAATGAAAATAAAAGAATCGAAATCGGAATTTCGGATTACTTTTTTAAAAAGGGCTATTAAGGGGCTGTAACCCCTATAAGGGATCATCTGACAACTTCGACTCTAAGGAAACATTTGTAGAGCTAAATGAGTTGAACATTTAAGCAAGCAACAGCTTTTCTCTATCTGCAATAGTTTTCATTCTACAGGCCAAAAACACTATTTTTGGCCTTTAAGGGGCTGTCACCCCTATAAGGGGTCATCTGACAACTTCCACTCTTTAGACACTTTTGTAGAGCTAATTGAGCTGAACATTTAAGCAAGCAACAGCTTTTCTCTATCTGCAAAAGTTTTCATTCTACAGGTCAAAAACACTATTTTTTGCCTTTAAGGGGCTGTAACCCCTATAAGGGGTCATCTGACAACTTTGACTCTATGGACACTTTTGTAGAGCTAATTGAGCTGAACATTTAAGCAAGCAACAGCTTTTCTCTATCTGTAATAGTTTTCATTTAAGAAGCCAAAAACATGAAAAAATGCTATGTTTGGCCTTTAAGGGGCTGTAACTCCTATTAGGGGTCATCTGAGAACCTTGACTCAATGGAGACTTTTGTAGAGCTTTTCATGCTGAAGCAGATGCGTGGCATCAGATTTCATCTATCTCTTATACTTTTTGATTTACAAGCCAATAAAAAGCTTCGCCGAGCGCAGCATGATACGACCGCAACATGTTGAACCCTGTACGTTTTAGGCCTAATATGGATAGTCTATTGTTCTGGACACATGCAGCCCATGGTGGACTGACAAAGGTTTTTGACACATGCTTCTCTGATGGACTTTCAACCCAGGGGCTAAAAATATAAATTTTGAATGTTGTATTCTACTCTTTAAAAGAATAATGTTTGGGGAAAAAATTAAAAATCGAACCAGAATTTTTTTTTAAATTATGATTACAGCCCCAAAAATTTATTCTTATAAATTTAGAATCGCTACCTGACAAGAATAAATTTGCAAAAAAAAATTTCAAAATCGGACCACAAATAAAAAAAGCCCCATTTGGCCCCTAATTACGTAATAGGGGGAAAAAGGGGGGGTCGCAAAAATTAATTCTTAATTTTGTATTCGCTATTTGACAAGAACAAACATGCAAAAAAATTTTCAAAATCGGACCAGAAATAAAAAAGTTTCAATTTCGGCCCCATTTGGCCCCTATTTACGTAATAAGGGGAAAAAGGGGGGGTCCCAAAAATTAATTCTTAATTTTGTATCCGCTATTTGACAAGAACAAACATGCAAAAAAATTTTCAAAATCGGACCAGAAATAAAAAAGTTTCAATTTCGGCCCCTTTTGGCCCCTTATTACGTAACAGGTGAAAATGGGATGGGGGTCGCAAAAATAAATTCTCTCAAATTTGGATTCGCTACTTGACAAAAATAAACTTGCAAAAAAAAATTTCAAAATCGGACCACAAATAAAAAAGTTTCGATTTTGGCCCCATTTGGCCCCTAATTACGTAATAGGGGGAAAAAGGGGGGGGTCGCAAAAATTAATTCTTAATTTTGTATCCGCTATTTGACAAGAACAAACATGTAAAAAAAATTTCGAAATCGGACCACAAATAAAAAAGTTTTTATTTTGGCCCCTTTTGGCCCCTAATTACACAACGGAGAAAAAGGGGGGCACAAAAATTCATCAGGTTCATTATTTTATTGTAAGACACATTCTTGACAAATTTCACAGCAATAGGCCAACTAGGACCAAAGTTATGGTGGAAACAAGTAAAATATTTGAATTTTTTCCCCCTTTTGGGCCCCTAATTTCGAAACAAAAAAGGGGGGGACCCCCAAAATCAATCCCATTCATCCTTGTATGGTAAGGAACATCACTGTCAAATTTCATAGCAATTGGATAACTAGAACTAAAGTTATTGTGGAAACAAACAATAAAAAGCTTCGCCGAGCGCAGCATGATACGACCGCAACATGTTGAACCCTGTACGTTTTAGGCCTAATATGGATAGTCTATTGTTCTGGACACATGCAGCCCATGGTGGACTGACAAAGGTTTTTGACACATGCTTCTCTGATGGACTTTCAACCCAGGGGCTAAAAATATAAATTTTGAATGTTGTATTCTACTCTTTAAAAGAATAATGTTTGGGGAAAAAATTAAAAATCGAACCAGAATTTTTTTTAAATTATGATTACAGCCCAAAAAATTTATTCTTAAATTTAGAATCGCTACCTGACAAGAATAAATTTGCAAAAAAAAATTTCAAAATCGGACCACAAATAAAAAAGCCCCATTTGGCCCCTCATTACGTAATAGGGGGAAAAAGGGGGGGTCGCAAAAATTAATTCCTAATTTTGTATTCGCTATTTGACAAGAACAAACATGCAAAAAAAATTTTCAAAATCGGACCAGAAATAAAAAAGTTTCAATTTCAGCCCCATTTGGCCCCTAATTACGTAATAAGGGGAAAAAAGGGGGGGTCGCAAAAATTAATTCTTAATTTTGTATCCGCTATTTGACAAGAACAAACATGCAAAAAAATTTTTCAAAATCGGACCAGAAATAAAAAAGTTTCAATTTCGGCCCCTTTTGGCCCCTTATTACGTAACAGGTGAAAAAGGGGTGGGGGTCGCAAAAATAAATTCTCAAATTTGGATTCGCTACTTGACAAAAATAAACTTGCAAAAAAAAATTTCAAAATCGGACCACAAATAAAAAAGTTTCGATTTTGGCCCCGTTTGGCCCCTAATTTCAAAATAGGGGGAAAAAGGGGGGGCGCAAAAATTAATTCTTAATTTTGTATCCGCTATTTGACAAGAACAAACATGTAAAAAAAAATTTCAAAATCGGACCACAAATAAAAAAGTTTTTATTTTGGCCCCTTTTGGCCCCTAATTACACAACGGAGAAAAAGGGGGGTGCAAAAATTCATCAGGTTCATTCTTTTATTGTAAGAAACATTCTTGACAAATTTCACAGCAATACTAAGGCCAACTAGGACCAAAGTTATGGTGGAAACAAGTAAAATATTTGAATTTTTTTCCCCTTTTGGGCCCCTAATTTCGAAACAAAAAATGGGGGGACCCCCAAAATCAATCCCATGCATCCTTTTATGGTAAGGAACATCATTGTAAAGTTTCATAGCAATCGGATAACTGGAACTAAAGTTATTGTGGAAACACTAAAAAGTTAACAGACAACGACGACGACGACTACGACGACGACGACGACGACGACGACGACGACGACGACGACAGCATCATACCATAATACGTCCGCAAATTTTTTGCGGTCGTATAAAAAAGTAGTATTTTTGGCCCTTTTTTGGCCCCTAATTTCTAAACGAAAAATGGGGGGACCCCCAAAATCAATCCCATGCATCCTTTTATGGTAAGGAACATCATTGTAAAGTTTCATAGCAATCGGATAACTGGAACTAAAGTTATTGTGGAAACACTAAAAAGTTAACAGACACCGACAACGACGACAACGACGACAACGACGACGACTACGACGACGACGACAACGACGACAGCATCATACCATAATACGTCCGCAAATTTTTTGCGGTCGTATAAAAACAGTAGTCTGACCCCCCTGGTCTATTTTTAGTAACGGTGGCCATGTTTTTTGACGGATCAAAAATTGAAACAAAAGTTTGGTGCAGGACACCCTAAGGATCAATCATACCAAGTTTCATTGAAATCTGTTCAGTAGTTTCAGAGGAAAAGATTTTTGAAAAATAGTTAACGGACGACGACGACGACGACGACGACGACAACAGACGCCAAGTGATGGCAATAGCTCACATGGACCTTTGGTCCAGGTGAGCTAAAAAGGAGACATGCTCACTCAATCGATACAGGAAAATTAAGAAATTGGACTTTTTGCTGTTATAAACAATGTTTGATTTTGTACATGTATATTTTAAGTTGAAATAAAGCATGGTGAGAAAACAGGTTAAATCCATTTTGTTACACAATGTACTAAATGCTAAATAAATGATCTATTTCTGGATTCATTTAAAGTCCATTTTTGCTGTGATGTCAAATAAATGGATCAACTAATTTAAATATTTGGACAAAAAATGGGATTTCAACTGGATTTCAATTGAAAATAAATGGAAAATGTGATTTCAATGGCATGTAAAATGAATGGACAGAATTTTCCATTTTTCAAACTCATTCGATAAAATGGATAAATAAATCTGTCAAAGTCAAAAATGGCCGGATTTCGTTAAACAGGAAGTAGGTGAGCGACAGACTTAAAATCGGTTCCCACGTTATGGGACCCCACCCTGATGCTGTATACCAAATATCAATTGGCTGTGATTAGTAGTTGCTGAGAAAACTGTTACGAAAATGTTTTCCCCGCCCGCCCGCCGCCCGCCCAACATTCACCATTTTATAACCCGGATTTTTCACTCCGTGAAATCCGGCCAAAAATGGGTCAAAGACAGAAATGGCAGGATTTCGTTTAAAACGAAGTATGTGAGCCACAGACCTGAAATCAGATTCCTTCATATGGGAGCCCATGCTGATGCTTCATACCAAATATCAATAAGCTGAGATAAGTAGTTGCTGAGAAAACTGTCACAAAAATGTTCTATTATTGGACATTTCAGACATTTTGAAAAATTAACTAAGTCAGTATACAGAAAGTAGGTGAGCGACAGACCTGACCTTATGGGAGCCCATACTGATGCTGCATACCAAATATCAAGAGGCTGTGATTAGTAGTTGCTGAGAAAACTGTTACGAAAATTTTCTATAATTGGACATTTATGTCAAAAATTAACACAGTCGGTAAACAGGAAGTAGGTGAGTGACAGACCTGAAATCGAATCCCACCTTATTGGAGCCCATGCTGATGCTGCATACCAAATATCAAGAGGCTGTGATTAGTAGTTGCTGAGAAAACTGTTACGAAAGTATTTTCCCCGCCCGCCGCCGCCCGACATTCACCATTTTATAACCCGGATTTTCACTAGTGAAATCCGGCCAAAAATGGAAGAAAAAAATTGGGGTTTGAATGGGATTTCAATGCATTTCATTTTGATAAGGGACATTTACAATAAATGGTTATCATGGTTATAACACATTAATACATGAACATACATTTTTAAATCAAATGAAATAAAAGACTATATATTACAGTAATAAACCTTGGGTGGTGGCAACTCAATAAAACGAAACAAGAGGCTCCCAGGAGCCTGAATCGCTCACCTGGTCTTGATGTTGACCCTATACTTTTGTAGAGCTAAATGAGCTGAACATTTAAGCAAGCAACAGCTTTTCTCTACCTGCAAAAGTTTTCATTCTATAGGCCAAAAACACCATTTTTCACCTATAAGGGGTCATAACCCCTATAAGGAGTCATCTGACAACTTCGACCCTATGGGACTTTTGTAGAGCTAAATGAGCTGAACATTTAAGCAAGCAACAGCTAATCTCTATCTGCAATAGTTTTCATGCTGTAGGCCAAAAACATGAAAAATCGCTTTTTTCAGGGGCCATAACCCCTATAAGGGGTCATCTGACAACTTCAACCCTATGGAGAATTTTGTAGAGCTAAATGAGCTGAACATTTAAGCAAGCAACAGCTAATCTCTATCTGCAATAGTTTTCATTCTGTAGGCCAAAAACATGAAAAATGGCTATTTTTCAGGGGCCGTAACCCCTATAAGGGGTCATCTCACAACTTCGACCCTATGGAGAATTTTGTAGAGCTAAATGAGCTGAACATTTAAGCAAGCAACAGCTAATCTCTACCTGCAATAGTTTTCATTCTGTAGGACAAAAACATGAAAAATCGCTATTTTTCAGGGGCCGTAACCCCTGTAAGGGGTCATCTGACAACTTCGACCCTATGGAGTATTTTGTAAAGCTAAATGAGCTGAACATTTAAGCAAGCAACAGCTAATCTCTATCTGCAATAGTTTTCATTCTGTAGGCCAAAAACATGAAAAATCGCTATTTTTCAGGGGCCGTAACCCCTATAAGGAGTCATCTGACAACTTCGACCCTATGGAGAATTTTGTAGAGCTAAATGAGCTGAACATTTAAGCAAGCAACAGCTAATCTCTATCTGCAATAGTTTTCATTCTGTAGGACAAAAACATGAAAAATCGCTATTTTTCAGGGGCCGTAACCCCTGTAAGGGGTCATCTGACAACTTCGACCCTATGGAGTATTTTGTAAAGCTAAAAGAGCTGAACATTTAAGCAAGCAACAGCTAATCTCTATCTGCAATAGTTTTCATTCTGTAGGCCAAAAACATGAAAAATCGCTATTTTTCAGGGGCCGTAACCCCTATAAGGAGTCATCTGACAACTTCGACCCTATGGAGAATTTTGAAGAGCTAAATGATCTGAACATTTAAGCAAGCAACAGCTAATCTCTATCTGCAATAGTTTTCATTCTGTAGGCCAAAAACATGAAAAAATTCCATTTTTCAGGGGTCGTAACCCCTATAAGGGATTATCTGACAACTTCGGTCCTATGGAGACTTTCGTAGAGCTAAATGAGCTAATCATTTTAGCAAGCAACAGCTAATCTCTATCTGCAATAGTTTTCATTCTGTAGGCCAAAAACATTAAAAATGGCTATTTTTCACCTTTAAGGAGCCGTAACCCCTATAAGGGGTCATCTGACAACTTCGACCCTATGGAGACTTTTGTAGAGTTAAATGAGCTGAGCATTTAAGCAAGCAACAGCTAATCTCTATCTGCAATAGTTTTCATTCTGTAGGACAAAAACATGAAAAATCGCTATTTTTCAGGGGCCGTAACCCCTGTAAGGGGTCATCTGACAACTTCGACCCTATGGAGTATTTTGTAAAGCTAAAAGAGCTGAACATTTAAGCAAGCAACAGCTAATCTCTATCTGCAATAGTTTTCATTCTGTAGGCCAAAAACATGAAAAATCGCTATTTTTCAGGGGCCGTAACCCCTATAAGGAGTCATCTGACAACTTCGACCCTATGGAGAATTTTGAAGAGCTAAATGATCTGAACATTTAAGCAAGCAACAGCTAATCTCTATCTGCAATAGTTTTCATTCTGTAGGCCAAAAACATGAAAAAATTCCATTTTTCAGGGGTCGTAACCCCTATAAGGGATTATCTGACAACTTCGGTCCTATGGAGACTTTCGTAGAGCTAAATGAGCTAATCATTTTAGCAAGCAACAGCTAATCTCTATCTGCAATAGTTTTCATTCTGTAGGCCAAAAACATTAAAAATGGCTATTTTTCACCTTTAAGGAGCCGTAACCCCTATAAGGGGTCATCTGACAACTTCGACCCTATGGAGACTTTTGTAGAGTTAAATGAGCTGAGCATTTAAGCAAGCAACAGCTAATCTCTATCTGCAATAGTTTTCATTCTGTAGGCCAAAAACATGAAAAAATGCTATTTTTCACCTTTAAGGGGCCGTAACCCCTATAAGGGGTCATCTGACAACTTTGACCAAATGGAGACTTTTGTAGAGCTTTTGATGCTAAATCAGTAGCGTGGCCTCAGATTTCCTCTATCTCTTATACTTTTTGATTTATAAGCCAAAAACAGTTGTCTGACCCCCCTAGTCTATTTTTAGTAACGGCGGCCATGTTTTTTAACGGATCAAAAATCAAAACACAAGTTTGGTGCGGGACACCCTAAGGATCATTCATACCAAGTTTCATTAAATTCTGTTTGGTAGTTTCAGAGGAAAAGATTTTTGAAAAATTGTTAACAGACGACGACAGACGACGACGACAGACGACGACGACGACGACAGACGACGACGACGGACGCCAAGTGATGGTAATAGCTCACCTGGACCTTCGGTCCAGGTGAGCTAAAAATGGATCATGCATTATTCCTACATGTATATATTTAATCATGAAAGCCTTTCATTATTTGAATATAAATATAAGTTTTTTAATGACTTATTTTTTTCCTTGACAATTGTTTATGTATACAATTAAAGCTTTATGTACTATTAAAGAACTGATATTTAGTATTAAAGGTATTTTGTATATAAACTGGATGGGACAACAATCAATCTGAATGATGGATAATAAATCATATAAAATATTATAAAAGTTCAATACTTCATGGATGAATAATTTATCATTAAATTTCTTTCGGAAATTTATCACATATTTAGCGTTTATATGCATGAATTTGCCTGGATATAACGGCCAGAAGTGTCCAAGCCATATTTGTCCGGTGTCCTGATATGGCCATATCAAGCGGCACGTGCTCACCAGAGGGTTTGATATGGCTTTTTCTTGGGCCATATAAGGCCTCACATGCTCGTATGACGTCATTAGCTCCGCCCTTTTAACAAGCATGACATGACGTTCATATTATAATTAATTTCATAGTGACAATAAAACAATAATACAAGAAACATGTGAGAAAATTGAATATCTTTATATTAAGTTTTCTCTTTTTTTGATGTGTAAAAGAATAGAGTAGGTTTTATAGAGCATTTAAGGGTCTTGCGTGGAAAATGATGTGATAAAGAGATTATGACACAGGGATCTCCATATCAGGTCCCATCATTCCTCGACCCATATTAGGTCTCTGCTAAAACCTTGACCTAAATATAAGAGTCTTGGAATGATATGGGGCCTGATCATGCTGATATGGAAAACCCTGTGTAATAACCTTTCTCACACATTGCTTTGATACCTTTAAATTTGTCCGTGTGTAACAGCCGTAAATTTTAAAGCCACATCTTGACAAGGGACTTTTTTTGCCATATCAAGCCCTCGTGTGCACAAAAGTGAGAAAATATGGCCATATCAAGACCTCGCGTGCACAAATGTGGCAAATATGCCATATCAAGGTCTAGAGTCTCACTTTGAATTTTGACGTCACCTGTATATTTATATCGTCTGCTATGTTTATTTGTTTGCTGAAAATGTATGATAAAAAGATTATGACACACTGGGTTTTCCATATCAGGTCCCATATCATTCCTCGACCAATATTAGGTCTCGGCTACCACCTACATGAAAATGAAAGTACATTTTCGGGACTTTACCAATAAATGTAACGTTAAAACGTCATAAAAATTCATTCGGATTTTTTTTTAGTTTCAAAACTTTTCCTTGATGTAATGCTTTTCATGTCCAAGCGATTGCCAAATTTTACAAAATTGCCCAAACTGTGAAACAAAGCCCAATTTTGAGGCCGAAATGCAATGAATGAAAATATATTCAGGTGTTATGGAAAGGAAAATCATCTGTGAAACGAATTATGTAAGAAAAGGTACGAGATCAATGATTTATTAAAGGAAAATCGAATTAAAGAAAAAGGGGTGGTGAAAGTAGTATCTCCCTTGTGTTTTTTTCGTACCGCACATTGACTCTTGACAAAATATTGATAGAGGGGAGCAAGTCCCTGTGCAGGAAGTAACTAATTACACTAAGACAAAGGTGCCAAAAAAAATGATAAGTTTTATCTTTTTTAAAACGTTACTTTTTTATCGTATATTTGGTGTCTTTTAATTGTTTAATGTTATATCTAATGTTTATAGCGAATATTTTGTCAATTGACTTTTGTATCATGAATCTTTGTAATCATCGGCGTAGCTTCCATTGAGGCAAGCGAGGCAACTGCCTCGCCAAACTTTTTGGCAAGTATGGTACATGCATGTATCTTTTTGGAATAATAAAAAAAAATGTCGGCTCTGTAAATGGAAATAAATTAATAGTCCAGTAATACGTGTCTAACACTGACCCAAACTTCTTTACTTTCCTGAAATCTTTAATTTACCTCGCCGTATCGGTATCGAATTTAGTTTGAAATTTTGTTATTTTAAAAGTTTGTATCCCGGCATTTTTTAACACTGTCAAAACGACAGAAAAAAATAACTGAGCTATTTTCTACTGCTAAAAAGATAGTAAGAACTAACACGCAGAATGCAGAGGAACCGACGTCACCAGTTAATGTAGATGATCAAGATATTTCGTCAAAATTGTTAAAATATTTTTAATGAATGTTTACATTATATGTCATATAACTACAAATGTACTAGAATTTGAAATGACTAGGAAAATCGTGGCAGCATGTTTAGGGCCGAAAATTAAAAATATATGGCGTCTGTCCGACTGGCACCAAGTCAACTTCAATTTCTGTGGGAACGCTAAAATAATAACTACATGTATATTATACAGAGTACATACCCGTAGCCAGGAGAGAGTTCGAAGGGTTAGGACAAACCCCACTTGGAAATAAAAATTGATCAAAATAGGGATAAAAACAGCTGAAAAAATTCTGTTAAGCACTATTAAAGTCAGAAAAAAAATGAAAATCGACCCCCCTTAACATTTTTAAACCCCCTCTTGAAAAATTCTGGCTACAGGTATTCAGAGTAAATAATTTGATAAAACAGGTCTCCTCTGGATTTCTAGAGACATGTATATAGTAATATTTGTCGATTCCGAAGTCTATTTTCAAAGTTGTAATTACATTGTAATAGGGTCTGCATTGAAAACGCGGCGCCACATAGCTTCACATAGTTTTCACCTTGTCCGTCTGTCTGTACCCTTCGTCAACAATTTTTGTGAACACTAAAACTAAAACAAAACATATGAAGTAGAGTTCTGAAATTTCCATGTACCATTTGAAGATTTGCGTATCAAAATTTTATGTAAATCCGTCACATATTTGTTTAAAAAATAATTTACGACCGCCCGGGCCCTACGCGACTTGTCGAATTTCTAGTCTAAGTTGTACCCACAGCAATGTGAAGTGGAGGCATATAAATGTCTAGAGTGTCCATCTAATTTCCCTCGTTTTGAAGTGACGTAGTATAATATAACCCATTCGTGCACCCGTCCCGTGCGTTCGTCTGTATGTCCGTTACTCTTTTTTGTGGGCAATTCTCAGTAAACAGGCTGGTTTAACCGTATCTACGAGATTTTCAAATTATTGCTAACTATGCCAGTTGGGTCAGTGCCTTGTGAACGGTCATTCTCAGCCCTACGAAGACTTAAGCAATGGAACAGAACAACCATGAAAGAAGACAGGCTATGTGGGCTAGCTATGCTTCACATACATATATAGAAGTAAAGATATCAGCAGGGAACATGTCTTAGAAAGATTTGATTCAAGCGGGACAAGAAGGATCGATACCTTGCATTTCTAAATTAATAAAATATTTCACTACTTGAATAGTCTCTGTTTTTTAATAAGTATCAAATTTTCAGAATAAAACTTGAAGAGAAAATACAAAAGTGGTTACAAAACAAAGTTCATAGCAAATAATTAGGTAGTTTCTTTATGTTAATTACATTGGTATGCCTGTAAAAGTTCAGTCTTGCAAATCAAGGATATGTCTGATATTTCATGTGGAAAGTGCACGTACATTTTCCTAAAGGTCGTCAGCTTCTGGGGGGCTGCCGCCCCCCAGACCCCCTGCATCCCCTATTTCCAGGAGCAAGCTACGCCCCTGGTAATCTTAATTTTTACATAAAAAATTATCAAAACTTTGGCCCAGATTTTTGCCAGGTACGGTGTGTTGGTGTTTTACGTCCTTTATAGACGCGCCTGGGCCATGTAGGGTAATCAGTTTTAATGGTGGAGGAAACCGGAGTACCCAGAGGAAACCACTGACCTTGGGCATGCAGGTAACTGACAATAACATACAGTAAAGTCCCTTTTTTGTTAAATACAAACGGGACTCGAACACCAGCTGAGAGGTGATTGGCTAGTGATCAATAGTGTGGTATTTAAACCAGTGCCTTAGACCACTTGGCCCGCACCCAAGCCCCTGAGTAATTTGTAAACATTGGATAAAATCGTGATATGTCCCTCGGTAAAAAGTAAAATTGTGAAACGAGTGGTTATTGATATTAAATAAACTTTCATACACTTAATTATTGCTGATATAGTTTTGTAACTTTTAAGTCATGTTTATATCAAATATGCTTCTTATTTGATCAGCAAAGGCCCTGTATATATGTAATCAGAAACAGATAAATTATCAATGTTGTTATCGAGGAAAAACATAAAATATATCAAAATATGAATGTTTAAGTTATAATTAAAAGGGTCTTGTCAAATATTACAATAATTGACATCGTTTTTACAGTCGAAGCAAATTTTGTGGTCTGATATTTTTTTACTAACATATAACCCCAATACCCCCCCCCCCTGTTTCCACCCAACCCATATCATGCATAGAATATCTAAATTTTTCCTTACCCTAAATGTGACGACCATTTTCGCTCGATATCAAATTGTCTTTAAGACAAAGGTTACCAAAACATTTATTTGAACAAAGACAATGCACATGCGGTGTAGGTTTTCTGAAAATGAAAAATGAAACCGAACGTATTAAAAATTCCATCGAAACTGAAAACGAAAGTAAAACTAAAAGTTGATAGTTGTTCGAAAATATACGTACAATAATGTAGCCCACCTTCAAGAATTTTATAAATGAAATAGATGTTTAAAATTCCTTATATATCTGTTAACTTTCAAGATCATGTTTGATGACCATGTATCCACAGGATCCAAATGGACCAAAGGCATCACATGGCGATTGACTTTTTGGCGGGAGAACAAGGGACGCAACGCTATGGTTCAAATAGTCAACAAGAGGCTCCCAAAATTAATTTTGAGCAATAACTCGAATAATTCCAAGCCCTTTCCGTCTTCGTATACTCATAGACATATGGTATACTACAGTGGAAAAGTAATGTAGCGACTGCAGGGAGTCAGTGATATATAACGACTGTACGTACTATTCGGGTTAGGCTAGCTGCGGTTCATAGCTCTTTTATGATCTTTTATAGAGGGTCGGGAAGACCTTTTCCGGGACGCCGGGATTGGCCATTCGGGAAAAGCGACTAGAGGGAAACGGGAACCTGCATTTTATTTTTCGGGATGCGGGATCGGTAGTTTTTATCATCCGGGAAAATGGGATTATAAAATTATTTTGACGGGAATTCGGGACGGGACCTCCTCCACCCCTCCCCCTTTATAATTATGGTCCTTGGTTTTGATTTTTTTTTTTTTTTTTTTGCGGTCCGCCAAATCAGAAAATTTCAAAAAGGACCATTAGAGTTACGAAACCGCAGCTATTATAAGACAATAACAAAGAAATTATCCATGATGATGTTTAATAATGAGTCATGTGTCATACGTCCTGACTTAGGCACGAACCATATTTTCATACGGTGGGGGGCTGGGATTTTGTAACCTGATAGGCCGTGCCTATTCGACCGGATCCGGTTGAATAGCCCCGCGTTCTATTCGACCGGACTCGGCCGAATAGCCTATTCATTATTGATATGCTATTCAACCGGACCTTAAGAATTAACTTATTCTTAGATCTTTAATTTAGTTTAATCCAACATTCAAAGCCGATAAATGTAATCAAACATAATATTTTATTCTTTTTAGTCATAATAGCATAAATATACATAACGACTGGTGTCACAAAGTTGATTCAGTCTATGAAACAAGCTAAGAAAAGCTGATGATTTTCATCAGCCTCCTTATCTCAATCTTTATCAACTAAATCAGCATGATAGCCATAAAGACAGTGAAAGTTAAATATTTGATTGGTTTTAACTGAGAAAATCATAATTTAGTTTAATTATCTCAGGTTTTAATTACTTGTACACTGTCAACTTCAAAGTGATGTTTGAAATCATGTGAAATATTTTCATATTTGTGAAGAAAATTCTGAAACATAATATGTGCACCATAGGGTTTGTGATCAGGAAACTCAACTGGGTGTTGATAGATTTATAACTAACTTTAAGTGATCAGAGATAAGAAATCTAGAATCCATCTAGCTTATTTCATAGAGCTGTGATTCTCAGTTTAGTGGAGTTTTTAAATAAACTTAAAAGTATTTAAGATTTGAAAACTAACTAAAATATATTTTCAGATTTATATCTCGGTGTCTGGTCACCTTTGAATGAAAACAATATTTGCTAATGTTTTTACATTTTTTTATGGAAGGGGGCATTTCTTTCTTTTGTTTTGTTTTGGTTGTTTTTTTTTTTTGGTTGTTTTTTTGTTTTTTTGGTCGGAATTCTGCACTGGGTTCCACATATAAAATTAGTTTAATTGTTCTATGCCCTTCATATTCATTAAGTGTTTGGCAATTTCAATCTTTCAGATATCGCCTCTGATGAACCTTGAATATAGACGATTGGCAGGAATAGAAAAGTAACTTTTGTTGTTCACATACGGGTTCACATACCCAAAGCTCCCTTAAATTACTCTGCTTAAATTATTTAATTTACAATTATAGACCGGCTGGTACATGTAGTTCGGTTGTGCATCATGTTAATTGGGCACAGGTGTACGCTTTCTTTTTGAAACAGGGAACTGTGGAACGGAGACTTGTAATTCTAATAACTAGTATGTAAATCATCTGATTTGTCTTTTAGTTGTTGCACTGTTTCATTGTTTTCTCCCTTTGGTTATTTAGTAATTAAACAACAGAATGTTGTCATCTACTGTATATACTATGTACTGCAAATAAAACTACAACTCCTGCTAAATAGTAGACTATCATTTTGAAAAAAAAGACGTCTAGTTCACGAAGTTAGGGAGATTTATACATACTTGATTTTAACACAATTTGCATCCTTACAATGTCAGGGTTCCTGTGGGCATAACTGCAATTTGATACAGCATTTAATTTCCAACAGAAAGACAGAGAATACATGTAGTAACCAAATTTTCATCTACTAGTATTCAAGGGTCCTATACGTTTGTGGCATTTACTCATGGCCACCAGACGGTCAAAAGAACAAAAGTCTGTTAATTCACCTGTAGCATGGGAATAAATGCACAAGAAGTCTGTTAATCGAGTCGGTTCTATGACCGTTAAGAGTAAAAGTAAGTTTTAAAAGTTATTTATACAGTCATGTACAAAATCATTACTTTTTTGAAAACAAGATTTTCAGTTAACTTGGAAGATAAAGTCGATAAAGAGTAAATCAAAGTAAAATTGTCTGTAAAGAGTTTTTATCATCTCAATGTGTTTTAAGTATAATGCATATGTATCTATATATGTATACAGTGTTTTATATATCATTACATGTATTATTTATCAGATTTCTTCATTATGCCAGAACGAAAATGTTACTTGTTTTCCATATACCTTTACCTAACCTTTGTAATTGGACGCCAATATCTTATGCCAAACATAGTGTGGGAAAGTTGACCATTGGAAAGTGGAAGCTATCACCTTTGTCATAGAGCTTTGTTGAAAGTCTTCCTTTAGGGACCGACCATTTAACTTGAAGGGAGGGTGGGTTTTTTTCTTAAAAAATATTCTGAAAATTATTTTTGATGAAAAAAAATATTTTGGCAGCTGAGGGCAAGAAAAAAATTCCGGAGGATTTCTGCTACAAAAAGTAATGCTGATAATGAAAAATATATTCTGTCGCGACGCCTTCGAAAAATAAATATTTTGTCCGCGCTGTGCGCGGAAAAAATTTTTCTGATCAAATTTTTTTTAGATCTAATTATAAAGAACCCGCTATGGTGTTATGTCGTTTATTTCAAATTCCTGTGATTTCTGAATTATACAAGAAGTAACAGCAGAAATAGGATATGATATAACATCAATGCATCACAAATATTTCAAGCAATTTTATGTAAGTATTTGGTCATAATTTTGTGCACAAAAAATTGCATATATATGATATGAATATGTATTTTTTTTTATACATTTCATTTAATTTTGCAGTGAATTTAGTAACAGCATGCATCTTATTTTCATAAAATACATCATACAAATGTAAAGAGCATACAATTGTGTCAAATTGTGTTGGGATGCTGCTTTCATCAGTGATGCTCAAGTCAGAAAAAAGTAAAATTAAAATTTAAAGAATAAATACAAATGCAAACGTAAAACTATCATATTTGTTGGGTGTTTTTTTTTTTTTTTGGGGGGGGGGGGGGGGCATTAATGCATTCAACGTGTCAATATAACTGCATTAACAAAGCTTTAAACTTGATTTCTATCATTCAATATAATTAGAACATTATAGCGAATCAATATTTATTCATTGAATTTTTATTTAAAATGAGTTATTTTGATTTGATAAGGATATCAACCTCACATGTTTTGTATTTAATATATAGATCCAGACTATACAGCGTTGCTGTCAGAAGCAAACTGTCCAAATTGACAACAACTCTCCAGTAGCAAACAGCAAAATACAGCCATGAAAATACAATATAAACGAGACGCAGAAGAACTTGACACTACACAGCAGACACAAATTAAGTTATGACATTTTAATTTCAAAGACAATTTAAGACTGCAATCTCATTAGAGAATGACGATTGAAACAAACAAAAGCTATCATACAGTGGTACTAAATAAGCTTTAGTTGACATAGAATGATACCAACATTGCTTAGTTTATTGAAACCTAGACATATAGATAGCTTAAAATAAAAGCGCTTGTTTAAGTAACAAGAGTTCAAGGTTCAAATCCTGGTCTGGATTGATCATGGTTGTAATATTAACGATGGAAAGGATATACCCTTATTATTTTCCTATATTTGACATTTATTTAATTTCTAATGTCCAAAAGCTCAACAAAAAACCTCAAGTACGGTTTTATGATACTGATTACCCCTTTGGTACGCCTTTGCTTATCTCAAATCGGACTGCTCAAGTTCCTCAGTCAAGTAACTTCTCAGTTGAGGCTCAAGTGGATTATTTCAAGTTACTCAACATGCTCAAGCTTGAGGCTCTAGTGGACTATTTCAAGTTACTCAACATGCTCAAGCTTGAATCTCAAGTGGATTATTTCAAGTTACTCAACATGCTCAAGCTTGAAGCTCAAGTTGATTATTTCAAGTTACTCAACATGCTCAAGCTTGAATCTCAAGTGGATTATTTCAAGTTACTCAACATGCTCAAGCTTGAAGCTCAAGTAGATTATCTCAAGTTACTCAACATGCTCAAGCTTGAGGCTCAATATTTATCTGCAGATAAGCATCAAGTCTTGACCATGCATACATGTGCTGTTTATATAAATGTACTTTTACACATACGTTTGCTGCAAGTGATTTTTTTCTACATTTGTACATAGCATCTGGATCCTGGCTCGGGATGTTGTTTGTCATTTAGCTGAATATAAAATTTGGGATCTCAAAAGTAACATATAGCATGTGTGGTCGGCATAGATTTTGATCTTTGTGTTTTATTTCTTATTTCTTTGTGTTTATGTATATTGTCATTTTTGATATTTTCATATATTGATTTATTGTAACTTCTTCATGGCTGATGACTGTATGGTCCATATAGTCACATACTATATTCTTTTTTGCTCTATATATAATTGTTTATTACAGGTTGATGTGTATGAATGAAGCAAAGAGGCACCAATGGGGCATTTCAGTGTCAAATGTCCGAAAGGGCAAGGAAAAAATCGGTAAACACAAACAGCCCAGGAACAGCACGAAGAAACCATTCATGTGATTCTCCCGCCGGGAGACGAAATCTCCCGACTTTTTTATCCATCTCCCGTTCTCCCGACTTTTTGTGTAATCTCCCGCTTTTTCAAGACATGACAAAAATGTTTTAGGGATTTGTCAATTAGGTAGACGTTAATTAAACAGGTACAGGTGTTGATTAAAGGTTTATTGCCATAATTGACCTGATGATTGTCTGAGAAAATGATATCGAATTAATTTAATTATTGCCTCAGTGATTGTATAAACAATTTGAGATTAATCAGTGAAGCCATGTATATTTGGCACATGCTAGTGCTCCCAATTGACATTGAAATGCAATTTTAATGAGCGTTTAAAATCTCCCGCTTTTTGGTCCAATCTCCAGCCAAAAAAATCTAAATCTCCAGCTTTGTCATCACGGATCTGTCACATGTATGAGAAACACAAGACACAAAATCATGCAACCGAACGGAAATCAACAACGCGCACACAAGTCGTAACAAGAGTGAACTCAGGACCTACGGAAGAGTATCCCTGCCTGCTTTAGCACACCACTCGTGCTAGTGGTTACTTTTGTGAATATCACCACATGTTCCTTATTTGGTCATTCTTTCTTATATTTCCTTATATGGTTTCTTCTAGAAGGTTCTTTTGAAGTATTCTAGTCAAACTGGTTTATGTATAAAAGTATAAAGTGATAAGTATATTTGATGTTTTGTATCGGACACAAAATTGATGTTCAACTTTTAAATGTATTTACCATTTATCTGGGATCTCTATTTTCCCTTTAATTGTAAATAGTGAATATGTTAGAAGTTTTTGGAAACTTTTACTTTTATGGATGAAGTAACTTCAATTTCACAAACCTGTTGTGTTTCATGTATAACTCAACCAGACCCAAAGATCGCAATGGAAGGGAGAGGTTTGGTGCGCCTTAAAGCCTTGGTTTAACCAACCATTTCTTTTGAAATGCCTGTAACAAGTTAGAGCCATTGCAATCTTCAATTTTTTCGGTATGTCCTCCTTGTTTTGTCTTGTCTTATGGACATTTCAGATTGATTCTCCAAGTTCGGTAATTTTGTTATTGCCTTTATTTCTATTGTAGCGTTAAAGGTTAATTTATCATTGATAAATTTGGTTCATTGTGGTATCCAGTTTCGCATTTTTGTAAAACATAAAGTTTTCATTTGTGATTCACCATCAGAGTCTCCACTGAGTTCCATTTTTATTTTTATTATAAGTACATTTTTATTAATTTTTGAATAATCGAGAGATTTTGGAACTATTATTTTCATAGTAGTTTAGTATTTTTGTAAAGTATTTGTAAGCGGTTTTTATATTTGATTTAAAGTCATTTTTGATAAGTATTTTAAGTACAAGTGAATTGTAATTTCATGGATAAATATATTGGAATCTTAAATTTAGCTTTTCGTGAATTAGATTGCCTCTTCATTGCCTGACCCCAAGGGGTCAGGCAGTATAAGATTTAGTTGTTACATGGAGGCCGCCATGTTTGCTGTCAGGAAGGTACGGCTAAAATGGGTTATCAGAACCTGTACCTGCACCCAAATTTACATTATTCACTGTAAATAAAAACGATGTCAATCAATTCATTGTGATATTTGACAAGTACTGTTTAAATGGGTTTGCTACTGGTTGTGTTTCAGCATCACTTTTATTCACATGCTTTAATTGTCTGTGTTAATTACTTAGCTAAAGTTTAAGGTTTGTCATTACAAACAAATTGCCCTACTGAAGGAAATAAATTTATTTATTCTATTAATTAAATTTGCATCACTGTTCACATCATAAATGAATAATAATTTTGTTTTGTGTATATTATCAGTTGAAAATAAATTGTCATAAAAGTGTATTTAATATGTAAACACATCAGCATGCAACGATAAGGTCAGCCAGGGATCAAAACAATAAGTAGGTCATAAGTGTAAATTAAAAATTATGTTGGTGTATTCTATTTAAACTGGAACAGAATTTGACATATAATTAATTGATTTATTAAGCTTAATGCACAAGAAAGATGTCAGAGGATAATGATTGATTTATTTTGCCTATATTGTGGAGCGTACAGTTTCTTTTTCTTATAGTATAACATCCCTGACCACGCTCAATTGCAGGAAGTGTGCCAATATAAAAAATTATTATACGTGATAATTATATACTGAGGTCAGGCAAGCTTTTCTTAAAAGCTAATACTTGTTTTACTTAATAATTGTGTGTTTGTATTTTTCAGAGATTTAGATTTTCATCTATTTATATGCCTTTGTTATAATAGAATTAAACCTTTTGGATTTTGTTTAATTTCAACCCCTTAATGAACCCGGCTACATATGTCTCTGTTGTGTTTGGTGTTAAAACTGAAATAAAACTGCGTTCTCCAACATTGAAAACAGCTTGCAGTCTTCAAATTTAAAAACACTTCTTTATTTCATTTTGTTGATTGAATTGTTTCTTTCTTTTGTAGGTGTACAAATGACCCAAAAAAAATCGCTGATATATAACGGAACAACCAATTTAGATAAAACACGTAATCCTTTTTAGATGTGCGGACCACAGAAATCTCTTAATTTTGCACTGCAGGTTTACGACTTCCGGGTCTGTCTCGCCATTGAAAATCTGTTGAAATTAACAAAATTCGTCAACTTGATCTGCCTGCCAAAGTTTTAAACTATTAAAACTTACGTTATCACCAAACCAGTTTACTAGTATTTGAATCATGGAAGGGAAATTACGCCAAAAACGGATAGGGATAAATTGATGCTTTCCTTAACTTTGGTAACACCACGTGGCCGACCCACCAATTTCATAACTTTGATGCGGTCTTCAACACAAAATGTTGTTACCAGAGCGTCCTAATCATTAGGAATGAAGACCCCACCAGCCAAAAAAATGTAATGTATACGTAATGATAAAACTTTTTTTCAATGCTTCTTTATTAATATAAACGTATGTACTACTACACGGAAGTCCATTTTTTCGATATACCTTTAACTGGTGACTGCAAAGAAAAAAAATATAGAAAGAATTAAAAGTATTGAGACATAAATGTTCTCTAAACAACAAAATCAGCATAGAAAACAGCTTTTTACATAAATTTGTCATTTTACTGTACATTTAAAGTTTTTTGGTTTATAAGACAATATTTATTGTACTTCAAGTAATAATTTAGATTTAGCCCACTACTCATATTTTGTTATTCTATCTCTAAATTTGTCGTCAAAATTTTTTTTGTCTTCCTTTACCGGATTTGACGCAATGAATTGGAAATTAGCAACACGACGGGTGTGCTATACAGACAGGACCTGCTTGCTCTTCCAGATCATCTGAGTTCGCCTTGTTACGACTTGACTTCACGTTGTTGATTTCCGTTGAGATATTGTGTTTCTTCGTGCTGTTCTTGTTCGTGTTTATCGGTTTTGTCGTTGCTCTTTCGGACTTTTGACATGACCCATTGGTGCCTCTTTTATTCTTAAACTTTAATCTCTGGTCATCTTGCAACCAGTTTAAATCAATACTTATAAGTGTACAGACAAAATGTGACAGTCCTCCAACAATATGCCCCCCCCCCCCCAAAATACCCCCTTCTTACCAGTACAGTTTCCTTTGGTCAATGTTAGATCATCAATAGCAATATCCCCCTTCCATGATGTCCCTTTGCTCGCTTCTATGTAAATCTACAGATAAATGAAAAAATAAATATTTTAATGGTTCATTAATGTTTTCTTACCGCTTACTCTTCCGGAGCACCTGAGTTCACTCTCATTACTACTAGAGTTCGCGTTGTTAATTGATATTCAGTAGTTTTTTTCATATTTTATATGTGGTCTGTTATTCGTCCTGTCCTTGTTTGTGTTTACTGGTTTTGTCTTTGCCCTTTCGGACTTTGACATTCGGATGCTCATTTGGTACCTCTGCTTCTTTCTAAGTCATCAATGGAAGAGGAATTGCAACAGTTAATAAGGTTATAACATAATTACCTATCAATCTCAATGTCCAAGAAGAAGACATTCGAAGATCACAATGGTCCACAGGGACTTGTTACGAAAAAAAAATAAATATCTCTATATATATTTTTATATAGAGATATTTTAATTTTTTTCGTAACAAGTCCCTGTGAATGGTCCTCATAACTAGGTACAGGCATTTCAAATATTTTCAAATAGTTGGTTAAAATAGGGTTTGTGGCGTCAAAAGTCCCTACACATTTTATTAATTTTTTGTCATTCGTTCAATGTTCAATCAAAACAAAAAAAAAATGATGTAAAGCATTACTTTTTTGATAAGGGATTGATATGATTTTGTTTGTGTGGAAGAGGGGTGATCCATGTAATTGTCACAGGTCGACAGTTCTGGATTCTTTCGTCCCTTATCTTAAAATCTATCTCACAAATTTGAAATGGCTAGCAGACCCAGACGAGACGGGCTTAGAATCAGGAATTTATAAAACTAACCTTTTAGTACTCTTAATTTTATAAATCTCTGGATTTATTTACATAAGTTTTCAATTATCTTTGATTTTAATGACTAAAATCTACACTTACCGTTGGATCAACAAATTTGGGTATGGTGACATTTGCTGACCTCCAGCTGTGATATTGATGACCTTTAAGTTCCCAAAGAACATAAGCATATTCATCTCCACGGTCTGAAGCATACACTTGTAAAACACCAGGAGCCCCCTTCATATGATACATGAAACGTAAACACCAAACTGTACCTAGAAGTTAAAAGAATAGAAGGCGAACATTTTAAACCCTTTAAGCCCATTTCATGTTGTACATTCTTAGAGACTGAGGAACTTGCTTATAAAACCCCTCGGGCCCTTTAATATAATACATAAACGCAATAAACACCATGCAAGATGCACCTATGAATGAAAAAGTATAAATAACATACACATTTGCGACCCCAGGGCCCCTTAAATTGGTACATGAAATATCTGAGGAAACCACATGTAAAACCCCTGGAGCCCCTTTCCTGTGGTACAGGAAACATTAAACATCTACTATAAGAAGAAGAATAAAATGATACGACAAAAATTATAAGTTAGTATAGTATCAGAACCGGGTCACAGTAAGAAATATGCATATAGGCTGAATCTTAGTCCATTTAAATCAGAACTAAGTTACCATTAGCGTATATACTCAAGAAGAGCATTCAGGAGAATATGATTTAATTGCAACTGGAAGCCTCTGTTTATAAAACATAGCCTACATTTGATCTTCGACCATCAGTTGGTAAAAATGGAGATTTATAATTTCTCCTGTGCTGTGGTGCTCTTGTTCAATTGAAACACCTAACTTTTGATTTAAGCCTCTTGCATTGTGACGGGAGCCTCTTTTTAAAACACTACTAACCTTTGATTTTGACCCCCTCTGTTGTCAGAACTGCAGCTTCATTGTTATTCCTGGGAAATGAAGTCTCAATATAGACATAGTATGTCCCTTGGTAAGCTTGACCCGGCCCAGTACAACAGCTAGGAGTGTTTGCCTAAAAAAAATATACAAGAGGCTCCAAGTAAATTAAAATGTACACAAAAGACAAAACATCAAACTTTTTTTCTTTGTTTTGTCCACTTTTATTTTTCAAGATCAAAATTTTCTGTGGTCCATTAAATGAAAAAAGTTTAAGTTGAAAACGGCCGGGTTTCTTTCAACAAGAAGTACAAGACCCAATGCAGATGACCAAATCAGAAGATTCTCTGAAAAGTAGTTGATAAGATAACTCTGGTAATTTAAACAAATTTCCCGCCTGCTTGCATTCATTTCAGTCTTGCCACCCGACATTCAAAATATTATAATTTAGATTTTTTTAAAAAATCCAACTCAGGGCTCCACTTTAAAAGATAAAAGAATATGCATAACGAAAATCAATAATCACCTTTCCCATTGTCCAATCAAAATCATCGTGGTCATAATCTTGAAATATACAGGAAGATCCTGGCTCAAATGTGCAGTTAAATTTATCTATATCAGTATAATCATCTACAATACAAACATTGTAAAACAATCTCACATTGCATTGTATACAGTGTTTATATAACCCTGACATTGTGCCTAGTTAGTTCTTCAATAGTTTAAATGTGGGCTCATCAAATTCCATGTAAAAGTACAAGTTTGCTATGGAAGCCATTTTAGCTTTAAAAAAGATTTAAATACCACGTAGCTTGACATGATCTATTGACCTCAAGGCATCATTAATCAATAGACGATAAGAGTCTGGGACAGTCCCATTACCTATTTTGTTATGTGTACGTTCGGAGTACTTTCAGGCTTTATCATAATGTTCGACGAAAATCATTCAACCGTAGGTTCAGAATTTTGTGCCTATGGTTCAGTGAATTTATGCAAATACAATAGCGAGAAAACTTCTCGAATTGATGTGAGTTGTTCTCTTATAACATAATATTTCTTATTTTACAATAAGACATTCTTATTTACATTTTTGAACACAAGTTGGTTTTGTTCACAATAAAAAAAATCGTTTTATCGTTAAATTGTACTCACGGGCGTCTACCTGGTTTTGGAAATTGTTTATGTTTATTGGAGTCAAAAATTGGGACATTCTTGATTACAGAACCATACACGTTTGACCAATCCGATTCTCGATTTTGCAGAACCAGTTGTCAAAAACCAAGGAAGACCAATGAAACGTTGAGTTTTCAAAGTTGGTTCATTTTAGATTGAAATGAATCTTGTATGCTTAACACGTCATATGCACACGTGGTAAAGGTTAAAAGGTATAACGATCGCCACCTAGTGGTTACGAGAAATCAATAGGTGTTTTCCCAGACTCACTACCTTGGTAGTATGAGTTTGGGTTCGAGACTAAGTTATACCATGAGGTAAAGGTGTTTCTGGATAAGAAACCCCGAGGACCGGAGGTCCGAGTGGGTTTCTTATCCAAAAACACCGTATACCGAATAGAATAACTAACTAACACCCCAGTGAACTTTGAACAAAACTAGATTACAAATTTGTGATAGAAAGCAATAAAATGTGGCTTTAATTATAAAACTGAGTTAGTAAACATTATTTCTGAATTTTTTTTTCCGATCAGAGAAGACGGGTGTGCTTTGGCTGCTGTCTCTTTGAATAACATTAATTTCTGAGAGCAGGTAATTTTAGTTGAGGAAATTGTGTATTTGAAGAAAATTTATTTCATTTTAATTTTATATTTTGTATTTTGATACATATGCAGGTCGATGTCCCTTAGCGTGGGGTTCGATTAATAGTCCTTCTCTCATCTACTTCCTGTTTGCCGACTTACTTAATTTTTTGCATGAATGGTGAATTATGGACAATTGTCTTAGCAATTTTCTCAGCAACCTCTTATTACATCCTTTTGATAATTTGTAATCAGCATGGGCCCCATACCGTTGTATTAATTTCAGTTCTATTGTCGACCCACTTCGAATTCATTTTAACGAAATCCGGCCATTTCTATCTTTGACCCATTTTGATGCCCCATCTACGAAAGTTATTTGGACATACAGTCGTCGGATACGTCCGTCTGTGTGTTGTTGCGAAATATCGGCATTATGTCTATTGGACATATTCTTGTTTTGTTTCGTTTGTTTATTTTCATTTTTTAATGTTTTGTTTTATTTGTCTGATTTTTTTTATTTTGCTATGCTCCAAACTATTAATGTTAGCAACCGACGCTGTGAATTCTGTGGTTGATTCTGAAAAGGCGCCTATGAGCGCGTGTCGTTCCGCTCCAAATTTTGAATAATGACGTTGACAATATTTACTTCATTGAGATTCAATGTACAAAAATTAATGAAAAGCACCACTTATTTTTCAACATTTCATCCATGTTTTAAAACATAAAACATATTTTAGAAGCGATATTACTATTATTCACGGCGGACCTGTAAATTTTTGAGTAGCATATCCGGACGAAAAAAATCAATATCAGCATTAGGCAATTTTTTCTCGGGAACTTGCCGATGAGCTCTTCGCTCTCGCAGGTACTTCGTGCCCGCTCCAAGCTGTGCTCACTATAATCATACTATGTGCAAATGTGTCATACAAGAATCATCATATCACATTGTAAAGCATTTCTTTTATTTTTTTGATGATCAATTTCGAGCACGAAAGAGACATAAATGTTAAAAAGATTTCTTTGTCCTAAGAAAAAGACTTTTAGGTAAATTGTCATAACAATTTTGGGGTAGGTCCAGTTTTTCTGGGAAGATACATGTATAGGTTACATCAAACAAACATTTATTTTTTTTTATATTTTTACAATTCAAATCTTCAAGGTATTCGAACCTTTAGATATAACTTACCTGTGCTATACTTGCAGAGGCTTTTTAGTATATGAGATTTATAAATGGATATGAAAAAACATTGATATTCCATTATGCGATGGTGACCATCCAAACTGTATGTGATTACCTGTCGGACATTCGCCAGGGCTAAGTACCACATCATCTAGGCCAATATCAGCATTAAATCCTGTCCCACGGACGGCTTCAATGTAAATCTGCAAAATAAGAAACAACATGAAACAACAATTTATTCTGCTATTGAATTTGCATCTCTCAAAAAACCCATCTAAGAATGATTTGAAAATCATGCAGAACTCTCAAAATTGTTGACTTCATTGCTCATTCATTTAAATAGAAAAGGAACACAATTATCTTAAATAATTTAAATGAAATGATAAAACAACTGGACCTTTTTTCAAAACCCATCATAAACATTTGAACATTCTATCTACTAGTAGGTCGAATCTTTCAAGAATTTTAAGATTTTAATCAATTACTTTAAGTCCATCTGTTTTAGGGATGTTTACTCTCCCCATTTTCCACAATTTTCCTTGATCTCCTTTCTGTGTCCAGACCAATGTTTTAGTCTGAGTTGAACCTTTGGTATAAACGTTAAGATTTCTGACCTTTTGACCTCTCATGTGATAAAAGAAGGTCAGACACCAATCACGGTCTAAAACAGAGAAAATAAATTTTACAAGAATTCAGAAATAGATAGAATTCACTCTGAATAAGAAAATATTATAATGTGGATTCATTCATTTTCGTGGGCACCAAATTGCGTGGTTTGACAAAAAGGATCAGTTCTTGGATTCTTCAAATCTTGGTTTTCAAGGCTGCAGCATACAGATAAAACAGGATTAATATATAAGACACTTTCCTATAATAATCGCCTATATATTAATCCTGTTTTAGTCCCACCTTCTATATAAAAGTACTACTTTTTCCAAAGGGGTGGGACTAAAACAGGATTAATATATAAGACACTTTACTATAAAAATCGCCTATATATTAATCCTGTTTTAGTCCCATCTTCTATATAAAAGTACTGTTTTTCCAAAGGGTGGGAATAAAACAGGATTAATATATAAGACACTTTTCTAAAAATCACCTATATATTAATCCTGTTTTGGTCCCACCTTCTATATAAAAGTACTGTTTTTTCCATAGGGGTGGGACTAAAACAGGATTAATATATAAGACACTTTTCTATAAAAATTTATAGATGAAAGTTATGGGGTTTTTTTCATTGTGGGTGGGATTGAAACAAGATTGATATATAGTATAGAAATGCAATGGTTTTTTTTGCGGCATCCACTTTAGTCCCACCTGGATTTTAAGTAGGATTATGCCTACAGATCAATATTTGATATCGTTTTTGTGGAGTATCAATATTCCTGGGTTATGGCAACCCACGAAAATTGATACTACACGAATTGTTATGTAACAGTAGATAAATTAAGCATCAAACAATAGTTCATACTCACTCGACAGTGTAACAGCGGATGTGCTTCAAACAATGTTTCATACTCGCTCGGGAGTGTAACAGCGGATGTGCATCAAACAAGATTTCATACTCACTCGGCAGTGTAACATCAGATGTGCATCAAACATATTTTATATTCACTCGGCAGTGTAATAGCAGGTGTGCATCAAACAATGTTTCATACTCACTCGGCATTATAACATCAGATGTGCATCAAACATATTTTATATTCACTCGGCAGTGTAACAAACAATATTTTATTATACTCACTTGGTAGTGTAACAGTACGTAGATATTCATCAAACAAAATTTTATACTCACTCGGTAGTGTAACGTTACTGGCCAGGACCGCTGTGTCGTTTTCTTGTTTAGATGAAGCTTCCATGAATACGTATTGATACCCACTATTAGGTCTTTCAGGGCCAGTGTATGGGGATGGAGTACCACCCTAAAAAAGGAAGAAACAAAAATTTGTGAAAAAGGGGGAAAAACCACAGTTCGGTTGATCTGTCCTTAAAAGATAGAACTACAAATGAAGAAGGGGAGGGTTAGTAACTTCTATCACGTTGATCAAAACCAGTACATGGATTAACGTCCTTGCTGGAAAACGGAAAGAAACACAGTTTGTTTAGTATTCACAGTTGGGTGTATAAGGATCAGTGTACGGTCAGGAAAAAGCAAAAAAAAAAACAATAATTAATCATTCGGGAAGGATCTTTTAATTATTACTCTCAGGTCGATCGAGAACAACTAATGGGGATGGGGTTTGCCCTGAAAAGATATTGCTGTCATTCTCCAAAAAAGTGTGAGTGCTTACATTACTAGACACAATGTCAGATCTTTCAAACCTGAATAAAACTCAAAAACGTAGTGTCATAGAAACCATGTTAACTTGGAAGCAATCATTATATCAATAAAACATTAAATCTGCTTGGGTGTAGAATAGATGTATGCACCCATATGTTAGCTTTTTATATCCTTAGGATATTTTGGTATTGGCTTAACAGTGCCCATTATTCGTCTTGAAAAGACAAGACCTGCTTTTGAAATAGCATTTTGTTTTTGTCTGAAAATATTGAAATTTAGATGAAACACTTGTTTTCTTTCAGTTTGAGTTTACCATTGATGTGGTCCAGTCGAAATCATCATCATCTACATCCACGAATATACATCCCTCACGAAACTCGAAGCCACAAGATATAGGCTGAATACCTAAAATAGAACAAAAGTAGAGACATTATATAATGATCAAATGCATCCCACGTGACTCAAAGTCGCTAGGTAAGTAAATATCTAGAATAATACAAGTAAATTGATCTATCATAAAATTATTTCTTTAAAAAAAGGCATAAAATGGAAATGGTAAATTACTTACGAGCCTATTTTCAAAAAAGACTTATTTTCATTCTAACTTAATGACTAATGATCAATATGACCAATATTGTAGCATGGTATCAGACCAGCACCTTGTACTCAGTCGCTTATGTCAGTCGCTATATTTCTTTATCAGTCCCGATAATACTTTTTAGAGTGTCACAGTGTACCCCGATTATCAGGTACTGATCTTTTCATTCTTAACTGTTGCCCAAACTGTAATATATTAACCTGTAAGAGTGTCACAGAGTGTTCCTGTAAATCCTGATTTACAGGTACATGTAAACTGGTCTGTTCCCTCTGGACTGCTACACCAGCCAAACTTACAGGGATTGCTCAAACAGCCTGAAAAACAATTATCTGGTTTATAAACTCTGTTGTATTTCCTATGATATTGCATTTAAATTAATGGAATCTATACACAAACTGTTGCACACAATTTGGGATGTTTTCATCAAAAGTATCGTTCCCTCGGACGGTAAAGCATGGGAACATCCAAATAATTTCAGCTGACAATTGGTATCCCAAAGGGCACAAATTGTGCACAATTGCTTGCCGATTGGCTTGTTCATTTATATGAAGCATACTCCTTACAATCATGCACTTATAGACAAAAGGGTCGCAAACTTGCTTTATTCTTTTTTTCACATTCATTACATTGTTTTTCACTAAACAATCCTCGGTGACTATCTACATCTCATATATCCAAAGGAATTGAGATAAGGACACAACAGATTCTTAGATGTCCGCTTCATACTAGTATTTGAATTTATTTCTGAAAACCACCATCATCAAGGTGATTACTTATAATATCCTCCTCAAAAGGAGTTCTAGGCTTTTATAATATGTTATAAAAATAAGTTTGAATCGAACCTATTCCTGAATTCGTCAACTTGATCTTAAAACCAGTTTTGGCTTGAACAGCTGTATCCATGCTATTGAAACGGATAATCATAGCATTACGTAGCTCATCAGGAGTGCTGTCCCAAATATCTCCTTCAGGCTCGAAGTTTGTTCCACATTTCCTTTAAAATTAAACCAGAAATGATTTTGTCAGAGTGTTTTTCAAAATGGTCACCCTATCTAATATAAGAAAAAGAATAAAGAAGGGGTACAAAATGATAGAAAAGAAAAATTACTTCGGCCTGTCTGACATATTAGTAATATTTTGCTTTCTATATCACCATTAAGCACTAATCAAGTTAGAAGAAGACTTACTGTCTGACATATTAGTAATATTTTACTTTCTATATCAGCATAAAGCACTAATCAAGTTAGAAGTAGACTTACTGTCTGACATATTAGTAATATTTTGCTTTCTATATCATCATAAAGTACTAATCAAGTTAGAAGTAGACTGACTAAGGACCTGCCTGACCCAGATGGTTGTATCTCAATTCAATGCAATGGTCAAATGAACTGCTTGCAGCAACACTCATGTACTGTACTAAGGGGAGGGGATGAGGAGGGATAACTTACGATCTGATCCTATTCATTGGTCACATTTACTGCTGGTACTATACTGAGGGGAAAGGGTATAGGGAGTGTCACATTGGTTACTGCTGGTACTATACTGAGGCGGAAAGGGTAGAGGGAGTGTGGTTAACAGCGTACTTACTTAGGGCCGGTCTGTCCCAGTAGATTGTATCTCCATTCAATCCAGTGGTCACATTTACTGCTGGCAGCCACGTCCATGTACTGTACTGTGGCTCTTACTAGATTAGTTGGTGTTCCCTACGGAATATTAGAAATCTGACATGTAGTGGTTGTTGGAAAAAAAATTTTTTTTAAATTTATTTCAAAAAAATTACCTTGGAATTACTTATTTGGAACATTAATAAAAAAATACATAAATGTAAATGATTGATTCGAAAAACTTTCGGACTTGAATCTCGACCTGTAAACTGTAAACCTTTTAAAAGCTATACACTCAGGACCAATTTGGCTGACCTATTTTTCTTGGCATTAAATTGACCATTACCTTTTGAACTGTAACCCTATCTTGATAAGCCATGTGCACTCTAGGCCAGTTTGATAGTAACTTGCATAGCTAGTAGACTCTATATACTTGATTTCACCTTTATTTAGTCTTCATAACCTTTGCTTGACCTTGGCCTTGACTTGACAAGCCAGGTACACTCCAGACCAGTTTGGAAGTCGCTTTGATAGTTAGGAAATTCTATATACTAGTACTTAGATTCGCCTTCCCACGACCTTGATCTTTAACCTTCGCGTTACCAAAATCAGTCAGGTACACCCCAGACCAGTTGGGTACGCATTTTGGATAGTAAGGAGATTCTATGTCTTGGATGCGCCTGGTCAAGAACTTTACCTTTAACCTTGACCTTACCTTAATCAGCCAGGTACACCCCAGACCAGTTGGGTAGGCACTTGGATAGTTGGAGGTTCCATGTCTTGGATTCGCCAAGAACTTTACCTTTAACCTTGACCTTACCTTAATCAGCCAGGTACACACCAGACCAGTTGGGTAGGCACTTGGATAGTTTGGAGATTCTATGTATTTGGTTTCGCCTTGATCAATATTGATAATTCCACCACAATTTGCTAAAATTTGATGAAAAGCACAACTACATTTTAACAATTTTATTCACTGTTCCAATTTCCCAATTTTCACAACACAGATTTTAACTTTATAAAATTCAGCAAAAAAAAAGCGTCAATCTACCGTTTTCTGAATATTTAACTTGCTAATGTGTTCGTAGCACAAATACAATGCATTAGTTAAGTGAAGACCTATTGCAAATCGTAGATCTGAAAGTGCTTAAAAGATTGTGACCTAAGCACAGATATACGCCCTATGATTCTGGCTGTGCTTCACACTGCAGGAAGGGACAAAGTGATACTTATCTCTTTCATTGAACTTGAAGATATATACCGGATTCAACACTGTTAATTACAATTTAGATGTGTGCAGGAAACCTCTTTGTTACCACTTTTAAATACATTGTTCACCAATGTTAAATTCATCAAAAGATATAATACATAAGTTTTCTTCTTTCAAAATCAAAGTATCGATGTGGCATCCCAATGTAAAAAGTTCGAAACGGTAGATTCAAAACCAGTAAACACCAACAAGAACGGGACAAAAACCAGACATCATTTAAAACATGGAAACACCAAAACTTCTGAATATCAATCAATAACGTGAACTCTAGTCGTAACGAGAGTGAACTCGGGTGCCCCGGAGGAATAAGCAGTTCATGTTTGCTTTAGCACACCATGAATTCTGAATTTGTTCACAACTTTAAACTCGATTTGATACAAGATACAAGACTCAAGACTTCAAGACTGCACGTTTGTTCACCATCTTAAATTACATCTGTATATCAATACATTACTTTTAATTACATTTGTATTATCAAAACATTACTTTTAATTACATTTGTATTATCAAAACATTAATTATAATTACATATGTATTATCAAAACATTACTTTTAATTACATTTGTATTACCGAAACATTACTTTTAATTACATATGTATTATCAAAACATTACTTTTAATTACATTTGTATTATCGAAACATTACTTTTAATCACATATGTAATTACCAAAACATTACTTTTAATTACATATGTATTATCAAAACATTACTTTTAATTACAGTTGTAGCTGTATATATGAGACTCACCACTTGTTTTTACTTCTTCACAGGTGGCCCCAGTTAAAGGTTCGGGACAGAAACATGTGCAATTGAAGTTGACAAATCCACCATACTGGCAATTAGGAGGGTTGGTACAGTGATCTGTAAAATATCAAAAGAGGCTCCATTAACGACGACAAGATAAAGAAGAGGTCCAAAGTAACAATTGAGTGAGTTGGTATGTGATCGGTATGTGATGCCATCATTGTCTGGAGGATATAAAATCGACAATTTTTTTTCCAAATGACACTTTCTTTGACTATATAAGAAGCGAAGAGGCATCAAATTGGGCATTCTAGTATTGAAAGTCCAAAAGGGCAACGACAAAACGGGTGAACACGAACAAGAACTGCGCGAGAAACCACAAAAATTGAAAATACCAGCAAACCGAACGGAAATCAACAACACGAACTCAAGTCCTAACAAGAGTGAACTCAGGTGCTCAGGAAAAGTAAACGATTCCTGCTTTAAGGACTGGATTTGTATTGTATGCCTTTTATTTCGAACTTTGTCCGTTAAAGGCTGCTGGCTGTGTATTTTTCTAAATTGCAGCTTGGTTATGTGGGCTGTGTTGCGTAACCCTATACTACATCTCATCTTCTATTTCAAATGCCAATTGTAAAAGACCGATGACTACCATATAATTACAATTGAGGTTATAGAGATAATTCCCTACCTGCACACTGATAAGCATCATTGGTGTCTTTGATATCATAAAACTCCAGTCCCCGGGCAGCAGTGGCTAAAAACTCCAGACGTTCATCACGGAACCTGATGGTTTGTCCACCATTCGCAGAAAATGACTTAAACAAATCATAAGAACTTCTGAATACTTTCTCTTTATGGATGATGGAGGGTCAGCTTTTGAGATTTTTAATTTTTTTTCGGAATCCTCTGGTTTTTTCCATCAAAATAAGGCAAAAAAATTTGCGCGGTAACCCCTATTTTTCTTTTGTGTAAGGTCTTCATTACATCATAAATATCTGTTTTACAAGTTTATTTCAAGTTCTAATCACTTTTTCATAGGTTTAAACATATAAACTATGCTAATGATAAAGCTATGATAAAACCAGAGAAAACCTTTTCCCGCCAAATTTGGTTCTCTTATTATCTTTAAAATGAGCTTGGTAACCTATCAAAATTTTTAGCTTATTTTTTATGTATTTTTAAGTATTCCCTTATGATGAAAGGCCTTAATTTCAAAACCTCATCACTTTCAAAGTCACCCTCGGACATCCTTAAGAAAGATTTAATCTTCAAATGCATTAATGTCCTGCTTGACACATAATTAAGGATGGTTGTCCCTTAATAGAAGTAAAAGCAAAACTGCCGAACTGAAATGATTAATCTCATGTGTACAAGGAGAAATGACAAAAAAGGGAAAGACACAGCACAAAAAAATATTGAGAAAATATATTTACCGAAATTGCATTTACCGGTGTATTCAACCTAATATTATGATAAATGTTTTGTTCAATTTCATAGATATTGATTACTCTGAGTCTCCACCAGGGTTGTCCAGGGTGGGAACTTTTTCTTAAGATATACCCTGTAATCCCCCTGAAAAAGTTTGCAAGAAGGTATGAAAACTGTAGTAGCTATCGTTTTCGTAAATCAACAAAAACTTACCTACAGGCTATACTGAATTGATTATTGTCCATCATACGGACCCTTTAACCGCCTCAAAATAAGCTTGTAACCGGTATGATAACTATAGACGCTATTGTTTTTGTAAGCCAACAATCACTTACATACAGACTATATTGCATGGAAGACTCTCCGTTCAGGATGGAACGTTAACCAACAATCACTTACATACAGACTTTATTGCATGGAAGACTCTCCGTTCAGGATGGAACGTTAACCAACAATCCCTTACATACAGACTATATTGCATGGAAGACTCTCCGTTCAGGATGGAACGTTAACCAACAATCACTTACATACAGACTATATTGCATGGAAGACTCTCCGTTCAGGATGGAACGTTAACCAACAATCACTTACATACAGACTTTATTGCATGGAAGACTCTCCGTTCAGGATGGAACGTTAACCAACAATCACTTACATAGAAATTATATTGCATGAATAACTCTCTGTCATAAGGGTTAAAATTGTTGTTCAGGGGATGGAACGTTAACCAACAATCACTTACATAAAGACTATTATAGTAATAATGCATGGATGACTCTGTTGTTCAGGGTGTAACGTTAACCAATAATCACTTACATACAGGGGTTAAATTTGTTGTTCAGAAGGGGGTGGAACGTTAACAATGCAACAATCACTTACATAGAGACTATACTGCATGGATGACTCTCCGTCGTATGGCATGTTGGTCAGGGGGGAGGAACGTTAACAATGCAACAATCACTTACATAGAGACTATACTGCATGGATGACTCTCCGTCGTATGGGTTGTTGTTCAGGGGGGAACGTTAACCATGCAACAATCACTTACACAAAGACTTTATCGGTAATAAGCGGCTTTTTCCTTTGATCTCATCTGCCTGATATTTTTTAGTATCATGGACAGTCCGTGGTACAAGAAAATATCAGGTGGGAGCACTTGATAACTATGACGTCATTACCGATAAAAAGAATATTATATACTTTCCTTTTTGATACTATCTACATCTAGTCTCATATCAGACTCGTCCTACCGGACTCGTCTGATACTCACCTAGATATATATAGTATCAAAAAGGAAAGTACATAATATTCTATATATACTGCATGGATGACTCTCCGTCGTATGGGTTGTTGTTCAGGGGGGGGGGACGTTAACCATGCAACAATCACTTACATAAAGACTATACTGCATGGATGACTCTTCGTCGTATGGGTTGTTGTTCAGGGTGGAGGAACGTTAACCATGCAACAATCACTTACATAAAGACTATACTGCATGGATGACGTCTCCGTCGTATGGGTTGTTGTTCAGGGGGGAGGAACGTTAACCATGCAACAATCACTTACATAAAGACTATACTGCATGGATGACTCTCCGTCGTATGGGTTGTTGTTCAGGGTCGAACCTTTTCTGAAGTTATAATTAGAACTGCCATCCTTCACGTTGTCGTAGTCAATGATAATGTAATTATCTCTGTCAGAGCGTGATTGTTCGTGTTTTCCACCTAAGGCATGCAACATTTCATGTACGGCAGTCGTGACCTAAAAAGGAACCAAATGAAAAACACAAATGTTGAAAAATAGCTACATTATATTTAGCCTAGAATATTGGCTCAAAGACAAAGTGACCATTTCCAGTTAAACAGGAAGAAGATGAGTAATAGACCACATCACAGTTTGGATAACTTCTTTGATTGGTATGACTATTCTCTGTAGCTATTCTTAACTATACATTGGTTTATAGCATGTTCTTTGTGCCAAGTTTCAAGAATGTCTGCCTAGTAGTTAAAGAAATGACAAGTTTCTTCCTTTGGCTGTAGATGTGAAAGATTAATAGCAATTTTTATTATTAACTATAAACCAAGTTTATGTCATGAGAGATGTATTCGCAGATTTATGTAAGATGTACACGTTGAAATCGAAACCAAATGACCTGCAAACGCAGTATAACAATTAACATAAGCTCTGAAGAGCTTTTGACCGACGGCAAGCTTATCGACCGTTTGACTTATATCATGCATGATCACTAGGCTTGTGTTGGAGGAAAGTCCAACAAACCAAGCTTGAAAATCGGTGAAACCCAACTGATACGGTAGATGCTTGGAATGACTGGAAACCTAGACAAATGTAGGGCTCGAACTAACGGAGGTGTACATTTTTAGTTTAAAGTCTAGTGCCTTAACCTGTGAGTAACCGCTCAAGTGTATTCTAAAATTAAACATGCGTGATGTTGGGCAAAACAATACTAACAGAGATGCAGCCAGGCTCTTGCATGCTCAGTCTCTGGACGTTATGACTAAATCTAATATCTCCAACAAACGACCAACAGCCTCTGGAAAATAAAACATTTTGTTATGGCCCGACCACGTATGTGGATCGGCCACATAGTTTTACCCTTGTCCGTCCGTCCGTACGCCCGTCCGTAACACTTTGGTTAAGTTATTGGTTAATGTTCTTTACTCGGAATGATATTCAATGATATTTCTCCATTAGATGAATATTGGGTAGGGCTACACCAACCACTGCAAGCGGAGTACAATGATTTTTAACTGAATCTTTATTGAATCTGCTTGTACTTTTTGTGGTTATTATTACCAAATAGAATAAGATGAAGACCCGAATTAGCTTATATGTTTACCTTATGTACACAGGGACATCCTTATTACATATTCATTTGGGTCAAATTGCTTTTGCTTCAATGCTTTTATTAGTGTATATGATTTCATGATTATCCAACAAATCTTTTATGTTTCATGCAATAAACGGATATCTAAAAGGATGGACCTACAACTTTTGTAACAAAGCCATATAAAATCTAAGTTGACATACTTCCCATTGATAAAATACACCATGTTTTTATTGGTCAGATTCTTATAGATTGGGTTATCCTCTGTGATCCATCGTATACAGGTAAAGTCATGAAACTGTTTGATGGCTTGGTTGATTACATTGGTGGCTGAAGCAGCTGGAAGATAAAGAATCATGGTATACAGGTAAAGTCATGAAACTGTTTGATGGCTTGGTTGATAACATTGGTGGCTGAAGCAGCTGGAAGATAAAGAATCATGGTATACAGATAAAGTCATGACACTGTTTGATGGCTTGGTTGATAACATTGGTGGCTGAAGCAACTGGAAGATAAAGAATCATCGCATACAGGAAAAGTCATGCAACTGTTTGATTGTTTGGTTGATAACATTAGTGACTGAAGCAGCTGAAAGATATCATACAATTATCACCCTAGTTGGTATGTGACCCGCTGTTTTCTTTCCCCGAGAAAGTAAGGTCACCCGAGGGCTTGCCCCAAGGATGACCTTACTTTTGAGGGGGAAGAAATGTCGGCTCACATATCATCTAGGGTGATAACTGTTATATTATATCGAAATGAAACAATTTAATATCAAATTTCAAACATATTTCAGACATTTTAACCCTTTTTTCCTTTGAGAACTTTCAGTCAACACAATGGTGAAGAAAAATTGTGGGCTCGCGTGCAAATTCTCACGAGAGGGTGACCTTACCATGCGACCCAACGATGACACAGCGAAATATCACATGCCACGTGACAAAGTCTAAGCAAATCACAATAATGATTTTTATATGAGTATATAATATTCTATGGAATTAATCAGAATGAATTACATCAAACAGACAAAAGAATAAGGCATATCTGTATGAAAATTTAATTTGATTTAGATGAGAAATAAACTTTTTCAGTGAAAACTACAAAATCTCATTTGTTAACATAAGATAATGTGAGATATCACCAATTTGCAAATCCATTCGAAAATCCAATTTCAAGACAATATCAGCTTTAGGGAAAAGTAAAAAGATATTCAACATTGAATGTGCTATTTCCATAAAATCATAAAAAAGACCATTTGCTGACTTAACATTTTGATTCAGTGGTTAGTTTAAGGACATTGAAATGTAAATTACTATTATCTATTTATTTCTACTTACACATGTTGTAGAGTTTGTAGGGAACGATTCCTTCAGGCCAGAATTTCTTAGTGTTTGTTATAAAATTCCTCTTGGAAGCAATTCTACCCTGATAAACAAAAAGACGAATTGTAGTATGAACTAGTCCCTTTATAAGCCTGCTCATATATCTAATAAAGGCAAATCCCCAAGTGTCCTGAAAATCATGATGCCTGATTAATACAGAAGTCTGGACAATGTGGGATTTTGTTTTCTTGTCCCAACATAAAGCATGGTCGTTCTTGTTTCGTATACTTAAAGAACTTCTAATATTTGCGGGTCATATGCAGGAGATTACAACTTCATGCACATTACTATGTTAAGGAACCGACCAATTAACTTGAAGGGAATTATTGTTGTTTTCTTTAAAATATTCTGAAGCTGATTTGTGATAAATAAAATATTCTGACATAAGAAAAAAATGCTTTTCCGAATCTTTGTGCAGAATACATTTTCTTATCAAATAAAAAAATCCCTTTTCAAAATAAATGGTCGATCCCTAAGAAACCAGATTCGATGTTCACCTAATTAAATTGATTCATCTAAATAGGTAAACAGAAAAAGGCAAAATTTTACAAAACTGTTTTTCCCTTAACTTGAAAAATGCGCTTATAACAGCAATAATGCTGTAACACATCAAAGCTTTAAATCATCGGTTTAAATTCAAAAATTGTCTAAACCCTAAGGGACTTCCTACCCCAGACATAGGTTGATCATCTTAGTAATAATTTGGTTCCCCAGTTTCGTATTTTTGGTTTTACTGTTTTATGCTCTTCATAATCATAAGTGTTTGGCATTATCATATTTTGGTAGAGTGCCTCTGATGAGTCTGGAATATACGAAATGCGCGTCAGTGTAGCAAAATTTATTGTCTGGAATTCTGTTGTCATTTTGATTTATTCCATCAAAGGAAAAATTAATATAAGTTACGTTAAAGTCGTATAAGTCAGCAAAAACAAATAAATTGATAGGGCCAATAGAAAAAGTTATTTCCAGATTCATAATATATTTTTTTGTAATATGAATAGAATGAAACATTATATATAAACCGAAATTTCATAATGAAGAATTATAAAAAGAAATTTTGTGGTTTATATGAATAAATCCAATAGTTTTACGGTGTTAAACCTTCAGAAACAGCAGTAAAGCGTCTTATTTATGTTCAATTTTACTTTCAGGGATAACGTGGAAAATTTCCCCCCAAAAAATCAGGGATTATGTGTAATCCCTAGAAATTTTAGGGAATACATGTATTCCTTAAAATGGCCAGTGATTACATGAAATCCCTAATTTCTTAATGGATTACGGGTAATCCCTAATTACACACATTCCCTGTAACACAGTGTTTTCAAATCTCACTAAAAGGTTTTTAAAGTTTGTGGTTTGATATACTAAAAGAAAGAAAAACACTATCGGGAAGTACTTTATAAATTTATGACCATCTTTTTTCGTGAATTGGAAATAAGCAGCATATTCGTTGTTTCGTCGTGATTTTTTTTAAAGAAAATGTTTTATAGAAATGACTTCATATTCGCTGAGAATCAAATTTCACGACCTCTTAAGTATACTAATGGAAAAAAGAAACTGTGCATCACTTTGAAAAATCACAAATTCATCATTTTATTAAGTATTTGATACATTTTATCACAAAAGTTTTGCAAAATCATTTTTCTAAAGATCTGGACAAAAAAAATCATTTTTAAACCCCTAAAAGATGTTTTGTTTGCAGTTTGAAATCAGGTAGTGTCAATTTGAAATTCACAAAATCACACTTTGGAAACAATGCACATTTTTGAAATAAAGTTTTCTCAGCTGATTTTCGCCAAAAACGTTTCTCCTTTTAGTGGCTGAAAGTTAACAGGTTTAATTTTGGGTGAAAATCTTGATTTTTCATTTTTGGGTTAAAAAAGTGGTTTTTTGAATCTCAGAAACTGGAATTAATTTTTTTTTGGATTTTTACCCAAAAATGATCGGCATGGTCCACTCGACATTCAGTGAAAATTTCAACTCGATAACTGTATTTTTTACGATTTTCTGGTTAAAAGAAACATGGACACAATTGATTTCCAATAGACATGCACAGTTTCTTTTTTCCATGAGTATAAATTAACTGGATATGGTATTGATATTTTCTTCGTCCTGCCCTTTTTATTTTTTGAAAAAAAAATCGGAGCCTGATTTTTCTTTGAATGCGCTAGCACGCGCAATTTCTTTTATTTTTGAAACTCACTATAATTTTTTCAAGTCAAAATACCACCCTGCCTTTTCTAATTCAAAGCATTATCCTGCAGTTTTTATTTCCTGGTTTTTGGCATCCTGCCTTTTTATTTCAAATTTCAGCATACCTGCCCTCCTTAAAGTCAAATGGTTGTTCCCTTATTGTGAACGTTTGTGAATTACACAACTTACATTATTTTCTGCCATCTGCTCTAGTTGTTCCTCTGTCCATTTGTGTCCATCATGGCTGTTTGCGTACGTTTTTTGACTGTCCTGTGGTCGCAAACCAGGTATCTATAACAACATGAAAATAACTCTAAGGATCTGCAAATTTATCATAAATACATGTTCACCATTTGTGAGAACGGTTTCAAGGAAAGATGATAGTCATTCGGAAGGGACGGTAAATGTTTGTCCCATGTAATGGGAAACCAATAACACATGCAATATAGAATTTCGATAAGAGTAGTCCCTTAGGGGGCTGCAACAAAGACCCCAGTAGCTAACTGCAATCTGAATAGGGATTCACATAAGCTTCCAGCTTGTTTCCCAATTCAGGATAAATAAAAACGTTTAAACTGAAAACATGTTAAGATGATTTTCAAAAGTATTCGTTCTTAAATTTTCTTGAATATTCTGTAAACGGAACATGATGCAAAGGCCAAAAAGTGGTACAAGTGCTTTAAAAAGTAAAATTGATAAATGGAAAATGGTTATTTTTATATATGTCACATAAAAGATTTTTTCAATGAAGTGGAGATTTCTGATTCTAATTCTTCCTTTAATGGCTATTTTCAATGTGAGATTACCCGGTTGAGATAAGAGCACGTGCAGCGATCTTACACCGTTTAAGTAACCAATAAAAATCGTCAGTACTGATACTGGTTGTTGTCGTCGACCAATGCAATGCAATATTGTTTCAAACTTTCTTTTGTTTGAAATGAAGCTACCGTGGTGTTAAGTCTATTGAAGTTCAATTGTAATGGAAGAAATTATAGGTACTTTCATGCGTTCTTGGAAACCCGGCGATGATCTTTCACTTGTGATATATTTTTTGTGTTCTTTCAATTGGCTCGTTCCGCTGCGCTCCACCCGCAAAAAGAATGAAAAATTCTATCACTTAAGAAAGATCAGCCGATCAAGATTTTATGTATATGTAAGAACCTATAATTTATTTCATACCAGATAGAAATGTAGATGAATAAAAATGGTGGTTCCCATACATTTATCTTAATATTTTAGGGGCTTGATAGCGCATTACTTACCAGATGTGTTTTCCCGTTAACATCGATCTCCATGGCTTCATAAAGTTCCATCTTGTCACTGTTGGGGTTAACTTTCTGTAATTACATAAAAAAAAAGATAAAATGCAGTAGTTCCAGATATTTGCTCTCAATTGTATTTTCAGAGTAAAGCTTTACAGAGGCTCGGAGATGCATATAGTTAGGGAGCAACCATTTGATTTTTATGAGTTGCTATGGATATTTTCTTCGTCCTGCCTTTTTATTTTCGGAAAACCTGAGCCTGGTTGTTTTTAAAGCTATTATTAATTTTTCAGCCAAAACTACCATCCTACCTTTTTAATTCAAAGAACTGTCCTGCCTTTTTATTTCAAATTTCAACAACCTCCCACCATTAAAATCAAATGGTTGTTCCCTTGTATAGATACCTTCTTCTAAGCAGTTTACTACAAATTTCCTTCAAGTCTTTTTTTGGAGGGGAGTGTGCAGAAATGCTGGTCATCGTTTTTTATCATTTACAGAAAATAACCACTTACCGATGGATCAAATGTGCCTTGATGATTATCGTTAGTTCTGTCAATAGTTACATCGTCATCTTCATTTAAATTATCCTCTAATGTTTCTTCTTCCTCTTCCTCCTCCTCTTCGCTTCGAGTTTCAAACTTTCTTTGGTCTTTTAATTTTCTTATCTTTTCCCATTTATTTTTAACATTTCTTTGACTGTTTGATGTTCCTGTGACAAATTGTTGACTTAACTGCTTGTTTATATCTTCGTCTATATTCGTCGCCCGATCTTCTTCGTTTCCAATTTTTTTGTCATTTCTTCTATCAAAGTTTTGACGTCTGCTTTCCTCGTGCTCCGAGATTTTCTCTCTTCTCTGCAAATATCAAATGAAAGGTTCTGTGTATTAGATGTAACCGATTTCCCTTTGGCAAATATTGTTTAAACAGCATAATGTTTGCTTAAACATGGTGCCCTTGTTATAACTTTAGAATAACTATACAATTTCATTAAGATTTCATTTTCTACGGTTTATTAACAATCAGCAATTAATGCAGATGTAAATCTGATGTGGTAGACAGGGAGATCACCTCAGATTAACATGAAACGTATATGAAAAGGTTCACTGTTCACCTTGAAACAAACTCTTTTGTTTGTACTTGTCTTTTTGATGTTTTCTGTTCGTTGTTTAAGAAGGGGGTCTATCTGTGACTATTTCAGGGCTTGATTTGAATTGTATGCATTTTATATAGACCATTGGCCAATTGCAGAACCGCGAACAGCGCCTACTGGCCTCGTTGAAGGCTGCTGGTGGTTATCCATTGTGGTTTTTCTGAATTGCCGCTTGATTGTGGGCTGTGTCGCGTGCACTTATTCCACATCTCATTATTTTCTAGATTATTCTTACCAGGTCATGTAGTTTGTTCTGTTCACTTTGGAACACACTCTTATTCTTACCAGTCTGTTCACCTTGGAACACACCCTTATTCTTACCGTCTGTTCACTTTGGAACACACTCTTATTCTTACCAGTCTGTTCACCTTGGAACACACCCTTATTCTTACCGTCTGTTCACCTTGGAACAAACTCTTATTCTTACCAGTCTGTTCACCTTGGAACAAACTCTTATTCTTACCGTCTGTTCACCTTGGAACAAACTCTTATTCTTACCGTCTGTTCACCTTGGAACAAACTCTTATTCTTACCAGTTCATGTAGATTATTCTCCAGTATAGTTTCTACTTCTCTCAATTTCTGAACTGTTGACTTTCTGGCTGAAAACCAATGAATATATAAACTATATATTCAATCAATATATATATACATCTCGCCATAAGTTAAGCAGCATCTGTACTCGGACGAATCGAGCGTCCATATTTCTAAGAACAATATCTTGAAACTTTGAAAAGTTTTTTCTTGAAAAAGAAAAATCTTGAAATAGCATTTTGGGGTTGCTTGTTCCGGGTTGAGACCTAAAAATTGTAAAGGAATTAAGGCTCATTTTTTGCATAGCTTTTGTATTGTACAAAATGCTGTCTTGAGATTTTTTTATATTTGTTGATTAAAAAGTTTACATTTTGGTACTAATAACAAATAATACTCATAATACCATCCCGGAAATCCCATAATGGGAATTTTTTATGAATTTTTTTTTTTCATTTTTTTAAATATTTTCGTTAAAAGGCATTGTTATTGTGACCATTTGAAGGTCTGCTTGTATTGCCGGTAGTAGAAGTTTAGTTTGCCATTTTATCAATATGGATGTGGTAATTTGCACCATTGATAATGTTTTGCCTCACATAAAAACCTAGGAATTGCCCATTTTCATGCCAATAACAGATCTTTAATATCCAACACCCCTTTTTTGGATATGTGCGAGTAGGAAGTCAAACAATTGAGATGCTGAAGTGACGTCATTTTGGTTAAAACATGTGTTTTAGGATTAAGAAAAACATTGAATTTGTTTTAGACAAAAAATCTAACCGGTTTGCAAAAATTTGGCTTTTCAAACGTTTTTCATACTTTCTATTGTAAAAACTGATTAAGTCCCTTTGTTGACCACAGTGGATGCAACTTTAGTATGAAACCAGTATTTCCTGTTTGTAAAGTCGAAATTTGTCTTCTTTGCAAACATCATATGCATTGATAGATTGTAATTAGC
This sequence comes from Arcuatula senhousia, assembly GCA_963971305.1. Lineage (NCBI taxonomy): Eukaryota > Metazoa > Mollusca > Bivalvia > Mytilida > Mytilidae > Arcuatula > Arcuatula senhousia. The sequence continues at coordinate 31,530,889 of OZ020308.1, forward strand.
CTACAATTGATGTTGAAAGCTATTTTTTTTATTTTAGACCCTTTAAAAAAAGTTGCATTTTCATGACTTGCAAACATGTTTAGTCCATTTCACAATTAGAGTCTATACATTGAAGTGATTATTTTTGATTTTCGGACATTTTGTATTATGGAAATATTTTGATTGTATAAAATGATTATTGCTTAAAAAAGTTGTTAACTTATGGCGAGGTGTATATTTTTGCTTTACAAAATTAAAAAAAAAAACTTGTACAATAATAATATTAATTTTAAATGTTTCTTGAGGGAAAAGAAGAAGAGGGTCTTTCTTTGAAATTCTAGGTTTGGTTTTGAAGCAAACTCTAATATTCTTAGTCTAGGGCCAATTATAAAACAGTGAGCAGCAACCACTGGTCACATTGCGGACTGCATGCTTTTCTCTTTCTCTTTCTTTTTTTTAAACTGTCGTATGAATTGAAGGTTGTGACGCGTACACTTATTCAACATCACACTAACTTTTATTTATTTATATAACTGTTGTTTAATCCTTTAAGACAGTATTAGTATTTAGAATGTTATGTTTTCTTTTAGATCAATATACTTTTAAAAAAATGTTATTTTATTACAATGATCTACTTTCTTTTTTCTCATAGCTGTGGATAATTTAAGTTCAATGTCAACGTGTGCAAAAAATATTTTACATTAATCATATAACTAATATGAATTAGTTTTTGAACTTCAACAAATAGAAAAAAATGTAATAATTAATATAGAAGTATTTTGTACAAGTTGAACCTTATTTAGACAAGGAGCACATAGTTTAACATGTATTTTCGACCAATTTGAACTCACAAAAGTTTTTTTTATGTAATTTCTACTTACATTTATGCAAACCTGGATGAGAGACTAGAATATGAATAAGTCCAAAAATTACTAAAAGTTCTAGTAAAATCTTCATTTTGTGCAAGAACTTTAACAAGCTCACAACACACTTAAAAAACCTTTCAAACCCTGAACAAGCCTATTAAGCTGCTGAATCTGGGTGTGCGGTAGTAATAAGCTATTTGCCTTTATATAGATACACCAAATTATTCATCCGCTAAATAACCTGTTTCATCTTAAAGGGCACGTACACGTAAGCCCCAAATTGTCATGAAATACATTAAGAATTTATGTAGTTTTATATGTTTCATTTGTATTGTTTATATTCTATTTCCCGAAATATTTCAAAAGTTATTTTAATATTTAGATGAAACTTAATTGGTGATAGGTGGGCGAGGAGATTATAGGCCAATTTGTTATTCTTTTGGATTAGAATAAAAATAGTTAGAAAAAGAAAATAAAACATCATTATTTATTACAAGGTTGAAAGTGTCCTTGGGGCAATAATCTAGTATGATGTTTGTCTTTAATTTTAATCTGAAGTTAAAGAACAACAGATCTTACATGTGCCCCAGTAGACATACATGTATTCAACAAATAATTTTCATCCCATGCTTTGAAACACCGTTCTATGCCGAACACAATTAAACTGTGGAATTGTAAAACAAAACATTGTACATGTTCCATCATGGAAAAGAGATTATCGAGACAATAGTTTATAATTTATGGCTATTTTTTTCTTGTATAAAAAGCAAAGGCGTTTGGGTCCAGGATTTTATTTTTATTTATTGTGTTTAAATAAAAAATATGACCCTCGCTATAATACTATCTCCACAGTATAGAGACGAGATGATTTTTTTATCTACACGTTATTTATAATAAAATAAAATCCTGGACACAAACGCCTGTGTAAAAGAAAGTTCTAATATTCAGGACAATATGTCATATGCATTCATGTAACTAACTTCAATTTGGAACAATTTTTCATAACTTAGAATCAAATAATAAAATAAAGTCTAGAGCCTAATTGAATACAAACGTACAGAATTCCATTACATAGAGATACATTGACATATAACCATGCAAATTTGTACATAAACAGGAATTAATGTTCTTATTCATTTAGGTTTTTCAGTTAAATTAAGATTTGATAGTGGTAAAAAGAAAACAATACAAAGTGTGTTTCCGTAATGGATGAAAAAAGATTATCAATAATGATTTGAAGAATGAAAAAAAAAATAAAAGCAATATGGAAAAGGCATCATCTTATGTGAAAAACAAAAAGAAATTTGAGTAAAAGTTGCTTTTCTTCCTTTCATTATTGTGACCTTTTACCTTTTGCAAATATTTATGCAAAACAAAAACATGCCTAACCGAAATATTTATTTTTATTTTTGCTTAAACTTTTATTCTAATCTTTATTTACTCAAGGTAAAACAAAAGTGTAAAAAATAATGCCTATCTACCTACCCCCCTTTTTTCGCACATGTAACAGGTTTTTATGTTTGGCCTTAATAATGTCACTGCTTAAATCTTGACTTTTAAAAGTACATGTATTCACATACGTTGGTAACACATGAATTATTGTTACTTAGAGGATTATAAATTTAATTCTGACATAAAGATTTTCAGAGAATTTTTTCAATTACACGGTAAACTGGCAAAATAAGACTTTAAAACAGTTTTATTTCTCACCCTCTTTGCTATGTTCGTTTATTAACTGTTTTCAGATATCTATAACTTTTGGTCTATAAGTAAATTTCATTTTCAATTTTCAATGCTTTATTAATATATATAATAATGCATACAAAATCTGTTTTATACATGTTTTAAATATCCAATCTTTAAACAAAATAAACTCAGAGACTTCCATGTATATGTTCCAGACCGTACAGGTATTCAGACCGTACGCGTACGGTCCGGACCGTACGAGTATACCTATATGGTCCGACCGTACGCGAACGGTCCGACCGTGCAAGTATACTCGTAAGGTCTTAAACGAGCTAGACTATACAAGTATTCAGACCATATGGGTATTTCTCTAAATTTGCATTTATTCATATAATATAAGGAAATAATATTTTATTTTCAACCTAAAAAGTGTTATTACCAACTCCTAGATTCCTACGGAAAAAATAGAGAAACGAAAAGAGGAAAGCAAACTTAAAATAATAAGACAAACAAAATAAAACAAAAGTCAGAATTTGTAAATAGCTAAGATTTAGAAAGGCGGTAGGTGAGGGAATTGGGAAATATGATGTTTAATATTCATTTGATAGATTTTATTAGTTTTTATTCTCTGCTTTGTTGTTGGATTTCACCGGTATATATATGGCACGCCATATTTATATTTATTCCTCTTTAAAGATATCTCATAAAATTTATAAGATATCTCGTATACTTTATAAGATATCTTATTAAATATATAAGATATCTCATATAAATGGTAGTTTATAAGATATCTTATAAAAAATAATTTATAAGATATCTCATATACTTTATAAGATATCCTATAAACATTATGAGATATCTGATAAACTTTATCAGATATCTTATAAACATTGTGTTTAGTAGATATCTCATTTTCTTTTAAAGATATCTTATATAGTTAATAAGATATCTTATAAAATTTATAAGATATCTCATAAAGTTTATAAGATATCTTATAAAGTATATGAGATATCTTATAAATTATTTTTTATAAGATATCTCATAAAGTTTATAAGATATCTTATAAAGTTTATAAGATATCTTATAAACTTTATGAGATATCTTATAAAGTATATGAGATATCTTATAAAGTTTATGAGATATCTATAAAGAGGAATAAATGTAAAAACGGCTTGCCATATATATAGGGTCCACAAAAATGTCAAACTTCGTGATGATGATTAAAAAATCATTCTAAAATAATATTCAGTAAAGTAAAGTTTGAGGATGACGATAAAACATATAACTTATATCTGTAGAAAGTAAAATCGGCTGCACATAATATAAAAGATAAGAGCTCTGTGCTGAAAGTAGATAAATATGTGGGGAAACTGACGGACGAATTGCTTAAACATATTGCCGAAATCTTTGCTGAATCAACCTCCCCTAGCCCGTCTCTTTGTCTTCTCCACGGGTAAAAAAATTGATTGGAAGGTCTGTCGACTAAAGTTCTTATATATAATTATATTCTTCAAACTTTTCCTCCCAAATTGAAGGCATCATGCAATGCCTTGGAAGTAGAAACTCCGCTGAAATTGCATTTAAAAAAAGCTCAATGAAGAAAACAATTATATCTGCGAGCTTACAATGTTTGTTTGAATAAAACAACATTTCGTTGAATAAGACAGAGAACAGAAAAAAAATTAAGAAAATATGTTTATGATAATTAACAGAAACCATTGTGAAGTGGAAACAAAGAACATGTTAAAGAGACACCTTGTAATGTGGAATGGAAAAAAGTCAGGAACACTTAAGAGCCTGTTCATGAGAAAACTATGCAAAATCGCCCAATAGCAATGTTTTCATTTTTGTAAAAGGTAAAGTGCAACTGAAAGACCATCCTATATTACTTATTCAGGCAAATTTATTTCTTCGAAAAATCCAAGATGGCCGCCATACAGGCTTCAATGGCTATATATAGCCTTCACCTGATTTATCGGTGATTTCAATCAAATTTTATTTACTGGTCGCTAGCTGTAATAATCTACATTGATTTACGCTAACCGACTTGTTAACAGACCAAAATTCAATTGACTGGACTCATTAAAAAATATTAATTCATACTTATTATCCTTAACTTTTTGGCGATGAATCCATGGATCCTTGCGATCTCATGTTTTCGATTTCTTCCTTTCCCGGCTGATCTTGTTTGCATATTTTTCACAACTTGTTTTCTTTATTTCTCTCTGTTTTAATCTTTTCAACTCTTTGCCATGTTTGCCGTATTTCACTCTTTTTGGTGGTTTCAACTAATTTAGTTGGTCTAAATAAATATTTAAGTTAAGTATATATACTAAGTATTAATGAGTAAAATTATGATTTTTCTTTAAATCGAAAGATAAAAAAAACGTGTATGACATGTAAGCTCTTTTTTATTATTCTTGGTGTACACTTCATTAATCACTCATAAATCATGCTTATAACATATATAGCGTACACAACGTTAAAAATTGCGAATTGGACAAATCGTGGGACTTTTGCTTTTGCTTAGATTTCCAACTTTTCGAAGCGGTAAACAGTTCATTTTGATAAGTTTTTATCCGAAATATCTTTTAAACCGGTAGCCGTTTTGAAATAAGAACTTAATAAATGTTCCTGTCCTAAGCCAGGAATCTTTATCAAAGCTTATGTTTGTATTAAGTGTTAATTGTTTTTTTTTTTGTCAAGAAGAGGGTCTTTCGTTGCACTTTAGAATTGGCCTTGAATCATAATTATGTAGTTTATTTTCAATCCAGGGTCCAATTGAAAAACACACTGAAGGCTGCTGGCTGTTTTCCATTGTGGGTGTTTTAAATTTACGTTTATAATGTAGGTTGTGTCGCGTACACTTATTCCACATCTCAGTTTCTTCTATAAAAGCATATTAAGTGTTTGCATTCTAAATGAAAAAAAAAAAGTTGAAAAAGGCACCACAAAAAGACAAAAAAGGAAGGTAACAACGATATTTGAATAATAAAATTACATGTAACCCAAGCCTTTCTGTTGGGTACATTTGAATCGGCATAATAAATTCCAATAGCAGTAGAGAAATGTTCGCAGCTGGTGGCAATTTCAATAGAATTTAAGGCGGAATTATGAACGGTGCACTGTGAACCCACCTTCCGTTTGCCATGATTAAAACTGCATGTGTGATACAAAGGGTTCTACAAGTAAAACAATGTCTCGCCCTAGGAAGGGTGTCGATGTTTTTTTGGTTTCCCAATCCAGGATAAATAAATATGTTTATACTAGTCTTTTATACATGTACAAGTATAAAAAATTGAAATTGAAATGTACCTTAAATATCTAAAATCAGAAATGTAATATTTATTAGCTCACCTGGCCAACGGCCATGTGAGGTATTGCCATCACTTGGCGTCCGTCGTCGTCTGTCGTCGTCTGTAAACTTTTTCAAACGTTAACTTGTCCAACACCATAAGCCCAATTGCAACCAAACTTGGTACAGTTTTTTAGTGGCATTATGTGTACAAAACTATTGCTCAGATTTTTGATTCGTAAAAAAATATAGCCGTCGTGGCTAAAATAGAACATAGGGGAAAAATTACAGTTTTTTGCAAATAACTCAAAAATGGTGACAGATATCAAAATTTGGCATTGGTGAAAGTGTTCAGCACCTCAAGATTAACTAGGTAAAATGTTTAAGCAAGCAACTGCTTTTCTCCATCTCCAAAGTTTTCGTTATGTAGGCTAGCACAAAAAACACGAACCAAACGCTGGATTAATTTGTAGTTTGATAATGGCGATGCCAAGTGATGATCTTTTTTGTTGTAACAAGATGCTCACATGAGCTTGGATCGCTCACCTGGTTAGAATGAATAGGATCATTTACCAATATTGTGGACAATTGAAGAGATAAATCACAAACAAGAGGCTCACATGAGCCTGAATCGCTTACCTGAATTTAAGGCAAAAACATCATTTTGACATTTATAGGGCCTTTATTTAATAAGGGATAATCTGACAACATTGATTTACCTGTTATATACAAGACTTTTAATGATTTCCTTATAATGAGGATTGTAAAAATGATATATTTTGATGCTCTAAGGGGAATAACTCCTAAAAGGAACGGTCCTACAACTTTGGCCCTGTTACATCTTTTGTAGATCATGATGTGCTGAACAATATGCAATTTCAATGTCTCTAATATTTTTTATAGAAAAAAATCTGGAAACAGGGCAGTAACTCCTACATGGCTGGTTGGATCAACATTTCAGGGCAGGTAGATCTTGAGGTGCCAGTTACTTTTGCACTCATTCGAAATTTTGATATTTGTCACAGTTCTTTAGTTATTTGCATCAAAAAACAATTTCAATTTGCCCCTATGTCCTATTTCGAGCCATGACAGCCATGATTTTTTATGAAACAAAAATCAAAAGAACAGTTTTGTACCAACCATGCCAATTAACAATTGTACCAAGTTTGGTAGCATTTGGTAGTCCTGATCTTACAGTGTCAAGAGAAGGTAATGTTTGAAAATGTTTACAGACAGACAGACAACAGACACCAAGTGATGGCAGAAGCTCACATGACCCTTTGGGCCGGGTATAAAAAAGCTTTTTTCACCTTCAAAAGGGCCAAACCCTTATAAAGGGTCACCTGACAACTTCAACCAAATGGAGACTTTTGTAGATCTTTTTATTCCGAAGAGCCTAAGATCCTTACTAGCAATAGTCTTCTCTACTTGCAATAGTTTTCATTCAATTGTTCAAAGTATACTTACTATGAAACACTTATTTTCCTCTTCAAAGGACAATAAGGGCTGTTCCAAAAAATTAAATACCCCCATCAGGAAGGCACATTTTTTTAAACTCCCACCACCTGACCAATAGAGGAAAATGCAAAATTTAAGATATACTTTTAAGACTTTTTTTCAAATTTAACCCACCACCTATAAAGGTAAATCAAAAGTGCAATCCTAAGGGCACAGAGTACATGTATTTTCTGGAACAACCAATAAAATTATGCAGAAATGCAGCTCATTCTTAATATCAAAACTATGTACATCAAATCAATATTTTTTCCCTAAACTTGTGGAAGATTTTTTTTGTTCTTACTTAAAAGTTGGCTATATGGCCAATAAAAAAATATCATCCCTCCCTGATGTTTTCAGGTGCCTAAAATATTCTATTTTGATATTTTGGCAAATAATGTTAATTTTTGGTAAATTTTCTTCAAAATGGCAGAATGTTTAATCAAAATAAGTCCAAAAAAAACCCAAACCTCACCTGTCCATCCCATGCTTTCAAGAAATAATGATGAGAATGAAGGAGTTATTTTTACAGCATGTTTTTTTTTTTACATTTTAATATCAACAGTATTCATATATCAGAATATGATTTCAACAGAGACTATGAACCACTGGTTGCGCTGTTTTCCACAGAGTATTTGAAATTGCCACCAATTTATGTATATTGTGTCACATACCATTATTCCACAACTCATTTTATTCAATTCAAAGGAGATAAGGTTTTTAACCATGCTGATGAAAAAGTGGAAACAAATTCCTCATAAGACCCTTTGGGTAAAGAATTAAAAAGAAAAATTCTTATAAAATATTTTTATGTATCATTTGAGTCAACTGTTTCTAAGCATTCGTCCACAAATTCCAGAAATATAGGTTCTTTCATATATTTCTCCATCAATATAGAAGGATTGTCACTGTTAACCATCTCTGTCATGATTCGTCGTAAATGTGGGTTTTCTAACATTTCTCTTATAGGCAATGATTCCTCTGGAAAAAAAGGAAATTAATCTGTCAAAGTCAAAAATAAAAAATGGCCGCATTTTGTTAAGCACGAAGTAGGTGAGCAACAGACCTGAAATCAAACCCCACATTATGGGACCCCATACAAAATATTGCTGAGAAAAGTTACCCAAATTTCTTCCCAGCCTTTTGCCCAACATTCACCATTTTATAACCCAGATTTTTCACCCATAAAATCTGGCCAAATATAATTAAAAATTGTGGCATAAAATAATTAATATAAATAACAGCAAGTTATCATTTTATAATTTAGTAATTGTTTCCAAGAAAGCCATGCATTTTTGTGCATTTGAAAGATGCTGCTTGAGTGAGCATTCAGGTTTTACAACTTTTACACAAATGGGTGGGATAGAACATAAAATTTAATGTTGGAGAAAACCAAAGGAAACCTGAATAACCTTGAGCAGGTACCTGTTATAACAAACATGTTTTGAAGCCATCTTTTCTTATTATAATTTGGGATTCTCCCCTGTAGTGGTCAATAGTGAAATATATAAACTTGTGCTTTAGACTACTATAAAGCTATTAACTAAACATAAGCAATTTAAAGACTAGGCAAAATTCTGTGCATATTTATTATTTAATTTAAAAAAATGAATTTATTTTCTATTTTGTTTTTATTATTTCGATTACTGATATTTGAGTTTCATGTTTTTTGGTTTCCTTCTTTTAACTTGCTTTGAGTTGAGCTGATTTAAAATGCTGCTGAAGGGATTCTACTATTCAAAATATGCACATTCAGCAATAATTTTTTTTTCATTTCTATTAACACCTACTTTGGTCAAAAATGGCCCAATTTCGTTTAAAAAGGAGTAAGTGAGCAACAGCCTTGAAATCCAATCCCAAGGTATGGGACCTCATACTAATGCAGCATACCAAATATCAAGAGGCTGTGACTAGAAATTGCTGAGAAAACTGTTAGGAAAATGGTTTCCCCTCCTGCCTGCAACATGCCTGACATTCATAATTTATAGCTTGACTTTCCATTCAATGAAATCCGGCCTAAAATTCAATTATAGAGTTACCTAGTAGTTCTAGTTTATTCACTGAGACTCGGTCATCTGTCATTTCTCCTGATGATATGGCATCTGTAAATGGAAAATATTATTTTTGAAATGATTTGACAACACTTTACAGTATTTAATAAGATACTCTGGTTTAATCATTATTTCTGATGATATGGCATCTGCAAATGGAAAATATTATTTTTGAAATGATTTGGTATCACTAAAAAGTATTTAATAAGACGCTTTGGTTTAATCATTATTCATGGAGTACCAATGTTCATGGTTTTTGAGAGATACCAAATATTGAACATCAATTAATTTTGTTAGAATTTGTTCATTTCTATACATGTGCTTACAAGTAACTATTAAGACCAGTAAAATAGTCATCAAGATTAAATGTGCAAAAATAATACACTTTCAGTTAAAGAACAGTGCAAGATTTACTATATTTTTTATCGCACATGAAAAGTCCATTCTCAGTCATTGCTATTAGTGCCCGTCTTTGAAATCCAATTACTTACTAATGTTAATTCTCCCGGAAGAATGGTCTGTTGTCTCTTCATCTGTTGATTGGTCAACTTTTCTGCATTCATTTTCTATAAATAAAATATGTAAGGTTTTATTAGCATATAACAAGAGTATTCCAGGTGCCTATGGTCAACTTAAAAATTCTTCATTTAATTTTCTGTAAATAAAATATATGAAGGATTTATTAGCCTAAAACAAAAGTTCCAGGTGCCTAAATTGCTCACCTGGTTGACTTCAAAGCCTGAATTGTTATTTGTTAAGCTACTTGTATGATTAAAATCAGCTTTTTTTACATTTAAGGGGCAATTACTCCATTTTGATATTTTATAACCATCACCAAATAAAGTTTACTTAATGCTAAATCAGATGCAACTTGTTTAACTTAAAATTGGAGTAGGATGGAGCAAAATATTACTTGGGATAAAAATAAAGACTGGACTGGACTAAGACTGGATTTGAATTATATGCATTTTATTTAGACTACGGGCCAATTGCATAACCGCGAGCACCGCCTACTGGCCTTGTTGAAGGCTGCTGGCGGTTGTCCATTGTGTTTTTTCTGATTGCCCCTTGATTGTGGGCTGTGTGGCATACACTTATTTTACATCTCTTTATTTTCTATATTTGTAGCTGTATACTGGTTCCTGACAAAATGCATTCCATTTTTTCCTGTCAAAGTTGATTTGTCATAATCATAATATAGCAACATCATTGCCAAAAGTATACAATTTATTTGAAATTCCCATGAAATAGGTAAGAAATGCACAGTGAACCTCATATTTCTACCAGTGTTTTGAAGACAAGCCCAAATAATTTCTATATGTATTGTATATTTATTTCTAATCTCTTACCTCTATGCTTCTTGTAACATGACAGTGAGCAACTGAAAATAGAGATAAACAAGATGTAAAAACAAAGGACATATTATGCCCCATCTTGCAACATTTGGAACAGACGGACGGATGGAAACTAATACTATATGCCCCCCTATTTCCGTAAATTGGGCATTATAAATATGACAGTGTAAATCAATTACACAACATGCAAATGTTCTAAATATGCATGCATGGGACCAAAAAACAAAAGGTTACACAAACTAACATGTCAGATAAATATATTTTAAGTGCAGTTTCATTATCATTCCTTGTCACGGGTACCAATTTTCGAGGCTTTTATAAAGGGCAGTCATCAAAGACAAACTGTTACTTTTATATTGTTTTCTTAAACTACTTTTATATTGTTTTTTTAAACATGTTTAGAAACATGGGATTACCACAAAATTTTTACATCCTAAGAAATGTCTTTTTCAGGGAAATCATGAAAAGTTACCCTTTGAAAATTTATCCTAAATGGGTGAAATTTTGTAGTTTTATCCACATGATCCAAGTTAAAAGCCAAACAAATTACAAGTAAAATATTAAATATATATTATTAAGAACTAAGTCAAAAGACTGTAAACATGGCAAATTAGGAGAACAGAAAAAATCTTTGTACATCATGCTAATTGGCTTGGGATTGTAAATGTGTCAACAACTCTATGGCTTTATATATCTTAATGTTTGTTTAGCAATTTTGAATTTGATAGCATCTCGGCACAGACAGATAGCATCTCGGTAAAATAGGATAGCGTCTCGGCACCGAGATGCTATAACAGCTTGGGGAGAACACTGACATGTATATCAATATTGATTATTTATAGGGGTGTATTACCGGTGTAACAATACCACTTTCTCATGATTAGATACACATCATTACTGTTATTCTTAACCTACAAATTTAATATTGCCAAGTTCTCCCGATTAAAGCGCTAAAAAGCAATTATTATTATTTTAATGTTTAATTCAGTCCTTTTCATGAATTTCATAGTCCGCTCTTGCTTATCAGTCGAGGGCATCACCAAAATCAGTTATTTTTTTAATAACCATTTTCAGTTATGTGCTATTTTTAAATATAACCATTTTCAGTTATTTTTTAATTAAAGGCCATTTTTGAACCAGCTTTGTGGACTTCAGAATTTTTTCTTATCAATGCTATTATTTTTCTTTGGTAAATCAACATTTCCCCTTTAATTTAAAACCATAATATCTGTTATGCACTTCTAGGAAGTTACTACGCAAGGCAGTCAAAGTAAGGCCCCATGGGACATTAAATTCTCATTATAAAGCAATTGCCTAAACCAAGTCCACAAAGTGACCCATCCAGATGTTTTGTTTTATCATTCTCTTCAGATGTTTATATCAAACTTTTGATTCTACTCATTATATCATCAGATGTGGAACTTTAAAGAAAATTCAATGTGTACATGAAAAAATAACCAATTTCAGTTATTTCACTAAAATTGACAAGGGAGATAATTAAAAAACTTAAAAAATGCTTAAAATATAACCAATTTAAGTTATAAATTTTATAACTGATTTTGGTTATGCCCCTGCTTATGGAGTGTTCCTATCTTGGTTGATTTGTTGCTCCAGAGCTTGCGGGAGTTGTGTCAATTTTCTTGGCAGAGTGTCGCAATTGGCACGGAAATTGCTGACACAGGGTTATGTTGCTCCAAGGTTGCTGTCTTCACTAGAGAAATTTTACAGTAGACACCATGCACTCCCAGACAAGTATGAGCATGATGAGATTTCTATCTCTCAAATGAGTGCAGATGTTGGTTTGTCGTAGGAATTTGTTTCATCTTCCTTTACCCCATTTGACACAGTGAATTGGAGGTAAGCAACATGATGGGTGTTCTATGGCAGGCAGGAACCCCTTACTCTTCCAGAGCACTTGAGTTCACTCATTCTTTTCAGTTGATTTTGTGTTTTGTGTTTCTTCATGCTGTTTTTGTTCATGTTTAGCGGTTTTATCATTGCCCTTTCACACGACACTTCAATGACATTGGTGCCTCTTTGCTTCTTTTATTCAAGTTAGTATTAAGTTTGTGTACATGTGCCAACACCTTGCATGAGAATTGTTTTTTTAAATCTTTTTTCTGCTAATATAACTAATGTTTGGCAGATCTGTCAAGTTTTTATGAGCTGCATGTGTGAGATTGGACAAAATATTGAAAGATCAAAGGAAAAATTAAACTAGAGGCTCACCTGATCTCTTATGCAATAGTTTGGATAAATTTCACAAACTTTCAAGTATACAAAGTTGCAAAACAATCCTTTCAGTGGTTTCATAGAAGATTTTTGGAAATCAGTTTAAAATAATATAAAAAACAGTTAAAGGGCAATAACTCCTGTAAGGACCTTTGCGGATTTTTCTCTATCTCTTATACTTTTTGAGTTATAAGCCAAAAACAATGGTCTGATCCCCCTGTTCTATTTTTAGCAATGGCAGCCATGTTGGTTGTTCGACATGTATATAATTCACAATTTTGGTAGAGGACATCCTAAAGATCAAGTATACCAAATATCAATGCAATTCCTTCAGTGGTTTCAGAGAAGAAGATTTTTGAAAATCAGTGTAAATTAATGGAAAAAAACAGTTAAAGGGGAATAACTCTTAAACAGCTGATCTGACAATTTTGACCCTGAAATCATTTTTGAAAATCTCAATGTGCAAAACAATTCTGCAATGCAAACTTTTCCTGTAGCTCTAACGGTTTTCAAGATATATTGTCCAAAAACTGCAAAAATGGTCAATTTTGATGATTAAAGGGCAATAACTCCTATAAGGAGTGGTTTCACAACTTCGACTCAATGGAGAGATTTGTAGAGCTTTTGATGCTGAACAAGGCATGTTGCATCGGATTTTCTTTATCTCTTATACTTTTCAAGTTATAAACCAAAAACAATGGTCTGACCCCCTGTTCTATTTTTAGCAACAGTGGCCATGTTGGTTAATCAACGTGTATATTATTCACAAACTTGGTAGAAGACATCCTAAAGATCAAGTATACCAAATATCAATGCAATTCCTTCAGTGGTTTCAGAGAAGAAAATTTTTGAAAATCAGTTAAAATTAATGGAAAAAAACAGTTAAAGGGGAATAACTCTTAAACAGCTGATCTGACAATTTTGACCCTGAAATCATTTTTGTAGATGTCAATGAGCTTAACAATTCTGCAATGCTAACTTTTCCTGTAGCTCTTATGGTTTTCAAGATATAGTCCAAAAACTGCAAAAATGGTCAATTTTGACGATTAAAGGGCAATAACTCCTATAAGGAGTGGTTTCACAACTTCAACTCAATGGAGAGATTTGTAGAGCTTTTGATGCTGAAAAAGGCTGGTTGCTTCGGATTTTCTCTATCTCTTATACTTTTCCAGTTATAAGCCAAAAACAATGGTTTGACCCCCCTGTTCTATTTTTAGCAACGGCGGCCATGTTGGTTTTTCAACATGTATATAATTCACAAATTTGGTTAAGGACATCCTAAAGATCAAGTATACCAAGTTTCAATGCAATCCCTCCAGTGGTTTCAGAGAAGAAGATCTTTGAAGAAAAGTAAACGGACGACTGACAACGGACGGACGACGGACGCCTAACGATGACAATAGCTCACATGACCCTTCGGGTCAGGTGAGCTAAAAATGGCTAAATATAACTTTTGATATGCACATGAATCAAAACGAAAAAGAAGGTTCCACGCCAAATGAATTGATAGTTCGTCGGGCAATACATTAAAAACTGAGGTGCGAGAAGAAGACCATGACAATAGCTCACATGACCCTTCAGGTCAGGTGAGCTAAAAATCAAACAAATTTGCCAACTAGATGTGTGTCCCCTCAGCCTCACATGAGTTGCGTGTCAAGTAGGTCTGTATTTGGCATGATCCATTTAGTCTCAAAATTTATTGTTGTAAGGCCAAAAATGATAAACCTCAGGGTAATGGCACAATAAAATTAAGAATTGCAATGGAATCATCAAATTGATGACAATCTGATTCCAGTATCTTAGGAAAAAAAATTCAGAAAGATCTAGTGTTTAGTTTTTGAGATTCAGATTACACAAGACAGGCACCCCATATCGGGACGGACGGACGGAGTGACCCGACTACTAGACCTGCTTTCGCCTTCTGCGACGCAGGTAAAAATATTGTGATTCTGATGCATTGTGATGTATTGTTACACCCATAATTATTAAAACATAATATACTTATATTACAGTAACTTACTATTTCAAAAAACATTTTGGACACTTGTACCTATGGTTTTTTTCTTTACAGACTTCACAGCTTCCCATTGTTCTTAATCTGTAATTACATTTTTAAACAGATAATAAAAAAGTTTAACATATGTTTAAACAAGAACAAGTCCAAAGGACATATATTGCCCAATATCACAAAATTTATTTTTCCCTGCAATCACCAAACCATGAAGTAGATTCCAATCATATAATTTTATTGTGAGTAAATGACTGATATACTACATGTAATATAGTTTCATGATACCATATCCTTTCTTCCTGGTAAAAATAATCAAACTTTGTAGGTAAACCTAAGTATAACACCCCTCACCTTTTTCTGTGATCAATTAATCAGAGGGGGATCCAGAAATTCTGAAACGAGGGGGCCCGCTTTGGTCACGCATCAATGATTTCCTTTATACTCAACCAAATTTTTCCACCAAAAGGGGGGCTGGGCCCCCAAGGGCCCCCCTGGATCCGCCTATGAATTAACCATGAAGTTAAATGAGACAGGTACAAATTTATAATGATTTTTTTTCATATCCTGATGTTTATGTGGTGTATAAAGTTTCATGAGGATACCAATCTTCCTAACTTAAACCAGATTTAGGATGGACAGACCTTCTTTCAGAAGTGCCTGTGAACTCAAAACTTGCTTACTTGTAATGTAACATAAAATAGTGTCCAGAGTGGTATTCATTCCTATGATAAAGTCCAAGGACGGAATAAAACGCTTAAGAGATATGAAATTTTGTCATCTGGATTTTTCAGTGTTAAGCATAGCAGGGTTGACACAATTTCATAGGACATTATTTTGCTTTACAGAAACACTGATTTACAAAATTATTGGAACTATAATTACTAAATGAATGAAATGTTTTAATATGATAAAAGGTGCAACCTAAAATGGGATGCAGTTTTAGAATATTTTTGATCAATAACTAATAATTACAAATATTGAATTATTTGTGCATATTACAAATATTTGTAACATTCTAAAATAGTGTCAGAATGTAATAGGATGACGTTGAAGGGACGAATAACCTTCTTTTGGTCTTACGGTATGTAATCCATGACGTCATTTCGGTCAGAGTATTTCGCGCTCCAGCAGAAGTTAACAAAGCAACCTTTTTAGCTCACCTGAACCGAAGGTCCATGGGAGCTATTACTATCACTTGGTGTCCCTCGTCGTCTGTCGTCGTCGTCTGTTAACAATTTTTCAAAAATCTTCTCCTCTGAAACTACTGAACAGAATTTAATGAAACTTGGTTTGAATGATTCTAAGGGTGTCCTGCACCAAACTTGTGTTTTGATTTTTGATTTGTCAGAAAACATGGCTGCCGTTACTAAAAATAGACCAGGGGGTCAGACTACTGTCTTTGGCCTGTAAATCAAAAAGTATAAGATCGGAGATAGACGAAATCTGATGCCACCCTACTGCTTCAGGATCAAAAGTTCTACAAAAGTTTCCATTTGGTCGAAGTTGTCAGATGAACCCCTATAGGGGTTACAGCCCCTTAAAGGTGAAAAATAGCGTTTTTGCATGTTTTTGGCCTATAGAATGAAAACTATTGTAAATAGAGAATAGCTGTTGCTTGCTACAAAAGTCTTCATAGGGTCGAAATTGTCAGAAGACCCCTTATAGGGGTTACAGCCCCTTAAAGGCGAAAAATAGTGTTTTTGGTCTATAGAACATGTAGAATGAAAACTATTGCAAATAGAGAAAAGCTGTTGCTTGCTTAAATGTTCAGCTCATTTAGCTCTACAAGTCTCCATAGGGTTGAAGTTGTCTGATAACCCCTTATAGGGGTTACATCCCCTTAAAAGTTGAATAATAGTGTTTTTTGATTATTTAGAATGAAAACTATTGCAGATATAGAAAAGCTTTTTCATGCCTAAACATTCAGCTCATTTAGCTATACAAAAGACTTCATAGGGTTGACATCAAGACCAGGTGAGCGTTTCAGGCTCCTGGGAGCCTCTTGTTTCTGTTACATGTAGGTTTGGTGTGATTTTCTGTATACCAATACAGTATATCTTTTTAGAACTATTTGGTGGAGAAGATTGATATAAAAACCTGGCAGAAAATGATGACTTGTTTCAATCAAAATTTTGGGAGAAAAAAAACAATGGAACATGCACAGGGTTGATTTAAAAATCTCCATGATCAGCTAACGTAAGACCAGCTTTTTTACTATTCAGTGTTGTAAAGCTTTATTTAAAATATTGTCTACCGGTAAAACATCGCCATAAATTGGTTGGTCATTGGCGAGATCATTTCATCTCTTTGAGAACGAGAGTTTCATTAAAAATATATTGTGAGAGTTTAGTTTTGACTTTCCATCCATATTCCCCTGTATATTTTTAAAAGAAAGGACAAGGTACGTTAAGGCCCATATTTGGCCCTCATGAAACTGAAAATTGGAAAACTAGTCTTGCGAAAAGTTATCTCACGATTTATTAGGTTGAATGCATGAAGAAGCTTGTACAATAACATTTTTAAGCATGAGCTATGTTATTTCTTTAAAATTCTAAGTCAAAATGGGGTGAATACGAATGATTTTTGTTAAATTAGCTTAAAATTGCCATATTTTGGGTAATATTTTTCATTTTTAGATGCCAGCGACTACTTAGACCACAGTTATTGTTCATGAATCTGTAATTTCACTTTAAAATGATTATAAATCAGTTGAAAAATCCACGGTCTACGCTGTCGCTCACCTTTAAGACTAACAAAATAAGCATGAAAAATGCTGTTTTTCACTGATTTTGTCTTTTTTGCCTTATTTGAGGTATGCATAAGATAACAACGATAGTATATTAATGATCCCTCTTTTCAGTTTACATAGGTTATCTCCCATAAGCAGGAGTTATCTAACTTTGCAGGAGGTGTAATTTCTTAACCCCTCTGTTCTTTTCATGGAAAATGAAAGAAAATCTAGAGAGATCTGAAAGAATTTAGGGATTTCCCTAAATTTCACAAAAACTTTACTATATAAAATCTTTAAAGTTTACATTTTTATTGCAGATTATTTAATAAGTATTTTTGTAAAAGGAAATGTTTTAAAAAGTTACATAACTATTTCTAAATGTGGGGAAATTCCTTTTCTTTCTGAACCCCCCAACAATAAATCCAGAGAAAATAAATTTCATACCTGCTGTAAAGTTAGATAACTCATGCATATGGGAGATAACCTATGTTAACTGAAAAGAGGGAATTAATGAACAAACTAACCATAGTCATAAAGGTCAACTATCTAACTTGCAACTTTTATAATATTTTTATCATTTAAATTATGTTCAATTTATGTTTCATAAAATTAGGGGGCCAAAAATTGCCCTTATCATACCTTGTCCTTTAACTGTGGTTATTAAATTTGTCAATTTTAAAATTTATTAAAAAAAAAAAGCACTCGGCACATCCGTTTCGAAAAATTACAAACCATTAAAAATATATTAGTCTTAGTACCCTTTACAAGGATAAAATTTTAGCACATTAAATGAGGTATCGATTCATCCTGATAATTAGCTCGTACCTGTTTTTAATTTTTTTAAAATTTTTTTGTTTTTTGTTGTTGTTTTTTTTTTTTTTATTATCATGATTATTTATACTTTAAATTTCGGTAATTTTTTATCTTTATTTTATCCTTTTAAAATCATGATCTCACTGATTGGCTATTCTTATAGTTATTTTATTGTTTAAATTGAAACTGAAATTATATTTTTTTTACCTTTTATTTTCAAAAATATGTATCTTACGCTTTTGAATTTGATAATTTACAGTGAATGTACATATAACGATATATTTGCACTGTAAATATGTTACATACACACATATTTTAACTAAAAGCAGTTGTCTACTTTTACCTTTTTAAAAAAAAAACGTATCACATGATCTAACCCTTTTTGTATGTTTGTTTGTCTGATTTTGGTAATCGCGAGTATCCAAAAAATAAAAATAAATAAAAATATTGCTACCATCCCGTTTGTCAGTGGGATAAATAAAATCGCGTTTGCATACTCCGGCACACAGGAGGATTGCCTAGATAGGCAAAATTAAATAAGAAGATTCAAGATTAACTTTTGGAAATTTCTACATACATGGGGGTGGTAAAGGGGTGGTACGTGCACGGATGAACGGCCAATAAAAAATGACAATCACGATGAACGGCCAATTAAAAAAATGATAATCACGATGAATGAAAAATAAAATAGATAACACGATGCACGATGAACCTCCATGCACGGCTGAACGGGAAATAAAAATTGCTCAACACGATGCACGAAAAAAACCCTTTACCACCCACATACATGTACATGTGGGACTGCGCCCCATATATTAATTTTTTTTACAACTGAATGTTGATTATTTCGGACTGTAAAGAAATATATTTAATTGTTTTATCAGAAGACGTCACACAGGCCTTGCCCTTGAATAATGTCAGAGTTTTTACCAGTTTTGTGTTATGTGTATCTTGTGTATCTTGCACGTGGATTTGTTTTGATTGTTCCGGGGGTAAAGTGTTGATATTTAAAAGTTTATAGAAGATAATTTTAAGAGCTTTTACGTTTTATTTAAGCTAAATAGACAATTCCTGATTAATTTCACATTTTGAAATGTTTCAAAGTAAGAACTAAAACTATAATCAACCATAATGTTAGATTATTCTTCCCTAAAACAAGAATTGTTTAGATGTTGTGAAATCAACACATCACTTCAATCAAGATTTGTTGAACTTCCGGTGTAAAAAATGTCAAATGAAACAAACTTTTAAAAACAAAATATAGAACTTAAAAAGATTATTTATCACCCATCAAATGAAATACAGATGGAGTTTGTCAGTGTTTTAATTCCTAGAACCTTAGATCAGCGAATTTTATTGGCCCCTCATGAAACAAGGGGGTTATGGTTACCAACTTGCCAGAGAAATGAGGAAGAAACCCTTCAATCAGTAGCTTTGGGTTTACTAAAAAAGGCAGGTATTTCTTGTTACAGAAAATATTGAGGAGTGGAATAACTGTACGCAACACAGCCCTTGTAACACGCGGCAATTAAGAAAAACCACAATGGACAAAAGCCATTAGCCTTTAACGAGGTCGGTAAGCACTGGGCACGTTCGTCATTCCCTTCCTAGGCAGCCTGGGTAGAAATATAAAACAGAACGTGGGTGACCTCTGTTCTGTATGGGTCAATGATCTCCGTAACAAATCAAAGTTTACATTCGGAACAACCTAGGTTACATACAGTAATATGATTAAGGCCCTGCCTTTATAGCGAGCCTCAAAAATCAATATACCTTTTACAAATAAATCCATGTGCTCGACCGGCTAAGTTTAACGTAAAGAGGGAACTTTTAAAAAAGGAATTAAATAGTAGCAAAGTCTGACCCCAACCAACCCAAATCATGTGCACTTAAGAAAGTTGTTGTTAAAATATTTGGGATCAATAACTACTTATAAAAAATGTAATTATTTGTGCAAATAATAAATCCTGTAACATTCTGGGACGACATTAAGCGGGGACGAAATTATCCATTTTATGGATTACGTGACGTCATTTCCTTGTCAGAGTATTTCGCGGTTCTTCAGCAGACCAAAACAACATTCAGATTCTGTCAGGTTTTGTGAGATTTTCTGAGTATCAGTGTTTTATTTGAAGCATTTGTAACAGAAGGTACATTAAGAAACCTGGCGGAAAAAAACAGCAAAGTAAAAATATCATGCGGGATTGAGGAAAGCGAGTGAAACCCCACAGGATGGGACTCTTCTTTCATTTTCAGGTAAGAACCTTTTATTTACATGTATTATTATGAGTAGGTTTTATCCAGTGAATTAATGTATTTCTTTATCTTTTAACTGCCTCACTGTTCAAAGGGACAACTTCATTCAGAAGAGATATCATAGTGGCTCACTGGAAAAGTCATGCTCATGAAAGATGTTCTATGCAGAAGAAAGCTGATGAGTTAAAGAAGTTAAGAGATGATGACTTTAATAAGGCGTCAAGCAGTAGTGCAGGTCCTCTTACATCCTGTTTCCGCAAAATGGAAAAGGAACAAGAGGACAAAATAAAAAAACTTATCAACACTGTTTATTTCATTTGCAAAAATGAAAAGCCGTTTACTGATTTTGTAAAACTGATTGAACTTCAAGAGGTGAACGGGCTAGATATGGGAAATTTCTATAGGTCTGACAATGGTTGTAGAAGGTGTGTAAAAATTTTTGAATAAAGCTTTATCCTATTGTCCCATTTAGTGTACTATAGCGATTTTATATTTCTAGGCAACTACTTCCTGTTTACAAATACTTAGGTTTCACATAGTGAACATGAATACAAACTTTTCGTAACAGTTTTCTTAGCAAATACAAAAGATAGAGGTCTGATATTTAGCATATAGCTTTATCCTATATGGTGTATAGCAATTTTATGTTTTTAGGTCAACTACTTCCTGTTTACCGAGTATTTAAACTTTTATGCAAGGCATAGTTTGGGGAGCGGGGTATCGCTTACAAGTGAGCATTAGCTAACAGATCATTTACTTGTTCTTTTTTTCATTTTATTTTCAGATTTGTTAAGTACATTTTTGAATATTTGTTCCAATCTGTAAGTGGTTTGATTAGGGACGACATACACTTTTGTTCCATTTTAATTGATGGTGCCACAGACTCATCAGTTACTGAAAATGAATTGATCTACTTAAGATTTGTTGAGCATGGAAAACCTGTAAACCATTACTTCAGCATTGAAGATGTTGAAAATGCTACAGCAGAAGGTATTGTAAAAGAAATACATGATTCATTTGAAAGGAATGGAATACCAGATTGGAAGAATAAATTGATAGGGTTCGGATCTGATGGAGCATCAGTTAATCTTGGGAGTCGTGGTGGAGTAGCTGCCATCATAAAGAGAGATGTTCCACATCTTATTGTCACTCACTGCATTGCTCACAGGCTAGAGTTAGCTGCTAACAGTGTGATTAAACACCACAAGCATATGATATGAAAGAAATTCAAGATCTTCTACAATACCTCTACAAGCACTATTAATATTCCCCAAAGGCCTTGCGTGAATTAAAGCAGATAGGAGAAGCTTTAGAAGAGAAAGTTCTAAAACCAACGAAACTGGCTGGAACAAGATGGTTGCCACACGTTCAAAGAGCTCTACAAGTTTTAGTGAAACGGTATGCAGTGCTTCTAGCTTATTTTGAGCACATAAGGGAATCAAGATCAGGGTCAGCAGAGGTGCAGGGAAGATCAACCTTCATCAGCAAGAAACTAAAAGACTTTAAGTTTTTGTACATAACATTCCACTTTCTCGACATTCTTGAGGTACTCAGTGTCTTAAGCTTGAAGTTTCAAAGGGATGATCTCACTCTGTCAGAAATGTTTGATGCAATATCAACTGTCAATCTTTCTTTGATTGAATTGAGAACTATTAATGGAAAAGAATTGACAGATTTTCTAGGAAAAGTAGACCCTGTGAGGATGACCTACAAAGACATACAGCTTGTTAATGTGAACTTAGAAGAAGATTTTACAAGAGCTAAACAGGTCATTGTTGACATGATAGTAGCAGCTCTTGATAGCAGATTTCAGCCTATGGAAAATGATCCTATTTTGAAAGCTGCTTCAGAAATTTTGAGCTTTCATGACTGGCCCCAGAACAGAAACGAGCTAGCAATTTTTGGTAATGACCATATGACAGCTATTTTGGGTCTCTTTCGAGAAGTACTAAACAGAAGTGGTTGTGATGAAGGTGCAGTATTAGGTCAAAATGGGGAGTGGACTGATTTTAAGGGCTACATCATAAGACACAGAACTACAGTGGTTTTAGAAAAGTTCTTTATTTACCAAGAACTGAAAACTAGATTCAAAAACATGATTCTGGTTCTTGAACTCCTTCTCTCTTTCCCGCTCTCAAGTGCTGTCTGTGAACGTGGTTTCTCTGCAATGAAAAGAATAAAGTCTGACTGGAGGTCTAGTTTAGCACCTGAAATGTTGAATATGTTAATGTTCATCACCATTGAAGGTCCACCATTACAGCACTTTGACACAGATGGAGTGTTCAACCACTGGTGGTCCACTGGTAGGACCAAGAGACCTGGTTTTAAACCCTATAGCTACAGAGCCTTACAGGAACCAGATCAGTCTGACGTGGATGAGGATGAGGTTGCTCATGATGAAGAAATGGATGACAGTCAAGAATAGATGTTGCTAAATTAACTGTTAAACTTTTGCTTTTCAATTCTCATTGGCAAGGGTGTCAATTGAAATGATCTATAATAAATCTTTAAAAAAAATAAATTTGTCTTTAATGAAAATGAGAATAGTTTTTAGTTTTGAAGGGAATTCAGTTAACAAACAATTACTAAACTACATATGTATTATAGACTAGCTCTAGCATTGAGACCTCAACTCGTAGCTTTTTACATGTGCTGGTACTAAATGGACGTCACATCAGTACACATTTTAAAACCACATTACAAACTTCGGACAAGTATCCATCTCAGTCGGACAAGTGACTTAGATGTCCTACTTGTCCAGCTGGACATAGGTTTGAAAAAGTTAATGTAGAGCCCTGTCTTATTTTATCTACTTAGAATTTAACAAAGCTTGGTCAGTATCATGCATTTGGACTTTTGGTATGACTAGAGTCAATGGAACGATGCTCGGTTAGTCGGTAATTTCCGGAAAATCGTTTTTCAGCGGAAAAGACCGAATGGTGTTTAAATAAAAATCTGTGTATAAAAATAAACAAGTGGATGAATGAGGGTTTTATCACTGTTTTTGAATTTCAATTTTTATATTTTTGCATAACAGATTATGATTTATTTTTAGGCAAGCGCCAGCGAAGCCTTATGGAGTTGATAGAGTGGTGATGATTTTCGCGTTTTTTTTTCTGTCTAGACGGAGTGATTTTCCTGCATCCAGTCTGGAATAAAATGCTTTATTTCCTATATTACTTTTCAATATTTGTTAACATGATATACACTTCTATAAATCTCAATTGTTATTGGCATTTTATATGACCGGCACAAGTTTTATTTATTCCTTTGCATCTTACATGACGAACTTTTTAGTTAAAGGCGATAGAATATACATTATGTATTCATCTATTACTTGATTGGTTCGTATAAATATTTCTCTCATTTGATTGGTTAATGCATGGATTCAGATTCTAACTTCACCATTCATAAAATCAGTAAATGCACATCATTGGGACGAGTGCATTTTAATCGAAGGGGTGTTTCAATCGATACCGTTTTTACACAATACCTGTCTTGTGTGTGCAGTTGTGTTCATTAACTTTAAATTTGAGGGCATCTGCATGACGATCCTTTCTTCGCTCACCAAAATTAATAATTCGCAAACATTTTGAACAAAATACTTTTACAGAGAATTAATCTATTATAGTTCTTATATATTTCGCTTGCCTTTTAACGCTTTAGCGCTTTGATTTATAAGTCCAGAGGGTTGATTGTTTTACTTTCTCCGTGCCTATAATTTTTTTCACTCCGTAAAAGTAAACCTGTTCCGGTTTTATTGTCAGTATATTTCTGGCACATCTCAAAACATGCACAATGCCGTAGGGCTCGCATCTGCGATGCTCGCTATTATATGTACATGTACAACTAGTATATTACTACAACATGTACATGTACGTCATTACCCAAGTTGTCTCGTTCTGCCCCTTGCGAGGGACATTTTTCCTATCTGAGACTCCCTGGGTTTGAGTGTCGAACCTAATCACTGCTCACGGTTCTGCAATTGGCTCATTCATTTGGTCTAAATAAAATGCATACATGTATAATTCAAACCCAGTCCTGAAATACAATGTAGTCACAGATAGACCCCCTTCTTAAACATGTTATCAAGGAACAGAAAACATCAAAAAGACAAGTACTTACAAAAGCTTTTTCAAAGATTCCTGGCTTAGGACACTAAGGACAGGCACATATAACATGTATAAAAATTAGTTTTATCTTTCATGTCTTCGATTAGTACATTGTAAGAGTAAGGTTTAACCTGTGATGTTCCCAAAGTTACAATGTATCTTTATATATTTTTCAAACCAAAAATAGATTTTAAAATGTTGAAAATCTGAATATGAACATGATAAATTCAAACACTTTCATACACCTTTTTATCTTTCATGTCTTCGATTAGTACATTGTATGAGTAAGGTTTAACCTGTGATGTTCCCAAAGTTACAATGTATCTTTATAATATATTTTTCAAACCAAAAATAGATTTTAAAATGTTGAAAATCTGAATATGAACATGATAAATTCAAACACTTTCATACACCTTTTTTTTTCGAAAATAAAGACAAACTATCTTAATGCCTGTGGATTATGCGTGTGCTTAATGACATTTGAAATTTTCAAAGATAAAAAGTGTTAAAAAGACGCTGAGAGTTCAGGAAGATAAGAGTGCTTTATAACTGGACATTGAAGGAAAATTTATCTCATTGTACTACATGTACAAAAGATATCGAATTCTCTACCATTTGCCCTCACCAAAGGGAGCATATTAATGCGTTTGTTAATATGATACTTGCCTGAATTAGTGAATATGGCTTATCACTAATAAAGAATTTGAATATAAAATGATGGCAGCTTACTTTTGAAAGGTTGAAGCAAGACTGTACAGTTTGGATAGATATTTATTAATGAAGGAATGTTGATAAGTACATGTATGACAATGTTATCATGGTAATAATGAAAATACCTTAAGGTTTAACCAAGACGTTTGCGGGATAATGGGATATTACACTTATACAAATGTATCTGCCTGGAGTCATAAAATATGAAAACTTATTCAAGATGATTGTTGTATAAAAATCATTGAAATTTAATGTCTAAAACTCTTTGTTTTTTCTCTTTTCATTATAGTTTACAGGACAGAACATTGGTTTAGATAAAGCTGTAAGAACCAACTTCATTCACTTTGTCCATTCATCATCTACAGTTGTCCTTGTTTACCTATCCCAGCCAGTTAGGGACATATCATCAGTAAGTTTTTCCAGAATTAAATGAATGAGATGTTTGATATCTGTGTTTGTCATGATTAAATGCACAACATGCATGACATGCACAATGAATGCTAACCTAAAAAAAACAGACACATTTAGCTGATACAAGTAGTTTACCCAGACATGCTAGAAACATTTTAATTTTTTGTTGGAATAGGAGCTTTCTTTTCATGCTATCACTATGCGCCCGTCGTCAATTGTTTTACACAATTTCAAAAATCTTCTCTGTAACCACTGAACTTATTTAACTAATAAACATTGCAGGAATAACATACATGTATGACCGATGACATGTTGGCCACAAAGGATCCTCATTTTGAAATAATTTAAAGAAACATGGTTGCAATTTAACTAAAAATAGAACATATGGTAGCATCACTTAAAATGGCTGAATAAGCTCTACAATAGTCTCTATTTGGTGAAAAATTATCAGATAACCCCTTATAGGGGTTGTGGCACTTACAAGGTAAAAACATAACATTTTTTTCATTTTTTTGCCTATTAGAATGAAATCTATTGAAGATAGAGAAAAAGTGTTGCTTGCTTAATCCTTCAGCTCATCAAGCTCTTCAATAGTCTCCAGTCCATTGGGTTGAAGTTGTAAGATGCCCCCTTATCCAGGGTTATAGCTCTTTATAGGTCAAAAATAGTTTTTTCCTATAGAGTAAAAACTATTGCAGATAGAGATAAGCTATTACTTGCTTTTAAACCTTCAGAAGTTTAGATTATTTTAAGCTCTACAAAAGTCTCCTGTGCCATAATTGGATTAAAATTGTCAGATGACTTATATAGTAGAGGCCCTAATGGCCCTGGAATTAATAATTACTGAAATTAACATGTGGAAATCTGTACCACATGCTGTAAAATCTTTGACATCTACAAACATGTACATGTACATGTACAATATATATCATCTAGCTGAGGGCCTGTCAGGCAGGGAGGGGTGTTGTGGTTCAAAGGTTTACAAAGGTACAGAGTTTTACCATGTACATTGTAGCATGTTCATTATATCGCATACTGGAAACCAGGAAATTTTTGCGGCAGTTTTATTTTTGCTATTTTCGCGATGATGTTGCTATAGCGAAAATTAAACGGCGCAAATAAACTTGTCTTCTATTGTAGTCTATGGACAATAACATTTCAGCGCAAATTTAAAACTTCGTGAACTAAAACTCAGAAGTCATACAGCGAAAATAATACGGCACAAAATTTCCCGGTTTACAGTATTTGAATTGTGATATTTTGTAACTATTTTTGTATTTTGGGTGATTGTATAATTATAGGTCCCCAATTGTGGTCAATGATGCATATTGAAAAAGCATATTTATTAATCCCCTATTCTGATAATTGCAGTGCCATGCCTCAGGTCTTTGGTTATCGCTGGAGGAAATGGAGGACAGACTAAAAGTCATACCTACTGGTATAATGGGATTGGAGCCTTTACACTTGGTGAAAAACTTACAAGATGGTTTGTTATATATAATTAATTCTTTATAAATATTTAACATACAGTATAATATGTATGTGCATAGTAATACATGTATTCATCCTGGGAAACCCAGGGGTTCTTCACTCGCTTACTCGTTCATTACCCCTGGGTCATTATGTATGATTTTGTTTGTTTGCGCTTTCTTGATCTTTCAGATCTTGAACTTCATAAAATTTCAATATTGAAACATGTTAAAATCCCTAGAAAGTTGTATTGACCAATCAGAAGGCCAGATACAAGTCTATCAAAAACGAGGTATTTCAAGTATATCTAGGTATAGTCACGACGTTAAACTCCCCAGTCAGTATTTCAAGTGTTTTCACCCAGGGGTAATGAATGAGTAAGCTAGAGAAGAACCCCTGGGTTTCCGAGGAGGAAAAGACTTAAGGGTATGAAAAAATGCTGATATTTTTATGCCCCATCTACAAAAGTAAGGGGGCATATGATATTGTATTTGGGTCCGTCCGTCCATGGGGCATTATGATTTTTATATGTTTTGTTTGACATTTATACACTGTATATTTATTTACATTGAATATTAAAACATGTTTTGTCTAGTTTGAATCAGGTATTTGAATTTGTTAAAAAAAACAAAAATTATAAATAACTCTTTGTAATTGAAAATGAAACAGTATATCATATATTAAGGGTAATTTTGCTGCACATGTGTAGACTGTTTTTCTTTTTACTTAGTTTTATTTTAATTTATTAGGTATTTTTTATTACTATTTTTAAAAACAATTAGAAATTGGCCTGTGTCAAAACTATTGACCATATATACATATTGGTCCCTTTAGATACAATGCTCAGCTTGTTGGGGTGCAAGATACATGCAGGACACAACATTGATTGATCTTGTTATTATTTCAGGACTCCTATCCACGGTCATTACAGAATCACATGTAGAATACATAGAGACAGAGAAGATAGACTCCTCACAACTCACTGCTGCAGAGTCCCTGGTGAAGTCTGCTAAGTTTGGCAAGACAGGTAAGAAAAGACATGTCTTTTATCGGTAATCATTACATTTTCTTTTTGATGTATGCTGCTGATAAACCCTGTATCATGAACAGGTGTTTATCACCTAATTTATCGGGTCAGTAGGGTGACGTAGCAGTCCGAATAAAAAAAGTTCCTATCAAAAACATTAAAAATAAACAATTTAGAACGAAAAAATCACATTTTGTCGCAAGGTGATTACTGATAAAAAAAATAAAGGACTTTTCAAATCATGAGATGGAGATTATAACTGGTTTATGGTTCACCATTTTAGTTCACCATAAAACAGTGATAAACTCTATCTCAAGATTTAAAAGTCCTAAATTCTATATTTATTCTTGTTTTCTTGTGTGTAATTTTTTTCTACTATATCAGTAAGTATGTAATGTTAAAACATGTTTATGTTTTTGATATTGTCATAATTTCTCCCAACAGAGCAAGCCTTATTTTTCCAAGAATTTATGGACTTCTGTTTACCCAGTCAGTTTATGAGTTATGAAGTATTTGAGAAGTACATGGAGTTTAAAGGCCTGAGAGACAATGGAAAAATAACAGACTTCTTCAGGTATTAATAATCTTTCTCATTGAACATGCTGAAGAACAAATTTGAAATTAAATGATAATTCAAATGTAGACACTCAAAATAAGAAAAAAAAAACTGTTAATAGAAACCATCAAGGTAGGAACTGCTTAGGTGTTGGTAGGACTTTCTTGTGGATTATTTCCAGTTGATAACAATCCAGAAATACACAACAGAAATAAATACCAGAAAAGTATTATTTGAATCTGAAAATATTTTGGAATATTAACATCAAGACTTATGAGCTGATTAATCTTGTACTACTGTAGGGCGGTTAGATATACTAGCATGGCTAAGGGGGTCAGTAAACTTACACAATAATTGCCAAATTACTAACACAGACGATTAGCCATGCCAACATGACTAACCCCTTTAATAGGAGTTGATCTAACTCAAAATATTTTAACTTATTATTCAAGTTCCAAAATAATTCTAATAAATTGAAGGTTAGTTTTGATTTTCAACCAAATCCAAACAAAACTTCAATATAGAAATATCTTTATATTAAGCTGTTAAAAATACTTTAATTAAATGCTTTAGGCTAACAATGCTTTTAAAATATAGCATACAAAAGTAAAAAATTAATTTTAAAAGCTAATTATATCATGTTATATCAAATACATTTATGGTATGCACATTTAATAGATACACATGTTAAACATTTTGATTTAATAGAACATGTTACAAAACTTGAAAAAGCTATCGCTGTTACTCTATTGAAATGACCAGGCTGGTCATGGGTCAATTACTTTGACTTCTTTATTTAATTCCTACATAAAGACATAGAAAATTTAGCTCCGCCCAATCTGGTAAAAAAATAGAGTAATATCCAACAATAAAGTGAAAAAAAAACGGATAATTCTTTGAATTGTTCAAGTAATATTCATATACTGAATTTTTTTTCATTTCTTTGACAGGGCATTTGATCTACACAAAAGGAAGTTCCTGACATTCAGAGAGGTTCTGTTAGGTCTGGCTGCATTAGAACCCAGTACACAACACGGGGGAATGCCAGCTGAAATGAGATGTAGATATATATTTAGATTTTACGACAAAAACCTTGACGGACAGCTGCAATTTGAGGAATTCAGGTTTGTTAATGAGACATTTATATCTCATATAGCTTGGTTCATTGATTAATCTCCAATTGTTTATGGAATCATACGTCCAGTTTTGACAATAAACCTTTAGTGGGGAGTCCAACGTCATGTGACGTCAAGTTTGGAAAGTACGATTTTCTGTAATGTACTCTTAGCTACTTCAGTTGATAATTTTACATCTTAAATTGCTGTATACCTATCAAACATGCTCCCAGAATATTACTGTACAAATATGAATTTTGGGAGACAGAATATATAAGGCTTTAAGTCTTATTTCAGAATCCTGTGAATGATTTGTTGTATCATTGTGTCTCATGTTTTGTTTATAAAAATATGCTTGAAAATTAATTAATTAATATGTTTACACAATCACATACTTGCCAACCCTACCGCTTTGAGCGGTAGACTATCGTTTTTTATGGTAGATCTACCGCCTACTGATTTAACAATTTTTCTAACGCTTTCATCAAATTTCTTCGGTTTTAAATTCTGGGGGGAAAGCCCCCCCTAAACCCCCCTTCCACTTTATGCCTTTTTAAGGTTGGCATGTATGCAATCATGACTATATACTTGAAAAAATGGGAGATTATGCACAAAATTGAGTGGACATTACATGGAATGGGTTTGGTCAAAAAGTCAGGCGATTTTGACTCCTAGCAGTAGAAACATTATGTATAGAGTACCTGATATGCAGTTTGTAAATAGTTTTGTAATATCGGTGTTACATAGAAGTGTCAATGCTGAGTGATTATTAATAAAAAAAAAAAACAGTTGTGGATTGTATTTAACATTCAGATGTTTTTGCCTTTTTTCAGACTGATGGTAAAAGATATAAGAAGTTTTAAGAATTTAAGTCAGGATGATGAATCTGTAGATGAAGATGCTGTTAAGAGTGCCAAGTATGTATATATAAGTAGTGGAAAGTAGGCTTGTGCTAGCAAATTTGTGATGTCTGATGTCCTAGCTGAAACTTGTCTAAACTTATAAGTTTTAGGACTGAAAAATTGCATATGTTTAAATTTGAATCCAGGGTAAATCAGTAACAAAATAAGATGTTCACTTGGGTCTGAACAAGGTTGAAAAAAAAGTTTCAAATGTACAATTTTCTATGGTCTCCCCACCTGTTTTATTTTTAAACCCAGGAAAAATAGTTTGCCCAGAGAACCTTAGGAGGGAATTCCAAACTCACCCATTTTCGTAAACATAATTGTTCAATTTATACAGACTGAAAAGGTAAATATTTAAAAGTTACTATATATCAAGTTTGGTTAAGTGCGTGTCTCAGAGGGGTTAATATTGACAATTTGCCAATTGTTCAAAATCATCAAAATGCTTATTTTAATTTTGTCCAAGGCATTCCACTTGAATTTTAGGTCGGTCGCTTATCTGCTTACTGCTTAACCAGTTGACTTAGAATTTTTAAACGGTTATTAATGGTAAATATTTTTGATACAGATTTTTCAGATACTATTATTCACAAGCTTTTAAAGTTAATAATGCAGCTTCAGGGAGAGGTTCCACTTACTGTGCTAGAATTCTGCTCTTATTTTTTTCTTTGGTCATTTATAATTACTGTCTTTTTTGTCTTTTTTTGACCTTAAAACATACTTGTATATAATGTGTAATTCTCTTTCATATACATTCAATTTGTTTTATTATATATAGATTGTTTGGAGCAGAGAGCAAGAATAAATTACCCCTAGGAGAATTTCTTCAGGCAGTTGGTCAGCTCAAATTTAGAGGCACTTCTGTGCTATTTAGGTTACAGTCATCATCAACAGCTTCACTTAGATTGTAAGTATGAAATTTTGAAACTGACCTACATTGTACAATAGCTACAACTTAAAATTTAGCATGTTAAGGCCAATATAAAAAATAATCAAAGATTCACATATCCTCCTGCCCAATTTTTTTCAGATGCCAGAAAAAAAAATTGTATTTTGATTTTTGGACAAATTATTTTCAATTTGGTCAACTTCCTTCAAAATGCAAGGACATTTCATCATAATTCAATTTGATAGAATTTTATTTTTAATGACCATGTGCTTATATTTTCAGGAAATTTGGATGAGAATCCAAGAAATATCATGGCCTTAGGCCAATATAAAAAGTATCCTAGATTCTCATCCCCTTCTGCCATGGTTTTCTCAGCCGCCTTAAAAAAAAATATTTTGATTTTGGCAAATTATGTCTCTTTTTTTGGGGCTTTTCTTTAAAATGGCAGCATATTTTATCAAAATGGATATAAAGAAAAAATAAAATTCGCTCACTTGCTTCATATTTACAAGAAATTTTGATGAGAATCTAGGAATTGTTTTAATATGGCCTTAATGGTACTGTCTCATAGTTCTGTCATTTACAGATAAGTACCATACTGCTTCAGTTGTTTTACATTTCAATTGAATTTTCTTATAGGCATACTCTGCACTTCTGTGTATAATCTAAATAAACATTAGCAAAATCTTTGTCACATATTTTGAATTTTGATTGAAATATTTTGGGTTTCCAATAACCAAACATGAAATATTGACATTCATAGACCCAATGCAATTTATAGAACTAGTACATCTTCATGGGATCTTTATGGGGTTATATTAGGGGGTAATATTTCTTGTGTTTTGCTTACAGATATCTAGTAAATTTTTGACATTCTTAGACAGAGAGTATGCTGAAAGAGTTTCAAACAGCATTTAAATTGTGCATGAAGTTTTTAACATTTAAGTTTCATTATTGTATTTTTAGGTTAGAAAAACCAAAAGAAAATTCTTCAGATGAAAACAGCATGGAACCTCCATCTAAAAGAATACGGCCAAAGTTATTAGATTCTGTTAGAAATTCACCACCAAGAAAATTAAACATGACAGGTATTAGGAATAGTCATATCTAAGACAAAAACAAAGTTAACAGAGTATTCAAGAAGCAAAAAAATATTTGTACTTAAGGTGAATTTTAAATCATAATGTCCAAAATAAAACACAAAATCTGAATACACTGTCAGGAAACACACACCAAAAACTTATTTTATAAACCACAATCAGCAATGTGAAATGTGAAAACCTCCAATTTTGAAAACTTTAAAAAACTCTAGATTTGTAACTGAAATGTTTTCATAGTGGATTTACAGATTTAGAAACCTGTCCGTAAATCCTTAATGGTTAGGTTTCTTGGAGGGAAAAGTCTGAGTTATAAAATGGTGATTGTCAGGTGTAGGACGGGAACAAGTTTCTTAAGAGGCCTGGGTGGACGAGTGGTCTAAGGCGCTGGTTTAAATACCACACTATTGATCACTTGCTGATCACCTCTCAGCTGGTGTTCAAATCCCGTTTGTATTTAACAAAAAAGGGACTTTCCCAACTGTATGTGATTTGTTTTGTCAATTACCTGCCCAAGGTAGGTGGTTTCCTCCGGGTACTCCGGTTTCCTCCACCATTAAAACTGACCGCCCTACATGACCCAGGTGCGTCGATAAAGGGCGTTAAACATCAACAAACCAACAAACAAACAAGTTACTTAACAGTTTTCTTAGCAACTACTTATCACAGCCCATAAGTATGTGGTTTACAGCATTAGCATGGAGTACCATAACATTGGATTTGATTTCAGGACTGTCGCTCATCTTCCTCTTGTTGTACAAAATCTGTTCATTTTTTACTTTCAAATTGACAGGTTTTTATAATGGTTTACTGTCTGACAAACAAATAGGGAATTTTAATATCTCAAATGTTTCTATATTATAAACATTATTTTCTTATATATAAGTTAAACCTGAAGGTAAGAATGGTTTAAAGTTCATAAGGGAATGGTATATTAGTTTTATCAAATTGCATAAAAGTTTAGTTTTGTCTTTGTAATAGTTTTTTTTTCCTATGATTATTATAGACAATTTTGAATTAATTTGATTTTTTGTTCCTTTATATACACGTGTTTATACCACATTGGATAAAATTGCACTTTGGATGTTTTCTAATAGATTATACATGTATTTGAACTTTTTCACACTCATATTTATACAACATTAAGTATATGACTTTGTATGAATGGCTTCATTTTCACTGTGTATTGCTGGTTAAAGCATCACTGATAAAGGGCCAGGATCAAATTGGTTAAAATATGCGAAAAAGGGATAATAATTAATGCACAAGACATTTCTGCATGTACTTTGGGCTACTGGAAAAAAAGTTGTACACAGCAAGATTTATGTACTTGTTGTTAAAAACAATATTCACCTTAACAATTGCACAGTGTAAATATAGTTTTCTTTTGTTGGATATGACCCGATAAAACATGTTATTACATAGATAGTAGTGAAATATCGAGATTTCCGAGTGAACAGAAATTGTTTATCTCGCTCAGTGAAATAACAAAAAATAAAGGAAATTCAATGTTAATTAACTGTTATTTGATGTAACCTATAACGCTTTCTGACGTCATAAACCATTGCGCCTGCATGAAGAATTTTCGTAATTTAACCATAAATAAAGCCTTAATTGAAGATTTATCTATGTTATAAATAGTATAACTAACTCAGATTCTGAATATGGGAATAATTTAACTTGTGACCGAACAACTTTTATAATTCACTAGTGCGCTTGGCTCACTCATGAATTATTGGGTTGTTCTGTCACTCATTGAGTTTTTCCTCATATTTAGAATCATATGGTAGTTATACTATAAGTATTCAACTGAACTGAAGTCTATAATTTGATATCTCTACATTCAGATACCTATTCAAGGAAGCATTTATTATACCCCTCAAACAAAGTTGGGGTGTGTATAGAATTTTCCTGTCTCTTTGTCCACATATGTTCATAAATGCAACTTCTCTGAAAATACATGATTGAATTTAATAAAACTTCACATGAAGGCAGTGTTTTATATTGAGATAGCCATGAAGAAATTTCAATGCTCTCTGATATTTGAAAAAATTCTTTTTCAAACATATTCACATCATGTTATGGAGCAGGGGTATCACTTACAGTAGTCCTTGCTTGAAACTCTTAAAATTAGATTCTTAAAGTTATCTAAATAAACAGTCTTAACATTAATGATGTAAATTATCTTTAGTTAACTACATATAGATACTTTTAACAAAGGTTTATTTCATATTTTTTTAGACCCGAATGGTGATCTGTTCAAACTGCCTGATGCTCGACCATTCGCTGCCAAACACGTACAGTTTCCTAAATATGAATTAGCCACACATACTATCAAGGTCAGGAGGACAGGAGTGTTAGCTGATGTGGTACAGTTATGGGATCTGAAAGGTAAAGATATAAAGGTTAAAAGAGGTCAAATTAAGGTCAAAAGGTCAGAGGGACAGGGGTGCTAGCTGATGCGGTCCAGTTATGGATTCTGAAAGGTAAAGTTATAAAGGTTAAAAAGAGGTCAAATTAAGGTCAAAAGGTCAGAGGGACAGGGGTGCTAGCTGATGAGGTCCAGTTATGGGATCTAAAAGGTGAAGATTAATAAGTTATAGGTTTATAGGTCAAATCAAGGTCAAAAGGTCAGGAGGACAGGAATGTAAGCTGATGTTTTGTTGTCCAGTTAAGACATGATATACATGTGTACAATCAGTGATGTGTGTACTTTTTGCTTAGGTATTTGCTGTAAAAAGATCTGAAAAGAACAAATAACAAAATGAAAAATACTAAAGTTCCAATAATACTTTTATTATACAATTCTTTAAGTGTTTGATAGATATTCATTATTCATGCAGTTTTCACACAATCTCAGTGACATATTTTTAAATATATTTTTGTTTGCAGGAACCAATGCTGTTACAAATAGTGCATTCTCACATCTTGAAGGAGACATAAACAGATTTCAGAGAATGGGGTCAATAGATTCATTTAACCAGGTACTAATTATCCCTCAGTCCAACAGAGTTGGTAAGGAGATATAACATTTGGTTCATTAATATGTATGTACATACATGACATAATGGTTTTCATTGGTGTTCTGAGATAAAATCACATTAACCTTTATATAACATCATGAACATGAAAGGGTGAGGGGGTAAGCTGTCATATTTGACTTCTCCATTTCTTAATTCTGAAAAATAAAATTATTTGTTTGCAAATCATTGTTTTATGATCACCAAATTTCCAATAGTAGAAATAGCAATAAAAAACATGTACAATATCAAGTAATTACAATAAATTTTGTTAAACATTCTACAAGAGAAAATCTGTATTTATAAGTGAAGAAGATTACAGTAGCTCATTTTAAGTTTATTGTCACCTTTTTGTATTACTGTGGATTTATTTTTGTTGGTACTAATTTTCGAGGTTTGACGAAAAAGGATCAGTTCGTGGATTTTTAAATTCGTGGTTTTGAAGACTGCAGCATACAGATCAATTTTAAATTTCCTTTTCGTTGGGTATCAAATTTCGTGGGTAAAGGCCACCCACGAAAGCCATGAAAATTGATACCCCAAGAATAATAATGAAACCACAGAATCAAGCCTAGAAGACTACAGAATTCAACATTCTGTATTTCCATATTTTGTTATGTCTGTTAAGAATTGTTTTTTAGTCATTAACACCTATATAGAATTTCATGAAACTTACCCAAATGGAAGCTTATGAGGTCAAAACAGACGCTTTATGATTTTGGGGTCAATAGTCAAGTTCAATCAATACCATATTTTGCCGTGTATAGTGCGCAGTTTTTTACAATTTTTTCATGAATCTACCAATGGGGTGTGCACAATACATCCCTATATGAGATTTTCATCCATTTTCATGATCATCGACAATGGCAAAAGATCGATGTTTGTCAGAATTTGGACACAAGATTCATCCATGATTGAACACAAGTGTCATTACTCACACGATTTCTATTGAATCCTGTTCATTATAAGATTCTCTAAATCAAATTTATCATGCTTTTCTGAAATAAAACCTTAATTCCAGTGTCTTCATGTGTTTGTTTTATTAATTTCATTTTCATATCGACCACCATTTTGTAACAACAAGTTATTGTTTAGTTTGGTATATATTTATGTTCTAAAAAATACTTCTATCCAATTTCTTTATTCAATAAAAGAATAATTAAATATGATTTTCATTTATTTATTTATTCTCCCTTTACTAGTTTCATTTCTGGATCAATATTGTGTATTCCCCCTCAGTAACCTTATGTAAAAAAATCTAAAAATAGAATGGTTTGTTTACATGATTGTGTATTTTCTTTCATGTAATTATTTGAGCAACTTGAGCAACAGATAACCATTTTCTTATTGTTTTGTGAATAAGTACTCACCCCAAGCTGGAGAAAATTTGGATTTACTGGTAATTAATTGTTTTGACATCCAGGCTTGACCCCCTGAGGCATCGATATTTTGTCAAACTGGCTTGGACAATTAACAATTAAAGCCATTCAGCTGTAATACTTCTGGATTGTTTGAATAGTAATCTGTTGATAACCACTATTTTGACACCTTTATTGTTTTCATCAAAAGATGTGAGCTTGGGTTAACACTTGTTGTTTGTTCATTGAAAAGGGGGACCATTGCCGGGATTTACGATCTTGCTGTCATAATAAAATACACAAATAATACAACAATTTATTTTACAAATAATAACAAAACAATTTTATTTTAATTAAAAAAATCTTCATCTGTAGTCTTTCTACCTAAAAAAAAGAGACAAATTTTGAGGGTTCTCTGTCATAGAAAATGATCACCCATTTTCACAAAACTCCGTTTTTTCCCCAGATTTTCATCATGAAAAGAGGGTGCGCATTGTACATAAATGCGCACTATACACGGCAAAATATGGTACTTAAAAGTTTTTGTAGGCTATAACTTAGTTTCTGAATCCTCATATATGCTCTGGCTGAACTTTACATAGTGTATATCTTACTTTGAAAACAATGAAGTAAAATTACACTTATTGATTTATATTATCATGATTATAGTTATGCAAAGGTCAAGGTCCTAAACACTTAGTAAATATTTCAATTTCTCTATGCTGCCAGGTGATGGACTTTAATCCATGCTCCTGTGAAATCCTTATTAGGGCCCCGCATCGAAGATGCGGACGCCCTATAGTTTTCACTTTGTCCGTCTGTCCGTCCGTCCGTCTGTCCGTCCGTCAACAATTCTTGTGAACACCAAAACTCAAAAACTATAAACACCACAGTTCTGAAATTTTGTACAGCTACTAAGTAGCATGTCATGATTTGCATATTAAAATTTCATGCAAATTGGTTAAATTTTTTTGGAAAAAAACTTCATTTTTTATCAAAAATCACAGATTTTGAGAATTGGACTTTGTGAACACTAAAACTCAAAAACTATTAACACCACAGTTCTGAAACTTTGTACAGCTGCTAAGTAGCATGTCATAATTTGCATATTCAAATTTCGTGCAAATCTGTTAAATTTTTTTGGAAAAAACTTCATTTCTTATCTAAAATCACAGATTTTGAGAATTGGACTTTGTGAACACTAAAACTCAAAAACTGTTAACAATACAGTTCTGAAACTTTGTACAGCTGCTAAGTAGCATGTCATGATTTGCATATTGAATTTTCATGCAAATCTGTTAAACATTTTTGGAAAAAACTTCATTTTTTATCTAAAATCACAGATTTTGAGAATTGGACTTTGTGAACACTAAAACTCAAAAACTGTTAACAGTACAGTTCTTAAACATTGTACAGCTGCTAAGTAGCATGTCACGATTTGCGTATTCAAATTTGGTGCAAATCACAGATTTTGAGAATTGGAATTTTTGAACAATAAAACTCAAAGGCTATTAACAATACAGCTCTGAAGTTTCATACACATTCCATGGATCATGTGGTTATGATCATAGTAAATATAATTTTGAAAACACTTAGATTTTTTGCCGCGGGGCCCTTTCTGACTTTGTCAGTAATCTAGTTTTATGAAGTTTTTTTTTTAATTGTAGCGGTCACATCCTAATGAAATGCTGACAGGGCTGAGATATTTTGAAAGAGGATTAAAGGATGATAATGGCTCCCCAACAAAGGTAAAAATTCATGACCTGACTCTTTCATCTTCATTTTTTCATCTGCAATGTAATCAAAAGTGACATATAGGGGTGACTTTTGCACTATCAGTTGTCTTGTGGCAACCTGCATCTGTTGTCTATTATCCTGCTGTATCATACAAATTTCCAATGTAGTTTCCAAGGTTCCTGATATATGGAATTTTACATAAACTATGGAGAGGTTCTTGTTGAAATTGCATTGCTCTTCTATATCAATTTTTTCCCAATGTATGGTCCAAATCAAGCTGGGGATAACCTTATCCTGTGTGAATTATGTTCTAGTTAAAAAAAAATAACAACTAAAAAAAACTATAAAAAAGATGAATAAGTATCCAATAGATTCACATAATTTTTTAGCATGACTGTTTTTATTTTGTTATACAATTTCCAATGTTGCTATGTACATTCCAATATTAATTGATGTTGCTATCATCATAATTTTAATGAGGAAACTCAATAGTAGGAGGTTTCTACTAGTTTTTGGTGCTTAAAGTTTAGATTTTACTTTGAATGATGAATTAAATCTTGAAGAATTTATTTATATATTTTACAGCCAGCATTTGATTGGGGGCAGGTAGAGAGGAGTGCTTTAGCTAAATGTTTGTTAACCTTGTGTAGACAGACCAAAGAAATTCTATGTGGAGAACCGAGGCTGGTTAAACTTACTGCTCCTGTTTATATATTAGGTTAGTATAAAGGATTAACAGGGTATTGAAGTATATTAATCATAATTATTAGTTAACTATGTTGTTTTTTTCAAAGAAAAAACTTATAAGAAGCAAAGAAGTACCAATGGAACATTCATTTGTAAAACATTTGAACAGGCAAAGAAAAAATCTGTCAATACAAACCAAAAAAAAAAAAATTGAAGGAAAATACATTGTTCAGAAAAACACATTAATTTTCTTGAACTCAAGTATTTCTTCTGATTTGGAAGGTTTCTGCTTGTTCCAATCAATCCATTTAGCATATCAAATCTAGAATGTTGTCTTTGCAGTATCCTTCACCTGGGGCACCAAAAAAATCCTGTTATTGTTTTGTGAGGAAGTATATGTCATCTTAATATTTGGTTTGTTGCTTTGTCCTTAATTACTGTATGGTGTAAAGCAAGTTTATGTCTGTAACTTATCTTCTTCCTGTTAACCAAATATTTAAAGGCACAAGACACATATGTCTTCCATAAGGCAACTATTACACTTTTAACATATAAATAAATCTGCATTTGAACAAGAAAATCTGCACTTATAGACTTCTACATTTGTACAACTTCTTGTTAACAACCGCAGAGTTCCTGTAAATGAAACATTCCTTTGTAGGTGATATACATGGTAACTACAGAGACTTAGTATGTTTTGAGAAAGCCCTGTGGAGAATGGGACCTATGCTGACACCTGCTTCCTTTCTGTTCTTAGGGGACTATGTAGATAGGGGAGACTATGGAGTAGAGGTAAAAAGCAAAAAGGGAATGAAATAAAAAGTAAAGTATTGGAGTGAAAGTCACTTAAGCACAAAAGCTTTAATGGATACAGTACAATTTTAATCTTTTCAACAATGGGACTGATAATTAATTTGGCCCCACTTTGATGATATGAAAGCCCCAGAGTTTTATTTTTTAAAAGTGTTATAAAAGTTGGACAATGGAAAACCACATTAAAAAGGTAAAAACACACCAAACAAGCAATAAAAATGGAATAAAGGTGTAAATGAAAGGGGGCACAAATTTTTGGACATGTGTCCTTTGTTAGAGGCAAAAAACATGAATTAAATAAATAAAACTTGTTTACACAGCATTTGATTGGAGACTGGAGTTATCTTTGTCTCTCAGTCTGTTTCTCCACATTTTTTTGTGTGAATTTTAAACAAATGGATGGCCTTGACCCACAATAACCCCTTGAAATTTGATAACCCTTAACATTGATCTGTTCACTGCACACTTTTGAAACATACATTCATAAATTAATGAATCCATGAACTGAACCTTTTTAGCTCACCTGACCGGAAGGGTCACGTGAGCTATTGCCGTCACTTGGCATCCGTCGTCCGTCCGTCGTCCAACTTTTCAAAAATCTTCTTCTCTGAAACCGCATGGCCAAATGTAACTAAGCTTGGTAGGGTTGTTCTATAGTATGTCCTTTACAAAACAATCGTTCCGATTTTTGATTGGATGAACAACATGGCCGCTGTGGCTAAAAATAGAACATAGGGGTAAATTGCAGTTTTTTGCAAATAACTCAAAAACGGTAACAGATATCAAAATTTTGGCATGGGTAAAAGTGATCAGCACCTCAAGATCTACCTGCCCAGAAATTTTCAAGAAGATCCAGCAACCGATGTAGGAGTTATTGCCCTTTTTCTGGATTTTTTCAAAATTTTGCACTTATTTAGCCCTATATCTTGAAAACTATACAAGATATTTTAAAAATTCAAACTGCATATGATTGAGCACATCAAGATCTACATTTCATGTAATTAGGTCAAAGCTGTAGAACCATTTCTTTTAGGAGTTATGGCCCTTAAAGTGTCAAAATTTACCGTTTTTCATTACTTTTCCCCTGAATTTCAAAGATTAACTTGTCTGACACCATATATCCAACTTCAACCAAACTTGGCACAATTGTTAAATAGCATATATTCTACAATTTTTATGTTTAGATTTTTGATTCATCAAAAAATATGGCCGCCATGGCTAAAAATAGAACATAGTTGTAAATTGCAGTTTTTTGCTAATAACTCAAAAATGGTTACAGATATCAAAATTCTGATGTGAGACAAAAGTGATCAGCATCTCAAGATCTACCTGCTATTAAAGTTTCAAGAAGATCTAACAACCGATGTAGGAGTTATTGCCCTTTTTCTGGATTTTTTCAAAATTTTTCACTTGTTTAGCTATATATCTTGAAAACTAAACAAGATATTTCAAGAATTTAAATTGCATATGATTAAGCACATCAAGATCTACATTTCATGTATTTAGATCAAAGCTGTAGGATCATTTTTAGCTCACCTGACCCGAAGGGTCATGTGAAATATTGGCGTCACTTGGCGTCCGTCGTCCGTCCGTAAACTTTTTCAAACGTTAACTCCTCTGACACCATAAGTCCAATTGCAACCAAACTTGGTATGGTTGTTCATTAGCATTCCGTGCTTAGAACTGATGTTGGGATTTTTGATTCGTCGTAAAACATGGCCGCCATGGCTAAAAATAGAACATAGGGGTAGAATGCAGTTTTTAGCTCACCTGACCCGAAGGGTCATGTGAGCTATTGTCATCACTTGGCGTC
This sequence comes from Arcuatula senhousia, assembly GCA_963971305.1. NCBI lineage: Eukaryota > Metazoa > Mollusca > Bivalvia > Mytilida > Mytilidae > Arcuatula > Arcuatula senhousia. The sequence continues at coordinate 31,573,382 of OZ020308.1, forward strand.
CGTTGTCCGTCGTCCGTCGTCCGTCCGTAAACTTTTTAAAATGGTAACTCCTCTGACACCATAAGTCCAATTGAAACCAAACTTGGTATGGTTGTTCATTAGCATTCGGTGCTTAGAACTGATGTGGGGATTTTTGATTCGTCGTAAAACATGGCCGCCGTGGCTAAAAATAGAACATAGGGGTAAAATGCAGTTTTTTGCAAATAACTCAAAAACGGCTACAGATATCAAAATTCTGGCAAGGGTAAAAGTGATCAGCACCACAAGATCTACCTACCCTGAAATTTTGAAGAAAATCCAACAACCCATGTAGGAGTTATTGCCCTTTTTGTTGATTTTTTGCAAATTTAGCACCTGTTGAGCTCAATATCTTGAAAACTATACAAGATATTTGAGAAATGTAAATTGTATATTGTTAAGCACATCAAGGTCTACAAAATATGTAATAGGGTCAACGTTGTAGAACCTTTCCTTTTAGGAGTTATTGCCCTTAGAACGTCAAAATTGAGCATTTTAACAGCATTTCCTCATTACATTGAAAACGTTAACTCCTCTGACAGTTCAAGTCCAATTGGAACCAAACTTGGTATAGTTGTTTATTAGCATTAGGTGTATAGAAATAATGTGGGGATTTTTGATTGGTCGTAAAATATGGCCGCTGTGGCTAAAAATAGAACATAGGGGTAAATGGCAGTTTTTTGCAAATAACTCAAAAACGGTGACAGATTTTAAAATTTTGATTGGGAACAAAAGTGATCAGCACCTGAAGATCTACCAGCTCTGAAATTTTGAAGAAAATCCACCAACCCATGTAGGAGTTATTGCCCATTTTGTGGATTTTTGGAAAATTTTGCACCTGTTTAGCTCAATATGTTGACAACTTTACGAGATATTTGAGAAATTTAAATTGCATATTGTTAAGCACATCAAGATCTACAAAATATGTAATAGGGTCAACGTTGAAGGACCTTTCCTTTGAGGAGTTATTGCCCTTAGAACGTCAAAATTGAGCATTTTAACAGCATTTCCTCATTATATTGAAAACGTTAACTCCTCTGATACTTTAAGTCCAAATTGAACCAAACTTGGTATAGTTGTTTATTAGCATTAGGTGTATAGAACTGATGTGGGGATTTTTGATTGGTCGTAAAACATGGCCGCTGTGGCTAAAAATAGAACATCGGGGTAAACTGCATTTTTTTGCTAATAACTCAAAAAGGGTGACAGATTTTTGAATTTTAATTGAGATTAAAGTGATAAGCACCTTAAGATCCACCATATTGTCAGATGACCCCCTTATTAAACTTATGACCCTTTCAATGTCAAATAGATTTTGCCTAATAGCCTTTACTCCAGGCACATATGTCAGGTGAGCGATTCAGGCTCCTGGGAGCCTCTTGTTCTTGATTTTTTCTGCATTTTGCACTTATTTTGTCTAATATCTCAAGAACCATTTAAGATATTGATTTTTAGCTCACCTGGCAAAAGGCCATGCGAGCTATTGCCATCACTTGGCGTCCGTCGTCGTCGTTTTCTTCAAACTTCTTCTCCTCTGAAACCGCTGCACAGATTCAAACCAAATTTGGTCTGGTGGTACTTTAGGGTATCCCCCACAGAACTGATGTGGGGATTATTGATTCGTTGAAAAACATGGCCGCCGTTGCTAAAAATAGACCAGGGGGGGTCAGACTACTGTTTTTGGCTTGTAAATCAAAAAGTATAAGAGATAGATGAAATCTGATGCCACCCTACTGCTTCAGCATCAAAAGTTCTACAAAAGTCTCCATTTGGTCCAAGTTGTCAGATGACCCCTCATAGGGGTACAGCCCCTTAAAGGTTAAAAATAGCATTTTTTTCATGTTTTTGCCCTATAGTATGAAAACTATTGCAGATAGAGAAAAGCTGTTGCTTGCTTAAATGTTCAGCTCATTAAGCTCTACAAAAGTCTCCATAGGGTCGAAGTTGTCAGATGACCCCTTATAGGAGTTACGGCCCCTGAAATAATGTTTTTCCATGTTTTTATACGACCGCAAAAAATTTGCGGACGTATTATGGTATGATGCTGTCGTCGTCGTCGTCGTTGTCGTTGTCTGTTAACTTTTTAGTGTTTCCACAATAACTTTAGTTCCAGTTATCCGATTGCTATGAAACTTTACAATGATGTTCCTTACCATAAAAGGATGCATGGGATTGATTTTGGGGGTCCCCCCATTTTTCGTTTAGAAATTAGGGGCCAAAAAAGGGCCAAAAATACTACTTTTTTGTTTGTTTCCACAATAACTTTAGTTCTAGTTATCCAATTGCTATGAAATTTGACAGTGATGTTCCTTACCATACAAGGATGAATGGGATTGATTTTGGGGGTCCCCCCTTTTTTGTTTCGAAATTAGGGGCCCAAAAGGGGAAAAAAATTCAAATATTTTACTTGTTTCCACCATAACTTTGGTCCTAGTTGGCCTATTGCTGTGAAATTTGTCAAGAATGTTTCTTACAATAAAAGAATGAACCTGATGAATTTTTGCGCTCCCCTTTTTCTCCGTTGTGTAATTAGGGGCCAAAAGGGGCCTAAATAAAAACTTTTATTTGTGGTCCGATTTTGAAATTTTTTTTTACATGATTGTTCTTGTCAAATAGCGGATACAAAATTAAGAATTAATTTTTGCGACCCCCCTTTTTTTCCCCTATTATGTAATTAGGGGCCAAACGGGGCCAAAATCGAAACTTTTTTATTTGTGGTCCGATTTTGAAATTATTTTTTGCAAGTTTATTTTTGTCAAGTAGCGAATCCAAATTTGAGAACTTATTTTTGCGACCCCCACCCCTTTTTCACCTGTTACGTAATAAGGGGCCGAAAATGAAACTTTTTTATTTCCGGTCCGATTTTGAAATTTTTTTTTGCATGTTTGTTCTTGTCAAATAGCGGATACAAAATTAAGAATTAATTTTTGCGACCCCCTCCTTTTTCCCCTTATTACGTAATTAGGGGCCAAATGGGGCCGAAATTGAAACTTTTTTATTTCTGGTCCGATTTTGAAATTTTTTTTTGCAAATTTATTCTTGTCAGGTAGCGATTCTAAATTTAAGAATAAATTTTTTGGGCTGTAATCATAATTTTAAAAAAATTCTGGTTCAATTTTTAATTTTTTCCCCAAACATTATTCTTTTAAAGAGTAGAATACAACATTCAAAATTTATATTTTTAGCCACTGGGTTGAAAGTCCATCAGAGAAGCATGTGTCAAAAACCTTTGTCAGTCCACCATGGGCTGCATGTGTCCAGAACAATAGACTATCCATATTAGGCCTAAAACGTACAGGGTTCAACATGTTGCGGTCGTATCATGCTGCGCTCGGCGAAGCTTTTTATTGGCCTATGGAATGAAAACTATTGCAGATAGAGAGAAGCTGTTGCTTGCTTAAATGTTCAGCTAATTTAGCTGTACAAAAGTCTCCATAGGGTCGAAGTTGTCAGATGACCTCTTATAGGGGTTATGGTCCCTAAAATAATGTTTTTTCATGTTTTTGGCCTATAGAAAGAAAACTATAGCAGATAGAGAAAAGCTGTTGCTTGCTTAAATGTTCAGTTCATTTAGCTCTACAAAAGTTTCAATAGGATCGAAGTTGTCAGATGACCCTTAATAGGGGTTACGGCCCCTAAAATAACCTTTTTAGCCCACCTGACCCGAAGGGTCATGTGAGCTATTGGCGTCCGTCGTCCGTCCGTCGTCCGTCGTCCGTCCGTCGTCCGTCGTCCGTCCGTAAACTTTTTCAAACGTTAACTCCTCTGACACCATAAGTCAAATTGAAACCAAACTTGGTGTAGTTGATCTTTAGGGTATGGCCTACAAATCTATTGTTCGGATTTTTGATTTTTAAAAAAACATGGCCGCCGTGGCTAAAAATAGAACATAGGGGTAAAATGCAGTTTTTTGCAAATAACTCAAAAACGGCTACAGATATCAAAATTCTGGCATAGGGTAAAAGTGATCAGCACCTCAAGATCTACCTACCCTGAAATTTTGAAGAAAATCCAACAACCCATGTAGGAGTTATTGCCCTTTTTGTGGATTTTTTGCAAATTTTGCACTGGTTTAGCTCAATATCTTTAAAACTATACAAGATATTTGAGAAATTTAAATTGCATATTGTTAAGCACATCAAGATCTACAAAATATGTAATAGGGTCAACATTGTAGAACCTTTCCTTTTAGGAGTTATTGCCCTTAGAACGTCAAAATTGAGCATTTTAACAGCATTTCCTCATTACATTGAAAACGTTAACTCCTCTGGCACTTCAAGTCCAATTGGAACCAAACTTGGTATAGTTGTTTATTAGCATTAGGTGTATAGAACTGATGTGGGAATTTTTGATTGGTCGTAAAACATGGCCGCTGTGGCTAAAAATAGAACATAGGGGTAAATGGCAGTTTTTTGCAAATAACTCAAAAACGGTGACAGATTTTAAAATTTTGATTGGGAACAAAAATGATCAGCACCTGAAGATCTACCAGCTCTGAAATTTTAAAGAAAATCCAACGACCCATGTAGGAGTTATTGCTCTTTTAGTGGATTTTTGGCAAATTTTGCACCTGTTTAGCTCAATATCTTGAAAACTATACAAGATATTTGAGAAATTTAAATTGCATATTGTTAAGCACATCAAGATCTACAAAATATGTAATAGGGTCAACGTTGTAGGACCTTTCCTTTTAGGAGTTATTGCCCTTAGAACGTCAAAATTGAGCTTTTAAAAAGCATTTCCTCATTACATTGAAAATGTCAACTCCTCTGACACTTTAAGTCAAATTGGAACCAAACTTGTTATTGTTGTTTATTAGCATTAGGTGTATAGAACTGATGTGGGGATTTTTGATTGTAAAACATGGCCGCTGTGGCTAAAAATAGAACATTGGGTTAAACTGCATTTTTTTGCTAATAACTCAAAAAGGGTGACAGATTTTTGAATTTTAATTGAGATAAAAGTGATCAGCACCTTAAGATCCACCATATTGTCAGATGACCCCCTTATTAAACTTATAACCCTTTCAATGTCAAATAGATTTTGCCTTATAGCCTTTACTTCAGGTACATATGTCAGGTGAGCGATTCAGGCTCCTGGGAGCCTCTTGTTTGCAAATAACTCAAAAACGGCTACAGATATCAAAATTCTGGCATGGGTAAAAGTGATCAGCACCTCAAGATCTACCTACCCTGAAATTTTGAAGAAAATCCAACAACCCATGTAGGAGTTATTGCCCTTTTTGTGGATTTTTTGCAAATTTTGCACCTGTTTAGCTCAATATCTTGAAAACTATACTAGATATTTTAGAAAATTAAATTGCATAATGTTAAGCACATCAAGGTCTACAAAATATGTAATAGGGTCAACGTTGTAGGACCATTCCTTTTAGGAGTTATTGCCCTTAGAACGTCAAAATTTAGCATTTTAACAGCATTTCCTCATTACATTGAAAACGTTAACTCCTCTGACACTTTAAGTTCAAATGGAACCAAACTTGGTATAGTTGTTTATTAGCATTAGGTGTATAGAACTAATGTGGGGATTTTTGATTGGTCGTAAAACATGGCCGCTGTGGCTAAAAATAGAACATAGGGGTAAATGGCAGTTTTTTGCAAATAACTCTAAAACGGTGACAGATTTCAAAATTTTGATTGGGAACAAAAGTGATCAGCACCTCAAGATCTACCAGCTCTGAAATTTTTAAGAAAATCCAACAACCCATGTAGGAGTTATTGCCCTTTTTGTGGATTTTTTGCAAATTTTGCACCTGTTTAGCTCAATATCTTGAAAACTATACAAGATATTTGAGAAATTTAAATTGCATATTGTTAAACGCATCAAGATCTACAAAATATGTAACAGGGTCAACGTTGTAGGACCTTTCCTTTGAGGAGTTATTGCCCTTGGAACTTCAAAATTGAGCATTTTAACTGCATTTCCTCATTATATTGAAAATGTTAACTCCTCTGACACTTTAAGTCCAATCAGAACCAAACATGGTATTATTGTTTATTATTATTAGGTGTATAAAACTGTTTTGGGGATTTTTGATTGGTTGTAAAACATTGCCACTGTGGCTAAAAATAGAAATAAGGTTAAACTGCATTTTTTTGCAAACAACTCAAAAAGTGTGACAGATTTTTAGATTTTGATTGAGAACAAAAGTGATCAGCACCTTAATATCCACCATATTGTCAGATGACCCCCTTATTAATCTTATGACCCTTTCAACGTCAAATAGATTTTGCCTAATAACCTTTACTTCAGGCACATATGTCAGGTGAGCGATTCAGGCTCCTGGAAGCCTTTTGTTTTTAGGAGTTATTGTCCTTAAAACAACAATATTTACCATTTTTCATTACTTTTTCCCTGAATTTCAAAGATTAACTTGTCTGACACCGTAAGACCAACTGCATTTTAACATGGCACACTTGTTAAATAGCTTATATGCTACAACTCTATTGTTCAGATTTTTTATTTGTCAAAAAACATGGCCGCCATGGCTAAAAATAGAACATAGGGGTAAATTGCATTTTTTGCTAATAACTCAAAAATGGTTTCAGATATCAAAATTGTGCAAGAATAAAAAAAAGATCAGCATATTAAGATCTACTGTGCTGAAATTTTGGGAAAGATCTGACTGCTGATGTGGGAGTTATTGCCCTTTTTCCTGATTTTTGCCAAATTTTGCACATATTAAGCCCAATATCTTGAAAACTAACCAAGATATTTCAGAAATTTAAATCACATATGGTTATGCACAATAATATCTACAAAATATATGTGTCTGTGTAGTTCAGGTGAGTGATTCAGGCTCCTGGGAGCCTCTTGTTTATCAAACCATGATAATTGGTACCTGCAAAAAGAAATCAATCCAGAGCTATCCTATTCTAAAGATTGTTTCTTGTATCATTTGATAGGTTGTTTCTTATTTATTCGCTGAGAAGGTGTTAGCTCCTGATAAGTTTGTCTTGCTCAGAGGTAACCATGAATTGAGAAGTGTACAGGAAATGTTTACATTTAGAACGTAAGTTTATAACTTTTACATGGTAAGATTTTGGACCTTTATTTTTGTTTTGGGTGGGGGAAAGGGGTCCAGCGGGGGAGCCCAGTGTTCCCCCTTTATGACCAGGAGTGCCCCCCCCCCCCTTTTCAAAAATTTCTGGATCTGCCACTGATTTTTATATGCTATGAAAGATCAAAAGGTTCTACAAATTGTAAGAAGATGGTGACAATTTGACATTTTGCTATAACAACAAGAAAATCATTCAGTTCCTTTATTCTTCTACTGAAAATACTGTTGACAGAACACAGAACTAACAACATACAATCTTCCATAAATAAAAAAAAAACTGTTTCAACATTTTTTTCAACATTTTGTAAGCAAAAGTAAAGTGATTGTTCTACTGTTGTTTAAATATTATTTCTGTGGTACCAATTTTTGTGGGTAGCAGTCAGCATCATAGATTATTTTCCAACAGAGTTTTCATTTGAACATTTGATATTGTATTCGTCTTGCAAACCATGAAATTCAAAATCCAACAAAATGTACTTTTTGGGAAACCACAAAGTTAATCCCAAGGAAAATACATGTAACCACAGTATATACATGTACTAGCAGTTCATTGAAAGGAATTTTTTTAGTGTATATATGAAACATATCTAAAGAATAGTTATTGCACAACAACAAAAATAAATAAACTCTTGTATACCTGTATAACATATATAATCTGTTTTTTTTCTTATATGTTTTTACAGTGAATGTATTACCAAGTTTGGTGACAATATAGGAGTACAGATCTGGGAGGCTGTAAATGACTGTTTTGATTGTATGCCTGTAGCAGCTACTGTTGATGACAGAGTTAGTGTTTTATGTTGATACATTAGCAGTTAAGGTTTTGGGGTGTATTGGAATCATCTGATCTGTCAGTCTGCCTATATATCTCATAAGCATAGCATTTCCTTAACTGCTTGAAACTTTGCATGAAGAAACACATCATATGAAAATGAACAATAAAAATTTCATGCACTTGGGTAAAATTCAGCAGAGATAATAAGATGAGCTATTGCCATCACTTGGTGTCCGTCCTCGTCGTCCGTCGTCGTCTGTCGTCGTCGTTAACTTTTCTTTGAAAATCTTTTCCTCCGAAACAACTGAAGGGATTGCTTTGAAACTTTGCACACTTCATCTATGGGATGTCCTCTACCAAGATTGCACAAATGGTGACCACCGTCCAAACAACATGGCCACGGTTACTAAAATTAGACTAGGGGGGTCAGACTACTGTTTTTGGCTTGTAAATAAAAAAGTATAAGAGATAGATGAAATCTGATGCCACGATACTGCTTCAGCATCAAAAGTTCTACAAAAGTCTGCATTGTGTCGAAGTTGTCAGATGACCTCTTATAGGAGTTACGGCCCCTTAAAGGTGAAAAATAGCATTTTTTCATGTTTTTGGCCTATAGAATGAAAACTATTACAGATAGAGAAAAGTTGTTGCTTGCTTAAATGTTCAGCTCATTTAGCTCTACAAAAGTCTCCATAGGGTCGAAGTTGTCAGATGAACCCTTATAGGGATTACAGCCCTTAAAATAACGTTTTTTCAAGTTTTTGGCCTATAGAATGAAAACTATAGCAGATAGAGAGAAACTGTTGCTTTCTTAAATGTTCAGCTCATTAAGCTCTACAAAAGTCTCCATAGGATCGAAGTTGTCAGATAACCCCTAATAGGGGTAACGCCCTGTAAAATGACGTTTTTTCAAGTTTTTGGCCTATAGAATGAAAACTATAGCAGATAGAGAAAAGCTGTTGCTTGCTTAAATGTTTAGTTCATTTGGCTCTACAAAAGTCTTCATAGGGTCAAAGTTGTCAGATAACCCCTTATAGGGGTTACAGCCCCTAAAATAACGTTTTTTCATGTTTTTGGCTTAGTGAATGAAAACTATAGCAGATAGAGAGAAGCTGTTGCTGCTAAAATGTTCAGCTCATAAAGCTCTACAAAAGTCTCCATAGGATCGAAGTTGTTAGATGACCCCTTATAGGGGTAATGTAATAGTTTGTGCGGTGTTTCAGTAACGGCCCCAAAAATGACGTTTTTTCATGTTTTTGGCTTAGTGAATAAAAACTATAGCAGATAGAGAAAAGCTGTTGCTTGCTTAAATGTTCAGTTTATTTAGCTCAACAAAAGTTTTCATTGGGTCAAAGTTGTCAGATGATCCCTTATAGGGGTTATGACCCCTAAAATAACATTTTTTCATGTTTTTGGCCTATAGAATGAAACAATTGTAGATAGAGAAAATCTGTTGCTTGCTTAAATGTTCAGCTCATCTAGCTCTAGAAAAGTGATTTCATGTTTAAGGTTGACTCAAGACCAGGTGAGCGATTCAGGCTCCTGGGAGCCTCTTGTTAGAATACTGTAAACCAACTTATTTTTCAGGAAAAAACAGAAATACATGTAAATGAAAAAAGGAATTGTTGCAAATATTTAATTTTCCATTGTAGTTATTTTAACAAAAAATATAAATATCCCACAGACATTACAGTCATTGACAGTGCAAAAATAAGTTGGCTTACAATAAAGTTTGATATGAAGCAAAAGTATTCTCAGTGAGATCTCTGTCAGTCTTAATTAACTCATTTACATTCATACTTTGGTTTGGGAGAGTGTCCTTTTAGCTCACTTAGTCTCTTGCCATGTGTGTTATTGTCATAATTTTATTGCATTCTTTACAAAAAGTTGTCTTTTTAAATATCTTTCAAGATGATATGCATATTAAGAAATTTCAACAAGATTTTAAATTTGTTAACACTTAAGAACACATAAATGTTGATAATTTAATTTTAAGGAAAACTTGATTCTTTATATTTAATATCACCTCCATATCTCAAGAACTATAAGTCCTGGGTTGATGAAATTTGGTATGCATATGCCCAATAGTAGTTTTGATTGTGTTTGAGAAATAACAATGTATTCCGATGGTGCTGGCAGGCAAGACTTACATTTACATGTAAGTGTTAATTCTTGTTAATTAATTGATAGATTTTCTTTAATTTTGATATTTATTTATAGTTTCTAGTTATTTTTTGTATCTATTTATAGATTTTCTGTGTACATGGTGGGATCCCTGGACCAGAACAAGAAGGAGGCTTGATAGAGAATATCAACAAAGTACCCTGTCCCCTTAAGGACCCAGAGATGGACAGTCCTCTGGCCTGGGAAATCATGTGGAGTGATCCTATTAGGTTCATAGTTATAATGGTTTTGTGTTATACTGAATATGTAAAAGTTTCGAATGGGGCTATTCTCACTAAATTCATGATCTTAAAATATCAGTGAAAATATTCTCCAGGAAATGATTTATTCTTATAGCAAAGAATTATAATAATCAGAAGATGAAATGATCTCTACACAGAAAGTTATATTTACACAGACAGGAAAACATCATCCCAATGAAAAATTTCAATGTTTACAGTATATTAATGTTTTTATATCTGTAGCTTAAGGTAGGGTACTGTCAAAGTTTTTTTAGAGGCGAATAGAGAGATATAAATTGATTGTAACATTTCCAATAAAAAAGAGTAAGTGTTATTAAAATCTGTGAATTTTTTAAATTCCCTTCAACTTCCTCTTAAAAACATTTTACTATTAAAGGGTTTCTTAAGGCAATCTGAAGGTTTAAACATTTTAAATGTTAAGGGAAAATCTGTTTATTTGTCGAAAAATAACAGATGATTTACAATCAAAATCTGCCTTTATTGTGGCTTAGAAATACCTTCAGCATATTCTACCATATAACAGGTTATTTTAGTTGGAAAGTAAACAACATTCTTCTATAATTAACAACTGGTTCTTTTAAGTTTAAAGGTGAAGAAGGCAAAAATCAAACAAAGTTCCCACTAAAACAATGGGCAAGAATAATCATATACATGTGCAATTTAATTTTAAGGCTTTCCTTTATCCTCTTGAAAATGCAAAAAATTGAACCCATCCAGAATTACTTACTACATGTATATGATTATTCTTGCCCATTGTTTTAGTGGGAACTTTGTTTGATTTTTGCCTTCTTCACCTTTAAACTTAAAAGAACCAGTTGTTAATTATAGAAGAATGTTGTTTACTTTCCAACAGCAGAGCCAGAAAGCAGGGTTGGGGTGTAGAAACCTTCATTTCACTGGAATATTTTGTTATCTTCATACATATTTTGGTCAAAAATGGACCTGAAACTTCATCCTATACTGAAGATTGAATCTCTTCTTTTAAAATTTCTTGTTTAAATTATTTTCTGTGAAAGTATCAATATTTGTGGGGTAACAATTTTGTGTTTTTTGAGGGTAAGGCAAACCACAAAATTAAATTTCTAACAAGCAGAGAATTAAATGTTGCATTTAACAGAGAATGTTTTAAAACTATGATTTTATAAATCCATGAATATGTAATTTACCCCTAGTGCTAATCCAAATTCATACCCACGAATGTGAGTACTTTAACAGAAACTTTAAACTCTAATATACTTTAAACAAAACCAAGCCGTTTATGATGTTCTTTACCCATTTATTTCATTTTTCAGTTGTGAAAATATCACAGAAGAAATAAAAGATGATTTAGACAAGCATAAAGGATTTGTATATAACACAAGGAGAGGGACGGCTCATTTCTTCAGCATTGAAGCATTGAATTCTTTCCTGGACAGGAATGGATTATCACATGTAATCAGAGCTCATGAAGTACAAGAAGCTGGTTTTCAGGTACAATATGGCTAGAAGTATTGAGATTTTTGTCAAGATTTCACAGATCTGGGTTATAAAATGGGGAATGCTGGGCGACAGGCAGGCCGTGATAAATTTTTTTTTTACATTTTTCTCAGCATCAATTAAGCACTGACACTTGATATTTTGTATACAGATCAGGGTGGGTATTAGGTTTCAGGTTGTTGATCACCTTCTTCCTGTTTAACAAAATGTGGCGGTTTTTGTCTTACAGATTTTTGGGTTTTTGTTTGTTTTGGTTTTGAATATCTGATCATACTTTACATACTAAGAGCTATGGGGATTTTCAATAACAGTTTATTTCATTATGATGTGTTATGTAAACTCTCATTAAATTTTATTTTCAAACATTATTAAAATGAATGCCTAAAATGTCAAATTTAAGGGAAGCTTGGTCAAAAAGGGTAAATTTATGAAAATGTTTTATTTTTTATTTTTTAAGGGTGTACACCCTTTCCCCCCTTTTAATCCACCACTGTCATTGCAAAGAATTTTTTTCTTTTCTTTATAGGTACAACAACAAGGAAAACTTTTAACAGTATTTTCATCATCAGGGTATTGTGGAGGGTCAAATGAAGCTGCCTGTGTTTTAGCTGACAATTTTAAGTTACGAATGATTCGATTGGATACTACATGAGAAAGATCTAAGGTTACCCAATCAGCTCTCAGCTTTAAAAGGCAGCTACCAAAGTTATGATGGCCAGGTTTTGTAAAATGGCTGATTTTTGAAAGGTTTATATATCATGCTGACTTAATTTATAAAATTTGGCTCTTTAATCACTCCCCCAAAAATGGGTTTACCATTTTAGGATCATGCTTTGTATATAAACAGGTCGAAGAATCTACCTTTTAAGGAAAGTGTTTACATCAAACTTTTGACCAATGGTTTTAGAGAGAATATAAATAACTACGATCACCAACAGGTGCTTTTTGAGAAATAATTCAACAAAAACTGACTCGCTGAACAAATTTTAAAAATGAGCGGTGAAAAAATTAGTTGGTCTGTTTGCATCAAAATCAGATAAAAAGTTATAGTATAAATGACACCTATTTTTCCCCGAGGAGCATTGACCAGTAGGGGGATTTTATTCTTATTTTGAACTTTGTTATTGTCCATTGGCCAATGAACCAAATGAAATAAAAGTCAAAATGTGGAACATTACATAACGTGTGCCAAATAAAAAAATGTTTAAAAACAAAACTTTTCGGTATTGACAAAATATTAGCGAGGAAGTTGAAGAAAATATGTTTATGGTGAGAACCTTCGTATAAAAACTTCGAAAAAGTTTAACTAATTTTCCTATTTTAAAGGTCATTTTTAAAAAGAAATTTGATTGATTGATAGGTCAAATCAAATCTAGATGACTCAACCTGATGAAATAGACTTAGCTATAACTTTTGTGGTAGTACCTTAGGATTTATTATGAACAAACAGTTTTATAGTATATTTATGAATAAATCAAGTCATTAAAATTTGATTAGAAGTAAAAAAGTAGTTAAAATTTTCTTGATTAAAGGGAATCGCAAATACAAAAACAACTGTTTTTCCAAATCCATTGAAATTAGTGCCAATGAATTTCAGCAGGTTCACAGGTTTTTTTAATTTTGAAAAGACACTGCAGATCCCCATTATTTAAAGAACTTTCTGCCAATTTTTTTGTGAAAACAACAGTTATACCTGAATTAGACCTTTCAAATGTTACCAATTTTACAGCCTATTTTATCAGTGTTATTGTTGTTAAGAATAATGTTTTTAACGTACAGAGTTGAGAAAGAAGAGAAAACCCTAATCGGAAATGAATTTCAAGTTCAAGAGATTATAGTACTTAACATTAACCAGAAACAAGAAACCTATTTAAAATTGCTGATAATGTATTGAATTATGAAGATAAACAGCTTCACAAAGTGTGCTATTTTTTTAATTTTGATATCTGTTATTGTGACATTGATGTTTAAAGCTTTTTTCTCTACTGTTAATTATTAGGTCATACAAAACAATTTTTTTATAATGTGGCCTGCAACATGTAGCAAAGCAACATATAGGAGTCACTTTGACACTATCCATCGTCTTGAGTTATCCTGCATCCAGCACGCTGAGGTGTCACAAAAATTTCAGTCACAGTTTTCCCTGGAATCTCTGGAGCTACAAGTCACAGGCTCTTTATATTTGGCAGATGGCTTTCTCCTATAGTACTATATGGTGTGAAGTGATTTTATACCCATAACTTATCAACTTCCTATTTACCGAATATTTTAAGACACAGGTGACATATGTCTTCCATGAGAGACCGCCTTTCTAGTATTCTCAAGCCATATATTTTTTTAAATAGATGGGGTAGAGAAGCATCTACTCATGTAAAGTAGATGTGGCAACTTTTTTACAGTGTTAACACAAACAAATAGCAATGAGTCATAGATGTAGATGAGTGAATGTGTGAGAAATATTCACGAGTTACCCAACAACCAAATAATTAACAATCGTGCACGATTGAATGTCACAAGTTCTTTTTCCCATATTTCTTGATTTGGAATAAGTTATACTATTTATTGCAAACTATCATTGTCTTTGGAGCTACAATTATATCTGAATTTGGATTTTTTGTTGTTGGACTATTTATGCAGGCAAAATGGTTTTTGACATGATAGACAATGTTAAAGGAAACATATTCTTTCATTTTTAATATTATTTCAGAGTTTGGCTTTAGTGCCGTGTGGAGGTCGTAGAAAGCTTCCCCGTGCTTCAGTTGTATGCTCTTATATATTTTCGAGTACTGGAATATGTTTTGGAAAAACACAGTTTACATATTTTCAAAATTTGACAACGTTTGGCTGTTTCTTTAAAAAATGATAGATTTGTCTGTTTGGTCATTGTGGTAATATTTTTTGGCATTTTTTAAAATCAAATCTAATATTCTACCGGTTTTCCAAGTTTTCTACTCCTAGCGTGTCTGATGAAGGTTAATCCAGAAAAGCGCTTCACACGCAGTGAAATTTTGCTTTTGATCATTTTTTAAAATCATTTCAATATGTGGATCGTGTCTTTTTGGCACATATTCCATATTCTTTCGTTTTTAATAATAACATTTGAGTAACCAAAAACACATAAATTTTTATTTGCTCAGTGAAATAAAAGATTATCTGTTTACTAGAAAATCTCAATATTTCACTGCTTAGAATTTAGGTAATTATTAGATATCCTCACAAGTCCTATCACAACTTTATGTTTATCAATTGCTTTCCAGCACACACATATTTTAAACGCCCTCCTAAATTATGTAAATTCACTGCTGTTATTTATCTAAGATATTGTATCCCTGAATTTAGATGTCTGGTTTTTGTATGTCATTTTGTTTTTGTTTTAGTGAGTTTCATAACCATGTATTGTTAATTTCCATTTTGTGAGCTGGGGGAGTTATATCTTTAAGACAATCATTTTTGTTTTAGACTCCTTTTTTAGGGGGAGGGTAGTAACATTCCACTTCAATTGAAATTCAACATGTACATGTATTAGTTCAATGTAAGTTATTGACATTCCTATGCTATTAACTTTTCTTATTGGCCGGATTTCATGGAGTGAAAAATCAGGGCTATAAAATGGTGAATGTCGGGCCGGCGGGCGGTGTGCGGGTGGGAAAGAAATTTTCGTTACAGTTTTCTCAGCTACTATAAATCACAGCCACTTGATATTTAGTATAGAGCATTGGGGTGAGGTCCCATAAGGTGGGATGTGACTTCAGGTCTGTCGATCACCGACTTAGTTAATTTTTGACAATAATGTCCAATAGTAGAAAATTTTCATAACAGTTTTCTCAGCAACTATTTCTCATAGCCACTTGATATTTGGTATACAGTATCAGGGTGAGGTCCCATAAAGTGGGATGCGATTTTAGGTCTGTCCGTTATCTACTTCCTGTTAACCGACTTAGTTAATTTTTGTCAATAATGTCCAATAGTAGAAAATTTTCGTAACAGTTTACTTAGCAACTACTAATCACAGCCTCTTGATATTTGGTATGCAGCATCAACATGGACTCAAATAATGTGGTCTGTTGCTCACCTACTTCTTGTTAAACGAAATCCGGCCATTTCTGTCTTTGACCCATTTTTTAAAAAAAAATTGTCAAGATAAGCATACAATTTGTCTGTAGCATTTGTTTTAGACTGAATTACATGGTTTACAAGTTCTTATTTTTTTTAACACATTTGCACAAAATTTAGTTTTTATTTCAAAATTATCATATGACAGATCACATTATAACTTGTTGTTAATGAAATACAACAAAAATAATCTATGTAAGAAGTATATGTTGTTTTCTTAGTAGATTTGTTTTGTTATGTCATATCAAAATTTTTTGAATTATACCCCAGCTTCAAAAACGAGGTGGGCACCTTGTTAAACCGGTGTCTAGTTCTTTCTCACTTTTTTTTTGTAAAGGCAGGGGTATCACTAATGAGCATTAATTCACAGATTTCACTTGTTCCATCTCAATGTAAATGGAAAAATGTTGCTTAATCCATTATATTTATAACAGTAAGATTTATGAGTGATCATTTTGTATACATACCACATTTTAAGCAGTCTCTTCATTTTTTGAGCTGGGAAAAAACTGACACACATGAAAATAAATTTTAATTCCTCTGTATGCCAGTTAGTTTTAAAATAACATACAATGTATTTAACTTTGTCTCAGATGGTGGTCATTAATACCTAGTTTCATTGTAATCAGTATATTATTATACCCCCCACTTCAAAAGTGGGGGGTATATAGTGATAGGGGTGTCCGTCCGTCCTTCCGTCCGTCCTTCCGTCCTTCCGTCCGTCCGTCCTTCCGTTACACTTCAGGGTACCCATCTCTTATCCACAACTCCTTCTAAACCCCTTGGTGGATTTTCATGAAACTTACACACAATCTTTGTGACATAATGTAGATGTGCACCTACTATTTTAAAATTTGATCAGAATGATTTTTGGGGTTTCCCATAGCAAAACATGGACTTAGCCATTGGACTTCATGGGGGTACCCATCTCTTATCCGCAACTCCTCCTAAACCCCTTGGTGGATTTTCATGAAACTTACACACAATCTTTGTGACATAATGTAGATGTGCACCTACTATTTTAAAATTTGATCAGAATGATTTTTTGGGTTTCCCATAGCAAAACATGGACTTAGCCATTCGGCTACATGGGGGTACCCATCTCTTATCCTCAACTCCTCCTAAACCCCTTGATGGATTTTCATGAAACTTACACACAATCTTTGTGACATAAAGTAGATGTGCACCTACTATTTTAAAATTTGATCAGAATGATTTTTGGGGTTTCCCATAGCAAAACATGGACTTAGCCATTCGGCTACATGGGGGTACCCATCTCTTATCCGCAACTCCTCCTAAACCCCTTGATGGATTTTCATGAAACTTACACACAATCTTTGTGACATAATGTAGATGTGCACCTACTATTCTAAAATTTTATCAGAATGATTCTTGGGGTTTCCCAAAGCAATACATGGACTCAGCCATTCGACTACATGGGGGTGCCCATCTCTTATCTGCAACTCCTCCTAAACCCCTTGATGGATTTTCATGAAACTTACACACAATCTCTGTGACATAATGTAGATGTGCATCTCCTATTTTAAAATTTTATCTGATTAATTTGTTTGGGGGTGGGGGGTATTTATTTGTGAGCTGCGGCTCACAGTTTTTCTAGTTTATGTTAAGTTTTATCATGAGAGAGATATATTTTTAACAAGTTACTCAGTCAAATATTATATTGAATTTTATTTTATATGGAAGTGGAGTGGTCGTATTGTAATTATATAAATTTATTTTTAATTTTTATATTTATTTGTTTTATCATTATAATGTTGAGCAATTCCAAGTTTAGTAGCTCCTTTACCAAGAAAATGTATTATTAACAGATGTGAGGTGACATTAATCAAGAGATTTTGAATGTCACCAGTTACCGTAAGAATATAGAGGTGAATATGACCTCCTTTGTTGACAATTTTTGGGGCTATTTCAGAAATAAATCAATGGAGGGGATTAGGGATGGAAGGCACATTTTTCCAAACCCCACCACCCATACTAATTTTTATACTCCATCTATGAAACAAGGGGGGGGTGTAGTGTTTTTTTGTCTGTTCGTATGTGCATCCCAAATGTTGCAAGATGGGGCATTATGTCTGTAATACATATTCTTGTTTTAAGAATGTTTAATTCATTTTTCTTATGAACCCAATCTTATAATGTATAAAAAGTGCCCACCCACTTTATTTTTTTCCTGGAATAGCCATTTACTTGAGAACTATTTTTGTGAAATCTTCAAAATTGAAATACCCCCGGTAATACCATAGTAATGTTAATTGTCTTAAAAGCCTTCCCTGAAATTATTTCTGCTGTTAGAAATATGAGTGATAGTTTTATTAGAAATAATTTGCACTAAGAAATATTTCTTTTATTTTTGATAACTATCATGCTGCAAGTTATACATGCAATAAAAAATTACAGTTCCAGGTAAAATATTTTGCTATGCCTGATGCATGTTTTGTTAATATCACAGTTTTAAATGTTCAAAATATGACTGAGGTCACTGAATATCTATCTATTCCTATGTTTTTCTTTCACATTTGTTTTTTATAAAGAAATCTGAGTGTATTATGCATCAGTTATTTTGTTATATGAAAGAGAATAAATTTGAAAAAACTTGACTTATTCAGCTTCTTAATCTTATACATCCAAATTGTCCAATTGGTAGTATAGTAATTGCACTATAGCCTAGAAATATTGGGATATTTCCTAAGTACTGTAAATTTATTTATTTATTCATGACTACAATATTTCGTGTTTTATTGTCATTACTTTTTGGCGGCTATTTATTTTTGTAATTTGTTGTAAAAACAATTAAATTACTATGAAAATAAGAAAATTCACGACAATTTATTTTCAAGAATGTCTGTTCTGCTGCAAATATAGATGGCTCACAAAATAAGTTGGTTTGCAGTATATTGTGAAGAAATATTTAGGGCCCCGCATCTGCCCTATAGTTTTCACTTTGTCCGTCTGTCAACAATTCTTGTGAACACTAAAACTCAAAAACTATTAACAACACAGTTCTTAAATTTTGTACAGCTACTTAGTAGCATGTCATAATTTGCTTATTAAAATTTTATGCAAAAATGTTAGATATTTTCGGAAAAAAACTTCATTTTTTATCGAAAATCACAGATTTTGAGAATTGGACTTTGTGAACACTATAACTCAAAAACTGTTAACAATACAGTCCTGAAATTCTGTACAGCTGCTAAGTAGCATGTCTTGATTTGCATATTAAAATTTCGTGCAAATTTGTTAAATAGTTTTGAAAAAAAACTTCATTTTTTTACGAAAATCACAGATTTTGAGAATTGGACTTTGTGAACACTAAAACTCATAGGCTATTAACAATACAGCTCTGGAGTTTCATACACATTCCATGGAACATGCCTTAGTGGTTATAATCAAAGTTAGTATTTTGAGAACACTTAGATTTTTTGCGGCGGGGCCCTTTCTGACTTTGTCAATATTCTAGTGGATTTTGTCTCCCTTGTGAAGCAGAGCAGAGTAGGTGTTGCTAAACCAGTGGCAGTGGCGTTAAATATCAATTTTAAAGTTTTATGAACACCTCCATATCTCAAAAACTATAAGTCCTAGGTTGATGAACTTGGTATGCATATGCCCAAGAAATAGCTGGCACAGTTGCATCTGTCTGTTGGTTTCTTTCCAAGATCTTTTTATAGGATTTATGGCTCGTTATTGAATGAAAATATAGGAAAATAAAGAATTTGCATTTCTAATGGTGCCGGCAAGGGATACCTACTATAATGTTTACTTTTTAATGTCTCTGTGGTATGACTTTTCAATCAGCGATAGCATTAACTATAATGTTAAAATATTAGGAGCTGATGATATTTGGCACCTTTATGAAAGCGTCTGATATCATAGGATGCCTCTTCAGGTCTGTCGCATATCTACTTTGAAAATCTGTTTTTGGGGCCCGGGAGGCGAATAGGCCCGCAGCAGCGCTAAGCTTGTCGGTAAAAGTCCACTAAAGAGCGCTCAGAAACCTGACATCGGGGTCAGGCCGCTTTGCCCACAAAGCGACTGGGATGTGTGCCCCAGGTGGTTGAATGGGGCAGGCCTGACATCGAGAGATGCGGGGTCGTCAGGCGATAATGCGGAGAACCTGACCGCAAACCATAGTGGTGCACCGTGTTGGGAAAAATGTCACGTTCCTCGCACGTTAAAGGTCTCGGTAAGAGTAGGACCCGTAGGATCCCCATGCAGGAGGCAAAATTTCCCGTCCCTACCCATCACTCCTTTTTCCAGTGGCAGTCAAAACTCTCCTACCCGATTGGCCTTGTGTCCCCATTTCCTCCACTTCATCATCATTTCATGTTCATTGTATCACCACTTTCATGTTCATCTCCCGGATAAAGCCGAAATCGCGCTGCTTGGGAGTAAAGCAATAACTAACTAACTAACTAATTGTTACGGCAAAGACGAAAATCAGAAACGGATGACGGGACGGACACCGGATCATTTATGACCGTAACAATAAGAATGTTCTTATTATTACGGCACTTATTTTTACGGCATGGACGATATAATTGACATAAGAGATTTACCAGAGATAAGATATTTTATAGTTAACTTCTTTCGCTATTACTAATAATAATTTAACTTTTTGCCGTAGTGAGTGTCCCGGCTAAAGAGAAATCATGATCTCTTCTGTATACACTCCTATGGTTAAGAAATATCTAACACTTAAATTGTAAAGAATGGACGGACACGAACAAAATTTTTGTTTTGGGAAAAAAAATAAATGATAGTCCGAGCTTTGAAACTGAAGATGTAGACGAACTTGTATTCAACCGTTATCATCGACTGTGATGGATGCCTTGAATGGTTTCACCAGAAATGCGCAGGATTAAAACGAAAACCCGAAAGCCACTTATTGGTTGTATGTGTCGCATGTTCAATAAGTCATACATGTGACGGATCCGTGATGACAAAGCTGGAGATTTAGATTTTTTTGGCTGGAGATTGGACCTAAAAGCGGGAGATTTTCAAAGCCCATTACAATTGCATTTCGGTGTCAATTGGGGGCACTAGCGTGTGCCAAATATACATGGCTTCATTGATTAATCTCTAACTGTTTATACAATCATCAGGCCAATTATGGCAATAAACCTTTAATTAACACCTTTACCTGTTAAATTAACGTTTACCTAATTGGCAAACCCCTAAAACAACGGAAATGTTTTATGACTGAACAATTAAAAGGTCTATAAAACTAAAATTTTATCGTGTCTTGAAAAAGCGGGAGATTACACAAAAAGTCGGGAGAACGGGAGATGGATCAAAAAGTCGGGAGATTTCGTCTCCCGGCGGGAGAATCACATGTATGATAAGTTATCAGAATAACTTTGAGTTAAATTTAGATTATTAGAATTTTTTGCCCGCTTGGATTGCATAAATTAAAAAAAATGCCACTCTTTATTTCATACAGGGATGTCCAAAACAAGTTTTATTTAATCCCTGTTTCATATCGTCACTATATGGATCTATATCTTTTTGCCGTAATAATAAGTGCCGTAACAAATATTCTTATTGTTACGGTCATAAATGATTCGGTCTCCGTCCCGTCATCCGTTCCCGATTTTCGTCTTTGCCATAACCGTATCCTGTGCCTTTAAAAAAGCCAACTTTCAATGTTTTGCAGTCGCCAGTGCAGGGAATCTGATGGTTCTGTTCTAATGAAACATTTTTTTGCAGATAGAGAAAAGCTGTTGCTAATTGCTTCATGTTAAGCAATCTTTAGGAACGTGTTATGGGCGCAGGCCTTCTAAGGCTTCTATGTCCATTTCTGTTGTCTCCTTTTGATTGCCCTTCTGTTCGAAGCTTCTTAATTAGATGATTGTACAGTTCTTTTGCACATGTGAGGTCATATTTGACGTCCTGATTTCCCCAAAATGTGTCTAGGGCTATTTCAAAACGTTTTACGTTTTGGACTGGATTGTGCTATCTGGTAGGCTGTTCCAAGGATTTGTTGGTGAATGAGATTTGCGTGAATTTTTTTATGCCCCAGCGACGACATGTTGGGGGCATTAAGTTTTACTCATGTCCGTCCGTCATTATGAATTTCAAGTTTTTCTTAGGAACCGTACATCAGAATGATTTGAAACTTAGTAGGATTGTTCAGTATGACAAACTATACGTCCTTTGCAATTTTGAGAACTGTCAGACATCTTCTTCCTGTTTGGGACTTAGACTATGAACATTTTCGTCAAGCTTTTCTCAGGAACCATGCATGAGAATCATTTGAAACTTGGTAGGATGGTTCAGTATGACAAACTATACGTCATAAGCGATTTTGAGAACTGTCAGATATCTACTTCCTCTTTGGGACTTAGGCCAATGGGAAAATATGTGAACATGACTAGGAAAATTTCCGTCAAGCTTTTCTCAGGAACCATGCATGAAAATGATTTGAAACTAGGTAGGATGGTTCAGTATGACAAACTATACATTCTAAGCGATTTTTAGACCAGTCAGACATCTACTTCCTGTTTGGACACATTCCTTCTTTATCTTAAATTTCATGCTGTTCCGTCTTGCTCTTGTGTTTGTGTCCCTTACTTGCATATTTTCAGTACTTCTTTGTCATATACCCCCTTGAGTATCTTGAATTTTTCAATACTATTCCCACGTAGCCTTCTATAGTACTTAAAGGTAGCATAGAAGGCTGATTATTTTGTTTTTCATTATTTTCTTTCTAGTGAAGCATTCAATTTTCATTGCATCTTCATTTTTCGTATAAAAGTGAAAGGTAAATCTTTGACATTCATTCGTTATTAATGCTATATACATATCTAAAAACATATCAAGATATATTTTGTAATTAGCATACGGTATAACTTATGTCGATCATTTAAAAGTTAAAAAAGGTACTCGTTTTTAACACATTTGCATAAAATTAACACAAGTTTTTATGTTAATATTACCATATGTTCATTACTTATAAATGTTTCAAAGGTTAACCTGAAAGGGAACAAAAGACCTTTTCTCGTTAGTTTATACATTGAAGACCCGGTGGGCTACTTTTTAAAGACTTTTGTGTAAAATTAATTAAGTGAAAAGTATAATAGCTAGGCATCTGATATCAGGTATACAGACACTAAGGGTTATGGTCTATGCAACTGGCACCATGCCATTTGACCCTGACCCTATTTTCATGGTTTAGTGACTCTGTTGACTTGGATGAAGTGAAAAGTATATTATCTTCTCCTTCGCTTTGCTCATCCGAAGATAAAATATTTCTCATATAAAAAAAATAACAACAACAGTTTTGGGACATTTCCACACCGACCAGGTTAATTAAACAAATACAAAAAGCTGTGGTTTTAATTTACCGGCACTGGTAGATGGGACAACATGAATATCTACAAAATTATAGACAAGAATTAAAATATATCCTCATAATTAGCAATCAAAATATAACTGTCACGGTGTATTATATATACACTCAAAACTCCACTACAAAGCGTTAATATACAAAAAAATATATATCTGTCGAGCTGGTGTATTCAGTGTGAAAACTCTCGACAACTGAATCCTGTGAAAATTCTACCTTAAATATGACCAAACCAAATTACTAAAAATAATCCACAGAAAAAGTAGATTTAATTGAAATTCTTAACCGAAGAGAAAGTAAAATATTATGGTTAGGCATCTTATATTATATTTGGGGATTATGGTTTACACAACTGACGTCACTATGTAATGAGACCTTGACCCCATTTTCATGGTTGAATGACTTAGTGAATGTTGGTCTTTTTCATTGTTTCTCAATAGCTGTGGTATCTAGAACACACTTCAGACATTTTTGTGATGGTTAAAAGGAATTCTGTCATCTGTCACCTGACCTCGACCTTAACTTTTCTGAAGGCCCAACTAGACCTTCAATGAGTTCTGTGATGGTGCCAACTGGCGAAACATACTTTAGTGTCAACTCTTGTCATCTTGTCAGCGCAACTCCTCTGAAACTACTGAACCGAATTCAATGAAACGTGGTATACTCATGGGAAAAAAAAGCTGTGCGTGTCTCTTGGAAATCAATTGTACCAATATTTCTCATAATCAGAAAATCGTAAAAAATACGGTTATCGAATTGAAATTGTCACTGAATGTCGAGTGGACCATGCAGATCAATTTTGGGTAAAAATCCGAAAAAAATTTAATTCCAGTTTCTGAGATTCAAAAATCATTTTTTTTAACCCAAAAATGAAAAATCAAGATTTTCACTCAAAATTTAAACTCACCTGTTAACTTTTAACTAAAAGGAGAAACTTTTTTGGTGAAAACTTAATTTCAAAAATGTGCATTGTTTCCAAAGTGTGATTTTGTGAATTTCAAATTGACACTACCTGATTTCAAACTGCAAACAAAACATCTTTTAGGTGTCTAAAAATGAATTTCTTTGCCCAATTGAGAAAAATGATTTTGCAACTCTTTTGTGATAAATGTATGGTATACTAAATAAAATTTTGATTTTGTGACTTTTCAAAGTGATGCACAGTTTCTTTTTTCCATTAGTATATATAGGAAGGACACCATATGTGGCTGTGTTTATGACCAGGAATTTTTTATCCTTAAATTTTTGTGGGGAAAATGGCCCTTTGAACTTTTTGGGGAAACGGGGGGGGGAAGGGTAGCATCGTTTTGTAGTCCAAAACAAACTTTAATTCATTTTATTTTTATTATTATTTCTGGTTTAACCTTTAAATTGTATAGATTCTGTTTAATTATGCTAGTCTTATTTGGCTTTTTGGTTCATAATGTGACATATTAGAAAAAAACCATATCCATCTATTTGAGTTAAAATATAAAAAAAAGTTTTCAGGAATAAATATAATATAATTAGCAGTCACGAAAACGCATCACACCATATGAGACTCCTACCTAAAGCTGAATACTAAATATCGAAAGCCTGCTAATAACAGTTGCTGAAAAACATAAACCGCGACGGATTCACAAAAGGACGGACGCCGGCGCATTTCTTCGGTCCCGGTCCACGTTGTTGGGACACTCAAAGCAAGAGTATGTGTGCAATGGCTTTTGTAGAAGTGGTTCAACAGTAATATTATAGCATTTAAGGCTCTCTTTTTGAGATGATCATGAATAGGTTAATATATAGTTATTTCTCTGTGTCATGTTGAATACTGTACTAACCATGAACATGTATTAAAAAAGATGTGCCTGATAGACTTAAATTTTGTTGTGAAAACTGAAATTCGCATGGCCTATACATTCTTAAATCTAAGCAGATAGACTATTTGATTTGCACTGAACGTGCAAACAAACACTATGGGTTTCCCTTCTAAATTTTTTTACAAATCTCTATTATATCCCATCCGCACTATATATAATAATAATAAAAAAGAATACTCGTAAACTAAATCCATTATTATTGATTATCTTTAAAATACATGTATTGAAAGCCTCGCCTTTTTAACAGTTTTCATATCCCGGCACATGAAGTGGCGAGGTATTATGTTATTCCCCCAGTTTCTTTCGGTGTCTGTCTGTCTGTCAGTCCGTCCGTCCCCCGAAGGTTTCCGACCAAAAACTCGAAAACGCGTCAAGGGATTTAAATTATATTTTGTACAGCTTTCTAGTACAATAAAATACAAGTCAAGATTGATTTCCAGCATGATCCGAAGAATGGTTTTTCAGATATGCCACTTTGAAAAATCAAATTTCATGAAGTTTTGAGTTTCCAACTGATAACTTTATAAACGCGTCAAGGGATTTGAATGATATTTTGCACAACTGTTTAGAACAATAAAATAAAGGTCAAGTTTAATTTCCAGCATGATCTGTAAAATAGTTTTTGAGATTGGCCACTTTGGAAAATAACATTTTATGAACTGTTGATATTATATCGTGAAAGGGTATCATTTAATGTCCCACTAGATGCACTGTTTTTAATAGTGCAACGGTTTTGAAAACTTAGGATAAGATCAGTATAGCGGAAAATGAGTATGTGTTTATACAAACCAGATTTTCTCCTTGGGAAAAACTATACTCATATTTCCCCGTATATACTAGATCCTCCGGGGTGAAAGGTGAGTATATACGCATTTTCCGGGGGGGATTCTTCTATGAGGGAAAAATAGTATGTAACACCAGTACCATCGGAATTCCCCTTTTCAGCAAAAGCTATCAAAGTCACCCAACTGGAAAATCAATGTCAAGGTCAAACGAAAGGATGCAGCTTTGCTAAGCTACAATTGGGCTTCAGTCTATTTTGTAATGATAATAATTACGCGTTTTATTTTCTAAAAATGCAAATTACAAAATAGGAAATTAATTATGCATTCGGTGCCATTGGGTGCGAACTTGTAACTAGCTTAGGGAGCAACCATTTGATTTTTAGGGGGCTATGGATATTTTCTTCGTCTTGCCGTTTTTGTTTTTGTTTTGAAAAAGTCGAGCCTGGATTTTTTTAATATATTCTTATTTCTAAAGCAACTTTAATTTTTTAGCCAAAAATACCATCCTACCCCTTTTTTACCTAATGCACTGTCATGCCTTTTTATTAGCTCACCTGGACCGAATGTGAGCTATTACCATCACTTGGCGTCCGTCGTCGTCGTCGTCGTCTGTCGTCCTTTAACAATTTTTCAAAAATCTTCTCCTCTGAAACTACTGAACAGAATTTAATGAAACTTTGTATGAATGATCCATAGGGTGTCCTGCACCAAACTTGTGTTTCGATTTTTGATCCGTCAAAAAACATGGCCACCGTTACTAAAAATAGACCAGGGGGGTCAGACTACTGTTTTTGGCTTGTAAATCAAAAAGTATAAGAGATAGATGAAATCTGATGCCACCCTACTGCTTCAGCATCAAAAGTTCTACAAAAGTCTCCATTTGGTTGAAGTTGTCAGATGATTCCTTATAGGGGTTACAGCCCCTTAAAGGTGAAAAATAGCGTTTTTTAATGTTTTTGGTTTATAGAATGAACACAATTGCAGATAGAGAAAAGCTGTTGCTTGCTTAAATGTTCAGGTCAATTAGCTCTAAAAAAGTCTCCATAGGGTCGAAGTTGTCAGATGACCCCTTATAGGGGTTACAGCCCCTTAAAGGCGAAAAATAGTGTTTTTGGCCTTTAGAATGAAAACTATTGCAGATAGAGAAAAGCTGTTGCTTGCTTAAATGTTCAGCTCTTTAAGCTCTACAAAAATTGTCATAGGGTCGGAGTTGTCAGATGACCCCTTATAGGGGTTATAGCCCCTTTAAGGCGAAAAATTGTGTTTTTGGCCTATAGAATGAAAACTATTGCAGATATTGAAAAGCTGTTGCTTGCTTATATGTTCAGCTCATTAAGCTCTACAAAAAAAATCATAGGGTCGAAGTTGTCAGGTGACCCCTAATAGGGGTTACAGCCCCTTAAAGGCGAAAAATAGTGTTTTTGGCCTACAGAATGAAAACTATTGCAGATAGAGAAAAGCTGTTGCTTGCTTAAATGTTCAGCTCATTAAGCTCTACAAAAGTCATCAAGGGGTCGAAGTTGTCAGATGACTCTTTATAGGGGTTACAGCCCCTTAAAGGCGAAAAATAGTGTTTTTGTCTTATAAAATGAAAACTATTGCAGATAGGGAAAAGCTGTTGCTTGCTTAAATGTTCAGCTCATTAAGCTCTACAAAAGTCTTCATAGGTTCAAGTTGACAGATGACCCCTTAAAGAAGTTACAGCCCCTTAAAGGCGAAAAATAGTGTTTTTGACTTATAAAATGAAAACTATTGCAGATAGAGAAAAGCTGTTGCTTGCTTAAATGTTCAGCTCATTTAACTCTACAAAAGCATTCCATACAGTTGAAGTTGTCAGATGACCCCTTATAGGGATTACAGCCCCTAAATTAACATGTTTTCATGTTTTTGACTTTTATAATGAAAACTGTAGCAGATAAAGAGAAGCCGTTGCTTGCTTAAATGTTCAGTTCATTAAGCTCTTAACAAAAGTCGCTATAGAGGCAAAGTGTTCAGACGGCCCTTCATCTTGCACGTTTTTGGCCTACAGAATGAAGACTTTTGCTGAAAGAGAAAAGCTGTTGCTTGCTTAAATGTTCAGCTTATTTAGCTCTACAAAGTTCTTCATAGGGTTGACATCAAGACCAGGTGAGCGATTCAGGCTCCTGGGAGCCTCTTGTTTCTGGAAATTTGCCATCCTGCCTTTTTATTTCAAATTTCGCCATAACCCCCCCAATTAAAATCAAATGATCGCTCCCTTTAGGCATCATACTCATTCAATTTAGATCCTGCACAGCGGGAGCTGAATATTTTAAAACTTTGCAGTATTTGGTCATTTTGGTTAACCAGATCAAAAGTTAATGTGGGAACAAACACCAAAGTCGCATTTTTGATCACTTTTTGGGCCCCTTATTTCTAAACGAAAAACGGGAGGACCCCCACCTCCCACCCATCAATGCCATCCATCTTAGTATTGTACGGACCGTCCTTTACAAATCTCATTGCAATCGGATTACAAGATTTAAACTATGATTGCCGTGGGAATACTATTTTAAGATAACAGACATCCACGCAACGCCAAGGACGACCAGGGGCGGATCCAGAAATTTTCGAAAGGGGGGGGGTTCCACAAACTGGGTTCTGTGGACCAAAAGGGGGGTTCCAGACCAATTTGGCTGAAAATCTACACACAAATTTAAAAATTTCGGAGGAAAGGGGGGGGTTCCGACCCCCAAAACCCCCCTCTGGATCCGCCACTGACGACAGCGCAAGCATTTTACTATAATCATTTTTTGTGGTCGTTTACAAATCACTTTTTTCCTTAAAATTAATTTATTGACTCATGTACGTGACCAACAATAAATCGCACTCTTTGCCTTTTTATATATTACACATTCCTTACAAATTAAATAACGTCTCTATAAAAAATTCTTTACGATTAACATATCTTACTTGTTTAAGTGTACTTAAATCTAAATATTAGTACAAATATGTTAATTAACGATTTTTGTTCTTACAAAATGTTACCAACATTTTCTCGAATATAAAGATATTTGCCAACACCCTGACACGTTTTGGCGGTTAACAATCTCGTTTAACAGCCAATACACGGGGACGCGCGAACAATGCAGCGGCTGCTATTGATGTTCATCTTGGTCTTAGGCTGTGCCAGAGGATACGAGCGGAAGAAAGGTAATAATTCTGAAATTTACAGTTTTAACAATTGTAAAATTTTTGAATATCTAGAACTAATTCCTAGGCTAATGAAACTTATAATGCAGATGCTTGAGCATCACATCCGTGGATTTCGTTTTCTAGTATTTTCATAGAGATTTTTTCAAATGGAGATTTAGACATAGGGACTTCTAAATAGTGTTGGATTTCTATTTTCGCGGTGTCCATATGTTGCTACAAAGAATCAATTTAGAAAAACACCTCGTTAAATTAATTAGAAAGGTCACTTAGGGATGTTTTCGCCCCCTTTTTATAGGACTGACTTTCCAGTGCAGATAGATTTAACGAATATACTTAACCGATGTCGGCGGAAGGGGGGCATTTAGTTTTACTTACGCCCGTTCAAATTTACCATCCCCAAGCTATTCTGTGACTCATAAATCACACATCAGAATAATTGCATGACAGGTTTGTTAGTTATTACAAATTGTACGACTTTTAGAACTCTGTTTGTGACAGAGCCGATATGTAAATTTTCGTCAAACTTTATAAAATTGAACAGTGGAAAAACAAAGTACTAGTATAATAAATAACGATTTTATAGCCCGAATCATTCGGTCTATGCTTCCGCCTGCCTGTCACATTTTTGTCTCGCCTGCGTCTTTAGTCGATGAAGGCGAGACATAGGTATTACTTTCCGGCGGCGGCGACGGCGTAATCTTTTTTGTAAGACTTTTGTGGAAAATGAATTACAAGAAAAGTATTATAGCTAGGCATCTGATATTTGGTATATAGACAGTTGGGGTAATGGTCTACGCAACTGGCACCATGCTGTTGGACCTTGACCCCAATTTCATGGTTCAGCGACTCTGTGAACTTAGATGGGTTTTTTTTCGGACCAAAAGACCCCTTTGTAAGACTTTTGTGGAAAATGAATTACAGGAAAAGTATAATAGCTAGGCATCTGATATTTGGTTTATAGACAGTTGGGGTTATGGTCTACGCAACTAGCACCATGCCGTTTGACCCTGACCCCAATTTCATGGTTCAGCGACTCTGTGGACTTAGATGTTTTTTCGGACCAAAAGACCCCTTTGTAAGACTTTTGTGGAAAATGAATTACAGGAAAAGTATAATAGGCTAGGCATCTGATATTTGGTATACAGACAGTTGGGGTTATGGTCTACGCAACTGGCACCATGCCGGTTGACCCTGACCCAAATTTCATGGTTCAGCGACTCTGTCAACTTAGATATTTTTTGGACCAAAAGACTCCTTTGTAAGACTTTAATGGAAAATGAATTACAAGAAAAGTATAATAGCTATGCATCTGATATCTAGTATACAGACAGCTGGGGTTATGTTCTACGCAACTGGCACCATGCCGTTTGACTCTGACCCCAATTTCATGGTTCAGCGACTTTGTGAACTTAGTCGGTTTTTTTGGACCAAAAGACCCCTTTGTAAGACTTTTGTGGAAAATGAATTACAGAAAAAGTATATTAGCTAGGCATCTGATATTTGGTTTACAGACATTTGGGGTTATGGTCTACGCAACTGGCACCATTCCGGTTGACCCTAACCCCAATTTCATGGTTCAGCGACTCTGTCAACTTAGATGTTTTTTTGGACCAAAAGACTCCTTTGTAAGACTTTAATGGAAAATGAATTACAAGAAAAGTATAATAGCTATGCATCTGATATCTAGTATACAGACAGCTGGGGTTATGGTCTACGCAACTGGCACCATGCCGTTTGACCCTGACCCCAATTTCATGGTTCAGCGACTCTGTCAACTTAGATGTTTTTTTGGACCAAAAGACTCCTTTGTAAGACTTTAATGGAAAATGAATTACAAAGAAAGTATAATAGCTATGCATCTGATATCTAGTATACAGACAGCTGGGGTTATGTTCTACGCAACTGGCACCATGCCGTTTGATTTTGACCCCAATTTCATGGTTCAGCGACTCTGTGGACTTAGATGTTTTTTTTTTCGGACCAAAAAACCCCTTTGTAAGACTTTTGTGGAAAATGAATTACAGGAAAAGTATAATAGCTAGGCATCTGATATCTAGTATACAGACAGTTGGGGTTATGGTCTACACAACTGGCACCATGCTGTTGGACCCTGACCCTAATTTCATGGTTCAGCGACTCTGTGAACTTAGATGGTTTTTTTGGACCAAAAGACCCCTTTGTAAGACTTTTGTGGAAAATGAATTACAGGAAAAGTATATTAGCTAGGCATCTGATATTTGGTTTACAGACAGTTGGGGTTGGTCTACGCAACTGGCACCATGCCGTTTGACCCTGACCCCAATTTCATGGTTCAGCGATTCTGTCAACTTAGATGTTTTTTGGACCAAAAGACTCCTTTGTAAGACTTTAATGGAAAATGAATTACAAAGAAAGTATAATAGCTATGCATCTGATATCTAGTATACAGACAGCTGGGGTTATGTTCTACGCAACTGGCACCATGCCGTTTGATTTTGACCCCAATTTCATGGTTCAGCGACTCTGTGGACTTAGATGTTTTTTTTTCGGACCAAAAAACCCCTTTGTAAGACTTTTGTGGAAAATGAATTACAGGAAAAGTATAATAGCTAGGCATCTGATATCTAGTATACAGACAGTTGGGGTTATGGTCACACAACTGGCACCATGCTGTTGGACCCTGACCCCAATTTCATGGTTCAGCGACTCTGTGGACTTAGATGTTTTTTTCGGACCAAAAGACCCCTTTGTAAGACTTTTGTGGAAAATGAATTACAGGAAAAGTATAATAGGCTAGGCATCTGATATTTGGTATACAGACAGTTGGGGTTATGGTCTACACAACTGGTACCATGCCGGTTGACCCTGACCCGGTTCAGCGACTCTGTGAACTTAGATGGTTTTTTTTTCGGACCAAAAGACCCCTTTGTAAGACTTTTGTGGAAAATGAATTACAGGAAAAGTATAATAGCTAGGCATCTGATATCTAGTATACAGACAGCTGGGGTTATGGTCTACGCAACTGGCACCATGCTGTTTGACCCTGACCCCAATTTCATGGTTCAGCGACTCTGTGGACTTAGATGTTTTTTCGGACCAAAAGACCCCTTTGTAAGACTTTTGTGGAAAATGAATTACAGGAAAAGTATAATAGGCTAGGCATCTGATATTTGGTATACAGACAGTTGGGGTTATGGTCTACGCAACTGGCACCATGCCGGTTGACCCTGACCCAAATTTCATGGTTCAGCGACTCTGTCAACTTAGAAATTTTTTGGACCAAAAGACTCCTTTGTAAGACTTTAATGGAAAATAAATTACAAGAAAAGTATAATAGCTATGCATCTGATATCTAGTATACAGACAGCTGGGGTTATGTTCTACGCAACTGGCACAAATGCCGTTTGACTCTGACCCCAATTTCATGGTTCAGCGACTTTGTGAACTTAGTCGGTTTTTTTGGACCAAAAGACCCCTTTGTAAGACTTTTGTGGAAAATGAATTACAGGAAAAGTATATTAGCTAGGCATCTGATATTTGGTTTACAGACATTTGGGGTTATGGTCTACGCAACTGGCACCATGCCGGTTGACCCTAACCCCAATTTCATGGTTCAGCGACTCTGTCAACTTAGATGTTTTTTTGGACCAAAAGACTCCTTTGTAAGACTTTAATGGAAAATGAATTACAAGAAAAGTATAATAGCTATGCATCTGATATCTAGTATACAGACAGCTGGGGTTATGGTCTACGCAACTGGCACCATGCCGTTTGACCCTGACCCCAATTTCATGGTTCAGCGATTCTGTCAACTTAGATGTTTTTTTGGACCAAAAGACTCCTTTGTAAGACTTTAATGGAAAATGAATTACAAAGAAAGTATAATAGCTATGCATCTGATATCTAGTATACAGACAGCTGGGGTTATGTTCTACGCAACTGGCACCATGCCGTTTGATTTTGACCCCAATTTCATGGTTCAGCGACTCTGTGGACTTAGATGTTTTTTTTTCGGACCAAAAAACCCCTTTGTAAGACTTTTGTGGAAAATGAATTACAGGAAAAGTATAATATCTAGGCATCTGATATCTAGTATACAGACAGTTGGGGTTATGGTCTACACAACTGGCACCATGCTGTTGGACCCTGACCCCAATTTCATGGTTCAGCGACTCTGTGAACTTAGATGGTTTTTTTGGACCAAAAGACTCCTTTGTAAGACTTTTGTGGAAAATGAATTACAGGAAAAGTATATTAGCTAGGCATCTGATATTTGGTTTACAGACAGTTGGGGTTATGGTCTACGCAACTGGCACCATGCTGTTGGACCCTGACCACAATTTCATGGTTCAGCGACTCTGTGAACTTAGATGTTTTTTTTCGGACCAAAAGACCCCTTTGTAAGACTTTAATGGAAAATGAATTACAGGAAAAGTATGATAGCTAGGCATCTGATATTTGGTTTACAGACAGTTGGGGTTATGGTCTACGCAACTGGCACCATGCCGGTTGACCCTGACCCCAATTACATGGTTCAGCGACTCTGTCAACTTAGATGTTTTTTGGACCAAAAGACTCCTTTGTAAGACTTTAATGGAAAATGAATTACAAGAAAAGTATAATAGCTATGCATCTGATATCTAGTATACAGACAGTTGGGGTTATGGTCTACGCAACTGGCACCATGCCGTTTGACCCTGACCCCAATTTCATGGTTCAGCGATTCTGTGGACTTAGATGATTTTTGGTTTGTGGAAAATAAATTAAGTTAAAAGTATAATAGCTAGGCATCTGATATTTGGTATACAGACATTTGGGGTTTAGGTCTACACAAATGACACCATGCTGTGTGACCCTGATCCCATTATCATGGTTCAGTGACTTTGTGAACTTAGATGATTTTTGGGTGGAAAATGAGTTAAGTAAAAAAGTATAATATTATAGCTAGGCATCTGATGTTTGGGAATTATGGTATATGCAACTGATGTCACCATGTAATGTGACCTTGACCCCATTTTCATGGTTGGATGACTTAGTGAATGTTGGTATTTTTTCATTGTTTCTCAATAACAATGGTATCTAGAACACACTTCAGACATTTTTGTGATGGTTAAATGGAATTCTGTCATCGCACATGACCTTGTCCTTAACTTTTCTGAAGGCCCAGCTAGACCTTCAATGAGTTCTGTAATGGTGCCGACAGGCGAGACATACTTTAGTGTCAACTCTTGTTTATATCCTCTACTACTCTTATAGACGCCTTGATGGATTTTCTTCATATATTTTATTTTGTGTTTTTTTTTCGAATTTGTGGGGTGACCCCTTAGCCATCCATGAGCTTTTTCCATTGACCCGATAGGGTTACCAAGTTGTATCCGCTTCTTTTCCCTAACGCCTTAATAATTTTCTTCATATTTTCAGGAATTCTATCTTTTTAACTATTTCAATAAATATTATCCAGCTTCTTTATCTTAACTATATCATAACCAATATTCAAAGATACAGTGGTAAAACAGAATAAACATAAATTTACATTTTGGGAGAAATGGCGGGCAACCTGTAAGATCTGTATGACACACAAAATAACATTATTACAAATAATTTTTATAAATTTACACAATCTAGATAGAATTGACTTTTTTTTCTTTTGACAACAAATTACCAAACTTTATTATATTTGGTCAATTGGTATAAACATTATCACTGTAAATTTTACTTTCACAAGCAATTCTTGAACATTAAAACTAATAATGAAATTCGTCACGAAGGTCTCTACCCTGATATAAATTACAATGAGCAACTTCTACTCTAGATAGTTGATTTGGTTGTCAAATTTTGGGGTTTCCCATAGCCATGGACGTAGGTCATTCGGGACCAAATGGGTAGACCATATTGTAACCGTAACCCCCCTTGACACCGTGGCGGATATATCTTTTTATTTTCAAGGAATCTTTCTTATTAAATGTACAGTGGGGGATCAAGTGTGGATTTTGTTCTGTTACCCTTTCCCTTCGTTCACAGTGGCCAGTCCGTGACCTACTAATCGAAAATTTTATGATCCGCCCCTGATTTTGATGGCCCCTTTTTCATTTTTGTCTCGCCTGCGAAACGGAGGCGGCGGTGAAGTTAACTTTTGTGTGTTAGGTATGAGCACCTCCATATCTCAAGAACTTTAAGTCCTAGGTTGATGAAACTTAGTATGCGTATACCCCAATAGTAGCTTAGCACAGTTGCATACTCGTCTTTTGACCTCGACTTTTCGGTTGAAGGACTTTGATTGTTTTTTAGGAATAACAAGGTATTTCGATGTACATACTTAAGTGAATTAACTCTTGTGTTATATTTCGTTTTTGTGGGGTTTCCTTTGCCTTCCATGGACTTAGTCATTGACCGAGTGAGGATTACCATGTTGTTACCGCTTCTCCTAAACGCCTTGACGATTTAAAAAATAAATAAATAAGAGTTATATTTGATTAAGATGTGCATCTTCTATTTTTTCAAAATATTTTCGAAATTTTGAGATTTCTACGAAAGCCCAAAGGCTCATACATGACTTGAGATTCGAAATTCGCGTTTCGAAATTCGAGATTCGATATTCGAACTTCATTATAACGTACGCATTGGGTTTCTTTTGCGGGATCCAAACTTTGCGGATTTCTCACAAATGGAAGGTCTTTTTTTCGCGACTTCAATTTTCGTGATAATTTTTATGAAGGTTTATTCTGTATATATAATATTTACCATATTTTATTATTCGCAGTTTTTGAATTATCACAGAAAAAAATAAATAAACGCTCGAGAAAAAACACGTGTCATTAAGGGGATACGTTATGTTAAGGTTAATGTGGACACCTATACTGAAAAAAATTCTGTCATTAAACATTTGATTTTATGGTCTAAAATGAAACATGTTATTAATATCCTTTATTTAAAATAAAAATAAGTATATAGGTCACCATGCTCGTTTTTGCAATATAAGTGGTTAAAGTATGCCTGAATTACAATAGATTATATAGGAAACGCCAAATTTTAGGCATAAAACCATGTCTCAGAAAAATTCCTTACAATAGGATCTTGTTTTTATTTTGTCAAAAGTTATATTTTTACCTATATATTAAAATAAGACATAGAAAACAAGGGGTCACCAGCTTAGATTTTTGTCTACTGTTCAATTCCATTATAAATTTAATGTAATTTTGAAGTGAGTTATCTCCCTTGTTTTTGTCAAAAATTGTGTTATTCAAGAAACGATTGATGCAATTGTTAAATGATTGAATATTTATTACTCATTTCAATAAATTCAAATATTCTATTTTTTATTATTGACTTTATAGACACTGATCTTAAATTTTGCATTTTTAAAGGTCCAAAAGTCATGTGACACCTGTCTGCATTAACCACGACGTTATCGATAAAATTTACCTGTGAAACAGAAAAACGTCCCTTTTCGATTTGAAACGCAACGTCAATTTTACTTGAACAGCGTTGAACTTTAACGCTATTGTTTATCTTTGATGTAAATTTATGAAAAAAGATGGTCCATGACCTATGACCTAAATATATATCATTGTTTAGAGAAAGAGTTGGACTTTCTTGTGTTAGTTTTTGGTTGAAATGTAATGAATTTTGTTTTAATCAATGGAGAATAACAAAAGTTTGAAAATATTTGATTTTTTCCCATTACTTCTATACACATTTCCCGCCAAAAACGATAATTTCAAAGTGAAATAACTTGAAAAATCGACCCATGACCCCCTATTTAAAATCAATATTTCGATGTATCATGGTATTACCATTCCCTATGCAAATTTGTTTTAAAAAGTAAGATGGTAGACCAAAGTAACGTATCCCCTTAAGCAGCTACTCAAATTGATGAGTCATTAAGTGTGCCTGGATACCTAAGGTTATAGATGATAAATATTGAAATGATTTGCCAATTGGCGTCTCCCGAATAGCCTTCACGTTGTTGGAGAAAGGTACCGGCTCTGATTCAACTGTAACTGGAGTAGCTAACTCTGATGGTCGTGTGTCAAGAGCTGGACGACTTATGCCACACAGCGAGTATTAAAGTTATCAATCACTCCATGTAATAGGGATGTTTCGGCATGATATAGCAATTTCGGGCTTGTTTCCGAAAATTCGCGCTTCCTTTTTATAACCCAAAAGATAGAGAAGGGATTCTTCAAATTCCGAGTCTCGAATTTCGAATTTCGAACTTTTTTAAAAAGAACTACTTTGATTGGTACAAGATTATAAAACAAGCAATCTGATTGGTTATAAATATATTGAATTTCGAAATTCGAATCTCCAATCTCGAATCTCGAATCACGTATGAGCCTTCTGGGCTTTCGTAGATTCCCCATGTCACTGACCCCATTTGGGGTTTTTGTTGTATCCACTTCCTCTAGCTAGTTGCCTTGATGGATTTAAAAAGAAATCAAGTTTTTGATATGATGAAGAATTATTTAAAATTTTCTCCTTTTTTAGGGAGCGGGAGATCACAGTTCTTGTTAATAGTTTCAAATAGGCACATATTAAATTGATAAAAACTACTTTGACCTGAAAAAAAAACCACCTTTTCATAGTTTATTGTTGGATGGATAGAAAATACATGTTTGTTTTGGAATTTGATCTTCCAATGTTTTGGTTTAAATGCTACTGATGAGAGGTTACTCCTTGAAATATCGATATATAGCATATCCAAATTAACCGTTTATACCCGCGTTTTGGTATTTGTAATTTTGTACATTGTTTGTTATTTGACAGGTGAACACTGTCGTCGATGTCGAAGTGAGTCGTATGGACAAATAGACACCTCAGAGAGTGACCACCCGTCTGTATTCCGCGATCTAACATCTCACGAAATTAAGGGACTTCTACACTACCTTTACCACGAAAGTGGTCTTAATCTAACCATTGCCACAGAGGCAAAAGTGAATACAAATTATATATTTTCTGCCGAAGTTTTCTTGCCGCCAAAGAAAATGGTGCTAAGATATCTTGATGGCAAAGGGAAATGCCCAAGGCGTGAAGCTCGAGTGATGATATACAGAGGAGGGAATCCGGACCCAGATGTTATAGAGATAGTTGTATGGCCATTGCCAAAACCAAGGTATTACCGCCACGTACCGTACCGACCGAGATCTTTACCTTTTGTTGACAGACCTCCAAGTATCAAAGAAGATATAACACCGATCATTCATTTGTTGGACAAACACCTTGGCGATATGTTTTTAGACGTTTTTGATGCCCAATTATTTAATTGTAGCGATCGCTGTCTATTTTTTAATTTTTACAATCAAATAACGCCGGTGCTTTCTGGGGTCAGGAAACGTCAGAATTTTTATTGGTTACAACACGATTCCGATTACAATCTATTGAGACAATTAGATTTTGCTGTATTGGTTAAATTCGAAGTTGAAGTACCTCATTTGATGAAAATTTGGTTCAACGGGGAACTCTTTGACAGTATAGAAGAGGTTCAATTGTATTACGAGATGTTTGGATCGAGTATTGAAAAAGTTCAGTTCCCAACATCGGACAAAAAAGGGTTAAGGCAGATGCGTGCAACTGGTAAACCGCAATTTTCAAAACCCCTGAAAGATCCGATTCAGGTGTCGCCCGATGGAAAGCGATATTCCATACATGATAGACATGTTGCGTATGGGTATTGGCAAATGGACATCGGAAATGTCCCTTTCAATGGAGCAAGACTTTTTGACATTCGATATAGAGGAGAGAGAATTGCATACGAGATAAGTATCCAAGAACTTGCCAATTTCTATTTTGGTTACAAACCATCAGAATACTCCGCGTACTTCCTTGATAACAGCTTTCTGGGTGGTATACAGTCCCGATATCTCGTTCCCGGGATCGATTGTCCAAGTGATGCGACATTCTTGAGTTCGACCTTCAAAACAGAAAGTCAAGACGAACCTGTAGTAAATGCACACGCTTTGTGTGTTTTTGAATTAAATACTTACCTTCCTCTTCGGCGGCATCATGCGTATTTTGATTATGTCCACCAATTTTATGAAGGAGTTGAAAACATTGTTTTGGTGGTCAGAACAATTCCAACGTTTACATTGTATGACTATATTATTGATTTTATATTTTATAACAATGGAGCAGTAGAAGTGAAAATCACTCCTTGTGGTGCGGTAGGTACTTCTTGGTACGGGAAGAAAAATCCTTTCGGCTTTCAGTTACAGAAAAACCTCATGGGTCCGTTGCATCAACACTTGCTGAACATTAAAGCCGACCTTGACATAAAGGGAACTCGAAACCGTTTTGAAACTTTAAATATTGAACAAGAAGTAACAGAAAATAAACTACACATCGACCCCGAAGCGAAAATTACACAGAGTAAATTTGTTCGACGATTGATGGAAACTGAAAGAGAAGGAGGGTACAAGTTTAACTTCGACACCCCAAAATACCTAACAATTGTCAATAAAAAGGTAAAGGATGAATTTGGAAACCGCGCTGGATATAGAATCATAAATCAAGCCATGACCAATATGAACCGCCCTCCTTTCGAGGGAAACAATCCTTCAACTGCATGGGCTCAGTACCAGGTCGCTGTTACCAAATATAAGGACAGTGAACCTTCTAGTAGCAATATGTATGTCCACTCGGATCAGCCAGTGTTCACATTTGAAGACTTCATAAGTGATAACGAAAATATAGTGGATCAGGTAAGCAGATACAACATTTTCTTATATAATATAGCACGATAAAAAGCAAAAAATTATCAAGGGGCATAAAAACGCCAAAAACATACAGCAGAACAACAATATAGAAAAAAAAACATTACAAAGTTCTGCATAGTTCTGAACTCGATTCATATCGATAATGAACCCGATGCACTGAAAGGGCAACCAGCTATCACCCATTGCATCAATATTTATAAGTTAATTTCACCTCAGACTATCATACAACCATGGAGTAAAAATTTAGAATTTTTTAAACTCGAAAATCCCATTTCCCCCTTTCAAGCTCAACTGGTCAAAGGCCATGTGAGCTTATGTCTGACTCATCACTATGCGTTCTTCTTCGCCCGTCTTCTGTCGTTTTGTCGTTCGTTAACAATTTTAAAATTTAAAAAAATCTTCTCTAAATCCACTGAAATAATTTGAGTAAAATTCTGTATGCATGTTTTAAGACATAAAAAGCGTTTCTTTATGTTTTGCCCTATGGATTCAAAACTACTGCTTGTTTAATCCTTCAGCTCATTAAGGATGATCACTGGTCTATTTTTGAGATTTCTGTCAGATTTTCGGAATCCTCTAGATTTTCCATTGAAGTAGGGATAATTTTTTTTGCCCAGCAACCCCCTAATTTCTTTTCTTAATAAGGTTCATTGGGTCATTGAGAGCTATACTATACAAAGTTTAATAAATTTCTTGTTATTATTTCATAAGTTTTTTTTTCATTAAAACAAGCCTAATGCTTAACCTACGAAAAAGCCAGAGAAAGCTTTTTCCCGCCAAATTTTGAACGCTATAAATTATCTTGAAAACGATTTCGGCAACCTATGAATTTTATTAACTTATTTTGTACCTTTACCTTTGGTCTATTCATCATATATATATAAATTTAGAAACCTTGTTGTTTTCAACCAGCGAATATCCTTAAGTTCTACAAAAGACTTCATAAGGTCAAGTTTGGGAGATAGAAAATATCTTGTTTTTTATGTTTTCCCCATAGAATGAAAACTATTCCAAACAGAGAAAATCTGTTGCTTGCCTAAACCTT
The DNA here is from genome assembly GCA_963971305.1 of Arcuatula senhousia. Lineage (NCBI taxonomy): Eukaryota > Metazoa > Mollusca > Bivalvia > Mytilida > Mytilidae > Arcuatula > Arcuatula senhousia. The sequence goes on from OZ020308.1 coordinate 31,614,182, forward strand.
TAGCTCATTTAGCTTTACAAATATCTCGATTGAAGTTATCAGATGACCTCTTATAGAATAGACACTTGTGGCTTAAGGACAAGGTGAAAAATTAGGCTTCTGGCAGCCTCTTTGTCTTTTTGTATGGAATAATACGCTTTTTACACTTTTTAATATTACTGTTGATTGCTACACAATCAATGTGCCTAGCAAAAAAATCATGTATAATTTAAAGAAAAACCATCCAAATTGTTTAAACATGTTTGATTTGATACGGTACATGAATTGACTATTAGCAGCGCGACGAGTGTGCTAAAGCAAGCAGAATACTCCTCCGGAGTACCTGAGTTCACTCTCGTTAAGACTTGAGTTTGCGCTGCTGATTGCTTTTCGGTTGTTTTTGTATTTTGGTGTTTTTGTGTTTGTCTGTTTATTCGTTCTATTTCGTTCGTATTTACTGGTTTAATTCGTTTTTGCATTTTCGGACTTTTTACATTCAGATACCCCATTGGTACCTCTGCGTCTGCCATGCATTGTTTTTTCATAAAGTAGCTGTATGTTACATAAAGTGAACTTCGCATCTCGTGGAATTCATGTGTGGCACCAATCTCTCTGCAGGTTGATACATTGTAACTTGTTCACTTGGTTTTGTAGGATCTTGTTGCTTGGATAACAACGGGTATGTACCATATCCCACAGAAAGAAGATTTGCCCGTGACTCATACCACGGGAATGTCACGCAGCGTGTGGTTTGTACCGTTTAACTACTTCGAGAAAAGCCCGGGAATGTCCGTAGCCAACTCTGTACGTATTGATAAGAAAGAGGTAAACGGGGAAGTAGTTTCTGTCAACATACGGCGGTACGGAACCAAGAGTGAGGTCACGTGTATCCCGAAGAAAAATCCGTTCGAGGAATTTCTAAGACAGAACCCTTGTCCGATTGTTCAGTGCACCTAAAAGAATTCACGGAATTTTAACGAAAATAAAATTATTCCGATTTTGATGGTTTTTTTTTCATGGCATATTTTGATCAGGATAAAACCATAGTGCAAGCAATTTTCAGACTTGTTCCATTAAATCATCGAACATTCCTGGCAATTTGAATTCATTGACAAGCCATTTAAAATGAAATTTGAATTGTCACCCTAACGAAAAGTGGAATTATGGACCTTTGTGTTAGTAACCTGACGTGTTATCTTCTATATTTGGTGCTAACGGTAGAAAAAAGCTACTACTCAAAGAGAAATTTTAGGTGCCTTGGAAATAAAATAAAAATAGCTGGTACATGGAAGATAATAACATAAATTCTTCGCTTGCTTAACTTTTCAGCTAATGAACTCTACACTTTACTGCATAAAATTAGCCCACATAAAACTTTAATCTTTGAATGTGTAAAAAATGCTTGGCATCCTAGCCTCAAAATTCGGGCATTTAAGTCAGGTGAGTGATTCATGCTCCTAGGACCTTTTTGTTTATACATAAACTGGTTATAGGGATTTATCTGGTTTGTTTTAGGAAGCTCTTTGTGATTTATAAAGTATAGATTTACGCGTGAAGGTATTAAATTAAATGACTAATCACAGGTTATCAGTTTCAAATTTCCAAGAAAGAAAAGACAAACAAAATCAGTAGCGTTACATATCGGAGAAACTAATTTGGTGTTTGCATATTTTATGAAATAGATGATTAAACAAGGTTCTATGAAGTCAAATATACCTCTTCCTTTGTGATCTGTGTTACATCAAAAACACGACACAGTTGTTAATTACGACTGGGAACGCCAGTACTGAGGCCTCTAATAATTTGTTGAACCTTTATGCCAAAGTCAAGCCTCTATGATAGAGTTGTCTATTTTTGGTCTGCCATAACCACTTTAAGAGAGAGTTTTTATAGCTTAACTTTACCTCAACTGAGTTAATTATCAACAAACTCAGGTTAAAATTAAAAGCAATCACCACCCGAACAAAAAAGATTTATCTGCTTGGACATCAAATCTATGATCAAGATAGGACGAGTTTTCTTAAAATAAAAGAGACAGAGACCGTCGACGATGATGATGGATTATGATTAACTTTTTTGTTTTTTGTTTTAAACAAAGGCCTTAAATTAGACTGAATTACTTATCTAAACAGTCCTTAATTTTCAATCTACAAGCAAAACACTTTCATTTCAATATTTTAGGGGCATAACCGTTAAAAGTAATATGACCAGTGTATAAAAGTATTTTTGTAGAGCTTTTATAAGCTGAACACCAAGAGACGGATCATATAACTTCAAGGGTTTTTTTTTGTTCTGGTCAGAATTTTTTTTCCGCGCCATTTTTGTTCTGGTGAGAATTTTTTTCCGCGCCATTTTTCGAAGGCGGCGCGAGAGAATATTTTTTAATTATTATCATTATTTTATATGGCAGAAATCCTTCTTCAGAGTATTTTTTTCTTACCCTCTGCTGCCAATTTTTTTTTTTCATCAGAAATAATTTTCAGAATATTTTTTTAGGAAAAAAACCAAGCCCCCCCCCCCTTTCAAGTTAAATGGTCGGTCCCTAAAAGAGCAACAGCTTTAAATGTGCAATGGCTTGTATTTGATAAGCGAAAAAAAAATTAACATTTTCATGTTGTCTTAATTACAACTAAGGTATAATGAAGCTTTTGCAGAGTTTAATGAGTAGAACATTAAAGCAAACAACAGCAGTTACTTTTCTTTATCGGCAATATTTATTGCCCGTCCACGTATGTTATTGTGACATATAGTTTTGCTTCAAGTCTTGTGTCCGTCCGTCCGTAACTTTTTGATTAAGTTTTATGTATAGGCCCATGTCACGGATGCTCAATGATGAGTCTAAAATAGACGAAACGCTAATCAGGCGTAGGTATAGATTATTATATATCTTACCTCTTAACAGAAGCAGAGGTACCAATGGGGCAGCCGAATGTCCTAAATCAAAAAGCACCAACGGGAACAGGACGAGAAAACAAACAACATACAACACAGAAACACAAAATCAACTGAAAGCAATAAACAACACAAACTCAAGTCGTAACGAGAGTGAACTCAGATGCTTCAGAAGAATATTTAATTCCTGCTTGCTATAGCACACCCGTCGTGTTGCCAACCGTCGATTTAGTGTGTCAAATCCGAAAAAGAAAGAAAAAACAAAACCCTATGACAAACCAACATCTCCACTCATCTGAGAGATGGAAATCCCATATTTGTCTCTATATGAGTGCATGATGTCCTCCGTAAAATTTTTTGAAGCAATAGGTTTTTATCAGCCTAAGAGTCGAATATAGAAATATCATAGCAGCCTAAAATGTATATGGGTTATTATCAAAAAACGTTAATATTCATGTAATTCGGGTATACACGGAATATTTCAAGTAATTTAACTTATGTTTTAGATCAAATTAAATTTTAGCAACACGGGGAACATTTTCTACAGAGGAAATGTTTGTTTTCAAATTTTTTCTTATCATAATTTGTTGCTAAACTGGTAAAAATGGGATAAAACTGCTTGTAATTTCGCCGTGGTCAGAGATTCTTCATTAAAATTTTCTTTTAAAAAACAAATATTTCAACAAGAAATTATGAATAAATTTACTACTTACCATATTCTTTAGAAATAATAAACAACAATGATCCCTAGATTACAGATTTTCAGAAAAAAATATTTGTAAAGCTGTGTAACTGTCGCCGTGTCCCTTGTGTTACTTAATACATAAATAGGTAAGTAACAGTTGTCTCTCTTATATTACTGACATTTGGAGTATCCCCCCTTGAAGTCATACTTCCTGTATTGAATTATGGGTATTGGAGCAGACAACATGGCATTTGAAAAACAACTTTTTTGAAGTCTGAGGTATGTTTTCTGAAACCGTAATTTTTATTTATGTCCATATTGTTACTACATATTTGTAACCATTTAATGATACTATAGTATCCAAAATATGTCCAAAATGTGTATTCAGTAGTATACTAAGGAAAACAAACTGATTATTTTTTCTAAACAGTGTACATTGTCATCAATACTGAAATAACTACCAAATATGTCCCTTGTGTTACTGTCCCTTTTGTTACCTTAAATTATGTAACACAAGTGACCAATTTCGTAACAAAAGGGACAAGTATGGGATTTTTTCTGCGTTTTCATGTTAACAAGTGAAAATTTTAATGCAAAGATGTATAATAAAGAAATGTTTATGATATTTTTTTATTATGAATATGATTTTACATAAACCAAAGTCTATATTATTTAGTATTATAGAAAACGTAACAAAAGGGACAAACAAGGTAACAAAAGTGACAGATAAATAGTTGTTTTAAAAACAAGTGTATGAATGAAAAAAGTAATTTTTGATTTATGAATATTATTAATATAGAGGAATTTTAATATGCACAAGTTAATATAAGTTTATATTTCACAAAAAAGACACAAAATTTGTTTGTCTTGATAAAACAACCCTTATACTTTCCGGTAACACAAGTGACAACAAGCTGGTAAAATTATCAATGTCCCCCCCCCTTAAGGTTGTATACAATATTGGATTTTTTACTTTTAAATAAACTTTTTTTGCAATTTTATCTGCATATTTCGTTTTCTGCTTCAACATATACACAATTATCACTTTCATTCAAGATAACACATGACTCTGTCGGTAACATAAGTGACACAACATTAGTAATTATGATTTGTAAAAGCAATTATAAGACAATATCAAAATAGGTTTGGAGTGAAAACAATCTTACTGTATACAGAAATTGTAAGGAATACTTTAACTTAATGAATATTTTAATCTAATATGGAATTTTCAATTGTATTTTCAGAATTAAAGATGCCACTGTCCAATGCAGAAAAACAGCGTCGATACAGACAAAAGCGGGACGCAGATCCTACTAGAAGGGCTGAACATAAAGCAAAATGTAAAACCAAGTATCAAGAGGATCTGGCTGTTGGGAAACGGAAGTTGATAAAAGACATGAGTCCTAGAGAACAACGTGCTGAGAGAAAATCATGGAAAAAGAGAAAAACCTCCCAGCGCAAAAGAAAAAGAAATGACGAAGAGATTCTTACACCACCTTCATCTCCCGTGCGTGATAGTCCAGATATTCAACCTATGGCCATGGGACATCAGAATACTCGTAGGAAAAAGAGAAACATAGCCAAATGCTACAGAGACAATGCAAAATTAAGACAACAACTTGAAGCTCAAAAACGACGAAATAACAAATTGCTTGTACGAATACATAGACAAAAGTTAAAAGAAAAGACACCCGACTCACCAAGAACAAAAACCAACAAATTGTTGAGAAATTGGAGTACAGAAAAGGGCACTCATACAAGAAAGGAACGAAGAGATAAGAAAAAAAGAGCAAAGAAGGCACTAGTTTTTCAGCTAGCATTGAGTGAGGAACTGAAGGAGAAATATAAGCGCTCAAAACAAAAGGAAAAAAACTACTTATCGGAATTAACTAGAGGAAAACTCATCAAGAGATATAAATTGATTGACAAAACAAGAGAAGAGCTCAGGATGAAAGCAGGAACAAAACGCTTCAAAAAAGGAACATTGTCATACAGACTAGAACCACAAGTATTTGCTTTCTACGAGAGAGATGATAACAGCAAAATTACAGCGGGTATGAAGGACACTGTTACAAAGCAAGGTGTGAAAAAACAGAGAAGAATATTGACAGATACCATTGAAAGGATACATGAACGTTTCCTAATTGAGAACTCTGATATCGATGTGAGTTATACTACATTCTGCAGATTAAGGCCATTCTGGGTTCAACCTCCAAAGGAAGCAGATCGGGTTACATGCGCATGCAAACAGCACGAAAACATGCAATTCCTTGCAGACGCCATGTATAATATCGACCGCATTAAATCAAGATCTCTTTCTACACTTGTGAAGAACTTTAGCTGTGACATCAGTAACTTAGATTGTATGTACGGGCGTTGTACAAAATGCAGAGATGTAATTATCCCTGAATTTGGACACAATAAAGATGATGAAGAAAAAAATCGTGATACAACAGTTAACAATGATGATGACGAAACGTCGTGGTTTCAATGGGGGTCGATAAGACCAAAGCGATTAATAAAAGGCAAGGAGAAAGAAGTCACAATTACAGTAAAGGAAAAGGTGAATGGCAGTATTAAAGAACTCAAGACAAAATTTTCTGAGGATATGAAACGATTCAAGATTCATTCGTTTAATATAACAAATCAAATTGGTTATTACCGTAAGCTCAAGGAATCTTTAAAGGAAAATGAAGCTCTTATTCATGTCGACTTTGCTGAGAACTTTCAATGTAAACTAGCAAGTGAAATTCAAGACGTGCATTTTGGGGCTTCAAAAAAGCAAATCACACTTCACACAGGTGTCTACTACATTAAATCGGGTCCGGAAACGTTTTGTGGTGTGTCAGATAGTTTGGATCACAATCCCAGTTCAGTCTGGGCATTTCTCGATCCCGTTTTAGATAAACTATTGCTAGAAAATCCAAGTATTGATACGATGTACTTCTTCAGCGATGGACCAGCCACGCAGTATAAACAAAAAGGAAATTTCTTTCTTTTTACGCATGAAATGTCAAAGAGAGGTTTATCTGGATATTGGAACTTTCACGAGCATGGTCATGGGAAAGGGGTACCAGACGGTGTAGGAGGTGCGCTGAAAAGAAAGGCAAATGACGTGGTGCTTCACGGACAAGATATAACAAATGCCAAGTCTTTTGTTGAAAAGTGTCAGGCAGATTCGGCCGTGTTTATATATGAAGTGGCACAACAGGAGATAGACAATAAATCGCTTGTCCTTTCGAAAGAAACATTAAAGCCCATAGCAGGAACACAAAAGATTCATCAGATAAAGTATGCTGGATTTGGAGAAGTAATGTACAGGGATATAAGCTGTTCATGCAGGGATGACACCTTGCATCAAGGACATCAATTGAAATCCCATTCGCTCATCGAAAAAAGAACAGAAAAGCAGAGAAACAAAGCATGTGACAAGTCTACTGTAGAAACAGAACTTCATAAAAATGAATCGAAAAAAGTTAATATGACACCAACAACAATAGACATAAGTGAAGATAAGACTATTGCGAGAAATTATTTTTTCTCAAGAATGTTGAAAGAACTAGGACAGTGTATAACGTTTGAGCAGATACAGAACAAATGTACTGAAATATATAGAGCGATTGAAGAAAAAGGGTATGATTTAGACGATACATACTCAGCATGCATTATAAATACAGGTCTAGAAATTGACGCAGATGCACTTATGACATGCCCTACTGATATACCATGCAATACCGCAGCCCTGAATCCTATTAAGGTGACAGCTGATGGCAATAGTTTACCATATTCAGGTAGCATAATTGCGACTGGAAAAGAGGAATCAGGAGAGGAAATCAGAGTCAGAATAATAGTTGAATCAGCTCTCTACAAACACTTGTATTTGAATCAACAATTCTTAGAAAAAGGAACTGAACACAGAAATCGAGATATTGCAAAGACTTATGCATTATATTCAGATGAATATGCTAATGAAGCCCTCTCGCCCTATCAAATTGAACGAATATTTGAGAAAGAGGTAATTAAGATAACGAAGAACAAATCATACATGGGAATTTGGCAGCTATGTGCATTATCTGGTGTTCTTGGCCGTCAAATTTGTTCAATTTATCCCAAATTAGGAAACCCGGTGGTACGAAAAGATCTCCATCGCTTGATAGAGCCGAGGGAGTTGAGAAGTACTGAACTTGGATACATTCTTTGGACATCGACACGTCAGGATATGAACAGAGGCAATTGGATACCGAATCATTTCGTAGCTTTACTGCCAATGAATCCAGTATCTAACCCAGAAGCACATACAGACAAAGCTTCCAACTCAGAAGTGAGAAAAGACAATGATTCTAGCTCAGAAGAATGTACAGACAAAGATTCATGCAGACGTGAGAGCATAGATAATGACTCTGGTAAATCAGTAGATGATGTGTCTGGTCTTCGTCCAGAAGATTTAAAGGGCCTTTATGTACTTGTTAATTATGACAACCACCCTTATCCAGGCATTGTTTTAGATTGTGACAAGACTGAACTTTTTGTCCGCTGTATGCGCAATGCAGAAAAGGACCTAGCAAACAACTCATTTTATTGGCCTCTTGCGGTAAAGGATCAGTTGTGGTATGGTATGAGTGAAATCATTTGCCTCATTCCCGAGCCTAAGTCCGTCGGAACAAAGTATCATGTAGACAATGAACTATGGAAACGAGTCCTGCAAAAGCTAAAGAAATGACTTTTTATTATCTGAACACTCACAGCTAGTGCGAAAAGTGTACTATCATGTGATAATTTACCAATTACATATCAAGGGGTTAACTATGAAAACGAGCTCAGATTTATTTAAGTCACTGTTGTTACTAAAACATTTATGTTCCACGTTAGTTTTTTGTTCTAGCATTCGTCCATAAATTGGTCCAACCGTCCGTTTGACAGCACTCCTCAAGTTAGTTCATGTTCCTGAAAGATATTTTCAATATAGCTAGTCATATGTTTATGCTTTTAGGTAATAATTACTTGTAGCAACAGTAAAAATGTTCCACTTTTATGCTAATGCCGAGCCTGGTTCATTGTATGCACCCATCTTTAAGTAACATTTTTTGCTCAGGTTTTTGAGGTGTATATTGACTAGATTGAAATGCCAAAGATGTTGCTATTGATACTTCAAAACAGAATGGTGTGTTAATGTTCAAATAGAACAAATGTCACTTATGTTACTTTTTGTATTTTTGTGTTACTGTTTTGTCCCTTGTGTTACCGATACCAATCTTTACGATAAAAACTCCATTATTTCCAATAGAAGAACGCCTTCGGGTATCAAACTTTCCTTGTTTAGATACGTTGTGATGATATAAAGAATTCATTGGCATCATGATAGTGTTTAGTTTAATGCTTAAAAGTAGAGAATGGAATTTAATGCTTTTTATTCGTATCATACATATTTCGAAAAAAACAGCAATATTTTTTACCAAAACTCAACAAAGCGTATAAAATTTTAATAATTTTCATCTATTAATTAAATTCATGATGTTACAGAGTTTTAATTGTTGAAATTGTTTTATTTTTTATTATATTTTATTTTGGTAACAGAAGGGACAACTGATGATACCAAGGAGGTATATTTGTCATTTTTCAAAATTTCTTCGTTCAAAGTTAATGTTTGTTTGTGATTTTTATAACTTCAATAGTTTTTTGTTATTATTGAATAAAAATTAAAAGAAAATGAATCACTTCATAATTCCAAAAAATAAAAATTATATATTGACAAAATTTGATAATGACCCATATACAATCATGACAATGCAATGTATGCAAATATTGATTAACCAGTTCATGACATTTAGTTTGTTGTTAGTGAAGTTGTAAAGGTAAATTTTTGTCAAGCATCACTGAGCATCAAGGACTGTTTTTTTTTGTACTATCAAAATAACAAACTATCAACTTTAGATAAGTTATTAAATATCTAGATCTAGTGAATAAATATATAACATAAATTTAAGTATCATTAATTATGGAACCTATTGTTTAATCTTTGATATAGTTTCATATAAATAAATTCTGGTGAAATGCACCATGATTCAGTAACGATTACAGTGACAGGGCGGGGCTCTGTTTTATCCTAAAAATATATTCTGAAACTAATTTTTAACAACAAAGGTTACAAACTTTTCCGATAAAGAATTGTTGCAACATAAAAGAGGGCGCATAGGTGCGGGTCTCACCCCGGACTCCTGTAAATATAAACACTAAATACCGCTCTCCCGGTAAACCAATGGAATGTAAAAATCTCGAATTCGGCAATTTTTATGGGTTAAATCCAGAATTCCCGGTGAATAAATCGTCTTCGTCTTCCAGTACTGTGCCGGGCTCCTCGGGAGCATAGTCGCACATTGTGTTAAAACCGGGTACGTGTGATAGGGTTAAAATCATAGCAGGATAAAACTATTTACATCTGTACATGTCGTCTGCTTAGTTGGAGTGGTAGACGCTGATCCGCTCCCTGAAGGTATTGAGGGAATCTGCGTTGATCAGGTGCTGTGGCAGTGAGTTCCATAGGACTATACCAGTTGGAAAGAATGAGTCCTGGTAACTTGTGATTGAGCAAGTTGGCTGGGGGAACTTTTGGTTATGGCTTCTGGTGCTTCGCTGTACCGGTGATAGTGATTGTGGTCGAATGTCAATCATGTTGTTGACTACTCAGTACATGTACATCATTGTGCAGCGGGCTCTTTGACGTTTGGTTTACAAGGTGTCGAGATGCAATTGTTGTTGCATTGGTGTTACCCTGCTATCTCTCCTGTAGTCGCCCACGATGAATCTAGCTGCATGGCGCTATACTGCCTCGATGCGTTTGATGTTGGTCTTTTTCGAGTAGTCCAATACTGTTGAGGCGTACTCTAACTGGGAACGTACTAGGGTCTTGTAGCTCGTCTCTTTAATATGCTTTAGAAAGCGACTGATATTTCTGCGAAGAAAGCTCAGGGTATTGTTTGCTTGTATTCTTGCAACGCTCTCTGTGTGTGGACCCCATGATATTTTGCTGTCGATGGTGACTTCAAGGTACTTTGCTTAACCTGTTAGCTTCAATGTGTGCCCGTGGATGCTGTAGCTGGCATCGACGATGTTCTGTTGTTGGTAATGCGAATCACCTTACATTTGTCAGGGTTGAAACTCATCATCCAGTCTTTCTCCTATTGCTGTAGTTGGTCCAGTTCATCTTGTAGTATGGTGCTGTCATCCTCTCTTCTGTTTGGTCGATAGAGAAGGCAATCATTAGCATATAATCTGGTATGTGACTGGACTTTAGATGGGTGATCATAAAATTGACCAGGAACCGTAAAGGTCCGAAAACTGTCCCTGTGGGTACTCTTGATGTCACCGGAGCTGGCTTTGATGTAACGCCGTATACAACTACTTGCAGGATAGCATCTATTTGCTGTTTTGAGTTTAGCCTCTTTGATAAGTCGTCAATGGTGATGATGATTTCGCAGTATTGACGTTTCCTGAATCCGTGCTGTTCGTCTACTAGGATGTTATTGGATTCATGATGGTTCATAATGTGGCTCTGTATGATGTGTTCTATACCAGCTTAAAGCATACTGAGGTTAGGGACACAGGAAGGTAATTGGACGCCTTGGCTTTGTCCCCATTCTTGAAGATTGGCGTTACATAAGCTTGTCTCCAGTCTTCTGGTACCGTACCCTGGTCGAAAGAGGCCTAAAATGTGTTGGTCAGTATGGGTGCTACGTCAGATGCCATGGTTATCAAAAATCTAGTGGAGATTTGGTCTGGTTCGCTTGCCTTCATCCTCGGAAACCCAGGGGTTCTTCATTTGCATACTCATTCATCACCCCTGGGTCCATTCGTATAAATTCTATCGTTTTAGGCACGGACCATTTGATTTTCGGGGGGGGGGGGGCTGGGATTTTACCTTGAGCCGGGAAATTTTTTTTGCCCGCTTTGCGGGCCAGATTATTTTTTTCACACACATATTAAGCAAGGAAATTTTGTTGGCAAGATTATTTTTTTTTCAATCCAGATTATTTTTTTCAACCTAGGTGCTGGGAAGATTAATTTTTTTTACAAAAATCAGAGCCGGGAATTTTTTTTAAATCAAAATCCCAGGCCCCCCCAGAAAATCAAATGGTCCGTGCCTTAGACAGCTTTACAAATTTTCCTATCAAGCATTCTGATTGGACACATATTTGTGCGTTCTTTTCCCCTGATCTTGAACTTTACTAAGTTGTAATAAAAAACAATATAAATCGGCCCTTAACAACATTGTTAAGCGACCAATCAGAAGGCTCGACTCAAAACTGTGTAAAACGAAGGAATTGATACGTTTGGACCCAGGGGTGATGAATGAGTGTGCGAATGAAGAACCCCTGGGTTTCCGAGGATGGCTTGCCTTGTGTGGGTTCAATCCTGTTAATAGCTTTAGTACCCCTTTTCTGTTATATGGATGTCTGATGACGAGTCGTATGGTGAGTTGCCCGTGTGAGGTAAGTTTTCCTCTTGTTCTATGTTAAAGACGGGAGAGAACTGCCTGGTAAAGATAGAGGCTTTATCTGTAGGTGTTGCAGTGTCCCGTTGTCTTTTAGGGGTGCTATTCCTGAGCTATCAGACTTCCTGCTCTTGATGAAAGAGTAGAACTTATTGTTGGTGTCATATGGGGAAATGGCGATCATTTTATTCATGAGTCGCTATCACGTGACGTCGTCATGAATATTCATGAGTAACGCTGTAATGACGTCACGTTTGTTTTGATGACCGCCATTGGAATGCAAACTCGGAAACGTCAAATCGATTTTCGTAAGCTGGTTGAAGTTGTGGCCATTCCAAAGGAAGAAAAAAGAGGAAATCCTGAAGTTTATGACCAATTGTCACGAGTCAATGTTGAACGCTTGATAACCAGGAAAACTATTAACAGTGTAAGTAAATTGCGCATACGAATCGATGATCCACAGACCACACCAATGACGCCCCCTTTTTCCACATTTGACCTATGCTATTCACGGCTTTTAACAACTTTATGGATTGTTTATATGGAATACTCAGTGCTTTAATGTGGTATTCAGGAGAAAAAATATAGCATACATTTTAAATAATAGATCAGATTGTTCCGAAGCTATTGTCTAAAACGATACGCTGCAGTATAAAAAAGGGGGTGTTTAATGCTGTAACGCTATGACCTTGTACAGCTATGATTTCCCAACAAATTTATACCTTTTGCTCTAGCTACGTAAAATGTTTTTATTGGGTACAGCGTGCATGTACCCTTTTTAGTTTTTATGAGCGTCCAAATTTAATTTTTCGCTCAACTGGGACTCAACTGCTTTTTTAATTTTATCCCTACGTAGGCAGTCGTAGTCAGAAGGCTTATTAGGCCTTAAAAAGATGTGTGTTTAGGGTAACCCGACCCTACCTAGATTTTTCTTCCCAACCTAAAGTTTTTTTTTTTTTTTGAGGAAAAAAATATTTTTTTCAGCTCGATGTATCAAGTCCATGTAAAAAAATAAAAAAATAAAAAATAAATTACTACCTACCCTACCTAATATTTTTCAAGCCGTTATCCTAAACAGACATATTTTTTCGGCATTACCTCTGGGTCATTGTTTTCCAAAAAAAGAAATATATTGTCACTTTCAAAGAATGTTAAATTCGAACATTTTGTTTGTATATGTAAATACCATAGCAGATATGAACTGAACATGGATGCTAAATATGGAGCGGACAATAGATCAATAAATATGTTTAATACTTATTATCAAGGAATACAGTTGCTCGTATTCCCATCCAACATCTTTACAGCAATATGTGTTTTTAATATTGATTTTAATCGCCTTAGTTAACTATATTTTTATTTTCCTTTTCAGGAACCGCATTATCTAGTTAAATGGGAGGACTATTCTATGTTTGACTGCTCTTGGGAACCAGAACATCACCTACCAGCAGCTATAATTGATGGATACTTCAATCCAACCGTCACACCAAGCCAGATAGAGGCAGCTTCTGACAAATTCTTATGTGGGATAAAGGCACGTTTATCTCAGAGGTGCGGTCATTTTTATTACGTAGACCTAAACTTCACACTCTACCGATATTTATTTGGGCAAGATGACACCAAGCTTTTTCATAGACACGATTTTGACAGATTTCAATTTCCTGAAGACTGGGATAAACACTTTTACAGTGAACACGGAGACGGGAGGGCAATTGAATTTCCCATGAAAGTTTTGCCAGTGTTAAAGTGGTCCAAAAAGGGATTGATTAAAACTGAATCCGGGTCGTATCAGCAGGCAAAAAGATGTCCAATGGAGTATTGGAAAATAGAACTCTGCACCAAAAGATTAACTTAACTTTATAACAATGATAATTTTAACAAAATGATAATAACTTAAACTGGTGTTTTTATTGCCAAACTATCATATCTTATTATGTTTTGTCAAGGCATGGGTTTTTGTCTTCTTGAACGATTCCTGGTTTCCATTTATTCTCCTATTTATAACACATGAATGGCAGCTGAAATGTTTATGGACAGATAGGTTGATATGGAGTGAATGTGTGTGTAATAATGGATCAAAAAATGCATCATTTTCTATGTATATTTTTACGACTTTCTGTTTACAATGACATACTTTTAAAATGGTTATGAAATGGGAAAAGAGAATCAGTTTCATTCTGAATGAATTTATAGGTGTGCTGATTTATAGTACCTTTTAATTTTTATAAAACAAACATAACTGCACATGTCGCTGGTTTGTTAAAATAGAAATCAGTTTTCATCCAGATGTCAATTGTTTATCCTTGTTTTAGGTACTCTGTATTTCTGGAAGACTGGTAAAAAGAACAACTTCAAGATTTTCAAGTACAATTCTATCATAAATTACTCTATACTCTTTCAACAAACAGACAATCACAATGAGTGAAAATTTGACAAAAATTGGGAAACAAAGCTTCACACGCAGTGAAATTTTGCCTTTGTACATTTATTAAAATCATTTCAATATGTGGATCGTGTCTTTTTGGCACATATTCCATATTCTTTCGTTTTTAATATTATTTCAGAGTTTGGCTTTAGTGCCGTGTGGAGGTCGTAGAAAGCTTCCCTGTGCTTCAGTTGTATGCTCTTATATATTTTCGAGTATTGGAATATGTGTTGGAAAGACACAGTTTACATATTTCCAAAATTTGACAACGTTTGGCTGTTTCTTTAAAAATTGATAAATTTATCTGTTTGGTCGTTGTTGTAATATGTTTAGGCATTTGTTTTTTGATCAAATCTAATATTCTTCCGGTTTTCCAAGTTTTCTTCTCCTAGCGTGTCTGATGAAGGTTAATCCAGAAAAGCGCTTCACACGCAGTGAAATTTTGCCTTTGTACATTTATTAAAATCATTTCAATATGTGGATCGTGTCTTTTTGGCACATATTCCATATTCTTTCGTTTTTAATATTATTTCAGAGTTTGGCTTTAGTGCCGTGTGGAGGTCGTAGAAAGCTTCCCCGTGCTTCAGTTGTATGCTCTTATATATTTTCGAGTATTGGAATATGTGTTGGAAAGACACAGTTTACATATTTCCAAAATTTGACAACGTTTGGCTGTTTCTTTAAAAATTGATAAATTTATCTGTTTGGTCGTTGTTGTAATATGTTTAGGCATTTGTTTTTTGATCAAATCTAATATTCTTCCGGTTTTCCAAGTTTTCTTCTCCTAGCGTGTCTGATGAAGGTTAATCCAGAAAAGCGCTTCACACGCAGTGAAATTTTGCCTTTGTACATTTATTAAAATCCTTTCAATATGTGGATCGTGTCTTTTTGGCACATATTCCATATTCTTTCGTTTTTAATATTAAATATAGACAATTCATAGAATTACAAAGTACCGAAAACAAGGATTTAGCAATTTTTAATAATATAGAGGTAACATCAAGATCAAAAGTCGAATGCGTTTTTATCTTCACAAACGAAATATTATGTGAACTTGGAAAAATAATCCAAAAAACTAATTTGTCAAATATAGACATTTTGAACAACAACTTACCAAAAAATACACCACCTATGAAAGAAAATGTACAGCGTGTCGAGCAATCTCTCCGGAGAAGAATATCTGAGGCCAAGTATACGGCTGCCAAACTAAAAGGCAGGAAAAAATACGAATTTTTGGCAAAACAAGTCCGCTTCATAATTTTAAGAGGCGAATTTCAGGACATTACTGAAATCTTACAAAAAGCAAAAAAAGAATCAGAAGAAAAACAACAGCTTAAACAACAAGTCCTGCAACTAAGTATCGAAATTGCAGATCTCCAGACAAACGTAAATCGCATGCATGTTCAGAATGAACAATACGAGGTGACTCTCAAAAAATTTGTTGAAAGAAATTCAAAATTAAACAGCCTTGTACAATCTTTAACACAGAAATTTGCAAATACTGGGAAAAAGATAGGCGGCTGTTCACGCGTGACGGTGAGGAGAAAGGTTAAGCTTCTAAGAAGTCGAGTAGAAAGTGCACTTTGGTTTGCAAAATCGTTTGGTGTAGAGTTCACATCAATACGCGTAGTAGATGAGACAGGCAGAGAATTTGATTTACTAAAAAATAAATCTGCAAATTTTAAAGATTTATGCGAGGATGACAAAAACAAAGTTAAATCTCTCTTATACATTCTTGATACGTTTGGTATTTCTGATGATGCGTATCACGAATTGTCACTCAAACACTCGTCTATGGTCAGGTCTTATCTTATTAAGCAATGTCGTGAGGATATCAATAGAACAATTATCATATCTGAGACACCAGGTACTTCACGCGGAGCTCAACTTGACCTTATCGAAACTTTAGATAGACTCATTATAGACAATGTGCAAAATGCCACTATCGTTCAAAATGGCTCGTCAAAGCCTGTAGTCAGGGTAAAATTTTCGGCGGATGGTGCCAAAATGTCACGTTTAGCCAATTTCTTAGTATTCTCCTTGGCCATATTGAATTATGGGCAACACGTCATGTCATGTCCTGCAATGGTTATCAAACAATTGCCATTGTAGATTGTTCTGAAAACTTTGTTTCCTTAAAGGAATCGTTTAAAGATATCTTGAATAGCATTAATAGTCTTTTAGCGAGGGACAGTAATGGAAAAATTCCTTTCGTAACATCAAATAATACTGAGGTTGAATTAGAGCTATTCATAGGCGGAGACATGAAGTTTCTATTAATGGTATGTGGACTGAATGCAGCGAACTCGAAACATGCATGTCTATATTGTAAAATTCAGAAAGATTCGAGGGGTGATACATCAAAATCAGAAAACTTTTATCTGCTAGATAATAATAGACGAACAATATCAGAAATGAAAAAATTAGCAAACAAAAAGACTAACAATTTCGGCTGTATTCATCCACCTCCGATTGACATCGATCTTGATCACATTGTCGTTGACGAACTACATTTGCTGATGAGGATAATTGATGTACTTTTACGAAATTTGATCGAGGATGCCGTGAATAGGGACCAAAGAGAAAAAATTAGGGGTGAACGCACACCGAAAAATCTGTCAAATTTAGTAAATATCATAAGATCATGTGGGGTTAGCTTTTCAGTTTGGGAAAAAAAGATGAAGGATGGCCGCGGTGATTTTTTAAAGAATTTGGAATGGACAAGTCTAACTGGGAGCGACATGAAAAAGCTGTTAAGATATCTGCCTCAAAAACTATCTGAGAGTACCTTACCCAGTATAACCGAAGACACTAAAGAACATGTAATTTCATTGTGGTCGAACTTCAGCAA
Source organism: Arcuatula senhousia (assembly GCA_963971305.1). Lineage (NCBI taxonomy): Eukaryota > Metazoa > Mollusca > Bivalvia > Mytilida > Mytilidae > Arcuatula > Arcuatula senhousia. The sequence continues at coordinate 31,631,502 of OZ020308.1, forward strand.
TGTCTATGGTATAATAAATAATTGGGCACCAAGCGAAGAAGACATAGATTCATATTTAGCACCTGAGTTCACTCTTGTTTCGACTGGAGTTCGCGTTGTTGATTGATATTCAGTTGTTTTGTGTTTCCATGTTTTACGTGTTGTCTGTTTTTGTCCCGTTCTTGTTTGTGTTTACTGGTTTAGTCTCTGCCCTTTCGGACTTTTGACATTCGGATACCCCATTGGTACCTCTGCTTCTTTGAAAAGGCTAGGTCTTGGGTGAATGACTTTCTTTATCTTAGCCAGTATTTAGAAGGTTATGATAGGAAATCTGTTACACCATACATGCATATCATGTTGTATCATATACCCATGTTTCTGAGAAAATATAAAAGTGTCAAATTATTTACCGGGCAAGGTGTAGAAAAGGTAAATGACGATATTAAACTAATTTACCATAGAAAGACAGACAAACATAACACAACAACAGACGCCCTCCGAGTACGATATAGGAAATATCTCATTCGTAAATGTACCCGAATAAAACGTAAATACATCAAGACAAATGACCATTATTGGAATGTGCAGAAAAGAGAAGCTGCACGGTTAAAAATCAGAACAGATGTGTAAACAGTTTAATATACAAACGAGACAGTGATTGAACTTAAGATTGTCATTGCATACAATGTTTGACATATTCTTTTTTCGAAGTTCTATTTTTAAAAGATTTTAATATTTATTGTCATTTCAAATGAACTTTGTTGATTACATTATTTACCCTCGTTTATAATCTATTTATTTGTTAATTGTGGTCCGTTTTCACCCCTAGGAACACGCGTATCGGTTCAAATAATTTCTTTTATTATCTTAGTTAAGCATATCGTGCCCAATAATTTCTTTTATTACACACGCTATTTTTTGTATTGCTGTTTTTTTAAAGGGAACTTGATCCAATAGTAATAGAAGAAATTATATTTCCCGATACGCATCTTCAGAACAGGTAAAAAGTAATGAGATATTCGTTGGCAAGTAGGGAGCCACCTACAATAAAAGAAATTACTGTCTCGATACGCGTGTTCCAAGGGGTGGTTGTCCAACATATATTCACTCCATTACACCCTTTTCATGTGTATTTTTTTTATACAAATTAATGTAAAAAAATATGTGGAGACAACAAAAAAAATATGAGAGAAGCACTCAAAGCCAAAACATCCGAAAATAAATAATGTTTCTGTTGAAGGCTGCTTTGAGTTTAAATTGACGCACTTAAAATGGTCAAGATGCAATTTGGGTAACTCTCGGGGTTTGGGACATGTACTAGTCAGGCCTAAAATTAAAGTGAGGATTATCCTTACACTACAGTCATAAAACAAAAACAATTGCAAAAATATCCACACAGAGAAAATCCATATGTGGAAAATAAAGTTTTATGCCGATAAATAATACCGTTGTTGGGATTCGGGATTAGAAATTTTTCATTTCATGATCGATCCGGGCATGATTGACCCTTATTTTTAATTCGCCGGGTCTGGGAAGTCAGTCGGGAAAAGTCATTTCATTGGACTTCAATATGTAAAAATATCGCGAAGTTATAACTGCATATTTTGAGGAGTGACCTCTCGTCAGCTACATTAAAATCTAATCAATAGGAAGATAGGGACATCAAATATAAGGAGCTAGAGAAGAACTCACAACTGAATATTCCCGGGGAGGTAACTTCCTATATAAGGATAGGGAAGTGTGTCTGGATTTTTATACGTCTGGTATGTGAGGGTCGTATATGCATGGGTCCCATTTTCAGAATTTTCAATTATGATAATCCTTTTCAGATTTGATGGTAAAATTGCCGTTTTCTTCTCAATTTGGAAGTCTAAAGGATGCCAAATGAACCAACTGTACAATATTCTTGAGTATCAATCTAAATTGTTTGCTTGCATAATAATTATTCATGATTCATAAAATGTGCTAAAAATGATATTAATATGAATTTTCGAGCCAGGGTCTCTGTATATGTAGGCCACTTTTCTCTATGGTATATGTATAATAGGTAGGGTATTTAAATTGCCAGCTGCACCTGAGTACGGAAAATATAGACTACAGTAGGTACCCCCCGGATGAATAGACGATTTTCACTAAGTTTCACTGAAACACAAAGAATCATAGTGTATATATGGGAATCGTAGTACGATACCTCTAATCCGGACGTCAAACTGGTCGACGTTACGACAATCTTCTAAATGACGGCTTAACAGGCTTTAAATCGATTTTAAAATTCAAAAGGAACTTTTTTTACATATCCGAGGAAAAAAAATATTGAATTTTCCGGAAATATGTTCGTAGTTGTTCCGAAACAGCACCTGGTATATACAACTTCCGGGTTTGCAACGTCATTTTTTTATGTTGTGAAAACGTAAACAAAACCATTTTAAACCAAAATTTTGATAGTTTTAATGTAAATAAAAGGACTGTTTCTCTGCTGACTTCAGGATGTAAAGGAACTTTTTCTGCTTATCGTGTAATCATGATTTTTAGTTCAGTAAACGCAGAATTTCATGCTCTTTATTTTGATCACCTGGAACCTAAAGATTGTCAAGGTCTGTTGTTGCTGGCGAAATATAAAATAATTATTGCTATATATTCCATAATAACGTAACGATGCCGACGTCGTCAACATGGCGATTATGCAAATGACGTCAATGACGTTCATTTCCCCATATGTTATCGTCTGATATCATGTTGTTTACATATTCGTTGTACGTGTTTCTACATATCTCTCTAGGTTTCTTTTGGCTGTGATGGTAGCGATCCCAGTCTCTTTTTGTACGTCAGTCTGTTTTGCTTTATTGTGGGTTCTCTTTTTCTTACGACAGTGCCTTTTTGTTGATTTGTTGCACCAGGGTTGGCTGAATCGGGTTGATGCGAACTTTGATGGTATTGGATGGGTTGTTTTGGATGGTATCGGTGCATGCCTTCTTAAACTTGTTCCAAAGTGTGTCCACAGGTGTTGAGGGATGAGCACTTTTCAACGTTTCTGAGAACTGTGGTAGGTCTACCGACATCTTGTCTGTGTTTGCTTTCGACAATATGTGGGTGATTATTCTGACCGGACGTCTTTGTTTTGCAATAATGTGTGTGTCAATGAGGACCACATCATAATCGCTGAGTCCAGGAAGTGGAGAGGACAGGCTGATTAGTGTTGGTCGGTTTGTGGCAAATATGTCTAAGGTATTGGTTCGACTTGTTGGAAAGTCGATGACCTGCTTACAATCAATGCTTTGAAATGGTCGATAAATGGCTGGTTGACGAAGGATGGATAAGCCATTCCCGCTGTCCTGTCAAAGGTCATACCAACAATCGTAAAATGATGCTAATATTGAAAAAAAGTTGCGACACCTTCTGCTCGATATAAAAAAACCCTTAGCTATAACAACAAAGCCCGATCTTCCAGTTAAATGCTTGGTACCTTATGTCTAAACTAAGTCGCCTTTGAAAACAGGAGGAAGATGACCGACTAACGTAGAAAGAAGAGAAACGGCATACACATTATCTTACTCATAATCAAACTTAAACTGTGAACCAAACTTAAAACCACTCTCTCCTGTGCGATTTTATTTGTACCAGACGGACAGCCAGACGAACAAGAAGATTGCAATAAAGCTCTCACTCTTTTACTTGTGGGAGTATGAGAAAAAAGCATCCAGCCCCCTATTTTTCAATCAGAAAAAATACTGTCTATGGAGGAAATTATTGACAATCACAAATCTGTCCTTCGGGCTCTCTGTTGGTGAAGACAATTATGACATTCCTTCCCTGTATTAGATTCCTAAATTACATAACAATCCATACAAACAGCTAGCGCTTCATTGTAGTGTCATCAAAATGTGCAACGAAACCCCTTTCAGTTCTGTTGACTTCAATACTAACTGCAAAATACCGGCCTCCAGAAATATTACTGTTATTGTTGTTATTCTAGAAATGGTGTCGATCAAATGTGGATCCGTAAGAATTCGAAAGAACTATTGGAGATTCTTAGCTCGTAATCAGTTTCATCTTGCAACAGTATCAAAACTTTCGATTTCTCCACTCTTTACACTTCTATTCCGCATGAACAACTCAAATCACGATTGGCACAGCTGATTTAAACGCAGCTTTTTTCCAAAAAGAATGGAAAACGCAGATACAAATATCTGGTAGTCGATTACAGCTGAGAACATCATATCGAAGAGAATCGAATCATTCTATTAACATAAGAAATGGCTGAAAAAAACAGTGTCGCTCTTGTGAAGATCTAGGATCCTCTCGATTAAACTTTGGTGTTTCTACATTATATTCAAATATAAATGTATCTTTAGATATTAGATAGCTGAATTTCTCGTACATTGTTTAATATTATTCTCGAAGCGTTTTATTTATTGTTTTGTTTGTAATTTAATAAAATCTGAAGGATGGTGAAAAAAAAAAAAAAACACCACGCGAACAGACTGATATTTGTCACAATAAACAAATTTCCTTATCGAGAGTTATCGGCCAGCGGGCGCCCTGTAAAAACAGGAAATTGACCAATTTCAAACTGTTAATTAGTTGACCTGAATTTATCAAATTACCTCAAAATTTCACCTGAATATTCTCGAATCATTTTGCTATTTAACAGTACTAAATAAGATACTATAAGGTAAGATTTGATATGAAATGTATAAGATTTCCAAGAAGTCTATTTCTAAGTTTGAATTTGGAAGAAAATGTACGATTGACTTTAAATTATTCCTTTGGAAAAATATGTGATAAAAATGAAAAGAAAAATAGACTAAACAAAGCAGCAAAATATACTCTTTCTAACGGTGTATGTATTTCATGTGTACGATTCATTATGAAAAAGTTTACTCGCTTGTAATGCAAGTGCCCATTTCAACAGACCGAATCTGAATTTACAAATTAGCGCGGAGACACTGTTATTTTGGAATTATCGTGGAGACATATCTCTTTAATTATTGTCTCAGATTAATGTAAGACTTACTTTGTCATCAATGAGTCTAAGAAAAAGAACAAATATACAGAAGACCAAATAGTCGACATGCTCAATTTTCTTATTGACAACATATATGTTCAGTTTGTTGGACGTGTTTTTTAGCAAACATAAGTGATTCTAATAGGCACTAATTGTGCACCGTTGCTTGTTGATTTGATTATACCTTCATATGAAGTCTGCTTCATATTTAGATCTACATCTCGAAATTGACTACCAAGGAAGACTTTAACAAAGCTCTATGACAAACGTGATGACTTAAAATTTCCAATCGTCAACTTCCACTTTTTGTGTAGCAACATTCCGTCCGCTCCTGCTTATGGTGTCTTCGTATCACAGTTGATTTGTTACTCGTGAACTTGTGGGAATCACATCGATTTCTTTAGCATAGCGTCACGTTTGACACAGAACTTGCTGCCACATGGTTATGTTGCTCCAATGTTGCTGTCTACACTTAAGAAATTTTACGGAAGACACTATGCACTCGTAGACAAGTATGGGATCTCTATCTCTCAAGTACATGTAAGTGCAGATGTTGGTTTGTCCTAGGAATTTGTTTTGTCTTCCTTTACCGGATTTGACACACTGAATTGGAAATTAGCAACACGACAGGTGTGCTATAGCAGGCAAGAAGCAATTACTCTTCCGGAGCACATGAGTTCACTCTTGTTTCGACTTGAGTTCGCGTTGTTGATTTCCGTTCGGTTGATTTTGTGTTTTGTGTTTCTTCGTGCTGTTTTTGTGCGTGTTAACTGTTTCGTCGTTGCCATTTCGGACTTTTGACACTCGAATTCCCCATTTGTGCCTCTTTGCTTCTTTCATATCAGAGCATTTAACCTGTCATTCATTACCTAGTAACTATTGATGCATAACACTCAAAGATCATCACCTGTCTATTCAATTTCTTTTAATCTTTAAATCAAGTGCACTTGTATTAAATAAAGTGTGAAAACTCGTTCCTAGGAAGTTTAAATATTTCTACAAATGTTAAATCAATACAACGTCAGTGTGAGCGCGGCCTAGGTAAAGCATCAACTTAGGATTGACGTATCTCTTCCAAAGTGTTAGGTGCGCCTTGACTATAGTATCATTTTATAGGAAAATATTATTGTGTATTTGATTTTTTTTATGCAGATTTTCCTGTTTCGGGCAAAGTCTAATAGTAAATTACACCCCCCTTTTGACACAAAAGTTAGAATTTTTTAAACTTAAACCATTTTTGGTTGTAAAATTTCTTATGTAAGTCATGAAATGATTTAAAAACAATTTTCTCCTAAAGTGTCAAGTATAGTAGTTTTTTTTAAAGATCTTGAGAACAGCGTTAACAACACAGTAGCACTTTTCTACAATGTACCTCGTTTAAAAAATAGAGTAAAATTCTATTGTTCTCTTTTCGGTTGAAATCAGACTGTAATGCATGTATCAGCAAAAAAAAGATTATTTATTCCAATAACGACATGAAGAAGGATTAAATCAAAACGATGACAGATTCGCAAATTTGATAGCAATTTACGACAAAAGGCAAAATCAGAAAAGGGTATATACCGATTACTAGTACACGAAGACAAACAAAATTTCTTACGTACCAAATCATTTTTAACGCACACAAAAATACCCTTTTTACTTCCGCCATATCAAGATTGTAAAATCTCTAACTCCTACAAAGTCATTCAGCATTGTAACAAAATTGGTTCCCCTTTGTGCGTTATCTATATTATTTTTTACATGACTAGAAAATAGCATTAATTTGATTGGCCTAAACAACCCTAAAATGTATTGATGTAGAGTAGAACAACCTAAAAATGTCTAAATATAGTAAATAAACAGGATGGAAAGCGATGTTACCCTACTATTTCCTAAAAATAGATTCCAGACCCCTGCTAGTGACTAAAAATAGATTTCCCCCGAACAAAGTTCAAAGAAAACATTCCAAAAAATCTGTGATCACAGTGTATAACCGGACAGTAAGCGATCACGGAAGTTGGTCACTGTCCGGTGGTAAAATCCTAGTTGATTTAATAAAAATGTATGATTTGGCCATGAATTTAAGCCCTTATTCAGCCGAAACTAAATTTTAAGAAAAATTGAAGCGTACAATTAGTTTACATTGTTATTTATCACTATTTAAATTATCAATATATAATGTAGATCATTTTAATTTTCGAAAAAAGTGGTTTAATCATTGATTTTTTTTGACAATGGAAACTCATTGCAGTGAAAGAAACAACAAATTATTAGTGAACCACTTACATTGAAATATTGCATTGCATCTCCATTTAAAGCTGTTTAAATAGGAAATCCTTTGGTGTCAAATTATTTCACGAAAATGGTTTTGATTGTTTATAATAACCGGATTTGTAAGAGCACTGCTCACTCCGTCTCTGTCCGACTAATTGCCACTGTACACAATCATTAATTGTTAGAAAGTAATATCTATCTGTCCGATTAATTGTTGGGTTGAATGTAGCAATAACAAGACAAATATCCTTACAGCCCCGGTATACAGCTAGAGCAAAATGATTTTAAAAAAAACTGGAACAAATATAAAAGGTAGCAGCTTATCCAAACAAAGTATTGCAATAAAATTGCATGAGGATTGAGATTTACTACAAAAGAACTATTTTTGTAATTTTTCTTAAGTTCAAGCAACTTATCGAATATAAACATGTGATCATTCATCTAAGCTTTGAATTTGTATAAAGTAATTGAAATTTTTGGAAAAATAAAGAAGGAATATGTCCATAGGACACGGATGCCCCCGCTAGGCCCCAAACAGGAAGTTGATGTCTGGCAGACCTGAAAGTTGCTTAGGACATAAAGTTTGTGAAACATCCTACTAAGTTTCAAATTATTCTGCGAAAAGCTTGACAGAAATTTTTAAAGTCATGTGCACATATTTTCACACCAGCCTAAGTCTAAAACAAGAAGTAGATGTCTTACAGGTCTCAAAATCGCTGAGGAGGTACAGTTTGTCATATTAAACCATCCTACCAAGTTTCAAATCATTCTCATGTACGATTCCTGAGAAAAGCTTGACGAAAATTTTCACATTTGCCTAAGTCCCAAACAGGAAGTAGATGTCGGACAGGTATGAAAATCACTTAGGACTTACAGTTTGTCATACTGAATCATCCTACCAAGTTTCAAATCATTCTCATGTACGGTTCTTGAGAAAAGCTTGACGAAAATTCGTACGGACGGACGTACGGACATGAGTAAAACTTAATGCCCCCGACATGTCGTCGCGGGGGCATAAAAAGGATTATACATGTAGGTAAAATTTCAGATTTGGAAAGCTGGCCTTTCTCTTCAAATCTAGCTGACTTTTCAAACTTTGCAAATGAAAATATTTATCTAAGGTTTTATATACATGTATATGCCGCATTTTCGTTACAAATAGTTATGATCGACAATCTGTTACTGCAGAATGAAATTTTAACAAGACCAATCGATGTCTGGCCCTGCGTCGCACTAAAAATGTTGAACCCTGTACGTTCTAGGCCAAATATGGACAGTCAATATTTTTTTACACTGCATCCTATGGTGGACTTACAAAGTATTTTTGTCACATGCCACCCATTATCAAAATAATAAGACAAAAAATAGTTTCTATTTTTCCCCTTTTGTCCCCTTTATTGCTTAACAGAAAAGGTGAGTCAAGAAAAAAATGTATCCTCCATTTTATATCCCATATATGACAAAAATTAACGTGTAAAAAAAAATCTAAATCGGAACATAGATAAAAAGCGGCATTTTTGCCCCTTTTGGGCCCCTTGTTCCTCAACGAACAAGAAAAGGACACCCAAAATCAGCCGCACCCTTCCTTTTATTGTAAGTATTAAACATTACTGTAAAGTTTCATAGCATTTGATGTACCGTACTAAAAGTTAATTTGGAAACAAATAAAATAGTCACTTTTTTGGCCCATTTTGCCTTTATTTCTAAACGAAAAAAGAGGGGACACTCAAAATCAAGCTTGCCTTTTCTTTTATGGTTAGTAACATAACTGTAAAGTTTCATAGCATTTGGTCAACCAGAACAAAAGTTATGGTGGAAACATATAAAAAAAATAGCTTTTACTCCCTTTATGGCCCCTAATTTCTAAACGAAAAAGATGGGACACCCAAATTCAGCCCCACCCTTCCTTTTACAGTAAGAAAAATTACTGTAAAGTTTCATAGCATATGGTCAATTAGAACAATAGTAATTGTGGAAACAAATTAAAAAATCACTTTTGGGCCCTTTTTTGGCCCCTAATTTCTCAACGAAATTATAGAATGACCCCAAAAGGTGAGGTGCACTTTTTCAATATATCTGTAATCACTGTGTTGCAATTTCAAAAAATATCTAGCGTTTCGTTTTTGAGATTCAGATTACACAAGACAGGCACCCCATAGCGCGACGGACGGACGGATGGACGGACGGAGTGACCCGACTACTAGACTTGCTTTCGCCTTCGGCGACGCAGGTAAAATTGCTCAAATCAGATGAACTTCAGGTGGCCACACCACTTCAAGTGTGCTGCTCCATGCAAATATATACTAGTATTTGGCTGAGATCTAAGAGGAATTTAGATTTAGTCAGCACCGATTGATTAACATGGGCATTGCAATATTCATCTATCTAAGTCTTTTAATATTGAGATATGAAGGCATCCAACTAAAACCTAGTGTATACGGCCTAAGCATGAACTTAACATGAATCCAAGGACAAAGTCAAATGGTGAAGGTGTTCTCTTTAAAGACACATACCGAATTACACAACGCGGTCAGTTTTAATGGTTTTGGAATGGAGTAGACTAACGCATGCTAGGTCGATATCGTAAGAGCCTAGAACATTGCTGGATTGGCTTCCCTGTTCGAACGTTTTTAAGTTTAAAGTACTTTACTTCCAATATTTATGGTTTGTCTATCTTTCAATATTTTTATTTAAACATTGCTGGTGAGCGATTACTCGTTGAACTATGCATATTTACAGCGTTGCCAAATTTCCGGCTTTTATGCCACCCTGCTTTGATATTTTTCTTGTTGTTAGACGTTTAGAACACAACAAATCTTTGAGTTATCCGTTTCATGAGTTTAAAGCTTCATGCGTTTAAAGTTTAAAATTGTCTTAACTCTAAAGTTCCCCCTATCCCAAACACAGTTTGATCTTTAAAAAATCATATTTTGGTAACACTCTTCGTATTGTGGTTGGAATTTTTTTAAATTTTTTGGTAGAGCTCTGTTACAACGCGTCACAGAGCTCCCCTGCTGAGTCTTGAATAGACGAAACGCGCGTAAGACATAGGAAAATGTTGTGTCTGGAACTTCGTTGTAATTTTTATTTTTAATGGACTATGTGAATACAATAGAAAATAATGAGATGTGGAATAAGTGTACGCGACACAACCCACAATTTAACGGCAATTTACAAAAACCACAATGGACAACCGTCAGCAGCCTTCAACGAGGCTATTCGGCGCTGCTCTCGGTTCTGCAATTGGCCCATGGTCTAAATAAAATGCATATAATTCAAATCCAGCCCTGAAATAGTCACAGATAGACCCCCTTCTTAAACAAGGAACAGAAAACATCAAAAATACAAGTACAAACGAAAGCTTTGTCAAAGATTCCTGGCTTAGGACAGGCACATGTAATATGCGGCGGGGTTAAACTAGTTTTTTGGGCACAACCTCCCCCCCTATCAATATTCCAAAACAAAGCTTAACACAATAAAAATCAAATCGATCAAAGTCCAATTCCACTAGAGAGAACATAAGACAAAAAACAAGAACAAACAAAAGGACGGTAAAGGAACTCTCTATCGAACACTCACTGTTACTGACAGCTAGCTGAGAATCATCAATCGGCTGATGTAAAAAAATCAACTAACCAGCAATGATTAACGCATATTAAGGCAGTCCAATAAATTTACGGTGTACGATTTTTAATTGAACTAAACAGGAAATAAATACTGTCATCTGATTTCCAGCATTAACCATAGCCAGCATAGTTCCGTTTATAAGGGAGTTTATAGATTCGAGGCTGTTAATAAACCTTTCGTGATAATCTGCAATCACAGTCGCTAAGGCTTACCAAATTTCTTAAACCAACTTAAATCATTGTTCAGCTTTTTATTATTATGATTATTAATATGAAAAATGGATTTACCAACAGTTGGCAGCTCCATTACGTCCATGATCTAGATCTAAATTGTTTGCACTTCTTAATGGGACCTTTACTGTTTTGAGCACGTTGTTCGTTAATGAATACAAGTAAATGAACATTGAATGACTCAAATATCTCAGTACACTGGCTGTCCAATGTGATAAGAAAATTTGTTTCATAAGATTCCAGTCAATGGAAAGCTCCTTATGAACCATTTTGACATTTGCATTAATAAGTCATACACAATGCAAATGACATGCAAAAAGTAGGCCCAGGGTTTTAAATGTACTCATATCTGTTAATCGCCCTTTCTTTTATCATCTTATTGAATGGATTTCCATTTTGTTATGAACACTGCTTCATTTATTTTTTTTCGAATACAACAGTAGAGACTATTTTTAGCTCCCACATTTGTTCTGTACAATAAATAAATAAACCAAACACACAACGAAATAGATTATCATAAAAATATGAAAATATATTCATAAGCTTTTGAATAAGCACCTGTAGAATATAAAAAAAGGAATGGGGAATACGTCATGTAATTTGAAATTATAACTTTTTTATTCAAACCCTGAGGATTCAAAACAGGCAATTAATCGGACACCCACAAAAAATAAACGACCAATTAATCGGACAGTAAACGATTATGCCAAAACTACAAAATTTGATGTTTTAAACAAAATTGTTTATTTTATCTTAACTATCATTGTCAATGTAGAGAGTCTATCAACTGCCCTTTGAGATGATAATGAAAATATTAATCAAATCATTGCAGTTTGTGTGTAAATTCCAAATATGTGCTAAGCGGTGAAGGAAAAAATGTTCAAACACTGATGATCAATTGAAATTTTTTAACATTTTGAATTGTCAAGAATACAAAAAGAAACGTTAAAAAGTTCCATAAATGAGCAATGTATAAATTCAACTTACCTTTGTTCCTAATCGATATTATAGAGTGTTCATACACACTAAAAACAACAAAAATTTTGGAGAAAAATAACATACAACTAGGATTTATCCACCGGACAGTGATCAACTTCCGTGATCGCGTACTGTCCGGTTATACACTGTGGTGATGTATACCAAACAATTTTCCAATGCCAGTGTTTCATGGATGTTCAAATATCACTGTCAATTTCAACTTTTAAAAATTAATATGTGATTAATGTCATAATCTTGTCAGAAGAATCTTTGATAAAATTTGTTTATGTTGAAATTAAATTTTCAAAATTCAGCTTCTTTTTGAAACAGTATTACAGGTGATTTTCACAAATGTACATGTATCACTGTATGTAAATGGTATGGTGCTCAAGTTCAGTCTTCAGCATACAAGTTTTCATGTAATAAAACAATTATCGACTTTGGTATAGGTTGACATCAATTTTATCAACCCTAAAAAAATATATTAAATTTCGCCTTCGGCTCAGTTAATCAGGTTGATAAAAATAGATGTCAACCTATATCAAAGTCAATAATTGTATAATGGCACACAACAACCACAATAATGAGAAAACCCTAGATTAAGTTACTTTATCTTAGGTTTACGGCGCTTACTCTAGAGTTAACCGTCGTGACCTCACTATAATTAAACGAGAAAAACCGAGTTTTTCTAAACAAGATACTGCTTAAAATAAGAGTTTTCGTATTTTTCTTAGCTGAATGTGAGTTATGAGAAAATTGAAGTTTTGGTGTAGAAAATCTAGATTTTCTGTAATTCACATTTAGCTAGCTGTATCTATGATAAAGTACCCAGAAAAGATGGGTAATGTTCTGGACAATCACAATTCTTCCCAGAAAATGTGGGTTTTATCCATTGGCCAATCAAATCATACCACCTTTCTTACTTAATCTTGGTTTAAAAGACTAGGATTTCTAAAAGTTTTAGAGAAAACTAAGTTTTTCTATCAAAAATCAGTTAAGCCGAGATTTTTTTAACATAATGATAATTACATGTACGAGATAATCTTAGTTTAAGTAAGGACAATCAAGGTTTTTCTGTAACAAACATTTAGCTGGATTTATCTTAGTTTATGTTGCTTAATCCTAGATTAAGATCAGTTAAACTAGGATTTAACTCAAACTAAGAAATTCTCATACAAATGGAGACTGCGTGCCATATATATGATCCGATTTGGCGTAAAAAAAAAGCGTAAATCGTGGTTTTTCTTTATTCCACTGATTAAAGCTGTGCTTTTTTTTTGAAAAATACTCATATGGTCCAAATACTTAAATGGTCAGGACCGTTATAGACATATGAGTATACCCAAACGGTCATGACCAGATATTCACATTGCAGTGAACATTAACATGTGTCCTCTAATCCAAATCAGTTTTTTAGGTTTAAGAAATTTCTAACATTTTTAGTAATTAGATTAAATAAATAACAAGAGGATCTCATGAGACTGTGTTGACCCGCTCACTTTAAGGAACTCGGTGTTGTTAAGTTGTTTGTGTTGTGATTAGGGCCATCTGGATCCCCGTGGGCAAAAATGACAAGAGTATAATATATTATAATATTATAATAATGAATACCAAATGACGGAATCTGTTTATTTTTCATATTTTCTAATTATTACCAAAATCAAATTTCAACAATACATTTTCACGATCAAATTATCCACCCGAAAATATAACTACAATCAATCTTAAGTTCATTAATATTTATTTCATAAATTCACGTTATATAAAATTTGTAATGAATCACCCAAGCCCAAAATTTCAAATTTTGACCAAAATAAAAAAAAATCAAACAAAGAACCTAGGAAATATTTTACTTATTAAACTCACCTAGAAAAAGTAGACAAGCCCAATTAATATCAAAAATACGGAATGATGAGCGCTGCCGTGCTCGCATCAAACTCCTTGGCAGAGCGCCTCTGATGAATCGCTCTGCCAAAAATATTGAAAATGCCAAAAACACTATATGAAAATGAAGAGCATAGAACAGTTAAACCAAAAATACCAAACTTGGGAACCAAATTATTACTTAGATAATCAACCTATGTCTGGAGTAGGAAGAACCTTAGGGTTTAGACAATTTTGAAATTTAGACGGATAATTTAAAGCTTTGATGTAAATGGAGAGATTTGTAGAGCTTTTGATGCTTAAGAAGAGTGGTTGCTTCGGATTTTCTCTATCTCTTATACTTTTTGAGCTATAAGCTAAAAAATATGGTCTGACTCCCCTGTTCTATTTTTAGTAACAGCAGCCATGTTGGTTGGTTGACGTTTATCAATTTCACACACTTGGTAGAGGACATCCTAAAGATCAAGTGTAAAAAGTTGCAAAGCAATCCCATTAGTGGTTTCAGAGAAGAAGATGCTTGAAGAAAAGTTAACGGACGGGCGGGCGACGGACGCTTAACGAAGACAATAGCTCACCTGACCCTTAAAGCTACGCCGAGCGCAACATGATACGACTGCAACATGTTGAACCCTGTACGTTGGAGGCCCAATATGGATAGTCTATTGATTGGTCACATGCAGCCCATGGTGGACTTAAATTTTTTTTGACACATGCACTTGTGGTGGACTTTAAAATGCATATTTAACACATATATATTTACATCTAATCGGCATCTAATAGAAATAGTCTTATATCAATTTATTACATTGATGCATATGAAATACCGATTTTTCCCAGTGAAATAAAATCTGGTAAATTCAGTGTGAAATAATAAAAATATTTTCACTCTTACGTCCTATCCGGTCAAACTCAATTATGACGTCGTGAATTGTATTGCGTTGTCGGCATGACTCCTGCGGTCTAAATTTATACGCCATTCAAATAAATTTATTAAAAACTATTAAATAGCAGCATTTTATCTATGTAATAAATACGATAATCAATTAGGTCTCATGAATAACCAAAATATGATCCGCACTGAGATTTAACTCGTGCGCGGACAAGTTCCGCGCACTCGTATAAATCTGTGTGCGTTCACCGACTCGTGATCATATTTTGGTTATTCACTTGACACAATAAATTATCCTATAATTTACATACTTGGTCCTTTTCGACCCCTATTGAAAAAAACAACGTTAAGAATTATTGCAAATCTGAAAAATACAGGTAGGAATTTTCACATGGATTCAAATGAACTTTTCTTTTTGAAAATCGGACCAAAAATAAAAAAGTTGATTATATTAGCGTGGCATGTTTTTGGCCCCCTGCAGCAATGTAAAGGTTCAATATATGCGTCAGGCGTAGCAAAATTTATTGTCTGGAACTTTGTTGTCATTTGTATTTCGAACACACGTGAAGGTTAGCACTGCTGGTGGAGTTTTAATTCCCCGAGGTTAGCCCGCTCCGGCACCAACACTTTTGAGTTGGAGAAAACATCAAAGTTTTGAATTATCCGTTTAAATTTCAAAATTGTCTAAACCCTAAGGTTCTTCCTACACCAGACATAGGTTGATTATCTTAGTAATAATTTGGTTTGCCAATTTGGTATTTTCGGTTTTTACTGTTCTATGCTCTTCATATTCGTATAGTGTTTGGCATTTTTAATATTTTTGGTAGAGCACCTCTGATGAGTCTTGAATAGACGAAAAGCGCGTCAGGCGTAGCAAAATTTATTGTCTGGAACTTTGTTGTCATTTGTATATTTTAAAACGACGACCAAAAAAAATTGTGGTCGAATAAAAACAAGCCGATCGATGGGTCAACAACTTCAAAGAGGTGTTTAACCATCCTACACCAGAGTAAAGTGCTGAGCTAGAGCATGGACATAGACTGTAACTCTCCATCAAAAACAAAAATAAAGTAAGAAAATTGTATCGTTAAAACATGGAAGAAATTTAGATATCTGAAATGCATAATTTTGCTGAATGCCTATCCATCTCATCAACAAACATCAATCACATTCAAGAGTAAACATACCACTTTAACACATTATCCAAGCAAACAAATAATGTTAACATCAGTACTACAAAACCAAAAGCCATGAAAATTAACATCAACTTAAAAAGAGACAACACAATAGAAGACATCACCATAGACTTTCTTGAAAAGTTTATCAACCTAGGAAGCGTAATACTATTAATCACTGGCAACAATACTCAAAAAGACATAATAGCAAGAATATAAAAGGCACGGACAGATTTTTCGATCCCGCGTTCTAATTGGAAATCAATCCTATGCTTGCTAAAAACAAACGATTAAAATATTCAATAGCAAAGTAATATCAGTGCTTCTTTATAGAGCCGAGCGTTGTTGGTACATTCAAGGCGACCTACAAAGATTAAAAGAGAACTATTCGAGAAAACTGACTGTAAGAACATAGATAGCGACTAAATCAAGGGAAGAATGCTCAAGTATTTAGGTCATGTATTCAAGATGGAACAAGAACGACTCCCGAAAATAGCCTTAAGTTGGACCCCAACTAGAAGGCCGAAAACAGCACTTTATATCTTTAGTTAAAACACAGATGTGACGTCATGCTATTGTTAATGCAGTACTTTATTTTTTTACTATTTAAGTACTGTTTAGTCTTAATATTGGATTATATTTTACTTAATATATGATTGCTTTTATTTGATATTGGACGATTTTAGTAACTGTATTTGTGTGATGTCACCATATTTTAAGTTTATTACTGAAGGGGAAAATGCAGCAAGTGACAATGTATGCTATGCCCACATTCTTTTTCTCCTCAAGAAACTGTCATAAAGCCTGTGGCTACCGATAGCTTGATTCATAAGTGTTTAATTTGGTATTTAAATCATTCTGATTGTATAAACGGTTATAATAAATCTAAATCGATAACAAAAATTGTTTTGTCCATAGCTCGAACCCGTAGTGTCTCCCACCAAAGTCCACATCGTTAACCATTAACGTATATAATATCACGGATAAAAATATATTTTGATCGTGTTTTGCTTGAATACAAAAGTTTGTAAGCATAAAACTATTTTTTAACTAAGATAAAAGCCTCGGTAAAATATTGGACAGGTATTTTACCGGATGGACTGTTTACTGCTTATATCCTTTACATATTATAATGATGTTATAATATCGAAAATGCATAATATTTACAGGGTTACACGATAAAAAGATCGTGTTCTAACAGTTCGCTCTATTTATCGAGTGTCTCTAACACTTAATATTGGAGGTAGTCCGACTAAGAGTAGAACAAGTATACTGTTATCTCAAACTGGATAAGTCGCATTTTCTAAATCAATCCCAGAGGCACCATATACACACGGGTAGTGTCAGTTATTATGTCTCCCCTTCCCAGAAGGGGGAGACATATTGCTTTTGTGTCAGTTCTTCTTCTTCTTCTCATACAAAGCGTGTCCGGGCCAAAACTTTTTTTATCCTTTGAAATAAGGCTTTGATACTTGGCATGTGGATGTATCACCACGAGACGATGTGTCGCGTACCAGAATGACCTTCATATGACCTTGACCTTTGACCTCAAGGTCAAATTAATGCTAATTTTACATCCAAAGTGTTCCGGGCCATAACTTTTTTGTTCTTTGACATAAGGCTTTGATATTTGGCATGTGTATGTATCACCATGAGACGATGTGTCCTGTTCCAGAATGACCTTGACCTCAAGGTCAAATTATTGCTAATCTTATGTGCAAAGTGTGTCCTGGTCATAACTTTTTATCCTTTGATATTTAGCATGTGGATGTTTCGCCATGAGACGATGTGTCGTGTACCAGAATGACCTTCATATGACCTTGACCTTTGACCTGAAGGTCAAATTAATGCTATTTTTACACATAAAATATGTCTGGGCCATATGTATTTTAATCCTTTTCAAAAGGCTTTGAATTTTCACATTTTAATGTGTAATCATGGGAACAATGTGTCACCAACATTAATGACTTTGACTTGTGACTTCAATGTCAAATAAATGCTAATTTGACATGCAAAGCCTTCCAGGCCATAACTTTTTTTATCCTTTGACATAGAGCTTTAGAATGTAGATGTATCAGTATTAAAAAAAATGTTGTACAATGTCTGTCATTGTGACTTTGACCTTTTGACCTCAAGATTGAACTTGTGTTATTTAAGGAAGGGGAGACATCAGTTTTAGTGAGCTAAAACAGTTTTTCCTAGTTTTGTTTGCATACGGACAAACGGTTGGAAATTATGATTAATTTCTAAACGCTGAATTTTTTACTTAGTCTAACCTTTTTTCAAGCTTTTTGCGCAATTGGAACTTTATTCGAAAATTTCGTCATTGACTTTCAAATAACACGAAAACAACGGATTTGTTTTGTGCACCTTTGATTGCTGATTTGTTTCTACATTCATATGAAGCAGACTTCTTACATTCTCTTCTAGACAAAAAAGATCGTAGACTAGTTCTCTCTTTTAACCCCACGTTCCGTTATATTAATAATGTCCTTTCACTTAACAATTCTAGATTTGGTGACTTTCTCCATCTTATATATCCTCAGAAACTTGAGAAAAAGGACACAACGGATTCTAGGAAGTCTGCTTCATATTCAGATGTACATCTCGAAATTGACTCTCAGGGAAGACTTTCGACAAAGCTCTGTGTCAAACGTGATGATTTCAACTTTCAAATCGTCAACTTTCCCTTTTTTTGTGTAGCAACATTCCGTCTGCTCCTGCTTATGGAGTATCACAGTTGATTCGTTACTCCAGAGTTTGCGGAAATGAAATCAGTTTCCTTGGCAGAGCGTCACAAATGACAACGAAATTTCTGACACAAGGTTATTTTGCTCAAAGGTTGCTGTCTTCACTCAAGAAATTTTACGGTAGACAACATGCATTCGTAGACAAATATGGGATTTCTATCTCTCAAATGAGTGCAGATGTTAGTTTGTCGTAGAGATTTGGTTTGTCTTCCTTTTCCGGATTTGAAACACTGGATTGGAAATTACCATCACGACGGTGTGCTGTAGCAGACAAGAACCGCCTACTGTTCCGGAACACCCGAGTTCACTCTTGTTTCGACTCAAATTCGCGTTGTTGATTTCCGTTATGTTGATTTTGTGTTTTGTGTTTCTTCGTGCTGTTAATGTTTATGTTTACTGGTTTCGTCGTAGCCCTTTCGGACTTTTCTAAGTCAAATGCTCTTTTGGCGCCTCTTTGTTTCTTTCAATATGGCGACGTGTTTTGATGACGATCGACAAAAATATTTTAAATGACGTCACCTATAACAACATGACACTAAGACAATGTACTCAATATCATACGGGAATGTTTACATAACGAACGAACAAATATATACCATGATAAACAAGCATTATGAGTGTATACTAGGGTTGCACAATATATCCGTTCGGATTTGACTCGTCATTTAGACGAGGTCATCAGGGGTCGAGGGGAGGAAAAACGACGTCCTTCAACATGGGACAAATGGAACGATATTTTCTATCAACGATTCTTCTGTAATTATTCAACATATAGGTAATAAAAAGCTTCGCCGAGCGCAGCATGATACGACCGCAACATGTTGAACCCTGTACATTTTAGGCCCAATATGGATAGTCTATTGCTCTGGACACGTGCAGCCCATGGTGGATTGACAAAGGTTTTTGACACATGCTTCTCTGGTGGTCTTTCAACCCAGGGGGTAAAAATATAAATTTTCAATTTTGTATTCTACTCTTGAAAAGAATAAAGTTTGGGCAAAAAATAAAAAATTGAACCAGAATTTTTTTAAAAAATTATGATTACGGCCACTTAGGTAATGAGCGAAAAAAAAGTGGGGGTCACAAAAATTAATTCTTTAATTTAGAATCACTACTTGGCAAGGATGAACTTGTAAATTTTTTTTTAATCGGACCAGATATAGAATAGTTAGGATTTTGGCCCCTTTTGGTCCCTAATAACATAACAGTAAAAAAAGGGAACACAAAAATATATCTGCTACTTGACAAGAATAAACTTGCAAAAAAATTGTCAAAATCGGACAAAAAATCAATTTCGGCCCCCTTTGGCCCCTTATTATGTAACAGGTGAAAAAAGGGTGGGGTCGCAAAAATAATTTCTCAAATTTTGATTCACTACTTGACAAAAAGAAACTTGCAAAAAAAAATTTCAAAAACAAACCAGAAATAAAAAAGTTTTGATTACGGCCCCTTTTGGCCCCTAATTACAAAACAAGTGAAAAAGGGGATGGTCACAAAAATTATTCTCAAATTTGGATTCGCTACCTGAAAAGAATAAACTTGCACAAACAAATTTCAAAATCGGACCACAAATAAAAAAGTTTTGATTTTGGCCCCATTTGGCCCCTAATTACGTAATAAGGGAAAAGGGGGAGTGGTCGCAAAAATTAATTCTTAATTGTGTAAATGGGCTGAACATTTAAGCAAGCAACAGCTTCTCTCTACCTGCTATAGTTTTCATTTCATAGGCCAAAACCATGAAAAAACATTACTTTAGGGGCTGTAGCCCCTATAAGGGGTCATCTGACAACTTCGACCCTATGGAGTTTTTTGTAGAGCTAAATGAGCTGAACAATTAAGCAAGCAACAGCTTTTTGCTTTCAGCAATAATTTTCATACTATAGGGCAAAAACATGAAAAAATGCCATTTTTCACCTTTAAGGGGCCGTAACCCATATAAGGGGTCTTCTGACAACTTCGATCAAATGGAGACTTTTGTAGAACTTTTGATCCTGAAGCAGTAGGGTGGCATCAGATTTCATCTATCTCTTATAGTTTTTGAATTACAAGCCAAAAACAGTAGTCTGACCCCCCAGGTCTATTCTTAGCCACAGCGGCCACGTTTTTTGATGAATCAGAAATCGAAACATTACTATAATGCAGGACACCCTAATGATCAATCATACCAAGTTTCATTGAATTCTGTTCAGTAGTTTCAGAGGAGAAGATTTTGAAAAAGTTATTGTAAGAACAAACAAAAAAGTTGCAATTTTGGCCCCTTTTGGCCCTTAATTTCTAAACGAAAAAAAGGGGGGACTCCCAAAATCAATCCCATCCATCCTTTAATGGTAAGAAATATCATTGTCAAATTTCATTGCATTTGGATAGCTAGAACTAAAGTTATCGTGTATACACTAAAGTAAACAGACGACGACGACGACGACAACGACAACGACGACAGCATCATACCATTATACGTCCGCAATTTTTTTGCGGTCGTAAAAAAATGATTTGCAACTGACTTATAAACCAACCATCAACATTTCCAACCAATAAAAATCAATCTTGAACGGAAATAAAGAAATTACTTTCTTCGTGCATTAGCATGTTGGAACCAGTTTTTTTACCAGTTCCTCCTCTTTTGGCTAAATTAGTGACCAATCCAGCAAATGCGCAACGCGTGTATTGCAAAACAATACATAGTCCCCTACCGGCCTCAAATTTTAGTCACTGGTGACAATTTGTCAAACAAATGAATACCTAAACTTGATCAGTTTATTATCTACAAGGAACAATAAAAAAGTGTAGAAAATAAAATTGCAATGGATTTTCAAAGTTCAAAGGGCCATAACTCCCATAAAAATTTGTGGACCGGCAAGAACCTCCAATTTAATCTGTAACTCATCATGGTAAACTCACATACCAAAAATCAGTTCATTTTCTATAAGCGTTGAGAAAAAAAGTGCGGAAAACTGAAATTTTTGTGAATTTTCAAACTTCAAGGAGCTATAACTCCCATAAAAATTTGTGGACCGGCACGAAACTCAACCTTGATCTGTAACTTATCAAGGTAAACTCACATACAAACAAGAGGCTCCCAGGAGCCTGAATCGCTCACCTGGTCTTGATGTTGACCCTATACTTTTGTAGAGCTAAATGAGCTGAACATTTAAGCAAGCAACAGCTTTTCTCTACCTGCAATAGTTTTCATTCTATAGGCCAAAAACACCATTTTTCACCTATAAGGGGCCATAACCCCTATAAGGAGTCATCTGACAACTTCGACCCTATGAAGACTTTTGTAGAGCTAAATGAGCTGAACATTTAAGCAACCAACAGCTAATCTCTATCTGCAATAGTTTTCATTCTGTAGGCCAAAAACATGAAAAATGGCTATTTTTCAGGGGCCGTAACCCCTATAAAAGGTCATCTGACAACTTCAACCCTATGGAGAATTTTGTAAAGCTAAATGAGCTGAACATTTAAGCAAGCAACAGCTAATCTCTATCTGCAATAGTTTTCATTCTGTAGGCCAAAAACATGAAAAATCGCTATTTTTCAGAGGCCGTAACCCCTATAAGGGGTCATCTGCCAACTTCGACCCTATGGAGAATTTTGTAAAGCTAAATGAGCTGAACATTTAAGCAAGCAACAGCTAATGTCTATCTGCAATAGTTTTCATTCTGTAGGACAAAAACATGAAAAATTGCTATTTTTCAGGGCCGTAACCCCTATAAGGGGTCATCTGACAACTTCGACCCTATGGAGAATTTTGTAGAGCTCAATGAGCTGAACATTTAAGCAAGCAACAGCTAATCTCTATGTGCAATAGTTTTCATTCTGTAGGCCAAAAACATGAAAAAATGCCATTTTTCAGGGGCCGTAACCCCTATAAGGGGTTATCTGACAACTTCGATCCTATGGAGACTTTCGTAGAGCTAAATGAGCTAAACATTTAAGCAAGCAACAGCTAATCTCTATCTGCAATAGTTTTCATTCTGTAGGCCAAAAACATGAAAAATGGCTATTTTTCACCTTTAAGGAGCCGTAACCCCTATAAGGGGTCATCTGACAACTTCGACCCTATGGAGACTTTTGTAGAGTTAAATGAGCTGAACATTTAAGCAAGCAACAGCTAATCTCTATCTGCAATAGTTTTCATTCTGTAGGCCAAAAACATGAAAAAATGCTATTTTTCACCTTTAAGGGGCCGTAACCCCTATAAGGGGTCATCTGACAACTTTGACCAAATGGAGACTTTTGTAGAGCTTTTGATGCTGAATCAGTAGCGTGGCCTCAGATTTCCTCAATCTCTTATACTTTTTGATTTATAAGCCAAAAACAGTAGTCTGACCCCCCTAGTCTATTTTTAGTAACGGCGGCCATGTTTTTTAACGGATTAAAAATCAAAACACAAGTTTGGTGCAGGACACCCTAAGGATCATTCATACCAAGTTTCATTAAATTCTGTTTGGTAGTTTCAGAGGAGAAGATTTTTGAAAAATTGTTAACAGACGACGACGACAGACGACGACGACAGACGACGACGACGACGACGGACGCCAAGTGATGGTAATAGCTCACATGGACCTTCGGTCCAGGTGAGCTAAAAATCAGTTCATTATCTATAAGCTTTAAGAAAAAAAGTGCGGAAAACCGAGGCGTGACAGACGGACGGACGGACAGAGCGCAAACTTATAGTCCCCTTCGGCTTTCGCCGGTAGGGGACTAATAAGCATTCATTTTCAATCTTGCACTGATTTAGCTGTGATAAAACAAATTCTAGAAAGGAAATAAAGTGTCCAACTAACATACATGCTCAGTGCCTAAGAAAAATTCTTGAAAGTATATATTATTCTATCCTGTGGGATAAGCTCAAACATTAATCATTGTTAATGTCGTTATGCTCTGCCAGGTTTTTAAATCTATCTCCTGATGCCAACCGGAAAAATAAATACTGACACAGAAAATCTTCAAAACTTGGCTGAATGAAAGTTGACATTATTTTTGTTGCGCGAAATTCTCTGACAGGGAAATGACGTATGAATAAGTGAATTCGTCCCCGCCAAATGTTGTCCCTTAATATTTGGACGATATTTGCACAAATTAATTTCAAGTTTGCATTATCATTGAAGTTTTTTTTTAAAAGAATGCAATTGCCATGATTGCCAGTGGGAGGGGGTGATTAAAATCTTAGACTTAAATAGAAAAAAGGCCGTTAAAAACATTATATTTTTGTTTATTTTAGTAAAAAGCATTTGACTTCGTCAAATTTTAGGCTAAAGCCTACTCCATATTATAGATTTAGCGGTTGGCCAAGGTTTAAATTATATAATACACAAAGTAGTGCGTTTGTTCAAAGAAGAATTAGAATGGTATTACATGTGCTAAAATAGAACATAGGTAGGGTAAATTCACTGGCTTGTAATTGAGCAACTATGACAGAAGGATATAATCCGAACGACAAAAGGCTTGTCCGAATCGAAATTTCTTCAAAAGTTCTGTTGGCTCGGGGCAGATGATCTCTTATAAGAGTAATGATCCTTAGCTCACGATCTGACACTTTAAATGCAAACAATTACAAATTAGGAAAAGCTGATGAGGGTTTACATCTTTCAGCGCAATTTAGCTATAATAAAGTCTTTATTAGGTCGAAGAGGTCAGAATGCTTCTTATAAGAGTTATGGCCCGTAAAAGGCCAATAAAAGCGTATTTCTTTAAAAAGTTTTGCCTAATAGAATGGGAAATATTACAGATGAAGAAGAAAAGCTACTGCTTGTTAACACCTCTAGATTTTTAAGATATATTAAAGTCTTCATTGGGTCAAAGTTGTCAGATGACCCCTTATAAAAGAGATCCTTATGGCTTAAGTGCATATTAAGTGATCAATTCAGGCTCCTGAGATCATTTTGTACATGTAATATTCATCTTTATGCTTGAAAAATACGTGTTCTCTACCGCTACAATTTGTACATTAATATCTGTCCCGGTTTTTCCACGGTCATTTTGACCCTCATCCGCCATGATAAAAGATATTTGATATGGAATACGTGTATTCTACAAAACCCGCATAAGCACTCAAAATTATGAAACAAAAATAGTAACTTTTGACATCATATCCTATTTTACCATCATATAAAACCACTTTATATCAAGTTTTGTTGAGAATGAAACATTTTGACAATTTTCTCATTTTTGGACCTCTAATATCACATTTTCGTAAATAGCTCTAAATCCGTAAATATGGCTCCATTTTTTTGGAATATTATTGAACAGCTCCTTTTGCTCTATAAACCTACAAAATTTCAGAAACCTATGTACCTAGGTTACCGCGATATTTACAATGTCCTATATTATGACCTTTTTCCTGTAGCGGCAGCCATTTTTAAAATTCTGATTGTAGCATGCACACCTTTGAGTGCCACTCTATCACCATACAAAATTTCATAAGGATCCATTGGGTAGTTTTTGAGAAACTGTGCGGACAAGTTCATGAACGAAAGAATGTTTTAAAATTCTAAAGTAAAAACAATATATCTCCTAAACATAGTGTTTGAAGATATAATAAAATGCTAGAAGCCTTCAACGAGACCAGTAGGCGCTGTTTGATGTTTTCCGATTTGCCAAAGATCAAAATTAAAATGCCTTCAATTCAAAGTCAGTCCTAAAATTATCAGAGAAATACACCCTTCTTACGCTAATACAGAAAAAACGATATACGAAAAAAAGTATAAACAAAAACGTTGCCATAGATTCTTGGCTAAGGCGAAACCAGTAAAACTAGTTTTTGGTCGTAACTTCCCCCTTGTAATAATCCTTAAACAAACACAAAAATCAGCATACAATAAAAATTCTATTCGATAAACTTACAAATCAACAAGTCAGAGAGAACATTAGACAAAAGTACTCAAATCTTGGACAATTCATTTTGTAACCATGGAGTTCATTGTATAGCCTAACCTCAAAAATGCACTTCTTCCACACTTCACGTATTAGATACAATACATGTGTAACAAAAAACCCCAAGCCGTTAACACCCGTTACCGTACAGTTTTTACGCTCATCATTATTACATGTTGTGCATCATAGTAGACCGAATTCTGCAACAGTGAAAAAAAAATAAACAAAACACGTAAAAAATGTCCGTAGGTTCATCGGTGCACGCTACACTCGCACGTACATGTACATGACGTACATGTGTATATTTCCCTTTCTATTCCCAGACATTTTAAAGCCATATTGGTAACTAATCATGTTTCGTTTAGCATGATGTTTTCCCGTGTTTAACAACGTGCTAATGAAGGCTGCACTGCGTTAGTTCTGGTGATTCACGTGATTCATGAAATGACGCAGTGGAGCTGCATTTTTTACTTCCAATATTATTCAAACTTTGGGAAGCATTCACAATGCACCAGCATTAATGTAACTACACAAATATACTGTCGTTATGAAATTAGCACGTTGTTAAACACGGGAAAACATCACACTAAACGAAACATGATTAGTTACCAAGGTTACCAAAATGCAAGCGTAATTTATAAATAAATGATCCACAACAAAAACCAAAATGGCCCCGGAGACCAATTTCATATAGTACATTTTTTGTACAGGTTGAGTGTTGGTTAGACAAGTTCCAAAACAATGTCGCCATGACTGAAAGCTGTATGTCTCATTTTATAATATGATTAAAAAATATGACAACACGATCACATTTGGTACAAGCATGTTTAACGAATGTTTTTTTTAACTTTTAGCAAAAACGTTTTATGTTGATGGTGAGCCAGTTGGGCCAATTAGCAGTCTGATACCACAGAGGTATCACAGATATGCTAGTCGAGACGTATTAAAATCGTATTTGACATCAAACTTGGCTGATGCTGAAGCGTTTTCCAAACGTGCTGGTGTAGCAGACATTCCAGTGATAACAAAGAAAAAAGTGGATACTGTATACAAGCACATATTAGATAATCTTACAGAGGGTGGCAAGGAAGCTGTAAATGACATCCAGCCCTGGATTTTTAACACATTGGCCAGTTTGACATAGTTTATATGCTTCATTGATTTTGGTTAAAGTTTACGTCAAAGCTCATATATCAGCTACTATAAGAGAAAGGATCCTTTAATCTTGCATGCTGATGTATCTGAGGGAAGCGGCAAGCATTCTCGACCTAGATTTCACACTTCAGTGATCTAAGGAAATGTACTTGAAGTTTAGTGACAAATGCCTGTTATGAGGCGAACTTTGTTGTCGGTGACTAACATGATCCTTGGCTGCATGGTTACTAACGTAAAACTTTACCAAAGTCAATAAAGCGTGAAAACTAGGTCAAACTGACCTAATTTGGGTGGGATGCTGACAGACTCCCAAAGATACATCTCCACACAAAGTAACATGATCCTAGGCTGCATGGATACTGAGATCTGAACTTGGACGTAAAACTTAACCAGTCAATAAAACGTGAAAACTAGGTCAAACTGACAACCCATGTTTTTCACTTTTGTATATAAGTATACATGTTTTGTGCATAGAATATCCAAGACATTTTTGTGTCGAACATGTTTAGTCAATCCATCATTCTTTTTATGTGTCAAATACTAATAGTGTGTCCATATCGGTGCCAACCTTGCAGGATTCAACATGCTGCAGTTCGACACAGGTCTAGACAAATACCAAAACGGGTATAAACGGTTAATTTGGATATGCTATATATCGATATTTCAAGGAGTAACCTCTCTTCAGTAGCATTTGAATCAAAACGTTGGAAGATCAAAAACCAAAAATATTGAAAACGAAAAGTACTCAAAACCAAAACGTTCGAAAAAGGAAGTCAAATTCAGCACCGAGGATATCGACCATGTGCATTACAAGGAAAGAAACCTGGTGTTTTGAATTTAATATTCGGAAATTTCAACGACAAAAATATTAGACATTTAATGGTAAATTCGTGTCAGACAAGTCTGACGACCAGGCTTGTGATTACCCTCGGGGACCTCTGGTCCACCAGCAGTGGACATCGATTGGTCTTGTTTATGTCCATTTCTAAGGTGTACTACATTATTTTAGATATGGTACAGCAATGATACTTGAGCAGTTGATAGATCTTAGACAGTACAACATGGTTCACTATTAATTAAGACACTTTGACCTACATTTTACGCATGAACGACTTCGGTTAAATTTTTGCATTTAGGTCCATTTCCCAGGTACTAAACATGAAATGGCAATGATAATTGGTCAGTGGATAGATCTTAGATAGTACAAAAGAGACTTCTCTTTGCAACATATTTATAGCATATAAAACTGTACAAAAAAAACTGAAATTGGAATTATACTACATTGCACTATGGAATGCTTTAATTATCGCTAAGTATTAAAGTGCAAGTTTTTGTACAATAGTACGCCTCTTTTCCTCTGCGGTGTCTGGTGTATTATGGACCTAAAAAAAATGTTTATTTCCTCCATCTCTCTAACACCTTCTTCAATATACTCACTCATATTATCATTCTGTAAGATGCACAACTCATGTAGAACACAGCAGCTCAAGGAATTCTCAACCGCTTTTTTAATGTCTAACATATCAATAAATTTGAGACGCCGGAATCTGCCTTTAAGGGCTCCAAATGTATGTTCGATCACCATTCTAGTGCTGCTGTGGATAAAGCTGTATCTTTTTTGATCTCTGCTTAAGTTACCACAATCCTTAAATGGAGTCATTAACCATGAACCCAATCCATAAGCAGAATCCCCCAAGAGATGTGTATTACTGGGAAACATCTCCTCAGTGTTGGTCTCCAAAATGCCATAAATCGGTGAATTTTTTAAAACTCGAGAGTCATGCACCGAGCCAGGCCCACCCACAAAAAACATCAATAAAATGCATATCACTATCACAAATGCCTTGTAAAATTATTGAATGGAATGATTTACGATTAACATAGTTCTCGTGGAACTCTCTAGGTGCCCGTATGGGAATGTGTGTCCCATCAATCGCGCCGAGTAAACCAGGAAATCCCCTTTTCTCTTCGAATTTCTGTACAATTCTAGGTATCTGGTTTCTACTGGGCCATGTTATGTATTTTGGTAGTAACTTTTCACATATTACACCTGCAAGATCTTTGACAATCTCAAATACTGCCGACTCGCATACTCCGAAATAGTCTGCAATGGCTTGCAATGTCATCTGGCTAGATACATACTTTATGAAAATAAGAGCATGCTTCTCTCTGGTTATGGTTCTAAATTCCCTTGTGAAGCCTCTTAACTCTCCAATAAGTGAGTTGAAAGTGGTCCGGTTTAACCTAAAACGCCTTCTAAAATCTTCTTCGCTATATGTTGAGACTACACAATCAACATAATTGAGCACCCGTGGAATACGAGATCTGTTTTTCATAAGTCGAATACATGACAATGTTATGTTGTTGCTATTTAATACTGCAACGTAGGATGGTAGTTCTTCATCGTCTTCAATTATTAAGTCAAACAGTAGGGAAGGGAGAAGTTTTGACGCCATTTTGTACTAAAACTATTCATTTGTTAAAAACCATCAAAACCTAAACCAGTTTGAAAACCTAAACCTAAACCGGTTTGAAACCTAAACCAAATACCAAACTGGTTTTGCACTAACAAATACACCTTAAATTTCCCGTCCATACCCATCACTCCTTTTTTCCAGTGGCAGTCAAAACTCTCCTACCCGATTGGCCTTGTGTCCCCATTTCCTCCACTTCATCATCATTTCATGTTCATTGTATCACCACTTTCATGTTCAATTCCCGGATATAGCCGAAATCGTGCTGCTTGGGAGTAAAGCAATAACTAACTAACTAACTAACTAACTAACAATGAAATTGTCGCCATCAGTTGGCAGTTTGCCTTAGACGAGGTCGACGGGTAAATTTATATCGCGACCAAACATCATTTGATTTGGGGAGGTACCCGTAGTTTCATGAATAGAAGAACGATATGCCATCATTTATAGGGAAATAAACTGATCCCGATCTCTCTTATGATCTGATACAAAAGACGACAACATATTACAAATAGTTCGCATATAGCATTCTGCCATTCAATCCGACTGTAGTCTCATCACAGTGGTTCGTGTCTTATATATCTCTTACAGTTTGCAAACATTTTGGAGCAGGTTCGACTGTATGTACCTGTCTTGGTACACCAAATATAGACATATTATCAATAAATGTTCGGGCAACAGTCTCTGCCTCTTCATGTTTCATGGGGACTGTCATCACAAATTTGGTAAAGTAATCACCAATAACTAATAAATATCTGTTGCCAGATTCTGAAATGGGGAGGGTCCCATAATGTCTTTTGCAACCCTTTCCATTGGGGCATTAACAATATATTTTTGCATGGGGGCTTTAGTCGGTCTTTTCGGCTCGCACAAACATCACATTTTTAACACCAGTGTTCAATAAATTTTCTTAAACCAAACCAAACTAAAAGTATCTTTGACCTTTTCAAGAGTTTTCTTAAAACCTACATGACACCCTGTTACACTATGGTGTAATTTTTCTCATATTGAACATTTCTGACTTTCAGGTATAACAATTTGCCAGTGTATTGTTCCAATCATACTTCTTTTACACTTTTATATATACGTGTGAGTGAGTGAGTTGGTGTTTTACGCCCGTGCAACGCTTTATAGGTTATATCTACAGGCGATGAACATGAAAAGGATGATAGTCCCGTGCGGGGCCCAGGTGGCGAATAGGCCCGCAGCAGAGCCTAGCTTGTCGTAAGAGGCGACTAAGGGTCTTGGGATTCTGACGTCGGGTCAGTTCTCAGCCCACAGAGCGACTAAGTGTGTACCCTAGGTGGCTGAATAGGGTAGCCCTCGTCCGCGGGGGTTGTCAGGTCTATAATACGGAAAACCTGACCGCCGACCATTGAGGGCCAACGTGTGATGAGAATGCCACGCTTCATGCACGTAAAAGACCCCTTTGTGGACCGCCAAGTAGTGCACCACATAGGCTAAATTTTTCGCCCCTACCCACTTCTCCCCTTTTCCTGTGGTTCTTCAAAATTTACCGTCCCTGTATTTCCCACCCCATCCCATATATCATCATCATTTCATGTTCATTGTATCATCCTTTTCATGTTCATCGACTGTAAATAACCTATATAGCGTTGCACGGGCGTAAAACACCAACTCACTCACTCACTCACTGAAAAGGATGATAAAATGAACATGAAACGACGATGATAAATCAAAAATGGGGATGGGATGGGAAACAAAGGACCGATAAATTTTGAAGAACCACAGGAAAAGGGGGAGGGGGTCTGTCGGCCAAAACTCCCCAAAGCAATATCAGGAATAGAAATGATAAAATACCTTGAAGAGAAAAAACAACTCAAAGAGGAATAAATTAAGCAGAAGGAAGAGCGAAAACTAGCAAGAGACAGAAACGTAAAGAAAAACAAAGAATGATGGAAGAAAGGAAACAAAAAAGGAAGGAAAAACGAAAAATCAAAGAGGTAGAGGGTAAAAAAGGCGTACAAAACGTAAAATCCCAATTTATGAATCAGAAACTGATAGCGAACCTGAAAATGAGGACGATTATCGAGACGAAGTATGCGCGAAATGTGGGGGCCCTTAGGATTTCATTTCAGAAAACTGGATCAGCTGCGAAAATTGCAGGAGATGGCTACATAAATCATGCTGTGGGGTTGACTTTTCAGATGTATAGAATTTCGAAATACTTTAATGTCTTATGTATTTTATGAAGAAAAAAAACTTAAGTACACAATGACCTGGCAAAGCAAACAGACAGACAGACAGGGACGAAGATTCCTTGATTGTTGGCATTAAAAATTACCTTAAAGACATAGAACCTATCATTTTGGCAATTTTTAAAAAATACTAAAATTCACACTATTTGAAGAATACATTGTAAACCTTTGAAGAAACTGTTAAATTTTCAAAAAACCTGCTAGAAAGTATTCTTTTCGACGGAAAACTGATGAAAAAAACGCAGTGTCAAAAAAGAGGACAAACTAATTATAGAATGTAAACACTTGCGGGTACTGGTAAACTGAGAAACAAAAAGTAACCAAACGAAACGGAGCTGCACAAAAACGATATCGGTAAGGAAGGAAACGTAGACAGTAATATTAGCAACCAAAATCTGTATTTAGAAAGGAAACGAAATCAAGCGAAACTGGTTAAAAGGAAAATTGAATCGATTTTAGCCGACACCAGTCGTTTTTTTCTTAATTTACCGATTTCGTTTTCTCTTCGCCTCGTTCGGTTACATTTCGTTTCTCAGTTTAACAGTACCCAGTTTACCAAATGTAAATATTTATGCTGGACAATACTTAATCAAAGCGAATAATTAAAATAAGATTATTTTATTGAAAACTGCAAAACATTGAGTTTTTATGTTGGTAAAGGTAAGTTTTAGATAGTATATTTTTAATATATGTACTTTTTATTCAATGTAAAAATTGATAGGTTCTATGTCTTTAAATTAACAGTAATCACATTCATATGGAAAGTTTAAAACATCTTCCTTGTGTACGCGGCCTTATTTTATAGACGTTTTTTATTGCTTCTGATATTGCACTGCCATTTAGGATAGGGTTGGTGAACTTAAGCTGAATGAAACGAAGATTTTGGTTAGTCTATAAATATCCTGTGACTGTTCACTTTACTTTTATATATTTATAGTATGTTGCCTTTTCTATTTACAGATTCGTCATGTTACCTGTTAGTGTAAAGGGTGTACAGATCGTAGGCATGTACCAAAGGAGTAATGTACAGAATCTACCATCGGGAAAAGTGTTTAAAATTGTTCATGAATATAACAATCCATTCGACAAAAATGCTATTGCAGTAACGGATGGACGACACATTGCCACTTATCTTAATAGAGAGTGGCATTATTATTTAGAACAAATTTAGTTCGAGACACATGTTATCTAATGACAAGCAACAGTGTAACTTATGACACTAGAGGTCCAAATCAAACATGTACAATTAAATTTAAGATCGACGACAGGAGTATTATATTATAAAAATGTCGAAGTTTGAAATGTATATCTGATAATTGTTAGTCAATTTTAAATTTTAGTGGTTAATTAAACTGTTTTTTTACTTCATTGTATGCTTAAGTGGTCGAAATTACAAGAATTTTGTTTGTGTTAATATTGTAATATGTAGTGCCCCATGGCACATTTTTTGTTAAAAGTTAAAAAAAATGATTCAATGCCAATTTGGTTTGCATTCAATTGTACTAAATGGACCTTGTTTTGGAGTGACAAATTATATTTTTTTAAGTACATTTTTATATCCTTTTGGTCAGCTATTAACGACATTCCAATACATTGTAGATACCTTTTTCTTAATGTTTCAAGTCACATTTTTATCTTTTGTGTACAAGTTTGTAAGCGCTCATTTTTGAACTTGACAAGTTTTGGCTAAGGAAGTAGTTTTCCTGCATTTTGCAGATCGTGTGCCTTCATATCGATAATGATCAAGATAAGGACATATTCAGTTACCTATAGCACACGACTCAACCCATTGCTACATGTTTTTGATGTGTAATTTACGAAATTCTATCTTCTGACTTCCAAAATTCTTTGTTTTCATTTTATCGCACTTGTCACTTCCGGTTTGGGATTTTTGTAATTTGTTATTCAAACATCTACTATTTTTCATGAAACATATTATTAGGTTGATCAGTAAGTTAAGTGGCATTCCAGAATCACTATTGTTTATTGGTAGACTTCATTTTCGCTATTTTATTGCGATTGTCAGTAAGAACTATAATATGATAATAGGTGCAACCTAAAATGGGACGCAACTTTAGAAAATAGTTATAAAATGTCATTGATCAAAAACTAGTTAGTTGGTTAGTTAGTTATTGCTTTACTCCCAAGCAGCACGATTTCGGCTATATCCGGGAGATGAACATGAAAGTGGTGACACAATTAACATGAAATGATGATGAAATGGAGGAAATGGGGACACAAGGCCAATCGGGTAGGAGAAATTTGACTGCCACTGGAAAAAAGAGTGTTGGGTAGGGACGGGAAATTTTGCCTCCTGCATGGGGATCCTACGGGTCCTACTCTTACCGAGACCTGCAGCAGGGTTCTTTATTGTGCGAGGAACGTGACATTTTTCCCAACACGGTGCACCACTATGGTTTGCAGTCAGGTTTTCCGCATTATCGCCTGACGACCCCGCATCTCTCGATGTCAGGGCTGCCCCATTCAACCACCTGGGGCACACATCCCAGTCGCTTTGTGGGCAAAGCGGCCAACTAACAATTACAAATATCGAATTATTTGTGCAAATTACAAATATTTGTAACATTCTAAAATAGTATAAAAATATAATAGGATGACGTGTACGGGACGAAGTGTAACGTTATCAATGACGTCATTCCCCGGTCAGAGTTCGCGCTCCAGCAGACCTTTTTTTCTGCCAGGTTTTGGTGATTTTTTGTATACCAATATATCTTTTTAGAAGTACTGGGTGGAGGAAATTGATATAAAAACCTGGCAGAAAATGACGACTCAGGGTGAGTGAGTGAGTGAGTTGGTGTTTTACGCCCGTGCAACCCTATATAGGTTATTTACAGACGATGAACATGAAAATGATGATAAAATGAACATGAAATGATGATGATAAATGAAATATGGGGGTGGGGAGGGACACAAAGGACCGGTTAATTTTGAAGAACCACAGGAAAAGGGGAGAGGTGGGTAGGGGCGGAAAATTTAGCCTATAAGGTGCACTACTTGGCGGTCCACAAAGGGGTTTTTTACGTGCATGAAACAAGAAAGAGAAAACCCGATGAAACAGTAGCAGCCCTTGCCGACGATTTGAGAAAGATGGCACAGAGAGCATATACAGACCTTGATGGGAGAGCCCAAGAAGTCCTAGCGCTAAATCAGTTATACAAGAGTGTACAACCTAAGTCAAGTATCAGTGTACCAACCAAGATTGCAGGACTGTAGCTGAAGCTGTAGAGATAATCGAGAGATTCGAGGCTATCATAGGAGACAGTACGGAAAAGAAGAAAGCAAGCATGAGAATGATCACCGAGAGCGGAGAGGATACATCAAACGAAGGGGGTAATAGAGAAATGATACAGTCACTGAATAGACGAATTGCTAACCTAGAGACATCCTCGGAAACCCAGGGTTTCTTCTCTCGCTTACTCATTCATCACCCCTGGGACATTTGGTATGAATTTGTTCGTTTCGAGTTCAGGATCTGATCTTGAACTTGATATTATTTGTTTATAGAAACAAGTTTAAGTCGCATTGGATAAATCTAAAGCGACCAATCAGAAAGCTCGATACAAAACTTTCAAAAACGAAGTTTTTCTTGCGTTATGTCCCAGGGGTGATGAATGAGTAAGCGAGAGAAGAAACCCTGGGTTTCCGAGGATGACCTAGAGAACAAGGACAATCAATCTGAACATAGACCTCCATTGACTCCAAACTATACACAGACGAATAGACCTGGTTTTAGCAGACCTTATGAAGAGTGAAATGACAGGAGAGAGATCAGATGCTTCCTATGCAATGAGCCCGGCCATATATGCAGAAACTGTCCGGTATTTTTGAAGTGCAAAGAAGACATGCAGAAACAGAGAATAAACCAGAACTCACAAAAAGTCAACACATATCGAATAAACAAACCTCAAACAGGAACCAGGGAAACTTGACACGCCCACTGACTCACTAGACCATGAGCCAGTGGATATTTTACGGTCGGAACCATTTTTACGATTAGGGCAGATTGGTAACTCTGGGGAACATTGGGACAATGGTTTTTATATTAAAGGCCACATTTACAATACACCTTTGAACATTTTGAAAGATAATGGTTCTACTTCAACAATTTTAAGCTACAACATCTTCTCGAAGCTAGTCGACAAAGCCAATCAAGAATTACAGCTCCATTACACAAAGCATCAACTTCACGATGTAAACGGAAATCCTTTGAAAATACACGGATCCTTGACTCACACCTTGTCATTGGGAAAGCTCGTATTTCCAGTCATTTCTTTGGTATGCAATATCCAACAAAATGCCATTTTGGGTCAAGATTTCTTACTGACTCACATTGATAAAATAGACTACAGGAGGCAACTTCTGACAATGAACGAGGAACAGATAAATTGCTGGATAGGGGGACAGGCAAATGCAAAATGCAGGGTCGTTATCCGCCAAACAGTAACCATACCCAAAAGATCCAAGATGATAATACCAGTACACATAGAAAATTCAGAACACATAGGTCCTTATGGGTTTATTGAATCTAGAGACACATCTTCACGCCAAGGAAAAGTCTTTAACACTAGAGGAATTTTAGATCCACACAAAGAAGAACCGGTTGTACAGGCAGTGAACTTGGAACCTCCATGCAAAAGATCTAGTAGGATTATTCGAATCATATTATGAAAAAACCTGTGACTGGCAGATGTTCTAACGTTAAAGACCAAAGGTCGAATAGTTCAACCTTGCCTGACCACCTACAAGACATTTGTACCAAAAAGCTGTGAACATTTAACAGAACCCCAAAAACGAAAACTTAAAGACCTACTATGCCGTTATGAAGATGTTTCTGCAAAGTCTACTGATGATCTTGGAAGAACAGATAGGGTGCAACACAGAATAAATACTGGAACTTCAGCACCTATAAGGATCCCACCTCAAAGACTCCCATTTGGCAAGAGAGAGGTAGAAAAGGCAGAGATTCAGAAACTACTTAGCCGTGGAGTAATTGAGCCTTCCAACAGTCCATGGTGCTTTAGAATAGTCCTTGTATCCAAGAAAGACGGGTCAACCAGAGTATGTGTGGACTACCGAGCCCTCAATAATGTTATCTTCAAAGACGCATACCCCTTACCTAGAGTTGACGACTGCTTAGACGCACTCGCCGGAGCAAAATTGCTCAGCTGCTTGGACTTAAACCAAGGCTTCTATCAGATAAAGCTACACCCAGATGACAAAGAGAAGACAGCCTTTTTCTCCAGCCAAGGTCTTTTCCAGTTTACAGTTACTCCCTTTGGTTTAGCCACCAGCCCGTCCGAATTCGAACGGTTGATGGAAGATGTATTGAGAGGTTACAATGGGAAGAATGCTTGCTGTACATGGATGACATTATCGTCCCTGGAGCATCATTTGAAGAGGAAATTGAACGACTTGGGCACGTCTTTGAAAGAATTAGGGAAGCAAATTTGAAGCTAAAGCCATCAAAATGTCTGCTATTCCAGAAAAGCGTCAAATTTTTAGGTCATCTTGTTTCAGAAGAAGGTATCCAAACACACCCAGACAAGACTGTAGCAGTCCAAAATTGGCCAACACCAAGAAACCCTAAGGAAGTAAAGAGTTTCTTAGGACTATGTTCCTACTACAGGAAATTTGTCAAGAACTTTGCAGACATTGCCAGACCCCTACACAAGATCAGTCCACAGAGTTTGAAATTTACGTGGACAGATGAATGTCAGAAATCATTCGACACACTCAAATCAGCACTTACTTCACCTCCAATTTTGATATACCATCAGCCAGACAA
The DNA here is from genome assembly GCA_963971305.1 of Arcuatula senhousia. NCBI lineage: Eukaryota > Metazoa > Mollusca > Bivalvia > Mytilida > Mytilidae > Arcuatula > Arcuatula senhousia. Next base: position 31,668,808 of record OZ020308.1, read on the forward strand.
ACAAGAAGTTGACGGGAAAGAACATGCTATAGCCTACATGAGCAAGGCAATGAATAAACACGAAACATCTTATTGCACCACACGTAAGGAACTCTTGGCAGTTGTAGTAGCATTGAAAAACTTCCACTCCTATCTATATGGTAGAAAGATCCTTCTAAGGACGGACACTGCAGCTGTAAGCTGAATGCAAAATCTGAAAGAACCCACAGGTCAAGTGGCCCGTTGGTTATAGATATTAGGCACATCAACATCGACCAGGACATAAACACGGAAATGCAGATGCAATGTCTAGGTATCCATGTAAAGCCTGTCTAAGACAAGAGACTCTCAAGGAACAGAACGAAATAGAACAGGCAGAGGGTAGTGACGCCCAATACAAAAACGCCATTGTCTTGGAGGTAGATCAACAGTCTTCTACTAGGATAATCACTAGAAGCCAACAAACAGCAGAACTGAAAAGCCAAACAATACAAAAGATAATATTTTGAGTATGCGAATCTTTGGAAACAAAGATATAACCTTCCAAGGCAATACTCTTCTGTTTCCCTCTTTCCACAAAAGTGGTTTCAGAAATATTAGGGACATATGGGATGATGCGGAAAATAATTTTTTGTCGTGTCAACAAGTATATAATAGTCTTGTAGACAAACGAAACTGTATTTCTGAATTTTCCCGAATTAAAAAGGCAATAATAACAAAATTTCCCAATTTGTTACGAAATGATTTAAATGATGCGAATGATACCGCTACAAGAATGAAAAAATTCGAAATTAGAAACGATCTTAAAATTACTAAAAATAAAAAAAATTTAGAAGTCAAAGATCTTAATCTAAAAACAATAAAAGAAATTATCCAATTACAAGATAACACTCAACCAAAATGTATCGAAAGATGGGACTCCCACTTTGGCAACCTTACTCAAAATGATTGGAAGAAAATCTGGTTTACCCTAAAATCCATTAATGTTGAAAAACGGGTAAAAGAATTTCAATGGAAAACTATCCACAATATTCTTTATACAGAATATAGACTATTCCAAATGAAAAAATCTAATGGCAAATGCCATTTTTGTCAACTAAATAACATTCAAAATTATGAAACGTTAGAACATCTATTCGTTCATTGCAATTTTGCAAAATTAATCATTAGAAATCTGACCCAAATCTTAGTATCCGCAAACATCATCCAAAATTTAGCATTGTCAGAACAAAATATGATACTTGGGTTTTATGGAACTGACGATTATATATTAAACATTGTCTTATTCTATTCAAAATGGAACCTTTGGAAAGTGCGGAACAAATTAAAATTTCGAGAAAGACATGAAATATTAGACTTTAATTCATTGTTGAATGAATGGAAATACAATCTTCGGTCATCTCTTGTCCCGTGCGGGACCCGGGTGGCGAATAGGCCCGCAGCAGAGCCTAGCTTGTCGTAAAAGCCGACTAAGGGTCTTGGGATTCTGACGTCGGGTCAGTGCTCAGCCCACAGAGCGACCAAGTGTGTACCCTAGGTGGCTGAATAGGGTAGCCCTCGTCCGCGGGGGTTGTCAGGTCTATAATACGGAAACCCTGACCGCCGACCATAGTGGGCCAACGTGTGTGGAGAGTGCCACGCTTCATGCACGTAAAAGACCCCTTTGTCATGTTTGTGGACCGCCAAGTAGTGCACCACATAGGCTAAATTTTCCGCCCCTACCCATCTCTCCCCTTTTCCTGTGGTTCTTCAAAATTTACCGGTCCTCTGTATCCCATCCCATCCCCATATTTCATTTATCATCATCATCATTTCATGTTCATTTTGTCATCCTTTTCATGTTCATCGCCTGTAAATAACCTATATAGTGTTGCACGGGCGTAAAACACCAACTCACTCGGTCATCTCTTTCCTTAATTAACAAGTGTAAAAGTAACAATCAACTAGATAAGCGGAAACTCAAGAGAATCATTGAATTTATACTTTAACTTACCATCTACAAGCTATATAAATCCAAATTACACATATTTGAAAAATTATCTAAATTTAAATAATCAAGGTGCGTCCGACTCGCTCTCAAACAATTACCGTACTTACTCAGTTACTGATGCATATTTTGTTGTTGCTAGTACATTTTATACGTTAGTTTACCATCTATTTTGTATGTTATAAGCTCACATATTAAATGTTTTTTAAACTGTTTTGCTCAACTTATATACTTTAACACTAACAACAACCCATCCTTGTTTATATAAATATATGTGTTTTTTTTTTGTTTTTTTTTCTTTTTCTTCGATCAAAATATGTTGTTATTAAAGGGGACTGTTATCCCTATGATTATTCCTGGGTCAGAGGGATTTTTTAAACACAGGAACCCTATACTACTCGGTCCACTAGGGTAAATTGTAACGAGTAATTGTTAAATAAACGTGTTATTATCAAAAAAAAAAAAAAAAAAAAAAAGCCAAACAGCAGTACTAAAAGGTTGGGAGCCTTCAGAGATAAGACAGGAACAGCTAGAAGATTAGAAGATCAGAATTTAGGACTGATTTAAACAGGAGTGGAAACTGGTACAATACCTCCATGGGAAGAAGTATCTAGCAAGCCCTCTTCAGTACAGACATTGTGGAGTCAATGGGACAGATTGGTTCAATGCAGTGGAATGTTGTATAGAAAATTGGAAGAAGATGAGAAAATCATATACCAGCTCATCATACCAGAGAAGAAAAAGGAAGAAATCCTACGATACTACCACGATGTTCCAACTGCCGGACATCTAGGAGTCGAAAAGACTAGCTAAAATAAAAGCAAGCTTCTATTGGGCAGGGATGAAGGACTACATTCAAAACTACTTTCGACAATGTGATCACTGTTTTGCAAGGAAACCACAGTCAGTCAAAGAAAAAGGACCACTAGGGTCATATCTAGTTGGGGAACCAATGGAGAGAATAGCAGTGGATATACTTGGGCCATTACCAGTAACCAAGAATGGTAACAGGTTTATACTTGTCATTACTGACATGTTTACTAAATGGACAGAAGCAGTAGCTATACACACACAAGACAGCCCTACAGTAGCCAAGGCCCTGGTTGACAACTTCATTTGCAGATTTGGATCCCCTCTTCAGCTTCACTCTGACCAAGGAATAAATTTCGAATCAGAACTTTTCAAAGAAGTCTGCAACATCTTAGGCATAGATAAAACCAGGACTACTAGCTTCCGCCCTCAATCAAACGGTCAAGTGGAAAGATTTAATAGAACCCTAGCAACCATGTTAACGATGTACTGCGAGAAAAATCAACATTGCTGGGATAACTTTCTTCAGTCAGTCATGATGGCTTATCGTTCCTCAGTCCACAAAGCAACCTCAAAAACTCCAAACTCTATGGTCCTAGGCAGGGAAGTTACACTTCCACTCCAAGCTGTGATTGGTCAACCATTACCTGAAAACTCTGATCTGAGAGACTCAACGGAATCTGTCGAACGACTTAAAGAACAGATGAGGAAAAACCATGAAATCGCAAGGAAAAGTTTACACACAGCTGCCACCTATCAGAAGAGACATTATGACCTGAAGGCCAAAAAGAAAACCTTCCGAAGAGGAGAACCTGTCTGGACATATGAGCCTGCAAGAAAAGTTGGTGTATGCTCAAAGTTAACATCACAATGGAAAGGTCCATACATTGTAGGGAAACAGATAGACGATGTCACATACAAAGTCAAGAAATCCACTCACCAGCCATCAAAGATATACCATGTAGACCGATTGTCAGCATACCACGGGAGGAATGTGCCATCGTGGGCAACACGGTTCATGAGGAACCACACAGAACATAGCAACCAGTAAATTACAGGAACTAAACAGAGATTTATACAGCAGCCTACTTCATTGGAAGGATCCGAAACATTGAGTGCGCACTCATCTTACGATTTGGGACAGTAGTCAAATCACTTGGGAACTTGGATCAAATGGATACCTGACCAAGAAGATATTTAGATTCGGAGCTGAAAATCGAAAAATTTCCTGTTTACGTTGTTTGCAAGATGTTATTTTGCATGTATATATGTTGGCCTTCCGTCCGTGGAAATCCTGAAACCAAGAACAAAATCTTAATCTGGCCGTGGGAGATCGGGTCAACAAAAATGCTGTTCAATCTGACTAAACGCCTGCTCTTGTTGTAGATGTTATCACGCCACAAGGGAAAAGTGAAGTGCCCCTGGTGTCCCAAGACCTTCGACAATAACAGGGATTTGAAGAACCATGCCGCCAGTGAAAAGCACCATTCCATCTTAAGAGTGCTGTGCCCCTGGTGCCCAGATGAGGAGAAGACCTACCGTAGGATGACGGAGTTGCAAAAACACTGTGAAAAGAGGCACAACGATCTAACCATGAGTCCGGGAAAGACTTCTTTACGGAATCCAATGGATTCTACTTAAGCATACACCCAGAAGGTTACATGAAAATCATCAAACCCAGAGTGTATGACAGCATAGTCGCCATGAAGACATGATCAGCAGTCCAGTGTTGACTTTCGAAGTATAAGAAGTCGACTAGAAGCAAAGAAGATTGGGAAAAAGGTTGGAAATTGGCAATAGGGACATACCAAACTAGTGAGAATATTAAAAAACGAAAGAATATGGAATATGTGCCAAAAAGACACGATCCACATATTGAAATGATTTAGATAATTGTACAAAAGCATAAATTTCACTGCGTGTGAAGCGCTTTTCTGGATTTACCTTCATCAGACACGCTAGGAGTCGAAAACTTGGAAAACCGGTAGAATACTATAGATTTGATAAAACAAAAATAGAAGCCAAAAATATTATACAACAATGACCAAACAGATAAATTTATCAAATAGAAATAGCCAAAACGTTGTCAAATTTTGGAAATATGTTGACTGTGTCTTTCCAACACATATTCCAGTACTCGAAATATATAAGAGCATACAACTGAAGCACGGGGAAGCTTTCTACGACCTCCACACGGCACTAAAGTCAAAGAAGCAAAGGTGTACCAAAGGGGTAATCAGTATCATAAAACCGTAAAGACAAAGACAGAACTGGCAGACAAAAATCATCACAACAAAACAAACCACATAACAACATAAAACACAAACACACATAACAACAAAACCGCATTCAGCAACGTGAACTCAAGTCGAAACGAGAGTGAACTCAGGTGCTCCGGAAGAGTAAGCAGTTCCTGCTTGCTATAGCACACCCGTCACGTTGCCAAAGATCGATTAAGTGTTGGTCAAATCCGGAAAGGATGACATTACAAAACTCTATGTCAAACCAACATCTGTGCTCATCTGAGAGATAGAAATCCCGTATTTGTATACAAGCACATGATGTCGTCCGTAAAATTGACAACAACCTGGGAGCAACGTACCCCTGTGTTAACAATTTGCTTGTCAGCCGTGAGGCTCTATCAAGGAAGTCGTTGTACTCCCCACATGCTCTGGAATAGCGAATCAATTGTGATACGTAAACTCCATATGCTGGAGCGGACGGAATGTTGCTACACAGAAAGGGAAAGTTAACTATTGGAAAGTTGAAGTCATCACGTTTGTCATAGAGCTTTGTACAAAGCCTTCCTTGTTTGTCAATTTCGAGAAATAGATCCAGATATGAAGCGGACCTCCTAGAATATGTAGTGTCCTTTATCTCAAGTTCCTTCGGATATATGAGAGGATTGTTTAGTGAAAGGACATCATCAATATAACGAAATGTGAGATTGAAGGATAAAGCAAGTTTGCGGTCTTTTTTGTCTAGAAGTGATTGTAAGAAGTCCGCTTCATATGAATGAAGAAACAAATCGGCAAGCAATGGTGCACAATTTGTGCCCATTGGGATACCTATTGTTTGCTGAAAAACACGTCCACCAAAATGTACAAATATGTTGTCGATTAGAAAGTTGAGCATTTCTATTATTTGATCTTCTGTAAATTTGTTTTTCTTGCTTGACTCTTGGATGACAAAGTAAGTCTTTTTATAGCCGACTACCAAATACTTGTACCTGCGTTTTCCGTTCTTTTTGATAAAGCTACGTTTAATCAGCTGTGCCAATCGAGATTTTAGTTGTGAATGTGGAATTGAAGTATATAATGTAGAAAAATCAAACGTTTTAATGCTATTACATGATGAAAATGACTTAGAATGGAGATTTTCCATCAGTTCTTTAGAATTTTTGAGAATCCACATTTGATTGACGCCATTTCTAGAGTAACAACAATCGAAATACTTTTGAATGCTTGATTTTATAGCCGTCAATATTGATGTTAACAAAACTGAAAGAGGCTTAGTTGTACATTTGGATGACCCAGCAATAAATCGTTGCTTGTATGGAGTTTTATGTAACTTTGGAATCCAATACAAGGATGGAACGTCATCGTTCTTTTTGTCAACCGAAATGCCAAAGGAAGAAATGACCGAAATATGATTGTTGATTATTTCCTCCTTTGACAGTGTTGTTGCTGTATATGTGGTGCTTTTGCTAGTACAACCAACCCCTAATTCAGCTGTTAAACAATCAATATAGTGTCTTTTGCATACGAAAATGATGTTGTTAGGCGCTTTATCAGCAGGTACGACAACATATTTGTCATGTAAGGTGGACAATGTCTTCGCAACATCAGGGTTGTTGAAAATAGATGTTGCCTTGGTGCTCATCGAGCCTTTCAAAGAGTTAATCCTTTTCAAAACTAACGACCTCACAGACTTTACCCACTCAGAAAGAACGTCGCTTTCCTTTTCGTGTTCTTTTTTGGCCCATTTTCTGGCATAGTCTTCAACTGAATCCATAATTGTTTTGAAATTATGGTTCCAGTTGATTGCTCTAGGCTCACGATATTTTGGTCCTTTGGCCAAAACATCGCGGAGTTGGTCATTTTCCACTATGTTGAGGTCTCCGGTAATGACGTGGCCAGAGGGACTATATTTGAATGGGGATTTGTCACAAGAACAGTCTGGTGGTTTTGCTTTGAGGTCGTTGATTTGGTAATCACGCAAAACTTGTTTGTAGTTAAATACCTTAGGTGCAATGGTGGAAGTATAGGAATAAGAAATGACAGGAACACTTGTGTCTTTGAAATAAGAAGGGATATGTTCTGTAACAGATTTGTGGTGTAAAATGTTTCCTAAATTTATGGCATCCAAACCTTTGTTTAAAAATGGAAGAGAAATGAAAGAGCGATTGTCCTTGTTGTTTTCGTGTGGAACACCGACTGGTTTGAATAATCGGTTGTATCCAATGTCAAGAACAATGGCTGTAAGACGGTACAGGTTGGATTTAAAATCAGTCACTGGATTTTCGAGACATTTTTTGTAAAGTGTGTGAAGTTTGGAAAGAGGAATAGAATACAATTTAGTGCGAATGTGATGAATCCCGAGAGGTTGTTGGATAGACGAAAGCAGTCCATTGATAGACACGTCATGTACCTTCGGTGAATTGTACTTCCGATGTCCATGACTGCGTTTGCGCCTTTCCTGCTGTTCAAAAAGATTCATCACATTCACATCATTGCATCTTGGACTTGATAAGTTCCCTAAACTGCCAATGCTGTCGTTGCAACCATAAGGTAATGCGGTGCCTAACCTTCTAATCCAGAATTCTTCTCGTTGTTTTCGAAATGGCGTACTTAAAGTGGGATTGTTGGTGGTATGGTATATTTTTTCAAGAATGCGGACTTTCATGGACAAGATGGAATGGTCAATTTCAAACTCTGAAATAATATTAAAAACGAAAGAATATGGAATATGTGCCAAAAAGACACGATCCACATATTGAAATGATTTAGATAATTGTACAAAAGCATAAATTTCACTGCGTGTGAAGCGTTTTTCTGGATTTACCTTCATCAGACACGCTAGGAGTCGAAAACTTGGAAAACCGGTAGAATACTATAGATTTGATAAAACAAAAATAGAAGCCAAAAATATTATACAACAATGACCAAACAGATAAATTTATCAAATAGAAATAGCCAAAACGTTGTCAAATTTTGGAAATATGTAAACTGTGTCTTTCCATGCTGCCTCCAACATGTATTCACCAAGGCACCCCGGGATGCAAACATAGTAAAGTAAAAACTTACTGTAGGTATATTTTTTATCAACTCATTGTATCTTTAATTTATTTATTTATCATATATATGTTTCTGGACTGTATATGTTTTCATTTTATATTTCAGATTACAAAATCAGACAGCATCATTTCTACAGATTCTAGGTGTAAACAATTTGAACATAATTCAGTTAAATAAAATTTATCAAACATGAACAAGATTATTATCATTATTTAAAGAAATATATAAAACAGGAAGAAGATTTTATTTTGGCTTATGCTGTTATATCATTACGATCCAAGTATTTATAGAGTCTGTAGGATCACAATCTTTGACTGCTGGAGATTCTAACTTGGTTAAAACCTGAAAATTATAACAGAATTAAAGAACTAATAAAAAATAATACAAAATAAGTTAGATTCCTGAGAGAAAATCAGAAGCCACTTATTGCATAATAAAGCAGCATTTTTATGCGGGAATTAATTTTTAAATATGATACATGTACATTTTTGAAAGCACTACAAAATATGAAAAAAAATCTTTTTATTCAGTTTTATAATTGTAAGGTGATAGGAAAAAAATCATAATGTACCTTCTGTAGACTAAACATTTCAAATGTTTCCATTCTGACACCAGTTCTTGTACATCAACACCCTGTGATACTAAAGCTAGTTTAAAGTAATTGGACAGCCTTTCAATATAATTGGCTCCAACGTCTAAAAATAAAGAAAATTTCAATATATTCATGATATTGTGCTTATTCAGATAATAAATATATTCATTCTAATTTTTTCATCAGTAAAATGAAAAGGAAATAATCTTAATCAATTTTTGACAATTAAAAATAAGCAAAAATTTATGCAAAAAGAAGATGAAAGATAGAAATAAATACATTAAAAAAAAACCCCAAAACTGAAAGATCCTTCTACATGTAGTTTCTATAAAAATTATGTTGATATGAACACCATCACCCAAATATCAACAATTTAAAAATTAGGAAAGGTTAATAATTATGAATAGAAAAAGCAGCTAGGAATAATAATCTAAAACACTTACAAATATGAAAATTATGGATGTACTATTAGTGGCCACAAGACAAGTACATGCAGATAGAAATTAAAGTGAAGTTTTGCAGCTAGCATAGATAATATTATTTTAGGCCAGTCTTTTTAGTTACCTGATCATATCAATATCAAATCCTGCAAAGAATGTCAATTTGTATTTTGGAAAAATATAAATAATGCTCAAAATACGAACTAAAATTGTCCTATAAAGCTACCAGTAAGGATGAATGAATGACTGTAAAAATGTTTGCATGTAGTGTTAAATACTTCAATTATCTTTAAAATAACTGATACTATTAAAAAGTTCATATTTCATTTTCTGAAGAAAAAAATGATCAATTCTATAATTTACCTACCTTCTTCCAACTCGGAAGGACACATTCGAAAGGAGGCAATGACAGTTGGCTCTAAGTCCTCCTTTAAAACATCTTTAAACCGTACGTCAATGGCATTAAGAATACCGTCAATCAGTACCACGTTGCTTCCAGTGACAGTTCCCAATGACCTCAGATCATACTCCATGATTTTTTTTGTAGAAATAACCTCTGTTACCTGCCCCCTTTTACTGAAAAAAAAAAAATCAAATATTACCATGTTATATTTCCTACACGGCACTATAAAATTTTCTGTCATACTACCAAAAAACAGCCGCTGAAACTTTTTTAATTCCTGATAAATTAGTATTTCAGATTGTTTTTTCCATTGTTTTTAATCAAATATACTCACTCTATCAAATTTTTCAGAGTTCAACTTCAAAAGAGTTTCTAAAGTCCTCTTCATGTGTGGCATCCGACGTGATCCACCAATTCGTTGAGGTAAGCCTCCATTAACTTGCATGATCTAAAATAAAAGACAACTGATATTTTTTTTACACATGTTTTATAGATATAGCAAGCAGGAACTGCTTACTCTTCCGGATCACCTGAGTTCACTCTCGTTTCGACTTGAGTTCACGTTGCTGAATGCGTGTTTGTTGTTATGTGTGTGTGTGTTTTATGTTGTTATGGGGTATGTTTTGTTGTGATGATTTTTTGTCTGCCGGTTTTGTCCTTGTCTTTACGGTTTTATGATACTGATTACCCCTTTGGTACACCTTTGCTTCTCTCAAAATTTCAAATCAATGTTTTATGAAGTTTTTGACCAATTTTGACAAATGTGACAATTATCTTTTTATAAAGTAGTATTTATGCCAAATTGCTTTTTTTAGGAATTTGAATGAAATTTGATCCTAGCATGGATGCAAACTGATTCATAAAGTATAAGGAAAAAAATTATGGGGGGTTGGGGGGTTGGACGGCAGAGGAATTATTTTTGTATGGGTTGTGGGGGATGACAATAATTGGATTGTATGGGTTGTTGTCTGTATGAAAAATACAACTGTATGGGTAGTTGTCATTTTTGTTGGAAATGTACTAATTCTCTTTTTACCCCTATAGTTGATAAACTTTTAATGAAAACGCTTTTTGAATCTGACATCGATTCACGGCATTAACGTAAGGTAAATTCCCGAGTATTCCGATTCGCGCATGCCGTTAATGGAAGATATCCGAGAGATACGAAAGTGCGGCTGGTTCCCGGTTTGCGTGCAAGTACAGTTTCCTATAGTATATATTTAGGGTAACAGATCGTGTTTATAACGTGCTGGCTTCAATATGGAAAAGTGGGGCGTTTTAGAGGATGGGAGTTGGATTGAGGCCAACGGCTTCGCCGACCGAATAGATATATTTAAAGGTAAAAACTGCTATCAATAACTGGTGCAGATAAAAACCCAAACCGGAAAAGGGTGACAGTTTTGTAAATAAAAGGGGGATCAAAGTCACACCACCGGCAATGGGGTCTTCGATTACGAATTTGAATTTAAACCAGATAAATAATATATAGAGACACGTGAATAATTATGAAAGAGAGAGAAAGTTCAGGCTTATGTTTCACTGATGATCACAACGAACCCTATTCAAATTCCAATCATTTCCCACACTCACACTATCTTAATTGTCCCATTATCTCATAATCAAGGTACTCTTTTGATGCATCTGACAGCAGGTGGCGGGAATAACATTGACCGATTTATTTGCCTATCCAACTTATTTAATAGGAAATCAGTTTAAAATTCCTGAAGGGTGTGATGGTAAAATACGAAAATTGCTTAGGAAATTTTGCTCTATGGAACAAAACATCAACATTTATTTTATTGTATGTGTATACATTTAATTCTTAAGTAAGAAACTGGTGAACTGTAGTAATTCAATAAAAAATTAAGATGCCCCGATACAAATGAGTAAATTGAACAATTTGTTGGAGAACTTTTTCACTTACAATTGCACATACATGACAAATTTCATTTTAATAGTACAATGTACCTTCATCATGTACACAAACATATATATGTTCTATATATTTCTATTCTGTGCAATATAACATGATAATATACACGCTTGTTTTGGAAACCCCCAAAATTAGAGATCTATTTTTATATCAACTTTTGAATGAACACAAAAAATGAGGTAAGATCTGTCATGTATTATGTTATTGGAAACCCTGAAAACAACTTCAGCACCTGTGGGAAGGTAAGTGAATCAGTACTTGTAGAGGTTAGCCAAGTACTGAACATGAAAATAAAAGACTAACATCATAAAATAAACAGAACTTTTTTATTTCCCCACTAAAAAGTAAAGGTGCTGAGAAATCAACGTTGATAACTTTTAATAGTGAGTTTATACACATCTGGGTTTAGTTGTACCAATAATGCCTAGCACTACTGGCAAAATAAACGACTGTCTGTACCATAGTCAGGTGTTATGCAACTGATAATTTTAAATAATAACCATAAAGTACTGTCTAAAAGACTGTTTGCATTTGTGAGGGTTGGGACAGCAGTTTCAGTCGGCTGCATCAAACATATTTTATTTGATTCTTTTAAACAAGGACTGACCCAACGTTTTTTTAGTTGTGTCAGTCGTTTAACAACTAATTCAACTTAAATTTAGTTGGTTCAGTCCTTTTACAGCTGTTCCAACTTATTATGCGTTGGGTCAAACACTTCACAATTGATTCAACTTAGGTTGCGTTGGTACAGTCTTTTCACAATTGTTCCAACTTAATATGCGTTGGATCAAAAGCCTAACAGATGATTAAACTTGAATTGCGTTGGGTTAGTCCTTTTACAACTTTTAAAACTTTCGTCAAGTTGGGACAGTCATTGTACACCTAATGCAACTATTTTGCGTTTGATCAGTAATTTAAGAAACATTCAAACTTTATAAAAGTTAAGTAAGTCATTTTACAACTATTTCTACTTAAATTGTGTTTGGTAAGTCCTATTTATAGGGAGCGTCATTTTAATTTTTATAGGAATGGACATTTCTTTATTATCCTGCTTTTCATTAAAATTCGTTTTGAGTTTGAGCAATGCAAATAGAAAAAAAAACTAGATAATGTGTCTATGAGCCACAGGATGGCACTCCCGTTTTTGAAATATCATTGACCCTCAATGTGTATTACCTGAGATATGGATTGATCAAAAGTGTTCATGTGTAATATAGGTCGCTGTGACCTTATTTTTAGTGGGTGGTGCCATATTACCAAGACTCATCGAGTAGTGAAATATTATTGACCCCTAACATGTAGTTTTCAAGAAATGGACTTTAACCAAGAACTTAATCAAAGTCATTCATGCGTAAAATATAGGTCACAGTGACCTAATATCTAGTTGATGGTGTCACCTTACCCAAGACACATCTAGTGGTGAAATACCATTGACCATCAACATGTAGTATCTAAGATATGGACCTTGACCAAGAACTTAAGCAAAGTCATTCATGCGTAAAATAAAGGTCACAGTGACCTAATTTCTAGTGGGTGGTTTAGCCCTACCCAAGACTCATCTGGTGGTGAAATATCATTGACCCCCAACATCTAGTATTCGATTATGGACCTTAACCAAGAACTTAACCGAAGTCGTTCATGCATAAAATATAGGTCACAGTGACCTAATTTCTAGTGGGTGGTGTAGCCCTATCCAAGACCCATCTGGTGGTGAAATATCATTGACCCCCAACATCTAGTATCCGAGTAATGGACCTTAACCAACAACTTAACCAAAGTGTTACGGACGGACGGACAAGGGTAAAACTATATGTCCGATCCACATACGTGATCGGGCCATACAAATAGAAATGCTTTATTTTTGCTGTTGTTGTTTTTTTACTGTGCTTGGAGATTAAGTCGGTAAATAGTAGGTTCGGTAGATATATGATCTGATGTGCTTAAATCCGTAGTTTGCAATACCGGACCCTATACTTACTTAAGTCATATACCAATATCGGAATATAAATGAATGAAAAGACAAGTTTACACATTAAAACCTTTAATTTTAAGTGAGAAAAACATTTTTTTATCTACTCCTCTGCACATCTCTCTAAAGCTCTCTAGTTCTCTCTGTTTTGATGATCCCAATATCCAATAACCACAAAGTACCAATACGATAACGACACGCAATGGTCATCTCTATCGTCATCTAAAACATGATGATAGTTGGTTGTTCTACTCAGCGTAGTAACGGTGAGGTGTTATTCCGTTTTCCTGACCTAAAGCAAAAGGCAGACTTGCATCTTAAATGGGTCCAGTCTTTAGATTTGCCAACCAAAAATTTGAAATGATTTTAATAAATGTACAAAAGCAAAATTTCACTGCGTGTGAAGCGCTTTTCTGGATTAACCTACATCAGACACGCTAGGAGTAGAAAACTTGGAAAACCGGTAGAATATTAGACTTGATTAAAAAATGCCAAAAAAAATATTTTAACAATGACCAAACAGATAAATTTATCAATTTCTAACCAAACAATTTTCTAAAGTGTTCTTTTGTCCATGAAAAATGTTTATATCTATCTATATTCATCAATAATAATTTCATTTTTTTTAAGTCAAACGTTTCTTACATGTTAGATTAATACCTAGTATGCCAGGGCTAGTATGTAACAGTCAGAATCTTTGCTATAAAAATCCACAAGACAAAAATATCAGTTTTGGTTAATAGAAAAAGAATTATTACGGGTGTGCGTAGAATTAGAATATAACCGAAAGCGGAATAAAACTTATCTTTTTTTGTATAAGCGTTTTATCACTTCTGACAGTTGTAACTGAGTCTGTGCATTTATTCAGAATATTTTTTAATAACAAGTAAATATACATTTTAAAACAGACAACAATTTTTTCTTCATTTTTTATCAATTCCCTATGCATTCCTTAAAAATTCGCAAATGTATTTTTTTATATCTTTAAAGGATTTTTTTAACGTTCATTATATAGAAGATAATATTATTTTTACCTATATGAACATAGTAATTCACAGTCGGGGAAACGTATTTAAACTTGTGACACTCCCAGGTATTATTTACTTCCCGGGGATGGTAATTAACAGGTGGTAGTGTAATGGTTTATGACAGAAAAAGAGATCATTTGTTTCTGTTAATTATTTATTACAAAGTACAACGGAAGACCTACAATTTATCACTCGTGTCTTTGATTTTTCGACATCTTTATCTGTGTAAAAATAGTGAAATTTTTCTTCTTCAGTTTTTTTTTACATTTCTCTTTTAAAAAGTAAAACAAAAAAGCACACTATACAGAAAACGCTTCGTGTTACCTTCATGTAGACAGCCGTATGAGTATATACCACAATCTTGTGTTCGTAAGATTAATTTTAAAAAGTATAAATATTTTATCACTTGTATTTCTCTGCATAAGAAGCCCAAACAATAATATATCCAAAAGACATAATGCCCGATCTTCAAACATTAGGACGTAGGGACGGACGTACAGAACTGGACACTATATGTCCTCCTACTCCTTCTTTCATAGATGGGGCATAAGATAGACAACCACACCAACAACTTTAGAATCTTATAAACTTATCAAATCAATGTAAAAAAGTTCTACGTGTCAAACTCTAAACTTTGTCTGACGCCCGTTTCTAAAAATTAAAATGTCAGATCGGTTCCAAAGTAAACTGAGAATGCGAAATGTGCAGTAAAAATTAAAGTGTCAATATAAAATTAATAATTTAGATCTTGCGTTTCGTATGAAAGTGAGCATATTTGATTTTTTTAGGGAGGGGGGCTTTAGATATATATATTTACTTCGTCCTGCCTTTTTATTTTCGAGAACACTGGAGCCTGGATGTTTTTCTAACTATAAATTTTTCAGCCAAAAACAATATCCTACCATGCCTTTTTATTTGATTTTTGACATCCTGCCTTTTTGTTTTTAATTTTACAATAGTCCTCCCATGAGAATCCAATGGTCGCCCCCTTATAATCAGCAAAAAAACAAAAAACAAAAAAAACACACAAATAAAAGATGAAATGAGGTTATATGAGGTTATGCTAATACATTTTATAAGTTATCAAAGGTAAACAAATTTTAACTAAGCTTAGTGTCACCACTATCAAAAAAAGTACAAGTCATTGAAGGAAAATCTATTCAGAGTCTGTGTCACTAATACACTCTCTAAATCCTTTGTATTGTCCATCTGCAGAAGGAAATTCTTTTCTGATGACAGACACAACACAAGCTGGCAGCACAACACGATGTTTTCTTCCTAAAGGTGAAGGTAGACATATTCTGACCCAACATACAAACTGTCTGTAAGCCATAAGTCTGCTCTGGCTGCATGTATAACTATTTTAAAAAGTGGTATCTAAAGTTACCTTGCCTTTACATTATTACTTCCTTGTTTTGTACTGTAACTTTCTGTTGGCTAAGAATATATATAACTTTTGTTTGATGGGTCAAGAAAAACTCAATGTTTTCAATCAGTGAAATCTTCGGAAATCACTCATAGGCGTTTGGGTTCAGGATTATTTTTTTATTAATAACGTGTATATAAAAATTTTCATACTCGTCTATATGCTATTTCCACAAGGCAAGAATGTTTGACAGTTCTAAAAATAGAACAAAATTTACCCTTGGAAAACCCCCTATTTTCTCATTAGAATTTAAGGTTTTGTGTAAAATATTGGTGATTTTCTTAATCTTTCAGTTTTATCTCGCAATAAATCACATATATATCGTGTAACAATGCACAATGACTTTAAATCTAACCTTTTTTCATTCGAAGTGAGCCACAAAACCACCAGGGACGGAAGTAGATAAGGGAGACAATATTCCGCCCCTTTTACCAATTTTATCATTGAATTTGAATAACCACATATATTTTATCCTGTTACGTCTTTTTGTAAAACTATGGTACACATAACAGGTCCTAATATAAAAATGTGCGTTTTTGCTACTATCTCCGTAGTAAAAAATAATTCAAATAAGATCGTGACCATATTTTTCCGCCAAAAGATTTTGTTCGAACTCGCCTAGATTTTACGTTACTGTAGCGTCACTCGATATTCCTTTTATTTGGCGGAATATTGCTTCCATATCTACTTCCGTCCCTGGTGATATTTTTGGTCCGGTTCGTAGGAAAAACGACTAGATTTGACGTTATTACACATTGATACACTATAATTTTGAGCCCATAAGAGAGAGAAAACTAAAAGGAATGAGACAATAGCCAATTTCATTTCGATGGAAAACTACTTCTATAAGAAATTCGTAGATTTCCCAAAGTTCTATTTTTAGAACTGTCAAACATTCTTGCCTTGTGGAAATAGTATATAGACGAGTATGAAAATTTTTATATAGAAGCCAGTCTCTTCTAAATTGAGAAAGTCTTTTTTAATCATCTGTTTCTCAGACATGAAATATAACACATTTCTGTACTTATTTCAGTAATAAATCATTGAAATCAACATAAAACACATATTGTTAATAAAATACTTTTTTATTCAGTAAAAGTTTCCATAAGTATACAGAAAGATGATTAAATTTAATCAATCTAAACTTAACGTAAGCATGAAAAATAATTGTTCTATAAATGTGTATACTCTATGGATTAAATTTAATCTTGTTGAATAAAAATAGATGTAAAATAGTTTCCAAAGGAAAGATTAAAATTAATCAAAATAATAACACATTCTGTAAGGCTGAAACATATTTTTCAATTCGCAGATTAAATTTAATCTTGATAAAAATTTTCATCTTAAAACTCCATTTTTAACAAAAAATTGCAGACAAGTGGATTAAATTTAATCCTAAGGAAAAAATTATATTTGCAAAAGAACTTGACCGACTGGATTAAAATTAATCACTAGCAAACACTCAACAAACTTTGCTTAAATTTAAGCAAACAAAAAGTATATTGTATTATTACTACTAAAATTACATTCAATTATCAATTAGTCAACACTGATTAACTAGTCTTTGTACATGTATATCAAAACAAAAATACTATAAATAGTATCAGACTTTTCCTTCCCACAAAAAGTGGGGGGCCTGGGTGGCCGAGTGGTCTAAGGCGCTGGTTTAAATACCACACTACTGATCACGTGCCGATCACCTATGAGCTGGTGTTCGAGTCCTGTTAGTATTTAACAAAAAAGGGACTTCCCCAACTGTATGTGATTAGGTTTGTCAGTTACCTGCCCAAGGTTGGTGGTTTCCTCCGGTTTCCTCCACCATTAAACACTGACCACCCTACATGGCCCAGGTGCGTCGATAAAGGGCGTTAAACACCAACACACACACACACACTCCCACAAAAAGTTCTTCTTACACTGATTTACTGGTCTACATCTACAACAAAACACTAATACCCAGGTACTACATTTCAGTGCCAGCCTTTTCCTACCCACAAATAAAGTACTTCTCACAGAGAATAACTTGTCTTCATGAACATCAAAACATGAATACTACAATTCAGTATCAGGCTTTTCCTAAACACGAATACTACAATTCAGTATCAACGAATACTACAATTCAGTATCAGCCTTTTCCTAAACACGAATACTACAATTCAGTATCAGCCTTTTCCTAAACACGTATACTACAATGTATCAGCCTTTTCCTAAACATGAATACTACAATTTTTCCTACCCCAAAATAGAGTTACACTTACACTGATTAGCTGCTCTACTTGTACATCAAAACACGAATACTACAATTCAGTGTCAGCCTTTTCCTACCCCAAAATAGAATTATAACTGCTCTTCTTGTACATCAAAACATGAATACTACATTTCAGTATCAGCCTTTTCCTACCCCAAAATAGAGTTACACTAACACTGACTAACTGCTCTACTTGTACATCAAAACATGAATACTACAATTCAGTATCAGCCTTTTCCTATCCCAAAATAGAGTTTCACTAACACTGATTAACTGCTCCTCTTGTACATCAAAACATGAATACTACAATTCTGTATCAGCCTTTTCCTAAACACAAATTGTCGCTTGGCTTCCAAAATGCCTTTGAGAAAAATGATTTTTTTTTAAGAGAAACAAAAAAACTATTTTTTTTAATCCAGTACAAAATTAACTTGTGATTTTTCTAATCTTACCAGTTTTTTTATATGATGCATTGATCAAGGTTTATCTTGATTGTTGTGTAAGAAGATGACAAATGCAGGTTCATCAGTTTGTTTTGTTATATTTGTCACAAAAACAGTGGAGTTGAGAAATGTATAATGATAACTATTGAACAACCTTAAATGCAACAGAAAGAAACATTGTCATGCATGAAATTACAATAAGCTATAAATATTGGCCAATTGTTATAATAATTTTATTAGATTTTATCATAATTTCACAGTTTAACAAAATGTCGTATAAATTTACTTGCAATACAAATTTCTAAAACATCATATAAGTTGTGGTATGACAAAATGTCGCATAACTTTTCTGTCCAAATTGTGTTCTTTGAATGCATAAACACCAATCTTATTGATGTTTTTTACAAAGATAAAAAGAAAACATGAAGAACAAGACATTTGATTATTTAATATCTTTCATATTTGTTTCAGCAAGATTTTTGTAATAAACGACATTTTGGAATCCCCATGGAATCTTAGTTTTGTGGCCATTAATGAATAATACGATAAATTGTCATGAGTTTTCGCCAGTCTAAAAGAACACTTTTGATTGGATAAGATGTACGATAATTTGTACTCCTATGAAGTTTGACCCCCCAAATCCAAAAATGTAATAATCAGAAAACAGCAAAATTGTGGTCTACATTTTGGAAGCTAATCGACGAAAAATTTCAATTCAGTATCAGCCGTTTCCTAAACACAAATACTACCTTTTCCTACCCCAAAATAGTTACACTAACACTGATTAACTGCTCTACTTGTACATCAAAACATGAATACTACAATTCAGTGTCAGCCTTTTCCTACTCCAAAATAGAGTTACACTGATGAACTGCTCTACTTAAACATAAAAACATGAATACTTCAATTCAGTATCAGCCTTTTCCTACCCCAAAATAGAGTAACACTTAGACTGATTAACTGCTGTACTTGTACATCAAAACATGAATGCTACAATTCAGTGTCAGCCTTTTCCTACCCCAAAATACAGTTACACTAACACTGATTAACTGCTTTACTTGTACTTCAAAACATAAATACAACAATTCAGAATTTGCCTTTTCCTAAACACAAATAAAGTACGTCTAACACTGTTCTACTTGTGTACATCAAAACATGAATACATTGAAGTATCACAAATAACGGTGATTCATTGCTCTTCTTGTACATAAAAACATAAGTTCTACATTTCAGTATCAGCCTGTTCCTACCCATAATGTAGTTCTTTTAACAGTAGTTTTCCCGTCTACATGAACATCAAAACATAAATACTACAATTCTGTATCAGCCTTTTCCTACCCACAAACAAAGTAATTCTTACAGTGATAAACTTGTCTACAAGAACATCAAACATGAGTACTACAATTCAGGATCAGCCTTTTCCTACCCACAAAGAAGGTACTTCAAAAAGTGACTAACTGGTCTACATGAACATCAAAACATGAATATTACAACTCAGTATCGGCCTTTTCCTACCCACACTACTACAGTTCTATATCAGCATTTTCCTAACCATGAAAAAAGAAAAATATCACTTCTAAAATTGATAAACTTGTCTACAAGAACATCAAAGCATGAGTTCTACAGTTTACATTTAGTATCAGCATTTTCCTATCAATAATACCAATTTATAAAGAACTTATAACACTTATAAACTTGTCTACATGAGCATCAAATCATGAATATTACAATTCAGTTTCAACCTTTGTCTACCCACAAAAAAATACTTCTTACAGTGACTAACTTGTCTAACTGCTCTACATGTACAACAAAACATGAATACTACAATTTAGTGTCAGCCTTTTCCTACCCCAAAATAGAATTATAACTGCTCTACTTGTACATAAAAACTTAAATACTACAATTCAGTATCAGTCTTTTCCTGACCCAAAATAGAGTTACACTAACACTGATTAACTTCTCTAGTTGTACATCAGAACATGAATACTACAATTCAGTATCAGCCTTTTCCTAACCCATAATAATGTTACACTAACACTGATTAACTGCTCTACTTGTACATCAAAACATGAATACTACAATTCAGTATCAGCCTTTTCCTACCCCAAAAAAGAGTTACACTAACACTGATAAACTGCTCTACTTGTACATCAAAACATGAATACTACAATTCAGTATCAGCCTTTTCCTACCCTAAAATAGAGTTACACTAACACTGATTAACTGCTCTACTTGTACATCAAAACATGGATACTACAATTCAGTATCAGCCTTTTCCTATCCCAAAAAAGAGTTACACTAACACTGATTAACTGCTCTACTTGAACATCAATACATGAATACTACAATTCAGTATCCGCCTTTTCCTACCCCAAAATAGAATTATAACTGCTCTACTTGTACATCAAAACTTAAATACTACAATTCAGTATCAGTTTTTTCCTGACCCAAAATAGAGTTACACTAACACTGATTAACTGCTCTACTTGTACATCAAAACATGAATACTACAATTTAGTATCAGCCTTTTCCTACCCTAAAATAGAGTTACACTAACACTGATTAACTGCTCTACTTTTTCCTATCCCAAAAAAGAGTTACACTAACACTGATTAACTGCTCTACTTGTACAACAAAACATGAATACTAAAATTTAGTGTCAGCCTTTTCCTACCCCAAAATAGAATTATAACTGCTCTACTTGTACATAAAAACTTAAATACTACAATTCAGTATCAGTCTTTTCCTGACCCAAAATAGAGTTACACTAACACTGATTAACTTCTCTAGTTGTTCATCAGAAAATGAATACTACAATTCAGTATCAGCCTTTTCCTAACCCATAATAATGTTACACTAACACTGATTAACTGCTCTACTTGTACATCAAAACATGAATACTACAATTCAGTATCAGCCTTTTCCTACCCCAAAAAAGAGTTACACTAACACTGATAAACTGCTCTACTTGTACATCAAAACATGAATACTACAATTCAGTATCAGCCTTTTCCTACCCTAAAATAGAGTTACACTAACACTGATTAACTGCTCTACTTGTACATCAATACATGAATACTACAATTTAGTGTCAGCCTTTTCCTACTCCAATATAGAATTATAACTGCTCTACTTGTACATCAAAACTTAAATACTACAATTCAGTATCAGTCTTTTCCTGACCCAAAATAGAGTTACACTAACACTGATTAACTGCTCTACTTGTACATCAAAACATGAATACTACAATTTAGTATCAGCCTTTTCCTACCCTAAAATAGAGTAACACTAACACTGATTAACTGCTCTACTTTTTCCTATCCCAAAAAAGAGTTACACTAACACTGATTAACTGCTCTACTTGTACATAAAAACATGAATACTACAATTCAGTATCAGCCTTTTTCTACCCCCCAAAATAGAGTTACACTAACACTGATTAACTGCTCTACTTGTACATCAAAACATGAATACTACAATTCAGTATCAGCCTTTTCCTACCCCCAAAATAGAATTTTAACTGCTCTACTTGTACATCAAAACATGAATTCTACAATTCAGTATCAGCCTTTTCCTACCCCCAAAATAGAATTTTAACTGCTCTACTTGTTCATCAAAACACAAATACTACAATTCAGTATCCGCCTTTTCCTACCCCAAAATAGAGTTACACTAACACTGATTAACTGCTCTACTTGTACATCAAAACATAAATACTACAATTCAGTATCAGCCTTTTCCTACCCTAAAATAGAGTTACACTAACACTGATTAACTGCTCTACTTGTACATCAAAACATGAATACTACAATTCAGTGTCAGCCTTTTCCTACCCCAAAATAGATATACACTAACACTGATTAACTGCTCTACTTAAACATAAAAACATGAATACTACAATTCAGTATCAGCCTTTTCCTATCCCAAAAAAGAGTTACACTAACACTGATTAACTGCTCTATTTGTACATCAATACATGAATACTACAATTCAGTATCAGCCTTTTCCTATCCCAAAAAAGAGTTACACTAACACTGATTAACTGCTCTATTTGTACATCAATACATGAATACTACAATTCAGTATCAGCCTTTTCCTACCCCAAAATAGATATACACTAACACTGATTAACTGCTCTATTTGTACATCAAAACACGAATACTACAATTCAGTATCAGCCTTTTCCTATCCCAAAATAGAGTTACACTATCACTGATAAACTGCTCTACTTGTACATCAAAACATGAATACTACAATTCAGTATCAGCCTTTTCCTACCCCAAAATAGAGTTACACTTAGACTGATTAACTGCTCTACTTGTACATAACATAACATAAATACAACAATTCAGAATTTGCCTTTTCCTAAACACAAATAAAGTACATCTAACACTGTTCTACTTGTGTACATCAAAACATGAATACATTTAAATATCACAAATAAAGTACTTCTAATTCTGTATCAGCCTTTTCCTACCCATAATGTAGTACTTTTAACATTAGTTTTCCCGTCTACCTGAACATCAAAGCATAAATACTACAATTCTGTATCAGCCTTTTCCTACCCACAAACAAAGTAATTCTTACAGTGATAAACTTGTCTACAAGAACATCAAACATGAATACTACAATTCAGGATCAGCCTTTTCCTACCCACAAATAAGGTACTTCAAAAAGTGACTAACTGGTCTACATGAACATCAAAACATGAATATTACAATTCAGTATCAGCCTTTTCCTACCCACACTACTACAGTTCTATATCAGCATTTTCCTAACCATGAAAAAAGAAAAATATCACTTCTAAAATTGATTAACCTGTCAACAAGAACATCAAAGCATGAGTACTACAATCTAGTATCAGCATTTTCCTACCCATAATACCCATTAATAAAGAAGTTATAACACTTATAAACTGGTCTACATGAGCATGAAATCATGAATATTACAATTCAGTTTCAACCTTCGCATACCCACAAATAGAATACTTCTCGCAGTGACTAACTTGTCTACATGAACATCAAAACATGAATCCTACAATTCAGTAATCGCCTTTTCCTTCCCACAAATAAAATACTAATCACAGTGATTAACTTGTGTACATGAATACTGCAATTCAGTATCAGCCTTTTCCTACCCACCAATGAAATACTTCTGACACTGATAACCTGGTCTACATGAACATCAAAACATGAATACAACAATTCAGTATCAGCCTTTTCCTACCCATAATACCAATAAACTAGAAAAACTGTGAGTGGAAGCTCATGAATCAATACCCCCGCTCCAAGAAATAAGTGCACATCTACATCATGTCACAAAAGTTGTGTGAAAGTTTCATGAAAATCCATCAAGGGTTCTAGGAGTTGTGGATAAGAGATGGTTACCCCCTTGTCAACCAATAGCAAAGTCCATGTTTCACTTTGAAAAACCTCAAAAATCATTTTGACAAACTTTTGAAATAGCAGGTGCACATCTACATTATGTCCCAAAGATAGTGTGAAAGTTTTCATGAAAATCCATCAAGGGGTCAAGAAGGAGTTGCAGATAAGAGATGGGTACCCCTTGTCGTCAAATGACTAAGTCCATGTTTCGCTTTGGGAATCCAAAAAGTCATTTTGATCAAACTTTTAAAATATCAGGTGCACATCTACATTATGTCACAAAGATTGTGTAAAAGTTGCATGAAAATCCATCAAGGGGTCTAGGAGGAGTTGCGGATAAGAGATGGGTACCCCCTTGTTGTCAAATGGCTAAGTCCATGTTTCGCTTTGGGAAACCCCAAAAGTCATTTTGACAGAATTTTAAAATATCATGTGCACATCTACATTATGTCACAAAGATTGTGTAATAGTTGCATGAAAATCCATTAAGGGGTCTAGGAGGAGTTGTGGATAAGAGATGGGTACCCCCCTTGACATCAAATGGCTAAGTCAATGTTTCGTTTTGGGAAACCCCAAAAGTCATTTTGACAGACTTTTAAAATAGCAGGTGCACATCTACATTATGTCACAAAGATTGTGTGAAATTTTCATGAAAATCTATTAAGGGGCTAGGAGGAGTTGCAGATAAGAGATGGATACCCCCTTGTTGTCCAATGGCTAAGTCCATGTTTTGCTTTGGGAAACCCGAAAAGTCATTTTGACAGACTTTTAAATAGCAGTTGCACATCTACATTATGTCATAAAGATTGTGTGAAAGTTTCATGAAAATCCATTGAGGCATTTAGGAGGAGTTGCGGATAAGAGATTGGTGGACGGAAGGACATGTTTCGCTTTGGGAATCCAAAAAGTCATTTTGATCAAACTTTTAAAATATCAGGTGCACATCTACATTATGTCACAAAGATTGTGTAAAAGTTGCATGAAAATCCATCAAGGGGTCTAGGAGGAGTTGCGGATAAGAGATGGGTACCCCCTTGTCGTCAAATGGCTAAGTCCATGTTTCGCTTTGGGAAACCCCAAAAGTCATTTTGACAGAATTTTAAAATATCATGTGCACATCTACATTATGTCACAAAGATTGTGTAATAGTTGCATGAAAATCCATTAAGGGGTCTAGGAGGAGTTGTGGATAAGAGATGGGTACCCCCCTTGACATCAAATGGCTAAGTCAATGTTTCGTTTTGGGAAACCCCAAAAGTCATTTTGACAGACTTTTAAAATAGCAGGTGCACATCTACATTATGTCACAAAGATTGTGTGAAATTTTCATGAAAATCTATTAAGGGGCTAGGAGGAGTTGCAGATAAGAGATGGATACCCCCTTGTTGTCCAATGGCTAAGTCCATGTTTTGCTTTGGGAAACCCGAAAAGTCATTTTGACAGACTTTTAAATAGCAGTTGCACATCTACATTATGTCATAAAGATTGTGTGAAAGTTTCATGAAAATCCATTAAGGCATTTAGGAGGAGTTGCGGATAAGAGATTGGTGGACGGAAGGACAGACAGGAGGACCGACGGAAGGACGGACACCCCCATCACTATATACCCCCCACTTTTCAAACGGAGGATATAATAAAGTACTTCTAACATTTACAAACTTGTCTACATGAACATCAAAACATGAATGCTACATTTCAATATCAGCCTTTTCCTACCCACAAATAAAGTATGTCTAAGGCTGATTAACTTGTCTACATGAACATCTAAACATGAATGCTACATTTCAGTATAAGACTTTTCCTACCCACAAATAAAGTTCTTCTAATACTGATTAACTTGTCTACATGAATATCAAAACATGATTACTACAATTTAATGTCAGCCTTATCCTACCCATATATAAAGAACTTTTAACACTTATATTTATCTTACCCATAAATAAAGAACTTATAACACTTATAAACTTGTCTACATGAACATCAAAACATGAATGCTACATTTTAATATCAGCCTTTTCCTACCCACAAATAAAGTACGTCTAAGATTGATTAACGTGTCTACATGAACATCTAAAAATGAATGCTATATTTCAGTATCAGCCTTTTCCTACCCACAAATAAGGTACTTCTAACAATGACTGACTATTCTACATAAACATTAAAGCATGAATATAACAATTCAGTATTAACCTTTTCTTAACCAAAATCTAGATTAACTGTAAGCAATACTCACAAATTAATACCTCTATTTGAAGGCCCCTAAGTTGAAGTTTAACAAAGTCCAAATTTTTTCCATATGATTGGAAACTACAAATATTGATTAAATCAAATTCTAAAATAGACGATGTACATCTACATTATATAAGTCAGAATATGTGAAAGTTTTGTTGAAATCAATTCATTGGTTTAGGAGGAGTAGCAGATCAAAGATGGGTACCCTCAGGCGTTACAGATGGACTGAAGGACGGACACCATGATCACTTTATACCACCCAGTTTTCAAAGGGTTTTCGTGAGGTGAGCCAAAAAGTATTTCGAACACTGATTAACTGCTCTACTTGCACATCTAAACATAAATACTACAATTCAGTGTCAGCCTTTTCTTCCCACAAATGAAGTACATCTAACACTGATTTACTGGTCTACATATACATCAAAACATGAATATTACAATTCAGAATCAGCCTTTTCCAAACGACAAATAAAATACTTCTAACACTGATTAACTGCTCTACATGAACATCAAAACATAAACAGTACAATTCAGTGTCAGCCTTTTCCTACCCACAAATAAAGTACTTCCCATTTTTATTAAACTGTTAACATGCACACCAAAGTATCAACATAACAATTAAGTATCAGCCTTTTCTACCAACAAATATTGTTCTTCCTTAACTGAATATCTGGACTTCATGAAAATTAAAACATGAAAGAACAAGAATTAACACTAAAGTATGTCTCCCCTGCCGGCACCATCAGAAACAATTCTTCTTTCTTACTTCCACTATATTTTGAATTTACATGGATTTTCAGTTTCTGAGATCAAAAGATGTGTAAACATTGCAAATATAAGCAATTGAAATAATCAAAGTCACTCAACCGGAAAATCAAGGTCAAGGTCAAAAGATGCGGATGTAACTGTGCTAAGCTACTGCTGGGACATATGCATACAAAGTTTCATCAACCTAAGACTTATAGTTCTTGAGATATGGAGGTGCTCGCAAAACTTTTCCATTGCTATTATATGTATTGAAAATTGTCAAAGTAACTCAACCGGAAAATCAAGGTAAAGGTCAAAAGATGGGGATGTAACTGTGCTCAGCTTCTACTGGGCCATATGCATACCAAGTTTCAACAACCTAGGACCTATAGTTCTTGAGATATGGAGGTACTCGCAAAACTTTTCCATTGCTATTATATGTATTGAAAATTGTCAAAGTCACTCAACCCAAAAATCAAGGTCAAAAGATGGGGATGCAACTCTGCTAAGCTACTACTGGGGCATATGCATACCAAGTTTCATCAACCTAGGACCTATAGTTCTTGTGATATGGAGGTGCTGGCAAAACTTTTCCATTGCTATTATATTTATTGAAAATTGTCGAAGTCACTAAACCAGAAAATCAAGGTCAAAGTCAAAAGATGGGGACGCAACTGTGCTAAGCTATTACTGGGGCATATGCATACCAAGTTTCATCAACCTAGGACCTATAGTTCTTGAGATATGGAGGTGCTCATAAAACTTTTCCAAAAGTTAACGCAGCCGCAGCCGCCAGCAAAGTAACACCTATGTCCCGCTCTGCTTCGCAGGCGAGACAATAAATCAATAACAGCCTTTTCCTATCAACAAATAATGTAACTCTGACAATTATTGATTTGACTAAATGTCAATAAATTACCTTCCAGATAAAAAGTACTTCTTACAATTATGAAGTTATTTTTTAAAATAAAAATATTACAAATTAAATATTAGATTTGTCCAACAAACAAAAAGATGTACATGTATCTAACAAAACACTTTGTAAAAAATTCTCAAAACAAAATTTACTAACTAGATACATTTCTTCATATGACTACTTAGTTAACAAGTTAATCATTGCAATACCTAGAATAATGGAACGTCTTACACAACTCTGACAGTTAAAATTGAAATAGGGACATTCCTTATCTTTTAGTACTAATCATTAAAAGTGCAAGATAAAACTATTGCAAACAAATGTAAAAATTTCAGAGAATTTATATTAACTTCTCAGGTACAAAAAACATTGAAGTTCACTCTGGTTGAAAAAAAAATCTTTGAAATCAAGATGCAGGTTTTTCCTTGCTTGCTTTAAGGCCCTTTTTTCTTTCATATTCAATTATGTCTCTGACGGATGAAATGTCAGTCAACCTCACACGGGCAGATCTGGCATTTGCATTTCCAGACTTTTTCTCTGAAAAATATGAAGAGAGCTTTAGTTCAAATTGGCAGTCATTATAGTATAAGTACAACAGGAACCTCAACATAAAATAAACAAGTGCAAAATATTTGAATTTTTAAGTTCTTCGTCATTAGGGTGCTGTTTTACTCTGTTTCTTACTATTTCTCTGACTTTATCTCTTTATTTCTACAAATAAAGGATGAGTTGCGATAAGGCCCTATTTTGGCCCATCTGTAGGCGGAAAATAAAAAGTATTTCATAGCCTGTTACTTCTTACCTTATTTTGTAGCAAAATGATTCTTCTGTTAAGAAAGACTACTTTTAAATCCTTTTGCATTAACACGGCTTGGAAAATCGTGTTCAAAATGACCCATTTTGAATGAAAATTTCATCTTGGTTTAAAAGAAATTTCAAGGTAGGGCTTCAATAAAGTGAAATTTTGTGCTTATATCGTTGAAGCGAGTGTTAACAATTCTATAAAAGGTTCATCATACATATACATCACTTTTAAGAACAATTTTGAATTTGAAATGAACGCTTATCTCAAGAAAAACGAGGAAAACGGAGAGATTTCGCACAATTTTTAACTACTGACAACCAGTTCAAAAATTATAGTCTTTTTAAATTTTCAGTATGTCTTGCACGCGGAACCAGCTTGAAACTTTCACAAAAGATGTGTTTTAGTAAAACAAGTTCTTAAATAAAATATGGAGCTGGTTCCGCGTGCAAGGCTATACTTTCGGGAAGGATATATATCACTCATTTGCGCCACTTTCCCATAGGCTCAATGTTAAAATCAATTGTGGTGGTTCATTTCAAGCACCATTTACTAAAAAATAAAAAAGCTTTTAAACCACAGACGTTTATTTTAAAAAAATAAAAAATATTAACCTTTTGAACAAGACATTTTATAATAGAATTTACTTAATTTTATTTTTGACTTTTGCGGTGGGCTGAAAACGGGTCTTATCGCAACCCATCCTTTAGAAAAAAATATTTTATCCTTTTTTCCATTTTGATGTATCAATATAAAAATGTCAATTTCTATTCTTAAGGTGGTATTTTTATTGTGCATGCTAATTTTTTGATCATACTAACTGACAAATAATCTAAAATCAAAGCTCTAAAGAATCTAATATGAGGTAGGCCAAATAAACATGTACATTACATTATTAAATGAAAAGAGACTATAAACAGACTATTCCAACAAATAAAAGGTTTACAAAAATCTTGATTACATAACAAGTTTCAATCTATCATGGAAGTACTATATTGACAGGAACTCCAACAAACCCACTCAAAGGGTCCATCTTCGAGACTGCAGAATCAATAAGTGGCTCTTAATTACGTCATGTGGACATTTTTGTTTGTTTTTTTTCCATGATTTCTCATGGTATCGTGTATATGAAAATCTTCTAAAAGCATGTAACTTATAGTCGTTTGGTAGCTCATTTGAAAATTGAAGAAGATGATACAGTTGTGGTTATTTAGTAGTAAAGTCATGGTTTTAACCCATGAATCTTGAAATCTTGAATAAAAAATTTAAGAATTCTAAAAGAAATATTAGAAAAGAGAAAAGGTGGTCAAAAACTTTAATAAGAAAATGTTTTCAAGAGATCATCTTTAAAGTTTAATTTCCTTCTCAGTTGAATATTTCATCATCGAAATCAGGTGTAATAGTACAAGTGGAATAAAGAATTAATTTGCATTTGAAAAGCATAAATTTCTATTACAAGACTGATCATAATCATTTACAATAAATTTTCAAAACTTTTCTTCAATTTGTCATGTATCCTACACCATCCTACACAATATTCACAAATATTGTCATTACCTAAAACTTTCAGACAATCAGAGCATTTAATCCTCATCTTCCAGAAAGAACCGACTTAAAAATAAGAGCAGTTTTAAAATACTACTCTCTATCTTGAATTACAATTTTTTCAACAAATCAAACGTCTTTATCAAGTCATAGTTCCACTAAACTTCTGTTGATTTATACCATTTTTTCAGTGTCATCTTTCAAAATTTAAAAGGAAACCGTGTGTAAAGACATAATCCACGACGAGGGCTTCACATATGGTCCAGTGTCCTGATTGTTAAGGTAAAAAGATAAAGCTATCAACAGAAAATCCACGTGATCTTTTATCTTTTAAAATTGAGGCCGTCTGGAAGATGGTCCACAAGCAAGTTATAACCCACTTATCAAAGGGTGTTTTTAATAAAATACAGCATAAAGTAAGTTGTGTTCATTTTTGGTTGAAGTTTCTGTCAATATAGTACTTCCATGAATGTAGTAATATGTTTATAAATGTCTCACAAAATGCAATCTAGGCTGTAGATAAGGAATGATGTTATATCTACACAAAACTATTTGACACTGTCTAGCCATCAACTTGTGCAACAAGCTGAGTGACCCCTGTGTAAAAATGTTATAAAGGGCCCTGCTCTTAGTCCAGTTTCTTGAAAAATTAACAATTAAAAATTCTCATATATTTTAAAAGGTTTTTTTCTCTAGTTATGCTTATTTCTAGTCAGAGTTTAATTGATCAAGGCATACTTATATTTAAAAGAGAAAGACAGATAGAGAGATTAAGTGATTAATTAAGGGTGGGCTTTTGTTCATGATGAAGCCTAAAAATTTATCACTGTTGTTATTCATGTAATTTACATACCTGGTTTTTGTTTTTGCTCACTGCCTTTCTTCGCTGATGATTTCAACTTTTCTTTTAAAGGTGGAAGGTCTACAAAAGTTATAAATGTGCACTTTTATTGTATTTCAGGATTTTGTAAAAAAATTTCATTAGAGCAGTTTATCTTCAATTTCAAATGTTAAATTTAAGTCTCTCCTTTATGTTGTGACATACTATTGCAAATATTTTCTACAACCCTTCCTTGTTATACACATTTGGTGTGTAACCATAGTGACAGATCTTTAGTAAGCCCACTCACATACCCAACACATTTTGTACCTAGGTGTAATTCAGCATACATATATCTCGAATTACTGGAATCCTTTATGAATTACTGGAATCCCTTATGAATTACTGGAATCCCCTTGGAAAAAATCCAAATCCCCTTTAATATTACTGCAATCCCTTTGAAATCGATAGATAATATGTGTTTTTAATAAAATATGTAATTTTATATAATCTTAGCATTATTAGAAGGAAAATATTACCTGCATTGGGGTTTTGTATTGGGGTACTGTGGACAACTTCTCTTGCCTTTGATTGTGAAGTCCCTATAATAAATTTTGTACATATAAGATGCAGTTGTCTTTCAAAATTTCTAACTGAAATAAAAAAAGATTTATCTATGTGCTTATGTCAAAAAGAGATACCCAACTAAAATAAGACTTTCTGACCAAAGATTTGGCTCAGCTGAAAGTCGTGAATATATCTGCATGAAAATGCTTTATATGGTAGGGTAATGCAATGTGGGCTAAACTGCATGTAGCAGCTGAGAAAACTGCAATGAAAATGGTCATATTTGTTAACTCTATGAAAAAAAAAACGTATTCTTTTCTGTGTTTGGCATAAAACCCCTAAATGCCAATACTGCATTTACGAAGTCTGGTATGTCATATCTCAGAAATTGACCTTAAGGATACTGGCTAGTCTATTTTTTTAGATAGCTGTACGAACATTGAGATCCTTTGGTTTTTACCATCAAAATAGGGTTAAAAAAGTTTGCCCAAAAACGGCTCAAAAAAGGCCTAATCATTTAGCCCACAAACCGCATAATCATTTAATTCTTAAATCTCCCTGGTGCCTTGAACAGCTGATATATACAGAGTTTCATCAGTTCCTATTCAACCTGAAACTAGAATACTGACAAAGTCAGAAAAGGCCCCGCGTCAAAAATGTAAGCGTTTTCAAAATCATACGAAATTTGATTATAACCACGAATGCAT
The DNA here is from genome assembly GCA_963971305.1 of Arcuatula senhousia. Taxonomy (NCBI): domain Eukaryota; kingdom Metazoa; phylum Mollusca; class Bivalvia; order Mytilida; family Mytilidae; genus Arcuatula; species Arcuatula senhousia. The sequence goes on from OZ020308.1 coordinate 31,701,083, forward strand.
GAAGCATTGAGTTTAAATGTTCACAAAGTCCAATTCTCAAAATCTGTGATTTCCAATCAAAATGAAGTTTTTTCCCAAAATATTAAACAGATTTGCACGAAATTTTATTATGCAAATCATGACATGCTATTTAACATCTGTACAAAATTTTAGAACTGTATTGTTAATAGTTTTTGAGTTTTAAAATTGAGGTCGTCTCGAAGATGGTCCACACGCGATTTTCACCAACTTATCAAAGGGTGTTTTTAATTAAAGTAAGTTGTGTTAATTTTTGGTTGAAGTTTCTGTCAATATAGTACTTCCATGAATGTAGTAATATGTTTATAAATGTCTCACAAAATGCAATCTAGGCTGTAGATAAGGAATGATGTTATATCTACACAAAACTATTTGACACTGTCTAGCCATCAACTTGTGCAACAAGTTGAGTGACCCCTGTGTAAAAATGTCATTAAGGGCCCTGCTCTTAGTCCAGTTTCTTAAAAATTAATAATTAACAATTCTCATATATTTTAAAAGGTTTTTTTCTCTAGTTATGCTTATTTCTAGTCAGAGTTTAATTGATCAAGGCATACTTATATTTAAAAGAGAAAGACAGATAGAGTGATTAATTAAGGGTGGCTATTGTTCATGATGAGGCCTAAAAATTGATCACATTTGTTATTCATGTTATTAAAATACCTGGTTTTTGTTTTTGCTCACCACCTTTCTTCTCTGGTGATTTCAACTTTTCTTTTACAGGTGGGAAGTCTACAAAAGTAATAAATGTACGCTATTATTGTATTTTAGGATTTTGTAAAAATTTTCATTAGAGCAGTTTATCTTCAATTTCAAATGTTAAATTTAAGTCTCTCCTTTATGTTGTGACATACTATTGCAAATATTTTCTACAACCCTTCCTTGTTATACACATTTGGTGTGTAACCATAGTGACAGATCTTTAGTAAGCCCACTCACATACCCAACACATTTTGTACCTAGGTGTAATTCAGCATACATATATCTCGAATTACTGGAATCCTTTATGAATTACTGGAATCCTTTATGAATTACTGGAATCCCCTTGGAAAAAATCCAAATCCCCTTTAATATTACTGCAATCCCTTTGAAATCGATAGATAATATGTGTTTTTAATAAAATATGTAATTTCTATACTCTTACTATGCTATTTTTTTTCATTTTTACACTGAAATCAAAACCCACAATACAAAAATGTATACAAAATTTCAATCAAAATCAAAATTCTGAGAAAATGCTAGGACTGATCACAGAATGATTGACAGACTGACTGTCCAATCAAAAAACATTATACTTTATTGCATGGGGTATAATAAAATGCAAGAAGCTTTAGTGACAAGAATTGTTTAAGATAAAAACCATGATTACTTTAACAAACTAGAATTTAGTTACCAATGGATAGCATATGTTTCCTCCACCTAGGTTTTTGGTATAAAGGAGTGGATGAGTTACAGGCAAAAACTTGGCAGAGGAAAGTTTAATACCCTTTTTTTATAATTTTTTTATCAAAACCATGTTCTACACTTTCTATATAATCTACTTATGTACTTTAAAAGTCTCTACCTTTTAACATCTTGATGGTACTTGTAGCATTCATCCAAGCATCTTCTGTGAAATATTTCTTGGCTCTCTCCTGAATAGCTATATCCAGCAACAAGTCTATATGGGTAAGGTTTTCAGGCATTGTTTCAACCTCTTCCTGTTCTACAAAACTCCCTTTAATAAATTTAACCCTCAAAAAGGCATCTTCAGTAACCATTTCTCTCAAGAAAGCTGTAAGAAATAATGTATTTCTAAACTAGAAACTCCAATAAGGTTGAATTGCGCACCCATATAAAGCAAATGAAGAAAAACTTAACAAATATAGTATACATATGCGTATACTAGTAAATAAAATGAGACAGGTTGAACCAGAGACGCTCTAGAAGTTGATTTACTATTAAGGGATTTACTATTTTGGGACAAAGGACGACCTTTCTCTGGGCAACTTGTGCGTTTTGGCGTCAAATTTTGTGTAACTATGAGTGTGCAAATTCTTTTCATTTTCGTATCTGGTTGATATTGAGACATTTTACACCTGTCAACTATGCAGCTCTTGATCCTCCTACCATAAATTGCTCCTTTCAGAGCGTATCAGTCCTTCATATGTGTTTGTGCTCTATTGTTATCACTAATTATCCGAAGGGGGTCTTCCATTGTTGATCAGATGCCTACATTGCCACCAATGATTTTTTGTACAAAATTAAATTCAAAGAAACAAAGATGTGTACTTTTTGTAATAATAGTGTAGAATCTATTTCTCATCTTTTTTATGACTGTAATATTACTAAAGAATTTTGGAATTTGTTTCAAATACTCTTCAATGAACTTTTTGTAAATACTGAATTTATTAAGAAGAATATATTTTTGGGCTTTACAAAAGAATCACTCTTAGTAAACTTACTTGTTATTTTAGCCAAAAAGTATATTTACAAATGCAAACTAAATGAAAACAAACCTAGTATTATTGAATTTCAGTGCAAAATTAGATATTATAAATGTTGTCAACACCAAATAGCCTTAAACCAGTGTAATGTTTTACTCTTTCAAAAGTTTTGGTCCCCTATCACTCATCTTATTATATATATATTATATATATATATTTTTTTTTTTTTTTAATAAATTATCACTTTAAAACTCAGTGCTATTTCTTCCTATTTTGTTTATTCAATTAATTAATAAGGCAGCATTATGTAGAAAAAAGTCTTTAACTGGTTTAGTGAATTTGGTGTGTGAAAGCGCGAGAGAATGTACATGTATGTAACACTTTTCCTTGTTTGTTTTTCCTTCATTATTCATTAAAACTTAACATATGTATATAACTCAAGTCAGCTTTTTGTATTATTCTTTGAATATTTTGTGTAATAACCCTGCATGTCCTGGTCAGGTGACAATGTACAGGGATTGTTAAAAGCCTGACTGAAAAACAAATAAAAAAAATAAAAAAAAGATGCCTAGACTGGTCGAAATCAAATGCGTGAGTGTGTGTTGGTGTTAAACACCCACTAATGCATCTTGGTTACAAAGGCGGTCAGCTTCACTGGTGGAGGAAAACGGAAAACCCAGAGGAAACTACCGACCTTGGGAAGGTAACTGAAAAACCTAATTACATTTGAATCAAATATGCTTTGTTTGATTCCTGGGGCCCAAACAGGCAGCACACTAGGACTACACTGAATGCTGTCTGCTATCTCACAATTGAGATTTTACATTGTTGCAGGTTTATGATAATTGGGTCACTTACACCTATTTAACATCTCATTATCATCTTTGTAATTGAATTTTCATCTACTTATAATTGTATTTTGCTCATAAAACACAAAAAATATTTGCTTAGCTGAAATAAAGCTTCTTTAAAGAGACAAAACCTTCATTAGATTTTTCTGAGAACATCTACTCATTTATGACTTTTGTGTTGTTAATGAATTGAAAGTTGCAGAAGTCAAAAACATTTCTCAATCTGCAATGGATTTCATGGTGTAATGCATACCTATAGAATTCTCACAAAATAATTATGTCAGAACATATATAAACTTAAGAAATACTTACTATCAACTGATGCCACTGAAACACCATCTCTAGGGCAGGTCTCAGGCATGTGCTGATCATAACAGCTGTTTTTTGTCTTGAAATTCTGCTTAAGAGCTAGATAATATAAAACATGTCAAAATCATTTCATAGAACAAATATTATATAAAAACAAATTTATTAATTTTACAGCTTACAGAACTACACTATAAAAATTTAGAAAATATTGGAACTGTCAGGCTTCACAAAATATATACCTATCATTTTTAGAAATTTTCAAGAAAATGCTTTCAGTACTTTCAGACATAATTAATTAAAGCTTACAACAGACAATGAGGACAGACCAAATGCAATAGCTCAAAAATATAAAATGGCCAATTGAGCTAAAAGAATTCTTGAATCAATTAATATCAATGAATACAACACTCCCTTGAATGTATATATTTTACAAAAAGTGTGCCCTTTGTATTTAGCATTATTAGAAGGAAAATATTACCTGCATTGGCGTTTTGTATTGGGGTACTGTGGACAACTTCTTTTGCCTTTGATTGTGAAGTCCCTATAATAAATTTTGTACATATAAGATGCAGTTGTCTTTCAAAATTTCTAATGGAAAGAAAAAAGGTTTATCTATGTGCTTATGTCCAAAAGAGATACCCAACTAAAATAAGACTTTCTGACCAAAGATTTGGCTCAGCTGAAAGTCGTGAATATATCTACATGAAAATGCTTTATATGGTAGGGTAAAGCAATGTGAGCTAAGCTGCATGTAGCAGCTGAGAAAACTGCAATGAAAAATGTTCATATTTGTTAACTCTGTTTGGTGCACGACACCCTAAGGTTGATTCATACCAAGTTTCATTAAATTCTGTTCAGTAGTTTCAGAGAAGAAGATTTTTGAAAAATTGTTAACAGACGACAACAGACTACGACCGATGCCAAGTGATGGTAATAACTCACATAGACCTTTGGTCAAGGTGAGCAAAATATGAAGTTTTTTTCCCAAAATATTTCACATATTTGCATGAAAATATAAATGCAAATCATGATATGCTACTAAGCAACTGTACAAAATTCCAGAACTGTGTTGTTAATAGTTTTTGAGTTTTAGTGTTCACAAGAATTGTTGACGGACAGATGGACGGACGGACAGACAGACAAAATGAAAAATATCCCTCTGACTTCAACTCTGCTTACTTCTAAATTAAAAATAATATCCTACCTCTTGCTTTTAAAGGAGACAGATCGTCATCACTGCAAAAGGACACATTTACTTTTTCTGAAAAAAAATGGTAAAAAATTATCCTTATAAAATTTAAGGTTTTTTTTACTAAAATTGAAATATTGCACAAGAAACTGCATTGTTTGCAAAAAACTGCATATGTATTGTAAATAAATCTTGTTTTTTTCATGGTTCATAGGCTAATAATGGTTAAAAAAGAAGCGATATTGTAGAATGGAGTATCTTTCATTCATAATTGACAAATATTTGTGGCCGCACATGAAAAATTTTCCTTTGAAAATTTTAAAGGTTTCTGTAGCCAAATAACCATGATTCATGACAACAACGACAACAAACTCATTGTAAGCATAGCGTACCGTCTCATAAACATGGTAAATGAAATAATGTGATTTTTTTTTAAACTTTTGTTACAATTGTTGCATTTATGAGGTCCAACACAACACAATAAATATTTTTTAAAAGTTTTTCTCATTTCTCTTTACTATTTTCATATATATTGAAATTATTTGAAAACTCAAACTATTAGTGAGTTTCTGTACTAATAACTTTCTACAGGCATCCAATTTGTTCCTTTGAGAACTTGTTTTTTTCCTTCATATGAGGCAGACTTATAACAATCACTTCTGGATAAAAAAGACCGTCGACTGGCTCTATCGTTTAATCTCACCTTCGGATATATTGATGATGTCCTATCACTAAACAATAGTTGCTTTGGTGATTTTCTACATCTCATATATCCCAAAGAACTTGAGATAAAAGACACTACAGATTTTGAGAAGTCTGCCTCATATTTAGATCTACATCTGGAATTAGACACTCAGTGAGAACTTTCAACAAAACTCTATGACAAATGTGATGACTTCAACTTTCCAATTGTCAACTTTCTTTTCTTGTGTGGCATCATTCCGTCAGCTCCAGCTTATGGAGTTTACGTATCATAATTCGTTTGTTACTCCAGAGCTTGCAAGGTATACATTGATTTCCTTGACAGAGCAGTACGCTGAACACAATAAAAAGCTAGGCTGCGCGCAAGCATGATACGACCGCAACATGTTGAACCCTGTTCATTTTCGGCCTAATATGGATTGTCAATTGCCTTGGACACATGCAGCCCATGGTGGACTCAGAAAGGTTTTTGACACATGCATTCTGTGGTGGACATTCATTCATTACAAAATTTGGCATAATTGTGCAAATTATCTTCATTTAATAAAAATCAAAATTTAGATTATCTCCACTTGTTTTTTTTTAATACAACCATTACAGCCAATGATGTTTTTGACCCCTTTGACCCCTAATTTCTCAAAAACGGAAAGAGATATTTCAAATCTGATTGAAAACACAGGCAGGATATTTCACAAGGAGTTGAATGAAAAAAAAAGATTTTGAAAATCAGATCAAAAAGAAAGTTGTTTTTTTTGGATATGACCCACCTTTGACCCCCCATAGCAAAGTAACGGTGCCATGTATATCAAAACCATTGACACATTTAGTTGACAAAATTTATTAAGAAATCCAATAAAAAAGAATTTCCAAAATCCAATGAATCATAAACATTCTACAGAAGATTTGTCAAAACACCCGTTTTAGCCCCTTTTGACCTTTTTTTTTCTATAACAGGAGGGGCTACAACCCCCAAAAACAATCAGTTAATGTTGACTCAAGTTATCCCACGGAAACCGAAAATCTCTTATAATTGTCGTTTTTGGCTCCTTTGACCCCTAAATCTAAAAAACGGTAAGAGATATAATTGCAAATCTGATTGAAAAACACAGGCAGGGATTTTCACAAGGAATCCAATGAAATTTTTTTTTTGAAAATAGGATAGAAAATTAAAAATTTGATTTTTTAGGCGTGGTCCATCTTTGGCCCCCACAGCAAAGTAATGGTGCAATATATATCAAAACCATTGACACATTTAGTTGACAAAATTTAGTGAGAAATCCAATAAAAAAAGAATTTTTAAAATCCAATGAATAATTAACATTCTACAGCAGATTTGTCAAAATGCCCATTTTAGCCCCTTTTGGCCCTATCTTCTAAAACGGTAGGGGCTACAACCCCCTAATACAATACCAACCTTCCTTTAGTGTTTACAAACATATCCAAATTTTAAAACAATCGGTCAATTTTACTCAAGTTATGGCCCGGAAACCAGAGTGTTTACAGACGACGACAAAGAAACACCTAACATCCATGTTATCATTTATAAGTGATTAGAATTTTGAGATCACAACAGGACTATTGACATAACTAGAAGACTTTCAAGATATGGTTTTCACAGCAGTCTATGTGCCCTATTGTCATAACAAAAAATCATCCTTACCTCTTAATTTTATAGGGGACATATCCTCATCACTACAAAATGAAAACACATTTCTTTTTCCTGAAAGAAAAATGATGTTGATTATCCTTTAACTCTATTCAAGTTTTGTGGATGAATAATTTATAACTTTATATGATACCCGAGCAATATTATTGCAAAAAATATATCAATTTACATATAGTTTTTTCCCAAAATTTGATAATCTTTGAAATTCCTTTTTCTGAATTTTTTGACATGTTGAACAATTAAAGCAAAGAATAAAATCAATAAGCAAGGGGGTGAAAAAGCTGAGTCGCCATATTTCAACTAGTGAAAACATCAACATATCAGATATTGTAGAAAAGCAGTAAATACAAGTAAAAATATTTCAAGGATGAATACATGAAATTAATAAAATATCTGATACATTATGTGAATGGCATTGAACCACTGATCTGGTTTCAAAATGTAATTTTTTTATTTGGTGAATGAGTAGGCAGATTGAATGATTAACAAAATAACAACACTGTGACCTAGACTTAGAAATGATTTTTACAACATTTTTAAAAGATTTCCTATATCCCAAAGTTTCATAAATATTGGACTTTTACTTTTAAGCAATGGTCCAGAACCAATCTTTTGTCAAATTTTCAAAGTTTTTCCAAAACTGTGACATTACCTTTAAATGGATAAAACCAAATTCGACAGGATTCCTTCTTAGGTAATGACTAACGATATCCCAAAGTTTCAAAAACATCAGATGAAAACTTTTAAAGTAATGATCTAAGACTTATTGTTAAAACACACTCACCCACCATCACCAAAACAATAGCCAAGTTCAACTTCATTGAAACTCATCTAAAAATCATGTCAATGCAGGTACTAGGCTACATTTTTTAATAAACCAGCAAAAAAGTTATGCTTAAGTCATGAGGTGTCATTTTGCAGTGATATTTTGAGGCTAATTTGGGGCAAAATATTGGTCTTATCAATCTTCATCACTTTTCTTAGTTTTGCTGAATATGTCACACTGGTCATGCTGGTTATCCTTTGTATTTGATGGTGTTACACCATTTTAATGAAATTAATACATACCACTAACTTTACGTGGAGATTTTCTAATGGATTGACTCTGCTTTTGAACTTTCTTAGATTCATATGCTAAAACAATAAATAATAGGACTTATACATTAAATAAAAAAAATCAATGAAGAAATAGTTATAATTTTTTTCAGAAATCTTTTAAACATAGGATTGGGCATAGTTATGTCTCATCTGACAAAACATAAACATAATAAAGAAATGGAGCAGTCGCAAAGGACAGCTAATCCCCTTGCCCGTCATTGATTTTAAGTATTTTTATGTAAATTTAGTAGATTTCTGCATATCATCCATGCTGAAAATATAGGTCAAGGTGATCTAATTCTGGTATGGATGCTGGGTATTAGCCACGATGCACCCACTTATCCAATATCATCTCTCTATCACTTGCAGTTGCTGAGATATGGACCTAAACCAAAAATTAAACCCAAGTCATCCATGCGGAAAATGTAGGTCAAGGTGACCTAATTTTATTATGGATGCTGGTTACTATCCACGATGTACCCACTGACCCAATATCATCTCTCTATCACTTGCAGTTGGTGAGATATGGACCTTAACCAAAACTTTAACCTGTGTCATTTATGCGGAAAATATGGGTCAAGGTCACACAATTTTGGTACTGATGCTGACTCCCGTCAAAGATGTACCCACTGACCAAAGATCATCCCTATATGATGTTTAGTTTCTTAGTTATTGACAAAATAAAAACCATTACGTACGTATGTAAGTATGAACAAACCAAATGCTATATCCCCTCCCCAACTCCGTTGGGCTCGGGAATAAAAACCCAAAATTAAACCTTTGATAGTTGTGTACGTTACTGAGCATGATCATGAAGTTGTTTCCACAAACCACTCCATGAAGAAGCAACACATGATTAAATGTACTTGCATACCAAATGTATAGAAACAAATCAAGTTGGCAGTTTAGAGGAAGAATTTTTGTTAAAGGCATATTGTCTACGGCAAACTCATTTTTTTTACCCCCCAATTTTTTGGTGTCAATTAGACCGAAATGCAATAAAATGAATATTGAAAAACAAATTGCCACAAATTTTGCCTCAAAAGTAGTTTATTTTGATCAAAATAGCTCGACAGTATTGATTGATATTTTATTTACCTGCATTACATCACATTGACACAGATTTAGACTGAGTAGTTTTAACGCGGACACTAATCAGAATCTCGGGTTTTGTCCCCGAATACATTGATATGTTGAAAAAATACCAATATTTTTCGTGTTTACCTTTTAAATCACATTCAAAACTTAATACAGGCAATAATAATAAACATTTTTGTCAATTTTATTCATTAAGTAGCTCTAATATTCAGTTGCCATTTAAATTTTCTTCCGAGCTTAAACTTCAAGAAACAGATTATGCACCACGTGCAAGACCTATGGAAGTTTTCAATCAAAGAAAGTATAGTACGCATGCTTACAGCTCATCTACATCTCATGAATATGAATTTTTGTAAAGCTTTACAAATATTATATATTTTTCAATTTTTGAGGTAATAAGGTACCCTAGTGGTATTTTGAATGTTTGTATCTTTCTAAATAAACAAATCGAATAGTCTGACGACAATTTTTTGGTTTTACAAAAAAAAAAATTTTCGTAGACAATATGCCTTTAAAATACAGGTGCACTTGGCCAAGTGAGATTACCATTGGAAAATTGGTATTGTATTACAGATTTTAATCTGAGGAATTCTAGGGTCGGACCATTTAACATCTAGGGGGGAGCAAAATAATTTGATTTCCAAAATTTGGAGAATTTTTTTTTTTTAATTTGGTTTTCTCTGGCGTAGAATTATGGTTAAAACCCCCCAAAAAATTGTTGGTTGTGCTTCAAATGAAAAAAAAATGATTCAGTTTTGAAATAAAAAAAAAAATTTCGGTTCCGGGTAAAAAACCATAACCCCCCTTGAAGTTAAATGGTCAGCCCCTTTATGCAAGAAGTTTCCTGGAACACATCATTGTACAAAAGATTGCAACTCTTTTACAAATACAAACCATTCTTTCTTGGTGATCTTCTCAATTCAGTTATAGTTGTCTGAATCAGGTTACTTCGTTTTTTAGATGTTACCTCACAACCTAAAACAGAGTCTCTACAAAATCAATCTGTTAATTCAGTCTTTATATTTTTGGCTATCGATCAATCATTAATTGTTGTCACCAATTTCATAATTACCATGTCAGTGTTACCATTTGTGAGTGATAATTTCAATGACATCACAGTTCAAATTTTTAGTATGAGGAAAGGTGCTGCCTTAAGTGTGGAATCGCAAAGTTTCATATATGTAGTTCTTACTGGGGCACTTGACTGATTGATCACTGCAAAAAAAAATTTCTGAGAAAGTACATCTTGAAGTCATCGAATCTCATTGTGACATACTTTTCAGGTATTAGAATCAAACTAATTTATGGTCTCCATGGTTTCAATTGTTCATTGAATAATTGCCAATTAAAACACAGGTTGTTATTTAATTCGTAAATTGATTCTTGCTCCATAAATTGACTTCCAGTTTATTTTGCTTTTTTTCCACCACTAGATTGGCTATTATGATATATTGCTATATATAGAGATGTGTTGCTGCAGAACTCCGTTTGTGAGTTTTGGAGATCCAAACAAGAGGCTCCTAGGAGCCTGAATCGCTCACCTGGTCTTGATGTTGACCCTATGAAGACTTTTGATGAGCTATATGAGCTGAACATGTAAGCAAGCAACAGCTAATATCTATCTGCTATAGTTTCATTCTGTAAACCAAAAACATGAAAACAGAATATTTTTCACCTTTAAGGGGCTGTTACCCCTATAAGGAGTCATCTGACAACTTTGACCCTATGAAGACTTTTGTAGAGCTAAATGAGCTGAACATGTAAGCAAGCAAAAGTTTTTCTCTATCTGCTATAGTTTTCATTCTATGGGCAAAAACACTATTTTTTCACTTTTAAGGGGCTGTAGCCCCTATAAAGGGTCATCTGACAACTTCGACCTTATGAGGTCTTTCTTTGTTCCTTATGAGGTCTTTCTTTGTTGATGCTGGGATCAGTCTGAATCATGGGTGTTTTCTTGGGGCCAACAGCAAGGTAGCAGCCAACGACCTAGGGCTACATTAAAAGCTGCTGGCTGTCTTAAATTGAGGATTTTGAATATCTGTAGATTTATGAAAAATGTGTCACATACACTTATTCCACATTTCAACATTGTCTATGTATTCTGATATTTTGTTGTAACATATCAATTTAAAGGGATATTCTGTGATCTTACAGACATTGCTTGTCTATCTAGCACATCTAGAATAGTATGCTGTACTAACCTTTATGTTTTTTCTTTGGGGTGACTTCTGATGACTCATCTAGCATATGTTTTAAACCTCCTACAATTAATAAAGGTAATGTTTATATTGTTATCCTTTTTAAAATTCCTCTAAATGAATTAAGGAATTACAGATAAATGAAATAAGGTGCAAACTTGACCTAGCGTATGTACCAATACTTGCCATGATATAGCCAAGGGATTAGAAAGGCAATTTAACCTATTCTCTCTCAATTTCTACATAAACAAGGAAAAATTGTTAACAAATACTCATTAGTAACCCCCACTTCATAAGTCTCCCATAACTTAGGTATTTAATAAACAGGAAGTTTCAACAATTATGTCTTTCAGAACCTAAGTTTTTGGCAAACATGAAGTAGTGACCATATAAGCATGAAATTGCTAAACATAATAAAGCTCTATTAGAAAAAGCAATGTGCAAAACATAAGACTTATTCTGGAAGTGATTGCTAAGAATACTGTGACCAAAATATTTATATTCGCTAACATATGAGAAAATGTAAGAAGTGAACATACTGCTATTAAAATATAAGCATATAATACTAGAGAATAAATCAACATCCAGAATATGAGACCTCTGCTGCAAGAAGTTGTTGTGACAACTGTGATGGAAAGTTTGTCAACAAATCATTTTGTAGCACTTTAAATGCAAATTAACAACGGTTTGAAGTTTGTTTGAAGTTGGATTTATGGTGTCAGGAAAGCTGACGTTTCTATTACGGGTACAACTGTGAAAACAAGAAAATTTTATATTCTTTGTTGGAAAGCTCAATAAATGGTCCTAGGACTTTGACTCCTACATAACTTGTAGATCTATCAAATGCAATTTAAATCTTTTCAAGATATGAAGCTATTAAAATAAGCACAAAACTTTGAAATCCAAAAATAAGGACAATAAAGTCTACATTGATGGTTGGCAGGTAGATCTTGATATTGTTTGTTTACTTTGCAGTGTTCTAAAACACCATCTTAATGACAGTGCTCAGTTTCAAATCATACTAATAATAAAGGTCATGTAGGAAAAAATAATCAAAGTTCACCTCTAGTAGCTATTAACAAACAAGGGATGAGGCATTGTGATTTAAAATTTCTTTAAAAAAAGAAATAATTAATATTGATGAGAATATGAGAACATATCTTATTGTCATACAGATCTACTTTGTTATTTGAGGAATGAACATAACTTTTTTTTATTCTATACGGTTATAAACCCAAATTTTGGTCTTCATATTGTATAATACGCATAGCGGATTATTCCCAATGTGAACACCTAAATTTAGGTTTATTTCCCTATAGATTCAAAAATAAGTTATGTTCACTCCGTATAAAATAATCTAAAAGCTGTAAACGTCAAAACCAAGAGCAAATTTTGATTGTGACGTCACGGTAAACAAAAAATGTCTTCCATTCAGAAATAAAACTAATAAATTCGACAAATCAGAAAAGGCCTTACATCCAAAATTAATTTATTTGGAGGAATAGAAATTTTAAATCAAATGCTGTTCAAAAAGTAGACCTTTTAGACTTGAATCAGTTCCAGATAGGCATCTCTGAGAAACATCTACTGTATTGTCTCCTTCTGATAAACCTGTGTCTTCACCTTTGAAACAAAAATAAAGATGTATGTAGTAAAAAAATAGCACTCTGTAAATGAAAAAAACATTTTCATTAACTAACTTCTTTATTTTGTATATATAAGTGCTCTAATAACAAGTAAGAACCTTGTGACATGTTTTTCCTAAAATTTGTAAATTTCATCCAAATCAAATCCATCAAACAGTTGTGTAGTCTGCTAAAATAGTGCTATCAATTAAATTCAGAACAGATTATTTATATCTTATATCCATTTAAAAACATTTCATTTTTCATTGATATGATTAAGAAAAGCATGACCATGGCAAGACATAACATATACAAAAATCTAGTTACTAGTTTTACACCATTCAATAAGTAAGTGTGATATGCAAAAGAAAGCCTGAAAAACTTTGACCAAATTTCCTGGGGATTGGTCTATTGCATACAAATATAAGATATTTTTGACACAATAACCAATTTGAGAAACATTTTATGTGATTTTAGTGACAATACTGTATAATATATACTTACGGACAAATATTACTTTTTCAAGTTCTCTAATGGTCATCACCCTTGTTTCTCCATCAGAACTGTTGAAAGTGACGCTTACACATCCACTGACTGTCTTTTTATCACTAGTTGTTATAATTGCCTCAAAGTCATCAAATGTTAAAGTAGCAGTTGTGTTGGTTTTCAACATCATCTACAACCAAATAACAAATTGTTAACATGTATATAGTTCTGGCTAGTAGCTTTGATAAACATTACCAAAAAGGCATAGAAATCCAAGATAGCATATATTCTGGGAGCAAGACTTTTTGGTAAATATCTAAGGAAGTGAATGAGCTACCTCAATGACTTCTGCGTCAAATAATACCAGAGGAAACTGTAAAAATTTAGTCCCTCTAGTTTACTCCAACGACATGTTGCCAGCAACATAATAATAATTACAAGGATAGTAGAATGGCAAATAGTTTATCCCTGTAAATGTAATCCTCACAAAGTAAGTATGTAAAACAACACAATACCTGGTGAATTTTCTATTCTTCTACTAAATACTTGCCTGCAGGGGTTCCATTTCTTGAATGTGCAAATTGATCTTCATGATCTAGGAAGTTCAACATTTAATGACATTGCTTCAATGCTTTAGTAGTAACATCAATATTTAAACAACTGAATCAAAGAAGAAACTTTCTCCATAGAGAAACGAGATGGTACTTTACTTATACATCTGCTTACCCAATATCATTTGACGAACATGAGCTATTCCTGGAGAACTTGCTTAATCAGAGCTGTTACATAAAAAGAAATAGACTTTGACTGAGGGATCAGGGGTAAGATATCACCATGGTAAAACGATAACTTAATGTTTATGCAACTGCAAAAATAGAGACTTTCAATAAGGAAAAACACTGTTACCACAGAGAGATGTCTTGCCTGTCCAAACTTGTCACTTATAGATTTACTAATTGTATGAAATGAATTATCTGCATTCATGCTTTACAATGCTTTAGGGAACTGCATACAAAATATAAATGTAAAACCGTGTTAAAGGAGAAGAGCCACGAAGGCCCAAAATCGGCCCAAAAATTCAACTTTGGTATACTTGCTTGTAATTGCTGTTTTAATGTTCATTAGACTTCATATTTTTAGAAATTGCAATATATTTTGGTTTAATTGTATATCAACACGGAGGAGAGTGAGCTAAAAATCAGTCTATTTTGTACAAAATCTCGTTTTTCGACATTTTTCATTGATTTTCATGTATAATTCGGTGAAAACGAAAATGGCCACACCCATCGACCAAAATTATTCTGTGATAAAATTGTGTATTTTTATGTTATAAATTGACTATCAAAAATTTATGATGGTCGACGAATGTGGCCAATACTATGTTTGACAAAATACGACGAGAAAACAGTGAAAATGGGCGAAAATTTAAGAATTGTATAATTAATGGTGTGTTTGATATGCCAAGGCTAGACCTGTGAGGTGGATATTTTGTTGAATCTTACATATATGAAAAGTTCAGTTATGCCTTAACTCATTTTGGATAATTTTACGAAGAGTTGAAGTAGTGTGAAAATTAGTAAAAATACCGGGCCAATTTGAGGCATTCGTGGCTCTACTCCTTTCAAAGTCAGTAGACTATGACTTCAGGAGCATATTGATCTGTACTGATGCTAATGCAACTGCATATCAATATCAAAGGTGTATCAGAACAAATCAGTCTAAAATTTCATAAACAGTAGACCCTGACTGCAGGAGCATATTGATGAAATGATTTTGACACTGATCTGTACTGATGCTAATGCAAACTGCATACCAAATATGGTGTAACATATCCAATTCACATCAAATAGACTTTAGCAAAAACTTTAACCAATTGTGGAAGTGGCCACCACCGCCGCTGCTGCTGCCGAAATCACAATACCTATGTCTCACCTTTTGCGACATTCGTGGCAGGCAAGACAATTACAAAACCAATGCCAGATTCAGTACCACAAAGACAACTGTAGCTAGTCAAGAACAGAATTTAAAAAAGCATTGAAAAACAAGAGGCACCATGGTGTCTGAATTTCTCAACTGGTATCTGATATTCAATACAAACTTTTGTAGAGCTCAATAAGCCGAACATTATACTAGTAAGAAACGCTTGTCTCTATCTGCAATACTTTTCATTCTGTTGGCAAAAATACTATTTCTCACTTAAAAAGGGCCATAACCCCTATAAGGGGTCATCTGACAGCTACATAATCTTGATAATAGCATAATGACTTGATAATTAGCTGAATATTTATAAAAACAGCAGCTTTTTCTCTATGTGCAAACTTTTCATTGTATTGGCATAAAAACACTATTTTCCCCATTTCTAGTAGAGCTCATTGAGCTGAATTTCTCTATCGGCAATAGTTTTCATTCCATGGTAAAAAAAAACTGTATTCTTACTCCCTCGTTCTTTTTCTAGTCATGCCTTTTTTTTAATAGATAACTCAAGAATCAGAATCATTAGTAGCGATTTGCCATGGATCATAAGAACAAAATATTTAGCAAATCTTTACTGCAGTTTCAGAGGAAAAGACAATGGACGAAGATGGTCAACTAAGACTGGCAACAACAGAAGACAATGATCGATGCCAAGTGAAGGCAATAGCTCACCTGACCCTTATGTAAAGAAAACCCTTAAAATGGAAACACCAGACATATTTTTATGACCTACCTTTTCTTTCTTGCTTTTCTGACAGCTGTTTTTAAATTCAAGCCAGTCTGTCCTTTTGCAGCTAGTGTTGGCCAACAATGACAACTGCTCAAACATGACTGGCTCCGCTAGACCTCTCAAAGGTTCAAATTTTGACGCCTTTATTTTGTTGTTTTTCTCACAAATCGTTGAGAAAAGTAAGTAATTCCTACGTGAGAGTTTTGTGGCCAAAAATCTTATTACGGCTTTTGCATCTACTTCTTTCTTCTGAAAAGAAATAATTTGTTGAATTCATATTACTTTTTTTTTCATTTTATTATATTTCCTTAAATTATGTTTTACATTGGACATTTTGGACATACGGTTAAATTTCAATATCATAAATAAAATTGGTGCCATAATTTGTGATTATCATTCAGAAACTCCTTATAGGTACAAATGCAACAATTCAAAACAATGCTATTTTTCCATAAATCTAAGACTATCAACCATTGAACAAAAAAGAGCACAGCATGTTCACCAAAGAAAGGAGTACATGTATGTATGTTCAGGAAGGGCCTAAAATGGCACAAACTTTAAGAATTGTGTCATGATCAGTTGCTTATATTTGCTGCTAGTTAGTTTATAAATCTATGCAATTAACAAAATATCATGAAAACTACCTTAATATTTTCATGATTTGGGCAGGGATACCTTCAAAGTTGATGAATTTGCAATAGAATGGGTTTTTTCCTAATTTTTACTCTTCTTCTAATACAAATTAGTGATTTTAAAATTGGTCTCACACTCAGACCAAATATTTTTTGGTAAAAAAAACTTACATTTTAAAAGACAGAACATCAACTTAAAATGTATTTTGGCCATAATAAACTGATTTTGGAAAATTTATAAAAAAATTGACCTTACTCCACATTTTCTCCCATTTTGACCCCATTGAAGGTGTCATAGAGAGGACAAGCATAACAGTACAATAGTAAATTGCTAGGATGCATTAAGGGGCAATTTTTTTGCAATTATACGATGTATAAAAACATATCTATGATATTAATTTTGATTAATAAATATATACCGTTTTCAGGTTCAAAAGCTGCTTGTAGACATTTGTAAACATGCTTCCTTGCTCTGGAGGTTCTTGATCTGGAGACACATCAGATGACGCATAAAGGTATCGTCTCACCAGATCTACCTTCTCAAAATCTGTAAATTTCAGAGACAAGCTAGCGTCTTCATTTCTGCTTGTCCCTAGAATTAATGCCTCTTCACTACTGAGGTTACAATATATATGTACTTCTCTGTATCTAAAGACAGGATCCTTGGTTTTCTCATAGGCTATTTTTTGTGCCATAGCATTATGATTTCCATCTATGATAAAAATCTGGTAAGATTTTATCTTGCTGCTTTCAAATTCCTCCTTGTTAATCAGGACTAAGCCAATAATATTGGCAGAATTGTCAATTGATATTACACTTTTTTCAATCATCTTCTGTGACAATTTATTGACAAAGTCCTCATCCCTTTGTCTCACCTCAAAATCCTTGGGTGGTTCCTTTAAATCGAAAATATCCAGAAAGTGTTTTCCTACACTTTTCTTGTTTATTCTTTCAAAGACATTATGTCTATGGTCTGGACTGGTAGAGGGTACATCTGGTAAGATGGATTCTTTTACTTGGTCCTCATGGTCCTGATCATCGTCAGATACACTGGCATTCTCATCAAATGGCCCAAACCGTATATCTGACAAAGATTCATTATCGTCTTCATCTTCATCATCACTTCTAAAAAACAAAAGCCTATGTTGCATTAGCTACCGAAAAGACATTTTTATTGATTTGGACTACTATTTCTGCATACAATTTTATAAATTGTTTCATAGTAGATAGTTAAATTGTGTTTTTCTGACGCAAAGGGGCTATATGCTTGCAAATTATCAATACTTTTTTCTTCCAGTATGTTTAGTAGTTTGATTAAGGTGTAGTATACCTTATTTGTTTTGGAGGATATTATCAATATAAGATTAATTTTCAAGTTTAAACAAGCTCATATAAATATTAACAACATTATAATTTTTTATTAATTTAAATATCTATATCCTACTTTTAATAAAGATAACAATCATACAAGTCATAGCTACCACCAATATTTGGTCATTCAAACAAGAGGATCCCAATGAGCCTGAATTGCCCATCTGGTCTTCAGCTGTCTGAATGTGTGTATCTTTGTATGTCTACAAGCTTAATTCCTTTTTAAGGTAGCAAGCAGTGCCCTAGGGCTACATTAAAGGCTGCTTGTTAACTTAAATGTATGTTGAGGATTTTAAATTTCTGCAGGTTTATGAGAATCATGTCATTTACACTTACAACTCGTCCGATTTAACTATGGACTTATGATTGTAGCGTAAAAGGAAGAGTGCAAACACAACAATGAAAATTTACGCGTCATGAACAAGCTAATCGGTAACAAAAACCGCAAAACGTCACAGTAAGAAAAACCAACGTCAGCCAACTATTCATCAATATCCAATCAGATTTGATGTTTGCATGACCCATTCATTCAATCAACGTATTTTTATGTAATCAAATGTAAAGATTTGTGGTTTTTGTAAACGTTTGGCTTTGTTCATGGCGACATAAATTTTCATTGTTGTGTTTGCACACTTTCCTTTACCCTACAATCGAAAGTCCATAGTTAAATCGGACTGGTTGTATTGCACATCTCATTATCACCTATCTATATTTAATAAAAATACAAGACAAAAATCATCAATTCTTGACAAATAAGGACCAGTAACTCAGGACAGTAAGGGGTTATCACACAATTTTGACCCTGTTATCATTTTCATAGATTTTGATGAGCCAAACACTTTTTCTCCATCTCTCAAGATTATCAAGGTGTAAGCCAAAAATCATTAATGTGTAATTAAAAGGCTTCATTAAAAAGCAACTTCATTTTATTTAAAAGATCTCATTTTTCTAGGATAAATATAAAAAACCTGATTTGACTCCAATAAGAAATAACAAAGATATTTGCAATTAACTGTTAATTTCTTAAAAATTCATCTTTATAACTTCCGGTTTCAGGTCGACAAGTCATCTGATGTGATGAGGTATTAGAAGGTTGATCGATACATAAGATACTACATGTATATATGTACATGTATATAGTAAACGGTACCCATTTATTCCTTGCAAAATAAGGAACATCACTGCCAAATTACAAAGCAATCGGATAACTAAAACATAAGCTTTGTGGAAACAAACACAGAAATAGCATTTTTGGCCCCGAATTTCTAAACGAAAAAAGGAAGGAACCCCCAAAATCAATCCCATCCATCCTTTTATAGTAAGGAACAACACTGCCAAATTGAAGCCAATCAAATAACTAGAACTTAAGTTATCGTGGAAACCTTAAAAGTTTAAAGACAAAGACAACGACGACAGCATCATACCATAATACAACAATATTTTGTTTGCGGTCGTATAAAAAAGTTAGTTCTCTTAAGGAGTTTATATGTACATGTAATTCCTTGGTTCTCACAGAATTATTAATATGTTATTTATTAGGAAGATTTTTATTAACAAAAACATTTTACATCACGTTTTTAATGTAGATGGAGTTAAAAATAAATCATTAATACAGACCACAGGCGCGGATCCAGGATTTCAGGTTAGGGGATGCGTAAAAAATTTTTGTGGTAATATTTCGTGTAATGGAGTGAGGTGCGAAATTTTTTAGTGCTTTTGACTTTGATTTTACACAAAAATAATAATTTTTGCCGTTATCAAAGGGGGGGTCATACGCCTGGTACGCCTTTCCATGGACCCGGGCCGCGCCTAGACCAGTAAATTTCATGTGAACACTAAGACGAAGCTAAGAATAGAAAAGCATTATAAGTTGTGTCAATTCAAACCTTTTGTGACTAATATTTGTTCGTTGTCCTTTTGCATATATAGCTTCATAATACAGTTGTCCCTTATAAGTCCCTTCCTTATAAGACCACCCTTACTGGGAGGAGAAAGTGGTCTTTCATGGGAGGTTCATTACTCCTTGCACACTTACATTTTTGTACATGACTTAAGTAAACACACCTCAAATTCAATATTTTAATCTATTCAGTTAAACACCTTAATTTCATCATTTTAAATTGTCTTTATATTTCAATATTTTCAAGATACAAGTCAAAAACAGCTAAAATCATCAATTTTAACAATTAAGAACCAATGACTCCTATAAGGGATTGTCAGATCACTTCGAGTCTAAAAGAAATTTAGTAGATAATTTGATGTTGCAGAAAATGTTACTTCCAATTACTTCTATCTATTATACTTTTGGAAAAATAAGCCAAAAACTGTTGTCTGACCCCTTTTTCTATTTATAGCCATATGGCTGACATGTTTTTAGATGGATCAAAAAGCAATTTAACACAATTCTGATGCTTGATACCTTAAGGATCATTTACATTCAGTTTAATTAAATAATTAAATTCTGTTAAGAAGAGTCAGTCTGTTAACAATTTTTCACAGACAACGATGACGACGGCAACAAACAAAGATGGAAGCCAAGTCAATAGCTTACATCATGTACATAGACCTTTGGTCTATTCAAATTTAAGGTTATAATTTTTTATTGAATCTATTTTTATACATTTGTACGAACCGCTGCTTTAAAAATCCAGATGTGTCATTCCAAAAGTTCATGAGACTTTTCTTGTCATCTATACAACAACCAAACAATGTTGTTTTCTTCAACTTTTCACATCCCAGAGTAAATTCTTTACCTTCAAGAATGAGCTGAAATAACAATGCATTTGATATGTATACATGTTCTCTTGTGCAATCAATTGTACATTTACAATGAGCAAACCTTAGTGAGCCCACCCACACAACCCAAACATCTGCTTTTTTAGACCTAGGTGTAATTCAGGTTGTCAAATAGAATTTATATCTGTGAGAGAACTGAAAATGGATCCTATATAAGTTTCAACACCCTACAATAGATGTTCTCTAATTAGAAATAACCATTGACACAGGGGAGAAAATGTGACTAAAGCCTTATGAACAAAGTGTAAGTATGTTTACATTCCATTTGCATGGTATGTAAATTTCAATTTACAATTGGTCAGCACTAAGTGCAAATTAACTTTTGCACATGTGCAAACATAAAAGGGTAAGCAAATGGGCACATTTGTGTGTATTTTTAAAATGCTTTCCATGTAAAAGGGAAGAAAGAATATTTCCTCATTAGTTTATCGTTAAGATACTGCTCATGTCAATAACTGAAAGAACTATATCATGAAAAAGAAATAGTTTTCTAGAAAATTAAAAATATTTTGCAACCTTAGATTGAATTTTTAATTGTCAGATCTTTCTAATTTCTGACTTATATGACATAATAACTATAAACATAGATAATCTGTTGATTACAAAGCTCGCCTAGTTGTGGCACTTGTCAGTAAGCAAAAATGGACTTTAACCATTCTTCTGTATGTGGTCATCCATGTGAAAAATATAGGTCACAGCCAGCATCCGAAACATGCATTGTGCTTAGCATCACTAAGTGCACCTTCCATGCCAATATGATTGATGTGGCACTGGTCAGTAAGCAGGAATGGATTTTAACCATTCTTCTGAATGTGGTCAACCATGCAGGAAATATAGGTCACAGCGAGAATCCGAAGCATGCATTGTGCTTAGCATCACTAGGTGCACCTACCATGCCAATATGATTGATGTGGCACTTGTCAGTAAGCGGGAATGGACTTTAACAATTCTTCTGTATGTGGTCATCCATGCGGAAAATATAGGTCACAGCCAAAATCCGAAGCATACATTGTGCTTAGCATCACTAGGTGCACCTACCATGCCAATATGATTGATGTGGCACTTGTCAGTAAGCGGGAATGGACTTTAACCATTCTTCTGTATGAGGTCATCCATGTGGAAAATACAGGTCACAGCCAGCTTCTGAAGCATGCATTGTGCTTAGCATCACTAGGTGCACCTACCATGCCAATGTGATTGATGTGGCACTTGTTAGTAAGTGGGAATGGACTTTAACCATTCTTCTGTATGTGGTCATGCATGCGGAAAATATAGGTCACAGCCAAAATCCGAAGCATACATTGTGCTTAGCATCACTAGGTGCACCTACCATGCCAATATGATTGATGTGGCACTTGTCAGTAAGCGGGAATGGACTTTAACCATTCTTCTGTATGAGGTCATCCATGTGGAAAATACAGGTCACAGCCAGCTTCTGAAGCATGCATTGTGCTTAGCATCACTAGGTGCACCTACCATGCCAATATGATTGGTGTGGCACTTGTCAGTAAGCGGGAATGGACTTTAACCATTCTTCTGTATGTGGTCATCCATGTGGAAAATACAGGTCACAGCCAGCTTCTGAAGCATGCATTGTGCTTAGCATCACTAGGTGCACCTACCATGCCAATATGATTGATGTGGCACTTGTGGGTGCGGATGCCGACCGGGGGGGGGGTATCACATAAGCCCCCCTCACTTTTGTGAGGTGAGCTAAAAATGTATCCAGTACTTGTACATATCAAACATTCTTATAAGATTTAAATAATTTCATAATGGAATAATATGGCACATACATGTACATGTACAAATGTACTATGAAACCTGGGAAGCATACAATAATTTACCAACGATGTACTGGATACCCAACATGCCCAAATTACAAAAAAAAATCCATATAAATCTAGGTTTATTCCTGCTTCTAGCAAGTGTTTTTTGACTTAACCTTAAAAGTTAACAGAAGCCAGACGACGACAACAACGACAGCATCATACCATAATACGACCACAATTTTTTTGCGGTCGTATAATAAAAACCAAATTGGATTCACTATAAACTTAAGTTACAAATGTACAGACCTTTACTTTGTCACCACCTTCATCAAATATGTCACGTACAACATCTGACTGCAACGTATTAGGTTGAGATGCATCAACACCTAAAAAGGAGATTGATAATTGTACTTCCAAAAAACACACTTTCAGCATTGCAGAGGGTGCATCATTGTCAGGCCGTCCTTAAAAAATTGTTGGTTTGCTGTTTTTCAACCGACTCACTGTGAAACCTACCGACTCAAAAAATTTTATCACCCTCTCTGGGAATAATTTTATTTTATTCTATTTTAGCATACTTTCTATAAAAATAAGCACTTTTTTGCTTTTTTCAGAAAAAAAATTAATTCACCTACCTACATTTGTACCTACTCACATTGGAAAATGTGAGTAGGTAAACAGCAAACAAATATTTTTTTAAGGATGGCCTCAAGTCATAGATTTCCAAATGTTGTTTACGGCTGTTCAAATAGTGCAATTTTTGCAACACATGTTCAATGAGCAATAAAGAAAAACATAAATAAAGATCCTCTCATGGCATGGATTTTAAATTCAATTCTTTTAATTACAATAAATTGAAAATATAATTAAATGCTTTTGTAAATATCAGTTTATTTTTTCAAGTTTCTCACACAAACACAAACAAATAACATAATTGTGTCACATTCACTTATTCCAGATCTCATTATTATCTATTAATTATCTAGCTAGTTTACTTTAATAAGACAAAATGTGGACAGAATTGACTAGAAAATGTAACTGGATTAAAATATCGATATCCTAAAGAAAACACATCTCAATTCTGTCAACTTTTATTAAATCTAAATCTGATTCAGTCTAAATTACACAATGCTAAATTAATGGAATACTAGGTACACATCAAATCGAAAAAGTCAGAATAATTTGTTCATATACATGTACATTTATATAAACTCTCTAAAAAAACTAAGCGATAAAGGAACAGCTGGTTCATTTTTTCAAGGAATTCATTAAATGATTGTGGATTTACATACTTATGGGATGGAAAAATTAATACCAATAATGATTATGAAACAGCATATACAAATTTTATTGACTAGTTTTGCCAACATTGGATTGTGACCTTAAACCAATCAACAAAAGCAATAAAATTTTAAATTATTCAAGAACACATTTGAATATGAAGAGTATTTAAACATTTTATCATTCTCTGCAGCTTTATTAGCTCTCTCAATCACCACTATAAAGAAAGGGAGAAAAAAGTTTTATATCACTATGTTCCACCATTGTATATGAGAAAGCAACATTTACCAAAATTTTACCACAGAAGACTAATATCGGGACTCCTGGTTGAAACTGTAATTCCCTCTTTTCTCCCTAAGTCATGTCGATGTGCATAGGTGTATGTGATATTATAAAATATAACTTAATTTATGTACATGCATTATCTAGTTATGAAAATTTTGTTAAATTTATAAAAGGGGACAGTATAAATCTTTATCATTTATTGTATTTAAATTATTATCTTGATATTCTGCTAATTAAATTTGAGATCTGCGATAAGAAAATATGGTGTTTTGTTTTGAATACATTGTATACTTTTCTAAAATTGCATCTTCTAAGGTGACAACTTTTCACATGTTCTCACCTTTTTAGCTACTTTTTTAAAGAGTTTCAGTGTTCCATTTAAATACATTAATTAATGTAGTTTATTATATCCCCTTGTTGTATTTTATTGATACTATTAATACTAATTTATTAGTATTATACTTAATTAGTTTTTAAAAGTACAGACACAGTGAACATTACATTTGTAAAAACTCTGTTGACTGCTACTGTTTCTTTTTTTTGGTCACAAACTCTGTTTGAACAGAGACTGTAATTCACGGTGTAAGATTGCAGCCCGAGATTGTAAATTGGGTCGTTAAACGGTAAAAACCATAAACGTTTAAATATCAATTTTTCAAAAAATATAAAAGATATTGAAAAAATAACTTTGATTGCACATGTAAGAATGTTTCATCTTTTACAATATAAAAATAAAATAAGATTCTATTTTTAAATTTGAAAAAGTTTTATTGAAAAAACTAGACATACTAAAGTTATCAACATTGACAGTGAACTTGTCATTTTCGTGAAAATATAATGGTTTGTCGACTTCAAACCTTTTTCAATATTGCAGATCTATGTGAAAAAAAAATAAATGTGATTGCACATACATTGTATAATGAAAAGATTCCTCTTTTTGAATATCTAAATTTTTACATTAAACAATTTGAAACTAAAATGCCTTTTAGGATTTAATAGGCCCTTGACCTAATTAAACTGAATATACTGCAAATTACTGAACTTGCAGAATCTCTCTGGTTTGAAGTTTATAAGACCATGGAAGTACTATCTAGACTAGATAGTACTTCCATGATAAGACCAAGGTCAAGGAATTACATAATTCCTTGATAACACCACAGGGGCTTGTGTACAGTTTACATACACATGTAATGGGTCCATTAGTACAAAATGTATTACAGATAAGATCAGCTCCAGCAGATTTACCATGTTTTAATGTTTTAGCTGCTTTTTTGATTTCTTCAGCTGTTATATCATTATTGAGTACAGTATGTGCTCTTCTTTATCAGATTCTAATACTTGAAGTTTGTTGTTAAGTATTGAGATTATGTGATTATGGAAACCTGGACAAAATCACCCTCATTTGAAATTGAAATTAATTTTATTTATAAGGTTCCAGAAGTATTTGGGGTCTTTATCCATGTTATAATTTAGTTTATCATACATTAGTTTTTTATATTTATTTTCTTCATGTTTACATAATTGTCTATACTTTGAACGGTATGAATTATAGAATGCTTTTCCTGTAAGTTCCATTTCCAGGATGTTTATTGACCAGAGAACAATAGTTTTTGACAGTTTGAGATCATGAATTGAGTCAGAAAACCAAGGCTTTCTTGGTTTCTTTGGTTTATTTTTGTGAATGTTTCTTTTTAAAAATTTGGTTGATTCGTGCGCAGTGTCAACTAGAATTTTATGTAGTTTTCTATCAGCCATATCACTGTCTGTAAGATCTTTGTACATAAAGTCTTTCAGTTTTTATAAAACAGGTGGGCTTTAAATATTTTTTGTATAGTTACTAATTGCTTCTTCATCCCATATCAATTTTCCTGGGAGGGGTTCAAGTTTTGCATAACTTTCAGCTATATTTGAGTTATGAAAGCAAGTAAATAAAGAGATACTGATTGGACAGTGGTCTGATATGGGGGTGAAGTCATGTACATTAAAATTTCCAATACTTTGAATTAGATCAATACATGTAGATGCAATAGCATAATCAACTACATGTACACTTCATCCATTATATGTTAAGCAAGTATATTTACCTAATAAGTCACCTATAGTTCTACCATTAATAATTCTTAAACTACTTTAATTGTCTTGGATGAATATCACTAGATTTGATTCCTCTTGATCCACTTCCTTGTCTAATAGACCCTTTCACGGTTATTGCAGCCATATTGGATAGGGGGCAATTTTTTTGAAAGGAGGAGAGAATATTATACAAAATCGGGAAAATATATGTGTGTTGCTAAGCAATAGAGCTGTTTTTATGACATTTTCCCGAATTTTTGCCCCCTATTCAATATGGCTGCAATAACCGTGAAAGGGTCTATTTATTGTGATGAATTTCAGTGAAGTTTATAATTGTTTACCCCCCCCCCCCCCAAATCACATACCAGAAACAAGTGCCTGTGTATTTCATGTACACACCAGGAATATTTGATGCCCTTTTCACTATCATAACCAAAAAAATGGAGGGCATCTGTGTAAGAATGTAGAAATTTCATACACGATTCAAAAGGACATAGTCATATATACATGTACATGACTTGCCAAGAGTGAATTCTTCGGATCAACATGATCGCAGTTGTTCGGCCTGCATCATAAAGTATCCAACCTTTAAAACCAAGATGTGTAAACCCCAACATAATACAAATGTACATCCCATTTGTTTTTTGTCCACCTATAGTAGGCTGTACTTAGTTATTAGGTTCCAAACGCTCTGAACACTCCGAACATAAATCGAGTGACTCGGAACATGTTCTGCTTGTTCCGACTGAGGAGGTGGTGTAGCTTGAACAGTTACAAAATCAAGATGGGTCGTACTAAAGACCTGAAAAGACCTGAAAAAAAGACCTGAAAAGACCTGAAAAATATTACATGCCTATATTCATTTTTGCATAACTTTTTTGTTTCTCGATAGATTTGATGAAAATAAATTGATATAGAAACAAGAAAAATATGAGATTTGTACCAGATATATGGTTTTAATTTCAATAAATATTTGCATCCCAAAAACTGGACCTGAAAATGAATTTGAAAAGACCTGAAAGAAAGAAAATCTTACCAATTGTTATTCAATTTAGCATACCATTTTTGTTTTCTAATGAATTTACTTGAAATGAACAGATTAAGAAACTACACAAATATAGACATGTTAGCAGGTATCCAATTTTATTTCAAAACATTATTTAAAAAACAAATATTTGGACCTGAAATTTAATTTTGAAAAAAAACTGAATGACCTGGAAAAAAAACAAACATACCTTCTATTTTTCTAACAATATATGTAAGATTCTTAAAAAAAAATATTTATCAATATGATTATGTTTGTTCATTTAATTAATTATCTTTCTAAATTAAAAGCCTTGGTTTGACTGAAATTTAATAAGTAAATATAGTGAGTGATCATAGTACTAATTTGTTTACAGAAGTTTTAGATATTTATTTAATTCGTCCCATAATTGTTCTATATTGTTTACTTAAATTAGTGAAAACTTATTTATCTGTAATATAGCTTATAATTTAAGTTCTGTTTAAAAAAAGTTAATTAATGAGGTTTATGAACAATCTGCATGGTGTATAGAATATTTACATGATCTTCGGGGATTAAAACAGATTGGAAAATTATTTTTTTTAAAAATGCACATTTTTTTTTATTATTTTTAATTCTTATTATTTATGTTTCTATTCTTTATGATTTTAAAGATATTTTTATACTTAAATAATAGAGGTGATATGGTTTTCAATACACATAGTCATACAGGGAATTCTTTTGAATATACACATGGATTTACTCCCCCCTGGGTATGTTGATTAGGGGTTGATTTATGGCTTCCTAGTTGTATATTGCAGGTATTGAACGGTATTGAACGGTAAATGATTGTTAATTGTCATTCAATCATTATCCTTGAGTGACCATAAAAAATATTGTTGTCCAAACAGAAATTGTTTTGACAACAATCATTCGATTCGAGGAATTGTTTTGAAAGCGCAAAAAATGAATGGTTATACAGACAGTTTGTCAAAACACCTTTTTGTAAAAGGTCCAAAAATTAAGACAGAGAAAGTGTTTTTACTATTAAAACTTCCGAAGCCCTATTCTGCCCTTTTCCCATAAATTCAGAGGAAAATTATCATTGTTCCACTTTTGATTTTAAATCAATACCTTACACATATCCATAATGTCAGACGTCTTAGTAGCCGGTCATAGCCAGACCAAGTACTTTCACCAGTACCTTAGCAGCAGCTTTCGAATTGTCTCCCGTTCGAGTTTCACGGTCCAGCAGATGTTGCCAGAGATAGAAGACCTTGTTCCTAACTATAAAGTGGCCGTACTCCACCTTGGTGCCAACAACCTAGCCACAGATTCTGTACAAGAAACAATACAGCACTTTGCTCATCTTGTGCAAAGCATCCAGAGACTTAACCCAGACATCCACATCCTCATTTCTTTTGTGTTCTACTATGATACAACATTTAAACTTGGGGACTTAGTATTCAGAAATATAATTTTCGAACAAAATCCTATTATGCCAGTTGCTTTTTTGATCCATGCTCGTAAGAAGGAAAAGGTCCACGATAAATTTTTTGACTTTGTATCGTCAACTTTTCCAAAGATATCAAGGAAGTCTGTACCGTTCGTCACAGATAGAGAGGTCGGTATTGTAAATGCGATTTCAAGTCAGTTTCCGAACTGTGACGTTCTTATGTGCTGGAATCATTTGATAAATGACTTCAAGTTTAATCTACAGAAGAGTGGAGCCGATGCAGACAATATAGCCGTCTATATTTCAAATCTAAGAGACCTTCTCCGTTGTTCAAGTGAAGAAGAGTACACGAGTAAAAGGAATGAACTTGTTACCAAATGGACAAAATGTGTTTACACATACTTTCTGAAAATCGAAAAAGACATATTAAAACATTGTGGTAAATGGATTATCGAAAAATACTGCAACTTATACGACCCTTTCTCTGGAATAACCAACAATCCGTGTGAAAGTATGAATGCTGTCATCAAGAGATTCAACAACTACCGTGAGTTACCCGTTGACTGTTTTGTTTTGAGCATGTACTATCTTCAGAATTTTTACATTGCCGAACTTCAGCGAGGACTTGCAGGGATTGGAAATTTCAGATTGAGGAATACTTTTCAACATGCCAAAATACCAAAAGATGAGATATTCGTTCCAAAACATCTTGTGCGACCAGATGATATTGTTAAACATGTAATGGACTCGATAAATTCTGTAAGAGATCATTCCAAAAATCAGTCTGAAGCTACTCCATCTGAGCCTATTATGATTGCGATTGACTCTGACATGTCTGAGGCTATTCCATCTGAACCAAACATGAAAAACACAGACCTCGCTGTTCGACTGGCCGAGTTTACTGATCCAATGGATAATAATATTGATGAAATCCAAGAGAGTGAAACAATCGAAGAAAACAAAAAAGGGTCGCCACTTAAAGAAGAAATGATAGATGTCAAGTTTCAATCAAATGAAATAGAAAAAGAGAATATTTCACAAAAATCACTCGCCAAATTGACTGTTGAAAATGGAAAAGTGACTTTTGTTGAACAGCAAAAGGCTTTCATGGTAAAAGGAAGTCAGGATAAAGTATATGCAGTAACCTTATTGCCGAAAGAGACGTATCAATGTCCATCTACATCTGTGCTCCATATAAAACTGCCTGAAATACAACAACAAACTAATGGACATGATTGTGGACTCTATGCTTTAGCAAATTTAATACAATTCTGCTATAATTCGGGATATGATACAACTGGAAAGACTAATTTTATAGAACATTACATGCGAGACCATCTTATAGATTGCTTAGAAAAGGGACATTTCACACCTTTCCCTCAAAGTCCAATAACTTCCTGTTCTATTAAGATCCATCATTCCAAAATAGACTGTAACTGCTCTTGTGGAAAGCCAGACATCTTTGAAAACATGGTCGGATGTGAAGCCAAAAGAGGAAGAGTTCCGTGCAGTAAATGGGTACATGAAAAGTGCGCTGGTATAACACCAGGGGCAGAATGGTTTTGCAGAGAACATAGATAGAGTATGCAGTTGTAATTGTAATTGACAGCTAGAACTTCAGTATATATGTGATATTCTTCATTATTTGTTGTTGATAAATAAACTGTATGTTGCTTTGCTTGTTTTCCTATCTATTTACTTGTTGCCTATTATTGTTTTTATATGTTGCTGTTTGTTTGTGTCTTTTTTTTTTTGGTTTAATTGTTAGCTATTTTTATTGTCTTGTTATCTATGAATGTTTTTGACTTGATTAATCTGTTGCTGAGTTAAGCTTCTTTGTTCTTCTTATGTTTATGTTTGTTTCATATCTTTCATATGTTTTCATATTCCAGACCTTTTGTAAGTTTTTTCTCCTTTATTTGTAAGCTGAATACTGTATTGATATATGTCTGTTGTCATTTATAATAGTTGAAATCGATAATATCAGATAATTAGATTATCCAATTAAATTTGATTAACAAGAGGTCACATTCACTATTTAATTATGGTTATAATTTCAAGAGTTTATTGTTGTTCAATTAACTGAGATGGCACGTGTCCTTTATTGGCTGATTAATTATTAGCTGATACTGTTAAACCAAACAAAAAAAAAACTAAAAACAAACACACAAAAAAAAAAACACACAAACGAACGAAAAAACAAGAACACAGAAGAAAAAAATCCTCCCCCAAAACATTCAATAATTTCGCAAAAAGATAAAAAAAAAACCTGTTCATAAGTAAACACTCAACCTTGATACATGTACAACTTACACTAAATACAATTTCAAATTGTAAAATTTAAATGTTGTTGTTTTTTTTCAAAGAAAACAATAAAAAAATAAATCAAAACCAAAGTAAAATCTCCAATTCAATGTTTAAGCCTCACTGGCAGAAACGACAAAAGCAATCATAAAGAGTTATATTAAAACAAGTCAAAAAAGTGATTGCTGTGCAATAACTTTTCTTTTTTTTCATTATTTAAGTTTGACAGATATCAATATCATTACAGATAAAAAAAAAAGTTTTGCAATTATAAAAATAAAGGTGGCAATGATTTTCATCATGTCTTTCAGGTCTTTCCAAATTCCCTTTCAGGTCCAGGTTTTTGGTCGTAAATATTTATTGAAATTAAAACCAAATATTTTCTGAAAATGCCATATTTACCTATAGGTTTCAAAATATTTTTATTTGAAGAAAATTCATCAAGAAACAAAAAAGTTATGCAAAATTGAATATCGGCATGTAATATTTTTCAGGTCTTTTCAGGTCTTTTCAGGTCCATTTTCAGGTCTTTAGTACGACCCAATCAAGATGGCGACCGATAAAGCAAATAAGGGAAAAAAAAGTATTAAGGTTTTTCTGTACTTGTTCCATGGTACAGAACCTGTTCTGCACACGATAATCGAGCATGGCCCAATACAAAATGTTACCAACTAAACCGGATACGGACAGTACACTAATATTTCCGAATTTTATGAAAATAATGATTTTCATAAATTTCATGCAATATGCATATTCATTGACTTTTTAAACCCACTAATGACACATGTGATCACTTGTAGTTTAAGCATCCTACAAAGCAATCTAATGATTGAAAATGAATACATGTATATCTTTTTTTTTATTATTTCGGACGGTTTTTCCCTAAAAACTAGCGGTATACACCCTTCTTAATGAGCTGCTTATGAATATTAATTTTTTGTCCAGAACGAGGCTTAGGTCAGTATATTCTAGAAAAAAATGGCTGCCGTCAATTGGCAACGAGTAAACAACAGCGGAATTGTTTCGATTTATGCATGTTTACACCAATAACATGTGATGGAATCTTTTCGACAGTTTACTATACGAAGAAGAATCGAAGTGAACTGCATTTGTTTGTCCTACAATATGTGAGTTTCAAGAAAAACGCACCGAAATCCGAAAGTAGCAGGTACTTGTTTTGTTGTCACCACATCAATATTTTATCAGTCATCTATCTTCATGTTACACGCGGAACACTAGATTTTGTCTTTCATCTAAAGGATCTATGTATATGTTGAGCTGAATTCAACAAAGTTCATCAAAACTGTGGAGTCATTATCTATTGTTTGCACATTTTGTAACCTACTGTCATGACTTTATGTGTGTAAAGCTACTTGTAGGTAAACATGGGTTGCTTTCCATTATTCGGTTCATACCGGTTTATTTTGTGTTGTCACTGGTTCGTCTGGTTCGTCTTTTGATGAAAACCGCTTGTGCCGAACCGGGTAATGGAACACGAATCTAAGGTACAACTGGTGCAAACCGCATAATGGAAAGCACCCATGCTACACTGTAGCCCGTTACATTGTATGTACACATGCTACACTTTAGCTCCTTACGTTCTAATATTTTTTTTTACAGACCCCTTCTCTGATGTTTATACATCAATTGACATTTTCATTTGTCATGTACAATGCAGTCATTACATGTACAATGTAACTGCATGTACCACTAATCTTGACCCATTATATAGTTGTGTTATAATTTTTATCAGACATTTAAAACCCATTGCCTCTGTCAATATATGACAGTTTAGAGACACTATCTATCTTTATGACATACACATCTATAAACATCTGTCATGTCTGTATGAAATTCAATATTTCTTTTTCATATCCACTTTTTGAATAATGGAGCAAAGGATAAGTATTCAAAGCAGACAGACCATTACACAGTGTATATTTTGTGAAAACATACATGTACATGTATTATTGAGTAAAAAAATTTTTTGATGACTACATGTAGAACAATAAACCTATTCACTCTTTGTATTGTAACACTAACTTCACATGCATAAACATGATAAAGGAGGGTGTTGTGTGTTTGCTTTTGGCGTACGAGGGTTCGATTCCCTCCCTAGGCATTACATTGGTATAAAAAGAATAATGCTGGTGCAAAGCGGGTAGATTGCCTAGTGGCCCCACGCCATAAAATGCCAGACATAACTCATCTTACTTGATTTCCAATAATTGTTTTTTATGTTTTGCTTCTCATATTATACATGTACTCCAATTGGCATCAACTCTTGGAATGGGGATCTTTATTTAGTCTCAGTTCCTTGTATTCATGCATATGTATTGGATATGGTTTAAATTTTTATTTCCCAAATTTCATAGCATTTTTATTCACAATAATCAAAATTCATTATTTAATCAAATTTCTCATATTACTTCAAATTATCAACATGTCTCATATAGACAAAAATGCAATATTGATCACTGGAAGTCACTTCTTCGGTTTTACACATGTAGATGTGTAAAGCAGGTCCACATTTCAAGCCTTGTTCAACCTACAATTCTTCAAGTACCTTTACCAAGTCAGGACTTTACCCTTTAATCTACCTACCATTTCTTTTGATTTGTTTCTCATGTATACATGTCTTCCCTGTTGTGCCTTCTTTTTTGGCCTGAATTTGAGATTGATCATCTAAGTTGTGTAGTTTTATCATGTTTATGAGTTGTTATAACCTTTATTTTTATGTAAATACATGTAATACAATACTAAGTTGACCCAAAAAACTATTTTAGCCCCACCTCATTTTATGTAAATAGGTAAGAAAGAGGTTCTTTATTGTAATGATTGGTAGTTTAGTTTAAACATATTTATTATCCTGGATTAGGAAACAAGCTTGATGCATATGTAAATCCCCCTCCACCTAGCAGTTCTGTTTGTGATTAGTATTGAATCATGCATTTATATTTTTTTATCTTGGACCAAAGTAAGGACAAGCAGTGACCAATGGTTCCAATAAAGGATATTAAGGCTGTTTTTCACTGGATTTTAAACTTGCTGGGTGTGTGTTGTTCACTTATTTCACCTAATTAAACCAAAGACATAACATATCAGTCCTTTCAACTCTTGTTTGAGTTTCCCATGTATGCATGTTTGTATCTGATCTCTACTTACTCTGTTAGTGAATAATGTATGAAATAACCTCTAGATTTGTATTTCACACAATACATATTATATAGGTATTGACAAATTGATTTTCATTGAAAGGGGGAATGGTTTGTAGTGTAATTTGAAATTAAAAGACAGAATGCAAAAAATCAGGAAATAATAAGGCAGGACAGTGGTTTGAATTAAAAAGGGCAGGATTGGCTGGATTTCTTTTAACAGGAGTGATATGAACCACAGGGCTGAAATCTAACCCAACATTATGGGAGCCCATGGCAATGCTGCATACCAAATATCATTCAAGAGACTGTGATAAGTGGTTGCTGAGAAAATTGCTACGAAAATTTTATATTTATATTGAACATTGATGTCAAAAATAAACTAAGTCAGTAAACAGGAAGTACTTAAGTGAAAGATGAAAAATCAATTCCAACATTATGAGAGCCCATGCTGATGCTGCATACCAAATATGGAGAGGTTGTGATTAGCAGGTCCTGAAAAAACTGTAACAATTTTCTATGTAAAAAATTAACAAAGTCGGTACACAGGAAGTGGGTGAGCGACATACCTAAAATCAAATCCCACATTATGGTAGCCCATGCTGATGCTGCATACCAAATATCAAGAGGCTGTGATTTGTACAATGTAGTTGCTGAGACAAGAGAAAACTTTACACAAGTAATTTTATAACCTAGATTTTCACTAGTGAAATTCGGGCCAAAAATTACCAGCATTAACACCAATAACCCCTCCACAAATTCCTGATTTTTCAAATATAAACATTAGACATTAGACATTAGACATTATTTTATTTCAGCCAATCAAGGACCTTTGCAGGCAATGACAATTAACATTTATGATTTAAAACAGTACATAACAGACATAGCTTAGCAATACTGCAATTGTTTATATAAATTAATTGTAATGCAAAATATATAATGCATGTGTGTGTTTGTGTGGAACAAGCATGGTTGACTATAAAAAAGGCAGAATGAACAAAATATCCATTTCCCCTCCCCTCTAAAAAGTCAAATGGTCACTCCCTTACACATAACAGTAAGCTTAGTACAAAGTGAACAGGGAATAAATTGGATATAAATACAAGTTTATTTTTGTATATTTTGATAAGACTATCTGGTACTTTTAACATAACAAAGATATTTGTACATGTACAAATGCAATGATCGAGACAAAGTGATTTGAATAATGTCACATCACTTTTTACTCTATAAAATTCTTTTTCATCAAATCTTTACATTCTTTATGCTAGAATAGCTCTTTGTAATCGATTATCTGAAAACAAAAAGAGATTTAAAGTTAAAGTTGTACACATTTGTTTGTCAAATTTGAATAAAACTTTATAGTTGCTAACATGTACATTTTTGTAATTAATTTAGGCCAAATAAAAAACATTTGTGTGTTTCTGGTTTCCCTATGGCCATGATGGCTACCGTACCCAGTTTTTTAAGCACCGTTAAACTTGATATCTGCTCACTATTAACTCAAGGTAATAATAATGCCTACCTATAGCTACCAACCCTACTTTTTTCAAGCATGAATCCAGAAACAGACCTATTTTTTTCTGGCCTAACAATAGATTTACAACAATGCTAGGGCATAAAGATACAGGATTCTTGTGTTTAAAAGGTAGAGTTATCATGGTTATTGCAGTATAAAACTTACAAAATGCAACTAACTTAGTAATTATGTCAAACATCCTTTTAAACACATACAATGTACATGTACATGATGTGTGTTATACAATCAATTTCATTCCTGGATTATTTGATGGGTGTACCATAATATTTCTGTGGAAATCTTGGAGAAGAACCTGTTTATTCATGGAAATGGATCTTTTAATATGATGAGATACATGAACCATTTTAAATGTTTAACATGTTTAAACTGTGATACTTTTCATGTGTTTTTTTCTACATGTATTTACAAATGTTTTCATTGATAACATGGGACTTGTTTTGGACCTAAATGTTATGTACATAATTTTAATGTTAGATTGTCATGATTGTGTGACAAACAATTTGTTTTTGTAAGATACATGTACATAATGTTCATTAGGTTACTGATATACATGTACATCAGAAACTTCACCATCACGAGGCCTCAGTAATCAAACGATACTCCTACGCATTATTTAGTACTATGTACAAAATGTATATCCTTCCTACTTGTATTTTTTAGTAAAATTTAATATTGGCACAGATATACCTACATGTAATGTCAATGTCCAGCATGATCATGATGATCAAAAATATAGTTTTCTCTCCTTTCTATGGCGTAAAGGGCCTCACTGGACACTAAAAATAATATAAATACAAATTTAAGTATATAAACACAACCGGTACAATGGTAACTTTGTAAGTCATGCAAATTGGATTCAATTTTATTTGTATATTGTACAATATTGTATAGTTCATACATGCTACCTTAGTGTTTAATGTGGTCTTGCTATAATCGTGATAAATACAATGTACTGTACAGTACATGTTGTACAAGTTCAATGTTTGAATCAATTAAGTTGTAAAATATTAATACAGATTCCTACAAAAAACTATTTTAATATGGTCATACATGTACATGTTCATGGCATGTACGTACACGTTCATGGCATGTACGTACACTGCAGTCCATGACATCGGCTTAGGATGGACAGTGATCATGGTGATAAGCATCAAATTAAAACAAACACAAGAGATAACAAGAAAAACTAGACCATTGTTCTTAATATTTTTTTTTATAAAGTCATCAAGTTTTTTGTCATGTTGCCATGCTTTTCAGTTTGTAGCAAGTCAGCTGTCATGAACATTGATCTTAACAAATGGGCAAAAATATTATGTGCATCTATACATGTATATATAAATTTCATTATTGACATTGCATACAAGAATATTAATGTGCTTTACTTTCATCATAACAGGGCTAAGTATTTATTCATCTACAGAACTAGTGACTAGAACCACATTGTTTATATACAAATGATATACATGTACATTTAAACCTCTAGTAGAGTCGATAACTTGCAGCTTTATATTACCTACTAGAACGCAGCCTAAAATAGATTGTTTATGTTTGTACATAACATGTACATTTGTACAGTTGTACATACATTTGTACATGTATAGAAATAGAAATAGCTTTATTTCAAATAGAGCATACAATTACATATAAGTGATTATGACAATTTGTGATATATACTCCTTTAAAAGACCAATCATCAAGCTTCATATTAGCAATAGTTGTACATGTATTATGCACATATCTGTACTTTTGTTACTTGGATTTGCCCCCTTTCTGACACGCAATGTTTTTTTTTATAAAAGTCCTCTGGTTTTTCCTTATAAACAACCACAATTAAGTCTTACTACTACATTTTGGCAGCGAATGCACGATAAGTGTTTCAAATAACTCACCTTTACATGTGTTTGAACGATGTAGGATATCGGCTGAAGTTCGACTGTTCAAAAGCCGGTCATTGTCCCAAGTGTTGTGTAAGTTTACAGATACATTTTTGTGTATCAACGATTAAATTTCACATTCCCGGTTTACTATAGTATAGCACTTTATTCTGGTAAAGTGGAATCACTCAAAACGATGTTCAAAGTCCATATTTTTGGATTGTTTATATGTCACGTTAGCAAAACTGAAGGCGTCCATCTTGTCTTGTTTACAAAAATACCGACCTAAGCCTCGTTTTGAAATTTGACTCCGCCCATTTGAATATTTGTTAAGAAAGGTGTATATTCACGTCCACGATTGTCTATTGAGAATAGGCAATCCATTTTTAGTTTGTTCTGATCAGAGTACAAATGCGTTTAATACATAAAAAATCTTTATAAATTTATAATATGTATGTATCAGATATGCCGTAATGTCCGCAGTCTGAGACCAATATGATTTCCTCAGCTGCAGTAAAGAAAAAAACATTTCACGTCTCTTGCAAAACTTGAATTCAGTATTCGGTAAATTTGCGTGGTTGCGGATTTTTTAAATCGCAGGAGCATCGCTGTGAGGTCGGACTGTTAACTAAACTAGTGTATTTTCCGCAGTCCATGCATAACTTAAAAACTTTTCTCTACGTTGAGCAATCTTTTATCGTCAAAATGAAGCACGATCAGCAATATTAATTATTCATTTTCGAAATCTATATAAATATTATGCTACTCAGTTCTCCTTTCTATAAGAGGTTTTATTAGAGATGTTTCTCAGAATATGATCTTCGAGGAAATCATTGATTGGACGGAATTCAGATTTACATGCTGCGGGGGTGGGGGGGGGGGGGGCTACTTGCTATTATTTAGAAGGTATGAATGAATGTGCCGCAGGAAAGGGTCATGTTTTTGTAATCTAGTTGTCTTAAACAGGGTATCTTTTTCACGCCTGCTGTCTTCAACAGCATTACTATTTCTTATTGCCGCCCTGCTGGTCAAGCTTTCATAATTAATCAGTAACATGTGAAGAATCTGATTGATTGCTAAAGATAAAATATGAAGCGCTGCAGACAACATAAATATGGTTCAAACAAAAGTATGAAACACAAATTAATGTATTTTAAAAATGTGTCTTAAACATGTGTTAAACAGGGTCTACTTTTTGTTGTTTTTGTCTTAAACAGGGTGTATTTTTTCGTACTTCTTGTCTTAAACAGGGTCCATTTGTAAGAGGCTATCGGCACAGTATTACTCAAATTCTTGGCAAGTAGTCCCCCGGACCGGAAACTTTAATTCAATCCGTTAAATAACTTCTATAACTTTTTTTTTTAAATCTAATCATTATTTTGTCCGTTATTTTGAATAAAAATATTTCTGATTGAAAAAAAAAAAGTTGTGTTGCATAAACTAATCAGACCTAACAAATCGACACAAAAAGCCTTTAAATGCTTAATTTTGGAAGGTCATAAACCTGTTTTTATCATGGAGGTGATAGTATATATTGTCATTATTTTATTGAACACGTGTACAATGTGTAATGAATATATATGCGATCTCTGATTACACCACTGATAAGGTCACTCGCCGTTTATTCTATGTATTTCGGTTCATCTGCATCACTTTTGATTGTATATCAAGGGACAGTGTTGTAGTTGTCAGAAGGGTGTACTGCATGGTGCGAATCTCGATCGAGCTTGGGCGGGCTCGGCACCATGGAAGTATTATACTTTCATGGTTTGACAAAGGAAACAAAAGTTGTTTGATGATACTCAAAATAGAATACATGAAAAATAGCGTATTGTTATAATATTAGGGACCGACCATTTATAACTTTGGGGGGGGGGGCTATGGTTTTTTTTTACCTTGAATCAGATTTTTTTTTTCAAACCGAACTATTTATTTCCTTCAGAAGCTCAATCAAAATATTTTTTCGGGGTTTGAACTAAAATATAATCCAACAAATTCATTTTTTTTCCAAAAAAAAAATCCCATTTTTTCTTCAAATTTTGGATATCGAATTATCTTTTTAGAAAAAAAGCCATAGCCTCCCCCTTGAAATCAAATAATCGGTCCCTTATATGAATATGAATTTTATTGCAGGATTAATCATTGAATGGGAGCATTCTTTTCACGGAAGATTTTCAGAATTTAATTATATGAGAAACATTGAAATCAGTAAATCATGTTTTAATTCAACATTCTTCATAATTGAATTTAAAATTTAAATAAAGAAATTATAGATCCAATAATTTAACGGACAAACTATAAAACTTATATCAACCAATACTGTCGTGACTGTAAACGATTGTATAGTACCTTCCTTATTGCAATATGTATGTCATACATGTAAAACTCAATATTCGAATGCATATGATATATTATGACTGAAATATTCGGTCTTTTTTTAAACAGTTGCCAGCTTATATCCAATTTACAGAAAGCTTTATGCCTAGCAAAAATCGAAATGCCCAGTATCTACTTGCGTCGGTGCAGGAATCTTTTTTTTTAATATTGAACAGGGCTTATTTTTAGGGCCAAGCTTATATTATTAGTTCAATCTTGAGAATCTACATCTAAAGCATAGAAGTATTATTTGAGAGCAACACAAAAAGAATTGTATTATGGCTGCATTCATCAGAGATAATCATTTTAAGAATCTGCAACACGTTCATATTTATACATGATTGCAAATCATCCCACAAGTAGATTGATACTATACTATTTTACTTTTTGAATCTATGCGCATTCTCTTTGTTTATCATCGAGCGGTAAACTACTGTCTTTGATTTAGAATTGATGTATTTGATTTTTTTACATCAATCGATATATGTTTTTTAGCTTGTTGTCAGTAACTTCGAGTGTTCTCAAGAGAGTTCCTCCACGTCTTGTTGTTATCGTACAGTATTTTGTCTTAGGTTCTCTCTTGTTAAATTGAACTTTTGCATGTCGATTGAGTTTTACAGTGTGTTTTAAATGTATGCTTTGTGCAAGCTTATCAATAAGGGGAAGGTTGGATCGATCCAAAAAAACTAGTTTCACCCCACCACATTTTTTATGTGCCTGTCCTAAGCCAGGAAACTTTGCCAAAGCCTTTGTTTGTCCTTGTCATTCTGTGGTATTGGGTCTTTCGTTGAAGATTTAGATATTGGTTTTGATACTTTTGTATTGTATTATAAGTCCTAATGCAAGACGGCAAGCAGTGACCTCTGGTCATGTTAAAGATTGCTTGTTGTTTTTGAAATGCTGTTTGTTTATGTTTGTTGTGTCGAGTACACTTATTCCATATCTCAATATCGTCTTATCGTAATCTTTGATTTCACGTTGAACGGAGTGATGTGATGTAATCGGATGTGGGTGATTTTCATTAGCTATAGATCCTCTTATCTCAACAAAAAGATTAAATAGACAGAAAAGGGGGATGGCTTTGAGCATGGAAGTACTATATAGACAGTACTTCCATGCTTTGAGATAGTAAATTTAATTTACAGAAATCTATATGGCATGTATGGTATCATATCAGTACAGATGCAAGCCATTGAGTGTTTCATAGAAATAAAATGAAATGAAGAAAAACATTAAATAAATAGATTATTAATTACTAGTTATTTTTTATGATAATATTTTTCTCTTAAAATATCCAATATATGCACGGTCCAGATTTTTGACAGCATATACATGTATATGTTCAGTAGCGTACATGAGCGTACTCCTGTACTCACAAATTCAAAGAAATGTACTCACAAATTCAAAGAAAAAGAAAAAAAAGAAAGAGAATTGCTCATGAGTAAATCATACAATTGCCCTGTCATCCCTGTAACTTAGTAACTTAGCTATTCCTTAATCTTCATTTAAGCATCATCATGACTATGTTCTGATCTTTGCTAGTTGACGTGTCTTCGAAAATATCCATGTCATAGGTTAGATAGAAATATATATACTTTTAATAATAATAAAAACTTTATTTGTTAAATTATAGCCGTACGGGTCAAGTAAATACATAGACAATAACTAAACATAAACATATATAAACATTTAAACAAGTTTAAAGAAGCAGAGAACTCTTGACCGACACGGACCTCATTTTCGCAATTCTAGGGATTGCTTTATAAAGTGGCATATTACAGGCAAATGTTATGAATCATGATTAAGAAGTAATTGTAACTGATCTATTAATGTTACAATAGTGTTGGATATTTAAGAAAAAAGTCGTTCTCTTATGGTTTCAATTTGAGTACATTTGTCGTCATCAATTTTGTTACATAAAGTGCATAATCTATTTTCTCTCGGGACATTTTTGTAACGACCGGTTGGTCACTTGCTCTTTAAGTTAAAATTCGTACAATGTATAGATCCTATATATAGAAATAATACGCGGGAAATAAAGGATATGCATTTTCTTGGATGTTTAAACTCACTATTAAAGAAATTTAGAATTTCAGCAGCATGATATAATTGAGTAGAAAAGAATAGTTTAGTGTTCCAATATGGTCTCACATGTGTTATAATGCACATTAATAACAAAATATAGATCAGGTTATACGTAAGACTACAAGTGAAACAGATATACATAAATTAGAGCTTCTAAATACAAAGTTATATTTATAATATGTTTACCAAACTTTGTTTTAATAAATAAGTCTTCATTTGAACGAAGCAATAAAAATGTGTTTTCATCTGATAAATTCTTAAGATTAGATCATTGTAGATCCTCTACTTCATGAAGGTTACATTTTTGACATATGCTGAGTGACCTTTTATTATTATTTCGGTCTTTCTCTGCTTTAAGATCTTGTGCACTGCATACATGTACTGCATTTCTTATTCGAAAGTTATTAATGGATAAGTATCACTCTGTAGAAGAATTGAATACTTACAATACAAATTTTAAATAAGCCACCGTGGTAGAGTAATAATACAAGTATGTTTATGTTCGGAATTTTCATAACATGCGTATAAATTAGCAAACACTTACTTGCAAGAACTTCTGTTATTTTCTTTCCGTTGACAATCAAATGAATATCAATCTCGTTTTCTGTTTCCAAAGTCCAAAATCTGTACGGCATTGTGAATAATCTGTTGACTTCTGACCCGAGTGGAGCAAAATATCAAAGTGCATAGATAAATAAATACACCTTTGGTCAGTGTCAGCATCGCATGCTGTGCAGATAATCTGACTGAATGTCCCATGG
This sequence comes from Arcuatula senhousia, assembly GCA_963971305.1. Taxonomy (NCBI): domain Eukaryota; kingdom Metazoa; phylum Mollusca; class Bivalvia; order Mytilida; family Mytilidae; genus Arcuatula; species Arcuatula senhousia. Next base: position 31,744,217 of record OZ020308.1, read on the forward strand.
TCAAATTACACACAGATTGCCGAGATTGTTAGATAACCATGAAAGTAACCGCAGATGGCATCCGGTGATAAAGATGTTATGACACCCCCTTAGGAATCAATGTCCGTTTAATGGTGATAAAGGAAATTTAAATAGTGGATTTGCAGAAATCTTATCTCCATAGCAACATCTGCAGTTGGTACAAAAAGATTAACATTACACTTGTAGAAAAAAAATTGTATTATCGTATAGCGCAATGCCGCGTAGTCGCTCAGTAAAGGGAACTAGCTGCCATCCCCGAGACACAGGATCATTGGTTGTGTATATGGATGAATTTGGATCGTTAATTGAACCTTCGGATGAAGTCATGAAAACTAGCGAAATACGCTTCAATTACATGCAATATATTGATGTTTTATCTGGACACAGTCTTTCTACAGAAATTAAAAACCAGGCATTTTCGGGATTTGCAAGAGCGTTTCGGACATATGCAATATGTAATGATATACGTCAAAGCACAAGTCCTAGAGGATATTATATCAAAATTAAAAAGTTTTCCCGCAAGAGTGTTATACCTGAATCATGTGTTTCATCAGAGGGTTTGATAAATAAAGGATTGATTTCAAGGAAATTTATCGACACTGTAAAAGGTTACGGGGTGTTCGCAGAAGAAAATATTACAAAGAACGTTAAGCTTGTCCAGTATAGAGGGCAGTGGATCACAGTGACGGAACATGAGTTACGTGAAAATAAATACGCAAAAGAAAACTTGCCGCCTGTTTCGATATTTAGTCCATCAGATCGAAAGATGCTAGATGGTAACGTGGATGAAAATGGACGGAGGTTTGAAATTTTTGAGAACATTGCCAGGTTTTTCAACCACTCAAAACAATCCCCTAACTGCAAACTTGTTGTTGAGGACACCAAAACTGAAAGGAAATTATACCTGGTATCCAAAATGGCCATTGCAAAAGGATGTGAACTCACATGGGACTACAATGTCAAAGACAGGAACAGCATTAGAAACTGCCCTTGGCTTTCCGAGTAACACTGTGCGTGTTGTGCAAGATAGCTACTGTTCGTTGATTCGTGGAGATCATGATGTGGTATTGTCGTCGAGATTTTCTCACGGACATTATCTGTTAGATTTTGATTGGCTATAGTACATGTAATTAAAATACATATCTTAATTCACAAAATTACACGCCTCTTCTTTCAGGTTAAAAAAAAGAGTATTTTGTGCATTATAACGCCTTATCTACTTATAAAAAATACATATCACATTCGGGTTACATCACTAATTATGCAAATTAGTTGTACAAGGGATGAAGGGTTATCCTCTTCATTTCTAATCATAAGCACTTGTCCAATAGTAAAAATGACTACAATCTCCGGGAGATACTCCCATTACATCTTTAAACCATAGACAATGGTATAGAGATCAGACATACAATAATATTTTACAATTATACAAATGTACAAAAATGGAGTTACAAATAAGTAAACAGTAATTACTAATTTTTAATATATTTAATCAAAATAATTCTTATAACGGCATAGGGTAATTGCATTTTTATCATCCATGTCATCTAAAATATTAAAGTAACCCATACTGTCTGTTCTTTAGATCCGCAACAACCATGACAACTATGGGGGAGGGGGAAGGGTAGTACCTTTTATGAGACACCGGGCTTTGAGATATTTAAGTTCGGGATTTATCAATTTGGGGGTTCCGGACAAACTTATATTGAGTTTTATCAACTCAAAATTTCGGGATTTTCAGTTTCGAGATCCAGGATCTATATATACATAATATAAGAGCGAGTAGAATCTAGCTGGCATATCTTATATATTTTCTTTTGTAAGTTACTTAACATGTACTGATTTTGTTCACAAAAAGATAGCTAGCATGAGAATCAACGTTATAATGAATTTAAAATCAAGAGTGACACCCTTATATAAAAAAATCAGATATTCTTTGTTAATTAACGTAAAGAAATAGATAACTGTACTATCAACAGTAATTAATTGCCAAATATCTATAGACGTATAGGTCTATGATTTCATCTTTCTTAGATAGTAAAATTAGTTCTGGTAAATAAAGGTAATAACAAAACAACCGAACGGAACTTGAATAATCAAAATCAATGTCCAGAGAAAAAGACAAAAACAAAGTAGTCATATCGGAGAAATGGTGGATCGCAATAGTCCTGACTTGGTACAGGCATTTTATACGAAATGGTGGGTTAAACCAAACCTACCTCTTCCATTGCGATCTTAGGATCCGGTAATGACCATAGAACACAACATAGTTGTGAGACACAATAGGGATATTGAGGTGATCATCTCAGTACAGCAGACCGGTCAAACACTAATTAAAACAATTAATCACCATAACTTTCAACTCAATTTTGAACTTTTCTACCAGCTAGTGGCTGTTAACGAAGAAAGATTTTTTTAGGGATCGTATGAGACGTAAATGATCGTATTAAATCGGGGTTTTGCAATACTATCCTCTGAACGGAAATTATATAAAGGAACTTCATTCCGAACTATTAATAAAATGAAACAATTGAGAGGAGGACATACATGACATATCTGAATTAATAGAAACAAGACGACAACAGAGACAATTAACATACCAATGCAAAACTGCAAGTAGCAAGGAAGTTGAACATCAATTCATTCACTCACTCACTCTCCATCACTATGCATTAAAAACTTATACACAGTCCAGAAAAGGTTAAGGTCAAAGGTTGAAGTTGCATATGTACTAAGTAAACACTGCTGTAGCGTATGCATACCAATACAAAGTTTTATCCATGCATGCAGGACTTAAATGTTCTTGAGATTTGAATGTACTCAAATCATCAAGGTCAAAGTCAAACGATGGTGATGCAAATGTACTAAGTGACTGGGGCATGTGAATACCAAGCGTCAATGAAATACAACTTATAGTTCTTGAGATATGAAGGTGCTCATTAAACCTTATCCGGCCTTTTATACAAAATAATTTGAAAATTATGAAAGTCAAACAACAAGCATATGGTTACCAAGTTTCATCAATCTGGTACATATAGTCTTTTTTTAAATTTAAGTACCCATAAAACTATATCCCACTTATCATGTCAAATTCACTCAAAATCAAGGTAAAAATGGTGGTGCAGATATACCGAGATACTACCATCGAGCATACCAAGTTTCATGCACCTATAAGACTTATAAATCATGAGATATAAAAGTGCTCATAAAAAACTAATCCAAAATTGTTAGCGTCGCCACTGTTTAAGCTACACTATAATAATAATAATAATATCCTTTATTTAGACAGAATTACATATTTAGTACAATGACTAGTTCACAATATGGTTCTGTATGTATATACAATATTTACAACAGTAAATTATAAAAGTACACAAGATATAAAGGTAAAAATTAAGAAATTACATACTTGTATATGACATAAGGAAAAAAAAATGTAACAACTTTTTAAACACTGTTATTAAAATATTCTTTCAGATAAAGACCTTTAAAACTTTCAATTGTGGCCGAGCTTCTAACCTGTTGAGGCAACGTATTCCACAAAGTACTACCTGATATTAAAAATGATCTTTTAAAATATTCTGTGCGAGCTCTAGGCACAAAAAGCATATTATTAGCACTAAGTCCGGTTGTCCTAGAGCTGACTTCATTTACAAATTTGAAAACATACAAATATCCAGGTGTCAGTTGATTAATAGACTTAAAAACTAAAATAGCTTTTCTATATGCAAAATAATCAATAATTGGCATCCATTTCAATCTATGAAAAAGTTCATTTGATGGTATGTAAATGTTATTAACATTGAGAATTATCCGTGCAGCTCTTTTTTGGAGTTTAAAAATCTTGTCTAAGTTGGATGCATTTTTACAACTAGCCCAAATTGTACAACAATAATTAAAATGGGGGAAAATGATTGAATTATACACTTTAGTGCCTCAGGTGACATAAAACTTTTAAACATTTCAAAACACCGATTTTCTTTGAAATTTTCTTTACTAAAATATCAATATGGTATGACCAAGTTAAATTACAATCAATATGTGCCCCTAATAGTTTGGAGCATTCAACAGTTTCTAATATAATATCATCTATATTAATACATATTTTTCTACATTTACTCAGTTTCTGTTTGGTTCCAATTAACATACATTGTGTTTTCTTAAGATTCATGTTAAGTTTATTGCTATTCATCCATTTTAGTGAATTTTTGAGATCATCTGTCAATCTATTTTCAATAATGCCTATGCTTTTGTCAGCAACATCTTGTGAGGTATCATCTGCATATATAGTTGCATTAGAGTACATTAAACAGTTAGGGTAGTCGTTTACAAATAATATGAAGAATAAAGGACCCAATATTGATCCTTGAGGTACTCCTATTGTAATATCTTTTGGTTCAGACAATTGACCTTTCCATAAAACACATTTTTCTCTGTTTGACAAATATGACTTAAACCAATTATAACTATTTTCACAAATACCAAACATTTTCAGCTTATGTAATAAAGCAACATGATTCACGGTATCTAAGGCTTTACTTTTAAAAATCAATAAATAATTCCCCTCATCAATATGTTTTAACCAACACTATATATATCTCGTTTTTGCATCTCGTACACGGCAAAAATGCATTGTACAACATTATTGCAAAACGCGTTATTACATTTGATACTTTATTGCAAAACGGGTTGTCAAGTAACGCAAAATGAAATAACGTAGGGGAAAATGATTTCTTAAAACTATTTCAACGTATAACTTTAAAAAAGGCATGTTTTAAACTATTTTGTGTATGTATGAATAAAAAAATGAAACCATTTTTTTTTATTTGCAAAACGGGTTGTTGTTACAAAACGTGTTGTCACATGCAGATGCATGTACATATTCACCTCAATCCATAAACAAGTACTGCTGTACCGGGAAAATAGAGTTATCGAATAGGTTTTATGTTCTTTTAAGACGACACGCAGGAGTACTCTAAAAATACGATGGCTGCATGACGTCTTAACAGTGTGATTCCATGTTTTAATAAAACATTTCAAAATGATGTGCATGGTCACACTGAACAAAATTGGTCATTGTCAAAAATTATATTTGGCAATGAAGATAGAAAGAATACTGTCATATAGAATAAAACAATTACATTGTGTACAAAGTGCGACTGGATTTAGCATTAATAAGTCTATTCTGTTTCTTTTATTCTGCCTCGCTTTTAAAAAATAATAGATATTTATACATGCATTATTTATAATAATGTACTGCTTATTTTGTGATTTGAAATTGTTTTGTAGGAACCATTTATTTATCAAAAGTCCGCTGTTTGAAGGACTTGATGATAAGAATCAGAATAATAAATTTGGCGAGGTTAAACTAGTTGTATATGCGCTTAACCGCCCTTCCATGGTTATTCCCAAGAACAAATGACGTACAATAAAAATCAAATCGATAATAAAAGTTCAGCTCATCTAGAGAGAATCTTAGATACATGGATAGCAGAAAACAAACACAAGACGTAGAGGACCCCCCTCCCCCCCCCAAACTGACAGCTATCTTAGAAGCAAAAACCGATTGATGTATAAAAAATCAAGTGTATTAATATAGACGATATTGAGATGTGGAACAAGTGTACGCGACAAAACAAACATAAACAAACAGCAATTCAAAAAATCACAACGAAAACAGTAAGCATGCAGTCTTCAACATGACCAGAGGTCACTGCCTGTCGCCTTGCATTGGCCAATGACTTATACAATACAAAAGTTTCAAAACCAATCCCTAAATCATCAACTGAAGACCCATGCAATTCTTGATATAGAACAGCTAACACAGAATGACAAGGACAAACAAAGGCTTTGGCAAAGTTTCCTGGCTTAGGACAGACATAAAATGTGCTGGGGTTAAACTAGTTTTTTGAATCCAACCTTCCCCCTATTAATAAGCTTACACAAAGCATACATATATAAAACATATTGTAAAACTCAATCCGGCGAAACAAGAGAGAGCCTAAGACAAAATTCTGTACGAAAACAACATGACGTGGAGGAACTCTCTTGAGAACACACGAAGTTACTGACAACTAGCTAAGAAACATTTATCGATTGATGTAAATAAAAATTACAACAGAGTTACAGACAATAAATTTTGCTACGACTGACGCGCGTTTCGTCTATTGAAGACTCATCAGAGGCGCTCTACCAAAATATTGAAAAAGCCAAACATTATATCCAAATCATGAAGAGCATTGAGCAATCAACCAAAAATAAAAAAAATAAAAGAATCAAATACATCAATTCTAAATCAGACACAACACGTCAAAACAATGAATGACTTAGTGTAGTAATACCATACAGAACCGATATATTTGATCACTGTGATGCTTAAAAAAATACAGTGGATAAGAAGTGAAAATATAACGTTTTAAAGTTACTAACAAGCTATCAATATTTCTACCAAAACATACCAAATGCAAAGATTTTACTACAACATTGAATTCGTATCCTTTTTTCAAAAGGTTTTTAAGTCAGGTTTTAATTTCCATAAGGTTGTTTTGAATTTATGTGCTTTATAAACTACATTACCATAAAAATCAGGATGAGATATTCCTTTAACAATCGGAAATCTACGTGTACAATTAAATTTGTCGATGAGATGTCCATATTTATTTGCAAATTTTGTAAAATATTGGTAGTATCGGTAACCTTGTTTTAGCAATTTTTCTTTGATAAAACGGTTTCTATCATTAAAATCAGACACATCACTGCAAATACGAGCATACCTGACTAATTGTGAAAAATATTCCCAGTGAGATGGAGCTTATGGTACGTCTCCTATGCATCTATATATATTATGACCCCTGTTTCCGTGTCGACTGACCGAATTTAGGTGTAATGCTTTTAACCTAAACTTCACCGATTTTGACTATTTTTGGAACAATTGACCTAAAAAAAATTGACCTACTTTTCTTATGACCTACATCTGACAGGCCTTGGGTATATAGTATGCAACCTTATTTAACGGTCCAGCATCGGCTTATCAAATTACGGTCCGACTTCTGCTTATATTTTAGCTCGACTTGTGCAAGCTGCAAACTGTTATGACTGTCATCGCTGTTTCTCTATACACAATTTGATTAGATCAATTTTTCACCTACGTCGATACATTTGCCTAAAATTGACTCCAAACACGTCCTGGGTACTGTTGAAAAGTGACCGCTAAATTACGTGTATGTAATTTCATATGTTTGTATGAGAAAACGTGCAAGCGAATCTAACATTCCTGTTATGCACATGCAGACTCACATGTCGCTGATACTTCTGAACCACCCTATACCAAATTTCAAATCCTTATCTTGTACGGTTTTTCATATTTAAGTCAAAATTTGCTTTTGCCAAGCTTTTCTGTTGTGCTTGGCAATAGTCAATTCCTGATGGTGCCTGTATAAATAAAAACTGAGAAATAGCTGTTCACAGCAAGGTCAACTGACGCTGTTACAGACGACATGGAACCATTTATTAAATAACCTATAGCTGTTACTAGTATAGAGTCATCATACCAAAGAACATGCCACATGGAATTTGATCACACTTCTAACCTCTGCAAACTTTCAAATCATATTCTGTAGAAGCCTCCCTAAACATTCACACTTAATCCCTAATTTAACACTTTTGAACGGAAAATACTGAAGCGTACGCGTTCTATATCTAGTTGCGACCAAACTTTCATTGAAGGTGACTATGAAAAGCTTGACGAAATAACGTTCAAATAATATAAAGAGAAATCTCACAGCATCTTAAAAACGTATGTATTCTAAAGAAAATCTATGTGTTAAAATAGACAGAAAATTGATATTAAGTCAAAAGTTTGAGTTAGACAAGGTGATATTCTAACTCTTAATCTGTTTAAATTCTTTATGAATGATTTATGCATTATGTTGAAGAGAAACTCGGATTGTTTATTATTAGACGAAAAAAAAAAAAAAACAATCTCTGCTATATGCAGATGACTATAAGAACTCTACTCTGACGCAAAAATGGTCCTAAGACAAAACTAGATTTATACAATGAATATTTTCAAAAACATGTTGCCTAGAGATAAATATCAATAGAAGTAAAGTAACGATGGAAAAGTTTTGAAAAACTGCACTAGAATTGGAAACAATATTTCTCACTTTTTGGACAGGACAGTTCCTATTTTTAGCGGTGTGAGATTTTTCTGTCTCACACCACCACATGTGAGATAGATACATTATGACGTTACGTTACTAAGACTAAATCATAACGTTTTGTTGTCACTTACCAGTTCAGCCATGATTATCTCCGAGAGATGAAACCGGTCGGTAAAGAACTGTGATTGAATGTTAATTTAAGTGAATTTTACACTTTGCCAAGTTTCAAACTTTCATTGTCTTTATTATAGCGCAATAATATACACACCAATTGTGCAACGGTCGCATTCCAACGTCACATATTCATACGCTATGTTTTGTAAACAAATCCACGTTGTACAATTTACGGGTTTAGTGAGAAAAATAATCAAACACCGATGATTAGGGCAAGATAAGGAAATCTCCGACACCCTTGGGTAAGATTTCTTTACATCTGCAACTCGGCAGAGCCTCGTTGCAGACTTGAAATCTTACCCTCGGGGTGTCGGAGATTTCCTTATCTTGCTCTAACACCGGTGTTAGATTCTTATAATCTAATATGTCATGGAATACAAATACTTCGGTTACTTTATTTAAAAAACACTGACGGGGTAGTTTTTACCATGTCACGCTATAAATTAAAACAACACATGTGCATTATGTACAAACTAATTCTGTATTCTATATACAAACTGATGCAGGACGGGTTTAGAACATACAAGACACGATCCACAAGTATGTATCATATGTATGAATCCAAGATAATACATGTACACGCATTACAATTGTCGAGTGTCACCTGAACAGAGATTTAGAATACTTACAGCATGAGTGAGTTGGGGAGTTTTACTTCCTAACAAAAATCTTTCAGCAATATTAGGAAGACGAACATGAAAGACTGGTGAAATAAAAATAAAATGATAATACTATTGTAAGATGTGAGATACACTGCTACTGGAAAGTCACCTGCATGATATTTTTACTTTACTGTTTTTCCGCCAGGTTTCTTAATGTACCCTCTGTTACCAATGCTTCAAATAAAACACTGATACTGAGAAAATCTCACAAAACCTGACAGAACCTGAATGTTGTTTTGGTCTGCTGAAGAAGCACGAAATACCCTGACAAGGAAGTGACGTCACGTAATCCATAAAATGGATAATTTCGTCCCCGCTTAATGTCGTCCCAGAATGTTACAGGATTTATTATTTGCACAAATAATTGAATCCTTATTAAGTCGTTATTGTTCCCGGATATTCTAACAACAACTTTTCAAGTGCATATGATTTGGGTTGGGTGGGGTCAGACTTTGCTACTATCTAATTCCTTTTTTTAAAAGTTCCCTCTTTACGTTAAACTTAGCCGGTCGAGCACATGGATTTATTTTTAAAAGGTATAAATTTTTGATGCTCGCTAAAAGGCAGGGCCTTAATCATATTAATGTATGTTTTTATAAACAATATCCACCTGAAGATATGCATGAAGCATTGAAAGCGCTTGTGGCGAATGTAACATCCATGAATTAATACAGAGATAAAAATTATTCAATAGTTTTGTTTTTATTATATTATCCCAGCGTGCAGATTGTGATCACATACTTTTAATATATATATAGAATAAATAATAGTTTTTTTCGTGCACAGAAATATATGTAAGAAAAATTGAAGATTTGCAATAAACTATATTAGATCCATAATTCACAGAAAATCACAATTTATATCACAAAAATGTCGCTATTAATTTCATGCCTCCTTGCAATTTTCAGGCGAATGTGATGTTGTCCGTATCGTCGTTACCAGCGACGTCAGTGACGTTATAAGGGAGCAAGGACACCTGACCCCAAAAATAATACCGAATTTAAAAGGTCTGATTCTTTGATATATTAGTATTAGGTATATACTTTATGTGTAAAAATATTGGACCCCCTTTCCAGGCTTGTTTTCCCAAAATTTAGTCTCAAAGTTTTCCCAAATTATATAGATTATATAGGAAAAGCCAAATAATTAGCATAAAATATTGTCGCAGACAAAATCCACGAATTTAAATTTTATCTTTATTTGATAAAAATCAATGAAATACAATATATTTTGAAATAAAACAATAAAAACTGGGGGTCACCAGCTTATTTTTCTGTCTACAATACAAATCTTTGTAATTTTTTAGTCATTTTTAAAGTGGATTATCTCCCTTGTTTTATTTGAAATTTTATTTACGAAGGAATGCATATGGTTGTTTTATTTGTATAAAAATTAATTTGTTATGATTAAGTTTTATGAAAGGAAAGTATTTAACACAAGTTTCAAGGTATTTGTGACATTTGCAATTGATTTTTGCATTTTTAGCTGTTTTTGGTCACATGACAGGTGTCCTCACTAACCTTATAAACAGTATAAAAAGGGGGGGTTAACGTATACTGTTCAATTTCGGTTTAAACAATCCAATGAAATGAGCTCCTTTCGCCAGTCTTAAGTTCTTGATCGATTGTTGAACTTTATAAAACGGGAATATAGAGTAATTAATGCTACGCGCACAAATCTCCAAATGTTCACTCAGATCAATCTTCCGTGGTTCTGCGATCGGTATTGCTTTTGCCTTTTCAATCCCGTGTTCTACGAGGTTTGTCGAATAATTCTGTCAATTAGGCAATTTTTTCGCGGGAACTTACCGTAGAGCTCTCCGCTCTCGCGGGCACTTCGTGTCCGCTACGAGCTGTGCTCGCTATTAGATAGGCAAGCAAATCAGGTCTGACAGAAAAAAAAACTTTAAACTCAGGATTACGTTTAAGATGGCTCAATGCCTTTACACTGAGCCTCATTTTCGCACATATTGATATAAAATGTACAAAAAAGATAAACCAGATCAACTGGGCAATCACAAATTATATATAATTTTATATTTTATCAACTTAATAGAAGTTATAACATGAGAAAGGAAAATTTTGCACTTTTTTTTTTACAATTTTCCGTACTAAATCGAGGGCCGAGAGACAAATTGTAAAGAATGTAAAGGAATATTTTATTTTGAAAAAAAAAATTAACGGTAACCCCCTATTTTTCTGATATTATTTTGAAGAGCTAATGAAAAGGGGCTCATCTTCAGACTTTGAGCAGATTCTATCTAGACGCATTTATGTTTTTTCTCCCTATATGTTCTATATACAAATATGGACATTTTGATATTTTTAGAAAGCTGATAGCGCTCTTAAATGAACGATTGTCCCATTTTTGTCTCGCCTGCGAAGCAGAGCGGGACATAGGTGTTACTTTACCGGCGGCGGCGGCGACGGCGGCGGCGACGGCGGCGTTAACTTTTTGGAAAAGTTTTATGAGCACCTCCATATCTCAAGAACTATAGGTCTTGTGTTGATGAAACTTGGTATGCATATGCCCCAGTAGTAGCTTAGCACAGTTGAATCCCCATCTTTTGACCTTGACCTTGATTTTCCGGTTGAGTGACTTTGACAATTTTCAATACATATAATAGCAATGGAAAAGTTTTGCGAGCACCTCCATATCTCAAGAACTATAAGTCCTAGGTTGATGAAACTTGGTATGCATATGCCCCAGTAGTAGCTCAGCACAGTTGCATCCCCATCTTTTGACCTTGACCTTGATTTTTTGGTTGAGTGACTTTGACAATTTTCAATACATATAATAGCAGTGGAAAAGTTTTGCAAGCAACTCCATATCTCAAGAACTATAGGTCCTAGGTTGATGAAACTTGGTATGGGTATGCCCCAGTAGTAGCTTAGCACAGTTGCATCCCCATCTTTTGACCTTGACCTTGTTTTTTTGGTTGAGTGACTTTGACAATTTTCAATACATATAATAGTAATGGAAAAGTTTTGCGAGCAACTCCATATCTCAAGAACTATAGGTCCTAGGTTGATGAAACTTGGTATGGGTATGCCCCAGTAGTAGCTTAGCACAGTTGCATCCCCATCTTTTGACCTTGACCTTGATTTTTAATTTGAGTGACTTTGACAATTTTCAATACATATAATAGCAATGGGAAAGTTTTGCGAGCACCTCCATATCTCAAGAACTATAAGTCCTAGGTTGATGAAACTTGGTATGCATATGTCCCAGTAGTAGCTACGCACAGTTACATCCTCATCTTTTGACCTTGACCTTGATTTTCTGGTTGAGTGACTTTGATTATTTTTATTGCATATATTTGCAATGTTTAGGTTCTATAAACATATTTTGATCTCAGAAACTGAAAATCCATGTAAATTCAAAATATAGTGGAAGTAAGAAAGAATAATTGTTTCTGATGGTGCCGGCAGGCGAGACATACTTTAGTGTTAACTCTTGTTTAATAGATATTCTTTATCTATGCACCAAAATCTATAAATGTGCAAAAAAAATGAGAAAAATCTATAGTAGAATTGTAATAGCCCCGAGACACCTTAATTATCTCATGTTGTTGTCCTTGTATACAAATACATGAATTCTCTCAGCTAGATGAGAACAAAAGTCTGTTTGGCCATGCAAGGAAGTGGGCCATGGAGGCATTAACTTGCAATAGTTTGATACTTCCATGGTTTGATACATTGCCCCCCCCCCCCCCCCCCCCCCCCAATTACCGGATTCAACCCGCATTAAAGCGATCTTTGGCAACGTGAGGCGATGATAAAAGCAAAAAGAAACTGCTTAATTACTCTTTCGAGACTCCTGGGCTTCTGTTAGTTGTTATTTTTATACTCCACCAACAAAGTTTGGGTCTGTTCGTCCGTTCGTCCGTCCGTCCGTCACACATTTTTTCGACATCATTGCATATATATTCAAAAGAATTTGGTATGTAACAGGTCAAGTTCGAATTTCATTCCGGTGCTGATTTTGACCTAAATTACGGTCGTTGAACTTAAAACATAAAATTAAAATTAAAAAGAGGAGATAATTTAATTTACAATTGAACTAGAATGCTGACAAAGTCAAGAAGGGACACTTCGACAAAAATCTAAGTGATTACGACAGTCACTTGAGTTCGCGTTGTCAGTTGATGTGTGTGCGTGTTTCTTGTTTGTTCGTGCTTCTTTCGTTTTCCGGTTTTGCCTTCGCTCTTTTCGACTTTTGGCTCTGGAATGCCCCATCTGCTATTTGCTTCTTTCAAAATTGGAATGGAATTTCAATATTGACACTACATGATCCTGTTTTCATAGCAAGTGTATGCGAATTTCTCAGATGTTTTGTTTAATTTTTAGGTTAAGTGTTCATGAAAGTCCATATTTTAAAATATGTGACTTTCTATAACCCGTTTTTTTCTAAACTATTGCACGGATTTGCTTGAAATTTTAAAATGCATAACACGACATGCTTAGCTGCTAAGCAGCAACTGTATACAGCATTTCAGAACTGTATTGGTAATAATTTTTTAAATTTTATATAGTTGTCAAAAAGTCCAATACTTAAACTCTGTGATTTTCTATGAAAAATGAGTGTTTTCCAAAAAATATTTCACGGAATTGCACGAAATTTCAATATACAAATTTTGACATGCTGTAACTGTGACGCGGACCCTAAATAGTCTGCTGGATAAAGTTTATAGATAAAAAAGTATGAATAGAAACACAAATATGATGTACTCTTCCTTCTTCGATAATAGCCCTTAAGTGCCAAAGTCGTCAGATGTCTTCTAAATATAGGACCCTTTTATTAAATGTTAAAATCTGCCGTTTTGTATTCCATGTTTTCGCCGTTTAAAGTAAAATTCATCGCAGATGAAAAAAAGGCTGTTTGCATGTTTCTTAAAACCGACAGCTGATATAGCTCGATCTAATAGATTACATTATATTGAAGCTGTTAGTCTAATATCACTTGTTAAAAACGAGGTACGCGATGTTCCGAATTTTTATATCTATGTCCCATCTATAGGCTTTTTGCGGAACGCGTACGCCGTGATCTTTAAAGTATTCGGTATTCCAGTCTTTTTAACGGTATTCTGCCCTTTTTTGAAACTGTATTCGGTATTCCGGGGGGGGAGGGGGCAGTGATGTTCTATTATATATGTAGATGTACATTATTATATATGTCATACCGTTGAACAAGATGTATACATGTACAATGTTAAATATATTTTTTACAATTTTACCAATAAATTAATGATAAGTTAAAATTTCTTTGTTTGATATATTTAATTATCTTGCAATCTTTTTAAAAAATTAAGTAGACATAAAATTCATACGTCGGCATAGCCAAAAAGGTCGTGCATTTTGGTTAAAATTTATTAATTTCTGGTCAAAACTGAGGTCGAAATTAGTCTGAAGACGGTTTAGAAACTTTACCTTTGAAATTTTCTCATATTTATGACTATTAAGACATTTATTTTGTTTAAATTTATTTTATTGCATTTTTTTTCCTCTTCTCAGTGACTATGTGAGATTCTTGATACTTTGTGTTATTCGGAGACTACACGTTGATATCCAACTACATAATAAACAATCAACAGAAAATGGGGTTTTGATGAGCAACAAAGTGCATTTTTGTCTGCAATTTTGGGAAAATCAATTATGTTATATTAAATATAAATCTAATATATTTTTATACTTAAATACAAGTTGAGTATCATTCATAGATTTTTCATTTTTTCGGGATCGGGATATCGCATACTTAATTTATACAATTTTTCATTTCGGTTTCCGGTTTCATGTGCCGCCAGAATCAAATTCCAAACTAAAATGATCTCGCTCTCTGTGATAACTGGGGTTGTTAGCTATGGAGAAATGTCCAGCTAACGGAAACACATCAAGTACAGGTATTAGCTTCTTGACAACTAAACAGAATCGGGGTCTGGTGACGATTACGTATCGTATAAAATCAATGATGTTCATCCATGGCATGTAGTGCTCCATAATTTTGTTTTAATGAAGACCGTGGCTATTCCACCGGATCTGGTCAAGTAGCGTGCGGTCTATTCAACCAGACCCGGTCGAATAGGCAATCCATAGTGGATAGCATTAGACCAGATTTTTTTTGGGACTTGGTCTATTTTTTTCCTTTAAACAACAATCATGACAATGTTGGATATAGAAATAAATCTGCGTCTAATAAAATTTATTAAAATAACCTTTTTTTTTTAATCAAAACATGACAAATAATGTTTTATTATATTCTCAAGTTATATGGATTTTCAGGGCTGTCAAGTTTTTTGAGATGAACATGCGTGAGATTTGGTAAAAAATGCAAAGATCAAAGAAAAATGGTGCCAATTTGGTCCCAAAATGCGTGAGATTTCAGGCGGATCACGTGAGAGTTGACAGGCCTGGATTTTGTAAAATTTGGCATAGTCGATTACACAAAAGTGCATGATTGTATCAAACATTAGAAGACCCTCTGAAAATGAAGCATCACCCTCAGTTCGTTACTACTACACTCTAAATTGGCACAATAGAAAGACTGAGTGGATTCTTGGGCTGAACAAACTTAGGAATACAAAATAATGAGATGTGGAGTAATTGTACGCTTCACTAAACCAAAATAATCAGATGAAAAGAAACCAAAATGAAAAACAGTCAGAAGGTAACAAGGCCCTAAGTCAAACAAACATTCGCATTGAATGCATAAATGAAAAAGTCCATATATAATATTAACACACAATTTGTGGCTTCCCGAGTTTGCCAAGGATATATATGCTTAATCGCAATTCAGTGTTTGAAAACAGAAAGGGACCATAAAATGATTAACATACATGACATACTTCTGAACTGATCCGGGTTAAGATTTCCTGAATAGTCTCCAGAAAAGTGACCACTTACGCATATACTTACATCAGCAACCAAACCAGGCGCGGATCCAAGGAAAGGCATACCGTGCGTCCACCCCCACTAAAACTGTTAAAAAATATGTTGCTTGTAAAAAATCAATGTCAAAAACACTAAAATATTTTCCCTAAGAAATGTTGTACACCCCCCTAACCTGAAATCCTGGATCCGCGTCTGCAAACAACACAATGCACCTGTATGTTTTATAGGGATAAGGCGTTACCATGCTGACATATATATTCTGGGTTTGCGAGCTTGTTTTACATGTACCTTGAACTTTGAAAAAATTGTTGCCTCACACATGTCACAGGAAAGTGTTGTAGAACCGACTGTTTTCACTGGCACAACTTCAATTTCACATGCCCTAAGGGCTTGAAACACCAAATATCGAAGTCTACAAAATTTCAAAAGCTCATATTCTGACACAAAAAAATCACAACAGTATTGGTTACATCAGAGATGAATACCAGAGTAAAATGCTGTACAAGTACTGGGCAAAAATGGTTTTAATACAAGTAGTTGAATCGAAAGATATTCATGCTGACGTGAGTGTGATATCTGTATCAACTATCATTATAAAACTCATTAAAAAGTATATCAGCGAAGAGGCAATCAAACTTGAGTTGTGGGAACAATTTACGACCATAGAGTTGTTGAGCGACTGTTTATCTGTTAGGTTTGCAACAAAAATGCTGACAAACATGTGTAAGAAGCAAAGAGGCATCAAACATGACCAATGGGGCATTCCAAAGCCAAATGTTCAAAAGACCGAAGGCAAAATAGGTAAACAGTTAACACCAAACGGAACAAGCACGAACAAACAAAAAACACAAAAACATATATAAACATCAACTTACAAACTCTTGTTGACCTGTGCTAGATCAAACCCCCCTCCCCCCCAAAAAAAACAACAACAAAAAAAAACAAAAAACAACAACAACAACTTCGAAATTGAACTGGTTTTGTTCCTCTTGTAAGGAATGATTGTAAAAGAAATATTATTTACATGTATCATCAAGGTAAGGTCTAAACCTCTGAGTCAAACATGTACTTCCCTAGCTCATCTGATTGAGCTATATACAGATATATCTGCTGACTGTACCTCCGATCTAACTACACCATCCCCCTTTTTGGCTGGATTTCACGAGTCAAAATCGGGGTTATAAAATGGCTAATGTTGGGCAATGGGCAGGCGGGGAAAATATTTTCGTAACAGTTTTCTCAGGAACTACTTATCACAGCCTCTTGATATTTGGTATACAGGATCCTGGTGAGGTTACATAACGTGAGATTTGATTTCAGATCTGTCGCTCGCCTACTTCCCGTTTGCCGACTTGGTTAAATTTTCAACATTAATAGTCAATTAAGAAATTTTGGTAACACTTTTCTCAGGAACTGTTGATCACAGCCATTTGATATTAGGTAGACAGCATCTTGGTGGGGTCCTATAACGTGGGATTCGATATCAGGTCTGTCACTTACCTACTTCCTGTTTGCCGACTTAGTAAAATTTTCAACATTACATACATGTACATGTAATAGTCAATTAAGAAATTTTGGTAACACTTTTCTCTGGGCCTCTTGATATTTGGTATACAGCATCCTGGTGGGGTCCTGTAATGTGGGATTTGATTTCAGGTCTGTCACTTTCCCACTTTCTGTTCAACGAAATCCGTCCTTTTTTGACTGACAGATTTTTCTTCTAAACGATCCCACATCTGATGTAATTTCTTAATTTTTGCCAAATTTTGCACTTATTTGACATGTTTGACCCCATTTCTTGAAAACTATACAAGATATTTCAAAAAATTAAATTGCATATGGTTAAACACATCATAATCTTCAAAATACATACATGTACATACATACATACATACATACATGTACATGATTCAGATGAGCGATTCGGGCTCCATGGAGCCTCTTGTTATTCTTTAGTAGTGTGTTTTATCCTCGTGGGTCCACTATAGGAAGGTAAGTTTGCATCTACATGATCTAATCTCTCTCCAATTCAGCTTTCTAAGCCTCTGAGGCAAAGAAGGTCTTCCCTAAAAATGTAGCTCAGCAGATTAAGGCTTGCAATTGCTTAACACATGTACGATCTGCTACAGTATATTTCCGGTCTCACTACAGATTGAACAGTGGATGCTGATTTAATTATAACATGAAATACTCTATATAAAACTACAAACTTTAGTCATTCCGAAGTTCCATCGGTCATCAGACAAGTCCGATAAAAATTGACTTGTTCCAGTAAAAAATGTTCAATGCAATGTACATGATTACTGGACATGCCTGTATAAGAGAAAAATACCTTTGGAATCACTGAAACTTTACTGTAGGACATTGATCATGCTCAGTAAGGTTCTTTCATTATTATCACCATGATTATGTTTATACAATATTTTACAGAAAGAATTGATCTGACTCACATTTTAGAGGAATATGATGAAGACGAAAATACTAGCAATGACAGAGATGAAGGTTCTTGTTCTGATGGTAAGTACATGTATAGTTTGCTTCACAGGAAAAGTTGCATCATGGATCCACATGGACAGATAAATGTGACAAAGGATGGGCTAATTGTTGTTTAAACAGATAGTTTCGTTTTTCATAAATTTTTGTCTGTTTTTAGATCACCTGACCCGAGGGATCATGTGAGCTTTTGCCATCACTTGGCCTCTTTGGTCGGTCTGTGGTCCAACATTTCAAAATCATCTTCTCTGTAACACCTTGCCCAAATATAATCAAACTTGCTATGGTTGTACTTTATTATGTCCTCTAAAATTTAATTGTTTGGAATTTTGATTGAAAGAAACACATGGTTGCTGTGGCTAAAATATAACATAGGGGTAAATTGCAGTTTTTTGCAAATAACTATTATTTAATGGTAAGATATATCCAAAAATTCTAATTGAGCTGAAAGTGAGATGGTGAAGAGGATTCTTTATTTCATGGGAGAACTTAAATGTGTTCTGCCAGGTTTTTGTTAATTACCGGATAATGAGAAGATATTTCGAAATTGGTACCCTGTAAAAAGTAATATTTTACAGTTCTAGATCTAAGAATCTCTTTTCATTGATAACCATCTATATAGAGATTTAATGTATTGATTTCATATCTTTTGTCTATTTTAATATTTTACAGTAAGAATTGATCTGACTCGTATTTTAGAGGAATATGATGAAGATGAAAACACAAATAATGAGAGAGATGAAGGTTCTGGTAAGTATTTTTTTGTTTTACAGATGCAAAGCAAGATCATTATGAAACTTTGGGAACATGTAAAGGGTCACCTGAAGTTTTGCAAAGGACTTCTGAAATTTTCAAAATAGCGGCTGTTTACATGGAAACAGGAAAATAATGAACTAGATATTGGACATTGCAATATCTTGGTAAACTAGATGCGCAGTATTCTGAAATTTTGTAGGTTAATAGAGCAAAACATTATCTTTAATAAAATGGAAAAAAATTTTGAACCGATATTTACGGTTTTCGAGATATAAATAAAAATATGGCAGCCATTTTGAATCCAAAATCATTTTTTGAGAAAAATCGGAAAATAGGGTTAATGGGTAGTTGGCAAAATAAATCAATGACTCATGAATTGATAACTTAAATGACTGTCCAACACAGACTGCCTGTGTTTTAAAAAAACCTTTATTAGACCACATTTGGGCTGCACATTTCCAAGGCAATTGACTATCCATATTGGGCCGCTATAAACATACAGTGCTCGGCATAGCTTTGTGTCTGTCCAAATCTGGAATCCCATTCTGTCCTTTGTTTAAATCTTTATCACTTATTGTCCAGAGGGTCTTTCATTACTGAAAATTGGATTGGTCCTTGAAACCTGGAAAAACACTTGAATTTCATTTTGAAGTTCCAGGTCCTTGAAATTTCGAAAATCAAGAAATACCATTCAAAAACCAAGGAATTTCATCATATTACAATAAACCAGCTTCTGCATAAACTGAGAAAAATATCGGAACGTATAATTTTGGAAATATTTTCATCCTTGTAAATGATTATGATACCCTTGAAAAGTCCTTTAATTTTTATACAACCGCAAAATTTTTGCGATTGTATTATGTTAACTTATGACGATGTTGTTGTTGTTGTCATTGTCGTCGTCTGTGGACACTTTGGTTTCCGCACGATAATATAACTTGAGTAAATGTTGACCAAATGTTATGAAATTTTGATATGATGTTTTCTACCACTAACGGAAGATTGGTATTTAATTTGGGGATTGTGGCCCCTACCGTTTTAGAAAAAGGGACCAAAAATGGCTAAAACAGGTGTATTGACAAAACTGTTGTAGAATGTTTATTATTCATTTGATTTTGAAAATTCTTTTTTATTGAATTCATCATTAAATTCTGTCAACAAAATGTGTCAATGGTTTTGATATACATTGCAATTGTGGGTCAAAAAGGGACCACACCCAAAAAATTGACTTTTTTATTTGTGGTCTGATTTTCAAAATCTTTTTTTCATTGGAATCCTTGTGAAAATCCCTGCCTGTGTTGTTCAATCAGATTTGCAATATCTCTTACCGTTTTTGTGAAATCATGGGTCAAAGGGGCCAAAAACGCCATTTATAAAAGTTTGTCAAGGCAAATAGTTTTTTACCAAAAATTAAGTTGTATTGGCCAGCCAATTGGTATGAAGTTTTTATAATATGATGATTATATGGATCCACTAAAGGAATGTTGGTTTGAATTTGGGGTTTGTGCCCAACTGTTTTAGAAAAAAGGGCCAAAGGGGCTAAAACTGGTGTATTGGCGAAACTGTTGTAGATTGTTAAGTATTATTTATATATTATTTTGAAAATTCTTTTTTTATGTCGCCTGCAACGTGTTGCAGAAGCGACATATAGGGGTTACTTTGGCACTATACGTCGTCATCACTACAAACTACCCAAAGTCTGAATGGTATAGTATTTGTACTTAACCGTACTTAAATGTACTCGACCATTCTGAAAAAGTCTGAAACATGCTTAACATGATTTTGTCTAAAAAGTCTGAACATGTACTTAATTGTTTGAATAAGTCTGGAAAGTACTTAATTTTACTCGACCTAAATTAAAGTTAATCATCAGATAGATATGGAAGAAAATGTAAATTCTTAAATGTACTCGACCAAGTCTGAATTGTACTTAACCATACTAAAACATTCTCGACCTAATAAAATCTTTAATTAACACATTTTTGTAATATTAGATAAAATCTTTAATGTTTTATAGACTTAATAGATTTTTAATTAGTTAAGTACGTTTTAGACAAGGTCGAGTACATTTCAGACTTTCTCAAGTACAATTTAGACTAGGTCGAGAACATTTAAGACTGACAATAATGAATTTGAAATTGTCAAGTACAATTTAGTCTTTTTAAGACTTTTCAGACTTTGGTCGAGTACAGTTAAGCATATATCAGACTGTTTCAGAATGGTCGAGTACATTTCAGTACGATTTAGTACAAAAACTATACCATTCAGACTTTTAGTAGTTTGTAGTGCATGCGGCATCACAAAAATTTCTGTCACAGTTTTCCAGGCAACTACATGTCACAGCCTCTTGATATTTGGTATGTAGCTTCATCCCATAGTACTATAATGTGTAAAGCGATTTTATGCCTGAAAAATAACTACTTCCTGTTTGACGAATACTTAACATTTTATATATAATGGACATAGCTGCCAAATTTTCGTCGCAGATTTCCAGGCAACTACATGCCACAGCCTCTTGATATTTGGTATGTAGCTTCATCCCATAGTACTATAATGTGTAAAGCGATTTTATGCCTGAAAAATAACTACTTCCTGTTTGACGAATACTTAACATTTTATATATAATGGACATAGCTGCCAAATTTTCGTCGCAGATTTCCAGGCAACTACATGCCACAGCCTCTTGATATTTGGTATGTAGCTTCATTGCATAGTACTATAAAGGTGTAAAGCGATTTTATGCCCGTAAATAACTACTTCCTGTTTGACGAATACTTAACGTTTTATATATAATGGACATAGATGCCAAATTTCCGTCGCAGTTTTCCAGGCAACTACATGCCACAGCCTCTTGATATTTGGTTTGTAGCTTTATCACATAGTACTATAAGGTGTAAGGCGATTTAATGCCCGAAAAATAACTACTTCCTGTTTGGCGCACAAACATAGATACACAGGCGACATATGCCTTCTGGGGAAGGCTCCATCTAGTTTGTTGAAGTACTCATAAAATTCTGTCTACTAAATGTGTCAGTGATTTTGATATGTATTTCACCATTACATTGCTACAGGGGACAGGCCACGACCATATAATTAACTTTTTTATTTTTGGTCCAACTTTCAAAATCCCTTTTCATTAGATTCCTTGTGAAAATCCCTGCCTGAAATTTTAATTGGATTTGCAATATCTTTTACCATTTTTGAGAAATAAGCCAAAATTGTAAATTCATGCATGTATATAAATAAAGCTTTTTGTATTTACAGTAATAGATGTTGAAAATGCATTTTTAAGTCCACCACAGGATGCATGTGTCAAAAAGCTTTGTAAGTCCACCATGGGCTGCATGTGACCAAAGCAATGGACTATCCATATTGGGCCTCCAATGTACAGGGTTCAACTTGTTGCAGTCGTATCATGCTGCGCTCAGCTTAGCTTTTTATTGAGTCATGAAATAGTGGGTACGGTCTGAATCATGTGTTTTTTGTTTCCTTGGGCAACAGCAGGGTAGTGAGCAGTGTCTTAGGGCTACATTGTAGGCTGCTTGCTAACTTACCTTGAGGATTTGTGAATTATGTTACATACTGATACACATATTCCACATATCATAATTGTCTATTTTTATATTCACATTTCATATGATTTTTTTAAAGATAGTAGGAACTCAGGATGTAGTGAAAAAGAAGAATTAGACACTGATGATCAAGAGGACAGTAGAAGCTTTGGTGAGTTTTAATTTTGTCTCACCTGTGACGGTGTTTGGAATATTTGGGAAGGAAGATAAAGCAATCCACAAAAGGACTTTTTGTTGTGCTCTGTTACACTAATATGGCAGGCATAATAAGTTCACATCAGATCTCTTACTCAAATACGTGCATGTTCATGTTGTTAATGAAAACTACATGTTCTAGTAGATTGCAATGGATTGTATATTTCAACTGATGTTTTCTGCTTTGTGTTATTGTTATTATGTCGCCTGCAACGTGTTGCAGAAGCGACATATAGGGGTTACTTTAGCACCATCCGTTGTCTTGCGTCGTCGTCCTGCGTCCTGCGGATTTACAAAAATTTCCGTCGCAGTTTTCCAGGCAACTACATGCCACAGCTTCTTGATATTTGGTATGTAGCTTCATCACATAGTACTATAAGGTGTAAAGCATTTTTAATGCCGGAAAAATAACTACTTCCTGTTTGACGAATACTTAATGTTTTATATATAATTGACATAGTGCCAAATTTTCGTCGCCGTTTCATTGCATAGTACTATAAGGTGTAAGGCCATTTTATGCCCGAAAATTAACTACTTCCTGTTTGGCGAACAAACAGATACGCAGGCGACATATGCCTTCTTGGGAAGGCTCCATCTAGTTTTAATTTATGCTGGGCTCAATAGTAGAGAAGAAGTAATGGAATTTCAGTCTAGCCTACGACAGCAAGACTTAGGTATGGTGATTCTGGCTGTGGCAGTAGATGCCGCATCCATACTTGGTTAAAGTTTTTGCTTAAGTCTGTTTTTTGTGAACTGGATATGTTACTCCATTTATATTTGGTATGCAGATGAATAAGCATCAGTACAGATCAGTTTCAAAAGCATTCCATCAATATGCTCCTGCAGTCATGGTCTACTGACTTTGAAATTTAACGCTGATAAAATTTACATTGATATTTTGCATGCAGTTCCAAAAGCATGAATGCAGAAAAATCAATTCAATTCAAATCAATTGTTGTAATTTTTATTTCTAACATCTGTGACACTAAGCTCTACTGGTGTATTTTTGAATCCCCCGAGGTTAATCCTCTCCTGCATCAACACTATTGTCTAAACCCTAAGTTTCTCCCTACCCCAGACAACAGTTGATCTTAGTCTTAATTTGGTGTCCTATTCAATATTTTTTTGGTTTATTGCTCAATGCTCTTCATAATTTGGATAAAATGTTTTGCTTTTCAAAAATTTTGGTAGAGTGCCTCTGATGAGTCTTCAATAGACGAAAGGCGCATCAGGTGTAGCAAAATTTATTGTCTGGAACTTTGTTGTAATTTTTATTTCATACATTATAATAAGTAGATCTAATAATGACAAGTTTAGACATCTCTCTGTGGTAACAACTTATTTTCTGAGCAGCCATGTTCAAAATTAGGTACAAATTTTCAAGAGTACAAAAATGAATTCTTAGATCATTCATGTATATAATTTTGTACCAGATGAGATATTCAGAGTCTTTAGTTGATTAATCTGGGCAATTTTGATAATTTCAAGATCTCTGTGTGTTTATATGTTTCAGAATCAAAACTGGGAGTACCTCAAGATAAAATAAGCTATATACTTTTTCCAGCAAAGATAGTTGCAGATGTAAGCGCAGCTTGTAAATGCATTGATAGTTGTAACATAAAGCTGGAAAAAATAGATGATTTTGTTAAAAAAGTTCAGGCTGTTAGGCTAACCTACTGTACTCTGAAACAAGGTGCCTTAAGAACCTCAAAGCTCATCGAACTCGTCAACAATACAAGGGTTCTAAAACATGGCAGCAATGTCAAGCAGCATACATTTGATGGAGTTTTGATTTGTGTGTAAGTTTTAATTTACAGTGTAGTTTTAAATTTTTATGCCCTCACAATGACTTCATTGACATTTTTGGGAGGTGCAACAAGTTCTACTCATGTCCATCCTTAGGTCCAAATTATATATTCGTCAAGCTTTTTTACATAAACTGTACAAGATAATAATATGAAAGGACAAGGTACGCTAAAGCCTGTATTCGGCCCCCTCTTAGACTGAAAAATAGAAAACTGATCTAGAGAAAAGTCCTTTTGTTATTTATTAAGCCAAATGAACAAAGAACATAAAACAAATGAATTTATAAGATTTTTTTTAGCTCACCTGACGGGTCATTGACCCATCCAGCTCATTATTATACCCCACGCAACGAAGGGTATAATGTTTTTGACTGGTACGTCTGTCTGTCCGTCAGTCCGTCTGTCCGTGATCAAAATTTTCGTAACAGATATCTCAGCTATTATTAATTGTAGGCTTTTGACATTTGATATGAAGCTTCAGGTGGGGGTCCCATACTGTGGGATACGTTTTCAGGTCTGTCAATCATCTACTTTCTGTTTAAATAGTTGACTTAGACTTTTTTCACTAAATTTTCAGGGTTGAAAATTCTTGTAACAAATTTCTCAGGAACTATTAATTGTAGGTATTTTATATTTGTTATTTAGCTTCAGGTAGGTGTCCCATATGGTGGGATTTGTTTTCAGGTCTGTCAATCATCTACTTCCTGTTTAAATAGCCGACTTTGACTTGTTCACTAAATTTTCAGGGTTAAAAATTTTCGTAACAAATTTCTCAGGAACTATTAATTGTAGGTATTTTATATTTGGTATTTAGCTTCAGGTAGGTGTCCCATATGGTGGGATTCGTTTTCAAGTCTGCGGATCATCTACTTCCTGTTTCAATAGCCGACTTTGACAATTCACTAAATTTTCAGGTTTGAAAATTTTTGTAACGAATTTCTCAGCATCTGTTAATCGTAGGTATTTGATGTTTGGTATTTAGCTTCAGGTAGGCGTCCCATATGGTGGGATTCTTTTTTAGGTCTGGTGATTATCTACTTCCTGTTTTTCACGAGCCTACTTAGACTTTTTTCACTAAATTTTCAGGGTTAAAAATTGGTTTGATAATAATTGGTATAAACATTTAGATTTATTAGCATAATTGAAATTCACATAATTTATGTTATATTAACACAATGTAAGATGTTAGTGATTATCTCTTTGTATCAATCTTAAAAAGTTATCAACAAATGCTCATACATTGTCATTTGCTTTTGCTAAAAAAATTCTTAATGAAATGCCATCTTATTACCAAATAATGACCATGTTGTGTTAACAATTCACTACTTTTCTATTTACATATGCTTTTTACAGAAAAAAATGGATTGAAATAGTTAATATCAGCCCTGCAACATACTACAGGATTTTTGGGTTAATAAATTCTGGTGTTATAGTGAAGGAAAAAGTGCAGAAGTTGAGCAAGAGAAATTGTAGAGGTATTAAGGCTAAACAAAAAATATGCGTGTTTGCATTTACATCATTTAAAAAACAGGTTCGGTAGGTCGGAAAATTAAAAAAAAAATTGATGGTAAGCAAAAGGTAGAGAACTTTCATGTTTTTTCCTAATCAGAATCCTGGTTAGTTTCAAAACTGGAAGTTACTGCCATTTGCAGTGTTTTGAAATAATTTGGGGCAATATGACTTGGATATATCCTAATCTGAATGCTTGTTGGAGATAAATAAATATTTTAGAAGCCACTTTTACTGACTTTCTGTGCCAGTAAAGCCTTTAATTTCAAAAGCCTGTATCAAGAAACTGGGCTGGTTGACATCAATCTTTTTTCAGATGCCATAAAAGAGATAAGGGTTGGGGGCTTTAAAAAAGGGTTGGTTGGGTAACTGGAAACACATATATATTTTTTTG
This sequence comes from Arcuatula senhousia, assembly GCA_963971305.1. Classification (NCBI taxonomy): domain Eukaryota; kingdom Metazoa; phylum Mollusca; class Bivalvia; order Mytilida; family Mytilidae; genus Arcuatula; species Arcuatula senhousia. The sequence goes on from OZ020308.1 coordinate 31,770,847, forward strand.
CCTTTAAAAAATGACTGTAAACATATACATGATATAAATTGCAAATATATGATGAATTAAATAAGTTATAAGATAATTATGTACAAACATACATTTCCCACCTCGTATAAATGCCATGCCTCTGTTTTTCTGTCACAATGAATTTTGATAGAATTTATTTACAGAGTATCTATTGCCTATTTATTTGACAAATTTAAATTCCGTTCCCTATGAGGTTTTGTCCTTAGTCAAATATCATTGGATCATTTCATAGTCGTCAACCATTATTCTACAAAATGCACTTATGTAGACAATGTTTGTGTGACTTCTGCTTCCTGTTGAGATAGTTGGTACATTTTTCACCCATATGGTCAAATGTAAATTTTCATGACATGTCCAGTTTTTTGTTGTTGTGTGCGAAGATAGTCGATGAAGGCAAGACTTAGGTGTGGTGTTTCCGATGGTGGCAGTGACGTCGTCTTTAATTTGTAAGAGTTTTTTCTTGTGTCTGTTTAACAACTTCTACTTATGTTATCAGTTTACAGGTATACAAACAAGAATTTATTGTGTTATTATCACAAAAATAGGTGTCCAACACTGGATAGGGGAATTCCCTCAGACGGCCGGAATATTCCTGCCCCGCACGGCACCGGAGAAGTTCGAGGGACGGAATATTCCGGCCCCGTATGGCAAGGGTTAAAAATAGACATAAGAAACTTTAATTTTAAGAAAAATATGTATTTGAGATAGCCAGGATATACCATAGACACTTCTTTACAATTTTGTATGTGAATGAAATTAATAGAAATTCTGCTAATTTTATATACGGATGTCTTTCTGGCACATATTTCATATTCTTTTGTATTTAATATTATTTCAGAGTTTGGCATTAGTGCCGTGTGGTGTTCCTAGAAAGCTACCCTGTGCTTCAGTTGTATGCTCCTATATATTTTCAAGTACTGGAATATGTGTTGGAAAGACACTGTTTTCATATTTCTAGTACCTTAACTTTTGGCTATCTCTAATACAGTTAATAAATTTACCCCCATTTAGTAAGTCATTTTGTATTTTGGTTTATCAAATCTAATATTTTACTAGTCTTCCAATATTTCAATCCCTAGCGTGTCTGATGAAGGTTAATCCAGAAAAGCGATTCACACTCAGTGACGTTTTGTTTTTTTCATTTATTAATATCATGTCAATATGTTGATTGTGTCTTTCTGGCACATATTCCATATTCTTTCGTATTTAATATATGTACATTTGTTTTTGTTAAACTTTTAGCGAATAACTTTTGTAGGTCTGCAAGTTTGTGGATTTGTAAATGTTTTAGTGGATAAATATGCTGAGTACAGTCCTGTTCATGGAAGAAGGATTTTCCCTCCAGTAATAACCAAACAGTTTCTTTGGAAGGAGTACCTGGAACACCAAGAAAAGAAACCCAATGAAAAAGCTGTTTCCAAAAATCATTTTCTGAAGGTTTTCAAGGCAAACTTTGGGAAAGATGTTTCTTTTGCAAAGGTAAGATTCAGTTCAGTTTCTCTCAGCAAGTCCTATAACTTGTCAAATTTTTATACACCCACTTTGTAAGGGGGGGGGGGGGTTAATGTTTTATTTTTGCCCTTCAATTCATTTTTTTGTCTGTATATTTGTAACATACTTTCAGTCACAGTTTCTCAGCAACCACTTGCAGAAGAGGTGTTCCCTTTGGTATGTAGTGATAAAGATAACAGGCATTGGAATTCAGAATAGCCATTTGTAAAGCCAAAAATGTAATTAGGTACAAATATTTCGTTAACATACTTAATATACATTATACATGTATTTGCTTAACAAGTACACACACTAAAGATAGAGCAGAAATTTATGTTTCCTAAACAATTTCAGAATTTGCAAGTACTTGAGTTCTTGAGATGATTTAGAGTGAAATTACCATTCATTATTACAAATACTTTCTTTTTTTTTTCTTAAATAGCAAAAATACATCAACCCATGCTCTGTTTGCCTTGTTGCTATGAATAGTTTGGAAACTACAAGAGATCCTGAAGAAAAAAAATCACTAAAAGAAGATTTAATGGAACATTTAGAAAGGCAAAGGTAACATCTTTGATAAGGTAGACTCTTTGATATAAGTTGTTTTCTAGAATACTAGTTTTGGTTGCAATAGATTATTGAAATGGCTATGCAATTAAAAGGTTGTTATATCTCCACTCTTTAGAGAGGGACCTATATTTGAATCACCTTGTCTGTGTATCGGAAGCGTTTGTAACAGATTTTTTGACTTGTAATGAAAAGATTGATTTGATATTTGGTTAACAGCTTCACCATGATAAGTTGTATTGTGCCTCCCCATTCAAGGTCTAAAATATCTACTTCCTGTTTGTCAAGTGGACTTTGACAATTTTTCAGCTACTTTTAAATTTTGTTTTAAAAAACCCCCAGATTTTTCAGTTTCTAAAGAAGGGATTGATTTGATATTTGGTAAACATCTACTTCCTGTTTGTCTAGTTGACATTAATTTTGCAAGGAGGTGGGGTATGCTTAGCATGACAATGCTTGAAATTTCATGTTGATTTTTTATACGACCGCAAAAAATTTGTGGACGTATAATGTATGATGCTGTCGTCGTCTGTTAACTTAAGTGTAACCACGATAACTTTAGTTCTAGTTATCGGATTGCTATGAATTTTGACAGTGATGTTTCTTACCATTAAAGGATGGATTGGACTGATTTTGGGGGTTCTCACTTTTTTCGTTTAAAAATTAGGGGCCAAAAAGGGGCAAAAAATGCTACTTTTTTGTTTGTTCCCACAATAACATTTCTTCTGGTTAACTAAATGCTGTTGAATTTTACTCTAATGTTTTATACCATAAATGGATGAATGGGATTGATTTTGGGGGGTCCCCCCTTTATTCATTTAGAAATTAGGGGCCCAAAAAGGGCCAAAAATTCAATTTTTAGCTCACCTGGACCGAAGGTCCATGTGAGCTATTGCCATCACTTGGCGTCCGTCGTCGTCCGTCGTCGTTAACATTTTTCAAACGTTAACTCCTCTAACACCATAAGTCCAATGGCTTTTAAATTTGGCACAGTTGTTAATTAGCATAGGTAGTGTAAAACTAGCGTGGGGATTTTTGATTCGTTGAAAAACATGGCCGCCATGGCTAAAAATAGAACATAGGGGTAAATTGCAGTTTTTTGCAAATAACTCAAAAACGGTAACAGATACCAAAATTCTGGCATAGGGTAAAAGTGATCAGCACCTCAAGATCTACCTGCCCAGAAATTTTCAAGAAGATCCAACAACCGATGTGGGAGTTATTGCCCTTTTTCTGGATTTTTTCAAAATTTTGCACTTATTTAGCCCTATATCTTGAAAACTATACAAGATATTTTAAAAATTCAAATTGCATATGATTAAGCACATCAAGATCTACATTTCATGTAATTAGGTCAAAGCTGTAGAACCATTTCTTTTAGGAGTTATGGCCCTTAAAGCATCAAAATTTACCATTTTTCATTACTTTTACCCTGAATTTCAAAGTTTAACTTGTCTGACACAATAAATCCAACTTCAACCAAACTTGGCAAAGTTGTTTAATAGCATTAATACTACAATTCTGTCTTTCGGATTTTCGATTCGTCAAAAAATATGGCCTCCATGGCTTAAAATAGAACATAGGGGTCAAATAACAGTTTTTTGCAAATAACTCAAAAACGGTAACAGATATCAAAATTCTGATGGGAGACAAAAGTGATTAGCATCTTAAGATCTACCTGCCCTGAAATTTTCAAGAAGATCCAACAAATGACATAGGAGTTATTGCCCCTTTTCTGAATTTTTTCTAAATTTTGCACTTATTTAGCTCTATATCTTGAAAACTATACAAGATATTTCAAAAATTCAAATTGCATATGATTAAGCACATCAAGATCTACAATTCATGTAATTAGGTCAAAGCTGTAGAACCATTTCTTTTAGGAGTTATGGCCCTTAAAACGTCAATATTTACCATTGTTCATTACTTTTCCCCTGACTTGTCTGAAACGGTAAGACTAACTGCATCTTAACATGGCACACTGTTTGATAGCTTATATGCTACAACTCTATCGTTCAGATTTTTGATTCGTAAAAAAACATGGCCACCATGGCTAAAAATAGAACATAGGGGCAAATTTAATTTTCTTGCTAATAACTCAAAACTGGTTTCAGATATCAAAATTGTTCAAGAATCAAAAGTAATCAGCATATTAAGATCTACCTGTCCTGAAATTTCAGAAAAGATCTGACTGCTGATGTGGGAGTTATTGTTCTTTTTCCTAATTTTTGCCAAATTTGCACTTATTAAGCCCAATATCTTGAAAACTAACCAAGATATTTCATAAATTTAAATCGCATATGGTTAAGCAAAATAATATCTACAAATATATGTATCTGTGTAGTTCAGGTGAGCGATTCAGGCTCTTGGGAGCCTCTTGTTTTATTTGTTTGCGTAAAACATGGGTCCTGCTTGGCCAATTGCTATGAAATTTGACAATGATTTGCCTTAACATTAAAGCACACATGGGATCAATTTTTGGGGTACCTCCTTTTTTGCATTTTGAGATAAGGGGCCCCAAAAGGGACCAAAAATGCACCTTTTTATTAGGGACGCCCTATAGTTTTCACTTTGTCCGTCTGTCCGTCCGTCAACAATTCTTGTGAACACTAAAACTCAAAAACACCACAGTTCTGAAACTTTGTACAGCTACTTAGTAGCATGTCATAGTTTGAATATTAAAATTTCATGCAAAAATGAGAAATATTTTTGGAAAAAAACTTCATTTTTTATCAAAAATCAAAGATTTTGAGAATTGGACTTTGTGAACACTAAAACTAAAAACCTTTTAACAATACAGTTCTGAAACTTTGTACAGTTGCTAAGTAGCATGTCATGATTTGCATATGAAAATTTCGTGCAAATCTGTATAATATTTTTTGAAAAAAATTCATTTTTTATCGAAAATCACAGATTTTGAGAATTGGATTTTGTGAACACTAAAACTCAAAAACTGTTAACAATACAGTTCTAAAACTTTGTACAGCTGCTAAGTAGCATGTAATAATTTGCATATTAAAATTTCGTGCAAATCTGTTTGATATTTTAAAAAAAAAACTTCATTTTTTATCGAAAATCACAGATTTTAAGAATTGGACTTTGTGAACACTTAAACTAAAAAATTGTTAACAATACAGTTCAGAAACTTTGTACAGCTGCTAAGTAGCATGTCATGATTTGCATATTAAAATTTCGTGCAAATCTGAATAATATTTTTGTAAAAAACTTCATTTTTTATCGAAAATCACAGATTTTGAGAATTGGAATTTGTGAACAATAAAACTCAAAGGCTAATAACTTCATACACATTCATGGAACATGCCTTAGTGGTTATAATCAAAGTTCGTATGATTTTGAAAACACTTAGATTTTTGCCGCAGGGCCCTTTCTGACTTTGTCAGTATTCTAGATTCTGGTCCTATTTAGAAATTTTTTTTTGCAGGTTAAGTCTTGTCAAGTAGTGAATACAAAATAGGGGATAAATTTTTGCACCAACCCTTCTTCCGTTATAAAATTAGAGGCCAAAAGGTGCCAAAATCGAAACTTTTTTATTTATTGTCTGATTTAAAAAATTGTTTTGCTTATTATAGTTCTTGTCAAATAGTGAATTTACAAAATTTTAATTTGTGACACTCTGCTCCTCCTTATTATTGTTAGGGGCTAAAATGGACAAAAATGAAAAGGTAGCAGATATCCTTTATAAAGGGCCTAAAGGGGTAATACTTTTGTTAAACTGTAATTTATTGTTGGTCAGCTTTTGAAAAAAAAATGAATCATTGTGCAATGTTGAAGGAAAGTCCACCAAAGGCTGCATGTGTCAAAAATTTTTGTCAGTCCACCATGGGCTGCATGTGTCCAGAGCAAGTGACTATTCATATTGGGCCTAAAACGCACCTTGTCGGTCATCAGTCTGTCCTAAACTTTTGTGACAGATTTTTATGCTTATTATAGAAAGACTGGTTTGAAATTTGCTATACAGCTTCACCATGATGAGTTGTATGAATGGGTTTGGCAATTTCATAAAATTTCATAGCATACTTCTTGGCTGTTGATGAACAGATTGATTTAAAGTTTTGCCACAACTCCTCCATGATGGTTTGTACAGTGTCTCCTTTCCTTGTACATTGAATCAGGCGGGCAGGCGTGCATGGGGTGTCAACAATTGGTTTCTGGACCATAACTTAAAAAAAGTTTTTGTCTATTACCTTCATGAAACTTTTGGATATGTTTTACTTATCACCTAAGGAGAAACCCTATTTATGTTCAGGAAATTCCCTATTGAATTTTGATTCCTTTCAAGGTCAAGGTCGCAGCTTTAGAAAAATGTCTGAAAATTGATACCAAGAGTTGTTTCTGAACAATAACTAGATCTGTAAGAAATTTGAGGATATGGACAGGTATGACCAAAGAAGGATCCTTATAAAAGTTTGCCTAAGTAAGTCCCAGAAACCTGGCATTGGGCAAGGCTGCTTTGCCCATAAGTGGTTTAGGATGTGTGCCCTGCATGGTTGAATGGGGAAAGCCATGTCATCTTGTATGCAAGTTCCGAAAGATGCCACATTCCACACACGTTAAAGAACCCTGCTGCAGGATCACCTGCAGGAGGCTTTATTACCTGAACCTACTAATCCCTTCTTTTTGCTGTGGCAGTCTAATATCATCATCATTTCTTTTATTACCCCTTTCACATTCATGTTCCTTATATGACTGAAATATTGTTGTGAGGAGGTAAAACTTCACTTTCTCACTCCTATTTTATACCAAAAGCTGCATTTAGTTTGTATCAAGTGGAGTATGCTGAGCTCAACAACCAATACAATTTCTTGTCTTTTAATGTTTTAGAAAAGAAAGATTGGATTATTACTCCAAGAGAGAAAAGGCAGTTTCCACACCTACAGAGTGCATGTCCATAATCATAGATGGCATGGATCAGGCAAAAACAGGACTACCTCATTTTAGAGGATGGGCAAGACCAAAGGTATTTAGAATTTTCAGCTGCACAGCTAAATATAATAAATATAAAATGTCACACTTTTGCCCCTTTTGGGCCCCTCGTTCCTAAACAAAAAGAGAAGGGACACCCAAAATCATCCCCACCCTTTAATTTATGGCGAGTAACACTACTGTAAAGTTTCATAGCATTTGGTCAACCAAAACAAGTTATTGTGGAAACAAATAAAAAAGTTGCTTTTTTTGCCCCTTTAGGGCCCTTAGTTTCTAAACGAAAAAAAGAGGGGACACCCAAAATCAGCCAAACCCTTCCTTTTATGGTAAGTAACATTGCTGTAAAGTTTCATAGCATTTGGTCAACCAGAACAAAAGTTATTATGGAAAAGATTTAAAAAGTTGCTTTTTTGGCCCCATTTGGGCCTCTAATTTCTAAACAAAAAAAAGAGGGGACACCCAAAATCAGCCCAACCCTTCCTTTTATGGTAAGTAAAGTTTCTTAGCATTTGGTCAACTAGAACAAAAGTTATTGTGGAAACAAATAAAAAAGTCACTTTTTTGTCCCTTTAGGGCCCCTAATTTCTAAATGAAAAAAGAAGGGACACCCAAAATTAGCCCAACCCTTTCTATTATAGTATGTAACATTACTGTAAAGTTTCATAGCATTTGGTCAACCAGAACAAAAGTTATTGTGGAAAAAAATTTAAGTTACTTTTTTGGCCCCTTTTGGGCCCCTAATTTCTAAACGAAATTATAAAAAGTTCCTTAAAGGGGAGGTGCACATCTTCAATATATCTGTAATCACTGTGTAAAATTTCAGAAAGATCTAGTGTTTGGTTTTTGAGATTCAGATTAAACAAGACGTGCACCCCATAGCGGGACTGGCGGACGGACGGACGGACGGAGTGACCCGGCTACTAGACCTGATTTCGCCTTCAGCGACGCAGGTAAAAAGCTGTGTTTCTTCTACTTTTTAGCTCACCTGTCCTAAAAAGTCACGTGAGCTATTGCCATCACTTGGTGTCTGTCATTGTATGATGTCTGTTGTCCATTGCATTAAACATTTCACATTTTTGCTACCTCCTTAGAAACTATTTGACCAATTTCGACCAAACTTTTCAGAATTGATGTATGGATGATCCCTTACTTAGATTGCAAACATTTTTCAAATCCAGCAAAAAACATGGCTGCCAAGTCTGAACATAGTTTTACATTGGACCCTATGGGAAAAATGCATTCAGCTATTTTCTCTGCAACTATTAACCACAATGGAACCAAACTTTATAGAAATGATGTGCGGGAAGACCTTTACCCATTTCAATGGCTCACTTTGTATATATTTGGATGGTTTTGAACTGTAAAATCTATATATCAATAGTCAATTTCCTATTAGTCCTAGGTGGATGAAATTGGTATACAAATGTCCCTGTAGTACCTCTCTGTGTCTACATCCTCATCATTTGAACTTGACCTTGATTTTCTCCATGGGTGACTAACTTTTTTCAATACATTATGTTAGGCTGGGAAAGGTTTTATTAGCCCTTTGATATCTAAAGAACTGTTTGCCCTATGTAGATGAAATATGATGGTTTGAAAATGAATGACTTTATGAGGAAGATGATTTTGAAACAGGCTAACATACCTAGTGTAACTCTTGTTTTATTTCAGGAAGCCAAAAAATACTTGAAGACACATATAACTGGAACCATTGTGCATGGAAAAGGCAACCTATTTTTCATTGATTGCAATGAATACTCTCATGACCCAAATTTAACTGCAACCTGTCTTCTTAATGCTCTGTATGAACAGATGACAGGATATCATCTACCTCCAACACTTTATATCCAGTGTGATAACTGCGGCAGAGAGAACAAAAACAAAGTCATACTGGCCTTTCTTGCATATCTGTGTATGAAAGGATATGTAAAAGATGTAAGTTTGAGCTTTCTGTTAATTTTATGCACCCTGTCATCACATAAGGGCTATTTCAGAAATAAAGTATCTTCTGGGGGCAGATATAGGGGTACCACTTATAAATTTGAATTAAAAAACACATAATATATAATAAAAAGTTCACAAATCCCAACTTCCCCACCTATAAGATTTTAAAATGATGGCGTTCTGCCCCCAGGAGACATTTTTTTCTGGAAGAGCCCTTCAACTTTCTACAGAATGAACTTTACATAAGTTTTAAGCTGTTTAGCAGGTTATTGGACTTTGACTTCCTGTACAACAATTTAATGATTTTTTTCTTCTATTGGGTCAGTGGTAAAATGTTTGTAACACTTTTCTCAAAAGCCATTAATGGTAGGCTCCTGAAATAATGTATGCAGTCTCAAGTATGTGTCTAATAGGCTAATAGGTTGTAACCTATTTAGGGGGTGTGGAAAATTGTATTGCTTGCTGTTCATTGAGCAGGGACCTGGAATCTGTTCTTTTAAATATTAATGACAATGACATTATTCCAAATTGCTTTCTTTGTTGTGTCCAAATCCAAATGTTTCAATATCTTAAGCAGAAAATGAAAGTCTTGAAAAATACAACTTTTAGTGCTTTGTTAAAATTTCCTCTTCTCAGTTTCTTTATTTTCAATGACTATTTTATTTACATATCAGTGTGTTTGAAAAAAAATAATGTTATCTAATAATTTGGCAATGATATATGGTCAATATCATAATGTTGGGTCCATGTCTGGGTGAAATATTTAGATGAAAGATTTGGAATCCTTAGCACAATTCTTTTGCATTTTATCAAAATACCTCATGTTTTGTTGTTTATACTAAATAGGTATTTCTGGAGTTAGAGTTTAAATGCCTTTTGTGCGTAGGAGGGGACTTAAGATTAAGGGATAAGTGTTTAATAAAGCAGTGACTTATATAAGAAATTTATCATTATATTTTCACAAATTTGGTTTTTTAATTCAATTGCTACTTATACTCAGTTGCCACTAATGTAATGACAATAGCATGCTCATCATATTAAAAAAACAGGCTCTGCCAGCAAATTCCAGAAAAAGGGCAATAACTTCTTGTTTGATCTTCTTGAATCTTGAACATTTCTAGACAGGTAGATTCTGATGTGCTGACCACTTTTATCCATACCAGAGTTTGATATCTGATACTGTTTTTGAGTTTTACTTGTACTAGCATGACTAGGTTATTTGGTTAAAGTGTATATGAGTTGTATATGTTACAGGTTTACTTATCTTTCCTAATGAAAGGACACACCCATGAAGATGTTGACCAGCGATTCAGTACTATCTCACAACATCTCTGTAAAGTCAATGCTATGACAATGTCTTCATTGAAGGATGAGATCAGGAAAGCCTTTGTGACTCCATGTCATGTAGAACAACTGGGAACTGTGTGGAATGTAAGAGAATGGATGTCAGATTCAATCAACACCATTCAATACCACTCTTATGCACATCAGTTTTGGTAATTTAATATTTTGTAATAAACACGAAAAAGAAGATAGCTTAAAGACAGTTTTTCTATATTTGCTTGGAATATATTATGATTATAGTTGACATATATTACAAATTAAAAAGGATACAAGGTTTCATCTCTTTTTAGACTTCCCATACATATATCTACTTCTGGTGTACTAAGTGTAATGGATTTTTTTTTACAGGATTGTAGTAATGGAAACTTTTAAACAAAAATTACACCACGATAATTTCTGCTTTTATAGTACGTGCATTCTTGACCTATACAAGTATATAGAATATTTCAGACCAATGAATGATTTAGTGTATCCTTAGCACTGCTCAGTGTGAAATTATAAGTTTGTTCAGTGGCTTCTTTGTTCTAGTCCTAATTCTATAAAAACAAAAATAAATAAATATTTTTGTTTTGTAGGTTAACTGTTGACTCTCCTGGTCATGTTTCAATGAAGGCACGTCTCTGGTCCACAGAAGAATGGTACCCTGCACCTGATGAAGACCCCATTGAACTCCTATTGTATGATCAATACAATAAACAGTGCATTCCAACAGGTATAAATTGTCCAATGTAATAATTATCCCCCCTTTTTAGAGAGTGGGCTTTATTGGAATCAACTTGTCTATTTTCTGGAACTTGTGACAGATTTCTTTGCTTAAATTAACACTAATATGATATTTGGTATACATCATGTTGTGTTGTACTGTGCCGATTTATCAGACATCTACTTCCTATTTGCCAAGCCAACTCACATGATTTTTTCAAATTTTTGTCTCGCCTGCGACAAAAGTCCAAGAAGGCGACGTTTCACAACGGCAGCGGCGTTGTCCACAATTTGTAAGAGTTTTTTTCTTGTGTCTGTTTAACAACTTTTACTTATGGTAGGTCAATGATATTTGGTATGCATTATTATCCGCATAATTGTAGATAAAATCCATGGTCAATTTATACAGATGCCCCTGATTTTACGGTCCAGTGACTTTTGACATTTTACTCTGTTTATATAGGACTTGTACATGTTGTAAGAGTTTTTTCTTGGGTCCGTTTAACAACTTCTACTCATGGTAGACCAATTATATTTGATGTGCATCATCATCAGGATAGTTGAAGATCAAATCCAATAAGGTTGAATTGTGCATATGCCACTGCAGTCATGGTTCACTGATTGACATTTTACTCTGTTTCCAACAGGGACAGGCCAGACATCTCTCTGTGTTAGCAGTTTATAATTTTTTGTAACAGAGTTTCAGCTTTTAATGAAAACATTGAAATGATATTTGGTGAACATCTTCACTATGTCTTTCCAATTCAGTTTTGTTGGACATCTATTTCCTGTTTACCAAGATGACTTAATCTTGCATTGAGTATGGGAATGCTTGTTCTTGCTGAACAGTAGCAAAATCCCAATCATATACATGTACATTTATTTATAAATCCATTAAACATGCTTGTAATTTCACAAATACTTTCAATGTGTAAGGCACTGTGGCCTGAAAAGTTTATGCCCAATTTTGAAATGTTGTTTAATACCACAAAGTTATAGGTTCAGAACAAATTTCATTTAGATATTTCACTTTAGTGATTAAATTTGTCATTCTGATTTCAATTATGGGGTTACTATATCAGATTTGAATTTTTGCATGATGAGACCACAGCGCTGGATATGAATGCTTTATAGAAAGCAAATTCTGTTACCTGGAGTGTCTGCTTGAATGATTAGCATGTAAGTTGATGTCAAAAGTTTTCATGCACCTGCGATGAGTTGTGTAGGCATTTAGTTTTCAAAAGTCAGTCAATGTCTGCTCCTCCTTATAAACTTTTTTGTCAAGTGTTTCTTGGACACAGTGAATAATAAAGATTGGAAATTCTGCTGGATGATTCAGTATAACAAACTATTAGTCCTATGTAATATGGGGACCTGTCAAAACCTTACTTTCTCTTTGGACTGTGGTGGCAAATGTGTATCCTCAATATCTTTTAAGATATCAACAAGATAAAATTTTTGTGTTTGCACTTTGCAGAGAGCTGCAGCTAACACAATGAGCCAATGATTCTTATCTGCTTGAAGATCAGTGTAGAAATAAGCCTTTGATATTTAAATTGAAATTTGTTTATTTCTATTTTAAATTAGGGATTCCATCAACTGTTGATCCTGATTTTGAAAAACTTGATCTGGATGACTTTAAACAGAACATCAGCAAGATGAAAAGTCATTTAACACATCATCAATATGAGGAATGGAATGAATTTTGTGAGAATCCTCATGATAGTGCAAGGCGGAGAAACCTATGGCCTCTCTCTTCTATTCTTCCTGTTCATAAGGTCATAGCCTTACCTGTAACAGTAAATACAGCACCCACAGACATTCATGACTTTATTGAACAGGAACGAAACAGACCCAGAGTAAGACATTGAAATATTTAGTTACTTGTTTTACCACTTGAAAAAAACTTGATAATGTTCATGTATTTTATACCCCAACTCTTTATACAGAGGGATAGGTCTATCAATCAGCCTGGCTGAAACTTTGGTAATAGATTTCTTGAATTATAATGAACAGATTGATTTGATATTTTTTAAAAGCTTCACCATGAGATGTTCTGTGCCTATCCAGTCAAGGTTTGTCGCACATCTACTTCCTGTTTTTCAAGGTGACCTTAGTTTTGCAACTAATTTTTCAATCTTAACACATTTGAAGAAGAACTTAAAGTCTCATGGCATTTCAATCGATAGTATGCTGTTAGAACAAATGTTAGCCATACATCAAGACAATTTAACATGTTTTACTTAAGACAAATTGAATTAATGAGGAAATAATAATTTTTGAAAATGAAATACTACTTTTCATGGACTTCCAAGTCCCTCCAACACAAGGTAAGAAGGCAAAAAATTGAGTTTGTGATTCACATTGTACTTAAACCGAAAATACTTCTGAAAGAACATATATAATTTTAATACCCCCCAATTAAAAAGTGGGTGGTATATAGTGTTCATGGTGTCAGTGTGTCCGTCCGTCCTTCTGTCCATCTTTAACGCCTTACGGTACCCATCTTTAATCCGCCAATCCTCCTAAACCAATTGTATTTCAACAAAATTTTCGCACATTTTTACTGATAATGTAGATGTGCACCTCCTATTTTAAAATTGATTGAATCGATATTTTGGTTTTACCAGAGCAAAACATGGACTAAGCCATTTTTAGCTCACCTGACCTGAAGAGTCATGTGAGCTATTGCCATCACTTGGCGTCCATCGTCCGTCTGTTTCCGTAAACTTTTTCAAACGTTAACTCCACTGACACCATAACTCCAATTGCAACTAAACTTGGTACAGTTGTTTATTGGCATATGTGATTAAAAATAACTGTTTGGATTTTTGATTCGACAAAAAAACATGGCCGCCATGGCTAAAAATTGAACATAGGGGTAAATTGTAGTTTTTTGCAAATAACTCAAAAACGGTCAAAATTGTGGCAGAGGGTTAAAGTGATCAGCACCTCAAGATCTTCCTGCCCTGAAATTTTGAAGAAGATCCAACAACCCATGTAGGAGTTATTGCCCTTTTTCCCGATTTTTTCAAAAAATCACACTTTTTAACCTCAATATCTTGAAACTATTAAAGATATTTGAGAAATTTAAATAGCATGTTTTTAAGCACATCAAGATCTTCAAAATCTGTAATAGGGTCAAAGTTGTATAACCTTTCCTTTTAAGAGTTATTCCCCTTAGAACGTCAAAATTGACCATTTTCACAGCATTTCACCATTACATTGAAACGTTAACTCCTCTGACACCATAAGTCCAATTGTAACTAAACTTCGTACAGTTGTTAATTGGCATGTGATTTAATACAATTGTTAGGATTTTTGATTTGACAAAAAACATGGCTGCTATTGCTAAAAATAGAACATAGGGGTAAATTGTAGTTATTATTTTTTTGCAAATAACTCAAAAATGGTCACAGATATCAAAATTGTGACAGAGGGTTAAAGTGATCAGCACCTCAAGATCTACCTGCCCTGAAATTTTTAAGAAGATCCAACAACCCATGTATGAGTTATTGCCCTTTTTCCCGATTTTTTCAAAAGTTGCACTTATGAACCTTAATATCTTGAAAACTATTAAAGATATTTGGGAAAATTAAATTGGATTTTGTTAAGCACATCAAGATCTTCAAAATCTATAATAGGGTCAAAGTTGTAGGCCCTTACTTTTAGGTGATATTCCCATTAGAACGTCAAAATTGTCCATGTTCATAGCCTTTACCCATTGTATTAGAATACATTTAAGCTAGATAACAACTTTTAATTACAATATTGCTTAGTTAAGCCACACAAAAAATTAATATGATGGAAGTTTTTTATTGACCCCTTATATGAGTTATGGTACCTTAAATGTCCAAGTAACTGTTTATGCCTTATAGCAGGAAAAGCTAGAAAATAATAAAAAGCTTTTTATTCCTAAAATGTTCAGCTAATTAAACTATACACTTTAATGCATTAAGTTAATTGATGTTGTCAGATGACCCCTAATATTGAAGTTATGGCCCTTTAAATGTAAAAAGGCATTTATGTAAGGTTAGCGATTCAGGCTCCTGGGAGCCTCTTGTTACCATTACCACTGAGGGAACCCATTCCTAATCCGCTACTCCTCCTAAACCAATGAATGAATTTTAATGAAACTTTTTTTCAAATTCTTACTGATATGATGTAGATGTGCACCTCCTCTTTTAGAATTTGATTAAATTGATATTGTGGGTTTCCAATATGGGGGCAAAAATTTTGACTTTTCAAAGCTTCAAGCTTTTCATCTCATATATCCACAGGAACTTGAAATAAAGGACACAACGAATTCTAGGAAGTCTGCTTCATATTCAGATCTATATCTCGAAATAGACTCACAAGGAAGACTTTCAACAAAGCTCTTTGACAAACGTGAAGACTTCAACTCCAATGGTTAACTTTCCATTCTTGTGTGGCAACATTCCATCCGCTCCAGCTTATGGAGTTTACGTATCACAACTGATTCACTATTCCATAGCTTGTGGAAATTACATCGAGTTTCCTTAGTAGAGCGTCACGACTGAGCCAGAAATTGTTGACACAAGGTTATGTTGCTTCTCAGTTGTTGTCTTTACTGAAAAAGTTTTACGGGAGACATCATTCATGAGCTCATAGACAAATACAGGATTTCTATCTCACAGATGAGTGCAGATGTTGGATTGTCATAGGGCTTTGCTGTATTTTCTTTCTTCATCAGTTTGACTTGCTGAATGGACAATTGGTGACATGACGGGTGCGCTATAGCAGGCAGGAACCGTTTACTCTTCTGGAGCATCTGAGGTCACTCTCGTTAGTTCTTAAGTTCGTGTTACTAGTTGTCATTCAGTTGTTTCTGTATTGTGATTTTCTGTTGTTTCTTTGTGTTGTCTTTTACATTTCGTTCTCTGGACTTGTCTTACAATTTCGGACTTTTGATATTCGGATGTTCCTTTGGTACCTCATTTGCTTCTTTCAACCTAGGGGTCTTCAAGTGGGGGGTATCAATTTGTGAGCATTGCTCACAGTTCATCTATTTTTTTTTTTTTACAAATATTCAATTATTTTTACAGATAAGAACAAAGAAAAGGAAAAGAAAAGATTAAAGAAGTCAGATCAAATGTGTGTTTAGCTGTTTGGACATGCTGTTTTACATTTTATTGAAGAAGCAGTGGCAAGAATAGTCTGTTGTGATTTTACCATATTTCATGTGATGTTGGGTTCATTTTTGTCTCGCCTGCGAAGCAGAGCGGGACATAGGTGTTACTTTACCGGCGGCGGCGACGGCAGCGTTAACTTTTTGGAAAAGTTTTGCGAGCACCTCCATATCTCAAGAACTATAGGTCCTGGGTTGATGAAACTTTGTATGCATATGCCCCAGTAGTAGCTTAGCACAGTTGCATCCCCATCTTTTGACCTTGACCTTGATTTTCCGGTTGAGTGACTTTGACAATTTTCAATACATATAATAGCAATGGAAAAGTTTTGCGAGCACCTCCATATCTCAAGAACAATAGGTCCTGGGTTGATGAAACTTGGTATGCATATGCCCCAGTAGTAGCTTAGCACAGTTGCATCCCCATCTTTTGACCTTGACCTTGATTTTCCGGTTGACTGACTTTGACAATTTTCAATTCATATAATAGCAATGGAAAAGTTTTGCGAGCACCTCCATATCTCAAGAACTATAGGTCCTAGGTTGATTAAACTTGGTATGCATATGCCCCAGTAATAGCTTAGCACAGTTGCATCCCCATCTTTTGACCTTGACCTTGATTTTCCGGTTGACTGACTTTGACAATTTTCAATACATATAATAGCAATGAAAAAGTTTTGCGAGCACCTCCATATCTCAAGAACTATAGGTCCTGGGTTGATGGAACTTGGTATGCATATGCCCCAGTAGTAGCTAAGCACAGTTGCATCCCCATCTTTTGACCTTGACCCTGATTTTCCGGTTGAGTGATTTTGACAATTTTCAATACATATAATAGCAATGGAAAAGTTTTGCGAGCACCTCCATATCTCAAGAACTATAGGTCCTAGGTTGATGAAACTTGGTATGCATATGCCCCAGTAGTAGCTTAGCACATTTGCATCCTCATCTTTTGACCTTGACCTTGATTTTCTGGTTGAGTGACTTTGATTATTTTTATTGCATATATTTTCAATGTTTAAGTTCTATAAACATCTTTTGATCTCAGAAACTGAAAATCCATGTAAATTCAAAATATAGTGGAAGTAAGAAAGAATAATTGTTTCTGATGGTGCCGGCAGGCGAGACATACTTTAGTGTTAACTCTTGTTTTTTTTTTATTTATAATACCCCACATTTGTAGAAAATGGGTGGTTTATAGTGATCATGTGTCTACCTGTTTTTCATCCTTCTATTGCCTGAGTGTATTATCTCCATTTAAATCACTGAAATGTTTACACAATTGAGTGACTTTGACAATTTTCCATACATTATAATGGGCTGGGTAAGGTTTTATGAGCACATTCAAACCTCAAGAACTATAAGTCATATGGAGATGAAACTTGGTATCCATATGCCCCAGTAGTAGCTTGGTACATCTGCGTTCCCATCTTTTGACCATGACTTTGATTTTCCAGTTGTGTGACTTTGACTGTTTGTAATATATTATAATGAGCTGGGTAACGTTTTATGAGCACCTTCATATCTCAAGAACTATAAGTCCTAGGTTGATGAAACTTGGTATGCATATGCCCCAGTGGTAGGTTAGCACATATGAATCCCCATCTTTTGACCTTGATCTTGATTTTTTGGTTGAGTGACTTTGACAATTTTCAATACATTATAATGGGAACTATAAGTCCTAAGTTGATGAAACTTGGTATGCATATGCCCCAGTTGTAGCTTAGTACATCTGCATCCCCATCATTTGACCTTGATCTTGATTTTCTGGTTGAGTGATTATTAATTTTTATACAACCGCAAAAAAATTGTGGTCGTATAATGGTATGAAGCTGTCATGGTCGTTGTTGTCATTGTCTGTTAACTTTTAAGGTTTCCACGATAACTTAAGTTCTAGTTATTCGATTGACTTCAAATTTGGCAGTGTTGTTCCTTACTATGAAAGGATGGATGGGATTGACTTTGGGGGTCCCCCCTTTTTATGCCCACCTGAGGACATGTCCATTAAGTTTTTTACTCATGTCCCTCCGTTCGTCCATACGAATTTCCGTCAAGTTTTTCTCAGAAACCATTAATGGGAATGACTTAAAAAATGGTAGTATTTATGTTTTGATGTACAAGTAGAGCAGTTAATCAGTGTTAGTGTATCTCTATTTTAGGGTAGGAAAAGGCTGATACTGAATTGTAGTATTTATGTTTTGATGTACAAGTAGAACAGTTAATCAGTGTTAGTGTAACTCTATTTTAGGGTAGGAAAAGGCTGATACTGAATTGTAGTATTCATGTTTTGATGTACAAGTAGAGCAGTTAATCAATGTTAGTGTAACTCTATTTTGGGGTAGGAAAAGGCTGATACTGAATTGTAGTATTCATGTTTTGATGTACAGGTAGAGCAGTTAATCAGTGTTAGTGTTACTCTATTTTGGGATAGGAAAAGGCTGATACTGAATTGTAGTATTCATGTTTTGATGTACAAGTAGAGCAGTTAATCAGTGTTAGTGTAACTCTATTTTGGGGTAGGAAAAGGCTGATACTGAATTGTAGTATTTATGTTTTGATGTACAAGTAGAGCAGTTAATCAGTGTTAGTGTAACTCTATTTTAGGGTAGGAGAAGGCTGATACTGAATTGTAGTATTCATGTTTTGATGTACAAGTAGAGCAGTTAATCAATGTTAGTGTAACTCTATTTTGGGGAAGGAAAAGGCTGATACTGAATTGTAGTATTCATGTTTTGATGTACAGGTAGAGCAGTTAATCAGTGTTAGTGTTACTCTATTTTGGGATAGGAAAAGGCTGATACTGAATTGTAGTATTCATGTTTTGATGTACAAGTAGAGCAGTTAATCAGTGTTAGTGTAACTCTATTTTGGGGTAGGAAAAGGCTGATACTGAATTGTAGTATTCATGTTTTGATGTACAAGTAGAACAGTTAATCAGTGTTAGTGTATATCTATTTTGGGGTAGGAAAAGGCTGATACTGAATTGTAGTATTCATGTTTTGATGTACAAGTAGAGCAGTTAATCAGTGTTAGTGTAACTCTATTTTAGGGTAGGAAAAGGCTGATACTGAATTGTAGTATTCATGTTTTGATGTACAAGTAGAACAGTTAATCAGTGTTAGTGTATATCTATTTTGGGGTAGGAAAAGGCTGATACTGAATTGTAGTATTCATTCATGTTTTGATGTACAAGTAGATCAGTTAATCAGTCTAAGTGTAACTCTTTTTTGGGGTAGGAAAAGGCTGATACTGAATTGTAGTATTCATGTTTTGATGTACAAGTAGAGTAGTTAATCAGTGTTAGTGTAACTCTATTTTCGGGTAGGAAAAGGCTGATACTGAATTGTAGTATTCATGTTTTGATGTACAAGTAGAGCAATTAATCAGTGTTTGTGTAACTCTATTTTGGGGTAGGAAAAGGCTGATACTGAATTGTAGTATTTATGTTTTGATGTACAAGTAGAGCAGTTAATCAGTGTTAGTGTAACTCTATTTTAGGGTAGGAAAAGGCTGATACTGAATTGTAGTATTTATGTTTTGATGTACAAGTAGAGCAGTTAATCAGTTTTAGTGTAACTCTATTTTAGGGTAGGAGAAGGCTGATACTGAATTGTAGTATTCATGTTTTGATGTACAAGTAGAGCAGTTAATCAGTGTTAGTGTAACTCTATTTTAGGGTAGGAGAAGGCTGATACTGAATTGTAGTTTTCATGTTTTGATGTACAAGTAGAGCAGTTAATCAATGTTAGTGTAACTCTATTTTGGGGTAGGAAAAGGCTGATACTGAATTGTAGTATTCATGTTTTGATGTACAGGTAGAGCAGTTAATCAGTGTTAGTGTTACTCTATTTTGGGATAGGAAAAGGCTGATACTGAATTGTAGTATTCATGTTTTGATGTACAAGTAGAGCAGTTAATCAGTGTTAGTGTAACTCTATTTTGGGGTAGGAAAAGGCTGATACTGAATTGTAGTATTCATGTTTTGATGTACAAGTAGAACAGTTAATCAGTGTTAGTGTATATCTATTTTGGGGTAGGAAAAGGCTGATACTGAATTGTAGTATTCATGTTTTGATGTACAAGTAGAGCAGTTAATCAGTGTTAGTGTAACTCTATTTTGGGGTAGGAAAAGGCTGATACTGAATTGTAGTATTCATGTTTTGATGTACAAGTAGAGCAGTTAATCAATGTTAGTGTAACTCTATTTTGGGGTAGGAAAAGGCTGATACTGAATTGTAGTATTCATGTTTTGATGTACAGGTAGAGCAGTTAATCAGTGTTAGTGTATATCTATTTTGGGATAGGAAAAGGCTGATACTGAATTGTAGTATTCATGTTTTGATGTACAAGTAGAGCAGTTAATCAGTGTTAGTGTAACTCTATTTTGGGGTAGGAAAAGGCTGATACTGAATTGTAGTATTCATGTTTTGATGTACAAGTAGAACAGTTAATCAGTGTTAGTGTATATCTATTTTGGGGTAGGAAAAGGCTGATACTGAATTGTAGTATTCATGTTTTGATGTACAAGTAGAGCAGTTAATCAGTGTAAGTGTAACTCTATTTTAGGGTAGGAAAAGGCTGATACTGAATTGTAGTATTCATGTTTTGATGTACAAGTAGAACAGTTAATCAGTGTTAGTGTATATCTATTTTGGGGTAGGAAAAGGCTGATACTGAATTGTAGTATTCATTCATGTTTTGATGTACAAGTAGATCAGTTAATCAGTCTAAGTGTAACTCTTTTTTGGGGTAGGAAAAGGCTGATACTGAATTGTAGTATTCATGTTTTGATGTACAAGTAGAGTAGTTAATCAGTGTTAGTGTAACTCTATTTTCGGGTAGGAAAAGGCTGATACTGAATTGTAGTATTCATGTTTTGATGTACAAGTAGAGCAGTTAATCAGTGTTTGTGTAACTCTATTTTGGGGTAGGAAAAGGCTGATACTGAATTGTAGTATTTATGTTTTGATGTACAAGTAGAGCAGTTAATCAGTGTTAGTGTAACTCTATTTTAGGGTAGGAAAAGGCTGATACTGAATTGTAGTATTTATGTTTTGATGTACAAGTAGAGCAGTTAATCAGTGTTAGTGTAACTCTATTTTAGGGTAGGAGAAGGCTGATACTGAATTGTAGTATTCATGTTTTGATGTACAAGTAGAGCAGTTAATCAGTGTTAGTGTAACTCTATTTTAGGGTAGGAGAAGGCTGATACTGAATTGTAGTTTTCATGTTTTGATGTACAAGTAGAGCAGTTAATCAATGTTAGTGTAACTCTATTTTGGGGTAGGAAAAGGCTGATACTGAATTGTAGTATTCATGTTTTGATGTACAGGTAGAGCAGTTAATCAGTGTTAGTGTTACTCTATTTTGGGATAGGAAAAGGCTGATACTGAATTGTAGTATTCATGTTTTGATGTACAAGTAGAGCAGTTAATCAGTGTTAGTGTAACTCTATTTTGGGGTAGGAAAAGGCTGATACTGAATTGTAGTATTCATGTTTTGATGTACAAGTAGAACAGTTAATCAGTGTTAGTGTATATCTATTTTGGGGTAGGAAAAGGCTGATACTGAATTGTAGTATTCATGTTTTGATGTACAAGTAGAGCAGTTAATCAGTGTTAGTGTAACTCTATTTTGGGGTAGGAAAAGGCTGATACTGAATTGTAGTATTCATGTTTTGATGTACAAGTAGAGCAGTTAATCAATGTTAGTGTAACTCTATTTTGGGGTAGGAAAAGGCTGATACTGAATTGTAGTATTCATGTTTTGATGTACAGGTAGAGCAGTTAATCAGTGTTAGTGTATATCTATTTTGGGATAGGAAAAGGCTGATACTGAATTGTAGTATTCATGTTTTGATGTACAAGTAGAGCAGTTAATCAGTGTTAGTGTAACTCTATTTTGGGGTAGGAAAAGGCTGATACTGAATTGTAGTATTCATGTTTTGATGTACAAGTAGAACAGTTAATCAGTGTTAGTGTATATCTATTTTGGGGTAGGAAAAGGCTGATACTGAATTGTAGTATTCATGTTTTGATGTACAAGTAGAGCAGTTAATCAGTGTTAGTGTAACTCTATTTTAGGGTAGGAAAAGGCTGATACTGAATTGTAGTATTCATGTTTTGATGTACAAGTAGAACAGTTAATCAGTGTTAGTGTATATCTATTTTGGGGTAGGAAAAGGCTGATACTGAATTGTAGTATTCATTCATGTTTTGATGTACAAGTAGATCAGTTAATCAGTCTAAGTGTAACTCTTTTTTGGGGTAGGAAAAGGCTGATACTGAATTGTAGTATTCATGTTTTGATGTACAAGTAGAGTAGTTAATCAGTGTTAGTGTAACTCTATTTTCGGGTAGGAAAAGGCTGATACTGAATTGTAGTATTCATGTTTTGATGTACAAGTAGAGCAGTTAATCAGTGTTAGTGTAACTCTATTTTAGGGTAGGAAAAGGCTGATACTGAATTGTAGTATTCATGTTTTGATGTACAAGTAGAGCAGTTAATCAGTGTTAGTATAACTCTATTTTGGGGTAGGAAAAGGCTGATACTGAATTGTAGTATTCATGTTTTGATGTACAAGTAGAGCAGTTAATCAGTGTTTGTGTAACTCTATTTTGGGGTAGGAAAAGGCTGATACTGAATTGTAGTATTCATGTTTTGATGTACAAGTAGAGCAGTTAATCAGTGTTAGTGTTACTCTATTTTGGGTTAGGAAAAGGCTGATACTGAATTGTAATATTCGTGTTTTGATGTACAAGTAGAGCAGTTAATCAGTGTTAGTGTAACTCTATTTTGGGGTAGGAAAAGGCTGATACTGAATTGTAGTATTTATGTTTTGATGTACAGGTAGAGCAGTAAATCAGTGAATTTTTGTAGCCATGTTTTGATGTACAAGTAGAGCAGTTAAAATTCTATTTTTGGGGGGTAGGAAAAGGCTGATACTGAATTGTAGAATTCGTGTTTTGATGTACAAGTAAAGCAGTTAATCAGTGTTAGTGTAACTCTATTTTGGGGTAGGAAAAGGCTGATACTGAATTGTAGTATTCGTGTTTTGATGAACAAGTAGAGCAGTTTATCAGTGATAGTGTAACTCTATTTTGGGGTAGGAAAAGGCTGATACTGAATTGTAGTATTTATGTTTTGATATACAAGTAAAGCAGTTAATCAGTGTTAGTGTATATCTATTTTGGGGTAGGAAAAGGCTGATACTGAATTGTAGTATTCGTGTTTTGATGAACAAGTAGAGCAGTTAAAATTCTTTTTTGGGGGTAGGAAAAGGCTGATACTGAATTGTAGAATTCATGTTTTGATGTACAAGTAGAGCAGTTAATCAGTGTTAGTGTATATCTATTTTGGGTTAGGAAAAGGCTGATACTGAATTGTAATATTCGTGTTTTGATGTACAAGTAGAGCAGTTAATCAGTGTTAGTGTAACTCTATTTTGGGGTAGGAAAAGGCTGATACTGAATTGTAGTATTTATGTTTTGATGTACAAGTAGAGCAGTTAATCAGTGTTTGTGTAACTCTATTTTGGGGTAGGAAAAGGCTGATACTGAATTGTAGTATTCATGTTTTGATGTACAAGTAGAGCAGTTAATCAGTGTTAGTGTATATCTATTTTGGGTTAGGAAAAGGCTGATACTGAATTGTAATATTCGTGTTTTAATGTACAAGTAGAGCAGTTAATCAGTGTTAGTGTAACTCTATTTTGGGGTAGGAAAAGGCTGATACTGAATTGTAGTATTTATGTTTTGATGTACAAGTAGAGCAGTTAATCAGTGAATTTTTGTAGCCATGTTTTGATGTACAAGTAGAGCAGTTAAAATTCTATTTTTGGGGGGTAGGAAAAGGCTGATACTGAATTGTAGAATTCGTGTTTTGATGTACAAGTAAAGCAGTTAATCAGTGTTAGTGTAACTCTTTTTTGGGGTAGGAAAAGGCTGATACTGAATTGTAGTATTCGTGTTTTGATGAACAAGTAGAGCAGTTTATCAGTGATAGTGTAACTCTATTTTGGGGTAGGAAAAGGCTGATACTGAATTGTAGTATTTATGTTTTGATATACAAGTAAAGCAGTTAATCAGTGTTAGTGTATATCTGTTTTGGGGTAGGAAAAGGCTGATACTGAATTGTAGTATTCGTGTTTTGATGAACAAGTAGAGCAGTTAAAATTCTATTTTGGGGGTAGGAAAAGGCTGATACTGAATTGTAGAATTCATGTTTTGATGTACAAGTAGAGCAGTTAATCAGTGTTAGTGTAACTCTATTTTGGGTCAGGAAAAGGCTGATACTGAATTGTAGTATTCATGTATTGATTGAGCAATTAATCAGTGTTAGTGTTACTCTATTTTGGGGTAGGAAAAGGCTGATACTGAATTGTAGTATTCATGTTTTGGTGTACAACTAGAGCAGTTATAATTCAATTTTGGGGTAGGAAAAGGCTGACACTGAATTGTAGTATTCATGTTTTGATGTACAAGTAGAGCAGTTAATCAGTGTTGGTGTTACTCTATTTTGGGGTAGGAAAAGGCTGATACTGAATTGTAAAATTCGTGTTTTGATGTACAATTAGAGCAGTTAATCAGTGTTAGTGTTACTCTATTTGGGGTAGGAAAAGGCTGATACTGAATTGTAGTATTCATGTTTTGATGTACAGGTAGAGCAAGTAATCAGTGTTAGTGTAACTCTATTTTGGGGGGTAGGAAAAGGCTGATACTGAATTGTAGTATTCGTGTTTTGATGTTCAAGTAGAGCAGTTAAAATTCTATTTTGGGGGTAGGAAAAGGCTGATACTAAATTGTAGAATTCGTGTTTCGATGTACAAGTAGAGCAGTTAATCAGTGTTAGTGTAACTCTATTTTGGGGTAGGAAAAGGCTGATACTGAATTGTAGTATTCATGTTTTGATGTACAAGTACAGCAGTTAATCAGTGTTAGTGTTACTCTATTTTGGGGTAGAAAAAGTCTGATACTGAATTGTAGTATTCATGTTTTGATGTACAAGTAGAGCAGTTAAAATTCTATTTTTTGGGGGGTAGGAAAAGGCTGATACTGAATTGTAGTATTCGTGTTTTGATGTACAAGTAGAGCAGTTAAAATTCTGTTTTGGGGGTAGGAAAAGGCTGATACTGAATTGTAGAATTCGTGTTTTGATGTACAAGTAGAGCAGTTAATCAGTGTTAGTGTAACTCTATTTTGGGGTAGGAAAAGGCTGATACTGAATTGTAGTATTTATGGTTTGATGTACAAGTAGAGCAGTTAATCAGTGAATTGTTGTAGCCATGTTTTGATGTACAAGTAGAGCAGTTAAAATTCTATTTTTTGGGGGGTAGGAAAAGGCTGATACTGAATTGTAGTATTCATGTTTTGATATACAAGTAGAGCAGTTAAAATTCTATTTTGGGGGTAGGAAAAGGCTGATACTGAATTGTAGTATTAATGTTTTGATGTTCAAGTAGAACAGTTAATCAGTGTGAGGGTAACTCTATTTTGGGGTAGGAAAAGGCTGATACTGAATTGTAGTATTCATGTTTTGATGAACAAGTAGATCAGTTAATCAGTGTTAGTGTAACTCTATTTTGGGGTAGGAAAAGGCTGATACTGAATTGTAGTATTCATGTTTTGATGTACAAGTAGAGTAGTTAATCAGTGTTAGTGTAACTCTATTTTTTTGTACATGTAGATCAGTAAATCAGTGTTAGAAGTACTTTTTGTGTGAAGGAAAAGTCTGATACTATTTATAGTATTCATGTTTCAAAATACATGTACAAAGACTAATTAATCAGTGTTGACTTATTGATAATTGAATGTAATTTTAGTAGTAATAATAGTACAATATACTTTTTGTTTGATTAAATTTAAGCGAAGGCTGTTGAGTGTTTGCTAGTGATTAATTTTAATCCAGTCAGTCAAATTTTTTTGCAAATATAATTTTTTCCTTATTAAGTCCCCCAAACAACGTTTGGGGACTTATTGTTTTTGCACCGTTTCTTATTAAGTCCCCCAAACAACGTTTGGGGACTTATTGTTTTTGCACCGTTTCTTATTATTATTATTCTTCTTCTTCTTCTTCTTCTTCTTCTTCCGATTCTTCCACTTAGTCGTGAACTTGTCCGGAGATCCCAGAGAAAACAACTCCACATATCAATATGAAACTTGGCAGGATAATAGATAGTAAAGAAAGGAAGCTTCGTTGACAATCGGAATTTTCAAAATGGCCGCCGTTTCCATGGAAACAGGAAAATGGACTAAATATTGGACATTGCAATATCTGGGTAACCTAGGTGCGCAGGGTTCTGAAATTTTGTAGGTTGATAGAGCAAAACATTCTCTTTAATAATATGAAAAAAAATTTTGAAGCGATATTTACTGTTTTCGAGATATAAATAAAAATGTGATTTCTCAAGGGAGATAATCGGGTCGAAATTTTCAAAATGCTCCGATTTACATGAAAATTTATATTTAGGTTTTTTTTGACATGCTGAAGAGAATAGTGGCAAATACGGGTCGTTTGGGGGACTTTGTGACTTGCTTGCAATCACAGTTAATACTTGTTATTATTATTCTTCTTCTTCTTCTTATTCTTCCACTTAGTCGTGAACTTGTCCGGAGATCCCAGAGAAAACGACTCCACATATCAATATGAGACTTGGCAGGATAATAGATTGTAAAGAAAGGAAGCTTCGTTGACAATCGGAATTTTTTAAATGGCCGCCGTTTCCATGGAAACAGGAAAATGGACTAAATATTGGACATTGCAATATCTCGGTAACCTAGGTGCGCAGGGTTCTGAAATTTTGTAGGTTGATAGAGCAAAACATTCTCTTCAATAATATGAAAAAAAATTTTGAAGCGATATTTACGGTTTTCGAGATATAAATAAAAATGTGATTTTTCAAGGGAGATAATCGGGTCGAAATTTTCAAAGTGCTCCGATTTACATGAAAATTGATATTTAGGGGTTTTTTGACATGCTGAAGAGAATAGTGGCAAATACGGGTCGTTTGGGGGACTTTGTGACTTGCTTGCAATCACAGTTAATACTTGTTTTCTTTAGGATTAAATTTAATCCAATTGTCTGCAATTTTTTGTTATAATGGAGTTTTAAAATGAAAATTTTTATCAAGATTAAATTTAATCTGGGAATTGAAAAATATGTTTCAGCCTTACAGAATGTGTTATTATTTTGATTAATTTTAATCTTTCCTTGTGAAACTATTTTACATGTATTTTTATTCAACAAGATTAAATTTAATCCATAGAGTCTACAAATTTATAGAACAATTATTTTCCATGTTTACGTTAAGTTTAGATTGATTAAATTTAATCATCTTTCTGTATACTTATGGAAACTTTTACTGAATAAAAAAATATTTTATTAACAATATGTGTTTTATGTTGATTTCTATGATTTATTACTGAAATAGTTACAGAAATGTGTTATATTTCATGTTTGAGAAACAGATGATTAAAAAAGACTTTCTCAATTTAGAAGAGACTGGCTTATACACGTTATTAATAAAAAAAAATAATCCTGAACCCAAACGCCTGTGCAATCACTCTGAAAAAAAAGTACACGTCTATTCATATACCTATTAAATAGGACGTCTGGTGCTCTCCCCCGGTGGCGTTTGTACCACTAATATAACTAGTTTTCAACACAACAGGGTTTAAACAAACTGTCTTGAAGTCGCGGTTGCACCAGGATCGAAGATATTGGTGAATAATATAAACTCGTGGCAGCATAGGCATTCTGCGAGCAAGGGCGTTGGCATACAGCGATCGGAACATTTGCACTATTGAGTGTCAAATTGGGTTGCTTTGAAATTCAGTCTAGCGATTTATCTCCAACTCATCTAGCTACCGGATTTCTTCCTAATCCTCCGTATATTCTGGTTCAAGTTGATGCCCTTCCTGACCCAATTCGACCAAATCTGCAGAACTAAAGCTGCTGGAAGACACGTCACTCACGTAATCAGACATTACAAATATTTAGAAGGGACATTTGTGCAAAGTATATTATATAGCAATTATTTTTCTCATTCTCCCTAAATTACGATTAATCTTTTACAAAACCAAAAACCCTATTAAACCCCGTTTAACAATCAGGAGAGGAAAGAGTCTAAGAAAAGGTAATACCCAGCTAAAGATCACCGTCTCTTCTTAATTTGATCTTTATGAGGTGGCTATTAGACATGCTTAATTGATTTGAATTAATCCGTTAAACTGATAGCCTTTCAATGATCAGTTAATCAGTTTAATAGCTGTCTAATGAGATTAAAAGGCCAGGGAAAAGGTACACATCGAATATACAAAATTCTTACCTAGGGCAAATTACGTAATCGTCAATTTGCAATTAACACCTGGGATGTCTGGCCAGGTGACACCTTGTTGTTTTAAATAGCGTGATTATCATATGAAAGGGAAAATTTTCAAATCATTTTAACGATGTAAATTAAAATAGAGTAATTTATGAATAAGATTAGAATTATGTAGTAGAATTTTAATTATTATCATGATTTAATTATTTAATTAATTTGATGTTTAAAAAATCATTAATTAAAAATTTTGTTCCCAAATAATGATAAAAATACTATATATTTGAAAGAAATCTTCATAATAATTATGTGAATGGGTATCGGTTTATCGTTATTAAATATTTTCTTTTGTTTACCAATTAGACCACGCGTCACCACTGTGTTTTATTAAATACAATATCGATATCGATTATATAGCGTTAATCGGATAAAGATGTAATGGTTTCAGTCTTGTATTGTTTTTCCCATAGACTTCTATAGTAAACCTGAGAATTTTGGATTTTTTTTAAAAATAGTTAAAATGATTCAATACAACTTTTGCTATATTTTTTCAATAAAGGAAGTGTCAGAAAACATTTTAAAGGGTGGGCCGAAAAAAAGTCGCACGAAGATAAGAAAACCACAGTTGGTTGAACTAAAAATAGATTTTTCCTACTTTCACTTTAACTTCCATTTCAAAAATACCCCCCTTTTCATGAGAACTGTTTTATTTAATAATGCAATTTTTACATTTCAAAAAGTTAGTGATGTCAAAGTTTGGTGTCTTACCTTCAATTTAAGCCAAAAGTTAGAAAAAATGCATGGAAAGCAATGCTGAAAACGACTCAGGGAAAAGGCACTATATTTTAATAGCCTCCATGTTTTGACGTCCACCCGCGCAAGAACTTGCATTACAAGACTGGTACCTAATACACAGATATCCGGTCATATCCCACAATGCACTCAAGACCATCTCACTGACGTCACTGAGTTAGTTTTGAAATCAGAAAATGCCAAATATCTATGGATATATGTTTTTGATGACATTTTCTATCATTTAAGACCATAAGTCAAAATTCATGAATTTTCCCTTTAAATACAAATGTTGTCATTACAATTTATTATATTCATCTATTACAGATGGTCACTTAAAGGAGACTGGACACGATTTTTCACTTTTTTATATTATGATAAAAATCTGTCATTAAATGTTATTAAATATGAAATACGCCCTTGTTTTGTTGATATACACCTTAAAACACCACTTTTAAGGCATTTGTTTATGACCTCTGAAATATGCAAAAAAATAATCGGCGATTGAGCCCAAAACGAGGCTTGACGTCACACGGGCCACTGGTCCATCATTGCATTTTAAAACAATGGTATATAGTCAATAAAAAAAATCAAAAGAGCTGTTAAAATTAAATTGACAGTTCTTTAAAATGCATTTTTATGAATAAATTTGACCGCAGTAACCAACAGAAATAAAGGATCGGAAATATTTTTAAATAATTTTCATGAATTAGAATTTTTTTAGAGCAGCCAGTCTGTCAAAGCTTGTTAGTCGTGGCGGCAGAAATAAAGTTTGCTCTGTGCATTTTTACATTACAACGACTCATTGGCGGATACATGGGGTTCGGAACCCCACTTTTCTCCGAATTCTTTTTTTAATTTTCGTGTAGTTAAGCAAAATAGGTCGCGAGCCAGAATGTGAAACCCCCTTTCGAAAATGTCTGAATCTGCCCCTGCAACGTTAACCGGCCGCGGACCCATTTACTCTGAAAAATTGTAAACTGCTTGCTAACTTTGCGTTATTTAGCACCCAGCAGGCTAAGGTCTTTTCCTACCCAGACATAAGCCCTTTCCAGAGCTCAATGTTCAGAAAGAAAAAAAAAAGACTTGATTTAGACTGATATTCTGGTTTACTCTATTTTGATTTTATCTCTGGTTTACTGTATTATGATTTTATCTTTTATTTTTTTTTCATCGAAATTCAGATAAACGTTACATTCCGAAATTTGGCATAAAATAAGGGTTGTAAATTAATACATCCCGTGGTTTGTGTATTACTTTCTTTCATGTTGATTGAAGCTGCAGGTACTTACAGTCGTTTGAAGGTTCAGTGATCATACTGGACTGCCGCACCGCAGGTGTCATACCTGTCAAAGTACTGTGAATTTACAACAGGTGTTACAATCACCCAATGTGAAGACAGTAAGCGGTCAATGCTCACACCAGTGTAAATTTGCAATTTGCATCATAAATTAATTAGAGTTCGTCTTGTTCTTCAATTTTGTTTGATCTTGTGTTTACCTTGAAACATATGGAAGAGGGATATTTTAGAGGTGTTGGGTTCGTCCATAAGTAGATCCGTAAGAATAAATATGTACGTTGTAAGTCTTTAGGGATTTTTAGACCTGCCGGACTTCAAGTTCCTATTTTGGGACAGCGGAGGCATCAATGGACACATTCCTTCTTTATTTCAGTTCAACCCTAAATTGTCGTGTTCTTCTGTTCAGTGTAGAGACTTCACAATAAATATCGGGACATGATCACACAGAAAGAATAAAACAATACAGTCACTAGTATTTGTAACATTTTTACAGAAGCTAACAATATACTCTGCAAAATGGTTTAAATTTATATGCTGCATGAAGTAGAATTGGAATTTGGGTGATATTGAACGCGCCATTGAATTCCGAAGCTTTGTCAGGCTGTCAGAAAAGTCCAGCAAAAACTGATTCGTTCAGCAAAGATTTTAGGAATTTTAAATTGAAATGTTAGCACACATGCACCAAAATGTATGTTCAGTCCGGGAAAAGTAAAAATACCTCCGGAATCACTGTTATTAAACATCAGCTAGTATAAAACTTAAATCTCGCAGTTGAGTTGTCTAAATTGTATAAAAATGTAATACCATGTAATTACCCCCCCCCCAAAAAAAAAAAGTTTTAACAACACTTAGTGTTGATAAATGTTTTATATTGGAACTGAATGAATATATAGACACAATTACTTTAAATATGATGCATTTAATGAACTCCTATTGAAATTTTAAAATTTAAAATTTGTATAAACAAATTTGCAGCATGAGCAAAATTTGTCAGAAGCTGCATATGCCATTGGGTATATTTAGACCCTATATTTGAGTCGCTATTCTAAATAATTATGGGTCAATCTTTTAAGATATTTTCAATATCCATGGCTGAATATGGAAATTCAGAAAAAAAATCCCATATTTTCTTTTTTTTTTTAATTCAAAAACGATATCATATTGCATTAATTGCCATTAATTTCTTATGCAGTAAAACGACAACTGGCCCATATTGCGTCATCAGGTCACGTGACGCCTATCTCATAAAAATTTTCTGGATCGGCGGAAGCGATAAAATGTGATGCTTTTTACTCTAATTATGACCTTATTCAGGAGAATTGATTAGTTTTATGGTGTTTTTTACTGTTTTTGATGATAATAAGATCTAATATAAAAATATCAAAAATCGTGTCCAGTCTCCTTTAACGTGTAACAGACGGACGGAATTAAACACCTTAAACTTACGGCCACACTATTATTATTTGGTCTACTTATTTTTTTAAGCTATATATACTTCGTACATTTTGCAGAAACCGGACCGGGGCACCCCCGTCCCCACGTTTGAAAATTTCTGGATTCGCCACAGATACATGTACCCTATTGTGAATATATGTAGCAACTCAATATATCTACTTCCTGTTTGGAAATTATTCTTGATATAACTCAATGCATAAAACCATGAAGATATTATAATGTATCGTTTTGTCCTATCTGTGTGTAAAAATGCTAGTATAATATCAATTTCCATAATTTCGTAACTTTCTACACAAGATTCCAAATTTCATCCAGCATCGAAACGATAGACGCGCCTCAAAATTTTACCAGTTTAAATACTTGAGATATACATCACATGAATTTCTACGTAAAAAACAGTTAATATGCTTTATCGCTTGCAAATTTGAAGTATCTAAAAACTGAAAGCACGATTTTTAACAAGAGGAGGATAATAGGAAAAGAAGGTAGACAATACACTATGATTAGACTGCTGTCCACCACTTCCACCCACTTTTATAGGTTTACAGGTTGCCGGTGTTAACAATATCCCATTGAATGACATGTTAAAGTACGTGTTAAAGTACACCTTACCTTTCTAACAATAATTGATATAAACATACCAATCGGGATGTGTATTGCTAATGAAATGATCGGCCTTGAAGAAAATTCAGAAACATCAGGAAATGTTTAAGGTATCAACGAGTCTGTTAACTTGCAAAAATACTTAATATTCTTGAAAATCATTTAAAATTTTTCTTTTAATACAAGAAAATAATATATTTTTCAAAGGAAATAATATAAAATGTAATGCATTTGTAACGTATTATATAAAAAATTAATTGATCAAATATAAAAAGGGAGGCAAAAATATAAACACACTGAAGTTCGGTTCAACGTGTGTATTGAGTTGCAAAAAATAGTTTTATATACAAATATATGTAATATTTTCCTCTCATGCAAGAAAATAATATAAATTTTAAAGTCAATGATATTAAAGTTTTATGAATCTGCAATTTATTAGATAAGTCATTAATTGATCAAAAATAAAAAGGGAGACAAGAAATATTACCACACGCAAGTCCGCTTCAACTTGTATAAATGTTATATGCAACGGGCTAGGGTAAAATAAAAGTTTTTTCTTGCTCATATGTTTTACATGCACATTTCAAAACAGATTAAGATATTACAGTTTATTTGAAACAAAGCACATACACATAAAAAAATGCAAACTAGAAATATATTATAGAAGTAGAGAAAGTTAAAATTACTAGTAACATGGATTCATAGATCTGTATATTAGCCTTAATGTTAGACTAATATATATACACTGTAAAGGTCTATGATTGATTGCAAAAATATAGTAACTATAAGAATAAATAAATAAATGAATAAATAAATAAATATTTATTTATTTACAGTAACTATATTATAGCTAAGTTTAAAACGATTTACTATTTTTAATTGTAAATGCTTTATTTTCTTGAGATAATAGTTAACTTTCTATTTAATTGCCTAACCATGCTGTGTCCATAGTATTATACTAGTCTTGTTTATTTATTGTATATTGTACCTCGATTCTGTGCTATTTTGAATTTCCGTGCATGACTGGACAGATCTCAGTGGGATATGTACCGGCCATAGTGTTTAATGACATGTTTATTGTACTTACCAAAAATCAACATGCTGTGTGTTCCGGTTTCTTAAATGCACCCAAGGGCACAAATTATTTTCTAAACTTAATTGTTAAAACATTTGAATTATGATTCTTTATATTAAAAAGCCTACTGTTATTTGTTATATATTAAATAGTATTGTAATCATGTACATGTATTGTATATATATATCTTTATTCTCTAAAAACCATTACATAGGTACAGAGAAAAAAAAAACAACAAAAAATCAGAAAGTAATACAGAAAAAAAAAGAAAGAAAGAGGAGTAATGTTATAGTTGTAAAACACTACAAATATTACAATAGTTATAATGTCTGTAATAATATAATACAATAACGGAGGTAAAGGAGGTACACATGTACATATATAATATGAAACGTTTACCCAAGAGATTCTATTTTCTTATTAATAATATTTATGAATTTGCACAGTTTAACGAGATCTGGTGGATGGTTACTATTCATTAATTCATTAAGTTTTAGGATATTGGGATGTGCATAAAAAATGTGTTTGATATATATCTTTCTATCATCATTGAGTGCAGGACAGACGAGTAGGTAGTGGAATTCGTCTCCAATGTCTTGGTTTTGGCATAATGTGCAGTATCTATTCTCTCTAGGAATATTAAGCCATCTACCAGTCTCTATAGGAAGTTTGTGGTTCATCGTACGGAACTTACATAGTGTGAAAGCATATTTATCATTAAGAATATTGAAGTAATTCTCAAACTCTATTTTGTCTTTATAAATTCTATAGTTAAGAGATTTTGGAGATTCATGTACCTTAGAAAGCCAGTTTTGTTTAAATTGATCTAAAAGTGTTTGTTTAATATATGAACATAGCCATGAAATGCTCGTAAAAGATTGTTCGGTCCATACATGTGATTTTCCACAATCATCTAAAATAGACTTAACATATTTGAGCCATGGTGTATTTGCAAAATTCTTGTGCGCTAGACGATATAAAATGAATGGCAGTTTTTCTACTTTCCCACTTATAAGCTTTGCCCAATATTTGAGTATACGGAGCTTAATACAGATATCCAGAGGATGACGTCCTAGTTCACCATAGATCATATAATCTGGTGTAGACTTTTTAACACGCATAAGTAATTTACAGAATTTTATATGTACCCTTTCTATGACTGAATTATTTCCTATTCCCCAAACTTCGCAACCATATAATAAAATAGGCTGAACCATCTTATCAAATAAGTCTAACTGACATTCTATGGAAAGATTGTGTAACCTTCCATTTCGTATGATGTCATACATAGCACGTGTTGCTTTCTCTGTGTTATATTTTTTCGCTTTGACAAAACTGCCTGTTCTCGTAAAAAATACTCCAAGGTACATAAACTCATTAACAATATCTATTTCATTTCTATTATATTTAAAGCTAAAATTATTTTGAGGTCTCCCCTTAGAAAAAATAACAATTTGGCTTTTATCAACATTGACTTTTAGTTTCCACCTAGTACAATAGTCATGTAATGAATCTAGTTGATTTTGGAGATCAATTGCAGATTCAGACAGAAGCACAGTGTCATCTGCATATAATATAAGAAAGAGCTTAATAAAATTATCAAGTTCTGATTCTATATCGTTTGAAATACTTTGTAAACCACAAATGTTTCTATCTATCATAAAAGATTCTAAATCATTTACATACAAGGAAAATAATAAAGGGGAAAGATTTTCCCCTTGTCTGACTCCAATGTTACAAGGAAAAAAGTTGGAGTACTCATTACCATTGAATATTCTTGACTTTATATTACTATACATATTAACAATGACATTATACATTTTCCCATCAATTGAAGTGTCTAGTAATTTAGCCCATAGACCTGGACGCCAAACTGTATCAAAAGCCTTAGCAAAATCAATAAACGCGCAAAATAGTTTTTTCTTTTTTTGTCTAAGTAATTCAAAAAGTAAATGTAATGAAAAAATACTGTCAATAGTAGAGTAGCCATGTCGGAAGCCAAATTGATTTTCATTTAGCAAAGAAAAATCTTCTAAAAAAGATGATAACCTTGCATTAAGAATAGATGTAAAAAGTTTACCCATACAGCTAAGAATAGTAATAGGTCTATAATATTTTGGATCGGATTTATCTCCTTTGTTTTTATAAAAAGGTAGTATGTTTCCTTCCAACCAAATTTCAGGCACAAGTCCTGAATCAAAAACAATATTGAATACTTTAACATAAATTGGCTTTAATAAATGACTAGTATTTTTTATATATTCATTCAGAATAAGATCGTCGCCACTTGATTTACCATTTTTAACTTCTTAATACACTTAAGAATTTCATCTTCAGTGATCTCTTCGTTAATAATTTCGTTAGAAGAGTTGTTAACATTCTCGTGTATATAAGTTTCATGTTCTGTCTCCTCATCATTGCTATTTAGGTCTTTGAAAAAGTTAAATAAGGAATCAAGCGTGACATCTGCAGAGCCTTTAGGACGTTTTGGCTTAAACAAATTCCAAAACTCTTTACTATTACTTTTTCTAAGAGATTTAATCTTCTTTCTCATTTGCCGCCTATGCTCAGCTATAGCTTTATTCATTTCGGACTTGTAAGCCCTTTCCTTTGATTTTAAATCATTTTTATTTTCAATATTTTTGTTATTTTTATGACGTCTTTTAGCTTTTCTATAACTTTTTCGTTTTACCCAGCATTCTTTTGTAAACCAGGGCTTATTCTCTTTTTTATCTCTGGCTGAATCAGAAAATTTCCTAGGATAGTATACACCAAATACCCTTTCTGCTGGTTCAAGACGAATATTATTTATATCTTGAACAATATCATTTACATTCTGTTGAGTCAGATTCTCTTTATCGATTTGGACAAGATTCTGAAGAACGCCATTCACTATAAACGGGTCAATATTTTCTATATATTCATTAACTTGTTCATTGTTCCATTTCTTGATCTTTCTTTCACCACTCTCACCATGACTACGTTCTGTACTATAGTCACCACTGAGAACTCGAGATCTCAAGACCAGAGAGACAGGACAGTGAACATCGGATAACAACGATGAGAAGTCATGAACATTAAAAGATTCAATTAAAGGCAACATATAAACAGAACATATACAATAATCTACTACACTAGATTCTCTACATGTATATTTTCCTGAAAAATCACCATTCGTTCTACCATTTAAAATAAACAAGTTATGGTTTTTACAAAATTCTAGCAATTGATTCCCATAATTATTTTTAACATGGTCCATACTATTTCTGGAATATAACATATCATAATCAGGTAACATATTTGTATAATCTATTGCATTGTCCTTTTGACAATGATTATCATCTTTTATATAAATAAAGTCTTTATCTATCCCAGTTCTGCTATTAAAGTCTCCATTTAAAATGACATGTGTATAATTTTGTGAAAAATTTAAGTATTCTTGTTCTATTT
This sequence comes from Arcuatula senhousia, assembly GCA_963971305.1. Lineage (NCBI taxonomy): Eukaryota > Metazoa > Mollusca > Bivalvia > Mytilida > Mytilidae > Arcuatula > Arcuatula senhousia. The sequence continues at coordinate 31,808,003 of OZ020308.1, forward strand.
CAAAGAACGGATCATCAGACTTGTATCTAGAGCCTTCAGGAGGAATGTAAATATTTCCAATGATAATGTCACCAGTAGATTTTACCAATGATTTTGAAATCTTAAACCAGGAAACGAGTTTACTATTTGTTTCAATGTATTCTACATATTTTTCATACTCTACTCTGAAGCCAAATGCTATCCCACCAGATTTCACTCTACTAACCTTTTTTCTATTTTTAAAAGTAAATTTAAAATTTGGTAAATTTATCTGATCTAAATCATCAGTTTTAGATTCAACAATATTAATAAAATCAAAGTTGTTAACAAAATCTACAAATTCTGGATAATTAGCTTTTTTTAGCAAACCACCACAATTAATAGTTAATAATTTTAAATTACAATTTTCAAAGTCACTGTTATTAGTATCACTAGTATCACTTTGATGTTCTCCTGGGGTCCCCTAGTATTTTCGTGGTGTCGAAGAGGTCCTTCGTCTTTTATAACCTGGACGTTGTTCCGGTGTAGATCGAGAAGCATCACTGTAGGTGTGTCTTGGTCTTGTGAAAGTACTTAAGTCTTGTGTGTCATCTTCTTGAGGGCAATCATTATAAACTTCCCCATCAACGTAAAGTACATCTCTGACAAGTTATTGGAAACTAACGGTTTTGGGTGCGGATTAAATTCTTTACTACATGTAGCCTACTAAATTTTCTTTATAAAAAAAAACTAAATAAGGATGTCATAAACGCATGCACATGATAAATTTATAAACAAAATTCTTCTGTTAATATTGATAAATATTCCGAAAAAGCAATTGTCCCTTTTTAACACACTTTTAAACTTTGTTATGAAAAAAAACTAAATTTTACGGATTATGAAACATGTTTCTGAGAAACATTGTGATGTAAAAAATGTTAACGTGATAAGAAATCGGGCGGTAAAAACCTACCAGATTTTCAGCGGCGAATCTGACGAATTGGAAATTAATTGGTTTGAAAGTATTTATTATCCAAAGACATCTATATAAAAACATGAGACACATGCGAGACATGAACCACCGCGTAGACTGATAAAAAACTGAATTCATGCGGGCCAAAAAATAAAGCAGTTCTCGTTTCAAGACACCTGCGAACCCGCGAGTCCTGGTTGCGGCTAGTGAGTTACACAAGGCTTTTCGTATTTAAAAACTAACTCACTATCATTTTAGATATGTATCTCAATTTCTAGTCATTTTTATACGACAAAAAAAAAAAAAAAAAAAAAATTGCCGACGTATTATGGCGTGGTCGTCGTCGTTGTTGACGTTGTCTGTTTACTTGAGTGTTCCAACAATAACTTTAGTCCTAGTTATCCGATTGTTATGAAATTTGGCAATGATGCTCCTTACAATAAAAAAGATATATGGGATTGATTTTGGAAGTCCCTCTTTCATGTCTTTATTCGTTTAGAAATGATGGGTCCTTAAGGGGCAATAGATTTTAAAATGTTATTTGTTCCCACAACTTAGCTTCTGGCTAGCTACATGTGTAATTGCTATAAAGACAATAATATGCCTTACCATTAAGCATATATGTTTTTGGCTTGAGGATTCCTTTATTTCATAAAGAATAAGGGGCTCAAAAAATGGCAAAAATGATATTTTTAATTTGTGACGTGATTTTGATTTTTGTCGCAAGTAAAGTCTTGTCAAGTAGTGAATACAAAAGGGAGGATTAATTATTGGGGTGGCTGTTTTTTCTTTATGAATTTAGGGACCAAAAGGGTCCAAAATCGATTTTTTTGGGTTATTTATTGTCCGATTTCAAAAATGTTTTTTGGTAATTATTTCTTGTCAAGTAGTAAATTTACTAAATTGAGGATTAATTTTGTGGCATCCCTTTCCCCTTAATGCCGTCAGGGGCCAAAAGGGTCCCAAAAAGTAGCAGATACCCATAAGTAGGGACCGAAGGGGGTAATGGTTTTGTAACTTTAATTTTTTTTTTGGTTCCGTCTTTGAAAAAAAATAAATTCCTCATAAAATGTGAGTGAAAACTTTACTAAAGGCTGCATGTGTCAAAAACTTTGTCAGTCCACCATGGGCTGCATGTGTCCAGAGCAATTTACTATCCGTATTGGGCCTAATCGCCAAGGGTTCGACATGTTGTGGACGTATCATACTGCGCTGTGCATAGCTTTTTTGTTAAAAGAAGGAAAATATCGGTTATTTTCAAGTCTTGGTCGTGCTCCGTTAGTTTTAAAGCTTTACTACTGGGGAGACGGCCACGAAAGGAAAATAACATGAACATGAATCGATGTCGAAGTCGATGATATGGCACCTGGCGTAGTCATCGCGGCCAACCAGATAAACCAGTTTTGACTGCTTCTGGAAAAGCCAGCCATTAGACCTGATGACGGAATACCTATGATAACATTTTATTAAAAAATTAATAAATCATCTAATTTGTTTTTGTACAATATTCAATTATTGTCTTTTTGCATTCCGTTATTTTTGTGATGTGGGCTTCCCTGTTGGAATTTTTTGGTCTTGAGTACTTTTCGTTCAATATTTTTGGTTTTTAATCTTCCAATTTTTTTATTCAAATGCTGCTTATGAGAGGTTACTCCTTGAAATATCGACATACAGCATAACCAAATTAACCGTTTTATACCCGTTTTTGGTATTGTATTTTTCCATCTTTATTTATTATAAATATCTTAATTGTGCTGCATGTATTAAGGGTTATAAATATCCTTTTGAATGAAAAGTTCTGAGAAAATAAGATTAATCATCTTAGAGTAAAGAGGTTGAGGTTCCAGCCGGAGTTGTCGCGGGTCGACAGACACACACAAAAAGCAAACAAACAAAAAGTATTTCTTTTCATATGAACTGCCAGCAACAGATGGTCACTCCCTAATAATATGACTAGCTCGTATAAAGTTGAAATAGTGGTCAAATGACTAACTAAACTTTTTTGAAGTTTGCATGTGTCTAAAATTACTGATCAAACGCAAAATAGTTGTATTTGGTGTACAATGACGGATCCAACTCAGAGTTTTAAAAATACTGACTAATCAGTTGTTAGCCGTTTGACCCAACGCATTTCAAGTTGAAACAACTGGTTAAGGACTGTACCAACGCAACATAAGTTGAATCAGTTCTGAAGTGTTTGACCAAACGCATATTAAGTTGGAACAACTGTAAAAGGACTGAACAAACTTAATTTAAGTTGAATTAGTTGTTAAACGACTGACACAACTAAGAAAGCGTTGGGTCAGTCATTGTTTAACAGAAAGAAATAAAATATGTTTGATGCAGTCGATAGAAACTGCTGCCCCAACTCTGACAAATGCAAACAGTCTTTTTGACAGTACTTAACGGTTAATATCTTACATTATCAGTTGCATTACGCCGGACTATGGTACAGACAGTCTTTTATTTTGCCAGTAGTGTAGGTTGACCGTTTCTAAGCTTGGGGGTAGGGTGTTCAAATCCCACAGAAGGCCCAGAGGTGTGAGTCCTCAAATTGTTAACAAGGCCAACCAAGTACCTATGCCATAGATGGGGGCTCTGATTTTCTAGTCTGGATAATTGGGCTTTAAACCTCCACATGAAGACAGCAACACCTTAACAGAGGGACATGGTAATGGCCCGTGTCTGTCCGTCACACTTTTTCGAGACCGCTTGACAGATTTTGATGAAATTTTGTAGGATTGTAATGTTAGTCATGATATGTAGTTGATCATATTGCCCCACCATTTTGATTCGACAATTTTTGTAAGAGTTATGGGACTTTTTGGACTTTGTTCATGTTAGGTCATAGGAACTCTTTGTGTGTTAAACTCCTCTGAGACTGCTTGATAAATTTTTATAAAATTTTGTAGGATTGTTTGTCATGATGTATAGTTGATCATTTTGCACCACCATTTTGATTTGACAATTTTTGTACGAGTTATGGGCCATACCCCGCCCCCTAAAATTTCAAAATTGTTTATTACTTGAAAACTGTTTAGATCCCCACCCTATAATCACATATATTATTACTCGTATAATATGAAAAGACAAATCATTTTACACCTATGGGGTCCCGTGCGGGGCCCAGGTGGCGAATAGGCCTGCAGCAGAGCCTAGCTTGTCGTAAGAGGCGACTAAGGGTCTTGGGTTTCTGACGTCGGGTCAGTGCTCATCCCACAGAGCAACTTAGTGTGTACCCTAGGTGGCTGAATAGGGTGGCCCTCGTCCGCGGGGGTTGTCAGGTCTATAATACGGAAACCCTGACCGCCGACCATAGTGGGCCAACGTGTGTGGAGAGTGCCACGCTTCATGCACGAACAAGATCCCTTTGTGGACCGCGAAGTAGTGCACCACCTAGGCTAAATTTTCCGCCCCTACCCACCTCTCCTCCTTTTCCTGTGGTTCTACAAAATTTACCGTTCCTTTGTTTCCCACCCTATCCCCATATTTCATTTATCATCGTCATTTCATGTTCATTGTATCATCCTCCTGTAAATAACCTATATAGCGCTGCACGGGCGTAAAACACAAACTCACTCACACCTATGGGTCCCTTTTGGGTCACGCCCGACCCCCTAAAATTACAAAATTTGTTATAACTTGAAAACTAATTAGATCCCCACCCTATAACCAGATATGTTATTACTCTTTATGTAAACACAAATCAATTGAATGCCTTGAAACTTGGTAGGATGGTTAAGCATGACCAACTATACGTCCTAAGCGACTTTTAGACATGTCGGACTTCTACTTCCTGTTTTATGATGGGCCGATCTGAAATTGTACTTTTCAGACATACAGATTTCCGTCAAGCTTTTCTCAGAAACCGTACATTGGAATGATTTGAAACTTTGTAGGATGGTTTAGTTTGATAATCTTTACGTCATAAGCAACTTTCAGACCTGTTGGACTTCAACTTTATATTTTGGGCCAGCGGGGGCATCCGTGTCCCATGGACACATTCTTTCTTTATTTGTGTTTTCCAAAGAGTATCCATCAACCTTATGATGGTTCTTCGTATATGTAAATGTAGATGTTCTTTTTGTTTTTTTTTCTGTTCAGTGTTCATTGGTGTCTTGTTTCAATTTGTTATAATCATACATGGGTTTTTGAATTCTGAATAATGGATTTGACTTTAGTTCCCTTTGTCCTACTCCTATATTTATTTTTCTTTATAGAGGACGATATAGATGGACCAGCTCTTGTCCCTTAACAATGAAGATCTTAAAGAAATGTTCAAGAAAAGAGGACCAAGAGCCCGATTTAGGGTTTTGCTGGATAAACTTAAGGTAATGACATTTGCAATTGCAAGTGGATTGTGTTGACACAATATTCCTCATTTTTAACATTCTTTTGTTAAATGCTTGGCAATTTGACAGGGATACAAAATATTCATGTCGGACATACCATTGTATGTTGCGTTAGAATCCACAAAATCTTTAAACATAATAATAAAACCTCTTCAGCTTTCTGTTGAGATTTGAGAATACCGGTAATAAAATTTTACATTCATAGGTGGGGAAAAAGAGGATAGTTAAATGGAAACTCACCAATACTATATTCTCAACAACTGTAGCAGTTAAAAATTCAGCTATGTCAATATTAACTGTTGATAGGAAATAATGTAGGTCATCTTGTGAACTACATTTTTGTATATGTACGTTCTTTTCTCATGAAACTTCATGGGGACAGAAGTTGACATAAATGCACTTTGACCATGCTTGATGGAAACAATACATGTATGAATACTGTAAATTTTGAATTTACTACTATGTTTTTATTTTTGCAATAAGTGTGAATGCTTTGAAATAAAAAAAAATAATTTGCATTTATAGGGAATTGGTATGTCTAAGTTCCTAAAATCACGATATTAATTTATATCGAATTTTGTACAAATTAAACAGTTTTGATTACGGCCCCTTTTGGCCCCTAATTATAAAACAAGTGAAAAAAGGGATGGTCGCAAAAATTAATTCTCAAATTGGGATTCGCTACCTGACAAGAATAAACTTGCAAAAAAAAAATTCAAAATCGGACCACAAATAAAAAAGTTTCGATTTTGGCCCCATTTGTCCCCTAATTACGTAATAGGGGGAAAAAGGGGGGGTCGCAAAAATTAATTCTTAATTTTGTATCCGCTATTTGACAAGAACAAACATGCAAATTAAAATTTCAAAATCGGACCACAAATAATTTTTTTTTTATTTTGGCCCCTTTCGGCCCTTAATTACACAACGGAGAAAAAGGGGGCGCAAAAATTCATCATGTTCATTCTTGTATTGTAAGAAACATTCTTGACAAATTTCACATCAATAGGCCAACTAGGACCAAAGTTATGGTGGAAACAAGTAAAATATTTGAATTTTTTGCCCCTTTTGGGCCCCTTATTTCAAAACAAAAAAAGGGGGGACCCCCAAAATCAATCCCATTCATCCTTGTATGGTAAAGAACATCACTGTCAAATTTCATAGCAATCGGATAACTAGAACTAAAGTTATTGTGGAAACAAACAAAAAAGCAGTAATTTTGGCCCCTTATTTCTAAACGAAAAATGGGGGGACCCCCAAAATCAATCCCATTCATCCTTTTATGGTAAGGAACATCATTGTCAAGTTTCATAGCAATTGGATAATTGGAACTAAAGTTATTGTGGAAACACTAAAAAGTTAACAGACACCGACGACGACGACAGCATCATACCATTATACGTCCGCAATTTTTTTGCGGTCGTATAAAAAATGGGAAAACATATTCAAGTCACACTGAACCAGTTTCTGCAGGGAAAAATGGAGACCAAGTGTGACAGATTTGTTTTTAATAGAATCAAACTTGGCTGCTAGGCCAGATATTGCACACTACAAATATATATCAATGCACAACGCAACAAAGAGCATGAATTGTTACCTTGTAGGAATGACCCTTAGGTGTTCCTTTGTTTTTTTATGGCCCGCCCACATATGTGGGGCCTACATATAGATTTACCCTTGTATGTCCGTCTGTCAGTACATACGTCCGTCCGTAACACTTTGGTTAAGTTCTTGGTTTAGGTCTTTATGTAGTAGGGCTAAGATATTCCACCAGTAGTGGTGTCTTGGGTAACTTGACACAACCCACTAAGAATTAGGTCACTGTGACCTACTATTTACGCTTGAACGACTTTGGTTAAATGTTTGGTTAATGTCCATATCCAAATGCATGAAAATAACAGGTGGGCCATCCGTGGCTTACAGACACATTTTCGAGTTTTAAACTTTGGTGCTGATTTAACGAAACATGGCCCGCTTTTCCTGTAATCAACATTAAACACTATGGGAGATATGTTAAATGACACACTAGGAAGCATTAGCAATAATCTGAAAAGAATAGAAAAAATGTTTACATCTGTTGCTTCTTTACGACCACAGTGATACTGGTGAAGGTAACTGGAATGCTGGAGAAAACCACCAGCCTTTAGTATGTCACTGACAAACCCAATCACATACAAAATAAGTCAACTGCACCCTTTTTGCAAGGGTATTCAAACTCACACTTTAATAGAGGTGATATGAGGGGGGGGGGTGAAGAATAAAAGAAGACAAAAACATACATACGATTTATAACATTTTCATTTCATTTCAGGTCTGGAGAACTAAGAAGACTTGGTTTCAAAATTTTCGGGGAAACATTTATAGAAATTCAAGCACCATTAAAGAAGGCATGGCACAGATTTTTGAATGATAAAGCCATTGACCAAGTGAGAAAGGGGACACCAAAGAGTTTACTGGAAGGACTGATAAAAAAAGCATGGTCCTATGAAGGAGGGCGACACGTTTCAATTTGTGAAAATGGTGAAAGAATGTGCTGTTATTTAAACTTGGAAATAGACCCATTTAAAGTCTATGAAGAAGCAGCAAAATATAAATCTACAAAACTGAAGGAGTTAGAGTCAAAGCAGACGGAAAAAGAAAGAGATTTATGGGATCGTATAAAGAAAGGCATTATTTCAACCACTGACAAAACAACAACAAAAGAGTTTATTAAAAAACTTCAAAATGAAATAGACAAAACTGAAAGGGACTATGCCTAAATATTACAAACTGGGCTGCACATGTTTACAGAATTGGGAAAACAGGGGCACAGAAGATAAAATAAGGGAGAAAACGAAAAGCGGATGTTGCAGAGATAAGATACTTAACAGCAAAGGAACTAAAAAAAACTAAAGTATCAGATGAAAAGCAGTTATCCAACTTGGATGAGCCATTGGTCATAGAAAATAGTAGTGATGAAAGAAACAAATCTGAAGCTTATCAAGAAAATCACGTGAAGAGAGAGACAAAGTACAGAGAGAGCACACTGTTGTCATAGATGTTGAGGATAAAAACAAGAACAGAAATGGGGAAATCAGTAGTAACACTAATCTTTCAAAGAAGCGTGAAACCGTACATAATGGGCCAAGTCTTCACACCAAAGGAGAGAAGCTTCAGTCCTATGACACCTACCTCGGTATACAAATTATGTTCCCTGGAATGAGTCAGAATACTGTTAACCTTCCTGAGAGAGAGAATCCAGAAGTTCTAATGCTTGTGTTGGATTTTGTTTAAAGAGAGCTGAAGATTTCTTGAAAAGCAAATTTTCTCCAACCTTGGAAGATGGTTTTCAGCATTATGGATCTTTTCTTGTTGAGATGGTAGACAGATATCAAAAGGACCAAATTGAAATGATGGACCCAAAGACTGCAATAAGATACTTTGGCTACAACCAGCTCATGTATGTTGAAAAGGAAATTTTTTGGCACACCAGTCTGAATGTTGGAGGTAAAGATCCAATGGAAGTCTGTAGAGAAGAATACCATGCATTTTTTAAGATCAGATGGAAGAGAGGTCATGTTGATCACCTTACCACCTGACAAAACGTTCATAATCCTATGTGATGAGAAGGGAGATCAAATTCTGTTTTACTCGCACCAACATTATACAGATGACAACTTTACATTTGAGGAAGCAGTGAAGAGAAAAGATCTATTAGGCATTATTGCGACAAGTGACCAAACCTCAAACATGCTGATGTATGCATTTTCTCATACAGCAAAAGAAACACGTTGTAGCTTGAAAACTGGTTATGTCCTTAGAATAACGAAATCAAAAAACTACTAACTGCTCCTGGTGAACAAAGAATTGATTTAGAAAAGTTTAAAGATATTAATAAGTACAAAAGAAGGCTAAAAAAATGACAATTTCACACGAGATGGCAGAGGATCAACTGCTATAAAAAAAACAATATTTGGTATGATTTGAATGTATGCAAAGCTTGGCAAGAAGCCATTACGGATCTGGTAAATGTTTCAAATAACTCAGGAACAAACATGAGTAGGCGGATTGAAGCAATAGGATTGATCAAAGCTTCCGAAGTTATTGAAACACAAGTTTTTACTCCTTTGAGAGATTTATTTACAATTAAATACCACTCAAGCACCTACAGAGACCTGTTTATGAAATATTTACCTGTGATTTAAGTATACAAAAATGTTGATAAGAATATACAATCATTTTTTATCTGAAAAAAAATGAAGGAATTCATTGGAGTAAATTGATAGATACAATAGAATGGCCAACTAGAACTGAACTAGTGCAGAAGGAAGTTGCAGATAAGCTTCAGGGCATTCTAACGCCAGCACTGTTGTATAGAGAACGATCGTCATATTTTAAAATATATAATTACAGAGTTGACATCCATTGAATTTCTGAGCAAAAAAGGGTTAGATGGAAAGATATTCAACAGGAATGCTCTTAAAACTAACATCACAGACTCCAAAAAAACAATTGATAATTGGTTGGATAAAAGAGACCAACTTAAACCCAAACACAAATACATTGAGAGACAAAGCGGACAACGACTCAAAGGATCTGACGGAGAGTTTTTAGTAGAGAAATATCCAGAATTAACTACAGTAATGCTTCAACTTTTTGACTGTGGAGGTGATGGTTTGCAGAGTCACCCAAGATTAATTTGTGATACTCTGTACCTGCACAATACAAAATGGATGAACATGCCAAGATGTGTCTCAAAATTTTTCAAAATGTTTTTGGTATTGATATTTCTGTTAGTGCTGCATACACTTGTACAGAGAATTTCCGTGAGAAATCCTATCAAGCTAAACGCTACCATGCTGGTCAAAATATAAACCCAGGAATAAGTCTGAAAAGACCAACAAGAGGTGGAAATCTTGACATGTCAATTAATGATCACTATGATAAACTATTCTATTGAGAATACACTGTGTAATACAGGAAAAATAATTGGTTGTGATGACAAAGCTTTGGTACATTGTGACGTAAAGGTTGTCCAGCGACCAAGTAAGTCTTTGAAAAAGGTCACATATTATTCAGATCATGACTGGGAAAAGAATACAAAACGGTCATTATAAATCACTACATATCAGCTAGTCAAAGTGGAAGATCTATCCAAAACTGAAGATATAGTTGTTCAACTGAATGGGATACATATATGTCAGAGTCGCCTCACTGGTGGCGGCATATCAGAAGTAAAGCTTCATTATTTTGAAGGCTCTACAGTCTTTGGACATTTCAACGAGCTTCTGCAAGTTATGTCTTTGGGCGAGAACAAGAGTTTTTTCAAAACTAGTTCAAATATAATTCCACAACTTTTGTTAACAGTAGATGGTGGTCCTGATGAACGTCCAAGAAACAAGCAAACTATATTTGCAACAGTTTTATTGAGGAAACTGCTTAACATGGACAAAATTAAGGTCATATAATATGCTAAAGGCTGTTCACAGAGGCACTCAGTTGAAAGACTTCATTTTGCGGAAGGAAGATCTCTATCTCAAGCAGGACCTATTTCTTCAAAATATGCCCACAACAGTGAAATTGTGGAAGGAGTATTTAGTGAGGAACTTTTCCAAGAAAACTTAGAGTTGGCAAGGGAGGAAGTCATTAGTCGCTTGGATAAAACACCATACACAGAAGAGTAGATAAGAGCAATCAAGCCTCCTCCAGAAATTGACTGGGTTATACCAGAAGAAATGATTTCAAAGATAAATTTGTTTCTGAAAAAAGATAGTACTGAATATAGATCTAAAATAAATTTTCTTATAAAACCTACTGGACCTATATGGAAGAAAATATATGAGGTATATGACTTGAATCCATCAAAATGCTTTAATGCTGTATCAGTTTTTAGTGAAATGAATGACCCTCATACATCATGGTTACAGCAGTGATGTTTTTGCATCTTATCGACAATAGATGGATGGATTGGAAATCCAATTAACAGATTTGAAATTCAACCAGTCGTAGATATCAGTGCATTGCCAAATCACAAATACTTATCTTACCAACAAGCAAAAAAGATCGTAGAATACTTTCTTGACAACAACCTAGAAATTCCTCAGTTTTTAAGAGTGCCAGACTTTTATTTGCCCTCAAAGTATATCAATTATATTAAGAAAAAAGAACCTTCAATGTTTTGTGATTAAAGAGAATTTACAAACTTGCAAAATATTATCGGTGTTATTGCAGATGAAATTAGATCATATATCAAAAAGACGTACATCGAGTAAAATTGAAGTACATGTCCAATCCACATACGTGCTCGGACCATAAAAACAAAACCAAAACTTGTTTGTAAAGAATTAAGTGAGTGAGTGAGTGAGTTGGTGTTTTACGCCCTTGCAACGCTATATAGGTTATTTACAGGCGATGAACATGAAAAGGATGATACAATGAACATAAAATGATGATAATAAATGAAATATGGGATGGGGTGGGAAACACAAGGACGGTAAATTTTGAAGAACCACAGGAAAAGGGGAGAAGTGGGTAGGGGCGGAAAATTTAGTCTATGTGGTGCACTACTTGGCGGTCCACAAAGGGGTCTTTTACGTGCATGAAGCGTGGCATTCTCCACACACGTTGGCCCACTATGGTCGGCGGTCAGGGTTTCCTTATTATAGACCTGACAACCCCCGCGGACGAGGGCTACCCTATTCAGCCACCTAGGGTACACACGCTCTATGGGCTGAGCACTGACCCGACATCAGAATCCCAAGACCCTTAGTCGCCTCTCACGACAAGCTAGGCTCTGCTGCGGGCCTATTCGCCACCCGGGCCCCGCACGGGACAAAAAGAAAGAGGACAAAGAGAAAAATGCATCAGTTAAAAATATAAAGAAATCATTTTCACACCGTTTAATAGGTAAACTGACCAACATCGAACTGAGTGAGTGAGTTGGTGTTTTACGCCCGTGCAACGCTATATAGGTTATTTACAGGCGATGAACATGAAAAGGATGATAAAATGAACATGAAATGATTATGAGAAATGAAATGTGGGGTGGGTAGGAAACAAAGGACCGGTAAATTTTGAAGAACCACACAAAGGACCGGTAAATTTTGAAGAACCACAGGAAAATGGGAGAGGTTGGTAGCGGCGGAAAATTTAGCCTATGTGGTGCACTACTTGGCGGTCCACAAAGGGGTCTTTTACGTGCATGGAGCGTGGCACTCTCCACACACGTTGGCCCACTATGGTCGGCGGTCAGGGTTTCCGTATTATAGACCTGACAACCCCCGCGGACGAGGGCCACCCTATTCAGCCACCTAGGGTACACACTTGGTCGCTCTGTGGGCTGAGCACTGACCCGACGTCAGAATCCCAAGACCCTTAGTCGCCTCTTACGACAAGATAGGCTCTGCTGCGGGCCTATTCGCCACCCGGGCCCCGCACGGGACCAACATCGAACTGAAAAAGGTATTACAAACAATGGGTTTGTGGTCATGCCCCACCCCCTCAAATGATAAAATACTTAAAATTTTGAAAACCATTGAGATCTCCACCCTATAACCATATATATTATTACTACTTATGATTAGACGAATTTTTTGGTACCATACGGGGGTCTGAGGTGAGGGGGGGGGATAATCATGCCCCTTCAAATGATAAAATACTTAATAACTTGTGTTAATAGGGGAACCCCTGCCCAAATTTTTTCCATGAGGTTCTAAAAATGCATTTAAAGGCATTTCCAGGATTTTGCTTTTGCCTGGGACGTCTGTAAATTTTTGATTTACAGGGAACCCCTGCCCAAATTTATCCCACGAGGTTCTAAAAATGCATTTAAAGGCATTTCCAGGATTTTGCTTACTCGTGGGACTTTTGTAAAACTTTGATTTACAGGGGAACCCCTACCAAAATTTTTCCCATGAGGTTCTAAAAATTCATTTAAAGGCATTTCCAGGATTTTGCTTACTTGTGGGACTTCTGTTAAACTTTGATTTACAGGGAACCCCTGCCCAAATTTTTCCCATGAAGTTGTAAAAAATGCATGTAAAGGCCTACCCTGGGACTTCTTTAAAACTTGTATTCATAGGAAAACACCCTGACCAAATTTTTACCATGTGATTAATTGGACTTCATTTTTGAGACATTCGAAACTGCATCCAGTTTCAATTATACCTTTTTTATTTAAAATTAAAATCAAAACTTGTCAAACCTTAAACGTCTCTTTCAGTGTCTTTCGTTGCAGAGGACTTCTTTTATAAAAGTAGTAAAGTCCTAATAGTAGGGTTGTCAGTTTGTCGTTTTGAGTGCTGATTTTTAGCTCAGGTGAGCTATTGTCATCGTTTAGCGTCCGTCGGTCCATCCGTTAACTTTTCTTCAAAGATCTTCTTCTCTGAAACCACTGAAGGGATTGCATTGAAACTTGGTATACTTGATCTTTAGGATGTCCTCTACCAAGTTTGTGAATTATATAAATGTTGACAAACCAACATGGCCGCGGTTGCTACAAATAGAACGGGGGGGTCAGACCATTGTTTTTGGCTTATAATTCGAAAAGTATAAGAGATAAAGAATATCCGAAGCAACCTTCCTTGTTCAGCATCAGAAGCTCTACAAATCTCTCCATTGAGTCAAAGTTGTGAAACGACTCCTTATAGGAGTTATTGCCCTTTAATCATCAAAATTGACCATTTTTCAGTTTTTGGACTATATCTTGAAAACCATTAGAGCTAGAGGAAAAGTTAGCATTGAATAATTGAGATCTTCAAAATTGATTCAGGGTCAAAATTGTTAGATCAGCCGTTTAAGAGTTAGTCCCCTTTAACTGTTTTTTTTTTCCATAAATTTACACTGATTTTTAAACCGACCCAGTCAAAAAGGATCCTACCCCCCAAAAAAATATTTCCAGACTTAGAACATTCTTTATTTATTGTTGTTTTTGGCGTGTTTTACGATTTCATAAATGAAAAAAAAAACAAATAAAATATTTACCTTCATTCTACGGTACCAATACCTACAAGCTCCTAGTCCGAGAGGGGAAACAAAGATATTTTTAATGTTGGCCCCATGAAGATTTGTCAAATATAACTAGAGGGTGTGTTTGTAAGCCACGGATGACCCTCCCGTAATAGGTTACTAAGGTAAATACATGTATAATAGTCAAAATGTGGACCTAACCTAATATGCGCGGGCGGATGTACGGACGTACATCGAGTAAAATTGAAGTATATGTCCAATCCACATACGTGCTCGGACCATAAAATCAAAAACAAAACTTGTTTGTAAAGAATTAAGTGAGTGAGTTGGTGTTTTACGCCCGTGCAACGCTATATAGGTTATTTACAGGCGATGAACATGAAAAGGATGATAAAATGAACATTAAATGATGATGATAAATGAATTATGGGGATGGGATGGGAAACAAAGGACCGGTAAATTTTGAACAACCACAGGAAAAGGGGAGAGGTCGGTAGGGGCGGAAAATTTAGACTATGTGGTGCACTACTTGGCGCTCCACAAAGGGGTCTTTTACGTGCATGAAGCGTGGCACTCTCCACACACGTTGGCCCACTATGGTCAGCGTTTCTGTTTTATAGACCTGACAACCTCCGCGGACGAGGGCCACCCTATTCAGCCACCTAGGGTACACACTTGGTTGCTCTGTGGGCTGAGCACTGACCCGACGTCAGAATCCCAAGACCCTTAGTCGCCTCTTACGACAAGCTAGGCTCTGCTGCGGGCCTATTCGCCACCCGGGCCCCGCACGGGATGTAAAGAATTAAGAAGAATAAAGAGGTAAAGAATTAAGAAGAATAAAGAGGCACAAAGATAACAAAGGCAAAACCGGCAAACCGAAATACGTTGAGGACAGGGCTTCACGTCTCTCTAAATTTCTCTACTTCTTTTTATTTGCACATCCCCAAAAAAATCTGATTTCCCATTTTAATCTGGAAAACTCACAAAATGTCTTTGGACGAAGGGAAGACAGACGGATGGACGCACAAAGTTAAAACTGTATAAGGCACAATATTCTAACATGCTATATCATACTTAACAAAATTCGTTCGTACCTGAAAGGGAACTCAAATTCAAAAAAATCACAAGGCTCCCATATTTTGGACAGCAAATCGACTTTGATTGCATGGTTAGACAACTTGTCAGGTGTTAACTCTCCAATATCAGGATATGGAGGAAAATGTTTTTTAGTCACCATCTAAGGGGTGGTCATGTCGCTGGTCTCCATTGTACTTGTTTCGACCTCTTTAGAAACACTGGTTTCGTTTCCATCAGGCTGGTCTGCACGCTTAGGCACAGGTTTTTATAAAGTATGATTCAATCTTTTTCATATTTCACAACAAACTTTTAGGATACTGTAATTTCAACCGATGTCGGATATTATACGTTAGATTTCTGGAATTTTTTTCTGACCATCCCGATGGGTAAACGTGATACGACAAAGAGTGTGTTTATTGTAGTTCCAACAACTACTCTCGATTGTAAAAAAAAATAAATAAAAAACTTGCCAAAATGATGTGCGCGCAAATGAGTTTTTGCGTAAAGGGAACTACGCGCCTGCTTTAATACATAGACAAAGTGTGTTCAAAGGCTCTCTGACTAAAAATTTTCGGGTAAAGTTTTGGTGTATGTCTAGTCCTATCGAGGCGCATGATGCCATCTATCAATGTCCAAATATAATAAAAATAGAGTCAATCTACGCCATGCATATTCATGTAAAATATTGTATAGATCAATGCAGTACTGAACTTTATAAAAATGTTTCTGTCGATTTATATACGAGAATTAGAAAATGAGTTTGTAAAATGTATTTCAAATGAAGATGTATTTTGTTTACAGGAAACAGACTGTTCCTTAAATGATTGTTTAATGCTGCCAGGGTATTCAAATCCAGTCCATTTAATAAGACCAAAGTTAAAACAAGAGGCTCCCAGGAGCCTAAATCGCTCACCTGGTCTTGATGTCCTATATTTTGAAGAGCTAAATGAGCTGAACATTTAAGCAAGCAACAGTTTTGCTTTATCTGCTATAGTTTTCATTCTATAGGCCAAAAACACGAAAAACCGTTATTTTAGGGGCCGTAACCCCTATAAGGGTTCATCTGACAACTTCGACCCTATGGAGACTTTTTTGTAGAGCTTTATGCGCTGAACATTTAAGCAAGCAACAGCTTTTCTCTATCTGCTATCGTTTTCATTCTAAAGGCCAAAAACATGAAAAAGGTTATTTTAGGGGCCGTAACCCCTATTAAGGGTCATCTGACAACTTCAATGCTATTGAGACTTTTGTAGAGCTAAATGAACTGAACATTTAAGCAAGCAACAGCTTTTCTCTATCTGCTATAGTTTTCTTTGTATAGGGCAAAAACATGAAAACACATCATTTTAGGGGCCGTAACCCCTATAAGGGGTCATCTGACAACTTCGACCCTATGGAGACTTTTGTAGAGCTAAATGGGCTGGACATTTAATCAAGCAACAGCTTTTCTCTATCTGCAATAGTTTTCATACTATAGGGCAAAAACATGAAAAAACGCTATTTTTTCACCTTTAAGGGGTTGTAACCTCTATAAGGGGTCATCTGACAACTAGGACCAAATGGAGACTTTTGTAGAACTTTTGATGCTGAAGCAGTAGGGTGCATCAGATTTCATCTCTCTTATACTTTTTGATTTACAAGCCAAAAACAGTAGTCTGACCCCCTGGTCTATTTTTAGCAACGGCGGCCATGTTTTTCAACGAATCAAAAATCCCCACATCAGTTCTGTGGGGGATACTCTAAAGTACCACCAGACCAAATTTAGTTTGAATATGTGCAGCCGTTTCAGAGGAGAAGTTTGAAGAAAAGTTAACGACGAAGACGACGACGGACGCCAAGTGATGGCAATAGCTCACATGGCCTTTGGCCAGGTGAGCTAAAAATCAGGAAAACACTCAGGTGGTTTATCTGTATCTGTTAAAGATAGCATTCGACCTGGAATTAAATTTTTACCACATTCTTCGAATTATTATATTTGGTTACAATTACAAAAAGATTTTTTGGCCTTAGCTGTGACATATTTCTCTGATTTTTATATAATTCTGTTAAGTGGTTTCAGAGGAAAATATTTTTGAATAAAAAGCTACCCGGAGCGCAGCATGATACGACCGCAACAGGTTGAACCCTGTTCGTTGGCGGCCTGATATGGATAGCCAATTGCTTTGGACACATGCAGCCCATGGTGGACTCACAATGGTTTTTGACACATGCCTTCCGGGGTGGACTTTCAACACATATTTACCTTTTTGACTCCTAGTTTCTCAAAAAACGGTAAGTTTATTTTTCGTGTGTGGCCCATCTTTGTCTCCTCCCTCTCCCCACACACATAGAAAAGTAACGATGCAATATATATCACAACCCTTGACACATCTAATTGACAGAATTTAGTGAAGAATCCAATATAAAAAGAATTTTCAAAATCCAATGAATAATAAACATTCTACAGCAAATTTGTCAAAACACCCGTTTTAGCCTCTTTTGACCCCTTTCTCTAAAACGGCAGGGGCCACAAGCCCCAAATACAATACCAACCTTCCTTTAGTGGTTACAAACATTATATCATATTTTATAACAATCGGTCAATGTATACTCAAGTTATCCACAAGAAAGCGGACAATCATTGATAATTGTTGTTTTTGGCCCCTTTGACCCCTAATATCTAGAAAATGGTAAGATATATTGCAAATCTGATTGAAAACCGCAGGCAGGAAATTTCACAAGGATTCTAATGAAAAAAAGATTTTGAAAATCGGACCAAAAATAAAAAAAGTCGATTTTTCGGGTGTGGCACACCTTTGACCCCCACGACAAAGTAATGGTGCAATATATATCAAAACCATTGACACATTTAGTTGACAGAATTTATTGATTAATCCAATAAAAACAGAATTTCCTAAATCCACTGAATAATAAACATTCTACAGAAGATTTGTCAAAACACCCATTTTAGCCCCTTTTGGCCCTTTTTTATAAAACAGTAGGGGCCACAAACCCCAAAATGCAATACCAACCTTCCTTTATTGGTTACAAACATCATATGCAAATTTCAAAACAATCGGTCAATGTTTACTCAAGTTATCGCACGGAAACCAAAGTGTCTACAGACGACGACGACGACGACGACGACATCGCCATAACATAATGCGATCGCAAAAATTTTGCGGTCGTATAAAAATCAAGTAATATCAATTTGTTCAAACTCTACCAATGAATAATTGAATAAAAATAATAGCTGTCAAAAAAACTAATTGGTTGATGCCACCTGATTTATTGTAAAATGAAACTTTTTATGTGTCAACTGAGCAAATATTTATACTGTTTGTATAAGTTATAATGAGCACATGTCAGATGATTTTAAAACATTTTCATTTAAATCAAGTTGGTAACTAATTTAAAAATAGCTACGCCGAGCACCGCAAAAAGTTGAACCCTGAACATTGGACGCCCAATATGGATAGTCCATTGCTTTTGTCACATGCAGCCCATCGTGGACTTACAAAGATTTTTGGCACATGCATCCCATGGTGGACTTTAAAATGCGCATTTAACACATATATATTCATATTAACATTAAATAGAAAAATCTTATTTCTATATTAATTGACATTTTTGGCCCGTTTTAGCCGTTTTTAGTTAGTTAGTCAGTTGTTGCTTGACTCCTAAGCAGCACGATTTCGGCTATATCCGGGAGATGAACATGAAAGTGGTGATGCAATGAACATGAAATGATGAAGTGGAGGAAATAAGGACACAAGGCCAATCGGGTAGGAGAGTTTTGACTGCCACTGGAAAAAGGAGTGATGGGTAGGGACGGGAAATTTAGCCTCCTGCATGGGGATCCTACGGGTCTTACTCTTACCGAGACCTGCAGCAGGGTTCTTTAACGTGCGAGGAACGTGACATTTTTCCCAACACGGTGCACCTAAATCAAAAGGTGTTCATTATTTAATCTATAAGTAAAGTTTATTTAATCTCTAAGTAAAGTTTAACAGGTAGTGTTATGTTATAAAATATTATTTTTAGTAAAATAGGCTAATGAAAGAAAATAAGAAATGAATGAATTCGCAATTCTTTCTTAAACAAAATCTATAATGATTTTACATTGTATTGCAAACATTTAGTCATTATTGCTGTTCAACTAGCCATGTTGAAGACTGCTGACTGTTTTAGTTTGGATTTTGAGTGAGTGAGTGAGTGAGTTGGTGTTTTACGCCCGTGCAACGCTATATAGGTTATTTACAGGCGATGAACATGAAAAGGATGATAAAATGAACATGAAATGATGATGATAAATGAAATATGGGGATGGGGTGGGAAACAAAGGACCGGTAAATTTTGAAGAACCACAGGAAAAAGGGGAGAGGTGGGTAGGGTCGGAAAATTTAGCCTATGTGGTGCACTACTGGGCGGTCCACAAAGGGGTCTTTTACGTGCATGAAGCGTGGCACTCTCCACACACGTTGGCCCACTATGGTCGGCGGTCAGGGTTTCCGTATTATAGACCTGACAACCCCCGCGGACGAGGGCTACCCTATTCAGCCACCTAGGGTACACACTTGGTCGCTCTGTGGGCTGAGCACCGACCCGACGTCGGAATCCCAAGACCCTTAGTCGCCTCTTACGACAAGCTAGGCTCTGCTGCGGGCCTATTCGCCACCCGGGCCCCGCACGGGACTAGTTTGGATTTTAAAATTTCTGTTGATAATATAGGTCGAGTCACATACACTTATGCCTAACTCATTATCTACTATAATTATGTCTATTTTTACGTTTGTGGGGGAGACATATTGTTTTTGTCATGTCCGTCAGTCTGTCTGTCTCAAAGTTTGTCAGGGATCACAACAGTCCAAAATTCAAGGGTGGTGCAAGTCTGACAACTATTCTTTTCACTTTCTCATAAAATTTTTGAATTACATTTTTATTTTTCAGAATAGTAGTATAATTGTCGTTTTAGTTATATACATCAACGAAAAATGTCTTGTAAATTTACGTCTTGCAAAATATTTTAACTATTTTAGTGTCATGACTTTTTCATGGTATACCAACTCAGGCAAAAAAATTCAGACTTTTTGCATGATTAATAAAATGTTTTCCATAGATCTTAATATTAAAAATGGACCAACAATTCATAGAAATCCATGAGAGTACAACCGAGTGACCAGGAACACATTTACTCTGTTAACCTTTAAAAATCTTATATGGAGAGACTTTTGTTGATTTTCGGGTGCTATTTCTTACCTGTGATGGAGCCTCTGCTGACCGCAAGTTTTTTGGACTGCTTGGTGGAATTGATTATTTTGTACATCACACAGAGAATCCTTACAGTGATGGAAATAAACGTTATTTTATATCGGATGTGCCCGCTGTAATAAAGACCACAAAAACTGCTTCTGCAACTCCCATGCGCACAAAAACATGTGGAAGGATCGAAAAGACATTTCCTGGTTTCACCTGTTACGACTTTTTGAAGAGCACTGTGAACTTAATTTGTATACACCCTGCCCAAAACTGTCACGACAAGATATTGACATTACACCATTTGGATGTTTGAACAAAAGGAATCCAGACTTGAATCCATTCACTTCTACAAATGTAGCTACAATAATGTAGCTCCTTTGACATCTCTGATTAGGCCTAATCAGAGATGTCAAAGGAGCTACATTATTGTAGCTACTTCAAATGATGCTCACCTACAGTGGTTTACTGAGGACTTTTTGCATTATTTTAGTGATTGGGATAAACGTGTGTTAAACAGAGTTGGAAATTTTACGAAGAAAGAAAGAAATGGAATGATGTTAAGCCATCAGACACTTTTAGAACTTAAGATCAGCGTTAACTCTATTGTTCAATGTGTAAAGACAATGTTAGATATTGGTGCAAAGTTTATTTTTACACACTCTTTTAACCAGTATCCACTTGAGCAGCAATTTGGTCAGTATCGACATAGAGCCGGTGACAACTGCAACCCCACAGTGTACGACCTTTGTCACACCATGACAAAGATGCGTGCTATTGGTGCTCAGGCCCTTGCTCCAAGGAATGGTAATATTCGCCGTGAGAACAGAGAGAATTTTGTGATAGACAATTCCAAACTCCACAAGTGTAGGATTTGAAATGAACAATAAATTTGGATTTACATTTTGTAACGAATGGTTTGGTACAGGAGTCAAAATTTTGGTTATTATTTAAAGTGATTCATGTGTATTTCCTGCATTTTACATTTTATTGAATGCTTAGATATGAATAACTATTTTTTATGTTATTAACCTAATAAAATTTTAAGCTCTCGAAATAAAGTTCTTTAACTTTTAATGTACAAAGTAAATGATTGATGTTTTCATGTAACTGCTTTGTTTTAGCTTAAAGTAAATTTACTATTCTATGGTTTTATTCACAATGTCCAATTGCTTACAGTATAATCCTTAAACTTCTATTGTACATGTATATACTTTTTATGGTTAACCATGCAACTTCGATGTAAATATATACTATGTATACACTACATGTTTATCGATGTAAATATATACCATGTATACACTACATGTTTATCTAGAAGGCAAAACAAAAATGTATGTTTTTTCCCTACATACCTTATTCTTTCTGTTAGCAGTATTTAATCTTCTTTTGACCAAATGTCCTGCCCCCAAATAATCCTAATTTCCCCGACTGTGTTTTAAGTTGTTTGTTTGTGTTGAAATATTCAAAACTTTATATTAGATTCTAAGTATAATTGATTTTGCTGCATAAATGCACTTGTAATCATTACATAATTGGAAAAAAATTGATGCAACTTTCAAACATACGTATTCAAATATGATCGTGTATATTACATGTATTTTAAGGTTCAGTACTTTGAAAAATAATATTAATTTGTCAATATGATTGATTGATTGATTGTAAGTTGTTTAATGTCCCGTCGGCGATATTGCAGCCATCATCGGGACATAAACAGGTTGAAATAATTATTTAAATAACACGTTAATATAAAACAAAGTCAAAAGACCGTAGATAAAACAAACATTATGACTAGAAAATAAATAGATAAAATAATCATTTAAAATAAACACACTAAAAAATAAAACCATTTATAGCAATAGCAAACAAAAAAGAACTTAACCAAAACGAGCTAAAGATTAATTATAATAGCAACCTAAGGCCTTACAAATGGTGATTTTATTTTAAGACTTATAATTTTGAGTACTGACCAATTTCTTTTAAAAATGATAAAATGGCATCGGCTGGGTTAATTTGTCAATAAAAATTTGTCTACTGGTAAAATGTTTTTATTCCATTTAGTTTAGAAGTTGAGTAACATTGCTCTAGTTTAAATAAATTTGACATAAATACATGTACATGTATTAAAAGACAACCAAAAACAATAAAAAACATTCAGACAGGTGTTAAGTAAGAAGCAAGAGGTACCAGTAGGGCTTTTAAATATCAGAGGTCCAAAGGGCAAAGACAAAACCAGTAAATACGAACCAGAACAGCAGCAGGAAACAACATGCACAGACAACACAAAAACAACTGAACAGCAAACAAGAACATAAACTCAAGTTGTAATGAAAGTGAGCCCAGTTGCTCCATAAGAGTAAGCAGTACCTATAACAGACCCCTGACCTTGTCATACATTTGTACACTTTACTAAGACAAAATGATACATAAGGGAAGGTCACGAGCCACGCTAGAAACTTTTTTTTTATGAAAACAACTACTCGCAAGGATTGAGTCAAAATTTAACATCAAAGACTTATAATTTCTAATTATTTTTAAAGATCGGAATATTGACGCAAATTGTTTATTTAATTTTGGCCAAATTACATTCTCATTGAAACACATTTATCTTAATAAAGCGCGAGTGATTAGTACTTCAAAAGAATTAATTCATTTTCTGCTTAAATAACGGGATAAATCATAATTAATTCAATCATTATTTTGAAAGGAAAATTGTAATTAAGAGTGAACAAATAATTATAATTATCTAATAAATAAATAAATTGAAATCATTAAAATACCAATTAACGTTTTTTCATATATAGTTTATTTTACTAATTTCAGTAACATACATGTTAATTATAGTGAGTAGTGAGTTGGTGTTTTACGCCCGTGCAACGCTACAGGCGATGAACATGAAAAGGATGATACAATGAACATGAAATGATGATGATGATAAATGAAATATGGGGGATGGGATGGGACACAGAGGACCGGTTAATTTTGAAGAACCACAGGAAAAGGGGAGAGGTGGGTAGGGGCGGAAAATTTAGCCTATGTGGTGCACTACTTGGCGGTCCTCAAAGGGGTCTTTTACGTGCATGAAGCGTGGCACTCTCCACACACGTTGGCCCACTATGGTCGGCGGTCAGGGTTTCCGTATTATAGACCTGACAACCCCCGCGGACGAGGGCCACCCTATTCAGCCACCTAGGGTACACACTTGGTCGCTCTGTGGGCTGAGCACTGACCCGACATCAGAATCCCAAGACCCTTAGTCGCCTCTTACGACAAGCTAGGCTCTGCTGCGGGCCTATTCGCCACCCGGGCCCCGCACGGGACCATGTTAATTATAAATCAATTTATTATGTATTTCATATAAACCCGATTTCATCTCTCCGGAATTTAATTACGATAAAATTTTAGTACCCGATAAACTCCCGCGCTTCCCGGTAACTTAACGATAAATAACGAGATTCGAATTCCTCTCTTTATACGTTCCTGATATAGCTAATGGTCATTTCGCTACAATAATGTAGCTCCTTTGACATCGTTGATTGGATGAATAAAATACCAATTAACGTTTTTTTTACTAATTTCAGTAACATACATGTTAATTATAAATCAATTTATTATGTATTTCATATAAACCCGATTTCATCTCTCCGGAATTTAATTACGATAAAATTTTAGCACCCGAAAAACTCCCGCGCTTCCCGGTAACTTAACGATAAATAACGAGATTCGAATTCCTCTCTTTAAACGTTCCTGATATAGCTAATGGTAGTTAAAATACAATAATGTAGCCCCTTTGACATCGTTGATTGGGCCGATTCAAATATTTGTCAAAGGAGCTACATTATTGTACATGTAGGTAATGGTAGTTACGATAACGTTACCCTCCCCAGGGGCGAATTTAGACTTAAATGAAAGGAGAGTCCAAAATTCAGAGGTCGTATTACGGCAGAGGGCCCCCAGAAGCTCTGATCGAAATGGTGTAAAATCCTGCATTCTGACGATTTCCTGACACCTAAAACTAGCTACAATAATGTAGCTCCTTTGACATATATTTGAATCTCCGGATCAATCCGCCCAATCAACGATGTCAAAGGAGCTACATTATTGTAGCTTACCTAAACCATGTCCGTTTGAATGTCGTTTTGTTATGCTAAAACAAAAAAAAAGGCTCATCCAGTTTTTCAAAACTTTTTGATAGATTCGCAAAAATAATTACTTCCTAACTATTCTTCACTGTGACTTAAGCTACTATAAACGAAGAACTTTTCAGTGTATTTAAAAGACCTCGCGCCTGGTTTCGCGGTCAAACTCCCTTGGGCCATTTGGTAAATCATCTAAGTTTTCAATGCCTAGCATACCTTCAAATGTACGACATATGGTTGTGAATAATTCGTAGAACGTCTCATAGCATTGGTGTCTTTCTACCCATCCGGTTTTGCATAAACCTTTTAAATTTGTGACCTGTGTAGGAGTCGCGAGTCTTCCAAAGAGTAGTTCATAATAGGTTTGCCTTTTGGGGGAATTATGGAAGAATAAAAAGACTTCATTCCAAGAATCGATCATATTACGAATCAGGGGTATTTTGCAGGCTGAAGCAATGCTGAGGTTAAGGAAATGGCTGTTGCAATGAACATATAAAGCCGATGGTGCTTCCTCTTTGATTCGAGCTTGGACACCAACCCTATCCGAGGACATGGCACTGTCATATCCTTGTCCTCTGCATTTACGGACATCTACCCCATGTCTAGTAATGATTTCTATGATACATTTGGCGATTAGATCACCAGATGTCCTTTTGAGAGAAACAAAGTAAAAAAGATCTCCTGAATTCAACATTGTTGATATTCAGTGATAAAAACCGCAAGCAAAGGGCGAGACGTTCGTGGTTTGACACATCTGTGCTTTCGTCCGCAATTATTGTGAAAACTGATTCCGGGTCCTTCAATTCTTGTGTTCATTAATTTCTTAAATATGTACCTATGATTTCTATTATATCATTTCGAACCCCTTCTGATGTGTATTTGACATTTCTGGTTCAGGGCCTTTTAAGTGGTCTGATTCTGCAATTAAGTTCAAAATAGCAAGACAATATCCTTTTTTGGCATTTTGACTATTGTTATCATCACGATGTCCTCTCAGAGATATAGTCCCACAGCAGCGAGTGAGTGAGTTGGTGTTTTACGCCCGTGCAACGCTATATAGGTTATTAATTAGTTAGTTAGTTATTGCTTTACTCCCAAGCTAGCGCGATTTCGGCCATATCCGGGAGATGAACATGAAAGTGGTGATACAATGAACATGAAATGAGGATGAAGTGGAGGGAATAGGGACACAAGGCCAATCGGATAGGAGAGTTTTGACTGTCACTGGAAAAAGGAGTGATGGGTAGGGACGGGAACTTTTGCCTCCTGCATGGGGATCCTACGAGTCCTACTCTTACCGAGACCTGCAGCAGGGTTCTTTAACGTGCGAGGAACGTGACATTTTTCCTGACACGGTGCACCACTATGGTTTGCGGTCAGGTTTTCCGCATTATCGCCTGACGACCCCGCATCTCTCGATGTCAGGGCTGCCCCATTCAACCACCTGGAGCACACATCCCAGTCGCTTTGTGGGCAACGCGGCCTGACCCCGATGTCAGGGCTATATTGGTTATTTGCAGGCGATGAACATGAAGAGGATGATAAAATGAACATGAAATGATAATGATTAATGAAATATGGGGGTGGGATGGGACACAAAGGACTGTTAAATTTTGAAGAATCACAGGAAAAGGGGAGAGGTGGGTAGGGGCGGAAAATTTAGCCTATGTGGTGCACTACTTGGCGGTCCACTAAGGGGTCTTTTACGTGCATGAAGCGTGGCATTCTCCACACACGTTGGCCCACTATGGTCGGCGGTCAGGGTTTCCGTATTATAGACCTGACAACCCCGCGGACGAGGGCCACCCTATTCAGCCACCTAGGGTACACACTTAGTCGCTCTGTGGGCTGAGCACTGACCCGACATCAGAATCAATTTCGAGATGTAGATCTAAATATGAAGCAGACTTCCTAGCGGACGGAATGTTGCTACACAAGAAGGGAAAGTTGACGATTGGAAAGTTGAAGTCATCACGTTTGTCATAGAGCCTTGTTGAAAGTCTTCCTTGTGAGTCAATTTCTAGATGTAGATCTAAATATGAAGCAGACTTCCTAGAATCCGTTTTGTCCTTTATCTCAAGCTCCTGGGGATATATGAGATGGAGAAAGTCACCAAATCTAGAATTGTTTAGTGAAAGGACATCATCAATATATCGGAACGTGAGGTTGAAAGAGAGAACTAGTCTACGGTCATTTTTTGTCTAGAAGAGATTGCAAGAAGTCTGCTTCATATGAATGAAGAAACAAATCAGCAAGCAAAGGTGCACAATTAGTGCCCATTGGAATCCCCATTGATTGCTGAAATACACTTCCACCAAACTGAACAAATATGTTCTCAATAAGAAAGTTGAGCATGTCGATTATTTGGTCTTCAGTAAATTTGTTCTTGTTCTTAGACTCATTGATGACAAAGTAAGTCTTGGTATAATCGACTACAAAAAAAATGTACCTGCGTTTTCCATTCTTTTTGAAAAAAGCTGCGTTTAATCAGCTGTGCCAATCGCGATTTCAGTTGTTCATGTGGAATAGAAGTGTAAAGTGTGGAGAAATCGAATGTTTTGATGCTGTTACAAGATGAAACTGATTTGTGTTTCTCCTACGTGTGTTGAGAATGCCACGCTTCATGCACGTAAAGACCCTTTTGTGGACCGCCAAGCAGCGACCACATAGGCTAAATTTTCCGCCCCTACCCACCTCTCCCCTTTTCCTGTGGTTCTTCAAAATTTACCGGTCCTTTGATTCCGACCCCATCCACCTATTTCATTTATCACCCTATTCATGTTCATCGCCTGTAAATAACGTATATTGCGTTGCACGGGCGTAAATCACCGACTCACTCCCCCGTGCGGGAACCGGGTGTGAAAGAATAGTCCCGCAGCCGCCCTGAACGCTTGTCGTAAGAAGCGACTAAACGGGTCAACATGTTTGCCGTGTGATGTCGGGGGAGGACGGGATCCTGGTCCACTTATGTGGGCTTTTGCCCTTACTTCTCCTAGACAGGCGGTCAGATTTGGCCCGGTCTGATCAATCGGCTGGTCACGCCAAGCCCTGTAAAGCACCATCTCATTATGTTTCAAAGCTTCATTCTGTGATATTTGCAATTACTCACCTGATTACATTAATGCTTTGCAGAAAGCGGTGGCTCATGGGTCAATCGTGTGGATGTGTGCTGGCACGATGCTTGTCTTCTTTAAGGAATACTCTGTGCGAGTATGCTTTCCTTGTAACCCTGGTGCTCTCAACAGGAGACCCGTTGTACGACAGCATCGCCCCTGTTGGTGCTCCATGGCGGGCGGGGAGCAAGGCATTGAAGTTATTTACATTCACCATGGGAATCCCAAATAAACAAAAAACAAGTTCATGTGATCATTTAAAAAGAAACATTTCTTTAAGTGATAGTGAAGATCAAGATGCATCAGGCTCTTTCAAGCGACAAAATACAAGTTATGATAGTTGGCCAAAATTTATTGTTCTTTCTAGTAAAGATGCCACTCGCCCTTTGACAAAGGTTTAACCCTTTGTCATTGCGAAAAAAATAAAAAACGTTACCAGAGTTGAAATTCCAAAGGTCACCAAGCTTCGCTCCGGTAACCATCTAGTCGAGTGTGCTAAACAACAACAAGCCAAAAACATATTGACAATTTCATCTATTTTGGAAATACCAGTATCTGCTGAAGCTCATCGATCACTGAATCGTTCACACGGTATCATTCGAGATAGAGATCGAAATCTTGCTGATTTATCAGAGCAAGATATCTGCTCTGAACTTGAATCACAAGGTGTCATCCAAGTCGAAAGATTCACTAAAGAGACGACAACAATGTTATTAAATTAAATACTTACATAATTACTTTCAATGCAGCTGTTCCACCAAGTCACTTACATTTAGGCTATTTTAGAGTGTCTGTAGACATCTTTGTTCAAAATCCTCTTCGCTGTTTCATATGTCAACGTTTTGGCCATGGAAAGGCTACATGCAACGGAAAAGAAAGGTATGTAAAGTGTGCACAGGAAGGCCATTCGGATTTCAACTGTGCCAACGATCCAAAATGTGTTAACTGTAGCACTGCTGAAAACAAATTCATATCAGGAAGCTCGTCGTCAAGTCTTTCTCGAATGGTACAACACCATCCGGGTCGTACGCCCTCTAGGACATTTGGTTACCAAACTATGTAAACCTGGCCGGAGGGTGAAATTAAGCCCCGTACATGCAATACCAATGGATGGATGTTTGGTGCCGACTGTTATGATAAAGAAACCCCAAAAGGTTTTGTCAAATACAGTAAGAAACCATGGTAAGAGTTTGGTGATTTTCATCCCCCTCCACGAAAGTCCTCAGCAGGTCCAAACAACGATTCAGTGGTCGATGAGATATTGTTTTATACACCACGTAAGTCATCTTGGGCCGGATTTGGAGCTCCTGCCAGAGTTTCCAATCCTCAGCCCTCTTCTTCTTCACCTTCTTCGTCAAAAAAAAAAAGTCTTTCTCAAGGTCATCGTAAACTTCAAATAGACAGCAGTGATCCTCACAGCCGGATAGACGATAGAACTCATCATTGCAGACGTCACCATTAAAATCTCGATCCAAAAAAGCCGAACGAAATGCAATTTTTATGCATAATCGGTTTAGCTCTCTTGCTGACGATATGGAGTCGGATATGGATCTTTCGGAAACACCGATCGATCATTCACAGAGCCCGTCTCCACACAGACGTAGGCGATCTCTCTGTAGACTTTCCGATCCTAATCAGACTCCAAAATGAGTACCATCATTCAATGGAATTGCCGAGGCCTCGAGGCCAATTAGATCCTACTGTCTTTTGTCTTCAAGAAACTCACCTCAAGGAAACCGACACGATTTCCTTGAAGGGCTTCTCTATGTATAGCAAATTTTCTAATACTGAGCGAGCTGCCGGCGGATTTTCCATGTTAGTAAAGGATCGCATTCTCCATAGTTCGATTCCTTTAACTACCGATCTGCAAGCAGTTGCCGTGAGAGTTTCATTACATCAAACCATAACTCTATGTTCAGTTTATATACCACCAAATGATAATTTCACTTTAGCACAACTTTAACAAAATTTAACAAATCAACTTCTTTCTCCATACATGTTAATTGGGGACTTCATTATGGGGCAGTGTTACTTTAAATGATCAGGGTAAAAAGATTGAGGATTTTTTATCCAAGAATCTCTTTGCACCTTTTATGATGGTTCTTCTACATTTTTACATTCTAGAAATGGAACATACTCATCAATTGATCTCTCAATATGCGATCCTTCTCTTTTAACAGATTTCTCATGGCAAGTCCATGATGATCTCTGTGGAAGTGATCACTTTCCTATTATATTTAAAGATCTCTTTGGTGAACCAAAACTAAGAATTACTCGCTATAAGTTAGAGAAGGCCAATTGGCAAAAAAATTCAATACTTTGTTCGGAAAAAATAAAGGCAAGATTTTTTTATCAGGACCAAGAACCAATAACAATATTCAACCAAACTCTGTATAGCTGATGAAACCATCCCTAAAACCTCGGCAACTCCTAAAAAACTCAATAAACCTTGGTTCACAGACGAGTGTGACAAGGCTATCGACATTAGAAATAAAGCTCAAAAACAATTTGGCAAACATCAAACGAAAGACAATTTGAGTAATTTTAGAATTTCTCGGGCGAAGGCAAGACGAACTTGTCGACAATCCAGAAGAACATCCTGGAGAAATTTTGTATCTGGTTTAACTTCACAAACGCCTATGAATAAAATTTGGAATTTCATACAAAAACTTAAAGGTAAAAACTCTAAATCCTCAGTTACACATCTAAACGTTGGCAATTCCACTTTAACATCTGAAAAGGACATTGCCAACAAATTAGCTGAGACTTTTGCTAAACATTCATCTTCATCTAATTACAAACCTGATTTCCAAACATTTAAAAGAACAGCTGAAAAAAAAAAAATTGAACTTTAACTCCGTCAATTCTGAGAGCTACAATTCTCCTTTCTCTTTAGATGAACTTAAAACTTCCTTAAGTAAAGCCCATGCTACTGCATGTGGCCCTGATAGCATCCACTATCAACTTTTAAAACATCCTACTGATATATCGATGAAGACTCTTCTAAATTTAATGAATGATATATGGATAAACGGAAAATTGCCCGAAATATCGAAGCTTGCCTTTGTTGTTCCTATCCCTAAGCCGGGGAAGGATCACACAGATGCTTCCAACTATCGTCCGATAGCCTTGACAAGACTTTAGAACGCATGATCAACGATCGGCTCGTTTGGTTCCTTGAGTCCAATGGACTCATTTCGAATATCCAGTGTGGATTTCGCCAAGGTAGGAGCATGCTTGATCATTTGGTCCGTTTAGCGTCTTTTCTTCGAAAAGCATTTGCGAAGAACGAACATGTGGTGTCTATCTTTTTCGTCCTCGAAAAAGCTTATGACACCACATGGAAGTATGGTATTTTAATAGACATTTCTGATATGGGGTTGAAAGGAAGGTTACCAAATTTCTTGGCTGACTTTCTTTTTGACAGACATTTTAATGTTAAAGTTAATAAGACCTTTTCCGAGGAGTTTGATCAGGAAATGGGTGTGCCCCAGGAAAGCATCCTTTCTGTCACTCTCTTTAGTATTAAAATAAATAGTATTGCAAAAGTTCTCCAAGATAATATCGAGGGTTCGTTATATGTTGATGATTTTTTAATATGTTACAGCGCCAAAAACATGAATACCATTGAAAGACAACTACAACTATGTCTAAAACGGATCGAAAAATGGGCCTCTGAAAATGGTTTCAAATTTTCAGAGAATAAAACTGTTGCTATGCATTTTTGTAAAAATGAAAACTTCATCCTGATCAAGATATAAATTTGTATAACAAAAAAATTAAAATAGTTGAAGAATCAAAATTTCTTTGCGTTCTTTTTGACAGAAAACGTACCTTTCTTCCCCATATCAAAATGTTAAAATCAAAGATGCCTAAAAGCTCTTGATGTTTTAAAAGTTGTCTCCAGTACTGACTGGGGAGCTTATAAATCAGTTCTTTTAAATATAAATTTGTATAGGTCCATTGTACGATCAAAACTGGATCATGGTTCCATTATGTATTGGTCTGCAAAAATGTTACATATTTTAGATGCCGTTCATCATCAGGGATTGCGACTCGGTCTCGGTGCATACAGAACTTCTCCTATTGAGAGTCTGTATGCGGAGGCAAATGAGCCATCACTGAAGCATCGCAGAATCAAACTTGGTCTGCAATATGCCACCAAATTTAAAGCCTTTCCTAACAACCCTGCCCACGACTGTGTTTTTAAACCATCTCTCAGGAATATGTATGAAAAACATGAAAACAAAACTCCTCCTTTTGGTATTCGTATCGAGTGAGTGAGTTGGTGTTTTACGCCCGTGCAACGCTATATAGGTTATTTACAGGCGATGAACATGAGAAGGATGATAAAATGAACATGAATATAAAGGTAATAACACAACTACCGAACGTGAATGATCAATCTCATAGTCCAGAGAAAATGACAAAAACGAATCTGTCATACCGGAGAATTGGTGGATCGCAATGGTCCTGACTTGGTACAGGCATTTCAAACGAAATGGTGGGTTAAACCAGGTTTTATGGCGCCAAACCTCCCTCTTCCATTGCGATCTTCAAGTCCATAAAATGTATAGTTACATCGAATAATGTGACACTGTAATATTTGCTTAATCCATAATACATAGTTACGTAAAATAGTGTGACACTGTAAATTTTTCTTGGAATTAGGTTTTATAGGTCGAAAATAATAGGACTGTAGGATATGAAAATTATCACGAACAAAATGCAGAAGCTTTTGTCTGGAACTTTGTTGTAATTTTTATTTGAGAGAAACACAAAACCAGAAGAATTAAAGATCGCAATGGTCCTGACTTGGTACAGGCACTTCCAAAGAAGTGGTGGGTTAAACCAGGTTTTATGGAGCCAAACCTCCCTCTTCCATTGCGATCTTAGGATCCGGTAATGACCATAGAACACAACATAGTTGTGAGACACAATAGGGATATTGAGGTGATCATCTCAGTACAAAAGACCAGTCAAACACTAATTAAAACAATTAACTACCATATCTTTTAACTCAATTTTGAACTTTTCTACTAGTGGCTGATAACGAAGAAAGAATTTTTTTAGTGATCGTATGAGACGTATTTTCTTATAGCCCTGCTCCAAAAGTCGGTCACGAAGAAATCGGTGTCTGATCAAAAAATCTGTGAAATGTGTGCAAGCTCTGGCATATCGAATAAGTTGTGAAATATAAACACCGTATGCAGGAGAAGTAGGTATATTGCTCTGTAGATTAAGAATTAATAATTTGAAAATTAAAATCGTCTCGTTTATCGTAAATTTTTGTACTGAGATGACCACCTGGGTCAAATTCAAGGTGCAAATCCAAGAAAGACGTGAAGCAATTTGATTCGGTGGTCTCTTTAATCTCCAATTCCGGAGGATATACTGAAGGAATCCATCTACCAAATGAAATGATGATGATAAATGAAATATGGGGATGGGTTGCGACACAAAGGAACAGTAAATTTTGAAGAACCACAGACGTCAGAATCCCAAGACCCTTAGTCGCCTCTTACGACAAGCTAGGCTCTGCTGCGGGCCTATTCGCGACCCGGGCCCCGCACGGGACGTATTCGTATCGAAACTCACCTGACTAATCTGAAGATTGATTTAGAAACTATAAAACCTGTCAAGCCTTTGAGAGTCCCTCCCTGTGAACTTTAAAAGCCCAAATTTATTTTTGATCTCCGTAAACATAAAAAAATCTTAAATCATCTACTTATTCAACAAGATTATTCCGAAATTAAATCTAGATATCCTGGATTTTTAACAGTTATACAGATGGCTCTAAGTATGGCGATAGCGTTGCTGCTGCTGCTGTCTCAGGGAATAGCACGTCAACACAACGCCTCCCGTCTACTGCTTCCATTTTTACAGCTGAAGCAAGAGCCATCATTTTAGCCCTCAAGCTAATTGATGCTTCTAAGCACTCTCAATTCTTTATCTGTTCTGATTCTCTCTCTTGTCTTCTGGCAATTGAGAATTGTAAATTGAAAAACCCTTTAATTTCTAAAATTGTATGTATGGTTCATCAATTAATTAGAGGTGGCGTAGAATTGATTTTCCTATGGGTACCCAGTCATACTGGTATGGGGGAGGGGAGGAGGGGGTCCTGTCCCTAATTCCCGTCAAAATAATTTTTATAATCCCATTTTCCCGGATAATAAAACTACCGATCCCGCATCCCGAAAAATAAAATGCAGGTTCCCGTGTCCCCTAGTCGCTTTTCCCGAATTCCCGTTAAATAATATGGCCAATCCCGGCGTCCCGGAAAAGGTCTTCCCGACCCTCTGGTATTCATGGGAATTCAGTTGTAGAAATACAATCCGAATATATGTTCAGACTTTATGGGATGAGGTTTGGGTTGCCGCTGAGCACAACAAACTTCATGAGCTAAAACCACAGCTCGGGGAGAATCATGTTTCATTTCGATACCGTCGAGACCTGGTGGTCATCACTAGATGTCGTATAGGACACTCTAGAGTAATTCATGGCCACCTGATGACACAGGAGAAGGAGGCCCCGATGTGCATTCCCTGTGACTCGCGGTATTCTTTGAAGCATGTTCTTTTCGACTGATCCCGTGCGGGGCCCGGGTGGCGAATAGGCCCGCAGCAGATCCTAGCTTTTCGTTAGAGGCGACTAAGGGTCTTAGGATTCTGATGTCGGGTCAGTGCTCAGCCCACAGAGCGACCAAGTGTGTACCCTAGGTGGCTGAATAGGGTGACCCTCGTCCGCGGGGGTTGTCCGGTCTATAATACGGAAACCCTGACCGCCGACCATAGTTGGCCAACGTGTGTGGAGAGTGCCACGCTTCATGCACGTAAAAGACCTCTTTGTGGACCGCCAAGTAGTGCACCACATAGGCTAAATATTCCGCCCCTACCCACCTCTCTCCTTTTCCTGTGGTTCTTCAAAATTTACTGTTTCTTTGTGTCTCACCCCATCCCCATAGTTCATATATCATCATCATTTCATGTTCATTTTATCATCCTTTTCATGTTCATCGCCTGTAAATAACCTATATAGCGTTGCACGAGCGTAAAACACCAACTCACTCACTCACTCACTCACTCTTTTCGACTGTGTTGATGTTGCTCCAGCACGTATGAAGTATTTCAATTTTGCCGCAATGCACCATTTGTTCAGCAGCACCAAAACCGATGTCATTGTATCATTTTTAAAGGAAATTGGATTGTTTTCAAAAATTCAGATCTGTTTTTCTAAGATATAGTTCTTGTACAATTACTGTTTTATATTATTATTTGCATTACTTTTTCATTGTTTTTGTTATTTTTTCACTCATTGTTTTTGTTATTTTTCCCACCCGTGCGGGTTCCGGGTGGCGAATAGGCCCGCAGCAGCTTGTCGGTCATCCTCGGAAACCCAGGGATTATTCTCTCGCTTACTCATTCATCACCCCTGGGACATAACGCATGAAATACTTCGTTTTTGATAGTTTTGTATCGAGCTTTCTGATTGGTCGCTTTAGATTTATCTGACGCGATTTAAGCATGTTTCTATATAAAAATTATATCAAGTTCAAGATCAGATCCTGAACTCAAAACGAACAATTTCATACCAAATGTCCCAGGGGTGATGATTGAGTAAGTGAGAGAAGAAACCCTGGGTGATGATTGAGTAAGTGAGAGAAGAAACCCTGGGTTTCCGAGGATGTGATGATTGAGTAAGTGAGAGAAGAAACCCTGGGTTTCCGAGGATGCTTGTCGGTAAAAGTCCACTAAAGAGCGCCCAGAAACCTGACATCGGGGTCAGGCCGCTTTGCCCACAAAGCGACTGGGTTGTGTGCCTCAGGTGGTTGAATGGGGCAGCCCTGACATCGAGAGATGCGGGGTCGTGAGGCGATAATGCGGAAAATCTGACCGCAAACCATAGTGGTGTACCGTGTTGGGGAAAAATGTCACGTTCCTCGCACGTTAAAGAACCCTGCTGCAGGTCTCGGTAAGAGTAGGACCCCCGTAGGATCCCCATGCAGGAGGCTAAATTTCCCGTCCTACCCATCAACTCCCTTTTCCAGTGGCAGTCAAAACTCTCCTACCCGATTGGCCTTGTGTCCCCATTTCCTCCACTTCATCATCATTTCATGTTCATTGTATCACCACATTCATGTTCATCTCCCAGATATGCCGAAATCGTGTTGCTTGGGAGTAAAGCAATAACTAACTAACTAACTAATTGTTATTGTTTCCTTATGATTAGTTTTATATTTTAGTTTGTTCATTTTTAATGTTTGCTTTATCAATTTATCTTTTCATACCTTTGATTTTGCTTTATCTACGGTCTTTTGACTCCGTTTTACTTCCAATTTTGATTTAATTATACCCCACGCTACTTAGTTGCGAAGGGTATAATGTTTTTGACTGGTCCGTCTGTTCGTCAGTCCGTCCGTCTGTCCGTGATAAAGGCTATTAATATTTGGTATGTAGCTTCAGGTAGGGGTCCCATATGGTGGGATACATTTTCAGGTCCGTCGATCAGCTACTTCCTGTTAAACGAGCCGACTTGGATTTTTTTCACTTAATTTTCAGGGTTGAAATTTTTCGTCACAGATTTCTCAGCAACTATTAATTGTAGGCTTTTAATATTTGGTATGTAGCTTCAGGTAAGGGTCACTGCATCAAACATCGCCTTTTGCACATAATAAAAGGTGACCAAAAGGCCCTCTTTTGTTCACATTTCATTACCTTTTCTAAGCCTTTTGGAAAAATACAAAAGTTGTAAAAGGTAAATCTTTTGTTGACTTTTTTTTAAACAAAAGGCAGTTGAAATGGCCCACTTTTTTGTGTCGAAATATTCTTGAAAGATTACTTTTCATTTTACGAAAAGTCAATGACAGGTGGACTTTATTTTAACAAATGGTGTGTCATATATCCATATTCAGAATTTTAAACTGTTGGTAGATAATGATGAAAATTGGTGTTTTTTTTACCTTTTTCAATCTTTTTATCTTAAAACGTTCGAAAGGTAAAGAAAAGTTGCCTTTTTTTTTTACCTTTTTATCTTTTTTTCTTCTGAATATGGTTGAAAGGTAAAGAAAGTTGGTGTTTTTTAACCTTTTTTCATCTTTTCATTTGTTTTTTTTTCAGCTGAAAACTGTTGAAAGGTAAAGAAAGTTTGTGTTTTTTTACCTTATTTCATCTTTTCATTTGTTTTTTTTTTCAGTTGAAAACTGTTGAAAGGTAAAAAAAGTTTGTGTTTTTACCTTTTTTCATTGTTTCATCTGAATATGGTTGAAAGGTAAAGAAAGTTTGAATTTTTTTACCTTTTTTCATCTTTTCATCTCAACTGAAAATGTATGAA
The DNA here is from genome assembly GCA_963971305.1 of Arcuatula senhousia. Lineage (NCBI taxonomy): Eukaryota > Metazoa > Mollusca > Bivalvia > Mytilida > Mytilidae > Arcuatula > Arcuatula senhousia. The sequence continues at coordinate 31,845,123 of OZ020308.1, forward strand.
AGGTTAAGAACGTTGGTGTTTTTTTTACCCTTTTTCATTTTTCATTAATGTATTTTTTCATCTGGTCAAAAGCAATGAAAGCTGGTGTACATGTAGGACAGATCTAGAGCAGTTTGTCTCTCTATGGATTTAATTCTCATCAGAAGACTTGTGCAGATTTTTCGTTTTTTCCAAGCTTAGTTAGCACATTTTTTTTTAACTTTTAGCTAAGGTTCAATTGGGTCTTAAACAGATGACATATATGTCAGTTGCAATGAATTATAAGCCAAGAACTTGGTATCAATTGATTTACTGATACATTTTTAATGTGTGGTTTGGTATAAAAAAAAATGTACTTGAGCCACATATTTAAATCAAGTATTACAGATTATAAAAATGATAAAATTTGTGAATCAACTTCAACTCATTTATCTTAAAAGGAATTATCATAAAAACAAATATTCATGCATACTTGTGTAGTAATCTAGAGTATTTATTGTTCTTAATAACATTATCCATATCTTTTAAGCATTATTTATCTATATACAATATAAAACAATGCAAACAACAATATTTAAAACACTTAAATGACAGAAAGTGAAATAAAGGAATTAAAGATCAGATTTGTCTCTGATTATGTTTCATAACTGATGTTATAATTGTATCCATATTAAAATAAACAACCTTTATTCTCTATACTGTATAAAACAATAGGTACATATATGTATATATAAATATTGTGCCATATAAATGAAAGGAACAACTTAATACAAAGTTTTTTAAACATATGACACAATCTGCTTTTCAAATTATAAAATTATACAATAAATTCAATATAGCTTTAATAAAATAAAAAATAGCTTAATAAAACAAAAGTTATTCATTAAATCAATTTAAGCTGAAATGAGAAATTAAATCATAAACCAAAAAAAAAAACCCAAAGTGATAGTTATTTTTACCATGAAAAAAGATTATTTAAATGACAATTTGTATATTGCAAACAAATAAAAAATTTATAGTTACAAGACTAGTTTCTTAAAATCCACTTAAGATGTTCATCTACAATGGGAGGGTCTTTTTCCCTGGCATCTCCTATAACTCTCTTATTAAGTAGTCTTTTGCTCTTTGTAGAGCAGGTTTCAAGATAGGTCCCATCCAGTTTAAACTTGTATGATCTAAATTTTTCGGACTCCCAGGAAGCTGGTTGGGAAATAAACCCTCCATCATCAGATTCATCAGAAGACATGAATTCTAATTTCAGGGCAGCTTTGACTATTGTCTTCTTTGCAGCCCCTATTTCTTGTTTTTCCAAAGCTGTCAATCGCCTTTTTAGTTTCTACAATGAAATACATGAAAAAAATCAATTTGATTTATTAAAACGCAAGCTTTATCAAAAAAGTGAATTTTAGAGATTTACTAAATTATGAAAGAAAATTATTCTGTATCAATATAAACATGGTTTAAGGCTCTTCTTTAAATTGGCATTTGTTGCACTCTGAAGGTTATGCTTATTATAATTAGCTATCCTACAAAGAAACAATTACAAGAAAAACTAGTTTTTATTAAAAAAAAAAGATTTTATATCTTGTATTATTTTGGTATGCAATAAATGTTGGTCATCTTCAGGCTCATTTTAAAGCTAAATGATTTTTTTCAAAAAGCACACTAAATATTTTATGTAAGTGTCTTAAAATCTTAAAATAAATGGTTGTTTTTAATTCATCACATCTTCAATATGATACTATACGATCTGGTTGAATAATAACTATAAGGAATGTTTTATAATACCTCCTTTTTCCTTTCATATGATGCCCTTTTCTTCCTCACCGAGTCTTTTTTATTGCTTTTGTTTAAAGCATGTTCTTGTTTTTTTGTCACAAAATATCTGGTTAGAGCACCTATAATAAAACAAGTAAAATATATACTATATACAACATGCATGGCATGAAATATTAGTATCAACAATCAAAGTCTTGAACATGTAAATACATTTACATTTGTCATTTTGTATATAAACTATGTTGCAATAATTCACGAAAAACAGTAAATTTTAATTTTAATAACTTAATTAAAAACAATACCCATCTATTTTGCAGCAGCATACACATGATACATGTGAATATAGATTTACTACTTTTATAGCTCTAAAATACAATCATACATTGTACTTACAATTCAACACAGAATCATCATTAAAAGAAGGGTTCCATCCTTGCACAAAGTTTTTGATATGGCTTGTCATTGGCTCATTCACATCATCATTTACTCTATAAAAATGATAATAAATTGAATTAACTAATATGCAATTGTGAAAATATGAGCATTAAAAATTGTATATTCAGTTCTTAACCTTAAAATATTTCAGGGATGGCAAACTGTTTGAAGAAATATACTAACCGGTTATTTGTAAGATTTCCTGACCTATTAATACATCTAACTACAAAAAGTCACAAAGTCGAAACCAAAAAAAATTCAAAAAGAAAAACATGTTTGACTGTTACTTACATCTTTATAGCCCTCCCATTAATGGAGTCAAAGTAAAAACATTAACAATTCGCATTTATAAGTTTTGAATCTACGTACTGTTTAAATAGAGGGAGAACTGATTGCTTATTGATAAGTTTTTAAAAAATGATACTTTTAAAATGCAATTAAAAGGCACAGGGATTACCAAATGGGACAAACATATATTGTTAGCCCCAAAATGCAATGACAATTCAAATACACACAGAGACACAAGACAGAAATGTAGGTCTTGGAAGAATATCTTAGTCTATGTATACAAAAACAAAATAAAACATATATATACCAATGACGAAGCAGAATACATGTACAATCTTTTACATAACATTTCAATTTTAATCTATTAACTGTAGAAAAATAACATGTATGTTACCTACCTTTTTCCCTCAAAGCTCCATGAAAGACCCCTCTTTTCTCCACTCCTGTAGCCTTGTCTAACAGCATTCTAAAAATGGATGATGCAATATGAAAACGAACATTTTTTTCTATTCATAATGTGACATAAAGCTTTGCTTGTGATTCTTAAAGCATTGTATACAAAAGAAGTCTTTACAGTGAACAAAAACAAATTAAATTCACTACGTGTACAACCTGTACATGTACATCAGTTACAAACACATTATATGTACATAATATAAATGAAAATGAGTGAGTGAGTGAGTTGGTGTTTTACGCCCGTGCAACGCTATATAGGTCATTTACAGGCCATGAACATGAAAAGGATGATACAATGAACATGAAATATAAATTACAACAAAGTTCCAGACAATAAATTCAGCTACGCCTGACGCGTGTTTCGTCTATTTAAGAAGCAGATGAGGGCCACCTAGGGTACACACTTGGTCGCTCTGTGGGCTAAGCACTGACCCGACGTCAGAATCCCAAGACCCTTAGTCGCCTCTTATGTCAAGATAGGCTCTGCTGCGGACTCGGCACGGGACAAAATGAAAATGAAGAAAATAGTCTTCTTTGATAGAAATGTTGATAATGTTTATGGTCTTTTTCATACTTGTTTCTTTTATTTGCATTTGGTCTTGGGCCAATGCAAGTTGGCGAGCAGCAACCACTGGTCATGTTGAAAACTGCTGGCCATTTTCCATTGCTGTTTAATTGTTATGCCGTTTGTGCCTTATACACTTATTCCACATCTCATTATCATCTATTAATAGTTTCTTTTAGATCAAAATAAATAAGAAATTTACCTTAACAGCTAAAGGAACATGTATACTTTTTTCTTTTGAGCAGCTGGTAGTATCTAGGTGGGCAGAACTACAAGGTAAAGACTTTAGTCTTTGGAGAATCTCCCCTTGTCTATTATATACTCTTACTAGCAGTTCTTTTATTCCTGAAAAAATATGAAAATGTATTTCAGTATACATACATATGATATAAGCTTGTAGGTCTTGCATATTGTGTTAAATCTAAAAATGTTCAAAAATATTTTTACAAAACTTTTTCTAATTGAACTTCCTATCAAAGAACTGAAAAGAACTGTAAACATGTACATTTATTTAACAAAATTTGCAGAGGAGAGGATCCTTATAGGCTTTGCCTGTTATCCAATCCTTTTGTTTATTCAATAAAATATTTGAAATGAAAATGAAAATGAAATGAACAAAATTTGCAAGTTGATTTTGATTTCATAAAATATACATGTATGTCATGTATGAATACATGTATACGCATTGCACACACAGTATATTCAAATAACACTTTCTTAAAATTTTCATGCAATCTTTTATTCTTGCTTTATTTCATCAATAAAATTGACACTTTTGAGTGTTTAAGAGGAAGCTAGAGGACAGAGGTGTTTTATTTCTAATTAGAAATTATATATACATTAATCAGGAATAAAATAAATGCCAAGGACATGTATAGTGTTAGTCAAGTTGCGTGGTGTTTGGGTTGAGCACATGTACATGTATTTCAAGTAATTGAGATAAAAAGATTTTGTACACAACAACATTTAATGGAGGGCCACAATCTGACCAATTGATGTTTATATATAGAAACAAGGTACAATGAAGTTACAAAACCGCATAATGCTTACTGATGTTTACTTCATTCCTGTTGTATATACTGTAGAAAGTATTACATACATTTTGTAAAGTCTATGATTCTTAACATAAATTAAACTCACCAAGGCTATTTACATCCCCCTTTGATGAACATGGTGTAACATCCATGTTAACAGGAACCTCTGTTCTTGGAATATGGTTTGATGATCCAAGCCTGTAAGTTCCTGGTGTACAATACCCAGAAGAGGCTGGGGAAGAGTGACATTGCTCGATTGCAGCATCTCTCGTCAACGATTCTTGTTGTTCCAGCTAAAATACAAATTTTTTACATATTGACAAGGGTTTGCACTTACACATAGACTATGCTAACATCCTGAAAACATGAAGCTGATAACTGATCGTATGGAAAGTGAGGACAAGGTACACCATATAACTAATCTACATGCAACAAAATTAATCTGTAAATGTGTCCCAATTTGAACTGAATCCTTCACGGAGATGTACCAATGGGGTTTGTGGATAATTAATTCTATTTACATTAATTTGGGTTGTATTATACCAGTTCCCATGCACATCTGGATTGTCATTTCATATTCATATCTCAACACTGTATTGTTTTGTAAATTATATGTTTAATTCATGGATTTTTATAAAAACAACAAAAATTTGAATTTTATTCAGTTGTTTCCAATTAATGATACAGGAGTCCTAAATGTAGGATATTTTCTAGACATGTACAGAAAGTATTGCAGTTGAGGTCGGAAATGCCAGCCTAGTTATTTGCAAACTGCTATACCCCCCCTATTTTTATGTCACTTACTACTGACCTTGGCAAGGATCTCAAAATTGATGGTCTTGAAGTCTTTGACACAGCTACAGGAGTACATGTGGATCTTGTGCTGGTATGGCTATTGTTGGATGTCACATCTTGATCTTCAATTTCTTCGAATTCACTGTCTTGAATCTTATTAAAAAAGAAACAACAATGTTTACGATTTTCAATGATGTAAGCTTACAAGTAAATTTATAAAACTTATTCAAGTTATAGCAATTTAATATGTGTTATTTTTAATGCTCGGTTTAATGTTTTAATAAGTATTTTTCAAGAGACTGTAATTTCTAGATTGAGCGACAAAAAAGAGAAATTTACGTTATTATTTACATAATTTACTTCCGTTTAAAGTCGCTCATGGTGTTGGAAAAATAAATAAACATGCAGTGAAACTGACTAACCGATCTTGACGACGAAGCTGTAGCTTTTGCAACTGACGAGTCGCGATTAGTTTCTGTTTCTTCACAGCCATCCGACTCACTGAGAACCTCCGGGTCGCTGTCTTGGATAAGAGGCAACTTTCTCTTCATTCTAGGACGTGAAATGGAAACAGACGAAGCTCCAGGCTCGACCTCACAATCATCGTCAGATATCCTGTAAGACATAATTTCTTGATTCTACTTTCTTTCCTTTGAATGATGCAGTACAAGGTTTCACGACTTCCGTCGATTTGAAAAGGGCGCTCGATTCAGAAATCGCGCGTTTGCGATTGTGCGTATGAGATAATCGCAGTTCTCCCCACGACGATTGGATGATGACATATGCCATTGCCAAATATGGAGAGCGGAGCTCGGCGGAAACATGCTTTGATTACAGCAGGACAAGACGCCATATTGAAAACTTTTCTCTTCTCCAATATTTTGTAAGTATGCCAAGTGTTCCTGACAAGTTAAAATTTTTTTTATAGTTTTTAAGCTAGGCACTCCAAGTTTTGAAGGAACTATACAAGTTGCATGTTAAAATTATACAAGTTGGAAAACTAGGGGGATTTTGAGGGTTAAATGTCACATTACTATTAGTACTATTTTGCATTGAATTCATGCTCACCTGTATTTAATGATGGATTTCTTACAAACATACACATTGTATATGTACATGTATAATTATGTACTTTTCATCTAGTACTTTTGTGTAAGACTAAGAGTATATTGTTTTGTCTTAAATGTATACCCCCTGCCCACTTCTCTGTGGGTTTCATTTCTCCGTGGTATTTATGGTCAACCAAATATTCAACTGTGACATCACCGTTTCTACGTACCACAGTATTATGTTCAGATACCAGTATACAAATTTTGTTGGATAGGGTGGCTATGCATTTCTCTGTTCATCCATCTCTGAGATTTTGTAGGTTTTGTCTGAATAAATATTGCTTATATTTACAATGTAGTTTTATTACTAATATCATCTACATTTTGTTGGTAGAGACCTGATTCTATGCTTTCTAAATTAAATTTAGTCTACATGTATATTGTACAGCTTTTAAAACAATACATGTACATCATAACATGTACAATTTATAGCGAGCTTAGCAAGTGGGCACCTGCCCGTTTGAGCGGAAAAATCTACGATATTTGTTCCTGCAAAAAAATTGCCTAATACTGTTATATTTAAAGAACAAATGCATGAACAATGGTCAAAGTAATGATAATTGTTTATTTTTTCCTTAGAATGTTTGGCAGAATAGTCGTTATTGACGAGCATGGTTATGATGGAGAAAAATTGCATTTGACATCTGGAGATTTACATGCTTACACATTTGGAAGGTAATAAAGTTTACATCTGGGTTCTTTGTACATTTTACCCTCTCATTGTTGTGCTCTTAATCAACTTTCATCTAGATCTGACAGGCAACAGACATGAACATAGAAACAAATGAGATGTGGAATACGTGTACCGACACAACTTGGCCTTACATTTAAAATACAATGCGTATGATACAAAACCAATCATAAAATATCAAAGAAAGACCCCTTTCTGGACAAAAAAACAAATGACATAAAGTCGATGAATACAAACATCAGTTTTAATAAAGGTCCCTGACCTAGGATGAGCTTATTCCTATAGTATATATATATGAATCTTTATAAATTGAAGTCTCTAGGACTCCGTACGGCAACCCCGCCTAGCATATAATGCATGCCGCTTATAGCGTGACGCTACGGTCCTTCGGAACGACCCTATAGCATTTAATAGCGATTATACTATATGAATCTTTACATACATGTATAAATGTTTTTGCACAGCTTTGTTGTAACGATATAATGAAAAATATATACATGTACAATTACAAATGAACCAAAGCCAATCACAGTGTTTTTTTTAATTTTCAGTGACAATTGTTGTGATGTTGTAGTCAGTCAAGAGGGAGTGATAAAAGAGCATTTGAAAGTCACTTGTGACTCCACGCACAGGGTAAAATGCATAATATACACAACTAAAGTCATTCAATAAAACCTCAGTAATTGTGTTGTGAGGATTAAATATATATTAATGACAGTCTACTTTTACAATATGAACATATTTAAAAAAAAAAACAATATACGATATTGAAAGTCCATAGTTAAATCAGATGGGTTGTACGAGTTAAAATGAGATATTGTTTTGTAAGTGGAAACTTTTAAAAATACTTGTTACATTTGTATTATCATAAAACAGAGAAAAATAGATTGTGTATTTATTATTTGAATAAATGGAAGGAAAGTTGAAAAACATAGATATTATATAACCATGTATCTAGATCTTTTTATTCTTCAGGTTTATTTAAGCAACTTGAGTGCAGACTCTAAACTTTATGTGAAAATCAATGGAAAGGTTATCAAACAATGTGGAACAGAACAACTGGTACACGGGGACAAATTTTCATTAGGAGACAGACAGTTTCGTTTAGAAAAATATAAAGATGGAAACATAAAGGTAAATAAATTCGATACTGTTATCAATATATTCAGTTGCAATATATGCAGTTGCTAAGAATAATGTAGAAAAGGACAAAATAGCAAATAAGCATAATGTCATTTTCTAGAATGATTATACCCCCTGCAAACAAAGTATGGGGTTATATAGGAATAACCCTGTCTGTCTGTCCGTGCATCCATCTGTCCACATTCCTCGTAAGTGCTTCTTATCCTAAACCACTCAATGGATTTTGATCAAACTTAATGTGAAAGAAGTACATCATATGTAGATCCAACTGTCTGTCCACATACCTAATAAGCGCTTTTCCTAAACAACTCAATGTATTTTGATGAAACTTAATTTGAAGGAAGTAATAATATATAGATATGCATGAGGAATTTTCTTAGCTCTCTGATATCTTCAGGGGAGATAATTGGACTTAGACATTTAAAAACGGTATTTAATGGGAGACCTCATAAGCACAACTCCTAAACCGCTCAACAGATTTTAATGAAACTTGACACGAAGGAAGAACATCATATGCAGATGTCCATGAAGAATTTTCATTGCTCTAAAATATCATTAAGGGGAGACAATTGGACTTGAGATTTTGGTAGTACAGAGTCCAATATGGAGTGGGGGATATCCTATTGTGAGCTGGCAAAGATTTGGTTTTTTTTTGTAATTCTGTTCATTTATTTGATAACCCACACTTTTTTTGTGAACTTCTTTGCAAAATTGTAGTATTATCAACATAAGTAAATGTTGATAATATTTTACCTAGGCAAATAGTTCTAAGGACCATTTAAAACTTGCAGTGAGGTGTAAGTGTCAGCTCCATGTTGAAGGTCTCTTTGTGACTTTAGGATGTATAAAATAGCAATGCAAGTTCCATTCCTTTGCTTTAATATTAAACTTCAATATTATAGTGTGATTTTTTTACATGCATATATATTCCATATCCCTTCACCAATGCCCATTCTAGGAAAGGAGGGGGCATGTTGTGTTTGTCTGTCTGTACCAAATTTTTTTATGTATTTTTTGTCAGAAAAAGAAGAGTGTAAAAGCTGTAAAGGACAGGAGTAGGAGGAGACGGAAACTTAAAAAGCAAAGGTAACCTTATTCAGAAGGTTACACAAACGTTGTGCACTGAGTAGTTGGTATTTTAGTGTGGAAACTTAATACCATCAGTATTATATAACAAATTTGCTTTTATTTCGCAAGGATTAAAAATAATTTGGTATTTAAACTCTTTGCAATAGATGTGTAAACCTTTTTTTTTATTTGTTTGTAAATGTTCATGTACATTACACAGTGTCTATTAAAACTGTCATTAATATGAAATGGTGGCATATGCATTCAACATAAGTTAATACCAATTGCCACTGCTTGTTTGCATTGGAGTTAACACAGAAAAATTGTGAAAATGATTCAAAATCAATTACTTTAAAAAATATTTGTTCCAATGACACATTTTTTTAAATTTTATATCATAACTTTCAGATATCTTGAGAGAGGAAAGGGAAAAGAGACTGACAATGAAAGCTGCAAAATTCATGAAGATCTGGATCAAAGAAGTGACAATTCTAAAAAAGAAGTAAAAAGGAAGCCCAAGTCGGACAAGTTTAAAGAAATGATGGAAGATGTACTTTTTTCGGGAATGATTCAGTACCACCAGAGTAGCAGATATGCTGAATACATTAGGCGTGCCAATCAAAAAATTCCAGATATTTATATTGAATAGGATTTGAAATTTAACTCTTTTAGTTGTTGAAAAGATTCAGATTTGGATAAGTTGAACATTTTTATGTTTATTTTGTATACACTGTAGATATTTTTGGTGCTGTACTTTGTTAAAATTGATTGAAATTATAACTTTTACATGTACTTTTTATTTCAAACTTTTTTTTCCAAATCTTGTGAGATCTTTTTTCAAGTATTGACACAGAGAAAGATTTATTAAGTTACAAATGTGAACTAGTTTTTATTAAGGAAGAATCTTCACTTTAACTTTTTATCCTTAAATATATTTAGCTATAGGTCATTTGATGGTCATGTCATTTGCTTTAGAGAAAGTGTGCACATCTCTTGGTGAAGCCACTACTTTAATTATGCATTAAACATGTCATTGAATTGTTCCATAGCTATATGAGCAAGTATTAGAAACATATTTATTAGATCTACCTGACAATTTATTTGTAAAAAAGCCTACAACTTTCAATTTGGCATTTTCATATTTTTATGTTTGGAAATGGAAATCCCTGATACCTTTAGTCAGGCTAAACGCCCAAGAAGATCCTGTCCTCTATGTCATGCAGTTTTTTCAGATAGGCATGCTCGTAGGCATTTGTTAGAGTGCAATGTTAACTTTTGTGAGAGTAAAGTATCACAAGATATTGATAATGATCAAATAGTAAATGAAGATTTTTCCCGCAGTTTAAGAAGCTCTAATGCAATAAGTGATGATGAAATGGAATTAGATTATACTGAGATAAGAAAGCAAGATTATAAATCACTTAATGCTTGTGCAAATCTAGAAGATGAAGACATACAGGCTCATTTTGACCAACAGTATGTTATAAATGATGATTCTTCTGATTTTTCTGATCCTGATTTTGATAATGAATTTGATTTTAATGAAAATACTGAAATTGATCAAGAAGATAGTGTAAATAATGAAACAAAGATAGCAAAGACAACTTTTTGGTTTTGTAAAATGTTAGTTTTATGGCAGTGCATTTTCTATATATCAGATTCAGCTATATGTATGTTATTGAAAATAGTGTCTGCCCTTTTTTAAGGCATTATCATTTACTTCTGATGTGTTTTCAAATGTAAATGACATTCTTCCAAAAAATATTTATCAGTTAACCAAACTATTAAAAAGTGATATTTCAGAATTTAAACAGTATGTAGTTTGTACTGGTTGTTACTCATTATATGATTTTGAAGATTGTTTTCATATTGTTGAAGGTGAAAGAGTTTCAAAAAAATGTTCTCATGTTGAGTATCCTAACCATCGTTTACCACATTTGCGAAAAAGATGTAATCAAATGTTACTTATGGAGAAAAATACAGATAACAAAAAGATTCTTGTACCTTATAAAGTATACTGTTATAAATCTATTGAATCTAGCTTACAAGTGTTAGTTAAACGAGATGACTTTGAAGATTTATGTGAACAATGGCGATTTAGGGAAACAAAAGATGGTGTTATGTATGATATTTATGATGGTAGAATATGGAAAGAATTTAATGGAAGAAAGTATAATTATTTTACTAAGGAAAGGAACTATGGTTGTATTTTAAATGTTGATTGGTTTCAGCCATTTAAACACTCTCAATATTCAATAGGTGTCATATATTTGGCTTTTTGTAATTTACCCAGAGAACAAAGATTTAAAAGAGAAAATATGTTATTAGTAGGAATTATTCCTGACATGAAAACAGAACCAAAAACAAACACATTTTTAGCCCCCCTTGTTTCTGAGCTAAAGAAAGCCTGGATTAATGGATTTTACATGTACTCTAAGAAATCTCCTAATGCTTTGTCATGTTTTAAATTGGCGTTAATATGTGTTGGCTGTGATATTCCAGCTAGTAGAAAATTATGTGGCTTTCTGGGTCATTCTGCTACAGCAGGCTGTAATAAATGTAAAAAGAAATTTCCTGGCTCTGTTGGAGAAAAGAATTATGGGGGTTTTCGTAGGGATTCATGGATAAAGAGAGATAATGAAAGCCACCGAGAAGAGTGCAGAATAATATTAGGTAGCACAAGTAAACAGGAAAAAGAAAAATTTGAGCGTGAATTTGGAACACGATTCTCTGTCCTTTTAGATTTGGAATATTTTGATCCAATTAGGATGACAACCATAGATCCTATGCACAATCTGTTTTTAGGTACTGCTAAACACATGATAACTGTATGGAAAACCAAAAAACTTTTGTGTGATGATGATATGAAGAAAATAGAGAAGGTGTTAGAACCATTTGAATGTCCTTCTGACATAGGAAGATTGCCTAAAAAAATTTCTTCGTCATTTGGTTCCTTTAATGCTGATCAGTTTAAAAACTGGACTTTGCTTTTTTCTATTTATGCATTATGTGATTTATTACCAACAGAGCATTTAGAATGTTGGAGAAAGTTTGTGTTAGCCTGTAAAAGATTATGTAGTATTTTTATTACTGTTGATAATGCCAAGATTGCTGATAGGTTATTACTTGATTTTTGCAAGAAGTTTGAACAGTTGTATGGGGAACAATTTGTTACTCCCAACATTCATTTACATTGTCATTTATATGATAGTATTTTAGACTATGGACCAGTGTATTCGTTCTGGCTATTTAGTTTTGAGAGGGAAAATGGTATTTTAGGTTCTTATAAAACAAACAAAAGAAATGTTGAGGTTCAATTAATGAAAAGATTTTTGAAAGAATCATTTGTTAGGGAGAAGGATTCAAGTATAGACAATAATTTTGAATCAGTTTTTAAAGAAATGTCAAGCACTTCACGAGAAAGGGGTACATTGAGTGATATGAATAATCAGTTAAAACCAAGTATTATTGACTTATGTTCTCAGTATACTCCTGTTAATCAAGGATGTTATAACCTGTCAACAAATATTTTTTCACCATCTTTAAAAAATACTGTGTTAACTCATAGTGATGAGAGATTTATAGGACATATGTATTCTATTTTGTATGATCATGATTTTGAAGTTTGCTCATCTGTAAGAGTATGTAAGGAGATGTATGTTAATGGTACACTACTTGGGTCAAAGTCAAGTAGAAGTTCCAGATCATCTTATGTTATGGCTTTTTGGTGTGATTCAAATGGTGATATTGATACAGAATGTAATAACCTTTCACCTCATCCAGGACAAATTGTCAAATTTTATGTACATACTGTGGTTGTCAATGGTGTATCAACAACTCATTACTTAGCGAAAGTTAACTGGTTTCAAAAGCTGCCAGACTCAGTTAAGAATTACTTTGGCAAGCCTATAGAAGTCTGGTCCTCGCATATGTATGTTCAGGATGGACCTGCTATGTTCATACCTGTTCATAGGATTAAAAGTAGATTTGTATTTGCTAAAACAAAATTTGGCCAAAGAAATGTTATTATTGTTTCTCCTCGAGAACGTTATATATTATAATATTTGTTTTCTTTAACAATACTTTTTTCAATTCAAGATCTTGTTATGATATAAGTAGTTTTTTTAAAATCTTTTTTATAAGAATGAGTACAAATTAAGAAATGCTTCATGTAATTAATTATATATATATAAATATATCATTGTTATCTGAATTGAATCTTTAAACTGTATACGGAAATAAATTTTATTTCAACTACACAAGAAAGTATATTTTCAGAACCTTGGCCTTATTAACCCAAGACATTTGCAGTGTTTTACTCTGAACTTGCTGCTACGAATTTGTTTAAATGATAATCTTGCAAGAACTACTGAAAAAAAACAACCTATAAGCATTGATTTTCGGTATGGTGTAATCTCTGATTTCATGTATACTGTTCGAATTTTGAAAGGCTTTCAAACATGTCAAAAAAGATGTCATAGTCTTTTAAGTACTGGTATGTAAATTCTTGAGAACACGGAGTTGGTCTTGATGAAACTTTGCATTCTTTTTAAATCATAAACACATAGAAGTTCATAAACTGAAAAAAAAAAACTTTGACACACATATTTAAAACAGGGATGCTTAAGGTGAGTGAGTTGGTGTTTTACGCCCGTGCAACGCTATATAGGTTATTTACAGGCGATGAACATGAAAAGGATGATAAAATGAACATGAAATGATGATGATAAATGAAATATGGAGATGGGGTGGGAAACAAAGGACCGGTAAATTTTGAAGAACCACAGGAAAAAGGGGAGAGGTGGGTAGGGGCGGAAAATTTAGCCTATGTGGTGCACTACTGGGCGGTCCACAAAGGGGTCTTTTACGTGCATGAAGCGTGGCACTCTCCACACACGTTGGCCCACTATGGTCGGCGGTCAGGGTTTCCGTATTATAGACCTGACAACCCCCGCGGACGAGGGCTACCCTATTCAGCCACCTAGGGTACACACTTGGTCGCTCTGGATGCTTAAGGATATATGTTTTGAAACACATAAGCCAATTATACTCCGTAACTGTTTAAAATATTTTATGTTGTAAAAAGGCGGTTCTTGTACAAAAAAAAACTTTCATTGATTTGTTATACTAATTCAAAGAAATGGATGTCATACATCTGTAACGAAAAACTTGCTGGGTGATGTATTGAGCAAGAGTACTTAACAGAAACACAGACAAAACCAAATACCAAACGACTCAACAGAGATCTTTAACCAGCCAATTAGATCAAATAGATTTATTATGTTTCTTGTATAGTTTCATGAAATTCTATTAAGTGTACGTGCACTTTATTCCTTTACCTCAAATTAGACAACAGAGACAACAAATAAAATTGACTTAAATATGACGACAGATGCTAAGTGATGACATTAAATCAGTATGTAAAGTTTCATTAAGTGATGCCCCATATACCAAGTTTCAAGATAATCCAAACCGAGCTTAATGTAGCTTTGGATATCAAGGTTACAAAATAGGAAATCACAATTTGTGTTTCCAGATAAATGGATCCTCAGTGTTGACTTTATAGATCTAAATGAAAGAAACTCTAAGTCGCTAATAAATTTAACTTGTATTAAGAAATCATGAAAAAGAACAATTTACAATATGTACATGACGCTCACACCAAGTTACTTACACTCAAGGCTCTTACTACATTCTATGACTCCCTCCCTGTGCGACTCTCCTTACTCAAATTCTCTCTCCCTTATATACAAAAAAAATATGCCCTATTCTATTTTAGTATTGCCCTATGATCATATATTTAAAAATAGTAAGAGAATAAAAATTTATCTGATGCAATACACAGAAATCTCATATCAGGGCACTAGGGCACCAATACAAGGGCTCACTAGGACTCCAGATTAAAGATAAAAGGTGTATTGATAATAATTACCCAGATGGTGTTAATTAAGCTTATCTAATTGATCTGATGAAAAGTTGTGAAATACAGTATTTTGATTGTCCAAAGTAAACAGTTATTCAGATTTCGCCCTAATAGATAATAAATTAGATTAAACAGGTTGTTAGAAAGTAATTAAAGATAAAATTCATTACACAGCCCCCCTCTTAACATTGAACCTCCGCTGTTCAATGAAAACAAAAATTATGAAAAATGAAAAATATGAAATGTTAGCTCATGAAAAATGAATTTTTAGCACCGGAATATAACAATAAATTTTAACAATATTATGCACTAACCCTGATGTAAGATTTAACAAAACAAAATACTGATATATATAAAAAAAAAAAAAACAAAGTAACAATGCATATGTAAAAAACATATATAAAAAAAACATCAACATTATAAAATTATATAGTATCAAAACAATACCTGAGTTATAAAACAATATGTGACAACAATATTTACAAGCACTCCGCTCTAACACTCTCTCATAAAATGCAAGTAAATACATTTGTAAAACATAAAAACATATCAAAAAGACTAGTATTTTGAACACATAAAAAAACCTCAACAATAATATTAAAATATGTCATGAGATCTTTAAATTTACATAGAATTTGGCACTATAAAAATGGATTTAAGGACATTTTATCACCAGGATAGGGTTAAAATGTTCCAATATTTAATTAAACTCCTAAAGAAAATTAATTTAATTTTCAAAACAAAAATTAGCAGAAAACTCCAAGTTATAAGGGTTTTAAGCACTAAAACTTAAAATTCAACTTTTACCATACAACAACTTTAATAAAAAAAAAAACCTTAGAAACACCAAAATTGAGGGTCTCTAATTTTTGCAGGCAAACTATATAAAATTTATGGAACTCCACAAAAGTAAGGGGACCATAATAAAAAAACACATCAGATATATGTAAAAAAAAAATGACTAGCACTAGTTATATATACATTTCAAAACAAACAAAAATTAAGGACACTTAGATACACCAATAAAAGGGTTTCTATTATCAAAAAAAAAAAAATAGATCAAAAATGGAACACCAAGTAATAAGGGATCCAAAAATAAAAAAAAAAAATAAAGAAAACACATAACAAAACAAAAAAAATATATACATAAAAAAAAACTACACATCTGGTATGTTACATGCCTAAACTAAATGTTAATGAAACCCAAGATAAGCTTTATCAGTCTTCTTCTTCACTCTCAGAATCCGATATAGGTACAATGTCAGCCTTCTTCACCTCTCTTCTGTGCTCTTCCATAGCATGACGTCTTATCTCTTCCTGAATGTAATGAAAAAAACTTTGCCAGTCTATGGTTCTAGGGTCTATCGGAGCTGAACTTTCAAATCGATGATGCCTTCTTTCAGAAATACAAGTGTCACCTTTAAACATCCTTGTTGTTACTAATGTAATCCCGATTGTCTCAACACTGGTTGAATATTCATCTTTCTCCTCCTCTTCTTCCTCATCACTCACATATATTGTCTCTACATTAAATGTTTCATTAGATGAAGTTGACGGCCCTTCTGTTACGGTTGTGCTTGTTGACGGTCTAGCATCAGAAAATGAAGTTGAAGTTGAGGGCACTGCATCAGTATTAGTTGTTGAGTCGATCTTTGACATTTCACTTAAACTGTCCATCACTTCCTCGAATGTCTCATCATAATCAATATCTTCATCATATTTTAAAAGATCTTCTTCCTCTGACGGTGTTGGACTTTTGACTTCTGTCTCATCTGACTGTAGATTTAGAGTTCCCATCTTGGGTCTTTTCTCTGCCGAGGCTCCATCCTCCTCATTTCTTAACTGCTGTCTAGACCCTGTCTCAAGTTGCACTTGTCTGGATGTTGTTCTTGCTTCATCTTGTGACTGTCTATGAGTACACACCAAGTGTAATTGCAAGTACTCCCTTCTAAAAAAAATATCTCAAACATCCTGTTACGGGACATCGAACAAAATTAACTATCTCGTTATGTCTCTGGTTCTGGTGGCGTCGTAAATTCCGTCTGTTGGCATACGACTGCCCACAATCTTCACATGTAAACCTTCGTATATTGTCACTCATTGTAGTATCCTTATCAATAAAATCTATGAACTTCTTCGGTCGTCTTACTTCTCTGCCGGCACGTGTTGTTATGATCGGATGTTGACAAGTTCTCTGCGCAGCTTCCTTGCGCATCCCAGGTAAAGGCTTATGTAAGATGCGGTCCGGACTCCTGGTATCGACATCAACCGGGCTGTCAGGAACATCAAAGGTTCTTTGATGTTCGCCGCCATTCAAAGTATTCAAAAGATCTGGATCTGGATTTTCGCTGTCTTCTGGATCTTCAGCTACAATATTATCATCTTTTTGGAGGTCTGTTGATTTATCTGGAATAAATGATGTATTCCAGAATTCGTCAAGATCGGGCAATCCAACCGGGCTTGTTGGCTTCCGTTGATCTCTGAACCATTTGGCTTTCTTCAGTCCCTTGTAAGGCTTCAGATTATCTCCGTGTATGACTATAGGATTTGAGTTCTTTGAATGTTGAATTTTAAAGATGACATCACTCAGCTTGTCTATGATTACCCACGGACCCGTCCAGTGCCTTGAAATTTTCAGTTTTAGTCCGGGTACATTCTTCTTTTGGTTCCTCCATACCATATCTCCCACGTTATAGTTGAAAGTCTTCACGTTTGCATCATACCGTTGTTTCTGTCTCTCAGCAGTCATTTTCAGGTTGTTCCGGGCAAAATCATGGACATCTCGCAACGTCTTTTCCAGCTTTAAAACATAGTCAGATGTTAATGTTGTCTCTTCCTCTTGGTCTTCCACAGGTTCTGTTAAAATGTCTAAAGGGAAGTTCATCTCCTTGCCGTATACCATTTTGTGTGGGCTAACACCAGTGCTCTCATGTGGAGTGGAATTGTACGCCATCACTACGAAATCTAAGTATTTGTCCCAGTTTTTCTGATGTGCCTTTATATATTTCGACAGCATATCATTTATGGTTCTGTTCATCCTCTCAATCATACCGTCTGAACGGGGATGTAGTGGTGTAGTCCTAGTTTTGTTGATATTTAGCAATTTGCAGACTTCTTTAAAGATGAGACTTTCGTACTGTCTGCCTTGGTCTGAATGTATGTGAAGCGGGCACCCATATCGTTTGATCCATGCTCTGACAATTACGTCTGCAATAGTAGTGGCTTGAATATCTGGAATGACGTAGGCTTCTGTCAATTTTGAAAAATAGTCCCCAACTACCAATACGTATTTGTTCTTGTCTTCGCTCAATGGAAATGGTCCGGCGATATCTGTCGCTATTCTTTCAAATGCAACCCCTACTACATATTGCTTCAACTGGTGTCTCTTCTTTCGTCCAGGGTCCTTGCGTTCTCCGCAAACGTCACATGATTCCACATATCGTATAACTACTTGCTGCATGTTCCTCCAATAAAATGGCGACTGTTTGGCTCTATCAAAGGTCTTCTTTATACCAACATGTCCTGCTGTCTTGTTATCATGGAGATACCAAAGTACATCGTTGGTTGCTTCTTCAGGAATACAAATTTTCCAGTTGGACTTTTCTGTGCTGTGCCATTGGATGCATAGGACGTCGTTTCTCACCGCCAGCATTTCCCATCTAGAAAGCCAAAACTTAACATCTGCTCCCTCACTGCTAACATCTTGCCATTTTGGTTTAACTGTAGACTTCATGTACTCCAATACTTTCTGTAAGGTTTTATCAGTTCGTTGTAACAGCCTTATGGAATCCAAACTTAAACAAAGGTTCGGGGCAGACTTCTGTTTCGCTTGGTGTGGTCTATTGGCCTTCCTCCCTCTCTTTAAAACTGGAGTTTCTCCTGAAACAGTATCACCTTGCCCGATCACATCTCCGTCTGGACCGTCGGTAATGTGTTGTGGGCTAGGCGAAGGACCGACTATGTCCTCTTCTTCGGAATCGCCTTCATTCGTAACAGCACTTATAGATGAACCTTGTAGTACTCCATCTTCCCTTTCTTTCATGTGTTTCATTTCTGTTTCTATGGGACCATTGTAAACATAGTTCCATGGCATGGCACATTGCTTACATAGGTCTCCATTCTCTGTTTTCAATCTGGATAATCCATCAGCGTTTCCATGTTGCTTCCCTGGTCTATGTTCTATCTTCATGTGATAAGGACTTAACTGCTGAATCCATCTGTGAATCTGGCCATCTGGCTCCCTAAAATTCTGTAACCAAGTCAGGGACCCATGGTCCGTGCGCAACCTGAATTTTCTTCCCAAAAGATAGTGCTTAAAGTATTTTGTAAAATAGACTACAGATAACATTTCCCTTCTTGTCACACAATAATTTCGTTCAGGTTTGTCGAGCGTTCTACTGCCAAAAGCAATGACTCTTTCTTTGCCTTCCTGGACTTGAGATAAAACTGCGCCGATGGCATAAGCACTTGCATCAGTATCCAATATAAATTCGGACCCATCAGCTTGAGGATACGCCAGTATAGGGGCAGTAGTTAGTCTTGTTTTCAAGTCATTAAATGCATCTTCACAATTATCATTCCAAATAAATTTGGTCTCTTTCTTTGTCAAATCAAAGAGAGGTTTCGCAATTTTGGAATAATCTTTGATAAATTTCCTATAATATGATGTTAACCCCAAAAAGCTCCTAACCTGGGTAACTGTCTTAGGCGTACTAATCTCCTTAACCTTAACAGCCTTTATCTTTTCAGGATCTGTATGTACCCCATCTTTTGACACAACATGCCCAAGAAATTTGATCTCTTTTTGAAGAAAATTACATTTTTTAGGTTTCAATTTCAAACCAGCTTTAGATAATCTATTAAGGACCTGCTCTAAATTTTCAAAATGTTGTTCAAAAGTTTTACCAAAAACAACTATATCATCCAAATACAAAACTGCAATTTTCCACTGCAACCCAGACAAAGCCTTTTCAATAATTCTTTCAAACGTACTTGCGGCATTGCAAAGGCCAAAGGGCATAGTGGTGAATTGGTACAATCCCCCTCTAGGAGTTGCAAAAGCTGTTTTCTCTTTGTCTGCTTCAGACATAGGTACTTGGTGATATGCCATATCTAAGTCCAAAGATGTAAACCAATCTGCACCATCTAGGGCATCAAGGTTCTCATCGATTCTGGTCAATGGATAAGCATCTTTAATGGTTTTCTCATTTAACTTGCGATAATCGATACATAGGCGCCAACTTGAATCATGTTTTTGGACCATCACGATTTGAGACGACC
The DNA here is from genome assembly GCA_963971305.1 of Arcuatula senhousia. Taxonomy (NCBI): domain Eukaryota; kingdom Metazoa; phylum Mollusca; class Bivalvia; order Mytilida; family Mytilidae; genus Arcuatula; species Arcuatula senhousia. The sequence continues at coordinate 31,865,668 of OZ020308.1, forward strand.
ATGGACTCTTTGACTTTTCAATCAGTCCCTTTTCTTCCAGTTTTTGTATTTCGTCCTCTAAAGCTTTACGTTTATACATAGGGATCCGCCGAGGTGGTTCCCTAATTGGAGTTTCATCTTTAAGTACAATTTTATGCATGCCCAAATGAGTTCGTCCGACCTCACCTGGCCTAGCAAAACAGTTTTGGTGTTTGCATAAAAATTGCCTTTATTTCTCAGCTTGTATCTCATTCAAATGTTTGATTCCATTCTTATATACCAAATCTAAATGTTCCGGAACCTTTTCAAAATTTGTCGAAACTTCCTCTATAGGAATCTCTTCCTTTTCATTTTTGTCTAAATCTATTGCTGGACCTATTCTAGTAACAGGAGTAAGAATAGCCATGTGCGTTTTCTTATACACCGTAACATCACTTGGACCCGGATTATATAACCGAGTAAAGAAAACTGCATTAGATACATCAACTAAGGTTCTAGCTAAAGCTAATCCTGATCTTTCTAAAAACTTTCTTTCTGGTGTTAAAATTCCAACAAAGGACTTGAGTCCTAGACTCTTGGTCTGACTTGTGTAACCGGACCTAATTATAGCCTCATGCCCGGATGGTACTACTACTGTTTCTAGAGCTATAATACGCCCGGAAGCCCGATTATTATCAGCCGCTTCTAAGGGCAAGCGATAGCCTTTAATTATAAAACATGACTCATCATGGTCCCAGTTACACCTATATTTAGAAATAAAATCTTCACCAATTAAATTGTTGTTAATTCCGCCAACAATAATTTCATGCTCAAAAGATTGATTTTCAAATACCAAAGTCATCATAGCTTTCCCTAAGCAATTCAATTGTTGACCATTAGCAGCAACATACCTAGCATTGACCGGTTGTAACATAGGTTTATCAATCATCATCTCATATGTATCTTGATTTATAAAAGTGCTTTTCGCACCCGTGTCAATTTTCCATCGAACATCAACTCCTTCAATATTTCCCTGTACAAACATGCTACCTCTACTTTTTACTTTTACAGGAAATTTTGCGGTCCTTAGGTCATTCGTATCTCCAAATTTTGGGCTCGAAGACCTGGACACACTATTTCTATACCTTTTCCTTATCCTACGTCTACTAAACTGGGCAACTTCTTTTGGCCATTTATTAATGATCGACGCTTGGCCACCAGCGCCGATCCTTCTTAGTTTAAATTTTTCTCAACAGAATTCCTCTGAGGTACATTTTGATCTTGGAAATTCTGACTTCTATTAAAATTAAATGGGGGTCTATTACGTCCACGCCAAGACTCTCGATTAAAGGAACGCCCTCGGGAACCTGTACCGGAGTTACGGGGGAAACTTCTAGCACCTCTCTCTAGCTCTGCGGTGTCTATACTATTGTTAGTCTTTGTAGCTACATTTTTATCATACCCCCTTTCCTCTATTTCATATAAAGGATTTCTTGCTGACCTATTCTCTTTAGCAAGATCCTTTTCACCATCTCGCAAGCATTCTTCTTGCATCGCGTTCTTGACAGCTTCTTGTAAAGTTTTCGGCTTCGTTCTTTTAACAGCAAGCCGAAAATCTTCCGATTGCCCACATTTATCAAGGAACGATTTTATGGCGTTCTCCTCAACAATTTCAGGATTATCGGGATACGCCCGCCTATATTAATCTTCTATTGTTTGCCCGAAATCTCTCAAAGATTCGTTAGGCTGCCCTTTTCTTAGCTTAGCCTCTGTCACATAACGTTCCTTCATTGCCGTGTGTCCAAAACGTTCTTCCATTTTCGTTTTGAGACGAGCATAATCTCGCTGTATAACTAACGGCATACCATAGGCATAGGTTTCCGCTTGTCCCCTAAGCGTGCTCAATAAAACACGACGTGCTTTTTCATTATTCCAAGAATTTAATTCTGAAATATTCTCAAAATATTGTATAAATTCAGTCCAGACATCGCTATTTGCCCCAGAAAATGTCCTCCGAACCGGGTAATCAGTTCCCGACGGCTTAGAACTAACTGTATTCTCAACAGGACTTGCGTCAATCATTTGCATATCATTTGTACGATCAAAACCTTTTGACAAAGAATTCTTTCTTTCCGATACTTCCATGCTTTCTGGACATTGCCCAATATCATTGAAATCTACAGCTCTTTTCCCATAAATATTAGGGCTATCCGAGCACCAAGCTTCAACGTTTGAAGGGCTTCTGTCCGGGTAATAGGGCGTATCGGGATCGGGCGAAACGTTATCCGGGCTCCTATTTAACCCATCATAATGGATGTGAGGACTCCTGAAACGATTCTGCCGAAAGTTCTCTGTATTGTTAACAGAGACAAAATTCCAAGCCAATTTTATACAAATGGTCGAAAGTAATATGCCTGACATTGTCAATAGTCCGGACATGACATACTCTTGAGATTTCTTTACAACATCATTTTCTGGAAAATATATCCAGGATATTGCAATTAAAGCACCTAATTAGAACAAGTAAACCTGCCCAAATTAACCAAAATTTCTTCCAACCCCCAACCTTACTTCTATTACCACTTCTACTATTAACAATGTACATCTCATCCTGTCCGTCTCTACCATAAGGGTTTTCCGGTGACATTTGCCCGCTTTCTCCATAATATCTGGGAGCTGGCATTGTCTCCGATTTAACACCAAAGGGAGTACTGGATACAGGTTTATTATCCAACCCAGATTCTTCTGGATCAAACAATCTATTCCTAACTCTTAAATTTGTTCTTACTTGAGATGACATCGGAGCCTGAGGTTTCCTTCCTGTAATTCTGGGAGTCTCCATTTCAACAGAATCTATCTATGTCACACTGAATAAATCCCACCGCTGCCACCAATGTAACGAAAAACTTGCTGGGTGATGTATTGAGCAAGAGTACTTAACAGAAACACAGACAAAACCAAATACCAAACGACTCAACAGAGATCTTTAACCAGCCAATTAGATCAAATAGATTTATTATGTTTCTTGTATAGTTTCATGAAATTCTATTAAGTGTACGTGCACTTTATTCCTTTACCTCAAATTAGACAACAGAGACAACAAATAAAATTGACTTAAATATGACGACAGATGCTAAGTGATGACATTAAATCAGTATGTAAAGTTTCATTAAGTGATGCTCCATATACCAAGTTTCAAGATAATCCAAACCGAGCTTAATGTAGCTTTGGATATCAAGGTTACAAAATAGGAAATCACAATTTGTGTTTCCAGATAAATGGATCCTCAGTGTTGACTTTATAGATCTAAATGAAAGAAACTCTAAGTCGCTAATAAATTTAACTTGTATTAAGAAATCATGAAAAAGAACAATTTACAATATGTACATGACGCTCACACCAAGTTACTTACACTCAAGGCTCTTACTACATTCTATGACTCCCTCCCTGTGCGACTCTCCTTACTCAAATTCTCTCTCCCTTATATACAAAAAAATATGCCCTATTCTATTTTAGTATTGCCCTATGATCATATATTTAAAAATAGTAAGAGAATAAAAATTTATCTGATGCAATACACAGAAATCTCATATCAGGGCACTAGGGCACCAATACAAGGGCTCACTAGGACTCCAGATTAAAGATAAAAGGTGTATTGATAATAATAACCCAGATGGTGTTAATTAAGCTTATCTAATTGATCTGATGAAAAGTTGTGAAATACAGTATTTTGATTGTCCAAAGTAAACAGTTATTCAGATTTCGCCCTAATAGATAATAAATTAGATTAAACAGGTTGTTAGAAAGTAATTAAAGATAAAATTCATTACACATCATTTTACATGTTTATACCAAAATTTCAAAAAATAAAAAGGAATGAGAATACATATCATAGTCAAAAGGTGTAAGGTGGTATTCCGCAAAAAATTAAAGATAAAAAAGGTGAAAGAATATATTTCATTATATTTTCATCTATGTCAAAAGGTGTAAGGTGGTATTCCAGAACAAAATTAAAGGTATAAAAGGTGTAAGAATATATTTCATTACATTTTCATGAATTACAAAAGGTGAAAGATCTTATTTCATATAAATTTTCTTCTACAAAAGGTGAAATATAGCCTTTCATGAACAAAAAGGTGCAAAAAATGTAAACTGGTTGTGGGCACGACCTTTCATTCCATTTTTTTTGCTCTCAAAATCTTAACAAAAGGCGATTTTTCATGCAGTGGGTCCCATATGGTCGGATACATTTTCAGGTCTGTCGATCATTTACGTCCTGTTAAACGAGCCGACTTAGACATTTTTCACTTAATTTTCAGGGTTGAAATTTTTTGTCACAGATTTCTCAGCAACTATTAATCATAGGCTTTTGATATTTTCTACGTAGCTTTAGGTAGGAGTCCCATATGGTGGGATATATTTTCAGGTTTGTCACTCATTTTTTTTTCCTGTTTAACGAGCTGACTCAGAAAGACAACAACAGTTGTTGTCTTTCTAACTCGAAATAGATATTCTCTGTCCATTATGTGGACGCGTCGGGTATGTGAGCGTGCTCACTAAGGTTCTTTCATTATAACATGTTGATGTCCCGATTATGGCTGATATATCGCCGACGGGACACTAAGCAACCAACAATCAATCAATCATTCAATCAATCATCAACTCACTCACTCTCAGTGATATATTTTGCTTACCACATAAAAGAATGGTTTGGAGGATTTTATGAATGTGACAGTACGATTTGTAATTTTGCTCATTTATTGATAAAAGCTTGCATTGGATACTATCTTGTGGTTTAGTATAGTTATTTAGGAATTATGTTCCTAGGGCAACAGAATTTTAATGATATTTGCAGCTTGCATGTTTTTCCAGAATACCGTCTTTTCCGATGGCCTTTTTCAAATTGGTGAACGGGCAGTTTACCAAAACGGCGTTTTTGACACGGTCATTTTGCGGCAAGAAAAGAACACAAAACTTAAACAAGCCCCCATATTGTTTCGGACTGTAGACAAACCACGGATATTGCGACAGCTATGTTCGTTGAAATGTTGATGTGCACAGTCTCTTTTCTTTGCCTTTAATAATTTGCTTTGTAAGAAATTTGGTACATGTGTATAATTATTGTCAGGAGTGAAGTGGTTTTTCAAGAACAGATACTTTTGTTCATCTTTAACAGACGAATTGTTGCCCATTATATCTCCTATGTCATGAGATAAAACATCAGACGAGTAACATTCCATAGCTTTGTCGTCGTTGTCTGGTATCCAGTTTTGGTCCACGTTTGTGTTTTGAGGTAGGACAGAAACATTGTCAAGCGATACCGTTTCTGGCGAGTCACTTTCGAATTCCATGATATATTGGTGGTCATCTTCCACAGACTCCATGTCAATATTAGTGCAATATATATTAGAAGACGTCGCATGTGATTCATTCACGCCAACACACTTACTTCTTGATTGGCATTCTGAAATGTCTTGGTCTGATTCGATCATATCGTCCGATACTGGCGGCCGTACCATCAATGCGAAGTGGTTCGTTTCGAAACGATATCCAGGACGTGTATCCAAATCTCCATCACGAGTCCACATAATACCAAGAATGGGTAGGTTGTTAACGGCTTCTATATATTATCTTAAAGTATGTATATTTATATCAATAACGTTTACAAGAGCCAGAAAATGAATCATAGATGACCAACGATGGTTCTCGCATTTTAATTTTGCTTCAAATTTTACTGCAGTATGCTTACATCGTAATCTTTCAAATTTGTATTAAAGAAAATATGGTATCCATAAGATCTGTAAAAATGCTGTTGTTAGTTCGTGCTTCATTAAGAACAGGGTGATTTGTGTATTGTTCTGCATTTATGACAAGTTCTGCTGCAACCAGGTACCGTAACAAAGTAGAATGTCCGTTGTCACCTGCAAGCATAAAATTAAGAAATTTGCTTTTTGATTTCGGTATCAGTCAAACACTCCAAAGACAGCAAACTTGTCGTTTTGTTGATTTCTGAGAAGAGCTTGACAGAAGTACCCCAATTTCAACCCCAAACAGAAAATTGAAGTCCGACAGGTATAAAGGTAGTTATAGCTTAGGACGTTTATAGTGTGTCATACTGAACCATCCTGCCAAATTTCAAATCATACAGACGGTAGGGCACGATTACAACCTAATGCCTCCCCGACATGTTGTCGCAGGGGCATATCTTGTTTTTCCTGTTCGTTAACCAATTGTTCATGCTAATTTGAACGTTTTCATTGCCATCTTTGCTCTTATATTCTACTCTTTATTTACTCACGTAAGGTATGAAATACATGAAATCAGTAAAATAAAAAGCTTCACTGAGCACAACGTGGTACGACCACAATATGTCGAACCCTATACGTTTTAAGCCCTGTCCAATATTGATAATCAATTGCTCTTCACACATGCAGCCCATGGTGGACTGAAAAGCATTCTTTGATGGACTTTCCACCGATTTTTACAAGGAACTCCATGGGTTTGTTGACTGTTTTTCTAAATTTTTCATCCAAACGGTCGTTTAAACGTTTTGTCGTCAATGCACGTTTATTTTGGTTGAACGGTCGTGATTCTTAATGATTAAACATTCGTTGGTAATTTGCTGCATCAGAAAGATTGTCATGTGATCCCATCAGTTCAAAATGGCTGAAAGCATCGAATCAACGTTGGATGACCATGGTAAGAAATCAATGAATTTGAAGGTTTCTCCTTTTGTTTAAGACTGAAAGTTGACATTTTAATGTAGAAAAATGGTTTATCAGACGAAATATATGCCAATTACATATGAATTAAGTTTTTTAAATGCACGACAGATGGCCGACCGTCTGCCTGAAATTTCTTGCAATCCACGTTTTTGTAAGAGTGAGTGAGTGAGTGAGTTGGTGTTTTACGCCCGTGCAACGCTATATAGGTTATTTACAGGCGATGAACATGAAAAGGATGATAAAATGAACATGAAATGATGATGATAAATGAAATATGGAGATGGGGTGGGAAACAAAGGACCGGTAAATTTTGAAGAACCACAGGAAAAAGGGGAGAGGTGGGTAGGGGCGGAAAATTTAGCCTATGTGGTGCACTACTGGGCGGTCCACAAAGGGGTCTTTTACGTGCATGAAGCGTGGCACTCTCCACACACGTTGGCCCACTATGGTCGGTGGTCAGGGTTTCCGTATTATAGACCTGACAACCCCCGCGGACGAGGGCTACCCTATTCAGCCACCTAGGGTACACACTTGGTCGCTCTGTGGGCTGAGCACTGACCCGACGTCAGAATCCCAAGACCCTTAGTCGCCTCTTACGACAAGCTAGGCTCTGCTGCGGGCCTATTCGCCACCCGGGCCCCGCACGGGACCGTTTTTGTAAGAAATGGATGGAAAACCCATCAAATTACCTTTATACAGATTGAGCAATAACCCATTCATTTTGGAAGGGAAATACATCATATGATATTTGTTAAACACATGTTTGCATTGCATGACATGCTTGCATACAGACACACAAAGCATGCAATGAAAAGGGGGGACTACAGTACAGTTTTACCAAGCCATAATTTTGTTTTATACCGTTATTATTGTCATTATTGTGAATATGAAGTTAAATTAAATTTTTATTTATTATTTTGATTTCATATTCACTGACTTAAAGTAATTGGTTATTCTAAATAACAGTATTTAATTCTGATTTATTGACCTTTAGACAAATTTTTTTAAGTTGCTCGGATTTCAACAATTTGTTTTACGACCGTAAAATATTTTTAAACTTTAAGCTTCCCCGTGCTTCAGTTGTATGCTCTAAAGGAGCAACTATTTGAATTTTTATGGGTGGGCATGGATATTTTCTTCGTTCTGCCTTTTTATTTTCGGGTAAAGCTGAGCCTGGATTTTTTTTGCGCGCTAGTGCAATTTTTTTTTTAAGGTAGCTACTATCTGGATATACTAGGGCATATGCATACCAAGTTTCATCAACCAAGGACCTATAGTTCTTGAGATATGGAGGTGTTCATCAAACTTTTCCAAAAAGTTAGCGTCGTCGCCGCCGGTAAATTAACACCTGTGTCCCGCTCTGCTTCGCAAAAACGAAATAACTTATGATAATAAAGCGTTGTGCTTCTCATAACCCCGAAGTTAACCCGCTCCGGCACCAACACTTCTGTGTGGGAGAACACACCAAAGCTTTAAATTATCCGTTTTAATTTCAAAATTGTCTAAATCTTAAGGTTCTTTCTACCCAAGACATAGGTTGATCATCTTAGAAATTGTTTGGTTCCCAAGCTTGTTTTTTTTTGTTTAATTGTTCTATGCTCTTCATAATCATATACTGTTTGGCATTTTCAATATTTTTGATGAGGATTGAATAGACGAAACACGCGTCAGGCGTAGCAAAATTTATTGTCTGGAACTTTGTTATCATTTTTTTTATTTCTTTCTTAAGTCTTTATTTTAGAAAACAAATGATATCAATCCATTGTTAATATCCTCTTAACAATGACAAAATTTCAGAATATTTTAGCCTAGCTTGTCGTAAGAGGCGACTAAGGGTCTTGGGATTCTGACGTCGGGTCAGTGCTCAGCCCACAGAGCGACCAAGTGTGTACCCTAGGTGGTTGAATAGGGTAGCCCTCGTCCGCGGGGGTTGTCAGGTCTATAAAACGGAAACCCTGACCGCCGACCATAGTGGGCCAACGTGTGTGAAGAGTGCCACGCTTCATGCACGTAAAAGACCCCTTTGTGGACCGCCAAGTAGTTGCACCACATAGGCTAAATTTTCCGCCCCTACCCACCTCTCCCCTTTTCCTGTGGTTCTTCAAAATTTAACGGTCCTTTGTGTCCCACCCCATACCCATATTTCATTTATCATCATCATTTCATGTTCATTTTATCATCCTTTTCATGTTCATCGCCTGTAAATAACCTATATAGCGTTGCACGGGCGTAAAACACCAACTCACTCACTCACTCAGAATATTTTAGCATATGAAAATGCTCAAGTTATAATGGAAGGTGTTTGTTCTGCAGTTAGTCAGAAAAAGAATTATGACACAAATCCAATTTCATGTTGGAGATCTTGTGTATAAATTTGATAATTTTTCCAAAAAGTATGAAGAGAGATGGTCAGGTCCTTTCCTGGTTATTGATGTTCTGAGTCCTGTCCTCTTTAAGATTAAAAATAACAGGAAAATTAAAAAAAAAATGTTCATCGTGATAGGTTGAATAATTCCAGTGAAGTCCCTTCTTGGATGGAAAATCTATTAAAGAAATAACATATACCATCTTCACATATCAGATCTAGAGCAGTTCCCCCTCATACTGCGAAATCTCATCATCATCATCAAAATACACACAAGCAAGCAGTATAATACTAGGACTTATAGTTCTTGAGATATCGAGGTGCTCGAAAAACCTTAACATTGTTATAATATGGACTTAAAAATCAAGTCAGAGTTCCTGTGGTCAGTATAATTGTTGTATAATTATGTGTAAAACGTTATTTAATTATAAAATTTAAGAAAGATGTCGGATGTATACTTTTGTAATTGGGATGGATGTCTGGAGGTTTGTAATTGGGATGTATGTCTGGATGAGGTAGAGACGGGCGAGATGATATGGCATGTGACAATAAAACACGTACCACTAGAAAGAGTAAAATGCCACTGACTTAAGGGCACTCAAAAGACACGTGGACCATTATATTCCACACACTGACAAGCTGGAGAAGGAAGGGTCCCGTGCGGGACCCGGGAGGCGAATAGGCCCGCAGCAGCGCTAAGCTTGTCGGTTAAAGTCCACTAAAGAGCGCTCAGAAACCTGACATAGGGGTCAGGCCGCTTTGCCCACAAAGCGACTGGGATGTGTGCCCCAGGTGGTTGAATGGGGCAGCCCTGACATCGAGAGATGCGGGGTCGTCAGGCGATAATGCGGAAAACCTGACCGCAAACCATAGTGGTGCACCGTGTTGGGAAAAATGTCACGTTCGTCGCACGTTAAAGAACCCTGCTGCAGGTCTCGGTAAGAGTAGGTAGGACCCGTAGGATCCCCATGCAGGAGGCAAAATTTCCCGTCCCTACCCATCACTCCTTTTTCCAGTGGCAGTCAAAACTCTCCTACCCGATTGGCCTTGTGTCCCCATTTCCTCCACTTCATCATCGTTTCATGTTAATTGTATCACCACTTTCATGTTCATCTCCCGGATATAGCCGAAATCGCGCTGCTTGGGAGTAAAGCAATAACAAACTAACTGGAGAAGGAAGGGGAACCCAATGGTTGTTAAAATGCTATATTTCGTCAATTTTGGGATGGATGAAACTGCAGACGTTGTCCCTAGAGCCTGGAAAAATACCGAAATAGATATAATTGAGACAAGCGAGGAGTTTATTTTTGCCACAGTGAGTGCCAGACTGATGACACATACAGAGCTTGAAGCTGAGTTTAATGTTTCAAAGGGGTCGCACCAGGCTGAATTGAATAGGTTTGCGGATTTTATTGCTCGTAAAGGGCAAAGGATGGGGGTGAAACTGTGCTAAGCTACTACTGGGCGTATGCATACCAAGCTTCATCAACTAAGACTCAGGACTTATAGTTCTTGAGATATGGCGGTGCTCATAAACCAAGCCTTACCCAAAAAGTAACTCCGTCCTCGGTACAGTAACACCTATGTCCCGCTCTGCTTCGCAGGCGAGACAAAAAGCATAAAAACAATAATAATAATCATCATAGTATATTATTGGTTTCATCTGATCTGTCTATAAAAAATATAATTTAAATTTATCAGATTTGGTTACAAGAATTGGTAGTTCATTTCGATGCACGTCTAAGTAAATAATGTTCCATTTTTGTTATCAAGTCTGATAAATTAAACATTTTCCTGTACATTTTGGGAAATGTTACGTTGTGCACTTAGTTAATACAAGGCTCCAACCTCTCACTGATGGTCCATACGGTCTTTAAACTTTCAATTCTTGGATTTGGTTGTTGGGATGATGTTTCAACGAAAGCTTAATCACCACGGTATTAGCGTTCTGTGTTTTAAGACCATGGCTAACTTTTAAAAACATTTTATCCACGTCTTCGTGTCTATGGCCAAATGGCCAACGATGAGGATGGAAATGAAAGCCTTTAATATGTAAAAAAAAAACATATTTGCTTTTAAAACATGCGATAATTTTATAGTAAAATTGCATGTTGATGCTTTCTACATATCAGTCGATAGATACTTCTACGGACAAACAGACCTGAACACTATATGCCCACTTCTTTCGTAGATGGGGCATAAAAAAGGCTTCTATCTTCCTTGTGTTTAAATGCAGTTTCAAATTCAGAGTATTTTCAAAAGTAGTATGACAACTCAGCTTTAGTGATCTGTCAGCTACCTCAAATATGATCTTTACCAAATACGCAATCATACCAATGAAATACTTGTTCTTGTTTTCATTGAGGACGAAAGGAAACCATTATAAATTATATCAATCATATCAATGAACATGTTTTTGACTATTAGATTATCAACTTTGAAATTCCATTTTAGCAACATTTGCAAAAAATGTTTAGATGTTTATAAACTGTTGTACTTCCTCCACAAAATTTCATTCGAGGTCTCATGTCCATGGGCATATGTTACTGCTGTAGTCACAGAGGAATTTTCCGATAAAAAATTGCGGACGTATTATGGTATGATGCTGTCGTCGTCGTCGTCTTCGTTGTCTGTAAACTTTTTAGTGTTGGTGCTAAACTTTAGTTCCAGTTATCCGTATGCTATGAAATTTGACAATGATGTTTCTTACCATCACTTTGAACCCTGTATTTTTATTTATTTATTTGTAGTTTTATATTGTCACAATAAATAAAAAATAAAATCATAGACCCAAACGCTTGTAATAGAGCTTAAATATCCAACTCACTCACTTACTTCAATTATTAGGTTCACAGAGCGCAGCAAGATACGACCGCAACATATCGAACATTGTAAGTATAGGCCCAATATGGATAGTAAATTGCTCTGGACACATGCAGCTCATGGTGGACTGCCATTTTTTTAAATGATATAAAACATTAAAGTGAAATTCCACGGAATTTGGTTAACCATAACAAAAGTTATTTTGGGAACAAAAATAGAAGTAGGATTTTTGAACCCTTTTTGGCCTTTATTCCTAAACGAAAAAAGGGGATCCTCAAAATCAATCCCATCTATCCTTTTATGGTAAGGAACATTATTGTCAAATTTTATTGCAATCGGATAAATAGAACTAAAGTTATTGTGGGAACACTAAGGTTAACAGGCATTGAAAGTAGACGACGATGACAGCATCATACCATTATACGTCCGCAAATGTTTAGTGGTCGTATAAAAATTACAAACACATAGAATACTAGTATTTAATATTTTTTTCTAAATGTATTATCAATAATTTTAATATAGTATTTGTCCGTTACCAACATCATTGCTTAGCAGTTACGCGTATCGTCACTGTTTTTGATTTTGCAGTTACGAGTATCAATTATGTTTTTAAATATTAGAAATTCTCGAAGTAGAAGGCATTTTACTTAAAAAGGTAAAATGGAATATCTGTATTTTCTACTTTGTCATCGACTTGGACACCAAAAGACTTTGTTCTCGACGTAAGATTCATTGTTTTGGAAGCGATAAAAATAATAAGAAAATCCTCCGCCATCTTGTGATACTCGTAACTGCCGCCAACCGCCAGTGTCCATAGATTTTGGCTTTTGCCACAGAAAGGCACAGTCAGGGTTTAGGAAGCTCAAATATCTTTCTAACGATTTAACAGGGCACATCAAACATGATGAAACTGTAAAGATGTTTGCCATTCCTCTTGATAACCAGGATGATTTTTTGAAGCAAGATCCCTCAGCAAAACATATCTATTATACTGACAGTCATTTTTTCAAGCTACGCAAGTTTTCTCGGCCACGATTGCAAATGTACAACATACAGTCAGCAAACATTTTGTTTACAAATCTGTTGGGCTCTCAAGATCAAATGACTCGTAAAACTTCCTAAGATCTTCAACAGTGATGGGTGGTTTATGATAGCTCACTCCTTTCCCTCCTTGTTTCAATTTAACAAGCATTGCCGTGAATATATTGTTGTTAGGTTTTAACTGTTCGTGATTTACACTGTCAATGTCTCTTATCTTAATTAAATGCTTCTTAATTTCATACCTTACAAATGTAAATTAACCATGGATTTTAGCGAATAAAGTTCTTCATTTTAATTACGAACGGCTGCGTATAATGTTTTTAGTTTAGTTCACAAATCACCCATTGGAAATTGCTCAGCCTCAATGAACTCGGCTCCGGTGACTGTACAGTACTCCCGAAATATATTGAAAGAACCGGATGGAACCTTTCGTGTTTTTTCGAATCCCTTATTGTCCAAAAGCTGCTCCAAAACTTAATTACTTATTTAATTAGTTTCTTTGACAATTCTGTTTAGCTTTTACACCAATTTAAACGAGTACTGATTGTGACGGCAGCCGTCACAGATGTTCCCCAAACGAACAAGATGTACCTTAAAGCAGCAAAAATACTGCCTTTTTTCAGTTTTATAGAATGTGCAAATGATGTAAAATATATAATATATATGTATAATGTTCATGGCATTGTCAATGATGTGTTTAAACATACCATCTTGGATATTAAATTTTGGCGCCCATCTTGGATTTAGAAATTTCAAGTTTTTGGATTTGACGGAAAAACTGTAAATATCTCTTTAGAACGTTTTAAATATTTTTGTAGTACTTATCAAGCTCTATAATACCACGAAGTTTCAAGGTGCTCATCACTTGTGTTACTGACATATGACAATGTCCTATATAATGAACTTTTGCTATTTATTAAAAAAAGCGGCCATTTAAAAAATTTCCAAGTCCTTATGGACACCTCTGATGTGGAGCATTACTCGCAACATCAAAATCTACCAGAATATTAATTTTTATCAAAATGCAAGCACTTTTTAAATTTTGGCGGCCATCTTGGATTTTAAAATTTCGCATTTTGCGGAAAAACCGTAAATACCGCTTCAAAATTTTTTTAAATATTTTTGTAGTACTCATCAAGGTCTATAATCCTACTGAGTTTCAAGGTCCTGACCACCTGGGTTACCGACATATAGCAATGTCCTATATAATGAACTTTCGCTGTTTACTCGGAAACGGAGGCCATTTTGAAAATTCCGAAAACGTTGTGCACATCTCTGATATGTGCCCTATCACTGTGGAAAGTTTCATAAAGCTCAGTATTCACATCTCTTCGGCTATACCCGGACAAGCGTTTTTTAGAGTGCGGAAGAAGAAGAAGAAGAAGAATAATTAAAACTTATGTTTCGCGAAACATGGGATGTCCCCTCCCGTTCTCATTTAATGTCTGTGGTACCGAGTTTATTCTCTTCAGCATGTCAAAATACCCCTAAATATCAATTTTCATGTAAATAGAAGCACTTTGAAGTTTTGGTGGCCATCTTGGATTCAAAATGGCCGCCATCGTCAAATTTTAATTTTAGGTATTGAATATTACTCGCAACACCATAATCTATCAGTATACCAATTTTCATCAAAATCAGACCACTTTGAAATTTTGGCGGCCATCTTGGATTCAAAATGGCCGCCATCGTCAAATTCTAATTTTAGATATAGAATATTACTCGCAACACCATAATCTATCAGTATACCAATTTTCATCAAAATCAGACCACTTTGAAATTTTGCCGGCCATCTTGGATTCAAAATGGCCGCCATCGTCAAATTTTAATTTATGATATAGAATATTACTCGCAACACCATAATCTATCAGTATACCAAATTTCATCAAAATCAGACCACTTTGAATTTTTTTGAAAAATTTGGACCCGATTATCTCCCTTTAAAATCACATTTTCATTTCTATCTCGAAAACCGTAAATACCGCCTCCGCATTTTTTTCGCTCATTTAGTAGTACTAATCAAGCTCTACAAACATACCAAGTTTCAAGGTCCTGACCACCTAGGTTTCCGAGATATGGCGATGTCCTGTATCTAGAACAAATCCGGTTTCCATGGAAACGGCGGCCATTTTTAAAATTTTAAAACTATTAGACACTGAAGAACCTTAGGACCTATCACCCCTCCAAGTTTCATATTGATATGTCAACCCGTTTCCGAGGAGAAGCTCGGACAAGTTCGTGCATCAGGTTGACGGAAGAAAAAGAAAAAAGTATAATAATAATTAAAATTTACGTTTCCCGAAACGTGGGATGTCCCCTCCCGTTCTCATTTAATGTCTGTCCTCTTCAACAGAAATTCCGACAATGTGCCGTGAGTCGCCATCACCCATATACCCTGTATACCAAGTTTCGTTGAAATCGGACGATGATTGCATTTTTCGTGATTTTCAGCGGCCATCTTGAAAATGGCGGCCATTACAGAAATTCCCACAATGCCCTGTGAGTCGCCATCACCCATATATCCTGTATACCAAGTTTCGTTGAAATCAGACAATGTTTACATTTTTCACGATTTTCGGCGGCCATCTTGAAAATGGCGGCCATTACAGAAATTCCGACAATACGCCATCAGTCGCCATCACCCATATATCCTGTATACCAAGTTTCGTTGAAATCGGACAATGTTTACATTTTTCACGATTTTCGGCGGCCATCTTGAAAATGGCGGCCATTACAGAAATTCCGACAATGCGCCATCAGTCGCCATCACCCATATATCCTGTATACCAAGTTTCGTTAAAATCGGACAATGTTTACATTTTTCACGATTTTCGGCGGCCATCTTGAAAATGGCGGCCATTACAGAAATTCCGACAATGCGCCGTCAGTCGCCATCACCGTTATACCCTGTATACCTAATTTCGTTGAAATCGGACAATGTTTACATTTTTCGCCATTTTTGGCGGCCATCTTGGAAATGGCGGCCATTTTGAAATTATAAATCGCAAAAAACACTGTAGGACCTTGGGACCTATCACCCCTCCAAGTTTCAAATCGATCGGTCCACCTTTGTCCGAGGAGATAGTCGGACAAGTTCGTGCATCAGGTTGACGGAAGAAAAAGAAAAAAGTATAATAATAATAATAATAATAATAATAAGAAAAATAAGAAACGGAGTAAAAACAATATGTCCCCGACGACACTTCGTGGTCGGGGACATAATAATAACTAGTTCTAATTGTGATCGCAAGCGAGTCACAAAAATGTCCCCTCACGTACCCCTCTTTGTCAATGTCTCTTAGCATTTGAGATAACTTATTATATCCAATTTTCATCAAAATAGGAGTAAGTTTAATTTCCGCGGGAAACGGCGGCCATTTTTAAAATGGCCGACGAAATAAAAATTTCAATGTCAAAAATCAACTCGCCATACCACTATTACCTTATATACCAATTTTCATCAAAATCAGAGTAAATTTAATTTTGGCGGGAAACGGCGGCCATTTTGAAAATGGCCGACGATAAAAAAAATTTGTTGTCAAAAATCAACTCGCCATACCACTTTTACCTTATAAACCAATTTTCATCAAAATCAGAATAACTTTAATTTTGGCGGGAAACGGCGGCCATTTTGAAAATGGCCGACGATAAAAAAAATTTTGATGTCTAAAATCAACTCGCCATACCACTATTACCTTATATATCAATTTTCATAAAAATTGGAGCAAGTTTAAGTTTTGGCGGGAAAATGGCGGCCATTTTAAAAATGGCCGCCAAAAAGTTTTTTCGATACCAAAAATGAACTCGGCATACCACTATTACCTTGTAAACCAATTTTCATTAAGAAATAACAAAGTTAAGAATTTTTACATTACTATTACAAAATATATTGTTCCAAGAAAGATAACTCAATTTGACAAAAAAATTAAATTTCGATTTTTTGCAAAATTTTGAGAACCGTAAGTCCGATTTTCAAAATTCTTTTTTAAATGAAAGGTATTAAAAGTCTACACTTACCCTTTAAAGGAATTTTTCCTACCCCTGCCGGATCAGAAATGCCAGGTAAAAGTTCGACTTCGGTTTCGAGGAGCCATTTTGAGGCCCTTTTTTGACCTATATGGGGTCATTCGATTTCGGCGAAAAATACAAAAAGCACAATCTCCCATTCCATACTCTTGATTTATGAATTTTCAGCTTCCTACCTTAAAAGATGTCGAAAAAATGAGGTGGACAAGTTCACGATCCAGAATACCGAGAAAAATAATAATAATAATAATAATAATAATAATAATAATAATAATAAGAAACCGAGCAAAAACAATATGTCCCCGACACTTCGTGTTCGGGGACATAATAATAACAAGTGCTGACTGTGTTGGGGATGCCCAACACAAAAATGTCTCCCAAACGAACCCATTTTTGACATCATATTCTGAAACGCCATCTTTTAAAACCCCTACATACAAAATTTTGTCGAAATCGAAGCATTTTGACAATTTTGGCATTTTCGGTCCTGAAAAATCACATTTTCGCAAATAACTCGAAAACCGTAAATATCGCTTCAAAATTTTTTTTCGTATTATTAAAGAGCTCCTTTTGCTCTATTCACCTACAAAATTTCAGCCTCCTACGCACCTAGGTTACCGAGATATTGCAATGTCCTATATTATGAACTTTCGCCAATTACACGGAAACGGCAGCCATTTTGAAATTTTTTAAAAGTCCCTCCGCAACTCTAGTAACCCATCTACCTTCCTACAATGTTTCGTTAAAATCCTTCGAGGCGTTTTGAAGAAACGGTACGGACACGTTCATGGCGGGAGAAAGAAGAAAAAGAATAATAATAATAATAATAATAATAATAATAAGAAACAGAGTAAAAACAATATGTCTCCAAACTTTCGTTTGGGAGACATAATAATAATAAGAAAAATAAGAAACGGAGTAAAAACAATATGTTCCCGACGACACTTCGTGGTCGGGGACATAATAATAAGAAACGGAGTAAAAACAATATGTTCCCACACTTCGTTTGGGGAACATAATGACATTTTTAAATATAGACATTAAAATGCTTTTATCTTCTAAAATTTCTCTAGTTTCCCTACTTTGATCCTGAAATATTATTTTGAATTGGATGGTTGATGGTTACGTTTGTATGAGAGGCCGTTCGTGTCAAAATCGGGATATAAGTATCCGGATACTTTTACTATCGGGATACTTTTAAGAAGTATCAGGATACTTTCATTAAGTATCAGGATACTTTCATTAAGTATCGGTATACTTTCAATAAGTATCGGTATACATTCAATAAGTGTCGGGATACTTTCAATAAGTATCGGGATACTTTCAATAAGTATCGAGATACAAAAAGTATCGGTATACTTTCAATAAAGTGTGAAGTATCATGATAGAAGTTATAAGTATCATGATAGAAGTTAAAAGTATCATGATAGTATCATTATGCATACTGATTTCCAGCCAACCAATGAAATTAAGTTTTACAATTCATACCTTGGGTCCACAGTGCGCCAATTTCAACAAACGAGATTTCAAACTCTAAGATGAAAGAAGATGGCCGCTTCATCGACAGACGTGAAAGGGCGATTCTTGACAGAAGTTCAAAACAACATAGATTATTGCGTTCGGTTGCTTTCTTCTGACACTGTAGAAGCAGGAGTCACATCTTATGTGTTAAAAAGGTATAGGCCACGCACAATTTCATTTGGTTTTCTGACAGTGTGCGAAATTCGCAAAATTCATGAATTTAGTAAATTGTCAAAACGAGTCGGACTCGGGGTATGCTTAGTGAGGGACCATTTGATTTTAGGGGGGGGGGCTTTGGTGAAATTTGAAATAAAAAAGCAGCAAGTAATGAAAAGGGAGGACAGTGCTTTGAATTAAAAAAAAGGCAAGATGGCATTTTTGACTGAAAAATTGCGCTGACTAGCGCACCAAAAAAAATCCAGGCACGTTTTTTATCAGAGAATAGGAAAGCGAAGGAGCCCGAATCGCTAACCTGGTCTTGATGTCGACCCTATAAAAACTCTTCTAGAGCTGAACATTTAAGCAAGTAACCGCTTTTCACCATCTACTAACTTCAAAACTTCTTTTGTATAACCGATAATACATACTTAGATACTATGAAGTGATGATCCTTTTATGACCATATTATTATCGGCCAATCAGATCCTTGATCGATTTTTAGTTCTATAAATAGATCAATAATGCTGTAAACTGAAAGTAATGTGTATTGGAGTCATAATTAAAAGAGGATAATATCTTCATCGAAATTAAAGTAAAGTTTGTTAAGGTATCCAATCTTTTGATATTTATACATTGTTGAAAGGTTTCTGACAATTTTATTCCAGGTTGTCACGATGGTTGTATGCATATGTTGTACATATATTTCCCTAAATGTACGCGGTCACGAATCTTGTAATCCATGAACAATGTCATGACCCTAACCCTTCAAGGTTCCAGTATCAATAAAAGCCCATAAAATAAAATAAAAATAATTCCCATGTGCCGCTAGTTTGGCACATCATCGAGTAAAAATTTGGACAAGTACTTTGTACTTTCGGACAAGTAAAACTTAGCTGTCACTTGTCCAAAGGGACAAGCAGATTTAAAAGTCAATGTCGACCCCTGCTTAGGTTTAGACAATTTTGAAATTTAAACGGATAATTTAAAGCTTTGATGTGTTCTCCAACACAAAAGTGTTGGTGTCGGAGCAGGCTTACCTCGGCTATAAAATATATATCATATGTTGGGAGAATTTAAATCAAAATGGGAAAACAGACAGTTCTTGTCATTGGGAAGGACAGTGTTATGGACCAATGCACGGACATACATGAACACTGACTATGTGACAGTGACACTGGTAAAAATATAAGTTAATATGTTCTTACATTTTCATGTGGACCTGCAATTTCTCTACAGGAACTACATATACAAACTTGGCCTTGACAGCCCTCTTCAGTTCTCTAATGCTGTTGTTATTTGCTGGGACCAAAGTATTTCTTGTTTCTTTTCTCAACATTTTTAGATCAAAATCTTTTTCCTCTAACAACGGAAACGACTCACGGACTCTTCTTCTAAATTTAACCATTCCTTCATTTCTCCCAATGACTATTTTCTTTGAGCCTAAAGGATAAATAAATGAAAATGTACAATACACCTGACATAATACAATGAATGTGTAACTGTCACTGTCAAACAATTAGTCAACTAATCCCCAGTTGGAGAGGAGAAACCAAGCACTTATTAATGTTAGCCTTACATTGAACCAACGCAAAATTGAAGTTACTAAGGTGGATTTCACCCTTCAGGGATTGACACTAACAGGCACCCAGTTGCCCAAGGCTACTTGAAAATTTTCTGCCATCTGGGCGACCAAATTAGCTGTTGTTTGGTAGTCCAGTTGGCGACCATAATTTAAGCACATGATGCTTTTACTGCAGTTGTTTTTTTTCCAATTTTTTATACAGGTAAAAACAAAATCAATAAGTTTTTATACCAAAATACCATTGAAAGCTATTGTTAAGAAATATTTAATCATATAAGAATATACATGATGTTTAAATTATTGTTCTCTTACATGTACATGTCTGGGAGACAAACCTTTTTCTGGGGTCCTCAGGGATAACCACAGTTCAAAATTCAAGGGTGGTCCAAGTCTGAAGTTGATCCTTTCCCTTACTCATAAACAAATTTACAGTGACTTTAAATCTTCATAATATTGCCAGCAGTGTTCTTTTTAGTTTTCTTACTTGTACTTGTGTTTTTGCTACCAGTCAGGCAGTCCCA
The DNA here is from genome assembly GCA_963971305.1 of Arcuatula senhousia. Lineage (NCBI taxonomy): Eukaryota > Metazoa > Mollusca > Bivalvia > Mytilida > Mytilidae > Arcuatula > Arcuatula senhousia. The sequence goes on from OZ020308.1 coordinate 31,886,389, forward strand.
ATATACATGTATTTCCTATTTAAAGACTTTGTTGTTCTTGAAATAAAGTCAACCTTATGGGGCTCAAAATTCAGGGATAAGGGTCACAATTTCAAAAGTGGAGGAGCACCACCCTTGTTGTTGAATAGCCTGTGGTGAACCCTGGTTCTAGATTTTTCAAGCTAAGAAGCCCAGGTGGCACCAAAGATCAAAACATTAGTGTCAATCACTGTGCGTTTAAGGTCAGTAGGTATAATTTTTTACGTCTTAAATTTAATTTCTCTGAAAATGATTTCCATAATTTCCTTTTGGTTATCTAAGGAATATCTTCAATAGGGGACCAGGTTATGAGAGTATGATACTTTTAAATCATGACCTTATAAATAATTATAAAAAACACACGAGGAAACCAGGTTATGAGATCATATAGTTACTGGTTATAACTTTTTTCCAAATAGCCCATCAGATCGCTTGTTACAAATCAACCTAAATTATATTTGGTAGAAATTGATGCTAAAACCATATTTGTATTATTTTGATTCTCACTCACAAAAACTTGGCTAAATCTGCCAAGGATGAAGACAAGTAGGCGGATCAGAACCCTTGGATGGCCAACATGTGTGTGTATCTGCATGCAAAAAAAACCCCACCATGTATACATGTATATTATAAACAACAAATGAGAAATTGCAAGTATGTGAAGGCAATAAGGGATTAAATTCTGATTTTAAAGTAACTCAAAGCTACTAAATAACTCCAAAAACAGAATTTACATTGAAAATCATACCTAAACCACACGTGTTCATACGTCGGATAAGTATAGGGTTGATTGTAGTATATGGCCCATCCAGACAAACCACTTTGAATGAAAATAAAGGATTTGTCCTTTTTCGGTATGAGGCTGCTGCTGATGTTGGACGAGCTGGGCGGCTCTCATTGTTCACAAATCTGTAAAAGAAAACAAATTTAATGAAAATGTCTCCAACTTGAAAAAGGCATTTACAATATCATCAATAGTTGTTTAACAGCTTTGGCGAAAAATGTTGATTCTTTTCTCAATCTCAGACTCTGCACTAACCCATCAATGATCAGTTGTTATGCCATGTATGCAAGGGAATCTTTCCCCAGTTTCTTCAGTTTAAATAAACTGAACTAGGATTTTTTCAAAGGAGGGGTTTTTATGTCCTACATTTGTAGATGGTATACAATAATGTAATCCCTGCTGTATTACTGCACTGACATCTGACTTGGAAAGCTTGACCCCAACGATACTAAATGACCCCCTCCTTCAACCCCCTTACACCTGACCACCCCTCATATGTAGTTTATTTCAATCCAGGGCAGCGACCACTGGTCACAATGAAGACCCTAACTCGTGCCCTAACTACGCCCACCCACCTTTCTGGCCTTATTTGAAGGAAATAGACAATATGTTTCTAAGGGCCCCAGTGGAAATTTTAAGTCTGGCTACCAAAATGTCAAAAAAATATTTTTATCTAGAATTTAAATAGGTACATGTAAATACCGAAAAATTGTCATATTCACTAATCCCAAAAATATTTCCAGAATGATTAAAGGTGTTTTTAATTTACTTTTCTGGTATTTTATTCAAGTTTCCCGAATATTATTTTCAGTTGAAATTCGGTTGACATTGCATGTCATCTTCATACTATAATCATAGTTTTTGAAGGGGATGGGCGTTGTTAGGACCTTTTATTATTTTTGTGAAGGAGTTTTTTTGCACATGGTAAAAACGTAACAAATAACAGTCAGGATTATGATTTGATTGTCAGTTGTTGTTTTTTTTTCATCAAGGATACATGTATGGCTGAACTTTTATATTTTGTAACAGGTAAATTCCCTGAAACTGTCTAAACGATTTTGTTTAGCTCTTTATCCTTAGGCGGGCGCAGTTTGGACATTCGTGGATTTCTGTGTAACACTTTTATTTCCACATCCCACAAAAATTATTTAAAAAATGAATAAAACATAATATCTCCGAACCCGGTAGCAAAATCATCTTCATCTGGGTCATCTGCTTCCTGTTGGTTTTGTCTGATCCTATTCAAACTTCTTAACGATCCATATGCATCTTCTAGTTCTTTATTCTATTCTTTATTCTTCTAGATTCCTATGGGCACTAATTGTGCACCTTTGCTTGCTGATTTGTTTCTTCATTCATATGAAGCAGACTTCTTGCAATCTCTTCTAGACAAAAAAGACCGTAGACTAGCTCTCTCTTTCAATCTCACGTTCCGTTATATTGATGATGTCCTTTCACTAAACAATTCTCGATTTGGTGACTTTCTCCATCTCATATATCCACAGGAGCTTGAGATTAAGGACACAACGGATTCTAGGAAGTCGGCTTCATATTTAGATCTACATCTCGAAATTGACTCTCAAGGAAGACTTTCAACAAGGCTCTATGACAAACGTGATGACTTCAACTTTCCAATCGTCAACTTCCCTTTCTTGTGTAGCAATATTCCGTCAGCTCCAGCTTATGGAGTTTACGTATCTCAATTGATTCGTTACTCCAGAGCGTGCGGGACTTACATCGATTTCCTTAGCAGAGCGACACGTCTGACGCAAAAATTGCTCACACAGGGTTATGTTGCTCCTCGGTTGCTGTCTTCACTCAAGAAATTTAACGGAAGACATCACACACTTATAGACAAATATGGGATTTCGATCTCTCAGATGAGTGCAGATGTTGGTTTGTCATAGGGTGTTGTTTTGTCTGCCTTTACTGGATTTGACACGCTGAATGGACTATTGGCAACGCGACGGGTGTGCTATAGCAAGCAGGAGCTGCTTACTCTTCCGGAGCACCTGAGTTCACTCTTGCTTCGACTGGAGTTCGCGTTGTTGATTGATATTCAGTTGTTTTGTGTTTCCATGTTTTACGTGTTGTCTGTTTTTGTCCCGTCCTTGTTTGTGTTTACTGGTTTAGTCTCTGCCCTTTCGGACTTTTGACATTCGGATACCCCATTGGTACCTCTGCTTCTTTCTTTAATATGTGTGTATAATCTTGTTTTCTGTCGCCGGGCGATACAAAAATGGCGCCTTTCAATGTATCGGTCTCGTGAGATTTTGGAACGGTCTCCCTATTTAGGGACAAGAAGCGTCACAAGAAATATTAAAAGTGAAGTTGAGCAATAATAAAAATAAAAAGCTACGCCGAGCGCAGCATGATACGACCGCAACAAGTTGAACCCTGTACGTTGGAGGCCCAATATGGATAGTTTATTGCTTTGGTCACATGAAGCCCATGGTGGACTTACAAAGCTTTTTGACACATGCATCCTGTGGTGGACTTAAAAATGCATTTTTGACACATATATATTTATATCAACATCTAATACAAAATGCCTTATTTATATACATGTATTAATTTACAATTTTGCCCCTTTGACCCCTAATTTCTCAAAAACAGTAAGAGATATTGCAAATCGGATTGAAAACACAGGCAGGGATTTTCACAAGGATTCTAATGAAAAAAAGATGTTGAAAATCGGACCACAAATAAAAAATTCAGTTTTTTGGGTGTGGCCCTTTTTTGACCCCCAGTAGCAATGTAACAGTGCAATATATATCAAAACCATTGACACATTTAGTTGACAGAATTTAATGATGAATTCAATAAAAAAAGAATTTTGAAAATCGAATGAATAATAAACATTCTACAACAGTTTTGTCAATACACCCGTTTTAGCCCTTTTTGCCCATTTTTCTCAAACGGTAGGGGCCACAAACCCCAAATACAATACCAACCTTCCTTCATTGAAAACAAACATCATATCAAAATTTCGTAACATTTGGTCACCAATTACTCAAGTTATCGCACGGAAACCAAAGTATCCCCAGACGACGCAGACACAGACGCAGACACAGACGACGACATCGCCATAACATTATACGACCACAATTTTTTTGCGGTCGTATAAAAACCAAATGCATAACAAACGAAAATATGTAAATTTTTATTTGGGTTTCCTAATTTTTAATAAATTTATTGATTTCTTGCAAATAATTAATATTGAAAAAAATAAAGTTCTTGATGCATGATACTTGGGTCGCTGTGCTGCATGTTTTTACTCTACGCTTTGGTGGTCTTCGTTTTCATATATTTTCACTTCCTTTGTTAATATTTATTGTTAAATCATTAATTATTTTATTTTAAACGCTCCAATCGACACAATAAAACCATAGATCTGTATATTAATTATACAGGCCTATGATAAATCTATTCTATTCTATTCACTTAATTATCTTACAAGCATCAATCAAGATTATTAACGGCACACTTATTGATTGTTTGGTTGTTTCTCTAGAAGAACCGCGAAGTATATATTACGGTAAAACCAACTTTCGTATCATAGGATGAAAGGTGATTAGAAATGAAAAATACCTTCGAATATTGTTTGTGCTGTTAAGAAAAGCCTTCATGTTTTCGGTATGTGTTTTTGTAACATTTCTCTAATTTTATTTTTATCTTGGATTAAACATTTGTACATTCTTCGCAAGTTTTCAGAAGTTTTAAAGAAGTTTCGTTCGTTAAAGGAGAAAAAAACAAGGACAATAGACTTAGTGTCTGTTATTTTCTTTATAAGATTTGGTTTTATCAACTCTGAGGATTCTTGAATTTTATGCAAGAATCTATGTCTTTTTAAATAAAGTCTCTTGTGCAAGGTAGTGTTACGTTTTTAACACGGTGTTTCTGGTATCGGCAAATACTAGTTACACAAATTTTATTTATTCCTTGGACAAGAGAATATAAAATAAAACATGTACCCTCGTGCTGCATGCAATAAAAATTGCACTCGTTCATGTGTATATTGTGAGAAATCTTCAGCACCAAAACTCATAGTTTTGACTTGTATTGAGTAAGTAAGTAATAAGATACAACATGATACTCATAAATAAGATATTCTCCGTCTAGTATCACTAATATAAGACGAAGCATGTAAAGATGCAGCTAGAAACAATGCTTTTTCGTCCGCATGAACAATATTAGCCGCACGCAGCATTAGTTTTAGAAAAATTAAAGAAGAAATAATGACGACCTAGCCAAAACTGCGTTAAGGTGGACGCCAGAAGGAAGACGAAAACAGGGAAGACCTAAAATAACATGGCGATGCACAATTGAGGCAGAAATGAAAGAACTTAGAATTAGCTGGGGTGAACTAGAGAAAAAGACACAGAACAGAGAAGATTGGAGATCACTAGTCCTTGCCCTATGTGCCTCCGGGCATAATAAGGACAAGGTAGGTAGGTAGGCAGCATTAGTTTTATGTTGTCCAAATCAATCTGTTTATCCTTCACGCAATGGGTTAGTAGATAAAACAGTTGGCATCTTAAACACAGCACTTGAGCCTCGTAAATATGTAACTAAAGATCCAATTGTCATATTGACCATTGAACTTGACAGTTTTGATGAATTCATTTCCACCTTTGAAAAGCACAACAGTTACTAACAGGTCAAATGATTGTCCAACTATTTTTGTTGTGACTGTCTCCCTACCTAATGTACAAAATAAAGGTAATAACAAAACTACCGAACTTGAATGATCAATATCATAGTCCAGAGAAAATGACAAAAACGAATCAGTCATACCGGAAAATTGATATTTAATTAGGAGATGGTCGCAAATGGAATAATATAAACCCCTCAAACTTTACAAGGTAAGAAAACATCATTATGAAATAATTATTTATAATAAAGTTGTACAGTTCGGGGGCCTGTTTATAAAGCTATATTGCAGTACTATTCATGTAAAATTTGTTCAATCCAGTAATTTTATCACTGAACGTGTTTTTTTTAACAAAATATAATGTTAATTTTTGTGCTTTGTTACTGTGCTCTATGTAAGGATTATTAATAGTGTAAAGGTGAGGCCCAGAAACTAGTTTAACCGGCTTTGTCTTATCTAATATCTGCCGTTGTCCTAAGCCATCAAGCGTTGGCAAAGTTTTGGCGAATACTTGTCGTTTTTATGTTTTTTTTAAGCAGCACATACAGGTTTCGTTGAAGGCTGTTGGCTGATTTTTTTTCGACTTTCGCTTGTTTATACAGGTTGTGTCACGTACACGTATTCCATATTACGTACTTTTTTGTCGGGCCAACGTTATGCCAATGAGCAAAGCGTCGGGCTAACATATGTTACTTGTGTCTTCCCGACGTCACGTGCCACCTTTACCCAACATTCCGCATATTGAAGAAATCAAGCGAAACCTAATATTTGATCTACATAATTTCAGGACAGTGCTACTAAATCAGGAAAAGTAAATTCCAAAAACCCCATATTTGAATAGTGACCCTTACACCACCCCTTAATTAACATTCTATCTACTTATGTAGAGTGCTCCAAAGGTAACGGAGGAAGATACCAGCAAAACAACAACAACAACGTTGGCCCAACATACTCTTGGAAACTGGGTTTTATTTATTGATTATAATGAATAAGTCGTTTGGAAGTAGATTTTATTCAGTTGATTTATGTATTTCTTCATCTAACTTAGAAGTCAGTATCATGCGTTTAGTGACGACAAGTCAGTATGAAATCTGTCTTGCTACTCTGATGTGTGATTGTAACTCTTTAATTATTGTTCTTTTCTCTATATTTCATGCTGTCCCTTGTTGGGCCCTTGATTGAAAAAAAAATATGTTCTATGTTAACAATTTCCGGAAATTCATTTTTCAGCGGAACAAGCCGAGAGGTGTTTATAAAAATTTTGGTGTAAAAATAAATGAGTGGATGAACGAGGGTTTTACATGTTTTATTTTTTTGCAGAACAGATTATGTGTGTACTTTTTACAAGCCCAGAGGTTAGATTGTTTTATTTGCTACTTGCCTTTTATTTTTTTAAAAATTGGTGTTCTCGACAACACAAGGATCATTTTAAACTAAACATAGGACAGGGTGATTGTGGAGTCCGAAAAAGAAAACAATTTCTCACCTATATAAGTGTGTTTAGACTCAAATATCATGCCTGAAACCATTGCTGAAATATATAAATTTTTCTGCAAACTGATATTGTCGGTTCTTGGCGCTTCGTGTCGCTAAATACTGAAACCTTTTTTATATAATATTGTAACAAGACATTTGATTGGTCACTTTTTTCCATGCGTCAAGTTGAAAAGTATCAGGATACTTTCGAAATTTCTTTAAAGTATACCGATACTTAAAGAAAGTATCGTGATACTCCTTTTATCTCGATATTTTCTTTAGGTATACCGATACTTATTGAAAGTATACCGATACTTATTGAAAGTATACCGATACTTATTAAAAGTATACCGATACTTAATGAAAGTATCCCGATACTTAATGAAAGTATCCCGATACTTCTATAAAGTATCCCTATACTTCTATAAAGTATACCGATAGTAAAAGTATCCCGATATTTATATCCCGAATTTGAAACGAACGGCCACTCATACGTTCGTTTAAATTACCACGCCTATTTAATTTAATGGATCAGTTCCGTATTCCTGTTTTTATGTGACGCTTCTGTATTTGTCTCGCAGGGTTTAGCTTCTCTCTCTCTTCTGTTTTCTAGAAACTACAACAACATACCACACAATATACACAGGGGCTTGTGTATATTAAATAAAAAGCTTCGCCGAGCGCAGCATGATACGACCGCAACATGTTGAACTCTGTACGTTTTAGGCCTAATATGGATAGTCTATTGTTCTGGACACATGCAGCCCATGGTGGACTGACAAAGGTTTTTGGCACATGCTTCTCTGATGGACTTTCGACCCAGGGGGGGAATATAAATTTTGAATGTTGTATTTTACTCTTTAAAAGAATAATGTTTGGGGAAAAAATTAAAAATCGAACCAGAATTTTCTTAAAATTATGATTACAGCCCCAAAAATTTATTCTTAAATTAAGAATCGCTACCTGACAAGAATAAATTTGCAAAAAAAATTTTCAAAATCGGACCACAAATAAAAAAGCCCCATTTGGGCCCTAATTACGTAATAGGGGGAAAAAGTGGGGGTCACAAAAATTAATTCTTAATTTTGTATTCGCTATTTGACAAGAACAAACAAGCAAAAAAAATTTTCAAAATCGGACCAGAAATAAAAAAGTTACAATTTTGGCCCCTTATAACGGAACAGTAAAAAAAAGGGACACAAAAATATATCTGCTACTTGACAAGAATAAACTTGCAAAAAAAATTATCAAAATCGGACAAGAATTAAAAAAGTTTCGCTTTCGGCCCCTTTTAGCCCCTTATTACGTAACAGGTGAAAAAGGGGTGGGGGTCGCAAAAATAAATTCTCAAATTTGGATTCGCTACTTGACAAAAATAAACTAGCAAAAAAAAATTCAAAATCGGACCACAAATAAAAGTTTCGATTTTGGTCCCATTTGGCCCCTAATTATGTAATAGGGGAAAAAGGGGGGGTCGCAAAAATTAATTCTTAATTTTGTATCCGCTATTTGACAAGAACAAACATGCAAAAAAAATTCAAAATCGGACCACAAATAAAAAAGTTTTTATTTTGGCCCCTTTTGGCCCCTAATTACACAACGGAGAAAAAGGGGGTGCAAAAATTCATCAGGTGCATTCTTTTATTGTAAGAAACATTCTTGACAAATTTCACAGCAATAGGCCAACTAGGACCAAAGTTATGGTGGAAACAAGTAAAATATTTGAATTTTTTGCCCCTTTTGGGCCCCTAATTTCGAAATAAAAAAGGGGGGACCCCCAAAATCAATCCCATTCATCCTTGTATGGTAAGGAACATCACTGTCAAATTTCATAGGAATTGGATAACTAGAACTAAAGTTATTGTGGAAACAAACAAAAAAGTAGTATTTTTGGCCCTTTTTTGGCCCCTAATTTCTAAACGAAAAATGGGGGGACCCCCAAAATCAATCCCATTCATCCTTTTATGGTAAGGAACATCATTGTAAAGTTTCATAGCAATCGGATAACTGGAACTAAAGTTATTGTGGAAACACTAAAAAGTTAACAGACACCGACAACGACAACGACGACGACAGCATCATACCATAATACGTCCGCAAATTTTTTGCGGTCGTATAAAAACTAGACGGAGCCTTCCCCGGAAGACATGTGTCGCCTGCGAATCTATGTTTATTCTCCAAACAGGAAGTAGTTAATTTTCGGGCATAAATTCGTCTTCCTCCTTATAGTACTACGCAATGAAGCTACATACAAATATCAAGAGGCTGTGGCATGTAGTTGCCTGGAAAACTGCGACCAAAATTTGGCATCAATGTTCATTATATATAAAACTTAAAGTATTCGTCAAACAGGAAGTAGTTATTTTTGGGGCATAAAATCGCTTTACACCTTATAATACTATGCGATGAAGCTACATACCAAATATCAAGAGGCTGTGGCATGTAGTTGCCTGGAAAACTGCGACGAAAATTTGGCATATATGTCCATTATATACATGTATAAAACAGTATAAGTATTCGTAATACAGGAAGTAGTTATTTTTCGTGCATAAAATCGCTTTACACTTTTTAGTACTATGCGATAAAGCTACATACCAAATATAAAGAGGCTGTGGCATGTAGTTGTCTGGAAAACTGCAACAAAAATTTTGCACCTACATGTATGTCCATTATATATAAAACGTCAAGTATTCGTCAAACAGGAAGTAGTTATTTTTCCGGCATAAAAACGCTTTACACCTTATAGTACTATGCAATGAAGCTACATACCAAAATATCAAGAGACTGTGGCATGTAGTCGCCTGGAAAACTGTGACGAAAATTTTGCACCTATGTCCATTATATATAAAACGTTAAGTATTCGTCAAACAGGAAGTAGTTATTTTTCCGGCATAAAATCGCTTTACACCTTATAGTTCTATGCGATGAAGCTACATACCAAATAACAAGAGGCTGTGGCATGTAGTTGCCTGGAAAACTGCGACGAAAATTTTGCACCTATGTCCATTATATATAAAACGTTAAGTATTCGTCAAACAGGAAGTAGTTATTTTTCCGGCATAAAATTGCTTTACACCTTATAGTACTATGCGATGAAGCTACATACCAAATATCAAGAGGCTGTGGCATGTAGTTGCCTGGAAAACTGTGACGGAAATTTTTGTGACGCCGCAGGACGCAGGACGACGACGCAAGACGACGGATAGTGCCAAAGTAACCCCTATATGTCGCTTCTGCAACACGTTGCAGGCGACATAAAAAATATATACCCCCTCGGTATCCCTTTCACAAGGGAGGACATACTTCGTATAGGCCCTCGCTTCAATTAATTGCCATTTTTAACAGCTGAAATGTCAAATGGCAACCAACCGGCGTCATAATGTTGTAGATTAATCATTTTGCTTTCAAATCAAATCAAATATACTTTATTGCCAAAATAAAAGGCGCGTATTACTGGCTGACAAAATACATGTAAACAGACAAAGACAATGAATATAGATAGTTATAAGACAAATACACAAAATTTAACATCTGATATTCACACACACAAGGGACCAGATAAAAAAATATATGTATATATGAATATCTACAAATGTAGAGTATGTCACCTAGTTGTCTCGCCTGCGAAGCAGAGCGGGACATAGGTGTTACTTACCGGCGGCAGCGGCTGCGACGGCGGCGTTAACTTTTTGAAAAGTTTTATGAGCACCTCCATATCTCAAGAACTGTAAGTCCTAGGTTGGTATGCATATGCCCGAGTAGTATCTTAGCACAGCTGCATCCCCATCTTTTGACAATGACCTTGATTTTCCGGTTGAGTGACTTTGACAATTTTCAATACATATAATAGCAATGGTAAAGTTTTGCTAGCACCTCCATATCTCAAGAACTATAGGTCCTAGGTTGATGAAACTTGGTATGCATAAGCCCCAGTAGTAGCTTAGCACCGTTGCATCCCCGTCTTTTGACCTTTAACTTGATTTTTTGGTTGAGTGACTTTGACAATTTTCAATACATATAATAGCAATGGTCAAGTTTTCGAGCACCTCCATATCTCAAGAACTATAGGTCCTAGGTTGATGAAACTTGGTATGCATATGCTCCAGTAGTAGCTTCGCACCGATGCATCCCCGTCTTTTGACCTTGAACTTGATTTTTTGGTTGAGTGACTTTGACAATTTTCAATACATATTAATAGCAATGGTCAAGTTTTCGAGCACCTCCATATCTCAAGAACTATAGGTCCTAGGTTGATGAAACTTGGTATGCATATGCTCCAGTAGTAGCTTCGCACCGTTGCATCCTCATTTGTTGACCTTGACTTTCCGATTGAGTGACTTTGACTATTTTTATTGCACATTTGCCATGTTTAAGTTCTATAAACATCTTTTGATCTCAGAAAATGAAAACCCACGTAAATTCAAAATATAGTGGAAGTAAGAAAAAATAATTGTGTCTGATCGTGCCGACAGGCGAGACATACTTTAGTGTTAACTCTTGTTTTTAAATCATTATGATCAATGAATGTGAATTTCAGTTAAAGAAACACTTACATAATCACTTTCATCCACGTTCACATCTCTTTAGAAACCCCTTTATCGAATCAATTTTTACGCTAAATGCACCCAATGGACAACTCCACGAAAGTAAACCACATGACTTCCGCGCCGTTGATTGTTATCGGACTTTTTCCATTTGGGCAGTGAAGATACTTAAGAATTTCCAAACTGAAATGAAAATCTAGCGCCAAATATGAAATGAGAGCCAAAAAGCGAAAAAAAAACCAAAAATGAATGACTCTTTTAGTGCATCTTGGTAAGAAGATATGTAATTTCATGTTTATAAAAAAAACTTGCAAAAGGTCATGGAAGGGAAATAAAATACAGGTTATAGAATAGAGTATGAGATTGCCCCCCCCCCTTTTCAAGTTAAATTACCAGCATTATACCTTGGGGAAACAGGGTCAATATTGTTTTTGCAGCTACAAAAATAACAAACTTTTAATGGATTTCAACAACAGAGTCAACCAGTTGACTGAAATCTTGAAACAAACGTAGAGAACAGATTTTTTGAAGAGAGAAGAGGGGGCTGTGGAATAATCATAGTGACACAATTAATCTACATTATAAAGAAGCTGCAATTTGAAAATCCACAATGGAAGACAGCCTTCAATGTGACCTAATAATACAGTCTACACCTCAGTTTTCATAAAGGGCCCAACAATTCCTTCAATCTATTTAAAGAATTTGATTTGACTGTACTGCCAGGTCAGAATTTGCTGCACAAAATTCACAATCACAAGAACATGTACATGTACAAAAAATTGTTATAATAAAGCACAACTCTTCAAATTTTGTTCCATTAAATTAAATAAATATTAGCAATAATAAGAATATGCCAATAATTGCTGATTGTCAGACATTCTATAAAATATATCACAATGCATATACATATGGTGGTTCATGGAGAATAGAACTACTGATAATTTAAAGATATGCATAATACATTGTTTTTCTTATTTTTGGTCAATCTAAACAAGGAGATGACAGATAACTTCCAAAAAGCAAAAAAGCCAATCTAAACAAGATGTGTCAAACTTTTCATTGTTTTTTTTTATCTGACAAGAAACGGTAGACAAACATACTTTCTGAAGTTGATTTAAAGTGGATTTCTGTAAAAAAGCAAGTAATCTTTTTAAGGTTATATATAAAGCCCTATTCTGTTTAATTTCTTTATAAATGATTTGGTTAATCATTTAAATCAGCCCAATACTGATCCAGTGGTCATTGGTAACTCCTCTTTTAATATACTCCTATATGCTGATGACATTGTTTTATTGTCAGAAAGTGATTTAGGTTTACAAAATTGTCTGAATAATTTAGAGTCCTACTGCAAATCATGGAAACTTGAAGTAAATACAGAAAAATCAAAAGTATTAGTATTTAACTCAAATGGTAAAACATTCAAAAATGCATTCAATTTTAATAATTCTGTTATTGAGACTGTAACTGAATATACTTATTTGGGAATATCTATGAAATATAATGGAAATTTTAATGCTGCAATTGATATTTTAATCGATAAAGCAAGGAAAGCATATTTTAAGATTAAAAAATGTGTTGGTCTCAATAATCCCTGTAGACTCCTAGAAAAACTATTTGACTCTCTTGTTTCTCCTATTTTACTTTATTGTTGTGAAATTTGGGGCATAGATTTTTCTCTTAAAAATGATACATCAAATTTTATTGAAAAGTTCCATATCAAATTCATCAAAGAAATTCTTGGAGTTCATTGTAAAACTTCTAATGATGCATGTCGAGCAGAATTAGCTAGATTACCCATTACAAGTAAAATAAGCTCTGCAATTTTAGGATTTTATAATCATTTAATTAATAATATAAACAGTCTAGCATACGACATTTATAACCTCACAAAAAATACAAACCCATGGATCAAGAAAGTCCACAATATTTTAAACTCACTGGGTTTTAGTTATTTGAACAGTAATAATTTTATGCTCAAAGCAAATTTAAATCAAGTCAAGCAAAGAATTAAAGATACGTGCCAACAAACACAAAATTCAAATTTAAAGAATAATGCCAAACTAAATTTCTTTATGGGAGTCTACGAAAGTGGGGAGAGACCAGCTTATGTTGATAAACTGACCAATGTATTGGATAGGGCCATGATTTGCAGACTTAGGACAAGCTCTCATCAGTTAATGATTGAAAAAGGGAGACATCTTCAAATACCTTTAGAACAAAGAATATGTCCAATATGTAATATCTCTGTTGAAGATGAATTTCATTTTCTTTTTTATTGCAATTATTATAAGACACAGAGAGATGATTTTAGTAACAAAATAAGTTCCATATACAAACAATACAAATTTATGATTGATTGATTGGTATCTGCTTTATGTCCCGTCGGCGATATTGCAGCCATCATCGGGACAAAAACATGTTATAACTTAATAAATCTTTAAAGTAAAACTAAGTCAAAAGACCGAGACTAAAACAAATTGTTATTGCTAATAAATAAATAAAAGTAAACACTTAAAATAATTTAAGTAAAAGCTAAAACTAATATTATCAAACGACAATTGTAAATAGAACATACAAAATTATCAGGTGAAACAAATTAAATGTTTATAAATAGTAAAATATTTAAAAAACAACAAAACTATAATTTTGCATACAATCCAACTTCCTTAAGGAAGTGGATGATGGCATCGTTTGGAGTGCCGCTGAACAAATCGTGCATAGAAGCACAGGTGAAATACTTCACACGTATTGGAGCCACATCAACACAGTCAAGGAGAACATGCTTCACCGAATACGGAGAGTCACAAGGGATGCACACAGGTGCCTCCTTCTCTTGTGTCATCAAGTGGCCATGAGTGACTCTAGAATGTCCAATACGACATCTAGTGATGACCACTTGGTCTCGACGGCATCGGAATGAAGCATGATTCTCCCCAAGCTGTGGTTTTAACTCATGAAGTTTGTTGTGCTCAGCGGCAGCCCAAACCTCATCCCATAAACTTTGAACATATATACGGATTGCATTTCTGCAGTCCGAATAGGGAATAAAACATTTAGAAATTGGTTTGCGAAGGGCTTCCTTCGCAACCCTGTCCACGACTGAATTCCCATGAATACCAGTATGACTGGGTACCCATAGGAAAATCAATTCTGCACCACCTCTCATCAATTGGTGAATCATGTAAACAATTTTACTAATTAATGGATGTTTTAGTTTGCAGTTCTCAATTGCCAAAAGACAAGCGAGAGAATCAGAACAGATAAAGAATTGTGCGTGCTCTGAAGCATCAATTAAACGAAGGGCTAAAATGATGGCTCTTGCTTCAGCTGTAAAAATGGAAGCAGAAGATGGGAGGCGTTGGGTGGAAGTGCTATTACCCAAGATAGCAGCAGACGCAACGCTATCACCATCTTTAGAACCATCTGTATAAACAGTCAGAAAATCAGGGTATTTAGATTTAATTTCACAATTGTCCTGTTGAATGAGCAAATGATTTGTTTCAGTCTTTTTATGTTTTCGAAGATCAAAATTAAATTCAGGTTTTAAAAGTTCCCAGGGTGGAACTTTTAAAGATGTAACAGGTTTTATCGTTTCCAAATCAATATTAAGATTAGCTAAATGTGGTGCAATACGAATGCCAAATGGAGGAGTTTTGTTTTCGTGTTTTTCATAAACAGTTTTTAGAGGTGGGTTAAAAACACAGTCGTAGGCAGGGTTACCTGGGAAAGCTTCGTAGCATATTGGAGACCGAGTTGAAGATGAATTTCATTTTCTTTTTTATTGCAATTATTATAAGACACAGAGAGATGATTTTAGTAACAAAATAAGTTCCATATACAAACAATACAAATTTATGAGCAACAATGAAAAAGTAAAACTTCTACTCAATAACAAGTTTTCATTTGTATTGAAGATGTCTTCCAACTTTATAACAAACTGTTTAGAAATAAGAAACCACAAATTAATATAAAACCAATATATATTTACATTGTAAATTGTCTAAATTTCATCATCATTGTGTTTATTATACTTTATTATATATATACTTCTATTATCCATTGTGCCTAAACCAATTATTGTAATTGAGTTCGAGCAATAAATAAATTGAATTGAATATATATAAAACTATACTCATGGTACTATTCATTTAGGAACTGACCATTTAACTTGTAGCGTGGGGACCTCTCAGGGTTCTCGGTCTGGTCAGAAAAAAAATATATGTGCAAAGTGCAAAAAATAGTTATTATTAACAGGTGTCACAACAATATATAAATCTTTTCATTAAAGGACAAATGTCATGGTTTTTATTTTTCGTGTTACGTATTCAGTTAGTCCTATATTTTAAAAGATCCTGAATAGCGAACGTTAAACCCAACGATTATGTCAGTAATCTAAGGTAGTTTATCGATTGATTTGCTACTTTCCGAAAACTGTCGATAATTAATAAGATAAACTGCCGAATGATCCGTGACGCCAGAGAAGAGGGTTGTTTACATAGAAGCCATTAAATTTTCTACACGTTTCAAAACAAATCATGGATTCCAGCGACGAAGAGTTACAATCACATCGACCTGGAAGTATAAGACCATACCAATTTGAACCGCTAGCTTCGGAAGTACGGAATAATCAGGACCAGAGCGAAACTGAGTCAGAGGAGAGTGTTCAGGGAGCCGAGAGTGAGGAAGGAAATCCAAATCATGGGGACAGGATTGGAAATACGGCCTGGTATGGTTTGTGAACAGAATGATCGCATGATATTTTCCACTTTTTTGTTTCAGAGTATTATTCGACGAGCATTATTCATTCATTACTTGTGTTATGAAAATAGAAATCCTAACACGTAAAAGAAGGGGGCATGAACATGCTGTCATATAGACATCTTCCAGTACTGAGAGAATTTTTTTTACACACACTGAAAATTCATGATGAAATCAAATATACAAACCAACAATCCTTAACATGTGTATCTTATGTTTTAAAATCATTTTTCAAATGTTTGATATTTAGCTGCTGAATACATATTTATTTGTAATGTTATTGGTACATGTGTGTATGTATAAATGATCTTATGTATACTTAATTTTTTATACCCCGCCACACGAAGTGGCAGGGTATTATGTTATACCCTCAGTTTTTTTCGGTGTCTGTCCGTCCGTCCGTCTGTCTGTCCGTCTGTCCGTCCCCCGAAGGTTTCCGACCAATAACTTGAAAATGCGTCAAAGGATTTGAATGATATTTTGCACAGCTGTTTAGTACAATAAAATACAGGTCAAGTTCGATTTCCAGCATGATCCAAAAAATAGTTTTCGAGATAGGCCACTTTGAAAAATCAAATTTCATGAAATTTTGAGTTTCCGACCAATAACTTGAAAACGCGTCAAAGGATTTGAATGATATTTTGCACAGCTGTTTAATACAATAAAATACAGGTCAAGTTTGATTTCCAGCATGATCCAATAAATAATTTTTGAGATAGGCCACTTTGAAAAATCAAATTTCAAGAATTTTTGAGTTTCCGACCAATAACTTGAAAACGCTTCATGGGATTCAAATGATATTTTGTACAGCTATTGAGTACAATAAAATACAGGTCAAGTTCAATTTCCAGCTTGATATGAAAAATAGTTTTCGAGAAAGGCCACTTTGAAATCTAATTTTATGAACTTTTGATATTATAACGTGGCGGGGTATCATTTAAGGGAGTACGAGCCTGAGATTTTTTGTAATTAAAAGTTATTTAAAATAGAAAATTTGGAAAAAGTAGCTCAAAATAGCTAGACTTTATGAAAAAAGTTTTCAAAACCATGGAGCCGTTTTTAGATATAAGCACCGAAAAATATGGCGGGAAAAAATCTTCTCTGGGTTTTTCATAGGAAAAACATTGAAAATTCTTTTTCTGTTTTAAAATAGAAATAATAATTAGAATTGGTAGAAAATTTCAAAAGGAGTTTATTAGGACCTTCTCTAATTAGTAATGAACAAATATTAGGAAACCATGTTGGAAAATTTTTAATGCATTTGAATGGATAAAAGCCGAGAATCCCGAAAATCTTCAATTTCTGAGGCTCGTACTCCCTTAATGTCCCATTACATGCCCTATTTTTTTCTTTTCAAATTGTTTTGCTTGAGTCCAGAGAGTATCATTTTGTGTATTATACAATGTAGGTGTGACTGTCAGCAATGTGAGAGTATGCCTACGCAAACAGAATGTGTATGCGGTCATGAAATTGCACCAGTCCTGGCAAAACTTGAGGAGAGTGATTTATCCTGCATAACAGAACACGAGGGTTTCACAGGAAACTGTCTCAACCGCCATGTTGTGGAAACTGCAATGTATGCCTTCGTAGAAGAGGATGGGCCAATTGATGACAATGACCCAATACATGAGTAAATAAAAATGTCAGTCTTTGTATTAACAAGACGAGAAACCT
The DNA here is from genome assembly GCA_963971305.1 of Arcuatula senhousia. Classification (NCBI taxonomy): domain Eukaryota; kingdom Metazoa; phylum Mollusca; class Bivalvia; order Mytilida; family Mytilidae; genus Arcuatula; species Arcuatula senhousia. Next base: position 31,904,297 of record OZ020308.1, read on the forward strand.
GCATCTGAAAATATTATTCGTTAGGGACCGACCATTTATCTTGAAAGGGGGGCTTTGGTTTTTTCCTAAAAAAATATTCTGAAAATTATTTTTGATGAAAAAAATATTTTGGCAGCTGAGGGTAAGACAAAAATATTCTGAAGAAGGACTTCTGCTATAAAAAATAATGTTGATAATGAAAAAAAAATATTCTGTCGCATCCTCGGGGTTCTTCATTCGCACACTCATTCAACACCCCTGGGTCCATTCGTATCAATTCCATCGTTTTAGACAGCTTTACAAATTTTCCTATCAAGCATTCTGATTGGACACATATTTGTGCGTTCTTTTCCCCTGATCTTGAACTTTACTAAGTTGTAATAAAAAACAATATAACAACATTGTTAAGCGACCAATCAGAAGGCTCGACTCAGAACTGTGTAAAACGAAGGAATTGAAACATATGGACCCAGGGGTGTTGAATGAGTGTGCGAATGAAGAACCCCTGGGTTTCCGAGGATGATTCTGTCGCGACGTCTTCGAAAAATAAATATTTTGTGGTCAAAACAAAAAACCAAGGCCCTCCCCCTTCAAGTTAAATGGTCCGTCCCTTAAACAGGTAGTGGATGAATTACCCCCATGAAATAGCTTTACACTATGTAGTACTATTGGAAGAAACTACATGAATAATATCTAGTAATGGGTTATGTAGAGGACTAGGACAATTTTTTAATGCAGTAGGTGATACTGCAAATTGACACATATTGCGAAAGTGATGACTATATGTCACTTATATACATGTATAGCAGGCCATGTGAAAAACAAAAGATTTTAATGCCAAAATAGATTGTATATTTATGTACAATACATGTAAATCAAGAGATGGAAAACAATATACATCATTACAAATAAAAAAAAATGTGAATTTATATACATCATTACAAATAAAAAAATGTGAAATTTATATAAACATCATTACAAATAAAAAATGTGAATTTATATTTCACACATGTATTTATTAAATTAATACTGGAAAGTATAATCAAATTAATGGTGCACAATAAAACTTTATACAAAGCTTTAAACATAAAAGTACATAGAACAGGTTATACAGTTTCTTGTACTAAATATTGTTCTTCTGTGTTTTAATAAAAACATTTTCTATATTTTCTGTGTTTAGGCTGTACAGATATATTGCCTATAGGAGTTTTACCAGATGGATCTGGCATATTTTAGGAAGGGGCAGGAGGAAGGTCATTCCATCATGTGGTGTGTTAAAGATAAGATCAGCATATCCATCAGAACAATACACAGGGTTTAAATATCCAAGGCATTAAACCTTACAAGTTAATATTAGTTAAATCTTGTTGTCCTCTCACGGACAAGAGCATCCTCGGAAACCCAGGGGTTCTTCATTCGCACACTCATTCAACACCCATGGGTCCATTCGTATCAATTCCATCGTTTTAGACAGCTTTACAAATTTTCCTATCAAGCATTCTGATTGGACACATATTTGTGCGTTCTTTTCCCCTGATCTTGAACTTTACTAAGTTGTAATAAAAAGCAATATAAATCGTCCCTTAACAACATTGTTAAGCGACCAATCAGAAGGCTCGACTCAGAACTGTGTAAAACGAAGGAATTGAAACGTATGGACCCAGGGGTGTTGAATGAGTGTGCGAATGAAGAACCCCTGGGTTTCCGAGGATGGGAAAAGAGTAGCTTTTCCAGGATTTTCAAAAGCCGAAGTGAGTGGTGCAGGCTTGTCAAAATCAAGACGGAAGTCTTCAGATGCCTCCAAAATAGAATCTAATGCTGTCCTTCTGTGGAAAATCCTCTTTAGCAAACCACGAACATACTCTGGAATGGAAAAGGATTGCACACGCAAATAATTTAGTTAGTTAGTTAGTTATTGCTTTACTCCCAAGCAGCGCAATTTCGGCTATATTCGGGAGATGAACATGAAAGTGGTGATTCAATGAACATGAAATGATGATGAAGTGGAGGAAATGGGGACAAAAGGCCAATCGGGTAGGAGAGTTTTGACTGCCACTGGAAAAAGGAATGATGGGTAGGGACGGGTAATTTTGCCTCCTGCATGGGGATCGTACGGGTCCTACTCTTACCGAGACCTGCAGCAGGGTTCTTTAACGTGCGAGGAACGTGACATTTTTCCCAACTTGGTGAACCACTATGGTTTGCGGTCAGGTTTTCCGCGTTATCGCCTGACGACCCCGCATCTCTCGATGTCAGGGCTGCCCCATTCAACCACCTAGGGCACACATCCCAGTCGCTTTGTGGGCAAAGCGGCCTGACCCCGATGTCAGGTTTCTGAATGCAATCAACAAACAATCCTTTGAAGTTTGCACCTAGGTGTATGTTTATCATTTAAACTGTATTGTTTTGTATCTTTTAACTTAACAGCCTGACATGATTTTTTTTCACATTTTATAGTCCTGTAAATGTAATTTACACATTTAATGTCCATATGCTGTAAAATTTTTGTATGTAAAAAGTTTAGAGTACATTGAATGATAATGTAGATATTCACAGTAATTTGTATTTTTTCTTACCATAAGTTGCAGGAATTCTTTGAGCCTTAACAACACATTGTTCTCCTTTTTTTGGCCCTTGGAAATGTTGTCCTCCAGCGACCTTCACCTTCTTTGGTAGTGGCTTGATCCCTGTTGCCATTTTCATTAAAATGGAGAGCTGCTACATAGGTTCTGTGACAAATAAAGTACAATATAATATATAGTATGTTCATTAAATGTATGTGTATATGATTGCAAATATATAAATTAGTTCAGACAAAAATTATTGTTTATTTATTGCGGGTATATCATTTACTTAAAACTAAATATTACCTGGCCATCATTGATGCGTAAAAAAGTGAGTACCTTTAGGAGCAAACCGGTTGAGTACAGAGTGGTAAACCTCTAAACCATAAGTCTGATGGTCAGGGGACAGTTTTGGAGTATCTCTCAGTAAGTACAGACTCTCCACAACCTCTTGAATGAGCTAGAAGCATCTGGAACCTATAGAATACACCATTTTAATATAAAATAAAGCATTCACGGCATTATGCATACCAGGGTATAATATTAATATCTCAAACATTTAGTTTATTTGAAACACGCATGATATATGCAGAAATACATTGTACATAAAATTTTACATGGATGTCATTTATCATATGGTCATTTATACTGGTGATCTTTAGATATCTTGGATTTATATATTTACATAGTAGGAAATAAAATAATGTGAAATTAATTGATACCTTCTCTTAGCCATGCTTTGTCTTCTTCCATGTTAAATTCTTCATGTTCACATTCAGGGAAGACATCAGAATCATGTTCATGTATATCTCTGATATGGTTAAGTACAGACATCCACTTGGCTAGTTTCATTTCTTCATTGTCACCACTTGTTGCTGCCACCCAGTATGTATGGTTGCTGATGCTCCGGATCCATGGTCGTATTTCATGCCCATCTCTCTTTTTAGCAGCAGCCTCTAATTTTTTGGTCACCCCTAAAAAGAAAAAGGTATTGCACATAAAAGGACAATGAAAATAACGAATACAATTTATTTGAATGAATATTTATGTTTAACAAATGAAAGTGAATTAAAAAGCGATAAATGTTTTGGTTTTATATAAAATTATTTGCATAGATATTATATAGACATATCTTATTGTACTTTACATACCTTTTGCAATATGCCAAACATTAAAGTAGTGTTTAATGTTAGGCTGATGTTCTCTCATATAATTCTTTATCATGACATGTCTGTCAGTTACAAGCCCTCTCACTGTCTGTTGAACAATGCCAGTTAAATACTCCAAGCCTCTCTTCAAACCTTCTAACTCCATATGAGTTGGCCCCTTTACTTCATTGGACTAAAAGAAAACTATGTTTTAATTGATCTTTTCGCAGTACACTGTAACAGTCATGACATTGATTTAATATTGAAGAACATTTTAATTGCCTTATGGGCGATGCATTCACCTTTAAAAATAATGATAATAATGTAACATCTTCATACCTGAACCAAACGAACGTCGAGAATTTTACTGGTGCTTAAATCCATTAAAGTGTAACAGTCAAACTTAGCACTATAACCTGGACTGTCACAACGTCCATCACCTCCAAGCACAAGGTCTCACTCTGTACCTTAAACATAAAAAAAAATGTGTACGGGCATCTAGAATACTTTTGTCTTGTTGATAATATAGAATTTCTATGGATTAACAATTTGTGTATTTTGAAATAATTGACAGAAGCCGGTCGGTTGTTCGATACATCCTAAGCCCCAGGCAACAATAAAACAAGAAGACCTCTTGACGAAAAAGGAATATCATTATTTAAACATTAACTAAACAAAGCCCAACCTTATTTGCTTGGGAGTTCGTTATGTTGCAAATAGACTAATCTTACCTCTCAGAGTTTGTAATAGATCAGCCTGTTTACTGTCAAATTCTTCAAGCGTTGTTGGAATGGTATAAGCACTTTGCAATCTTGCAGTCCCGTGCGGGGCCCGGGTGGCGAATAGGCCAGCAGCAGAGCCTAGCTTGTCGTAAGAGGCGACTAAGGGTCTTGGGATTCTGACGTCGGGTCAGTGCTCAGCCCACAGAGCTACCAAGTGAGTACCCTAGGTGGCTGAATAGGGTAGCCCTAGTCCGCGGGGGTTGTCAGGTCTATAATACGGAAACCCTGACCGCCGACCATAGTGGGCCAACGTGTGTGGAGAGTGCCACGCTCCATGCACGTAAAAGACCCCTTTGTGGACCGCCAAGTAGTGCACCACATAAATTTTCCGCCCCTACCCACCTCTTCCCTTTTCCTGTGGTTCTTCAAAATTTACCGATCCTTTGTTTCCCACCCCATCCCCATATTTCATTTACCATCATCATTTCATGTTAATTTTATCATCCTTTTCATGTTCATCGCCTGTAAATAACCTATATAGCGTTGCACGGGCGTAAAACACCAACTCACTCCTCTGGCTAATCATCCAAAGGGGTGATGTTTTTGTAACTGTAATTTATTTTAGTTTGCTTTTGAACAAAAATTGAATTTCTTGTGAAATGTGGATGGATAGTCCATGGGAGGCTGCATGTGTCAAAAAACTTTGTTAGTCCACCATGGGCTGCATGTGTCCAGAGCAATTGACTATCCATATTGGGCCTAAAACATACAGTGTTCGACATGTTGCGGTCGTATCATGCTGCGCTCGGCTAAGCTTATTATTAAACATGCATTTGAAAACTGCTATTTTGGCGGGAAATGAAAAAAAAAGACATATAGGAAAAACACAGTTTCAACACCATTTATTGTTACTTATTTCTCACAAAAATAGACTAACAATATCCAAACTATGACCAAAAACATACATAATATTCCTTGGAAAATTTGAGATACATTCATGACATTGATGTAAAATGAAGGATATGTCAGGGACTTCGTTTTTGATATAAGGTTAATAAAAGTTTGTAGTAAAATTTTAATTGATATGATTACCAACTGAACAGCTGCTGGTATCAACACCTACATCCAGTCCTGAGATGGCAACTGGAGACAAAAATCTAAGAATCTATATAGAAATTACAAATACCAAAATTCGGGTATAGACGGTTAATTTGGATATGCTATATATCGATATTTCAAGGATCGACCTCTCATCAGTAGCATTCAAATCAAAACATTAAAAGGTCAAATTCCAAAACAGTTGAAAATGAAAAGTACTCAAAACCAAAACGTTCAAACAAGGAAGCCAAATCCAGCACCGAGGATATCGACCATGTGCATTACAAGGAAAGACACCTGGTGTTTTAAACAATTTAGAATTTAAAAATCGGAAATTTTTTTCAGCGAACAAACTATTAGAAATTGTATGGTAAATCGTGTCAGACAAGTCTAACGACCAGGCTTGTGATTACCCTCGGGGACCTCTGGTCCACTAGCTACAATAATGTAGCTCCTTTGACATCTTTGATTAGGCGGAGCTACAATGCGGCCCCATCACTCGTAACGGAGCAACGCCGAAAGTGAAATCACACCGGGCGCAATTAAATCCATCAGAGGTCAAATTTATTATTAAAATATCACTTTTAGTATTTTAATGACAAATTCAGTTTAAATTTTCCGACATTTAGCCCAGTTTAAAAGATTTTTGTGGAAATATTATTTTTTGAAGGATTTTGATCCTGAACTTTATAATGAAGTTCAGGATCAGAATTTTTAAAATGTTGTTTTTCTAACAAATTAATGTTTACCTACGACTTTCGACCAATATTTTTAATATCTCAATGTTATTCAGAGGGTTATTGGTATTTTCGAACCATCTTGAGGTTTTGTTTGAGTTGGAGAAAGAAATTCCGATTTGCTCCATTACGAGTAATGGGACCGCATTGTAGCTCCGCCTAATCAAAGATGTCAAAGGAGCTACATTATTGTAGCTACTGGTCCACCAGCAGCGGTTATCGCCCAGTGGTTTCAAAATTACAAATACCAAAATTCGGGTATAGACGGTTTATTTGGATATGCTATATAACGATATTTTAAGGAGTGACCTCTCATCAGTAGCATTCAAATCAAAACATTGGAAGGTCAAATTCCAAAACTGTTGAAAACGAAAAGTACTCAAAACCAAAACGTTCGAACAAGGAAGCTAAATATAGCACCGAGGATATCGACCATGTGCATTACAAGGAAAGAAACCTGGTGTTTTAAACAACTTAGAAATTTTTTTCAGCGAACAAACTTTTAGAAATTTTATGGTAAATCGTGTCAGACAAGTCTGACGACCAGGCTTTAGAAAATAGAACAATAAAAAAATTTGTTCAAAAAGATCCAATGATAGCAAAATAATTAAAGTTACCCAAAATAAACTGAAACTGTAAATATGTTGTACATGTACATATATATTAAAATCTCTTGACTAAGTGATTAATAATGCTTGAGCAACATAGCCTTTTTGAAGCTTGTCTCTAGATTTATAAGTGTTTTGACTCCTTCATTTTGAAAATTCTTTGTCTAACCATTCATTTCTTTGCCTTTTTAATTTAGATGGTGTGTGGCAATCATTGTATCCCTACCACTTTTTCCCAGGGCTTAAAATATGTTTCTGGTGGTGGTCCTCCCCCTGTCCTTCCACTCAGCTTTCTTCTCTCCTCCTTTTTCTTCACCAGAGACTGGGCATCCTGCCATTTCTTTTTTATTTCTTCCACAGTTCTTTGTGTTTTAAAACTGACTACATTTACTCTAAAATAAACAAAAAATGGCTTTAAAACAATGGCTTAAAAAAATCATGCAGTTGCACACCTACTGTCATGTTCAACCTTTGCATCTATAAGTAAATGTACATGTACGGGTATGTCAAGGTAACATTAAATTCTTTTTTTTTCTTGTATGATTGTGTGTACATGTATCATATGTATTAAGGGGTTTTAACAAAAATGACTTGTTGATTCACTCAACTATAAGACAGGAACTTATTTATAACTTATAAAAGCTTAACACATCTTTCAGTCAGTGGTTTAATTATATATGACTTTAAGAAATTAACATGATTAAATTGTACTTGTTAACTATATGTAATCTGCATGTATATCTTATTTTCCATCTTATTTTGAGAGAGGATGTATATAAAGACATAGCCTGTTGTCTGATCCTTTTATAAATGATCAAAATGTTTTGAATGAAAAAGACAGTAGTGAGCTCCTATGTTCACGCTCATTTTGACTTGAGTTCACGTTGCTGACAGTGGTTTGATTGTTATGTTTTTTAACTTTTTGTATGTTGTGTCTTTTATTTTGTGATAAGTAAGTAAAATTTTATTTTGATTCGGCACGATAAAAACAATACAACACAAGCTTTTAACCGAATAAAATCTAAATGTGATCATTTGTATTTGCCTTTTTGGACAACTGACATCTTATTGCCATGTAAATTCACCATCACATGAGTAATCAATCATAATAATGTACCATTGTACTTTCTATCAGAGAAATACAATATCAGAAAAGAAAAATAATGAACATTTTGATATTGCATTTCACTGTTTACACCAACAACAGATAGGGCCTATGAGAAAATTAAAGTATTTCAGTTAAGGCATAACGTTACAGTACCCAATTGCAACAACTTTGATGGTTTTTGTCCTGTATCTTTATCTGGACATCATTGCTTAAAATTTTGGTCGGCTGTGTTTTAAGAGGAAGGTTTACTGTATTTATCCATAAAAAAACAATTTTAATATTTGATACACAAATGTCATAAAACAGATTGAAATACACATGGGAATGACCCTAATATTTCGCATCAGGGGTACCCAAATTGCACATGGGGGTAAAAATTTTACTCCTTCAGATTTCTCTTAAAAATCTTGCTTCATTATTGAAAACAATTACTTTAATTTATTTTTATTTAAAAATCCACTCAAGAAAAGGCATGCCAAAAAAATTTTAAAAACATTTTCTGACTCCTGGTGGATGATTGCACAGTATTTCCCTAAAAAAGGCTATATAATTGTATATTTTCTTGTTTGCAGCTAAAACAGCAGTATAGACATGCAAAGTAAGTTCGTTAGTTAGTTAGTTATGGCTTTACTCCCAAGCAGCACGATTACGGCTATATCCGGGAGATGAACATGAAAATGGTGATACAATGAACATGAAATGATGATGAAGTGGAGGAAATTGGGACACAAGGCCAATCGGGTAGGAGAGTTTTGACTGCCACTGGAAAAAGGAGTGATGGGTAGGGACGGGAAATTTAGCCTCCTGCATGGGGATCCTACGGGTCCTACTCTTACCGAGACCTGCAGCAGGGTTCTTTAACGTGCGAGGAACGTGACATTTTTCCCAACACGGTGCACCACTATTGGTTTGCGGTCAGGTTTTCCGCATTATCGCCTGACGACCCTGCATCTCTCGATGTCAGGGCTGCCCCATTCAACCACCTGGGGCACACATCCCAGTCGCTTTGTGGGCAAAGCAGCCTGACCCCGATGTCAGGTTTCTGAGCGCTCTTTAGTGGACTTTTACCGACAAGCTTAGCGCTGCTGCGGGCCTATTCGCCTCCCGGGCCCCGCACTGGAAGTAAGTTCGTTGTAAATGTAACATTTACATCTTTAAAATATGTAAAAACACTAAATACATTTTTACACAACTGACATGAAAACAAAGTTAATTTGAAGTCTTATAATTTAGGCCTCCATTACGTCAACTATTGCGGACGTGATAGAAGGCACTTTTATTTTAGTTCCGGGTGGAGAGAAGCAAAGGTGTACGAAAGGGGCAATCAGTATCATAAAACCGCAAAGACAAAGACAAAACCGGCAGACAAAAAATCATCACAACAAAACAAACCTCATAACAACATAAAACACACACACATAACAACAAAACCGCATTCAGCAACGCGAACTCAAGTCGAAACGAGAGTGAACTCATGTGCTCCGGAAGAGTAAGCAGTTCCTGCTTGCTATAGCACACCCGTCACGTTGCTGAAGATCGATTAAGTGTTGGTCAAATCCGGAAAGGATGACACTACAAAACTCTATGTCAAACCAACATCTGTGCTCATCTGAGAGATAGAAATCCCGTATTTGTATACAAGCACATGATGTCGTCCGTAAAATTTCTTGAGTGATGACAACAACCTGGGAGCAACGTACCCCTGTTTTAACAATTTGCTTGTCAGCCGTGTGGCTCTATCAAGGAAGTCATTGTACTCCCCACATGCTCTGGAATAGCGAATCAATTGTGATACGTAAACTCCATATGCTGGAGCGGACGGAATGTTGCTACACAGAAAGGGAAAGTTAACTATTGGAAAGTTGAAGTCATCACGTTTGTAATAGAGTTTTGTACAAAGCCTTCCTTGTGTGTCAATTTCGAGATGTTGGAATATTCACATGAATTTTGCTGTCTGAATAATTTGGCACAAATGATATTTAACAAAATGAAAAATATACAACAATTGTCATGATTTTCAACATCAATCAGAAGTCTTGTCTGTCACATGGCAATTTACAATGTGGAGCCATATTGAATAAGGTATGCCACTGTCAATACAATGGTTTTTTCTATCAGAAATGACTTTTTAATTCATAATTTCGTTCAAAACTTTAGAAAAATACTCAAATGTTAATAATGTAAAATTAAAACTAGTCTTACTAAACAATCCTGTTATTTTGGAACAATTTATGTAGAGTACCAGTGTTGCAATTTGGGTACCTGTTGCAATTCCGGTGGCATTAAGTTAGCCATTTTCAAAGTTTAATAGGATATTAGCAAAAAATCTAGGCGTGTATGACTGAGCATCTTTAGTTTGGCACTGGGAAATTGACACCCCTCAAAAAACAGTTGGAATAATCGTTAGTATTTACATATTCTTTGCGATCGTTTTGATAATTTTGGGGGTCGCAACTTTTATTTTTAAACCCAGAGACATATATATTATTTCAGGATATAATAAATAAGATATTGATATGCGTGGTGGTGGGGGGGGGGGGGCATGTGTTAAAGTATATTTAGTTTTCTCCAAAGTCTTCATAGTTCAAAATTCGGAGCCGGAAGCAGAGGGTTACAATTTTAAAGGGACTGGAATGATTTTTATTACCTCTGCGTTATCTCGGCCCATACTCTTGTTTTCCTTTCATGTGTCAAGACGGGGGAAAATTTCACTACGATCACAGAGTAATTTTTTCTATTTCCTCCACCAAAACCAGCATTTCTTCTTCTGAAAAATTTGGTTTTCTCGGTTTCGCCATTTTATTTATACCGGCAGACGAATTTCAATAAAACGATAGAAGGTACCGCGCATGCACGACCGCGAACGCAGATTTACGACCCGCATCTTTACGAGTAAAACAACGACTTTATTTGTGAATTTCTATAAACGTAGACGTAAACGTCAACATACGATTATCGCAGATTTTAATCTTAGGTGTAAATTTACGATTTTTTGTGAATATTTAAACAGGTACGCACAATTTTAAATTTTACTGTTTGAATTCAACTTTACGACTGCCATACTCATATTGTAAATAATTGTGAGGAAATAATTGAGGATTGACAACATTGTCATTTGATTTTCCTGTTAAACCAGATTTTAAACTTTACCTCTTTAAGATATCGAATTCAGCTGAATCGGTAGTCAAACCCTTCCAAATGGAATCAGGAAATCGTACGTCCTTCTGAAATTTACAAGCACCTTTAGATTTAAAATTTAAGTTAGCAAAATCAGTCTGTAAAGATTTAACTGGTTTATCTATTGGATTAGTATCCATTGAACCAAATTCATCTAACCTAGTCTTCTCATCATCATTTCATGTTCATTGTATCACCAATTTCATGTTCATCTCCCGGATATAGCCGAAATCGTGCTGCTTGGGAGTAAATAACTAACTTCTCATATCCGCGGCTACTATAACATTTAACTTTCCAATTGATCGCAAATCTTGCAATGTTATCTCAATTTTACTTTTTTAAGATTCCCTTCTAATAAAGCTCACTCGACTTCTTCTTATTTGAAGATCCACTTGTTTTTGGACCTTTAGTAGCTTCATACACATCCTGCACTTCAGCCTCTAACTGTTAAATATTCTATTGAAGTTGTTCTTTACTTAGTGACCTCTTTTTATCTTCCAGTAGTTTTTTCCTAAACAATAATTCTTCCCTCTGAATCTGCATCGTCGTCCTCCTGAACCACATTCGACGCTAACGCTGTAGTTCCAGTAGCCGAGGCCTCCGTATTCTGTTGCGTATCTTCATTGAAGTCATCTTCGCTGGCCATCAGCTGTAACTCCGTATCAGACTCAGCCATATCCTTCAATGAAAACTGAACGGAAATGACAACAGTCGTCCCGAATACATTAGAAAATCAAATTCAATTAAACTTAAACTGACAAAAAACTAAAACAAATTAAAAGACCATTTATAAACGACTGCTTGCTTTAGTGGTGTACCCGATAATAATGTGTACAGGTGAGTAGTATCAATATATAATATAAGTACTATTAACCAATACAAAAAGTGTTTAATTAACAGAAAGGTAAACAATTGATTATTATTCAATACCATCCAATGAAAAATGATAATGTAAAGAAAATAATTATATTAATATGAAATAAATAATCAAAACAAAAGCATAACATTAAGAAGAATTTTTATTCATTAATCATTTTTATACTGGAATAAAAATTTAACCTGTAAGCGTATTTTTTTTCCGGCGTGTGCAATTTCCAATAAGAAAATATACTATAGTGTAGGATTTCCATGAATAGCGTTAATGGGATGAACATATTGTATTGTTTTGTTTATATTATTGATTTAATCACATTATAAAAACAAGAAAGTCATCTGAACGTTTTATTAAAGGTAATTATGTTGAATAAATCGAAATATTCAAATAATAGAGATGATAAAATCATCTTGTCAATGTGAAAATGGGACAAAAGGAATATCAAAAACTTTAAGTGGAAAAAAGCACGCAGAAGATATTTCTGACAAAGAAAGTTAGTTAGTTAGTTATTGCTTTACTCCCAAGCAGTACGATTTCGGCTATATCCGGGAGATGAACATGAAAGTGGTGATACAATGAACATGAAATGATGATGAAGTGGAGGAAATGGGGACACAAGGCAAATCGGGTAGGAGAGTTTTGACTGCCATTAGAAAAAGGAGTGATGGGTAGCCTCCTGTATGGGGATCCTACGGGTCCTACTCTTACCGAAACCTGCAGTAGGGTTCTTTAACGTGCGAGGAACGTGACATTTTTCCCAACACGGTGCACTAATATGGTAGGCGGTCAGGTTTTCCGCATCTCTCGATGTCAGGGCTGCCCCATTCAACCACCTGGGGCACACATCCCAGTCGCTTTGTGGGAAAAGCGGCCTGACCTGATGTCAGGTTTCTGAGCCGTCTTCAGTGGACTTTAACTGATAGGCTTAGCGATGCTGCGGGCCTATTCGCCAACCGGATCCCGCACGGGTTCTGACAAAAGAACAAGATGTGAAAGAAATAGATGAACTTAAAATGTTTGCAAACAAAAGATGGACTAGCTGTTGTCATCGATGATCAAAAGAAGAATTGTTTATCAATTTGCCATTTACTAAGTGGAGCTCACCTAGGAATGGACAAAATGTTTGAACAAGAGGCTCCCAGGAGCCTGAATCGCTCACCTGAACTACACAGATACATATATTTTGTAGATATTATTGTGCTTAACCATATGTGATTTAAATTTCTGAAATAACTTGGTCAGTTTTCAAGTAATTGGGCTTAATAAGTGCAAAATTTAGAAAAAAATTGAAAAGGGCAATAATTCCCACATCAGTAGTCAGATCTTTTCCTAAATTTCAGGACAGGTACTTAATATGCTGATCACTCAATTTTTGCACAATTTTGATATCTGAAACCATTTTTGAGTTATTAGCAAAAAAATGAAATTTACGCCCTATGTTCTATTTTTAGCCATGGCAGCCATGTTTTTTTACGAATCAAAAATATGAACGATAGAGTTGTAGCATATAAGCTATTAAACAAGTGCCAAGTTAAGATGCAGTTGGTCTTACGGTGTCAGACAAGTTAATCTTTTAAATTCAGGGGAAAAGTAATGAAAAATGGTAAATTTTGTTGTTTTAAGGACAATAACTCCTAATAGAAATGGTCCTACAGCTTTGACCTTAATACATGAAATGTAGATCTTGATGTGCTTGATCATATGCAATTTGAATTTTTGAAATATCTTGTATAGTTTTCAAGATATATGTATAAATAAGTGAAAAATTTTGAAAAAATCCAGAAAAGGGGCAATAACTCCTACATCAATTGTTGGATCTTCTTGAAACTTTCAGAGCAGGTAGATCTTGAGATGCTGATCAGATCACTTTTGTCTCCAATCAGAATTTTTATATCTGTAACCATTTTTGAGTTATTAGCAAAAAAACTGCAATTTACCCCCATGTTCTATTTTTAGCCATGATGGCCATATTTTTTGACGAATCAAAAATCTGAACAATATGCTTGTAGCATTTATGCTATTAAACAACTGTGACAAATTTGGTTGAAGTTGGATGTATGGTGTCAGACAAGTTAATCTTTGAAATTCAGGGTAAAAGTAATGAACAATTGTAAATTTTGACGCTTTAAGGGCCATAACTCCTAAAAGAAATGGTTCCACAGCTTTGACCTAATTACATGAAATGTAGATCTTAATGTGCTTAATCATATGCAATTTGAATTTTTAAAATATCTTGTATAGTTTTTAAGATATAGGACTAAATAAGTGCAAAATTTTGAAAAAATCCAGAAAAAAAGCAATAACTCCTACATCGGTTGTTGGATCTTCTTGAAAATTTCAGGGCAGGTAGATCTGGAGGTACTGATCACTTTTACCCTATGCCAGAATTTTGATATCCGTCACCGTTTTTTTAGTTATTTGCAAAAAACTGTTTTTGACCCCCTGTTCTATTTTTAGTAACAGCGGCCATGTTTTTTGACGTACCAAAAATCCCAACGCAAACTTTTTGCACAATACCCTAAGGAACAACCATATCAAGTTTGGCTGCATTTGGCCAAGCAGTTTCAGAGAAGATGTTTGAAAAAAGCTAACGGACGACGGATGCAAAGTGATGGCAATAGCTCACATGACCCTTCGGGTCAGGTGAGCTAAAAAGGTGAAATCAAAATACTATTTGAAAAGACAAAGCCGAGTTTGTTAAAACGTGTAAAGAATGCCAACTTGGCCATGTAACAGATTTTGTAGATCTTTGTGTGTTTTAAATTTTTCAAATATCTTTGTTTTATAGTTTCCAAGATATTAAATAAGTGCAAAATTTGGAAAAAGGGCAACAACTTCTACATGAGTCGTTGTATCTTCTTTAACATTTCAGGACATGTAGATTTTGAGGTGCTGTACACTTATACCCAATGCCAGAATTCTGACATCTGTAACGGTATTTGAGTTATTTGCAAAAATACTGCAATTTTACCGTTTGACTGTTCTATTTTTGTCCATGGTGGCCATGTGTTTTATTACGAATCAAAAATTTAATCGATAGTTTGTTGCAAATATACCAATAAACAACTGTATCAAGTTTGATTGCAATCCGACCCTTCGGGTCAGGTGAGCTAAAGAAATGAACATGAAACGGTTGAAAAACAATTGTTAATTAATTCTTCACAAATTTGTGCAAAAATCATGATATTATCTTCAATTATTAAGATGCCAATTATGCGAGACATGAAGGAACTTATTAGCAAGAATAACCCATATGGCACCAAGAACATTGATTGAAGGTGTGTCCAAACTATTGGATTGAAACATGTGCGAAGTTTGTTTGGTGTATTGGAATCCAAATCATTTTCTCTTGACACTTTATGTGTTTGAAAGAGAATGTGGCAAATATTGGGATTTTTATGATAAATATTTTCAAGGAAATAATTGGTGATACAGAATTTGCCAGTTGGAGTGATGAGAGTGCAAGTGATCAGGATGAATCCAATTAAGGTGCATGAGCATGATCGAGCATGAAAATACATTTCATAGACTCTTTAATTCTATATAAAGTAGAAATGAAAAAACAAAATGGCATTATCATGATAGCGTTTCGTGTATATAATTGGTTATATAAGCTCCTTTTAATAAAATATCTTTTAAGATAATCAGTTTCAAAAATATTGAAGTGTCTAAAATAATTCAGCATTTATTAGAGATAAAACTTAAGCCATACTACATGTATTATAATCAGATTTAAATAATACACCTACATTTTCAGCAAATTACTTCCATGTAGAAAACAGGTCAATTTATATGGATCTTTATCTATAAATTAACATTTATTTATACCCAAATTGCACGTATTGCATGTATGCATGGCCATGTTGATATTTTGATTACACTTGATTAAAAAGCAACAATGGTATAGAGAATGACATCAATTGAATATGTTCCACACATTGGAGGGTAAAATTATTTTTGAAAAACATATGGAGGGTCATTTTGAGAAATTAAGTTTGTTAAGGGGGTCTGTATAGTATGCAAATGAAAGGGGGGATTTTTCAAGTCCCCTATTGGTAAATCAAAGTACCGTTGGTACCTCACATTTGAAAAAAAGGCAAGGCAAGCGATTTGTGTTGTGGTTTATAACTTTTTCGACAGAAGAAGGCAATTACTGAATTTAAATATATCTTTAGGTATGAACCAATCGATATAACTACATGTATTTTTCGGTTACTTTTATCTGAGAAAATCATTTTAATTATCTCAGCTTTTCTTTAAAGCATCAGTGGTTTTAATATCTATAATTTGTATATTCCCGCTAAAATATATTTCCCCATCGCACAGGTGAATAAACTCACGTGATACACAAAATGTAGTTTTTTAAAAGGTTATGAAAAATATAGCAAATACTATATCATCATTTAAAACGAAATAAATAAACAAAACCAGTAATAATAAGGGGTTATACTAACATAGATAAGAAAGCTCGTTGACCAAAAATATAAACACACTTCTACCGGAGAGCGGATGCACAATGGAATATGTTATACCGCTGTCTCGGGAAAAAACGCGGATGGATTTCTCCGAAATCGATCATTACTATACTTTGGAAGTCCTTGACTTCCAAGTAAAAATGACCGTCGCTTAGCATTTATACATGGGTGCTAAATTTACTTTCTTGAATATTGTGTTTATTTTTTTATCTTTGTTAATTTTTGTCTTTTTTTTTGGTTGTGGTTTGTTAAATGTCCAATCAACAATATTTTGTCCCGTTCGGGGCCCGGGTGGCGAAAAGGCCCACAGCAGAGCCTAGCTTGTCGTAAGAGGCGACTAAGGGTCTGATGTCGGGTCATTGCTCTGCCCACAGAGCGACCAAGTGTGTACCCTAGGTGGCCCTCGTCCGCAGGGGTTGTCAGGTCTATAAACCCTGACTGCTGACCACAGTGGGCAAACGTGTGTGAAAAATGCCACGCTATATGCACGTAAAAGACCCCTTTGTGGACCGCCAAGCAGTGCATCACATAGGCTAAATTTTCTGCCCCTTCCTACTTCTCCCCTTTTTCTGTGGTTCTTCAAAATTAACCGTTCCTGTGTTTCCCATCCCACCCCATATATCATTTATCAACATCATTTCATGTTCATTGTATCATCCTTTTCATGTTCATCGCCTGTAAATATCCTACATAGCGTCGCACGGGCGCAAAACACCAACTCACTCACTCACAACAATATTTCAGTCATAATCCGGACAAGAACTAAATGAAACAACAAATTGAATTGTGTTGACCAACCCAGGAAACAGCACCTATAACACAGACCCATGTATGTCATGCAAAAAAGGCCAATGTATAACCACACACCAGAAGGAAAACGAACTCACCAGACAGGCCAATGTACCCTCAACGCACCATAGGCCAATGCACCACGAAAGAGACAGAACCATTCCCCAAACTTTCGCACAATCCTGAACACTTACCAATGGTGACTAAGAATGAAGACCTCTTACCTGAATTGAGGCCATATTAGTTGGAACACTTACCTGTGTGTGATATACAATGATGATTCCTGGTTAAGTGGGAAACAAAAGACTGTAAATTTTGAAGACCACTGCTAAAGGGGAGAGTTGGATGGGGGCCAAAAATTCAGCGTATGTGGTGAACTTTTTTTTAACTGACTTATTTTCATAACTGTTTTATAATTGTTAAATTTGATTTTAAACTGTTGATATTAATTGATCTTAGTATACATTAAGTTAGCTACAATAATGAAGCTCCTTTGACATTTTTGGATGGGCGGAGGTACAATGCAGTCGCATTACACGTAATGGAGCAACGCCGAAAGCAAATCACAGCTGTTGAACATCAAGCTAAAACAGAATATCCAGAAACTCCTGCACAGATTTTCGAAAAAATTAAGATTAGAAAATAATATGTGGAATAAGTGTTCGCGACACAGCCCACAATTTAGCCTTCAACAACTGAAACTGCCTTATGTTTTGAACCTGTCTCAGCTAATAGAGTTGTACCATTCAGAAAGAGTCATCAGTGTCGAGTAACCAGAGGTTCTGATTTTATTGCTACAATTTTCATACACAGAAAAGAATTTCCCAAAGATCACTCTGTTTGGTTTTGAATTCAGTTCTGTATGACCCTTGAATATGTGATAACAATAAAACTTTTTTTTTAAACTACAGTGCTGAAAACGAAAACAATGAGATTGTGGAATAAGTATACGCGACACAGCCTACACTCAAATGCAATTCAGAAAACAACACCATGGAAAACCGCCATTGACAACCGCAAACAAAGTTCAGCAGGAAAAAGATGTAAAAGATGTAGGTAATGACCAGCAACAGAGACTTTTTTACTCAAGCAAAATGGATTAGTGGAACAGATGAAGCAGAAAAACGCAAAAAAAGATGTTAATGAGACGAGTCGTGACGAGGATTTTTTTGCCAGGAATTTGCCAGATTTGTATACTAGTGATTTTGGATCACAAGATGTTACAGTGCCTTAAGCATCAATAAGTTCACAAATAATCTTTTAATTGCTGGTCAGCTTGGAGGTGGAGAAGAGCCTGCTGAAGATCAAGCAGTCAGAGTTCTGATATTGCATGAAGAAAAATTATTACGTTGGAAATTATATCTTGGTTTAAAGATGCAACAATTCTAAATAATAAATTATTAGTAAAAATATTGTATATAAAATAGTATAATATTGTTTAGAATGTTTTTCCTTGTGATAATACACAATTTGGTGCTATCATCTTTAAAGTACAACTTTTTTATGAATTTATATTTGATATATTCCTAATTTAATGTCCCATCTGGCAGCCATCTTGAACATGGCAGCCATTTTGAGTTTTCGAGTTTGGTCCTTTGGATAGTATTGTTGAGTATACCGTTGTCTACCAGTGTGGCAAGGAGTAGAGCCACGAAGACCCAAAATTCAACTTTGATAGTTGGTGCATTAATGTTCATTGGTCTTTATATTTCATGAACTGCAATATTTTTATGCCCCCGCGACGTCATGTCGGAGGCATTAACTTTTACTCATGTCCGTCCGTCCGTACAAATATCTGTCAAGCTTTTCTCAGAAACCGTAAATGGGAATAACTTGAAACTTGGTAGGATGGTTCAGTGTGACAAACTTGACGTTCTTAGCAAATTTTAGACTTGTCGGACATCTACTTCCTGTTTGGGGCTGGATTGATACCAAAATCGACATTAAAATTTCCGTCCATGTTTTCTCAGAAACCGTACATGTGAATGATTTGAAACTTGGTAGGATGGTTAAGTATGATAAAATATGCGTCCTCAGCGACTTCCAGACCTGTCGGACTTTTATTTGAGGCCAGCGGAGGAATCCGTGTCCCATGGACACATTCTTAATGTCTTTCAATTATTTATCAATAAGGAGAGCAATGAGGTAAAAATATATATACTATTTTATAAAAAATAACAATTTGTGACAGTTTTCCTTGATTTTCATGTATAAATCGATGAATATGAAATGGGCCACACCTGTCGACCAAAATTGTTTTGCGATAGAAATGTGTATAATGATATTATGATTTAAATATCAAAACATTATTACGATGGTCGAGGAATGTGGCCAATACTAATTTAGATGAAATATGCAGAGAAATCAGTGAAAATGAGTGAAAAAAGAGGAATTTTCAAATTTATGGCCTTTTTAGCTCACCTGGACCGAAGGTCCATGTGAGTTATTACCATCACTTGGCGTCCGTCGTCGTCGTCTGTCGTCGTCGTCTGTTAACAATTTTTTAAAAATCTTCTCCTCTGAAACTACTGAACAGAATTTAATGAAACTTGGGATGTCCTGCACCAAACTTGTGTTTCGATTTTTGATCCGTCAAAAAACATGGCCACTGTTACTAAAAATAGACCAGGGGGGGTCAGACTACTGTTTTTGGCTTGTAAATCAAAAAATATAAGAGAAAGATGATATCTGATGCCACCCTACTGCTTCAGCATCAAAAGTTCTACAAAAGTCTCCATTTGGTCGAAGTTGTCAGATGATCCCTTATAGGGGTTACAGTCCCTTCAAGGTCAAAAATAGCGTTGTTGCATGTTTTTGGCCTATAGAATGAAAACTATTGTAGATAGAGAAAAGCTGTTGCTCGCTTAAATGTTCAGCTCATTTAGCTCTACAAAAGTCTCCATAGGGTCGAAGTTGTCAGATGACCCCTTATAGGGTTTACAGCCCCTTAAAGTCGAAAAATAGTGTTTTTGACCTATAGAATGAAAACTATTGTGGATAGAGAAAAGCTGTTGCTTGCTTAAATGTTCAGCTCATTTAGCTCTACAAAAGTCTTCATAAGGTCAAAGTTGTCAGATGATCCCTTTTAGGGGTTGCAGCCCCTTAATGGTGAAAAATAGCGTTTTTGCATGTTTTTGACCTATAGAATGAAAACTATTGTAGATAAAGAAAAGCTCTTGCTTGCTTAAATGTTCAGCTCATTTAGCTCTACAAAAGTCTCCATAGGGTCGAAGTTGTCAGATGACCCCTTATAGGGGTTACAGCCCCTTAAAGGTTTGAAAAATAGCGTGGTTTCATGTTTTTGGCCTATAGAATGAAAACTATTGCAGATAGAGAAAAGCTGTTGCTTGCTTAAATGTTCAGCTCATGAGTGAGTGAGTGAGTTGGTGTTTTACGCCCGTACAACGCTATATAGGTTATTAACAGGCGATGAACATGAAATGATGATGATAAATGAAAAATGGGGATGGGATGGGACACAAAGGACCGGTCATTTAGCTCTACAAAAGTCTCCATATGGTTGAAGTTGTATAATAGTGTTTTTTGATTATTTAGAATGAAAACTATTGCAGATAGAGAAAAAGCTTTTTCATGCTTAAACATTCAGCTCATTTAGCTATACAAAAGTCTTCATAGGGTTGACATCAAGACCAGGTGAGCGATTCAGGCTCCTGGGAGCCTCTTGTTACAGTCTCAAGGCCAAACCTGTGGTGTAAATATTGTGCTAAATGTTAGATATGAAAAGTTTGTTCATACCTTAACGTATTTTAGTTGTTTTGACAAGTAATAGTTGTTAAAAATACAGGGCCGATTAAGGACCTTCGTGGCTCTACTTCTTTCATGCTTTTGGCATATTTTGAGCCTTTTTCTTCGCAAATCGATCGGAGTCATCTTAAGAATAGCCTTAACAAGTCGCAATTTTCAAACACGTACGGATATTACGCACGTATTGGAAAACAATATATTTCATTTTTAAGCAATATTTTTGTCCGCTGAGATATTTTTGTGCGACATATGTTTTATTACATACCACTTGAAACTTCTATCCCTTGTGTCAAAATTTTTTACAAGGACCTTTCAAATTTGGAATAAGTCGAAATTTGCATTCTGATGTCGAAATGAAGAATAGACGTATGTACCATTATCTCGGCAGGGTCATCATCGATACTCAAGTTAGTTGGCTAGTTAGATATTGCTTTACTCCCAAGCAGCACGATTTCGGCTATATCCGGGAGATGACCATGAAAGTAGTGATACAATGAACATGAACTGATGATGAAGCGGAAAAAATGGGGACACAAGGCCAGTCGGGTAGGAGAGTTTTTGACTGCCACTGGATAAAGGAGTGATGGGTAGTGACGGGAAATTTAGCTTCCTACATGGGAGTCCTACCGGTCCTACTCTTACCGAGACCTGCAGCAGGGTTCTTTAACGTGCAAGGAACGTTACATTTTTCCCTACACGGTGCACCACTGTGGTCTGCGGTCAGGTTTTCCGCATTATCGCCTGACGACCCCGCATCTCTCGATGTCAGGGCTGCCCCATTCAACCACCTGGGGCACACATCCCAGTCGCTTTGTGGGCAAAGCGGCCTGACCCAATGTCAGATTTCTGAGCGCTCTTAAGTGGACTTTTACCGACAAGCTTAGCTCTGCTGCGGGCCTATTCGCCACCCGGAACCCGCACGGGTTCAACGATACTTGACTGAAGTGGCTAAAGTCATTCCTGCAGCACTGTCGACGGAGCTCTCATCGAAGGAGGAAATAATGCGTTTAGACTGGATAGCCTCAGGATGCAAGAAGTTTCTATGATGTTTTGCATAGATTTTAGTATATAGTTATACACATAGTGTACATAGATGTTAAGCAATATTCCTTCGGGCCAGGCAGGCAATTTTGTGGCAATATAATTTTTATGAACAGTATTTTGTGACTTTAAGGTAGTACAATAGTAAAAAATCGGTAGGATAGAATTGTCTTAAGAAGTATCTAATTGCAAATGTTTGAAAGATAAAATAAAAAGAATAGGCCACTGTGCTTATTTTTTGTAGAAATGTGATATTAATTTTATCAAATTTTACAGGATAGATTTTTGTTTTATTTTGGTTAGTTAGTTAGTTAGTTAGTTATTGCTTTACTCCCAAGCAGCGCGATTTCGGCTATATCCGGGAGATGAACATGAAAGTGGTGATACAATGAACATGAAATGATGATGAAGTGGAGGAAATGGGGACACAAGGCCAATCGGGTAGGAGAGTTTTGACTGCCACTGGAAAAAGGAGTGATGGGTAGGGACGGGAAATTTTGCCTCCTTCATTGGGATCCTACGGGTCCTAATCTTACCGAGACCTGAAAGGGTTCTTTAACGTGCGAGGAACGTGACATTTTTCCCAACACGATGCACCACTATGGTTTGCGGTCAGGTTTTCTGCATTATCGCCTGACGACCCCGCATCTCTCGATGTCAGGGCTGCCCCATTCAACCACCTGGGGCACACATCCCAGTCGCTTTGTGGGCAAAGCGGCCTGACCCGATGTCAGGTTTCTGAGCGCTCTAAAGTGGACTTTTACCGACAAGCTTAGCGCTGCTGCGGGCCTATTCGCCTCCCGGGCCCCGCACGGGACTGTTTTATTTTGGCAACACATCAATTTTTGTTAATTCTTTTAAATTAAGCTATAAAATCATGGGGTCACCGTTCAATTTCTAAAAAGTCTGAATTTTCCCTACATATTTCTTACAAATTATCTCCTTTGAAAAAAGTACGGGAAATGTTATAAAATAAATATAACAGTTAAGTTCTGTTTCAAACTTTTTTCTCTCTCATAATTTATCATAGTAACAATTTTCATACAGTTAAATAGCAATGTTTTTGCCTTTGCTTAAATTTGGTAACTTGCTCAGAAAAGATACCCAGTGTTATACCACTGTACAACCTTAAACGTAGTTCAGTCGAAGAAAAGGCCATCGATGAGTACTGATACGCCGAGCTTGAAGGTGCTTTCCTGATTTTTACGATGCAGGCCCCGTGGAGGGCAATATGTTAACCCATGGGATAGAATGTTGAAAATTGGGTTTTCTAACAAATTAATATTTTATTGTGACTTTTAATAAAACAAAATTATTGAACGAATATTATTTAGAGTTTTTTTGGTAATTTCGATCCATCTTGAAGATTTGTTGGATTTTTTGGATTTGTAATCTACTGTTAGCTCGTCATAGATACTGTGTTTTAATGAATAATGATTTTGTCATATAAATCCATATCATACTATATCTTTCGACCGTTAAGTATGAAACCTTGTCATGAAAATTTTTTCAGGAAAGTTGGATTGCTACATTACCGTCAAAACACATAAAAGCAATGCCAAAATATAATCATGAAAAGCTACGCCGATCGCAGCATGATACGACCGTAACATGTTGAACCCTGTACGTTGGAGGCCCAATATGGATTTTCGAACGCTATGGACACATGCAGCCCATGGTGGACTCACAAAGCACTTTGACACATGCATTCTGAGGTGGACTTTCAATGACTATTTGATTTTTTATTTGTACCAACTGTTAAGGAACACTTATAACTGGCGTATGTGGTCCATTTGCCTCCTAATTTCTCGAAAACATGATTTTCACAAAATTTCCAATGGAAAAAAGATTTTGAAAATCGGACCACAAATAAAAAAGTAGATTGTTTGGGTGTGGCCCAACTTTAACCCCCCCCCCTTTAAGCAAGCAAAGTAAGGATGGACAATACAGTTGTCACATTTATTTGACAGAATTTAAAGAGGAATACAATAAAAAAGAAGGATCAAAATCATTCTAAAGCAGTGTTGTCAATATTCTCATTTTAGTCCTCTGCGTTTTTGTAACGGTAGAGCCCACAGACCTTAAATACAATACCAACCTTCCTTATGTATTAACAAACATCATTTCAAATATCATAACAATTCAACAGCTACAACTCAAGATATCGCAGTCCCGTGCGGGGCCCGGGTGGCGAATAGGCCCGCAGCAGAGCCTGGCTTGTCGTAAGAGGCGACTAAGGGTCTTGGGATTCTGACGTCGGGTCAGTGCTCAGCCCACAGAGCGACCAAGTGTGTTCCCTAGGTGGCTGAATAGGGTAGCCCTCGTCCGCGGGGGTTGTCAGGTCTATAATACGGAAACCCTGACCGCCGACCATAGTGGGCCAACGTGTGTGGAGAGTGCCACGCTTCATGCTCGTAAAAGACCCCATTGTGGACCGCCCAGTAGTGCACCACATAGGCTAAATTTTCCGACCCTACCCACCTCTCCCCTTTTTCCTGTGGTTCTTCAAATTTTACCGGTCCTTTGTTTCCCACCCCATCCCCATATTTCATTTATCATCATCATTTCATGTTCATTTTATCATCCTTTTTATGTTCATCGCCTGTAAATAACCTATATAGCGTTGCACGGGCGTAAAACACCAACTCACTCACTCACTCAAGATATCGCACGTTCAAACAAACACTTATAAATGGTGCTCTTGGCCCCTTTGATCCCTAATTTCTCCAAAACGGTAAGAGATATTGCAAATCTTATGAAAGAGTGCAGGCAGGGATTTTCAAATGGATTCCAATGAAAAAAAAGATTTTGAAAGTCGGACCACAAATAAACAAGAGGCTCCAGGAGCCTGAATCGCTCACCTGGTTTCATTGACTTAATGCTACAATATTTCACTTTGCCAACACCCATCAGGACAACGAAGCTATTGGAAAGCTTTATTAAGCTAAGCATTTTAGCAAGCAAATGAGTGGAACAATCTTCTATAAAACACAATCTAAATATCACATACAATCTACTTTTTTGTCATTTAACAGGCCATAACTTCTATAAGGGTAATCTGATAATTTAGTCCTACTGGATCTATTGTAGATCTCAATTAGTTGAACATTTAAGCAAGCAACAGCTTTTCTGTATTTGCAATAGTTTCATTCTATAGGCAAAACACATGATATAATGCCAACTTAGGGGCCTTAACCCCTAAAAGAGGTCAACTGACAATTTCGACCTAATGGACATTTATTTGAAGCTCAATTAGCTAAACATTTAAACAAGCAAAACTTTTTATCTATCTACTAACGTTCACAACCTATAAAGCTATTATTTTTGGTGTTTTAAGGGGCCATATCTTCTACAAGGAGTCATTTAAATTTTTTTAACTAAATGGACAATTTTGAAGATCTCAATTAGCTGAACATTTAAACAAGCAAAACCTTTTCTTTAACCTCTATAGTTCACAATCTATAGGGCTAAAATCATTAGTTTTTGGCGTTTAAGGGGCCGTAACTTCTATAAGGGGTCATCTGACAATTTCGACATAATGGACAATTCTGTAGACTTTTGTGGTGCACTACTTGTCGTTCCACAAAGGGGTCTTTTACGTGCATGAAGCGTGGCACTCTCCAAACACTTTGGCCAGCGGTCAGGGTTTCCGTATTATAGACCTGACAACCCCCGCGGACGAGGGCCACCCTATTCAGCCACCTATGGCACAGACTTGGTCGCTCTGTGGGCTGAGCACTGACCCGACGTCCGAATCCCAAGACTCTTGGTCGCCTCCTACGACAAGCTAGGCTCTGCTGCGGGTCCTAGCTACAATAATGTAGCTCCTTTGAAATCGTTGATTGGGCGGATTCAAATATATGTCAAAGGAGCTACATTATTTTAGCTACTGTGGGTCCATTCGCCACCCACGCCCCACACGGTAGGACTTTAAAAGAATGGTGAAAAGTGAGTTAAACGAATTGTTGAGAATTTCAGCTTTATGTTGAATCGCGAGAATATTGATATGTGCATCGAAGATATAGAGAAACGTATTTGAGAAGCTTCATTTAAGTTCCAATCATATAGGGCTGAATTGGTCACATCATGCGTTTAGCACAAGGGAAATATTCTGGATTCAATGGCGAATGCTGTAAATGTAATGCAGAAAGTAAAGAACAGATACAAGGCAGATCGGATAAATACGTGAACGACAATGTATTCTTTTTTTATACATTGGTATTACCGGGCATGAATGTTAATAAAGTTTAAAACACCCTTGTACTGCAAATGGTTTTTGACCTTCCAATGTTTTTAATTCAATGCTGATGAAAAATTGCATACAGCATTACCAAAAAACCCGTATTGGTGTTAGTGTAAAGAAGTCATATGTACCCCTGTATTCACTTCTTAGAGAAAAAAATGGAATATACATCAAACTCGCACAAGGCCTACATTAAGTATGGTTGATTGATTGTTGTTTGCTTAATGTCCCGTCGGCGATATTTCAGCCATAATCGGGACATAAACAAGTTGTGATATATAACTAAAAATTCAGTATAAAACAAAGTCAAAAGACCGTCGATAAAACAAAAAAGTATGACTAGTTAAAAACACCAACTAAAAAGGGCACATTAAAACATAAAACTAGTGATAAAGAACAAACTACAATATTTAAACAAATTATGATGACATAGATAAATAAATAACGTAAAACAACACAATACTTACAAAAGGTTACATAAATAAACTATAATTTGGCATATAAACCAGTTTCCTTTAAAAACGATAAAATGGCATCGGTTGGGATACCGCTGAACAAATCGTGCATTGTTGCACAAGTGAAATACTTCCTTCTTATTGGAGCAACATCAACACAGTCGAGGAAAACATGCTTCAAAGAATACCGCTAGTCACAAGGAATGCACATTGGGGCCTCCTTCTCTTGTGTCATCAGGTGGCCATGAGTGACTCTAGAATGTCCTATACGACATCTAGTGATGACCACCTGGTCTCGACGGCATCGAAATGAAGCATGACTTTCCCCAAGCTGTGGTTTGTGGGAGAAAAGCAATAACTAATTAACTAACTAACCAAGCAACAAGAATTCGGCTATATCCGGCAGATGAACATGAAAATGGTGATGCAATGAGCAGGAAATGATGATGAAGTGGAGGAAATGGGGACACAAGGCCAATCGGGTAGGCGAGTTTTGACTGCCACTTGAAAAAGGAGCGATGAATAGGGACGGGAAACTTAGCCTCCTGCATGGGGATCCTACGGGTCCTTTTCTGACCGAGACCTGCAGGGTCTCTAACGTGCGAGGAACGTGACATTTTCCCCAACACGGTGCACCACTATGGTTTGCGGTTAGGTTTTCCGCATTATCGCCTGACGACCTGCATCTCTCGATGTCAGGGCTGCCCCATTCAACCACCTGGGGCACACATCCCCGTCGCTTTGTGGGCAAAGCGGCCTGACCCGATGTTAGGTTTCTGAGCGCTCTTTAGTGGACTTTTACCGACAAGCTTAACGCTGCTGCGGGCCTATTCGCCACCCGGAACCCACACGGGTTTTACATCTTGAAATTGACAGCCAATACAGCCTTTACATTTCAGGTAAAAATGGGTGAACATACCAGGAATTGGCAGTATATTACAGAGCACTGCAAGACGGATCTCGATGAAATTAGTGTAATTGAAAAGATTTATTGAATTAATAAGTAATAGAAAAGAAATGTGAATAGAGATAGTTTACCAAACATATCATAGAAATAATATAAATAAACTGCCCTGTTGACGATTTTTTTCAGGGTCATACGAGTGTGCCAATCTTCTTACTTTGTCATTATCACTCTTTCAGCTATGTGTTACTTAAAATATTAAAATTAATTATGTTTCATAATTTGGAGTCTCCCTCCGCCTAAAACATGAGAAATATTAAGGCTTCGTGTTCTTGTGTCCGTCTAAATAAACAAAGCCGATTAAATAAGCCTTCCTGTTAGATCTTAATATATGTAATTTTCTTACCATACCAAGAAAGGACAAGATATGATAAGGGCCAAATTTTACCCCCAATTTTGAAATTAATAAAATGAGCTAAAAGTATGCGATTTATACTTTAAATTAGTTAAACTTGACTATATCAGCTTTATTTTGTTTAAAGTGATCCATTATGGTGTTGAAATAATTACCCAAAGTGGCTTAAAAATCGTGATTTGGTGAAAAACTGTAAAAAAAACCTGCAATTTTGAAATGGTTTTCAGCAAATTGAACTATGAGCCACGCAGAGTACCACTACAATAATTGATGGAGATAATCATTTTTTACATAGAAACAGACCACAAAAATATCTTTGTGGTACTCCGTGTGGCTCATAGTTAAATTTGCCAAAAACTACTCAAAATTTGCATGATTTTTACACTTTTTCACAAAAATGCCATTTTCAAATAATTTGATTACGTCACTGTGACATAATAAACAAGATTTAGTTCAAGGTTCAG
Source organism: Arcuatula senhousia (assembly GCA_963971305.1). Taxonomy (NCBI): domain Eukaryota; kingdom Metazoa; phylum Mollusca; class Bivalvia; order Mytilida; family Mytilidae; genus Arcuatula; species Arcuatula senhousia. The sequence goes on from OZ020308.1 coordinate 31,932,863, forward strand.
CAATGCAAGCTCTAGCCGTTCAGTGGATCCTGACCAGACAATTGACTATGTCTGGCAGGAATCACTTGATGACTGCTCAAATTGTTCATTTGCATTGTACAGATAGTTTTTGTTATGACATGTTCAAGTTCATATTATTTTGATTGCTCAACTATTGTTTACTAGCTTAGATTCCATTGTAACAAGGCTAAATAAAATTCTTTGAATTTTTAAAAACATTATTTTAATGAAAATATTTACATTTTAGATTTATATACATGTACAAATACACATTTGTTTAGAGTTACTCCAATCGCCCACCCACAAAACCCACATAGTTTCCAAACTCGTCTGGATACTTGTCCCTTATTTTCCAGACACAACAGCTGGGAACAACTCTCCTATTCCCTGCACCAAGGTATCCATGGTGCCATAAGATGAATTGCCTGTAAGCTGTGTGTCGTTTCTTCCTTCTGTAATCATCGTCGTGGGCAGCTGCCAACACGTCCTCCCTGTAACGTTGGGCCACGCCAAGAACTACCTCATCTAGGGCAATCAAACTGAAGTCCTATAAAAATGATCAGTTTATTATTATTTTTTAAATAAAAGATATGACTATATATTTGTTCAATTTTATATATAGAAGACTAGTAGTGTATACATGTAGCATTAAAGTAGAAATGTTATTTTATTTTGATACAATACTTTCTTAAAATTGTTTTATGTTATTTGCTTAATGCTGTTTTATGAAAACAAAATTAACTATTTATGTAATATTGTATCATTCTTTATGTAAAACATACAATGTATATGTAGCCTATATTCAGCAAAGTGGCAAGTCCACAAAAAGGTAGTTGAAAATGTGTCTTTGTTTTCTTTACAACATTAACAATACAATCCAAATACACAAAAATAAATGTGACTAATCAACTCACAGGAAGTATTGAGAAGCAGTTCATTGGCATTTGCCCGCAACAAACTTTTTCTTCATCCCTGGGCATCTCCCTGCATTTTGTGCAGACACACCAGGATGGAGAACCATCCTCAGGTAATGGATGGGTGAGTGAGTTGGTGTTTTACACCCGTGCAACGCTATATAGGTTATTTACAGGCGATGAACATGAAAAGGATGATAAAATGAACATGAAATGATGATGATAAATGAAATATGGGGATGGGGTGGGAAACAAAGGACCGGTAAATTTTGAAGAACCACAGGAAAAAGGGGAGAGGTGGTGGATGGTATCCCCTTCTCTGCACATCACTCGACTCATTCACATCCTCCAGCACAAAAGATGGATCCCTGTCACAAGCTCTTATGACAAGAGACCTCACCCTCTCTTCATCTAACTGGTCTACCCTTTCCTTAAATAAATAATACATTATATTAGTAATCTCTTTATATCTTCCATACAGATCTTGAAACCCTAACTATAAACAAATATAATAGAAGTGTAAACATGGGCAAAAATACATTTGATTTATCAAGCATATTCAATTATTAAATACAGATTGAGACTACTTATTAACAGAAATGCAGGTATGAAAAAAAGCAAGTTGTATTCAATGGTAGGCATAGGAAAGACATGAAGTTTCAAGAAATATACATAAAAAATACAATTACTCTTAGTTGAGCCGACCGTTCTTCTCTTGTGGTTGTGGCAATTTCAGCCCTGTTAGACTCTATGGGTGCATTTCTGTGCCTCCTCCTTCCTCTAACAGGAGCTCTTCTGGTCCCTGGTCTACCACGACTTCCACGTCTTCGACCCCTCGCTACTGGCGGCGATTGCCTTTGTGGACTTGCTGAACCGTCGTGTATGTCGGAACTCTTAAAGAAATAGAGAATACAATTGAAACAATACATCTAGTTGAGCTTATATCGATTTATTCTCTATCAATAAGCTGCACAGTAATTAAATAATCACAATTGGAACCCCTTTCATTGGAGTTATTTATAGAATAAATTTACAAATCAAAGGATTTTCACGAGCGACGATTAAATAAAAAACGTAAGGTTTTCTGTTGAGCTTTTGCTAAAATCGTTGTACCAGTTTATCTTTTATGATTATTTGAACACTTCTCAACAATTGAAACAGAAAATTGGTCGATATTAATTGCAAAATTAAAGGATTACCTCGCTGTCCATTCTTCTTCTCGATACGAATCAGTGACCGTGCGCATGTCCGAAGAATTGTTTTTCTGCATAATTAATTAGCTTAGCGATAAACTCGATGAACAAACGGTTATTTAGGACTAATTAGCACATTATAAAAGCTGAAAATAGCATCCAACGATTTTTTCAAACAAGTCGACCGAAATACAGCCGTTTTCCCGACTTTTCTGACATCGAAAATTAAGTGAAAATCGTAGATCCTATGTCTTTAAAGAATAACCACCGAAAACTAAAGGGAAATCATTTCACAAAAGCTTCATGCGTACATACAATTATTGAATCTTTTTTTAAGGGAACCGAATCAGTTTGATTGCAGTCAAGGCAACAGAAGAATGTATGTCCATGGAAAGTCTGCTTAGCCAGTTATAGATGAAATTGCAATTTTAGACTTTTTAAAATATGTAGATAAACCTATCCTTCTAAGGAATAACATCTGAAATTTTGACATTCCAAGCATCAGCAATTAACTTCATGAATTGAAAATGAATTTTACATTCTGCAAAACTGTGAAAGGATTTGACACTTTAAAAGTCGCTAAAAGTATATACCTAGGGGATTGTTGAAAAATTTAAACAGCAGATCTTTGTTCATCAGCTCGTTGGTGAAAATTACTCTGCTCATAATGCTGCATTGTGTAGATGTTGCTTTGCAAACACAGTTTTTTTTAGGGGGGAATCTGATGATCTCTTTTCATTTATGTATAATGACGATATAGCCTCTTATGAAATCCTACTGAAGAATGAATGTAATCACGCTGTTATCAACAGGGGGCATTTCGTCATTTTTGCATTCGGGGACATGCTTTTACAAGGAGGGGAGCAATGTTCCCGAGTTCGTAATAATGTCAGACAGGATCCGAAATCTGACGACCCCTTCATTCATTATGACATTAAACCACTAAGGCACACATCCCACTCGCTTTGTTGGCAAACTGGTCTTAGTGATGTCAGATTTCTGTGCGCTCTCAAGTGGACTTTTACCGACAAGCTTATTAGCACTGCTGCGGTCCTATTCGCTTCCCAGAACCCGCAAGGAAACAAGAAGCTCCCAGGAACCTAAATCGCTCACCTGACTGGTATGCTTTTTATTTCATTAAAAGGGTTGTAGGTTTAATAAGAGTCATCTGACAACATTGACTTACTTTATGCATCAAAGTTCAGAGTTCAATTAGTTAAACATTTTAGCAATCAAAAGCATTTTTTTCAACAGTTTGCATGTTATCAGGCTTGAACAGTTATTGTGACAATTGAGGAACCATAACTTCTATAAAGGGTCAATAATAAATTCCCATCATATTGAATTTTTGTAGGGCTTAACTAACTAAACAGTATTGTTAAGTTTTTCTCTAGCTTAAGGATGATCGCTGGTCAGTTTAGAAATAACAAGATCTCTAAATTGATATTTTTAATGAATAGCCCATAGGTAAAGGTACAAAATCGGCTTAAAAATCATAGGTCACCGAACTCGTTTTTGAGATATTAAGCGTTCAAAATTTGGCAGGAAATGGATTTCTCTTACTTTTTCATAGATTTAACATAAGACATGTTTAAGTGTAAAAACCTATGAAAAAATAACAAGAAATTTATAAAACTTTGTTAGTTAGCCCTTAATGCTCTAATAAATAATAATTTAAAAAGAAAATAGGGGGTTAGTTAGCAAAAAAATATATTACCATTTTAATGGTAAAATCCAGAGGATTCCGAAAATCTGACAGGAATCTCAAATGCTGACCAGCAATCATGCTTAAACGGTTTGCAATACAAAAGGGAAAGGTTGTGAAAATGGTCAATTTTGACTATCTAAGAGGAATCAACTCCTAAAGGTAAGGGTCCTACAACTTTGACCCTTTTACAGATTTTGTTGATATTTATGACAATAGACAAAAGACAATATTATTAATACTTTAAGGTTTCCTCGTGGGAAGAATCAGAAAAAATTAATGGCCAAACAAAAGTATAGCGTCACTTTTTAATATGGTGGTGCTTAACTTTTTTCGGAGTGTATATATAAAACAAAAAATAACAAAAATAAGATGATAGCAAGAGTTTCTAAGTATTTCTAAAAGTCAACAGGGATAGGTAATTGCATCGTGAAAAAATAAAGCAAAGCAATGTAGTAAAATCAATTCAGTGGTACTCAGACCTCAGCTTTTCAAATAAAAGTTCTTTTATGCCCTTTTTAAATGCATCATGATTTTGAATAACTTTAAGTCATTTGGCAAACTATTCCAATCTTTAATGGAGTTGTAGTAAAGCGTATTTGTTGCCATGCCCTGGACAGGTGGTACAAAGAAGTTATGTTGGCTGGATCTTGTGTTATATGAGTGATCGTCTCTTAATTTGGTAAATTTATATTTCATATAAGGTGGGCATTTATTGAACATAATTTTATGAACATGATTTAATCGCAATTTTATGAACATGATTTTATCGCAACTGCCGTGCCCTGTTTTCTACATTTAAAAACCCAATCTCATTAAAAACTGGATAATTAATGCTCGATCGAAAATCTAAGCTTTTGATAAAACGAATGATCTTATTTTGTGCCACCTGAAGTTTGTTTTTCAGTGTTTTGTTTAAGCCAGAAAACCAAAATGAACAAGCATAGTCAAAATGACACTGGATTAGGGCAATGCATAAAGTTTTTCTTGCATTTTCTGAAAGACACTGCTTGGATCTTTATAAATAAAAAGCTACGCCGAGCGCAGCATAATACGACCACAACAAGTTGAACCCTGTACGTTGGAGGCCCAGTATGGATAGTCCATTGCTTTGGTATCATGAAGCCTATGGTGGACTTACAAAGCTTTTTGACACATGCATCCTGTGGTGGACTTAAAAATGTTAGTTATAGTTAGTTATTGCTTTACTCCCAAGCAGCACGATTTCGGCTATATCCGGGAGATGAACATGAAAATGGTGATACAATGAACATGAAATGATGATGAAGTGGAGGAAAAAGGGACACAAGGCCAATCGGGTAGGAGAGTTTTGACTGCCACTGGAAAAAGGACATCCTCGGAAACCCAGGGGTTCTTCATTCGCACACTCATTCATCACCCCTGGGTCCATTCGTATCAATTCCATCGTTTTCGACAGCTTTACAAATTTTCCTATCAAGCATTCTGATTGGACACATATTTGTGCGTTCTTTTCCCCTGATCTTGAACTTTACTAAGTTGTAATAAAAACCAATATAAATCGTCCCTTAACAACATTGTTAAGCGACCAATCAGAAGGCTCGACTCAGAACTGTGTAAAACGAAGGAATTGATACGTATGGACCCAGGGGTGATGAATGAGTGTGCGAATGAAGAACCCCTGGGTTTCCGAGGATGGAAAAAGGAGTGTTGGGTAGGGACGGAAAATTTTGCCTCCTGCATGGGGATCCTACGGGTCCTACTCTTACCGAGACCTGCGGCAGGGTTCTTTAACGTGCGAGGAATGTGACATTTTTCCCAATACGGTGCACCACTATGGTTTGCGGTCAGGTTTTCCGCATTAGCGCCTGACGACCCCGCATCTCTCGATGTCAGGGCTGCCCCATTCAACCACCTAGGGCACACATCCCAGTCGCTTTGTGGGCAAAGCGGCCTGACCCCGATGTCAGGTTTCTGAGCGCCCTTAAGTGGACTTTTACCGACAAGCTTAGCGCTGCTGCGGGCCTATTCGCCTCCCGGGCCCCGCACGGGACGACTTTAAAATGCATTTATGACACATTTATATTTACATCAACATCTAATACAAAAAGCCTTATTTATATACATGTATCAATTTAAAATTTTGGCTCTTTGACACCTAATTTCTCAAAAACAGTAAAAATATTGCAAATCCGATTAAATAATAAGGCAGAGATATTCACAAGGAATCCAATGAAAAAAAGATTTTGAAAATCGGACCACAAATAAAAAAGTTAATTTAATGGGCGTGGCCTGTCTTTTGCCTCCCTGTAGCAATGTAATGGTGAAATACATATCAAAATCATTGACACATTAAGTAGATAGAATTTAATGATGAATTAAAAAAAAAAGAATTTTCAAAATCGAATGAATGATAAACATTCTACAACAGGTTTATCAATACACCCGTTTTAGCCCTTTTTGGCCGTTTTTCTAAAACAGAAGGGGCCATAAACCCCAAATACAAAACCAACATTCCTTTAGTGGATATTATCATCATATTAAAACTTCATAACAATTGCCAGGCCTGCTACAACTTAATTTTTGGTTTAAATGACAGAATTTATTGAGGAATACAATAAAAAAAGAATGATCAAAATCGGATGAAAATAAAACATTCTACAGACATATTAAAAGCGAAAGAATATATTGTTGTCAATATACCCATTTTTGCCCCTTTTTTCTAAAACAGTAGGGACCAGAAACCCCAAATGCAATACCAACCTTCCTTTAGTGGTTATAAACATCATATCAAAATTTTATAACATTTGGTCAACCACAACTGAAGTTATCGCACGGAAACCAGAGTGTCTACAGACGACGACGACATCGCCATACCATAATACGATCGCAAAAATATTGCGGTCGTATAAAAACTAAGTCTTGCATTGACTTTACTAATGATGTTATTTACAATTATCTCTCCAGATGTAAATTGATCAATATTAAGACCTAAGTATTTCACACTATTTTGGCATAGAATTGTATGACCATTACATGTAATTTTAAAATCTTATACTTTTTTCAATTTTCTTTTCGAGCCGAATATAATACATTCAGTTTTTCCAAGATGGAGAGATAATTTGTTGTCCACCAACCACTCACTGTATGATTTAAGTTCATTACCAAGTCTAAATGATATGATATCTTGGTCTCTATGTGAAAATAATATAGTGCTATCATTAGCATAGAAAAGCAATTTACAATCAGAACTAATACTTGTTTTCATGTCATTCACATAGCATAAAAATAAAAGAGGTCCCAAAATACTTCCTTGTGGGACGCCATATTTTACTTTTAAAAAAATTGACTCAATACCATTTATGCCAACTTTCTGTTTCCTGTTGGTCAAATATGATTCAAACCATTTAATAGAATTAATGCCCACAAGTTTAAGTTTTTTACATAGTATGCTATGGTCGACAGTGTCGAACGCCTTTTGCAAATCTAACATGACCATGCCAGTATAGAGACCTTTTGCTGTTTGGTCTTTAATGTGATCTATAATATGGATTAGACAAGTATCAGTGGAATATTTGGATCTGAAACCTGACTGAAGTTGACAAAGTAAATAATTTTTGCTAGATAATTTTCCAATGTATTATACACCGCCTTTTCGAGAATTTTAGAGACAACAGCCAAAATGCTCACAGGTCGGTAGTTTCCGACTTCAAGCCTGCTACTTTTTATGTAAATTGGACAAACTCTGGCAGATTTTAATTCTTCTGGAACTATTCCACTGGTAGTTGACAAGTTAATTATGTAAGTAATTTGTTTGGTAGGTGCGGTTGCACCATCTTTTAAAAATCTAGATGGGATTCCATCAAGCCCAGTACTTTTACTACTATTTAGGCCATGTAGCTCTTTTAATACAAAACTGTCAGTAACAGGCTCTGAATTCAAGTTAAGATTGGTGTAAAAACCTTTTCATAAAATGTCTTTATTGCATTACTACTACATGAAAAAAAATCTTTTGCTGATGGAAGCTTCTAAACCAAAGATTCAACTACACTAGTAAAAAATTCATTAAAATAATTTGCAATATAACTTTGATCATGACAGTTTTCACCTTCGAAGTTGAGGACAATTTTTGCAGAGTCTTTTTGTTTTTTACTGTAGCCAAAGTTTTTTAATTGTTGCCATATTTTTTTAGGATTTTCCTTGTTTTCCTCAATTTTATTTTCAAAAAAAATTGATTTTGCTTATTTTACCAATCTTTGCACTTTGTTTCGTACTTTGCAATATTTGGAATACATTTGACTATTGCCTGTTTTCTTAAAAGCATATAAACATTGATCTCGTTCTGAAATTGTTTCAAGAATTTCTGAATTGATCCAAGGTTCAGTGTTCTTTTTTATCTTGACTTTCTTATAAGGAGCTACGTAATTAAGTGAAGTTACGAACATTTCTTTAAAAATATCCCATGCTTAACAACATTTCTACACAAAAATAATTTTGACCAATCATTTGGATTAAACTTTTCAATAAACAATTCACGACTGTAATGTTTAGTTGATCTTATTTTTAAACAGTTATTAGAGCTCACATTTGTAGGTTCTTTTGCTCTTTTGTTTAATTTTCTAGTACTATGTTAGCATGTGGTCACTGAGACCAACGGGTATAACTCCAGACTGGGTGATTTTGTCAAAACAATTACATAGTATATGATCTAATAATGACCTACTACTGTTAGTTACTCTTGTTGGTTCAATGATAATTTGCTTTAGGTGATACAAGTTCAACAAATTGTTATATTTATATTATTCAATAGACATATGTTTAAGGAGAAGAAGTTTGAAGAAAAGTTAACGACGACGACGACGGACGCCAAGTGATGGCAATAGCTCACATGTCCTTAGCTACAACTATGTAGCTCCTTTGACATCTTTTGATTAGGCGGATCAAATCAAAGATGTCAAAGGAGCTTCATTATTGTAGCTAGCATAAGGTATGCAACTATCAATACAATTGTATTTTTTCTTTCAGAAATGACTTTTTCATTAATATTTTTGTTGAATACTTTAGAAAAGTAATCAAATATTAATTATATAAAATAAAAACTGGTCCTACTAAACGATCCTATTATCTTAGGACAATTTATGTAGAGTGTTGCAATTTAGGTACCTGTTGCAATTTGGGTAGCGTTACGTTACATAGTTTTCATGACCAACATTAAGTTAACAAAATGCGTAACAAAAAATCGTGTACGTAACAGTTATTTAATCTTGAACTTTTCCTTTTCTCGGGTAAATAATTTCCAAGATTAACTCATTAACAAAGCTGAGGTCAATCGTTTGGCATTCTTAAAGAATACGAATTATTTAACAAGTTGCTTTCTTTAAAATAAGAAAGCAAACGCGAGCTTTATGGTTTTGTTGACTAAGAGACGACTATTTTACTTTAAAGAGTACATCTGTTAGATATATTTCATGCAAAATAGTTATTTGAATTTAAAGAAATATAGAAATGACAAAACAAAAACACTGAACTCACTCCAAGTTAGCTACAAGAATGTAGCTCCTTTGACATCTTTGATTAGGCGGAGCTACAATGCCGTCTCATTACTCGTAATTTAGCAAATCGAAATTCTTTCTCCAACTCTAACCATACCAATAACACTCTGAATAACTGAGATGTAAAAATTTTTGGTCGAGAGAAACCAGCATTCCTGAACATCATTATAAAGTTCGGGATCAAGTAGCTACTTTGACGGAGCTACAATTCGGTCCGCCTAATCAAAAGATGTCAAAGAAGCTACATTATTGTATCTAGGGATCAAGATCGTCCATAAAATGATTTGTTCACGAAGATCTTTTAAACTGCGTAAAAGTCGGAAAATTTAAACTGAATTCGTCATTTAAATACTAATACTATAAGCAAAATTTGACATCTAATGGATTGAATTGTGCCTGGTGTTCTTTCACTTTCTGCGTTGCTCCGTTACGAGCAATGGGACCGCATTGTAGCTCCGCCTAATCAAAGAGGTCAAAGGAGCTACATTATCGCAATGGAAAAGGGAGGTCTGGCGCCATAAAACCTGGTTCAACCCACCATTTCGTTTGAATTGCCTGGGCCAAGTCAGGACCATTGCGATCCACCAATTCTCCGGTATGACTGATTCGTTCTTGTCATTATTTCTGGACTATGAGATTGATCATTCAAGTTCGGTAGTTTTGTTATGACCTTTATTGTAGCCTACTCCAAGTCAGTTTGACTCTACAGTTCAAGGTGTTGTTGATGAACAGATGAAATAGATGTATGATTTAAGAAACAATTTATGTTGAGATTTATTGAAACCTTTGTTGTTTGTAACATGTGTGTGATTGCTTGGATTTTGATTGATTTTAAATGTTAGTGCAAGTGCAATGACAACATTGTAGAGGTAAACCATTTGTGCATTTGTGAGTTTTTTTTTCATGAAGTATCGGGTCGTTTCTACAAAAACCCGTTCGTACCTAGGGTCGTTTTGTACCTTAACCTGTTTGTATAGATTTTATAAACATGTGGGTTGTTTTGTACCAATCTTTTAGAGAAATTTATATAATATAAAGAGTCCTAAAATTATTCCAAAATGTCCCTACGACAATATCCCCCTTCTTTCAAAATAAGACGTCACCGTCTTAGGATCGCCGGTAATTGTTTCTACGACTATTACCTCGAAATGAATGTTGCTGCTGAAACTACTGAGGCGGAAAGTAATGCGGTTGTCCTTGGTAGTTTTGATCTTGATAATATAGTGGTTGCTGGTATTCGTCTAACTGCTGTTGGTCCCGTGCGGGGCCCGGGAGGCAAATAGGCCCACAGCAGCGCTAAGCTTGTCGGTGAAAGTCCACTAAAGAGCGCTCAGAAACCTGACATCGGGGTCAGGCCGCTTTGCCCACAAAGCGACTGGGATGTGTGCCCCAAGTGCTTGAATGGGGCAGCCCTGACATCGAGAGATGCGGGGTCGTCAGGCGATAATGCGGAAAACCTGACCGCAAACCATAGTGGTGCACCGTGTTGGGAAAAATGTCACGTTCCTCGCACGTTAAAGAACCCTGCTGCAGGTCTCGGTAAGAGTAGGACCCGTAGGATCCCCATGCAGGAGGCAAAATTTTCCGTCCCTACCCATCACTCCTTTTTCCAGAGGCAGTCAAAACTCTCCTACCCGATTGGCCTTGTGTCCCCATTTCCTCCACTTCATCATCATTTCATGTTCATTGTATCACCATTTTCATGTTCATCTCCCGGATATAGCCGAAATCGTGCTGCTTGGGAGTAAAGCAATAACTAACTAATCTAACTGCTGTTGTAAAATTGTTTCCTCGCGTAATTGCACCGCATTGACCTTTACTGCGATTTCACCAACTTGAAATTCCAGCTGCATCCTATTTTCTTTTAGCCCTAAATAGAATGGATGTTTCAATACAAAATCATCTGCATTCTTCTCTGCCTCGTGTAAACGTTTCTTCAAAGCTGTATTTGCTTTTTTAGCCTCTTCTAGTTCCGATTGTAGATTTCCATTAAGAATTCGTAAACATGTTACGCTCTGTTGTTCCTCATGCCGAATAGATTTAAGTCGATAAAGCTCTTGCTGTAACATAATGTTGTTCGCGTCCAATTGTTAGATTTCAGAAAATGATCAGAATTACTTTGTTTTGATTTTTTGTCCCCCGCCGCAACGCGGAGCGGGGATATAGAAATGCCGGGCGTCCGTCCGTTCTTCCGTCCGTCCGTCCGTCACACTTTTTGTAAACGCTTTCAAGGCTACAAATTTTGTAGGATTTTCATGAAATTTATACCATTTGTTTGACCTCAAACATTTTAAGTTAACAACATATCTAATAAATAACAACGATCTTGAAAAATAGTCAACGCTTCTCTCACAATGCGGTAATGGATCGTAAATAAATACAACGTATTTAAAACGATACTATACATAAAAAACTAATCAATAGGGTCTAGAAAATGTACACAACATTACCAATTGATGTTAAATAATTTAAAGATTATAGATATTTCGGACATTCGTATGTCCTTCATCAGTATAATAAACAATTTTCAAACACAATAACGTAATAACCTTACTTAAAAACAGGTCATTCTAAACAAACTAGTCAAAATCGAAGCATGCTGAAATCTACTGGACAGGTAAATGATCATAAAAATAAGAACATATGTACAATGCAAATAAATAGTGAGTGAATAGGTGTTTAACGCCCCACAGGCCATCCATAGACGACGAACACGAAAAGGACAACAAAATGAACACGAAATGATGATGACAAATGGAAAATGGGTTGGGATGGGAAAACACAAAAACAGTAAATTTTGAAGGGGAAAATAAAACAAAACAAATTGCAACAACAGAAACAGATTGAGATAGATATATGTATAATTTAAAACAATTGGGTAGGTGACTTTGGTCACATCAAGAGATGAACACGAAACGGCAGAGACAAATGAATATGTAATGATGGTGAAATGAACACGAAATGATGATGACAAATGAAATATGAGGTGGGGTGGGAAACAAATGAAATGATGATGAAATGAATACAAAATGAAGGTGTTCAAAGTGAAATGGAAACTGGAATACCGGTATTTAATGATACAAATCAATCCACTATCTAGATTTTCTCGTTTATTCCGTAGGGATTTCTCGTTTCTAATGTTTTAATCCAGAAACTTTCCCGAGCTTGCCTTTCATAGGTTGACCAAGACGGATTGTGGTCAATGATGGTGATGGACAACCTAGAGAGATCATCTGGGCTGTGCCCATTGGATCTGAGATGGCGACTGACAGGGATGTCTGGTTTGCATTTGTAATCGCTGCGATGTAGATTCATACGTTTGTTGAAAGGTTGGACCGTTTCACCAATGTATTGAAAGCCACATCTACACTGGAGGAGATACACTACATTAGCTGTACGGCAATCAACATTGCAGTAAATAGTTAATGTCTTTCCAGTCGACCTGGTCCCGTGCGGGGCCCGGGTGGCGAATAGGCCCGCAGCAGAGCCTAGCTTGTCGTAAGAGGCGACTAAGGGTCTTGGGATTCTGACGTCGGGTCAGTGCTCAGCCCACAGAGCGACCAAGTGTGTACCCTGGGTGGCTGAATAGGGTAGCCCTCGTCCGCGGGGGTTGTCAGGTCTATAATACGGAAACCCTGACCGCCGACCATAGTGGGCCAACGTGTGTGGAGAGTGCCACGCTTCATGCACGTAAAAGACCCCTTTGTGGACCGCCCAGTAGTGCACCACATAGGCTAAATTTTCCGCCCCTACCCACCTCTCCCCTTTTTCCTGTGGTTCTTCAAAATTTACCGGTCCTTTGTTTCCCACCCCATCTCCATATTTCATTTATCATCATCATTTCATGTTCATTTTATCATCCTTTTCATGTTCATCGCCTGTAAATAACCTATATAGCGTTGCACGGGCGTAAAACACCAACTCACTCACTCACTCCAGTCGACCTGCTGGTAAATGTTTGGGTCTGCAACATTTGCTTGCACGTCAAACATCTCTTACTGTCGCACTTTCTGCAAGATCCAACAGATTTTGGGGGTTTGGGAGCCAGACTGGATCGAACCAAAATGTCGCGAAGGCTTTTTGGTCGACGAAACGCACAGATAGGAGGCTTGGGAAAGATTCTGGAGAGTTTAGGGTGTTTTTTTATTTCTTCCCAGTGACAACGGACGAGTTTTGACAAACCACCGAGAGAGGGTTGATATGTCAGTACGAGGGGAATTCGTTTATTTCTTTTTCTCTTTTTGTATTGTAGAAGGGATTCTCTGGATGGTCTAGATGCCCTTTCAAAGCCCTTGTCGATGTCATATTTTTTGTAGCCCCGTACAGTCAAATGCTGGCGGAGCTCTCCTAGGCGTTTGACAGCAGTGTCGTTAGAAGAGCAGACGCGCCTGATTCTAAGAGCCTGACTGTAGGGGATACTTCTCGTACAATGTTTTGGATGGCAGCTGCTGGGGGATAGATACTGGTGCTTGTCAGTAGGTTTGCAAAAAAGATCCGTAGATATCATCCCGTCTGATATTGTTGAGGTAGTGTCGAGAAAGGACATTTTAGAGTCAGAAATTTCATAAGTGAACTTTATAGTGGGATGGGCGTTGTTGGCATGCGAAATAAAGTCATCGAGATTCTTTTGAGAGTTGTTCCATTTCATGTCGATGTCGTCAATGAAGCGGTACCAGGATAGAGGACTGATTATAGCGGTTGAAAGAATCTGCTTTTCAAGTTTGCCCATAAAGATGTTAGCATAGGATGGCGCCATTCTAGTTCCCATGGCAGTGCCGTTGATTTGAAGGTAGTTGTCATTATTAAATGTAAAATTATTACACCCAAGAACGAGAGTTAACAAGTTAACAAGACCTTCAGTTGATGGTTCCAAAACATCTCGAGAGTCCCAAACTTCTCTACACGCCTCGATTCCATCGTCGTGTGGAATGTTTGTGTAGAGAGAGGTGACGTCCAGAGAAACAAGAAGAGTGCCAGATGGGAGTGGGTTCATGGATTCCAATTTCCTCAGATAATCTGTGGTGTCTTTTATGTATGATGGCAGTTTAGTAACGTGAGGTCGAAGATGGTAATCGACAAATTCTGAAATTGTTTCTGTGGGATGGCCGTTAGCTGAGACAATAGGTCTCCCAGGATTATTGGCTTTGTGAATTTTTGGAAGAAGGTAAAATCTTCCAGCTTTACTGTTCTCTGGTTTGAGATAATTAAATTGACTCTCGTCAATGTCCCCATTTTCAACAAGATTTTTAAGTTCCCGAATAATGGTCTTGCTAAATTCGGCAGTGGGGTCGGTGTCTAATTTTCTATAAAAACGGGCATCTGAAAGTTGGCGTTCTGCTTCAGATACATAGTCTGACTTGTCCATTACTACGACTGCACTGCCTTTATCAGCTGGTTTAATGATGATGTCGTCTCTTGCTTGAAGTGAGTGGATGGCATTTTTCTCTTCAGCTGATATGTTGCGGGTGTTATGGGTATGAATTTTTGAAAGGTGTTCCACATCTTGTTTTATTTTATCGATGACATGTTCCAAGGTGGCTGATTTGCTAGGTTTTGGAACCCATGAACTTTTCTTCTTGAATCTTGGTATTTCATTTTCACTCTCTTCTGAGTCTGAATCCGTTTCACTACAATTTTGATCATTGTCAATGATTTTGTTTCCAAAATACTCCTTGATTCTTACGGATCTAGCAAAGTTGTTGAGGTCTGCTTCCAGGACGCGGTCATTGCATCTAATTAATAACAATATATATCAATAACTACAACAATATTGAACAATATCGCATGTCCATCCTTACATTAATCTTTAACACTTCAATTTAATGTTCAGAACTCGGTCTTCATGTGTTTTCTTCCTCAATGAACGATAATTAAAGTTCTCCAAAGTAACCAAGCATAAAGTTCATCTCCTAGTTCGTATAGAGTCGAGTTTGACGTTCTTGTCGGTTATCGGTCGTTGTTTTCGGTAATTCTAGGCTTCAGACTACTGACCATCCTCGGAAACCAAGGGGTTCTTCATTCGCACACTCATTCATCATCATGATGAATGAGTGTGCGAATGAAGACTCGGAACATGATGAATGAGTGTGCGAATGAAGAACCCCTGGGTTTCCGAGGATGACCACTGACATCAGTATAAAAACTATCACAAAGAAAATTACATACAATATTCAGTACATAATATACATAATAGACTAATTATATACTAGTAATAAGCACAATAATACATTAATATATTTAGTTAAATCCATCCCCTTTTATACATGTACATGTGTACAATACATCCTACTAAGACTTATAGTAATGTCCAATCCCCTAGTAAATATAGATACATTGTAAGTAACTCTAAAATAAGTCCATCATCTGAACAAACTTGAGATATTTATCATAATGGGAGAGATACATAAGTTCACATTTCGGTCTTTACTGGCTTATCAGGTTCAGGGGTGATGGTGGTGTTAACATGGTACTTGGATCCGTCTGGGAAATGAAGGAAAGCGATGAATAAAGGGTGGTCTTGTGAGCGAGATTGATTTAGAATTCTTTTTACTTTTCTTTGGCTTTGATGGTTGCAGTGGTGTTTCTGGAAGGACGATTATTTCTGTATATAAGGGTTGAGCAGGTTCAAAGATGTACGAGTCACTGGTTATTGTGGTTACTTTGTCATCTTTTATGGTGAAAAGCTGGGCATTGGATTGTCGGGTACGGTTAAGGTTGGCAAATAGAGGTTAATTGATTGTTAGCATCTCCCTTTTCTGTCGGAGTTTATACCAATACAACCATGCGTGGTGGCTCCGTAATTCCAGTGTTAGTACAGGCATTAAACAGTATATCATTAGGTTCCCATAGGTGTTTGAGACCTCAGTGGAGATAGGTGAAATCTCAGCATGTATCTGCGGGATTCAGGGCAGGTAAACTCACACCCCGGTGTTTTGCATTTCAATTTAGGACCGTGTCGATCTGAGTGGTGCCTTTTCAACTGACTGACCTTGTCATAACTCTGGTCACATTTGGTGTAGGGGTACTGTTTCTTACTGAAAAAATATATATAACAATAAAGCATGCGGTTCAAGATGGTGTAATATTTTTGGTTTGGAAGGGGGAAACTGTCTTATTTTATAAATTAAATCTGATATAGTATTTGTAATCTCATAAGGTCCTTCCCATTTGATTTGAGTTTGTTGCACAAACCCTTCTTAACGGTATTGTCAAGTAACCAAACCAAAGAGCCAATCTGGTATTGATATTAATGGATTTCAGGTCATATTGTCGTTTTTGACGTTCGTGTGCATCCGTCATTTGTTCAGCTGCAACGGAGTGAACCTTATCTAAATTTGTTACAAGGTCACTAACATAGTCGGTTTGACTTCTAGGTTTATCCTCGGGTGGTAGAACTAGTAATAAATCTATAGGTAATTCCGCTTCGCGACCAAACATCATAAGGCTTGGTGAAAATCCTGTCGACTCCTGTTTTGAAGAAAGGTAAGCTAACATAATTCTATGTCGTCATACCACTTCCGGTCTTAGATGAGATGCGTGCGGCGAGTGTGTAATTAGTCAGTGTGCGATTTTCTATCGAAGAGGACAGACGTGTCCTCAAGAAGAGTGTTAAAATTTAAATAAAGTTATAGTCAGTTCTAAAAATACTGCGGTATTTTTGTCTCGCCTGCGACGAATAGTCGCGGAAGGCGAGACATAGGTATTACTTTCCGGCGACGGCGGCGGCGGCGACGGCGGCGGCGTAAACTTTTTTGTAAGACTTTTATGGACGATGAATTGCTTGAAAAGTATAATAGCTAGGCATCTGATATTTGGTATACAGACAGTTGAGGGTATGGTCTACGCAACTGTCGCCATGCCGTTTGACCCTGACCCCATTTTCACGCTCCAGTGATTCTGTGAACTTAGGTTTTTTTTCAGGCCATAAACATTTTTGTAAGACTTTTGTGGACGATGAATTGCTGGAAAAGTTTATTAGCTAGGCATCTGATATTTGGTATACAGACAGTTCAGGTTATAGTCTACGCAACTGTCACCATGCCATGTGACCCTGAACCCATTTTCACGCTCCAGTGACTTTGTGAACTTAGGGCTGTCCCGTGCGGGGCCCGGGTGGCGAATAGGCCCGCAGCAGAGCCTAGCTTGTCGTAAGAGGCGACTAAGGGTCTTGGGATTCTGACGTCGGGTCAGTGCTCAGCCCACAGAGCGACCAAGTGTGTACCCTAGGTGGCTGAATAGGGTAGCCCTCGTCCGCGGGGGTTGTCAGGTCTATAATACGGAAACCCTGACCGCCGACCATAGTGGGCCAACGTGTGTGGAGAGTGCCACGCTTCATGCACGTAAAAGACCCCTTTGTGGACCGCCCAGTAGTGCACCACATAGGCTAAATTTTCCGCCCCTACCCACCTTTTCCCCTTTTTCCTGTGGTTCTTCAAAATTTACCGGTCCTTTGTTTCCCACCCTATCTCCATATTTCATTTATCATCATCATTTCATGTTCATTTTATCATCCTTTTCATGTTCATCGCCTGTAAATAACCTATATAGCGTTGCACGGGCGTAAAACACCAACTCACTCACTCACTCATTTTTCAGGCCTTAAACTTTTTTGTAAGACTTTTGTGGACGATGAATTGCTGGAAGAGTATATTAGCTAGGCATCTGATATTAGGTATACAGACAGTTTAGGTTATGGTCTACGCAACTGTTACCATGCTGCGTGACCCTGACCCCATTTTCATGCTCTAGTGACCCTGTGAACTTAGTTCTTTTTCAGGCTGAAAAACTTTTTTGTAAGACTTTTGTGGATGATGAATTGCTGGAAAGTTATAATAGCTAGGCATCTGATATTGGGTAAACAGACAGTTGTGGTTATGGACAATGCAACTGTCACCATGCCATGTGACCATGACCCCATTTTTAGGCTCCAGTGACTCTGTGAACTTAGGTCTTTTTTTCAGACAGAAAATTTTTTGTAATTCTTGTGTGGACAATGGATTGCATGAATAGTATAATAACTAGGCATCTGTTATTAGGTATACATACACTTTTTGTGTTTATATCAAGAAATGAAAGCTTAGGTAGTTGATTTTAGTGATGGTGCCGGCAGGCGAGACATACTTTTAGTGGCCACACTTGTTATTATGTTTAAATAATTGTTAATTGTGATGCAATAAATAAATTTTTGTTTTATTTGATTGAAATATTGATTTGTTTTTCCTTCGGTGAGTATTTTATTCAGTGCGGAAAATGCAAATGGCGGACGCCATGTTAAGAAACAGAAATTCTGAACCTGAGGATTCTTCTGGTTCTAAGAACCAGAACCAGAAGAGAAAAAACGATAAGAAAGAATCGAGTAAACAATTAAAGAAAGTTTGATTAACCTTCCTCTTCCCCGCAAATGAACAAAAAACCCGACATTGCAGACAAACCGAGTACGCCTCAGGTCACTGTGAGCAGTGCAAATGACAATAATAAAACCGCAAAAGAAACTGAGGTTTCTAATATAAGTTCTGTGGATAAAGATATTACTCTTGCCGATGTTATGACTGTTTTACAGTCCATTAAGGCAGATCAAAATAAAACTGATCGTCGTCTCAATGAACTTGCTATGAAAGTAAATGAATTGTATGAATATGATGATTATAATGAAGATGAGCTGTTAAGGGATGATGGTGATGAAAATCAGTCTGATGTTGATGACATTAATGACAATAATAACAATGAGCCCCAGGCCAAAAAGCAAAAAACAGCGGATAATACAAGTTCTACTGAAGGTAGTGCTAATCAAACTGATAATTCCAATGAACAAAAGTCCTATTTTAAGGGCATTGGTAAAAAATTTGTTGTAAAAGATAAGGTTGATACTGCGGTAGACCCTGACTTGGCTGATATAGTTAATGGATTATTTTCCAATGGCTTACCTAGTGTAAAATTAAATGAGTTACTTAAGAGCCAGTCTCAGTAAAAATCATGCAAAAGGTGATTTACTTATTATCTTATGTTTTAACAATTTTTTGGCTAGTTATTCATCTTGGACCACTTTAGCGAAAAATATCAACTTAAGTGAAATTGGTCCATTAAACTATCTCCAAATTGACATTAAAAATTTTGGCGGGAAAATTTCCCGAACTTTTTTCATACACAACCCAACCAATTTTCTTTGCCTCTTTACTCAAAAGTTCGGAAGGGTCTGTAAAAATTGTTCTTATTGTTGTTATTTTCTGAAAAAGTAGGCCATTCTAGTTGAATTTCAACAAAATTATCAGTCGGATACTAAAAGTGATATTTTTGGTTGGTTTGTAAAGAAAAAAAATTGGCGGGACTTTTTCCCGTACTTATTTTCATACACAATGTAACCAAATTTGTATTGTGTATTAAACGAGAACAAATGAAACAATTTGGCTTAAATTCAATTTATATTCATTTCTCATCATAAAGATCAAATTCTGATAAAAAGAACCAGTTTTCAAAAATATGCATCTGCCACTATTTTTGCGTTTTGCATGATTCTTACAGAGACGGCTACTTAAGAACTCAGATAGACCAGAAAATTGCAAAATGCTCACAAAAACAAAGGTTAACAAACTGATATGGGACTTGCTGTCAGAGTCTATTCAGGGAGAAGAAAATAGAATTCAATATAGACAAGGTTCTGTAATTAAAGCAGCAATTTTAATTACAAAAATGCTAAACAAACTAAATAACTACAGGAAAGATCATGATGATTTCCCTAATGACATTGTTGAACTAGGTACTGATGCATTATGTCTAATGGGGAATTTTCTTAGACAGAAAAATCTAGCCAGAAGAGATTTACATAAGTCAGATTTTAGTTCTGAATATTATCACCTATGTTCTCCAACTGTGGAATATAGTGATTTTTTATATGGAGACGACATTTCAAAAAAGGTTTCTGATATAGACTCTGTAAATAAGGTTGGCAAAAAAGTTGGAAGGGGAAGAGGTCATGGTTATAATTCTAGATATCCTAGAAGATATGGTCGTTTTGGAAGACGAGGGTCCTTCCATGGTACTAGACCTAGAGGCGGAAGACCTAACTCAAGTTACAGTCAGTATGGTCAGGGATATGACAATCCAGAGAGTACACGTCCAGAACAGTAATAAAACTACAGGAGAGGCCTCAAAAGAAGGCGGCCATAGATCAAATTGAAACAAGTAAGGTTTGTACTGATGATACTGATGAATTTAAGGCAGGTAGATTGAAAAATTGGAGATCACTAACAAGTGATAGTCAAGTTCTTGATATTGCATTGCATTGTCATATAGAATTTTATGATAATATTAAACCAATAAGATCTAAATTAAAGAAACCCATGATTTTTTTTTTCAAGTGCAGAGGAAAAAATTATTAACAATGAAATTTTGAATTTAGAAAAAATGGGAGTTATTGAAAAGGCTGATAATTTAGATAATTTGTTTTTGTCTCCTATATTCACAGAACCTTAAACGGGGGGAGAATATCGATTGATTTTGAATTTGAAGGATTTAAATCTAGATATTGTTTTAATACCATCTTTTTAAGATGGATACTTTTGAAACTGCTCTAACTAAAACTTATTAAGCCAAATTGTTTTATGGCTTCTATTGACATACGGCATGCATATTATTCAGTTCCTATTGCTGCGGAACATAGAAAATTTCTTTGTTTTCAATGGAAGGATACTATTTTTCAGTATACCTGCCTTCCTAATGGAATAAGTTGTGCACCCAGGTATTTCACAAAGTTACTTCAGCCTGTTTATTCTACCCTTAGAAAATTAGGTCATCTTAACATGGGTTATATTGATGACTCATTACTTGTGGCGTCCCGTGCGGGGCCCGGGTGGCGAATAGGCCCGCAGCAGAGCCTAGCTTGTCGTAAGAGGCGACTAAGGGTCTTGGGATTCTGACGTCGGGTCAGTGCTCAGCCCACAGAGCGACCAAGTGTGTACCCTAGGTGGCTGAATAGGGTAGCCCTCGTCCGCGGGGGTTGTCAGGTCTATAATACGGAAACCCTGACCGCCGACCATAGTGGGCCAACGTGTGTGGAGAGTGCCACGCTTCATGCACGTAAAAGACCCCTTTGTGGACCGCCCAGTAGTGCACCACATAGGCTAAATTTTCCGCCCCTACCCACCTCTCCCCTTTTTCCTGTGGTTCTTCAAAATTTACCGGTCCTTTGTTTCCCACCCCATCTCCATGTTTCATTTATCATCATCATTTCATGTTCATTTTATCATCCTTTTCATGCTCATCGCCTGTAAATAACCTATATAGCGTTGCACGGGCGTTAAACACCAACTCACTCACTCACTCATTACTTGTGGCTGGTGAAAAAGTGAGTGAGTGAGTGAGTTGGTGTTTTACGCCCGTGCAACGCTATATAGGTTATTTACAGGCGATGAACATGAAAGGGATGATATAATGAACATGAAATGATGATGACAAATGAAGTATGGGAATGGGGTGGGACACAAAGGACCGGTAAATTTGAAGAACCACAGGAAAAGGGGAGAGGTGGGTAGGGGCGGAAAATTTAGCCTATGTGGTGCAGTACTTGGCGGTCCACAAAGGGGTCTTTTACGTGCATGAAGCGTGGCACTCTTCACACACGTTTGCCCACTATGGTCGGCGGTCAGAGTGTAAAATGAATGTTAGTGATACAAAAAAGTTATTTGAAATGGTAGGGTTTATTATTCATAGCAAAAAAATCAGTTTTTGTACCAGTTCAAGTAATACAATTTCTTGGCTTTATTATAGATTCTATTAGAATGATTGTTATTTTGCCAGAAGATAAAGTCCAAACTATAATATCAGAATGTAAAAAGTTAATGAATAAACAAAAATCCTCCATAAGACACATATCAAAGCTTGTTGGAATTTTTGTTTCTGTTTTCCCTGCGGTTCAATTTGGTCAGCTTCATTATAGAAATTCAGAAATGAACAAAATTAAACAATTAAAATAAATAAAGGAGATTTTAATGCCACAATGAAAATCACAGAATCAATGAAAATAGAAATAAAATGGTGGATAGATAACATTCAGGGTCAATTTAGAAAAATAGATCATGGAACACCTAGTATGGTTATCATTACTGATGCCTCATTGTTAGGTTGGGGTGCAGTATGTAATGGTGTCAAAAATTTGGGGTAGATGGAATGAACAAGAAAAATTACATTATTAAGGTCTTTCCCTTTCTGAAGGAAAGACCTTACTGTATTTCTTATGATTATTATTATTATTTTTTTTTTTTCTGCCACGGATGTCAAAAAAGTTTCTTGACCGATTTTTACGAAATTTGGCACACTTATTCAGCACTGCCAGGAGCAGAACTGAGTAAGCCTGTTAGCGCCAACTCTTATTAGTTTTTGCGCAGTAGCGCAAAACGCTGTTTACCCTTGTTATCAGGTGAGCTCAGAAACGGTAATAGTTATCAAGATTCCGATTAGTGAAAATGGTAGCTTACATCCTGGTGATGATTTATCATGCAAAAAGAATGCTGTAATTTACTTCCTGGTTGCGCGCGTATGGCGCAAACTTAGCGCAAAATGTCAAAGTTGTCCGATTTTGATGAAATTTGGTTTCCAGGTAGATTTGAGGGTTCTGATAACGAATCTGTGGTCAAAATTTTTTTTGCGTTTACCATTGCCAAAATGGCGGTCGTCAAATGGTTTTTTACTTATAACTCGAAAACGGTTAGAGATAGTATAGACAATATATAAACAAAAAATGATTGTCTTGAAAAGACCTACAATTTGAGTACAAGAAATGCATGATTCGGTTGAGCGGTTTCGAAATGGCAGCCGAAACAGGTTTTCGCGAAATACGTTTTTTGCCAATAACTTGAAAACCGTAAAAGATTGTATAATAGACATGTGTATAAAAAATGACCGTCTTCACAAGACCTATCATTTAAGCCCAAGAAATACATGTAACGGTTGACTGGTTTCAAAATGGCGGCCAAAAACCTCATCCTATGCATTATTTACTTGTATATAACATTAAAACGTAACATATAATATAGTAAATTTATATATTTTGATTATCAATAATTAAAGAGCTTAACTTCAAGACAAAGGTCAAAGGTCATAGGTCAACTTTACGGGAAAGACCTCTCATTTGTTCTCTGAACAAATGGCATTTTAATTAATTACTTAGAATTGTTAGCAGTATTTCATGCATTGAAATCTTTCTGTAAAGAGAGTAAATCCATTCATGTTGGTCTCAGAATAGACAACACATGTGCTATAGCTTATAAAGAAAACTGTGACGAAAAAGAGAAACAAGAGGGGGTGGAAGAAGTCTGTCTGGTGTCTGGTGTTATACGCAAGAGTTAGTTGTGATGATGACTGCCCTTTAGTACGACTTCGACGACTTATGCCCGTGCTGGTGCTCTCTTTTATACAAGTAATCTCCAGTAGCGTGATTAAGGAGAGTCATTGGTCACATAAATTTATATTTTGTGGATCCTTGTGAAGTCTGGCAACTTACTTTCACAAGATAAAGAGTCAATGTTCAGTAACCTTGTATTGATGAAATATGCATAATCCACCCCGATACACAAATCGGTATATTAAAGTAATACGGACGGACTAATATAAATTCCAAGCAGTAAAACAAGTAAAAGGTAAAAGTGGCTGACTATACAGCTTAAGTATAACAATGTGGCTGACTACAGCTTAACGTATATTGAGCTATTCAGAGCTAGCAAAACTAAAGAATAAAGTTAACCCGCCTATTTATATCAAGTCAAGTCTATTTTCTGATCTAATATTCAATTCTGATGAAATAATTTCTGATGCAAGAATTAAGGACCCTGGAATCCTTCCTGTAGGACCCTTCAGGACCCTACTAGGCCCCCAGAGTACCAAATACCAATGACCTAGAGTACCAAGTAAACGATAGATATACTCAAACAACCTAAATAGACTCTAGTTAACTCTCAATAATCATAAATGTAGGTACCTAGAGCAGGACCTAAATAATATTGAAAGGACTCACAGGATGCCTAACAGGACCCTTAAAGTTACCCTAATAACCTAGTTTATGGACACATATGGTTTACCTAATTCAAAACATAAAGTGATGAAATTCTAGTAAACACAGCATGAAACTGCTAATATTAGCGAAACAAAATTACACATGATGAAATATTATGAACTTTACAATGATGAGTACATGAGGTACAATCTTGAACACAATATTTATGGATATAGAAAAAGAGGGGAAAGACTGCCAGCAAAATTCACTACACAGCCCCTGCTTAGCCCTGAACTTCCACTGTTCAGTGAAAATTTAAACAAAAATATAAAATTAACATGAAAAGTGTTAATACTGACTACAATATTATAATAACGCACCTTTAACATTAAAGATATTACCCGTTTAATACAATAGTCTCAAATATCAAAAACATTTAACAACACAACATGACTAGTGAATTTTAGCAACAAAACCTAAATGATATTATGCGTAATAAAAAAAACATCATGTAAATCTTAATATTGGCAAAAATGAAAAATATTTTTCCTGAACTCTTTATGGCACATGAGATCAAAATAAAGTAATACTGCTTCCTGACTTCACATAATAGAAAAACAAATTATCTGGATGGATTATTAGAATATAATATATATATATGTAAATGTTACACCAGTATTAAGGACTCTTGAAGGGGTCCTTTCTATGAAATAAATGTCATGAAAAAACAAAAACAAAATGGCACTAAAAATGAATCTCATTCCCTGGTAAATACAAATAGAAAGATCTGTATATATATATATATTAAAAAAACCAATAACTTCTATCTCCTTAACTCTATCTGACAATGTACAGTATGTATAACCAAAAGGTACCGTTAGTTGGACATGGCGGTACAATAATAACATACAAAAATAATAAATGCTTGTATGGTACCAGAAACAAAAATGGACCAACACTTAACAAAAATGTAGGTACCTCATCGGACCTTACACATAATACTGTAAGATAAACCCCTGAATACATGAAACTTCACATTTAAAAAAAAAACAAATGTTTTAACAATCGTTATCCTCTTCCATGGATTGGTCTGGCAGGACTGTCGCCCTGGCATTTCCAGTATGCTGCCTTCTAATCTCTTCAGCATGGGTGTATACTTCCTGTTCCACGTACCGCAGGTACCCTTCCCAGTCAATGGCATTTACATCAAGGGGAGCAGTAGTATTGCATTTCTGTTCTCTCCTTACCTCTACTGTGCCATCTGGTCCTTCCTTACGTAGGGTAATCAGCCCTAAGTTGATAACCACAACCGTAACCCTCTGGTTGGGAATCTCGGACTCAGTGCAGGTCCTCTCCACTCGTCTATACCTTAACTTGTCTGATGAAGGTCCGGGCATCTCCTCGGCCACTTCGCCTACAACACGAACACTGTCACTATCTTGATTACTGAATGTCACCTTTAATCCCGATCTCGCCTTTTTTAGTTTCAGTTCCTCATCTGAATCAGGATCTAGTTCAGGAGAAGGGGCGACAGAATTGCTTGCATTTTCACTGGTATCCATAGAATCCCTTTCTACATACTCATAATAGGTAGATGTTGTTGCGTCATTGGACGCCTGTCTCTCGTAACAATGGGCTATTCTCAAATGGGCTGCCAACATATCCCTTCGAAAAAAAACTCGTCGCACCCTTCTACAGGACATCTTACAATCTTCATATGAACTTGGTGGACCTCATTTATATGTCTCTTCGAATTTTTCCTGCACGAGTATTCCTTACCACAGTACTCGCATCTTGATCTCGGCATGTTATTCTTGACTTTTACGTGATCTACAACATCAGCAAGATAATCCTTCAATCGTTCTGGTCTCACTATTTTTCGTTTTTGCATCGTGTTACACTGCGCATGTGGACTGCGCAACCTGAGGGTAACAATAACTCTGGCACGGTGCTGGACCTCGGGATCTGGAATATTTACAAGGGGGTCCAGAGGTGTTTCATCATCGTTATGTTGGGAATCTGGTTTTCCCATGACCTCATTCTCCTCAGATTTATCCGCTTCGACATCTTCGCTTACAAACTGGCCTAGATTCGGGAAAAGGGCAGCGTCTAAGGTCATTGACCGTCTCGGCTGATTGTCTGATGTAAACCAATTGTTTTTCTTACTCCCAAGATGTGGTTTTAAATTATCACCGTGAACTATCGCTGGTACTGAATTTTTCGAGAATTTTATTTTAAAGTTTATGTCAAAAGACCCGTCTAGTGTCTTGCTATTTTTAATTTTTCCCGACAATACCGTAAACGTAGTAATTTTCGCGGTGTACTAATTTTCGCTATTTTCGCGGTTGCCTAAATACCGCGAAAATCAGTATCATCGAATATCTCTGATAAAAAATTGTAAACGTGTGCATGAAAAACGTTGACTTTTTGAGCGTGGTATAAAATGAAAATGATAATATATAATGAAAGAGGCATGGTAATTAATTGTTATCATTGTGAATATAGAAGGGAAATCGGCTTGGTGTGAGCACAAATTGGTAAAAAAACATTTATCACAGGTCATTAAATCCTTAATCTGTTAATTGGTCAAGGTCATATTGTTTATGTCAACAAGTGATAAATTGACAGCTTGGGTAGACAAGTATATTACGAGAATCGTTTACTGCTTGGGCAATTCCAGTTTTGAACCACATTCTAAATAAAAACGTAAATAAATAAGATACTAAGAATTATTAGCTGCATCTAAAAACCGCGAAAATTGATACCCGCGAATATGTCCTAGTTCAGGAAACCGCGAAAATTAATACGTTTACAGTATTCTTTTTCTGGTTCCTCCAAACCATATCGCCGACATTATAGGTTTTAGTTCTTACGTTCAGATCGTACGATGCTTTTTGTCGTTCAGCGGCTTGTCCTAGGTGTTGTCGACCCAACTTACGGATTTTCCTTAGTCTTTCCTCTAGTTCAACTACGTACTCAGTGGTGAATCTTTCTTCTACATGGTCGTCTATTCTGTCAGTTATGAAATCTAGGGGAAACCTCATCTCCTCGCCAAAAACCATCCTTTGAGGGGATAATTTGGCCTTCTCAAAAGTTTTCTTGATACCTTGGTGTCCGGCGGTTCACACGGTTTGCAAACCTCTCCAGCTGGTGTTACTAATCTGGAAAATGCATCAGCGTTGACGTGTCTGGTTCCAGGACGGTGTTGGATCTCCATGTGGTATGGTCTCAGTTGCTGTATCCAACGATGGATTTGTCCGTCTGGTTCTTTAAATCTGCTTAACCACGTCAAAGATCCGTGGTCTGTTCGTAATAGAAATTTTCTTCCTAACAGGTAGTGTTTGAAATACTCCGTGAAATATATTACAGCTAGCTGCTCTCTTCTTGTTACACAATAGTTGCGCTCTGGTTTATCAAGGCAACGGGTAGCATAGGCAATCACTCTTTCTTTTCCTTCCTGGACCTGCAAAAATACGGCTCCAATTGCGTAGGCGCTGGCGTCCGTGTTAAGGTTAAACTGGCTTCCATCCGGTTGTGGAAAGGCTAGTATAGGCGATGAAATCAACCTTCTTTTCAGTTCTTCAAAGCTTTGCTGGTATTCCTTAGTCCAGACGAATTTTTGGTCCTTCTTAGTCAGGTCAAATAACGGCTTGGCAATCTTGGAAAATGACTGGACGTATTTTCTGTATTATGAGGCTAATCCCAGGAAACTCCTAGTCTGGGTAACTGTCGTTTGTCTTGGCATTTCTTTTACCGCGGCTATCTTCATAGGATCTGTCTATTCCTTCAGTTTTAGGCCTGCTCCCGACAATCTATGGCATACTTTCTGCAAGTTTTGATTGTGATGTCCAAATGATTTTCCTATTACAACTACGTCGTCCAAGTATAATATGGCGATGTTCCATTGTAATCCAGTTAACGTCTTTTCGATGATGCGCTAAAATGTGCTAGCTGCATTGCACAACCCAAATGGCATAGTCGTAAATTGGTAAAGGCCTCCTCTTGGTGTGGCGAGGGCTGTCTTGCTGTTGTCCTCTTCTGCCAATGGTACTTGGTGGTACGCCATATCAAGGTCCAAGGACAAAAAGCACTCTGCTCCTTCGAAACAGTCCAAGTTTTCATCTATCCTCGTCAGTGGATAGGCGTCCTTGATGGTCTTCTCATTCAGGGTGCGGTAGTCCACACACATCCTCCTCATGCCATCCTTCTTCTGGACCATTACTGTTTGTGAAGACCACGGACTTGTTGACTTCTCTATGAGACCTTTATCTTCCAATTTTTTTTTATCTCTTCTAACGCTTGCCTTTTGTACAGGGGGACTCGTCTCGGTGGTTCTCTAACAGGTTTGTCGTCTTTAAGCTTTATTCTGTGCACTCCCACGTTGGTCCTCCCAACTTCACCCGGTCTAGCAAAGCAATCTTGATTCTTCACAATAAAATGTTTTAACTTCTCTTTCTGGTGTTCGCATCCTCTCTTGTAAACTGGTTCCATGTGATCTGGAATCTCTTTATCTCTCTGTCCCTCTGTAACTTCATCTATTTCATCTCCTACTAACAGTCCAGTCCTTCCAGGTGCACTGAGGGTCTAATCCTGGCTACAGGTGTAAATATTGCTATGTGCGTGTTTGTAAACCTGCACATCATGCAAACATGGATTGTAAACTCTAGCAAAAACTACATCGTTGGTAGCATCTACCAATGTATTGGCCAATGCCAACACATGACGCTCCAGAAAGGTTGGCTGAGGGGTCAAAATACCAACTGAACTTGAGCTACCAGGACCTCGGGTCCGGCCTGCCAGGCCAGCCAAGATTACAGCCTCATGTCCCAACGGTACCATCATCGTCTGAAGAGCGACAACTCGAGCTGCCCTGGTTCCTCTACTTCCATCTGCAAGGGGCGTCCTGCTTCCCTTTATTATGAAACTGGATTCGTCGTGGAAAATTGCATCACAAAGTACTTTAATAAGAGGATAGATGCCACATTTATACGACTGTAAGTACAAGCAATATTCTGAAAAACTATGACGGATTTTTTCATTTACGCCACAATACGACGAACAGTGCCAAAGTGATTGTTGCTTTGCAGTTCAAGGCGAATAATCCGAAACCGCTTTTATCGAGATTTCAGCTACATGAATTGCCTATATTAATTAAGTCAGGATCTTAGTGGTCTTTTTAAATTTCTAACTTTTTTTTATCTCTTCTTCTAACGCTTGCCTTTTGTACAGGGGGACTCGTCTCTATGGTTCTCTAACAGGTTTGTCGTCTTTAAGCTTTATTCTGTGCACTCCTACGTTGTTCCTCCCAACTTCACCCGGTCTAGCAAAGCAATCTTGATTCTTCACAATAAAATGTTTTAACTTCTCATTCTGGTGTTCGCATCCTCTCTTGTAAACTGGTTCCATGTGATCTGGAATCTCTTTATCTCTATGTCCCTCTGTAACTTCATCTATTTATCTCCTACTAACAGTTCAGTCCTTCCAGGTGTACTGAGGGTCTAATCCTGGCTGCAGGTGTAAATATTGCTATGTGCGTATGTTTGTAAACCTGCACATCATGCAACCATGGATTGTAAACTCTAGCAAAAACTACATCGTTGGTAGCATCTACCAATGTATTGGCCAATGCCAACCCATGACGCTCCAGAAAGGTTGGCTGAGGGGTCAAAATACCAACTGAACTGGAGCTACCAGGACCTCGGGTCCGGCCTGCCAGGCCAGCCAAGATTACAGCCTCATGTCCCAACGCTACCATCATCGTCTGAAGAGCGACAACTCGAGCTGCCCTGGTTCCTCTACTTCCATCTGCAAGGGGCGTCCTGCTTCCCTTTATTATGAAACTGGATTCGTCGTGGAAAATTGCATCACAAAGTACTTTAATAAGAGGATAGATGCCACATTTATACGACTGTAAGTACAAGCAATATTCTGAAAAACTATGACGGATTTTTTCATTTACGCCACAATACGACGAACAGTGCCAAAGTGATTGTTGCTTTGCAGTTCAAGGCGAATAATCCGAAACCGCTTTTATCGAGATTTCAGCTACATGAATTGCCTATATTAATTAAGTCAGGATCTTAGTGGTCTTTAATTTCTAACTTTTTTTTATCTCTTCTTCTAACGCTTGCCTTTTGTACAGGGGGACTCGTCTCCGTGGTTCTCTAACAGGTTTGTCGTCTTTAAGCTTTATTCTGTGCACTCCTACGTTGTTCCTCCCAACTTCACCCGGTCTAGCAAAGCAATCTTGATTCTTCACAATAAAATGTTTTAACTTCTCATTCTGGTGTTCGCATCCTCTCTTGTAAACTGGTTCCATGTGATCTGGAATCTCTTTATCTCCATGTCCCTCTGTAATTTCATCTATTTATCTCCTACTAACAGTCCAGTCCTTCCAGGTGTACTGAGGGTCTAATCCTGGCTGCAGGTGTAAATATTGCTATGTGCGTATGTTTGTAAACCTGCACATCATGCAAACATGGATTGTAAACTCTAGCAAAAACTACATCGTTGGTAGCATCTACCAATGTATTGGCCAATGCCAACCCATGACGCTCCAGAAAGGTTGGCTGAGGGGTCAAAATACCAACTGAACTGGAGCTACCAGGACCTCGGGTCCGGCCTGCCAGGCCAGCAAAGATTACAGCCTCATTTCCCAAAGGTACCATCATCGTCTGAAGAGCGACAACTCGAGCTGCCCTGGTTCCTCTTCTTCCATCTGCAAGGGGCGTCCTGCTTCCCTTTATTATGAAACTGGATTCGTCGTGGAAAATTGCATCACAAAGTACTTTAATAAGAGGATAGATGCCACATTTATACGACTGTAAGTACAAGCAATATTCTAAAAAAATATGACGGATTTTTTTTCATTTACGCCACAATACGACGAACAGTGCCAAAGTGACTGTTGCTTTGCAGTTCAAGGCGAATAATCCGAAACAGCTGTTATCGAGATTTCAGTTATATGAATTGCCTATATTAATTAAGTAAGGATCTTAGTGTAATGTAATGACACAACCTTCATAATTTATCCAGAATTTTTTTTTAACTGAGTCCAGCAAAGAAAGTGTTTTAGAACAATTTTTTTTAAATTCTACACGAAATATAAAGTAAAAAATTCCGAGGATTTGCAGGTTGAATTTCAAACCTCTTCTATTCTCTCTGGACCAACCAATTACTTTTGTCTGTCCTCTTTTTGTGAACGTTTAAGATTGATCATATCTACCGCTCGTTTTTTCTCTGAAAAGTTTTTAGTGTCTAAGTTATAAGTATTTTTAAAACTAATTTCCGTTATTTTTAGGACATGATAGCCTGGGGGACCCCCACTTACAAAGCCAACCATTGATGTAGGTTATGTAAAAACATACGCTCATATAAAAATTTATAGGAGAAAATACACACATAATGCTATTAACAGAGCAAATATTCTACTGAAGTGTGTCCATTACGGCTCGCTAGGCAATGTACGTCAAAGTCCATACTTTCTGAAGATACAATATGATTAAAACATTACAGTACTATTGGAACAAGTCTGACTTGTTAGTTTGTTAATCTTTGGCTCTAAACCATGCCTAACCGTATATCTCACATCTGCAACGGATGCTATCAACTGAAAGCGCTAATAGCAACCAGACATCGGTTGATAACGGCCCGGAATATATATAGAAAACTAAATCGCATATAATTGATATCTTTTGAAATTGTTCGCTATTATAGATACCGTATAACCGGTAATTTTTGCGGTGTGAAATTTTTGCGGATCGGGATGAAAATTCTGAAATTTTATTTTCGCTGATTTTAATTTTTGCGGTTTTATATCTTCAATAAAACTGTATATTATGTTTTTGAATAGTTTTATTAAATGATCTTTATAACTATAAACTGTAAATTCTACGATTCTACTTGTATATAAGGTCTTACCAGCTGATTGACGTTTATTATTTATTGAATGATTTGTTTACAGGAAAAAGAAGAGCCGACTCCTTTATTCGTTATTGTTATCATTATAACCATTACCGAGAAATCAATTTATTAGCGTGGGTAATAAAGTCAAACTTTCCAATCATGACACAATGCACTAATTAATGAACATACTTGCAGTGCGCGTGTGGTTCTGATTAGATGTCTGGCTTTTTTAATCATTTAAGATAATTAACAATTTTCAAACTCTGTGAAATTATACTCTAGTAATGTCACATAAAATACATAATTTTAGGCGATTTTAATTTTTGCGCTCGATGATCAACCGCGAAATAAAGCAAAAATTAAATTACCGCAAAAATTACCAGTTATACGGTATAAAAAAGACGTCT
Source organism: Arcuatula senhousia (assembly GCA_963971305.1). Lineage (NCBI taxonomy): Eukaryota > Metazoa > Mollusca > Bivalvia > Mytilida > Mytilidae > Arcuatula > Arcuatula senhousia. Next base: position 31,965,501 of record OZ020308.1, read on the forward strand.
TTTCATATCATAGATATGTTGAAATAAAGAAGCAAAGCTGTACCAAAATGGCAATCAAATATCGTTAATCCAAAAGGACAAAATCGATCGGTAGACATAAAAACACCACAACAAAAACCACAAAACAAACATACAACCAAAGCCCTATCAACAACGTGAACTCACGTCAAAACGAGAGTGAACTCAGAGGCTCCGAAGAGAAGAGGTTTCTGCTTGCTATAGCACACCCACCACGTTGCCGACGAACAAAACCAACATCTGCGCTTATCTGAGAGATAGAAATCCCGTATTTGTCTACAAGCACATGATGTCTTCTGTTAAATTTCTTGAGTGACGTCAACAACCGGGGAACAACGTAACCTGGTGTTAACAGCTTCTATCAAGGAAGTCACAATGCACCCCACAAGATCTGGAATATGGAATCAGTTGTGATAAGTAAACTCCAAAGGCTCGAGCAGACGAAATGTTGCTACAGAAAAAGGAAAGTTTACTATTGGAAAGTAGAAGTAATCCCGTTTATCTTTGAGCGTCGTACAAAGCTTTCCTAGTGTGTTAATTCCCAGATATAAATCAAAATATGAGCTGACATCCTAGAATCTTTAGTGCCCTTTAGCTCAAGTTTTTGGGGAGATATGAGATTTTAAAAGTCACCTAATCGATGATTGTTTAGTGAAAGGACACCATCAATATAACGAAATGTGAGATTAAAGGATCAAGCAAATCTGCGATCTATTGTGCTTGTAAAAAGTCCGCTTCATATGCTTTAAATGAATGAAAAAAAAAATCCACAAGCAATTGTGCACAATTCTTGGCCCGTGGGATGCCAATTGTCTGCTGAAAAACACGACCATCAATTTGCACAAATATGTCGTCGATCAGAAAGTTATATGGAAGCTTTACTGTTATTGGATAATCGATAAACTTCGGAAATTTGTTAACCCTCGGCCCAATTCCGTATTTAGAGATCGTGAGGCTCTTGACTGTCTTTCCTCCTTACACGACAAATATGTTGTCACACCTGCAGACAAATCTTCTAACATAGTTTTTGTATTTAAAACACACCATTACAATTGTTTGATCAAAGAACTAGGCATTGATGGTAATGCCTCCGCTTGACAAAGATGAGATCATTGCTAACCATTACTCCTTCATGTCTCTTTAAATCTTAATTTGAAGAAAGAGCACGTAGAGTTGCCATATTTGTATTGGATACATAAACTAAGCTGGATCGTCATCATGTTCTACCAATGAATTGTCCGTCCAACTCATAACTTTTGTCTGCAAGACAACAAGCATACTGCGAAACTATCCTCGTTGTGGAATAAGTCACATGTGGATTTTAAAGAACTACATGTATAAAGTTTTGTTGGAAAATTTCAAATATCGATCATTTTCTGAAGTTGTTTTTGTACTCTTACGATACTGAATTTCTTCAGCAACTCGTTAAAAAAATAATCTCACTTTCAGATATATTGGTGGTGTCCTCACTGTCAACAACGCTTCGCTTGCTAGGTGGATTCCTTTAATTTATCCTCCAGAGTTAGAGATTAAAGAAACAACCGAATCTACTTGCTTCACGTCTTTCTTAGATTTGCATCTCTTTGACTCGGGTGGTCATCTCAGTACAAAAATATACGAAAAAAAAAGACGATTTTCCTTATCTGGAAATTAACATACCCACCTCACCAGCATATTGGGTATATATTTACCAACTTATTCGATATGCCAGGACTTGTACTATTTTTTCAGATTTTTTTACCCGATACCGTTGTCTCCGTGATCGGCTTTTGGGCCAAGGTTATAGGAAAATACGTCTCATCCGGTATTTTAAAAAGTTTTTCTTTCGATATCAGCCACTGGTAGCAAAATTCAAAATTATGTCAGATGAAATGATTCGTGATTGTTTCAATTAGTTTGTGACAGTATGTTGTACTGAGATGATCGCCTCTTTATTTCTATTGTGTCTCACAACTATGTTGTGTTTTGTTTTACTAGACCCTTAGATCACAATGTAAGAGGGAGGTTTGGCGCCATAAAACCTGGTTCAACCCACCGTTTTTTTTTTTTTTGGAAATGCCTGTACCAAGTCAGGACCATTGTGATCTTCAATTTCTCTGGTATGTCTTTACCTTGTTTTGTCTTTTGTTCTTGGATATATGAGATTAAACATTCCAATTTTGTTGTTACCTTTATTGATCATATGTAAATTTGTTATTCTTACTAGACTCCTGGATGACAAACAAGTATTTTTATAATCGACTATTAGTTATTTGTACCTTTGTTCTCCATTCGTTTTAATAAAGCTTCGTTTAATTAACTGTGCCAACGGAATTCCAATCGCAAATATGGAATTGAAGTGTATAATGTGGAGACATCGAAAGTTTTAATGCTATTGCGAGATGAAATTGACTTAAAGTGGAGATTTGCCATCAGTTCTTCTGAATTTTTGAGAATCCACATTTGATTGACGCCATTTCTAGGGTAACAACAATCTACATACTTTTGAAGGCCTAGTGTTATTGCCGTAAATATTGATGATAACAAAAACAAAAAGAGGTTAAGTTGTACATTTTGACGACCCAGCAATAAAACGTTGCTTGTATGAATCTTGATGTAATTTTGGAATCCAATCCAAAGATGGAATGTCATTGTTCCTTTCGTCAACAAAAATGACAGAAAATAGATGTTGCTTTGGTGCTCATCGAGCCTTTTAAAGAGTTAACTATTTTCAAAACTAACGACCTCGCAGACTTAACCCGTTCAGAAAGAACGTCACATTATTTTTTATGATCTATTTGGCCCATTGTCTGGCAAAGTCTTGTCCCGTGCGGGGCCCGGGTGGCGAATAGGCCCGCAGCAGAGCCTAGCTTGTCGTAAGAGGCGACTAAGGGTCTTGGGATTCTGACATCGGGTCAGTGCTCAGCCCACAGAGCGACCAAGTGTGTACCCTAGGTGGCTGAATAGGGTAGCCCTCGTCCGCGGGGGTTGTCAGGTCTATAATACGGAAACCCTGACCGCCGACCATAGTGGGCCAACGTGTGTGGAGAGTGCCACGCTTCATGCACGTAAAAGACCCCTTTGTGGACCGCCCAGTAGTGCACCACATAGGCTAAATTTTCCGCCCCTACCCACCTCTCCCCCTTTTCCTGTGGTTCTTCAAAATTTACCGGTCCTTTGTTTCCCACCTCATCTCCATATTTCATTTATCATCATCATTTCATGTTCATTTTATCATCCTTTTCATGTTCATCGCCTGTAAATAACCTATATAGCGTTGCACGGGCGTAAAACACCAACTCACTCACTCACTCTGGCAAAGTCTTAAAATGAATCCATAATTGTGTTCAAATTATGGTTCCAGTTGGTTCCCTTTTCCTCACGATATTTTTGTTCTTTGGCCAAACATCACAAAGTTGGTCATTTACCACGATTTTGAGGTCCCCGGTCACGGCGTGGTCAATAGGACAGGCCTTTAGGTCGTTTATTTGATAAGCACTCAAATCTTGTTAAGAGTTAAAAAATCTTAAGTGAAATGGTGAAAGTATTGGTATCAGAAATGATGAGAATGCTTTTATCTTTGAAATAAGGGGGAATAATGTTCTGTAACAGATTTAGGAGGTAAAACGTTGCCTAAAGCATCCAAACCTTTGTTTAAAGGTGGAAGAGAAATGAAAGAACGAATTTCCTTGTTGTTCTCGTGTGGAAAACCGACAGGTTTAAACAAACGGTTGTATCCAATGTCAATAACAATTGCTGTAGGTTGATAAAGGTTAGATTTGGTCACTGAATTTTCGAGACATTATTTTTACAGTGTGTGAAATTTAGAAAGAGGAATTGAATATAATTTTGTGCGAATATGATGAATACCTAGAAGTTGTTTTATAAACGTAAGCAGACTTTTGTGAATTGTTTTTACGATGTTCACGAATGATTTTGCGTCTCGCATATTACATTCACATCATTGCATCTGGAACTGGATAAGTTACCTATACTTCCAATGTTGTATATTTTTTCTAGAATTCCGACTGTCATGGACAAAATGAAGCGGTCGGTTGATTACAATGTTGGTAAATGAAAGGAAGTTTTTCGGCAATGATACCTAATCTGTTGCCACAATTTCGGGCATTCAATCTGTCTTTGGTCTCACCAACATATATCAGTCCGCTTAATCCCTTTTTCCTCCACTTCATCATCATTTCATGTTCATTGTATCACCATTTTCATGTTCATCTCCCGGATATAGCCGAAATCGTGCTGCTTGGGAGTAAAGCAATAACTAACTAAGCTTAATATTTAGATCATCAGGAATTGAAAAACTGGTCCAGTTAAACATAACATATGTACATTTTGACCCTCTTAATAATAAGATATTCTTCTATAAATCATGCTTTTTTAATGTAGTTTTCGTAGTTATTGCTGTCCAATAAACTCATAAACTAAAAAATCTTGGTACAGGAACAATGAAGCATTTCTGCACCGAACCATGTTTCATGTAAAGGTCAACGTTGGTGTACAATTCAACATTATTGTAAGACATAATAGAAAAAGCAAAGTGTTTTTTTTTTCATTCCGATGCTGCTGATAAAGGATACGTATCAATATTTAAACCATGTTTACTGCTTTAATAGCAAGATTTAATTGTATTTTCAACATACAAAATGACATGACAAAAAAATGGAAAATGATCTCATCTGCAAAGATTTCTAGTTCTTTTAAAAATAAACATGATAAACGTTAACATGTCCAGTATCCTCGTTTAATAAATTTACCGGCATTATCCTTAAAGTAAAAAAAATACTAGGATAGGCAGGACAAAATGTTCGGTTATTTATTTTCTAATTGATTCGTATTGAATCAATAAACTGAAAAGTATTGATATGACCATTATTGTTAATTAAGAATGTTAATTATAAGCATGAACTGTAACATATTAAAGTCAGGGAGGGAATAATTCATCTATATATTTTCGTCTCAACATAACATTGATAATTTCAATTTTCGATACTCTTTCAAGTAAAAGATTTTAATATTTCATTATTCAAATTCCCTCAAGTAATAAGCATTAGTTAAATGATAATTAGAATGGACGAACCACTTTTTACACGTATCAATGTACCATCTCCTGTTGATATAGTATCAATGTTTCGCTCAACTTCACCTCCAGAAGGAACCGGAATGAAAATGAATCTAGTCAATGCATTTTTTATTTTAATGAATTTGTTTGTAAAAGATATTCTAGCAAATATGAAGCAATCCAAGATTTCGACTGTTCATAATCAGAGCATATATAATACTGAGAGTAAAATTTGGGATGAATTAGTAAGCTCAAAAATTGATTGTTCATGCCAATGTTTACGGAATCAAAAATGTCTATTAGGGCATTACCATCCCGTCTCCAAACGTTGTCGTCTGTTATACTACTTTAATGCACTTGTATCAAACCCAACAGAAGAAGGAATGGTTCTGATCATCGAGAGCAAAAATGTTGGTAAGTAAATCTAATTAAGTTGTTGCATTTGAACCTTTTACATAGAAAAAAACTTGCCGGAAAATTTATTGACAACTATACATATCAAGTAAATGTTTAAAGATTATCTGTTAATTTCTTAATGGTTCCTTTTTGTACCGATTGCTTTTTTGAAAAATTAATCTTTATATTGAAATATTCTACATCATAAATCTGTTACGGCACATACTCCTCCTTATTTTGAAGATCAATCAATCAATCAATTATTTTGAAGATAAAAGAAATCCAAGAATCTCTTATAACTATATTTCCACTATTGCTCCCAAGGTCTTCATGTATTGGGGGATTTCTAAATCAATGACTTTAAAGCTAAACCTCTAGACTGTTCTTGTGAATAGCCCCATTCAATTTTAGGCACTCTGGCCACCATGTTATCACTGGTGACCTGAACATTATGGAAAATGACGTACTTTTTGCTTGGCTAAAGGACCAAAATATCGTGAGCCCAGACGTATCAACTGGAACCATAACTTTAATACAATTATGGATTCAGTTGACGACTATGCCAGAAAATGGACCAAGAAAGAAACTGACGCTTTGTCAGAGAAGGTTAAAGCTGTGAGGTCATTAATTTTGAAACAAATCAATTCTTTGAAGAGCTCAATGAGCACTAAAGCAACATCCATATTTAACCACGCTGATGTTGCAAAAACAATGTCCACCTTACAAGACAAATATGCTATTGTACCCGCAGACAAAGCACCGAATAACATTATCCAATAAAGGCCAAACATAACAAACACAGATATAGTGTTTGCAAATTAGGACCACAGTTTATCTATTTATAATTACATATATCTATTGGTCGATCGAGAATTATTACTTTAAAGTCAATGCAAATAAAACTTTCTTAAAAACGAGTGATCTTGCAATACACACGAAATACAATCAATCTATAAATCATAAAATAGATACCGCAGAATATGGCATCTTTGAATAAACGATTTATCTATCAATCACAAAACAGATACCGCAGATTATGTCATCTTTGAATAAACAATCAATCACTGTCAATAATAAAATGTAGATTGGTATGAATAATTTTGGATACCACTTCGGGAAACGCAAATAGTGGAGGCAATAATTTTAAATTATGTTTAAATATAAGCTCCTTCAATAACCGGTGCAGCGCATTGGCCAAATTGACAGTGCGATATTTCCACACGGTCAGCCGCCATAAAATGGGAGAGGCTGCACCCCTGTGGCCCTTAATGCCCTAAATATCTATCAGTTGTAAATATAACACCTACATTTTCATACCAGGTACTTAAATGTCTGTAAGCAACTTTAAGACCCACACTATCATGTAAGAAATAAACTTACCAACTAAACATACAAAAATTCATGTTTGTCGATGTTTGCTCAGGTAATTGCAGTAGTGTCCAATTGCAAGAATGTATTTACCAATATGAGTACAGCCGACTAACTAAGATGTAATATGTAACTCAATTTGAAAATGTGAATGCATGTTTAATGGCTCAAAATATTCCCTTGGGTGTGCGTATATGTATTTTAGATCACAGGCACATAAATTCTGCAATTTTTTCTCAGCTATAATAACTGTTATAAGAGCCACATACATTTGGGTCCTTGCAGTTCCAGGTTGTTTCCTATTTTTTTTTCCTTTCATGACTGCACCGTGCGACTTGACAGATCATAATTGATGCATGCCGGTATAACAAGGAAGCTGCCACTTATGTTGGACTTATATTACCGGTAACCTACACTCTTGATCGATGTAAAATCTTTGCAACGATGAGCTAATAGAAGGGCTAAATTTGTAGATATATGTTTGTATGACCGTGTGTAACTGAAGTTAACCTAACCCGACTGCATGTTGCTGCGGAAACTGCTAAGACGCGTGTTCTCCTTTCCTTCGAAACATTTAACAAATATCTGGTTGTCGGTTATACTAAGACTTACTTCTTCATCAACGAGTCTTAGAATAAGAACAAATTTACAAAAATCAAATAATCGACATGCTCAAATTTCTAATAGAAAACAGATTTGTTAAGTTTGGCGGACGTGTTTTTCAGCAAACAATAGGGAATCCAATGGTTACCAATTGTGAACCTTTGCTTGTCGATTTGTTTCTCCATTAATATGAAGCAGACTTCTTACAATCTCTTCTAGACAAAAAGGATCGTAGACATATAAAGCTAGCTCTCTCTTTTAACCTCACGTTCCGTTATATTGATGATGTCCTTTGACAGAACAGTTCACGATTTGGTGACTTCCTCCATCTCATACATCCTCCGAAACTTGAGTTAAAGGACACAAAAGATTCTCGGAAGCCTGTTTCATATTTAGATCTACATCTCGAAATAGACTCTCAAGGAAAACTGTCAACAAAGCTCTATGACAAACGTTATGATTTTAACTTTCCAGTCATCAACTTTCTCTTCTTGTGTAGCAACATTCCGTCCGCTCCAGCTTATGGAGTTAACGTATCACAATTGATAAGTTACTCTAGAGCTTGTGGGAATAACAATAATTTCCTTGGCAGAGCGTCACGTTTGATACAGAAATTGGTAAGAAAGGTGTCTTTGCTCAAGAAATTCTACGGTTGGCACCGTGCACTCTTAGATAAATATGAGATTTCTATCTCTCAGATGAGCACAGATGTTGGTTTGTCATAGGTTTTTTTGTCTTCCTTTACCGGATTTGACACACTGAATTGAAAATTGGCAGCGCTACGGGTGTGCTATTGCAGACAGGAACCATTTACTCTTCAGGAGCACTCGTGTTCACTCTTGTTACGACTCGAGTTCGCGTTGTTGATTTCTGTTCGGTCGTTTTTTGTGTTTCCTCGTGCTGTTCTTGTTCATGTTTACTGGTTTTGTCGTTGCCCTTTTGGACTTTTGACACCCAAATGTCTGGCGCCTCTTTGCTCCTTTGATACGAGTGAAAAGTGAAAATGTACAGCAAGTTAGAATTAAAAGGTGGAAAAAAGGTTTAAGACCTCGTTTTCTTTTATGTAGTTACGTCCAAGATATCTTTCCTTTTCAGATGATTGCAATGCTACAAGAGAGACTGGCATTTTTTACATCAAAGAAGTCGGTCCTGTCTATTGTGAAAACACCAAACATGGAGGTGGCTGGACTGTAAGTTTATAAATAATATTATAGATTATCAGGTTATCTAATATTAAATATCTTACTTTTAGCACGAAGCAGAAAAACAGTTACTTAAAAATACAAGTACCAAAACGGGTATAAAAACGGTTAAGTTGGTTATATTGTAGATCGATATTTTAAGAAGTAACCTCTCATCAGCAGCATTTAAATCAGAACATTGGAAGGTCAAAAACCAGGTATTGAATTGAAGGTACTGAAAGACAAACGTTTCGGACATGGAAGCCAAATCCACCACCTAGGATATCGAACATGTGCATTACAATGAAGGCAACCTGGTGTTTTAAACAATTTTGAATTCAACAATCGGAAATTTCAATGACAAAAACATATTCGAAATTTATTGGTAACTTCATGTCAGACAAGTCTGTTCTTGTGACATCTTTCGAAGCAGTATATAAGCAAGTTAAAATCTATTTCAATTAATTTGGCTAGATTTTGATATTAAGTGGCTGCATTTTGATGAACTTTATATATTGATAGTGTTCATGGTGTACATGACACCGTATTGAAAAATCAACGGCAATTCAATATCCACCAAAGAAAATGGCCAAATAATCAAACTATCTTTTAATAATGTCAAGGCTTAAGCATAAAATTGCGTTATTAGATAAATATTATTTATAGATATGTTTAACACTTTTATACTTATAATCATTCAGCAATATTTTAAATCCCAAGTCAGTCTTAACATTAATACTTTTAAAAAACTGTAAGAGTAAAAAACTAAGTTGTTTATGGTTGTGTCAATATCAATCTAGGTTCTGGTACAAAACATACATTTAATGGGGGATGAAGAGTTCTGAATTAAATATTTATGACTGAATCATGTAATCCTTGATATACCCATGTACTTTAATATGTGTTGAAAACACTTCATTTGTAGACAGTCAAGCTTTAAAATAAAATGAATAACAAAACGGAAAATGAGTCATTTTCCTATTCACAATCGAAAAGGAAAATTGGTCATTTTCCTCTTCAAAAAAAAAGGAAAAGGAAAATAAAAAACGATAAGGAAAATGAATAACGAAAAGGAAATTGGGTCATTTTCCTATTCAAAATTTAAAAAAATGAAAAAAAATTGAAAAGGAAAATGAATAACGAAAAGGAAAATGGGTCATTTTCCTATTCAAAATCAAAATATGTATGTATCCATACATGTTAACTATTCATATAATTTTTTTCTAAAAACGAAAGGGATATTCGCTTGTGTTAGGTATGTTATTTACACGTATAGATCGGTACCTTAAAACTACATATTGACATCTTATGTGTATTGTTCCTTTGTCTGTATTATAGTTTTTGCTGTTTAAAGCATGTCACAAATTTTATTCTTGCCGTAGGTATTTCAGCGTCGTTTCAATGGTTCTGTGGATTTTTATCGCAATTGGAAAAACTACACACATGGATTTGGGGACATAAATGGAGAATTTTTGGTTAGGTGAGAATTAAATCTGATATTAAAATGACTTTTCAATAATAGTTAAGTCGCCCAAAACAAAGTTTTGGCGACTTATTATTTTTACCCAGTTTCTTATTATTATTATTTTTATTCTTCTTATTATAATTATTCCTGTTATCCATGAACTTTTCTGAAAGGATTGCTCGTAAGTGCTTTGTAGGAGGTCTAAAACTTTGCAGGGTGATAGAACACGAAAAAAAAATATTCAACGTAAGGTTTAAAAATTTAAAATGGCCGCCGTTTCAAAATTGCGGCCATTCTAAAAATAGTAACAACGACTAATACTTATTGGAATGTTTTGAAAATGGGTTATCCGGGTAAATGGGGTATCCTGAGCTCAAATATGAAATCAGATTTAAGAGTTGACTTTCCATTTTCATTTGGCGGCCAATTCTATAACCCCGCCCCCTATGAAAAACTGGAAATTTTAACTAGTCTGAGACGCTTTGACCAAAGGTAATGAAACTTTGCACAGTGATAAACCTTCATTTGAAGTTTTGCAGGATGTTTTTAGAATGTTCATAATGGCCGCCGTTTCAAAATGGCGGCCCGTTACTAAAAATAGACAAAAAATTAAAGTTTGTCGTATCGTCACGAAAATACGTTATCTGGGTTAATAAGGTATGATGAGTTCAAATATGCAATCGGAATTTTGATCCGGCTTCCGGTTACAAAATGGCGGCCATTTTTACGACAATCCCGTCCAGTTAAATGGAAACTTTGTTGATTTCAATGAAATTTGATTTCTAGGCATACTTTATTGTTACTGAATTTAAAGAAATACTATCCATGGCGATTTTGGGCGACTTCTGTGTTGGCATCCCAACACAATTATACCTAGTTATTCTTTTAGTTTGTTAATTATGTCTTACTGATAATTGTGTTTCTGTCGTAGCGATTTGTCAAGATCCTCATTGTTATTTTAATACACATTCGCATCAATAATTTGTGAAAGGATGTGGAGTAAATGAACATAAAACCACAACACATATGTTAACTTCAACTACAGGTAATCACTCCAAGGAACACGCGAATCGAGCCAGGTAATTTTTACTAACACTAAAGGCGAATTGAGTCTAAAGATTTTTACTAACATGTTTAGGATTTTTCATAACCCTAATTTTATGTCGTATGGAAAGCCGTAGTGGATCTCCCTATTAACAATTTATTTACAATTGGTGACAATGGTGAATTGTTTAAGTCCCATGAGTTCGACAATTCAATTTGACGAACGTACAATTTATATTTCGAACGAGCGGAGCCTTTATGAATGTTGAAAAAATTTATTTCATTCGATCTGTTTTGATAAGTATAAAGTTAATGCAGTTGATTATAAGAGAAATCTTTTACCTGGATCGATTCGCGTGTTCCTAGGAGTGTTAATTTCTATGAGCTGTATGGACATTTCGGAAAATTATTCCTCATCAGCAGCACTAGAACCCAAGGTTACATATGAAACAAGTTCGTTTTTTTTCTTTATTTTATCATCTCTTTATTGTATTTATTCTTGCATAGCATGGAAACAAAAGGTCCCCATAAAAATATGCTCGTCATATTATGAAATGTTTGTCAGATTTACGAGACCCTCGAGTTGTGCCAATCTTTTATGTTTTAATTTTTTTTCACTTAATTTATCATTTCTTTTATTATTCAAAAATATGTCCACTTTACATATTCAGACTGAGTCATTTTTTTATGAAATTTTATTAGATCTGTCATTCAATTAAGAAGGTTTATACATCTTTCAAAGATAAAATTTGTTACACACTGGAACAAGTTTGCAGTATGCTTGATTTCCTCATTGATAACATATTTGTCACCTTCGAAGGAGAGATTTTTCAACAACAAATCGGCATTCCAATGGGCACAAACTGTGCTCCTCTCCTCGCCGATTTGTTTTTATACTCTAACGAGACTGTATTTCTTCAGGGACTCGTAAAGAACAAGAAGATGAAAGAGGCTAGGTCATTTAATCTTACATTCAGATATATTGATGATGTCTTTTTTGTCAATAACACTTCATTTGGTAGATGGATTCCTTCAATATATCCTCCAAAATTGGAGACTAAAGAGACCAACGAATCAAATTGCTTCACGTCTTTCTTGGATTTGCACCTCGAATTTGACCCAGGTGGTCATCTCATTACAAAAATTTACGATAAAAGAGACGATTTTAATTTTCAAATTATAAATTTTCCTAATCTACAGAGCAATATACCTACTTCCCCTGCATACGGTGTTTATATTTCGATATGCCAGAGCTTGCACACATTTCACAGATTTTTTTATCAGACACCGATTTCTTCGTGACCGACTTTTGGAGCAGGGCTATAAGAAAATACGCCTCATACGATCCCTTAAAAATTTTTCTTCGTTATCAGCCACTAGTAGAAAAGTTCAAAATAGAGTTAAAAGATATGGTGGTTAACTGTTTTAATTAGTGTTTGACTGGTCTGCTGTCGTGAGATGATCACATCAATATCTCTATTGTGTCTCACAAATATGTTGTGTTTTATGGTCATTACCGGACCCTAAGATCGCAATCGAAGAGGGAGGTTTGGCGCCATAAAACTTGGTTTAACCCACCATTTCGTTTGAAATGCCTGTACCAAGTCAGAACCAACGCGATCCACCAATTCTCCGGTATGACTGATTCGTTTGTGTTATTTTCTCTGGACTATGAGATTGATCATTTTAAGTTCGGTAGTTTTGTTTTGACCTTTATATGCTACCATATGTGGCAAAGCAAAATTAATTAAGATTCTAGAAAAAAAAACAGTTTACCGCCAAAGTTATAAATGTAACACGAAAACGAGCAAATGGACCTATATTTGTTTTGCTTATTTTTGGTGAATTGATCATGTTCTTACCTATTCATTTTTATTTATTTTAAGATAGAGGAGAAAACTCCTCAACGGTTAGATAAAACATAACTGTATATATATGAATATGGAGCTAAATGGTGTGCTGTAATGGGGTTCTGAACCATACGTCGTTAAATGCGTAGCTAGGAAACTGGTACAATTTGCTTTAGCTGATCTTTAATTGCTTCCTAGTGAAGAAAACCTTTCAAAAATAATCGTGCATTATTTTAATTACTTTAATTGAATTCTAAGAAGAGTAAACAAATATCGATTTTACACAAATTGTGTATTTTCAAATTTTGATTTATCAACTTAATATCATAATAATATTTAATGTTAACAGGACTGGAAAAGCTTCACAGGTTAACATCGTCCGGTCAGTATATGCTGCGAGTTGACTTAAGCGACTTTGAGAACAATACAGCACATGCAATCTACTCAAGCTTTAAAATTGGTGACGAGATCACAGGCTATCAACTGAATATTAGTGGATATTCTGGAGACGCTGGTAATACACACAAGTGATTTTCTATTTAGTTGAGATTCATAAAGACAGTTATCAAGTATTTGCGTAATATTCGAAAACCTTTTCGTTCTTTTACATATTTGAGAATGATCTTTGCCCTTTTCGAAATTTATTAACTTTTCGTAGTTGCTATCTTTGTCGTTTCGAGAACAAGGAGTTTTTTATAAGTTTCTTTTAAAATCACTGCAAGAGTAACTTGGAATTTAAAATGGTTGGTGATTTAAAAAGTCGTTTTTATTAACAGGTATTAAAGAAGCAAAGAGGCACGAATAGGGCATTCAAATGTTAAAAGTCTGAAATGGCAACGACAAAACCAGTAAACACGAACAAGAAGAGCAGGAAGAAACAAAAAACATAGAAACACAAAAAAATGAAAAGCAATCAACAACGCGAACTAAAGTAACGAGAGTGAACTCAGGTGCTCCGGACGAGTAAGCAATTCTGGCTTTCTATAGCACACCTGTCGCGCTGCCAACGTAAATCCGATAAAGGAAGACAGAACAAACTCTCAGACAAACTAACATCAGCACTCATCTGAGAGATATAAATCCCATATTTGTCTATGAGCGCATGATGTCTTCCGTAAAATTTCTCGAATAAAAACAACAACTGACAAGCAACATAACCTTGTGTGTAAGCAATTATTTTGTCAGCCATGACCCTCTGCTAAGGAAATCGACATAAGTCCCGCAAGCTCTAGAGTAATAATTGAATTGTGATACGTAAACTCCATAAGCTGGAGCAGACGGCATTCTGCTACACAAAGTGAAAAGTCGACGATTGGAAACTTGAAGTCATCATGTTTGTTATAGAGCTCTGCTAAAAGTCTATCTTGAGAGTCTATTGCAAGATGCCGATCTAATTATGAAGCAGACTTCTTAGAATCCGATGTGTCCTTTATTCCAAGTTCCAGAGGATATATGAAATTGGGAAAGTCACCAAATCGAGAATTGACAAATGATAAGACATCATCAATATAACGGAAAGTTATATACAATCAGTTGTGCCAATCGTGATTTGAGTTGTTCATGCGGAATAGAAGTATACAGAGTGGAGAAAACGAAAGTTTTGATGCTGTTATAAGATAAAACTGATTTTGAGTAAAGAATCGCCATCAGTTCTTTCATATGCTTTAGAGTCCACATTAGATTGACAAATTGATTAATTAGTTTTAAATTTAATTATACTCGAGGTCACCCCTCAGTGTTTGTACAAAAATATTGGATTTTTTTTAACGAGTTGTAAAAAATTCAAAAAACCTATCCATGGCCACTAGTTTTAGCCTTATCCAAGCGTTTCCCATTGGTTACAATGTCAATGGTTCACCGATATTGAAGCTCCGCCCATTTCTAATTCCTTACGGAAAATTATCATTGTGGAAATCGCTATTACTTAGCGCCTAGCAACAGTGGGGAGAAATTCTATTTTCACTTGTCAATCACATGATCGGGAAGATTCGTAAATTGTTTTCACTTGTCAATCACACGATCGGGAAGATTCGTAAATTGTCGGAAACCAATCAAATTATTCCAATTGACGGACAGATTTTTTGCGCATTAAATTAACGAATGGAATGGCGCGATTGACATTGATGAACCACGTGGATCCACAGGTAAGGAAAATTATGCTTTGATAACTGTTATTTAATATACAACTTCTTAGAGGTTGCAGATGTATTTCAGACACAAGAACTGACATTCAGAATCGTGTTTAAACACGTTTTTATTTTTGTTTTTGCCGACCCGATTTTCTTCCATATGACCTGTTAATAGAGGTGACTTGTGGACACTTGAAACAAATTTGTTGGTCATTCATACAATAGAAGATGTATAATAATTGTGGTTTATCACGAATCGATCATCGAATCATTGTACATGTAGCTAGGAAAATTGCGCAACTGTAGGTGTACATGTACCGTGTGGAATGCCACCCACGATTTCAATGCTGCTTCCCAATTATACACATGTACGTGTGCCAAGGTGTCAACCTGTCGCAGCCCTAATTAAGAGAGGGTTTACAGCCTGTTACTAGTGTTGTAGATAATTTAACCATTCTTTAAAAATACATTGTTTGTTGTGTAACAAATTTATGCTTTGAAATACATGTGTATGATTTAGGTTTTCTTTTTTTAATCAAAATAAACAAAAGAAGGTAACTTGAAGACCTAAAATAGAAAAAAATATATAATATTGTACAGTGTATTACTTATAACTTGCAAATTTTATACAGCTAAATGTCAGACATGAAGGGATACAACAAAAACGTGTGTTTTGAAAATTCAGTTAGGGACTGACCATTTGATTTTTATTGGGTGTATGGTGAAATTAGAAATAAAGAGGCGCAGAATGGCAAAAATCCAAAAAATAAAAAGATAAAAAGGAAGGACAGTGCTTTGAATAACAAAAAAGGAAGGATGCTAGTTTTGGCTGAAAATTTAACAATAGCTTTGTTTCGAACACACGTGAAGGTTAGCACTGCTGGTGGAGTTTTAATTCCCCGAGATTAGCCCGCTCCGGCACCAACACTTTTGTGTTGGATAACACATCAAAGCTTAAAATTACCCGTTTAGATCTCAAAATTGTCTAAACCCTAAGGCTCTTCCTACCCCAGATATAGGTTGATCATCTTAGTAATAATTTGGTTCCCCAGTTTTGTAAGCCTGCTCCGGCACCAACACTTTTGTGTTGGAGAACACATCAAAGCTTAAAATTACCCGCTTAAATTTTAAAATTGTCTACACCCTAAGGCTGTTCCTATCCCGGACATAGGTTGATCTTTTTGGTAATAATTTGGTTCCCCAGTTTGGTATTTTTGGTTTAATGTTCTATGCTATTCATATTCATATAGTGTTTGGCATTTTCAATATTTTTGGTAGAGCGCCTCTGATGAGTCTTGAATAGACGAAACGCGCGTCAGGCGTAGCAAAATTTATTGTCTGGAACTTTGTTGTCATTTGTACTTCATAATCATATAATGTTTGGCATTTTCAATATTTTTGGTAGAGCGCCTCTGATGAGACTTGAATAGACGAAATGAGCGTCAGGCGTAGCAAAATTTATTGTCTGGAACTTTGTTGTCATTTGTATTTCGAACACACGTGAAGGTTAGCACTGCTGGTGGAGTTTTAATTCCCCAAGGTTAGCCCGCTCCGGCACCAACACTTTTGTGTTTGAGAACACATCAAAGCTTAAAATTACCCGTTTAAATTTCAAAATTGTCTAAACCCTAAGGCTCTTCCTACCCCAGACATAGATTGGTCATCTTAGTAATAATTTGGTTCCCCAGTTTGGTATTTTTGGTTTAATGTTCTATGCTCTTCAGTTTGGCATTTTCAATATTTTTGGTAGAGCGCCTCTGATGAGTCTTGAATAGACGAAACGCACGTCAGGCGTAGCAAAATTTATTGTCTGGAACTTTGTTGTCATTTGTATTTATAAATAAAAAAAGTGATGCGTGTAAGCGCCTCCCAAAAAATCCAGGCTCAGCTTTTTCCAAAAATAAAAATGCAGGAAGAAGAAAAAATTCATAAAAAAACAACCTCAAGAGCTACATGTATTTTCCACAGCTAATGGGGGAGCATTTCGAAGGTCTTTGTTGTAAGATAAACCCACCCCCCCCCAAAAAAAATGGGAGAGGCATAAAATATTAGGTAGGACTAGGTTTTCCTAAACACACAAATTTTGTTTTGTTTTGCCTTACCAGTACAAGTACAGTAACATATTTTTTTACTTCTACACCTACCTTTATAATTAAGTTTTAGTTGTAAATTGTCTCCATTTTGTGACTTTTACTAATTTACATGTACTTGCATATGAAAAGTGGTCAAAATTTTCTTTCTTTCTTATTATTATCATTTTACTTATTTTTTGCTGTCAGTAGGGTATTATTTTAGACAAACATTTTTTGTTCATGCAGACTTTTGTAATAAAAATAAAGAAAATAATGTCCGAAAGACATAATTCCCCAACTTGCAACATTTAGGATGGACAGAAAAATATACCCATAGTCACTACATGTACATGTGTATGTGCCCCCTACTTTGGTACAAATTTGTATATAGGGCATAAAAGTTTGAATTAAAAGAATTGATTTTCCTAGCTATAGAGCAATAAAAATTTCCTTCAATTCATCATCATTTCTGTAATTTACCTACAGTACACTTACCTGTATGGTGTATGGTAAACAAAATAAAAAGTGTTTTTAGTAAAGATTTGATTAACAAAGTTACATTTCATTAACACTGTTTTATGAAGTGAAATAAAAATAAGATAAAAATCATAGAAAAACATTTAGAAAGCCTAAATCAACACCTTTCATGTAAGGCACACAATGCAAAGTTTCTTTGCCTTTCCTTACGGTCCATGCCAACTAACCCACTAAAATTGGCCCCTACTAAAATATTTTTTTTGCTTCATACAAACAAGTCAAATAGAAATATTTGTTTTCATAATTTTAAATGATTTTAACTATTTCTCTAGGGAATTTTAGTTAATTAGTTATTGCTTTACTCCCAAGCAGCACGATTTCGGCTATATCCGGGAGATGAACATGAAAGTGGTGATATAATGAACATGAAATGATGATGAAGTGGAGGAAATGGGGACACAAGGCCAATCGAGTAGGAGAGTTTTGACTACCACTGGAAAAGGATTGATGGGTAGGGACGGGAATAACATTTACATTATTTTGTTTTTAAATAATGGTAGAAATGTCTATATTTTAGTTGTTCTATGAGCTGAATTTTCCTTCAACGTCCGGTTTAGCACGCGCTTGCTTTCCCGAACTTTCGGCGTCTTTTTAACCCTCTTTTCTTTTACAAATTTAGAACGTCATTAAACGCACATGTGACCCACAAGAAAAGCTAGTTTTGTTTTATTTTCGCACATATTTTTTTTCAAATTCATCGCTTTAAAAAGGTTATTAGATCCAATTTAGCTTTTTATCAAATATTTTTAACAAGTTTTAACACAGGTTAAACCTGCCTCATATTAATTTGCCTACATGTACATGTAAATGTTCATGTATCTACCCAACCTTGAGAATAATGAGTTGTCCCGTCCCTTCCTTTTCAATGTCAGTTGGTTATCTACTTCCTGTTTCCGAGCAGTCTTTTTCAAACTAAGGTAAAATTTTGACAATTTTTGGTCCATGTAATAGGTTTCTCTGCTTTTACTGAAGGTATTGATTTCAAATTCGTTTCATAGTTGAGTATGATACATGTACATGTAAGTGCCTCCCCTTTCTAGGTCAGTCAGGCTTCTATTTACTGTTTCTGAGTTGACGAGTGGGGTATCCTTATGCCATGGTAAAATTATTCCTAGATTCTCATCCAAATTTACTTAAATATGTGGCCGTTGGGCAGATTATTTATTTTTTTATTTTTATCCATTGATACAGACATGCAAGGTAACCAATCCATGTAGTCTTAGCATTAATTTGAAACTATGATTAACATTCATGTATCTGTACATGTACATGGTACAAGGGAAATCAACATCACATATACAAAATTAATGTTAAATAGAGACGCTTGACACTTCATTTTTGAAAAAAAAACAAGGTTTTATAATCTCATAACATTTGTAAATTGAAATTTGAAATTTATCAACTTATGGTAATGAATTAATATTGGCATAATGATAAACTTAAATATATATAGTTGTTTTAATTTTTTTTTGCAGCAGGAAGAAAAGACATCCAACCTCACAATGCTCACACTAAATACATTTTGGCATTGCATGTAAGATATTTTCTTTTGAGTTTTGTTTATTTAACATTAAAGACATAGAACCTATCAATTTCGCAATTTTTTACATTGAATAAAAAGTACATATATATTAAAATATACTATCTAAAACTTTCCTTTACCAACATAAAAACTCAATGTTTTGCAGTTTTCTATAAAATAATCCTATTTTTATTATTCGCTTTGATTAAGTATTGTCCATCATAAATATTTACATTTGGTAAACTGGGTACTGTTAAACTGAGAAACGAAATGTAACCAAACGAGGCGAAGAGAAAACGAAATCGGTAAATTAAGAAAAACGGCTAAAATCGATTCAATTTTCCTTTGACCAGTTTCGTTTGATTTCGTTTCCTTTCTAAATACATATTTCAGTTGTTAATTTTACTGTTTACGTTTCCTTCTTTACCGATATCGTTTTTGTGCAGCTCCGTTTCGTTTGGTTACTTTTTGTTTCTCAGTTTACCAGTACCTGCAAGTGTTTACATTCTATAATTAGGTTGTCCTCTTTTTTGACACTGCGTTTTTTTTCATCAGTTTTCCGTCGAAAAGAATACTTTCTGGCAGGTTTTTTAAAAATTTAACAGTTTCTTCAAAGGTTTTACAATGTATTCTTCAAATAGTGTGAATTTTACTATTTTTTAAAAATTGCCAAAATGATAGGTTCTATGTCTTTAACAACAGGATTTAATTTAAGCATGTTTTTCACTAATGTTTTTGCAATTTGAATTATAATTTCATGTAAAAGTACATACATGATTGTATACTATAGTCTAATTTGATAAGATTGTCTTGATTTTCACACATATTTCAATATTAAATGAAAGATCATGATGTGAGATAAAGAGATCATGATGAAATTAATGCAAAGCATGTACATTTATGTAGATTCTAAAATTTAAATCAAATAAAGGCTAAACTTAAAAGATATGCGTGTTTCCTGTTACATGTCTGAAGTCCTTTTTTGCGAGTATCGAAATTAAGTCTGTCAGATGTCTAATTCCTGTTTTATTTATCTACTCAGTCAATTTTCAACATTACTGGCCAAATGTTGAAAATTTTCGTAACATTTTTCTCTGCAGCTATAAAAATCACAGTGACTTGAAATTTGGTATATGGCTTCAGTATGAGATCCTTTATCATGAATATCCAATTAATGTCAGCCAGACATCTACTTCCTGTTTATCGACGTTGTCACTTGAGGGGGGGAGATGGGGGTATACTGAGTGAGCAGAAACTCACAGATTCCTTGTTTTTATAATTTGATCTACGTGTAATGTATTCACTTGTACATGCACATATATGTGCACATACTTAGTATAGCATAATTTGTAACTTTATATTAATATGTTTTTTATAATTTAAGTTTATTTGTTTCTTTTCAGAATGAATAGGGTATTAGGAATAAAAAAACCTGCTTACCACCATAAATACACCAGTTATGACGCCATCTTACCAGAAAGTATTCAGAAGCAAATAATGCTAAACCAGCACAAGCCATGTTAGACATTTTTTTTTAATTCGAATAGACATTAGATAAAATTAAAAGTAAAGAAAGATCACTCTTACGCATTATTAATTTACTCAACAGAAGATAGTCTTGATCAGTTACATGTAATTTTGAATAATTATGTACAATGGAATGTATGGTTATAAGTTATACATTTTTGATAAGCATTACATATATATCCACTGATCAATAAAAATGAGCTAGATGGCGAGGTCATTAAAAGTTTCATGAAGCCCAATGTAGAGTATATATTGTGTTTAATTTTAATAGAAGTCACTAAGTTTGCAAAATATATTAAGTGTTACTAAAAGTCTTAATTGGTTTATCTCACAAGGTCAGGACCATTTTGGTTTCATTCCTCGTATATTTAACAATGCAATATAATCATAATATTGATTGGGCTTACTTAAATATAGGATAGACTCGCGGTACTCTTTGAAGCATGTTCTTCTCGACTGTGTTGATGTTGCTCCAGCACGTATTAAGTATTTCAATTGTGTCACAATGCACGATTTGTTCAGCGGCACCCAAACCGATGTCATTTTATCATTTTTAAAGGAAATTGGACTTTATTAAAAAATATAGATTTGTTTTTCTAAGACATAGTTATTGTAAAATTACTGTTTTATTATTACTTGCTTTGTTTTTGTTATTGTTTCCTTGTGATTAGTTTTATATTTTAGTTTGTCCATTTTAATGTTTGCTTTTTATCAATTTATCTTTTCATACCTTTTGTTTTATCTACGGTCTTTTGACTCCGTTTTATTTCTAATTTTGATTTAATTATTTTAACATGTTGATGTCCCGATTATGGCTGAAATATCGCCGACGGGACAATAAGCAATCAACAATCAATCAACCAATAAATATATGATATCTGAATATTTGATGTATAGAATAAAAAAAGTCTGGTCATTTATTGATTCTAATTAAGTGTAGGTATTAGCTCATTTCTTGATTTGAAACTCAGATTTTTTGGAAAATTGAGGTCATGGTTTTGTACATGTATGAGGTATCAGCATGGTGTGTGGTCAACAATAAGTAATTTTGAATATAATGAGTTGTATAGATAAAAAAGTTAATTTAGTAAGAATTAATAGTCGACCAATACGGATGCTGTTGAACGTACGCCAAAAAATGAGGTAGCAATCACTTGAAATGGTAACAGAGCAGTAGAACACTAACCCAAAGTATTAGTTTACTAGTTTCCACATACAAATACGACCTAGTATTTTTATTTTATTGTGGTCCCGTGACGGGCCCGGGTGGCGAATAGGCCCGCAGCAGAGCTTAGCTTGTCGTAAGAGGCGACTAAGGGACTTGGGATTCTGACGTCGGGTCAGTGCTCAGCCCACAGAGCGACCAAGTGTGTACCCTAGGTGGCTGAATAGGGTAGCCCTCGTCCGCGGGGGTTGTCAGGTCTATAATACGGAAACCCTGACCGCCGACCATAGTGGGCCAACGTGTGTGGACAGTGACGCTTCATGCACGTAAAAGACCCCTTTGTGGACCGCCCAGTAGTGCACCACATAGGCTAAATTTTCCGCCCCTACCCACCTCTCCCCTTTTTCCTGTGGTTCTTCAAAATTTACCGGTCCTTTGTTTCCCACCCCATCCCCATATTTCATTTATCGTCATCATTTCATGTTCATTTTATCATCCTTTTCATGTTCATCGCCTGTAAATAACCTATATAGCGTTGCACGGGCGTAAAACACCAACTCACTCACTCACTCATTTATTTTATTGTGATACCTCATGCTTCGTTGCAGAAGGTATAACAGTGGCGTAACACAATGTAAGCAGTGGAAGCAAATGCTTCCATTTCGATTTCGCCTAAAGAAAAAAAAATAAAATGTTGTCCCGACATGAAAATGTTATCAAACATTTATCTTACTTTACTGCTTCCTTGGTTGGCATATGCCCCTTGTCCATTCCATTTCTTACTGCATCCTTACTTCATGCTCATTTTATCACCCCATTCATTTGCATTTTCCTGTTCGCTTCTTGTGATTAAAAATAACCAATATATTTTCAACCATTCATTTCATTCATTGCCTATTATCTTTGCAGTTTTATACAGATCATACGTAAGCGTAATATATATGCAAAGTTTTAGTAAGTTGCTCCACGCAGCTTATGGAAACATGAAAATACAACTATTTTTGAAAAATTTCGAATCGGTTCTTCGGAACAGCAATTAAAAAAAAATTATAGAACATATCTAATGTGATACAGGTACTTGTTGATTATTGCTTTAATCCCAAGCATCGCTATTTCTGCTATATGACCAGGGAGAGGAACACGAAATAAGTGATTAAATGAACTTGAAACGATGAGCTACCGACAAGCGATAAAAAAGACTATAACAGGGCGCTCCGACTCAAGTCGGCTCATACGACAGGCTCAATGCTGTTACCAGTCCGGCATGTTCTTTTGCTTAGAAATCTAAACCCAAAAAGAGTGAATGTGATAGTTTTTTGAATATGTTGTTTAATTTTACATAATTTGAAAAATGAAATAAATGAAAATGAAATTAAGGCGTTTTTTTTCACGAGTTCATACACAAACTTTTTGATATTAAGAAAGATTTTGACGTGCCTCCCCCTCCAGCATTCCTGAGCTTCTAGAGGGAGGTTTATCCCGTCGGACCCTTGCGCGGATCCAAGGAAAGGCGTATTAGGAATACGTCCTCCTTTAAAACAGCCAAAACCTGTGCTTATTGCACAAATCCTACTTTAAAAACACCTTTAAAAATTTTGCGCCTCGCTTCGCTCGGCGAACACAAAACTTTCATCCGCCGAATTCGACTTTGCTTCCATTTTGATATGGGCTAGTTACGACACTGTATAATGTTTTTGAATGGTAAGTCAGTTAGTCTGTGATCATATTTAGGGCCCTGCATCGAAGATGCAAACGCCCTATAGTTTTCACTTTGTCCTTCTGTCCGTCCGTAAACAATTTTTGTGAACTCTAAAACTCAAAAACTATTAACACCACAGTTCTGAAATTTTATACAGCTACTTAGTAGCATGTCATAATTTGCATTATGAAATTTCATGCAAATATGTGAAATATTTTTGGAAAAAAAACTTCATTTTTTATCGAAAATCACATATTTTTAGAATTGGACTTTGTGAAGACAAAAACTCAAAAGCTGTTCACAATACAGTTCTTAAACTTTGTACAGCTGCTAAGTAGCACGTCATGATTTTCATATTAAAATGTCGTGCAAATCTGTTTAACATTTATGGAAAAAACTTAATTTTTTATCGAAAATCACAGATTATGAGAATTGGACATTGTGAACACAAAAACTCAAAAACTGTTAACAATAAAGTTCTGAAACTTTGTACAGCTGCTGCGTAGCATGTCATGATTTGCATATTAAAATGTCGTGCAAATCTGTTTAACATTTATGGAAAAAACTTCATTTTTTTCGAAAATCACAGATTTTGAGAATTGGACTTTGTGAACATTAAAACTCAAAGGCTATTAACAATACAGCCCTGAAGTTTCATACACATTCCATGGAACCTGCCTTAGTGGTTATAATCAAAGTTCGTATGATTTCGAAAACACTTAGATTTTTTGCCGCGGGGCCCTTTCTGACTTTGTCAGTATTGTGGTCACAACTCCTCTAAAACTACTAAGCAGAAGTTAACGAAACTTGGTATGCATGCAAGAAAACACTATATGTAGTTGTACACATTTCCAGGAACTTTTATTGCCAATTTTGGTGTAAGTTATGGCCCTTTGAACACAGGCACTTGTTTCTAGAACAAAAACCTCATATACTAACCATACATAAGTTTGATTTTTTCTAGAAACAAGTGCATGTGCCTTTGAACTAAGAAATTTGCGGAAAATCTATAGTTTTCACCACAGTTCTGAAATTTTGTACAGCTACTTAGTAGCAGGTCATAATTTGCATGGTAAAATTGGACGGCCGTGTTGTACAAGATGGACATTATTTTTAAGGTATGTTTTGTGAAATTTTTACAAAATCTCAAAAACATCGTGATCACTGAGAGGGTGACCCGAAGTATAGTTTTTTTATATCGTAGCAAAATACACTCGCATCAAGGTTTTTTGTATATATATTCAACGCAGCCAGTTGAACTTGAATTAAGATTATTAAACAGTCAACATTATAAAAACTTCAAAGACCATGAAGACCACACATATGCTAAACTAGAACATATATTGAAGGAATACATCTACCAAATGAAGTGTTATTGACAGAAAGTACATCATCAATATAAATGGTTTTTATATCAACCATTGGTATTACTCTATTTTATTGACCGGGTTGGTCACGGGTCAATTATTTCGGACTTCTTCATTTAAATCCTACCTACAAGACCGAGAAAATTAAGCTCTGCCCAACCTTGTGAATAAAATAGAGTAACAGGAAAACTAAAACCCTACGGCATGATAATTAGTTTTGGAAGTCTGCTGCACCTCACTTTTCTAGTCATGTTTTTCTTTTGTGGTGTGTTTATTACTACCAGACTCTAGACCACAACGGAAATGGAATGATTGACGTACTATACCCTGGTGTAACCCATCATTTCTTGCCATGAAATGCCTATAGCAATGCAGAGCTACTTATGTATGATAGCAATTTATATATTGACCTTCCCCCGTGCGGGAAACGGGTGTGAAAAGAATAGTCCCGCAGCCGCCCGTAAAGCTTGTCGTAAGAAGCGACTAAACGGGTCAAAATGTTTGCCGTGTGTTGCGACCTGTGTCGGGGAGGACGGGATCCTGGTCCACGTATGTGGGCTTTGACCCTTACTTCTCCTAGACAGGCGGTCAGATTTGGCTCGGTCTGATCAATCGGCTGGTCACGCCAAGCCCTGTAAAGCACCTTCTTGTTTATTTCAAACTTTTTTGCCGTAATATTTGAATTTATTACTTGATGTCAATTATGCTTTACAGAAGGCGGTGGCTCATGGGTCAATCGTGTGGATGTTATTCTGAAGAGTTGTATAGCCGGGTAACCCCTGGCACGACGCTTGTTTTCTTTAAGGAATACTCTGTGCGAGTATGCTGTCCTTGTAACCCTGGTGCTTTCAGCAGAAGACCCGTTGTATGACAGCATCGCCCCTGTTGGCGCTCCATGGCGGGCGGGGAGCAAGGCAGTGAAATTATTTACATTCACCATGGGAACCCAAAATAAACAAAAAACAACAAGTTCATGTGATAATTTAAAAAGAAACATTTCTTTAAGTGATAGTGAAGATCAAGATGTATCAGGCTCTTTCAAGCGACAAAATACAAATAATGATAGTTGGCCAAAAATTATTGTTCTTTCTAGTAAAGATGCCACTCGCCCTTTGACAAAGGCTTTGTCATTGCGAAAAAAAATCAAAAGCGTTACCGGAGTTGATATTCAAAAGGTCACCAAGCTTCGCTCCGGTAACCTTCTAGTCGAGTGTGCTAAACAACAACAAGTCAAAAACATATTGACAATTTCATCTATTTTGGAAATACCAGTATCAGCTGAAGCTCATCGATCCCTGAATCGTTCACAGGGTATCATTCGAGATAGAGATCGAAATCTTGCTGATTTATCAGAGCAAGAGATCTGCTCTGAACTTGAATCACAAGGTGTCATCCAAGTAAAAAGATTCACTAAAAGAGACGACAACAAAGTTATTAAATTCAATACTAACCTTATTACTTTCAATGCAGCTGTTCCACCAAGTCATTTAAATCTAGGCTATTTTAGTGTCTGTAGACATCTTTGTTCCTAATCCTCTTCGCTGTTTCAAATGTCAACGTTTTGGCCATGAAAAGGCTACATGCAACGGAAAAGAAAGGTGTGTAAAATGTGCACAGGAAGGCCATTCGGATTTCAACTGTGCCAACGATCCAAATGTGTTAACTGTAGCGCTGACCACCTTTCTTCATCCAAACAATGTCCCGTTCTTTTACAAGAAAAACAAATTCAAAAACTTAAAGCTGAAAAAAACATTTCATATCAGGAAGGTCGTCGTCAAGTCTCTATCTCGAGTGATACAACACCATCAAGGTCGTACGCGGAGGCTGCTAAACCCTCTAGGACATTTGGTTACCAAACTATGTACACCTGGCCGGAGGGTGAAATTAAGCCTCGTACATGCAATACCAATGGATGGATGTTTGGTGCCGACTGTTATGATAAAGAAACCCAAAAAGGTTTTGTCAAATACAGTAAGAAACCATGGAAAGAGTTGGATGATTCTCATCCCCCTTCACAAAAGTCCTCAGCAGGTCCAAACAACGATTCAGTGGTCGATGAGACATTGTATAAATACACCACGCAAGTCACCTTGGGCCGGATTTGGAGCTCCTACCAGAGTTTCCAATCCTCAGCCCTCTTCTTCTTCAACTTCTTCGTCAAAGAAAAAACAGTCTTCCTCAAGGTCATGGTCTGCTTCTCAAACTTCAAATAGACAGCAGCGATCCTCACAGCCGGATAGACGACAGAACTCATCACAACAGACGTCACCATTAAAATCTCGATCCAAGAAAGCCGAACGAAATGCAATTTATATGCATAATCATTTTGGCTCTCTTGCTGACGACATGGAGTCGGATATGGATCTTTCGGAAACACCGATCGAGCGTTCACAGAGCCAGTCTCCACACAGACGTAGGCGATCTCTCGGTAGACTTTCCGATCCTAATCAGACTCCAAAATGAGTACTATTATTCAATGGAATTGCCGAGGCCTCAAGGCCAATTTTCTTGAATTACACCTTTTAGTGCAGTCATTAGATCCAACTGTCTTTTGTCTTCAGGAAACTCACCTCAATGAAATCGACACGATTTCCTTGAAGGGCTTCTCTATGTATAGCAAATTTTCTAATACAGAGCGAGCTGCCGGCGGATCTTCCATCTTAGTAAAGGATCGCATTCTCCATAGTTCGATTCCTTTAACTACCGATCTGCAAGCAGTTGCCGTGAGAGTTTCATTACATCAAACCATAACTCTATGTTCAGTTTATATACCTCCAAATGATAATTTAACTTCAGCACAACTTCAAAATTTAACAGATCAACTTCCTGCCCCATACATGTTAATTGGGGACTTCAATGCCCACAATCCATTATGGGGCAGTGTTACCTTAAATGATAAGGGTAAACAGATTGAGGATTTTTTATCCAAAGAATCTCTTTGCATCTTTAATGATGGTTCTTCTACATTTTTACATTCTGGAAATGGAACATACTCATCAATTGATCTCTCAATATGTGATCCTTCTCTTCTAACAGATTTCTCATGGCAAGTCCATGATGATCTCTGTGGAAGTGATCACTTTCCTATTATATTAAAAGATCTTTTTGGTGAATCCGAACAAAGAATTCCTCGCTATAAGTTAGAGAAGGCCAATTGGCAAAAATTTTCAATACTTTGTTCGGAAAAATTAAGACCAGAACTTTTTGATCAGGACAAAGAACCAATAACATTATTTAACCAAACTCTTATCTCTATAGCTGATGAAACCCTCCCTAAGACCTCGGCAACTCCTAAAAAACTCAACAAACCTTGGTTCACAGACGAGTGTGACAAGGCTATCGACGATAGAAATAAAGCTCAAAAACAATTTGGCAAACATCGAACGAAAGAAAATTTGAGTAATTTTAGAATTTTTCGGGCGAAGGCAAGACGAACTTGTCGACAATCCAGGAGAACATCCTGGAGAAATTTTGTATCTGGTTTAACTTCACGAACTCCTATGAATAAAATTTGGAATTTCATACAAAAACTCAAAGGTAAAATCTCTAAATCCTCAGTTAAACATCTTAACGTTGGCAATTCCACTTTAACATCTGAAAAGGGCATAGCCAACAAATTAGCTGAGACTTTTGCTAAACATTCATCTTCATCTAATTACAAACCCGACTTTCAAAAATTTAAAAGAACAGCTGAAAAAACTAAATTGAACTTTAACTCCGACAATTCTGAGAGCTACAATTCTCATTTCTCTTTAGACGAACTTAAAACTTCTCTAATTAAAGCCCATGATACTGCATGTGGCCCTGATAGCATCTACTATCAACTTTTAAAACATCTTCCTGATATATCGATGAAGCTTAATACTCATCTAAATTCAATGAATGATATATGGATAAATGGAAAATTGCCCGAAATATGGAAGCTTGCCACTGTTGTTCCTATCCCTAATCCGGGGAAGGATTACACAGA
The DNA here is from genome assembly GCA_963971305.1 of Arcuatula senhousia. Classification (NCBI taxonomy): domain Eukaryota; kingdom Metazoa; phylum Mollusca; class Bivalvia; order Mytilida; family Mytilidae; genus Arcuatula; species Arcuatula senhousia. The sequence goes on from OZ020308.1 coordinate 31,994,470, forward strand.
TGCTTCCAACTATCGTACGATAGCCTTGACAAGCTGTGTCTGTAAGACTTTAGAACGCATGATCAATGATCGGCTCGTTTGGTTCCTCGAGTCCAATGGACTCATTTCGAATATCCAGTGTGGATTTCGACAAGGTAGGAGCACGATTGATCATTTGGTCCGTTTTGAGTCTTTTCTTCGAAATGCATTTGCAAAGAACGAACATGTGGTGTCTATCTTTTTCGACCTCGAAAAAGCTTATGACATCACATAGAAGTATGGTATTTTAAAAGACATTTCTGATATGGGGTTGAAAGGAAGGTTACCAACTTTCTTGGCCGACTTTCTTTCTGACAGACACTTTAATGTTAAAGTAAATAAAACTTTTTCTGAAGAGTTTGACCAAGAAATGGGTGTACCTCAGGGTAGCATTCATTCTGTCACTCTCTTTAGTATTAAAATAAATAGCATTGCCAAAGTCCTTCAAGACAATATCGAGGGTTCGTTATATGTTGATGATTTTGTAATATGTTACAGCGCCAAAAAAATGAATACCATTGAAAGACAACTACAACTATCTATGTCTCAAACGGATCGAAAAATGGGCCTCTGAAAATGGTTTCAAATTTTCAGAAAGCAAAACTGTTGCTATGCATTTTTGTAAGAAAAGAAAACTTCATCCCGACCCAGATCTCTTTTTATATGGCAAAAAAAATTAAGATAGTTGAAGAATCAAAATTTCTTGGCGTTCTTTTTGACAAAAAACTTACCTTTCTCCTCCATATCAAAATGTTAAAATCAAGATGCCTAAAAGCTCTTGATGTTTTAAAAGTTGTCTCCAGTACGGACTGGGGAGCTGATAAATCAGTTCTTTTAATAAATTTGTATAGGTCCATTGTACGATCAAAACTGGATTATGGTTCCATTATATATGGGTCTGCAAAAAAGTCGTACTTACAAATTTTAGATGCCGTTCATCATCAGGGATTGCGACTCTGTCTCGGTGCATACAGAACTTCTCCTATTAAGAGTCTGTATGCGGAGGCAAATGAGCCATCCTTGAAGCATCGCAGAATCAAACTCGGTCTGCAATATGCTACCAAATAAAAGCCTTTCCTAGCAACCCTGCCCACGACTGTTTTAAACCACCTCTCAGGAATATGTATGAAAAACATGAAAACAAAACTCCTCCTTTTGGTATTCGTATCGAACCTCACCTGACAAATCTGAAGATTGATTTAGAAACTATAAAACCTGTCAAGCCTTTGAGAGTCCCACCCTGGGGAACTTTTCAAGCCCAAATTTATTTTTGATCTCCGTAAAGATAAAAAATCTTAAACAAATCATCTACTTATTCAACAAGATTATTCCGAAATTAAATCTAGATATCCTGGATTTCTAACAGTTTATACAGATGGCTCTAAAGATAGTGATAGCGTTGCTGCTGCTGCTGTCTCAGGAAAAAGCACGTCAAAACAACGCCTCCCGTCTGCTGCTTCCATTTTTACAGCTGAAACAAGAGCCATCATTTTAGCCCTTAAGCTAATTGATGCTTCTGAGCACTCTCAATTCTTTATCTGTTCCGATTCTCTCTCTTGTCTTCTGGCAATTGAAAATTGTAAATTGAAAAACCCATTAATTTCTAAAATTGTATACATGGTTCATCAATTGATTAGAGGTGGCGTAGAATTGATTTTCCTATGGGTACCCAGTCATACTGGTATTCATGGGAATTCAGTTGTGGACAGGGTTGCAAAGGAAGCCCTCCGTAAACCAGTGTCCAATTGTTTTATTCCTTATTCGGATTGTAGAAATACAATCCGAGTATATGTCCAAAGTTTATGGGACGAGGTTTGGGCTGCCGCTCAACACAACAAACTTCATGAGCTCAAGCCACAGCTTGGGGAGAATCATGCTTCATTCCGATGCCGTCGAGACCAGGTAGTCATCACTAGATGTCGTATAGGACATTCTAGAGTCACCCATGGCTACCTGATGACACAGGAGAAGGAGGTCCCGATGTGTATCCCTCGTGACGCACGGTATTCTGTGAGGCATGTTCTCCTCGACTGTGGTGATCTTGCTCCAATTCGCATGAAGTATTTTAACTGTGCATCCATGCACGATTTGTTAAGCGGCATCCCAGCCGATGCCATTTTATCCTTTTTAAAAGAAATCGGTCAGTATTCAAAATTATAGTTTTTGTAATCACCATTTGAAAGTTAATTTGATGTCATAATATTTAGCTTATTTTTGTTAAGTTCTTTGTTTTCCTATTGCTTTAAATGGTTTTATTGTTTTAGTGTGTTATTTTTTAATGATTATTTTATCTATTTATTTTTTTGGCATACTTTTTGTTTTATCTACGGTCTTTTGTCTTTGATTTATATTAACATGTTATTAACATAATTATTTCAACTTGTTTATGTCCCGATGATGGCTGCAATATCGCCGACGGGACATTAAGCAACTAACGATCAATCAATCAATCAATATATTGACCTTACATTATTATTCATTTTTGACATTTCAGATTAATTAATTCTCTTCAGTATTTTTGCTTTTGCTATAGCAATGCAGAGCTACTTATGTATTAAAGCAATTTATATATTGACCTTACATTAGTATAATTTTTTTACATATAAGATTTATAATTCCTCTCAGTAATTTTTCTTTTGGTTTTCTCATATATTATCTTATATTTTGAAATGTTTATCAATGTAAAGAAAACTTCCTACACTTCGATTGAATATTAGATAAACAAGCAATTAAAAACCTGATTCTAACTTAAATAATTAATATGCAGGTATTGATTTTTTTTTTTAATTTAATGCTTCATTAATGGCTTCATTTAAAGGACTTTGACATGTTTGAGTAAATATTATCTTATTATCTAAAAAATATTATAAGAAATTATTTTTTCACAGGTGAGAGCATGATACAATTCCAGAACGGAATGAAATTTTCAACCTTTGATCGGGATAACGACATTTATGCAGGCTCTTGTGCACATAAATATACAGGAGCGTGGTGGTACGACCACTGTCATCATAGTAATTTAAACGGCCTTTATCTTGGAGGACCTCATAAAACATTTGCAAATGGAGTAAATTGGTATAATTGGAAAGGACATTACTACTCTCTCAAATCTACTGAAATGATGATACGAAGATTATGAATTCCCAGAAGCATGTTAACATTACATGCTTATGATTTTTGATGTTCCGCTATATGTACTAGCAAGACAAGTCATTTTGGTCGATTCGGTTCTAGATAATAGCTCGAAAAAGCTTATTTTATGTATTCAGATACTACATTTGTAACAAAATTTTGTTCAGCTGTTTAGATTTCTTATTTGTGAAAATTTCGTTGTTTGTCTCAACGATTTTTTTTTTATTCTAGTGATAGATTGGTTTATTGTCATTATGTCATACAGCATTTTTTTCTCTTTTCAATTTTTTTTATTTAAATGTTCATCATTACTTTTCCTTTTAATTGTCTTAATTATAAATAATTTTTTCTAGGATATGTAATTCTCTATTTTTTCACAAGGTCTGACAGAGCCTATTTTATAGTCCTTTAGGTAGGATTTAAATGAGGAAGTCCACAATAATTGACACTGGACTCAATAACCTGGTCATAAATAAAAAGAGCAATACACCGAAAACTGATTAATCTATATAGAATTTTTTTAAAACGTAGTAGGATCTAGATATTATTGTTCTAAATAAATTTTTGAACATTTTTTGATTTATTCTATTTGTTTAAAGTTTTTTTTAGTAAAGTCGATTTTAAGTTAAGGTGGGACGATACCAAATGACATATATCCAGATTTTAATGAAAATTGGTAGACGTATAGTTCGTATTGATATTCACCCATATATAAAATAAAAAATGGGGGTCACGGACCTCGTTTTTCAAATAAATTCATTTGAAAACTGCAATTTCGGCGGAAAATTAACGAAGACATATAGGAAATACAGCTTCAACACCATTTATTTTTACTTTTTATGCACAAAATTGGACTAACGATATACAAATAATGACCAAAAACTAACATACTATTCCTTGGAAAACTTGCGATGAATTCATGTAAATTAAAGGATATGTCAAGGACTTCGTTTTTAAGATACGGTTATGTAAATGTTCCAGACCGTATGCGTATTCAGACCGTACGCGTACGGTCCGGACCGAACGAGTATATTTTCAAAATACCTGTACGGTCAGACCTGCATTTTCTAAGATCAATATCGATCCTGTAATAATGCATTAATTTTCTTATATTTAACTAGTATATTTTTTGTACAGAGTTCACACAATATTTAAAATCAATTTAGTGTTGTGAATTAGAAGTGAGTACTTACTCATATACGTCAGTTGTAATAACTAAAACAGTCATTGAAATTTGGGAGGAAAGGTTTGAAGAATATAAGTTATACGTAATTGTCGTCATCCTCAAACTTTACTTTACTGAATATAATTTTAAAATGATTTTTTAATCATCATTACGAAGTCTGACATTTTTTGGACCCTATATACCGGTAAAATCCAACAACAAAGCAGAGAATAAAAACTAAAGAAAAAATCTACCAAATAAATATTAAATACCTTATTTCCAAATTCTCTCACCTACCGCCTTTCTATATTTTAGCTATTTACAAATTCTGACTTTAGTTTTATTTTGTTTGCCTTGTTATTTTAGTTTGCTTTCCTCTTTTCGTTTTTTTTTTTTTGAGTTTTCCTATTTTTTCCGTAGGAATCTGGGAGTTTTTAATAACACTATTTAGGTTGAAAATAAAATATTGTTTCCTAATACTGTATGAATAAATGCAAATTTAAAGAAATACCAATGTGGTCTGAATACTTGTATGGTCTAGCTCGTTTTAGACCTTACGGGTATACTTGCACGGTCGGACCGTACGCGTACGGTCGGACTGTATAGGTATACTCGTACGGTCCGGACCGTACGCGTACGGTCTGAATACCTGTACGGTCTGGAACATAAACATTGCCTTTACGTGAAAAATGCAATAGAATCTTACTAAAATTGACGTTGTTTTTCACGACGTTCAGACAGATTTTTCTGTGTTCAGGTAAATTTTATCGGTAACGTTGTTTATAACATAACGTCCCACCTTAATATATCTTACGCTCTCTTGTCATGGGACATCCATTTATTTTTTAACTAAAAGTGTTAAGCAGTATAATATTTATTCGAGAGAATTTGAGGCGAAAATAGAGATATTTTGTCTTTATGCAATCTGAACTTCAGGAAAAACTGTTCTTTTTTAAAAACATGTGTCATTATTTTGTTTGTTTATATCTAGGTCCTACTAAACTTTAGTTGTCCTGATGAAATGTCGTGTTTGCTTTTCATATAAGTATAATAATATTCAAATGAAAAATTTAATCAATACTGCTCAGCCTTAACATGCAGGTCTTTGAATTGAGTTCTTCAATGTGTTTAAATTGTCTATCGATTTTGTCTATGTCGTTTTAAGAATTCAAAATTTGAATGTTTATTTAGTCATATAAATTACTGTATTCTTTTCTACTGTAGGGTTGTCGCCTTTATACTGTTGTGTCACCTTCTGTCAATGTGTCATAATAATGTTAATATATTGTGTTCATGCAAATACTTGTTTTTGTTTGTGTTTCTAGTGTAAATTGTTATAATTTCATGTTAAATATTTGCTCTCTTCAATAAAAGATTCATTTACTAGATTGTTTGTCGGTTTCGGTCTTAAATATTATTCACCCGTGTATCCCACGGTGACGCCAAATTATTCTGCATATTTGTATATGTATTGATTTCTGGTTGCCATTCACAATATTCGGTAACCATTTATCTGATCATTGAATGTTGATATTTTATGTTTATTATATATTATCTGAAAATATCATTTCTTTAACCACCTGTGCATCCCACGGTGGAATTTATTTTATTGATTATATCTATTGATTATTTATTGATTATGAAGATTTATATGATATATTATGATATATGAGAAATAAAAAAAGCACGTGGTAACTTTATAAATGCAGTCAGAAAGGTGGTCAGAACGAGACAAAAGAATATGCGCTCTTCAGTAAATAAGGTAGAATTTGATTCGGCATGTTTACGTAGTAACTATGGGCATTAAAAAGTTCATTAGAGCAATTTTTAAAATAAATTGTGATATAAAATATGTTAAATGAAAGTAAACAACACCGAATTTGCCTTGGTTTATTAAATTTTCAGCGTGAAAAGAGCACATTTCTCATGTTAAGTGATATTATGGGGTCTGATTTCCTTTCTGACAAATAAAACATCATGCTCCTAATAATCTGAAAAAAAATATAACCAACAGATAAGACTCCATTCTTTCTGATAAAAAATTCCTGAACCCGTCGCTATAGCGTTATTGATAAAAATGATTGTCAAAGTTTCATAAGTTATTTGTGAATCCCCCTTTCTAAATATAGAAATTTCATTCATAAAATAAATAAACATTGAGAGTATCTCATACCCAGCTAAAAATAGCAATGGTCTACTCGACTTCCTAAAATATTTTTTCTTTAATTCTGCAATATATAAGGCCTTAACTGGTGAAACTGTTTAAATTTTACTTTTTAGTAATATAATGCATGTCTTTATAATAAAATGATAATAAGCAAATGTGAAATGACGTTTTAGAAGGGGGAGGTCTATTAAGTGAGGTTTGTTCGATTTGTAAAACTGTTATCGTCTCCCTTCATTTGCCTAGCAACGTTTTAGACTTGCTTGTGACAAAAAAAAACATTTTTCTCCGATTTCCTAAAAATTTTGTCAACAAAAAAATCATAAGATTGGTCGTCATCTGTCACAGTATGTAACCCGTCGCACTTACCATTATTTTTTAAATTCAACATGTTTATCACCTTTATAGAGTTCCGGTTATTCCTTAGAAAAAATTAATTCCTTTTTTATCACAAATTATTATTCTATGCGTAAAACATCCTAACTAAGAAAAAAGAACAATATTTTGTCCATTCACTTGAAAATAACCATGACCTACTTTTTATTAATCAAAAGATTAAGTTGGTGATTTCAGCTCACCGCGTCATTCAAAATGATGTGTTTTTCGAATCAGTTAGACATACAAATTATTTACAAGGGAGATAATATTTTGTCACCACCTGTCTGACTGAATGAAAACCGGAACACAGGAGATTTAAATGATTCTTGTTTGTATATTTAATGTAACGGTTGATTTGTCACGATTAACTGACAATAATACATTGTGATTTCCCTGCTGCTGTACAGTCCGATTTCCACCGAAAAGAGAACAAAAGAATTTAACTCTTCTATCAAACGAGGTAGAAAAGTGCTATTGGGTTGTTTACGCTGTTGTCAAGACCTTTAAAAAGTTATTAAACGACACTTTTTGACAAAATTGTTCTTAAATACGGATTAAACATTTATTTCTTAACTTACATACAAAATATTACGACCGAAAATGTTTTACGTTTACAAATATTTTAACTTTTGTGTCAAATGGGGGGTGTTGTTATTTACTGTTACACTTTTTTGCCCGTGACAGGAAAAATCTACAAAAAATTCCAATTACACAGTAAATATTTTCCTATAAATTGATGCTACAGTCAAGGTGGCACCTCAAACATTTACAGAGATACGTAATTCTAAAGTTGGTTCTTTTTTAGTGCCTGTGTTATAACTATTTACCCAACGAACACACCCGTCCTTGACATTGCGATAAATAACAAAAGAAAAATGCTATCTATTCACTAAAATATTTTTATAAAAAATAGTTTCATTTAATTTGTATAAAAATTAAAAAAATAAAATATGATTTTCATTTAAAGAATCAAAAGGATATTTAATCTATTTTGAGTTGCGAGGATTTGACCTACTTAAATACACAGACATTGAATAACGACCAATCTTGTGTTTTGTTGATCTTTGATCGCTTTATTTAAATTAATAGAGAACCGGTTTTATATAAGATTGATAAACGTACCCGTTAAGAAAACAAAAACAATTTGTATCGCTTGAGTAGCAACACAAACTGTTTATATAAAATATAAATGAATTGGATTCAAATTATTATAGGTTTTGTTCTTTGTTTCAAAATGTATCGTTATGCAACTTGTATAGTATTATTATAAATAAGTTAATTCGTTTTAATGTATAGAAACTGTACAAATTTGACGGCTGGCTTTTGTATATTCCACGCCTCCCCCTTTTCAAAGTCATTTCAAAACTTCCATGCAATTGACAAGTTTCCTTTTCAAGATTAACAGTGGTCGTTTGTATTTAGCCTCTACGTCTTCATAATATCATGGAAAACAGTCGCACAAATTTAAATCTGAACCATATATTTTATCATGGCAATGTCGGATACAGAGAGGGGGGGGTGATCGGGGTTTTGAATCTCCTTTCCATTGAATAAGTTTGTTACTTTCGTGCAAGGTTTTTGTGAAATTGACCATAAACCCTCCTCCTTTCCTCAGAAGACTATAAGCGGTACCCCCCTTCTGCTGTGAATCAATTCTGGATCTGCCCCTCACGGTCTGCAACAAAAGTTTTCCTATCCAAATGTTAAAATTAAAAGATAAACGATACATGAATTAGAATTTAGATGGAGGTAGTAAGTCTGCATTTCAAAATTATGTAAATTATATATCTGTTATTTCTTTTGCGCAATGTTACATCTCTATAAAAACCTATCAAACACACCACTTGTACTTGGTCAAATATAACATTAATTCCCCTGAAATTACTTGACTACGGGCTATTCAAAAGTGTTACACTTTTTTGCCCGTGTGCATAGAATTTTTCCAATTAGCTGATTCGGTGTCTTTCTGTATTTGCAATTACTAAAGCGAATGTGTAGGTGGCACCCATGGAAATAAATACACAGGAATTTTTTAACAAAAACAGATTATCAGTTCTGCTTGGCCTTAACGACGTGTTTGTGTTAAAATAATGAATCTCTATCATTAAGTATGGTGATTTAGATTGTATTCATAGAGGCATAAATATGTCTAGACCTTACCTTTTAAATTACAAGTCGCTTAATCCAACACCTGATTTTTAATCGCATATTGTATAAGAGTGCATCTCACCTTAGCGTCATGTATTTTTAAGGTACTATTTTTAACCTTTTTACAGGAGAGCGAAAAAATAGGGCAGATAATTTTTTAACGGTGGAAAACGGACTGTGTAATCTATGTATATCTGTAAATATTTTGACCTCTTGTACACTATGTGTCTGAGGATAATAAAGTATTTGTTGATGTTGTAGAAATTATTCATATTTATTATTGTAAATCCTTATTAAAGCTGAGGCCCAATAATGCCAAACCTTACAAGGAGTTTTCATCCCCCCTTAGTTATACATGGGTATGCAGATTAAGAGGTTTGCTTAAAAGCAGGAAAAGTTGAAACTTATCACTGCATCATGTTAGTGTTTATTTTTGTTTACGCATCAGAGATAACTTCCATGTATCCAGTCCGAAAACCGGTGGTATTTAAACAATAGAATGTGAGCTCTTCATCGGAAAAGATAGGAAAGTCAATTCGAATGTTTATCCTGGTTGTCAAGTGAATCAAAAGTTCTTTTTAGTACAAAATTTCTTCCAATTTTAGGTTATGCTGATAAAATAAACTTTTTTCAATTAAAAAGAGTTTTTAAAAGTAACAGATTGCATTGTTATGCATGTATTATGTGGATATTTATGAAATGCATACGGTGCAAAGTGAAATGGATCGCACAACTTTAACTTTTTTATAAAAAATTGAAAAAAAAATCACACTATTTGTTTAAATGTATATCTTCCCATCTGCAAATTTTCAGACATGTACTGCAAGAGGTTAAGCCAAAATAAAATCAAGAAAAAGACCTATTTTTCTAGTCCGTCTTGACAACCTTCTCTTTAAAGGACACGATTTACCTGTTGAATTTGATTACGTCATAGAACATGTTTACCTTTTTGACCGGTGTCCTTAAATTGGGATCAACAACATGTGAATTTGCATTGTATTTGATTAAATGTCCAATTCAATCTTCAGTCATCCGTTTTAAAAATAGGAATGCCCCCCTTTTATCATGTTTATTATTAATGAAAGATAGAACTTGGTTGTGTCCCTTGAAAGTATTTCATAGTTACACCTTGAATTCAAATGGATCGTTAAGTGATAACAGTAAAATATAATTTCCAAACTAATATCTGTCGTAAGAAAAGGTAACAACCTAACATTCCCACAAATTTCGAGAATGTACTGCAGGTATTACGCCTTGTGTGATTTTTTTAAGGTTGAGTTGACATTTTAATTTTTTCCAACCGCCAGCAAGTTTCACTCGATTTGTTAAAATATGCACTTTTGTTGACCTTATAAACAACTGTTTACGCAACAGAAAAGATTCTTTAATAACATGACATGTCCAACGTATATGATAGTAGTCAGGTCCATGCGCAATAAATGAAAGTTGAAGATTGTTTACATGCCGTCGCCATCGTCGTTGTCATCGTTAAAAATTTAAAAACACATTAGCTTTTTTCCGCAGGGGAGATAATTGAATACCACTAGATATTAGACTGTATCTTATTGTCACAGGGGTCTATTTGAAGTAATTTATATTATTCAACGACAAATATATTAATATTTCATTACAAGACCAATTGATGTCTAGGCCTGCGTTGCAGGGCAAAACGTAGAACGAAATGAGCCCGGTATGGAAACTCCATAGTTTTGACACTTGCATCCTATGGTAGACTAACAAAGCATATTTATCACATGTATGCAACCCATTATACACTACATTGTGTATTTAGAAATAAAAATATTTAAAGTTCCTTAGATCTAACTAGAATGTAAGTTCGGACCATATATAGTTAAATCTAATGTTTGGTTTTTGAGATTCAGATTACACACGACATTCACCTCTATAGCGCGATGGATGGACGGACGGACGGTGTGACCAGAATCCTAGACCTACATGCTTTCCCCTTCTGTGACGCAAGTAAATGAGTCATTCTAATTCGAATACCTTCTAAAGATGAAGTGGAACCAAACATATGTCTATATGGCTCACATTACCAGGATGACAGATATCAATTTAGACAGGGAGTCAAAATGCATATTTAATTATTTACATAAACCAACCTCTTCTCAGAGCTTACTTTTGAAATAAGTATATAAGTCATACAAGCGTAGTGATACGGAGAGAAGTATGGATTGTATATTTACTAGCGGTTGATCCATCTTATATTTTTATTGCTTGAGAGAATATTAATAATTTAATATTTTAACCTTTTGCTTAAAGTGATTTTAAAAAAAAAATACTAATTTAAAAGTGATGTTTACGAAAAAATATAAATAACTATAAATTATTCTTTTACAGCATGGTCTTCTCCATTGTCACCACCCACTGAACATGGAACGGTATCGGAACGTTAGTTTATAGTTATCGCAGGGTTTTTTAAAACTATATAGTTCTCAGAACGTTTTAAGAATGGTCACTCCTCAAATTTCTTATATTAAACTTTTTATACTTTGTGGTGTAAATAAAGGTAATAACAAAACTACCGAACTTGAATGATCAATCTCATAGTCCAGAGAAAATGACAAAAACAAATCAGTCATACCGGAGAACTGGTGGATCGCAATGGTCCTGACTTGGTGAAAAGTCCCCATTCAAATATGGTCCCTCTGGCCACGTTATCACTGGTGACCTCAACATCGTGGAAAATGACTTACTTCGCGATGTTTTGGCTAAAGGACCTAAATATCGTGAGCCAAGACGAATCAACTGGAGCTATAATTTCAAAACAATTATGGATTCAGTTGAGGACTATGCCAGAAAATGGGCCAAAAAAGAACAGGAGAAAGAATGTGACGTTTTGTCAGAATGGGTAAAAGCTGTGAGGTCATTGGTTTTGAAAAGAATCAATTCTTTGAAAGGCTCAATGAGCACTAAGGCAACATCCATTTTCAGCAACGCTGATGTTGCCAAAACACTGTTTACCTTACATGACAAATATGTTGTTGTACCTGCAGACAAAGCACCAAATAACATCATTTGTGTGTGCAAGAAACACTATATTGACTGTTTGACAGCTGAATTGGGGGTTGGTTGTACCAGCAATAGTACCACATACACGGCTACAACACTGTCTAAGGAGGAAATCATTGACAATCACAAATCTGTCATTTCCTCCTTCGGCCTTTCTGTTGGTGGCAGTAATGATGACATTCCATCCCTGTATTGGATTCCTAAATTACATAAAAATCCATACAAACAGCGCTTCATTGCAGGGTCATCGAAATGTACCACTAAACCTCTTTCAGTCCTGTTGACCTCAATACTGACGGCAATAAAATCCGGCCTCCAGAAATATTACGATTGTTGTTATTCTAGAAATGGTGTCGATCAAATGTGGATCCTGAAGAATTCGAAAGAACTGATGGAGATTCTTAACTCTAAATCAGTTTCATCTTGCAACAGCATCAAGACTTTCGATTTCTCCACACTTTACACTTCTATTCCACATGAACAACTGAAATCACGATTGGCACAGCTGATTAAACGCAGCTTTTTCAAAAAGAATGGAAAACGCAGGTACAAGTTTCTTGTAGTCGATTATACCAAGACCAAGAACAAATTTACAGAAGATCAAATAATCGACATGCTCAACTTTCTTATTGACAACATATTTGTTCAGTTTGGTGGACCTGTTTTTCAGCAAACAATAGGGATTCCAATGGGCACTAATTGTGCACCTTTGCTTGCTGATTTGTTTCTTCATTCATATGAAGCAGACTTCTTACAATCTCTTCTAGACAAAAAAGACCGTAGACTAGCTCTCTCTTTCAACCTCACGTTCCGTTATATTGATGATGTCCTTTCACTAAACAATTCTCGATTTGGTGACTTTCTCCATCTCATATATCCCCAGGAGCTTGAGATAAAGGACACAACGGATTCGTCCCGTGCGGGGCCCGGGTGGCGAATAGGCCCGCAGCAGAGCCTAGCTTGTCGTAAGAGGCGACTAAGGGTCTTGGGATTCTGACGTCGGGTCAGTGCTCAGCCCACAGAGCGACCAAGTGTGTACCCTAGGTGGCTGAATAGGGTAGCCCTCGTCCGCGGGGGTTGTCAGGTCTATAATACGGAAACCCTGACCGCCGACCATAGTGGGCCAACGTGTGTGGAGAGTGCCACGCTTCATGCACGTAAAAGACCCCTTTGTGGACCGCCCAGTAGTGCACCACATAGGCTAAATTTTCCGCCCCTACCCATCTCTCCCCTTTTCCTGTGGTTCTTCAAAATTTACCGGTCCTTTGTGTCCCACCCCATCCCCATATTTCATTCATCATCATCATTTCATGTTCATTTTATCATCCTTTTCATGTTCATCGCCTGTAAATAACCTATATAGCGTTGCACGGGCGTAAAACACCAACTCACTCACTCACTCACAACGGATTCTAGGAAGTCTGCTTCATATTTAGATCTACATCTAGAAATTGACTCACAAGGAAGACTTTCAACAAGGCTCTATGACAAACGTGATGACTTCAACTTTCCAATCGTCAACTTTCCCTTCTTGTGTAGCAACATTCCGTCCGCTCCAGCTTATGGAGTTTACGTATCTCAATTGATTCGTTACTCCAGGGCGTGCGGGACGTACATCGATTTCCTTAGCAGAGCGACACAGCGACACGTCTGACGCAAAAATTGCTCACACAGGGTTATGTTGCTCATCGGTTGTTGTCTTCACTCAAGAAATTTTACGGAAGACATCATGCACTTATAGACAAATATGGGATTTCGATCTCTCAGATGAGTGCAGATGTTGGTTTGTCATAGGGTGTTGTTTTGTCTTCCTTTACCGGATTTGACACGCTGAATGGACTATTGGCAACGCGACGGGTGTGCTATAGCAAGCAGGAACTGCTTACTCTTCCGGAGCACCTGAGTTCACTCTTGTTTCGACTGGAGTTCGCGTTGTTGATTGATATTCAGTTATTTTGTGTTTCCATGTTTTACATGTTGTCTGTTTTTGTCCCGTTCTTGTTGGTGTTTACTGGTTTTGTCTCTGCCCTTTCGGACTTTTGATATTCGGATACCCCATTGGTACCTCTGCTTCTTTGATACAGGCATTTCAAACGAAATGGTGGGTTAAACCAGGTTTTATGGCGCCAAACCTCCCTCTTCCATTGCGATCTTAGGATCCGGTAATGACCATAGAACACAACATAGTTGTGAGACACAATAGGGATATTGAGGTGATCATCTCAGTACAGCAAACCAGTCAAACACTAACTATCATATCTTTTAACTCAATTTTGAACTTTTCTACTAGTGGCTGATAACGAAGAAATAATTTTTTTAGTGATCGTATGAGACGTATTTTTTATAGCCCTGCTTCAAAAGTCGGTCACACGAAGAAACCGGTGTCTGATCAAAAAATCTGTGAAATGTGTGCAAGCTCTGGCATATCGAATAAGTTGAGAAATATAAACACCGTATGCAGGAGAAGTAGGTATATTGCTCTGTAGATTAGGAAATTAATAATTTGAAAATTAAAATCGTCTCGTTTATCGTAAATTTTTGACAATCATAAATCTGTCATTTCCTCCTTCGGGCTCTCTGTTGGTGCTGACAATGATGACATTCCATCCCTGTATTGGATTCCTAAATTACATAAAAATCCATACAAACAGCGCTTCATTGCAGGGTCATCGAAATGTACCACTAAACCTCTTTCAGTCCTGTTGACCTCAATACTGACGGCAATAAAATCCGGCCTCCAGAAATATTACGATTGTTGTTATTCTAGAAATGGTGTCGATCAAATGTGGATCCTGAAGAATTCGAAAGAACTGATGGAGATTCTTAACTCTAAATCAGTTTCATCTTGCAACAGCATCAAGACTTTCGATTTCTCCACACTTTACACTTCTATTCCACATGAACAACTGAAATCACGATTGGCACAGCTGATTAAACGCAGCTTTTTCAAAAAGAATGGAAAACGCAGGTACAAGTTTCTTGTAGTCGATTATACCAAGACCAAGAACAAATTTACAGAAGATCAAATAATCGACATGCTCAACTTTCTTATTGACAACATATTTGTTCAGTTTGGTGGACGTGTTTTTCAGCAAACAATAGGGATTCCCATGGGCACCAATTGTGCACCTTTGCTTGCTGATTTGTTTCTTCATTCATATGAAGCAGACTTCTTACAATCTCTTCTAGACAAAAAAGACCGTAGACTAGCTCTCTCTTTCAACCTCACGTTCCGTTATATTGATGATGTCCTTTCACTGAACAATTCTCGATTTGGTGACTTTCTCCATCTCATATATCCCCCGGAACTTGAGATAAAGGACACAACGGATTCTAGGAAGTCTGCTTCATATTTAGATCTACATCTCGAAATAGACTCTCAAGGAAAACTATCAACAAAGCTCTATGACAAACGTGATGACTTCAACTTCCCAATCGTCAACTTTCCCTTCGTGTGTAGCAACATTCCGTCCGCTCCAGCTTATGGAGTTTACGTATCACAATTGATTCGTTACTCCAGAGCTTGTGGGAGTTACATCGATTTCCTTGGCAGAGCGTCACGTTTGACACAGAAATTGCTAACACAGGGTTATGTTGCTCCTCGGTTGCTGTCTTCACTCAAGAAATTTTACGGTAGACACCATGTACTCATAGATAAATATGGGATTTCTATCTCTCAGATGAGTGCAGATGTCGGTTTGTCATAGGGTTTTGTTTTGTCTTCCTTTACCGGATTTGACACACTGAATTGGAAATTGGCAGCGCGACGGGTGTGCTATAGCAGGCAGGAACCGCTTACTCTTCCGGAGCACCCGAGTTCACTCTTGTTACGACTTGAGTTCGCGTTATTGATTTCTGTTCGGTTGTTTTTATGTTTTGTGTTTCCTTGTGCTGTTCTTGTTCATGTTTACGGGTTTTGTCGTTGCCTTTTCGGACTTTTGACACTAGAATGCCCCTTTGGTGCCTCTGCTTATTTGTACTGAGATGACCACCTGGGTCAAATTCGAGGTGCAAATCCAAGAAAGACGTGAAGTAATTAGATTCGGTGGTCTCTATATCTCCAATTCCGGAGGATATATTGAAGGAATCCAACTACCAAATGAAGTGTTATTGACAGAAAGGACATCGTCAATATATCTGAATGTAAGATTAAATGACCTCGCTCTTTCATCTTCTTGTTCTTTACGAGTCCCTGAAGAAATTCAGTCTCGTAAGTGTATAAAAACAAATCAGCGAGGAGAGGAGCACAGTTTGTGCCCATTGGAATGCCGATTTGTTGTTGAAAAATCTCTCCTCCAAAGGTGACAAATATGTTGTCAATGAGGAAATCAAGCATACTGCAAACTTGTTCCAGCGTGTAACAAATTTTATCTTTGAAAGATGTTTTGGAAAAGAATGTAGAATAATAACCCAAAACAACAAAATGTAAATGATAAATAGTTGTCCACTTTATCAAATGACAAAAAGAAAACCATAGGTCCGTGTACTCGTTTCCGAGATATATGACGTCAAAAATTTGGCGGGAAATTAGACTCCTCTAGATTTTACATTACTTTTATCTTGAGATGTTTTTGACCTTATAAACTATGAAGTTGTATCAAGAATTTTAAGAAATGTTGGATCTTAAGGTTTATACAATCAGAAAATGTTATAAAAAGTAGAGGTCAGTGTGCAAAAAATTTCTTCAGTATTCAAAGGTAAAATCTAGAGGAGTTCCGAATTCTGACTGAAATCCAGAAATATGAACAGTGACCATTCTTAAAAACGTCCCTTCGTAACGTTCCGCTGTAACCTTTTTAAAACGTTCCGTACGAACGTTATTATATCGTTCTATCAAGGTCAAATATTTCATGGATCGTTCTGAGACCGTTAGTACAAAACGCAAGAAAACAGACTGTAATTAAAACGTTTTAAGAAGGTTTTACAGGTCCTTCGAAAAAATGAAGAATTTCTTCTTTAATACATGTAAGATACTTATTAAAACATAATTGTTATACATGTAGCATGCATATTTCCTTAACAATTATTTGATAAAAGGAATTGTTTTAAATGCGTCAAGCGATATGTATTTCAGCATTTTAAAAAGGATTCTTTCATATTTTTTTATAAATACATTCAATATTGGTATTTATCAATATATCATGGTCTAATTCACATTTTAAAAATATGAATATTCGCAATTGTTTATATATATTCTTATGAAAATACAAATTTACATAAAAATAATTTCAATTTGAAATTCGGTAATAAACATGTGAAGTATCTTGCACTTGAAAATAGACATGCGCACAGCAGTATCGCCCGCGTTTGAAAAATGCATGTGTAGTGATTATGACTGCCGACAGGATAGATACATTTCAATGTCTCGGATATACCGGTAAGAAACTATTTTTATTTAGACAAAATGTTAGAAAAGAACAAATTATATTTGGGTTTCTAACGGATTTGATTAATATGTATAAACTATCATCACCCGGGTTAACCTGAGATCGTGAAGTCGGTGGTTATCGTGAACTCGGTTAGGCAAAATGTAAACAAACGAAAATTAACCAATGGGAAAAGAGAAATTTCGACTTAAATGTAGTCGTTAACGTGGTTAATGTTATCGTTCAACCCGGTTTGTTCCTTTTTACTGTTATCGTGAACCGCGATTTTTTTAAATGTAATATGTACCAAAAGGTTCCTTCTCTTATCAAATAGTGTAAGTTCAGATGTTTGAAACCTTTGTTAGTGTAACAAATTAACTTTTTGGTCTTTGAAATTAAGAGTATATCTCATTAACAGATTAAGGAAAGAAACCAAAAAGGTTAAACATAGGTAAAATTACCGGACTATAATAATATACATGTATAATACTGTAGTAAGGTTGTCAACCTTACGCAATTTACCACTCTCTAATTAATTACAGCCGGTGTTTGGGAAACTTGGGGTATATACATGCGTCCGATTATTTATCTCTGACCCTTTTAAAGTACTTTATAAAGATTTATCTTACTTTTTTTAATTTACTTTTCCATTACAACTTGGTTTAATTGTTTTGGTCGTGGTCCAAAATCGTGGACCTATATATAAACGGTATGGCAAATTGCAACTTCGAATTCGGGTTAAATTTATAAGCAAAAATCCTTAGACGGACAGACACACGGACACGAATAGATATCATTAACATAATAAACCAACAGCTTATTCAATATTGGCTCTATATACATGTGTACGACCAATTAATTTTGCTTATAAAAAAATACACCATGTCAAGACATAGTGACCGTCTTTTTGTTACACAGGAAGTAGATAGAGAGCGACAGACCTAAAATCAATTCCAATATGCAATGGGACTGCTACATATCAAATACCAAAAGGCTGTAATAAGTAGTTGTACTTCGTGGAATCCAGCAAAAAGAGGGATATTTGCAAACCTTTATCATATCATTGACCTTTATAATTAATTCTAAATCTTATGGCAGTCGTTATGTACAGAATATTTAACATGAAAAGGGGCTTCACTTGGTTCCGAATCCGTGCGGTGCACGGGAGGCGAATATGCCCACAAAGGCGCTAAGCTTGTCGAAAGAAGTCCATTAAAGAGCGCTCAGAAACGCCTGACATTGGATCCGTTCGCTTAGCCCATATAACGACTGGGATATGTGACTAAGATAGTTGAATGGGGCAGCCCTGTCATTATGAATACCGGAGTCATCATGTTATAATTCGGAAAACGTGACTGGTCAAGGTGAGTGGATATGGCCTGTGGCTGATCCAGAAATTTTGAAAGGGGAGGCCCGTAATTAAAAAAAGTCTTTGGGACTTCTTATTTAATACAGTTCCTAACCAATTTTTTTTCTCAAACGGGAGGTGCGCGCCCGGCACGTCGGTCCTCAACACACTTTTGATTAGTCATGCTTAATGCACGTAAAAAATCACTTTGAGGATCGCCAAGTAGTTAAATTTTCCGCCCCTATCCACCTAGCCCTTTATCCCGTGGTCTTCAAAATTTACAGTTCTTTTGTTTTCCACCCAAACCCTTTTTTTCTCGCTCAGTGTGTGTCGGTTCAGCCAGGATTCAGTATTGCATTTTCGACAAATAAGGGTTGCCTATGTGAACCCGGTCAAGGGTTGGCTATATCCCACTCTGTTAAGTGTTGAAACTAGTATATATATGATCTCATTTCAGGTAAGGGTTCTTATTTGTCAGTCACCATAGGTTTAAGTTTCAGATTATGCGATTTTTTTGGGGGAAGGGTTTCGTCTTTTCTGGGTACATTGGCCTATGGTGCATTGGGGGTACAATAGCCTGTGTTATGAGTTAGTACATTTCCTTCTCGTTTATGGTCGTACATTAGCCTTTTTGCATTGCATACATGAAGCTGTGCTATGGATGCTGTGTCTTGAGTCACAATTCAATTCGTTGTTTCAATTAGTTCTTGTCCTGATTATGATTGAAATAATGTTGACTGGACATAAAACAAACAATCCTTGGCTCTGTGCGAAACAAAAAAAAACATTTTACAAGAATACATGACCAAATATTCTTATTGAAAGCCTTATACTTTATAAAGCAGAAATCCTTTTCAATGTTTTTCTAAACCTGTGCTGTGAAAACATTTTTTTAATAAAAAAAAGATTTATATTTTGTTTATCGGAAATGGTCAGTCACTGATAAACTATGAGTATTTCGGTAAAACTGGTTTTTGTCATCAAATTAATGCTCGTTTGATTCAGTCCAGAAAAGCAAGAGGAATAGGTTGTACACAGTTTTTTTTATTTTGTGATTTTAAATTCTTTTTATTTTGTTACAAGAATTTGTATATTGTATGAATCTGCACACTCCGTTTATTATTTTATGGGGTGTTAACACCTATAAAGGAAATACCTTTTATGTAGTTTCTTAATGATCATAGAAAAATGTTTCATAAATCGTTAGTGCGCAAATCCCGGAATTCTGTTCCAAAACGTTCATTGTAAACCTTTTGTTTTAGTTATCTCAACAGAACAGTGACATTAGTAGTGACTGTACGTTTTAAATTAGAAGTTACCGTTGAACATGTTGAAGGCATACGTAACCATGTTATGTTGACGATAACTTAAACCGAGTTAAACGATAACAGCTTTGATTTTTAACCGCATTAACGACTACATTTTAGTCAAACTTTCTCTTTTCCCATTGGTCTATTCTCGTTTGTTTACATTTTGCCTAACCGAGTTCACGATAACCACCGACTTCACGATCTCAGGTTAACCCGGGTGATCATACTATTAAGACAAAATATCCTTAAATAACAAATGAATAATCAGACAATCAACTTCTCGTGTTCATGCACATTTATGCAATGAATAACAAATTTGTAAACTACAATTCTATAAATTTGTGTTTATTTTGATTTCATTTGATGATATATACATGCACGATATATAGAAGATATTAAATCAAAATGATTAAGCTGAGAGTAACAAACATAATTGCATCTGCTAGCCTACAACATCGGTCATGCTGACCCAAGATAAGAAAATTGTCTAATTTTTACCTTGATACCTAATCGTAATTAGTTGCCACAAGAAAGTGCAATTAAGTGTAATGATTTTATCATTGGATGTTGAAAATTAGAAATACACACGAGCGGTTTTACCATCTAAATGTTTTTTTTTCAGGTTCATTCACAATAATATGCATACATGCAAGATAGAAAAAATAATGCCGGTTTAAATCAATTAGAAACTTCAAAGTGTGTTGGTGATGTTAAAGGGTTGAATTTTATAGGTGGTCGAGGTAGGATATGAGATTACTTATTTTGCATCATATTCAAAGCAACAATATATTCATTGATCTTTACCTATTTAAAAGGAGCTATTTGGTACTTAACTAAGACATTAAATTATGTAATTATTAAATTATTTTATCATAATAGACAACAACTTGTTGAGAGCCTAACTTACATGTACTATTTCAAATAAAGTATAAGATGTTTATATCTATGCTTAAATGTATTAGTCAGGTTCAATATGCCTTATTAAAAGAAATAATAATCTCACTGCAGCTTGTGTATATTTTGGTGTCATTTTTTCTTCTTTTATGTTTCAGGAAAACAAAGGCATGAAGAATAAAGCATCTTGGAGTACGATGAAAAAAGAGACCATATAATTCTGATTTAGTGACAAATATGAATGTTATTCTTGAAAATTTCAACTGAGATGGAATAGAAATGAAACTTAAATTGAAATTTACACAAAACTATAATGAGAATATGTAGGATAAAGAGGAAATGGACTATAATCATTGACTGCACTTGAAACTTTTAACTGTGTTTGTGGAGTTTTTTCTTATAAAATATTCTATCTAAATATATTTTTGTTTTTCTTTTTCTTTTTCTTTTTTGCAAAAAAGTTTTAGCTAAATGAACGCCCGTTTATAGTGTATTTAACATGTTTAAGACTTGTCAGAGACGATCTATCTGGAAGATCTAAATGCCATTGCAAAGAGTGTTCATTATGATATAGATAATTCTGCTCTTATTAAGATTAAGCAGTGACACCATGTAAATTTAAAACCAGAAAGACATTCAAAAATGTCAAAAGACTTTTAAAAACTATCAAAAACGAAGATTTTTGAAAAAAAAACAATTTCATTAATCACATATAACTAGAATCATCCCACCAATGTTCCATCAATGTTGTGAGAGGGTGCTGGTAAAACATTAACAGAACGTAAATAAAACGTTCTTAAAACTATACATGAACCTCAAGAGGTAAAACAAAACCACCAAAAAACGTTCAGGGAACGATCCAATATAGTTCCGACGAAACGTTATAAGAACCGAAAATGGAGTCTACACTTTAACGTTCCTGCAGTGTTATTTCGGAACGTTCTAGAAACCATGAATGAACGTTATGCGAACCTTATTGGAACGTTAGTGCGTTTAGTGGGCATGCCGTGTGACCTGCACCCAAATAAATTTTAGTGACTTTGTTAACTTAGTTTTTTTTTCATGACATAAACTCCTTTGTAAGAATTTTGTGGAAAAAAAATACTTGAAAAGTATTATAGCTAGGCATCAGATTTTTTTATATACGGAGAGTGGAATTTAATGTCTGTGCAACTGTTACAGTGACGTGCGACCTTAACCCCATTTTCATGCTTCAACGACTTTGTGAACTAAGGTTTTTTTCATGCTGTAAATTTTGAATGTAGGAATATTGTGGAAACTGAATGTCTTGAATAGTGTAATAGCTAGGCATCTGATATTTTGGATATTGATGGATTAGAATATGGTGTTTGCGTATGTCACCATTTCATCTGACCTTGACTTAATTTTTACACATAAAATGACTGTTAAATTTGGGTGTTTTTGTGTTCTGTCTTTCTCAATGACGATGATATCTAAAATCACTTTTTGTTCTACAGACAAATGTTATTTAAAGTCACCTGCCAAATGATTATGTCTTTTATTAACCTATGATCGCAAGAACTCAAGGCCTAGGTAAACTTTTAAAGCATTTTGTTATTATGCCAACAGGTGAGAATTAATAAATGAATAGTTGAATAACTAGGTATTCCGATGGTGCGGGCATGCGAGACAAACTTTAGTGTTAATGCTTGTTATATTTGGACATTGATAGATACGCCTCGACTTATGTTATAGGACGATACTTTGCGGTCCACAAAGGGATCTTTTATGTGCATGAGGCGTGGCATGTTCAAAACCAAATCGAACAAGAGACCTCATCGACATCAGAAACTTACTTTTTTAATTATGTCTTTATTATTTACATAACCAAAGACTATGACCATGAATCGACCATGAATCTTTTCATGAGATACTCTTAATGTCATCGTAAGACCGAGATTGAAAAGATTTTTTTAATTGATGTTCATAGCATGCCGGACTAACATATGAAAGCGCAACGCATACAATAAACACCCTTTTCTTTATTATTTTTTCTTATTTATTCAACTCTCTTTTGGGTGGAAGGTCTTTTATTTCGAGGGATTGGGTGATGTTCAATAGCTTACAAAAATAAAAAGTGGATATAATTTAGCAAATAAAGTCTTGCTCTTCTGACCCGAAGGGTCATGTGAGCTATTGCCATCACTAGGCGTCCGTCTTCCGGCCGTCCGTCGTTCGATGCTGAAAAAAATTGATTCGTAAAAAACATGGCCGCTGTTGGTAAAAATAGAACATTGGGGTAAATTGCATTTTTTTGCAAATAACTCAAAAAGAGTGACAGATATCAAAATTCTGCCATAGATCAAAGTGATCAGCACCTTAAGATCTACCTACCCTGAAACTTTGAAAAAGATCCAATAATCCATTTCACGGAGTTTTTGCCTTTTCTGTTTTTTTTTCTCCAAATTTTGCTTTTACAAAGCTTGATAACGTGAAAACTATAAGACATAATTGAGAAATTTAAATTGCATATTGTTCAATTCGTCAAGATCTACTAATGATGTAACAAGGTCAAAGTTGTAGGACAAGAATAAAAAAAATAAAAATTTCTTGACTCCAGTGACGTTTGTCAACTGGTGATCCTCGCTTCAACTAGTACCAAGTTCCGGTTTGGCCCTAAATAATTAACGTTTTTTATGGTTTGTGTCACCTAATTGTCATGATGACCCTTTTCAGACGTTTGAATATTCAATTTTTTACCTCTTCACGTCTATAACGAAAACTGGCTTTTGTCTGTTTCTCTTCTGAATAAGTTTATTTAAACAAATGTGTGAAACTTTTTCCGGACGTTTAGGTTGTGCATTTTTGGATATATTTTGTTTGTCTCTTTATTCAAGCGAGATCAACAGGTGTTCAAACAAAAGTAAGCACGCTTTCCACGAGATGCATATCTAACTGCGGTGTCTCGCGCGGACAGCCAATCAAATTTCTTGAAATTGAATATCACATCGTGCGGAGTGTGATACGCAAAAAAGTCTCATCTCGCGAGAACTAGATAATATTGCACAACAGTTAGAGAAAATAATATATCGACCAAACAGATGCATATTGACTGAGGACGCAGTCTGAGGTCGATATGCATAGATCTGTTGGTCAATATATTCTTGTGCTGACTGAACCAACAGTTATAAGTGTTATATGTTATTAATCGAAAATTGTTATTTATTTAAAATTTCAAATGTTGTATGCATACCATTACAGTTAACGTTCAAATACAAATACTAGTACCACAAACGGGTATGTTATGATTGGATATTTCCACCGGAAATTATTTTATGTACCAAAAGAAATACAAAATTTCAATGGTGTAGTGTTTTACCAATAAAAACAAAGAAATGTGATTAATAATAAAAAAAATTAAAAAATATTATGATGATGTTGAGTTAATATGATGATGGCTCTGCCCTACAAGCTCGCGAAGATACAAAATCAATATAATAGGTGCAACCAAAACTAGGTTTAACCTTAATTGGATCTGGAAAAAATGTCAAAATACCCTCGGCTAGATCAATAGCTAAGGGGTCCACTTTTGGATAAAAATTTAATAATTTATTTAAAAAAATGTATTATCCGTAAAAACGCCAAAATATGGTTTGCGGCCGGGACAACATCATCCATAACTTAATCGATCCTTCAGTCACATGATATCATTAGACAAGCAGACGACATCAAAAATGTCACCGCTCTTCTGCCAGGTTTTGTTATATTTTTTGTATACCCGTATCTATAATTGCCACGTACTGTCTGCAAAAAATTGATTTAGAAACCTGGTGGAAAATGACGACGTATCCAAATGATCATTTAACTTTGTCAGTTTGAGGGACCACATAGGATAAGGATGGATTAGGATTTTATTTTCAGATCAGGTAGGACCAAATTATTATACATATGTAGAAAACAGTTGCTGATCACTTTATTTTAATGAATCTGTGTTATGAAAAGTTCCGAAAATTGATTGACAGAACTCCTACCATTTTTCTGCGCATGACTATGCACTATTGGGAACGAATTCTCGCGAGAGAAAGCCATATTTCTGTAAAAACAAAACAACTAGTGTTCGTTCGTTAGATAGTTATTATTTATTGAGAAAGTTATTGTCATTAACAACAAGAAAATGTTTTGTTTTGTTACCGTTTGTAAATAAATAAGCGAAAATAAAGAATCTCGCTAACGCGAGACCCGGTATTTTCGTAAATTTCCAATGCATTCCGAGTAGCGAGACAGAATTTATTTTCAACCATCGTATTTTGAGTCTCGTACAATAGTGAGCTTCGCTCGCATACTACATATTTTGTAGTAACCAAATTTTGATTTTATTTTACTTTTAATTAATTGATTTTTTTACATTCAATCTCCCAGAGCAATTCACCCCAGATTCAACGTTCTAATAAATGCAATAAACAAAACAAAAAATTACTACGATGACTTCAGATCTTATTTGACTGCATCTATTCGAAACGCAGAGGTACCAATGGGGTATCCAAATATGTAAAAGGTCCGAAAGGGCAAAGATAAAACCAGTAAACACCAACGAGAACGGGACTAAAAGACAGACAACAAAGTCGTGTAACACACGGAAACACAAAAACACTTTCGGGAATGGGGTCCTTTAGATCTTTTATTTGATTTTCTAAACGATTTTATTCCGAACTCTGTCATACGAGGGCAGAAAAAGATGGTCCGTCTGTTCTGTTGGAAAGTTTTTTTTTAACTCAAAAGATATGTAAATTTATTCGAAATACAAAATTATTGGTCAACTTATAATTATGCTGTGCTCGCATTTAGGCAATGCTTATATCATTTTATTTTTATAGAACGTTTTGAGATCGTTAGTACCCTAAGTGAGAAAACGGACAGTTACTAAAACGTTTACGAAGGTTCTGAAGGTCTTTTGATAAAAAATCAAGAATTGGAACATATTGATACGTCTTACCCTGTTGACACCATTTACCTTGAATTTAGTAGAGCTTTCGATACCGTCCGTCACGAGCGTTTGTTAAGCATACTGTATGATCTCGGTATACAAGGAAATATTTTGAACAGGATTAAAAGCTTTCTGTCAAAAAGAACCCAATGTGTACGACTAAACAAGATAAACCTCTGAACAACATTGAATCTGCATATTTGGATGTCATCAGGGGAGGGGTCCGATCGATAGTCCGACGTATCAATAGTCCGACAGTCCGTTAGTCCGACAGTTCGTTAGTCCGACAGTCCGTTAGTCCGACAGTTCGATAATCCGACAGCTCGATAGTCCGACAGTCCACTTATTTTCACGTTGTCATATATTTGTCTACTGTTTTTGATATTTGAGATTAAGCCCATCATCGTTCAGTAACTGTGTCGTTATCTTTGTTGAAAACATCAGGAAGTGAAGAGGAAACCGGACTCAAAATTGAGGGGCGGGAACCAGTTGCGATAAGCTGACAACCGGCTCCCTTCTGTTCAGAAATGGTGCCAACAGGGGTATCAGCCTATAGTTGCAAGTGATCAAGTACATAACCCAGTTGTGGTCTAAAGTTTTAAGTTTCAAGTGGAAGGAGGAGAACCCAGTTTGGGCTATCGTTTTATCGTATATATGCATGCAATTATGTTTCATGTATAGGTCCCATTGGCTCTTTCAACCATTTTTAAATACAGTCGATTCTCTATCTTTCACTTTTTTACCCACCTAATTGTCCATCGTGTATTGTGTTACAACCTTAGACTGTCTACGAGGAACCGAAAGCTAGATTTTCATCTAGTCTAGGTGGTCTATTGGTCTAAGGCGCTGGACACAGTGCAGGCGAAGTTGCCATACTTGGCATTAGTGAATATCAACAACGATTGGTTAATATTAATGTTGATTTCAAGGATTTTGGGGATCTAAATACAGTCACGTTTTTAAATATTTTATTCTGGATTTTTTTACATGACATAACATTGCATACGTATGTATGTGTGTCTTTAATAAAACAAAATGACACCTAAATCATACAAATATGTTTGAAATTTTAACAAATAAACAAATATAAATACTGCACAGGTATTAAGCGTTATCAGCGTTAACACTTGCAATTTTTAAGACAGCCCAAACAAATTCAGATGTCCATGACTGTTATCAAAGAAAAGGACATTTGATGGAAGTTGTTGTCTACTCTTCTCTAATATTTTCCCGTAAAACAACATACGCAATTAGGGAGCAACCATTTGATTGTTATGAACAGGGGGAGGGGGTATGCTTAACTTTGAAATAAAAAGGCAAGATATTAAAAATATGGAAATACGATTGAACGTATCGTTGAACGTAATTGCCATAACTCTTTGGGATTTTGTTGGATCCTTTCGTATATCCATCCGAATATTTTTTACTCCAAAGACATTGAGGGCATTTATAACTTTTAGAAGAGTACGTCTTTGCTTATTACAATCAATCAATCAACTTTCATTGTCTTATACATTTTTGTAAATCACTTCGTTAGATTCATGACAAACATATACAAATGTCGAAGACAGCATGTATATACAATAAAGATTAATAAATATATGAACAAAAATAATACATATTAATCCAATTAATTCTCGTTGTGTCGGAATATCGAACTGTCGGACAAACGAACTGTCGGACTAACGAACTGTCGGATCAGCGAACTGTCGGACTAACAAACTGTCGGACCAACGACATAGACCCTCAGGGGATTACCCCAATTAAGGCAGCGTTTTGGACCCGGTTTTAATTTTATCATTTATTAATGATTTAGGGAACGGTCATTATTTATCAGCTGGGGGGTTGGAGCAATTTGGGCTCATAGGTAGAATGTTTGGTATCTGGGGGGAGGGGGTCGTCGTTCAAAAAATCTACTTATAGGGGGTCACTAAGGATAAAATAATTCCACACTTAAATTTAGAAAGTCCTTGAATTTTCACCAGAGCTGAGAATTTTTTCCCGCTTTGCGGTATAAAATACTTATATGCAAATTGTATGAACAACTATGAACTGTTTTACCAAAACTAATCAGCAAACATTTTGCAATTGATTCCCAGCCTTGGCTCTATCTTAAAATTGAATGCTACTGCCTAAAGACCAACTAAATTTGAAATCTGATTGTGCTAAGATTTGTAAAATCAAAGTCCTCCCAATGTTAAATAATTCTAGAGACATATCTTACATGTACTATTTTAGTTTGTATTGTCTCCAACATATATAATATAAATAGCTTAGCCGAGCGCAGCATGATACGACCGCAACTTGTCGAACCCTGTGCATTTGAGGCTTAATATGGATAGTCAATTGCTCCGGACACATGCTGCCCATTGACTGCCAAAGTTTCAATTCAAGACTGGCAGCTTTTATACATTTTGTACCTGTACATTGAAATCTTATGAGAGTCTATAAGTTGCATGGTTTAATTCAACCAATACTTCCAACCATGGTTGTTGGTTATCATTTTCATAAACTAATTAAAAGAAGTTTATTCTTCTCTTCATATATTTTAAATTCTTTTTAAAATATATTTTTAAGGGACAGGTTACACTGTATTTATGAGTGCTAAGTACTATGTCGGGCGCGTACCAGGTGTACGCCTCCCCTAAAACTGACAAAAATGATGTGTTTTGCCCTGACAACACTAACTTTTTACGCCACCCCTAAACTAGAATCCTGGATCCGCACCTGTATGTTGCATCAAAATATGTTTTATAAGTAAACATTATTTTGTGTAGCAGCAATCCTTCCATACGGAAGAACCTTTGCTGCAAAATATTTTTCTTTAAAGAATCATATTAAAATAGTTTGCCCCCATCTCCAAGTTAAATGTTGGGTCGTTAATATAAAAAAAACATGCACACATGTTTCCCTGCCAAAGATATACTGAACACAATTTATTGTATATATATAGCTTTTACAACGCAAATGGAATTTCTAACATCAAGGGAAATAAATTTGATTATTTTAATGGCGAGGCTTGTCAAGCGATTAAAATATCAAATTTATTTCCCGAGATGTTAGAAATTCCATAATCATCAATTGCACGTGTAATAGGTGTAAAACAACTAATTCGGGATCCAGTCGGTGCAAAAAAAAGAAAAGTAGTACATAAAGGAGACAAAGTAGTCCATATAAGTTACTGTATCTTAAGAATGACATGTCCTACACCAATAAATTTGGTATTTTCCAAAAGCTTAAAGACTTGAGAACATTTTGAGCCCATGAAACAGTCATTATTATGATGTTTAGAAAAATAGTGAGTAGTAATTTATGGGCATGTGATTTGGTTAGAATGTTTACATTAGTTCCCGTTTTCTGTCACATGCCACTTCCGGTAAACCGTTCTCTCCCAGATGCCGAGGAACCTTATATGAGATTTACATGAAAGGTACTGTTATGTGTCTACTTTAAGGCACAAGTACTGTCACACCCCCAAAAATTCATTTCTGAGTTTGACAGTGACCCCCCTAAACCAGGTTTAACATAGAAAGTAATAGAAGCCTGAATTAGTTATTTTACACCTCTTACTGGGGCTAACCAAAAAATCAAAAATGCATAAAATACTCATTTAATGGCCTAAATCATTGCCTTTGCATATTACAACTGTGAAACAGACTAGATTTTGCTTCCTTTCTTTTATTTATAGGAACATTGGCTCATAAATGCCAATTTCATTGTCGCGACATGATTTTTGGTCAAAATTTCACTGCGAGTCATGAACATCTAAAAAATTTCTAGTGATAAGATATTTAACTGGCTTAAAGTGATGAATTATTCTTCGAATAGTGTGTTGTAGTCCTATTCCACAATTTGTTTCCAGAAATCTTAAAATTTGTGAATTTTTTACCACTATTTAGATGCGCGACATATGTGATTTTGCCCTTCTTTCATTACCTAGCTTGCTAGTATGTTTTGGTTATTTTTTCAAAATTTTGTGGATAAATACCTATAATATACTCTTTTTTGTGTCTGTGTTTGATTTGTATACCAACTTAGACTATTTTGAGCAAAAATATTATTGTTTTGGCAAATAATCCAAGTTTTTGTATGTCAGGATTGGCATGTCATGGAAAAAAGGGGGGTGGTTTTGTTGATTTTTCTTGCCAATAGCATGAATTATTAATTTTGAGGGTTGTTTTCAAGCAAATTATTGTATTTCTATTTAAATATGTAGTAAAGCTTGGGTTAAGTCTTTTATATCAGACTTTTAACTATTCAACTCAAAAACTAAAGCCATAACTTAATGTTTCTGGCTAATATGTTAATGGCCGCATCGGTATGGGGGTCTTTATACTGGCCCACCACAACAAAAAACATGATAAAACAATCAATTTTTTTATTCAGATGAAGTCATGTAGGTCTAGGCTACACACAAATATTAGTAAATTTTATTCTCCAACAAAAATATTCTGTAATAGGTGTAAAACAACTAATTCGGGATCCAGTCGGTGCAAAAAAAAGAAAAGTAGTACATAAAGGAGACAAAGTAGTCCATATAAGGTACTGTATCTTAAGAATGACATGTCCTACACCAATAAATTTGGTATTTTCCAAAAGCTTAAAGACTTGAGAACATTTTGAGCCCATGAAACAGTCATTATTATGATGTTTAGAAAAATAGTGAGTAGTAATTTATGGGCATGTGATTTGGTTAGAATGTTTACATTAGTTCCCGTTTTCTGTCACATGCCACTTCCGGTAAACCGTTCTCTCCCAGATGCCGAGGAACCTTATATGAGATTTACATGAAAGGTACTGTTATGTGTCTACTTTAAGGCACAAGTACTGTCACACCCCCAAAAATTCATTTCTGAGTTTGACAGTGACCCCCCTAAACCAGGTTTAACATAGAAAGTAATGGGAGCCTGAATTAGTTATTTTACACCTCTTTATTACGCCGAGAACAAAATGTTCTCTAGAGGTGAGAAATATTTATCTACAACTGGTTGAGAGGTTGATAAATCGGATAAAAATTAGAGAAGATATGACTCATGTTTTCAAAGCTCTACATGCACAGGGTGGGAACGGAAATTGTATAGTTTCCGGAAGCGCCGTTCTAATGACAAGGAAAAGGTAGCGCCAAGTTCAAATCCCACGGTCTCGTTAATAAAAGTACTTCTTATTCAGTTAAATACACAATAACGTTCCACCATTGCTATCAATAAGGTGCACATGTAAGCTTTATGTAGTGACAAGTCTAACGAGGTGGGGAAACTGTCCTCGTTATATTTATTAAAGATAATCCACAAATAAAAGTTTCTAAATTTATTTTCACAGCTGAACACATGTACAACAAAAACCAGAGAGAGACTCAATATCTACAATCTGTGTCAAATCCGGAAGACGCAAGTTCCGGAATGACGTTATTAAAGAAAATGCAAATCGAATTAAATCAATCATTTGGGGAACGTATTATATACAAAATTCACTAAATATCCTGACCATGTAAACCAACCCTTTAACATCCCCCGCCAAAGAAAAACGAAAGTTATTCGTTTAAGATGGTCAGGAAATTTAGAAGACAATGTATAATCATATTATTTTAAAAAATGACAAAAACGTCAAAACCACAATTTATCATACAAGTTATACCAGCGTTGAACTATCTATCAAGCTACACAGCTTTATATTTAAACAAACCAGTTCAAGATAACCTTTCAAGTTTGATGACACCAGCAGAGACCAAGACTCTTAAGTTCACTTACATGTATATAAAAAGGTCGGCAATTATAAAAATGGTGTCCGTTTAAAAATAACCTTACATGAAGTATTACAAATAATTGGTAATTTCTGGTACTTGACATCAAGTTTACATATAAAGAAATGCTACTATCAGGCTTTTCATGAACTAAAGAAATCATTTGACAATATACCCAGGTGTGTAATAAGTACATGTATTACAACAAATGTCAATACCCTGTCAAAGATTCAAAGCAATTACAAACATCGCAATGTCAAAAATACCATTATATATAACATATCAAAATCAACGTCTAGAACATACGTTCCATATTAACTACAAAGCATCTATATACTCTACAAATTCAAATCATGAAAATGTCAAATTCTACGCAAGTTACATACAGAATCTCAAGAAAAATTTTATTTCCATACAAAGCAAATAAAGAAAAAAAAACAATTCCAATGAAATGTTCAAATGCATAAAAATACCATTTGGTTCATGTAACGAAAGTCTTTTTACAATATCAAACACGTGAAATAAATTTGACAATATCAATGTACATGAGACAACATGTCATAATCAGTCGACACTGGGTGGTGGTTTACAACGAACCAGTTTTTGTGTAAAATCATTGAGTTGGCAAAACGGAACCCATGTCGCATTTTGGGCTGGTTCACCCTTGAACTGAAGGAGGAATTCCTCAACGTCACCTCTTTTTCTCTGTGCCAGAACTCGTTTAACTTTGTAGAACTCTTCGTCCGTATCAGTTTTAGAGTTATAGACGGAAGATTCTTGGAAACGTTTTGGTGGTCCTCTTTTGCGTGTTGATCGGCGCAAAGTTTGTGGATTGGCTGGCGGCTGGTTGTCTTCCGAACTTACGGTTCGATTGTCAATTTGGAACGGATTGTCGGCTTCGGTATCTTCCGGGCTGTCTGATTGGCTTGGATTTTGATTTACGGCTAGTATATTGTTTTCTTGCGTCTGCACAACAGGACAAAAATAGTCGGCTGGTTGCGGCGCTCGGACAAATGCGACCTTCAATCTGTCTAAGTGTGTGGGATTTTTGAAGATTTTCCCGGTTGACGGATCTCTTAGCTTGACGGTATGTGGTGACAAAATGACATTGACAACAAATTGGGCTGTAATTTGCGACCTACGCCTACAGGATCCTTGAGCATATAAACAAAGTCACCAACAGCTAACTTGAGAGGATTGGACTTCTTGTTAACTCTTTCTGCCATTGCGTCTCCAGCGACGATGGCGTTTTTCTCAATTTCAGATCTAATTTCTTTGATTTTCTGACCCTGTTTTTGAATAAAGTCATGAAAATCCACCGGAAGGGTATCAAAATCGGTCTGGTGTTGAATACTTAATGGAAATTTGGGTCGGATACCGTAAAGTGCTTCAAATGGTGAATATTTGGTGCTTGAGTGAACGGACGCGTTAATAGCAAATGTCACGGCTGGTAATACAGTGTCCCATTGACTTCCTTTCTGTACATAAGGAGTAAGACGTTCTGCAAGCGTTCGATGCGTTCTCTCGCAAGCTCCTAGACAGTGGTGTATGAAACTAGGTGTAAAGTTTTGCTTAATGTCAAGAAGCCTACATAGTTCCTTCGTACAACTACTTATAAATTCACTACCAAGGTCACTAATAATAGTGTCACAAACACCGTACTGACATATCATATCAAAAAGAGCCAGAGCAACGGTCATAGCATCGCAGTTAGGGATCGGAACATTATACATAAGCTTGCTGAGCATATCTACGGCAGTGAAAATGTACTTATTTGAGCGTTGTGTTGTTGGAAGCGGTCCAAATAAGTCTATCTGCCAAACCTGAAAAGGTTCCGTTGATGTTCTATACGATATTATACCGGACTTAGTGTGGGCTTTAGTCATTTTACGACTTTGACACTCATGACAGGACTGTGCATATTCCGACACAGTAGACGGCAATTTGTCAAAGTAAAAATACTCGCTAATGATGTCCGTCGTACTTTGTATACCACCATGCCCACCCATTGGCGAATCGTGGTAAATCTTAAGGACTGTTCGAATCAACATTTTCGGAATAACAAGCTGGTATTTGCACTTGATATCCTGTGTCCGCTTTGATTTTGCGTCTGTGATGTGAAAAAGTACAGAGTCTTTTAAACAATAGTCCGCGGCCTTCAAAATAATCTTGCTGTAGTTTCGGCAGGGTATCATTTTCTAGATATTCAAAGAACGGTTTCAATGAAATGTCCTTGCGTTGAAGCTGTTTCACATTTTCCGGATTGAAACCATTGTCTTTCAATAACTTCATACTTGTAACTCAATATCTTCATTTTCTGCGACGTTTGTTTCTGCCAAATTAACGGAAAATGTACATTTGGTGGAATGACAGTTCATTCCGTTATTAACATCAGGGCTTTCAAGGTCGCAGTTGAGTGTGTTGGAATGGAAACCCATTCCAATTTGTTCCGCTACACCAACGGATGTACTTCTATCGCCAGAATTACCCAGTAATATCTGCGAGACTGTGTTTTCGGAAATACCATACAGGGTTTTAGCATCTGCCTTTTCCAGCCAATCCTTTTCATACAACGTGGAATGACTGTTCATTTCATTTTCAACACGATTTGTTCCTAACATATCGCTAACATTTCTGTAGTTGGAATAGCTATCTATTCGGTGTTCCTGTATACATGTAGTATGTTTCTAAGCAACACAAACTTCATTTTCTGAAAAATTGTTAGCTACCAACGGATCAAATTCGTTTATAGCGCTAACAGCAGAATAGCAATCAATTCCGACAATAGAATTTGCTTCTGCTTTAGGCTCCGTTTTATCGTCATTTGTGTTCAAAAACACTTTTCTGAATTCCGGATCGCTTAAAATTGAATTCGGGGTGTTCGATTCGTTTGCACAACTGTCATTTTCAGTAATCGGCTCGAAACGGATTAGATCATGTGAACAGCAATCTGTTCCAGACATTGAAATCGGCTCCCTTTCGTTGTTTTCAATACGCACTAAATCGTTCACAATAAAATCATTGTGACGCACTGAGTTCGGAATTCCCGCGTATCTATTATCTGATGGTTCACAATCGGAAAACGCAAGCAAGTCGGTTGCTTTCACGTAATTTGCTGAAGAAAGGCAATCCTTTCCAGCGCTATCATTCGAGTCGGTATCGGAGTCGGCATCGTAACATTCATCATCGCTACACAAAACAATATGTTCGTTTCACGGATGTAAACAGGTGGATCGACAATTTTGATGTTTCCGGTGTTTTCGGTCACGCAAGGAAAATACGGGTCATTTTCCTCTGAGCTCGAAATACCGTCAGAAGCGTCCGATTTCATACAACGAGACAGAGCGTCGGGGACTTGCATTTGAGCTGCGGCCTTGTACCGTATTTCAAAATTGTACTGCTGAAGAATTGCTAACCAGCGGTCGTAAATAGCTCCTTTCAATTGTTTCTGTACAAGACAGCGAAGCGCTTGATGGTCACATTCAACAATGAACTGGTTCCCGCGTAAGTAACTTGAACAATCAGTAATGCTTGTTACGACGCCAAGAAATTCAAGCTTCGTCGGGCCGTAAGATTTCTGCCAGTGGTTTAATGATTTGGAACCAAATCGGACAACTCGAATGTTTTCGGAATCGTCGATTTCGTCAGGATGTTTTTGATAAAGTACATATCCAATGCCTTTCGCGGATGTGTCGACGGCAAGATAAAACGGCAAATCAAAACGAGGAAAGGCCAACACTTCTGAATTTAAGAGACGATGTTTCAATTCGGTTAACGCGTCTTCCTGCTCCTTTTCCCAAGAAAAGACTGCACCTTTCTTGAGCAATTTGGTCATCGGTTGCGTAATAGCACTATAGTTAGGTATGAATTTTTTGAACCAGTTAAATAAACGCAACAAGCGACGTAGCTGTTTGATACTCTTTGGCGACGGATAGTCCTGAAGCGATTTGACGCGGTCGGGAGGGGGTCGGATTCCCTCGCTGGAAATATGATGACCTAAGAATGTACAAGAACGTCGCGCAAAAGCACATTTCTTTGGGTTCAACTTTAACCCAGCGGATCGAAACCGTTCGAAAACTTCATCTATATCTTTCATATGCTAGTTAAAAGTTTCAGAATAAATAAGTACATCGTCCAAGTAGCAAAGGCACGATTTGAATGTCAACCCACGAAGAACTTTATCCATGAGCAGTTGAAAGGAATTAGGTGACGAACTTAGACCCATCGGTAAGCGTTGGAATTTGAATGTACCGTAGCATGTATTAAAAGCTGTAAATTTGGAACTATTCGGCTATATTTTCATCTTGAAAAATCCGGAACTGAGATTGATCGACGTTATGAAGTTAGGCGTATATTCCGTAAACGATTCCGTCAGCTCTTGCAAGTCAGGAATAGCGTAACTGAATGTTTGCGTCTGTGAATTCAAATATCGGAAATCGCAACAGAAACGAAACTGAGACAAACTTGCCTCCTGGTCGTATGGTGGCTTTTTCGGCGACGACGAACGTTTAGTTACTAACACGATCGGACTTGTAATCGGAACGTCCTCACTTGGGTCTACGGAGGAAATAATACCTTGTCGGAGGAGTTCGTCAAGGTGGTGACGCAGTACTTGCTTTTTATCGGGAGCAAGTCGGTATGGCCTTTGGTACTTTGGTTTGGCGTCCGGTTTCAAAATAATTTTATGTTCCACCAAATCGGTGTACCCAAGATCCGGATTGTCTTTTGTGACAAAGATGTCTTTGTTATTAATCAACATCTTTTCGAGTTCGGCTTGCTGTTCGTCATTCAACTCGGGGCCTTTAAAATCAAAATTCACTCCAACACATAGCATCAAACTGCCAGCTCAGATCGAGCGGTCTTTGATGTCATATCAGTTTCACTTCTGTAGGCATTTGACATATACAACTGACAGTTTAAATTGTAATTTTATGAGATACGCTCTCAACAGCAGTTCTATATTTTCGTCATCGGTATGTTGCTTGTTAATCATCTTATGCATTAGTAAAGATAAAGGTCAGAAACAGGAACTGGAAGTGGAATATTAAGAGGGAAAAGCAAAACAAAACAATGAAGAAAAAAAAGAAAGAATTTTGACAAAAAGTATTTTAAAAATGTAAGTATTAATTAAAAGTAATGGTTACTCCAAACAATAAAGATACCCTGTCCCTCTTCTATGGCCATTGCTATAATTAATAGGCTATTTCATTTTATTACATATCTCTTTTAAAGTTGTCAAAACTTTTCTTGAAATAAAACACAATTTGCCAACAATACAAAATAGCCAACACTACAAAATATCCAAGCGGTTATCAATAATAAAAAAATATATTACATTTGATGATTTATAAGTATATGATCGTTACACTCATTGATGTTTATATTTTTGTCATTTGCATCAATAACTTGAGTTTGCATCAATAACTTGAGTTTGCATCAATAACTTGAGTAACTTTGGTTGTAACTTAATTACCATCCCCTGTCTCTCTATTCCATTTTAATTCTAAACTTTCCCACCTGAATCCATGCTTTATTTATACTTTTATATAAATACTTTTGTAATGGTTCAAATTGAAAACAATCAAAGCAAATAATTTTGTAATTTAATTAATACCCCATAGTAATTTAACGATTAAATATTCTTATTAAATGTGTACATGATTTTTGTTTAAATTCAGAATTTTAATCCATTTTTTATCTAATAAAATAAATAGAAGTTGAAATTAAGGGGAGATAATAATATTCATAGAAACTAAGCTGTTGTGTACAAGTTCATCAAGATACACATTTTTTCTTGCAGATAAAACTTAAGATGTTTGAAAATGTTCCCCTTTTAAAGAACTTTACTTGTACTCAGTTCGAAGGAGATGACAGAAAATGGATAAATTTTAAGAATATTTTAGAATTTTTGAGAAAAAACCACCTTCCAACAGATTCCATCAAAGAAATAAAAAGTTTTAATCTACTTAGAGAATTTAAATCATATAAGACCGGAACAAAGGATATTCAAAATGAGACTTTTATCAATCTAACAACTTTCCTCAGATATATTTTCCACCATAGTGACCAACTTAAGATATGCAACCAAATAGTCCATCAAATTGAAGTAATTTTACATAAGCAGAAGAGACATGAACCCATTCAAGTCCACAACGTTGAGGAACTTTATATAAATATTTCGAAAAAGAAACTAAAACTTCCAGGAATCGATGGACTTACTAAAAAGGACATTGAACCAAATGAATATTCAACCCTTTGCATATTTGAAAATTATAAAGAGAACTTTACAGAACAAGAATGGAAACAAATTTGTTTTTTTGAATACCATTTTTACAAAAACACACCAGATGCTGAATTTCATGAATTTGATAGACAATTGGATCTGAAATGGGAGTACTTAAAATATTTAGAAAATGTTAGCAAAATCGCTAAATCTTTACAAAAGACATCAAACAGCACAATCAAACTTCGAAATCAGAGAAAGAGCATTGCACAAACTGATGAGCAAATACTTTTGTATTGCAACAATTTACACTTGTCATCTTTGGTAGAAAATGAACTTTGCATTGCAACTTCTGAAGACATTGAGAATGTTCTTGCTTTTGATTGTCTATCCTCATGTACACATCAACCAGGAATCCACCTATTTGCTGAAGTTAAATCTGAAAGACTCTTTCAAATGACAGATGTCATCAATACGTTTAGGGTGCACATTGAAAATCATCATGAAACCTTTCTACACTCAGTTGTGTTTCTGAAGCCAAACACATTGACACCAGTGGCAGAGGAGAGCACGATTTCTCGATTTGAAATTCGTGATTTGTATCTAATGAACAAAATTGACCAAAGTATACTGTCAGAAAAGATATTTTTAGAAAACAATGACATTCAAGTTAGAAGCGAAAATGAGTATGAAAAATGTGCTCAATGTTTCAAAGACACTGTACTGAAGCCACTACACTGGAAATCATTTGATGTCTTAACAGAATGGTCTTTTGATGTGCCACTTGATGTTCAGATACTATTAGAAACTTTCATAAACCCAAACACAATAAACCACACCAATGACAAGGACAAATTGGTGAGTGGTAAACTCAAAAAACTTTATGGGATTTATGACACCTTACTGAACGTTTACAATCGTAATTATTGTGGTATCCTTCAAGATCTAAATACCCAGGAACTGTCAATGAATTACCAGTCAATAGGTACAGCATTTGCAGTTGCCTCAAGTTCTGGAGCTACGCTTAGTCTAAATGCAGCAGAAAAGAAAATTAAAGACAAAGCATCATCAGAACTTTGCTATTTCAATACATATATTAGAAGATACAAATTAGAATATGAGACAGTGGCAGGCTCTTCTACCAACTTTGTTAGTATGCGACAGTGTTTACTTACCATCATGATGGACAACTTAGTACGACTCAAATACCATGTCGATCCGCATCCTGGCGAGTCAAGGTCCATGCAAATATGCACGTTACCAATCACTCTAAGAGGTGTACCAGAAGATCATGTGGATGTTCAACAGACTTGGCATACAGACATAGGTTGTGACCAATCAAATGAATGCAAATGCAAAGAAGAAGATAAGTTAGGGAAGGAAGATGTACAAAGGACCTTGCTGTCTTTAACACCCAACGAAAACAAATGGATGTCACAATTCAGACTGATGATGACATGGGGCTTGCATGGTATATGGCAAAAAATTAGA
Organism: Arcuatula senhousia; assembly: GCA_963971305.1. Lineage (NCBI taxonomy): Eukaryota > Metazoa > Mollusca > Bivalvia > Mytilida > Mytilidae > Arcuatula > Arcuatula senhousia. The sequence goes on from OZ020308.1 coordinate 32,033,825, forward strand.
TCAGGTATAAATTACGATAAGTGTATAATATACAGAATTTTAATAATGTTACTCAACTCTATAATCAATATTGATTCAAAATATTTTTTAGCTCAGGGTTAACTGTTTAACACTTTTCAATATAAAAATATATTTAAGATAATAAAAATTACCGGTACAACACAATAAAAATATTTATCAAACTGTATAACAATATAAAAAAAAATGTATGACAATTATTATTTACCAAAGTAAGTTAATTTATCAATTTTTGTTCAAAGAGCGAGCAGTGAAAAACATTATGCATTAAGGTCCAATTAGGAACATTTGTACTTAGAAAAATTCTTACACTCGCTGTTTTTTCTCTCCATATACATCTGCATTGAATGCAGAAATGTATGGCAAATGCTGTTGGGACAAGTTAACGCCAATAATCCATGTACCCAAATATTTGTTTTTCAGAAAATTCAAACTTGTTAACTTTTGGTCAGCACAATGTAGATCCTGGACATAATGAACTTGAAGATTCTTTTGCTGCCTTGGATATAACAGACCACAAATTGAGTGAAGCTGTACCCGACAATGAGCAGAATGAAGCAGATGTTACAGACCAAGAAGACTTGGTAACTAAGATTTCATCATACTTTATTAGATACCTTATTAGAGCAAGAAAAAATGGGCATAAATGTACATGACACTACTGAATGTGTGACAACAAACGATTAACATGTTTATTATACTTGTTAAAATAGGGTGGAAATGGTGCTGATAAACACCAACTATTATAATGAATCATATGACATATAATAAGGAACATGTAATTAAATCTTTATAGTGTCCAAATCAAAAAGTGAAAATATCTTGTAAATGTTTTTTTTTAATTTCTTTTTCAGGCCATTGATGTGGACATTGGGGACATGGACATATCTGACTGTGATAACTCTTCAGACCTGGAGATGGATGAAGTTGATTCCACTGATAACGAAGATGAAAATCTTGAGGATATTCTAAATGAATTTGCTCTGTCAGACATTGAAAATGTAGACGATGATTTGGAAGACTTTGAGCAATATTTTATGCCACTAGATGATTCAATCAATCTGACTCCAATACCAGAGAATACAGATGTAGTGAATGACACATCAGAGACACATCTTAATGACACAACTCAACACCAACATCTAGACACAACAGCGAATCAGAGAAGAACAAACAAAACATCCAAAGGTATATTGGAACAGAGCTATGATGGAATTGGAGGCAAATTTGGATTTGAACAGTACCATCCACCTATATCACTTATTCGGCACCCACCTCCAGCAACAGGAAGAGATGATGACATAGTCAAGTTGAAAGAAATATTGGATGATATTCTCTTGAAAGCAGATAAGACCAATGCTCCCTCAAAACAATACAAGATATTATTTGGTGCAGACAACAAAATTGGAGCCAATTTATTGAAACTCATGTCAACTACAGAAAAATACAAGGTATTTCTTCCAGAATATCCTATATTACATCTAAAGAAGTCCAAAATCAACAACATTTGCAGTGCCTATAAAAATGCAGGCATTATTCAGATCATGAAGTATATGAGAGATGAAGAATACAATGAATGGAAGAAGCTAATATCAGCAGAACACATCGAAAAAGCAGCAAAGTATATCCGAAGACTTGGGATCGCACTAAGAATATCCATTATGATAAAATTTATCCAGACATTAGATGATAAGAAAGAGCAGGCTTTATTAAATGATCTGGAAGACGAAACAGCAGACTGGAAAAAATGGGATGACACTTACAATAATTTTGTCTCAGAAGCAAAGCAAAACAATGCCACCTTTTTGCTTCATTTTGAAATGATGGAACACTGCGAGGAGATAAGTGCTCTTTCTCTTGCGGAGCGCTTAGGAGGTACTCAAGGCTATGACTTAATGTTAGCAGCAGTAAAATCATCTCTTCCGTTTGCTTACTTGAATGGAGCGTCATCCTATGCTGTATATTCAACACGCCTTTTGTATGAACACTTTAAAGCTGGGCCTTTCTATAGAAATATGAAATCGTCCCTGTTCTCAACACCACACAAAGACAGTCTTTTAAACTTTGGTCTGGACACGCAGCGCGAAATGGACCACCGTGATGCCTTAAAAGCTTTTCGTTCGGGTGCAACAATATCATCTGTCATACCAAGAATGTCGCTTATAGATTCTTTGAACGAAGCACATGATCACAGTATGAAGTCAAATAGATCAGAAACCACTGGTACACTCCAAGATTTGAATGTTCTTGGACTTGCCTTAAATGAAACGGACTTCATTTACATTTCAAGAATCGTGAATTTGGTACTACGTCAAGATGGTCTCTCTACAAGAAAAGACGATAAAATTATGAATGTTTACTCCCATCCGACAGTTGAGTTGCCTGAGGCAATATTAGACTCAAAAACAACAGAAGCTGGTTACTTCTTGATATGGAAATATGTGACATCAGATGGACTCTTTTCCTTAACAAAAGATGATTCACCAGATGTAAATCAAGTAAATGGACCGAAGGATATTATCAGAAAGATTCGAACATCAAAAGGCCGTACCATTCAAAGAATTGGAAAGTCACAAAAAGCTGCACCTCAAAAAGAAAGAGACCAAAAAGAAATCAAAAGAAAAAAAATAGTTGCAAAGCAGACTAAATTAGCAGACCAAAGAAGTTCAGAAATGAATGCATGTCAAGCAATCTTAAAACCAGATTGTTCAAAACCCAAAGTGCAAAAATCCACAGGCATTCAGAAAGCTATATTACATCTGATTAAAGAATCGAAAGAAAAACTAGACGAAAGTGCAGAGGAACTGTTTGAGAGAGATTTAGACAGATTTGTGTTACTTGGTCAGAAGAAGTTACCACCTGACCTTACTGACACAACCACTCACATCACAGTTGAATTTGCCGGTGTTAAATTTAAAACAAGAGCACAAGATGGCAAGCACTACCTTAAGTTTGTTGAAGATTCCATCATAAATCGCTCAATTACTTTAATGCCAAATGTTCAGCAACTAGTTGTTTGTGAAGAAAAGTATGCTTTTACACCAGACCACTTCAAGGCAGCAACAAGAACACAGCGACAAGCAAGCAAGTCCGAGTTTTCAATTACTCACCTTAAAACAAGTGATGAAATGCTTACCCAAACAACCTTTGACAAGTCCTCAATAGTGACTACAATGGAGGGGAAAAGTCTTATTAGTACATTTCTAGCTAGAAATGCAGAGCAACTAAAACTTAAGCGGAACATAGTTGTTGACATAGACAGTGAATACATTTTGAACCACTCAAAAGAGTGTGCAAGTGACAAATCCTGCCATTGCCAACCATTTGCAACACCTATTAGATATGCATATGATACATCACCGTTATCTAAAAGTAAAGTAGAAAGGCTTGAAAACATCAGACAGTGCAAAGGAGAGGCTGAGATGGCACAAATAGATTGGCTCTTAGAATATGTTCCAGAAATGAAAAAGGGAAAATCCTTTGCAAGCATAGTAACATCTGGTGACATTGATGCAGTAACAATACACTTGTTTGCATTATGTTACCTATGGCCCAGAACAGAAGACCAAAAGAAATTTCTACATACAGTTTACATTATACTTCAAAAACCCGGAAACATCATGGACATTTACAATATTACGGCCATTCTTGAACTGTTTGAGGAAAGATGGAAAGACAAATATATAGGAATAAAACTTGCCATCTTCTTATGCATTGGAGGAAACGATTTTCTACCAAAATTTTTCAATATCAGCCATTTGAATGTAGTAAGCAGTATCATAGGTAACACCAACATCTTTGACAACCTTGTAACAGTATATGGAACACAAACACCACTTCAAGTAGAGTTTAATTCAGAAGTTTACAGACAACTGATCAAGACTTTATACTGCCCAAAAGCTCTTGATCCCACTTTGTTGAGCTTTGAGGAAGTGAGGCAGATTACAGTCAAAGCCCCTTCTTCGAAAGTCACAGATCCTCCAAGGAACTATGCGCTTTGGATGCCAGCTGCATCTGTCTTAGATAAACTATCCTGTAATATTGTATGTCTCATCAAGTATTATTTGAGCGCTGGACAACATTCTGCAAGTTTACCAAACTTTTTAGATGAGGGATGTTTGGTTAAAACGAAAACTGGTGAGATTGAATACAATTTGGGACAAGATGCTTCAGTTGAAAGTGAAAAAGAAATACTGACAATTCCCCATAAAGAACTGGCTCAAAAACTAAAAAACTGCCAACTTAATCGTAAGAAAGGGACAAAAAAGAGAGCAGGAGCGAAACGTCGACAGGAGGATACACCACAAAAAGGGGCAAGAAGAAAACTACAACAAACTTCAACACCAAAGAAGCAGTAACTTTTATTCGTGTTAATTGAAGAAGTTTCACTGTTCACATTGTCTATTTCACACAATAATAAAAATGTACAGTTTTGTTCAGCAAATTTAATTCTTGTATACTTGTCATGCCTGTAATATGCAATTTCAAGTAATTTGGTTTAAACTAAAGGAATTTAATTTAAGGGGCTATTAGTATGACCTGGAATCTTAATATTTTTCTCTATTACATTTCCATCATTTTCATCATTCATCATGCATTAACTATCACAAAAAAATTGAAATTGGTTGCCTTTTCTCCCTGAAAATTTTTTTTTTGATATCTTTATTCTTCGAATATACATTTCAATTCCATTCAATATTTTATTAAAGACAAAAATGAGACATTACAAATAAATACAAATTAATGCAACTTTTACTTTTTGAACAATTTACGATTTTTCAAAAGCATGGGGTCCTGGTCAGTCAGGATAATGTAATGTATCAATAAAACTTATGTATATATATTATATGGTCATAGATAATAATTTTTTTGTGAAATTTATTATTAAGTGTATCTTAATTTGTATTTGTTCGACCCATATGAGTGTAATTTTGCAAATAATGTGCATGTGTTTTGCAAATTAAGTATGTGTAATGAAATATGATTACAATAGATTAAACTTAATTTTAAATAATGGATTTGAAATGAACTGTAAATAAATTTATAAAGTTTAGCATGTAAACTTATGTCTGTAACTATATTTTACCTGCAACAAAATGTCACATAATTCTTAAATATGTATTTTTCATCTCTTATTATGGTTTATGATCATTCAATTTAAAATCAAATTAGTAAAATAAAAATTTGAAAATGAATAGAAGCAGGAATGCACACATAAAAACTTTTAAAATTTAAAACATCTGTTAACCTTATCTAAGATAAGCTTTGGATTTGCATAGTTTTATCAGCATGACAGTAATTATAACTGACAAACATAATGACATAGCCACGCTCCATGCAGGTTATTACTGATAAGATTTTCTAGTGGTTAGGGGGCTATGTGTTGGAGTGAATTATCAATAAAACTATCGGTTTTCGAATCATGATCCGTAAAGTCACATTTCTTATCGAATTCGTAAGCGTCACTTTCGATGTTGGACATGTGCGCTGACTGAAGTTTAGGTTCGTTAAAGTTCGGGTTCTGAATCTGAATATCGCACGTGCGAAGCGTGAAATCGGCTAGAGCTTTTCGTTTGTGAACGGTTATCGCGACATCAGTCGGATTAAGAATTTTTATCGGAACGGTTCTATTTCTGGAAACAGTTACTAACGCTTTCGAAACGAGCAGACCTTTAGTAACAATGTATTTGCTGTTTTCACAAATGCCTTGTTGCCCATACAAGTTTGACGAGGGTAATTTACCCCATAGTACCATTTCTGTATTCGCCGGTATTGTAAATCGCTTCATACACGAGACCGTTGATCGCTTCGGAGTGACAGTCATGTCACCGAAACCCAACACGATTTTATTTTGAATCAAATAAGCAAGACCGAGAATAATAGGATACGACGTCTTCTTAAGAATGTAGCAAAATATTCTATGATCCGAACCAGAAATTGTCATAGTAACCACGGCTGTTCCTACAAAGTAAACTTTCATGTCATTGGCCAATGTAACACTTCCTTGAAAGTTCGTGTCTATCGGTGTCTTTTTACGATACGGTACCGAATTGTACAAGTCTTCGGAAATGATGTTGTGTGTCGCTCCCGAATCTAATAAGGCTGATACTTTGAAAGCATTAAATTTGACATTCAAACATAGAAACTCGGAATCGTGAAACAAATTATTTTCAGTGTCACTATCACTCGTAACGGAACTATCGGAATACGTAGATGAAGTACATGCCTGCACCTCTTTGTCTAAATTTATATTATTAACATGTCTATTTACAGGTTTTCGCGACGGCGAACGACTTCGTTTACGAATGGCACCTATCGACTCCCTCCTGGAGGACCGTGCCTGGCGTCCCCCAGGTGACTGGCATTTCCCTGAAGTTTAGGGCAGCGAGAAGCGATATGTCCGTTCTCGGAACAAATCTGACAAACAACGGTTTCGGCTGTTGACAACAGTTGTTGATTCTTGTAAGCAACGCATTGAAGTGCGGTATGACCGGACTGTTCACAGAGTTGACATTTACTCTCGGGAGAAATCGTTCCTGTGCTGTTCCACTTACAATATTTGCGAACGTGACCCTGACCTTTACACGAATAACAAGTAACCGGCTGTCTCTGGCCATCTGAAGTTCTCGGTTTATTTGTACGAGCACGAACGGACTTATCGTCGGACAAGTTTCTAACAAGCGTAATTAACTCGCTCATTTGAGTTTTCAAGTGCGAAATATCGTCGTTTTCGGGTCTTGATGGTACGTTCCTCGCGATGGCTAATTGCGGTTCGTGTATCCTATATTTGTAGGCCTCTCCGGCTTTCGCGAGTGAAAGAGCCTCTGACGTGTCGTGCGGTTTGCTTGTCCGGACGTAAAACGCGAGCTTTTCTGGTAGACCGTTGATGAATTTCAGCATAATTTCGTGTTCTGGTTTCGACAAAAGTTGGCCTTTTTCAATCAGCTGACAATAATTGTCCTCAATATCTTGAGATGGACCTAACGCCATATTATGAAACGACTCGCTTTCGACGACGATAGACGGATGTTGCCAACCGATTTTAACGTATTTTGCTATAAACTGCTCTTTAATTTCATGCCACGAAAGCCTTGCGCTAAGCCCATTAAACCATGTTAAAGCCGGTCCGACCAAATGAAGGTGAAATGCAGCGATTTTGCGACTCTCGTCGTCATCATCAAGTTCATTTAAGAGCGCAAACGACTCAAACTCTCTAAAAAACGTGTCCCGTTTTCACGTGGGTACCCAGAAAATTTGTGGGTTCCAAGCTTATCCATGGTCAGATGTTTTCTTGACTTGTTTTTCGGTAATTTAAGTGAAGAAGCTAAAACGGGTTCTTGATTATTTGGGTCACCAAACGTTAAACTGTTGTCTTCAAGTTCGGAGTTATTATCGAACAGGTCAAAGTTTGTGACGGGTGTTACCGGTGTAACAGGCACACGGACAAGGTACTTCTGGGCAAAACTGTCTTCATGAAACGAGTGGTCGGCGGTTCCTAAGCTTTCGGGTGGCGGAGAGTTAGAAATTGAAAATTTATTGTTTTCTAGAAATGAGTCATCTAAAATACCAGAAGAAATTGAAGAACTGGACTCATGGTCAGATATATCCGAAGAATTCATTACACATGTTTGAATAGCAATCTATTCAACATAAGATAATACAAAAAGGGGGTACAATTTACACCCGTACACAACCAATAAAAAGTACTGTACAATACTTCTGTTCGTGTGAATGACAATTCATTCCATTTTTTTTTCGACTAAAAATTCATAACAAAACTACAAGGCAAAATGGTGGCCATTTGTAAAGTTCAGTTCAACAGCTCTTGTTATAATCTTTTTCATTTTCGAAATACGTGATCAAATGTACAAAAAATGTTCATTCCACTTACAAATTCGGGTTCTTCACCATCTAACGAGGTTGGGAAACTGTCCTCGTTATATTTATTAAAGATAATCCACAAATTAAAGTTTTTAGATTTATTTTCACAGCTGAACACATGTACAACAAAAACCAGAAAGAGACTCAATATCTACAATCTGTGTCAAATCCGGAAGACGCAGTTTCCGGACTGACGTTATTAAAGAAAATGCAAATCGAATTAAATCAATCATTTGGGGAACGTATTATATACAAAATTCACTAAATATCCTGACCATGCAAACCAACCCTTTAACACAAGTATCTGCATTAAATGTGTTTTATTTTTATGTTCGCGTTTAAGCATGGATTTTCTAACAAAATTTATAGCTCGAACATCTCAAAAAGACAGGACCATCTTCTTTTTTCGATCGTTTTTAAAGAAAATACACATTGAACCAATGTCGAATTGTGTTTTTTGTAGCCTTTTAATATTGAACATTAAAAATCAAATGCATTTTTAGAGCAGAAATCAGTTATTTAGTGATATTTTATGATATTGTCTCAAAATTTTGAAATCAAAAGTGAACGGGTAGCGTCAAGGTAAGAAAAAATGTATGAATAGGTAGCGCCGAAATTAAATGTTTTTTTGGGGTAACAAATACATACAACAACCTCTCTAACTCATCACAAGTCGATCTAGGAATATACAAAACAATTCATTAGATGTAACTTAGCCTTTGGTAACTCTATTCCTGACTTTGTGGCATTAAGTTGTGCAACTAATTTCCGAGTCTATATCTTTTTAAGCCTTGTGAGGTTACCCTTTCCCCATTTCCCTGGTCTAATCATTTGTACCCTTTTTCTAAATGATATTGTTTCTTTAATTTTAGTGTCTTATATTTTCAGTTCTTTTTTTTAGGGGGTTATATTTTGTAATACAAATAAACCCCCGTTTCTTTCAGCTCCAACTGCTCGTCTTAAACCACTTGATAAATGTTTATTCAAGACTTTACACACGACATTTTTTTTTCAAGCAACGCGTCAAGTACTAGTAGTGATCCTTAAAAGCTCACCTTGCTAAGGGTCAATTGAGCTTATTTCAAATGCCAACACTATGCGTCATCCGTCCGCCGTCGTCAATTTAAAAAATCCTCAGTTCCTCTGAAACTACAGATCCAATTTAACAGAAACTTTACAGGAATGATACATGGCATGTTGGCAAAAAAAAACGATTCTCATTTTGAAAAGATTTGATAAAAATCATGGCCGCTGTAACTTAAAGTAAAACATAAGGTAAAATCATTTAAAATGGCTTTTATAACCCAGCAACTATATTAGATAAAAAGAAATCCGAAGGATCTAAGGCTCTTCAAAATCATAAGCTCTACAAAAGTCTCTATTGGGTCGATGTTGTCGATGGGCTATGGGCTTCTAAAGGTAAAAATAGCGGTTTTTTTTCATATTTTCGCCCCATAGAATGAAAAGTGTTGAAGATAGAGAAAAGCATATGCTTGCTTAAACCTTCAGCTCATTAAGCTCTACAAAAGTATTCATTGGGATGATTTTGCCAGATGACCCTTTATAGAGGTTAAGAGGTTATGGACCTTTCAAGGTCAAAATAGTGTTTTTTATGTTTTTCTAAAGAATAAAAACTATTGCTTATATATGAAAGAAGCAAAGGTGTACCAAAGGGGTAATCAGTATCATAAAACCGTAAAGACAAAGACAAAACCGGCAGACAAAAATCATCACAACAAAACAAGCCACATAACAACATAAAACACAAACACACATAACAGCAAAACCGCCTTTAGCAACGTGAACGCAAGTCGAAACGAGAGTGAACTCAGGTGCTCCGGAAGAGTAAGCAGTTCCTAATTGCTATAGCACACCCGTCACGTTGCCAAAGATCGATTAAGTGTTGGTCAAATCCGGAAAGGATGACATTACAAAACTCTATGTCAAACCAACATCTGTGCTCATCTGAGAGATAGAAATCCCGTATTTGTTTACAAGCACATGATGTCGTCCGTAAAATTTCTTGAGTGATGACAACAACCTGGGAGCAACGTACCCCTGTGTTAACAATTTGCTTGTCAGCCGTGTGGCTCTATCAAGGAAGTCGTTGTACTCCCCACATGCTCTGGAATAGCAAATCAATTGTGATACGTAAACTCGATATGCTGGAGCGGACGGAATGTTGCTACACAGAAAGGGAAAGTTAACTATTGGAAAGTTGAAGTCATCACGTTTGTCATAGAGCTTTGTACAAAGCCTTCCTTGTGTGTCAATTTCGAGAAATAGATCCAGATATGTAGCCGACCTCCTAGAATCTGTAGTGTCCTTTATCTCAAGTTCCTTCGGATATATGAGATGTAAATAGTCACCAAATCGAGGATTGAAAGCTGTGACTTGCTTAAACCTACAGCTTTCTTAAAGATCTAAAAAAGTCTCTTTTGGATTAAAATTGTCAGATGACCCCAAATATGGCCCTAAAGACCAGGTGAGCGATTTGGGATCATGGGAGCCTCTTGTTCATGTTTTTTGTTCCATGGAATGAAGTAGTGTCAAAAGGCCGATTCTGCCTCACATGCAGAAATCCTGCATAAAATCCCAACCCGACGGCCAAATGCAAACGGACGGCATTCCTATTGAGCATAGGGTAAATACAAGAATTATGGCTTTCGTACAGAGCATAAGTCAGTCTCCACAGGAAAGTGGGGATAAGGACACCTTAAAGAGAGGTGTGCCCCAGATTGAAATAAATAAAAGGATGGAATCCAATAGTAATAAGATGGATCACTTTCAGGATTTCTTCCTGGAGAATGAGCAAGATTTGGAAGATAGCCCCCCAGCCCCAACCCCCCAAAGGCAGCAGCAGTGCTGCAAAGCCCCCAACCTGACGCAGGTGGATGAGCATACCCAGGCGTGTCAAAATTGCGGTGCGCAGCTTATGAAGCCGCGATTTGAGCATCAGTCCGGGCAGCAGAAAACCACCTGCGGCTATCCACTTAAGAGGAAGAAGGGGTAGTTCTGCAAGAGCAAGCCCGGGATGGATGGTCTCTGCGGGAGGCATAGACAGCAACCACACCAGCAGCAGGAGGAGGAAGTGATCCCAGTCGAGGGAAAAATGGTGGTGAAAGAAAGCATGAAGACTCTCCGTCAAATAGCTAAGGATGAGGGTCTTAGGGGGTCAGTAGGAAGAACAAGGAGGCCTTGGTGAAGCTCATCGAGGAGAAAACCACCCGTAAATTTGCCCGCCAGGAAGTTTTCAGCAAGAAGCAGCTGAAAGCGCTGGCAAAGAATCGCGGCCTCACCAAATACTCCCAGGTCAAGAGAGACGATCTGCTCCATCTGGTGGAAGAGAATATCAAAAATGCCCCAGTCGAGGAGGAGATCAAAATCATTGATATGCGGGAAGCTTTGAATGGCGTATTTGGCACGGCCGTCATCAAACCTTTGAAGCCGCATGACGTAGCCACGTTTCTCAAGCTAAGTCAGAGTACGATCTTCACCACCATCTCCGATGCGCTTACCCAAAAGAGGGGATTGAAGGTCTACTTAGTGCTTTTTGTGGAGATGGTGAAAACGAGCCTCGCGAAAGGGGAGAATATCTACGTCACCACTCCTTTCAGATCACGGACGACAATGCTCGTGGAATCTAACGACCTTGATCAGGAGATTGCGATAATGGTGGAGAAGGTTAAGGAAAGTATGACAAAGTACATGCGGGAAGGGAGTGGGTGGACTTTCAGCAGCGTCGAGAAGCTAGAAATCCACCTCGACAAATTCAAGCCGCTCAAGGGGGCTTCCTTCATACCGACCCCATCAGCACTCGCGAAAAAGAAGGCAATCATCAACGTGAAAGATGAGGATCAGGAGTGCTTCAAGTGGGCTATCCTCTCCGCGCTTCATCATGAGGAGGTGGATCAGAAAAATGCCAATCGCCCCAGTCAGTATGCGAAGTGGGAGAATGAGCTAAAATTCGAAGGCATCGACTTCCCGGTTTCGCTCAAGGCAATCGATAAATTTGAAAGGCAGAATCTTGCCATCAACGTCAACGTCTATGGCTTCGATGGTGTAAAGAAGGGTGAAGATGAGGAAGAGGATCTTCAGATCTACCCCCTCAGAATATCCAAGAATACGGGTCCCACTCACGTAGATCTTCTTTTCTTGGCCTGCGAAGGCAAGCAGCATTACTGCTGGATCAAGAGCCTTTCACGACTCCTAGGCTCTCAAATTTCAGAGCATGGCCATGAGCTCTTCTTCTGCCGCAGATGCCTCTCCCACTTCTCCAGACAGGATCTCCTTGACGATCACTTGGAATATTGCAGTCAGAAGGATGCCATCAGGATCGAGATGCCGGAGGAAGGATCCGCCATAGCCTTTCACAACCATAAGAAGCAGATGAGAGTCCCATTCGCGATCTATGCGGACTTTGAATGCTTCACTGAGAAGATCGATACTTGCCAGCCCGATCCGACCAAGTCCTACACGAAGCAGTATTAGCAGCACCGACCATCAGGTTTCTGCTATCGCGTGAAGTATGCCCACGGCGACTACAAGGATTCAGTCGTCTACTGCGGGGAAGATGCGGCTAAGAAATTCGTCCAGTGCATCGAAGAGGAAGTGCAGACGATCAGCAAGATATGCAAGGAGAAGAAGTCGATGGTGATGAGCGACGAGGACAAGGTAAGCTTTGAAGCAAGCACGCACTGCCACATCTGTGGGGATGAATTGAGAGGGGATAAGGTCCGGGATCACGACCATCTCACCGGAAAATATCGCGGCGCAGCACACAACCAATGCAATCTAGATTTTCAGCTTCCGAAGCACGTGCCCATCCTCTTGCACAATCTGAGTGGGTACGATGCTCATCTTTTCGTGAAGGAATTCAAGGGAGGGAAGATCACCTGCATTCCCAATACGGACGAAAAATATATCAGCTTTTCAAAGCAGCTAGACGATGGTCTGGAAATGAGATTCATCGACTCGTGCAGATTCATGCTCAGCTCCCTCGAAAATCTGGCAAAGAATCTCACACCCGATAAATTCAAGGCGGTTAGGGAATGCTTTGGCGACAGATATGAGCTGATGATTAGGAAGGGGGTCTATCCCTACGATTACGCCGATGGGCCTGCCAAGCTTGAGGAGACCCAGCTCCCACCCAAGGAAGCTTTCTTCAGCACGCTCACCGGTGAGCATATCAGTGATGAGGACTATGCGCACGCTCAGAAGGTCTGGGAGGCCTTCGAGTGCAAGACCCTGCGAGATTATCACAATCTCTACCTAGAATCCGACGTGGCCATACTGGAGGATATCTTCGAGGATTTCAGGAATATCTGCATGGGAAACTATGGGCTCGATCCTGTCCACTACTTCACATCCCCAGGGCTAGCCTACGATGCCGCCCTCAAAACCACCGGCGTCAGATTGGGGCTGCTCTCCGATCCAGACATGCTCCTAATGTTCGAGAGGGCAACCAGAGGGGGCGTCGCCATGATCTCCCATCGCCACGGCAAGGCTAATAATCCCTACATGACCGACTACGATAGCTCCCAACCCACCAAATATCTCACCTACCTCGACGCCAACAATCTCTACGGTTGGGCGATGGCACAGCCCCTTCCCACGGGAGACTTCGAGTGGATGGAGCCGGAGGAGATCGAGAAGGTCTTGGAGTATCCTGACGATCACGAGTGCGGAGCCATGGTGGAATGCGATCTGGAATATCCGCAAGATCTTCACGACGCCCATAACGACTACCCTCTCGCGCCAGAAAACGTGGAAATCGACAAGGTGCGCAAGCTCGTGCCTCATCTGGGCAAGCGCGAAAAATATACCCTCCATTATCGAAATCTCAAGCTCTACTTATCGATGGGCATGAAGCTCGTCAAAGTCCATCGCATCATAGGATTCAGGCAATCCCCCTGGCTCAAGTCGTATATCGAGCTGAATACGAAGCTCCGAGCCGCAGCCAAGACCGACTCCGAGAAGGAATTTTTCAAGCTGATGAATAATTCGGTCTTCGGCAAGACGATGGAGAATATCCGAAAGCGCGTCGACGTCAGGCTAGTCACAACCGAAAAGCAGGCCCTGAAGCTGGTGGCCAAGCCCAACTTCGATCGTCGAGTCGTCTTCACCGAGAATCTAGCAGCCGTCCATATGAAGAAGACCAAGCTCAAGTTCGATAAGCCCGTCTACCTAGGAGCGTGCATCTTGGATATCTCGAAGCTCCTGATGTACGACTTCCACTACGGATTCGTGAGAAAGACGTACGGCGATAAGGCCCGGCTGCTCTTCACCGACACAGACAGCTTAGCCTACGAAATTCAGACCGCCGACTTCTACAAGGATATCGCGCCACACGTCCAGGAAAAATTCGATACGTCCAACTATCCGGCCGTGCATCCCTCCGACATCCCCACTGGCGTGAATAAGAAGATCATCGGAAAATTCAAGGACGAGTGCGGCGGCAAGACCATGACCGAATTCGTGGGGCTCCGGGCAAAACTATACGCCTTCAAGATGGACGACGGTAAGGCTACGAAGAAGGCGAAGGGAGTCACCAAGAGCGTCATCAAGCGCAGCATCGCCTTCGAGGACTACAAGCGCTGCCTCGACACCCAGCAGGAGATCCATCGCCCGATGAATATCATCCGGAGCCATCTCCACCAGATCTACACGGAGCAGATCAACAAGATCGCTCTCTCCGCCAAAGATGACAAGCGCCACATCCTCCCCGATGGCATCAGCACCCTCGCTCACGGACACTATCGAATCACTCACGGCAGCAAGTGAGCTGAGGCACCTCCCCTCCTCTTCGCATTTAGCAGGCTCTGACGGGTGCGGATGCCCATCCCACACTTAGCAGGCTCTGACGGGTGCGGATGCCCATCCCTCCTCATCTGCATTTGGCATATCTAGATAAATGAGCAGCATACGCGTGCACGGATTCCTCCTCCCCCACAAGCCCCTCTCCAACGTAGAGCTTGAGGAAGCCGCCTCAGCGCTAGGCATCCCTCGATTCAAAGGAATATTCATGCGCGATGCCTTACCTTCCAGGCCTCATCCCATCGAATGCGGCATCCTGAATCACGACGATAGCGATGGCCCCGGCACGCACTGGACGTGCTGGCATAAGAGCGGAAGATTCAAGGTCTACTTCGATCCTTACGGCCTGCCTCCGCCCGACGAGATGATCGACTATCTGCGGCCGGAGATTCGATATAATACCGATGAAATCCAGCGGCGCGGCGACGTGGTCTGCGGACACTTTTGCCTGCACGTCCTGAAGCTACTATCGGAAGGTTGGACGCTCGAAGACGTGATCTTCGAACTATAGATAAATGGATAAGTTTGGATCTCACTCGAGGAAGCGCATGCCCATCTGGCGGATGCTCCAGGATCTCGATATGAATGATAATCGCATCACTAGTCTGGGATTGCCGCGGGATAGCTCGGACGCTGTGACGAAGCGATTGGTTAATCAGCAGATGAAAGACGGCATGAAAGACCTCGAAGAGCTAGATTCGGAAATGAAGCAAATGCAGATGGCCATCAAGCGAATGCAAAGGGAGTATGAAGCGTCCATCAAAGATCTTACCAAAAAGCTGATGATCGTAGAAGATGGCAAAGTCGATAAGTCGGAGTGCGTCTCGACGAATGGCGGCTTGATGACGACAGACCTAGACATGCAGAAATATCACGTGCTAAATCTCCCCCTCCCCATGACTGATAATGAGCCCATCACGAAAGCCCTTTACGATCGCCTGCAGCAGGATCTAGACGCATTAAGGATCTTCGTCGAGCTGAAGCATGCATAAATCAAGACTTTCTGGTCTCCTTTGAATCGAGACCGGAAAGCCTGGGGATCATCGCCAGTCAGATTCCTTGACCCAGGAATTGAAGGTTTTGGGATAGCCTCTCCATTTGACGCGGATTTCTTTCTCCCCATTCCGGATGCGTCGGCTCAAGATTTTCTCGATGCGAAAGATATCCTGGTCGGTGCGCTGGAGCTCGGGCTCGTAAAAGGATCCCTGGATTTCCTCACCCTTGTAGTCTTTGAGACGATAGGTGGGCGGCTGCGTCGCTAGAGCCTGAGCGATGGTAAAGACCTCCTCCGTCCAGCGCGGAGTATATCCCTTCTCGAAGATGCCCTTCTTCTTTGTGATTCGGACCTGATCGCCGACTTTGAATCGGTGAGGCTGCATGGGCGGAAGGTCTCCGTAGAGATTCCAGAAGACTTTGACCTCGTGCTCTTTCTGGCTGGCGGCGGTGGGGGTCATCTTGATGGATCGATGCTTGGTGGTATTATACTGGCGGACGAAATCGTCCAGGATAGGGAGGTAGGCGCGCGTGGAATTGGCTGAAAAGTATTTGAACATCTTTTCCTTCATGGTACGATTCCAGCGCTCCACCACGCTCGATTTCTCTTCGTTTTCGGTAGAGTAGAGATCGACGTCGTGCTTCCGGAGCAGATTTTTCACCTCGCGATTATAAAATTCCGTGCCCTTATCGGTCCATAGCTTCTCGGGCGTGCGATCCTTGAAGACGGTCCGGAAGGCATCTCGCACCGTGGTGCCTTTCTTATCCTTGAGTGGCACCAACCAGCCGTATTTGGAGAAGACGTCGATGATGCTCAAGAGGTATTTGAAGCCTCGGTTATCGCGAGAGAAGGCGCTCATATCTACGAGATCGGCAGCCCAGGTTTCGTCCACCCCACCTACCACCACGCGGCGCTTCTGAAATTTGCGTCGGACTGGCTTGTGCAGCTCTTCGGCTAGCTCATCCGACCATCGGACTTTTTTTTTCCCCCCACGCCCAGCCCAAATCGTGCTTTGGTACCGATGATGGGTCTGACGATGCCACGCTCGAGGCGCTCACGTGCAGTGGGATTGGGGATGGCATCGAGGGAGGCTAGCATCGTCTTATCGCAGATCGAATTGCGTGCGGCCGTATCCTTGTGCTTGGCATAGCAAAGATCGTGCCGATAGGCTGCCTCATCGACTCGATTGATGGGTCTCGACCAAGATTTGGGCGTGCCGTCGGCATTGAGTCGCTGGCTGAGTCTGGTCCCCGGACCGGTGAAATTATGCCCCGGCAGATGCATCTCGACAGGCAGCCGATTGATCATCTTATTCACGAGCCCGGCGCCCTCCTCCGTCTTGATGAATTGCGACTTTCGCGCACCGCACTCGACGCAGGTTCCCACCTTTCGCCGCCGCCGTCCGTCATCGCTCGTGATCACGGCGCGATTATTTGTCTCCGTCTTCTTCTTGCACTTCAAGCAATACATTCCCATTTTATATAGATAAATGGACGTTGAAGACCTTACCTATGATGAGCCCGCCGTGAGTCGTCGGAATAATCATTATCTCCTCCCGCAGCGATCCATCCGAGGACTGATCATCGGGAAGTCGGACTGCGGCAAGACGACTCTGCTGAATAATCTCCTCCTGCTCGATGGATGGCTCGACTACGATCGACTCTACGTCTTCGGAAAATCACTCCACCAGCCCATCTATCAGCTGCTGCGGCAGGCGTTGGGGAAAGGATTTTCGAAAGACGATATCCGCGACCTTCTCTCCATCAAGGATCGCTATCCCCACTCTCTGGTCGACGTGGTGCAGGCGATGAGGCCGTCGTCCAAGCCTAGCGGCATCGAAGCTTTCTTCTTCGAGGAAGCGAGCGACGTGCCCGATCCCCGAGATCTCGATCCCACTCGCAAAAATCTCATGGTCTTCCACGATCTGATGCTGAGCAAGCAGAGCAAGTGCGAGGATTACTACGTGCGCGGTCGCCATAATAACGTGGACTGCTTCTACCTCTGCCAAAATTACTTCAAGCTGCCTCGGCAATCGATCCGGGAGAATGCCAACTTCATCTGCCTCTTCGAGCAGGATGCCAAAAATCGCGATCATATCCGCCGGGACCATTGCGGCGATCTCACCCCGGCTCAATTCGATGCCCTATGCGACCACTGCTGGGCCAAGCCTCACGGATTCATGACCATCGATCTCACGAGCCCCAAGACGAATGGGAAATATCGATGCAATCTAGACGATTTCTATCGAGTCTAAGATAAAGAATGGATCACTTGAAGGAATTTTTCCTGGAGAATCAACGGGACTTGGATTGGGAGAATGCTCCAAAGTCCCCACTACCACCCCCTATATCCCCTAGATGCAAGCACCGGTGGGAGCGTGTGCTCATCAACCATGAGATCCCAGGCCATAGCTGCAGTAGATGCGGGGCTGAAAAGTACGCTAGCCGCTTCGATGATCAGGATTTCGAAGGAAGGACCTATAATTCTCACTCCCGCCGGAAACCTAAGCCAGCGCCCGGACCCCCGTGCTGCATCAAGACCGTCCGCGGCCATCAGTGCACGTATCCCTCCATATCGGGTAGTGATAAGTGCAAGAGGCATTCGAAGCTTTTCCCTGAGGCATGCTGCCGGTGTGGAGTCGCGATCCCCCGTGGCAAGGCTCTGCACAATATCCGCGAGGAGACTATATACGTTCCAAAATTTATCACTCTCTGGTCAGGCGTAAAAGTGAGGATGGTGGGGGAGTATGATCGCATCGATGGAGTGCAAGGGTCATCCAAGCCCTTCTGCTCCTCCAAATGTATGGAGAGTGCGTAGGAGGGGTAAATCCATGGTTTTTGCATCCTGCTGAGGTAGGAGGCAAAAAGCATGGGGCGATCGATTCATCGCTTAGGGGCGTTCGTTCCAACGCTATGGGGCGATCGATCCATCGCTTAGGGGCGTTCGTTTCAACGCTATGGGGCGTTGGGGGTGATCGATTCATCGCTTAGGGGCGTTCGTTCCAACGCTATGGGGCGATCGATCCATCGCTTAGGGGCGTTCGTCTCAACGCTAAGGGGCGTTCGTTTCAACGCTATGGGGCGTTGGGTGATGCTATAAATAAAATGACGTTTATCAAGATCACCGATCCCAAGCAGCGTGAGGCGCTTGCCAGAGATTTGCAAGAGACGAAGCGCAGCATCCAGGCTAGCGATATGCAGCGTCGCCTGGATAAGATCGGACTGAGCCGCGATCTCTCCAAGATTTTCAAGCCCGTGGTCGAGACGCAGAAGGAGACTGCCTCCCAGATCACCAAAAAGATCGAAGATATCCCACTCGCTCTGCCCGCCCCGGTGCCTGCCCTTCCTCCTCCTCTCCCTGCCGCCGAGGGTGACGACGATCCGCTTGCCATCGAGCAAGCATTGAAAACCAACCTTGGTCCGCGAGCCACCCACTATCTTCAGCTCAGTATGACTCCCAAGGCTGACCACACCTTTGGACTGCGAGTGGAAGACGGCAGCATCATGATCGGAAGTCTGCCCGTCACCTTCGATGGAAACGATATCCTCGTCGATGGCGAGCGCTATGAGGGAACCCCCGGCCTGTGGGAGCTCATGGTCCTGAAGAATCCCAAAGATTTCGACGTGGAGGACTTGCATACCTATGGTGAAATCCTGCGAGCATCCAATGCCATGTATCAAGGCAATTCTTCGCTCTCGCAGACCCCCAAGGCCAGCAAAAGTCGGAAATGGAAGGAGATCGTCTCCTACCTCTATAAGCAGGATAAGTATGGGAGTGGGGTTTCGACCGTCTTCCTCCCCACGTGCTTCGACCAGTTGCTGGATCGCCTCGATCTTTGCGCTGCTGCCTACCAGGCTGGAAATAATGGGGTGCGCAACGAAATCGTGGCCATCCTCGATGCCATGAGGAAGTCTGGTCATATCAGCAGGAGTGAGTACGAGAAGCTGCATCGGAAGCTCCTCTAAATAAATTTACGATGCCTTTAGTAGTGAATCACGGATATCGTCGAAAGTATGCCGTCGGCGGAAAAGGTCTTTTCGATACGATCGCCAATCTGGCTGGACGGGTGCTTTCCTCCTCCGCCGCCAAGACGTTGGGAAGCAAGGCCGTGAGCGCCGCCTCTAATGCTGCCCTGAAAGGTGTGGAGAAAGGTGCGAGTAAGGCGGTGGACCACGTCGTCAATCGAGTGACCCGCAAAAAGAAGCCTCAAGCACTACCCACCAAGAGAACCCCACAGCAGCAGACCCGTCTCAATAATCTCATCTCGGGCGGGGGCATCTCCACCATCCACGACTTCGTCCAGCGCTATAGATAAATATATGATGGCCGACATGCTCTCTATCACCGAAGGACTGACTTTCGATGAAAGTCTCCAGGAATATCAGGTTCACGAATACGAACCTCAAGCCGGGGCGCAGCTGAATAATGCCGGCGCAGAGATACGCATCAATATCGAGACTCAGGATCTCTTCCTTCATCCCTCCGAAAGCTATCTCTTGATCGAAGGCCGACTTCAGAAAAATGATGGCACTGCGTATGCCGACGCCGATCTCGTATCGCTCGTCCATAACGGCGTCATGTTTCTCTTCCGAAGCATCAGCTACCGACTTTCCGGCCAGCAGATCGAGCATCTCAACGATCCAGGTATCGCAACCACCATGCTAGGGATGCTGACGTATCCCGACGACTTTTCCAAATCGCAAGGCCTCAACCAGCTATGGTTCAAGGACTCCACGGCCGATGCTGAGGCAGATAACGTCGGATTCGCGGCACGCCACGGATATATCATCACCAAGCCAACCAATAAGGGATCCTTCTCCTTCTCCATCCCTCTCAAGCACGTCTTTGGCTTTGCCGAGGACTATGATAAGATCGTCTACGGATTCAAGCACGAGCTTTCCCTGGTGCGCGATTCGGATGCCAATGCTATCCTCCGAGCCGCTGCCCTCAACGACGTGGCCAAGATAGTCCTGAGCAAGGTCTCCTGGTTCGTCCCCCACGTCATCCCGTCCGACGAAAAGAAGCTGCGGCTCTATAAGACCATCCAGAGCAAGACCAAGATCGATTGCGGATTTCGCATGCGGCAGTGCGACTCCATAGCCGTGCCCCAGACTTCGCAATTTCATTGGCGTCTAGCCGCTAAAAGCGGGCGAGAAAAACCTCGATGGATCATCGTCGCCTTTCAAACCGAAAGGGATAACGACCAGCTGCATAATGCCGCCGTCTTTGACCACTGTCGATTGCGAAATATCCACGTGACTCTCAATGCGGAGCGCTATCCCGCCGTGGACTTCAATGCCGGCTTCACCCAATGCAGGGTCGCCAGGGTCTATAAGGAGGCTGCCGAATTCCGCAAGAAATTCCATAGCATGGAAAGTCTGCTCAGCAATGGTGGCATCAATCCCTCCGACTTCATCGATCTCTATCCCCTATTCGTCATCGACGTGAGCCATCAGTCCGAGCGGCTGAAAGAGTCGACGGTGGATATCCAGATCCGAGCCGAATTCGAGCGCAACGTCCCTGCCAATACTCAAGCCTTCGCCCTGGTCATTTCCGATCGAATCCTCCAATTCGAATCCGACGGCCAGAAGATGAGCGTCGTCTTCTGAGGTGGGTTAGATAAATGGACGCTTCACTTTTGCGGCAAATCGTCACCAATACGGAGCCCAAGCACGGATTCTCCTTCATCGTCTCTGGAAACGATAGTCAGATCTTGACTCGCTTCAATCCGCCCCTCCAGCTGCGCGAGGAAAAATCCTACGAGATGGCTCTCGTGAATCTGGAGACCTACTACTCCATCCCCAATATCCATGCGGGAAATAATTCCTTCCACTATTCTCCTGATGAAGGGGCAAGCTGGTTTCCCGTCGAGCTGAGCACTGGCTCCTATGGAATCGACGATATCAATGATGAGATTCAGCGACAATTGCGGCTTAATAAACATAAGGCTAAGATCCTTCTCGATGCCAATCGCGCGACGCTGAGAGCGACCCTCACTCTCGCCAGAAATTATCAAGTGGATTTCGATGTGCCCAATAGCATCAGTACGGTGCTTGGATTCGAGCGTCGGACGTATGCCTACGATCGAAGCACTAATGGCTACGCGGAAGGTGAGAATATCGTCAATATCATCAGCATCAATAGCATCCTCGTGAATAGTGATATCATCCACGGAAGCTACGTCAACGGCACGCAGCAGTCCACGATCTATAGTTTCTTTCCCGCAGTCGATCCCGGCATGAAGATCATCCAGACTCCTAAGAATCTTGTCTACTTACCCGTGACTCTGAGAACCATCGATCGCATGCAGACGTATCTGACCGATCAAGACGCTCGCCCCATCGATCTGCGAGGAGAAAATCTCACCATCCGCTTCCATCTGCGTGAGGTATAAATAAATGGATTATCAAGAGTATGGTTTGAACTTGACGAAAGGTCAGGCAGAGAAGATCCAGCGTGCGGCAAAGAACGGTTGCCCCGTAAGCGTCCGATTGTCGCATTCCAACCTATCCGGCGAGCATAAGATGCTCCTCACCCACCGTCAGATCCAACGCATCGCCAAGCTCTTGCAGAGCGGTAAGGGTGGTATGGTCTTGGAGATGAGTCCGAAGCAGGTGAGGCGTAACGTGCAGAAAGAAGGTGGATTCCTTCCCATGCTCGCAGGTCTCGCCTCTGCTGCACTACCCATGCTGGCCAAAACCGTGCTACCTGCTTTGGGCGTGGGAGCATTGAGCGGTTTGGGAAGCGCAGCCATCCAAAAGGCCGTGGGATCTGGATTGTACCTGAAGAAGGGTGGGAAAGTATGCTGCGTGAAACCTCATGGTCGTGGTCTGTATTTGAGTCCAGGCACTTTGCCCAATACGTACGGCGATGGATTGTACTTGAAGAGCGGACGTCAGATCTACGACGGAAGTGGGCTGATCCTTGGACCTAATAGCCCCTTCAAAAGCATTCCCATCTTGGGCATGCTCCTATAGATATAGATAAATGAGTGATGAAGTGGATGCTACGATCGAGGATTTTCTGGAAGCTGAGATCTGCAAATACGCCCGCATGCTGCGGATCTATAAGCGACTGGATAAGGCGGTTTCCATCGGATTAGGTGCGTGCTCCGTCGGCAGTCTTTTGCTGACAAGTGGCACCATGGGATCCGCTTTGACTGGTGTAGGCATCCCTGCCTCTCTCCCATTGGGTTCCCTCGCTTGCCTGAGTGCCATCTTCACACTCGTTCTCTCGCTAACCTCCAAGCGCATCACCAAGAAGGTGAAAAAGCATCGTGATACTTTACGATTGGCGAGATCTTATCAGTCCCAGGCCCCCACCCCAGTCATCTGCCTGAAGAATTACTACGATGAGAAAGATCAGTTGCGAAAACCTTCCACCACCTCTTTTAGTGAAGACCTCACTACGCATGCGCCATAGGGAGGATTCTTCCAACGCGCGCCTCGCTCGGCTACGCCTCGCTCCCCGCGCTTATTCCAAAATCCTCCGAATCAAAGTTTCAAGTGACAAAAAAAATTTCCCAATCCAGTTATTTGGATTGAGAAATTTCGAACCCCTACCCCCAGATTTTTTTTTTTTACTTCCTCACCAGATCGTACGAGAGATATTGCTGGTTAGATTTTTTGCTGACCTTGAATCCCGTGCTCCGGACGTAAGCTCCTTGCAAGGAGCCCTTCTCTTTGTTAAGCGTGGGGCAGGCCCATACCCTTGTGGTCTCTCCGTCTCGATCCTTCAGGGTGAGGATTTTGCTTTTGCCGAATTTCCCATCCACTTCTACCACCTCCAAGATTTTATAGATCAACCCGGTGGGTAAATCCTTCCATTTGAGTGCTTCCTGATTCTGGTCTTGCACCTTCTCCTGGAAGGCGTCTTCGCTGATGAAGTCATCCCCATCAAAGAATCCATTCTGTACGAAAGCCATAATTCTTGTATTTACCCTATGCTCAATAGGAATGCCGTCCGTTTGCATTTGGCCGTCGGGTTGGGATTTTATGCAGGATTTCTGCATGTGAGGCAGAATCGGCCTTTTGACACTACTGAATGACAACTATGTCAGATAGAGAAGAGCTTTACTTTCTTAAAAATTCGGCTGTTTAAGCTCTATAAATGTCTCTTTTGGAGGAAAATTGTCAGATGACCCCATACAAAAGAGATCCTTTGTATCCTTAGTACCAGGAGGGCGATTTAGGTTCGAGGGAGTCTCTTCTTTGTTTTTCTATAAAAAGAGGTGCAAAAAATGTTTGCCTTGCCTTTTCTGTTTGTTTTATGTTTGTTTGTTTTGTTGTATATTCAGTGGCGGATCTAAAGATGTTGCTCGTCTGTTCGAACCCCATATCAACTAAACTTTTATTACTATATGCTTGATTTTTTTCAACCTTGGGCATTATATGAAAACCTTTGGCTCTTTTTATGGATCTGCCCTTGATTAACAGTTTGATGTTAAATAATTGACGTGGAGGTTGTATGGATTGTTTTTTTAATAACAGCTGACTTGTAGAGGTTGTATGGTGCACATCCATTTTACAATTCCATATTATGAAGACGCAAAAAAAATCTTTATTTGCTTTTAATTATCTTTTTTATTTCCACACTCGTAAGAGATGGTGCTATATTGCAATCACCTTGTCTGTCCATCTGTCCGTCCCTTACAAACATCGTAACAGATTTATCGACTTCCACTGAAGGGTTTGGTTTCAAAGGACGAGGTACAGTAAGGGCCATATTTGGCCCCCCTATTTAAAGAAAATCAAACTCAAAGTAAATGATTTAAATATCATTAAGGTTTCAAGTAAGATGATTAAACTTTTTGACAATGGTAAACATATTCCATCATCTACTCTAATTTCAATTTTATAGAGGCTTAAAGTAGTCCAAAAGAATCAAAGTCGTGGAAATATGTCATTTTTCATTCTTATTTTGTTATTTTTAATGACCAGCGACAACGTAGACCATGGATCTCTCAACTGATTTATAACCATTTTATAGTGCAAATTAAAGTTCATAAACAATAACTGTGGTCTAAGTAGTCGCTGGCATCTAAAAATTGAAAATATTACCCAAATATTGTCCATTTGCCGCGAATTTGAAAGAAATCATACATATTCACCATGTTTTGACAAGCAATTTCAAATAATAAACATGAAAAATTCTGATAGATTTAGTTGTTTTATCTTCTTCATTCATTTGACTTAATAAATAACAAAAGGACTTTTCTCTAGATCAGTTTTCTATTTTCAGTTTTAGAGGGGCCAAATACGGGCCTTACCGTACCTTGTCCTTTGGTACACAGCTTCAGAGTTGTACTGTGTCCCCTTTTCCAGATCAGTTGCATATCTACTTTCGGGGCCTGATTGGCCGAGTGGTTAAAGGCTTAGGTTCAAATACCACACTATTGATCACTAGCCAATCAACTCTTAGCTGGTGTTCGACTCCCGTTTGTAATTTACAAAAACGGGTGTTCCCTAACTGTATGAAACTTGGTTTGTCAGTTACCTGCCAAAGGTCGGCTTAGACTTTTTTTAAATAGAAAAAAATTGTAAACCGATTTCTTCGCTTCTAATTAATTGTTTGAATCAAAGTTTGATGCACAGATTTTTTACGACGAGTTATAACGTGCCCCGCCCAGATCAGTAGGGTGGTATCCTTAGCTCGACTTGGAGCAAACTCTTGTTATGAACTATCTTCCCCTAAAATGCAGTCAAATAAGTCAGCGTCAGGATTGAAGATCATGTTGTTATGAAAAAGCCCACAAAAAGACACAAAAGAGGGAGGTCTCAGTGGTGCCGTTAACCTAGTTTAATCTACCATTACTTTTGAAGTGCATGTACCAAGTCAGTACCATTGCGGTCACCAATTTCTCTGGTATGTCTTGTTTTGTTCTTTCTCTCGGTAGAGTAGATGTATCTCTTATTCAAAGGAGTAGGTGCCTTAGCGGTCTTATTTCGGGATTCAGTAAAACTGTCAGCAGAACTAACTTTCGCGGTTATCGGAAAGCAAAAACAGAGTTTTAGGCACTTGATTTTATAACTGACGAGCATTTCGTATATTTAAGACTCATTAGAGACGCACTAAACACAAGGTCAATGGGTGGGTGAATGTAATTGTTTTACGTTCTTTTCGTTGCACATAAATCTTAAGCTGGCAACTGGCCTCCTACTCTTCGGATAACAGCTGGGTACCAGCCTACATAAATCACAAAGGGAGGGCAGTCTTTATGGCGATGGATTACGGAGTATCCGAAAATCTGTTCAGTGTTCAGAACGTTGCTATTAAATTGCTGATATTTAAAGATGCTGCATAAGAATAACTTTTAACAATGAAACGCGCGACCACAGGACAATTCTAATAATGATTAAATATAAGTAAAAGAGATGTGTATTGCTCTGTATAGATATCATAGCATATGTTGCTAGTAAACTATATGATGTTCCTAGGGTATTTTCACCAATTCCTAAAGGTCGGCTAATTCGTGTTTTGTTTGTTAGGTTTTCTTTAAGTTTCTTCTTAGCATGTTTAATTTAGCCATGTTAGCAATTAATGAATTCAAAAAGAGTATTCAAGTTTGATATGATCAATTTGGTGTAGTGAGTTCATTTTTATGTTTCATTTCTAACCTGTTTTATGTTTAAATGCGCTATTGAAATAAATTGTATATATTTTTAGTGTGAGCTACCCGTTCAAAAAAATGTGAATTTTGGAGCTACCTGTTCAATACACAAAAATTACACAACATTTTTATAATGGTTTGAATCTTATTTGTTTTATCTGTGGATTTGTGTATTAAACTAGGTCCAGATTGAAACCGATTTCACATCAGACCCCAATAAGACACACAGTGTCACATTTTTCGTCTACTTCTCAATGTTCGCGATGAGTTAGATAGTCAAAAACATGGCTGATTGCAATGTTATGAGCCTTGCTGTGTACAAAACTTACCCACAAGTATTTTCGTTATAATTTTATTATTTTTTCCTTCATATCGTGATTGCAAATGACTGCTGATTCCCGTATTTTGACATTTTTGAATTTGGCGCTACCTGTATTAGAAAATTTCCTCGCTTCGCGAACGGCGCTTCCGGAAACTGTACAATTTCCGTTCCCACCCTGTGACATGGTATAGACGATATTAGGTGACAAAAAATGTTCTCCCTATCCGAAACCCCGTGGTCACCCTTACAAGCTTCAAAAGAAAAGGTGCAGCACTACTCAACGTTCGAACCATTTTTCCTTATGTGTAGTTGACAAATGGAACAATCTATCCGGGAAAAATGTATCAGCAACATCCATAAACGAATTTAAAAGCCATCTAAACTCAGAAAATTGGAACCCCATAAAATTCAGTTCATCCAAGCGTGCAACCGGTTACCCACAAAAGTAGTAGTACACCTAAGAATCATGCAAAATTGAAGAAAAGTGATTCATCGATAAAAAGGCTACAGTGGTTTATTTTTAATGAAAGAAGAAATATAACAATTTGCTCATAACTGCCTGGTCCTGGGAGAAATCTTGCCATTTTGTTACAATGGTTTCTATTGAAATTATTGACAATTTGGAGAGCTAGCTTCCTTTCTTACATTTTTCCAATGCATTCTATATATTTTTTTTCTTTCAGGACCAGGGCTAGTTAGGAAAAAGAGCACTAAAGATCAAAGCAGGTTGCTAGTAGGAGTAAGACATCAAAAATTAATTGGTATAGTCTTTCCAACCATGAATCGCAATTTGCATGATTCTTATAAAAAGTGGTACTTTAAAATCAAACCTTCATGAGAAGACGTCTCCAGAATTACAATTTTTTTTGCGCACAGATCCAGTAAGATTCCATGCAGTAAGCTATTGGATTTTATTAGATATTGTTGTAATTTATTTACAATTATTCGAGAAATGAATTGATTTAAGTACACCAAGCAATATATTTCAGCATTTTTAAAAAGATTTTTTAATATTTTTTTATATAATGTACACTAAATTCAAACGGTCTCCCTATTTAGCGACAAGAAGCGTCAAGAGCCGACAAGAAGCGACAAGAAAGTTTAATTACCGACAAGAATTATCAAAAATTTTAATATTAAGTTGAGCATTAAAATAAAACAAATCTAATGCATAAAAAAACGAAAAAATACTGAGACAATAAATCAATATGATTTTCTCAGCTATAAATAAAAACAATATTAAAAACGAACAAATTAATAAAATTTTGTGGTAAAAAGCTTTCATTTTTTTTATTAAATGAAAATAAATAACATCAAATTATGATTTAAGTAAGAAATTTCTTTTTTTTAAATTCTCAGCAACTGTTTAGTAAAAAAGGTCTAGATGTACGCTAATTACTAATCAAGAAAGTTGTTGTTGTTGTTGTTACCTGAATTTGGGAGGCGTCTTACCAAGGTGGTAATTGCGCCTTTTTGCTCTGAGTCTTCATAAAAGAAGTGTTGTCCATCTGTCATCGGCGAGTTATAAAATATACGTAAGTATATTTTTCACGGTTGAAGAAAAAAGGCCGTATCATATATGCACTGCCGTATGAGAAAAAAGAAAAAGAAAAAAAAGTTACCATAATAACCCATTTAATTAATAATTTCTTAAGTTATTAGAATATGATTTTAACTAGAGGACATGGTTATCCCGGACTGGGGAGGTGATGTATACTCATAATTGATCTAGGGAAGGATTCAAAGTTGTTTTATCAATATATTTTCTTTACATGTACTAGATATGAATTTTTCGTCATTGTACATTATCGTATATTTTTGATAAAATACAAATTTACATAATAAATCATTTTTATTTTGAAATTCGTGCATTGATTTAAATGGTTATTTTAAATCCGTGAAGCATTTGTTAATATAGAAACGCGCCCAGAAGTATAACCCGCGTTTGAAAAATGCATATGTTACGATTATGACTGTCGACAGGAAAAACACATTTTAGGGAATTGTATTTATACCGGTAAGAAACTTATTATTTTGACATATATTGTATTGTTAGAAAAGATTAAATCATAATTTGGTTTCGTTATATGATTGATATGTATTGACTATCATATTATAACAAATTATTCTAAAGATTGTTTATCGTGTTTATACACTAAATTTGTAAACGACAAATTTAGGGTTTCTTGTTAATATTTTATATTATAGAAATTTAAAATCAAAATATTAAAGTCAGAGTAATAAATATATTTCTTGTGTATTTAAGCGAGTACTTTAAGCCTACTAACATGACTAAACAGTAAGAAAAATGTCGTTAACATATTTTTTTCATATTTTCAGTTTTAACGCTTTTTTCGTCAATTTTAGACTTGTTAGAGACAATCTACCTAGAAGATCTAAATGCCATTGCAAAAAGTAGGCATTATAATATTATTGCTAATCTTACTAAGATTAAGCAGTGACAAAAAGTTAATTTTAAACCAGAAAGACATAGAAAAGGTGTTAAATAGACTTTTAAAAACAAAATTAAAAAACATATATTAAAGATGGTCACTCTTCATGTTTCAGAATTTCAGTCTGATTTCGGAACTCCTCTAGACTATACCTTTAAATACTGAAGAAATTTTTTGCACACTGACCCCTACTTTTTATGACTTTTTTTGTATAGACCTTAAAAACACACTGTATAAAATTTCTTGAAATTCTTAATATAACTTCATGATTTTAAGGCCAAAAACGTCACAATGTTAAAGTTATTTAAATTCAGAGAACTTTCCGCCAATTTTTTGGCATCATATATCTCGGAAACGAGCACATGTATGAGTGGCCGTTCATGTCATAATAAGGATACTTCTATAATTATACTTTTTCTATCATTATACTTCTCGTTTCTATCATTATACTTTTTGAAAGTATAATTATACTTTATGTAAGCATAATTATACTTCATCAAAGTATCATTATATTTTCTGTAAATATCATTATATTGGTGGTTCTTCTTGTAATAGTTTAAAATTGATTGAAAGTATAATGATACTTCTCAAAAGTATAATGATACTTTTCAAAAGTATAATGATACTTCTTGAAAATATAATAATACTTCTTAAAAAGTATAATGATACTTCTCAAAAGTATAATGATACTACTCAAAAGTATAATTATACTTCTTAAAGACATAACGTAACTGATAGAATACCGGGATGAAAATAAATCCTTGCATGCCCAAAAGTATCTAATAATACTGGCCTATGAAATCGTTTGTTACTTTGTTCTTGTTTTCGTGCCCTTGTTCTCGCGAAAATATTAACGGCGTTCGGAACTCATCTAATAGTTCGTACCGAGCCTTACAAACCATTCGAAGTTAAATCGATTGAAAGAAATGGCGCGCTATTTGACCATGGAAAGGTACTCTCAACTGATGTTAACATTTTGTTCTGAAATTGAACCTATGTAAGTAATAAATGACAATAGGAGTTGACCCATCAATACATGTATTTTTAAATAAAAATAGTAATAAATCAAATACATTTACTGGAACTTTAAGGAGTTTGACAGTTCTAATCCATTTGATAGGTTTGTACAACAATCACTGTCCCAGGTTTTCAATGCTTCTTTTTAATTACCTCTTTTTGACCCCTGGCTCTCTAAATGAAATAGTACTCATATATACCACATATACCACAATGCATGACACGGAACCAACCGTCTCTTCTACGTCTACTTATAATGACTTCAGTGTATTGAATGTTTTGCAAATATAGGCCCGAGACTAGTATTATTTTAGCCCCCTTTTTAATGCATTTTCAATATAGCGTTTTGATGAATAAAAAAAATTTTAACCATTTGATTTTCCTAAAATTTCTTACAGCTGCATAACAACACAAGACATAAATAATATGTAAATTTAAGAAGATTTTACCGATTTTAAAACTTTTGATGCATTTTATGGTCAAGAGACCAAAAATTTTTAATGTCAACAAAAATTAAGATCTAAATTTTGACCCCGAGTATGCCTGGCAAATCACCCTTTTTATGCTGATTTAAGTGTTGGTCTTTGTATATACCAAACTTTGGATTAAGAACTACCAATTAACCCAAACAACTAAAAACAGCACCAAAAATTGACCTAGAAATACCTCTGGAAGATATATGGTGTTTTTTAAAGGGACTATATTAAACAACAACGAAAAATAAAGGGCGATAATTGTGGTCTCGTACCTAATAGTCCTCAGATAAGCCTCATTTCATCAAATAAAGTTGTTTTTCACCAACTAGAGTCTTTTTTGAGTTTACATACCAAGTTTCATAATGATCAGATGAATAACATTAAAAATGTGAGCCATTCAAATCAATGGTTTTCTTCAAAAATATGGTCCGCTACAGCTTACTCAAGAACCATGGATCCTATGTGGCCATATTTTTTTACATTTCATGATTTTTGACAAAACCAATGATTGATATCAATAACTTGAGGTGTACTGAACATGAAAAACACAAGTTTTGGTAAAATAAGTGCATGGTGTTAATATTTGATTCTGGTTTATATTCGCGGAGTGAAAAATAAGACATTCAAGGATTTAAAGGGGTACTAATATAGTCATTAATATTTTTCAAAATTTGTACAAGATATTTTCCTTTAAACTCTTTTAAAATGTTCTCTATATAATAAGCTTACAAAAAAACCCAAGAAACATTAACTTTATATACAAATACAAATACAAATTTTATTAGCCAATTATGGGCCCACAAGGGGCATTTACAAATACAAACATATATGATCAGTGTACTCACATATTATATGGAGTGACTATAAATAAAAATAGGAGTCAGTTCACATTCATGAGAATTAACAATGAAAATATTAAAAATTAAGTCACATTACAATTTAGCAGGAAGGAGCCCAAGTCATTCAGAGTTCTTATATCTTCATTATTGAAGCACCAGTAGAATTTATTAAAGTTTGATAACTGGGTGAAGTTAATATTATATTTTTGAATACTTTCAAATAATTTATTTCTGAGATCAGAAAACGTAGGACAAGAGGTAAAGAAATGGAGTTCATTTTCAATTTCATTTAAATTACATTTTTGACAAATTCTTTCTTCTTTTTTAGTTAAGGGTTTAGTATATCGTCCAGTCTCAATGAATAATTTATGGTTGCTGGTTCTGAATCTTGCTATGCATTTTCTTAACTCAGGTCTTTCTATAAGGTTAAGGTATTTTTCAGTTCCAAAATTGGTTTTAATTGAAAGATATGTTCTAAGTTTACCATCTTCTTTAATAAGATTGTCACGAGTTTTATACCAGTTATCAATATATATATGTTTCATCTGGTTTTCATCTGGTATATTAAATAAGTCCATATTAACCATTTGAAACTAAGGAACCATATGTATTATGAAAGCGGTTTTGCCAAAATTGATAAAAGTAGCTATTCAAGGGTGAAAAAAATGCAAAAGAGGATGCAATTTCTTACATTTTTATGTTTTCTGTGTGAGAGGATGCCAATCAACAGATTTCAATAGCAAAAACACTGGTCAGAGCACTTTTGGTGGAAACTAGTAAATGACTTATGTGCAAAAACATAGAAAAACCTTCAAATCTTTAGCTTGTAACTGCTAATATTTACAATCATTTCACTTATGTAGTAGACAATGCTGAACAAGTAGGTGTTTTTTGTGTTGTTTATCATTAAAACATTGCTTTCTGTCTGATATTCCAAGAATTGAAGTAATAAAAAAGATGATTTTAGAAAGATGGCATAGGCCCACCCCAGAAAAATCCATATGCTGTCGCAACCTTGTTTCGCAGTGGGGAAAAGATTTTTTTCAGAAATACTTTCAACATTTCAGGATAAAAACACTCCTTATGTCTTAATTTAATGATTTTTGACAATTCTAGGCAACTAAAAGTCTTTATTTGCAAGTAAGGGGTCATTTTGTTGGAAAAAAATCCAAAATCCAAAAAGAAGACCATTTTCATTGAAAATCCCATACACTTTGAATTTTGGCTCATTTGGTCATATTTTCATATAAATTCATGAAACAAAGACTGAAATCATTTCAATATGGCATATTCAGTAAGTTCAGACTAAATACAGTATTGCTAGAAAGTTTTTGAAATTTTACCCATAGCCCCCCTCTCCTAGGCCCGAGACTAGTATTATTTTAGCCCCCTTTTTAATGCATTTTCAATATAGCGTTTTCATTGATGAATAAAAAATTTTTTAACCATTTGATTTTCCTAAAATTTCTTACAGCTGCATAACAACACAAGACATACTGTATAATCATTTATTTTCGTGGGGATAAAATTTCGTGGTTTTGAACTCAAAACTGAATTAGAAGGGATAAATTTTCGTGGATTTTAAATTTTGAAATACATTCATAACTAAATATTGTAAATTCGTGGGGATTTATTTTCGTGGATTTTTCTTACCCACGAAATAAACGAAATTAAATCCCCCACGAATATTTCTGCTTCTACAGTAAATAATATGTAAATTTAAGAAGATTTTACCGATTTTAAAACTTTTGATGCATTTTATGGTCAAGAGACCAAAAATTTTTAATGTCAACAAAAATTAAGATCTAAATTTTGACCCCGAGTATGCCTGGCAAATCACCCCTTTTATGCTGATTTAAGTGTTGGTCTTTGTATATACCAAACTTTGGCTTAAGAACTACCAATTAACCCAAACAACTAAAAACAGCACCAAAAATTGACTTAGAAATACCTCTGGAAGATATATGGTGTTTTTTAAAGGGACTATATTAAAGGAAGGTTTATATAGATAATACAACTATATATTTTTTTTTTAAGTTAAGAATAAACTATGTACAATGAAGAAATGTTAATTTAGTGTTGAAGTGCTGAGATATCTGCCTTGAATGACTCAGATGATTCACTCAGGCCTCGTCGCCACAAAACTTCAATAAAAACCTAGTAAGTCTGAGTAATTACTAATGGAGTTGAAAATATTCTCAGACTTAAAAATTGTTTTTTGTTGCACTGGGGCCAGGTAAGCGCCCACAAGGAGGTTGTTCCAGTTTCGTATTGTTCGGGGAAAGAATGTTTGTGGACGGATTTGAAGACGAGACTGTAGAATTTGGTAGGATATGCGGGTCATGTGTCTAGTGAGCCGGTTTAGTTTGATAAGACGATCTTCATCTTTTTTCCTTAGATATTTTATAAAGCATTATCCAGTGGGATCTGTTCTGTGGTTTGCTAGGGATCTCAAGTTCAGATCATATGTCATGTCACTTACCCTTAATGTATTATGGGAGCGACTATGCATATACCTTGCAGTCCTGCGCTGATCTTCTTCCTCATCTTTTTATGGATTACTGTGTGTATGAATCCCACACGTACCAGGCATACTCCACTAAAGGTTTAACTAGTGATTTGTATGACTGCGTTTTTACCGGGTGGAACTGATTTTGAAATTTCTGCATAGTAACCCTAAAGTAATTAAGCATTACAGTGGTGATGTTGTTTATTTGTCTGCCATTTTAGGTAAGATTGTATAAATACACCTAGGTATTTGAAAGCTCAATTTCATGAAGTTCGTGGCCATTATTAAAATGTTTCTGTGGAGTTTCACTATTTTTGTTGGATATAAAAGCTACATATAAATACGCTATAGTCGGGTCGGCAAATAATTTTAGTGTTGATATTAAACCTACTGGAATGTCGTTAATGTAAAAAGGAAAAGGCTGGGTACCAGTACAGAACCCTGAGGAACTCCTGACTTAATTGATACATTCCTCTTCTATTATACGTGTACTGATTTTGGTTGCTTTTTTTTTCAATGCTTTTTTTTACGGACCTGCTGCTGGTTTTTTAAACCCTACCGATTCGTATACAACTCAAACTTTATACCATTCATATACTATTTGTAATAATCACTTGTCAGAAAATCCATAAAGATTTGCACAAGTATTAATCCTACTTAAATTCTTCCATTGTTAATTTACTAACCACAAAATACTTGAATATAAAAAAGTACACCCAATCATAAACCTTTAGATCCGAAAACCTATTCCAGTCGTACATCCATAAATACAAATACTAAAACGGGTATAAAGGCCTAAAGGACTAGAGCCACGAACCCCCATTTTTGGCCTTGTTAATACTCAAATATCAAAATTGGTTTGTTTTACATCAAAATTTGTGTATGTATAGCTGGATGTCTGTGTTAAAAGAGAAAAAATTTGAATATGGTGTATAAATGAATTTGAAAGTACCCTAGCCCTTCAAAAATAGTCTAAATCGGTGATTTTTCACTTTTTGGCCAAAATGTCTTGTTTTTCAGTCACAATATTGTGATTTTCTATGTGGCGCCACCCCTCGCCCATCGAAATTTTTGTTGAAATATGAAGAAAATAATGTATTTTTAAGATTTAAGCAAAAATATTTATGGGCGAGGGGTGGCGCCCATGTCATTTTCACCAAAAACCAGGTGGAAAATTGTGAAATTTAGCTTAAAATAGCATATTTTCAATTATAGCGTAACTTTATAACGTTATTACAACGTCACAAGTACAGAAAACTTTAAGATTGATTTTGTTTTGTAACAAGTGTTCATTCTAGACTACTTGGCCATAAAAATCTTATCTAACAAATGAATTTGAAAAAAATGGCCCGATTTAGGGCCAAATATGAGGGTTCGTGGCTTTAGTCCTTTGGCTCTGCTGTATAACGATATTTCAAGGAATAACCTCTCATCAGCTGCATTCAAATCAACACATTGGAAGACCAAAAACCAAAATGTGTTGAACGAAAAGTACTAAAGACCAAAACGTTTGAACAGAGTAGGACAAATCCAGCACCGAGAATATCGACCACGTGCATTACAAAGAAAGAAACCCGGTGTCGTAAACAGTTTTAAATGTAAGAACCGGAAATTTCAAAGAAAATAATATATGGGAAGTTAATCCCCCGGGTATTGTCCCTTGAAGTTCCTAGTTTTTTGCTTTATTTTACTTTATTATCATATTTAATGATATAATACAGCCACAGTCAATGTCTACTATATCCCGAGCAAATGAGTGAGTGGATTTGTGTTTTACCCCCAAAGAAACGCTATATAGTTTATTTATAGGCGATGGACACGAAAGTATGATAAAATGAACATGATGAGAAATGTGGGGTAGGAGGGAAACATGGGAACAGTTAATTTTGAATAGAAAAGGAGAGAGTCGAAAAACTTAGCTTAAGTGGCGCACCAACTTGACGGCCAACAAAGGGGTATTTTACGTCATGAAGCGTGGCACTTTCCACACACGTTGGTCAGCAGTCATGTTTTTCGTATTATATACCAGACGAACCCCGCGAACGAGGGCCACGGTACCAATTTCAGCCACCTAAGATACACGCTCCGTCGCTCTGAGACTTAGCACTGACCCGATATCAGAATCCCAAGACCCTTAGTCGCCTCTTACGACAAGCTGGGCTCTGTTGTTAGTGCCTATTCATTTCTTGGGTCCGCACAAGACTAATTACTTGTTTGTTGTCTTTATTTGACTGCTTGACAATATCTTACAGTGACTCTTAACGAGTTGGCTAGACAACGTTAACTAGTATTAATTTAAACAAAGTCTCCTATCTTATCTTATTTAAAAACGTAAAAAGTGAAGTCTACTACATGAGAAGAATACGAAATGGTTCGTTGAGATACTTTTCATCAGGTATCATGCGCAAAAAGGTGCAACGGGCCGTACAGTTTCAGAGTGAGTACGTGCAACGAGCCGTACAGTATCATTGCAACGGGCCGTACAGTGAAGAAAAAACTATGATCTTTATTTTCTTTTAAAGTATATAGTTTTGCCTCCAATTGTTGGATGATTTCCAAAACTATACTTATAAAGTTTCTGTTGATACCCAGAAGATTAATTAAATGTTTGTATAGTACCAAATATATATGGTTTTTTTGTCCAGTTTTCTTATAAAATATTATGACCCTAATGCGTTTTCAAAAGTATACCTAACACAAGTGATTTTCCTTTTCGTTTTTCGTTTTTCGTTTTTCAAATTTTTTTTTTCAAAATTTTTTTTTTCGATTTTTTTTTTTCGATTTTGAATAGGAAAATGACCCATTTTCCTTTTCGTTTTTCATTTTCCTTTTCGATTTTGAATAGGAAAATGACTCATTTTCCTTTTCGTTATTCATTTTCCTTTTCGTTTTTCATTTTCCTTTTCGATTTTGAATAGGAAAATGACCCATTTTCCTTTTCGTTATTCATTTTCCTTTTCAAATTTTTTTTTTTTTCAACATTTTTTTTTTCGAATTTTTTTTTTTGGATTTTGAATAGGAAAATGACTCATTTTCCTTTTCGTTATTCATTTTCCTTTTCGTTTTTCATTTTCCTTTTCGATTTTGAATAGGAAAATGACCCATTTTCCTTTTCGTTTTTCATTTTCCTTTTCGATTTTGAATACGAAAATGACTCATTTTCCTTTTCGTTATTCATTTTCCTTTTCATTTTTCATTTTCCTTTTCGATTTTGAATAGGAAAATGACCCATTTTCCTTTTCGTTATTCATTTTCCTTTTCAATTTTTTTTTTTCAAAATTTTTTTTTTCGAATTTTTTTTTTTTTTTCGATTTTGAATAGGAAAATGACCCGTTTTCCTTTTCGTTTTTCATTTTCCTTTTCGATTTTGAATAGGAAAATGACTCATTTTCCTTTTCGTTATTCATTTTCCTTTTCGTTTTTCATTTTCCTTTTCGATTTGGAATAGGAAAATGACCCATTTTCCTTTTCGTTTTTCATTTTCCTTTTCGATTTTGAATAGGAAAATGACTCATTTTCCTTTTCGTTATTCATTTTCCTTTTCGTTTTTCATTTTCCTTTTCGATTTTGAATAGGAAAATGACTCATTTTCCTTTTCGTTATTCATTTTCCTTTTCGTTTTTCATTTTCCTTTTCGATTTTGAATAGGAAAATGACTCATTTTCCTTTTCGTTATTCATTTTTCTTTTCAAATTTTTTTTTGCAAAATTTTTTTTTCGAATTTTTTTTTCGATTTTGAATAGGAAAATGACCCATTTTCCTTTTCGTTTTTCATTTTCCTTTTCGATTTTGAATAGGAAAATGACTCATTTTCCTTTTCGTTATTCATTTTCCTTTTCGTTTTTCATTTTCCTTTTCGATTTTGAATAGGAAAATGACCCATTTTCCTTTTCGTTATTCATTTTCCTTTTCAAATTTTTTTTTTCAAAATTTTTTTTTTTCGAATTTTTTTTTTTCGATTTTGAATAGGAAAATGACCCATTTTCCTTTTCGTTTTTCATTTTCCTTTTCGATTTTGAATAGGAAAATGACTCATTTTCCTTTTCGTTATTCATTTTCCTTTTCGATTTTGAATAAGAAAATGACTCATTTTCCTTTTCGTTATTCATTTTCCTTTTCGTTATTCATTTTCCTTTTCGTTTTTCATTTTCCTTTTCGATTTTGAATAGGAAAATGACCCATTTTCCTTTTCGTTATTCATTTTCCTTTTCAAATTTTTTTTTCAAATTTTTTTTTTTCGAATTTTTTTTTTTTGATTTTGAATAGGAAAATGACCCATTTTCCTTTTCGTTTTTCATTTTCCTTTTCGATTTTGAATAGGAAAATGACTCATTTTCCTTTTCGTTATTCATTTTCCTTTTCGTTTTTCATTTTCCTTTTCGATTTTGAATAGGAAAATGACCCATTTTCCTTTTCGTTTTTCATTTTCCTTTTCAATTTTGAATAGGAAAATGACTCATTTTCCTTTTCGTTATTCATTTTCCTTTTCGTTTTTCATTTTCCTTTTAGATTTTGAATAGGAAAATGACCAATTTTCCTTTTCGTTATTCATTTTCCTTTTCAAATTTTTTTTTCAAATTTTTTTTTTTTTCGATTTTTTTTTTTTTTCGATTTTGAATAGGAAAATGACCCATTTTCCTTTTCGTTATTCATTTTCCTTTTCGTTTTTCATTTTCCTTTTCGATTTTTTTTCGAAATTTTTGTTTTTGTTTATATTTTCTTTTGAATAGGAAAATGGCCCACATCCCTTTTTGTTTTTGGGGCCTGGTTGGCCGAGTGGTCTAAGGCGCTGGTTAAATACCACACTATTGATCACAAGCCGATAACCTCTGAGCTGGTGTTCGAGTTCCGTTTGTATTTAACAAAAAAAGGACTTCCCCAACTGTATGTGATAAGGTTTGTCCGTTACCTGCCCAAGGTCGGTGGTTTCCTCCGAATACTCCGGTTTCCTCCACCATTAAACACTGACCGCCCTACATGGCCAAGGTGCGTTGATAAAGGGTGTTAAACACCAACACACACACACCTTTTTGATTTTCATTTTACTTTTCAACTTCTTAAGGTAATAAAGTAAACAAAATTCAGGTCTCCAAAGCACAACTTTAGAACGCCTTGATGCAAAATCATAAACAGAAAAAAATACACGTGTATCGAAACTATGCTCTCGTTAGATATTTGATTTTTGTTTGCTGCAGATGATCTTTGATTGTTCTTTCAAAAAGGACGGGACATCAGAAAAGGATTGAGAATCTTCTCTCTGTTATTTTTAAGAGATAAATACAAACTGGTATTGTTTTGGAATATTATGGAAACGATTAATCTCTACTGTATTTTAACATTCTAATGCAGTGGTATAGACTATCATAAAAATTACAATTTATTGTCCAGTAAATATAATTATATAATGATACTTAGCGATTTGTCATTTTGTTTCATTTTGATTTGTTTACAATATTGATATTTAATGACCTGATAATCGCAATATTTTTTTGTATATTTTAAAACAAAGGTCAACTGACAAATTGCTTTATGTATACTTTTTAAGGTAAGCATTTAAGCATGCTAAACCTTTTTCAATTAACTATGGTTTTCAGGCTTAGAAGCAAATCAACTACTAGTATTTCTTTATGCTAAAGAAGCAAAGGTACAAATGGAGAATCCGGATTTTAAAAGTCCGAAAGGGCAGAGACAAAACAAGTTATCGCCAACATGAACGGGACAAAAACAGAGAACATGTAAAACACAAAAATCATTGAATATCAATCAACAACGCGAACTCCAGTCGTAACGAGAGTGAACTCATGTGCTCCAGAAGAGTAAGCACACTCGTTGAGCTGCCAATAATCGATTCAGTTTGTCAAATTCGGTAAAGGAAAACAAAACGAAACCCAATGACAAAGCAACATCTGAGAGATCAAAATTCCATATTTGTCTATAAGCGCATAATTGAAATTTTTTGAGTGGAGAAGTCATAGTTCCTTCTAGGTGTCACTTGACAATTCTAATCAGTTTTAGATGAAAATTTATGTACTAAGTAATCGATTCTTCTTTCTTTTTGCTTTTTGGAAACGATTGTTTTTCTTTCGATATATTGTTGGTTTTCGACCTTCTAATGTTTTGCTTTAAATGCTGATCAAAGGTTTTCTTGAAATATAGAGGAAAATGAGATGTGGAATAAGTGTACGCGACACAACCTACATTATAAACGTATATTTTAAATATCCACAATGGAAAACAGCCAGCAGCCTTCAATGTGACCAGCGGTCGCTGCTCGCTGTTTTTCAAGTATACTAGTATATACCAAACCAAATTTACCGTTTGTTTAATAGCTTTAATTGATATTTTTTGTTTTGTACAGTTTTCAAGTTACAAGATAAAATCTGCCCTTTAACGCCCATAACTTCAATAAGAGGCCATATATACAAGTCACAAAAAGAAACGATACAAGTTTAATTTTAACATAGTTCCACGAAACTGTTTGACTGCAATTTCTTATATGAATAGAATGAATAATTTACAAGAAAGTACAAGAAAATCATATCCGTGCTCGAAACTGGTTCATCATTTATTGTATAGCTAATGCTGAACTGACGCCATTTATGAATTGGACTTGAAAAAAGCAATCGAAACGTCAGAAAAGTGCTTTTGAAAAATGGCGCTCAAGCAAGGCAAACTCTGAAAGTAGCACACTATCATTCTTTCATCACGCTATTTAAAGATCATACGATTGTTTTTTTCCACTTTTAAACTGTTCAATTTTGTAGCTTAAAATGATAAAACTGGTAGTTTTTATTTAAAACCGCGTTTAGTTACTTGTTTAAGATCAGTTTAATAATTTTGGTATCGTTTATTTTTGTGCCTAATATATATTTCGTGAGATTTTTAAGAGCTCAAGTAATTGACCAAGGTCATGATAAAAACGCTAATTTTACCTTTAAAAAAGGAAATAACAAAAAATACCGAACTGGGATGATCAATCCTAATATCCAAGAAGAAAAGAGGAAAAAAACAAGACGAAATACCTCACTATACCTTGACATTTTTATGATTTTTATATTGTTAGCGACCATAACAGTTTTTAGGCAGAGCCTTATGGAGTCATAAAGCTATCTGATTTTCGCGGTTTTTTTTTTCGTCTAGACAGGGTAAATCGGTCAGTCAATATTGCTACCAGAGGATCTATTACAGATCATTAATCGTGTATTGTATTTTAAATGTTATACGGATTGTCTAAAATAAGCGGTATATATTTATACCCCAACATAAATGCGATATAAATGTGCACTACATATCGTGTATCAATACTTGTTGACGATTAGCATTGTTGGCCTTTGACCTTTGATCAAGTGGGCGGAGCTAATTTACAGATTTCTTAACAAATATGTAAGTGTGCGGAGGAAACAAACAAACTGATTTGCTATGTTTCAAATTTATGAAACACAGATCGTTCTTTATTTTTAGTGCTTAGATTTAGCTCTGCCTTTTAACGCTTTAGCGCTTTGATTTTGTTTGTAAAGGTCGTAATAGTCAGGTATGTTGTATTTTGTCCTAAATAGTTAATCTTATGGAAGCCTGTTACATGTAGTGCCAAGCAAGACTTAAATATTTGTTTTTAACAAGATTATTAAATTGCGGCTGCCACTTTGATACATTGCGGTCGCTACTTATTATGTTGCGGCCACAAATAATAATATTACTGTCGTCACTAATTATTTTATTTATTTATGGTAGCTGCCTCTAAATGTATCTGGTGGCCGACACCTATTATATAGCGGCCGCAAAATAAATAAAGTGGATGTTGGGACATAATAAGTGGTGGCGGTCATTTACTTAAGTGGCGATTGTGTTATAATATGTGGTGACCACCAGATAAATAAAGGGGCCGCCGCCATAGTCTAAGTGGCGGTCGCCATATAAATTATGAGGCGATCGTCACATAATAAATGACAGTTTCCTGTTAAAACAAATGTTTAAGTCTACTCATATAATCTTATATAACAATAACAATAAGTTGTAGCCATAGGTTCATTTGTAATATTCCTTTCTTTCATACTAATAATTTCTTGGTTCTATCTACACTAGCACTCGTCAGTAATCTCACCACCGCATCCAATATTACAAGAACGAGGAGGGTACTTTATCGTTTCACTATACTTTCTTAAATAAGAAACGCAACATACCAAGGAACCATTGAAATAAAAACTATTGAATTTCAACTAAACATTGTCGTACGAATGTGACATTTGGTATGGGCATTGAAGAATAATTAATATAACGTGTGGCTTAAGCAAAACTCGCATGTTCTAACTGATGGATACGTAGCGCCAATAGTAGGTATACCGACTAAATGCTTGCATCACGACTTAACTCGTGCTCTTTCTGGTTTCAAAAAAGAACGTTGAGCACGATCTTCTGGCTCTCATTTTCACACACATTGAAGACTCTGCTCCAATACCTTAAGTGTTTAAAAATATCGGGTGGCACTATAGCGATTTCGCATATCTAAATTTTTAAAAATATTGAAAGTAAAGGCCTAAGTTAACATCCAGTAATTCTGGTGACCTATGCTTGAAACAGTAGCTTTTTGGTTCAAAAACCAAGTGTAAATCGTTTTCTGTTACAACCATTATCAGAACGATAATTCCTCTTTTAGTGGTTAACAACAGGCTCAATACTAGGTGTGAAATTCGCCCGCATGAAAGAGTTTTGAACAAGGGAATTCCCCTTTAATTTATTTCGAGGGAAGAAATCAGTCCCAAAACAATGTCTTGCTGTGAAATACCATTTTTGTAAAAGAAAATCTTGAAAACATTCCAACAAATGACAAAGAGTGTGAAAAGAAAGGTTTAGGGATTTTTTAAAAAATGGAAAGAGTGTAGAGAATCAAGAGTCAAATGGGTACTTCAGAAGCCTTACCAATACCATAACAAACGTATAACACGAGACATCGATGCTTTTTAAAGAACTTCTGAAAATTCTAATCTTAAGGAAATCGGTAACCATCTGAATAAATTGGATCTGCGCATGCGACAAGCCTAACTGCGCAATAAGAAAGCGCACACCTACTTAATAAAATCCCTTTCCGATCATCTTTTCTTTCTGTATATATACAAATGGTAAAGGTAAATGCCGCTGTTTCGACTATACTAATTGGTGTTTTGATGCATGTTTTGTCTTAAGTTTGAAAACTGGGCAGCCATATTTAATTTTTGCGATATCTCTAAAATTATACCGACGTTCATTGGACATAGGAAAAATCTCATTTAATGCCTTATATGATTTTAATCTAAATATTCGGCTTAAGAAATAATTGTTCTCTAAAATATTATATTTTTCAAAATATTACAATAAAATATTACAATAAAATTTTATTCTATGGAAACAGTGCCAAACTGGTAGGTCTCAGAAGACAACAAGAGTTAACACTAAAGTATGTCTCGCCTGTCGGCACCATTACAACACTCATTGAAAGTCTAGCTGGGCCTTCAGAAAAGTTAAGGTCAAGGTCATATGACAGATGAGAGAATTCCATTTAACCATCACAAAAATTCTGAAGTGTGTTCTAGATACCATAGTTATTGAGAAACAATGAAAAAGACCAACATTAACTTAGTCATTCAACCATGAAAATGGGATCAAGGTCACATTACATGGTGACGTCAGTTGTGTATACCATACCATAATTCCCAAATATCAGATGCCTATAGCTATGATATTATACTTTTCACTTAAACTGTGTAACCCTCTTGAAATAAAGATTACTTACTTACTTACTTACTTACTTACTAACTCATTTTCCACCCGAAAATCATCTAAAATCATAAAGTCACTGAACATTGAAAATGGGGTCAAGGTCACACACCAAAACCCCAAATGTCTGTATATCAAATATCAGATGTCTAACTATTATACTTTAAACT
Source organism: Arcuatula senhousia (assembly GCA_963971305.1). Lineage (NCBI taxonomy): Eukaryota > Metazoa > Mollusca > Bivalvia > Mytilida > Mytilidae > Arcuatula > Arcuatula senhousia. The sequence goes on from OZ020308.1 coordinate 32,077,679, forward strand.
AAATTTATTTTCCACAAAAGTTTTTATTTTCCCTAAAATCATCAAAAAAAAGTCCACAGAGTCACTGAACCATGAAAAATGTGTCAAGGTCACAGAACATAGTGTCGGTTGCATAGACCATAACTCCAGGTGTCTGAATACCAAAGGGTTTTTTTGGCCCGAAAAAACATCTAAGTTCACAGACAGGCTGAACCATTAAATTGGGGTCAAGGTCAAACGGCATGGTGCCAGTTGCATAAACCATAACCCCAACTGTCTGTATACCAAATATTAGATGCCTAGCTTTTATACTTTTCTTGTAATTCATTTTCCACAAAAGTCTTACAAAAAGTATACGCCGTCGCTACCGCCGCCGCCACCGCCGCCGGAAAGTAATACTTATGTCTCGCCTTCAGCGACTAAAGTCGCAGGCGAGACAAACACGACATTTTTACGTTATAATTGTACACTCTACTGGAAAATGAGTGATGTGTGTGATTGAAATCTGATAATAAGAAATCTTGCGCGCAACGTTCTTTTGAAACAGAGGATAGCAGTTTGAGTGCTGTCTTGCAAACAAACTGATTGACACAATTCTTAACGGCATGCGCCTTCGAATTGCTAATAGTTTCACAAAATTTTAGCAAACTAAAGAAAAAGTGGCCCCTTTAAAATTGCAATAACTTAGTCAATATTCTTATTGCAACAACTGATGATAGAACGCACGACTTTTTTTATGTGATGTAATGTCTATTTTTTTTTTGTGTGTGTGTGTTGTCTTTCTTTTTTGAGAGGGTATATTATAATGTTAACATGACAAAGAATCACCTGTTGAAATGTAGCAAAACTTTGTGAAGAGTTTGTGGGGTAGCCGATAATATTAAAGCACAAGCAGAACTCATATTTTTTATACTGAAAACTTATTTTCAGATTATAAGCGAGATACCGGAATAACAGAAAGAAGTTGAAATTAAAGAATACTTTACGAAAGGCACACAGGTCAATGCGAACAACCTGGTCAATATGGAAAAGCGCAGAATAAAAAATCATAGACTTATATTCTAATACTTTTACATTTCACGCATAACTATGAATAGTAAAAGACAAAACTTTGGGTGAGAGACAACTTACAATAGAATATAATATAACAAAAGGAATATAAAACCGAATTAAACTTTTTGTCGCCACCAATATATTGGGCTATCGACAAAATACATGCATATACATGTATAAATAGATTAAAGAGGCGAAATTATCTATTCATTGTTCACCGCACATCCATAAAAGATAACGAGATACGCGACACAACTTCAACATTGACAACGATTTAAAACATCAATAAAAAACAACAACCAGTACTTCCTTCAATGTGACCAGCGGTCGCTGCTCACTGTTTTGCAAATTGCCTTAGATTGATAATAAACTAGATTTGATTCAAGCCAAATCCTAAAGTGTCGATAAAAGACCCCCTTCTTGACATAAAAACAAATAGCATAAAAATACGACGACTTTGGTTAGGACATTACTTAGGACATGAAAATATTATATGAGTGTCATGTGTCATCGATGGAGATATATATTAAAATATGCTTTTTAAAGGGATTTATAATCTTTGAACTTTTAAAGTTTAAGTAGTATTCTAATTAAAAGTAAGGTAGAGAGTAGAACATCATTTTTGTAATTTAGTCTCTTTTGCTTAGATTCATTTATTTGGAAACAATACCAACAAGATTTCATATTTGATTCTAATTATATGAACACAGTATATGAAAACATACTTTCCCAGAAAGAATAATCTTTGGTTGGTTAGGGAGCGATCATTTGATTGTTAAAATGGGGGGGGGGGGGGGGGGGGCTATGGTGAACTTTGAAATAAAATGGCAGGATGGCAAACATCCAGAAATAAAACGGCAGGACAGTGCTTTGAATTAAAAAAGGCAGAATTGTATTATTTTGCTAAAAAATTATAAAAGATTGAAAATAAAACAAAAAATGCGCGCACTACCGCACAAAAAAATTGGCTCGGTTTTTTTTCCGAAAATAAACAGACAGGAAGAAAATATCCATGCACCCCCTCCCGCATTAAAATCAAATAGTTGCTACCTTATAAAGACAATTTTTGACTAATGACAAACTTTGGCCGACATAGTTAGGGGTGTAGGTAATCATCGAGTTGGAGTTTGAGTCAGATTAAAGTTCGGGTTAGAGTTCGAGTTATTTTTCGAGTTCGAGTTGAAATTTTGAACTCGAACTCCAATAATAACTCGAACTCTAACTCTGACTCGAACTCGATGATTACCTACACCCCATATTGGGGTGGACTGATACTCAAATTTAAATTTGTTTATTCGTTAATGCTTATGTTTTTATTCGCATAATTAATCCTCATACGAATTTTAACTTGTTTACAAACATTATTAATAATTCTTTTCTATGTTTGTTGTAAAGTAATTTATTTAAGATTTACTGTTATTTTTTTTTTTAATTTACGTTTCATAGGGAAGCGGGGTATACTAGTGCAGCGTCAAACATGAAGTAGAAGTCAGAAACAACCAAAAGGTCTCTAAAAATCGCTTAAATACCTATAATTTGTTATACTGAACTTCCAAACCAAATTTTAAATCATTCTCATGTGCGGCTTCTGGGAAAAGTTTAAGGGGAATTTGTATACCAATTTTCATATCGGCTTAGCACGCCAGTACCAAACAGGAAATTGATGTCCGACAGGTCCAGAATTCGCTTCGTACATACAATTCAGTATACTGAAGAGCTTGTCAAATTTTAAAACATTTTTTTGCACAGTTTGTGAAAACAAACCCTGAGGCAATTTATTTTATTTAATTCACATATCGGCCGGCCGCTAAATAGGGCTAGAAATCCGACAGATCTAAAAATTTCTAAGAAAATACTATTTGTCATACTTAACCACCCAAATTTCTAATATGGGTAGTTCTCATGTATGGTTTCCGAAAAATGCTTGACTGAAATTTTCGAACAGAAAAACGTGCATAAGTAAAACTGTATGCCCCCGACATGGTTATTGTCACAGGGGCAAACATAAAGTAAACAGATTTACATGCATAGGCATTTGAAACAGACAAACATGTTTAAAATCAAAATGTCACAAAATTGTCCCCCAAGTTTGCTAGTTGCATCTCTTTAGACGACCATTAATTAAGTAACCATTTCAACATCTGCATATGGTGAACATATGTCATTTTATGTCTTTTTACCCAACACCGTAGTCTCCCTGGCCGCTTTTCAGTAGATATACGTCTAATACAGTCTTTACAATTTTTTTCCTCGATATCAGCCATTGCAGAAAAAAAATTGTCAGATGAAATGGATCGTGATTGTTTTAATTAGTTTTGGTTGTTTGTTTTCCTGAGATGATCACCTTACTATCTCTATATCTTGTGTGTCTCACAACGTTTAACCGTGTTGTGTTTTCTGTTTCTACTAAACGCTCGGGTCGGAATAAGAGAAAGGCCCGGTATCTTAGAGCCTGGTTAAACCAACCAGTTCTCTGGAAATGCCTCTGGAAAGTCAGGACCATCATGATCTTCAAGTTCTCTGATGTGTCTCTGTATTGTTTCGTCTTTTCTTCTTGGGCATTTGAGATTGAACATCACCGCTCGATAGTTATGTTATAACCTTTATTAATGGACCGATCAGAGGCTCGGACCTTTAGCCAAAAGGTTGATGTTGCCAAATACCATTTTAATATGAAGAGCATTTAAATACACGTAACAGTTAAAAAAAAAAAAAAAAAAACGATTAAGAGGTCAATTATGACTCTGTTTAACCTATGCAGATGATAATTCCTCTTCCAAAGGCTTAGATTGCCCGGCAAAAATGAACAATAACTTCAGTTCACATCTGATCTAAAGCTTAAACCAAACTTAATAGAGAGACATTCTATAAGATGCTGGTAATCATATTTCTTAACTCAAATCATTCAAGAATAGGAAAATCATGATTTAAAAAAGAAAGAACATGTTATATAATTTTTCGTTGTAAAATACACCGGTATCATACACTTTTCACCACGTCAAAACCTTTTTGTTTCAATAAAATCATAAATAACTTGATCACCAATTTGAAGACACTGTAGAATGATCAAACTGTATACAATGTACAACAAATTGCAGGCTAGAAAGAAATAAAGAGTAGTACAGTTAAATACAACGACAAACCGAACATGATAGTAGAATAATAGCGGCAGCGAAGTATCAATGGGACATGTTAATAGTCCCAACAGTCGAATACACAATCAGTTAAAACTAATAAAAAAACAGCAGAGAAGCAATCAGCAACGGCTTTTCGCGAACTCAAATCGCAACGAGAATGAACCCAGATGCTTCGGAAAGATAAGTACGTAGTTCCTGTTTGTTGCAACACACTCACCGCGTTCATAACGGTCAATTACAAATGAAAGCAAAAAAAAACCTCAATTACAAATTATATAACATGCATTTAAAAAAAATTTACTCTTTGCGCTTATAGATCAATCATTTTCAGTTTGCAGAATAAAATGCAGTGTCAGAACACGAGTTCGTTGATACGCAAACGATTTTTTATTTCCAAAAGCTGAAAAGTTCATCGTAGGAAAACGTAATACTTTTGAAGCAAAGCACACTAAGTCTTATAAAAAATACCCAGGATTGGTGTATGGCCTGATAAGTCACAGAACACTGATGGATAGTTTCACGATGGACTGGAAGTTTTCAACCTATTAGGACAAAATTACGTTAAAAATAAAAATGAGTCCCTACATGCACAACTCCGGAAAATTATCGGGAACACGCATACAAAAAATTTTCTCGCCACGGCGAGTTACTATCTCGCCTTGGCGACTTATTATCTAGCATCGGCAAGTGACTATCTCGCCTTGCGACTTACTATCTCGCACCGGCGACTTTTGTCTTGCTCCGGCAAGTTACTATCTCGCCCCGGCAAGTTACTATCTCGCATCGGCGACTTATTATCTCGCCTCGGCGCCTACTATCTCGCCTTGGCGACTTATTATCTCACCCCGGCAAGTTACCAGCTCGCCCCAGCAAGATACTATCTCGCCCTGGCGATTTACTTTATCGCCTCGGCGACTTATTATCTCGCCTCGGCGAGTAAATATCTCGCCGCGGCGAGTTGCAACCTCGCCTCGGCGACTTATTATCTCGCCACGGCGAGTTACTATTTCATCCCGGCGAGTTAACTCTCTCGCCCTGGCGACTCATGTATAAAATGTATATGGGATCGTGTCTCTCTGGCATATAATCCATAAAGACTTCGATGAAAATTCTCTATAAGGTCACTACATGTGAAAAAATTAAAGTTCTCGGCAAACAGCAAGTAGGCCTTTTTGGGGCATATACATGTACCTAATAGTACAATAGGACAAATATAAAGAGGTTTATTAATGTACTTGCTGAGAAAACCAGACGGAAGTTTTTGTGTGGAGGCATGATGAAGGACAAAAAGCGACGGATTGTGCCACAGTGACTTCTTTATTTCGCTTTGAAACACGTTGCAAGCGACATAAAACAGATTTCCAGGGGCCTGGATCGCTCACCTGGCTTCAAGGACTCAATGTATCAATATTTTGCATTGCCAGCATCCACCTTGAACCTTTTTAGTGCTCATTAAATGGGCTTTTAAACAAACAACTGCTGGTCACTATTTTCTGTCGTAGCACACCGCCTATAAAGTACAATCCACTTTTTGCTTTGGAAATTATGGGGCCATCTGACAATATCACCCAAATGGACAATTTTGTAGCGCTCAATTACCAAAACATTTAAGTATGCAAAACCTTTTCCCTATATTCTTTGGTTCACATTCTTAAGACTAAAAATTATTTAAGGATATGGAGCAAAATGAACACGAGACCATATCAGAAATATTAACTGCAACTGCAATTAATTTTAATGAGCTGTTTGGTCATTGCGGTAATATATTCCTCTTTAAAAGTACTTGGACCCCAGAGATAGGAAATCCACATTATAAACATGAGGCTCCCAGCTGGCTATAACAACATACTCAATGTATCAATATTTCTCATTGCCAACAGCCTGGAACCATTGTAAACTGGAAATTTAAGCAATCAAAACCTTAATTTTCATTATCTTTTATCCTTTCAATGTATAATGCTAAAAGGGGACAATAACACTTATAACGGGGTCATCTGACAATTTTAATTCTTGGACAATGTTGTTTAACTCTATTAGCTGAACATGAAGGCAAACACAATCTTTTCTCCAACTTTTACGGTTCCATTCTGTTCAGATAAGGATGACAACGAGGCACCAGTCTATCGCTATGAAAAATCACTTGAAATCCAAATGTGATACAAATAGCACAAGCCTCGGATTTATCGTGTATGTCTTGGATAATATACGAGAAACAAGAGGCTCCCAGGAGTTTGAATTGCTCACCTGGTCCTTGAGCCATAAGGGTCTTTTCTTTAAAGAGTCATCTGACAACTGATACTCAATGGATACTTTTGTGAAGCTTTAGTAAAGAGATGCATGTATAAGCAAGCAACATCTGATTTTTCTCTGCATTAGTTTTCAATCTATAGGACACAAAAAAACGCTATTTTTGACCTGTAAAGGGCCATGACCCCTAAAAGTGGTCATCTGACAACTTCGACCCAAAGGAGATTTTTGTTGAGCTTAATGAGCTGAACATTTAAGCAAGCAACAGCTTTTCTCTATCTGCAGTAGTTTTCATTCTATAGGGCAAAAACATGAAAAACGCTATTCTTGACCTTAAAAGAGCCATAACGCCTATAAGGGTTCATCTGACAACTTCGACCCAATGGAGACTATCGTAGAGCTTTTGATTCTGAAGAGCCTAAGATCCTTCAGATTTTTTCTATATGTTATTGTTGTTGATTTATAAGCCATTTTAAGTGATTTTACCCTATGTTCTATTTTTAATAACAGCGGCCATGTTTCTTATCGAACCATTTCAAAATTAGGATCGTTTTTTTGTCAACGTTTCATAAATCATTCCTGCAAAGTTTGAGTTAAATTGGTTTAGTGGTTTCAGGGGAAGATTTTTGAAATTGTTAACGGACGACGGACGACGACGGACAAAAGTTCAATCAAATACAATAGTACATTATGAACATAACAGTTATACATATAAGTTAAGATTTTTAAAAAATACGTGCCTTAATTGGAAGTCAATGCAATTCAAACAGAGCTTGTCATACATAGAACGACACAATACAAGTTTAGCACACATTTTCTGAATTCCTTCAAGTTTTGACAATTCAGTTTGTGAAATACCATACTACAATATAATACTACAGTAATCTAAGTGAGATATAACCAAAGATAGTACTAGGGTTTCAGTGGCTTCTTTTGACAGATACTTTCTAATACTTTTGATCTTAAAATAATTTATCATAGCAGTTTTACATTTTCTTTTTATGTGCTCTTTAAAATTCAAAGATTCATCTAAAAATACACTAAGATACCTAATACAGTTTTCAGGTTTAATTTGGTTTTCACAGATGTTTATTTCTTTTGTGTTATATTTGTCAAGTTGTTTCCTACATGTACTTCCAAATAGAATGAACTCTGCTTTTTCATTGTTCATTTTCAATTTGTTATGGTTCATCCATTCATTGATGGTCACTGCACAGTCCTGACGTTCTGTAACGGCACGTTTTCCTCTGTTACCAACGTTTTAACTCTCGTCTGTTTGCCGTGTGATCGTCTGCAAAAACACTGAAATGGAGCTAGGGAGCTCGAGGGACTATGTCAAAAATTGTTTCTGCGTAGGTTAGGTAAAGCCACGGCCTGAGGCAACTTCCCTGTGGAACACTGCAGTCAAGTGCTCGCACTGAGGACACATTGGAGTTTACATCAACTCGGCAATTACGGGTTTATACCGTATATAAATACCGTATTATACTAGTACGACTCCATCGAATGCAGATCCGCAAACCGCATACTGACATTTTATAACATTCAGCAATATGTCATGGTCTACTGTGTATGTGTTACCGGTCTTCCAGTTTTTCGACCCCTAGCGTGCCTGATGAAGGTTTATCCAGAAAAGCGCTTCACACGCAGTGAAATTCATTTTGATCTTTTTTTAAATATGATGTCTATATGTGAATCGTGTCTTTCTGGCACACATTCCATATTTTGTTTTAATATTTACAACCATGTTGTGTTTTTGTTACTACCAGATCATATGAATGCAATTGAACAGGAAGGTTTAGCGCCATAAACGTTTCAAATTTGAACGCCTCTACCAAGTCAGGACTATTTTGATCATCCATATCTCCGGCGAGTGCTCCTTGATTTGTCTTTTGCAATGAATATTTGAGATTGATTCTTCACAAGTTCGTTATTTGTTTACCATTGCAAGAATTTTGATATAGTTCTATGGCCGTTTTAAGCTTTTTGCAATAAACCTATTATTTAACCCTCCTGTTCTATTTTAGCAACAGCAGCAGGTTTCATCGGATCAATTTAACTAGAGCCTGAATCGCTCACCTGGTCTAGTATTCTTATATGATCGTTTAGTGCAAATAAAATCTTAAATCGAGACTTTTGTAGAATTTTTCATTCTAAATGAGGATGTTGACTTCAAATTTCTCCCGTCTATTATTTTTTTTGGGTTGCTATGCCCTTAAGTTAGTTTTATCCCCTATGTTCTATTTATGTCGCCTGCAACGTGTTGCAGAAGCGACATATAGGGATTACTTTGGCACCATCCGTCGTCCTGCTGTTTCACAAAAATTTCCGTCGCAGTTTTCCGGGCAACTACATGCCACAGCCTTTGATATTTGGCATGTAGCTTCATCCCATAGTACTATAATGTGTAAAGCGATTTTATGCCCGAAAAATAAATACCTCCTGTTTGATGAATACTTAACGTTTTATATACAATGAACATATATGCAAAATTTTCGTCGTAGTTTTCCGGGCAACTACATGCCACAGCTTCTTGATATTTGACATGTAGCTTCATCCCATAATACTTTAAGGTGTAAAGCTATTTTATGCCCGAAAAAAAAACTATTTATGTTTGGCCAACATGACCAATGCTTAACGTTTTATTTTCAATGAACATATATGCAAAACTTTCGTCGCAGTTTTCCGGGCAATTACATGCCACAGCCTCTTGATATTTGGCATGTAGCTTCATCCCATAGTACTGTCAGGTTAAAAGCAATTTTATGCCAGAAAAATAGCTACTTCCTGTTTGACGAATACTTTTAAACGTTTTATTTACGATGAACATATACGCAAAATTTTTGACACACTTTTCGGGTAACTGCATGCAACAGACCACTTTACGTTTTATATACAATAAACATATACGCAAAATTTTCGTCACACTTTTCGGGTATCTGCATGCAACAGTCAGACCACTTGATACTTTGTATGCAGCTTCAGCCTATAGTGTTTTATATGGTATAGAGAGTTTTTATGCCTGTAACTCATTTACTTCCTGTTTACAAGAAAACATAGATACGCAGGCGACATATGCCTCCCGGGGAAGGCTCCATCTAGTTTGAGCAACAGTCACCATATTTGTGGATGGATAAAAAATCGCAAATAAAACTTTTTGAATAATACCCTAAGGTACATTTATGCCAAATTTTACTTCATTTTTGCCTTCTGGTTTTGTGTAAGATGATTTAAAAGTTGCTAACAACGATGGCGGACGCCAACAATGACAAACTAAAAATTAGCAAAGACCAACAAAAAGGGCCATAACTCCAGCATCGGTTATTAGATTTTACGGAAATTGGTCCACAGGTAGTTTTCATCATTCTGAATTTTTTACCCCTCCAAGAATTTGGCTTAACCTTAACACTTTTGAGTTATTTGCAAAAAAGTGCTGTTTGACCCAATGTTCTATATTTTCAGAAACGGCGGCCATGAATTTCTAAGTATAAGAAATATCTTCACATTTGTGAGATAGTAACTCGCCGTGGCGAGAAAGTAAGTTGCCGGGGCGAGTTATAATAAGTCGCCGAGGCGAGATAGTAACTCGCTGCAGCGATATAATAAGTCGTTGGGCGAGATAATAAGCCGCCGAGGCAAAATAGTAACTCGCCGCGGCGAGATAATAAGTCGACAGGGCAAAATAGTAACTCGCCGCGGCGAGAATTTTTTTTTATCATCAGTGTCCCTAATAAGCTTCCGTACACAACATATTGGTGAACCCAAACATTTTGAACATTTTGAACTCGTATGACTCTAGCTGAAACACTAAGTAGAAATTAATTCAACAAATTACGATAAAAACAAACCAATGTATTTCCAAAATTAACAATTTTTAGATTATATATTCTGCAATTACAGTGGAAGGCTGTGAATAATTACAGTGGTTAAAAATTTCAAATCGAAGCCTGGTTGAAAGAAATATCTACACATTTGTGGGACTGCAACATTGCAACTATTAGGGTTAAAAGTGGGGGGTTCTAACGTTCTGATTAGTCAAAGAATTAAAAAAAATAACCTTGAGAGTTAAATGGGCCATTTTCCTATTCAAAATTGTAAAGGAAAATGAAAAACGAAATGGAAAATGAATAACGAAAAAGAAAATGAGTCAATTTCCTATTCAAAATCGAAAAGGAAAATGGGTCATTTTCCTATTCAAAATCTAAAAAAAAAAAAAAAAATCGAAAAAAAAAATTTGCAAAAAAAATTTGAAAGGAAAATGAATAACAAAAAGAAAAATGGGCCATTTTCCTATTCAAAATCGAAAAGGAAAATGAAAAACGAAAAGGAAAATAAATAACGAAAAGGAAAATGAATAACGAAAAGGAAAATGGGTCATTTTCCTATTCAAAATCGAAAAGGAAAATGAAAAACGAAAAGGAAAATGGGTCATTTTCCTATTCAAAATCGAAAAAAAAAATTCGAAAAAAAAAAAAATTTTGGAAAAAAAAAATTGAAAAGGAAAATGAATAACGAAAAGGAAAATGAATAACGAAAAGGAAAATGAGTCATTTTCCTATTCAAAATCGAAAAGGAAAATGAAAAACGAAAAGGAAAATGGGTCATTTTCCTATTCAAAATCTAAAAAAAAAAAATTCGAAAAAAAAAATTTTCAAAAAAAAAATTTGAAAAGGAAAATGAATAACGAAAAGGAAAATGGGTCATTTTCCTATTCAAAATCGAAAATGAAAATGAAAAACGAAAAGGAAAATGAATAACGAAAAGGAAAATGAGTCGTCATTTTCCTATTCAAAATCGAAAAGGAAAATGAAAAACGAAAAGGAAAATGGATCATTTTCCTATTCAAAATCGAAAAAAAAAATCGAAAAAAAAAAATTTTGAAAAAAAAAATTTGAAAAGGAAAATGAATAACGAAAAGGAAAATGGGTCATTTTCCTATTCCAAATCGAAAAGGAAAATGAAAAACGAAAAGGAAAATGAATAACGAAAAGGAAAATGAGTCATTTTCCTATTCAAAATCGAAAAGGAAAATGAAAAACGAAAAGGAAAATGGGTCATTTTCCTATTCAAAATAAAAATAAAAAAAAATTCGAAAAAAAAAATTTTTGAAAAAAAAAATTTGAAAAGGAAAATGAATAACGAAAAGGAAAATGGGTCATTTTCCTATTCAAAATCGAAAAGGAAAATGAAAAATGAAAAGGAAAATGAATAAAGAAAAGGAAAATGAGTCATTTTCCTATTCAAAATCGAAAAGGAAAATGAAAAACGAAAAGGAAAATGGGTCATTTTCCTATTCAAAATCGAAAAAAAAAAAAAATCGAAAAAAAAATTTTGAAAAAAAAAATTTGAAAAGGAAAATGAATAACGAAAAGGAAAATGGGTCATTTTCCTATTCAAAATCGAAAAGGAAAATGAAAAACGAAAAGGAAAATGAATAACGAAAAGGAAAATGAGTCATTTTCCTATTCAAAATCGAAAAGGAAAATGAAAAACGAAAAGGAAAATGGGTCATTTTCCTATTCAAAATCGAAAAAAAAAAAAATCGAAAAAAAAATTTTGAAAAAAAAAATTTGAAAAGGAAAATGAATAACGAAAAGGAAAATGGGTCATTTTCCTATTCAAAATCGAAAAGGAAAATGAAAAACGAAAAGGAAAATGAATAACGAAAAGGAAAATGAGTCATTTTTCTATTCAAAATCGAAAAGGAAAATGAAAAACGAAAAGGAAAATGGGTCATTTTCCTATTCAAAATCGAAAAAAAAATTTTGAAAAAAAAAATTTGAAAAGGAAAATGAATAACGAAAAGGAAAATGGGTCATTTTCCTATTCAAAATCGAAAAGGAAAATGAAAAACGAAAAGGAAAATGAATAACGAAAAGGAAAATGAGTCATTTTCCTATTCAAAATCGAAAAGGAAAATGAAAAACGAAAAGGAAAATGGGTCATTTTCCGATTCAAAATCGAAAAAAAAAATTCGAAAAAAAAAATTTTTGAAAAAAAAAAATTTGAAAAGGAAAATGAAAAACGAAAAGGAAAATGAATAACGAAAAGGAAAATGAGTCATTTTCCTATTCAAAATCGAAAAGGAAAATGAAAAACGAAAAGGAAAATGGGTCATTTTCCTATTCAAAATCGAAAAAAAAAATATTCGAAAAAAAAAATTTGAAAAAAAAATTTGAAAAACGAAAAACGAAAAACGAAAAGGAAAATCACTTGTGTTAGGTATTATACATGTACATGCACAAGTCATGCAATTTTTATTAAAAGTCGTGAAAAGTAAAGAAAAGGTGAGGTAAACAGTTCAACTTTTCACTTAAAGTCCTATTTTTTCTTTCTGATTTCCGTTAAACATATTAACATTCTCTTCAACATTGAACTTGGTTGGTTTAAACACAATCTTCCTGATCTTTTCACAATACCAGGGCAACAAGGCGGCCAAGCGTTATGACAACTAACAAACACTCCACTGGGTCCAAAGGAAGCAGCTACAATATAATGTTTGGCACATTACAAATAAAGACGATAATAAGAAATTTGAAATAAATCTAATGGACCGACCATTTAGCTTAAAAAGGGGTGGGGCTTCATTTTTTTTTTTTTTTTTTTTTTTGCTTCTGTCAGAAAATTTTCATTACTCTCAGCGCGCGAAATAAAATATTTATGTTTTGAAGACGTCACGACAGTTTTTTTTTTTTATTATTAACATTACTTTATACAACAGAAATCCTTCTTTAGAATATTTTTTTTTCTTAACCGCTGCTTCAAAAATATTTTTTATGAAAAAAACAAGCCCCACTCCCTTTCAAGTTAAAAGGTCCGTCCCTAAATGACATCAAGTTTATCAAGTTGCCACATTGAAAAATCTGAAATGAAAAAAAAAGTGTGACAGCAATAAGTCCTCAAAGGAGCCATTGGTCGCTGATATCATTCCTATAATCTTGAAACCGCTGATACTGCAAGGGGTGGGTCCAGGATTTTATAGATTTAAACTTTTAAAAATCGGTCGTCGCTGAACGAAGCGAGGCGCGAATTGTAGTATGTATAGTGTTTTTACGTGATATTTGTGAATAAAAAATGTATATAATTCATATTTTTTTCACCTTTGTTCGATATTGGCCTGTGATGTTTACAAGTTCTTATTTTGAAAAAGCTTTAACATGAAATGACGTGACAAAAATTTGCACTTTCAAACACGAGCTGATGAGGAATAAAACTCCGAAATGGCCATACACCTCATAAAAATTTAATTTATTGCAGTTGGAGTTTACATATGTGTTATGGTCTCATGTCCATATCCTTTTTGATGAACTATGAACTAATAGTTAAGCTGATATAATATAAGGAGATCAATATAATGTACTTACCTAAGATGCTGAACAACAACACAACAAATACAAAATTTTTCATTCTTTCTCCTATGAAGAGCAGCTATAAACTGACGAATGAAACTGACACATTTGTGACATACGTGATCACTTATGACGTGCTTACATATTTATTGATTCTTTCTCCAGACTTTATCAGTTATAGACTTGTTTTAAAGTGAATTCAAATTGATGTTCTTACATGTACCCTTGCGTAAATGTTGCTGACTATTATTGCACTAGTTTGCATATTTACGTTTGATATAACACTATCTGCTTACTAGAGCATGTAAGCATCAGGCTAAATAAAACTTTGTTTAGTAATTTATGCCCCGGTCCACTAGAAAGAGAGGGGGTACATTGCAATTACCTCGTCCCTGCGTCTGTCTGTATTTCTGTCCGGTACAAGACTGAAATTTCATTTCATTTTTGGATATTTAATGAATATCTTATCAATATCTGACAAAAGTATTTAAAGGCTGAGACTTGGATAAAATTTTATGCCAAAAAACAGGCCTTGTTGCCCCTACCCCTTTGGTACACAAATTTAGTACGACGAGTTGTAATGTGCATACTTTTTCAATGTCAGTCGGGTGTCTACATGCACTTACTGTTTTTTGTAGATTTTTTGGGGCAAACGATTATTGATCGTGAATATCAACTTATTAAGGTCTTTCCTTTTACATAAGGAAATACCTTACTGTATTTCTTATGAATCTTTTTTTCTGCCACAAATGTCAAAAAGTTTCTTGACCGATCTTTACGAAATTTGGCACACTTATTCAGCACTGCCAGGGTTAGAATTGAGTATGCTTGTTAGCGCCAACTCTTTTTAGTTTTGGCGCAATAACGCAAAACGCTGTTTACCCTTGTTATCAGGTCAACTCAGAAACGGTAATCTGTTTAGTGGAAGATGTTGCTTACATCCTAATGATGATTTATCATACAAAAATAATGTTCTAATTTACCTCTTAGTTAATTGCGCGCGTATGGTGCAAAGTTTGTCAAAGTGAAAGTTGCCCGATTTTGATGAAATTTGCTTTCCAGGTAGATTTAAGGGTCCTGATTGTGAATCTGTGGTCTAATTTTTTGCGTTTACCATTTCCAAAATGGCGGTCGTCAAATGTTTTTTTACTTATAACTCGAAACCGTTACAGATAGTATTGACAATATATTGAACAAAACATGACCGTCTTGAAAAAAGACCTACAATTTGAGTCCAAGAAGTGCATGATTCGGTTGAGCGGTTTTGAAATGGCGGCCGAAACAGGTTTTCACTAAATACGTTTTTTTTTGCCAATAACTTGCAAACCTTAAGAGATAGTATAATAAACATGTGCATAAAAAATGGCCGTCTTGACAAGAGCTATAATTTGAGTCCAAAAACTACATGATTCGGTTGAGTGGTTTCAAAATAGCGGCCGAAACATGTTATGTTTTTGACAATAAGTTCAAAATCGTAACAGATAGTTTGGTAAACATGTATACTTTTATGATCAGAGATAAAGGAGCTTAACTTTAAGACAAAGGTCATAGGTCAAGATCATGGGATAGACCTCTCATGGCATTTTAATTCAAATTGTTTCTTCATTCATATGAAGTGGACTTCTTGCAATCGCTTCTAGACAAAAAGGTCCGCAGACTTGCAATATCCTTCAATCTCACATTTCGTTATATTGATGATGTCCTTTCACTAAACAATCCTCGATTTTGGTGACTATTTACATTTCATATATCGGAAGGAACTTGAGATTAAGGATACTATAGATTCTAAAAAGGCCCGCGCTTCATATTTGGATCTATTTCTCGAAATTGACTCGCAAGGAAGACTTTCTACAAATCTCTATGACAAACGTGATGACTTCAACTTTCCAATAGTCAACTATTCCTTTTTGTGTAGCAACATTCCGTCCGCTCCTGCTTATGGAGTATCACAGTTGATTCGTTACTCAAGAGTTTGCGGAAATTAAATCAATTTCCTTGGCAGAGCGTCACAAATGACAACGAAATTTCTGACACAAGGTTATTTTGCTCAAAGGTTGCTGTCTTCACTCAAGAAATTTTACGGTAGACAACATGCACTCGTAGACAAATATGGGATTTCTATCTCTCAAATGAGTGCAAATGTTAGTTTGTCGTAAAGATTTGGTTTGTCTTCCTTTTCCGGATTTGAAACACTGGATTGGAAATTACCAACACGACGGTGTGCTGAAGCAGGCAAGAACCGCCTACTGTTCCGGAACACCTGAATTCACTCTTGTTTCGACTCAAATTCGCGTTGTTGATTTCCGTTATGTTGATTTTGTGTTTTGTGTTTCTTCGTGCTGTTTATGTTCATGTTTACTGGTTTCGTCGTAGCCCTTTCGGACTTTTCTCACTCGAATGCCCTTTTGGCGCCTCTTTGTTTCTTTCAATATGGCGACGTGTTTTGATGACGACCGACAAAAATATTTTAAATGACGTCACCTATAACAACATGACACTAAGACAACGTACTCAATATCATACGGGAATGTTTACATAACGAACGAACAAATATATACCATGATAAACAAGCATTCTGAGAGTATACTCGGGTTGCACTTCAACTTTCCAATAGTTAACTTTCCCTTTCTGTGTAGCAACATTCCGTCCGCTCCAGCCTATGGAGTTTACGTATCACAATTGATTCGTTGTTCCAGAGCATATGGGGAGTATAATGACTTCCTTGATAGAGCTACAAGGCTGACAAGCAAATTGTTGACACAAGTGTACGTTGCTCCCATGTTGTTGTCATCACTCAAGAAATTTTATGGAACATATCGTGTGCTTGTAGACAAATACGGGGTTTCTATCTCTCAGAATAGCACAGATGTTGGTTTGAAATAGAGTTTGTTAATGTCATCTTTTCCGGATTTGAACAACACTACATCGATCTTTGGCAACGTGACGGGTGTGCTATAGCAAGCAGGAACCGCTTACTCTCCCGGAGCACCGGAGTTCACTCTCGTTTCGACTTGAATTCAAGTTGCTGAATGCGGTTTTGTTGTTATGTGTGTTTTCTGTTTTTTTGTTTTTGTTTGTTTGGTTTTTTAGCTCACGTGGACCGAAGGTCCATGTGAGCTATTACCATCACTTGGCGGTCGTCGTCTGTCGTCGTCGTCGTCTGTTAACAATTCTTCAAAAATCTTCTCCTCCTAAACTACCGAACAGAATTTAATGAAATTTGGTATGAATGATCCTTAGGTTGTCATGCACCAAACTTGTGTTTCAATTATTGATCCGTAAAAAAACATGGCCACCGTTACTAAAAAAAGATCCCTAATAGGGGTTACATGCCCTGTAAGGTGAAAAATAGCGTTTTTGCATGTTTTTGGCCTATAGAATGAAAACTATTGTAGATAGAGAAAAGCTGTTGCTTGCTTAAATGTTCAGCTCATTTACCTCTACAAAAGTCTCCATAGGGTAAAAGTTGTCAGATGATCCCTAATGGGGGTTACAGCCCCTTAAAGGTAAAAAATAGCGTTTTTGCATGTTTTTGGCCTATAGAATGAAAATTATTGTAGGGTCAAAGTTTTCATATGACCCCTTATAGGGGTTACAGCCCCTTAAAGGCAAAAAATAGTGTTTTTGGCTTAAAGAATGAAAACTATTGCAGATAGAGAAAAGCTGTTGCTTGCTTAAATGTTCAGCTCATTTAGCTCTACAAAAGTCTCCATAGGGTCAAAGTTGTCTGATAACCCCTAATGGGGGTTACAGCCCCTTAAAGGTAAAAAATAGCGTTTTTGCATGTTTTTGGCTATAGAATGAAAATTATTGTAGATAGAGAAAAGCTGTTGCTTGCTTAAATGTTCAGCTCATTTAGCTATACAAAAGTCTCCATAGGGTCAAAGTTGGCAGATGATCCCTTATAGGGGTTACAGCCCCTTAAAGGCGAAAAAAAGTGTTTTTGGTCCATAGAATGAAAACTATTGCAGATAGAGAAAAGCTGTTGCTTGCTAAAATGTTTAGCTCAGTTAGCTCTACAAAAGTCTCTAGGGGTCAAAATTGTGAGATGACCCCTTATAGGGGTTAAAGCCCCTTAAAGGCGAAAAATAGTTTTTTTGGCCTAAAGAATGAAAACTATTGCAAATAGAGAAAAGTTGTTGCTTGCTTAAATGTTCAGCTCATTTAGCTCTACAAAAGTCTCCATGGGGTTGAAGTTGTCTGATAACCCCTTATAGGGGTTACAGCCCCTTAAAAGTTGAATAATAGTGTTTTTTGATTATTTAGAATGAAAACTACTGCAGATAGTGAAAAGCTTTTTCATGCTTAAACATTCAGCTCATTTAGCTATACAAAAGTCTTCATAGGGTTGACATCAAGACCAGGTGAGCGATTCAGGCTCCTGTGAGCCTCTTGTTTGTTGTTGTTGTTGTGTAGTTTGTTTCGTTGTGATGATTTTTTTTTGTCTACCGATTTTGTCTTTGTCTTTTCGGTATAATGATGTTTGATTACCCCTTTTGGTACACCTTTGCTTCTTTCAAAAAACATATTTCTTTTAATTACTAGTGTCATTTTTTTAATTTTTCATCTTAAACGTATATACAAACATATTTAAGGCAAATCTTGCCTCTGTCATCATGATATGTACATAACGGACAAACATATCAAGACAAATCTTGCCTTTGTCATCATATGTGAATAGCGGACAAATACAATGTATAAAGACAATTCTTGATTTTGTAGTGTCCGTGAACAACAACAACAAAAATCACTCGGCAATTGACATTTGAGAGGGCTTCTTTTACATTTGAGCGTAAATTTCTTAAAGTGGAAAAATGTATCAGTTACAAAGATGTATAAAATTCACCTAATTTGATAGGATATGATCAGATATGCTTAAAAAGGTTTTTTTTACATTTCATCAGAATGTAGCCAAGATGAATTTTCCTTCATGTTGTAACTAAATAAATCATTTTGGGTTTACATTTCAGTCCACCCTTTAGGACCACGAATATATTTTTTTTAGCCCACTAAAAAAACTCTGCTCCACGCAGTTAACACATGTGTATATGTTCATTCCAAGTGGTTCATTCATTATGTCTACCAGTCTGTGACTTAGTCATAAATTTACAATATGTTTATTCTAATATCTAGAAGACTGGCTGTAGATAGTCCACATAGTGACTAAGATGTGTGTCCCAGGTGCTTGAATGGGGTTATTGAGTGAGTGGGTTGAAGTTTTACGCCCTTGCAACGCTATATAGGTTATCTAAGTCGATGAAGTTGAAAAGGGCAATAAAATGAACATGAAATGACGATAAATGAAATATAGGGGTGGGATGGAAAACCAAGGACCACTAAATTATGAAGACCACGGAATAAGGGGGTGATGGTTAGGGGCGGAAAATTTAGCCTATTGGCAGCCTTGTCAAAATAAATGACGGGATCGGCCGGCTTTAATGTGGAAAACCTATAAAACTATAAAACTAGACGTGCTAGCAACCAAATGATAACCTTTAAACTTTTTCTATTCTGGATATATGCTCAAATTAAGTTAACTAGCATGAAAAAAATTTTGGATCGACTTTTCACATAATATACACTTGGACAAAAGTTAGGGACCACCTGAAAATCAACATATTTTTCAAAGTCTTAAATCTATATCCTAAACCTATCAAATAGAATTAACCAAGGGCTAAATACAATTGTCATCAACCCATCTTTATATTTGATCAAGAATAACAGAAATAATTCTAACAAAAGTCTGGAAATAAGCAATTTATTTGATTAGGTGATTTTTTTTAGCAAAATATGTAAAAAAATGAATGTTATCGAACTTTAAAATTTATTCTCTTGTTAAAAAAATTATATTTCTTTAGTTTTAGGTCAATGTTTACCCATTCGGGAACAAATTCATATTTACAGACAAGTTTAGCTGCTAACTTTTTCTGGATTTTTTCTTTGTAAGATTCCTCATGTTCAAAAAAAGCCAACTGTTGGTCACAAACTTAATGATTTTATGACGGAAAAACGTTTAAACATTAGAAGACATAGTTGCCTTTAATCACCATGCAGGGCTTTGATCAAATTTATTTGCTTCTATACGAAAATAAGAAAACAAAGCTGTTAAAATGTAAAGACCTAAACATCAGTGAAAAAATTATATACATATTAAACCCATCAACACCAACATAGGTAAATAAATTAGGATCCTTTATTAAAAGGTCAATAGAACTGAGGACAGGGGAATCTTTTAACATTTGCTTTATAATGTATATATATATATTTTTTTTCAACTTGTAACATGTGTATATTTATATCTTTCATATGTATGTCTGTTTATGTCTATGTTATACTGTCACAAACTGTTTATATAGTTTATACGACAATAAAGATTGAATTCATATATTTCAATATGGAGTCAAAATTCATTTCACTTTTTCATGTTTTTTAAAAACTTTATTATTCTTATTTCTAAAAATGTACGATTATTTTAAATATTTTTTTCTATTTTAAATAAAACATAATTTGTACTATTTTCCACATGCTAAAAAATGTAATTAAAGTTTTAATAAAATTATTCTAATTCCAGTTCTTTGTCAAACGCTTTCGTGGACCAAAACAGATATGACAGACGACAGAAATCACTGGAAAGCAACTCCAACTACTTGCATGGGTGTTTGGCTTAGTTTCTACTGCTACCAATTTGCGAGCATGATACTGCCACCTTGTGTGTGCGCATTACAAATTTGAATAAAGATAAAAACAAAGTGCTGTACAATCCAATGTGCAAGAACAAACATCTTGATAATTTTAAGGATCTTAGCGGCTGCTTCGTCAGTGGGCAAAGCATTCCATTCTAGTATGGTCCTTGGATGGCATTCTTTCCTTACAATGGTGTTACAGGATGGAACTTGGAAGGAATGTGTTCCCGTATTACGAATCATTTTGGTTGGTGGTAAAACTCTATCGGAGGTATATAGGCTTTGACCAGGTTGTTAGTGATCTTGTACATAATGTCATCCGATAGAGGCTTTGACCAGGTTGTTAGTGATCTTGTACATAATGTCATCCGATAGAGGCTTTGACCAGGTTGTTAGTGATCTTGTACATAATGTCAGTCTTGCTCTTTTCGTCTTTCTTCCAGCGTTGGCCAATTAAGATGGTTGAGAATATCCGATACTGATCAGTGATGTGTTGTGGTATCGATTGGTCAGTCACACACGACGCTGTAAATACTATTTCCAGTGTTTGTTTGTTTCTTCAGATATGGGTACCATGTGGTGCTTACATACCCTATGGCAAGTCTTACCAGTGACTTGTATGCCTTCTCCTTGTATTTGCATTCCTAATGGTAAGGATGCGTTTTAAAAAGCTGATGGTGCGTTTTGTTTTCTTTCAGATGTTTGAGGTGTGTTGGTTCCACTTCATATCTGATGTGATTGAGACACCTAGATATTTTGCTGTTGAGACGTGCTCGAGTTAATTACCATGAAGATTATAGTTGCTCTTAAAAAGTTTTTTTTTTTTTAGATATTGTAATCACATTGTGTTTCTCCGGGTTGAAGCTCATTTTCCAAGTCTGTTCCCATAGTGCATGTTTGCCCAGGTCTTCTCAGAGATAAGTTGCATATCGATATATGAAGTGATTGTCAAATAGGCGATCGTATTATCAGAAAATAGTCTTGTAATATTGATCTTATGGTCTCTGACATGTCATTTATATAGAAGAGGAATAAGCACGGGTCCAGCACTGATCCTTGATGTACACTTTTGTGACCCTATCTAGACAAAGTGTGTTCTATAGTTCCATACAAAGTGTTTTTGAATCGCGAGGAAACTAGACTAGGGTTGCAAACAAAAACACTGCTACTGTGAGTGACGGGTCAGACGTGTAGACACGCGCCGGTATAAGATTTATTCGAAAAAAAGCTCTTGAGAGCTTGTGTTTATTGTTATTTGCAAATCCGAATTCAAATAAATCTTTCTTATCTTATATCTTATAAGATATGTTGATTGCAGACGCTGAAATCACTATGACTCAGAACAGACTAGACATAATATCTAGAGGAGGCCCACCAAAATATTATCAACGGGGATAACTTCTCAATGAGATTACAATACTCACTAGACAATACATGCATCAGTTCCTTACCATTTTTTTTTTGTCAAACGGGGGGGGGGGGTATACGCTGGTCCTAGATCCACTTTCGAATGTTATCAAAAAGAGTTATTGTCATTCCCTACTTACGTTTCTATAACAGGCGTTCCTGTCTCATAGGATTTTCAAATCCAATCCCCTTTCCATCATGTGGTGATTTCCCAGATTTCCCATCTGAAGCTCTATCAAAATGGATTAATTCTTTTCTTCGATTTCTTATGTGTTAGGATGCTTCTTATTTATCCATAGACATATCAAGCGATGTATTTGACATGCATAAACTGCCAGACACAGGAACTATCGAAATAACATTTAAAAATGTGGCACACAAGCAGGTTCACAAAAGTGTGTGCCACGTACGTTTTTAAATATTTCACAGGCTACACGAAACTGTGTGCCACATTTTTAAATGTTATTTCGAATAGACAGAAGATCGACATATTCTGGTCATTCCTTAAATGTTTTTCAAGTCAGTTAGTGCATAGTTAGTTACTTAAATTTCAAGTCTTGTCGTTATATGTGTGATCATAATAACAAGAAATTTAAGAACTTCTTTTGTAAACAACTGTTGTTATTATATATTGTTCATTGTTTGATTGGTCCTGTTCCATAATTAATAAATTAAATGTGCTTTTGTCAATAAAATCATTCTTATTTTAATTCTATAATTATCGAAAAACAAGCGTCATTCAATCAAGTCTAATCATCCTTGATTCAGTTAGATATAGAAAACTGAGTAGGGGAATGATATACGCTTTACATGTATAGCTACGTGTAGAATGCTTCAGCTCAGTAGAATGTAGTGCTTAACCTATCGTATAAACAGTGACTCACAGTGCTTGTCTATTGTGAATATATTTTTAGTTCTAGAACATTTTTAAATCCCGATTTGTGACTATATGGCCCGGATAGAGACTCAAGTTCTTACTGAAATTGACGTTATAATTTTTACGAAGGAATGCTTTATCTGTGTGTTCTCCAGGAATGCATTTAATCTTTGGTTTTTTATAAGCTGGCACTTCACCAGCTTTCTAACCGGATATGAATACATTAAGCTATGTTGCTACACTGTCATGTTATTGTGAAAGAAGGCACTTCCATTTAGAATTTGCCACTAGGCGGCGCTCTCCGCAACTAGATTCAGAACGAGGGGACAAAATAAAAAATGGTGCGTTCAACTTACATTTCTAAGAAAATACATATTAAATTAGCTTAAATTTATACTTTATGAATGAAAAATGGAAATCAGAGTTGTATCATGTTGGTACCATTCAAAATTTGTCCACTTAGAATCCATATTTAGCTTCGATTCAATCGTATAACGCCTGGAATATGTAACTAAGGCTCAAACCTCTGAAAACAAAATTATTCCTTGAGCTCGACATGTCGTACTCAAGGAATAACATTGTTCGTGTATAGCTGCCAGACCCATAGATAAAATGCACAAAAGGTCCAACAAAAATGCTTATCATGGTCGACCCAATTTATGTCAGACCAAATAATAAATTAGGACGTCAATCCTGATTTATCTGAATGAAGGACTGGCATTATGGTTTAACATGAATGAACTGTGGAGAAAATTTGACAAGGTTGCTCAGACCCGATACCCTACCAGAACGCCAGAGTACATGTATAACGCTTGACAAAAATGAGTTACCTCCGTATACATATGGAAGAAGAAGAGATCAATTGTCTGGCAGACAAATGTGAAATTTTAGCAGGTGTGGCACATGTGGCTTTACGTCCACACTTCCTGAACACCTCCCCCGCCAAATAAAAGCCCAATGTAAATAAGTTTTGTCCTGTTTGTCATTGAATATTTCATGCTTTAAAAATAAATAATAAATTATAACGTAGAACAGTATGTGGGTACTGATTGTAGTTCCCAAAACAGCTGCATGTATACATATATAATAAATTATATGCCGTAACTTGCTGTTATCATACAATGCTCTGGAATCTTTTTATATTTATGTAAATGCAAATAAAGAAGACTTACATTTTATGCATGCATGTGTATGAATAATACATGTATGTTTGAAATATTAGCAATTTTCATACATGACATGTTGTATTAATTAAGAAATTACAGAATTAAAACAAGCTTTAAAAAAAAAATTTTTATAGGTCACCTTCAAACTGAAGAAAAGTCTTCAACATAAATTGCTTAACTGACTTTTGAGTAGGATTATATTGGGCTTGAATCATATGTTGTTTATTTTCAATTCAGGGCTAATTGAAAGACAGCAAGTATCGACCACTGGTCACATTGAAGGCTGCTGGCTGTTTTCCATTGTGGATTTTTTAAATTGTTGTTTATATTGTAGGTTGTGTCGTGTACACTTATTCCACATCTCATTATCTTCTATTTAAAGAAATAATTTGTAAAAAACATGTGCACGCAGCTCATCTACTTCCTATTTACTGAATATTCTAAGACGCAGATGACATGAATGAACATGTATGCCTTACTTTATACATCTTACCCTTGATCGGCCACTAATTATTAAAATGTTAAATTAAATGTAAGTGAAAACATCGAAAACCAATCTGACAGTCAAACTGTTTTTTAGCAACAGAGCAAGCAACACATATTGCTAGCTATTTGCAATAGTTTTCAATCTATATACAACATAAGCAAAAACCAAAATTTCAGAACTTTTTAAGGGCCTGTTTTGCATATGTGCTTATACAATGTACATTTATTTCTTGAATGAAAATATAAATGTTTTATGCATTACCACTAATATTTTTTAGGATGTCTTTTTAATGGTAAGGCGGAAAAAAGCAACAATCTTCACTGATGCTAAAGAATCCACAACTGTTTTTGAAGTGAAAAGAATTGTAGAAGGAATACTCAAGGTTCGACCTGAAGATCAGAGACTTTACAAAGATGATCAGGTACTTAAAAAGCACTAAAGTGTCAGACCATCTGTACATCAAAGGCTTGAACAAATGACCATGTACATGTGTTAGATCAATAGATGTAAAAATCACTACTGTTAAATACTACAGAATCTAAATGAAATTAATTTGAAATTTGATATCAAATGTAAATACCAGTTAGGAAGACTACTGAAACAAGTGTTTTTTTTAAATCACTCAAACATAGGGGTGTAACGATACATCGTGATGCATCGGAATCACAATATTTTGTCCTACGATACTGGTATCAAATCGTCATCATCTTGATGATTCAGATGCGATTCTTATTTTTAGTGAGCCATTTCCCTGAAGTTTATCGTTTTTTTGCCTTTCAAAATACAAATTTTGTGACTGATGAAAAGAACTGAGTTAAACATTAAAATGATACTAATCCTGAATATTTACAATACCGTATAGGGGGTTATTTTCGCGGTGGTTTATTTTTCGCTTATTTTCGCTTTTCAATGACAAGCGCGAAAATAAAATCCGCGAATTTTTTAAGTTAAAGACAGTCATTTTCTTTGGAGTGATCACAATTCTTTTTTAAGGCAATTTAGATCGATGATAAAAACAGTTACATTAATTTTATTTAATAGAATCAACACCTCAATTAATGGTAATTGATTATAATTTACGTTTTATTTTCTAAAAGAAACAAGACCATCCTCATATATTGTGTATGCTCCATGAACGAATCACGAAACACGAAAAATTAAACCTGCG
This sequence comes from Arcuatula senhousia, assembly GCA_963971305.1. Lineage (NCBI taxonomy): Eukaryota > Metazoa > Mollusca > Bivalvia > Mytilida > Mytilidae > Arcuatula > Arcuatula senhousia. The sequence continues at coordinate 32,103,232 of OZ020308.1, forward strand.
AAAATTTTTGAGGTACTTTCTGCTTCTAAGGTCGTGAAAATTTACCCTTGCGAAAATAACCCGCTATACGGTAGCTTTTCACTGTAGAACATGGTATTTTTTAATTGAAATTATCCAAGCTCAGTATCGTGATGTGTATCGGATCTTGAGAAAGTGGTATCATTACACCCCTACTCAAACAAGTGATCTTTGGAAATTAAAAAAAACAACAAATTATTATTATCCTTCTTGCTAAACTTTGACGTTAATATGTTCCTTTGATGCAAATTGAGACGACAACAACATCATTTTATTTGTAACATGTATCTACATGTATATCATGGCACATTGTATTAAATAGATAAACATGTTAAAAATTATAATTTTGATTTGAAAACATTGCAAAACTTTAATCTTATTCTATCTTCATGATCTTTGTACAATTCTGCTTTAGCCTCTGGATGACAATAAGACTCTAGGTGATTATGGCTTTACTTTTGCCACAGCACGAGCCCAAGCTCCAGCAACAATTGGTTTAGCAGTAAGACAAGACGGTAAGACATGATCAGAAAACTGTGATAAGATATTGTCTCTTTACTAACTATAAAATTATCATAATTTTCAAAGTCCTCCAAACAAATGAATTTTAAAACACGTTTATTCTGTAGTTTTAAAATGTTACATTCAAAACAAAAAGGTACAGTAATGCAATAAGAAATGGCAAAACATTTTACTTCAATTATTGAAGAACAGTTTAAGACATACCTACATGTACATGTTTATGCTTACAGTATAACATATAAAAAAGATCAGATATCATAAGCAACCACTGCCAAGATTGATGGTTTCCTCCAGGTTTTTCAGTTTCCTCCACCAATAAAACTAGCCACCCTATATATATGGCTCAGGTGCCTCTAAAAGGCTGTTTAACCAGGGTTCCAATTTAGCACAAAATGCCCCTGGAATTTAAAATTTGCTTTAAAACTTTGTTTAACAAGCAAATTGTTGCTCAAGAAATTTTGTAGAATACAAAATGATCATATTATTTTTGCCTCAATATGAACCATTTGCCTCTTACTTTTTAGGGAACAAGTAAAATTTTGCCCATTGAAAATGTTTTTAATTTCTTTCCCTGTTTAACAATAATAAACACCAACACACACACCACTTGTTTTTTTTTTAAATGTTAAATTCAATATTTTAAGAACCAGATGAAAAACTTATTTATAAAAAGCACCCCCTCCCAATTGAAGATACTGATAGATTTAAAAAAAAAAAATACATCTTGGCTGTTTATATCTTTCACCAATCTTGTTATATCATGACATGTGTGTATGAAAGTAAGCCCAAACATTTTTTTTGTTTCCCCTTACCCTACTATCCCAACGGCCAGATACAAACAATTCATTTACGTATACAGTGCCAGAATCTCATAATTTATAAAAAATGTTTTCTATTTGTAGATGGAGAATTTGAAGCTTTAGAAATAACCCCTTTATCCAATCCTCCAGAGTTACCAGATGTAATGAAACCACAAGATACATCAACTCATGCACAGGAACAAACAGCATCATAGTTGACTTTTTTATTTGTTAATTTCTTGTTTATTTGTTCATTAGCCATGCTTTGAAAGAGGAGATATTTACAGATTATTTCCAAAGGGGGGTAAATCTTGGAAATTGTTTTGGTTTTTCAAGAATTGGATTGGTTTTCAAAAGGAAATGATTTTTTAGTTTGATTTCTACCTTAAGACATTTTAACATTATTTATTTATTTTTGTACCCGTGTACTGTTCTTATTTTTTAATGAAATATGAATGCATTTGGCTAGTGAAGGATATATGTTGTTAGCCTGTTAATGAAGGTTTTTCATATTCTTTTTCACAGCCTTAGTTGCTCACTTGTTTCTTTTTCTTGCTAGATGTCTCGTAAAATTTCAATAAACTTTTATTTGTCATAGAAGGCAAAAAATGCATTTACAACTGTGGCTAACTGATGTTAAAAAGGGCATAAAAAAGTTTACTTGAATGATAAATGATAATATTTAACACTTGTTAACATTTGAGTAATGGTTAAATTCAGTCTTGACCTTTCAAACCTTTAGTTAGGGCTGTTCCAGCAAAACATACATGGGACGGGGGGAAGGCACTTCTTTAAAAGGGGAGCCACCCATAGAATTTAATTTTCAAATTCACAATATTTTCATTGAGTTTACACAAACTTTTAAAGCCCACCCATAGCGGCAATTTAAATTTGCCTTCCCCCTGTCCCATGTATGTTTTGCTGGAACAGCCCTTACATAATTAGGCAGGATCTTTGCCAATTAACATCAAATATACATTTCTTTTAAACTCAAGTGTTTTGCTGATTGGTGCCAGGAAATAGTCAATATTATTTCTGTATCCTAGGGTAAAATATCCAAAGAGATATACATATAAAAGTAGATTGTCTTAATTTTATCCACACGTTGAAGTGTTTAATCGATTTTTTAAAACGTTCAGAGATTCATACAGATTTATACCTGAAATGCACTTTAACCTGTTTTTAATGCTTGAACATGTTAAAAACACAAAATATAGTTGAATGACTTTTTATTATGAAACACAAAATTGGTACACAAGTACTGTGGTTATGATTGATAAATGCTTGGTGCATGGATACTACAATTATATTTTTTCTGTTGCAAATTTTTAAACATAAAGTTTAACTGGTAATCAATGATAATTGAAGTTGAATGTTGTACCTACTTAAATCAAAGATGATCTGTTAAAAATTTTATTTTAGTTTTTGACCTTATGAACTATGTTTATAGTGATATAAAATTTCAAGTTATATGTAAAAATAAATACACTTTACCTTTATGAGTTTATTTTTGTCTCCAGAAGACTTAATACCCCACCAAGTAATAAAGCTTCTCTTAATGAATATAGGGGCCTGGGTTGCTGAGTGGTGAAAGGCACTGGTTAAAATACCACACTATTGATCACTAGCCGATCACCGCTTGGTTGGTGTTTGAGTCCCGTTTGTAATTAACAAAAACAAACTTTCCCAGCTGTATGTAATTAGATTTGTCAGTTACCTGCCCAAGGTTGGTGGTTTTCTCAGCACTCCAGTTTCCTCCACCATTAAAACTGACTGCCCTACATGACCTAAATGTGTTCATAAAGGGTGTTTAAACACCAACACCGCTCTTATTGAATATTCTTAAATATAAATTTTGGGTTTTCTGTCCACCCTAAAGTTTCCCTTTTAAGACAGATAAGTATACATGCTTTTTAGCTGACCCCACAAAGTGAGGGTGGCTTACCATATGTGATACACTGAACATTGATGCCAGCATCTGCATCCACTTACAGAAGAATGGTTAATGTCTATTCCTGTTTACAGACAAATGTTACACCAGCCATATTGGTATGGTATGTTCATCTAGTGATGCTAAGCACAATGGTTAAATTAGTTGCTGGCAGTGACCTACATTTTCTGCATGATTGAGCACTTACAAAAGAATGTACAGCTTTCTGACAAGTGCTGCAAATACCACTTTGGCACACATGGAAGGTTAAACTTGTGATGCTAAGCACAATGCATGCATGGATATCATAATATCATAATCATCGAAATGAAGAAGATTTCTGGCAAAGGGATGTGGAGATGGAACCCCAGTGGTGGAGGAAGGTTCAATCACACCCACTGCAGTACCCGTTTCATCAGCCTTGGGTGGTTTGAACTAGGTTTTATGGTAAAGAAACTCAATGTTCTCTTAAAATTGTAAAACAATGTTATAAACTAAAAATTTACAGTTTGCCTCTTTTGGATGCTGGCTGTGACCTTCATTTTCTGCATGAATGACCACTCATCCATATTGGTATGGTAGGTGCACCTAAGGATGCTAAGTGAAAACATGCTATTGGTTTTGACTGTGACAAGAATGGTTTGAATTCAATACTGCATAACAAGGTGAACATTGTAATTGACAGATTGCCAATGTTCTGTGTATTCTTTATAAATACATGTAAATAAGCAAAATTACTGAATGGGGCAAAAGAGAACCAATGGGGCATTCAAGTAGTGAGGATCTGAGATAATAGATGTTTTCCCGAAAAAAAATCTTCGTTCAAAGGTCCATTTCTCCAACAAAATTTTGAAAAATACACTTTCCTGTATTTTATATGCACAACTACACATATGCTGTATAAGCTACATGCCAAGTTTCATAAAATTCTGTTGATTAGATATAGAGAAGTCGAGCAGAAACCATGATTAATGAGGACTATCTGATAATTTCTTAGTTCAAAGGACCATAACTCCCACAAAAATATGAGGATCATAATTTCTTGATAATATGCACAACATATGGTGTACTTCCTATATACCAAGTTTTGTTGAAATGCGTACAGTAGTTTCAGAGGAGATGCATTAACAGACACGACAAAAACAATATGTCTCCCCACCAAAGGTAAGGAGACAAAATCATAAATTTCAGGAGTGAAGACAACAGAAGAGAATAACATAACATGTAAAGCAGTTTTGGGGTCCAATCTAAAAAAAAAATACTTATACTATAGCTAGAAATCTGAAAAATAATCATCAAAGTGAAGAAGGTTTCTGACAAGGGGGTGTGGGGGTGGAACCCCCCATGATAGAGGAAGGTGCAATCACACCCACTGCACCACCTGTTTCATTAGCCTTGGGTGGTTTGAACTACGTTTTATGGTATAGAAACTCAATGATCTCTTAATATTGTAAAACAATGTTGTAAACTAAAAATATACAGTTTGTCTATTGTTTTGGTCACAGGGACATAACTTTAACACATACCAGTACTTGATTTCAAAAATGTTCAAGATATTGAATGTATATAATAACCATGTATAAATGTTATGAAAATCCATGTAGGCATAAAATTAAAAGTGCTTATAATTAGAAGAGTTTAACAGACAAATTATTGACATTGATTTCTAAATCCCTGCATATGTAGAGCATTGCACTGGTAAAAAAACAACAAGTTTAAATAGGAGATAAACAATATTCATGGAACAGAAGGGGGCCTTCCCATATAGAAGGTAATAGGATGTGCCGCTGGAATAGGTACCATTTTTCGTGTTGAGAACACGTTATAAGGTCGGGAAAACAAACAAAATATATGATAAGGTCATTTATATTTACTTGCTAATTACATGACAAGCCCAACAAGGCTATTCTTAATTCTTTTCTAATACAGATGTTTTCATACTTGTGTAAAAGTTTATGTTAAATGACTAAACATCTTTGAAAAATATTTTTAAAAAATTGTATGAACCACTTTTATTCTTTAATGATAACACTGTTATAACTGTAATGTCACAAAGGAATTAAAATCAAAACAAACACTCTTTGAATATTAACAACATGATTGCACATATGAGATGATATTTGTCTTTTCTACAGTTTTTCCTGCCACTGTCATGTTTTGGAAGAGGATGGTTCTTTAGGTTTCATGACGTGCAAGGATTTAGGCTCCACAGAGTTAGCTGTCATCGTTATCTCATGCTCAATTTTTGCATTGATAGATTTCTCCAATCCCTTGAAAAGAAAGGAGAAAAAAGATAATTTCATGTAAATAATTGTGGATCTCGCAGAGTACACCCCAAGGCCTCTGGTCACAAGGTCACTTTTAAAAGCTATTTGAGGTAAATACTATCACAGGTCGTTTTTTTTTAATGAATATTCAAGGACTATAACTAAATGGAGTTTTGAAGTTGCCAATATTAGTCATCATGTATCAGGTCTATATCACATTGCCATGAATGCACACAGGGACTTGCTCCCCTCTATCAATATTTTGTTAGAGTTAATGTGGGGTACAAAAATAACACGTTTTTTCTTACCACACATTGACTCGAGCAAAGCATAAATAGAGGACAGCAAGTCCCTGTGCACTGCTGGAGCAAAATAACTTTGGCAATGATAGTTTCTCAAATAAAATCATAAATAACCACATTATTCTAACATTGTTATTTCCTGCTCATTTATAAGGACACTAATGGACTTTTGGTATATAGACAATGATAGACAAAAGAGTGAAAATGTTTTGAGAATCTCTCTCCAATTTCAAGAATAATGTTGAGGCTCTGGTTGTGATTCACATTTAGCATTATCTTATTTGGTCACAGGGTACTACTCTCAAAATGTATATCATTTATATTTGGATAAACATTCTTTGGTTTTTTTTTTTTCAGAAGACTAGAGTTTTCTCTTATGACCATCTTCATAAATGTTGCCAAATGGTCAGAAAGTGTCAAACAAAAATAATAGTTAATATTTTTACTAAACATCATATCAAGCTTCCACATCTTGGTCTAATTTCTAGCCTAAGGCTTAAATCAGTGTGTTGTGTCTTGTAAAAAGCTGACAAATATACCATACTACCCAACATTTTTGTTTTAGAGACTGACCCTTAGGCTTAATTCTACAGGTTCTCAAGATTCTGTAGTTTCATGTTGATATAGACAAAATAGAAGAACTATTTTTTTATGAAATATTCTCCTTGACACTTCAATGAAAAAATGCAGAATTTATAATTAACAATAAATTTGGGTTCTGATAGTTACATGTACCTTTCTCATTTTTAGAGCCTCGATATGCTTTGTCTTTTTGGGTGCAATTGTTCTTCCTACAAAAACAAAATAATAAAGAAGTAGTAAAGTGTGAGCAGTGTTTCAAATAGGTCAACTAAAATGTATAAATTGAATGCACATGTATTTATTAAATTATCAAATACATGTGCATTCAATATACATAATATACATGTACTAATATAATTTTGTACATTGGCACAGTTGTCTTTAGTGTTATATGTATCATAAACAGTCAGAGGCCTTACTTAAATATTATCAGTGACTTTTTAATCACTTGTTAAAGTATTATTTAGTTTTTTTTTCCTTTAAAAGCTAGTCGAGTTACCTTTCTCTCAAAATCACTTGTTTGAGTACATGTAGTACAAATGAATCACTTACTAGTATAACAGTAATTTTATTAAAATGTTATTCATTTTTAATATTCTGGAGAGAATTCAGAGTCTTATTGTATAATTAAAGATAGTAAACACCCTCATCTAGATAATGGAATGTCCAGTCATGGCAGGACATGACCCTGAACTGAATTTTGGATAATTACCCTCCAAATCACTTGTTAAAGTATCATATCAATTTCTACCTTTAAAAAATCACCTTTTCAAGTTATATTTTGTTACATTGTAGGAGACCTCTGCTATTTCGTAATTTCTAATTATATAAAGAATCTTGATATTTCTCTTAATTAATTAATTAATTAATATATATTTTTTAATATCTTACGCATTTTGAAATAATACTTTAATAAGGGATTTAAAAATCACTCGTTTAAGAAATGCCCCTGACTGATAAATATGGGATGTAAGCCCTTCAATATATACATGTAGAAATTTAAGTCAACACTTTTTACTAAGTTGATTTTTTTTTTATGATGTCTATCAAAAGTAATTGTTGATTACTTCCTCCAAAGTAATTGATTGTAATGGATTATACATGTGAGATACGTGTGTAATTGATCATTAATAGATAATTTCAGGAATTGCTTTTAAATTGCGCAAATTTCAGACAGTTTTAACCGGATTTGTCTATAAAGTACGTATATGCAATATTTTTGTATAAAATTTGACGTTTAAAGGATTGAATAATTGCGCATGGAGTAATTTGCTTTTGGCATTGCTCTTGTAACCAGAGAGCATGAATTACTTCACAAAATCGACATGTCATGAGCGGGATTCAATCCAGGGACCTCTAGGTTTACAGTCAGGCACTCTACCTCTGAACCAAAGAAGTACTTCCCTTGTTCAGGGATAAAGGCTGGCTATTTAAATCTACTAATTAATGTACGAAGGGGAGCAACCCTGTTACACTTCCCCCTCCTCAAGAGTCATCATACCTCAATGTATGACTCTTAACACAACACAACCCTGGCTAGGAATCCTTCTAACCACCGTGGGTTTTTTAGTTGGGCGCCAATGTAACCGGAGAGCATGAATTACTTCACAAAATCGACATGTCATGAGCGGGATTCAATCCCGGGACCTCTAGGTTTACAGTCAGGCACTCTACCTCTGAACCAAAGAAGTACTTTCCTTGTTCAGGGATAAAGGCTGGCTATTTAAATCTACTAATTAATGTACGAAGGGGAGCAACCCCGTTACACTTCCCCCTCCTCAAGAGTCATAATACCTCAATGTATGACTCTTAACACAACACAACCCTGGCTAGGAATCCTTCTAACCACCGTGGGTTTTTTAGTTGGGAGCCAATGTAACCGGAGAGCATGAATTACTTCACAAAATTGACATGTCATGAGCGGGATTCGATCCCGGGACCTCTAGGTTTACAGTCAGGCACCCTACCTCTGAACCAAAGAAGTACTTCCCTTGTTCAGGGATAAAGGCTGGCTATTTAAATCTACTAATTAATGTACGAAGGGGAGCAACCCTCATACACTCTGTTCAGAGCAATATTGTTGCATTGTAGCCAAGCCCAATCAAAGATGTCAAAGGAGCTGCATTATTTTAGCTTATGCTATACATGTAGGACTTAGTCTAAGTCGCTATAAGTTAGACCACATGATAACTTATTTTCAGAGTGGTGATCCAATGAACTCTAAATATCTTGGACACAACAAGTACTGTCTGCAGGCTGCATGCATGTTTGTGCCTTAGCTGATCTTAAAATCATTTTAAACACAGGAAATGGTTATTGTGAAAAGTATGATACCTCCTTTCTTTAATCCCAATGGTTTGTTTTGTTTCTTATTCTTTTGTTTTATGCCAGAGGGCAATTTCTTATTCTTCGTTTTTCCTTGTGGCATTTTGACTTTGTTGTGAAACGTGCAAGTTGATAAAAAATTTAGATTCTACAGGACAAAGCGAAATTACAAAACTTTTTCGATAAAAAAATTTACTATCATTTATTCTTTTTCATTTGAAATGTAATGTATAGGAATATTGTTTTTATTGAGTAAAAAATCTTAAAATTTCATACAATCAAAAGCATAAAAAATATCATAGTTTCGTTTCTTAGACAGATTCGTAAAAATGTTGATGAAGAAGGAAAATGTCAAAACAGATTAAAAAAAGTTTTGTATGTCCTAGACCTTATTTTCAGATGAAGACGTTCTGATTTCAAAGGACAAAACATTAAGTAAGTCAAAGAATTGGTAATTTAAGTACAAAGAGATTGACGAGTTGTCATTCTCTGTTGTTTGATCTGCTGATTTGAAATTACATGTATGTACAAAAATGTACTCTTTTATAATGAAATGTTTTAACTTTAAATTTTAATTTGATAAATACAGACCTGACAGATAACTGTCATGACTGTGTGGCAAGCTTTTGTGGCATATTCCAAAATACATTTTGTACATGTATACATTTTAGTCTGTGTAAAATGTCTTTTTCATTTAAGGTGTTTACAAATATGGAGAACGGTGAAGGAAAAGCTAATGTAAGAAGAATACATTCTGAAGCAAAGTTTTCAGGCTTACCAGTAGATCCCTATAAAGCCCTTGAAAGATCACAGTCAGCCAGGACACTCTTACAGGAAGTAGAAGAAGACACGCCGGAACCTAACCACGAATCACCACACCATAATGTATCTGAATGTTCTAAGGTCTACTTAGATTTGTCTCAGGTTTGTCTTACATGTCTTATGGTGAATCTAAGTTTGATAAGGTGGCAAGTGCATGTCATGACAGCTTTGCATAAATTGCACAAACATAACTGTTTTGGAAAATATTATGATCTACATTGTGTTCTCAACTTCTGAACATGTTTTTGGCCGGATTTCACGGAGTGAAAAATCCGGGTTATAAAATGGTGAATGTCGGGCGGGCGGGCGGCGGGCGGGCGGGCGGCGTGCGGGCGGGGAAGAAATTTTCGTAACAGTTTTCTCAGCAACTACTAATCACAGCCACTTGATATTTGGTATACAGTATGAGGGTGGGGTCCCATAACGTGGGATACCATTTCAGGTATGTCGCTCACCTACTTCCTGTTTAACGAAATCCGGCCATTTTTGACTTTGACAGATTTTTTAGTTTTAATCATCAGAGTACAAATGTTTATTTCAAGTAGATTAACATCATGAACATGATTAAACTTCAATTACATTTTATCTACAATTCATGCAATTTGATTATTTTTTATCTGGCTGCATTTCACAGTGAAAAAATCAAGGTTATGAAATGGTTTTGTATCTATTTTCTCAGCAACTACTAATTACTGCCCCTTTATATATATACATGTACTTGGTATACAGCATCAGCATGAGGTCCCATAACATGGGATTCAATTTCAGTTTTCATATTTGCATATAAACAAAATCAAGCCATTTTTGACTTTGACAGATTTTTTAATATTTTTTTTTCTTGTCACTTCTTTTAACTTTTATAAATCCAAGTAACTATTATTTCTAGGTCATGTAAGACTAAGTATTATTGTACTTTAAATCATTTTAGAGTAATTTTAGATAGGACACTTTATAAGTGTAATTTATTTCTATTATGTATTTAGGTTGAAAGTTCTGAGGAAAGCCTTCTTGTTAATAGTCTCACACATTCCAGTGAACTTTTAAATGGCAGAAAAATGTCAGGCAGTGCTTTTTCCCCAAGAGAGGAAGAGTGTGGCCAAATAAACAAACCAAAAACTGATTTGGAAAATATTGACTGGGCTGGGACATTGAAGAACTTAACATTACAACTGAAAACCAAGATTGAAGTATTGAAATCTAGCACTGTAGACAATCAGATACAAGCATTGAGAGATATAAGTTTATTGATGGAACAAGCGTGGGCTATACCTACTTATGGCCGTGATGTAGCATATAACCTGTGTGACACTCTTTTAGAAGAGGGCGCATTAGACAATATTATTGCAAACTGTGCTTCTAAAAATAAAGAGATTTTAAAGTCTTCAGGTCGGTTACTGGATAAGATTTTAACGACTGGCAACAGACACAGAGTGGCTAGCCAAGGATTAGAGATTGTTGTCAAGATGACTGTCGATGCTAAAGGAGAATTTGAAATGGCACGTTATTGTACTGGAATATTAGAAAGTCTGTTCAAGACTTCAGAAGAGATATGTCACAAGTTGACAGAGTTAGGTGGCCTTGATGTTCTTCTTTATTGGTGTCGATGTAATGATCGCCTGACGCTACGTCACTGTGCAATTGGGCTCTCAAACATGGCTTTGTACTGCAGTGCAGAAAATCAAGCAGAGATGGTCAAACACAAAGTGCCTGAATGGTTATTTCCCTTGGCTTTCAATGATGACGACAGCGTAAGATACTATGCATGTCTAGCGATATCTGTTCTGGTCTCTAACAAAGAAATTGAGTCTGACGTATTACAGAGTGGCACACTTGACCTGGTCCTGCCGTTTATTGCCAGTCATAGTCCATCTGAGTTTGGACGCATGGACCTATCTCACAGACATGGAAGATCAAGAGGTTGGCTGAAGAGACTGGTTCCCCTATTGTCCAGTAAAAGGGAGGAGTCACAAGCTTTAGCTGCATTCCACTTTGCTATGGAGGCAGGGATTAAATCATTACAGAAGAAAACTGAGGTAAACAATTGTTTGATATCAATTGTACCTTTAAGATGTTTATGATTGACTTTTTTTTAATAATAAACATGTGGTAAAACTGCAGCTAGACATCATGCAATGTTCCATACAAAACTAAAGATGTGTATGTACATGTACATGTTATTATCAACATTTTAAGGTACATGTATGTATGCCAATTACTATGCTGAGTTTGAATCAACCATTTGTAATAAACTAAAATAAAGCATAAGATTTATAAACAATGTTGCAAATGCACATGATTTAAACAATTTTCCGTATGATCATACATTGTACATATTGTGCAAAAATCTGCAAAATTAGGTTACTGGTATACATTGTACAAACTTTTACATGCCATCATTTATCTTCTGTTTGTAGGTATTTTATGAAATAGGAGCCATTGCTCCATTGAAGAGGCTAGCCAGTAGTCCTAATGCAACAACTTCCAGACTAGCTTGTGAGGCTTTGAAGACAATAGGAGAAAATCTTCCACATAAACTTACAGCACAAGTACCAGTTTGGACTGTTGAAGATGTGAAATTCTGGGTGTCACAGGTCAGATATAATAACTTTTTTTTTTTTAAATTAAGGATTTTCATTTATAAAAATTTATATTGCAAATACAGCTGAAATTATTATACTTCAAGTATTATATAGTATGCATTTGTTATTTTAGTTCAGATATTTTTTACTACATTATTGAAGTAAAAATATTTGTTACATTCTCATAAAAGATACATGTATAATCAATCAGACAAAATTTATATTTAGCTTCTAAAGCCTTTGTTTTCAAACAGACAATGACAGATGATGGAGTGAGTCTATTACTTCATTTTATTGGTCCAAAAAATAGATGAGGAAAATTTTTATATTGTAAGCACTAAAAAAGTAATAAGGCTGGAATTTGTTGGTTTTTATCATATGAAAAGTAATGGACAGATGAGGCAGGTGCCTGAAAAGCTAAATATATATATTTTTTACCTTATTTGCCTCCAATATTTTTGTTTTGCTCTAAACATTTAGTGTTTTGATAATAGCATTTCTCTAATTTTCATCTGATTCATCAACTTCTCAATTATCATCATGATCATCACTAGTTGTAAAAAATAAATATTGCCTCTAGAGAGATTATGATCCAAGCTTACAACCTCATAATTGATTATAAACTATTTTCTAAGATATGATATCAGTTTTCACCATTGTTCATTAGAGATAACGCTTCTACAACGCAATCAAGTTGATTATGGAATTTCTAACATCTCAGGAAATATATTTGAAATCTTAATCATTTGTTAATAGCTTTGTAAGTCTTGTTATTAAAAAATGAAATTATATCCCTTGATGTTAGAAATTTCACTATAAACTCTATTGTGTTGTAGAAACTGTATTTCATTACAATGAATATTTAATTTTGAATGTTATTAAGTTAGGCCAAGAAAAAAATAAAATGTGTGTTTCATGTTTCCCTCTCTACCCTAGTTTTTCATGCAGACTCTAGACTTTCTATTGTCAGTTTTGCTTAAGCACCGTTAAACTTGAAATTGACTCCCCATTCCTTTTCGAATTCCCCCATTTGGAATTAATTCTGGAATAGCCCTTGTTAAATAATTTTAATTCCAAGCATACAATCATGAATGTATTTTTAGATTGGATTTGAAGAATTGTCAGCCAATTTTGAGAAGTGTAAAGTTGATGGTGATATACTATTGACATTGACCAGTGAAGATTTGAATGAAAGTCTGGAGATGAACTGCAGAATAGCCAGGAAAAGGTACTGAATTATAAGGAATTTAGAGTCCTTGCTAATTTCTTTTTTAATGTCCTCACCCCAGGGTCTTTGTACCTTGTAGGCACAAATGCTTTTAAATCATGAACTAAAATTGGAAAAACTATTTATGAATAAAATACAACCATGGTACAATGTATTATATTAAAATTTATATGCTCTCCTCCCCTTGTGACCACAATGCCTTTTTTGTGTCTGTCTGTCTGTCTGCCTGTTTCCCCCCCAAATGAAATGCATGATATGGCTTATTACTTCTTAATTATGCCCCATCTACAAAAGTAGGGGACATGTTATATGGTATTTGGGTCTGTTCGTCCGTTTATCTGTTGGTCCCAATTGTTGAAGATGGGGCATTATGTTTTATGGACATAATCTTATTTGCCAATATTTTACCAAGGACTTACAAAAGTGATTTTTTTAGGCAGAACCTTATAGAGTCATATTGTAGCTATCTGATTTTCACGTTTTTTTTTTCCGTCTAGACAGGGTAAATCGGTCAGTCAATATTGCTTCTAGAGGATCTATTACAGAACATTTATCGTGTATTGTATTTTAAATGTTTTACGGATTGTCTAAAATAACAGGTACATATTTATACCCTTACATAAATGCGATATAAATGTGCACTACATATCGTGTATCAATACTCGTTGATGTTTACTTAAGCATTGTTGACCTTTGATCAAGTGGGCGGAGCTTAATTACAAATTTCTTAACAAATGTGTAAGTGTGCGGAGGAAATAAACAAAACTGATGTGCTATGTCTCAAGTTAATGAAACACAGATCATTTTTTATTTTTAGTGCTTAGATTTAGCTCTGCCTTTTAACGCTTTAGCGCTTTGATTTTTAGCATAAACATGATAAAAAAAACTATCCATAGTTTAAACCCCATATACTTGATACCCTTCAGTGAACTGTCTTGATTAATGCATTGATCTTTTTATAATTATTTCATTAAATAGGTTCATGCGAGACCTTAAAAAGCTAAAGATAAAGGCAGATTATGGTTCCTTGGACCCCAGCAAGTTACACGATTTTTTGTCAGAGTTAGGAGCCGAACTTTGCCAGTACACTTACTCGATGGTCAAGGCGGGTGTTGACATGGCCTACTTACCTGATTTGACAGATGAACAGCTGATGCTAGACTGTAGTATATCTAATGGTATCCATAGGAATAAGATTCTACAGAAAATTAGAGGTTTGCCTTTAGAAAAATTCAGATGATGTATTTTTTTCCTGAGTAGCAAAGAATAATGAAAAATTTCAGTTTTTTTAGAATTTTTCTTCAAAGAAGCAGAAACATTTAAGCCTCAATATCCATAAAGAACGAAGACAAAGAGAAGACACTTGAGATATTTACTATACTTCAAAAAGCACAATTAAGCTCTAATGAGCCACTGGAACTCAGAGTCTCTCGTTAATATGAAAGTGAACTTAGGTGCTCTGAAGGATCAGTACTTCCAAACAATCAACCAACAACTGAAACAACATATTGTCACTGCTATCCATTTTGCAATTGGCACATATAAAATATAATGCAGGACCCAGAATGATTCAAATACAATCTTAGGAGATATGTTTTGCCCCCCTTCTCTTTATCTGCAATTGCAATTTATTTATTTTGAAGTTATGATGTTGTGACCCCCAAAATTGACAGTTCTTGTGGTTGACAAACTCTGTTTTCTTTGTGTGTGCTTGATTTATGATAATCAAAAGAATAAATCCTATTGTATATAACCTATTGTATAATGTAACTATTAATATAAAACAACTCATTTTCATTAATTTTGCAAGGAACTGAATTCCACAAAAATAAAATGACACAAATTATTCCTTTTTCATGGTAATATAATTGTTTTAATTAAGATTCATGCAAATAAAAATTTATGGAATCAATCTCTGACATTAAAAGGCCAAAACAAAAGAAGTTGGGATTTTGATTGACATTGAATATGTTTTTGATTTTGTTTTAACTTTTACTTTTAGCTATAGAGGAACAGAGGACTGATAGTGATTCTGGAGATGTTGTGGATGGTCGTAAAAACACTGATGTCTTTATAAGTTATAGAAGATCAAATGGGTCTATGCTGGCTAGGTACAAAAAAATGTAACATAGAATATTTATTGTATAACTCAAATTGAAAATGTTTTATATTTATAACACCCTACTACAAACTTGTTACATGTATGTAGAAATGAAAAATACCAAGCATGTTACCAATGAAAAAATTACTACTGTAAAATGGGAAATTTTCACGAGAGGTTTTTTTTTCGCTAATTTCGTGATCATAACAAAGTCGCGAAAATATCCCCTTATGTTAATTACATTTAGAAAGACCCAATATTCGGTGATCTAATAAAACACGAAATTAAAACCTCGCAAATACATTTGTGCTGAAAACGCAAAATTAAAACCACACCAAATTATCCCCTTTTACAGTATGCAGCCTAGAAAGAGATCAAATTTGAAGATGTTGTTGTATCATTCTTAAACCAATAGATTGATACTTAGTTTAGTGAATCATTTAATAATGATTATGTGCATCTTGTACAAATGTGTTAGGTAAATATGTCACATAAAGATAATGAAATGATGAATACCACATACTTTAATTTGTTAGTTTATTCAGACAAGAACTTTTCCTATTAGACGTACAGTCTATATACAACTATTTTAGAAAAGATAGTCTAATTTTTAAGCATTGTAGCCCCACATATGCATATATCTTTCTTGACCTAATCATTCTATTGCCTTTGTAGTTTATTGAAGGTGTTTCTCCAACTGAGAGGATTTACTGTGTTTCTGGATATAGAGAAGTTGAATGCTGGGAAATTTGACGAAGGTCTCCTAAGCAGTGTACGATTGTCAAAGAACTTTGTCCTAGTTCTTACCCCCAATGCTCTAGACAGATGTTGTGGTGACAATGATAAGAGTGATTGGGTCCATAGGGTAAGCTTTAGACAAGCAAAAATAACCGTAAAAGTTTTTTTCATGTTGTGGTTATTTCCCTTAAATATGCTATCAAAAAATAGCTATAAAAATATCCCATTCTTAATTTTTATACCCCCGCAAACAAAGTTTAGGGGGTATATAGGAAACACCCTGTCTGTCTGTCTGTCTGTCCGTACGTCCGTCTGTCCGTACGTCCGTCAGTCCACATAACTTGTAAGCGCTTCTCCTCCTAAACCGCTTGAAGGATTTTGCTGAAACTTAACATGAAGGAAGTACATCATATGTAGATGTGCATGAAGAATTTTCATCCCACTCTGACATCATTCAGGGGAGATAATTGGACTTAGACTTTTTAAATACATTATTCAATGGGAGACCCTGTAAACACAACTCCTCCTAAACCGCCTAATGGATTTTGATGAAACTTTACATGAAGGAACTACATCATCTGTAGATGTGCATGAAGAATTTGTATTGCTCTTCGTTATCGTTGAGGGGAGATAACTGGACTTGAGATTTGAGTCCAATATGAAGCGGGGGGTATCCTTTTGTGAGCTTGCTCACAGTATTTCTTGTTTCAAAATGGATTAAAAAGATAATTTGCCTGCCCACCCCATATTTCAAGAAGTTTGGATGAGAATCTTTTGGAATTATTGAATTGTGGCCTAAAAAATGGAGCGGGCAGGCAAATTTTATTTTTTAACTTTTTATCCATTTTGATAAAATATGCTGCCATTTTAAAGAAAAAAGTAAAAAAAAATGACACAATTTTCCAATAAATATTTTTTTTGAGGCGGCTGAGAAAATCGAAGGGGTAGGGGATAAGAATCAAGGATATTTTTTTATATAATGGCGTAGCACAAATTTGGTGTTTTTTTGGATAGACTGATCCATCTCTAATAGTTTCATATTAAAATGTATGAATGTCAGCAAATTTATCAGATGCACATATTCACAGAATAAACCCCCTCACAAAAAATTCCCTTTTTCTAGAAATATCAAAGTTCTAAATATAGTACTAACCTATCATTGTGTATTTTAGGAGATAGTTGCTGCTTTGGACAGCAAATGTAACATTATACCTATCATGGATAACTTCCATTGGCCACAGGCTGACCAGCTCCCTGAAGACATGAGACAAATCTGCTACTTTAATGGCATCAGGTAGGAATTTACATCATCGCAGCAAATAAACTGTTACTTTACCTCTAACTGAACATTATATACCTAACATTAATACCTTCCTTTGGCCTCAGGCTAATCAGCTTCCTGGATTAGCTTTCAGAAGACTTGAGATAAATTTGCTACTATAATGGCATCAGCAAAAATGGTGGTTATTAGCTTGCATAAATATTTGTTTCAGTAAATGATATTCATTTTCTTTCATTTCTTCATAAACATGTATAAGTTTATCTAAAAATTAAGGTTTTATTTAAAAGTAACTGGTTTTAATTTTTCAATTTTCATTAAATGAGGCATATTTTCCCAACTAAAAGGGGATGAGCAGTTAAAAAAAAACCATCAGAATCAATGCAAAATATTTAAATATCAAGGTAGTAGTTGTCATTTTATACCTAAAACTTATAATTAACCAATATTGTATATTGTTTGTTCATGATATAAATCCTTTAGTTAAATGCAAATTTATAATTTTACATGTTATGTTCAGTGTTTACACTTACAAAAAGAAAGCACAATGAATAGTCAAGGAGTAATAAATTTGTTGCGGAAAAAAACTAGAATTATCACGTTTAACGTTAAGAATGTCAAGCATGTCAATGCCAATTTTTATTAATTTTGTTTTTTCCATTAATTCACTCTTGCCCTTTCTTTAGATGGATCCATGATTATCAAGATGCTTGTGTTGAAAAGCTAGAGAGGTTCCTGAGGGGTCAAATCAACACAGCCGGAAAACGGGCGGGATTGTTCCAGATGGGTTCTTCCTCTGAAATGTTACAACAGCCACAGGCTAAATATAGCTCCAGTTCAAGTCCAGATTCTCCCAACTCTGATTGTACATGATTGACCCCTAATAGAGAATTCACCTGTACCCATAGTGCATTGTACCAGCAATTGTTAGCAGCGAACCAAGCCTATAATTTTGTATTTAATGTTCAATGTCACTGTAATTTCTAGTATCATACCTTGAAACACTCTATTAACATAGAAATTTTCATATGGAGGCTATTTATGCAATTGTAAAATATCTGTGACACAGGCAATTAGTATTAATGTTAAGCACTAATGTCAAGTTAAATTAACACAAGTTCAACATTAATGGTGTATTCCTTTGAGAAAGAATATAAAAAGCAGACAAATCATTATATCATCAACCACACAAAAGATCAATTTTACAAAATCATGAAAATAATACACCATAGAAATTGCCACATTTACAGTAACTGTTTATGTAGACCTTGCAAAACCTATACAAGTTTGTGTATTGATTTTATGTCAAACCAGCTTATTCAAATGTGTCAATTCCTAATCAGTGTTCTCCCCAAACTGTTTGTATGCAATCTGGTATTTTCAATTTTCAATACAACATCTTCTGCATTGAAATTAGGGGGCTGTTCCAAAATATTAAATTGAGGTTTAATGGCACGTAAATTTAACACCCATTATCCATAGAATTCTTACCCTTAGCTATAATTATGATAAAATATGACAAAACTATGGAAGCCCATAAGTGCCAAATAAGATTGAAACATTTTTATTTATCAGTAGACCGCCACTTAATAAATGGCGGCCGCCAGATAATTATCTGGCGGCCGCGACTTACTATCTAGCGGCCGCCACTTATTATATGGCGACCGCCATTTATTAACTGGCGGCCGCCACATAAAATTATCTGGCGGCCGCCACTTAATTTATCTGGCGGCCGCCACTTAATTATCTGGCGGTCGCCACTTATTATATGACGGCCGCCACATAATTATATGGCGGCCGCCACTTATTATTTGGCGGCCGTTACATAATTTATCTGGCGGCCGCCACTTAATTTATCTCGCGGCCGCCATTTAATTAAGTGGCGGTCGCCATATAATAAGTGGCGGCCGCCAGAAAATTAAGTGGCGGCCGCCAGATAAATTAAGTGGCGGCCACCAGATAAATTATGTAGCGGCCGCCAAATAATAAGTGGCGGCCGCCATATAATTATGTGGCGGCCGCCATATAATAAGTGGCGGCAGCCAGATAATTAAGTGGCGGCCGCCAGATAAATTAAGTGGCGGCCGCCAGATAATTTTATGTGGCGGCCGCCAGTTAATAAATGGCGGTCGCCATATAATAAGTGGCGGCCGCTAGATAGTAAGTCCCGGCCGCCAGATAATTATCTGGCGGCCGCCATTTATTAAGTGGCGGTCTACTGATAAATAAAAATGTTTCAATCTTATTTGGCACTAATGGGCTTCCATACAAAACAGCCTCCACTTTTATATTTTGTTTATTTGTATGTTTATTTATATGTTTATTTGATTTTCTATGAAGACCATACATATTTTACATAAAAAGTCTATATTTCTGCATCATAAACAAATCTATGACATATTTTGCAGATCCAATTTTTTAAAACATGAGAGTAAATTTAAGCATAGTTTAAGTTTTAATATGTAAAATACCGGTAGACATTTTGATATACATGTATCATTGCACATGAATGTGCTTGACTGCTGTATTTCATTTAGTCACATATTGAAGACATTGATTTTTTCCTCTAAAACAATGTTAATGTTTCTAAATATTGATATTACCAAATACTTAGTACATGTGGATGTTGTGAACAAAGTATTTATAAATTCACATAAGCACGAATACACGATTTTAACAGCTTGATGTTGCTGTAGTGAAATATATATATACCAGTATTTTTTATCAATATAAGTATATTAGGGCTATTCCAGTAAAATTTTCCTCTTGGGGGTGGAACACCACTTCTTTTTAGGAGTACCAGCAAGAGAATTTTAATTTAATGCTTACATTGTTTCAGTATCAAACACATGGGAGAAAACAGATAAAACACCCCCAACCTAGAAAAAAGTGGGGTTCTGCCCACTGGTGGGAAATTTTGCTGGAATAGCCCTTAACAGCTCACACTATTATTTCTGCCTAATGTTTTGATATTAAATGTATGACAATGCCAAAACTGTGTTTTACAATGTTTGATTGGATATGTTGAGTATTGTGTATTTGAGTTAGATTGCTCTTTGTAGTTTCAAAAAATAGCCCCCCCCCCCAACAAAAAAGGAACATTTACTTTTTTACATAGGTTTTGTAGGTGGTGGGAATGAATTAGAAAAAGTCTTATTTACATAAGTTATGTAGGTGGTATATTTAGAAAAAATCTTTTTAGCCAATGTAAAGTTTAAGATTTATTCAAAAGGTAGTTGGGGTTCAAAAAGTGCTGACCCAGTGGCGGATCCAGGGGGGGGGGTTCCGGGGGTCGGCCGGAACCCCCCCTTTCCTCCGAAATTTTTAAATTTTTGTATAGATTTTCAGCAAAATTGGTCTGGAACCTCCCCTTTGGCCCACAGACCCCAGTATGTGGACCCCCCCCTTTTGAAAATTTCTGGATCCGCCCCTGTTGACCTGGTTGGGCTCTGTCTAAAAAGCCCTCGATCATTATGAAGCAGCATTTTACCCTTAAGTTACCTCAAAATGTCACAATTTTGTTGCAAGTGATGTTAGTGATCTGATTTATTGTATATGAAGATTTTTTCCTAATTCATTTTATAAAAGCATTTGAGTGTAATGAAAAATTGTGGAAGAAAGCAAGTATATTATTTGTTTTTGTCTACCTACATGTAAGTTCAGAAGTTTCTGTTTATATTTCCCATGTTTATCTTGCACTCTAAGCTAACTTTGTTGTTTTCTTTTTATTTTTTTCCCTTATTTTAATGGATCACTGTCTCATTTACATTATTATTTAAGTCTTGCCATTAGTTAATTTTGTTATAGAAAACAAAAGAAATATTTTGTTTGCAGTGTTTTTATATAATTAAACAAAACAAGATCAGTATAATTTTAAATTTTAATTTTTTAAAGAATAATTTTGTTTTTGTTGTATTTTTTATTTGAATCTCGTTTTTTGTGCAATGTATAAATATTTTATGGAGAATTTTGTTCAGACATAACATTTTAAATATATTATATATTTAAGTTATTTTATAGTCTTTTCAATTACGAATTATAAGTTATATCTTTCCTATAACACCTACCTAGATAAGATAAAATAAGCCTCAGTCCACTACATTCTGTGAGGGTTATGATCTGGTCCAATTTAATGTAATGAAACAGGGCCTTAGTGAATCAAGACTGCACTTCTTACTAACAGGATTCTTTACCAGATTATCTGAATACCTGCATACATATACATGTACATGTATGTGAAGAGAAACATACTATGATTAGAATTTTTTCTTTGAAATATTTGTTTATTGTCAAAATTGTAAATTAACAATCATTTAAAATTCTGATTCTGAATTTCATCCAGTAACAAAAATGTTTTGTATCTTTTGCAATTTGTGGAAACAATTTTTAGTTAAAAGAACTTTTCTTTCCCAGAAAACAATATCAAATGTACATGTCTGTTTTTAAGGTGGTCTAGAAATATGATTCTCAAAAGTTTGCTCCATTGTGTTAAATGGGACCTGATCATAATCCTCTCTGGAACGTAGTGGATTGTGTTATGTTATTGCATCGAACACCATCCCTATATCTGATAACCTATATTTCACTCACAATCCTATAACTTGCCTAAATCTGATATTTAAGTAACTGTGTAGTCTTTTTGAATATATGTCATATCTACCAGAAGTAGCCAAAATCTTGCTGCTTGGGAGTAAAGCAATAACTAACTAACTAACTAATATGTGTCATAGGCCATCATTCCATACCTATTATACA
Organism: Arcuatula senhousia; assembly: GCA_963971305.1. Lineage (NCBI taxonomy): Eukaryota > Metazoa > Mollusca > Bivalvia > Mytilida > Mytilidae > Arcuatula > Arcuatula senhousia. Next base: position 32,125,480 of record OZ020308.1, read on the forward strand.
TACCCTATATTGTACCCATGTGACTAAAAACCCTTACAAAATGTCCATGACATTTCAAGTGAATTATATATGATGAACATTACAAGTCAAATTCTGTACTACATGCTGTGTAAACCCTCGACCAATAAAAACCTTTCTGGCCATTTACCATTAGGGTGATATAGATGTCTTGAATTTATAAAGCATACCATACAGATTTTGACATGTCATATTCAGTATATACTGACAATTTTGATAACTCTTTAGATGTAATCATTTAAGTAAAAATGTCTCCAATTTGTTAAGCTACTTGTATTATATATACAGATTATCTCATTTTATTATTGCAAATTGATTAATATTGCAAATATTATCATCCCACCACTTTTTATACAGTACTTGACATTTCATGCCACAGTTTTGCTATAATTTTACTCATACATGATCTTTGATCATATATATTATGAGCATATTTAGGTCTGAATGTTTTGTTAGGGTAATTCTTAATATGCAAACAAAGTGCAGCTCTAAGCTATACACTTCCTGCCAAATATCCCACAACTCTTAATACGACGATGAAAAAATTTTCACTGGTTACTAAGATTTCTACAATGTTTTCTAAAAGTATTTGCTGAAAATAATACCACATACACCCTAAATATCTTGTCCCATTGATCCATAGTTGATTGTTTGATTTCATCTACTTTTGCTTTTAAAGTCATTCTTTTTATATTACGGAAACTCTTATAAAATTGAAAATGATTGTCAGAACTATCAGTTCTGCCTGTAGTTGTATGTTTACAGGGTATACCTCTGTCATTTATTATAAATTTGAATTTGTTTAAATTTTTATTTTCTATTAAATTATTCAAAATATTCAAACCACCATTAAAGATATTAAAATTATATTTGCAGTATTGTTTTATACCAAATATGTAATAAGTCTAGTGTGTTCATTTTAATGTGCCATCTATTTTTAAGTTTTCTTGTTAATTTTTGATTTTATTGATAGTCATATTTATGATTTACTCTTTCTTGTTTATCAAGATTACTCTGATATTTTAATAGTTTTATAGATACTGTTGTTGCTTGTTATTATTTGATAGATATTTGTTTTTGCTTAAGATTTATATTTGATAGATATTTTTTATGCTTGAGATTTTTTGATAGATAATTTTGTTGTTCCTTGAGATTAATTCTGTAGATATTTTTGTTGATATTGAGATTATTGTGGATTCATTTACTTTCTTGGGGATCAATTGTCTTGATTGTCCTTCCTTGAAAAAAAAACATTTCTTTGGAATTTTAATTTCATAGTTTCCTCAAGTTGCTGCAAGGACCCAATTTAAAATAAAAATGTCATTTGGTTTTTATTTTCATTGCTGAGTGTCATCTGACAGCAAAAAACAGCAAAAAATGGCTGATAAGCGAAAAAACAGCCGATTGTCACCAGCTAAAATTATAAAAATTATACTTCAGAAAAATAATAAAACCACATTTTTGAATAGATATTTATGTTCCCCAAACGAAGTGTGGGAACATATTGTTTTTACTCCGTTTCTTATTATTCTTATTATTAAGGTCTTTCCCTTCCACAGAAGGAAAGACCTTACTGTATTTCTTATGATTATTATTAAGTCCCCCAAACAAAGTTTGGGGACTTATTGTTTTTGCACCGTTTCTTATTATTATTATTCTTCTTCCGATTCTTCCGCTTAGTCGTGAACTTGTCCGGAGATCCTAGAAAAAACGACTCAACATATCAAAATGAAACTTGGCAGGATGAAAGATTGGCATGAAACGAAGCCTTGTCGATAATCGGAATTTTCAAAATGGCTGCTGTTTCCATGGAAACAGGAAAATGGACTAAATATTGGACATTGCAATATCTCGGTAACCTAGGTGCGCAGGGTTCTAAAATTTTGTAGGATGATAGAGCAAAACATTCTCTTTAATAATATGAAAAAAAATTTTGAAGCGATATTTACGGTTTTCGAGATATAAATAAAAATGTGATTTCAAGGGAGATAATCGGGTCAAAATTTTCAAAGTGCTCCGATTTACATGAAAATTGATATTTAGGGTTTTTTTGACATGCTGAAGAGAATAGTGGCAAATACGGGTCGTTTGGGGGACTTTGTGACTTGCTTGCAATCACAGTTAATACTTGTTATTATTATTATTTTTTTTTTTCTGCCGCAGATGTCAAAAAAGTGTCGCGACCTATCATTACGAAACTTAGTACTATTAATCGACACTACCAGGGCTCGACTTCAGTCGGCCTGCGAAACCGATCTATTTTTAGTAACGGAGTTATCTGCCCGGAACCCAAAAACCTTGTCTGCAGATAAAGTCAGAAACCGTAACCGTTATCAAATATCTGAAGCAGGGAAAATGTTGCTAGACTCCTGGTCATGATTCGTCACGCAAAAAATTGTTTTTCGATCAACTTCCTGGTTACGCGTTTTTGACCCGAAAAGTGTCACGACTCGTCAAATTTTTTTTCTTCAAAACGGTTTGTCCTAGAGACTTGGGACCTTCACCAATCATCCTAGAAGACATATGTTACATCTAAAAATGTCAAGGTCAAAGGTCAAATCTCAAGGTCAGAGGTCATGGTACACCATGTCTGCAGTATAGCTCAAAAACCATACAAAATTGAAGCAGACATGTAATGAGGAAAATACTCGTCTCATTTAGACCTTTATTTGATATAAAGGGTCGAACACTGTACGACAAACCGTTTTCAAGTTATGGCCCTTGACGCGTTTCGGCTTATTCGTTTTTGGCTTATAACTTTTAAACCATCAAAGATAATATAGTAAACATATGGGTTTTTTGTGACCGTCATTGTGAGTCCTTCAATTTAAGACCAAAGTCCAATGGTTACGGGCAGCCATTTTCAAAATGGCCGACACCCTTAACAGTTTTTATGAAATAACACTTAAACCGTACAAAATTGAAGCGGACAATACATGGGAAAAATATTCCCCATGTCGAAATCTACAAAAATTGTTTCAGGTGCGAAAGCGTAAAACTTGTCGTTTTTGAGTTATTGCCCTTGATTCGTATTTTCAAAATGATTTTTTGTTTATAACTTTTTAACCATAAAAGATGGTGAATGAAACATAGGGTTCATTTGATAGAGAATTAAAATACTTACAATTTGAACCCAAACAGTACATGATTCGGTTGAACGGTTTCAAAATGGCGGCCAAAACAAGTTTCGCGAAACACGTTTTTTGCCCATAACTTGAAAACCATAACAGAAAGTATAGTAAACATGTATACTTAAATGAATCAGAATGCAAAGAGCTACAATTTGGGTCTAAGGTCAAAGGTCATGGGTCAAGGTCATTCCCTAGCAACAAGGTAACCTTAATGAAAAGTCCATAGCAACCATACATATTCTTAAACCAGACTACTTTCTGAGTTAAGATGGTAGTTTTTTCAACCGGAAGTGACATTAAGTCCATAGCAACCGACATAAAAGTCCTTAGCAACCATACTTTTTCTGACTCTAGGCCCCCTGATCTTCATTCTGGAGCCTATATCACGATAATTGGCAACATCTTGTCATAAACAAAGTGACTCAAATGTCTTTAGTACTTGTATAAAATAACATAACAAAAACATAAGACAGGGAAAGACCTCACATTTGTTCTCTGAACAAATGACTTTTTAATTAAGGTCTTTCCCTTCCACAGAAGGAAAGACCTTACTGTATTTCTTATGATTATTATTATTAAGGTCTTTCCCTTTACAGAAGGAAAGACCTTACTGTATTTCTTATGATTATTATTAAGGTCTTTCCCTTTACAGAAGGAAAGACCTTACTGTATTTCTTATGATTATTATTATTATTATTCTTCTTTTCTTCCCTCAAAAAACGAAAAGTGTCTTAACCGATCTTAACGAAAGTTGGCACACTTAATCATCAATACCAGGACTCGACGTGACTCATGCTTTGAAACGAATCTATTTTTAGTAACAGAGTTATCTGCCCATAACCCAAAAACCTTGTCTGCAGATTAACTCAGAAACCATAACTGTTATCAAAAATCTGAAGTGTGGAATTTGTTACCTGACTTCTGGCCATGATTTGTCATGCAAAAAAAAAAATTTCGAACAACTTCCTTGTTACGCGTTTTTGACCTGAAAAGTGTCGCGATGCGCCAACAAAATTTATTTCAAAACGGTTAGTCCTACAGACTTGGGACCTTCACCAATCGTCTTAGGTGACATAAGTTGCATCCGAAAATATATATGTCATAGGTCAAATCTCAAGTTTGAATTATTGCGTCATGACTATATATAGGAATGTATTGCGCAATGTATGGTAATCCATATGTAACAATGTAATGTTAAGGAAAAGTCCATAGCAACCATACATTTTCACAATCAGTTAGGAAGGGGCTATAATTTGGGCCCAAGGTCAAAGGTCAAAGGTCAAGGTCAGTCCATAGCAACAAGGTTACCTTCAGGAAAAATCCATAGCAACCATATATTTTCACAATCAGTTAGAAAGGGGCTGTAATTTAGGTCCAAGGTCAAAGGTCATAGGTCAAGGTCAGTCCTTAGCAACAAGGTAACCCTAAGGAAAAGTCCATAGCAACCATATATTTTATGAATCCAGACTACTTGCTGAGTTTAAATTTTATCTTTTTGTAACCGGAAGTGACCTTTTGTCCATAGCAACCGACCTAAAAGTCCATAGCAACCATATATTTTATGACTCCTGACTACCTGCTGAGTTTAAATTTCAATATTTTATGACCGGAAGTGATGTTTTGTTCATAGCAACCGACCTAAAAGTCCATAGCAACCACATATTTCATGACTCCTGACTACCTGCTGAGTTTAAATTTCAATATTTTATGACCGGAAGTGATGTTTTGTTCATAGCAACCGACCTAAAAGTCCATAGCAACCATATATTTTATGACTCCTGACTACCTGCTGAGTTTAAATTTCAATATTTTATGACCGGTAGTGATGTTTTGTTCATAGCAACCGACCTAAAAGTCCATAGCAACCATATATTTTATGACTCCTGACTACCTGCTGAGTTTAAATTTCAATATTTTGTGGCCGGAAGTGATGTTTTGTTCATAGCAACCGACCTATAAGTCCATAGCAACCATATATTTTATGACTCCTGACTACTTGCTCAGTTTAAATTTCAATATTTTATGACCGGAAGTGATGTTTTGTTCATAGCAACTGACCTATTAGTCCATAGCAACCATATATTTTATGACTACTGACTACCTGCTGAGTTTAAATTTCAATATTTTATGACCGGAAGTGATGTTTTGTTCATAGCAACCGACCTAAAAGTCCATAGAAACCAAATATTTCTAATTTGGAGTACCTACCAGGTTGATATATCTACAAATGGTATCATTCAGTTAGAAATCTATTTCTATTGGTGGACACAAATAGGGAAAGACCTCGCGATCGTTCTTTGAACGATTGTAATTTAATTATTATTATTCTTCTTTTCTTCCCTCAAAAAACGAAAAGTGTCTTAACCGATCTTAACGAAAGTTGGCACACTTAATCATCAGTACCAGGACTCGACGTGACTCATGCTTTGAAACGAATCTATTTTTAGTAACAGAGTTATCTGCCCGTAACCCAAAAACCTTGTCTGCAGATTAACTCAGAAACCATAACTGTTATCAAAAATCTGAAGTGTGGAATTTGTTACCTGACTTCTGGCCATGATTTGTCATGCAAAAAAAAGTTTTCGAACAACTTCCTGGTTACGCGTTTTTGACCCGAAAAGTGTTGCGATGCGCCAACAAAATTTTTTTCAAAACGGTTAGTCCTACAGACTTGGGACCTTCACCAATCGTCTTAGGTGACATAAGTTGCATCCGAAAATATATATGTCATAGGTCAAATCTCAAGTTTGAATTATTGCGTCATGACTAAATATAGGAATGTATTGCGCAATGTATAGTAATCCATATGTAACAATGTAATGGTAAGGAAAAGTCCATAGCAACCATATATTTTCACAATCAGTTAGGAAGGGGCTATAATTTGGGTCCAAGGTCAAAGGTCAAAGGTCAAGGTCAGTCCATAGCAACAAGGTAACCTTAAGGAAAAATCCATAGCAACCATATATTTTCACAATCAGTTAGGAAGGGGCTGTAATTTAGGTCCAATGTCAAAGGTCATAGGTCAAGGTAGTCCTTAGCAACAAGGTAACCTTAAGGAAAAGTCCATAGCAACCATATATTTTATGAATCCAGACTACTTGTTGAGATTATATTTTATCTTTTTGTGACCGGAAGTGATGTTTTGTTCATAGCAACCGACCTAAAAGTCCATAGCAACCATATATTTTATGACTCCTGACTACCTGCTGGGATGAAATTTCAATATTTTATGACCGGAAGTGATGTTTTGTTCATAGCAACCGACCTTAAAGTCCATAGCAACCATATATTTTATGACTGCTGACTACCTGCTGAGTTTAAATTTCAATATTTTATGACCGGAAGTGATGTTTTGTTCATAGCAACCGACCTAAAAGTCCATAGCAACCAAATATTTCTAATCGGGTTGATATATCCAAAAATGGTATCATTCAGTTAGGAATCTATTTCTATTGAAGGACACAAATAGGGAAAGACCTCGCGATCGTTCTTTGAACGATTGTAATTTAATTCTTCTTCTTCTTCTTCCGCACTCTAAAAAACGCTTGTCCGGGTATAGCCGAAGAGATGTGAAGACTGAGCTTTATGAAACTTTCCACAGTGATAGGGCACATATCAGAGGTGTGCACAACGTTTTCGGAATTTTCAAAATGGCCACCGTTTCCGAGTAAACAGCGAAAGTTCATTATATAGGACATTGCTATATCTCGGTAACCTAGGTGGTCAGGACCTTGAAACTTGGTAGGATTATAGAGCTTTATGAGTACTACAAAAATATCAAAAAAAATTTTGAAGCGATATTTACGGTTTTTCCGCAAAATGCGAAAATGTGAAATTTCAAAATCCAAGATGGCCGCCAAAATTTAAAAGTGCTTGGATTTTTATGAAAATTAATATTCTGGTAGATTTTGATGTTGCGAGTAATGCTCCACATCAGAGGTGTCCATAAGGACTGTAAATTTTTTTAAATGGCCGCTTTTTTTTAATAAATAGCAAAAGTTCATTATATAGGACATTGCTATATCTCAGTAACCTAGGTGGTCAGGACCTTGAAACTGGGTAGGATTATAGAGCTTGATGAGTACTACAAAAATATCAAAAAAATTTTGAATCGATATTTACGGTTTTTCCGCAAAATGCGAAAATGTGAAATTTCAAAATCCAAGATGGCGGCCAAAATTTAAAAGTGCTTGGATTTTGATAAAAAATAATATTCTGGTAGATTTTGATGTTGCGAGTAATGCTTTACATCAGAGGTGTCCATAAGAACTTCGAAATTTTTTAAATGGCCGCTTTTTTTTTAATAAATAGCAAAAGTTCATTATATAGGACATTGTCATATCTCAGTAACACAAGTGATTAGCACCTTGAAACTAAGTGGTATTATAGAGCTTGATAAGGACTACAAAAATATTTTAAAAGTTCTAATGAGATATTTACAGTTTTTCTGTCAAATGCAAAAACGTGAAATTTCTAAATCCAAGATGGGCGCCAAAATTTATCCAAGATGGTATGTTTAAACACATCATTGACAATGCCATGACCATTATACATATATATTCTATATTTTTACATCATTTGCACATTCTATAAAACTGAAAAAAGGCAGTACTTTTGCTGCTTTAAGGTACATCTTGTTCGTTTGGGGAACATCTGTGACGGCTGCCGTCACAATCAGTACTCGTTTTTTATATTATTAGTTATTTATGAAGTGCTGTCTGTTTCAATTCATATTAAATGTTTATTTTTGTTTTATATTCTTATTTTATTTCTCTGTTTTGCTGAATGGCCTGTAGAGGTTATTATCCATTTTCGTTTGTTGTTGTCTTAAAAAATCTGGCATACTTTACTCAGCAACTGCATGCAGTAGGATTTTGTTAGAGGTTACCAATCACATTTTGAAACAAAGGGTGTGTTGGTTTTTTTTGTTTCTTTTACTGGAAATACACCTAAAACTAAATAATAATGAGTTTTTATTTTCACAGCCTTGTATTCAAATTTGAAATACATTAACTGTTAAATTTTACATGATTAACTTAGCCATTCTGTCGATTATTAAATTTTGCTTAATTTATTTTTCAAAACTAAAACACAAACACAAAATTTGTTTTGTTTCACTGTTCTTATATTGCTTTATCTTTGTAATTGTATAAGTGATATGACAATAGATTATTATCTTATTATTTTGATTTATTATTAACTCTATCTTGCAAAGTTAAGTCCCCCATTGCTTTAACTTCTCCATAAAAACTTATCTAAGTGTTTTCTTCCAAAATTAAGCAATGTGAATGTATAGCTGAACTATATACTATTTTATTATATAATGTAGTGTAATTTTTTTCAATGTGTTACAAAATGCAGTCTCTGAATGGCTGCCCCATTTAAAATGAATTCAGCTATGGACCCTGTTGCTCTTGTTGAAAAGAAGTTTTACAATTAGTGAAGTAAAGACGAAAAGTGTGTCCATGCCAATTTTGCAAAAAATCTTCACAAAAGTTACAAAACCCAGAACTCCCGCCTGGATCCCCTACAGAGTGGGTAGTCTCATTCTTTTAATTAAATGACAGCAATTAAAACTATTTCTTATAGTCTGATAATCATCAATTATGAAAGAAAGGCAAGTTAGTTTAACTTAAGGGGGTTTTCTCCTCTTTCTTAAAGTAAATAAAAATGGATAAACTTGCATTTATCTTGAAAAATATGGACAAATTATCAAATTAAGGAAGAAAAATATGCTATAAGCGCATAAAATTTGTTGGGGAAAAGGGTTTTTTATAGAGCTTTCATTACTTTTGCATTGCTGTTGATCAGCATCATTAAACCTTCTATAATGTATGACAGAGTAAATAGAATTTCTCAAAAAATTGTAAAATTCATGTTTGATTTACTTAATTTTGCATAGTAAAAACAAGATATGGGGTTCATGGCCAGAAAATTTCAAGCATATTAGATGGATAAAATCTGAGGATCTTGAAAATCTGACAAAAAATTCCAAAATATGAGGAGCAAACCTCCTTAAATAGTTTTTGTTTGTAACTTTTTTCAAAAATGTAGATATAATTTTATTTAGTAAATGGTAACAGGGCAATTATTTTTAGCCTGTTTTACCAAAAAGTCCAAAATTATTCCCCTGTTTACCTATCAGGTTGAATAAATATATTCATACATATACAAATGAAGAACAGCCCTTTTATTCTTAAACAATCAGATGGACAGATCTAAACAAAGCACTTTTTTGTTTCCTTTTCTGATTTTCATTGTATTTCTAATATCTTGCCTTATCTCCTTTGACAGTGAGCAATTAATAGATCCCATGGAATCGAACTTGTTCAAGATGTAGTTTGTAAGCAATAGAACCCTGTAATTTTAACTTGTCCATGATAAAGTTTATAGGATATAGAACCCTTTTCTTGCACAGGATGTAATTTTTAGGCAATAGATCCCTGCAATTTGAACTTGCCCAAGATGTAGTTTGACAACTGTGATATACATTGTTTGTGATACATGTAGACTGTCTTCATGATTAAAAATGTTTGTCTAGTCAAAGGAGTTTCATTCTCTTTCAATCCCTATTTTTAGCCCACCTGGACCAAAGGTCCATGTAAGCTATTACCATCACTTGGCCCTGTCGTTAACTTTTCTTTGAAAATCTTCTCTGAAACTACTGAAGGGATTGCTTTGAAACTTTGCACACTTCATTTATGGGATTCTACTAAGATTCATCAACCAAGATTGCACGAATGGTGACTGCCTACCAAAAAAACATGGCCGCCATGGCTAAAAATAGAACAGAGAGGCCAGACTACTGTTTTTGGCTTGTAGATCAAAAAGTATGAGATAGATTAAATTTGATGCCACACTACTGCTTCAGCATTAAAATCTCAAAGTTGTAAGATGACCTTTTATAGGGGTTACAGCTCCTTACAGGTGAAAAATAGCGTTTTTTTCATGTTTTTGCCCTATAGTTTGAAAACTATTGCAGATAGAGAAAAGATGTTGCTTGCTTAAATGTTCGGCTTATTTAGCTCTACAAAAGTCTCCAAAGGGTAAAAAATAGAAGAAAATGAGATGTGGAATAAGTGTACACGACACAACCTACAAAATAAATGTAAATTTAAATCATCCACAATTAATGGAAAACAGCCAGCAGCCTTCATTGTGACCAGCGGTCGCTGCTCACTGTTTTTCAATTGGCCCCTGGATTGAAAGTAAACTACACATGATTCAATTCCAATCCTAAAGTGCAATGAAAGACCTTCTTCTTGACAAAAAAACAATTAACACAAATTCAACTAAATACAAACATGAGCTTTGATAAAGATTCCTGCCTAAGAACAGGCACATTAAAAATGTGGCGGGGTGCCTCTAGTTTTTTGGCGCACACCAAAGTTGTCAGATGGTCCCTTATATTGGTTACAGCCCCTAAAATAACATATTTTTCATGTTTTGGGCCAATGGAATGAAAACTATAGCAGATAGAGAGAAGCTGTTGCTTGCTTAAATGTTCAGCTCATTAAGCTCTACAAAAGTCTTCATAGGATCCAAGTTGTCGGATGACCCTTTATCTAGGTGCTATGACCCCTAAAATGATGCTTTTTCATGTTTTTGGCCTAAAGAATGAAAATTATAGCAGATAGAGAAAAAGTGTTGCTTGCTTAAATGTTCAGTTCATTTAACTCTACAAAAGTCTCCATAGGATAGAAGTTGTCACATGACCCCTTATTGGGGTTACGGCCCTTAAAATAACCTTTTTTCATGTTTTGACCTATAGAATAAAAACTATAGCAGATAAATGAAAGCTATTGCTTGCTTAAACATTCAGCTCATTAGCTCTACAAAAGTCTTCATAGGATGATCCCCTAATAGGGGTTATGGTCCCTAAATAAGCTCTACAAAAGTCTTCATAGAGTTGAAGTTTTCAGAAGACCCCCTAATAGGGGTTATGGTCCCTAAATAAAGGTTTTTCATGTTTTGGGCCTACAGAATGAAAACTATAGCAGATAGAGAAAAGCTGTTGCTTGCCTAAATGTTCAGCTCATTTAGCTCTACAAAAGTGTTTAGGCCAAAAAAAATATGCCTGTTTCCTGCTACCCTACCTACCCTATTTTGGGACCCTACCCTAAAGTTTTTATTGGCATTTTGGGACAAGCACCGTTAAAGTTGGGATTGTTTCCCCATTGAATCAATGTAAAATAATTTTGTAAAACAAAATATTTTTCCTACCAACCTACCCTAATTTTCAAGAGTAAGACAGGAAACAAACATATATTTTGTTTTTGCCTTATAGGGTCGACATCAAGACCAGGTGAGCGATTTAGGCTTCTGGGAGCCTATTGTTTAATTATCATTTTTAAGTGGGGCTTTGCAAAGTGAAAAAAATGGGTTTTAAAGTGGTGAATGTCCGACGAATGGTGGGCTATGCCAATATTTTTAAAAACTTACCTCAGTTTCTTAATGTTTTTGTATGCAGAATCAAAACAAGGTTAAAATTATAACAAAGATGTAAAACGCAGTTTTTTTTTAATTAACACTGATATTAGAATTCTGGCAATGGTGAAAGTGATCAGCAAGATCTACCCGCCCTTTGATTTTGAAAAAAATAACATATATAAGAGATTTTGCCCTTTTTCTGATTTTTTTTTAGCTCACCTGACGGGTCATGTGAGCTATTGCCATCACTTGGTGTCCGTCGTCGTCATAGTACTTTGTCGTCGTTGGCCGCCGTTAATTTTCTTTGAAAATCTTCTCCTCTGAAACTACTGAAGGGATTGCTTTGAAACTTTACACACTTCATCTATGGGATTCTACCCAGATTCATCGACCAAGATTACACAAATGGTGACTGCCGACGAAAAACATGGCCGCCGTTGCTAAAAAAATAGAACAGAGGGGTCAGGCCCAAGATTGTGGCTTATAAATCAAAAAGTATAATAGAAAGAGAAAATCTGAAACTACTTTCTTCCTTCACAATCAAAAACTCTACAAAATGCTCCATCGGGTTGAAGTTGTCATTATATGTCCCCTTATAGGGGTTATGGCTCTTTTAAGTTCAAAAATAGCGTTTTTTCATGTTTTTGCCCTTTAGAATAAAAACTATTTCAGATAGAGAAAGCTGTTGCTTGCTTTAATGTTCAGCTCATTAAGATATACAAAAGTTTTCATTCGGCCAAAGTTGTCAGATGACCCCTTAGAGGGATTATGGCTTTTAAAAGGTCCAAAATAGCGTTTTTTTCGCTTAAAAATGAAAACTATCGCAGATAGAGAAAAGCTGTTGCTTGCTTAAATGTTCATCTCATTTATCTCAAAAGTCTCCATTTGGTCAAAGTTGTCAGATGGCCGTTTTTTCAACTTTTTGCCCTATTGAATGAAAACAATTGCAGATAAAGAAAAGCCTCTGCCTGCTCAAATGGTCAGCTTATTGAGCTTAACAAAAGTCTCCATATTGTCAAGGTTGCCAGATGACCCTAATAGGGGTTACAGCCCTTTAAATATGAAAAATAGCGTTTTTCATGTTATTGGCCAATAGATTGAAAACTATATAGCAGATAGAGAAAAGCTGTTGCTTGCTTAAACCTTAGATCTTTGAGCTTTACAAAGGTCTCTATTGGGTCTAGGTTATCAGATGATCCCTTATGGGGGTTATGGCCCTTTAAAGGTGTTTTATAGCTTTTTTCATTTATTTTGCCTATAGAATAAAAACTGTTGCAGATAGAGAAAAGCTGTTGCTTGCTTAAACCTTCAGCTCACCGAGCTCTTCTAGTCTCCATAGGGTCGAAGTTTTCATATGATCCCTTATAGGGTTTATGGCCCTCTAAAGGTGATATAGCATTTTTCATGTTTTTGGCCTATAGAATGAAAACCATAGCAGATAGGAAAAAAGATGTTGCTTGCTTAAATCCTCAGTAAATTAAGTTCTTCAAAAATATTCATTAGACTGGAGCTGGCAGATGACTTCTAGTAAAAGATATTGCCCTAATTGTCAAGTTTTGGGTGTTTGTATTGCAGATTAAATCTATAAAAATGAATAAAAGCTTTTGTTTGCTTAAATGTTCGACTATATAAATAAAGTTTTCCCCTCAGATGCCTCAAAAAAAAATTCTTTCAGTAATCAAAGTCAGGTGAGCGATACAGGCTCCTGGGAACTTTTTGTTTCAAATTTTGCACTTATTAAGCCCGATATCTTGAAAATTATGCATTTTATGTTGACAAATATCAAAATACTGATAAGAAGCAAAAGTGTTCAGCACCTCACAATCTACCTGCCCTGAAAGTTTTAAGGTCTTACCACCTCCCCTTCCCATGTAGGAGTAATTGCCCTTATTTTTTTATTTTTTCAAACTTTGCACTTTAATATTAAGGTGAATATTTTTAAAAGTATAAAAGAGCTTTGAGAAATTCAAAATGCAAATTGTTAATAGAAAATAATGAGACGTGGAATAAGTGAACGTGACACAGCTCACACAACAAACGGAAATTTAGAAAAAAAAAACAATGGACAACCGCCAGCAGCCTTCAAGTCTAGCAGGCGCTGATTGCAGTTCTGCAATTGGCACACGGTATAAATAAGATGCATATAATTCAAATCCAGTCCTGAAATAATCACAGATAGACCCCTTCTTAAACAAGGACCAGAAAACATCAAAAAGACAAGTACAAACAAAAGCTTTGTCAAAGATTCCTGGCTTAGGACAGGCACATATAAAATGTGGCAGGGTTAAACTAGTTTTTTTGGCCCAACCTTTGCACATAAAGATATACAAGATATACAAAATATTTAATAGGGTCAAAGTTGTAGTACCCCTTATAATGTGAAAATCGACCATTGTCACAGCATATCCCCCATTGTATTGCAAAATGGAAAAGCTAGAAAAAAACTTAAAATTGCATTATTGTAAAGTTAGTAAGGCCCTACAAAACTCAGTATATGAAGAAAGTATTTTATTGACTCCTTGTTGGTCCCTTAATGTCTAATATAACTGTGCATGCCGTATGACTTGCAAACTGCAGAAAATAATAATATTCTTTGATTGATAAAATTTTCTACTAATATTTCAAATTATTTCCAAGATATTAAGTAGGCCATATATATCTAAACTTGCTTAGGATATAGTTTTAGGCAATAAAAATTGTCCAATATGTATATTGTGGGCAACAGATCACTGCAATTTGAACTTGCCCAGGATGCAGGTTTTAGGCAATAGATCCATTCCATGCAATTTGAACTTGTCAAAGATGGAATTTGTAGGCAATTGATGCATGAACTTTGAATATTTGAACTTGCCCAAGATGTAGATAAAATGGCAAATGATCCCTGTCAAAACTTGTCAAAAAATGTAGTTTGTAGACAATGAATGCATGTATTTTGAAGTTGCCCAAGATGTAAATTGAAAGCGTTTGATCCCTGCAATTTGAACTTGCTCAGGTGGTAGTTTGACAACTTTGATATACATTGATACCTTAAGACTGTCTTCATCAATCAAAATATTTGTCTTGTCAAAAATTTTTATTTTTAGTGAATCTTGGTCTTTTTTATCCCTTATGTGTAGATTAAGATTCTCAAAAGTAGAAATCTGGCTTTTAAAACAGTGAATGTTTGACAGTGTGTGGGCATTGAAAATATTTTTTTATGAAATCCTCTTGACATTTAGTAGACAGTAACATATTGGTGGTCCAGTTTAAGTTCTGTCACTCCTCTCTCTACAATACGACATATTTGGCTACTACTGCCTCTGTTCCCTTTTGAAGGATTCTTAAAGCTTTAGGTTTGTAATCTCAGTTTGCAATACATGCATACTAGTAATGTTCTCTTCGTGTGTCCCTCTTTTTAAAGAGCAAAATATCTAGATATTTTGGTGTTCACTTAAAAACTATTATGTATTACAAAATATATATTTAAACAATGCCAAGTGGGCAGTGAGAAATGTCAACTAGGAATTAAGAAATGCCAACATGGAAGTGAGAACTGTCAACTTTGAAGTTAAAAATGTCAGCTTGGAACCAAGAATTGTCGACTTGAAACCAAGAAATGTAAACTTGTAACCAAGAAATGTCTACTTGAAAGTGAGAAATGTCAACTTGGAAGTAAGAAATGCCAACATGGAAGTGAGAAATGTCAACATGTAAGTAAGAAATGCCAACATGGAAGTGAGAAATGTCAACATGTAAGTAAGAAATGCCAACATGGAAGTGAGAAATGTCAACTTTGAACCAAAAAATGTCAACTTGGAAGTGAGAAATGTAAAATTGGAACTACGAAATGTCTACTTGAAAGTGAGAAATGTCAACTTGGAACTATGATATTTGTTTCGATGAATATGAAATGATGGCACTACCGGATGTTCACGGATTTTACTGAACGGACATGAAATTAAACGCGCGGTTGAATGAAATCGATAAAAGTTCAATTCAACGGGGGAGAGCCAACAACACAAAGACATATTGATATTGCTTAACAGTTGTGCAAAAGCTATATAATATGCAATCCAGGCCTATTGATTTCGTTCTCTTCTCTCGACTTTAAAATCAATCTATACTCTTTATTTTAAATAATAATGCAATTGTAAAACTTGTAGTTGTTAAGGGTTGCTAAAGGAAGTTTAGTACCAACTTTATCGAAAAATATAATGGGCGCCGCGAGTTCTGTTCAGAGTAGTCAGATTCCAATAGGATGTAAATTATGTGAGAAAAACCAAAAAGATTAAATACAAATGTATTACTTGTGGTCTACTTATGTTTGACAAATGTACAAATAAGTTACATGCCAAGACTTCTCAAGACCACAAAGTCGTAGACATTAAAAACATCGGTCAGGAGACAAGTGTGCCAGTCAGCTTAATTCAGTTCAGCGCGTGGAAAAGCAGTATGAGGTAGATATGAGACACATACATCACATGGCTTATTCTTCAGATGGATTTTTTTTATAGCAGATTGGAAATGAAAAACACTTCAGCATGAACTTGAAAATGACAAAGTAAAGGTCTTGTCTGTATTCAATATTCAAGTATTTGGAATTATTTTTAGCCATCTCACCATCAGGGTCACCTTTAACTGTACCTTCAAAATCTACTATTCTGAAGATCTATAACCCATTTACAGGGCAAATTGTAATTTCTATGTATTCAGTCCATCCATTGATAGCACAATGTGTTCATGTGACTGACAATAAACATATTATAGTGGGTGCTAATGATGGGCATGGAACAAATGGGACCGTCATCGTAATGGACAAGGATGGGAAACTTCTTCTGAAATACGACAATCATAATGGGGAACAATTGTTTGAATATCCTAAAAGCATTGCCACTGGAACCAATGGTAGGTAACCTGTTTGTTTTTGACATTGCAAGTTGTTACAATCAAAATGGATGGAGGATTTAAGTTCTGTGAGGGCCACCCAGACATCAATTCTCCACAGAAACTCTTTAAACCATGCAGGGAATCTGATCAGAACATCAAATGGCAATATTATAGTAATTAATGCTAGGACTGGCTGTCTCCCATATCTTCAATGCTGATGGTGAGAGTATAACATACTACAAACTTCGAGACATTGGAATAATAGGTTCAAAATCCTTAGCTATATCTCCATCAGGCGGAATCTATGTGGGATGTCTTACCAGAGATGATGCACCGGAGGGCACAAATTAAAGGCCAAGCTGTATGAACTTAACTATTCTGGATTTTGATTTCATACCTTAAAAGGATCTTTCAGTTTGACTGACATTTTGATGATCATACATTTTTACATGTTTTTGACAAATAAATCTTATTTACTTCATAGTTTTTAAACTGTAAAATTAATATACAATGCAAACAGTTAATGTATTTAACGAGAAAGAAATACAAAATTATTCAACTCGGAATTATAAATCTCTTTTTTCCAAGAAGAAAAGACAAAACAAGGGTGGGACATACTAGTAAAAGAAAAATGGATAACGTCGATCCTGGCTTGCTCTGTCCTTAGCGTTTTTTGTTTTGTTTTTTGTCTGGAGCTTTGTTGTAATTGTTATTCAATCGTTTATCTCCTTCCCCCTTTCCTTCTTGAAGTGCAGATTTACATTGTATAGTAAATACTATTTATCCATTGCACGACAGTAAGAACTATAGAAAGTGGTACTTGAATTCAATAAGACTATTTTAAACACTTCAAATGCAAATAGCTACTTTTCTTAAGTGTATTTCAAGTGTTAATTGAGGTATACTAGCTGTCAAATTATATAGAAACAATTAACTAAATATATGGCTTTGTGATCTATTAAAAATTGCAGAAGTGTCACAGATAGGAGAATCAATGAAACAATATATCTTGCTACAAAATTTGAATACAATATGTAAAGCAATTACATAGGAGTAGCATCTGAAAATGTTCCTGAATCCTATAGGGTAATAGGCAGGAAGTCGTGTAGTATACGCTATGTATATTGTATATCAATGCATGGATACAAGATAAGTAGTTTAATGAGAAAATCGAATTGAAACGGAAGGGCTCATGAAAGGAGTGTCTCTCGCTTTTTTTTTGGGGGGGGGTTCTTTATTGTGTGTGTATACCAATTGGCTCTGACTAAATATTCATAGAAGAGAGCAAGTCCCTGTGCCCTTAGCTCAATTTGAGTTCATTGCTGATTGAAATTAAGCTGGCTTGCTCTTTGTGTATATTCAGTCCACTTCTTATAGCTACAGATTCTTTTTTGTTGTTGCCTTTTCTAGCCTATAATGATATTTAATTGGAACTGGTTTGCTATTTTGTAGCCATTTTGTTTGAATGCTGAACTATAAACCCCGATTCATCCATACACCAAGTTTTATTTTTATGCTCCGTCGGTACTTTACCTCTTGTAGATATGTGGTATATTCCAAGTATCAAAATGAGGGGAAATGTTGATTCATAATGTATTGATACTACAAAATGGTAAGTTTTTTAATCATGTGCTTGTATACAAATACGGGATTTCTATATCTCAGATGAGCAAAGATTTTGGTTTGACATAGAGACATTTGTCATCCTTTCCGGATTTGACCAACACTAAATCGATCTTTGGCAACGTGACGGGTATGTTATAGCAAGCAGGAACTACTTACTCTTCCGGAGCACCTGAGTTGACATTGCCGCTGAATGTGATTTTGTTGTTTGTGTGTGTGTGTGTGTATTATGTTGTTGTGTGGTTTGTTTCCTTATGATGATTTTTTGTCTACCGGTTTTGTCTATGTCTTTATGGTTTAATGATGTTGATTACCCATTTGGTACACCTTTGCTTCTTTCAATCTGAAATCAAACATAAACTTTAAAAACAATAACGTTATTTCTTTCTACTTTAATTGAGATGTGATGTAATTAGATCAAACTTGACAAAAAATGTCAAGGGTGAAAAAAAGTAAACTGATCCTAAGATAGTTAGGTGGTCTAAAGCTGAACATCTTTTTCGAACATCTTGCAAAGTTTTAGACTATACTTCAATTTAAATGACTTGTTATAAAATAAATGATGTAAAGTTAGGTTCTAAGATACATTCAATTGATAAAACAATATATTTAGTTAAAAAAGATATGAGGCTTTTTTTCTGAAAAATCCTAGTTAAAGATGAATTAAGTTTCCTATATATCTTGAAAATTAAAACCCATTTAAAATAAATGTGACGTAATGTTTTATTGTCAATTTAAATGTGCTTACTAATGCTTATGTACTATGAAAATTAGGAAAAAATCTTATGACATTTTTTGTTTGTTTCCCAACTACCTTTATCTTCAGAAAGTGGGTGCAAACGAATGTACGGATTATTGCATTGCTGTTCTTTGAGCAATACAATTTTATCAAAATGGTCTTCTTTAAGTAATGCATTTATTTGAATACTGTTGTCCGATGCTGATAAAATATTTATAAATGTCCAAAATGAGATACTAAATATATCTTTCTTAATTCTTAAATGATTGTTTTGCACAAAATATGGATGAAACTGACCATAATTCAGGAAATTGCTAATTTTCATCAATTGTCAGCATTTTAAAAATTCATTTTGGACTACAAAAATTCACAAAGTCACTAAAGCGTGAAAATGATGTCAAGGTCTCGCGGCATGGTGACAGTTGCGTAGACCTGTACTGTCTGTATCCCAAATTTAAGATTTAAGCTATTAAACTTGTCAAGTACTTCATTTTCCACAAAAGTCTTACAAAGAATTTTTTTGTCTGAAAAACAACCCTAAGTTCAGTCACTGGAGTGTGAAAATTGGGTCAGGGTCACATAGCATGGTGACAGTTGGTAGACTAAATATAACCTGAACTGGCTGTATACCAAATATCAGATGCCTAGCTATTATACTTTTAAAGTAATTAAGTTTCCACAAAGGTCCTACAAAAAAGTTTACACCGACGCC
The DNA here is from genome assembly GCA_963971305.1 of Arcuatula senhousia. NCBI lineage: Eukaryota > Metazoa > Mollusca > Bivalvia > Mytilida > Mytilidae > Arcuatula > Arcuatula senhousia. Next base: position 32,144,999 of record OZ020308.1, read on the forward strand.
CCTGGAAAGTTATACCTATGCCTTGCATTCCGCGATTATCCATCACAGGCAGGACAAAAATGAAACAATATACCCCCCTTCCTAAGTGCAGGAGTATAATGAAGGAACCTTAGTGAGCATGTTCACATATCCTACGCTTTCTGCTATTGAACTATAACTTGTGACAAGAGTTGACACTAAAGTATGTCTCGCCTGTCGGCACCATCACAGAACTCATTGAAGGTCTAGCTGGGCCTTCAGAAAAGTTAAGGTTAAGGTCAAGGTCATGTGACAAATGACAGAATTCCATTTAACCATCACAAAAATGTCTGAAGTGTATTCTAGATACCATAGTTATTAAGAAACAATGAAAAAAGACCAACATTAACTAAGTCCTTCAACGATGAAAATGGGGTCAAGGTCACATTACATGGTGACGTCAGTTGTGTATACCATAATCCCAAATATCAGATGCCTAGCTATAATATACTTTTCACTCAACTCATTTTCCACCTAAAAATCATCTAAGTTCACAAAGTCACTGAACCATGAAAATGGGGTCAGGATCACATAACATGGGGTCAGTTGTGTAGACCAAAACCCAAAATGTCTGTATAACAAATATCAGATGACTAGCTATTATACTTTTAACTTAATTTATTTTCCACAAAAGTTTAAATTGTTCCAAAAATCATCTTAGTCCAGAGTCACTGAACCATGAAAATGGGGTCAGGGTCAAATGGCATGGGACCAGTTGAGTAGACCATAACCCGAAGTGTCTGTATACCAGATGTCAGATGCCTAGCTATTATACTTTTCACTTAATTCATTTTCCACAAAAGTCTTACAAAGGGGTTTGTTGGCCCAAAAAGCATCTAAGTTCACAGAGTCCCTGAACCATGAAATACAAATGACAACAAAGTTCCAGACAATAAATTTTGCTACGCCTGACGCGCGTTTCGTCTATTCAAGACTCATCAGAGGCGCTCTACCAAAAATATTGAAAATGCCAAACACTGTATGAATATGAAGAGCATAGAACAGTATAACCAAAAATACCACAAGAGTTAACACTTAAGTATGTCTCGCCTGCCGGCACCATCAGAAACAATTATTCTTTCTTAATTACTTCCACTATATTTTGAATCTACATGGATTTTCAGTTTCTGAGATCAAAAAATGATTATAGAACTTAAAGAACCCCCCCCTTAAACATTGCAAATATATGCAATAAAAATAATCAAAGTCACTCAACCGGAAAATCAAGGTCAAGGTCAAAAGATGAGGATGTAACTGTGCTAAGCTACAACTGGGGCATATGCATACCAAGTTTCATCAACCTAGGACTTATAGTTCTTATGATATGGAGGTGCTCGCAAAATTTTTCCATTGCTATTATATGTATTGAAAATTGTCAAAGTCACTCAACCGGAAAATCAAGGTCAAGGTCAAAAGATGGGAATGCAACTGTGCTAAGCTACTACTGGGGCATATGCATACCAAGTTTCATCAACCTAGGACCTATAGTTCTTGAGATATGGAGGTGCTCGCAAAACTTTTCCATTGCTATTATATGTATTGAAAATTGTCAAAGTCACTCAACCGGAAAATCAAGGTCAAAGTCAAAAGATGGGGATGCAACTGTGCTAAGCTACTACTGGGGCATATGCATACCAAGTTTCATCAACCTAGGACATATAGTTCTTGAGATATGGAGGTGCTCATAAAACTTTTCCAAAAAGTTAACGCCGCCGTCGCCGCCGCCGCCGCCGGTAAAGTAACACCTATGTCCCGCTCTGCTTCGCAGGCGAGACAAAAACTGGGGAACCAAATCATTACTAAGATATTCAACCTATGTCTGGGGTAGGAAGAACCTTAGGGTTCAGACAATTTTGAAATTTAGACGGATAATTTAAAGCTTTGATGTATTCTACAACTCAAAAGTGTTGGTGCCGGAGCGGGCTAACCTCGGGGAAATTTAACTCCACCAGCAGTGCTAACCTTCACGTGTGTTCGAAATACAAATGACAACAAAGTTCCAGACAATAAATTTTGATACGCCTGACGCGCGTTTCGTCTATTCAAGACTCATCAGAGGCGCTCTACCAAAAATATTGAAAATGCCAAACACTGTATGAATATGAAGAGCATAGAACAGTATAACCAAAAATACCAAAACTGGGGAACCAAATCATTACTAAGATATTCAACCTATGTCTGGGATCAGGGTCAAACGGCATGGTGCCAGTTGCCTAGACCATAACCCCAACGGTCTGTATACCAAATATCAGATGCCTAGCTATTGTACTTTTCTTGTAATTCATTTTCCACAAAAGTCTTACAAAGGGGTCTTTTGGCCTGGAAAAAAACGTCTAAGTTCACAGAGTTGCTGAACCATAAAATTAGGATCAAGGTCAAACGGCATGGTGCCAGTTGCGTAGACCATAACCCCAACTGTCTGTATACTAAATATCAGATGCCTAGCTATTACACTTTTCTTGTAATTCATTTTCCACAAAAGTCTTACAAAGGGGTCTTTTGGCCTGAAAAAACATCTAAGTTCACAGAGTCGCTGAACCATGAAATTGGGGTCAGGGTCAAACAGCATGGTGCCAGTTGCGTAGACCATAACCGCAACTGTCTGTATACCAAATATCAGATGCCTAGCTATTATACTTTTCTTGTAATTCATTTTCTACAAAAGTCTTACAAAAAAGTTTACGCTGTCACCGTCGCCGCCGCCGCCGGAAAGTAATACCTATGTCTCGCCTTCAGCGACTAAAGTCGCAGGCGAGACAAAAATTAACCTTGAGCTCGTAAACTTTTGTGAATTCAAATTTTATGATAACATACACAGTTACCTGTTATACTTCTTGCATACCAAGTTTTGTTAAAATCTGTCAGGCAGTTTAAGAGAAGTTGCTTTCACTAACTGCAATAAGGATTTTCTGCAAATTTCTAAGTACAGAGGGCCATCACTCCCACAAAAATTTACAGATAAAAAAATTCCTGGTAACATGCACAACTAAATATGGTGAACTTCTTGCATACAGGTACCAAGTTTCGTTAAATTCTATTCAGTAGTTTAAGGGGAGTTGCGTTCACAAACTAAAATCAGGATTTTCTGCAAATTTCTCAGTTCAATGGGCCATTACTCCCACAAAAATTGGGGGATAAAACATTCCTGGTTATATGCACACAAACATATGGTATACTTTTTGCATACCAAAATTCATTAAATTCTGTACAGTCGTTTAAGCAGAGTTATGTTCACAAACTAAAATTAGGGTTTACTGCAAATTTCTATGTTCAAAGGGCAATAACTCCAGCAAAAATTTGTGGATAAAAAATGCCTGGTAACATGACCAACTACATATGATGAACTTCTTGCATACCAAGTTTCATTTAATTCTGTTCAGTTGTTTAAGAGAAGTTGCATTCACAAACTTTGATCACAGATGGAAGTACAGACTGACTGACTGACTGACGGACCAGTCAAAAACATTATTCCCTACGCAACTTTGTTGCATGGGGTATAATAACTATTAACTTTTGTATCACTTACCTGAAATACCTGTTCTAACCTCAAAACAAACAAACAATCTGAGGAGATGAAATATTCAATAAAAATAAACTTTATCCATTAAGTTTTATGTTTATTATGATTAGAATACATAATCATTTCATTTAGTCATAAAAATAAAATTTAAACATGTTGAACTAAGTTTTATTTCATATGTTATCTAATTGTTCTTTCTTAGTAACTTTGTTTTATTTTTACATTACAGCATGCAACATACTCATACAATGAAATGTTTCATAAAAAATTATCATTTTATTGGTCAACATAATGTGTATTGACAAAGACGGAAATATTACATATGCATAACAAGAATATGTCCAAAAGACATAATGCCCCATCTCGCAACATTTATTTTTTTCCACAATCACTAAAGCATCAACATGGTTGCTATCAAAGCACTTGTCAGTCAGAAGGAATGGACTTAAACTTAACCATTCTTCTATAAGTGGTCATTCATGCGGAAAATATAGGTCACTGCAAGCATCCAAAGCATGCATTGTGCTAAGCATCACTAGGTGCACCTACCATACCAATATAGTTGATGTGGCACATGTCAGTAAAAAAGGAATGATCTTTATCCATTCTTCTATAAGTGGTCATTCATGCGGAAAATATAGGTCACAGCCAGCATCCGAAGCATGCATTGTGCAAAGCATCACTAGGTGCACCTACCTTACCTATTTGGTTACTATGGCATTTGTCAGTAAGAAGGATTGGACTTTAACCATTCTTCTATAGGTGGTCATTCGTGCGGAAAATATAGGTCACATCCAGCATCCGAAGCATGCATTGTGCTAAGCATCACTAGGTGCATCTACCATACCAATTTGGTTACTATGGCATTTGTCAGTAAGAAGGATTGGACTTTAACCATTCTTCTATAAGTGGTCATTCATGCGAAAAATGTAGGTCACTGCCAGCATCCGAAGCATGCATTGTGCTTAGCATCACTAGGTGCACATACCATACCTATATGGTTGATGTAACACTTGTCAGTTAGAGGGAATAGACTTTAACCATTTTTCTGTACATGATCATTCATGCAGAAAATATAGGTCACATCCAGCATCCGAAGCATGCAATGTTCTTATCATCACAAGATGCACCTACCATACCAATATGATTGATGTCGCATTTGTCAGTAAGTGAAAATATGGAAATATGGGATTTGGGACGGACATCCGAACGGACGGACGAACGGACGGAAGGACGAACGGACGGAAGGACGAATGGACGGACGAACAGACCCGAACACTATATGCCCCTCTACTTTCGTAGATGGGGCATAAAAATCAATCCCATCCATCCTTTTATGGTAAGGAACATTATTACATTTCAGAGCAATCAGGTTACTAGGACTTAAAAGTTATTGGGGGAACACTTAAGTTAATAGAAAATACAACAACAAGGACGACAACGACTACAGCATCATACCATAATATTATGTCCACAAATTTTTTGCAGTCGTATAAAAAATTAACATGCAGCTTAATGATTCTCTTTAATTACAAATAATACCATTGTCTAATTTGACCTCCCTTAAAACACTAAAACCCACTGTAAAAATATAAAATGACAACATTGATTTGGATGACCAAAATGGAAAATTAGTACATGTAACAAAAAGACTCAGTTTTAATGTTTTAAAAATCTTATGGTCTACCTTTTCTTTTTAAATGTGGTTTAAGCTGTTTAAAAGTATAACAAAATGTTTTTTCTTAAAAAAATGTACATGTAGTTAAAAGTCACAAGTGAAACATCCACTTCAATAATTCCAAATTCAATTTGAACACATTTGGTAACATCAGCACTACTTCATATTTACAAACATGACATAAGTGAATGTAAACTTTAAGCATGTAAATAAATTGAAATTTGAAGGCATGGTTTTGAATCATACACATTATATTTTTAATGTAATTGCAAAACAGCTAGCAGCTGTGACAACTGCTGGCTGTTTTAATTTCCATAGTGGATTTCTAAGTTGCCCTTTCTGTAAGTAAGGTATTCTGCATCTTATTGTTTGCTATTTTAAAAAGGGGGCCATTTGGTTTGTTTCAAACTTGTGTAAATATACCAGAAGAAAGATTTTACTAAATTATACCATTTGTCTCTAAATAATTACAGTATACAAAGAATAACAATACACTGCTAGACAATACTAGGACTCAAAATAGTCTGATTTTCTAGTACAGTTAATGTAAGTACATATTTTTTTTATAAATTCTGTTAACAATTCTATTCAAGATTTGAATACTGCTAGATACAATTGCCGCTATCAATACCCGTAACATTAATAAAAAGCTGTACTAAGCGCAGCATTGTACAACTACAACAAGTTGAAACCTATATTACGGAGACAATATCGATAGTCTATTGCTTTTGATTATTTTGAGGTGTGACTCAACTTTGACACCCCACATTGTACCATTGTAACAGTATAATATATATCAAAACTGTTGAGGCGTTTTGTTGACAAAAATTCATGAGAAATACAATTAAAAAGGAATTATTAAAACAAGATAAAAGTAAACATTTGACGTCAGTTTTGTCAATGTATTCATTTTAGACTCTATTGGCTCATTCTTTCCAACAAACCAAACATGTGATAGAAACTTATTTTTAGTGATTACAAACATCAAATTATATCTTATAACAACTGGTAAGTTACAAGTAAAGTTATTTCAGGAACCAAAAATGTCCATTTATGACAACATCACCATTAAGGAATATTGCAGTTGTATAAAATTCAGCAAGAAAATTTACTTATTTACAAAGATTTTATAGTTTAGTTTCTTCAAATCATTTTATTCAAGCATTCTAATATAAATCAAACACTGCTAAATTTACTTTAAGAATTTTCTGACAGTACCTGAAACATACAAACCTTAACAAGATAATTTGATTACCTGAAAGTGTCATCTTATTCAAATCACATTATTATAAATAAATCTTTTCAATGTTGATCTAGCTTGTGTAAAGGCTTCCAGTACCTTAAACCTCAGCTTGGGTTTATCTAGAATTGTCAGTGTGTTTCCCTTTAATAATGTAAACCTATAAATTGTCAATAAAAAATCTAGAAATTGTCAGTATGTTTCCCTTAATTATGAAAATAATTTTATTTCAAACTGATTAAGTCAAACACTGTGCTATACATTATGAGAGTTTTTAACCTCATAACAGTTTGTCAGCATTTATTTGTTATTAATCATATACATTTTGTGATAAATTTCATTTCATTCAAGTATTAAAATGATGACTTCTTGATACTGGTAGGGCTTTCAATACCCCAAGCATTAAGGAGATATTAAAACCTTATCTACGTAAGTTTTCAGAGTATATATCTCCTTCCAATCATTTCATTCAAGCCTATAAATGGTAACTGCTAGACACTGTGAGGGCTTTCAATACCCCAAACACCAATGTCATCAGCATTAGCAACAGAACATATTGAACAGGTCCAATACCGAGCCACAAATTCAGAAATGCAAACAGTAGTCCAAGATAAAGCATAGTTGAATAACTGGCCAAAAATCGTAATGTTAATCTAGGCCGCCGTAGTTCCTCTAGGTGTGTTCTGGATATGGGTGACTTGACCTTTTGATTAACTGGTAATGCAGGTGGGAAAAAGACTTGTGCTAGTCGGCCTAGAAAATCTCTTCTTTCACATGTAGTCTGTATTTCATTGCAAAACTGAAAAAATAAAACAGGTTAAAAAAAATCCCACAAGAATGTATCTTGACTCATAGTCATATACTGTATAGCAGGCAAAAGTTCTGATTTTCTATAAATTTCTAAGGTCCTCAAGATAAAAAGTCTGAAAATAAAGAACTTAATAGCCAGCATAGCTCGCAAGCGGAGAGCTCTACGGTATTTGTTTCTGCGAGAAATTTGCTAATGCTGATTTAGATTTTTTATGGTCCGGAAAGGGTTATTATTTTTACAGGGCCGGAGTGAATGTTAAAATAATTTATAAGAAAAGAAATAATGCTTAAAAAAAATAATAAATTGCGCTTTTTACAAGGAAATAATATTCTTAAAATAACAAATACACATTGTTTCGTCTTGGTTATGTGCATGTAGGAAACTAACGTGTCTCGAAGCTTAATCGCCCCATACCATCTCGCCCCAAATACATTATATAAATAAAACAAAGTCCCTTTTAGCTATGCTCGCATTTAGGCAATGCCTACTCCATATTAAATTCATATTAAAAATACCTTTTCATCTTTTCAGACTTTATTTACATAAAGACCAAATGTTCTTCTAAAGCTTTTTATAGTGTATAACAATGTTTTATCTAGGTTACTCTTTATAAATTATCATTTGAAAACTGTACTATACTGTAAATTCTAACAACAAATTAAAAGTGTAAACTTAAAACTTAAGGATTTTGATTGGTTGAAATCTACATTTACAGGAACTGCTTTACTCTTCCAGAAACCTGAGTTTACTCTAGCCAGTTGAGTTTCATGTTGTTGATTTCTGTTTGGTTGATTTTTAGTATTTTGTTTTTTGTTTGTACTTGTGCTGTTCTTTTTCTTGTTTACCGATTTTGTGGCTGCCATCACTTGGTGCCTCTTTGCTTCTTTTATGACAATTTTTTTCATTTTTAAGAAAGTTTGCAGAGATATATGGGGGCTTATATAAAGCATACCTGAGTATTTATGTATGAACACAACTGGTGAAGAAGACGAACAGCTGTGGCATTTTCAAAGCTTCTGATTGGCTGCAGATCTGGATTCCCATTGTAAAACACTGAACATCGTTTAATCTTGTTTCTTATCTGAAATTAAAACAAAATTCTAGATCTAACCTTACCATAGATTATCAGCTTATTTTAAACAAACTATTTTATGCTAGTGCACCAAGGGCTGTTCCATTTAAACATATATGGTACCCAGGGAAGGCACTTTTGAATTTAACCAATCATCGATAGAAGCAAATTTTTAAAAAGCACTGTTATTACATGTGGTGAGGGAACAAAACCACCACCCATAGGTAATTATAAAAAGTGCCTTCCCTGGGTACCTTGTATGTTTTAATGGAACAGCCCCAATTTCAAAACTTGAAAAACATGCAAAGTAATTATATTTCTTCTGTGTGTCCAATAATGTTTCTTTGTAAACAATGTTAAAGCAAAGTGGGACCTTTGATGATCTTTGTGCATTTTTATTGATTTTATTCAACTTGTGATGTTGTTATTTAGTTGTTTATAGTTTTATTCCAGTCAGTAGATGAATGTGCCTTAATACAATAAAGATAAATAATTCTAACCAGAACAGAGATAATGATAAAGGTTCACATCAGACACAAAACTTGCCCACACAGGATTATGTTGCTCCTCTGTTGCTGTCTTCACTCAAGAAATTCTACACAAGACATCATGTGCTCATAGACAAATATGGGATTTCAAGATGTTGGTTAATCATAGGGTTTTGTTTGTCTTCTTTTACCAGATTTAAACAGAATAGTGAACCAACGCCTGCTTTCTTTGGGTTCGTTTGAAATCAAGATGTGGATACCTGTGGGTATGCTGGGTTGTCGCTATAAACATTATTCGCTATTCTGTTTTATTCATTATTTTCCTTATTCCACTTCATTTTACCAGATTTGACACAACAAATTGACAGATGGTAGCATGATGGGTGAGCTATAGTAAGCAGGAAATGCTTACTCTTCTGGAGCACCTGAGTATACTCTTGTTACCACTTGAGTTCCTAATGTTGATTGTGTTTCAATTGATTTGTATTTCTGTGTTCTATTTTGTCTCTTTTTTGGTCCTGTTCTTAGTGTATGATGGCAATGTCTCTGTCAATTTTGATGCCCAATTGGTACCTCTGCTTCTTTGGTGTTACAAAGAGGTAGTTTCCAAAAGAATTGAATGCAATAGTGATTCAAACACTTGTGATTTAATTTTACACCAAAAAGCTTACTTAGAAATTGTGTATTTTCTACGAATAATGATCAAGAGTTCAAGCAGACCTATTGTCCGTCACCCACCTGATATCTGCCCAGAGGGGTTAAATGGACTCCATCATAGGATTCCTCCATTTCTGGATAGTCATCGAGGTCTGATGCCCAGGAAATATCTTGGACCATATCTGTCTGTACTGTAAATTCTGATTCAGGGAGCTAAAATAAACATGTAGTAAATCATGGCCTCATCCAAAAGGTCTTGTCTTGTTATGCAAAACAACCAATGAATAAAAAAAATACAAGAAACCTTGTGACCTTGACCTCTTTGACCTACTGACCCCAAAGGAATCAGCTTCTTCTAGCTCATACAAGTTTTAATGCCTGTAAGTCTCATGAAACTCTTTAAAGGAATTAAGTATAACTTTTTCAGGCAGATACCATACATAGGTGGCACATAGATAAAAAATACACAAAAAAATATATCAATAGAATTTGGTAAAGCAACCCTAGTAAACTTAGTTTTGACCACTAAAGGATGAGTGGCAATAAGACTCATATTTGGCCCAATAAAATGAAGTTGCTTAAAGCAATATGATATTTAAGGGAAATATTAACTTTTATGTGGTTACAAAGAATATATATCAAATAAGAACAAGATTGCTACGCGTAGCCATGTGTCCCCCGCCGCCGCATAAAAGTTGTGTGGTATGTCAATTCAAGCAATATATTCTCTCAGAAACAATAGAAATAGGTTGTCAAAATATGGGATGATCACCTATTAATAGTACCCTATTAGTGTGTAACGTTTCAGCAACATCCGTCCAGTAGTATCCGAGGATTTGCACCCACAAAAATGCTTGATATGACAAAGTCCCATTTTTTGGACCGGAAAATCACAAATTTGTAAATATCTCAAAAACTGTAAATATTGTTTCAAATTTTTTTCCGTATTATTATAGAGTATCTTTTGCTCTATCAGCCTACAAAATTTCAGAACCCTGTGCACCTAGGTAACCGAGATATTGGATGTCCTATATTTTGACCTTTCTTCCCTGTTTCCATGGAAACGGCGGCCATTTTGAAAATTTCAAATATGGGATGATCATCTACTAACAGTATCCTATCAGTGTGTAAAGTTTCAGCAACATCGGTTCAGTAGTGTCCGAGGAGTTGCACCCACAAAAACATTTGACAAAGTCCCATTTTTCGGACTGAAAAATCACAAATTCGTAAATAACTCAAAAACCGTAAATATCGCTTCAATTTTTTTTTCCGTATTATTATAGAGTATCTTTTGCTCTATCAGCCTACAAAATTTCAGAACCCTGTGCACCTAGGTAACCGAGATATTGATTGTTCTATATTTTGACCTTTCTTCCCTGTTTCCATGGAAACGGTGGCCATTTTGAAAATTTCAAATAAGGGATGATCATCTACTAATTGTACTCTATCAGTGTGTAAAGTTTCAGCAACATCCGTTCAGTAGTGTCCGAGGAGTTGCACCCACAAAAAAACGTGACGGACGGACAGACGGACGAACGGAGACCATTACTAAGTCCCTCCGACGCCTTGCGGCGGGGGACAAAAATGTCTTTCATTATGCCATCATAGTGACATCACAATGCACAGTCTTTTTAGAAAAAAAAGAGAAAATCTGCAATTTTGAATGTTTTCAGTACATATTTTCCTTTAGTTAACATAGGCCGCATGATAACAACAACTTCAAACTTTACATCATTTACACATTTTCTTTACCTTTAAAAACCCAACATGGTTTTAACATAATATATTTCATCCAATAAAAATGTACTTACTTGGTAAAGAAAACACAAATATTTCACACAATCATCTACAAATTTCAGTAGCTTCTTGACTTCATTCGGACTCAGGTCACCAATGGCTATTGTAGGATTCTCAAACAGTCCAGATATAAATCCTGCAAACCCTGACTTAGTAGTTTTACTATTTTGTTGTGAAGCAATCTTTAACTTGACATGTTGTAACTGATGCAAGATATTTTTCACCTGAAATTAAATAGAGAATATAACTAGAATACTGACAAAGTCAGAAAGGGCCCCGCGGCAAAATATCTAAGTGTTTTCAAAATCATACGAACTTTAACTATAACCACTAAGGCATGTTCCATGGAATGCATATGAAACTTCAGAGCTGTATTGTTAATAGCCTTTTTGTTGTTCAAAAATTCCTATGTTCAAAATCTGTGATTTTCGATAAAAAATGAAGTTTTTTCCAAAAACATTTAACAGATTTGCATGATTGTAATATGCAAATCAGGACATGTTTATAACTTCGCAGCTGTACAAAGTTTCAGGACTGTATTGTTAACAGTTTTTGAGTTTTAGTGTTCACAAAGTCCAATTCTCAAAATCTGTGATTTTCGATGAAGTTTTTTCCAAACATATTAATCAGATTTGCACGAAATTTTAATATGCAAATCAGGACATGCTACTTAGCAGCTGAACAAAGTTTCAGAACTGTATTGTTAACAGTTTTTGAGTTTTAGTGTTCACAAAGTCCAATTCTCAAAATCTGTGATTTTCGATAAAAAATGTAGTTTTTTCAAAAATATTAAACAGATTTGCACGAAATTTTAATATACACATCATGACATGCTACTTAGCAGCTGTGCAAAGTTTCAGAACTGTATTGATAACAGTTTTTGAGTTTTAGTGTTCACAAAGTCCAATTCTCAAAATCTGTGATTTTCGATAAAAAATGAAGTTTTTTCCAAAAATATTAAACAGATTTGCACAAAATTTAAATATGCACATCATGACATGCTACTTAGCAGCTGTGCAAAGTTTCAGAACTGTATTGTTAACAGTTTTTGAGTTTTAGTGTCCACAAAGTCCAATTCTCAAAATCTGTGATTTTCGATAAAAAATGAAGATTTAAAAAAAAAATTTAATCAGATTTGCACAAAATTTTAATATGCACATCATGACATCCTACTTATCAGCTGTGCAAAGTTTCAGAACTGTGGTGTTAATAGTTTTTGAGTTTTAGTGTTCACAAGAATTGTTGACGGACGGACAGACGGACAGACGGACGGACAGACGGACAAAGTGAAAACTATAGGGCGTCCGCATCTTCGATGCGGGGCCCTAATTAATCAAGCAGTCTGGTCTTCAATTTAAAAACAAAATACAGAAAGAATGTGTCCATGGGACACAGATGCCCCCGCTGGCCCCAAACAGGAAGTAGATGTCCGACAGGTCTCAAAATCATTGAGGACGTATAGTTTGTCATACTCAACCATCCTACTAAGTTTCAAATCATTCTCATGTATGGTTCCTGAGAAAAGCTTGACGGATTTCATATAATGTTCACATATTTTAAAATTGGCCTAAGTTCCGAACAGGAAGTAGATGTCTGACAGGTCTCAAAATCGCTAAAGACGTATAGTTTGTCATACTCAACCATCCTACCAAGTTTCAAATCATTCTCATGTACAGATCCTGAGAAAAGCTTGACGGAAATTTTCAAAGTCATGTTCACATATTTTAAAATTGGCCTAAGTACCAAACAGGAAGTAGATGTCCGACAGGTCTCAAACTCGCTTAAGACGTATAGTATGTCATACTCAACCATCCTACTAAGTTTCAAATCATTCTCATGTATGGTTCCTGAGAAAAGCTTGACAGAAATTTTCATAGTCATGTTCACATATTTAAAAATTGGCCTTAATCCCAAACAGGAAGTAGCTGTCCGACAGGTCTCAAAATTGCTAAGGGCGTATAGTTTGTCATACTCAACCATCCTACCAAGTTTCAAATCATTCTCATGTATGGTTCCTGAGAAAAGCTTGAAAGAAATTTTCATATAATGTTCAAATACTTTAAAATTGGCCTAAGTCCCAAACAGGAAGTAGATGTCCGACAGGTCTCAAAATCACTTAGGACATATAGTTTGTCATACTCAACCATCCTACCAAGTTTCAAATCATTCTCATGTACAGTTCCTGAGAAAAGCTTGACGGAAATTTTCATAGTCATGTTCACATATTTTAAAATTGGCCTAAGTACCAAACAGGAATTAGATGTCCGACAGGTCTAAAAATCACTTAGGACATATAGTTTGTCATACTCAACCATCCTACCAAGTTTCAAATCATTCTCATGTATGGTTCCTGAGAAAAGCTTGACGGATATTCGTACGGACGGACATGAGTAAAACTTAATGCCCCCCGACATGTCGTCGCGGGGGCATCATTACTGAACATTCTAATATCGGTCCCGGAAAGAACAATAGAAACCATGGTGACAAGCCATGTTTAAATTCCAATAAAACACAGGTCGACATCACAGTTCATTTTGCGCTAGATATGGCGACGTCATTATATGATTTTACGCTAAAATTGCCGACGTCATAAAGGATCATTTGCACATTAACGTACCAGGAAACAACAAAATGGCTTCTGTAGCAGTGTACACTAAAGGTCTTTGAAAACACAAAATTGTCATATTAGAATAGAAATAATTCACGTCCCGCCGTGGTTTATTTTCGATTTAACCATGGGTGCCCATTATTTTCGTGTATTTAACCCCTCGCCCCGCTGCGCTACGCTCTGGGTAAAATATCCACGAAAATAATGGGCACCCATGGTTAAATCTCCAATAAACCACGGGCTGCCATGAATTATTTCATAATTTAATCCAAAGACCAAATAGATCGATAACAAAAATTACAAAGGTCCTGACTTGATATAGGCTTTTAAAAAGAGTGGTGAGTTGAACTATGAATCATGATGACAAACCTGATCTGAGAAAACTGTGTTTTTTTCATTAAAGTAGATGCAGTGTGTTGTAAGCATGCATGGGTTCATTAAATAGCATGAATCTATAATTTAGTTCCTTACATCAATTGACAATCGTGTATATTTATCAAATGTTTAAATCTGTTTCAGAGAATTCGATAACTTATATTTTGCTTGTCAAAACAAATGGTTCAGGGCATTGCATACTGCGGTTTCATTATTATTCGTGGGGTATCAATTTTCGTGGTTTTCGTGGGTAGCCTTGAACAATGGAATTTGATATTCAATGAAAAGGAAATTTAATGTTGGTGTGTATGCTGCAGACTAAAGAACCATGAATTTAAGAATCCAGGAACTGATACTTTTTCACCAAACCACGAAAATTTGTATCCAAGAAAATAAATGAATCCACAGTAATTATTAACTATCTCCCAGTACAGGTTCTAGGGGTTATCCTCAACTTGCAGTGAGAGGTGAGTGTGAGCACCATGTTGGAGGCTTTCAATGGAGAACAGCAATAAAATGCTGCTCTTTTGATTTGATTTACTTAAACATTTATTTTTTATAAATGTAATATGATTTCGTGTAATGCATATATATTCCACGTCCCCTCATTTTTAGATGCTCTGTTTACAACAAACTAAATGACTATCTATACATTTTACCATAAAAATAGCCTGTTTCCCAAACATCTGAGTGTAGACAAATCCCGGTTTTTCTAAATCAGATATTTGTGAATGTAATACCATGCTGGACTCTGGTGCCAGGTAACTCCCACCTAAATCTCTAGTCATGTGACCAGACCTGTAGGCAGAGCTCGAGATGCAAAGATCTTGTTCCGCTACAGAAATAAAGTCATAATGTCTATAGTAAGCATAAATCTACACTATTAATTCAATTTTGTCTTTTTAAGATATTGAAAATGTAAACACCAAACCAACAAACCAACAACACTAAAAAATAGATATTTCAGACAAATTCATGTCCTTCATCAGTATAAAACATTCAATACTGTTGTTATAAGAAAATTTATCATAATGATTTAGATGAGTTTATTTTCTATGAGAAATGCTGTATGTGATACTTTAGGTTTGGCATACATGTATTTGAAAAAGATGTTATAGTACAAATGTATAAGAAAATTCTTAAAAAATATGGACTTGAAAATCATGATTCTAAGAAAAGTTTATTAATACAAAAACTTCTAAAATATAAACCAACCCTGTTTCAACATTGTATCCAAGTTTTCAAGACTAAACACCTGAAAAGAAAAAAAATATAATAATGAAAATTCTGTCACAGTAAAAAATGACTAGATTTCATTAAACAGGAAGTTGTTGAGTGACAGACCTGAAATCAAATCCCATGGCATGGGACCCCATGCTGATACTCCATACCAAATATCAAGAGGCTGTGATAATGTGCTGAGAAAACTGTTCTGAAAATTATTTCTGTGACTGCCAGCCACCCAACATTTACCATTTTATTACCCGAATTTTTCACTCTGTGAAAACCTTTAAAAATTTATAAAATAGGTTTGACCAATTCATTTGAAGAACATAAGACTTGTTTGGTCCCAATTGCAACCTTTCCCTTTTATTAATCTTTTTTTTAAATGCGAAAAAATAGAGAAAAAGAAAAGAAACGATACCTTAGCAACTCTGTATAACATATGTGTGTTAGCTACTGTCATTAAATCCATTCTTTTTACTCTGGCAAAGAATTCTTGTAGTAAAACAGAATAAAATAGGATGTTATCCTCTATAAACATAGACCTATATAAAAAAAAAACATCCTTTAAAATATTTCATAAGTTATAACATTCCTCTCATAAATTAAATCACATGATATGTGACCCCACAATAATGCTGTATACTAAATATCAAGTGGCTGTGATCAGAAGTTGCTTAGAAAAATGTTATACAAATTTCTTCCCCAAAACTGCCTAACATTTCCCAAGAAATTTGGCCAAAAATGATCAATTCTGAATCTTATTTAATTGAAAGATGACTTAAAGCATGTCTGTCATATTCAAACTTTTCTGTTCTATATGATCACTTCTTAATTTTTACAGTTTTTTCTTATAACACATAAAGTATCCTGAAATCAAATTCCATGTTATTGGAGCCCATGCTGATGCAGTATACCAAATATCAAGGTGCTGTAATAAGAAGTTGCAGAGAAAGTTGTTATGAAAAAAAATATTCCCCACCCACACACTGACACTGTGAAATCCAAAAATCCAAAAGTTGTTTTTAGTTTACATCAATGGGTGGGCTTGTCATTTCTAAGGTTTCCTGTTTGCTTGCCACATGTATGTTAAAAAAATGGGTCAAAGACAGAAATGGCCGGATTTCGTTAAACAAGAAGTAGGTGAGCGACAGACCTGAAATCACATCCCACATTATGGGAGCCCATGTTGATGCTGCATACCAAATATCAAGAGGCTGTGATTAGTAGTTGCTAAGAAAACTGTAACGAAAATTTTCTACTATTAGACATTATTGTCAAAAATTAACTAAGTTGGTAAACAGGAAGTAGATGAGCGACAGACCTGAAATCGCATCCCACGTTATGGGACCTAACCCTGATACTGTATACCAAATATCAAGTGGCTATGATAAATAGTTGCTGAGAAAACTGTTACGAAAATTTTCTACTATTGGACATTATTGTCAAAAATTAACTAAGTCGGTAAACAGGAAGTAGATGAGCGACAGACCTGAAATCGCATCCCACGTTATGGGACCTAACCCTGATACTGTATACCAAATATCAAGTGGCTGTGATAAATAGTTGCTGAGAAAACTGTTACGAAAATTTTCCACTATTGGACATTATTGTCAAAAATTAACTAAGTCGGTAAACAGGAAGTAGGTAAGCGACAGGCATGAAATTGCATCCCACGTTATGGGACCCCACCCTGATGCTGTATACAAAATATCAAGTGGCTGTGATAAGTAGTTGCTGAGAAAACTGTTACGAAAATTTCTTCCCCGCCCGCCCGACGCCCGCCCGACATTCACCATTTTATAACCCGGATTTTTCACTCCGTGAAATCCGGCCAATAAGACAGCCCTACTTACCATTTCTCTTCCACAATTTTATGTTCACTTTCACTATCTCTGCGACCAAATATTGATGTGGTGGTTGTGTATCTCCAAGGCTGTATGTATGTTAACCAAGTTTCTAAGACCTAAAACAGAGTTCCAACAAATTAATTCATACTTCTTAAACCAAAAAATATCTCAGACTAAACACCATAATTTCATGTAGGTAATTGTCGCCTGGGAACTTTTGGATATGAAGTTCTTTTTTATAAAATACTTTGTAGTATATTAACTTAGTTTGATTTCTAGAACTAATTTTAATCTATATTTCTTGCCAAGGGCTATTCCAGAAATAAATGTAGGGGGGGGTTTGAAGGCACTTTTTTTTTATACCCACCATGCATAAAGTTTTAATTTTTTCCCCTTTATGTTGCATTTGAGAAATATCTAAAAATACCAACACCAATACAATTATAATTATAGTGCCTTCCAACCTTCAGACCCCCCCCCCACCCCCATACAATTAATGCTCGAAAAGCCCTTTATAAATATTTTACAAACAATAGAATATTTATTGTAAACAATGAAGGTGAAATTTTGACAATACATGTTTCACCGTGAAGAATGTGAACTCAGCTTGAGACTTTTCACACCAATTACAATTATCATAAATATGCTTTAAGAATGATTTTCATTGAAATATCAATGACAATTTCATGTAGTTTCCTATTTCTAGGACATGATATTTAAATTACACAGGTTTATCTGGCTGATATAATGATGCCCTACCATTCTGAAGGAGTTATCAAGTGGCCACCTCTCAAAGCTGTGACGAAGAAAAGCATACATACTCTTCTGTACCATGTTCCTGATAATAGATCTGAAACACACAGAATTATGACTACCGGTACCCTTTGTTTCATTTACATATATTTTTGTGTGTATTAATTTTTGTGGTTTCCTACTGAAAGACATTTCGTTTTTTTGGTTTTTTTTATGGCTTGCACATGTGCAGGTTGGTAAAATTAATAAATGCAAAAAAAACAACACTTTATTTTAGTCTTAATTTTTGTTTGTTAACAACAGCATTAAAATGAATAAGAAAATTGACACTTTAAACCTTTTGACTAGAGCACCTCTGATGAGTCTTCAGTAGACATATCATGAATCAAGAATGCAAATCTTATTGCCTGGAACTTAGAAAAACTCAATTATTTAAAATCAATGCAGTTTACTTTTTGAAATCCTCTAGTGTTGACATTTAGCATGCAACTGTTTTTGTTTTGAATTTCATTATAATTTTGACTGCAAGAAAAAGTAAATTAAATAAATTTTCTATAATAAATGATGATCTTTATAATTTACAAAAGAAAATACAAAAGTGCCTAATATATGTATTGTACCTTTGTGTAAAATTTTATCTTTAAATTCAATGATTTGAAATCAACAATTACCTTTTGAATTCCTCTAGTGGTGACATCAATGGTGTTCCGTATGGAGAAGTGTCAATTTCTGGTGAAGCTGTGTTCACAAAATGGTGAACATGTTTCATCATCATCCGTACTAGTCTGACATGTTCTAACTTTGGCATAAAGTGTTCCTTAAAAAAAGAAGGAAATGCATCTATTGGATTTCAGTTTAAAAGCGTAGTTTTATTTATCATTTTTTTTTTCAATCAGGTATGTTGCACTAAAGGTTATGTGATAATGCAAAAAAATATACACAGGGGTTCCTTAGGGGTTGCAAAGTAAATTTGTTACTTTTGTGTAGATTTTTTTTTACAAAATTTGACTAGAAAACTCCCTTTCATAATCCATGGAATATAGGCTGAACTACTCTTTTTTTTTAAATTTCTGGATCCATTCGTGGTAAACATGTTATTATCTTTTTAAGTAAATGTCTTCCTTTGAACAAGTATGTTACATTTGTAACTTATTAATATCTATGTTTTGAGATATTTACAGACAAAACACAATACACAATACATAACTTGACAACAATAAACATTTACAATGCGTCAACACAATAAATGCCTAAACATATATTAAACAATTATACATTAACCAATGAAAGGTCCAGAAACTTTAAGAGACATGATAAAAATTACAAATCTTTTTTTGACTACAGTATATGTAATTACCAACAAAATCAGAAAACTTGATCATATTTTTTTTCAAAATGGGTGCAATGTATATTCAAAGATTTTATTCAGATACAATTTTTTCACTTTATATTTTTGAGAATTATTTATCAAAATATAAAAGACAACTGGTTCCAATTGAACCTTTTTACTCTGATGATCAGAAGCAATAAGCAGTGCAAAAGTGTCCTCACACATTGATTATGTACAATACTTATATAACTAAAGCAATGCAAATCTATGTGATATTATACATCTATGAGTAATACATGTAATGAAAACAAAATACATGTATGTCAACTCGCAACATTTAGAACAGACGAACAGACCGAAACACTGTATGCCTCCTTCTTTAGTAGATGGGGCATAAAAATTGCATTATGTATCAGTAAGTCATAATTCATATCACATACATGTACTATATCACCGTCAACAAATATCATCCCTCTGGCATTTGACCTGGCTTTTTGGCAGATATTAGCATTTCAGGGCAATACAGCATATGATACAGACTTTTATATATCTCCATGTATACATTTAATGTGACCAAAATCTAATGCTAAGTACCTTCTATAAACCCTAATGCTTACATGTTTTAATTATTGCAGCAAATAGAAAATAAATACAACCATGCCTTAAACATATAAAGAAGACAGCCATGCATTACTTACTGTCAAATGATTGAATAAGTGCTGGAATCTGATTGGCTGAAAATTATGTGGCTTAAATATATATTTTTTTAATTTCAAATGATTGTCATCTTATTAAGTTTCTGAGAACAAACAAATAATGTGTCAATAATTTAGAAACCCTAACAGAATCAAAAATATACTCCAAACTAGTTTGAAACAAAGTTGATTTTTTACTTGACTTAAATGGGTCTTAACCTAACCTCAAATGCATTTGTAAAATGAAAATCTTTCGTGACCAAATTATATTTCAAGCATCTTCTTTTAATTTATTCGTACTTGTATAACACTGCTACATTTTTCTTTTTTCAATTTTTATAGAATCTCTTTCTGTATTAAGATAAGAACGTTGTGGTACATTATTTTCCATTCTTGGTTATTAAGTAGTACTCCACCTAAGAATCATGCAAAATTGAAGAAAAGTGATTCATCGATAAAAGGCCACAGTGGTTTATTTTTAACAAAAGATAGTTCAATGTATACAAAATAAGATGCTCATAACTGTCTGGTCCTGGGAGAAATCTTGCCATTTTGTTACAATGGTTTCTATTAAAATTATTGACAGTTCTAAGAGTTATCTCCCTTTCTTACAATTTTCCAATGCATTCTATATATTTGTTTTCTCTCAGGACCAATGCTTGTTGGGACAAAGAGTACAAAATATCGAACCAGGGTGCCAGTAGGAGTAACATATCAAAAATAAAGTGGTGTAGGCTTTCCACCCATGTATCGCTTTTTGCATGGTTCTTATAAAAAGTGGTACTTGGGTCCCTCTGGTCTTTCTAAAATTATAGAGAGCAGAACTCAAAGGTAGATTTAGGACTGGCGTGATGGGCGCACACCCTCCTGTTAGACAGGAAAATTTGGTTAGGAACTGTATAAAACAAGAGGCCCCAAAAGATTTTTTTTAATTGCACACCCTCCTGTTTGGAAATTTCTGGATCCACAACAGGAACTCTATTGCAATTAATGCTGACCTGTCATTTCAGAAACTTCTATACAAGTACATATATACTCTCAGATCGGTATCTGATTTCTCGTCCAGATTAATTAAGGGTAATTAGCAAAATGTGGAACCAAATGATTTTGTTCTGATGAAAGTTTAAAACTACACATTGGTTCCATACTCTTGATATACATGTATATAAATCTTGTTCATCATATATGTTGTTGAAATGTTAACCCAGCAAACAAAATGCATCTCATTATTTTAGCAGTATAGATACAGGTATTTTATCTCGTATAAACTAGACACCTGTCTATACCAAACAAATAAAACAGTCCAGGGGTTTGGTTTGGACAGGTTCTTTCAGTTAGAAAATAAGGAGATGTGGAAAAAGTGTACGCGACACAGCTTGCATAACAAGCGGAAATCTGATCTAGGCCATGATAGGAAGAGTTAATTCAGTTTTCTTACCATGTGAGCTGTGCTGATAACTTCTCTGTCAGAGTCTATGGAGTTTTGATTTAACCAAAATTCTATCAAAATCTGAAAATATAGAATTGCTTACAAGACATGTTATCAAATTTAAAAGTTCATGTTCCCTGCAAAGTAAAAACCATATCATTGTCTATTATATCATATTAATTTTTGAATACATCAACAATATATTATTCTTTCATAAAAAATGTTTATTTTATCAAAGACACTGTATAAAAATACAACAACTTCCAAATATACATGTAACTGGAAATTTTAAATACCTGCAGAAATGTTTCTGATCTCAAAACCTCAGCCTCACTTTGACCTAAAATTGATGCATTCTGGGAGTGTTGCTTCTGTGTCATTATAAAGGTTGACTTCAGGAGTCCCATTGTTGTAGGACTAGAACCAACCCTGCCACTGGGGCTGAAATATTAAAATAAAATTGAGTTTGACAAAAGTTCAGTCATATCAATATACATGTAGCACTACCAAAGAAATGAGGTTGAGTCATAGCGTCACATAAACAAGCCTGCTGTGCATTGGATTAACCATCAATTAAATGCAATTTACGTAGAAGTCCAATGGCTATAATTTGGTAATTCAGAACATGTTCAAACACAAAAGTACTGAGATCTGACATACTGAACCAGATGGTCCAAAACAAGGGTCTGGAAACGGTCATATTTGCCGGTCATGACCGAAATTTTGTCTTAAATGACCGACTAAAAATTCTCCCAATCGGACATTTTAAAATTTTATTGTAAGCATTATTTGACTTATCGGTCATATTATTTGACTTATCGGTCATATAATTGTTAAATTATCTTCCTGAGCATCCGGTCGTGTGGTCATTAATCTCATAATTAACACCTAGGTGTCAAACACAGGTGAGAATAGCCTCCGGGTTACGCTAATTACATAATCTGTCACACCTGTCTGATCAAGGCCATTGTGCATTTACCTGCATTGTATGGTTTCAATTAAATGAATTAATTGAGGATATCAATCTTTCCTCAGATGCCTGTTTTGTTTATTTAAAAATAATTTTTCATAATGTTGATATTTATCAAAACATGTGCACACCAAATTGGTGTTTGATTACGCATGTGCGTGGTAATATTTATTTTGTAAATATTCATTCACTATACAGATTGTTTTGATACTGATAAAAACAATAATCAAATTTCACATTAAAAGGAGCATTTCTCGGTCTTTCTTGACGTTTGATATATGTTTATTTTATAAACATAACGACTTGTCCCAATTTATCAACATACGGGCGATTCTACTTTCACTTTCACTTTTGACATGAAACATGTTTTGTTTACAATGAAAACAATAGAAATTTTATCCTTGAAGACACTTACCTGAAATAAAAACGTGATCTGGATATCAAGTTGCATGTTAGAAAATGTTATACAGAAACAAACACTGCATTTTAAGATTTAAAGATGGATTTCAGAGGAGGACAAGGCAAAAAAGGGGGTCATTGTAACATTCATGTATTCAGCACAATCGGACGAAAATGACCGAAATCAGCTCAAAAAATTTCCAGACCCTTGGTCCAAAATTCAGCTTCATATCTTCATGGATGTAGAAAAACATCTGGAACAGACTGAATCATTAATGTAAAGAAAAAAGTAAAACAAAATGCATTTGCCCCTCAACTATCAGTTCATGGCATAAAAGGAACCATTTAATTTTTAAACATACCTGAAAAACACAACAGTGCTGAAAATATTTGTTTTACCTGTACATCTTTGAGTGGACAACAGGGCTACGTATTGGTGACTGTTGGTGCGGCATCGGTGGCAGTGATGATTTGTTCAGTGGCAGGAAGTAGTTGAGATAATCATCCAGGAGGCATGGATACAGATGGTCTGTCAAGTTGTTCCACATCAAATTCTGCCAGTTGATTAGGCAATGGGCAAAACTGAACATGTAATACTCAAAGGCAGCTTTGTAACAAGTTAAGGATTGTCAAATGGATATTGAATATGAATGTATGAGATCAATATAGGTTTAGATAAAAAAAGACTGGGGCATAATTCATACAAGAGTGAAGTCTGTGGTCCATTTACATCTCTTTCTGTACAGAAAAAAGAGAAAAGTGTCTCCTCTGACATGTCAGACACCAGTTGTATTTGTAACAATTTTTTTTACAAAGTTACAATATTTTTTTAGTAATAATTTTGTTTTAAATGTGTTGCACTTCATCCTTTACTTTGATTACCAAATTTAACCCACTCTCAATGATTGTTTGCAACTGATAGCTGTGCTATAGAAAGGAGGAGCTGGTTACTAAGGACAGACAGCTTAAAAACTTTATGCCTGCAATTTTATTGGCAGGCATTAATAAACATGATTAAAGGATACATAAAAGAATCATGTGACTTCCAAATCCTTGTGTATGTAACTTATTGATGTAGAAATATGGGATGTTTCCTTCTTCTATGATGTGTCTTGAAGGACCCTAAAAAATGGAGTAAATCAATTGAATTAAGTGCATGTATGTATATTGGTTAATATTTGTACTAAACATGCTAAAAAGAAAATATGTCTAAGTCAAAAATGGCCAGATTTCCTTTAACAGGAAGTGGCTGAGTGACAGACTTGAAATTGAATCCCATGTTTGAGGACCCCACCCAGATGCTGTATACCAATTATCAAGTGGCTGTGATCTGTAGTTGCTTAGAAAACTGTAACACAAATTTCTTCATCGCCCACCCACTGCCCAACATTAATTTATTATCCGGATTTTTCACTCCATGAAATCAGGCCAAATATTATGACACTAGTTTGACAGTTGCCTGTGTATTACATGCAAGACTTAAGATACACTTTAAGACAACTGATATATACCATTCTCATCATTATTTATGAATGATAGCAAGACTTAAGATACACTTTAAGACAACTGATATATACCATTCTCATCATTAATTATGAATGATAAACATTCTGGAGTTAGAAATAAGGCTTGGCAACAACTAGAATAACCTTCAAAATGTTAATATAACCTGTACATGACCGTGTAAATGCAAATAATAGTTGCAAAGATTGTCAAAACTGAGGGGTCATTAAGCATGCAAAGACAGTTTGCATTTTTTAACTTAGACATGTTATAATTACACATCAGAACTAATAAGTATATATGTATGAAAAATAAATGACTTTTTCTCTTTCATGTCTTTTATAAGTTTAAATATTATGATATTTTAAGGTGGAAAAGATGGGTCTATGTATTACAAATGATAAACATACAGGTATTTGGTTCAAAGGAAACTCAAACATCAATCCAGAATCCATCTGAAAGTTGTAGACCAAATTAAGCAGTGGTCCTTCTGGTCCAAGAAATCTTCTGGCCGACTCAAAGTCCTGGGCATTGTATATTCGACTGATCAGGTGTAACTGCCATCCAGAATCTGAACCTGACCCAAATATACTGCAAACTAGTGACGGCAAGGCATTTTTTAATTCCTTTAAAAATATACAAATATCTACGGTAATTCATACAGTAAACAAAAACAAAGTATAAACATGTGATTATTTTTTTAAAGTATAAACAAAGAATAAACATGATTATTTTTTTTTAAAGTATAAACATGATTTTTTTTTTTAAAGTTTAAACAAAGTATAAACATGATTAAATTTAAAAAAATTATAAATACTAGGTGCAAAAGAGAATTTTAATATAATTTTTTCCATGTTCGATACATTTGTATTTACACATTTCATGTCATGTCAACTGCATATTTCAATGTAAACTACATGTAATACATGTAACATAATATCAAAATTAAACAAGGGTAACCACAATGTCCTACATACAAAAATGTATGTTCTTGTTATGTTAAATGTGGTAATTATATGAACAAAAATTTGTCCAGAAGACATTAGACATGGAAAAGTAGCTTGGTAAATCTGATTTTGAACAGACAGATGAACTGACAGACTTAAACACTTATATATATATTGCCCTACTATTTTTGTTGGTATGGTATAAAACATTGTCTCAAAGTCCATTTACTTCCCATTCTGTTAACAAACCTGTGAACCTGCAGCAGATTGGATAATGCTTTCAATTTCACTACATCTTTGTGGCAAGGATCTGCTGTATGCTGATTGTAGTCTTGACTGTAAAAAGAAAATTAAAAACAATGTTTTATATGTTGCTCCTCAGTTGCTACAAATGTATCTTCACTCAAGAAAATTTACGGGAGACATCATGCCCTCATAGACAAATATTGGATTTCTGTCTCTCAGATGAGTGCAAATATTTGGTTTGTCATAGGGTTTTGTTCTGTCTTCTTTTACCAGATTTGACACACTGAATTGACAATTGACATTGCGAAAGGTGTACTTATTACATCAGTGTACATGTATAGCAAGCAGGAACTGCTTACTCTTCCTGAGCACCTGAATTAATTCTAGATATGACTTGAGTTTGTGTTATTTCTATTCAGTTGTTTTTTGTGTTGTTTCTGAGTTTTGTGTTTCCTCATGCTGTTCTTGTTTTTGTTTACTTACTGGGTTTGTCATCACATGTTCATGTTAAAATTGACTGTAAAATGTCTTATACATGTAATTACAATTCTTTAGTCTTGAAAAAGTGTGCCTTTTGTTTTTATGCAAGCTTTTTTGGGCAATGCCTTTCTCAAATAAGTATAAACATTTAATTTCAATAAACATGATAAACTGATAATGAAACATTGACAATGTGTATATATAAAGGATCAGCTGAACAAGTTTTTGCAGCATTCCAATAATCTAGGAAAATGTGAAGATACCAGTTCATACAATGAACCCATTAATAAAGATGAAATTATTAAAGCTGGTAGAAATGTCAACAATTTAGTTGTACTATGAGCTGAATTTTCCTTCAACGTCCAGTTTTTCATGCTTCTTTTCCCGAACTTTCAGCGTCTCTTTAACGCTTATTTATTTGAAAATTTCTGACGTCATTAAGCGCAAGGACCTGGAACTGACGTAAGAAATGGTATTTCTTTTTATTTTTGAATACAAATTGTTTCAATTCATAAACATTTCAAAATTTAAACAGCATGAAAAATATTTAAAGATATGTTAAGTAACTTCAGGAGCGTCACAGGTTAAACCTGCCTCATATTACTATAGCAAACTGTACATATTACATGTACATATTATGTACAGCATGTACAGCATTACCAAAAAAAACCTGGAAATAGCCCATTTGTATAAATGATTTTTGGCAATGCAATGTGAGTCATGAAATTACTCATATAACCAAACAAACCAGAATAGAGTTGGTTGACATCTTTGGGGTGAAAAGCTTGAAAAATATGCCTGGGTATTTTTATTCCCAATGCAATTTTTCTCCAGTAAAAGGGAGGTAATTTATGGTCTGCCTAAATTCAAGACTTTCAAAATGTGCAATGTTTCCTTTTTTGCATTTCTATTCAAAGAGTAATAGAATAAAATTAGAATGTTACTTTCTTTTAAGAAGTCTAAAAAGTAGTTTAATAATTTTATAAACTTAATGGGGATAAGTAGCAGTTTCTTTATGCTGATTTGCCAATTTACCTTTGTGGGTACGGAAACTAGTTCTTTAAATTAGCAGTCTCTCTTCTGAAAATGGCTGACAAAAAAGATCAGTTGCCGAATTTAAAAATTTGTATTGACAATACTGGATCAGACAAAGAGGAAGACGATGTCGTTTCCATTCATGAAGATGATGATATTGTAGAAAGTCCTGTTTATTCAGACAACGAGGACGAAAGAAATGTTGAATTTAATGTCCGCATTGGAAAAAGAGTTGGCAAGCCTAAATCCCAAGCTTTTCGCCAGGTGTAAAATTAAACCCACACTGATTCTCATGGTTCTCCATGGGCTGTTTTATTATGGGGCCTGTCATGTTCAAATATTATTTTCATCCTCCTTATGTTTATGGCAGTTGTTCCTAGTACAAATAGTTTGAACGAATTAACAAATTTTCCAGTAAAATCGAGGTAAAATGGCGACTTTTTTTGAACTCACGATCCGGGTATGGCTAATCGTACAAACTTTTTTCATTCAATCAAAATGCACAGGTACTAATTGCATCGTTTCTGTATTGAAACAAATTTTGTTTTTTTAATGAAAACTAATAATTTCAATTTCGGTATCATTTTGAACATGTTGAATAGTTTACTTTTTGAGTACAATTTATATTAAGGTTAATTTTAAATTAGAAGATTATTTTTCATGTATCCATCTTATCAAATTTAAAATATTAAATAGATTTTGTACAATCTTATTCTTATCTGCTGTCTCCCGATACATCAATTTATTGATGCTTTGCTGAAAACCTAATACATGTAAAAAAGAAGAAGAGAACCTATTCAGCTTTTTGGGAAATGATTGGAAAAACAAGAAAGATAGAAATAGAACAAATATATGAAATAAAGATGATTACCCAAATATATGATTAAAACTAAGGATTAAATTCTCAAAAGGGGAATTAAACAATTCTCTATAAAAGATGACCATTTACATATTTCATTTATGAAAGATACATTTAATTTAAACAGAGTTGTCCCCTATTTTGACGATTGCTCAAAAATTAAAATTTAAAAACATTTTAAGAATAGTACCCTTAACCATGTTAACCAGGCCTGGGAAACTCGCAAGTCACAACCAAATATTGTTTCCCGGAAGTTTATTGAAACTAAGTGAAAGAACACTTTTTGCAAGAATCAGAGAATGTCACTCCATGTGAAATTTGTCACAGATCTTGAATGTATAAGAGTCATAAGGATTCAAGTCCTGTTTAAAGAGCTTTTGAAATTTATTTTCCAAATCTACATGTACACTGAAATAGGGATTGATGTACATGAATACACGTGTATATGTTTCAAAATATCAGATAGTAATGTGTTCCAAAATGTACTACATGCATGTACTTTTTTGTAAATTGAAATAAACATGCAGTGACATATGAACACAGTAAGAAGAAACTTGAACAGTGTGTACTAGAACTGTAAGCATGACCATTATTATATAATTGATGCCAATTGTAAATAACAAAATGTGTTTTCTTTTTTAGCCATCTAAAGTATATGAAAACAAGTCTGGTGACTTTGTTACAGGCATAGATGTCACAGAAAAGGTCAGTTTCCTGTATAATTTTAAATAGGACCAGAAAATTAAAAGTAGGTGTACACATGTTTTGGGTTTCAGTACTGGAAAAATAGTATAAAGTAGCAAGTACTGTTTCTGCACTACAGTAGGTAGATAAGCATTTTTTTTATACCTTGAATAAATGGGGAGTAGATTTCAAAATGCCAATAAAAAGGAAGGGTCAGCAGGAAAACCCAGAGTAGGTATGAAAATCGGAAACATACATGCTTTAATTTTATTTGGCCTAATATTCTAGTGTAACATTTAATTTGTTTTGCCAACATTATAAAAAGTGTTTTAAGCAATAACATGAATAAGGTTGTCATACTGAATCATGTGAAATTTCAGAGCTTGCAAAGGGTGTTTATTAGAAAAAAAATTTTGTTTTGTTTTTAGGGTGAAGTGAGAAAAAAATCTGAGAGAGCAAAGAGATTTGGTTTGGAAGAAAAGAAAGGAAAACATTCAGTAGATTTAAAGGGTCTTTATAAAAGGTTTGTCTTACAATTTTTATGCCCCAACCCCCACAAACTATCTTTCCACATATCTTGTAATGTCAAACTCTTCAGAAACACCTTTATGGATTTTGTTGAAACTTTACATGAAGGAAGTTTTTGATATGGAGATGTGCATTAAGAATTTTTGGTGCTCTCAGATATCATTCAGAGGAGATAATTGGACTTTAGTTTCTTTACAATTTTAAGTCTGTAATAGGGTATCCTTTTGTGAGCTGATTTGAGAGCTGTAGTTGGAAAGCTTGAATGCCTAAACTCAATTTTAGATTTATCTCCCACCTACACGTACATTGAACTACCAAATTAAAATGACAACAAAGTTCCAGACAATAAATTTTGCTACGCCTGACACACGTTTCTTCTATTCAAGACTCATCAGAGGCATCAACCCAAAATATTGAAAAAGCCAATACTATATGATTCTGCAGAGCATAAAACAATAAAATCAAAAATATCGAAATGGGCAAGCAAATTATAACTTAAATGATCAACCTTAGGGTTTACATGGTTAACATTAATTAGACAATTTTGTAATTTAAACAGATAATTTAAAACTTTGATGTATTCTCCAACTCAAAAGTGTTGGTGCTGGTTAAATAGTGTTCAGGCCCTTTCGTTTGTTTGTCTGTTAGGTTGTTAATTATCCCTGTTGTGAGAGATGGGGCATAACATTGTTGGACATATTCTTGTTTATTTTTTTTCAGTTTTGGTTTCAATGTGGAAGATCTTCACAAAGACCACAGAGGCATACGATTAGAGGCAGTACATTTTAGAGGAGTAGAACACATGCATACTAAAGACATCTTTAAATATTTCCAAGAATTTGGACCTGGTGGTGTAGAATGGATTGATGATTCCTCTTGTAAGAGAAATTGCCATAGTTAAGTTACTTGAAAAAAAATAAAAGTGGGGGGGAAACAAAATGTTTATGTTAACAAAATATACATGTAGTTACATGCCTTTCGATAGACAATCATGCTTTATCCTGAAATTACGTAATTTCTTACCAAATACTAAAATTTGGGATCAAATAAAGCAAAATATTATTTTGGGATGCCAACCTGATAAAGATTTTGGTACCATATTTCATAAGTTTCAGTGGAAATTGTAGTTAAATACTAATTCCCAACATAATAAAAGGACATTGTGTGCTACTATTTTCCATCAGATTTATTTTGAAAATCAGTAAGTTTAATTATTAAAATGCAAAAATCAAATCCTTTTATGATTGTTAGATACACACAAAACAACATAGATTATTACCCCAAAAATAAAGAATTTAGTCTCAGAAATATGTAGAAATGTGATGCTTACTGAGCATTTTTCATCTATTTCGTGGCAATGATTAGATTTTTTGCAAGATAGGAGTCCAGTTTAATGCTTGGTTGATCCTTTTGTGAGCGCACTCACAGTAGTCATTGTATGATTTAGGTACATCTCATTAAATGTTATACAAGGATAATGCACAATATAAGAGCAACCAAACTTATTGTAGAACATACATGTAGTTTATTTACATGTATATTGTCTTTATTTTTCATTTTCATTCTTTTTTTCTGTTCCATTAAAATTTACATTGTAAGGGGACACACTTTGTTAAAGACCCCCACCAATATAAGAATCAATCACACACCCACAGCAAAAACGCATTTATACCACCCACCAGGAAAAAGGCACCAGAAAGAAACCAGGGTATTGTATGACCACTTGATTGGCATGTATGATTTTTTTTTATTCTAGGTAATGTTGTGTGGATGGACAATCTGACGGCTGCCAGGGCAATGTTAGACCTCAGTAGAAGTTATGACGAGATTGTCAAACCTTACGAGGCAGATGCTAGTGAAAGTGACGAGGACAAAGGTACAAGCATGTATGGCCTGAATGGAAAAGTTTATAAATTTTTATAACTTTTACTGTACCTGTATTTGCAAGTAGGAAAACAAATTGTAAGAATTTCTCTGCAATTTCTTTTCGCAGCCTATTGATTTTTGTTATGCAGGATCAGCATGAGGTGTCATATTGTGGGATCCGATATCAGGTTTGTCACTCATCTACTTCCTATACAATAATTTCTGTTACAGTTTTTAGGACAACCACATGTCACAGCCTCTTGATATTTGGCATGTAGCTTCCTTCTGTAGTACTATATGGTGTAAAGCAATTTAATGCTCATAATTCATCTACTTTCTGTTTACCAAATATTTTAAGACACAGGCAACATATGTCTTCAACCATTCTAGTTCAATATTAAGAGAAAATTATCCCCACTTGAAATTTCTATTTACACGTGTAATGTTCTGTTCTTATTAAAGATGACAAGGATAAAGGAACCAAATCAAAAGTTAAAAAGAAAAGAAAAAAGAAAGCCTCGTCAGATGAAGATGAAAGAAAGGAGGAAAAAATGGAAGAAGACGAAGATGTGTTAGACTTACTTGATGAAAGTGATGCTGCAAAATTAACTCAAGTTAATGGTTTGTGATATTAATTTATCATGATTTAGATTTATCAGTCTTGAAGCACAGGCATTATTTTTTCCAGAATCACAATGATGCATTTAACAGTCTTAATATTGAAATCAATACTTAATATTTTTTACATAACAGTTCAGTTTGTTTTTGTTATGATTACTGCAGAAATAATACTTATAGGATATTTAACAAACAACATTCAATACATTGAAGATGTGCTCAAATGATGTTATAAAAGAAACTCTCATTTGAGAAGAAAATGTAATAAAGACTTTGTATGTTTTCAACTTTTTTGCTTCCTTTCCCTTTTTCCAAGTTTGTCCCTTATGGAAATTATGTCTCCCTCACTTTTGTGGGAGTAATGGCCCTTTGAACCTAGGAATTAGCTTAAAATCCTCATTTATTATCTTGTCAGCCCAACTCCTCTGACACTACTGAACTGAATTCAATGAAACTTGGTATGTAGGAAGGACACCATATTTAGTTGTGCATATGACTAGGAAATTTTGATCCTCCATTTTTGTGGGAGTAATGGCTCTTTGAACTTAGAACTTTTTGATGGAACATGGGGAGATTATTATTATTTAATGAATTGTGTATTGCGCACTAATCTAAGTTACGTATTTTTCGCGGGAAACTTCACGAGGGTTAGATAAATTCACACGCAAGTTAGATAAATCCTGTAATTAACTCCGTGAAAATCTAGAAATTTATTTAACATGGAAATCACAATCTTTCACCTATATCTATATAATAATCAACATTTATTGTCCCAAGGGGGCAATTTTCAAAGGCCGTGCGCACCATGAAGACAGCCATGCGCATCAGAAATTTTTAATGGACCATAGAGCAGATGTATAGGTAAATTTTTGCTCAGAGAAAAATACTTTACTCCAACAAGTAAATTTTTGTTTACTTCAAGAAGTAAAATTCTGTTTACCTGTTTAAGTGGGATCTCTGACTGGATGTCTCTGAAAAATTATGTCTGAAACAGGAATATATCTGAAAGACATAATGCCCCATCTAGCAACATTCGAGACAGATGGATTAACACTATAGACACCTACTTTTATAGATGGGGCATATAAAATTATCATGAAAGGATAATTCTTTACATTTATAAAAGGTGTTATATATTTTCAGGAAGTAAAACTGACAAATCAGAAAACAAGCAAGCTGGACTTGACAAAGAAAAGTCTAAATCACCTACAAAAACAAAAAAGAAAGTTCCAGCGAAGAAGAAACCATCCCAGTCATCAAGTTCATCATCCTCTTCTTCATCATCGTCATCATCTGGGTCAGGGTCATCATCATCTTCAAATTCATCATCCTCATCATCTTCATCTAGCAGTTCAGGGTCATCTTCATCGTCTTCTGGATCATCGTCAAGCAGTTCTTCAAGTTCATCGTCAGATTCCAGTTCAGATGAAGTAAGTCCTCAAAGTTTTAACCAGATTTCACCAGTTTATAAAAAAAATGAATGTTGAGCAGCAGGCCGGTGGGAAAATAAATTACTAAAAGTTTTCTTTGCAACTACTGATAAAAATCTCTTGATATTTGGTATGCAGTATCAGCATTGGGTCCCATATTATGGAATTCGATTTCAGGTCTGTTGCACACCTACTTCCTGTTTAAAGTAAGCAATCCATGTTTGTTTTTGACCTATTTCTATGTATGAAAAATGTTAATGATTAATTACTGATTACTACTATTGCTAAAAATTCAAGTTACAAGCTGTATCCCTATAAAATTAACAGATCTATTTATAAAGATCAATTTAAATGGGTTAAAACATTCTAACACCTCTAAAGGGAACAACTGATTTCATAGTTGATACAACACCCCTGGAAAAGTTTTAGGTAAAAGAAATTAATCTACAGGAAAAAATAGGACAAGAAAAATAACTTGGCAATCTAACTTTAGCAGATTTGACTTTTTAGCTTTGATATAACATGTATAAGTGGTGAGTATATTTATATTCCAGGACATGGATACATCAGCTAAAGACAAAGCAAACAAAAAAGACGATAAATCAAAATCGGAAGAAATCACCACATCATCAAAGACATCATCAGATTCTAAAAAGACAGTGTCTAAACTTGAAAAATCAGAAACTAAAGTAGTGAACAAAAAGATGGAAGAAAGTTCAGACAATAAGGACAAAAGTACTGTTAAGCCTACGGTAAAGGAATCACGACAATTTCCCCCCGTAAAGCCATCAGATATACCGTGGCCACCTGGCAGATGGAGACTTGGGCTGCCCTATAAACAGACTAAATTTCTGTTTTTGAGATATGCCACTAAAGGTAGGGTTTTGACTTCTTTATGTCCCCTGTTTATAAGAAGAAGCAGCAAGAAGTAGTCGATGTCAGTAATAATTGTCTACTGCCCCCAAATAAATTTCTCATACAGTTTTTTATGTCCTGTCTCAGGAAATTTAAATATGGCAAACACATTTCAAAAGGTAGACTGTAATATTTAATCTTCACAACATGAGCATAATATTATAAAATGATATTTTGTGTCTTTGTATTGACCTGCATTGCCAAAGCGAAAGCAAATCTAGTAGTCAGCTCATTCTGTCTGTCTGTTAGTCTATATGTCATGCTGTAGGGGTGCCTGTCTTGTGAAATATCAATCCCAAAAACCAATTACACTACATCTTTCTGAAATTTTACACCGTGATTACAGATATAGTGAAGATGTTCACCGCTCCTTTTGGGATCATTTTATAATTCTGTTGAGAAATTAAGAGGCCAAAAAGGGACCAAAAATTGACTTTTTTCTTTGTCTTAACATGAATATACATGTACAAGTGTATTCCATTTCTTTTTACTTCTAGCTGACAAAAAATTACCAGGTGCTGAAAAGAGAAGCAAGTTCTATGTAAGGCATGGAAACCCTAACTACAGTGGTAAGATTTTTTCTTCCATAATTCCTTTTGAAAAATTGAAAGTGTTGCTCATGTATATGATGACACACATCTTACATTTTCTTTTGAACTAATTTTCTTTCAAACAATTTTACTACTTGAGGTAAGCCTTGGTGTTTAAATTGCCTTTTCACAAGCTTACTACTGTAGATTCAATTATTTTCATGGGTTTCAATTTTTGTGGACTGCTAAAAAACAGTTCAAGGGTTTTTAAATTAATCATGTTAATGGTCCTGAAGTTTGAAGTATGCAAAGCAATGTTAAAATTTGTTTACATAGGAAACCAATTTTTAGGGTCTGACAGCACCACCCACAAAAACACGAAAATTATTGATACTCCACCAAAAATTTTCAGGAAATAATTATTTTGCAACCTCAAGTTCCATGAATTTTGTTCATGAAAAGACATTGTCTTGTATTGATATTTTCACATGAAGAAGTATAAGTAGGTTTCTGACGGTGGATTGAATCTATGTCAACACATTTCTTTTTAGCAGGATAACTGTCAGAAAGCTTAAAGGTCCAAACAAAATGTTCACACATTTATTGTGCTCTAAAAGGCAAAAGATAAATGTATATATATAGGTGCTGTTGCTTTACAAACAAAAAAGGTCTTTGATAATCATGGCTTCTTTGGAATTCCTAAGGATGGTCTATCCTGAACTTTTTTTTATGATTTGTGATTGAAATTATAGATAAATGTCCACTTAATCAAATGACAAAAAGAAAACTATAGGTCTGTGTTCTTGTATCCAAGATATATGACATCAAAAATTCGGCGGGAGATCAGACTCCTCTAGATTTAACATAACTTTAACATTGTTATGTTTTTGTCCTTTTAATCCACAAAGTTGTATCAAGAATTTCAAGTAATTTTGAATGGTTGGTTTGTAAGGTCTGTGTAATTAGAATATGTCATCAAAAGAAGGGTTCAGCATTGTTCAGTGCGCAATTATTTTTCTTCAGTTTTAAAGTAAAATTGCTGAAATTCTTAAGCTGCTTTAAGCATGAAGAGTGACCATTGTAAATATATTAAGATTATTTATTTTATTAGGTGCTATGATTGAATACACAGTGTATATTTTATTTTATTTTATATTTCCAGGCATGAAAGGATTTATAAGCAGCTCAAGGTAAACATAAAAGTTTTTCAATCCAAAATAAGCAATTGCATATAGTATGAATATTTCCAAACTTTTTCAGAAAGCAACTCTTTGTATACTATAATCATATTTTGCAATACAAATATACTGTAAACCAAATTATTTTCGTGAGCAATTTATATTCACAGATTTCATGTCGCAGAACAGAAATTCGAGAAAAATAGATCATTGCAAATTTACTCATTTTCATAGTGTTATTATTGTTTTTATGAAAAATTGTGAAGATAGACAGCAGGAAATTTGCCCTCTGAGTCTCTGCCACAGAAATGCAAAATATAGTAGTCGCAAAAAATAAATTGGCTAACAGTAGATATGTCACACATTTTATCACATTTGCCATGTTTGCATTATTTAGTGGCACAGAAAGATGGAAAACATGTTAAAGGTACGGCAAAAGTAGTAATTTTCGTTGTGTACTAATTTTCTATATATAAAATCCAGAAAAAAATGTACACCCAAAATGGAAATCAAAGTACATGTATTATAACTGTGAAAATTAATACCTGCAAATAGACACTCAGATGTAATATGCATAAATTAACAACTGCAAAAATAGATACATTTACAGTACAAAATGTAACTAAATGAACAGAGATAATAATAAAACTATGGAACTTTAATGATCAATTTCAAATATTGAAGAAGAGGAAAGGATACATTTCATGGTGATAAACATAAAAGGGGTCAACATAAGTTCATGCTTTGTTTTGGATCCTACATGTATATAAATACCTCATGTTTGAATAACTTTTCTTATTCAGGAAAAGAAAGTTAAGAAATCAGCAATACAGAGAAGAGATCAAAGAAGCCAAAGAGGCAGTGGCTGTACAGACCAAACGGGATGCTGTGACGTATGATGATTTTGATATGTTCAGTGATAATGTCAAAATGGACACTGAACAAACAACAGATTTTGGTAGGTATAGAGAAGTGGACTGTAAAAATGTGAGGCGTGAAAAAAATATCGTAAAAGGCCATATTTTAGTGCGGTTCTAACTTTGTGATTGCTATCTTGCAACATGGTCGCGAAATATAATGTTAATTAACTGCATGATCCTTTATTGCAATTTAATGTAGAAATCAATCTATTCTTTGTGTGATTTTATTTTGATGGATATACTGATGACTCAAAATCTGCAAAATAAATCCCTAGGTGAGAATTTCCCCTTTTACAGTATATACCTGTTTAATAGAAAAACAAATAGACAAATGAGACCATACCAGGGAAGGACATTAACTGAAATCAAAACAAGCCCTGAATTGAAATTCTACCTGTTTTTACTACATAGTCAGTCAAATTTTCATTAAATTTAGCCAGCCCTACCAAAAGGTTGCTAGTCTGGAACTTGAAGTCAGGCTATTATTTTAAACTCTGCACCATACAGTGAAACTTGCCAAATAAACACATGAAAAACAATACCTCACAAAATTTCTGTTGCAGTTTTTAATGGCAACCCTATGCCTCTTGATTTTTTGCATGTATAATAGTTTCCTCCTATAGTACAGTTTTGGTCTAAAACAATTTTATGCCTGTAACTTATCTACATCCTGTTAACTGAATATTTCAAAACACATGGAAGTCTGCCATTCTAGTTTCTGCACATTATGAATTCTTTATAGGTACATCATCAGCAGATGCACGGAAAGTTGAGGAAAGATTAGGTCAGGTGAAAGCACTAGATGACAGTGACATGGAGGAAGGAGAATTAGATGCAAGATCTGACAATGACGACCTAGATTTGTTGGCAGATAAACGAAGATTTGAATATAAACCAGTTGATCCAGAAGCATTAGAAATGCAGAAGGAATTGGACGTTTTATTGAAATCTCCGCCCAAGAAAAGACCTATGATGAAAATGTATGCTGATGAACTTGAAGAGGAAGTACAGGCAAAAAAGTATGTTACTAGCTTGCAGAGCCATTATTATATCCCCGTCTTGAAGAAGAGGGGGGTATACTGGTTTACCTCTTTCTGTCAGTCCGTTTGTCCTTCCGTCCACAACATAACTTTCATAACAGTTTTCTCAGCAACTACTCAGTATACTGAGTGAGCTACTGCTCACGAATTCCTTGTTCATGGAGGATCAGAAGTGTTAAAGAATTTATATTTTCAGAATATAATTTCACCATCTTATCATTTACATGTATTTATTTCATAAAATGCTCAAACAATTAAAAATCAAAAACCAACAATATTGCTAGTGTAACATTTTAATACTAAGAGTTATTTATTAATACTGTGTATTCCAAATAACATGTACACGTATAAAAATTTAGAAATATATAACTTTTACAGAAAACAGTAATTGCACACAAAATAAACTAAACAAGTGACTTTATGAAGCAATTATATGTGTGATGTTTCACACTGTTTTAAATATTTTAGGAAACGACACTCTGGTTTGACAATTACAACAGATGCCAGGTCAGAGGGTGATGCTAGGAGTTTAATTGTTGGAAGACATTTAGATATGGACTCTATCAGTGGGAAGCCCAAAATAGACTTGAGAAGTAAACTGAAACGTAATAGAACACCTTCCTGGGATATATGATATGTCATTTATAGAAAAATTAATTATTAGCCATATCAAGTAAAGTAGTAGTTTAGTTTCTCATTCTTGCCACCCCATTTCAAAATGATCTGCCCAATTTGAAAAAAAAATTCTAGGTAGTCAAAATTTCAGGATTTATGTATATATTGGTATGTCGTGTATCTGTTTTTTATTTTATTTTTTTTAATGCAAAGTGAAACTTATGGTTAAAATAGGATGTTCTTGATCCATCAGATTCAGATTTTTGACTTCAAGAAAAATAAAGAATTAAAGAAATCTTCCTATTAAATTGCAATCAACTTTTTATTGCTGGAGAATCTACAATGTAACTTGATATGGCCTTATGTATTCCTTGATAATATTTATTTAATGCAATGTCTCATTGACCAATCACTAAAAGGTTTTAAATATGTGATTTTTGATTGCGTAATATAGAACACAAATATGTTGTGATTGGGTAATATTATTATTTGAAAAGACATACAAATAGTTTGATTGGTCAATGAAAAAACATAAGTTTGGTTGATCATTATATTAAGACAAGATGGATGTTTTTAGTGTTTATACCTTTATTTTCAGCATTAAATGATAGAATTAATGCTAATGAAACAATTACTGTTAACTTTTTGTATGTTAGTAAAAGAAACTTACATGGGAATATCAATTTTGAAGTTTCATCGATTTTTTATTTTGCATGACTATAATTTTGAGTACTTTCCAATTAAATGTCCATTTGTAGTACATGTATTACAATTTTTCTTATTAGATATTTATTTTTACAAAAAGCAAACATTTTGGCTGTGATTTGAGTTGGAATTTCTAAGGGCTTTTCCAGAAATAAATGTATGTGGTTGTGAAAAGGCACTATTTTCCAAACCCCATACAATTTTTGGCAATTTAGTAAAAGAATGTATTAACTTAATTGTGCCAACAGCCCCATATACTGTAAACCAACATATTTTTATTTCTTGTTTTTATTTCACAAGGCAATTTTGCAGCTATTTATTTTCACAATTTTTCATTAAAACAATTATACAACTATAAAAATGGGTCTTATTGCGACCATTTATGTTCACAAATTTCTGTACTTCATGAAATATGGAAAAATAAATTGCTTGTGAAAATCAGTTGGTTTACAGGGCCTCATTTTACTAAAGAACTTACAACCTACGATCAGTCGTAAATTATATAGAAAATTCAAGTGTTATGAATAAAGCTAGAACTTAGGACCTTTAGTAAAATGAGGACCAGTATTATTTCCTGGATAGCCCTAAGTAATATATGTGCATTGTATAAAGTTACCTTGATGGATAGCTGTTTTGACAACACTGACATTTTTTTATATAGAAAAAATACACACTTTTATAAATCTTGATTGTAAACAAAACTTGTGTTTGGAAAGATTTTTCCCTTAATGCATCTCATGTAATTTTTTGAGCCATGAAGACTTAAAAAATAAAGTTAAGAATATTTTGTTTTATTTAAGTTTTTGTTTTTGCCTGCTTTGATGTGTGACTGAGTAGTTAGTGTACACAATTCTTTACATAATGCACAAAATATTTTGATCCACATTATGCTGATGACATTACTCCTGATCTCTTCATATGCATTCATGTAACCAAAACAAAATTACAAGCTGACAATAAGCAACGAGAATCCAGGACTTGTGTCTTGTTGTTAAATGTTCATTTATCAATGTATATTCCATAATAGAAGAAAGAGATACAGTTTATTGATACCTTAATTGAACACCCTATGCATATAATCTTACATTGTTTTCAGAGGTATGTTTGAACCATTGACCAAAATATGATCAAATTTTGCAGAATGTATTCATCACACATTTTATCATTATTTTTTAGATTATGAATTTAAATGAAAACATTTTTAATTCTGAATGGGCAAAAGAGTTTAAACACTTGAAAATAGAAGATAACAGTAAGTTCATACTGTCAAATACCATCATTTCGTCCGTTTAAATACAGGAATGTTCGTTACTTTTCGGGAATTCTCTACTAGCATTTTTCTACCTCAAAATAGAATGTAGGTACATGTAATACATTTAATAATCGTGTTCGAGTCAGGGTGAGAGTTTAAGTTAGGATTCGTGTTCGAGTTAAAAGTTTTGAGCAAACAGTGGTTTTTATAGCTATAATCCATTTAAGACTCCAGTACAAGTTACATATCTAGTAAGAGTTTGAGTTACAAAAACTAGTTGGATATTTATTTTTAACACACTTACTTAATCATTTATATTTGCAACATTGCTGTATATACTAGAAATCAGGAATTAACTTTGAGATACTAAGGAACTGATGCATATTGATAATGCAGTAAAAGAAAAAGACCGACTTGAAACTTCTGTACAATGTTAAATGCCAAAGGCCAGGTGAGCTATTGCCATCACTTGGCGTCCTTCTTCTTCGTTGTCCGTCGTCCGTCGTCGTTAACTTTTCTTCAAACTTCTTCTCCTCTGAAACGACTGAACAGATTCAAACCAAATTTGGTCTGATGGTACCTTAGGGTATCCCCCACAGAACTGATGTGGGGCTTTTTGATTCGTTGAAAAACATGGCCGCCGTTGCTAAAAATAGACCAGGGGGGTCAGACTACTGTTTTTGGCTTGTATATCAAAAAGTATAAGAGATAGATGAAATCTGATACCACCCTACTGCTTCAGCATTAAAAGCTCTACAAAAGTCTCCATTAGGTCCAAGTTGTCAGATGACCCCTCATAGGGGTTACAGCCCCTTAAAGGTGAAAAATAGCGTTTTTTCATGTTTTTGCCCAATAGTATGAAAACTATTGCTGATAGAGAAAAGCTGTTGCTTGCTTAAATGTTCAGGTCATTTAGCTCTACAAAAGTCTCCATAAGGTTGAAGTTGTCAGATGACCCCTTATAGGGGTTACGGCCCCTGAAATAATGTTTTTTTCATGTTTTTGGCCTATGGAATGAAAACTATTGCAGATAGAGAGAAGCTGTTGCTTGCTTAAATGTTCAGCTAATTTAGCTGTACAAAAGTCTCCATAGGGTCGAACTTGTCAGATGACCCCTTATAGGGGTTACGGCCCCTGAAATAATGTTTTTTCCATGTTTTTGGCCTATAGAAATAAAACTATTGCAGATGGGGAAAAGCTGTTGCTTGCTTAAATGTTCAGCTCATTTAGCTCTACAAAAGTCTCCATAGGGTCAAAGTTGTCAGATGACCCCTTATAAGGGTTAGGGCCCCTGAAATAATGTTTTTTCATGTTTTTGGCCTATGGAATGAATACTATTGCAGATAGAGAGAAGCTGTTGCTTGCTTAAATGTTCAGCTAATTTAGCTGTACAAAAGTCTCCATAGGGTCGAAGTTGTCAGATGACCCCTTATAGGGGTTACGGCCCCTAAAATTATGTTTTTGGCCTATAGAAGGAAAACTGTAGCAGATAGAAAAAAGCTGTTGCTTGCTTAAATGTTCTGCTCATTTAGCTCTACAAAAGTCGCCATAGGATGGAAGTCGTCTGATGACCCTTAATAGGGGTTACGGCCCCTAAAATAACCTTTTTCATGTTTTTGGCCTATAGAATGAAAACTATAGCAGATAGAGAAAAGCTGTTGCTTGCTTAAACGTTCAGTTTATTTAGCTCTACAAAAGTCTCAATATGATTGAAGTTGTCAGATGACCCTTAATAGGGGCTACAGCCCCTAAAATAACCTTTTTCATGTTTTTGGCCTAAAGAATTAAAACTATAGCAGATTAAGAAAAGCTGTTGCTTGCTTAAATGTTCAGTGCATAAAGCTCTACAAAAGTCTCCATAGGGTTGAAGTTGTCAGATGACCCCTTACAGGGGTTACGGCCCCTAAAATAACGGTTTTTCGTGTTTTTGGCCTATAGAATGAAAACTATAGTAGATAAAGAAAAAAACTGTTGCTTGCTCAAATGTTCAGCTCATTTAGCTCTACAAAATATAGGGTTGACATCAAGACCAGGTGAGCGATTTAGGCTCCTGGGAGCCTCTTGTTTCTTCTTAAAATAAATTCGGACATTTATTTAAATGTTTCAATGGATACTCACACAAAAGATCTAACATGGTGTTATGTTACTTTTTGATTGTTTGGTTTTTTTTTATTCCAAAAATTTGATAGAAGACATCATGTGCTCTTTGAAAACACGTAAGTCTATTAACTTTTGCTCATTATGGACATCCCACTCCCAAAATTATGCCTTGCGTAAAAACTTAAGTTTTTGGTAAAGTATAACAGGAGGTAGATAACATAGGGCCCCCATGGGCTGTTTTATCATTGCCGTCCGCCATGGTTAAACTCAATCCCCGCCATGGTTAGAATTTATTTTCATCCTCCGCCATGGTCAAATTCCCGTTGCGCCATGATTAA
Organism: Arcuatula senhousia; assembly: GCA_963971305.1. Taxonomy (NCBI): domain Eukaryota; kingdom Metazoa; phylum Mollusca; class Bivalvia; order Mytilida; family Mytilidae; genus Arcuatula; species Arcuatula senhousia. The sequence goes on from OZ020308.1 coordinate 32,187,702, forward strand.
AATTCACACAAAGTTTATGTATATATATCTTTATTCTCATAAACCATAAACAATGGTACAGAGATTAAGCAAACAGTTAATACAATAATTATAATACAATATACAAAGGTACAAGCAGAAATGGAGGTACAGAGAGAAAACACAATAAACAATGTTTACATTTGATCAATAAAGGAAAAATGTATAGAAGACATATCACCAGTAAATTGGAAAAAAAACAAACGCGAATCCATGAACAATTATATTCAGAAACTATCAACCAATTGGCAATTTGTTAAATTGCCCGAATAAGTCGACAAGCTCCACAGGATTGTAAGGTTGCAGTACCGGGACATGACTGAGTCGGGCGCTTCATGGCCAAGGCAACAATGATCTTGTTCCATGGGCAAGGAAGATTCAAGTAAATGACATTGCCTGGTCATCAAAGAAGCAGAGGTACCAATGGGGTATCCGAATGTCAAAAGTCCGAAAGGGCAGAGACTAAACCAGTAAACACAAACAAGAACGGGACAAAAACAGACAACACGTAAAACATGGAAACACAAAACAACTGAATATCAATCAACAACGCGAACTCCAGTCGAAACAAGAGTAAACTCAGGTGCTCCGGAAGAGTAAGCAGTTCCTGCTTGCTATAGCACACCCGTCGCGTCGGAAGCGGAAAAGAAAGCCCATTGATACTTGGTATACTTGATCTTTAGAATGTCCTCTACCAAGTTTGTGAATTATATACACGTCGACCAACAAACATGGCCGCTGTTGCTTAAAATAGAACAGGGGGATCAGACCATTGTTTTTGGCTGTATAAGAGATAGAGAAAATCCGAAGCAACCTTCCTTATTCAGCATCAAAAGCTCTACAAATCTCTTCATTGAGTCGAAGTTGTGAAACGACTCCTTATAGGAGTTATTGCCCTTAAATCATTAAAATTGACCATTATTGCAGTTTTGACTATATCTTGAAAACGGTTAGAGCTAGAGAAAAAGTTAGCATTGTAGAATTATTAAGCTCATTGAGATCTTCAAAAATGATTCCAGGGTCAAAATTGTCAGATCAGCCGTTTAAGAGTTATTCCCCTGAAACTGTTTTTTTTTCCATAATTTTAACTGATTTTCAAAAATCTTCTTCTCTGAAACCACTGAAGGGATAGTTTTGCAACTTTGTATACTTGAAAGTTTGTGAAATTTATTCAAACTTTGGCATAAGAGATCAGGTGAGCGATTCAGGCTCCTGGGAGCCTCTAGTTCTATAATTCAAGTCGAGAAATTGTTGGCGTTCCACCGTTAATGAATTACAAATAAAAAGGTAATGAGATTCGTCGCCGATTTCATTTGCTTCACATAAGGTGATTTTCTATTTTCATGTGGTGTACTACGCCACCTTCCAGATTCTATAGAAAGATTGTGGTTGACTGTTCTAAAACGTCATAAGGTTATCGCATTTTTGTCATCTAAAAGGTTAAAGTAGTTTTCAAGTTCTATTTTATCTTTAAATATCCTATAATTTATTGCCTTTGGCGAGTCTTGAATAATTGATGCCCAGTTTTGGCAAAATTGATTCAATAAGCTTTGCTTGATAGATGCATGAAGCCATGAAATACTATAAAACAGTTGAAAATCCCAAATATATGGCAGTCCACATGTAATTAAGATATACTTTACATGCTTCAGCCAATCTATCTGGCTATTAACTTGTTAAATGCACAGATTATACAGTATGTGCGGCAGTTTGGATTCTTTTCCAGAAATAAGTATACCCCAATATTTTATGATTCTCAATTTTATATTGATATCTAAAGGATATCTTCCTAATTCCCCATACACCATATGATCAGGTGTAGTCTTTTTAGCGTGCATCAGCATTTTACAAAAGGAGTAGGGGCACTAATGCCAATATTTGGCCCCAAAATTTGAGTTACTCAGAATCAATTGTTTTTGGTGTAGATTTAAACAGAAGAAAATGAACTTAAAGAAACATGACAAATTTTGACCTTTTCAATGTCATTGTGATGTCATGGTGACGTCAAAGTTGATCAAATTTGGCTAAAACGCTTGAAAATGTGATTTTCTGGCCTTTTTGACACATATTTTGTTCTGGTAAATAGTGAGCACAACCATGTTCAAACAAAATATTTTTACTGAGCATGTGTCTGATTATTATGCACCTTTTCTGAAAATATCTTTTTTGAACATTGGTGTGGACCCTTTTGATTCAAGCGAATACTACCTCTAAATGTGTTAAAATACATAAAAAACGACCAGTTTTGTTATTTGACCGAAGTTTGAGGATCTGCTATGCCTCAGCCAAACTATTTATGCCAAAAAATCCTATTGGAAATATTAACTCTATATCTTAGCTTTTATATAAGCACCATAGTTTCTTTTTTGACAAATGTTCTAAAATGTGTCCAAATTTTTGGGCCGAATAAGGGCTTTAATGCCCCTACTCCTTTTAAGTGTACTCGTTCAATAGCTGTGTTATTTCCTATTCCACAGACTTCGCACCCAAACAATAGGATTGGTTGAATGACTTTGTCAAAGAGATCTAATTGACGTTCTATGGATAAGTTATGTAATCTACCTTTACGGATAATTTCGTACATGGCTATCTTCGCTTTATTTGCGTCGTATTTCTTAGCTTTAGCAAAGTTACCAGTTTTCGAGAATATTATTAATACCCCGAGATATAAAAATTCGTTAACGATTTCTTGTTCTTCATTACGATACTTAAAATGCAGGTTTCTCGGATTTCGACCTCTCGAGAATACTACAATTTTACTTTTATCGGCATTGACCTTAAGTTTCCATCTGTCGCACTATTCGTGTAACAGGTTAAGTTGATTTTGTAAATCGTCCCGTGATTCTGACAATAAGACTGTGTCATCAGCATAAAGAATAAATTGAGCTCGATGTTTATGTCATTAGTGATACTTTGGATACCAGATACATTATTCGTGGACATAAAATCTTCCAAATCATTAATGTATAACGAGAACAACAGAGGAGATAGATCTTTTCATTGTCGTACGCCAACATTACATGGAAAATAATTCGAGTATGTTTCGCCATTTAATATTCGAGATTTGATATTACTATACATATATATTAACTATCACTGCATACATTTTGCCATTGATTTGAGTTTCAAGCAATTTACCCCATAGTCCCGGTCGCCACACTGTGTCAAATGCTTATGCAAAATCGATAAAACCGCAGAAGAGTTTCTTTTTCTTATGTTTTAGAAGTTCAAATAATGGATGCAATGTCATAATGCTATATCAATGGTAGAGTATCCTTTTCGGAAACCCGATTGGTTTTCATTTAACAGTAAAAATTCGTCTATAAATTCACCCAGTCTCGTGTTCAAGATAGATGTAAAAAGTTTGCCAATACAACTGAAAATGGTTATAGGTCTGTAATTTTTCGGATCTGAAATGCTGCCTTTATTCTGATGAAAAGGAAGAATGTTTCCTACGAGCCAAATACTAGGAATCTTTCCAGAATCAAATATAATATTAAATAGTTTTAAATATATCGGTAATAAGATATGTGATGTATGTTTGATATATTCATAGTCGTCACCACATGCTTTATATTTCAAAGTCTTTTATACCTTTCAAAATTTCCGATTCCGAAATCTCACAATTTATATTCAAATTAATGGTATCATTAGTATCTTCGACATTCGCATATTCCGCGTTATCGGTATCGTCGCCGCTATTTAAATCTTTAAACAGGGTTGCCACACATCCTTGAAACCTGGAAAAACCCTTGAATTTCATTTGTCCGTTCAAGGTCCTGGAAAAGACCTTGAATTTGAAAAAAATGAAAATATCCTTGAAAAACCGTGGAAGTTGATAGGTCCACAATCAAAGGTTCATGATTTAACTATTTCTCAGAAAATTTCATCGGGGGACTGAAAGTTTGTCGACTATTTTCATCCTTGAAAATGGCTTAAATACCCTTGAAAAGTCCTGGAAAAACCCTTGAATTTTGCAACAACAAAATAGTGGCAACCCTGTTTAAAGAAATCAAACAAATTTTCTATAGTTGCTCCAGGCTTTTGCCTGCTTTGTCTCGTATTTGGAATATCCCAGTATTCTTTACTATTTTGTGTTCGTAATGACTGTAATTTCTTTTTCATATTGCGGCGGTGCGCTATGAACGCTTTGCTAGTTTCAAGCTTATATTCTTTCTCCTTTTGTCTTAGAAGATTTCTATTTTCTTCGGATTTACGTATTTTATATCGAGACTTTGCTACTCTGAAAGACTTTCTTTTAATACGGCATTCCGAATTAAACCAAGGTTTGTTTATTTTCGGAGATTTTTTTACCATTATTCAAACGTTGCTCATAAGTCCCGAAGACTTGTTCTGCAGGCCTAATTAACTAGCAGATCGTTTGTTTTCTCGATCAGTGCATCGATTTTATTTTGAGATAAGTCGTCGGTATTAACTCCATCTAACTCGCTTATCAATTGCTCAACTTTTTGAATATCAATATTCTCTATGAAAGATTCTTCTTTATCAGTATCCCAATTTTTAATTTTCTTCTTATCATTGAAATTATTTTGCTCAGATGTTGGGGGATTAGGTTTCCTTGATACTTTTACACATAGCTCAATAGGGTTATGTACATCAGAATACAGAGAAGAAAAATCAATGACATTCAAAGTATGAATACAAGATAACATGTCATTTGTACAAATAGAATAGTCAACAACACTTCACTGCTTAAAAGTAAACATGCCCATTTTGTCACCATTGACTCTACCATTCAAAATAAACAAATCATTATTTTTACATAATTCTAAAAGGTTCTTACCATAGTTATTTAAAGTACAATCTTTACTGTTTCTGTTAAGGTTCATATCAAAATTAGGTAGTGTATAACAATGATTCAGTACGTTATTAATAGGATTATGGCTATCATTAACAATTTCTATAAAATCCGCTTCTTTGCCTGTTCTACTATTGAAATCTCCATTTAGGAGTATATATCTGTAATTATTTGAAAAATTTAAATACTCTATTTCCATTCACTGAAAGGGTCATCAGCCCTATAAATGGAATTTTCGGGCGGAATATAAACATTGCCAATGATTATGCCGTTATGTTTATTTACGACTTATTTTCGACATCACAGAAGAGTGTCAAATCATGTCAAGACTTAATCAGAGCAAGATTAAACAACATCCAATTAAGGGTTGGGATTAGGGGGCCAACTAAAGGATAGCCAAGAACCGTACCAAAAGCGAATACAAGGACTGCGAACGTAAATGTAACCGTATTTATAAACGCCAACAAGGTGATATGTTGAGTAAATTACGTTCTGATAACCCTAAACTGTTTTATGCGAAATTCAAGAAAAAAAGGAGTATGAATTGTGATTTGAATGCATCTGACTTCTTCGACTATTTTAAAACTTTAGTATCAGATGTGCTGATACGAAATGTTAACCCAAATATGCCCGAAAATGACTGTGTTTTTGAAGAATTGGATCTAAGCATTTTGCAAATTGAAATTGAGAATGCCATTCGTCAACTGAAACGCGAAAAAAGCCACGGCCCGGACTGTTTTTTAAATGAGTTTTTAATTGAATCCAAAGACTTTCTATTGCCATTTTTATGTACTATTTTCAATGCCGTCTTGGATTCAGGTTATTTCCCATCTATATGGACTGATGCTATCCTTGTACCAGTGTTTAAATCGGTTGATGTAAACGATCCAGGGAAGTATCGTGGAATTAGTCTCGTCAGTAATCTAGGTAAATTGTTTACTACTATATTAAATCTTAGATTATTAAAATGGGCATCTAGTAATGATGTATTAACTAATGCACAATTTGGGTTTCGTAATGGTTATAGTACAGTTGATGCAATATTTTGTGTTTATTCTGTTATACAAAATACTTTATGTAAAGGTAAAGGTAAAAGATTATATTGTTGTTTCGTAGATTACAAAAAGGCGTTTGATTCTATAGATCGTATTTGTTTGTGGTATAAGTTGGCAAAAATAGGTATTAGAGGCAAATTATTATTAGTTTTGAAGTCTATGTATGAAAATGTTAGAACATGCATACGTTTCAATGGTTTTAACTCTGATTATTTCAGCAATAACCTTGGTGTCATGCAAGGCGAAGTTCTTTCTCCTATATTATTTTCATTTTATGTTAATGATTTGGAATGTGAATTTATTTCAAAATGTAATTTTCTCCTTGAATTTCAAGACATAGCATTATTTTTATTAATGTATGCCGACGATATGATTTTGTTTGCTGAAACTGTTGAAGAATTACAAAATATGTTAAATACATTGTCTGATTATACAGAAGAATGGGGTTTGTCTGTTAATGTCAAGAAAACTAAAATTGTTGTATTTAGAAAAGGTGGAACAATTAAAACACGAAGAATGGTTTTACAATGGTAGAAAACTTGATATTGTAGATCAGTTTTGTTATTTAGGTGTTTTATTGCATTATAATTGTAAATTTTTGATAACACAGCAGCATTGTGCAGAACAAGGTAGAAAAGCAATGTTTGGCTTAAGAAGAAATACATCTTCTTTATTTTTAAATATATTTACAATGTTAAGTCTGTTTGACACTTATGTAGTAAGTGTGTTAATGTATGGCTGTGAAATATGGGGAGCCTATAAAGCGCCCATGGTTGAAAAAGTACATATAGACTATTGTAATATTTTACTGGGTGTTAAAAGATCAACTAGTAATGTAATGTTGTATTATGAACTTGGTAGGTTACCACTTCAATATGAAAGATATTACAGAATGATAAAATTTTGGATTAAGATTTTGAATTGTAATAATTGTATTGTACAGTCATGTTACAAAGAATTGGTAGATAACTGTTTGCGTTGTAATAACTGGGCTTCATGTATTAGAAAAATATTGTATGATTTAGGTATGAATTATTTGTGGGATAGACAATTTGTGTTAAACTTAGATAACTCTCGTCTTTTGACTATCAGACAACGCTTGAATGATCAAGCAAAACAAGAACTTCACTTGGTATTGGATGCATCACAAAAATGTCGATGATATAAATATGTAGTTTCTAATATTGATCTTCAATTTTATTTACAAAAATGTATACCTACGGAAGCCCGTTAGTGTCAGGTGGAGTTTTTTAAAGTCGTGATCACAAATAAGCTAACTCGTGATCACAACTTCGTAACTTGTGATCACAACTTAGCTAACTCGTGACCACAACTTCGTAACTTGTGATCACAACTTAGCTAACTCGTGATCAAAACTTAGTAACTTGTGAGCACAGCTTAGCTAACTCGTGATCACGACTTATTAACTAGTGATCACAACTTAACTAACTACGTGATCACGACTAAGCTAACTCGTGATCACAACTTAGCTAACTCATAATAGACATAGTAACTTGTGATTACAACTTAGCTAACTTGTGATGACAAGTTAGCTTAGTTGCGAGTAACTAAGTCGTGATCTCGAGTTAGCTAAGTTGTGATCACGAGTTAGCTAAGTTGTGATCACAAGTTACTAAGACGTGATCACGAGTTAGCTAAGTTGTGATCACAAGTTACTAAGACGTGATCACGAGTTAGCTAAGTTGTGATCACAAGTTACTAAGTTGTGGTCACACGTTATTAAGTCATGATTACAAGTGAGCTAAGTTGTGATCACAAGTTAGTTAAGTTACGAATTACTAAGTCGTGATCACGAGTTAGCTTAGTTGTGATCACTAGTTAGCTAAGTTGTGATCACAAGTTACTTTAAGTCGTGATCACGAGTTAGCTAAGTTGTGATCATGAGTTAGCTAAGTTGTGATCACAAGTTACTAAGTCGTGATCACGAGTTAGCTAAGTTGTGATCACAGATTACAAAGTTTTGATTGCGAATTAGCTAAGTCGTGTTCACAAGTTGTTATCACAAGTAACTAAGACGTAATCACAAGTTTGCTAAGTTGTGATCATTAGTTACTAAGTTAAAACTCCACCTGACACTAACGGGCTTCCGTATATACCTGTTGTATATCGTAAGTTAATTACTAAGATTAGATTATCTTCTCACAATCTGTGTATTGAAACTGGACGTTATCATGTAGTTAATAGAAATGAAAGGCATTGTTATATGTGTAATTTGAACGTATTAGAGGACGAATTTCATTTCATTTTACAGTGTAATTGTTATGTTTTACTACGTAAAAAATATATAAAGAAGTATTATTGGTCTAGGCCGGGGTCTAGGCCTTCAGCCTTTAAACTAGTACAACTGCTTTGTGTGGAAAATGTTAAAGAGCTGTGCAATTTAGGGAAATATTTATTAAATGCCTTTAAGATTAGGAATAATGTTTAGTTCTAATGTATTGTAACGATAATTTCTGACGTATATACATGATAAACTTGTATAACTGCTATATTACTATACTGTCTGATGTACAATTTTATACTGATAAACTGTAATAGTTTAAAGTTAATCAAGAATAGAATATTTATTACTTGTTCAAAATAGATAAGACATTTAAAGAAAAAAATATTTTATTTTGTATTTTGTATTGCTTGTGCATATAGTTTGGTTCCTTTGTCAAACCAGTTTCACGTGCTTCAGCATTTTCTAAATGATTGAATTTTTAAATTATAAGTTCATTTGAAGAATGTGACGATTTTTTTCTAAATTCTTATTTTTTATACGACCGCAAAAAATGGTATGAAGCTGTCGTCGTCGTCGTCGTCGTTGTTGTCGTTGTCGTCGATGGCTGTTAACTTTAGTGTATGCACGATGACTTTAGTTCTAGTAATCCGAATGCAATGAAATTTCACAATGATATTCCTTACTATTAAAGGATGGATGGGATTGATTTTGGGGGTCCCACCTGTTTTGCTTTCAAAATTAGGGGCCACAAAGGGGCCAAAAATGCTACTTTTATCTTTGTTGCCACCATAACTTTAGTTCTAGTCATCCGATTGCTTTGTTCTTTGGCCTTAATGTTCCTTACCATGAAAGGGTGAATGGGATTGATTCTGGGGCCCCCCTTTTTTCTAAATTAGGGGCGCGACCCCCCTTCTCCCCTTATTATGTAACAAGGGGACAAAAGGGACCAAAATCGAAACTTTTTTACTTATGATCCGATTTTGAAATTTTTTTTGCATGTTTGTTCTTGTCAAATAGTGGATACAAAATTGAAAATTACTTTTTGCAACCCCCCTTTCCCTCCCTATTATGTAATAAGGGCCAAAATGGAAAATTTGTTGTCTAATTTTGATCTTCTTTGGAAAAAAAATAATTCCTTTTAAATTGTAAGTGGAAAGTCCACCAAAATCTGCATGTGTCAAAAACGTTTGTCAGTCCACCATGGGCTGCAAGTGTTCAAGACAATTGACTATCCGTATTGGGCCTAAAACGTACAGGGTTCAACATGTTGCGGTCGTATCATGCTGCGCTCGGCGAAGCTTTTTATTTTATTTATATTTTTTTTTTATTTAATTGTTTTGCTTTCTTTAATTTTTTTATGTTGTCTTTTAAGGATGTAGTTTTATATTAAGTTCTTTTGAAGAATATATATATTTTTCTGAATCCTTGTACTTATGTGTTATTTTTTTTTCCTTTTCTTATATGATATCATTTAACGGATGTTGAGTTTGAAGAATTCCCAGAATATAATTTGTTGATGCAATCTTTAAATGATTACAACTAAAACAATATAACCATACGTGTAATCCAAGACGAAAAAAATAAAATTTATATAAATACAGAAAAACATTGTGGATGAGAACTACCTAAATGTTAACGAAAAAAGTTCTTGGATGCAAAATGATGCTTAGTCTATGTGGTTTTGGACTGAAAGCTGCCAGTCAAGGAATCCTGAGTCTTTAATTGATGTAACTGTATTTCTTCTACTTTAATCTCATTTTTGCTCCATATAAAGCTTGAATCTCGAGTCAAACAAGGGTGACCTCATATGTTCTGGAAGAACAGAACTGCAACACGAACGACTTGCTTTCGGAGAATTGAGTAATGTGCGGGGCCCGGGTGGCGAATAGGCCCGCAGCAGAGCCTAGCTTGTCGTAAGAGGCGACTAAGGGTCTTGGGATTCTGACGTCGGGTCAGTGCTCAGCCCACAGAGCGACCAAGTGTGTACCCTAGGTGGCTGAATAGGGTAGCCCTCGTCCGCGGGGGTTGTCAGGTCTATAATACGGAAACCCTGACCGCCGACCATAGTGGGCCAACGTGTGTGGAGAATGCCACGCTTCATGCACGTAAAAGACCCCTTTGTGGACCGCCAAGTAGTGCACCACATAGGCTAAATTTTCCGCCCCTACCCACTTCACCCCTTTTCCTGTGGTTCTTCAAAATTTACCGTCCCTGTGTTTCCCACCCCATCCCATATTTTATATATTATCATCATTTCATGTTCATTGTATCATCATTTTCATGTTCATCGCCTGTAAATAACCTATATAGCGTTGCACGGGCGTAAAACACCAACTCACTCACTCACATTGTTAACAGGCACTCATTAATATTTTCTATGATATTGAGCATTAGCTTTGAAGAAACGTATGAAGTCAGACGCATACATGTAACCTCATTTAATTTAAATTTTGTGGGCGCAAGAAACGTGATATTAAACGCTCAATCATTATAGAAATATCATTTTCTGAAATGCCTGTAGCAAGTCGGGACCATTGCACTCTATAACTATTCCGGTGTGTATTCCATGTTTTGTCTTTTCTCTTGGACTTTGAGGTTGATCCTCTAAATTCGGTAAATTTTTGTCTTTTAAGCCTTCTGGATTTTTCATCATATATCCCATGAAAGTATTATATCTTTTTATCTAAAATATGATTACTCCATGTGGTGAAGAAGTAGCCCCTGCCGGGTGATGTTTTTGGAAAGGATCAACGCGCACAATTTAAACGTCAGTGAAGAAGATGCTCAACGTGTGGGTTCATTGAAGAAAATATTTTTATGCCCCATATACGAAAGTAGAGGGGGCATATAGTGTTCGGGGCCGTTCGTCCGTCTTTCCGTTCGTACATCCGTCCGTTTGTTCGTCCCAAATCCCCATGTTTCTAAATTCCCACTTATTGACAAATGCCACATCAATCATATTGGTATGGTAGGTGCACCTAAAGATGCTTAGCACAATGCATACTTCGGATGTTTGATTTGACCTTTATTTTCCGCATGGATGACCTCTTTCAAAAGATTGGTTTAAGTCTATTCCCAATTACTGACAAATGCCACATCAATCATATTGGCATGGTAGGTGCACCTAGTGATGCTTAGCACAATGCATGCTTCGGATGTTTGATTTGACCTATATTTTCCGCATGGATGACCTCTTTCAGAAGAATGGTTAAAGTCCTTTCCCACTTACTGACATGTGCCACATCAACTATATTGGTATGGTAGGTGCACCTAGTGATGCTAAGCAGAATGTATACTTCAGTTGCTGGCTGTGACCTATATTTTCCACCTGAATGACCACTTAAAGAACAATTGTTAAAGTCCATAAAATTATACTCTTGGAACAATACATGGTTTACCAATTGCGGGAAAAAAATAAATGTTGCGAGATTGGGCATTATGTCTGTTGGACATATTCTTGTTTTTTTATACGAAGAAAGTATTTTATCTTTAACATTTTATGTTGAATAATATTAAATGATAAAGTAAACATTTAAATACAAAACGAAAAAATCATTTTATCTTTTTTTTATATATATAATTGTATATTTAAATTATTTTTATAGAAATTAAACGATTTCTTTCTTTATATTATATTCTTATTCTTTTTGTTACTTTAAACATAAAGCCTTTATTCTTCAAAATTTACAGTTGAATTACAGGTAAGAAAAAAATCTTAGAAATCCTCTTGAGGGGCCCTTAATCCCCACCCTTAATTGGATGTTGTTATTGCTAATTATCAAATGTTGGAGAAACAGGAATAAACCGTTATGGCGCAGAAAACAAAAAGATCAGCCAGGAGCATATTTAAATTTTCGCCTTAAATTTACGTAAATGGACGTAGCAAGAGCTTGTGCCTTATTTGTTTATAGACAAGCAAGTAGTGAAGCTAAGACGTCTTCGTCTTGTAAGTCACAAGCCTTGTTCAATGCAGAATGGCCACCTAAAATTTAGATATAATTATTTAAGATTCGCAATACTTAATTTCTATCTACTGTATTTCTATATTTTTATGTCTTATTTTTGTTTAGTTTAAAATGTGTACACAACACAATTGCCCTCGGGGCTATGATATTGATAATCTGTGTAGGACGCAATATTGGATTTCAATAATATAAATACGACATACAGGTCTATGATACGGCACACCAATAAAATGAATACGAACTTCGAAAAAATATTATTTTTTATGAAACTATTTTTATAAAGCAAATCCATGATGGTATTATAGACTGTGAAGGTATTATTAAAAAAAACCAAAAAAAAAAAAAAAAAACAAACCAAAAAAAAAAACCAAACAAACCCAATGGGTTTTCGGTAAGTTATGAGGGGATTTCGATAAAAATGGTTTTCGTTGAATCGAACTACCCAGCTATCAGCACGTTAGCGAACAACAGCATACGTCGTTGAATGTCAAGAGTGCGTTGCAAAATTTTGAACATGCTTGTAGCACGTTGCTTTTAGTGTTATTTATCCATGTATAGAAGATAATGATATGTGGAATAAGTGTACACGACACAACCTACAATATCAACGACAATTTTAAAAATATACAATGGAAAACAGCCAGCAGCCTTCAATGTGACCAGTGGTCGATGCTCGCTGTTTTTCAATTGGTCCTGGATTGAAAATAAACTACATATGATTCAAGCCTAATCCTAAAGTGCAATGAAAGACCCTCTTCTCAGACAAAAACAATTAACATAGAGTCGACGAAATACAAACATAAGCTTTGATAAATATTCCTGGCTTAGGACAGGCACATTTAGAATGAGGAGGCGGGATTAAACTAGTTTTTTTTGTGTGCCAACCTTCCCCCTATTGACAATCAATAACAAAGCACAAACTAACACACAGTAAAATCAATCGATAGAAGCTCAATTCAATAAGAGAGAACCTGAGACAAAAGGACATCAAGATATTAACGGGACATAGATATACTCCCTTGGTAGCGCTCGAAGTTACTGACAACTACTAGCAAAGAAGTATCTATCGATTGATGTAAAAATCAAGTATGTTGATTTAAAATCTGACACAACACGTCAAACAATTAATGATTTGGTGATGTAATCATAACACAAAACCGACACACTTGACCACTGTAATGCTAAAAAATGACATAAGTATAATAGGCAATTAACATTTTAAATTATAAAAGCATCAAATTATCAATATTTTTACCATTCATAAAGACTAAATTCAAAGATTTTATTAAAATTCCATTTCATAAATAAAGGTAATAACAAAATTACCGAACTTGGGGGCCAATCTAAATGTCCAAAAGAAAAGACAAAACATGGAAGACACACAAGAATAGTTATAGATCGCAATGGTCCTGACTTGGTACAGGCATTTTAAATGAAATGATGGGTTAACCCAGGTTTTATGACGCGCCAAACCTCCTTCTTTCCGGCAGAACAAACAACTCAACACATTTGTGAAGACATAATAAGGATAATAAGATGATCATCTCAGTACAACAATCAGCAAAACACTAATCGTAACAAACACTAACCAAAACGTTCAAATTAATTTTTAATTTTTCAACCGCAGTGGCTGGTAACGAAGGAAAATTTTTTTAGGGACCGTATAAGACGCATTTCGTGTAACCTTGGTCTAAGAGTCGGTCACGGAAACAGCGGTGTCGTATAAAAAATCAGAAAAAAATATACAAGCTCTGGCATATCGAATAAGTTGTGAAATATAAACACCGTAAGCAGGTGAGGTAAGTATAGAAAATAATGAGATGTGGATAAGTGTACGCGACACAGCCCACAATCAAGCGGCAATAAGAAAAACCACAATGTTGCTTTCAAGGTTAAGGAAATTAATAATTTGAAAATTGAAGTCGTCTCTTTTATCGTATTTTTTGTACTGAGATGACCATCCTTGTCATATTCGAGCAGTCAGAAAGGTGGTCAGAACGAGACAAAAGAATATGCGCTCTTCAGTAAATAAGGTAGAACTTGATTCGGGATGTTTACGTAGTAACTATGGGCATTAAAAAGTTTATTAGAGCATTTTTTAAAAATAAAATGTGATATAAAATATGTAAATTGAAAGTAAACAACACCGAATTTGCCTTGGTTTATTAAATATGCAGCGTGAAAAGAGCAAATTTCTCATGTTAAGTAATATTATGGGGTCTGATTTCCTTTGTGACAAATAAAACATCATGCTCTAAAAAATCTGAAAAAATATATCCAACAGATAAGACTCCATCCTTTCTGAAAAAAAATTCCAGAACCCGTCGCTATACCGGTATTGATAAAAATGATTGTCAAAGTTGTGCTAATTTCATAAGTTATTAGTGAATCCCCCTTTCTAAATATAGAAATTTCATTCATAAAATAAATAAACATTGAGAGTATCTCATACCCAGCTAAAAATAGCAATGGTCTACTCGACTTCCTAAAATATTTTTTCTTTAATTCTGCAATATATAAGGCCTTAACTGGTGAAACTGTTTAAATTTTACTTTTTATTAATATAATGCATATCTTTGTAATAAAATGATAATAAGCAAATGTAAAATGACGTTTTAGAAGGGGGGGGGTCTATTAAGTGAGGTTTGTTCGATTTGTGAAACTGTAATCGTCTCCCTTCATTTGGCTAGCAACGTTTTAGACTTGCTTGTGACAAAAAAAACCCCATTTTTCTTTGATTTCCTTAAAATTTTGTCAACAAAACAAGCATAAGATTGGTCGTCATCTGTCAAAGTATATAACCCGTCGCACTTACCATCATTTTTAAAATTCAACATGTCTATCACCTTTATAGAGTTCCGGTTATTCCTTAGAGATAATAAATTCCTTTTTTGTCACAAATTATTATTCTATGCGTAGAACATCCTAACTAAGAAAAAAGAACAATATTTTGTCCATTCTTTTGTACCCGAACTTGAAAATAACCACGACCTACTTTTTATTAATCAAAAGATTAAGTTTTTGATTTCAGCTCATCGCGTCATTCAAAATGATGTGGTTATCGAATCAGTTCGACATACAAATTATTTACAAGGGAGATAATATTTTGTCACCACCTGTCTGACTGCGAGATACAAATCCAAGAACGACGTGAAGCAATTGGATTCGATGGTTTCCTTAATCTCTAACCCTGGAGGATATATCAAAGAAATCCATCTACCAAACGAAGCGTTGTTTACAGAGAGGACATCGTCAATATATCTGAAATAAAGGTAATAACAAAACTACCGAACTTGAATGATCAATCTCATAGTCCAGAGAAAATTACAAAAACGAATCAATCATGGTCCTGACTTGGTACAGGCATTTCAAACGAAATGGTGGGTTGAACGAGGTTTTATGCCGCCAAACCCCCTCTTCCATTGCGATCTTAGGATCCGGTTATGACCATAGAACACAACAAAGCTGAGAGACATTATAGGGATATTGAGGTGATCATCTCAGTACAGCAGACCAGTCAAACACTAATTAAAACAATTAACCACCATATCTTTTAACTCAATTTTGAACTTTTCTACTAGAGGCTGATAACGAAGAAAGATTTTTTAGGGATCATATGAAACGTATTTTCTTATAGCCCTGCTCCAAAAGTCAGTCACGAAGAAATCGGTGTCTGATAAAAAAATCTGTGAAATGTGTGCAAGCTCTGGCATATCGAATAAACACCGTATGCAGGGGAAGTAGGTATATTGCTCTGTAGATTAGGAAAATTAATAATTTGAAAATTAAAACTGCTCTTTTATCGTAAATATGAAAGTGAGATTTCAGGACCTTGCCTCTTTCATCTTCTTGTTCTTTACCAGTTCTTGAAGAAATTCAGTCTCGTTAGAGTACAAAAACAAATCGGCGAGGAGAGGAGCATTTTTAGATCCTTTATTCAATAAATTTTCAAGCCAGTTTTTCATTCCCACAGAATTGTTTTTGAAGTATTTTTTTCTAGA
Source organism: Arcuatula senhousia (assembly GCA_963971305.1). Classification (NCBI taxonomy): domain Eukaryota; kingdom Metazoa; phylum Mollusca; class Bivalvia; order Mytilida; family Mytilidae; genus Arcuatula; species Arcuatula senhousia. The sequence continues at coordinate 32,203,805 of OZ020308.1, forward strand.
CAGCATTACCGTAGAAATCGGGATGGGATATTCCCTTTGAAAAATTCGACGTGTACAGTAAGGTATAGATATTTATGATGAACCGTAGTAAACGACTTCACTTATTTGTGTTAACGATATCTTTGTTTAAGTAATTTTTTTTGTATTACACCGGATTTTATTATTAAAATCAGACACACTACTGCATCCGGGCATATCTAACCAACTGTGAAATATATACCCCGTAAGACGGAGCAAGTGATATATCTCCCTCTAGAAAAGGAAAATTAACGATAGGAATTGAAAAGTTATCCCGTTTATCATATTTTAGTTTGTAATTTTCCACTGATAATATTTAAATCTAGATCTAAAAATGGGCATCTATCACCGATTAGGTTAGATTTATTCAAAGTTAATTCCTTGGGATATATTTCCGTAATAAAATTGGAAAATGTGGGAATGTTTAGTGAACGAATGTCGTCTAAATATCTGTTTGTTTAATTAAAAGTTTCAATGAGATGTTGTTTGTTGGGGTGGTTTTGAAGTTTCGCCATAAATTGGGATTCATAACAATATAAGAAAAGGTCAGCAATAAGTGGAGCACAATTAGTTCCTATAGGGATACCAATGATTTGGCGATAAATTGTTTTCCCAAAACGGATATAAATGTTGTCAAAAAGATACTTTAGAACAGTTATCATTTCTGCATCAGTCCAATTGACGTAACCTTTATGAGTCTCATTGCTACAAAACGATTTATTAAATAATTTGGAAACTTTAGAGCAGATATAGTCACTTTTAGATTTATCGGAACACCATTTAACCATATACATGTATTAATCAGATAGTGAGGAAGATTAGTGTACAAAGTAGAACAATCGTAGCTATCAACTGTATGGTAAGTACATTCAAAAGCATGAACTTTGTCTAAAACATCGAGCGAATTTTTCACACCAAAAATGATTTATACCGTTGTTTTCAAATATCTTTTCGCAGTATCGAATAATAAATTCTTTCATTGAAGTCAAAGCAGGAGATAGGACTTTAGAAATATTAGTAAGAGAACACTTACTTGAAGCAGATATGAAACGAGATTTGAAAGGATTTTTGTGTAATTTAGGAAGTATAGATTCTGTAGAAAAGTTTTTGATAAGTCTTTTCCGCTTTATTTTACACAGAAAAACAGGAGCGTTTTGAGAAAATTGAAAAGACGTCATTTTCGTGCTGTAGACGCGTAACATAATCAAGCAAACATCTTTGCATTTCTGGGTGTAACTTTTTTAATTGTTGAGTAATACATGTCATATTTTATAAACCGAGACGTTTCGACCAACTAAAAGTGTTTATGACTGAGAAATATCAAAATAAAGCGCAATTTTGTTTTATCGCCATTTTTCGTTGTGAAAAAAGTATGTAGACGCTACGAAAAGTGGCCCACAAAAATATTTTTTGACAAGCGATTTTATTTATAAATGATCTATAAAACCAACGGCAACAGTTCTGATTTATAAAGTACAAACCTTTATACTTTGACCATTTTTTTTGACTTTTTATAAGTAAAATGTTATGAACAGACGCAAAAAACAAAGTACCCAAAAATGAAAAACGATGTTTTCAAGTTTTTTAATCTAAAAAACCAAGACGCTGTGGTTCTGCACAGTAAAAAATATTTTCTGACATGTTTGTAGTTGTGGTGACTTTGGTCTCTGTGTGGTGAATCGACAAAATTATCAAGCAATAATAACATTTTCGAACAACCAATAATTGTGACAAATAAGTTTATTTTTCCGGATCCCGCAATAGCTAGACCCAATGTGGCTATTTTGTCATTTTCAAAAAATCAATAAAATGCTTGAATTGTGTGTGTCTGATTGACCTATTTTGCATAAGCATTATTTCTGTCTGTGATAATAAACTTTATTCAATGAATTAACATTTTGCAGTCAAAAATTTATAAGAAAGTACGCTAAAACATGTGCACAACCTGATAAAATGTACGCTACATGATCTAGTTGAATCGCATTGTTGCTTGAAAACACCGCCACATAAAAGCATGAAAAACGAAGATGCTGTGTACAACATTTTTGCAAGATTTAACTTATTTTTGGTGTCCGAATAGTATTTTGTCCTTTATAACTTTAATCAATTAAGTAAATTTTCGCAATCCAAAATCAAATATCCATTACACTAAAGCTACGCAAGATATGCTACACTGACTAAAATATAATCCGAAGCAGAACACATATTCTACTGGTCGCGGCCATATTGTCTTGATGGAAATCCGAAGATTGAGAATCCGAATATAGCCACCGAGTGAAAAGTTAAAGTATGTACATTGCAAAGAGCTTTTGTAAATGTAGAAACGACAGAAACAAACGACCTAATCTCAGTATCCTAGAATGTTTTTTTTTTATAATAGGTATTAATAAACAAGTTCATCAGGTGATTCGAATGATATTTTTTTTTCGCCCTTCAGATATGTTTTTCTGCAAGGGTATTACTGTACAGATAAGAAATTTGAAGCACTTACAGGGTACCTTCTTGTAAAAATCTGAGTTAAAGTACAAGTGATCCCAGTGTCACACGACGTAAAATTAGCCGATTTGGGCGTCGATTTTTTTTGTCGAACTTCTCTTAACTCCAACAAGCTCCATACCTGTGACATGTAAATGCCTGGAAAACTGCAACGGAAATTTGGCATCTATGTCCATTATATATAACACGTTAAGTATTCGTCAAACGGGAAGTAGTTATTTTTCCGGCATAAAATCAGTTTACACCTTATAGTACTATGCGATGAAGCTACATACCAAATATCAAGAGGCTGTGGCATGTAGTTGCCTAATAAACTGCGACGAAAATTTGGCATCTATGTCCATTATATATAAAACGTTAAGTATTCGTCAAACAGGAAGTAGTTGTTTTTCGGGCATAAAATCGCTTTACACCTTATAGTACTTTGTGATGAAGCTTTATACCAAATATCAAGAGGCTGTGGCATGTATAGTTGCCTGGAAAACTGCGACGGAAATTTGGCATCTATGTCCATCATATATAAAACGTTAAGTATTCGTCAAACAGGAAGTGGTTATATTTCGGGCATAAAATCGCTTTACACCTTATAGTACTATGTGATGAAGCTACATACCAAATATCAAGAGGCTGTGGCATGTAGTTGCCTTGTAAACTGCGACGGAAATTTTTGTGACGCCACAGGACGACGCAAGACGACGGATAGTGCCAAAGGAACCCCTATATGTCGCTTCTGCAACATGTTGCAGGCGACATAAAAATGTAAAGACATTAGGATTTTTACAATTTCGCACTTAAATGTCACACTTGCTCATTTTGACGTTTTTCAATACCCAGTATTTAAAACGACGTAATCATACAGGTTAAGCAAACTGTCTGCGGTTGGTTTATTTTATTTTTTTCATATGAATCTTTATGTTTATTGGGGGTGGCATATCCCCCTTTGATGCGATTATATTGCTGTGTGCATGTTTATTGAAAAAATAATTTAAAATTTTAATATATGCAAAAGCATAATGAAAGAAAACTTATACTTGGAAATAAATACGTTCTTGTTGTAAGCATAATAGAAAACATGACAAACATGACACGAAAAGCAAAACAAAAAATAAAATAAAACTGAATTCTGATAAATATTCTAAAGTACGAAAGCCTATTAACGCATTTTTGACTTTATTCTTTTTAGATAGGTATTTGGCCGAAATTCTACAAATGAGTTTTGAAAATGATTAATTCTGAGTTTCACAATTGACATTAAGTTATTTATAAAATTGTCATGAGAATTAGTATCTGCATCTTCTCTCTTGATCTATGATTTACAGTAACAAGTGATAAGTTGTTTTTAAAGCCTAAAATTAAACTAATTAGCTTGGGTTTGAAAACAAACATACTGTCATTTATGTACAAGAGTAGAATTGTGGATATAATTAATTTAACTTCTGATTGTATAGATGATGTAAAGTATCAAAGAAGAACATTTATTTGAAAGTGCCTAAATGATACACACCAAAATTAAACCTGGCCTGGGCGCCACAAAACATGAAAAATTACTTAAGTCTGAGAATATTCTCAACTCATTGTGACGTCAACAAATTAGAAAGTTTTGATTGGAGTCGCCATGGAAATTAAGAATATTCTTAGACTTAAGTATTTTTAAAGTTTTGTGGCGCCCAGGCCTGGTCATTTTGATCTAGAACCACTATCTAGGCTATCTATGCAGGCCAATCTAATTAATACTAGTTTTAATTAGATTACTATGCAACCGAGCTCACAGAGGCAAAATTCCAAAAAGTTTAGCACAGTCCCCACCCACAATGCAATGCAATGACCCAAGTTTCATCATTCTACTCCCAGTGGTTACAGAGATTATCCTGGACATTAACGCCATACGTGCGTACGTAGATTCTCTCTACGTACATACGTACATCGAACATCAAAACATTATCCTGGCGCTTTCGCTAGTGCGGGAATAACAAGGGGTTCCCCATCTCTTGGATCTTGGTCCTTGGTCTTGGATTAACGAATTAAAAGATCCTTTGCAAAAAACACATTTTTATATACAAGAATATTTTGAAATTGAAAACCCAGAATGGTATTGACACAAATAGACTCGGTGAAATTTCAACAAGATATCTTTATCGGCTGCTGAGAATTACAAATAATTTAATACAAAATCCACAGTATACCAACAGTGACACAAATGGTCATTATATTTTTGTACTAACTGATAGTTGACGGGTTTATTCAAATTGCTGTAAAATTGTTAATAATGGTAAAAATTTTGTAAAATTATAATAGAACGACATTAGAGAGCTTAACTGAAATACAAATGACAACAAAGTTCCAGACAATAAATTTTGCTACGCCTGACGCGCGTTTCGTCTATTCAAGACTCATCAGATGCGCTCTACAACGATATTAAAACTAACGCTTTAATTTGAATTTAAATTAGCATTACCCATATTTTTAAAATGCCTTTTCTTAGTAAATACAAAAGATATCTGAAAAATTCTTTCAATTATATGTTTTTATTAATGTCTTATTACTTTTCATGTGAATTTTATATGACAGAAATCCTTCTTCAGAAATATTTTTTTACTTAATCCTTGCTGCCAAATTATTATTTTCTCGTACAAAATAGGACTTAGAATATTTTTAATTAAAACCAAGCACCGATCATGTTAAATGATCGGTCCCTTAAATAAATATCCTTATTTCGACTAAATGCCAATAACACACCCTTCATGTTATTTGTGAACAAAAGGTCGTGGAGAATCAGTAAAAACAAATCTAACGAAGAAATCTCACAAAATGTAACCTTGATGTTACGTTGTAAAATTGTTCATAAATATTTCACGGTGGTGAAGTTATTTTGTATCTTGTCATAAAGGTTTAAAACGTTATTAGCACTCGAATTTCTTAATTATCATCGGTAAAGAGACCGACAGTTTTATCCTATCGCTTCAACGATCCTATAGCATCATCTATTGTTATGTTTTTCCATTTGCGGATTGATTTATCCATTTCATGACCATAAAACTCCTCAAGCTCATTTCTGAATCTGTACGTAAACCATTTCCAATATAGCGAAGATTCCATCCCAGGGTTCGGCTCAATGTCCCAATCAGGAAAATAGTTTGCAAAGTCTTTACAAAAATGTAATTTGTCTGAAGTTAATTTTCCCTTGTATTCACAACTACATTTATTTGCTTTTGCACAAAAACTATTATGACTGAAACGTACACTGGAAGCAACCTCTTCATGACAAGTCATTGAAACAAATATTTTGGTATCACTCATATGCACACCTTTTACTGCTTTAGGTCTGTGCTGTAAACATTTATGTCGGTCTATATGATTAACTTCTGTTCTTTGGCATATTTCACTGCAAAATGGACATATCTCGTCACATCCCCAAATTGTTTTGATAATAAAGAAGAATGGATTCTCTTTCCAAGGTCTAAATCTCCCATCTTTAATGTCAAAGTGACTAATTAATGATTCTTTCATTGTGTCAATTAGAACTTTTAAGTTGTCAGCAACGCCCATATAATCTTTAACCGTCTTGTAGTCTTCAAAATAATCAAAGGAGTCTGGGGGCAATTCAAATTTAGTTGAAAGTTTCTGTTGGAATGCTTTTATCCAAGACTTTGCGTCTCCAGAAGAACTTTTTGTAACATCACATGCATAATTTAAACACTCCAATATATTATCTATGTGACTATTGACCATGGTTTCTGTTAGACTTGAGTATCTCGACATTTTTCTGTCCTTTGTTGACAAAAGTTCCTTTTCGGCCAAATTCTTTACCCAGTCAATCGCAAATTCTTTAGGTATTCTTATAAATTTGATGTATTCATCGAAATTGCCCTTTTCTGCAAGTTCTTTCATCATTTCAATAATAAGATGATGTTTAGTGACCAATTTTTCTCCTTTAATTATGTTTGTTACCCGATATGGAAGTTGTTTTTCAAAATCCTTGATACATAATTCTTCTAAGCTACTTCCCAAACTCTTTGCCAATGTAATTGTTTCGCTTTCTTCTTTGACAATTCCTAAAAACTGTTGTTTTAAGGTGACCTCATATTTGGACATGTGTGCTTTTTTGCTGTTATTCTTCTCAAAGGTTTCATCAAGTAGGGTAAATTCATTAGAAATATATCTTGCAATAAAAACTGCTAGTTTGACCTTAAATTTTTTTGTTATATAAAAATTTCTTGTTTTTCCATATTCTTTGTTGTTTGCCTCAACATAATCTGAGAGTTGATCAAAGATGGGCGTCACATAACCTTTATCAAATCTAATGCCGTCAGCCTTTTGAATTTTTCTGATATAAGTGTTTAAAGTAAGAAAAAATACATTAAGTTCTGTTATTGCATCTCTTATTACCGTTTCAAGTGTGGTAGGATATACAACATGTACAAATTCAGCGATCCTTTTCATTCCCTTCTCGATCATGTGTCTTGGTGGACGAACATGTTCAATGTCGCCTGTGGTGATGTGTGTAAACGAAAAATTTTCAGCCAATTGGTCTGCACGGGAAAAATTACTATCATGCAGCTTATCATTGAACACTTGTTCATGCCTGACTAATTGCAAATCCGTGCTAAATCGTTCAGTCAAGATGTTATCAACTTCTTCTTTGACTGATAATTGTCTTCCAGGAGTTTTGTCTTCTTCAAGTTCAACATTTGCTAACCATTCATCCCACATGTTTTGAAATATTTCATCTAATTCATCAGACGACATTTCTTTGCCTTTATTTTGTTTCGCTAAATTCATCGCTCTTTCTTTTATTTCTCTTTCGTGATGTTTTCTTTTTTGTTCTCGAACGAAGTTTCCGGAACACTCCTGATTAATTTCGTCAATCTTCTTTTTTATTTCGTCTTGTAGATTTTTTTCGTGTTCTAGAATTTTAATGTGGCGATTTTCTCTCCATTGTTCCATTATGTCTTTTAAAGAACAATTATCAACGAAATAATTCCATCTTTTGACGGCATCTCTCTGTTTTTTGGATAACAAATCTTTTAGTTCAAGTGTTAAAGCATTAGCCCGTTTTTCTAATTGTTCGTGATTTGGACAGCTTATTAACTTTCTACGGGCTTCTTCTCGTAGAAATGTATAGAAGAAATCATCCATAAATGACTTTAATTTAAAGAACTCTGTTTCCATCAAGTTATATGCCTTTATTTCTAGCGAGTTTCTAAAACTGAAGACGAAGTCCTCTGCAAGTATTCCTCTCCAAAAGTCCCTAATCGTACTAATTGTTTCGGACATTTTCAAAAACATCGTTTTGGTAAGCGCGATGTTGTTTATCAAATGGTTTCTTACTTTCTCGACCTTTTTACTGTACCCTATGTTGATAGGTGCCATTGGTGGATCTCCCATGAAAAGATCTGATAAGTAAAAGACATGTGAATCAGGATCTAGTTCTAACACCTGATTAAACCTTGTTACGTCCATAAGACCTTCTTGGTTTGCTGCTTCTGTTGTCATTTTGTCTAGCTTGTCGACCATTCTTTGTCTTCCATGAATATTGGCAGCCTTAGCGTTTGAGGCAGGAACATTTTGATGGGTAAAGATGCAAGTGTGGTTCATGTTTATTTGATTATTAACCATCTTTAATCGAAGAAGTGCATGAACAGCTATTTGAAGAACATCTTCAAGTTCCGTCGCGTTTTCACCTTTAATATTGATTATGGTTATGTTTCCAAGTCCTATCACAAACGTTGCAAGTTCATTATCATGCAAATACATGTGATCATCTTGATCATGGGCTCTTAGTCCTTCAGTGTCAATAACAAGAATGTACGAAAATGGTAGTTTTTTATTGTCAACTTTTAAAAGCTGGATGTATACACCTCGAGTACATCGACCTGCGCTGACTGGAAATTTCAAACCAAACATAGCGTTTAACAAAGTACTTTTTCCTGAACTTTGAACTCCAAGAACAGATATGGCAAGGATCTGTTCATCACCAATGACATCTACAAGACGCTGCAACACAGCTTCTACCCAAGTTAGAGGTATCATTGCAGTATCCCCATCCATGATCTCAAAAGGATATCCATACTGTATTAGTTTACATGCAAACTCTACAAATTTGGATCGATTAAAAATACTGTTTAACTCTGCATGTGGTGTGGCTTCAAACATTTGCCCAAGCTCTCTTATCAAATGTTCTAAACCGAACGACCCAGATTTCAGTATCTCCTCACTTTGTGATAACTGCTTTTTTAACACTTCACAATCAGAGTTCTTTTGTTCGTCTTGAGCCTCTTTTAGTTTTTTCCAGCATTTTTTATAGTCTTCAGTACGCTGTGGAAGTATTCGTCGATTTCTATCATCAATGTATGACATGATCCATTCTATATAAATACTGAATTCCGTTTGAGACCAATCACATATTGTCTCCATCTGCTTACAGAAGAGTTTCATCAACGGAGAAATACCACTTTTTAGCTGTTGAACTTGTTGCATTCTTATACTTAACATGTTTTCTTCCAGTTCTCTTTTTTTATCAATTGTTTTAGATTTGTAGATTGCCTTGTAATCTGTGCTGTAATTGTGCCATAACACCCCTTGTATTGGAACAAATAAGTTTCTTTCACCATCTGGATGCTTTTCTAAAACGGCTTTAAAGTCATTAGCGAGATTCTCTTCTTCGTTGAAACAATCATCGTCCTTTTCTTGCAGGACATGTAAGTTATCCACTAGTCTTGCAGCTGTTCTGGTTTCCAAAACATCCGTCAATAGTTTTCTTAGTTTCATAGCCACGTCAAAAATGCTCTTTGCATGTTTGGACGACGAGGATCCCAAGTTGAAAAACACTCTATTCAGTGTCGATAATTTTTTGTTGACATTCTCTTCAAACTGTCTTTCCTTGTAATTTGCCTCTAGTGCATAAATTAAAAAGGTGTCTTTCGAGATTAACTTGTGATCTGTTTTAATATCATTTATGTGTTCTTCTTTAGCCAAGACAACTACAATATTCGATAGCTGCAATATCTTGTTGAATTCCACGGAATTTTTTGTAGCATCTCCTCTCAAATTAAGAAACATGATTGTTTCATTGAAAAGTCCTGAGCGATCGTCTTTTGGAAAATACCACGATGATTCAATTGTTCCGTTGGCAATTTGTCTTTTAGTTTTGCCTAAAGGGCACTCTACATTATAAAACGTGGGATAGGAATCTTCACCCATAATCATGTTGAGTAGTTTCGACTTAGAGACTGAGACGTCACCAATCTTTACAAAAGAAACAATTTTACCTTTGTGGAGTAATGCATCGACTATCTTCACATCTGTAGCAGTATGTTCAGGGACCAAGATCTTTTTCATTGCTAGCTTTGACCATCTCAGTTTGTTATTGTAATCTCTGAATATGAATGGAATTGCAAGTCGACATTTAAGCAACTTAAGAATAATTTCTTGCTGTAAAATAGAGTCACAGAACATAAATGTTAAAAGAAAAAGGTCCATCGGATTCAGTTCAATTTCTTCTTCATACTGTTCCTCAAATTTAACCAAGTCTTCCTCTCTCGCATTTTTGTTTACCATTATTAGTTTCACAAGTAATAACCATGGTAGGTTTTCTTTAATAAGTGGCAATGCATTGAATTGCATTGACCTTGCATCTTGCAATGTTATTTTACGATCTAAATACTTTTCCAGGGAATGTCTTTTTACGAGTTGTTTAATGGTCGTCACCCTATCACAACCTGTAAACAAACATGTCATATAAATTGTCGGTAGAAACTCTTCTTATTGAAGTTTTTATGACATTGTAAGTTTTGGCCTGACCGTCACTGATAAATTTCAATAAATGAAATTCGAGAAAGACGCTGTTTCAAAATATTTAATTGAAATTAAGTTGGAGTTTTGTTTTTAATGATTTTTTTTATTAACTGTATGTTCTCATCTTGTTTATCTTGTTTTGAAAAAGAAACTACCTATCACATTTGAATTAGGATTACACAAAACAATATTAAAAGGGAAAAGGCACACGAAATGCATTTCATTATTTGTTCTTCAGTCTAACAATTTTTTTTTTATCTGCAACAGTTTTGATTCTATGGGGCAAAAACATGAAAAAACCTGCTACTTTAGACCTTAAAAGGGCCATAACCCCTGTAATGGATCGTCTGACATCTTTGACCCAATTAAAACTTTTGTAAAGCTCAATGTCCTGAAGGTTTAAGCAAGCAACAGTTTTTCTTTATCTGCAATAGTTTTCATTCTACAGGGCAAAAACATGAAAAACCCGATTTTGACCTTTAATTGCCATAACCCCTATAAGGATTAATTTTACATAATATACATAGAAATAGACGAAACGCGCGTCAGGCGTAGCAAAATTTATTGTCTGGAACTTTATTGTCATTTGTATTTGTATACATATATAATATTCTCGACCAAATATACTTTTGTAGAGCTCAATGAGCTGAAGATTTAAGCAAGCAACAGCTTTTTTCTATCTGTAACAAATTTCTTTCTACAGGCCAATAAAATGAGAAAGCGCAATATTTGACCTTTAAAGGACCATAACCCCTAAAAGAATTATCTGACATCGTCGACCCTATGGAGACTTTTGTAGAGCTAGAATAGGTGAATGTTTAAGCAAGCAACAGCTTTTCTCTATTTGCCATAGTTTTCATTCTATAGACCAATAACACTTTTTTCACCTTAAAGGGGCCATTTCTCCTATAAAAGGTTCTCACCTTTAAGGTGGTACCCCTATGAGGGGTCATCTGACAACTTCAACCCTATGGAAACCTTTGAAAAGCTTAATAAGTTGAACATTAAAGCAATTAAAATGACAAAGTTCCAGACAATTAATTTTGCTACGCCTAACGCGCGTTTCGTCTATTCAAGACTCATCAGAGGCGCTCTACCAACAATTTTGAAAAAAGGCAAAAACTATATGATTGTGAAAAGCATAGAACAATGAAACCAAAATACCGGAATGGGGAACAAAATTATAACTAAAATGATCAACTTATGTCTGGGGTAGAAGCAACCTTAGGGTTCAGTAGACAATTTGGAATTTAAACTGACAATTTAAAGCTTTGATGTGTTGTCCAACGCCTATCGTTTTGATGCCGGAGCGGGCTAACCTCGGGGAATTAAAACTCCACCAGCAGTGCTAACCTTCACGAAAATTATAATTTAAAATAACAACAAATTTCCAGACAATTAATTTTGCTACGCCTGACGCGCGTTTCGTCAATTCAAGACTCATTAGAGACGCTCTACCAAAAATATTGAAAAAGCCAAAATCTATATGATTATGAAGAGCATAGAACAATGAAACCAAAAATACCGAAATGGGGAACAAAATTATAACTAAGATGATCAACCTATGTCTGGGGTAGAAGGAACCTTAGGGTTTAGTAGACAATTTGGAATTTAAACTGATAATTTAAAGCTTTGATGTGTTGTCCAACACTAACGTGTTGATGCCGGAGTGGGCTAACCTCGGGAAAGTAAAACCCCAAGAGCAGTGCTAACCTTCACGAAAATTATAATTTAAAATAACAACAAATTTCCAGACAATTAATTTTGCTTCGCCTGACGCGCGTTTCGTCAATTCAAGACTCATTAGAGACGCTCTACCAAATATATTGAAAAATTCCAAACTATATGATTATGAAGAGCATAGAACGATATAACCAAAGATACCGAAATGGGGAACCAAATTATAACTTAGATAGATGATAAACCTATGTCTGGGGTAGGAGGAACCTTAGGGTTGAGACAATTTTGAAATTTAAACGGATAATTTAAATTTGTAATGTGTTCTCCAACAGTAACGTGTTGGTGCCGGAGCGAGCTAACCTTACTTCACCAGCAGCGCTAACCTTAACGAATATAAGAAATTAAAATGACAACAAAGTTCCAGAAAATTAACTTTGCCTCTATTGAGACTTTTTTACAGCTTAATGAGCTCAACATTTAAGCAAGCAACCACTCTTTTCTATCTGCTATAGTTTTCATTCTATAGGCCAAAAACATGAAAACACGCTAATCTAGGGGCTGTAATCCCTATAAGGGATCATCTGGCAACTTTGACCCTATGAAGGCTTTTGTAGAGTTAAATGAACGGAACATTTAAGCAAACAATAGCGTTTCTCTATCTGCAATAGTTTTCATTCTATAGGCAAACATTTAAAAACCTTATTTTAGGGACTGTAACCCCTATAAGTGTAAAAGTCCACTAAAGAGCGCTCAGAAACCTGACATCGGGGTCAGGCCGCTTTGCCCACAAAGCGACTGGGATGTGTGCCCCAGGTGGTTGAATGGGGCAGCCCTGACATCGAGAGATGCGGGGTCGTCAGGCGATAATGCGGAAAACCCGACCGAAAACCATAGTGGTGCACCGTGTTGGGAAAAATGTCACGTTCCTCGCACGTTAAAGAACCCTGCTGCAGGTCTCGGTAAGAGTAGGACTCGTAGGATCCCCATGCAGGAGGCAAAATTTCCCGTCCCTACCCATCACTCCTTTTTCCAGTGGCAGTCAAAACTATCCTATCCGATTTGCCTTGTGTCCCCATTTCTTCCACTTCATCATCATTTCATGTTCATTGTATCACCACTTACAGCCGAAATCGTGCTGCTTGGGAGTAAAGCAATAACTAACTAACTAACTAACTAACCCCTATAAGTGATCATCTGACAACTTTAACCCTATGTAGACTTTCAAGTTAAACATATTAATTAAATTATTAGCTCACCTGGACCAAAGGTCTATGTGAGCTATTGCCATCACTTGGCGTCCGTCGTCGTCTGTTCACAATTTACAAAAATATTCTCCTCTGAAACTACTGAACAGAATTTAATGAAACTTGGTATGAATGATCCTTAGGGTGTCCTGCACAAAACTTGTGTTTCGATTTTTGATCCGTCAAAAAACATGGCCACCGTTACTAAAAATAGACCAGGGGGGTCAGACTACTGGTTTTGGCTTGTAAATCAAAAAAGTATGAGAGATAGATGAAATCCTACTGCTTCAGCATCAAAAGTTCTACAAAAGTCTCCATTTGGTCAATGTTGTCAGATGATCCCTTATAGGGGTTACAGCCCCTTAAAGGTGAAAAATAGCGTTTTTTCATATTTTTGGCTAATATAGAATGAAAACTACTGCAGATAGAGAAAAGCTATTGCTTGCTTAAATGTTCAGCTTATTTAGCTCTTCAAAAGTCTCCATAGGGTCGAAGTTGTCAGATGACCCATTATAGGGGTTACGGGCCTTTAAAGGTCAAAATAGTGTTTTTGGCCTACAGAATGAAAACTGTTGCAGATAGTGAAAAACTGTTGCTTGCTTAAATGTTCAGCTCATTTGGCTCTAAAAAAGTCTTCATAGGGTCGAAGTTGTCAGATGACCCCTTATAGGGGTTACAGCCCCTTAAAGGTGAAAATAGAGTTTTTGGCGTATAGAATGAAAACTATTGCAGATAGGGAAAAGCTGTTGCTTGCTTAGATGTTCAGCTCATTTAGCTCTACAAAAATCTTCATAGTATTGAAGTTGTCAGATGACCCCTTATAGGGGTTACAGCCCCTTAAAGGTGAAAAATAGTGTTTTTGGCCTATAGAATGAAAACTATTGCAGATAGAGAAAAGCTGTTGCTTGCTTAGATGTTCAGCTCATTTAGCTCTACAAAAGTCTTCATAGGGTGGAAGTTGCCAGATGACCCCTTATAGGGGTTTCGGCCCCTTAAAGACCGAAAAAAGTGTTTTTGGCCTGTAGAATGAAAACTATTGCAGATAGAGAAAAGCTGTTGCTTGCTTAAATGTTAAGCTCATTTAGCTCTACAAAAGTCTCCATAGTATTGAAGTTGTCAGATGACCCCTTATAGGGGTTACAGCCCCTTAAAGGTGAACTAGAAAATGTGTCTATGAGCCACAGGATGGCCCTCCCGTTCTTGAAATATCATCGACCCTCAATGTGCATTACCTGGGATACGTGAAATATTATTGACCCCTAACATGTAGTATTCAAGATATGGACCTTAACCAAGAAATTAACCAAAGTCATTCATGCGTAAAATATAGGTCACAGTCACCTCATTTCTAGTGGGTGGTGTCACCTTACCTAAGACACATCTAGTAGTGAAATATCATTGACCCCCAACATCTAGTATCCAAGTTATGGACCTTAACCAAGAACTTAACCGAAGTCATTCATGCGTAAAATATAGGTCACAGTGACCTAATTTCTATTGGGTGGTGTCACCTTACCTAAGACACATCTAGTGGTGAAATATCATTGACCCTCAACATCTAGTATCCAAGTTATGGACCTTAACCAAGAACTTAACCGAAGTCATTCATGCGTAAAATATAGGTCACAGTGACCTAATTTCTAGTGGGTGGTGTAGCCCTACCCAAGACCCATCTGGTGGTGAAATATCATTGACCCCAAACATCTAGTATCCGAGTAATGGACCTTAACCAAGAACTTAACCAAAGTCATTCATGCGTAAAATATAGGTCACAGTGACCTAATTTCTATTGGGTGGTGTCACCTAAGACACATCTAGTGGTGAAATATCATTGACCCCCAACATCTAGTATCCAAGTTATGGACCTTAACCAAGAACTTAACCGAAGTCGTTCATGCATAAAATATAGGTCACAGTGAACTAATTTCTAGTGGGTGGTGTAGCCCTACCCAAGACCCATCTGGTGGTGAAATATCATTGACCCCCAACATCTACTATCCGAGTAATGGACCTTAACCAAGAACTTAACCAAAGTGTTACGGACGGACGTACGGACGTACGGACGTACGGACGGACGGACAAGGGTAAAACTATATGTCCGATCCACATACGTGGTCGGGCCATAAAAATAGTGTTCTTTGGCCTATAGCATGAAAACTATTGCAGATAGAGAAAAGCTGTTGCTTTCTAAAATGTTCAGCTCATTTAGCTCTACAAAAGTCTTCATTGGATCTGAGTTGTCAGATGACCCCTTATAGGGGTTACAGCCCCTTAAAGGTGAAAAATAGTGTTTTTGGCGTATAGAATGAAAACTATTGCAGATAGGTAAAAGCTGTTGCTTGCTTAGATGTTCAGCTCATTTAGCTCTACAAAAGTCTTCGTAGGGTGGAAGTTGTCAGATGACCCCTTATAGGTGTTTCGGCCCCTTAAAGACCCAAAAAAGTGTTTTTGGCCTATAGAATGAAAACTATTGCAGATAGAGAAAAGCTGTTGCTTGCTTAAATGTTAACCTCATTTAGCTCTACAAAAGTCTTCATAGGGTGGAAGTTGTCAGATTACCCCTTATAGGGGTTACAGCCCCTTATAAAGGTGAAAAATAGTGTTCTTTGGCCTATAGCATGAAAACTATTGCAGATAGAGAAAAGCTGTTGCTTTCTTAAATGTTCAGCTCATTTAGCTCTACAAAAGCTTTCTTAGGGTCAAAATAGTCAAATGACCCCCTTTAGGAGTTACAGCCCCTTACAGGCGAAAAATGGTGTTTTTTGCCTATAGAATAAAAACTATTGCAGATGGAGAAAAGCTGTTGCTTGCCTAAATGTTCAGCTTATTTAGCTCTACAAAAGTCTTCATTGGGTCTGAGTTGTCAGATGACCCCTTATAGGGATTACAGCCCCTAAATAAGCATATTTCATGTTTTTGGCTGATATAATGAAAACTATAGCAGATAAAGAATTGAAAACTATTGCCAAAAGAGAAAAGCTGTTGCTTGATTAAATGTTCAGCTAATTTAGCTCTACAATGTCCTTAATAGGGTTGACATCAAGACCAGATGAGCGATTCAGGCTCCTGGGAGCCTCTTGTTCATTTTTATTTGTCATGTTTATATTATATATCTTTAACAGAAGAACCAAGAGAATTGAATTGGCAAATCAATTTCAAATTACCCAAAATGAAATATTCCCCATTCAGTTATTCTATGTTATCTTCCTTGACAAAAATGATAAAATCTTTTAAATTATTTTAAAAATGCTTAAGATTGAACTTTATAACTGCTTTGATTAACAATCTTATTTTTGTACAGATCACAAGTTGGCTTTTCAACAAACTAAGCCTATTCATGATCCAATCTTCTTCAATATATGAGTTATTAACATATTTTTTTATGACTATTATTTTCAATATCATAAACAATATTCTTTAATATACAAGTTATAAACATATATTTTTTAACTCCTATTTTTCTATACATTTGTTTTGGTCATGGCACGATGTATAAAAATATACATTGAAAAAGATGTATTAGTTTAGTTAAGTTTGAAACAAACTTCTTGCTTGGCAACTTCGGTCCAGGTGAGCTTATACCATCACTTGGCGTCCGTCGTCGTCGTCGTCTGTCGTCGTCGTCTGTTAACAATTTTTCAAACATTAACTTCTCCAACACCATAAGTCCAATTGCAACCAAACTTTGTACAGTTGTTTAGTAGCATTATGTGTACAAAACTATCGTTCGAATTTTTGATTCGTTAAAAAACATGGCCGCCATGGCTAAAAATAGAACATAGGGGTAAATTGTAGTTTTTTGCTAATAACTCAAAAACAGTACCAGATATCAAAATTCTGACATAGGGTAAAAGTAATCAGCACCTCAAGATCTACCTGCCCAGAAATTTTCAAGAAGATCCAACTACCAATGTAGGAGTTATTGCCCTTTTTCTGGATTTTTTTCAAAATTTTGCACTTATTTAGCCATATATCTTGAAAACTATACAAGATATTTTAAAAATTCAAATTGCAAATGATTAAGTACATCAAGATCTTCATTTCATGTAATTAGGTCAAAGCTGTAGAACCATTTCTTTTAGGAGTTATGGCCCTTAAAGCGTAAAATTTACCATTTTTCATTACTTTTCCCCTGAATTTCAAAGATTAACTTTTCTGACACCATACATCCAACTTCAACCAAACTTGGCACAGTTTTTGAATAGCATAAATGCTACAATTCTATCGTTCTGATTTTTGATTCGTCAAAAATGTGGCTGCCATGGCTAAAAATAGAATATAGGGGTAAATTGCAGTTTTTTGCTAATTACTCAAAAATGGTAACAGATATCAAAATTCTGATGGGGAAAAAAATAATCAGCATTTCAAGATCTACCTGCTCTGAAATTTTCAAGAAGATCCAACAATTGACATAGGAGTTATTGCCCTTTTTCTTGATTTTTTTTTCATTTTTTTTCACTTATTTAGCCCTATATCTTGAAAACTTTACAAGTTATTTCAAAAATTTAAGTTTCATATGATTAAGCACATCAAGATCTACATTTCATGTATTTAGATCAAAGCTGTAGGACCATTTCTTTTAGGAGTTATAATCCTTAAAACAACAAATTTACCATTTTTTATTACTTTTCCCCTGAATTTCAAAGATTCACTTGTCTGACATGGTAAAACCAACTGCACCTTAACATGGCACACTTGTTTAATAGCTTATATGCTACAACTCTATTGTTCAGATTGTTGATTTGTAAAAAAACATGGCCGCCATGGCTAAAGATAGAACCTAGGGGTAAATTGCATTTTTTTGCTAATAACTGAAAAATGGTTTCAGATATCAAAATTGTGCAAGAATCAAGTGATCAGCATATTAAGACCTACCTGTCATGAAATTTCCAAAAAAATTTGACTGCTGATGTGGGAGTTATTGTTCTTTTTCCTAATTTTTGCCAAATTTGCACTTATTAAGCCCAATATCTTGAAAACTAATCAAGATATTTCAGAAATTTAAATTACATATGGTTAAGCACAATAATATCTACAAATATATGTACCTGTGTAGTTCAGGTGAGCGATTCAGGCTCTTGGGAGCCTCTTGTTTACTTTTCTGTTTTGTTTTTGTGCCAAGACATACAATGTATCAGCGTACAAAAGTTTATGAAGTTCTGACTTTAAGTTATTAGTAGAATTCTTTTAAAACAAAGTTAACCTAGGTAAGATGGATGTTTCAAACAAGTTAACAGAACTTAAAAATGTAATGGTAATTCAATGCATTACTTAGCCAAAGTAATGGTAATTCAATGCATTACTTAGCCAAAGTAATGGTAATTCAATGCATTTCTTTTCAAAATCCTTGTAATTGTAATGGTAATTCAATTCAAGTTTTCTAAAAGTAATGGTAATTCAATGCATTACATTGCATTGTAATTCGCCCCATGCCTGGAGCTAAATGAGCTGAACATTTAAGCAAGCATCAGCTTTTCTCTATCTGCAATAGTTTTCATTTGATAGGCCAAAACATGAAAAAAAACTTATTTTATGGGCTCTTAACCCTATAAGGGGTCATCCGACAACTTTGACCCTATATAGACTTTTGTAGAGCTAAATGAACTGAACATTCAGCAAGCAACAGCTTTTCTTTACCTGCAATAATTTTCAATCTACAGAGCAAAAACATGAAAACCCTATTTTTGACCTTTAACTGGCCATAACCCCTATAGGGATTAATTTTACATCTTCGAACAAATAGACTTTTGTAGAGCTCAATGAACTGAAAGTTTAAGCAAGCAACAGCTTATCTCTGTCTGCAACAGTTTTCATTCTACAGGCCAATAACATAAAGCGTTACTTTTTACCTTTAAAGGGTCATGACCCCTAAAAGAAGTAATCTGACATCTTCGACCAAATGGAGACTGTTGTAGAGCTAAATGAGCTGAATGTTTAAGCAAACAACAGCTTTTCTCTATCTGCAAAAGTTTTCATTCTATAGACCAAAACACTTTTTTCACTTATAAGGGGCCAATACTCCTATAAGGGGTTTTCACCTTTAAGGTTGTACCCCTATAAGGGGTCATCTAACAACTTCAACCCTAGGGAAACTTTTGAAGAGCTAAATAAGCTATACACTTAAGCAATTAAAGTGACAACAAAAATCCAGACAATTAATTTTGCTACGCCTAACGCGCGTTTCGTCTATTCAAGACTCGTTAGAGGCGCTCTACCAAAAATATTGAAAAAGCCAAAAACTATTTGATTATGAAGAGCATAGAACAATGAAACCAGCAATACCGAAATGGGAAACCAAATTATAACTAAGATTATGAACCTATGTCTGGTATAGGAGGAACCTTAGGGTTTAGACAATTTGAAATTTAAACTGATAATTTAAAGCTTTGATGTGTTCTCCAACACTAAAGTGTTGGTGCCGGAGCGGGATAACCTTACTCCACCAGCGGCGCTGGTGCCGGAGCGGGCTAACCTCCTGGAAGCAAACAATAGCTTTTCTCTATCTGCAATAGTTTTAATTCTATAAGCAAAACACATGTAAGAACCTTATTTTAAGGGATGTAACCCCTATAAGTAGTCATCTGACAACTTAAACCATTTGTAGACTTTTGTAGAGCAAAATGAGCTGAACATTTAAGCAAGCATCAGCTTTTCTCTTTCTGCAATAGTTTTCATTTTAAAGGCCAAAACATGAAAAAAACCTTATTTTAGGGGCTCTAAACCCTATAAGAGGTTATCTGACAACTTTGACCGTATGGAGACTTTTGTAGAGCTAAATGAACTGAACATTTCAGCAAGCAATAGCTTTTCTCTATCTGCAATAGTTTTCATTCTATTAGCCAAAACATAAACTAGAGGCTCCCAGGAGCCTGAATCACTCACCTTGTATTTGATGATGCTTATAAGCTGGATATTTTAACAAAGAACTGCTACTCTGTGGAATTATCAATTTGAATGTTCTAAGGGAAACAACTCCTATCAAGAAAGGTCTTACATCTTTGACCCCATTACATAATATTTAGATCTTTAAGTGCTTAACCATATGCAATTTAAATTTTTCAAATATCTTGTATAGTTTTCAAGATATTAGTCTTAAAAGAGCAAAATTTGAAAAAAAAAACAAATTTGAAGAAAAAGGGCAATAACTCCTACAACCATTGTCAGATCTTCAAAACTTCAGGGCAGGTAGATCTTTATGTGCAGATCATAAGTATCAAAACAGAATTTTAATATCGGTTACCATTTTAGAGTTATTTGCAAAAAACTGCAATTTACCGTTATGTTCTATTTTTAGCCATGGCAGCCATGTTTTTTGTCCAATCAAAATTTCAAAAGATATTTCTGTAGAACACATACTATAGAACAACCCTACCAAGTTTCATTTCATTTGACTAAGCGGTTTCAGAGAAGAAGATTTTTGAAAAGTTTAACAAAAAGCTGTGAAAATGGTCAATTTTTACGATCAAAGGGGTATTACTCCTAAAGGAACGATCCTACAACTTTGACTCTGTTACAATTTTTGTAGATCTTGATGTGCTTAGTCATATGCAATTTAAATTTTTGAAATATCTTGTAAAGTTTTCAAGATATAGGACTAAATAAGTAATTTTTGTTGAAAAAAATCCAGAAAAAGGGCAATAACTCCTACATCGGTTGTTGGATCTTTTTCAAAATTTCTGGGCAAGTAGATCTTGAGGTGCTGATCACTTTTACCCATACCAGAATTTTGATATCTGTTACGGTTTTTGAGTAATTTGCAAAAAACTGCAATTTACCCCTATGTTCTATTTTTAGCCAAGGCGGCCATGTTTTTTGTCGAATCAAACTTTCGAACAATAATTTTGTAGAGCATATACTACAGAACAACCTTGCTAAGTTTCATTACATTTGGCCAATCGGTTTCAGAGAAGATTTTTGAAAAGTTGAACGACGGACGACAGACGACAGACGACGGACGACAAGTGATGGCAAAATTCATCTGACAACTTCGACCAAAAGAAGACTTTTGTAGAACTTTTGATGCTGGAGCCGTATGGTGGCATCGGATTTCATATATCTCTTATACCTTTTGAGTTACAAGCCAAAATCAGTAGTCTGACCCCCTGGTCTATTTTAGTAATGGCGGTCATGTTTTTGATGGATCAAAAATCGAGTGAGTGAGTTGGTGTTTTACGCCCGTGCAACGCTATATAGGTTATTTACAGGCGATGAACATGAAATACAAATGACAACAAAGTTCCAGACAATAAATTTTGCTACGCCTGACGCGCGTTTCGTCTATTCAAGACTCATCAGAGGCGCTCTACCAAAAATATTGAAAATGCCAAACACTGTATGAATATGAAGAGCATAGAACAGTAGAACCAAAACTACCAAACTGGGGAACCAAATTATTACTAAGATATTCAACCTATGTCTGGGGAAGGAAGAACCTTAGGGTTTAGACAATTTTGAAAAGTTGAACGACGGACGACAGACGACAGACGACGGACGATAAAATGGATGATAAAATAGTAGAACCAACAGTAGAACCAAAACTACCAAACTGGGGAACCAAATTATTACTAAGATATTCAACCTATGTCTGGGGAAGGAAGAACCTTAGGGTTTAGACAATTTTGAAAAGTTGAACGACGGACGACAGACGACAGACGACGGACGATAAAATGGATGATAAAATGAACATGAAATGATGATGATAAATGAAATATGGGAATGGGGTGGGACACAAAGGACCGGTAAATTTTGAAGAACCACAGGAAAAGGGGAGAGATGGGTAGGGGCGGAAAATTTAGCCTATGTGGTGCACTACTTGGCGGTCCACAAAGGGGTCTTTTACGTGCTTGAAGCGTGGCACTCTCCACACAAGTTGGCACACTATGGTCGGCGGTCAGGGTTTCCTTATTATAGACCTGACAACCCCCGCGGACGAGGGTTACCCTATTCAGCCACCTAGGGTACACACTTGGTTGCTCTGTGGGCTGAGCACTGACCCGACGTCAGAATCTTCAAAACCCTTAGTCGCCTTTTACGACAAGCTAGGTTCTGCTGCAGGCCTATTCGCCACCCGGGCCCCGCACGGGTATTACCAGCAGCAAAGTTCCAGACAATTAACCAGCAGCAAAGTTCCAGACAATTAATTTAGCCACGAAAATTTGTGCAAAGTCTTATATCGCAATCATAAACATATAAAGAGTTTCAACCCTTCATAATTTGATGTAAAATGAAGTATTACATAGGTTTGCATTCAAGTCCTTATCAGACATTGTTAGATCATAATCGTATTCACTGTTAATTTAACAAAACAAGAGCCTCACAAGAGCCTTAATTGCTCACCTGACTTAAGGTTAGCGAGGACACCTGACCCCAAAAATAATGCCGAATTTAAAATGTCCAATTTTTTGATATATTAGTATTAGGTATATACTTTATCTTGTGTAAAAATATTGGACCCCCTTTCCAGGCTTGTTTTTCCAAAATTTAGGCTCAAAGTTGTCCCAAATTACTATAGATTATATAGGAAAGGCCAAATAATTAGCATAAAATTTTGTCGCAGAAAAAATCCACGAATTTAAATTTTATTTTTATTTGACAAAAATCAATGAAATACAATATTTTTTTAAATAAAACAATAAAAACTGGGGGTCACCAGCTTACTTTTCTCTCTACTATACAAATCTTTGTAACTTTTTGGTCATTTTTCAAGTGGATTATCTCCCTTGTTTTATTTGAAATTTTTTTTTATGAAGGAATGGTTGTTTTATTTGTAATAAAATTAATTTATTTTGATTAAGTTTTATTCAATTAAACTATTTAACACACGTTTCAAGGTATTTGTGACATTTGCACTTTTGTTTTTGCATTTTTACCGATTTTTGGTCACATGACAGGTGTCCTCACTAACCTTAAGGCATGAATAACAAAATACAACAAAAGTTTCTGTCTAGCTTTTACGAATTTTAATGCAGTGAGTAAAGTGCATAAAAAGGTCAATTTTGAGGCTCTTAAGAGAAAAAGTTGTAAAATGAATGACCCTAAAACTTAAGAACTTCGATCTTCAAAATGTCAAGGTATGTAGACCTTTAGGTGTTGATTACTTTTGCTTTCATTAGAATTCTAATATCTGTATGTGAATTTCGTTTTTGAGCTGATTGCATAAAACTGCAATTTATCCCTATGTTCTATTTTCTAGCTACGGCAGCCATGCTTAATCAATTATGGTTCAAAAAGCTGAAGAACAACTTAGTAATATCACCTTTACTTTCAGTTTTGTCATGAGATCGTTCTAAAGATGTTGGTTCAGTGGGTGTTTCGATTTGTAGGTTCTCGGAATGGAAATCGCTCCCTTTTAACATTTCGTCGTCATCTTCAGATGTTGTACTATCCAGTGTGCATACTTCAGATGCCGATGGTTGTAATTTTGTTCTATCCTCGACAGACCACTTTTCTGAAGATTTTTCTGCAAAAAAACCCAAACAGAATTGAATGGGAAAAACTAAACAATGCAATATCTTTAAATCCGTAGTAATCTATGTTATAAATTTAACTTTTAAATACCATGTCAGGACCATTGCGATCTTCAATTTCTTTGGCATATATTTATTTTGTTTTGTCATTTCGTCTTGAATGTTTAAGATTGATCATACCATTTGAGTAATTTTGCAGCAACCCACTTCTAACCATGAATATTTAGACCTTAGGCGTAAAACCCTTGACACCACAAATGTTTGGTAATAGCTTTATTTGAGGACACGCACGTGTCAAGTTCTAACGGCAGAAAGAGCAAAATCAATAAAAATTTATTTTCAAATACATTTTAAGCAATCATAATTAATTAGAAATCTTATTCATTATACATCAATATTGTTCAATAAATGCAATACAATATTATCAGCTTTCTTTTCTTATATTTGTGTATTCTAGTCAGGTGAACCATGTAGTTTCTTGTTTACCATTTACCTTCATCATTCGGTTTGTAAGCCTCTACTTCTAAAACATGTTTTTTGAATTTTATTGGTTTCTTTTTAAGAACAACATCTACAGCTGAAAATACATATGAAATAAGAACGTGAAAACAAATTTCTGTGTACTTTAATTGAAGTAATTTTATATGAATACAAAGATAAATTTCAGCTCAAAATTGCTAACACAATGTTTATCCTGAATTTTTTTTTTTACAGAGGACATTTCCAGAAAGGTACACCAAGTGTTTATGTACAAGTATCTCTCTGAAGAGTACCCGATGTGGCGTACATTTAATTATCGATTATACATGTAATGTTAGAAGGAGAAACAGCTAACTTATTTCCTTCCAGAGCAGTGTAGTTGTTTAATATGTATTTTGTATGTTATTGTAAACTATTTTTTTAGTATTGGTTTATAATGGCCTATTCGTTCTTATTTTTTTCAGGTACCATTTTTATTAATGCAATTCTATCCTAATATTCTTGCTCTTAATGCAATTGTCTGACAGTGAATATCATGCCGCACATTAATTTTCACAGAATAAAATATGCATTATATGCTTTCAATGAAATACAATAAAAAACCAAGAACAAAGGAATATAACAAAATGATAAAAAATATTTTTTTATGTTAAATTTTAATTAAAGTTTGTGCAAACGTTTACCCTCAGATTCCTCAAACGTGATGATAGCAGTTTGTGTATCCTCGTCGAGTTGTACATTCTCAACATCACCCCCTCCATATTTGCCTGTATTTTCAAAGAAAAATTGTAGAGCATCCGCACTAGTTCCTGATGGTATCTTGCTCACTTTTAACATGTTGTTAAAACTGATTTCTATCTAATGTATCATGCCTTAAATAGAAAATAAAGAGATGTGGAATAAGTGTACGCGACACAGCCCACAATTAAACGACAATTTAGAAAAACCACAATGGACAACCACCAGCAGCCTTCAACGATGCCATTTGGCACTGCTCGCGGTTCTGCAATTGGCCCATGGTCTAAATAAGATGCATATAATTCAAATCCAGCCCTGAAATAGTCACGGATAGACCCCATTCTTAAACAAAGAACAGAAAACATCAAAGTTTAAAACAAAATGAGATATTAAAAAGACACCAAAACATTTTTTTGCGACTTAATTTCTCTTTTTTCTTCTTATCGTTAAGTCCCCGGTCATCGAGTCCATAAGGACTAGCGTTTCACACGCAGTGAAATTTTGCATTGTACATTTATCAAAATCGTTTCAATATGTGGATTGTCTTTCTGGCACATATTCCATATTCTTTCGTTTTTAATATTATTATTTTCGCCCAGTTTCTTCTTATTTTATACCAAAATACGCAGGTTCGGATTCAAATTTGTATGTCGCCACGAATACATATTGAAATGTCGACTTTACTTTTTTCTTTTTTTTTGCCAGGAAACTTTGCCAAAGCCTTTGTTTGTCCTTGTCATTCTGTGTTAACTGTTTTATGTCAAGAATTGGGTCTTTCGTTCATGATTTAGGGATTGGTTTTGAAACTTTTGTATTGTATTATAAGTCTTGGGCCAATGCAAGACGGTAAGCAGTGACCTATGGTCATGTTGAAGACTGCTTGCTGTTTTCCGTTGTGATTTTTTGAATTGCTGTTTGTTTATGTTTGTTGTGTCGCGTACACTTATTCCACATCTCAATATCGTTTACTTTTTCTAAATTTTTATGCCAAAGCCACTTCTTATAGATTGGGCGAAACTTGGTAGGATGATAGACCACCATGACCGCCGTGATAAGACTTTCTTGCTTATTCCACTCCAATACAGAAAGATAATTCACAGAAAACCCAATTTTCAACAGTCGTTTTAGACTATCTTTACGTGCTTTGTAGTTTTGCCCAATAATTTTAATTCGTTTACCTTTTCAGGAAAGTGTTTTTGATCCGTCACTTTATTAGGTCCTCCACATCGATGGGTTTATATGTAAGATCTTAAGACGTCTATTACTTGCTAAGATCACCAAGAGAGAAAGAACCTGAGACAAGAGTACTATACGAGAACAACGAAACGTAAAGATAACTCTCTTGATAACACTCCCAGTTACCGACAGCTAGTTAAGAAGCATCTATCAACTGATGTAAAAAATCAAACATATCGATTCTAAATCCAACATAACACTTCAAACAACTAATGATTTAGTAATATATCATCACACAAAACCGACATATTTGATCGTTGTAATGCTTCGAAACAATACAATAGTAAACAGGTAAAAGACTAACGTTTTCGAGTAACTATCAAATTATCAATATTTCTACCCAAAAACACCAAATTTAAAGATTTTACTATAACTTCCAACTTGTATCTTTTCTTTAATAAATTTGTAAGACAAATTACCATGTCAAGACGATTGTTTTTGAATTAACGTGCTTTATAAACTAAATTTCCATAGCATTCGAGATGTGATATTCCATTTAAAATAATAAAAACTTTTCAATAAGATACCCATATTTATGAACGAATTAAGTAAAAGATTATACTAATTTGTGGTATCGATAACCTTGTTTTAGCAATTTTTCTGTAATCATTAATGAAACGGTTTTGTCATTAAAATCAGAAACACCACTGCAAATTCGAGCATATCTGACTAACTGTGAAATGTACACTCCGTAAGATGGAGCTAGAGGTACATCACCTTCAATAAAAGGAAAGTTTACAATTGGGAATTTTCCATTGACAATGCTTAAATCTAAATCCAAAAATGGACATCTATCGCCGGTCGAGGGTTAAGAATTGGGGTTGTTAAGAGCTAGGATGTCTAAGTATCTGTAAGTATTGTTAAAAATGTCAATAGGTGATGTTTGTTTGTGCCCTTTTGCAGTTCGGCCATAAATTGTAATTCATAACAATATAAAAAGAAGATCTGCTATAAGTGGGGTGCAATTGGTTCCCATAAGTCAATATGTAACCAATATTGTCTTTAGTGTTATTTCAGGAAATTTACCACTCTTTTTAGTGGATGGTTGAAATATTTTTCTTCTTATCAATAGGGCCGAAACCCGTTAGGAAATTCAATATGAAAATTTGGACTTATTTAGCCTATTTATAATGCAAGAAAAATATTGAACTTGATATACATGTTCCTATGAGTGATGTAGCTAAACCTACCTTCTTTTTCTTTAAGTTAGTTTCTTTTTCTATACATTGTAATTTCATTAATAGATGGATGTGCTAAAAAAGTAAAAATGGTAGTTTATTATTATAATTATTTGTTTTTGAAAGCATTCACCCCTATTAAGGTGAGCTCACGTTCACATTCGGTTTTGGTACATATAAATCACAAAATCAGAAAAACCCGTCGAAGTCCCCACTTATTATATTTTTACCGAGCTAACAGATTTTATTAACACCATATGAGAATGGAGAAACACATAAAATCAAGCACGACCGGGAATGAACATGACGACCTTGATAAAATGAACTGGAAATAGTAATATGGTGATACAACTCTTAATCATTTATTGTTTTGACGTGGGGTGTCGGATTTAGAACTGATGTATTTGATTCTTTTACATCAATCGATAAATGTTTCTTAGCTAGTTGTCAGTAACTTTGAGTGTTCTCAAGAGAGTTCCTCCTTGTCTTGTTGTTTTCGTACAGTATTTTGTCTTAGGTTCTCTCTTGTTGAATTAAACTTTTGTCGATTGAGTTTTACAGTGTGTTTTATATGTAGCTTTGTGCAAGCTTATCAATAGGGGGAAGGTTGGATCCAAAAAACTAGTTTAACCCCGCCACATTTTATATGTGCCTGTCCTAAGCCAGGAAACTTTGCCAAAGCCTTTGTTTGTCCTTGTCATTCTATGTTAACTGTTTTATATCAAGAATTGAGTCTTGTTGATGATTTAGGGATTGGTTTTGATACTTTTGTATTGTATTATAAGTCTTGGGCCAATGCAAGACGGTAAGCAGTGACCTATGGTCATGTTGAAGACTGCTTGCTGTTTTCCGTTGTGATTTTTTGAATTGCTGTTTGTTTATGTTTGTTGTGTCGCGTACACTTATTCCACATCTCAATATCGTATAATAATGAAAAGAAAAAATACATACAGATTTTAGCTATATAGATTATTTAATTTACATAATATATAATAAAAGATTCAACTTTTAAAAGAGAAAAAAAACCACCACTTATTTGAAATTGAAAGAATAAATAAGTTTGACCACTAAAACCTTACAGTGAGTGAGTGAGTGAGTTGGTGTTTTACGCCCGTGCAACGCTATATAGGTTATTTACAGGCGATGAACATGAAAAGGATGATAAAATGAACATGAAATGATGATGATAAATGAAATATGGGGATGGGGTGGGAAACAAAGGACCGGTAAATTTTGAAGAACCACAGGAAAAAGGGGAGAGGTGGGTAGGGTCGGAAAATTTAGCCTATGTGGTGCACTACTGGGCGGTCCACAAAGGGGTCTTTTACGTGCATGAAGCGTGGCACTCTCCACACACGTTGGCCCACTATGGTCGGCGGTCAGGGTTTCCGTATTTTAGACCTGACAACCCCCGCGGACGAGGGCTACCCTATTCAGCCACCTAGGGTACACACTTGGTCGCTCTGTGGGCTGAGCACTGACCCGACGTCAGAATCCCAAGACCCTTAGTCGCCTCTTACGACAAGCTAGGCTCTGCTGCGGGCCTATTCGCCACCCGGGCCCCGCACGGGAACTAAAACCTTACAAATTAAAGTTCAAAGTACATGTACTAAAAGGATGGATGACAGATATTAAGCAAACAAGTAATCAAGACTAAAAAGATAAAAATAAATAAAGTCAGTCTAATATGCTAGCTGGACAAATGAAACGACAAAACGACTAAGTAGGATCAACGCCAGTCTGCACAGGTGTGTTTGAGCAGTTATTTAGAAAAGTTTTAATTGGAAATGTACCCAATTTGGACAAAAGACTGTTTCAAAGTGAAGATGCTGTCCTGTCGAAACGTCGCTTCCCAAAAATTTGTGCACGTACATTCGGCTTTACAAGTTCGGTAGAGTTGCTTGCTTGAAGGGTCTTCCTGGATTGTAACAATTTAAAATGTCAGCCAGATGAATCACTGTAAGTCCTAGGCGGATGAAACTTGGTATGCATATGTTTCAATTGTGCCTTCACAGATGAATCCCCGTCTTTTGACCTTGACCATGATTTTCTAGTTGGGAAATAAATACATTACATAATGCATTACAATACAAACGTTCAATTAAGTTCTTTTGTTACCATTATATCTCAGGAACTATATCAGTTGTAGAATGTTTTGCATCAGAACAAGACTGGTACATTATCCTCATCTTATGACATTGGCCTTTGAATTTTAGTAGAATGACTTAATACTTTTTGAAATAGAAATGTTCGAGTTCAAGTGTGATGTTTCATCATAGTTTATTTTTTAAAAATATGAGGGAGTTAACAAGGAAAGGATGGGTTGCGATAAGGCCCTATTAAGCCCATATATAGGCAAAAAATAAAAAGTTTTTCATAGCATGTTACTTTATATCTTATTTGTAGCAAAATGATTGTACGTGCGTAGAAGACAACTTTTGAATACTTTTGCACGAATACAGCTTCGAAATCGGGTTCAAAATTGGCCCATTTTGAATAAAAATTTCATCTTGATTTAAAGAAAATTTCAAGGTAGGGCTTCAATAAATTAAAATTTTGTGCTGAAATACTTAAAGCCAGTGTTTTTAATTCTATAAAAGGTTCATGATATATATACATCACTTTAAACAACAATTTTGAAATTGAAATGACCGCCAATCTCAAGAAAAACGAAGAAAACGGAGAGATTTCGCACATTTTTTAACTACTGACAACAAGTTCAAAAATTATAATCATTATGTCTTGCACGCGGAACCAGCTTGAAACTTTCATAAAAGATGTATTTTAGTAATATAAGTTTTTGAATAAAATATGTAGCTGGTTCCGCGTGCAAGGCTATACTTCCGGGATGGATATATATCACTCATTTGTGCAACTTTCCCATAAGCACAATGTTAAAATCAATTGCAGCGATTCATTTCAAGCACTATTTACTGAAAAATAAAATAAGCTTTTCAACTACCGACGTTTATTCTAACAAAATAGA
The DNA here is from genome assembly GCA_963971305.1 of Arcuatula senhousia. Lineage (NCBI taxonomy): Eukaryota > Metazoa > Mollusca > Bivalvia > Mytilida > Mytilidae > Arcuatula > Arcuatula senhousia. The sequence continues at coordinate 32,234,121 of OZ020308.1, forward strand.
CAGATAATCCTTTCCAACAAGAGATTTTGTGATGGATTACTTAATTTTATTTTTGACTTTCGCTGTGGGCTGAAAAGGGGTCTTAGCGCAACCCATCCTTACATTTCCGGTGGCGTCGACAGGCGAGACATTTTCGTGTATTACTTTTGTTTAGCATTTCTCGTGAACATTTTATCATTTTAACAATTTATCAAGCATTATCTGTATATCAACCGTTTCAATCCATATTTGAGATAATTTTAACCAATTTATCATGTTTACATGTTTCGTGTGATGATAATTGACTAATCTGAAAATGATGACCTGTTAAATCAGAATTATCGTAAAATTTCTAAAAGGAAAAATGTTATGATAAAACCACACAATGATATGAAAAGAAACAAATAAACCAACAACGCTTAAGGATGGTCACTGTTCATGTTTCAGGATTACAGTCTGATTTCGGAACTCCTGTAGACTTTGCCTTTAAATATTGAAGATTTTTTTTGCACACTGACCCCTTCTTTTTATGATATTTTCTGATAATATAGACCTTAACAACCAACTGAATAAAATTTCTTGAAATTCTTGATACAACTTCATGGTTTTTGAGGCCAAAAACTTCACAATGTTAATGTTATGTAAAATCTAGAGAGTCTGATTTCCCGCCAATTTTTTGACGTCATTTATCTCGAAAACGAGCACACGGACCTATCATTTTCTTTTTGCTATTTGATTAAGTAATCAATTATCTATCATTTCAACCATACATCATAAAATCTTTGATATAAAAAAGTTCAGGAGTGACCATCCTTAATGAGATTTTCCATGTAATGACATTTTATATATACGAAGGACTAAAGGACTTATTGTGGACCTTCCAAGGCCACAAAGTACTTGTTTAACATTTATCAAATATAGATCCTAACAGTGTGTACCAACATTTCTACTTATTAAGCACTTTGATCTCACTCATTTTAACATGCATACTTGATTTGAAATGTTGAGTTATTACATAATAATCATGGTAAAACAAACATCAAATCACATTTATTGATAATGGTAGAAATGGAGTGAGTGAGTGAGTGAGTTGGTGTTTTACGCCCGTGCAAATCCATACAGGTTATCTACAGGCGATGAACATGAAAAGGATGATAAAATGAACATGAAATGATGATGATAAATGAAATATGGGGATGGGGTGGAAATGAAGGATTAAATAAAGTATAGCGCAATGCCCATAGAATATTTATAAATGTCATCTACAACACTATTAAAGAACAATTACATCGACGTCTATTGTTAATGCATGGTAAGTTAATAATTTGGGGTATCATACGTTGAACGATACTAAATACTAATATCAATAGCTAGACAATTTTACATCAAAATGAGTAAACTACTTAACACGAGGCAGATGAACAGCAATGAGACAAAAAAGAAAAAAAAACAAAGACAAAATCAATTATCTGGAACTTTGTTGTTCATTTTAATTTCTAACACCCGTGAAGGAAGGTGCTGCTGGTGGAGTTTTAATTCCCTGAGGTTAGCCCGCTCTGGCACCAACACTTTTATGTATATATCAAAGCTATAAATTGTTTAAATTTAAAGTTTAAATTTCAAAATTGGCTAAACCCTAAGGTTCCTCCTACCTCAGACATAGGTTGATGGGCTTAGTTATAATTTGGTTCCCAAGCTCTTATTAGTCATAAAGTGTTCTGCTTTTTCAACATTTTTGGTAGAGTGCCTCTCATGAGTCTTGGAAAGACGAAACATGCGTCAGGCGTATCTAAATTAATTGTCTTCAACATTGTTGTCAATTAAATTGACAGAAACAGAAATGTTATATTTTCATTCTTAGACTATTCACTGTAATTTTATTCCTGCTTGTTCTATTTTTAAACTTTTAAAGTTTAAACCAATAAGATTAGAAGCAAGTATATACAGATAGAACACAAAAATGAAAGGGGGTTAGGGTCTGTTTCTTTAGTTGATTAAGAGAAGAGATTATTTTGAAGGAGACGTTCGCTATGTCATGTATACTTGCAATTTAACTGAAGTATGTTTTTATTATTTTCGAATTTTCCCATAAATATTTGATGTGACTTACCAATCTGCCATCCAATATGATCTTTTCAGTTTGGTCTATGAACACAAATAAAATGTCATGTGTCTTTTGTTAATAAAAATCACATGATATTGTGATAATTGATTTTATAGGTATCATTTAAGTTATCAATTAATACATCAGGTACAATTTATGTATGAATATATATAAATGGAATTGAAATGAAAGATTCAGGAAAACAATTATTATAAAATAGAAACAAGAGGCTCCCAAGAGCCTGAATCGCTCACCTGAACTACGCAGATACATATATTTGTAGGTATTATTGTGCTTAACCATATGCGATTTAAATTTATGAAATATCTTGATATTGGGTTTTAAAGATATTGGGCTTAATAAGTGCAAATTTGGCAAAAATTAGGAAAAAGAACAATAACTCCCACATCAGCAGTCAGATCTTTTCCGAAATTTCAGGACAGGTAGATCTTAATATGTTGAACACATTTGATTCTTACACAATTTTGATATCTGAAACCAGTTTTGAGTTATTAGCAAAAAAATGAAATTTGCCCCTATTTTCTATTTTTAGCCATGGTGGCCATGTTTTTTTTACGAATCAAAAATCTGAACGATAGAGTTGTAGCATATAAGCTATCAAACAGTGTGCCATGTTAAGATGCAGTCTTATCGTTTCAGACAAGTCAGGGGAAAAGTAATGAACAATGGTAAATATTGACGCTTTAAGGGCCATAACTCCTAAAAGAAATGGTTCTACAGCTTTAACCTAATTACATGAATTGTAGATCTTGATATGCTTAATCATAAGCAATTTGAATTTTTGAAATATCTTGTAAAGTTTTCAAGATATAGGGCTAAATAAGTGAAAAAAAAAATAAAAATCCAGAAAAAGGGCAATAACTCCTATGTCGTTTGTTGGATCTTCTTGAAAATTTCAGAGCAGGTAGATCTTGAGATGCTAATCACTTTTGTCTCCCATCAGAATTTTGATATCTGTTACCGTTTTTGAGTTATTTGCAAAAAACTGTAATTTGACCTCTATGTTCTATTTTAAGCCATGGAGGCCATATTTTTTTACGAATCAAAAATCCGAACCATAGAATTGTAGCATTAATGCTATTAAACAACTGTGCCAAGTTTGGTTGAAGTTGGATGTATGGTGTCAGACAAGTTAATCTTTGAAATTCAGGGTAAAAGTAATGAAAAATGGTAAATTTTGATGCTTTAAGGGCCATAACTCCTAAAAGAAATGGTTCTACAGCTTTGACCTAACTACATGAAATGTAGATCTTGATGTGCTTAATCATATGCAATTTGAATTTTTAAAATATCTTGTATAGTTTTCAAGATATAGGGCTAAATAAGTGCAAAATTTTGAAAAATCCAGAAAAAGGGCAACAACTCCTACATCAGTTGTTGGATCCTCTTGAAAATTTCTGGGCAGGTAGATCTTGAGGTGCTGATTACTTTTACCCTATGCCAGAATTTTGATATCTGTAACCGTTTTCGAGTTATTTGCAAAAAACTGCAATTTACCCCTATGTTCTATTTTTAGCCATGGCGGCCAGGTTTTTCAACGAATCAAAAATCCCCACGCTAGTTTTATACTACCTATGCTAATTAACAACTGTGCCAAATTTAAAAGCCATTGGACTTATGGTGTTAGAGGAGTTAACGTTTGAAAAATGTTAACGACGACGGACGACGGACGACTGACGACGGACGACGGACGACGGACGCCAAGTGATGGCAATAGCTCACCTGGACCTTCGGTCCAGGTGAGCTAAAAAGTGATTAATACACCATATCTTGAATGTTTAGTTATATATCATAAACTGATCCTGCTACATGTAACATATAAAATGCAGTATCCCCTATCAACGAAAATGAAAGAAAATTACATAAAACCCCTCTACTCTACTTTGTTAACAAAAAATATCTAACAACTTATGGAAGAAATATATAGAGATACAAAAAGGGCGTTCCCGTGCGGGGCCCGGGTGGCGAATAGGCCCGCAGCAGAGCCAAGCTTGTCGTAAGAGGCGACTAAGGGTCTTGGGATTCTGACGTCGGGTCAGTGCTCAGCCCACAGAGCGACCAAGTGTGTACCCTAGGTGGCTGAATAGGGTAGCCCTCGTCCGCGGGGTTGTCAGGTCTATAATACGGAAACCCTGACCGCCGACCATAGTGGGCCAACGTGTGTGGAGAATGCCACGCTTCATGCACGTTAAAGACCCTTGTGGACCGCCAAGTAGTGCACCACATAGGCTAAATTTTCCGCCCCTACCCACTTCTCCCCTTTTCCTGTGGTTCTTCAAAATTTACCGTCCCTGTGTTTCCCACCCCATCCCATATTTCATCATCATTTCATGTTCATTGTATCATCCTTTTCATGTTCATCGCCTGTAAATAACCTATATAGCGTTGCACGGGCGTAAAACACCAACTCACTCACTCACTCACTCTAAAGAAAACCAGTGAGTGAGTTGGTGATTTACGCCCGTGCAACGCTATATAGGTTATTTACAGGCGATGGATAAAATGAACATGGAATGATGATGATGATGATAAATGAAATATGGGTGTGGGATGGGAAACAACAGACCGGTTAATTTTGAAGAACAACAAGAAAAGGGGCGGAAAATTTTGCCTATGTGGCGCACAACTTGGCGGTCCACAAAGGGATCTTTTACGTGCATAAAGCATGGCACTCTCCACACACGTTGGCCCACTATGGTCGGCGGTCAGGGTTTCCGTATTATAGACTTGACAATCCCCGCGGACGAGGGTACACACTTGGTCGCTTTATGGGCTGAGCACTGACCCGACGTCAGAATCCTAAGACCCTTAGTCGCCTATTACGACAAAAATAGGCTCTGCTGCGGGCCTATTCGCCACCCGGGCCCCGCGTGGGTAAAGAAAACCAGAAAACTCTTACTTCACCGTCGAAAGCAGACTGGATCTAAAACGATGCAAATTTATTAAAACACCGTTACAATAAAATCTGGTTTAACAAAACAGTTGGGCGATAAGGTGCTAACACTGGGAAAATCTTTCCACGGAGGAAGTTTCAAGCACCTGGGAGGGCGTACATCATTGAAATTTCTAGACCTCAGTTAAGCTAGGCCGGAGATGAACATGACGACCTTGAGCAAATGCACATGAAACGGTAATGATGATGTCGAGAAAAAATACGCACTGGTATAGGCGGGAAAAAGTTTTTGTGACACCAAAACATGAGATCAAAAATGAAAATGTATGTTGCAGCAGGACACAACATTACGACAGCATCAGATATGTGGAATGCAATAATAAGTGGTACCGGTGTTACAGGATGTCAATGTTGTGTGTCTGAGGTTATCACTGAAAACCAGGAAATGACGGGTCACCGTTTCAAAGGTGTCAACAACATTTCAAATCTAGAGTTTAATGAAGAGGACATCCTGATTTGGCATTCCTACAACAGTGGAATAGGTATAGGATATCCAGGTCCTCCGTTTTAAGACAAGAACAAGAAGAAACTTGACTGAAAGTTGTATCTGATTTTTATGAGCAAAGGAATGTGGTCGGTACAATAGGGGAACATAAAGATCCTGGCTGCTATAGATATAATACAACATATGCCGAAACAGATCTGATTTTTGAATGTTCAGAATCTGGATGCTATGTAACATTTTCCTCATACCGTGACCTTGAATCTCACCAGTGTTGAAAGACACATTACAGGTACAACTTTTTCAACATACGACAAAATAAGGAAAAGGTGGACAGATAACTGCAACCGCTGTCAACTATCCGAATGTAAATGTGTTGAACAAAGATACTGAAGAAGTTTCCACTGAGTAAAAAGGAAGGGCACTACGAAAGGAACGAAAGACGTCAATATGTTCTTGACTTTTACTTGAAATACTAAGCTCAACGAAATTAAAAAAAATACCATATAAAGATAAAAGCAGCAATCAGTTATTAAACCATACCTTTCTATAAGTAAAAACAAACTTAACTTTCTAATCGTTAGCTTCAAGTCTTCTGAAGCAGAATTCCGTCATCTCCTGCTTATGAAGTTTACTTATCACAACTGTTTCCTTATTACATAGCTTGAGGAGCTTACGTCGATTTCCTTGTGTCTGCCACAAACCATGAAAACAAGGGTTACGTTGGACCTTTGTTGTTTTGTTCACTGAACAAGTTTTATGGAATTCTTTTCAGGTTCGTAACGACTTTTAACGTGCACGAAGCGTGACACTTTCCAAACACGTTTACCCACTATGGTCAGCGGTCAGGCTTTCCGTATTATAGACCTGACAACCCCCGCAGACGAGGGTCACCCTATACAGCCACCTAGGGTACACACTTGGTCGCTCTGTTGGCTGTGCACTGACCCGACGTGAGAATCCAAAGACCCTTAGTCGCCTCTTACGACAAGCTAGGCTCTGTTGCGGGCCTGTTCGCCACCCCGGCCCTGCACGGGACACACAGTGATTTCAAAATCTGATTTAACGCAGTTTTTTTAAAAAAAGAATGGAAAACGCAGGTATAAATATCTAGTAGTCGATTATACCAAGATTAACTTTGTCATCAATGAATCTAAGAACAAGTACAAATTTACAGAAGACCATCAACTTTCTCATTGACAACCTATTTGTCCAGTTTGGTGGACGTGTTTTTCAGCAAACAATAGGGATTCCAATGGGCACTAATTGTGCACATTAGCTTCTAGATTTGTTTCTTCATTCAAATGAAGCAGACGTCTTACAATCTCGTGAGTGAGTGAGTGAGTTGGTGTTTTACGCCCGTGCAACGCTATATAGGTTATTTACAGGCGATGAACATGAAAAGGATGATAAAATGAACATGAAATGATGATGATAAATGAAATATGGGGATGGGGTGGGAAACAAAGGACCGGTAAATTTTGAAGAACCACAGGAAAAGGGGAGAGGTGGGTAGGGGCGGAAAATTTAGCCTATGTGGTGCACTACTTGGCGGTCCACAAAGGGGTCTTTTACGTGCATGAAGCGTGGCACTCTCCACACACGTTGGCCCACTATGGTCGGCGGTCAGGGTTTCCGTATTATAGACCTGACAACCCCCGCGGACGAGGGCTACCCTATTCAGCCACCTAGGGTACACACTTGGTCGCTCTGTGGGCTGAGCACTGACCCGACGTCAGAATCCCAAGGCCCTTAGTCGCCTCTTACGACAAGCTAGGCTCTGCTGCGGGCCTATTCGCCACCCGGGCCTTACAATCTCTTCTAGACAAAAAAAGTCGTAGACTAGCTCTCTCTTTCAACCTCACGTTCCGTTATATTGATGCTGTCCTTTCACTTTGGTGACTATTTCCATCTCATATATCCCCAGGAGCTTGAGTAAAGAACACTCACCTTGAAATTGACTCTCAAGGAAGACTTTCAACAAGGCTCTATGACAAACGTGATGACTTCAACTTTCCCTTCTTCATTCCGTCCGCTCCAGCTTATGGAGTTTACGTATCTCAATTGATTCGTTACTCCAGAGCGTGCGGGACTTGCATTGATTTCCTTAGCAGAGCGTCACGTCTGACCCAAAAATTGGTAATTGGTGATATACTCCTCGGTTGCTGTCTTCACTCAAGAAATTTTACGGAAAACATCATGCACTTATAGACAAATATGGGATTTGATCTCTCAGATGGGTGCAGATGCTGGTTTGTCGTAGAGTTTTGTCAGGAACTGCTTACTCTTCCGGAGCACCTGAGTACACTCTTGTTTCGACTGGAATTCGCGTTGTTGATCGATATTCAGGTATTTTGTGTTTCCACGTTTTACATGTTTTCTGTTATTGTCCCTTTCTTGTTGGTTTTTACTGGTTTTGTCTCTGCCTTTCGGACTTTTGACATTCGGATACCCCATTAGTACCTCTGATTTTTACAATACCAAAACGGGTATAAAAACTGTTTAATTGGTAATGCTGTATATCGATATTTCAAGAAGTAACCTCTCATCATCAGCATTTGAATCGAAACATTGGAGTGAGTGGGTGAGTTGGTGTTTTACGCCCGTGCAACGCTATATAGGTTATTTACAGGCGAACATGAAAAGGTTGATAAAATAAACATGAAATGATGATTATAAATGAATTAAGGGGTTTGGGTGAGAAATAAACGAACGGTAAATTTCTGAATAACCACAGGAAAAGGGGAGAGGTGGGTAGGAGCGGAAAATTTAGGCTCCGTGGTGCACTACTTGGCGGTCCACAAAGGGGTCTTTTACGTGCATGAAGCGTGACACTCTCCATACACGTTGGCCCACTATGGTCGGCGATCAGGGTTTCTGTGTTGTAGACCTGACAACCCCCGCGGACAAGGGCCACCCTCTTCAGCACTTGGTCTCTCTGTGGGCTGAGCACTGACCCGACGTATTATATTTTTTGTGTCTCCTTTTACTGGTATGTTATAAGGGACCAAAAGGGGCCAGAATCGTAACTTTTTTATTTGTGGTCCGATTAAAAAATTGTTTTGCAAGTTCATTCTTGCCAAGTAGCAATTCCAAATTTAAGAATAAATTTTTGCGATCCCACCTTTTTTTTCGCTCATTACCTAAGAGGCTGTAATCATGATTTTTTTTAAAATTTCTGGTTCAATTTTTAATTTTTTTCCCCAAACATTATTCTTTTCAAGAGTAGAATACAAAATCTAAAATTCATATTTTTACCCCCTGGGTCGAAAGTCCATCAGCGAAGCATGTGTCAAAAACCTTTGTCAGTCCACCATGGGCTGCATGTGTCCAGAGCAATAGACTATCCATATTGTGCCTAAAACGTACAGGGTTCAACATGTTGCGGTCGTTTCATGCTGCGCTCGGCGAAGCTTTTTATTTCTCATTCAAATCGATACCAACTACAATGAAAAGCTTCGCCGAGCGCTGACATGCAACATGTTGAGCCATGTACATTGTAAGCCCAATATGGATAGTCAATTGCTCTGGACACATGTACCCCATGGTGGAATGACAAAAGTTTTTTGACACATGCAGCCTTTGGTGGATTTTCCATCCACCTTTCACAAGGAATTTTATTCCAAAGCAGACCAAAATAAATTACAATTTCAAAAATATCATCCCTTTTGGCCCCTAATAAAGGGTATATGCTACCTTTCACTTTTGCCCCTTTTGACCCCCAACAACCACTTCTTGACAAGAATATATGAGCATTTTTTTTTTTAAAATTTGACTATTAATATAAGTTTCGATTTTGGCCCGTTTTGGCCCCTTATTTCTAAAGTAAAAAAGGGGGGACCCCCAAAATCAATCCCATCCATCCTTTTATAGTAAGAAACATCAATGTAAAATTTCATACCAATCGGAGTTTTTTTCTGCGGTCGTATAAAAATGTCAGAGTACCGTGCATACACCTTTGGTTACGACACTGATCTTCGACCTGTTTGCTCAGGCAGTTCTCTATCCAAGAATTTACTATCATGATATTGGTTTTTATTCGTCACTAGCCAAATTAAAATACGTTTCCTCTTTTCAGATGCCTTCAGACTAAATCCACATGCTAAAACATTCCCAGGATACAGTAGGCAGTTTCCATCAGCTGGTACAATGCTCGAATAAAAAGGGCGATTATCCGGTTAATTTCTAAACAAACCACATATCATGTATTTCTTCTTGGAAAATACAAAATTCATCCACGTTTTTTTCGATTTGTAAACATCGTTTTTTTATTGCGTATATGTCTCACAAGGAACAGCTTATCAAATACACTTTTTAGTCTTCGGACTTCTAATTGAACTGATTGTCCTTTAACCTGCTTCTCTCCATCGTTTTGATGTGCATCATCTTGTGTCGCGCTTTTGGTCTTCGCTGCATCTTTCACAGTATATTGCCTGAAAGATTCCTTAGATTAACGATCTTGTCATTTCGTTGGACCATATTAGGAAAACAAGATATTGTGTGAGGTAGCGTAGAATTCTGCAAAAGCAAACGTAAATTATCATTGAAATATTTGTGTATCCAAGCTTCATCTGCAGCTGTAGAAAACCTCCTCAGAATTGGACGGAAGATATTCAGACCAGACACATGCAAACTAGATTTTAGTTAGTTATTGCTTTACTCCCAAGCAGCACGATTTCGACTATATCCGGGAGATGAACATGAAAGTGGTGATACAATGAATATGAAATGATGATGAAGTGGAGGAAATGGGGACACAAGGCCAATCGGGTAGGAGAGTTTTGACTGCCACTGGAAAAAGGAGTAATGGGTAGGGACGGGAAATTTAGCCTCCTGCATGGGGATCCTACGGGTCCTAGTCTTACCGACACCTGCAGCAGGGTTCTTTAACGTGCGAGGAACGTGACATTTTTCCCAACACGGTGCACCACTATGGTTTGCGGTCAGGTTTTCCGCATTATCGCCTGACGACCCCGCATCTCTTGATGTCAGGGCTGCCCCATTTAACCACCTGGGGCACACATCCCAGTCGCTTTGTGGGCAAGGCGGCCTGACCCGATGTCAGGTTTCTGAGCGCTCTTTAGTGGACTTTTACCGACAAGCTTAGCGCTGCTGCGGGCCTATTCGCCACCCGGAACCCGCACGGGTCAACTAGATTTTAAAACATTTCAAAGAATAATGATGATTAAGTGAAATAATTCATAACTTTTTCTGCGGAAGTGGCTATCTTTTTGTCATAGTTCAATTTCAAAATACATTAACATTAATCGGCTGACATCGAACCACCCAACCCCCATATTTCATTTAGAATCATCATTTTATCATCCTCTTCATGTTCATGAATAATAAACATTTTACAACAGTTTTGTCAATACACCCGTTTTGGCCCTTTTTGCTAAAATGATAGGGGCCACAACCCCCAAATACAATACCAACCTTCCTTAAGTGGTAACAAACATCATATCAAAATTTCATAATATTCGGTCAATATTTACTCAAGTTATCGCACGGAAACCAAAGTGTCCACAGACGACGACGACGACGACGCCGACGACATCGCCATAACATTATACGATCGCAAAAATTTTGCGGTCGTATAAAAATCAACAACGTAAAACGTCATTATAAAATATTATGATTTTTTTGCATAGAATACAATGAATACCAGTAGTTTTCTCTTGAATAAAGCCACTTATAACATACATGGTAAAAGTCAAATTAATCTCTTATACTATGGTTAATAATTTTAGTATGAAAAAAAGCTCAACTATAGAGCATGTTTAGAATGAATGTGCTCAGTTCTTGTATATATAAATTGCAGAAGGTAATCAGAATGAAGATATGGGTACATCTAGCCATAAAACGGGTGATGTTTTAAAGACCCATGTCTACGACATGGATGTGGGAATAATGCACGCCATTCTTGCACAAGTTGCAGGACCCCAGGATACCATTTCCAGTAAGATAACCCTTATTTATATTTTAATAAGTCCAAGCATTAACATAATAATAACAACGTTTATTCCTGTAACAGCTATATTTATGTATCTGATGGCCCTGAATTTAAGATGAACCTTACCATAAAAGGAATTATAGGATTTTGCACAGTGGTTTATAGTGGTTACTATTTGTTTGAATAGAATGAATAATGCTACGGGTAAATATATTTTTCACAGATTAAATATTTTTTGTGAATTCTTATAAAAAAATCTTAATGTAAAATATGACATGCCACAACTGAAAAAAGCTTATTCTACATTTAGATAAAGATGGAAGAAGAAACTGGTAAACAAGAGATAATTGCCCTCAGTGGTGGGATGCGACAGGCATCCCATTCTTCAGTACACCAAAAGGTGGTAAAATAATGTTATTTTTTGTTGACATCCTAAAAACACATTTAAAAGAGATATTAAAAGTAAATGATTAGAGACATCAGAAACACGAGCAATGAACGTATTAAAAAACATGATATTTCAATCATTTAAAGATAAACTGTTATGCAGACATTATAAAGACAATGAAATTGACAGATTTTACAGATACTGCAGACTTCAAGCGGAATGATTTACTAGTAGATCAGAAAAGGAAAAGGGGAAGAGCTATAGTATTTGTAACAAAATACAACCTATCGATAAAACAATTTAAAATATCTGTCATAAAACGTTTGCATTTACTAGAGGAAAGCGAATATATCATTTAATGAAAAACCAATTATAGACAATCAAAGACACAAGAATTTGCAAGAAAACATTACAAGAGCTGATAAATCTTAATATACATGTAGCTTGAGTCAAATCATTTGACAAGTTTAAGATATATATAAAAGCATATTGATTTATCTGGTGTACAGTCCAGTATCATTATAAAGAGCATAAAAAAGTGGAGACTGCTGACGATCCCCATCACTCTAAAAAAAGGGTGATACACCGATTGATAAAATACGAAGTTTGATTGGGTTTATAAAAACCACACTGTCTGTCTGTCTGTCTATATTTGTCCATCTGTCCACACAAATCATTTATGCATTTAGATGAATGTACATCATATGTTCAGTCTGTCATATTATTCAGGGGAGATAATTGGTGTTTTTCACAATACAGTTCAATATGAAGCCAGTGGTATCCTTTTGTGCACATTATTCCTCATTATCATCATCTCAATAAGAAATTAGGAAAACTTTTTATTAATGAAATGTGACAGAATAAGTATAAGTTATTCACTTCATGATTATTTAAAAGGAGGGCTTGGAACAAACACTAGTTTTTTTTTAGCCCAACCTTCCCCCTACAAAGCATATAGATTATTACATATGCATTTGCATATATATATATGTTGTGTGTATTTTTAAACTAGTGACATGGCTACTTGTAATTTTATTGGCATATTGTGAAAAATTGTGGTTTAATATAAGTTTTCTCATGACCAGGCTGTATATTTTTTGTTCCAATCATGTTCTTAATATTTTGATTGTAGGAAAGAAACTTATAAAGAAAGTTGGTCTTATTACACTGGTCGAGTCTTGCCAGTTCTTTCATGAGATCATCCAGCCCCACCAAAAAGAACAAATAAGACCTTGTATTGTAGTAGATTGAAAGTTTTGATGTTAATTTCAACAATTTATTAAGTGTTGCAAAACTTTGCACAATAAAAAGTTTACCAATTCAAGTATATGACTGCAATTCTATGAAATTTTTAGAGACAAAATTTAAATATATAATCAAGATTTTGTTTTTATTCTGTTTTCTTTTAAATAAATTTCCAATTCCATATTGCTTTCCACCTTGTTTGAATGATAATAAAGGGCATACCGTATGTTACATTGTAGTATGAAAATGAAACACCATCAGGACAAACATCAACAGGACAAACACCAACAATACGAACATCAACAGGACAAACATCAACAGGACAAACAAGACAAACACCAACAGGACAAACATCAACAGGACAAACACCAACAGGACATACAGGACAAACGTCAACAGGACAAACATCAACAGGACAAACATCAACAGGACAAACAAGACAAACACCAACAGGATATACAGGACAAACACCAACAGGACAAACATCAACAGGACAAACACCAACAGGACAAACACCAACAGGACAAACACCAACAGGACAAACATCAACAGGACAAACATCAACAGGACAAACATCAACAGGACAAACACCAACAGGACAAACATCAACAGGACAAACACCAACAGGACATACAGGACAAACGTCAACAGGACAAACATCAACAGGACAAACATCAACAGAACAAACAGGACAAACACCAACAGGATATACAGGACAAACACCAACAGGACAAACATCAACAGGACAAACACCAACAGGACAAACATCAACAGGACAAACACCAACAGGACATACAGGACAAACGTCAACAGGACAAACATCAACAGGACAAACGTCAACAGAACAAACAGGACAAACATCAACAGGACAAACAGGACATGAAGCACGAGAAGTGAAATATCAAATTGATCACATTCTTGATGAAGAGGTATGTTTATTATGTCTTTTTTATGATAATATGCAATAATGATATGATAATAACCAACCAAAGATTTACAACAGTTTACACACTTTTTTGAATGGCAATTTAAGACAGTAATAAATAGACTACGTAATGTTTGTTAAAACCAACTGATATATGTTTCCATGAGAAGTATTATGACACATGTAGTAAAAAAGACACCAATGGGTTTGCAGTTCAAAATTAGTTCTAGAGGTTTATTTAACTATTACTTGGTGACTCCATTGACCTGATATTATGTGTAATTGTTTTCTTATATCTTGCATTGTTTCAAATTTGTGTAAAAATACAAAATTGACTATGTTATTATTTAACCATAAATTCAATAACCGTTTTTTATTAATAAATGCTTTGTTTCATGGGATGAGAAATCTTTAAAAATTATGAAAGTAGTTAAGACTTGGGACCTGATGACAAGGGTGCCTGGGGAAGTATTATCAAGACTGCCTGAAATCCCAACTCGTTTGTCAGACCACTGGTATGCCCCTGTCTAACAACAGCGAATGAAAGGTATGTTACAGAAATTAAAAATGGAGATACATATCAATAAGATGCCATACTAAAAGTGACATCTTCAGGAATGTGATTTGAATGTATTAAAATATTGCTTCAAAGAGATGCTTCTTAAATTTTTATTTATTTAATAATAAAAGATAATGGGACAGGGAATAAGTGTACACACAACTTACAATATATATAAACAAAGGAATAAAAGAAAATCTGCAATGGAATACAGAGATCAGACTTCATTGTGACAAGTGGTTGCTGCATGACCGTTTGCAGCATTTGGTTTGATTCAAATTAAAATTTGATTGATTCAAAAGACAATCATTACTCTATATTTTGAATATTGACACCAGTAATAATAAGAGCCATCAATTTGTTAGTTAGTTAGTTATTGTTTTACTCCCAAGCAGCACGATTTCGGCTATATCCGGGAGATGAACATGAAAATGGTGATACAATGAACATGAAATGATGATGAAGTGGAAGAAATGGGGACACAAGGCCAATCGGGTAGGATAGTTTTGACTGCCACTGGAAAAGGGAGTGATGTGTAGGGACGGGGAATTTTGCCTCCTGCATGGGGATCCTACCGGTCCTACTCTTACCGAGACCTGCAGAACGTGCGATTTTTCCCAACACGGTGCACCACAATGGTTTGTGGTCAGGTTTTCCGCATTATCGCCTGACGACCCCGCATCTCTCGATGTCAGGGCTGCCCCATTCAACCACCTGGGGCACACATCCCAGTCGCTTTGTGGGCAAAGCGGCCTGACCCCGATGTCAGGTTTCTGAGCGCTCTTTAGTGGACTTTTACCGACAAGCTTAGCGCTGCTGCGGGCCTATTCGCCTCCCGGGCCCCGCACGGGACGCCATCAATTTGACTACAATTTAAAAAGTAAAATTTTTTTGCCAAATCACCATTTTTTTCGATTTTCATATTTCATGTAAACTTCTCCCTTCATGGACAAAGGTCTAATATTTATATTCTTGTAATATTGTTGAAATATCTGTTTTGATTTTTATTTTACAAATTAAAAGACAAGAATATTTTTATTAGGTATGAAGATTTTATTCCCCTATCCATTGGGGAGAGGAGAGTTTTACAATCAACCCCCAATGGGAATTGCATTTTTAATGCAGTTTCCATTGCTCTTTATGGGAATGAAGACATGGCAATGACCTTGAAGTTGGCAGCTGTCCTCCATATAGTTGATGCCCTAATTCCTTTCACCAAATATGTAAGTTGTTACAATGTCATTCTAAGAACCTTTCCACAAGAAAATTCATTGACTGTGACACTTGAATACTATATGAAAGGATATGTAGTAAATGAACATGAGAATACAACACATATGTTAACTCCAACTTATTTATGAGCTGTATGGCAATTGGAAAATTATTCCTCATCAGCAGCATTAGAACCTAAACATAGGAAATCCACCATTTCAAAAGCTTGATGCAAGTTTACATTTTGTTATGAAGTTTAAACCTGAGTATTTAATACTTAGATTATTTGATGTTATTGTTTAATTTTATTGAACACAATTGAGAGAAATATAACCAGGATCGGTTACATTGTTTGGTTGATTAAAAAAATAATTACATTTTAGGTATTGGAAGAGTTTAACGGTGATGTCAACCTTTGGTTGTCTGCAACAACCAGAGGTTCAGTCCAAAGCAATGCAGATTCCGCAGAATTGGAAAATCTACTGAAAGTTGAGCTGGAAGAAACAATACGGAACCCTTACATGGATGGGTGTATGTGTATTTATAAATTTTCTGAATTTAATAGTACCCTTTATTTTTAAGGGGAGACGTTACTTTGGACGTCGTCGATATTTTCCGGTAAAATCGCGCGTTCGATGATTGACGTTATGAAACAAAAATTTTAGTTTTCAAACCTGAAGGCGGCGTTTTTTGTTGTATGTTTTAATGATAAATATAAACGTAAACCATTTCAATATAGAACCCGTTTATTACAATAATATTAATATATAGATTGAACAATTTTTTTTTCTTTGATGATTTTATGCTTTATAAAATTGTCACTATTGTGGTAGAATTATTCTTTGCTTAATTTTCTACAGAAAATTTAAGGTCTATGTATATTTTCACTATTTTGAATTGGTCATAAAGTGAATCTGTCCTTTTAAAAGCATGGTGTGAACGAAATAAAAACAAAAACAACGGAATAAAATAATTATATAAAATCGTAAACAAAACAAAAACAAACACAAATCAATAACAATAGAAAAAAAACACAAGCAAAAAAAAAAACCAAAAAAAACCACATATTTGCAGAAAGTTCGGGAAATATTGTCACTTAAAATACCGTTGAACGTGCATTTTCGAAAAAAAAAATTGAATTTTCAAAATGGCCGCAAAGCTCCGCGGTAGAGATCGCAAGGGTAAATTTATAGCGAAAAGGAATTCTTACCACGTTAATAGAAAAAGAAATACAGAAAAGATAGAAGAAAAGGAGAATTCAAGAGAAGAAAAAACAGAAGATGTGAAGTGGAATGACGGGAGGCGTGTTGTGGAGTTGGAGGTTTTAGCCAAGGGCTTGGAGAATTGTCAGAAGTGTAAAGAAAAACCTTTACTTCTTTCAAATTGTGTTGGAGAAAATAGATTCGGTTTAGGGAGCATTTTAAAGGTTCAATGCCAGAATTGTCTTTTTATTAACAATGTCCCAACGGGGAAAAGGCACAGTAGCAACAACACAGAGAATCAAAAAATTTGGGATGCAAACACAAAGTGTGCTTTAGGTAACTATCTTTATACATGCATGCTTAAGTCTTCGGCTAAAGAGGATACTTTTAAATACAAAAATAAATAAAATAGATATTAATACTTATTTGAAAATAATTAATAGTTCTTTCATGTATACCATTATAAATACTTGTCGTCCTCAGATTCATCGCCGAGTTACATAAGACAGCGGCTTTTAACATGCAAAACTTTATTTTTTCACAAATGTCTTACAAATCTGCACAGTATATTTTATTTGTATATTCTTAATGCGCAGTGTAATAAGAAACTGGCTGTACTTTTTATACTTTTCGAGATATCAGATTACAAGTACTTTTACTGGTGAACAAACTGGCAGACGGAGTCAAGTTGTTACTAGATCTGCTTTCACTATTGATGACAATAAAAGTAGCGTAGTTCTTAGTTCTTGGCAAATCTCGCATTTTTACCTATAGTTTAATGGTCATGTAACGCTTTTTATACACAAATATTAAAAAAAACCATATACTGTAAAACAAAAATAGCGCAAATAATGATTTGAAAATATTAGCCATATTTTATTTATTTACAGCAATGATCCATAATGGACTGGGACCAGTTCAAGTAGTCAACTTTCTATCGGCATTAAACATTCCACCAATAACTACAAAAGCTTTAAAAAAGAGAGAAAGAGAAGTTGGTGTAGTCGTAGAAGACAAAGCACGCCAGAGTTGTCAGCAAGCTATTCAAGAGGAATTAACTTTAACAAGGTACTAGTCTATGCTAGCATTACTACAACACATATAACATTCCAATTGTACACCCTCTACATAGTGTAGTTTATGCCCTGATACGCGTTTACTCTTGTATTAAAAATTCCGACTTTCGATATCTCGACCTAATAACTTTGGACTGTTAAAGCGGGGAAAAACCGTCTATTTTCTCCTTGTGATGTACTTCTTCTCTTACAAAAAGGATGACTTCTATATATATACACTACCCCCTAAAAAAAAATTAAAATAAAAAACTAAAAGGAAAACAAAATAGTAGTTAATGCACAAAGAATAAACAGAACATAAAGGAGAAGCGAAAAAAAAAACTTATATTAATCAAAAAAGCAATCTGATCAAAATACAATTTACAGTAAAATAAACTCACAGGGGATTACCGGCTACTGTATAGTATTAGACTGCTGTCGACTATTTCTACCCATTGTCCTTTTCTTTGTAAAAAGTCATGCACAGGTGTATTTTTTGGACTGTCTTCAGTTTTCCAGTGTTAACGATAGCCGGTAACACCCCGTGAAACTTCTTTGACCCAATAAATGTTTGCATATTATTTTGAAGTCACATTAACATGTACCATGAGTAATAATATACTATAAATTTATTATTTATCAATTAGGAACAACACAAATGCAAATCAATCCGATGAGATAATGATGGAAAACACGACTGAAAATATCCAGGTATCATGTAGCGGAGATGGACCTATAGTAAGCGAAAATCTACAATCGTATTCGGCTTCATACGATGGGGGTTGGCAGAAAAGAGGAAGTGGAAAGTGCTATAACAGTCTTTCAGATTAGTTGTTTTCATTTCTTACCATTGTTTCGTATTGCAATTAACACCCGCTTTGAAATAGTTTATATGCAAAACAGAAAAGGGGGTCATTTGATTATTATATAAAAATCTGTCAAAGTAACAAATGACCGGACCTCGTTAAACAGGAAGTAGATTAGTGAGAGACCTGAAACTGAATCCAACCTTATTGGACCCCATGCTGATACAACTCGTCATTAACGATTCTATACTTCGTGAAATCTGACCAAAAAAGAATATGTGATATTTTATTTTAACATAATCAAACTCAGTCATATCTTGGTACACAAATATTTCACTTTTCTTTTGTAATAAAGGCCATGGAGCTCTTGTTGGTGCTGCATCTGGAAAGGTACTAAATTGGAAAGTATTAACAAGCGACTGTAGGAAATGTTTGTTTACGGACGATCCAACTACACATGACTGTCGAAAGAAAAATTGTGGTAGTGCAAAATCCATGGAGTCAGCCATTGCTGTTGAGATCGTATCAGAATTGAAATCCTTGGGCTACAAATTAAACACGCTAACAATGGACGACGACACTACAACAATATCAAGACTTCACTCATCTGTAGACCCCTTAATATTAAAGAACTCGGATTCAAATCATGTTAAGAAAAATTTGTCAAATGAACTTTACAATTTAAAATCCAACTACAGAACTTTAAACAGCTCAATAATAAACTACTTTGTTAAGTGTTTAGCGTATATTCTGGCACAGAATAAAGACAACTCGACATCGCTTAAGCTCAACTTGAAAGCAGTTGTTCCACACGCATTTGGATGCCACGATGCCTGTAATTCTGAATGGTGTGGGTTTTTAAAGTCACCGGATACGTATTGCCACAAGGATCTACCCGGTGGAAACAGCTTAACTGACCAGAACTTGAGGCAGGACTTGACGACCATTTTTGATAAATTTGTCAACATTTCCGAGAAACTATCCGGGTGTGGAAGTACTCAGATAAACGAGTCCTTAAATCATATGATAGCATCAAAAGCCCCAAAGACAAAGCATTTCGGAGGTTCGGAGTCTTTAGACTATCGAGTAGCGGCAACAGTAGCGCAAAAGAATATCGGGAGCCATTATGTGATAGAGGTATACTATATATGCCTCCGTTGGTTATTTTTTAATAGTTAAAGCTCTTTCCTGCAAAAACAATGTATCTCCCTGTTTTCTCCAAATTAGGAATTTAAGGATAATATTCCCGGATAATAATTAAAAGTAATGAATATAGCCATATGTCGAGTACGGGTTTCAGCATGTTCATACAGATCTAACATTTGGTTTCTAGTTCGACATTTTTTGGTGATAATCTCTGCTCTTCATAGTCATATACTGTCTGGCATTTTCAACTTTTGGTAAAGAGCTTCTGATGATTCTTGAATAGACAAACGCGCGTCAGGCGTAGCAAAATTTATTGTCTGGAACTTTGTTGTTATTTATATTACGGGTAAACGTTTGGGCAAATATGGCATGTATGGGAAAAAATAGTTTGCAAAAGTTTTCCCTAAAAAATTTAAATAACAGTAAACATTTAGAGACCAACCATGTTATTTCTGGGTCGGTATGGACTTTCATCCTTTACATACGATTTTTTAAAGCCTTAATAATAACAGAAATAATGGGAATTTAAGGATTTTTTTTCGATAGTATGTATGCACAGCCATGTAAACTTTTTTCTGGCAAGTTGTTGAATAACATTCTTTAAAAAAAATTCCCTTCTCAGCAGGGTTTTACTGGTTACGGTTAACACTAGCAAACTGAGGACGGTAAAAATGACTTAAAACAAAGAATAGGACAATAGAAGAAAAGGTTTACAGCAGTCTTCAGTTTCCCCACTGAAAGCCACAAATACCCTGTGTATTCCTCGGTTATAAAATGTCTAAAGTGCTAAAACATGTATTCATATATTTTTGATCTATTTATTTTCAAATAGGTAAATCAAGAACGGGGGTTGTCGCCAGGAAAAGCAACCGCCAGGAATACTTTAAAACTTGATAAAAAACGAGCACTTGTTAAATAAACTGTTAACACAGAGACATGTCTCGCCTGTCGCAACTGGACACAGTATAAAATGAAGTAAAAATCCTCCTTAAACTGATCTTAACTAATGCTTAAGCAGCTGCATACCAAATATAAATGGTGAACCATAACTGCTTTATAAAAAACACTTGTGACATATTATATTAAGTAAAAAGTTAAAAAGTGTAAAATCTAAAAGTCAGTAGACTGTGACTGCAGGATCATACAGATGAAATACTTTTGAAATTGATCTGTACTGCTGCCAATGCAACTGCATACCAAATATCAATGATGTACCATAACTGCTTCATGTTAAACAGACTTAAGAAAAAAGGTTAACCTCGACCAAATCAGTGTAAAATTTCAAAGTCAGTAGACCGTGACTGCAGGATCATACAGATAAAATACTTTTGAAATTGATCTGTACTGATGCCAATGCAACTGCATACCAAATATCAATGATGTACCATAACTGCTTCATGTTAAACAGACTTAAGAAAAAAGGTTAACCTCGGCCAAATCAGTGTAAAATTTCAAAGTCAGTAGACCGTGACTGCAGGAGCATACAGGCGGTATCCTTTTAAAACTGATCTGTACTGATGCTGATGCAACTGCATACCAAATATCAATGGTGTAACATAACTGCTTCATGTTAAACAGACTTAAGAAAAAAGGTTAACCTCGGCCAAATCAGTGTAAAATTTCAAAGTCAGTAGACCGTGACTGCAGGAGCATACAGGTGAAATCCTTTTAAAACTGATCTGTACTGATGCTGATGCAACTGCATACCAAATATCAATGGTGTAACATAACTAGTTCACACAAAACAGACTTAAGCAAAAACTTTAACCAATTGTGGACGCCGCCGCCGCCGCCGTCGCCGTCGCCGTCGCCGCCGGAATCACCATACCTAAGTCTCGCCTTTTGCGACATTCGTCGCAGGCGAGACAAAAACTGAAGTCGTTGCCGTCAACAAAACGAAAGCGCGTACAGAAAAAACAGAGTAAACAACAGAGGCAGTCGGCAAAGGAAATAAGAGAAGGAGTCACATACAGGACCAGCGTGGATAACGATAGCGACAGAGACGATGTAGATAGCATACCAGAATGTATCGACCCTCCCATATGTAGTCCAATAACTTTGGAAAGAGAAAAAAAGGTTGAAATGGTTGTGTTTGATTTAGAAACAACGGGATTTGGTAAGTTGTTAGATAACAAACATTTGATTTTTATGGGGGAGATTATGATGAAATTTGAAATTATAAAAGGCAGAATGCCAATAATGAAGAAATAAACAGGCCGGAGAGAGCTTTGAATTAAAAAAGGCAGGATACTGTTTTGGGCTTAAAAATTTAAAGTATATTAAAAAAAACATTCAGGCCACGATTTGGTCAAAAATAAAACGACAGGACAAGAAAATATCCATAGTCCTTGTCCCCCATAAAAATGAAATGGTTATTCCTTATATGATTTATGACACAGTTATCTTCTTTTCCACAATTGTCGTAATTTTTAATACAATGTCATACTTTTATTTACTTTGTCATAAAATGTGAGTGAGTGAGTTGGTGTTTTACGCCCGTGCAACGCTATATAGGTTATTTACAGGCGATGAACATGAAAAGGATGATAAAATGAACATGAAATGATGATGATAAATGAAACATGGGGATGGGGTGGGAAACAAAGGACCGGTAAATTTTGAAGAACCACAGGAAAAAGGGGAGAGGTGGGTAGGGTCGGAAAATTTAGCCTATGTGGTGCACTACTGGGCGGTCCACAAAGGGGTCTTTTACGTGCATGAAGCGTGGCACTCTCCACACACGTTGGCCCACTATGGTCGGCGGTCAGGGTTTCCGTATTATAGACCTGACAACCCCCGCGGACGAGGGCTACCCTATTCAGCCACCTAGGGTACACACTTGGTCGCTCTGTGGGCTGAGCACCGACCCGACGTCGGAATCCCAAGACCCTTAGTCGCCTCTTACGACAAGCTAGGCTCTGCTGCGGGCCTATTCGCCACCCGGGCCCCGCACGGGATTGTCATAAAATGTTTTGAGTGTATGCTGTCAAAGTACTTCTGCATCTTTGACTGATATTTTTATTTTCAAATGTGTGCAAATCATGTGTGACCGTCTGTCCGTCCGTCCGTCCGTTCATTGTCCGGTCCGTTTATGTGTTATGTTGTGGGTTTTTTTTTTATTTAAGGTTTAAGTTTTTAAAATTATAAAGTCTTTGAACTTAAAAATTAACTATTTGATATGATCTTTAATTGAAAAAAAATATCTGTCTCAGATACATGTAATTATTCGGATATCATTTAATAATCATTATACTTGATTATTTTTATTTCAGGTTATGGTGCTGAAATAGTGCAAATTTCCGCAAAGTCGTCTGATTCAGATTTTAATGGCTACATTTTACCAAAGAAACCAATGGACAAAAAAGCTAGTGAAGTGACTAATTTATATAGTACCGGTTGTGCCCTATACTTTAAAGGAGAAAAACTGCAAACAGTGGAAAAACGCAAATGCCTCTCAGCTTTTATTGATTTTTTACCCGCAAACGCTGTACTCATTGCTCATAACTGTAAAAACTTTGATGCTAAAGTTCTAATAAACGAGCTTAAATCTGTGAATCTGCTGCAAAATTTCGAGGCCAAAGTCGCAGGATTTTCGGACACTCTACCATTACTAAAAGACAAATTTCCTGGGCGAAAATCATACACTCAAACCGCACTTGTAACAGATCAGATTGGAGAGACATATAATGCACACAGTGCAACAGATGATGTCAGAGCATTGAGAACACTTATAGGCAGATTATGTATCGAAGATTCAGAGATCCTGAAGTATAGCTTTACAACACAATATCTTAGGAACTATCTGGAATACTTTAACAGCTGGCAAACACGAGTGTCTTCTTTCCAGCCGCTAATCAGGAAAAAAGTGTTGTCGAAAGTCATGTGTGAAAAGGCGGCAAAATCTGGACTTAATATTACACATATCAAATTAGCATTCAAAAGAGGCCATTTCGATGGAATTAAGGCTCTTTTTTCTGAGAAAAACAATCAAGGTTCCACGAGAGTGACAGCATCCAAGAAAGTTATTGATCGTGTTGTTAATTATTTAAATGAATGAAATGTTTAGAATCATGTATATCTGTTGCAGTTATGAATAATATTTATCTTAATGATCCAGTCTTTTTGTAACAATCAGCAACGCAAAAGGAAATTTCCGTCCATACGTTATTTCGTATGTTAGTACATCCTGTAGAAAAATACCTATTTCAAAATGAGAGCAAAGCAAATACGCTATTTATTTGCGTAACGTTAAAAGCTATTTACGTCCAAATACTGAACTCACGACGTCGACGTTTTCTGTTTTTTTTACACAATTCTAAATCTTTGGGCTCAATTCTTGAAAAAAGATGGTCCATGACCTAGTACAAAAATTATATCATTATTTTCGAAATTTATTGAATTTTACTATGTTAGTTTTTTGTTGCAATGTAAAATGTTTATTTATTCGATGTCAATCGGAAATTTTGGTACATTTTTTTGTGTTTTCCCATTACGTCTATACAAATTTTCCGCCAAAATCGGCGTTTTTAACGTTAAATATCTTTAAAAATCGATCCACAACACTATGTTTTGACTTGATATTCTGGTGTATCAGGGTAAAAGGTATAACCATGCAAAATTTTATTGAAAAGTAAGATGGTTGACTAAAGTAACGTCTCCCCTTAACTACTTGTCAAAAATATTTTACTGTAAGAGAAACATTGTCAGTCCTAAGCCAAGTTTGATATAACCACATCATGTTGACCCTGAGTATTTTGAAACATTTTGACTTCACAAAAACACTTAAAGTACTACAACATCAAGTTTGGTTAAATCATGCCATAAAATCTATTATTAAGCCCCATCTAGGAAAGTTAAATGGCTTATTAGTGTTCAGGTTCACTCCTCCCAAATGTTGCGAGGTGGGGCATTATTTCTTTTGAATACATTCTTGTTAACTCAGTCTCATTTTGCAAACAATTAATTTGAAAAGCCAAAACATGATTTGTATGGTTTAGTATTTAAAATAAACTGGTCAAACCTGTTGTTCTCGTCGCTGTAGAGCCATGTCAAAACATTGATATTCCGTTGTGACGTTTCATCAAAGAAAATGGATCACAAAGCTCCAAATATCTTAACTTCAAGTAAAAAGGTTTTTTTAGTTGTCATTTTTAATTTCCACAAAAAGTAATTCAAATTATTGTGACAGAAAAAAAGGTTAAGTTTGATTAATCATGTGTCGTTTAATTTTTCTGACCAATCAAAGAAAATCGTATCTTTGACTAATGACATATTTCCAGTTTATATTTAAAACAGTATTCTCAAAAAACATTTTAAGTCTAAATTAACACTTTTTAGCTCACCTGACCCAAAGGGTCATGTGAGCTATTGTCATCACTTGGCGTCCGTCGTCCGTCCGTAAACTTTTGAAAACGTTAACTCCTCTGACACCATAAGTCCAATTGATACCAAACTTGGTATGGTTGTTGTTTAGCATTCGGTGCTTAGAACTGATGTGGGGATTTATGATTCGTAGTAAAACATGGCCGCCATGGCTAAAAATAGAACATAGGGGTAAGATGCAGTTTTTTGCAAATAACTCATAAACGGCTACAGACATCAAAATTCTGGCAGGGTAAAAGTGATAAGCACCTCAAGATCTACCTACCCTGAAATTTTGAAGAAAATCCAACAACCCATGTAGGAGTTATTGCCCTTTTTGTGGATGTTTTTGCAAATTTTGCACCTGTTTAGCTCAATATCTTGAAAACTATTCAAGATATTTAAGAAATTTAAATTGCATATTGTTAAGCACATCAAGATCTACAAAATATGTAATAGAGTCAACGTTGTAGAACCTTTCCTTTAAGGAGTTATTGCCATTAGAACGTCAAAATTGAGCATTTTAACAGCATTTCCTCATTACATTGAAAACATTAACTCCTCTGACACTTCAAGTCCAATTGGAACCAAACTTGGTATATTTGTTTATTAGCATTAGGTGTATAGAACTGATGTGGGGATTTTTGATTGGTCATAAAACATGGCCGCTGTGGCTAAAAATAGAACATTGGGGTAAATGGCAGTTTTTTGCAAATAACTCAAAAACGGTGACAGATTTTAAAATTTTGATTGGGAACAAAAGTGATCAGCACCTAAAGATCTACAAGCTCTGAAATTTTGAAGAAATTCCAACGACCCATGTAGGAGTTATTGCCCTTTTTGTGGATTTTTGGCAAATTTTGCACCTGTTTAGCTCAATATCTTGAAAACTGTACTAGATATCTGAGAAATTTAAATTGCATATAGTTAAGCACATCAAGATCTACAAAATATGCAATTGGGCCAACGTTGTAGGATCTTTCCTTTGACGAGTTATTGCCCTGAGAACGTCAAAATTGAGGTTTTAAAAAGCGTTTCCTCATTACATTGAAAATGTTAACTCTTCTGACACTTAAAGTCAAATTGGAACCAAACTTGGTATTGTTGTTAATTAGCATTAGGTGTATAGAACTGATGTGGGGATTTTTGATTGGTTGTTAAACATGGCCGCTGTGGCTAAAAATAGAACATTAGGTTAAACTGCATTTTTTTCCTAATAACTCAAAAAGGGTGACAGATTTTTGAATTTTAATTGAGATAAAAGTGGTCAGTACCTTAAGATCCACCATATTGTCAGATGACCCCCTTATTAAACTTATAACCCTTTCAATGTCAAATAGATTTTGCCTAATAGCCTTAACTTCAGGCACATATGTCAGGTGAGCGATTCAGGCTCCTGGGAGCCTCTTGTTGAAATATTCTTTTTCTATTTTACAGCCTTATTTCATCTTCACGTGTTAACCCACCTTCTGGAACGACCAATACAACAACATTGTGTCAAAACCTATGAGAGTTACCAGCAGCTTCTGTTTCCTCCCTTAGAAAACATCAAGTATCCATCACCCATTCATTTGGTGTGGGTTCCATCTAAACCAAGAAGTTAGTGAGTGTATATTTTATCTGTCATTTCCATCATCTTGGTCTATTCTCTCATATAAAGATTTTGGAAAAAAAAATTGTAGAATAAAATTTTAAGAAGCAAAGAGGTACCAGTGAGGCATTCAAACGTCAAAAGTCTGAAATGGTGACGACAAAACGAGTAAACACGAACCAGAACAGCCCAAAAATATAGTGAGTGAGTGAGTGATTTTGTGTTTTACGCACGTGCAACGCTATATAGGTTATTTACAGGCGATGAACATGAAAAGGATGATAAAATGAACATGAAATGATGATGATAAATGAAATATGGGGGTGGGGTGGGACACGAAGGACTGGTAAATTTTGAAGAACCACAGGAAAAGGGGAGATGTGGGTAGGGGCGGAAAATTTAGCCTATGTGGTGCACTACTTGGCGGTCCACAAAGGGGTCTTTTACGTGCATGATGCGTGGCACTCTCCACACATGTTGGCCCACTATGGTCGGCGGTCAGGGTTTCCGTATTATAGACCCGACAACCCCCGCGGACGAGGGCCACCCTATTCAGCCACCTAGGGTACACACTTGGTCGCTCTGTGGGCTGAGCACTGACCCGACGTCAGAATCCAAGACCCTTAGTCGCCTCTTACGACAAGCTAGGCTCTGCTGCGGGCCTATACGCCACCAGGGCCCCGCACGGGACGCCCAAAAATATACAAAGCATAAAAACTTGAAACAACTGAAACACAATAACAGCTTGAACTTTTATCCTCCTTATAGTTTGGCTGGGGTTATGTCTTTTTCAAATATATTTTGTAGGTATGCTAGTATAAACCATGTTGTACCAGCAGTGTGTGATATAGGGGTATATGGCACTCTAAAGGACGAGTGTGCCTTCCTGGGACTAGGTGTTTGTGCATTGACACAATATTTCAACAATAGATGCAGTCCTGGATGGGTAGAATGTGTGGTCAATGGGTCCATGATGCTTGTATGGGTGTCAATGCCAAAGACTTTAGTGCTAGGGATGACTTTCCTTGTGGGTGTGACATGCTCAAAAATGGTACAGTTCCAATAAAGAGGTAGTTAAAGTTAATAGTTAAATAAATGAAAACATGTTAAGAAGTTAATTAAGAAGAAAATTTTTTACTGACTTAAATATCTAACAAACAATTATAACTGTTATCTTACATGACTTTATTAAACAAAACATAAAATGTTCATTTTGTATGATTTAATTATTTCAAGCATTTCCATTGATTGATTGATTGATTGCTGGCTGCTTATTGTCCCGTCGGCGATATTTCAGCCATCATCGGGACATAAACAAGTTGAAATATATAAATAAAATAAATATATATAAAACAAAGTCAAAAGACCGCTGAGTAAAACAAAAAACAAACAAACAGAAAAGTAGATTAAAAACTCACTTAAAAATGAACACTCTAAAAAATAAAATAACAACAACAATTGTTGTTTTAGAGCAATATATTAAGGTAGAACAAATATAAATTAAAGGAAAAATAGAAAAATTAACGAGTTAATAAAACAAACAATGAACATAAGCAATATTTTATTTAAAACTATAATTTATTGTAAAGACCAATTTCTTTGATAAAAGATAAAATAGCATCGTTATGGATGCCGCTGAACAAATCGTGCATTGTTGCACAGCTAAAGTACTTCATTCGCGTAGGAGCGACATCAACACAGTCAAGGAGAACATGCTTCAGCGAATACGGAGTGTCACAAGGGATGCACACTGGTGCCTCTTTCTCTTGTGTCATCAAGTGGCCATGAGTGACTCTAGAATGTCCAATACGACATCTAGTGATGACCACTTGGTCTCGACGGCATCGGAATGAAGCATGATTCTCCCCAAGCTGTGGTTTCAGCTCATGAAGTTTGTTGTGCTCAGCGGCAGCCCAAACCTCATCCCACAAACTTTGAACATATATACGGATTGCATTTCTGCAATCCGAATGGGGAATAAAACATTTCGAAATTGGTTTGCGAAGGGCTTCCTTCGCAACCCTGTCCACGACTGAATTCCCATGAATACCAGTATGACTGGGTACCCATAGGAAAATCAATTCTGCACCACCTCTAATCAATTGGTGAATCATGTAATCAATTTTACTAATTAATGGATTTTTAAACTTGCGGTTCTCAATTGCCAAAAGACAAGAGAGAGAATCAGAACAGATGAAGAATTGTGCGTGCTCTGAAGCATCAATTAAACGAAGAGCTAAAATAATGGCTCTGGCTTCAGCTGTAAAAATGGAAGCAGAAGATGGGAGTCGTTGGGTGGAAGTGCTATTTCCTAAGATAGCAGCAGATGCAACGCTATCACCATCTTTAGAGCCATCTGTATAAACAGTCAGAAAATCAGGATATCTAGATTTAATTTCACAGTAATCTTGTTGAATAAGCAAATGATTTGTTTCAGACTTTTTATGTTTACGAAGATCAAAATTAAATTCAGGTTTTAGAAGTTCCCAGGGTGGAACCTTCAACAGTGTAACAGGTTTAATTGTTTCCAAATCAATATTAAGATTAGCTAAATGTGGTGCAATACGAATGCCAAATGGAGGAGTTTTATTTTCATGTTTTTCATAAACAGTTTTAAGAGGTGGATTGAAAACACAGTCGTGGGCAGGGTTCCCAGGGAAAGCCTTTAGCTTTGTAGCATATTGGAGACCGAGTTTTATTCTACGATGTTTCAGGGATGGTTCATTTGCCTCCGCATACAGGCTCTCAATAGGAGATGTCCTGTATGCACCGAGGCAAAGTCGCAACCCCTGATGATGGACAGCATCTAAAATTTGTAAATATGACTTTTTAGCTGATCCATACACAGCAGAACCATAATCCAATTTCGATCTCACAAGAGACCTGTACAAATTTAAAAGAACAGATTTATCAGCTCCCCAGTCAGTACTGGAGACAACTTTAATAATATCAAGAGCCTTGAGGCATCTTGATTTTAGCATTTTGATATGGGGTAGAAAGGAAAGTTTTTTATCAAAAAGAACACCAAGAAATTTCGATTCTTCGACTATTGAAATTTTTTTATCATATAAATAAAGATCTGGATCAGGATGGAGTTTTCGCTTTTTACAAAAATGCATAGCAACAGTTTTACTTTCTGAAAACTTAAAGCCGTTTTCAGAGGCCCATTTTTCAATTCGATTAAGGCATAGTTGTAGTTGCCTTTCGATAGTGTTCATATTTTTGGCACTGTAGCATATTAAAAAGTCATCAACATATAAGGAACCTTCAATATTATCTTTCAAAACTTTGGCAATACTATTTATTTTGATACTGAAGAGAGTGACAGAAAGAATACTACCTTGAGGAACACCCATTTCCTGGTCAAACTCTTCAGATAATGTTTTATTAACTTTAACGTTGAAATGTCTATCAGAAAGGAAGTCGGCCAAAAAGTTTGGTAACCTTCCCTTCAACCCCATATCAGAAATGTCTTTTAAAATACCATACTTCCATGTGGTGTCATAAGCTTTTTCGAGATCGAAAAAGATAGACACCACATGTTCGTTCTTCGCGAAAGCGTTTCGAAGAAAAGACTCAAAACGGACCAAATGATCTTGTGTGCTCCTGCCTTGGCGAAAACCACACTGGATATTCGAAATGAGCCCATTGGACTCGAGGAACCAAACAAGCCGATCATTGATCATACGTTCAAGAGTCTTACAGACGCAGCTTGTCAAGGCTATCGGACGATAGTTGGAAGCATCTGTATGATCCTTCCCTGGTTTGGGGATAGGAACAACAGTGGCAAGCTTCCATATTTCTGGCAATTTACCATTTATCCAAACATCGTTCATTAAATTTAAAAGAGTATTCATCGATATATCAGGAAGATGTTTTAGAAGCTGATAATGGATATTGTCGGGGCCACAGGCCGTATCATGTGCTTTACTTAAAGAAGTTTTGAGTTCATCCAACGAAAAAGGAGAGTTGTAGCTTTCGGAGTTGTCAGAATTAAAGTTTAATTTGGTTTTCTCAGCTGTTTGTTTAAATTTTTGAAAATCAGGTTTGTAATTGGATGAAGATGAATGTTTTGCAAAGGTCTCAGCTAATTTGTTGGCAATATCTTTTTCAGATGTTAAAGTGGAATTGCCAACATTAAGATGCTTAACAGATGATTTTGAGTTTTTACCTTTCATTTTCTGAATGAAGTTCCAAATTTTATTCATGGGAGTTCGAGAGGTTAAACCAGATACAAATTTTTTCCAGGATGTTCTTCTTGTTTGTTTGCATGTTCGTCTTGCCTTTGCCCGAAAAATTCTAAAATTACTCAAATTTTCTTTCGTTTGTTGTTTGCCGAATTGTTTTTGAGCTTTATTTCTATCGTCGATAGCCTTGTCACACTCGTCTGTGAACCAAGGTTTATTAAGTTTTTTTGGAGTTGCCGAGGTCTTTGGAATGGTTTCATCAGCTATTGAGATAAGAGTTTGGTTAAAAGTTGTTATTGGTTCTTGATCCTGATCAAAAATTTCTGGTCTCAATTTTTCCGAACAAAGTATTGAAAATTTATGCCAATCGGCCTTCTCTAACTTATAGCGAGGAATTTTTTGTTCAGGTTCACCAAAAAGATCTTTTAATATAATAGGAAAGTGATCACTTCCACAGAGATCATCATGGACTTGCCATGAGAAATCTGTTAAAAGAGAAGGATCACATATTGAGAGATCAATTGATGAGTATGTTCCATTTCCAGAATGTAAAAAAGTAGAAGAACCATCATTAAAGATACAAAGAGACTCTTTTGATAAAAAATCCTCAATCTTTTTACCCTTATCATTCAAGTTGGCACTACCCCATAATGGGTTGTGGGCATTGAAGTCCCCAATTAGCATGTATGGAGCAGGAAGCTGATCTGTTAAATTTTGAAGTTGTGCTAAAGTTAAATTATCATTTGGTGGTATATAAACTGAACATAGAGTAATTGTTTGATGTAATGAAACTCTCACGGCAACTGCTTGCAGATCGGTAGTTAAAGGAATCGAACTATGGAGAATGCGATCCTTTACTAAGATGGAAGATCCGCCGGCAGCTCGCTCAGTATTAGAAAATTTGCTATATATAGAGAAGCCCTTCAAGGAAATTGTGTCAGTTTCCTTGAGGTGAGTTTCCTGAAGACAAAAGACAGTTGGATCCAATGACTGCACTAAGAGATGTAATTCAAGAAAATTGGCCTTAAGGCCTCGGCAATTCCATTGAATGATTGTACTCATTTTGGAGTCTGATTAGGATCGGAAAGTCTACCGAGAGATCGCCTACGTCTGTGTGGAGACTGGCTCTGTGAACGCTCGATCGGTGTTTCCGAAAGATCCATATCCGACTCCATGTCATCAGCAAGAGAGCCAAAACGATTATGCATAAAGATTGCATTTCGTTCGGCTTTCTTGGAACGAGATTTTGATGGTGACGTCTGCTGAGACGAGTTCTGTCGTCTATCCGGCTGTGATGATCGCTGCTGTCTATTTGAAGTTTGAGAAGCAGACGATGACCGTGAGGAAGACTGTTTCTTCTGTGATGAAGAAGTTTTTGAAGTTGAAGAGGGCTTAGGATTTGAAACTCTGGCTGGAGCTCCAAAACCGGCCCAGGATGACTGACGAGGTGTATAGAACAATTTTTCATCGACCACCGAATCGTTATTAGGACCTGCTGTAGACTTTCGTGGAGGAGGATGAGAATCATCCAACTCTTTCCATGGTTTCTTGCTGTATTTGACAAAACCTTTTTGGGTTTCCTTGTCAAAACAGTCGGCACCAAACATCCAACCATTGGTATTGCATGTACGGGGCTTAATTTCACCCTCGGGCCAAGTATACATGGTTTGGTAAGCAAATGTCCTATAGGTTTTGGCAGCTTCAGCGTACGACCTGGATGGTGTTGTTTCATTCGAGATAGAGACTTGTCGACGTGCTTCTTGGTATGAAATGTTTTTTTCAGCTTTAATTTGTTGAATTTGTTTTTCACGTAAAAGGATTGGGCATTGTTTGGATGATGAAAGGTGGTCAGCGCTACAGTTTACACACTTAGGATCGTTGGCACAGTTGAAATCCGAGTGGCCTTCCTGAGCACACTTAACACACCTTTCTCTTCCATTGCATGTAGCCTTTCCATGGCCAAAACGTTGACATTTGAAACAGCGAAGAGGATTAGGAACAAAGATGTCTACAGACACTCTGAAATAGCCTAGGTTTAAATGACTTGGTGGAACAGCTGAATTAAAAGTAATAAGATAAGTATTTAATTTGATAATTTTGTTGTCTTCTTTTTTGGTGAATCTTTTGACTTGAGTAACACCTTGTGATAACAGTTCAGAGCAGATCTCTTGCTCTGATAAATCAGCAAGGTTTCTATCCCTATCTCGAATGATACCCTGCGAACGATTCAGTGATCGATGAGCTTCAGCGGTAACTGGAATTTCTAAAATGAGCGATATTGTCAAAATATTTTTGGCTTGTTGTTGTTTTGCACACTCCACTAGGAGGTTACCGGATCGGAGTTTCGTTACCTTGGGAACATCACCTCCGGTAACGCCTTTGATTGTTTTTGCAATGACAAAAGGTGAAACTTTTGTCAAAGGGCGAGCTGCATCTTTGCTTGAAAGCACAATAAACTTTGGCCAACTATCATTTGTTGTATTTTGACGCTTAGACGAAGCTGGTGCGTCCTGATCGTCATCACTACAAGAAATATTTCTTTTGAACGTTTCACTTGAACTTGTTGTTGATTGTTTTTTTGGGGAACCCATGATGAGAGAAAAAGATTCACTGCCTTGCTCCCCGCCCGCCACGGAGCGCCAACAAGGGCGATGCGGTTGCTCAACGGGGCTCCAGTTGAACGCATCAGGGCTACAAGGACAGTATACTCGCACAGAGTATTCTTTAATGGAGACAAGCATCGTGCCAGGGGTTACCTGGCGATACAACTCTCCAGAATGACATCCACACGATTGACCCATGAGCCACCGCCTTCTGTAGAACATAAATGACATTAAGTTAATTATTTCAAACATTACAAAATGGAAGTTGGAAATACAATGAGATGGTGCTCCACAGGGCTTGGCGTGACCAGCCGATTGATCAGACCGAGCCGAATCTGACCGCCTGTCTAGAAGAAGTAAGGGCCAAAGCCCACATACGTGGACCAGGATCCCGTCCTCCCTCGACACAGGTCGCAACACACGGCAAACATGTTGACCCGTTTAGTCGCCTCATACGACAAGCTTTACGGGCGGCTGCGGGACTATTCTTTTCACACCCGGTTCCCGCACGGGGGTCAAGCATTTCCATCCTTCGCACTTAAATTCTCTATCATAAAGCCTCAAGGCTTTCTCTGGTTTAATATGAAATTGTGTCAACAAAGTAGCCACGTGCCTTTCTATTTAAAGTAACTAAAAACAAATAGAATCAGCTGATTGCTATGCACGGGTGATTCTACCCATGCTGTATAAAATCCCGAGACACCCTGAAGGCGCGCTTTTTGTTACAAAGGCCACGTGTATAGGTTAGTCGTTGTGCTACGCTGTGGCAGCAACTTGAAAATTTCTTTAAGATTACATCATTGAATTAACGATGTCGGAGAATTATAGTGATATTAGTTCTGTTGATGAACACGAGTCTGACAATGACGATGCAATTTTAGAATTATTTGACAGCGGAGCTGAGGAAAAGAGTAGTTTTTCCGGATTTGAGCCCGTTGATATTGAAAATGAAGAGGCCGAGATGCCCAAAGTAAAGTCTGTTGTTAAAAAGGTCAATAAATCCAAAGGGAAAGCCCCCATGTCGAAGAAAATCGCCAAAAAACGTAAGTCGCCTGTTTCCAAAAGTTCGAAGCCCAAGAAAATGTCTCAGATAAATCTGACAATAATGTTGCCAATATGATTAAAGAATTTTTTGAGAATTTAAGGAATGTGCCGGGAACAAGTAAATCCCCAATTACAGCGGCTGTGGCTGCGCCAGTTAATCAGGAAGTTGATTTTAGTGAGATTGAATGTGGGTCAAATGCTTCGCAAGATGTTGACAATGATGAAAATGGCCCTGTGATGGGATACAATTTATTTAATGAAACGCATGCAAATGAGAAACGTATTGTTATAAGTACCAACAATTCTGCCATAGTGGTTCCTAAGATTTATGAGGATGAAACTAAGTTTTCCCCGGCGGTCTCTGAAAATCTCGCTGAATTTATAAAGTCGGGTTGTACGAGAAAGGCAGATATTTCGAGTTTTCTAGAAGCCAATAATATTCCTTTGAATTGTAAGTCACTGGTTCCACCTCTTGTAAACCAGGAAGTTTGGGGATATCTGTATCCAAACATCCAACAACGTGATAGGAGTATGCAGGATGTCCAGAAAATTCTGGGACAAGCAGTTGTGCCAATGCTGAAATTGGCAGAAATTTTTGAGTCAAATCATATTGACGTGTCTGAAGCCAAAAAATTGCTTACTCAGTCTATTGCACTAGCTTGTAATACATTCTTTGAGATGAACATTAAGAGGCGTTATTTTATAAGGCCATACGTGAGCAAAAAATTCCAAATGCTGTGTAGTTCTACTTATCCCATAGAGGAACAGCTCTTCCCAAAAGACGTTGCAAAGAAAATGAAGGAGATAAGTGATGCGTCTCAGATAAATAGACAGATTAGACCAGCTCAGTACTCGAATGCACATTTATCAGGCTCAAAAAACTTCAGATGTCGGAGCTACAGGAGAGGTCAAAATTCAGGTTATCAGGGTCAGAGAGGAAGACCATATCAAAGAGGTCCCACATCAAGAGGGTCGTACAGAGGCAGGGGTCGTTTTTAGACCCAAAGGTGAGTTTACCATGTTCAAATGTGAGCCAATTTAAAGCTGGGTCCTTAAGTAAAAAGTTGGTGGTTTGGAAGAAATTTACTGATGATAGATGGATTTTAAATGCTATTAGAGGATTAAAAATTGATTTTTTAAGCACACCTTTTCAATCATTTGTTCCTAAAATTATTGATTTTGGTCATGACCGTAACAAAATTGTAGATGAGGAAGTAATATATTTGTTAGCCAAAGGGGCTATTTCAGAATGTGATCATGAGACTGGCGAGTTTATTTTGAACATATTTTTAGTAAATAAACAAGAGGCTCCCAGGAGCCTGAATCGCTCACCTGGTTCTTAAGCTATGAGTCTCTTCTTTGAGCTACATGTATTACCTTAAAAGGGTCGTCTGACAACTTTTACCCATGGACACTTTTGTAGAGCTTAATAAACTGCAGGTATAAGAAAGGAACAGCTATTCTGTATCTGCAATACTTATCATTTTATAGGAAAAGACATAAGAACAACCACTATGGTTACCTTCAAAAGGACATAACCTCTAAATTTATAAGGGGTCATCAAACTTAATCAACAAAATGGAGATTTTTGTCAAGTATAACAAGCTGAAGATTTAAACAACCAACACTCAGCTTTTCTCTATTTGCAGTAATTTTCATTCTTTATGACAAAAACAAACACAAAAAAAAACACTGCTTTAGACCTTTAAGGTGTCATCTGACATCTTGAACCCAATTGAGCTCAATCAGCTAAAGGTTTGAGCAAGCAACAGCCTTTCTCTATCTACAATAGTTTTCATTCTTTAGAGCAAAAACATGAAAAACACCGTTACAGAACATTACTACATGCCAAGTTTCAATAATTCTTGTATTTAGTTTTAATTCATCTAACAATGATCTCGACCCTGAACAAAATTCCTACAACATTCGATCTGCTCTTACTTGATTGATATAAAGAAACATCTCAAGTTTTTGTACTGATTTAAAACTATTTTGAGTTCCCATTAAGAAACCACATTTTCCAGATTTTTGTTTTTGTTTTTACACACATGAAATGTTACGATATCCAAAAAACAAAATTATGACTTAGACCAACCTATATGTATGTGATGTGGACTGTGACATTAGTGAGAATTTCTTAGAAATCATTTGTGTAAGTGATTGTATGCAAAAGTTTTAGCAATACAAGATGACTTCAACTTCTCTAAGAGGAAATGTCTAACTAACAAACCTTATGATTTTATTTTTTATTTAAATTTTACATTTAACATTTGTTTAAAATAAAAATTTTAAATTTTTGTTGGTAACATAATCAAGTTAAATAATATCTACTTTCCACTTGTATTTTGAGTTCAAATTAACATTTTTTTAATCCTTAAGAATATAATTAATGCTACGAATACAAACATTTCATACAGTATATATATTATGTATATTGTACAAACACAAATTTCATGCCATTTGCAAATAAATAGATCCATATTTCGTAGTATATAGTAATTAATATTATTCGTAAAATAAAGTTCCATATATAGAGTATAAATGTTCCAATGTCCATTTCAAGTAGAATACAGTCCATATTCTAGAATGATTGTTCAACCATCACAAAGTAATATGTAGAGCAGCTATAGCACCAAATCTTGGAATTACTTATTGTTCCATGATCAATGTATGTTGAAGAATGAAGTCAAAGGCTTAATTCAGTGGCTTAATTGTTTCATCATCACTATACTTTGCAGTATAACAACACTTAAGTGTCCATAGTCAACAGATTGTTCATGTAGAATCTATATATCCTCACAGCACTTATCAATACAGAATTTATACAACTATTTGAAGCGTTTTACAGAAAATGCCAGTAAAAATTATCTTGTTTGATTTCAAATACATGTCAAATCTGCAAAATACATCATCCTAGAAACTGTTACAAGGACTTGAAATTGGAATTGGTATATAAGAGCACCATGGTTAGTTTTATCTAGTCATATTATTTCATTATCAGGGTAACAAACATATTATTCAAGTATGTTCTATTAGATCTACCCTGTTCTGTATATTTCTTATATAATACATGATATCATGAATGCATCTTATTATGTTATACAATCAATATTTTATTTTCCAACAAAGTCCTTGAAAACAATTACTAAAAATAATGAATGAAACCTTGCAAATCTGATCTGTATTATTTATCATCATATCATGATTACATATGTATTTATACAAAAGGAATTAAGGATGTTCGCTACTATTATTGAAAATAAATAGGTTTCAAATTTGATGCCTTAAATGAAAAGATAATAGTAAAAGGTATAAAATAAGCTAAAAATTTTGATAGGTTCGTGACCTCGTTTTGAAGATAATTGACGTTAAAGTTTTGGCGGGAAAAGGTTTTCTCTGACTTTTTCATAGGTTTAGCATTAGCACTATTAAGCTGTTAAAACCCATGACGGAATAAATAGGATTTGATAAAACTTTGTCTATAACCTCTTTATGACATATTAAAGACATTAATAACAAGAAAATATGGGGTTCGTGGGCAAAAATTTTAACCCTATTTTGATGGTAAAATCCAGAGGATTCCGAAAAAATGACAGAAATACCAAAACAAGACCAGCGAGCATCCTTAAAACATATTCATTAAATAGATATTATAAAATTCTGGAACATAAATTGAACCAGTAGTAAAAAACATAATGTAAAAGTCTCTCAATTGTGACAATCTAACAATAATAAAAATTAAAGATATGTTGATATATATAAATGTTGATAAAATGATGGCATGTGCTGTATTAAAAAATATCTACTGTAAGAAGGAAGTATTTCACATGATGTTATTTTCCTATAATTTACAAAACTAAAATTAACCCCATGGAAATTATATAGAATATATGTATTCTAATGCAAATGGTTAGTTTATCAAAACTTCTAAAATATCAATATACAAACAAGAATGTCCAAAAGACACAATGCCCCATCTGGCAGCATTTAGGCAAACAAACAGACCAGAACACTATATGCCCCCTTAAAAATGTCAATCTTTATAGAATTAAGTTAACATAAAAAATGTTATGTTTACAGTATTAACAAAGTACAAAATACATGTGGAAAGTGGAAAGAAACAATTGCAATTAACCTACAAATACTGTAAATATATATCATTTGTTAAGCATGCAGTGGTAGAGTTGGAGTCACCCTTTACAAGAAATTCATAACAAAGCACATCATATGTTTCAACCCCCTTCCCCTCCCCAGGACACTGCATGCTTAACAAAGATTAAAATGTGAGTGGCAACCCTTCACTATGCCAAAACCACTCAATGCATCACACTGCAACTGAGCAGTGTGATACATTTTAATTTCTTTGCGGGTTTAAACCTTTTCTACAGTTCCATTGCAACATATACCACTGAGTGATCTGACCAATATGTTTCTATTACATCAGTGTGTATTCATGATTCTCTGCTTTCACGAATAAAAATCAAATCCAACTTTGTTTTGTTTACTGTTGTTGCTTTTGAAATCACCTGTCTGCATTCAAATGTATCTTGCATGAATTGTAAGAACCCTTGGTTAGATGACAATACATGTACATCAAAATTGAAGTCTCCCATTATAACAGTCTTTGTAGCATTCACATCAAGAACTGGCAGAAGTTCAGACAAAAGAATATGCTTGAAACTCTGAAAAGTACAGCTAGGGGCTTTATAAACTACAACAACCTGTATCTTCCCTTTTAACCCTGAAAGAACTGTGGATATGAATTCAATCTCTGAATTTGAAAAACTATGTTCTTTGAGAACATTTTGGTCACTTTTGCCAAACAGGGCTAACCCTTGAGCTGGTCTATATCTTGGATCTGTTTGCTTTTGATCAATTCTTGTCAAAACTTTAAACCCTGGTATACAACATTCTTCATTTTGGGTCAATCTTGTTTCAGCAATGCCAACAATATCTGCATCCAAGATATTTGGATCAGCTGATATATCATGACAATGAGCATGAAATGATCTGGCATTATTGAATACAATTTTCAAACAATTGTTGGAAATTTTGTACAATGGTGTGTAACACAGTTGTAAGATAGCATTGTTTCTCAATCTTTGGATTTCTTCTTTAACACACTCAGATACTGCTATTTTATCCACATTCAGATCTAATATATGTAAACCATTTAAGGATCTGACTCTGCTTAAAGCAACATAATGAATGTGTGGTATCTTCCCTCTGTGTTTTGTGTTTAAATTAACCACAATTCTATCCAATGTATCTCCCTGAGATTTGTGAATGGTCTTTGCTGCAGCTGGTTTCAAAGGAAATTGAATGCGGTCATAAGATTTCTGTCTGTACACAAAGGATCTCTTAATATCAAAAATGGGTGTCAAAGATTTGTCAATATCTCTTGTAAATAAATGTCTATATTTTCTTCTAGATGCTAAACCTATTCTCTGATCATCAAACTTTACCCACACAATACTTGGTCTAGCAGATTCAGTTTTATATTGCACCAATTTCACCACACAGGTAGATCCATTTGTAAGGCCATCATTGACATCAATATTGGCTGTTAGATCATAAGTCATGCCAACTGCAAGCTGTACTTCTTTTGCAAGATTAGCAGTTTCAGCTTGTTTCTTAGGAAGACTGTTTATCAGCTTATTCTTTATCTGTTCAGATACATCTCCACTGACAGAGTCAAATGCATTAACAATGACCTTTTCAGCTTCAAGTTTCATTATATGCTGGACATTGTAATTATCAACAAGGTCATTTTCAACAAATAAATGAATAGCTGATTGTTGTTGATGTGTTTCTTCATTTTCCACAGTTCTAGTCCTTAATACATCTAAATCTTCCTGTGTCAGTTCATTTTCTCTCAGACGGTTCAAGAGGTTTGCAAATTCCAGATCATCTTTTTGCCTCATAATTTCGACAAGCTCATGAACAGTAAACTTTTCCCTCCATAAATTTGGTGCTAATGCAGACATGCCTCTTTTCAAATCTTCAAAAATCCAACCATCAAAAACTGGTTTCAACTGAAAGAAGTCCCCAATAGCAATAAGACTTACACCTCCAAATGATTGCTTGTTTCCCATTATTTTTTGCAATCTTGTATCAAGAAGAGAGAACATTCTATTGCCAACCATTGATATTTCATCAATCATGATAACTGATAAATGTCTATACCTCATTCTCAAAGAATTCAGAACATCAGAAGACAAAGTCTGCTCCTCCAACTTTTTGGAAGGTTGAATTTGAAAAGCATTATGCAATGTAACACCTCCAATATTATAAGCAGCTTTTCCAGTTGGAGCACACAACAAAATTCGAACTTCATCAGGGTTTTCACCCTCAACAGAGCACAAATATCTGTGCAAAGCCTGATATAAAGCCTTTACAACAACTGATTTACCAACTCCTGCACCACCAGTTAAGAAAGCATGTAATGGCTCTTGTTTAGTCTTTATCCAGGTTGTCACATGTTGAAAAAACTCTCGCTGCTTTTCATTTAGACTTTGAAGGATGCTTTTATATTCATCATCTGGTATTCTTTTTGCATGACTGATTAATTCTACTGCAGCACTAGGCATTCCAAGGTCTTGACCAATATCATAGTTTATGTGATCTGGTTGCCTGTCTGGGTTGAAATGAATGTATTTTTCAGCATCAACAATGCTTTCTTCTGCAGCTTCATTTTCAACTTGTTCAGTTCCTGGAGCTATTTCATCGAAGTTGTCAATTTCATTTTCAGCAAGTTCAATAGCTTTATCTAACTCTTCTGCTTTTTGTTCATATTGCTTTACTTTGTGCTCAATGATACGAGAGACTATCAAGTACTTCTGTTCATAACTTTCACATCCTTGTTTAAGGTCTGCTTCATTTCTCCAAGGAAAGAATAGCATTAAGCGTTCCCTGTAAAAGTTCTCAGAATCTGTTTTTTTGTTGAACCGAACATATCTAATCACTCTATAATTTTTCCTCTGCCTGATCACCATGCCATTTTTAAGTGTCAGTTTAAATGCAGTTTTTTCTTCAGCATCTATTGTTTGTGGAGTTCCTTCATCTTCATTTTCAGATTGTTCTTCAACTTCCTCATTTTCAGAAGATTTATCTGGGAAAATCACTTCAAGTTGAGACATGTAATCAGCTAGACACCAATGTTCTAACGCTTTAGGTCTCTTGGCATATCTTTTAATGGCATTGTCTGCTTCAATGTCTGTTGAATCAGGAGAAAGCTTTTCTAACTTGTCTGAAGTCTTAAGCAGAAATGTTCTTTTTTCACTCTGTGATGTATTTATAAAGACTACTTCTCTAGTAGCTTTAGTGAGTGGAATTTGCAACAATAAATACACTGCCTCTTGTGCACATGTTTCAACAGAATTTGTGAAGTAATTTCCTATGAGTCTGACTTGCTGTTTCAAACCTAAATTACCTTGTCGTGCTTCTTTTGCAGCTTGGTCTAACAAAGCACTCATTCCTTTTTGTGACTTACTGATATATGACACAATGTACATTGCACAGGCATACGGGTCAAGAACGAACTGTAAATCATGGTTTGCTTTCCATGCTGCCAACACATTTTTCATGTATGGATTAACACGCCCCTCTGATGGTTTTCGTTCTAGAAAAAGTTTTGGTCCTCGAAGATTGCTTCTAATTGCTTTTATATAATCTTCCTCTGTCATTTCAAGAACATTTTGAAGGAACTCTTCATAAGACAAGTTCTCAACATTTTCTATTTCTTGTAGGGAGTCAATTTTTTGTTGTATTTCTTTGTAAATAGCTTTGTATTTTTCAATATCAGATTCCAAAGGCTCTAAGATCATGGTTTTCTTTAGAGGGGGCAAAGGAAACCCAAATCTACAGACTGCATGTCCTCCTTTTCTACACGTCTTTGAATGCTTATGAACTTGCAACTGCACCCATTCTTTGCCAGTGGAAGGATTCGATGAACAGGAAATAAATTTGTTAACATAATTAACAATGGTTTCTTCAGAATCCTGTTTAAATTTTGGGTCACCTTCAATCCAAACCAACATGTGAATATGTGGTGAACCTCTTTGCTGGAATTCTACTCGATAAAAGTAATCAGTCAAAATGCCAATTGGAGAAAATTCACTTTTCAAGATAATTTTGAAAAACTGTTGAACTCTGTAGTCAAAAAATCTTGAACACGTTACAGGATCTTTTTGCACAAGTCGGGTCTTGTCTTGCCAAGTCATGCTATTAAGATCTTCTTCTGAGTAATCCTTTTCATCATTTAATTGACCAAGAATTTTGAGAAGATCATTCCATTTT
Organism: Arcuatula senhousia; assembly: GCA_963971305.1. Classification (NCBI taxonomy): domain Eukaryota; kingdom Metazoa; phylum Mollusca; class Bivalvia; order Mytilida; family Mytilidae; genus Arcuatula; species Arcuatula senhousia. The sequence goes on from OZ020308.1 coordinate 32,277,195, forward strand.
GTATCAGCAGATGACAGAGATCCAAACCATGATGGTAATCCAATTTGGCGAATCATTGCAAAGACATCTTTTTTGCGTTTTTCAAGATAGACTGGGGAATTTCTTAAGGTACGAAATATGTAGTATCCTTCGTCTATACGAACAAGGTCTTTCACTACTGATGGATTAAGAATATCTTTGGCAGTCCATGTTTTACCATCTGATTTACATCTTCTTAGAGCAAGATTTACTTTGTCTGTTACATTTTTAAACTGCACTTTTTTCAGTTTAAAAAATAGATTTGGAACAGACTGAGCTACTCTTCTATCAACTGATCTTAATTCCCACTTAACAATGTCACTGTAATGTACTGGGACACTTCTTTCTTTAAAGTCAGGTCTTCGTTGTCCACAAAAAATAGAGGGAAATGCAAGATATTCAGCATCTGCATCATAATAAAGACTGACAGGTTTCTGGCCTTCTCCCGGTGCAAAAACAAATTCTTTATCAAGGCTATTTGATTCATCTATAACTTCATCCAGAAGAGTATCTAAATTCCCTACAGCTTCAGCTTCATCAATCTCACTAAAGTTGTCACTTTCCTCTTCACTTTCTGTATTATCATTATCAACTAGACTTCTTTCTGTCTGATTCTGCTGTTTGTTTATTTCTTCAATTCTGTTTACCCACTGATTATCCACAGTTATGCCAGAAGATTTGTACATTTCACTAGTTCTCATTAAATAATGTAAAGCGCATATGACTGCTAAAGGTCTAACATTTTCAGAGAAATCACAGGTCTTAAAAGAAAGCTTCTTTTTCAGCTTTACGGCAATTGTCCCTGTCTGTTCAATATTACGTGGCAGAGCATTTATTGTAGGCTGAACATCTACAGGAACATTGACAACATTTCCTTTTACTGAATACTGACCACCTGTTGGCAACTGGCGTATCTGCATAAATGGAATTCGCAATGATACCAAACGTTCTTCTAATGGATATAAATTAAGTTCTATTGGTTTATTTGGAAATCCCATCTTGTTTGCTATTGCATATCGTGGTATTTTATTTTTCTTCAAAGCATTGACACATGTATGGCATATCCATTCCTTATTGTCAACTGATTTAAGATTTGTTATACAACTCTTCAGCATGTCGGGGCTTATTGTTTTCAAACCACTACAATTTACAACTGATTCAGCAAACCAGGTTTGATGACAGCAGGTACATATGTAACAGGGACCAACAGAAATAACTTTTTCAAATTTTTCTATACATTCATTCAAAGTAGAGCCTTGAGATTTTACTTTCTTTAAATGATGTTCATGCTGCACATACTCATCATTTGTTCTTTGCTTTGCCTTGCTGGTTTTATTAATCAGTTTATCTTTATCTGGATTGTGTTGTCTTGCAGCCTGTTTGGCCAGTCTCTCAAGTTCCAAAAAGCTGTCATCAGATCTTTTGTTTCTCTTTCTTTCTACATCATTTTTTGCCTCTTTTTGTTGAAATTCTTCATCTTCTCTAGCCTGTTGTTTACTTTTCAATTCTCTTTGCCTTTCTAAACTCCTGAACTTGGGATCCTTTCTAGCCTCTTGTTTATCTGATGTTTCTTTTTGTTTAAATTCTTCATCTTTTCTGGCCTGTTGTTTACTTTTTAATTCTTTTTTTCTTTCTTCACACCTGAAGTTAGGATTTTTTCTGGCTAACTGTTTGCCAATGACTTCTCTTTCTAGTTCCACACTTCTGAACTTGGGATCCTTTCTAGCCTCTCGCTTATCTGATGTTTCTTTTTGTTTAAATTCTTCATCTTCTCTAGCTTGTTGTTTACTTTTCAATTCTCTTTGCCTTTCTAAACTTCTGAACTTGGGATCCTTTCTAGCCTCTCGCTTATCTGATGTTTCTTTTTGTTTAAATTCTTCATCTTCTCTAGCCTGTTGTTTACTTTTCAATTCTCTCTGCCTTTCTAAACTCCTGAACTTGGGATCCTTTCTAGCCTCTCGCTTATCTGATGTTTCTTTATGTTGAAATTCTTCATCTTCTCTAGCCTGTTGTTTACTTTTCAATTCTCTTTGCCTTTCTAAACTCCTGAACTTGGGATCCTTTCTAGCCTCTCGCTTATCTGTTGTTTCTTTTTGTTGAAATTCTTCATCTTCTCTAGCCTGTTGTTTACTTTTCAATTCTCTTTGCCTTTCTAAACTCCTGAACTTGGGATCCTTTCTAGCCTCTCGCTTATCTGATGTTTCTTTTTGTTGAAATTCTTCATCTTCTCTAGCTTGTTGTTTACTTTTTAATTCTCTTTCTCTTTCAGCACTTCGGAACTTAGGGTCTTTTCTTTTTTCTTGCATGTAAGTTTTAATATAGTTCGATTTTTTTGTTTTTAAATCAGTTTTTTGGGTTACAAGATTTGTTCTCTTTTTCTGGTCATCAAAATAGTCCTCCATCAATTTTTTTGTCATCTTTTCTTGAACCTCAAAGTTGTTGTCAACTAATTCACTGTTTCTATGACTATGTTTGATAGGCATCTTTATTTCTGGTAGAACATCTGTGAATTGTAGTGGAAGAATTTCAAACTGAGACATTAAATCAATATTAAGACTTATATAGAAGGCATACATGTATGTAACAAGATCTTCTATATTTCTGAAAGCAATTTGTAAAGATAACCCAAAATCGTCACTTGGTTCATACAAACCGGATTGCCCATGAGAATGTGAATCAAAGAAAATGTATGTCTGACCATTCCAACTAACAGCTGAACAGATGGCACCAATCATTATCAATGCAAACTCAGAATGTGTAAAACATTTTTCAAGACCTTTCTGCAATGTCAAAACATCATGAAACTCATTGTTATGAACAGCTATGCCAACTAGTACCTCTCCTGTATTTACATTAACTTTTCTATTATCAAACTCTACAGAAGAAGGAATTTTTGACACTGGAATTTCATCCAGTGTCAAAAGCATGTTTCTAAATCTACCTGTATCCTTAAGGGTTTCAATAGTCTTTGTGTATGCTTCATCGCCAACTTCTAAAACATGATCTAAATCTATATCCCTATAACACTTGCACCTAGATAGCATAGCTAAATATAGCAAACTGTTGCATATACATTGATTTCCTCTTGTTTCGACAGAAAACTTGTCATCCGACTGATCAAAACTTCCAAAATCTATGAAACAGCACTTGAAAATGGAAATGTTTGAATAAGTTTGAAAATCATTAGTAGTATTGATATTAGAAAGTTCATTTGTAATCTCATTAGGAATACCATTTGTAAAATCATGTTGCGCCCGAAGGCTGACATTTTCAATCAAATTTGGCACCCGAAGGCTAACATTTTCAATCACATTTTGCGCCTGAAGGCTATCATTTGCAATCTCATTAGTAATTTCATTAGCAATCTCATTTGTAATTTCATTTGGCGCCCGAAGGCTTTCATTTGTAATCTCATTTGGCGCCCGAAGGCTAACATTTGCAATCTCATTTGTAATCTCATTTGGCGCCCGAAGGCTAACATTTGCAATCTCATTTGTAATCTCATTTGGCGCCCGAAGGCTAACATTTTCAAGTAAATTTGGCGCCCGAAGGCTAACATTTGCAATCTCATTTGGCGCCCGAAGGCAATCATTGTTACTGTTGTTAAGGAGGACAGTATCCCCCGCCACCTGGTTATGGCAGTCAGAGTCAAATTTGTCACTGTTGTTGAGGTCAGAGACCCCGAGGCCAGTATCCTCAGTCAAGTCCGTCCGTTTCTTCTTTATCCTTGGATTACCATCCCCACTCATCATCATCCTTCTTTTCCAGTTAGCTTTGCGAGGCATTGTGACTGCAATTATAAATTGAAAAAAATACTTTTGTCAGATATTATTGTCTAAAAGTATCAACTATCTTAATACTGCAAGGCTTTGAGAAAAAAAATTCATTTGAAATAAATGTTGGAAAACTTGTTCAGAAATAAACATTGATTTGCATCATTTTATACGCAATTTCCTGTAACAACCATTCAAGTGTTTGCCTAATTTTTTTTTTAAATGTTGGTTCAGGGACCCCTAGATGTCTTACATTTAGTACAATATTCAGAAATACAACAATAGTAAAATTTATGGCTTACAATCACACTTCATATATATAAAATTCAATATTAACCAACATTCTGAGAGTATTATATTGCAAATTATCCAAAAATATTCGAAAGTCCAAATTATCCAAAAATATTCGAAAGTCCGAAGGGTATTGCCCAGGTAAATAATTTCTGCAACAAAACAAAATGTAAACTTGATCTGTAAGTTATCATAGTCATTAGTACATGTAGATTCCCACATCAAAAATCAGATCATTATCTATATTAAAAGTGTTTTGAATAAATATCTGAAGAAAAACTAAGGAATGATAGGCACAGTGCCATCCTCAATTTCTAAATCTTGGCTTTGATTTATGTAACTAAAACTGATGTCTCCCCTTCATTTTGTCTATTTTACATTATGACCAAAGGTATGAGGTCAATGGTCAAGGTCAACCATGTTAATGTGAACATGTTTTCTTGTAGTGATCTTCCAGCATACTAAATATCTAAGGCCTATGTCAATAGACAAAAAATGTTATGGCTTGGAAAAAAATGTTTCAAAATATCAAAATTGACCTCGAGGTCGATGGTCGACCATAATGGTACATAATACAGCATCTTGTAGTGACCTACCCACATACCAAATATTTAAGGCCTATGTCACAAAAAAGTTATGGCCTAGGCCTACACAAGACTATAGTCCTAAATATCATATTCATGTACTGTCTGTTTTACAAGATATTTCTGTTTTTTAATTCATGTATTAATGTTGTATCTATTAGGCCACTCCAAGCCGATTCTTTGTTGGTCAGACATTTTAGCGAAAACAGGGTACAAGTGCACAAAGTCTTTATCTTATTTTTTTCCAGAATCGTCAATTTCAAACAGGAGAGGATTTTTACCTAGAGAGCTGCAACCTTTTTTTTTTAAATTAAAACAGAAAAAAATAGAAATCTATTTCACATCAAGCAAGCGCTAAAATATAAGGCCTCTTTTTACAGTATTCATGTAGATATATTATATCATGAATATTACTATTTGCCACACATGTTTTGATGATTATTGACTGAAACAACTGAAAATTTGTAGTCTTAAGATATGAAAACTTTTAAATCCATGCAAAATAAACATAAATGTAGTTTAGAAAGCAACTGTAGTGCTAAAAATGTTGGGACATAATTTTGGACACAGACACAGGGATTTATATTTTTTTAAATGAAGATATTTTTCTTGCCAACAATTTTTAAGATGCTGGAATTCCGCCAAATGAGTAATCAATTTGGGGTGGGACGATCTCTAAAATATTCAAGTAAAAATAGGGCATGTAATGGGACATTAAATGATACCCCGCCACGTTATAATATCAAAAGTTCATAAAGTTTGATTTCAAAGTAGCCTATCTCAAAAACTGTTCTTCGGATCATGTTGGAAATTACACTTGACCTGTATTTTATTGTACTAAACAGCTGTGCAAAATATCATTCAAATCCTTTGACGCGTTTTCAAGTTATTGGTCCGAAACTCAAAATTTCATGAAATTTGATTTTTCAAAGTGGCCTATCTCGAAAACTATTTTTTGGATCATGCTGGAAATCGAACTTGACCTGTATTTTATGGTACTAAACAGCTGTGCAAAATATCATTCAAATCCTTTGACACGTTTTCAAGTTTTTGGTCGGAAACTCAAAATTTCATGAAATTTGATTTTTCAAAGTGGCCTATCTCGAAAACTATTTTTTGGTTCATGCTGGAAATCGAACTTGACCTGTATTTTATTGTACTTAACAGTTGTGTAAAATATCATTCAAATCCTTTGGCGCGTTTTCAAGTTATTGGTCGGAAACTAAAAATTTCATGAAATTTGATTTTTCAAAGTGGCCTATCTCAAAAACTATTTTTTGGATCATGCTGGAAATCAAACTTGACCTGTATTTTATTGTACTAAACAGCTGTGTAAAATATCATTCAAATCCTTTGACGCGTTTTCAAGTTATTGGTCGGAAACCTTCGGGGGACGGACAGACGGACAGACAGACGGACGGACGGACAGACACCGAAAAAAACTGAGGGTATAACATAATACCCTGCCACTTCGTGTGGCGGGGTATAAAAAATCATATAATATGACATGATAAATTATAAAACCATCTGCTTTTACGAGACAGTATAAAGTTCAGTTTAAAACAGAAAAATCTTCACATACATTTGTACATGAATCATTGAATCCACACATACATGTACATGTAGCACCTGAGATATGAACCTTAACCAAAGTTGTTCATGCATAAAATATAGGTTGAAATCAATTGTTCTTATATCTATATACTGTGTTGCACTTGTCTACCCCTATCAACCCCAATATGTCATTCCTTCAACATGAACCTTAATAAGATACCGCAGAGCGGAAGCTAAATTGACTGATTTTGATGCCTTAACCCGGAAGACATATAAGCTAGTCAGAAATCCGCACCCAATAACACGGAATGCAAAATTAAATTCCTTTTTTTGGAATTTGCAATTTAAAAAATAATATAGTTATAAGATACCGCAGCGGAAGCTAAATTGACTGATTATGATGCCTTAACCCGGAAGACATATAAGCTAGTCAGAAATCCGCACCCAATAACACGGAATGCAAAATTAAATTCCTTTTTTTGGAATTTGCAATTTAAAAAATAATATAGTTATTGTATTAATATAAATTATTTTAAGTATTTCCAGGTATGAAATGTTGAAAATGTAAAGAATTTAAATAAAAAATTAGGACTTCAGGCATGTTTTAATTATTGGCGTTTATTCTATCACTAGAGGTCGTGTCCATCAAAACAAAATGACAGACGCGCGGGAACCTGTCATTCTAATTTTCGCGAAACAAGACCCCCCCAAAAAGGGTGCATTGTCATTTACTTTGTCCTCAGTAAACTAATTTCTCTCTAACCGGCTTTGCATTCTAAAATAAATAGAAATATACTTTAAAGGGTGCGTTCTGCGAGGTCCGCGTTGGAAGCAATTCACTTCCTTGTTCTGTTTGCAGGTCAAAATGAAATTCTAAGTATAGACACTTATTGTGAGCTTTTTAATATCTGTTGATAATCATAAAGATATCCAATGATTTTTAAGATATTGTTTTTCTTAGATCCATTAAAATTATAAAAAAAACGGGATATGTTATTTTTATTGTAATTTTAGATTCTAGTTTATTTTGGCTTAGGTCTCTTTAACGTACAGTCTTGTGGGTGTTGTGGACAAATTGTGGCTGGCTCAGTTTACAATGGACATACACATGTAAAACGCTGTTTGCTCAAGTTATACTCTTTTCAAGTTTTTGTATTGTTGTTGTTTTTATTCCTATATTAATATTATAAATTAACAGCCCCTTTTATGGAGAGGCAATACATAATACTATCCTATAATTTTTGATAATCAAAACGTTATGCTTAGTACAATGCCAATTTGACAAAAAACTCACTTTAAAATGTTCCTGTTAGATTAAATCAATCATACATGTTTAGCTGTTTAGTTATAACATGATAAAACAACTACTTTTACATAATCAAAGGATGTATTGTGATATTTTTGCTTAAAATATTGTCTGAAAAATATACACAGTGTTTATTACCTGAATTCCGCGGGAAAAAGGAACAGGAAGTGGCTTAAACAAAAGACCTAAATTGTTAAAGTTTTATCCCGACCTTGAACCCAAATTATCGAAAAACACATGTTTGATTGTTTTTTGTTTGTTTGTTTAATTATGAAACATCAAAACAAAAATCACAATACTTAGAATAAAGATATGACAACATGATTTAACTTAATGCAGTTAGGTGTAGATATATTAAATGAACGTTTTTTTTTCTTCCTTTTACATTCTATGGGCAAAAACTCAAAATGAACAGAACTTTGTCTCTGTTTAACATTTTGCAGATCTTAGTGTGCTTGACAATATGCAATTTAAATTTCTCAAATATCTTGTATTGTTTTTAAAATATTGAGCTTAACAAGTGCAAACTATGCAAAAATCCAGAAAAGGGACAATAACTGCCACAAGGGTTGTTGAATCTTTTTTAAAATTTCAGAGTACTTAGGTCTTGAGGTAGTGATCAATTTTGTACTCAATCAGACATTTAAGATCTGTTACATTTTTTGAGTTACATGTAAACTGCAATTTATCCCATGTTTTATTTCTAACCATGGTGGCCATGTTTAACAACCAATCAACAATCCCCACAATACTTCTGTACACGTTATGCTAATAAACAACAATACCAAGTTTGTGTCCAATTGGACTTAAAGTGTCAGAGGAGTTAATGTTTTCAATGTAATGAGGAAATGCTTTTTAAAAACTCAATTTTTGACAATCTAAGGGCAATAACTCTTCAAAGGAAAGGTCCTACAACATTGACCCTATAACATATTTTGTAGATCTTGTTGTGCTCAACAATATGCAATTTAAATTTCTCAAATATCTTGTATAGTTTTCAAGATATTAAGCTAAACAGGTGCAAAATTTGCAAAAAATCCACAAAAAGGGCAATAGCTCCTACATGGGTTGTTGGATTTTCTTCGAAATTTCAGAGCTGGTAGATGTTAAGGTGCTGATCACTTTTGTTCCCCATCAAAATTTTAAAATCTGACACTGTTTTAGAGTTATTTGCAAAAAACTGCCATTTACCCCTATGTTCTATTTTTAGCCACAGCGGCCATGTTTTACGGCCAATCAAAAATCCCCATGTCAGTTCTTTACACCTAATGCTAATAAACAACTATACAAAGTTTGGTTCAAATTGGACTTAAAGTGTCAGAGGAGTTAACATTTTCAATAAAAGGAAATGCAGTTAAAATGCTAAATTTTGACATTCTAAGGGCAATAACTCCTAAAAGGAAAGGTCCTACAACGTTGACCCTGTTACATATTTTGTAGATCTTGATGTGCTTAACAATATGCAATTTAAATTTCTCAAATATCTAGTACAGTTTTCAAGATATTGAGCTAAACAGGTGCAAAATTTGCAAAAAATCCACAAAAAGGGCAATAACTCCTACATGGGTCGTTGGATTTTCTTCAAAATTTCAGGGTAGGTAGATCTTGAGGTGCTGATCACTTTAACCCTATGCCAGAATTTTGATATCTGTAGCCGTTTTTGAGTTATTTGCAAAAACTGCATTTTACCCCTATGTTCTATTTTTAGCCATGGCGGCCATGTTTTACGACGAATCAAAAATCCCCACATCAGTTCTAAGCACCGAATGCTAATGAACAACCATACCAAGTTTGGTTGCAATTGGACTTATGGTGTCAGAGGAGTTAACGTTTTAAAAAGTTTACGGACGACGGACGGACGACGGACGCCAAGTGATGACAAAAGCTCACATGACCCTTCGGGTCAGGTGAGCTAAAAAGGGGGTAAATTTCGCCTGGTTATCAATTTAAAAAAGTTGAATGATTTCATCAAGTATCAGCATTTTAAAATGGAGACAATTGATGTAGTTTTAAAGTCAATAAAGAAAGTGAGTGAGTGAGTGAGTTGGTGTTTTACGCCCGTGCAACGCTATATAGGTTATTTACAGGCGATGAACATGAAAAGGATGATAAAATGAACATGAAATGATGATGATAAATGAAATATGGGGATGGGGTGGGAAACAAAGGACCGGTAAATTTTGAAGAACCACAGGAAAAAGGGGAGAGGTGGGTAGGGTCGGAAAATTTAGCCTATGTGGTGCACTACTGGGCGGTTCACAAAGGGGTCTTTTACGTGCATGAAGCGTGGCACTCTCCACACACGTTGGCCCACTATGGTCGGCGGTCAGGGTTTCCGTATTATAGACCTGACAACCCCCGCGGACGAGGGCTACCCTATTCAGCCACCTAGGATACACACTTGGTCGCTCTGTGGGCTGAGCACCGACCCGACGTCGGAATCCCAAGACCCTTAGTCGCCTCTTACGACAAGCTAGGCTCTGCTGCGGGCCTATTCGCCACCCGGGCCCCGCACGGGACCAATAAAGAAAGATCATTGGTTTATTTCTTGCGATCTACAAAATGCTTATTTCTCTTTGTCTATTCATAAATCACATAGAAAATATTTAAAATTTGAGTGGAATGGAAAGCTTTACCAGTTTAATTGTTTATGTTTTGGTTTATCTTGTGCACCAAGGGTGTTTACAAAACTAATGAAGGTAGTTTTTGCCTACATCAGAAGAATAGGTATTTCATCTTTTTATTACATTGATGATTCTCTTGTCCAGGCACAGTATAAAAGTATATGTCAGAGTCAGGCCACTATTTTGACCAGTACATTATCAGATCTTGGTTTTTATGTAAATTGGGAAAAATCAAACTTCATTCCTACCACTAGAATAGTTTATTTGGGCCATCTAATTGACTCTGTTGAGTTTAAAGTATTTTTACCAGATGAAAAGTTGCAAAAAATATTATCGGTATGCACCGAAGTATTGAGAGAAAAAAGACTTACTATTAGAAAAGTTTCTCATTTAATAGGTCTTTTTACATCGGCCAGGAATGCAATAAGATTAAGTCCTCTATTTTATAGATATTTAAATAGGGACAAGGTCGAAGCTTTATCTGTTAATGATAATGATTTTGACATGATTATGTCATTGTCGAAAGAGTCACAACTAGAGATTGAATGGTGGCAGCAAAATATTTTATTAAAGAATGGTAAAGATATAAGGCCCCCCAAAATAGAGCATTATATTGAAACTGATGCGTCTAAGGCTGGTTGGGGTGCAGATTTTGAAGAAAACAGAGCTGGTGGTAGGTGGTCAGAAAGTGAATCCGTTTTGCATATCAATTTATTAGAATGTAAGGCAGTATTTTTTGCTTTGCTTAGTTTATGCAATCATTTACATGACACCCATTTGTGTATTCGTAGTGATAACAGTACTACCGTTGCTTATATAAATAATCAGGGTGGCTCAGTTTTGTCATTGAACTCACAGGTTAAAGAAATTTGGCTTTGGGCTGAGGAGAAGAACATTTTTCTTACGGCTGTTCATATAAAGGGCAAAGCAAATGTTTCGGCTGATTTTATGTCAAGAAATTTCAGTGATTCTACTGAGTGGAAACTTAATGAAAAGGTATTTGAAAAGATTTGTAGATCAAATTTTATGCCTGATGTGGATTTATTTGCTTCCAGATTGAATTCTCAAATTTCTAAGTATGTTTCTTGGTTCCCAGAACCAAATGCTTTTGCTTCAGATGCATTTAGTATTTCATGGTCAGAATTTAATCCCTATTTATTTCCTCCTTTCAGCTTGGTGGACAGAGTGCTAAGCAAGATCCAAGACGATCAGGTGAGCAAAGCAATTTTGATTGTACCGATGTGGTCTACACAGCATTGGTACCCCACTTTATCAAGTTTGCTAATTGGTATTCCAAAAATGCTTCCAAATGTAAAAAGTTTACTAAGATTGGTACACAACAAAAAGACACATCCATTGTGCCGAAACCATTTTTTTCTTGTCGCATGCATAGTATCAGGTCAGCACTCAAAAATAGAGGATTTTCAAAAAACTCTATCCGATATATCTCCCAATCATGGAGAAGGTCAACTGCGAAGCAGTATGACCTGGCATGGAACAAATGGCTTATTGGGTGTAACCAAAGGAAAATTAGTGCCTTACAGCCGACTGAGGGTCAAATTTTAAATTATTTAGGCGACTTAGCATTACAGAATAAATCGTATAGTGTGATTAATACACACAAGTCTGTATTATGTCAAACCCTTTCTTTATGTGGTTTTTCATTTAGTGATAATTCAGTTTTATCCCGTTTTATGAAGGGAGTTTATATTGCTAAACCACCAAAACCTAGATACAGTTGCACATGGGATGTGAATAAAGTGCTAAATTATTTAATTACTCTATGGCCATTAGAGAATTTATCTCTTAAGGAGTTAACACTGAAGTTAGTAGCTCTTTTGGCTTTGTGTACAGCACAGAGAGTTCAATCTCTGGTCAAGTTAAAATTAAGTCTGCTCTCAGATTTTGGAGACAAAATAGTTTTTACCTTGGATGAACTTACAAAAACATCCAGACCAAGTCAGGTGCCGCAGGCAATAAATATTGAGAAATTTACAAATAAAAGACTATGTGCGTTGCACACACTTAAACATTATTTGAAAATCACTGCAAATATTAGAAAAAGTGACAAGCTTCTTATTTCATTCAAAACGTATAAAGAGGTTTCTTCTTCAACTTTGTCTAGGTGGTTGAAAATAGTTTTAGATATGTCAGGAATTGATACATCAATTTTTACTGCTCATTCTTTTCGTGGTGCATCAACATCTAAAGCTTTAGCGTGTGGAGTTTCTATGAAGGAGATTTTAAAAACTGCTAACTGGTCGAATGCCAATACATTTTACAAATTCTACAATAGACAGTCAGATTCCTCATATTCTAATGCTGTGTTAAACATTCCTAAAGATTGATTCTTGTCTCATCTTTTTTAGCTGACAGGGAGTCATCGCTGAAGTGATTATTGGATAGTGCTCAGTGGAAAGTCAGAGGATTTGTTTCTAGATGGACATTTTATTTTGAAGAACATTAAGAAGGAAAGAATACTTATTTTTTCTTGATATTCAATATATGTTTTGTTGAAGTAATATGTGGGAAGATAAAATAAAAGTTGGGTCATTGTATTTTTTATTTCCACTTACAAAATATATCTACATCATGCTACATATGTAGTTGTGCAGGAGGAGATCTGATGATCTTACCGGTAAATTGATAGAGATGTGGTTAAGTGTTCAGAAGTCATAAAAAATGATTTGTTGATTCTTTAAAGATTTCATATTAAACCAGAGAAAGCCTGGAGGCTTTATGATAGAGAATGAACCCTCATCCAAGCATCTGCAGGATGTGCTGGATGAGGATTATTCTCTGAGTAAGCCGTAAGGCTTCGAGGGTTTAATTACCCTCCCGAATTTGCTTTGGCATTCCCTCCCTTTTAGTTTACCAAATCATTTATTTATCTTTAAATTAAGCGCGCCTTCAGGGTGTCTCGGGATTTTATACAGCATGGGTAGAATCACCCGTGCATAGCAATCAGCTGATTCTATTTGTTTTTAGTTACTTTAAATAGAAAGGCACGTGGCTACTTTGTTGACACAATTTCATATTAAACCCTCGAAGCCTTACGGCTTACTCAGAGAATAATCCTCATCCAGCACATCCTGCAGATGCTTGGATGAGGGTTCATTCTTAAATATATTAAACTTTTTTTCAGCACCTCATGTTATTCATCATTGGAAATTTCAAACCTTGATATTGATTTAAAGGTAGGCTTTAATTCTAAATTATTCAAGAATGAACAATTACATAATTCCTGGGTCCTCTACAGAGTGGCAAAAACTTTAGGTCAGGTAGTTAAACAGAAAGTAGGTAAGCAACAGACCTGGAAATGCATCCCATCTTATGAGACCACCATTTGAAGCTGCATACCAAATATTGAAAGCCTACAAAAAAGAGTTGCTGAAAAATCTGTTACATTTTTTTAACCTAGTATGTTGCGAGTTTGGGACAAATAGTGGACATAACAAAAATGAAAGAGAGAACAAGTTTAATTAGATTGTTGTGAATTATTGATGTTGCAAATATTTTATATTTTCAATTTAAAATAAACCAATGTTTTTTCCAATGTGATGTTTGTTTCTTATCTGGTTTGCAAATTCAAAGTTTCTGATAATATTTGTTAATATCATTTTAATTTAAAGGGCATAGTTAAGAAAGCTGATGAGCAAATAAGTTTAAGGAAAGACTTGTTTTCCAGAGAAGGCCATGGAACCCTAAAACATTCATTAAGATGCAGTAGATTTGGTCCTTTTACATCAGATTTTGTAAGTGAATGTTTAAAAATCCTATTACAGAAAACAGCAAGATTTAAAGTTTAGTTATAAACTGACTTACACATGGACTTCAGACAGATTTTTTGTAAAGGAAGCTACATGTGTAACTTTGAGAAACTGTGAGAAAATGGAATCAAAATGTACAAAGAACAAGGTATTAAATAAAACTAGAATTAAATATTAAAATAAGAAAACCTATAAGATTTGGCCTTTGTTTATATTTAGACGTAAGCACTATATTTTTATCAATCTTAAATGTGTACATTGTTTTCTATGGTAATCTCTTAATAATTCAGTTTTTGCCTTTCTTACATGGGTTAGTTGAGCTATACAGCACTAATGTCTAATTGTACATACAGACCAAATTTTATAGGTTTTCTTATTTTTATATTTCAAGGAGTATTTGAAAAGAAACCCACAAAATATGACAAATTACAAAAAAATATCTAAAAAGGGGTCAGTATTTATTAGCTACAATAATGTAGCTCCTTTGACATCTTTGATTGGGCGGATGAAAACATGTCAAAGGAGCTACATTATTGTAGCTAAGTATTTATATGCTATCTTATACTGTAAGTATATATTTATTGTGAAACTATCATATTATTACAGGTTGATGATGTGAACAATCTGCTCTATCAAGTTGTAAAACCAACAGGGCGTGATTTAGTTTTGGATTTGTATATGCCAGAGGTGAATATTTTACAGGCCTTTGAAATATTGTCCTTAGCTTAAACCAAGAGGAAAGAGAAATTCTTGCTGAATACATAACAATTGTTTAAAACCTGGGTTTTCATTAAATTTATGATAATGAGTTGATATTTTACTTTTGTCCAAATATGGAAAAAATTAAATATTATTCAGAATTTTACTTGTAATTAAAAATTTTTATATGTAAATTTTTGAAAAAAAAATTACTGGGTATCCCTAAATCAGAAAAACTAGTTTACAGAATTAATGTCGTCATTGATGATTAAGAAAATTATTTGTTCTTTTGAAAAACAGAGGGGATTAATAGACTTCTTGCAGAGATGGTGTTGATCCAGTACACCACCACAGACACAGAATGACTTTTTTTCACTCATATAATGTTTTTAATACCCATTAAACCAAAACTGTGATAATTTTGATTACCTCTGTTTATCACTGGAACCTAATATTACCACTTTGATTTTTAAGGATGTATAAATAAATTTGAGAAAATTATTATTAGCCTTTGCTTTGAAAGACAATTAGAATATTTTCTTTTAAAAAATCAAAAGAATTTGATGGGAAAGTGATTTAGAGTGAAAGTTAATTACAGTTAAAGTGAAGGTGACCTATCATACTTACAAAATTCTGTTAGTTAGTTAGTTATTGCTTTACTCCCAAGCAGCACGATTTCGGCTATATCCGGGAGATGAACATGAAAGTGGTGATAAAATGAACATGAAATGATGATGAGGTGGAGGAAATGGGGACACAAGGCCAATCGGGTAGGAGAGTTTTGACTGCCACTGGAAAAAGGAGTGATGGGTAGGGACAGGAAGTTTTGCCTCCTGCATGGGGATCCTACGGGTCCTACTCTTACCGAGACCTGCAGCAGGGTTCTTTAACGTGCGAGGAACGTGACGCTTTTCCCAACACGGTGCACCACTATGGTTTGCGGTCAGGTTTTCCGCATTATCGCCTAACGACCCCGCATCTCTCGATGTCAGGGCTGCCCCATTCAACCACCTGGGGCACACATCCCAGTCGCTTTGTGGGCAAAGCGGTCCGACCCCGATGTCAGGTTTCTGAGCGCTCTTGTGTGGACTTTGACCAACAAGCTTAGCGCTGCTGCGGGCCTATTCGGCTCCCGGGCCCCGCACGGGCGTTCATGTATAAACTTTAAAAAATGTAAAGATTGAGATTGTATCTATACTGGAGTAAGCTAAGAAATAAAGGAGGTTTGATTATGATCAGGTGTGTGACTTGCTGGATATTTTGTTTGAAGTGATTTTTTAAGATATGTAAATGTCTATTGATAAATGTGAAGAATTAGCTTTAGCATTTCTTATTTTGTTGTTAAACTTATAGAATTAATTAAATGGAGTACACGTGGCCAAATGGCCTTGTTGAAGACTTCTGCAGTTTTCCATTTTGGTTTTTCTGAATTGCCGCTTGATTGTAGGCTGTGTCGCGTACACTTATTCCACATCTCATTATTTTCTATTTCTATTAGTCTGAGATTGCTCCGACATCCTCGGCACTTTTCCAGCAAGCTGGTGCCGTGGGACGTCAGACTCCTTCCATACCAAAAACATGGGATTTTAACGAATGCCTTCTAAATGTTAAAATAACTCTTACATCAGCCATTTGTAAAATGGGAGATGTAAAACAAGACTAAATTTATATTTTAAAGTATATCACTACTAGAAACTACCTGATTTAATCCAATAAAATAAGAAAAATTTAAGAGCTGATCTTGAACTTTATCTATTTCATCAAGTTCAAGATCAGCAAAATAATGTACAAATTTAAGATTATCCTACTTATTCAAGATATTCATTTTAAAATATGTTGTATTTTTATTTTTATTAACCAAATGTTTCATTTGAGACCAAAATATATATGCAACAAAGATGATAAAGTTGCTTAATTTATCTCGAAAGTGCACAACAAAACTGTTGTGCTAAATCCCGTGTTTTTGATATGGAAGGAGCTCTGACGTCCCACGGCACCAGCTTGCTGGAAAAATGCCGAGCTCGGACTATTACAATTTATGCATGCATCAAACACTATCAACACATGGTTTATAAGCCTATTATCTATTCATAAAGGTCACAAAAATATAAAAGCCATAACCCCCCCAAAAGGCATGGAAAGAGTTCCATTTGGTACCCCCAATAAAAAAAGTGTTTTACCCGGATAAAAAAGTGTCTGAAAAGGGTTCTTTTTAAGGGGCTTATTAGAAAAATTGGGGCGTGGCTTTTTGGGGGTTAAAAAAAATAAAATAAAAATTTAAAAAAAAATTTTAATTCACTTTTACTTTTTTTCTTTCACCGCAATTTCTATCGTTTTCTATTATGACTGTCTCTTTGCTATTGCCTATATTTTTTTATCTTTTTATGTATTTATCCTCAATAGCATTATCATTATTTACTGAGTTCATGTTCAATACATTGATATATAACTTACTTACCCTTTAGACAATTATGCCCTCACTGAGATTCGAACGCTAGATCTTGGGATCTGTAGTCCTACACCGTAACCACTCGGCTATATCGGAATTTGAGAAATGAGGCATTTAATTCTTATTTAAAGCCGTTCCGATTAAGTCATGTGGTCATCATGTGGTCATCGTTGTATGTACTCTGTGCGTTTTAATTAGTGATGGGAAGCTCGTTATTGCAAACATTGGTTTGATTATGACTTATTATACTGATGGCGGATATTCCAAAACATAACTTACGAAAGCGAAAGATAATTAATTATAAAAAATTGTTGAATAGATATGATACAGATACTGATTCATCGCCTATTCAATGTAGACAACGGGACCCGGAACCAACGGATAATAATGGAAATGTTAACAATGTGAATGACATAAGTAAAAGTTTGTTTTCATTTAGCGATAATTCATCGCCTATGCAATGTGGACAAAATAGATATTCTAACGAAGATACTCAATCGCAAAGTTTAATATCTTATTTTGACTTGAGTCAGGATTTATTTTCTTCACCAGAAGATGATAATGTGGATGAATACCTAGATGACAATAAAGACAATTTGAATGACAATAATAATAATAACAACATTACAAATGAAAATGAATCCATAGCTGTTAATGAAATTGAAGTACATTTACCAGTTAATGAAGTGATAAGACCGAAACGTGGGAAATATAAATCTGTTAATTTATTTCAATTGGGAAAAATTTTGAGTGATGATAATAAAACTATTGAGTTTTGTCAAAATGTTGGTTTATTACCAAAGACTGTGAAGTGTAAAAGTTGTGGAAATATACTTTCTAAACTATATAAAATTAACAGGACTGGAAGAAAACGACAAACATTTAGATTTCAATGTCATAAACAAGAGTGTAAGAAAAAGAACAAAAATCATGTACCATTATGTAAAGAATGCGAATGTATCGTTGAGGAAAAGTTTGTTATTAATTTACTGCTTTGTACAGAAGTTTCCGTATAACATAGCGATAAATGAAACTTCTATTTCTTCTGCCTCTGGATCAGATACAGAGCCGTGTGCTATAAAACGTAGAAAACTTTGAAAGTTCAAAGGAAACGGTGACTGATTATTATAACTATTGCCGAGAAATTTGTTGCTATATTATCGAAAATATAAAACCCAGTAAAATAGGAGGCCCCGGTTTAACTGTGGAAATAGACGAAGCTAAGTTTGGCAAACGCAAGTATAACAGAGGAAGAGTAGTAGAGGGAAACTGGGTATTAGGAGGTATTTGCCGTGAAACTAAAGGAATCTTTCTTGTGAAAGTTGAGAAGCGCGATAAAGATACTTTAATTCCACTAATTGAAAAATATGTTGAAAAAGGAAGTATTATTATGACTGATTGTTGGGCTGCCTATAATAGTTTAGACAAATTAGGTTATCAACACGAGACAGTAAACCATTCGGAAAATTTTGTTGATCCCACTACTGGTGCATGCACAAATCTAATAGAAAATAGATGGTGGTGTGTTAAGCGACAGTTGCCAACAACTCATACCAGATCAAAGACTTTTGACAAACATTTAATGGAGTATATGTGGAGAACATTATATTCAGACAAAGCAAATTTATTTGAATCCTTTATTCAAGATATTACTAAAGTTTACCCACAAGAACAATCATCTGTATAAATGAATGTTATAATCTGTAAAAATGAATGATATTGTAAGTTAATTTATTAAATACTTACTTTAAAACAGTATATTATTATTGCTAATAACATTTTAGTCTAAATTAATAATTTTAATACATTTTTATGTGGGGGTGCCATATGGAACTCTTACCAAAGGCATCAAATGACTTCTTCAGTCTATTAAGGCACATATGTGTATAGCTACAATAATATAGCTCCTTTGACATCTTTGATTAGGCGGAGCTACAATGCGGTCCCATTACTCGTAATGGAGCAAATCGAATTTCTCTCTCCAACTCAAACAAAGCTTTAAAATGGTTCAAAAATACCAATAATACTCTAGTTAATAAAAATTTTGGCCAAGAGTCATAAATAAATATTAATTTGTTAGAAATCCAACATTTTCAAAATTCTGATCCTGAACTTCATTATAAAGTTCAGGATGAAGATCCTTCAAAAATTGATATTTTTTCTAAAATATTTTAAACTACGCTAAATGTCGGAAAATTTAAACTGAATTCGTCATTTAAATACTATAAACGATATTTTAATACCAAATTTGACGTCTATTTGATTGAATTGCGCCCGGTGTGATTTCGCTTTCGGCGTTGCTCCGTTACGAGGAATGGGACCTCATTGTAGCTCCGCCTAATCAAAGATGTCAAAGGAGCTACATTATTGTAGCTAACATGTGCAAGGGGTGAAGCCCAATTCGTATGAGAAGGTCATAATTTCGGTTGAGAACGTCAAAATGGCGGACCAAAACAATAATTTAAGCTATCGGTGAGTAAAAACTATGTTGTTGCCAGTATACTATATCACGGTTCACTTTGTAAATATTGCGTTTCGGCTCCCAGATTGTCAATACAACCCCTAATCATTTATTAGTTATGATTGATTTGTGAATAAAAAAGCTATTGAAGGAAAACCGGGCCAGTGGAGTTGATATTTTTAACGGGGGTACTTTCGACGGGTGTTTCTGTCAAATTAGCAAATGCTTGTGTCGATTTTCTGTGTTCGATATACCCCCTTGGTAATATAAATAATGGTGATAAGACGACGTTTGTCAAAAACCCGTAGTTTTCGATAAATCGGGGTTTATTTCCTAATTTGGTTTGAGCACCGCACTGTATGACATTTTTAGTTTGAGCATTTTTACAAAAGCAGTATTAAAGCTTTCGATAGCTTGTATGCAGCTTCAGATAGTGGTCCCTTATGATGGGATTGGTTTTCAGGTCTCTCTGAACTTCTTCCAGTTCAACCAGCCGACAAAGATTTTCAGTTTGCGCTCGGCGGGGAACTCTGGAATTCTGTTATTGTTATATAAAGAATACACCATTTGATTTTAATGAAGGGTGTGGGTGTGTGTGTGTTGGGGTTTAACGCCCTTTATCGACGCACCTTGGCCATGTACGGCGGTCAGTTTTTAATGGTGGAGGAAACAGGAGTACCCAGAGGAAACCACCGACCTTGGGCAGGTAACTGACCCGGGTAACTGACAAACCTAATCACATACATTTGGGGAATTAATGAGGGAAGACGCTATGGTGTAATGTAAAAGCGAAACATGAGGAAATAAAAAGTCAGAACAGTGTTTTACATTAAAACCAGGGATATGTTTTTGGCTCAGTTGAGAATTGTTAAACAAAATAATTGAGCGCAACAGTGCGGGAAAACAAAATCCAACCTCCAATTTTTATACGACCGCAAATTTTTGTGATAGTATTATGTTACACGCGAGGAACACGCGAATCGATTCAGGTAATTTTTATTAAACTCCGCAAAAGCAACTGCATTAACTTAATACTTATCAAAGCAAATTGAATGAAATAACATTTCTTAAAAGTCATTAAGGCTGCGCTCGTGTGAAATATAAATTGTACGTTCGTCAAATTGCTGAATTGTCAAACTCATGGAACTTAAACATTTCCCCATTGACACCTATTGTAAATAAATTGTTAATGCGGAGATCCACTACGGCTTTCCATACGACATAAAATTAGGGTTATGAAAAATCTTAACTTGTTAGTAAAAATCTTTAGATTCTATTCGCATATACATGTACAAAGTGTTAGTAAAAATTACATGGCTTGATACGCGTGTTTCTTGGAGTGTTCAAGTCCACCACAGGTTGCATGTGTCCAATAGCTTTGTAAGTCCACAGTGGGCTGCATGTGTCCAAAACAAAAGACTATCCATATCGGGCTTTCAACGTACAGGGTTCAACCTGTTGCGGTCGTATCATGCTGCGCTCGGCGTAGTTTTTTATTCCAAAAATTAAAATAATGCAAGATGAAAAAATATCCATATGTATTAACATTAACCCCCATAAAAATCAAATGGCCGCTCCGTCTTGAATATTTTCAATACTGATTAAGAAATCTGGAATCAAGTCATGCTAACATTTCCCGTTTATTTTTAGGCCAAAAGATGCCTCGTTATAAAAAAAAGGCCCCAGCATTAAGTATATACAGGTCAAGGAAAAGAAGGTCCTTATCACAGAGCAAGGTCTATGGGAAAAAAGTATGTCGAACATCCGTGATAAGCACGCCCATTAGAAAAGGATCTGCATATAGTCCTTCGCCGTTCAGGAAAAGTATGTCACCCTCACCCTTACTTACCAGAATGACTCCCTCACCCTTACTTATCAGGATGACTCCCTCACCCTTTTCTAAAATGATGTCTCCCTCGCCATTAATAAACAGAAACACTGTCTCCGCATGTGCGAATAGGAACGTCAGTTACGGTAAAAAATTGTCATCATCACCAAACTCTAAAAGCAAGAAGAAACTCTCATTTGAAAGTGGTGATCAAAGCACTCTTGATTTGTCTACTAGTTCATCTGTCAACGAGACTATTTCTCTTCTTGTAAAGCTGATTGAAAACGGCAAGTTTAACACTAACAATATTTCGTTCTCAATCTTCAAAGATACTTTAAAATGGCATGATCAGACAAACGTGTCACAGATGAGATATTCGAATGAAACTAAGGACTTCTTCTGGACCGGTCGCAAGCTTTTTGGGGGATTTATTCGCTTTATGCGAGGATCCGCTCATACAGATTTAGTAAAACAAAGAGAGACTAAAATCGGTTGCTATGCTCCTGAGGACACTAAAATTAATTTTGCGGTTCCAAGTAGACCAATATTAGATAAACATAGACCTCTACTTCCTGTTGATATTCCCGACACCCTAGAACCCGGGATTTTAGATCAGAACTTAGAAATGTACTCAAAAAAGATGCAAGAAAAATCACACGTTGTTATGTTTGATGGAAAGAAAATTGTTCCCAACTCAGCCGATATATTTCTTCTGGACCAAGAAGACGAACAAAAGTTATCACATGCCAAAAAGGAAAAGGATGAAACTGTACGAATGTGACGAAATATTGCAAATAGTGCTTACAAATCTTGACAAAGGCTTTGATTATGTGTCCAATATACCAAAGGAATGCAGACGAGACGAAAACATAAACCCTGACTAGATCACATAATTATATTAACTCGTAGACAATTTAGTTTTTAAGACGTCTTTATCTCGTGTCTCCCGTTTCCCTGCTTTCGTCGTCTCCTATTTCCCTGCTTTGGTCGTCTCCTGTTTCCCTGCTTTCGTCATCTCCTGTTTCCCTGTTTTCGTCATCTCCTGTTTCCCTGATTCCGTCGCCTCCTGTTTCCCTTCTTTTGTCCTCTCCTGTTTTCCTCCTTTCCTTGTCCCCTGTTTCTGTGTTTTCGTTGTCTCCTGTTTGCCTGCTTTTGTCCTCTCCTATTTCCCTGCTTTCTTTGTTTCCTGTTT
Source organism: Arcuatula senhousia (assembly GCA_963971305.1). NCBI lineage: Eukaryota > Metazoa > Mollusca > Bivalvia > Mytilida > Mytilidae > Arcuatula > Arcuatula senhousia. The sequence continues at coordinate 32,299,744 of OZ020308.1, forward strand.
CCCTGTTTTCTTCCTCTCCTGTTTCCCTGCTTTCTTCCTCTCCTGTTTCCCTGTTTTCTTCCCCTCCTGTTTCCATGCTTTCTTCCTCTCCTGTTTCCCTGTTTTCTTCCTCTCCTGTTTCCCTGCTGTTTTTGTCTCCTATTGCTCCTTCTGCTAGCGTATTTTTTTTATCTTTAGTCATGCCACAAACTTTTAAGTGTTCTTTAAGTGACGAATTCCATCTAAATAGTTTGCCACATTTGTGACAGTTGTATTTTGGGTCTTCATGTACCCTGAAGTGTTGCTTTAGAACCTTTTTTAGACGAAAGGTTTTTGAGCAAATGTCACAAGTAAACCTTTTATCAAGTAACTGGGTCTTACGGCAAACTTTTTTCTTCTTGTGATATTCCAAGTCTTTCTTGTACACAAAAAAATTATTGCAATTTTCACAAAAAAATCTTTTTGGTGCCTTGTGTTTTGAAGTTTTGTGGCCCTCTAAATGATCTTTACTGCAAAACGACCTACCACAATCCTCACACAGATATTGGCTTTGTCCTGAGTGTAGACTGACCATGTGCCGATTTAGGGAAAATTTGGAGCAAAAGTGTTTTTCACACTCTTCACATAATATGTATTTTTTTGAACTAAAACAAATTACATTACATAAAAAGTATATTTCAATGATTAACCACCAATATTAGGTTTAGAAACATGGCTTAGCGCAGGACCATATATAATTGTGATTTTGACCCCCCCTAGTAAATTATATTCATTGTAACATCTTTTTTATAAATCAGTACATCGAAAACATTCCAAATCGTTATTCTAAGAACTGAACACTTAATATTCTAATCTGGGTTAGATGGGGCCTAAGAGGTTTAACATTAGTCGATACAATTAATTATTTCTCTAAACCAAAAAAATGTCATACAGTGCGGTGCTCAAACCAAATTAGGGAATAAACCCCGATTTATCGAAAACTACGGGTTTTTGACAAACGTCGTCTTATCTACATTATTTATATTACCCAGGGGGTATATCGAACACAGAAAATCGACACAAGCATTTGTTAATTTGACAGAAACACCCGTCGAAAGTACCCCCGTTAAAAATATCAACTCCACTGGCTCGGTTTTCCTTCAATAGCTTTTTTATTCACAAATCAATCATAACAAATAAATGATTAGGGGTTGTATTGACAATCTGGGAGCCGAAACGCAATATTTACAAAGTGAACCGTGATATAGTATACTGGCAACAACATAGTTTTTACTCACCGATAGCTTAAATTATTGTTTTGGTCCGCCATTTTGACGTTCTCAACCGAAATTATGACCTTCTCAAACGAATTGGGCTTCACCCCTTGATGTGTAGAGCTTATTGATCTGCACGAACATAATGAAACTTACAACAAAACAATATTAATGACCTGAAGGTTTAAGTAAGCAAAGCTTTTTTATCAGCACCACATGATACACATGGACAAATTAACCCAACAAAATGGTACAATGGTGTTATCAAATTACAAGTCACTGTGATATGTAGTTGCTGAGGAAAATCTTACAATTTTTTTTAACAATAGACTCATTATGTTGAAAGAAGCAAAGGTGTACCCAAGGGGTAATCAGTATCATAAAACCGTGAAGACAAAGACAAAACCGGCAGACAAAAAATCATCAAAACAAAACAAACCACATACATGTAACAACATAAAACACACACACACATAACAACAAAACCGCATTCAGCAACGCGAACTCAAGGCGAAACGAGAGTGAACTCAGGTGCTCCGGAAGAGTAAGCAGTTCCTGCTTGCTATAGCACACCCGTCACGTTGCTAAAGATCGATTAAGTGTTGGTCAAATCCGGAAAGGATGACATTACAAAAGTCTATGTCAAACCAACATCTGTGCTCATCTGAGAGATAGAAATCCCTTATGCATACAAGCACATGATGTCGTCCGTAAAATTTCTTGAGTGATGACAACAAGCTGGGAGCAACGTACCCCTGTGTTAACAATTTGCTTGTCAGCCGTGTAGCTCTATCAAGGAAGTCGTTGTACTCCCCACATGCTCTGGAATAACGAATCAATTCTGATACGTAAACTCCATATGCTGGAGCGGACGGAATGTTGCTACACAGAAAGGGAAACGCTGCAGGGTTAAGGAAGCATTTGAAAGATTTTCCTATGGGGAAGTAACTCCGTATTCTTATGAATATTCAACGTCAATATATTGACGTCACTGGTAGCGTGCACCGCTCAGATTTTTTTATTTTAGCATAGAATAAATGATTGCAACAAGAATAATATATTTACTTAATGACAAAAAAACATTTTTCTGCTCTGTATGTTTAAAATCGCGTCTTAATATATCACTTTTGGCTTGTTTTTAGTCTTTTTCCTCTTTTGCATTCATAATTAGTAGACGGAGCGATATGTCCTTATTTGGTAAATCGGGAAAATCTTCATCGATTCGGAGCTTTACGCACAACACGCCATTGTTGATTTCTGATCTGTATATCGAGAGGATTTCGTCAATTTTATACGAAATAAACAGCGTTCATGTGGTATAAAGACATTGCATGTTCTTCCGGGCTATGTTAAGAAACAAACGGACACTCATTTTGTGAAATCTGGTGATATAAAAGGATGAGAAACCAACAACAATGCCAGTGAAATGACGATGTTTACATTTAGCACGCACCTGTCATGTTGTGTAATTTTGCTTCTTGGAGCGGTAGGTTGTAATTATTGGTATAAACTTATTTTCTCAGGTAAAAAGACAAACAAAATCTATAAATATTTTTAAAATGTAAGTCATGTTCGTTTAAAAATCCGTTATGACCAATCTACATGTATCTTACACTACAGTACAGATCCATCTCTTATCTGCAATGTTCAACTTCTAAACTCCATGGTTGATTTCTATGGATTTCTATGAATCTTTCACACAATATTTGTTACATAATGCAGATGTGCACCGTACTGGTACAATGTACATACTTACACAGACATGTTTTAATCATTAAAGTAACACTATAAGTGTACACTATGTGCAGTACTACAGACATGAAAAAGTAAACCATCAAACTTTACTTCCAAATTATAATCAACAAAAGGTTTAATGAGCACTACATGGGCATGTACATGTAAGATATTTTTATTCATTCCAACCTTGGTGTATTTCTCAACTCTCCCCCAATCATGCGCCGGTGAACATACATGTACACCTGCACGCACATACATTGTATGATGTGTACACAGATATGATACCGTAATCCTCAGTCCACTATGAAAGGGTAACAATTTGGTCCTACATGTATTTAATGTAATGGAGCAGTGCCGTAGACGTTCATTACAGCACTAATCGTAGAAATGAAATTCTTGACATAAACATAGGTGTTAACCCTCCCGAATCCTGCGGGAGCCTCCCGAAAATTTAAGCTATCTCCCGAGAAATAAATTACTCCCGAGCGGGAGACACTTAACTCCCGACTTTTAATACCCTCCTGCATAATCTCCCGTAATTTTACATTTTTTGTCCCAAAATCATTCTTTCCTTTCCTTTTTATAAGTTTAAGAAACAACCAACGAATTTACTCAATCAGCTGATTGAAAAATCGATAATCTGTCCTATTGTTTACCAGTCAGTGTTATCAAAACACACGAAATAGTGTTAATCATGTTAATTAGGGAGTTGAGAACAATAAATGAGTTGAAATTTAATCCAATTATATCTGCTGGGTGACATATTTATTGCTTCCACACTCTGGAGGAATAGTCAGAGAGTGTTAAAAATTACGATCTCCATTGAAAAATTATAGATCGGGGGTAACATAGAAAGGGGGAATAAAGAAACAATTACCAAAATTACTTCCCTTTCTTTATGGAAACTATTTATCACTTTTAAGAAATGAAACAAAAGTGCACAAAAAGAAAGGATTTAGGCTATAAGTTTGATGATCATATGAACATTTAAAACACCTTTAAATTTGCTGTGCTTTATTTGAATTCAAATTTACCCAAAGACTTTGCCTTAAATACCTAATTTTTAGAAAAAGAAAAGCTTTCTCATTTTAAGTACAATGTAGAGTCTGAAGCTAACTGAAATGAAATTATAAAAATTAAATACAATCAAATTAAAGTGTGATTCTCTGAACCAAAAGAAAATATAATAGATATATTTAATCCATTACCATGATTACAGGTAATATTACACAATATCAATGCCTGGGAATAAGCATGGTTTTATTCATATGCGCACAATTTTTAAGACAAAAATGTCGCTACGCAAAATCTCCCAGAAATTAAAACTGGTTTCAGGGAGATCTCCCTCATTGGAGTCCCAAAAGGTTAACACCTATGCATAAAGGATTTGAAAATGATAACATGCTTAAGATAAATGAATATAATGAAACATACATGTACTTTTATTGCCCCAAATAGGAGTTTAATTGACATGTCCATGACGTCATTTAAATTGCTGAACATGAACTTTAAGTTCATAATTTTAAGTAATCAGTCATTCAGTGTCTCATAATAAAAATCAGTACAATACGTACTAAAATCAAACTGGCCAGTTTAAAAGAAATTGTAAGACTGTTGTTACAATGTCCCATATGTCAGAGTTTTCCAAATGAATTAGCATCCAAAAATAAATTGTAAAATGGTATATTTATATATAAATATGTTAATTTAAGGTTTGCTCCATTACGATGCATGACACCAGATCATTTACTCATCCGGGATTGTAGTCCAGTGGGCTGAGGGTTACAAAAATGGACATGTATGTGATCATATAATGTTACTCAAGTAACAAAAAAGTTGTTGTAATTGTGGCGGTGGTACAATGTACCTTTTCAGGTACTGGTAATACATTTTTAACATGTACATGCGCATCATGTACATGTTATATCTGCAATAATGTTACTAAACTCTGGACATATTTTAGATTAGGCGGAGCTACAAAGGGGTCCCATAACCCGTAATGGAGCAAGTCGAAATTTAATGTCCAGCTTTCATAGCAACTGAAATTACACTGAACTGTAAGATTAACATTAGAATGCTTTTGTTTTCTTCTATTTACATTGTATGTTGAAAAGTGATCAGTATAGAAGATTTGTTGATAAAATTGCCACATTTTTACTATTTAGATCATGAACTTTACTATGAAGTTCAAGATCAAAATAATATGAAAATAAGTTTTGTGAGTAAAAACCTAATATTTGTAGCTAGATAATGTCACAAATTCACCACCAAAGTATTAATAATATATCCATAGCAACTCATAAACTGCACTAAAATGGTCTTTAACTTAGCATGTAAATTTGAGGCGACTGCTCCATTACATTAAATGGAACCCCTTTAAAACCCTCCTGAGTAAGCAAACAATAGTGTGTTTTATTATGAGAACTAGATGTACATAGTACATGTAATTTAGAGATGTCTGGCCATGATAAAATACATGTAGTTCCTAGATTCTTATAAAAATTTCTTGTAAATATATTGTCAGTGATTGTACAATCATATTAAACTAAGATCTTATTTTTATGAGATTGTTGTAAATATGGCATTGGGGCATTTTTTGTTTATTTTTTCCCCATTTAATTAACATGATAAGTAAGCTGCCAATTCCAAGAATTTGAACAAAAATAAGAAAAAAAATCAAAATAAAATTTTCAAGCAGCTGAAAAAATTGGGATGAGAATCTAGGATATTTTTGTCCCCACAGCAACAAGACAGAGGGACCTAGTGATGGTCTTTGTACGTCTGTCCGGGGGTCCATCACACTTTTGTGAGCGCAACATACTCCTCTGAGACCGGTTAACGGATTTTGATGAAACTTTGTTGGATTGTTGGTCATGATACATGTATGTAATTGATCATGTTATACCGCCATTTTGATTCAACAAATTTTATAGGAGTTATGGAACTTTGTTCATTTTGTTTCATAGGAACTTTTTGTGAGCGCAACTCCTCTGAGACTGCTCAACGGATTTGATGAAACTTTGTAGGATTGTTTGTCATGATATGTAGCGCTAGTTGATCATATCGCAACGCCATTTTGATTTGACACATTTTATAGGAGTTATAGTTTACTTGGGCCACACGCACAGTAATTCATTGTTAATTTTTCATATTTTTTTTTGTGTATTTTATACAGGTTATACAAGGGCAACATGTGTGATGGATAAATACTTGACAGATGTACACATGAACTTCAAAAATCAAGCTAGAAGACTTATATATGGAAACATTAAAGAACACTTTCGATGAAATACATGTACATGCGCATGGAGATGTATTTATGTGGTCATATGATGCTGTTTTACATGTACATGATGTAACTGTTGAATAGACTATAAATACATTTGTTCCCCATGAATAATAAAAAGATGATGTTGAGCTGTAAAATTTATAACCTTTACAAAATGTACCTGAATGATGAAAATGTTAGTGTATGATTAGTAGTGACAATAATAAATTAATGATACATTGTAATAATACTTTATTTGCACAAACACATCAATTACATAGTTTTGGCCAAATATAATATGTATAGAGATACATGTATTCAAGACAATTCTTTTATTTATGCATTTAACTTTTTTAGTTTGATTTCACAAAGAGAAAAAAATTGGGTTAAAAAAACATAAACTAGTTCAACCTCGCCACATTTCCAGACCTGTCAAGTGTCACACAACTCGTGTGAGACTCACGCATCTAGTCAGCAATTTGGCGGCAAAGTTCTTTGATCTTTCAATTTTTTTGCAAATCTTACGCAAGCAGCTCATAAAAACTTGACAGGCCTGCATTTCATATGTGCCTTTTCAAATTAAGCCAGGAATCTCTGTCAAAATTTATGTTTGTACTGGCCCTCTATGTGTAAGATATTTTATTGTCCAGAAGGTTTTTTTTTATTGGCTTGAAATCATATGTATTATATTTTTGTCCCCCGCCACAATGCAAAAAAGAGGGATCTAATAATGTCCTATGTCCATCTGTGCGTCTGTCACACATTTTTAGGGCAACTCCTCGGAATCCCGTCAATTGATTTTAATGAAATTTTGTATGATTGTTTGTCATGATATTTAGTTGATCATATCACACTGCCATTTTGATTAAACAAATTTTATAGGAGTTATGGGACTTTATTGGCTTGTTCATTTTAGGTCATAAAGGAACACTAAGTGAGCTTAATTCCTCTGAAACCAGTCAATGGATTTTGATGAAATTATGTAGGATTGTTAGTCATGATATGTAGGTAATCATATTGCAATGCAAGATTAATTCTTCAATTTTTAGTAAATTTTTAACTGGGATATTGGCTACATGTAGCAATCTTGTTATCTCAGGCCAATTGCAAAACAGCAAGCAGCAACCACTGGTGATGATGAAGGCTGCTAGCTGTTTTCCATTGTTGAATTTTATATTTCTGTTTATATATGTAAGTGGTGTGGCATACACTTATTCCACATTTAATTACATTCTATTTTCATCTTTTTCACACTTTTGCGGGAACAACTCCCCACAGATGGCAGGACTTTTAGGAATTGTTTGTCACTATATTAATTTTATGTCTCCCCCACTTTTTTTTTGGTCCTGTCTGTCTTGTCATTCACAAAGTTTGTCAGCACAAATCCTCTGAAACTACTTAACCCATTTTGTCAAAACTTGGTATGTAGGAAAGACACCATATGAAGTTGTGAAAGTTACAAGGAAATTCTGATCCTCAATTTTTTGTTGGATTTATGGAACTTGAAACTTAGAAATTTGCTGAAAATCCTCATGTATCATCTTGTAAGTGCAACTCTTCTGAAACTACTGAAACGAATTCATCAGAAATTGGTATGAATGAAGAACACCATATGTAGTTGTGCATATTAGCAGGAAATTTTGATCCTCAAATTATTTGGGAGTTATGACTTGATGTTTGAACTTATAAATTTGCTGAAAATCCTCTCTTATAACTTTGTTAGCACAACTCCTCTGAAACCACTGAACCAAATTCAATGAAACTTAGTATGTAGGAAGATCACCATATATTTAATTAAGCATGTTACCAGGAAATTTTCATCCTGAAATTTTTGCGGGAGACATTGTTTATGCAGGCAGAACAAACTTATATATTTTTATATATTTAATCATATTGCAATATACGATTTTGATTAGACACCTTACATCTTGGAGTATTGAAGAGCAAGTACGAAAACAAAATTGATAAATAGTTGCAAAACATGTACAGTGTACCAACAAGTAGTTGAATTACTAAAAAAACACATACCCGACGAGTCAGGAATCCAGATAAAGCTATGTCTCTTAATTTGTGTATTGTTTGTTCTTTACAAAAAGACTCTTCAAAAATGCACTGTATATCAAAAAGACTAGCAGTAAAAAAGAGTATGAAGAGAACAGTAATCAAAACTAAATCATATAATGTTAATGTGTACACCCTTACAAATGTCTAAACTACTGGTTGATATTTGAATATATAGCTTTCATATATATTTCAGACCTAGTGCTTTTCAAATTTTGTGCTTGTCATATACATGTATATTATACTGTTGTTCAACTAGACACATTATAAATTTAATCCGCAAACGTTATATTTTACCTAATATTGTTCAAACAATATAAGAACAATTTATGCATGGCATTTAGGGAGCAACCATTTGATGTTTAGAGGGGGAGGGGGGGGGGCTATGGAAATTTTCTTCGTCCTGCCTTTTTATTTTCAGAAAAGGCTAAGCCTGAATTTAATGCGCGCGCCAGCTTGCGCCTGCCATTTTTTTTTTAAACTATTATAAAATTTTCAGCCAAAACTACCATCCTGCCTTTTTTTAATGAAAAGCAGTGTCCTGCCTTTTTATTTCTGGATTTTTGCCATCCTGCCTTTTTATTTCAAATTTCACCATAGCCCCATAAACACAGTTAAAGGGGGGACCCAATACGAAAACACATGCTGTTATAAAATCGCCAAACACGAAACACGAGAAAATTGAATTTAGATAATCGAAAACACGAAATCACGTGCCTCAAAAAGGAAGAAAATAAAGCACGGATAATAAAAATCTCAAAACACGGGACAAAAAAACAGACAAAAACGGAGCACGTACAACCTCCCCAAAACGAAAACACGAGAAATAAAAATCAAAATCACGGAAACTCGTTAAATAAAAACATCGAAAACGTAGCACGAAAATTACCCTAAATACCTCCCTCTTAAAATAGACTACGATACACTTACTAGAAACAGTTGGGTCCGTGCTCAAATGTTTTAATTTCTCAGAATGTCTTGATCAAACAAATTTTATCATTTTGTTAATTGTGAGAAGTCAAGAACTTGTGTATGCATTTTTTAAAATTCAGTAACGCATTCATATTAATGCAAAACAGGAACTTGAACATGAAAAAAATAATTTTGCTATAACATGCTCTGCGTCAATATTAATTGCCCTTTTCAAAGGTTGAAATTATATTGTTTATGCATGTCATCATGGTAATTGTGCGTTTTGGACCCGGGGTTTGGATATTTTAATATGACGTTTCGGTTTTCAATATCACGTCCAAAATACGGAATTTATTCAGTCGTTGTACGACGTTGGTCCGATATTACGCGTTTTTCATCAACGTTGCGTTTGACATTAGACGCTGAAATAAAATAACAAACACCAAGTCTTATATTTTAGATTTTCACGGTGTATTCCACAACACCAATTGTTTTAATATTTTAGCACAACGTTTAGAGATAATTTACGCACCAGAAAAGTGCTGGGGGTAGTGCCGATTCTCAGCCGTTTTGAAAAACGAGGCATGAAAAGATGGAAAATCATGCAAATTCCGCAATCCACGGTAATAAAATATTTATCAACAGAATTAAAAGTACCCCCAGCACTTTTTGAATAAGTTGGGATCACATTTACCCTTGTGTAAAATTTCAGATCGATCTGTATAGCGGAATACACCGTGATTTTGCCGTTTGTGAGGGACCCTGATTTCTCCCTTAAAATCGCCGATAAAACCATAAATAAAGCTTAGAAAATCCTACTTTTTGTCACAGAGGTCTAAAATTTTATAAATTATTCTTACAAATCATTTTCAGTGCCAATATTTTCTTATAAAGCCTAATATTTGAAGTTCATATTTTCATCCCCCCTTTTTTCCACAATTTTAAAATGGCTTCCTTAACTACGCAGCGAAGTTAACTATTGGAAAGTTGAAGTCATCACGTTTGTCATATAGCTTTGTACAAAGCCTTCCTTGTGTGTCAATTTCGAGAAATAGATCCAAATATGAAGCAGACCTCCTAGAATCTGTAGTGTCCTTTACCTCAAGTTCCTTCGGATATATGAGATGTAAATAGTCACCAAATCGAGGATTGTTTAGTGAAAGGACATCATCAATATAACGAAATGTGTGAGATTGAAGGATAAAGCAAGTTTGCGGTCCTTTTTGTTTAGAAGTGATTGTAAGAAGTCTGCTTCATATGAATGAGGAAACAAATCGGCAAGCAATGGTGCACAATTTGTGCCCATTGGGATACCTATTGTTTGCTGAAAAACACGTCCACCAAACTGTACAAATATGTTGTCGATAAGAAAGTTGAGCATTTCTATTATTTGATCTTCTGTAAATTTGTTTTTCTTGCTAGACTCTTGGATGACAAAGTAAGTCTTTTTATAACCGACTACCAAATACTTGTACCTGCGTTTTCCATTCTTTTTGATAAAGCTACGTTTAATCAGCTGTGCCAAACGAGATTTTAATTGTGAATGTGGAATTGAAGTATATAATGTAGAGAAATCAAACGTTTTAATGCTATATTACATGATGAAAATGACTTAGAATGGAGATTTTCCATCAGTTCTTTAGAATTTTTGAGAATCCACATTTGATTGACGCCATTTCTAGCGTAACAACAATCGAAATACTTTTAAAGGCTTGATTTTATTGCCGTCAATATTGATGTTAACAAAACTGAAAGAGGCTTAGTTGTACATTTGGATGACCCAGCAATAAATCGTTGCTTGTAAGGAGTTTTATGTAACTTTGGAATCCAATACAAGGATGGAACGTCATCGTTCTTTTTGTCAACAGAAATGCCAAAGGAAGAAATGACAGAATTATGATTGTTGATTATTTCCTCCTTTGACAGTGTTGTTGCTGTATATGTGGTGCTTTTGCTAGTACAACCAACCCCTAATTCAGCTGTTAAACAATCAATATAGTGTCGTTTGCATACGAAAATGATGTTGTTAGGCGCTTCATCAGCAGGTACGACAACATATTTGTCATGTAAGTGAGTGAGTGAGTTGGTGTTTTACGCCCGTGCAACACTATACAGGTAATTTACAGGCGATGAACATGAAAAGGATGAAAAAATGAACATGAAATGATGATGATAAATGCAAAATGGGGATGGGGTGGGAAACAAAAAAAACGGTAAATTTTGAAAAACCACAGAAAAAGGGGAGAGGTGGGTAGGGGCAGAAAAATTAGCCTATGTGGTGCACTACTTGGCAGTCCACAAAGGGGTCTTTTACGTGCATGAAGCGTGGCACTCTCCACACACGTTTGCCCACTATGGTCGGCGGTCAGGGTTTCCATATTATAGACCTGACAACCCCCGCGGACGAGGGCCACCCTATTCAGCCACCTAGGGTACACACTTGGTCGCTCTGTGGGCTGAGCACTGACCCAACGTCAGAATCCCAAGACCCTTAGTCGCCTCTAACGACAAGCTAGGCACTGCTGCTGGCCTTTTCGTCACCCGGGCCCCGCACGGGACTATTTGTCATGTAAGGCGGACAATGTCTTCGCAACATCAGGGTTGTTGAAAATAGATGTTGCCTTGGTGCTCATCGAGCCTTTCAAAGAGTTAATCCTTTTCAAAACCAACGACCTCACAGACTTTACCCACTCAGAAAGAACGTCGCTTTCTTTTTCATGTTCTTTTTTGGCCCATTTTCTGGCATAGTCTTCAACTGAATCCATAATTGTTTTGAAATTATGGTTCCAGTTGATTGCTCTAGGCTCACGATATTTTGGTCCTTTGGCCAAAACATCGCGGAGTTGGTCATTTTCCACTATGTTGAGGTCCCCGGTAATGACGTGGCCAGAGGGACTATATTTGAATGGGGATTTGTCACAAGAACAGTCTGGTGGTTTTGCCTTGAGGTCGTTGATTTGGTAATCCCGCAAAACTTGTTTGTAGTTAAATACCTTAGGTGCAATGGTGGAAGTATAGGAATAAGAAATGACGGGAACACTTTTGTCTTTGAAATAAGGAGGGATATGTTCTGTAACAGATTTATGTTGTAAAATGTTTCCTAAATTTATGGCATCCAGACCTTTGTTTAAAAATGGAAGAGAAATGAAAGAGCGATTGTCCTTGTTGTTTTTGTGTGGAACACCGACTGGTTTGAATAATCGGTGGTGTCCAATGTCAAGAACAATGGCGGTACAGGTTGGATTTAAAATCAGTCACTGGATTTTCGAGACATTCTTTGTATAGTGTGTGAAGTTTGGAAAGAGGAATAGAATACAATTTAGTGCGAATGTGATGAATCCCGAGAGGTTGTTGAATAGACGAAAGCGGTCCATTGATAGACACGTCATGTACCTTCGGTGAATTGTACTTCCGATGTCCATGACTGCGTTTGCGCCTTTCCTGCTGTTCAAAAAGATTCATCACATTCACTTAGTAGGTAAAAAGGAAGTAAATATTCGACAGACCTTATTTCATGTTCGCGATAAAAAATCTGACAAGGAAGCCATATACCATATTTCAAGCAACTGTGATTTGAAGTTGCTGAGAAAACATGTGACCAATTACAATTAGAAATGAGAATGAGTTTTATATTTCTTTTTTTATAAAGAAGATTCTTGTAAACATGTAAGTGTGAGTGGAAGACTGTTTCTGCATACAAGAATATTCATTCTAAATCAGAAGAACAACACTTTTTAATAATATTTATTTATTTCCGATGGCATGTGCAATTCAGATCGAGACAGAAAACAAATTCGTTGAGTGGAAAGTAAAACGAAGTCGGCTAGAAATAGATGAGCGATAGATCTTCCCATCATATTGGACCCCTACATGAAGCTGCATACCAAATATGGAAAGGCAATGAATAATAGTTGCTGAGAAGACTGTTACAGATTAAAACAATACATATATACTTAGATCCATCTGACAAAATATAAGGTTCAAAACTCACAAAGTATTAACAATATTGCATTCAATATGGCCATACATAAAAAAATTATTTAATTTTACCTCAAAAACTATGAACATCTTCCTCTGGGTTATGAATGATTTATTTTCTAAATGATGGAACACCAACTTGAAATTGTTTACTTATTCTTAAAGGAGTAGAGCCACGAATGCCTCAAATCGGCCCGGTATTTTTACTAATTTTCAAACTACTTCAACTTTTTGTAAATTTAGCCAAAATGAGTTAAGGCATAACTGAACTTTTCATATGTGTAAGATTTATCAAAATATCTACATCACAGGTCTTGCCTTGGCATTTCAAACACGCCATAAATTATAGAATTCTTAATTTTTCGCTTATTTTCACTGTTTTCTCGTCGTAAATTGTCAAAATTAGTATTGGCCACATTCGTCGACCATCGTAATTTTTTTATAATCATTTTATAACATAAAAATACACATTTCTATCACAAAATAATTTTGGTCGACGGGTGTGGCCTTTTTCGTTTTCACCGATTTATACATGAAAATCAATGAAAAATGTCAAAGAACCAGATTTTGTAGTCCCGTGCGGGGCCCGGGTGGCGAATAGGCCCGCAGCAGAGCCTAGCTTGTCGTAAGAGCCAACTAAGGGTCTTGGGATTCTGACGTCGGGTCAGTGCTCAGCCCACAGAGCGACCAAGTGTGTACCCTAGGTGGCTGAATAGGGTAGCCCTCGTCCGCGGGGGTTGTCAGGTCTATAATACGGAAACCCTGACCGCCGACCATAGTGGGCCAACGTGTGTGGAGAGTGCCACGCTTCATGCACGTAAAAGACCCCTTTGTGGACCGCCCAGTAGTGCACCACATAGGCTAAATTTTCCGCCCCTACCCATCTCTCCCCTTTTCCTGTGGTTCTTCAAAATTTACCGTTCCTTTGTGTCCCACCCCATCCCCATATTTCATTTATCATCATCATTTCATGTTCATTGTATCATCCTTTCATGTTCATCGCCTGTAAATAACCTATGTAGCGTTGCACGGGCGTAAAACACCAACTCACTCACTCACTCACTCACTCACTCACCAGATTTTGTACAAAATAGACTGATTTTAAGCTCAATGTCCTCCTTGTTGATCAACAATTAAACCAAAAGATATTGCAATTTATACAAGATTGCTACGCGTAGCCATGTGTCCCCCGCCGCCGCTTAAAAGTTGTGTGGTATGTCAATTCAAGCAATATATTCTCTGAGAAACGATAGAAATAGGTTGTCAAAATATGGGATGATCACCTATTAACAGTACCCTATCTGTGTGAAAAGTTTCAGCAAAATCCGTTCAGTAGTATCCGAGGAGTTGCACCCACAAAAATGTTTGATATGACAAAGTCCCATTTTTTGGACCGGAAAATCACAAATTCGTAAATAACTCGAAAACTAAATATTGCTTCAAAATTTTTTCGTATTATTATAGAGTACCTTTTGCTCTATCAGCCTACAAAATTTCAGAACCTTGTGCACCTAGGTAACCGAGATATTGGATGTCCTATATTTTGACCTTTCTTCCCTGTTTCCATGGAAACGGCGGCCATTTTGAAAATTTCAAATATGGGATGATCATCTACTAACAGTACCCTACCAGTGTGTAAAGTTTCAGCAACATCCGTTCAGTAGTGTCCGAGGAGTTGCACCCACAAAAACGTTTGACAAAGTCCCATTTTTCGGACTGAAAAATCACAAATTCGTAAATAACTCGAAAACCGTAAATATCGCTTCAAAATTTTTTTTCGTATTATTGTAGAGTACCTTTTGCTCTATCAGCCTACAAAATTTCAGAACCCTGTGCACCTAGGTAAGCGAGATATTGAATGTCCTATATTTTGACCTTTCTCCCCGTTTTCATGGAAACGGCGGCCATTTTGAAAATTTCAAATATGGGATGATCATCTACTAATTGTACCCTATCAGTGTGTAAAGTTTCAGCAACATCGGTTCAGTAGTGTCCAAGGAGTTGCACCCACAAAAAACGTGACGGACGGACGGACGGACGGAGACCATTACTAAGTCCCTCCGACGCGTTGCGGCGGGGGACAAAAATATGAAGTCTAATGAACATCAAGGGAGCAATTACAAGGAAGTAAATCAAAGTTGAATTTTTGGGCCGATTTGGGGCCTTCGTGGCTCTACTCCTTTGGTACACCAATTTATAAGACTATTCATTCTATTATAACAGTTAGTTAGTTAGTTATTGCTTTACTCCCAAGCAGCACGATTTCGGCTATTTCCGGGAGATGAACATGAAAATGGTGATACAATGAACATGAATAAAGGTAATAACAAAACTACCGAACTTGAATGATCAATCTCATAGTCCAGAGAAAATGACAAAAACGAATCAGTCATACCGGAAAACTGGTGGATCGCAATGGTCCTGACTTGGTACAGGCATTTCAAACGAAATGGTGGGTTAAACCAGGTTTTATGGCGCCAAACCTCCCTCTTCCATTGCGATCTTAGGATCCGGTAATGACCATGGAACACAACATAGTTGTAAGACACAATAGGGATATTGAGGTGATCATCTCAGTACAGCAGACCAGTCAAACACTAATTAAAACAATTGACTATCATATCTTTTAACTCAATTTTGAACTCTTCTACTAGTGGCTGATAACGAAGAAAGAATTTTTTAGTGATCGTATGAGACGTATTTTCTTATAGCCCTGCATCAAAAGTCGGTCACGAAGAAACCGGTGTCTGATCAAAAAATCTGTGAAATGTGTGCAAGCTCTGGCATATCGAATAAGTTGAGAAATATAAACACCGTATGCAGGAGAAGTAGTTATATTGCTCTGTAGATTAGGAAAATTAATAATTTGAAAATTAAAATCGTCTCGTTTATCGTAAATTTTTGTACTGAGATGACCACCTGGGTCAAATTCGAGGTGCAAATCCAAGAAAGACGTGAAGCAATTAGATTCGGTGGTCTCTTTAATCTCCAATTCCGGAGGATATATTGAAGGAATCCAACTACCAAATGAAGTGTTATTGACAGAAAGGACATCATCAATATATCTGATTAAATGACCTTGCCTCTTTCATCTTGATGATGATGAAGTGGAGGAAATAGGGACACAAGGCCAATCGGGTAGGATAATTTTGACTGCCACTGGAAAAAGGAGTGATGGGTAGGGACGGGAAATTTTGCCTCCTGCATGGGGATCCTACGGGTCTTACTCTTACCGAGACCTGCAGCAGGGTTCTTTAACGTGCGAGGAACGTGACATTTTTCCCAACACGGTGCACCACTATGGTTTGCGGTCAGGTTTTCCGCATTATCGCCTGACGACCCCGCATCTCTCGATGTCAGGGCTGCCCCATTCAACCACCTGGGGCACACATCCCAGTCGCTTTGTGGGCAAAGTGGCCTGACCCCGATGTCAGGTTTCTGAGCGCTCTTTAGTGGACTTTTACCGACAAGCTTAGCGCTGCTGTGGGCCTATTCGCCTCCCGGGCCCCGCACGGGACTTCTATTATAACAAAATTTGAAGTAAATCCAATAAACATTATCTACTTAATATCAACTGTCCATGAACTTTACCGACAACCCTCGTATATGCATTGATAAAAAGTATTTATGAATTTGACGTGTTTGCATAGTGCATACAAATAAAGATTACTTTAAAAAATCATACAACAAAAAACAACTTGATAATAATACTTTCCTTTCAACTTTGTAAACACAAAAAAAATATAGATGGGAAAACACTCTAAATTTGGTTCAGGTTTCCATTAGATGGTATATTATTGTATGATTGTTCTGTGTTTTAACTGCTTTACCAAGTTTCAAAAATGCTTGACCACTATCATGTTAATTTACAAGGTTTATATTGTTTGCAAAAGTTTCACTCAGGCTTTGCTTACCAAGTTTCATTTAGATTAAGATTGCTATGTTTGGTCAGACCCAGTTATAACACCTAACATTGCAACTTTAATTATCCAATACATATCTCCATAGGGCCAATATTATATTTGTGAAATAATAAAACAAACAAATAAGTTTTGGCTGCTTATTTGTCGTGGCGTTTAATGCATAAACAACAACAACATTATTGTCAACATTCACAACTAATGACGCTTGATCACTGAAGGATGTCCAGTCAGCATAAAAACATTGAGCCGCAAGGTTTTCCAGAGCAACAAATTGATAAATTCCGCCATATTAGCTTGGAAGCCAACCAAGCTAATCAGCCAACCAATTTATCAATTTACAAATAAGCAGCCACTATGCAAGATTAACAACCACATATTATCATTAAACTATGAACAACAACATATGTTCATATAAAATTTCAACATCATTCAACTATGAACAACAACATATGTTCATAAATAATATCAACATCATTCAACTATGAACAACAACATATGTTCATATAATTTTTTTAATATTCAACTATGAACAACAACGTATTTTCATATAAAATTTCAACGTCATTCAACTATGAACAACAACATATGTTCATAAATAATTTCAACATACAACTATCAACATGTGAACTTAAACAAAATTCAACTTTATATGAAAAACATGTTTCTATGTTTGAAATAGAACATTTATAGAAAAACTATTAATATGATTTGAACAAAATATAATTTAATATAACATTCAGAAACCTTATTCAAATGGGTAAGTATGTCTTTGTGGAAACTTGATTACTTGAAGAAGTGCCTCTTCCAAAGAATTTATAAAGATGTCATTACCCAGAAATGATAAATGTACTCCATCCTCACTAAAAAGTGCTTTATGTTTATCATTTAAATCGGAATAATATATAACATAACTGTTATTTTTTAAGATAAATCTTCGCAAAGCTCTATGAACTCTTTTTCGAGACCGTTCTGTAGCATCAATGTCAAAAGAATATCTCGGTAAAATACTAGAAAAAAATATTTTAGTGCCTGGTAACATTTTACTTATAACATAGAAAGCAAATTCCATATGATACACAAGTTCTTTAGTAGTATACAAATCAATGTCATTTCCACCACAATGAAGAAGTACTATACTTGGAAGAAGCAGAGGTACCAATGGGGTATCCGAATGTCAAAAGTCCGAAAGGGCAGAGACTAAACCAGTAAACACAAACAAGAACGGGACAAAAACAGACAACACGTAAAACATGGAAACACAAAACAACTGAATATCAATCAACAACGCGAACTCCAGTCGAAACAAGAGTGAACTCAGGTGCTCCGGAAGAGTAAGCAGTTCCTGCTTGCTATAGCACACCCGTCGCGTTGCCAATAGTCCATTCAGCGTGTCAAATCCAGTAAAGGAAGACAAAACAACACACTATGACAAACCAACATCTGCACTCATCTGAGAGATCGAAATCCCATATTTGTCTATAAGTGCATGATGTCTTCCGTAAAATTTCTTGAGTGAAGACAGCAACCGAGGAGCAACATAACCCTGTGTGAGCAATTTTTGCGTCAGACGTGTCGCTCTGCTAAGGAAATCGATGTAAGTCCCGCACGCTCTGAAGTAACGAATCAATTGAGATACGTAAACTCCATAAGCTGGAGCTGACGGAATATTGCTACACAAGAAGGGGAAGTTGACGATTGGAAAGTTGAAGTCATCACGTTTGTCATAGAGCCTTGTTGAAAGTCTTCCTTGAGAGTCAATTTCGAGATGTAGATCTAAATATGAAGCAGACTTCCTAGAATCCGTTGTGTCCTTTATCTCAAGCTCCTGTGGATATATGAGATGGAGAAAGTCACCAAATCGAGAATTGTTTAGTGAAAGGACATGGAAGTCCGTATCTAAAAAACAGTAATTTAATAATACCAACTAACAGCTGAAATCTTAGACCAGGAACACCCATCCAAATAGTTGTAAATCCCATTTTTCCATTCCCAAGGTTGGACCAGTTGCACGAATTTTAGTGTGCCTTTCGGCATGACAAATTAGAGATGAACCAATGATCCATATATAAGAGGTCAACATAAATCCTGAAATATATATATAAATATTTAAATCTTGTTTTGTATTCTGATATATCTTTTATAAGAATTAGATTGCCATCTTCCCATTAACATAATTTCATCATCTGACTTTCCAATTTCAGCTGCATACGTTGCAGCTCCAATTCGAAATGAGTATTATACTCCAATTCATTGTGTCCCGTGCGGGGTCCGGGCGGCGAATAGGCCCGCAGTAGAGCCTAGCTTGTCGTAAGAGGCGACTAAGGGTCTTGGGATTCTGACGTCGGGTCAGTGCTCAGCCCACAAAGCGACCAAGTGTGTACCCTAGGTGGCTGAATAGGGTAGCCCTCGTCCGCGGGGGTTGTCAGGTCTATAATACGGAAACCCTGACCGCCGACCATAGTGGGCCAACGTGTGTGGAGAGTGCCACGCTTCATGCACGTAAAAGACCCCTTTGTGGACCGCCAAGTAGTGCACCACACAGGCTAAATTTTCCGCCCCTACCCATCTCTCCCCTTTTCCTGTGGTTCTTCAAAATTTACCGTTCCTTTCCGTTCAAATTTACCTTTGTGTCCCACCCCATCCCCATATTTCATTTATCATCATCATTTCATGTTCATTTTATCACCCTTTTCATGTTCATCGCCTGTAAATAACCTCTATAGCGTTGCACGGGCGTAAAACACCAACTCACTCACTCACTCGCTCACCAATTCATTGTAACCAAAAAATTTTAAAACGGCTTTCAAAATCGCAACAATTTGGGATCTTGTTACAGGTTTGTGATTTAAATGACAAAACAGATTTCCTGTAACCTGTGGTCTCATTGCCAAATATTCAGAAATAATTTCAAATGTTGGAATATTCGAAAAAGATTTTGAAAGAATCATATTACACTCTTTGCCAAACTGATCAGTTTTTGATGAACAAATTCGAATTGATATAGTCTTAGCTAAGTTATTTAAGATCAAACAATCTCTTTGCAATACATGATCTTTTATACTCGTTTCAACGACTTCCCCGATTCTCAAAAATGCACAAAAAGTGAGCAAAAAAATCGATTGAAAAAGTTTTGTTTCATATGTCGAGTAACAAATAACTGGTAAAGTATTGATCAAATCCAAAAGTATCTTTTCAGTAATTGGTTTTCTCAAATCTTTTGTATTATAATTCTTTGACATACCATTCAAAAGCTTTTTTATAACAAATGTGTTTGTGGTATCGTTATAACTGTTTATCTTCATATAAAAGATAAAAGCTGCCAAATATGACTTAGCTGTATTTGGTGAATAATTATTTGATGCTAGGAACACTATAAAATTCACCAAATGACAAACAGGGACTGGCCATAACTGATCTAATGAATGATTTTTTCGAAAATTTTCAAATGTGTTTACAGCATAATAAACATTCCATGTATTTTTTGATACTGCATGGCAAATCAAACTTTCAAACTCGCATTCAAAAGGTCCCAAAACTCCAAAGGAACTTCCCAAGGACACTCTTCTGCTGTTGGTGCCAGCTCTTTGAACTTCTGAAATTGACCACGTGATAGAGCATCAGCAACAGAGTTCAACTTCGTACTTAAATGAAAGGCTTTGATATGAAAATGTCATACCATTGAGTTATAAACAATATATCTTAAAAAAATGCATAACACTTGGAGACTTTGAAGATTTAGAATTCAAAGCACAAACAACTGCAAAATTATCCACGTGAAACGCAATTCTTTTACCTTTAAAAAGGCTGTACCACAAAGTTATTGCCTAAGCAATTGGAACAATTTCAAGAAAAGTCATGTCTTTAATAATGTCAGTATGAAACCAACAAGCTGGCCATCGCTAAACACACCATTACCATTAAGAAAACAAGCGCATCCCCAGCTGTCTGTATATAATTGCAAGTCAAAATTAGACAACCAAATATCATCCAAAATGTACGACAGACCATTGGAATTTGCCAAGAACATTTTCCAAATCATTAATCATCAAATATTGCTGTGGTTATCTTAACAAAATGGTAAGGTTTCTTTACTTTAGAACCTGCCATATAAAGGCGTCGGCTAAAAGCACGACCTGCAGGAATAGTTCTTGTGCAAAATGCTAAAATACCACAAAGAGATTGAAGTTTTTTTAAGAGTAACTTTTTTAGAAAATGCTACTTCTTTGATCAAATTAAGAAGCTCGTCTAATTTCTTTTTTGGAATTTGTATAGCCATATCAATTATATTTATAGTTCAACCTAAATATTCCATGATACAAACGGGCCCTTCTGTTTTTTCCTCAGCTATTGGAGCATTCAATGTTTTACAAACATTTTGAAACGTGTACATTAAAATATACAATCATTAGTATTTTCTTTTCCTGCGAAGAAAAAATCATCCAAATAATGATCAAGATCATTATAATTTGTTTCCTTTCATGTTAACCAATGTAAAAAGGTTGAACATTTTTCAAAAGTTGAACATAATATTGAACACCCCATTGGCATACATTTATCAATATAAAATTTGTTACAAATTTTAAATCCTAACAAAGAAAAATCACCAGGATAATTTGGAAGTAGTCTAAATGCAGATTTGATATCCAGTTTTGCTATGAGAAAACTATTGAAACAGCATTATCAAAGGAAGAATATTGTACTGAAGTATATTTTGGGTCAATAAAATCATTTATACTTTCGGATGGTGGATAAGATAAATGAGTTATCAATCGCCAACCAGAAGTTTTCTTAGGAACTAACCCTATCGGAGAACATTAATTTTGATATTGGACGAAAATTAAATGGTCCAGCAATACGTCCTAATTTATATTTCATTTTCCACCTTATCAATTGCTGCTAAAGGATTATTTAAAACTGATTTTAGGTTTTTTGAATCAGAACACCGTCTTGGTCCTTCGTAATGAAGTTTAAAACCATACTTAAAGCCATTTGATAGGAACAATGCTGTTTCTTTATCAGGATAATTTATCAGTGCCTTATCCAACTCATCTGTATCTATAGGCGAAAAACCCATAGCCCAAACATCTTTTGGTTTGTCTGAAATTAATATTTATGAAAAGTTGAAATAGGTCTCTGAAATAGCGGCTTTTGAAAGTTTTGTGTAGGTTGACCATACACGTTTGGTATTAGAGGACGGTTATTAACCCTTTTGCTATAAGCTACACCTCTTGGTTTTTGACTGTTATAAACAGATTTAAATGAATCACACAAAGCTGCTGGGTGATTAAATAAGCATTTAATACATTTATGTTTATATGTGCAATTATTTTTGAATCAACCTTTTCTAAAATTGAAATCATAACAAAACCCTTTTCCTAGATTTGAATTCTCAACTTGCCCACCTTGGGCTCCTTTTGCAACAAATTTAAACCACAAATGAGCGTCAATTTGAGCCCAAGACCAGTTTGGTGAATGAGACAACCTAAGTCTAAATTGGTGGTCATAATTGTAAACTCTAATGAATGGAGCATCAGCAATGGCTCCTCTAATCAAACTTATGTAAGAGAACAAATCACATGCTAAAAATGGGTGTCTTTGAAGTAATAATTTGGAATAATTACAAAATCCATCAGTCCATGCTTCAATATTTTCTATTGTCTTAACTTTTAAATTTTTATTCTCCGTGTTTACTACAATAGATCCATTAACCAACGTTAAGCTGTTTGGTTTAGAATCATTTGGCACATCACAATTCTGGTGCAAAAGCTGAACCAAATTAACGTATTGTAAACTCCATTTTTTTTCTTTCAAATTTTGAGGAACAAACATATCAACTTCATTATAATTTGGTATTATAAGAGGATCATTAGACATGCTATCAGATATAAAATCCTCACCATTAATTGCATTTTGATCTGCCTGTGTTCCCGTAGAAGCTAAAGTAGGTCCACCTGGTATCTGTGGAGGCTGTATTTGTGGCTCAGCTTTAGGTGGCTGTACAAGCGGCTGCACGGGCGGGTTAATAACTGCTAATGGCTGTACTTGTGGTGGTGGTGGCGGTGGTGGGTTAACAACTGGCTTATCAACTAGGACGTCCCGTGCGGGGCCCGGGTGGCGAATAGGCCCGCAGCAGAGCCTAGCTTGTCGTAAGAGGCGACTAAGGGTCTTGGGATTCCGACGTCGGGTCGGTGCTCAGCCTACAGAGCGACCAAGTGTGTACCCTAGGTGGCTGAATAGGGTAGCCCTCGTCCGCGGGGGTTGTCAGGTCTATAATACGGAAACCCTGACCGCCGACCATAGTGGGCCAACGTGTGTGGAGAGTGCCACGCTTCATGCACGTAAAAGACCCCTTTGTGGACCGCCCAGTAGTGCACCACATAGGCTAAATTTTCCGACCCTACCCACCTCTCCCCTTTTTCCTGTGGTTCTTCAAAATTTACCGGTCCTTTGTTTCCCACCCCATCCCCATATTTCATTTATCATCATTTCATGTTCATTTTATCATCCTTTTCATGTTCATCGCCTGTAAATAACCTATATAGCGTTGCACGGGCGTAAAACACCGACTCACTCACTCACTCACTATCAACTAGGACAGGTTGAAGGACTGGTTGACCCCTTTGTTTGTTATCTGGTTGGACATCCGGCTGCCGATTCCGTCCACGTCCTCGACCAATCCACGGCTTACCGTACGGGTTATTTAACCTAGCTCTTCTTACGCCTCTTCCCCTGGGCACGTAAAAAATAGAACTTTGTCTTAATAATTATATAGCTATTTTAATACATCAATTTAATTAATTATGTAAACATGTTAATTTCAGCATGAATACAACTTTATAGTATTACCAAAATGTAAAAAGAAAAATATTTTATTTAGTTTGCTATATCAACTAAAACCAGATTAATGAACGACAATAATGAGATGTAAAGTTGCCACTCTGTAGTAACTCCTATAAGAATATTTAACATTCGCATGATAATTATTTATAATTAAACTCAAAACATTTGCGATACTAATTAATATTAGTTTGCACAATACTTACAATTTTCTTGACTTCAAATTTATTAGTATCAACGACATTAATAACTACATTACAAGGCTAAGTAAACAAAGAACTCAAGATTACTCCACTTTAATAGTGCGGTGACCACAAGTAGAAAAGTTTGATTTTAATGTCCCTACCTGACACACGACTATATTTGATATCAATCGAGAGGGGAATATGTGTTCTTTTAGAAAATTCCTGTCGTAAAAATGGGAAGTGGTCACGATTTTTTATAAATGGGATAAAAGTTGATTTCAGAAATTCGTGAAAATTCTTAAAAATATAGATTTTACCCCTTTTATTTTATCTTTTGTGTGTAAAATGATACCAATAGAAATATATTTGTAATATCTAGTTATTAATGAATCATTATCAACAAAATTTTGAAATTTTTCATAGAAGGGAGGTAAGCAGAGACGCAAAATTCGAAGGAACCATTGAAAACCAACTTGTTGACTCAAATTCTACATTGGCTATTTGTGTTTTAAGTCAGTGGTTAAGTTTTTAATGTTTTATAGCATTTGACTAATATATAAGTTTTTAGTGTACTCTAATTTGTCATATCTATAAAACAATAAGTGCAAAATGATATCCCAAAAAGTGAAAAAAACGTACATATTGGAAATACAATATTTTTTCACTTTTTGGGATATCATTTTGCAACATTAATATTTGTAAACTGTGGTGGATTGTTATTGATTTCATGCCATATGCATCAGACATGCAATTTTTTAACCACATTTAGCCCAATATTGTCCGCGATCAGGCTTTTATTTTATTTTTTGACCTGACTACCCCCAGTAGTTTCGTTACAAAGGATATTATCATATCCGCAACCTGGGAACGCGCCGGATAGGTCTATGGACAGACCTTCTGAAAAAATGTTCAGATGTCCCGGTTATATATACATAACAAAACATACACTATTACCTTAACAACCTAATCTCAAACGAACTGAATAACAATGAAATTAACTACTCAGGCTGCATGGTCCGCATCTTCCTCTTCAATACGATGTATGTTGACGTTTTTGTAAATATCATCGCCTTAACAAGGACAGAGGTCGGTACAAGAGAGGTTTTGTTCAAAACCTGTTTGGTCCATAAAGTCCATTTTTCTAACATTGGGTTCCAATCATCAGTCCAGGGAGGGTGTCAGTAAGTCTGTAATATAGCACCAGGTTTTGGAGGTTGGTCATTTCCAGATACTAACATCCAAAACCTGTTTGGTCCATTTTCCTAACATTTGGGTACGATTATCAGTCCAGGGAGGTTTTCAGTAAGTCTGTTATTTAGCACCAGGATTAGGAGGCTGGTCATTTCAAGATACAAACCTCCAAAACCTGTTTGGTCCACAGGGTCCATAGGGTCCATTTTCCTAACATTTGGGTACGATTATCAGTCCAGGGAGGTTTTCAGTAAGTCTGTTATATAACACCAGGATTAGGAGGCTGGTCATTTCAAGATACAAACCTCCAAAACCTGTTTGGTTCACAGGGTCCATTTTTCTAACATAGGGGTCCAATTATCAGTCCAGGGAGGGTGTCAGTAAGTCTGTAATATAGCACCAGGTTTTGGAGGTTGGTCATTTCCAGATACTAACCTCCAAAACCTGTTTGGTCACCAGGGTCCATTTTCCTAACATAGGGGTCCAATTATCATCATGGGGAGGGTGTCAGTAAGTCTGTAATTTAGCACCAGGTTTTGGAGGTTGGTCATTGTCAGATACTAACCTCCAAAACCTGTTTGGTCCACAGGGTCTATTTTTCTAACATAGGGGTCCAATTATCAGTCCAGGGAGGTTGTTAGTAAGTCTGTATTATAGCACCAGGTTTTGGAGGTTGGTCATTGTCAGATACTAACCTCCAAAACCTGTTTGGTCCATAGGGTCCATTTTTCTAACATTGGGGTCCAATTGTCAGTCCAGGGAAGTTGTTAGTAAGTCTGTTATATAGCACCAGGATTAGGAGGTTGGTCATTTCCAGATACTTACATCCAAAACCTGTTTGGTCCATAGGGCCCATTTTTCTAACATTTGGGTCCGATTATCAGTCCAGGGAGGTTTTCAGTAAGTCTGTGATATAGCAACAGGATTAGGAGGTTGGTAGGTTGGTCATTTCCAGATACTAAACTCCAAAACCTGTTTGGTCCACAGGGTCTATTTTTCTATTGTTTGGGTCCGATTATCAGTCCAGGGAGGTTGTCAGTAAGTCTGTAATATAGCACCAGCATTAGGAGGTTGGTCATTATCAGATACTAACCTCCAAAACCTGTTTGTCAATAGGGTCCATTTTTCTAACATTGGGGTCCGATTATCAGTCCAGGGAGGTTTTCAGTAAGTATGTAATATAGCACCAGGATTAGGAGGTTGGTCATTGTCAGATACTAACCTCCAAAACCTGTTTGGTCCATAGGGTCCATTTTTCTAACATAGGGGTCCAATTATCAGCCCGGAGAGGGTGTCAGTAAGTCTGTAATTTAGCACCAGGTTTTGGAGGTTGGTCATTGTCAGATACTAACCTCCAAAACCTGTTTGGTCCATAGGGCCCATTTTTCCAACATTTGGGTCCCATTATCAGTCCAGGGATGTTTTCAGTAAGTCTGTAATATAGCACCAGGATTAGGAGGTTGGTATCGTCCCGTGCGGGGCCCGGGTGGCGAATAGGCCCGCAGCAGAGCCTAGCTTGTCGTAAGAGGCGACTAAGGGTTTTGGGATTCTGACGTCGGGTCAGTGCTCAGCCCACAGAGCGACCAAGTGTGTACCCTAGGTGGCTGAATAGGGTGGCCCTCGTCCGCGGGGGTTGTCGGGTCTATAATACGGAAACCCTGACCGCCGACCATAGTGGGCCAACGTGTGTGGAGAGTACCACGCTTCATGCACGTAAAAGACCCCTTTGTGGACCGCCCAGTAGTGCACCACATAGGCTAAATTTTCCGCCCCTACCCACTTCTCCCCTTTTCCTGTGGTTCTTCAAAATTTACCGGTCCTTTGTTTCCCATCCCACCCCCCATATTTCATTAATCATCATCGTTTCATGTTCATTTTATCACCCTTTTCATGTTCATCGCCTGTAAATAACCTATATAGCGTTGCACGGGCGTAAAACACCAACTCACTCACTCACAGGAGGTTGGTCATTTCAAGATACTAACCTCCAAAACCTGTTTGGTCCACAGGGTCTATTTTTCTAACATAGGGGTCCAATTATCAGTCCAGGGAGGTTGTAAGTAAGTCTGTATTATAGCACCAGGTTTTGGAGGTTGGTCATTGTCAGATACTTACCTCCAAATCCTGTTTGGTCCATAGGGTCCATTTTTCTATTATAGGGGTCCAATTATCAGTCCAGGAAGGGTGTCAGTAAGTCTCTAATATAGCACCAGGTTTTGGAGGTTGGTCATTGTCAGATACTAACCTCCAAAACCTGTTTGGTCCATAGGGTCCATTTTTCTATTGTAGGGGTCCAATTATCAGTCCAGGGAGGGTGTCAGTAAGTCTGTAAAATAGCACCAGGTTTTGGAGGTTGGTCATTGTCAGATACTTACCTCCAAAACCTGTTTGGTCCATAGGGTCCATTTTTCTAACATAGGGCTCCAATTATCAGTCCAGGGAGGTTTTCAGTAAGTATGTAATATTGCACCAGGATTAGGAGGTTGGTCATTGTCAGATACTAACCTCCAAAACCTGTTTGGTCCATAGGGCCCCCCCCGTGCGGGAACCGGGTGTGAAAAGAATAGTCCCGCAGCCGCCCGTAAAGCTTGTCGTATGAGGCGACTAAACGGGTCAACATGTTTGCCGTGTGTTGCGACCTGTGTCGGGGGAGGACGGGATCCTGGTCCACGTATGTGGGCTTTGGCCCTTACTTCTTCTAGACAGGCGGTCAGATTCGGCTCGGTCTGATCAATCGGCTGGTCACGCCAAGCCCTGTAGAGCACCATCTCATTGTATTTCCAACTTCCATTTTGTATGTATGAAATAATTAACTTAATGTCATTTATGTTCTACAGAAGGCGGTGGCTCATGGGTCAATCGTGTGGATGTCATTCTGGAGAGTTGTATCGCTAGGTAACCCCTGGCACGATGCTTGTCTCCATTAAAGAATACTCTGTGCGAGTATACTGTCCTTGTAACCCTGATGCGTTCAACTGGAGCCCCGTTGAGCAACCGCATCGCCCTTGTTGGCGCTCCGTGGTGGGCGGGGAGCAAGGCAGTGAATCTTTTTCTCTCATCATGGGTTCCCCAAAAAAACAATCAACAACAAGTTCAAGTGAAACGTTCAAAAGAAATATTTCTTGTAGTGATGATGACGACCAGGACGCACCAGCTTCATCTAAGCGTCAAAATACAACAAATGATAGTTGGCCAAAGTTTATTGTGCTTTCAAGCAAAGATGCAACTCGCCCTTTGACAAAAGTTTCACCTTTTGTCATTGCAAAAACAATCAAAGGCGTTACCGGAGGTGATGTTCCCAAGGTTACGAAACTCCGATCCGGTAACCTCCTAGTGGAGTGTGCAAAACAAAACAAGCCAAAAATATTTTGACAATATCGTTCATTTTAGAAATTCCAGTTTCCGCTGAAGCTCATCGATCACTGAATCGTTCGCAGGGTATCATTCGAGATAGGGATAGAAACCTTGCTGATTTATCAGAGCAAGAGATCTGCTCTGAACTGTTATCACAAGGTGTTACTCAAGTCAAAAGATTCACTAAAAGAGACGACAACAAAATTATTAAATTAAATACTTACCTGATTACTTTCAATACAGCTGTTCCACCAAGTCATTTAAATCTTGGCTATTTTAGAGTGTCTGTAGACATCTTTGTTCCAAATCCTCTTCGTTGTTTCAAATGTCAACGTTTTGGCCATGGAAAGGCTACATGCAACGGAAAAGAAAGGTGTGTAAAGTGTGCACAGGAAGGCCATTCGGATTTCAACTGTGCCAACGATCCAAAATGTGTTAACTGTAGCGCTGACCACCTTTCTTCATCCAAACAATGTCCCGTTCTTTTACATGAAAAACAAATTCAAAAACTTAAAGCTGAAAAAAATATTTCATATCAGGAAGCTCGTCGTCAAGTCTCTGTCTCGAATGATACAACACCATCAAGGTCGTACGCGGAGGCTGCTAAACCCTCTAGGACATTTGGTTACCAAACTATGTACACCTGGCCGGAGGGTGAAATAAAGCCCCGTACGTGCAATACCAATGGATGGATGTTTGGTGCCGACTGTTTTGATAAGGACACCCAAAAGGGCTTTGTCAAATACTGTAAGAAACCATGGAAAGAGTTGGATGATTCTCATCCCCCTCCACGAAAGTCCTCAGCAGGTCCAAACAACGATTCAGTGGTCGATGAGACATTGTTTTATACACCACGTAAGTCATCTTGGGCCGGATTTGGAGCTCCCGCCAGAGTTTCCAATCCTCAGCCCTCTTCTTCTTCAAAGAAAAAACAGTCTTCCTCAAGGTCATCGTCTGCTTCTCAAACTTCAAATAGACAGCAGCGATCCTCACAGCCGGATAGACGACAGAACTCGTCACAACAGACATCACCATTAAAATCTCGATCCAAGAAAGCCGAACGAAATGCAATTTTTATGCATAATCGTTTTGGCTCTCTTGCTGATGACATGGAGTCGGATATGGATCTTTCGGAAACACCGATTGAGCGTTCACAGAGCCAGTCTCCACACAGACGTAGGCGATCTCTCGGTAGACTTTCCGATCCTAATCAGACTCCAAAATGAATACCATCATTCAATGGAATTGCCGAGGCCTCAAGGCCAATTTTCTTGAATTACACCTTTTAGTGCAGTCATTAGATCCAACTGTCTTTTGTCTTCAGGAAACTCACCTCAAGGAAACCGACACGATTTCCTTGAAGGGCTTCTCTATGTATAGCAAATTTTCTAATACAGAGCGAGCTGCCGGCGGATCTTCCATCTTAGTAAAGGATCGCATTCTCCATAGTTCGATTCCTTTAACTACCGATCTGCAAGCAGTTGCCGTGAGAGTTTCATTACATCAAACCATAACTCTATGTTCAGTTTATATACCACCAAATGATAATTTAACTTTAGCGCAACTTCAAAATTTAACAGATCAGCTTCCTGCTCCATACATGCTAATTGGGGACTTCAATGCCCACAATCCATTATGGGGCAGTGTTGCTTTAAATGATAAGGGTAAAAAGATTGAGGATTTTTTATCCAAAGAATCTCTTTGCATTTATAATGATGGTTCGTCTACATTTTTACATTCTGGCAATGGAACCTATTCATCAATTGATCTCTCAATTTGTGATCCTTCTCTTTTATTAGACTTCTCGTGGCAAGTCCATGACGATCTCTGTGGAAGTGATCACTTTCCTATAATTCTAAAAGATCTCTTTGGTGAACCTGAACAAAGAATTCCTCGCTACAAGTTAGAGAAGGCCGATTGGCAAACATTTTCTATACTTTGTTCGGAAAAATTAAGACCAGAACTTTTTGTTCATGACCAAGAACCAATAACAACATTTAATCAAACTCTTATCACTATAGCGGATGAAACCATTCCTAAGACCTCGGCAACTCCTAAAAAACTCAATAAACCTTGGTTCACAGACGAGTGTGACAAGGCTATCGACGATAGAAATAAAGCTCAAAAACGATTTGGCAAACAACAAACGAAAGAAAATTTAAGTAATTTTAGAATTTTTCGGGCAAAAGCTAGACGAACTTGTCGACAATCCAGAAGAACATCCTGGAGAAGTTTTGTATCTGGTTTAACTTCACGAACTCCCATGAATAAAATTTGGAATTTCATACAAAAACTCAAAGGTAAAAACTCAAAATCCTCAGTTAAACATCTGAACGTTGGCAATTCCACTTTAACATCTGAAAAGGACATTGCCAACAAACTAGCTGAAACTTTTGCTAAACATTCATCTTCATCTAATTACAAACCTGACTTTCAAAAATTTAAACGAACAGCTGAAAAAACTAAATTGAACTTCAACTCTGACAATTCTGAGAGCTACAATTCTCCTTTCTCTTTAGATGAATTTAAAACTTCCTTAAGTAAAGCCCATGACACTGCATGTGGCCCTGATAGCATCCATTATCAACTTTTAAAACATCTCCCTGAAATATCGATGAAGACTCTTCTTGATTTAATGAATGATATATGGATAAACGGAAAATTGCCTGAAATATGGAAGCTTGCCACTGTTGTTCCTATTCCTAAGCCGGGGAAGGATCACACAGATGCTTCCAACTATCGTCCGATAGCCTTGACAAGCTGCGTCTGTAAGACTCTAGAACGCATGATCAACGATCGGCTTGTTTGGTTCCTCGAGTCCAATGGACTCATCTCGAATATCCAGTGTGGATTCCGCCAAGGTAGGAGCACGCTCGATCATTTGGTCCGTTTTGAGTCTTTTCTTCGAAACGCCTTTGCGAAGAACGAACATGTGGTGTCTATCTTTTTCGACCTCGAAAAAGCTTACGACACCACATGGAAGTATGGTATTTTAAAAGACATTTCTGATATGGGGTTGAAAGGCAGGTTACCAACATTCTTGGCCGACTTCCTTTCTGACAGACACTTCAATGTTAAAGTCAATAAAACCTTTTCTGAAGAGTATGACCAGGAAATGGGTGTTCCACAGGGTAGCATCCTTTCTGTCACTCTCTTTAGTATAACAATAAATAGCATTGCCAAAGTCCTTCAAGACAATATTGAAGGTTCTTTATATGTTGATGACTTTTTAATATGCTACAGTGCAAAAAACATGAATACCATTGAAAGGCAGTTACAGCTGTGCCTCAAAAGGATCGAAAAATGGGCCTCTGAAAATGGTTTCAAATTTTCAGAGAGCAAAACTGTTGCTATGCATTTTTGTAAGAAACGAAAACTTCATCCCGATCCAGATCTCTTTTTATATGGCAAAAAAATTAAAATAGTTGAAGAATCCAAATTTCTTGGCGTTCTTTTTGATAGAAAACTCTCCTTTCTACCCCATATCAAAATGTTGAAATCAAGATGCCTTAAGGCTCTTGACATTATTAAAGTTGTCTCCAGTACCGACTGGGGAGCTAATAAATCAGTTCTTTTAAATTTGTATAGATCTATTGTTAGATCAAAACTAGATTACGGTTCAATTATTTATGGGTCTGCGAAAAAGTCTTACTTACAAATTTTAGACGCTGTCCATCATCAGGGATTGCGACTCTGCCTCGGTGCATACAGAACCTCTCCCATTGAGAGCCTTTATGCGGAGGCAAATGAGCCATCTCTGAAACACCGCAGAATTAAGCTTGGTCTACAATATTCTACCAAGCTTAAAGCTTTTCCTGACAACCCTGCCCACGATTGTATTTTTAAACCACCTCTCAAAAGTATTTATGAAAAACACGAAAACAAAACTCCTCCTTTTGGTATTCGTATTGCTCCTCATCTGACAAATCTGAAGATTGATTTAGAAACTATAAAACATGTGAAGCCTTTAAGAGTTCCACCCTGGGAACTCTCCAAACCTAAATTTATTTTTGATCTCCGCAAACATAAAAAGTCTGAAACAAATCATCTCCTTATACAACAAGATTATTGTGAAATTAAATCTAAATATCCGGGTTTCTTGACAGTTTATACAGATGGCTCTAAAGATGGTGATAGCGTTGCTGCTGCAGCTGTCTCGGGGGATAGCACTTCTACACAACGTCTCCCATCTACTGCTTCCATTTTTACAGCTGAAGCGAGAGCCATTATTTTAGCGCTCAAATTGATTGATGCTTCTGAGCACGCTCAATTCTTTATC
The DNA here is from genome assembly GCA_963971305.1 of Arcuatula senhousia. Lineage (NCBI taxonomy): Eukaryota > Metazoa > Mollusca > Bivalvia > Mytilida > Mytilidae > Arcuatula > Arcuatula senhousia. The sequence goes on from OZ020308.1 coordinate 32,332,701, forward strand.
TGTTCCGATTCCCTTTCTTGTCTTTTGGCAATTCAGAACTGCAAATTAAAAAATCCATTAATCTCTAAAATTGTTTATATGGTACATCAATTGATCAGAGGTGGTTTAGAATTGATTTTCCTATGGGTACCCAGTCACACTGGTATTCATGGAAATTCAGTTGTGGACAGTGTTGCGAAGGAAGCCCTTCGCAAACCAGTTTCCAAATGTTTTATTCCTTACTCGGATTGTAGAAATACAATCCGATTATATGTTCAGGGCTTGTGGGATGAGGTTTGGGCTGCCGCTGAGCACAACAAACTTCATGAGCTTAAACCACAGCTTGGGGAAAGTCATGCTTCATTTCGATGCCGTCGAGACCAGGTGGTCATCACTAGATGTCGTATAGGACATTCTAGAGTCACTCATGGCCACCTGATGACACAGGAGAAGGAGGCCCCAATGTGCATTCCTTGTGACTCGCGGTATTCTTTGAAGCATGTTTTTCTCGACTGTGTTGATGTTGCTCCGATAAGAATGAAGTATTTCACATGTGCAACAATGCACGATTTGTTCAGCGGTATCCCAGCCGATGCAATTTTATCGTTTTTAAAGGAAACTGGATTATATGCAAAATTGTAGTTTATTTAAGTAACCTTTTGTAAGTATTGTGCTGTTTTACGTTATTTATTTATCTATGTCATCATAATTTGTTTAAATATTGTAGTTTGTTCTTTATCACTAGTTTTATGTTTTAATGTGCCCTTTTTAGTTGGTATTTTAATCTAGTCATACTTTTTTGTTTTATCGACGGTCTTTTGACTTTGTTTTATACTGAATTTTTAGTTAAATATCACAACTTGTTCATGTCCCGATTATGGCTGAAATATCGCCGACGGGACATTAAGCAAACAACAATCAATCAATCAATCCATAGGGCCCATTTTTCCAACATTTGGGTACGATTATCAGTCCAGGGATGTTTTCAGTAAGTCTGTAATATAGCACCAGGATTAGGAGGTTGGTCATTTCAAGATACTAACCTCCAAAACCTGTTTGGTCCACAGGGTCTATTTTTCTAACATAGGGGTCCAATTATCAGTCCAGGGAGGTTGTAAGTAAGTCTGTATTATAGCACCAGGTTTTGGAGGTTGGTCATTGTCAGATACTTACCTCAAAATCCTGCTTGGTCCATAGGGTCCATTGTTCTATTATAGGGGTCCAATTATCAGTCCAGGAAGGGTGTCAGTAAGTCTGTAATATAGCACCAGGTTTTGGAGGTTGGTCATTGTCAGATACTAACCTCCAAAACCTGTTTGGTCCATAGGGTCCATTTTTCTATTGTAGGGGTCCAATTATCAGTCCAGGGAGGGTGTCAGTAAGTCTGTAAAATAGCACCAGGTTTTGGAGGTTGGTCATTGTCAGATACTTACCTCCAAAACCTGTTTGGTCCATAGGGTCCATTTTTCTAACATAGGGCTCCAATTATCAGTCCAGGGAGGTTGTAAGTAAGTCTGTATTATAGCACCAGGTTTTGGAGGTTAGTCATTGTCAGATACTAACCTCCAAAACCGGTTTGGTCCATAGAAGCCATTTTTTTTTACATTGGGGTACAATAATCAGTCGTTGGAGGGTGCCAATCAGTGTCTACTTTAGTACCAGGTTTTGGAAGCTGTTCCTTGTCAAACAATTATCTCCAAAACATGTTTGGTCCATAGGGTCCATTTTTCTTACATTGCCAAAGGCAGAAGTTGGTCTAGGAGTAGGGTCACTCCATCTGTCGATCTGTCCGTCCGTAGAGCTATAGGTGTGTTTGTCTTGTGTAATCTGAATCTCAAAAGCCAAACACTAGATCTTTCTGAAATTTTACACAATGATTACAGATACAGTCAAACCTGTCTATAGTGACCCTTCAAGGGACCTTGACAAAAAGGTCACTACAGACAGGAGGTCTTTATATAGAGGTTGTCGAGATAAAAGTATAATGTTAGGTATGTGTATTGGTATTAGCTGATGCACAGTTTCCATAGATCTATAGAAAGTACATGTATACTGATTTGTTCATGACCTTTTGAAACCAAACAATAGACTATTCAACTTGCAATATTTCGTGAATATTTTTGAACATTCTATGTCTTGAAAATTTATCTAAAACTTTGTTAAATACATGTTTGAATCTAGGTTTACAGTATTTTTTATATAATTATGTAGTTTTGAAGTATATTTCTAAAAATCATTTTATCTTTTCATATCTTATTCATAAGTAAAGGGAATGTTGCTAAAAATATCTCATATTAAAATCATAAAAAATATCTGCATTTGCTTACTATGGTATTACATTTCATAAATCTAGAATTAACAACATTATTTCTTCCCAAATTTTTAAGACATAAAAGTTAAACTGACCCTGACATAAGTAATTAGTGATAATTACTTCTTATAACTTCCTCAAATTTACCTAAATACTAATTACTAAAGATTAAAGAAAGGTGACACTTCCTAATTAGCTTTGATCTGACAGCTAACCCAAGCCAATTAACAATCATTTGCACTAATTTAAGGTCCTTGTATACAGGTTTTGGCACTTCAAGGGACGGTTTCTGATGGTCACTAGTCACGTTGGGCAGGTGGTCACTATATAGAGGTTAAATATATAGGAAAAATTGTTGGGGGGACTGAAAATAGTCTTTATGGACAGGAAGTCTTTATATGGAGGTGGTCACTAGTACAGGTTTTACTGTATATTGATAATGTGCACCTCCCCTTTTTGGTTCCTTTCATAATTTCGTTTAGAAATTAAGGGCCCTATAGTGTCCATGAATCAAACATTGGGTTTTTGACTAACCTGTCAAGCACAATTGTGTATATTGCAGAATTAAAGAAAAAAGTAAAGTGGGCTGATCACTACCAAGAAAGCCATGGTTAGACAAGCAAAAAGGTAAAAGTTTTGATTATTTATTGTATAGTTATTAATTTGGCAATGTAAGGGTACACCACCTCACATTAATGTAAAGGCTGCAATATTGTCATATCATTTCAAACAATGAAATAGCAACCATAAGTCATGTTTACTGCAGAAATACACGAAGTGAGAACAAAACACATTGAGTAGTCAGTTTGTGATGTCCACGACTTCCTTCAATAAATTATTGACAAACAAAAACAATTTGTTTTCATTACCATTCTCCTGAATGGATAATTGAACAATTTTCAGCCGAAAATAATTCCATAACAAATGGGCTTCTCCGATAACTTGGAGAGGGTTTAAAATACAATTGTTTGTCTAGTAGTGTTAATAAAGATTATATTTTATTCCAATAGAAGGTGGCTTCTTAATCTTTGAAGTTAACTCAGTTTTTTGAATAAAGAGAAACATGTAGTTTTGAATTGTCATTTATATTGTAGGTTGTGTTGTGTACACTTATTCCACATCTCATTATCCTCTATCATTTAAACTACATACATGTATTATTTTTTGTTATTTCTTAACCATTAACAAAATTCAGAAGATATGGCAGGGAATCCAATCCCACTATTTCCTGTCAAGAGTGTATGGGACAGATGCCACATATGAAGATATCAACTCCCTAAAAACAAATGAATGGCTTACTGACAAGGTGAACATACAATCTTACTTTAACACGCCTAGCTTGGAAACTCGAAAGTCGCAACCAGAATTCCGGGACCCGGAATTTTGTGATTTGCTTTTAATGTAATAAATTTGAGAAATTGAATGTCACTCCATGTATATTTGTATAATAATTGTAAAATAAAGCAAAAACAGTTTATTTTGTTCAATTAATAACGTTTAGTAACATTTTTCCCATCTTCGCTAGCCAAGGGTTACGATCCGCTATCTCTCATCTTCACCCTTGGCAGATCTAGAAGGTTTTTGTAATCTGAACATTTTAATTATCTCCCTTGAAGCAATATCTATTCCAAATTAAAAAAAAATATTTTCATCCGGATAGTTGCAAAAATATGAGATATTTTATTCCATTAACAACAAACATTTATCTAAAGATAAAATAATGGTAATTTTGGTAAGATTTGATCCAAACTGCTAATATTTTTTGCAAAAATAATAATTATTTATCACCTTTGTAAACCCACATGTTTGTTAACAGATTGTTTAAAAATGGCAATGGAGCAATTTGATTGGATGCAGCCAACTTACACTGCATCCAATCAGATGAGAGAATGTATGACCACAAAAATCCTTCTATATCTGCCAAGGGTGAAGATGAGAGATAGCGAATCGTAACCCTTGGCTAGCGAAGATGCATTTTTCCTTAAATCCGGACTTGTCCTGGTTAATAGAATCGCCTTGACAATATAAAACAATTTCTGGCTTAAAATACAGGCTTATTACTATTGTTTTTGGTATATTTAAGATCTGTGACAAATTTCACATGTAGTGACATTCTCCGATTCTTGCAAAAAGTGTTCTTTCACTTAGTATCAATAAATTTCACAATATTTGGTTGCGACTTGCAAGTTTCCCAGGCGTGTTTAAAGTGCAGCTTTAATCTTCCTTATAATTTTAAAAACATAAATTTTGGTTGTTTGAACCCATACAGGGAACATCTGCATGTATCATTTTGTACAGTGACCTAGACCACTTACATGTAGTCAGCTATGATAAATGAAAATATATCTTTGTCTAGCTGAGTGATACCTCCTCCTCGTTTTAATCTAGGGTGTGAAATATAGAACAGTAGAAGAATTTCAGCAAAAACAGTGCATTCATTTCAAGAAGGAATACAGCCAAACAATGCATGTCTATATACTTATACATTGAATGCAATATTTTTGAGTTTTAATTGGTGTGTAAAAGGGTGGTCATTTGCCTACATTATAATTACATTCCAATGAATTATATTAATTGTCTGCACAGAAAATTGCACGAAATTCATGGTTTATCTTTTTTAAATTAATCTGTCTGCGCAAGTTGTTGTAATGTTGGCACATGCTATTGAGTTTCATCAAGAAATAAAACTGCACTATTATCAACCAATCAAAATTGTCATTATAAATTAGAGTTTTTATCAGTAAAGTACTGCAGAAAGTTTTTTGTTGCTTTTTCTTATTACCCTTTAAGGTGCAAAGCAAGAAAATTTGGTTGTTGTGATTATTGAATCAAAGCAACTGCTATAAACTTAATTTATCTCTTTATTTTTATAGGTAATGTGTGCATATTTGGAATATCTTGCTCAGTGTGAAATGGATAAGGGTGAAGTCAAGGTCTTGCGTCTGTTGGTGACGACTACCAATAACATCATAAATGGTAGATATGTTCTTAGCAAAAATGACAAGGTATGCTAATAATTTGTCTGCAAATACTCACAATAACCAATGCTGTAATAATTTGACCATAAGCATGTCCAATTAAGATGATAATCACACATTTTGATTAATATAGACTTTTGCACCAAAACAGTATCCAAATAGGTATTTTTTATGCCCTGTGAATACACCTTAGCAATGTTAAGTTTCACTCATATCTGTCAATCCATATGACCATCTGTATTTATTTCTGTGATGAGAATGATCTAAAGCTGGGTGGTTCAGTATGAATATTGTGCATCTTAGGTGACAATTGAAGACTGCTTGCTGAAATATTTCAAACTGCCGTATATATTATGTAGGTTGTGTCATCTCATTATATTTTATATTTGAGACTTGTGAAACTTTTAGTCCTTGTTTAGAATGGGCCTATATGAAAGTTGATGATTATTTGTACTATGTCTATAGATTTTCTATGAAAATGCAATGAGATTGCACTATCTGGTTCAATGTCAAAGTCACTATTTCTAGTTAAAGAATAAATTTCTATTATATATAACATTGTTCAGGACTTATTTATGTTTCTTACATTTTTCAGAACAAACTGAAATATGATGTTCTAATTGGAGCTTATCATCAAAGAGGTGGTCATTGGGATTTACTGGTATGATTTATTTATAAACAGTTATTTACTTTTAAGTGATATATTGACATCTTTGTTTATGGTTGTATAGGATTTTGAATTGGTTTTGATACATGTACTGTAACTGGGATATAATAAATCACATGGTTAAGAGATTCAGGTCAAAACATAAAATTGGAAGGATGGGGACAAAGAAATGAATAGGTGTTAGTAATTATCTAATTGAGACACAGGAATGGGTATCAGTAGCTACTCCAACAGTAGATTTTATTAAGGGATTTGATAATCTGTGGATTTTTGATTGCTTAAATTAATAGTCCTCTTTTAGTAGATGAAGTGAGAATTTACATTTTTTTTTGTTAATCAATACATTTTTAAAAAATGCACATATAGTTTCATGTTGTTTGGTAAATGCATGTTGATGCACACCAAATTTAGTGCGTTTGTCATTTTCTCTCCATTTTGGAAACCAGTTTATGTCCATAAAGCAGATACCTATCATTTTAGCTGCTATGATGATTGAAACTAAAAATTATTTTGTTTAGTTGGAGTAGCTTGTATAAAGATGCATGAATGATTGTGTAAGGCTTTTTGTTTAACTTGATTGACTTTAATGCTGGATTAAAAATGACCAGGTTTTAGGGTGAATTTTTCGTAAGACATATGATAGTTGGGTTATAACTATATTTCATTGTTACAGATAGTGAAACCATCATTAGGGGAAATTATTTTCCTTAATCCAATGGGTGAAACCCCTTACCAGAAAAGAACAGTGTTGCTTAATTGGAAGTAAGTAAAACAGACAAATGTGCGAGTTACTCTTAAGTACCAATGGTAAATTAAGATGTTCAAGTTTGTAAATAGAAATTCATTCGACAAGATAACAATCACATTATATCTGTACATTACATGTAAAACAACATCAATACAATCAGTAACATTATTTTCCACAACAAGGTCTCAAGTAACCCGTAGGGTTGCTTGCAATTGTTCAAAATGAGTTTTGCCGTTTGTTTTTAGTTACTTAATATAATCATTTACATGTAACAATGAATAATTTGATTTATTTTTAAACAGAAAATTCATGGGCCAGCTTCTGATTCAAAATCCAGAGAGTGTTGAATTATGTACAAAGAATTGGAAGCTGGTTGAATTAGACCATTCCAAGCAACAGGATGGAAGTAGCTGTGGGGTTTACTGTTTAATGGTATTTATATCATATTAATCGTTACTTGTGAAATAAATATGTGTTAAGTTTCAGACCAACATAAATAATTTAAACAAACATGTTAAGTCTGCATTTACTTAACATTATTGCTTTTTAGAATTTTTGATTTTTGGAATAATTTGGGACATTGACTAGTATATAACCTTATTATTGATGATTAAGCTGTTAGTTATTTTTGTGTATATACATGTATCTATTAAGCAGGAAAGATGTTTACATCATCCTTATAATTATTTCAAATCTATTTTATTATTCTTGATATTCATATGTAATTAGTATAATGTTACATAATCCGTTCTGTGTTCATTATAGTTTGCAGAAAATATCTGAACGGACAGCCATTGGGATTCTCTCAAGAACAAGCCAACATCAAAAGACAACATATTGCTGAAGTTTTAATGATGTTTGAAGGTACAACTTTTTAGTTAAAAAAAAAGAAAAATATGGTTTCCTTTCAGAAAATAACCAATCAAAAGCTAGCTGATGGTTGTTGTGCCTCCTCACATATCAATTTACATATCACTCTTGTTACAAATTAGGTTGGCATTGTTGATTTCCATTTGGTTGATTTTGTGTTTCTTCATGCTGTTCTTGTTCGTCTTTGCTGGTTTTGTTGTTGCCCTTTCAGACTTTTGACGCTCAAATGGCCCATTGGTGTCTCTTTGCTTCTTTCAATAAATACGGTTGCAATATAGTTTCTTTTCCAACATTGAATTACGTCTATACTTTTCTACTGACGTTAACTCATTAAAATTTGTAAATTATTATGGCTACCAGTACTTTCAGTACTTTGATTGTCTCTAAAAATTGTTATTAACAATTCCAATCATATATGTCAGTAATTAGCTGCTTTTACCTTTGATCTCATCTTCCTGATAATTTTTGGATCATGGAAAGTCTGTAATACTAAAAAATATCAGGTGGTAACACTTGATTTCTGTGACAATATGTGTTGAAATGTGATGTAATTTACGACATAATTTGACATTATTCCACTGATAAATGTTTGATTTTTATTACAGATAAAAATAATATTATGTACTTTCAATTTTGTATATACTATCTACATCTGCTCTAATTGGCTTGTCTTATACTCACCTAGATGAAGATAGTGTCAAATTGAAAGTAAATTAATATTTTATATGTAATTATTTGTCATTTGTCTTTATAGGACAGCTTGATGGTTGTTGTCCTTGCTGTGGATTTAAAGTCAAATTAACAGACCCACAGGTAAAGTAACATGTAAAACCTATTGCCACTTTTCAGTTCTAACAATGTACAAGAATAAAACTCATGTGTAAAACATGTTAATCTTGAAAATGTCACCAACAAGAACAGATTTTTAGACTCATTTTCAAGCTGACATCATAAGTTCAATTAATGACATCACATTCATGATTCTATGTTTCAAACTGTAAGGTAAAACATATTCTAATTTTAGAACTCAATAACTATTTCACAACTCAAAAGGACAAAAAGTTGTAAATCTTTTAAGAAACTGTCAACCAGTTAAAGCAAAAACAATTGCAAGTCATATATCAAAACGTAAAGGTATTGACTATGCATTTTAAAGACTTAAAAATTTTTTCTCGAATACTGATGAAAGTGATTTTTGTTATGTATTTTATAAAAACAGCATTTTTGGAGTGTTGTTAATAGCTAGAATATTATTTTTATTTTCAGATAAGTTGTAGAATTTGCAACAAAATATTCCACAGAAAAAGCCACTGTGTTGGGGAAAATATTGCTTCAAATAAAAGAATTAAAGACTTTGAATGCCAGATTGATAGCCCACTAAGAATATTAAATTCATAACTCTTCTTCTCTGGCAACACTGAATTGCTTTGAAACACTGTTTGTAATACATGTTATTACCTAATTCTATCTCACCTAAGCCAAAGGTTCATGTGAGCTAATGCCATTACTCTGCTTCTATCCTCATTTGATGTCCATTAACAATTTTTCAAAACTTCTCTTCTGAAACTACTGAGCAGAATTTAATGAATACAAAGTGTGATGGAATCTTAGGGTGTCTGCACAAAAGTTGTGGTTTTACAATTGATTTTTCAAAAATCATTTCTGCGGTTGTTGAAAATAGACCACAGGGTCAGACCACTATTTTTTTTTGTAATCAAAGCGTATAATAGAATAAAATCTGATGCACTGCTCCTACTCCAGCATCTAAATTCTCTTCAAAAGTCTCAATTAGGTCAAAGTTGTCAGATAACTCCTTACAGGGATTATGGCCCTTTGAAGAAAAAAAAGGTGTTTTTCATGTTTTTGCCCTATAGAATGAAAACTATAAAAAATAAAGAAAAGCTGATGCTTGCTTAAACCTCTAGTTAATTGTGCTCTACAGAAGTCTTTGATGCAAGTTGTCAAAGTTGTCAGATGACCCCTTATAGGGACTATCGCCCTTGAAAGCCATTACTAGATTGTAATGAAATTTTCTTAAAAGCAAGTTCATTAAAGGTTATGCAAATATTTATACATTGAATGCAATATTTTTGAGTTTTATTGGTGTGTAAAAGCGTGGACCTTTGCGCACATTTTCAACATGAAGGGCTACTGCGCAAAGGTCCACGCTTTTACACACCAATAAAACTCAAAAATATTGCATTCAATGTATATAATAACATTCCAATAAAATAAAATAAATGTTAGCACAGAAAATTGCACGAAATAAATGGTTTATCTTTTTTAGAATTACTCCACCCATGTCAGTGTTAAGGTGGCACGTGCTAATGAGTTTTATCGAGAAATAAAACTGCATTTTTAACCAATCGAAATTGTCGTTATAAATTAGTATGTAATTATTTCTATATGACAATACATGTATTTAATTTTGATAAGATATTTTCAATGAGATCATTTGAGATTTATTCTTCATTTATCAAAGCAAATATCATTTTAAACCATTTAATTTATTTTGTTTAGATTAATTGATGAGATTGTTTTTAATGAGTCATTTACCATGTTAATTGTATAAAAGTGACACATTTACCTGTAATCTGAAATTTGACTTTTTTCAACCCTGATGTCAGACACGTAAAATGTTCACCTACCTTTTAATTTCAAGATGATTTGAAAATAATTTTAAAAGATGATGGCATTTTGAAATCCTTGATTATTTCATTTTTAGATTCAGAGATGATTGCAACTTTTTTTTTATTTATATGAATATTTTTACGATGTACATTATATGATTTAAAACAGTGTCAATATATAATTAGTTTATGAATTTATGTGGTTTATTGAATTGAATATTTTATTGATACATTATTCTTAATTACTTGGAGATGTCTGTTTGTGACACAACTTAACTGTACCAGTCTATTGCTTTAACCAACATATCTTTTTAAATGGTGAACTAATTTGCACAAAAAATATCAATTCACTTAAATTTTAGATCAAAATGTTAATGTATGTTAAATTTTAATTTGTGGGGACAAATCGCATATTGTCTTTCTAACTTGCTAGCAAGCATTTGTTTTCTAAAGTTATAAAGACTCATTGAGAAATGCAATACATTGTTTATCAGTACATATATTAACCATTGCTCGACATTATTTAACCATTTTAAATCAATGTATAAACCTTTGCTACACATTTTTTTCACTGCTCTTTTTCACATAGGCTTGTCCAAATCTGAAGCTGTCAATGAAAATATAGGCTTCCCTATAAAAAGACATTTACAGTATCATTTTTTTAACCCCCCCCCTTTTTCTTGGAACAGGGTGTATACTTTTTTACCATTGTCTGTCTGTCCTTTCGTCTGTTCGTCTGTAACATAATTACCTTCACATTTTTCTCAGGATCTGCACAGCCCAGAGGTCTGATATTTTTATATATCCTTATCCTATAGTACCCATATATTGTATACCAATTTTATGCTACTTGCTAAATCATCTTCTACAAGTTTACTTAAAACTTCTTCCAGAATTCCGGCCAGTACCTCCTCATGGTGGAAGATGGGCCCTGCTCAAGCGATAACAAAAGATACTCTAGAGCAGCTAACACTGGCCATGGTGTGTCATAGGCTTGACGACCTATGGCACATAGCAAGTCTATACCTTAATAGGTTATAGTCGCTGCAGAGGGGTATTTGCTATAGTCACATATATAAATACCCATCATCATATACTAAAAACTTAGGATTTTACATGAAGTGTACATGAATGGCAAATTTTCACAACAACTACATGTTTTCTCAACAATTACATGATGCAGATGTTCGATATTTTGCATATAGCTTTATAAGTTAGTGATATATGGTGTATTTTAATTTTATGCCCCTAGGCCCTATTCCTCTTGTTTACCAAATTTTCAGTTTTTTTTTCAAGCCATTATTTGTTGAGCATGGGTATCACTAGTGAGCACAAGCTCACAAAATAACTTGTTTTAAGATTTTATTTTAAAGATTTTACACAAAATGTTTGTTTACAGTTTATTACCATTGTTTCTATATGTAAATGTAAAAAACAAAATGGCATAAATTAATTAATCATGTAAAATAATGAAAATTTTTGGTTCAATTACATGAATAAGGATAGGATTAAATATTTTTTTAAACATGACATGTATTAGTATAACCGAAAAGGTTAAAGAATAAGGTATGTTTGTGTGTTTAGTGATTTATTTGTGACAAAAGCACATTTAAAGAGTATGCCTTGCAATTTTCTTATTATGCTCATACTACCATATTATGTATTGTTAGAGATTGTGAGATTGGACAAATAAAGTTTTGCATTTGTTTAAAATATTCTGGTATTAAAAAATATTGCATTGAAAATACAAGCATAGTACAAAATGTAGTTTTTTTTAATTTAGTTATTTAGTCAACAAAAGTAGATGATCAAGAAAGAGGAAATAAATAATATTGGCAATTGACAAATGATTAACTGGAAACAAATCATTTCCAGCAACTGGAAGATTGCAAGATACTTCCATTTTATAATGAAAGAAGCAAAGCCAGTGTGTACCACTGGGACTATATATCCAACCGTTGACAATTACAACAAAATGAATAAAATACACATATTACAACCAAACTGCAAATGATATAGAAGGAGATAAATAAGATGGTCCAAAATAGTTTGGAGGAACTACTAGTATTCAGAATGTTGTATGAAATCCATTTGATTGACTCATGTTAAAAAATATCTGCATGTTTTCGGGTCACTGTGATATACATTCTCATTCATATATTATGTAAGTACTGATCAACAGCTAGAACTTCAATGACTGATTGATCATCATTCTATTGTGTTATTATAAGCACCAATTAGAACTTTTTATACAAGTTTAAAATAAAGTTTGCTTGATATTCAGCAATGCGTTTTTGAGGATATTTAAAACGGTACATGGGTAGTGGTGGCTGTTCCACATAAAAAATATAACCAATAATGTTTACAAACCATGACAAAAAATTATAGGACACAATTAGCAAATTAGTGTAAATCATTCGTAAACAAAAGGAAATATTAAAGTTGGTCTCCATATAACTAGTAAGAGTAGAACATGAGCAAAGGTGTATCTAGATTGATCAAGCTTTTTATGATATATTTGACAAACTATTAAATACCAACATACATGACATAATATACAGAATTTATATAATTCTGTAATAGGGGATATTGACCTATACAAAACAGTCTTTGAAAGAGGTAATTCCAAGCAGCAACTTCAGTCTGACACTCATTTGGAGGAGATCTTCGGAGGATAGATATTCCCGACAAGAAAAATCACAGGCACTTGTTTCATAACAAAAACAATCCCTCATCGTCCTTATCTAGTGCCGTGAAACTATAAGAATATTACCAGGGATCTCAATTGTATGAATAAATAAAAGAAGCAAAGAGGCACCATGGGGCATTCAAGTGAACCGGTAAACACGACAAAAAAACGCACAAAAACACATACATGTAAAACACAAAATCCAACAATGCAAACTCAGGTGTTCCGGAAGAGTTAGCGATTCCTGCCTGCTAAAGCACACATAATAACATGAAACATTTAATAACTATAATAAATTTGAGTGCTACCAAGTGATATTTTACTTTTTTGATGCCGTCCTAAGTGTTGTACTTTTTAAGGTGTTATGTTGTTGTTGTTGTATAGGAATTCCCACCTACATTGGACGGTGCACCCTCATAAAACATAAAAATAAGGTTCTTAGATAATAAGAGTCAATGTTTGATTTTGAATTTAGTATGTTTTCTCTAAATGTCTTTCTTGAATCTCCAATTTTTATTCCTTTTTTACCTGAATAAAATATGATAACATGGATAATTAAACCCTAATTTCCGAAACAGCCGTTACTGGCAATATAACTTGTACTTAACTGATATATTATATATAAAATAAAAAGTTTGTAGCTATAGTAAATTCAGACAGCAATAAAACGATTTATTTGCATTGCTCTTTTTCGATTCAAGTGGGCGTGTCCGTCATTCAAAATATTGACACACGATAATATCAAAAACAAAGCCGTTACGCAGGTACAAATTTCTTGTAGTCGATTATACCAAAACTTACTTTGTCATCAATGAGTCCAAAAAAAAGAACAAATTTACAGAAGACCAAATAATCGACATGCTCAACTTTCTTATTGACAACATATTTGTTCAGTTTGGTGGACGTGTTTTTCAGCAAACAATAGGGATTCCAATGGGCACTAATTGTGCACCTTTGCTTGCTGATTTGTTTCTTCATTCATATGAAGCAGACTTCTTGCAATCTCTTCTAGACAAAAAAGACCGTAGACTAGCTCTCTCTTTCAACCTCACGTTCCGTTATATTGATGATGTCCTTTCACTAAACAATTCTCGATTTGGTGACTTTCTCCATCTCATATATCCACAGGAGCTTGAGATAAAGGACACAACGGATTCTAGGAAGTCTGCTTCATATTTAGATCTACATCTCGAAATTGACTCTCAAGGAAGACTTTCAACAAGGCTCTATGACAAACGTGATGACTTCAACTTTCCAATCGTCAACTTCCCCTTCTTGTGTAGCAATATTCCGTCAGCTCCAGCTTATGGAGTTTACGTATCTCAATTGATTCGTTACTCCAGAGCATGCGGGACTTACATCGATTTCCTTAACAGAGCGACACGTCTGACGCAAAAATTGCTCACACAGGGTTATGTTGCTCCTCGGTTGCTGTCTTCACTCAAGAAATTTTACGGAAGACATCATGCACTTATAGACAAATATGGGATTTCGATCTCTCAGATGAGTGCAGATGTTGGTTTGTCATAAGGTGTTGTTTTGTTTTCCTTTACTGGATTTGACACGCTGAATGGAATATTGGCAACGCGACGGGTGTGCTATAGCAAGCAGGAACTGCTTACTCTTCCGGAGCACCTGAGTTCACTCTTGTTTCGACTGGAGTTCGCGTTGTTGATTGATATTCAGTTGTTTTGTGTTTCCATGTTTTACGTGTTGTCTGTTTTTGTCCCGTTCTTGTTTGTGTTTACTGGTTTAGTCTCTGCCCTTTCGGACTTTTGACAATCGGATACCCCATTGGTACCTCTGCTTCTTCCATTGTTGAAATCAACACTCTCTCTTTCAATTAGAATATATTTTTCATTCTGTAAAGAAATTATACAAGGCAATCATATATCATTTAATGTAAACATGATTGTTTCTTTAATATTAATAAAAGATTGCAAAATACCTACAAAAATATAAATAATAGAGAAAAAAATGTAAAATTTAGTCCAGGGGTATGAAATTGAATATGATCTTTGATATGGTATTTATAATAAATATATCCTTCAAAAGTTATTGTGGAAACAAATAAAAAAATGCTTTTTTGGCCCCTTTAGGGCCCCTAATTTCTAAATGGAATTATAAAATGATCCCAAAAGGGGAGGTGCACATCTTCATTATATCTGTAATAACTGTGTAAAATTTCAGAAAGATCTAGTGTTTTGTTTTTGAGATTCAGATTACACAAGACAGACACTCTATAGCATTATGGACGGACAGAAGGACAGACGGACGGAGTGACCCGACTCCTAAACCTGCTTTCGCCTTTGGCGACGCAGGTAAAAAACAACTAGAGGCTCCCAGGAGCCTGAATCGCTCACCTGATCTCTTATGCCAAAGTTTGAATAAATTTCACAAACTTTCAAGTATACAAAGTTGCAAAACAATCCTTTCAGTGGTTTCAGAGAAGATTTTTGGAAAGCAGTTTAAATTAATAGAAAAAAACAGTTAAAGGGCAATAACTGCTGTAAGGACCTTTTGATGCTGAACAAAAAAATTTGCTTCCGATTTTTTTTTTCTTCTATACTTTTTGAGTTATAAGCCAAAAACAATGGTTTGACCCCCCTGTTCTATTTTTAGCAACGGCGGCCATGTTGGTTGGTTGACATGTATATAATTCACAAACTTGGTAGAGGACATCCTAAAGATCATGTTTATTAAGTATCAATGCAATCCCTTCAGTGGTTTAAGAGAAGAAGATTTTTGAAAATCAGTGTAAATTAATGAAAAAAAAACAGTTAAAGGAGAATAACTCTTAAACGGCTGATCTGATAATTTAGACCCTGAAATCATTTTGGTAGATCTCAATGAGCTTAACAATTCTGCAATGCTAACTTTTCCTCTAGCTCTAACAGTTTTTAGGATATAGTCCAAAAACTGCAAAAATGGTCAATTTTGATGATTAAAGGGCATTAACTCCTGTAAGGAGTCGTTTCACAACTTCGACTCAATGGAGAGATTCGTAGAGCTTTTGATGCTGAACAAGGTAAGTTGCTTCGGATTTTCTCTATCTCTTATACTTTTTGAGTTATGAGCCAAAAACAATGGTCTGACCCCCCTGTTCTATTTTTAGCAACGGCGGCCATGTTGGTTTGTCGACATGTATATAATTCACAAACTTGGTAGAGGACATCCTAAAGATCATGTATACCAAGTATCAATGCAATCCCTTCAGTAGTTTTAGAAAAGAAGATTTTTGAAAAGCAGTGTAAATTCATGGAAAAAACAGTTAAAGGGGAATAACTCTTAAACCGCTGATCTGACAATTTAGACCCTGAAATCATTTTTGTAGATCTCAATGAGCTTAACAATTCTGCAATGCTAACTTTTCCTCTAGCTCTAACAGTTTTTAGGATATAGTCCAAAAACTGCAAAAATGGTCAATTTTGATGATTAAAGGGCATTAACTCCTATAAGGAGTCGTTTCACAACTTCGACTCAATGGAGAGATTCGTAGAGCTTTTGATGCTGAACAAGGAAGTTGCTTCGAATTTTCTCTATCTTTTATACTCTTTGAGTTATTAGCCAAAAACAATGGTCTGACCCCCCTATACTATTTTTAGCAACGGCGGCCATGTTGGTTGGTCGACATGTATAAAATACACAAACTTGGTAGAGGACATCCTAAAGATCATGTATACCAAGTATCAATGCAATCCCTTCAGTAGTTTTAGAGAAGAAGATTTTTGAAAAACAGTGTAAATTCATGGAAAAAACAGTTAAAGGGGAATAACTCTTAAACCGCTGATCTGACAATTTAGACCCTGAATCATTTATGTAGATCTCAATGAGCTCAACAATTCTGCAATGCTAACTTTTCCTCTAGCTCTAACGGTTTTCAAGATATTGTCCAAAAACTGCAAAAATGGTCAAATTTGATGATCAAAGGGCAATAACTCCTATAAGGAGTCCTTTCACAACTTCGGCTCAATGGAGAGATTCGTAGAGCTTTCGATGCTGAACAAGGAAGGTTGCTTCGGATTTTCTCTATCTTTTATACTTTTTGAGTTACAAGCCAAAAACAATGGTCTGACCCCCCTATTCTATTTTTAGCAACGGCGGCCATGTTGGTTGGTGGACATGTATATAATTCACAAACTTGGTAGAGGACATCCTAAAGATCATGTATACCAAGTATCAATGCAATCCCTTCAGTAGTTATAGAGAAGAAGATTTTTGAAAATCAGTGTAAATTCATGGAAAAAACAGATAAAGGGGAATAACTCTTAAACGGCTGATCTGACAATTTAGACCCTGAATCATTTTTGTAGATCTCAATGAGCTAAACAATTCTGCAATGCTAACTTTTCCTCTAGCTCTAACGGTTTTCAAGATATTGTCCAAAAACTGCAAAAATGGTCAAATTTGATGATTAAAGGGCAATAACTCCTATAAGGAGTTGTTTCACAACTTCGACTCAATGGAGAGATTCGTAGAGCTTTTGATGCTGAACAAGGAAGGTTGCTTCGGATTTTCTCTATCTCTTATACTTTTTGAGTTATAAGACAAAAACAATGGTCTGACCCCCCTGTTCTATTTTTAGCAACGGCGGCCATCTTGGTTGATCCACATGTATATTATTCACAAACTTGGTAGAGGACATCCTAAAGATCATGTATACCAAGTATCAATGCAATCCCTTCAGTGGTTTCAGAGAAGAAGATCTTTGAAGAAAAGTTAACGGACGACGGACGCTTAACGATGACAATAGCTCACATGACCCTTCGGGTCAGGTGAGCTAAAAAATATAGCAATAAAAAATACCAATTTTTTCTTCTTCCCAGTACAAAAGTCTTTGAGGACTAAAACACTTCCATGACTGTCATCTCCTGGAAAGATGGAGATACCTTTTGCAACTTTTAAGTTGTGGAAATACATTTCTTCAATGCTTAAGAATCCATTATTCTGAAAAGGATTGCAAAATTCTGTTATGCTGGTCATTTTGACTAAATTTGTTGTAAATAACTGGTATATATCCTAAACAGGTGTCATATAAAATTGGTCAATTTAACATAGCATTTAATATGTGGATACATATTTTCCGATTTTTAACCCCCCAAAAAAGAGAACTTAAATTCATGCAAGACATTGGGTGATTTCCTTTGTTTATGATTAACACATGTATATAATACTTAGACCAAAAATATTACTCAATATTAGATCATAAAAAATAACATCATATGCACATACCTTAAAAATCAACATACCTCTGTGTCTCAAACAGACATTAAGTCATTATCAATGTGATTGTTTGAACTAACAACATTTCCAGTGGAATGAGATGTTGTAGGAGTGTTCACTGTGTTGATATGAACAATAGGCTGAGGTGAAGGTAATAAGACATTATCTGAAAAAAAGAGGAATAAATATGTTTAAAAGAAAATATGTATTGGTAAGCATTAGGAAAATTTTGTTTACTTGTCATATTATCATTTTAACATTTTTGTTCAAGATTAAAAGACAATATCTATTGTCTCAAATATTTTTGCAAAGGTCAGCAAGCTAATTCTTTTACCTTGTTGGTTAGCTAGGTTGTTAATTTTCCTATCATAACAAACTGTTGGGTGCCCATTAGGAATGGAAGAATGTATGTTATATGGAAAGTCTCCTTTATTCAAAAAGGCTTTTCTATAATCTTTTAAATTTCGTGACTTCAAAACAATCTTCTTTTCAGCCATTTCCTAAAATAAAATTAAGACAGAATATATATATGGCTAGTCAAAAGAAGAATAATGGGAGCCAATGCAAACATTTGAAGGCTGCTAGTGGTTTTTCACTGTGTTTTTCTAAATTACTGCTTATTATGTGCGTTGTGTCGTGTACACTTATTCCACATCTCATTATTTTATACTAAAATCTTTCATAGTTTTGGCTTTATCAAAACAAGAATCCCTAAAATATGATGCATGTAGTTTATTACTAACCTTAGACACATACACATTTGGAACTATACTTCATGCAGATGCTTTACTTGAATAAAATAAAACCAGTCTCATCCACACCTGCAATAAAATTAAATATCTATATCTATAAAGTCTATATGAATGAAATATGAGCTATGTGGTCAATGGTCCAGAAACCAACTAGTGTATGCATTGAGTAATGTGGCCTGCGGTCACATAAGTGTAATATCATAGATGAGAACAGAACATGATCGATCACAAGTGGTCTCATGTATTCTATAAAATAGAAGAGACCATGGCACTTAAGTACAGTATTAGGCGGTCAATAGTCTCATGTATTATATAGAATAAAAGAGACCATGGCACTTAAGTACAGTATTAAGTGGTCCATGGTCTCATGTATTAAATAGAATAGAAAAGACCATTGCACTTAAGTACAGTATTAGGCGGTCCATGGTCTTATGGCACTTTAGTATGGTATTAAGTGGTCCATGGTCTCATGTTTTATATAGAAGAGAAGAGACCATGGCACTTAAGTACAGAATAAGGTGGTCCATGGTCTCATGTATTATATAGAATAGAAGCGACCATGTCACTTCTACCGTATTAGGCGGTCCATGGTCTCATGTATTTTATAGAATAGAAGTGACCGTGGCACTTTAGCACAGTATTAAGTGGTCCATGGTCTCGTGTATCATATAGAATAGATGAGACCATGGCACTTAAGTACAGTATAAGGAGGTCTTACTCCATGGTCTCGTGTATTATAAAGAATAGAACAGACCATGTCACTTTTGTACTGTATAAGGCGGCCCGTGGTCTCATGTAATATATAGAATAAAAGATACCATGTCACTTAAGTAACGTATCAGGCGGTCCATGGTCTCATGTATTATATAGAATAAAAGAGAGCATGTCACTTTAGTAAGGTATCAGGCGGTCCATGGTCTCATGTATTATATGGAATAGAAGAGACCGTGTCCCTTTAGTAAGGTATCAGGCAGTCCATGGGCTCGTGTTTTTATAGAATATATTTTTTATCTTTAAATCTTTATTTAAAAACAAAAAAATATTTCGTCACATATTCATAATCATAAAAAAAATATTGTTTTCTCCCTCTAGGGTAACTGACTTACAAACAAGAGGCTCCCAGGAGCCTGAATCGCTCACCTGGTGTTAATGTCAGCCCTTTGAAGACTTTTGTATAGCTAAATGAGCTGAATGTTTAAGCAATACAAGAGGCTCCTAGGAGCCTGAATCGCTCACCTGAACTACACAGATACAAATATTCTGTAGATATTATTGTGCTTAACCATATGGGATTTAAATTTCTGAATTATCTTCTAAAGTTTTTGAGACAAAGGGCTTAATAAGTGCAAAATTTGGCAAACATTACGAAAAAGGGCAATAACTTCCACATCATCAGTAGGATCTTTTTCAAAATTTCAGGACAGGTTGATCTTCATATGCTGATCACTTTTGATTCTTACAAAATTTTGATATCTGAAACCATTTTTGAGTAATTAGCAAAAAACTGCAATTTACCCCTATGTTCTATTTTAGCCATATCGGCCATATTTTTGACGAATCGAAAATCCAAACGATAAAATTGTAGCAGATATGCTATTAAATATGTGTGCCAAGTTTTGATGCAGTTGCTCTTATGGTGTCAGACAAGTTAATATTTGAAATTCGGGGGAAAAGTAATGAAAAATGGTAAATTTTGACGCTTTAAGGGCCATAACTCCTAAAAGACATGATCCTACAGCTTTGACCTAATTACATGAAATGTAGATCTTGATGTGCTTAATCCTATGCAATTTAAATTTTTGAAATATCTTGTATAGTTTCTAAGATATAGGGCTAAATAGGTGAAAATTTTTGAAAAAAATCCAGAAAAAGGGCAATAACTCCTACATCAGTTGTTGGATCTTCTTGAAAATGTCAGGGCAGGTAGATCTTGAGGTGCTGATCACATTTACCCTATGCCAGAATTTTGATATCTGTCACCGTTTTTGAGTTATTTGCAAAAAACTGCAATTTACCCCTATGTTCTATTTTTAGCTACAGCGGCCATGTTTTTTTATGAATCAAAAATCCAAACGATAGTTTTGAAGCACCCATGCCAATAAACAACTGTATCAAGTTTGGTTGCAATTGGACTTATGGTGTCAGAGGAGTTAACGATTGAAAAAGTTAACGGACGACGGACGACGGACGGACGGACGACGGACGCCAAGTGATGGCAATAGCTCACATGACCCTTCGGGTCAGGTGAGCTAAAAAAGCTTTTCTCTATCTGCAATAGTTTTCATTCCAAGCAAAAAACACTATTTTTCACCTTTAAAGGGCCATTACCCCTTAAAGGGGTCATCTGACAACTTCAACTCTAAAAAGACTTTTGTAGAGCTAATTAAGCTGAACATTTAAGCAAGCAACACCTTTTCTCTATCTGCAAAAGTTTTCTTTCTTTAGGCCAAAAACACTATTTTTTGCCTTTAAGGGGCCGTAACCACTATAAGGGGTCATCTGGCAACTTTGAACCTATGGAAACTTTTGTAGAGCTAAATGAGCTGAACATTTAAGCAAGCAACAACTTTTCTCTATCTGCAATAGTTTTCATTCCATAGGCCAAAAACACTATTTTTTGCCTTTAAAGGGCTGTAACCCCAATAGGGGGTCATCTGACAACTTCGACCATAGGAGACTTTTGTAGAGCTAAATGAGCTGAACATTTAAGCAAGCAACAGCTTTTCTCTATCTGCAATAGTTTTCATTCTATAGGCCAAAAACTCTATTTTTTGCCTTTAAGGGGCCATAACCCCTATAAGGGGTCATCTGACAACTTTGACCCTATGGAGACTTTTGTAGAGCTATATGAGCTGAACATTTATGCAAGCAACAGCTTTTCTCTATCTGCAATAGTTTTCATTCTTTAGGCCAAAAACACTATTTTTTGCCTTTAAGGGGCCGTAACCCCTATAAGGGGTCATCTGACAACTTCGACCCTATGGAGGCTTGTGTAGAGCTAAACAAGCTGAACATTTAAGCAAGCAACAGCTTTTCTCTATCTGCAATAGTTTTCATTCTATAGGCCAATAAAAAGCTTCGCCGAGCGCAGCATGATACGACCGCAACATGTTGAACCCTGTACGTTTTAGGCCTAATATGGATAGTCTATTGTTCTGGACACATGCAGCCCATGGTGGACTGACAAAGGTTTTTGACACATGCTTCTCTGATGGACTTTCGACCCAGGGGGAAAAAATATAAATTTTGAATGTTGTATTCTACTCTTTAAAAGAATAATGTTTGGGGAAAAAATTAAAAATTGAACCAGAATTTTTTTTAAATTATGATTACAGCCCAAAAAAATTATTCTTAAATTTAGAATCGCTACCTGACAAGAATAAATTTGCAACAAAAAATTTCAAATTCGGACCACAAATAAAAAAGCCCCATTTGGCCCCTAATTACGTAATATGGGGGAAAAGGGGGGGTTGCAAAAACTAATTCTTAATTTTGTATTCGCTATTTGACAAGAACAAACATGCAAAAAAAAATTTCAAAATCGGACCAGAAATAAAAAAGTTACAATTTTGGCCCCTTTTGGTCCCTAATAACGTAACAGTAAAAAAAGGGGACACAAAAATATATCTGCTACTTGACAAGAATAAACTTGCAAAAAAAATATCAAAATCGGACAAGAATTAAAAAAGTTTCAATTTCGGCCCCTTATTACGTAACAGGTGAAAAAGGGGTGTGGGTTCGCAAAAATAAATTCTCAAATTTGGATTCGCTACTTGACAAAAATAAACTTGCAAAAAAAAATTTCAAAATCGGACCACAAATAAAAAAGTTTTTATTTTGGCCCCTTATGGCCCCTAATTACACAACGGAGAAAAAGGGGGGCGCAAAAATTCATCAGGTTCATTCTTTTATTGTAAGAAACATTCTTGACAAATTTCACAGCAATAGGCCAACTAGGACCAAAGTTATGGTGGAAACAAGTAAAATATTTGATTTTTTTTCCCTTTTGTGCCCCTTATTTCGAAACAAAAAAAGGGGGACCCCCAAAATCAATCCCATTCATTTTTGTATGGTAAGGAACATCACTGTCAAATTTCATAGCAATTGGATAACTAGAACTAAAGTTATTGTGGAAACAAACAAATAATTAGTATTTTTGGCCCTTTTTGGCCCCTAATTTCTAAACGAAAAATGGGGGGACCCATAAAATCATTCCCATTCATCCTTTTATGGTAAGGAACACCATTGTAAAGTTTCATAACTGGAACAAAAGTTATTGTGGAAACACTAAAAAGTTAACAGACACCGACAACGACGACGACGACAGTATCATACCATAATACGTCCGCAAATTTTTTGTGGTCGTATAAAAACTCTATTTTTTGCCTTTAAGGGGCCATAACCCCTATAAGGGGTCATCTGACAACTTTGACCTTATGGAGACTTTTGTAGAGCTAAATGAGCTGAACATTTAAGCAAGCAACAGCTTCTCTCTATCTGCAATAGTTTTCATTCCATAGGCCAAAAACATGAAAAAAATGCTATTTTTTACCTTTAAGGGGCCGTAACTCCCATAAGGGGTCATCTGATAACTTCGACTCAATGGAGAGCTTTTGTTGCTGAAGCAGTAGCGTGGCATCAGATTTCATCTATCTCTTATACTTTTTGATTTACAAGCCAAAAACAGTTGTCTGACCCCCCCTGGTCTATTTTTAGCAACGGCGGCCATGTTTTTTGACGAATCAAAAATCCCCACATCAGTTCTGTTGGGGATACCCTAAAGTACCACCAGACCAAATTTCGTTTGAATCTGTGCAGCCGTTTCAGAGGAGAAGAAGTTTGAAGAAAAGTTAACGACGACGACGATTACGACGACGACGGACGCCAAGTGATGGCAATAGCTCACATGGCCTTTGGCCAGGTGAGCTAAAAAAGGTATAATAGACCAGTGATGATTGATTTTGTACAAATTGTATCATTGTCTCTTCTATATATATGTGTGTTTGTAAATGTTGCTGATTATAATCCAAAGTTGGACTTTAGATCAATAAAATATTTGAATTTGAATAAGATTTAAGGGGCGGACCATTTAACTTGAAGGGGGGCTTGGTTTTTTGTTTTGATCAGAAAAAATTGTTCCGCACAGAGCATGGACAAAATATTTATTTTTCGAAGGCGTCATGACATAATTTTTTTTCATTACCAGCATTATTTTTTAAAGCAGAAATCCTTCTTCAGAATATTTTTTTCTTACCCTCAGATGCCAAAATATTTTTTTCATCAAACATAATTTTCAGTATATTTTTTTAGGAAAAAACCAAGCCCTCCCCCTTCAAGTTAAATGGTCGGTCCCTAAGGTCTAAATAATGTGGGTTTGTAAGGCCCCATAGAATTAATTAGAATCCACCCCTATAACAATCAAAACTAGATACCAGGGAGATGATGGCCATCTCCAAGGGCCCCGCTCCCATAAAAAATTGTGGACCGGCATTAAACTCTAACTTGATCTGTAACTCATCAAGGTAAACTCACATTCCAAAAATCAGTTCATTATCTATAAGCGTTTAGAAAAAAAAAGCGGAAAACTGAAATTTTAGTGAATTTTTAAAGTTCAAAGGGCCATAACTCCCATAAAAATTTATGGACCAGCACGAAACTCAAACTTGATCTGTAACTCATCAAGGTAAACTCACCTACCAAAAATCATTTCATTATCTATAAGCATTTAGAAAAAAAGTGCGGAAAACTGAAATTTTAATGAATTTTCAAAGTTCAAAGGGCCATAACTCCCATATAAATTTGTGGACCTGCACGAAACTCAAACTTGATCTGTAACTCATCAAGGTTAACTTACATACCAAAAATCAGTTCATTATCTATAAGCGTTTAGATAAAAAGTGCGGAAAACTGAAATTTTAGTGAATTTTCAAAGTTCAAAGGGCCATAACTCCAATAAAAATTTGTGGACCAGCACGAAACTCAAACTTGATCTGTAACTCATCAAGGTAAACTCACATACCAAAAATCAGTTCATTATCTATAAGCATTTAGAAAAAAAGTGCGGAAAACTGAAATTTTAGTGAATTTTCAAAGTTCAAAGGGCCATAACTCCCATAAAAATTTGTGGACCGGCACGAAACTCAAACTTGATCTGTAACTCATCAAGGTAAACTCACATACCAAAAATCAGTTTATTATCTATAACCGTTTAGAAAAAAAGTGCGGAAAACTGAATTTGTTACGGACGGACGGACGGACGGACGGACGGACAGACTGATTACTATAGGGCGTCCGCAACAAAGTTGCGGGGCCCTAATTATCAAAGCAACCCGTTACTTATATTTTTTTTTATAACCATAAATGTGCCTAGCTTCTGTTTTCACCTTTCCTTTAAATACGTGAATCTGAACATCATCTTTTATGGGGAGAGCGCGGCCATGATGTTTTTGTAAAGTTCGTCATACTTGTCTCCCTTTACATGAGACCACGATATTACAAATCATAAGAATGTTAATTAAGATTAGACCATTTGACGTGTACATATGTAATGACGTGAAGGTGTTGCTAACTGTTGGTCTTTGTAAATAAACTTGAGCTTTAATTGCACAGGTGTTCCACTCTACGCCTACGAGTCATTCTCAAAATTGGGCACAATTATAATGAACAAAAAGTAAAAAAAAAAAACATAACTGTTTCAACAGGCCTGGGCGCCACACAACTTAAAAAATACTTAAGACTGAGAATATTCTTAATTTCCATTGAAACTCCAAGCAAAACTTTCTTATTTGATGACGTCACAATGGGTTGAGTATTTTTTATACGACCGCAAAAAATTTGCGGACGTATAATGGTATGATGCTGTCGTCGTCTGTTAACTTTAGTGTATACACGATAGTTTTAGTTCTAGTTATCCAAATCCAATGAAATTTGACAATGATATTTCTTACCATTAAAGGATGGATGGGATTGATTTTGGGAGTCCCCCCTTATTTCGTTTAGAAATTAAGGGCCAAAAGGGGCCAAATTGCAACTTTTAGTTTGTTCTTACAATAACTTTTTCAAAAATCTTTTCCTCTGAAACTACTGAACAGAATTCAATGAAACTTGGTATGATTGATCAATAGGGTGTCATGCATGCACTATAGATGTGTTTCAAGTTCTGATTCGTCAAAAAACATGGCCGCCGTGGCTAAAAATAGACCAGGGGTCAGACTACTGTTTTTGGCTTGTAATTCAAAAAGTGTAAGAGATAGATGAAATCTGATGCCACCCTACTGCTTCAGAATCAAAAGTTCTACAAAAGTCTCCATATGGTCGAAGTTGTCAGATGACCCCTTATAGGGGTTACGGCCCCTTAAAGGTGAAAAATAGCATTTTTTCATGTTTTTGCCCTATAGTATGAAAACTATTGCAGATAGCAAAAAGCTGTTGCTTGCTTAATTGTTCAGCTCATTTAGCTCTACAAAAGTCTCCATAGGGTCAAAGTTGTCAGATGACCCCTTATAGGGGTTACGGCCCCAAAAGGGGCCAAAATCGAAACATTTTTATTATTGGACCGATTTTGAAAATTTTGTTTGCATGTTTGTTCTTATCAAATAGCGGATACAAAATTGAGAATTAAACTTTGCTACCCCCATCTTTTCCCCCTTAATAATTATGTAATTAGGGGCCAAAAGGGACCAAAATGGAATTTTTTTTACTTGTGATCCGATTTTGAAATTTTTTTTTGCATGCTTGTTCTTGTCAAATAGTGGATACAAAATTGAGAATTAATTTTTGCGACCCCCCCCCCCTTTTCCCCCTGTTATGAAATTAGGGGCCAAAATCGAAACTTTTCTATTTGTGGTCTGATTTTAATCTCCTTTGGAAAAAAAATAATTCCTTTTAAAATGTGAATTTAGAAAGTCCACCAAAAGCTGCATGTGTCAAAAACCTTTGTCAGTCCACCATGGGCTGCATATGTCCAGAGCAATTGACTATCCATACTGGGCCTAAAACGTACAGGGTTCAACATGTTGCGGTCGTATCATGCTGCGCTCGGCGAAGCTTTTTATTAATGTTTTGTGGCGCCGGGGCCCGAACTATTATTTATGAAATTCATATGTCAAATGAAAAAAAAAAACATAAAAAAATGAAGCTTTAAAACGTAACGTAGATACGATAACGTGACCCTCACTTTGTTCCACTCCCTCACGGAAAAAGGGTTACGTTATCGCAACTTAGTTAAACATTGTAACAACTTTTTTTTTCATTCTAAACAGGTAAATTTAACAATTTCAATATTTTGGGGTTGCAATGAGACAATTGGCTACAATTATGTAGCTCCTTTGACATCTTTGATTGGGCCGATTCAAGGATGTCATAGGAGATACATTATTGTAGATAGAGAAGTTACTACTTGAAATATCGATATACAGCATTACCAAAACGAACCGATTTATTCCAGTTTTGTATTAAAAAAGTCCACTCTACCTTTGATGACATGCTTCAAATCATTTTGCTGTATATAAAACAATAGATCACAGATACGTTATTTCAGAAATAAATATAAGTACGAGAGACGGTCAGTGTATCAATGCTTTTCTACATGTCAACAGACTTTTTAGATACTAAGAAATTCTTATAGGTAACCATGTTTTGACTAATTAAATGACCTCAGAATAAATTATGTTAATTTGTAACGAAGGATTTTATTTGACGACTAAAGACACTCGGGTCTTATATCTGATAAAATATGTTTTTGTGATAAAAAATTGAAAGATAATGGAACTCCTTTCACATCTTTGAATCGGCCCAATCAACGATGTCAGGGGTGCTGTATTTGTTTGCTCGCTTGGCGTGACAATGGCGGAGCTACAATGCGGTAATATTACTCGTAATGGAGCAAATCGTATTTTTTTCAAACTCGATCAAAGCTTCAAGATTGTTTGAAATGACATATAACACTTTATTTAATATCGAGTCATTAAGTATTTTGGTCGTAACTCATAGGGTAGAAAACCAACATTTTCAAAATTCTGATCCTGAACTTCATTACAAAGTTTATGAAGTTTAGGAACAATCTACTTCAATAATCTAGCTTAAAGTCGGAAAATGTAAAGTTAATTCTTCATTCAAATACTGTATTAAGCAATATTTTAATATCAAATTTGATGTGTTGTAGCTCCGCCCAATCAAACATGTCAAAGGAGCTACATTATTGTAGCGTGGACTTCCCACCAGCTTGCTGGAAAAATGCCGAGGACGTCAGAGCAATCTCGGACTAGGACTTCCCGGATCCTTGTGAGCAGTAGTGGCCATAACCAAGTAAACAAGATGTCCGATTGCCAAAGACGGAATTCATATAATATTGATATTTTCTTATTATTAATAAAAACAAACTTCAACAATACATATATCTTAAATTACTGTATGATTATATTAATATGTACTCACTGGATAGCCGATATCAAACTATATCCAAAACGAATAAGCACTGATTGACTTATTCCTTCTGCTTCTACTCCCGCCAAACTTAACTACACTGGTTTCTGAACCAGACACTTAACCATAACAGTCACTACTGTGGTTCCGTGAGTGAGTGAGATGGTGTTTTACTTTCACTGCTGCCGGGGTTAAAGTGTCATATTTACATACTGTAACTGTACGTGACAGTTCTCGCTGCTATTTCCAAATTGAATTCATAAATCAACATATAGATGTATCCATGAATTATCCAGAAAACATATATACAATCTCAGAATAAAACTATACTAAGAAGCGATAGAATTTTACATGTCACGGAATAATGGGTTCCAAAGTTCTCTTAACCCGTGCGGGTTCCGGGTGGCGAATAGGCCTGCAGCAGCGCTAAGCTTGTCGGTAAAAGTCCACTATAACGCGCTCAGAAACCTGACATCGGGTCAGGCCGCTTTGCCCATAAAGCGACTGGGATGTGTGCCCCAGGTGGTTGAATGGGGCAGCCCTGACATCGAGAAATGCGGGGTCGTCAGGCGATAATGCGGAAACCTGACCGCAAACCATAGTGGTGCACCGTGTTGGGAAAAATGTCACGTTCCTCGCACGTTACAGAACCCTGCTGCAGGTTTCGGATCCCCATGCAGGCGGCTAAATTTCCCGTCCCTACCCATCACTCCTTTTTCCAGTGACAGTCTAAACTCTCCTACTCGATTTGCCTTGTGTCCCTATTTCCTCCACATCATCATCATTTCATGTTCATCATTTCATATTCATTATTTCATGTTCATTGTATCACCACTTTCATGTTCATCTCCCGGATATTACTCGTGCTGCTTGGGAGTAAAACAATAAATAACTGACTAACTAACCAAAGTTCTCTTGAGGAACAAAAAAAATACACATACAAGCTGTGACCGTTTTACCATGTTGTGGCCAAAATCTCGACAAACGACACTTTCCTTAAACCTGAAACCAAATGTGCTAGATTCCAATATGTCTCGAATTATTGACCCGTATTTCCTGTTTAGCGGACAAATATGGAGAACCTGTCTCCTACAGAATCAGGTGGTTTGGTACCGACACTAATGCATCCCTCTGAGCTACATTAAAATCCTTTGCCTGCGCGCTAAAACTGAAGTAGGCGTTCGGGAAACAACGTCTCCATTTCTGTTATGTTTCAGAGATCCACGAAAACAATGGAGATGAATCTTGCTCTGGCTTGCAACATTTACTCGTTATCTCCAAAGCCTTTTTCGTAAGTTGTCCGGAAATATTGTTCTCCCGCTTCTCCTCTCACGTGCTGAAACACTGGCTTATTCGGATTCGTATGTTCCAACAACCTATCCAATGTCATCTCCTGAGTTGCCCAGGTTGTTGGGTTACACGTTCTATCTTACCCAATTTCTCCCGACACCGTGGGATCTTGTAGCGTTTCCCTGATCAGTTCAAACTGGTCCTGGATGAAAAATCTTGCTTATTTCGGGGGGAACCCGACCACAATCTTAAAGTTAGTGTCAGCGGGGAACAAAGAGGGATAAGTATCGGGGTGTAAGTATACTAACACACCCCTGCAACATCAACCGGTTTATTTTGTGCTGTTACTAGCGGAGAGTTCAGATAATTCTCCAGGGTTAAGCTCAAGTCACCGTTGGTTAATATGCTTGCCCTGTCCGAATGCAAATGGCTATCGAACGCCTTCCTCAAGTTTAGAGACACAACAATTTTCAGAGGCTGTTCTATTGTTGTTGATATCCGCTGCCTCGCCTGACCAAGTACATGATACTGTCAGATTTGAATTATTGCTTCAGAAATGTTATGATAATGAATTTAAACTTTATCGGCATCAATTTAATATATAAATTCATATTATTCCATTACGTTTACTAAAAAAACGAACATTACAAATATAGAGCAAAATTCAAAAGAATCTCGAAACAAAGAACCCCTTGAAAACATTCCTACTTAAACCCACCTTAACCAAAGTTAACAAGATGTATGAGTACCAAAGACGGAATGATGGTTATAGCAGTGCAACAAATCATGCCGGTCTTTGCCACGCATGAATCCATGCCAATCTTAAGGTGAGCCTCGAGAGACACCGATTGTTATTAAAAGGCTCAGTAGAGGAATGTACAAATACATTCCAAATAAACTCATATAAAAGATTTAAGAAATTTAATTTACTTTTTAAAGGAAGATATTAAAACAAGAAAATGACCAATCATCTCATTCTTAGAGCTTCAATAAAATTTATCTTTTTTCTAGCTAGAGTGCTTATGCTTTATAAGCAACCATATTAAAGAAATATACAACATAAATTAATTCCCTATTTGTGTTTTACAACACTTGGCATCTAAGTCGAATCAGCTTTAATGGCTTTAAAAATTAGTAACAGTTTTAGTGACCTCATTTTAAATAATTTAAAAAAATCCTGTAATGCAAGATACCCTCGAACTTCTATTGATATTCCTGCGAAACTAGAACAAAGGTAACAAAACTGTCTGAATTGTATTCTAATGAAACAATAATATTTTTAGCTCACCTGACCCGAAACAAGAGACACAACATTTTCAGAGGCTGTTCTATTGTTGTTGATATCCGCTGCCTCGAAGGGTCAGGTGAGCTATTGTCATCGTTAAGCGTCCGTCCGTCCGTTAACTTTTCTTCAAAAATCTTCTTCGAAACCACTAAAGGGATTGCTTTAAAACTTTGTACACTTTATCTTTAGGATGTCCTCTAGTAAGTTTGTGAAATGCCGACTAACCAACATGGCCACCGTTGCTAAAAACCATCTTTCAGAATCAAAAGCTCTACAAAACTCTTCATTGAGTCAAAGTTGTGGGACGACTCCTTGTAGAAGTTATTTCCCCTTAATAGTAAAAATTGACCATTTTCGCAATTTTTTTTTACTTTATTTTGAATCCTATAACTGCTAGAGAAAAAGTTAGCATTGGAAAATTTCAGGGTAAAAATTGTTAGATCAACCGTTTAAGACTTATTCCCCTTTTAGATATTAACATCACTTGGCGTCCGTCCGTACGTCCAACTTTTCAAAAATCTTCTCTGAAACCGCGTGGCCAAATGTTACTAAACTTGGAAGGGTTGTTCTATAGTATGTCCTTTACAAAACCATCGTTCGGATTTTTGATGAACAACATGGCCGCTGTGGCTAAAAATTGAACATAGGGGTAAATTGCAGTTTTTATACGACCGCAAAAGTTTTGTGATCGTATAATGTTATGGCGATGTCGTCGTCTGGGGACTTTTGGTTTCCGTGCGATAACTTAAGCAAATATTGCCCAATTGTTATGAAATTTTAATATGATGTTGGCCCATACCGTTTTGGAAAAAGGGGCTAAAACGGGTGTATTGACAAAACTGTTGTAAAATGTTTTTATTCAATAGATTTTGAAAATTCTTTTTTTTATTGAATTCCTCATTAAATTCTGTCAACAAAATGTGTCAATGGTTTTGATGTATATTAAACCGTTACATTGCTACAGGGGGCCAAAGACGGGCCAAACCCAAAAAATCAACTTTTTTATTTGTGGTCCGATTTCAAAATCTTTTTTTCATTGGAATCCATGTGAAGATCCCTGCCTGCATTTTTCAATCAGATTTGCAATATATCTTACTGTTTTTATACGACCGCAAAAAAATTTGCGGACGTATAATTGTATGATGCTGTCGTCGTCGTCCGCGTCTGCATCGTCTGTTAACTTAAGTGTAACCACGATAACTTTAGTTCTAGTTATCCGATTGCTATGAAATTTAATAGTGATGTTCCTTACCGTGAAAGGATAGATGGGATAGATTTTGGGGTTCTCACTTTTTTCGTTAACAAATGAGGGGCCAATTCGGGGCCAAAATACTACTTTTTTGTTCGTTTCCACAATAACTTTAGTTCTAGTTATCTGATTGCTATAGTCCCGTGCGGGGCCCGGGTGGCGAATAGGCCCGCAGCAGAGCCTAGCTTGTCGTAAAAGGCGACTAAGGGTCTTGGGATTCTGACGTCGGGTCAGTGCTCAGCCCACAGAGCGACCAAGTGTGTACCCTAGGTGGCTGAATAGGGTAGCCCTCGTCCGCGGGGGTTGTCAGGTCTATAATACGGAAACCCTGACCGCCGACCATAGTGGGCCAACGTGTGTGGAGAGTGCCACGCTTCATGCACGTAAAAGACCCCTTTGTGGACCGCCAAGTAGTGCACCACATAGGCAAAATTTATCGCCCCTACCCATCTCTCCCCTTTTCCTGTGGTTCTTCAAAATTTACCGGTCCTCTGTATCCCATCCCATCCCCATATTTCATTTATCATCATCATTTCATGTTCATTTTATCATCCTTTTCATGTTCATCGCCTGTAAATAACCTATATAGTGTTGCACGGGCGTAAAACACCAACTCACTCACTCACTCTGATTGCTATAAAATTTGACAATGAATTTCTTTACTATAAAAGGATGAATGGGATTGATTTTGGGGGTCCCCCTTTTTTTCATTTCGAAATTAAGGGCCCAAAAGGGGCAAAAAATTCATATATTTTATTTGTTTCCACCATAACTTTGGTCCTAGTTGGCCTATTGCTGTGAAATATGTCAAGAATGTTTCTTACAACAAAAGAATGAACTTGATGAATTTTTGTGCCCCCTTTTTCCCCGTTATTTAGTTGGGGGGGCCAAAATCGAAACTTTTATTTGAGGTCCGATTTTGAAATTTTTTTTGCATGTCTGTTTTCGTCAATTAGGGGATACAAAATGAAGAATGAAATTTTGCGACCCCCCCTTTTCCCCCTTGTACGTAATAAGGGTCCAAAAGGGGCCAACATCAAACTTTTTTATTTGTGGTACAATTTTGAAATTTTTTTGCATGACTGTTCTTGTCAAATAGCAGATGCAAAATTGAGAATTAATTTTTGCGACCGCCCATTTTTCCCCTGTTAGGTAATGAGGGACCAAAGGGGACCAAAATCGAAACTTTTTTACTTACTTGTGATCCGATTTTGAAAAATTTTATTGCATGTTTGTTCTTGTCGAATAGCGGATACAAAATTGAGAATTAATTTTTGCGACCCCCCTTTTTACCCCTATTAAGTAATTAGGGCCAATAGGGGCCGAAATCGAAACTTTTTTATTGTCTAAAAACATCAATGATAATAGATTAACCAAGAATAGGGTCGATTTCTTAATATAAAATTGAGCGGGGATATTTAAATGTCATAAATATGATAATGCAAGTATATTTTTTCCATTTGCTTTTAAAATAGTTAAAATCTAATGAATTCGTTGTAAAATTTGGGTGGAAAGTCCACCAAAGAAGGCATGTGTCAAAAAACCTTTGTCAGTCCACCATGGGCTGCATGTGTCCAGAGCAATTGACTATCCATATTGGGCCTAAAAGGTACAGGGTACAACGTGTTGCGGTCGTATCATGCTGCGCTCGGCGAGATATAAGGGGTGAAAGGGGCAAAAAAACGCAATTTTTTAAAGTTGGTCAAGGCAAATGGTTTTACACAAGAAATTTATCTGTAGTGGGCCAGCCAATTGTTATGAAGTTTAAATATGATGATAATATACACTGAAGGAAGCTTTTTATTACATTTGGGGTTTGTGGTCCTAACCTGTTTTAAAAAAGGGGCTAAATCGTGTCAAAAATGTCAATGAATTTAGAAATCAGATTTTTTTTCTATTAAATGTTATTGTAAATATATATGTGTCAAATATGCATTTTAAAGTCCACCATAGGATGCATGTGTAAAAAAGCTTTGTAAGTCCACCATGGGCTGCATGTGACCAAAGCAATAGACTATCCATATTTGGCCTCCAATGTACAGGGTTCATCTTGTTGCTGTCGTATCATGCTGCGCTCGGCGTAGCTTTTTATTTGCAAATAACTCAAAAACGGTAACAGATATCAGTGAGTGAATGAGTGAGTTGGTGTCTTACGCCCGTGCAACGCTATATAGGTTATTTACAGGTTATGAACATGAGACGATAATTAAATGAACATGTAATGATGATAAATGAAATATGGAGGTGGGATGGGAAACAAAGGATTAGTTAATTTCGAAGAACTACAGAAAAAGGGGAGAGGTGGGTAGGGTCGGAAAATTTAGCCTATGTGGTGCACTATTGGCGGTCCACAAAGGGGTCTTTTACGTGCATGGAGCGGTGTACTCTCCATACACGTTGGCCCACTGTGGTCGGCGGTCAGGGTTTCCGTATTATAAACCTGACAACCCCCGCGGACGAGGGCCACCCTATTCAGCCACCTAAGGTACACACTTGGTCGCTCTGTGGGCTGAGCACTGACCCGACGTCAGAATCCAAAGACCCTTAGTCGCCTCTTATGACAAGCTAGGCTCTGCTGCCCCCATTTGTGAAGTTTTGGGTTATTGCCTTGCAGATTAATCCTTTAAAATATTAAGAAAAGCTTTTGTTTACTTAAGTAGCAGTCCACCTAAGAATCATGCAAAATTGAAGAAAAATAATTTATCGATAAAAAAGTTACAGTGGTTTATTTTTAACGAAAGATAGTTCATATATAAAAGAAGAAATAAATAACGATATGCTCATAACTGCCTGGTCATGGGAGAAATTTTGCCATTTTGTTACAACGGTTTCTATTGAAATTATTGACAATTTTAAGAGTTATCTCCCTTTCTTACATTTTTCAAATGCATTATATATATTTTTTTCTCTCAGGACCGGGGCTAGTTTGGAAAAAGAGCACAAAAGATCAAAACAGGGTGCTATTAGGAGTAACATATCAAAAATAAATTGGTGTATGCTTTCCACCCATAAATCGCTCTTTGCATGATTCTTAGAAAAAAGTGTCTGGCTAAATGTGTTCTATAAAAGCTTTCATTATAATGTGCAAATTGAATGGTGATCCTTTATTGGAGTTTTACACCTGAGATACCCCAAATTATTTTATTTTCATCCGTCATTGAAGTCAGGTGAGCGATTCAGGCTCTTCGGAGCCTCTAGTTTCTCCCCTCAGTTCACGCTACGATTGAGTTTGTTTACTTGTCTTTTAATCAATTTCAAACATCGTATTTTTTCAATATTTTTCCTCATTTCCCGGAGCGCACCATTGATTAATATGTGTGAAGACCCGGATCTTAGCACCCCGTCTTCGGTGTGAATACGATTTTTCAGTCGGAATTTTTATCAGAAAGTTCAATTCGCTCCCCGATCTTAAATAAACTCCGTAAAACGGGAAACATAATGTCTCATTATAGTAAATATTACACACACTGAAAAAAATGATAAAGCCTGATGCAGCGAGATCGGTTTAGATGAAGGAATTATTTGCTGTCAGTGGAGCTGCTTCGTACCAAAGTAAAATATAGTCCAAGCTGATATTTACGGCGATGGTTGACGAAATTATTGAAAACGTAGTTTCTACTTGTTCAAGCCATGCCGACATTGATAAATCAGGTGACCGTGAATCAAATATTGAAATACATCCTGACCCCTGACCCCCCCCCCCCCAAATAAGGAAACTGAATGACAGATAGTCTGACTCTCCTAGTACCAGTGTAATATTTATTGATATAAAAAAAGTTTTATGGTGCCTGATATGAAACATTGTACCACTGGTTGTACTATTTAAATAGGAAAGCAGGCCTTTTTGTAAATATTGTGAAATGTTTTCATCATCGTTTAGTTTCACAGTGAAACCATTTGTCACAAAAGGGGTTCAGATAGGCACACATCCAACAGGCCAATTTGAGACTTTTCACGATAGTGATAAAAAGTGGATATGTTTAAAGGGTTTAAAGAATGTCTACTGGTGAGTTCTACAGATTTTGTAGACGTCTTCAGTAAACTACCAGTAACAATTGTGTCAAGATAAATTCACAAAACATCTTTTTATGTCTTTTAATTGTTAAATAACCAAGGATTTTGCCTGTTTTATCGATCCCCTCCCCTAAATGCTATAACATTTCACCAACCCAAAAGGGGGAGGCTTCTTTAAAAAAGGTAACAAAAATCACTGCAATAATCCCTTTGAAATGACTGTATTAATCCAATCATTCCTTGAAAAACCCCAAGTAATTCAATAATCCCAAAAGCCATGAGGATGGTTAATCGTAGGGTACTGTTTTACTAAGAACTGACCATTCTTATTATTTCCCTTTGTATAGCCTACATGTAAAAAGATACATTTTTCATGTCCCTGATAACTATTTTGTTAGCTATAAAATAAGTTATTCAAAATATAAATTATGCTACATTCATACTTTTTTTCGTAATTTTCGGCACTACTTATCTTATTACATTTCAAGTTCAGATAAATAAGTGTGTGGGTCGATTAGATGTGATGCGATGTCACGCTCTCTATGATTACGGAACACACTTCCTTTTCACAATGCATTGTCTTGTTATGAAATGAATGGGTTAAACATGTGGCGTCTTTTTTTTTTGTTGAGTCTTGCTTCATGTTCTCACGTTAAGATTTCATGAAAATCATGCACACCAGAAAGATTTAATTTTTCGTGCGGTTGCTCTACATTTTTTTTTTGGGTAAAATGAAGGTAAAAGTTTTTATTTTGATTCAGTAGAAACAGGGAATGCTCGTGTTAAGAATATTTATTTAATAATTTCGGTGTAGGATCAACCTTTACAATGCTTAACAAAGGACAGTTCAAATTAGTTTAAGTTGTGAGAGGTTCCCAAGAATTGTGCAGATGTTCTGTTTTGTTGGTTTAAGTTCATTTTTTTGTAGTTACATGTAGGTCAAAAATTTAAATGTTTGTTTCCTGCTTCCCTACATATTCACCCCAAAGAAATGTCTACCAAAACCTAATTTTTTTGGTTGGGGACAACATCATTAATTATGTAGCTAGAAACTAAACGTTTGTTTTTGTTTGCCCTCACCCATATACATAAATACATGTACATAACAGTCACGATTTAATGTCTTGGTCCTAGTTAAAGGCTGCTGGCTGTTTTTCTTTGAGAATTCAAAAGATATCTATCTTGTGTGGGAGTTGTGGTCACATTTCATAGATTCTTATTTTGTAGGGTTTAATTTATATGAATATTTAAAAATGTGTTTTTTTTTGTGTGCAGAATTATGATGTCCCAACAAAGTAACAACCCAAGTCCATGACCAGCACTAGTACTATGACAATTATGAGTACTCGTACAGTATTAGAAACGAGTACTGACAGCGTCTGCCACTTTTGATTTCAGTCAGAAAGAGGTAAGCCTGTGTTGTAAACAAAGAAATGTTAACAAATATGAAATTAAGAAAAAAAAGAGAAAAAGACTTGTTTTAGTTACATGTAGTTTTATTGTCATTTATGTAACTTACTAGTTCCCCATTGTCAATTCCACAGGTGTCACAATTATGATCTGTCTCCATTTTATTTCTGAGTTCTCTATATCTTCAAAATCTATTCCACTTTCACTTGTTCTCTAAATCAATTGGGGGTGAGTGAGTTGGTGTTTTACGCCCGTGCAACGCTATATAGGTTATTGACAGGCGATGAACATGAAAAGGGTGATAAAATGAACATGAAACGATGATGATAAATGAAATATGGGGGTGGGATGGGAAACAAAGGACCGGTAAATTTTGAAGAACCACAGGAAAAGGGGAGAAGTGGGTAGGGGCGGAAAATTTAGCCTATGTGTTGCACTACTGGGCGGTCCACAAAGGGGTCTTTTACGTGCATGAAGCGTGGCACTCTCCACACACGTTGGTCCACTATGGTCGGCGGTCAGGGTTTCCGTATTATAGACCTTACAACCCCCGCGGACGAGGGCCACCCTATTCAGCCACCTAGGGTACACACTTGGTCGCTCTGTGGGCTGAGCACTGACCCGACGTCAGAATCCCAAGACCCTTAGTCGCCTCTTACGACAAGCTAGGCTCTGCTGCGGGCCTATTCGCCACCCGGGCCCCGCACGGGACTCTCTAAATCAAAAAATGTTAAAAAGTTTTATATAAGCCAAATGTAACCAAAATGTATTAAGAAGTTAAAGAACCGTTGTTCTGACAAAATATTTTATATATGATAATGATGAATTTCAGTCAATTTCCAAGTTAAAAAACAACACAAAATTAACCGAACAGAAATCAAGAACGCGAACTCAAGTCGTAACGAGAGTGAACACATGTGATCCAGTAGAGTAAGCGGTTCCTGCCTGCTTTTAACACACCCGTTATGCTGCTCATTTCCAATTCAGTGTGTCAAATCCGGTAAAGGAAGACAAAAACAACACTTTATGCCAAACCAGTCCCGTGCGGGGCCCGGGTGGCGAATAGGCCCGCAGCAGAGCCTAGCTTGTCGTAGGAGGCGACTAAGGGTCTTGGGATTCTGACGTCGGGTCAGTGCTCAGCCCACAGAGCGACCAAGTGTGTACCCTAGGTGGCTGAATAGGGTGGCCCTCGTCCGCGGGGGTTGTCAGGTCTATAATACGGAAACCCTGACCGCCGACCATAGTGGGCCAACGTGTGTGGAGAGTGCCACGCTTCATGCACGTAAAAGACCCCTTTGTGGACCGCCAAGTAGTGCACCACTTAGGCTAAATTTTTCGCCCCTACCCACCTCTCCCCTTTTCCTGTGGTTCTTCAAAATTTACCGGTCCTTTGTATCATCATCATTTCATGTTCATCTTATCACCCTTTTCATGTTCATCGCCTGTAAATAACCTATATAGCGTTGCACGGGCGTAAAACACCAACTCACTCACTCATTCATCCTCGGAAACCCAGGGTTTCTTCTCTCGCTTACTCTTTCATCACCCCTGGGACATAACGCAAGAAAAGCTTCGTTTTTGATAGTTTTGTATCGAGCTTTCTGATTGGTCGCTTTGATTTATCCAATGCGATTTAAACTTGTTTCTATATACAAATAATATCAAGTTCAAGATCAGATCCTGAACTCGAAACGAACAAATTCATACCAAATGTCCCAGGGGTGATGAAAGAGGAGGCGAGAGAAGAACCTCTGGGTGTCCGAGGATGTCACTCATTATGCCAAACCAACATCTGAGAGATAGAAATCCCATATTTGTTAACGAGTGCAAGGTGTCTACCGAAAAATGTCCGGAGTGAAGACTGCAACCTAGGAGCATCATAACCATGTGTAATCAATTTCTGTGTCAAACGTGACGCTCTGCTAAAGAAATCATAAAAATATTGCAGGCTCTGGAGTAACGAATCAATTGTGATACGACAACACCATAAGGTGGAGTGGACGGAATGTTGCTACATAAAAAAGGACAGTTAAAGTCGCCACGTTTGTTGCAAAGCTTTTTCGAAAGTTTTGATGATGTTGCTAGATCAATATGATATAGAGTTCAGAATCGCTATTTCTTCCTTCTAATTCTTCATAATCCATATGTGATCGACACCATTTCTAGAAACATATCAATAATTTTTCTTTGTAAAACAGGAACAGTTTATCTATTGCTTCCAAGATCGGGACGACATCTTTATTTATACACTCCAAATAAACGTCTAGACTAGTTATGGATCAACATTGTCTCCCTTAATTACCCTAATTCCAACCTGTTTCACAATATGGTCATGTAAATTCTGCTACACAATGACGCGTATAAGAGTTAACCTGATCCTCACAAGTTGCTCCATTTTGACACGAGTTGGTGTCGCACTCATTTATATCTGAAATAAATAATTCAAAACAAGGTAAACAGTCACCCTGGTATTTTTGTGGTTAAATCAAATGCGTCCTGAGAGGGAAAGTTGTGTGTGGTCCAATTTTTCCAAAGACGTCTCTTCTCTTCTGTTCAGCCATACGCTTTATTAATTAAGTACAAGAAAACCCTGGAGCGAGGTAATTTATAATGTCGATCTGTTTTGACACACATCAAGATATCGTTTCGCTAAATGGCATATTTCACGAGTTTGATTAATCCAGGATAAAAATCAATTTTTGTATCATTAAAATCGTAACTTCCAGAATTAAACCCAATTACGGGGAGTTGTCAAACCTTTGGCTAAATTGGCCTAATTAGTGACCTTCTTTGGTTAAAGTTTTCTTCACAGGTACATTCAACTAGCTGTATGTCCCAAAAGCTTTAGGTGGTTGAATGGGATAGCCCTGACATCGAGAGATGCGGGGTCGTCAGGTGATAATGCGGAAAACCTGACCGC
Organism: Arcuatula senhousia; assembly: GCA_963971305.1. NCBI lineage: Eukaryota > Metazoa > Mollusca > Bivalvia > Mytilida > Mytilidae > Arcuatula > Arcuatula senhousia. The sequence goes on from OZ020308.1 coordinate 32,373,139, forward strand.
AAACCATAGTGGTGCACCGTGTTGGGGAAAAATGTCACGTTCCTCGCACGTTAAAGAACCCTGCTGCAGGTCTCGGTAAGAGTAGGACCCGTTGGATCCCCATGCAGGAAGCAAAATTTCCCGTCCCTACCCATCACTCCTTTTTCCAGTGGCAGTCAAAACTATCCTACCCGATTGGCCTTGTGTCCCCATTTCCTCCACTTCATCATCATTTCATGTTCATTGTATCACCATTTCCATGTTCATCTCCCGGATATAGCCGAAATCGTGCTGCTTGGGAGTAAAGCAATAACTAACTAACTAACTAACTTAAAACATGTAGCTTGTGAGGCTATTCGACCGGGCCCGGTTGAATAGCCTTTCCATATAGGATAGGCTATTCGACCGGATTTTAATGGATTTAAGTTTTTTTTTCAGAAGTCTCTGGCTTTTTATAAGCTTGCATATAACGGAGTTTATAGCCCAAAACAAAGATCCAGCACCAAAACTAACGGTTCTTCGTGTCCTCAAAAACGACATTAAAGAACAACAGCCACAAGAGAGTGTAGTGAAGCTGGAAAAGTTATGTGATATAAGTGAAAAATGGGAAAATGTTAAAATAATTGTATCATTATAAACACCCAGGCTTGATAATATTTCTTATCATACTAATGGCCAAATTAATGCACTTACTAGAATTAAGCAGCGTATCACAAATGAACCATCTCCCTTTGTGTCCTCCTGCGAGCACACAAACATGCTCATTGGGGGAAACTTGCTAGATAAAGATCTTTATCGTCTGTCTATAAAAGGGGTATCCTATTTGGCCAACAATCTGAAAAAAGCCATACATGGCATATTAGACCTACCACTACCCCTGATTAGGATAAGGGGAAAGACAATGCCAAGACGAGGAAGAGGTCCTCCATACTCCCATTAAACTTTAATACATGTATTTTTCAATTTTTATCAGAAAGGTATGACACAAAGGGAGAACCTTTAGTTAAAAGAAGAAAAATAAAATAAAAAGTGTGTTGGTATATTTATATAAACCGATTCCTATACATATATTTTATAATATCTGTCTCTGTCCCCTCTTATTCCTGTAGTCATTCTCTTTACAGATGCCTCCAACCTAGGTTGGGGAGCATACCTGTCACCAGGAGATCTGTCAGTGTCAGAAGTTTGGCCAACTTTTCTACAGTCCGAACACTTCAACCTTCTCGAGATGAGAGCAGTTTTACTCGCTCTCAATCATTTTCTCGAGAACTTGTCAAATCGGTCTATTCTGTTGGCTTGCGACAACACGACAGTAGTCGCTTATCTGAACAAGAGGCTCCCGGGAGCCTGAATCGCTCATCTGGTCTTAAGTCAACCCTAAACATGTAAACACTTTTCTAGAGCTAAATGAGTTGAACATTTAAGCAAGCAACATCTTTTCTCTATTGCTCTGGACACATGCAGCCCATGGTGGACTGACAAAGGTTTTTGACACATGCTTCTCTGATGGACTTTCGACCCAGGGGGTAAAAATATAAATTTTCAATTATGTATTCTACTCTTAAAAAGATTAATGTTAGGGGAAAAAATTAAAAATCGAACCCTAATTTCTACACGAAAAATGGGGGACGCCAAAAATCAATCCCATTCATCCTTTTATGGTAAGGAACATCATTGTCAAGTTTCATAGCAATCGGATGACTGGAACTAAAGTTATTGTAAAAACACTAAAAAGTTAACAGACGACGACGACGACAACAACGACAGCATCATACCATAATACGACCACAATTTTTTTGCGGTCGTATAAAAACATGAAAAAACGTTATTTTAGGGGCCGTAACCCCTATAAGGCGCCATATGACAACTTTGACCTTATGAAAACTTTTGTAGAGCTTTATGAGCTGAACATTTAAGCAAGCAACAGCTTCTCTCTATCTGCTAGTTTTCATTCACTAAGCAAAAAAAAAAAAAAAAAAACCAAAGTGTTACGGACGTATGGGCGGACAAGATAAAACTATATGTTCGATCGACATACGTGATTGGTCATAAAATAATTTAATACTTTTTACCCACCACAACGGCCTTCAATTCTTCCATTCCAATGTATGGAGAGGTGTTGCGTCACCTTCCCTATGTCCTTGGGTTTATGCAGGGTAGGAAGACAAAGGGGACAATGATAAGATTGATAATTCCCACTGCAACAATCAGTGCACCTTCTTAATTCACCTATCATACCATCAAGCGAGTTGTAAATTCCACACGACATTATAAAGAACTACCAAAAGTAACAATAATTTATTTATACGGTTTTCCCAAAGTCCATATCAACTTTAAGGGGAAATAATCCAGTTTATTAAAGGCAATCACATTACCTACGCGATTATAATGTACCCTGCAAATTTTTGGTGATCGTATAAAAACATGAAAAAACGTTATTTTAGGGGCCGTAACCCCTATAATGCGCCATCTGACAACTTTGACCTTATGAAAACTTTTGTAGAGCTTTATGAGCTGAACATTTAAGCAAGCAACAGCTTCTATCTATCTGCTTGTTTTCATTCACTAAGCCAAAAAAAAAACCAAAGTGTTACGGACGTATGGGCTGACAAGATAAAACTATATGTTCGACCGACATACGTGATTGGTCATTAAATAATTTAATACTTTCTACTCACCACAACGGCCTTCAATTCTTCCATTCCAATGTATGGATAGGTGTTGCGTGACCTTCCCTATGTCCTTGGGTTTATACAGGGTAGGAAGACAAAGGGGACAATGATAAGATTGATAATTCCCACTGCAACAATCAGTGCACCTTCTTAATTCACCTATCATACCATCAAGCGAGTTGTAAATTCCACACGACATTATAAAGAACTACCAAAAGTAACAGTCCCGTGCGGGGCCCGGGTGGCGAATAGGCCCGCAGCAGAGCCTAGCTTGTCGTAAGAGGCGACTAAGGGTCTTGGGATTCTGACGTCGGGTCAGTGCTCAGCCCACAGAGCGACCAAGTGTGTACCCTAGGTGGCTGAATAGGGTAGCCCTCGTCCGCGGGGGTTGTCAGGTCTATAATACGGAAACCCTGACCGCCGACCATAGTGGGCCAACGTGTGTGGAGAGTGCCACGCTTCATGCACGTAAAAGACCCCTTTGTGGACCGCCCAGTAGTGCACCACATAGGCTAAATTTTCCGACGCTACCCACCTCTCCCCTTTTTCCTGTGGTTCTTCAAAATTTACCGGTCCTTTGTGTCCCAGCCCATCCCCATATTTCATTTATCATCATCATTTCATGTTCATTTTATCATCCTTTTTATGTTCATCGCCTGTAAATAACCTATATAGCGTTGCACGGGCGTAAAACACCAACTCACTCACTCACTCACTCAAAATTTACCGGTCCTTTGTTTCCCACCCCATCCCCATATTTCATTTATCATCATCATTTCATGTTCATTTTATCATCCTTTTCATGTTCATCGCCTGTAAATAACCTATATAGCGTTGCACGGGCGTAAAACACCAACTCAGTCACTCACTCACCAAAAGTAACAATAATTTATTTAGACGGTTTTCCCAAAGTCCATATCAACTTTAAGGGGAAATAATCCAGTTTATTAAAGGCAATCACATTACCTACGCGATTATAATGTACCCTGCAAATTTTTGGTGATCGTATAAAACATGAAAAAAACGTTATTTTAGGGGCCGTAACCCCTATAAGGCGCCATCTGACAACTTTGACCTTATGAAAACTTTTGTTGAGCTTTATGAGCTGAACATTTAAGCAAGCAACAGCTTCTCTCTATCTGCTAGTTTTCATTCACTAAGCCAAAAAAACCAAATTGTTACGGACGTATGGGCGGACAAGATAAAACTATATGTTCGATCGACATACGTGATTGGTCATTAAATAATTGAATACTTTCTACTCACCACAACGGCCTTCAATTCTTCCATTCCAATGTATGGACCCCCGTGCGGGAACCGGGTGTGAAAAGAATAGTCCCGCAGCCGCCCGTAAAGCTTGTCGTAAGAAGCGACTAAACGGGTCAACATGTTTGCCGTGTGTTGCGACCTGTGTCGGGGGAGGACGGGATCCTGGTCCACGTATGTGGGCTTTGGCCCTTACTTCTCCTAGACAGGCGGTCAGATTCGGCTCGGTCTGATCAATCGGCTGGTCACGCCAAGCCCTGTAAAGCACCATCTTCTCGTTTATTTCAAACTCTCATTCCGTAATATTAGAATTTATAACTTGATGTCAGTTAAGCTTTACAGAAGGCGGTGGCTCATGGGTCAATCGTGTGGATGTTATTCTGGAGAGTTGTATCGCCGGGTAACCCCCGGCACGATGCTTGTCTCCCTAAAAGGAATACTCTGTGCGAGTATGCTGTCCTTGTAACCCTGGTGCTTTCAACAGGAGAGCCGTTGTATAACAGCATCGCCCTTGTTGGCGCTCCATGGCGGGCGGGGAGCAAGGCAGTGAAACTCTCTTCTCTCATCATGGCTTCCCCAAAAAAACAAGCAACAAGTTCTAGTGAAAAGTATAAACGAAATATTTCATGTAGTGATAGTGATGATCAGGATGCACCAGCTTCTTCAAAACGTCAAAACACAACAAATGATAGTTGGCCAAAGTTTATTGTACTTTCAAGCAAAGATGCCACTCGTCCTTTGACAAAGGTTTCGCCCTTTGTCATTGCGAAAACAATTAAGGGTGTTACCGGAGGTGATGTTCCCAAGGTTACGAAACTCCGATCCGGTAACCTCTTAGTAGAGTGTGCCAAACAAAAACAAGCAAAAAACATTTTGACAATTTCATCCATTTTAGAGGTACCAGTTTCCGCTGAAGCTCATCGATCATTGAATCGTTCGCAGGGTATCATTCGAGATAGAGACCGAAACCTTGCTGATTTATCAGAGCAAGAAATATGCTCTGAACTTTCATCACAAGGTGTCTCACACGTTAAAAGGTTTACAAAAAAAGAAGACAACAAAATTATTAAATTAAATACATACCTTATTACATTTAATTCCGCAGCTCCACCAAGTCACATTAATCTGGGTCTTTTCAGAGTGTCCGTAGACATATTTATTCCCAATCCTCTCCGTTGTTTTAAATGCCAACGTTTTGGCCACGGGAAGGCCACCTGCAACGGGAAGGAAAAATGTGTAAAGTGCGCTGAGGAAGGCCACTCGGATTTCAACTGTACGAAAAATCCAAAATGTGTTAACTGCAGTGGTGATCATTTTTCGTCTTCAAAACAATGTCCAACTCTTCTACGTGAAAAAGAAATCCAAAAACTTAAAGCAGAAAAGAACATTACATACCAAGAAGCTCGTCGTCAAGTCTCTATCTCGAGTGATACAGCACCATCCATGTCTTACGCGGAGGCTGCTAAACCCTCTAGGACATATGGTTGGCAAACCATGTACACTTGGCCTGAGGGTGAAATTAAGCCCCGTACTTGCAACACCAATGGATGGATGTTTGGTGCTGACTGTTTCGTGGATGATATCCCAAAAAGTAATATCAAATACGCGAGGCCTTGGAAGGTATTGTGTGATAATCATCCCCCACCACGTAAGTCAACAGCAGGTCCGAATAATGATTCAATGGTCGATGAGGATTTGTTTATAATTCCACGAAAATCGTCTTGGACTGGATTTGGAGCTCCAACTAAAGCTTCTAATCCCCAACCCCCATCAATTTCTCTTTCTTCCAAACAGAGTCAATCGTCTTCCTCAAGGTCGTCATCTGCTGCTCAACCTGGAAATAGACAGCAGCGACCCTCACAGCCAGGAAGACGCCAGAGTTCATCGCAGCAGACGTCACCGCTTAAAATGCGTAGATCAAAGAAGGCCGAACGAGATGCAATTTATATGCATAATCGTTTCGGCTCTCTTGGTGACGACATGGAGTCTGATATGGATCTATCGGAAACACCCGTCGACCGTTCACAGAGCCATTCTCCACAGAGGAGACGTAGGCGATCACTCGGTAGACTTTCTGATCCCATACAGACTCCAAAATGAGTACCATCATTCAATGGAATTGCCGAGGCCTTAAGGCCAACTTTCTTGAATTACAACTTTTAGTGCAGTCTTTTAATCCAACTGTTTTTTGTCTTCAGGAAACACACCTCAAGGAAACTGACACCATTTCCTTGAAAGGTTTTTCTATGTACAGTACGTTTTCTAATACTGAGCGAGCTGCAGGCGGATCCTCCATTTTAGTTAAGGACAGAGTTCTCCATAGTTCGATTCCTTTAACTACAGATCTGCAGGCAGTTGCCGTTCGGATTTCATTACATCAAACAGTCACATTATGCTCAGTTTACGTACCACCCAATAATAATTTAACATTAGTACAACTTAAGCAATTAACGGACCAGCTTCCTGCTCCATATATGGTATTGGGAGACTTTAATGCTCACAATCCATTGTGGGGTAGCGTTAACATTAATGATAAGGGTAAAAAGATTGAAGACTTTTTGTCAAAAGAATCTCTTTGTATCTTCAATGACGGCTCCTCTACTTTTTTACACTCTGGTAATGGAACATATTCATCGATTGATCTTTCCATTTGTGATCCTTCTCTTTTAACAGACTTCTCATGGCAAGTCCATGATGATCTCTGCGGAAGTGATCACTTTCCTATCATTTTAAAAGATCTTTTTGGTGAACCTGAGCAAAGAATTCCTCGTTATAAATTAGAAAAAGCCGATTGGCAAAAATTTTCAATTCTCTGTTCAGAAAAATTAAGACCAGAACTTTTTACTGAATTTAAAGAACCAATTTCTGTATTCAATGAAACCCTTATCTCTATAGCTGATGAAACAATCCCTAAGACCTCGGCATTTCCAAAAAAACTTAATAAACCCTGGTTTACCGACGAGTGTGGCAAGGCTATCGGCGATAGAAACAAAGCTCAAAATCATTTTAAAAACCATCAAACTAAAGAAAATTTAAGTAATTTTAGAATATTTCGGGCAAAGGCAAGACGAACATGCAAACAAACAAGAAGAACATCCTGGAAACAATTCGTATCTGGTTTAACCTCTCGAACTCCCATGAATAAAATTTGGAACTTCATTCAGAAAATGAAAGGTAAAAACTCAAAATCATCTGTTAAGCATCTTAATGTTGGCAATTCCACTTTAACATCTGAAAAAGATATTGCCAACAAATTAGCTGAGACCTTTGCAAAACATTCATCTTCATCAAATTACAAGCCTGATTTTCAAAAATTTAAACAAACAGCTGAGAAAACCAAATTAAACTTTAATTCTGACAACTCCGAAAGCTACAACTCTCCTTTTTCTTTGGATGAACTCAAAACTTCTTTAAGTAAAGCACACGATACGGCCTGTGGCCCTGACAATATCCACTATCAGCTTCTAAAACATCTTCCTGATATATCGATGAATACTCTTTTAAATTTAATGAACGATGTTTGGATAAATGGTAAATTGCCCGAAATATGGAAGCTTGCCACTGTTGTTCCTATCCCTAAACCAGGGAAGGATCATACAGATGCTTCAAACTATCGTCCGATAGCATTGACAAGCTGCGTCTGCAAGACTCTTGAACGTATGATCAATGATCGGCTTGTTTGGTTCCTGGAGTCCAATGGACTCATTTCGAATATCCAGTGTGGTTTTCGCCAAGGCAGGAGCACACAAGATCATTTGGTCCGTTTCGAGTCATTTCTTCGGAACGCTTTCGCGAAGAACGAACATGTGGTGTCTATCTTTTTCGATCTCGAAAAAGCTTATGACACCACATGGAAGTATGGCATTTTAAAAGATATTTCTGATATGGGGTTGAAAGGAAGGTTGCCGAATTTTTTGGCTGACTTCCTGTCTGATAGACATTTTAATGTTAAAGTAAATAGAACAATGTCTGAAGAGTTTAATCAGGAAATGGGCGTTCCTCAGGGAAGCATCCTTTCTGTCACTCTCTTTAGTATCAAAATAAATAGTATTGCCAAAGTGTTGAAAGATAATATTGAAGGTTCCTTATATGTTGATGATTTTTTAATATGCTACAGTGCCAAAAACATGAACACTATTGAAAGGCAATTGCAACTGTGCCTTAATCGAATTGAAAAATGGGCCTCTGTAAACGGTTTTAAGTTTTCAGAGAGTAAAACCGTGGCTATGCATTTTTGTAAAAAGAGAAAACTCCATCCTGACCCAGAACTTTATTTATATAACAAAAAAATTAAAATGGTTGAAGAAGCGAAATTCCTTGGCGTTCTTTTTGATAAAAAACTGTCCTTTCTACCCCATATCAAAATGCTAAAATCAAGATGCCTCAAGGCTCTTGATATTTTAAAAGTTGTCTCCAGTACTGACTGGGGAGCTGATAAATCTGTTCTTTTAAATTTATACAGGTCACTTGTAAGATCGAAATTGGATTATGGTTCTATTGTATATGGATCAGCTAAAAAGTCTTATTTGCAAATTTTAGATGCTGTTCATCATCAGGGATTGCGACTTTGCCTCGGTGCATACAGGACATCTCCTATTGAGAGCCTGTATGCGGAGGCAAATGAACCATCCCTGAAACATCGTAGAATAAAACTCGGTCTCCAATATGCTACGAAGCTGAAAGCTTTCCCAGGTAACCCTGCCTACGACTGTGTTTTTAACCCACATCTAAAAACTGTTTATGAAAAACACGAAAACAAAACTCCTCCATTTGGCATTCGTATTGCACCACATTTAGCTAATCTTAATATTGATTTGGAAACGATAAAACCTGTTACATCTTTAAAAGTTCCACCCTGGGAACTTCTAAAACCTGAATTTAATTTTGATCTTCGAAAACATAAAAAGACTGAAACAAATCATTTGCTCATTCAACAGGACTATTGTGAAATTAAATCTAAATACCCTGATTTTCTGACTGTTTATACAGATGGTTCTAAAGATGGTGATAGCGTTGCGTCTGCTGCTATCTTGGGTAATAGCACTTCCACCCAACGCCTCCCATCTTCTGCTTCCATTTTTACAGCTGAAGCAAGAGCCATCATTTTAGCCCTTCGTTTAATTGATGCTTCAGAGCACGCACAATTCTTTATCTGTTCTGATTCTCTCGCTTGTCTTTTGGCAATTGAGAACTGCAAACTAAAACATCCATTAATTAGTAAAATTGTTTACATGATTCACCAATTGATGAGAGGTGGTGCAGAATTGATTTTCCTATGGGTACCCAGTCATACTGGTATTCATGGGAATTCAGTCGTGGACAGGGTTGCGAAGGAAGCCCTTCGCAAACCAATTTCTAAATGTTTTATTCCCTATTCGGACTGCAGAAATGCAATCCGTATATATGTTCAAAGTTTATGGGATGAGGTTTGGGCTGCCGCTGAGCACAACAAACTTCATGAGTTAAAACCACAGCTTGGGGAGAATCATGCTTCATTCCGATGCCGTCGAGACCAAGTGGTCATCACTAGATGTCGTATTGGACATTCTAGAGTCACTCATGGCCACTTGATGACACAAGAGAAGGAGGCACCTGTGTGCATCCCTTGTGACTCTCCGTATTCGGTGAAGCATGTTCTCCTTGACTGTGTTGATGTAGCTCCAATACGTGTGAAGTATTTCACCTGTGCTTCTATGCACGATTTGTTCAGCGGCACTCCAAACGATGCCATCATCCACTTCCTTAAGGAAGTTGGATTGTATGCAAAATTATAGTTTTGTTGTTTTAAAATATTTAACTATTTATAAACATTTAATTTGTTTCACCTGATAATTTTGTATGTTCTATTTACAATTGTCGTTTGATAATATTAGTTTTAGCTTTTACTTAAATTATTTTAAGTGTTTACTTTTATTTATTTATTAGCAATAACAATTTGTTTTAGTCTCGGTCTTTTGACTTAGTTTTACTTTAAAGATTTATTAAGTTATAACATGTTTTTGTCCCGATGATGGCTGCAATATCGCCGACGGGACATAAAGCAGATACCAATCAATCAATCAATCAATCCAATGTATGGATAGGTGTTTCGTGATCTTCCCTATGTCCTTGGGTTTATACAGGGTAGGAAGACAAAGGGGACAATGATATGACTGATAATTCCCACTGCAACAATCAGTGCACCTTCTTAATTCACCTATCATACCATCAAGAGAGTTGTAAATTCCACACGACATTATAAAGAACTACCAAAAGTAACAATAATTTATTTATACGGTTTTCCCAAAGTCCATATCAACTTTAAGGGGAAATAATCCAGTTAATTTAAGGCGATCACATTACCTACGCGATTATAATGTACCCTGCAAATTTTTGGTGATCGTATAAAAAGATGAAAAAAACGTTATTTTAGGGGCCGTAACCCCTATAAGGCGCCATCTGACAACTTTGACCTTATGAAAACTTTTGTTGAGCTTTATGAGCTGAACATTTAAGCAAGCAACAGCTTCTCTCTATCTGCTAGTTTTCATTCACTAAGCCAAAAAAACCAAATTGTTACGGACGTATGGGCGGACAAGATAAAACTATATGTTCGATCGACATACGTGATTGGTCATTAAATAATTGAATACTTTCTACTCACCACAACGGCCTTCAATTCTTCCATTCCAATGTATGGATAGGTGTTTCGTGATCTTCCCTATGTCCTTGGGTTTATACAGGGTAGGAAGACAAAGGGGACAATGATAGGACTGATAATTCCCACTGCAACAATCAGTGCACCTTCTTAATTCACCTATCATACCATCAAGAGAGTTGTAAATTCCACACGACATTATAAAGAACTACCAAAAGTAACAATAATTTATTTATACGGTTTTCCCAAAGTCCATATCAACTTTAAGGGGAAATAATCCAGTTAATTTAAGGCGATCACATTACCTACGCGATTATAATGTACCCTGCAAATTTTTTGCGGTCGTGTAAAAACATGAAAAAACGTTATTTTAGGGGCCGTAACCCCTATAAGGCGCCATCTGACAACTTTGACCTTATGAAAACTTTTGTAGAGCTTTATGAGCTGAACATTTAAGCAAGCAACAGATTTTCTCTATCTGCTAGTTTTCATTCACTAAGCCAAAAAAAAAAACCAGTGTTACGGACGTATGGGCGGACAAGATAAAACTATATGTTCGACCGACATACGTGATTGGTCATTAAATAATTTAATACTTTCTACTCACCACAACGGCCTTCAATTCTTCCATTCCAATGTATGGATAGGTGTTGCGTGACCTTCCCTATGTCCTTGGGTTTATACAGGGTAGGAAGGCAAAGGGGACAATGATAAGATTGATAATTCCCACTGCAACAATCAGTGCACCTTCTTAATTCACCTATCATACCATCAAGAGAGTTGTAAATTCCACACGACATTATAAAGAACTACCAAAAGTAACAATAATTTATTTATACGGTTTTCCCAAAGTCCATATCAACTTTAAGGGGAAATAATCCAGTTAATTAAAGGCGATCACATTACCTACGCGATTATAATGTACCCTGCAAATTTTTTGCGGTCGTGTAAAAACATGAAAAAACGTTATTTTAGGGGCCGTAACCCCTATAAGGCGCCATCTGACAACTTTGACCTTATGAAAACTTTTGTAGAGCTTTATGAGCTGATTTAAGCAAGCAACAGCTTCTGTCTATCTGCTAGTTTTCATTCACTAAGCCAAAAAAACCAAAGTGACGGACGTATGGGCGGACAAGATAAAACTATATGTTCGATCGACATACGTAATTGGTCATTAAGGTAGTACACCTGGGGTAAGGGACATAACATCCTCGGAAACCCAGGGTTTCTTCTCTCGCTTACTCATTCATCACCCCTGGGACATAACGCAAGAAAAACTTCGTTTTTGATAGTTTTGTATCGAGCTTTCTGATTGGTCGCTTTAGATTTATCCAATGCGATTTAAACTTGTTTCTATATACAAATAATATCAAGTTCAAGATCAGATCCTGAACTCGAAACGAACAAATTCATACCAAATGTCCCAGGGGTGATGAAAGAGGAGGCGAGAGAAGAACATCTGGGTGTCCGAGGATGGGGACATAACTCTTTCGAAAAGATCAGAGGTCATTTGAATGTTTTGTATTCAAGTTATTTTCCAAGCATTTTGCTGATGCTGATCAGGCTTTGTTTTTAGAGCATTTATGTGTATAGTGCTTCCTTGCATTTCATAATAAAACAAAATCAGAACATTTTGTAAACAAGTCTTTGTAAGTTTAAAATTCTAATCTAATATTCAAAGTGAATGAAATTCAATGATTGAATAATAAAAAAGTCCTACCTGAACATAAGCACAACACAATGAATATCCATGCTTATTTCCATACTTTCTCATGTCAATAGTCAGAACATTACATTGAGATGCAGAAAATCACAAAAACCTGACAGATAAAACGTTTACATGTCAAATTTTGTTGTCTGCTGCTGGGGAAAATTTTGTATGGGGAAGGAAATGAATTGGTATGGTCCAAGTTGCATATGGTTATCTCGCCCCGAAGAAATGATGTCCCTAATATTATTAATATACCAAAATTGTTTCAAATATTTTGTAAATTGAACAAATAAGTCATATTTAATGGTAATGTGTATTAAAAGACAGTTTTTAATTCATTCTTTTTGAATTTGAGAGCATTTCACCCCTATTCTCTTGATTTTTGGTATGCCTATGATACCTTTAAAAAGAAATATCTTTATAAATTGACGGTGAATTTGTCTAATTTTTGGTGTAATGTTGCATTTTCATGATACTAACAAAGTGTTAATTTTTCTTAAAAAAAACTGATAGGCTTTTAAGAAAAATTGCTTTATTTTGTCCCACCAGCTGTTCTTTTGTGTTCCATTTTTTCAAAAATTTAATATAATTTACATTGTATTGGTAATTACAAATGAAAAATCATTAACAAAGCGTTGAATTTTCATATTCGCCAAAGATTGATTATTCTAAGACCTATTTTTGAAAATAAACCCCTCAATTCAAATAAGGACATTTAGGTCCGCAAAGGTCTTTAATGGTCATATGTATAAGACTTTACAGTGCCCTAGCGGAGAAACTAGACGGTGAAATCTCTTGAAACTTGTTTATTTTATGCATCTGTACTAGTAAAATACAGCATATAACTTTTAGAAAAATTGACTGTTTGGAAAATTTTGGGGTCACCCAGGCCTACTACTTTAAATAATTTTATACTTTCTACTCACCACAACGGCCTTCAATTCTTCCATTCCAATGTATGGATATGTGTTTCGTGATCTTCCCTATGTCCTTGGGTTTATACAGGGTAGGAAGACAAAGGGGACAATGATAGGATTGATAATTCCCACTGCAACAATCAGTGCACCTTCTTAATTCACCTATCATACCATCAAGAGAGTTGTAAATTCCACACGACATTATAAAGAACTACCAAAAGTAACAATAATTTATTTATACGGTTTTACCAAAGTCCATATCAACTTTAAGGGGAAACAATCCAGTTTATTAAAGGCAATCACAGAACCTACGCGATTATAATGTACCCTGCTTTCTAATCATCCTGTTCTCCAATTGCTAAAACTTTACTTGTCACTTGTATGTTTAATATTAAAAAAAAGGAAGTATTTTTTGCTTATTGGTGTAGCTCCCAATAAATTACTGTTAAAATTCTAATATGACACATTACTTACCCATGTTATATCAATCTATCATTGTATTTTAAGAAAGTTACTCGTACACGTTCTCTAGTACACGTTTATTCAAAATAAAAAATTTAAATGAATACCAAACAAATCATTCTTTTTCACCAAAATTCAAGATTGATTTATGAATTGTATAGATATTTAAAACTGTACCATTTAAACTTTTTTGCTCTAAATACATTGAGCATAACAATACATGTTGTCAGACTTTTTTTTCTAAAAAAATACCAAACCATCCACTAAGTCCGTCATTCAAATGAACATAAAACAACAAACTTACCAATTTGACGGCTGTTTTAGAACAATTCATATTCATATATGTCAAAACTGCCTCTTAGTCGGTTTTTATACGACCGCAAAAAATTTGCGGACGTATAATGGTATGATGCTGTCGTCGTCGTTGTCGTCTGGGGACATTTTGTTTCCGTGCGATAACTTGAGTAAATATTGACCAATTGCTATGAAATTTTTATATGATGTTTGTTACCACTAGAGGAAAGTTCCTATTGTATTTCGGGTTGTTGGCCCTTACCGTTTTGGAAACAAGAGGCTCCCAGGAGCCTGAATCGCTCACCTGAACTACACAGACACATACATGTATATTTTGTAGATATTATTGTGCATAACCATATGCGATTTAAATTTCTGAAATATCTTGGTTAGTTTTCAAGATATTGGGCTTGATAAGTGCAAAATTTGGCAAAAATTAGGAAAAGGGGAAATAACTCCCACATCAGCAGTCAGATCTTTTCCAAAATTTCAGCACAGGTAGATCTTAATATGCTGATCTCTTTTGATTCTTGCACAATTTTGATATCTGAAACCATTTTTGAGTTATTAGCAAAAAAAATGCAATTTACCCCTATGTTCTATTTTTAGCCATGGTGGCCATGTTTTTTCACGAATCAAAAATCTGAACAATTGAAATGTAGCATATAAGCTATTTAAAAAGTGTGCCAAGTTAAAATGCAGTTGGTCTTACGGTGTCAGACAAGTTAATCTTTTAAATTCAGGGAAAAAGTAATGAAAAATGGTAAATTTTGTTGTTTTAAGGACAATAACTCCTAAACGAAATTATCCTACAGCTTTGATCTAAATACATGAAATGTAGATCTTGATGTGATTAATCATATGCAATTCAAATTCTTGAAATATCTTGTATAGTTTTCAAGATATATGGCTAAACAAGTGAAAAATTTTGAAAAAAAAACAGAAAAAGGGCAATAACTCCCACATCAGTTGTTGGATCTTCTTGAAAATTTCATGGCAGGTAGATCTTGAGATGCTGATCACTATTGCTTCCCATCAGAATTTTGATATCTGTAACCATTTTTGTCTCGCCTGCGACGAATAGTCGCGGAAGGCGAGACAAAGGTATTACTTTCCGGCGGCGGCGGCGGCGGCGTCGTAAACGCAACTGTCACCATGCCGTGTGACCCTGACCTCATTTTCACGCTCCAGTGACTCTGTGAACTTAGGTCTTTTTTCAGGCTGTAAACTTTTTTGTAAGACTTTTGTGGACAATGAATTGCTTGAAAAGTATAATAGCTAGGCATCTGATATTTAGTATACAGACAGTTCAGGTTGTGGTCTATGCAACTGTCACCATGCCGTGTGACCCTGACCTCATTTTCACGCTCCAGTGAATCTATCAACTTAGGTATTTTTCAGGCTGAAAAACTTTTTTCTAAGACTTTTATGGACGATGAATTGCTGGAAAGTTATAATAGCTAGGCATCTGATATTGGGTAAACAGACAGTTGCGGTTATGGACAACGCAACTGTCACCATGCCATGTGACCATGACCCCATTTTTACGCTCCAGTGACTCTGTGAACTTAGGTCTTTTTTTCAGACAGAAAACTTTTTGTAATACTTGTGTGGACAATGGATTGCTTGAATAGTATAATAACTAGGCATCTGTTATTAGGTATACTGACACTTTTTGTGTTTATATCAAGAAATGAAAGCTTAGGTAGTTGATTTTAGCGATGGTGCCGGCAGGCGAGACATACTTTTAGTGGCCACACTTGTTGAGTTATTAGCAAAAAACTGCAATTTACACCTATGTTCTATTTTTAGCCATGGCGGCCATATTTTTTGACAAATCAAAAATCGGAACGATAGAATTGTAGCATATATGCTATTAAACAACTGTGTCAAGTTTGGTTGAAGTTGGATATATGGTGCCAGACAGGTTAATCCTTGAAATTCAGGGGAAAAGTAATGAAAAACGGTAAATTTTGACGCTTTCAGGGCCATAACTCCTAAAAGAAATGGTTCTACAGCTTTGACCTAATTACATGAAATGTAGATCTTGATGTGCTTAATCATCTGCATTTTGAATTTTTAAAATATCTTGTATAGTTTTCAAGATATAGGGCTAAATAAGTGCAAAATTTTGAAAAAATCCAGAAAAAGGGCAATAACTCCTACATCGGTGGTTGGATCTTCTTAAAAATTTCTAGGCAGGTAGATCTTGAGGTGCTGATCACTTTTACCCTTTGTAAGAATTTTGATATCTGTTACCGTTTTTGAGTTATTTGCAAAAAACTGTAATTTGGCCCCCCTGTTCTATTTTTAGCCATGGCGGCCATGTTTTTTTACAAATCAAAAATCCGAACGATAGTTTTGTACGCATAATGCCACAAAACAACTATACCAAGTTTGGTTGCAATTGGACTTATGGTGTCGGACAAGATAACGTTTGAAAAATTGTTTACAGACGACGACAGACGACGACAACGACGACGACGGACGCCAAGTGACCTTCGGTCCAGGTGAGCTAAAAAGGGGCTAATACGGGTGTATTGACAAAACTGTTGTAGAATGTTTATTATTCATTTGATTATGAAAATTCTTTTTTTTTTATTGAATTCCTTATTAAATTCTGTCAACAAAATGTGTCAATGGTTTTGATGTATATTGAACCGTTACATTGCTACAGGGGGCCAAAGACGGGCCACACCCAAAAAATCATTTTTTTTATTTGTGGTCCGATTTTCAAAATCTTTTTTTTCCATTGGAATCCTTGTGAAAATCCCTGCCTGCATTTTTCAATCAGATTTGAAATATCTCTTACTGTTTTTGACATATAAGGGGTCGAAGGGGCAAAAATCGTCATTTTTAAAAGTTGGTCAAGAAATATAGCTGTAGTGGGCCAGCCAATTGTTATGAAGTTTAAATATGATGATTATATACACTGAAGGAAGCATTTTATTGCATTAATGGTCCTAACCTTTTTTTTAAAAAAGGGCCAAAAGGGGCTAAACCGTGTCAAAAATGTCAATGAATATAGAAATATTTTTTTTCTATTAAAAGTTATTGTATTAATATATATGTGTCAAATATGCATTTTAAAGTCCACCATAGGTTGCATGTGTAAAAAAGCTTTGTAAGTCCACCATGGGCTGCATGTGACCAAAGCAATAGACTATCCATATTGGGCCTCCAATGTACAGGGTTCAACTTGTTGCGGTCGTATCATGCTGCGCTCGGCGTAGCTTTTTATTGTGAAGTTGAGCCCCGGGGTTGAGCATACCATCCTCGGAAACCCAGGGTTTCTTCTCTCGCTTACTCAATGAAAGAGGAGGCGAGAGAAGAACCTCTGGGTGTCCGAGGATGTGAGCATACATGATCCAGCGAATTTAGGTGCTGCTCTCAATAAATAGAGAGTGGGAAACCCCAATATAGTTGATTTGGTCATTGTAACAGTACATTATCTTTAATGACAGACATGCCATGTGTGGCTTGCAGGCATGTCCGCTTGGTTTTTTTGTTTTGCTTTTGTTTTGTTTTTTCTCATAAAATTTAAATTAAAAAATGAATTAGTTATGCTATATGCTGAACTTAATATCGTATGCGCATCACCACAGTATAACCTTTTTGACACACTGGCTGTATGGTCTCGTCAGGTGTTTTCGATAGCCTTTTTGATAACTGTCTTAAAAATTGGTTTTGTAGACATGCAGGGTAGAAATGTTACTTTTTTAATTTTTGAAACATAAATTAGTCAACTAGGCTATTGATCGAAAATGGCAATTTCTGCATTTCGGACAGTAAAGTACGGGTGGAGGGTTCAAACGGTATTTAATCAATTTTCCCGCCATTTTCACTAATATCCTTTTAGGCGACAGATTGACCAATGCCACATTTTGCTTAAAAAGCAGAGATAATAGTGGTGCAATTGTTTTCTTCGTGTGTAATGCCATTTTGATCCGTTATGAAGTACGAGTTCCGTTAAATAAATTTTTCTTGTTAACAATCAAACCGCAACAAAATTTAAACAAGCAACAGCTAATCTCTATCTGCAATAGTTTTCAATCTGTAGGCCAAAAACATGAAAAAATGCTATTTTTCACCTTTAATGGGCCGTAACCCCTATAAGGGGTCATCTGACAACTTTGACCAAATGGAGACTTTTGTAGAGCTTTTGATGCTGAATCAGTAGCGTGGCCTCAGATTTCCTCTATCTCTTATACTTTTTGATTTATAAGCCAAAAACAGTAGTCTGACCTCCCTGTTCTATTTTTAACAACAGCGGCCATGTTGGTTGGTCAACGTGTATATAATTCACAAACTTGGTAGAGGACATCCTAAAGATCAAGTATACCAAGTTTCAATGCAATCCCTTCAGTGGTTTCAGAGAAGAAGATCTTTGAAGAAAAGTTAACGGACGACGGACGGACGACAGACGACGGACGACGGACGCCTAATGATGACAATAGCTCACATGACCCTTCGGGTCAGGTGAGCTAAAAACCTTGAAATCAGCCTAATAATCATTTTGACATTTGGTGTTATTACAATGTTTTGGCCAGTGCAAAGGAAATAACAGTATTGAAAAATTCTTGAAAGTTGATCTCTGTTGTTCACGGGAAGGATGGCCAGGATAAAAATTCCAAACAAATCTGCAACAACAAAAAATCATTTATAGTAATGTATTATTAGATTTTATTTTTACTTGTGCTTTCTTTCCATTTCCATACAAAATTCTACTTCTGACACGTCAGAAGAAGCGTTAGAAATAGACGAAAAACCAGCAAATCTTCTAGGTTGAATATTGTTTTCTACATTATGTTGTTCTCGATGATGGGCGCATCTCTTCTTCAGGCAAATGCCACAAACAATAAAAAAAGCAAAAAAAGCACTCCGGCACATTCTATGGCTAATGGGACAGATGCCATTGACTTTTCCACTGAAAAAAGGAAAGAAATTGACATTAAATTTTATCAATCATTATTAAAAAAGGAAAATACTTAATTAAGGACAGTTTCAAAAATTCTTTGATAAGATTTTAAAGATATCTCTGATCTATGCAATAAAGTGAATTTTACAAGTTTGAGTTTACATCATTGCTGATTGATATCTAGTCTGATTGTTTTAAGCTCGTTTGTTTGTGGTTGTCCCAGTTGTGCGATAGTTTTTGTTTTGTTATTCTTGATTGTTACATTTTCTTTATATTGGTATGCCCCTTTGATACATGTACCTCATTACTTCCTTCTTACTGAGTTATTTCCCTTATAAAGATGTATCTCCTCTTATTATCGTGAAATTATGCAGTACAAAATAAGTGTCAGAAGAAAACATTTAACAAAAAAAGATGATTTATCACAACTTGTCTGTAGAAAAAAATTTTTCTACTCCCATGAAAAAGAGATAGTGACATTACTGATATAAGTGGCAGTGGTGGTCGTCAAGGAGACTAAAATGCAATAAATAAATATATATAAGTGGTTGTACAAACAAAAAAATGATACTGTTCAAAGTAAATAAAGAAAGTTGCTCTTTTTTTTCCTTTAGTACTTGCTTTGAAATTTATAAGCATTTTTCCCAACTTCGTTCATTTAGATTTACAACAATCAAGAAAAAATATTTATGATAAAAATTACCTGATGCTTGTACATGTTCACTTGTGGTCACCTGTTTTTTCTTGTGTGTTGATGTGTTCCTGTAAATAATATTAATTTATATATTTTTTTATTACAGCTATCTAATGCATCAAATGACCCAATCGTCATTAGTGATGATGATGAGTCAGACAATGATGATGATGATGATGATGATGTAATGATGAAGATAATGATGATGACAGACACCATGATGGTAGCAGTGCCACCAATGGCATTGTGTTGCATGCTGGTACCAGTGTCACCAACACAATTGTTATTCATAATTCACCTGCTGGATGTAGTACCACATGTAGAAGTAGTAACACACCAGCAGGAAGAAAAATATTAAAAGCCAAGAGAAGATTACAAAAAGTAAGTGAAAAAAATAAAATAATATTTTATTTTTTTTATATAATGTTGTTTAAAATTGTAGAAAACAGGACATATAGATGAATCAATGTGATTATTCACTACAGTACATGTATTCTAAATATTTATTTGGAAAAATCAATTTTTTTATAAATAAAAACAAAAAAATCTACACATGTAACTGTACAAGGAAATCAATATTTAAATTGTAGAAAACATATAACAATCATGACAATGTCATTATGTCTTTTCAATAATTATTTTTGTCTTTCAAGGTTTCGGATATGGTGGAAGATAAAGATGTGTGCAAGGTTTCGGATATGGTGGAAGATGAAGATGTGTGCAACGTTACAAGCAGCATGGAAGAGGAAATTACGGTAAGATATTAACTTACATCCTCATTACATTCTGGCCCGTTGACAACAACAACCATACCATCTTCCTCCAGTTGGCACAATCCTGGGGCAGAATTGGTCATAAACCAAACAACTCCTGGGTAAAAGATATTCACCCCTTTAACCTGTTCCATGCTGTTGATGTTGGAGAAGATGACTTTCTCCACTGGAAACAATACGTCCCCAGTGAACACAGTGTCTAAAAAAACAATAAAATTTTATGCAAACATAATGATTCAACTTTTCACATTCATTGAGTTTATTTTTTTAACAATGTAAACATTATGCAAAAAAAAAAAACGCAGGCTTTCATGTTCTCATTGTTTTTTTTTCCATTTTATTTTTTAAGCGAATGCTGCTGATGAGATGTCTCCTTGAAATATATACAGAATAACCAAATTAATCGTCTCAAATTGCGTACAGAACGTTTTTTTTTATCTTGTATAAAAACACACACATTCATGACTATTATTGTCAAATTGACACATATTTTTAATACATCACTCACCCTTTGCTTGCGCTGTATAATCCAGAATGTTATTATTGTATGAACATTCAGAAATGTCTACAGGAGAACAGACAGCGAACAAAGAGAATAAAACAATAAACAAGACCATTTTCCAATTTTTTCTTCTGACAGAGCGCGCGTTTTTTGTGTGTATTCAGTTATGTAATATGAATAAAAGAATGATTGTAAAAGTTTATTTTCTACTATTTTTAGCACGACGAATGGATGGAAATGATGAGCGAAATGGAGCGGAGTTTTAACTTTGAAGATGAGATGGAAAACACAGACCATTCCAATGATAAATGAGGATGCGCAGTTGACAATAATGAGCGAATCTGTAGAACGATAAAAACAAAAAGAAAATCTATCTTTTCCTTGCCTTCTTTTTCTAACCTTACTGTACTCCGATAGTAGGAGCACCCTCATTTTATCCATGGTGGACTCCCGTTGATTTTTTTGTTTGTTTTTTTGTTTTGTTATTGATTTTTTTTTTAATTTGAGCTAACTTTGATTACTTTTTTGTGTGTGATCATTAATAAAGAAATTTAAATAATTGATTTTATTATTATGTTCTTTTTGATCATCATATTATATAAACATTGTAGACTTGGAATGAATGATTTGTTTTGAATGTCTGAGGTATCACATACAATTCACACGATATGGAGTAAATGTACGAGTGACAATATTTACCACATACATTACATGAAGAAAGATAAACCCTTCGAGTTAGTTAGTTATTGCTTTATTCCCAAGCAGCACGATTTTGGCCATACCCGGGAGATGAACATGAAAGTGGTGATACAATGAACATGAAATGATGATGAAGTGGAGAAATGGGGACACAAGGCCAATCGGGTAGGAGAGATTTGACTGCCACTGGAAAAAGGAGTGATGGGTAGGGACGGGAAATTTAGCCTCCTGCATGGGGATCCTACGGATCCTACTCTTACCGAGACCGGCAGCAGGGTTCTTTAACGTGCGAGGAACGTGACATTTTTCCCAACACGGTGCACCACTATGGTTTGCGGTCAGGTTTTCCGCATTATCGCCTGACGTCAACCACCTGGGGCACACATCCCAGTCGCTTGTTGGCAAAGCGGCCTGACCCGATGTATATTCGCCACTTCAAAATCATGACATAAAAAACACAAGTGTATATGAGGGATGAGACTCGTCATTACAAAAAAGTGCACAAATTGACGTCGAATTCAATAAATGAACTTTAATGCAAAAAGAAGTTCAAATGAAAACGAACACATATGTATATTAAAAAGAAAATGATTTGTTTACAAACATGAATAAATTTCAAGTACAAGAGAAATCAACATTTTTTTTACAATCACATAGGAGTGTCACAGCTTCAGTTTGTTGTCTCTGATGCTTTTCTTAAGTAAAGAAGCAGAGGTACCAATGGGGTATCCGAATATCAAAAGTCCGAAAGGGCAGAGACAAAACCAGCAAACACCAACAAGAACGGGACAAAAACAGACAACATGTAAAACATGGAAACACAAAACAACTGAATATCAATCAACAACGCGAACT
The DNA here is from genome assembly GCA_963971305.1 of Arcuatula senhousia. Classification (NCBI taxonomy): domain Eukaryota; kingdom Metazoa; phylum Mollusca; class Bivalvia; order Mytilida; family Mytilidae; genus Arcuatula; species Arcuatula senhousia. The sequence goes on from OZ020308.1 coordinate 32,395,518, forward strand.
CTAGTCGAAACCAGAGTGAACTCAGGTGCTCCGGAAGAGTAAGCAGTTCCTGCTTGCTATAGCACACCCGTCGCGTTGCCAATAGTCCATTCAGCGTGTCAAATCCGGTAAAGGAAGACAAAACAACACCCTATGACAAACCAACATCTGCACTCATCTGAGAGATCGAAATCCCATATTTGTCTATAAGTGCATGATGTCTTCCGTAAAATTTCTTGAGTGAAGACAGCAACCGAGGAGCAACATAACCCTGTGTGAGCAATTTTTGCGTCAGACGTGTCGCTCTGCTAAGGAAATCGATGTAAGTCCCGCACGCTCTGGAGTAACGAATCAATTGAGATACGTAAACTCCATAAGCTGGAGCGGACGGAATGTTGCTACACAAGAAAGGGAAGTTGACGATTGGAAAGTTGAAGTCATCACGTTTGTCATAGAGCCTTGTTGAAAGTCTTCCTTGAGAGTCACTTTCGAGATGTAGATCTAAATATGAAGCAGACTTCCTAGAATCCGTTGTGTCCTTTATCTCAAGCTCCTGTGGATATATGAGATGGAGAAAGTCACCAAATCGAGAATTGTTAAGTGAAAGGACATCATCAATATAACGGAACGTGAGGTTGAAAGAGAGAGCTAGTCTACGGTCTTTTTTGTCTAGAAGAGATTGCAAGAAGTCTCTAACTATAAACCATACCTTTATATGTTACGGAATGAAGTTTATCCAAGACTATCACATTTAGAATAAAATAGTTACAAACATATTCAGGACAAAAGTTCACCAATTTCACTCGTTCTTTGAATACCGACAAAACGTCAATGAATTTGAATGCCCTGTATACCTGCTCAAAATGTCTATCTAGGTGTTCATGGTCGTTCATCATTAAACAATCATGTTGAGTCTGACTGGGGTGGTCCGTTTCACAGCCGTAACACGTAGATTTCTTTTCCTTCTCAATGAAATCCTGCAGAACGGCAGCAAAACAATACATCAATATGGTGTGTAAAATCTTTCGTTTCAAACCGCTTGACATGACTGCTATCATTCAAAGATTGTCAATAGATACTAATGATCCTCTATAAACGAGAACAAGTAAAGCACACTTTCCTTCAAATTGCACAGCTTTGTCCAAGTTTCAATATCGATTTCCATTTTTTCCCGTTTACTACCAGATGAATGTGTGTAACTTTCTTTCCTTTCTGAATGGTGATTTTAGTTTTCTCGTCAATTATATAGTCGGCTCTCTTCTTCATCAAATTGGTTATCAACTGTTCATAATCACACCTGTGCGCTTCCTTAAAGAGATCTATCTGACCTGTGCCATTGCGTCCCGATTTTATATATTGTGATATAGGTGAATGCGATTTAAATAAATGGCCCCTCGATCTATTGATTTCGTTGTGTGTCCCCTCAATGGTGTAATATTACATAATAAAAAAAACCCTCAATCTTTTAAAGTCACTAGGTAGAAAAGGTGCTCCTTGTCGTATTCCTGTAAAATATTCAAATAAACTATACCGGCTACGTACGTCGGTTAATGGAAGGATTTGGTAAAATATATCCTGCGAACTGCTTAACAAAGTAATCCACAATTCCGTAATTCCGTTTTGCAGTGAAATGTTCACTAAAGATGCCACAACCAATGTCAAAAGAATAATGAGTTGACAAAAATAAACGATTTCTCCCTTTGGAACATCGTATCCCTAGTCCGAGATTGCTCTGACGTCCTCGGCATTTTTTCAGCAAGCTGTCCCACGGCACCAGCTTGCTGAAAAAATGCCGAGGACGTCAGAGCAATCTCGGACTACGTATCCCATGAATCTCCATGTAGTTTGAGTGCTAGCTGTAGAGTCGTCAATCTCTTCCATCGTCGTATCAATCCAAACTAAGTGTATATCTAGTTGCATGCAAGCTTACATGAAGATATTTTTTTGTAATGCCGGTGTTTGCTTCATTTCTTTTAATTTGAGAAAACTTGAACGAACGGATAGGGAAAAAAATACTAATGACCTTTTTTTTATTTGTATGATTGTGTTGGTCTCATTCGAATACCGTGGCGACATGAAGTTTGTACTGAATTATTTCATCTAATTACTTTCGTCACCTTTTACTGGAATGTTGTAACGGAATGCATTTTCTTTCGTGTCAAAAAATAAAACCTTGTCCACACGTAATTATTTTTTTAATTATTTTTCTAATTATTTTCTTCACCTTTTAATTCTGTATAATCTTAGAACAAAAAGTACCGTACAGAATCAATCGATTAAAATTCCATTGATTCCAGAAGATGTAATAATCTCATTGTACAATGAACCTGTATGACAAATCAATGATTTTAGGATTAACATTTTTGAGGAGGTGAGATAATCCCTCCTCAATGCTATATAAATGCAATAACGGTATTGGTTTTCGACATAACGGTGATTTCAAATCTATCGTTAACATGGAAGGTTTCAACAAGGAACTTGTGGATGACTTGGTGAACTTATCTACCCACAGACTTGTTAAAGAAACTGAGACAGCTTTCTAAAGAAGATTTCGACAAGATCCTGGATTTAAGTAAGAAGGGAAAACATGTCTCCAATCACAAATGTGGCCTATGTGAGAAGATCTTTGACACCAGGAAAGGTGTCCTTCGACACAGAAAAACTCACAGTGACCATTTCGAGTTCGACCTGTAGAATGAAAACTATTGCAGATAGAGAAAAGATGTTGCTTGCTTAAATGTTCAGCTCATTTAGCTCTACAAAAGTCTTCATAGGGTCGAAGTTGTCAGATGACCCCTTATTAGTGTTAGGATTACAGCCCCTAAAAGGCGAAAAATAGTTCCAATAAATATAGTTTTTGTATGTAAAATACATTATTACAATTGTCTAATAAAAGAACTAGGTATTGATGGTAATACTTCCGCTAGTGCTACATACAAACGGACTACATTTAACAAAGATGAAATCATAGCCAACCATAGCTCTTTAATGTCCTCTTTCTATATACCAATGAAAGATGAACATTAAGAGTTACCATTTTTGTACTTGATACCTAAACTTCACAAAAATCCGTACAAAGAAAGGTATAGAGCTGGATCTTCATCATGTTCAACTACAGAGCTGTCCGTTCATTTAAATAAAATCTTGTCTGCTGTCAAAGAAGGTCAACAAGCATACTGCGACACTATTTATAATCGTAGTGGAATTAACCATATGTGGATGTTGAAGAACTCAAAAGATTTGTTAGATCATTTTAAATCTAGATCATTTTCTGAGGTTCACTCTTTCAACTTTATACACTACCTTGCCACACGAAAAACTAAAATGTCGCCTGTAAAAACTTCTCGAAAAAGCCTTTTCAAACTCTAGGAATTTTGTTGTTTTGGGTTATAATTCTACATTCTTTTCCAAAACATCTTTCAAAGATAAAATTTGTTACACATTTGAACAAGTTTGCAGTATGCTTGATTTCCTCATTGTCCCGTGCGGGGCCCGGGTGGCGAATAGGCCCGCAGCAGAGCCTAGCTTGTCGTAAGAGGCGACTAAGGGTCTTGGGATTCTGACGTCGGGTCAGTGCTCAGCCCACAGAGCGACCAAGTGTGTACCCTAGGTGGCTGAATAGGGTAGCCCTCGTCCGCGGGGGTTGTCAGGTCTATAATACGGAAACCCTGACCGCCGACCATAGTGGGCCAACGTGTGTGGAGAGTGCCACGCTTCATGCACGTAAAAGACCCCTTTGTGGACCGCCAAGTAGTGCACCACATAGGCTAAATTTTCCGCCCCTACCCACCTCTCCCCTTTTCCTGTGGTTCTTCAAAATTTACCGGTCCTTTGTGTCCCCACCCCATTCCCACATTTCATTTATCATCATCATTTCATGTTCATTTTATCATCCTTTTCATGTTCATCGCCTGTAAATAACCTATATAGCGTTGCACGGGCGTAAAACACCAACTCACTCACTCACTCATGATTTCCTCATTGACAACATATTTGTCACCGGAGGAGATATTTTTCAACAACAAATCGGCATTCCAATGGACACAAACTGTGCTCCTCTCCTCACCGATTTGTTTTTATACTCTTTATATCTGGACTTAGATATTTGGCGTTATATGCCGCGGATACCAAGTGTTGTCCCAGAACTGGTCTATCATTGGCCTTCCATCGGACAAATATGTCAAAATGCCATCCTCCTGTTTCATCACTTTATCCCACGCATGGCCTCTAAACGGTTAGTTAGTTAGTTATTGCTTTGAGGCGAATAGGCCCGCAGCAGCGCTAAGCTTGTCGGTAAAAGTCCACTAAAGAGCGCCCAGAAACCTGACATCGGGGTCAGGCCGCTTTGCCCACAAAGCGACTGGGATGTGTACCCTAGGTGGTTGAATGGGCCAGCCCTGACATCGAGAGATGCGGGGTCGTCAGGCGATAATGCGGAAAACCTGACCGCAAACCATAGTGGTGCACTGTGTTGGGAAAAATGTCACGTTCCTCGCACGTTAAAGAACCCTGCTGCAGGTCTCGGTAAGAGTAGGACCCGTAGGATCCCCATGCAGGAGGCAAAATTTCCCGTCCCTACCCATCACTCATTTTTCCAGTGGCAGTCAAAACTCTATCGAGTTTCTTTTCGACAGTTTGGTATTTTTGGTTATACTGTTCTATGCTCTTCATATTCATACAGTGTTTGGCATTTTCAATGTTTTTGGTAGAGCGCCTCTGATGAGTCTTGAATAGACGAAACGCGCGTCAGGCGTAGCAAAATTTATTGACTGGAACTTTGTTGTCATTTGTATTTCGAACACACGTGAAGGCACTGCTGGTGGAGTTTAAATTCCCCGAGGTTAGCCCGCTCCGGCACCAACACTTTTGAGTTGGAGAATACATCAAAGCTTTAAATTATCCGTCTAAATTTCAAAATTGTCTAAACCCTAAGGATCTTCCTACCCCAGACATAGGTTGAATATCTTAGTAATAATTTGGTTCCCCAGTTTGGTATTTTTGGTTATACTGTTCTATGCTCTTCATATTCATACAGTGTTTGGCATTTTCAATTTTTTTGGTAGAGCGCCTCTGATGAGTCTTGAATAGACGAAACGCGCGTCAGGCGTAGCAAAATTTATTGTCTGGAACTTTGTTGTCATTTGTATCTCTCCTACCCGATTGGCCTTGTGTCCCCATTTCCTCCACTTCATCATCATTTCATGTTCATTGTATCACCACTTTCATGTTCATCTCCTGGATATAGCCGAAATCGCGCTGCTTGGGAGTAAAGCAATAACTAAATAACTAACCCAAGCAGCACGATTTCGGCTATATCCGGGAGATGAACATGAAAATGGTGATACAATGAACATGAAATGCTTATCTATCATATCGCGTACGCGTGTACACTAATATTTCCAAATATAGAACAATGAACTAATTAGGACCTCAAAAGTAGATGTATTTCAATCAAAGGTGTCAACATCATGAGATCAATATTAACTAACAGGGCCATAGCCGGAAAAGAAGCTGGATATTGAATTATTGGCGAACAAAATGTTAAAACATTGTTGTATATTTTTAATACCAGACAAAACTACCATGACTTATGTTCTTTAGATGGTTACTTTTTCTTTGCCGATTTTTTTTACGAAAAAAAAAGTGAGTCAACTGCCTCGTTGCCTCAATGGAAGCTACGCCACTGGCTGTATTAAAATCATTGATCTGTTTTAATTATTGAAGTGTCATCCATGGATAAGTACTCGACTACTCGTCTAATGCTATTGTGATATAATAGTTTGTGCGTACTTTAAATTAAAACTGTTCAACTAGTTTGATTGACCAAGAAAGTTAAAAAAAAAGTATTTCTACTCATTTATTTTGGATTTTTCAAAACCATGACCGATAAAAAGCTCTGCCCAACCAGATTAAATAACTTAAGTAATAAACAGTATTATACTGCATGTACTGGTTTTTACTTTTTTACAATCTAAATTTAAAAAAAAAAAACCTGCAACACCCTGGAACCAGGTCAGGGGTGTCCAATATTTTTATAACATCACTGTTTAAAGCGTAGTTTTCTGTTTCTTTCAAAGAATAAATTTCTTTCTTTTTGTTGGCTTTCGAGTAGTACTGTACCCAATAGTGAGTGAGTGAGTGAGTGAGTTGGTGTTTTACGCCCGTGCAACGCTATATAGGTTATTTACAGGCGATGAACATGAAAAGGATGATAAAATGAACATGAAATGATGAAGATAAATGAAATATGGGGATGGGGTGGGACACAAAGGATCGGTAAATTTTGAAGAACCACAGGAAAAAGGGGAGAGGTGGGTAGGGGCGGAAAATTTAGCCTATGTGGTGCACTACTGGGCGGTCCACAAAGGGGTCTTTTACGTGCATGAAGCGTGGCACTCTCCACACACGTTGGCCCACTATGGTCGGCGGTCAGGGTTTCCGTATTATAGACCTGACAACCCCCGCGGACGAGGGCCACCCTATTCAGCCACCTAGGGTACACACTTGGTCGCTCTGTGGGCTGAGCACTTACCCGACGTCAGAATCCCAGGACCCTTAGTCGCCTCTTACGACAAGCTAGGCTCTGCTGCGGGCCTATTCGCCACCCGGGCCCCGCACGGGACCTGTACCCAACAGTTCTCTCAATCTATTCTACTGACCTGAAATATGAAAAGATCATTTGCTTATGCTATTACATGTATTAATTTATACACGTTATAAGGAAATACAAATGACAACAAAGTTCCAGACAATAAATTTTGCTACTCCTGACGCGCGTTTCGTCTATTCAAGACTCATCAGAGGCGCTCTACCAAAAATATAGAAAATGCCAAACACTGTATGAATATGAAGAGCATAGAACAGTATAACCAAAAATACCAAAATGGGGAACCAAATTATTACTAAGATATCAGCCTATGTCTGGGGTAGGAATAACCTTAGGGTTTAGACAATTTTGAAATTTAGACGGATAATTTAAAGCTTTGATGTATTCTCCAACTCAAAAGTGTTGGTGCCGGAGCGGGCTAACCTCGGGGAATTTAAACTCCACCAGCAGTGCTAACCTTCACGTGTGTTCGTAATACAAATGACAATAAAGTTCCAGACAATAAATTTTGCTACGCCTGACGCGCGTTTCGTCTTATCAAGACACATCAGAGGCGCTCTACCGAAAATATAGAAAATGCCAAACACTGTATGAATATGAAGAGCATAGAACAGTATAACCAAAAATACCAAATTGGGGAACCAAATTATTACTAAGATGATCAACCTTTGTCTGGGGTATTTTTTTTTTACTTGACGAGAGGATATAATAAATAAAAACCTTACCACAGCAGAATTTTGGCCGTATGCTATAAGCACATAGCAGCCGACATGGATTTTTTTGCTTTTTGTCTCTTCTATCTTGTTATTTGATGTAGTTGTCTCTTCTATCTCGTTATGTGATGTATTTGTCTCTTCTATTTTGTTATTTGATGTATTTGTCTCCTCTATCTCTTTATTTAATGTATTTGTCTCTTCTATCTTTTTTATTTGATGTATTTGTCTCTTCAATCTCTTTATTTGATGTATTTGTCTCTTCTATCTTTTTTATTTGATGTATTTGTCTCTTCTATCTCGTGTCCCTTGCGGGGCCCAGGAGGCGAATAGGCCCGCAGCAGCGCTAAGCTTGTCGGTAAAAGTCCACTATAGAGCGCTTAGAAACCTGACATCGGGGTCAGGCCGAGAACGGTTTACCGGAAGTGGCATGTGACAGAAAACGGGAACTAATGTAAACATTCTAACCAAATCACATGCCCATAAATTACTACTCACTATTTTTCTAAACATCATAATAATGACTGTTTCATGGGCTCAAAATATTCTCAAGGCTTTAAGCTTTTAGAAAATACCAAATTTATTGGTGTAGGACATGTCATTCTAAAGATACAGTACCTTATATGGACTTCTTTGTCTCCTATATGTACTACTATCTTATATGTGCACCGACTGGATCCCGAATAAGTTGTTTTACACCTATTACAGAATATTTTTGTTGGAGAATAAAATTTACTAATATTTGTGTGTAGCCTAGACCTTCATTACTTCATCTGAATAAAAAAATTGATTGTTTTATCATGTTTTTTGTTGTGGTGGGCCAGGTAAAGACCCCCATACCAATGCGGCCATTAACATATTAGCCAGAAACATTAAGTTATGGCTTTAGTTTTTGAGTTGAATAGTTAAAAGTCTGATATAAAAGACTTAACCCAAGCTAAACTACATATTTAAATAGAAATACAATAATTTGTTTGAAAACAACCCTCAAAATTAACAATTCATGCTATTGGCAAGAAAAATCAACAAAACCACCCCCTTTTTTCCATGACATGCAAATCCTTACATACAAAAACTTGGATTATTTGCCAAAACATTAATATTTTTTGCTTCAAATAGTCTAAGTTGGTATACAAATCAAACACAGACACAAAAAGGGTATATTATAGGTATTTATCCACAAAATTTTGAAAAAATAACCAAAACATATTAGCAAGCTAGGTAATGAAAAAAGGGCAAAATCACATATGTCGCGCATCTTAATAGTGGTAAAAAATTCACAAATTTTAAGATTTCTGGAAACAAATTGTGGAATAGGACTACAACACACTATTCGAAGAATAATTCATCACTTTAAGCCAGTTAAATATTTTGTAACTAGAAATTTTTGAGACGTTCATGACTCGCAGTGAAATTTTGACCAAAAATCATGTCGCGACAATGAAATTGGCATTTATGAGCCATTGTTCCTATAAATGAAAGAAAGGAAGCAAATCTAGTCTGTTTCACAGTTGTAATGTGCAAAGGCAATGATTTAGGCCATTAAATGAGTATTTTATACATTTTTGATTTTTTGGTTAGATCCAGTACTGGGCGATAACCGCTGCTGGTGGACCAGAGGTCCCCGAGGGTAATCACAAGCCTGGTAGTCAGACTTGTCTGACACGAATTACCATAAAATTTCTAATATGTTGTCGCTGAAATTTCCGATTGTTAAATTCAAAATTGATGAAAACACCCGGTTTCTTTCCTTGTAATGCACATGGTCGATATCCTCGGTGCTGGATTTGGCTTCCTTGTTCGAACGTTTTGGTTTTGAGTACTTTTCGTTTTCAACTGTTTTGGAATTGGATCTTCCAATGTTTTGGTTTAAATGCTACTGATGAGAGGTTACTCCTTGAAATATCGATATATAGCATATCCAAATTAACCGTTTATACCCGCGTTTTGGTATTTGTAATTACAGAATATTTTTGTTGGAGAATAAAATTTACTAATAGTTGTGTGTAGCCTAGACCTACATTACTTCATCTGAATAAAAAAAAATGATTGTTTTATCATGTTTTTTGTTGTGGTGGGCCAGTATAAAGACCCCCATACCAATGCGGCCATTAACATATTAGCCAGAAACATTAAGTTATGGCTTTAGTTTTTGAGTTGAATAGTTAAAAGTCTGATATAAAAGACTTAACCCAAGCTAAACTACATATTTAAATAGGATGATGCGGTTAATCTCTGATGCATCATAGATTTAATGGTATTGTAAACTCTTGAACTCTGTCTTAATGAATAATTAGTATGTTTAGATAACGGGGTTGCAGAGACATAAAACTTGTCGTAAGTCTGTCTGCTCTTTTAAAATGTCAGTCTGGTCTTGTTATGCATGCACGACTTTAATGATGTCGATTCATGTGCTAGATATTGTCAGTTTGTAGTTTGTCTTAGATTTATAAACATGTAGACTTTTAGTATTCCGATCTCTTATTCTATATGAAAATCATGGATACATAAAATATAGGCACCGCTAGTTCCCCGTGTTGCAAAGCACGCAACACTTGTCCTGCATATTTCTCCACTTTAGATCTTCAATCGGGGTTTTATCAGCTCGATATTTACCCATCCTCTCGCCCTTTTAAAGCGTTTCGATGTCACATGGGCCTTTTTCAGTTCAAACGTTTACCCATGGGTCTAAAAAATAGTCCGCTAACTTTTCAAAGGGTTATGGAAGCTGTTCTAAGGGGATTAAATTGGAAGTTTTCTCTTGTATATCTGGACGACATCATCGTCTTCAGTAGAACATTAGATGAACACATTTCGCATCTGAAGCAAATATTTGAGAGACTTAGAAGTGTTGGACTTAAACTTCACCCTAAGAAATGTTCGCTTGCGAAAAGAGAAATTAAATACCTTGGACATATTGTGAATGCAAAAGGAATTTCTCCAGATCCGGAAAAAGTCAGTGCCGTTGAGACTTATCCCGTCCCGCAAAATATTAAACAACTCAGAGCATTTCTTGGACTATCAGGTTATTATAGAAAATTTGTGAAGGATTATGCGAAAATCGCGTCACCATTGTACGAACTTACCAAAAAGAATGCAGACTTTAAGTGGACACATTCGTGTCAAACTTCTTTCGAAAATTTAAAAGCAGCGCTTCTTTCGCCTGTTATATTAGGATTTCCGCGTTACGATCAACCGTTTAGACTTTATTCCGACGCTAGTGCATTTTCATTGGGATGTATATTGTGCCAAGTTCAAGACGGCGAGGAACGAATTATAAGTTACGCAGGAAGGACTTTATCAAGTTCAAAAGAAACTTTGGCATAAGCGAGAAGGAATGTCTTGGTTTGATTTATGGAATTAAGCAATTTAACTGTTTTTTTAAGGCATAATTTCTTTGAAGCGTATGTTGACCATTCTGCGTTAAAATGGTTATTGACAATGAAAGAACCAGTTGGAAAGTTTGCGCGATGGGTCGCGTTGATTCAGTCTTACAACTATGACCAAAAGAATCCGCCTCCGCTGCCGTCAAGGTCGCTGCGGCTAGAATAGCAGAAGAAAATTTATGGACAATAGAAAATTTGAAGGAAAATCATTGATTAGACATGTGGTATAAAGACATAATTACGTATCTTGAAAGTGGCGAGTTACCAGCTGACCAGAAAAAGCGCCGTGACATTTTAATTATATGTGGTTTTTATGTACTTGATAATGGTATTCTATTTCACGTGTTCACTCAAGACAGAAAAAAAGATTAAAAACAGTGACTTACGTTTACAAATCTGTGTACCTAAGAAATTTGTCACAACAGTTTTAACAGGGACTCATAACTCGTTATTATCAGGAAACCATATGGGTATACATAGGACTTTGGCTAAAACCCGAATGCGTGAGTGAGTGAGTGAGTGAGTTGGTGTTTTTCGCCCGTGCAACGCTATATAGGTTATTTACAGGCGATGAACATGAAAAGGATGATAAAATGAACATGAAATGATGATGATAAATGAAATATGGGGATGGGGTGGGACACAAAGGATCGGTAAATTTTGAAGAACCACAGGAAAATGGGGAGAGGTGGGTAGGGTCGGAAAATTTAGCCTATGTGGTGCACTACTGGGCGGTCCACAAAGGGGTCTTTTACGTGCATGAAGCGTGGCACTCTCCACACACGTTGGCCCACTATGGTCGGCGGTCAGGGTTTCCGTATTATAGACTTGACAACCCCCGCGGACGAGGGCTACCCTATTCAGCCACCTAGGGTACACACTTGGTCGCTCTGTGGGCTGAGCACTGACCCGACGTCAGAATCCAAAGACCCTTAGTCGCCTCTTACGACAAGCTAGGCTCTGCTGCGGGCCTATTCGCCACCCGGGCCCCGCACGGGACGCGATACTATTGGCCGTCCTTGATACTATTAGCCGTCCTTGAATTCAGATGTTATTGAATGGGTTAAATCATGTGAGCCTTGTTGCCAGAGAAAAAGACCACAAACATTGACAAAAGCTAAATTAGTCCCCATGCCTGTTCCAACAACACCATTTCAGTCAGTTAGTACAGACATTCTAGGTCCTTTTAAACCATCTAAGGATACGGGTAATGCGTACGTCCTTGTGTTTATTTGCTACATGACAAAGTATGTCGAACTCATTCCGCTTCCAAACATACGCGCAGCTACGATAGCCTAAGCCTTTCTTAAAAATGTCATCTGTCGCCATGGCATACCAAACATCTTACATTCCGATAGAGGAACTTCGTACTTAGCAAATATTGTGACTGAAACGTGCAAATTACTTGACATTAAAAAGACGAATACAACCAGTTTTCATCCTCAGTGCAATGGTCAAAGTGAAAGAATGATGTCAACGATTTTGAATTCTTCAGCGAAACACATCGAGGACGATGATATGAACTGGGACAAATTTTTACCGTTTATCCAGTTTGCATACAATTGCAGTCCGTGTTTGGATAGTACCGATTACAGTCCGTTTTTCCTTGTACATGGACGCCATCCTCGTACGCTATTAGATGCAGATATTGACAATTTTGACATTCCGGTTACGTGCCGTGATTATGTTAGAACGTGTCGAGAAAGCAAGAGCCACAGCCATTGAAACTTTAGAAGAACGTAAGAAACAGATGAAAGATAAAGCAGACAAATCAGTCCATGAACCGCAGTTCTCAGTTGGAGATATTGTGTACGTGTACCGACCCGTTGTCGCTCCTGGTAAACAGAGAAAATTTATAAGGCCTTGGGTGGGACCATTTTATATTTCTGAAAAATTGTCCCCTCTCCATGTCAAAACTAGAAGGAAGTCAGATGGGAAGTTGGTCAAAAATAGGGTACACATTAATAGGTTAAAGCATGGGTTTCTTTGGGTTGATAAACCACAAGACGTAAACCCACCTGAAGGTTTAGATGCTGTAGAACCTTTTGTTCTGGGAGACGAAGAAGTTCCCGCAAACAGCATAGATAGTCAGTCAGAAACAAATGAAACTGAAATTGTTAATGACTTACATGTTGATGCAAATGATGAAGAGTATGAGGTTGAGAAAATTTTAAGAAAGAAATATTCAAATGGTACTTGGTTGTATAGAGTTAAATGGCAAAATTATGATGCAAAGCACAATTCCTGGGTAAACTTCAAAGATTTGAATAAGAAATGTCAGGAATATGTTTCTGAAATGCATAGTAGAATTTTTACTGATAGAAGTAGCAAGAAATAGATGTGATTTGATATAAAAGGTTAACCAGTGAGATAAATTCAAGAGAAGGTCAAGGTTGGTCTCACCTCTGTTAAGGTAGCCAATTCTAATTGAGCATAACGATACAGTGTGATTTCACTGTCTATGCATATTGTTTGTTTTTGTAGTAGTTTAGTGATTTTTCATTTTAATAGTAGTATTAGATTTTTTTCTCTCTTTTATTCTGTTTTCTATTTTTTTAACGACAGAAGTTTTTGTTTTCTTAATTATTTTTCTAATTGGTTAAAATTGATATCTTAGATATTTTTAGTGAATTGGCCATTCATGTTTAAAATCTTTGAGATATTTTTATATCATGACGTCTGGTATTATTTTTTTAATCAATTACGAAAATGATCAAGTCTATAAAATCCAATTTATTATAAATTTCATTTTAAAGTTTTTTTGTTTTTTTTTTCTTTAGCTGTTTTTTTTACTTTTTGGATACATTCAATATTTACTTTTTTTTCAATTTGAAGTTTCCCTTTATTTTTTTAATCAGAGAGTGGAACTCTGTTTGAAAAGCGAGAAGTGATGTTGCGGTTAATCTCTGATGCAACATAGATTTAATGGTATTGTAAACTCTTGAACTCTGTCTTAATGAATAATTAGTATGTTTAGATAACGGGGTTGCAGAAACATAAAACTTTTCGTTAGTCTGTCTGCTCTTTAAATGTAAAATGTCAGCCTGGTCTTGTTATGCATGCACGACTTTAATGATGTCGATTAATGTGCTAGATATTGTCAGTTTGTAGTTTGCCTTAGATTAATAAACATGTAGACTTTTAGTATTCCGATCTCTTATTCTATATGAAAATCATGGATACATATAATATAGGCACCGCTAGTTCCCCGTGTTGCAAAGCACGCAACAAGAAATACAGTAATTTGCTTGAAAACAACCCTCAAAATTAATAATTCATGCTATTGGCAAGAAAAATCAACAAAACCACCCCCCTTTTTTCCATGACATGCAAATCCTTACATACAAAAACTTGGATTATTTGCCAAAACATTAATATTTTTTGCTTAAAGTAGTCTAAGTTGGTATACAAATCAAACACAGACACAAAAAGGGTATATTATAGGTATTTATCCACAAAATTTTGAAAAGATAACCAAAACATACTAGCAAGCTAGGTACCTGTACGAAATGAGCCGCCTGGTTATATCACGTAAACCAGGCGTAATTTGTTTTTTTACCAGGCGTAACTTACATTACGTATGGATGGAAGATCCAGGCGTCAATCCAGGCGTAAACCAGGCGGAAAATGAGGCGTAATATTTAAATGAGATCAACCAGCTGGTTAATAATCCAGGCGCAATATGCAAATTAACTGGCTAGAAAAGCAGGCGTCAGTAAAAACCAGGCGTAAATTTATCCAGCTGGTTTCAATCCAGGCGTAAATTCATTTGATCCGGATTTGGTCAAAGTAAGCCGGGAAAGATTAGAAAAGGGGATGCTTTACAGTGGCAAAAACCAAATAATAAGTATTAAAGAACATGTATCATAACAAAATATGCCAAAACTTTGAATATAAATCAAGCTAACTGAAAAAAAAGCTGAATTTTTCAATTTAATGCTTCATTAATGTACAATTTAAATTGCATTGCATTGATTCTCAATGATCTCACTATATCCACTATATACATAATTGTTGTTGTTTCTATTGAGTTCCATAAAAATCTGGAGGTTCTGAAAACATTGAATAATTTGAATATAACTAAATAGTGACAAAGCCAGGAAGGTCCCTGTCAACAAAAGTTAAGAAATTATGTAATTCTTTAAATAGTACCTAAAAATCTTTCAAACTCAAAAATGGCCGGATTTCATTAAACAGGAAGAAGGTGAGCGACAGACCTGAAAAATCAAATCCCACGTTATGGAACCCCTACCCAATGCTGTATACCAAATATCAAATGGCTGTGAAAAGTAGTTGCTGAGAAAACTGTCACCCAAATTTCGTCTGCCATTTTATCACCCCAGATTTTTCACCCTGTAAAATCCGGCCAAAACCTGTGTAAAATTTAAAATCTGTATTCTTTAGGGTTTTTGAGTTTAAGCATTCACAAAAATCATTGACAAACAGGCACAGTCAAAATGAAAACTAGTTCTTCTGTATCCTTGTGTGGGGCCCTTATCATTATTGTTTATGTAAATGTAATATCACTTCAGTTCTGGCTAAGCCTTTTCTTTTATCTTTTTCCTTCAATGTGACACCTGCTCTGTTATGGCATTGTTCATGTCAGATGGTTTCGGCACTTCCTTTTCATTTTTTTTTGCACCACTTTATAGTGTATTCTGAAAAAGAAGAAAAATTTGTGCCATACTTAAACAAGTAATTTAATAGCTAATGTATGTTGCAGATTGATGAAATAATGGAACACTGTATGAATAAAAAGCAGGACCTATATTATGAATATCTTAGATATTCATTAATATCACCTTTCAGAATCTGTACCACATGCTGTAAAAACCTGAGATATCTCTACCAGACAAAGGGTTGATAATGGTCAAGAGTTTATAAATCATGTGGTATGGATTTAAGTGTTTAATGTTCATTGTATTGCATAATATATGTATTAGTTATTCACTTCATGTTTATTTAAAAGGAGGGCGTAGTCCGACGACATAATTAAACATGAGGTGAATTATTTTCTACCTAGGATTTAATCTGTTATCAGCTTGTTTTAACTGAGAATTCGTCTGAAGGGGAAATTATTTTATAATTCACCTCGGACCTCTGCTGTCACTTATCTTTTAGTGTTGTATGATTGGTTAGCAAACTAGAAATGAATAAATATGCATACTAGAAAAATATATATATATAACTTGTGATGTTTGATGTTTTTTATGTGATTATAGTATAAACAGAATGATAGAGCATCTAATTATGCTTATTCACTACATAATATATATCAGGTACAAAATTAGCAATACTTTTATTCTCCAATTTTGATCAGGTTGAAAAATAAAACATGATAGAGTAATAACTTATATCATGTTATATAGAAACGCTGTGGAAAGACAGCATGAACATAAAAGTATGTATCAAAATTGCCTCACCTTTAATAGCTTCCACTCGTTCCTTATCTAGAGGCCCGGGTGGCGAATAGGCCCGCAGCAGCGCTAAGCTTGTCGGTAAAAGTCCACTAAAGAGCGCTCAGAAACCTGACATCGGGTCAGGCCGCTTTGCCCACAAAGCGACTGGGATGTGTGCCCCAGGTGGTTGAATGGGGCAGCCCTGACATCGAGAGATGCGGGGTCGTCAGGCGATAATGCGGAAAACCTGACCGCAAACCATAGTGGTGCATCGTGTTGGGAAAAAATGTCACGTTCCTCGCACGTTTAAGAACCCTGCTGCAGGTCTCGGTAAGAGTAGGACCCGTAGGATCCCCATGCAGGAGGCTAAATTTCCCGTCCCTACCCATTACTCCTTTTTCCAGTGGCAGTCAAAACTCTCCTACCCGATTGGCCTTGTGTCTCCATTTCCTCCACTTCATCATCATTTCATGTTCATTGTATCACCACTTTCATGTTCATCTCCCGGATATAGCCGAAATCGTGCTGCTTGGGAGTAAAGCAATAACTAACTAACTAACTAACCTTATCTAGAGGAGGTTGAGTTTCTCCCTGCTTCGGTTTTGTTATGCCTTTACCCCTGGAATTTGCCAAAGTTTCTTCAGTGAAGACCCTTATGAGAAGTTTATAACACAAGGTGTAACCCGGCTTTGGAGCTCTTCTTGCAGCAGCAGTTGCTGCTCGAATCACACCAGTTTTTATCAATACTGATGGAAATGCCTTTAGAAGTGGTTCAGTCTAAATGCAAAAGAAAAGTAAATAAATTTGAATCAACACTCAACATACCTATAGATTTTGAGGCATGTAAAACTGGATGTAGCATCTTATTTGATTGAACAACAAAAACATTGCAGCAAAAAACATAGTGCACAAATAATGCCACAGACTGATAAAGAAATCAACTGCAAATGAACACTGTTATGATCTAGCTTAAAAATAAATTTTAATTATGGTGTTCTCTTACATCAGACCACAAAAAACATAGTGCCTGTAACTTTATTTACTATCATCAAGTATGAAATTGATGCAATGAGCTATATAAAGAGAATGTAGTTCTCTCTTATGAGGTAAAAGGTTCATAAGGAAATTTTTCAACACTAGGCAGTATTTTATTATTTAATGCTTTTATTGATTGATTTTAATTGAGTAAACAGCAACAATACCTTGTCTTCTGTCTCTGTTTGTGGTGTTTGTGGTGTTTCACAGTTAAATTTTTTTGGTGATCTTTGCAATGGTGCAGTTTCTGTTGCACTGCATGATTCCTATAAAAAAAACCCAAAAGAAATCAAATTACAGAACAAATTTTGTTATGCCTGATGCATGTTTTATCGTATGGTTTAAGAGGCACTATATCCAAAATATATATTTATATATACATCTTTTATCATATTTATTGTACAACCTGTGAAAATGTGTTTAAATTCAAGAATTATGTGAAATATATGTATGACATCAACAAGCATTAGTCTAAGCCTTTAATAAATCCCTTATGTGGTGATGGTTACTCTAATCATAGTTTATGTAAATTGTTAATTGTTGGAAGCATCAATTTTTTGTATTCTCGAGTTTTTATTAAATGTGTCACCCATGCTCATGATGCTATGATTATCAAGTGTGCAAAATCTGATGGCTTTAAACTTTGAGATATACCGGTAAGCTTAAAAACAATTTTACATGCTTAAAGGCCAAAGTAAACCTGGCATTTGCAGAACAAATTTCATACTAACAAGGAAATGTGTCAAGATGACACTGATGCCCTGCTGGCAAATAAAATAAAACTGTTTTTACAAAATTACAAATACTAAAACACGGGTATAAACGGTTAATTTGGATATGCTGTATTTAAATATTTACAAAATTTGGTAAGTTCAAGGGCCATTATTTAGGTAAACAGTGGGCCGGAACAAAACTCAAACTTGACCTGTAACTCATCATGGTAGACTCACATACCAAAAATCTTTTGAATATATGCAAGGATGTTGAAAAAAAGTGCAGAAAACTGTTATTTTGACAAAATTTGCTAAGTTCAAGGGCCGTAATTTAAGTCAAAATCAGTGGACCAGAAGAAAACTCAAACAAGAATGTTTCACTCCACGAAATACAGCCAAAAAAATGATCTATAGATGCATGATATATATTTTTTTTAAACATAATTACCTCAACAGAATTGTCCTCTACCTCAACAGAATTGTCCACCTCATCTTGCTTACTGTACTGTTGTTCTTTGTCAAAATAGTCCACCACTGATTTGAGATATACCTGGACTTCTGGTTTAACAAAATTCCTGATTGCCTGATTAACTTCACATGTAGGTACTAAAATATTGTTGAAAACAAATGTTACTATTATGTACAGGATTATTTTCAAATTTGATCAAATAAATATTCAATTTATATGTGCATGTGTTAATAATTTGTAATAATTGTTCACAAAACTGATCTGATATTTTTCTAAAGGGGGGCACAGCACACTATATAATTACATTTACTTAACTAAATTTCAGACCATTACGCTTGAGAGTGTTAAGATTGGTTTGCAACACATTCATTTATGTACATGTACATTGATTATCACAGAATTAAGAAAAACAGACATTCAGCATTAGCACTTATTTTACCAAACATGTCCTGTAATCATAAATTGCAATGGAAAAAGTCAAAATATTTTACCAGACCAAGCAAATTCTACCAGATTTGTCTGATGTCCGACATATCTAAAGAATGACTGTTATTTGTAAGGCCATGCAGGTAAAAAAAAACAAACCTGGAATTTGATGTGTTGATTGCTTTTTGGTCCTCTCTTTTATGTGTGCATTGTCATCCTGTTGGTTTTGCATATGGTTGTTTGAGGGGTCTTGTACAGGTACATGTATGTCAAATCTCTCTATATTATTACACGTTGTAACAAGATCCCATGTGTCTAACATTGATGTAGAACTTGACGATGCATTTGGTCCTCTGGCTCTGGTATTTATGTTATCTAGCACGTGATAACTTTTGGTGGGACAAATCTGGCTAAACTGGTTTGGATAATGGTTATGTCGCTTTTCATGTGGCCCAGATAGATCAGGCAAGGGAGGCAGCGAGTTACAGACTTCATTAGTGTAATTTACATTTACTGGTTCTTTTATTTGCTCTTGGTGGTGCTTCGGTGTATTCATGTTATCTAGAGTCATACATGTGATGTATTAGGAACTGTTGGGTGTAGTGGTTTCAATAAATAAATGCTCTCTGTTGACCTCTGGCTCATGTTTTTTTCCTTGGTTTTCATCTTAATCTGCTGTAGATGCAGGTGGACCAAGTTGTGACATAAGGTCACACATTATCAGGGATGTTGTTTTGGTTGCAGCCTCTTCACATTTCTTTTTTTGATTCTTCTCTTGAAGAAGTCCCTTCTTATCATTCTTTGATGACTTACGATCATCGGCTGTCTTATCATTCGTTTCATGTGCCTGCTGCTTATCATTCTTTTTCAATTATTTTTTGTTTCTTTTTCTTAGGGCTAATTTCAATGTCTTGCTCTTTGCTTTCTTTTAGCCTTTCAGTCTCAGTCCTGCTTCGTTTAGCATTTACATGTAACTCTTGTGATTGATTTAAATTTATGGCGTAAGTAAAAAGTTCCCCCGGAACTTCACTCGGTTTCTCTTTGTACTTTTTCCTAAGTTTTCCATCCGACTTAGTAGCAAAGTTTAGCAAGTCTTCTTCGTTGTCTGAAAGCAAAATAGTTGAATTTTGTTTACCGGAAGTAATAAATGTTTTATACAATTTTACGATGTCGGAAAAATCTTTAAATTCCGGATTTTCATACATGTGCGAAAGGAAATATGATATGTTCGCGGTTCTAGACTAAATTAATTTATTTTAAAATATTTGTTGTTTTTTTTTCAAATCGACTCTTTGTTAATAAGAATAGACAAATAAATTTAAAATTACAAATTATGGTCGTACCGAACAAATTTATTCTTACCGTGTAGTTTGATTACAGTCCCATTGTATGTGGTCCTGCCCCATTTCGTTGTTACTTTCGCCTTTGGTTCAAGTGTACATCCTTCTTCTACACTCAAGTTTTTGTCTTTTGTGTTTACAACACTCAATGTTGCATTTTCTATGAAATAGATGCATGCATACATGTTGAATATTTGATGTTTTGATTTGAACGGTGGTGATGGCGGAAAAGGAATATTTCAAAAGTAGCGCTGCAGATATGCGCGCTTGAAATTTTAGCAAGATTGAGGCGCGCTATGGGGATCGAATCATTATTTAGATAACTAGTATATTTATAAAATATTATTAAATAACCTAAATTGTTTATGATTTATTATTATTATTTTAATTATCATATGCCTAACGAAAGTCAATCAGGTTTCAGCCCTTAAGATAAAAAAAGAAGGTGCCAAAAAAGAATTATAAGCAAAAAGCAAAAATATAATCCCCGATGGGGCACCTCTATTGAATCATAGATATATCTCAGTGTCACTTTACACAAATCAAAATGGAGGTTCCTAACAAGAAAAAAAGGAGAGAACCTTATGGTAAAACATGTACTGAAAACACTGATGACGAGAATCGGGTTTTGGAAAACCGATTCGATGACGTTGATTCCGTGACGATAGACACCTTCGTGGATATTGCATGCCCAGAAACAGTTAGCGCTGTTGAAGAGGCGAGTACTACCACCATTATAATTTTAGCTAATGTTTTACAATATACATGCAGTTCTAAACAAACAAAAAAAAATACGCTACACAGACTTTAATTCCATCGCTTAACATTATGTTGCTGCGAGCACATGTCCACGTGTGCAAGTGAGTACTTATAAGGTCTTATAACATGTTGCACAAAACTGTGACAGTCACGGCACAACTTTCATCAATTTAAAGACAAATGTGGCGTTATTCTAATCTTAACCTAATTTTCGTTATTGTGTCTGTTTGTTTTATTTTATTTTTGTTTATATATATAATAACAAGCAAGCGGGTCTTATATCCGGATAAAGTTTCGTGTCAGATCCGGAAAGAGGTTCCATAACAGAATCAGTTGAGCGCTTTTAAAAGGGAAAATCAAACCAATAGAAAACGGGCATTACTTAAACAACGATCTTTAAAAAAAAAAAACATTCGAAACCTAAAAAAAACTATGTAAATGTCACTTAAGCATGCGTCCCTTAACATTTACAGTATTAAATTAAATGACTGGACCCATATTTTACATTACAAGTGAAATCGTTGTTACTAATTTACTGTAATAACAGTTGACGATACAGAGATGTGGAAATTGTAAGTGTACGCAACACACTACGAGAATTTAAAAAGGCACTGGATACGGTTACCTGGAAAAGTAACAATAAGAAATAAATTATTGTTACCTGACACCGGAAGGACGGACTAACGGAAAACCATGTAACGGACACGGACCTGTTTTAATGGAAGTAACAATAAGTATTTTTCTTATTGTTACTTTGTGTTATTGTTACCTGTCTATGAATTTGAATACTGTTGTTGTATTAAGAATGTTATTAACAATATGTACATTTCTATATATTTATATTAGGTTTTTGTAATTGAAAACTTGAAATAAAAAATATTTTTAACCTTTATTCTAACTAATAAAACTACTGGTGACTTGAATTGTGATAATGAAAGTACACATAATGAAACATCGTCTTTTCTATAATACCATCCCAAGTTAAAACATTTGGTTTGTTTTGCCTTCGGCCCGAACCGAAAAAAAACAATGTGGGGTTCAGAATTCTGAGAATAGGGAGCCGACTGACTGGCCTAAGAGGGGACCCGCTTTGGTCACGCTTCCGTGAATGATTGTCTTTATATTCAACCAATATTTTCCGCCAAAAGGAGGTGACCAGCCCCCCCTCCTTGGATCCGCGTATGAAAATGGCTTCCGAGTTGCAGGCGGCGAATAAAATTCTATTCACTTATTGAATTGAAGAAAAGTTAAATTCGTATCAAGAATTTTTGCTATCAAATTTGTTTAACTTAAAATAACTTCCTTTAAGTTATTCCTTATTCAAATTTAATAATTGTTTTTTAATGTCACTAACTGTACCATGTGCTTAAAAAATAGTTTTAAAAAATTGTTGTTAGTCTATTCATTTTACGGTAACAAAAACGAGCCACAACAATAAGAAAAAATCTTATTGTTACTTTCATAAAAACAGGTCCGCATCAGTCAACTGGTTAATATTTTACTTTGACTTCCGGCGCCAGGTAACAATAATTATTTTCTTATTGTTGCTTTTCCAGGTAAATCAGGTAATCTTAGCCAGTTTGATTTAAAAAAGCACAATGGAAAACAGGCAGCAGTCTTCAACATGACCAGAGATCGCTGCTCGCCGGCTTGCATTGGCCCAAGACTAAAAATACAATACATATTAGTTTCAAAACCAATCCCTTAATTATCAACGAAAGGCCCATTTCTAGACATGGAACAAATTCAATAAACAGATCATAAATAGATGACAGAGACAAACAAAAGCTTAGACAAAGATTCCTGGCTTAGGACAGGCACATATAAAATGTAATTTAGGTATCCAGTATCACAGATTAAGATTTTAGTAATCACAAAACACAAGATCTTCACAAAAATTGACATTTTGCTTTCAATCTTTATCAATGTAATTTTATTTCCTAACAGCATGGAACTCTTTTAGCAGTCTTTTGATATTTTATAATTGCACTGGTCATGACATTTACATGTATGTAAGGCCTAAACAATGTGTGTTTCATGTTTCCCTACCTTCCCTAGTTTTTCATGCGGACCCTAGCCTTTTTATTGCTATTATTGGTTATTTTGATTAGGCACAGTTTTTTTTTTGCCTAATTATTATAGTATTGATGTGTTTTTTCTTTAAAATTTACACAGGAATTACTCCAGGGGTCGCCAACACCTACAGATATTCAAGACCACTCAATTTATGGATCTCCTGACAGTAACAGTTCTTGCAATTCAATTGCTGGATCTCCTGACAGTTCTTGCAATGCACGTGTAGGTATAGGGTGGCAGGGGATAATGATTTTGATACAAAATAGAAGAATTCTACATCGTTACAATTGTACAAGTAATAATTGCTACATTATGACATTGTACATTCACAGAAGTACATGTAATAAAAAAGGATAAATTGGGTTATTGATAAACAATACACATGTAATAATCTTTATTCTTATCCTAAAATTTATTTATATGCACTAGTAAGCGAGTTGTTAACTCACTCATCAATCAGACTTCATTTTTGTGAGCTATTATCATCACTTGGCGTCCGTCGTCCGTCCGTAAACTTTTTAAAACGTTAACTCCTCTGACACCATAAGTCCAATTGAAACCAAACTTGGTATGGTTGTTCATTAGCATTCGGTGCTTAGAACTGATGTGGGGATTTTTGATTCGTCGTAAAACATGGCCGCCGTGGCTAAAAATAGAACATAGGGGTAAAATGCAGTTTTTTGCAAATAACTCAAAAACGGCTACAGATATCAAAATTCTGGCATATTGTAAAAGTGATCAGCACCTCAAGATCTACCTACCCTGAAATTTTGAAGATAATCAAACAACCCATGTAGGAGTTATTGCCCTTTTTGTGGATTTTTTTTGCAAATTTTGCACCTGTTTAGCTCAATATCTTGAAAACTATACAAGATATTTGAGAAATTCAATTGCATATTGTTAAACACATCAAGATCTACAAAATATGTAATAGGGTCAACGTTGTAGAACCTTACCTTTTAGGAGTTATTGCCCTTAGAACGTCAAAATTGAGCATTTTAACAGCATTTCCTCATTACATTGAAAACGTTAACTCCTCTGACAGTTCAAGTCCAATTGGAACCAAACTTGGTATAGTTGTTTATTAGCATTAGGTGTATAGAACTGATGTGGGGATTTTTGATTGGTCGTAAAATATGGCCGCTGTGGCTAAAAATAGAACATAGGGGTAAATGGCAGTTTTTTGCAAATAACTCAAAAACGGTGACAGATTTTACAATTTTGATTGGAAACAAAAGTGATCAGCACCTGAAGATCTACCAGCTCTGAAATTTTGAAGAAAATCCAACGACCCATGAAGAAATTATTGCCCTTTTTGTGGATTTTTGGCAAATTTTGCACCTGTTTAGCTCAATATCTTGACAACTTTACAAGATATTCGAGAAATTTAAATTGCATATTGTTAAGCACATCAAGATCTACAAAATATGAAGTAGGGTCAACGTTGTAGGACCTTTCCTTTGAGGAGTTATTGCCCTT
This sequence comes from Arcuatula senhousia, assembly GCA_963971305.1. Classification (NCBI taxonomy): domain Eukaryota; kingdom Metazoa; phylum Mollusca; class Bivalvia; order Mytilida; family Mytilidae; genus Arcuatula; species Arcuatula senhousia. The sequence goes on from OZ020308.1 coordinate 32,419,899, forward strand.
AGAACGTCAAAATTGAGCTTTTAAAAAGCATTTCCTCATTACATTGAAAATGTTAACTCCTCTGACTTTTAAAGTCAAATTGGAACCAAACTTTGTATTGTTGTTTATTAGCATTAGGTGTATAGAACTGATGTGGGGATATTTGATTGGTTGTAAAACATGGCCGCTGTGGCTAAAAAATAGAACATTGGGTTAAACTGCATTTTGTTGCTAATAACTCAAAAAGGTTGACAGATTTTTGAATTTTAAATGAGATAAAAGTGATCTGCACCTTAAGATCCACCATATTGTCAGATGACCCCCTTATTAAACTTGTGACCCTTTCAATGTCAAATAGATTTTGCCTAATAGTCTTTACTTCAGGCACATATGTCAGGTGAGCGATTCAGGCTCCTGGGAGCCTCTTGTTCATGATGAAAGCCGGTTGATCGAAAGGTCAAGTTGTGTTAGACTTTTTTATTATATTCATGTTCATGATATTGATATACTGAACCAGAGATTTAATATATATAAATATGTATGACAATTTACATGTTATTTAAAATAAAACCTTGGAATCGCTTGTTCTTGCTTAACTTAATTTAAATTTATATTTAAAATTGTTTTGTAATTATCTATACAGGATAAACCTGAGAGAATCCCCAACAATGTGCTTGCAACTGATGCTATTGATGAGACTGGGTCAAATGTATCTTCTGACCTGACTGATGTATAAATGACAAGTGAAGATGAGTTTGAACATGAAGAAAATGATGTCTTTTTTTATGCATCAGATACAGACACTGATGGAGATGATGATAATGGGGCAGACTGTAATAAAGATTCTGATAATGAACCCATCTACCCTGGAGCAAAAACTACCATCGGAACTTTTATGCTCCTGCTTGCTATATTTTGCTGTAAACATAACATCACTGGAGATGGAATACAACAGATGCTGCAGATAATTGCCCTTGCTTTACCTGAAAACCATATCTTATGCACAAGTTTACATGCTTATAAACAGTTCTTCAAAAACCTGAAAAATTCATTAGTCTATCACTATTACTGTCCTCACTGCCTAGGGATAATTGAAGATATTACAGTTAAAAATTGTCCAAATGAGCTATGCAAGAAATCTGTCAACAAAGACAGTTATTTCTTAGAGATCCCAGTTGTCAGTCAGCTGAAAACCCTCTTTTCTCTGGGAGGCTTTTATGACTTATTACAACATCGGTTCAGCAGAAATGTTCCTGAGGGCGTATATGAAGACCTTTATGACGGTAACCTGTATAATCGTATATCAGAAATGAAGGCCCACTGAATAATGGAGGGAACATTTCGTTCATTTTTAATACAGATGGTGCTTCTGTGTTCAAATCCAGCAACTATTCAATATGGCCAATTTATCTAGTTATCAATGAGCTCCCATATAGGGAGAGGATGAAGAAAGAAAACACTATATTAGCTGCATTATGGTTTGGCAGTTAAAAACCCTCCATGTCAACGTTTTTGAAACCTTTTTTAGACTCCATGAAAAGTTTGGCAGAAGGAGTAGGATTATTTGCACCTAGTATTGGAAAGTTCATTTGCAAAGCTTTCTTATTGTGCGGCACTGCATCTTCCAGCAAGACGTTTACTGTGCAACTGTAATCAATATAATGGAGCATTTAGTTGTTGGAAGTGTTTGCAAGAGGGCAAAACTGCAAAAAGAGGAAAAGGACATACCAGTCTTCCCGTACAAAGGACATCCGAATCAATTATGAATAATGCTAGGCAAGCAGTTGAGGAAAACAATGTGAGAAATGGAATCAAAGGACCATCATGGCTTCTATTTTTTCCACGCTTCAACATACAAAAAGGGATATGCATCGATTACATGCATGGAATTTTACTTGAAGTTCAGAAACTTTTGATTAGACTCTGGTTCTCAGCTGAATTCTCTAAGCATGATTTTAGTATAGCAGAATCTGTATGTGTCGTTGACAAGCGATTGCAAAATTTGCGATCAACACTGGATATCTCAAGACTACCGAGATCAATTAATAAAGACCTTAAATGCTGGAAGGCTTCTGAATTTCGATCCTTTTTACTTTTCTATGGGGCCGTCGTATTGCAAGGAATATTGGTATACCAACACTATAGTCACTATTTGCTGCTTGTTAATGCAATACACATTTTATTGAAAAGTAGAACAACAGAACAAAGTCTATGCTATGCTGAATCATTGTTATTCAATTTTTGTGAAAATTTCAAAGGGTTGTATGACGAATGTTATATGACTCTCAATGTGCATCAGCTTCTTCATCTATCCGATAGTGTCCGTGACTTAGGTCCTCTTTATACCCATAGCTGTTTTTCTTTTGAAGACACAAATGGATTTTTATTAAAGATGATACAAGGAACCCAAGGCGTAGACAACCGAATAACTACAGGCCTATCCTTTGTGCAGAAATTACCGGAATTGAAAAACAAATGTATAAAGAAAGGAACGCAAGAAGACGAACTTTACAACTTGATAAATTCACCTTATGCATTGAAAAGAGGATTCAAAATCGATGACGGAATTTATGTTTTGGGTTCGATAAAGAAAAGATCAATAACAGACAGAGAATTTCAAGCCCTCTCAGATTATTATGGTGAAGTTCCTCAAAATGAAGAATTTTTATCTTTCAATCGAATCGAAATTCATCAAATGTTAATTTATAGTTTGGAATACAAAAGGATGATGAAAAGAGACAATTCCCCAATTTTGTTTCAAGATGAAGCTGGTGTTTTAGGACTTGGTAGAGTATTGTATTTTCTTCAAATTGCAAACCAACAATATGAAAATGATGATCATGAAAATGACCATGTTGCTCTGGTTAAAATGTTTAACGCAAACAATTTAAGTCCAGATCTTAGTATTACAGTTGTGGAAACAACAAATGAAATTAAGGTTGTGCCTGTGAATGCAATATTGTCAAATTGTATGTTTTTATCATTAGACAATCAAGAACAGTATGGTTTTGTGTGTATGTTTCCTAACAAACTCGAGTCTGACTAAACAGAGCAAACTTTACACAGCTATTATAGCTTTTGTGCAATTTAGTTTTGATCGAACATGTACACGTTATTTAACCTGTGTGTAACAACTGTACAATATTAATGTATGTACAATATACATTTGTTATAACGTTTTAACACACGGGGTTATTGTCATGGTTATATGCATTATATTTTTGAATTTAAAAGTTAAGTGAGTAAAAGTAAGGTCATACTAATGTGATTGATTGTGACAGGTACATTATGTACATGAATATCTCAGAATAACTCAAGGTTCTAATCCAGCTTTCTGAAAACATTTTTACACTAAAGTACAGTCCGAGTTAAATTTTTACATCAGACAACATGTTATTATGTTCCTAAAAATCTAGACATCATGTGACATAAAACTGAGAATGTGTTTATAATTTTATAATGGAATAGTCATATATACATGATATACATGTACTCATTATACATGTACAATGTATATTCTGAAAGCTAAAGATGTTAAAGTATCAGTATAATTTATACAATGTACATGATTTAGATGCTGAACTTCTCAACTCCACGTGGTGTAACCCATTAATAAAATAAAAAGCTACGCCGAGCGCAGCATGATACGACCGCAACAAGTTTAACCCTGTACTTTGGAGGCCTAATAAGGACAGTCCATTGTTTTGGTCACATGAAGCCCATGGTGGACTTACAAAGCTTTTTGACACATGCATCCTGTGGTGGACTTAAAAATGCATTTTTGACACATATATATTTACATCAACATCTAATACAAAAAGCCTTATTTATATACATGTAATAACTACAACTTAATTTTAAGTATAAAACTATTTGCCTTGACAAACTTTTAAAATTGGTGTTTTTGGCCCCTTTGACCCCTAATTTCTCGAAAACGGTAAGAGATATTGCAAATCTGATTGAAGAACGCAGCCAGGGATTTTCACAAGGATTCAAATGAAAAAAAGATTTTGAAAATTGGACCAAAAATAAACTAGAGGCAGGCTCCCAGGAACCTGAATCGCTCACCTTGTATTCGATGATACTTATATGCTGGATATTTTAACAAAGGGCTGCTACTCTGCGGAATTATCAATTTTAATGTTCTAAGGGAAATAACTCCTATCAAAAAAGGTCTTACATCTTTGACCCCATTACATAATTTTTAGATCTTTATGTGCTTAACCATATGCAATTTAAATTTTTCAAATATCTTGTATTGTTTTCAAGATATAAGTCTTAAAAGAGCAAAATTTGAAAAAAAAACAAGAAAAGGGGCAATAACTCCTACAACCATTGTCAGATCTTCTTCAAAACTTTAGGGCAGGTAGATCTTTATGTGCTGATCATTATTACTCAAATAGAATTTTAATATCTGTTACCATTTTTAAGTAATTTGAAAAAAAACTGCAATTTACCCTTATGTTCTATTTTTAGCCATGGCGGCCATGCTTTTAGTTGAATCGAAATTTCGAACGATAATTCTGTAGACCACATACTTCTGAACAACCATACCAAGTTTCATTTCATTTGACTAAGCAGTTTCAGAGAAGAAGATTTTTGAAAAGTTGAACAAAAAACTGTGAAAATGGTCAATTTTTACAATCCAAGTGGTATAACTCTAGTGGCGAATAGGCCCGCAGCAGAGCCTAGCTTGTCGTAAGAGGCGACTTAGGGTCTTGGGATTCTGACGTCGGGTCAGTGCTCAGCCCACAGAGCGACCAAGTGTGTACCCTAGGTGGCTGAATAGGGTAGCCCTCGTCCGCGGGGGTTGTCAGGTCTATAATACGGAAACCCTGACCGCCGACCATAGTGGGCCAACGTGTGTGGAGAGTGCCACGCTTCATGCACGTAAAAGACCCCTTTGTGGACCGCCCAGTAGTGCACCACATAGGCTAAATTTTCCGCCCCAACCCACCTCTCCCCTTTTTCCTGTGGTTCTTCAAAATTTACCGGCCCTTTGTTTCCCACCCCATCTCCATATTTCATTTATCATCATCGTTTCATGTTCATTTTATCATCCTTTTCATGTTCATCGCCTGTAGATAACCTATTTAGCATTGCACGGGCGTAAAACACCAACTCACTCACCCAACTCACTGGAAAAAAATCCAGAAAAAGGGCAATAACTCCTACATCGGTTGTTGGATCTTCTTGAAAATTTCTGGGCAGGTAGATCTTGAGGTGCTGATCAGCCAGAATTTTGATATCTGTTACGGTTTTTGAGTAATTTGCAAAAAACTGCAATTTACCCCTATGTTCTATTTTTAGCCATGGCGGCCATGTTTTTTGTCGAATCAAAATTTCGAACGATAATTTTGTAGAGGACATACTACAGAACAACCCTACTAAGTTTCATTACATTTGGCCAAGCGGTTTCAGAGAAGAAGATTGTTGAAAAGTTGAACGATAGACGACAGACGACGGACGCCAAAAGCTCACATTGCCTTCGGCAAGGTGAGCTAAAAAGTTGATAGCCCCCTGTAGCAATGTAATGGTGAAATACATATCAAAATCATTGACATATTTAGTAGACAGAATTTTATGCGCACTTCAACAAAAAAAGAATTTTCAAAATTGAATGAATAATGAACATTCTACAACAGTTTTGTCAATACACCCGTTTTAGCCCCTTTGCCCCTTTTTTTTCTAAAACAGTAGGGGCCACAAACCCCAAATACAAAACCAACATTCCTTTAGTGGATATAATCATCATATTTAAACTTCATAACAATTGGCTGGCCCACTACAACTTAATATTGGTAAAAAAACTATTTGCATGGAAAAACTTTTATAAATGGCGTTTTTGGCCCCTTTGACCCCTAATTTCTAGAAAACGGTATGAGATATTGCAAATCTGATTGAAAAATGCAGGCAGGATTTTCACAAGGATTCCAATGAAAACTAGAAAAACTGTGAGCCGCAGCTCACAAATAAATTCCCCCCCCCCCAAATAATCAGATAAAATTTTACAAGAGGCTCCCAGGAGCCTGAATCGCTCACCTGACATATGTGCCTGAAGTAAAGGTTATTAGGCAAAATCTATTTGACGTTGAAAGGGTCATAAGATTAATAAGGGGGTCATCTGACAATATGGTGGATATTAAGGTGCTGATCACTTTTGTTCTCAATCAAAATCTAAAAATCTGTCACACTTTTTGAGTTATTTGCAAAAAAATGCAGTTTAACCTAATGTTCTATTTTTAGCCACAGTGGCAATCTTTTACAACCAATCAAAAATCCCCACAACAGTTTTATACACCTAATAATAATAAACAATAATATTAAGTTTGGTTCTGATTGGACTTAAAGGGAAAATTCACGAATTTTGACTTATGGTCTTAAATGATAGAATATGTCATCAAAAATATATATCCAAATTTTTTTCAAAAAATTCTTATTTATAACAGAGATATTTGGCATTTTCTGATTTCAAAAGTAACTCAGTGACGTCAGTGAGATAGTCTCGAGTGCATTGTGGGATATGACCGGATATCTGTGTATTACATCTTTATCCGATTAACGCTATATAATCGATATCGATATTATATTTAATAAAACACAGTGGTGACGCGTGGTCTAATTGATAAACAAAAGAAAATATTTAATAACGATAAACCGATACGCAATAACATAATTATTATGAAGATTTCTTTCAAATATAAAGTATTTTTATCATTATTTGCGAACAAAATTTTTAATTGATGATTTTTTAAAACATCAATATTAAATAATTAAATCATGATAATAATTAAAATTCTGCTACATAATTCTAATCTTTCCATAAATTACTCTATTTTAATTTACATCGTTAAAATGATTTGAAAATTTTCCCTTTCATATGATAATCACGCTTTTTAAAACAACAAGGTGTCATCTGGCCAGACATCCCAGGTGTTAATTGCAAATTGGTGATTACGTAATTTGCCTCAGGTAAGAATTTTGTATATTCGACGTGGACCTTTTCCCCGGCCTTTTAATCTCATTAGACAGCTATTAAACTGATTGACTGATCCTTGAAAGGCTATCAGTTTAACGGATTAATTCAAATCAATTAAGCATGTCTAATAGTCACCTCATAAAGATCAAAGAAGAGACGGTGATCTTCAGCTGGGTATTACCTTTTCTTAGACTCTTTCGTCTCCTGATTGTTAAACGGGATTTAATAAGGTTTTTGGTTTAGATTAATCGTAATTTCGAGAGAATGAAAAAAATAATTGCTATATAATATACCTTGCACCAATGTCCCTTATAAATATTTGTAATGTCTGATTACGTGAGTGACGTTCTGCAGATTTGGTAGAATTTGGTCAGGAGGGGCATCAACTTGAACCAGAATATACGGAGGAAGAAATCCGGTAGATAGAAGAGTTGGAGATAAATCGCTAGACTGAATTTCAAAGCAACCCAATTTTACACTCAATGGTGCAAATGTTCCGATCGCTATGAGCCAATGCCCTTGCTCGCAGAATGCCTATGCTGCCAGGAGTTTACATTATCCACCGATATCTTCGACCCTGGTGCAACCACGACTTCAAGATAGTTTGTTTAAACCCGCGGTTGTGCTGAAAACTAATTATATTAGTTTCTTGTGGTACAAACGCCACCGGGGGAGAGCACCAGACGTCCTATTAAATAGGTATATGAATAGACGTTTACTTTTTTTTCAGAGTGATTAGGTATTGCCGCGCGAAGATTTCACTGATTGAAAACATTGAGTTTTTCTTGACCCATCAAACAAAAGTTATATATATTTTTAGCCAACAAAAAGTTAACAGTACAAAACAAGGAAGTAATAATGTAAAGGCAAGGCAACTTTACTACTTTTTAAATACATTATCATCTATTTATTTGATTGTACAATCTTAATTGCAGCCAGAGCAGACTTATGGCATACAGACAGTTTGTATGTTGGGTCAGAATATGTCTACCTTTAGGAAGAAAACATCGTGTTTTGCTGCCAGCTTGTGTTGTGTCTGTCATCAGAAAAGAATGTCCTTCTGCAGATGGACAATACGTACGAAGGATTTAGAGAGTGTATTAGTGACACAGACTCTGAATAGATTTTCCTTCAATGACTTATACTTTTTTTATAGTGGTGACACTAAGCTTAGTTAAAATTTGTTTTCCATTCATAACTTATAAAATGTATTAGCATAACCTCATATAAACTCATTTCATCTTTTATTTGTGTGGTTTTTGTTGTCGTTGACTTGTTGTTGAATATAAGGGGGCAACCATTGGATTTTCATGGGAGGGCTATTGTGAAATAAAAAATAAAAAGGCAGGATGTCAAAATTAAATAAAAAGGCATGGTAGGATGTTGTTTTTGGCTGAAAATTTTATAGTTAGAAAAATATCCAGGCTCCAGTGTTCTCGAAAATTAAAAGGCAGGACGAAGTGAAATATATATATATCTAAAGCCCCCCTCCCAAAAAAATTTCAAATATTCTAACTTTCATACGAAACGCAAGATCTAAATTATTAATTTTGTATTGGCACTTTTATTTTTACTGTACACTTCACATTCTCAGTTTACTTTGGAACCGAACTGACATTTTAAATATTAGAAACGGGCGTCAGACAAAGTTTAGAGTTTGACATGTAGAATTTTTTAACATTGATTTCATTCTAAAGTTGTTGTTTGTGTGGTTTATCTTATGCCCTATCTACGAAAGAAGGAGTAGGAGGACATATAGTATCTGGTTCTGTACGTCCGTCCGTACGTCCTATATAATGTTTGAAGACTGGGCATTATGTCTTTTGGATATATTATTGTTTGGGCTTCTTATGCAGAGAAATACAAGTGATAAAATATTTATACGTTTTATAATCTTACGAACACAAGATTGTGGTATATACTCAAACGGCTGTCTACATGAAGGTAACACGAAGCGTTTTCTGTATAGTGTGCTTTTTTGTTTTACTTTTTAAAAGAGAAATGTAAAAAAAAACTTCAAAAATCACCTGAAGAACAACAATTTCACTATTTTTACACAGATAAAGATGTCGAAAATCAAAGACACGAGTGATAAATTGTAGGTCTTCCGTTGTACTTTGTAATAAATAATTAACAGAAACAAACGCTCTCTTTTTCTGTCATAAACCATTACACAACCACCTGTTAATTACCATCCCCGTGAAGTAAGTAATACCTGGGAGTGTCACAAGTTTAAAAACGTTGCCCCCGACTGTGAATTACTATCTTCATATAGGTAAAAATAATATTATCCTCTATATAATGAACGCTTAAGAAATCCTTTAAAGATAATAAAAATACATTTGCGCATTTTTAAGGAATGCATAGGGAATGGATAAAAAAATGAAGAAAAAATTGTTGTCTGTTTTAAAATGTATATTTACTAGTTATTAAACAAATATTCTGAATAAATGCACAATTATAACTGAAGTGTTAAAACGCTTATAAAAAACAAAAAGATAAGTTTTATTCCGCTTTCGGTTATATTCTTAATTTTACGCACATCCGTTATAATTCTTTTTTTTTAAACAAAACTGATATTTTTGTCTTGTGGATTTGTGGATTTTTATAGCAAAGATTCCGACCGTTACATACTAGCCCATGCATTCTAGGTAATAATGTAACATGTAAGAAACGTTTGACTATAAAAATATTGAAATTATAATTGACAAATATAGATAGATATAAACATTTTCATGGACAAAAGAACACTGCTTACTATTAAGTCACCCTCTTAAGATGTTGCTTCAAAATGGTCTTCACACACAAACTTGTATACTTAACATTGCTGATAGTGGATGTCTGGACCCATTTAAGATGCAAGTCTGTCTTTTTCCTTAGGTCAGGAAAACGGAATAACACTTAACCTTTACTACGCTGAGTAGAACAACCAAACTATCATCATGATCATGCAATGACGATAGAGTTGACCATTGCGTGTCGTTATCGTTTTGGTACTTTGTGGTTATTGGATATTAGGTTATGGTCACGTGACAATAGGGCCTACTGGCCGTACAAAATGGCCGCACCCATCGTTCTAATTTATCGATACAAAACGCTCTCATACTCGCTTATTAGTGAAGATTGAAGAGTTTTACATGTATATTTATGTTTAGTAAAATGTGATGAAAAACATGTAAAAATTATTTTTTTGCGAATTTTCCCTTTAAAGTGTCAGAGGAGTTAACATTTTCAATATAATGAGGAAAAGCAGTTAAAATGCTCAATTTTGAAGTTCCAAGGGCAATAACTCCTCAAAGGAAAGGTCCTACAACGTTGACCCTGTTACATATTTTGTAGATCTTGATGCGCTTAACAATATGCAATTTAAATTTCTCAAATATCTTGTATAGTTTTCAAGATATTGAGCTAAACAGGTGCGAAATTTGCAAAAAATCCACAAAAAGGGCAATAACTCCTACATAGGTTGTTGGATTTTCTTAAAAATTTCAGAGCTGGTAGATCTTGAGGTGCTGATCACTTTTGTTCCCAAGCAAAATTTTGAAATCTGTCACCGTTTTAGAGTTATTTGCAAAAAACTGCCATTTACCCCTATGTTCTATTTTTAGCCACAGCGGCCATGTTTTACGACCAATCAAAATCCCCACATCAGTTCTATACACCTAATGCTTATAAACAACTATACCAAGTTTGGTTCCATTTGAACTTAAAGTGTCAGAGGAGTTAACGTTTTCAATGTAATGAGTAAATGCTGTTAAAATGCTAAATTTTGACGTTCTAAGGGCAAGAACTCCTAAAAGGAATGGTCCTACAACGTTGACCCTATTACATATTTTGTAGATCTTGATGTGCTTAACAATATGCAATTTAAATTTCTAAAATATCTAGTATAGTTTTCAGAAAAAAATCCACAAAAAGGGCAATAACTCCTACATGGGTTGTTGGATTTTCTTCAAAATTTCAGGGTAGGTAGATCTTGAGGTGCTGATCACTTTTACCCTATGCCAGAATTTTGATATCTGTAGCCGTTTTTGAGTTATTTGCAAAAAACTGCATTCTACCCCTATGTTCTATGTTTAGCCATGGCGGCCATGTTTTACGACGACTCAAAAATCCCCACATCAGTTCTAAGCACCGAATGCTAATGAACAACCATACCAAGTTTGGTTGCAATTGGACTTATGGTGTCAGAGGAGTTAACGTTTGAAAAAGTTTACGGACGGACGACGGACGCCATTAGCTCACATGACCCTTCGGGTCAGGTGAGCTAAAAATAGGAGATGCACATCTACATTATGTCACAAAGATTGTGTGTAAGTTTCATGAAAATCCATCAAGGGGTTAAGGAGGGGTTGCTGATAAGAGATGGGCACCCCCATGTAGTCGAATGGCTGAGTTAATGTATTGCTATGGGAGCCCCCAAAATCATTCTGATCAAACTTTCAAGTAGTAGGTGCACATCTACATTATGTAACAAAGATTGTGTGTAAGTTTCATGAAAATCCACCAAGGGGTTTAGGAGGAGTTGTGGATAAGAGATGGGTACCCCCATGTAGCCAAATGGCTAAGTCCATGTTTTGCTATGGGAAACCCCAAAAATCATTCTGGTCAAATTTTAAAATAGTAGGTGCACATCTACATTATGTGACAAAGATTGTGTGTAAGTTTCATGAAAATCCACCAAGGGGTTTAGGAGCAGTTGCGGATAAGAGATGGGTACCCCATGTTGCCGAATGGCTAAGTCCATGTTTTGCTATGGGAAACCCCAAAAATCATTCTGATCAAATTTTACAATAGTAGGTGCACATCTACATTATGTCACAAAGATTATGTGTAAGTTTCATGAAAATCCACCAAGGGGTTTAGGAGGAGTTGCGGATAAGAGATGGGTACCCTGAAGTGTAACGGAAGGACGGACGGACACCCCTATCACTATATATCCCCCACTTTTGAAGTGGGGGGTATAAAAAGATTTTGAAAATCGGACCACAAATAAAAAAGTCGATTTTTGGGGTGTGGCCCCTTTTTGACCCCTTATAGCAATGTAACGGTACAAGATACATCAAAGGTGTTGTTACATTTTGTTGACAGAATTTATTGAGGAATACAATAAAAAAAGAATGATCAAAATCGGATGAAAATCAAACATTCTACAGACGTTTTGTCAATACACCCGTGTTAGCCCCTTTTGGCCCTTTTTTCTAAAACGGTAGGGGCCAGAAACCCCAAATGCAATACCAACCTTCCTTTAGTGTTTATAAACATCATATCAAAATTTTATAACAATTGAAACCCCAAATGCAATACCAACCTTCCTTTAGTGTTTATAAACATCATATCAAAATTTTATAACAATTGGTTAACTACAACTAAAGTTATTGCACGGAAACCAAAGTGTCTACAGACGACGACAACGACGACGACAACGACATCGCCATAACATAATACGATCGCAAAAAAATTGCGGTCGTATAAAAATGACTAAAATAATATATTTCTGAAATTGAATTTTAAATGAAGGTTAGTTTAATTCAATCAGATGTATATATTTGTTTCAAATGACACTTATATAGTTTTGGTAACATTGGATAAAAAATATTGAAATTTTTTGCAAAAAAAAGGATTAATTGTTTAGTTATAATTTACTATTTTAAATCTGACATATTTGTGTGTGCTTAAATGTGATTTAATGCAGTTATGTTCAATGAATATTTGATTTTTCTGCAATTCGATAAGATGTATTAATTCCCTTAGTAAAGACATGTAAAATGTGTTATAATTTAAAAGCATGTGAAGTGTACAATGTTAATTTTAAGTAAGAATTATGTCAGTTTGTTATTAAAATTATGATAATTTATGAAAAATTATCGTTCCAACTTTACCTAATTATTTGCACATTCAAATAAGTAAACACATCTGTAATAATTCTGACATAGCACATAAAATATCCAAAATAATAAAAATTGTATATGTTAGTTTAGGCTGAGGCTCTACTGTAAAATTGTATATACATTGTACATGTAATTACCTGTTTTTTTTTTTGTTTTTTTTTTTTCGGCAATAAATAAAATTCCATCACGACGCCAGTCCAAAATTATGCCTCAGTACGATCTTTATAAAAAATTGAAAGTCCATTAAGGCCTCAGATTTCAGAAAATTTCTAGGTTCAAAATTACGCCTCAGTTTGATTCATAAAATTTCTAAGTCCAAAATTGCGCCTCAGTTTGATTCATAAAATTTCTAAGTCCAAAATTACGCCTTAGTCTTGATTTCATGAAACTTACAAGTCCAACAATACGCCTGGATTTGGTAAAAAACCAGTTCCTCTTCGTGTTTACGCCTGGATTTTTTACATGAAATCCTGCTGCAGTATGAGCAGGTTTACGTGTCCTGCTCATTTTCGCCTGGAAGTGGCGTAATCTGGGTTAACGCCTCAAAACCAGCTTGTTTACGCCTAAACATTTCGTACGGGTAATGAAAGAAGGGCAAAATCACATATGTCGCGCATCTTAATATTGGTAAAAAATTCACAAATTTTAAGATTTCTAGAAACAAATTGTGGAATAGGTCTACAACACACTATTCGAAGAATAATTCATCACTTTAAGCCAGTTAAATATCTTATAAATTTTTGAGATGTTCGATCATGACTCGCAGTGAAATTTTGACCAAAAATCATGTCGCGACAATGAAATTGGCATTTATGAGCCAATGTTCCTATAAATAAAAGAAAGGAAGCAAAATCTAGTCTGTTTCACAGTTGTAATGTGCAAAGGCAATGATTTAGGCCATTAAATGAGTATTTTATGAATTTTTGATTTTTTGGTTAGATCCAGTAAGAGGTGTAAAATAACTAATTCAGGCTCCCTTTACTTTCTATGTTAAACCTGGTTTAGGGGGGTCACTGTCAAACTCAGAAATGATTTTTTTGGGGTGTGACTTTTGGCCTTAAAGTAGACATATAACAGTACCTTTCATGTAAATCTCATATAAGGTTCTTCGGCATCTGGGAGAGAACGGTTTACCGGAAGTGGCATGTGACAGAAAACGGGAACTAATGTAAACATTCTAACCAAATCACATGCCCATAAAATACTACTCACTATTTTTCTAAACATCATAATAATGACTGTTTGATGGGCTCAAAATGTTCTCAAGGCTTTAAGCTTTTAGAAAATACCAAATTTATTGGTGTAGGACATGTCATTCTAAAGATACAGTACCTTATATGGACTACTTTGTCTCCTATATGTACTACTTTCTTATATGTGCACCGACTGGATCCCGAATTAGTTGTTTTACACCTACAGGTCTATGATTATGCTATAGTGTTAAATAAGACATACATTTTCTATTTAAATATGTTAATATTATTAATCTAATGAATTTAATAATTGTTTACATAGTACTTCCTTTAAACTAAATAGGCAAAGTTCGTGTTCTTTTCTTCTTTAAAAATAATACTAATATAATTTTATTTCATTTGTTCTGATTTTTAAATACAAAAAACAGAAACTGTGCTGAAAAAATCTTTAAAATGTAAAAGCGTTCTGCTTAGAACAATTATTTCAACAATTTGTAACATATAATTAAGAACAAATAATTCAGGAGATATCAAAAATCTAGTAAATTTTATTTAAAATTTTTTAATTCACTGTGTTAAATTTGTTCGCATAGGTATATAGATCACATTTGCAAATTTCTTATGTCAAATATATGAAACTTAAGTAAAATCTTATATTTGAGCATAAAATTATATGACAGTTTGATAAAATTGACAAGAAATTGTTTGCGAAACAACTTGTTTCATCAGATTTGACACATACATGGTATATTAAGTTGAAAAATAGCATAACTACATATTGCTGACTTAAAAAATAAGGTTCATAAAGTTAAGAGATTATGAAGAAAATTTGTTCGCAAAGGAATATAGATCACATTTGCAAATTTCTTATGTAAAATATATGAAACTATAGTAAAATCTTCTATATGAGCATAAAATTATATGACGGTTTAATAAAATTGCCAAGAAAATGTTTGCGAAACAACTTTTCTCATAGGTTTGACATATTAATGCTAAGATAAGTTGAAAAGTTGCATAACTACATATTGCTGACTTCAAAAATAAGGTTCATATAGTAAAGAGACAATAAAGAAAATTTGTTTGCAAAGGAATATAGATCACATTTACAAATTTCTTATGTAAAAATTATGAAACTATAGTAAAATCTTCTATTTTAGCATAAAATTATATGACAGGTTAATAAAATTGCCAAGAAAATGTTTGCGAAACAACTTTTACATCAGGTTTGACATATTTATGCTAAGACAACTTGAAAAGTTTCATAACTACATATTGCTGACTTAAAAAATAAGGTTCATATAGTAAAGAGACAATAAAGCAAATTTGTTCGCAAAGGAATATAGATCACATTTACAAATTTCTTATGTAAAATATATGAAACTTTAGTAAAATCTTATATTTGAGCATAAAATTATATGACGGTTGAATAAAGTTGACATGAAATTGTTTGCGAAACAATTATTTTCATCAGATTTGACACATAAATGCTATAATATTTTGAAAACTTGAATAACTTCATATCTTTGACTTTAAAACTAAGGTTCATATTTAACCATTTTTAAGAGATTATCAGGAAAATTTATTTCCATTATAGAGTTTATATAGAACTTTCCAGTACCTAAACAGAAACAGAATTGTTAAGACCAAACATTTCTTATGCAAGCTACAAATGTATAAAATATTAAAAATCTGATGTTTGAGCCTAATATTATATGATGGTTTTATAACAATCACAAAAAAATTGTTTTCAAAATAACTTTATGACAAGATTTTAAATGAGGTATTTTAAAATATAATATATTTGACATAAAAAATCGTATGAATTTTCGCATTTTAGTGAGTGAAAGAGTGAGTGAGTTGGTGTTTTACGCCCGTGCAACGCTATATTTTACCTTGTTTACCTTGTGTTGAGGTCAGACCTGTGGGCCTACGGCCCCTATGACCCTTCTCAAATGTCTGTTCGTCCCTTACGGTTCATATATGTCTGGCTTGAATTTGATTTCGAGGAATTTCCAGTGATTGTTTAAGTTGCTTTTAAAAGCGTTCACTGAGG
This sequence comes from Arcuatula senhousia, assembly GCA_963971305.1. Classification (NCBI taxonomy): domain Eukaryota; kingdom Metazoa; phylum Mollusca; class Bivalvia; order Mytilida; family Mytilidae; genus Arcuatula; species Arcuatula senhousia. Next base: position 32,435,994 of record OZ020308.1, read on the forward strand.
TACTTTTTCGGGCAGTTTATTCCAATTGTCCACTATTCTTTGGGAAAAACTGTATTTTCTGATGTTTGTTCTGCAATGGCGCTTGTATATTTTAAAGTTGTGACCCCTAGTTTGTGTAGATCTGACCGGGAAGATGTTTTCATTGTCTACTTTGTCAATTTTGTTCAATATACGGTATGTTTCGACAAGGTCCGATCTTAGCCTTCTGTATAGGAGTGATGGCAGGCCTAAGTATTTTAGTCGTTCACTATAGCTTAGATGTCTGATGTTCTTTACAAGCTTTGTCGCACGTCGCTGTACATTTTCTATTTGTATCGCTTCTTTTTTGAAGATGACGGACCAAATGTTACTGCCATATTCCAAGTGTGGGCGTACTATACTTTTGTATAGTGTAAGAAACATATCTCGGTCCATGTATGTGAAGCTTCGCCTAATAATTCCTAATCTTTGATTGGCCTTTTTGGTTTGTGTACTAATATGACTTTGGAAGTTTAATTTCTTGTCAATTATTATCCCAAGATCTTTTTCTTCTGTAGAGTTGGCTATTGTTTTCCCTGCCATTTTGTAGTCAATGTTTGTTGTTGGACCGAAGTGCATGTGCTTGCATTTGTCTTGGTTAAATTTTAACATCCAGTCATTCGACCATTTCAGTAAGCTGTTAACATCTTCCTGTAGACCATCCTCCTCATTGTTCACTACCGCATATACTTTTGTGTCATCAGCAAATAGTTTGGCAATGTTGTTAACCACTTCCGCCAAATCATTGATATAGATGGTGAATAAGATTGGTCCAAGAACACTACCTTGAGGGATGCCACTTGTTACATTTAACCATTCCGAGTGGCTCCCATTTAGGACTACTTTCTGTTTTCGATCTGTTAGAAAGTTTCGAATCCATCCTAATAGGTTGCCTGTGACACCATATCCCTCCAATTTCTTTATTAGTCTTTCCATATGTTCCATAAGTTTGTCCCTGACAAATTTTTCCATCGCCTTGCATACAACCGACGTGAGGCTAATCGGTCTATAGTTAGCCGTATCTGTTTTTGCACCTTTTTTATGGATTGGTAGGAATCTCCATAACCTCTATTGATTTGGTAAATATTTTTGTGAGTGGTTTTGCTAGTGAATTGGCAGTTTCCTTTAAGTATTTTGGGTGTAGTTGATCTCGGCCTGGGGATTTATTTTCTTTAAGTTTAGACAGGTGCTCTCGAATTTTGTCAGTATTGAAATCCACATTGCTGATATGATTGTTGGTTCTACTAGGGAAGTGTGGTAGTTCTTGCTTTGGGTCTTCTATAGTAACAAGAGGCTCCCGAGGAGCCTGAATCGCTCACCTGGTTAAAAGTTGTTTATCAAAAACAACTTTTAGTTTTAGAATTTTTGTACCAATAAAAACATTTGAAGAGATAAATTCTAAGGGCCAAAAAACCACTATTTTTCGCTTTTAAAGGGCCATAACCCCTATAAGGGATCATCTGACAACTTTAATCTATTTGACACTTTTGTAGAGTTCAATGAGCTGAAGTTTTTCTCTAACTGCAATACTTTTTTCTATGGACAAAAACAATATTTTTTACTTTTAAAGGGCCATAACCCCTACAAGGGGTCATCTGACAACTTTGACACTTTTATAAAGCTTAGCGAGTTGAACATTTAAGCTAACACAAGTTTTTCTCTATCTGCAATGCTTTCCATTCTATGGGCAAAAAACACTATTTTTCGTTTTTAAGGGCCATAACTCCTAAAAGGGATCATCTGACAACTTTGACCTAATTGACACTTTTGTAGAGGTCAATGAGCTGAACATTTAGGCTAACAAAAATTTTTCTCTATCTGCAATACTTACCATTCTATGGCCAAAAACACTATTTTTCGCTTTTAAAGGGCCATAACTTCTATAAGGGGTCATCTGACATATTTGTGACTGAAGAATGCTAAGCTTCTTATGCTGAAGAAGTATGCCTTCAGATTTAAAAATTATTTTCTCATATCTTATACATTTTAAGATACAAGCCCAAAACTATGGTCTTAACCTTCTGTTCTGTTCTATTTTTGGCCATGTTTTTTTTATGCATCAAAAATCAAAACACAATTTTGGTCCAGGATACCTAAGAATCAACCATAACAAGTCTCATTTAATTCTGCTCAGTGGTTTTAGAGGAGAAGATTTTTGAATAATTGTTTACAGACGACAACGGATGTTAAGTGAAGTGGATAGGTCACATGGACTTTCAGTGCAGGTGAGCTAAAAATTGAAAGTCACTCAACCAAGTCCAAAGATGGGGATGAAGATGTACTAAGCTACCAGTGGGGCATATGCACACCAAGTTTTATTGACTTAGGACTTAATGTCCTTGAGAAATGACCTTACTACATGTATGCTCATTATTAACCTGAAAATCAAGGTTGAGGTGAACAGATGGTGATGCAGATAGATATACATGTACTACAAATGTAAGCTACATGTACCACTGAGGCATAAACATACCAAGTTTCATCAACTAGGACTTATAGTTCTTGAGATATAGAGGTGCTTATAAAACCTTTCCCATGATTGTTAACGCTGCAGCCGCTAAAGCCATACCCAAGTCTTGCTTTTGCTTCACACAGATCAGGTGTGGAATTAGTGTATGTGGCAAAAGTTTTACAAAAAATGGTATCTTTTGAATCATTAATGACAGAAGGCCAGTATTCTCCAACAAAGTTCAAAGCTGCTGTTTGCAATCTTAATGTTGGCTTCAGGAAAAATAGAATGCACATGGTTCAGATTGATTTCAGCATTGCCAATTCAATAACCAAAGAACCAGAACCAAAAAAAACAAGTACAGTTACCTCTTACATGTCTTAAAGCAATTAAGGTGTCAATTTATTTTACATATTTTTTGTTGTGTTTTAAACAAAAACAAGTAACAGAATAATTTAATTTTAATTTGGTAAAGAAAATATAATACAAAATATGATACAACATACAAGTTTCCTTTTACATATAAAATGATGAGAGTGCAAATTGAAAACAGAATGTAATAATTTTTTTAAATTAAAAATTCCGGGAAAAAAAAAGAAACATTGGTCAATTAAAAAAAATGTAGAATGAGTTGTACACTCAATGTATACATTGTACATGCATGTAAATGAACCTGCAAAAAAAGGATCAAACATGATCATAGATTGTTCTTGTTTATTGAAGTATTGAAAATGCAAAATATGAATGAAAACAGTTAATAATTGAGTTTTTATGGACCAAAATACCATAGTATAGATAATGGTATCCAAGAATGACTTTGTTAAAAAGGATTTTTCGGGGGTTGGAATTTGCATGAGATTTTAAATAATTCAAAAATTGGTGCGATGTTAATGTTTTCATTACTACACTTTTGTATCATATAAAAAAAAAAGTCTCTTAATAACAAGTTTGAAAGCAAAAATGTTTACCAAATGTACATAATTTAAGTATTTATGTATGTTCGAATGAAAATAATCATTCCTTAACTCAAAAAAGAATGATTTTAACATACTGTACTACACAAGTTTTAAAGCAGTTGGAAGATAGGTGTGTCTGTAACCCACTGATGGCTCTCTTGTGATAAAAACATGTTGGGCGGACAGAGACAAGTTAAAGTATATGGTCCTTTTTACATATGTGGCCAGCCGATAAAAATGTATACAAAAAGAACAATGAAAGTATTCCAAAATTGAATATTGCTATATTTCTTTAAATTGTATGCAAGTATTCCCATACTTGCCAATCATTCAGATTTAAACTATATAAACAGGCATTCAAATGATTATTTTATGTAAAAGGGGAAAAAAAATGTAAATATGTTGTAGAAATTTGCTATGCAATTCTTAAAACACTGTTTTTTTTTGGTTAAATTTTTACATTTTTCAATCTGAGTAAGCAGATAGGTGAAATTCTTTTCTGTAAAAAAAGGCAAAAAAAGTGCCAATATGGTACAGAAAATATGAAAAAAATTGTTATCTGAGAAGGTGATTAAATTTTTTGAGGAGGTAGGTTTTCAGCGGATGAGAAACAGCAAGCAAACATTTTTGATGGACTAATTTGATTTGGTTTTGTTTGTTTGAAATTAGAACTTGTACTTCTCAACATTTGTTTTTCATTATTAAGTAATTCTGAAAAGGATTTAACATTTACAGATGTTTTTATCTAGTTAGCAAGCACAAACTTTGAAAAGATTTACCCAACTTTGCAATTTTTTTTCTTCATATGGAAAGGTTTGCATCTTAAAAAACATAAAATAATCAGTATGTTCATTTAGTAAAGACATTAGGCCTAAAAAAAAATTGTGTGTTTAGGGTAACATGACCCTACCTCCAATTTTATGCCAAGCCTAAAGTTTTTTTTTGCTTATTTTACAACAAGCACGGTTTAAGCCACAAAGATACCCTCATTACTCCAATATAAAAGAGAAATAAAAAAAAAAAAAATCATACCTACCCTATCTGTCCTTTCAAAAACATACAATTTTTCTTTCTTTGCCTTAGCAGTTGCATAGAAAAATCTATTGAAGAAATGAAGTCTACCGTAAGACATGAACAGTTGTATAAAAAAATCTACCTTAAGACGTGAACTGTTGCAGAAAAAAATCTACTGTTAGACATAAAGTTGCATAAAAAAAAAAACTACATTAAGACATGAACAGTTGCATAAAAAAATCTACCTTAAGACATGAACTGTTGCATAAAAAAATCTACATTAAGACATAAACAGTTGCATAAAAAATCTACCTTAAGACATGAACAGTTGCATAAAAAAATCTACCTTATGACATGAACTGTTGCATAAAAAAATCTACATTAAGACATGAACTGTTGCATAAAAAGATCTACATTAAGACATAAACAGTTGCATAAAAAAATCTACCTTAAGACATGAACAGTTGCATAAAAAAATCTACCTTAAGACATGAACTGTTGCATAAAAAAATCTACATTAAGACATAAACAGTTGCATAAAAAATCTACCTTAAGACATGAACAGTTGCATAAAAAAATCTACCTTTAGACATGAACTGTTGCATAAAAAAATCTACATTAAGACATGAACTGTTGTATAAAAAAATCTACCTTAAGACATGAACAGTTGCATAAAAAAAATCTACCTGAAGATATGAACAGTTGCATAAAAAAATCTACCTTAAGACATGAACTGTTGCATAAAAAAATCTACATTAAGACATAAACAGTTGCATAAAAAATCTACCTTTTTAAATAAACATGACTTAAAACATTTACATACTCTGCATAGGGACAGAAGTGTGGTGCTACCTTAAGAGGAAAGTTTTATTTAACAGAGACAATTTTTGTGACAGAGCTGTTGTTTATTTGTGCTTTTACTGTTGAGTTCATCACAAAGTACATTTCTATGTCATCAGTAGTAGTTATTGCAGATGTGGATGGAAACGCATTCAGGACTGTGTCTGAAATGTACACTTTTTTGGTTTGATCATCTTGGGTAACAATGAGTTCACATTTCTTTGTTTCTAAAACATTGGCCGTTTTCATAACCATCTTACAGTTACCACACTTCACTACAGGAAGATCTCTGTTGTACTCCCCCAGATCCCTGTTGCAGGATATGCATGCTGCTTGTTGAAAGCATTTGGCTGAAATAATTTTCAAATCATATTCAATAGATGGATTGTCTTCCACATCCTCTTCCTCTATTACATTTTCTAGATCTTCAATTGAGGTAATTGTTGTGTCGGGTGTTGTTGAAAGTGTTTTGTGGTTGTAGAATGTTCTGACAGACACTTTTGTTATCTTGTAGCTCTTTCCTTCTTGTATGTCTTTTATTTGTTGGTTCCAGAAGGTTAGTTGAATGGAGGAGGTGCTGTCAACTGCAACGGTTTCCATTTTTTGGGACATGCCACTTCTAGTTGCTTGTTCAACTGGTAATTTTTTTGACAGAATTTTCACTTTAACATTTGCCTAAAAGAAGAAAATAAGTTATGAATGTACAAAATGTATGAAATATGTGAAAAAAAGTTATTATAAAAAAACTATTTAAGTAATAAGACATAAACACATGGGAATAGACCTCTATTTTTCCTGTCTTGATAGTTTCAAGTTAAAATAGTCATATCTTAGCAAGTTTACATCGCCATAACATAATACGATGGTAAAAATTTGCGGTCGTATTAACATGGGTCAAAGACAGAAATGGCTGGATTTCGTTAAATATATGAAGTTGGTAAGCAAAAGACATGATGGGACCACCTGTTAATCCTGTATACCAAATTGATATCAATAGGCTTTGATAAAGGGTTCCTGAGAAAACTGTAATGAAAATTTTTTACAAATGACTATTAATGTTGAAATTTTTACTAAGTCGGCAAGCAGGAAGTAGGTGAGCAACAGACCTGAAATTGAATCCCACGTTATGGGACCCCACCCTGATGCTGTATAACAAATACCAAGTGGCTGTGATAAGTAGTTACTGAGAAAACCGTTACGCAAATTGCTTACCCCCTTGCCCGCCGCCTGACATTTACCATTTTATAACCCGGATTTTTCACTCCGTGAAATTCGGCCAAAAATAGAGTTGGTGGGTAAGGGCAAGGAAAATATATGTGTGTTTCCTGTTTCATATCTGAAAAAATTAGGATAGGTACATGTACATGTAGGTAGGCATTTATTTATTTATTTTTTTACCTTAAGTTAATGGGACCAGGATCTTGAGTTTCATAGTGCTTATGCCAAAATTGCAATAAAATGTTAGAGAAACAGGAAACACTCCTTTTTTTTATTTGGTCTAAGAATTTCTTTTTTTTAATATATTTGCAGGGAATAAGTACTTTTACTGTTTTTTCCATGTTCTGGATTGGTTTTAGCCATTCTCAAGATACATGTAGGGGCCACCATTTTGGTATTTGGAATAGTTTTTCACATGTTTCATGAATGTCATGAATGTACAAAATTTTGATGTGATTCAATCTTTTTGGCAATAATTTTTGCATGGATTTAAGAGTTGAGCATTTAGTGTTTTAACAAATAATATGTTTAATGTGTTTTCCACCAAAGCCTTATTTCAACAATTATTTGTTGAAAGCAAGACAAAAATATATTTGTTTTAACTTGTTCTTTCGTGATTTTTTAATTGTAACAATATATAATATTTCTGAAAATTTTAAATGGGAGATGAGCAAAGCTGTTAGAAATAGATATTCTGCCAAATCTCATGTGCCCTAAAATTTGATGGAAGGAAAAAAAAACTTTTGGTCATCTTTTTGGACACCCTCTGCTATTCCAAAAAGTTTATTATATCACAAACCAGACTGGGAATTTTTCATTTGTCCACATTTATGTAAACCTTTTGCAATCAATAATGGTATTGTCTTTCTCATATTAGGTTAATTCTTGTAAATACATCTACATGTATAATAGTCAGGGTTGGCAAAGTATTGACCGCCCGGGATTTCCCATCCGGGAAAACCCGGGTTTCCCAGGCTGGGCAATACCCTTAAAATTGTCAAAGTGGGCAATACTGGGTAATAAGAATTTATTCAGGAAAAAAATCCTATTTAATAATATTTTATACTTCAAAAGAGCTTCTCATCTACAAAATACATAAATGATTTGTATTTGCCAACCCTGATAATAGTATCGTAGTACCTTAGAATAATCATTCAAGTTTTCTTTAATAAACTCAATTGTCTTCATATCCTCTGGAAGGTTTTGGAATGAGAAATCCAATCTTCTGGAAGGACTTGTAAGCTTTGATCTGCTTCCATATTTGATGTCAAATTTCCCTGTACTATTCTTTGAAGGGGTCAAGTCGATCCCTTCCAGCTTAATTTCTGTCCTGCAAATAGAAAAACATACCATATTTTATAAAGACTTTCTAATGATTCAAGCAGATTTGCTGACAAGTTATAAGGATCAAAGTACATTTTGTATCTCCTGTGGTGCAGTTGATTGAAAATAAGTATTGTAACAGTACTTTTAATTGTGGGTATGATAGGAATTACACTATTGACGATTTATCAATTTGTTGTTTCAAAAGCTTGATTAAGAAATAAAAATAAAATGGACAAATTTGACCTCACAGGGATCGACATTAACTTTTAGACATACTTGTTAAACTGTTACCAAAATTTTCTACTATTGGACATTATTGTCAAAAATTGACTAAGTTGGTAAACAGGAAGTAGGTGACCGACAGACCTGAAATTGCATCCCACGTTATGGGACCTCACACTGATGCTGTATTCCAAATATCAAGTGGCTGTGATAAGTAGTTGCTGAGAAAACTGTCAAAAATATTTTCTACTATTGGACATTATTGTCAAAAATTGACTAAGTTGGTAAACATGAAGTAGGTGAGCGACTGACCTGAAATTGCATCACACATTATGGGACCTCATAATGATGCTGTATAAAAATATCAAGTGGCTATAATAAGTAGTTGCTGAGAAAACTGTTACAGAAATTTTTCCCCGCCCACAAGACATTCACCATTTTATAACCCTGATTTTTTACTCCGTGAAATTTGGCCATAAACCAGTAAGAAATAAGGTCAAATGCAAATAAATTGCATAACTTAATCTGATTTTTTCACTTGCTTTGGACAACTAACCCACAAGATTCATTTGTCCGACCACGGAAATTACTTGTCCTGGGCAATCGGACAACCGTTTATGTCGAACCCTGTCTCAGTATAAGTCGTGTTTTTTTGTTTTGTTTACATGGAATTTTTTTACATCTTTTCCTGAGGTCAATGGTTGTTGAGTTTTCTTTTGGTTATTAAAACTAATATAGGGATCAAAGACATTGTAAGCTTGTTAATCAGGAGTTTCATTACAAGATATCAGATAGTTTTTATTTTTTGTGACAAGGATGTGCATAGTATGTACATGAATGGCCTAAAAAGGGTAAACTTACACAGAAATATACAATGGACCATCCATATAACTTGAAAAAGGGGGGGGGCTTGAAATATTATTTTGACCAGAAAAATTTTTTCACACAGAGTACAAAGATTTTTTTTTTAGTCTTTTAATGTTTTGAATATTTTTTTTCACAAAATAGCATTATTGTTTTTTTTTTTTTTACACCAATATCATCCAAAATATTTTTTTCAAAAATAATCAAAATCAAAATATTTTGTTTGAAATGAGCCAAGCCCATACTTTCAAGTTAAATGGCTGGTTCCTAAGATTTTTTGAATGCACACTTTTTTTGCCAATGTAAACGAGCAGGAATAACCACATGTACAACATGTACAGGCACATGTCAATGTTTTGTTCAAATTTGATTGGTGTTATTTTGTTCACAGGGTCCACCACTATGGATCACGGTCAATTTTTTTTCATGAAAACACCATCTTTTACATCAATATGATAAATTTATAATTGTTTCTTAACCATTATTCAACGTTAACTATATTGCAAGCCTTCACTTTTGATCTATGTCAGCCCTCATGGTTGATCTTAACTAACTAAAGTCCAAAAATGTTCATTGGGACTTAATACAACCGGTCCGATTTAACTATGGACTTATGATTGAGGCGTGCAAACACAACAATGAAAATTTACGTCATCATGAACAAACCAATCGGTAACAAAAAACTGTAAATTGTCACAGTAGGAAAAACCAACGTCAGCCAGGTGTAATCGAGCAAATCTGATGCAATTTTCTATGCTGATCCTGCTTTATCCATATGATTCTAAAACTATTGTTAACATATTGCCCGTAGGTTCGTGCGTTGGTCAAGTTAGCGCAAAGAACGTTCTTAAGAAATGGGACTTAGGTGGAAATAGAAAGATACAACTTGCTTTTACTGAATAAAAACAATAAACCATACGTATTTCTTTGTTAAAATATTGCATGTTATCATGTAAGAAGATAGGTTTAATAAGCCAAAATAATATAGTTTATTGGGCCATTAAAACAGTGATTTTCAAAATTTTCGCTGGGGGCTTTGCCCCCTGGACCCCCGTCAATGGGGGCCTCAGTCGGCGGCCCCCAATCCCCTGCCTCGTCCTTTATTATACTCTAGTTACGGCCCTGATATCCAATCAAATTTAACGTTTGCACGACCCATTCATTCAATCAATGTATTTTTGTTTATGTAATCAAATGTAACGATTTGTGGTTTTTGTTAATGATTGAACATAAATTTTCATTATCGTGTTTGCACACTTCACTTTATGCGACAATCGAAAGTCCATAGTTAAATCGGAAAATGTCCTAAATTGATCTACGTTCGGTAAATCTGTTGTTACCCTTTTTGTTTTCACAAATTCCTAGGCTTTACTCCGTTCATTGTCTACTGTATTCCTATTATTTACTAGCCGGTCAACAACGAATAACATCTTTGACAGGAGAACGGAGTAATTGATAAACATGTGCAGTATTCAATTTCACGATAAATAAATAAAATATACCTTTCTTTGGCAAAGTTGTAAAATTTCTGTCTCGTTTCGTCATTAGTAAAGCAAACAACTTCCCTGACGTCTTCTTTTTGCTGAAGCATGCAGTTGAAATATCGATTGCCCTGTGAAGATGTTTTCATTGGGCTGACACTGTGTATGAACCCTTCCGCTGAAGAATTTGAATCAGTTTTTCTGAATTTTGCTTGGGATGCCATTTTTATTTCCCGCCAATAGACGCTTTTCGGCTTTTTCCGTTTTATTTCGTGTAATACCGTCGGGACTTTAGAATTTTTTTTTGTTTTTCTCCCATGTGTTATCTTCAGAAAAGTATTTGTATCAATCTAATTCACTGCAATATCAAATAAATGTCATCTTTTATCATCCTGCTGTTATGTATAAATTTACATTTGCAATCCTCGGATGAGTACGCTACTGTACGGAATCAGCCGAAGTTGAGACGAATGCATTCGGAGGGGGCAGTCAAATACTGAAAACATTTACAAAAAAAAAAAAAAAAAAAGAAAATGTAAAGAAATTAAAATGAACACTCAAAATTTGATCAGATAGATATGGACCAATCCATGTTTTCAATAGCAACAGTTCATTTCTTTGAAATTATTTATACATGTATATTCATTTTATAATAATTTATCAATGATTCATATGAGTGGCGGATTCAGGGGGGGGGTTGCAGAGGGGGCATACACCCCCTTTTATTGAGAAATTTTAATGTTTTGTGTATTAAATTGACCAAGTTGCTTCAAATTTTCATCAAAATCTGACATTTTTAGCAATTATGCCCCCCCCCCTTTTTCCGACCTCTGGATCCACCCCTGGTATATGTCAATATATAATATATATAATAATAAATTATTATTCCAACAGCTCAGCATTACTTTGATTGTGAAATATTTGTGTCTGTTTCAAAAATGTAATAAATACAGTTTTGCTTTTGGTCAACATTAAATACTAAATTCTATGTACAGTCTACTTTGTTGCATTCAATCTAAATGTATTTGAACATTTCATTAAATAATATAAATGTTTACTTAAATTCCTAAACATTAAAAAACGTCAAACTTGCATGAAACATTTTAATATCATGTAAAAAAAGAACTGTCACAAGGACTTGTAAGTGGATAGAATATATGTACATGTAAATCATGGTTATATTTATTTATTCAAATTTTGGGGGAATCATTTTGTATCTTTCACTCTGTTTTCTGATCTATTTGTTTAATGATATATAAATCTTAATTTTTTTTAAAGAAACCATTAATACCCCTTGGAAACAATTACAAAGTTTGACAAACATTAAAATCATCTAAAAACAAAATTAAATTAATGTTCAACAAAGATATAATATTAAGATGCATACTGTACAACATCTAGTTTTAAATGCATATCTGATGACATTAAAAAATTGATTTTAACACTAAAAATAGAATATAATGATCAAATCATACACAGGCACTGAACGTTATAATATGAACACTATTTTCTTCTCAGGGATAGTATTGCTTATTTATTGGTGTAACGTTGAGTGCTTAATATGGACACTATTTTCTTCCCATGGATAGTATTGCTTTTTTATTGGTATAACGTTGAGTGCCTGTGGTTCATATAGAAAAATCTAGTTAACTAAACTCTTTAATTTAAGTTTGAAAAACTATGAGAAAACACAATAATGATAAATAATTAAAGACGAACTACATGGACATGGATGTTTTGAATTGAACAGAGCTTCAAACCATACCATTGCACCTAGGATTATACCTTATATCAAAGCTCAATACTAAATTGTATAATAATTAATAAAGGTGGAACAGGTTCAGGTTAGGAGGGGTAAAGATGTGACTTTCTTGACTCTAGAAAATTCAGATATATATTATCGTTAGTCATACAACAATTACAGTTAAGACAGCCCAAATAAAATGGTTTAGTTAATCATTATTCAGCTGCTTAAATAAAATTCAATACATGTACATTGATTTGGTGCACACTCTAGTCCCCAACCCTAACCCCAACCTGTACCATGGTTTGAGTGGAAACCCATAATCAACAATAACCACTCAAAGGACATTTGAGGTTGTTAAAACAACCTCAAATGTCCCTTTTTAACACTCAGCGGGTTTTACTCTTCACTGCGAATCCATTGCTACATAGACAATTTGATGGTCAGACCAGTACGCATCAATGACATCAGTTTCAAACATGACATTTGAATCAGTATTCACAAAAATAAGATCAATCAATGTACCATACAGTCTGGTTGGTTTAGAAACAATTTGAGAGCACATAAATGTTTCGGACATGAATTTGAGAAAATTATTGTGGCCTGACAATAGATCATAATTGAAATCTCCACTTATAATGATATTTTTGAGCTTAAAATCCAAGTGTGGAACTAGATTTGAGATAAATATGTCTTTCAGATTCTGCAGGGAACAATCTGATGCCCTGTACACAAATACTACCTGAAAAAGTCCTTTATCTGGGGATATTATTTCTATTAACTGAAATTCCAGTGTTTTTGTTGTAAAAGACATTTCTCTATGGAGTACACAACCATTCTTAATATACACGATAAGACCATGTGGAGGCCTAGTACCTGGATGCAACTGATCTTGGTCAGCTCTGATAGGTGGTTGAAAACCTGGTAACAAGTAGTCATCTGAGAAATCTGAATGGGTTAGTCTTGATTCTGCAATTCCAATGACATCTGCATTGAGAATGCTTGGATCTCCTTTTACATCCTCATAATGTGCATGAAATGATCTTGCATTGTTAAAAACTAACTTGAAATTTTCACAGGGCAACACATATAATGGTTTAAAACACAAGTTGAGAACTGCCTCGGATCTTAACCTGTCAATTTCATCCTTAACACAGTCTGAAACTGCAATTTTTTCTTCATTCAAACTTAAAATTTGTAATCCAGATAAACTAGTTACCCTGCTTAAAGCAACATAGTGAATGTGTGGAATTTTGCCTTTACATTTAGAGTCTAAACTAACAACCACCTGTTTTAAGGTATCACCTTGAGACTTGTGGATTGTTTTTCCAGCAGCTGGTCTTAGAGGCATCTGGATTCGTTCAAAATTTTTGAAACGATAACTAAATGATCTTTTGATGTCAAAGACTGGGGTCCATATTTTGTCTACATTTTGATGATACAGGTGACTATATTTTCTCCTAGTTTTTGTTCCAACTTTTTCATCATCAAATTTGACCCACACTATGCTTGGTCTGGAAGACTTTGTCTTGTATTCAAATAATTTAATTTCACAAGATGAGCCATTGGTTAATCCATCTGTTACATCAATGTTTGCTGTAAGGTCATATTTCATTCCAACTGCAAGTTCTACTTCTTCTGCTAAATTTGCTGTGTCAGTTTGCTTCTTAGGTAAAGAACTGATGAGTTTTGCTTTGATTGCCTGTGAAAGGTCCCCAACTACAGAGTCCACTGCTTTTACAGTTTCTTTTTTAGATGTCAATGTACTTCTGAATTTATTGTTGAATTTATCAACAAGGTTGTTTTCTACAAATAAATGGGTACTGTTCTTAAAGTAGTGTTCATCTTCAATATGAATCACTCTGGTATTCAAAATTCCAAAGTCATTTTCAGTGAGATTATTTTGTCTCAATCTGTTCAACATTTCTGCAAACTCTATGTCATCTTTTTGTCTCATTATCTTTGTTAACTCGTGCATCTTGAACAAATCTTTCCACAAATTTGGAGCCAAAGCAGACACTCCTTTGCTAAGATCCTGAAAAATCCAACCATCAAATACAGGCTTAAGCTGGAAAAATCTCCAATTGCTATTATGCTAACACCTCCAAAAATTTTGTTATTCCCTTTAATTTTTCTCAGTCTTGTGTCTAAAAGGGAAAACATTTTGTTTCCTACCATTGAAATTTCATCAATCATAACAACTGATAAGTTCCTATATTTCATTCTGAGAGTATTAAGAACATCACAAGACAACGATTGGTTTAACCTTTTGTTTGGTTGTATTTGAAAAGCATTATGAATGGTTAATCCATTTATGTTGTAAGCAGCTTTTCCAGTTGGTGCACACAACAACACCCTAATATCATCTGGATCTTCACCTTCTGTAGAACACAAATGTCTATGTAGACCTTGAAACAGTGTTCTGACAACAACTGATTTTCCAACACCAGCACCACCTGTTAAGAACAGATACAAAGGTTCATCTTTTATTTTGAACCAAGTTACCACATGTAAAAAAAATTCTCTTTGAGCTTGATTCAATGCCCTAACAAGACTAAAGTATTCATCGTCTGTGATTCTGTTAGCATGATTAACAACCTCAATTGTCCTAGCAGATACTCCAACTTCTTCTGAAATGTCATAATGTCTGTGTTCCGTGGGTCTATCTGGATTGAAATGTACATATTGTTTTGCTTCCTCAGATCCTTCTTCAGAATCTTCTTGTTCAATTTGTTGAGTTCCAGGAGCCAATTCATCAAATTGTAAAGAATCATTTTGTGCTTCCTCAATGGCCCTGTCGAGCTGTTCAGCATTATGTTCATATTCTTTTGCTTTACTTTCAACTATTCTACGTACACAGTTGTACATACTCTCAAACGTGTCTTTACCACCTTTCAGATCAACCTCTTCATTTTGCCAAGGATAGAAAAGAAGCAAACGTTCACGAAAAAAGTTTTCAGCATCAGTTTTTCGGTTGTATCGCACATATCGTATAACTCTTGGAGACTTTCTCTGCTGAATTATTATGCCATTCTTCAAAGTTATTTTGAGCTTTTCACTACCTACATTGAATGCTTCTTGTTCATATTCACTTTCATTCTCAGAGTCATTCTTGTGTTCATAATCGGATGAAGGAAATTTCACTTCCAGCTGAGATATATAGTCAGCCAGACACCAATTCTGTAATTGTGGTGGTCGCTTTGAATAGCGCTTTATGTCATTATTAGACTCAATATCTGTTGAATCTGGTGAAAGCTTTTTCAATTCATCTGTTTGTTTGAGCAAAAATGTTCTTTGATCAGGGGGAGAAGTGTTTACAAAAACCACTTGCCTGGTAGCTTTTGTCAAAGGCATTTGAAGTGTCAAGTATACAGCTTCTTGAGCACAAGTTTCAACTGAATTTGTAAAATAATTCCCAATATGCCGTACTTGGCGTTTTAAGTCCAGATTTCCTTCTCGTGCTTCCTTAGCTGCTTGTTCAAGTAGAGCACTCATTCCTTTTTGGGATTTGCTTATATATGAAACAATATAAACAGCACATGCATAAGGGTCTAAAACGAACTGGAGATCATGGTTAGCTTTCCAGGCGGGTAGCAATGCTTTCATGTAAGGGTTGACTCTAACCTCGCTAGGCTTTCTTTGAAGAAAGACTTTTGGACTTGACAAATTGCTCCTAATAGCTTTCAGATAATCCTCTTCACTTATCTGCAAAATGTCCTTCAGAAACTCCTCATTGGTAATATTTTCAATGTTATCCATTTTTTGAGCATCATCAATTTTTATTTGAATATCTTTATACATTGCCTTATATTTTTCAATATCTTCCTCTAGAGGCTGCAGAATAACTGTTTTGTTCATTGGTGGTAATGGAAACCCAAATCTACAAATTGGATTGCCCCTTTTTCTACAGGTTTTAGAATGTTTGTGGACTTGCAGATTGACTAAATCAGATGTTTCAGATAAAGAGCAACTTATGTACTTATTGATAAATTGAATTATTTCTTCTTCAGTACTTTGCCCATAAACGGGAGCATCTTTTACCCACATTAACATGTGAATGTGAGGGGAACCTCGTTGCTGAAATTCAACTCTGTAGAAAAAATCTGTGAGATGTCCAATTGGGTCATGGTCACTCTTTAAAATTAACTTTATAAACTGTTGTACACGGTAATCAAAGTACCTGGAGCATGTGACAGGGTCTTTTTGTACAAGTTTAGATTTTTTATTCCAATCCATCAGATCTAAGTCCTCATCTGTATATTCTTTACCATCATTCAATATTCCTAGAATTCTAAGAAGATCTTTCCAATTTGTATCTGCAGAAGAAAATGAACCAAACCAGGTTGGCAAGCCTAGTTGTCTGATCATTGCAAACACATCTTTTTTTCTTTTTTCAAGGTAAACTGGAGAATTTCTAAGATCTAAAAATGTAGTATCCTTCATCTAACTTTACTATATCATTAACTGTTGAAGGGTTTAAAAAGTCTTTAACTGTCCATTTTTTCCCTTCTGACCTGCACCTGCGCATGGCTAAGTTGACTCTATCACTAATATGTTTCATCTGTATTTTCTTCAACTTAAAGAACAAATTAGGGACAGACTGTGCTGCTCTTCTATCTGCAGATCTTAATTCCCATTTCACTATATCTGTATAATGTACAGGCATTAATCTCTCCTTGTTTTCAGGTCTACGTTGACCACAAAATATGGATGGAAATGCCAGATATTCAGCATCAGTATCATTGTACAAACTTAATGGTCTCTGTCCTTCACCTGGAGCAAATACAAATTCTGACCCTTCTGTCTGACTAGTTTCATCCATTACCTCATCTAACAAAGTATCTGTATTTCCCACATGAAGTTCTTCTTCATTCACTTCATCAAAATTATCTTCTTTGTCAGCATGATCAGTTCTTACATCAACATCTACACTTTCAGGTCTTTCATCTTGATTTTCATCAACATTTCTTTCAGAAGTAATTTCATTAATCCAGTTTTGGTCTATTTGTACACCAGAGGCTTTATACAATTCACTGGTTTGCATTAAATAATGCAATGCACAAAGAACAGCAAAAGGTCGAACATTCTCACTAAAGTCACATTTTTGGTATGATAGTTTCTTCTTCAGCTTGACTGCTATTGTACCAGATGTTTCAAGTGTGTGAGGAAGTGAACTTATTGTTGGTTGAACATCAACAGGAACATTTACAACATTTCCTCTGATTGACAGTTGACCTCCTCTAGGTAGCATTCTTATTTGCATAAATGGTATTCTTAATGACAATAACCTCTCTTCTAATGGAAAAAGATTTAGCTCTGGGGGTTTTATTGGGAAACCCATTTTATTGGCAATTGATAATTTAGGAATTTTGTCTTTTCTAATTGACTCCAAGCAAGTATGGCAGATCCATTCAATATCTTTCACGGATTTTCTATTTGTAAAGCATTTCTTCATGTCAGGCTTCACGGTCTCCTTAAATTTGGTAGCATTCACAACTGAATCACCGAACCAAGTCTGAGTACATGATGTGCATATGTAGGTAGGACCTTCAACTATTTTCTTTAAAAATATGTCAATGCATTGGTCAAGTGAATTTCCGTGCTGCCGTTTTCTTTTCAATACATTTTCATGATTTAAAAGTTCTTCCTGTTGTCTCATTTTATTTTTAGCTATTCTATCATAGTTTTTGCTTTTACAACGGTCTTTAGTTCTAGAAACTTGTTTTCTTAATCTTTCTTTGTCTTTATAAAATTCATCATCTCTAACCTTTCTTTTAGCATCAAGCTCTTTTTGTCTAACTTCATCATCTTCCCTGGCCTTTCTTTTTGACTTCAAACTTGTTTCTTTATCTTTGGCATTATAATTTGTATCTTGTCTAGCGAGCCTTTTCTTATCAGCCTCCAGTTGCCTAACTTCTTCATCCTCTCTAGCCTTTCTTTTTGACTTCAAACTTGTTTCTTTATCTTTGGCATTATAATTTGTATCTTGTCTAGCGAGCCTTTTCTTATCAGCCTCCAGTTGCCTAACTTGTTCATCCTCTCTAGCCTTTCTTTTTGACTTCAAACTTGTTTCTTTATCTTTTGCCTTATAATTTGTGTCTTGTCTGGCAAGCCTTTTTTTATTAGCTTCCACTTGTTTCACTTCATCATCCCCTCTAGCTTTTCTTTTAGCATCAAGCTCTTTTTGTCTTACTTCATCATCTTCCCTGGCCTTTCTTTTTGACTTCAAACTTGTTTCTTTATCTTTGGCATTATAATTTGTATCTTGTCTAGCGAGCCTTTTCTTATCAGCCTCCAGTTGCCTAACTTGTTCATCCTCTCTAGCCTTTCTTTTTGACTTCAAACTTGTTTCTTTATCTTTTACCTTATAATTTGTGTCTTGTCTGGCAAGCCTTTTTTTATTAGCTTCCACTTGTTTCACTTCATCATCCCCTCTAGCTTTTCTTTTAGCATCAAGCTCTTTTTGTCTTACTTCATCATCTTCCCTGGCCTTTCTTTTTGACTTCAAACTTGTTTCTTTATCTTTGGCATTATAATTTGTATCTTGTCTAGCGAGCCTTTTCTTATCAGCCTCCAGTTGCCTAACTTGTTCATCCTCTCTAGCCTTTCTTTTTGACTTCAAACTTGTTTCTTTATCTTTTACCTTATAATTTGTGTCTTGTCTGGCAAGCCTTTTTTTATTAGCTTCCACTTGTTTCACTTCATCATCCCCTCTAGCTTTTCTTTTAGCATCAAGCTCTTTTTGTCTTACTTCATCATCTTCCCTGGCCTTTCTTTTTGACTTCAAACTTGTTTCTTTATCTTTGGCATTATAATTTGTGTCTTGTCTGGCAAGCCTTTTTTTATTAGCTTCCACTTGTTTAACTTCATCACCCCCTCTAGCTTTTCTTTTAGCATCAAGCTCTTTCTGATGTAAAACAGGATTTGCTCTTCTTTTGTTCATATATGCTCTCATGTATGCCTTGCGTTTATTGACCGCCTTAATCTGAGCTTGGTCAGCTTTATTATTATCTTTGTTTTTTACACTTTGGTCATGAAAATAATCTTCAATTTGTCTTAGCAATATTGATGAAGCTTCCATGTCAACAAATTTTACAGGCAGAATTTCATACTGGGATTGCAAATCAATGTTCATACTTGTATAGAATGAGTACATGTAATTTACTAAATCTTGTAAATTTGGAAAACCAATTAGGATAGATGTACCATAAGCAGTTTGTGGTTCATATAAACCAGACTTGCCATGAGAATGAGAATCAAAGAAGAAATAGGTACTGCCATCAAAATAAACCCCAGAGCATATAGAACCTATCATAACAAGTACTGTTGGTGCATGCTGGATTCCCAAAGCAAGAGCATCTTGTAATGTTAGGAAGTCATTTGTTTGATCAAATTGAACAGCAGAACCAAACAAAACATCCTTTTTTTCAACTTTCATTTTTTTGCTTCCAATTGTAAAAACAGTTGGAATTTCATCTAATGTAAGAAGCATATTCAGAAAATTACCTTGCTCTTTCATCTTATTCACAGTTTCAAGATAAATTCTATCTCCTTCATTTAAAATATTGTCTAGATCTAAAGACTGTTTGTTGTTTACTGCAGTTATTGACAAATAGACTAAACAATTACACGTGCATTGGTTTCCTCTACTTTCAGATGAAAAGTGTGGATCAGATTGATCAAAATTCCCAAATTGCAAGAATATGCTTTCAAATACGCTTAAATTATCTTGATATATTATTTGATCATTGTTTGGGAAAGTGCTTTGACAAGTTCTATGGCAATTGCTTTGAGAATCTGTTTGACAATCTATTTGACAATTTACATGACAGTTTATATGACAATTCGTATGGTAGCTGTTTTTAAGGAGGACAGCTTCCCCCGTTCTATGAAATTTGCTATGGTAGCTGTTTTTAGGGAGGACAGCTTCCCCCGTTCTTTTAAAATTGCTATGGTAGCTGTTGTTTTGGAGGACAGCTTCCCCCGCCACCTTGGTATGGCTGTCAGAGTCACTTGGTCTGTTGTTGGGAACACCAGAGGTATTCCCAGGGCCAGACTCCCCAGTTAAGTCCGTCAGTCTCTTCTCTGTTGACCGAGGGTTTCTGTCACCACTGATCAGTTGTTTTCTTCTCCAGTTTCCTTTTCTAGGCATTCTGATTGCTACTAAAAAAATATATACATGTATATTAAATGTAAATCTACTTTATACCTTTGGCAGAATTTTGATATTTGAGTTTATATTTGCAAGAAGTTGTAATTTCCCTCTATATGTTCTATTTTTAGCCATGGCAGCCATATTTTTTACTGAATCAAAAATTGAAATGACAGTTTTGTAGAGGATATCCTAGAGAAAAACTATACAAAATCTGGTTACATTTGTACGTATGGTTTCAGAGAAGATTTTTGAAAATTTAGACAGACAGACACCAAGTGATGACAACAGTTCATTTGGTCGCGGCCAGCTACAAATAAAGCTTGTGCTCTGTTTAAGTCATCGAGCACTTTGTTACCTTTTTACACGGTGCTGTTTTATATCAAATATTTTCAAATATAATAAAAAGCTACGCCGAGCGCAGCATGATATGACCGCAACAAGTTGAACCCTGTACGTTGGAGGCCCAATATGGATTGTCAAATGCTTTGGACACATGCAGCCCATGGTGGACTCAAAAAGGTTTTTGATAATGCATTCTGTGGTTGACTTTAAATGAAAAATGCATATATATATATTTGACATATTTATGCAAACTCTTATAATTGATGTTTTTGGCTCCTTTGACCCCTAATATCTCAAAAACAGTAAGAGATATTGCAAATCTAATTGAAAAATGCACCAGTGAATTTGACAAGGATTCCAATGAAAAAAAGATTTACAAAATCGGACAATAAATTAAAAAGTTGACTTTTTGGATGTGGCCCATATTTGGCCCCCCGTAGTAATGTAACGGTGAAATTTATATCAAAACAACTGACACGTTAAGTTGACAGAATTAAATGAGTAATTCAATAAAAAAAGAATTTTCAAAATTGAATGAATAGTAAACATTCTACAGCAGCATTGTCACCCGTTTTAGCCCCTTTTGGCCCTTTTTTCTAAAACGGTAGCTATATATAGGGGGCCACAAACCTGAAATGCAATTGCAAGCTTTTTTAAGTGGATAGTAACAATGTTAAAATTTCATAACAAATGGTTTACTGACTTAAAAACTTAAGTTCTTAAAACCATTGATCCAGACAAACACTTATAATTTATGTTTTCGGCCCCTTTGACCCCTAATTTCCAGAAAACAGTAAGAGATAATACAAATCTGATTGAAAAACGCAGCCAGGAAATTTGATAAAGATTCCAATAAAAAAAAAGATTGTGAATTATGTACATTTTATTTAGACCTTGGGCCGATTGCAGAACTGCGAGCAGCGCCTACTGGTCTTGCTAAAGGCTGCTGGCAGTTTTTCATTGTGGGTTTTCTAAATTACCGCTTATTGTGTGGGCTGTGTTGCATACACTTATTCCACATCTCATCATTTTCTATTTCAAAATTGAACCACAAAAAAAAAGTTGATTTTTTGGGTGTGGCCCATTTTTGGCCCCCTGTAGCAATGTAATGGTGCAATTTATATCAAAATCATTGACACATTCAGTTCATAGAATTTAATGAGGAATGCAATAAAAAAAGAATTTTTAAAATCGAATGATTAATAAACATTCTACAGAAGTTTTGTCAATACACCCATTTTAGCCCCTTTTGGCCCTCTTTTCTTAAACGCTAGGGGCCACAAACCCCAAATACAATACCAACCTTCCTTTAGTGGTTACAAACATCATATCCGAATTTCATAACAAACGGTCAATATTTACTTAAGTTATCGCACGGAAACCAAATGTCCCCAGACGACGACGACGCAGACGACATCGCCATAACATTATCCTAGAGAAAAACTATACAAAATTTGGTTACATTTGTACATATGGTTTCAGAGAAAAATTTGCGTTCCTATAAAAACTAGTACTATAATTTTTGGAAAAAAAACATTACTTTAATTTTTTCCAGTGCTCTTATTTTTTTCTGGGGAAAACACTGAAACATTGTATGTGGATAACTATTATGTGACCTTCTGATATAGGATATTTTCAAAGGGAAATAACTGATTGAAAACTTCTAAAGCATTTTTTTAAACCTTTTTTATCTATATTCTGGTTTTGAAATCAAGTCAACAAAAACACCTACACAATGTAATTATGTATATGTCATAGACGAAATTCCAATTTCAATTTCTTTTTGGCTATTGTCAAAATCTTACTGGATAACTTTTAAATTTCATTATTTGAGTAAAAATGACCCTCCATAAGTAAAATGATAATTTATTTCATGTTTAACAAAACACCTTAAATATGTTGGTAGAAAAATTCATTCCCTGTGCTCTGTATTATAATTAGTCACCATTTTACTCCAATTGACCTCTTGTGACCCCTATTCTAACACTCAGATCGTTGTGCTATGGCACAAATGGAATAACATTTATTGTGCATGAATCAAATAACCACAAAAACATGATTCTGTCTGCTTTTATGAGACAGTAATAAAAAGCCTTTAACAACTAACATACAGATCAAGTCTTGAAATGCCCTTACATCATCACAGTGTATTTGACTGAAAATTTCTCCAAAACTATATTCAATGGTACAAAATTTCAAATGATTCACTTTTTCATAAGGAAAAATAATATGTATGGTTTATATAGAGTGGCAAACTCAACAGTTTTTGAGTTATGACCAATTTTGTCATCTAAATCCTTATTTTATAAAAGGCTGGTCCCAAGCCAACATTGCCGTCACGCTTGGGGTAGTCGTTAATATGCTTTTCCATAAGGAGATATAATGTATATGGTTATATGGTGGGGTTCTGTATAGTTTTTAAATTATTACCAATTTTGTCATGTAAGGGGGTGACTCTTAAAAGTCTATAGAACCCCTGCCCTTTAGTATCAGATGATTAACTTTTCCAACTGGGCAAACAATATACATGTACAATGTATATGGTTACAGAGTGGGGAACTCAATGTTTTCAAGTTACAAGAAATGCATATTGAAATAAAATTTAGCAGATGTAAAATTACCCACTGTCACAAAAATAAAACAAATACATAAAAATTAATAAACCTTTATAGTACTCTCTTTCTATGTCACCACTATACTACACCAAGCTTAATATAGTTATCTTTTCATTTGTTAAACTGTTTTCCTTAATAGCTGTATGTATATGTGTTTACTGAATCATTTATAATTTGTGTTAAAACCATTTATTGTTAATGTGTTAAACAAATAAATATTTCGTATTTTAGCAGGTTCAATACTGCAATAGCCTTGAATAACCGGTTTTCGTACTATTAGTAAACGATTGTGACATCATCTCTTCCATTGAATATTCATGGGAAGTACAAAATTATTCATATGACGGACGAAAACGTATGATCTTACTTGCAAACCAGAAATATGTCAGATCAAGTCTGGAAGGGCCCTGTTCATAAACAATTAAAACTTTTCTAAATAACAACAACAAACTTATATATTTGGAAATCAAGGCACCACGAAGGACAGAAAAATAAAATGAATATAAAATCTTTTCAATCATTCTGTAAAATCTCTTAAATACACTATATCATGTTTTTTTTGGGGCAAACAGAGTGTTTGATTGGGAGGTCTTTTTTCCATGACAGCCATCTTACCTCTCAACAGCAAAACATGCCTACTGAGCATGTGCAGCTAACAGTTGAAAATGTTAAATTCATGAATAAAAAACCCAGAACAGTTTCCAAAATAAACAAACAAAAATTAATAAATAAATAAATTTATGAATAAAATAACATTTACAGATATTTAATAAATATAATTGTGCTTAAACATATGTAATTCAAAATTTTCAAATATTTTCTATAGTTTTCAAGATACAGGGCTAATTTATTGAAAATTTTGAAAAAAAAGAAAAGACAATAATTCATACATCAATTGTTGGATCTTCTTGAAAACTTCTGGCCAGGTAAATCTTAAATTTCTGACCCCTTTTATTCCACCACAATTTTGGTACCTGTGACCGTTTTTGAGTTATTAGCAGCAACCTTCAATTTACCCCTATGTTCTATTTTTAGCAATGACAACCATGTTTTTTGACGAATAAAAAAATTGAACAATGGAATTATAGTCATTATGCCATTGAACAAGTGTGCCAAGTTAAGATGCAGTTGGTCTAATGGTGTCAGACAAGTTCATCTTTATTTTACGTGAAATGAAAAATGGTAAATTTTGAAGCTTTAAGAGCCATAACTCCAATAAGAAATGGTCCTGCGGCATTGACCTAATTACATGAAATGTAGATCTTGATGTGCTTAATTATGTGCAATTTCAATTTTTGAAATATCTTGTATAGTTTTCAAGATATTAGACTAAATAAGTGCAAAATTTTGAAAAAATCCAGAAAAAGGGCAATAACTCCTACATTGGTTGTTGGATCTTCTTTATAATTTCAGGGCAGGTAGATCTTGAAGTGTCAAACACTTTTACCCTATGCCAGAATTTTAATATCTGTAACCGTTTTCAAGTTATTTGCAAAAAACTGCAATTTTCCCCTATGTTCTATTTTTAGCCATGGCCGCCATGTTTTTCAACGAATCAAAAATCCCCACGCTAGTTTTATACTACCTATGCTAATTAACAACTGTGCCAAATTTAAAAGCCATTGGACTTATGGTGTTAGAGGAGTTAACGTTAGAAAAATGTTAACGACGACGGACGACGACGGACGACGGACGACGACGGACGACGACGGACGCCAAGTGATGGCAATAGCTCACATGGACCTTTGGTCCAGGTGAGCTAAAAACACTTTGGAAGAAATTGTTAAGCAGTTCTGCCTTTTTTTGATCGTTTGTGTGTAGTTCTCCTTTTTCATCTATGATACCTGGTATATTTTCTTTCGGTTTCGTTTTAGATTGGACAAATTTCCAGAATATTTTGCTATCTTCTTTCATGTTCACCGCGATACTTTTTTCATAGTTGTATTTTGCTACTCTTACTAGATTTTTTGCTGTTCTTTTGGAAGTTTCATATCTCTGTTTGTTGTGTTCATTTTTACAGTACTTTTATTTTAGCCATAGTCTGCGTTTCTGAGTGATTGCTTGTAAGGCTTCCTCATTCATCCATGGGGTATTGAATGTGTTTGGTCTGGTTTTGCACTCCGGTATGTTTTCTGTGTACGTGCTTGATATTCTATCGGCAAAACTGTCCCAAATTTCATCAATTCCTCCTTCAGCCAGTATGGTTTCCCAGTTCGTTTCTTCAAGTTGTTTATTTATAATATCGTACTTTCCTCTGAAGAAACTTAATTTGTTTGTGTTGTTGGTCGCTTTTTGTATTCCGAGGAAACGTTTTGGTTTTGAGTACTTTTCGTTTTCAACTGTTTTGGATTTTGACCTTCCAATGTTCTGGTTTAAATGCTACTGATGAGAGGTTACTCCTTGAAATATCGATATATAGCATATCTAAATTAACCGTTTATACCCGCGTTTTGGTATTTGTAATTTTAAAATTGAATTCTAGGATTTCATGGTCACTGTTTCCCAGGGGTGCGCTATGAGTCACTTCGTCTATCATACCTGCTTCATTTGTTAAAATTAAATCTAGTAGGCTTGGGTTGTTATCTGACCTGAATCTAGTTGGCCCCTTTACATGTTGATATAGATACGCATCTAGTACTGTTTCGTGGAATTTTGTTGCTAGGTGCTCTGGACCGACATTTGTTCTATTGTTAATCCAGTTTATTTCTTTAAAGTTGAAGTCACCAACATGTAGTATGTAGTTAAATTTTTGGTTTGTGAAGTTGATTTTTTGTAGTATTGACTCAAGCTCTTTAATACATCCATCGTTTTTTACACTCGGGCTTCTGTATGTACATGTAACTAATAGTTTTATCCCATTCATTCCTTGTATTCCTATCTGGACGTATTCAATGTATTGGTTAGCTCTAGATTCAATTTGGTACGCTTTTAATTCTTCTTTTGTATAGATTAAGCACCATCTACCTGTACTTGTGTTTTCGTGTGACATAAACAAATCATATCCTTTTATTTTCCACTCCTTTTTCCATTCATCTGATTTTTTTAATTTATCATTGTCGTCTAGCCTCTTAGGCATAGTCTCACTGATACATATGATATCGTTCAATTGCTTATTGTTTATCGTGACTAATTCATCGTGTTTATTGTTAAAACCATCTGCATTACAATACATACTTTTTAGGTGCTCGCTATTTACAGTGTCATTTAAAAACGTAAAACTCTTTTCCTATAGGTGCTTGGTTAATGATGGAGGACTGCTTTGGGTCTTTTGTCCCACATCAAAGCCTCCTATTATGGTAGCCTCCCCAAGTGTTGACAACGACATTTTATCATTCATGTTTATGTTGTTTAAGGGTGCTAGGATTCCCTGAGATTGAGATCCATACTGGGTATTTAAAATGGTTTCTTCCATGAGGTTAGCTGAATCGTCATCAATTGTAATATTGTGGTCATGTGAATTACTAGTAAGTGGCATTGTGTTAGTTTTCGGTTTCTCGGGTTTCTTGCTTTGTTTTGATTTCTGACCACCTCTTCTCTTTTTGTTTTCAGCTCTTTGTTGGACCGTTAGATCTTTTGCTATAATGCAGCGTGACAATATATGATCCTCTCTCATGTTTTAAGTCTATTTGCTGCGTCCAGTATGTCTTTTCTGTGTTTTTTGTTGTTGAACACTATTTTTAGAGGCCTTGTGTTTTTTTCTGACCGGTTGCCTAGCCTGAATATTGTTTTTACGTCCGGGGTTTCTACCTTGAGAAAGGAGCACAGTTCCTTAAGGGTATTGTTGTCGTACTCTTTCCTTGCTTCGCTTGATTCGCTGCGGCTTTCCGGTACATTGAACAATATTAGATTCATTGCTCTAGTTTTTTGGTCCTCAATTTCTCTCACCTCCTTACGTACATCGTCCTGCAGTGTACTTTTAATTTCGCATTTGATGCTTTCTATGAGGGTTTTATGTTAGTGATTTCCTCCTGTACTTTATCCTGTATAATGGACCCTATTGCTCCAACTTTTGACTGAATTGTTTCAAGTTTTTCATTAGTTGTTTCCTCTATTGATTGCAGTTGTTTTTTCATTCCAGTTAGACTGGGGAAGTTTTGTTTACACCCATTACAAGTCCAAAGACAGTTTTGTGCGTGGTCTTGCTTTAGTGCCATAAATAGTTGTACTGATATGTTGGTACAATCCATACAGTAGTCTAGCTCACCGATACTGCATGTTAGGGCGTCCTTGTTACTTTCTAAATGTTTATCGCATTTTGGACAGTAATTACTTCCTAGTCTCTGCCTTTTGTCTCGTCTTTGAGGGGGTACAGGTGTAAACAGAATATAATATTGGACATATCTAGATTTGGGTCTGTTCTAGGTCTAACAATTAGTGCGGAGCTTCTCTGCAGCTCTGTTTGTTTGTTTTCGGACATCCTTTAAATGGCGAAGCTTCCTTGCCTTGTGTTTATGTTATGTTTTTTTTTCGTTGTTTTCGGCAAAGCTCCTTTGCCGTAGGTAGTGTTCTTGTATAATATTACAGGGTTTGCAATGCTTAACTGCTATGATATATTAATTGGCGAAGCTTCCTTGCCTTGTATTGTTGAGATATGTGCGGTTAGCAATGCCTCACTGCTCTGACACACTGATATAATTGGCGAAGCTTCCTTGCCTTATTTTACTGGGATTTTTATGGTTTGCTATGCTTCACTGCTAATTGGCGAAGCTTCCTTGCCGTATATTGTATATATTGATGCGATTTGTGTGGTTTGCAATGCTTCACTGCTATGATATAGTGATTTATTGGCAAAGCTTCTTTGCCTTGTTTTATTTCTTAATTTGTGTGGTGATTTGTGCGATTAGCAATGCTTCACTGCTATGATATAGTGATTTATTTGCAAAGCTTCTTTGCCTTGTTTTATTTTTCAATTTTGTGTGGTGATTTGTGCGATTAGCAATGCTTCACTGCTATGATAGGGTTTTGATTGGTTGATTGCGTTTGGCCTTGAAAGAAACATGTTATTGTTTTCCAATATTGAATAATTTGTAGTTTGCAATGCTTCACTGCTAGAGTATTCAACTAAGTTAATTGGCAAGCTTCCTTGCCTTGTTTAAAAAGTTATTTATTTATTTTATATTATTTTTATGGTATTTGTGGGGTTTGCAATGCGTCACTGCAATGGTATAGTATCCCTGATTAATTGGCGAAGCTTCCTTGTCTTGTGTTATATTTTTTCTATATTACATGCAAATAAAAAATGTTCATTTGTAAACAAGATATGTGTATAGTCACTGATTTCTAATTAATATAGCAAAGCATCTCTGCTTACCTGTGGGGTACATTAAGCTGTATTCCACCACTAACAGCTCTGGATTCGATTTTCTGTTTCGACTGCCAACTGTATAGATTTGTACAACCACAACCTTGAAAGGGTCCTACCTGGATGGAGCCCGTCAGTGTGTAGGGTAAAGTTTTTTCTATACACTACTCTCGATAGCTTCCTACCTTTCCGACCTTCAATGATATCTTGTGATATTCTTGGGGGGTGGTATTGGTTGTGAGTGAGTTGGTGTTTTACGCCCATGCAACGCTATATAGGTTATATACAGGCGATGAAAAGGATGATAAAATGAACATGAAATGATGATGATAAATGAAATATGGGGATGGGGTGGGACACAAAGGAACGGTAAATTTTGAAGAACCACAGGAAAAGAGAAGAGTTGGGTAGGGGCGGAAAATTTAGCCTATGTGGTGCACTACTGGGCGGTCCTCAAAGGGGTCTTTTACGTGCATGAAGCGTGGCACTCTCCACACACGTTGGCCCACTATGGTCGGCGGTCAGGGTTTCCGTATTATAGACCTGACAACCCCCGCGGACGAGGGCTACCCTATTCAGCCACCTAGGGTACACACTTGGTCGCTCTGTGGGCTGAGCACTGACCCGACGTCAGAATCCCAAGACCCTTAGTCGCCTCTTACAACAAGCTAGGCTCTGCTGCGGGCCTATTCGCCACCCGGGCCCCGCACGGGACTTGGTATTGGTTGAGTTGTTTGACTCTCTCGTTGTGGTAGTCTACAATTTTATGTAGTTCTTTGTCAACATTAGTTGGGTACGAAACACTTCTCTGCTTTTTTATCTTGTTTATTACTAGCTGATGATACTGCTTTTTGCACACAACTTTAAGGGATTTTCCTATTTTTTTACTCTTTTTGATGTATCACCACGTTTGGGGGTTGGTGTTTTATTGTATATATTCAGTGAATAGTACGGACACTCAATGAATATTACTTCAGCATTATAGTTTGCCCTTTTGATACGGTCAGCAAAGTCAGTATATTCACCTACTAAGTACTCTATATTTTGATATTTAGCATGAAATTGTCTAATATAGGTATACTTCCTCCTTTGTTGTGAGATCACATGTTCCCAGCCAGATCAAGACTGTTGGTGCCTTTGCTCTCCTTACTTTGTGCAGGAGGGTATACAGGTGATCACTATCGTCGACGTCTGCTCCACTTTTTTCGAGAATTTCAAATTTTCCTTTCAAATGGATTGGAACATTGTCATATAGGGATTTTCCCTTGCTGTCCGTATATAAAGACACCTCACGTGATAGTTTACAGTTCCTTAAAGTTTTATAAAGTTCACGATAAATTCGATTATTCTTTTTTTCCAGCGACATGTACAGTTTTTATATGGCGGCAAGTTCAAATCACAAGGTTCAAGTTTGAATTTCCATTTTCACATGAAATCCAGAAATAAAGAATATATGAGTCCTCAAAAAACTAAATCAGCATTTGTCTCGACTAAATTAACACTATTTGAGATAAATTATCCTTTCATTTTGAATGGATGGCGATAGATTTAGATTTTCTTCACAGCTCAGTTTTGAAAAGCGACCATAACCAGAACCGGAAGTTTTCGTTTTTCTAACAGGCGATGAACATGATAAGGTGATAAAATGAACATGAAATGATGATGATAAATGAAATATGGGGATATGGTGGGAAACAAAGGACCGGTATATTTTGAAGACCCACAGGAAAAGGGGAGTGGTGGGTAGGGGCAGAAAATTTAGCCTATGTGGTGCACTACTTGGCGGTCCACATAGGGGTCTTTTACGTGCATGAAGCGTGGCACTCTCTACACACGTTGGCCCACTATGGTCGGTGGTCAGGGTTTCCGTATTTTAGACCTGACAACCCCCGCGGACGAGGGCTACCCTATTCAGCCACCTAGGGTACACACTTGGTCGCTCTATGGGCTGAGCACTGACCCGACGTCAGAACCCCAAGACCCTTAGTCGCCTCTTACGACAAGCTAGGCTCTGCTGCGGGCCTATTCGCCACCCTGTCCCGCACAGGACTTTCGCATTTTAAAACAGAAATGTGTTATGTCTTTACATTAAAGTTAGACTATAATATTTATTTAAGCACAATTCGGCTGTGCTTTGTAATATTCTATGTTTTATTATTGATATAAAACACGTCTAATGTCGCTTTTACATTTATTTATATAAATTTCTATTTTATTCAAAGATTTTATGCATTCGATCAAGGAGTCACGTGATACAATAGGCGAAATGAACTTAAAAATTCCGTATTTTAGATTGAATTGACGCGTGACGGATTGGTAAATTGCATCATGGGATGCATTTGACGGATAGGCTCGGACGGATTGGTGACTGATAGATGACGGATCGGTGAATGATTGAGACCGGATCGATGACTGGATGACGCGTGACGGATCGCAAAAACTGTTGCATTGATCGGTTCAGCTACAATAATGTAGAGCTCTCCTTTCGGCTTTGTCATCTCATAGCTCCCTTGATCCTGAACTTTACAATGAAGTTCAGGATCAGAATATTGTAAATGTGGGTTTTCTAACAAATTAATAGTTACCTTTGACTTTTAACCGACATTTTTATTGACACAATATTTTTCAGGGTGTTATTGGTATATTCAAACCATCTTGAAGCTTTGTACGAGTTGGAGAAAGAAATTCGATTTGCTCCATTACGAGTAATGGAACCGTCCGCATTGTAGCTCCGCCCAATCAAAGATGACAAAGGAGCTATATCATTGTAGCTAGAACCTCATGCATGTGGTCGGGCCATGAAAATTGTATCTGCAACATATCTCATTGTTTTTCACTTTACTTTAGTGGCCCTTACATTTGACCTTGAAAATTGGGGTTGTGGAGTAATGTTGTTCCATATATATCATAAGAATGTAGAGTTTAGTGTGTGAACGAATGTAGGAAAAAAAGTCACAGGAAAAAAAGTCACGGAAGAAAAGTCACGGAAGAAAAGTCACAGGAAATAAGGTCACAAGAAAAAAAGTCACAGGAAATAAAGTCACAATGTATACATATAATATTTGAATGATTAAACAAAAAATATAATAAAATTATGTACTTTTAAACTGTATATTTCTAATATTTATAAATGATATAGTCATAGATATGATAATAATAAAAAAATGTATATTAATAATACATGGAAATTGAAAATAACAAGAATACAAAAGTCACCAGCAAACAATTTAGAATTTTCTGTTTAACTTTTTTAAAAAGCGAAAGTAAGCAAGACTTAATACAAAACTACATAGATAAAAATGTTTTAATATAAATACATAGAAATGAGTAAGTAAAATTACTGGTAATTTTTATTATGGTCATTAACATCAAATGAGTTATTATTCATATCTTACACTTTTTCCGTGATTTTTTTTAATTAAAAAAATGAAATAACAACAACAAAAAAGAAGATAAAGAATAGTTAAAACTTAAAAATAATAACACTTAATTCAATAGGGACTTTAAAATATATTGTGACTTTATTTCCTGTGACTTTTTTTCTTGTGACCTTTTTTCCTGTGACTTTTTTTCCTATCAAAACTGACCTTTTTTCCTGTGACTTTTTTTCCTGTGACTTTCTTTCCGATTACCGTGTGAACAAGGATATATTAGTCAAATATTTCGAAACGGTCATCTTGTCTGCATTTTAGAATTGTATTTAATGTCACATTTTCTGTCCATCGTACTCTTGCAGTCTGTTGAATTTGCAATTTAGCCATCATTGTACTATAAAGACATGTTTGAACAAGTGGTTTATCATGCAATTTATTAAATCAATAATGTGAACATTTATATTACCCCAATGTCCATTTGTAAGAGGGTATCCATGTCCATGATTTCTTCCTCACCAATATCGTTAACTAATTTCAAATGGCTGGCTAGGCTGTTTGAGAAATAATCAAAAGAATGAGCATGTAAATCTATTAAAATAATAAGAAGTTTGAATCAATTAATCTGAATTTTGACTTTAAGTGTATATTTAATCTATTGCATGACTTAAATGCATGTATTCCTATGTCAGTGGTAGTAAATGGGTTTGTCCATCGAATTGTACACATCACATTGAATCTGTATATATCAGAAACAAAATCAGTATGAAATGTTGTTAGATTGGATTAATATTATACCAGATCATTTATACAGGTGATCTTGAATCATTTCTGTAGGTGAAATAGAAAGAAAACCTGTCCAGTTATTTTTTACCACTTGTACAAGTGAATTTATCATGTTTATACAGTTTTTTTTGTAGAAATCAATAAGTTTTCAATTCATGTCATTCGCAAGGCCAACAAAAGGATCCAATGGTGTAATGTGAAAATTGAATGTCAGTTTCACCTAGTAACGTAGACAAATTCGTAAACAATTGGCAGACAGGGAAAATCTTATAAATTTGACTTTTATATAATAATTTCTTCTATTCTATTGTTGGTATTGTTGACTATTTGACATAAAAATGAAACAAGTATTCAAGAACAACGGTGATACTAAATAAGAATAGATCAAGAAAAAATACTGGATAAAGAGATGGATGACCAAACAAAAACACCTCGTCATATTTTTCCAAAGAACAAAGTAATTGGCGGGTTGATAGTACATCAGCCCACAGAATTGTGGGGATATGACAATGAAGACAAACTATTAATAGGTGTAATCAGTAGTTGCCATGGCGAAGATTGCAAATGCACATGGTATAGGAATGGAGAATTGTGTAATGTTGGTTAATATTCTTGCTACATGGTTGTGAATGAACGTGGCATATACAATGTCAAGGTTGAATTTAATGCCTTTTTGATATTTCTGAAAATAGAGTGAGTTTAAGAAAAAAGGGGCAAAAATGGGTATATTGACAAAACGTCTGTAGAATGTTTAATTTTCATCTGATTTTGATCATTCTTTTTTTTATTGTATTTCTCAATAAATTCTGTCAGAAAAATGTAACAACAGTTTTGATGTATCTTGTACCGTTACATTGCTATAAGGGGTAAAAAAAGGGGTCACTTCCATCGACCTTTTTATTTGTGGTCCGATTTTCAAAATCTTGTTTTCATTGGAATCCTTGTAAAAATCCCTGACAGCCTTTTTCAATCAGATATGCAGTATATCATACCGTTTTCGTGAATTTAGGGGTCAAAGGGACAAAAAAAAACGACAATTATAAGAGTTTGTCTTGGCAAATGGTTTTATTGAAAAAAATAATTGTAGTGGGCTGACCAATATTATTGTTATTCATTCTTTTTAAATGATGTTTTAATCACTAGAGAAAGTTTCCTCATGTATTGTCCCTACCATTTCAAAGAAATGCGACCAAAAGGGGAAACTGGATGTAAAGACAAATCTCTGTATAACGTTATCTTTAATTTATTGTCTGGAACTTTGTTGTCATTTTTTTTTTCGAACACACGTGAAGGTTAGCACTGCTGGTGGAGTTTAAATTCCCCGAGGTTAGCCCGCTCCGGCACCAACACTTTTGAGTTGGAGAATACATCAAAGCTTTAAATTATCCGTCTAAATTTCAAAATTGTCTAAACCCTAAGGTTCTTCCTACCCCAGACATAGGTTGAATATCTTAGTAATAATTTGGTTCCCCAGTTTGGTATTTTTGGTTATACTGTTCTATGCTCTTCATATTCATACAGTGTTTGGCATTTTCAATATTTTTGGTAGAGCGCCTCTGATGAGTCTTGAATAGACGAAACGCGCGTCAGGCGTAGCATAATTTATTGTCTGGAACTTTGTTGTCATTTTTTTTTTCGAACACACGTGAAGGTTAGCACTGCTGGTGGAGTTTAAATTCCCCGAGGTTAGCCCGCTCCGGCACCAACACTTTTGAGTTGGAGAATACATCAAAGCTTTAAATTATCCGTCTAAATTTCAAAATTGTCTAAACCCTAAGGTTCTTCCTACCCCAGACATAGGTTGAATATCTTAGTAATAATTTGGTTCCCCAGTTTGGTATTTTTGGTTATACTGTTCTATGCTCTTCATATTCATACAGTGTTTGGCATTTTCAATATTTTTGGTAGAGCGCCTCTGATGAGTCTTGAATAGACGAAACGCGCGTCAGGCGTAGCATAATTTATTGTCTGGAACTTTGTTGTCATTTTTTTTTTCGAACACACGTGAAGGTTAGCACTGCTGGTGGAGTTTAAATTCCCCGAGGTTAGCCCGCTCCGGCACCAACACTTTTGAGTTGGAGAATACATCAAAGCTTTAAATTATCCGTCTAAATTTCAAAATTGTCTAAACCCTAAGGTTCTTCCTACCCCAGACATAGGTTGAATATCTTAGTAATAATTTGGTTCCCCAGTTTGGTATTTTTGGTTATACTGTTCTATGCTCTTCATATTCATACAGTGTTTGGCATTTTCAATATTTTTGGTAGAGCGCCTCTGATGAGTCTTGAATAGACGAAACGCGCGTCAGGCGTAGCAAAATTTATTGTCTGGAACTTTGTTGTCATTTTTTTTTTCATACAATTTGTCAGATTTTTATACGGCCGCAAAATTTTTGCGATCGTATAATGTTATGGCGATGTCGTCGTCGTTGTCGTCGTCGTCGTCGTCGTCTGTGGACACTTAGGTTTCCGTGCGATTACTTGAGTAAATATTGACCGAATGTTATGACATTTTGATATGATGTTTGTTTCCACTTAAGGAAGGTTGGTATTGTATTTGGGGGTTGTGGCCCCTATCATTTTAGAAAAAAGGGCTAAAACGGATGTATCGACAAAACTGTTGTCAGTGTTCCAGCCAGGATTTGAAAAGGGCAGGGATGAATTTTAAAAAAGGGCACATTCCTGCGTTGACTTCATCTTTCAAAAAGGCATATAAATGTAGCTAATAACAAACAAATACAGCATACATTCTTTTTAACAAAAAAAACATGCATTTTTAGGCTTAAGGGGAGCCTCTTGTTTCTTTAACAAGACTTTAGGCTTTTCATTACATTCATACATTCTATCAGTGCTAAAAAGCTTGAATGTCAGCCCAAGAAAAAATTAAGAAATCCCATTTGATTTTTATTGAATTTGCTAGTAAAATCCGGAGATTTAGTACCATTCCGGTCAGAGTTCGTGTTTAGTTTACAACTTCCGTTTCCTGTCATTATTTGTAAACAAATAAATATGATGGAGCATTTCACAAATCCATCAACATCGTTTCTATTTTTCAATAAAAGCGCACATTTAATGTTGTTTTTAATAGAAAACATCCAGATGGGTTCAGATTCTGATTTGTGCACAATTATCATTACCGAGGCAAAGAAATTTACTGGGCAATCGGACAACTTACCTGTAATTGAAATTGACTAATCAAAATAGATACCTTAATTAATTGACTAGAGAACACATGTTTATTTAATTTGTTTATTGGCTTGGGGTTGTAAATATGCCATTCAATTATCCCAAATGGCTTCATTCTCAATACACAAACTATGTATGATTGACTGAAAAAGGCAAATGTACGATCAAAAAGGGCAGGGCGGAGATGACAACCGGCAGGTATCCTGAAAAGGGCAATCGGGCGGAGGCAAAGGCAGGCAGGCGGACCGCCCTTTGAAAACAGCCTAGCTGGAACACTGGTTGTAGAATGATTATTATTCATTCGATTTTGATACTTCTTTTTTTATTGAATTCATCATTAAATTCTGTCAACAAAATCTGTCAAAATGTGGTTTTGATATATATATCACTGTTACATTGATACTGGGGGTCAAAAAGGGGCCACACCCCAAAAAAATGACTTTTTATACGACCGCAAAAAATTTGCGGACGTATTATGGTATGATGCTGTCGTCGGTGTCTGTTAACTTTTTAGTGTTTCCACAATAACTTAAGTTCCAGTTATCCGATTGCTATGAAACTTTACAATGATGTTCCTTAGCATAAAAGGATGAATGGGATTGATTTTGGGGGTCCCCCCCATTTTTCGTTTAGAAATAAGGGGCCAAAAAAGGGCCAAAAATACTACTTTTTTGTTTGTTGTCCCAATAACTTTAGTTCTAGTTATCCGATTGCTATGAAATTTGACAGTGATGTTCCTTACCATACAAGGATGAATGATGGGATTGATTTTGGGGGTCCCCCTTTTTTTGTTTCGAAACAAATGGCCCAAAAGGGGCAAAAAATTCCAATTTTTTACTTGTTTCCACCATAACTTTGGTTCTAGTTGGCATATTGCTGTGAAATTTGTCAAGAATGTTTCTAACATTAAAAGAATGAACCTGATGAATTTTTGCGCACACTTTTCTCCGTTGTGTAATTAGGGGCCAAAATAAAAAACTTTTTTATTTGTGGTCCGATTTTGAAATTTTTTTTTGCATGTTTGTTCTTGTCAAATAGCGGATACAAAATTAAGAATAAATTTAAGAATAAATTTTTGAGGCTGTAATTATAATTTAAAAAAATTCTGGTTCGATTTTTTATTTTTTCCCCAAACATTATTCTTTTTAAAAAGACATGAAAGAGTAGAATACAACATTCAAAATTTATATTTTTACCCCCTGGGTCGAAAGTCCATTAGAGAAGCATGTGTCAAAAACCTTTGTCAGTCCACCATGGGCTGCATGTATCCAGAGCAATAGACTATCCATATTAGGCCTAAAACGTACAGGGTTCAACATGTCGCGGTCGTATCATGCTGCGCTCGGCGAAGCTTTTTATTTATTTGTGGTCCGATTTTCAAAATCTTTTTTTCATTGGAATCCTTGTGAAAATCCCTGCCTGCGTTTTTCAATCAGATTTGCAATATCTCTTACCCTTTTTGAGCAATTAGGGGTCAAAGGGGACAAAAATGCCATTTTTAAAAGTTTGTCAAGGTAAATATTTTTATACCAAAAATAAAGTTGTAGTGGACCAGCGAATTGTTAAGAAGTTTTAATATGATGCTTATTTTCATTGAAGGAATGTTGGTTTGAATTTGGGGTTTGTGGCCCCAACTGTTGTTTTAGAAAAAAGGGCCAAAGGGGCTAAAACAGGTCCATTGACAAACCTGTTGTAGAATGTTCATTATTCATTCAATTTTGAAAATTCTTTTTTTGTTGAAGTGCTCATAAAATTCTGTCTACTTAATATGTCAATGATTTTGATATGTATTTCACCATTTCATTGCTACAGGGGGCTAAAGACAGGCCACGCCCATAAAATCAACTTTGTGATTCGATTTTCAAAGAAGCAGAGGTACCAATGGGGTATCCGAATGTCAAAAGTCCGAAAGGGCAGAGACTAAACCAGTAAACACAAACAAGAACGGGACAAAAACAGACAACACGTAAAACATGGAAACACAAAACCACTGAATATCAATCAACAACGCGAACTCCAGTCGAAACAAGAGTGAACTCTCCTCCTCAACTCTTCAAAATCCTTTTTACATTAGATTCCTTGTGAAAATCCCTGCCTTATTTTTAAATCAGATTTGCAATATCTTTTACCGTTTTTGAGAAATTAGGGGTCAAAGACCCAAAATGGAGTATAGAAATAATGCTTTTTGTATTAGATATGTGTCAAAAATGCATTTCTAAGTCAACCACAGGATGCATTAGTCAAAAAGCTTTGTAAGTCCACCATGGGCTTCATGTGACCAAAGCATTGGACTATCCATATTGGGCCTACAACAGACAGGGTTCAACTTGTTGCGGTCGTATCATGCTGCGCTCGGCGTAGCTTTTTATTTGTACGTGATTTTACCATGATGAGTTACAGATCAAGTTTGAGTTTCGTAATGGTCCACAAATTTTAATGGGAGTTATGGCCCTTTGAAGTTTGAAAATCCATTGCAATTTTATTTTCTACAATTTTTTATTGTTCCTTGTAGATAATAAACTGATCAACTTTAAGTATTCATTTGTTTGACAAATTGTTACCAGTGACTGAAATATGAGGCCGGTAGGGGACTATGTATTGTTTTGCAATACTCTCAGAATCCTTGTTAATTTTGAAAATCTTTTTTTCTTGGAATCCTTGTAAAATCCATGCCAGTTTTCCTTGAAGGTTGGAATAGACTACATAAATGTGTAAACAAAATTCAAATATGCAACTCGAAGTCCCCCAAAGAATGCATGTGTCAAAACGCTTTGTGAGTCCACATTGGGCTGCATGTGTCCAAAATATTTAACTATACATATTGGGCCACAAATGCACAGGGTTCAACATGTTGCGATCGTATCATGCTGCGCTCGGCGTAGCTTTTTAGCTCACCTGGACCGAAGGTCCATGTGAGCTATTGCCATCACTTGGCGTCCGTCGTCGTTAAAAATTTTCAAACGTTAACTCCTCTAACACCATAAGTCCAATGGCTTTTAAATTTGGCACAGTTGTTAATTAGCATAGGTAGTATAAAACTAGCGTGGGGATTTTTGATTTGTTGAAAATCATTGCCGCCATGGCTAAAAATAGAACATAGGGGTAAATTGCATTTTTTTGCAAATAACTCGAAAACGGTTACAGATATCAAAATTCTGGCATAGGATAAAAGTGATCAGCACCTCAAGATCTACCTGCTCAGAAATTTTCAAGAAGATCCAACAACCGATGTAGGAGTTTTTGCCCTTTTTCTGGATTTTTTTCAAAATTTTGCAGTTATTTAGCCCTATATCTTGAAAACTATACAAGATATTTCAAAAATTCAAATTGCATATGATTAAGCACATCAAGATCTACAATTCATGTAATCAGGTCAAAGCTGTAGAACCATTTCAAAGATTAACTTGTCTGACACCATACATCCAACTTCAACCAAACTTGGCACAGTTGTTAAATAGCATAAATGCTACAAGTATATCGTTCAGATTTTTGATTCGTCAAAAAATATGGCCTCCATGGCTTAAAGTAGAACATAGGGGTCAAATTACAGTTTTTTTTGCAAATAACTAAAAAACGGTACCAGATATCAAAATTCTGATGGGAGACAAAAGTGATTAGCATCTCAAGATCTACCTGCTCTGAAATTTTCAAGAAGATCCAACAAACGACATAGGAGTTATTGCCCTTTTTTCTGGATTTTACAAAATTTTGCACTTATTTAGCCCTATATCTTGAAAACTATACAAGATATTTCAAAAATTCAAATTGCATATGATTAAGCACATCAAGATCTACAATTCATGTAATTAGGTCAAAGCTGTAGAACAATTTCTTTTAGGAGTTATGGCCCTGAAAGCGTCAATATTTACCATTGTTCATTACTTTTCCCCCGACTTGTCTGAAACGGTAAGACCAACTGCATCTTAACATGGCACACTGTTTGATAGCTTATATGCTACAACTCTATCGTTCAGATTTTTGATTCGTAATAAAACATGGCCACCATGGCTAAAAATAGAACATAGGGACAGATTTCATTTTTTTTGCTAGTAACTCAAAACTGGTTTCAGATATTAAAATTGTGCAAGAATCAAAAGTGATCAGCATATTAAGATCTACCTGTCCTGAAATTCGGTAAAGATCTGACTGCTGATGTGGGAGTTATTGTTCTTTTTCCTAATTTTTGCCAAATTTGCACTTATTAAGCCCAATATCTTGAAAACTAACCAAGATATTTCATAAATTTGAATCGCATATGGTTAATCACAATAATATCTACAAATATATGTATCTGTGTAGTTCAGGTGAGCGATTCAGGCTCTTGGGAGCCTCTTGTTATTTATTTAGATAGGGCTACATGTACACCACCCACTAACCCGTGCGGGTTCCGGGTGGCGAATAGGCCAGCAGCAGCGCTAAGCTTGTCGGTAAAAGTCCACTAAAGAGCGCTCGGAAACCTGACATCGGGTCAGGCCGCTTTGCCCTCAAAGCGACTGGGATGTATGCCCCAGGTGGTTGAATAGGGCAGCCCTGACATCGAGAGATGCGGGGTCGTCAGGCGATAATGCGGAAAACTTGACCGCAAACCATAGTGGTGCACCGTGTTGGGAAAAATGTCACGTTCCTCGCACGTTAAAGAACCCTGCTGCAGGTCTCGGTAAGAGTAGGACCCGTAGGATCCCTATGCAGGAGGCTAAATTTCCCGTCCCTACCCATCACTCCTTTTTCCAGTGGCAGTCCAACACTCCTACCCGATTGGCCTTGTGTCCCCATTCACTCTACTTCATCATCATTTTTGTCCATTGTATCACCACTTTCATGTTCATCTCCCGGATATAGCCGAAATCGTGCTGCTTTGGAGTAAAGCAATAACTAACTAACTAACACCACCCACTAGAAATTATTATTGACAAGATTGGGTGGAGCTTAAACTTCTCAGTCTTTTAGGTTCCGTGCGGGGCCCGGGTGGCGAATAGGCCCGCAGCAGAGCCTAGCTTGTCGTAAGAGGCGACTAAGGGTCCTGGGATTCTGATGTCGGGTCAGTGCTCAGCCCACAGAGCGACCAAGTGTGTACCCTAAGTGGCTGAATAGGGTAGCCCTCGTCCGCGGGGGTTGTCAGGTCTATAATACGGAAACCCTGACCGCCGACCATAGTGGGCCAACGTGTGTGGAGAATGCCACGCTTCATGCACGTTAAAGACCCCTTTGAGGACCGCCCAGTAGTGCACCACATAGGCTAAATTTTCCGCCCCTACCCACCTCTCCCCTTTTTCCTGTGGTTCTTCAAAATTTACCGGTCCTTTGTTTACCACCCCATATTTCATTTATCATCATCATCATTTCATGTTCATTTTATCATCCTTTTCATGTTCATCGCCTGTAAATAACTTTAATAGCGTTGCACGGGCGTAAAACAAAAACTCACTCTCTCGTTTTTCTCCTTCATATGGTTTTTGCTTCTTTTTTCCCTTTCCTTTGCCTCTCCCCTTGCCCTCACTTTTCATCTTTCTATTTACTCTTTGATGTTTGAACCTCTTTGGGAAAAAAATTCAGACATGATCTGTTATTATAAGCACTGAAGTTTTAAACAGTGTACATTCTATTGTGGTTTACCGGGTAATTTTCTTTAGTTGTTCTGAATGGTTCTTAGCATGTTTTAATTGATATATGGACCAGGGCTGCCAACTCTTGAAATTTTGAAATCTGGTTTTTTATTAAGTACTATTCCATATAAGGATCAGGCAGGGGGTGGCACATTGATAATTTCCAATTTTAGATTTTGGGATACAGATGCATTCATTTGACCATAAAAACAAACCCAAGGCAGTTTTTTTTACATTTTAAACCCGTGTGGGTTTCGCGTGGCGAATAGGCCCGTCGCAGCGCTAAGCTTGTCGGTAAAAGTCCACTTAAGAGCGTTCAGAAACCTGACATCGGGTCAGGCCGCTTTGCCCACAAAGCGACTGGGTTGTGTGCTCAAGGTGGTTGAATGGGACAGCCCTGACATCGAGATATGTGTGTTTGTCAGGCGATAATGCGGAAAATCTTACCGCAAACCATAGTGGTGCCCCGTGTTGGGGAAAAATTTGGGAAAAAAACTTGATCTGTAATTCATCAT
Organism: Arcuatula senhousia; assembly: GCA_963971305.1. Classification (NCBI taxonomy): domain Eukaryota; kingdom Metazoa; phylum Mollusca; class Bivalvia; order Mytilida; family Mytilidae; genus Arcuatula; species Arcuatula senhousia. The sequence continues at coordinate 32,478,000 of OZ020308.1, forward strand.
GATAAACTCACATACCAAAAATCAGTTCATTATCTATAAGGGTTTAGAAAAAAGTGTGGAAAACTGAGGCGTGACAGACGGACAGAGCGCAAACCTAGTCTCCTTCGGCTTTCGCCGGTAGGGGACTAAAAATTTGTACATCGAGTCACATGTAAACCTAACAGACTAACAATATTTTCAGGAATCACTCTAAGAACGTCTTAATCTGTAAAAAGTTCATTATTTATATAATATAATATTTAATACAAAAGCATCTCTTTAAATTCTGTCAATACATGTACTACCTTTCCTGTACAGTAAAATAAAACTGTTTGTGTCTCTGAACTTTTATTGGTAACCAGTGAGAGACAAATTGAATTTTTTGTATTCAAAGTTATACCTCTGGCAAACAACGTGGGGGTATATAGAAAACACCCTGTCTGTCCATCTCTGTCCGTCAGTCTGTCTTCACAATTCATAAGCGCTTCTCCTAAACCGCTTGATGGATTTTGATGTAACTTGACATGAAGAAAATACATCATATGTAGATGTGCATGGTGAATTTTCATTGCACTCGGACATCATTCAGGGGAGATAATTGGACTTGAACTTTTGAAGTACATTATTCAATAGGAGACCTCGTCAGTGCAACTTCTCCTAAATCGCTCAACGGATTTTGTTGAAACTTTACATGAAGGAAGTGCATCATATGTAGATGTGCATGAAATATTTTCTTCGCTCTCAAATATTAACTAGGGGAAATAATTGGACTTGTACTTTTTAAATACATTATGGGAGACCTCGTAAGCACAACTTCTCCTAAAGTGCTTGACTGATTTTGATGAAACTTTACATGAAGGAAGTAGATCATATGACATGTAGATGTGCATGAAGAATTTTGAAAGCTCTAAGATACCATTCAGGGGAGATAACTTGACATGGGTTTTTTACAGTACAGAGTCCCAATATGAAGCGGGGGTATCCTTTTGTGAGCTTGCTCACAGTATTATTGTTTATTTTGTACCTTTACCTTAATGTGACTGAATTTTACATCTATTATAATTTGTGAACTTACTACCACTACAATTTCTTCAACAGAGGCCCTAATTTTCTTGTCAGGTTGTATCGCCACAGCAAGAATGTCCTGGATGGTATATATGGATGGGGAAATACATTTTTTGATTTGGACCTTGAACTGTTCTATTGCAAATGGAGCTGTTTCCATGCACTAAACGAATAAAGACTATAAAATGACAATTAGTATTGATATAAAATGTTTATGGTTGGCTTATTCATGGTAAAAAAAAATAGCGACAAGGCCGTTTTCTATCTAAAAAAGGAAAAGTAATTTAAAAGTGTCTATTTTTTGCTACAATATGGTGTGAATTTTGCCTTGAATGACATCATGTTCAAAGTTTCTTGTAAAATGTATAGGAGAGAGTCATATAAGTAAAAGATCTTCATTTTAAAGGGTCAAATTTAGTCCTTAAATAGAAAATTTTGAAAAATCAGGAGGCCAAAGAGATATTTAGGGAGTAAATACCCATTTCTTCTTGAATTGAAACACTGCATGTCAAAACATTTTAAAACTTTATAAATAAGTGTCAATGATGTTATAGTTGTAGTGCATTTATCCAAAAGAACCAAATAAAATTAGAAAATTTTATCAAGGTACCAATTGGCTCAGAAAATATCGTCCACATACATGTATGAGAAACACTATTTTTAGAGATGATTATGTAATTAAACCTTACAGTATAAATAATCTATAGAAATATTGAGTTTCCACATTTCCTGGTCCCGTGCGGGTCCCGTGCGGGGCCCGGGTGGCGAATAGGCCCGCAGCAGAGCCTAGCTTGTCGTAAGCGGCGACTAAGGGTCTTGGGATTCTGACATCGGGTCAGTGCTCAGCCCACAGAGCGACCAAGTGTGTACCCTAGGTGGCTGAATAGGGTAGCCCTCGTCCGCGGGGGTTGTCAGGTCTATAATACGGAAACCCTGACCGCCGACCATAGTGGGCCGACGTGTGTGGAGAGTGCCACGCTTCATGCACGTAAAAGACCCCTTTGTGGACCGCCAAGTAGTGCACCACATAGGCTAAATTTTCCGCCCCTACCCACCTCTCCCCTTTTCCTGTGGTTCTTCAAAATTTACCGGTCCTTTGTATCCCACCCCATCCCCATATTTCATGCGGGGCCCGGGTGGCGAATAGGCCCGCAGCAGAGCCAAGCTTGTCGTAAGAGGCGACTAAGGGTCTTGGGATTCTGACATCGGGTCAGTGCTCAGCCCACAGAGCGACCAAGTGTGTACCCTAGGTGGCTAAATAGGGTAGCCCTCGTCCGCGGGGGTTGTCAGGTCTATAATACGGAAACCCTGACCGCCGACCATAGTGGGCCAACGTGTGTGGAGAGTGCCACGCTTCATGCACGTAAAAGACCCCTTTGTGGACCGCCAAGTAGTGCACCACATAGGCTAAATTTTCCGCCCCTACCCACCTCTCCCCTTTTCCTGTGGTTCTTCAAAATTTACCGGTCCTTTGTTTCCCACCCCATCCCCATATTTCATTTATCATCATCATTTCATGTTCATTTTATCATCCTTTTCATGTTCATCGCCTGTAAATAACCTATATAGCGTTGCACTGGCGTACAACACCAACTCACTCACTCACCATATTTCATTTATCATCATCATTTCTTGTTCATTTCATCATCCTCTTCATGTGAGTGAGTGAGTGAGTTGGTGTTTTACGCCCGTGCAACGCTATATAGGTTATTTACAGGCGATGAACATGAAGAGGGTGATACAATGAACATGAAATGATGATGATAAATGAAATATGGGGATGGGGTGGGAAAAAAGGAACGGTAAATTTTGAAGAACCACAGGAAAAGGGGAGAGGTGGGTAGGGGCGGAAAATTTTCATGTTCATCGCCTGTAAATAACCTATATAGCGTTGCACGGGCGTAAAACACCAACTCACTCACTCACTCCACATTTCCTGAGACACTTTTTTAGTTCAAATATATCATTAATAAAAATGCCGAAAATTGATGTAAATTGGATATTTTCTGAATTTGACATGTAGAGAGTACATATGTATATAAGTGCTACTTACAGAGCTGTATGTATGACTTCAGTTTAATTGTGGATCCTAGCTTATGGTATTTTGTCACTAGGAAATGTTTGTTCCTAATAAAGATTTTTTCAATTTTTTTTAGTCCCGTGCGGGGACCGGGTGGCGAATAGGCCCGCAGCAGAGCCTAGCTTGTCGCAAGAGGCGACTAAGGGTCTTGGGATTCTGACGTCGGGTCAGTGCTCAGCCCACAGAGCGACCAAGTGTGTACCCTAGGTGGCTGAATAGGGTGGCCCTCGTCCGCGGGGGTTGTCAGGTCTATAATACGGAAACCCTGACCGCCGACCATAGTGGGCCAACGTGTGTGGAGAGTGTCACGCTTCATGCACGTAAAAGACCCCTTTTGTGGACCGCCAAGTAGTGCACCACATAGGCTAAATTTTCCGCCCCTACCCACCTCTCCTCTTTTCCTGTGGTTCTTCAAAATTTACCGGTCCCTTGTGTCCCACCCCATATTTCATTTATCATCATCATTTCATGTTCATTTTATCATCCTTTTCATGTTCATCGCCTGTAAATAACTTTTATAGCGTTGCACGGGCGCAAAACAAAAACTCACTCTCTCGTTTTTATACGACCGCAAAAAATTTGCGGACGTATTATGGTATGATGCTGTCGTCGTTGTCGTCGTCGTCGTCGTCGTTGTCGTCGTTGTCGGTGTCTGTTAACTTTTTAGTGTTTCCACAATAACTTTAGTTCCAGTTATCCGATTGCTATGAAACTTTACAATGATGTTCCTTACCATAAAAGGATGCATGGGATTGATTTTGGGGGTCCCCCCATTTTTCGTTTAGAAATTAGGGGCCAAAAAAGGGCCAAAAATACTACTTTTTTGTTTGTTTCCACAATAACTTTAGTTCTAGTTATCCAATTGGTATGAAATTTGACAGTGATGTTCCTTACCATACAAGGATGAATGGGATTGATTTTGGGGGTCCCCCCTTTTTTCGTTTCGAAATTAGGGGCCCAAAAGGGGGAAAAAAATCAAATATTTTACTTGTTTCCACCATAACTTTGGTCCTAGTTGGCCTATTGCTGTGAAATTTGTCAAGAATGTGTCTTACAATAAAATAATGAACCTGGTGAATTTTTGTGCCCCCCTTTTTCTCCGTTGTGTAATTAGGGGCCAAAAGGGGCCAAAATAAAAACTTTTTTATTTGTGGTCCGATTTCGAAATTTTTTTTTACATGTTTGTTCTTGTCAAATAGCGGATACAAAATTAAGAATTAATTTTTGCGACCCCCCCTTTTTCCCCCTATTACGTAATTAGGGGCCAAATGGGGCCAAAATCGAAACTTTTATTTGTGGTCCGATTTTGAAATTTTTTTTTGCAAGTTTATTTTTGTCAAGTAGCGAATCCAAATTTGAGAATTTATTTTTGCGACCCCCACCCCTTTTTCACCTGTTACGTAATAAGGGGCCAAAAGGGGCCGAAATTGAAACTTTTTTATTTCTGGTCCGATTTTGAAATTTTTTTTTGCATGTTTGTTCTTGTCAAATAGTGGATACAAAATTAAGAATTAATTTTTGCGACCCCCCCCCCCCCCTTTTTCCTCTTATTTCGTAAGTAGGGGCCAAATGGGGCCGAAATTGAAACTTTTTTATTTCTGGTCCGATTTTGAAAATTTTTTTTGCATGTTTGTTCTTGTCAAATAGCGAATACAAAATTAAGAATTAATTTTTGCGACCCCCCCTTTTTCCCCCTATTACGTAATTAGGGGCCAAATGGGGCTTTTTTATTTGTGGTCCGATTTTGAAAATTTTTTTTGCAAATTTATTCTTGTCAGGTAGCGATTCTAAATTTAAGAATAAATTTTTGGGGCTGTAATCATAATTTTAAAAAAAATTCTGGTTCGATTTTAATTTTTCCCCCCAACATTATTCTTTTAAAGAGTAGAATACAACATTCAAAATTTATATTTTTAGCCCCTGGGTTGAAAGTCCATCAGAGAAGCATGTGTCAAAAACCTTTGTCAGTCCACCATGGGCTGCATGTGTCCAGAACAATAGACTATCCATATTAGGCCTAAAACGTACAGGGTTCAACATGTTGCGGTCGTATCATGCTGCGCTCGGCGAAGCTTTTTATTCTCCTTCATATGGTTTTTGCTTCTTTTTTCCCTTTCCTTTGCCTCTCCCCTTGCCCTCACTTTTCATCTTTCTATTTACTCTTTGATGTTTGAACCTCTTTGGGAAAAAAATTCAGACATGATCTGTTATTATAAGCACTGAAGTTTTAAACAGTGTACATTCTATTGTGGTTTACCGGGTAATTTTCTTTAGTTGTTCTGAATGGTTCTTAGCATGTTTAAATTGATATATGGACCAGGGCTGCCAACTCTTGAAAATTTTGAAATCTGGTTTTTTATTAAGAACTATTCCATATAAGGATCAGGCAGGGGGTGGCACATTGATAATTTCCAATTTTAGATTTTGGGATACAGATGCATTCATTTGACCATAAAAACAAACCCAATGCAGTTTTTTTTTACATTTTAAACCCGTGTGGGTTTCGCGTGGCGAATAGGCCCGTCGCAGCGCTAAGCTTGTCGGTAAAAGTCCACTTAAGAGCGTTCAGAAACCTGACATCGGGTCAGGCCGCTTTGCCCACAAAGCGACTGGGTTGTGTGCTCAAGGTGGTTGAATGGGACAGCCCTGACATCGAGATATGTGTGTTTGTCAGGCGATAATGCGGAAAATCTTATCGCAAACCATAGTGGTGCCCCGTGTTGGGGAAAAAATTGGGAAAAAAACTTGATCTGTAACTCATCATGATAAACTCACATACCAAAAATCAGTTCATTATCTATAAGGGTTTAGAAAAAAGTGTGGAAAACTGAGGCGTGACAGACGGACAGAGCGCAAACCTAGTCTCCTTCGGCTTTCGCCGGTAGGGGACTAAAAATTTGTACATCGAGTCACATGTAAACCTAACAGACTAACAATATTTTCAGGAATCACTCTAAGAACGTCTTAATCTGTAAAAAGTTCAATATTTATATAATATAATATTTAATACAAAAGCATCTCTTTAAATTCTGTCAATACATGTACTACCTTTCCTGTACAGTAAAATAAAACTGTTTGTGTCTCTGAACTTTTATTGGTAACCAGTGAGAGACAAATTGAATTTTTTGTATTCAAAGTTATACCTCTGGCAAACAACGTGGGGGTATATAGAAAACACACTGTCTGTCCATCTCTGTCCGTCAGTCTGTCTTCACAATTCATAAGCGCTTCTCCTAAACCGCTTGATGGATTTTGATGTAACTTGACATGAAGAAAATACATCATATGTAGATGTGCATGGTGAATTTTCATTGCACTCGGACATCATTCAGGGGAGATAATTGGACTTGAACTTTTGAAGTACATTATTCAATAGGAGACCTCGTCAGTGCAACTTCTCCTAAATCGCTCAACGGATTTTGTTGAAACTTTACATGAAGGAAGTGCATCATATGTAGATGTGCATGAAATATTTTCATCGCTCTCAAATATCAACTAGGGGAAATAATTGGACTTGTACTTTTTAAATACATTATGGGAGACCTCGTAAGCACAACTTCTCCTAAAGTGCTTGACTGATTTTGATGAAACTTTACATGAAGGAAGTAGATCATATGACATGTAGATGTGCATGAAGAATTTTGAAAGCTCTAAGATACCATTCAGGGGAGATAACTTGACATGGGTTTTTTACAGTACAGAGTCCCAATATGAAGCGGGGGTATCCTTTTGTGAGCTTGCTCACAGTATTATTGTTTATTTTGTACCTTTACCTTAATGTGACTGAATTTTACATCTATTATAATTTGTGAACTTACTACCACTACAATTTCTTCAACAGAGGCCCTAATTTTCTTGTCAGGTTGTAGCGCCACAGCAAGAATGTCCTGGATGGTATATATGGATGGGGAAATACATTTTTTGATTTGGACCTTGAACTGTTCTATTGCAAATGGAGCTGTTTCCATGCACTAAACGAATAAAGACTATAAAATGACAATTAGTATTGATATAAAATGTTTATGGTTGGCTTATTCATGGTAAAAAAAATAGCGACAAGGCCGTTTTCTATCTAAAAAAGGAAAAGTAATTTAAAAGTGTCTATTTTTTGCTACAATATGGTGTGAATTTTGCCTTGAATGACATCATGTTCAAAGTTTCTTGTAAAATGTATAGGAGAGAGTCATATAAGTAAAAGATCTTCATTTTAAAGGGTCAAATTTAGTCCTTAAATAGAAAATTTTGAAAAATCAGGAGGTCAAAGAGATATTTAGGGAGTAAAATACCCATTTCTCCTTGAATTGAAACACTGCATGTCAAAACATTTTAAAACTTTATAAATAAGTGTCAATGATGTTATAGTTGAAGTGCATTTATCCAAAAGAACCAAATAAAATTAGAAAATTTTATCAAGGTACCAATTGGCTCAGAAAATATCGTCCACATACATGTATGAGAAACACTATTTTTAGAGATGATTATGTAATTAAACCTTACAGTATAAATAATCTATAAAAATATTGAGTTTCCACATTTCCTGAGACACTTTTTTAGTTCAAATATATCATTAATAAAAATGCCGAAAATTGATGTAAATTGGATATTTTCTGAATTTGACATGTAGAGAGTACATATGTATATAAGTGCTACTTACAGAGCTGTATGTATGACTTCAGTTTAATTGTGGATCCTAGCTTATGGTATTTTGTCACTAGGAAATGTTTGTTCCTAATAAAGATTTTTTCAATTTTTTTTTAGTCCCGTGCGGGGACCGGGTGGCGAATAGGCCCGCAGCAGAGCCTAGCTTGTCGCAAGAGGCGACTAAGGGTCCTGGGATTCTGACGTCGGGTCAGTGCTCAGCCCACAGAGCGACCAAGTGTGTACCCTAGGTGGCTGAATAGGGTGGCCCTCGTCCGCGGGGGTTGTCAGGTCTATAATACGGAAACCCTGACCGCCGACCATAGTGGGCCAACGTGTGTGGAGAGTGTCACGCTTCATGCACGTAAAAGACCCCTTTTGTGGACCGCCAAGTAGTGCACCACATAGGCTAAATTTTCCGCCCCTACCCACCTCTCCCCTTTTCCTGTGGTTCTTCAAAATTTACCGGTCCCTTGTGTCCCACCCCATATTTCATTTATCATCATCATCATTTCATGTTCATTTAATCATCCTTTTCATGTTCATCGCCTGTAAATAACCTATATAGCGTTGCACGGGCGTAAAACAAAAACTCACTCACTCACTCTCTCGTTTTTCTCCTTCATATGGTTTTTGCTTCTTTTTTCCCTTTCCTTTGCCTCTCCCCTTGCCCTCACTTTTCATCTTTCTATTTACTCTTTGATGTTTGAACCTCTTTGGGAAAAAAATTCAGACATGATCTGTTATTATAAGCACTGAAGTTTTAAACAGTGTACATTCTATTGTGGTTTACCGGGTAATTTTCTTTGGTTGTTCTGAATGGTTCTTAGCATGTTTAAATTGGTCGAACTTGATTCAGGTAAAAAAGCGGCCGGCGTTAAATAGAATCAAGTGCAGCGGCGTTAAACCAAAATGGCTGCCCCCAGTATAATCTGTTCGATTTTTATGGAAGATGAGGACGACGATGATGCAGAGCTCCCTTTGGTTGCGGCAATGATGTATGATTAATTGTCATAATTTTTAGAGCCTGTTAAGTTAATATTTACAGTTAGCAATCCGTAAATACACATTTCTTTCATGTCTGATATTAGTCACGATGCACTGAAAGGGTTAATTATAAAACCCAGCAAAAAACTTAATGTTGTTCGTGGTAATCAGTTAGCATCCAGTGACATTTGATCACCATGCTGTTGATTGGACTGATGTTCCATCAATGTGTGGGCATGACCATTTGATTACGGGGGGGGGGGCGATAGAACTTAAGATAAAATCTTAGTATTAAACTGCCCCTTCCAGAATGTTTATGTCACAAATAATTATAAATTGAAATTTGTTCTAACTATGTCCAAAGGGGGTCTTCCAATCATGATGCTAGATTTGATTTGAATACTTTTTAATAGTTTGTCCTTGACCAAATAGCAAAAACAAAGCCACCAAAAGTTGGTGTCAATCAAGCAGTACATTTCTTTATGCTATATGTATACATTTCGAGGAGTAACCTCTCATCATAGCTATATAGCAACACCTTCAGGCTTTGTGAAGGCTGCTTGCTTTCTTTCGTTGTGGGTTCTAAATTTTTGTTGTGTCATGTACATTTATTCAACAGCTCATTATTTCCTACCCCCGTGCGGGAACCGGGTGTGAAAAGAATAGTCCCGCAGCTGCCCGTAAAGCTTGTCGTAAAAAGCGACTTAACGGGTCAACATGTTTGCCGTGTGTTGCGACCTGTGTCGGGGGAGGACGGGATCCTGGTCCACGTATGTGGACTTTGGCCCTTACTTCTCCTAGACAGGCGGTCAGATTTGGCTCGGTCTGATCAATCGGCTGGTCACGCCAAGCCCTGTGAAGCATCATCTCATTTTATTTCAAATTTACTGTTTTTGACTTTTGAAAATATTGATTTGATTCCATTTATGCTTTAGAGACGGCGGTGGCTCATGGGTCAATCGTGTGGATGTTATTCTGGAGAGTTGTATCGCCGGGTAACCCCTGGCACGATGCTTGTCTCCCTAAAGGAATACTCTGTGCGAGTATACTGTCCTTGTAGCCCTGGTGCTTTCAACAGGAGACCCGTTGTACAACAGCATCGCCCTTGTTGGCGCTCCGTGGCGGGCGGGGAGCAAGGCAGTGAAACTCTTTTCTATCATCATGGGTTCCCCTAAAAAACAACAAGCAACAAGTTCTAATGAAAATTTTAAGCGTAATATTTCTTTGAGTGACAGTGAAGATCAAGACGTATCAGCTCCATCCAAACTTCAAAATACAACAAATGATAGTTGGCCTAAATTCATTGTTATTTCAAGCAAAGATACCACTCGCCCTTTGACAAAGGTTTCGCCCTTTGTCATTGCAAAAACGATCAAAGGCGTTACCGGAAGTGATGTTCCAAAGGTTACGAAACTCCGATCCGGTAATCTTCTAGTCGAGTGTACAAAGCAACAACAAGCCAAGAACATTATGACCATTTCACGTATTTTAGAATTACCTGTTTCAGCTGAAGCTCATCGATCATTGGTGCGGGGCCCGGGTGGCGAATAGGCCCGCAGCAGAGCCTAGCTTGTCGTAAGAGGCGACTAAGGGTCTTGGGATTCTGACATCGGGTCAGTGCTCAGCCCACAGAGCGACCAAGTGTGTACCCTAGGTGGCTGAATAGGGTGGCCCTCGTCCGCGGGGGTTGTCAGGTCTATAATACGGAAACCCTGACCGCCGACCATAGTGGGCCAACGTGTGTGGAGAATGCCACGCTTCATGCACGTAAAAGACCCCTTTGTGGACCGTCAAGTAGTGCACCACATAGGCTAAATTTTCCGCCCCTACCCACCCACCTCTCCCCTTGTCCTGTGGTTCTTCAAAATTTACCGGTCTTTTGTGTCCCACCCCATCCCCATATTTCATTTGTCATCATCATTTCATGTTCATTTTGTCATCCTTTTCATGTTCATCGCCTGTAGATAACCTATATAGCGTTGCACGGGCGTAAAACACCAACTCACTCACTCACTCACTCATCGATCATTGAATCGATCGAGAAAGAGATCGAAACCATACCGATTTGTCAGAGCAAGAAATCTGCTCTGAACTTTCATCACAGGGTGTTTTACAAGTTAAAAGGTTTACAAAAAAGGAAGACAACAACATTATTAAATTAAATACTTACCTTATAACATTCAATTCTGCAGCTCCACCAAGTCACATTCATCTGGGTCTTTTCAGAGTGTCCGTAGACATATTTATTCCGAATCCTCTCCGTTGTTTTAAATGCCAACGTTTTGGCCACGGGAAGGCCACCTGTAACGGGAAGGAAAAATGTGCCAAGTGAGCTCAGGAAGGCCACTCGGATTTCAACTGTACTAAAAGTCCAAAATGTGTAAACTGCAGTGGTGATCATTTTTCTTCTTCAAAACAATGTCCAACTCTTCTACGTGAAAAAGAAATCCAAAAACTGAAAGCAGAAAAGAACATTTCCTACCAAGAAGCTCGTCGTCAAGTCTCTATCTCGAGTGATACAGCACCATCCATGTCTTACGCAGAAGCTGCTAAACCCTCTAGGACATATGGTTGGTAAACCATGTACACTTGGCCTGAGGGTGAAATTAAGCCCCTTAATTGCAACACCATTGGATGGATGTTTGGTGCTGACTGTTTGGTGGATGATATCCCCAAAAGCAATATAAAATACGCGAGGCCTTGCAGTCCGTGAGCCAGCGTCAATGGAGGTAAAAAAAGTATGCTTTTTAACGGTCGCCGGAATTAGCTGTCCGGATTTGTTTTTTTAGCGGTGGCGCTAGTATCGCGGAACGTAGCCTGTTTGTTTACATTGCGTTGCAAATATTTTTCACGTTTTTCTAATAAAATTATACTTGAACTCGCTCTTTATCTTATAAAACATTATTCTATTATCATTTTGACATATGACTGGTATATTTTTTACAACCGTTTTCCTCCCTATTCTATTTTATAACTCCGAATTTATCCCCACTATGTATCTTCTAAAAATATGGCGGGTAAACCCCTTCTCCCAAAATAATTGACACAATTCCATCCTAAAGGCTATAATTACTCAAGATCGCCAAAAATAGCAAGGAAAGGGTTTTCTCCAGTCCCTTTTTAGTAAAATTACCCATCATCACTCATAAATCTCTGAAACGAGGGTCCGACAGGAAGCCCTTCCTTTTCATTTTTTTTAGCCAAAACAATCGAAGGTCAAGACACAGAGCGTCGATTTTCCTTATTATATACCCATATCAACTTACTATCTACCTTTCTTTCGTGTTTTAGGTGTTACCTCTTCCATATATTCATTAAATTGATTGTATAAACCTCTTATTTTGTGCACATTTTTTGCATTTCCATGTGTTTATGTCCTGATACTTTCAGAATGTAGCCCAGTCTGTTTGCAGTAGACCTTCTATTTCCCTTATAGCTATTTTTTTATGTGTTTTTTGTTGTTGTTGTTTGACATTTAGATACAAATAAGTTTATGTCTTGATATTTTATAAAAATGTAGCCCTGTCTGCTTAATTGCTTGTATTGGTGCAGACCTGGATCTGACCGAGTTCAGTTTTTGCATTTTTTGTTTGAGTTAATAAAATAAATAGTATTTATGAGCTTTACTTATTTGCTTTTGTGCATTTTATCCTTCTACACCTTTCTACCATGGAACAGGGATAAGCAAGCTGTCAAACCACTGACTGGGGTTGATCTTTCAGATACATGTATCCATAGGTATGGCACAGTGCATGCATCACCATTATGGGCATGTGCAGATCCTGAACAATTTTGTGATACATGTATACTAGAAGATATATTTACATATAGATGCCCATATACATGTAAATCACCAGTATGGACATATCCAGTTTTTAAATATACTGAAACTTTTTTTAAAGCTGTAAATATGTCAAAAATAAACCCCAAGTCCACTTGTTTGAAGGTGCACCCAGAAAGACCAGTTCAAGGCCCATGTATTCAATGTGGAAAAAATGACATTTCATCAAGATATCTCCATTTAATGCAAAAGAGAGAACAAAATCCAGAACTGTGTTTGTTTATTTCAAAAAATTTTAATATTTCAGATACAAATTGTATATGTAGAAGGTGTGAGTTACAACTCAGAAAAAACTATGAAAAATCATGTCAGTCTCTGTCTGATGAAAACCCAGGTCCATCAAATCCCAAAAAAAGTTGTCCAAATGAAAATATTAAACAAATATGTTGTTTGAATAAATTTAATGCATGCCAAAATGAGGCAAATCATGTTACCCATATTAAACCTGATTTATTTCAGAAAATTTTTAACAACCAGATATCTGAAAGTTCAGATGAAGTACACATTTCTGTTTGTCACATTCATTACAATAAAATAAACAATGCTATACATTTGAAAGAGATTCAGAAATGTATTGTATGTGAGGAATCTTTCCGTACTAAGCGGTTTGTCAATATTCCTTCTAGCTGTAATGATTTATTTTTCCAATATTTGAAAAATGACATGAATGTTGATGAGCTAAATGGATATGAAAATTTATTAAATGCTGTTCTACCTGTTACAACAGTTTTAATATTTTTTGTAGATCAGAAGCAGGTGAAGATGCTAAATTTAAAACCACACAATATTTTTCAGAATGCCATGAGAAATATTTGTCATCTAATGACTTAGATTCAGAAATAAATGTAGAAAATGTTGACTTATTAAGTAGACGACAAGTACTAATTTTTGTACATCAGAGTTTTCTTGTTGACAAACCTATATTGGTTCCAGCCTTGGTTGAACAATACAAAAGTTACTTAAATAACAATTTAGAACTTTTTCACCTCAAACCTTCTGCAGATGTTTATTCCAGGCTTTGTCACAATTCCAAGTGGATTTTAAGAATTATAAAATCATGTTTTGGTAAATGTTTACTACAATATATCCCAAACACAAAGAAATCAGGTAGCATAATATACAGAAATGGGTCAGATATTTTAGGTGGCATGCAGTCTCTTTTAGCTGAGCACACCTCCACTATAAAGGCAAAATCTATTGCATTAGAAAAGTTAAAACTTGAGAATGAAAAACTTATTCTGAAATCTAAAGTGAAAATGTCAAAACATGAAATCTTAAATGAATCAATTAAAATATTGAGGACTTTTGTTAAATTTTATGTAGCAGGAAAAATTTCTTCAAAAAAGTTGCCAGATATTCACAAATTTGACACCATGAAAGCCATTTCAGAAATTCCCCCTGTGTTGTGGAACTTTCTTTATAGAATATCTGCTACGGACAAAGAAGAGCAAAAGTGGTTGAAAAGTATAAACAATTGGGAACAAGCATGCACTGAACCTTTCAATGTCAATCGAATATTTCCTAGAATTTTTCTAGCTAGCTGCATTTTCAATACAAACAACTCACAATGTATGGAACCACTTCACCTGTTAATTACAGATTTGGCACACAAATTTTCTAATTCATCATCTACATTTCTATCAATTAATGCAAAACTTGGTGTTGGTGTGTCTAAAGATTCATTACAAAGATTCATTACAGAACGTTGTATAGCTTTAGAAAAAACAAACAGATATATCACACAAACTAAATTTACAATAGCAAGTTTTGACAACTTAGATAAAAATCAGAGCTATTCAGTTGTTGGATCAGGAAAAGATAAAAGTGGGTTCCATGGAACCACAATACAAACCGTTGTGCCGTGTCCAAACTTGAAACTACATGTACAACCAGTGGACTCCAGTTCAATGTTGCAACATTCAGAAACAGTTCAATTACAAAAAGCAATACAATCCACTAACCAAGTTATTGAGTTGCAACAAGTAGAAACTGTTCAAACACAAAAATCAACACCACTTCCTGACCAAGCTATAGTCTTGCAACAAGTAGAAACTGTTCAAACACAAAAACCAACACCACTTCCTGACCAAGCTATAGACTTGCAACAAGTAGAAACTGCTCAATTAACAAAAGCAGATGTGCAAGCACAAGAAACTGATATTAATGTTGCTTTTGGTGAACAAACAATAAATGACAATTTTCCAGAAAGTAAAAGTATTCTATCAAGTAAAAGGTCAAGGTCACTTCCAAATGATTTTGTAGAGAGAATAATAAATCCTGGAGACAATATAGGTCCACCAGTATTGACATCTGACAACAGATTTGGTTTTCTGAAAATTACAGATTTTCAATGTAATGACGAGGAAATAGAATCTTTTAACATATTTGAGAAAGACATGCATAAATATGTTTTTTTTAAAGTATCTTTTACAACAGGAAAAAATTGCTATTCCAGGAGTCAAGTCTTTTTTTACTTTGCCAAAATGTTCTACTGAAAAATCATCTTTCAATTCAGTTGCAGTTCTCAATGAAATAGCAGACAAAAAAGAAACTGTCCTACAAGTTCTGAATATTTTACATTCTAAATTTCAGGTTGGTGACCATTGTGAATATGTTGTAGTTGTAGGTGATGGCAAAAGTTACGACTTGCTTGTGAAATTAAAAACAGAGTATGGAGCCACGCTTTCCTGGGTACTTCCATACCCAGGAGACTGGCATATATTAAAAAATCTTTTGCCTATTTTCATGAAGATTTACTTAGATGCTGGCTTAAAGCAGCTTGCTTCAAAGTTTCACCACAAAGCAACTCTTAAGAATCTTTTGGATTGTTCAAAATTTGCAGCTACACATAGGTTTTTCATTCAAATTTGGGAGGCTATGCTTAGATTTCAAGTAGATAAATTTATTAAGTCAAAAGACTCTTCCAATTTTACAGACTATAAAGAATCTTTTGCTGCTATTATTGAACCTATTTTAGAATCTACAAGCTGTTCTGATATATCTGAAGATGAATTTCTATGTAATGAGAAAATGTGGTTACAAATTATTGAAAATAAAAATGAGTTTTTCTCAAATTTTTCAGATGTCATGCTTTCAGAATTTCAGACATGGAGAGAACAAGAAGGACAGACGAGCAAGATATTCAAGTTCTGGGACAATTTTTTACACCATGATTTCCTTCAATATTTAGGCTTTTTCTTTTCTATCAGGACAAGAAACTGGAATCTAAGAAACAGTTGTCTGAAACAGCTATGTTGCTTATTTCATGCTTTTGACAAACACAACTATTTAAGAATGATACCCTACCACCTGGCTGACCTACATACATTCCCAAAAGAAGTTCTAAATTTTTTCAGAAAGGTTGTTTCTCTGTTTCAATTTCAGGAACGTTTGGCCATTCAGTTGCTCTAGACGAGTCCCATGAGATGGAGATAAACAGAAAAACAAAAAATGCTCTGAATTCCTTTACAAATGCTTCCCTTTCAGAACTGACGGTGTATTTGCCATACAGAGCAGAGACTCTTGACAACATCAAACAAGAACTTAATATAGCTGATGAAAATTCAACTTTTTCAGAAAGTGTTCCCTATGTGAAACTTGAAGAAAAAAATATCTGTCAATACTTTTCAGATTTACAACAGTCAACTTTGTTTGTTTCAGGCGACAACATGAATTTGCATCATATTTTTTCTGATATTGTAGCAACTGATGAACAAACTGATAGTATGTTAAACTATCGACTGTATGGACAAGAAGATCTTGAAAATTACATAACATGTTTTCTTATCAGAAATTTAGGTAACAATAGTAAGCAGCCACCTAGAAGGCGACGCAACTTGAAAACATTTGCATCAACTAAAATTACAGTACACAAGCAGAAAAAAGAAATCAATGATCAAAAAACTGTAATAACTTGTCTAAGAAAAAAAATTGCTTTTTCAAAACTGACAAATAACCCTATTTCAGATTTAGAGCAGTTCATTCAGCTACCACGTGCTATCTGTGATGCAGATGGAATTCCTGAAAAAGGCCAAAAGTCCTGGGCAACATCTGTATTTAAAAAACTATATCCTGATTCATTTTTGTCCCATTTTCCAGGTGATCAAAGGCAGACATCAGATACTTTGGCTTTTATTATTGATGGTATGTTTGTTATTAACACCAGTCCAATTTCAATTCACAGAACGTTTTTGGATTATGCAAGATTCCTTTTTGATTTGTGCGTAATTCGTCCATACAAAACATTGCAGGCAACTGAAATACATTTAATTTTTGATCACCCTAACAGACATGGCACCAGTGCAAAAGACATTGAACGAGAACGCCGGGACAAAGGTGAACATATATCAGATTTTGAAACTATTTCAGGTGACACTGTTCTCCCTAGCAACTGGAGATCTTTTCTTTCAGTCAGGCGACAAAAGCGACTTCTTGTGAATTTTCTTGCACATACATTTTTGTCACTTTCCACAGAATATTTTTCTTCTAACCCCATATTTTCCTTTGTTACAGCAGGTGGTTTTGAAGATCATTTAACTGACAAATCTTTTGTTTCTCAAATTGGTAGAATTTCACAGCATCGTTCTACAAATGGAAATCATGAGGAGGCAGACACCAGAGTATGGCTCCATGCTTCTGCTACAACTGCAGACATGATAGTAATTTATAGTCCAGACACTGACATCTACTTCATTGGTTTACCACTCCTGAAAAATATTAATAAACAAATTTATGTTCAATTGAAAGATTCACCTTTTGAAAAGATTTATCTAAATATGAATTCATTAGTCTATTCACTAGACAATGACATTTGCTTTCAGGGAATTTCAGATCTTGAAAAGTGTTTACAAATGGTCTATATCCTGAGTGGTTGCGACTACACATCATTCTTTAAAGGTTATGGAAAGAAATCATTTTTTGATGTGTTTCGTAAATGTTCAACTTTTATTACAGGTTCTTCTGATGATATTAGTCTAGTAGACTCCACTTCACAGAAAGGTCTTCACTCATTTTATAGACTTGTATGTTCAGTTTATTTTTTCCGTAACAGTTCTGCATTCCTGCCTTTCACTACACCGAAAGCTCTTTTTGACAGTTTACAGGCAGATGACCAGCATGACAAGCACTTACAGTTTATCTCAGTAATAAGAGAAAAGATGTGGGAACGAGTTCTCCATGAAACTGAGATGATGCCAAATGCAGATGCATTAAAACTTCATTGGCTTCGGTCATGCTGGGTATTTCATTTTTGGTCACAGGCTTCCAGACAGATATTAATTCTAAATTCTATGACTGATTTTGGTTGGACAATAGAAAATTCAAAACTTAATTGCAATTGGGATATTGATTCAAATTTTCAGAAAGTAGGCAAAACTATAGATTGGTACACAAAAGGTTGTTCGTGCAAAAGTGGTTGCAAAACCAATCGTTGCAAGTGTCGCAGACAGAAATCTGACACATATGATGGTTTCTGTTGCCCAGGATGCAAATGCATCAATTGTACTAACATAAGTTTACCTGACGATATAGACTTTTCTTTTTCAGATGTGACCTTGGAAGCAGCTGTCGAGTCAGATCTTTCTGACATAGCTTCAGATGAGGAACCAGAGCCAGTTGTAGATGATCATGATGATCCTGCAGAAGAATTTCAAAACATTTATTTTACTTTAGAAGAAAATTACTAATTTGTTCCAGGGAAGTTGTTCTTGTACATATTGATAATTCTATGTTACATGTATTATGAAATTTGTATTTTACAACAGAATATATCTACATAAAATACATTTTGTAGGTCTTGTGCTTGCATGCACATATATACTGTTTGTTTGTATTTTTCTATGTTGTTTCATTATTTCCAGGTGTAAGTTTTGTATGTACAATATTTGTACATGTATAGTGATTGTTACTTCTATATATATGTTTAAAATTTCAGATTTTCCTTCTGGTGCCATGCAGATATTGTTTGATGTGCATGTTACTTTCAAACAGATATATATACATAAAATGTTTTATATATGCTAATGTATGTTTTCATTTTATTCATTAGATAAGTCTACATATCAAAGACGGATTGGAGCTTATATCCATTGTTTTTAACATGGTATTATGCATAGCATATATTGATGAATTGTGACTGTATACAATGTATATATGTACATATGGTTTTTTTTCTAGTTTTAAAATGGCTATTATTTAACTTGTAGGATGATGATCATGTTTACTTTTGTATTTTGAAAATGTATAGGTAAAACCTATACATTTATAAAGATTTGAATAACTTGTAATTCATAATCAAATGATTTAATTACAAGTGCTGTAGTTGTGAAGGTTTGTACATAAATACTGAGTGTTTTATTGAAAATGAAACTTGAAAAATGTTTATATTTTATACTTGCAGATGTGGAATTGATATGTATTAATCAACTGAAGATGTGCATCATAAGAAAATGATAGACTTAATACAAATGTAACTTATGATTGCTGCCACAGATCTGCCATATGCATGTGATTTTTATCAATCTAAACTGTTATTTAAATAATTTTTTTTCTCTTTTTAGTAGCCATTTCATTTTTAAGAATTTGTTTTCCCTTTTTAGTTTTTAGAATTTGTTTTCATGTTGAATATTTCATTGCAGCTTTTATTTTCAGTTTTTATTTTGTTTATTTTGTTTATTTTTTTTATTTTGCCACAATGTGTGTTGCACTCAAGTTATTTAGATGATATATATAATATAACAATGTGGTATCAGCATCCTTGTATGTAATAACACCTCTATTCATTAACCTCTATAATTGCTTTATATGTGTATATATCTGTTGTGTTGTTTGGGCCTTTAGTACCCACCTATATATGTTATGTTTGTTTTGTGCTGTTTGGGGAAGTAGGAATTGAACCACCTTCAGTACCCGTATTTGTGAATGCTTGTCATTCTGTGTTGTCTTGCCACTTGCATGTTAATGTGTTCTGTATTGTCTGGGGAAGTAGGAAATGAACCACCTTCAGTACCCATTTAAATGTAAACATTTAACATATATGTGAATGAATGCCATTCTGTGTTGTCACCTTATATAAATGTTTAGTGTGTACTGTGTTGTCTGGGGAAGAAGGTCTTGAAACACCTTTAGTACCCACCAAAATGTAATCCCGTAGTCAAGACTTGTGCTTACATATGGTACCACATCTGTTACTTTAAAAAGGGGGTGTCAAAAAATTTAACATGATTATTTTTCATGTTACTGTTCATTGTAACACTGTGGTTTTAATATATAATTTATAAATTATGTTACATAATTTTATTTAATGTTTCATTTTAGTTCATTAATGATTTTATTTACTTATTCTAAAATATCTTGCTGAATATAAATATATGTCATGTTTCATTCAAACGTTCATTAAATATCTTAAATTTAATATCTGTTAAGTGCTTATTTAAGAATTGAAACTCTAAAACAGCCTACTCTTGTCAAACTGTGTCCAGAGAGTGGAAAAACTTTGTTCATGAATTTTCTGCCTGATCTGAATAATGAACCACTTGGATTTTGACTGCGGTCTGATACACAATTAAGGCTAGTGTTGTAAGAAGTCAGAAATTCAAACAAGTCCTTTCCCATTTCCACATCTAAGCAGATTGATGATCAATTGCAGTGTAGATGTAGACCTTTGATTTCCAATAATTGATTTGACACACAGAATTGACCATTGGCCACACAACTGGTGTGTTAATTGCAACAGGCAGAAACTGCTCACTGTCTTCAAGAACACCCGAGTTCACTCTCTTGCATTGTCAGTTGATGTTCTGTTTTCTTGTGTGTTATATGTTTTCTATTTTTGCTAGTTTGTTTTTTTTTTAATTACCCATTTGATTTAGTCTTTGCTATATATTGGACTTTTGGCTGTGGAATGATCATATAAACATGATTAGCAGAAACACACACATATGATGATAGCTGTACATCAAAACCTTGTGGATATATGTGCCTACTGTAGTGTTTTAACCTGCCCCCCCTTTTTAAAGGGCTATGCAAACCCCACTTGTATACACATAAATAATCCCAAAATACAAACTACAAGAGCATGAAATCATTTATCAAGGAATAAAGTTTAGAAAAAAACACTAGGAAGGTCTTTTATAGCATCCTGTTTGCATCCTTGTATTTGCATTTACCTGTGCAACATTTATTTACACACCTGGCTCCGCCCCCGTGCGGGAACCGGGTGTGAAAAGAATAGTTCCGCAGCCGCCCGTAAAGCTTGTCGTAAGAAGCGACTAAACGGGTCAACATGTTTGCCGTGTGTTGCGACCTGTGTCGTGGGAGGACGGGATCCTGGTCCACGTATGTGGGCTTTGGCCCTTACTTCTCCTAGACAGGCGGTCAGATTTGGCTCGGTCTGATCAATCGGCTGGTCACGCCAAGCCCTGTAAAGCACCATCTCATAATGTTTCAAACGTTCTTTCTGTGATATTTGAAATAACTCACCTGATTCCATTAATGCTTTGCAGAAGGCGGTGGCTCATGGGTCAATCGTGTGGATGTTATTCCGGAGAGTTGTATCGCCGGGTAACCCCTGGCACGATGCTTGTCTTCTTTAAGGAATACTCTGTGCGAGTATGCTGTCCTTGTAACCCTGGTGCTTTCAACAGGAGACCCGTTGTGCGACAGCACCGCCCATGTTGGCGCTCCATGGCGGGCGGGGAGCAAGGCAGTGAATTTATTTACATTCACCATGGGAACCCCAAATAAACAAAAAACAACTAGTTCATGTGATAATTTAAAAAGAAACATTTCTTTAAGTGATAATGAAGATCAAGATACATCAGCCTCTTTCAAGCGACAAAATACAAGTAATGATAGCTGGCCAAAATTTATTGTTCTTTCTAGTAAAGATGCCACTCGCCCTTTGACAAAGGTTTCACCCTTTGTCATTGCGAAAAAAATCAAAAGCGTTACCGGAGTTGATATTCCAAAGGTCACCAAGCTTCGCTCCGGTAACCTTCTAGTCGAGTGTGCTAAACAACAACAAGCCAAAACATATTAACAATTTCATCCATTTTGGAAATACCAGTATCTGCTGAAGCTCATCGATCACTGAATCGTTCACAGGGTATCATTCGAGATAGAGATCGAAACCTTGCTGATTTATCAGAGCAAGAGATCTGCTCTGAACTTGAATCACAAGGTGTCATCCAAGTCAAAAGATTCACTAAAAGAGACGACAACAAAGTTATTAAATTAAATACTTACCTGATTACTTTCAATACAGCTGTTCCACCAAGTCATTTAAATCTAGGCTATTTTAGAGTGTCTGTAGACATCTTTGTTCCAAATCCTCTTCGCTGTTTCAAATGTCAACGTTTTGGCCATGGAAAGGCTACATGCAACGGAAAAGAAAGGTGTGTAAAGTGTGCACAGGAAGGCCATTCGGATTTCAACTGTGCCAACGATCCAAAATGTGTTAACTGTAGCGCTGACCACCTTTCTTCATCCAAACAATGTCCCGTTCTTTTACATGAAAAACAAATTCAAAAACTTAAAGCTGAAAAAAATATTTCATATCAGGAAGCTCGTCGTCAAGTCTCTATCTCGAATGATACAACACCATCAAGGTCGTACGCGGAGGCTGCTAAACCCTCTAGGACATTTGGTTACCAAACTATGTACACCTGGCCGGAGGGTGAAATTAAGCCCCGTACGTGCAATACCAATGGATGGATGTTTGGTGCCGACTGTTTTGATAAGGAAACCCAAAAGGGCTTTGTCAAATACTGTAAGAAACCATGGAAAGAGTTGGATGATTCTCATCCCCCTCCACGAAAGTCCTCAGCAGGTCCAAACAACGATTCAGTGGTCGATGATACATTGTTTTATACACCACGTAAGTCATCTTGGGCCGGATTTGGAGCTCCTGCCCGAGTTTCCAATCCTCAGCCCTCTTCTTCTTCAACTTCTGCATCAAAGAAAAAACAGTCTTCCTCAAGGTCATCGTCTGCTTCTCAAACTTCAAATAGACAGCAGCGATCCTCACAGCCGGATAGACGACAGAACTCATCACAACAGACGTCACCATTAAAATCTCGATCCAAGAAAGCCGAACGAAATGCAATTTTTATGCATAATCGTTTTGGCTCTCTTGCTGACGACATGGAGTCGGATATGGATCTTTCGGAAACACCGATTGAGCGTTCACAGAGCCAGTCTCCACACAGACGTAGGCGATCTCTCGGTAGACTTTCCGATCCTAATCAGACTCCAAAATGAGTACCATCATTCAATGGAATTGCCGAGGCCTCAAGGCCAATTTTCTTGAATTACACCTTTTAGTGCAGTCATTAGATCCAACTGTCTTTTGTCTTCAGGAAACTCACCTCAAGGAAACCGACACGATTTCCTTGAAGGGCTTCTCTATGTATAGCAAATTTTCTAATACAGAGCGAGCTGCCGGCGGATCTTCCATCTTAGTAAAGGATCGCATTCTCCATAGTTCGATTCCTTTAACTACCGATCTGCAAGCAGTTGCCGTGAGAGTTTCATTAAATCAAACCATAACTCTATGTTCAGTTTATATACCACCAAATGATAATTTAACTTTAGCGCAACTTCAAAATTTAACAGATCAGCTTCCTGCTCCATACATGCTAATTGGGGACTTCAATGCCCACAATCCATTATGGGGCAGTGTTGCTTTAAATGATAAGGGTAAAAAGATTGAGGATTTTTTATCCAAAGAATCTCTTTGCATTTTTAATGATGGTTCGTCTACATTTTTACATTCTGGCAATGGAACCTATTCATCAATTGATCTCTCAATTTGTGATCCTTCTCTTTTATTAGACTTCTCGTGGCAAGTCCATGACGATCTCTGTGGAAGTGATCACTTTCCTATAATTTTAAAAGATCTCTTTGGTGAACCTGAACAAAGAATTCCTCGCTATAAGTTAGAGAAGGCCGATTGGCAAAGATTTTCTATACTTTGTTCGGAAAAATTAAGACCAGAACTTTTTGTTAATGACCAAGAACCGATAACAACATTTAATCAAACTCTTATCTCTATAGCGGATGAAACCATTCCTAAGACCTCGGCAACTCCTAAAAAACTGAATAAACCTTGGTTCACAGACGAGTGTGACAAGGCTATCGACGATAGAAATAAAGCTCAAAAACGATTTGGCAAACAACAAACGAAAGAAAATTTAAGTAATTTTAGAATTTTTCGGGCAAAGGCTAGACGAACTTGTCGACAATCCAGAAGAACATCCTGGAGAAATTTTGTATCTGGTTTAACTTCACGAACTCCCATGAATAAAATTTGGAATTTCATACAAAAACTCAAAGGTAAAAACTCAAAATCCTCAGTTAAACATCTGAACGTTGGCAATTCCACTTTAACATCTGAAAAGGACATTGCCAACAAACTAGCTGAAACTTTTGCTAAACATTCATCTTCATCAAATTACAAACCTGACTTTCAAAAATTTAAACGAACAGCTGAAAAAACTAAGTTGAACTTCAACTCTGACAATTCTGAGAGCTACAATTCTCCTTTCTCTATAGATGAACTAAAGACTTCCTTAAGTAAAGCCCATGACACTGCATGTGGCCCTGATAGCATCCATTATCAACTTTTAAAACATCTCCCTGAAATATCGATGAAGACTCTTCTTGATTTAATGAATGATATATGGATAAACGGAAAATTGCCTGAAATATGGAAGCTTGCCACTGTTGTTCCTATCCCTAAGCCGGGGAAGGATCACACAGATGCTTCCAACTTTCGTCCGATAGCCTTGACAAGCTGCGTCTGTAAGACTCTAGAACGCATGATCAACGATCGGCTTGTTTGGTTCCTCGAGTCCAATGGACTCATCTCGAATATCCAGTGTGGATTCCGCCAAGGCAGGAGCACGCTCGATCATTTGGTCCGTTTTGAGTCTTTTCTTCGAAACGCCTTCGCGAAGAACGAACATGTGGTGTCTATCTTTTTCGACCTCGAAAAAGCTTATGACACCACATGGAAGTATGGTATTTTAAAAGACATTTGTGATATGGGATTGAAAGGCAGGTTACCAACATTCTTGGCCGACTTCCTTTCTGACAGACACTTCAATGTTAAAGTCAATAAAACCTTTTCTGAAGAGTATGACCAGGAAATGGGTGTTCCCCAGGGTAGCATCCTTTCTGTCACTCTCTTTAGTATAAAAATAAATAGCATTGCCAAAGTCCTTCAAGACAATATTGAAGGTTCTTTATATGTTGATGACTTTTTAATATGCTACAGTGCAAAAAACATGAATACCATTGAAAGGCAGTTACAGCTGTGCCTCAAAAGGATCGAAAAATGGGCCTCTGAAAATGGTTTCAAATTTTCAGAGAGCAAAACTGTTGCTATGCATTTTTGTAAGAAACGAAAACTTCATCCCGATCCAGATCTCTTTTTATATGGCAAAAAAATTAAAATAGTTGAAGAATCAAAATTTCTTGGCGTTCTTTTTGATAGAAAGCTTACCTTTCTTCCCCATATCAAAATGTTGAAATCAAGATGCCTTAAGGCTCTTGACATTCTTAAAGTTGTCTCCAGTACCGACTGGGGAGCTGATAAATCAATTCTTTTAAATTTGTATAGATCTATTGTTAGATCAAAACTAGATTACGGTTCAATTATTTATGGGTCTGCGAAAAAGTCTTACTTACAAATTTTAGACGCTGTCCATCATCAGGGATTGCGACTCTGCCTCGGTGCATACAGGACCTCTCCCATTGAGAGCCTTTATGCGGAGGCAAATGAGCCATCTCTGAAACACCGCAGAATTAAGCTTGGTCTACAATATTCTACCAAGCTTAAAGCTTTTCCTGACAACCCTGCCCACGATTGTATTTTTAAACCACCTCTCAAAAGTATTTATGAAAAACACGAAAACAAAACTCCTCCTTTTGGTATTCGTATTGCTTCACATCTGTCAAATCTGAAGATTGATTTAGAAACTATAAAACATGTGAAGCCTTTAAGAGTTCCACCCTGGGAACTCTCCAAACCTAAATTTATTTTTGATCTCCGCAAACATAAAAAGTCTGAAACAAATCATCTCCTTATACAACAAGATTATTGTGAAATTAAATCTAAATATCCGGGTTTCTTGACAGTTTATACAGATGGCTCTAAAGATGGTGATAGCGTTGCTGCTGCAGCTGTCTCGGGGGATAGCACTTCTACGCAACGTCTCCCATCTACTGCTTCCATTTTTACAGCTGAAGCGAGAGCCATTATTTTAGCGCTCAAATTGATTGATGCTTCTGAGCACGCTCAATTCTTTATCTGTTCCGATTCTCTTTCTTGTCTTTTGGCAATTCAGAACTGCAAATTAAAAAATCCATTAATTTCTAAAATTGTTTATATGGTTCATCAATTGATCAGAGGTGGTTTAGAATTGATTTTCCTATGGGTACCCAGTCACACTGGTATTCATGGAAATTCAGTTGTGGACAGTGTTGCGAAGGAAGCCCTTCGCAAACCAGTTTCCAAATGTTTTATTCCTTACTCGGATTGTAGAAATACAATCCGACTATATGTTCAGAGCTTGTGGGATGAGGTTTGGGCTGCCGCTGAGCACAACAAACTTCATGAGCTTAAACCACAGCTTGGAGAAAGTCATGCTTCATTTCGATGCCGACGAGACCAGGTGGTCATCACTAGATGTCGTATAGGACATTCTAGAGTCACTCATGGCCACCTGATGACACAAGAGAAGGAGGCCCCAATGTGCATTCCTTGTGACTCGCGGTATTCTTTGAAGCATGTTTTCCTCGACTGTGTTGATGTTGCTCCAATAAGAATGAAGTATTTCACTTGTGCAACAATGCACGATTTGTTCAGCGGTATCCCAACCGATTCCATTTTATCGTTTTTAAAGGAAACTGGTTTATATTCAAAATTGTAGTTCATTTAAGTAACCTTTTGTTAGTATTGTGTTGTTTTACGTTATTTATTTATCTATGTCATCATAATTTGTTTCAATATTGTAGTTTGTTCTTTATCACTAGTTTTATGTTTTAATGTAGCCTTTTTAGTTGGTGTTTTTTATCTAGTCATACCTTTTTGTTTTATCGACGGTCTTTTGACTTTGTTTTATACTGAATTTTTAGTTATGTATCACAACCTGTTTATGTCCCGATTATGGCTGAAATATCGCCGACGGGACATTAAGCAAACAACAATCAATCATCAATCAATCACACCTGGCTCCGATATCATTAATATTACCTGTTAATCTGATCATTGGAGGTTATCTAAAGTTGAAATTCCCCTTTTCCTTGACAAAGGTCATTGTTTTCAAGCATAAAAAGGTAATTTAACCACTGTGGATCAGGATTATGTAGCACGTCTGCAGACATTTTCTTCATTTTTGCTGAAATATTTACCCGGGAAGCAGGTGCGATTTTCAGTAAACAAACAAAGAATGATGGGATTTTTTTGTGATATTTGCATACCGAAGGGTATTTTCCACTTATTTTTATAAATAACAGCCAATCAGAAGCTTTAGGATGGAATTTTGTCAGTTATTTTGAGGGGCACTGTTACTTCGTCATGGAAAAATACTGTAGACACGCCCCTTTTGTTTTCCGCTTACCGAAGCCGAATCAAAGCTTTTAATAAAAACTGCTGATATATATTGATAAATAAGATATATTACATCAATTATTTTATTTCTTTATGAAAAATAAAAAGGAATAAATAAGGAAAAATAATATTTTCTAGAAGACGCAAAATTATTGATTTCAGCGACAAGAGCGCCACCTATAAAAAATGAGTTATTCCCCTTTTCCCGCGTGACCGATAAAATTGACTCTCCTGCGTTGGCGGCATTCTCATTGGAAAGAGTTGTGTGATAATCATCCCCCGCCACGTAAGTCCACAGCAGGTCCAGATAATGATTCAATGGTCGATGAGGATTTGTTTATAATTCCACGAAAATCGTCTTGGACTGGATTTGGAGCTCCAACCAAAGCTTCTAATCCTCAACCCCCATCGATTTCTCTTTCTTCCAAACAGAGTATATCGTCTTCCTCAAGGTCGTCATCTGCTGCTCAACCTGGAAATAGACAGCAGCGACCCTCACAGCCAGGAAGACGCCAGAGTTCATCGCAGCAGACGTCACCGCTTAAAATGCGTAGATCAAAGAAGGCCGAACGAGATGCAATTTATATGCATAATCGTTTCGGCTCTCTTGGTGACGACATGGAGTCTGATATGGATCTATCGGAAACACCTGTCGACCGTTCACAGAGGAGACGTAGGCGATCACTCGGTAGACTTTCTGATCCCATACAGACTCCAAAATGAGTACCATCATTCAATGGAATTGCTGAAGTCTTAAGGCCAACTTTCTTGAATTACAACTCTTAGTGCAGTCTTTTAATCCAACTGTCTTTTGTCTTCAGGAAACACACCTCAAGGAAACTGACACGATTTCCTTGAAGGGTTTTTCTATGTATAACACATTTTCTAATACAGAACGAGCTTCTGGTGGATCCTCCATCTTAGTTAAGGATCGTATTCTCCATAGTTCGATTCCTTTAACTACCGATCTGCAAGCAGTTGCCGTTAGAGTTTCATTACATCAAACAATAACTCTATGTTCAGTTTATATACCACCTAATGATAACTTAACTTTAGCACAACTTCAAAATTTAACGGATCAGCTTCCTGCTCCATACATGTTAGTTGGGGACTTCAATGCCCACAACCCATTATGGGGCAGTGCCAACTTGAATGATAAGGGTAAAAAGATTGAGGTTTTTTTATCAAAAGAATCTCTTTGTATCTTTAATGATGGTTCTTCTACATTTTTACATTCTGGAAATGGAACATACTCATCAATCGATCTCTCAATTTGTGATCCTTCTCTTTTAACAGATTTCTCATGGCAAGTCCATGATGATCTCTGTGGAAGTGATCACTTTCCTATTATATTAAAAGATCTTTTTGGTGAACCTGAACAAAGAATTCCTCGCTATAAGTTAGAGAAGGCCGATTGGCAAAACTTTTCAATGCTTTGTTCGGAAAAATTAAGACCAGAAATTTTTTATCAGGACCAAGAACCAATAACAACTTTTAACCAAATTCTTATCTCTATAGCTGATGAAACCATTCCAAAGACCTCGGCAACTCCTAAAAAACTCAATAAACCTTGGTTCACAGACGAGTGTGACAAGGCTATAGACGATAGAAATAAAGCTCAAAAACAATTTGGTAAACAACAAACGAAAGAAAATTTGAGTAATTTTAGAATTTTTCGGGCAAAGCCTAGACGAACTTGTCGACAATCCAGAAGAACATCCTGGAGAAATTTTGTATCTGGTTTAACTTCACGAACTCCCATGAATAAAATTTGGAATTTCATACAAAAACTCAAAGGTAAAAACTCTAAATCCTCAGTTAAACATCTAAACGTTGGCAATTCCACTTTAACATCTGAAAAGGACATTGCCAACAAACTAGCTGAAACTTTTGCTAAACATTCATCTTCATCTAATTACAAACCTGACTTCCAAAAATTTAAACGTACAGCTGAAAAAACTAAATTGAACTTTAACTCTGACAACTCGGAGAGCTACAATTCTCCTTTCTCTTTAGATGAACTTAAAACTTCCTTAACTAAAGCCCATGACACTGCATATGGCCCTGATAGCATCCACTATCAACTTTTAAAACATCTTCCTGAAATATCGATGAAGACTCTTTTAAATTTAATGAATGATATATGGATAAACGGAAAATTGCCTGAAATATGGAGTGAGTGAGTGAGTTGGTGTTTTACGCCCGTGCAACGCTATATAGGTTATTTACAGGCGATGAACATGAAAAGGATGATACAATGAACATGAAATGATGATGATAAATGAAATATGGGGATGGGATGGGACACAAAGGACCGGTAATTTTGAAGAACCACAGAAAAAGGGGAGAGGTAGGTAGGGGCGGAAAATTTAGCCTATGTGGTGCACTTCTTGGCAGTCCTCAAAGGGGTCTTTTACGTGCATGAAGCGTGGCACTCTCCACACACGTTGGCCCACTATGGTCGGCGGTCAGGGTTTCCGTATTATAGACCTGACAACCCCCGCGGACGAGGGCCACCCTATTCAGCCACCTAGGGTACACACTTGGTCGCTCTGTGGGCTGAGCACTGACCCGACGTCAGAATCCCAAGACCCTTAGTCGCCTCTTACGACAAGCTAGGCTCTGCTGCGGGCCTATTCGCCACCCGGGCCCCGCACGGGACCCTGAAATATGGAAGCTTGCCACTATCGTTCCTATCCCCAAACCTGGGAAGGATCACACAGATGCTTCCAACTATCGTCCGATAGCCTTGACAAGCTGCGTCTGTAAGACTCTAGAACGCATGATCAACGAACGACTCGTTTGGTTCCTTGAGTCCAATGGACTCATTTCGAATATCCAGTGTGGATTCCGCCAAGGCAGGAGCACTCTTGATCATTTGGTCCGTTTTGAGTCTTTTCTTCGAAATGCATTTGCGAAGAACGAACATGTGGTGTCTATCTTTTTCGATCTCGAAAAAGCTTATGACACCACATGGAAGTATGGTATTTTAAAGGACATTTCTGATATGGGGTTGAAAGGAAGGTTGCCAACTTTCTTGGCCGACTTTCTTTCTGACAGACACTTTAATGTTAAAGTAAATAAAACTTTTTCTGAAGAGTTTGACCAAGAAATGGGTGTACCTCAGGGTAGCATTCTTTCTGTCACTCTCTTTAGTATAAAGATAAATAGCATTGCCAAAGTCCTTCAAGACAATATTGAAGGTTCTTTATATGTTGATGACTTTTTAATATGCTACAGTGCAAAAAACATGAATACCATTGAAAGGCCACAGCTGAAAATGGTTTCAAATTTTCAGAAAGCAAAACTGTTGCTATGCATTTTTGTAAGAAAAGAAAACTTCATCCCGACCCAGAAGCATCGCAGAATTAAGCTCGGTTTGCAATATGCCACCAAATTAAAAGCCTTTCCTAGCAACCCTGCCCACGATTGTGTTTTCAATCCACCTCTCAGGAATATGTATGAAAAACATGAAAACAAAACTCCTCCTTTTGGTATTCGTATCGAACCTCACCTGACTAATCTTAAACTTAATTTAGAAACTATAAAACATGTCAAGCCTTTGAAAGTTCCACCCTGGGAACTTTTAAAGCCTAAATTTATTTTTGATCTTCGTAAACATAAAAAATCTGAAACAAATCACCTGCTTATTCAACAAGATTATTCCGAAATTAAATCTAGATATCCTGGGTTTCTAACAGTTTATACAGATGGCTCTAAAGATGGTGACAGTGTTGCTGCTGCTGCTGTCTCAGGGAATAGCACGTCAACACAACGACTCCCGTCTGCTGCTTCCATTTTTACAGCTGAAGCGAGAGCCATTATTTTAGCGCTCAAATTGATTGATGCTTCTGAGCACGCTCAATTCTTTATCTGTTCCGATTCTCTTTCTTATCTTTTGGCAATTCAGAACTGCAAATTAAAAAATCCATTAATCTCTAAAATTGTTTATATGGTTCATCAATTGATCAGAGGTGGCTTAGAATTGATTTTCCTATGGGTACCCAGTCACACTGGTATTCATGGGAAATCAGTTGTGGACAGGGTTGCAAAGGAAGCCCTCCGTAAACCAGTGTCCAATTGTTTTATTCCTTATTCGGATTGTAGAAATACAATCCGAGTATATGTCCAAAGTCATCCTCGGAAACCCAGAGGTTCTTCTCTCGCCTCCTCTGTGATGAATGAGTAAGCGAGAGATGGGTTTCCGAGGATGGTCCAAAGTTTATGGGACGAGGTTTGGGCTGCCGCTGAGCACAACAAACTTCATGAGCTCATGCCACAGCTTGGGGAGAATCATGCTTCATTCCGATGCCGTCGAGACCAGGTAGTCATCACTAGATGTCGTATAGGACATTCTAGAGTCACCCATGGCTACCTGATGACACAAGAGAAGGAGGTCCCGATGTGTATCCCTTGTGACGCACGGTATTCCTTGAGGCATGTTCTCCTCGACTGTGTTGATCTTGCTCCAATTCGCATGAAGTATTTTAACTGTGCATCCATACACGATTTGTTTAGCGGCATCCCAGCCGATGCCATTTTATCCTTTTTAAAAGAAATCAAAATTATAGTTTTTGTAATCACCATTTGAAAGTTAATTTGTTGTCATAATATTTAGCTTATTTTTGTTAAGTTCTTTGTTTTCCTATTGCTTTAAATGGTTTTATTGTTTTAGTGTGTTATTTTTTAATGATTATTTTATCTATTTATTTTCCTGGCATACTTTTTGTTTTATCTACGGTCTTTTGACTTTGTTTTATATTAACATGTTATTAACATAATTTATATCAACTTGTTTATGTCCCGATGATGGCTGCAATATCGCCGACGGGACATAAAGCAACCAACAATCAATCAATCATTATTTCCTATACATGGAAACCTGTTTTATTCAACAGTTTGAATCATTATTACCTGTATTAGATTTTAACTGACCTTTAATAACTTTTGTTTATCATTTTAGGTGTAGACAAGATCATCAGAGAACTAAGAACTTCTATGAAGTTACAGTGCCTGGCTATCTTCCAGACACATTCAGGCGGTTCTTCCGAATGTCTCGCCAATCCTTCGAAATTCTGCATGGCCACCTTGCTTCTTGTAGAGAGCTTCAAACAAGACTCTATCCTGGAGGAAGACCTGAAATCCCTTTGGAGAAGGCAGTCTTAATGGTATTAAGATATCTTGCTTCCCAGGAAACAGTTTTAGAAATAAGTGATCGATTTGATGTACAAATCTTTGGTAATAGAAGCAATCAACAGAACCTTATTACAAAAGTTTATAAAATGGCCAGATGCAAATGATTATGCAGATATTTAATCTCAATTCAGTGATATGAAAGCAACCCCATTTCCAGGGATTCTTGGAGCAATTGATGTCACACACTTGGTATGCATATGCCCCAGTAGTGGCTTAGCACAGATGCGTCCCCATCTTTTGACCTTGACCTTGATTTTCTGGTTGAGTGACTTTGACAATTTTCAATACATATAATAGCAATGGAAAAGTTTTGCGAGCACCTCCATATCTCACAAACTATTGGTCCTAGGTTGATGAAACTTGGTATGCATATGCCACAGTAGTAGCTTAGCACAGATGCGTCCCCATCTTTTGACCTTGACCTTGATTTTCCGGTTGAGTGACTTTGACAATTTTCAATACAATGTACATATAATAGCAATGGAAAAGTTTTGCGAGCACCTCCATATCTCAAGAACTATTGGTTTTAGGTTGATGAAACTTGGTATGCATATGCCACAGTAGTAGCTTAGCACTGTTGCATCCCCATCTTTTGACCTTGACCTTGATTTTCCGGTTGAGTGACTTTGACAATTTTCAATACATATAATAGCAATGGAAAAGTTTTGCGAGCACCTCAATATCTCAAGAACTATAGGTCCTAGGTTGGTGAAACTTGGTATGCATATGCGCCAGTAGTAGCTTAGCACAGTTACATCCTCATCTTTTGACCTTGGCCTTGATTTTCCGGTTGAGTGATTTTGATTATTTTTATTGCATATATTTGCAATGTTTAAGTTCTATAAACATCTTTTGATCTCAGAAACTGAAAATCCATGTAAATTCAAAATATAGTGGAAGTAAGAAAGAATAATTGTTTCTGATGGTGCCGGCAGGCGAGACATACTTTAGTGTTAACTCTTGTTTTTATTGACATGTTATGTTTCAGATACTATTTCTGTAACAGATTTAGTTACTGACCAAGGTGCTGCAGGCAGTACATCATATATTATCGTAAGCTCTCACGTAGCTCAGGCACCTGCATGTGACACTGCCAAAGACAAGACCAACAAAAAGAAAGGTATATTATCCTTCTTATTATTGTTAGAAGACATTAACAGAACCACTGGTTAATCATAAGAAAACAAGTGTTTCAGAAAAAAGTCTTGGTCATCCGCATGTTTTAAAGTCAACAGACAAATCAATACTAATTATAAAGAATCGATCTCTTTTCATTATCTCTCAATACATTGAGGATATTGATGCAAATGGAAATATTTTTTTGTTATAAAAGGGACCTTAAAATAGCTTTAAAATGGGTTTAAGATTTTTAATGCTTAAAGTTGTCTTGAATTTTGTATGATATTCTTATAATAATCCTGTTAAAATACACAAGTATCTAAATGCGATGTTTGCAAAGTGATGCAGTTGTACTGAAGAAACTGGTTTACATACAGGATTACCACTAAGCTAAAAAAAAAACAACACTTTTTATACCCCACGCAACGAAGTTGCGAAGGGTATAATGTTTTTGACTGGTCCGTCCGTCTGTGATCAAAGTTTGTAATCGCAACTCCTCTTAAACTACTGAACAGAATTTAATGAAACTTGGTATGCAAGAAGTACACCATATGTAGATGTGCATATCACCAGGAATTTTTGATCCGCAAAATTTTGTGGGAGTTATGGCCCTTTGGACTTAGAAATTTGCAGAAAATCATGATTACAGATTGTGAACACAACTCCTAATAAACTACTGAACAGAATTGAACGAAACTTGGTATGCAAGAAGTACACCATATGTAGTTATGCATGTTACCATGAATTTTATATCCCCAAATTTTTGTGGGAGTTATGGCCCTTTGGACTTTGAAATTTGACATAACTTTGTTATGATACATGAATTCAAATACTTGCACAATTACTTTTACTATCATTCAATATTATTGATTCCTGTAGCTCTATACTAATTCCTCAAGGATAACATTGATAGTCAAATAGCAGAACGCGTGGGGTATGTGAGCGTGCTCACTAAGGTTCTTTCATTTAACCTAAAATAGCATCTATGCATCTCAGAAGAAATCTCAATGATTTTATTTTATGAGAAATAATTGTGATAATTGGACTTAACTTTTTTGGGGGTCATATAGAGTCCAATTTTAAGCTGGAGATATCCTTTTTGAGCTCCATCACAGTTTTTCATGCCTTTTAATAGCACTTGTTACAAAATGAGTACAAAACAAAGGTATGGTTTTCTTTGTATTATTGTTTCCATGAAGCATAGTAGATAATTACTTGTGGATTAAGTTAAGCAACATAACCTACATGATATTTTTTTTAAATTCCATTACAAAAAAAAACAACCAATGATGCTTACATGATAACTCGAAAGGGAATAACTGGTCTTTTTTGTTGTTGTTACTACAATTATATGTTTATTCATTGAAATTACACTAAAGAAAGCATTTGTTAACATGTTTGGGTTATGTCTGATTCTAAACTCTTGTGTACCTTTTCATGAAATTTGAAGTTAATATCCATTTACCTTCTCTGCACTAAAGATAATAAATCTTGTCAAAAACTAACAAAGTTTTATAATTTGTTCATGAATGTATCATTTTTTTTTTTCAGAACATGCTGAAGATAGATATTTTGAATTGGCGGAAAAAAGATGAAAGAAAAGCAAAAATACAGGGAGAATAAGCTAGCTTTGTTGAAAGAAATGGTTTCTTTACAACAAAGAACTACCTTGGCAGTGGAGAAACTAACAGATCTGTTTGTTAATCGCAGTCAGGAGTCTGAAAATTAATTACTTGTTTTACTTCTTTGTCCGTCCATCTGTCTGCAATGTAACTTTCCCTTAAGAAATTATAGTTGTACATATTATTAGGCATTTTTTATCTTCAAATTTTGATGTGCTTTATTGCTCTTTTAACTTAAAATTTAACAAAAGTTCTGACTTAACTTCTTGTGGACACAATTTCTCTAAAATTACCGGACAATATCTAATGATGGTCATTTGAATATTTAATTTGCTGAGTATCACATGGCTGCAACTCCAATGAAATTATTGAACATAATTGAGGTAATCTTGGTATGTAAGAAGTAAACTATATGTAGTTGTGCATATTATCAGATTTGAAATTTCTACAGTAATTCCTAGTCAAATGACCATGTGAGCATGCTCACCAAGGTTCTTTCATTAAGTCCAATTTATAAAAGTGTAAATTTTAAGTTTGTTCTATATCTACTTTCTGTTCACCAACTGTTATGATTATTACCCTGTATCATGTCTATGTTCAATGATTGAACATTTTCATAATAATTTTTATCTACTTTCTGTATATGAACTGTTTTGAACATAACCCTCTGTGTTCAATGTTTGAACATTTTCATAATAATTTCCTCATCTGTACCAATCTTTTATTTCTACGTTCTGATTGGTTATTAGATTATTCACCTTGTTGGCTTTGAAATTCTATGGTGGTTAAGAAGTTTACATTGTTGTTTCTGGTCATGTTGAAGACTGCTGGCTGTTTTCCATTGTGATTTTTTGAATTGCCATTTCTTTATGTTTGTTATGTTGTGTACACTTATTCCACACCTCTTTATCCTCTATCTGTACTTGTCTTTCCTTATTTCTTTGTGGCTAAGCCTAAATTTTGTGTTGTATTTTTTTCTGTGATTGTTATTTGTATTACATTCATTGATTGGTTGCTATATTTCCATTGTATTAGTACACTTGCATTTTGTTTATGTTTTGATTTTTTGTCAATTTTGATTTAGTTCATGTGTACCTGTCCTTAGTTTACAGGGAGATAACTCTAATTCAGTTGATTTTCTTTTCATTTCAGATTTAGTTTGTTCATTTTCAGGTTAATATTATTATTTAGATTTATTTTTAATCATTGATTTTTAGGGTTAGGTTGCGAAGCAACCAAAACCCTTATGCCGCCGGTCGTTTGGTTAGACTATGAAGGAAACTTTGTAAATCCTGTGTTTTGTGGAAAAGGTTGGACCAAAAGTTTTTCAAAATATGTTTTTGTTGGCAAATATGCAAGCTTATCTATGATTGAAGTCCAGGCAAGGGTAGAAAAGCAGGTTTTTTGCTCAATTTTAGAGCTAACAATTGAGCCGAATCACCAATGGGACTTAACATATAGCAAAATAAACATTCCGCGGTAAAATAGTCCTACTATTTGTTGTTGTTGTACTATAGTTGTTTTACTTAGGAATTCAATCAGAGCAATCCGATTTACTTTTCTATAATAAATATGAGTTTGGCTACAAGACTTGTATACATTTAACATGTTAAAAAAGTTCTAATGCTAGCCTTTGAAATTGGCGCCACATCGGCGGATTAATTTTTCAGGTGATAAAATGTAAACAATATGATGCATGAAAGATTTATTCTTGGATTTACTTGCGAAAATCATCCTGTTTAGAAATAATTTCTACTGGTAAGAAAAGCCTTATTGATTGATATACATTTAACATGTTTTTAAAAGTTGTCTTGTTATTTTTGAAGCTAGAATCAGTAGAATGTGTCATATAGGCATTAATAATTTTCCACGTGATCAATAAAATGTAAACATTTACATGTGCCGATGTGGGCCAAGTTTATCTTTCTGGGTGATCTTATACATCGTGTACCAAATGTTTATTTGTTTAGGATTAATTTCTACAGATAAAGAAACTCTATTTATAGATGGGAAAACAAATATTTAACCGATTGAATAAATGATTGTTTACGTTAAATTAATTATAATTTAAACACTCCCGCAGGTGTTCATAAATGGATAATGTTAATACTTAAACGATTAAATTGTTTTGATTACATTTATCAAATTGTATCTCCTGTCCACATGGTTCACATTTATATACATGTACATGTTAACATTGAACATAGATCAACTTTGCATTCCAGTTCTACTTTCACTTTACTAGCACCCGTGTGAGTGGTAGTGTGGTGCAGGGCTAAACAGTCATTTTCTTATCATGTTATACAATAATTTTAGCATAAATATTAGAGATTAAATTGTAAATTGCATTTTGAAAATAGAAGGTAATTTTTAGGGTTGTGTGTAAAAATCTATTGAATTTTTATACCCCCACTCGTAAGAAAGAGGGCTATATTGCAATCACCTTGATTGTTATGCCCAAAACTTGTCATCAATGTAAATGTTAACAATTATTTTTTGACGATTCTCACTTGGTACATTGTGAAAATTAGAGAGATCCGAATGGTTATTTTGATGTAAACACGTAAATTTTGCTCTGTGAATTTGGTGGAAATATTTCTAAATTGGTGAGTGTTTTGTTTTATAAAGATTATTTTAATTATAATTAAGCATTAATTTATTAAGTTTATCTATGCTTTTATATTGTTTATACACGTTCTATATAATAAATTTGTAGTTTAAAATTACAAGCCAGTCGATCTATTTATAGTACATTATTACCGGTGTGTTTGAATTTTATCTTAATCTCACTGTATTTTGACTGCGAATCGATATATTTGTATTTTTATAAAAGAATTTCTGAAACTTATACTTGAAACAATAGAACTAAAACATACATACATGTACACATCTTAATCATTATTTTTGGTTTATGAATATGTTTATTTGGTCTTCTATTACTGTAATTGATATGATTTTTTATGATTTTGATAATTTTTGAGTTTCATTGTACTTAGTATTTTTTCTTTTTATCTTTTCAGTAAATCGTAATTCGTTTATCTTTCTACGTATATATTCAAAGGATCTTCTCTGTGTTGTATGAAACAATGATGTTTTTCTATGATATAATTACTAGACTCTCTGGAATAAACGATTCAAACTACGCATTTACTTCATTTTCCATCACCATTTCCTAGGCATCACATTATTTACAATTTAGAAATGAGCGGAAAGGACGAAAGGACCAGCGATAAACGTGAAAGAACAATGACGGACAAAGGTTATGAATATACTATAGATCTTAAGAAGAAAGAACGTTCAAGAATGATAAATGCATTGAACAATACAAGCAAGACGTTACAAGATAAAATTCAAAGTTCTACAGATCAAAGTGAAGTGAAGACAATTTACACCAAATGGATGTCCGAATACGATCAATTGTTAGAGTTTAACGTAGATCTTCAGAACATGATAAAAGATATGAACGAAAAACACATTGACACCGCGTGGTTCGAAGATTACAACAGCAAATTCCTTGGTTTAAAGCAATCAGTACAACAGTGGTTTTTGTTACACAAAGCACAGACAGTTCCTGAAAACCCTAAGACAACAACACAAGACGACGCTCGCTCGTTCGAATATCAGCGTAAGAAGTGCAAGGTCACGTGGAAGTGCAAGATCCAGCCAGTTGTCAGCTGCGAAACTTAAAGAGGAAACCCGAAAGGCCGAACTGTTAGCTCGTGCTAAGTCATTAGAAGAACAGAAAAGCCTCGAAGAAGCAAAGCTCAGGCTTAAATTCAAGGAAGAAGAGTTAAAGCTTAAGACAGAAATTCAAGTAAGTGAGGCAAAATCAAAAGTTATTGATGATATAGAACGAAGTGTTCACGACGACAGGGAACAACTAGAACGATAAGTGTTAAATGCACATACAAATGAACCTACAGTTAAAGCCGAGCCTAAACCTCTGCAAACTTTTTCCTTTCTTGATCCTACTGTTCCAGCTTGGAACCCGGGAAGTACATTTGTCGCTGATACGCACGCCCCCGTAGGTTTGACACAGACGCCAATCGCTCGTGAATTAAACAAACCTAAAGCTGACATTCAAAAGTTCGACGGAAACCCGATGCACTATAAACGATTTCTACGTCAATTCGACTCTAGAATAGTGGCTAACACCGATTCCTACGAAGAACGACTCAACTTTTTGTTACAGTTTACGATCGGTGAACCGCACAGAATAGCGATGGGATTTTCACATTTAGATGCTAGTGTTGGCTATGATATGACATTTCGAGAATTTGAGGAACGTTACGGCGATCCAGACGTTATAGCGCATTCATATGTGAAACGAGCGATGGATTGGCCGCAAATAAAACCGGAAAATGTTAAAAGTTTGGACGAATATGCAATTTTTCTTCAAGAGTGTTTATATGCCGTTAATTGTGTTGAAGCTGCAAAGGTACTTGAATATTCAGAAAACTTGAAACATCTTGTTATGAAATTGCCGTACAGCTTGAAAAGTGGCGAAACATCGTGTACGAGACGAAAACTGCTAGGAATACTGTAAAGTTTGAGACACTCGTGAACTTTGTAAAACGAGAGGCTAAAAAGGCAAATGATCCAGTTTACGGACGAGAAGTACTAAGTGCATCATCGGCTAAGAAACAAGACTCAAAAGCTACATCATCAGGCGCTTCAAGGAAGTCATTCGCGACAACGTCAAGTGAGACAGGAAAGGTCAGTCCAAGTACTGAAACCACAGGAATCGAGAATGCTGCGACTTATACAAATATACGTTATTGAGATGTGGAATAAGTGTACGCGACACAGAACGCTTTCTCAACACCATGTTTATTTTGTGAAGGATCGAGTCATTCTTTGAGCAAGTGCACCAAATTAATGGAAAAAAGCTTGAAAGACAGATATGCTTTTCTGAAGTCGAAAGGACTTTGCTTTGCGTGCTTAAAGTACGGTCACACGAAATCATTCTGCCGATCGAAACTCACATGTTTGAAGTGTAGTAAAGGACACCCGTATATTCTACATGTAGATCCACGCGTACAGAACAGCGATACCGGGAATAGTAGCGCCACAAGTGATCATTCTCTGAAAACCGCAACTAACTCTTCCACGTGTATGAGGGCTGGTAATACGTTGGTACAAGCACTGCCGATCTTGCCAGTTCGTGTAAAACACATTGACAGCGACAAATATGTTGAAACTTATGCGTTTCTAGATTGCGGTAGTAATGCTACTTTCTGTTCTGAAGAGATAATGCATCAATTAAATCTAAGAGGTAAAACAACTAAACTTAACTTGACGACAATGGGTCATCAGGACGTTAGAGAGAGTACACTGTTTCGCGGATTAGAAGTCAGTGATCTTAACGGTGAAAATTCAATAGAGCTTCCTCCGGTGTATTTACAGGAAACATTACCAGTGTCAGAAAAAGATATTGCGTCCGTAGAATCTGTAGAAAAGTTATCATACTTGCGAGACGTCAACTTACAACGAATCGGAAACCATCACGTAGGTCTTTTGATAGGAATTAACGTGCCGCGGGCTATGGAACCCTGGAACGTCATTCCGAGTGTTGATAATGGTCCATTTGCCGTAGAAACGTTACTAGGTTGGGTAATCAACGGCCCAATTAGCACGACTTGTGACGACGAAACCGAAGTACTTGCTAGAACGTGTAACCGAATTAAAGTTTCGCCTTTTGTGTCGTTGGACGAGCAAATCAAAAATCATTACAACCATGATTTTAATGAGCGGATTATAGATGATGTGGAATCACCGTCAAGAGAGGACAAACAATTTCTAGGACTTTTATCGGAGTCAATTCATTTGCAAGATGGACATTATATCATTAGCCTTCCGTTTAAGTCGAAGGATAACATAATGCCGAATAATAGAGCTCAGGCAAAGCAGAGATTAGTGTTACTCGGTAAGCGGTTTGAAAATGACAATAGCTTTCGAGAAGATTACGGAAAGTTTATGGATAAATTGATAAGTGTCGGTCACGCACAGAAAGTACCGGAATCCGAACTTTCTAGGGACGACGGTCACGTTTGGTACTTGCCGCATCACGGGGTATACCACCCTAAGAAGAAAAAACTTCGAGTAGTGTTCGATTGTGCCGCAAAGTTCAAAGGCGCCTCACTCAATGAGCGTTTATTACAAGGTCCGAATCTTACCAGCTCACTGGTCGGAACATTACTGAGATTTAGACAAGATGAGATGGCCGTAATGGGAGACATAGACAGCATGTTCCATCAAGTGCGCTTACCGAAATGCGACTCAAATTATCTGAGATTTCTCTGGTGGGAAAACGGAGACACGTCTAAGGAACCGATCGAATATTGGATGACCGTTCATATATTTGGCGCCACGTCTTCTCCAAGTTGTGTCAACTTTGCGTTGAGGAGGACAGCGGAGGATGGTATAGGTCATTTCGGTCAAAGCGTTATTGACACGGTTTTGAACAATTTCTATGTTGATGACTGTTTGAAATCCGTTAAAACCGTCGATGAGGGCATAGCGTTAGTGAAAGATTTGCGATCCCTTTTGCAAAGAGGAGGTTTCAACATCGCTAAATGGATTAGCAACAGCCGTGAAGTTGTGCGTTCCATTCCGTTATCCGATAGATCGAAGGAGATAATGGACATGGATCTCGATCATCAGGATCTTCCAATCGACCGAGCTCTCGGTGTAAGCTGGTGCGTCGAAATGGACAAATTTGTGTTCAAGGTCTCAGTAAGCGAGCGTCCGAAAACCCGTAGAGGAATTCTTTCCATGTTGAGTAGTGTTTACGATCCTCTTGGATTTCTAGCGCCTTTTATGCTCCGTGCTAAGTTGATACTACAGGAACTTTGCAAATTAAATCTTGAATGGGACGACGCTATTCCTACGGAGCTAGAAGCTAAATGGTCAGCATGGTTTCATGACTTGAAATTGTTATCTGAATTCAGTATTGATAGATGTTTAAAGGTTAGTGAATTCCAAGATGTGCGTTGCGCTGAATTACATCATTTTTCAGACGCCAGTGAAATAGGTTATGGAACCGTCTCGTATTTGCGACTTGAAAATCAGTATGGAGATGTTAATTGTTCCTTTTTGATTGGAAAGTCACGTGTTTGTCCGTTAAAACAAACAACTATCCCAAGACTCGAGCTCACAGCCGCAACCGTTGCTGTTAGAACTAACAGACTGCTACTCAACGAGTTAGAGATACCGATTCAACGATCGATTTTTTGGACCGATAGCATGTCAGTCTTAAGGTACATTTGGAATACTTCGGCTCGATTTAAAACATTTGTGGCAAATCGACTTGCGGTAATTCATGAAGGGTCAGAAACAGAAAACTGGAGGTACATAAATACGAAACTCAATCCCGCAGATCATGCGTCTAGAGGTATATCGACGATCGACACACTTGAAAAGGAGTGGATACGAGCACCCGAGTTCTTATGGCAAAGTGAGGATTCGTGGCCGCAACTGCCGTCAGACAATTTCAAGCATGTATCGAAAAGCGATCCCGAAGTTAAACAGATAGTTTCTACAGCACATGTTAGTGAAGTAGGCGAAAACAACGATGCGAGTTCGATTATAATGAAAGTGATTGAGTATCATTCGTCATGGATAAAACTTAAACGGAACGTCGCTTGGCTTTTGAAAGTGCGGGAAATGTTACGTCATCGTGTCCGTCAAAGGAAGCAAAACTACACAAAAGATTCAGCTAAAACAACTAGTGAAAGCCACCGTGAAACTAAGCTCTCAATTCAAGATTTAGAAAGCGCTGAAAAATCGATCATAGTTTTCATTCAAAAGTGTGAATTTCAAGATGAAATAAATTCTTTGTTGGAGCAAAAGGTGCTAAAGACAAGTAGTAGTATTAGAAAACTGGATCCGATCATAGATGAAGGGTTGATTCGTGTTGGTGGTCGCCTTGTTGAATCGAAAATGCCGGAAGAAAGTAAACATCCTCTGATAGTTCCGAAAACGAGTCATGTAGCTACTCTTATTCTTCGACATATTCATTTGGAATTTCTTCATTGCGGACGGAATCAGATGCTATCACGTCTCCGAGAGAAATATTGGATACCCAACGCACCGTCATTAATTCGAAGTCTAATTTCTAAGTGTGTCACGTGTAGACGTGTAAGTAAACCATTATCACAACAGAAAATGTCAAACTTACCTGAAGATCGCGTAAGACCCGATGAACCGCCATTCACAGTTGTGGGCGTAGACTACTTTGGACCGTTCGAGGTTAAGCAAAGACGATCACGAATAAAGCGTTATGGTGTGATTTTCACGTGCATGGCAAGTCGCGCAGTACATCTAGAAGTAGCAGCATCGTTGGACACAGATTCATTTATAAACGTTCTACGGAGATTCATTGCTAGACGTGGTCAGGTTAAGAAGATTCGATCCGATAACGGTACCAACTTTGTCGGTGCAGAACGAGAGCTCAAGCGAGCGCTGGATGAATGGAACGTTAACCAGATTGAACAATGTATGTTGAGTAAAGGTATCGAATGGCAGTTCAACCCCCCTTACGGTTCTCATTTCGGAGGCATTTGGGAAAGGTTGATTAGGAGCATCCGAAAAGCGATGAACAGTGTTCTTCGTGAACAAGTACTTGATGACGATGGACTACAAACATTAATGTGCGAAATCGAATCAACACTCAATGATCGGCCTATAACGATGAATACTGATAATCCGAATGACATTGAGGCTCTTCACCAAACCATATCCTTCTTTTGAAGCGAAAGCCGTGCTTACCTTCTGGACTTTTCGTGAAGACTGACAATTATTGCCGTCGTCGTTGGAGGCAAATTCAATACATGTCTGATTTGTTTTGGAGTCGTTGGATGAAAGAATACCTACCAATTCTACAGGAAAGACAGAAATGGAACAGAGAACGACGTAATCTTATGGTAGGAGATGTTGTCATCGTGGCAGACTCGAACGCACCCAGAAACTCTTGGCCAGTTGGTATTGTGCTTGAGACTTTTCCAGATAAAAACGGACTCGTGCGTCAAGTGAAGATTAAAGTAGGCTCTAACACTCTTACCCGCCCAGTAGACAAACTCTGTACAATTTTAGAACATGATGTCTAACTATGTCTTATAGAATATTTTCGTACTGATTAGACTTTTGATATCTTTGAGAGAGATAAACGTTGTTGGTTATTATGAAGGTTTTTGTACTTGTTACATTTTTGTGTAGGGAACACATATTGTTATTTTTTCTTCAGTTTCTATTTTTTTTATTTGTCATTATTTTTGTAATTGTTTTGCTTTGCTCCACAATTAGAGGGCTGGTGTGTTATGCCCAAAACTTGTCATCAATGTAAATGTTAACAATTATTTTTTGACGATTCTCACTTGGTACATTGTGAAAATTAGAGAGATCCGAATGGTTATTTTGATGTAAACACGTAAATTTTGCTCTGTGAATTTGGTGGAAATATTTCTAAATTGGTGAGTGTTTTGTTTTATAAAGATTATTTTAATTATAATTAAGCATTAATTTATTAAGTTTATCTATGCTTTTATATTGTTTATACACGTTCTATATAATAAATTTGTAGTTTAAAATTACAAGCCAGTCGATCTATTTATAGTACATTATTACCGGTGTGTTTGAATTTTATCTTAATCTCACTGTATTTTGACTGCGAATCGATATATTTGTATTTTTATAAAAGAATTTCTGAAACTTATACTTGAAACAATAGAACTAAAACATACATACATGTACACATCTTAATCATTATTTTTGGTTTATGAATATGTTTATTTGGTCTTCT
The DNA here is from genome assembly GCA_963971305.1 of Arcuatula senhousia. Lineage (NCBI taxonomy): Eukaryota > Metazoa > Mollusca > Bivalvia > Mytilida > Mytilidae > Arcuatula > Arcuatula senhousia. The sequence continues at coordinate 32,522,937 of OZ020308.1, forward strand.
ATTACTGTAATTGATATGATTTTTTATGATTTTGATAATTTTTGAGTTTCATTGTACTTAGTATTTTTTCTTTTTATCTTTTAAATAAATCGTAATTCGTTTATCTTTCTACGTATATATTCAAAGGATCTTCTCTGTGTTGTATGAAACAATGATGTTTTTCTATGATATAATTACTAGACTCTCTGGAATAAACGATTCAAACTACGCATTTACTTCATTTTCCACCACCATTTCCTAGGCATCACATTGATCGTCTGTCCGTCCATCTGGTACAATATCTTGGCTTCTACCGAAGGGATTGATTTCAAATTTGGTAGACAGCTTTAGCATGACAGGATCGTACAATCTTAGTTTCTATGTCAGTATGTGATCAATTCCGGTTCTCAGAGCTGACTTGTTCTTTTTTAAGGGTCAAAATAGAATAAAAAGATTCGTAACAGATTTCTCAGCTTCCAATGAAGGGATTGATTTTTAATTTGGTACTAAGCTTAAGCATGATAAAATGTACCGTGCCTCGCCTTTCCAGGTCAGTTGGTCATCTTCATGTTTTCTAATGTTCGAGTGGGGGTAGGATTAGCACGACTTAGTGCAACCCCTTGTTTATGAAAATGGGTCCTAAAATAATGCCTTTGTAAATGCAATCATGTCCAATCATCAGCTGCATGTGTTCAGAGCGACTATCAACATTGGGCAACGGACAGGGTTCAACAATTACATGTTGTGTTCAAATTTGAAGTACTGCTGGTGTAAGAATTAAGTCATCATTAAAATTTATTAGAAATTGTGTTGGTAAACACGGTACAATTTAAAATATGTAGTGAGTTTTTTTTCGTATAAAAATCCCTCAGGTAATGCGATTTGGAAGCTCAGAATTAGTTGCCTAGGCTGTTCCGGAAATTGTAACAGGTAAATTTTTGTACATGCATTTCTGATTAAAATTATTGAATTATAAAAACTAACAAAAAATAGAAAATGAAAATAAATAAAGAAACATGTTGCTGTCATATCATAATGCTGTTGGCAAAGTTTTTTATTCAGATCTATATGAAACCAGTAGCACTCATACTTTTTTGCCTTATATATTTGTATACCAATGCACTTTAAATAGCAGTCCTGCTTTTTAATTCACAAGATATACAAGATGCTACAACCACAGCATATTGAACTCTGCAAATTTTCAGAGCATTGATACCGGTATGACTTTTCATCCGTTCAAGAGTTTTTTTTTGAAAAAGATAGCAAACCATGGCTGTATTTAGGGTAAATAATTTGACATTGATCTTAACTTAGATAAACTAGGTTGGAAAAGTACATGCATATCAATATGAAGTGTGGTGTTGAAAGGGAAAACACATTTCAGCTTATTTTAAGCTGTAGAACAGCAACCTAACCCTAGCAGTGCTGTGCACTTTGATTCAGATTTGATATTGATTTATTGTTTTCTTATTCTATTGTAGGTGAAGCTTGTATTATTTTTAGCTCACCTGGACCGAAGGTTTTTTTTTCAAACGTTAACACCATAAGTCCGATTGCAACCAAACTTGGTATAGTTGTTTAGTGGCATTATGTGTACAAAACTAGCGTTCGGATTTTTGATTCGTAAAAAAACATGGCCGCCATGGCTAAAAATAGAACATAGGGGTCAAATTACAGTTTTTTGCAAATAACTCAAAAACGGTAACAGATATCAAAATTCTGGCATAGGTTAAAAGTGATCAGCACCTCAAGATCTACCTGCCCAGAAATTTGCAAGAAGATCCAACAACCAATGAAGGAGTTATTGCCCTTTTTCTGGATTTTTTCAAAATTTTGCACTAATTTAACCCTATATCTTGAAAACTGAATTTCAAAGATTAACTTGTCTGACACCATACATCCAACTTCAACCAAACTTGGCACAGTTGTTTAATAGCATTAATGCTACAATTCTGTCGTTGGGATTTTTGATTCGTCAAAAAATATGGCCTCCATGGCTTAAAACAGAACATAGGGGTCAAATTAATTTTTTTTGCAAATAACTCAAAAACGGTAAAAGATATCAAAATTCTGATTGGAGACAAAAGTGATCAGCATCTCAAGATCTACCTGCTCTGAAATGTTCAAGAAGATCCAACAAATGACATAGGAGTTATTGCCCTTTTTCTGGATTTTTTCAAATTTTTTCACTTATTTAGCCCTATATCTTGAAAACTATACAAGATATTTCAAAAATTCAAATTGCATATGATTGAGCACATCAAGATCTATAATTCATGTAATTAGGTCAAAGCTGTAGAACCATTTCTTTTAGGAGTTATGGCCCTTAAAGCATCAATATTTACCATTGTTCATTACTTTTCCCCCGACTTGTCTGAAACGGTAAGACCAACTGCATCTTAACATGGCACACTGTTTGATATCTTATATGGTACAACTCTATCGTTCAGATTTTTGATTTGTAAAAAAAAACATGGCCACCATGGCTAAAAATAGAACATAGGGGCAAATTTCATTTTTTTTTGCTAATAACTCAAAACTGGTTTCAGATATCAAAATTGTGCAAGAATCAAAAGTGATCAGCATATTAAGATCTACCTGTCCTGAAATTTCAGAAAAGATCTGACTGCTGATGTGGGAGTTATTGTTCTTTTTCCTAATTTTTGCCAAATTTGCACTTATTAAGCCCAATATCTTGAAAACTAACCAAGATATTTCATAAATTTGAATCGCATATGGTGAAGCACAATAATATCTACAAATATATGGATCTGTGTAGTTCAGGTGAGCGATTCAGGCTCTTGGGAGCCTCTTGTTTTTTTTGTATTTTTCTCCTTCTAAGAGTTCATTTCTATTTATTTCTTATGTAGATTGTTTCCTTTTCTTGTAGGGATTTTGGCTTTTATTTTTTTTCTATCTTTACAGATTATTTTTTGTTCTTTAATCTAATAAAAGATATATGCTGGGCCATTGGTGGTTGTCATTTTTTTTGTGGCCGATGTTTAGTAGCAGATCAATTAATTTAATAGAGAATTTAGAGATCAAAATTTTAAGTTTATAACCACCACAAATAAATGAATTTAATAATGTGATAACATCAAAACTGAAAAAAAAAAGAAAAAAGTTACTTAATTAAACCAATTCACAAAAATCTATCTAAAATTGTGTAATCATTAAATTCTAAGTTTAAAATCGGTTGATCAGCTCCCTTCTGACAGCACTGCCTTCACTATTTGGATCAACATCAACAGTGTGGTTGTTGTTTACAAGTTGAATGTTCTCCAGTCCCTCTGGCAAAGGGAGACCATCCTTGATGGCTTTGTTGTGCAAGCGGAAGCATGCCCCAATCATCTTGACTCCTCTGCATGGAACAAACTGCAGGCTTCCACCGGTCTTGTGAAGGCATCTGAAAAAAATGAAATGTTACAAAATTGGAATAGCAAAAAGTATAAGAAACTGTAAAGAATATAAATCAAAGTGAAGATTTGTTTGTCTGTTTGTCTACCCTTAATCAGGTTTACCTTAGGTTGAAGTTACTTTTCTTGTTGGTAACCGGTTCTTTCTACTTCCTTTCTGGGGCTTGCATATCATGGAGCACATGGGTCCATTTAATTAACACATCAAATTATTTTACAAGGGTTATTGATTCTCACCTAAATCTTGCTTTCATAACACCAAATGACCTCTCTATGGTGTTTCTAGTAGTGATGTGGGCTCTGTTATAGTTGGCCTCATTCTGATTGGCTGTGTTCAACAAAGGTGTCATTAGCCATCTCTTGATGGGATACCCTGAGTCTCCAAGAAGCCATCCACGCTGTGTTTCCATCAAACCAGCAAGGTTTGAATGATGCAAGATAAATGCATCATGTGTTGCACCAGGCCATTTCACCACAATGTTTGTAAACCTAAAAAAATCCATCGGTAAATACTCTTGACCGAATACAAAATATTAGAAAATATGTAAAAAGTTTAATTGTTTTTGGTATAAGTGGGCTTGCATCTTTATTGATGTAAACAATTTCTAGCTTTGAATTTACATGTACCTGAGATATGGACCTTAACAAATGTCATCCATGCTTATAATATAGGTATAGTGATTCAAGACACCTTTAGTATTCGAGTTAGGGACCTTAATCAAGAACTAAAACAAAGTGGTTCTGGTGGACGGACGAGGGCAAAACATTTTGTCCAATCCAAATACGTGGTGGGGCCATAAAATCATTTATCATCTTGTGAGCGTAACCCCTATAAAACTACTGAACAGAATCCAACGAAACTTGGTATGTAGGAAGGACACTATATATATGTAGTTGTGCAAATTACCAGCCTGGGGACATTTTGTTTTTTATTGTTTGCGTTGCGGATGTTTGAACTTATAACTTTGGGAAAGGGGACGGCATCGTTTTATGAAGGCAATTTACATAGTGTTTACTATTTTCAATCTTAGCCAGATTTATTGTCTTGACCTTGTTTGTAGTTTTGAGTTCAGCGGTTTTAAAACAAGTACATGTGTCATCTTAAAATGATATGCAAGCTGTGTTTTTTAAGCACGATTCATGAATGTTACTAGCCAAGAGGTTGTTAAATGTTATATGTGTACCTTAAATCAGCAGTACACACAGCCTGTACATTTATAGCATGAAACTGTTTCCGGCAAACATAGTTCGGCTCATCATCTCCGGACATGCCCATTATTGGAATAAGGGTGCCATCAATGGCACCTAAAACATTTGGAAAACCAGCAATCTGGTAAAATCTATTTTTGATCTCCATCTGTTCTGCAGGTAACGTGGGGAATCTGATATCCATCCAGGAGCAAATTGCATCACACACAGGATGGATTACTCTAGAAGCAGATGCAATGGATATACCATGTACATCTGCAACCTCAGAAAGGTAATCTCCTTTGGCAAGAATTTTCAACGTTGTCATGACCTAAAATTAAAGTACCAAACTTAACATTGTCTATTTAAAGGATTGTAAATATGGGGCTATTTTTATGCCCAATTTACGAAAGTAAAAGTAATATATGTCCGTCTCATCGGGTCTACCTTCATGTTGAAGTTACTTTACCATGAAGGAAATATAGCTTCTTACATAGTTTTAAGTGAATTATCAGATTTCTTAATCAAGATAGTTAAATGATGGAATTTTAAGCTCGAGACTCTGTCGAGAGCTTAAAATTTTGTCATTTAACTATCAAGATTGAGAAATCTGATAATCCACGAGAAATGCATGTAAAATTGACCAATCAATTTACGAGAACTTAAAATTCTCTAGAGAGAAGAAATATTTTGTTCACAACTGGCTTGGAAGTAGTTAAATCGGATGAAAATTAGAGAAGGACGGTATCACCATGAGGGTAGAATTAATACACCAGGGTATGAGCAAAATAAAAAAATCAACATAGAATTGCCCATGTCTCATCGATTGTATTGTTTGTTGATCAGAGAAAAGGGGTTTTATTAACGTTTTCCTACAAGTTGAAGTAACGTTACCATGAAGGAAATACGGTATCATCATGAAACTGTGTAATATATGCTTCAGGTTATGAATGAATTTTTTTTTCATGAAATCGTACTTGCCTCATCAAATTAATCGTCTGGTAGTTTTGGAAAAAAAATGTTGCAAGTCTATTGGACATATTCATGTTGTTCACTGCCTTTGTGTAAAATCTTGCGTACGCAATGGACGGTTTCCAGAGCATAACATAGAATTTCATGACACTTACTAGATAATGTTATGATGTAGGGAAGATACTTTTTGCTTCTTCAGTATTTAAAAAAGTTATACTTCGTGCAGTGACGATCTACATTTATAATGTGATGCCCATTTTTTAATTGGTATTCTTCCCACCCGCGATAATTTTTACTGGCGATTTTATTTTGTTTCCTGGAATAAAAGCATTTTATTTTAGCCTACCGGCTTGACAAATACCATTTTCTATGCATTCGTCGCCTGTCATCCGTGTTGCGAAATAAAGCATTGCTTAAGTATTCAGCTCTAAGAGATCTCGTATCCCGCTTTGCAAAATAAAAAGTTGCTCCCCCAAAAAATAAATCAGACACAGGGAACGTGCAAACCCACTTGTAAACACGTGTTTTATTGTGCACCCTCGATCTTTCTACTCGCCCTTTTATATGTGCCTGTTAGAGGCTGTCTCAGCTTTTTTTCGCACTTAAAATATTTGAATGCCCTACCATACTTCATTGCTTCTTGTATTATGTCACGGTACTCACTATTATATCCCCGGAATAATATCATAATACATGTACAGCAATGTGACAAAAGTGAGCACCTAAATACATTTCCGCTATGCATTTATAATTAATAAACAATTTTTGGAAGCACGAAATAGATAGCCAACAACGACAGAATTACTCGTGGTTTTTAGCTCACCTGACCCGAAGGGTCAGGTGAGCTATTGTCATCGTTAAGCGTCCGTCGTCCGTCGTCTGTCGTCCGTCGTCCGTTAACTTTTCTTCAAAGATCTTCTTCTCTGAAACCACTGAAGGGATTGCATTGATACTTGGTATACATGATCTTTAGGATGTCCTCTACCAAGTTTGTGAATTATATACACGTCGACCAACCAACATGGCTGCCGTTGCTTAAAATAGAACAGGGGGGTCAGACCATTGTTTTTGGCTTATAACTCGAAAAGTATAAGAGATAGAGAAAATCCGAAGCAACCTTCCGTGTTCAGCATGAAAAGCTCTACAAATCTCTCCATTGAGTCGAAGTTTTGAAACGACTCCTTATAGGAGTTATTGCCCTTTAATCATCAAAATTGACCATTTTTGCAGTTTTTGGACGATATCTGGAAAACCGTTAGAGCTAGAGGAAAAGTTAGCATTGCAGAATTGTTTAGCTCATTGAGATCTACAAAAATGATTTCAGGGTCTAAATTGTCAGATCAGCCGTTTAAGAGTTATTCCCCTTAAACTGTTTTTTCCATTAATTTACACTGATTTTCAAAAATCTTCTTCTCTGAAACCACTGAAGGGATTGCATTGATACTTGGTATACATGATCTTTAGGATGTCCTCTACCAAGTTTGTGAATTATATACACGTCGACCAACCAACATGGCTGCCGTTGCTAAAAATAGAACAGGGGGATCAGACCATTGTTTTTGGCTTATAACTCGAAAAGTATAAGACATAGAGAAAATCCGAAGCAACTTTCCGTGTTCAGCATGAAAAGCTCTACAAATCTCTCCATTGAGTCGAAGTTTTGAAACGACTCCTTATAGGAGTTATTGCCCTTTAATCATCAAAATTGACCATTTTTGCAGTTTTTGGACGATATCTGGAAAACCGTTAGAGCTAGAGGAAAAGTTAGCATTGCAGAATTGTTTAGCTCATTGAGATCTACAAAAATGATTTCAGGGTCTAAATTGTCAGATCAGCCGTTTAAGAGTTATTCCCCTTAAACTGTTTTTTCCATTAATTTACACTGATTTTCAAAAATCTTCTTCTCTGAAACCACTGAAGGGATTGCATTGATACTTGGTATACATGATCTTTAGGATGTCCTCTACCAAGTTTGTGAATTATATACACGTCGACCAACCAACATGGCTGCCGTTGCTAAAAATAGAACAAGGGGATCAGACCATTGTTTTTGGCTTATAACTCGAAAAGTATAAGACATAGAGAAAATCCGAAGCAACTTTCCGTGTTCAGCATGAAAAGCTCTACAAATCTCTCCATTGAGTCGAAGTTTTGAAACGACTCCTTATAGGAGTTATTGCCCTTTAATCATCAAAATTGACCATTTTTGCAGTTTTTGGACGATATCTGGAAAACCGTTAGAGCTAGAGGAAAAATTAGCATTGCAGAATTGTTTAGCTCATTGAGATCTACAAAAATGATTTCAGGGTCTAAATTGTCAGATCAGCCGTTTAAGAGTTATTCCCCTTAAACTGTTTTTTCCATTAATTTACACTGATTTTCAAAAATCTTCTTCTCTGAAACCACTGAAGGGATTGCATTGATACTTGGTATACATGATCTTGAGGATGTCCTCTACCAAGTTTGTGAATTATATACACGTCGACCAACCAACATGGCCGCCGTTGCTAAAAATAGAACAGGGGGGTCAGACCATTGTTTTTGGCTTATAACTCGAAAAGTATAAGAGGTAGAGAAAATCCGGAGCAACTTTTCATGTTCAGCATCAAAAGGCCCTTACAGGAGTTATTGCCCTTTAACTGTTTTTTTCTATTAATTTAAACTGATTTCCAAAAATCTTCTCTTAAACCACTGAAAGGATTGTTTTGCAAGTTTGTATACTTGAAAGTTTGTGAAATTTATTCAAACTTTGGCATAAGAGATCAGGTGAGCGATTCAGGCTCCTGGGAGCCTCTAGTTATGTTTATTTGGACAAAGTGAAAAACATCTTCATTATGTTTTACCTATACAAGTACAGCATGTGTTTGGTTGTATTTTAATTTGATCTGTAAAAAGATTATTTTTGGAATGCTTCATTCGTGTGTTTTGTTGTTGTTGTTTTTTTTTATTTCATGAAACCAATCTGAAAGAGGAGTCGTGATTTACAGGCAAAAAATGGATACGGTTATAGTTTTTTTTTTCGTTTACGGAACCGAGGGTTCATTTTTGGCACGGTGTCGTGTATTGAAGTCATTATTTTAGCTATATTCTTTTTAGTGCGGACGTGATAGAAAGCCCTTATAGAAGACATTTCCTTGGAGGTCGAGTATACATACTTGAATGTAAGGGGGAATAGAATGAGATCTAGAAGTTGGTCTCTGGAGCAAATCACCGACGAGGTCTGTAAGTTCCAAAATAGTTCTTCTTGGGAAGCGGAAACGTGCCAAAAGCTGGGTGTCATTGAGAGAATCTAAATCATTAGACCTGTCTCTAAAAACTCGTTCTCTGCGTATTGCGCGTCTTCGTACAATGTCGAAAATAAATAACTCTGCCATATTTATTTTGCATTTTAGACACTTATCTTTTATCTTAAGTGTAAATTTTACACTTACGTGTACGCTGAGGTACTCTTAAAGTTACGATAGATTTTACACTTAAAAATTTCGTAAGATTTTTTGTGAAAAGCAGAAAAATCTTAACTTTACTCGTAAGAGTAAAATCTATCGTAAGATTTTTTGTGAAAAGGACCACTGATGTCTACATTGTTCTAATTATACATCAGAATCTTAAATTCAGAGATGATAACGTGGTAAAATGTTCACTTTTGAATAGCACCACCTTTATTCAATGAACACATTGAGTCTCTTCATTTATTACAGTTAGACCTTCTTGGGAATTTGTAATACTATGGCTGAACGCATTGTCATCTATAAAGATCTAAGAAGTAAACATTAATAATAACTTACAGGATTAATTTAAATATTCATCAAGGAATATTATTGATGCACTTAACCGACCACGATAGAAATTTTTACATCATGTACGTGCTGTTAAACTCAATATAAAACTTGTTTAAGAATTGTGATAGTGGTACGTAATTGTGCGATTATGTATGTTCCCACGAACAAGTGTAACGTGTTTCTACGTTATTACAATTCTTTACTCTGAGATTGACAATGAAATAAACATATAACTGTATTTTGAAACTAATAGACATTTGATTGAAATGACCTTACATGTAGATTTCCTTTTTAGCTCACCTGGACCAAAGGTCCATGTGAGCTATTGCCATCACTTGGCGTCTGTCGTCAGTTAACAATTTTTCAAAAATATTTTCCTTTGAAACTACTGAACATAATTTATTGAAACTTGGTATGAATGATCCTTAGGGTGTCCTGCACCAAACTTGTGTTTCGATTTTTGATCCGTCATAAAACATGGCCGTTGTTGCTAAAAAATAGACCAGGGGGTCAGACTATTGTTTTTGGCTTGTAAATCAAAAAGTATAAGAGATAAATGAAATTTGATGCCACACTACTGCTTCAGCATCAAAAGTTCTACAAATGTCTCAGATGATCCCCCCTTATAGGGGTTACAGCTCCTTACAGGTGAAAAATAGCGTTTTTTAATGTTTTTGGCTTATAGAATGAAAACTATTGCAGATAGAGGAAAGCTGTTGCTTGCTTAAATGTTCAGCTCATTTAGCTCTACAAAAGTCTTCATAGGGTCGAAGTTGTCAGATGACCCCTTATAGGGGTTCCAGCCCCTTAAAGGCGAAAAATAGTGTTTTTGGCCTATAGAATGAAAACTATTGCAGATAGAGAAAAGCTGTTGCTTTGCTTAAATGTTCAGCTCATTTAGCTCTACAAAAGTCTTCATATGGTTGAAGATGTCAGATGACCCCTTATAGGAGTTCCAGCCCCTTAATGGCGAAAAATAAAGTTCCTGCTTAAATGTTTAGCTCATTTAACTCTATAAAAGTCTTAGTAGGGTCGAAGTTGTCAGATGACCCCTTATAGGGGTTACAGCCCCTTAAAGGCAAAACAAAAGTGTTTTTTGGCCTATAGCAGATAGAGAAAAGCTGTTGCTTGCATATATGTTCAGCTCATTTTCACAAAAACATTGTCAGATGACCCCTTATAGGGATTATTGCCCCTAACTTAACACGTTTTTATGTTTTTGGCTTATATAATCAAAACTATAGCAGAAAGAAAAGTGGTTGCTTGCTTAAATGTTCAATTCATTAAGCTGTTAACAAAAGTCTCTATAGAGTCAAAGTGTTGAGATGGCCCTTAAAATTACATTTTGCACGTTTTTGGCCTATAGAATGAACTATTGCTGAAAGAGTAAAGCTGTTGCTTGCTTAAATGTTCAGCTTATTTAGCTCTACAAAGTCCTTCATAGGGTTGACATCAAGACCAGATGAGCGATTCAGGCTCCTGGAAGCCTCTTGTTTGTATATTGAATTAATTTTGAATGACAACTAAATTTTAAAACACTTATTGTTTATAATCTTGTATAGACGAAACGCGCGTCAGACGTAGCAAAATTTATAGTTTGGAACTTTGTTTTTATTTTAATTTTGAACACCCGTAAAGGTTAGCGCTGCTGGTGGAGTTTTAATTCCATGAGGTAAGCCTGCTCTGGCACTAACACCTAGTGTTGGAGAACACATCAGAGCTTTAAATTATCCGTTATAGCGCATCTACTCTACAAATACATCTAGATAAAATGGAATACCCCTAGTAATATTCCATTGTTGGAAGATTAAAAGTACAATCAATCAATACAATGGGTGTTCATCTTACCTGTCCAGATTTTTAAATACCACCAAAGAGGCTATTCATTCTCTTTCAGCTACGAGTCCCGTGCGGGGCACGGGTGGCGAATAGGCCCGCAGCCTAGCTTGTCGGAAGAGGCGACTAAGGGTCTTGGGATTCTGACGTCGGGTCAGTGCTCAGAACACAGAGCGACCAAGTATGTACCCTAAGTGGCTGAATAGGGAAGCCCTCGTCCGCGGGGGGTTGTCGGGTCTATAATCTGCCGACCATAGTGGGCCAACGTGTGTGAAGAGTGCCACGCTCCATGCACGTAAAAGACCCCTTTGTGGACCGCCAAGTAGTGCACCACATAGGCTAAATTTTCCGCCCCTACCCACCTCTCCCCTTTTCCTGTGGTTCTTCAAAATTTACCGGTCCTTTGTTTCATTTATCATCATTTCATGTTAATTTTATCATCCTATTCATGTTCATATCCTGTAAATAGCCTATATAGCGTTGCACGAGCGTAAAACACCAACTCACTCACTCTTTCAGCTACGAGAAATATATCATTTTGTTTGAATCAAAAAGGCCAAATAAAAAAAAATATTCAGGCCTTGAAAAAAGTGAAAAGAATGTACTTGCTGTAAACAATATAAGGAAAAAAAGTATTTTAAACAGAATTAATGTAATGCCAACCTAGAATTTTTAAAAATAGTATTTCGTCAGAGGTGAAATATAGAATTTTATTCTAGTTGAATCAACTATTGTAAGAAAGAAGGGCTTCATTGAATTTTAATAAAAGTTTAGTTTACTAATGGATACATATTTAGTTATGTTGGCAAATAGGAAGTAGATAAACAAACGTCCTGACATCAAGCTCTATTATATGGGACCCAAATACCTAATATTATTTACATGCAGAATTATGTGGTAAAGTTTCATATATATACTTCAATAATGTTTGAGTAAATAATCATCGCCTGTAAATAACCTATATAGCGTTGCACGGGTGTAAAACACCAACTCACTGACTCTTTTAGCTACGAGAAATATATCATTTTGTTTGAATCAAAAAGGCTTTTATTTTTATTAAAATTTTATTAAAAGTTTATTCCTTTTTTTTCCTAATATTGTATATACTTCAATAATGCTTAAGTATATATCAATACATAATAGAAAACTAATCATAAGGTATAAACAAATCTTAAAGAAAATATCTTTTAATGACCCCAAGTTTACTTACAGTTGGCAAACTTTTATGATTGAACATACTGATACAGTGATTATTTTTGAACTCACCAATATGTTGTATATAATGCACATACAGCATTGGATCCTGAAATAAAGCCGGTTAAATTCCGCTCAATGAAATATAGACCTTTTTATTAATTTTGCTCAGCTTTTCATTCACCCATCAGCCAATTCGAATAATGGAGGCGAAAGCGCATTTTTTACGCATTGTGATTTTTTTTTCACTATAAATTACCAAGTAAATATCGTATAGCTGTTTTTCGCAGGGGTTAATTTTTGCGTTTTTTTTTGTGTCATCAGGTATATGAAAAAATTTTGCGGGTTTAATTTTTGCAGTTTTTTTATGTGTTGGTATACGATTTGCGTTAGAAGGAAATTATACAGGTACATTTAAGGATTTCCAACAACCTGGGAAGATAACCTGCTATACGATATGTGATAGAACTCCCCCCAATGTTTTTCTTCACCCCTCAGCAAAAATATTCGAAGAAAATGGTCATTCCCTAAGAAAAGTGATTAAAGTTTCCTATATCTGGAGTTTCTGCAAAACATTCAATTTTCCTACATTTTGAAAAAAAAGATCAACTATTACAAACACTATGATTATTACGTGGACTTTATATCATTCATGTCTTTGTATGAATGGAATGTCTCCTGGTACAAAACTCAACTCTCCATACTTCCGACGACATCCCCGGAGCTGGCACAAGTCTATTACCTACCATAAGAAAGTGTTTTTGGAGCATTTCAAAATCGGCTTTATGGATATTGGAAATTCCACAGATCGACCGTCACCACTCATGTTGTACAAGAAAACAAACCAGTTTTCCGGTAAATTCATACGAGAACAATCATGTTCGGAAAATTTTTTAATGCCATTCGGAAACTCGGACCCTTTGCCATAACAAAAAAACATCCGAAAGACTCCATATCATTGCGAATCTAGAAGTGCTGCCCATTTCTTGAAGATAATTGAGATTGGACAGCTAACAGAAAGGCATCACTTGCTGTTTAAATTTACACGCTCCTCATTAAATGAACTGTTACAGATACTGAGGAAACAGGGTCCTTGGTAGCCTAAAGATGCACGTTCCCGTGCGGGGCCCGGGTGGCGAATAGGCCCGCAGTAGAGCATAGCTTTTATTAAAAGAGGCGACTAAGGGTCTTCGGATTCTGACGTCGGGTTCGTGCTCAGCCCACAGAGCGACCAAGTGTGTACCTCGGTGGCTGAATAGGGTGGCTCTCGTCCGCGGGGGTTGTCAGGTCTATAATACTGAAACCCTGACGCCGACCACAGTGGGCCAACGTGTGTGGAGAGTGCCACGCTTCATGCACGTAAAGGACCCATTTGTAGACCGCCAAGTAGTGCACCACATAGGCTAAATTTTCCGACTATACCCACCACTCCCCTTTTCCTGTGGTTCTTCAAAATTGACCGTTCTTTTGTTTCTCACCCCACCCCATATTTCATTTATCATCACCATTTCAAGTTTACAGCGTTGCACGGACGTAAACACCAACTAACTCACTCTCTCACGCTCTCTTTTACAAACCCCTCGTGATATAGATGTTTTTAAAAAAAGATAGGTGTTTGGGCATCTATGTTAAGTGCAAAGTTTGTCTTAAACATGGCGAGTGATTTTTTTTTCCACATAGACGACAATTAAAGGCTGGGTTTTTATCCAATAAAATACAAACAATTCCTTGCTGTACAAGAACAATAAGACTGATGATGTAGCCAGACTTCTCCATACACAGCCAAACATTTTGGTCAGCATTGGACAGTATTTGAGTTGGGGTACAGCTAGCTTTAAAGCACAATACTTTGCAGGTTTCATCTCAGGAAGTGGATGATAGTAGACCTCCTTTAGCCAACTGTTAGAAAAGAATTCGTATGCTTAGCCTAACTTGTACTCATTTAAAAATGTTCAGTTCTGGTATCGGGGCACTTTTTAACTAAACATGTAGTAATTTCTGAAAGGAAAATATAGGGTCAATTAAAATTGACACAATTCAAAGTGTCATGGACGCATATACGGTGATCCAACTTTTTACTAAATAGCATAAGTGTCAGTGTTTTCCTTTGCAATTTCAAACCTGGAAGGCTTTATAGGAACGGACATCCTATTGGCCATAAAACAGAATACTGCAGCTCACCTTGGAACCTATCTTTGCCGAACCTTATCTTTTTTGAATCGTTCTTCAAATCATCCACTCTCCACGATAAAAACAAATCTGGTACCTCTTCTGTTATCAGAATTCCCTTGGCATTAAAATCTACTGGATTTCCTATAAGATAAAAGAATTTTATTTAATAATGTGTCATAGAACATTGTATAAAGGAAGTTTTGTTTTCGATAAAATCAAATCTTTAGAAAATGATTTTAAACTTCTGATTATTCAATACCACAAATGGCTTCAATTTGTTTGAGCTGAAGGTACAAGGAAGCAAGTATATGCACTGAAATTATTTGGTATGGGCTTTCTAAAATATTTGTCACACTTATCTGGAACTCATACATCAGATTATATATTAGTATATATTTAGAACTCGGAGGTGCGATGAGAACGCGGAACCGCGATGGTCACGCCGAAGTGCGATGCTCGCGCGGAAGAGCGATGGTGTGAATCGAGAAACACGCCAGAGTGCGACGGTTCCGCGGAAGGGCGATGGTAAGAAATAGAAAGTGTGCCGAAGTGCAATGGCCGGGTTTAAAGTACTCCGTAATGGATTGATTAAACTAAACATGCTAACTTGAGGTCAAGTTATTAAAATTGATATTATAAACGTCAATGCTTTAAATGTTACAATCAAATAAAATTCAATCAACGATTAAAATTGTGATATGAAACGTACAGATGTTGCACAAACGTCATTGTTCTAGTTCGTGGAAAATATGCCGTCGGTAACGTTCAGAATTCAATAGTTTCAAGCAATGGATTCACAGGACCAGAATGGATGTCCCGACGCTGGATACGTCATTGAGAAAGACATGATGAAAAAATAGACAAACATTCCCAGTCCAGAGCAGTTTTGGGCCGTACACGAGGAAGTAAAAAAAAATGTGCCGTGCTTAGGACCAAAACAAATCATGGGGAGCCAAGAAAATCGAGGAAGAACTAGGTATACAAATGGGTAAAACCAGCATAAGGATGCAGGCTACTTCATCTTCGATAACTCTATAGGTGCCTTGTTCCACAGAAGTGGGGCACTCAGTGAGAACCACAGACGAGTTCTGACCAAAGAGGCACTATACGAGAAATAGAGAAAAAACACAAAACTGATTATAGGAAGAACGATGCGGTGTACGAAACACTCCGGAAGAATTTCTTCCCCGTGGTGAGAGAAACGTCCGTCTCCTGGGATGCTTTTCTTCATGCTGAATCTGAAATATGATTTTGAATCCAGATTTCACAATCTTAAGGGGATATGTTACTTTGGTCAACCATCTTACTTTTCAAAACAAATTTGCACAATGAATGTTAATACCATGACACATCGAAATATGTATTTGAAATTGGGGGTCATGGGTCGATTTTTAAAGTTATTCCAATTTGAAATTATCGTTTTTTGGCGGACAATTTGTATAGAAGTAATGGGAAAAGATCAAATATTTTCAAAAATTTGTTAATCTCCATTGATTAAAACAACTTTTATTGCATTACATTTTAATAAAAAACTAACACAAGAAAGTCCAAATCTTTCTTTAATCAACGATACATATTTTGTCATAGGTCATGGACCATCTTTTTTCTCGAATTTACATCAAAGATAAACAATAGCGTTAAAGTTCAACGCTATTCAAGTAAAATTGACGTTGCGTTTCAAATCGAAAATGGACGTTTTTCTGTTTTACAGGTAAATTTTATCGATAACGTCGTCTTTAACGGAACGTATCCCCTTAATCATGATTCATGAAATAAAGAAACGATGTGATTTGTTATCATTGGTCCCTTTCGTGATTTCAATATGGAGTCAAAAGATGTTGCATTGAGTATAGTCACTGATTGCCAATTTTTTAGCATCCAACGTCAAATCAAATGAGAATCTGTGATGTCTTGGAAACTGAAATTCCAAAAGTTCTACTGCCGATTATTAATGCTCATAATGAAACCAGAGATGAAGCTGTGAGATGTAAAGGCTATGTTCCATTTATTGTTAGTATTTACAGCCTTAAGAATTTAGACAACATTTTCGCACAACCCTATCGTCATTTGAAATAATTTTAACAAATTTAGGGAATTTACCAGAAGTTTCTGAAACAACACGAGGGCATCAATCGAGACCTCTTGAGAAAAAAACTTTTAGTGACATTATGGTATCTTGGAAATCTCGAGTCTATGCGCTCCATTGCCGACAGATTTGACATAACAAAATAAAGTGTTTATCATTGTACAAGAAAGGTTTGCAAAGCAGTAGTGCAACATTTTACACATAAATTTATAGTATGGCCAACAAAATCCTGTAGAATTTATAAGAAAATAGTTGACGGGTTCCAGGCTGGCTGGATGGCAGGATGCATTGGATGTATCGATTCCACTCATATTGCAATAAAAGCACCACATACACAAGAAGCTGCCTATTTGAATAGAAAGAGCTATCATTCAATTATTTTACAGTGTGTCTGCGATCACAAAAGACGTTTTATTGCTGGTCATGATGCCACCGTATTAAGAAGCTCTATTTACAATGAAATTTGTCGTAACAGTGTTAAGTATTTTCCGAATCGCAATTTTATCATTGGAGACCAATCCTATCCCCTTGAAATTCAGGACAATGGTAAATTATCATATGATCAAATACGTTTCAATAAGGTGTTATCGTCCAAACGCCAATTGATTGAACAAGCCTTTGACATCTTAAAAGGGAGATTTAGAAAACTCAAGTTGATGGACATTGACTTAACTGAATATATTGAATCCCGGGAGGCGAATAGGCCCGCAGCAGCGCTAAGCTTGTCGGTAAAAGTCCACTAAAGAGCGCTCAGAAACCTGAGTGAGTGAGTGAGTGAGTTGGTGTTTTACGCCCGTGCAACGCTATATAGGTTATTTACAGGCGATGAACATGAAAAGGATGATAAAATGAACATAAAACGATGATGATAAATGGAATATATATGGGGATGTGTTGGGACACAAAAGACCGGTAAATTTTGAAGAACCACAGGAAAAGGGGAGAGGTGGGTAGGGGCGGAAAATTCAGCCCTGACATCGAGAGATGCGGGGTCGTCAGGCGATAATGCGGAAAACCTGACCGCTAACCATAGTGGTGCACCGTGTTGTGAAAAATGTCACGTTCCTCGCACGTTAAAGAACCCTGCTGCAGGTCTCGGTAAGAGTAGGACCCGTAGGATCCCCATGCAGGAGGCAAAATTTCCCGTCCCTACCCATCACTCCTTTTTCCAGTGGCAGTCAAAACTCTCCGACCCGATTGGCCTTGTGTCCCCATTTCCTCCACTTCATCATCATTTCATGTTCATTGTATCACCATTTTCATGTTCATCTCCCGGATATAGCCGAAATCGTGCTGCTTGGGAGTAAAGCACTAACTAACTAACTAACCATTTGGTCCAAGTTGTCAGATGACCCCTTATAGGGGTTACATGTTTTTGCCCTATAGTATGAAAAGTATTGCAGATAAAGAAAAGCTATTGCTTGCTTATATGTTCAGCTCATGTAGCTCTACAAAAGTCTCAATAGGGTCGAAGTTGTCAGATGACCCCTAATAGGGGTTACGGCCCCTGATATAATGTTTTTTCATGTTTTTGGCCTATGGAATGAAAACTATTGCAGATAGAGAGAAGCTGTTGCTTGCTTAAATGTTCAGCTAGTTTAGCTGTACAAAAGCCTCCATAGGTTCGAAGTTGTCAGATGACCCCTTATAGGGGTTACGGCCCCTAAAATGATGTTTTTTCATGTTTTTGGCCTATAGAAAGAAAACTATACCGAAAAGAGAAAAGCTGTTGCATGCTTAAATGTTCAGTTCATTTAGCTGTACAAAAGTCACAATAGGATCGAAGTTGTCAGATGACCCTTAATAGGGGTTACCGCCCTTAAAATAACCTTTAAATTTTTGTTGGCCTATAGAATGAAAACTATAGCAGATAGAGATAAGCTGTTGCTTGCTGAAATGTTCAGTTTATTTAGCTCTACAAAAGTCTCCATAGGGTGGAAGTTGTCAGATGACCTCTTACAGGGGTTACAGCCCCTACAATAACGGTTTTTCGTGTTTTTGGCATATAGAATGAAAACTATAGTAGATAAAGAAAAACTGTTATTTGCTTATATGTTTAGTTCATTTAGCTCTACAAAATATAGGGTTGACATCAAGACCAGGGGAGCGATTTAGGCTCCTGGGAGCCTCTTGTTTTCTGTATGCAGTCATGACACATGTTCATTGTGTATATGGATTTCATACATACCTTCCGAACTACCAGGTCCCGTGCGGGGCCCGGGTGGCGAATAGGCCCGCAGCAGAGCCTAGCTTGTCGTAAGAGGCGACTAAGGGTCTTGGGATTCTGACGTCGGGTCAGTGCTCAGCCCACAGAGCGACCAAGTGTGTACCCTAGGTGGCTGAATAGGGTAGCCCTCGTCCGCGGGGGTTGTCGGGTCTATAATACGGAAACCCTGACAGCCGACCATAGTGGGCCAACGTGTGTGAAGAGTGCCACGCTTCATGCACGTAAAAGACCCCTTTGTGGACCGCCAAGTAGTGCACCACATAGGCTGAATTTTCCGCCCCTACCCACCTCTCCCCTTTTCCTGTGGTTCTCCAAAATTTACCGGTCCTTTGTGTCCCAACCCATCCCCATATTTCATTTATCATCATCGTTTCATGTTCATTTTATCATCCTTTTCATGTTCATCGCCTGTAAATAACCTATATAGCGTTGCACGGGCGTAAAACACCAACTCACTCACTCCGAACTACCAGTATCTTTAGCTTCTACTTTAGTTATCCTTGGCAAGTTACTAGTACTAGTACATGGAGTTGTATCGTTGTCCTCAACTTCAGGGATCAACATTTTGTTGTCAAACTGATTCTTTGGACTGTCTGAAAGAATATAGATGAATGTAAATTTTGTGACTACATTTGTAGTTGTGATTGAAAGCAAATTATCCATTGTACAAAATATTTTAAGACAACATTAGGTAATCAACGATTACAAAGTTTGCTTCTTAATGGCGATTACTGGATTTGACAATGCGAAGGGTGTATTGCCATAGGCAGTTTGCGTTGTTTGTTGATGTTCGGATTTGTGCTGTTGCGTGAAGTGTTTGCCGATTTTGTCTTTGCTCCTTGGACTTTTGACTTATGAATAGTCAATGGATGCCTCTGCTACTTTCGCAACACTAAGGTACCCATTTTCTCTGCCCGCCCAACATTCATCATTAAAATAACCCAATTATTCACTGCATGCAAAAATTGGACAGGTCGAAATGCAACATTTAATTTTTGATATTTGGACTTGATAATCATTAGCATGCAAGACATTGCCTAAAGATAGTCATATCGATTTTACTGAAAGAAGCAGAGGTACCAATGGGGTATCAGAATGTCAAAAGTCCGAAAGGGCAGAGACTAAACCAGTAAACACAAACAAGAACGGGACAAAAACAGACAACACGTAAAACATGGTAACACAAAACAACTGAATATCAATCAACAACGCGAACTCCAGTCGAAACAAGAGTGAACTCAGGTGCTCCGGAAGAGTAAGCAGTTCCTGCTTGCTATAGCACACCCGTCGCGTTGCCAATAGTCCATTCAGCGTGTCAAATCCAGTAAAGGAAGACAAAACAACACACTATGACAAACCAACATCTGCACTCATCTGAGAGATCGAAATCCCATATTTGTCTATAAGTGCATGATGTCTTCCGTAAAATTTCTTGAGTGAAGACAGCAACCGAGGAGCAACATAACCCTGTGTGAGCAATTTTTGCGTCAGACGTGTCGCTCTGCTAAGGAAATCGATGTAAGTCCCGCACGCTCTGGAGTAACGAATCAATTGAGATCAATTGAGTATGAATGTCATACAAAATTTGGATACGTGTACCTTTGTCTTAGAATAGAAAATTTCATGTTTTGTTAATTGTTGAGCTTAATTATTATACTGCCTACCTGGAAAAACGTTTGAGCATGCAAAAGCCTCAAATGCTGGTGCCCGATCTATGAAAGTGTTAATTAGCCATGGCGACATGTCGCGGGTATGTTAATATATTTTACACAAAATCGATGTTCAATATAAAGTATACTTTGAAGCGGATATTTTCGTCATAATATTTGTCAGATACAACTTTGAAAAAAAAATGAAATATCCGTTGGTTTCACTTTCGTTTCTGCTATTTTTTTTTATTTTTCGGAAACATCAATGTGTTACGTGACCGACAAAAGGGGGTAATTTAATGTAATTTGACTCCTTAGTTGGAAGAATAAAGCTCTCTGTAAAGGTAAACACTATTTTGATGCTAGATATATCCACTTGTATTCCACATGTTTCAGTGAGAATTAGCATACAGTCAGCATTTATCCATATCTTTAAATTGCAGATGCTGATGACTTTTATCAACTTTTAGCTTTATATGGCTCTTTGAAAGAAAAAAATATTTATACTTTACTTGCTAATACACACATATTAAACATACAATGTAGGACACAATTCATATATAAATCCACATTTAAATTAACATTGTTTTAAAAATAAATATCAGCTTACAATAATGTATTTTTTATCAACAATAGTCTTGCAATTTCACATGTCCTAAAGTTGCAGCCACTATAATATTACCAATCAATCAGTTTATTGGATAAAGCTCATGAATTAACAATGCAATGTAATCCAAAAGACATATAAAAGTAAGACATAAGTATAAAATGTAAATAAGGTGAAATAAAACATTTTTGTCCCAATATTTCAAGTTATAATATTACATTATATTAATTAATTCATGATTTTTGGCCTAATATCTGTATACATGTACATATTGTGACAGTATTGGTCTGGCGGTGCACCCAACAGCGGAGGAATCTGTGGGATCCGCGTCTGCATTTTGGTATAATAAAGTTTAATGTCGTCTGATCAACCACGTTGTTTTCTTTCTCTGAGTGATTAAGTCTGTGTGACTGCTGTTGCCTGTGCGGCTGTGCATTTTACAATATAGGTTGTCCTGTGTGGTATATCTATTCTGTATTTTGTAATTCTGTAACAATTGGCGTCGTCGACAAACGGGAAACGGGGAAATTAGCTTTTTTACACAACCCGACGCCTGCAAATTTTTTACTTTGTGTTTAAATTTTGCAAATTCCCATCTCATCGTAACATTTCCATTGTGATACAATCAAACAATTCATTTCATTCAAGTAGAAACACGGGATAATTTATTCCATTGCGTAACAAAATACCCAGTTTATGTGTTTGCGATTGACACATTTTTCTCGCACGATTATTTTCACAAAAATCTTACCTTCATTTGCACATATTATCAAAGTATCCACCCACAAAAAAATCACATTACTAGAATTCCAGAGATACACTTAAAAATTTCGACACAAACAAAATAAATACACACGTTTTTACTTTCGATTCAGTACTAAGAGTTATTTTTAGCAGAGAAACAAGAGGCTCCATGTTAGTTTTTATTGATTAAAAATTCAACTTAAAAAGCTAACATGTTACTGTATTTACCATGAACTGTTGTGAAAATGGTCAAATTGATTGTATGAAATATTGTTTCTAATTTTTGTGTCGTTTATTACATAGCTTGTATTTTTTGTATGAATAAAGTGTTCTGACACATAATACAAAAATACTAATTTGATTGATATTGTTCTGATTTTTGTGTCATTTATTACATACATTATATTGTAAATTGTGTTTTTTGGTATAAATAAAGTGTTCATATAATACAAAAAAAACAATGAATGCTGACAATCCCATATACATTCAAGAGGCTAGTGTGGAGGAATTTCAACAAATTCCAAAAATAGGTAAAGCCAAAGCAGGTAAATTAGTTATGCTTAGGGAGATCCAAGGCTTCCTTGACTTAGCTGATTTAATAAAGTGCACTGGCATAGTTCAGGAGGACTGGGAAAAATTGATATCAGAAGGGAGTGTGGTTATTAAAGGCCTGAGCTCAAAAAAGAGGGAAGCAAAGTTGTTGTCTGAAAAAATAAACCAACTAGAGTTAGACAGAGTCCAGCTTAATGCTGAAAGTCAAAGATTAAATGAAAATAATCAGATACTGAAAAGACAAATGGAAGAAAAGGATAGAATTTGGCAAGAGAGATTGCAAGACTATAAATCAATGAAAGAGTCCCAACCGCTTCAATTGAAAAGTGAGACAACGACACAAAGTGACACTGATAGCTTATACAGAGTTAGCGGAAGCAAATATGAATCACCATTATATGACTCGAGAAGTACGTGTCAACCTGCGAGGGAACACTCGATACCAGCATCATCTATGGACAGCTACAATTTTTCAAGACCAATGCCATCAATGGTGAGTTCAGTATTCAGTGCTCACAAAAGTAATTCAGAATATTATGTTGACGATGACCAAACAGAAACTAGAAGGAGATCTAAAAAGAGTCATAAGCGTCAATATTCTACCCCAAAAGCAAGAGGCAAAGAAAAAGAATACAATCCAGGTTCCAGTTCTTCAGAAAGTGACTCGTCCCGTGCGGGGCCCGGGTGGCGAATAGGCCCGCAGCAGAGCCTAGCTTGTCGTAAGAGGCGACTAAGGGTCTTGGGATTCTGATGTCGGGTCAGTGCTCAGCCCACAGAGCGACCAAGTGTGTACCCTAGGTGGCAGAATGGGGTAGCCCTCGCCCGCGGGGGTTGTCAGGTCTATAATACGGAAACCCTGACCGCCGACCATAGTGGGCCAACGTGTGTGGAGAGTGCCACGCTTCATGCACGTAAAAGACCCCTTTGTGGACCGCCAAGTAGTGCACCACATAGGCTAAATTTTCCGCCCCTACCCACCTCTCCCCTTTTCCTGTGGTTCTTCAAAATTAACTGTCCCTTTGTTTCCCACCCCACCCCATATTTCATTTATCATCATCATTTCATGTTCATTGTATCATCCTTTTCATGTTCATCGCCTGTAAATAACCTATATAGCGTTGCACGGGCGTAAAACACCAACTCACTCACTCACTCACTCAGAAAGTGACTCTACCTCAAGTTCTGAAGAAGACTCATATCGTCAGTCAAAACGTCGTTCTACCCGACATAGTCGCAGATCGCATAGCCCATCAATGCCTAAGTTACCCACATTTAATGGAGAGGGTAATTGGGATTCATTTATCTATCAATTTGAACGGATAGCAGATCGATATGATTGGAGTGACCGAAAGTGCAGGGAAAGGCTTCTTGATTGTCATAAAGATGGAGCACTGGAGTTCGCCAAGGAAATTAGAAGCAGGGAATATGGGAAACTAAAGAAAAACATGACTCGTCGATTTAGCAGAAAGGAGGCACCTATAGCGGCCAGACGCCAACTAATGTATATCAGACAAAAAGAAGGTGAATCAATAGAGGAGTATTCTCAAAGAGTACAGTTCCTATGTATGGATGGTCATCCTGAGGCAAGGGAAGAAACGATAGATCAAATTGCTGTTGAGGCGTTTTTACGTGGCTGTAGAGATAAAGATGCTGCTAAATGTGCCATGGAGAAAAATCCAAAAGATATATACAAAGCGTTGAAGTACGTGAAGGCTTCTATTAACAATCAACAGGCATTGTTCGGGTCTTCAGACAGGTCATATTCAGCCAGGCAAGTGACATTTGCCGAAGGAAATAATGCTAGAAATTATTCCCCATCTAGAGCACCTCAATCATTGGACGATATTCATGCTCAGGGAGGTTCAAGGCTTCCTTATCATGAAGAGAAATCCGAGGTGTCGCAACTTTTAAAAGCAGTCACAGAACTTGTACAAAAACTAGATGTACGAGGAGGATCCTATGCTCGATCTAATAGTACATCTCCAAATAGGATGGTTCGGGGAAGGTCACCGACACCGCCACAGAGTCCAAACAGAACTCGGAAACTATGTTACAAGTGCAGAAAACCAGGCCATTTTGAAGCTAATTGTCCAGAACGTAATATTGAAAAACAACAATCTGATTCAAGGAGAGAATCTTTAAACGAGAATCGACTGAGCCTGACGGCCAAGACTCAGTCTCAGAACTAGAAAGAGGCCGATCATCATTAGACCCACATATAGTGTATAAATATAATGAAAGCTTAGATACTGTCAAAGTAAGAGAGGTTGTAGTGAGACGCGAAACGGCTTCAATTGGGTCCAGTTTGATTATACCTTTAACACTTAATAAAATGGAAACATATGCTGTTGTCGATTGTGGGGCCGAGGCTACTTTAGTCAGTAAAAGAATTTTGGAAGAAACTGGATTTGGGATAAGTGCAGGAGAGAAGGTCCTTCTTAAAGGAATAGGTCATGAACCAGTGGTTGGATTCGAGATACCTAATTTTCCAATAATAATAGATAACATGAGTTTCAGCACAGTCGTCTACGCCGCTGACCTTGAGGACCCAATGTTGATAGGTTTAGATTTTTTACTACAAAATAGTTGTGCAGTTGACTTTAAATCCTGTACCTTGCAACTTGGAAAGAGATTCATCAAAGCTTCACTTAAACGTAGTGCTGGTGGAAACGACATTCAGGTGTCGAGGGTGTTAGTCAAGAAGTCCCTCTATATCCCCCCTTATTCAAGGGCACTGCTGTCATTGCACTCTGGTTCATTACCAATACCGGAAAACGAAATGCAAGTGTTTGAATCCACATATGACAACCAACAAGTTGTACTTAGTTCATCAATCTACAATAATACCTCTAACTTTAAAAAACATGTGCGGTAAACCTCTTTGACAAAGGGATAGTCATTCAAGAGGGAACTGAAGTAGGAATAATCACCCCAGCTGCGGAGATCATAGAGGACTATCCTGACGAGTTTTGTCAGATAAGAAAGATACAATGTACAAAACTTCCCAACACGGAACAACACAATAATTCAGATACCAGTGGGTTTAGGGAGGCAATATCACGTTTCCTTAATCCTACAGCCAAAATTGAAGATAATCTAGAAGAAAGCACTAGTGGTGCTGCCATGAACGGGAAGGCTGAATGCTTTCTCTCTACGGAAGACATAGTCCAAGGACATGCAATATTGGATTTGGAAGGTAAAAAGGGCAGTTCCTCTAATTTAGATGTATCCAAGCAAGAGCAAGACTGTATTCCACCTGTGGAGGAGAAAAGTACAGATCCCGAGTCTGGTTTTGGGAAGGCAAGTTGCTCTCTCAAACCAGGGAACTCACAGAAATGTCAACCGTCAGATGCCGAAATGACAACACATGAGTCGGGGATTGATTGATTGATTGATTGGTATCTGCTAGTCGGGGAAGGCACAAGGCTTTCTCAATTCAGATGAACTGACGGAGCTTGAAAGTAAACTCCCATCTCATTTACAGGACCTTTTTAGAAGATCATGCGAGGAGTTAAACAAGGAAGAGGTCTTGCAACTTTCGGATTTGTTGCTTGAATACCAAGATGTTTTTGCTGTTCATGATTTAGATATAGGTTGCATAACAGGAGTTCAACATCATATTAATACAGAAAATAACACCCCGGTCAAGCACAAAATGCGTAGAACTCCGTATGGGTTTGAACACGAAGAAGAGGAGTTCTTGACAAAACTGTTGAATGCCGATGTAATTAGACCATCTGAATCTGAATGGGCTAGTGCACCAGTTTTTGTACGAAAGCGTGACGGAAGTGTAAGATGTTGTTTAGATTTTAGAGATTTAAATGCTAGAACTGTGAAGGACTCGTTTCCGTTGCCAAATATAGGCGACTGTCTGACAACACTGGCTGGTTCTTGGTTTTTTAGTACCTTGGATCTAACGTCTGGTTACTATCAAGTGGAACTTGCAGAAGAGGATAAAAAGAAAACTGCATTTGTAACAAAGTAAGGATTGTTTGAGCATAATCGGATGCCAATGGGGCTTTGCAACTCGCCTGCTACCTTTCAGAGAGCCATGCAGTTAGTCCTTAAAGGAATGACATGGAAAGAAGTTCTTGCTTATTTAGACAATGTAAATGTTCTTGGAAATAATTTTGCAGACCATCTAGCAAATCTATCTATAGTTTTTGACCGATTCAGGCAGTTTAACTTAAAACTAAAGCCGAAGAAGTGCACTCTGTTCCAGAGTTCTTGTGAGTTTCTTGGGAAACATGTGAGTCGAGATGGTGTTAGTATTTCTCCAGACAAGTTAGATTGCATAATGGAATGGCCAGTTCCGAATAATAAGAAAGAATTACAAGCATTTTTAGGCTACGCAAACTACCACCGTGAACATGTACAAGGGTATGCTGGAATGACTGCGGTGCTATATGAACTGACAAGTCCTAAAAGTGAGTTCCATTGGCAGGAGTGTCACGAGACTGCATTTGGTACTTTAAAGAATGCCCTTACATCTGCACCTTGTCTTGCTTTTCCACAACAGGAAGGACTTTTTATTTTAGACACCGACGCGTCCCATAATGCAATTGGTGGGGAGTTATCTCAAAAACAGTCGGGAGAGGAAAGAGTAATAGCGTATGCCAGCAACGTGCTAATTGCTGAACAAAAAAAAATATTGTACTACAAGGAAGAAATTGCTAGCAGTAGTGAAATTTTGTCGCCAATTTAGACATTATCTTCTAGGACGCAAATTCCTCCTGCGGACCGATCATCATAGCTTAGTATGGCTGATGCGCTTTAGACACACCGAAGGACAACTCGCGAGATGGTTGGAGGAATTGTGCTTGTATGATATGGAGATTCTGCACAGGTCTGGATCAAAACATTCTAATGCGGATGGTCTTTCCAGAATTCCAATTCGAACGGACTGCGATTGTTATCATGCAGGTGCGAACCTTGAAGATTTACCCTGTAGAGGGTGTTCTCATTGCTCAAAAAGGCATCAACAATGGGACAGATTTGTGAATGACGTTGATGAAGTTGTACCATTAGCTCACATAAAAATGGAAGATAGGAAAATCCTGCCTGTTGTGAATATTCAGAAGGTTGAAATAGATGCATTCAAACAAGAGAGTCAGATGCCTGAAGCTGCAGAATGTCTTGAAGATGGTACAGTTAACTGGCTTGACGGCTGGAAGGAGAATGATGTTCGCGATCATCAACTTGCTGATGTAGATCTGAAACCAATTATATCATGGATGAAACAAGGAGAACCAGATAGTTCAGAATTACGGCTGTCCAGTCCGGCAACCAAATTTCTTTGGCAATGTAAGAAACAACTATTTTTGAGGGACGAAGTATTGTACTACATATGGGATGATTCAGTGAAGAAACGACTATGTCTCATTGTCCCGAAAGGTCTCCAGCAGGATGTGATGTATAATTGCCATGACGTGAAGTCCTCGGGACACCTTGGGAGGGATAAAACCTTGTCAAGATTAAAGCGTAGCTACATGTGGTTTAACATGGCCAGAGATTGTGAGTTATACGTCAAAACGTGTTCTGTCTGTAACCGCAACAAGAAATCTAATCGAGCAGCCAAGGCGAAACTTCGTTCTTTTCAATCTGGAGTTTCGTGTGAGCGTGTACATTTAGACATACTTGGACCCTTCACACCCAGCAGTCAAGGAAATGTTTACATTCTCTCTATTATTGACCAATTCACGAAATGGATAGAATGTGTGGCCTTGCCTTCACAGAAAGCCGAAATAGTAGCTAAAGCATTTGTAAACCATTTCATTGTAATATTTGGATGTCCACTCGAAGTTCATACGGACCAAGGTTCTAATTTCAACAGTGAACTTTTTCATAGTCTTTGCAAACTATTGGAGATATCAAAAACCAGGACCACCCCTTACCACCCGTCATCCAATGGTTTGGTAGAGAGGTACAATCGGGTCATTGTTCAAATTATAAGATGTTACATAAATGGAAAAATAAATACCTGGGATCAAGACTTGCCGCTGCTGACAATGGTTATCCGTGCCTCAGAAAATCAATCTACTGGCTTCACTCCGAACATGCTTATGTTTTGGCGAGAGAACAATATGCCTATAGACATTCTATCAGGGACCGCAAACGCAAATTCCTTTCCAAAGACCCCAGCTGAGTGGTTACAGAACCTAGTAGATACCCTATCTGATGTTCATCATGCCGTTCGAGAAAATTTAAATGCATCTCAGAAAAGACAGAAGCGGTTATATGATGAACGATCTTATGAGAGAAGATTTGAGGAAGGTGACATCGTATATGTGCTAGATGAATCGATTAAAAAGGGACAAAGTAAGAAACTAAGAGCTCCATGGAAGGGACCATGCTTAGTTGTTCGAGAAAGACATCCTATTTACACAATACAAACCAGTCGGAAGAGGATAGTTATTCACCATGATAAGTTAAAGGCATGTGATGATCGCATACTCCCCTTGTGGTTACGGAGGGCCAGATGCTCTCTGTATGCGGAAACAGATGGATCCGTGGATGAATTTAGTAACCACCAATATGATAACCTTGAGAATGCACAGTTCCGTAAATTTTATGGCGGTGATTCTGAGGGCTCGTCGGATTTGGACGATCAAGGAACAGAAGGTAGTAAAGCTAATGAAACACCGGAACTTGAGTCTCAACATAGTGGATAATGACCAACTCCGCGATGTTTTGGCCAAAGGACCAAAATATCGTGAACCTAGAGCAATCAACTGGAACCATAATTTCAAAACAATTATGGATTCAGTTGAAGACTATGCCAGAAAATGGGCCAAAAAAGAACATGAAAAGGAAAGCGACGTTCTTTCTGAGTGGGTAAAGTCTGTGAGGTCGTTGGTTTTGAAAAGGATTAACTCTTTGAAAGGCTCGATGAGCACCAAGGCAACATCTATTTTCAACAACCCTGATGTTGCGAAGACATTGTCCACCTTACATGACAATTATGTTGTCGTACCTGCTGATAAAGCGCCTAACAACATCATTTTCGTATGCAATAGACACTATATTGATTGTTTAACAGCTGAATTAGGGGTTGGTTGTACTAGCAAAAGCACCACATATACAGCAACAACACTGTCAAAGGAGGAAATAATCAACAATCATAATTCTGTCATTTCTTCCTTTGGCATTTCTGTTGACAAAAAGAACGATGACGTTCCATCCTTGTATTGGATTCCAAAGTTACATAAAACTCCATACAAGCAACGATTTATTGCTGGGTCATCCAAATGTACAACTAAGCCTCTTTCAGTTTTGTTAACATCAATATTGACGGCAATAAAATCAAGCATTCAAAAGTATTTCGATTGTTGTTACTCTAGAAATGGCGTCAATCAAATTGTCTCAAAAATTCTAAAGAACTGATGGAAAATCTCCATTCTAAGTCATTTTCATCATGTAATAGCATTAAAACGTTTGATTTCTCTACATTATATACTTCAATTCCACATTCACAACTAAAATCTCGTTTGGCACAACTGATTAAACGTAGCTTTATCAAAAAGAACGGAAAACGCAGGTACAAGTATTTGGTAGTCGGTTATAAAAAGACTT
This sequence comes from Arcuatula senhousia, assembly GCA_963971305.1. Taxonomy (NCBI): domain Eukaryota; kingdom Metazoa; phylum Mollusca; class Bivalvia; order Mytilida; family Mytilidae; genus Arcuatula; species Arcuatula senhousia. The sequence goes on from OZ020308.1 coordinate 32,552,910, forward strand.
ACTTTGTCATCCAAGAGTCTAGCAAGAAAAACAAATTTACAGAAGATCAAATAATAGAAATGCTCAACTTTCTAATCGACAACATATTTGTACAGTTTGGTGGACGTGTTTTTCAGCAAACAATAGGTATCCCAATGGGCACAAATTGTGCACCATTGCTTGCCGATTTGTTTCTTCATTCATATGAAGCGGACTTCTTACAATCACTTCTAGACAAAAAGGACCGCAAACTTGCTTTATCCTTCAATCTCACATTTCGTTATATTGATGATGTCCTTTCACTAAACAATCCTCGATTTGGTGACTATTTACATCTCATATATCCGAAGGAACTTGAGATAAAGGACACTAGAGATTCTAGGAGGTCCGCTTCATATCTGGATCTATTTCTCGAAATTGACACACAAGGAAGGCTTTGTACAAGGCTCTATGACAAACGTGATGACTTCAACTTTCCAATAGTTAACTTTCCCTTTCTGTGTAGCAACATTCCGTCCGCTCCAGCATATGGAGTTTACGTATCACAATTGATTCGCTATTCCAGAGCATGTGAGGAGTACAACGACTTCCTTGATAGAGCCACACGGCTGACAAGCAAATTGTTAACACAGGGGTACGTTGCTCCCAGGTTGTTGTCATCACTCAAGAAATTTTACGGACGACATCACGTGCTTGTATACAAATACGGGATTTCTATCTCTCAGATGAGCACAGATGTTGGTTTGACATAGAGTTTTGTAATGTCATCCTTTCCGGATATGACCAACACTTAATCGATCTTTGGCAACGTGACGGGTGTGCTATAGCAAGCAGGAACTGCTTACTCTTCCGGAGCACCTGAGTTCACTCTCGTTTCGACTTGAGTTCACGTTGCTGAATGCGGTTTTGTTGTTATATGTGTTTGTGTTTTATGTTGTTGTGTGGTTTGTTTTGTTGTGATGATTTTTGTCTGCCGGTTTTGTCTTTGTCTTTACGGTTTTATGATACTGATTACCCCTTTGGTACACCTTTGCTTCTTTCAGAAGATGAGTGGACAACTCCAAATTCGTCCTTCATAGAAGAGAGCTGTAACGAGCAAAGCGAGGATGTACATGAACCGAGGAAAACTTCTAGTGGTAGGACGGTACAAAGGCCGTCTTACCTCAAGGATTATGAAACGAGTGTATAATTGTATGAAGGACTGTTTATACCGTCCTATATTGTTGTTACCTTGTACATATTGTTTAAAACTCTACACATCGCTATTGTACACACATGACTACGGGACTGTGTGCCGTCCTCTAGCATGAAAATTTCTGTTTATACCGTCCTATATTGTTGTTACCTTGTACAAATTGTTTAAAACTGTACACATCGCTATTGTACACACATGACTACGGGACTGTGTTTGCCGTCCTATAGCATGAAAATTTTTGTTGTTTTGATATTTAACATGTTTTTTTTTTAAAAAACAAAACATACACTTCCATTCTGTAAGTTGTCAATTATCACAAATATTGTAGATCATACTTTTTATGTAAGTTAAGACTTGCGTTAGCTTAGATCAACATTTTCCCCTCGTGGTAATATCTTTAACTTAGGTTGCATTCACTAAGGGGTAATTTATCTGTTCATTTTGTTTTAAATTGTAGAAATGTCAACCAATAGAAGATTAATGGGGAAGGTAGTGTGTATGAGTTCTAGAGAGGACCAAGTTAGAGAAGTGGAATTGGTGGAAGAAGGTGAAACTATTGTTTCCTATCATACATTATTTGAAGAGTCCCTTGATGAATCTGGTGGCATAGGATCAAAGAAGAAGAAAACCAAACCATGTCCATTCAATTCCTGTGATGTTCGTGTGCCGCATCTAAAACGTCATGTTTGCAAATACCATCTGCCTTGGTACATTGCTGCTCACACAGCTTGCTGGAGTTGTCATCAACAAGAAGCATCACCCTGTCTTACCGTGGCGTTGCATACAAAGACGCATGAAAAGGGTGCAGCCTTCTCGGATGCTAATGCTATTAGATGGTGCTACTTAGTGAATGGTATGCTACATTTTATCAGAGAAGAATTACAGCTAGAATCCCTAGACGCCGTGTTGTCATTTGTTGTTGAAAACAACATTTACCCCCCATTTGACCCATCTGGGCAAGATTTTAATAATCAGGAAACATATCTCATGATGTTGTATTGTGAAAGAATGAAAATAACTTGTCCCTCAAAATTTAGTGTTCATCCTCCAAAATGCACCATCGAACTGATCCATTGGCGAATACTCTCTGGACTACTTAACAAACTTTCGCAGGAGCAACAAGCTGAAGTATTATCTCTAGAGGTACCTATGACCATAGGAGGACTTTTAAAGGAGAGCTGCCATGACCAGCCGATGCCGGATATACACCTATTTGATTCTCACTTCCATTTGGACATGCTTTTTAAACGCTCACATGCTCGGACCTTAAGCGAGGTCGAAGAGGAAGTGAGTCGACCATTCGTTCTTGCTGGTGGTGTTGCCAACTTTGTGTACCCAGAGCACTGGAAAGACTGTGATGATCAGTTAGACGACAGGTTATTTGTGTCGTTTGGCATTCATCCACATTTTGTTGACTCAGGATGTTCAGAGAAGTTACCTTATCTGAAGACCCTCCTGCAGAGTAAAAGGTGTGTTGCGTTAGGAGAAATCGGAATTGATGTTACTGGCGGAAATCAAAATAAATCCTACCAGGTAGAATTCTTGAGACAGGTTCTTCCCTTTGCTAAGGAGTTGTCATTACCAATTATCTTGCATTGTCGTGATTCAGGCATCGGAGAGGCAGATACAATATTGTTTGAGATACTGACACAACTGGACTTCGACGATCACAATATTCATTACCATTGTTATACTGGAACAGCTGAGAATGCTCAAAAATGGTTGTGCAAGTTCAAGAACATATCATTTGGGATCACCTCATACCTTCTCAGAGATAATACACTGGTTGATGTTATAGGGAGAACGAATGTCAATCATCTACTTGTGGAATCAGATGCACCATACCTGTCACCAGAGAAATATGTAAGAGTGAACAGCCCTTGGTCCGTGTTAAAGATTGTACAAAGAATCAGTGAGATAAAGAACATTCCTGTAACAATTTTGTCATGTATTCTAAACGAAAATGTTAAGAGAACCTATCAATTGTAAGAATTTAGGTAGTAACAATGGGAAGGTGTTTGCTTTCTCGAGTTTCCTTTTAATAATGTGACCACGAGTGTACTTGATAAAAAAAATGAGTTGTCTAGTAATGACAGTCACCTATGATTTCTGAACAAGACTTTGTTAATACTATAAAGAGTTGTATCGTTTAATTCACGTGACCATATTATACTTAGTTAAATTGAATTCGTCTAGTAAAGACATTCGTTTATGATTTCTTTAACATCGCTGCTAAATATTAGAAATTGGTATCGGCATATTGTTTATGTTATTGAAACATTTTATAATGGCGTTTTCTTTCAGAATCTAACAGGAAGGCTCACATATGCTCTCTTGTTGGTAATATACAGATATCGTACTAGGAAGGCTTGTGCTTTCTTAGCAATTGTGTTTAATATAAATAGGAAGGCTTAATTGTGCTATCTTATTTATAATGGATGACTCTTTTTTATGATTGGGGAGAGTGTGACAGTATAGGTCTAGCGGTGCACCCAACAGCGGAGGAATCTGTGGGATCCGCGTCTGCATTTTGGTATAATAAAGTTTAATGTCGTCTGATCAACCATGTTGTTTTCTTTCTCTGAGTGATTAAGTCTGTGTGACTGCTGTTGCCTGTGTGGCTGTGCATTTTACAATATAGGTTGTCCTGTGTGGTATATCTATTCTGTATTTTGTAATTCTGTAACAATATTTCATATTATTTACATGTATTATCAGGTGTATTACTTGGTTATCGTAGCAGTAATGAAAAGGATTTCATACCATAATAATGAGATTTTATTTACTGTACCTGACTGTATGTACATGTCATGCATGTGTAACGTCATGTTACCCAATTTCGGCATGGTACCTAAATTCGGCATTTCGCGAAAAATGGCTCGAAACCATGTAATTTTGACGAAAGTCAGCGTTGTTTGAAACAAATCCTGTGGTAAGTTTTTGTTTTTAAAACCGTAGTTATCTTACATTTCATGATAAAAGTTGTCTTGTTGACATAAAAATCATGACCGAAAAAATGACCCAGCTTGCGATGACAATGTACTGCTTATTTTTAATGATTTCGGTGTAATCACATTCTCTAGGTATCAGAAAAAATATGTGCATACCTTCTGAGATATGTTGTTATCATTTCCAACTTCAAATTTAATCATGGATACTATAGATAGTAACAATTGCGAAAAACTAACAAACACAATTTCACAATTTGACAGCGTCAAAAATGAGAGATCATCCACAAATTCACGTCACGACGTTAAAAGTGCAAAAGCACTGTCGTGCGGGTGTGCCTAATATGTTAGTTATAGAGCAAAGATTTAAACTGAAATTTGTTAAAGTAATAATAAATCAAAAAATCATAATTTTTTAACAGTCTTTTTAAGCTTTAAAAATATAAATTGTTAATGTAAACTTTAATTTAAGCTACAAAAAGTCCATTAAATAGTGTAGTTTTGCAGAATCAATTAAAAAATTGTCTTTAACAACCATTTGCTTCCCGAGTTGTATTATGCAAACTAAATGCATACGACCCAAGTTTGAACTCACTCGGAAGTGCCCGCGCAAGCCCATCTAAAAATACTTTATGAAATGGATGCAAACAAACGTTGTCTGAAAAGGTATGTTCTGGTTTTTGTAACTGTTTTGATTTTTCCTTACTCCGTTCCCCTTTAAAATGATATCAATAACAAGAGAAAGTGGTTTAGAAATCCCCCCAATGAGAATATTGTGTCATTGAATTAATCGAGTTTTCAGTTAAATAGGCCCGGTTAATATATAGAACGATGAATGGAAAACAGGTGCGTGTGTGTTGTTATTATTACATCTTTAACACTTTTTAATCAGTATTTCTTAATAACGGAAAGGTTTTACGGGATTTCTATCTCTCAGATGAGCACAGATGTTGGTTTGACATAGAGTTTTGTAATGTCATCCTTTCCGGATTTGACCAACACTTAATCGATCTTTGGCAACGTGACGGGTGTGCTATAGCAAGCAGGAACTGCTTACTCTTCCGGAGCACCTGAGTTCACTCTCGTTTCGACTTGAGTTCGCGTTGCTGAATGCGGTTTTGTTGTTATGTGTGTGTGTTTTATGTTGTTATGTGGTTTGTTTTGTTGTGATGATTTTTTGTCTGCCGGTTTTGTCTTTGTCTTCACGGTTTTATGATACTGATTACCCCTTTGGTACACCTTTGCTTCTTTTACTTGTCATATAAAGAAGAAATATGAAATTATATTAAACCCAGAGCTTTACATGCTCTTACTTCCAAATACATTTTTGTTTGTTTTGAAATGTTCGGTAAAAATCGGAATGTTGGTCACGAAAGTTAATAAGTGGCCATTGGTATCAAACTTCTTCAAAAATCGGCTACATTTCTAGCCGTTACACGAACATTATTAAAATTTTCGTCTTCATAAAAGCGCGAAAGCTTTAATTTTATGATTATGCAACAGTTAAGTGATTATTTTTACATTGCAATATTTTTCCCAAAACTGCTTTATTATTATATATTATTTATTACGGCTCAAATGTCTCTACGTTTCGGCTATTCAGCCTTCATCGGGAGTGGAAAAGTCCTGGTTAAGTTACACCATCTTGATTGCTCATTATCATCTCCAACAATAACATCGTCAAGGTGAGTGACGTCATAGGCGACGTTAGCGACGTTGTGCCAAAGTGTGACGTCCAGAATAGTGCCAGATGTCATCAAAACTCATTCCAAAGTATTCCTAGGGTTTTCTTTATGTTTGCTCCATTTGGTGTCTCTGTTTGGAGATCCTCTATCCATTTTAGTTCTTTAATTTGTCTATAGTATTTGGATTTGTGTATGCACTTTTCCAGTAGTACAAATTCTACATCTTCTCTGGAATGATTCCCCTCGTTGAAATGTTGCGCTACACTCTTTTTCTGTCTCTTTAATCTAATGTCGTCAAGGTGTTCTTGAAGTCTATCTTTTGCTGTCCGCTCTGTCTCTCCAACATATATAACCTTGTTGCAAGTCTTACAAAATATTCCATATACCAAATTTTTTGTGCTGCATCCGAAAAAGTTCTTTTGGTTAATAGCTTTTCCATTTACTGTAAAAATGTTTTGTTTCGTCAGTTTTTCACAAACTTCGCAGTCTTTCTTGCACTTGTTAACATTCCTATTTTCAATCTGAGTTTTTGCTTTATTATTACTTTAACATATTATTACAAAATAATCAAATTATGTAGAAATGTTACCTTATATAGTAAAAAGAGATACTTCGCTACTTTTTGGACAAGATTGTTATACGATGCATATGGCTGGCTAAAAATATAAGAGAAAAAGAATAATGAAAACAGTGAATAAAAATCAAGTAAAACCAAACCAAGCCAAACCATTAATTCTCAGTCTGTTTTTTTAAATCAAAACAGATACTTTTATTTAGATTTTCAAATGATTAGGAACCAACACACAATATCGGCGACGGGACATAAAGCAACCAACCATTTAACTTGAGGGGTGAATGTCAGTTTTCTTCAAATATTTGAATTTGATTTTTGATGAAAAAATTTTGACGGCAAAAGTTTAAAAAAAAACAATATTCTGAAGAAGGGTTTCTGTCTTTAAAACAAAATTATGCTAGATAATGAAAAACAAATGTTTTGTCTTGGCATCTTAAGATCATTTCGCTTTGAACAGGACAAAATATCAAGCTTCCCTCTTTTAAAGTTTAATGGTCGGTCCATTGATATGTTTTGCAAGCCTCTTTTTTATAAAGAAAAATCCGAATTAAAAAACGTTAGCAATCAACATAATAGACTTACTATTTGATATGATAGTTAATTGTTTTAATTAGTGTTTGACTGGTCTGCTGTACTGAGATGATCACCTCAATATCCCTATTGTGTCTCACAACAATGTTGTGTTCTATGGTCATTACCGGATCCTAAGATCGCAATGGAAGAGGGAGGTTTGGCGCCATAAAACCTGGTTTAACCCACCATTTCGTTTGAAATGCCTGTACCAAGTCAGGACCATTGCGATCCACCAGTTCTCCGGTATGACTGATTCGTTTTTGTCATTTTCTCTGGACTACGAGATTGATCATTCAAGTTCGGTAGTTTTGTTATTACCTTTATTTGAACTTTTTTTTCAACGACAAGCTAGGGTAAACTTCAATCATAGATTGTTTCAGTCAATTGTAAGCGGAGTGCAGAGCTCAACACTTTTGCTAGATTGTAAAAATCAACTAAATATTCAAATCATTTGATCAGAACGAATAAAACCATTACTTTGCTTAATTTCAATTCAACAATATATAATTCTGAATCTTCTTTCATTTTTCATTTTATAACATTTTTTAATATCACAGAAAAATGGGAAAGTACAAAAAATACTCCTCGGATCGCCTAAATGAGGCAATCAGGCAGGTTCAAAGAGGACAGATGTCGGCAACAAGGGCGTCGAGGTTGTATGGGGTTCCGCACTCGACTATAGAGTCTGCAAAAATAGAAAGGGACAACCAGTGAGATGTCTAACATTAGAGGAGGAACAGAGCCTGGTCAATTACATCAAATATTGCAGTAAAAGGGCATTTCCATTAAACAGTAAAATGATGAGGGCATTTGCCAGAAAAAATATTAAAAGGTAAATAAGATTGTTTATAAATTGCTAATATACTTGTATATACTAGTATGAATTTCCTAATGCTTGAAATGTATGTAGATACTTTTCTACTACTAAAAGTGCTAATTGAATAAAAACCAAACAATCAATTTTATAACGTACATACTAGTATATACACGGTTCGGATGACAGTTTCAGTCTCCCGGAGGCTAGATAGCAAGTCGCCGAGGCGAGATAGTAAGTCGCGGAGGCGAGATTATAAGTCGCTGAGGCGAGATAATAAGTCGCCGAGATAGTAAGTCGCCGGGGCGAGATTATAAGTCGCCGAGATAGTAAGTCGCGTAGGCGAGATAGTAAGTCGCCGGGGCGAGATAGTAAGTCGCCGAGGCGAGATAGTAAGTCGCCGGGGCGAGATAGTAAGGCGCCGGGACGAGAAACTTTTTTAATGTGTGTCCCTAATAAGCTTCCGTACCTCGGCGACTTACTATCTCGCCTCCGCGACTTACTATCTCGCCCCGGTGACTTACACTCTCGCTTCGGCGACTTACTATCTCGCCCTGGCGACTTACTATCTCGCCTCGGCGACTTACTATCTCGCCTCTGCGACTTACTATCTCGCCCCGGCGACTTACTATCTCGCCTCCGCGACTTACGATCTCGCCCCGGCGAGTTACTATCTCGCCTCCGCGACTTACTATCTCGCTTCAGCGACTTACTATCTCGCCTCCGCGACTTGCTATCTCGCCCTGGCGACTTCCTAGATTACTATCTCGCCCCGGCGACTTACTAGATTACTATCTGGCGTCCGCGACTTACTTTCTCGCCCCGGCGACTTACTAGATAGTAAGTCGCCGAGGCGAGATAGTTAGTCTTCGGGGCGAGATAGTAAGTCGCCGGGGCGAGATAGTAACTCGCCGCGGCGAGAATTTTTTTTTAAGCCTGTCCCTAATAAGCTTCCGTAATCATAATTTACAACGGGAATAAAAAAATCCGGAAATTCAAACGATGAAATCAATTTTGTAAAGGTAGTGGTATTATTTTGTAAACATGCAAGATAAATTCATGATTTAGAGAACAGCGAGTCAAACTAATTCAAATTTTTATTAAAGATCTATTTATTTCATACCCCTCTTAAACAGTTGGGGGCATATAGTATTACGGGTGTCCGTCCGTCCTTCCGTTACATCGCAGGGTACGCATCTCGTATCCGCAACTCCCCCTAAACCCCTTGGTGGATTTTCATGAAACTTTCACACAATCATTGTTAAATAATGTAGATGACCACCTTTAATTGTAGGATTTGATTAAAATGATTTCTGGTGTTTCCCGTAGCAAAATATGGACTTTGCTGTTTTAAAACAAGAGGGTACCTAGCCTTTATCCACAACTTCTCATGGACCCCTTGGTGGATTTTCATGAAACTTTCAATTAATATTTGTGACAGAATGTAGATGTGCATTTCAAAATTTGATCAGATCTATTTTGTTGGTTTTTTCCATAGCAAAACATGGGCATTGCTGTTTGACTATAAGAGGAAGCCATCTCTTATCCACCGCTTCTTCTAAACTCCTTGATGGACTGTCATGGAACTTTTTCACTATTTTAATGATGTAATTGTGTGCTTTCTTCTATAAAATTTGATCAAAATGATTTTAGGGGTATACCCAAGCAAAACATGGACTTGATATCGATGATAAGGAGGTACTCATCCCATATTATCACACAACTTCTCATTAACCCCCCTATGGATTGTCATGATACTTTCACATAATTTTGTTACATAATGTAGATGTGCACCTCTTATTTTTTTCTTATTAAAATTTGGAGGTGGAGGATTTATTAATGAGCTCCTGCTCACAGTTTTTTTAGTTTAATATGAAGTGGGACTATTTGATTATAGATTTCCGAATAACTTTCAGATAAAATAACAAAGATAATAGTATTCCCATGACCTCTTAATCCTATACTTCCCATTGCACCTAAGGTCTTCAACTTTAAAAACAACTGTTGCGGGATTTCCAAATCAATGACCTCAAAACAAAACCACCATACTATACTGTTCCTGTGAAAGGTCCCCATTTAATTAAAGTCCCTCTGGCCACATTATCACTGGTGACCTCAACATCGTGGAAAATGACTTACTTCGCGATGTTTTGAGCCAGGACGATTTCAACTTAGGCCATAAATTTAAATCAATTATTTGAGATGTTTTAGATTTGGTATAAATTGCTTGTTCTTTGAATTATATTTTTTTCTTGTGTTTAGCTGGTATCACGAATGACAGGGACTAAGTGTTACTCCGAGCATCCGCGTCTACATACAGAAATATAGTTAAGGTTCCCAACCGCCTACTGCCAAGTGTCACATCAATCATATTGGTATGATATTTGGACCTAGTAATGCTAACAACAATACATGCTGTGGGTGCTAGCTGTGACCTTTATTTGTTGCATTGATGACCACTTACGGAAGATAGTAAAAGTTAATTCTAGGTCACTGACAAGTGCGACATCCACCTTATAAATATGGTAGGTAAAGCTAGTGATGCTGAGCACATCGTATGCTTCATATGCGGGCTGTGATCTATATTTTTGCATGAATGACCCCTCACAGAAAAAGGTTAAAGTTCATTCTTGCTTACTGACAAGTGCCACCTCAACCAGATATATATGGTAGGTGCACATATGCTTTGCGATTGAGCAAAAAGTTTATTCACTTGGTCGACTAAACGGAGCCAAGTCTGACCCCCCAAAAAAAATCATTGTTCATGTTGATGTTAAAAATATTTTTGATCAATAACTACATGTATTTATTAAATATTAAATGATTTGAGCAAATAATATATCATTATAAAATTCTTTAAAAAAAATACAAAAAATCATCAAAATAATTGGTGAATTTAGGCGCAATATTTGGTGGATATGAAATTATCCCTTTATAGAATCCGTGACGTCATTTCTCTTTCGCGATTCTACAGCAGACCAAACACAGTAAATATATAAACCGATTATGATAGGTTTAGTATCAGTGTTTAATTTGTAGTTTTGGTATCAGGAGGCACATTTAGGAACCTGACGGAAAATAATGATTTATAAGTAAAAATGACACGAATGATTGAGGAAGTGAGTGAAGCCCTACATGCACAGGATGTGATTCATTTTGGTTTTTGTCTCGGACTACGACGATTAGTCGCGGAATGCGAGATATAGGTATTACTTTCCGGCGGCGGCGTCATGAACTTTTTGTAAGACTTTTGTGGACAATGACTTGCTTGAAAAGTATAATAGCTAGGCAGCTGATATTTGGTATACAGACAGTTAAGGTTATGGTCTACCCAATTGGCACCATGCAGTGTGACCCTGACCCAATTTTCACACTCCAGTGGCTCTGTGAATTATGTCTCCTCTTCCCAGAAGGGGGAGACATTTTGTTTTGTGTCAGTTCTTCTTATTCTTCTTCTTTTCTTCTCAAGGTAATTTCTCCACATCAGTCGGGATTTACCCACGAGGACTCCGCAGTCAACCAACTGGTTGATATTTCTAACTCATTTGGTAAGGCCTTGGACGAGGGCAAAGAAATTCGTGTAGTTTTTTGCGACATCTCTATGGCATTCGACCGAGTATGGCAAAGAGGCCTTTTGTTTAAAGTTAAACTTCTCGGAATATTGGGAGGTCTCCTACGATGGTTCGAGAGCTATTTGTCAGATAGATTGCAACGTGTTGTTCTCAACAATCAGCACTCCGAGTCGAAACCCATTAGTGCAGGTGTTCCACAGGGATCTATTTTAGATGCCCTTCTTTTCCGGTATTTATTAATAATATTGTCGTTGATAAAGTCTTTATATAAGTGTTGATTCATGGCAATAGCAGCAAATATATTGAATAATGACATTGAAAAATTTAATAGATGGGCATCACAGTGGCTCGTGACCTTCAATGTCCATAAGACGGAAACTGTTAATTTCGCGCAAGGCAAATAGACCATACATCCCGAGCTTACAATGAATGATATTAGCTTACAGAAAGTAACTGTACACAAACATTTAGAAATTTACTTCTCTGATAGTGGATCCTGGCATTACCATATGGATTATATTGTCAGGAAGGGGCTGGAAAGAATTAACATTCTACGGAGGGTATTTTTCATGTTAGACCGATTCTAGAGTACGGTGACGTGATATGGGATAATAAAACCCAATTGCTACTTAGTAAGATAGAGCATGTGCAGATAGAAGCTATGCGAATTGCGACGGGTGGAACGAAACTTACCTCTATCGAAAAGCTCTATGACGAGACTGGATGGGAAAAATCATCAAATCGTTGAGCTAAACATAAACTTATATTAATGTACAAAATATTAAATGGAGATACTCCGGAGAACTTAAAACAAATATTATCTGGTACCCGGTCAGAGCTCCACCGTCATTTTACGCGTCAAGCTAGCAACATTTCGGACAATTGGACTAGAAAAACGTTCTATTCTGTCAACCATAAGGTTATGGAATAATCTACCAGTTTACACAAGGAACTCTACGTCCTTGAGCACATTTAAATCACGACTTAGTATTGATAAAGTTAAAAAGCCATCTTATTATTATTCAGGCTGTAGAATGGGCGAAATACTGTACACTAGACCTCGAATGAATAGTAGCTGTTTAAACGAGCACCTGTTCAGGTGAGGTCTGGTAGACAGCCCAAACTGTACTTGCGGACAGATAGAGACAACTGGCAACTATTTACTCTATTAGCCACGGTACTCAGACATACGCCGCACGACTATTGGTACATTAAACTATACCGTACTATCTGACTTAAACTTACTTCTATATGGATCAGGTGCTCTTAAACCTGCAGACAATAACGAAGTTTTCCTTAAGGTGCAATCCTTCTTATTACAAAGTAAGCGTTTTTAGTGGTTATTATTCTACTTAATTTTTATTTATTTATCAAACATTTGTGCATTTCATCACTTTTTGGAACCATATTTTCTTCTTCCTTTCTTGCTTCTTTCATTATTTTTTTCTTATTATTTTTTTCTTATGTCATTATTATATTACTTTGAATTACTGAGCATGCTTCCTTATGTTATGTTACTACGTCGATCTTGAGGAAACGGATTTAATTAAGCTAAATTATAGCTTCTTTCCGAATCCTTTCATTGTAATTGATGGTATAAATTATGATAACTGTACGATATTATGAAATAAAATATGTTTATATTAAACCCCCAATATACAGGTTTTGGCCTTGTAGATTGTTTACCATAAAAGATAGGGATTAGGTTTTGGTTGCTTAAATGTTCAGACAATTGAGCTCTACAAAATTGTCCGTTAGACTAAAATTGACCATTATAGGAATTACGGCCCCTTAAATGTCAAAACTGGTGGATTGTACGTCAAAGATTGTATACCATAGAAGATTGTACCACACATTTGCTTGCTGAAATGCTCAGCTTTATAGAACTTTCCAATGTTATATATCATTGAAGCCAGGTGAGCGATTCAGGCTCCATGGAGCCTCTTGTTATTTGCCAGAAACACAATATTGACTGTTTGACAGCTGACTTATCGGTTGAATGTACCAGCAACAGCACCACATACACAGCTACAACACTGTCTAAGGAGGAAATTATAGACAAACGCAAATCTGTCATTTACTCCTTCGACCCTTCCGTTGTTGCCAATAATGGTCTTCCAACCTGTATTGGATTCCTAAATTACATAAAAAATCCGTACAAACATGGCTTCATTGCAGAGTTATCCCAATGTAACACTTAATCTCTTTCAGCTTTGTTGACTTAAATACTTACGGCAATAAAATCCGACCTTTAGAAATATTACGATTGTTGTCATTTTAGAAATGGAATCCATCAATTGTGAATCCAGAATAATTCAAAAGATCTGATGTAGATTCTTAATTCTAAATCAGTTTTATTTTGTAAGAGCATCAAAATTTTCGATTTCTCGACACTTTATACTTTTATTCCACAATAGGGATTCCAATGGTATTCCAATTTTGAATTGAAGCTTAAAAATATGGAAAATAGAATAATATTGCTGGTCTCAACATATTCTGAATTTTTATTAGATTTTGTGGTTAAAATTTATTATATTAGTTGACAGTTGTATGTTGAATGCAAAAGTTATCGGTGCTTGATTTACTATTCGAGTTTTACGGACAAGAGTTCTTTGCTTTCAATACTTTTGATTTTCGACATTTTAATGTTTTGATTTAAATGCTACCGATGAGATCGTACGTTTTGTACTCCTTGAAATATATATACACATAAACACCAAAATTAGCCGTTTTCATACCCGCTTTGGTTTTTGTATTCAAGACTTTAATAGGCTCTTCGACCTTCATCATTGAAAATTTTTGTACTAAATATCAAATGAATTCGCATATCTTTATTGGACAATTGCACAGTGATAAGTGTATTTTTAATTAAATCATTCCAATAAGGTTGTGTATGTTTATTTTAGCCACATGTAGGGATATTGAATTCGTCAGCTTTACATAGAAAGGATACAAACTGTTCATACGCCTGATCCGTACTGCTTACACCACTGTTAAGCCATTCAGTGAAACGAAGTAGCTGTTCGTCTAAACTGTCTTTTTAAATACTTAAATATTGAACTGTATTCATGCAATTTACAAGTTCCATTGATAACACAGTGAGAATTACACTCGATTTGTATGTCAAAAAGAATCGCTAAATGGTCTGAAGGGGTGCTTATTGTATTTACCAAGTGATTGTCTTCCGATTTACTACATAGTTCGATAAGTTTAACAATATATGCGTCTTACGACAGACCGTCTAGTTCAATATCTAGCTTTGCAATAAACTCTTGGTTTGAGACGTAATTTTGACTCTGTAATAGTTATTACACGAGGACGCGGTGTGTCAGTAAAAGATCATCCGGAGGCCGGAGGGGTGATCGTACTGACACACCAAATCCGAATGTAATAACTATTTTACATTCCAGCCTTCAAAATATGTCATGTAAAATTAAAATACAAACATTAAAATACATTCTGTGCATTTAGAATCAAATAGAAAACATTTTTATAATATATATTATAGAGTATCCTTATTGAGCCCCTTCAATATTCTTTCTGTACAATTTTTAGCGTAGATCTTCCATCGGGTTCGCGGTCTAGTGGATAAGGAGGTAGACTTGGAACAGTGAGATCCGAAGTTCAAACCTAAGTGGACGATATGTTAATTTTCAATCTTCAAAAAACTCTGTTGTTGATTTTATAATTTTCCTATGTTCAACTTAGTGAACATTTCTCAAAAAACGTGCTTTGAAAAGCAAAAGAAAAGGAACAATAGAGTTGAAAAAGTAAAACAGGGTTTTCCGAGGGATGATCCGGCTCAGATCACCCCTGTTAGAACAAAGGAGCTGGGTTGTAATTTAAAAGATCCCACTTGTACAATAGTCACTGATCAAATGATTATAGATGGATCCATTTAAATTTCTACCTTACTTGAAATTCTTTTCATGAGTTATTCTAACAACAGGTACTTCAGGTCTTACTGAATTCATTGAAAATAACGGTAAATAAAAATTGCATTTTCTAGTACCTCCTTTGGTACAGATGGCTGAAAAAACAAACACATGCAATTCTTTTTGCAACCAAGTAGGTTGACTCACTAAGAGTACATTCAAGATTAACTTGCAGAAAACTAGGGTTTGATGATTTAAGTTAACAATGACTATAACATTTAAATAAAAATATATTTAATATATAAACAAGTGTGGACTCAGGCGCATATTGCCTAGCGGGCCGCTATGGACACAGTCCGTGTGCAACAAATGTCTTTTGTATGAATTAAGCACAAAATGAGACATTTCATGTCTCACCCTATTGAAATTCTTTGAGTGAGTGAATGAGTGAGTTGGAGTTTTACGCCCGTGCAACGCTATATATATATAGGTTATTTACAGGTGATGAACATGAAAAGGATGACCATAAAATGAACATGAAATGATGATTATAAATGAAATATGGGGTCGGATGGTAAACAAAGGAACGGTAAATTTAGAAGAACCACAGGAAATGGGGGAGAAGTGGGTAGGGGCGGAAAATTTAGCATTTGGCGGTCCATAAAGGGTTTTTTTACGTGCATGAAGCGTGGCACTCTCCACACACGTTGGCCCACTATGGTCGGCAGTCAGGGTTTCCGTATTATAGACCTGACAGCCCCAACGGACGAGGGCTACCCTATTCAGCCATGCACCTAGGGTACACACTTGGTCGCTCTGTGGGCTGAGCACTGACCCGACGTCAGAATCCCAAGACGCGTAGTCGCCTCTTACGACAAGCAAGGCTCTGCTGCGGGCCTATTCGCCACCCGGGCCCCGCACGGGACTGAAATTCTTTGATACGTATGGATAGTTTAAGTGTTAAAACCTTAAAACACTAGTTACACTAAGTTAAGAATTCAATGAAAAAATCATCTATGATACGCATTATAAATGAAATAACATCAATGCACTTTACTTGGTGGGGATGGTCTTGTCTACTGCAATTAGATCTCCACAGGTCGTTTTAATGTCATTGATTTTAATAGACTTTACGTTTTGAATATCCCCCGTACGAGATGTGTGCCCCAGGTGGTTAAATGGGACAGCCCTTACTTGGGTACATAATATTTTTGATTGTCACCTATTCAAAGATTGTCCCTTCTTTTATGATAGAGACTAAAGCAAATTTATACAGGAACGTTGCAATACATGTTCCGCACACAGGGGCTTGGATTCTCGTCATTTATATTGACTTAAAAAAAATCGACCTCCTACTCTATAATCCAAGCCCCTGTGGTTCCGCACAGTTAAAATTATTTTCTGACATGTTTGTAAGTGTGGCGACTTTGGTCTCTGTGTGGTGAATCGACAAAATTATCAAGCAATGATAACATTTTCGAACAACCAATAACTTGTGACAAATAAGTTTATTTTTCCGGATCCCGCAATAGCTTTGTTGTGAGAATTAGATAAAATTATTCATCCTTATTAAAATGACCTAGATCAAGACAGACGAATGACCCAATGTGGCTATTTTGTCATTTTCTAAAAATCAATAAAATGCTTGAATTGTGTGTGTCTGTGATAATAAACTATCTTAATGAATTAACATTTTGCAGTCAAAAATTTATAAGAAAGTACGCTTAAACATGTGCATAACCTGATAAAGTGACTACGCCATGTACGCTACATGATCTAGTTGAATCGCATTGTTGCTTTAAAACACCGCCACATAAAAGCATGAAATACGAAGATGCTGTGTACAACTTTTTTGCATGATTTAACTTATTTTTGGTGTTATATTAGTCTTTTTGTCCTTTAAAACTTTATTCAATTAAGTAAATTTTCGCAATCCAAAATCAAATATCCATTTATACGCTAAAGTTACGCAAGATATGCTACACTGACTAAAATATAATCCGAAGCGGAACACATAATCTACTGCTCGCGGCCATATTGTCTTGATGGAAATCCGAAGATTGAAAATCCGAATATAGCCACCGAGTGAAAAGTGAAAGTATGTACATTGCAAAGAGCTTTTGTAAATATAGAAACGACGGAAACAAACGACCTAATTTCAGTATCGCTGATAATCTTTTTATAATAGGTAGTAACCATGCTGAAATTTTTAATCTCATCATTTGCTAGAATAATCCTGTTTGTTAATATCATTCATTAATTAATTATGTTTTTGTAGTAAATGTAGTCCAATGAATTAATGAATGACAAATTATGCTAGGATAGGCAGAATTAATATGGACAATCGGGTGATTTTTGACTCAATTTGAATAGTTACATAAAATGAAAAAATATTTTAACCAATAATAATAAACTAATATAACCATGGTTACTACTTACGAATTAAAATTACATCAATGTTCTAGACAATATATTTTTCAACGACTGATGTGCCTTTCAAAAGCCAAACAGTATATCCAGATTATAAAGAGCACATAAAAATAAAACCAAAAATACCGAACAGGAAAACTATTATATGACTAAGATCAACCTATGCCTGGAATAGGCAGAACATCTGGGTTTTATTTTATTTAATTTAAACGTATACTTTATAGCTTTGATGTTTGCACGAAGCTGTAACATATTAAACTCAGGGAGAGAATAATTAATTTATATATTTTCTACACCATAGCTTTGATTATATCTATTTCGAGTCATTCTTTTAAGCAAAAGATTAAAAATGTTTATTTATTGATACAAGTAATATTCCCTTTGGTAATAAACATAAGTTGAAAGATATTTTAGATGGATAAATCACATATAAATGTGCAATTACTAAGTTCCACTTCGCTTATATGACAAAAATATAGTGCAAAATTATACTTTGTGAAGGAGATGAATTAATGGAATAATTATATTTTAATAGAAATTATGAGCATGCTCCCTGTCTAAAACTAATCTCTGTCACCCTGGCAATGTTAACCATATAAATATATGTTTGACCCAACTTCGTCTGCAGAAGGAAACGGTATCATGAATCTAGTCAATGCATTTTTGTATTTAATGAGTTTATTTGTAAAACATACTCTAGCTTACATGGAACATTCCAAGTCCTCGATTGTTCTTAGGCAGAGCATATTTAATACTGAAAGTAAATTTTGGGATAAAATAGTACGTTCCGCAATTTCTTGTTCCAGTCAATGTTTAAGGAATTCAAAGTGTCTATTAGAGGTTTCTCAACAAGACACGAACGAACGAAACTCTACGAACGTAACGAAAGGGATACATTATTGAAGTTTAGAAACATTATTATTTAACGATTTTTAAACATGTTTAGTAATTGGTATGCTCTAAATATTGAATGTAAAGTCAATAAATCATATCGTTCTTTTATTTTCATGTTTAAAAAACAAGTTTTCAATTTTTTGTCATTCGTATGGATTAGGTAAAATTTCGTATAGTTAGGTTTGCAATTATAAGTTTGGATAAGCTCCCTTTGTACGTTATCGTATAATTCAGCAGTCACCATGGTCATGAAAGAAAGTTATATATTATTTCATACAATCAGTTGTATACATTTTATATAATTCATACGTTGTTCGAAAAATAAAAATAAGAAATCAAACTTTAAATATTTAATCAGAAATCAGAAATTGTATCAGATCTCCTTTTTGCTAACCCGGCACAAAGTTCAACTATGCAGGCCATTTCCCATCTTGGATGCCGGTACAAACCGCCGATAATTCGAAATGTTTTAAGTTCCTTCATTACATGTTCTACGTAAACCCGCCTGCTCTTGTGAAGTCTGTTGAACTCCCTCATTCTCATTCTTTCTCTTGCAATGGCTCTTCTGATGTCTGTCGATTTATAAGGGACGACTAAGGGTGGTGTGTTCGGGTATATGCTATCGGCAAGAAGAAAGTGTCCATCGGGAAAATCTAATGGCTGCCCGGGACCAATCGGTCCAATTTGCTGATATGCATGAGCGTCGTTTTCATGTCCCAAAAAGCCAGAATGCACATAACAGATGTTTTTTTCGTTATCTATTACAACCTACAAGACAAATTGAAATATATTTACAAATAAATGGGGGGGCAAGGGGGTTAGCTGTTCTTGTGTTATTGGCTTAAATTGGTTCTCTGTTAGCTGTTATTGCAGATATCAGATTTAATGTTAACTGTTATTGACCAGTTCTGTGTTAACTGTTGTTGAAGAAATTCAGTTTATTGTTACCTGTTATTGAATAATATAATTTTATGTTATCTGTTATTAAAAATAGTATGTTAGCTAAATTGAAATGGTCAGTCCAAAAAGATCAATTCTCTGTTATCTGTTATTGGGAAAATCAATTCCCTGTTAAGGTGTTCTTGGACCCCCCCTTGACCCCCCTCATAAATGTATTTTTTCGTATTTAAAAATGTATCATGTTGAGTGATATAAATATTTGTTTTTTTACAGGTTTCTTGCAACATAAATAGTTTTAAATGAATCTGTCTGAATCAAATACGTACTGAATATTCACGTGATAAAAAATCAAATAATAAATTGATATATTTATATATATATTTGTTGTGCCGTAACATACCTGTGTATGGATGCAGTGATAACTACGATGGCCGCTATAGAACTCCTGTTGAGGCTCAACCAGTGGAATGAGGATTTCGTGTGAGGTCCCATCAATTGCCCCTAAAACATAGTCCATCTCTCTCCAATTTCCTTGCTTTGTCCTCCATTCTTGTACTGTGGGCCAACGGACAAGTGGGGAACAAATTTCCCATAAAATAACCCACATATTGTTTATTGTTTTTCCAATGTTTGCAACAGAAACTCCAAACGGTAAAGATAGCAAGGTATAGGTTGGGTATTGTCTCAACCAAATCAAAGTTAAAAGCAGTCTATTTTCTATAGAGGTATAAAGATGACCAAACCGAAATTGATCAACTCTGTTTGATACAGCGGCGACTAATTGATTAAAAGATGTGGCGGTCTCGCCGGACAATATCCAAAATTCATATGGTCGATTACGGAGCGTTCCATAAACATCATTAAGAGTGAATAGTTCTTGATTTCCATTTTCATTTTCTAAAATCCGTCCCCTGATATTTCCAAGATTAAAGTATGGAAGAGGCATGGTTGCCAGTCCAATATATTCCTGGTAAAGTCGAAATAAAATCAATATTCCAAATCCATTTTCATCTTCATGCTGGTAAGGTGGCGGCATGCAAGTCAACATTTTAAAGCGAAAATACAGAATTAAAATAAAAGCAAACATGCGATCGTCTTCATTCATTTTTTTTTCGACTTAGTGATACATGTATACAATCAGATACGTTTTAAAATGAACAAACGGGGTACTTGTACAAATTTAAAAAATATTGATATAATGTAAAAACAGAAATATTAGGTTGATTCGCATTTGTCCATTAGAGTTGTCAATGAAACTGCATTTTAAAACATCTTAACATATTAATAGTATTGATATCTTTATATTTTAACTCTATACAAAAATAAAATAAAATAGAATTTAAAATGAGAACAAACTCCTTTGATGTACCTCAATATTAATCAAGTGCACCTTAAAAACCCTATATATTTTTACTGTCAAGGTCGCCTTTCCAATCATTTTAAACATAGCTATTCGTTCAATACATGTATACGCACCATGGCTGACAAAAAGCGTAGCCACGTTGAATGGACTATCGAAGAACAGCTTTTGTTAGCTCGGAGCTACAACAAAAACAGATGTAACTGGCCCGCTATCTTAGCAGACATGAAAGTGAAAATGGACAAACTCCCAGAAAAAACACAGGCCATGTATCGTGAAGCAGCCTACGACAAATTGAAAAGAAGGATGTCGGAAAAAATATCCAAGCTTTCTAAAAGTCCTGAAACCATTCAAAATGAAGAACTGAGGCATCTCATTATTGATATTGCTGCCAACGACAAAAGATACTCCATGAAAGGTCACCCGAATGATAAAAGACCAAAGAAACATAAGGTAAGCTAATCTTGAAATTTTTATGCCATTTAATGCGTAAACTAAGTCAGGACCGTTGCGATCTATAACTAATGAGGTGTGTCCTCCGTGTTTTGTCTTTTCTCTTGGACACTGAGATTGGTCCTCCAAGTTCGGCAATTTTGTTATTACCTTAAAATAATAAAATCTGTTTTTTACAATATACTGCTGTATAAAATGTTGTCTTACTATTTCAAAGCTTTTAAATTAGTTATTAGCTTAAGAAAAAAGGCGGTTGTCGGGTAGAAAACGAGAAGGGTATTTTCCATAAAATATACATTGAAATAAAAAAAAACTAGTAAAATGTAACAATAATAAAAAGAATGTTTCTCTTTTTAGCTAAACCCTCCGCCTGCTGCTGAGGATGTGGTTGACAATATACCGGAAGTCATTCCTGACAACAGGCATGTGGTTGACAATATAGCGGAAGTAATTCCTGACCACAGGCATGTACCGGAAGTCATCCCAGACCACAGGAATGCAGCTATTCCCGTTAATATAGATGCCGCCCACCTAGTTGTGCCAGAGGTTCGAAATGAACAACAAGTGGCCGCAAATAACGTCGCCGCTGGCGCTGAAGACATAGAGGGTCCAACGCCCCCGAAAAAGAAACCACTTACCGATCTCGCAAGAGAAACTTACGAAAGGCACAACGCTATGCTGGAGAGGATGACACCAATGGAGGACATGATGAAGCGATGCATGAACAAATATTTAAACAGTTAAAAGATAAATAAAAAAAAATCAAACATGAATTTCTCTTTTATTATATGCGGTTTAGTGCTGGTATTGTTCATCAATTGTTCATATGTATGTTTTTAGTTCTGCTTTGTCAACAAAGACACAGAGATACACCCGTAGCATTTAAAAGTCTATAATTGACAACATGATATAATTTCATTGATTCAAACTCATCAGTAGCACTCTAGTCAGATGGTGGTAAAATGCTGAATTGTTTAACAAATTCTTATGAAATGCTTGTACCAAATCAGCAACTTTGTGGGCATCAATTTCTCCGGCATGTCGGCCTTATTTATAGTCTTTTCTCCCGACCATTTGAAAATAATCCTCCATGTTTGATTTTAGGTGTAACTTTTATTTTCCACATGCACGTGATCATAGACCAACAAAAAGAAATCAATAAGAAAGACTCATTTTTATATGAGATGGATCATAAATCGATTTTAAGGTACATGAAGGACAAATTGAATATTGATATTTTCCAAGATCCATTCCATAAAATGCACGCGAGCTTGTAGTCAAAAGTTAGGAAACTAACACACTAGAGACAGACGATATTACTTGAAAAATGACCTTAATTTCTACTACAAATATTTTGAAACTGAGGTAAAAAAAATCAACAGCAGACATGCAAAAAGATAAGAAAAAATACAATTGCGTAGGGATCTTAATAATAAATAATGTTGATTATCATTTTACTGTTAGAGTGATTTTAAATGTTTCATGAAATAAGGGCTCCCCGTTTTAGCATTATGTCGAGTTACGTAGAATTACGGGATCTTTCGTTCGTTCGTGTCTTGTTGAGAAACCTCTATTAGGACATTACCATCCTGTTTCAAAACGTTGTTCGTTATACTGCTCTAATCGGCTTGTATCAAACCCGTCAGAAGAGGGAATGATGCTGATCATTGAAAGCAGACAATATGTTGGTAAGAAAATTTTATTTAAGTTGTTGCATATGCGTTAGTCTATTAACGTTCTAAAAAAACGGGCCAAGGATTGGGTTGCACATCAACATTTTTGAGCATTTAAGGCTCAAAGGCGTTCATTTTCATAAAAAAAACTAATTTTAACAAGATTCGTTTGAACAGCTGCTATTTATACAGGGAAAAATATTCTGTTATCAAGATAATTAGTTAAAAGTGGAAATAAAAATAAATAAAATTATAGGGCTAAAAACATATTTATTGTGGTTATGTCTAGGAATTTTGAATTTTCAGATGATTGCAGTGCTACATAAGACACTGGCGTGGTTGAAATATTAGGAGTTGGTCCTGTTTATTGTGAAAACACCAAACATGGAAGTGGCTGGACTGTAAGTTTTAAGAAAAATAGCGATCAGAGCTTGTAGCGGGAATTGCCGTGATAGCGGAGAGCTCTATGGCATGTTCCCGCGAAAAATGCCTAATGCTGATATCGAATTTTTCATGGTCCGGATCAATCTCCGTCACAATCTCCGCCACTCTTTCAGAATTATCACATATAAACGTAGTGATAATGCAGTGAATAGAAGTCTAAAAGAGTATTGTGTCGGGATATGCTTCTCAAAGTTACAGGTGCGGCGCTAATTTTTGATTATACCTTTTTAAAGTATATTATGTGTTTTAAAACATAATAAAAAGTTTGAAAAAAAGATGGTGGGGCAAATATTTACTAGCAACTTAATTTATTTGTGCTTTTCATTTATTTATGTACACAACATTTCAATGAAGTCATTATCCGAAATATGAAGCGAAACATCACGCGCTCGTACTTTTTTAGGCGCCATAATCATTCTCAGAATCATCGTCACGTTTGACACAAAAATGTTATCACAAAATTATGTTGCTCCTCGGTTGCTGTCGTCACTCAAGTGTTCCTCCTCGGTTACTGTCATCGCTCAAGAAATTTTACGGTAGACATCATGCACTCATAGACAAATATGGGATTTCCATCTCTCAGAGGGTGTAGATGTTGGTTTGTCATAGGGTTATGTTTAAACTTCCTTCACTTGTTTTAACACAGAATTTGAAATTGGCAGCGCGACAAGTTTGCTATAGCAGGCAGGAACCGCTTACTCTTCCAGGGCACCTGAGTTCACTCTCATTACGACTCGAGTTCGCGCTGATAATTTATATTTTGTAGTTTGTGTGTTTCAGTTTTTGTATGTTGTCTTGTCCTTGTTTTTGTTTACTGGTTTTGTCTCTGTCCTTTCGGACTTTGAGATTCGGATACCCCATTAGTACCTCTGCTTCTTTGTCACGGCATTTCTAATTTTCGAATGACCAACAGTAATTTTTTGCTTCTTTAAAACCATACCAATGAACATAATTTATCCGAGTACATTTGGATATGGGTTTTCCCAAATCTTTTTTAATTATAATCTTCCAAATGCTTTTGCATAAGTCTACGGGGTAGCAAACCAGTTTCACTCACAAAATGGTAAAGTCGAATGATAATTTGTGTACAATTAACGATTTTTTATGGAAAAGCAAATTACTTGGAAATCACGAATTTTGTCACGATTAAGATGTTTTCCAGTTTTTGTGACCCCTTATATACCATTTTTTGGCGTTTTATCTAAATTGATTATACATATACATAATAGCGGGCATAAAAACCTCCTTTCCTGTACAAAAATCGGAAGTTATGTGCAGATTGTAGGTGACCTGACCAAGTTTTCTTATTTCGTCTAAACAATAGAATGACCCATCTTTTTTACAATAATGTTTGGATCCGTCCCTTCTGTACATGAAACAACATTTAAAAAGAACGACAATTCAATATCCACAATGAAAATGTTAAAATTTTCAAATTATCCGTTTAAAAAAAATGGAATCAATACTTGGGGTTCAAGTTACGCCATTTACCTATCAACTTATTACTAAAAACTAAATATTGGCATCATCTAAAGAAGCAGAGGTACCAATGGGGTATCCGAATGTCAAAAGTCCGAAAGGGCAGAGACTAAACCAGTAAACACAAACAAGAACGGGACAAAAACAGACAACACGTAAAACATGGAAACACAAAACAACTGAATATCAATCAACAACGCGAACTCCAGTCGAAACAAGAGTGAACTCAGGTGCTCCGGAAGAGTAAGCAGTTCCTGCTTGCTATAGCACACCCGTCGCGTTGCTAATAGTCCATTCAGCGTGTCAAATCCAGTAAAGGAAGACAAAACAACACACTATGACAAACCAACATCTGCACTCATCTGAGAGATCGAAATCCCATATTTGTCTATAAGTGCATGATGTCTTCCGTAAAATTTCTTGAGTGAAGACAGCAACCGAGGAGCAACATAACCCTGTGTGAGCAATTTTTGCGTCAGACGTGTCGCTCTGCTAAGGAAATCGATGTAAGTCCCGCACGCTCTGGAGTAACGAATCAATTGAGATACGTAAACTCCATAAGCTGGAGCTGACGGAATATTGCTACACAAGAAGGGGAAGTTGACGATTGGAAAGTTGAAGTCATCACGTTTGTCAAAGAGCCTTGTTGAAAGTCTTCCTTGAGAGTCAATTTCGAGATGTAGATCTAAATATGAAGCAGACTTCCTAGAATCCGTTGTGTCCTTTATCTCAAGTTCCTGTGGATATATGAGATGGAGAAAGTCACCAAATCGAGAATTGTTTAGTGAAAGGACATCATCAATATAATGGAACGTGAGGTTGAAAGAGAGAGCTAGTCTACGGTCTTTTTTGTCTAGAAGAGATTGCAAGAAGTCTGCTTCATATGAATGAAGAAACAAATCAGCAAGCAAAGGTGCACAATTAGTGCCCATTGGAATTCCTATTGTTTGCTGAAAAACACGTCCACCAAACTGAACAAATATGTTGTCAATAAGAAAGTTGAGCATGTCGATTATTTGGTCTTCTGTAAATTTGTTCTTTTTCTTGGACTCATTGATGACAAAGTAAGTCTTGGTATAATCGACTACAAGAAATGTGTACCTGCGTTTTCCATTCTTTTTGAAAAAGCTGCGTTTAATCAGCTGTGCCAATCGCGATTTCAGTTGTTCATGTGGAATAGAAGTGTAAAGTGTGGAGAAATCGAATGTTTTGATGCTGTTACAAGATGAAACTGAATTAGAGTTAAGAATCTCCATCAGTTCTTTCGAATTCTTCAGGATCCACATTTGATTGACACCATTTCTAGAATAACAACAATCGTAATATTTCTGGAGGCCGGATTTTACTGCCGTAAGTATTGAAGTCAACAAAACTGAAAGAGGTTTAGTTGTACATTTGGATGACCCTGCAATGAAGCGCTGTTTGTATGGATTTTTATGTAATTTGGGAATCCAATACAGGGATGGAATGTCCTCATTACTGCCACCAACAGAAAGGCCGAAGGAGGAAATGACAGATTTGTGATTGTCAATGATTTCCTCCTTAGACAGTGTTGTAGCCGTGTATGTGGTGCTGTTGCTGGTACAACCAACCCCCAATTCAGCTGTCAAACAGTCTATATAGTGTTTTTTGCACACAAAAATGATGTTATTTGGTGCTTTGTCTGCAGGTACAACAACATATTTGTCATGTAAGGTGGACAATGTTTTGGCAACATCAGCGTTGCTGAAAATGGATGTTGCCTTAGTGCTCATTGAGCCTTTCAAAGAATTGATTCTTTTCAAAACCAATGACCTCACAGCTTTTACCCATTCTGACAAAACGTCACATTCTTTCTCCTGTTCTTTTTTGGCCCATTTTCTGGCATAGTCCTCAACTGAATCCATAATTGTTTTGAAATTATAGCTCCAGTTGATTCGTCTTGGCTCACGATATTTAGGTCCTTTAGCCAAAACATCGCGAAGTAAGTCATTTTCCACGATGTTGAGGTCACCAGTGATAACGTGGCCAGAGGGACCATATTTGAATGGGGACTTTTCACAGGTACAGTCTGGAGGTTTTGCTTTGAGGTCATTGATTTGGAAATCCCGCAACACTTGTTTATAGTTGAAAACCTTAGGTGCAATGGTGGAAGTGTAGGAATAAGAGATAATGGGAATGCTTTTATCTTTGAAGTAAGGAGGAATATGTTCCGTAACAGATTTGTGGTGTAAAATATTTCCTAAATTAATAGCATCTAACCCCTTGTTTAAAAATGGAAGTGAAAGAAAGGAACGATTGTCTTTACTGTTTTCGTGTGGAACTCCAACAGGTTTGAATAAGCGGTTGTAACCGATATCAAGAACGATAGCAGTGAGTCTATAAATGTTAGACTGAGGGTCAGTGACCGGATTTTCTAAACATTCCTTGTACAAAGTATTGAGTTTAGAAAGGGGAATAAAATACAGTTTAGTTCGAATGTGATGAATCCCTAGTGGTTTTTGGACAAACGGAAGCAATCCACTAATTGATACATCGCAAAGCTTTGGTGCGTTGTATTTTCGATGTCCATGACTGCGTTTCCGTCTCTCCGTTTTTTCAAAGAGATTCATCACATTAACATCACTGCATCTAGGGCTAGATAAATTTCCTACACTTCCAATGTTGTCGTTGCAGCCATAAGGTAGTGCGGTTCCCAGTCGTCGAATCCAGAATTCTTCTCTCTCTTTACGGAAAGGTGTACTTAAAGTGGGATTATTTGTAGGATGGTAAATTTTTTCCAAAATTCGGACTTTTAAAGACAAAATGGAATGATCAGGTTGGTTAAAATGCTGGTAAACGAAAGGAAAACTGTCGTTGTTGATTCCAGATCTGTGGCCACACATACGAGCATTAAGTCTTCCTTTCGTCTCACCAACATAGATCAGTCCACAAAGGCTACATTCTAGTCCATAAATAAGATTTGATGATGTACAATTTAAGTCATCCCAACTGTAGATGTTATATGACCGATTCGTTAAGTTGCTCTTAATTTCTGTGTCAGTAATCAAGATCTTACAAGTTTTACAATTCTTGATTCCGCATTTACTGACAGAGCAATGAGATTACACATTTTCAAAATCCAAAACGTCTTCCAAAAGTACAGAGCACGGTCGAATAGAATCAAAGTTTTTATATTGGTATTCTGGACTCGCAGACTGGGTATATGATGTCTTTGACAAAATTGGTGTATTTTGGACACCTGTACTACAAAACGACGCCGTGTCCGTAGTGTCGTTAAGTTCAGGCCTTTTTATACTGGGCGACGCCTGAGCCAGTATCCTTTTTTGGTGTCTCGTTAACATTGCATTGAAGCTACTGGGCTGGTGAAATCCTCGGGGACAATTTGTCCACCAGCAGAGATATCGACCCAGTGGAATGAAAGAAGCAGAGGTACCAATGGGGTATCCGAATGTCAAAAGTCCGAAAGGGCAGAGACTAAACCAGTAAACACAAACAAGAACGGGACAAAAACAGACAACACGTAAAACATGGAAACACAAAACAACTGAATATCAATCAACAACGCGAACTCCAGTCGAAACAAGAGTGAACTCAGGTGCTCCGGAAGAGTAAGCAGTTCCTGCTTGCTATAGCACACCCGTCGCGTTGCTAATAGTCCATTCAGCGTGTCAAATCCAGTAAAGGAAGACAAAACAACACACTATGACAAACCAACATCTGCACTCATCTGAGAGATCGAAATCCCATATTTGTCTATAAGTGCATGATGTCTTCCGTAAAATTTCTTGAGTGAAGACAGCAACCGAGGAGCAACATAACCCTGTGTGAGCAATTTTTGCGTCAGACGTGTCGCTCTGCTAAGGAAATCGATGTAAGTCCCGCACGCTCTGGAGTAACGAATCAATTGAGATACGTAAACTCCATAAGCTGGAGCTGACGGAATATTGCTACACAAGAAGGGGAAGTTGACGATTGGAAAGTTGAAGTCATCACGTTTGTCAAAGAGCCTTGTTGAAAGTCTTCCTTGAGAGTCAATTTCGAGATGTAGATCTAAATATGAAGCAGACTTCCTAGAATCCGTTGTGTCCTTTATCTCAAGTTCCTGTGGATATATGAGATGGAGAAAGTCACCAAATCGAGAATTGTTTAGTGAAAGGACATCATCAATATAATGGAACGTGAGGTTGAAAGAGAGAGCTAGTCTACGGTCTTTTTTGTCTAGAAGAGATTGCAAGAAGTCTGCTTCATATGAATGAAGAAACAAATCAGCAAGCAAAGGTGCACAATTAGTGCCCATTGGAATTCCTATTGTTTGCTGAAAAACACGTCCACCAAACTGAACAAATATGTTGTCAATAAGAAAGTTGAGCATGTCGATTATTTGGTCTTCTGTAAATTTGTTCTTTTTCTTGGACTCATTGATGACAAAGTAAGTCTTGGTATAATCGACTACAAGAAATGTGTACCTGCGTTTTCCATTCTTTTTGAAAAAGCTGCGTTTAATCAGCAGTGCCAATCGCGATTTCAGTTGTTCATGTGGAATAGAAGTGTAAAGTGTGGAGAAATCGAATGTTTTGATGCTGTTACAAGATGAAACTGAATTAGAGTTAAGAATCTCCATCAGTTCTTTCGAATTCTTCAGGATCCACATTTGATTGACACCATTTCTAGAATAACAACAATCGTAATATTTCTGGAGGCCGGATTTTACTGCCGTAAGTATTGAAGTCAACAAAACTGAAAGAGGTTTAGTTGTACATTTGGATGACCCTGCAATGAAGCGCTGTTTGTATGGATTTTTATGTAATTTGGGAATCCAATACAGGGATGGAATGTCCTCATTACTGCCACCAACAGAAAGGCCGAAGGAGGAAATGACAGATTTGTGATTGTCAATGATTTCCTCCGTAGACAGTGTTGTAGCCGTGTATGTGGTGCTGTTGCTGGTACAACCAACCCCCAATTCAGCTGTCAAACAGTCTATATAGTGTTTTTTGCACACAAAAATGATGTTATTTGGTGCTTTGTCTGCAGGTACAACAACATATTTGTCATGTAAGGTGGACAATGTTTTGGCAACATCAGCGTTGCTGAAAATGGATGTTGCCTTAGTGCTCATTGAGCCTTTCAAAGAATTGATTCTTTTCAAAACCAATGACCTCACAGCTTTTACCCATTCTGACAAAACGTCACATTCTTTCTCCTGTTCTTTTTTGGCCCATTTTCTGGCATAGTCCTCAACTGAATCCATAATTGTTTTGAAATTATAGCTCCAGTTGATTCGTCTTGGCTCACGATATTTAGGTCCTTTAGCCAAAACATCGCGAAGTAAGTCATTTTCCACGATGTTGAGGTCACCAGTGATAACGTGGCCAGAGGGACCATATTTGAATGGGGACTTTTCACAGGTACAGTCTGGAGGTTTTGCTTTGAGGTCATTGATTTGGAAATCCCGCAACACTTGTTTATAGTTGAAAACCTTAGGTGCAATGGTGGAAGTGTAGGAATAAGAGATAATGGGAATGCTTTTATCTTTGAAGTAAGGAGGAATATGTTCCGTAACAGATTTGTGGTGTAAAATATTTCCTAAATTAATAGCATCTAACCCCTTGTTTAAAAATGGAAGTGAAAGAAAGGAACGATTGTCTTTACTGTTTTCGTGTGGAACTCCAACAGGTTTGAATAAGCGGTTGTAACCGATATCAAGAACGATAGCAGTGAGTCTATAAATGTTAGACTGAGGGTCAGTGACCGGATTTTCTAAACATTCCTTGTACAAAGTATTGAGTTTAGAAAGGGGAATAAAATACAGTTTAGTTCGAATGTGATGAATCCCTAGTGGTTTTTGGACAAACGGAAGCAATCCACTAATTGATACATCGCAAAGCTTTGGTGCGTTGTATTTTCGATGTCCATGACTGCGTTTCCGTCTCTCCGTTTTTTCAAAGAGATTCATCACATTAACATCACTGCATCTAGGGCTAGATAAATTTCCTACACTTCCAATGTTGTCGTTGCAGCCATAAGGTAGTGCGGTTCCCAGTCGTCGAATCCAGAATTCTTCTCTCTCTTTACGGAAAGGTGTACTTAAAGTGGGATTATTTGTAGGATGGTAAATTTTTTCCAAAATTCGGACTTTTAAAGACAAAATGGAATGATCAGGTTGGTTAAAATGCTGGTAAACGAAAGGAAAACTGTCGTTGTTGATTCCAGATCTGTGGCCACACATACGAGCATTAAGTCTTCCTTTCGTCTCACCAACAAAGATCAGTCCACAAAGGCTACATTCTAGTCCATAAATAAGATTTGATGATGTACAATTTAAGTCATCCCAACTGTAGATGTTATATGACCGATTCGTTAAGTTGCTCTTAATTTCTGTGTCAGTAATCAAGATCTTACAAGTTTTACAATTCTTGATTCCGCATTTACTGACAGAGCAATGAGATTACACATTTTTCAAAATCCAAAACGTCTTCCAAAAGTACAGAGCACGGTCGAATAGAATCAAAGTTTTTATATTGGTATTCTGGACTCGCAGACTGGGTATATGATGTCTTTGACAAAATTGGTGTATTTTGGACACCTGTACTACGAAACGACGCCGTGTCCGTAGTGTCGTTAAGTTCAGGCCTTTTTATACTGGGCGACGCCTGAGCCAGTATCCTTTTTTGGTGTCTCGTTAACATTGCATTGAAGCTACTGGGCTGGTGAAATCCTCGGGGACAATTTGTCCACCAGCAGAGATATCGACCCAGTGGAATGAAAGAAGCAGAGGTACCAATGGGGTATCCGAATGTCAAAAGTCCGAAAGGGCAGAGACTAAACCAGTAAACACAAACAAGAACGGGACAAAAACAGACAACACGTAAAACATGGAAACACAAAACAACTGAATATCAATCAACAACGCGAACTCCAGTCGAAACAAGAGTGAACTCAGGTGCTCCGGAAGAGTAAGCAGTTCCTGCTTGCTATAGCAAACCCGTCGCGTTGCTAATAGTCCATTCAGCGTGTCAAATCCAGTAAAGGAAGACAAAACAACACACTATGACAAATCAACATCTGCACTCATCTGAGAGATCGAAATCCCATATTTGTCTATAAGTGCATGATGTCTTCCGTAAAATTTCTTGAGTGAAGACAGCAACCGAGGAGCAACATAACCCTGTGTGAGCAATTTTTGCGTCAGACGTGTCGCTCTGCTAAGGAAATCGATGTAAGTCCCGCACGCTCTGGAGTAACGAATCAATTGAGATACGTAAACTCCATAAGCTGGAGCTGACGGAATATTGCTACACAAGAAGGGGAAGTTGACGATTGGAAAGTTGAAGTCATCACGTTTGTCATAGAGCCTTGTTGAAAGTCTTCCTTGAGAGTCAATTTCGAGATGTAGATCTAAATATGAAGCAGACTTTCTAGAATCCGTTGTGTCCTTTATCTCAAGTTCCTGTGGATATATGAGATGGAGAAAGTCACCAAATCGAGAATTGTTTAGTGAAAGGACATCATCAATATAACGGAACGTGAGGTTGAAAGAGAGAGCTAGTCTACGGTCTTTTTTGTCTAGAAGAGATTGCAAGAAGTCTGCTTCATATGAATGAAGAAACAAATCAGCAAGCAAAGGTGCACAATTAGTGCCCATTGGAATTCCTATTGTTTGCTGAAAAACACGTCCACCAAACTGAACAAATATGTTGTCAATAAGAAAGTTGAGCATGTCGATTATTTGGTCTTCTGTAAATTTGTTCTTTTTCTTGGACTCATTGATGACAAAGTAAGTCTTGGTATAATCGACTACAAGAAATTTGTACCTGCGTTTTCCATTCTTTTTGAAAAAGCTGCGTTTAATCAGCTGTGCCAATCGCGATTTCAGTTGTTCATGTGGAATTGAAGTGTAAAGTGTGGAGAAATCGAATGTTTTGATGCTGTTACAAGATGAAACTGAATTAGAGTTAAGAATCTCCATCAGTTCTTTCGAATTCTTCAGGATCCACATTTGATTGACACCATTTCTAGAATAACAACAATCGTAATATTTCTGGAGGCCGGATTTTACTGCCGTAAGTATTGAAGTCAACAAAACTGAAAGAGGTTTAGTTGTACATTTGGATGACCCTGCAATGAAGCGCTGTTTGTATGGATTTTTATGTAATTTGGGAATCCAATACAGGGATGGAATGTCCTCATTACTGCCACCAACAGAAAGGCCGAAGGAGGAAATGACAGATTTGTGATTGTCAATGATTTCCTCCTTAGACAGTGTTGTAGCCGTGTATGTGGTGCTGTTGCTGGTACAACCAACCCCCAATTCAGCTGTCAAACAGTCTATATAGTGTTTTTTGCACACAAAAATGATGTTATTTGGTGCTTTGTCTGCAGGTACAACAACATATTTGTCATGTAAGGTGGACAATGTTTTGGCAACATCAGCGTTGCTGAAAATGGATGTTGCCTTAGTGCTCATTGAGCCTTTCAAAGAATTGATTCTTTTCAAAACCAATGACCTCACAGCTTTTACCCATTCTGACAAAACGTCACATTCTTTCTCCTGTTCTTTTTTGGCCCATTTTCTGGCATAGTCCTCAACTGAGTTTGTTGTTACTTTCTGTTTATTATTGATTTCACTGTTTAAAATCTATAAGTTACAGCTTTTATACTTGCTTTAGGTATTTCAGCGTCGTTTCGATGGTTCTGTGGGTTTTTATCGTAATTGGGAGAACTACAAACATGGATTTGGGGACATGAATGGAGAGTTTTGGTTAGGTAAGAAGATCTTACATCTAACATAAAATGACTTTATAATATACACCTGGAATCAAGTTAAGCATCCCCTTGATTTTTTAAAATCATTTATTTTCATTTTTAAAACACTTTTTAACAATTAATTAACTGATAGTCTTTGTAAATTTGTATTGCAAACTAGAATATGCACTGTTAAGCACAATTTAACATGTTTGGAACAAACAAAAAGACATTAATGTTCATAACAAGACATTGCAAAAAGATGGCTTTTGTACATAAACATGGTCTTCGAAAAGTATGGTCCCCTGAAGCTCGAAAATTTTAATTAATTGTCAAATTGCACTTGAAAAGGTAAATCATAATCAAAAGATTGATGCTGTATCGTCAAAGAGTCGATTTCGATTATGTCAACCTTAAGCACGAACGACTGCTAAAATTCTTGTTTTTTACTACCAATTTGGCGTCTTATTTCCTGAGGAGGTATCTCCCTCTTTTTAAGGCGAAAATGTGCTTTTAACCGAAACTAACATCCTTTCATTCACATATTGAAGAATTAAAACTAATCAAAGTCATAAAAATTAAGAATTATTTCAAATCATCCAAAAGCACAAAAAGTCTAGGGGTGCTTAACTTTTTTCCAGATGTAATATTTATTGCAGTTAAAGTTCTTTGTGTCATACACTTTCCTGTGTTTCAGTTCTGGAGACAACTGCTAATTCAAGTCATGATCATCGATTTTTTATTTAATTCAAAACACATTTACTTTGGTTAATGAAACAACTGCTTATTAAATCAAAATTACCACAAAAGTTCCAGATAATAACTTTTACTTCGCCTGACGAGCGTTTCGTATAATTAATTTTCATCATCATGGCGTTTCAGAACGAACATGGTTGTGTATACATTTTGTGCTTGATAAAAATTATTGTGTTTCTTAATCACACTTCGTAAAATACCTTTTGTAAGGGTAGTGAGGTAAATGGTACAGTTAGCAGATCATGTAAACGCCTTTTTGTTGAGATTGCATCAGAATTTTAATCGTACAACATTTTGAATAAGTACTTTGATTTCATTCTAAGAAGGCTAATCAAACGTCTATCTTTCTTTTTTTAAAAGATATATCTAATTTTATATGATAGTAATAATATTTTATGTTCAAAGGTCTAGAAAAGCTTCACAAATTATCATCGTCCGATCAGCATATGCTAAGAATAACCCTGGAAGACTTTGCAGCAAATACAAGATATGCTGTCTACTCTGGCTTCAGAATTGGCAATGAGAGCACAGGTTATCATCTTGATATAAATGGATATTCTGGAGACGCTGGTAATAATTAACGCAAGCGTTTTCACTTTTTAATTTCGTATTTGAAATTTATATGTACAGAAACCATATTTTTCACATACATTTTCTTGTTCAACATTTATTTATTTTCTTTCATTTATTTACATATTTGAAAATGGTCCGTTTTCTTTTTTGCAAATATTAATATTTAATGGTATCTGTGTTCTTCAATCATAAATCTTTAATCTAAAAGATAACAGTCCCATTTTTAAAATATATATTTTTTTTCAAAAAAGGAAGAAAAGAAAACCAAAAATTGAAATATTTTTAAAAAAGATCTCACATTCTCTAGTATGAGGCAAAATATGTGAAACTTAAAACTCAATATGATGATTTCTCATAGAGTAAGAAAGCATTGTGTAATGTTGTATTGAAATGAAAGTTTGCAAAGCTGAATTAAGATGAAATCTCGGTACTTATACAGAAAAGTTGAACTCATCATACTTTTCAAGAAGCCTTGTAAAAAGTTTTCCGTAGGTGTTAGTATCAAAGAAATACAAAGAAATGTATGAACCTAGATCTTCCTAGAACGCAATGTGATATGCGATAAAAATAGCTGCTTAATCATGAATTGGGGGGGGGTGAAAGGACACACTCAATTGAGTCTTCTGTTCTTCTTGTTTAAGAGTAGTTACATGTAGACTGCCTAAATAAATGAAGGAACATATCAGCAAGACATAATGCATATTTGATACTGAATGTCTGTTGAAAATCTACGAACTTCAAGCTAAATATATATATATACACAAATTTGTTAGTTAGAAAAAAAAAACAATATAAAGATTTTAGATGCATTTGGATTGTTTATTGGCTTACCCAAAGAACTTTTAATACATATTATCTTTTAAATATATACTTTATGTTGATATGTGTTTTATACAAAATAACAGGAGAGAATATCAGTATGAAAATTTATTTTCAATTTTTTATCTAAATAATGATAATCATATAGGCCTTTGAGCACAGGTACTTGTGGACAGGACCCCATTTGGAGCCCCATTAATGTTCACCCCCCTTTTTTCTTGACTTATATATTTTTTGTCATTCTATCTTTACACTATATCAGACATAACATTATTTCAAGGAATATATGGGTTACTATCAAAAAGCGAGCTTCCCGAAGGGAAGCGAAGCGAAGGTAAGTCACTCTACTTTGTTTACATTGGGGTACCACATAGGAATTCTGCTCAATTTTCTAATTAAAAATAACTTTGTACTTACCAAACTGTACATCGGCTAACTCCAAATACATTATTCTTTCTGAAAATAGTCATTTAAAGTCACTATAAGCAACATTACCGGCGTAAATGACAACATTTGTACGATAATTTCTATAGTTTGAACGCCATTCGAGTTGAAAGAACGGAAGCAGGTATCGCGGCGCCACCTGTGAAAATCGATTTCTTCCGAATGGAAATGCGGCCTACGTACAATATAGAGAATCTCGAGTATCTTCGCGGAATTTTCTGCTGAATTGTCAAAAATGGATGAAGATCAGTTATTTGCGTTTGATTTAGCCCTAAAAGGGCATAATCTGTGCATTACAGGGCAAGCGGGGACAGGTAAATCATTCCTGGTAAGGAAAATAGTGGAATACATGAGGTTTAAACTTAAAAGAAACGTTAGTTTAGTCTGTTCGACGGGGATTGCTGGAACTCATTATGAAAACCTAGGGGCCCAAACCATTCACAAATGGTCTGGTGTAGGTGATGGACGATATCTAAATGAAGAGATAGTACATTTAGTGAGGACAGACGAGAGGTACTTACAAAATAAAACCAATATTTTATCAGATGAAACGTTGATTGTTGATGAAATTTCAATGGTCAGTGCCAAAGTTCTCAATCAAGTTCAAACACTATGTAAACAAATTCGAAATTCTGAAGTTACTTTTGGAAATATTCAGGTGATACTTGTTGGGGATTTCATGCAACTCCCCCCAGTGGCAAATGAGATATATGGTGACCCAGGCACTGCTTGTTTTAGACTATCCTGGTTTGAAAGTTATTTCCCACATAAAATAAACTTACATATAGTTCACAGGCAAGATGAGCCACAGTTAATTCAGGCTATTAATGAAATAGAAGCTGGTGACCCCTCTGATTTGACAATCGCATTCATAAAATCTCTTGAGCGACCAACTGAAAATGAAAATAGTAGCATTCAACTTTTTGCACGAAATTTTGAGGTTGACACATTTAACTACAACAAGCTTCAGACATTTCAGGGAGAGGAAAAAATGTATACATCAGTTGATTCAGGTTCGGATTATTACCTTAAACAACTAATAGCACCAAAACACTTAGCATTAAAAGTCGGGTGTCAAGTACTTTTGCTCAAAAATATAAGTGATGTGCTGGTTAATGGCCTTCGTGGAACAGTGACACAAATTAATCAAACTTCAGTGCAAGTTAAATTTGTCATTAGTGAAAAAACTGTTACAACTTTACTTTTACCAGAATCATTTTCAACTTATGACCCTGTCGACAAAGTACTTTTGGCAAAAAGAGTCCAAATACCTTTGAAACTTGCATATGCAATTACAATCCATAAAGCCCAGGGCATGAGTTTGGAGAATGTCACATGGAATTGTCAGTTTATTTCACAACCTGGACAGCTAGGTGTAGCTATTGGGAGAGCTGTGTCAATTAAGGGATTGCGAGTAGTAAACTTCAAAAAACACTACTGTAAGAAACATCCACAGATACTTTATAATTTTCATGACTCATTTTCCATTGGTAATGTTGTTGAAGATCTGTCATGTTGTCGTAATAGTCAAAAGTTAGCAAACGAAACATTTTCAGACAGTGATACATGTACTGCTTCAGATTCAGATCATTATGAACCATATAATGAAAACTGTGAAGGGGACTCAGATTTTTCAGATTCTGAAATTGAACATGTGCAGTTTATTGATGACTTATTTAGAGAAACAGGTGTAGTAAATGAAGAATTAGATTGGAAGAAGGCTTTCGAGAATGTAATTATTGAATTTTTAGACACACCAAATGAAAATCATATTTTAAAATTCAAAGAAATTGTTTATTTAAATCCAAATAAATTTTGTAACTGGTTTACCCGCAGGAGTCCATAATGGATGATGTTGGCCTAAATTGTTTTCCAGAGGGTACAGAAACTTTCTCTCAAAAACATAGGAATGATTATTTTATAAAGTTTAATGCGTATCTAAATTCAAATGATTTCAAATCGCATGCAACAAATGTACTGATACATTATCAACAAATTTTGGATGGACCAATTTACCAACTTCTTGTTAGCATATTATTTTATTTACAAAGTCAATATTTATTGAACTTAGAGTCACACCTAAAACTTGATCCACCTAAACCAATTGTGAAGCCTGCAGTTGATGCTGACATTGACTCGAGTGGAAAAGGCAAAATAAGATATGTCAGTGGGTATGTGTTAGCAAAACTGAAACACAACTTATCCAAAAGGATAAGAAACTCTTTGTTTGTAAAAGCAAAGAAAAATCAGATCATCACTGATCAGGATCAAATGACCATTCTTACTTGTTTATGTGCCACATATGATGAACTCAGTGAGTCATGCGCTGACCCTTCCTCTCTATATGAAACTAAAAGAAAACAAAATAGTCGGGAAGAACTTACAAATGTGTCAGATTATGCTTTTGGCTTTTTTCAAACTCTGGAATTAAGGTGCAGGGAAGAACTAACCCATTTGAACTTAGTTCTTTCTGGAAAAAACCTATATGCAGTAGTGAAAGACAGATTGTTAAATGACTCCAAATTATTTGAAGCATGGATGTATTGTGTATCCAAGTCAAAACCTTCGGTTGATAGTGAAGATGATGTTGAAAAAATTATGGCGGATTTAGTTATTTCATGTGAAAATTGCATTACTTTATTTCATTTGGTTGTTGATTTGTTTTTGAGAGTAAGTTTGAGTCAATTCCGAAGGGACTTTTTAACATTGTTGCGGAAAGAGAAAGGAAAAGCCCTCAGGAAAAAAGTATCTGAAAAAATTAAGAAATCTAGTAAAAATTTTGATATGAAATTTTATAATGGAGACAAATCAGTAAACAAATAAGTGTCATTTTTGAGAATGAAATCGGAATTAATTCAAAAGAAAAAAAAAATTTCATGATAGATCAAATTCATTTTCTAAGAAGGATTTAATATTGTTGTGTAAAGACTTAAAACTTGAAAAGATATCAACACAGGCAAACAAAGGTACTATCATTGAGATCCTAATGAAAGGTGTTATGGAGTATGACAGTCCCTTACCATCTGAAGGAGCAGGTACTAGTGGTTTACAAACAGTTCCTGTAACACAGGCCTCTTCCTCTGACCATCCACCTGCTTCTCCTGTACAACAGCCTTCTTTAGAGCAACCGCCTGGTTCACTGGTTTCTTCTGCTCAGCAGTCGATTTCTCCTGCACAAGCTGCAAAGAACAAAACAAAAGTAACAACAAAAACATCAAAATCAGCCGGTAAGAGACGATGCACACGAGGGAAAGGGAAAGGAAAAGGAAAAAGGTCAAAGAAAAGACAGGAAGAGGAGCAGGAAGATAATGAACACTGTGGAATTTGTAGTAAAGGTTATGTTGAAGGAGAACAATGGATTTCTTGTGACATTTGTGAAGGGTGGTATCACCGTCAATGTGTGAACTTGGAAGATGATACGGCCTGGGAAGAAATACAGAAGGAAGAGGCACAATTTACTTGCCCGATGTGCATGTAAATTTACTACAGTATGTTTTTTTCTATACATATATTTTTTTTAATTACATATTACATTTTATTAAGAGCAAAAAGGCATTTTAAAAAAATATACATTTTGTGCCTGTAATTTTTTACTTGAACAAAGTGTACAGTATCAATTGTTTAAAGTATTTTTTTTAAATACAGTACCCTGTTTATTGTAATCTTTTTTATGTCAAGTTGAACTTTTACACATCTGAATTTCTTTTCTTTTAAGTTTCTTTTTTCCCATATCAATATATTTAGAAAAATAATTCAATTATCATACAAAAACAGTTGCCCATAGCTTTTATCAGGAACATTAAATAAACACTTGTTTTAAAATGTTCCTGCTTTTATAAAAAGAAAACATTATTGTATTAAGATAATCAGTGATGATGGATCCAGGATGTCTGAAAAAAGGGGGCATTTACAGACTTAGAATGGCTTTGTTCCAGTTCAGTGATTTCCTATATAAATGAAGCAACCAATTTTTTTTTCAAAAGCGCCCCCCCCCCCCCCCTTTATGATAATTATCAAACTTTACATACATTTACATGTCATTTGAAAAAAAAGAATAAATACAGTGAACCTGTCTGAACCAAATCCATTTGGGACTGAAGGAATTGTTCCATATAGACAGGGGTTTGGTTTATACAGATTATAAATGTAATGGCATAGTTTAAACTGGACTTTGAATTCATTTTGGTTTAGACAGGGTTAGGGTTTTCGGTTTATTCAGGTTTCACTGTACATATATGTGCTTGTTACATGTAGGACCTCTGGGTTTTTGCATCCTCGGAAACCCAGGGGTTCTTCATTCGCACACTCATTCATCACCCCTGGGTCCCTTCGTATCAATTCCATCGTTTTAGACAGCTTTACAAATTTTCCTATCAAGCATTCTGATTGGACACATATATGTGCGTTCTTTTCCCCTGATCTTGAACTTTACTAAGTTGTAATAAAAAACAATATAAATCGTCCCTTAACAACATTGTTAAGCGACCAATCAGAAGGCTCGACTCAGAACTGTGTAAAACGAAGGAATTGATACGTATGGACCCAGGGGTGATGAATGAGTGTGCGAATGAAGAACCCCTGGGTTTCCGAGGATGGGTTTTTGATGATGATCTCAATATAGCTTTTTTTCTAGTTTATACTACTTCTTTCATATTAACCAACATGACTAAACAACTTACTTTCTGATTACTTTCTTTCAGTTGAGCTGCCTCCCTGTCACCTCCAGTGTTGGATTTCCTTGAAATCACAGTCTGCCCAAGAATAACTGAGTTCAAAGAGTTACAATAGCCAAGGTATGTAGGGTTGGTGTTAGCACCATTGTGTAGAGTCCTTTGCTGGCAGAAAACATTTTCTATAACATCACTGTTCAATCTTGAGGGAATTATCGAACCATGGGTCTTTTTAAAGTGTTCTCTACACAATTCCTCGAACCCTAGAATGCTGGACACAATGTCCTCTCTTGTTTGATGCGATATCAGACAGCGTTCTTTGTTCTTGATGTTCATGTTTGATTTAATTTCATTTTCCCAACTGATAAAAAAATTCATTGCTTCATGATTTTGTTTTAGTCTATCATCTTCTGAAAATGTTATTGGCCTCCTATCTCTGAAGTTTCGAATTAGTATGCTTGTATTTTCTAAAAGTTGAATTGTAGCATCAAGTTTATTCTGGTCATTTTTTAAACTAATTTTGAACTCCGTCATTAAATGAAGCATTTCATCATTTAAAACATCCTCTGCTAAATAGTTCCTCATCTTTAATTCAGACGTTAAGTAAAAATGTTCTTGCGTTAATTTGTGGTGAATAGGAAATGGATGAGATGAAATGTCCCAAGTATATGCTTCACGAAAATGTCTCCACTCAATATATAGATTTTGTAAATGTAAATGTCTTTTACATCCAGGATCAGTGCCACTCTTCAAAATATTATTGCGATTTTTTTTTATAACATGGGAGATATCCATAATAAATGAAATTTTTTCATCTCCAAATTTGTAAATGTTGTTAAATGAACATGTTTTAGGATCGCAGGATTTAAAATCTGGAACCAGAAGCTTAAAAAGGTCCCTGTTACTTTGTGCACCATCAGTACTTATGTAGTCTATGCTAAATCCAAAATTTATCAACATTTTAACAGTCTTCCATAGTAACAGATAGAGTTCATGTCCAGAAGCATTATGGGATGGGAAATGTGCAAAGGGAAACCTGAAAACTGTATATCCAAGAAAAACAAATTGGAGCACATGAGTTGCTAAAGTACGTTCATTTTTATTTGTTTTCATTTTTTCCAGCACAAGAGCTTCTGGACATATGTCCCTAAAGCCAATCAGTTCAATTTCACCATTTATTTTTCTTAATTGTAAATCAGGCTGGATAGACATTTCATCTATAATTAGCCCGCCTCGATATCCCTCAGGTGGTAAGCATTTCAGTTTTGCCTCGTTACTCATCCAATGAAGTGACTCTTTATTAATTCCAGCATTTTGATGTACAATGTTTTTAAACCGCTGTAACTGTTTTTCAGAAGGCAATATCAAGAAATTACTGGATCTTAAATCAGAGTACCCTCTAGGGCAGCGACACCACAAAGTTAAACACAAACGAATAATGTCCTTAGGCCATCTTCTACCATTTGGGTTTCTTTCCAAAGCCATTTTTTTGAGAATTTAAAAATAATTTCATTTTTTCACCACATTCAGGGAATATTTTATTTAAGATTATTGTCATATCAGTATTATCATTATGGGAAAGTTCAACGTGTTCAACAGGGTTTTCCTGTTCAGATGCCTTACATATAGGTACATTTGCATATGTAACCATTAATTTCATTCACAGCACCTGATTGTTCATTTGACATTTCTTTATGATTTTCAGCTTTTGGAATAGGTAATTGTAAAGTAACATCTGACTTTCCAAGAAATATACAGTCTTTACATGTTGATTTAACATTTTGTGAACTCTTGAAAGGGAGAACTTGGCAGCAAGATCTTGCCTTAAATCTTATGAAATTTGAATTTTCATCATCTATTTTGGAAACATTTTCAGTGATAAATTCATATTTTAACTTTGTGTCATCAATAACAGTAGTACCTTTACAATAAATCAAACTCCTGATTAATGGAAAAATACTTAAAAAATTGTATTTTTCACCAACATTTAAATATTTCAAGTCTCACTTTTTACCCATTACAAGTAGTTTCCAGCTATAATCCTCATTCAGTGCGATATCAAGAATCATTTTGACACCATTAATAACTTCGCCTGTCAAAAACCCAATAGTATAACTGGTGAGGGTTTTTTTCATTATGAAAAAATCATTGGGTATAGTTTTGGACAAATTTTCAAATGTAATTGTACATTCAGATTCGGATTGAGTTTTGATATCGGAGGAAATTTTCCATGTTAATCCATAATATCTTTGAGTTGTTTTAGTCCAGTCATCCAGACATCTGCCCTTTTTCACTTTGCATTTTGTAAAGAGTTTTCCAATCAAATTTCCAATTGCTGTGCTTGATGTTTTAAAATGAATTTTTTTCTTAATTTGATTCAAATCAACAAATTCATCGCAACTACCTTCATCTAAATTTAAAAACAACCAATTTAACAGAGAACTTTGTGATATTTCACTCATTATGTGACTCTTTGCTTCCAAAATGGGTTGGAAAATAGTTTTCTGTTTTTATATTTTTGCGCCAAGGAAAATCCGCGAAAATACTCGAGATTATCTATA
The DNA here is from genome assembly GCA_963971305.1 of Arcuatula senhousia. Lineage (NCBI taxonomy): Eukaryota > Metazoa > Mollusca > Bivalvia > Mytilida > Mytilidae > Arcuatula > Arcuatula senhousia. The sequence goes on from OZ020308.1 coordinate 32,596,308, forward strand.
TTGTACGTAGGCCGCATTTCCATTCGGAAGAAATCGATTTTCACAGGTGGCGCCGCGATATCTGCTTCCGTTCTTTCAACTCGAATGGCGTTCAAACTATAGAAATTATCGTACAAATGTTGTCATTTACGCCGGTAATGTTGCTTATAGTGACTTTAAATGACTATTTTCAGAAAGAATAATGTATTTGGAGTTAGCCGATGTACAGTTTGGTAAGTACAAAGTTATTTTTAATTAGAAAATTGAGCAGAATTCCTATGTGATACCCCAATGTAAACAAAGTAGAGTGACTTACCTTCGCTTCGGTTCCCTTCGGGAAGCTCGCTTTTTGATAGTAACCCATATACTCCTTGAAATAATGTTTTGTCTGATATAGTGTAAAGATAGAATGACAAAAAATATATAAGTCAAGAAAAAAGGGGGGTGAACATTAATGGGGCTCCAAATGGGGTCCTGTCCACAAGTACCTGTGCCTTTGAGCAGTGATTTTTAAAGGAGCTTGGTGCTACAAATCCTGCACTCATAGTAATTTTAACGGTCTGTATCTAAGCAGTCAGAAAGGTGGTCAGAACGAGACAAAAGAATATGCGCTTTTCAGAAAATAAGTTAGAATTTGATTCGGCATGTTTACGTAGTAACTATGGGCATTAAAAAGTTTATTACAGCAACTTTTAAAATAAATTGTGATATAAAATATGTAAAATGAAAGTAAACAACACCGAATTTGCCTTGGTATTAAATTTGCAGCGTGAAAAGAGCACTTTTCTCATGTTAAGTGATATTATGGGGTCTGATTTCCTTTGTGACAATTAAAACATCATGCTCCTAAAAATCTGAAAAAAAAATATATACAACAGATAAGACTCCATTCTTTCTGATAAAAAATTCCTTAACCCGTCGCTATAGCGGTATTGATAAAAATGATTGTCAAAGTTGTTCTTAAGTTATTTGTGAATCCCCCTTTCTAAATATAGAAATTTCATTCATAAAATAGATAAACATTGAGGGTATCTCATACCCAGCTAAAAATAGCAATGGTCTACTCGACTTCCTAAAATATTTTTTCTTTAATTCTGCAATATATAAGGCCTAAACTGGTAAAACTGTTTAAATTTTACTTTTTATTAATATAATGCATGTTTTTATAATAAAATGATAATAAGCAAATGTAAAATGACGTTTTAGAAGGGGGAGGTCTATTAAGTGAGGTTTGTTCGATTTGTAAAACTGTAATCGTCTCCCTTCATTTGCCTAGCAACGTTTTAGACTTGCTTGTGACAAAAAAAAAAAAACATTTTTCTCCGATTTCCTTAAAATTTTGTCAACAAAAAAAGCATAAGATTGGTCGTCATCTGTCAAAGTATGTAACCCGTCGCACTTACCATTATTTTTTAAATTCAACATGTTTATCACCTTTATAGAGTTCCGGTTATTCCTTAGAGATAATAAATTCCTTTTTTGTCACAAATTATTATTCTATGTGTAAAACATCCTAACTAAGAAAAAAGTACAATTGTTTGTCCATTCACTTGTACCCGAACTTGAAAATAACCATGACCTACTTTTTATTAATCAAAAGATTAAGTTGGTGATTTCAGCTCACCGCGTCATTCAAAATGATGTGTTTTTCGGATTAGTTAGACATACAAAATATTTACAAGGGAGATAATATTTTGTCACCACCTGTCTGACTGTAAGTTCTACTATTCCAAAGCACTTGAGTTAACTCTTGTTATGACTTTAATCGGTGTTGATTGATGTTCAGTTGTTTTGTGTTTTTGTTGTTGTTGTGGGTTTCATCATGCTGTCATAGTTCATGTTTTTTTGGGTTTGTCTTTGCCCTTTCGGACTTTTGATACACAGAAGCCACATTGGCACCCCTTTGTTTCTTTTCTCTATTGCCTCAATTTATATGAATAGATATATTGCGTAAAATTAATATTAAATAGCAAAAACTAATTTTGTACAGATATTTATTTTATTATTTGAATTTATACTTAGTCTATTGCATTAATAGTTTCTTTTTTTTCAGGAGACAGCATGGAACCACACCAAGGAATGAAATTTTCGACTTTCGATCGGGATAATGATAAGAATAAAGGGTCTTGTGCAAAACAATATAAAGGCGCTTGGTGGTACGAAAATTGTCATAGTAGTAATTTAAACGGCCAATATCTAGGAGGACCCCATGAAACATTTGCAAATGGAATGATTTGGAGGCATTGGAAAGGATGGTACTACTCCCTAAAAGCTACTGAGATGGCGATACGTAGATTATGATTATAGACTACAAAAACATACAGTTATTATATGCCTATTATTATTATTTTATTTTTTTTGAGCACTCAGATTTTTTTTAAATCAGTCAATATGTAACAACAAAAAAATAAACACAACATAGAGAATAAAAATAGGAGGATGTTTAGAAAGGTTATGATAGAGTGCATACATAATGCTTAGAGTAAGAGTAAAGTTTGGGGTTTAGTTTACAATCTAATTAAAGTATATAATTGCTAGGTAAATTCATGAAAAATAAAAAACAATTATTACACAATTCGTACAATTAAATATTTGTTATTTAAGTTAATGTAATTTATTCCTTTATTTAATACCCTTTAGCCACTAACCGTAAGGCTATAAAAGCTAGTAGGGATTCATCATCGTGCTCATATTGTTTCTTTTTTTTATTTATTTAAAGTAATATTAGTTTACATAATTATCAGACAAAGACAATACATTATTATTTAACATATATACAAGACATTACATATATAGCAACAACATAGACATTACATTGACAATGACACTTAAACGACACAGACAAAGCATTCAGTACATGCAAAACATAAATTTTATAACGCATGCGGGCTAAGTGTATACATACTATGGTATAATAAAGTAATAAAATTAGAAGAATCAAACAACAAGTTGGATTGAAAAGTTTTTTTAAAAATCCAGCCAATGATAAAGCACTTTACATATGAAAAATTTAAAGGGTGTCTTCAAAGAGGCACGCTACTAGAAATTTATTTCAATCCATAAGATATTATAAAAGTAGTTGTAAATGGGTGCTTTCGCAGGAGTCCGCAATGGAAATATTTTTCAATCCAATAGCATTTAAAATTAAGATTATGATACAGGCCTGGGAGTATCTTTTCTGAAGTTTTTCAACTTTTCCTCAAATTAAAACAAAAACCAAGAAACTTTTACGATAAATAAAAGTCAATTATCTAACACTATTGAACAATACATACAACAGACAGGAAACACATAAAAGAAATTTCATCTCATGCAGATCAAGCGCAGTAGCAGGGATTTTTGCGCTTCCTCTGCATGGACTCCATTTTCTTACATTATTGCATGTTATTAAACTCTTCTAAAAAAGACAAATATTTATTTAGTATGCAAGCATTTAAATCTTCTCCATTGTAGTTTCGATATATCCATATAGATTTTGTATATGCATATATGAATTCTACAGCTTCTTTTTCATGTATAAATAGTACATTTTCGGGTGTCATAATGTAGTTGGGTAAATTTGTATTATCCCTAATATCAAACTCTACATATCGTCTAAAATAATAGAGACGTTTACATTCTAAAAATAGATGCTTAACAGTTTCTACTTGTTGCTTACAATAGTTACAGTCTGTATTGTGAACATGCATATTTCTTTCACGCATTTTTTGTTTTGTAAGTAATATATTGTGTATCACCCGAAAAAGGAAATCCCTAACATAGTTTTGTCTGAGGTTATTTAGGATTGTCCAAGTTTCATTAAAATCAACTAATGGATGAAGATTCTGTATAGTATGTTTAATATAATATTTTCAAGTTCAATAATATCATAATATATTTCTTTCTCTGACTTTGAAAGATCAATTTTCCCTTTAACTCTAATATAAATTTGTTTTAATTTTCTATAACTCTCTGGTAATAAATGAACATTATGAACATATCTATTGTTACTGTATTCTGGTAAAATATCTCTAATTGTATATCCCATATAATATATGAAAAAAATTACCCATTGTGCCGATCCCCTTTTCAAAACCAAAGAAACCATCCTCAAAAGCATAGCCTCAATTTTAAAATCTAAAAATGGCAATTGCAATCCCCCTTTTTCTAAAGGCATGGCTAAGCTTTTCCTGCTCAATAACTCTTGACTTCCCTCCCAAAAAAATAAATAAATAAATTTCTTGATCTTTTTTAAATAAAAATCAGACGGGGGAATGACCCTTGCTACAAATAATAGTTTGCTCAATATAAAAGTATTGGTTACCAATATCTTATGTTTAAAATTAAGTTTTCTCTCCAACCAATGATTTACAATATCTCTAATACCATGGAAGACTTTGTTCCAATTAATCTCTATATAATTTTCTCCAAAAAATATACCCAAAACTTTCACACTAAGTTTGATTAAAATTCGCAGTCTCGATGGTAAAGTTGTGTCATGAACATTTATACGCAAAATATCAGTTTTATCTTCATTTATTTTAGATCCTGAGACTGCGCCGAAAGATTTAAAATGTCCAATAACCTTATCATATTCATGTATATTTTTTAAATTGCAGTGCAATCATCCGCATGCTGAAAGAGTTTGACTATGTGATCCCCGTTCGGTATATGTATACCCTGTATAGTATCGTCTGATTTGATTTTCAAAGCTAGCGGATGTATTGCTAATGCATATAAGGACATAGATAAGGGACAACCTTGTCTAATTGATCTCTGGACTTTTATCTTTTCAGTGAAGGTACCATTTACTTGGACCTTACTAAAAATATCTTTATATATTATATCCACCCATCTAATAAAACAGTTTGGTAATTTCATTCTATACATGACATTTTTTAAATAGTTTAATTCTATACGATCAAAAGCTTTCTCTTGATCAAATGTGGCTAAATACACTGGTTGTCCACTAAATTTCATGTGTGACAAAATGTCATCAATAGTAAGTAGGTTATCAAAAATGCTTTTCCCTGGCCCTGCACCAGTTTGATTGCTTTCAACCTGTTTATTTATGACTTTAGCTAAATTGTAGCTTAGAAATTTTGTAACAATTTTGTAGTCAAAACATAAAAGGCTAATGGGTCTCCATTGTTTTAGATCCTTTCTATCCCCCTTATTTTTATAGTTTAATGTTATAATACCTATTTTCATGCTATCAGATAATTCTCCATTTAAGTAAATGTTGTTGATGACTTCAGTGAGTTCATCCCCTAGAATATCCCAAAAACATAAATAAAATTCCTTCCCTAACCCATCTATACCTGGAGATTTGTTGTTTTCAGACTTCTTAATTAACTTTAGAACTAGCTCCTTGTTGACAAAAGTCTCAAAATTACCTACATCTTCATCATTTAAAATGTTAAAATCCACATTATCTAAATATGTTTCAATATACCTACTATCAATGTCCTGGCTCTTATATAAATCTGTGTAAAATTCATGAACTCTATCTAATATATCTGACTTACCATTAATAATGTTCTGATCTTTATCAAATAATTCTTTTATTTCTTAACCTTTCCCCCTTTTCTCTTCTATCTTCTTTAAAAAAGTGATGTTGTCTATATCCTCTTCATAGAAATCTTGTCTTGATCTTATACAAAAACCCTTATTCCTTACCTTTTCAATGTCTTTAATCTCATCTTTAATTTGCTTTATTGCCCCCATGTCCATATTTACCTTATTTTCTTCCTGGCTTAGTTTATCATATAATTCTTTAATCTTACCTGCTTGAGATTGAGCTAATACTGAGGAGAAGGATATTGACATTTGTCTAATCCTTTTCTTCAGTAATTCCCACCATTCAATTATATTGTACTTACCCTTTTCTGTCTTCCAATGTGCTATGTAATTTTTTATATATTCTACATACCTTTCATTATCCAAAAGACTTGTATTTAACTTCCAAAACCCTTTTCTCCATACTTGCCTTTCTAATTTAATATCTGTTATAAGAGCCTTGTGATTTGATTTATCAAATACTGAATACTTACATGTAAAAACTTGGTCAATTGCATCTTGGCTTATGTATAGTCTATCTATTCTACTGCCCCCTGTAGTAGACACAAAAGACATAACCTTCTGGTCTTTATGTAAATGCCTGAAAGTTTCATTAAAATCCATAAGGTCTTTTATCCTATTCCAAATACCTACCATTTCCCTATCCAGCCATACATTTAAGCGTTTAGTATATTTATTGTCATATATAAAATTAAAATCATCCATCAGACAGAAAATGTTATCTACAGATTTATCTATACTAAGTAGATATTCATATAATCTGTTAAAAAAATCTCTTTGTTGTACCACATATGCAGCTGGAACAGCATATATATTCAGAATATGTACAGTTTTATCATTTTGTATAAAACTCACATGTACCAGTCTACCTTTTAAAGGTCCTGGAATATTATATTCTTTAACATTTACAATATCTTTATTAATAATGGTAATTACACCTGTATTCCATTGGTGGAGAGAACTATAAAAGTTAAATTCATTGTACTTTTCTTCAATATCATGTATATTAAAATTAGTACCTGTTTCTTGTACACAGTATGTATCAATATTTCTTTCTATTTCTAGAACATTTTGTATCTTATAATCAAAACCTCTTCTGACATTTAGTGACAATAACTTCATCAAAATATATATAAAAATATAAAATCTTAATTATAGTGGTTTATGTCTTAATTGTGTCATGTTAGAGAGGGATTCAGTACTATATTAAATATAATAATCTAGACTCTTGTCTGTTTTCGGTCATCATCATTTCATGTTCATTGTATCATCATTTTCATGTTCATCGCCTGTAAATAACCTATATAGCGTTGCACGGGCGTAAAACACCAACTCACTCACTCACTCACGCATTTGCATCGGATCCAGACTTTTTCTCTCCTTTCTCTTTTTTGATTTTGTTGTTTTGGTAGAGTTTTGTGATATTTGAGCTTTGTTAAGCTTAATAAAGTCAGTTTTGCTAAATTTCCCTTTTTCAATTTTTTTATCACTTTCACAATTTACCTCATGATCTTCATTTATCTCTCCTTCTTCTAGGTCATGCATGTTTTCTAGTCCTACAACGTCAATAAACTCATCCGTGGCTGCATTCGACAAATCATTTTCACCTATTTGCTGTTCTGTAACGTGGTGGTTTTTCTGAGTGGAATTATCCTCCTCAGAAAAATCCACGCTACTATTGTTGCTATTATCGGTTACGTTGTCCGATTCGGGGTTCATATCGGAAACCGTGAGTCCATTTACATCGAGCTCAGTGATTTCATTAGCGTTTTCATTGTTATCGGTATTATTTTCATTATCGCCATTCACTATGGTGTCCTGACTAGTGTCAGCTTGCGAACTTATAGATACGTCGTCCGTTGACGATTCGGCACTTGAGACTGTGCTCTTATTCTCCGCATCTACACTTTTGCGTTCTTCCGAATGAGCCGTAAACCCCATGGTTGACCATGGGGCCCTACGGCCATTCGGACACGCACGTGAAGTGTGACCGTACGCCCGGCATTGAAGACAGTATGGATCTTCATCTACCTCATGTGGATATGTTCCAATTAGATCAGAGACACAGTCTCTTGAGAAATGCCCTGTTTCCCCACATTTATAACACTTTTCAGAGTTTCTTTGCACATATTCATATTCATTAGGACATACCCTTGCCTCATGACCGATTTTACCACATTTAAAGCACTTTTTACCAACTGGCTGCCCTTCGTACTTGACTGTTACCAGCTGACCACGCACATACATTTTTCTAGGTATGTCTTGTTTGATCTCTCTAACAGTTATAATTCTGACTCCACTTTGAACTGTGGGGTATTTTGTGAAGCTAGGTTTTGAGATTAGTGTGCAGTACTTCTTTAGTTTTTCATATGTGGGTTTTATTTCATAAGGTAGCCCGTAAATCACTACATCAGTTGTGTCTGATTTAGTTTCGAACTTCAAAGATTTAGTATGCTTAAAAGTGTACTTGACATTTTTGATTTCTACTTCCTTGTAATCACGTATTAGGACATCTCTACAGTTAAGATAAGTCAGATAAAAAACAAGTCCTACCTTCTGGCAGCATCTTATATATTCCTCTACACTAAGCTGTGTCTGTAGCCAGTTTAGTAGATCAATAGTATTTATGCCATTTTCTTCGTTTGGTCTCAGTGGGGCAACTGTAACCGTACTCTCTCTAGGTATTTCTCGCTTATTCCCTATGAAGACTCCATATGTTGTTTCGCCATCAGACATCTCTGTGGTCGTCTCTTCTGCTGCCGCTGCCCCACCCGGCATTTCGGTGAAAGCATGCAGCTCTAGTGTTATTAGCCGCTTCAAAGTGCTACTATACAAAATACTAGATATTCTTGAACACTAAGTTGATATCTTTCTATTTAAACACTGTTTACCGTTGGTACGCTAGTGAGTTGTTCTCAGAAGACATGTTGACGAATTAATGAGTGAGTGAGTGAGTTGGTGTTTTACGCCCGTGCAACGCTATATAGGTTATTTACAGGCGTTGAACATGAAAGGGATGATAAAATGAACATGAAATGATGATAATAAATGAAATAGGGGGTGGGGTTGGAAACAAAGGACCGGTAAATTTTGAAGAACCACAGAAAAAGAGAAGAGGTGGGTAGGGGCGGAAAATTTAGCCTATGTGCACTACTTGGCGGTCCACAAAGGGGCCTTTTACGTGCATGAAGCGTGGCACTCTCCACACACGTTGGCTCACTATGGTCGGCGGTCAGGTTTTCCGTATTATAGACTGACAACCCCCGCGGACGAGGGCCACCCTATTCAGCCACCTAGGGTACACACTTGGTCGCTCTGTGGGCTGAGCACTGACCCGACGTCAGAATCCCAAGACCCTTAGTCGCCTCTTACGACAAGCTAGGCTCTGCTGCGGGCCTATTCGCCACCCGGGCCCCGCACGGGACGACGAATTAATGATAATACGACAAGAATGCCCATTATTGTTTATGATTTGCTATGACATGTACATCTTCAAGAACAGGGCAAGACAAGCTGGTTGGTTTGGTCTCTTTTCGAATAGGAAAATGCGTCACCAAAATTTTGCATAGCTTTTGATTAGATGCCATGTTTTTGAAAATATGATTGCCTGTCTCACCAAATGCCTATGTTTCTATTTATATCAGTAAGCTGATAAGTAAATTTATCATTTAATATGTCTAAAACCGTGATATGCAAGTTCTGGTATTTGTTGACCTTTTCAAACCTAGCGATTTTACGGTTCATCTTTTAAACTGTTTAAGTTTAGATCTATATGTTAGTATATGTACACCAGGCACTAAATATAGAGTTTAAAATAAAGTGCAGCAAGTCCTAGATATTATAACTTTTAACTGTGATACTTTAAAAAGTTAAATTTATTATTTTCTAAGTTCTGCTTTTTTCTCGTTTTCAGTATAGCCGATTTAAGAATAATATCACATATACTCTTTAAAATCATGGGACTTTCAGTAACTATATAACTAAATGTGTTCACTAATATGGCATTAAATAAATAAATAAGAAAATATATACATAGAGTGCCATTACAGTTCATTTGAGCTGATAATATGTCCGTTTTGCTGTACTTACATGGATACTCAATTATTATTCAAAAAGTCCACTTTGTCCTGATGAATCTTTATACATTTGTATTTAGATTGAGTTCTTCAATGTTTTTTTAAGAAGAATATTGGAAGTGATCACGTGACGATGATGGGTTTTTATAGTCGTGACTATAGAGGAATGTCCCCTTGCAGCGACTATATAACAGTTAAAAACTGTTAAAGACACGATATGAGCCATGGGTCGTCCAGCCCATGACACACATCCGCCATTGTTAGCTGCTCCACAGTATACTTCGTTGTCGCTCGAACAGTGCCCGTCTTACACCACGGATATGTACTGGTCGGAAATTGCAAGACGATCACGTGACCATCCAAAATTCAATTCAAAGTTACTATAGAGTTTAATACTGAAAGGTGTTCAAGAAATTCTACAAAAAAACTTCAATTATGTATTTTTAGAACTTCTTTTTTCATACTTAGAGCACTAAAACAAAGCATGTCTTTTTCACATTGAATTTTCAAAGTGTTTCTCTCGAAAGGTCTTTTTTTTCGTAGACAATATCCCTTGAAATAGCATTCCCATATGTTATTTCATTTCGTATACGCTTGAATTGTCAGAGAAATTCGAATAAAAAACAATACTGCAAGCAAAAAATTGGCTGCTGGGAATGTTATTTTAAGGGATATTGTCTACGAAAAAAATATTTTTTTTACCAACAAACAGCTTGTTTTGTCTAATTTTAAACATATGAACAACAAATATACGACTATGGTACCAAATTAATCGAAAAATCGAAAAACAATAATCACTTTATCATATTTGTAAAGCTTTACAAGAATTCATATTCATGAGCTTAATCCCGCCTTAAGCATGGGCACTGTTTATTATTGTTAAATATGATTATTGACCTCGGTAAATTTACCTAGAATGGATATAGACTGTTCATATACATAATAACACCGGCGGTTAAACTAGGTAATTGGTCTTTATAAACTGTCTTTATAACTACTTATACGTTTAACTGTTGCTTTGACCCTTGCAGGAAACTCGTTACATTAAGTATCTGTCTTTCTAAGAATCATGCAGGGTTTATGATAATGGTGATTTATGGTAAAAAATAACACATGGGTTTCTTTACATTTTCTGAATCAAGATATAGTGTTATTGTTGAAAATCGAGTCTGTTTTCCACAAAGGTCTTGGTCATTGGAGAAATCAGTGTTTTGAATTATAATGAAATGCATAGCAAGAAAAGAGTTATCTCCCTTGTTTACAATATTTTTAATGCAATCTAGGTAAATTTTATCTCTTATGACCAACATCATAGAAACAAATGGCTGTTGTTTTTGTTAATAGGTGACCATTCTGTATTAGAAACCATGTTCAAAACCATGTGTTATTTTTTACCATGAATCACCCTCTGCATGATTTTTAGAAAGACTGGTACTTAATAACACAGTGAGGATTACACTTGATTGTATGTCAGCAAGAATCAGTAAATTCTGAAGTGGTGCTTATTGTCTGTACCACGAAATGGTGTCTTTCGATTCACTACATAGTTCGATAAGTTTAGCAATGTATGCGTCTTAGCTTCCGATTAACCATCTAGTTCTATATCTAGATTTGCAATTAACTCTTGGTTTGGGACGTAATTTCGACTGTTTAAAAAAAGATCTCACCTTTACAATAATTACTGATCAAATGGTTAGATGGATTCATTTACATTTCTATATGATTTGATATTCTTTTCATGAGTTATACTAATAACAGGTGCTTCAGGACTCACCAAATTCACTGAAAATAACGGAAAACGATAATTCCATTTACTAGTATCTTCCTTTGGTACAGATGGCTGAAAAAAAAATCACATGCAATTATATTTGCAACCAGTTTGTTGACTAACAAAGAGCACATTTAAGATAAACTTGCTGAAATAATTTTTTGAAATGACTTGGGTTTGATGATTTAAGTTTACAATGACTATAACATTTAAATAAAAAAATAAATTTTATTTATAAACTATGCTGAAATTTTTAATCTCAACATATGATAGAATAATCCTGTTTGATCAAATTCATTCACTAATTAACTAAGTTTTTGTAGTAAATGTTGTCAAATAAATTAATGAATAAAAATGATGCTAGGATAGGCGAAATAAATATTGACAAAATCGGGAAACCGTTGCCCGAATTTTAGCATCTTTGGCTAACATCGAATAGTAACATGAAATAAAGTTTATTCAAACCAGTAATAATAAACTAATTTAGCCGTGGTAAATAATAAGAATTAAAATTACTACAAAGTTTCAGACAATTAATTTTGTAACGCCTGATGTGCGATTCACTAGCCAAACATTTTATCCAGACTATAAAGAACACATAATAAAACCATATGACTAAGATCAACCTGTGCCTGGAATAGGCAAAACATTTTTTTTTAATTTAAACGGATAATTTATAGCTTTGATGTTTGCACGAAGCTGTAACATATTAAACTCAGAGAGAGAATAATTTATTTATATACTTTCTTCACCATAGCTTTGATTATTTCTATTTCAAGTCATTCTTTTAAGAAAAACATTATATTTAAGTTTTGATACATGTAATATTCCCTTTGGTAATAAGATTAAGTTAAAACTATTTTAGATGGATAAATCACATGTTAATGTGCAACCACTTAGTTTCACTTCGCTTATATGACAAAAATATAGTGCAAAATTATATTTTGTGAAGGAGATGAATTAATGGAATAATTATATTTTAATAAAAATCATGACCGTGCTCCCTGACTAAAATAAATCTCTGTCAAACTGGCAATATAAACCATATAAATATATGTTTGACTCAACTTCGTCTGTAGAAGGCACCGGTATCATGAATCTAGTCAATGCATTTTTGTATTTCATGAGTTTATTTGTAAAACATACGCTAGCTTACATGGAGCAATCCAAGTCTTTAATTGTTCTTAGGCAGAGCATATTTAATACTGAGAGTACATTTTGGGATGAATTAGTTCGTTCCGAAATTTCCTGTTCAAGTCAATGTTTAAGGAATTCAAAGTGTCTAGTAGGACATTACCATCCTGTTTCAAAACGTTGTTCTTTATACTGCTCTAATCGGCTTGTATCTAGCCCGTCAGAAGAGGGAATGATGCTGATCATTGAAAACCGACAATATGTTGGTAAGTAAATTTTATTTAAGTTGTTTTATATGCGTTATTTTTAAGCGTTCTAAAAACGGCTCAAGGAATGGGTTGCACTAAAATAAATTGAGCATTTAAGGCTCAAAAGCGTTCATTTTTATACAAAAACAAATTGTAAAAAGATTTTGCGTTTGAACAACTGCCAGTTATACAGAGAAAAATATTTTGTTTACTATTCATCTTTTTACTGATACAAGTGAAAAGTGGAAATATAAAAATCAAAAGGCTCACAGGAGCCTGAATCGCTCCCCTGGTCTTGTTGTCAACCCTATAAAGACTTTTGTATCGCTAAATGAGCTGAATATTTAAGCAGGAGAAACTTTTTTCTATCTGCAATAGTTTTCATTCATCACTATTATTCATCTTTTAAGGGTCTGTAACCCCTATAAGGGGTTGGTTATCTGACAACTTCATCCTATGAAGAATTTCAAATTTGTAGAGCTAAATGAGCTGAACGTTTAAGCAAGCAATAGCTTTTCTCCATCTGCAATAGTTTTCATTCTATAGGCCAACAACATGAAAAAACACTATTTTTCACCTTTAAGGGGCTTTAACACCTATAAGCGGTCATCTGACAACTTTGACCTTATGAAGACTTTTGTAAGCTGAACATTTAAGCAAGCAACAGCTTTCTTCTATCTGCAATAGTTTTTATTCTATAGGCCAAATACACATTTCATTTTTGCCTTTAAGGGGCTGTTACCCCTATGAGGGGTCATCTGACAACTTTGACCTTAGGAAGACTTTTGTAGAGCTAATTGAGCTGAACATTTAAGCAAGCAACTGCTTTTCTCTATCTGCAATAGTTTTTATTCTATAGGCCAAAAACACATTTTCTTTGCCTTTAAGGGGCTGTAACCCCTATGAAGGGTCATCTGACAACTTTGACCTTAAGAAGACTTTCGTAGAGCTAAATGAACTGAACATTTAAGCAAGCAACAGCTTTTCTCTATCTGCAATAGTTTTTATTCTATAGGCCAAAAACACATTTTTATGCAATTAAGGGGCTGTAACCCCTATTAGGGGTCATCTGACATCTTTGACCTTATGAAGACTTTTGTAGAGCTAAATGAGCTGAACATTTAAGCAAGCAACTGCTTTTCTCTATCTTCAATAGTTTTTATTCTATAGGCCAAAACACATTTTTTTTACTTTAAGGGACTGTAATCCCTATAAGGGGTCTCTGACAACTTCGACCTTACAGGGACTTTTGTAGAGCTTAAAGACCTGAACATTTAAGCAAGCAACAGCTTTTCTCTATCAGCTATAGTTTTCATTCTATAGGCCAAAAAACATAAAAGAATTATATTTTTGACCTGATAAGGGCCATAACCCTATTAAGGGTCATCTGACAACTTCGATCTTTTTTGAATTGTCAATTGACGACGGACGAGAGACGACGAAGGACGCATAGTGATGGCATAAGCTTACATTGCCTTTGGCCAGGTGAGCTACAAATTATAAGGCTAAAAACATATTGATTGTGGTTTTGTCCATGTTATCTTGACTTTTCAGATGATTGCAGTGCTACATGCGACACAGGCGTGGTTGAAATCTTAGGAGTCGGTCCTGTTTATTGTGAAAACACCAAACATGGAAGTGGCTGGACTGTAAGTTTTAAGTAAAATAACGAGCACAGCTTGCACCGAGAATTGCCCACGAGAACAGAGCGCTCTATGTCATGTTCCCGCGAAAAAAAGCCTTATGCTGATATCGAATTTTCATGGTCCGGATAAATTTCCATCACATTCTCCACCACTCGTTAAGACTTGTCACATATAAACGTAGTAATAACGCAATGAATAGGAGTCTGAAAGACGATTGGGTCGGATATGCGTCCCAAGTTTACAGGTGAGGCGCTTATTTTTGATTATACACTTTTTAAGGTATTGTATGTTTTTTTAAAACATAATAAAAGTATGAAAGAAACGATGGTGGGGCAAATATTTACTAGCAACGTAAGTAATTTGTGCTTTTCATTTATTTATGTACACGACATTTCAATGAAGTCATTATTCGAAATGTGGATCGAAACATCACGCGCTCGTACATTTCTAAGCGCCATTCTCAGAATCATCGTCACGTTTGACACAAAAAATGTTTTAACAAAGTTATGTTGCTCCTCGGTTGCTGTCGTCACTCAAGTGTTTCTCCTCGTTTACTGTCATTCCTTAAGAAATTTTACGGTAGACATCGTGCACTCATAGACAAATATGGGATTTCCATCTCTCAGAGGGGTGTATATGTTGGATTGTCATAGAGTTTTCTTTTATCTTCCTTCACTTGGTTTAGCAGAGAATTGGAAATTGGCAGCGCGACAGGTGTGCTATAGCAGGCTGGAACCGTTTACTCTTCCAGGGCACCTGATTTCACTTTCATTACGACTCGATTTCGCGCTGATAATTTATATTTTGTAGTTTTTGTGTTTCCAGGTTTTGTATGTTGTCCTGTCCGTGTTTGTGTTAACTGGTTTTGTCTCTGTCCTTTCGGACTTTATACATTTGGATGCCCAATTAGTACCTCTGCTTCTTTGTCACGACAATTCTAATTTTCGAATGACCAACTGCAGTAATTGCTTCTGAGATAACATACCAAGGAACGTAATTTATTCCAGTACATTTGGATATTGGTTTTCCCAATTTTTTTTCTTATTATAATCTTCCAAATGCTTTTGCATAAGTCTACGGGGTAGCAAACCAGTTTGACTCACACAGTGGTAAAGTCACATGATAATTTCTGTATAATGGAGGTTTTTGTCCGGAAAAGCTAAGAACTCGGAAAATTACATATTTTGTCACGATCTAGATGTTTTCCAGTTTTTGTGACACCCCATTTACCATATTAATAAGTAACATCTAAATGGACTATATACATTAATAGCGCACATGAAACCGCCTTTCCTGTAGAAAAATCGGAATTTTTGTGCAGATTTTATGAAAATGTACCAGATTTTCCCATTTCGCCTACACAATAGAAAGACCTTTCTTTTTTACAATAATGTCTGGATCCGTCCCTTCTGTACATGAAACAACATTAAAACTAGAGGCTCCCAGGAGCCTGAATCGCTCACCTGATCTCTTATGCCAAAGTTTGGATAAATTTCACAAACTTTCAAGTATACAAAGTTGCAAAACAATCCCTTCAGTGGTTTCATAGAAGATTTTTGGAAATCAGTTTTAAATAATATAAAACACAGTTAAAGGGCAACAACCTGTAAGGTTTGATTGTTGATTGTTGTCTGCTTCATGTCCCGTCGGCGATATTGCAGCCATCATCGGGACAAAAACAGGTTATTATTACTGAATAAAACTTTGATATAAAACAAAGTCAAAAGACCGAAACTAAAATGTTTATCACCAATAAATAGATAAAAGTAGACATTAAAACAGACTAAGTAAAAGATAAAAATATATCAATAATATTTGTATACTTATAACAAACAACCTGTAAGGACCTTTGCGGATTTTTCTCTATCTCTTATACTTTTCGAGTTATAAGCCAAAACCAATGGTCTGACCCCCCTGTTCTATTTTTAGCAATGGCAGCCATGTTGGTTGATCCACGTGTATATAATTCACAAACTTGGTAGAGGACATCCTAAAGATCAAGTGTACCAAGTTTCAAAGCAATCCGTTCAGTGGTTTCAGAGAAGAAGATTTTTGAAAATCAGTTAAAATTAATGGAAAAAAAACAGTTAAAGGGGAATAACTCTTAAATGGCTGATCTGACAATTTTGACCCTGAAATCATTTTTTATAGATCTCAATGAGCAAAACAATTCTGCAATGCTAACTTTTCCTGTAGCTCTAACGGTTTTCAAGATATTGTCCAAAAACTGCAAAAATGGTCAATTTTGACGCATAAAGGGCAATAACTCCTAAAAGGAGTGGTTTCACAACTTCGACTCAATGAAAATATTTGTAGAGCTTTTGATGCTGAACAAGGAACGTTGCATCGGATTTTCTCTATCTCTTATACTTTTCGAGTTATAAGCCAAAAACAATGCTCTGACCCCCCTGTTCTATTTTTAGCAACGGCGGCCATGTTGGTTGGTCAAGGTGTATATAATTCACAAACTTGGTAGAGGACATCCTAAAGATCAAGTATACCAAATATCAATGCAATCCCTTCAGTGGTTTTAGAGAAGAAGATTTTTGAAAATCAGTTAAAATTAATGGAAAAAAACAGTTAAAGGGGAATAACTTTTAAACGGCTGATCTGACAATTTTGACCCTGAAATCATTTTTGTAGATCTCAATGAGCTTAACAATTCTGCAATGCTAACTTTTCCTCTAGCTCTAATGGTTTTCAAGATGTAGTCCAAAAACTGCAAAAATGGTCAATTTTGACGATTAAAGGGCAATAACTCCTATAAGGAGTCGTTTCACAACTTCGACTCAATGGAGAGATTTGTAGAGCTTTTGATGCTGAACAAGGAAGGTTGCTTCGGATTTTCTCTATCTCTTATACTTTTCGAGTTATAAGCCAAAAACAATGGTCTGACCCCCCTGTTCTATTTTTAGCAACGGCGGCCATGTTGGTTGGTCAACGTGTATATAATTCACAAGCTTGGTAGAGGACATCCTAAAGATCAAGTATACCAAGTTTCAAAGCAATCCCTTCAGTGGTTTCAGAGAAGAAGATCTTTGAAGAAAAGTTAACGGACGACGGACGGACGACGGACGACGGACGCCTAACGATGACAATAGCTCACATGACCCTTCGGGTCAGGTGAGCTAAAAAGAACGACAATTCAATATCCACAATGAAAATTTTAAAATCATCTCTTATGAAAAAAAATGGAATCAATACTTGAGGTTTTAGTTACGCAATTTAACTACCAACTTATTACAAAAAATAAGTTATTTGCTTCATCTTAGTTTGTTGTTACTCTCTGTTTATTATTTATTTCACTGTTTAAAATTTATAACAACTTTTATCTTTGCTTTAGGTATTTCAGCGTCGTTTCGATGGTTCTGTGGGTTTTTATCGTAATTGGGAGAACTACAAACATGGATTTGGGGACATGAATGGAGAGTTTTGGTTAGGTAAGAAGATCTTACATCTGACATAAAAAAAAAATGACTTTATAAGATTGATTGCAGTTACAGTTCTTTGTTTCATACACTTTCCTGTGTTTTGGTTCTAAAGACTTCTGATTCCGGTCTTGATCATCGATTTTATATTTAATTCAAAACACATTCACTTTTTGGTAAATGTACAACTACTGAAAAACTGCAAATCAAAATTAACAAAAAGTTCCAGATAATAATTCTATTCTTGCTTCGCCGGACGAGCGTTTCGTTGAATGTTCATTTTGCAAAACATGCTAACGGTCAGATGGAACATGATCATGTACACATTTTGTGCTTGATATGGTGTTTCTGAATCATACTTCGTAAACCACATTTTGTAAGTTTAGTGACACAGTTTTTTGTCTCAGTTAATTGATCATTAAATGCCTTCTTGTTTATTTTAGATTGAAATTTCAATCGTACAACATTTTGAATTACTTTAATTTTATTCTAAGAAGGATAATCATACCTCAATTTTTCCAATTTTGTGTTTTTGTTTATTTGATGTTTCAATTTTTAAAATATGATAACAATAAAAAAATATTTTAATAGGTCTAGAAAAGCTTCACAAATTAACATCGTCCGGTCAGTAGATGATGAGAATAGACCTGGAAGACTTTGCAGCAAATACAAGATATGCTGTCTACTCAGACGTCAAAATTGGTAATGAGAGCACAGGTTATCAACTTGATATTAGTGGATATTCTGGAGACGCTGGTAATAAATAGCACAAGCAATATCATTTTTGAGCTCAACTGGCCGAAAACATGTGAGCTATTGCCATTGCTTGGCGTCCTTTGTCCGTCGTCTGTCGTCCGTCGTCTGTCCGTTCCATTTTTCAAAAATTTTCTTCTCTTAAACCACTAAGACGTTACGCGCAATACTGGTGTCACTTTGTAAAAAAAGTAAGCTTACCGCGTATTGGCTAATTTTTCTGGACCGGTTTTAGAAGACTAGGTACGTGTTATATATCATTTAAAGGGGATTTTTTACCCGAATAGAGTTATCAAAAAATTAATGCTTAAAACTTGCTCCTTTAAATATAATGAACATTTTATATAGAAAGTAACGTCATATTTTTCCATGTCCCGCGTTACAATAGATGTCGGCATCAGTTCTTGTTATTTGGGTCATGGATTTATTTTTGCCCCAATGCAAACAAAATTATACATTTGGATCCGTGAATTATAGCATACAAATTTTATATAACTATTTTTTACGTTTTTCTTTGGCGCATGAAAAAATTTTAAAAAATACAAAATCAAACAAAATGTCCCAGTATGGATATAATATTCGAACATCATATTCCCTGCGTAATTCAAATAATTAGAAAAAAGAATGATTAAATTCTAGCCATCAGACATAAATTACATATACACAAGTAAAAATTATTCGACTTAGTTTTTTGTTTGTGGCTAAATTTACCGAGAAACGTCAATTTTCTGATGTCTAGTAAAATGTCACATGTATGAAAAATCGAACTTTTCACAAACTCGTGCAACTTTGATGCGTAGTCCCAAATTTAGATTAAACGTATGCAAAACTGTTTTATGAATAAACAAAAAATACATTTCCTACTCTTTTTAACAATAGTCAGGATAATTAAATTCGACACATAAATCCAAATAAAAAAGGCATATTTCTATGTCTAGTCAAATGTCCCACACTCGTATTTTTGACGTTAACTATTTGACGGGACTCTAAGAGGCACTGTTAAAAGCACCAAAGTTACAACTTGTACACAACACATTAAACATATTAAATTCTTAAAAGCTAAATACATATACAATATTTTATTTTAAAAGGTACATTTCTTCGGAGTTCTGGGCCGGGTTAGTGTATTCCACTGGTGCAATTAATGTTATAGAGGTGGGCTATTTTTTTTTCTTTCCCTTATTTTATTAACGAAAATATGCAAAGCGTTTTTTATACTTGGAGAAAAAGTTTTTTTTTTATTCCAACAGATCAAAAATAACAACTGTGCAGCGCATGTATACTAAATCGATTGTTTTTCATCCTTCACAAGAAGGACTATTTAGATTTGCGGATGCAAAATATTCCAAGTACCTAGACAATAATTACAGAACTTTTTACAACAACTCATTTTTCCGTCAATAAAAATTGCTTCTAATCTAAAAGACTATTACGAGCTGTCGCTATGGAAACATTTAAGAAGATGCCATGGATTTCTTTATGTAATGCCCTTCCTGTAGAGTAAATAGGAAAGTTATATTATATAAAATTAATACTATATCGATATTGAAATCTTGATTTCTGATTTCGAAATATTGAACGCAGAAAATAACATTTTTTAGCTGTCAGTTACGAAATATTTAACGAAGAAAGCAACGTTTTTGTTTTTAACAGCAGTATTTAAACAAACGAAGAGATTAACCTAATATTATTTCATGTATTACATTCTCTAATTACCCTTGTGATTTTACGATAATTCGACTAAATTAAAAAAAAATTGTCTCTCTGATATAATATAGAATTGCACCTCTAATTTGAGACAGGGTGTTGATTTTTTCGAATTTTTGGAGTTTCCCAAAAGCCATGCATGTTCTTTGGTCATTGATCCAAGGGCGGTTACCATGTTGCATCCGCTACTCCTCCTAGACACATTGGTGATGTTATTCATACTTTTAGTGAATCTTTCTTATACAATGAAAGATGTGCATCTCCTATTTTCTTTTTTTTCTTTTTCGGGGGGGGGGGGTTGCAGAGCCATAGATCATGCCGATGGGCTTTGATGGTGGTTACAATGTTGTGTCCACTACTCATCTCTGACCCCTTGGTTGATTTTTTTTTCATATTTTTAAGGAATTGTTCTATGTCAAAGCTAGATCACCTTCTTTGAAAATTGATCTCTTTGATGTAAAAAGAGCGGGTCCCCCGGGGTATTTATTTGTGAGCCGTAGCTCTCATTTTTCTGTTTTTATTTTTTATTTTTTAAGCACAAATTGTGCTGTTAAAATTTAAACGGTTTGGGCAGAAATAATGAACTTAATTTTTCAAATCTTCTTTCATCACCACCACACTTAAATCAAAAGCAAA
The DNA here is from genome assembly GCA_963971305.1 of Arcuatula senhousia. Lineage (NCBI taxonomy): Eukaryota > Metazoa > Mollusca > Bivalvia > Mytilida > Mytilidae > Arcuatula > Arcuatula senhousia. The sequence goes on from OZ020308.1 coordinate 32,617,242, forward strand.
TTCCTGTTACAAACCGTCACTTATTTTAGTTTCATGCTGATTTTTTTCAAGAGCTGTGGTTTCTTTGCTCGGTCCTTTTAACTGAAAAAATGAAAAGGGGGCTTTTTTCTGTATGGTCCGAAATTTAATTTCTCAAATATTCAATTTATGAAAGATAAATTCTTTTCCGATTTGCAACCAAGTTACATATAGATTTTTGCAATTAATAGCAATTGTGTAGAAATCGATCGGTGCAAATCGGCTGTATGCCTAATTTCCATCACAGAATGCCTGGTTGCCATCTAGAGTATTTATATTTGGTAACCACAAGCGATAAGCGGAAATGTTGTTCAGTTTGTAGAAATCTATCTATGCGATTTAGATATATGTCTGGTTGCTATCAATACACAAAAACAGTAACTGGGAGAAAATCAAAGAAATGTCAATTATATATAATCCATTGTACGAAAGCCTTACTCGAAATCGAAATGAGTTTTGTGAAATTAAAATAGAGTAATTTTAGCGCCACGAGTTTACGTGTTTTCGTCAAAATGGTTTGGGTACAGACTTTCATGTAGATATGATCGGGAAAAATCGCCAATTAGAAAACCGGAAAATATCATACCAAACTTCAGAACTCCTCTATCGTTCGTTTGATTTTGTTGTCTTTAGTCTAAGGGTCGATTTGATTTTTATTGCGTGTTAATTATTGTGTTTTTGGCTGGGATTATTGATAAGGAGAAGGTTGGGCCCCCCAAAAAGTTTAACCCCGCCACATTTTATATGTGTCTGTCCTTAGGCAGGAATCTTTGACAAAGCTCTTGTTTGTACTTGTCTTTTTGATGTTTTCTGTTCATTGATTAAGAAAGGGTGTGTATCTGTGACTATTTCAGGTTACTTTGTCTCTACTGGGCTTGGCGATGTTCATTTGGTTGGGGTATAAAACCAGTTCTGTGCTGCCAAAATATGTAACGAATTTCACACATCAAGAATTAATCTTACGACTTTTTATGAAAAAAATATTTTGGTGGCAGGGGGTGAGAAAAGAGTGATGCTATATAAAAATAATTCTAATAAAGACATTCTGTCGCGATGCCTTAATTGTTTTAAAATTCTTACAAAAAAAACAAAAAAAACAAAAAAACACAAGCCCCCAGTTTAAGTTAAATGGTTCGTCTCTAATGATACGGTGGAGCGCCTAGTCTGGCGACTCAGTTTAAAGTTAGTTGATTGTTGCTTTTAAAGAACATGAGGGTGGTGATAGAATAAACATGAATTGATGATGAAGCAACTTTAGAAGTGGGATGGGGACATAAGACCTCTCTCGGTAACGAATGTTAACTGCCACAAAAAAATTGAATGAGGATTATTGTCGGGCAATTAGCCTACTGCATGGGAACCTACGGACCTATTCTTAACAATACCTACAGTAGTGTTCTTTAATATACATGGGGAACATGGCTAATAAGTTCATCTTTTTACCGAGAAGGTTAGTGCTGCTAGGGTTTATTCCCGACCTGGGACCCATATTTAAGTTTATAAAATGTGTAGATAAAAAACAATAAAATCTTCAGCTAACAATGGGACGAAAAAAGACGTAATAGCAGTTGAACAAACTCTAATTGTGTGTGCTGCATTAAGATGATTGCCTGCCCTCAAACATGAAAAACACAGTGGAAATTAACAGAAACTTCTAGTACTTTACGTAAAAAGATTTCGAAGAAACTGAAAAACACATATTGTTTGTAAATAAGATTAAGCTGACTGAAAGGCAATTCTTCCGTAAATGACTCTTTTCAGTGTGAGATGACCAGGTTGAGATGCGAGCACGTGCAGCGATCTCACACTGGTCAATTATCCAATAATAACCACCGGTACTGATATTGATCGATGATGTCGACCAATGAAATGCACTGTTATTTTATACTTTCGGTTTTTAGAATGAGGTCCTCTATGGTTTCAGAATATAAAATTTAATTTCTTACGGAAGAAATAGGTACTTACACGCGTTCTTGGAAAACCGGCAATGATCTTTCACTCGTGATAGAATTTTTTGGTCTTTTGACTCGTTCCGCTGCGCTCCACTCGCAAAAAGACTGAAAAATTCTATCACTCGTGAAAGATCAGTCGGTCTTTTCCAAGAACTTATGTAAGAACCTATAATTCAGCTTTAATTATTTCTTGTTAATACATTTGTATGTGTTAGATTAAACATAAAACTGCTTTGAATATAGTAGTTGAATACGTTAAAACATTGAACTCGACGTTATTTTTTCTTTGTTTAACGTGTAACGTTAGGTAACACCAATATTGTGCGTAACGTCTAAACAAAATGCAATCAATCTTGGTATGGTTGTTTCTTCGAATGTTTATTACCAAATTATCGTTTGGATTTATGATTTGTTAAAAATAACATGGCCACCATTACTTAAAGTAGAAAATGAGGATTATTTACAGGTTTTTTGGCAAATAACTCAAACACGGTCACCTATACCAAAACTCTGTCATTTACGTAAAAGCGACCAGTATGTAAAGATCTACCAGCCCTGAAATTTTCAAGAAAATCCAATTACCCATGTAGAAGAAATTGCCCTTTTCTGATATTTCCTAAATTTGCACAAGCTCAATATCTTGAAAACTATTAAAGTTATTGAAGGCATTTAAATTGCATATTGTAGAGCATATCGGTTAAAGCTGTTAGTCCGTTCCTTTTGGAGTTATTCCCCTTAGAACGTCATTTTTACAGCATTTCCTCATTACAACATCATCCATCAAATCTAAACTTGGTTCAGTTGTTCATTAATATTTGTACTAAAAACAATTGTATGGATTTTTGATTCGTAAAATAATTTGGTCGTCTTTGCTTAAAATATAACATAGGGTTTAAGAGCAGTTTGCTAATAACTTATAAACCGTCACGGATATGAAAATACCGATAGAAAAACAAAAAGGTCATCACTCTTAGATCTACAAATGTAATTGTCCTGATTTTTCAAGAAAATCCAACTACCCATATAGGAGCTATTGCCCTTTTTCTGATTTTTTACGAAATTCGCACTTTTTAAACTTAATATCTTGAAAGCTATTGAATGTTATTTTGAGAAATTTGAATCGTGGTATCTATGTTCTTAAATTATATTTTTGAATTTAAATAAATAACAGCCCCATATCTTAAATATAATTTTTTTTAAACGAGGAAGATGAAAAAAAATTAAATATTTAATTTAATCTCACATTCTCTAGTATGACGCATACAATGTGAAACTTAAACTCAATATGATGATTTCTCATCGAGTAAGAAAGCATTGAAATACATTTTCTTTTGAATATATACTTATGTCATGTATGTAAATATGTGGTAGGATGGAATATCAAAATTGTGAAGTAAAATTTTCAAATTTTAATCTTGATAATGATAACAGGTCATTGAACAGATATTTTACAGTAGCTCGGTAGTACAAATAGTAATTTTAACCGTCTGTTTCTAGAAAGATCTTACTACTTACTTTTCCGGAGAACTTGAGTTATTTCAATTATTTCAGTTGATGTTGTTGTGAGTTTCATCATGCTGTCATTGTTCATGATTTCTGGGTTTGTCTTTGCCCTATCGGACTTTTGACCCCCGGATGCCACATTGGCACCTTTTTCCCCTTTTTCTATTGCCTCACTTGATAGGAATAAAGTTATTGAGAATAAATTATTTCAAATATAATAAACTTATCTTGTACAGATATTTATTTTATTACTTAAATATATACTATTGATAAATTGTTTCTTTTTCCCAGGAGACAGCATGGCACAACACCAAGGAAAGAAATTTTCTACTTTCGATCGGGATAATGATATGAATATAGGGGCTTGTGCAAAAATATGTAAAGGAGCTTGGTGGTACAAAAGTTGTCATACAAGTAATTTGAACGGCCCATATCTTGGAGGATCTCATGATAGATATGGAAAAGGAATGATTTGGTCCCATTGGAAAGGATGGTACTACTCCCTCAAAGCTACTGAGATGGCGATACGTAGATTATGATTAAAGACTACAAAAACATACATTCATTATATGCTTAGTATTGTTGATGCTTTTATATGATACGTATGTACATGGACAAGGCGAGACATGTTTGTTTGTTTGGTATAATTTAAATAAGGAAATGCGTCATCAAAATTTGCATCGCTGCTTAATTAGATGCCATGTTTTTCATCATTTGATAACCTGTCCATTAAATGCATTTGTTTCTTGTTATTTCAGTATGAGTTTGAGTTTGAAGTTACGCAGCAGAATGTTCCGTATAGCAATGTTGAGAGGATGGTATATTAGAACCAAGGCTATACGGCCATTCTTGCGTCTAGTCCTGAGTTCCAAAGCGTTCACCTGAGAAACTGAGTCGAAGGCTCTTTCCAAGATGTTATTAGGATATCACCTATGATTTTATAGTACTACTCTGAGCTCTTCGTTAAAATTGTGCACTTTTTTCACTGTAAAAAGCCAATATACGGAATCGGAACTCAAAAGCATTTCTATTTCACATTTTCAAAATGTATCTCTTGATGTGTCTATATACAAATTTTTAAGGCAATCTATTGACGGGAAAATGTTGGTGTTTTTTGCAAGAACCCCCTTAAGTGCCTATTTACTTTGTCTTTAGATTTTTTTTCAACACATAAATGCTCCTTTTGTCCAATATGAATCTCTGTTTTCTTTTTTTAAATATAGAGTTGTCTCCTTTGTACTGTTGTTTTGCTCTTTGTAAATATGCCATTGTAATGTAAATGTTTTGTGTTCATGTAATATTTGCTTTCTTGCGAAGTCAATTGTTATGTGTTTAATGTAAGCTTTCTTCTACAATAACAGTTTTATATTAATTTTTGATGTTACAATTTCATTTTGATGTATTCTTTGAAAAAAAAAAGAATGTTCAAACTCAGAGACAACAGAAAGTCAATGTGTCTATCGGACATGGATGCAATGGCACAAGGCCCAAAACAGTACATATAGTCCGACAAGTCTGAAACGCGCTTAAGACGTACAGTTTTTCTTATTAGCCCGCTCCGGCACCAACACTTTTGAGTTGGAGAAAACATCAAAGCTTTAAATTATCCGTCTAAATTTCAAAATTGTCTAAACCCTAAGGTTCTTCCTACCCCAGACATAGGTTGATTATCTTAGTAATAATTTGGTTCCCCAGTTTGGTATTTTTGGTTTTACTGATCTATGCTCTTCATATTCATATAGTGTTTGGCATTTTCAATATTTTTGGTAGAGCGCCTCTGATGAGTCTTAAATAGACGACACGCGCGTCAGGCGTTGCAAAATTTATTGTCTGGAACTTTGTTGCCATTTGTACTTCGAACACACGTGAAGGTTAGCACTGCTGGTGGAGTTTTAATTCCCCGAGGTTAGCCCGCTCCGGCACCAACACTTTTGAGTTGAAGAAAACATCAAAGCTTAAAATTATCCGTCTAAATTTCAAAATTGTCTAAACCCTAAGGTTCTTCCTACCCCAGACATAGGTTGATTATCTTAGTAATAATTTGGTTCCCCAGTTTGGTATTTTTGGTTTTACTGATCTATGCTCTTCATATTCATATAGTGTTTGGCATTTTCAATATTTTTGGTAGAGCGCCTCTGATGAGTCTTAAATAGGGTAAGGGGGTTAGACTTACCCTTTAAATCAAAAAGTATAAGAGATAGAGAAAATCTGTTGCGACCTACCTTCTCTAGGATCGAAAGTATTACAAACGTCCCCATTGGATCGAAGAATTCAGATAACTCCTTATAGGAGTTATGGACCCTTAAAGCTGAAACAATGGCTTTATTTTATGTTTTGGCCTATGGAATGAAAAATATGGCAGATAGAGAAAAAAACTGTTGCTTGTTTAAACCTTCCGTTCATTGAGCTCTACAAAAGTCCCCGCAAGCAGAGTCGAAGTTTATAGGGTTTTGGCCCTTTAAAGGTTACAAGTAGCATTTTTCTCGTGTTTTTGTCCTATAGAAAGAAAACTTTTGCAGATAGAGAAAAGCTGTTGCTTGCTTCAGCTTATTTAGCTTTACAAAAACTATCTATTGGTTGGAAGTTGTCAGATGACTCCTCATAGAGAAAATAACCCTTTAAATGTAAAGATAACGTTTTTTTATGATTTTTCCTTATATTATTATAACTATTTACTTAAGATGAGCTGCTGCTTGATTTTACCTTTTTTTATAATTAAGGATGCTCGCTGGTCTTTTTTTTTTGGTATTTCTGTCATTTTTTCGGAATCCTCTGGAATTTACCATCAAAATATAATTAAAATGTTTGCCCACGAACCCATTATTTTCTTGTTATTAATGTCTTTGATATGTCATAAAGAGGTTAAAGACAAAGTTTTATCAAATCCTATTTATTCTGTCATGGATTTTAACAGCTAAATAGTGCTAATGCTAAACCAATGAAAAAGTCAGAGAAAACCTTTTCCCGCCAAAACGTTAACGTCAATTATCTTGAAAACGAGGTCACGGACCTATTAAAATTTTTTGCTTATTTTATACCTTTTACTATTATCTTTTCATTTAAGGCATCAAATTTGAAACCTATATTTATTCTTAATAATAGTAGCGAACATCCTTAAAACTATTCACATAAAGATGAGCTTTTACAAAAGTCTCCATTGGGTCGAAGCTGTCAGATGACTCCTTATAATGACAATGTCCCTTCGAAGGTAAACTATTGCGTTTTTCATGTTTTGGGCCTAAAGAATGAAAACTATTGCAGATAGAGAAATGCTGGTGATTGCTTAAACCTTCAGCTCCTTGAGCTGTACAAAAGTTTTCATTGGGTCAAACTGTCAGATGACACACCTTATAAGGGTTATAGTCCTTTAAAGGTAAAAAAATAACGTTGTGTTGTGTTACTTATGATAAGCTATTTATTAATATTACTTTCTTTATATTTCTATGACATTTCATCCAGCTGAAAGATCAAAAGGAACCACACAGCTGACGTCATGTTGTGCACCATTATAAGTCTCATCGCTTGACGTTGTGTTTAAAAATAATTTAAAAAGCTTTTACGGCATTCAAACAATATTCGCTTGTAAAAGTGCAAATGGAATTAGGCTTAATTCACACTTTTTTGCTGTGAAGTAACGCATTTATGAATTAGTCTTTCAATTGATAGTTTTTATATAACAGTAATTACAAAATGTCCGAACTGGGATGATAAATCTCAAAGTCAAAGAAGAGAAGACAAACCCAAAAAAGTCATCAAATCAGTGCAGTAGACAGCTTAAACAATTTTAAAAATAGCGATTTCCTTTAAAACAATTTCTTTTTTTTTTCGAATATCTGAAATCGAAAGAATTAAATATTAAATGTTATGTCTTATAACCTTGGTCAGATTTCATCTAAGAACAAGTTACAAAATAAATGTGACATTGAGAACATGATGAATACAATGTTTTACAAAAAAACTATAAATCTTTAACCCTATTGTAATTTTTAAATAACCCGGAAATACGCCGATCATTTATCGAAAATTACCAATGTCCAACCGCATTTCAAGTATTGTTATATCTCCACTTAATACATTATTAATATTTTTAAGAACTTACACGAAAGAAATTTTGAAATGAAATTAAAAGTTCAACAACCCAATTTAACCCTAATCTGACATCAATATCCATTAAAAGTAAAAGAAAGCTTAGCATCCTGTTTAGTATCATACTTTTTTCTTTATTTTACAAAAATAAACAACATTGAAAATTAATCATTTTGTTTTCAATGCACTTAAGAAAATAGCTATTTACACCATTCCATCAACATGGGTCTCAAACCAATATAACCGATAATAGATTTTATTAAAGCCTTGCTCTTCAAATGCAATTTCCTTTTCTTAATAAAATATTTTCGAGATTGAATTAATTTTACGTCAATTGTTATGGTTTTTCTTGGCTTGTTTTCTTCTTCTATGACCAAAGGACTTTTCATGGTATAGCTTAGTCGTCAGTTCAATAACAGTTGTTGATCAGGCAAACATTTGATTGTTGCGAATTTTACACGTGAACGTTTAGACTCGTTTCAGTCCTGAGTTTCAGTCAATATCCAAAAGGCCCCGAAAAAAACTAATATACAATTTTGCTGGTTCTCAATTTAAAAGTTCAAATAGATCTTGATTCACCAAAATGATGAATCGCCTTTATATAATCAATATAATGTTGCAAGGGAATAAAACGCTAACTCACTCATTCAATCGAAAAAATAATGATTTTATATTATTTGTTTATAACATTTCTAATCGAATAATAATAAGCTATTTTTAACTTCTTATTTTCTTGTCTAAGAAACCAGTACATATAAAATATAACTTTTTATTGGTTTTATTAAAAATTTGTTTACTATTGTAACTGGTCTAAACATCTAGGTCTAAGGTGTTGTGTTAGAATCCCCTATTATTGCCCTCTAAAGGTCATATCAAAACTATTGCAGATATACGACCACCAATGTCCTGAGTCATAACTTTTAGTTTAGTTTGGAAAATTTGGGTGTTGATTAGTGTGCTTGACTTTTTAATTTTTATTGTCGTTCCAAGGCTTATTTCAAAAATCGGAGAATGTAGTCAGCTGTAGGAATTACCTCAATCTGTCGCTGAATATAATTTCCACAAAATTACTTTTTAAAGTAAGATTAAGTCAACTTAAATAAAAAAAAAATGATAGGCATCCTTTCAACTTTAAACGACCAAGGAATTCAAGGCAAAAGCCACTTTAGAATTTATCTTTTTCGTAAATCAATAACCTTAAAGAATTTTTACATGCTCTGAAATTAATAACTATCGTTATCTTGGCTCATATTGGATGTATGTTCATTTGTATCTAAAAATAATTTTGACTTACTGCCATAGCAACCAAATTAAACACTATTTTCCAAGACACTTTATTTTTCTCATTCACGTATTGAATCTGCTTGTATTTTCTGAGAATGAAGTCAGTGAAGAAGCAAAAATTGTATTACATGTATTTTGGTCTAAATTTCCCTTTGTAACAGAGACTGGGATGTGTGTCCCAGGTGGTAGAATGGGACAGCCCTGTTATAATAATGGCCGTGGTCGTCAGGCGATAATGCGGAACCGTAGTGGGATAACGTGTGTGAAAAGTGCCACGCATCATACACGTAAATAAAACCTTTGTGGACCGCCAAGTAGTGCACCATATAAGCTAATTTTTACGCCCCTACCCACCTCACCCCTTTTCATGTGGCCTTCGAAATTTTCTGTTTATTTGTTTCATATTTCATTTCTCATCATCACTTCATGTTCATTTTATCATCCTCTTCATGTTCATCGCCTTTAAATTACCAATATAGCGCTGCAAGGGCGAAGAAAACAACTCACTCTCTCACTCACTTTCCAAAGGGAAGACCTTACTGTATTTCTTATGATTATTATTTTTTCTGCAACATATGGAAAAAGGTATCGCGACTAATCATTTCCAAACTTGGTACCATTATTCGGTCATACCCAGACTCTCTCGGACTGACCCTGCAAAACCGATCTCTTTTTTTTTGTTAACAGAGTTATCTGCCCCGCTACCCAAAACCTTGTTTTTAGATAATCTCAAAAACCAAAGTTAATAGATATAAAAAAATCTGAAGTAAAGAAAATGTTGTTGCCTAATAGTTTAGATTTGTCCCGCAAAAAAAAATCGATCCACTTCCTGGTTACGCGTTTTTTTTTGTTTTTTTTTTGGTCGAAAAGTGTCGCGTCAATTTTTTTCCTTCAAAATGCTTAGTCCTCGGAACCCGGGACCTTCATCGAACATCCAAATGTTGCATCCAAAAATGTCAAGGTCAGAGGTCATTTTTCACCTTGTGTGCAGTATATCTTATGAACCATATAAGATAGAAGCAGACATTAAATGGGGTAAATACTCCTCTCGTTTGCGTCGCTGCAAACCTATTTTAGGTAAAGCCACGACGTTAAACTCCCCAGTATGACTCTCCTTTAAACTTTTATTCGATGTAACCGGTTTTCGAGTTATGGCTCTTGACACGTTTCGGCTTATTCGTTTTTGGCTTTTAAACCATCAGAGATAATATAGTAAGCAAAAGGGTTTTTTGTAAAAAATCCTTCAATTTAAGACCAAAGTCTTACACGAGCAGCCATTTTGAAAATGGCCGACACCGAAAACAGTTTTTTTATGGAATAACACTTGAATCGTGCAAAATTCATGTGGACAATACATATTGAAAATGTTCGTCAATTGCGAAAGCGTAAAACTAATCGTTAAAAATAATAAGTTCCAAGTCACCCTACCCGATGAAATGTTTCGATTGAGTATTGATCATTATTATCTTAAATATAAACGTCTTTGGACTATGTTACATGTAACATAGTTTTTCATGAGCGAAAAAAGTTTGAGTTTGAATCCAAGTAGTCAAATTAGATCTGAAGTCATCGTACTAATTTTATTGTGATCAGTACATTTTCTAGGACGTTCAGTTTGGAAAGAAGTGCGTGTGCGTTGGGCTAATGAGCGTTAAAAAGAAAAGTCAAAATAAGTTAATGAATTTTGTTTACTTAAACAAGAGGCTCCAAGGAGCCTGAATCACCCACCTGGTCTTGATGTCAACCCTATGAAGACTTTTGTATAGCTAAATTAGCTGAATGTTTAAGCAAGAAAAGACTTTTCTCTATCTGCAATAGTTTTCTTTCTATAAGCAAAAAATACTATTTTTCACCTTTAAAGGGCCATTTCCCCTATAAGGAGTCATCTGACAACTTCGACCCTTGAAAGACTTTTGTAGAGCTAAATGAGCTGAACATTTAAGCAAGCAACAGCTTTTCTCTATCTTCAATAGTTTTCTTTCTATAAGCAAAAAGCACTATTTTTCACCTTTAAAGGGCCATTACCCCTTTAAGGAGTCATCTGAAAACTTCGACCCTAACAAGACTTTTGTAGAGCTAAATGGGATGAACATTTAAGCAAGCAATAGCTCTTCTCTGTCTGCAATAGTTTTCATTCTATAGGCCAAAAACACTATTTTTCTCATTTAAGGGACTGTAACCCCTATAAGGGTTAATGTGATAACTTCGACTTATAGGACTCAATGAGCTGAACATTTAAGCAAGCAACAGCTTTTCTCTATCTGTAATAGTTTTCATTCTATAAGCCAAAAGCATGAAAAAACGCTATTTTTCACCTTTAAGGGGCTGTTACCCATATATAAGGGATCATCTGACAACTGACCAATTGGAGACTTTTGTAGAACTTTTGATACTGGTGCAGTAGGGTAGCATCAGATTTCATCTATCTCTTATACTTTTTGATTTACAAGCCAAAAACCAGTCTGACAGCCCCTGGTCTATTTTGAGTAACGGCAGCCATGTTTTTTGACGGATCAAATATCAAAACACAAGTTCCTTGCAGGACACCATAAGGATCATTCATACCAGGTTTCATTTAATTCTGTTTTGTAGTTTAAGAGGAGAAGATTTTTGAAAATTTGTTAACGGACGACAGACGACAAGTGATGGCTAAAGCTCAAATGGACCAGGTGAGCTAAAAATGTAGTAAATCATCATCATCAGAATATTTTCTCAAAGTTCTGTATTTACAAAGATCATTTTTAAAGGCGAAAAATTAGTAATTATTTTCAAATTCATCCGGGACCTGTATAAACTGTTAATAGCATGTCCGGACGAAAAAAAAATATCATGATTAGGCAATTTTTTCCCGGGAACTTGGCATAGAGCCCGCTGCCACGAGCTGTGCTAGCTATAATTTGGAAATATAAGCCAAATAAAGTACTATTTTTGTCATATGTTTTATTATACATCTTTAAATCGACGAGATTGATCATTTACATTTTCAGATATTTATTGATAATGTATGATAATGTAAAGTTATATATTTCCTTCACTTACGTCATCAGTCTAAAAAGTGATCAGCAATTTGACGGAACAAGTTATGAAAATATGTTGTTGCATCTGTGTGTGAAGAAGCTTTGTCAACATAAGTTATCAGGTTTTTTTTTCTTTATCAAAGAAAAAATGTCTTTGTAGCAAAATGAGTCTCATTTTACACAATAGATGTCTCGACTCTATTTACCTTTGTCTTAAAGACATTACACCTAACATTACCGCAATTTTAAAAACGTTATGAAATTCACAACATATATGAAAGAAGCAAAGGTGTACCAAAGGGGTAATCAGTATCATAAAACCGTGAAGACAAAGACAAAACCGGCAGACAAAAAAATCATCACAACAAAACAAACCACATAACAACATAAAAACACACACATAACAACAAAACCACATTCAGCAACGCGAACTCAAGTCGAAACGAGAGTGAAGAATATAATTTAAAGCCTCTGAGGAAAGTTTAAGGTTTACAAAACTAACCAGAGAGTATTCTTTTCGATAGAAAACGTCAAAAAAGTGCATTTTAAAAAAAGGACAAACATACTAAAACAAGAGGCTCCCAGGAGCCTGAATCGCTCACCTGGTCTTGATGTCAACCCTATGAAGACATTTGTATATAGCTAAGTGAGCTAAATGTTTCAGCAAGAAAAAAGCATTTTTCTATCTACAATAGTTTTCATTCTAAATAAGCAAAAAACACTATTATTTACCTTTTAAGGGGCTTTCACCCCTATGAGGGGTTCTTAGACAACTTCGACCTTATGGAGACTTTTGTAGAGCTTAATGAGCTGAACATTTAAGCAAGTTACAGCTTTTCTCTATCTGCAATAGTTTTCATTCTATAGCCCAAAAATCACAATTTTTCGCCTTTAAGGGGCTGTAACCCCTAAAAGGGATCATCTGACAACTTCGACCCAATGGAGACTTTTGTAGAGCTTAATGAGCTGAACATTTAAGCAAGCAACTGCTTTTCTCTATCTGCAATAGTTTTCATTCTATAGGCCAAAAACACTGTTTTCGCCTAAAAGGGGCTGTAACCCCTATAAGGGGTCATCTGACAACTGTGACCTTTAGGAGACTTTTGTACAGCTAAATGACCTAAACACTTAAGCAAGCAACAGCTTTTCTCTATCTGCAATAGTTTTCATTCTATAGGCCAAAAACACTATTTTTTCGCCTTAAAGGGGATCTGACAACTTCGACCATATGGAGACTTTTGTAGAGCTTAATGAGCTGAACATTCAAACAAGCAACAGCTTTTCTCTATCTGCAATAGTTTTCATTCTAAATGCCAAAAACACTTATTTTTTGCCTTTAAGGGGCTGTAACCCCTAAAAGGGATCATCTGACAACTTCGACCCAATGGAGACTTTTGTAGAGCTTAATGAGCTGAACATTTAGGCAAGCAACTGCTTTTCTCTATCTGCAATAGTTTTCATTCTACAGGCAAAAAACATGAAAAAACGCTATTTTTCACCTTTAAGGGGCTGCAACCCCTATAAGGGGTCATCTGACAACTTCGACCCAATGGAGACTTTTGTAGAGCTTTTGATTCTAAAGAGCGTAAGATCCTTCAGATTTTTTCTTTCTGTTATGGTTGCTGAGTTATAAGCCATTTTAAGTGATTTTACCCTATGTTCTATTTTTGATAACAGCGGCCATGTTTTTATCGAATCATTTTAAAATGAGGATCGTTTGTTGCCAACATGTCATATATCATTCCTGCAAAGTTTCAGTAAAATTGGTTCAGTAGTTTCAGAGAAGAAGATTTTTGAAATTGTTAACGGACGACAGACGACGACGGACGCATAGTTATGGCATAAGCTCACATGGCCTTTGGCCAGGTGAGCTAAAAAAACGTAAACACTGGTATATTTCACTTTCTTACCTGGATCAGGTAATTTGTACTTGACCATTTTATCACTTAAAGACTGCCTAGAATTCATGTTATCGTAAAATTGGTCTATTCTATTCTATTGATTATTTATATTCAATAATACACCAAAAATGTCATTTCTATATTGACATTAAAACACCCTTTTACTTAAAAAAAAACGTTAATCGAACATCAAACATGTTTTGCTTTTAAATGAAATTCCCTTACCGGTGTTAATTTCATTTCATTCAACGTGTTGTCAATTTTGTTGAAATATTGGAGTACGTAGACATGGTAGAGTATAGCTGAAAGAAGTAGAGGTACCGGTTGGGGCATCCGAATGTCGACAGTCCGAAAGGACAGAGACAAAACCAGTAAACGCCAACAAAACAGGACGAAAACACAACAAAATAAACACGATAGTTACTGAATATCAATTATAACGCGAACTCTAGTCGAAACTCAGATGTCCCGGAAGAGTTAGCAATTGCTGCTTGCTATAGCACAAATGTCGCGTTGCCAACAGTTAATTGAGTGTGTCAAATTTGGTAAAAGAAGTCAAAATACAATCCTACAACAAACTTACATCTGCACTCATTTGAGAGAACGAAATCCAATATTTGTTTCTAAGTACATAATGTCTTCTGTAAAATTCCTTGGATGAAAACAGCAACTGAGGAGCAACATTACCGTATGTAAGCAATTTTTTTAGACGTGACTCTGTAGATCTGCTCAGGATATCGATGTGCGTCGTGGAAGCTCTGGAATAATGAATAATTTGTGATAACTACATGGGCTGGAACGAACGGAATTTTGCTTCACAAGAAGGGAAAGTTGAGGATTCATCACGTTTGTCATAGAGCTTCAGATGAGACCATGTGACGGTTTGCCAAAAGTTGTTTATTTATGCTGCAACACTTATTCAACGCGAAGAATCCATAACGCTTATTTTATATAAAGCTGTAAAAACTATATTATAATGCTGGTAAGGGTTAGGTTTAGAAGGTATATTTTTATATAATGTGTATTTTATTCATTTCAAAAAATGCAAAATTGATAAGTTCTATGTCTTTAAAAACACCTGTGAAGTTAACAAAAAACCATGTATATCTCTTGCTAGGTGTTCGTTCATTAAACTTTTCTGAGATCATATGACCTGTCTATACACAGAATTGAATAATATGTCAAAGGCAAAGTAATTGACGTCAAAATATGTTTCAGCAACGTCCAATATTAAATGCAATTGAACATATGTTTACAATATGGTTTCAGAATTGTTTTGAGTCAAATAAAGTTGGAAAGGAATCATCGACTTGTTTTGATCAAGTTCATACAGTTCACAAGTACTGATTTGTTCCTTGGGATAAATGAGATGAAGAAACTCATTAAATCAGAACTGTTGAGCAAAAGAAAATTACCATCGCAACGAAACGTAAGATTTAAGAGGTAGCAATCTTTGGGGGGGGGGGGGGGGGGTTTCGTGTTGAGTGACACCTGCTTCATTACAATGGATTAAGAAAACCAAATAGCACCAATAAAACGAATTGATAATGTTTAACACTGTTTTGTCTTGGCAATCAATCGATAAAAAAATAGAAACTTTGAGTTTTAACTTAGAATATTATGTCATATCTGTGTTGATGTAACATAAACAGCACTGAAGTTAATATTTACATGTGTATCAATATTGAATACATGATTTTTTTGTTTTGCATTTTCTTACCAAACATATATTTTCCCTTTTCTAAATATTCTATTTCGTGGACCGTTAAAAGCGTATAAGGTATCCCATTTTGATTTTCAAAACAATAGTTTTCTGAACAGACTACAAATTACTCGGAAAATTTGCCACCTTTATCATGTTTATCGTGTTATCTTATTAAATAAACTAAGTTAAGTAGAAACTCTGCAAAACGTCACGCCTTGGAAGACATTTGTTGTCCAGAGCTACTGCATGATTAATGAGGTTTTTTTTCGAAAAATATTGGGTTCAACAACCTATGATCATTTAGAAAGATAACATTTTCAACCAATGAAAACTTTTGCCATTCTGTTCATCCAAACTAATAATTTAACCGACTAAATGTAATGTTGCTATCTTCCCTATCTATCTATAATTTGTTATTAACTTGTCTATAAAGGTCAATATTAACCATGTACATCAAAGGGATTTTGTGTTACCAATACATTTTCAAGAATTTTTACGTCATTTATGCAGTATTGGCTCGTGAAAATTCAAATCAAAACGGAAAATTATGTTTTCTCTATTATGTAAGGTAGTTACAGACATTTTTCGCTAAGGGGACGAACATTTGATTTTGAGGGGGAGCTGGCAGTTTTTGTAAAAAGATAATATGGCCTGAAATAAGTTGGAAATAAATAATCTGGCCTCTGTTTGCAAGAAAATAAATAACCTGTCCAAATATTCTTGTTCAATTAAGCTATTGTTAACAGAAATTAAATATTTTTGCGGCGTTGCGGCAAAAAATCTTAAGTCTTATTTTTTTTTTTATGACTTCAGACGCCCTGATATCACAAATCTCTGGACTATATTTAGAACCCATGCTGGCTCCGATTTTTTGTTTGTAAAACTTATCGTTGAATCTTAAGTAATTGTTTTCTAGTACAAATCTTACTAGAGAACCTATATTGTTTCAATTGAAGGTGTCGGAATGATATAATCGTTTATAATCTTTTCATTCCATGCTCTTATTACTGCAGTGATCAGTTCTTCAAACTCTAAGTTTGTGTACATGCTAGATATATCAAAGGTTTTGAGGGTGTTTAATTGATTTTTTTTTGTTTATTAAATCTGAGCTGTCTCTTATATATGTGTTTTGTCGTTTAACGATAGGTATCAAGAAATAGTGTATTATTTGTCTTATTCGCTCAATGACAGAGTTAATCTTAGAAATTATCGGTCTGCATACGGGTAGTTCCGTAATAACTTTTCATCCATTCATGATATCTTTATCAATTTTATGTAATTTTGGAAGCAGAAATAATCTACCAAGTTTTATTTCACTTTTTAAAATGCCACATAAGAAATCAAACGTTGTCTTATCTATTTAATTTTATCCCACATGTTATAAATCAAATCTCTCAAATTGTTTTTAAGTGCAGTATCATCTGGTTGATTGTTTTGACTGAAGTTGTCATAGGCCTTCATTAATGTATTGTTGTTTATTTACTATACATATTGATCCACTTTTGTCACTTTTAGAAATAATGCGAATAATATTTCGAAAAGGACAAAAAAGGTTTTCCGAGTATAGAAAGATCAATATTCGACGTACGTTAAAGCCCATTTTGCGGAGATCGAAAAGAATGCTTCCTTTAAAGGGAAGACTGTCGCTGCATACTGGGAGGATTCGCAAAAGCCAATGATTTAAATACAATATGTTTAGACTAAATATGTGCAAAAAATGAAATGGTTTGACATTGAGAAGCATTCTCGACCCATAACAAAATTACAATTACTTATAAAGCTTAATGTGTGTTCGTAGTACTAGTATTAAACAAATATATTATCTAGTGCGTCGTCACTGTAAAAACGAAAAGATATTACGTACAGCTGTTTTTGCCATGGAACGTAAAGTGTTACTGTATGTTAAACAAAACTTAAAACGAGAGACATATCGTTAATGAAACAGCAATTCAACAATCTAAAGAAACCAGAATCTGCCAGCAATTTTCAGAAAAAAAATCATTATAGCTGGTTTATCATCTTGTTTTTATCTATTTTTTAAATAATGATTTGAAAAGCAAATGATAATTCCAATTTAGCGTTTACTTCCTGCGAATCTAGTTGACAAAACAGGTAAACACGAACGAGAAGAGGACGAAAAACAGACAACATAAACCACAGAAATACAAAATCAACTGAATAGCAATGAACAATGCGAGCTCAAGTGAGTGAACTCATGTGTTCCGGAAGAATAAACAGTTCCTGCTTGCTATAGCAAACCCGTTGCGCTACCTACCGTCCATTTAGTGTGTCAAAAACGGTCAAAGAAACATAACTGATTTCAAATTTAGTTGGTTGTCATGTTCTTCAAATGTAACCAACCTTTGGTTTATGATACTTATTCAAGATTGAGTTACGTTAATTGTTTTGTCCAGTCTTTAACAGCAACATTTTACAGAAACATTTTTTTTCTCATAGAGACATATCAGTTAAAAATTGACGGTTAAAAATTAATTATCAAAAACGGTATACTAAGAAGTTTTTTTTTTCTTGTTTTTTTGTACCTTAAGGCATGCAAAAGCAGACATTATTATTATCACAACAAAATTACAACTAAATTTAATGGGAAAAAATTTTGAACTGTGTATGACATTCATTTTGTCTGATAAATACTCATCAGAGACAGTAAAGCCAAAAGTTGAAAGAATATGAAAAATGTAATTGATGAATTAATTATATAATTAATCAATTGAAATCAATATGATAAATAAGTTAAAAAGTCTATTATTTATCTTTTTTTTTTTGTTATTTATTTGTCAATTTTTCACACTTTTTAGATTAGAAAAAATCAAAATCAGATCATTCTTTCTAATAATTTACCTTTTAAATCTATATATAGGTTAAAAAAAATTTAATTGCTTTATTTTGCAATACTGTTCTAGTCCTTACTTCATGTGCTAAGGGTTTCGCCTCGCACTTTTGCAAAATGTCACAAACTTTATCATTCTTTGGCGTAAAATGATGTTCATAGCTGTCGTTGTAAATAACAATAATAATAAAACCAATCAGGAACCTCTTTCTCTCCCAGAGCACCTGAGTTCACTCTTATAACGACGAGAGTTCGCGTTGATAAATTGATATTCAATAGTTTTTGTGCTTCCGTGTTTTAAATGTTGTCAGTTTTTTGTTCTGTCAATGCTGGTGTTTACTGGTTCTGTCTCTATCCTTTCGGACTTTGACAGTCGAATGCCTCATTGGTACCTCTGCTTCTTACTATAAGGTGAGAATTGTTTTTGTTTTATGGCATTGTGCCCTTAATAAAACAACCTCTTTAACACTGAAGTTTTTTTTACTGTGGAATCGTCAATTTCCTTTAATTATACAATTTCCTCTTGTGAAGCAGCTGTATCCTTGAAATGTCATTGGTTTAAAGCAAAATAAGTTATATTTGTGTCAAAGCCTGGTCCTCGGTATTCAGCTCCTGCTTAGAAGTAATAACCAATGTTAAAAGTTTTATTTAATAAAATTCTGAGAATTTTGGAGTACAACAACCTTGCAGTTTAAATTCTTGACATCGATTGTATTATTTGACTCACACTTTTGAAAGGATGTGGTTCTGTTTAATTTCAATTTGTTTTATCAAATAATAATGCTCAGCGTCATGTGCACATTTCAGTATTTTCATTATTTAACTGTCTGAATTATGTAACCGAGCATTTAAACGAATGTCATAAATATATGTCTATTTTCAGCAAGTTTTTTGTCTATTCATGGAATACCGAGATGACTCGGGTTATGTTAAAATATTCATTGATATGTTTTTCTAAACTTTAGCCAAAAAAGCTTTTTGGTCCTTATAGTATCAAATTATCACTTACTTTGTTATAATACCATAAGATTTGAATAGTGTGTTTTTAATTAATCTAATTGCTTATTTTGCGTTTTCAAGGGATGAAGTAGATAAAAACACCTACGCTAGAAAAATGAACATAAAATTATATAACACTTAATCATCTAGCAAATCAACATCATACTTCAAGAAAGTTAACTTGTTAATATGAAAAATTTTTAATCATTCATAACAATCCCTATTCCCAAGTCTTGACACTTTTTCTATATTCTTTGAAACCCATGTGGCTCATCTGGAACATTTAAAATGTCACAAGAACACTAATAATGTCTCAAATAACTGTATGACAAATGTGTTGTTTTTTTTCAGGAGTTCTACCATAGACATTTTAGAATGAAAATGAGTTCAACATCCTTTAATATTAAACAATCCAAGAAAAACCCATAAGTCCAATGGGGGGGGGGGGGTAACTTCCTAAATATAGGTGTACGTGGATGTGCCAAAAAATGGGTAGTTTTTTTAATAATTAATATTAAAACAGGTATAGTTTTAAGACAATTTTATATATTCAAATGGGTATCCTTCTTAATTTTCATCGAAACAAAAATATGGCATCATATAAATATGGGTCATGCTTTGACCATTTTTTATGCCCCAAGAAATTCTGCATCAGCTATAAGCTGTGAGAAGTAATCATCATTGTTAACTATATTTGGCAACAATAAAGAGCTTATATATACATGTATAACTATTTAATGAAATGAATAAATATAACTGTACTATCTACTGAATATGAATATGGGTCATAAACATTTATATAGATATGGTTATCTTATTCTAATCGAAAATGGCACACCCCTATAAAAAAACTCCCCCCTGGGAGAAGAGTACATATGGGATACCCAAGTTCGATAAGACCAAGACACAATCAGTAGCCTAAAAATTCACGAAAACAAATTAAAACCCCTAACAGAAATCTGATAAAAGACGATAAAGTTTTTTACTTGACAAGTGTATGCTTACATATTAGCTGTATAACTGATATTTTTTTATTTTGTTTGATATTTTATCTGCAAATGTAATCAACTTAGGCTTTTGCCCACACAAAATTTTTGAGATTGAGTTACATTGTACGTCAATTTTTCTGCTAAGTCCTTGACTTATATTGATTGTTGGCGACAAAAGTCTCTGAATCGTCAATGCAAAACAAATTACAGGAAAATGCGTTTGTAAATACACATGACAACAAAGTCCCAGACAATATATTTTTCTACGCCTGACGCACGTTTCTTCTATTCAAGACTCATAAGAGGCGGTCTACCAAAATATTGAAAAATGCCAATCACTTAATGATTATGAAGAGGATAGAACAGTAAAACCAAAAATATCAAACTGAGGACCCAAATTATTTCTAAGATGATCAACCTATGTCTGGGGTAGGAAGAACCTTAGGATTAAGACAATTTTGTAATAAATGTACGATATGCATTTAACATAAAAAGCGAAACCAAAGTACCTATACGCTTTAAATAATTATGAAACATCAAATTAAAACTAAAGCCTTTGGCCTCTCGTTCATTACAAGTCTGAAATTGTTGTTGACATGGTACATGTAGTTTTTTTGCAATATCATGTTGTAATATTGAGGCAAAAGTGTGCTCTGGTGGCAAAGAGAATTTTAATTTAGAAAAGGTCAAAATGTGGCAATTTAATTCTGAGGGTCTCCTTTTGTTTATTCTCAAAGAGAGAGGATTGGCGCGCCTTAAAACCTGGTTTAATCCACCATTTCTTTTGAAATGCCTGTACCAAGTCAGGACCATTGCGATCTTCAATTTTCCCGGACTGTCTTCCTTGTTTTGTCTGGTATTATGGACATTTGAGATTCTCCAAGTTCGGTAATTTTGTTACTACCTTTATTTCTAACATATCTATATTTTTGGTCCAAAATAAGAAAACACGTCCGTGCTTATATAACTTTGAAATAACACCGTAAATTACAACTTAAAACTTTACATTCAGGTGATCTGCTTTTAGGACAAGTATTAGACATCCAATTTGTCTCAGTTTCCTTCAATATGTCATGAAAGCACTAAATCAAATGAGACTGCTAGTAAATTCTACTTAATTATACAAACAAGATGTTTAACATTTTGTTGCAGGATTTTGAAATCATATTACATGATTTGCATCTTAATATTTCTTATTTATAGCAGTGTTATTGTGTTCAATGGTACTAAAACAATATTCTTTATCATATCAACTTGTAAAACAAAGACACATATGCTGATGTTGTATAGTGGATCTTGAGTCTCAGTTTGATGCCAAATTATTCTAGGACGAGTGATAGATCGAGTCCTCATCGTTTTGTGGCATAAACAAATTTCAACTTAATTCTTATCAAAGATAAATAAATCAACTTTCCGTTGCGAGATTTTTGGAATATTCGGATGATTGTATAAGGCTTTTCTACTTTTCGAAATATCTAGCAAAAAGATAACTAGGAGTTGATATTGTATTTGTTTTTGTTCATCGTTTGAGCATATTACAGATCTATTGACACCCCTGAAACTTTAGTGTAAATTTTGTTTTAAGATATGTTAAAGAACAACATATTTTGTTAATACTCAATGCTGTAAGCTTTTTGTAAGTTGTGTTTACATCATTTCCATTTTGTAATTGCATGACCTTGTTTACATTGTAACTAATCTTGAAAATGAAAGCATCGTTGATTAGAACGACAAGTTGAAGTAAAAGTCTTAATGAATCTATTATTTATTCGTTAAACAATAGCTGCCGATTCTTAGAAAGGCATTATCTGTATTTTTCAATGATAAGAAACGTCATCAAGGGAAAAATAACATATAAGTTTGAAAATGTCAAGAAACTAATTGACGTTTCAGCCGCTCATCGTCTGCTGATCAACATTGTAACCTTGTATTCTACGACGTCATATATTGAGTTATAGTTTTAAAAGACCTAATTCGAAAAAAATATAGTATTAGGTTCATGTATACGTTTACCTCAAAATGACTTAACTTTATATATTTTTCCCTTATGTGTACAGCAAAGACAGCATGATATAATTCAAAAATAAACCAAAACCTAAAAATGATAAATTCTTTATTTTTTATATAATTTTCATGGTTAAATCCGTATTTTTTTTACGTTCTGCTTTTTTTCGTTTTTGAAAAAAAAATTAAGTTTATATCCCTTGTACCCTTTCGCAAGGCCTCAAATCTCATGCCAGATTTAATTATAATTTAACTTCAAGTGTTCACTAATATGCTACTTAATAGGGAGGTACGATAGGGATACTTTGTCTTCATTCAAAATCTATTTTGAACGGAAAATTTTGTACCGAAAAACTTCGCTATCGTAAACTAAAAAGGTGTGCCAATATAAAAGGGTGAATCCATATCTAGGTACTTCTTAACTTTATTTGTCCTGATAATATGCCGTATGTGTTGTACATATACTAAGATTTTCTTCAAAGAAGCCGCTAAATTCGACTACTTACTGAATGCAACATTTGTGACTGACGTCAAATACAATTTTGTTCATAATTGACCGTTTTCAAAACAATGTTGTCCAATGAAATATAAATGACAACAAAGTTCCAGACAATGAAATGAAACGTAGCAAACAACTTTGAGAAGGTTTTTCGATGACACACATCTTTTGACGTTAATCACAAGACTTGATGGGGTTAAATTGCGAAAAACTGCTTGTGGAGCAGACAAAACTAATCAGATGATAATATTAACAGCGGTTTACGACTTGTATGTCTCTTTAGAATATTAAAGATATAAGATAAGTCTTATTCTTGATTTGTAAAATAATAAACAGTCCAGACTTTGGATTATTTGAAATGATATTTGTTTAAGTTAATATTTTGTTCATTCGAACAAATGGTCGACAATAAAAGCAATATGTCGCAAAACATTTTGGAACTATGCAAAATAGATACTTTTTTCAATCATGAAAATGATAAGAAATGTGTGATGTTTGTCATTGAGCATCTTGAGGGGAATACACTTCCTCATTGAAGGGTACAAGTGTACATTTCTCAAAAATTTTATTGTACATGTATTCATTTATATTAAAAAAAATGGCAGTAAATCACATAATTGCTGTCTCTCAAACGAGTTAAATATTATTTAGTCATCGATATTTTTTTAAGTCGTCCTTTACTAATTAGACCTCCACTAAATTCACACCATACATGCCATACAAACGTCTCAATCATCATGATCAATTCGTGAAATGCGTAACAACAGTTTTGATTAAGCTCACGACAAGTTGAGACGTAACTTCAACTAAGCTTTCTGCACTTTTTAATAACACCAGAAAATAAATTTTGAATTTTGTGTTTAAGTTTTCTTACGAAGCAGTCGCTTGAAAATATAAAATCTGTAAGTATTTTGGCAGGTCCGCTTCATTCGAACAAATGGTCGACAATAAAAGCAATATGTCGCAAAACATTTTGGAACTATGCAAAATAGATACTTTTTTCAATCATGAAAATGATAAGAAATGTGTGATGTTTGTCATTGAGCATCTTGAGGGGAATACACTTCCTCATTGAAGGGTACAAGTGTACATTTCTCAAAAACTTTATTGTACATGTATTCATTATATTTAAAAAAAATGACAGTAAATCACATAATTGCTGTCTCTCAAACGAGTTAAATGTTATTTAGTCATCGATATTTTTTTTAATCGTCCTTTACTAATTAGACCTCCACTAAATTCACACCATACATGCCACACAAACGTCTCAATCATCATGATCAATTCGTGAAATGCGTAACAACAGTTTTGATTAAGCTCACGACAAGTTGAGACGTAACTTCAACTAAGCTTTCTGCACTTTTTAATAACACCAGAAAATAAATTTTGAATTTTGTGTTTAAGTTTTCTTACGAAGCAGTCGCTTGAAAATATAAAATCTGTAAGTATTTTGGCAGGTCCGCTTCATTCGAACAAATGGTCGACAATAAAAGCAATATGTCGCAAAACATTTTGGAACTATGCAAAATAGATACTTTTTTCAATCATGAAAATGATAAGAAATGTGTGATGTTTGTCATTGAGCATCTTGAGGGGAATACACTTCCTCATTGAAGGGTACAAGTGTACATTTCTCAAAAACTTTATTGATGTCCTTTCACTAAACAATTCTCGATTTGGTGACTTTCTCCATCTCATATATCCACAGGAGCTTGAGATAAAGGACACAACGGATTCTAGGAAGTCTGCTTCATATTTAGATCTACATCTCGAAATTGACTCTCAAGGAAGACTTTCAACAAGGCTCTATGACAAACGTGACGACTTCAACTTTCCAATCGTCAACTTCCCCTTCTTGTGTAGCAACATTCCGTCCGCTCCAGCTTATGGAGTTTACGTATCTCAATTGATTCGTTACTCCAGAGCGTGCGGGACTTACATCGATTTCCTTAGCAGAGCGACACGTCTGACGCAAAAATTGCTCACACAGGGTTATGTTGCTCCTCGATTGCTGTCTTCACTCAAGATATTTTACGGAAGACATCATGCACTTATAGACAAATATGGGATTCCGATCTCTCAGATGAGTGCAGATGTTGGTTTGTAACCTTTGAACTATGCAAAATAGATACTTTTTTCAATCATGAAAATGATAAGAAATGTGTGATGTTTGTCATTGAGCATCTTGAGGGGAATACACTTCCTCATTGAAGGGTACAAGTGTACATTTCTCAAAAATTTTATTGTACATGTATTCATTTATATTAAAAAAAATGGCAGTAAATCACATAATTGCTGTCTCTCAAACGAGTTAAATATTATTTAGTCATCGATATTTTTTTAAGTCGTCCTTTACTAATTAGACCTCCACTAAATTCACACCATACATGCCATACAAACGTCTCAATCATCATGATCAATTCGTGAAATGCGTAACAACAGTTTTGATTAAGCTCACGACAAGTTGAGACGTAACTTCAACTAAGCTTTCTGCACTTTTTAATAACACCAGAAAATAAATTTTGAATTTTGTGTTTAAGTTTTCTTACGAAGCAGTCGCTTGAAAATATAAAATCTGTAAGTATTTTGGCAGGTCCGCTTCATTCGAACAAATGGTCGACAATAAAAGCAATATGTCGCAAAACATTTTGGAACTATGCAAAATAGATACTTTTTTCAATCATGAAAATGATAAGAAATGTGTGATGTTTGTCATTGAGCATCTTGAGGGGAATACACTTCCTCATTGAAGGGTACAAGTGTACATTTCTCAAAAACTTTATTGTACATGTATTCATTATATTTAAAAAAAATGACAGTAAATCACATAATTGCTGTCTCTCAAACGAGTTAAATGTTATTTAGTCATCGATATTTTTTTAATCGTCCTTTACTAATTAGACCTCCACTAAATTCACACCATACATGCCACACAAACGTCTCAATCATCATGATCAATTCGTGAAATGCGTAACAACAGTTTTGATTAAGCTCACGACAAGTTGAGACGTAACTTCAACTAAGCTTTCTGCACTTTTTAATAACACCAGAAAATAAATTTTGAATTTTGTGTTTAAGTTTTCTTACGAAGCAGTCGCTTGAAAATATAAAATCTGTAAGTATTTTGGCAGGTCCGCTTCATTCGAACAAATGGTCGACAATAAAAGCAATATGTCGCAAAACATTTTGGAACTATGCAAAATAGATACTTTTTTCAATCATGAAAATGATAAGAAATGTGTGATGTTTGTCATTGAGCATCTTGAGGGGAATACACTTCCTCATTGAAGGGTACAAGTGTACATTTCTCAAAAACTTTATTGATGTCCTTTCACTAAACAATTCTCGATTTGGTGACTTTCTCCATCTCATATATCCACAGGAGCTTGAGATAAAGGACACAACGGATTCTAGGAAGTCTGCTTCATATTTAGATCTACATCTCGAAATTGACTCTCAAGGAAGACTTTCAACAAGGCTCTATGACAAACGTGACGACTTCAACTTTCCAATCGTCAACTTCCCCTTCTTGTGTAGCAACATTCCGTCCGCTCCAGCTTATGGAGTTTACGTATCTCAATTGATTCGTTACTCCAGAGCGTGCGGGACTTACATCGATTTCCTTAGCAGAGCGACACGTCTGACGCAAAAATTGCTCACACAGGGTTATGTTGCTCCTCGATTGCTGTCTTCACTCAAGATATTTTACGGAAGACATCATGCACTTATAGACAAATATGGGATTCCGATCTCTCAGATGAGTGCAGATGTTGGTTTGTAACCTTTGAACTATGCAAAATAGATACTTTTTTCAATCATGAAAATGATAAGAAATGTGTGATGTTTGTCATTGAGCATCTTGAGGGGAATACACTTCCTCATTGAAGGGTACAAGTGTACATTTCTCAAAAATTTTATTGTACATGTATTCATTTATATTAAAAAAAATGGCAGTAAATCACATAATTGCTGTCTCTCAAACGAGTTAAATATTATTTAGTCATCGATATTTTTTTAAGTCGTCCTTTACTAATTAGACCTCCACTAAATTCACACCATACATGCCATACAAACGTCTCAATCATCATGATCAATTCGTGAAATGCGTAACAACAGTTTTGATTAAGCTCACGACAAGTTGAGACGTAACTTCAACTAAGCTTTCTGCACTTTTTAATAACACCAGAAAATAAATTTTGAATTTTGTGTTTAAGTTTTCTTACGAAGCAGTCGCTTGAAAATATAAAATCTGTAAGTATTTTGGCAGGTCCGCTTCATTCGAACAAATGGTCGACAATAAAAGCAATATGTCGCAAAACATTTTGGAACTATGCAAAATAGATACTTTTTTCAATCATGAAAATGATAAGAAATGTGTGATGTTTGTCATTGAGCATCTTGAGGGGAATACACTTCCTCATTGAAGGGTACAAGTGTACATTTCTCAAAAACTTTATTGTACATGTATTCATTATATTTAAAAAAAATGACAGTAAATCACATAATTGCTGTCTCTCAAACGAGTTAAATGTTATTTAGTCATCGATATTTTTTTTAATCGTCCTTTACTAATTAGACCTCCACTAAATTCACACCATACATGCCACACAAACGTCTCAATCATCATGATCAATTCGTGAAATGCGTAACAACAGTTTTGATTAAGCTCACGACAAGTTGAGACGTAACTTCAACTAAGCTTTCTGCACTTTTTAATAACACCAGAAAATAAATTTTGAATTTTGTGTTTAAGTTTTCTTACGAAGCAGTCGCTTGAAAATATAAAATCTGTAAGTATTTTGGCAGGTCCGCTTCATTCGAACAAATGGTCGACAATAAAAGCAATATGTCGCAAAACATTTTGGAACTATGCAAAATAGATACTTTTTTCAATCATGAAAATGATAAGAAATGTGTGATGTTTGTCATTGAGCATCTTGAGGGGAATACACTTCCTCATTGAAGGGTACAAGTGTACATTTCTCAAAAACTTTATTGATGTCCTTTCACTAAACAATTCTCGATTTGGTGACTTTCTCCATCTCATATATCCACAGGAGCTTGAGATAAAGGACACAACGGATTCTAGGAAGTCTGCTTCATATTTAGATCTACATCTCGAAATTGACTCTCAAGGAAGACTTTCAACAAGGCTCTATGACAAACGTGACGACTTCAACTTTCCAATCGTCAACTTCCCCTTCTTGTGTAGCAACATTCCGTCCGCTCCAGCTTATGGAGTTTACGTATCTCAATTGATTCGTTACTCCAGAGCGTGCGGGACTTACATCGATTTCCTTAGCAGAGCGACACGTCTGACGCAAAAATTGCTCACACAGGGTTATGTTGCTCCTCGATTGCTGTCTTCACTCAAGATATTTTACGGAAGACATCATGCACTTATAGACAAATATGGGATTCCGATCTCTCAGATGAGTGCAGATGTTGGTTTGTCATAGGGTGTTGTTTTGTCATCCTTTACCGGATTTGACACGCTGAATGGACTATTGGCAACGCGACGGGTGTGCTATAGCAAGCAGGAACTGCTTACTCTTCCGGAGCACCTGAGTTTACTCTGGTTTCGACTAGAGTTCGCGTTGTTGATTGATATTCAGTTGTTTTGTGTTTCCATGTTTTACATGTTGTCTGTTTTTGTCCCGTTCTTGTTGGTGTTTGCTGGTTTTGTCTCTGCCCTTTCAGACTTTTGATATTCGGATACCCCATTGGTACCTCTGCTTCTTGTACATGTATTCATTTATATTAAAAAAAATGACAGTAAATCACATAATTGCTGTCTCTCAAACGAGTTAAATGTTATTTAGTCATCGATATTTTTTTAAATCGTCCTTTACTAATTAGACCTCCACTAAATTCACACCATACATGCCATACAAACGTCTCAATCATCATGATCAATTCGTGAAATGCGTAACAACAGTTTTGATTAAGCTCACGACAAGTTGAGACGTAACTTCAACTAAGCTTTCTGTACTTTTTAATAACACCAGAAAATAAATTTTAAATTTTGTGTTTAAGTTTTCTTACGAAGCAGTCGCTTGAAAATATAAAATCTGTAAGTATTTTGGCAGGTCCGCTTCATTCGAACAAATGGTCGACAATAAAAGCAATATGTCGCAAAACATTTTGGAACTATGCAAAATAGATACTTTTTTCAATCATGAAAATGATAAGAAATGTGTGATGTTTGTCATTGAGCATCTTGAGGGGAATACACTTCCTCATTGAAGGGTACAAGTGTACATTTCTCAAAAACTTTATTGTACATGTATTCATTTATATTAAAAAAAATGACAGTAAATCACATAATTGCTGTCTCTCAAACGAGTTAAATGTTATTTAGTCATCGATATTTTTTTAAATCGTCCTTTACTAATTAGACCTCCACTAAATTCACACCATACATGCCATACAAACGTCTCAATCATCATGATCAATTCGTGAAATGCGTAACAACAGTTTTGATTAAGCTCACGACAAGTTGAGACGTAACTTCAACTAAGCTTTCTGCACTTTTTAATAACACCAGAAAATAAATTTTGAATTTTGTGTTTAAGTTTTCTTACGAAGCAGTCGCTTGAAAATATAAAATCTGTAAGTATTTTGGCAGGTCCGCTTCATTCGAACAAATGGTCGACAATAAAAGCAATATGTCGCAAAACATTTTGGAACTATGCAAAATAGATACTTTTTTCAATCATGAAAATGATAAGAAATGTGTGATGTTTGTCATTGAGCATCTTGAGGGGAATACACTTCCTCATTGAAGGGTACAAGTGTACATTTCTCAAAACCTTTATTGTACATGTATTCATTTATATTTAAAAAAAATGACAGTAAATCACATAATTGCTGTCTCTCAAACGAGTTAAATGTTATTTAGTCATCGATATTTTTTTAAGTCGTCCTTTACTAATTAGACCTCCACTAAATTCACACCATACATGCCATACAAACGTCTCAATCATCATGATCAATTCGTGAAATGCGTAACAACAGTTTTGATTAAGCTCACGACAAGTTGAGACGTAACTTCAACTAAGCTTTCTGCACTTTTTAATAACACCAGAAAATAAATTTTGAATTTTGTGTTTAAGTTTTCTTACGAAGCAGTCGCTTGAAAATATAAAATCTGTAAGTATTTTGGCAGGTCCGCTTCATTCGAACAAATGGTCGACAATAAAAGCAATATGTCGCAAAACATTTTGGAACTATGCAAAATAGATACTTTTTTCAATCATGAAAATGATAAGAAATGTGTGATGTTTGTCATTGAGCATCTTGAGGGGAATACACTTCCTCATTGAAGGGTACAAGTGTACATTTCTCAAAAACTTTATTGATGTCCTTTCACTAAACAATTCTCGATTTGGTGACTTTCTCCTCTCATATATTCACAGGAGCTTGAGATAAAGGACACAACGGATTCTAGGAAGTCTGCTTCATATTTAGATCTACATCTCGAAATTGACTCTCAAGGAAGACTTTCAACAAGGCTCTATGACAAACGTGATGACTTCAACTTTCCAATCGTCAACTTCCCCTTCTTGTGTAGCAACATTCCGTCCGCTCCAGCTTATGGAGTTTACGTATCTCAATTGATTCGTTACTCCAGAGCGTGCGGGACTTACATCGATTTCCTTAGCAGAGCGACACGTCTGACGCAAAAATTGCTCACACAGGGTTATGTTGCTCCTCGATTGCTGTCTTCACTCAAGATATTTTACGGAAGACATCATGCACTTATAGACAAATATGGGATTCCGATCTCTCAGATGAGTGCAGATGTTGGTTTGTCATAGGGTGTTGTTTTGTCATCCTTTACCGGATTTGACACGCTGAATGGACTATTGGCAACGCGACGGGTGTGCTATAGCAAGCAGGAACTGCTTACTCTTCCGGAGCACCTGAGTTCACTCTGGTTTCGACTAGAGTTCGCGTTGTTGATTGATATTCAGTTGTTTTGTGTTTCCATGTTTTACATGTTGTCTGTTTTTGTCCCGTTCTTGTTGGTGTTTGCTGGTTTTGTCGCTGCCCTTTCAGACTTTTGATATTCGGATACCCCATTGGTACCTCTGCTTCTTGTACATGTATTCATTTATATTAAAAAAAATGACAGTAAATCACATAATTGCTGTCTCTCAAACGAGTTAAATGTTATTTAGTCATCGATATTTTTTTAGTCGTCCTTTACTAATTAGACCTCCACTAAATTCACACCATACATGCCATACAAACGTCTCAATCATCATGATCAATTCGTGAAATGCGTAACAACAGTTTTGATTAAGCTCACGACAAGTTGAGACGTAACTTAAACTAAGCTTTCTGCACTTTTTAATAATTTGAATTTTGTGTTTAAGTTTTCTTACGAAGCAGTCGCTTGAAAATATAAAATCTGTAAGTATTTTGGCAGGTCCGCTTCATTCGAACAAATGGTCGACAATAAAAGCAATATGTCGCAAAACATTTTGGAACTATGCAAAATAGATACTTTTTTTCAATCATGAAAATGATAAGAAATGTGTGATGTTTGTCATTGAGCATCTTGAGGGGAATACACTTCCTCATTGAAGGGTACAAGTGTACATTTCTCAAAAACTTTATTGTACATGTATTCATTTATATTAAAAAAAATGACAGTAAATCACATAATTGCTGTCTCTCAAACGAGTTAAATGTTATTTAGTCATCGATATTTTTTTAAGTCGTCCTTTACTAATTAGACCTCCACTAAATTCACACCATACATGCCATACAAACGTCTCAATCATCATGATCAATTCGTGAAATGCGTAACAACAGTTTGATTAAGCTCACGACAAGTTGAGACGTAACTTAAACTAAGCTTTCTGCACTTTTTAATAACACCAGAAAATAAATTTTGAATTTTGTGTTTAAGTTTTCTTACGAAACAGTCGCTTGAAAATATAAAATCTGTAAGTATTTTGGCAGGTCCGCTTCATTCGAACAAATGGTCGACAATAAAAGCAATATGTCGCAAAACATTTTGGAACTATGCAAAATAGATACTTTTTTCAATCATGAAAATGATAAGAAATGTGTGATGTTTGTCATTGAGCATCTTGAGGGGAATACACTTCCTCATTGAAGGGTACAAGTGTACATTTCTCAAAAACTTTATTGTACATGTATTCATTATATTTAAAAAAATGACAGTAAATCACATAATTGCTGTCTCTCAAACGAGTTAAATGTTATTTAGTCATCGATATTTTTTTAATCGTCCTTTACTAATTAGACCTCCACTAAATTCACACCATACATGCCATACAAACGTCTCAATCATCATGATCAATTCGTGAAATGCGTAACAACAGTTTTGATTAAGCTCACGACAAGTTGAGACGTAACTTCAACTAAGCTTTTTCCACTTTTTAATAACACCAGAAAATAAAATTTGAATCTTGTGTTTAAGTTTTCTTACGAAGCAGTCGCTTGAAAATATAAAATCTGTAAGTATTTTGGCAGGTCCGCTTCATTCGAACAAATGGTCGACAATAAAAGCAATATGTCGCAAAACATTTTGGAACTATGCAAAATAGATACTTTTTTCAATCATGAAAATGATAAGAAATGTGTGATGTTTGTCATTGAGCATCTTGAGGGGAATACACTTCCTCATTGAAGGGTACAAGTGTACATTTCTCAAAAACTTTATTGTACATGTATTCATTTATATTTAAAAAAAATGACAGTAAATCACATAATTGCTGTCTCTCAAACGAGTTAAATGTTATTTAGTCATCGATATTTTTTAAGTCGTCCTTTACTAATTAGACCTCCACTAAATTCACACCATACATGCCATACAAACGTCTCAATCATCATGATCAATTCGTGAAATGCGTAACAACAGTTTTGATTAAGCTCACGACAAGTTGAGACGTAACTTCAACTAAGCTTTCTCCACTTTTTAATAACACCAGAAAATAAAATTTGAATCTTGTGTTTAAGTTTTCTTACGAAGCAGTCGCTTGAAAATATAAAATCTGTAAGTATTTTGGCAGGTCCGCTTTTGAAGTTTATGATATTTTTTCGAAATAAGGTAAAATTCATTGCATGGTACCCCCTATTTTTCTTTTGTTTAAGGTCTACACTACTTCATAAACATCTGTTATGGAAATTTGTTTCAAATTCTAATCAGTTTATCACAGGTTAAATAGATTAACTAAGCTTATGTTAAAGCTATGGGGGGGGGGAACAGAAAAACATTTTCCCGCCAAAGTTTGAACTCTTATTATCTTAAACACGAGCATGGTACCCTATCAATTTTTTAAGATTATTTTTACATGTATGTTTTATTGTTTTCTGGCGATTTCAAACATCATTATCAAAACCTCGTCATTTTTAAAGTCACCTTCATCATCCTTAATAGTAAGTCCTTAAGGAAGATAGGGTGTCTTATAATTTGTCCATAGAATTTTTCTTAAATTTTGGTAATTCTATGGACAAATTATAAGACACCCTATCTTCCTAAAGGACTTATTAAAGTCTACCATCAGAATTTTTGTAGAATTGGATTTGAAAATGCATGTTTTTGGTACATTTTAATATAGAAACAATAGGAAAAATTAACATTTCCTGCTATTAAAAAATAAATATTCCATATAGATTTTTTCTAAAAATTTGTGTAAATCTTTGTTATCTAAAGACTTTAAAAAATGTAAATCAGAAATAAAGGTCACCAACAAAAATTTCGGAAAAATTGAAAACCTTATTTTTCCCCAATTAATTCTATATAGAATATATCCCCTTAAAAAGTACGGGAAAATATTGAAATTTCAAAATAAGGTATATTAATACCAATTTTTGTGGTATTTGTAAATTTTGATGTTTAGTGAGTCCAAAAGAAACCACTAAAAATTACAAACATAATAAATTCAGAATTATGATAGATGTGCTAAAAAGATGCTCAGTGATAGACACTCCATCTACCTTAACACTATGTTTGGGAAATACATTGTTTTTTTTTTCTCTCGGGTTTTAACAAATTCTTCCGGTCATCAACTTGCCCGAACAGTTTCTCAAAAACTACCCAATGGATCGAAATGAATCTGTGTGATAAAGTGGCACTCAAATGTGTGCATGCAAAAATTATAATTTTAGAAATGGCTGCCGTTTCCATGGAAACAGGAAAAGGGTCGTTATATATCTCGGTTACCTAGATGATTAGGTTTGACTGTTTGTAAGTTAACAGAAAAAAGGAGCTCTTTAATAATATAAGAAAAATTTAAGCAATATTTATATTACAGTTTTTGAGTTATTAAAACAAATGTGATATTTCGAGAAATTAAAAAAACAAATGTGAAAAGGAGTCTTATGGCGGGTGCTTGTAGTTGTCCCATCCCCTTTGTAGCATCTGGACCAAATTGCATGGTTTTCTCATAGACACGCTCTTAAAAACAAGCATTAATAAAAACGTTCAAAAGATCAGTAAAATAAGAATGACACAATGTCCGAAAAGTGAGGCTAAACTTCCGGTTTTTTTTCGAACTATCATTACGATATAAAAAGGCATTCCTAATTTACAGCTATTCAATTAGACCTTTGTATTTTACTTTAAAAAATGCAATGGTACACAGGAACTATCTACGAAACTGTAGGTTGTCTATCTTTGCATTTTCTCATTTAGAAATTATACAATGTTTCTAATTCATTGCATTGCATTTCCTCGAGTTAAACATAACCGTCGTATCCCCGTGTATTCATCGTTTTGAAGTCGGCCTCCAGCTCATATTGTAATGTGCATGATTCAAAACAAGTTTAAAACATCGAAAGACCAAATTTTGAAAAGTTATAAGGCATGGTTTTTCCATTCTAAAAGGTAGTTTAAAATAGCTTCCAAGTACCAGCTTCATTGATAGCCACGTGGTCGATATAGGCTCCTGGGAGTCTGAGATTTTTTAAGATTGTATTTTTCCTATTTTATGTATCTGAGAGCTTAATTGTTATTATCCTTTAAGGTTTGAAGTCGATACATTAAGATGTTATGACTTACATTACACCTGCGACTTATTTCAAATTGTAGATTTATATGCCATAAAACATAGAACAAAGGGTGATCGTTTTCTACACTTATGATACGTTTAGGATGAACATTATTTATATTTAAAGGAGACAATCATTGTAAATTTTGAAATTGTTTTAATATTATTTCAATGCAAGGATTTTAATGTTCCCATAGACCGTTTATTTATTTTCATGTTATCAAATTATAATGTCTAAATAATCAGACATAAAAATCGGCAAGCTTTCACTATTATTTTTCCCAGACGGATCAAAAGCTGTTCTTATGTTATTCCAAGGAAAAACATATAAGCACCATTTATGACAAACGTGATGACTTCAACTTTCCAATGGTTAACTTTCCCTTTCTGTGTAGCAACATTCCGTCCGCTCCAGCATATGGAGTTTACGTATCACAATTGATTCGTTACTCCAGAGCATGTGGGGAGTACAACGACTTCCTTGATAGAGCTAAACGGCTGACAAGCAAATTGTTAACACAGGGGTACGTTGCTCCCAGGTTGTTGTCATCACTCAAGATATTTTACGGACGACATCATGTGCTTGTATACAAATACGGGATTTCTATCTCTCAGATGAGCACAGATATTGGTTTGACATAGAGTTTTGTAATGTCATCCTTTCCGGATTTGACCAACACTTAATCCATCTTTGGCAACGTGACGGGTGTGCTATAGCAAGCAGGAACTGCTTACTCTTCCGGAGCACTTGTGTTCACTCTTGTTTCGACTTGAGTTCGCGTTGCTGAATGCGGTTTTGTTGTTATGTATGTGTGTGTTTTATGTTGTTATGTGGTTTGTTTTGTTGTGACGATTTTTGTCTGCCGGTTTTGTCTTTGTCTTTACGGTTTTATGATACTGATTACCCCTTTGGTACACCTTTGCTTCACCTATATGTATCTATAAAATCCGGGAATAAAACTGACTAATATGAATAAAAACTTTTTTTTATAATTTATGTTGTTTTTTGTAAGAGATTGTTAAACCTTTATTCCGCCCGCTTACGGAATTTATTCCACCCCTCTCCGTAATAGTTCTGCAATTTCCGGTACATTTATTTCATGTTTGCTTATTTAAAAAATGACAGACGACGCACAAGCAGACGAAATGGCCCAATCTGACAAAATGTTTTGATACTAATGCCTATGTAGGTACATTCAAAGACAAGAACACTCATAAAAAATTTCTGATGACCTAAATATTTTTTTAAAATATGGATGGTTTATCACAATGAACTACAAGAATTAGCTGACAAGATCCTCGCTTGGTTTTTCATGACTGTAAATAAAGATGATGGGTCACCTTACGAACCTACAAAAGTACGGTCATTCCAAAGCAGTATTTCCAGATGTTTGATGGAGAAATGCAAAATCAGTATAATGACGGACAGGGAATTTAGCCACTCACGAGATGTGATGACAACAGAGTTGAATGACTTGAAATAAATTGGTTTGGGATCAAAGAAAAGACGAGCAGAGCCGTTCACCGCCGAAGAAGTCAACCATTTATATGAAAAGGAATTTCTTGATGCTGATACTTTAACGTAAAGTTTATCATATAATGAAAAATAGATAATCCAACCTACCCCCCCCCCCTAAAAAAGGAACAAAACAAAAGTGATTTTTTTTAAAATAAATGTAAAGAATGGCTGATCTGTATTGTTTGGATAAGTTTGATTGTTTTGTAAAGTTCGGTGGCTCCACTTCATTCAGCAAAATCCATTAATACATATTCTATTTGTTGTGAGGTTTTTTTCTCTCGGAAATACAATATTACTTTTGAGAACAGTATGGATGAATAATAGCCTCCATTTTGGGCTGAGATTCAGGGAAGAACACACGACTTTAAAGTGGAGTGATGTAGAAATTAAATCTACATCAGATGGTATTCAGTACCTTGAGCACACAGAAAGGTCTACAAAAACCCGCAACGGTGCAACCAGATACATCCGTGCTTTACTGCAAAAATGTTTGCTGATAAAGGTGCATTGCAGTGTTAAATAAAGATTAATGTTGTATTAAAAGAAGATATTCATATGTTATAAAGTTTGATCGATGAAATAATGAGGTTTTAGTGCATCAGATGGTTTTCAGTACCTTGAGCACACAGAAAGGTCTACAAAAACCCGCCACGGTGCAACCAGAGATATCCGTGCTTTCCAAGCAAAAATGTTTGCTGATAAAGGTGCATTGCAGTGTTAAATTAAGATTAATGCTGTATTAAAAGAAGATATTCACATTTTATAAAGTTTGATCGATGAACTAATGAGGTTTTAGTGCACTGAATGTTCCAAAATACGGTATATATAATGAAAACTAAATTAGTTTTAAAAATACTAAATATACATAATATTTAGATCTTGCTTATCTATAATCATAGTATACAGCTACTTTATATCGGGTTTATAAAACGGCAATATAAATATAAAAAAAATCTTTTTTGAGGGGAAATCCAAAATGTCCCACCCAAATGTACAAGGAATATATAAGGCACCGACCAGAAGACATGCTACAGGATGACTGCCCTTTTTATCTTAGTATTTCCAGGCAAATAAAGGATCAAACTTGGTACTTGGTACATGTACTGTTACAAAATCAATAGATCAATAAGATCTATTGATTTTGAAGATCTAACATCAGTAGAAGATATAGATCAAGCATATTCTAACTTTAATAAAGCTTATTCTGATGTTATTGATAAACACATCCCACTGAAAAAAAGAAAGCCAGTTGTCGATCCAGCACCATACATGAACAAAGAGCTACGACAAGCAATTTACAAAAAAAAAAGAATGTACCGTAATAGATTTATTAATTGTAAATCAGACAAAAATTGGGAATTGTACAGAAAACAGAGAAACTTGGTAAATAAATTGAAACAAGGCTCAATAAAAACTTATTTTTATGAAAGACCAGCAGGAGGTCCTAATCGACATCATTTTGGCCAACAATAAAACCTTTTTTATCAAGCAAAATGAAAAGTGCAAACAATACTATTGTTCTATGTGAAAACAACAATATCATTAATGACAAGAAAGAGGTTTCAAAAATTTTTAATGATTTTTTCATTATTGTTGCTAAGAATATTTGTGATAAATCTGTAATTATAGATGAAGAACATCCCAGTGTTAAGAAAATTTTAGGAAACAATAATAGTACAAATGAATTAAATTTTGAACATGTATCAAAAGATTTTGTAGCCAAGCAAATGAACAAATTAAATATAAAAATGGCTACAGGGTATGATGGCATTTCCCTATAGATCTTAAAAATGACACAGCAGGAAGTAACTGCCCCCATTACGATTTTGGTAAAAAAGTCTATTGACTCATCTATATTTCCTGCAAATCTAAAAGCGGCGCAAGTATCTACCCTTTATAAAAAGAATAATGCTCTAGAAAAAGGAAATTACAGATCTGTAAGTGTCTTACCGTGCATTTCAAAGATCTTTGAGCGTGCCATTCATGATCAACTAATGGTTTTTATGGAGGACCACTTTCAACCAATGCTTTCAGCCTTTAGACCTGGTTTCGGCTGTCAAACTGCCTTGCTAAAAATTATCGAGGACTGGAAACATGCTTTGGATAATAACAAACACATCGCAGCAATATTAATGGATCTCTCTAAGGCCTTTGACTGTTTACCACACAACCTACTTTTACTTAAACTCAAAGCTTATGGTTTATCTAAAACTTCATTAAATTTACTTGGAAATTACCTATGTGATAGAAAGCAACGGGTGAAAGTGGGGGGGCACCTTTAGCGAATGGAGCCAGCTCATTAAAGGTGTTCCTCAGGGCTCTATTTTAGGCCTGGTCTTATTCAATATATTTGTGCATGATATATTTTTGTTTGTAAATGTCAGTACAATTTATAATTATGCTGACGACAATACAGTGTCTTATTGCCATGAAAACATTGATGTTGTAACCCAAACCCTTGAAAATGATAGTCTGGAACTTATTAACTGGTTTTCACTCAATCTTATGAAAGCTAACCCTGATAAATTCCAGGCGATAGCTATAGGAAAAAAACAAAAAGTCAAAATTTATCTTTTAATCTCAGTGGAAACATTATAAAATGTGAGAAAAATGTCAAATTTTTGGGTGTAAATATTGACTCTGATTTAAATTTTGATACTCATATTGCTGACATGTGTAGAAAGGCTTCCAGGCAATTAAATGTTTTAAAGAGATTTGGTAAATATATGAACAAATTGGGAAGACTTACAGCTTACTACTCATTTATACTGTGTAATTTAAATTACTGCCCTGTTACTTGGCATTAGTGTTCAGAAAAAAAACTCACGTAAAATGGAAAAAAAATCAAGAACGTGCCTTACGTTTTATATATAATGAGGACTGTGAATCATCTTATGAACATTTACTCGAAAAATCCAAACTACCATCACTTAAGGTTAGACGCATTCGAACTATTGCAATTGAAACATTTAAAATTATTCATAAAAAAAGTCCACAATATTTACATGATCTTATTGACATAAAAATACAATCCTATAATTTCAGGTCAAAAAACACAACAGATATACCACGAGTCAGAACTACATGGTAAAAAATCTTTTAGATTTAATGCTGCGCAAATCTGGAATGAGTTGCCCAATCATTGTAGACAGGAGGCCAACTTTGAACAATTCAAAATGGTGGCTCATGCCAGTGCAGCGCATGCATATGATTCTCTTTTTTTTTAGTTATACAGCTTTTGCCATTTTTTAGTTTATCCTTTTGACTGTTTTAACTATTTATGTCATGAACACTATTTCTAAGCTTAATTTGCATTTTTATCTTAAGCTTATGCTTTCTAACTTACATTTAGCATGTGTATTGTCTTATGCTTATGCTTTCTAACTTATATTTAGCATGTGTATTGTCTTATGGTTATGCTTTCTAACTTATATTTAGCATGTGTATTGTCTTATGCTTATGCTTTCTAACTTATATATTTAGCATGTGTATTGTCTTATGGTTATGCTTTCTAGCTTATATTTAGCATGTGTATTGTCTTATTGTTTTGTTTTATGTTTGAATGTGTTGTTTTATACTATGTATATATGTCATGTATGTGTGTCTTATTGTATTTATATATATGTCGGTGTTAAAAGCTCGCTAGAGCTTGTGTTTTCTTGTTCTGTAATGTACCGACTCTAAATAAAACTTTGATTGATTGATTGATTGATTGATTGACTGCAGACAACCGTTGAGCAAAAACAAATTGAGTAACTTTGTAAGGGTAATGTGTGTTGAAGCTGGAATACAGAGCAGGAAAACCAATCACAGTGCACGAAAAACCACTGTTACAGCCTTGATACATGAAAATATCCCCGACACCCGTGTTATGCAGTTAAGTGGCCATAAAAACATTCAGTCTATCAAGTCTTACAGCACAGCTTCTTTACAACATATAAGGAATTTTCAAATATATAAAGTGCTGTAGGTACAGGACAGAGTACCAGTAGTCATTAAAACAATTAAAATCAAACAGCTAAAGAAGCATATTTTAATGATATCTCTGAACTGCTTTCTTTCTGCCTCACAGGAGGCCGAGCTGCAGGTCACACTGAAAGACATAACTAACTTTTAGTCCATGCCTGTCCTCGAGGCTGTGGAAAACAGTGGTAAAAAGGCCTTTGAAGCCCCAGAAATTGTGAACGATACATGTTTGCAGGAGCAACTATTACAGGAAATATAACAATAAATTTTCCTTACTAAAGAACCATTATATTTTTGGTTAAACAAGGAAAAGTTTTATATATAAATATATTGTTGTTCATCCAACATAAATCAATTCATTATGATGTAGGTTTACTAAATAAAACATGAGTTAAAGTATATGATAAAAACATTATTACATGGCATTGTATATATATCCAACCCTTGATCATCCCTCAGGCTGATATAAAGCCCTACGGCTGATAAAGGGTTAGATATAAAAATGCAATGTAATAATCTATACTTATTTTGCATCCAAACGACAACAATGTACAGCCATTATTTAATGCCTGTTCATGGAGCAGTCAATATATTATCCAGAGGTGCTGAAGATGATTAAAGAGCTGTTGCCTGAGGTCCCTGGCCGAAGGCAACTTCTGGAGCACCGAGCGCATAACAGTTCGACTGCTTTATGAACAGGCAATAAAAACTGTTTTATTAACTTGTTTTAGTTACTTTTTTTGTACGACCGCAAAACTTTTACGGTCGTATAATGTTATTACGGTCGTCGTCGTCTGTGGCCATTTGTTTTCCGGGCTTTAACGGGTGTATTAACAAAACTGTTGTAGAATGTTCAATTTAGAAAATTCTTCTTTTATTGAACTTCTCATTACATTCTGTTAGCTTAATGTGTCAATGGGTTTGATATACATTTACATTGCTTTGTTACATTGCTACAGGAGGCCAAAGACGGGTCCTGCCTAAAGAATCAACTTTTTAATTTAGTTTGGTCCAATTTTCAAAACCTTTTTTCTTTGGAATTCATATGAAAATCCCTTCCTGAGTTTTTTTTTAATCAGGTTTGCAATATCTCTAATCATTTTTAATGAATTAGGGGTCAAAAGGGCAGAAAAAAACACCATTTATAAAAGTTTGTTGTTGAGGCAAATAGTTTTACATAAGAATTTTAGTTGCATTGGGCCAGCCAATTGCTATGAAGTTTTGATATGAAAAGTTTATCCACTAAAGGAAGCTCTTTCTGGCATTTGGGGTTTGTCGTCCTTGTTATTTTAGAAATTGGGACCCAAAGGGTCTATAGCGGGTGTATTGACAACACAGTTGTTAATGGTTATTATTCATTCTATTTTGAAAATTCTTTTTTGTTGTTGTTGTTGAATTGCTCATTAAATTTTAATATGATAATAGGTGCAACCTAAAATGGGACGCAGCTTGAGGAAATAGTGCCAGAAAATACCATGGAACAATGACGAAATTATCAAGTATCGAATTATTTGTGCAAATTACAAATTTTATAACATACTGAAAAGGGTCGAAATATTTTGAGATAACGTTCGACGGGGACGAACAACCCCTTTTGTCTACGTATTCCGTGACGTCATTTCCCGGTCAGAGTATTTCGCGCTCTAGCAGACAGTAAACAAAGTGACAATTTTGTCTGCCAGGTTTTTGAAGATTTCTTTATGCTAATATATCATGTAGATCGAAGTATTGGCTGAAGATATAAAAACCTGGCAGAAAATGACAACTTGTTGCAATCAGAAATTTTATTTTTAATTAAACTGGACACATGCACATAAATCATGATTGACTTATCTCCATGATTATCAGGTAGTATTGTTAAGCATCATCATGATCATTGTTAATTTAAATTCTTCATCGTCATACGTTGATTGAAATAACATGTTACTAGTAAACAATATTCGACAGATCACGATGATTAACAGCGCACTTGTTGACAACACTATTCTCGCGGGAACTTGGCGAGATAATTTCATCTCTTTTACAGCGAGACTTTCCTTGAAAATATATAGAGAGATGTTAGATTTGACTTTCCATCCGTATTTACCTGTTTATTTTAGAAAGAAATTTAACCGTGGGTCTTAAATCTGTCAATTTAAAAAAAATTCCGAAAAAAAACATCGAATTTCTGGCCCCATAGAAATTCTTGCTGAGCGCGCTTGCGCGCACTCGGTACATCCGGTTTGGAAAAAAATACAAACCATTAACTTTTGAAAATTTCTACATATGTGGGACTGCGTCCCATATCAACTAAATGTGTCAATGGTTTGGATATATATTACACCGTTACATTGGTAAAGGGGGCCAAAGACGGGCAACGCCCTTAATATCAACATTTTTCTTTTAATCAGAGTTAAAAAATCTTATTTTTTTGCATTGTAATCTTGTGAAAATTCCTGCCTGTAATTTTTCAATCAGATTTGCAATATCTCTTACCGTTTTTTTACATTAGCGATCAAAGGGTCAAAAACATCAATTAACATATCAATAAGATTGTTTCTATTAAATGTTTATGTAAATATATATGTGACAAATCTGTATTTTAAAGTCAACCACAGGATGCACGTGTCAAAAAGCTTTGTAAGTCCACCATAGGCTGCATGTGACTTAAGTAATAGACCATCTAAATTGGGCTTCCAGCGGTCGTATTATGCTGAGCTCGGCGTACTATTTCATTGGTACTTACTTTTTTGTTGTCTAACTTGCATTTGTTTTGATTCAAATGCTGCTGAAAGGGTATGTCTCCAAACACGTGTATGTTTATTCGGTTAACCAAATTACTTTTTACATGTAGGCGTTTAAAGTGTCTGAATCCATGAGAATACTTTAAATTGCAAATCGATTGTAATTTTTACTATAATATCTGACAATCCTTGTGTTTGTTTTTTAGCTCACCTGACCAAAGGCCATGTGAGCTATTGCCATCACTTGGCGTCCGTCGTCGTCCGTCGTCGTCGTCCGTCGTCGTTAACTTTTCTTCAAACTTCTTCTCCTCTGAAACCCCTGAACAGATTCAAACCAAAATTGGTCTGATGGTACTTTAGGGTATCCCCCACAGCACTGATGTGGGAATTTTTGATTCGTCGAAAACATGGCCGCCGTTGCTAAAAATAGACCAGAGGGGTCAGACTACTGTTTTTGGCTTGTAAATCAAAAAGTATAAGAGAAAGATGAAATCTGATGCCACCCTACTGCTTCAGCATTAAAAGCTCTACAAAAGTCTCCATTTGGTCAACGTTTTCAGATGACCCCTTATAGGGGTTACAGCCCCTTAAAGGTGAAA
The DNA here is from genome assembly GCA_963971305.1 of Arcuatula senhousia. NCBI lineage: Eukaryota > Metazoa > Mollusca > Bivalvia > Mytilida > Mytilidae > Arcuatula > Arcuatula senhousia. Next base: position 32,660,883 of record OZ020308.1, read on the forward strand.
AATAGCGTTTTTTCATGTTTTTGCCCTATAGTATGAAAACTATTGCAGATAGAGAAAAGCTGTTGCTTGCTTAAATGTTCAGCTCATTAAGCTCTACAAAAGTCTCCATAGGGTCGAAGTTGTCAGACGACCCCTTATAGGGGTTGCGGCCCCTAAAATGATGTTTTTTCATGTTTTTGGCCAATAGAAAGAAAACTATTGCAGATAGAGAAAAGCTGTCGCTCGCTTAAATGTTCAGCTCATTTAGCTCTATAAAAGTCTCCATAGGGTCGAAGTTGTCAGATGACCCCTTATAGGGGTTACGGCCCCTGAAATAATGTTTTTACATGTTTTTGGCCTATGGAATGAAAACTATTGCAGATAGAGAGAAGCTGTTGCTTGCTTAAATGTTCAGCTCATTTAGCTGTACAAAAGTCTCCATAGGGTCGAAGTTGTCAGATGACCCCTTACAGGGGTTACGGCCCCTTAAATGATGTTTTTTCATGTTTTTGGCCTATAGGAAGAAAACTATAGCAGATAGAGAAAAGCTGTTGCTTGCTTAAATGTTCAGCTCAATTAGCTGTACAAAGTCTCCATAGGGTCGAAGTTGTCAGATTCCTCCTTACAGGGGTTACGGCCCCTAAAATGATGTTTTTTTCATGTTTTTTGGCCTATAGGAAGAAAACTATAGCAGATAGAGAAAAGCTGTTGCTTGCTTAAATGTTCAGCGCATTTAGTTTTACAAAAGTCTCCATAGGATCGAAGTCGTCTGATGACCCTTAATATGGGTTACGGCCCCTAAAATAACCTTTTTCATGTTTTTGGCTTATAGAATGAAAACTATAGCAGATAGAGAAAAGCTGTTGCTTGCTTATATGTTCAGTTTATTTAGCTCTACAAAAGTCTCAATAGGATTGAAGTTGTCAGATGAACCCTTATAGGGGTTACGGCCCCTAAAATAACGGTTTTTCGTGTTTTGGCCTATAAAATAAAAACTATAGTAGATAAAGAAAAAACTGTTGCTTGCTTAAATGTTCAGCTCATTTAGCTCTACAAAATATAGGGTTGACATCAAGACCAGGTGAGCGATTTAGGCTCCTGGGAGCCTCTTGTTTGCAAAAAAACTCGAAAACGGCTACAGATATCAAAATTCTGGCTTAGGGTAAAAGTGATCAGCACCTCAAGATCTACCTACCTTGAAATTTTGAAGAAAATCCAACAACCCATGTAGGAGTTTTTGCCCTTTTTGTGGATTTTTTGCAAATTTTGCACCTGTTTAGCTCAATATCTTGAAAACTATACTAGATGTTTGAGAAATTTTAATTGCATATTGTTAAGCACATCAAGATCTACAAAATATGCAATAGGGTCAACGTTGTAGAACCTTTCCTTCTAGGAGTTATTGCCCTTAGAACGTTAAAATTGAGCATTTGAACAGCATTTCCTCATTACAATGAAAACGTTAACTCCTCTGACACTTCAAGTCCAATTGGAACCAAACTTGGTATAGTTGTTTATTAGTATTAGGTATATAGAACTGATGTGGAGATTTTTGATTGGTGGTAAAACATGGCCGCTGCGGCTTGAAATAGAACATAGGGGTAAATGGCAGTTTTTTGCAAATAACTCAAAAACAGTGACAGATTTTAAAATTTTGAATGGAAACAAAAGTGATCAGCACCTGAAGATCTACCAGCTCTGAAATTTTGAAGAAAATTCAACTACCCATGTAGGAGTTATTGCCCTTTTTGTTGATTTTTGACAAATTTTGCACCTGTTTAGCTCAATATCTTGAAAACTATACAAGATATTTGAGAAATTTAAATTGCATATTGTTAAGCACATCAAGATCTACAAAATATGAAATAGGGTCAACGCTGTAGGACCTTTCCTTTGAGGAGTTATTGCCCTTAGAATGTCAAAATTAACTTTTAAAAAGCATTTCCTCATTACATTGAAAATGTTAACTCCTCTGCCACTTAAAGTCAAATTGGAACCAAACTTGGTATTGTTGTTTATTAGCATTAGGTGTATAGAACTGATGTGGGGATTTTTGATTGGTTGTAAAACATGGCCGCTGCGGCTAAAAATAGAACATTGGGTTAAACTGCATTTTTTTGCTAATAACTCAAAAAGGGTGACAGATTTTTGAATTTTTATTGAGATAAAAGTGATCCACCATATTGTCAGATGACCCCTTATTAAACTTATAACCCTTTCAATGTCAAATAGATTTTGCCTTATAGCCTTTACTTCAGGCACATATGTCAGGTGAGCGATTCAGGCTCCGTGGAGCCTCTTGTTGTTGTTGTATTTTAATCTATTATTTTAGGCAAAGAAGAGCTACTTTTGCCCTGGAAGTTATTCCAGACCAACCTTTTACCTATTCGTAAATGAATTGACTGTGATTTCCCTTATAGATAATCTTGTTGAAACAAAACTTCACACAGGATTATAACCTTGTTTAACCCACCATTTCGTTTGAAATGCCTGTGCCAAGTCAGGACCATTGCGATCCACCAATTCTCCGGTATGACTGATTTGTTTTTGTCATTTTCTCCGGACTATGAGATTGATCATTCAACTTCGGTAGTTTTGTTATTACCTTTATTTACTAAAGCCATAGTTCGCTTACAGACATGTACGGCATATCTACCTCTGAAATGAGAACCAATGATGGTTTAACATATCCTCTTAGTTTTGTCATCTTCACTTCAATCGTTTGCCACGTGAAAAGTGTATTTGAGCAAGAACAAACTGCTACTCATGAAGAACCTAAGCTCATTCTCATTTCGAATTAAGTTTACGTTGGTGATAACGGTTTAATCGATTAAACTTTTATCGATTTGATTTTTAAAGTGTGTTATTTTTTTGTGCTTTATACAAGATAAACAATAGGGGGAAGGTTGGGCCCAGAAAACAAGTTTAATCCCGCTACATTTTATATGTGAATGTCCTAAGCAATCCTTGTCAAAACTTTTGTTTGTCCTTGTCAACTATCTGTTTTTTGTTTTATGCCCAGAAATGGGTTTTTCGTTGATTATCTAGGGATTTTTTTTAATCTTATGTATTGTATTTTTAGTCTTGGGCCAATGCAAGACAGCGAGCAGTGACCTCTGGTCATGTTGAAGACTGCTGGCTGTTTTCCATTGTGTGCCGTTTCTTAAATGTTGGTTGTGTCGCGTACACTTATTCCACATCCTTTTACATGTATCGTCTATTAGTTGTAATATAGGTTTTTTATGTTGGTTGATTTTTTGGGATGATTTCATGTCTACCGATTTTGTCTTTATCTATGTGACTTTCTTAGGGTTGAAATTTTATAAACATATTTTTAGACATGTATGTTTTGTACCTTTTGTTTGCCAAGATGACCAGTAATTAAAAACTGAACATGATGGCACAAGGATAGGTATCATGACCATGGGTTAACCTTATCTGAATTTTGACCAGTGATTATGAACCCAGGAAGCTTGGAAATGTATAGGGTGAAATTGAAATGTACGGAGTTAAATTTTGGAAGTAGAGTTAGGAATAAGTTGACAGTTTACAATTCGATCTAGGTGTTTTAAGATGGACCATTATGTATGTACATATGTATAAATAAATATGAAACATTTAAGTCGTTATGCTACACGTTCTTTTCAGACTTGCGACATTCGATTGACCTATTAGTTAACCTCTGCTTCTTTTACGTCCTTTAAAAAAATCAAATACATAAACATATAAATACTTTATTTCAGGGTAAAAATAGGAACGTCTTGAATTACCCGTTTGATAAAAAGACAAAAATAGCAATTACAATAAGTTATTAACCAATATATATGTATATGTATATAACTTGTATAACAAATATATTAACAGTAAACAACAATAAAGCTGCGATGTAATGGTTCACATTTAGACTACACTTGTGTGATACCCAAACCATCGAAGTTAGGATAATTGTATCTTGTCCCAAGACAAATATATGGGTTTGTTTTTAAGGTGCCTTTTATTTACACAGTAAACAATAGGTATGTGAGAAACGAACGAATTGACAAAAAATAAATCATTGTTCAATCATTATTTGAGTCCCATTTCATCATTTTTTGTTTGTTTGGCATTTTCAATCTTTTTTATAGAGAGCCATTGACGAGTCTTAATGTTACAAAAGGCGCATAAGAGGTAGCTAAATTGTTGTCTGGAATTTTATTGAATTTTGATTCCTTAAATGAAGAGGGGCATAATTTGTTCACTATAATTTGTTTAGGATAAACACGTCAATTTCAATTTATATAAACGGTTCTAAACATGTTTTAATTATTTCTTATGGTTTAAAACACCTTTAAAAAATCCTTGCAAAATATGAAAAAGAAGCATTACTCCGATGGTATTGAATATCACTTTGTAAATTTTCAAACATGAATGATAATGAAATTCCTTTTTCATACAAAATGCTAAGATTTTCTACTGAAAAAACATTCGCAAACATTCTATTTGATTAGCGGTTTATTTCTTTATAAATGTTAAAACGAAACATGTGTGCCCTTTTTTCAATCAATGTTAATTCTTGAATTTGCATTTGCAGTATAAATTCAATCCATCACCAGAGGGGGTGTCTATAGTATCACGCTAAGGATTATGTGAAATGTGTCAACGTAATTTCCCGAAATTCGGGGAAATTACCCTAAATACTTAGCGCAATAGTATAGAGACTCTCTCACTGGTAATAGATCGGTATAAATTACTCGACAATATAATTTGTGTTATGTAATTTAAAGATTATTCTAACAATCATCCGTTTCCCGGAAAGACCAAAAACATAAGCATCGATTGATAATTGAAATTTTCAATATATTTGAAGAAAAAATCTTAGGAAATCGATATTCAAATAGAAACGTTTCGATGGTCAAAACAGTCAGGTGGTCTTGTTGGCAATATGAAACCAATTAAATGTTTAAAGGATTCAAATTTCGTAATAAAGATTTTGCAACAACTCATATCCTATGCAAAACAATGCATTTATTATGTAACAAAACGACACCAAAAATACTAATATAGGTATAAATAATGTACATACATACACCAAATTTTCTTTTAAAACTATGAGTAATAAACATGAGATGATTTACCCTGGCAAAATTGTTGTTCTTGATATAATGCCTTTGATTAATGACATAACTTGCTCTGAAGCATATTTTCAAATAACAATTTTTAAATTTTGAAAACTTTTTGTTTCACCAAAAATATTAGTAAAATTAATAAATCAAAAAACAGTGGCGTTTACTATAAGATTTTCTCTTGAATTCAAGGTATCATTATACTGATGATAGATAATTTTATTATGGAATAATGAACATCAAATCATCTGTCATTTACATAAAAAGTGGCTCCCTTCATGACATAACACTTTTCAGAAACCGAAGTTTCTATATGCTCTTGTAAATAGTACAATTGAACCTGAAAAGTACATTTTATGAAAACGAAAAAAAATGAACAAATGAACAACACTTGCTAGTAAATTCACAATTAATGTTTACAAAAATGATATCCTTATAAAAAGTATAAAAATATGTTTGATTATAAAATACGATATGTCATATCACAAAACAATTATGTCATTTCATAAATTCAATATGTTTGATTATTTGCACAATTTCGAAAACTTCCTGCAAAGTTTCAACAACATATCAAGTAACAACTTAAAACGCAATTGTCCATCTCGGCCCATTACCAAAGGTTTCGTCTATCATTGGTATTGGTAGACGAGACCTCTGGTCTGTGATAGATTGATGTCCTTCAATCCCAACAAATACTACTAAAACGGACAGAGAACGATTAACGAAATTTAAAGTGAAACTACAAAAGTGTGTACAAAATAAAATAGAAAATTAAAAAACGAAACTACTAAGAATGCCATTTGTTTTGATCATTTAGTCATTTATTATGGGCAAAAATGAAGTGAGAAAGTGAGGAATCTGTCAGTGATCTTTTCGAGAATGACGTCCTACTACTGAAATGCTTATTAGACTGTTCGAATTCCGAGGTCATTCAACTCCTAGGATCAAACCCCGAAGATCTGACATGGGATATAGAGGAAATTATTGTGATAAAAACTCAAATGTATCACCACCACCCCTATCATGACATTATATATCTACAACTTGTAGAGTGCTCCGAAGTCAACGGAGGAAATTACCAGAACAAGACAAGACAAGAAGCATAGATTGCATCAACGATTCTTATAACTATTCTTAATTTGTAGTTCATTGTTATCAATTGACCCTTTCACTTTCTAAAATGTTAAATTCAAAGACCAAAGCGCTATACAATAGCTGAATGTAACATGTGCCAGGATTTTTAATTGAAAGGTGTTTTACTTCTTTGCAGTCCTAGAAGGAGTACTCAAAAGTCATATCATCTCTAAGTTTAATGATAAGAATAAGATTTTGATGATTTGAAAGAAAAAGTTTGATTTCTCTTAAAATGCAATATATGTAAAATGCATATAGCTGTTCAAGCACCAATTAAGAGTACAAAAGCACAAAAGTCTATGCTCAGATTAATCATTTATTACTTTTCCATTACAAAACTGTTGTTCTGTGAGAAAAACAAGTAGTCTAAAAAAAGCCAAAAATGTTGAGTGGAGCGGGACTTTCATATAATGTTGTTTGGAAATGACAAGTTTTAGCACTAATTTTAAAAGTCTGACTAAGTTATAAATGCATGAAAACAATGAACTTAGGTTTAACAAACATATTTGTTTGATTTCTAGAAATCTTTTGTAGTATATTTTACAGAAAAAATAATATAACGGTTACTATTAATACATTATCAATATGCACTATATGTGAACAATTGCATGGAGACACTGATTAAAGCTTAAATTGGTTGACTAGAACAAAAAAAATGTAAAATTTATCATAAATAAAATGTTACAGATTCAAATAAAAAACTGAACTTAAGCTCTACATAAACTAAGTATAAACGTTTCGAGATTTTAAATTTCTGCACTCACATTCGATTTTGTATCTGGTGTTCTCTTTCAGAAATCAATGAAGTCAACGTGGTGTTCGTGGCCGAAAAATGTAATGGCTTTTCTAATATAATGTCAGATTCCGTGCTGCCCTGTCTGATTATTCCGTCACGTAACATGGTACACGTGCTGCCTCGTCTCGATTCGTTGAACTCTTGACGACGTTGAAGTTTAAGGACAAACTTAAGTTCTTGGCGGGCAGAGGTATTTCTAAAAACATACACTAAAGGATTAATTGCACAACTTGACATGGCAAGCAATATTGAGACTGTTTCAATTTCTGCTGGAACTATTTCTGGATTGGGTAACAATGACTCTAGTATAATCACGATGAAATATGGCAACCAACATAAAACAAATGTGAAAACAACAAGAAAACTGGTTAAAGCCGTTTTCCATTCGTCTCGTTTCCATAGCATTGGCAATGTCCTTGAACTTGAAGTTCTTCTTTGTTGGAGAATAGGCATGCTACTTGGTCGCGTGAGAGCACATGGTCGTCTGCGATCATCTTTCAAAGGTAACTGCGCAGAATCGTCAATTTGATTTGTTGTTACGACGCTATTACGTCTAGTTCGTTGACTATTTGTTCTGGCAGCTCTAAATATAATTATATATCCCCATAAAATAACAAAAAGAGGGAATGCAAACGATACAAGGACGAGAAACAATGAGTAACATTTGTCCCATTTTGATGGTGTTGCCCATAAAACGGTACATGATGCTTTATCAGCTTGAAAAACATATTCATTCCAGCCAAATAATGGCGGTACGGAAATGATAATGGCGACTAGCCAAACAGCGAGTGTCATGAAGACGGCGCGTCGTCTGGTTATCTTCATATTGTAGTGTAATGGCGTGGACACTGCGCAATAACGATCTATTGAAATTGCCACTAATGTTAAAGTACTCGCTGCGAAGATTGTGTTCATGAAGAATCCCGTGGCTTTGCACCAAATGTACCCGAATTCCCAAACTTCAGTTATCATCGTCACAAACATGAATGGCATTACAATCACTGTGTTTAACGAGTTGCAGATTGTCAAATTTAATATGAACCTGTTTGAAATAGTCAATAACGCAGGCTTTTTGTAAAATACTAAAAAGACCAGGATGTTGCCAACGACACTGGAAATGAATATTAATATCAGGAATAATGCTATAATCGCCATTTTTACCGTCTTGATAGTTTCATAATGATCCTCATAACAAATTGTTTCTCCTTTTTCATTTACTGTAGTCACTGAACAGTTACTTGTGTTTTCCATCATTTGGGGTGATATGTGGATGTTATACAACTTAACTTTTCAAATTTCTTCTTCCTAAGGACGCACTAGATTTATGTCTGATTTCCAAAATTCAGCTTTCATGTTAAGATACTTAATTGTTCTACCAGAAGCTAACTTGCCTTGTTTCAAAATAAAATCGATGTTTTAGCCAGAGGATTCCATTCTATCATCTGAAGAAAAAAAATAACGAAAGTTAAAGATAAGGTAAAAAAACCTATATACTAGTATATATAAAGTCTAGATTATTAAAATCAAACAGACTATTTTTTGCAAGTTTGAAATTTTGGTTCTAATAGAAAAGACAACTTGTTCTAATGTTAAAAACCCGTTATGTTTTTGAAATAAAATGTCTCTGCACTAAAAGTAAAGATCATTTACCCACACGCATCACTACTCAAATGGCAGGTATATATAGTTACATGATAAAATTATAAGATATATATCGTCTGATGAAACAAGCTGAAAGCCACCTAATTAGTGGCTTCAAATTTTTAAATGACTAAAAACCAACGAGACGATAAAACAAAAGAAAGGCGAAAGAAATTATGTTTTCACCGTAAAAACTTTATGTGCTTTAAAGGCAAACACAAGGATAAATTTATAAAGTGGATCTAACGCGTTTTATATAAGTTTGGCAAAGGACTCGTCAAGACATACTACAGTTAATAATAGCAAAAGAAAAACAACTTTCGTTAACCGTAAGACCGAGTCATGTTCTGCCGTCTTTTGTATTGCGTCTTTTAGCTTCTTCAAAGAGCCTAGACGCAATAAATCCTATCAGCGAAAGACGATTTTGCTAAAGAAGACTTAAATTTAAAATGTTTTACACAAGACAAATTTAACTCGTTCAGAAAACAAGCATTTAAAAGTTGAAAAACTCACGTGTTTATCAAAGCACAATATATTTGCCCAAAAATTAGAAAATCCTCAATATGTCAAGTCAGCAACACAGTGACTCAGTCTGAGAAACAGAAAGAAACACGATAAAATGAAATTATTAACCCAGCAACAAATTTCCACACCACTTCTACTTTCTTATGTAAATATTTTACACCATTTATCAAATTATTGTCCTAAATTCCAATAAATAATAGTGGCCATTCCTTTCTAATTACCTTTCAATAAGGACTATCCCCAAAAGAAGAATAATTCAATATTCTAAGGAGGCAAAGTTGATTATAACAACAACACTGAATTACCCCGTTTAGGCCAATTCAATATTCCAATTCTTACTTTTATGCATCTTTGGCATTTTATGACTGTGTATACTTAGAAATGATAAAATTTTGCAGACAAAATGATTATTAGCAATTGTTTGAATTTTATTATTAAATATATTGTTCATTTAAGCTTTAATGTTTAGTTTATTTACTGTTACACAAGATTTTGGACGCATCAAAATATATATTTTTTCTTCTGCTATGGATTGGAGATTTCAAAGCATGTTTCAACCAAGGGCCTAGTAAAAACCTGACTCGCTCTTAATTGTTTGACATGCAAGGTTAATGATTTTGAGTGCTTAGTACGGCAAAAAAAAAAACCAAAAAAAAACCACTGGATTCTTTATTCAGACTTGGATATTCGAATCGAATATAAAACGACCTTATTATCTCGAAAACAAATGTGTTGATATGGGATCGAGGGGTATGCAAATTCCAAGATGGCAAAAAATGAAGAAAACAAACAAAAACAAAAGCAAACCATGCAATGCTAGAAAACAAGAGGAAACAACGCGTGCAACAAAAGCAATATTGAATTCTTATATTACTTGTTTGTTCTTGTTTCCAGACAGTATATCTGAAGCATTGTCGATAATCAGACCCTTATTTATTCTTTACCATTCATGCTTACCACTATATTGTCTCAATAAAATTATATTTTGGTATCAATTTACATTTTTCATCACGAAGCTAATCAGCTCGCTCGGTAACTGACTTGAAAACGTGATTTTGAAAAATCGATTTGAAATTTTTAACAAATTTGTGAATTTCTATAAACAAAAAAAAAACATAAAACATGATTGCATGAAAACAAGAAAAGGCGAAAATAAATGGGAAAATATTTATGAGATTTGACTCAAGTATATCAAAAACCAATGATGAACTGACGAGACTGGTCTTGTCGGATAATAGCTTTAGGCTTTAGGTTTCTATAAACACAATTGATGAATTAGGTTTAATAAGTTATTACAAATCATATGAAGTAAATCAATGCCTAGAAATAACAAAACAGTAGGATGTTCTTAGGTACTCGATTGTAATTCTAAAAATTTTTGAACGCACTAGAAGCTCGGTGCACATATCTTGAAGATACTCTGACGTTTTTTTATTGTAATTCAATTCACATGAGTTTCTTTTGAATAATTTTAAAAATTGTGTGAATTTCACGACTAAAGACTGCAAGGATTACGTATGTGACGTGCAACAAGCCGCGACAAAACTGTGCCTCATGGATACAATAAGATATCTTCTTTTGCGGTCCTGGGGACATTTTTCAACATAAATTAAGCCTCATTATTGTTTAAACTTGCGTTTTAGCAAGTCTTAAAAAGTGACTGTAACTGGTCTTTTTTTTAAAGTTTTTAAGGGTTATAACCTTTTCATAACTAGGTACGCTTAAAACAAATTTAACTGCTTTTGACAAACAAATATATCGTGATGATCTCCCTTTTGGGTAAATTGTTTGAACAAAAGTGCATATATTTAAGCACAAATGTACTTAGTTACTTTTGCGAGATACACTATATGTTAGCATCAATGAGCTTTCGGGGACGTTGACGTTAATGGAAAATCTGTTCTTTATTTTTGTAGATATAATTTGATACAGTTTTCTGACATTCCATGGATTTTCTTATCTGCCACGCTGTCATCACTTGTCTTTCGGATGACAACTGACTCACTGTTCAATTTATCTCTATAAATTGCTGATTAAGCATAGGAATAACCGATTATGACCTTCAATAAAACCCTCAAGGTCGATAATCTCAAACCAATATGGCGTCTTCTAAGAAAGCTGTAATTCAAAGTTCGTTTTAAGTGTCACGTGATTTTTGATGATTGGCACCATCTGTCAGCATTGTTAATTGTGTAATAACAGACATTCGATTTATTTATAATTTTATTATAATAGTTCTAACAAATGTCCTTGAATTGCCCTTTGGCCACTGTCTTTTCTTTTGAAAAGATACTAAATAATTCATAAATACAAACAACGCGATGTTTGATATTTTTCGACATAAAAAGGAGTATGAAGTTTAAGTGTTTGTCTTCCTTTTGAAGATTATTTACAAGTACCAGATTTCGATCAAAAGAAACAAGAGGGATCATATGACCTTCTTAAAGTTCTGTCCGTAAACTAGTGCAAGTCAAGAATGCTGATCACCATCCTAAGCGGCCTTGGTTGTCACCTTTGTGGAGTTAACGAAAAGTGTACTCAGTATTTCAAGTTGATACTCAAAAAGATGACACGCAAAGAACGAATAAGAACCTAATTGACGAGCAACAGAATAAACTACGAAGAATTTAGATTTTGTTCTTTGGTCTCAGCTGCAGTCAACGTTATATCTAATTATAAATGCATAAAGGTTTCTAAATATAAATGGATGAGCATTTCAACTTAAACACAATTGATGTAAACAGTGTGGAAATTAGCAAAAATAATAATATCAAAACATATTATCTTCTACAGTTCAAAATAATTGCCAAGCATTAACAGCTGTGCTTCAGTTCAAATTATCACAAAACACAAATAAAAAACAATAAAGATTAAAAGTGTTGTAAGTGTCCAGTAAACACATGTTTGTCCAAAAAGGGCTTTTAAAGACAGCCATCAGCATTCAACGTGACCATCGCTGCTCAGTGTCATGCATTGGCATACGATTTACATAAGATTACTGAATACAAATCAAAGCATTTTTATATACACATGTATATTTTGAGTAAATGGTTTAACAAAATCAAAATAAAAAGTAACGAGAATAAAAACAAATTTGTAAACAAGTCAAACATTGAGTGAGTTATTGCTTATCGCCCTTGCAACGCTATAGAGGTTATTTAAGGGCGATGAACATAAAAAACACGAAATGATGATGAGAAACGGAATATGAGGTGGGTTGGGAAACAAAGGAACAGTAAATTTTGAAGACAATGCAACGTGAAAAATCTAACCAAAAGTGTTTACTAAAACAGTCTTCAATTCCCTTTTAGTGCTGGATTCACGAAAAACCTCAGCTAATATTCTAGTCTTAAACTTAGATAATGAACTGAACAATTTAAAGGACGAAACATGTGTATAAACAAAGAATCTCAAGATAAGAAAACTCTCAATAAAGACTTATTTTCAACTTAATTAAAAAACTTACAATTTTGAAAGATCTTGTAATCAAATGCAAAAAGGTAACATATATTACGAGAGAGACATTATATCAAAGATGATAATGTATGAAATTAGATTAAAAACCCTTTATTCACTAAAAAGAAATACTTTGTACAGTCATTCTATATGCACCAATCCTTAATTTCCCCCATACTTCCAATCTTCCTTGTTTTTAGAATCAAAACAATGGAAAATCAGACAATCAATTATTTTTATAAATAATTAGATAACCAAGTCATTAAATTTTCATTTCTGTATGGAGAGGAAAAAAACATTAGTCCATACAGCTATTACTAAAACTTTAAATACATTTTGTATTATAAAATCAATACAACTGTTTAGCTGTAGGAGAAAGTGAAATAATGTATAGTTGGTTTTGTGCATTCTAGCCAAATATTAGTAGAAAACCTTTACACAATAATTCAAAGCTGATGGCATACTCCAGCCGAATGGTAGAAGTAAAAGAAAGGCTCAGAAAAATCACGAAAAAGTCCGGTCATTCTCCAAAACAAACGAGGAATCCAGAAAAAAAAATACCACACACAGCAATCAGGGGAAAGTGAAATAATACTTAAGAGTTATTTGGTTGTGCTCTCTAGCCGAGTGGTATTGGGAGAGCTCAATGCAAAAAAGTATTGTAGCCAAAGAAACAAATATGTACTTAGTGAGTCATTATGAAAAGCCACGACAAATTCAGAATTCGAACTGCAAGACAAAACACAAACACACACAAAACAACCACTAAACTTGAGATAAGCAACGCGAACTGTTTCTTCAGAATATTTTTTTGTCTTACCCTCTGCTGCCAAAATATGTTTTTCATCAAAAATAATTTTCAGAATATTTCTGTAGGAAAAAACCAACCCCCCCCCTTTCAAGTTAAACGGTCGGTCCCTAAGATAAGAAATAATGTATTACACAAATACCATAGCGATTAGCCAAACCTCCTTTAACACAAATACCAAATGCAGCGACAAACCAAACTCGTGAAACTGTATTTTAAATGCTAAAAAGATGATCCGAGTATCGCGCAGATACATATTTGATTTGCTTTGCACCGAAGAGACTGGTGTGTTTTAAAAAGAAGACAGAAATTATAACAAATGAACATGACACAATTTTCAAGACGACAGTAATTCAATTCTCAAGATGCAACGTCTTCAACTCTGCAGCATCTCGCTGTTCTTGCAAATTACAACAAATAGCAATGTTATGTTAATCGTTAATAAAATCAGATTGGTAATTGGTCTTATTCTAAACCTAGACACATAACAATTAGCAAAGTAGGACCAAGGACACGCACTTGTCTTAACTTTGGTAATGGAAGATGATAAAATGTAAAATAAGAGTACGTGCCACAACTTACATGTACCAGTTGTAAAACCGACAGCAGCCTTCAAAATGACCAGTGTTTGATGCCCGCTGCTCGCTGTTTTCCTATTGGTCTTAGATTTAAAACACAATGCATATTAGCTAAAACCTATTTTAAAATTTTCAAAGACCAACTTTTGACCACTAACTAAAAAGGCCAGCTTTTGGTAGAGTTTCCTGGCTTAGGGCAGAAATTTGCCGGGGTTCACATAGTTTTTTTAGGGTAGCAACCTACCCCCTATTGATAGGCTCTAATAAAGCACAAGAATAACACGCAGTAAATTCAAATCGATAGAATTTTAACTACAAAAGAACCTGAGGGCTTGCTTTCAATAGGTTTTTATTTTTTTTCAAAAAAAGACTCGGATGACAAAATCAATAGCCGACAATATTCCTGGATGTATCACTATTACCAACCTTTTTGTTGATATAAGTATAAAATATGGTTCATAATTGTGATCGCTTATATATATATATATATATATAATAATAATATACGTCAAATACATAAATTGTCTACCGCAAAAACTACTGCTTTAAATCTAATTTCTAACATCCATCCATCGGCGTCCGACAAATTATTTTTGCTCCTGTTTAATAAGACAGAGCAACAAGTAAACAATCTATTTGAACGTATTGTCATCTCACAACGCATATCTTTGACGGAATTCCAGGAAAGAATCCAGGAAGTACACTATAGTCATGACTGCCATCTATTTTTGTCCACAATAGGCCTATTTAGCTGAAGTTATTAACCGACATCTATGAATATCTAGGAAATATGCAGTGGCCCTATTCCTATTCAATCAAATCGTTGCCGGGATAATTATACGGCGTTTCCGACATGCAGCTAGTTACGAAACCAATATCTCAAATCTATTAAAAATTATGCTACAGGGAAACTCCGTAATTAAGGAAAAACTTTGATTTATTTTCATTCAACACGGAACTATTTTATTGAACCGTATTAACAAGGTGTAAATCAAATACGTGATGTACTTAGTAGGGGAATTCATACGAGCCTGAGAGGAAAATCGAAAGATTGCTGGGCATTGAGTTTAGAAAAGAATATTATTTGATAAAGTTTCAATGCAACCCATCTTATTGAAGAAGAAAATACGGAAGACGTATCTCCTGTTAATCAATTCATTTGATTAAATCATCTTTCGAAAACAAAATCACAACAGTTTTCAAGCTACAGCTATATGGCTCCACCAAGAAAACATCCGTTTCGTCAATTTAAAACTCACGAGAAGCGCTCTATCTTAAGATTGAGACATTCAAACCCAAAGATCATAGATCCATGGAACTTAAAAATAGCCAAAGTGTTGTTTTTTTCCTTTTAATTTGGTGTTCGTCATCAGCTCTCTGGCATTGTAACGTTAAATCTTTATTTTAATCATCAGCTGTGTAACCTCAATATTGATGAACTCGATCATTGTACGAAAAACGAATCGAAAAAAAAAAACAAGCTATGAAATACGAATTTACAAACCGAATAACTCCGCGTCAATTTAAATTTTATTTATATATTTAAATAAACACCGGAAAACGGCTTTAAAAAGATCATTTTCATCACTGTCGGCACACGGACACCCCTTTCTAACTTTGCAGCTCACCATATCCATTCTTTATTATATCAATTACTTTACAGAGCTGTACGGAACACCATTTATATAAATTTTATTTAATTTTAAAATAAAAAAAAAAACATTTGAGTCGCTTGAAACCATTTATATTTTTAATAAGAACAATAGCACCTTTGGGTATTATGACAAAACTTGGAAAGCATGACATAGCAAAAATTGGAGAAGTTAAAATTTCAATTAAATATTATAAAAAAAAACTGAAGAGCAATTGTTTTCCCTACTCAAAAATTAATTAACCAAATGCTTTATCACTTTGAGTTTTAATGTTTCTGACAATTTTGAATACTCATAAGATTCATTTAGAAGTAAGAACAGAAAAAAACGCTTGTGTCATACGTTTTTTCGGATTTCAACGAGCATGCATACCAAATAAGGGTTTTGAATTAAGAAAAAGGTCAATTGCGCTACTCAAAAATAAAAATAATTTGGTCTACTAAATGTAGCTTCATTAAAAAGATGTTCACTAGATTTAATTTTAATTTGGCTTGTTATGATGAAGATACTTTTCTTTCGTCTACAATGTGATAAGTTATTTTCAAAATCCAAAACAACAAACTTTAATTAAAAAACGCACTTAAACCTATTTTTGAAATGGACTCCGTATCTAAATGAAGCATCGATAAAGTGTTCACATTGAAGGCTGTTAGCTGTTTTCCATTGTGGATTATTTTAGATTGTCATTTATATTGTAGTTTGTGTCGTGTACACTTATTCCACATCTCATTATCTTCTATTCATACCTTGCACAAAGCTTGAGAAAGCCTCTATAACAAAATGGTCGATTCAACTTTATCTTCGAATTCACAAAACAAAAGAACACCTCATAAATAATTGACTATGGAACCAAATATAGATGGAATCTAGTCACGAATTTACTTAATATATCTGAAAATCTATTGCAACTCCGTGCACCTTAAGTTCAGTCTCTAAATAATTGATAAATTTCTCATAGTCATGACTATTTTAAATGTAACTATGGCAAAAGTAACCAAACTAAGTGAAGGTTTGATCAGGGTTTCCCTTACTTTCATGCATTTTTGCCCTTGTCTTGTTCATATTGATATCAAAAGAAAATTTAAAGCAGTAGAAAATGGATGACTAAGGCTACATCAACGTCAAATATAGACAATCAGACATTGAACACACAGAAAGAAAAGGGATCAGTAACGTCAATGTTGAAATTAGAAAAAAAATATAAGATGTGTTGAATCAACTGCCCCATAATTTCAGTGATTGTTAACATCAGTTATGTGAAAAGAGAAGAGATTGCTAGATGAATCCAAGACCAAAATGTAAACGATGGAAGAATTGGGATATGAAGATAAGATGGTTTTGAAAGAAAGGCGAGTACGGCGCTTGTTGTGGGACCCTGTTGGAAGCCATGTTGATTACCTAACATGCAGACGAGAGAGTTAGGATCCGATCACGTAAAAAAGAACCTATGCAACTGAATTGGTTTCTTAAATATTAATCCTTAACTGGAAAGGCAGTGAAGCAATAGCGAATTTTTTTTTCAAAACGGATATAAAAACATGCTGTGTATGCATATTTCAAGTAGTATTGTCTGTAACCTCTCGTCAGTTACATTTGAATCAAAACCGTGAAAGGTGAAAACTGACCAAAAGTAATGAAAGGAAAGTACTCAAAGCCAAAAACATTCGACAAAGGAAGCCACACCAGCACCAAGAAATTCATAAATCCTCTGACGCGAGAAAATAATGCCGTCTTGCTCTTTCCGTTACCATTTGTAGATAAAATAAGAGCGACTAACTAATAAAATGTCATGCTGGATCTTAATCTAATATCTATTTTCCGGACTTGGTAAAATTTCTCTCGTGAGATTTCTTAAATTTCTAAAATCTAACACATTGACGGACACAAAGCCGAGTAAAATGATTCAGTTACTTCTCTATGTCCTAGTTTTCGGATAACTTAATTATTTTTTTTTCAAAATTACGACTTCAATAGAAAACGATTTGCTGAAATACAGTTTAATCGGATTCAAAATCGATACGGCTTAAGAAATTCTACTCGAGTTCTCATCGTTTCGGATTTTTTCTTCTAATGAGTTTCAAATTAAAATGAAAATTATGCTTTGCTTTGTTTCCAATTACGACGAAAATGAGAGTTGATATAAATCATGAATACATTCATATGAGAAGAGATATGAATTTAATGATACATGTAATTCTATTTTGATTACCGGCAGTAAAAGCATATATACATGTACCATATACGAATATACAGCATAAACAAAAAACCTTTTTTTTTTCTTTTTTTTAGCCGTTTTGGTATTACGAACAAGAAAATACATGCAAAAGTAAAAAAAAAAAAAACATGTCAAGAACTCAGAAGCAAAGACAAACAGTTTGTTAGAAATCTTCGATGTCAAACAACAAAAAAAGTCATAAAACAAACAACAAATTCAGGACACATTTAAATTTACTGCGTATAATACGCGTTTAGGCTAAACAGAAAAAAAACTCTTGAAGGGGGATACTAATTTTGATATGAAATATCTCTTTTTAGACACAAGCTTCTACAGTAAGCAACTTCGTTGATCCTTATATCTTAAAATTCTTCAATATATTTTTACTGAAAAACTGTCATTTTGTCTATGTACTACCATACTTAAAAATAGCATTTTTATGCAATTTACGGAACAATAGAATTATAAGCGGTGTTTGTATTTCCCTTGCACTTTATAAATAATAAACTTCGATAGACAGTCTCTTGTCTCTGGTATAGTAGATGATATTATATACTGTCTGCATAAATAAAATACTTTAAGCGTATCCTTATCAATCCATTCTATTTTATTGCAAATTCGATAATACTAAACAATTCTAATAAGTCACTTAGCGCCAAGGCATAGCCTGAGACAATGGAATAATTGCACCATAACTGGTAATTAGGAGAAGGGAGTTTGGAGATATAAGGCTAATAATGCACTAGAACTTAATGACTGTGGGTTGTCTAAATATATACTATAACAAACTGTATAGCAATATGGGATGCTTTTTGCAATAAATATTTGTCTGCTTCTTTTATTACTTCCTTTATGTCTAGAATATAGGCCAGTATAAAAAAAACACACACACACATCAGAATTTCAATGAAAACAAAACAGCATTCATGACTGCCCACGTCTGAATCTTCCAGATGAAACCGGTATCATAACTGTATGGCAATAAGGCACAACAAAATAGATAAGCAAAAAAACTAAAACATTGCACACGATTTAGTAAAAAAAAACTCAGTTAAGAACACATGCGAGTGCAAATGAATTCAGTGAAAACAATCTAAACCTTAAAAGACAAAGGCTTCGGTTCAAACACCGCTTTAAAAGGACCATTACAAGTCTATTTGATCACCTCTTCATGTTTATCTGCCAGACATACTTAGTTTATGCCATAAATGCCCATTTCGCACTGGTTGGAATAAAGCAACTACCTACATGTAACTCTAGTGCTTCCCGGAAAGTACCTTGCCGAAGCCGTGCAATTCGCCCTATATTTATATAACAGACACGATGACCGAGCGACTTCCCTTGAGCTTGATTACACATTGAGGACATTATAAGCCATATGTCTCATATTTCCTAAAGTTTAATCTTACTATTTTATGATCAAAGGACTGCCATAGCTTTCCTTGATATATATATATAACTTTTTTTGCAATTAAACAATCGATAATATAGCCAGACTTGCTTTTTCATACTATATTAGACTCATTGAAAAATAATAAAATCTTAAGGACCGTCATTTATAACTGTTTATTGGCAAACTTGCCTATCTCTGGAATTTATTGCAAAACAAAAAAGCATCAAACTACTTGTCTATGTCTAAATCTGCTGCCTGATTATCATATTGCAAACGTAAGACCACAGCATGGTCTGACTTGTTATATTCGTCCGTACTTCGGGAAGGTTAGCAGTTCCTGCTAGTTAAATCACGACGGTCATTTGAGTAGTCGTTTCCAGTAGTAAGTTTTATAAAAAAAACTTAAATGCTAAATTTTCATTTATAATACAAAAAAACCTTTTCTATATAAAGTTTCCATTCTACCAGAATAAGCTTATATTAGATAGTAATAAATCTGTATCATTGTCTTATCAATGTGACATTATGCAGAAAATCCAATAAAACATAACAATTCTAATATATCATTGTATGACTTAATCTAACTTGGTGAAATATTTCAATGCATCAAAATTGAAACTTAGAAGGATTTGACTTCATCATTATTCATTTATAGAGCAAGAATTGGATTTTATTTCATACCAATGACCTCGATGCGAACAGAACTTGCTGCATGTTGTCGTCTGGAAATAGAACTTTTATGAAACTAAGTATGCAGCTTGTAATATAATTCTCATATGAAACTTGGTATGCAGGTTGAAATCAAAATCTTATGAATTTTAGTAGGCAGCTTGTTATACAGTTCTACTATGAAACTTGGTTTGCAGGCTTAAGTAAACAAATCTTATGAAACTTGGCATTCAGCTAGTAATACAATTCTTATGAAACTTTGTATGGAACTTGTGATAAAATTCTTTTGAAACTTGGTACAATGTATGCAGGGCGTTACAAATTCGTGTGTGCAACGTTTCCTTTTATTACTTGAGAAAGGAGTATGAAGACAATTCATTTGACACCATAGAAAACAGTACAGTGAAACACGCATAACACCAAAATACAACATAAATTAACTAATCTGCAAATAGAAACGCGAACTTACGTTTCATCAATCAGAACCTTCTAAAACTTTGTACAATTGAACTTTTAAAAAAAAATGAACTTGCAAAAATGACTTTTTAAAGACAAACTACTCGGTCCATACACTGTTTTATGAAAAGATTTCGTGGTTCAAAATTCTTGATCTTCCGTATTTAACAGACACAATTACAGAGAGACGGACCTTGAGCTTGATGTATCACTCCTTGAGGATATAAAAAAATATGTCTTATATTTCGTTGAATGTAATTTATTTTGTTATTGGACTTCCCCGTAGGCTTGTATTATCAAAGGACTTTGATGGATTTTCGAAACCAAAATCTATAACAAACTTGCCTATATCACTGTGTTAAAAATATTATAAATCTAGAGTATTTTTCATTTTCATTTTTATACAATAAAAGTGAAACATAATCTTAAGTGCTAATATTAAAAACGAAAGAATATGGAATATGTGCCAGAAAGACACAATCCACATATTGAAATTATTTTGATAAATGAACAATGCAAAATTTCACTGCGTGTAAAGCGCTTTTCTGGATTATCCTTCATCAGACACGCTAGGTGTAAAAAACTTGGAATACCTGTAGAACATTAGATTTGATATAACAAAAACAGAAGCCAAAAATATTACAACAATGACCAAACAGATAAATTTATTATTTTTTTAAGAAATAGCATAATGTTGTCAAAAAGTTTTCATTTATAATATAAAACTATATTTAGTTTCCAGTTTTCTATAAAAATTCCTATAGCAGATAGTAATAAATCTGTATCATTGTCTTATCAATGTGACATTATGCAAAAAATTCAATAAAACAAAATAATTCTAATAAGCTGCAGTATGACATAATCTAAATTGGTGAAATACTTCAATGTACCGAAACTTAAACTAATGAAAAATATGATTTTTTTTTTAATCCTCAATTTATAAGAGAAGCAGAGGTCGATTACTTTATGCTGGGACATTCGAATCTAAAATGTAAGAAAAGAGCAAGCATGTAGACACCAAGACAACAACTTGACGGAAAAATAAATACATACACTGCAATCCACATCACGGATTTGCTAATTTACGCGGGTGACCTCGTGTGCTTTGAGATGGTAAGCGATTCCTACATGTACTTGTTGCCTATATTGAAAAAGCCCAATATTACAATTTCAACATGAATTTTATAATGTTCACTATATCTTCCATGTTTTCTACTTACAATAAACGTGTTTGTTTGATTGAAATTTTCGGTTATAAATATCGCAAGGACTACCGCAGATTGATGACAACGGCAATGTCAAAATAACGAAGTTGGCACAAAGCCGTTCTCTCAAGCCATAAGCCATTGTGATACCATCACTGGCATGGCCGTTACAAAAATATTATGGAGGAAGCAAAGAGGCACCAATGGGGCATTCGAGTGTCAAAAGTCCGAAAGGGCAACTACAAAACCAACAGCACGAGGAAACACAAAATCAAACGAACAGAATTCAACAACGCGAACTCAAGTAGTAACAAGAAGAGTGAACTCAGGAGCTCATTTATCTTATACAATTGAAATTCGCTACAACAACGATAAAACACCATATAAAAATTGCATCAAGAAAATTCACTGTGCTTACCTATACGTTAGCTAGCAAGATGTATTTTCAATTCCAATGTTTTAGTCTTCAACAGTTTCATAAGGCTTTCAACCTTAGACTTTATCTGAAGCAAGCTGAGACCATTTAATCATCTTCTTGTTTTGTTTCACGTCTCCACATAGCAAACCAAGCGACTGTTCACTACAAATGAATTATAGTAAAATATAGAAATAGCAACAGCACCGAGGGTTTATTGACTAATTCCAAGCTGGTGAAGCTTTAGTGCTTATAGATTTTTACATCAGTTTTCTCAACGGCCGTGATTCGATGCAATTGAACCAGTCCATTCAATTCAGAATTCGAAACCATGCGCAGGAATTCTGGGAAATTCTAATCTCAAGTTCATTTAAGTTCAGCAGGCACTGCTTTCAATATGGTTTGAATTAAATTTCAATTTCGAAGATGATACTTTTGCTCAATGGACGTAATAGAGACGATTTTAGTTTTTCAACTGCAATTGGGCTATGAGCCACAAAAAAATAAATATCTGTAGAAAATACGTGTTGATAGTGTTTTTGTAAAACATATATTTTTACTTAAAGATTTTCTTCTGGAGAACAAATACATCATCTCTGACTAATACTATAAATGGATGGGTAAATTTAAAGAGACAACACACCCCCCCCCCCCCCCCCCGATTACCTCCAGGAAACATTTAAGTAAGCATAGATCACATCAAGAGTCAACAACTACCTTTAAGAGAAACGAAGGATACTCTTGTCAGACTATATTAGGAAATTTTATATCAGCAGTTACCTAACCAATGTGAACTACCGTGACCATACCCATGTAAAAGATTATAGAGAGAGCTTCAAGCGCTGTCTCCGACATAAAAGTCTAAGAAAAATGTCTGCGAGGAAAAAAATAGGTATAGAACAACACAAAGGCAGACACAAATTTTAATATGAAAGCGAAGAAAACAAAGCTTCCTATGGCAGTCTACAGTGTAACATGCGACACGCAATGTTCTTCTTTTGAACTTTCAGCACTATATATATCATGTTTGCTTGTTTTTCTTTCATTTTTTTTTTAATTATGCGCGGATGGGTATTGTAGAGTTGGGGGAAACCCAACTGTTTTCGGATACTTTTTAACGGATGACCAATTATTAATGATAGTAAAAAGAAAGTTTGTATTACATTTTAATGAGGCCATTTGGACTGACCTCCATCATCAGCCAATAAAAAACTAACAAACAAAATCAAGTGAACAATTTGCAGAAAAAAGCTTTTCGTCAAGTATACCAAATTACTTCCAACAATTTTGAATAAGGGCGACAAAAAATCAAAGTCGAACGAAACGAAAACAAATCGGCGACCAGAGACCACTGGTCTATACGCGGGACGCCCATTAGATGTCCAAAACAGAGAGCAGAATTCAACGTCGTAAAGTAACACTTCTATGTTTTTGGTTTTTTTTTAAATTATTATTTTTTTTACATTGCAATATAGTTTCTTTGTGAAAATATTTTGAGATATACATTTAATCTGTACATACAGTGTGTGCAATAATATTCAAATGCCTTTACACGTGCACGTGCATAGGCAAAACTAAAAAAATGTTTTCAATGATATTTATTGTCCGGCACTACGGCCTCAACAGCAAAGCGGGAAAATCAGGGGAAGTAACACAAGTCCGTGATATTTATAATTAAAGAAACAACGAAGTACTCATGAAAAATTCAAATGCCCTTGTCCGGTAAGACAAACAAAACGAAAACGCACATAACCAAACAAAACAAAACACGTAAGATCTTTAAACTGCAATAAATATAGCACAATCTTGATCGGAATAAGAGTGGACCTATAGGCGGCACTCCAGAATTGTAAGCGCTTCCCGTTTAATGCACCACATATCCGTCGTGTTGGCAACACTCAATCTAGTGCATGTAGGTCAAATCCTTTGAAGAACAACAATACTAAGAAGGAAGCTAAATATTTTTTAAAGTCCAAAAAGGTCATGAAAATTAGCGTAATTAGAGGCCAACATTCTTTATATTAGGAATGCCCTATTGAAACACAAATGCATATTTTTCCTTACTAATTTGAACTGTACATGTTACTGACTTCTTTGAAAAGAAGAAATTTTATTTTGTTCCGTTCAAGATAACATTTATTCAATCCATTGTTCTTTAAAAGAGCATAAAAGTTATCTTTGAATTCATCATATATATTTTGAACTCACATAAGGCCAAACTTCAAATTTTGTCTTCAAAGAAAATTACGTGTTGTTTAACATTACATGATTCCAATTGAAGCTAATTTTGTTATTAAATATCTAAAATTTCTTGTCATCTAAAATTTCTTGCAATCTAGGATTCTATTTTATAACAGATTGGGAACAATTTTCTTTGTGTAATAAGAATAACTATACGAATATGCTTCATTTTTAGACGTTTTAATATATAATATTTAATTAAAAGGCATAAGAAACTCGGCTTTCAGCATATCAGCGGTTATGTAAGTACAAAACTAAGAAGCTTAGGATTGTCGCTAAAGAAGGTGGTTCTCCTTATGTTTAGGTCAGCTTGGCCTACTTATTTTTGAAAACTTTTAACCTGAATTTCTTGCAATAAAATAATCCACAGTGCGTAAATCCGATTAAAAATTAATTAAGTATCCAAACATGTAAATTTTAACACGTGTAAAGATTTCGATCTAATTTATACCAAAACCAAAAAACCAAAATTGATTTTTATATTTTGTCATGTTCGTTTTTCATTTGTATCATTCCTTGGTTGTCATCCGCCTTGAAGCTAAATTCTTGGCACATACCAACCTCTCCTTGTGTAGCACAACTATGTTGTGTTCTATGGTCATTACCGGATCCTAAGATCGCAATGGAAGAGGGAGGTTTGACGCCATGAAACCTGGTTTAACCCACCATTTCCTTTGAAATACCTGCACCAAGTCAGGACCATTGCGATCCACCAATTCTCCGATATGACTGATTTGTTTTTGTCATTTTCTCTGGACAATGAGATTGACCATTCAAGTTCGGTAGTTTTGTTATTACCTTTATTTGGCAAGTGTATTGAAAGTTCAGTTGATTTTGTGTTTTGTGTTTCTTCGTGCTGTTCTTGTTCTTGTTTACCGGTTTTGTCGTCGCCCTTATGGAATTTAGAAACTCGACTGCCCCATTGGTGCCTCTTTGCTTCTTTCACTGTTCCTTTGTTTCCCACTTACCCGTAGATTTCTCAGCATCATTACATGTTCATTATATCATCAATTTCATGTTCAACGTCCTTATTTAACTATTTACTGATGCTAGAGCTTGAAATTCCAGCTCACTCCGCACTCAATTAAACATGATGCACCATAAGGTGTAACCAAGCACAGTTTCAGCAAGTTCCGAACTTCTATTGCAATACATGTATATTATTTAACCGGAGTTGGAATGGCGAATGAAGCTGAAATGTAGTCATGATATACCTACGATGAATGAGACATAGCGGCTTATTACCTGTGGACTTGGCCAGAGGATGTGAAAGGGGAGAGAGATCAGCCGTGTCAAACGTGTCAAACACCAAATCAGCTTGGTCTAAAAGTTCTGTAAAACTGGTTTAAATTCAAGGCAATTCCGAATTCAAATTGACCACAGAGGATTCCGGATCCCCCTGGATGGATTCCAATTTGCCCTGTTACTTAATAATAATAATATTTATGTTTATTTCGTTAGAAGGGAATTACCTAATTATTTTGAATATCTTAAGTTTCAGTAATTCATATAACGTATAGTATGAGTTATTATTTGTGAATATTAAATGACTTTATATATCCTTCATTTGGTTTCAAATGACATTGACGAGATCTCACAGGGCACCCTTCTGGTTGCTTTCAGCGGCAAAATTTTCAAAAGTGGAGGCTTCACAAACTGGCCACTGTGGACGAAAAGGGTGGATCTAGACTAATTTTGCAGAAAATCTTCACGGAAAAAAAAATTCGGAGGAAAGAGGTGTGTACCCCGTAACACACACACCTTCCCCCCTTCATCCTGCTCAGCTTTTTAAAAATGTTTGATTTCAATATTTTCCTACCTTCATACCGTGAATCTCTGTTAAGTGTTGACCTTATTTTCAACAAAATTGTTTAAGTATGTAAATCCGATTAAAAAGTCATATAACTTGTTTAACTTTTACCACCAAAAGTGTGATAATCCCTCAATGCAATTAAAAAGAAAGGTGTCAGACCATATGTTGGATTATGGACTTATAGATTGAATGTAGGGCAATCATTACAATTTTAGTACAATATGACACAATGTAACCAAGAAATGATCTACATTTTTAGCAAAGAATTACAGTCAACATTATTTTTCATTTCATATCTACGTACATTAGATTGTATTCAGATTGGTCTTCCTCTCAATTGAAGATTTGACCATTCTATCATTGTCTATAATTCATGTAGTTTTTTTTTTTGAACTTGTTTTATTTTACATGAAAGACTTAAAAAAAAACTCTATTAGATTTTTACATTGTATAAGACCACACCACACATTTCAATATGGTTTCATTGTCCACATAAACAGGGGGGTCAGGGGCGGATCCAGAGGTCTGTTACAGAGGTGGCGTGATTTCTAAAAAAGTCAGATTTTGATTTACAAAAATTTGAAGTGGTTTGGTCAAATTTATACAGAAAAAAAATAAAATTTATCATTCAATGCACGCCCCCTCCACCCCCTCTGAATCCGCCACTGGGTGTGGAGGGGTAGGCGCAACTTCCATCAGAAAAAAAGTTGGTTGAATTAATACAGTAAATAATTTAAAGCAGGGCCAGAATGAACCCCTTGTTAGGGACCGACCATTCAACTTGAAGGGGGCTTTAGTTTTTTGTTTTGGTCAGAAAAAATTTTCCGCGCACAGTGCGGAAAAAATATTTAATTTCGAAGGCGTCGCTACATATTTTTTCTATTATTACAATTATTTTATATGGCAGAAGTTTTTCTTCATAAATTTTTTTTTTCTTACCCTCTGCTGCAAAAATATTTTTTTAAAAATATTTTTTTGTTTTTTGGAAAATAGCAAAGCCCTCCTTTCGAGTTAAATGGTCGGTCCCCTAGCAAGCCAGTAGCACCCCCCTCATTCCCCCCATTTTTTTAATTTCTGCACCGATCCATATCATCATTGTCCTCTTTATTGATGATAAACTAATTACATTAGTATATCTGATTAATTGATTCTGAGATCTTCTGTGAGTATCTGCCAGAAATCATAATCGACACATGTATAATACATGTACATGCCAGTTATCATAATCGACACATTAATATATGTACATGCTAGTTATTGTCGATAAAGTAATTTACATTGTACATATTCTAGGTTTGTAAAGCATTCCAGTGGTTCGTACACATTATCATAGGATTTTTTACAGTATCAGGGCCGGATCCAGAAATCTATGGGAAGGGGGTTACGTTGTTAGTGTTTTAGAGACGGAAAGGGTCTATATTCCTGAAAATCTGCATGAAAAATACAACAACAACAAAATGTACATGTGCGTAATTTCCCTAACACCTTCTTAATCCGCCACTTTTTACCATGTTTATATTTGAGCTATGATAGTATTATTGCATGCTAGAACAATCTCTCAATTTCTATCTAAACAAGTAGCATTTAAACCCACTTTGATCGTTAACCCCATCAATGCCCATAAAACGTTTACAGATCTTCGATTAAACAATCTCAATATGAACGTCATTTTTAATCAAGAGACACAAAATTGAAGACAAAATGAACATAATCTTTTAGATATCACTTCATCCATATGGAATACATGCATGTGCATTGGAGTTATTAAGATGAAACATCAAACTTATTGTTTGCCATATTATTCATGAATAACAAAAAATATATATTAACAACCAATTATATCTTAATAATAGCACACATGTATAGCCTAAATGAATGGCATATTTCTATAGCAACTTCATTTTTTTTTCAAAACGTTCATCCTTTTGAAGTGTTCCATTGCATGTTTTACTTTTAATGTGTTGAATCTGACTTCAATTTATCAAAGCCCCATCTGTCTTCGTGTATTTAATGATACATTTACATCATATAATTAAATTATCAAAGGTTTATGATTGGTATTAACGGCCTTTAAGTCAATATATACCTCCGCCTTCGGTAACGATCAATATCCTTTGATAAATTAAAAGAGTCTTAAATAAAATCTTCTACATGTATTAACATTGTGGTACTTTTCCTTGAAAAAACATCAATACGCAAGTGCATTTACTGAATCAATTTTTTAAAAAAAGATATGTATTTGGGACTGCACTCAAATGCTCTGAGACCCTCTTTGAAGGGAACTTTATAGGCTTAGTTACTATAGATCTTTTGTCGTAAATATTGTTTTAAAAAGGATGAAGATAATTAAAATTCAAATGACAAAGAAGAATATGCAACAAAAAAGTACAAGACTTCAAAATGGATTTCACGATTTTAAAATCATTCTATCAAGTTTTATATCATCGAAAGAATCTCTTAAAACTATTTGTGTCTATTTATTTCACTGTCCATGACGTGACCATAATGGCCAGGCCCATGCATTGATTTCAAGTACGAAGAGACCATCACAATGGCCTTAAATGACTGAAATACATAAATTTATAAACAATGGCAATATGCTCAATTATTCTGAAATTGAAATATTTTTATTACTATTAAGACACCTACCTCTATTACTCTTCGGTCAAATCTCTGATCCTTTAAAATACATTGATCATGTTTATTGAAGAATGCATCGATCTGGAAACTCTGTTGTGATTGTTACTATTTTTAGTTCTTCGCTACTCAAAAATTCATCAGCCGCGACGGATTAGCGTCTGATATAGCATTCCGCTTCTATTTTTAGAACAGCGGTATGCTTTGTGTTCAATGGTTTAACACAATGCACTGTCGTTCAACCCGGGAGTGACGCACCACAAATAATGGGTGTTTGAAATTCGATAGATTTTTTAAATGGCCAAATTTATTCGCGTTTATGAGGATAATTAAATGCGTATTAAAGATCGTAATTATATTAAAAAATATTTTCTTTGTATTAGGGAGCGACCATTTGATTTTTATGGGGGGAGGGGGCTATGGTGGAATTCGAAATAAAAAGGCAGGATGGCAAAAATCAAGAAATAAAAAGGCAAGACAGTGCTTTGAGTAAAAAAAGGCAGGATTGTATTTTTGGCTAAAAAAATTATAGTTAATTTAAAAAAAAAAAGTTTGCGCACACAAGCGCGCAAAAAAAAATTCAGGCTCGACTTTTTCCGAAAATAAAAAGGCAGGACGAAGAAAATATCCATAGCCCCCCCTAAAAATAAAATGGTTGCTCCCTTTTCTATACAAGCTTAAAACTGTATGTAAGTTGTTCATTCAATTTTTTTCTACAACGAACGTTGTCACAGAACCCATCCGCTTTCATCACCGGCAACAGAAAGCGAATGTTTGACATAAACTAAATTACATGTACGCCTTTTTCGACGCACATGAGCCGGGCTAAATGCGGGCCGTCTGTATAAATGGTGATGGAGGGGAACAGGAGTACATATACCATTCGAAAACCTTGAGAAGAGATTTTTAAACAGCCTTAATTATCCTTAAAATATGTGTGCAAAATTTGAAAATATAGCTCACGATTGAAGTTAAATTAAATGACCCAGGCTACACTGATAAAAACCCACATTAAAAGCTATGTGTGCTGTAATTTACGTTCACAATAGCACTAGCATGCATGTTAATATACTTGTTTTATCAAAATGTTATCATTAAAGTTGTATTTCTCCTTTTTGCCTTTTAATTTTCTTATTTCTTTGTGTCTGATATGTTGTCGTTCATGTCTGTTGTTTTAAAGCTTTGCCACATGACATGAGAGGTATCAATGCCGCATTAATTCGAATGTCAAAAGTCCTAAAGGGCAAAGACAAAACCAGTAAGGGTGAAACGCCAACGAGAAAAAGCACGAAGAGCAAAGCTCAAAACAACTGAATAGCAATCAACAACGTGAACACTCATGTCGTAACGAGAGTGAACTCATGTGCTACAGAAGAGAACACAGTTTCTGCTTGATATAGCACGTAGTTAACGAAGCTAACAAAATAAATCATGTCACTTTACACTGTTATATATGCTGTTTGATTATAAAAAATGAAAAATAATAAAAGGCAGATTTCTTGGAAATACATAAATGAGTTTAAGTAATTAGATATTTCCCTTGAACGTGGAAATGATTTATGCAAAAGAGATACACCGAGAGAACAACAATTAATGCATAAGCTACATGTTTAATCAAATTCGGTATCAAATATTTTTCTTCTTGCTCTCACACAACTATTGAGTTCAAAACAAGTTCTCATTATAAACATATTTTTTTCTGAGTGATTGGTTGCAACCTTTAGGTATTAAAATTGCATCATCTGATCTTTCACGGGAATCGTGTTAGACCGTCGCACGTTTCACAACTCTGTTGAAGGATTTTGTAAGAGTAACACTCGTAGGGCGATCTCCAGCAGAATGCTTAAATGTTTTACCTTACCCACAAGATCCTTATAAGTTTTAGGGAGTGCTATTTTCCCTGATTGGCTTATGTCTGAATCCTAATTCTTGCTTCATCGACAATTCATGTTAATTTTATAACCCATTTAATGTATATATAAATGTTGTCAAAATTGCACTTTTTAGAGTACATGTATAATGATAAAATGAAATAATAACTAACTTTCTCTAACTGTTGTGCATTATTATCTAGTTCTCGCGAGATGAGAC
Source organism: Arcuatula senhousia (assembly GCA_963971305.1). Lineage (NCBI taxonomy): Eukaryota > Metazoa > Mollusca > Bivalvia > Mytilida > Mytilidae > Arcuatula > Arcuatula senhousia. The sequence goes on from OZ020308.1 coordinate 32,691,689, forward strand.
TATTTTGCGTATCATACTACGTACGATGTGATATGCAATTTCAAGAGATTTGATTGGCTGTCCGCGCGAGACACCGTAGTTAGATACGCATCCTTGGAAAGCGTGCTTAATACTTTTGTTTGAACACCTGTTGATCTCGCTTGAATAATCAAAGCGCTAAAGGTATAAAACCACTAATTCCGAGTCCCATTGATTTCTATGTTAAATTGGACATTTCTAAAATGCTGTAGATTTTTTGTCTTAAGTTCAAATAAAGTGTCAATAGTCTTATTTCAATGCCAAATGATTTGGCTCACTCCAGTTCAAAAACTAGCACATCTTACATTGAATAACGGGAAAAACTGGTTCCCGGTTTAATTCTACCTGAACGTCCGGTACAATATAGTCATGTTTCTGGCAAGAATGAGACCCCAAGTAAAAGTAATCCTAAAAATTGACACTTAGCATATATATGAACAAACATGGGCTGAAATTGTTTCTAAGATGTTCATCTTTCAAATAAAAGCTCATTTAATGATTTGCATGCAATAGTTTTAGCTGGGTCAATACTTTAATGGAACTATATTGTCTCAAAATAGGAACTATATTCAGGTTCGTCCTCTACCGGATTGCGAATTAGTGGTTTTATACCTATAACAGAAAAAAACCTCTTTAATACTTGATAATTGTCCTTTTTTACATACATTGGTTTATTGCGACAAATAAAAACCTATTTTTATGTATGTTTCTTAGAAACTTTAACTTCTACGGGCCACCTTTTAGACCATATACTTTAATGCGATTAACCAAAAAATCCTGATTGACTAAAAATATCATTTTGGGGGGAAAAGTGGAAAATTTTTACTATTTTCTTACAACTGGATTGAACATTTGCATTTGTTTGTTTATTAATTATACATTTCTTATGTCTTTTCCTGCAAAAGTAAAACATAATGTCATTTATAATGAAAATAATAGGTTAAAGAGTCCTCCCCCTTTTTATGGGCAAAAACATACCAAAAACAATAAAAATCACACTAGGATACTTTTTTTAGCTTTAAAACATGCCAGATGCCACATAAGACCTTAATGTTTGTAAAAAGTCACTTTAAAAGATTGTTGTGTAGAAAAATATTAAAAACAATGCCTAAAATTACCAAAACCCATTACACGTATCAAATTACATTGCGCAAAACTGAATGTATAAAACTAATTTTTCAAGACTGAAATAAATAAGGGGACTAAATGCACTGTTTGCAATCTTAGGACACATAAATCATTCAGTTTCTCTATTCATTTCTTCTACTTGTGAAAAATATCCTTAAAAACATCCTTTTCATATCAATACTGCACTGCATTTGAGCCATGTTACCTAATAGAGGGTGAATATTGTGCTCAGAAAAACAGATTTTGCCAAGACATTCATCTATTAGCTACTAAAATGCTAAGCATGGTTACTCAGAATCTCAAAAAAGACAACTTTGTTTAAAAATAACAGAAGAATAGGAAAACAAACAGTTTTCTATATTCAGTGGTGAATATTGATAAAGTGCACTTGGCCGCATTATGTCGAATATATATTTTGCCAATAATGTAACTTGTTAAAGCCAAATCTGTTGAAAACTGACATAAAATGGCTAAGTGAGATTGTTTAAAGTTATTTGAATCACCAAAATATCATTTCATGAAGTTTAGGGTCTTTTGGAAATTTGTAAGCCAGATAAATACCCAAAAATGGAAATTTTGAGAGATTAGACAATTTAGGGGCCAAATTTTTCAAAAATGCACAACATATGCTGTTTTGGTAGTTTTTCCATATTATTCACATAATGTCCAAACTGTTTACAAAGAAAAAGTAGCTTTTTTCAGGAAAAAAGTTTTCTCAGCCATCCAATACAAGGTATAAAACCACTAATTCCGAGTCCCATTGATTTCTATGTTAAATTGGACATTTCTAAAATGCTGTAGATTTTTTGTCTTAAGTTCAAATAAAGTGTCAATAGTCTTATTTCAATGCCACATGATTTGGCTCACTCCAGTTCAAAAACTAGCACATCTTACATTGAATAACGGGAAAAACTGGTTCCCGGTTTAATTCTACCTGAACGTCCGGTACAATATAGTCATGTTTCTGGCAAGAATGAGACCCCAAGTAAAAGTAATCCTAAAAATTGACACTTAGCATATATATGAACAAACATGGGCTGAAATTGTTTCTAAGATGTTCATCTTTCAAATAAAAGCTCATTTAATGATTTGCATGCAATAGTTTTAGCTGGGTCAATACTTTAATGGAACTATATTGTCTCAAAATAGGAACTATATTCAGGTTCGTCCTCTACCGGATTGCGAATTAGTGGTTTTATACCTAAAGCGTTTAAAGGCAAGCGAAATATATAAGAACTATATTAGATTTATTTTCTGTTAAAGTATATTGTTCAAAATGTTTGCGAATTATTAATTTTGGTGAGCGAAGAAAGGATCGTCATGCAGATGCGCTCAAATTTAATGTTAATGAACACAATTGCACACACAAGACAGGTATCGTGTAAAAACGGTATCGATTGAAACACCCCTTCGATTAAAATGCACTCGTCCCAATGTGTATTTTGTACTGATTTTATGAATGGTGAAGCTAGAATCTGAATTCATGCATTGACAAATCAAATGAGAGAAATATTTATACGAACCAATCAAGTAATAGATGAATACATAATGTAAATTCTATCGCCTTTAACTAAAAAGTTCGTCATGAAAGATGCAAAGGAATAAATAAAACTTGTGCTGGTCATATAAAATGCCAATAAAAATTGAGATTTATAGAAGTATATATCATGTTAACAAATATTGAAAAGTAATATAGAAAATAAACCATTTTATTCCAGTCTGGATGCAGGAAAATCACTCCGTCTAGACAGAAAAAAAAAACGCGAAAATCATCACTACTCTATAGACTCCATAAGGCTTCGCTGGCGCTTGCCTAAAAAGACAAATAAAATATATCAAAAAATGTACTTAAACGTTTGTTTTATTATAAAGTATACTTTTAATTAAAATTAATTAAAAAAAGTGGTACTTTTTTATTTGACTACTTTTTTCGCATGTTTGCTAAACAATATACATATAGCATGTAAAGGATTATTTTCGTATTAGTTAAAATTGAATAAGTAATTTTGGCGTATACTTTCACGTTAGACAGTTAGAGAAAAAGGTTTCACAACTACAAGCGATGCGATACGGATTTTTATCACACTCGTTAGATATTTGTCAAAGGAAACTCGCAAATGCTTGTTTCCTAATTTGACAAATATCTAATTCGATGTGATAAAAATCCGTATCTCATCACTCATAGTTGTGAAACCTGTATATAGATAATAACCAAATGACATTTTTATTAGTTGGGAAAAAAGTTATCAAAAGGGTCTGATAATAACAAGGGATAACAAGAGTTAATACTAAAGTATATCTCGCCTGCCCGCAGTATCGGAAGACATCTATTCATTTATTAATTCGCGAGTGTTGGCCTTAAGTTCTTGAGATCAGAATTTAATAAAGCCAAAATCATTTGGCAAGTGACTTCAAATAATATTTGCATGTGTTCTAGATATCAAGGTCATTGAGAAAGACAGAACAGAGAAAAAACAAATTTAACAGTCATTTAGTGTAAAAATGAGGTTAATGTCAGATGACTTGGTTATAAACCCAAACACCTTAATCTAATCCATCAATATCCAAAATATCAGATGCCCAGCAATTACACTTTTCAAGAAAATTCATTAACTTGGAACTAAAAAATGTCAAGTTGGAACTGAGAAATGTCAACTTGGACGTGCAAAATGTCAATTTGGAAATGAAAAATTTCTCGCATCAATCGAGAAATGTGACAGAACCGATGGCACTTCCGGACTTTCGTAGTTTTATGCACTACGAATCGGTTACTTTATACTTGGTGTATTTCACATGCAGAGAAAAAAGGCGCGATTTAGGTCCTTATATAATAAGACATTCTCATTGTTTGACAAAATAAGAAAGATGAGTAGAAAGAGAAGTCCAAACTTTACCGAGAAAGAAGTTCAAGTCTGTCTAGACGGGGTAGCCAAAAAATAGTGGCTAAGTTTCAGCAAGCTGACAAATACAAACACAAATGCATCCAAGATGAAGATATGGGAAGAAATCAGCAATAAAGTAAACGCAATCAAGACCACAAGTCATATCCGCACTGTGGAAGAGATTAGAAAGAAGTGGACACCTTATAATAGTAGTACCAAAAACGCAGCATCCTTTAATATAAGAGAAGCAAGTAGGTCCGGAGGAGGCCCACCTTAACAGCTTACAACTCTTCAAGACAAAGTTGTCGGTATAATACATGTAGGAGACACTCCTATATCTGGAATTGGTGGTGGAATTGGCAGTGGAGAAGCACCTGGACAATGCGAGGATCAACCTCGGAACATGAACTGAGTGTGGAAACTCCGATAGAAAATGATATGTTAATTCATAAACAAATTCCCTTTCATTCCTACAAATAGAAAATATCTATACAACAAATTGCCATACAATACATTTCGCTAGGCCTGGTGAGTTTTTCATTTATTCAAGACTCGTCAGATGCGCTCTATCTTGAGGATGTAAAACAAACAAATGCCCCCGGCATTTGAACTCTTAACAAAACCATATAAATAAGTCTGATGTATCTTTAACTTACGTTTATTATTTTATTTTTTAATGACAAAAACGCCGATGCTTAGCATGTAAGGCAGAGGGTCACATCAATTAATTAACATAAAGATGGATAATAAACTGTTTATGACTTAGACAACTATTTGGTATGAAAAAGCGCATTCCAGATCCGTAAATTGCATGTTCTTCATTCTATATTTTAGATTTAAAGATATCTCTTCTATTAAATAATCTTATTGAAACAAGCATGGAAACTTTTGTTAAAGTTCTTAACCTTTAAAGGGACATTGTTTTAACCCCTAGTAAGATGAGTTATAAAAACCATCTTTACTTGTATCTTGGTATGTTTTGTTCATTTCTTTTGAACTCCTCCAGGTGAGGCTAACCAGGTGTGATATTTGTGCATATAAATCATTTAAAAACTTCTTTTTTTTATTATCAAGTTGCAGTTAATGGCCAGTAAGTTATAGTTAAGGAACTTCGAGTACTTCATTACTTCTACCCCTAAACCAACAAAGAGGAAAGCTCCTAGTAAAGATACATGTAATACTGAGAGTGCTAATAGGTTGGCTGCTGATGCGCTAGACAGACTACAAAAGGAGCGCCTGCATGTGAAAAAAAACCGACTTCAAGAAAAAGAGAGACTAGAAATCGACATTAAACGTTTGGCAGTGGAAGAACAACACCACCAACTTTATATGACAAAGTTAAATTTGGATCTGTCTAGAATGGGAATTCATGTAAACGGTCAAGGCAAATTTTAAATGTTGTTAGTTTCTGCATTGATATTTACCACAAAATCCAAATGTAAATATATTCCTAATTAAGCTTTTTACAAATTTATTTATTGTTTCATGGGTGTTGTTTCATGTACATTTATTTCGGATTCAAATTAATGCCCGGTAATTTGTGTAATAAAGTTTAGTTTTACAATGCCCAACTGATGAGTACTTAGTATTTATATGTTAAGCGGCAATAGCAGTAACTGCATACGCTTGGGTAGCTTATTTGATAAGTACATGTCAAACCAATGTCTTCTACTGTATATATTGTGGTGTTTTATGGAAATAGCTATAGCTATGAACTCTGTCAAACAAAACTATAAGGTAATTAAGTTTATAAATGTATTCATTGGTTGAAACGTCCATTAATCAATCCCGGTCAGACAATGGTTCCATCATTTAGTGGTCCCGCAAATGGAAGTCGTCCAATATGTCCACGATCTGGTCTAAGTTCATTTGCCGGTGGAAGTAGCACTCGGTGGGTAATGCATAAGTTATGTAACACTACAACTGCAATGACAATAAAGCAGCGTTTCAATGGTTTCTTCAAAAATGTTGCACCACTAGTGTCAATGCATCTACAACGCTTTTTCAAAAGCCTAAAACTTCTTTCAACAATACATTGTGTCTTTGTTTGAGAGTCGTTGTACCTTTCCTCTGCTCATGTTGTAAGGTTTAGCACTGGGGTTAGGAGTCACGGTCTCAAGGGGTACCCACTGTCGCCAAATAACCACTCCTCTGAAATAGTTCGGTTCTCAATCATATCGCACAATGAAGAGTTCGACCAAATAAAGGCAGCATGTGTTCCCCTAGGCTAACGTGCTATGATATTGAGAAATTTCATATTGGCATCACAAACACCCGTAACATTAACTGAATGGTTGCAGGGAGACTGGAAAGGCGTGTGACCTCATAGATGGTCTATGCAAATCCTGCTGAAACATTTGGCACATCATAAAGATAAGCGGACGGCTCAGTCTATATCTGCATATTATGCTGTCATCATCCATGTAATCTAGCGGGTTGTCACTGCCTCGGAAAACTCTGCTTCTGCGGATGTTTACTCGACAACCTCTCATGCAGAGAAAAGCAGCAGCCATATTTGTTTACCCTTTTAAGATATTATAACCACATCTTATCTAAAGACACTAATAAGACAACTAACTTGATGTCCTAAAGTTTGAATTAAATTTTAGGATGTCTCAAAATTTTCGATCAATAGAATTAGGACTAAGATTTGAGTAATGACCCTCCTTAGACATGTATAAGTCTATATCAGATGCCTAGCTATTATACTTTTCAAGCAATTCATTGTCCACAAAAGTCTAACAAAAAAGTTTTCGGCCTGAAAAAAGAAATAAGTTCTCCGAGTCGCTTGAGCGTGTAACTTGGGTCAGGGTCACACGGCATCGTAACAGCGTAGAATCAGATGCCTATCTATACAAATGTAATACATTTCAAGCAATTCATTGTCCACAAGAGCCTTACATAAAAGTTTACGCCACCGTCGCCGTAGCCGCCGGAAAGTAATAATTATGTTTCGCCTTCCGCAACTATTCGTCACAGGCGAGACAAAAATCAGTATGGTGGACGTATCAAAGAGCTTGTTGCCCATTCAAACTGGTGGACGTATCAAAGAGCTTGTTGCCCATTCAAACTAAGTCCGTATGCTTTTCTGTAAAGATGAACTGAATTCTCGGCAAGTCAGGCTTGAACAATCAAATTTCTGTATAACTTTACTTACGATAGAAAAACTTAGGATTAGATAAACGGCGTTGCAAATTTCATTGTCTGACACTTTTTTGTACTTATAAAGTCTAACATCGGATATGGTTAGCGGTGCTGGTGCATGGGATTTAAAATAAATGTGTTGAAGAACACATCAAAGCTGAATAATTTATTCGAATTAATCTAATCTAAAAATTGTTAAAAGTTTAAGGTTTCTCCTTACCAGATATAGTCACTATTTCGGTTCTTAATGGCTCTTCATTTTCATTTTTAATCTTAGCTTTGTAGGCAGAGATGCGCGTCTCTGTTGAGTCTTGATCGCACTGCACGCCCGTCAGGCGCAGCAAAATTTATTGTCTGGTACTTCGTTGTATTTTTTTTTATTTCTTACATCCGAGATGGTTAGCACATGCAGTGCAGTTGGTGTTTAATTCAGCAAGATATCAACACTTTTGTGTTGAAAAAAAACATTAAATCTTTGAATTATCCTTGTCAATTTCAAAATTTTTAACTCTCTGTCCCTTATACCTTAGATATAGGGCTTTCGTAGTCATTATTTGTTTTATTTTTGTATGCTCTTCATATACATATAGTGTTTTGCATTTTCATTCTTTTAGGTAGAGCTCCCTTCATCACTCTTGATTAGGTAATAACAAAAATCACAGAACTTGGAAGATCAATTTCAATGCCCATTAGCAAGAAGACACATCGGAATAGTTAAAGATCGCAATGGTCCTGACTTGGTACAGGCATTTCAAATGAAATGATTGGTTAAACCAGGTTGTATGGCGCGCCAAACCCCCTCTTCCATTGCGATCTTAGGGACTGGAAGTAACATACAACGCAACACGGTTGTGAAGACATAATAGGGATAATAAGATCATCTCAGTACAACAATCAGATAAGCACTAATCAAAACAATTACTAACCAATACCTTCAACTTAACTTTTAACTTTTCCATCAGTGGCTGATAACGAAGCAAAATTTTTTTAGAGACCGTATGAGGCGTATGTTCTTGTAACCTTGGTCTATCAGTCTATCTCGGAGACAGTGGTGTTGTATTAAAAAATCAGACAACATTGTACAAGCCCTGGCATATCCAATTAGTTGTGAAATATAAACACCGTAAGCAGGTAAGGTAGGTAAATATTGCTTTCAAGTTTAAAGGATATCAATTATTTAAAAATTAAAGGCGTCTCTTTTATCGTAATTTTTTGTACTGAGATGACCATCCTTCGAGATGCAAATCCAAGAATGATGTGAAGCAATTACACAGGTAGTAATGTGTCATATCGTAAAACGTTTGGTAAAGGGATTTTGTCATGGTTTAGTCAAGGGCGTCATGGTTTGTGCAAGGGAAATTTGCATAATGTCGTCTGCAAAAAATAAATCATAATATTTCCGGACACAAAAGGCGTTTTTGGGCATTTTTAAGGGTAAGATATATTTATACTAAAACATGGCACATGTAAATGATGGAATATACTCGCTAAATAATTCAGGTAAAATTGTTTTGTTCAATTGATACAATAGCATCATTTTATGTTCCAAGCAAAAGTAAAGGCCAGATGTTGCTCAAAAACAATCATTCACTGTACATACAACCTTTTGGCACATTTTTCAGCGTAATTAAACGCTTACAAAGCATACATCGCAAAAATACAATTTTTTACTTGTCATGGTTTGTACAAGGGACGTCATGGTTTAGTGTAGGGTGGTCATGGTTTGGTCAAGGGATATTTAAAAATGATATTTTAAATTTCATTCAATCATATTAGCTAACAATTATGTTGGTCATATATATTTAATACCAAAATACTGCATACTACAAATATACATTTCAACCGCTCCTGGAAAAAAATATAACAATATAATTTGTATGCCATTCATAAGACATGCTAGAGTAATCACGAGATAAAGATTATTATATATATACTAAAAACTTTCTACTCCATAGCAACGAAGCTTTTCCTTTCAGTAATAATAGAAGGACATTCCATAACTTAAAAAATATTCACTACCAACTGAGCTATTGCAAAGGGCATCAGATGAGTGGAGATGTTGGTTTGTCATAGGGTTTTGTTTTGTCTTCCTTTACCGGATTTGACGCACTGAATTGACTGTTGGTAACGCGACGGGTGTGCTATAGCAAACAGGAACTGCTTACTCTTCCGGAGCACCTGCGTTCACATTCGTTTCGACTGGAGTTCGCGTTGTTGATTGACATTCAGTTGATTTGTATTTCCATGTTTTACATGTTGTCTGTTTTTGTCCCGTTCCTGTTGGTGTTTACTGGTTTCGTCTCTGCCCTTTCGGACTTTTGACATTTGGACACCCCATTGGTTTCTCTGCTTCTTGCATGTCTCAGGGAATATGTTGCTTCATCCATAATAATATTAGTCAGTGCAACATCAGTGTTTATAGTATTAGAGAAACGTTTGTTTAATTCATGATATTTTTTATATTGTCATACAGGAGTAGCTAATACTGTTTTTAGAAGCTTATACAATAACCATATTCATATTTAATTGTTCAATGGTAATCCTGATGGTTAGTATATGTTGTTGGCTTAGTGACGGTCTGGAGCAGAAGTTAAAATGATATAAATAATATTCATAAAAATACATATCTTCTGTATGCTATTACTGAAGGTAACGATTTATAAATTCCAAGAAACGAGCCAATGATTTTTTCGGGGTTAAAGATGCGTATTGAGAATCACGAAAACACAGTATGTCGTCAAACACAATAAAACAGCAGAACAAGCCTAATATTTTGTCCAATCTCCTAACTTTAGAAAATGTGATAAACCATGACATAATGATATAAACCATGACAATTTTCTGATCCCTTTACCAAACCATGACAAATCTTAAATTTGGTTAAAAAGCACAACTAAGCGGATTTAAAGTTAACACAGTAAACCTTTATCGTCATGTTCATTTCCTTTCAGCTCTTCACACGATTTGATACTAAAATAAATGTATTTTTACATATTTTAGAAAAAATCCCTTGTACAAACCATGACCTCCCTTTACCATACCATGACCAATTCCCTTTACCAAACATTATACGATATGACACATTACTACCTGTGAATTAGATTCGGTGGTTTCCTTAATCTCTAGTTCTGGAGAATATATCAAAAGAAAATTAATTGTACATGTATGGTACTTTGTCGATTTTTATAACGCTTAAATTCTAAATTCGACACAGGATTTTAAAGAAAGGTATAAATGTATAATGAAACTTCAAAATGCTTTATAATAATATTGTTGAGTAGAATGGCACTTTTTTTTAGCGTTAAAGATGTAATCATTCAGCTCTTTGAAGGTAGTCACGGTACTCCTACACTAAATATCAAAAGCCATTCTATGACAAAACGAAATGATTTATTTAGAATAACCCGCATTTTTTTCGTATTCATAACATTCTTTTGCGTTTTACTAAAAAGAAAATGTATGCACTACATAAGGATTGGTTATGAATAAATGCTAACTCTATTAACGCTTTATTATAGCCTTTAAACGGAAAAGTTCTGAATTAGCTTGCGTAAATTGTCGGAAATGCGTTCTGGTCGCAAATTGATGCGTTCTTTCTTCCACAAAAAGTAGTAGAATATACAATCATTGCATTGGCTTTTTTTATCTTTGCCTTTGTGCACTCAAAGGATATAATCAGGATTTTTCACTGCAATTTACTCGATCTATATCATGTATATAGTCCGTGCAAGTACACTTAAACTTTTTAAAGTTATTTGATCTTTTTTATGTCTGTATATTACTATTTCATTCATAAAGAAGAGCCCAAACTTGACACTGACTTTTAGGTTAAAACGTGGTAAATTGACCATTTTTGTTTAGACAAAGCAAGTTAACCAAAACTTTTTTGACAGACATTTCGTTTAAAATCCCGAAACGGCCAATAATAACATGTCATTTATCTAAAAATCGTGTTCGATACAAACATCAATTTCCGGCACGATCATTAAAGCTAGATATAGTTTAACCATAAATAGAATCAAACTCCCTTTCTGATGGACACTTTTATAAGAGAAGTTTTAAATAGCTGTTACAGTGAAAGGTTTAATTCATTGCCTATTTCCGGTCTTATCTAACTAAGCGTTTATTGTAGATGGCACCATGACCCGGTGACATATAATAGAGTAGGACGATTTAATTTAGGATAATTGCCTTTATTGTTCCTTTAGAAATTAAGCGCATAAGATCAATCAAAGTAGTTGAAATTCAAGGTTTTTTCCTGTGTTTTTTTTTAATCGAGAATTTTGAGATTAATTATCCTCAATTGACAGTTTTGTTTTATCATTACTTTAAGTTAATTAATTTTATTTTAAATATTCAACATTTTCTTTTTATTGTTCTCAAATATCTTTATTGGTTAGAAGGGTTTCGTCGGGAGAGCGGGTGGTCAAAAGTTACAGCCTAATCAATTTTCACTGGAGTTTAACATTTTTTTCTCTTTATTTTTAAAAAAAAAGGTTTAGCCGAACCCCTCTATGTTACCACACTCCTGGCTGTGGGTAGACCGCAATTAACATTTGTTGTTATTGTTTCTTGCTTTGCCAAAATTGAACTTCTGACTACAGTCTCTGATTATAAATGTGCACTTTTTTGCATCACCTTTAATGTTAAAAATCTTTTGTGTCAATTGAATACGAGCACAGTTTATAGCGAGCACAGCTCGCAAGCGGGCACAAAGTGCCCGCTAGAGCGGAGAGCTCTACGGTATTTGTTCCTGCGAGAAATTTGTCTAATGCTGATATTGATTTTTCATGGTCCGGAAAGGCTCTCAAATTTTACAGGAACGGAGTGAATTTAAAAATAATTACCCATTTTGCTAGTCGCATTCCAAAAATTATCTATGTAATAATGTATAAAGAGAAAAATATTCTGATGACGATGAGTTGCTACATTTTTTTGTAGTAACCAAATTTAATCGATTTTTTCTTGCTTTTCTATTTAACGTTAAATCGACCCAAGCATCTCGTCCCAAATTGAATGTTCTAGAAAATGAACCAAAACAAAAATAACTACGATGATTTCAAATCTTATTTGACTGCATCGATTCGAAATAAAATCTTTTTTATTCGTTCATTAAACAATAGCAATTAACATGTTAACATTACATTTATTTTACAGAATTATGCTGTGCTCGCATCTAGGTAATGCCTATTTCATATTAAACAAGAAATGGAGTTGCAACACGAAAAAGCCAATACAACTGAAAAAATGTATTTGATAATTATTTTGAGTAAAAAAAAACTTGTACAATTTATCCTATTTTCAATCATCGATTCAATTTCAGAAATCGTTCAAAGCTGAAAGAGAATTTATTATTGCATTATACGCTTTTTCAAACTTAAAGTCTTGATTTTTTTTTAAAGGAAGATAATGAAATTATTTCTATTGGTTCAAAAAAGTCGAATTGTCGTTTAGAAATTGTTTTCTTAATAGTTTATTTCAGAGGAAATTGAAAAAAAAACATTGTTCGCCACAACAAATGAATCGGTTTTAATGAAATAGAGTTTTAAGTCTTTACAATCATTCATTGTGTAAAGACAAAAACCAGCACCTACATATTTCAGAACGAAGAAAAGCCAAAGCCTTCAGTCATAGACAAACAAGTAACAACCGTAAAGTTTGCAGAATTTAAACTACACAAAGACTAAAATAAAGTGCATCTGGTTTCTGGTTATATAGATGTAACCGACTTATGTGGTGTTTTATTGGCGTTTACGCATTTGTTGATGCAAAAGGGTTAAACTATATATACGTCTGCTTGTCTTATAAACTAGTAAATATAAAAGTGCAAGACAAAGCCAAAGTGTGCGAAGGAAAATGTTTTATTTTCATAAGCTAGCGATTCGAATACCGAAGCCTTAAAGTACATGTAAGTTTATGCAACTAGTCATATATACCCAAAAAATTCAGAAAAAAAATTCAGAATCACAAGGTGCTAATACACAGCGTGCATAGTTAATACAGTCAATGTTTCCTAAACATATTTTTAATCTTATATATCTGTCAGGTGAACTTGTTCCACTGCTTTTTTCATTGGTTAATATGGTTAACTTCATAGTCAAAATACACCTTTGAAATACTTTTAGTTAGTGTTCTTTTTTCTGACCAGCAGTTGGTAGCCACGGTTTTTTAGTACTCGCCCACTCCCTGAAAAAAGTCAAGCGTGTAAAGACGGCTTTTATGCGAGCTATTTAGACTGTTAACATGTGACCAATGTGTTTATAAATATTCTCCCTTTTTGTCTTGCAAACATCTTTGTTTCTTTTTAACCTGATTGACCTCTGCTGTAAGAATTAAAAGTAAAAGCTCGACTTTTCATGTTCCAAAAATGCGTAGAGCTAGCCATGTGTTTGTGAACCGCAATGAATGCTTAACATAGGCTGATATTCCAACCGACAAACCCCTTTTCCGGTTGCACTCTTAATAAGCTGTTTCTTTTTTACCTATTCCACACTTATATTTTTCATCATCATTGCATATTCATTTTATCATCATATTCATATTCATCGCCTTGATTGATGCTAGGGTGATTACACTGACTCACTCAATCGTCCATGCACTCATCGGGCAGTCACTCCGTCTTTTATACGCAGTTAATCTGTCTCTAAACAAGCATGAAAGCTAAAGTTTTCAATCTCAGCAGTTCTAATATAAATAATACATGTTGGTACTTCGTATTTCGGAGAATATCTCTGAAAACATTACCTATATTACTTTTTTTCATGATTCAACTTATTCTATGCGGGAGTGTGGACGAGAAAAAACTTATTTTGGATTACTCTTATCCTAAATCTTGATCAAAATGCTGCTGTAGAATGGTTATTCCTAAAAAAAAACTTTAATAAAGCTGAACAATATTCTATCATTGACGTCCACCTGCGTATTTTGTATTTCTACCTGTACTTTTGTTGCAAATAGATTTGTGATGCATAAATCAAATGAAAGTTCAAGGGAAATAATTAATTGCTCATTACTATGTTTCCAATAGATCCGTTGCAGCTGTAGTTTTTTATTTAAATTATAGAGCCGGATAAATCATTTTCCATAAAAGGTCATGCTACCTACTTGTTGTGTTTACAAATTTATAGTGTCATGTTTGTGTTTTGTTTTTCTTTCTATTTGATATGAACAAATAAATGAATTTTGAGTTGATATTACAAATGCTCAGTTGTATACAAATTAGATAGATCTGATTTTAGTTATTAGTGGGACAAACAACGAGTCTAGTCTCATGACCTGAACCTACAAGAGATAGAAAAAGCCTTAAGCAATCAAGCATTGAGCATCAAACGATTATTACCAAATTTCATTTTGAAGTTGTACCACGATGAATAAGACCTATTCTCAATATTGAACGTCAAAATTGATTATTTTCACTTTTTTGCACTAATGGTACTTGTAAAAAGAAATACAACATTATTCGTGAGCGCCAAAAGCACTGACAAATGCAATATTTAAGTTAATCATGATGAATTGGAAATATTCGCGTGAGTGAGTTTGTGTTTTACGCCCGTGCAGCACTATATAGGTTATTTACAGGCGATGAACATGAAAAGGATGATTAAATGAACATGAAACGATGATGTTAAATGGGGGTGGGGTGGGAAACAAAGAACCGGTAAATTTTGAAGAACCACAGGAAAAGGGGAGAGGTGGGTAGGGGCGGAAAATTTGGTCTATGTGTTGCACTTCTTGGCGATCCACAAAGGGGTCTTTTACGTGCATGAATCGTGGCACTCTCCACACATGTTGGCCCACTATGGTCAGCGGTCAGGGTTTCCGTATTATAGACCTGAAAACCCCCGCAGACACACTTTGTCGCTCTGTGGGCTGAGCACTGACCCGACGTTAGAATCCCAAGACCTTTAGTTGCCTTATACGACAAGCTAGGCTCTGCCGTGGGCCTATTCGCCACCCGGCCCCCGCACGGGAATATTCCCAACATTTGTCAAAATTGATTATTTTGCTGCTTTGCACTTCATTGGATAAAAAGATGACATTTCGAAAGTATTTAAGTTTCACTCAGACAAAAACCATGTGCTCAACCATTACATTTACCCCTCTTCATGTTTTATACTTATTTTTGTTTATATCTCAGTTTTAAAATAGGTTGTTAAATTCTAAATTTTTTACACTTTATCGTTAGGGTGTTAAACTATAGTAAGCATTTCAAGATTGGTAACTTCTATCTGTATATTTTCCGCCATATTATCTCAGAAACTCACGAAATCCGGGTAGCAATTCACACTCGATTAAACTCTAGATATTGTCATACAAACATGATTTTATATTCTGTTTGTGAGGCAAAATAATTATTTTTTTCTTGAACACGAAACATCTTCTATCTTTGAAACGCAAAATAGAATTTCATCATGATATAAAGATTGACCTCAATACACTCTTATAACATAATGAGTGAGTGAGTGAGTGAGTGAGTTGGTGTTTTACGCCCGTGCAACGCTATATAGGTTATTTACAGGCGATGAACATGAAAAGGATGATAAAATGAACATGAAATGATGATGATAAATGAAATATGGAGATGGGGGGGGAAACAAAGGACCGGTAAATTTTGAAGAACCACAGGAAAAAGGGGAGAAGTGGGTAGGGGCGGAAAATTTAGCCTATGTGGTGCACTACTGGGCGGTCCACAAAGGGGTCTTTTACGTGCATGAAGCGTGGCACTCTCCACACACGTTGGCCCACTATGGTCGGCGGTCAGGGTTTCCGTATTATAGACCTGACAACCCCCGCGGACGAGGGCTACCCTATTCAGCCACCTAGGGTACACACTTGGTCGCTCTGTGGGCTGAGCACTGACCCGACGTCAGAATCCCAAGACCCTTAGTCGCCTCTTACGACAAGCTAGGCTCTGCTGCGGGCCTATTCGCCACCCGGGCCCCGCACGGGACTATATATAACATTATTGACCTATAATGGAAAGAAAGAATATAAAATGATCATTTGAAAGTACCCTCATAGGGCATACACCATAAGAAACCTAAAATATGGTTTTATAAATCAGTGACAGAACATTTCACTTAAGAATGGGCCTTGATTTTTTTTCATAAAAGATCATTTGAATTTTATTTTAGGTAGCAGAGGTTAAGAGAAGAATATTCTTAGGAAGGATTTCTGTCATATTGGAATTGATTTAATTCTAACTAGTGTTGAATGTGTTGGGGATGCCCAACACAAAACTATATCCCAAACGTACTCAAGAAATTTTACGAACGACATCATATGCTTGTATACAAATACGGGATTTCTATCTCTCAGATGAGCACAGATGTTGGTTTGACATAGAGTTTTGTAATGTCATCCTTTCTGGATTCGACCAACACTTTATCGATCTTTGGCTACGTGACGGGTGTGCTATAGCAAGCAGGAACTGCTTACTCTTCCGGAGCACCTGAGTTCACTCTCGTTTCGACTTGAGTTCGTGTTGCTGAATGCGGTTTTGTTGTTATGTGTGTGTGTGTTTTATGTTGTTATGTGGTTTGTTTTGTTGTGATGATTTTTTGTCTGCCGGTTTTGTCTTTGTCTTTACGGTTTTATGATAATAATTACCCCTTTGTTACACCTTTGCTTCTTATCGTCATTCTTCCTAAATTTTTGCATCATATCCTATTTCATTATCATATAAAACCCCTACATGTATATACCAAGTTTTGTTGAGATTGAAACATTTTGACAAATTGCTCATTTTTTAACCTTAAAAATCACATTTACGTAAATAACTGGACAATCATAAATATCCCTAAAACGTTTTTTTTTTTTCATATGATTGAAGAGGTCTTTTTGCTTTATTAAGGTTCATCTGTACCTTTCGTTAAAAATAGCGAAATTTTCTAACTATTTTTTAGTATATGCAGAACAAAAACTACAAATAAAATAATAAAATTAAGCATAGCTGGACCTAGATATGGTAATTTCTGATTCAATTTTTATCAATTTTTCATTTTAAGTTCCGTAAAAATTAAGATCTCTTTTTTTTCCTGTTCAGATTTTCAATTGAAAAAGGACAAACTATCCCTATTGTTCCTCTCACATGAAACGAGGTGAACTCTTTTAGTTAAATCCCTTATTGAAAGTTGCATGGAATTTGAGGCCACAAGAAAGGGTGAAAGTGATATTAGCCTTAAATCGGGTGTTTTTAAAAACGGAGAAAAAAGAGATCTCTAAAATAAAGGATTTTTTCGGGAAGAATTCATAGAGAAAAGGTAAGAATTTTAAATATCTAGGTCCAGCTACACTTTATATTTCAATTTTATGTGCAGTTTTGGCTGTGCATATACTGAAAATAGATTAAAAATAACGCCATGTTTTAAACAAAGGTACAGATGAACCTTAACGAACAAAATTTCAGAGCCCTACACACCTACAAATGTAGGTTAGCCATTTTTAAAATTCAGATTTTTTGTTGCAAACCTTTGAGTGCCAATCGATCACCATACAACATTTGATTACGTTCCATTGAGTAGTTTTTGAGAAACCGTCTGAACAAGTTCATGACCGGAAGACTTTTTTAAACCCTAGAGTAAAAACAATATATTTCCCCAACATCTTGTTTGGGAGATAAAATAACACAAAAAACTCTGTCGTGATGCCTTTAAAACAATAATGTGACCAAAAAAACATAATTGCCTTCGCTTTATTTTAAGTGGTCGGACCTACCGTAATTTAAGTGTCCGAGAGACAAAAATACTAGTACAACGAATGATAAAATGCTATTAGTAACAATACAAACTAGAAGCAAAGAGGGACCAATGGGGCATTCGAGTGTCAAAAGTCTGAAAGGGCAAAGACAAAACCGGTAAACACGAACAAGAACAACACAAAGAAACGCAAAACACAAAATCAACCAAATGGAAATCAACAACGAAATATTTATCATGATATAGGCATGGTTTTACCTAAAGATTGGAAATACCAAGCAAATTATAATTTTAAAGAAGGCTTTCATATATATGTTAAGTACAGATCGTATACCTTAAAAGTATTTATATGTTAACAATTACTTCTAGTGATTTCGTAACTCTCTTCAGATGTTGGGCGAAAAGTTGTGTTTATATCAATTGCTTAGTTGTTCCGTTACTTTGACAAATGACAGAACGTTACGTTCGAATCCTTTTTTAAATAATTCATTTTCATTTCTGTCTTGGTTGTTCCCTATTACCGTCTTTCTCTTTTTTGACATTCAGATGAGCATTTTGTATTTAAATTCTATCATGCTGTTGTTCAATACTGAATCTAATTCTTATTACTACTGAATACTACAAATGTAACATGTGTAATAAGGTAATTGTCCTTGTCCATTAGCTGTCTCAGAATTTCCGTTCTGCGAATAAGAATTACTTGATATTTATGGTTGTTTTCATATGATAGATTACGTAAGAGATTGTCAATCATAGAAAAGTTGATCGGTGCCAATTCTTTTATTGCTGTTAAAATTCATAGGAGCAAAGAAAGTTCATACAACAACGACAAGACAAGTCGACACAGCTATACTTGTAGATTCACTGACGACAGTGCGAACAATGGGCAATTGCACAAAATATTGCCGAGCATACAACTTACATAGCATCTAAAGAAAAGGAAGTAGATGACCGGCTGACATGAATAGCACAGGAACGGTACAACTCGTCATGCTTACGCCGTGTACCGAGTATGGAACCGATTCCATTAGTAAAACCCAACAAATCTGTTACGAACATTTTCAATTCTTGACCCTTAATACAGTCTGGGTTGGCCTATAAATTAAGAAGGAAGAAGGTGACCGACTGACATAAAAAGGACAGACACGATACAACTTATCAAGCTTAAGCCGTGTACTACATTTAAAATTAGCTGTTTCAGTTGAAGACGAGAAATTTGCCATACAAGATTGTACTGGACTGACAGACGGACGGAAGGAATAAAAAACCATCTCTCACGAGAAAGGTTGTGATAAAATAACAAAAGTGCAATGCGAATCTTCGTAAAATGAAAAAGCAACGTGTGAAAGGAAAGTTTTTATTGTTGTTGCAATGCACTCGTCGTGATGTCGATGATTCGTTAAGTATACTTCGTTAAGTATACTGGACCGCCTAGTAGTGCACCACATAGGCTAAATTTTCCGTCCCTACCCACCTCTCCCCTTTTTCCTGTGGTTCTTCAAAATTTACCGGTCCTTTGTGTCCCACCCCATCCCCATATTTCATTTATCATCATCATCTCATGTTCATTTTATCATCCTTTTCATGTTCATCGCCTATAAATAACCTATATAGTGTTGCACGGGCGTAAAACACCAACTCACTCACTCACTCACTCACGTTAAGTATACTTTATATCCAGTTAAATGAGACCATATAAACTCTATGTCAAAAGAAGATAATGAAATATGGAATACTATAAGTACATGTAAATGAACATTATGCGACACAACCTACAGATATGTATTTTAATAAGTGCCAATATACAAATCAACAACCAAACGCAGCCAAAAGCTTTCAACGTGACAGGTGGTCGCTACTGACTGTCTTAGAATTTGCTCCATATAAGAAATAAAATACCTTTTGTTTAACAAAATCCACAATTATCAAAGGAGTCCATTTTGGACACTGCAGTAGTTAGTAAGTTATTATGTCTCCCCCCACTTTTGTGGGGAGACATATTGTTTTTGTCGTGTCCGTCCGTCTGTCCGTCACAAAGTTTGTCAGCGCAACTCCTCTGAAACTACAGAACAGAATTCAACGAAACTTGGTATATAGGAAGGACACCATATGTAGTTGTGCATGGGCGCTGATTCCTGGGTGGGTCTACATAATTCAATTTGTTTTTTTTCAATTAGTTCTTGTCCTGATTATGACTGAAATATTGTTGACTGGACATAAAACAAACAACAAACAAACAAACAAACAAGTTGTGCATGTTACCAGGAAATTTTGATCCTCAAATTTTTGTGGGAGTTATGGCCCTTTGAAATTAGAAATTTGCTGAAAATCATCATTTATCATCTTGTCAGCGCAACTCCTCTGAAACTAATGAACAGAATTCAATGAAACTTGGTATATAGGAAGGACACCATATGTAGTTGTGCAATTTACCAGGAAATTTTGATTCTCAATTTTTTGTGGGAGTTATGGCCCTTAGAACTTAGGAATTTGCTGAAAATCTTCATTTATCATCTTGTCAGCGCAACTCCTCTAAAACTACTGAACCAAATTTAACGAAACTTGGTATATTGGAAGGACACCATATGTAGTTGTGACATTTTGATCCTCAAATTAATATTGGAGTAATGGCCTTTTGAACTTAGAACTTTTGGGGGGGAACGGGGGGAGACTTCGTTTTTGTCGGCAAAAACAAACTTTAATTGCTTTACTCTCTTGCAGAGTGAATTCGACTATATCCGACAAATGAACACGATGACCATGGAACGACAATGAAGTTGGGAAAAGGGGGACACAAGGCCAACCAAAGAGGATTAACTGCCACTAAAAAGTGTGAAGGGTAGGGACGGAAAATTAATCCTTCTGTCGATGGATCCCTTCTCTTTCCGAGACCTGCAGGAGGGTTCTTTAACATGCACGTAACGGGATAAATTTTTTTTACCACACGGAGGATTACTATTGTTTTCGGTCAGGTCTTCCGCTTTTTAGCCTGTCGGCGTTGACATTCGTTATAACAGGGCTGTCCCATTTAACCATCTGTGACACATATTCCAGAAGCTTTGTCAACAAAGCTGCCTGTCCCAATGTCTAGTTTCTGAACGATCTTAAGTGAACTTATACAGACAAGCTTAGTGCTGCTACAGGCTTATTCGTTATCCAGAACCAGACGACAAGTTTAGTACATACATGCACATTTAAAATGTGGCGGGGTAAAGCTAGATTTCTGTACCATTGGTAATTATTAGCAATGCATGTGTTAATTCGAGAAATTCCATGCTTGCCTCTAAATCTAGATTTTTTATATAACTAAGAAGCCAATGAATCAGATTAGCTATTCAGGCACGTTGGGGATTGTATTTAATGCGTTCTCATCTAATTTTTAAAATTCTCATCAAGGACGTTTGAACAACAATCAAGCAAAAATGTATCAATACTGCATATTTTTAGCCTTTGTATGCTAAAATTGACACAATGGTTATAAATTTTGCACTCTCAATTTTTCGCTACTCCGTTTTGATGATTTCAGCATACCAAAAGTAGTTAAATGCTTAAACTATGTATTTTCTTCTATTATTTTACTCACCAGATCCAAATGCTATCATTCCGACCTGCTGTATGCTGGATTCTGTATTATTTGTAAACTTTTAGTTTTTCATGTCCGTATGCTAGCATTCTGACCTGGCGTATGCTAGATTCTGTATTATTTGCATGATTTTGGTTTTTTAGGTCCGTATGCTAGCATTCCGAACTGGTGTATGCTGGATTCTGTATTTTTTGCATGATTTTGGTTTTTCAGGTCTGTATGCAATTTAGGTTTTTCAGGTCTGACCTGGAGTATGCCTGATTCTGTTTCTGTGTTATTTGCATGATTTTGGTTTTTTAGGTCCGTGGGCTAGCATTCCGACCTTGCGTAAGCTGGATTCTGTATTATTTATTTAATTTTGGTTTTCGGGTCCGTATGCGGATTGCCAGCCTTCCGATCTGGTTTGCTAGATGATAATACTACAGACATGTATTTTGGGGCTTACATTCCGGTTAGGTGTTTAAATATTTGCTGGATTCTGTGTTATTTGTATAATTTAGGGGTCTCAGGTCCAAATGCTATCATCCCAACATGGTGAATGCTGATGTTAATGTACATATTCTTGTTAATAAAGATCTGAGTGCTGACATTCCGAATTTGGTATAAGCAGATTTTGTTTTAGTACTGTAGAGTCACATTAAATCTGATAAATATAGATTATGTACAGAGACTTAACACTCTCACATTGTTTTATTACTTTTTATCTGCAATTTGACAATTGCACGAAATTTACATTTTCAGTTCTTGACTAGAGCACTGCTTACAAACCCAACAAGGTTCAGTGTTGACCAATGATAAAAAACAAAAAATGACAACAAACAGAGAAAAATCACGTTGACATAGACATGTCAATGTTTCTTTAATACTTCAATGTTAAACTGCATTGATATTGTCTGTTCTGACGATATTTAATACTAGGACTTCCTCGTAGTGATGTAGTGTTGAAGAAAGTTTGACGAAGTTTCTTGAAAACAAGAGAAAAGAGAAGTAAATCCTAGTATGATATTAAATGACAAATGCATATTCTGCAAACAAATCGAATACAAAAACAAAAAACCGCCATATGCTGATGATGATATTGCTCCAACTGCAATGAAAGTCCCTTAGTGGGCACTGTCATCACATATCCCCCCACGTGCCTACGGTCTATTTTGAGTAAGGAGTCACAAGTCAGCGTTGTTGTCTTTCCAAGTCAGCTTGTTTAACAGGAAGTAGATGATTCACAGACCTGAAAACTTATCCCACCACATGGGACCCCTACCTATTCAAGTTACATACCAAATGTCAAAAGCGTACTACTAATAGTTGCTGAAAAATTTGTTACGAAAATAATTTACCGAAAAAAGTCAGCTTGTTAACCATGAAGTTGATAATCGACAGACCTGCAAATGTATCCTGAATCCTGAATTATTAATTTCTGAGAAAACTGTTATGGAATATTGATCACGGACAGACGGACAAGTGAAAACATTTTACGATTCGCAACTTCGTTGGGTGGGGTATAAAAATATGTCAATGAAATAAAGCCAATAAATTTATTTTTGAATTCAGTCTCTTGTTGAACTTGTACAATGTATAATTACAAAAAAATGTATGTAGTACAGATTCACACACAAATTGTTCACAAAAATACAGTAACTGTTTCTTTAATCCAAATCTAAATTAACTAGGTGGCATTTTTGCATAGGTCGGTAAATTTCTTCCACTTTCTTATAATATTTCCTTTTTAAAGATATTCCGGACCATCGATAGAATCATTCACGTTGGTTATTGCTGTTTTTTTCTTTAAGCATCCACATTTTTCTCTGTCTCTAAAATCCAGATGGAAGGGCTGGACCTATTTGACTTTCGACTTCTTAAGTGGTCTGAAAAAATAAATATAGATAATTTTAGATAGTCGGAGAATTATGATCAACTTATTGTATATGTATGATGTACTGAAAATTATTTATGTAATAGAGTTAATAGTAATGCATATAATGAAGTAACTGTAAAGCTAGGGACAACCACATGACATGTACCTGTTGTGGTGCTCATTTTAAAAGACAGCCCCCAACAGTGACATCTTGAGTTAGAAAGATGAAAATCGAATTCAAACTGTTCAAAAAGTTAAGAATTATAAATGGTTAAGTATTTCATGCGTTAATTTTTTTCTCTATGTATTTACTTAATTATTTAATTTCATATTTTACATTTAAGAAGAAAATAATTATCAAACCATTTTTTCTAACCTAAATTTTGTAAACAGTTCGTTATTTATTGCTTTGCCGTCTAAAAGCAGAACGATTTCGGCTATATCAGGAAGATGAACATGAAATAGGGTGATAAAAACAAACATAACGAGTGTTAGATGAAATGGAGGAACTAGGGACACGAGCCATATGAAAAAGGACGTTTGGGTTGGATCGGGCAATTTAGTTTCCTCCAGAGGATTCTAATTGATATATGCAGCAGGGTTCTTTAACGTGTGTTGACATTTTCACAACACGGTGAGCACTTTCATTAGCCGTCAGGTTTTCCGCATTTCATCCTGAAGACACCGGCTTTCATTTTGACAGTTACACTCCAATCCATTCAAGATCATTCAACCACCTGGAGCACATACCCCATGTTTTGAGCGCTCTTTAGTTTACTTTTACCGACAGGCTTAATGCTGTAGTGGGTCTTTCTACAGATATATGCAAAAGTATTCGGTCACCTATTTTTTTTTTCTATTGTTTTCTATGTTAAATTAAAAAATATATATATTCCGAAGTCATATCTAAATGGATTTTAAAAGTTTTTGCACCAACATATCAAGAAATATTTTTGTTTCATGTCCTTATTTGTCGTTTATTGTATGGTTGCACTATGAAATGGTCACTGTTCAAAGATGAATAAAGTTTTTATTAAAATTATTTTCATAGAAACATAAGTAAATATTCATGAAAAAGTAATATTATTATGACGTCGCGCACAAAGTTGACTCCACAAACGTAGTTCGTCTTGAATGCGTTCAATAATATTGATGTTCTGCACGGTGCCCGAATCTCCTTACAATGTATCTACATGTATGTGTCTTCAGCAAAGTCATCTGTACTCTAGATATAATTAACAGTGAATTATCGCCGGGAGCATCTATATTTCGTATTTCAAATCGTTAGAAAGTTTCTGAAATTTATTTTAAATCACTTTTTCTAGTCAAGGTGTCAAAATCATTTAAAGCAACAACTGTGACTGCGTCTTTCGGTAACGGAAAAGAATACGATATTAGTAATTTTATCTGTATCTGTATCTGTTTTGGTACGTCACAGAATTCCCTTAGGGCTACTGTGTGACGGGGATGGTCTGCGCTGGTCTAGTCGCGCGAACAGAGGCGAGTTTTTCCTAAATATATTCTGAAAATATTTTTTAATGAAAAAAATATTTTGGCAGCTCAGGGTAAGAAAAAAAATTCTGAAGAAGGATTTTTTGCCATATAAAATAATGCTAATAATGAAAAAAATATTCTGTAACAATGCCTTCGAAAAACAAATATCGCGCGGAAACAAAATTTTCTGACCAAAACAGAAATCGAGCCCCCTCTCAAGTTAAATGGTCTGTCCCTAATGTAACCTGTACGTTGGCAATTTTTCATCATTTTTACTTTGAATTTTGCATAGTCACAGTGAAAACCTTTTAAAATTTAAAAGGAAATCAGACGAAGTTCTTTCGAGAAATTATGAATTAAAAACTATATTTTCTTTTTTTATCCTAAAATAATCTGATTGTTGCAATTACTTCACACACAAAAAAAAAACACCCAGAAACATGTTACAGGTGCCAATTAAAAGTACACTGACCCGATGTCAAGGTTGTAAATAACAAGGATATGGTGTCCAGTGAAAAGTTTTATTTATGTTTCACAATAACGTGTATTGGCATCAGTAGGACAGCATCAAAAGTTAATTCATAATATTACTTACCTTTTGACTTCATATGTTGTTTGTGTGCTGAATAATCGGTTACAAAATCCATCCGTTTTCAAAACACTCTTCCGTGTTTGTAAACATTGATGAAGTACTAATGGTGTGATGTAAATAATAGATCTACATGTAGTTCGTTGAATTTCTACGCATTATTTTATCAAGTCATTTAAGAACAACAAACACAATTTTTTGATCTCTTTAACGTTAATTTCCTAATATACAAAGAGTTTGATAGTTTAGAGAAGAATTTGCACTTTATAGTTTAGAGAAGAATTTGCACTTTATTTTGAAAACTCGTGTTATATGTAATCGGCCGGGTGGCAGCACGTGGAGCACGAGCTGCTGGTTGACCGTCTTCCACTCTGACCACACAAGAAAAGCGTGCATGGGTACCTGTATTCAATGCTGTCTTGTCTGACAACACTCGTTGACAACAATCTTGCGGGTAAGCATATATTTTTTTCTAGTTTCGTTACCATGTAACATTAGTTTGGATTGGGGGGGGGGGGGCATTGGTGCCAGCAGTTTTTGGTCATTTCATTTGTGACACATTAACTTCGGTACGATAAATAATAATTCTGTCCGGATTCTTCTTTAATTATTTACACTTGAAAGTATTTTTTTTATATTTGGGACAAATTAATCTGGATTCCGACCAGCTGACCAAATTGCACCACACCGCAAAGAGAAGGAATCAACAAATGGTTATCCCACTACTTTGCTTTTCAGCATATGACAAATATAAAAGAGTAAAATTGTACGGTAATAGTTAAGCTATTGCCCTGATAGGTTAAACCATATTATGTTTATTTGTCAAGAAATCAACATTTAAATGATTTGTGACATAATTATATACATATATGACAATAAACAAAAAATGACAACATCAAGTCTTTTAGTCTCCTGTCCTCAGTTCTGATGACTGTTTTATAAAGGAGGCAAGACTCTGAGTTTGCCTAAAATTTGTTGGGGATAATATTTTGGTTAAATTATATTGTTCAGAATGGTCAAAGTTTATTTCATAGTCTTTAAAAAGAATTTTTCTATAAATTTTGTTATGGTCACAATGAAGAAAAAAGTGGAGCTCATCATCAATACTATTTTGATTTTTACAATAATTACAAAAACGTTGATCTCTAGGAATTTGTTTGTATCGTCCTTGTTCAATTTCAAGAAAGTGGTCAGATGACCCCTTATTAAACTTGTGATCCTTTCAATGTCAAATAGATAGCCCATTCTTCAGACACTTAAGTCAGGAGAGCTAGTCAGGCTCCCGGGAGCCTCTTGTCGAAGAGAAGGAAATGTTAATTTGAAAATGTAAAATCTCTTTATATTTTGGAAAGACTTATAATCTTCTTAGTTGGTTATTATAAAAAAATGTTTTAATTTTAATGTGAAAGATGTAAAGTACTCCAACTTGACACAGATTATTATTATAAAAAAAATATTATTATACGATGTCAACGTCGTCTGGGAATATTTCTGTCATAGAAAGCATAAAAATTATCGATATTTAATATGAGGAAGAAATTTGTACATTTATTTGAAACCAAAATATGTGATTGTATTATATGTTTGTTATGTAATCACAGCTTTTACACTATAAAATAGGAGCGTTTGCAAATATTCATACTGCCTACTGTGAAAATTATAATCATGTTTTTTCCCTTTTCATTTCAGTCCGTATGCGACTACAACGCCAAGCTACGTCATTCACCTGCCATATATATTCATTGGTTAAAAAAGAAAAGAGGCGAAATGATATCATATAGGAATCCATGGATAGAAGCCGCTCTTCCAAGATTTTAAAAAGACTGCACTTAATTATAATCCAAGTATTAAAAGTGGGAGGACTTTTGTAGCACAGACGTCTTATCAATATTAAGAAAATAGAAGGATCACGTGTCTGAACATGTAGCAAGCATTTGTATTTGCATTTGGTGATTCCATATTCTGACATAATGAATTTAGCTAACATCCATTTGTGGACATCGTGTTTGCTATTTTAAAAAAAATCTCAACCAGTAATATTTTTAACATTAATGACTTTCGTACCATTAGAATAAATTGTAGCAAACAGTAGTGTGTGTCAAACGTGTTATATACTAACTTGATGTATCCCTCAATCTCACTAATGCTATACTTCCAGACTGAGACAGACACTAATTTCGATCTCAATAGATAAGGGAGGTTTTAAAGCCATAAAAGTTTGTGAATATACCATTTTTTTTTAAATGTCAGGACCATTGCGAGCTTCAATTTCTCAGTCGTGTCTTTGCCATGCATTGTCTTTTCGTCTTCGACATTTGAGATTGTATATCCCATGCCAGTTCGGTAGTTTTGGTATTTTCTTTATTTTACTCTATTTAAAGTAAGAGTTTTTGTGAAATTGTAAAAAAAGAGTAAAATTTATTGCTAGGTTCGGGTACCAAAAACGCTATCTCGTTGCTTTAAATTGAATATTGTTTTATATTCTAACAAACTCATCTACATCCATTCATCTTAAAAAAAGGACCACTGGCATTGGTTACTCTAGGTGGTTCAGACTTACTTATGCATGTTGAAACTTTGCAGTCCCACGTCAAATACTAGTAGATAATTGAGTCCGTATATATGTAAGCTATTCACTTATCATTTTAAGATCTAGAGTTCCTTACTGTATACTAGTATATAAATGTTGAAAATGATCTACATGCAAGTTCTCTCATGATTTTGCACACTCCTAAAACAATATCACGTACATGTACTTCTGTGTGTACAATGTTGGAATGCTACATATGTAGAGACCAGACATAAACTGTTTTCGCGTGATTCAGCATACACAAGGTCGGAATGCTAGCATTTGGACCTGACAAACAAAAGTTCAATGTCTTTAAGAGGATTCTACATAAACCAGGTCTGAATGCTAGCATACGGACCTAGGAAACCAAATTTCAACATAATCAAAAGGATTCTGCACACACCAGGTTGGAATGCAGGCATATGGACCTGAGAAACCAAATTTCAACAAATTTAAAAGGATTCTGAATACATCAGGTCGAAATGCTTTCATACATACCTGAGAAATAAAATTTTAACAAATTTGAAAAGATTCTGTATACACCAGGTTGGAATGCTAGCATACGGACATGTAAAACAAAGTTTCAACATATTTAAAATGATTCTGCATACACCTGGTCGGAATGCTAACATACGGACTTGAAAATAAAAAAATCTAACTATTACTTTCAAATCTGCATAGAAAATTACGAAAAATGCTGACTCGGGTTTTATTTACAGATATCGTGTCCTCAATATTTTTTAGCCACTAAAACACATCACTTTTGCATACAATGTCCAAACAAATGCTAAGTCATCGTACTTTTTAGTAGGCAAAAAAGGTACATCTGGAAACAAAATTACAATTTTATTCAAAAGAGTGTGATTTGTCTTGATTTTTTGCTCAGCTAAGCAATTTTGGCAAGAATTGATCGAAAAAAGCTTAAAAATGTGCATGAGAATTTAAAAAATTAGATGAGAACGCATTATTTTTATACATACATGATTCTTCATTCTGTTTGAGAGACAATATAATAATTTTATCTTGTAAGCGCTTTGTCTTCTATTTTTGAACGCAAAATAGTATTTCATCATAAAATATAACTTGACATAAACAGACTTTTATAACATAATGACATAATTGACCAATAAGGCGAAAAGAGAAGATAAAATAGCTATTATTTGATAAGTACCTTTATAATGCAAACATTATATGAATCGCAGTCTGGCAACTTACATAAGGAATTATATATAACGGTTGTTTTTTTTTAAATAAGCACTTTTTGTAAAAATATATTCATTGAAAACTTTGCATTCATTATTTTTTGTTATGTTTGTTCACAATTGTTGAGATTGTGACAGATTTATTGCATTTCTAACATTTTGTCTTTTAAATCAAACTAAAGGGTTATTTTGTAAAATCCACAATAGCCATGTTTCTAATAAACAGTTGAAATGTTTAAGAGAGAAAAAAATGAAATAAATGAGGAAATGCTAATAATAACACTGTAACGGTTTTATTAAATTAAAGAGTTAATCAATCAATCAATCAATCAAAGTTTTATTTAAAGTCGATGCATATATAACAAAGTAACACAAGCTCTAATGAGCTTTTAAATCGACTATACATATTACAAAACATGACATACAAATATACACAGACAATAAAAATACATGCATACATAGACAAATACACATAGTTAATTAAGACATGACATAAAAGCTATATAAGTAATGCGAAGAAATTATCATGCAGTATTATATAAGCACAGCATTAGTAAAAATTAATTGGTACCCACAGAAACAGCAGTAGTACTAATACAGAAAGCTAGAAAAGGATGCCAGGCCACGAGCAAACCTGTTCCTGCCTTACTGCATCAGTTATATAAAAAATAAAATATAAAAAGAGGTCTAGTTAAGCAACTAAAAAGCATTAAATAAATGTAGAAAAACATTGAAATAAAATAAGCAACGGAATAAGCACTTGAAAGTAAAACTAAGCAACACAAAAAGCAAAACATATAAAGCACTAAATACATGCACAGCATTGGCACGATCTCCCATCAGGGTCCCAAGTTTGTATAAGCTTTTTAAATTGTTCAACAGACATATCTAAACGACAGTGATTTGGGAGCTCGTTCCAGATTTGCACAGCATTATAACGAAAGGATTTTAATCCATACCTTGTTGTATTAACTCTTGGTATTGATGCTGTGTTCTGTGACCTGAAGTTATAGTTTTGACATTTTAATTCAATAAGCTCATGTAGATAGCTTGGACTGATCTTGTATCTTGCATATTTACTAAGTGCTGATCATACCTTAAAAGCATGTAACATGTACAACAAGCAGTGTCTTCTTATGCTTTCGGAACTCTCTTTGATTGTTGAAGGTATTTTGCGTTCATGGTTGTTTCTTAGTTTTTAATTTACATAGCATTTTACTGATACTTCGTTGTCTTAAAAGTCATTTATTTTTGTTGTGCACGTGATGTCTTGTTTGTCCCTTGGTTCCGTCTTTTTCACTAGACTTTTGCAATTCGAAATAACATTTTGGTTAATTCTTTGATTCTTCCATGCTGTTGGCCAATTTAACTCATGTAACGTACAAAAAAGTATAGAAAATTGACCTTGTCCATTAGCTGTTTCAAAATTTTCTTTCTGCGGAATAAGAATAATTCGGTTTTTGTCGTCCATTTATGTAATGGAAATGAGCATTTACATCTTTACGCTAAGTGTTTTACAATCTTAGATTACAGTTTGTAAGTGACAAATTGTTTATTGCTGTTAAAGTTAAAGGTTCATGGTCACACTTCGAATAAAAGGGTTGATATTTTATCTATCTCCCTGGTCTATGGACAGCTCTAATAACACTGTCGTGTACGTGAGAAGGATCGGTCATTTCAAGATGGCAGACACTTCGTTGGGTCAAATCAGGGGGGTTTCTTTTTAGTTGTATTGTATGAAATCTACACCACTCTACAAAATTTGACATGTAATAGAATTGTCTACTACATTAAAAAGACCGATGGAAAAAAGCATGGATGGATTTTCCATATAAGACTCCCAAAGGCGAGTAAACATCTGAAATGAAAATCGAAGCGGGCAGTTCTCCTGAAATCAGTAATTTTACACAAAACTGTGGGCTTAACTTACCGAAACGCAACTCGGGAAGCATTTTTAATTGGTTGCCACCAATTGCCTTTCATGTTGTACGAATTATGTTGAAAGATGTTCACAATTTATATTTAAAAGTTTTTTTTATGTCAAGGACCGGTCCTGTGGTAATTTGCATATTAATCATGAGAAAATGTGTTCAGGATCGGACTTCAGTCGAATTTTGGTTCAGGATCAGTCTTCCAATGTAGAACCATTTAAATACAAGAGATATGTACTAGATAGACAGTGTCTGGGCTTGGTTTATTGTCCAATAGGAAAAGTAATTGGAATTTAGCCCACTACCGAAGGGAATCAATGATAAGATGCAAATACGGTTCAACTTCTTGCCAAAAAAATCTGCTCAGGCACATCTACGAATGAATAGATGAGGGAATTTTTGTAATGCATGATCGGTTCATTTTGAATTTTTCGTGAATTGTGATTAAAGGAATAATTTTTCCCGTGAACACTGGAATCTAAAACTAGATTTTTCCATACCATGTCCCATACCCCCATCAGAAATCGACTCTTTCAGATCATTGTTTGATTGATAAAAAGTCAAACTGAATCTAGTTGACTCGATCTGTTGATATCCAGTGATATACATTCAATGCGTTCTCATCTAATTTTTTAAATTCTCATGCACATTTTTAAGCTTTTTTCGATCAATTCTTGCCAAAATTGCTTAGCTGAGCAAAAAATCAAGACAAATCACACTCTTTTGAATAAAATTGTAATTTTGTTTCCAGATGTACCTTTTTTGCCTACTAAAAAGTACGATGACTTAGCATTTGTTTGGACATTGTATGCAAAAGTGATGTGTTTTAGTGGCTAAAAAATATTGAGGACACGATATCTGTAAATAAAACCCGAGTCAGCATTTTTCGTAATTTTCTATGCAGATTTGAAAGTAATAGTTAGATTTTTTTATTTTCAAGTCCGTATGTTAGCATTCCGACCAGGTGTATGCAGAATCATTTTAAATATGTTGAAACTTTGTTTTACATGTCCGTATGCTAGCATTCCAACCTGGTGTATACAGAATCTTTTCAAATTTGTTAAAATTTTATTTCTCAGGTATGTATGAAAGCATTTCGACCTGATGTATTCAGAATCCTTTTAAATTTGTTGAAATTTGGTTTCTCAGGTCCATATGCCTGCATTCCAACCTGGTGTGTGCAGAATCCTTTTGATTATGTTGAAATTTGGTTTCCTAGGTCCGTATGCTAGCATTCAGACCTGGTTTATGCAGAATCCTTTTAAATATGTTGAAATTTTGTTTCCTAGGTCTGTATGCTAGCATTCCGACCTGGTGTATGTAGAATCCTCTTAAAGACATTGAACTTTTGTTTGTCAGGTCCAAATGCTAGCATTCCGACCTTGTGTATGCTGAATCACGCGAAAACAGTTTATGTCTGGTCTCTACATATGTAGCATTCCAACATTGTACACACAGAAGTACATGTACGTGATATTGTTTTAGGAGTGTGCAAAATCATGAGAGAACTTGCATGTAGATCATTTTCAACATTTATATACTAGTATACAGTAAGGAACTCTAGATCTTAAAATGATAAGTGAATAGCTTACATATATACGGACTCAATTATCTACTAGTATTTGACGTGGGACTGCAAAGTTTCAACATGCATAAGTAAGTCTGAACCACCTAGAGTAACCAATGCCAGTGGTCCTTTTTTTAAGATGAATGGATGTAGATGAGTTTGTTAGAATATAAAACAATATTCAATTTAAAGCAACGAGATAGCGTTTTTGGTACCCGAACCTAGCAATAAATTTTACTCTTTTTTTACAATTTCACAAAAACTCTTACTTTAAATAGAGTAAAATAAAGAAAATACCAAAACTACCGAACTGGCATGGGATATACAATCTCAAATGTCGAAGACGAAAAGACAATGCATGGCAAAGACACGACTGAGAAATTGAAGCTCGCAATGGTCCTGACATTTAAAAAAAAATGGTATATTCACAAACTTTTATGGCTTTAAAACCTCCCTTATCTATTGAGATCGAAATTAGTGTCTGTCTCAGTCTGGAAGTATAGCATTAGTGAGATTGAGGGATACATCAAGTTAGTATATAACACGTTTGACACACACTACTGTTTGCTACAATTTATTCTAATGGTACGAAAGTCATTAATGTTAAAAATATTACTGGTTGAGATTTTTTTTAAAATAGCAAACACGATGTCCACAAATGGATGTTAGCTAAATTCATTATGTCAGAATATGGAATCACCAAATGCAAATACAAATGCTTGCTACATGTTCAGACACGTGATCCTTCTATTTTCTTAATATTGATAAGACGTCTGTGCTACAAAAGTCCTCCCACTTTTAATACTTGGATTATAATTAAGTGCAGTCTTTTTAAAATCTTGGAAGAGCGGCTTCTATCCATGGATTCCTATATGATATCATTTCGCCTCTTTTCTTTTTTAACCAATGAATATATATGGCAGGTGAATGACGTAGCTTGGCGTTGTAGTCGCATACGGACTGAAATGAAAAGGGAAAAAACATGATTATAATTTTCACAGTAGGCAGTATGAATATTTGCAAACGCTCCTATTTTATAGTGTAAAAGCTGTGATTACATAACAAACATATAATACAATCACATATTTTGGTTTCAAATAAATGTACAAATTTCTTCCTCATATTAAATATCGATAATTTTTATGCTTTCTATGACAGAAATATTCCCAGACGACGTTGACATCGTATAATAATATTTTTTTTATAATAATAATCTGTGTCAAGTTGGAGTACTTTACATCTTTCACATTAAAATTAAAACATTTTTTTATAATAACCAACTAAGAAGATTATAAGTCTTTCCAAAATATAAGGAGATTTTACATTTTCAAATTAACATTTCCTTCTCTTCGACAAGAGGCTCCCGGGAGCCTGACTAGCTCTCCTGACTTAAGTGTCTGAAGAATGGGCTATCTATTTGACATTGAAAGGATCACAAGTTTAATAAGGGGTCATCTGACCACTTTCTTGAAATTGAACAAGGACGATACAAACAAATTCCTAGAGATCAACGTTTTTGTAATTATTGTAAAAATCAAAATAGTATTGATGATGAGCTCCACTTTTTTCTTCATTGTGACCATAACAAAATTTATAGAAAAATTCTTTTTAAAGACTATGAAATAAACTTTGACCATTCTGAACAATATAATTTAACCAAAATATTATCCCCAACAAATTTTAGGCAAACTCAGAGTCTTGCCTCCTTTATAAAACAGTCATCAGAACTGAGGACAGGAGACTAAAAGACTTGATGTTGTCATTTTTTGTTTATTGTCATATATGTATATAATTATGTCACAAATCATTTAAATGTTGATTTCTTGACAAATAAACATAATATGGTTTAACCTATCAGGGCAATAGCTTAACTATTACCGTACAATTTTACTCTTTTATATTTGTCATATGCTGAAAAGCAAAGTAGTGGGATAACCATTTGTTGATTCCTTCTCTTTGCGGTGTGGTGCAATTTGGTCAGCTGGTCGGAATCCAGATTAATTTGTCCCAAATATAAAAAAAATACTTTCAAGTGTAAATAATTAAAGAAGAATCCGGACAGAATTATTATTTATCGTACCGAAGTTAATGTGTCACAAATGAAATGACCAAAAACTGCTGGCACCAATGCCCCCCCCCCCAATCCAAACTAATGTTACATGGTAACGAAACTAGAAAAAAATATATGCTTACCCGCAAGATTGTTGTCAACGAGTGTTGTCAGACAAGACAGCATTGAATACAGGTACCCATGCACGCTTTTCTTGTGTGGTCAGAGTGGAAGACGGTCAACCAGCAGCTCGTGCTCCACGTGCTGCCACCCGGCCGATTACATATAACACGAGTTTTCAAAATAAAGTGCAAATTCTTCTCTAAACTATAAAGTGCAAATTCTTCTCTAAACTATCAAACTCTTTGTATATTAGGAAATTAACGTTAAAGAGATCAAAAAATTGTGTTTGTTGTTCTTAAATGACTTGATAAAATAATGCGTAGAAATTCAACGAACTACATGTAGATCTATTATTTACATCACACCATTAGTACTTCATCAATGTTTACAAACACGGAAGAGTGTTTTGAAAACGGATGGATTTTGTAACCGATTATTCAGCACACAAACAACATATGAAGTCAAAAGGTAAGTAATATTATGAATTAACTTTTGATGCTGTCCTACTGATGCCAATACACGTTATTGTGAAACATAAATAAAACTTTTCACTGGACACCATATCCTTGTTATTTACAACCTTGACATCGGGTCAGTGTACTTTTAATTGGCACCTGTAACATGTTTCTGGGTGTTTTTTTTTGTGTGTGAAGTAATTGCAACAATCAGATTATTTTAGGATAAAAAAAGAAAATATAGTTTTTAATTCATAATTTCTCGAAAGAACTTCGTCTGATTTCCTTTTAAATTTTAAAAGGTTTTCACTGTGACTATGCAAAATTCAAAGTAAAAATGATGAAAAATTGCCAACGTACAGGTTACATTAGGGACAGACCATTTAACTTGAGAGGGGGCTCGATTTCTGTTTTGGTCAGAAAATTTTGTTTCCGCGCGATATTTGTTTTTCGAAGGCATTGTTACAGAATATTTTTTTCATTATTAGCATTATTTTATATGGCAAAAAATCCTTCTTCAGAATTTTTTTTCTTACCCTGAGCTGCCAAAATATTTTTTTCATTAAAAAATATTTTCAGAATATATTTAGGAAAAACTCGCCTCTGTTCGCGCGACTAGACCAGCGCAGACCATCCCCGTCACACAGTAGCCCTAAGGGAATTCTGTGACGTACCAAAACAGATACAGATACAGATAAAATTACTAATATCGTATTCTTTTCCGTTACCGAAAGACGCAGTCACAGTTGTTGCTTTAAATGATTTTGACACCTTGACTAGAAAAAGTGATTTAAAATAAATTTCAGAAACTTTCTAACGATTTGAAATACGAAATATAGATGCTCCCGGCGATAATTCACTGTTAATTATATCTAGAGTACAGATGACTTTGCTGAAGACACATACATGTAGATACATTGTAAGGAGATTCGGGCACCGTGCAGAACATCAATATTATTGAACGCATTCAAGACGAACTACGTTTGTGGAGTCAACTTTGTGCGCGACGTCATAATAATATTACTTTTTCATGAATATTTACTTATGTTTCTATGAAAATAATTTTAATAAAAACTTTATTCATCTTTGAACAGTGACCATTTCATAGTGCAACCATACAATAAACGACAAATAAGGACATGAAACAAAAATATTTCTTGATATGTTGGTGCAAAAACTTTTAAAATCCATTTAGATATGACTTCGGAATATATATATTTTTTAATTTAACATAGAAAACAATAGAAAAAAAATTAGGTGACCGAATACTTTTGCATATATCTGTAGAAAGACCCACTACAGCATTAAGCCTGTCGGTAAAAGTAAACTAAAGAGCGCTCAAAACATGGGGTATGTGCTCCAGGTGGTTGAATGATCTTGAATGGATTGGAGTGTAACTGTCAAAATGAAAGCCGGTGTCTTCAGGATGAAATGCGGAAAACCTGACGGCTAATGAAAGTGCTCACCGTGTTGTGAAAATGTCAACACACGTTAAAGAACCCTGCTGCATATATCAATTAGAATCCTCTGGAGGAAACTAAATTGCCCGATCCAACCCAAACGTCCTTTTTCATATGGCTCGTGTCCCTAGTTCCTCCATTTCATCTAACACTCGTTATGTTTGTTTTTATCACCCTATTTCATGTTCATCTTCCTGATATAGCCGAAATCGTTCTGCTTTTAGACGGCAAAGCAATAAATAACGAACTGTTTACAAAATTTAGGTTAGAAAAAATGGTTTGATAATTATTTTCTTCTTAAATGTAAAATATGAAATTAAATAATTAAGTAAATACATAGAGAAAAAAATTAACGCATGAAATACTTAACCATTTATAATTCTTAACTTTTTGAACAGTTTGAATTCGATTTTCATCTTTCTAACTCAAGATGTCACTGTTGGGGGCTGTCTTTTAAAATGAGCACCACAACAGGTACATGTCATGTGGTTGTCCCTAGCTTTACAGTTACTTCATTATATGCATTACTATTAACTCTATTACATAAATAATTTTCAGTACATCATACATATACAATAAGTTGATCATAATTCTCCGACTATCTAAAATTATCTATATTTATTTTTTCAGACCACTTAAGAAGTCGAAAGTCAAATAGGTCCAGCCCTTCCATCTGGATTTTAGAGACAGAGAAAAATGTGGATGCTTAAAGAAAAAAACAGCAATAACCAACGTGAATGATTCTATCGATGGTCCGGAATATCTTTAAAAAGGAAATATTATAAGAAAGTGGAAGAAATTTACCGACCTATGCAAAAATGCCACCTAGTTAATTTAGATTTGGATTAAAGAAACAGTTACTGTATTTTTGTGAACAATTTGTGTGTGAATCTGTACTACATACATTTTTTTGTAATTATACATTGTACAAGTTCAACAAGAGACTGAATTCAAAAATAAATTTATTGGCTTTATTTCATTGACATATTTTTATACCCCACCCAACGAAGTTGCGAATCGTAAAATGTTTTCACTTGTCCGTCTGTCCGTGATCAATATTCCATAACAGTTTTCTCAGAAATTAATAATTCAGGATTCAGGATACATTTGCAGGTCTGTCGATTATCAACTTCATGGTTAACAAGCTGACTTTTTTCGGTAAATTATTTTCGTAACAAATTTTTCAGCAACTATTAGTAGTACGCTTTTGACATTTGGTATGTAACTTGAATAGGTAGGGGTCCCATGTGGTGGGATAAGTTTTCAGGTCTGTGAATCATCTACTTCCTGTTAAACAAGCTGACTTGGAAAGACAACAACGCTGACTTGTGACTCCTTACTCAAAATAGACCGTAGGCACGTGGGGGGATATGTGATGACAGTGCCCACTAAGGGACTTTCATTGCAGTTGGAGCAATATCATCATCAGCATATGGCGGTTTTTTGTTTTTGTATTCGATTTGTTTGCAGAATATGCATTTGTCATTTAATATCATACTAGGATTTACTTCTCTTTTCTCTTGTTTTCAAGAAACTTCGTCAAACTTTCTTCAACACTACATCACTACGAGGAAGTCCTAGTATTAAATATCGTCAGAACAGACAATATCAATGCAGTTTAACATTGAAGTATTAAAGAAACATTGACATGTCTATGTCAACGTGATTTTTCTCTGTTTGTTGTCATTTTTTGTTTTTTATCATTGGTCAACACTGAACCTTGTTGGGTTTGTAAGCAGTGCTCTAGTCAAGAACTGAAAATGTAAATTTCGTGCAATTGTCAAATTGCAGATAAAAAGTAATAAAACAATGTGAGAGTGTTAAGTCTCTGTACATAATCTATATTTATCAGATTTAATGTGACTCTACAGTACTAAAACAAAATCTGCTTATACCAAATTCGGAATGTCAGCACTCAGATCTTTATTAACAAGAATATGTACATTAACATCAGCATTCACCATGTTGGGATGATAGCATTTGGACCTGAGACCCCTAAATTATACAAATAACACAGAATCCAGCAAATATTTAAACACCTAACCGGAATGTAAGCCCCAAAATACATGTCTGTAGTATTATCATCTAGCAAACCAGATCGGAAGGCTGGCAATCCGCATACGGACCCGAAAACCAAAATTAAATAAATAATACAGAATCCAGCTTACGCAAGGTCGGAATGCTAGCCCACGGACCTAAAAAACCAAAATCATGCAAATAACACAGAAACAGAATCAGGCATACTCCAGGTCAGACCTGAAAAACCTAAATTGCATACAGACCTGAAAAACCAAAATCATGCAAAAAATACAGAATCCAGCATACACCAGTTCGGAATGCTAGCATACGGACCTAAAAAACCAAAATCATGCAAATAATACAGAATCTAGCATACGCCAGGTCAGAATGCTAGCATACGGACATGAAAAACTAAAAGTTTACAAATAATACAGAATCCAGCATACAGCAGGTCGGAATGATAGCATTTGGATCTGGTGAGTAAAATAATAGAAGAAAATACATAGTTTAAGCATTTAACTACTTTTGGTATGCTGAAATCATCAAAACGGAGTAGCGAAAAATTGAGAGTGCAAAATTTATAACCATTGTGTCAATTTTAGCATACAAAGGCTAAAATATGCAGTATTGATACATTTTTGCTTGATTGTTGTTCAAACGTCCTTGATGAGAATTTTAAAAATTAGATGAGAACGCATTATTGAAAACAAAAATAAAAGAATTACAGAAAAGTTATGTATTCATAATTCAATGATTTCAAATATCTATTAGAATTTTAGCTTACGAACACGACGAATGGGGGGGGGGGGTCATGTGATACCCCGAGCGTCGGAGTCTGTATCAACTTACCGAAGGTGGTCAAGGTCCATTCT
Organism: Arcuatula senhousia; assembly: GCA_963971305.1. Taxonomy (NCBI): domain Eukaryota; kingdom Metazoa; phylum Mollusca; class Bivalvia; order Mytilida; family Mytilidae; genus Arcuatula; species Arcuatula senhousia. Next base: position 32,731,327 of record OZ020308.1, read on the forward strand.
TGCTTACAGACAATTGCCACATCAACTATATTGGTATGTTAGTTCCACTTAGTGTTGCTGAGCACAAAGCGTGCATCGGGCGGTGGCTGTGATCTATCTTTTTCGAATGAATGACCACTAAGAGAAGAATACTAGTAGTTTAAGTTCATTACCACTTACAGACAAGTGCCACATCATTTACAGTATTGGTAAGATAAATGCACCTAATGATGCTTAGCACAATGCATACCTAGGACGCTGGTTTTCCGTGTGGATTACCGCACTAACAGAAGAATGGTAAAAGCCCATTCCTTCTTATAGCAATCCTGGGTTCGATGTAAGCTTTGTAATCGTTATATAACCTGTTTCAAAATTATTACTAATAACTTGAAATACACTATTTTGGTCTAAATAGATTATCATGAAATGAAATGTTTGTTTCATGGCTTTTCTTTCCTTATCTAACTTTGTGTCTTGATAAAATATCAGTACTTAGCGCGTGAGTGCCAAGTGTAGAAGGTAAGATATGTGGCCAACAAGTCTAGTCTTGTGCTCAACAGAACATGTACAGAAACGTGCATGACCCTAGTCAAATTTGTGTTGAGAGATAATGTTAAAAATAAAGCAATGATTCATTAAAAACCCGTTATTTTTCTTTGAATTGCACGTGCGTCTCATTATTGGTTCATTATTATCCCCGCGCTAGCGAAAGCGCGGGGTTAATGTTTTGCTGTTCCATGTACGCACATACGTATGGCGTTAATGTCTATGACTATAGGATAATCTCTGTAACCACTGGGAGCTGAAAGATGAAACTTGGGTCATTGATTGCATTGTGGGTGGGGACTGTGCCGAAGGTTCGATATTCGGAATAATGCCCTTAGGGTCTGGGCTGCATAGGTAGCCTAAGGACACATCCTTCACGCAACTCCTCCTAGGTTATTTGGAATAAAGAGCTGAAACTCTGCCCAGTACTTGCACTATGAATGTAGATTCCGCAAAAGGTTTCGGAATTTGGATAATGACCCTAGAGGCTGGGCTGCATAGGTAGCCTAAAGGCTCATCATTCCTTGGTCACGCACTCCTCCTAGTAGGTTATTTAGAATACAGAACTGAAACTTGGCTCAGTAGTTGCGCTATGGATGTAGATTCTGTCGAATGTTTCGGAATTCTGATAATGGCCCTAGGGGCTGGGCTGCATATGTAGCCTTAGGACATTATTTTTTCGTCACGCATAATTCTTTACATTACATTCACTCGAACTTCCAGGGTAAAGTCTCATATCAATACATATACATTTGATATAACAAATAAAGCTCATTATAGTCATGGTTTATTTCTTTCAATTATTTGCCCTTATACTATCAAACACCAAAGTAGCGCGGGGATATGCAGCGTGGGTGCTTTAACTAGTTTATGGTTTATGTCGCCGGTTCAATGGTGGAAACCCTTTTCACGGAAATTCTTGTGCAGATATACAGCAAAATCACCCTCGAACCTCTCCTTTTCTTCTTTAGTACACTATAGGCAGACATCTTCTTTTCAATCATTTCTGGATCCGTCCCGTGTTAACGATTTCTTGTCAAATTTGACAATAAATAAAGCTCAGAAACGGTCTATTTCGTACATATGCTCGTATTTAAATGTGAAAATATGTTTCGACATTTGGAAGACCGATCCTGAACCAAAATTCGACAGAAATCCGATCCTGAACACATTTTCTAAAGATTAATATGCAAATTACCACAGGACCGGTCCTTGACATAAACAAAAATTTTAAATATAAATTGTGAACATCTTTCAACATATATTCGTACAACATGAAAGACAATTGGCGGCTTCCCATTAAAGAATCCTTCCAGAGTTGCGTTTCGGTAAGTTAATCCCATAGTTATGTGTAAAATTACCCATTTCAGGAGAAATGCCCGCTTCGATTTTCAGTTCAGATGTTTACTCGCCTTTGGGAGTCTTATATGGAAAATCCATTCATGCTTTTTTCCATCGGTCTTTTATATATAGTAGACAATTCTATTACCTTCCTTCGGAGATATGTCAAATTTTGTAAAGTGCTGTAGATTTCATACAATATCGCTGAAAAGAAACACCCCCCTGATTTGACCCAACGAAGTATCTGCCATCTTGAAATGACCGATCCTTCTCACGTACACAACTTCTAGAGGCATCGTGTAATTTGAAGAGTGGAGTAGATTCGTGGAGTGGAGCCTTGGAGTGGAGTGTGGATGTGTTTGAGTAATAATAAACATGCCAGCAACCTGTTGAAACAAGCTTTGACACAAAAAAAAAGAAATGGAAGTTCTTTGCAGCACATGACATTTTACCACACCCTAAAACATCTCTAAAATGGTCTTTAAATACCTAGGGTACCAAACCTTTCTTGTATATATTGCTTTTGGTTCCAAGGGTGACAAGTTGTTACCAGCAATAAAATTTTGAGGTATAAAAACACAATAAAAATAAAAATAAATGTCTGAAAAATTCAACTTTTCTTCCAGGGTTGTCTTTAAATATATTAACTGTTCATGTAATGTGGGAAAGGAAACAGTAAAATCTGGCGAAACAGGGTTATCAAGGAAGTGTTCTGAAGTCTGTGAGATTTTGTGGATGAGATTACTTTCGTAACTTACCCTGCTCATACATTATCATATAAGTTGCAGGTTAACATTATTTTTACCGACAGCTTTACCCATTTAACAATATCTCAGCTAATCGGGACGTGTTATTACCATAATCTCCTGGATGTATATATTTCAGGTTATTTTTTTTATTTTTTTCATTCTTTTTTTGTAGATCATGTTGCCTATGCCTGTTGTTAAAATATACCACCTCTCCAATTATTGACATTTCAGACTCTACTCTAATTCAAACACTCCACCCCATGACTCCACTCAATTTCTCCACTCCATGACTGCACACCAACACTCCACTACACGACTGCACTCCAACACTCCAATCCACTCCATAAATTACATAATGTCGTTTCTAGATATTTGGATTCGCAAATCACTTTTGGGTGATGCACGATAACTTTTGTTGTTGTCTCTAAACATTTCTTTTCTTTCAAGTTTTATCTTACACAAATCATGAGTTACCCCTAAATATCCTTCCTTATTAGGGTATGTGAGAAGATTTAATAACAACAATAATAAAAAATTACACTGTACAAAAGAAAAAAAACTAAAATGGAATTAAAATGACACAGCAATACGGATCAAGTGTTGAAAATAAAAATGCTAAAACTTTATGTAGCACGAAAAGAAAGACAGTCTGCAGAATTGTAAAAAGAAATGTCGCCAAGTCTTGAAGCGAAGTATTTATTTGTTGATACAATAATCCCATCTCGTTGCTAATGAATCGATATGGATTTATTTTTAAAAGGGATATTGTCTACTATTGTCTACGAAAATTGTTTGCCCTGACTAAAAAAGGCAATTAAAACAATTTCAAACATACGAACAACAACAAAAAATAGAGTTTAAGTATCTTATTAATCAAAAAATAAAAAACAAAACAATCATCACTAAATAATATTTGTAAAGCTTTACAAAATTTCATATTCAAGACTGAAAATCCGCCTTTTGCATGCGCATTGTATTTAAGAAGCAAAGGTGTACCAAAGGGGCAATCAGTATCATAAAACCGTAAAGACAAAGACAACACCGGCAGACAAAAAATCATCACAACAAAACAAACCACATAACAACATAAAACACTCACACATAACAACAAAACCGCATTCAGCAACGCGAACTCAAGTCGAAACGAGAGTGAACTCAGGTGCTCCGGAAGAGTAAGCAGTTCCTGCTTGCTATAGCACACGCGTCACGTTGCCAAAGATCGATTAAGTGTTGGTCAAATCCAGAAAGGATGACATTACAAAACTCTATGCCAAACCAACATCTGTGCTCATCTGAGAGATAGAAATCCCGTATTTGTATACAAGCACATGATGTCGTCCGTAAAATTTCTTGAGTGATGACAACAACCTGGGAGCAACGTACCCCTGTGTTAACAATTTGCTTGTCAGCCGTGTAGCTCTATCAAGGAAGTCGTTGTACTCCCCACATGCTCTGGAATAACGAATCAATTGTGATACGTAAACTCCATATGCTGGAGCGGACGGAATGTTGCTATACAGAAAAGGAAAGTTAACTATTGGATAGTTGAAGTCATCACGTTTGTCATAGAGCCTTGTACAAAGCCTTCCTTGTGTGTCAATTTCGAGAAATAGATCCAAATATGAAGCGGACTTCCTAGAATCTGTAGTGTCCTTTATTTCAAGTTCCTTCGGATATATGAGATGTAAATAGTCACCAAATCGAGGATCGTTTAGTGAAAGGACATCATTAATATAACGAAATGTGAGATTGAAGAATAAAGCAAGTTTGCGGTCCTTTTTGTCTAGAAGTGATTGTAAGAAGTCCGCTTCATATGAATGAAAAAACAAATCAGCAAGCAATGGTGCACAATTTGTGCCCATTGGAATACCTATTGTTAGCTGAAAAACACGTCCACCAAACTGTACAAATATGTTGTCGATTAGAAAGTTGAGCATTTCTATTATTTGATCTTCTGTAAATTTGTTTTTCTTGCTAGACTCTTGGATGACAAAGTAAGTCTTTTTGTAACCGACTACCAAATACTTTTACCTATTTTGTGTATAAACTTTGCTAGTTCATACACGCGGCCAGAAATCTGTATCTCGAGGTTGAACCCCGCGTAGAAATAAATCTACATGGCGACGAAAACACCAAAGCCGCCAAACAAAGAAAATGACAATAATGGCTTGTATTTAAATAATGAAAAAAAATGACATGAAAAAATTTGGGGGTCGAAAAAATGTGATTTTGGGTAGACAATATGCCTTTTAAAAATTTTTGTGTTCTTATGCATATTGGGGATGGGAATAACAATCTGATTAAGATCAGTATTTGTATGATATGCATATATGAATCTTTTTTTATTGTTGAACAATTTTAAAACAATTAACCATAATAAATTCGATCAGGTTAAATTTCTAGGGGAAATACATGTTCATATAAACCAAAACTTATGTCTTTGGTTCTGTTTCGATCTCACTACTGTTGTTGCATCTTAATAAAGATGTATAAGTCATGTAAATCACTTGCTAATTATGTTTAAGGAAATGAATAATTATTCATTATGTGTTTCCAATGCATCCGTTTAAGCTGTATTCTTAACTGTAAATAATGCAATATGATAATAAATCTTTTTTGTATAAAAAGTCATACTCCCTCATAGTTTGTGTACGAAACAAACAAAAACCTGAGTTCAGTCAAGCTTCGAGCAGAAATTTACTGTATTTAAATAAACTATGGCACAAAACAAAACATTAAAAAGCATCACAAAATCCACCAGCTCAACTTAGAAAGCATTGTAGAAGAAAGTAAGAAAGCAAGAAAAAAGGCGTTTTTTTTTTCTAATGAACACCTTTAATTGGTAGAATCATAACAACCAAAGAGCTATGAACATGCGTTCTTCCAATACTCTTGTTTCAAATTCTTGATTGAAAACATTTTACTTAAAGAAGAGAAAGCTGTTTGAATCAGGTGAGATATTCTGTGTAATTTACACAACGACGAGCATCGCCAATGTTCCAAGTTTTAAAATGTTTGTAATAAGTAACTAGTTTTCTGTTCAGACAAATGTAAATTTGTTCGATTCAGCAGCTTACTTTATTTTATCGAGTCTTGATATTCTTGTTCAAATATATTACAAAGCAATGCACTGGTTTTTAGCTCACCTGACCCGAAGGGTCATGTGAGCTATTGTCATCGTTAAGCGTCCGTCGTCCGTCCGTCGTCCGTCGTCCGTCGTCTGTCGTCCGTTAACTTTTCTTCAAAGATCTTCTTCTCTGAAACCACTGAAGGGATTGCATTGATACTTGGTATACATGATCTTTAGGAAGCCCTCTACCAAGTTTGTGAATTATATACATGTCGACCAACCAACATGGCCGCCGTTGCTAAAAATAGAACAGGGGGGTCAGACCATTGTTTTTGGCTTATAACTCAAAAAGTATAAGAGATAGAGAAAATCCGAAGCAACCTACCTTGTTCAGCATCAAAAGCTCTTCGAATCTCTTCATTGAGTCGAAGTTGTGAAACGACTCCTTATAGGAGTTATTGCCCTTTAATCATCAAAATTGACCATTTTTGCAGTTTTTGGACAATATCTTGAAAACCGTTAGAGCTAGAGGAAAAGTTAGCATTGTAGAATTGTTTAGCTCATTGAGATCTACAAAAATGATTTCAGGGTCTAAATTGTCAGATCAGCCGTTTAAGAGTTATTCCCCTTTAACTGTTTTTTCCATTAATTTATACTGATTTTCAAAAATCTTCTTCTCTAAAACTACTGAAGGGATTGCATTGATACTTGGTATACATGATCTTTAGGATGTCCTCTACCAAGTTTGTGAATTATATACATGTCGACCAACCAACATGGCGGCCGTTGCTAAAAATAGAACAGGGGGGGTCAAACCATTTTTTTTGGCTTATAACTCAAAATACAAATGACAACAAAGTTCCAGACAATTAATTTTGCTACGCCTGAAAGTAAAAGAGATAAAGAAAATCGGAAGCAAATTTTCTTGTTCAGCATCAAAAGGTCCTTACAGTAGTTATTGCCCTTTAACTGTTTTTTTCTATTAATTTAAACTGATTTCCAAAAATCTTCTCTGAAATCACTGAAAGGATTGTTTTGCAACTTTGTATACTTGAAAGTTTGTGAAATTTATTTAAACTTTGGCATAACAGATCAGGTGAGCGATTCAGGCTCCTGGGAGCCTCTAGTTTACATAACAGCTGATAATTCTAGTAAATAGATTCTGGCATATATTCTTAATTTGGCATGTTTTCAGTTACCAAGCAAAAAATAAATACCCATTCTTCTAGTATATAGTTTTTAGCCTCGCGAAGGCAAAGAATGTCACACAAATTATATTTAACATATTCAACAAATATCTGTACTTTAAAATTGAAAAAACACACATACTTTTTGCCATTGAAATTCCAAATTGTTAAATTCTTAATTGATTAAAACACCAGGTTTCTTTCCTTCCTAAGATCGCAATGGAAGAGGGAGGTTTGGCGCCATAAAACCTGGTTTAACCCACCATTTCGTTTGAAATGCCTGTACCAAGTCAGGACCATTGCGATCCACCAATTCTCCGGTATGACTGATTCGTTTTTGTCCTTGTCTCTGGACTATGAAATTGACCATTCAAGTTCGGTATTTTGTTATTACCTTTATTTCCTTGTAATACACATGGTCGATATCCTTGGTGCTGGATTTGGCAACCCTATCGTACCTTTTGGCTTTCAGTTCTTTTCATTCAATACTTTTGGTTTTTGACCTTCCAATGTTTTGATTCAAATGCTGCTGATGAGAGGTTACTCTTTGAAATGTCGATATACAGCATAACCAAATTCACCGTTTTTATACCCGTTTTGGTATAATACCAATATTTCACAGACATGATTTGCAGATTTAAAAGTCCAAGAAAAGACTGTCAACATATTATTTTTTGGTTATTGAACATATCTTCTACATGTACTATGACGGATGTGCTATATCAATTATATACTAGAAATTAAGACCTGCTTAGCCTTTTTGGACCATGCATGTGAGTTCACTTTTTTCGACTAGATTTTACGTTGATTGAGATAGTTGTAATATGTGTTTTTGTATGCTGTATAGTTATTTAATGCCTCCCTAATTGATGGTCGCCTTTAGGACTGATAAACGGCATTTGAATGTCCAATGGGTACACATAATGTGACATTGCCTCCAAACTAGACCAACTTACTGTATATTTCTAAGAACTGATCGTCTCTTAAGAATATCTTTATTGAATTTAAATTCCGATAAGTAATTGACCTGTCCGTTAACTGTTCCAGAGTGATTTCTGTTGTTAAATGTAATGGAAAGGTTCCTTACATCTTCTCGTTAAGCGGTTTTTCAATTTTAAAGTAAAAATATTCGATGACTTTTGCTTAACTGCTCTTAAAATTTTAAGAAGCAAATATTGTAGCTGGGGAAAATCGAATTAAAAGTCATTTTCCAAACACTTGTTTTCCCGAACAATCATCGTTTTTAAGCGCTTTTTTCTGTGAAAATCTCATACGTCATTAAGCGCACATGTGACCTTCAAGAAAAGCTAGTTTAGTTTTATTTTCGAATATAAATTGTTTCAATTCATTGCATTATAGTCATTCTAAAAATTATTTTAGCTTGAAAAATATTTCTAAATACATTGTTACATCGGGAGCGTCACAGCTAAAACCTGTCTCATATTTTTTAATGAAAATTAGAAAATAAAATTTGATTTATTGGTGGGTAGATATGTCAGTATTCTCTATCTCTCGCCTTGTGAGAAAAGATGCAATTTTGCGAGATTCCATTCATTTGATCTAATTTCTTGCCTTAATTTTCAAAACAATCAAATAAGTTATCATATTTCTTTGTTTAAGTTCCTTATTTTCAAAAGAAATTGCATTTAAAGCCTAAAGCTTATTTGTTTTTTTTTTCTTACCAGCGTTGTTGCAAATGAAATATGGTGTATAAATTACTTTTTTATTCAAGAAAATAAATTATTATTCATCATTTTTTTTACATGCATCCGTAGAGACTGTATTTTTATGTAATTTATGCTTCTGGATAATAAATCCATTTTGTAAAGGTCATACGCCTTAAAACCAATTTGTTTGTGTACACATAATACGAAGGTGGATGTCGTAAAAACTATCCTACTGAGGAAGCAGACTTTGTGTATCTGTAAATTATTTTTTTAAAATATGCAGAATGATAATATTTACTTGTACAGGAATTTTTCCTATATTTACTTGTATATTGTCAAATTCAGCTTTAGCCCAAACGTTAACTGCTATTAAGCCCAAATATAATCTTTTTTTAGCCCAATCGTATTGCCAATTAGCCCAAATGTGAATCATATAGCTTAAGTATACAACGCGGTAATAAACTTGGGTTAATTGCTAAAATTCTTCTAATATGATTAAGGCCCTGCCTTTTTAGCGAGCATCGAAAATCTATATACCTTATAAAAATAAATCCATGTGCTCGACCGGCTAAGTTTAACGTAAAGAGGGAACTTTTTCATTTTTTTAATTTAAGGGAATTTTAAAAATAGTAGCAAAGTCTGACCTCACCCAAATTGGGCAACCAAAAAAAGTTGTTGTTAAAATATCTGGGATCAATAACTACTTACTAGAAATTCAATTATTTGTGCAAATAATAAATCCTGTAACATTCTGGGACGACATTAAGCGGGGACGAAATTATCCATTTTATGGACTACGTGACGTCATTTCCTTTTCAGAGTATTTCGCGCTTCTTCAGCAGACCAAAACAACATTCAGATTCAGTCAGGTTTTGTGAGATTTTCTGAGTATCAGTGTTTTATTTGAAGCATTGGTAACAGCAGGCACATTAAAAAACCTGACGGAAAAAAATGGTAAAGTAAAAATATTATGCGGGATTGAGGAAAGTGAGTGAAACCCCACAGGGGAAAGACTCTTCTTTCATTTTCAGGTAAGAACCTTTTATTTATTATTATGAGTAGGGTTTATTCTTTAAATTTATGTATTTTATTTGATCTTACTAAGAATATAACAAAGCTTGGTCATTATTATGCATTTGATATCATGGTATGACTAGTCAATGGGACGATGTTGCCAAAAGCTAGCTCGGTAATTTCCGGAAAATCGTTTTTCAGCGGAAAAGACCGAATGGTGTTTAAATAAAAATCTGTGTGTAAAAATAAACAAGTGGATGAATGAGGGTTTTATCACTGTTTTTGAATTGCAATTTATATATTTTTGCATAACAGATTATGTATATTTTTTATAAGCCCATAGGGTTGATTGTTTTACTTGCTCTTTGCCTATTATATTTTTCACTTATCCGTAAAAGTAAACCTGTTCCGGTTTTATCGTCAGTATATTTCTGGCACATCTCAAAACATGCACAATGCCGTAGGGCTCGCATCTGCGATGCTCGCTATTACATTATTTTGTCTCTTATTTTTAAAAAAATGTTGATGACATTTTGCTAAAAAAGATTTTAAAAGGTAATCAATTTGTAAATGAAGTTCACAATTCAAAGATTTTGTTCACGATAGCAAAGAGACACTAATGGGGCACTCTAGTGTGAAAAAGTTCGAAAAGGCAACAAAAGAGACCAGTTTACATGGACGAGAACAGCACGAAGAAATACATACATGTACAAGAAAACAAATAAATGAAAGTTTCGAAGACATCATTTCCCTTTTTAGCATATAAATAAAAGAAATATTTCAAAAAAAATATTTCTAGCATATCTGTTTTTTAACAGTTAATATTCATTTGTTTATTTCTTAATTTCACTAGTTCAAACATATTAATATTTTGCATTTTTTGTGTGAAAATATACTAAGATATATTAAGAAAGGAAATGTATTTACGTAAAATTATAATAAGTTTTTAGACGTTTACTCACTTTTGTCACCGTGCCGTTCTATATATATGAAAAAGAAAGAAGGTAACCAAAGCTTTTTGAGTGCTTTAGACTAATTAATATTGATATGGGACGTGCGAGAGGTCCCAAAGCAAAGTCAAATGCTTAATTTGAAAATAAGTTATCAAGCACAGATTCATTGTATTTCTCATAGTAGTACTAGTAAAGGACATATAATAATTGTGGTGTAGTGGTTAACGCGTCGGACTACTAACACCGAGGTTCGTCGTTTGATCCTTGTCAGGGGTGACAGTTTCATGAACCGATTTTCCGACACCATTTGCGAGGATGGTCTCATGAAACAATGCTAGTCCTTCGGAAGGGACGAAAAAAGGTTGTCCCATGTATGGGGAGAGCAAAACCCTGTGCACATTAAAGACCCCTTTCGATAAGAGAAGATTCAATGGGGGCCGTTTACAAAGGCCACACTCGGAAACTGCAAACTGGAGAGGGATTTATAGAACCATTTAGTTTGTTTCCCAACCCAGAATAAATAAATATGTTTTAACTAACTGTGATCTTGCACAATCTCTGCTTTTTAAGAGCACTCAGCAACAAGCAGTAAATTAATTGTACTTGCATCAAGAGCTCATGAGATTACCTTCTCGTCAAGAATTGTCATTCTTCAGGTGTAGCCATATTTTGTTATTGTTGTTGTCTAAATTTCCCTTTATTCGTATGTTTTCTTGATTACTACTATCTAATATTGTCAACATTTAGTTTGCTAAAGCTTGTTTTTCTTCATCGCAACACTGATGCCAAATGGAAGGAATTGAGTCAATGACCTTTTCCATTAACTGATTTAATAATTTCCTCTTTTACTTAATCTAGAATTTACATGAGAATGATTGGATTTATTATTGTTGTTGTTGTGATGAAAATAACCATTTACGTTAATTGGTTTACCAGCTCAGAGTTTGCTGGTGTCAAATCGATGATCAATTTCTTTTCTGTCCAATAACATAATTTATACCATTCCTAGCGTTTATATCTCTGACTGAGAAAATAGTCCCGATGAAACAGCCAAAAGTGCCCTTTCCACACCTTGACCAGGAAGCATGGAAACCTCTTGTGCTGTTGTATTAGCATTCAATTGCTCGAGTGAAATCGAAGTTCACATTTAGATCTAGCTTGAGATATTTTTCAGTTTTAATACATTTGATGTTGTGACTTTGACTCTAGTGAAATTGGACTTTGATCGATTTTATTTTTATTGTATGTTTAGTTTTTGTGCTTTGTCTAGGAATATTGATAGGGGAAGGTTAGGCCTAAAAAACTAGTTTAACCCCGCCACACATTATATGTGCCTGTCCTAAGCAAGGAATCTTTGACAAAGCTTTCGTTTGTTCTTGTCTTTTTGATGTTTTCTGTTTCTTTTTTAAGAAGGGGGTCTATCTGTGACTATTTCAGGACTGGATTTGATTTTTATGCATTTTATTAAGACAATGGACCAATTGCAGAACCGCGAGTAGTGCCAAATGACTCGTTGAAGGCTGCTCATGCTAAGAAATTGCCTCCGGTTTAAGATCAAAAGTCCCCCGTTGTTGTAATTAAATAGGTGGTTAAAAATGTCGTATTTAATTTGATTTACAGCATCAGCTTCTTGCAATGGTCGTTTAAAAATTACATGGTTCGTTATCTTCAGACCGGAATATTTACGTTGGATTTCTTAGCATGGCAAACTTCGAATCGGGAGTTCTCAGTATGTAGAAACGAAATGTCAATGTCGCTCTTTTTAGTGGTTTATATGGCAACCGGAAGTACTAAAAAGGTTCAAAATGGATCCTAAAAGTTAGCTAAAACTCTTACCTAAAACGTCCAACTGAAACTTTTCAGATACAATATACGAAGTTCTCAAAATTAAAATGTTCTGCATACGTTTATAATGCATCTTTTCATACCAAAATTCTCTGATTTCTGTGCGTAAAAGTACAATTTCTTTTAAAACAGTGAATGAAACTCATCAAGCATGCATCGTTTAAGTAAAGTGGCCCTAATCAAAAACATTTCACCTACTAAAACTTGCATAATGAACTCAAATAAACTGTATACATGTACGAAGCGGAATAATCAATACCGATTTTCTGTCACTACAATATAAAAAAAAGACAAAGGCTAATCAAATAATATAGGGATGTGCACTCATGCTCTCCATCCTCCCATCTGACAAAAAAAAAAAACTAACTCCAAAAGTCATTTGTAGATCCGGGTTATTATGCATACGTCATAGACGTAAATATAACGTGCTACCCAACAGTGCATCCAGGTCATCCGTAATGAATGAAATAAATAAATACATGCAAGCGACCCTCAATTTCTGTTCTGTTTTATTTCATCTGAAACCAAAACAATGGATATATACGTCCTCACCTTACCCCCTCCCCTTTTTCCCCGCTTTTAAAAATACAAGAACAACCCCCCCCCCCCCAAAAAAAAAAAAAATATATAAAAATAAATAAATAAACAAGACAAACTTAGTTTTTTCTTTCTTTTTTCTGGTTCGGAACTATTACCGTGGTGGTTGTCCGTTGTGTTTTTATTCTAAATTGCCGTTTCATTGTGGGTTGTGTCGCGTATACTTATTCCACATCTCATTATTTTCTAATTGAAACAAACAGAAATTAAAAGAAACTCTCGAATCTCAAAGTCCATGAAAATAAAACCATGGAACACAATGACTACGATTTTAAACTGCAGACAAACTTAACTGTGTATGTTAACGATCGCAACATGACCTTTGTACAATGTATCGAGGTTATACAACAACGGACGAGCATCATAACCTTGTGTTCCAGGCTGGGGTCAGACGTGACACTCTATAGACATATGGTATATTCCACATGATCTGGAAAAAAGCATAACACCAGTGAACTTTTTGATAGGAACGTTTATGTGATGGACGATTGAAATTAAAAATAGAATGTGAAGTCTACTTAATGGTTTTATGTGAAGACGCTTCACTAAATCATTTATTAATTAAAGTGTTGTCGAATTTTAAATGTAGTTGAGTTGTTTATATCAGTCCATAGTTGCTTCTTAGCTAGCTGTCAATAACAGCGAGTATTATCAAGAGAGTTCCTGTATTGTTTTTTTCATTGTTGAATTTAAGTTTTATCGCTTTCATTTTACTTGTGTTTTATTATGATTTGTAAATAAGGATTATCAGTAGGGGGGAGGTTGGGCCCAAACAACTAAATTAATCAGGCCACATTTTATATGTGCCTGTTCTAAGCCAGGATGCCTAGCAAAAGTTTTTGTTTGTCCCTGAGCTTTTTGTGTTAATTGTTCTATGTCTAGAAATGGGTCTGTCCGTGATAATTTGGGATATGCATTGAATCTTATGTATTGGGTCATTGCAAGACGGCGAGCAGCGCCAACTGGTCACGGTGAAGACTGCTGACTTGCTTTCGTTGTAAAAGAGAAGGTTCCCGAAGACCCTTATTTGGCCCACAATTTGGCAAAAATCTTAACTTAAATATTTCATGTTATAAATCTTAGTAAGTATAGTCATATGCTTGATTTCTCTGATTCTAAACTTCTTTTTAACATATTATAAAAGACCAATTCAACCATAGGGGTCAAACTTGGGGAATTTTACGAAAATCCAAAATTTCGCCATATTTTGCTACTTTTTGGTTCTAAATTGGTTAAGAAAAATATGAGCGCAATCAAGGGCACCCTTCATATTTTCAGAAAACCTTTAATATGGTCATAATTATAATCTACTTAATTATGAAGGGTGTCCTTGAGTGCGCTCTATATTTTCTAAGCACAAATGTGCATTGAAAAATGACAAAATCTAAAGATTTTCAATATTTTTTGCAAAATGTCGAAGATTGCGTCGTCACTGCGACGTTGTTATGTCACAAATCAAACTTTCAAATGCATATGTCATAAATTTCTTTTCGTTTAAGATAAAAGTGATTAGTCGTATAAGCGTATGAATTTGCACGGGATTGTATCATGTATTCAAAGGCGGGAATTTAAGTCATTCGACGGTTTGCATTCAACGTATACACATGTCTCTTTGAACCGAATTGGTTATTCAATTTTTTTTAGAATGATATGTGTGTTCAAATTATTGCCTTGTAAAGTTGTTTTAAAATTTGTTATCTAAGTGACAGTGTTATGTTGTTTTTAACTGTAAAGATTCTATTGGTACAACGCATACAGTTTTGTCATTTATTTTCGTAGATAAAGATATGCAAGTTCAATTAGATTGCGCCAAATTTTGTTTCAATTCATTATCTTCTGATAAATTGCATTCAATAAGTCCATTGTGGAAGGGAAGTTAATCGAAAAGGGTGCATATGATGCAACAAATTGCGCTATATTCACAGTCATATATTAAAGATCTGATACTGTTGTTTATCGACCACAATGTGGAACTGTATACAAACCAGACACTTTTTGCTTAAGAAGCTGCCGGATAACTTCACGACTGATCTCATTCCTTGGGTCTTAAACAGAAGGATTAAGTGCGAAGGCTCGACGGATATCACCTTTTTAGCTCACCTTGCCGAAGGCAATGTGAGCTTTTGCAATCACTTGGCGTCCGTCGTCCGTCGTCCGTCGTCCGTCGTCCAACTTTTCAAAAATCTTCTTCTCTGAAACCGCTTGGCCAAATGTATTGAAACTTAGTAGGGTTGTTCTGTAGTATATCCTCTACACATTTATCGTTCGAAATTTTGATTCGATAAAAAACATGGCCGCCATGGCTATAAATAGAACATAGGGGTAAATTGCAGTTTTTTGCAAATAACTCAAAAACCGTAACAGATATCAAAATTCTGGTATAGGGTAAAAGTGTTCAGCACCTCAAGATCTACCTGCCCAGAAATTTTCAAGAAGATCCAACAACCGATGTAGGAGTTATTGCCCTTTTTCTGGATTTTTTTCCAAAAAATTACTTATTTAGCCCTATATCTTGAAAACCATACAAGATATTTCAAAAAATTAGATTTCATATGAATAAGCACATCAAGATCTACAAAAGTTGTAACAGAGTCAAAGTTGTCGGATCGTTCGTTTAGGAGTTATATCCCTTGGATTGTAAAAATTGACCATTTTCACAGTTTTTTGTTCAACATTTCAAAAATCTTCTTCTCTGAAACTGCTTAGTCAAATGAAATGAAACTTAGTAGGGTTGCTTAGTAGTATGTGGTCTACAAAATTATTGTTCGAAATTTCGATTCGACAAAAAACATGGCTGCCATGGCTAAAAATAGAACATAAGGGTAAATTGCAGTTTTTTGCAAACTACTCAAAAATGGTAACAGATATTAAAATTCTATTTGAGTAATAATGATCAGCACATAAAGATCTACCTGCCCTGAAGTTTTGAAGAAGATCTGACAATAGTTGTAGGAGTTATTGCCCTTTTTCTTTTTTTTTTCAAATTTTGCTCTTTTAAGACTTATATCTTGAAAACAATACAAGATATTTGAAAAATTTAAATTGCATATGGTTAAGCACATAAAGATCTAAAAATTATGTAATGGGGTCAAAGTTGTAAGACCTTTCTTGATAGAAGTTGTTTCCCTTAAAACATTAAAATTGATAATTCCAGAGTAGCAGTCCTTTGTTATATCCAGCATATAAGTATCATCGAATACAAGGTGAGCGATTCAGGCTCCTGGGAGCCTCTAGTTTGAGTCAATGAACTGTATTGTGCAGGCTGTTGTGATAAAAACAACTTTACGGACTGTTTTGATCAACTTCTGCTCAAAGCTGATTTATTGTTACTTATTAATAAATAATACTGGTTGTCTGCAAACCTCCAAACCAAGTTTGTGTTGTGTTTCACTTTGCCCTTATTAGAAAAGAAATGTTTTATGTTCGATTGAACATGAGAAAAAGAACATAATAACGTTTATCCATAGTACTCTATCTACAACAAATATGACATGATTATCTAATACTTGAAATTTTAGGGCCAAATATGAAGGTTCTTGTTTCAAATTTGTGCCAATCGCCAGATGTAATATTTTACTCGTGGCTACAAGAGAGAGGGTTATTGGCTACGTCAGTTCAATGTGTTAAGTGTGGTTAGTTCGTTAGTTATTGTTTTACTCCGAAGCAGCACGATTTCGGCTATATCCGGGAGATGAACATGAAAATGGTGATACAATGAACATGAAATGATGATGAAGTGGAGGAAATGGGGACACAAGGTCAATCGGGTAGGAGAGTTTTGACTGCCACTGGAAAAAAGGAGTGATGGGTAGGGACGGGAAATTTAGCCTCCTGCATGGGGATCGTTCGGGTCCTACTCTTACCGAGACCTGCAGCAGGGTTCTTTAACATGCGAGGAACGTGACATTTTTCCCAACACGGTGCACCATTATGGGTTGCGGTCAGGGTTTCCGCATTATCGCCTGACGACCCCGCATCTCTCGATGTCTGGGCTGTCCAATTCAACTACCTGGAGCACACATCCCAGTCCTTATATGGGCAAAGCGGCCTGACCCGAAGGCAGGTTTCTTAGCGCTCTTAAGTGGACTTTTACCGACGAGCTTTGCGCTGCTGCGGGTCTATTTGCCACCCGGAACCCGCACGGGTAAGTTTACGAAAGATGAGCAGAACTTACCAAAAATTCACGTTAATTTGGTTTTAGTAAGGCATTTGAATGGGATATGTTTTGTCCAGTGAAGATAAAAGTAAACAAGTTTGGGTTAAGTTTTGTATCGGTTTTCTAATTTTGTGATTTAAATTATCGTATCAAAACAAACTTTAAAACAAAAAAACATTTTTACATGAACTCGCCTTTCTAGGGGCGATTATGTGGCAGCTTTGTTTAATTTTATATGAACCATGAGTTATATCTGTCAAAGCTGATCTGAGCAGATAGTGTTAAACTTTTCATATAGTCTCCTTTTCAAGTGTTTTTGCAACAATATCACGAAAAGCGTCACTATAACAAACCATTGAAGAAGTCATAATTTAATATCAAACTAGTTCATACAAATTAAGTTCACATTGGTGA
The DNA here is from genome assembly GCA_963971305.1 of Arcuatula senhousia. Classification (NCBI taxonomy): domain Eukaryota; kingdom Metazoa; phylum Mollusca; class Bivalvia; order Mytilida; family Mytilidae; genus Arcuatula; species Arcuatula senhousia. The sequence goes on from OZ020308.1 coordinate 32,748,845, forward strand.
GGTACACGCATTTATTGGTTTAATGTGTGATAGAAAAATAGTCTGGGTAATGTTTTGTAAATAGTCAACTGATAATATGTACGTGAACATGATGAATTCATTATTAATCGAAAAAGGTTTCACGTAGGATTATTTCGATTTTATTTGCTAAGCGATGCGTCTTCCATTTGATATAAAACGCAAAAAAAAAAACATTGAAACAGAAATGCAGTTTGACAACTACAATTTCTTCATTACCTTAACTGAATGAAGGGAAAAAGTTAACCAATGATTCAAATCTAGCTTTGATTTGCGTTGCTTAATTGTGTCATCACAGAGCTAGTGTGGTATTGTCTCTGTTTGTCTTGGACCTTTGAAATTCAAATGCCCCTTATGTGTGTCTTTGCCGTCTTTACGTCTTTCGTGCTATTTGTCAATATAACAAAATCTTTCCTTCAGTTGAACACCAGAGTGATCCTAGTTTGATTATTTTTATGTCATTGACCTTTTCCAATAACCGTTTCTGTTTAGCAATTTCCTTTTTTTCTACGAGTTAGTACCATAACATTGGTTTAATTTGATTTTTGTTGCTGTGATAGAAATCACAATTTACGTTAATTGGTTTACTAGATCAGAGGTCTTTGGGTTCATATCGACTTTACTTGCTATCTTGTTTTCCTAATATACATAGTTTCATATCAGAAATAAGGTCATAATCAGTTTTTATAGATTTTATAAAATAAAAAATAACAATCTATATGTATCACATTTTATTAAACCTTCTTTTTTAAGATTTTAAAGATTTTTTTTGTATGTTTGATTAAACAGTTCATGATCATATTGTTTTTTTCAATAAAAATATGACTAACCTGAATTCATAGACGTATTAAAAGCTAGAATACATAAGAACACTTAATCAATTATGATTATCACTTGGCCACCTGGCTCAACCGATTTTCATTATTTAGGTGGTCGTTCTCATGTGACACTTTCACAATAAAGAGAAATGCATCATTTTCAACATTTTTATCAGCCCGGATTAGACTACTAGTTTCTTTTTCTAATGTTTGCTGTCCGGTGCTTTTTAATTCACAGATCTTCAATAAGGTTTATTGGTTTAATCAACAAAAAGGGATATAAACAAGGCACTCCGCTCACCTGACTAGAATGCCGGATTTGTAAAAATAAACCAACTCCTGTTTTACACTAATAGGGTCATGAGGTTAACTTTTAATCTTATTATTTTCCACGGGTTTTCAGCTATAACCTATCAACAACCATCATCCTTTGTAAACAAACACCCGTAGCGTTCTTTTGGTAATCTCTCCCAGCCATAGAAAGGCAAAATTTTAATGTTTTTCTTCATTTTCAATTAATGTTAAATGCATTATATGTAACATTGTATCTGGACGTATAGTTTTCTCTTATGTCTTGAAAATTAAAATTTGTCTGTTAGTAAAAAACAAACCCACTTTTAAAAAAGCAACATTTTACAAGGAAATCTGGTATTTTATGATAGTTTGGATATTGCTCGCGCTAGAATATTCCTTTGCAGTGCAGTTGACGACATTTAAAATATAAATGATTGCTCATAATCAGAATTTTAATAGTTAATAAAGCAATTGATATTTCACAATTCTACGCATTGGCTGTTCTGAACAAAATGACAGGTTGTACAAATTACTGCTATGACTGTTTGAAGGAAATATTAGAATACAAACCACCATTACTGAATATTGTTTTAATTCACAAAGAAGAATCCATGTAATGTAGTTTTTGCTTAGCTAAAGTATATGTGGAAACAATCAAAAAATCCAGAGCATAAGCACATGTTAACTTAAGAAAAAAGTTTCTACTTTTAATGTGTATTTATGTACACTTTGTTCTTATCCCTAATTTAAAAATAAAAACATTAAAAGCAACTAGAGAGTATTCATGTGCTTTGTAATAAAATCATAAATTGTTATCTAGTAGCTATTGTGAACAAACGTGCACTTGATGCATTGTATTTTTTTATATAGTCAATGTAATCCATTACTCCTAAAACATCTTTTAGTACATAAATACATATGGCTTTGGGAAAACAAACCCAAAATTATGCAATGGCTTTCCTACTTCATATCTTGATTTAATTTTAAGCCTCTGTATATATGGTGCACAATACCACACTGTGGTTGTGGAACCAAGGCATACACAGATATTTTATTACATTTAAGGGACTATAACTTCCAAGTTTTGTTGGGCTAAACTAACTTTGCAACATTATACTAAAAGTTTTATTCTAGCGTTTTTAGTTTGCAATGCAAGGGGGATAGGCGGTGATAATGATGAATTTTTATGATAACTATACACGCTATGTTCCTTCATACTTTCAAATCGCGCTGCCTGGGAGTAAAGCCCTAACTAACATAATATAACATAACCTTCATACTTTGTACATACTTTTACATACTATGTAGAAACTCATATGTTAAACAATATGCAAATTTAAATAGGTAAATAAGAGCAAAGATTTGAAAAAAGTGCTTATGGTAGATACTCTTCAAAATTTCAAGGCATAAATAAAAATTTACCAGACAGAATAAAGAGATAAAGAAAAAAATAAACAAAAGAGATCCCTCATTTGCTGTTTACTGATCTTGTCTAGACCTTTTCGGCTTCCGTGGCGGAAACAGGGTTGAGGATCCCGTCGATATAGCTTGACCTACATGGCAAATGGAAGGAAAGAAGAGTTAAAAAGACTGTTACTGTTCCTTTTGAAGAATACCAAAGAAGCAGTCTCGGTGATTAAAGCAGGCAATGAATTCCATGCTGAGATGGAAAACACTGTTTTTCAAGGTGTTGGTCTGTATGAAATGTTGACAAAACTTCATCCCATGAGCTAATCCGGTTCTTGACTTGACTGGTGTAAGGAACTGCATGGTCGCTCGCTACTTTGAAGACCATGGTCGGTTGTTGTTTCTTCCTCTGATGTACTAAGGCGTCCCAGCTTAGCTCTTCCAATTTGCTACTAGTGTTCATATAGTGGTAGGTATTGTTACAGGTTACAGGTCGCTAAGCCATCTCAATCTTCCTTATTCGATCGGACTGGTGTTGATTCCAGATCGTTGCGCTATAATCAGAATTCATCTCACCATGGCTTTGTATGCGTTTATCTAGGTTTCGGTGTTGGGTGTTCCGAGGTTCGTCTAAGGAATCATAACATGTTGTTAGCCTTTTTCATAACTCTATCAATATGAGGACTCAACGATTGGGCACTTGGTATATCTACTCCAAAATACGTCTGCGCTTTTAGATGGTTCGAGACCCCAGGTGTTTTCCCATGTAGCAAGTGTGTTCTGGTATGCGATGTTGCGATTTACCATTATGATACAGTTATCTGGAAAGAGTCTTACACCTGAAAAAAGGTTGTCTCATAAGTCGTTTGAAAAAATCAAGAATAGTAGCGGTCGAAAATATTTCCCCGTTACACCCCTAAGAACCGAGACTTTGATATTTCACATTCTACAAATACTTGTTCGGACCTTTCTGATATATAGGAAGGATCCTATCCATTGTGTGTTTGCCTTCTTATTCCTTAGTGATGGATCTTGTTGAGCTGGAAGCACGGTCAAATGCTTTGAAGAATTATCATGTCTTTTTGTTGAAATTGGTTAAGATGTTGCGATGGTCAAGATGTTTTAAGGTACTACTAACATTTGCAGCACCATTAAAGATGTTTCATATGATGGGGAACAAGTTCATCTGCACGTTAATTTCGTATTTAGGCTGATATTGCGTCTGGACCAGAAGCCTTGTTTGGGTTACTCTGCTGCAATTGTTTGAGAATACTCTTTTTGTTGATAGTGATCCAAGGCATATAATGATAGGGTTGTTGTGATGGTCAAAGTTTTGATATCTACCACTAACGAAATGAAATGTCTAGATAAAATATATATTAAAATGTTCACGTTTTGCAATATATATACTAGTACTAATTTTCCTGTCTTAAATTCTTGGTTAAATATATCTTAAATTGGTTCAAGAAAAGTATGTCAACTCATGATGGTGAAATCAATATGAATTTCAAAATCTATTAAGATTTTGATTCCTGCAGTCTGATTCTTCGCTCACAGACTCTTAAACTGACGAAAAAAAAAACGTCTCAATCTGTTACACGAAAATGAAAATAATATTTAAAGCAATATAAGCCTTCTATAAAGGATATCAAAACATCTTTATTGACCTTTTTATCGTCAATGAAGTAATAATGAAATAATAAAACTTTGTGTGACCAAATAAACATTATAATAAAAAGAAATTAGGAGGTTGCTGTGCATAAACAACTATCCATATTTTAATGGTAAAACTCAGAGGATTCCAAAAATCTGACAGAAATCTCAAAAAATGACTAGCGATCATCCTTAAATACATAAAAAGAAAAAGTAAGACAAAAAAATACAACAAAGACAAATGAAAGAAAGCCTTCCTTTTGTGACGGCTAAAAAAAAAACAGTTCAGGGGTAGATATATATAAAAATACAAACATTTCAAATAAAGAAAAGGGAGTAGTACAAAGTCTTCAATCTTGTTAGGTTCTGCATTGACTTCGTTTTACTGAGATGTTTTTTGCAATAATGAATAAATATATTTTGATATATTTTGTAAATAACCAATGATTTTAAAAATCTACTAGTTTAATAGTAATTGTTTTTTTCAAAATTAAACAAGTGTAACTCAAGTGTACATTTTAGGATTCTATTTCCCGTTTAAATCAATGCAAAATGTTCCGTGAAAAACATTAGTCGTGTTCTACCCACAATGTCTTTAAAACCATTGAAGTTAGGATTTTGGTCTAAATTTATCAAACAATCTTCATTTTGTTTTCTTTTTACTGGATTTTATTTCGTGAAAATCAGTTGCAGAACAGCTTGGCAATTATGTTTTGAAATTATTTCGATTTGCATTAAACGTACGGGGAATTTTCTATCTATGCAGAGTATAGTTGTAAGCGTGTTTTATATTCGAGTTTTACGGAAGACATCATGCACTTATAGACAAATATGGGATTTCGATCTCTCAGATGAGTGCAGATGTTGGTTTGTCATAGGGTGTTGTTTTGTCTTCCTTTACCGGATTTGACACGCTGAATGGACTATTGGCAACGCGACGGGTGTGCTATAGCAAACAGGAACTGCTTACTCTTCCGGAGCACCTGAGTTCACTCTGGTTTCGACTAGAGTTCGCGTTGTTGATTGATATTCAGTTGTTTTGTGTTTCCATGTTTTACATGTTGTCTGTTTTTGTCCCGTTCTTGTTGGTGTTTGCTGGTTTTGTCTCTGCCCTTTCGGACTTTTGATATTCGGATACCCCATTGGTACCTCTGCTTCTTTACTGTATTTGTATTTAAAGACAACCACAAGCAAGGTAAATTGGCATTTTTACAAAGAAACACTTAACTAATGCTAAACTTCTTTTAAAATGCTAAGCGTAGTAAAATTTTATTTTTCAATCAAAATATGTTCTCTATAACTAAAATTCCTTGCAGGTTGCATCTCGAAACCAATTCCACATCTCATTTTCTTAATTTATATCACACTAAAACGCAGTATATGCTGTTTAAAATTTAAAGCATATCGGCCTTGTTACCCCAGTTTTTGACGTAGTTTTATTATATCCCTTATGAAAACGAAATATTGTGCCATCTCAAAAACACAATAATAGGCTCATATGAGCCTGAATCGATTACAATAGCATGGAAATTCGCGATTTAAAAATATCCGCGAAATGTTCATTTATTCAAAACGTGAAAATATCACCCGCAAAAAAGTTCCGCATTTACAGTATCTCGTCCTTAAGGCTAAAAAAATTTCTTCTATAAGGGATCATTTGAAAATTCAACCTCAAAAAACTTTTGTAGAGCTTAAAAGACAGGAAGTTCAGAAAAGTAACAGCTTTTTTCTATCTGTAACTTTTTATTCTAGAGGGGAAAACACGAATTGGTTATAGGGCTACATTGTATAACCCCTATTAGGGGTCAGCTGACAACTTCAACACAAGCTTAACGAGCTGAAGGCAAGTAGTAGCTTAGTTGTCATTCTATAGGTTAGAATTAAAAAACGCTATTTCTGACCAAAACAATATTAGATCGAATTATGCTTGCTAACAAGACAGTAGGTATATATATATAGTTCATACTCTTATGAGGCTGTGAAATTTCATATTATTGAAATTAATAAAAAATAGAATATAAACATAACATTTTAATCTAGCAAAGTAATTTGCAAATAAGAAATTCCAAACTTAAAGTGATCTTGGATCTTGCAATATTGCCACATTTTTATTTATTGCTATGATTTTAAACACATACAAGTTTGTTAAATTACGTTTCCTGACATATTGATACATGTTAGGCTGTTTCATAATTTTACTTCGTCTTGATGATTTGTTATAAAATATGTATGAATTTTTGAAAAACCTTTCTCTTTTCATGGTCTGTATTCATGTAAATGTATATGAGAATTGGTAATATATGTTATCTATTTTGAAAAGTTGAATTCTTTTTATTTTCAAATTGTATTAGAAATCTTCCATTGAATTTATACTGTCAACATGTCTGTCATCTTCCATTTTAAATATTGAAAGCCATGAATATTATTTTTGTTTAAATCCTAGTACAAGTATAAGTTATACACTTTTAGACTGCTGAAAATAAAACCCTCCAATGTATGTATAGATGTAAACACTATTTGTAGATCTGAATTGATAATTAATGCAACAAGTGTGTACAGTACCTTTTTTGTGAGTAAGTGAGTGAGTTGGTGTTTTACGCCCGTGCAACGCTATATAGGTTATTTACAGGCGATGAACATGAAAAGGATGATAAAATGAACATGAAATGATGATGATAAATGAAATATGGGGATGGGATGGGAAACAATGGACCGAGAAATTTTGAAGAACCACAGGAAAAATGGGAGAGGTGGGTAGGGGCGGAAAATTTAGCCTATGTGGTGCACTACTTGGCGGTCCACAAAGGGGTCTTTTACGTGCATGGAACGTGGCACTCTCCACACACGTTGGCCCACCATGGTCGGCGGTCAGGGTTTCCGTATTATAGACCAGACAACCCCCGCGGTCGAGGGCTACCCTATTCAGCCACCTAGGGTACACACTTGGTCGCTCTGTGGGCTGAGCACTGACCCGACGTCAGAATCCCAAGACCCTTAGTCGCCTCTTACGACAAGCTAGGCTCTGCTGCGGGCCTATTCACCACCCGGGCCCCGCACGGGACCAGTACCTTTTTTAAACCTGGTTTTAAGAATGGTAAATGGAATGTTTGGTGACTCCATTGTTGGCATGACCTGGAATCTATAGCATATCCCTACAAAAAATCTATTAACATTAACAATGTGCAAGCATTACCTTTTAGATGGTTATATATTACAGTGAATGCACACTATTTTAAAAACATAAAATATCTTAACTATTCTTATATAAACTGATAAGAAAAACTCTGACCACCAGGAATATTTTTGGTCTGGATGAGTCGAAATTAATTCAAGAAATAAACCTGTTTAACATCAAAATATATCTATTGAGATACAAGGTCTCCAAATTTGACTAGAACTATGCACATGTCACATATCTTTAAGTTCTCATTTATATTTGGTTTAAATGAATTAAGTTATTGTTAGCTTAAACAAAACTTTGAACACAAACAAGAGCAACCAGGAGGAAGACCATATCCAGCAAATATTGAAGTCCCCTGCTAAACAATCATCCCCAATTAGTGGTACTTAACCATTGTGTAAAATAGATCTTTTCCCCTTAATTCTTGTGTCAAAGTATATTTTCACACAATATTGTAGAAAAAAAATGGAAACAGAAAGTAGAATCTATAAAACTTCTGTATCTCTTTGTGAATCCTTAAATATTTATACTGTTACTCTCTTGGGCATGAATTTATTGTAAGACAGGTACATGTATATTGGACAATAGATTTAAATGTTTGTGCAATTGCTAATACATTTGGTAACTTTGTATTTAAACCATTATTTCTATAGACAGTTGATGAATTAATTAGTGTTGTCCATCAATAATATTAAAGAAAACAATACTTTATGTGATTAAAAAATATATATATTTGATGATTTCAAGGAATCGTCATTACATTTGCAATTGACAAAACATTAGATAATTGTTTCCTTTATATCTGTACTACCACTTTCAAAATGTTTAAATAATGAATGCAAAATTCAACAAAATAAAATAAACACATCATGTGGACAGTAAACAGTGAATACCCCCAGGCAACAATGAAGTATACTTTTTGCCACATGATATTCCATACTTTTTTCCATCCATGTTGTATTGACCACGTGGTCTACATGTATGCAATGTGGGAAAGAAAGACAATCATGCCTCTTCTGAAAATAGGCCAGCCTCTATGACATTTTCATCCTTAAAGGGATACAATGCAACATCCCACAGTTTTGCTAAAAGCGGTCTCATTTCATCAGGGGCACAATTATCTAAGGAATGTTCAAGAAGGTTAAAAAGCACTGGAATGTAATTGTGAAAACTTTTCCATTTTTGTGGATGACTTTTAACATTTAAACCTTCAATCAAATCTATGACTAAACTTCCAACTTCTGCTGATGGGTGGATATATCCACACACTGGGGATTAGGAAGCCAATGAAGTTATGAAATCTGCAGAGATGCAAGGCAATTTAATTGTTCCATCACCAATGGACTTTATGAAAATGAACAATGTAGGATAAGATTTCGAAAGCAATTCCATGAGCTCTTCCTTCTCCTTATAGTTTAAGATAGGGGCATGTTTGCCACGATGTATACCACCTCCCATTTCAAATCTATGCAAGAGCTGTCTCACCTTCTCTTCCTAGCTATGAACACACGGTCTGAAACTAAATTTAATAAATTTCTTTAAATATTAATGACGATGTAATGTAGTTTTCAGAGATACATATCAAAATAAAACAACAGAACAATTAAGGATGTTTGAGGGTCAGCTTTGAGATTTTTTTCATTTTTTCGGAATCCTCTGGTTTTTTCCATCAAAATAAGGCAAAAACAATTGCACGGTAACCCCTATTTTCCTTTTCGTTAGGGACAGATATTCCGTTATAAATATCTGTTTGGCAATTTTATTTCAAATTCTAGTCACTTTTTCCCAGGTTTAAACAGCTAAATTATGCTAATGATAGAGCTATGAAAAAAACCAGAGAAAAACTTTTCCCGCCAAATTTTGAATTCTTATTATCTTTAAGGGAACATAACCTCTATAAGGGGTCATCTCACCACCTTTCGATTCGATGGAGACTTTTTACGGTGCTAACTTAATGAGCTGAACGTTTACGTGAGCCACATCTTTTCTCTATCTTTAATAGTTTTCATTCTATAGGCACCAACATAAACAAGCCTGAATCGCTCACATAGTTCTCAAAGCAAAGTCTCTCAAAAGTTATTTTGTTTGTACTACTTTTTTTATGTTTTCTGTTCCTTGTTTAATAAGGGGGGTATATCTGTGACAATTCCAGTACGAGATTTGATTTTTTTGTAATTTTTAGGCGATGGGCCAATTGCAGAAAGGCGAGCTGCGCCTACTGGTCCCGTTGAAGGCTGCTGGTGATTTTTCATTGAGGATTTTCTAAATTACCTCTTTTTATGAGATCTGTGATGCATACACTTATTCCACATCTCATTTTTAATAGTATAAATCATTGTCTTTTATAGACTCTTAAAGTTTAAACTCTCTACTGAAGTATTGTCTGTAAGAAAAAATGTCAACCATCATTTAAGAATGAGACACAAATCAAACATAAGAAGTATTTATTATCATCAATCATATATGGAATGCTTTCATATCATAAATATATTCTTAAATTATTAGAAATAAGAGTGTAAATAAGATACTGTATTATTTTTTCTTTTGAATAAGCATTATTTCACAGGCTTTCAGACAAGAAAGAGAATACTAAAAATAATTTATACATGAAAATAAGACCCCAACTAGTTAACGCTGTCTGTTGTGCTTTGCATCTATTTATTTCAAAGAGCAATTTGTTGTCTGAAATTCTATAATTCAAATGCTTCCTCTCTATCTAGAGCGAAGACCGACAGGTATACATTTTGTATCCGAATAAGAATTTAACATTTTGCTACGTAAATTTTGGGTTCCTCTTAATTAGGTGTGCTGCACATTTTCAAGGTTCTTGTAAGCGGTGTTAAATTTTACAACCAATGATAGCTGTAGAATGGCTTGGTCTTAGTAGTTTAAAACTCTATTTTAACTCTTTTGTTCATTGGAATTTGTGTTGCTTTGTTTTGACATTAATGTGATATTTTCGCCACCTTTAACACCACTTTAAGGAGATGAAAGCACCTAATTAAGGTCAAATTATGGTAAAATTATTTGAAAAAAAATATAAAGTTGTTATACTTGTACTTAAAGACATAGAACCTACCAATTTCGCAATTTTATTACATTGAATAAAAAGTACATATATTAAAAATATACTATCTAAAACTTACCTTTACCAACATAAAAACTCAATGTTTTGCAGTTTTCTATAAAATAATCTTATTTTAATTATTCGTTTTGATTAAGTATTGTCCAGCATAAATATTTACTTTTGGTAAACTGGGTACTGTTAAACTGAGAAACGAAATGTAACCAAACAAGGCGAAGAGAAGACGAAATCGGTAAATTAAGAAAAACGACTGGTGTCGGCTAAAATCGATTCAGTTTTCCTTTTTACCAGTTTCGCTTGATTTTGTTTCCTTTCTAAATACAGATTTAGGTTGCTAATTTTACTGTTTACGTTTCCTTCTTTACCGATATCGTTTTTGTGCAGCTCCGTTTCGTTTGGTTACTTTTTGTTTCTCAGTTTACCAGTACCCGCAAGTGTTTACATTCTATAATTAGTTTGTCCTCTTTTTTGACACTGCGTTTTTTTTCTTCAGTTTTCCGTCGAAAAGAATACTTTCTGGCAGGGTTTTTGAAAATTTAACAGTTTCATCAAAGGTTTTACAATGTATTCTTCAAAAAGTGTGAATTTTAGTATTTTTAAAAATTGCCAAAATGATAGGTTCTATGTCTTTAAAGGGTCACCTGCTTATTGCTTAGGTTAAAAAATAACTGCTTGTTTTAACTAGTTACCATGGCAACCAAATTCAGTGTCATTTCTCATCAAACAATAGAAAAGCCATTGTGAATTTTAATATATTGAAAAGTTATTGCTCATGCTCATAGTTTTAACAAAAATACCCAATTCTATAGGGTATTCATGTAATTATTTTTTGAAGATACAAAAAGCCGTTATTTCAATGAAATAATGCATATCACAAATTTTTAATCAACTTCATTATAATATAAATATGTTTAAATCAGAGCTTAATTTTTAATTTCGGTCCTTAAGATGGAAGTAAAACCTACAATAATTTTCATTTTCATAGGTTTTCATTTTCTATGTGAAAAAAGTTTATAAAGCATGGCTTATTTTAAGATATTTCATGGAGTTTAAAGTGGCCGCTATGGTAACCGGTAGTCGTCAAAGCTGATGAGAGGTTACTCCTTGAAATATCGATATATAGCATATCCAAATTAACCGTTTACACCCGCGTTTTGGTATTTGTAATTTTGAAACCGCTGGGCGATAACCGCTGCTGGTGGACCAGAGGTCCCCGAGGGTAATCACAAGCCTGGTAGTCAGACTTGTCTGACACGAATTACCATAAAATTTCTAATATATTGTCGCTGAAATTTCCGATAGTTAAATTCAAAATTGATGAAAACACCAGGTTTCTTTCCTTGTAATGCACATGGTCGATATCCTCGGTGCTGGATTTGGCTTCCTTGTTCGAACGTTTTGGTTTTGAGTACTTTTCGTTTTCAACTGTTTGGGATTTTGACCTTCCACAGTTTTGGTTTAAATGCTACTGATGAGAGGTTACTCCTTGAAATATCGATATATAGCATATCCAAATTAACCGTTTACACCCGCGTTTTGGTATTTGTAATTCTGAACATAGGTTATTTTTTTTACTAGTACAAGTATGTTTGAAATACTTTGTAAAATAGAAATCACCAGAATCTATGACTTACTTTGTTCCATGAAGGACCAAAGTTGTTATATATAGTGATTGAGTCTTAATTTCTTATTCTCTGGTAGTTTGATTTGAATGTACATTTTAGGGTTCTTTGCTTCAAATCTATCACGCTGTTGTTTTTTTGTTTGTTTTTTTTTCAATCAACCAAATCGTCCATTTAGCACCAAATGTATTATGTATTGACCATTCTTATAAGTGTTCTGATGACTGATTTTCTATTTTGCTGTGTATTTAAACTGTAACATTTTGAAGTTAAAGATTAATTGGTTTACCAGTGAAGAGATCTATAGAGTTCAAATCGACTTTACCTACAATTTAAATAATAATAATAATAATAATATTTTGTTAGCACTTACACATTTACATTAAATCGGAAGAGGAACAAGCATAATACATATAGATATAACTAAACACAGATACATGCAACATAAACACAAATGAAGATTATAAATGACAAATACGTTGAATGCCTTTTACTAATATAAACACTTTCATGGAAAAAAGAGGTCGTAGTCATTAAATTGTGTAGATTGTGAAAAAAATATATGCGTTAATCTTATTTCTGTTATTCCTTTTTTTATGAAACCAATACCATGAAAACAATCATGCCTTTTCGTTTGTTTGATTAAAGCAGATATTAATCATATTGAATTTGCGCACTAAAAATCGACATAAATGGTATCATAAAGTGCTAGATGGGGCTCCCGCAGGGTACCCCCCTCGGGTCGCAAGGTCGCTTTTAAAAGGAGCTTTAGGTCGCAAGGTCGCTTTTAAAAGGCATATTTTGGCGGAGGTCGCAGGTCGTTTTTTGGCATAGGTCGATTTTATGAAGTGTAGGTCGGAAGTCGCCCTTAAAAAGCCCTCAGGTCGCAGGTCGTTTTTAACCCTGCGGGAGCCACCTAGATTACATCAAAATATTTAAAAAAAACGTGCTTTATCACCTGATTACCAAGTATAGCCAGTGCAGCATTTCGTGCATTTGTATTTTGTGAACATTGACTACTCTTTTTCTGAAATATTTTAAATCAATATGGTCAATGAGCTTGCCAGGGGCGAGGAGTGGTCCCAAAGGGGTGTACTCCAAATATTGGAAGTGGTATATTTTTGAGGGGGTCGATTTTTTTTTTATTTCTTGAATTTGATTATTTCTAGGGTTTGATTATTTCAAGGTATCTATTTGGGGTTGTAAAACCATGCGGTATTTTTTATGGAGTACGTATAAAAACTTGTGTAACTTTTTTGCAATTTACATGTAATTGTGGGTGGTATATTGACAACTCAGTTTGAAATTGCAAATGATATGTCTTTTATCAACATGGTAATCATATGTTATTACACAGACCATACGCATAGGTTTCTTTAATGCAATTTGTATTAATATGCAGAATGAATTGACAAGATGACCTTACATTTTATATCACATGTATTTTAAAATCAGGTAGTTTTGGAGATGTATTTGACACCCTTTTCTGGTAAGGGGATCGATAGGGGGTTGAAATTGTCTCTACTGAGCCTATGTACAGTTGATATTTGAGAGTACCACTCTTGGGCATTGGTACCTTGACTATATATATAAAACAATATACAAATAGTCTTAAAATGAAAAAAAGATCAGTTTATCTTATTTGGTGAATGAAACAAAAACGTCTAACAAATCCTTATTGTATTCACCTGCAATAAGAAATCCCATATTTGTAAACGAGAACTTGATGTCAACCATAATACCATATTAAACTATTTCTTGAATAAGACGACAATCGAGGAGTGAACTAACCATGTGTTTCCAGATTTTGTGTCAGACATGACATTCTATCAAGAGAATCATGGTACATGCAACAAGCTCTGAGAAAAACTATTGAGAAGAGATATGTTAATTTCATAAGCTGGAATGAACTGAATGTTAAATGGTAACGATTTGAAAGTTGACATCAAGTTCATATCCTTTTATTCAATTTATATTAAAATTAATATAAGATCTTTATATAGGCAATGCCAAACTTGTTTTATTTTAAACCTTCGTTTTCAAGGTGTTTTGCCAGATTTCTTGAATTACATCTCCCATATACAGCTTCTGCAGCTTTTTATTAATTTATTTTTGTTTTGTTTCTCATAGATTCTTGGTATTTATAAACATTTAAGAGCACCAAAATGAAAGATAAATATTCATTTTAGGTCGTAATTATCAAAATCTAAAATGACGAAAAATTAGATGGATATTTTAAAAGTTTCAATTGCTAGATATTTGGTCTCTGTTATATGTAGAATTAGTTCAAAAGAACTGTGTAACCCTTCATGGTGATCTAAATATGGATTTCATAATCTATTTAGATATTGAGTCCAGCTGTCTAATTTCTGAACTCACAGTTTTACAATTACAAAAATATCAGTCTCGATATGTTGAATGAAAAAGAAATTAAGAATCAATATACACCTCTTATGTGGTATATCAAAAATCCTTTTCAGCTTTAAGTAAATGTTAGGTAGATCGCAATGGAAGAGGAATGTATGGCGCGTCATAAAAGAAGCAAAGGTGTACCAAAGGGGTAATCAGTATCATAAAACCGTGAAGACAAAGACAAAACCGGCAGACAAAAAATCATCACAACAAAACAAACCACATAACAACATAAAACACACACACATAACAACAAAACCGCATTCAGCAACGCGAACTCAAGTCGAAACGAGAGTGAACTCAGGTGCTCCGGAAGAGTAAGCAGTTCCTGCTTGCTATAGCACACCCGTCACGTTGCCAAAGATCGATTAAGTGTTGGTCAAATCCGGAAAGGATGATATTACAAAACTCTATGTCTGTCTAAGTCTGCTTCATATGAATGAAGAAACAAATCGGCAAGCAATGGTGCACAATTTGTGCCCATTGGGATACCTATTGTTTGCTGAAAAACACGTCCACCAAACTGTACAAATATGTTGTCGATTAGAAAGTTGAGCATTTCTATTATTTGATCTTCTGTAAATTTGTTTTTCTTGCTAGACTCTTGGATGACAAAGTTAGTCTTTTTATAACCGACTACCAAATACTTGTACCTGGAATAAAACCTGGTTTAACCCACCATTTCATTTGAAATGCGAACTATAGCCATTCCGGTGTGACTTCCATGTTTTGACTTTTCTCTTGGACATTAAGATTGATCCTCCAAGTTCCGCAATTTTGTCATTACCTTTATTAAGAAAATAGCAACACAACATAAAGGTAAAAAGCAATGTAATGCGAAACATAACAGTAAAAATCATGTAAATACCCCACATGTCAAATAATGCCATTAAAACCATATACCCTTGCTTCTGGGTGTCTGCAGATTTTTCATTGTACTAAAGTGTTATTTGCAGTGGTAGGTAAAGGTAATAATAAAATTACCGAACTTGAATGATCAATCTCATAGTCCAAAGAAAATGACAAAAACGAATCAGTCATACCGGAGAATTGGTGGATCGCAATGGTCCTGACTTGCCACAGGCACTTCAAACGAAATGGTGGGCCAAACCATGTTTTATGGCGCCAAACCTCCCTCTTCCATTGCGATCTTAGGATCCGGTAATGACCATAGAACACAACATAGTTGTGAGACACAATAGGGATATTGAGGTGATCATCTCAGTACAGCAGACCAGTCAAACACTAATTAAAACAATTAACTACCATATCTTTTAACTCAATTTTGAACTTTTCTACTAGTGGCTGATAACGAAGAAAGATTTTTTTAGGGATCGTATGAGACGTGTTTTCTTATAGCCCTGCTCCAAAAGTCGGTCACGAAGAAATCGGTGTCTGATAAAAAAAAATGTGAAATGTGTGCAAGCTCTGGCATATCGAATAAGTTGTGAAATATAAACACCGTATGCAGGGGAAGTAAGTAGGATTATTCTGTATTTTGACATAACATGTGAAAGAAGTAAAGATGCACCAATGGGGCATTCGAGTGTCAAAAGTAGGTCAGGACAACCACATAACCATTCAAAAAACCATGCGAACTCAAGTCGTAAAAGTATCGGTTTCAAAATAAAAATTACCATGAAAGCTATTAGAAGACTGAAAAAAAATACAATGAAAAGTAACAATGTATGGAAGGTGCGCTGTGTAAAAACGATTGAGAAGTACATGCGTCATAGTTGACTTGCGCAACCTAGAAAACCGTCTGCATATTTTTTGGCTTTTTCCATAAAAAAAGACTTGTAAGCAGTCATTCCTTTGAATTTAATTGGCACTTTTTTTACTATACTTTACATTGTCCTATAAAATGACATTCGTTTTTAACTAAAATCAATGGCCGTCAAGTAAGAAGAAAAAAGTCGAACGTTTTGTTCATTTTTTGAAATCAAGTAGCCGCTGCATGAAAATGGGCTAACAAACAAAATAAAACATGTATATATTGTATACTTTAAACAATTTCCTCAATAAACATATAATAAAATAGATGAAATAAAGGTATTAAGCAATGCTACAAATCTATCTTTCAAAGCAAGTAAAATATTTCATGTTATAGTTGTGAAGTATAACTTTTTTGAGAGTGCGCTAGTTGAATAGTACACAAGCATATATTGAATAGTACATAAGCTAAAGTTTATCAGTGCAACAGTGTACATGTACTTTGTTTATACACATCTCAACACGAAAAATACTAAATTTAAATAAAAATCGGCAATCACCTTAAACAAGAAATTTACCTGAGGATGTATTTTTTAAAGGGTCATTTCCATACTCAATATTTCCCGACCCGACAATACAGAGCGCTGCATACAACGCGATTGAAAACAGATATTTTGCGAGAGCGCCTCTGATAAGTTATGAATAAAGGAAACGCGTGTCAGGTATAGCAAGGTCACTTACCTTGTTTTCCCAGTATCAGGGTTCAAAGTGTGCCTAATTTATACAAGAACGGTCAAAATATTTGCATATTTTTTTTACAAGTTTTTGTATGAATTATTTCCCTGGAAATATAAAAGAAATGTATTTACATGTATAAACGTTTGATTGAAGAGTTTCATAATAATTCAAAAGTATTCCTTAACTTTTAATATAAAAAATCTGTTTAGCCTAAATTTTATTCATATTTAATGACATTTGCACATATTGTTGCACTTTTTGCTTTTCGCGGTCATTTGCACATATTGTTGCACTTTTTGCTTTTCGCGGTCCACCCGTGCGGGTTCCGGGTGGCGAATAGGCCCGCAGCAGCGCTAAGCTTGTCGGTAAAAGTCCACTCAAGAGCGCTCAGAAACCTGACATCGGGTCAGGTCGCTTTGCCCACAAAGCGACTGGGATGTGTGCCCCAGGTGGTTGAATGGGGCAGCCCTGACATCGGGAGATGCGGGGTCGTCAGGCGATAATGCGGAAAACCTGACCGCAAACCATAGTTGTGCACCGTGTTGGGAAAAATGTCACGTTCCTCACACGTTAAAGAACCCTGCTGCAGGTCTCGGTAAGAGTAGGACCCGTAGGATCCCCATGCAGGAGGCTAAATTTCCCGTCCCTACCCATCACTCCTTTTTTCCAGTGGCAGTCAAAACTCTACTACCCGATTGGCCTTGTGTCCCCTTTCCTCCACTTCATCATCAATTCATGTTCATTGTATCACCACTTTCATGTTCATCTCCCGGATATAGCCGAAATCGTGCTGCTTGGGAGTAAAGCAATAACTAACTAACTAACTAATTTTTCGCGGTCACAGCGGACCAGTGTCACGCTCCATCTTAAAATATATGAATTCGAAATGACAACGATTTTAGATGGAAAAAAAAAGATAAAGAAAGAATGTGGCCATGGGACGCGGATGCCCCCGTTGGCCCCGAATAAAAAGTTGAAAGTCCTACAGATCTGAGAGTCGCTTATGGCTTAGGATGCATTGTTTGTCATACTGAACCTTCCTACCAAGTACCAACTCATTTCCATATTTACAGTTTCTTAGAAACGCTTTGCGGAATTATACATATACGTACGGACGTACGAGCATAAGTAAAACCTAGTGCCCCCGACATGGTGTCGCGGGTGGCATAAAATGACAATTTTCGCATTTATGGGACCATAAAAATCACTATATTTTACAAATACATGTAACTTGAAAACCGTATACATCGCTACAAAATTATGCCTTGCAGTTTGCGAGCGTGAACGTTGTAGCGGCACAAATGAGCCTCCTCTTATCGAACTATACAAGAAGACAAGAGACACCAATCAGGCAGTCCGAAGCCAAAAGTCAGGAAGAGCGAAGAGGCAAAATCGGTCATTACATAACAAAACAAGCACGAACAAACAAGAGAGGACTTTAAAGTTTTAAAGCATAAGATATTCCTCTCACCATATTAAAAAAGGACATCTTTTTGCCCATTTCGAAGGACTGGGCATCGTTCCTCGAAACTACTTTCACAAATGATGTTAAGAAGAGAGTCGGAAAATTGGTTCATGAAATTTTCACCTTAGACGAGGATGGAATCACGAGACTCAGTGTTAGCAGTCCGACACGTTAACAACATTCCCGTCGACTCCCTTTTATTTGATCAATGATCAAACCATATTGACCAAACATGAAAAAGCTATAATGATTTATGGACAGTTTTTTTTTTTTTTTTTTTTTGAAAATTGCCTATTTTATTTCGATTTCGTCTGGAAATATTATTATTAAAACAAAAAGTCGCATTTGCTGATGTAAAAATTGGTAATTCAGAAAGATCAAATTAAGACGAATCTAGCAAACATAATC
The DNA here is from genome assembly GCA_963971305.1 of Arcuatula senhousia. Lineage (NCBI taxonomy): Eukaryota > Metazoa > Mollusca > Bivalvia > Mytilida > Mytilidae > Arcuatula > Arcuatula senhousia. The sequence goes on from OZ020308.1 coordinate 32,767,659, forward strand.
GGATAAAAGAAAACAAAACACACTCTCAAAACTGAACCGTGAGAAATTGAAAATCCACCAATGTGACTTAAATCGTAACGAGGTAAAGCGAAAAAATATTATCTACCTATTGGTACTTTCAACTCTTCGTTGTACTTCTCAACTAAAGCAGTTGTACATATCAACTGTCGCATCTGCACATCTCAACTTTCGCCATTCGTTTAAAGATGTACAATTCAACTTGTGCGGATGAACTAAAAAACTTTTGCATATGTACTTCACAACTTGTGCACCGATGTCGTGTTTTATCATTAAAAGGCACAATAAAACGACTTTCTACCCTTCAATATATTGTTATTTAGGTAGCTTATCTTTAGGATAAAAATTAATATTTTAAATACATGTTTTATATACGTGATTTTCGGAATATTTATGTATAAAAGTATTTAATTTGTATTTTTCAGAGCTTTTAGGTCATTAGTAGCATAAATGCCTTAATAATAGTTTCCAGTTAAAAAACATTACTATTAGGCATATTTCTGTCATTTTAGATGTAAATTCCCAATTTCAGGTGTCTTTTTTGTCTGATTTACCCACAAGCCACCATAAAAGCACTACTCAATTATAGCGGGTGTACTTCTCAATCGTTTTTACGCAGCGCACCTTCCATACATTTTCATTTTACTAATTCAATGTTTTAGTAAAATCTTTGCATTTGGTATGTTTTGGCAGAAATATTGATAGCTTGATAGTAACTTTAAAACCTTAAATTTTCACTTTGTATCCACTGTATTATTTATAAGCACCACAGCGATCAAGTATGTCGGTTCTGTATGGTGATACAACTCTTAATCATTCATTGTTTTGACGTGGGGTGTCGGATTTAGAACTGATGTATTTGATTCTTTTACATCAATCGATAAATGTTTCTTAGCTAGTTGTCAGTAACTTCGAGTGTTCTCAAGAGAGTTCCTCCTAGTCTTGTTGTTTTCGTACAGTATTTTGTCTTAGGTTCTCTCTTGTTGAATTGAACTTTTGTCGATTGAGTTTTACAGTGTGTTTTATATGTAGCTTTGTGCAAGCTTATCAATAGGGGGAAGGTTGGATCCAAAAAACTAGTTTAACCCCGCCACATTTTATATGTGCCTGTCCTAAGCCAGGAAACTTTGCCAAAGCCTTTGTTTGTCCTTGTCATTCTATGTTAACTGTTTTATGTCAAGAATTGAGTCTTTCGTTGATGATTTAGGGATTGGTTTTGATACTTTTGTATTGTATTATAAGTCTTGGGCCAATGCAAGACGGTAAGCAGTGACCTATAGTCATGTTGAAGACTGCTTGCTGTTTTCCGTTGTGATTTTTTGAATTGCTGTTTGTTTATGTTTGTTGTGTCGCGTACACTTATTCCACATGTCAATAACGTATATTGAGTAATTTGTGACCATAACTATACTTTTTAGACGAAGACTATAGTTATCATCTTCTTAATCGTATCTTTCATTATAATCAGTTCTCTATTAGCTAAAATGCCTTACACATGTTGGGCCTTGTACACGTAATCTTCATCTCATTTTCTTCTTCGTTTGTCTCTTTGTATTATTTAACTCAAGTCCAAAATCTGTCTCTTTTACAACTGGTTTTCTATGTAAACATCTTCCTATTTCTTGCGTTTAAAAAGGCGTCCATGGTAACCAATTCAGTGCCATTCTTTATTAAACAACAAAAAGCCTTTGTGATTGTTTTCGTATGTCGACAAGCTATTGCTCGTCTTTATAGTTAAAAGAAAATACTCAATCTTTTGAAGCTGGGTTTTGACATAATTTAATGTAAAAAAACTTGAAATATAAACAAAAACTGTGATATCTACGTTCCATCAAGGGATTTTTTTATGGTAATAAAAACTCGGAATGCTTATTTTAATTTCTTTTGTTCAAATCTTTTAGGCTGTTCTTTTTCAATCTAGGTAAATCGTCTATTGAGCACAAAATAATTCCAAATGGAAAGTTCATGTTATTGACCTTTGTTTTAAGTGTTTTGATAACTAAATTTCTTATTTCCTGTGTATCAGTACCGTAGCATTGGAATAATTTGGGATTTTTGTCGCAGCGATAAAAATTACAATCTAAATTAATTAGTCTACCAGCTCAGAATTCGTCGGCTTCAAATCGTCTATTCTTGTAATCAAAAACGAGATTTTCTGTTAAAAATATTTGCCTATTAGAAAAATAAGTTAGCAATAAGCAGTTTATTTGTTTGAAGAATAGTTTTCTAATAAAGTTAATATAAATTTATTTTATTTTTTCTTACTTTTTCATTTTGAGATATTAATACGGAATAAACAAACAAGTCTATGTGTTTGTTTTGTTGAAACGGTTATTAGATATATATTTGCGCACAAAAATTGACATCAATTGAAATATAGAGAGCAAGATTACATCAGAACATTTGAACAAACATGCTTTATCATCTGACCACCTGTTCCAAACAATGTTTGGTTTTTGTGCATTTTATTATGTGAATATTGACTGATTCTTTTTCGCTTACTTTTATTTTTATAGTTAGATGATATACGAACCTACAAATGACGACGGTTTTCCCTTCATTTTTTTCATTAAAAACAATACTTGTACAAATTTCATGAATTTGAAAAAATATGTACTTGATCATTTATCTTTTAAAGTCTCTTTTAAATCAAAAGTAGTCAACGGTGCTGGTTTTCCGTTTGTAATTACGATACGATGTGAAGACATGTCAGTGAGTTTAAAACAAGTTTGTTATTAACAAGAAAGATATACCTAAATGTTTCAGTATTGCTGTTATTTGCATCAGGTGAGATTTTTTTCATGACTGTTTTGCGTCCCCCGTGCGCAATAAAAACCTCACCTCACCTATCCTCTTCATCCCCGGTCGGACATAAGGCCATAACCAGTTCCCTCCATTTCCCTCTGTCCTGTGCTGTATGCTGGGCTTGTCCTAAGCTGTATCCCTGGTCCTGTAATTCAGATTGGATGGTTCTCCTCCAGGTGGTCCGAGGTCTGTCAGGTTTTCTCTTAATTTTGCCAGGTTGTGTCCAGCGTAAGGCTTCTTTAGGGATGCGGTCTTGTGTCACCCTAAGCACGTGTCCCAGCCATCTTCTCAGCTCTGTTGCAACGGAATGGCAGTTACATTTCTTTAGCAGGTCTTCATTTCTTATCTTTTGTGGCCAGAAATTTCCCATTTTCTGTCTGAAATATTTTTTCGGGAACAACTCCAACTTCTGTAGGTCATATAAATAGCAATAAAAAGCCTACTATCATACCAACTCAGTCAACACACATGGAGTCATAATAAAGGTAATAAAAGATACTAAGGATCAATCTCAAATGCCTTAAAAGACAAAACAGGGCACAATGATCCCGAATTTTCACTTTCATTTGTAGTTCTACATGGACTTTTCGAAAATGATCATTACCCTTCACTTTACCATAACTATTATGTCAAATGGCTTTGTATGATATTTGAATCCAAATCGTGAAAGAGAGGAGCAACGATTTGCCAAAGGGGCATTCGAATGTCAAAACTGCAAAGGGACCGATAAACCAAGTAAATACGAACGAGAACAAACCGAACAGAGCGAAAGGACAAAAATAGCTTAGTAGCAATGAGACACGCGAGTCAAAACAAAAATTGAACACAGGGGACCAGAGTGGACAATCAGTTCTTGCTTGTAGCGACAACCCCGTTACGTTTTTTACAGTCAATATAGCGTGTCATATATGGTATCGAGACCATATAACATATCAAAATTACTATATACTCACCGAAGAGATAGAAATCACACATTTGTCAATGAGCACTCGATGTCCTCCATAAAATAAACCTTTTTCTTGAGTGAAGACAACAATAGAGGAATAACATAACACTGTGTATGAAATGTTGTGTCAGGCATGTCTTTTATCAAGGTAATAAGGATACATCCAACATTTCTTGAAAAAGTTATCATTTTTGATTTGTAAAGTCCATATCCTGGAGTGGAATGAACGGTGCTACATAAGACGGAAAAGTTGAAGATTAGAAAGTTCCATTTATCACGTTAACATTATCTTCTTTATCGATAAAGAATAATTATAACACCTTTATAAAGTTAACTGGTTATTTGAAAAAATCGTCATGTGTTCTTTCAGGTCCTGGCGCCACAAAGCAATACAACTTCTTAGGTTATGTAGGTCTAAGAATATTTTTAACTCCCATAGTAAATATAAAAAATTGAGAACATTCTCAGACTTAATTAAGTAGTTTTGTTCAAGTTTTGTGGAACAGGGACATGAATTCTTGAATTACTTCTCCTTTGTACTAATTCCTTGTTGCTTGTCTTGTTTTGGTGTTATTTCTTTTTATTTTTTTCTTCGTTTCTGTTTTTTTTTCATAGATAACTTAAGGTACTTTTAACCATTTTAGAGCACCAAGAGGAAAGATCATTTTCGATAGTGATAGGTTATTAAATTCTAAAATGACACGTAATCAGATATTTATTTATCAGTTTCAATTAATAGTTGGTGGGTCTCTGTTATATGTAGAACTAGTTCAAGAAAATTGTGTCAATTCTTCATGGTTATCTAAATATGGGATTTATTATCTATTCAGATATTGATTCCCTCTATTTAAGTCTGAACTTAAAGAGGTTTAGAAAGACAGAAATGTTCGTCTTTATATGTTAAATGAAAAGGAATTTAGATAAAGATTATTATATGTGATCACAAAAAGTAAATATTGTCTTTTAATCTTGAAATATGTAACAGATGCTTTAATGCAAACATTAAGAAACATTTTATACAGAAAAAGGCATACTGATTTAGCAATGAAAATTGTAAGTCAACAAAAAAAAATACTCACCAGTTGATTAAAAGACAAAAATGTCGAAGAAATTAATGAGAGCAGGACAAAGTCTTGTTTATTTGGATTTTTATGTTTGGCCATAATTTTGTTATTTTCTTTTTAATCCTTATTGTTTTCTTAATGAGATCATACTTTTAAAAAGAAACAATGAGCAGTAATATGTATACGTTACTTTACTCAGAAGAAAGTTAATAATCATAATCGTAAAAATGTCAATATGGACATTTACAAATATTGAACAATAAGACTAATACTTAATATAACAATTACAATCTTTAGAATATGGAAGCAATAGACACCAGCTTCATCGCTTAAAGGGCTCTTTAATAACGCTGTCATTCGTGGACAATTAAATACCGGTACATGATTCATAGAGTAATTTGAAACAAAACTCCAGAGACAAAAAGAGTTAAATTAAATGTCATAGATAGCATTTATTAGCATCGTCTGTCGTGCTTTGCATCTTCTTTATTTTAAAATAACAAATAGTTCCCTTGAATATCAAAATCATGATAATTTGACAAGTATGGTCTGTTTTTTTATAAGTCAATAAGACCCCACTCGTCTTTATTTAATTTCAACATTACTGTAAAAACCTTTTATGTATAATAATTTCTATATGATTTTTTATAACCAAAATCTGATTTAGATATTTTTAAAAAATGCACACCTTCAAATTGCTTGTATACGGGGAAAACCGACCGCTAATCTTAATTAAATTTGCAAGCAGAGGAACTAGACTAGTACAAAGTACGCCGATCCTAGTAAGTGTCAATATAGCATAAAAATCATGAACAATGTGCTGCTGTATGTCTTTGCCTTGATTTTGTTTTCTTCTTGGACATTTTAGACCGATCATTCCAGTTTGATGATATTGTATTTTTTTTTAGTACATTAAGGTGTCTTGTGCTTGGTAGGAAATTCAATGTACTTTTATTTGCGATATTTGTGATAACCATTTGGTCAATGTCTCATATACGAGGAGTTTTAAACAAATTAATAGAGTCTTAATTATTTCAGTATTTTCTTGTGTATGTCATCGAGACACCAATAAGTTAGTTACATGTATAACCACGTTGAGAATCAAAGGTTGGAAATACTCGTGTTTTTTTAAGTCCATCGGTGGCCTTCGCCTTTGAAATTGATGAATGTGCTTCGAAAGAGCATGTACCTCTTGAACGTACACATTCAGTAATGCATTTCTAAAATAAAAGTAATAAATGAAAAAACCTACTTGAATGTTTCGTGGGTAACCAACATGAAGAAAAAAGCAAGAATTGTTGACAAATCTTGATCGTTTAAGCATGCGAAAGTCAATTAATAGTTTAATTTTCCTTATTAACAGCATAAAAAAGTCAAAGTATCTAATGATTTAATTAAAATGTCAGAGATGACAGTCTTTGTGAATAAAAAGTTCTCTTTGGGTCGACTTAACATCCAATGATATGAAATTTCATCCGAAAGGTTTTTCCTCGTATTTTTGAATTGCTTTGAGAGGAAATATTAGTATATTTTGAAAAATAAGATCTTTAAATATCAAAAGTCCATCAACGGAAAAAACTGGTTATTTGAAGCAATTGTCATGTGCCCTTCCAGGCCCCGGCGCCATTCTTAAATTTGAAAATATTCTCATACCCCATAGTAAATATAAAAAGTTGAGAACATTCTCTGACTTAAGTATTTTAACAAGTATTGTGGCATCGGGGCAAGATTTCTTGAATTACTTCTCCTATGTACTGATTCCTTGTAGCTTTTCTTGTTTTGGTTTTATTTCTTGTTTCTTTTTTATTGGTCTCAGTTTTTTATAGACAACTAAAGGTACTTTTAAACCAATTTTGAGCTCCAAGAGGAAAGATCTATGTCATTTGCGATCATGATAGTTTATTAATATCTAAAATAACACAGACTCAGACATTTATTTATCAGTTTCAATTACTATTTGTTGGTTCTCTGTTATATTTAAAACTAGTTCGAGAAAATTATGAGAACTAATCATGGTCATCTAAATATGAAATTACTTTTCATCCTCTCTGTCCATGCTGTCTAAGTCTGAATTCACAGAGTTTAAGAACAACAAAAACGTCCGTCTTCATCTGTAATATGAAAAAGAACTTAAGATGTTACAGTACTATATACCTCCTTAGATGTGATCACAAAAACTAAATATTGTCTTTTAATCTTGAATGAAAGTTAGTAGCAGGTGCTCAAATGCAAACAGAAAAAAAAGCATAATGATTACTGAATTAAGTATTAAAAAATGTTAGTCAACAAAATACACACACCAGTTTAACAAAATACTTTAATGTCGATCTGACGATACTTTATTGTTTTGGAATGTTATTTGCATAGCAGGATTATATGTTTTGACATACTTTGAAAATAATTATAATGTTTTTGACTGGGCCGTCCGTCAGTGAGTCAATCTGTCCGTGATCAAAATTTTCGTAACAGATATCCCGGCTATTATTTATTGTAGGCTTTTGATACTTGGTATGTAGCTTCAGGTGGGGGTCCCATATGGTGGGATACGTTTCCAGGTCTTTAGATCATTTACTTCCTGTTAAACGAGCCGACTTACACTTTTTTCACTAAATTTTCAGGGAAGAAAATTTTCGTCACAGATTTCTCAGCAACTATTAATTGTAGGTATTTGATATTTAGTAATAGCTTCAGATAGGTGTCCCATATGGTGAGATTTGTTTTCAGGTCTGTCGATCATCTACTTACTGTTTAACGAGCTGATTAAGATTTTTTTTTTAATTTCAGGGTTGAAAAATTTACCCTGAAAATTTTCGTCACAGATTTCCCAGCAACTATTAATCATAGTCTTTTGATATTTTGTATGTAGCTTTAGGAGTCCCATATGGTGAGATACATTTTTAGGTCTGTCACTCCTTTACTTCCTGTTTAACGAGCCGACTTGAAATGATAACAACTCTGACTTTTTATTCCTAACTCGATATAGATAATCTCTCGCAATAATGTGGAAGCGTGGGGTATGTGAGCTTGCTCACTAAGGTTCTTTCATTATATATTGATTGTCGTTTACTACAAATATATTTTAATTCAAAGACTTGTTTTCTAAATGAGATCATTATTTAAGAAAGAAAAAGAATAATGAGCAGTAAACGTTGTTTTATTAATTTTAAAGATGGAAGTTTCATAATCATTATTTTAAAAAAATATGTATGGCAAAATACCAATATTGAAGACTGATACTTACTTTTACAATTACAATCATCATAAGAATATGGAAGCAATAGACGATGACTTAAAGGGCTCTTTAATATCGCTGTAATTCGTGGACAATGAAATACCGGTCCATGATGTGTAGAGTAATTTCTTACAAAAATTCAGACGACAAAAAGAGTGAAATTAAATGTCATAGATAGCATTTATTAGCATTATCTGTCGTGCTTTGTATCTTCTTTATTTCCAAAGAACAAATATATCCCTTAAATGTCATAATCGTGATAATTTGACAAGTATGGTCTGTTTTTAAAAGAAAATTTGATCAAAAGTCAAAGAAGACCCCACTCTTCTTTCTTTAATTTCAACATTTATTAATCATAGTCATTAATTCTATTGTAAACGCATTTATATATTATAGTTTTTTTTATGATAATGTTTTTAGCAAAATCTGGTTTAGATGTTAAAATGTTAACCTTCAAATTGCTTGTATGTTAACCTTCAAATTGCTTGTATATGAGAAAACCCGAACGTTGTACTTCATTAAATTAGCAAGCAAATGAACCACTACTTGTTTAATGCCTTGATCCTAGTAAGTGTCAACAGGTACTGCCCTTGTATCTTCTGAAATACCAATATCATAACAAGTGTGGCCACTAAAAGTATGTCTCGCCTGCCGGCACCATCACTAAAATCAAATACCTAAGCTTTCATTTCTTGATATAAACACAGAAAGTGTCTGTATACCTAAAAACAGATGCCTAGTTATTATACTATTCAAGCAATCCATTGTCCACACAAGTATTACAAAAAGTTTTCTGTCTGAAAAAAAAGACCTAAGTTCACAGAGTCACTGGAGCGTAAAAATGGGGTCGTAGTCACATGGCATGGTGACAGTTGCGTTGTCCATAACCGCAACTGTCAGTTTACCAAATATCAGATGCCTAGCTATTATAACTTTCCAGCAATTCATCGTCCACAAAAGTCTTACAAAAAAGTTTTTTGCCTGAAAAAAGACCTAAGTTCACAGTCACTAAAGCGTGAAAATGGGGCCATGGTCACATGGCATGGTAACAGTTGCGTAGACCATAACCTGAACTGTCTGTATACCAAATATCAGATGCCTAGCTAATATACTTTTCCAGCAATTCATCGTCCACAAAAGTCTTACAAAATGTTTACGGCCTGAAAAAAGACCTAAGTTCACAGAGTCACTGGAGCGTGAAAATGGGGTCAGGGTCACATGGCATGGTGACAGTTGCGTAGACCATAACCTGACCTGTCTGTATACCAAATATCAGATGCCTAGCTATTATACTTTTCAAGTAATTCATTGTCCACAAAAGTCTAACAAAAAAGTCGCCGCCGCCGCCGCCGGAAAGTAATACCTATGTCTCGCCTTCCACGACTATTCGTCGCAGGCGAGACAAAAATCATGACCAATATGCCCCTGTATGTCTTTGCCTTGTTTTTTTTCTTTTTGGATATTTTAGACCAATCATCCCAGTTTGATAATATTGTAATTTTATTGTTGCATATTCATCTGTCTTATGATTAATTTGAATGTCAAATTTTGATCGCGGCGTTAATAAAACCGTTTGGTCAATTTCTCGTATGTGATGGGTGTAAGAATATTTCTAACCGAGTTCTGGATTCATTTCATCAAATAAGTTATAATCCAGATGAGAATTCAAGGTTATAAATGCCATTATGGAGATACTCGTGGGTATCTAACGAACGTGTTTTAAGTTCTTCGATGGTCTACGCCTTTAAAATTGATGCATGTGCGTCGAAAGGGCATCTTACTCTTGCACTTTTTATTGAGTAATGCATTTCTAAAATAAAAACAGTAAATGATAAAATCAACTTGAATGTTTCGTGGGTAACCAACGTGAAGAAAGAAGCAAGAATAATTGATAAATCGTGTGCGTTAAAATAAACGAAGCCAATATTAATAGTTTTATTTTCCTTTTTTAACAGTTCAAAAATTATGCTAAAGTACCTAATGGTTTATATAAAATGTCAAAGAGGACATTCTAAGTGGATAAAAGGCTCTCTAGGGGTCGACTCAACATCAAATGAAATGAAATGTCATCCGAAAGGTTTTTTCCTCGTATTTTTAAATTGTTTTAAAAGGAAATATAAGTATATTTTGAAGAAAAAAATCTTTAAATATCAAAAGTCCATCAACGGAAACAATATCAGTATTTTTATGTTATAAAAAAAGATCTGCTTATCTATGAGGTCATAAAACATCAAATGTAACGGAAAGACTGGAGAGAAATAATGAGCAGTGGTTTATTTACGCTGCTCAAATTTCAAAGGAACCTTATAATTATTATCTTAATTATGTCTATATTATATATGTCATATACAGTAGAGTAAGACAACCACAAACAAAATAAATTGCCATCATTACTAATCAGTTTTAAATTAATCCATACCTTGAAAGGCAGGTGAACTCTAAGCTCTTAAATAAAATATGTTTTCCGTAAAATGAAATGACTTTTGCAGATGATGTATCTATACCATGAGTGGAATATCTTACCGGACCCAAAGATCGCAATGGAAGAGGGAGGTTTGGCGCACCTTAAAACCTGGTTTAGCCGACTGTTCTTTTCGAAATGCCTGTACCAAGTCAGGACCATTGCGATCTTCAATTTTTTTCGGTATGTCTTTCTTGTTTTGTCTCGTCTTATGGACATTTGAGATAGATTCTCCAAGTTCGGTGATTTTCTATTACCTTTATTTACGGCATTTACTTTGTTGATCAAAGTTTCATACAATATTTGTTAAACTTTATAACGTTAATTACCCTGTTGAATTATGCAATGTCAGAACTTTAACGTCAACCTTACAATCGAAGCTCGATTAACGCTAATTTCATGTTAGAAGAAGAATAGAAGAGTATAAAAACTAAGGTTCTATGAAAGAAATTATTTATCCACTTCTTTGTTTTCCTTTAACATAATTAATGCAAAAACTCAATAGCTCAACTTTTAGAGCTAATATCTAGAGAATAAGACTAGACTAGTGCAAAGCACCATTAAAAGCTTACAAAATCTGAAAGTAATAGGCGTTTAAATCTGAAAATCTTTATGAAAGTACACTTTACTTAATACTCAAGGGTAACCAGCAATGGTAAATGAGAGTATGAGACTAAAAATAAGAAGTATAATAATGAAACCTTATAACATATATTTGAACAGAGCAGATTATAAATGCCATCAAATATATCTGTTTCAACTATTGGGAATAGAGAAAGTGTCCACGTCTTTTCGGGAACGGGGTTCTTTAGATCTTATATTCTGAATTCTAAACGATTTTATTCCTCAATTGAGGCGTGGAACTCCGTCATATGAGGGCTAAAAAGAGAATCCATCCGTGCTGTTTGAGTCGGACACACAGTGTCATGGTATAGGAGGGAAGCCCTCTTCATCTCAAAGGGTATGTAAAAATGCAATGAAGCTTAGCATTGGCAACGTGTATTTTTGCTGTGCTCTCATTAGGTCAATGCCTACCTCCTATAAAATGAATTTCAAAAGAAATGGTGGTTATGGTGACAAACCTCCCTCTTCAATGGAGAAATTAATGTTCACAAAGCGGTTGATATCTAGGGATGGATTTAATAATATTAATGAGTTGTTTTACACTTTTGTAATTTAAGATATTTTGACAAACTAAGTTAATTGAATAAGCATACAATGTATTTATCATAAAACATATAAAATGCATTTGAACTCTAGAAACCACACAAAAATCTAAACAAGAGAGAGTAAGACTTGTAAACAGAGTGGTACATGTAAACAAAGAGAACATTTTAAAGTGAATATTTACTTGAGTAATGTCTGAAATGTGTTTTACAGTTTTATTAATACCCAAGGGATGACAATTTCCAGAAAATATAATAAAATTTTACATTTTTTTTCATTCAATACGGGCGAAAGAAATATCTACTCCATGTTAATCACGACCGCCCTAGTCATGCTAGTTTCAGACTACCTTTTGTCTACCACTATTATAAATTATGAAATCTAATTCATCTAAATGATTGCATATTAAATAATAAAGTGATCTTTTGTTCATTCCAGACATTACATGTCATGAAATCTATTTATACGGGTCCAACCGACTAAACTAAATCTTGCGAAATCAGCAATGTTTTATTTGGGTCAATTTTCCATGTATCTTACATAATTCAATGACTATTTCTTAGCATATAATCAGAAATAATTTATATGTAACGAATGTCTGCAACAGAGTGATTGTTTTGATCTTGAAATCAGCATTTGATAGTATGGTATGCTGATGAGTATATCTGTTTCGTTGAGACCTTGTTCTCGGAGATATCGAAAAATACGGCAAAAAACACATAACTAAATTAATTTTTAAAAATTGATACTTGAAACCGAACAGGATACAAAACTAGAGGCTCCCAGGATCCTGAATCGTTCACCTGATCTCTAATGCTAAAGCCTCTTACCTAGTGTGCAACATGGTCTACATGTACTTTGTATGTAACATTAAAGAAACTAGTTAGGATAGAAAACACTTTTAAGATCAAGAATACAGAGTTACAAAGCTTTCCATATGAAAGAAAAAAAAAAACAAACAAGTTAAAATTGATTGAAAACACTTAAAATGATGATCTGACAATTTTGACCCTGAAATCTTTTTTGTAGATCTTAACGAGCTGAACAATTTTGCAATGCTTACTATATTCCTCTAACTCTTATGGCTTTTAAGATAAAGTTAAAAAAAATGTGAAAATGGTCAGTTTTGACGATTAAGCGGAAATAACTCCTATAAGGAGTCGTCCCACAACTTTGACTCAATGGAGAGTTTTGTAGAGCTTTTGATGCTAAAGAAGGTAGGTTGCTTCGGATTTTCTTTATCTCTTATACTTTTTGAGCTATAAGCTAAAAGCTGTGGTCTGACCCCCATGTTCTATTTTAAGTAACAGCGGCCATGTTGGTAGGTCGACGTTCACAAATTTCACAAACTTGGTAGAGGACATCTAAAGATCAAGTGTACAAAGTTTCAAAGCAATCCCATCAGTGGTTTCAGAGAAGAAGATTTTTAAAAATCAGTATAAATTGATAGAAAAATCAGTTAAAGGGGGGTAACTCTTAAACAGTTGATTTGACAATTTTGACCCTGAAATCATTTTTGTAGATCTGAATGAGCTGAACAATTTTGCAATGCTTACTTTTCCTCTAGCACTTACAGTTTTCAAGATAAAGTCCAAAAACTGTGAAAATGGTCAATTTTGACGATTAAGGGGAAATAACTTCTATAAGGAGTCCTCCCACAACTTTGACTCAATGGAGAGTTTTGTAGAGCTTTTGATGCTGAAGAAGGAAAGTTGCTTCGGATTTTCTTTATCTCTTATACTAGTTGAGCTATAAGCTAAAAACTATGGTCTGACCCCCTGTTCTATTTTTAGTATCAGCGGCCATGTTGGTCGAAGTTCACAAATTTCACAAACGTGGTAGAGGACATCCTAAAGATCAAGTGTATAAAGTTTCAAAGCAATCCCATCTGTGGTTTCAGAGAAGAAGATGTTTGGACAAAAGTTAACGGACGGACGGACGGACGGACGACGGACGCTTGACGATGACGCTAAAAAACTTTACATGCTTGGAAAACTGATTCTACTAAAACATGTGAAATTTCGTTTTTTGTCTTTCATTTTAAACCCATCAACACTTAAAGATATGAAGACCTTGTTTTCTTTCATAAAGCAGTCAGTAGAACTGAGGAAGGCAGAAATATATCTTTATTCTGTATTTATATTGTGTGTCAATACGTTTTCTAGAGGTGTGTATTATTTTGATGAAACATTTTGCATATTTCAGTTAACCATTACATCCGGTACAGGTACAGTAAAACTAAAACAGATCAACAATTATCCAGTGCATATATAAGGGACGGACCATTTAACTTGAAGGGGTTGGCTTTGGTTTTTTGTTTTGGTCAGAAAAAAAAATTCCGAAGGCGTCATGACGAATATTTTTTTCGTTATTATCATTATTTTATATTTTTCGTTATTATCATTATTTTATATGGCAGAAAAGCTTCTTCGGAATATTTTTTTTCTTACCCTCTGCTGCCAAAATATTTTTTTCATCAAATATAATTTTCAGAATATTTTTTTAAGGAAAAAAACCAAGCCCCCCCTTTTCAAGTTAAATGGTCGATCCCTAAAGCATCACATCACGCTGCGTAGTACTTAACGAAAATATCAAATTTAAGTAATTGTCACTTTCATTTTTAAGCGAGGTGTCGAATATAACTTGAAACAACTATTCAAGAGTATTCATACTATAGTCGATTTCTTGAAATCCCAGTTAAAAAATTCGTTAAACAAATAACCAATTGGTCAAGAGAAATAAATAAGAAGTAAAAACGTTCAAACAAACAAGTCTTCGTCATGCACTGTACTGTTACATGCTGGTCTGCAATAAAATGTTGAATTGAACTGATTTGTTAAAATTTGCTTATGAACAAAACTCATTTTATACAATACCACTGTCGTGTACGTGAGAAGGATCGGTCATTTCAAGATGGCAGACACTTCGTTGGGCCAAAATCAGGGGGTTTCTTTTCAGTGGTATTGTATAAAATCTACAGCACTTTACAAAATCTTAAATATCTCCGAAAGAAGGGTTTTTTGTTTTTGTTTTTTTTTTTAAATTCATAACTATTTATTAATAAATAAGCTGTTACATTGACTTTACCAATTACAGCTTTCATTAGTAAAGTACCCCGTGAAGGTTAATGTCTATATAAACAGGGTTATATATAGACAAAACTATAGATATATGTTAGGTAAGTGTTATACATAATTATATATTGCATATCAAGTAAAGGCTAGAAACAGAAATGAACAGTTTAAAATAATAATAATAATAAAAAATAATATTTTTCAGCACTCATCTAGAATTAATTCAACTCTTTTTAAAAACTTGCTATGTAATTTTGTTTTTGTTTTCTCGAGTATTTTACAATAGCTAGAAAACTCCTTTTTGAATATCTCAAATATATTTACATATTTTGTTTTAAGTTCCGAAAGATAAAATGATTTGTAAATAGAAAAACCTAGGATAGTAAAGAGAATATTAAAATCTAAGTAGTGTTTGTCTTGTATTTTATATCCTATAACAAAGTGTAAAAGTTTGACATCTTTGTTAAAACTAAGCTTTTGTAACATATTGTATACTTTTTGCCATAGCTCTTTTAAAAGTTTACAATCAATAAAAAAATGTTGATAATCGTCAATCACATTACAAAAGGAACACATTGGAGTTTGTGTGATGTGCCAGATAAATAGTTTTTCCTGGCAAGATAGAATATTGCTCACAAGTTTCCATCGAAAGATCTTCAAGTTATTTTGAAATAAATTTTCATGAATGAATAGAAATGTCTTTTGAAAATACCGGTCTTCAATATTAAAAATCCTTTTCCACTTTAAAACTCCAATGTTTACATCAATTTTATTGTAAATAAACAGCTCATATATCTTCTTGTTGTCAACTTCGCTTATTTTCATTTCTTTGTTATTAATATTTATTGTTGTTTTGTTAATGTTTACTTTAGTTTTTATTGACTCTTCTGAGTTAAGAATTTCCATCCATACTTTAGGAATTGCCTTTTTAACTATAAGATATTCGGCAATCCAATTTGATTTATTTTTTAATATATCAAGCAAGTTTGTTTCTTTTATAAATCCGTTTTCATCAGTTAAATCATTTACATAAATGATTCCACTGTTTATCCAGCTTTTTATGAAAAGGGGTTTGTTGTTATATTTGATATGTTCATTTCCCCATATAATTTCCTTTCGAATTTTGTGGATGGTTGTTATATCAGTTTGTTTGTTATTCTTCATTTCGTACCAGTTTTTAATGATTTCTTGATAGAAATGGGGAATTTCTTTAAATTCTTCAACATTTTGTATAGTTTTAGGTTTTAAGTTCATATCAAGTAAAATCATATTGGGGCCAAATTTATTTAAATACATCTTTGGTATAACTGCCCAATTTTCGTCTTCGGAATCTTTAATTCTTATTATCCATTTTACTTGTAACATTTTGAAATTGCTTTCAATGTCTATCATCTGTAATCCCCCTTGATCATATTTTGCAATGAGAGTTGACCTCTTAACTTTATCTGGTTTGCTATTCCATATATATTTAAATATAAGTTTTTCTAACGTTTTAATGTACTCTTTTTTTACAATTGTTACTGATGCGATGTGGGTAAATTGCGGGACAATACGAGTTTTTATTATCATGATTTTACCTAGTATTGTAAGGTTTCTTTTAGTCTATGCTTTAATCAGATTGTTTGATTTTTCTAGTTTATTTTCCCAATTCAACTGATCACATTCATCTTTATCTATACCCACATACAATCCCAATACTTTTATTGGTTTATTTGTGAATTCTATCCCTTCTACTTTGTCTTTGCAGTTTTTTAGCTTTCCAATCCAAATGCCTTCTGTCTTATTTTTATTGAGTATGAGACCGGAATATGTTCCAAAGGTTTCAAGTATATTTAAGGCTTCTTTAATTTCTTGTTTGGATTGTAAGAAAACAGTGGTATCATCTGCAAGTTGGGATATTTTAAGGTTTTTCGTTCTTCCGCCAAGTTTTATTTCAATACCTTTAATGTTTGAGTTGTTTCTGATGTAATTTGCTAGAATTTCTACATTGATTACAAAGAGCAAAGATGAACACGGACATCCCTGTCGAATACCCCTTTGTAGATTAATAGGAGCTGAAGTCCATCCATTATTCATTATCACACTATTAATGTTATTATATAGTGTCTTAATCCATTTTATAAATGATTGGTTAAAACCGAAGCGGTTTAAACATTCATACATAAAATCCCAATTAAGCGTGTCGAATGCCTTTGAAAAGTCGACAAAAAGAATTGCCCCCTCTATTCTAAATTTATCTGCGTAATCGATTATATCTTGTATTTGGCGCAGATTAAATCCGATGTACCTGTTTTTAATATAACCTGTTTGATCATGGTTAATAATAGAGTTTAATACTTTTTTAATTCTTGTAGCAAGTGTGTACGAAAGTATTTTATAATCCGTGTTTAATAGAGAAATTGGTCTGTAATTTGATATATCTAACGGATCATTTTTCTTATATATAAGGCTAAGTACACTTCGTCGTTGGGAGTACGGAAGTTGTAATTTATCAACGCTGGAGTTGTAAACTTTTTCTAAAATTGGACCTAACTTTGTCCAAAAGTGTCTATAAAAGTTTGTACTAAGTCCATCAAGACCTGGACTTTTGTCTTGTTTAAGATTATTAATAGCATAAGTGATTTCGTCTAGGTTCACGGGGCCATCACATAGTGTGCTTTCCGTTTTATTTAACTTGTTTGGTATTTTGCATTCCTTTATATAGTTTTTAATTTCAACTTGATCTTTCTCTGTAGTTTCAGAATAAAGTTCTTTGTAAAAATCTCTTTCCACTGCTAAGATTTTGGATTGATCAGTGATAACTTTGTTATTTTTATCTTTTAATCTGACTATGGTTTTCTTAGTTTGTCTATTTTTTTCTAGGCCCAGAAAGTATTTATTATTTTTTTCACCCTTTTCACACCATTTCTCTTTAGATCTTATTTGAGCTCCTTTAGCTTGATATTCATATTCAGTTTCTAATTCAGTTTCTACCTTTTTAATCTTTGTTAACAATATTTCTTTTTGACTTCCATCATAGTTTTCATAAAGAGATGTTAATTCTTTTTCTAGTTTAATCACACGATTTCTTTTTAAGTATGATCTGTTTTTGCTAAAACTTATTGCATAATTTTTAATCTCTAGTTTAAGCATATCCCAGAGAGAATGTATTTTAGATGGCGATTTTAGTATTTTATCTTCATATTCTTCGATAATCTCATTTATGTTTTTTTCAAAAGTTTTATCGCATAAGATTGAATTATTTATCTTCCAGAATCCCGGACCTTTTGTTTGTGAAGCCGCTGTTTCTATTTTAATTGATATGGCTTGGTGATCGGTACTTTTAATTGTAATTGGTCGTATATCACACGATTTTATGAATGGAAGAAAATCGGATGGAATAAAAAACATATCAATGCGACTTGCTTGTGGTGGATTGTTTCGCCTCCATGTAAATTGAGTTTTTTCGGGATTTAGATGTCTCCAGATGTCTAACAATTTATTTGATTTTAACATAGATTTTAGATGCACAACTGGTTTAGTCTTTTTACTTTGAGGGTTTGATTTTTTTCTGTCTGTTTCACTCAAGACATCGTTCATATCTCCCCCAATGATTTTTGTGCCTATTGCATTTTTGTTAATAAAATCATTTAGTTTTTTATAAAAATTATTCCTTTCTTTTTCACTATTTGGCGCATAGATGTTTATAAAAGAAAAGATGGAATTGTCTATTTCTACGTTTAGCAAAATAGTACGCCCGTTCGAATCTAAATGTTGGTCAATAACTTTACATTCGAATTGTTTGTGTATCAAAATAGCTACACCCCTGCTTGCCGTATTGCCGTGGTTAAAATAAAAGTTGTAAGTAGATTCGGTAGCTATAACTTGTTCTATGTCATTGTCAAAGTGCGTCTCTTGAAGGAACGCAATATTTAATTTTTGATTTTTAGCCCATTGATAAAATCTTTCCCTTTTGTTTTTATCTCTCAAACCTTTAACATCTCCGAAAGAAGGTAATAGAATCCTCTACTACATATAAAAGACCGAAAGAAAAAAGCATGGATGGATTTTCCATATAAGACTCCCAAAGTCGAGTAAACATCTAAAATGAAAATCGAAGCGGGCATTTCTCCTGAAATCGGTAATTTTACACAAAACTATAGGCTTTACTTACCGAAACGCAACTCCGGAAGCATTCTTTAATGGGATGCCACCAATCGTCATTCATGTTGTACGAATATATGTTGAAAGATGTTCACAATTTAGATTTAAAAGTTTTGTTTATGTCAAGGAGCAGTCCTATGGTAATTTGCATATTAATCTTGAGAAAATGTGTTCAGCATCGGACTTCTGTCGAATTTTGGTTCAGGATCGGTCTTCCAATGTAGAAACATTTTAATACAAGAGATATGTACTAAATAGACAGTGTTTGGGCTTTATTTTATATCCAATAGGAAAAGTAATTGAAATTGAGCCCACTGACGAAGAAAATCAGTGATAAGATGCAAATACAGTTCAACTTCTTGCCAAAAAATCAGCCCAATGGATTGATGAGGGTATTTTTGTTATGCGTGATTGGTTCCTTTGTAGGTTTTTATGAATTGTGATTAAAAGAATAAATTTTCCCGTGAACTGTTATATTTTAAATTTGATTTTTTCATACAATGACCCAGACACCCATCAGAAATCTACTCTTTCAGATCATTGTTTGATTGATGAAAAAGTTGAACTGAATCTAGTTGACTCGATCTGTTGATATACATTGAAAACAAAAATTTAAGAATTACAGAAAAGTTATGTATTCACAATTCAATGATTTCAAATATCGATTAGAATTTTACCTAACGAATACGACGCATGGTGGGTTCATGTGATACTTCGAGCGTTGGAGTCAGCATCAACTTACCGAAGTGGTCAAGGACTATTCTTGGTATGGTAGTTCCACCTAGTGATGCTAAGCACAAAGCATGGTTCGGGCGCTGGCTGTGATCTATCTTTTTTTTTCGAATGAATGGCCACTAACAGAAGAATACTAGTAGTTAAAGTTCATTACCACTTATACAGACAAGTGCCAAATGCACCTAATGATGATTAGCACAATGCACACTTAAGATGTTGGCTGTGACCAATATTTTCCGTATAGATTACTGCCGCACTAACAGAAGAATGGCAAAAGTCCACTCCTTTTATAGCAATCCTGGGTACGATGTAAGCTTTGTTATCGATATATTACCTGTTTCAAAAATATTACTAATAACTTAAAATACATTAATTTGGTCTAAATAGATTATCATCAAATGAAATAACTGTTTGTTTTATGGCTTTTCTTTCCTTATCTTACTTTGTGTCTTGAAAAAATATCAGTACTAAGCGCAAGAGTGCCAAGTGTAGTTTATTTCAATCAGAAACTAGGTATTACATAATAAGGGACGGACCATTTAACTTGAAGGGGGGCCTTGGTTTTTAGGCAGAGCCTTATAGCGTCATAAGGCTATCTGATTTTCGCGTTTTTTTCCGTCTAGATAGGGTAAATCGGTCAGTCAATATTGCTACCAGAGGATCTATCACAGAACATTATTCGTGTATTGTATTTTAAATGTTATACGTATTGTCTAAAATAGGAGGTACATATTTATACCCCCAACATAAATGCGATATAAATGTGCACTACATATCGTGTATCAATACTCGTTGACGTTTACCTAAGCATTTTTGACCTTTGACCTTTGATCAAGTGGGTGGAGCTTAATTACAGATTTCTTAACAAATGTGTAAGTGTGCGGAGGAAACAAACAAAACACATGTGCTATGTTTCAAGTTTATGAAACACAGATGTTTCAAGTTTATGAAACACAGGTCGTTCTTTATTTTTAGTGCTTAGATTTAGCTCTGCCTTTAAACGCTTTAGCGCTTTGATTTCTTTTGGTCAGAACAATTTTTTTCCCGCGCTTATTTTTCGAAGACGTCGCGACAGAATATTATTTTTTTCATTATTATCATTATTCTATATGGCAGAAATCCTTCTTCAAAATATTTTTTTCTTACCCTCTGCTGCCAAAATATTTTTTTCATCAAAAATAATTTTCACAATATTTTTTGATGAAAAAACCAAGCCCCCCCCCCTTTCTAATTAAATGGTTGGTCCCTTATGAATGAAAAGCATTTAAACAAACTTATGAGAGGGGGCCGATGGGTTTATTTCGTTCTCCGTTATTGGCAATTTTTATTTTCCGTGAATTGTGATTTGTTGAAATATTTTTTCCGTGCATCGTGATTGGATATTGCACGTGAACCGTTCTCGGCAAAGTATTTTGTCCGTGATTCGTTTAAGGCATGCTTTGCAGTAATACCCAGTCAAACTTTTATCTGTGAACAAAAATTTAGCCATATTTCCGTGTTTCGTTATTTGCATTTTTTATGATTCGTGATTCGTGATCAGGACCCCCCTATCAGGACCCCCTTATGATAGAAGGTAAGATATGCTGGCAACAAGTCTAGTCTTGTGCTCAGCAGAACATGTACAGAAACGTGTATAGCCTAAGCCATATTTGTTTTGAGAGAATATGTTAAGAATAAAACAATGATTCATTAAAAACCAGTTATTTTTCATTGAATTGCACGTGCGTCTCAATATTGTTTCCCTTCTTCAGATCGATTATTATCCCCGCGCTACCGAAAGCGCGGGGATAATATTTTGCTGTTCGATGTACGTACGTAAATATGTATGGCGTTAATATCCATAGGATAATCTATGTAACAACTGGGAGCAGAAAAATGATATTTGGGTCATAAATTGTATTGTGGGTGGGGACTGTGCCAAAGGTTTCGGAATTCGGAATAATGCCCTTAGGGGCTGGGCTGCATAGGTACCCTAAGGACACATTACTCCTTCGTCACGCAACTCCTCCTATAGGTTATTTGGAATAATGAACTGAAACTTCGGCCAATAGTTGCACTTTAAATGTATGTACATTCTGCCGAAGGTTTCGGAATTTCGATAATAACCCTAGAGGCTGCGCTGCATAGATAGCCTAAAGGTTCACGCAACTCCTCCTATAGGTTATTTGGAATACAGAACTGAAACCTGGCTCAGTAGTTGCACTATGGATGTATGTAGATTCAATCTATCACCAGAGGGAGCGTCTGTGGATAATATCCCCGAATTCGGGGATTGAATATCATTAAAATATTTCCCATGATCCTTAGCGCGATAGTATAGAGGTTAGTGTTGATAGACGCTCCCTCTGGTGATAGATTGATGTAGATTCTGTCGAAGGTTTCAGAATTTTGATAATGGCCCTAGGGGCTGAGCTGCATAGGTAGCTTACGGGCACATTACATGTATTCCTTCGTCACGCATAATTCTTTACATTACTATCACTCCCACTACCAGGGTAAAGTCTCATATCAATACATAAACATTTGATAGTAAAAATAATGCTCTTTATAGTAATAGTTTATTTCTTTCAATTATTTGCCCTTATACTATCAAACACCAGAGTAGCGCGGGGATATGCAGCGTGGCTGCTTTGACTAGTTTATGGTTTATGTGGCTGGTTCCATGGTTGAAACCCTTTTCACGAAAATTCATGTAATTCTTGTGCAGATATACAGCAAAATCAGCCTGTAACCTCTCCTTTTCTTCCTTAGTACACTATAGGCAGACCCCTTCTTTTCAATCATTTCTGGATCCGCCCCGGGTTAACGATTTCTTGTCAAATTCGACAATAAATAATGCCCAGAAACGGTCTATTTCGTACATATCTCTTGTATTTAAATATTAAAATGTTTCTACATTGGAAGACCGATCCTGAACCAAAATTCGACAGAAGTCCGATCCTGAACACATTTTCTCAAGATTAATATGCAAATTACCATAGGACTGCTCCTTGACATAAACAAAACTTTTAAATCTAAATTGTGAACATCTTTCAACATATATTCGTACAACATGAATGACGATTGGTGGCTTCCCATTAAAGAATGCTTCCGGAGTTGCGTTTCGGTAAGTAAAGCCTATAGTTTTGTGTAAAATTACCGATTTCAGGAAAAATGCCCGCTTCGATTTTCATTTTAGATGTTTACTCGACTTTGGGAGTCTTATATGGAAAATCCATCCATGCTTTTTTCTTTCGGTCTTTTATATGTAGTAGAGGATTCTATTACCTTCTTTCGGAGATATTTAAGATTTTGTAAAGTGCTGTAGATTTCATACAATACCACTGAAAAGAAACCCCCTGATTTGGCCCAACGAAGTGTCTGCCATCTTGAAATGACCGATCCTTCTCACGTACACGACAGTGAATACGCATGTCTTGGTTATTGAGGGATTCTTTTGGGGTAAAAATTTCTTTTAGGGTCTATTTTTTTCTACAAAGTAAGAAATTGAATAACTTCTATTTGAAATTATATTGGAAAACTGAATTCGTTTAAAAATTGTAGTTGCTTTTTTAAAAGTTATTGTATCATTTAAAAACAATCACGGCCCTTTTAAACACCATACATTCTTTAGAAGAAATAATCTGAGGGTTTTTTCTTCTTAGTCCGTTTTTCTATCCCTCCCTGTCTTCAATTATGTGCTGTTTTTTTTTTACTACAACATCATAGCGTTTTATAGCACTTATTAACGCACAATATAACACTATGACAGGGGTAGTGTAAGTACAGTGAAACTTGAAATGACTTCATAACCTTTTAACTTTCGTTTGCGTGATACTCCTCTTCATAAAATTCCTTGACCATCCTTCTATAATGATTGATCAATAAGCCATATTAACTTTTGTTTATCGCTTTCTGACAGGGTTTGGTCAAAACAAATATTTTGTCTTCGACACCGTACTGTAAAAGACGTTGAACATGTTATCGAAGTTGCTCACTAGAAGTCAACGCTCGGTCAAAGAGTTTGTTTATTGGCTAAGAAAGCGTCACGATGTTGTCATTGGTAATTGAAAAACAATTCATTTCTCCTATACTAATAATACAGACAAACATATTAAGGGTCGATGAAAGGTCGCATTTTCTTTGAAGAAAAAATGCATGTTTTTCGCCTTCATGCGTTTATCTTATTTATTCTTTTACTGTGATCATTTAATTTATACTTTAAATGATTCTTCACTCTTCACTATAATAAGAACGAAAACAAAACAATATTGCAAACTGGTTAAAGAACCATACAACATTTTATTAATTTTGCATGATGCATCTTAGTTCATTCTTGTTAAAAATCGATGCCATGTTGATGTTTGTGGTTTAGTTGTAATTGTGTTTTCATTAGTTTTTTTGCGGTTTGTTTTCTAATGAATGTCAACCTATTAACAACGCAATACTTACTTTAAATCAACTTTTGGTTTTTGGTTTTGAAAGTATATATGGATTGTTCGCTCAATCAAATTTGTCTATTTTTTTCTACTTTTTTTTCATTTTGGGATATTTTACTTATCTTTTTACTTTCCAAATAATTATTTGTTTTGTTTTGAGGTTAACATACATTACCAGACATTTTCGCTGGTTCTTAATGATTAATGATTTACTACCTATTCAAAGTTCTTGTCCTGGATGCTTTGAATCAACTTTTGATTTTTAAATAACAGAATGTCCAGTTTCCATTTAATATTTGATGACATAAAGTCTTTATATCTTCTTTCACGGTTCGGGATATTTTATTTGTCTATTTATTTCTTATAATTAATATGTATTTGTTATTTTTGTTTTGCTATTCGAATATATGACTAACACTGATCAAGAGGACAGTTTCACCGGTTTACATTAGTCATATCCTGTGGCGGATCCAGAAATATTCAAACGGGGGGGGGGGGGGGGGGGGGTGGCACAATTATAAGAAACCATCTGTGACCTCTTGTTTCATACAGTTCCTAACCATTTTTTTTCAAACGGGGGGGGGGGCGTCCGGTACGCCGGTCCTAGATCCTCCTTTGAATTAATGAATTACTTTTGATTTAAGTAGGTGTTGACTTTATAGTACAAAAACGTGTTTCTATAACTTCAGTATTGTTTGGGGCTCTCTTGGTGCCATCAACCTTATTTCTGAAACATTTTTATATAAATCCAGAATCTCTTATGGACAATTTTGCAACGCATTACGCAATTGCAGTGTTAAATCTAAATGTAAAATGTTCTATAAAAACACCACCGACTTAATCTTTAATACAGAATAATTTGAACATTTAGAGCTAAAAAAACATGTCCCTATTTAAATTCTTTTCTATCAGACAAACATGCAATTTTCATGCACGTGAAATGTCATTTCATTTCAGATCTTTATAAAGTTTGTCGAACAAACATCACGTGTATGTTTTAACCAATGTCTAGGAAGGAATTTCAATTTTATGGAATTGTTTTAAAAGAATAGCTTCGTATAAATTTACCCACCTTAAGTGCAAGTCTGCAACTTAAAATTTGTACGAAGTCTTCTTTGGGTCGAAGTCTTCGGTTGAGCCCTATTTTGTTTCATTCCTCGTCAAGGCTAAAAAACTCGAGTTTATAGCTTAAGCACTATTGAGAACAGAAAAAAACTGAAACGATCAGTTTGTTCTACAAAAATCTTTATCATTTTAAGTTCACAGTTCTCCACGAGTCAATAGTATGAGATGAAAACTATTGTAGTAAGACAAAAGTTGTTGCTTGCGTTACTTGTTTCATTCTGAAGGCTTTAATAGGGAGGAAAATTACATTGGTGATTAAAGGCGATTCAAGCTCCTTGAAAGCATATACTTAATATGATCTAATATATATAGAATAAAAATAGTCCAGTGGTCGAAATATATATTTATTATTTTATTTCAAAATCATAAGGCCCTTTTCTCTTTTTTTCCGTTAAAGTTGTGTCATATTTTGTTTATTTTCACATAGCTTCTGTGAAAAGCAAGAGGCACCAATGGGGCATTCGACTGTCAAAAGTCCGAAAGGGTAACGACGGAACCGGTAAACACGAACAAAAACAGCACGAAGAAACCAACCGAACGGAAATCAGCAACGCGAATTCAAGTCGTAACAAGAGTAAACTCAGGTGCTCCGGAAGAGTAAGCGGTACCTGCCTGCTATAGCACAACCGACGTGTTGCTTATTTCCAATTCAGTGTGTCACTTCCGGTAAAGGAAGACAAAACAAATCTCTACGACAAACCAACATGTGCACTCATTTGAGAGATAAAAATCTTATATTTGTCTACGAGTGCACGGTGTCTAAAATTTACATTATTCAAGGTCCCGGGTTCAAGGTACGAATAGACCCAAATCATGCTAATAGCAATCATAACCGATTTATAGAAAGTAATAATAACATCTTTACTGTATGTTTAGTTATAAATTATATACTTTATCAATAACATTTCGTGATGACAAGTCTGTGTTAGTTGCTCTCTTGATGATATTAACTTTCTAGTTAAAAAGTTAAGTGATAATCCAAAATCTCTAAAGACTCTTGGCCAATCTATTGCAATCTATTTATGCATTTGTAAATGGCGTTTAATCTAGAAATGATATAAAAATCTACGATAAAACAACTCTTAACTTCCTCATTAGACAATTTTATTATAAAAATTGTTAAACTTTTAAGGTAGAGAGGGACACTCTAGGTGAAAACATCTTGCCGATGAAAATGTGATTTTATAGTCTAAAAAGCCAAACTTTATTCAAATTTTTATATTTAACATTTTTTTCTTTGGGGTCAAAATGTGCCCACATCATAAAAGGACAAACTCGTATTACCATAAAATCTTATCTTAAAATTCTACCCTTATCGCACTGTATTTATAATTCATTAAATTAAATATGAAGCAATATATTTTGAACCAAAACAATTTAAATACTAGTAGTTGTCCTTCGCTTAGATATAAATCTACAGTATTTTTACATTCAAAATATGTATTTGTTAATGTACACTTGAGGTAATTGTTTTAATGTTAAGAAGTTTGAATTAGTAAACAATATTTCTTTTTCCAATTGTTATTTATTTAGATCTTCATCTCGAACTAGACTCTCAAAGAAGACTTTCAACAAAGCTCTATGACAAACGTGACCACTTTAACTTTCAAATCGTCAACTTTCCCTTCTAGTGTGGCATCATTCCGTCCGCTTTAGCTTATGGAGTTGACGTATCGATTTCCTTAGCGGAATACAAATACAAAAAAGGGTATAAAAACGGGTCATTTTGTTATGCTGTATATGCAAGGAGTGATCTCTCATCAGCAGCATTTGAGTCAAAACATTGGTAGGTCAAAAACCAAAAGTATTAAACGAAAATTAGTCAAAACCAAAAATGTTCGAACAGGTAAGCCAAATCAAGCACCGAGGATATCGACCATGTGCAATATAGGAAAAGAAATCTGGTGTTTTAAACAATTTTGGACTTTGCAATCAGAAATTTCAACAAATCAAAAGTATTAAAACTCGTCTGTTAATTCGTGTCAGACAAGTCCGACGACCAGGTTTAATTACGTAAACCCTCGGGGACCTCTGGTCCACCAGCAACGATTACCGACAAAGTGATTTCAAAATATGAATATAAATACCAAAACAGTATTAAAGCGTCTGACACAAAAATTGCTTACACAAACTTATGTTGCTTACGGAAGACATCGTGCGCTCATAGACAGATATGGGATTTCTATCACTCAGATGATGTTGGTTTGTCTTTAAGTCTTCCATTATCGGGATTGACAGGCTGAGTTGACCATTGGTAGCGCGATGCTAGTGCTATGGCAGGCGAGAACTGCTTGCTCATTCAGAGCACCTGAGTTCACTCTTATTTCGACTTGAGTTCGCGTTATGGTAAACATATTACTTATTCTGAATGAGGAAACAAGCTAAGTGCTTCTCCAGTTCGCAGTTTGCGAGTGTGGCCTTTGTAAAAGGTCCCCATTGATCCTCGCCTTATCGAACTCAACAAGGGATCTTTAATGTGAACATGGTATTGCTCTCCCAATACACGGGACACCCTTTTTTTTGTAACTTACGAAGGACTAGCATTGTTTCTTAAAACCATCCGCACAAATGGTGTCAAGAAAGAGTCGGAAAATCGGTTCACGAAATTTTTACACCTGACGGGGATCAAACCTTGTAGCTCGGTGCGATAAGCACTATATCATTGGCTCTCTTGAGTTCGCACTGTAGGTTGCTGTTCGGTTTTGTTTTTATGTTTAAATGTTTTGTATTTCTTCGTGCTGTTCTCGTTCATGTTTACCGTTTTTGCCGACCATTTAACTTGACGGGGGGGGGCTTGGTTTTTATCCTAAAAAATATTTTGAAAATGATTTTAGATGAAAAAAAATATTTTGGCAGCAGAGGTGATGACAAAATATTCTGAAAAAGAATTTCTGTTATGAAAATAATGCTAATAATACAAAAAAATATTCTGTTATGAAACCTTTGAAAATTGAATATTTTCCGCGACCAAAGCAAACAAATTCCCCGCCTTCAAGTTAAATGGTCCGTCCCTTAAAGGGAACTTTGAGTTATTCAGACGGGTCGCACTAATTAGCGCCCGGGAGCGCCCGGGGAAGGATTTAGCGCCCGGGGGAAATATTAAGCGCCCGGGGAGTACTAAATAGCGCCCGGGAACAGATTTAGCGCCCGGGGAAACTTTATAGAATATAGATTGGGTTGATAAAAAATGAATTATACATACAACATTTCTACCTTTATTATTCACAATGTTATCTATATATTACAACAATGGACTAAATTAAAAACTATAAAAAGAAAAAAAACAAACCAAAACAAACTGTGCGTTAAAATCCAAGAATTTGATGATTAGAACATGACTTATTTTTAAGAGAATATGTAAGAGCTGAATATGTTTTAAATGAGTAAGATAAAGGTAGGTATAGGGCAAACTTTTACGGATGACAAACATTTCATACTCAACAAGTTCAACTTTTTCACATTGAGGATGGTAGAATGTGTCACAAGTTGTGCAATATATGCTGCATTTGCTACAACTTTCCTTACAAATTCCACATTTTTTCCAGAACAAGGCTGCTTTGGCAGTGGGTTTTATTTTTCGCTTTTTACTTGCCGGCATCTTGGAGCTGAATGACAAATATTTCAGATTATAAAGTCGAATGTTAGTGAATAATATTCATGTAGATGTATATTTTTTTACAAACTACGCGTCACCTTCATTGATTAGCGTAATTGGTCCTAAGGCTAGGATCTTGATATTGGTTGTTCATTCATCATTTAAAAAATAATTGCCTTTGGACAATATAATTTGATGGCATGTTAAATCTTTAAGAAGTATAATATGTTAGTTTTTATATATGTTTTTTTCATTATTAAAAATAACCTCGAAAGGTTACTTAGTTTTTGTGTGTGTGTGTGTGTGTGTGGTTTTTTTTTTTTTGCTGCAAAAAATGCATGTGTTGAATGTGCAAATATGCAGATGGTTATTTTTTCTGAATGGTTTGATCAACCGTCGAATAATAAATGAAGATGCATTCCCCGGGCGCTAAATCTGTTCCCGGGCGCTATTTAGTACTCCCCGGGCGCTAAATATTTTCCCCGGGCGCTCCCGGGCGCTAATTAGTGTGACCGATTCAGACTGGTTGTTATGTTAACAAATATGACTTCTTTTTTACACTTTTTACTGAAGTTCTTTTCATCGTAAAAGTCAATTATTGATTTTATAATTAGGCTATTAAGAAATAACATACGTCATGGTGCGAATTGATTCCTTACAGTATTCTAAACCAATTTATGAAGGTTGATAATGGCTTTGTTTCGTTATATGTTTATTTTAACTGTACATTAAATTGTGGCAATATTTTGAGATTCAAAATCCCTTCATCAGGCCTAGGTTGGACTTTGTAATTTACAAAATCCTTAGACAGAATAGGTCATTCAAAAACAAACTTTGAGGACGTGTGTGTGTGTTGTAGTGCTACATTCCTAAAGAAACCGTGGGAATATTTTAGTGCTAGAAAAATGAATTAAGTAAACAATCTGTGAAAATGAATTTAACTTGAATAGTTTAAGCATGTTGAATGTTTTGTTCTTTTTTTAGACACATTCATATATTTTTTACTGTACATGTTTATATGATATTGTCGTTGACCTTTTGTAAATACAAGCCTATGTCTACAATTTGAAATGTGTTGCTCTCCTGATAACATCCACTTATACTACTTAAAACATCTAAATGGTAATCCGGAATCTCTTAAGACCTTGTTTTTGATATTTATGCAGTTTGAAATGTCTTTTAATCTAAAATGATGTAAAATGTATATTTAAACCATACTACAGATGTAAACTTCCTCATATTTAAACTTTAGAGTAAAATATAGTTTACTCTTAATGCCACGTGCACTTTCTATCAGAATAATGAGACAGGTATGCAATGTTCATGCACGTGTAGAACAGCACATTTCCCCTTATAGATTAACCTAATTAGGTAAAGAAAACAATATAAGAGCATTATTTTTAGTAAATGACTTTATAGAAAGTTACTTACTAGTTTTGTATCTTATAGAATGAAAACTCTTAAACATGTTGAAGTAAGAGAAAATTGTTGACTACTGACACGTTCAGTCCATTATGCTTTACAAAATCTTCAATTGATGGACTCTTATAAGATGTTATTGCCTCCAAAAGTCTGACAAAAACCTCCTTATGGTAAAAGATGGTTCTTAATGGTTTCTAATCATACGTCGGTCGGGAAGCTAAATCTGGATACATGGTTTATCAGAAGCTCGGCGACTCGTGGCACACTGCTAGTATGAATACTATCGTGGATCCAGTGATACTTGAGCGATAGATCACAACAAGTTTCAATAGGTTCAACTTTGTCAGACCGCCAAGCGCTTACAATCGGAGTGCCGCAGGGTTCGGTACTTGGTCCGAAACTTTATTGTATTTTCTCCAAACCCATCGGTGACATTTGCGAAAGTCATCAAATAAATTACCATTGCTACGCCGATGATTCACAAATAAACATTGTAATTGAACCTCGTAATAACATCACCGACATTTCCGCAAAGTTATCATCTTGTTTATGGGTACAAACTACTAAATCCAGCCCCCTCTTTAATCAACTAAAAAATCAGTTTTTCAAAACCCTCTAGCCAGTTTACCTTGAGTAAAACCTCTTGACAAGTATATATCCGCAGAATCCTTAACATGTATCTAGTTTGTTTACAAGTTTTCATGGCACATTTAAAGCCTTATAGAGAAAAGCTATCTCCTCGTCGAAGAGCGGCCTAAAAATAGAAACGATTTACAGACAGCATTTTCAAAAAGTATAGGTCCTGGGATACCCCCTTTTAGCTAACTTAGGTCTTCTTAAAATTTTATAAATTTGGGTTGGACATGTTACAGAGATGTTGTAGTTTCCAAATATATGCAGATATTACAAAACTTTACATTTTTATGAAAAATATTGAACCTTGAAATCACTACTTTGGGAATTTTTAGCACTATTTTCACATACGTTCCAAATCTGATTGGCCGATTTAGTAGTGGGTACCCTAAAGACTATATTTTTTGTTTTTAAATTTAATAAAAAGAGTTGTGTTATACTTGAGTGTCCTTTCTGAGTTGTTTTGCAAATTTTCATGCAGTTATTTGCATTATTAAGAAAATTATTGCTATTTTAGTATCTTACATATATACTGCTTTTTGTCTAATGAAATGGCAAGATCCACATATTTACATATTTAGTGCTCAAATTTTCAGATTTTAATAAAATTTGCCATTTTTACAATATATTTTCTAAGATTAACATCATATAAACCTAAAAAAGTCTAGAGAAATGTAAATCAAACCAAATTTGTACTGTGATCCTGCTGCTTTAAATTCATACTATGAAAATTTTTGGTTTGGCCGCAAAGAGGTAGGTGTATATTTGAAACCAATTTTTTCAAAGTGTTATTAATATTAGAAAGCCTAACTGAGATTCTGTATGTCGCATAAGGTTAATATGAACATTTTGCACCAAATAATGTCCATTTATAATTAAAATAAGAAAAAAATTACCAAAAATATTGATAAACAATGTGCTGCCATTATGCGCAAAAGCATTTCTATGATAAAATGACTAATATTTTAGCTTAGAAAAGTGAAATACAATAAAATCTTTTAAAAGTTGGGGTAAATTTTAGATAATAAGGCATATACCAACACATATATACCAATTTAGGGCATTTTTAGGAAAATCCAACCCAAAAAATTGGCAATCCAGTATGACAAATCTTACTAAAATGAGGTTTTCTATTGGAAATTTACATAAAAATTTTAAAATTTCAATGAATATTAAATTTCATAGAACATGTTACCTACTTTGAGCTTATTTTGTCTTAACATTATATTATTTGTCAAACTAAACCATCCAAATAAACACAGTTACTGTAAACGAGTGATCTAAATTTTGACCTTCATTCATTGAGGGTACAAACTTCTAAATCCAGCCCCCTCTTTAATCAACTAAAAAATCAGTTTTTTAAAACCCTCTAGCCAGTTTACCTTGAGTAAAACCTCTTGACAAGTATATATCCGCAGAATCCTTAACATGTATCTAGTTTGTTTACAAGTTTTCATGACACATTTAAAGCCTTATAGAGAAAAGCTATCTCCTCGTCGAAGAGCGGCCTAAAAATAGAAACGATTCACAGACAGCATTTTCAAAAAGTATAGGTCCTGGGATACCCCCTTTTAGTTAACTTAGGTCTTCTTAAAATTTTATAAATTTGGGTTGGACATGTTACAGAGATGTTGTAGTTTCCAAATATATGCAGATATTACAAAACTTTACATTTTTATGAAAAATATTGAACCTTGAAATCACTACTTTGGGAATTTTTAGCACTATTTTCACATACGTTCCAAATCTGATTGGCCGATTTAGTAGTGGGTACCCTTTATCAGATATCCGTGAATGGATGAGTTCCAATTTACTTAAACCGAATGAAGAAAAAACTGAATTAATGATTTTTACTCCAAGACATAAAGCCCATGAATTTTCAGAGTTTAGTTTAGCATTTGGAGGCAATGTTATATGCAATGCTCAATACGTTAAAAACCTATGAGTATTTTTTGATAGAACATTGAGCATGGAAAAACAATGCAATGCAGTCACAAAGGCTTGCTACTTGCACATTCGCAATATAGGATTCATTAGACAGTTCATCACTGCATGAAGACGTCTGTAAACTTTTGGTAAATTCGTTAGTGACATCCCGTCTTGATTACGGGAATGCCCTCCTTCATGGAATCAGTAAAAAGTGTATGGACAAACTTCAACGAGTGCAGCACACAGCAGCCAGGCTTGTTACCAAAACCAGAAAGACTGATCACATCACTCCTGTTTTGAAACGTCTACACTGGCTTCCTGTAGAATTCAGGTGTCATTAAAAACTCATTATGTATGTGTTCAAGGCTCTTCATGGACAAGCTCCTAGTTATATAGCTGAACTGATTAATCCGTACACTCCAGTGCGTTCCCTCCGTTCTGAGTCGGCCTCGCTTTTGACAGTTCCCATTACTAGAACGAAGACTTATGGTGACCGTCGCTTGGACAAATCAGCGTCTTTCTTGTGGAATAGTCTACCTCCGAGTTTACGAACCAAAAACTCCTTCACTGAATTCAAGACATGTCTCAAAACATTTTTATTCAAAAAGGCTTTCAATGTTTAACATAAACATCAACTTTATTAGTGGATACTTGCAGTGATTAGTTTTATCTTTTTATATTGGAACGTTTCGTATGGTTCTGTATATTATTTTTATATTTTATTTTGGTCAACATATCTTATATATCTTCTATCATATATCATATCTCTTTACATTTTTATCTGATAAAGATAATTGTTTTACAATAGTCCAGGGTAAATTGCTTCTTGACATATTTGGGTCTACTAGTATTTTTATGTTTTATTTATCTTCTTTCATTTTATTTAGCAGTTTTGATCATTTTCTTTTTCACGTTAACTTTATATTTCATTTTTTTTAAATTTTATCATAGTCAAATTTCGTTAAGTTTTAGGTATCTTAATTCATTTTTACTATTTTATTCATCTTTTTATATATTTTTTACTTTTATTTTGTTTTGTGTACATGTATTTCATTTTGTTTTATTGTCACTGTAAAGCGTCTTAGGGTATTGTACAGAGGAGGGACGACAGCCTAAGGCCGTGTGCAAAGGTCACGTGGTCAAATTCACATCGTCTATCAGCATTTCAAATTTGATTTACGACCCTTAATTCAGCGTTTTTGTAACAAAATTATTTTACTTCTAATTAACCCCAGGTGTCCAGGTTTTTGTATATCGTCAGAACAAAGATCCAGCTTTCGTAATATACAATTTTAAAACTCAGATATACGATATCTGTTAATTAATTAACTCATTTACAAATACACATTTTTTGAAAATGTAGTTTTTAGATTTGACATGTCATCTTTAACATAAAATTCTGAGAAAACCCTTTGAGTTCCATAGCTGATTTTTCAGACATGGAATCTTTATATATTGGACATTTTAAATTCTTTCAGCGCCCCATAGCGCCCCATTATTTTGTTCGTATTTAACCAACAAACATTGCCAATTTTCTACTAATTTGCATATTTAAATCAAACATTTTTGAATTCTTCCAGAATCACGGATTTCCTATATCTCCAAAACATAATTAAATAAACAGAAAAAATCATTTAAAAGAATATTATAAGGAATGTTTACGTTTAAAAAAATGTGTTTTTAAAGATAGATGGATAAATTATTTTTAAGGGTGTGGGGCGAAAAGTTTGCAAAATTATTACGTACAGGCTCAGTGATCCCGGGTCAGTGATTTCAGTTATAGATCTCAAGGAATTAGAGTATCGTAGACCTGTATAAGTACACATTAGTATATATTGGTCCGAAAGATGTAAAGAACTTCGATTATGACAATTTGAATAATCTAGGAAATCATTTAATTTATTAACTTTAGAGACATTTATTTGATAAATACATGGAATTACTTTGCTTCATAAGAATATGATTTTAGTCTTAACATGTGAATACTATATATTTATACACATATTTTTTTTGGTTATATATTTCGAAGGGGTTTGCAGCTGTTTGCTGTTAATCATTTGTTTTTACATGTTAATTATCAATTTATTAGTGACCAGCGGTCGAATACACGTCGTGCGGTTTGATGTTGACCCGTCGAAAACCACTGTTAGACTGATTGTCTATAGGCCACGCAATCGATAATATACAAGATATATGCGTGTCGTGTGCAAAGTGTCCAACCTCCTCTGGGTATTGTATATAGATAGGGCGCTATTATTATTATTATTATTATAATATTCCGGTTTTCCAGTATTTTCATTTAGAATTAAAAACGGGAAATCTTTTTCCAAAATATTATAAAAAATGAACTATTCCAAACATTTGTTAAAATATAATTACATATTTGTGTGTAAGCCTTTAACAAGAAATCTGTGATGCCCCTGCTTTCACCACTATGCCAAGTGTTAATTATAAAGTTTATAGCAAACGGTAAAAAGTAATAAATAAATTGAAGAGTATTTTTACTAACTTTTGCGTTGTTCAGAAATTTAGACCATTTTCCAATGAACCAAAAAACATGTCAAGAAATTGATGGCCTTATACAGCTATTAATATACGCCCACTAAAAATACAAATTAATGGCAAACAATTGATGGCAAACTCCGCCAAAATGAATATGCTGGCAAACCAGTTAAACCGGTTTACAGAATCTCAAAACATCATCGAATACACAACTTTATTATTTGGCAATATTTCCTCTTTGTAAGAGAAGCGTTGACTATTTTTCAAGATCGTTTTTATCCTCTTAACCAAAGACATAATAATAGTTAAAAAATAGAGAATTATAACTTGTATTTACGTTGAAACGTTTTTTTTTTTTCGTTAAAAAAAACAAGAATTTAATTGGATTTTTTATCGTGCCAAAGCCCAAAATTAAAATGTCCAATCCAGATTAAACCGGAATACAACCTATAGAAATTTGACTTTGCAGTTGCACGGACTCCGCATGCTTTTGATTGATAGATGTAAGTATTAATGCGCTAGATTGATTAACTGATTTTAAAATATTTTTGATTAAAATTTACTTTTAATTTTAATATTTTTTTACGCGGAATATACTATAAAATTTATTTATAAAAAATTAACCGTAATAAATTTTTGGTTTATAGAACCATTAACTGAATTTTTCATGGTGCACATTAACATAATCCGCTTCGCGAATTACTCAATGTGCACTATGAAAAATTAAGTTTATGGTTCAATAAACCAAAAATTAATTACAGTTAGTTTAAACATATTTATTTATCCTGGATTGGGAAACAAGCTTATGCTTCTGTAAATCCCTCTCCAGCTAGCAGTTACAGTTAATTACAGTTAATTCTTAAATGTTTGATTGACCCAATAGTGTATCCCACAATACATCAAATCCATATCAAGCTTGTTACCAACAAGTACTAATTACAACAGAGAAAATGTTACGAAGTCTCCCAAACAACTTTCCAAATTATGATTCCCATGAAATCCTCTCAGACCCCCCTATGGTACCAACTGCGTCGTCTTATCATAAGGAGCAATACTATATATGATTATAGGGTAAGAATCTCAACAGTTTTTGAGATATGTATTAATTTGCCATAAGGGGGTTAGGGTATTACCACCTCAGACCCCCTATGGTACCAAATGATTTGTTTTATGAAAAGGCCTAAGAATATATATGGTTAACGGGTGGGAATCTCAGTGTTTCTCAAGATATTAAATATTTTGTTATTTGAGGAGAGGTATGACCCCCCTCAGACCCCTCTAAGGTGCCAGATGATTTGTCTTAGCATAAGTACTAAGAATACATATGGTCATAGGGTGGGGATCTCAATGGTTTTCAAGATATTAAATACAAACATGTATTTTGTCATTTGAAGGGGCGAAGCATGACACCCTTAGACTTCCGTTATGGTGCCAAATGATTTGTCCTATATATTTATGGTTTTAAGCTGGTGATCTCAACGTTTTTTCAAGATAAAAAAGAATTCATGTCAGGTTTTGGGGATTGAACCCACTCCGCTCAGACCCCTCAATGGTGCCAAATGATTCGTCTTAGAATGAGGACTAAGAATATATGTCGTTATAGGGTGGAGTGACCAATGGTTTTCGAGATGTTAAGTATTTTGTCATTTGACTGGAGAGGGCATGACCCCTCCCTGAGCCCTTTAGGGTACCAAACGATTTGTCTTACAAAATATATTTATGGTTATGGGGTATGAATCTCATTAACTTATGACATATTAAAAAAATGTATCAATTTAGGGATATTTTGAGGGGCGAAGCACGGACCCTGGGTAGTTTTAATAAAAAAACCCTCTTATGCTCCTGTCGACCAAAGTCGGAGATACATTGTTGTAGCTAGGCCCCTGGGGTGCCCCTTCACTTGAAAAATTATAAGGACCCAACTCATAGGGTTTTACAAATCTATTACTATACAATATTTTAACAAACTCCGACAGGTATAACATGTCTTAAGTACAAAAGTGCCCAGGTGGACGGAACGGGACGGAACTACGAAACCTCGGAACAACGAAACAGTTTAATCCCCTCATCTTCGAAGCGGGGGTATAATTATGCATAACAAACTGGAGTACACTATGAAAAAAAACGATAAAATATTGTTCTTCCAAAAATGTTTTATAAAAATTATCTTCTCTATGAAAAGAATGGGTAAAAATAGAATATCAAAATAATTTAATTATCATCTTTATCCAAAGTCAAATAGAAATGAAAAATATCATAGAATTTAGAATAATGATAAAGCTTTAAAATATGCTCAATTTTAAGACACCTTTTCCACTTTAATATACATTATTCTGCAGTCGACAAGGTTAAAAGAATCACAACTCGATCTAAATGTAAACTTTTAAACATGAAACTATAAAAATATGATTCTATACTCAGCAACACAAATAATGCACCATCGGCAAGCCGGGTGCGCACCCTCCTGTTTGACAGGAAATTTGTTTAGCAACTGAAGTAAACAAGAGGTCCCAGTAGATTTTTTTTAATTGCACGCCCTTCTGTTTAAAAATTTCTAGATCCGTCACACCCACTTCTTTAATTACAGGATTTTTCTAAAATTTTGAATAAAGAAGTCAAAAAACAAAATCTAAGATTGGTCAATTGAAAATAGCGTGTTTCCAAAAGTTTTGACACGTTTTTGTGAAAAAAAAATATAGCTTTGTTTCCTATTTGCTTGGTTACGCATTTGGATAAGCAGAAAATTTTCTCAAATTTGAAGATTTTTTTCATTTTTGGGATATAAAATTCAATTTTTACAAATTTAAAAACCAACATTCAGAATTTAGTTTTCAAAATTTCAAAATTTGCAGAGATCGCGATGTTATGGACCCAAAACATGCTGTGCAAAAATCTCAGATCATTCCGACAACCAGTTAAACAAATATTTGCTATTAAACTTTTAATCAAAAGAAATGAATGGAAGCGATGCGTTTCTAATGTTGTTTAGTATATCTATTCATGAGGCCTTGTTACTAACTTCAGATGGTTGCTATGCGTTAAATGCTTAAGTAATGATTATCAAAAAGATGATATAGTCCTTATAATACAGGTTCATAAACTAATAGAAAAAAAAACATATATTACTCTCTCCCAGAATAATGACACAGGTATGCAATTATCAACCAATGTTCAAGAAGTATATTACCAATTTCACATAAACGAGATTTCCTTGTGAGTTTTTTTTTTTTTTTTTTCGAGTTCTCATTTTGTATTCAATCGCAAAGATATGCAACTTGTTATCAAATCTTGCTACATGTATCACTTGAGATATCGTGAGAACTCGTTACAGTTTAACGAAGATATTCGACATGTAAAAAAATCTTCGTAAATTTTTTACGGGTTGGAAAAAACAACAACGCAACATTTTAAAGCGTAGACACATCGTAGAGAACTCGTGGTAATCGCTTTTGACTCGCGTTTTCTCGTAACTAACTCTTCATAAAATAAACCATACAACAAAATAACAAGAGGCTACCAAGAGCCTGAATCGCTCTCCTTATCCTAAAACTATATGTGGTCATCTGACAACATTGACCAAATGTGTATTTTTGTAAAGCTTAATGATCTTAAGGTTTAAGCAAGCAACAATAGTTTTCATTCCAAAGGCCAAACACATGAAAAAAATCTATTTTGACCTTTAAGGGGCCATAGCCCTATAAGGGGTCATCTGATATCTTCGACCCAATGGAGACTTTAGTAAAGCATAATGAGCTAAAGGTTTATGCTAGCAACAGTTTTTCTCTACCAGCAATAGTTTTCATTCAATGGGGCAAAAACATTAAAAAAATGAGTACATTAGCAGCTTTAAAACAATGCTGTATATGCATATGTCAAGGAGCTACCTGTAATTATCAGCAGCATAAGAATCAAAACAGTGTAGATCAATAACCAAAAGTGTAGAAAAAAGCCATCACAAACAAAAAGTTCGAACAGGCTTAATCATGAATGACTTGTTCGACTTATAAATACTTGTAACATACTACAACGATCTGAAAATCGTCAAAGTAATCAGAAACTAACATTCGGTTGGGATGAAATAACACTTTTACTGACTCTATGACGTCATTTACCCGTCAGATAATTTCGCGCTTTAGCAGTTAACGAACAAAATGTTAACTTTTATTCTGCCAGGTTTTGAAAAAAAAATTCTGTATACAGACTATCAGTACATGTATCTAATTCTAAATGTATATATTGACATCGGAAGGTCGATTTAGAAACCTCGCGGAAAATAATGACATCCAGGATTGAATACTTCGTATGACCCTATATTTCATTTTAATAAATTATATACTACTAGTATAGTAGTGCAATATCGAAAATGAATGCTGATATATCATGAACATTATAGTTTAACTATTGCCCTTCCGTCATGCAAACATTTCTTTCCTTTCGTTGTCATAGTGTCGTGTTGTTATCGTGACGCCATTTAGCAATATGTTTAGTCCGCGGCCATATAGCAAGCTGTTTTATTGGTGTTATATCCGTCGGCCATTGAAGAAAATTTCTAATAAAGTTCCCAGTGTGTACAAAAACTCGAGAAAAAAAATCAGTGGAAAATTATACTGGTAAGATATTGTGATTTTTCTATCACTGTTTTACAGTCCCTTTATAGTAAAAGCTTCCCAATCTATATATATGGGGGGGATGGGGGATCAAATTCAATGACGTACATGTATGTTGTCGCAAGATCTCTATGGAAATTGCTTTCAT
Source organism: Arcuatula senhousia (assembly GCA_963971305.1). Taxonomy (NCBI): domain Eukaryota; kingdom Metazoa; phylum Mollusca; class Bivalvia; order Mytilida; family Mytilidae; genus Arcuatula; species Arcuatula senhousia. The sequence continues at coordinate 32,807,683 of OZ020308.1, forward strand.
TATTTTTGATACATTAATAATAATTCTAGAATAAATGAATTACAAGACTTAGTCCTTTTAAATAAAATATTATATCAATATATAAAAATAAACACTAAATAAATTTGAATATTCTTTATAATTTGTTTATAATATATATATAATTAAATTAATAATAAGTAGATTAAATAAGATTGTCGATATTAAACAATGGCATTGTGGGTATGGGGAAAATTTATGATGCATTGGGAATAGAATGGTAAATGGGGATGGGGATGGTAAATAGTGTATGGGGATGGGGATTGAAATAGTAAATGGTGTATGGGGATGGGGATAGTATATGGTGTATGGGGATGGTACATCGTACAATGGTAAATGGGGAGAGAGGGAAGCTTTTACCATACGTTTACTGTAAGTTTGTATAAGTTCGAAATCAAACAGCTGATGTTGCCCTGTATTGTTTGAATATCTTAGCAATAATTTGGTTCCCCGGTTTGGTAGTTTTGGTTAAACTGTTCTATGCTCTTCATATTCATACAGTGTTTGGCATTTTCAATATTTTTGGTAGAGCGCCTCTGATGAGTCTTGAATAGACGAAACGCGTGTCAGGCGTAGCAAAATTTATTGTCTGGAACTTTGTTGTCATTTGTATTTTGAGAATTTCTGAGATGGATTTACAAAATGTGACTTCCGGTTTGAAACTACAGTCTTCTTGATTTGAGACCAATATTCTACACTTAGTCGGACTTAGTACGATATCATGGACTATATTTTAAAGAAAGCACAGTTTTGTCAATCTTCGAATCTTATCTTGTACCTGACAATGAAAGGTCAATCTTGTCTTACCACTATATTTAGCTGTGTGCAAGTTCCTATAGAAATGTACGCTTGGTTGTGTTTGATTGTAATTTTGCCGTTGTGCCTAGGATCTTCAAACAAACGTCTTCTATTGAATGATCCCGATGTGCAGGCACACCTTCAGAACTTGGAGCAGCAAATTAAGCAGTTGACACAAGAGGTAAAACTGCTGAAAGAAAACGAAAGGAAAGGTAGGATTTAACATTTTCTTATATATATATATTTGTTGAAAAATAACCTTTCCTTGTAGAATTATGTGACGTCAAATAAAACATTAACGTTAAATTAACAATTAAAGCTCGATTATGACTTATTATAAAGATGTCTGTGTACATTCCGAAACGTTCCCTTTTAATTAATATAAATATTGCCCCTTTAGTCACTTATCGCACCGACTATCATAAAACATAAAATCAGCTGGTATTTTTTTTAATGTTTCAAACGTCACAAACTACAAAACCTACAAATAATACGCAGACATAAACTTCTAGTGTTCGTAACAAATGTTTGCTAGGTTTATGAATAAACATAATCTTCATACATGTTAAAGTAAAAAAAAACGGGATGGCGTTCGAAAGTCAAAAGTCAGAAAGGTCAAAGACATAACTCGTTAACACAGCGAAAACAAAAATACAATCAACATAAAGCACACAAAAGCAACCGCACAACAATGCAACGGGAAACGAGAGTACACTCAGTATCTTCAGACGGGTAAGAGCTTGGTTGTTGCAACCAACTCGTCGCGTTGGTAAGGGTCAATCCAGAGTTCCGAATCCAGTAAAGAACGAGAAAACAAAACTGGATGACAAAACAAGTCAGTACTAATCTGAGAGACGGGAATACTTCAATTAGAACATTTGTTGTGATTTATCTGTTTCAGCTGGATCAACCTACATTAGATGGGGAAGAACGCAGTGTCCTTCTGTTTCTGAAATGGTTTACCAGGGTAGGAGAAAATGAACAAAATATTACTAAACATTACGAAAAGGAACTGGTAATCTCTAAAGAGTATAAAAGTTGTAACTTTCGTCCAATCGATGATTCAAACTGTTGTCCAGTTTTTGCTTTTATGTGATATGTCTTGATCGTTAATTTATTGGCCCCGCCGTAATGCATTTAAGAAAGAACTTCGTCCGTGCTGCTCTGAGTCACTTGAACTATTTTGTTGCAACTTTGAAGGATTGCCTGACATTATTTGAAGTAAGTCATATCGCCTGTCCATTTCTGGATAACTTTTGTAGGCGTAATTCGATGTTATCTACTTATTGGAATCTAGCAGAAAGAAACATCAAATTATGGCATAACATATTTTGTTCACATAGTTCATGTAGTTTGGATGGTGTATTGTATATCCTTGCAACATGTCGGATATAAATTGTCTCCCCTGCAACGGATAGTCACAAAGGGGGTATGCATATTACTTTCTGGCCGTATTTGACTTTTGTGGAAAATGAATAACTTAAAAAGCATATACATGTACATGTATTTAGGCATCTAATATCTGACATAAAGGCGATCGAGCTGCGTCCGCTGGTCACATTGAAGGCTGCTGGTTGTTGATTTTTTAAATTGTAGGTTGTGTCGCGACACTAATCACACATCTCATTATCTTCCACACTTGGTTCTAATAAGCCTATGGTCTAAATATCTGGCATCATTCCGTGTTATGCTGACCCATTTTTACGCTTCAAAACCGTAAACTGCAAGCATTTTGTGGACGTTATTTTTTTAAAGGTACTTGGTTTTGTGGTCTTCACATCTGTAACCTTGCTATATTATCTTGACCCCATTTTCATGCTTCATCGACTGAAAACTGAAGTCTTTTTTAGGTGTCAAATATTTTGCAAGACTTTTGAAGAAAATGAATTGCGTGAAAAATAACATATCATGGCATAAGATATTTAGATTATAGATACGCAAGGTAATACGTGTAGTCTTTGCATATATTACCATGTCATGTTACCTTTACCTAGATTTAGTTGTCTTTTGCATATATACCCTTAGATAAAAAAAAATCTTAAAGACTACGATTTACTACTGATCAACATATTCTGCTCGGTAACTAAATATTATAATAACATAGGCAGCTGTGAACCAGAATATACAAATACATATTCTAAATACATTTTTCCGAGTTTAGAGTAATAAAACTGGTATTATGAGTTTTCAAATAATTGGGCTGTTCGGTCAACTGTTCAATATTTTCTCATATTATAATTCGGATTCATTGATAATTTAAACTAATCATATTATTGCACTCTTTTCGTCTTTAGTTGAACGTGATTAATTACACAGAAATAGCAGGTAAACACAATTGCACGTAATTGCCTTCATAGATTGTTTTAGCATTTAGGAAAACTTGTGCCCTTAAAATGACATTAATAATATTTCAGGCTTTGCAGCTGGACAGCGTCATGACCGTTCTCCGGAAGCTGGTGGTGGCCCTACTAACACACTATGCCTACCACGTGATCCGGATTTGTCAAACACAACATTAACACCTGATTGGAGTCGAATTTACGGTACGGAATACGAATCCAACATTTTTGCACAGGACTCTCAGGATAACGATGTGCCGTGTGCGGTTTGTAGAAATGACAAAGCTATATCATCAATAATGATTCCCGGAAGACGATCTTGCTACAGCGGATGGGTAAAGGAATACCAGGGAATACTGACTAGTGGCTATGAAGGTTACACTCCTTCTACCTACTTATGCGTAGATTCCAGTCCTGAATATCTTCAACATGGTGAAAAAAACGAAAATGGGCATCTGTTTTATCCAGCAAAAACAAAATGTGGTGCTCTACCATGCCCACCATATCATGACGACATTCTCGTAGAATGTGTCGTCTGTTCTAAATAAATAAATTAGTAGTTATATTATTCTTATTCTTATGCTATAAGCTTCCATGTTTCAAATATCATATCACAGTATGTAAACCTGTGAGCCTGAAATGTCTTAATTATGTTAAATGTGTATGCTTATTTATGTTTTCGTGGGAAAATTGCGTAAGTGTCAACAAGCTAGGTAGGTTTTTAATAAATACTTTCTTTTAAATCAACATTGTTCATATACGATATTTTTTAGAAACTGTCCATGAATGATAAAAGAAGAGCTAATTCAACTTTTTGTGCTAGATAATGCATATTAATCCAAAAAATCTAGTTTTGTGTGAGACTTGTTGTATCCATTTCGAAAAACAACCCATTTTTACGTCAAAACCTCAACATTGTTGGACCAAACTTTTTCAACTTGTTCACATTTTTTAAAGATATATTGGTATAAATTTTGGACCGGTTAAGTTGTTTCGTTTTTGAGAAATTTAAAATAAAAGAAAAACAGCATTGTGGACTTTTTAATGTGTTATTAATTGTGCACTGTGCATCTTAATGTCGTAGTCTTTGTACTCCTTTTAACGTGCTAAAACTTTGTTAGAGGTGACATAGTTATCGTTTAGTATCATCTAACACTCCGATCGATGTACACATGTTCTTGTCGTCCACGCATAGAAAGTATGTTTCACTTTTTTTCAATGTCACCAAAAGATCTAACATTGACTAAGAACGCCAGGTGTTATGTTCATGATTAAAAAACTTCGCTGAACCAGATAGATCTGACATCGTGGAAATGCAAAATTAATTGTTGTATCAAATGGCATGGGTTACGGACTCTTGGACTTCCATGTCCAAGATGACGAAATTGCCATGTGCGGGTTGCCAGGTTTATTATACGGAAACCGTAACCACTGACCATAGTGGGCCGACGTTAAAAATCCATTTGTGAACCCACAGTAGTGCGCCACATACGCTAAATTTCCCATCCTACCCATCTCTCCCTTTTTACAGTGGTTTTCAAAAATTTACTGATCCTTTTGTTTCTTAATCCACCTTATCATATTTTAATCATCATCTTTATGTTTATCCCCCTTATATAACCTATATTGTGTTGCTAGGCCGTAAAACAACGACACCCTCACTTACTTTATGTTATGCCATTTACAAACATTTAAAACAGTACATGTAGGTGAGCAATATTGTGATACTGTGTTGTTTCTTCGCAAGCGAACATTTATACATGCCTGCATCTTTCAAGGAAAAGACTGCATCCACGCAAGAAGAATAGAGAGTAATTTGGATAGGTTATTTCCTATCACCTATCGCTGATATTAACGAGTAAAACCTTGTATGAAGAAATCAAGCATGTCTGCTGCAAGATCATCTTCGTCAAAAATCTCAGTTTCGGACGGGTTTACATTTAATTTAATTGATTAAGATCTATTGACAACCTTTTGGCTTGGTGTTTATATTGTTTTAGAGTCTTTAATAACTTTTTGGGGGGATCAAACATAGAATGTGCTTTTCAGCTATAATTTTATCTACTATAGTATTGGTAAAAATTGTGATTATTTGTTTACAACTAAACAGTACCTGGGAATGAATGTTAATGAGATAATATATCGTATCGTATATATCTTTAGAGTTTATTAACTTCCTGTGACATTTTGTTCCTTATCATCACAAAATTAATTTATTTAAATTCGACAAAAACAATCAATGTCATAAAACCCGATCTTCAATTCTGGAAAACCTAAAATTTCTATTCATACAAACGTCAACAAGGACACAGTCTTATGCTTTTTGCCACATCAAAAAGTCTTATAGTACCACTGCAAAAAGAATACAATCAACAAAATTACAAAAGTTGTAATTTTTCTATTTAAGAGTAACTATAAATCATTTCTGCATTTCGAAAATGTTTCTACTAACAATATACGTGTTGAGTGTTGATACTGATGTAAAAGATGCAGTTGCAACCATACAAAGTTCCAAATTCTGTTTTTTACTAATGTAAATAGGACCATTTTATACTGATATTGCCCTTTGTTAAAACAATTTTCTTTACTTTGAGCTTGAGCAGTTTCTCATTGTACTTGCACCCCATTTGTACCTTTATTGAACCATATAGGTAATGTAATTTTAAAGGGAGGTGTAAAAACTCTGCCAGATAGATTAATCAGACTAGATCTTTACTTCTTAAAACGTTAAGAAGAAGCATACACATTAAACTTAATTATTCAAATTCAAATTCAAATTAGTTTATTGGATAAAGCATAGTCAAATAATGAACAAACAATACAATATTGCGTAATCCAATACATTACATGAATACAAAGTTTAACATAGAAAATACATATTTTCAGAGTATAATGTAATTTTCACATGTATACTGTTATATAATTAAGATATTTCAGGCGCACAGGTTTACATACTGTGCATATACCTAATTAAGAGTCATCACAAAAGGAAAATGAATCCTTGTTAGAACCGGTCTCCGTTATGCTAGTATAACAAAATGTATGTACCGGTAAATGTCCGCCGAAGAACAAAATCAATATCATAAACAAAGAAATATGAGCTGGACAACTAATTGTTTTACCATCCTCTTGTCATATCCGTCGTTAGTGACGAGAACATGCAGAGTTTTGTTCGTAACTGTAACAAGAAGGGATATGGTTAAAACCATATCCATTGGTACTCGAGTTACATATATGTCACAGTTAGGCTCCTGAAACATGCATAATGCATTTAGCATCATAGTAATACCTACCATACTAGAATGAAAGATAAGGTTGAAGGGATTCATTCATTATTAAAAGCATCATTTGAACAAACCGTACCAATATGTTTTTATGGCACTTTCTAGTTATAAAACAATATGGGAATTGAATGATTCTTTTGTAGGTGGTCATATACGTCTGGAAGAACAGGTTACAGTTAATTTCGAAGCATACAATTGCTTAGTATCATTAGGTGCACCTACTACTGGTTTTTGGCATCCCAAACTGACAAAATGTTGATAGGACAGGCCACCCAGCTAAGCTCAAAAGGGTCTTGAAAGCCTTTTATAATTTTTGACGTTTGGCTTCCTACGACTCTGTGGATCTGAAAAAGTCCAAATGAAAAAAATCCCAGAAAGACCTGATCATTATCTGGATAAGTCGTTGCTCAAAAGTTATTTTTGAGAAATTTTAACTGTCTGTTGCACGGGAGGGGGGGGGGGGGTTAAAACAATTATAAAGGTAAGTTCATATGTGCGGCCCAAAAAGGTCTACTTTAAAAGGTTGGAAATTTCAATGTTGCATATATGATAAGGTATACTTTTCACAAATGTCATATATCAATAGGAAAAGAGTGACTGAGCATTCACATTTTGCCTCCTTGTAACCCTAACGATATTTTTTTACCATTCAAACTTTGATTTTAATAGAAAATCTATAAAACATGTAAAGTTTAAGTATATTCTGTGTAATTTCAAATGCATTCAAAATATATGAATGGGTGTCTTTTTAAAGCAGGCCAATATCTGAATATGGTGGGTATAAAACTTCTGGGCCGCACATCTGTACCCTAAAATACTTGAAGTTACCCCCCCCCCCCACGTGGTCTGTAGTGTACGGTAGTGTATTCCGGACTACAGAAATTTTAAGTAGTTAAATTATCTCGTTGTGCCTGAAGTCATAGTATTACTGACAGGTTGTGTACATGCACATGGAACGAAGAACGAATCGATCGTTGTTTTCATAAAACAAGCGTGGACTCATGCATATTGCCTAGCAAGCCGCTATGGACACAAAAAGCAAAGGTCTGCTATAGTAACATGAAAAAAAAGACTTTATTATTTCTAGGTCCTGCTGAGGTTTATGGTTGAATTCTATAAGTAGCCTTTGCTGTACACATACTATAAAATCAATATAAAACTAAGCCATGTTGATGAATCTAAGTAATGCAAGTGTTTATCCTAAACATTATTTGTTTTTAGATCCAGTATAAGCATTGTACATCAATCTTCAAATTATTCTGAGAACAAAAGCTACCAACGGGATTCTGGGAATACCGAAGACGAAAATCAAACATATATTTTTGCCTAGAAATTTGTACAATTTTCGTTTTATAATATTATTATTTTCAACATTTAGTTGCATTCCAAGCATGCGAAGATGTAAAAAAAATCGTTCATTGTTATTTTGACTTTTTTCTAAGTGTGACCAAAAGGCAAACTGGACTCATCTTTATAGTCTTGGGCCAATGCAAGACGGCGAGCAGCGACTTAATATGGTCATGCTGAAGGCCGCTGGCTGTTTTCCTTTGTGATTTTTTAAATTCCCGTTTCTTTATGTTGGTTGTGTCACGTACAATTATTCCACATCTATTTGTCGTCTACTTTAATGGTTATCATTTGTCAGATCAGCCTATGATTTTGAAGTATATGATATTATATGAAATAAGTTTAAACCCAATGTAGATCTCTTTATGAAAATTTGCAATGTGCATGTATGCCTTTAAATTTTTTACATCTAATAGCAATAAATTATATTATAACTCAAACAAGGCCAGATCCAGAATTTTTTGAAAGGGGTTGGTCCACATAAAGTCCGCTGTGGACGAATGACGAAAAGGGGGTGGTTTAAGACAATTTTTTCAGAACACCTACACGTGTCTTGCGAAATTTTTGGCGGAAAGGAGGAAAATTCCAACCTCGGATCCCCCCCGGATCCGCCACTGCTCAAATATTTTTGATTCTCACCTATTCAAAGATTGTCCCTCCCTTTATGATAGAGACTAAAGCAAACTTATACAGGAACGTTGCAATCCATGTTCCGCACACAGGGGCTTGGATTCTGGTCATTTATATTGACTTAAAATAAAATCGACCCCCTACACTATAATCATAGGCGGATCCAGGGGGGGCCTGGGGGCCCTGCCCCCCCCCCCCTTTTGGCGGAAAAATTTGGTTGAATATTTAGGAAATAATTGAAGCGCAACCAAAGCGAGCCCCTCTAAGGCCAGTCAGCGGGCCCCCTTTTTTCAGAATTTCTGGATCCGCCACTGATAATCCAAGCCCCTGTGGTTCCGCACAGTTAAAATTATTTTCTGACATATGTTTGTAGTGGCGACTTTGGTCTCTGTGTGGTGAATCGACAAAATTATCAAGCAATGATAACATTTTCGAACAACCAATAACTTGTGACAAATAAGTTTATTTTTCCGGATCCCGCAATAGCTTTGTTAGAAATAGATAAAATTATTTATCCTTAGTAAAATGACCTAGATCAGGACAGACGAATGACCCAATGTGGCTATTTTGTCATTTTCTAAAAATCAATAAAATGCTTCAATTGTGTGTGTCTGATTGACCTATATATTTCTGTCTGTGATAATAAACTATCTTCAATGAATTAACATTTTGCAGTCAAAATTTTAAAGAAAGTACGCTTAAACATGTGCACAACCTGATAAAGTGACTACGCCATGTACGCTACATGATCTAGTTGAATCGCATTGTTGCTTTAAAACACCACCACATAAAAGCATGAAATACGAAGATGCTGTGTACAACTTTTTTGCAAGATTTAACTTATTTTTGGTGTCCGAATAGTATTTTTGTCCTTTAAAACTTTATTCAATTAAGCAAATTTTCGCAATCCAAAATCAAATATCCATTACGCTAAGGCTACGCAAGATATGCTACACTGACTAAAATATAATCCGAAGCGGAACACATAATCTACTGGTGGCGGCCATATTGTCTTGATGGAAATCCGAAGATTTAATAGGTAGTAATAACATCACGAGTTCAATGCCTTATTGATGATTTTAAAACAATTACACGTGAAATTATATCATTAAGATCGCAAAATGTTTGCATGGTTCATAAATACATAAGTAGAGATTTGCCAAAACGATAAATCGATAAAAAAATTAACATATCTTGAAAAGTTCAATCTGTTTGTGTATATTATGCTGCTGAGATAAAAATTGTTCGCGCAGTAATATAAGAAATTTAACTGCAGTAACAGCTTTTATAGCGCGATAATGCACCGGATGGTGACTTTTCGGTATTTTTTAAAATTGATCATTGATAAAATTTTACACAGACTCTTAAATTTATTTACAAACTGGCATTAAAATCAATCCTCATGACGAACTATTTTGCATCCTATTATGCAACATACGAATCGTTATGCAATCGACAACAGGGTGAATCTAAGTATACATCTAGAATAGATATTCGAGAATAGGTCTCTCGCATGAAAATGAAAACAACTTTATACATGTTATAGATTTTTTTTTTAATCAGGAGCCGATTTTTCAAAAAGTGAAAGCATAAAATGGGTACTAACGTAAAACTAGATCTCTTGTTTGGATGGTAACACTTTAGCGTTATCAGCAGTGACACGTGAAAAATTTCGGTGTTTCATAATACCTAAAAAGATCAATCCTGTTTTGACAAAAGCATTTAATGATAGTAGGTAAATAGTATCTGCACAAAGAAAAGTTCGGGAAAAGTCACTTACTTCAACGTATAACATTGCAATAACGAAGTTAAATTAGATAACAGATGGGTATCTGCTTGTGATCATTTTTCTCTGTACCTGTTTCGAAAATCTCAAATTGTCACAAATTGTAGGAAATTTTAATGTCATTGATGTACCAAACGGAAAAAAGTCAAAGCTGTTTTAAAATGACTATTCTGTATTTTGGATTCATTAGGGCCCCGCCAAAAAGTGGCGGTCGCCTTATAGCAATCAGTCTGTCCGTCCGTAACAAAATCAGTTTTCTGGACTTTTTGTCCTTACGCTTGCAGATATTGGGCTGATATTTTGAATGTGAATCAGGTATGATGATTTACATATCAACTTTACGTTTCGTTCCGGTTGACAATTTTTTTAGAGAGTTATGGCCCTTTAAACTTGAAAAAATCACTGATTTTTTAGTTTTTTGGACTTTTTTCTAAATGCTTGTTGATATTGGGCTTATATTTTGTATGTGAGTCAAGTATGGCGGGTTATAGATCTTTACGTTTTGTTTTGGTCTGCAAATTTTTATGGGAGTTATGGCCCTTTTAACGTTGAAAATTCACTGAATTGTCGGTTTTCAACACTTTTTTTCTAATCACTATAAGATATTAGGCTGATATTTTAATTGTATGTAAATCAAGTATGATAAGTTTCAGATCAAGTGTAATTTATTCGATATGCAATTTTTGGGGGAAGTTATTCCATGGTTATGACCCTTTGAACTTTGAAAATTCACTGGAAATTTGGTTTTCCGCACATTTTTTCGTAATAATTGTAATTTTATTGTGTGTGTATGTGAGTCTTCATGTACCATGATAAGTTACTCTGGTCCACAACAATCAACAATTTTTCTATGAGAATTATGGCCATTTGAACATTGAAATACTTTTCCAGTAAGAGACTATGTATTGTGTTGCCCTTCTCAAAGAATGTTTTTATCAACCATGGATACATGCATCAAGAGTTTATAATCTATTAATTATTAGACACAAGTGTAAAAGAGAAATACCGGGTCCATATTGGTCCATAATGAAGAACAAGGTTAAATTTGCGGGGACTTATAGATGGTTGCCATCTCCGTGCTATCTAGTTACTTTAGATACCCCAGGTATATATAGGTTGGTCAAAATAATAACTTTGTTTCCAGTTCGGCATATTTTGTTTTTTAATATGTCCATCATATTCATTAAGTGTTTGACATTTTTATATTTTAGAAGAGCGCAACTGATGAGTCATGAGTAGAAAAGCGCGTCAGGCGAAGCAAGAAAAAGGACAGACATCCTTCTTTTCAAGAAAGGCATGATAAAATTCTTACCACAACAATTGTTTTTACTTGACCAATATATTTCTAACTGTTATCTACAATATGCTTATGCTTGCGTAACATGCAGAACCAAATAAGATATCAAAGTGTTCTTATCGTTTCGGGTCAGACAATAAAGCATTGTCTGCATGCAGCTTTATTTTGATAATACTTGTGTCGGTGTCCAGTCAATGTTGTTTTGAAGACAGTGAAAAATGATTATTACTTTCTGATCCAGATGTTGTGAAGGCACGGTTTAAAAGTATGGAGCGCTAGATCCAGGCAGTTCAACAACAGAACCAACAACTTGTCCAAGACAACATACTGATGTCACAAGACATTAAGCAAATACAACAGGAAGACAACTGCTAATCCAGGATGTTAAAGTTTTATAGGAAAGTATATCTAAAGGTAACTTTATGTTATACTAGACCTTAAAAGAATTTACCAAAAATATTTTCCTAACTTGATATATTATCAATAATGGTGTCAATGTACAAATGATGTAAGTATTTATCGTTTAACTGACTAGGATTGTCCCATATTCAGCTTGACTAGTTACTTCTCGTCAGCACATGTACAATAGAAAATAGTGAGATGTGGAATAAGTGTGCGCGACACAGCCCACAATCAAGCGGCAATTCAGAAAAACCACAATGGACAACCGTCATTGAATTAAAACATGACTGCCCTGGTGGCAAGCAATGTCAGAGAACAAGCTAAATATTTATACCTTTTATTGAGTTTTATAATAAATCCACCTACTTTTAGGAAGGTATTTTAACTCTCAAGTTATACATCAAATTCTTTTGCAGTAGGCTTCCCAATAAAAATAGGCCACTTATCTAACTGTGACACACTTCAGTATCACTATTTTGCGGGCAGCTGGTTGCGGGTTGCGGGCTGCTGGTTGCGGGTTGCTGGCGAAATTAGATTTTAGTTGCCTGTCCTTTTTTAGCTTTTGCCACCACTTGGCGTCTGTCGTCCGTCCGTCCGTCCGTCGTTGAACTTTTCAAAAATCTTCTCCTCTGAACCACTTGGTCAAATGTTACCAAACTTGGTAGGGTTGATCTATAGTATGTCCTTTACAAATTTATTGTTGGGATTTTTTAATGTAAAAAAAACATGGCCCCCGCCATGGCTAAATATAGAACATAGGGGTAATTTATGTCTCCCCCCACTTTTGTGGGGAGACATATTGTTTTTGTCGTGTCCGTCCGTCTGTCCGTCACAAAGTTTGTCAGCGCAACTCCTCTGAAACTACTGAACCGAATTCAACGAAACTTGGTATATAAGAAGGACACCATATGTAGTTGTGCATATTACCAGGAAATTCTGATTCTCAAATTTTTGTGGGAGTTATGGCCCTTTGAACTTAGAAAATTGCTGAAAATCCTCAAATATCATCTTGTCAGCGCAACTCCTCTGAAACTACTGAACCGAATTCAATGACACTTGGTATATAGGAAGGACACCTTATGTAGTTGTGCATATTACCAGGAAATTTTGATCCTCAAATTTTTGTAGGAGTTACGACCCTTTGAACTTAGAAAATAGCTGAAAATCCTCAATTATCATCTTGTCAGCGCAACTCCTCTGAAACTACTGAACCGAATTCAATGAAACGTGTTATATAGGAAGGACACCATTTGTAGTTGTGCATATTACCAGGAAATTTTGATCCTCAAATTTTTGTAGGAGTTACGGCCCTTTGAACTTAGAAAATTGCTGAAAATCCTTATTTATCATCTTGTCAGCGCAACTCCTCTGAAACTACTGAACCGAATTCAACGAAACTTGGTATATTGGAAGGACACCATATGTAGTTGTGCACATTACCAGGAAATTTTGATCCTAAAATTTTTGTAGGAGTTACGGCCCTTTGAACTTAGAAAATTGCTGAAAATCCTCATTTATCATCTTGTCAGCGCAACTCCTCTGAAACTACTGAACCGAATTCAATGACACTTGGTATATAGGAAGAACATCATATGTAGTTGTGCATGTTACCAGGAAATTTTGATTCGCAAATGTTTGTGGGAGTTATGGTCCTTTGAACTTGGAACTTTTTGGGGAAACGGGGGGAGACATCGTTTTTGTAGGCAAAAACAAACTTTAATTGCAGTTTTTTTTTCAAAAATCTCAAAAACGGTCACAGATATCAAAATTCTGGCAAAGGGTTAAAGTGACCAGCATGACAAGATCTACCGGTACCTACCCTGAAATTTTCAAGTAGATCCCACAACCCGTGTAGGAGTTATTGCCCTTTTTTCGATTTTTTTACAAAATTTGCACTTTTTAAGTTCAATATCTTGAAACTATAAAAGTTATGTGAAAAATTTAAATTGCATATTGATCAGCACATAAAGATCTACAAAAAACGTAAGCAAGGTCAATTCTGTAGGACGTTCCCTTTAGGAGTTATTCCCCTTAGAATGTCAAAATTGACCTTTTTACAGCATTTATTTATTACATGGTTACAGATATCAAAATTTTGTATGATGTTTAAAATGATGAGCACATCAAATGTACCTGTGCTAAATTTTTTAAGATCTGACAACCAATGAAGTAGTTTTTCAGCTCATGTAGCTCTACAAAAGTCTTCATAGGGTCAACAATAATTCAGGGTAGGAAATTCGCTGAAAAAGTTACCAGCCCTGAATTGAAATTCTACCTGCTTTTACTATATAGCCAGTCAAATTTTCATGAATTTTAGCCAGCCCTGTCCAAAAGTTACCAGTCTCGGGCTTGCGGGTAGGCTGTTTTTCCAACTGGTCAACATCATGACCAGGTGAGCGATTCAGGTTCATGGGAGCCTCTTGTATTAATAATAGTATGGTATTTCTCTGTCTGTCTGCCGTCTACATTTTATATGCATTATCATCAAATGATCAATTAAGATTAATTTTAAAATAATTTGGTGTGTATGCCCCTGTTGACTCTGAGATTTTTACAGCCGGCGAGAAATCTCTGCATTATTAAGTACCGCATTGGAAAATTGTAAGAAGGAGAGATAACAGTAGAAACCAATGTAAGAAAATGACAAGATTTCTCCCAAAATCAGGCAGTTTTTATATGAGCAAATTGTTTTTTTTATTTATTATTTGGTATACTTTGAACTATCTTTTGTTAAAAATAAACCAATGTAGCCTTTTTTATTGATGAATCACTTTTCTTCAATTTTGCATGATTCTCAGAACAGCCTAAACAATATACAGACAGCTTATGGGGTCACATATCACAGGTGATTTGCTTTCCAAGAGCTTGTAGAAGTGGAAATAACATCCACTTGTGCTTGATGATATTTATTTTTCCAATGATCTTCTAGTATATACCAATATTCAATTCGATACAAATTCACCATTCTTTATTCTTTTGAAAACTAAAACATTCTCTGGACAAATTTCCACTGAAACAAGAAATCAGCTATTGTGCTGCTTGTATCTGTTATCAATTTGACAATTCTTAAACATTATTTAAACATTAGCCTGCAACCCGCAGACCGCAGCTCGCAACCCGCAGCCTGCAACCAGCTACCAGCAATTTATTTAAACTCGACACACTTGTATAAATTCCATCGAGATTCTTGATGATAATTTAAATTTGAATCTATGATAAAAATAAATTGCTAAAATTGATCATGAAAATAATTTAAATTTTGTTATTATTATTATTTTTTTTTTAGAAAATTATATTTGTTGGAAAATCGGTTCAAGTTAATACACACTATTTTTAAAAGTGAAGGAGAGTCAAAGTTTGTAAGTTTTGTATACTATAAACAATATCGTTGCGTAATTATATAATGCATTCTGGTATACGTGAGTACTTTACAAGGATTTTAATTTAGAGAGCAGGAGACAAATGGAGGTCATAGGAAACAATGAAAAGTCTGGGGCAGTGATTCGTGTACCGACTGTTACGGAGGCGAACTGTGAGGAGTTTGTTTGCACTTGTGTTATACATGTTTTGATTCAAATATTCCCAGGTCTTGGTTCAACTTAGAACTCAATGTCCAGCCAATATGTTTCAGAATTTGTATACACAGGCAAATATTAAGTTAATAGTTATTAAAGTTATTGAATTAGCCATTGGCGGAAATATGACTTAAAGGGAAAGGAATGCAATTTTAGTAAGAGAAAAAAACACAATATGAAAGAAATGGACATTAGAAGAATAATATTATTCGCCCCAATGCAAGTAACGATTAGTTGATATTAAAATGTTCAAAAAACACCGAATAGTCTCCTGTTTCATCTTCAAATTATTTTAACAACAAGTTTTTTACAATAAGGTAACCTGTCAAATGAAAGCAAGGTTATTTGGGCGAGTATTTAAATAATACATAACCTTAAATGGACAAAAGAAACAATTCGTAGAGGCTTGTGTCATGATTTTAAAAGATGTTGCAATGTGGCTTGTAAATGAGTAAATAAAAGAATTGTGTAAAAGGAAGCTCTAAGCTAGACTCATTCAAAACCATACTTCGTCATAATCAAATTCCAGATGATAACAAATTTGTATCAGTCTGAGAGCGAGTTTGGGTAAAAAATCTCCCCTGAATATTCCAAATCGTACAATAAGGATTTTTTTTAAGTTAGCACTAAAAGAAGCATAACTCTAAATAGAAAATTGTCAATCTGTCAAATATTGAGTAAATAGCAAATGATGTAAAACATATCTAAAAAATAAACGCATATTTTTATCTGTCAACCATTACATCCAAATCAATTTTCCATTTATAAAATTATTATAACAACCGAATTAATGGTATCATTTAACAAGCAAAACAATTTTAGACGTTTAGTCAATTGTTAGTCATAACAGCAACAAATTTAGCATCACAATTTACAAATTATTCTATGTATCGAGGGTACATTGTAACGGTCTCAAGAAACGATGCTAGTCCTTCGGAAGGGACGATAAAAGGTTGTCCCGTGTATGGGGAGAGCAATACCCTGTGCACGTTAAAGACCTCTTTGTAGAGTTCAATAAGAGTAGGCTCAATGGGGGCCGTCTGCAAAGGCCACACTCGCAAACTGCTAGCTGGAGAGGGATTTATAGAAGCATTAAGCTTGTTTCCCTATCCAGGATAAATAAATATGTTTAAACTAAATTAAAATTAATTTGTATTTGTGTCCCACCCTATCCCCATTTTTCATTTATCATCATCATTTCGTGTTCATTTTATCATCATTTTCATGTTTATCGCCTGTAAATAACATATATATATAGCGTTGCACGGGCGTAAAACACCAACTCAACCGTCACGTAACGCTTGATATCGGTTCGGGATAAGGGTTCATTACATTGCTTAAGGTTCCTTAAAGGCTGATCTACAATTTCCGACAAGTGCATGCTTAAGCGCATGTGAGTTACTTTTTGTAAACGACCTTTTCCGGTTGTCATAACCAGATAGAAGCCATTTCGTGGCAGCAAACTAATTTTCCAAAATTATTGGAATTGACACTAAACACATTGCTTTATTACTTGAAGTACCACTGATATTGTTCGAACTTCCGGTTGCGTGTTTTTTTTTAACATAACAGCGCAATTGTGCTTTTTGATTATACTGTGGTTGCATTTTGCGCACTCGCTTTAAAACAGATTTACAATTAGGTTTGTTATCTGATAAGTGTGGCAATCCATAACCAAAGTTTTATTGAAATCTGTTTAGCAGTATTCTCGATAGCTCGTGAAACGCACTTTTTTCGATCGCGGTCATCGAAGCGCATCGGATAGTCAAAACAATTTAGAAATATCGTCTAGTCATCATTTTAACACACAGGATTTTAATTACATAAAATGTCATAAACAATTAAAAAAATAGAAAATAGAACAAAATTCGCTTTTGTCAAAGAAGGTCAACAAGCATACTGCGACACTATTTATAATCGTAGTGGAATTAACCATATGTGGATTTTGAAGAACTCAAAAGATTTGTTGGATCATTTCAAATCTAGATCATTTTCTGAGGTTCACTCTTTGAAAACGTTCGATTTTTTAACTTTATACACTATCTTACCATACGAAAAACTAAAATGTCGCATAAAAAAACTTCTCGAAAAAGCCTTTTCAAACTCTAGGAATTTTGTTGTTTTGGGTTATAATAATTCTACATTCTTTTCCAAAACATCTTTCAAAGATAAAATTTGTTGCACACTGGAACAAGTTTGCAGTATGCTTGATTTCCTCATTGACAACATATTTGTCACCTTCGGAGGAGATATTTTTCAACAACAAATCGGCATTCCAATGGGCACAAACTGTGCTCCTCTCCTCGCCGATTCGTTTTATACTCTTATGAGAGTGAATTTCTTCAGGGACTCGTAAAGAATAAAAAGATGAAAGAGGCAAGGTCATTTAATCTTACATTAACACTGTCGTGTACGTGAGAAGGATCGGTCATTTCAAGATGGCAGACACTTCGTTCGGCCAAATCAGTGGGGTTTCTTTTTAGTTGTATTGTATGAAATCTACAGCACTTTACAAAATCTTATATATCTCCGAGGGAAGGTAATAGAATTGTCTACTACATATAAAAGACCGATGGAAAAAAGCATGGATGGATTTTCCATATAAGACTCCCAAAGGTGAGTAAACATCTGAAATGAAAATCGAAGCGGGCATTTCTCCTGAAATTGGTAATTTTACACAAAACTATTGGCTTTACTTACCGAAACGTAACTCTGGGAGCATTCTTTAATGGGAAGCCACCAATTGTAATTCATGTTGTACGAATATATGTTGAAAGGTGTTCACAATTTAGATTTAAAAGTTTTGTTTATGTCAAGGAGCAGTCCTATGGTAATTTGCATATTAATCTTGAGAAAATGTGTTCAGGATCGGACTTCTGTCAAATTTTGGTTCAGGATCGGTCTTCCAAATGTAGAAACATTTTCATATTTAAATACAAGAGATTTGTACGAAATAGACCGTTTCTGGGCATTATTTATTGTCGAATTGGACAAGAAATCGTTAACCCGGGGCGGATCCAGAAATGATTGAAAAGAAGGGGTCTGCCTATAGTGTACTAAGGAAGAAAAGGAGAGGTTACAGGCTGATTTTGCTGTATATCTACACAAGAATTACACGAATTTTCGTGAAAAGGGTTTCAATCATGGAACCTGCCACATAAACCATAAACTAGTCAAAGCAGCCACTCTGCATATCCCCGCGCTTCTCTGGTGTTTGATAGTTTAAGGGCAAAAACTATGACTATAAAGAACATTACTTTTACTATCAAATGTACCAGTATATGTATTGATATAAGACTTTACCCTGGTAGTGGGAGTAATAGTAATGTAAAGAATTATGCGTGACGAAGGAATAATGTGCCCGTAGGCTACCTATGAAGCTCAACCCTTAGGGCCATTATCAAAATTCTGAAACCCTCGACAGAATCTACATACATCCATAGTGCAACTACTGAGCCAAGTTTAAGTTCTGTATTCCAAATAACCTATAGGAGGAGTTGCGTGAACCTTTAAGTTATCTATGCAGTGCAGCCTCTAGGGTTACTATCGAAATTCCGAAACCTTCGACAGAATTTACATACATTTATAGTGCAACTACTGGCCGAAGTTTCAGTTCTTTATTCCAAATAACCTAAAGGAGGAGTTGCGTGACGAAGGAATAATGTGTCCTAAGGGTACCTATGCAGCCCAGCCCCTAAGGGCATTATTCCGAATTCCGAAACCTTTGGCACAGTCCCCACCCACAATACAATCAATGACCCAAATTTCATTTTTCTGCTCCCAGTGATTCCATAGATTATCCTATAGATATTAACGCCATACGTATTTACGTACGTACATCCCCGCGCTTTCGCTAGCGCGGGGATAATAATCGGAAGAAGGGAAACAATAATGAGACGCACGTGCAATTCAACGAAAAATAACTGGTTTTTAATGAATCATTGTTTTATTCTTAACGTATTCTCTCAAACCAAATATGCCTTAGGCTATGCACGTTTCTGTACATGTTCTGCTGAGCACAAGACTAGACTTGTTGGCCACATATCTTACCTTTTATCATAAGTGTGTTGAAATGCTTTTCATTCATTAGGGACCAACCATTTAATTTGAAGGGGGGCCTTGGTTTTTTCCTAAAAAATATTCTAAAAATTATTTTTGATGAAAAAAAATATTTTGGCAGCAGAGGGTAAGAAAACATATTTTGAAGAAGGATTTCTGCCATATAGAATAATGAAAAAAAAAAAAATTCTGTCGCGACGTCTTCGAAAAATAAGCGCGGGAAAAAAATTGTTCTGACCAAATGAAAAAACCAAGCACCCCCTCAAGTTAAATGGTCCGTCCCTTATTATGTTAAAACCTAGTTTCTGATTGAAAAAAACTACACTTGGCACTCTTGCGCTTAGTACTGATATTTTTTCAAGACACAAAGTAAGATAAGAAAAAAAAAGCCATAAAACAAACAGTTATTTCATTTGATGATAATCTATTTAGACCAAAATAATGTATTTTAAGTTATTAGTTATATTTTTGAATCATGCAGGTAATATATCGATTACAAAAGCTTACATCGTACCCAGGACTGCTATAAAAAAGGAATGGTCTTTTGCCATTTTTCTGTTAGTGCGGTAAGCTATACGGAAAATACTGGTCACAGCCAGCATCTTAAGTGTGCATTGTGCTAAGCATCAGTAGGTGCATTTACCAATAAATGATGTGGCACTTGTCTGTAAGTGGTAATGAACTTTAACTACTAGTATTCTTCTGTTAGTGGTCATTCATTCGAAAAAAAAGATAGATCACAGCCATCGCCGGAAGCGTGCTTTGTGCTTAGCATCACTAGGTGGAACTACCGTACCAATATGGTTGATGTGTCATATTGTCTGTAAGCAAGAATAGACCTTGACCACTTCGG
This sequence comes from Arcuatula senhousia, assembly GCA_963971305.1. Classification (NCBI taxonomy): domain Eukaryota; kingdom Metazoa; phylum Mollusca; class Bivalvia; order Mytilida; family Mytilidae; genus Arcuatula; species Arcuatula senhousia. Next base: position 32,828,071 of record OZ020308.1, read on the forward strand.
TAAGTTGATGCTGACTCCGACGCTCGGAGTATCACATGAACCCATCATGCGTCTTATTCGTTAGGTAAAATTCTAATCGATATTTGAAATCATTGAATTTTGAATACATAACTTTTCTGTAATTCTTTAATTTTAGTTTTCAATGTATATCAACAGATCGAGTCAACTAGATTTAGTTCGACTTTTTCATCAATCAAACAATGATGGGTGTCTGGGTCATGCTATGAAAAAAATAAATTTAAGATATCACAGTTCACGGGAAAATTTATTCTTTTAATCACAATTCATGAAAACCTACAAAGGAACCAATCCCGCATAACAAAAATGCCCTCATCAATCCATTCGTAGATGTGCCTGGGCTGATTTTTTTGGCAAGAAGTTGAACCGTATTTGCATCTTATCATTGCTTTTCTTCGTCAGTGGGCTCAATTTCAATTACTTTTCCTATTGGACAATAAATAAAGCACAAACACTGTCTTTTTAGGTCCGGTGCGGGGCCCAGGTGGCGAATAGGCCCACAGCAGAGCCTAGCTTGTCGTAAGAGGCGACTAAAGGTCTTGGGATTCTGATGTCGGGTCAGTGCTCAGCCCACAGAGCGACCAAGTGTGTACCCTAGGTGGCTGAATAGGGTGACCCTCGTCCGCGGGGGTTGTCAGGTCTATAATACGGAAACCCTGACCGCTGACCATAGTGGGCCAACGTGTATGGAGAGTGCCACGCTTCATGCATGTAAAAGACCCCTTTGTGGACCGCCAAGTAGTGCACCACATAGGCTAAATTTTTCGCCCCTACCCATCTATCCCCTTTTCTGTGGTTCTTCAAAATTTACCGGTCCTCTGTTTCCCACCCCACCCCATATTTCATTCTCATCATCATTTCCTGTTCATGTTCATTTTATCATCCTTTTCATGTTCATCGCCTGTAAATAACATATACAGCGTTGCACGGGCGTGAAACACCAACTCACTGTCTATTTAGTACATATATCTTGTATTAAAATGGAAGACCGATCCTGAACCAAAATTCGACAAAAGTCCGATCCTGAACACATTTTCTCAAGATTAATATGCAAATTACCTTAGGACTGCTCCTTGACATAAACAAAACTTTTAAATCTAAATTGTGAACATCTTTCAAAATATATTCGTACAACATGAATGACGATTGGTGACTTCCCATTAAAGAATGCTTCCAGAGTTACGTTTCGGTAAGTAAAGCCAATAGTTTTGTGTAAAATTACCGATTTCAGGAGAAATGCCCGCTTCGATTTTCATTTCAGATGTTTACTCGACTTTGGGAGTCTTATATGGAAAATCCATCCATGCTTTTTTCTTTCGGTCTTTTATATGTAGTAGACAATTCTATTATCTTCCTTCGGAGACATATAAGATTTTGTAAAGTGCTGTAGATTTCATACAATACAACTGAAAAGAAACCCCCCTGATTTGGCCCGACGAAGTGTCTGCCATCTTGAAATGACCGATCCTTCTCACGTACACGACAGTGATTAAGATATATTGATGATGTCCTTTCTGTCAATAACACTTCATTTGGTAGATGGATTCCTTCGATATATCCTCCAGAATTGGAGATTAAAGAGGCCACCGAATCAAACTGCTTCACGTCAATCTTGGATTTGCACCTCGAATTTGACCCAGGTGGTCATCACAGTACAAAAATTACGATAAAAGAGACGATTTTAATTTCAAATTATTAATTCTCCTAATCTACAGAGCAATATACCTACTTCCCCTGCATACGGTGTTTATATTTCACAACTTATTCAATATGCCAGAGCTTGCACACATTTCACAGATTTTTTTATCAGACACCGATTTCTTCGTGTCCGACTTTTGGAGCAGGGCTATAAGAAAATACGTCTCATACGATCCCTAAAAACATTCTTTCTTCGTTATCAGCCACTAGTAGAAAAGTTCAAAATTGAGTTAAAAGATATGGTGGTTTATTGTTTTAACAGATGTTTGACTGATCTGCTGTACTGAGATGATCACCTCAATATCCCTATTGTGTCTCACAACTATGTTGTGTTTTATGGTCATTACCGGATCCTAAGATCGCAATGGAAGAGGGAGGTTTGGCGCCATAAAACCTGGTTTAACCCACCATTTCGTTTGTAGTTCCTGTACCAAGTCAGGACCATTGCGATCCACCAATTCTCCGGTATGACTGATTCGTTTTTGTCATTTTCTCTGGACAATGAGATTGATCATTCAAGTTCGGTAGTTTTGTTATTACCTTTATTTGCTTACATGTTCAGCTCATTTAGCTCTACAAAAGGTCTTTATAGGGTCGACATCAAGACAGGTGAGCGATTCAGCTCCTGGCAGCCTCTTGTTTATGTGAGTTTGTTGCTTGTTGCTGACAATAATATTTAGTCAATTAATTTACGTTTTACTATGATACATGTTTATCAGTTCACGACTATAATGAAATAACATGCACAATTTTGTCGATCTACAATTCTTATCTTGTACTACTTAAAAGGGAAGGTCAATGTCTTCTTAAATCCATTCAGTAAGTGTGAGCCGCCTGTTCCTACGTATACAGAAATGTTCGCTTGGTTTTGTTTTATTGTGGTTCTGTCACTTTGTCAAGGATCTTCAAACAAACGTCTTCTATTGAATGATCCTGATGTTCAGGCGCGCCTTCAAAACATGGAGCATCAATTGCAGCTACTGACTCAACAAAACCAACAACTGATCCAAGAGGTGAAGACTTTAAAGGAAAACGATCGAAAAGGTACCGAAAAATCATTTTATTTTTATAAAGGAGGCAACGATTCGAACTGTTTTGTTTTTCAAATGCGATATGCTTTTTACATTCTTTCACCTCACATTTCGTTTGACGATTTCTTGCATTCAATTTGAACATTTACATCTCATAAATCAACAGGAATTTGGGAAGAAGGACATTACGGATTCTATGAAGTCCGCTTTAACTTCTAATTTAATTCTTGAAATCGACAAAAAGGAAGGCTTTGTACAAAACGCCAGAACAAACGTGATGACTTAAACTTTCCCATCGCTAACTTTCCTCCTATTTTGTGTAGTAGTATAAGGTCCACCAAAGCTTACGTTTTATAACTGATTGGTTATACATGAGACTGTAGTAAATGTTGTAAATATTTTAATAGAGCACCGGGTCTGAAATGCAAATTGCTAAATACAAGGTCGTGTTGCTTTCCGGGTGTTGAAAACATGTGGTCGTAGACAAAAACAAGATTTCCTTCTCCAAGATAGTACAGATGCTGGTTAAAAATTAAAGGGTTGGTATTGTCGTTCTTTACTTAGTTGACCGACACTAAATTCATCGTTGGCACCGTGCTTCAGTTGCATGCTCTTATATATTTTCGAGTACTGGAATATGTGTTGGAAAAACACAGTTTACATATTTCCAAAATTTGACAACGTTTGGCTGTTTCTTTAAAAATTGATAAATTTATCTGTTTGGTCGTTGTTGTAATATTTGTTGGCATTTTATTATTTTTTTTAAATCAAATTTAATATTCTACCGGTTTTCCAAGTTTTCTACTCCTAGCGTGTCTGATGAAGGTTAATCCAGAAAAGCGCTTCACATGCAGTGAAATTTTGCTTTTGTACATTTATTAAAATCATTTCAATATGTGGATCGTGTCTTTTTGGCACATATTCCATATTCTTTCGTTTTTTAATAATTTAAATTGGACTTGAATCATATGATTTCAATCAAGGGCCAATTGCCAATCAGCGAGCAGCGACCGCTGGTCACATTGAAGGCTGCTGGCTGTTTGTTTTCCGTTTTGGAATTTTTATATAGCCCAGGCGCGGATTCAAGCGAAAAATAGACTTTTTAACATGAAATCAATCAAAAAAGACCAAAAAATTTTGCGCGTTCCACTTGGCGAATTTTTACTACCCGGGCCCCCTCTAACCGAAAGTCCTGGATCCGCGCCTGTTGTCGTTTATATTGTAGGTTATGTCGCGTACACTAATTCAACATCTCATTATCACGATAGGTCCCGTGTCCGGCGAGAGAGATGTTTTTTCGAGAGGCATATCCATTTGTCCCGGTTTTTTCAAGAGAATAATCAATAACAAGAGGCTCCCAGGAGCCTGAATCGCTCACCTGGTCTTGATGTCGACCCTATAAAAACTTTTCTAGAGCTAAATGAGCTGAGCAAGTAACAGCTTTTCTCTATCTACTATAGTTTCATTCTGTAGCCATAGGCCCAAATCATAAAAAAATGTTATTTTAGGGGCCATAACCCCTATAAGGAGTCATCTGACAACTTTGACCCTATGAAAACTTTTGTAGCGCTAAATGAACTAAACATTTTAAAAGCAAGCAACGGCTTCTCACTATACCTGCTATAGTTTTCATTCCATAAGCCAAAAACATAAAAGAACGTTATCTTAGGGACCGAAACCCCTATAAGCGGACATTTGACAACTTCGACCCTATGGAGACTTTTGAAGAGCTCAATAAGCTGAACATTTAAGCAAGCAACAGCTTCTCTCTATCTATAGTTTTCATTCCATAAGCCAAAAATATGAAAAAACCATTATTTTAGGGGCTGTAACCCCTTTAAGGGGTCATCTGACAACTTCGACCTGGAGACTTTTGTAGGCTAAATGAGCTGAACAATTAAGCAAGCAACAACTTTTCTCTATCTGTCATAGTTTTCATTCTATAAGCCAAAAACATGAAAAATGCTATTTTTCATCTTTAAGGGGCCGTAACTCCTATAAGGGGTCATCTGACGACTACGACTCAACGCAGACTTTGGTAGAGCTTTTGATGCTGAAGCAGCAGCGTGGCATCAGATTTCATCTATCTCTAATACTTTTTGATTTACAAGCCAAAAACAGTAGTCTGACCCCCCCTGGTCTATTTTTAGTAACGGTGGCCATGTTGTTTAGACGGCGGTCACCATTTGTGCAATCTTGGTAGAGGACATTCCATAGATAAAGTGTGCAAAGTTTCAAAACAATCCCTTCAGTCGTTTCGGAGAAGATTTTCAAAGAAAAGTTAACGACGACGACGGACGCTAAGTGATGGCAATAGCTCGGTCAAGTGAGCTAAAAAGGTAAAAAATAAGGATATTTCATGATTTTTAACGAAAACGAAAACGAAAAACTAAAGCTACCAACGAGGCGAGCACAGTTTAGTTGTATGATATTGTATAACCTCACTTATTCGTATTTAAAAATGTGATAACTAAATTAAAATATCAGTTATTTAAGGAATGTTTACCTTTCTGCATTTTTCACCCCATATTTTGTATGAAATAGGTGAGAATTATTAATGAACATCGATATGATATAACAGCATCCTGAATTTTGATGCTATAGTGTGACATCTGACATTTTTTAATTTAAAAAAGTGTAGCCGTCCAGGCTTTTTCGAGAGGCGTCTAGGGTTTTTCAAGAGGTCCATGTTTTTTCATACATTGCATAGACAGTTACGGTGTGTGTTGTATAGCTCTCAAACTTTTAAAATACATTCAATGTTGCTAAAAGGCACTTATTATTAACAAGCAGAACATCTAGCCCGCTTCTTTTTATGCTGTGTGAGTGTTTGCGCGTGCATGGAACTACGATACTATGGTGCGTTTAATATGGTGGTGCAGCAACAACATATCTCAACAGCAGGCTCGCAGCCTGGGTCTTGCTATGTCACAAAAACTTTCAGCCACGCTTTTCCTGGCAACTACATGTAACAGGCTTTTGATACTTTGCATGCATCTTCATTCTATAGTACTATTTAGTGTAAAGCGATATCAAGCCCACAAAATCGCGAAATACTTATATATAATAAATAGCATAATTATAATATGTAACGTCATCTTCGCTAGCTAAGGGTTACGATCCGCCATCTCTCATCTTCTCAAAATAAGCAATAGCCGATCATAACCGTTGGCAATAGCGAAGAGGGTGTATAGAAAACTTGCGTACAAATTTCCGTCGCACTTTTCCATGCACCAGCCTTTTTAAACTTTGCATGCAGTTACATTCTATGCATGTATTACTATGAAGTATTGCTATTTTGAATGTTAAAATGAATTATATCCTGTTTAACTAATTCTGAAAAAATTGTAAATAATGGACTCGTATTCAAATTTTCATAATTTCCGGCTCCGGTATCACAGTTGATTCGTTACTCTAGAGCTTGCGGTTATTACATCAATTTCCTTGGCAGAGCGTCACGTTTGACACAGAAATTGCTTCAACAGAGAGTTATGTTGCTCCACGGTTGCTGTCTTCACTCAACAAACTTTACGGTAGACACCGTGCACTCGTAGACAAATATTGGATTTCTATTTTTCAAATGAGTGCAGATGTTGTTTTGTCGCAGAAATTTGTTTTGTCTTTCTTTAACGGATTTGACACACTGAATTGGAAATTAGCATTACGACGGGTGTGCTATAGCAGACAGGAACGGCTTACTCCTCCGGAGCACCTGAGTTCATTCTTGTAACGACTTGAGTTTGCGTTGTTGATTTCTGTTCGGTTAATTTTGTGTTTCTTCGTGCTTTTCTTGTTCGTGTTTACCACTGAGTTTCGTCGTTGCCCTTTCGGACTTTGACAATCGAATTCCCCATTGGTGCCTCTTTGCTTCTTTCGTTTATTTCCGGGTTAGGTCTAGGGGTGTTAAAATTATGCATACTTTGAATGCAGCTTCATCAAGTTGAATTAAATTGAGTAAAATTAGTTTTAGCCCATTGTTTATCTACTTCCTGCTTACCAAAACATATGCGCAGGCGATATTTGCCTTTCGGGGAAAGCGGTCATCTTATTTTCCCTTGTGTTAAAATACAAGCATTATTGTCACGACTGAGGCGCGTTTCGTATACTCATCGGCGGCCCTCTAACAAACATATTAAAAAACCAAACAAAACTCAAATATGCTTAACTGAAATTCATTTTATTATTGAGATTAACATAGGCCTTATGTAGAGAGAAGCTCAGAGTTTTGAAATCTACACGGATATATCATAAGTTTTTTATGTATTTTTCAACAACAAAAATTGTTGACGCTTGGACGATCGAGCTCAATGTGGAATATTAAAACCTCACCAGCAGCGAAATACTATACACAGACGTAAGAGATTTAATAGAAAAAAGTTTTGCTCCGCCTGGCTTGTGTTTCGTCTAGAAATTTCCTGCTTTAGATTTCTTACCTTCTTTCACATTTTTATACATGTACGTGAAAAAATGCACAAGAATATGAAATTCATTTTAGATTTACCACACATAATAATTTAAAAGACGTGAACTGCCACAAAAACATTGGTTTAACTGTTTGAATTTTTTGCACCGGTCGATTCATCTTGTTTACGCATTTCTTTTTTTCCCTCTATACATGTATAATTGATAGTTTCATCGACAATTAAGCTACATTGTAGATCGAAAATAGATGGTAATTTACCTTTCAAACTATTGCACCCTAACAGAAACGTTTTTTTTTCTTTTGGGGGACAATTACTCAACATATTTGAGAAAGTAACAAATGTAAAACATTCTCGTCAAAAAACTACATGTAGTCTTTGATGTTTTGCACGTAACATGTTAGAATGTATGTTAGGTCGATGGGAGGGGTGATAGTTTCCATTGAAAACGCATAGTTTCTGCAAAATCAAGTGCCTCTCTGGATTCAAAATTTTGAAAAAAACCAGGACGCCTCTCGAAAAAACCGGACAAGTTGTTGGGCCTCTCGAAAAAATAGATTAATTTTTAAAAATCATCATTTTATGCTAGTTTATGGATTTTTTTTGTACAATTGTAATACATCGAACTTTATGAGTACTTTAAAATCTCTTTTTTTATTTGTTTCAACTTCAGCTTATAATTTACATGATTTTTTTTTTGTAAACGAACAGGTGAAAAAACCTGGACCTCTCTCGAAAAATCTGGACAATGCCTATCCTGTCGCCGATCATGGGATGTAGCGTGTATATACATGTATATAGTAAGCAGAAACTTAACTCATTCTCGTGTCGACTTGCGTTAACCTTGCTGATTGTGGTTTAGTTGTAAAATGTGTGGTATGGTCTGGGTATGTTTTTATGTCTATTGATTTGTTTGATCTTTTTGGATAGACAAACTTCTACAGCTCCGTTGGAATAACTTTTCTCAATTGCTTTTTAAAGTGGTTGTATTAAAATGTTGTGATAAAACTTGCTTCTATTATTTAAGCTGGTTCTACTTACATAAGATGGGGAAGAACCCAATGTCCAACAAACGTCTCTGAATTAGTTTATGTTGGTAAGTTGAAAATAATTTATATATCCAAAGCTTTACATTTATTGAAAAACATTATTGATACATGTTTGAACAATTGAGCAGAACAATTAATTTCTAGTTTATCATGACGATCCAAATCACAGAATTGCTTAGTCATTTTCGTACTTCTTTTCGATGACTCTATCGATCTAGTTTTTCCAATGTTACTTGAGAACAACAAACAAAAAAGATTCAAATGAATCTGCCCAAAAATGGAATTAATACAGTTCAAAGACATCCCATTGATTCTTGTGTATTATTCATTAAGTAAAAAATAATAAATATTTCATGCTTATATAGACCACATACAGATTTACGTTACACTCATAAAAGCACGGCTATATGGCATTTTAGATGACCTCACTCTGAGGTTTAGGTGTTACCCTGAGCGTCAGCGTCCGCATCCACGTACAGAAGAAAGGTTAAGGTCCAAACCTTGTACTGTACCAAATCTACCATATTTGTATGGTATATGTAGGTGCACCCAGTGATGTTACGCGCAATGCATATTTCGGATGCGGGCTGTGACTTTTTTTCATGGATGATCCCTTACAGAAGATTGGTTATAGTCCATTCTCACTTACTGACAAGTACCACATCAACCATGTTGGTACCTAGTGATGCTTATAGCAAAAAAATGCATCTTTCAGATGCTTGCTGGGGTCTGCATTTTCCGCATGTATGACCACTTACAGAAAAATGGTCGTATCAATTTCACTTTACTGACAAGTGCCCAACCGTTCTCCAGAAGCCGATGGTCCTACTAATGGCCCTGTCACACAATTACGTTTTAAGCCAACGTGTGCCGACGTTTTAAAATATATTTTTAACACGCTGGTGTGCGTTGCGTAAGTTTTGTATAAGTTATGAACACGTTACAAATACGTTAGCGAACGTCGGCGTGCTTTGGTGAACGTCGAGTGGGTCGCAAAATTTTGAACATGCTTTTAAAAATTGCCGACGTTCGCCCACGTTAATATTAAATTATTCGAACGTTAGACATAAGTTAGAAGGACGTTATACACACGCTGGTGTACGCTATGTGGTAGTTGTGCACACGTTGAAATGCGTTTGACAAACGCTAACCTAAATGGAAACAAACGTGTAACGTCAGTCTAACGATAAACTATCGCACATCTAGCGTCAGTCTAACGTGAAAAGAGCGCACAGAGCATCATTATAACGAACGAGTAGCGCGTAAACCCAAACATTTCATAAGTAAAATTGAATTCCAAGGGGGATAGTCAATTTCAAAAGCTTAAAATACTAATTCAACCTGAAAATAAATATATTTACAAAAAAAACAATGAACAAAGCAAAAAAAAAATCTTGAATATAACAAGGATAACTTAGATGGTCTGGGATGGAAAGTAATTCTTGCAAATTGTAATACACCCGTCGTGTAAGTGGACATTTTTTGGTAGGAAAATACTCAAATACAACGAGTAATGACAGATTAACTTCAATACTCATTTGAAATATGATGTATTTTTAATATTCATTAAGCACACGTGTTTTCTATTAAGGACATCCGTCATGCTGTCGGCGATCATTTAGGATAGGTCAAGTGCTGCAAAAAGCCGGATGCTAGGCAAACTCTACAGACCGGTATTTCTTACAAGTTTTTACTCATTTGAGATTTTAAGTGTTTGTTTAACAAGCGCAAATCATTCCTCTCTGTATATTATGGACATATCAAAATATAAAATTTGTATAATTTTTTTTATTCTTTTAGACTGAGTGCAAAAATTATCAATAATTGTGAATAATTATACAGTCATATTAATTGAACGCCGAAATCCAATATTTTTACAACGAACGAAACTAAATTTACATGATGTATCTATATTTATTGATCAATCCAACAATAATTTAAGACAGATAATAGATCTATTTGGGCTACTGTGAAATAATACTAAAATAAAAAGAACAGAATTCCTGGCTTCTCACCGAGAGCAAAAATTATAAGTTATACGAACGTTATGAATGCGTTCTGCAATCGTCAGACATGCGCTAGGCAATCGTCAAGTACGCTGGACAAATGCTATTGATAAGTTTTGAATAAGTTTGTCGTGTGTTGCAGGTAGTTAGTCTGACGCTATATATGCGTTCGTTCACCGAGATATTTTTTGAAACTTTTTAAAGCGACTGCCAACGTGTTCCAACGTTTTAGAAAATTATTCGAACGTTCGGCATACGTTGACTAAATCGTTATATTGTGACAGGGCCATAACACACTATGCCTTCCGCATGATTCAGATCTATCTGGAGCCGGATATACGGCACTGAATACGAATAAAACATTATGTGCACCTAGTGATGGTAAGCACAATACATGCTTAGGATGCTGGCTTTGACCTTTATTTTCACCAAATATGACCACTTTTAGAAGAATGGTTCAAGTTCATTCCGTCCTACTGACAGTGCCACATTAACCATATTGTTATGGTAGGTGCACCTAGTGACGCTTAGCACATTGCATGATTCGGATGCTGGTTATGACCTATATTTTCCGCTCGGGTGACTACTCAAGAAGTCCATTCCAGCTAACAGACAAGTAACACATTAATTAAAGTGGTATGATAGGTTCACCTTTGTGTGCTTAGCAAGATGCATGGTTCATTCTCGCTGTGACTTTCTTTTTCTACATGGATGAGCACTAGATTTTTTTATAAAGTTAGAGTCAATTCCCGCTACATTTGTAAGTGACAATAATGCGTTGCGATGTTAGCTTCGATAATCGATAGATTCCTTATGTTTATAATTAATCTTACCCGCCTATTCATCTCAGTAAAGAGCATAACTGCTTCCAGTACCGAAGCTGGCTAACTTCATCACACAGCTTAGAACAGGACTTATGATTAGCATCTAGAACAAAACACAGACAACCACATCAATAAAAGTGCTAGACTTACATGTTGAAAATTACCTTCAAAATGGAAAGAAATACAAGAAATCTTAATTTATTGCAACTCAATGCGTTCGATCATGAAAGCCGTGTTGTCTGTCCGTCGGACTTATCTTTTTTAAATGTGACAAATAACTATTTGTTAAATCATAATTACAGGGTTTGCTGCAGGACAGCGTTATGACCGTTCACCAGAAGCAGGTGGTCCTACTAACACACTATGCCTACCGCGTGACCCAGATCTTTCAAATATTTCATTATCATCTGATTGGAGCCGGATATACGGCACCGAATACGAATCCAACACATTTGCACATGACTCCAGTAATAATGACATGCCATGCTCGGTATGTAGGAATGACAAGACTGAATCGACAATAATGATACCTGGCAGACGATCTTGCTACAATGGATGGATTAAGGAATACCAGGGAATACTTGCCAGTGGAAATGAAGGCCACACCCCTTCTACTTATGAATGCATAGATTCAAAGCCCGAATACCTTCAGCATGGAGAAATTAACGAAAATGGTCATTTGTTTTATCCCGCGAAAACCAAGTGTGGTCCATTGCCATGTCCGCCGTACCACGACAACCTTCTCGTAGAGTGTGTCGTCTGTTCTAAATAAAATTATAGCTTTATAGTTTAGTTTCAACATATTTATATACCCCAGATCTGGGAAACAAGCTTGATGATTATGTGAACCCATAACCTGAGGCCTTCATAGCGGTCACATTAAACCTACTCTTATCAAACTCTACAAAGGATTAAGGTTAGATTTTCCGAAAATAGGAAATGGCATGGAAAGTCATCATATTAAAAATATTTACTAATCATTCATTTTAGATATTTTGCAATAGGAAACCACAAAACAAATAAAGTTTTAACCATCAGCTGTACGAAATTTGAGATTTTTTTGCATTAAAAGTGAAACTTGGCATCGCCAAATATACCCCTAAATGCAACAAATCTTTCTTATATTCACACCTACATCTTATTTTTTTTTTAGATTCATATAATCAGTTTAACTATTTACAACTTATCAGAAAGTGTAAGATAAAGTTTAATACATCATTAGTTGATTGAAGTGTTATGTTGGATTTAGAATCGATATGTTTGATTTTTTTACATCAGTCGATAAATGCTTCTTAGCTAGCTGTCAGTAACTGCGAGTGTTCTCAAGAGAGGTTCTTTACGTTTCTTTGTTCTCGTTTAGTACTCTTGTCTCAGATTCTCTCTTGGTGAATTGAAGCTTTATCGATTTGATTTTTAAAGTGTGTTATTTTTATGATTTGTATAAGATAAACAATAGGGATAAGTTTGGGCCCAAAAAACTACTTTAACCCCGCCACATTTTATATATGCCTGTCCTAAGCCAGGAATCATTGTCAAAGTTTTTGTTTGTCAACTATCTGTTTTTTTTGTTTTATATCCAGAAATGGGTCCTTCGTTGATAATCTAGGGATTTGTTTGAATCTTATGTATTGTATATCGTAAGTGACATCACGCGAGAGGAAACGAGATTACCTGTTCTAATTCATTAGTCGAGGAGCAGTCGCTGAGGACAGACGCTTTGTCCTCAGCTCCCTCTTTTACTGACCACGTGCAGTTTTTGTTATTTGCTACCTAGTAATTGTAAGTTTTCCTTCTTCATTTTTTTTATTTAATAGTAGAATTGTTCAGTGGATTTTGTCCACTGTATTTGTTTTATTTTTTTTTTTAAATTAAGTTACCTGTGATTTTATTTTTAGCGTTTTGTCCGAGTTGATTAGTTCCTGGGTGTTATTCATGTTTAACGATCTTTTTTGTACGAGTTGATGTGTTCCTCGTGTTTTTGATTGCATATTGTAGCTTTAATTTATTTTTCGAGTGGATTTGTTCCTCGATTTGTTTTTATTTTTAGACCTTGGCGTGTTCCAAGGTGTGTTTGCTTTCCCCGAGTTGATTAGTTCCTCGGCTTTATTTTTTGCTTTATGCTCTTTTTTGGACGAGTTGATTTGTTCCTCGTGTTTTTTACAGCATTGTGTAGTTTTGATTTATTTTTCGAGTGGATTTGTTCCTCGATTTTGTCATTATTTTTTACCTTGGCGTTTTCCAAGGTGTGTTTGTTTTCTCCGAGTTCCTCGGTTTTAATTTTTTGTTTATACTATTTTTTGGACGAGTTGATTTGTTCCTCGTGTTTTTAATAGCATTTTGTATTTTTGACCTTGGCGTTTCCCAAGGTGTGTTTGTTTTCCCCGTGTTGATAAGTTCCTCGGTTTTATTTTTGTTTTATGCTCTATTTTTTGACGAGTTTATTTGTTCCTCGTATTTTTCTTTGTTTTATGTTTATTATTTTTTTCTTATTTATTTTAACTTTCTTTTATTCTTTTCGAGTGGTTTTGTGCCTCGATTTACGTGTTTGTATTTTGACCTTGACGTTTCCCAAGGTGTGTTTGTTTTCACCGAGTTAATCTTGGTCGCGGATTTTACCTATTTTTTGTTAAAGATTATGTTTACCTTTTGGCTTTGAGAGAGTATAAATCAATATTTTTACTACACGTGCTTTTATTATCTTAAAAAAAATAGTAATCGCATAACGAATGTTAACTGAGCGGTGACTAGTTAAGTTTATATATTTGTATTAAGTAGATTGTGTAGGATTACTTCTTTCCCTTTACAGCTTTCACGAAAGAGAGATTTTAGTATTTATGTTTTCCTTTTATTTTGCCATTATTAACCTTAACTAGAGTCAATATGTAGAACGAGTTTAGGAAAAATTTACTATTTTTTGGTTTGAGCGTATATGAGCGTGGATGTTAAAAATTTTTTCCGTTAAACGCGTTTCAGTATTTTTTCCTTTTTTACATAATTTTCTAATTTTGTTATGATTTTTATGACTTTTTGTTAGTTCCTTGGATGTCTTGGTCACGTTGTTTCTTGACTGTTTTTCCCTTGTGTGTTATACCAGCTCCTTTTTTAGTCACGAGTTAACACATGTACTTTGTAGTTAATGTATTTTCTTTAGGCTTTGTATTGTAAGTTTCTTTTTCTAGCTTGTTCGTTTTAGCTATATTCATTTTTCCGGTGGCGGAGTTTTTTTATCTACATATTTTCTGACTTTCCTGTTGTATAAATTGTTTATTTTCTTCGGACATTCTAGTCTTTTGTGTTTGCGTATTTGTTGTTTTTTTATATTTGATACTTTAGTTTGTTTTTATTATGACCCGAATAGTACACGTTTATTCAGGATATTCAGTTTTATCCTTGCCTGTACACACGTCCGTTAGTCTGTACGTACGTTTTATTTTTGTTTACGGTAATTGGTACTGATCCATATATTAAGTAGTATTTTAGCAGATCTTATGATCTTTCTCTAGTAGATGTGGCGTCGACTCGGCCTCTATATTTATATATATACAAAAAAGAAATAACCTGATAAGTTTTGTTTTGTTTTTTAATGTGGATATTAATCATTTTTTAACTTGTTTTAGATGGCGACGACTGTTTTGAAAACCAGACATTCTTTAGTGGGCAAGAATCTTCTCCCTATGATCCTAGAGCTGAAGGGCGACGAAGAGCACCCTCTTTCATACTGTCGTTTGAAGAAGGACCATCCTTTGGATAATTACAATGCTGAAGAGTTGACGGCAGAATTCAAAAAGTTGACCGGTATTTACGCAGATGTATATAATTTTGTTTTCATATATAATTGTACATTTTTCACTATATATAGATGTTGGTACTTACTACTTATATTTGTTCTTTTATATTTTTACTTTAAGCTTTACCCTTTTTTGCTAAGTGTTTCTGTTTTTTATTAAGATGTCTCCAATTTTCTTTTACATCGTTAAGATTTTTGTTTAAGGATTTGTATTGGTGACAGATCCTATTCTTTAATATCTAAATTACTTTAAACTTTTGTAGCTTTTACTCTTTGAAGCGTTGTTCATGTAAGCTTCTACGATATTTTGCAGGTGAGACCGCTAAGGATGTTCTGCTCCTAGCAGGAAAAGATTGCAACTTTGAAAATCTGTTACTTCTGATGCATAGGACGATCCTTTACTGCAACGCAGTAGGTGCACCCAAGGGCTCCACGTTAACCTCCCAAGCTGACCACCAAACACCAGGTACATGTTTGTGTGTTCTATTTTAAAATTAATGATCATATTGGTTAATTACTTACTTGTATCTTTAATTCTTCTATACACCAGCTCTATTTTTATGTTATGACAATGGGGCTCTTTCTTAGTTTTAATCGCCTATGATCGTGTTTCCGTCCGTCCGATCAATTATGTGGACGGGTTTTTTTTTCTGATACCGTTGAATAGTTTTTCATTAATTCTGTTAGATTGTTTGCCACCGTATATTTTGTAGCGTCATTTTGCTTTGTCAAAATTTTATGAGGGTTTTACCTTTTCGTCTGGGAAATGCATGCAGTTGTATTTTATTTATTTTTATTATTTTATTTTATGTAGGCCCCAGTTCGGCTTCTGGTTCCATTACTCCTGTTACGCCTACTTCTGGTTTATCTTCTACCACTTCTGCACCTGCCGCTGCTTGTACCGGTGGAGATTTTGAGAAAAGAATGAAACACATGGAGGAAACTCTGTTAGATTTCAAAACCAAACAGTCAGAAGATAAAGTTGAGGAAGCTTTAAAAAATGTAATAACTTTAGCAAGTAGACCAAAACTTACTTCTGCTAGCGTTCTTTTAGCGGCTCTAGAAGTCTTAGTTCAAAATGCTACAAAGGCTGGTAATAAAGAAACGGATTACTATGTTAAAGCCTTACAAGCCTGTCGTCAGTATGAGGATCATCCAGATATTTGTAACCTTTGCTTAAAACTACTGGGTTCTAATGAAGATAAAAAGATCTCTAACACTATCGCTGATTGGGTGAAATCAAGGAAGTACGAAATTAAGCAAGAAAAAAAAAGAAGAAAACGACAAAGTTGTTAGTGTCAATCCTCTTAAACCACAACCGACATGTGGCTCTTTTCTACCGTATCCACCTTATCCTATGCAATATGGTAACCCATCAGGAATGCATTTTGGTTATCCATCAGGCTTTCCAGCCTTTGGGTTTGGCCCTGCTATGTCACAGTTTCCTCCGATGAGGCGACCTCATTTTCGTGCCGGCAGACAGCGTCCAGCTAGAAATGTTTGTTATTTTTGTAAATCCACAGAACATTTCATTAATGTCATTAATGACTGTCCGAAATTAAAAAAAGAAAAATAATGTGTTCTTCAAGTTAAAACTTATAGAAATAGTAAAATTTCTTTCTTTGTTGGTTTTGTTTTTCCTTATTCCTTTCAATTTTGTTTTCTGATCCTTATTCCGGGGGAATCTTATCCCTTAGTGGCTTTGTCACGTGGAATGGGGGGTGGAGAACTTTTCTCTGTAATTTACTTTCAGGTTCCTGACTTGTCTAAAAGACAAAAATTTGTGCCTGAAATTCCTCAATGGGAGTTAGATTCTGGTTTCAACCCTTCAGTGATAAAGAAAAGATCGTGTACCGCTGATAGGGTAAATTACAGAGGAGAGGTTATCCAACCCCCATTCCGGGTTACAAGTGCTGAAAGTGTAGTAAAAGGAGAAAAGTTTGATTTTGAACATTTGCCATTAAGAGACCCTGACTCGTTCATTGCAGGAAATTTACATTACAATGTAAAGGAGTGGGAAAAAATTAATGCTAGTGATGAAATTTTGTCTTGGTTAAGATATGGAGTTAATGTAGAAGATTATTTCAAACATTTCAAAGGAAATTTTGCTGGGAAATCGTACGATTCACCTTCTCCCCCATTTAATTATTTCAACAATTCTAGTAGTTTCATTGTAGAAACTTTGAAACTTTGAATGAAAGGGTAAAAAATGGTTCCATGACTGTGTGGGGTCGGGTAGGAGAATGTGATCCTCCCCATTTGATTATGCCGTTAACTGTTGAGCCTACTAAACCTAGGCTCTGTCATGATGAGAGATTTCTAAATCTTTGGATTTGTGACAAACCATTTTATTTGGATACTTTAAAAGATGTTCCCAGAATGATTCAAAGAAATTCATTTATGACTAGTGTCGATGACAAATCAGGGTATGATCACATTCTCTTACACGAGTCTTCACGCAAGTATTTTGGTGTACAATTCGGTGGTTGGTATTTAGTATATAACACTATTAGCTTTGGTTTTAAGACCAGTGCCTACATTTACAACACTACTGGTCTCGCTGCCACCAGTTATTGTAGACAATTAGGAGCCCCATGCCTTCAGTACATTGATGACCGACTTATTGGGGAACTACTATCCTCTTTCGAAGAAGGGAAAGTTAGGGCAATTAAGGCTTTATAATGTAATATGCCAAATTCTAACTAGACTAGGTTACTTTATTGGTCTAAATAAATCTGTTTTTATTCCTAGCCAGATCTTGAAATTTTTAGGTATGTTGGTTGATTCAGTCAGATTAGCATTTTTAGTCCCAGAAATTAAGAGGCAATCATTTGCTAATTTGAGGGATTTCATTCTTGGTCAGGATACTGTAGATTTGAAAACTTTACAACGCTTTTCTGGTAAATGCATTTCATTTTTACTTGCTATTCCTTCCGCTAAACTCTTTACTCGTGAAGTTAATATGGCAATCAGTAGTATGGCAAAAAACTCAAGGTCAATCAAGGTAACTGGAGATTTAAAAAGTGAAATTCAATACTGGAAATTCCTAGATGTTTGGGAGGGTTCTTTCACCTGGCGTAAAGAACACCATTTGCAACTCTGTTTATCCACAGATGCTTCTCTCTATCGCTGGGGTGCCGCTTTAGATTCACAAACCACTCTTGGTGACTATTTCGATAAGTCAGATAAGCGTCCTATTCACGAAAAGGAATGCGACACACTTGTTGCTTTACAAAGTAAGGTTAAGAACCATAGAGTAGATGCCTATGTGGATAGTAAGGTATTTATAGGAGCATGGGAAAATCAGAAAAGTAGGACATCTTCCCTTATTAATTGGAGTAAGGAAATGTTTAGTTTTCTTCAGAAGAACAATATTGATTTGAGGCTGCATTATGTCCCTTCTTCTGCTGATTCTGAGTCCAGAAAGTTGTCTTTGCAAGATTCTATGTTGTCCAAGAAATCTTGGGAGTTGGTTGAAGAAAGATTTGGCCCTCATGCTGTTGACTTAACGTCCTTAGATTCCAATGTCATGGTTGATTGTAAAGGGTTGCCATTAAAGCATTTTACACCCTACCCTACACCCAAGTCGGCAGGTGTTAATGTTTTTGCACAGAATTTGTCGGGCGTTAGAGGTCTTTATGCCTTTCCTCCATATTGTTTAATTTCGCCCCTCCTTCAGTTTTTTTCAAGAACAAGCTCCTGTAGTGTGTACAATGGTCTTTCCAGAGGAGAATCCTTTGCCATTTTGGTGGCCTAAAGTTTCTGCATTGGCTCGTGAAAAATTTGTGTTAGGGGTTCCAGGTGATATGAATGTTATCCTCTCGCCCTCTGTCAGTGGATTTGTTCCAAGGAAACTTAATTGTACTTTATTAGTTGCCAAATTAGTTTTTGATCGCACCCTTTAACCAAAGTGTTTACAATTGTTTGGTCCGATATTTGTTTTTTTTTCTCCTGGTTTATATACAACTATTTTATTTGTAGGTTCCAAGGGTATGGAAACCAGCTGAGTTGTGTGGCTTATGTAGATACCCCAATGATTTTCACTTCAAATTCTGTCAATCTTAAGTGGAAAAGAAAATACAGTTTTAATTCCTAATCATAAAGTTAGTTTATCAGAGAATATATGCGAACAGAGGCTGCGTTTCTTGGATAATTTGATTGATAATGGAGCTTATAACAAAAGAAAGTCTAGCCTCCAAAAGGAATTAGAAAAATTCTTGTTGTCGTCCTCAAAATTTATACACGATGCATCTCCAGAAGATATAAGAAAATTTCTAGTCTATAAAGATGTTGACGGGAAAACTCAAATACATGATATTAGTTGTAAACACGTTGGTGAAACGGGGCGTTTTTCATGTGGATGTCCTGTAAGACTTGCTTGGGGTACAATCCAATCTATGATTGGGCGGCTTAGAACAATATTCGAGAATTTAGGAAAGGGTAAAGTTTGGGATAATTCTTCTTGTGTAGGGAATCCAGCATATAGTGCACAAGTGGATAGATATTTGGAAGCAGTCCAACTTGAACAATGCGTTTCTCATGTTGCAGTTAAACAGGCAAAACCTCTATTTGTCAACAAATTAAAAATTATATGTCAGTTTATTCACGAAAAGCTAAAAGATGAGACTATTCCGGTAAAAGACAAATTTATCTATTTACGTGATCAAGCGTTTTTTAAATTGCAAGTCTTTGCGGGTGATCGTGCAGGCGATTTAGGGAAATGCTTAAGCCAGGAAGTTCGAAAATTACCAGGTGACGAAGGTTTCCTATATTTTCTGGTAAAACATTTAAAAAGGGTAGAAAAAATGTATTCGCGGTTCAACGAATTGAAAATAGCATTGTTTGTCCTATTGCAGGTCTTATTAAATATGTTAAGGAAGCGAAAGATTTAGGGATTGATCTCACTTCTGGCTATTTATTCCGCCTAGTCGACGCTAAAAAAACAAGTTTTAGAGCTTCCTTTCTCCTCATCTGCAGTCTATTCCCGATTGAAGGTTTATTTGCGAACTTTAAACATTGATGAGGGTGAAACCCCTCATAGTCTTAGAGGTGGTTGCGCAGTAACTCTGGCTCTGAATGGTTGTGGTAATACTAAAGATATTATGGACCATGTTGGCTGGTTTTCAAAAGACTCCTTTTTGCATTATTCTAGATTAAATAAGATAATCGATTCGGGTTCTGTGAGCTACATGTTTAAGCAAGTGGCTAGTTCAGACATAGATACCGCCTCTGTCCTCAAAGAAATGGGCGATACAGGTCATCTTCAACCAGCATTTCCTTTTATGTAATGTTATGTTGTCTGTACTATATATAATAAATATCATTTTTGTTGTTTTGTTTTATTTCCTACACTTCCCATTTAATTTATTAGATAATCTAGGGAAATCTAGGGAATTTAGAGGTTTGTAAAATTCGGAATCCACATTGAAAATGCGACACCCTATAGTTTTTCGTTTTGTCTGTCTGTCCTTACGATCATAAAAAACATGAGAAACTATTTAGGTTTGAAACTTTACTTGGTCATGTTTAGTACCATTTGTAGATTGACAATGTTATGCAATTCCGTTATTCTGTAATTTAGATTTTTTCGACTTTTTTGTTAGTTTTAGTTTTGAGTGTTGGGTTTAAATTCTGTGATAATTTTTGTTTTTTTTTTATATATTTGGTGTTCATTCATCTTTAACACGGATAAAATTTCTAGTTCCAAAACTCATCTCGTTGACAAGAGTGTGATGCTACTTAAGATATAGTCATATCGTAAGTGACATCACGCGAGAGGAAACAAGATTACCTGTTCTAATTCATTAGTCGAGGAGCAGTAGGATAGGATAGAAATTGTCCAATAGTGGAATCGTATCTTTTAGTTTGTTTGAACTGGGAATTAAAGCACTCTGAATATGAGAGAATATTTGTAGGGGAATTTTGTTTTGTTTTCCCCACCTCCCTCCCTTTGGCTATATTTTGAGTGGTGTACACTCTTCCAACTAACACTCCAAAAATTTATAGTTCCAAAACTCATCTCGTTGACAAGAGTGTGATGCTACTTAAGATATAGTCATTTTTATTCTTGGTCCAATGCGAGACAGCGAGCAGTGACCGCTAGTCATGTTGAAGACTGCTGGCTGTTTTCCATCGTGATTTTTTTTTTAATTGCCGTTTCTTTTATGTTGGTTGTGTTGCATGCACTAATTCCACATCTCTTTATCGTCTATCTAAGTTGATTTTTATTTTATGAAAATAGTCTTAATTTGGGCAAAATGGCTACAAATTTGCAAAATCCTCACAATTTGTCATCTTCAACGTATGTTGAACTGAAAAAGGAACAGCAACTTAGGACTTTTCCTTCATATATTACTTTTGTAGGGTCAGAACATTTAACAATTAAGTACCACTCTTTATAAGAATCATGCAAAGAGCGATTCATGGGTGGAAAGCCCACACCAATTTATTTTTGATGTTATACTCCTACTAGCATTCTGCTTTGATCTTTTATGCTCTTTTCCCAAACTAGCCCTGGTCCTGAGAGAAAAAAAAAATATATACAATGCATTGGAAAGGGAGATAACTCTTAAAATTGTCAATAATTCATATAGAAACCATTGTTACAAAATGGCAAGATAATTGTTATTTATTTCTTATTTTATATACTTTGAACTATCTTTCGTTAAAAATAAACCACTGTAGCCCTTTTAATCGATGAATCACTTTTCTTCAATTTTGCATGATTCTTAGGTGGGCTACTACTTAAGGTAAGAATAAATGTTTAATACTTTAAAACTTTGCCCCCTGACCAGAATATATATTTAAGGATGCATGCATGTTCGCTACTATACATTAAAGATAAGGTTAGGTAGGTATAAAGGTATAATGTAAAGGTTTGTGACCTCGTTTTCAGGACAATGGACGTTTCAATTTTAACGGAAAATGGTTTTCTCTGACTTTTTTATAGGTTTACCATTAGCACTATTAAAATCACTATCGTGTACGTGGGAAGGATCGGTTATTTCAAGATGGCAGACACTTCGTTGGGCCAAATCAGGGGGTTGTCTTTTCAATGGTATTGTATGAAATCTACAGCACTTAAATATTGTCGAAGGAACGTCACATAATTGTCTTCTCCATATAAAAGACCCATAGAAAAAAGTGTGGATGAATTTTTCATAAAAGACTCCCAAATGTGAGTTAAAATCTGAAATAAAAATGAAATGAAGCGGACATTCCTCCTGAAATCGGTGAATTTACACAAAACTATGGGCTTAACTTACCAAAACGCATTCCTTTAGGCATTCCTTAATAGGAAGCCACCAAATGGCATTCATAGTGTACGAATAAAATTATGTTGAAATATGTTCACAATATATAATTTAAAGTTTTGTATATGTCAAGGATCAGTCAGGATGTAATTTGCATATTTTGAGAAAACACATTCTGGATCGGTCTACAAATGTAGTTCAAGCACTTTTATATTTCAATACGAGAGTTGTGTGCCAAATAGACGGTGTCTGTGCTTTATTCGTTGTCCAATATGAATAGTAATCGGAATTGAGTGCACTAATGAACGGGAAACAATTGCGGTTCAACGATAACCACCATAACATATTATTCTTGCCAAAAATATTCTGGTTCAGCCCGGGGGTAATTTTGTGATGCGTGATTGGTACATTTTTTACTTTCAGTACATTGTGATTCAAATAATTATTTTCCCGTGAACTGTAACATCTAAAAAATATCTGTGAACCGTGACCAAGACCCCAATCACGAATCCATCTACAAGGTATCGTGGTTTATCTTTAAGCATTGAACTTCCGCCTACGTCATCACCCAAAGAGACTATACAATCATGTCATCTCAATCTTATTATGTCTCCCAAACAAAGTTTTGGGAGGCGTATTGTTTTTGTCCGGTTTCTTCTTCTTCTTCTTCTTCTTCTTCTTCTTTTTTTCCTTCTTCTTCTTCTTCTTCTTCTTCTTCTTCTTCTTCTTCTTCTTCTTCTTCTTCTTCTTCTTCTTCTTCTTCTTCTTCTTCTTCTTCTGCTTCTTCTTCTTCTTCTTTCCGCCTAGTCTTTTCCGACCACTTTTTCATAAAATGACCAATCAATATGAAACTTTGGGAATATGTTGAGGGTGACCTGAAGTTTTGCAAACGACTTTTAAAATTTTCAAAATGGCCGCCGTTTCAATGGAAACAGGATAAGGTCATTATATAGGACATTGCAATATCTCGGTACCCTAGCTGCGCATGGTTCTGAAATTTTGTAGGGTGATAGAGCAAAACATTCTCTTTAATAATACGAAAAAAAATTTTGAAACGTTTTTTACGGTTTTCGAGATATATTAAAATGAAAATGTGATTTTAAAGGAGATTATAAGAATCTAACACCGGTGTTAGTGCAAGATAAGGAAATCTCTGACACCCCGAGGGTAAGATTTCAAGTCTGCAACGAGGCTCTGCCGAATTGCAGATGTAAAGAAATCTTACCCAAGGGTGTCGGAGATTTCCTTATCTTGCCCTAATCATCGGTGTTTGATTATTTTTCTCACTAAACCCGTAAATTGTACAACGTGGATTTGTTTACAAAACATAGCGTATGACGTAAGCAATAGAGTTACGTCCCTTGGAAACTGCACGAGGCTATCTCACATGGGGTGGTGTGAGACAGAAAAATCTCACATCGCTAAAAATAGGAACTGTCCTGTCCAAAAAGTGAGAAAATCGGGTCAAAATTTTAATACAAGCTGTCTGATTATGATGAAAATTGGAATACTGATAGATTATGATGTTGCGAGTAATATTCTATCACTAAAATTAAAATTCGACGATGGCGGCCATTTTGAATCCAAGATGGCCGCCAAAAATTCAAAGTGGTCTGATTATGATGAAAATTGGTATTATACTGATAGATTATGATGTTGCAAGTAATATTCTATAACTAAAAATAAAATTTGACGATGGTGGCCATTTTGAATCCAAGATGGCCGCCAAAATTTCAAAGTGATCTGATTATCATGAAAATTGGTATACTGATAGATGATGATGTTGCGAGTAATATTCTATAACTATAAAATTAAAATTCGACGATGGCTGCCCTTTTGAATCACAGATGGCCGCCAAAAATTGAAAGTGGTCTGATTATGATGAAAATTGGTATACTGATAGATTATGTTGTTGCGAGTAATATTCAATTACTAAAATTAAAATTTGACGATGGTGGCCATTTTGAATCCAAGATGGCCGCCAAAATTTCAAAGTTGTCTGATTATGATGAAAATTAGTATACTGATAGATTAGGATGTTGCGAGAAATATTCCATAACTAAAATTAAAATTCGACGATGGCGGTCATTTTGAATCCAAGATGGCCGCCAAAAATTCAAAGTGGTATGATTATGATGAAATTTGGTATATTACTGATAGATTATGATGTTGCGAGTAATATTCTATAACTAATATTTAAATTTGACGATAGTGGCCATTTTGAATCCAAGATTGCCGCCAAAATTTCAAAGTGGTCTGATTATGATGAAAATTAGTATACTGATAGATTATGATGTTGCAAGTAATATATTTTTTATAACTAAAATTAAAATTTGACGATGGTGGCCATTTTGAATCCAAGATGGCCGTCAAAAATTCAAAGTGGTCTGATTATGATGAAAATTGGTATATAACTGATAGATTATGATGTTACGAGTAATATTCTATAACTAATATAAAATTTGACGATAGTGGCCATTTTGAATCCAAGATGGCCGCCAAAATTTCAAAGTGGTCTGATTATGATGAAAATTGGTATACTGATAGATTATGATGTTGCGAATAATATTTTATAACTAAAATTAAAATTCGACGATGGCGGCCATTTTGAATCCAAGATGGCCGCCAAAAATTCAAAATGGTCTGATTATGATGAAAATTGGTATACTGATAGATTATGATGTTGCCAAAAATATGCTAAAACTAAAATTTAAATTCGATGATGGTTGCCATTTTGAATCCAAGATGGCCGCCAAAATTTTAAAGTGCTCCGATTTACATGAAAATTGATATTCAGGTGTTTTTTGACATGCTGAAGAGAACAGTGGCAATGGATGTTTGTTTGGGAGACATTCGTGTTTTTGCATACAAACACAATCATACCTAGTTTTATTTGCCTTGAACATTCGTGTAACATGAAATAACTATCCCTTAAGTGTATTGTAATCTATGGCTATGTTAGTCACGACATTGTCTAAATTGGCCCTTTTCTTCCATCACTTGGTAAATGCTTTTTCAGAGTCACGGGATCACTTTTTCCATCAGTTGCCATTCCGTACCTTATGAAACTCTGAAATGAACAATACTTTATACTGTTAATAAGCTGATTAGGATGTTTTGAATGATTCCCATTGTATAACTATTTTTTTCTTTTCTTAGTGAATTCTAATAATAATTTGAATTAAGGCAACTAAAAGAAACAGTTTTCGAAAAGACATTACATGACAATACTTACAAGACTTAATTGCTGCACCTACGTCATCACCCAATGAGACTATACCGATTAGAATAGATTTTGATTTTGAAAAATTACCAAGAAACTTAAATGAACATATTTTTAAAAGTCTAATTATTTTACCCAATTATCTGTTTAAATTTACTTTTCTGATCATAGCTTGACTGTTAAAAAGGACAAACTGAATCTAGTTTTAATTACTCGATCTGTTAAGATACATTGGAAAAAATGAAGAATCAGAAAAAGTCTGTCATGTCCTCACAATTCAATGATTTCAAATATTGTATATCGTCCGCCATTGTTGTTGTTGTAATGTATTTTCCTCCACTCTCTGGAGATCTGCAGGTTCCAACAGATCTGCATAAATTGGCGCACTAATCCATTATATAAGTCACTATAGCCAAATTAACGATATAACATAAAAAGGGCCCTAGCTAGAGTCATCTTCCCATCCATTATTAAACAAGTCATATTAAAATGTCAGTATCATAGTTTATTTAGGGTTGATACAGCAGAAGTCACTCATTATAACCACAAATTTCTTCAAATGCACACAATAAACAGAATTCAATATATAGATATATAAAGCAGAAAGTTCATCTATAGGTTATAAGGCTAAACTGCTACACACAGTCATAAAGCAAAGTGTTGCAAGCAACGTGCAGGGAAAAGCAAAGACCTAAAGTGATGTTCTCTATCTCTTTATTGTAAGTTGGAGGTATAGAAATAATAAAGCTGCATGTTATCATCAGCGCTAGGAGTTTGAATGTCTATAATGTTTCCCAAAAGTTCATATAGCATGTTTAAAAAATATAATAGCTGAAGAATGTGCTGTGTAGATGTAGTACAAAATGAAGCGGTCTTCAGGGTCTTTAATACCCAAGTAACATGTAGGATTTACTTCAAAATAGTGAAATCTGAACTTGTTAGCCTTAAAAATGTAGGCACCAAGACGTAATTTGGCCTAAGTACAATCTTTAGTAATGGATGATGGTTCTGTTCCAGCTATTTTCCATAGTTGATTTGCCTTTTCAATAGCTAGATTGTCAATGTAGATATATTTAAGAGATGTTTTGGTCCTAGCCTCATCTTTCAGTTTTCTTTCCCAGTACTGGTTTATAGATCGGTATACTAGATTTTCTATGTGTATTTTCCAATTGGGTTAATTTTTAAGCACTTGATAGGATGGCAGAAGGTTATATTTTGTTAGGACATCTTGAACAAGAGTAAACCAGCTATGTGAAGTCTTGTCCTTAATGGAGAGTAGACGCCAGGCGATCTGGTTTTTCGGCAGACTCGAGGTCCCTGCATATGCTGTCAAAGGTAGTTAATATTCTCTAATAGATTTCAGTTTCAATGGGTTGTTCTACAAGCAGTAGGTAAGAGGCTGAGTCAGAGGCATGGTCTGGCAGTGTTGTATTTGCTTTAATAGCTTCTTGTGGTAACTTGAGAGTGTTAAGATGTCTTTGGTAGTAAGCCAAATAAGTTGAAGGACATATGCTAGGCGAGGTGTAATGTAGATCCTAATAAGGTGCATAGATATCATTGGGTTGAGTCCATTGGCCCTATGTATACCTGCTCCCATCATGGCATATGCAGTTTTTCTTGAAATTCATATCCCTTCTGTCGTTGCATGACAAGAACCAAACTTTGAGTTGTAATCTCTGGTTATCCCTAAATATGTTGACTTCAGAATGTAAGAGTTCAGTGTCATTGAATTCGAATGCCTAGAGTGGATCATTTTTGTTTTTTATGCATAGAATTGAAGACTTGGCTTCACTTATGTCATATTGATCTGCTTTAGCATATATAGCCCTCTTGCACATTAAGCATAGTCTGGAGTTCAAATGGACAGTTTGACGCTATGGTAATGTCATCAGTCACAGTGTGTGTGCCACAGTACATTGGTCAAATATGGCAGCCAAGTCCATGTAGTTTGAAGAGGTCTAAGAGATGGTTGATTAATATTTTATAGGCAGACGGGGATCACACTCCACCTTGGCGTACGCCTTGTTTCTCTTGGAATGGTTCTGATAATTCATTCTCCCATTTGGCTTGTAATATAAGGTCGTTGTACCATTCATTCAAAGCCAGCCATTGCTTTCCTGGGATTCATGCTAGATACACCTTCCGCAACAGAGAACTGTGTCACACTTTGTCAAATGCCTTTGCTGTATCTAGGAGACCAAGATAGGGATGGATGTTAGCATCTTTAGCTTCGGCACAAAAGTCGCTTATGATGAGACCTGCTTTTGTCTGTGAGACTCCAGCCGTAAAAACACGTTGATCAGGATTTGCAACACCTTTATTGGTTCCTCAGATGATGTCGGGTGTATTTTATCTGCCAATTTTCAAATGATGTCAGTGGTTTTCCTTTACATTTATATACTGGTGTTACAATTCCTGATCTGGGAGAGAGGTTCTCTCAAATATGCGATTTATTAGATAAGAAATAGTCTGTCGCCTCCATACCTAAGGTGTTCACTCATGATTCCATTAAAGTCTGGAGCTTTTCTATTTCTAAATGACATGATGACATTCTTCGCCTCTGCTTCACTGACTGGGGATTTAGGGTTTAGGTCTACTCTGGACTAGTCTCGGATAAGGATACGCGGTCCAATTCCACTCCGTTGTTTTGTTATGACCTTTATAGATAACGAATAGTCGCCATTGCAGTGGTTGGGGTTTATCTATGAATAGCTGACATTTCATATGCACTAAAGCTCATTATTTTTTTTCTTGCCAGTTTCTCGATTTCCCAATCAACGTTGTCTTGGTTTATTTTGCTATGGTCATGTTTTAATCTAAAGTAACTAGAGTGAACTAACATGCTTATGAACAATAAGCAGCTCCTGTCTGTTGCAACACTCCCATTGCAGTCAACTCAGTGTGTCTTATTCGGAAAAGTAAAATAAAACAAATCCTATAAGAAATCAACATCTATACTCATCTGAGAGATAAAAATCCCATACCTGCAGTATTTGTCTATGAGCATTTGATGTCTTCCATACAATGTCATAAGTGAAGACAACAATCTAGTGGCAATATAAGGTCAAATTCCTCGATGCTTTATTTGACCTAGCTTCTGTTTTACATTTCTTTGATACATGTAACCAGTAATTTTCATGATCCTTTAAAGTTTTTATTTCACATTGTTTTGATCCAAATGCTGTTGACCAGAGATTATTTTCTAAAATATTAATCATAACTAACCTTACCGGTCAAATTGACAATTATGATACTTTTATATAGCAAATGCTTTATCTATTTGATTTGTAGACTCAGACTTTGGTTAAGAAGCAGACCTATCTAGGATAAGGACAACTCTAGGATAAAACATTTGCATCAACAAAATAACTAAATGGTACAGAATTTTGGTTAAACCAAGTTTTATACAGCACTATCGGAGAAAACATTCCAAAATGCAAAGCTTATGTCTTAGTCATTTGTCTTCTATAAAATATGTGAACACTAGATCACAACCTTCAGCTTCCTATAGAAGGGCTTATTTGTTAATCATCAAACAAACTAAGAGTCAAAAGATAAAAAGTTGCGTTATATTATCATTTTAAATACTTGCGCATGGAACATTACAATCATAAATAAAAGTAAAACAAGACTGCTACAATTTTCCTCGCCGCCGCATGAAAGTTGAAAATAAACTAAAATTTGAATCATTAAAATTGCATTGCGATATGATCAACAACATATCATAACAAACCATCCTACAAAATTTCATCAAAATCTGCTCTTACAAAGTGTTCCTATGACCTATAAAATAAACAAAGTCGATAAAGTCCCATAACTCCCATAACATTTGTTGAATCAAAATGACGGTGCAATATGATCAACTACATATAATGACAAACAATCATACAAAAATTCAAAAAAATCCGTACATCAGTCTCAGAGGAGTTGCGCTGACAAAATGTTCCTATGACCTAAAATGAACAAAGTCGAAAAAGTCCCATAACTCCTATAAAATTTGTTGATTCAAAATGGCGTTGCGACATGATCAACTTCATATCATGACAAACAATCCTACAAAATTACATCAAAATCCTTTGAGTGGTCTCAGGGAGTTGCGCTCACAAAGTGTTTTTATGACCTAAAATGAACAAAGTAGATAAAGTCTAATAACTCCTATAAAATTTGTCGAATCAAAATGGCGGTGCGATATGATCAACTACATATCATAATAAACAATCCTACAAAATTTCATCAAAATGAGTTGCCCTCACAAAAGTTTGACGGACGCACGGACGGACAGACGGACGAAGGCCATTATTAGATCCCTCTGTCGCGTTGCAGTGGGGGACAAAAAGGTGTCTATGAGACACAGTATGGTCTTCCCGTTCTTGATCCCCAGTATGTTTTACCTGGGATATAGACTTTTTCCAAGAAATTTGTTCATGCGAAAGGTATAGGTCACATTGCATGACCCAAGTACTTGAAACCCAACGGCTGCTCTCATGTAACCCAAGATGCATCTAGTGGCGAAATACCTCTACCATTGACCCCTAACAACTAGTGCACAAGTGTACTAGGACATTTACCAAGAACCAAGTCAGTAAAAAGTAAAATATAGATTACAGTGACCTAATTTCTAATGACTCAAGACATTGAGTGGTGAAATACCATTATCCCCAATATTTAGTATATAAGTTGTGGACCTTAACCAAGAACTTAAAGAAACAGATAAACGGATATACGTACGGGCGGACAAGACTTAAATTATAAGACCGATCCACATACGTGGTCGGACCATACAAATCAGAAATATAATAAAACTGAAATTTTATTTAGAACAGACAACACATTCCACAAGAACGTTGTCATGATACGGAGGGCATGGTAACGGACCGCATTTTGTTTGTGTGGGATAAAACAAATGTCCGTTTTCGTTGATTTCACCATGCTGAAGATATTCGGGACTGGAATCTATGCATATATATGTTGAGGGGGTGTAACCTTCACGACCACTCGCTAATGTACCCTGGTATTCCTTTACCCATCCGCTGTAGCAAGATCGTCGGCCGGGTATCATTATTGTTGATTCAGCTTTATCATTTCTACAAATCGAGCATGGCATGTCGTTATCGTGAGAATCATGCGCAAAGATATTGCCTTCGTACTCCGTTCCATAAATGCGACTCCAGTTTGCAGATAATGTTGTGTTTGACAAATCTGGGTCACGTGGTAGGCAAAGTGTATTAGAAGGGCCACCCGAGTTATAATTTCGGTCAAACCTCTGTCCTGCAGCAAAACCTGAAATGACCTTTCAAATTTGTCATCTTAATAATGAATTTTATTTGAAATCATTCGAGTGAACTACATTAAGTGCGCATGCATAACTTAAATGTACTTTTCAGTTATATATATCTTTAAAACGATTATTGTTTGATTAAAACTACTTGTATATGTTCTACTAAAAAAGAGATAATATGATGTAGGCATTGCCTAAATGCGAGCACAGCAAAAATATAAGATGTCTATGAACATCTATAATTGTATTTTGAAACATCATAGATGGATCCTCTTTTAAGCCCTCATATGACGGAGTTCCACACTTCAATTGAGGAATAAAATCGTTTAGAATTCAGAATATAAGATCTAGAGGACCCCATTGCAGAAAAGACATGGACACTTTTGATGCAACTGTTAACTATTATTTTTTTTAATCAGTTCCTTTTCTAGAACGTTCAGTTTGTGACGAAGTACTTGGGCGAATGAGCTTAAAAAACAAAATGTTAAAAAAATGAATAATATTTGTTTACTTAAAAAATGAAGGAAATCATCGTCATCAGAATATTTTTCTCCTTGTTCTATATTAACATAGAAATTTTTGAGAAGGCGAGTAGCAAAATTGGTAATTATTTTCAAATTCACATCGATCCTGTATAAATTGTGCACGTGAAATTGTGAGAACCACATCCGGACGAAAAAACATCAATATCAGAATTAAGCAATTTTCTCGCGGGAATTTGCTGTAGAGCTCTCCGCTCTCGCGGGCACTTCGTGCCCATTACGAGCTGTGCTCGCTACTATAGATAGGTTGAATGGCTATATGGCGAATAGGTAAAAGCCAAGCAAAACAAACAATTATAAAGCAAGATTCTTTGGAAATTAAAAGAATGAAAATTTTATACTTTTTGTAAGCACCGATTTATAACAGTTCATATGATTGCATGGGGACCGAGATGGTTGAGTGGTCTAAAAGAAGCAGAAGAACCCATGGGGTATCCGAATGTCAAAGTCCGAAAGGGCGGAGACAAACCAATAAACACAAACAAGGACAGGACGAAAAAGCATAAAACATAAAAACATGGAAACACAAAAAGTACTGAAAATCAATTAACAACGCTAACTCGAGTCGTAATGATAGTGAACTCCGGAAGAGTAAGCGGTTCCTGGCTGCTATATAGCACATCCGTAACGCTGCCAATTTCAAATTCAGCGTGTCAAATCCGGTAAAGGAAGACATAACAAAACCCAACATCTGCACTTATCTTAGAGATAGATACCCCATATTTGTCTACGAGTGAATGGTGTCTACCGCAAAAATCCTTTAGTGAAGACAGAAACTGTGGAGCAACATTACCTTGTGCAAGCAATTTCTGTGTCAAACGTGACGCTCTGCCAAGAAATTGATGAAATTCCCAAAATCTCTGGATGTTGCTACACAAGAAGGGAAAGTTGACAATTGGAAAGTTGAAGTCATCACGCTTGTCATAGAGCATTGTTGAAAGGGTTTTTTTTTCTAGAGAGTCTATTTCGAGATGAAGATCTAAATATGAAGCAGACTTCCTACAATCCGTTGTGTCCTTTATCCTGATTATATTTGAGATGTAGACTGTCACCAAATCGAAAAATTTTCAGTGAAAGAATATCAATATAACGGAACGAATGATGTTACAAGAGCGGGCCAGTCTAAGATCTTTTTTGTCTAGAACAGATTGTAAAAAGTCCGCTTATTATGAATGAAGAAACAAATCAGCAAGCAAAGGTGCCGTTAAGTGCCCATTGGAATCCATATAGTTTGCTGAAAACCACGTTCACCTTACATAACTTAACAAATATGTTGTCGATATGAAAGCTTAACATGTCGATTATTTTGTCTTCTGTATATTTTTTCTTTTTCTCAGACTCATTGATGACAAAATAAGTCTTCGAATAATACACTACCAGAAAAGCGTAACTGCGTTTTCCATTCTTTTTGATAAAACTTCGTTTAATCAGCTTTCAATTTTTCATGTGGAATAGAAGTGTAAGTGTGGAGAAATTGAAAGATTTGATGCTGTTACAAGATGAAAATGATAATGATTTGAGAATCTCCATAAGTTCTTTCGAATTCTGCAGGATCCACATTTGATTGAAACCATTTTTAGAATAACACCATTAGTAATAGTTCTAAAGGACATATTTTATTGCCGTAAGTATTGAAGTCAACAGAACATACAGGGGTTTAGTGGTGCATTTGGATGACACAGCAATGAAGTGCTGTTTGTATTGACTTTTTTTTTTTAATTTAGGGATCCAATACAGGGAAAGAATGTCATCATTATTGGCACCAACAGAAACTCCGATATAAATACCACACTAGTCAATTACAATTCAGGTGGTGTTCCCGCTTGCCATTTACAAAACAAGACTTTCCCGTCTGTATGTAATTAGTTTTGTCAGTAACCTAGTCAGTGTTGTCTTCCGGGTTTTCCGATTTCCCCTGTCTTAAAATGGCCAAGTTGCATTGAAAAGGGCGTTAATCCTTAAAACACACACATACACGATTACATATGAACTCATTATTTGGTTTTGGTAATTAACTGTTCGTATATATTTACATTTCCAAGTTTCTTTGTTGTTTGCAACTGAAATTTTATTTACCCGTGTACACTAGTTCTGAGACATTGGCTGGACACTGAGTTCGTCCCCACCTTGTATAAGTTGAACCGTGACCTGAAAAAAAGAATGCTTAATACCCCCTTCACATTTACGAGATTTCCTTACGAGTTCTTACGAGTTTTCAACTCGTATTCGATCGCAAAGACTCGTACATCACTCTTTGTTACTCGTAAACAGGTCTTTGTAGCTCGTGTGAAATCGTAAGAAATCGTGAAAGTTTTACGAGGATTTTTGACATGTCATCAAAAATCCTCGTAAGACTTTTACGAGTTAAAAAAACAACGTCATAATTTTACTCGTAAACACGTCGTAAATAACTCGTAAAGAACTCGTAGAGATCGTAAATGACTCGCCTTTACTCGTAACTAACTCGGGAAGACCTCGCAATGGAATTACGAGTGGTTTGCGAGTTAGTTACGATATCATTTCAAATATCGCAATTCACTCGTAAAGACGTCGTAAAGGCACCGTAACATGCTCGTAAACACTACGAAAATAAAATTTGTATCGTGTCTGGACGGGAATGCGAAAAATTTCCGCACAACCGACGAAATCGTGACAACTCGGAAATAGATCGTAAATGGTTGGAAGAAAATCTCGCAAGAACTCGTAAAACTGTAAATTTTGAAAATCGTAACAACTCGTAAGAGAATATCGTATATGTGAAGGGGGTATAATACAAAAACATTTGAAAAAAATATTTCATTATAAAAATGTTTGAAATGTTGCATTACTTTATTACCAATATACATGTATTTCTTTGTATATTCAAGCTCTTTATTTCAATTAAGAGCCCTAAATGGGGCAAAATCACTCCTTAGAAACTTAATGATACGATATCTATATACTAGTATTATCACAGTCTTTACAATATACTGGTTGGTCCTTTCATGTACAAGCGGAGTGCCGTATCAAACAAGGAATGAATTCCTGGGTCCCCCGGGCGGCAAAAAATTTAGCCTGCTCGCTATACGTGAAGTTGAAAAACGACTGACCTGGAAACCGATCCCATCATATAAGACCTCTACCTGAAGCTACCAAAAACCTTCAAACAGCTAGAAAATCTGGAACGATTTTTCTTATATTTGACCCTTAAAAAATTCTAAGTCAGCTCGTTTAACAGGAAAAAGGTAAGTGAAAGATCTGTAAACGCACCCAACTATATGAGACCCCTACCTGAAGTTGTATACCTAATAACAAAACCCTAGGATTATTAGTAGCTGTGAAATCTGCTACGAAAACTTGTCATAGTTGACCCTTAAAAATTATAGGTCAGCTCGTTAAACAGGAAGTATGTAAGCGAGAGACCTTGAAACGCATCCCATCTTATGAGACCTCTACCTAAAGCTCCATACCAAATATCAAAGCCTACAAATAACAGAGGCTGAGAAATCTGTCACAATTTTTTACACTAAAAAATCTATTAAAATCAGTTTGTTTAACAGGAGGTAGGTTAGCGACAGACCTAGAAACGCATCACACCGTACGAGATCCCTACCTTAAGCTGCATACTAAATATCAAATGCCTAGGACTTATAGTTGCTCAGAAATCTGTTACAAAAAACTTTTGACAAACGGACGAGCGAACGAACGAACGAACGGACGAACACCGGGATTTCTATGTTCAACTTCTGCATTGCAACGGGGGACAATAAATGAAAACAATTCTTTTCTGTTGATAAAACATGATAATTAAAGTACCTTTAGATAAACTATCCTGAAGAACTCTGACATCCTGGCTTAGCTGCTGCTTTTCCTGTTGTAATTGCTTAATGTCTTGTGACATTAGCTTGTTGTCTTGGATAAGTTGTTGGTTCTGTAGTGTCACCTCTTGGATTTTGCGCTCCATACTTTCTAAACGAGCATTCAGAACATCCGGGTCATTCAATAATAGTCGTTTTTCGCTGGCCCCTAAACAACATCGAATGGATACGGCGGTCACAATTATAATCCAAATAAACATGTTCTATAAGTTAACGAAAACTTAAAACTAAATTCAGACAAATGTTTACTGTCTGACCTCAACAAACGATAAGAACTGCAAATACGGTACAACACCTTTTCATGTTCTATAAAGATAAACAATGACTTAAATAAGCTGATGGTAACAATGCATAATTCAAAGTATGACTAGGCGCATGGTAAAACGCGCTGTTATATTGATTTAAACGTAAGTCGGATATTAATTCATCAGAGAGCCGGTGGTGTAGTGGTCAACGCGTCGGGCTAATAGCACCAAGGTTCGTGGTTCAGTCAGGGGTGAAATTTCATGAACCAATTTTCCGACTCTCTCATGAGGATGGTCTCAAAAACCGATGCTAGACTGCAGTGGCGTAGCTACCATTGACGCAACGACGCATCTGCGTGCACAAACGAAACGGCATTTTTTTTTTTTAAATTCTATTAGTCTATGTATACTCGAGCTCCTACAAAACAACCAAACTCATTCAATTCAGTTGGGAAGTATTGAGTCCAGAAATGTTCCTACTTTTAGTCCGATGTTTTAAAGTACTAGTTTATACCTGACGTAATTCCGCATTTCACAAAATGAAGAAGGCTGCTGAATCGTGTCGGAAAATAGATTCCTTTTTCCGAAAAGTACAGCCGGCTGATAAAAATGCATAAGAACAACCCGTTAGATGACAGTGACAGTACATGTAGTAGTACACCGGCATCTTCGCGGAATCACTTCATTCGACAAGGCGTTTTGCACCCCGATATTGCATGGCAACCTTTCAAAAGAAGATGTTAGAGACAATAGCACCTAAATGAATGAAATAAAGTCGCATTAATTTGGAAAGTTTTGTTGATTTCGTCTTCCCCTCAGGGTAGACTTGTTTTATTCATAATTTTAATTAGCGATTTATTTTTTAAAAAAGTAAAGAGCTTCCGATCGAGCTATCAACCGACCAATACCTTAATATAACTTTTGTTTTCTCAAAAAAAGAAAAATCCTACATAGTGCCAGCCGTCCGCTTGAACAATATGTTCGTTCGTACGTTCTGTCACCCAACTCATTTAAATAAACTTGCCAAGTTATAATAGGTTTTGTAGGCATTACATGAAGGATAATCTCTGAGAAAAAAATCATATTGTTTACTTTGACCATGAGACCAATAGAAACTGATCTATGGAAGACCAATGTGGGATAAGTGTACGCGACACAACACATACCGAATTTTACTGACTACATGTATTGTACGGAAGTTAGACCATTCACGCAGTTTGTCCATCAATATTTCTTAGGCACAAAGTATACTTCGGACACATGTATTTGGACTCTGACTGCATTGGGAGCCCAATATTTTTCACATTATCCACCTGTTCGTCTGGCAACAATTTCTTAGATATTTCCTTTTTAGTTTTATAATTTTTTTTAAAATGAATTCTCTGAATCCAAAAACTTATGCGATTCGTTTTGTTTTTTCTTTAGATCAATCATTGAAACATACCTGACTGGAAGGTTGCAAATTCGTACAAAAGTATAATAAAAATGCATTGTCAATTTGAAATAAAGTTCTAAAGTTCAGGTTGCTTAATGCGGTTAACTTGTAATGTGGTTTGTTACGTTGTGATGTATCTTATTTTATTTCTATCGGTATAATGATGTTTGATTACCCCTTTGGTACACCTTTTCTTCTTTCTTGAGTGATTGTGACTCTGTCAATTTCATAGGAAAATTAAGCCAAAAATTTAGTCCCAAAATCCAATATTCGCTGAGCTTCCGGGGGGCTTTTGCTATGTTAGAGTGGTACAAAACGTAGTACCAACAGAGCGAAAACACATCAACACGTACTAAAACGTATAGGAAACCTAATGTATCGTGCCAAACGTTAGTTACACGTATTCAACAGTTTAACCCCAGCGGAAATAGCACGATAGTAAAACCGGCTATCCGTAGAAAAAACGTAAAAATGCGCAGCATATGCCTAGTACAAAGTATTATGACAAAAAGTTTTTGTTTTGAAACTTACTTAAATCTAGATTTCGAAACTAGACAGTGAAACCAGAGCTTAATATCGATCCAGATATTGTATCAAACATACTGAGGTTCCTGTTCCTTTTGTGCTAGTGACAACAATATATAAAAGGTACGTATTTTTGATCACTTCACTATGCACTTTTGTTTAATAAAAACAGAAGAATGCAATCAACGAATTAGGATAATCACCAAGGTTAGGGTAAGTCAAATGCAAGCAAACCTCGATGTAAAGTGCAGAAACTGCGATAAAAATACTGTGATGCCCTAATGCTCTTCAGAAATATAGGCTTTACCAAAATTTACCAAAAAGTGAAAATAAGCGGATTTCATCTTTTGCCAATAAAACTCATTACAAATAGTTAATATGGGACGCAGTCCCACATATGTAAAAACTTCCAAAAGTTAATGGTTTGGTTTTTCTTCCAAACCGGATATGCCGAGTGCGCGCAAGCGCACTAGGCACGAATTTCTATGGGGCCAGAAATTCGATGCTTTTCTTTTAATAAATTTTAAAACGGACAGATCAAATAACCACAGCTAAATTTCTTTTTAAAATATACAGGAGAATACGGATGGAAAGTCAAAACTGAACTCTCTAAATATATTTCTCAAGGAAACTCTCGTTGTCAAAGAGATGAAATGATCACGCCAAGTTCTCGCGAGAATGGTCATTGTAACAGGTGCGTTAGGAACAATCGTGATAAGTGATTGTTAACTAATAATTCAACTAATTTATGGCGATGTTTAAGCGGGTGTTTTAAACAATAACAATAAAAGATAGAGCTTTTCAACACTAAATAGAAAAAAAAGATGGTCTTACCTTAGGCTTAGCTGATCATGGAGATTTTTAATCAATCCTGTGCATGTGCGTAGTAGTGTTTTTTTTTTCCAAAATCCTGATTGAAACAAGTCGTTATTTTCTGCCAGGTTTGTCCAGGTTTTTATATCAATAGACGGGTTGCGCATTTGCGAGATCAGTCACTAATTTAGCAAAACGAGGAGGAACTGGTAAAAAAACTGGTTCCAACATGTAATGGACGGAGAGAGTAATTTCTTTATTTCTGTTCAAGATTGATTTTTGATTGGTTGGAAGTGTTGTCCGTGGGTTTATTTTTCAGTTGCAAATGATTTTTACACATATGTTGTATAATTACAGAAGAATCATTGATAGAAAATGCCGTTCCCTTTGTTCCAAGTTGAATGACGTCATTTTTCCTTCCCGTGACCCCTGATGACCTCGTCTAAATGACGAGTCAAATCCGGAACGGATATAATGTGCAACCCTAGTATTTTCTCCACCCAATACTTCTAAAAAGATATATTGGTCTACAGAAAATCACCCAAAACCTGGCAGATAAAGGTTGCTTTGTTTACTTCTGCTGGAGCGCGAAATACTCTGACCGGGAAATGACGTCATTGATAACGTAACACCAAAAGAAGGTTATTTCGTCCCGTCAACGTCATCCTACTATTTTAGAATGTTACAAATATTTGTAATTTGCACAAATAATTCGATATTTGTAATTATTAGTAAGTTATTGATCAGCGACATTTTTGACAACTATTTTCTAAAGCTGCGTCCCATTTTAGGTTGCACCTATTATCATATTAAAAATTTATATCAACACTTGGATATATATACATTTTTAATTGTAAGTGTAACATAAAATAACTATCATGTATTTATTGTATTGTTTTAGTACATTAGGTGGGGAAGAGTCAGAACTTTTATTCTGTTTATCATTTATTTCCTTATTCTTTTTATTTAATTATTCATTTATTGACATTACTTATAAAATCAAAAAGGTTTAGGACGATCGAGGATATCCCGAGATTTCCTAGGAGAAAGTTGAATTCCATATCGCACTAGAAAATTCCAGTGTAAGTTGGAATTCTACTTTCCCCTAGGACGACGTGGAATTCCAAGATGCCCTAGGACGATTCGGAATCGCCCTTGATTCCAAGATGCCCTGTAACATAAACACGGGAAAGACAATAAATATAAATTCACCAAGTAATTCCTTTAGCCATTGGTTTGAAATACAAATGACAACAAAGTTCCAGACAATAAATTTTGCTACGCCTGACGCGCGTTTCGTCTATTCAAGACTCATCAGAGGCGCTCTACCAAAAATATTGAAAATGCCAAACACTGTATGAATATGAAGAACATAGAACAGTATAACCAAAAATACCAAACTGGGGAACCAAATTATTATTAAGATATTCAACCTATGTCTGGGATAGGAAGAACCTTAGGTTTTAGACAATTTTGAAATTTAGACGGATAATTTAAAGCTTTGATGTATTCTCCAACTCAAAAGTGTTGGTGCCGGAGCGGGCTAACCTTGGGGAATTTAAACTCCACCAGCAGTGCTAACCTTCACGTGTGTTCGAAATACAAATGACATCAAAGTTCCAGACAATAAATTTTGCTACGCCTGACGCGCGTTTCGTCTATTCAAGACTCATCAGAGGCGCTATACCAAAAAATATTGAAAATGCCAAACACTGTATGAATATGAAGAGCATAGAACAGTATAACCAAAAATACCAAACTGGGGAACCAAATTATTACTAAGATATTCAACCTATGTCTGGGGTAGGAAGAACCTTAGGGTTTAGACAATTTTGAAATTTAGACGGATAATTTAAAGCTTTGATGTATTCTCCAACTCAAAAGTGTTGGTGCCGGAGCGGGCTAACCTCGGGGAATTTAAACTCCACCAGCAGTGCTAACCTTCACGTGTGTTCGAAATACAAATGACAACAAAGTTCCAGACAATAAATTTTGCTACGCCTGACGCGCGTTTCGTCTATTCAAGACTCATCAGAGGCGCTCTACCAAAAATATTGAAAATGCCAAACACTGTATGAATATGAAGAGCATAGAACAGTATAACCAAACATACCAAACTGGGGAACCAAATTATAACTAAGATATTCAACCTATGTCTGGGGTAGTAAGAACCTTAGGGTTTAGACAATTTTGATAATATTAAATCCATCCAATGTAGCAAGATCAAGCAAAAATCAACCTGATAATTCATATTCATAACCGGACAATAGGTATAAAGATAAACTTCCAACAATATATTAAACTTCAATAAAGTATCGATTATACTGGACCCAAAGATTGCAATGGAAGGGGAAGGTTTTTCGCGCCATAATAGTCGGTTTAACATACCATTTCTTTTGTGCCAATTCAGGACCATTGCGGTTTTCAATTTCTCCAGTATGTCTTCCTTTTTGTGTCTGTTCTCTTGGACATTTTAGATTGATCTTCCAAGTTCGGTACATTTATAATTACCCTGCTTACCTTTATTTATTCGCTTTTTAATCTTGATGGTAATATCGGGGTTTGCAGCTGGACAGCTGTACGAGCGTAACGATCATTTGGGTGGCCCAACTAATGCACTATGTTTACTTCTAGACTCAAACACGCCAATATCTGCTGACTGGAGTCGAATATACGGTACAGAGTACGAATCAACAGTTTTTACACAGGACTCTCATGATAATGACGCGCCGTGTGCTGTTTGCAGAAATGTCAAAACTTTATCAACAATTATGATACCAGGTAGATGATTTTGCTACATTGGATAGATGAAAGAATATCAGGGTATATTAGCAAGTGGTGGTTGGGGATACATTCCCTCTAACTATTTATGCGTAGATTCTAGCCCTGTATATCTACATCATGGTGAGAAGAACAAAAATGGGCACCTGCTTTATCCACCAGAAGCAAAATGTGGGGCGCCTCCATGCCTGCCATATCATGACAACTTTTTCTTGTAGAATGCGTTGTCTGTTCCAAATAAAATTGTAGGTTATTTATAATTGTGTTGTGTTCTTGTATCGGTATGGATAGAGGCATAAATATTAGAACATATTCAAAACCACAAATTTATATGATCTTATATCATGTTTAAGGATTTAGAACAATACAACATCAATTGTCAGCTTCTGATTTGGACAAGCAAATGTGATTATAAAAGTGGTAGGTTAAAGCAGATTTTAAATACAAAAGGCTCTTCATTTCATTTGTTTGTTTTTGAAAACAGTAATGAACATTCATTTAATTCATAAGTAATCAAAGATATTTTCAAAGCTCTGTTATCTTTATACATTGTAATAATACATTCGGGTCATTCAGTGTTGTAACCTGAAATCAGTAGTGGCATTATGTACACTTTCATGCTGGTCTTCTTAGTTTTATTCATACAAAGCAGTCTTAGCTTTGAAGAAAAACGTCTTTTGCTGAACGACCCCGATGCTCTAACTCGACTGGGAAATATGGAACACCAGATCCAACTTCTTAGCCAACAGAACCAACAACTTACACAGCAAAACCAACAATTAGTCAAAGATGTCAAAATACTTCAAGAAAGTCAAAGCCAAGGTAAGATTGTGCATTTGTTTCTGTTTGTTGACATGGAAAACCTTTTCATTTAGGGGGTAGCTAGATTATCTGCCTTCTTCAATTTAGAAAGAGTCTTTATCTTCGTATGGCTGGTAAGTTTACTAACTTTTTTATCTTGTTATGTCTTTAATTCTGTTTATTGCATTTCTTTTAATGATGTCATATTTTTCTGCATTTTTTAATTGTTCAAGGTCACATGACATTTGTCTTGTGAGCGTCTACTTCAAAATCTAACCATGTGTATTAATATAAAACAGATTGGTTTACTGTTTCTTCCCTTACTGCATGTGCATTTCAGCTACCCAGGGCTCGACTTACATACGATGGGGAAGAACTGAATGTCCAACGAACGAGACGGAATTGATTTATTCGGGTAAGACTAAAAATTTTAAAATCAACTTTACATCAAATTGCAATAGACCACAAACTTTTTTACGAATAATCTATATGCATCCTGAATAAAAATGACAACAAAGTTCCAGACAATAAATTTTGCTACCCCTGACGCGCGTTTCGTCTATTCAAGACTCATCAGAGGCGCTCTACCAAAAATATTGAAATGCCAAACACTATATGATTATGAAGAGCATAGAACAGTAAAACCAAAAATACCAAACTGGGGAACCAAATTATTAATAAGATGATCAAATCAGTTTTGTAATATCTGTTTCGATTTTCGCGCCCTCTTGGTGCGTCAAAATTTTTTTTTTTAATATTTTTAGGGCTTGACAAATGTGTTCATTTTTTGCTATTCAAGATTTATGCCATATCAAGAGCTATGATATCGAAATGTCTTGAACAAATAAGCACTCGTTCAGCACTTATCATTGCTCATCTGAGGAGGCCAAGGGTATTATCCATTGATTTATATTATTAAACATTCAACATTTTAGACCCTACTGCTTCACTCAAAATGTAATTTTTTTTTAAATGCCATTTGAAGCATCCAAATTTCTTTGCTTACAACTTCCGCCCTCTTAACATTAAGTCTTCGATAATATATGAGTTAATTTTAATAACTTCGGTTTACGTACATCCTGAAACTGTATGTATAATTTCCATTTACCTTAAGAAGAATTCCCTCTTTTTACAACACAGCAAGATGTGGCCATTGCTGAAGGCTTTTATGTGATGTGTAAACCCAAGTAGAAGCGCTATTCCCTGTATGTTTTAAAACAGTAAAATATCATTTTTTTCTAAGGTTTCGCTGCTGGGCAATATTATACACGAACATACCAATCCGGAGGACCCACCAACACTCTCTGCCTACCACGTGACCCAGAATTGTCGAATGTGACGATACCTACGGACTGGTGCCCTTTGTATGGGACAGAATACCAGTCGAACTCATTTGCATCAGATTCCTCCGATAATGACGTTCCTTGCTCGGTTTGCCGAAACGCTAAAACGTCTTCATCTATAATGATACCTGGACGAAGGACCTGCTACACTGGCTGGACAAAAGAATACCATGGGATACTAAGTGGTGGCTATACTGGACACACTCCCTCCTCCTATATTTGCGTAGATTCCAAACCTGAATATCTTCAACATGGTAGACCAAATGAAGATGGACATTTAATATATCCCGTCCATACGAAATGTGGAGCGTTACCATGCCCTCCATACAAGGACATGGAACGAGTCGATTGTGCCGTCTGTTCAAAATAAAATTACATATGTTAAAATATCAGTCATTATTTAAGCTATTAAGAATATTGTCCGAAAGAGCAAGTACAAAATCAGTTAATACAAGAGAACAACATCAAAACAACAGAAAAAACAAGAAAAGCTATCGGAAAAGTAAACTCAAGTTGTTACGAGACGTAATTTGAATTTTTCAAGTAAAAATAAACGACCGGAATACAGGATACAGAAAGAGTTTTATCAATAAATATTTATCAAAAGACACGAGTTCAAACCCTTTTGAAGATTAAAAAAAAAAAACTACCACTAGCAAGCATTAACATTAAAACCGAGTCATATACATTGGATAAAGCCTGGGAATGGTGTATAATGAAATAAGGAACTGCGCCAGGAATTTATATACGTTATATGGAAAAAAATGTTTATGGTCGACATTCAATTTATAATTGATAAACAAACATACATGGAAGAAAAATACAAGGAAACATAGAACCATCTGACTGTCACAGCAATATTCTTTTGTACTATTTGCCAAAGAAAATCAGAAAACTGTAATAACATTTAAAGGTTACACAAAAATAACAAAAGATGGATCATAAGAATATGTCATCCATAACGTTTGATGGATATTAAAATATTTTGAGTTAGAGAGGATATAG
Source organism: Arcuatula senhousia (assembly GCA_963971305.1). Lineage (NCBI taxonomy): Eukaryota > Metazoa > Mollusca > Bivalvia > Mytilida > Mytilidae > Arcuatula > Arcuatula senhousia. The sequence goes on from OZ020308.1 coordinate 32,872,006, forward strand.
ATATAGATTGCAGATGTTTAATGGCTGCTTGAACTTGCTGATTTCATAGCAAAATTATCCTCGATGTTTTACAACCTCAGGAAATCAACCTCTTCTACGAGATTTATGTGTCCCGATTATGGCTGAAATATCGCCGACGGGACATTAAGCAAACAACAATCAATCAATCAATCTACGAGATTTAAATTACATCTCTGTCAAGAAAGCTGGATATACAATCACTTTACAATAAATAACAGTAAAGATAAGCAAAACCAATCTCAAGAGTCAAGAAAGCTGGATATACAATCACTTTACAAGATAAGCAAAACCAATCTCAAGATACTCAAGCAATATGGAAACCAATGTTGCAGGTTCTTTTAAACTGATTTTGAAATGGAAGATAATATATGGCACATAATGCATGCAGATGGAAAACATAGGTGTGTCCTTTTTTAGTTTCCCTAGCACACATCCTCATTCAATGAATGCTTTGGCAACACCGCGATGATTAAGGTTCTACTCAAGATTAGCAAATGTTCCAAATCCGGTAAGACCATCAAGCAATTCTTATAAGATTATTGGCGGATTAAAGAATCCAGGATGACCCCACTTAATCTATAATTTTGTTGAATATATAGAAATTCACTGACACGGGACGAAGCCCGGTCCTTTTTTCAAGTCAATGTCCCACCCTCTTTTTTCAAAATTTGTCTCGGATGTCACATACACTGGACATCTTTTGGCAGACATAATTAAAGGACTGAAGAATAACAACTAACCACAAGCAAGGATATATTGGTACTCACTGGGGTCAGATAACCACATGGTAAAAGATAGAAAACGGTTAGGGCAAACATTTCACCAAAAAAGAGTCTCTGCATAGACTCAAGCCTGGTCGTCAGACTTGTCTGACACGATTTACTTCATTGTAATGCACATGGTCGATATCATCGGTGCTGGATTTGGCTTCCTTGTTCGAACATTTTGGTTTTGAGTACTTTTCGTTTTCAACAGTTTTGGAATTTGACCTTCCAATGTTTCGATTTAAATGCTACTGATGAGAGGTTACTCCTTGAAATATCGATATATAGCCTATCCAAATTAACAGTTTATACCCGCGTTTTTGGTCTTAATGCATAATTACTAGTAATCAATTACTTTAGATCAAATGCATCCCGGCTAACCTTCAATAGAAGATTATTGCATATAAGGAGTTTAAAGCAACCGATGGTATTTTATCTCACACAGTAACTCCTATATTAAAAAAATATTTATGCCAATTTTTTGAAAATAAACTCTTAGATTTATCTTCTTCTTGATTTCAACTTTATAATTTTGCAGGTGTCATATACATGCAAAGTGATTTCTTATCTAGAAAGAATCAGCAAGGTCAGTCTGGTACAAAGATTGTCTTCTAAAGTTCCATATTGACGATGTCGTTTCTTTGGATAGTAAATGTTTCATTGTTGTTTCAGGCATGTCTAGGGACAGATGAAAAACGTCTGCTGCTGAATGATCCAGATGTCATTAATGCCTGCCTTGAAAGCATAGAGCGACAAATGCAGCAACTCGCACAACAGAACCAACAACTAACTGGTGATTTTAAGGTACTTCAACAGGAAAACCAGCAACTGACCCAAACAACCAAAAACCTTACAGTACAAAATCAACAGCTTCGTCAAACTCTTGCAAAACAGAGTCAACAACTGACTGGGGATATACAGCGTCTTCAACAAGAGAACCAGTACCTTAGTGGAGAATTGAGATTGCTTCAGCAGAGTGAAAGTAAAGGTATAAAGATAATGAGAGAAGCAGAGGTACCAATGGGGTATCCGAATGTCCAAGTCCGAAAGGGCAGAGACAAAACCAGCAAACACAAACAACACAGAAGGACAGGACGAAAAAACAGACAACATATAAAACACGGAAACCCAAAAACTTCTGAATACCATTTAACAACGCGATCTCAAGTCGTAATGAGAGTGAACACAGGTGCTTTGGAAGTGTAAGCGGCTCCTGTCTGCTATAGCACACCCGTTGCGCTGCAAATTTCCAATCCAATATGTCAAATCCGGTAAAGGAAGACAGACAAAACCCTATGCCAAACCAACATCTGCACTCATCTGAAATCCAATATTTGTCTATGCGTGCATCATGTCTACTGTAAATTTCTTGAGTGACGACAGCAATCAAGGAGCAACATAACCTTGTGATAACAATTGTTGTGTCATGCGTAACGCTCTTCCGATAATGAGAAAAGGAATAAGTGTACGCGAAACTACCTATAATATATATTATTTTTTACACAGGGTTTTCCATATCAAGTCCCATATCATTCCGAGACTCCCATATGAGGTCGAGGCGGCAGCCGAGACCCGATATTGGTCGAGGAATGATATGGGACCTGATATTGAAAACCCTGTGTCATAATCTATTTATTATACATTTTCAGCAAACAAATAAAAATAAATAGCAGACGATATAAATATACTGTGACGTCAAATTTCAAAGTGAGGCTCTAGACCTTGATTACCTTTGTGCACGTAAAGTTTTGATATGGCCATATTTGCCTACTTTAGTGCACGCGAGAGCTTGATATGGAAAAAAAAGTCCCTATTCTAGATATGGCTTGTAGATTTACGGCTGTTACACACGGACAAATTTAAAGGTATTAAAGCAAAATGTATGATAAATACATATGACAACAAAGTTCTAGACAATAAATTTTGCTACGCGCGTTTCGTCTATTCAAGACTCATCAGAGGCGCTCTACCAAAAATATTGAAAATGCCAAATAGTATATGATTATGAAGAGCATAGAACAGTAAAACCAAAATTACCAAACTTTGGAACCAAATTCAACCTTTGTCTGGGGAAGGAAGAACCTTAGGGTTTAGACAATTTTGAAATATCAGAACGTACATGATTAAATGATCGAAATTCACAATGTTCTGCTGTCAAAGAGAAAAAAAATTCACGATATGACTATTTCGATTTCTTTATCAATCTAACTTAAATATAATCGACAATTACATCGTAAAATAAAGAAAGCAGCTACCATCACTCAATGTCTGATTTGTAAATTCAAATATGGCAATATTGCAAGCAAATATACACTTCTTTATGCCTAATTATTCCCAAGTTTGGTATTTTAGGTTTTAATGTTCTATGCTCTTCAGCAATTAACGCTAACTAACTTAAAGGTTGAAATTAAATTTTCCGGAAAGATAAGCAGATCTTGCTTCGTACAACACATCTGTCACGTTATCAACGATAACGTGAGTCGAATCCGGTAAAGGACGGAAAAATAATAGTCGCACCTTTTATACGCCAGTAAAATAATTATGCGTTTTACTTATTCTGATAAATATATGTAGTAGTGATGCAATCCTTCGTTAAACTGGTTCCAAGTCTTTGAAGTTAATTTTATATGTGTCGAAAGACAAATTTCAAGAAAACCATTGCTCCCTTAACGGACGATTTATGAAGTTAATTTTAATGTTTAAAAATTTAGAAATCCATTTTAAAGACAAACAACTCACTTGGTCGACTTCATTCATGTCATCTTAAAAAGTGAAATGTATATTTTCAGCCGGTCATGGTTCTACGTACATTAGATGGGGAAGAACAACTTGTCCATCCAATGTCTCTGATCTTGTTTATACAGGTTAGAAATCTAGCACAGTCTGCATGTACCAATTTATCGCGAGCGCAAAGTGCCCGCGAGAGCGGAGAGCTCTATGGCAAGTTCCCGCGCAAAAATTTGCCTAACGCTGAAAATGATTTTTTTTTCGTCCGGATATGCTTCTCACAGTTTATACAGATCCGGTGTGAATTTGAAAATATTACCATTTTTGCTTCCAAAAATTATCTAAGTAAATACAGAACAAGGAGAAAATTATTCTGATGACAATGAGTTACTTTATTTTTTAAATAAACAAGTTTTATTCATTTTTTAATTTTTATTTAAACGCTCATTCGACCTAAGCAAACTGAACGTTCTATAGAAAATGAACTTATCAAAATGCGGGAATGGGGTCCTTTAGATCTTATATTCTGAACCTAAAACGATGTCATTACGCTATGTGTATTTTGCAAAATAAAGATTATTATTATTATATATCTGCATATGCATGTGCTGTGTTCGCATTTTGGGAATGTCTATCTCATATTATGAATAAAAGGCAAGAGGTTAAAAAGTCTTTTGGAATTTGGACCTTCACGTTGAAAATAAAACTTAGTCACTTTGCTCAAATAACTAGGACTGCGTAAAGAATGTGTTAAAAAAATATATATCCTACCAACAATCCGAATTTTCAGATATTTCGATGTTACAAATGGCAGCTACTTACAAAATTAATTCAGTATTCAGACGTAACGTCGATTAGACAATTAATGCCGTTGTTTCTTATAGGACTTATAGGAAGTATCTACAGGTCCTATTTACAAATGTATCAAAACAGAAAGGTTCTTCGTTAGACGAATTTATGGCAATTTATTTTATGAAAAGTATATCTTAATAGTATTGCTCTTGTCAATTATGTCATCTGGTTTTTTTCAAGGGTATGTTGCTGGTCAAAATTATTATCGAGGTTCGACTTACACTGGGGGTCCTGCCAATATCCTTTGCTTGCCACGTGACCCAGATCTTTCCAACAAATCTCTGACGGCGGATTGGAGTACACTTTATGGTTCAGAATTCGAGTCAAATGATTACTTTGCTCATGACTCACAGGATAATGATGTGCCTTGTTCCTTGTGCAGAAATTCGAAGGTTTCCTCATCAATCATGATTCCCGGCAGACGATCTTGTTATCCGGGGTGGACCAAGGAATACCAAGGTATATTAGGTTCTGGCACTTCGAGTCATAAGCCATCTTCTTACATTTGTGTAGATTCTACCCCAGAGTAAAAGAGAGAAAAGCGAAGACGGATTTCTTCTTTATCCTGTAACCACTAAATGTGGAACTCTGCCTTGCCCTCCATATCATGATCACATCCTGGTGGAATGTGTCGTTTGTTCGAAATAAACCATATCACATATTATTTGGGGTTTTTCATATTCTAATTAAAGTTAAAACATAGCGAAAAAAGATTCTGCAGATGTTATTATGAAAAAAATGCTACTTTATATGCGCTATGAATATACACGTTGCGATAATAAATTTATGGGCAATACAATTTCAAGAAGGGGATAGAATTCCAATGACAGTACGGCAAAAAGACAAAGCACAACTTAATTACTGCAATAATTTAAAATGATGAGATCTGAAATAAGTGTACACGACACAATTAACAAACAGGCGGTAATTTCGAAAAAAAACCTAAATGGACAACCGCAAGCAGCCATCAACGAGGCCAGCGGGCGCTTCTCGTCAGGCACAAGGCTAGTCCTGAAGTTAAAAAACTCATGCAAATTAGAAAGAATAAGACGTTACGTATAAGTGTCACTCTGACAAAAGAAGCGGTTTTCGCTTTGTGTTTATTTTCACAGGTCCAGTTTAAAAATTCAAATGCGTTCTATATATTATCCTTGTATACTGCATTTTCATCCAAACAGAATATTTTGGCCGGGGACAATAAAACCTGCTTGTTCCCAACACCGTTGTTTTCGTGACCGACTTTTAGATCAAAGTTATAAGAATATATGTCTCATAGTAATATGATCTTAAAAAAGTTTTATCTTTCGATATCAACTACTGGTGACAAATCGTCAATTTAGAATATATCTTATTGAACGGCCAGACTAGAAATATGGCTTGGGGCCTCTGTTCCAAAAAGAGCGATTACCGACCCAACGGTTTCAAAATAAATACAACTTGAAGGACCAACGTTAGTTTTATTGTGAAAGGATTAATTTTGGCGATGCTGTTTATGCATATTTCTCAACATATCTTATGTTTAAAGCCGAAGGTATTGAAAGATTAGGGAGAAACCTTTGATTTTATGGGGCTATGGAAACGTTTTGTATCCTGTATTTTTATTTTCGGAAAAAATCAGTCAAGATTTTTTTCAGCCCGCTAGTTTTGTTTTTTTTATTTTTTTTAATTCGTCATAAATTTTTCAGCTATAAGCAGCATCCTGCCTTTTTCAAAGCACCGTCCTGCCTTTTAATTTCCTGATTTTTGCCATCCTGCCTTTTTATTTCAAGTTTCTCCATAGCCCCCTACGCATCAGAAAAATCAAATGGTCACTGCCTTTACTCATGTTACTCTAATTCTTTTGGTAATAATAGGAAATGTACCCTGGAGTATCTTTTTTCTGGTTTAAATATTGGTAACGGGAAACAACGATGTATTGCTTAGCTTTGAAAATAATTAGTCTTAGTCCAATAACAATGCAAAAGTCAAACAAAAATGAAATAACGTCTTTTAATTTCAGTATGGGAGAAGCAAAGGGTACCAATGGAGCATCCGAATGTCAATTGTTCGACAAGACAAAGACAAAATCATTTAACACAAACAAGAACAACGTTGAAACATATAAAACTAACAATAACATCTGAATAGCCATCAACAACCTTAACTCAAGTCGCAGCGAGAGTGACCTCAGGTATCCGGATCTCAACCTATAAACGGGTCATATAAATGTACCCCATGAAGATATTTTGCACGGTCAGAAATATGCCACGAATGATACTTTGACACTTAGTCTTCTTTTTTATCAAAAGAAAACTCTAAATTATTTATATTTTATTTTTTTTTCTATTGTTATTTGTTATTATAATTAATTATTAGTTATCATTCGGGTACTGTTTGCTGTATTCTACATCTAGCTATCTTCCATAAAAGTTTTCTATGCATCGGGATAGACAGTACATGAATGAACGGATTAAGAACAGAATTTAACTGTGTCAATACAATAGCAATGTCTGATATTGGGGTTCCTATTTCAAAAAACCTGATAAGAGGAAATGGCAAGATGGTCACACAATTTAAGAGGTTAAGAAACAGGACGATCATGCCAACTCTGATCTCTTTTCTCGTTGTATATTGGATATAGGCCTGTCTATCGGCATTGTCGTTGTGTTTTATCTTTCTAGCCTTCCTCCACACTGTGAATAAAGTTATTGATGTAATAAAACTTAAAATTGTTATCAAAAAGAACACAACACCAGCAACAATCCCGTAATATGCAAATCCATAAACATATTTTTCCTCGAGTAAGCTAAGCATATTGCAGACTTTTAGGTCTTTGTACCATGTAGAAAGAAAGAACAATGGGATGAGATTAAGTGTGATAGAAATTGTCCATGAAATGAAGAATATTCCGAATCCTGTGCCTTTAAATTCTTGGTTAGTATTTCCTTCGGAAAATAGAATTCGGATCCTCTGAATGTTAAGTCCGCCTAGATGAAACCACGATGCAAGTATGGCTATCGCATATAAATAGTGACACGAGACACAAACAGGAAAGCTTACTTTTGTCTGATTTATCGCATGCATTACCAGAAAGAGTGTGATTCCTGTTAACGAATCCGTAACTCCTAAACTCAAAATATGGATTCTTCCTTTCAAACGTTTGTATAAAATCACAGCAAGTATTACTAAAGATGGAAGGTTTACAGCGATTTGTGCGATGCCAATAAACGGCAGAGTTTTTCTTGTGATTTCGGTCATCGATCGTTGTCCATAGGTTCCATTGGTCATGTTGGTATTCTGTGAATTGTTCAACATTTTAACAGCAAAATGTATTTCTTAAACCATTTTTTTCTTCTAAAATGTACCTTGTATCTGTTGAAGTAATCAAGGTAATGATAATCCAAGAAAAGTTTTATTCAAACGTCGTTGTCAGTATTGTTTGTGTTATTTCAGTTTTAATATCCATGTTTATGTTCTTTTTTTGCGTTTATGTAAAGCTAGAACCATTACTATCTGTGCTTTAATAGATGAGTTGATATATCTTTGTAGAAGGTATCATTAATATTCGTCACGACTTTTTTCTCGATTTTTTTAGATTAATTATTTTCTCACCACCTTCGAAGCTTCATCATCTGTCCGACTGTCGCTTGTTGATTGGTCCTCTTCCAGGTTTACGCCACTGAACATGGGAGTCCATAATAGTTAGCCTTTCGCTAATTTTTTTTTTTTTGGATTTTTATGTAATTCATTTTTAATCAATGGCCCCCGGTCACATTGAATTCTGCTGTTTGTTTTCCATGATTGTAGATTTCTTAAATTTCTGCTTCTGAACACAATACATGTACCAAGAACGGGTTTTAAACGGTTAATTCGGTTATGATGTATATCGATATATCAAGGAGTAACCTCTCATCAGCAGCATATGAATCAAAACATTGAAAGATCAAACACCAAATACATTGAATGAAAAGAATTTAAAACCAAAATGCTCGAACAGGAAATCCAAATCCAGCACCGAGGATATCGACCATGTGCATTACAAGGAAAAAAACCTGGTGTTTTAAACATTTTTGAATTTTACTATCGGAAATTTCAATGACAAAAAAAATGTTAGAAATTTATTAGTAAAACTGTGTCAGACAAGTCTGACGATCAGGCTTGTGATTATTCTCGGGGAATGTTGGTTGTGTCGCGTACAATTATTCCACATCTCATCATCGTCGATAACTGTTTATGGTTCTGATCTTCCCTTCTTTTTGCTGTCTATAGCTATCTTAGCACGTTTTAATGATCATTCTGGGAACAGGAGTTAACACTCAAGTATGTCTCGCCGGCTGGCACCATCAGAATATCTAGTTATTCGTCCATTCATTCATAAATTCTCGACATTTGTCTGTGGACCAACCAAAATGATTCTAGATATCATAGTCATTGAGACACAGACTCAACAAAAAAAGGCTGAATAAAAAAAAGCAATATCAACAGTTCATTTAGTGTAGAAATGAGGTCAAGATTAGATGACATGGTGACAAACCCAAAAACCCTAATTAAGTTCGTCGATATAATAAAGATCAGATGCCTAGGTATTATACTTTTTAAGATCTCCATTTTCCACAGAAGTCTAACAATGTCGTCTACACCCTGAAAAAAGACCTTAGTTTACAACTCATCGAAGCGTAAAGATAGTGTCAAGGTCAAGCGGCATGGTGATAGTTGTGTTGCCCAAAATCGTAACTGTCTGTATAACAAATATCAGATGCCTAGCTATTATACTGTTCAAGTAATTCATTTTTCTGAATAGTCTTACGTATTACAATACTAAAACGGGTATAAAACAAGTTAATTTGGTTATACAAAAAAGTTTACGCCGCCGCCGAAAAGAAATACCTTTGTCTAGCCTTCCGCGACTTTTTGTCGCAGGCGAAACAAAAGCTATCGGTAAATTCGTTCTAGTTACTCATATATTACAGAAAAGTAATTAAAACTGCAAAATTGGTCGTTTGAAATCTTGACGCGCAAGTCATGTGTAACTTATTTGCCTCTTTTTGTGTGCTTTGTTTGTCCTGTTTAGAAGTCTTTTGTGCATCAATCAGACATGCGTTTGAACAATTATTACAGCTTTGCTGATTAGACTAAGAAAATAGAATTACAAATTCAATAGATTTGTTTATAAGAATTAGCTTTCTTCCTAGTTCGAGATCATCCATCCTCGGAAACCCAGGTGTTCTTCTTTCGCCTACTTGTTCGTTAGTAAGTTAGTTAGTTATTGCTTTACTCCCAAGCAGCACGATTTCGGCTATATCCGGGAGATGAACATGAAAGTGATGATACAATGAACATGAAATGATGATGATGTGGAGGAAATGGGGACACAAGGCCAATCGGGTAGGAGAGTTTCGACTGCCTCTGGAAAAAGGAGTGATGGGTAGGGACGGGAAATTTAGCCTCTTGCATGGGGATCCTACGGGTCATACTCTTACCGAGACCTGCAGCAGAGTTCTTTAACGTGCGAGGAACGTGACATTTTTCCCAACACGGTGCACCACTATGGTTTTCAGTCAGGTTTTCCGCATTATCGCCTGGCGACCCCGCATCTCTCAATGTCAGGGCTGTCCCATTCAACCACCTGGGGCACACATCCAAGTCGCTTTGTGGGCAAAGCGGCCTGACCCGATGTCAGGTTTCTGAGCGCTCTTAAGTGGACTTTTACCGACAAGCTTAGCGCTGCTGCGGGCCTATTCGCCACTATTTGTTCGTCACCCCTGGGACATTACGCATGAAATACTTCGTTTTTGATAGTTTTGTATCGAGCTTTCTGGTTGGTTGCTTTACATTTTTCTAATGCGATATTAACATGTTTCTATATATACATAATATCAAGTTCGAGATCAGATCCTAAACTCGAAACCGAACAATTGCATACCAAATGTCCCAGGGGTGATGAACGAGTAAGCGACAGAAGAGCCCCTGGGTTTCCGAGGATGGAGATCATCTACGCGAGAATATTTTTTATCAATGAATGATTACGTAATAACATCTTAAGTAAACACAATACCTCATTGTACAATTTGTGTATGCTAAAGCCCATAGAACTTCAACATGTTCATTATAGCAACAAAAATGAAAATAAATAAAAACACTGAACATATTGCCATGCCCTCCGTACCACGACAACAGGTGTTGTATGTTCAAAATAAAATAATGACACATAAAACTTTGCACTCAAAATCTAATTTGCACTCATAAATGTTGAACTTCGTATGCATCATCAAAATATAAACTCAAAATTTTATTAAATTTACCATCAAAAAGGGAGATTGAAATTACACGCTCAAAATTTAATATGCACCCAAAACTGGCAACAATCGCACACAAAATTTATTCAAAGTCGTTGTCATTGATGTTTGCGTTATTTCAATTTATTAAGTTAATATTCACGTTTTTGTTCTTTTGTGTCTAGGTATATATAGCTAGAACCAATATTCATATAAAATGTACTGACTGTGATTTAATAAATTAGTTATTATATCTTTGTTGGAGACTTCATTAATATTAGTCACGACTTTTATTCTCGATTTTTTTTTCAAATAATTATTTTCACACCACCATCTGTCCAGCTGTCGCTTGTCGATTGGTCTTCTTCCATGTTTACGTCACTGATGATGGATGCGAGTTCATAATAGTTGGTCTTTTGCTGATTGGTTTTGAATTTAATTTTATTCATTTGATATCATGGGCCAAGGCTGCTGGCTGTTTTCCATTGCGGATTTCTTAAATCCGATTGTTTATGTTGATTGTGTCGCGTACATTCATTCCACATCTCATTATCGTCTATACATATCTGTTTATGGTTCTAACTTACCCAATTTTTTTTTGTCCATCCTTGCACGTTTTAATGAGTATTCTAGGAAAAGACGTCGGTAAATTCCTTATAATTAAGGTCTTTCCCTTTCCAGAAGGAAAGACCTTACTGTATTTCTTATGATTATTTTTTTATTACCACAAATGTCTATTCCTGAATAGGATTTTATCTTATTATAAATAACGTGTATATAAAAATTTTCATCTCGTCGATATACTACACTGAGAGAAAAAAATAGTCACCGTGACTATTTAAAATAATCATAGTGACTGTCCATTCAACAACTAATCTGAAAGTCAAATTGACTAATCACATAGTCAAGTTTACTAGTTTGCATAGTACACTTGACTTACAGACAAAGTCAACCTGACTAAGAGTAAAGTCTGTTTGACTATTGTCATTAGTGTTTTTGACTATTTTTATTGTCCATTTGACTACTTGGATGGGTAGATCTGACTATTCTAACTAGTCTTCTTGACTTTTTGGCTAGCGAATTTGACTATTCTGATTTGTCTTCTTGACTATTTAGTATGGTACTTTTCTACTATTTCAATTAGTTGATATGACTAGGTTAACTTTTTTCACAGGTGCTTTTGAATTTTTTTCCATCTATTTTTATTGTTTTTATACCCCCACTCGTAAGAGAGGGGGCTATATTGCAATCACCTTGTCCGTCCGTCCGTCTGTCCGTCCGTCTGTCCGTCTGTCCGTCCGGTTCAATTTCTCTGCTTCTACTGGATGGATTGGTTTCAAATTTGGTACACAGCTTCAGCATGATGAGTTATACTATGCCTATCCTTTCCAGGTCAGTCCATCATCTACTTCCTGTTTTCCAAGCCGACTTAGACTTTTTTAGGGAAAAAAATTTGAAATGCAAAATTTTTCGTAACAGATTTCTCGGCTTCTACTGGATGGATTGGTTTCAAATTTGGTACACAGCTTCAGCATGATGAGTTATACCGTGCCTCCCCTTTCCAGGTCAGTCAATCATCTACTTCCTGTTTTCCAAACCGACTTAGACTTTTTTAGGGAAAAAAAATTAGAAATGCGAAATTTTTCGTAACAGATTTCTCGGCTTCTACTGGATGGATTGGTTTCAAATTTGGTACACAGCTTCAGCATGATGAGTTATACCGTGCCTCCCCTTTCCAGGTCAGTCCATCATCTACTTCCTGTTTTCCAAGCCGACTTAGACTTTTTTAGGGGAAAAAAATTTGAAATGCGAAATTTTTCGTAACAGATTTCTCAGCTTCTACTGGATGGATTGGTTTCAAATTTGGTACACAGCTTCAGCATGATGAGTTATACCGTGCCTCCCCTTTCCAGGTCAGTCCATCATCTACTTCCTGTTTTCCAAGCCGACTTAGACTTTTTTAGGGGAAAAAAATTTGAAATGCGAAATTTTTCGTAACAGATTTCTCGGCTTCTACTGGATGGATTGGTTTCAAATTTGGTACACAGCTTCAGCATGATGAGTTATACCGTGCCTCCCCTTTCCAGGTCAGTCCATCATCTACTTCCTGTTTTCCGAGCTGACTTAGACTTTTTATGGGTCAAAAATAGACAATTTTTCGTAACAGATTTTTCGGCTTCTAGAAAAGGGATTGATTTCAAATTTGGTATACAGCTTTAGCATGATGAGTTGTAACGTGCCTCCCCTTTCCAGGTCAGTCGGTCATCTACTTCCTGTTTTCTGAATGGCCGAGTGGGGGTATGCTTAGCACGACTTAGTGCAACCCCTTGTTGCTCTTTTGGTTTGTGCTTTTGACTATACATGTTTAAGTATTAAAAGTTATTCAAAATACTGAAGTTTTCCAATTTATTTATTTTTTCACAGTAAACAAATTTCAACAGGAATTGAAAAGGACAATTGGCTAAGAATATTATATAAATATATTGCTTCATACATCAAACTTCTATTTTCAAGCAAAAAATATATCAAATATTAATATTATAATAAAACATTGAAAAGCAAAACATTTAGAAAATGAGAGAATCAAGTTTAACTAACAACATTTATGCAACTAGAATTTTTTACTGAACTATTTCTCATCCAACATTTCAAAAGGCACGAGGATTAAGATCACCTCTCCAATTGAAAGCAAAGGGATAGAAATCTGGAACACTTAATGAATTAAGATATTTTTGAGGTAGTTATCACGTTACCTCAAGATAACATCTTGAGGGAACGTGGTGTTATCTTGAGGTAACGTGATAACTACTTAGTATCTTGAGGGAACGCGATAACTATCTTGAGGGAACTCGATGTTATCTTGAGGGAACGCGATAACTATCTTGAGGGAACGCGATGTTATCTTGAGGGAACGCGATAACTATCTTGAGGGAACATGGTGTTATCTTGAGGGAACAAGATAATTATCTTGAGGGAAAGCAATAGCTTTCTTGAGGGAACGTGATGGTATTACGAGGGAACGTGATATTATTTTTTTTCTCATGGCCGCATTCTGCCACCGTAGTTACAACAAATTCCGAAACCTGAAATAAAAAACAAAATAAGATTTTGCAAAATATTCTATTTGAAAGTAAAACATTCACATGACTTAATAGCAGTATGTTTGTAACATTGGAGTGACATTAGTTTCAGAGTTTTCTGTCCATTTTTACGTTTTATGAGTTTTGATCATCTTAGGCATGTTGTTTTTTGTTGTTGTTGTTGTTTATTTAAAACGGTGTCAAGTTTTTTTTCAAATGTATAAAGATACTTCAAATGGATCGTGTCTAATAACCCAGTTAAATTTGTAGTTTTAAAGCAGTTAAAGATTTTGTTCAAATTGAATAAAACACAAGTACTGTTTTTTATACTTACATGTTCAGATGAACTGTAATTTCTGTTAAAATTTCTTCTATTTCACAAGTTTGGGCATGCATGCCTTTTTTCTCTGCAACATATGGGAAACTTCAAATCCAAATCATTGAGATCTTCACAACCATTCTGAAAAAAAATCAATAATATTAAATAAAGGTAATAACAAAACTACCGAACTTGAATGATCAATCTCATAGTCCAGAGAAAACGACAAAAACGAATCAGTCATACCGGAGAACTGGTGGATCGCAATGGTCCTGACTTGGTACAGGCATTTCAAACGAAATGGTGGGTTAAACCAGGTTTTATGGCGCCAAACCTCCCTCTTCCATTGCGATCTTAGGATCCGGTAATGACCATAGAACACAACATAGTTGTGAGACACAATAGGGATATTGAGGTGATCATCTCAGTACAGCACACCAGTCAAACACTAATTAAAACAATTAACTATCATATCTTTTAACTCAATTTTGAACTTTTCTACTAGTGGCTGATAACGAAGAAAGAATTTTTTTAGTGATCGTATGAGACGTATTTTCTTATAGCCCTGCTTCAAAAGTCGGTCACGAAGAAACCGGTGTCTGATAAAAAAATCTGTGAAATGAACATTAAATAATATTCAAAAAACATATGTAAAATTGAAAATGCATAAGCCACTTAACACGCATAATTGATTATCATTAAACACATGTACCAGTATGTCTCTAAAACAATTCTTGTACCTGATACCAAATTTATGTTTTGTTTCTCATTTGTTGTTGTTTTATGTTCACATTTCTTTTTTTTCCGTTATCTATTTTTTAGATAGAAGTAACAGCAATTATTATGTAATATCTACTTTCTTAACTACTTACTCGTCTATGGATCTTATAGGAATGATGATGCTTTCCTCTGTTTTCTTTCTTTTCAAGTTATCATATTTTCTTTCTTAAAAGCTTACTCTTTTTTGGTAACAAGTCCACAGTCATGACAGTTCTCAAGTCTGGAGATAAACAGAAACTAATTACATAATTACATCTAGTTATTATTTTAATGTTGCATAATTCTTTTATGTCACTTTAGAAAAGATTTAATTATAAAAAGTATGGTAATGTAAAAACGCATTTTCAGTTTATCCGCTTTCCCGGGGAGCTGAAAAAAATAGTCAATTATTGACAAATTCTTGTTGAAAAAAAGATATTTTTTAAATTGAAAGACATGCACTTCATGATTATTTTCTACGATAAATATTTTAATCTTTTTTATCATAATATCTTGCCTTAGGAACAAAAAAATCATCTTTCTTCTCGTACATGTTAAGATGGCGGCTATCTTGGCCAAAATGACGCGTTTGAAACAAAGAAAAGATAAGAGAGGCGGGAAAAGGCGCAGTGCAGATTAGCACACGTGATCAATTAGTTAATCAACAGGCGACTACTTGACTATCTGATTATCAGCATGTACTAACTAAAATAATCCGTTTGACTATTTATTCCTCTCAGTGTATTTCCACAAGGCAAGAATGTTTGAAAGTTCTAAAAATAGAACAAAATTTACTCGCGGAAAACCCCCATATTTTCTCATAGAATCAAATGTTTTACATAAAATATTGGTGATTCTCTAAATCCTTTCAGTTTAATCTCACAATTGGGAACACATTTATCGTGAAACAATTCGCAATGACTTTCAATCTTATCTTTTTTCCACTGAAGCGAGCCAAACAAACCACCACGGACGGAAGTAGTTTAAAATTTTAAAGGGAGACAATATTCTTCTACTTTTTTCCAATTTTATCATTGAAATGAAATAACCACGTATTTAATATCCTTGAACGTCTTTTTCAAAATTTATGGAACACCCATCGAGTCCTAGTTTGTATGTACGTTTTATTATACTATCAACTCGTCAGTAAAAATATTTCAAATAAAATTGAGTCCACATTTTCCGCCAAATGATTTGTTCGAACTCGCCCAGATTTTACCTTACTGTAGTGTCACTCGGAAGTCCTTTTATTTGGCGGAATATTGTTTCCCTTGAAAATCTTTGGCCACTTCCGTCCGTCGTGATCTTTTGCTTCGCTTCGTAGGAAAAAAGACCCGATATGAGATTTATACATACCGACATGCTTTACTTTTGCTTCCTAAAGAGAGTTACAGCTGAAAGGAGTTATAGAATGTTCTAGTTGTTTATGGTAAA
Source organism: Arcuatula senhousia (assembly GCA_963971305.1). NCBI lineage: Eukaryota > Metazoa > Mollusca > Bivalvia > Mytilida > Mytilidae > Arcuatula > Arcuatula senhousia. The sequence continues at coordinate 32,888,216 of OZ020308.1, forward strand.
AAAATATTTCTACGAGGAAAAAGGGAGTTTCCGTCAGTTCTTTTTTTAGAACTTTCAAACATTCTTGCCTTGTGGAAATAGTATATACAGACGGAATGAAAATTTTTATATACACGTTATTTATAATAAAATAAAATCCTGGACCCAAACGCCTGTACCACAGCAACATGTGTTATATACATGTATATTTAAAATAAGATTATTACACATTGATCTTTGCATTCAAAAATGTTAAATATCGCGCTCAAAATCAAAATATACACTAATTTTTTTTTAATTTCGCACTAAAAAGGGTTTATTGAAATTACACGCTCAAAATTTTAATATACACTATAAACTTACAAAATTATGTGCATTATTTTTGCACAAAACTCATAAATAATTTATCAAGGAATAAATAAATTTAATCTATCTGAGTGTTTTTTTTTTTATAGTTTTTAAACTGTTAAAAACGAATCTATTTGTATGGATAACCCTTATTATTTTCATTAAATTTACTCGTCTGATGTTTTAGTAAAATTGATTCTATTTATTTATGGTAATTGCAAGTTTACCAAAAACTTTGGTATTCGTACAATTATAAACGTTGTTCAGTCTTCAACTTCAATTTACCTTTTTGAGTGCGAAATTTAAAATTTAGAATGCAAATCTAAATTTTGAGTACAAAATTGAAAATATGGAGAGCATATTTTAATTTTAAGACCCAAGCTTGAAATCTTTAGTGTGTAATTTGTGATGATATTTTAGATCATACTTTTGACGAGAACAGCGTGCCATAGATAAAGTAGTTTAAAATAGAAAAGAATACGACACTAACATTAGAATTAGAAAATCCTCAATGAAAAAGTACTTCAACAAGAGAACCAAAAACTACCTGAAGATGTAAAGGTACTTCATCATGCATGTCATGAGAACTTTCTTTTCCTTGAGATGTAAAGGTACTTCATCATGAGAACTTTCATTCCTGTAGATGTAAAGTTACATCAACAAGAGAACAAAAAACTACCTGGAGATGTTAAGGTACTTCATCAACACAACCCTCAGCTGCTACCTAAAGATGTAACGGTACTCCAACAGAAGAACCAAAACCTATCTGGAGATGTAAAAGTAAAACATTTAAGAGAATGGAGATGTAAAGGTACTTTAACAAGTGAAACAACAACTAACTGGAGATGTAAAGGCACCTGAGTTCACTCTCGTTTCGACTTGAGTTCGTGTTGCTGAATGCGGTTTTGTCGTTATGTATGTGTGTGTTTTATGTTGTTATGTGGTTTGTTTTGTTGTGATGATTTTTTGTCTGCCGGTTTTGTCCTTGTCTTTACGGTTTTATGATACTGATTACCCCTTTGGTACACCTTTGCTTACTTCAACAAGAGAACCAACAACAACAACTGGAAATGTAATCGTACTTCAACAAGATAACCAACAACTAACTGGAGATTTTAATGTATTTCAACAAGACAACGAAAAACTATCTTTAGATATAAAGGTACTTCAACAAGAAAACCAACTACTAACTGGAGATTTAAATGTTCGTCAACAAAAGAACGAAAAAACTACCTGGAGATATAATGGTACTTTAACAAGTGAAACAACAACTAACTGGAGATGTAAAGGTACTTCAACAAGAGAACCAACAAAAAACTGGAGATGTAATCTTACTTCAACAAGAGAAACAAAAACTACCTTGAGAGGTAAAGGTACTTCAACAAGATAACCAAAAACTACCTGGAGATGTATAGGTTCTTCAACAAGAGAAACAAAAACTACCTGGAGATATAAAAGTACTTCAAAAAGAGAAACAAAAACTACCTGGAGATGTATAGGTTCTTCAACAAGAGAAACAAAAACTACCTGGAGATATAAAAGTACTTCAACAAGAGAAACAAAAACTACCTGGAGATATAAAAGTACTTCAAAAAGAGAAACAAAAACTACCTGGAGATATAAAAGAACTTCAAAAAGAGAAACAAAAACTACCTGGAGATATAAAAGTACTTCAAAAAGAGAAACAAAAACTACCTGGAGATATAAAAGTACTTCAAAAAGAGAAACAAAAACTACCTGGAGATATAAAAGTACTTCAAAAAGAGAAACAAAAACTACCTGGAGATATAAAAGTACTTCAAAAAGAGAAACAAAAACTACCTGGAGATATAAAAGTACTTCAAAAAGAGAAACAAAAAACTACCTGGAGATATAAATAAAGTACTTCAAAAAGAGAAACAAAAACTACCTGGAGATATAAAAGTACTTCAAAAAGAGAAACAAAAACTACCTGGAGATATAAAAGTACTTCAAAAAGAGAATCAAAAACTACCTGCAATAATACATTTGATTTGTTTATCCTGTTTTTGGAAACAAGCTTGATGCTTTATATGTGAATCAATTTCGAGTAAGCAGTTTGCGCGATTGACCTTTGAAGTGGCCCATTTTGAGCCTTATCTTATGAAACTCTACAAATAGGTCTTCAACGCGCACGGGGTATTGCTCACCTTATAACTGGGACAGCCATTTTTCGTCCCTTCCGAAGGAATGGCATCGTTCCTAGAGACCATTCTCAAGATAGAGTCAGAAAATGGGTTCATGAATTCTTTACCATTGTTGAGAATCGAACCACGAACCTTGGTGATAGTAGCCCGACGCGTTAACAGTTTACTGTCGGCTTTCTTATTGATTTGTCTTTTCTTATTTTCTTATCCAATTCAGTGATTTTCATTTAACCTTATTTTCAAACTGCTTCATTTTCTATGTACATGTATACTTTCTTAACAAAAAATTGTAAAATAATTTATAAAACATTTATTTCAAACCTATTTATTTAGAACAAACAACGCATTCCACCAGGATGTGCTCATGATATGGAGGACAAGGCAAAATGCCACATTTAGTGGTGACAGGATAAATTAGAAATCCACTTTCACTTTTTTCTCCTTTTTGTAGGTACTCTGGATTAGCATCTACACAAATAAACGATGATGCTTTGTGGTCGATATCACCACCACCCAGTACACCCTGGTATTCCTTGGTCCAGCCTGGATAACACGATCTTCTGCCCGGAATCATGATTGATGAGGAAGCTTTCGAGTTTCTGCAAACTGAGCAAGGCGCATCATTATCCTGGGAGTCATGAGCAAAGTAACCACTACTTTCAAACTCAGAACCATATAATGGACTCCACTCTGTTGTAAGAGATTTGTTGGATAAATCTGGATCACGTGGCAAGCACAGGGTATTGGCAGGACCACCATACCTGTCATTATTATGGTAATAGATTTGGCCGGAAGTATACCCTAAAACATAACCAAATCGGTTGACTGTATAGGTAGAAACAGTTACATAAGGACAAAATATATGCTGTAATAATTTTAAGCAATTTCAATACACGAGTCCGAGTCCTCAATTTGCAATTTGTCTGATTACTTCATATTAAATAATGCGATAAAGTAAAAGAAATTATTGCACGTGTTATTTTTCCATACCAGGTCAATATTATTTTTCGATCCATACTGTGGCCTTGTCTTACGCTTAAGGATGTTGGACTGTCAGCTTTTGAGATTTTTTACATTATTTTCGGAATCTTCGGGTTTTTTCAATCAAAATAAGGTATTTTTTTTGGCCTGGTAACCCCTTTTTTTCTTTTGTGCAAGGTCCTCATTACATCATAAATATATGTTTTACAAATGTATCGAAATTCTTATCACTTTTCACAGGTTTAAACAGCTAAACTATGCTTATGATAAAGCTGTGGAAAAAAAAACAGAGAAAACCTTTTCCCGCACAAATTTTGAACTCTAACCTATCAAAATGTTTAGCTTATTTTATATTTCTAATTATTCCCTTGTGATTTAAGGCCTTAATTACAACACCTCATCATTTTCAAAGTCACCCTCGAACATCTTTAAACCGAATTTGGACGTCTCGAAATTTTGAGAACTGATAAGGCCTTAGCCACAAAACCTATATGTCCATTCAATAAAATACACAGTGAGTGATTTTGGTTGTTTACGCCTTAGCAACACTTTATAGGTCTACACTAGGGTGATTTATAGGTGGAGTCTTCATATATTACAAACCACTTAAAAAACTATCATATAGGTAACAATAGAAGATTAAGATTTATTATTGCAGATTGAAAGAAATTTTCAAAAGTACGCCAAAGTCGCATATCAAGAGTTAGGCTATATGAGCAATGGTTCTTACCTGAATACACAAGATCCGATACATTGGTTGGACAAGTTGTTCTTCCCCATCTGATGTACGTAGAACCATGACTGGCTGAAAAAAAAAAACCAATAAATTTTCTCTGCGGGCTTGAAATCTTCGTACTAGTATCATAGTTTTCATTTGTAAACTTATAACGTTGCAACTACACGTCATAAATTATGATAATTTGTCGGTAGTTCGTTGCTAGTACCTAACATTCGTATCTGATTTAGGCCACCTTTACCTACATTTTCGCATGATTGACTCATGTTAAAGATTTGGTTAAGGTTCATTCCTCAGTAACTGCAAGTGGTAAAGGAATGATATTTGGTCAGTGGGTACAACTTTATTGGGTAGTATAGTAACCAACATCCGAACTAACATAAGGACAGCTGTCTGACCTACATTTTTTCATAATAGACACGGGTTAAAAATTTCATGTAGGTCAATGTTTCAAGCAACTACAAGTGATAGTAGGATAATATTTAGTCAATGAGCATGTCTTTGAAAGTTACCAGCATCCATTCCAAAATAAGGTCACTTTGGCCTACATTTTTCGCATGAATGATTTAGGATAAAGTTTCAAATATGGTTCATATTTCAAGAAACTGCAAATGTGAGAGGGGTGATATTTTTGAAATGGGTGCTTCTTTGGTCGCATCAAAATCCGTTCCGAAAAGCCCACTTTGGCCTGCATTTTCCGCATTCATGACTCGGGTTAAGGTTGTGATCAAAGTTCATATCCTGGCAAATGACTCGGGTTAAGGTTGTGATCAAAGTTCATATCCTGGCAACTGCAAATCGTAGCGAGGGTATATTTGTTCAGTCGGTAAATCTTGGGAAGTAATCGACATCAACATGAGGTCACTTTGGTCTATAATTTCCGCATGAACGACTTAGGTTAAGGTTCTGTTTCAAGCAACTGTTAGTGTGTAGGGATGAATACATTTAGAGTGGAAAATAACATCCGTATCAAAATAAGGCCATTTTGACATACATTTTCCGCACGAATGATTCGGATTAGTTTTGTTTAAGGTATATATCTTGGTTCCAGAATGGTTGATATGCCAAGGTGTGGTATTGGGGATAAGCTCCCAATACTAAATAAATGCTCCTTTGGCATGCGAATATATAGCCTCTGTCAACCAAACGTCCATCTCCTACCTTCCCGTGGTTGGAACCATGTCGACAGACAGGAGAAGGGGCAAAGGCGAGATACTGGCGCCTTAAAACCAGCGCTTCGGGTAGATGGGACTCGTTAGCCTTGGGCGGCAGCTCATCTAGGAGAAGGAAAACTCTGATTCCAAACCAATCCAGCTATGGACAAATAGTGGGGAGACCAAGGCCCCGGCGGAAGATTGCAATGGAAAGCAACAACGGCAAAGGGCGTATGAGAGTAAATCTTATTCCACCGGCCAGTGGACTGCATCCAGAGGTCTTCACAAAAAGTACTGGAACCTTTGGATAGGCCAATCACCTGTTCACTGGTTGTACCTTTGATTACAGAAACAGAAAGCAACACTACAACATCAGAGTTAGGGAGAAAAGGTTCTTCTAGTGGAAGGAGTATGATATCAGGTGGCGAAAGCCGAAAGGAAACCATCGGACGGAAGCCTTTCAGTCATAAATCTGTCACCAAGATAGCAACTTGGAATGTAAGGTCCATGAACATCACAGGCAAATCAAGAACTATTGCCAGAAAAATGCAGAGATATGGAATTGAGATATTAGGAATTGCCTAAGCAAGATGGAAAGACACAGGGCAGATGCGCTTAACATCAGGCGAGACCATCCACTATTCAGGTCATGTGGGGGACCAGGCCACACATACAGAAGGGGTAGCCATCATGATTTCTAAACCAGCACAGAAAACACTAATTGGATGGGAACCAGTCAGTCCAAGAATAATATCAGCGAAGTTCAAGACCACCCATAAAAGAATATCCTTAAACATCATTCAGTGCTATTCTCCAACAAATGAGGCAGATGATCAAACAAAGGAAGACTTCTACCAGCTTCTTGAAGAAACAACAAGGAATCTAAGAACAAAGGACATTACAATTGTCATGGGAGATATGAATGCAAAGGTAGGATCTGATAACACCGGTTTTGAAGAAATAATGGGAACCAGAGGTCTAGGCACTATGAACGAGAATGGAGAATTATTTGCCAGTTTCTGCGCCACATACAACCTGGTAATTGGAGGTACTGTCTTTCCACACAAGACATGCCATCTAGCAACATGGGTTTCTCCTGACTTGAGAACAGAAAACCAAATAGACCATGTATGTATCTCGAAGAGGTTTAGACGAAGCCTTCAAGACGTTCGAGTCAAAAGGGGTGCAGATGCAGCATCAGATCACCACCTACTTGTTGCCAACATCAAACTAAAACTGAAGAAGCACGGAAATAGCGAACAAGCTGTAAAACGATATGATGTCTCAATGATGAATTGAAGAACAAAAGAATACAAGAAGAATTCCAGATTGATATTAGAAACCGGTTTACCATTCTTAACAGCAGGGAGCACGATCAAATGTCAACTGAGGACTACTGGAAAGAGGTTAAAGAAACATTTATAGCATCATGCGAAGCAACAGTTGGACGGAGGAACAGGAAACACCAGGAATGGATATCACCGGAGACATTTATCAAAGTTGACACTAGGAAGAAGCTTAAAGAAACTTTAAACAACAGCAAGACAAGAGCAGCAAAGCAAAAGGCCCAAAAGCAGTACTCTGAAGCAGACAAAGCTGTGAAGAATAGTGCTAGACGAGATAAGCGAGAATTTATCTAAAATAAAACCTTGGAAGCAGAAGAAGCAGCCAGTCAAAACAACATCAAGGGCTTGTATGACAACATCAGAATGCTGACAAACAAATCCAAGAAAGGTGGTAGGCCAGTAAAAGACAATGATGGAAACACCTTGAAAAAAACAGAGGATCAAATGAGAAGATATGTTGAGCACTTCAAAGAGGTGTTAAACCAACAGCCACCAACTCAGCCTGCAGATATTCAACCAGCTAGAGATATTACCTATCAATTGCAACCGACCAACTAAGGCTGAAATTACCCAAGCCATCAACACTCTGAAAAACAACAAATCAGCAGGTCCAGACAGTATACCAGCAGAAGTCCTAAAAGCTGATATAGAAACATCAACAAAAATATTGTATGACTTGATTGGTAAGATCTGGAATGAAGAAGACATTCCACAAGACTGGAAGGAAGGACACCTTGTGAAACTACCCAAAAAAGGTGACCTCAGCATCTGCGACAACTACAGAGGCATAATGCTCCTATCAGTACTGGGCAAAGTCTTGAACAGAATAATCCTGGAGCGCATGAAGAAAGCTGTGGATCAGAAGCTGCGAGACAACCAATCAGGATTTCGCCAAACCAGATCAAGTGCTGACCAGATAGCAACCTTACGTATAATCTTGGAGCAATCACTGGACTTCAACTCATCACTTTATGTTGTCTTCATCGATCACCAAAAAGCGTTTGATAGCCTAGACAGGTCAGTGTTGTGGCAGCTAATGGGCCATTACGGAATTCCTAATAAGTTCATCAACATCATAAAGAACACGTACACAGGAATGCAAAGTCGAATAATGCATGAAGGTCAACTGACTGATCCATTTGACATCACAACTGGGGTACGACAGGGATGTTTATTGTCACCATTCCTATTTTTACTCGCAGTTGACTGGATCATGAGACAGACTACTAAAAACAGAAGAAATGGAATCCAGTGGACACTAACTTAACAGTTAGACGACTTAGATTTTGCAGACGACATCGCACTTCTATCTCACAATCACCAACATATGAAGGATAAGCTGTCAATAATAGAACAGAGAGCAGCAGAGACTGGCCTTATCATAAGCACAAAGAAGACCAAAGTGCTCAAGGCAAACACCAACAGCCTTGCGAGTCTGGAAGTCAAATTAACTCCTTTGGAAGAAGTAGACTCCTTCACATATCTTGGCAGTGTCATGGACGCAAAGGGAGGCTCAGAACAGGACATTAAATGCCGCATAGGAAAAGCGAGGACAGCATTTAGAATGATGACACCTATTTGGAAAGCTGAAAACATTATTACAAATACCAAAATCAGACTCTTCAACTCAAACGTCAAAACCATCCTCCTGTACGGCTGCGAGACCTGGAGAACAACCAAATGTCTGTTAAACAAACTACAAGTATTTAAAAACAAATGTCTCAGGCAAATCTTAAAGATCAGATGGCCAGAAAAAATAACCAAGAGCGACCTATAGAAAAGGACCAAACAACAACCGATAGAAGCAGAGTTAACAAAAAGGAAATGGAGGTGGATTGGGCACACACTCAGGAAACCAGCCAATTCAATCACCAGGCAAGCTCTGCAATGGAACCCTCAAGGAAAAAGGAAAGTTGGAAGGCCAAGAAACACCTGGCGGAGAAACTTTCAAGCCGAAATGGACACTGAGGGTTACAGATGGCAAGATCTCGTTAGAATGGCCCAGAACTGAACACGGTGGAGAGGTGTTGTTGCTGGCCTATGTACCTCCCTGGTGCAAAAGGCTTAAGTCAAGTAAGTCAAGGTATATATCTTCGCGACTACACGTGGAAGAGTGATGAAAATTGACCTCATTTCAACGTCAACAGGCGAGGAGATATTCTTTATTTTCATCTTGCAATAGCATTACAGCTTTAGATTTCTCCACGTTATACACTTCAATTTAAAATGTATAGCTAAAATGTCGGTAGGCCCACAGTTAATTAAGAAAAGGGTTTTTTTAAACTAAAAACGCAGGTACAAATACAAAAATACCTTGAAGTCGATTATAACAAAAATTGTTTTGTCATCCATGAGAATGTTTAGTAAAAAAGACAAATTTACAAACAGTTGTCATACTAATGGGTACGGCTTATGCAATTTGATTATTGGCCTCTTACAATCAACTCTATACATAAAGGATGGTAGACTTGCTTTGTTCTTTATTGATGTTATCCTTTCGAATTCACTCAATAAGCCTCGCGTTTGATAATTTTTTTCATCTTATAACCCCATGAACTTGGGATAAAGGACACCGCAGATTCTAGAAAGTCTTCTTTTTATTTGGATTTATAGCTCGAAATCGACGAACAAGTAAGGTTTTGTACAAAGCTCTATTACAAACGCGATAACTGAAATTTGTCCTTATTGAGCAGCAAAGCTAATGGAATTTACGTATCATACTAGTAACTGATTCGTTTTTTCTGAGCTTGTGGGACTTGTGATTCATACTTAGAGCATCATGTCGCAAATTGCTTACAAAGTGTTATGTTGTCCCTGGTAGTTGTCGTCACTGCAGAAATTGTGCTTGTAGACAATTTTAAGCGTCATTTCTGTCTTTCAGATATGAGCACATATCTTCAGTTGTTATGACATAGAGGTTAAGTGTTGTCGTCCTTTACTGGAATTGGCCTACACTAAATCGATCGTTAGCAACTTGACGGGTGTGCTATAGCAAGCAGGAACTGCTACCTCTTCTGAAGCACCTGAGTTCACTCTCGTTAAGATTTGAGTTCATGTTGATGGTTGCAGTTTTGTTGTAGTATTTGTTGTTGTATGATAATTGGTTAAATTGTTTTTGTGATGATTTTTGTTTACCAATTTTGGTCATTGTCTTCTTGGATAAATGACATTTGATTATCCCTTTTATACACCTTTGCTTCTTTCAAGTGAATTTTGAAAGTATCAGTTCTTTCGAATGCAGTTAATTTGATTAAAGTATACTCAGTTTGAAACGACATATAACTTGTTGATAACTCCACACCGTACCCATGAACTTCAACACACGGGTGTAGCTTTATTGACATAAAGCAACGAATGCTGTTCAAAGTGGTGACACATGAACCGTCATTAACTTGCAGTGTGATGTGAGCCTCAGCACTACGATGAAGGTTTCATTGTGACGTTATGGTGAGGAACAGTAAAAGCGCTGTTCCTTTGTTTCGTTTCAAAATTTATAGTGTGATTTAGTATGGTGGAAAAATATTCCATTTTCCTTCATTTTATATTTTAGTACCAGTAAGAATACATACCACTTCCATCATTTTGAAGTAGTCTTATGTCTCCAGTAAGTTGGTGGTTTTGTTGGACCAGCTGTTGGTTCTGTTGTTTAAGTACCTTAACATCTCCAGTTAGTTGTTGGTTCTGTTGTACGAGTTGCTGCATTTGTCGCTCCATGCTTTCAAAGCGAGCATTGATGACATCCGGATCACTCAGCAACAGACGTTTCTCATTGGCCTCTAAACATACCCAGCATACCTGAAACAACAATAAAACAATTACTATCCAAAGAGACGACATTTTTATGAAAGTTCAGATTGTATAGGGCAAACTTTGAACTAGGTGTACCTCCACAATTTGTCAAGATAAGAAATCACTTTTATAAACATGATGTCTGACATTCATAACAAAGATATGTACAGGAGAATTTCTTTTTCACAGCGCTATAAAATCATTCAGTCTGGTTTTGTGCAGCTTTTATGAGCTTGGTGTTTTTTTAAATAAATCAATAAATTGTAGATCTGGGGAAAATTCCTGGTTAAACTTAAAATTTGCACCTTAAACTCCACTAATACTCTTCCATGTTCTGGTACCATTAGTTTCCTCATATTTATGCTGTCATTTATCTTAACTGTGCATGGTTCATCTTATTCGAGAAAGAAACCAAAAGGTACCAATGGACATTCGTATGTAATAAGTCCAAGAGGGCAAAGACAAAACATGTAAACACGAGCAAGAACAAACGATGGAACGGCCAACATTCAAACACACAAAACAACTGAATCACAATCAACAACGCGAACTACCTAAATAGTAACGAGGATAAGCTAAGTACTCCGGAAAGGTTAACAGTTCCTGCTTGTTGAAATACAACTTATTTAGATTATATAAATGTCAGTTTTGTTGTTTACCGCGCTTTTTCTGTCCTTTGCTTCTATCTATTGTATTGATCCTTGGTATATGAGCTCATTCTGCATTTTAAAAGCCTGACACAAGCGCAATCGTTTTTTTTTAAGTTCTTTTGAAATCGTCTGGGAGATCTAAAAAGCAAAGTGGCACCAATGGGCATTCGAGTGTCAAAGGTCCAAAAGGCCTAGGCAACGACAAAACCGGTAAACATGAACAAGAACAGCACGAAGAAACACAAAACACAAAATCAACCGAATAGAAATCAACAACGCGAACTCAAGTCGTAACAAGAGCGAACTCGGGTGCTCCGGAAGAGTAAGCGGTTCCTGCCTGATTTTTTTTTTGCTTCTAGAAGATCTATTATTAGTTTAAACATATTTATTTTGAAAAACAAACAAGCACCGTTATACATTATGAACAAGCAATACAAGAACATGGATGGGATTCGGAAACAAGAAAAACTTATATAAATCCGTCTCCCTTACACGATATGAACAAGCACATATAATATGTAACATCAACAATGGCTGTCCTAGCACATTATAAAGTTCTTAAATAAAAAAAAAATGTTTTGTTTACTGCTTAACTGCCCTGTACCTGTACTGCGCTGCCACCGCTCATCAAAAGAGAGAACTATATAAGTAGTTCCACATGTACACTTATAAATAAAGACTCTCGACTATCAATAAAAATTGGTTATTGAAATCGTTTAGTCTTTTTAATATATTCGGAGGTTAGCTCGAAAATTTGTTTGTTTTCATCATCTGACATTAGACTATTTCCAAATAAAAGAGTCTGATAATCATAATTTTGTAGTAATCCAATGGTAATGGGTCTTATTAAAGAATAATTACTGCATTCTTCTAAAAAGTGTTTCTTATTGATTAATAAAAGATTAAAGAAACTATGCATACTATAGGATGCCATGTTCATAAATGAATATTTATCTAGAATTCACACCCAAGGAAGACTTTTGACATGTGTGATGACTTTAACTTTTACATCGTCATCTTCCCCTTTCTGTGTAGAGATATATTCCGTCTATCGCACCAGGGCTTGTGTTAGTCAGTCATAGCATAAATGACCTAACCAATAAAGCTAGGAAGGTTATGTTTTCTATTAAATCCTATACAAACTCTTTGAATAACCTACCAGTAAATGTATCAAATAATCTATTTGATACTATGGTAAAGCCTATCTTGACTTACAATTCTGAAGTAACTTACTCAGATTCATATTCAGCATATTTCAAAGCAAAAAAAGAGCTTTGATTTCAGGAAAATACATACTAGTAGATCCATTTGATTTCATTGACAAAATTCACATAGAAAGATTACACCTAAGATATTGCAAATATGTCCTTGGTGTCAATAAGAATTCCTCAAATTTTGGAGTGAGAACTAAACTTGGTAGACTTCCTATAGATTGCCATATAAAAGTACAATCATTAATGTACATAGCACGTTTATTTACATCTGATTTAAACCCTCTTTTAGAAGAATCATTTCAACTATCAGAATCTTTAGATGCTAGTGGCATACACACATGGGTCTCATATGCAAAAGATATCCTTTCGGAATCTGAAATCGATATAGAGAGACTGAAAGTTTGCAGAGACCAGAAAATCTAAACAATATTAAAAAATACATCAAAATGCCAAATGCATACATATTACATAAAACTTTTTAAAGATAAATTAAACAGTATTGATGAAAAAAGCAAACTTTTTTTTATTACACGATGTTGAGTTGTTTATCAGTTGATGTCACTCAAGTTATTGCATCATTTGCTTATAGACAAATATAGAGTTTCTATCTCCCAGATGAGTATAGATGTTGTTATGTCATAGAGTGTTTGCAAATCCGGATTTGATTTCCCACTTAATTGATCATTGAGAACGCGACGTGTGTTTTATAACAAGCAGGAACGTCTTTACTATCCAGAACACCTGAAATCACTCTCAGTCCGACTCGAGTTCACGTTGCTGATTACAGTTTGGTGTTTTTTGTTTTGTTTTTTTTTTGTGTTTTTTTTTTGCTTAATTTTGTGATGTTATGTGTCTCGGGTATTTTTTATTCGTATATGAATAATCATTCTAATGATATTTGTTTCAAGCAATTATTTGGTGGAGATTTACCACTAGAAAGAAAATATGTCATAAAGATATGCTGACGGAATGGAGCAGAAATCAATCTTCATCTTATCTGCATGCTTTATGTCTTCTCCATGAATAGTTGCGGTTCGTAGCTCTTAAGGGTCCTTTTTGAAATTTTCTGATTTGGCGGAATATAGAATATGGTCCGCAAACATAACAAATATCAAAAGGTCCATAAAAAGCTACGAACCGCAGCTACTCTATGAATTGTCTGTTTTTCTTGCACATTTAAATTGATCCTCCCAAATCAGTGATTTTGATTTTACCTTATTTCAAAATCTCTTTTCTTTTTTTAAGTTACATGCATGCTTCTTTAATCACAATTTGCACACCAACGCAATTGTGATTGATCACAATCTGGAAGATAAAACTTAATATTTGTTATTTTGTATTTATTTATTGGGTTATATTACCAGTTTGTATTTATTTAAAATAGAATTGTAAAAATTTTTATTATAATATTGTATGATTCAGAAACTGTCATTGGCCAAAATAAGTCACATGATTAAATTGTAAATAGTTGGCAGCATAGGACTTTCTATAAATAGAACTTAAAAGGTTGGAAGACTAACTCTTTCTTAAAATAGAATGTTGGCAGACTAAGACTTTCTAAAAATAGATAAATATTTTCAAATGAAGCAAAACTTCATTTAAAGGAATTATATCTTGGAAACTTGTTTGGTTATACAAAAATGAGTACTTACAACATTATTTTGCTATTGATTCAAATTTCAAAATTCAAATTGATAAATTTACTGTAAAAAGTAAAGGTTTTTACAATATATTTTAACATCCAAGGTGCAATGTTGCAATATGAAAAAATAGTATCATAAACAATTATAGCCTTTTACTTTTCGGTCAATACATTTTTTATCAGCTCAGAAAAACAATATATCGACCTCGGACTGTATCGACCTCACCAAAAGGCTATAATTGTATATTGTAAAACATGTATTTCAAAAGTATTTATTTAGAACAAACGACGCATTCCACCATGATGTTATCATGATATGGAGGACACGGCAAACTTCCACATTTAGTGTTGACAGGATACAACAGAAGTCCATCCTCATTTTTATCTCCATGTTGCAAGTACTCGGGACTTGAATCTACACAGATAAAAGATGAGGCTTTGTAATCGACATTACCACCACTTAATACACCCTGGTATTCCTTGGTCCACCCCGGATAACATGATCGTCTACCGGGAATCATAATTGACGAGGAAGCTCTTGTATTTCTGCAAACGGAACAGGGCACATCATTATCTTGGGAGTCATGAGCAAAGTAACCATTTGACTCGTATTCTGAACCATAAAGTGGACTCCAATCCGCCCCCAGAGATTTGTTAGACAGATCAGGATCACGTGGCAAACATAGGATATTGGCAGGACCACCATGCCTGTTATTACTACGGTAGTACAATTGACCGGAAGTATATCCTGAAACATAACCAAATCAGTTGACTTCATTTTTTGTCAATTTATTGAAGTACAAAAAAATATTTATACTTAATGATTAAGAATCTAATCAATCGATAATAACTTAGACGAATTAACTCTTTTTAATCACAGGATGCCCGAGCCCTATCTTTTGTCAGTCAAGCATAAGGTCCGAATCCGCCGCTGGAAATGACACTCTAGAGTGATTGTTATATAGAGAGGACTTTAAGTATCAGATCCATTTATAATTCACCAAACTATAATATGGCCTCGGCGTATGCCTCGACCATAGACCAAGCTTCAAACTTATAAAATGCTTTGATAGTGAGTGAGTTTGTTGTTTTACGCCCTTGCAACATAATATAATTTTTACATAATGTTATTGTAGGATGTTTTATAGGTTGAGTTCACTTATGAGGGGGGGTAGGAGGGGGTCTGATCCCGGAATCCCGAACTAATTTTTACAAAATCCAGTCATCCCGACTTACAAATGAGAAAATCCCGAATACCGGTAAAGTTTCTATAATTTTATCGCGGAATCCCGAACTTAAATTGTCAAAATCCCGGAATCCCGAGCTTAAATATGGCCAATCCCGGTGTCCCGAAAAAGGTCCTACCCCCCTCACTTATGATACTAACTAACCACGCTCATAGATATAAGTAGAAGATTCAGATTAATTATTGCAAATTAATTTAAAATAGCAAAAGGGCAGTAAGTATGTGAGTGAGAGAAAAGACCGATACGGAATTAAGGGTTTTTTGTTTTTTTTTTGGGGGGGGGGGGGTCTTTGTGTTTGCTTGTGTGTTTGTTTGTTTTTATTTGCTTAATATGTGATTTACAGTTTTAATTGCTTTATAACACATCGTTTAAGTAGGATTTTTTTTTGCTTATATTTGTATGATAAAAATAACAGAAAATTAAATAATAAAAAAATATAAGAAAAAGCTCGAACATCTTATATACATGTAGATATTAGACTAAGGTAATATAAGCAAAAATCTTACCTGTGTAAACAAGATCGGAGACATTGGTAGGACAAGTTGTTCTCCCCCATCTAATGTACGTAGAACCATGACTGACTGAAAATAAAAACACTTGAATTTTTTATGCAGTAAATTATTTTAAAATTCTTACAAATGCAATTAATTTTAATGCAACACCTTTATATTTTAATTGCGATCTTGTAAGCTTTATAACATTTCTGATAAATTAGAGAATTCATAATTCACACATTTTGAGATCATCGTGATGAAACTAGTTCATATATATTTTCTCAATTGCTTATAATTTAATCTTTATACGAAATCAATCATTCTTAGCTCATTTCTTGATATGAACATACGCAATTGGGTTATTTCTATTGAAAATAAACTTCTATAAAACAGTCCCTTCGAACTTCTGTCTCTTCTTGAAATCTAGCCTCCAAAACATTTCTGTTGTTATAACTCCAGAAATGGTGTCAACCGAATGGGTATTTAAACAAATCGTAATTCGAATTCAAATGGTGGGGATTCTTAACTCTAAATCATTTTCATCTTGTAACAGCATCAAAATCTTTTAATTTTATCACTATATACTTCTATTCCAAATGCACAAAAGTAAATTACGATTGTCAAAGCTGATTAAAAGAACCTTTAAAAAGGCGAAAACTTGTGCAATAATACTGGTAAAAAAAATCAAAATGCTAAACATTTATATAGACAACATTTGTGTACAGTTTGGTTGTGGATGTGATGTTTTTTTTTTTTCGTAAACAGTACAGATGTTGGTTTGTCATTGAGTTTTTTTTTCTCTTTTTGAAGATTAACAATTGGCAATGCGAAGGATGTGTTTTAATTAGCTTAAACTGCTAATCGTTCTGGGGTATCTATAAGTTCAATCTTGTTATGACTTGAGCTCGAGTTGGTTATTGTTTTTCGGGTATTTTTGTATATTATTTGTTGCCTGTTTCCTCATGTTGCTCTCGTTTGTGTTGACTGGTTTTGTCTTTCTGACTTTTGACATTCGAATACCCCAAGGTACCTCTGCTTATTTTATTTGCATCACCGGGGTCAAAAGATGTGTAAAAACGTATAGGAAAATAAATAAATAAATAAAATGGTACATGACATAAGCAAACATTTTTTTCTAATCTAATCACGGCTAAGTAACCGGCACGAAAAAAGTCAGTTTTCAACATTTCAGGAATCAACAGATCTAGAATGATCAAGAAACGTTTTATTATCGGTAATAACCTACCACTTCCTTCATTCTGTTGAAGTAGTCTTATGTCTCCAATAACTTGATGGTTTTGTTGCATTTGCTGTTGATTCTGTTGTGTAAGGTTTTTGGTTGTTTGGGTCAGTTTTTGGTTCTCTTGTTGAAGTATCTTAACATCTCCAGTTATTTGTTGATTCTGTTGTTGAATAGTTTGAGTAAGTTTCTGATTCTGTAGTGTAAGATTTTGGGTTGTCTGATTGAATTGTTGGTTCTGTTGTTGCAGTACCTTAACCTCCCCAGTTAGTTGTTGGTTCTGTTGTTGCAGTACCTTAAAACTCCAGTTAGTTTTTGGTTCTGCTGTACGAGTTGCTGCATTTGTCGCTCCATGCTTTCAAAGCGAGCATTGATGACATCCGGATCACTCAGCAGCAGACGTTTTTCATCTGCCCCTAAACATACCTGAAACAACAATGAAACATTTACTATCCATAGAAACGACATCGCTATAAAAGTTTAAATTGTAGAGGGCAATCTTTTAACTATATTTACCTTCACGATTTGTAATGATAAGAAATATAGAATATAGGACTTTTAAAGGCATATTGTTTACGGCAAACTCATATTTTTTACCCCCCCCCCCCCCGGGGGGGGTTAAAAAAATTATGCAATAAAATGAATATTGAAAAAACAAATTTGCCACAAATTGTGCCTCTAAAGTAGTTTACTTTGATCAAAATAGCTCTACAATATTGATTGATATTTTATTTTCCTGCATTACGTCACACTGACACAGATTTTAACGCGGACACTAATCGGAATCTCGGGTTTCGTCCCCGGATACATTGATATGTTGAAAAAATACCAATATTTTTTCGTGTTAACCTTTTAAATCACATTCAAAACTTAATACAGGCAATATAATTGTCAGTTTTATTTATTAAGTAGCTCTAATATTTGGTTGCCGTTTTAATTTTCTTCCGAGCTAAAACTTTGAGAAACAGACTATGCACCACGTGCAAGAACTATGAAAGTTTTCAATCAAAGAAAGTATAGTGCGCATGCCTACAGCTCATCGGGTGTAGGGTATCATCGAGTTCGAGTTCGAGTTCGCGTCAGAGTTAGAGTTCGAGTTAAATTTAAGTTCAAGTTACAACTCGAGTTCGAGTTAAAGTTCGAGTTAAAGTTCGAGTTAGAGTTCGAGTTATTTTTCGAGTTCGAGTTGAAATTTGAGCTAACTCGAAACAGTGATTCGTATGGCAACAATCGAGTTACTACTCGAGTTCGAGTTCGAGTTGGATATTTACTTTAGGGCAATTACATGAATGTTGTCAAACATAACACTAGTTGTTTTTTACTGGTTTTGTCTGCCTTTTCGGACTTTTGACATTCGGATACCCCATTGGTACCTCTGATTCTTTTAAACTGTTGAAGGCTGTCGCCTTGCAATATAGTCATTTATACATGTGTACAGGGTTTCCTCTGGGTGTATTTTTCTTTGGGCCATCCCTTGGGCCAAATGCATATTTTTTGGGCCAACATAAATGACATTGGGCCAATATTTTTTTTTTTGAGTTTTGGCCGGAAATCATTATTAATATTATATTTTCAGTACCAAGGAAAGCACACAGATTACAACAGTTATTATTATGTTCAATAATAGATATTTAAACATTTGTTGAATTGATCATAGTTAATCATATCAAGATTTAACAAACTGTCATAATGATTTTTTAATGTACTACAGATCTTTCTAAAAAATTTTGATTTTGATATAATGGGCAAAAAAATAATATAATAAAAAAACTTGTTTTAACAAAATAAATCAATCATTGGAACTCCACTAAACCACAGTACTCCGCTGTTATGGAGGTGCTCCTATCAAAAGGAGGGTATTACAGAGGAGACAGAGATCGTAAATATGTAAACAAAGTTCTTTCATCTGATCTCAATTTGATGCATGAAAAAGGATGTGTTTGGATTACAGGATGTTCTTAATAAGATAATTTCATGAAGGTAAATCCTTTCATCTATGTTTACTTCCAGTTTTTCTGATATTTACAAAAGAATATTTATCATTTGGTCAACATGTCAGAGCACGTGAATTGCCATTTAAATCAGCTGATATAAAAATAAACTTACTCCTGATTGGTCAATTATATTGCATTCATGATTGATTTCTATCAATTAATCCAAATCAATCAGCGATGGTCAAGCACCTGTTATTTTGACC
Source organism: Arcuatula senhousia (assembly GCA_963971305.1). Taxonomy (NCBI): domain Eukaryota; kingdom Metazoa; phylum Mollusca; class Bivalvia; order Mytilida; family Mytilidae; genus Arcuatula; species Arcuatula senhousia. The sequence continues at coordinate 32,907,398 of OZ020308.1, forward strand.
CCTTTACACAATTGACAGTTAATTAACGGTGTTAGCTTGGGTCATAAATCAATATATAGGGCTTCATAGTGAAATTTGTTGTCAGTTTGAATGACACGAAAATAACATTGTTGATAAAATACGGAACCAACATTTTGGGCCACTTTGTTGGGCCAAAATTATATTTTTGGGGCCAGAATTGAAAAAATAGGGCCAATGGCCCAAGTGGCCCACGCCAGCGGAAACCCTGCATGTGTAGATATGATTAAACACATTTGTACATATTAACGTAATGTCATAAAGACTGTGGACAAGAATCAAATATGTACCAATGTGGCAATCTCCCGCACAATTTACAAGCGGGGGTATAATAAAAACTTAGTATACATATTCTCCTTTAGAATCTATTCGCCTATTTCAAGTGTTAGTAAAAGTTACCAGGCCCAATACGCGTGTTCCTTGGAGTGGGGCTATGTATATTTTCTTCGTTCCGCCTTTTCATTTTTAAAAAAATGAAGCAAGGAATTTTTGTTTTGCGCGCATTTTTTTTTAAACTTACATAATCTTTTTCAGACAGAAACACCATCCCGCTTTTTTTTTAATTCAGAGCACCGCCCAGCCTTTTATATCCTGATTTTTTGGAATTTTGCCTTTTATTTCAAATTCATCATAGCCCCCCTCGCCCCTTCCCCCCAAAAATTCAAATGGTTGCTCCCTAACATAACTCTGTGTTAGAATTTTTTGCGTCAGAAGCATTTTAATAAATGTCCGAATTTGTTTAAGAAGTAAAATAAATATCCGATGTAATATATTTCAATTGTAGTCGGATTGTAACCGCATTATTAATATGAATCAGTACCTTACTATGTTAGCTGGTTAAATGCAACAGAGTTGCAAATATAAATGATAAAGAAAGTGTGCAAAAAATAGATATACAACTAGTTTTGTAACTCGAACTCTAACTCGATCTGTAACTCGAACTCTAACTTGAACTCGAGTAGTAACTCGATTTTTGCCATGAAAATCACTGTTTCGAGTTAGCTCAAAATTTTAACTCGAACTCGAATAATAACTCGAACTCTAACTCGAACTTTAACTCGAACTCGAGTCGTAACTCGAACTTTAACTCTGACTCGAACTCGAACTCGATGAATACCTACACCCCAGCTCATCTACATCTCATGAATAAGAATTTTTGTAAAGCTTTACAAATATTATATATTTTTCAATTTTTGAAGTAATAAGGTACCCTAGTGTTATTTTGAACGTTTGTATCTTTCTAAATAAACAAAACGAATAGTCTGACGACAATTTTTGGTTTTACAAAAAAAATAATTTTTCGTAGACAATATGCCTTTAAATCTTGAGATCGAGTTTATCACTGGTTTATGGTGGATAAACTTAATCTCAAGATTTGAAATAGTCTCAGTCACCCAGACGCTACTCAATAGATGATAAGAGTCTGGGACAGTCCCATTACCTATTTTGTTATGTGTGCATTCGGAGTACTTTCAGGCTTTATCATAGTGTTCGACGAAAATCATTCAACCGTATGTTCAGAATTCCGTGCCTATGGTCTAGTGAATTTATGCAAATGCAACAGCGAGATAACTTCTCGAATTGATGTGAGCTGTTTTCAAATAACATAATATTTCTTATTTTATAATAAGACATCCTATTTTACATTTTTGAACACATGATGGTTTTGTAAATATAAAAAAAAATCGCTTTATGGTTAAATTGTACTCACGGGCGTCTACTTGGTTTTGGAAATTGTTTATGTTTATTGGAGTCAAAAATGGGGACATTCTTGATTACAAAACCATGCATGTTCGGCCAATCCGATTCTTGATTTTACAGAACCAGTTTTCAAAAACCAAGGATGACCAATGAAATGTTGAGTTTCTAAAGTTGGTTCATTTAAGATTGAAATGAATTTTGTATGCTAAACACGTCATATACACACGTGGTAAAGTTTAAAAGGTATAACGATCGCCACCTAGTGGTTACGAGAAATCAATAGGTGTTTTCCTAGACTCACTACCTTGGTAGTATGAGTTTGGGTTCGAGACTAGATTTGAAAAGTCCTATATTCTTTTAATCGGTAATCACCGAGCGACAAATTGTGAATTTGTTCTAAAGTGTTTATTTTCAATGTTTTTGATAGGAACTATTTTTTATGCGGACTGATCATTTAAGTGCTACGTCAACTTACTGACTGGATACACTTGCTCATGATACAGGGTTAATCAGCGGCATACATCAAAGGGAAAATTTAATGATTACCGATAAATAACTTTATCAGTTTTATGCCAATTTATTATGTCATTGACAAGAATATACAAGAGAGTTTATAAGGAATTTCTTTTCCAAAACATTTGTTTTGTAGCAGTTTTTATGAGATTGGTATATCTAAAATCAATTAATTGCACATCTTGAGTGAATACCCGATTTAACTTTTTTTTAATATTTGCACTTAACTCCACTGATACTCTTTCTTTTTATGGTTCCATTTATGTTGTCCTTCATCTAACCTGTGCCTGGTTAATCTAATTCTAGAAAGAAACGATATTGATTATCAATAGGGGAAGGTTTAACCCCGCCACATTTAAACGTGCCTGTCCTAAGCCAGGAATTTTTATCAAAGCTGATGCTTATATTCGTCGAATTTATGTTATTTGTTTTTTGTCAAGAAGAGGGTCTTTCATTGACAATTAAGGATTGGACTTGAATCATGTGTTGTATTTTTCCAATCCAGGGCCAATTGCAAACTTCGAGCAGCGACCGCTGGTCACATTGAAGGCTGCTAGCTGTTTTCCGTTGTGGTTGTAATATTATAGGTTATGTCGCGTACACTTATTCCACATCACATTATCTTCTATCGGATGGTCCTGAAGGGTTAGAAGTTTCTGCTTGCTAAAATACACCCTCACGAGGTAATTTCGATGTCTGTCGGGTTTGTTTGTTCTTGTTGAGTGCTTTCTCCGGTAATTTCCTTTTGTCTGTCAAATGGTTTCTATTGTATTGATCCTTTGTTACATGTATCTTAACTCTTGCTGCATATTAAAAGTTTAACACAAGCACTATATTTTTTTAACTTTAGTTTAATTCAATTTGTCTGAAAGATCTATCATATAAAATAAGGACTAGGAAGTAGGTTTCATATATAGATATTTATCTGGAATTCATATCTTAGATATTTAATTTTATAACATGCGTGATGACTTCAACTTTCCCATTGTCATCTTCCCCCTTTTGTGTAGAGATATTCCGTTTGCTATAGTTTACTAATATTTCCAGGGATTGTGGAATGTATAATTTGCAATAGTGTTTCTATCTCTCAGATGATGTTGTTATGTCAGAGTGTTTGCATTCCAGATTTGACTTTTACTACATTAATCGTTGGAAACATGACGGATGTTTTATAACAAGCAGGAACTGCTTACCCTTCTAGAACACCTGAACTATTCTCGTTTTGACTTGAGTTCACGTTGTTGGTTGCAGTTTCGTTGGGTTTTTTTATGTTTGCTTGATATGTGTTTCGTGTTTTTGTTTGTATATGTGTATAATAATTCTTATATTTGTTTCCAGCAATTCTTTGTGTATTTCATATGGAAACAGATCCATTACTAGAAAGTAAAGATGTAATAAAGATTTGCTGACGGAATAGAACAAAATCCATCTTCCATATTTTATGTCTTCTCAATGAATTGTCTGTTTTTCTTTTACATTGATATTGATCATCCAAAGATTTTTCCTTATTTGAAAACCTTTTTCTTTTTCTTTTTCATGTTAAATGTATGCTTTTTAATCAAAATTTGCACACCAACGCCATTGTGATTGACCACAATCTGGTAGATAAAAATATTAATTATTATTCAAGGTCTTTCCCTTTCCAGAAGGAAATACCTTACTGTATTTCTTATGATTTTTTTTAACTTTAACTCGAACTTTAACTCTGACTCGAACTCGAAATCGATGAATACCTACACCCCAGCTCATCTACATCTCATGAATAAGAATTTTTGTAAAGCTTTACAAATATTATATATTTTTCAATTTTTGAAGTAATAAGGTACCCTAGTGGTATTTTGAACGTTTGTATCTTTCTAAATAAACAAAACGAAAAGTCTGACGACAATTTTTGGGTTTTACACAAAAAAAAAATTTTCGTAGACAATATGCCTTTAAATCTTGAGATCGAGTTTATCACTGGTTTATGGTGGATAAACTTAATCTCAAGATTTGAAATAGTCTCGGTCACCCAGACGCTACTCAATAGATGATAAGAGTCTGGGACAGTCCCATTACCTATTTTGTTATGTGTGCATTCGGAGTACTTTCAGGCTTTATCATAGTGTTCGACGAAAATCATTCAACCGTATGTTCAGAATTCCGTGCCTATGGTCCAGTGAATTTATACAAATGCAACAGCGAGATAACTTCTCGAATTGATGTGAGCTGTTTTCAAATAACATAATATTTCTTATTTTATAATAAGACATCCTATTTTACATCGTTGAACACATGATGGTTTTGTAAACTATAAAAAAAATCGCTTTATGGTTAAATTGTACTCACGGGCGTCTACTTGGTTTTGGAAATTGTTTATGTTTATTGGAGTCAAAAATGGGGACATTCTTGATAACAAAACCATGCATGTTCGGCCAATCCGATTCTTCATTTTACAGAACCAGTTTTCAAAAACCAAGGATGACCAATGAAACGTTGAGTTTCTAAAGTTGGTTCATTTAAGATTGAAATGAATTTTGTATGCTAAACACGTCATATACACACGTGGTAAAGTTTAAAAGGTATAACGATCGCCACCTAGTGGTAACAAGAAATCAATAGGTGTTTTCCCAGACTCACTACCTTGGTAGTATGAGTTTGGGTTCGAAACTAGATTTGAAAAGTCCTATATTCTTTTAATCGGTAATCACCGAGCGACAAATTGTGAATTTGTTCTAAAGTGTTTATTTTCAATGTTTTTGATAGGAACTATTTTTTATGCGGACTGATCATTTAAGTGCTACGTCACCTTACTGACTGGATACACTTGTTCATGATACAGGGTTAATCAGCGGCATACATCAAAGGGAAAATTTAATGATTACCGATAAATAACTTTATCAGTTTTATGCCAATTTATTATGTCATTGACAAGAATATACAGGAGAGTTTATAAAGAATTTCTTTTCAAAAACATTTGTTTTGTAGCAGTTTTTATGAGATTGGTATATCTAAAATCAATTAATTGCACATCTTGAGTGAATACCCGATTAAACTTTTTTTTAATATTTGCACTTAACTCCACTGATACTCTTTCTTTTTATGGTTCCATTTATGTTGTCCTTCATCTAACCTGTGCCTTGTTAATCTAATTCTAGAAAGAAACGATATTGATTATCAATAGGGGAAGGTTTAACCCCGCCACATTTAAACGTGCCTGTCCTAAGCCAGGAATTTTTATCAAAGCTGATGCTTATATTCGTCGAATTTATGTTATTTGTTTTTTGTCAAGAAGAGGGTCTTTCATTGACAATTAAGGATTGGACTTGTGTTGTATTTTTTCAATCCAGGACCAATTGCAAACTTCGAGCAGCGACCGCTGGTCACATTGAAGGCTGCTAGCTGTTTTCCGTTGTGGTTGTAATATTATAGGTTATGTCGCGTACACTTATTCCACATCACATTATCTTCTATCGGATGGTCCTGAAGGGTTAGAAGTTTCTGCTTGCTAAAATACACCCTCAAGAGGTAATTTCGATGTCTGTCGGGTTTGTTTTGTTCTTGTTGAGTGCTTTCTCCGGTAATTTCCTTTTGTCTGTCAAATGGTTTCTATTGTATTGATCCTTTGTTACATGTATCTTAACTCTTGCTGCATATTAAAAGTTTAACACAAGCACTATATTTTTTTAACTTTAGTTGAATTCAATTTGTCTGAAAGATCTATCATATAAAATAAGGACTAGGAAGTATGTTTCATATATTTCGGTTTATCACTTAGGATAACCCCGTTTAATAAAAGGGAAAATTATATGTTTCCCTTATTTAGTCAGCCCTTTCGGATATTAGATCGTTCTCCGTATTTGTTTTTCCAAGTAAAATTATAACATCACATCCCATTTCCGTTCTTGCAACCATTTTACTCAAACGTTTTTCGTCAAAAAGATTTACATCTTTACTCATCCATACGTTTCAACAATATGAAACTAGCAAAAAGGCAGCGGAAACAATCCGCAAAGACTCCAATGACATCTTCACCAAAAATGAAGAAGAAGAAAACGCCAAACAAAACAAGACGCCAAATTGAAACAGGAACTGTTAGCACAGAGGTCAATGTCACATTACCATCAACATCCTTTCAAAATGTTGGCAGCATGGTACCACAAATGAACGTTCAGCCACCAAATACACCTAATATTGCCCTGCCACCAAATGCACTTGATATTTCCCAGGCACCAAATGCACCTGATCGTCCCACGATTTCAGAGATGAGCCAGGTTAATCCAGCTCCATTACACGTCCAAAGTCAGACTCAAAATGCTGTCGCCGGCGCCTCAGCTCCTTTGTCCGCTCAGTTAGGTATGTTTAATGGCATTAGTTTTTCAAATACAGGGGGTTGCAACACTATGTCGACGCCGATGAGTCCTGACTTCGTACAAATAAACAATTTACCGGAATACATTCCGAGTGCAAATGATTCAATTAGTGCCCACATACCAATCAAAATAAAAAACAAAATCTTGGCCGGCGAATTTATTGATTTTTCAATATTACTAAAATCTACAAAAGATTTAACACTAGACCATACATTTAATGGAAACATTGCCATACAGGGAGGACAGTTGGCTGTTGTTCAACAAAAACATAACACTATAACAAATGTTCACCACTGGACTTCAGCATTTATGATATTTACGGGAATTATGCTCGAAAAATGGCCCGCTAAAGCACAAGATTTGCTCAAATATATGCACAATATTAGATAAGCTTCGACAAGGGGAACAAATCTTGGTTGGGTTACCTACGATGAGCAATTCAGATTGAGAAAGGTTCGGCTTCCACACTCATCTTGGGGAGTCATTGACATGGAGCTTTGGCTTCTTTATGTATCTACTCCTCAAAGACAAAATTTATACACCAGTGGCTCAGTTCCCAATTCACAGTTTTTTTCGGAGCTTACCAAGCAGTACATTTGGGTCTCAACAAAGTTTCAAGCCCACTCAAAACACACAAAACAGTACTTTTGAGTCACAACAAAGTTTCAAGCCCACCCGAAACATGCAAAACCCCAGCCAAGACGTTTCACAACATGGGTTTCGTACATGTTGGGCGTACAACAGAGGGCGGTGTACATTTGGGGGAAAATGCAGATACCCACACAAGTGTTCAAACTGTTTGGAACACCCATCAAGAAAGTGTAAAACACGTTAAAGAGATAATCAAATTTTCTCCTATTATTGTGTCTAACGTTCAGAATTCATTATCATTATATCCTGTCAAGAAGGTTGCAAGCGAATTAATTGATGGTCTAAAATTTGGTTTTAAGTTGCATTATTCTGGCTCAAGACTTCCTGTTGTGTCAAAAAACTCTAAAAGTGTCTCTGAAAATCCAGAAATTGTTAAAAATAAAATTGACAAGGAAGTCAAGCTCGGACGAATTGCGGGCCCCTTCAATATTCCCCCTCTTCCTACTCTCCGGATATCACCGATCTTTCTGGCGGCCAAAAAGGACGGTGATTTTAGATTAATTCACAATCTGTCATACCCCCCTCAAAATTCTGTGAATGATTTCATAGACCCCGATTTTTGTTCAGTGCGCTATTCAAGCGTTACGGTAGATGATGCGGTTCGCATGGTGAAGAATATTGGCCCTGGCGGTAAGTTAGCCAAAGCAGATATAAAAAGTGCATTTAGATTATTACGTGTTTCACCTTCAGATTTTGATCTACTTGGTTTCACTTTTGATGAAAAGTACTTTTTTGACAAATGTTTACCGATGGGTGCTTCGATTAGCTGCTCGATATTTGAGAAATTTTTCACAGCCCTGCACTGGTTTACCGAAAAACAGACAAACAACAAAAATATTTTGCATTACCTTGACGATTTTCTCTTTGGTGGAGAAGCTAATACATCTGTTTGCAAAGACACACTGAAAGAATTTCAAGCTATTTGCAAGTCGTGGGGGTACCCTTAGCAGACGACAAGACGGTCGAACCCACCGTTGTGATAGTATTCCTTGGGATCGAATTTGATACTTTAACTATGCAACTAAGGCTACCTTGTGACAAAATAGCGGAAATAAGGCAACAAATTACATACTTTCTGTCTGTTAAAAAGGTCACTTTGCACGAGATGCAGTCGCTTATAGGGTTGCTTAACTTTGCCTGTCAGGTCGTGGCACCAGGACGCGCTTTTTGCAGGCGCCTTATTGATGCCACATGTAACATTAAAAAGCCTTTCCACAGAATCAGGGTGTCTGATCCTATACGCGAAGATTTAAAAGTTTGGAATTCCTTTTTATCCGAATATAATGGAATTACGGTAATGCTAGATTCTTTTTGGACCCTTTCCGATGAAATTCAAATATTTACGGACAGTGCAGGTGGCAAGGATAAAGGGTTTGGTATCTTTTTCAATGGTAATTGGGCTCAGGCTTGCTGACCAGAGCACTGGTCTGACTTGGGAATATTGCAGGATATCACATTTTTAGAGCTTTTTCCTGTAGTGGTTGCAATACACATATGGGGAGATACTTTACAAAATAAGAGAATAATTTTTAATATAGATAATCAATCTGTGGTCCGGATCATAAATAAAAAGTCCTCCAAGTCTGTCAGGGTGATGTCGTTAGTACGAGTGTTGGTCATTAAGACTCTTAAGCATAATATTTTGATCAAAGCAAATTACATAGAAGGTGTATCTAATATAATTGCTGATAGTTTATCTCGTTCTAATTGGCAGAAATTCAGACGCTTATGTCCGGACGCAGATTCAGAGGGTCACAAGATACCAGACCATCTTTGGATGTTTTGAAAACTGAGATTCATACATTGTTAAACTCGCCCATGGCACCAAACACTCACAAAAGTTACAATACTGCTATAGAAAGTTTTAGGTCGTTCAGACAATTTTATAATATGACTGATTCTTGGCCCACCCCCCCCCCCCCCCTTAACGATATTTTATCTTTTATTGCATATATGTCGCATAGTAACTTGTCGGTGTCTACCGTGTCAACATTTTTAGCAGCCTTGAGTTGTTTTTTTTTTCACAAAGTAAACGGATTGCAAGATAACAGTAAAACTTTCTTCGTTAAGAAAATGTTGGAAGGCTTTCGTCGAAAATCCCCCGAAAAACCCGATGTTCGACTCCCTATCACACTCAGTTTATTAGAACGTTTGATTCTATCACTATATTCTATCTGTAATTCTTCCTATGAATCTTTCATGTTCGCTTCGGCCTTTAGTTTATCATTTTTTGGTCTTCTTCGAGTAGGTGAAATAGCTGCCGAAAATAAGTGTCATCCCGGGATTCATACCATACGTTTATCCGATGTTTCTATTCAGGAGATTAACGGATCAGAGGAATTGCATCTCAAAATAAACAGTTCAAAAACCGACCAGCATCGTAAATCAACAACCCTTATTATTAGGAAACAGCAAAATTCTTGTTTGTCCCGTGGCCCTCATGAAGCGATTCTTTCTTGTTAGAAATAGTCTACCCCCAAGTTCCCTTCTTTCTGTGCATTTCGATGATTCCCTATTAACACGCTACCAATTTGCAGGCGTTTTACAAAAAGCGCTTATATTTTGCGACATAACAGGTCATTTTCGACCACATTCCTTTCGTATAGGAGGTGCGACGGAAGCTAAACGTTTAGGCTTTGATGATGAAACTATTATGAAATGGGGCCAATGGTCATAAAATTCCTTTGAAAAGTACATTCGTCCTGATTTTTCATAAGAAGTATTTTGTTTTTGATAGGTTCTGTTCCAAAGAAAATGAGAATATTGATGATAGGATCTTCTATTTTGTATTGGGCAAGGCAAAGTGCATTTTCACGGCCAGGGGGAACACAGCTCAATTTACAGAGATCAGGTTGTTTTATTGAGTGGCTAGGACAAAGGGGCATGAAATGGGAGGAATTTCGAAAAACAATTGATGGGAAGGTCTGCAGAACTTCTATTCCCGATTTTCTTCTAATGCAGCTGGGGTCAAATGATCTCTGTTTACAAAATGCATATCAGCTTTTTCTAGATATTGAATGTGATCTGCTAAGATTGCATGCTTTGTATCCAACTATAAGAATTATTTGGTCAGATATTTTACAAAGAAGATACTGGCACGATGCAAATAACTGTCAAGCCATCGAAAAAGCAAGAAAACGGCTAAACTTATTGGTAAAAAACTTAGTTGTCGGCATTGGAGGGTGCGTAATAAGCTCCCGCTTAGCGGGAGCTAAATAGACTGAGTATGATGCCTTCAACCGGAAGACGTATAAGCTAGTCAAAAATCCGCACCCAATAACACTGAATGCAAAATTAAATTCCTTTTTGGGAATTTCTCAATTTAAAAAATGATAAACATAGTTATTATTACTACCTATTATAAAGAAAAAGGCAGCGATACTTCAATTAGGTCGTTTGTTTCCGTCGTTTCTATATTTACAAAAGCTCTTTGCAATGTACATACTTTCACTTTTCACTCGGGGGCTATATTCGGATTCTCAATCTTCGGATTTCCATCAAGACAATATGGCCGCGACCAGTAGATTATGTGTTCCGCTTCGGATTATATTTTAGTCAGTGTAGCATATCTTGCGTAGCTTTAGCGTAATGGATATTTGATTTTGGATTGCGAAAATTTACTTAATTGAATAAAGTTTAAAGGACAAAAATACTATTCGGACACCAAAAATAAGTTAAATCTTGCAAAAAAGTTGTACACAGCATCTTGGTTTTTCATGCTTTTATGTGGCGGTGTTTTAAAGCAGCAATGCGATTCGACTAGATCATGTAGCGTACATGGCGTAGTCACTTTATCAGGTTGTGCACAAGTTTAAACGTACTTTCTTATAAATTTTTGACTGCAAAATGTTAATTCATTGAATAAAGTTTATTATCACAGACAGAAATAATGCTTATGCAAAATAGGTCAATCAGACACACACAATTCAAGCATTTTATTGATTTTTAGAAAATGACAAAATAGCCACATTGGGTCATTCGTCTGTCTTGATCTAGGTCATTTTAATAAGGATAAATAATTTGATCTATTTCTCACAAAGCTATTGCGGGATCCGGAAAAATAAACTTATTTGTCACAAGTTATTGGTTGTTCGAAAATGTTATCAATGCTTGATAATTTTGTCGATTCACCACACAGAGACCAATGTCGCCACAACTACAAACATGTCAGAATATAATTTTAACTGTGCAGAACCACAGGGGCTTGGATTATAGAGTAGGGGGGGGCGACTTAAAAGTCAATATAAATGACCAGAATCCAAGCCCCTGTGTGCGGAACATGGATTGCAACGTTCGTGTATAAGTTTGCTTTAGTCTATATCATAAAGGGAGGGACAATCTTTGAAAGTCTTTGAGGTGACAATCAAAAATATTTGAGCAGTGGCGGATCCGGGGGGGGGTCCGAGATTGGAATTTTCCTCCTTTCCGACAAAAATTTCGCAAGTAACGTCTAGAACCACCCCCTTTTCGTCCTTCGTCCACAGCGGAATTTATGTTGACCAACCCCTTTAAAAAATTCTGGATCTGGCCCTGTTTGAGTTATAATATAATTTATTGCTATTAGACGTAAAAAATCTAAAGGCATACATGTACATTGCAAATGTTCATATAGAGATCTACAATTGGGTTTAAACTTATTTCATATAATATTATATACTTCAAAATCATAGGCTGATCTGACAAATGATAACCATTAAAGTAGACGATAATTAGATGTGGAATAATTGTACGCCACACAACCAACAGAAAGAAACGTGAATTTTAAAAATCACAATGGAAAACAGCCAACAGTCTTCAGCATGACCATAAGTCGCTGCTTGCCGTCTTGCATTGGCCCAAGACTAAAAATACAAAAGAGGATGAGTCCAGTTTCCTTTTTGGTCACACTTAGAAAAAAGTTAAAATAACAATGTACAATTTTTTTTACATCTCCGCATGCTTGGAATGCAACTAAATGTTGAAAATAATAATATTATAAAACGAAAATTATTAAAAATTTCTAGGCGCAAAATATATGTTTGATTTTCTTCTTCTGTATTCCCAGAATCCCGTTGGTAGCTTTTGTTCTCAGAATAATTTGAAGATTGAAACCTTTTTAAACTTTAACATTAAGCTGATTTAAAAGTATATATGAACAACAGACTGTGATATCTTTGATCCAATGGCGACTTTTGTACAGCTCGATGAGCTGAAGGTTTAAGCAAGCAACAGCTTTTCTCTATCTGCAATAGTTTCCTATTTCCTCCACTAACATAACCAAACTTTGATGCAGTTATTTTAAACTAAATAGGAGATAGTACAATGCTTATACTGGATCTAAAAACAAATAATGTTTAGGATAAACACTTACATGACTTAGATTCATCGACATGGCTTAATTTAAGATCGATTGTATAGTATGTGTACAGCAAAGGCTACATATAGAATTCAACAATAAACCTTAGCAGGACCTAGAAATAATAAAGTCTTTTTTATGTTACTAAAGCAGACCTTTGCTTTTTGTGTCCATAGCGGCTTGCTAGGCAATATGCATTAGAGTCCACACTTGTTATTGTATTAATATAAATTATTTCAAGTATTTCCAGCTATGAAATGTTTTAAATGTAAAGAATTTGAATAAAAAATTAGGACATCAGGGATATTTTTATTATTGGCGTCCACTAGAGGTCGTGTCTATCAAAACAAAATGACAGAAGCGCGGGAACCTGTCATTCTAATTTACGCAAACCAAGACCCCCAAAAAGCGGTGCATTATCAACCAAACAAATTCAGCAGACAAATGTCATTCCCAGTAGCCAATGCAATATATTTACTTTGTCCTCAGTAAACAAATTTGTTTTTGTTATTTTCTCTCTAACCGGCTTTGCATTCGAAAATGAAAGTACAAATATTCTTTGTTTACGGATGCGTTCTTCGAGGTCCGCGTCCGAAGCAATTCACTTCCTTGTTCAGTTTGCAGGTCCGTTCTTTTTCAAAATTATGGGTATGAGGCACCATATATATATATAAGAAAGTTACTTTATCTGCGGGAGCTTATCAGGTTTAACCTGTATCATATTAAGACACATGAATATTCGTGCAAGGGAAAGAACTCTTTATAGGCACGATGGGACGCACCTTTCTCATGTCGGCATCACAGGCGTTTGGGTTCAGAATTTTTTTTTATTAATAACGTGTATATAAAAATTTTCATACTGGTCTATATACTATTTCCACGAGTATGAAAATTTTTATACACGTTATTAATAAAAAAAATCCTGAACCCAAACGCCTGTGGTCGGCATCGAGGTTTATTTAAATACAATTCAAGGTGCCTTCGAACAATTTCTTAAAGCAAATCGGGGCTCTATTGTCTTTCCCTGTGAGTAAATCGGATTAGAAGTTCTGCAGTTATGAACATAGCCAGAAATGAATATCACTTTTCCTCATTAATATTCATTTATGCAAATTAGATTACTGGTCACGTGACAAAACTTGTTTAATTAGTCACGGGAACATGCTTTTATAACTTTTAGAAGTCCGGAATATTTTAGGGTGTTACCCGTAACCGATATGGTTTATAATAATAAATTGACTTCCTCAAAGTTTCTTTGGCGGATAAAACAAACATTTTGAATAATTTTTCATGCGAATAATTGGACGTCTGACTCAACCGACGACTTGAGTTTGACCATCTTTGTGCTTCGTGGGAACCTAGAGTTAATCAGCTATGGTTATATGGTTTGTTTTGTCTAATTATTTGCTGTTTGGTGCATAAAATTAAGTCCCCGCAAGCTGTTTACATTTAGTTATTACTTGCAAAAAAATGTATTCAAAACCGAAATTTTTTCATTTTGTACAAATTTCCGCCATGTTTTATATGGCTCATGAAGGACACCACGCCTAAAATTTTCACTCAGCTGAGGAACCTTGAAATTTTGAAGCCCAATATCCAGGAGTGTCTTAATATAAAGTCATTGACGTGTATTTCCAAAATCAACCCCCGCAACCTGTGTGCAAGATATTTTTATTGAAATTTATTCAATATAAAAATAATATCCCTTTGCTCCTATAGTAAAAATTATGATCGTAAAAGTTCCTGATTTTATAATATGCTAATTAGCAAATTGATATAGATTTCTGGATATGATAGCGTGGCGGTGAGCAGTTTCTCTGCTCATTCGGCGGGATATGACAAGATGATGATGGGACATGTCGCTATCCCCAAAATTGTGCCCAGCTTATATTTGGTAAATATTTCTTCTGTGTTACCACAGAGATAGGTTATTTTTTGGTTGTCTTCTTTGCGTACCAGAGAGACAGGTTCCCGAACTGTTACCAGTTCGGAACTTCTTATTACTCTTTGAAAAATCCAGAGAGTTTTGGGGTTTTAATATTTGCTGATACATCGGGGTTTCATGTTCCTCTAATCTCTCTTGACCATGTGATATCGTGAACCGGGAGGATTATAGCTTTTACTGTTACCAGTTTAGCACAGGCCTGCCCAATTATTTATCTGGCGGTCTGCCTTTTCATCTTGTCTTATCCTGCTCACGCTATTTAACTGTGGTCATATTTGCCATATTAGCTTATTTTATTAGAAAGCCAAATGGGACTCTTTTATTAAAGATATTTATCTGGAATTCATACCTTAAGATATTTAATTCTTAATCATATTCGCCTTTCGGCTTCTCTAAGTAATCACATAGCTTTTCCCTCTATAAAATGGTGAAATGCAACATACTTTTCTCTGTTTAAAGTACAAAGAAATAGACTATAGACTAATGACCTTGACCCTAGTATATAAGGCACCTAGTCCTTACCTGTAATCATTCTTTCCTTTAGAGATGGTGAAGTGCCATTAATATAAACATTTGGTCTCAGTCAACTTACAGTAGGTTTTCAAATTTATTTTGAATTTCATTTTTGAATTTTATTTTTGATATTTGTTGAGAATACTTAAACCAATGTGTAGAAGTTCTTTTTAGTCTTGTATTTAAACTAGACTACTTGCCTAGATGTTTTTACCTGACCACATGGTCATGCAGACATTTTGAATTTTCAACTTCTACACTTTTGCTAGATGCTTATTGCTAGATGCATATTTACTGATTGCTAGATGCATATTTATTGATTGCTAGATGCATATTTATATTTGCTAGATGCATTTTAATGTTTGCTAAATGCAAAATGCTTTACATTTGAGAATTTGAAGATTTGACCTTTTTTACCCTTGTTTTAAAGGGCTTATTTATAATCTGGAATTAATATCTCAAATTTTTTGGATTCCACTCAATTTTATTTCTACTTCTTGTAGATTTTCTAATATGACTGAGAGTTGTCTAGAAAACGAAGATTTCTTGCTTTTGCAAGATGAAGAGCCTAACTTAAGTGACTCTGAATCCAGAAAAACTAGGGCTAGTCATACATCTAATAGTAGAGTCATCAAAGGGACAGCTTTGTCTGGTTCACAAAAAGTTTCTTCTATGAAAAGAAAGGCAAAATCATGTGGAAGTGTTAAACCTTCAAAGTTATCTAAGAAATCTCACACTTTTTCTGAAGAGGAGATTAATTCCCTCAAAGAGCAAATGGGGATCTCGGCAATTGATGAGTCTTTGTCTAATCTTACTAATTTGTTGGGAGAAGTAGTTAGAAAATCTAAAGAGACTGAGAAGTCTTATCCAACAGCAGATTCACAAGCTGCCGGACCTCCAGATTTTCTTCCCCTTCCTAGGCCAAGACCCATACTCTCCCTAGAACCAAATTTGGATGAGAATACATGTAGTAACATTGACTTTGATTTTGACTTAAACCAATCTAATGCTGAAACTGACAGCTTGCAGCAAGCTAATGATAACTCAAATTTCAATCCATCTAGTGGTTTTCAGCAAGCTTTTAATGAAGTTCCTAATACTTCTGATAACAATGTTAATGCTAATGTTAATGGTCAAAATCAGGAAAATGATAACAATGAAGTTGAATTCAATATTCCTCAGTTGAAACCAGATGAGAAGACTGATAAGTCTGTTACAAATAACTTGGCCAAGGCTGTTAATGCAGCTGTTACTGTTAGAACCAATGTTGATAGTCTTAAGTCAATTGAGGACAAGTTTTTTCGTCCTGCTAATTGTGATAATCTAGTTGTACCAAAGGTCAATAAAGAAATTTGGGCTAAATTACCCAAGAATGCTAATATTTCTGATAATAAAATGCAGGAGGTACAACATTATTTTGTTAAAGGCATGATTCCATTAATTCAAATGGCTGATAGAATCTGCACTAAGAAGGAGCCTTTAGATGTTACTTACTTGAGAAATCAGCTATCTGATTCTATTTGTCTTTTGGGACATGGCATTCTTGGCTTGAGTCACAGGAGGCGTTCTGCCCTTAGACCTTACTTTACAGAGAAGTTTAAGCCTATTTGTTCTTCTGATGTACCTGTAGACGATTTTCTTTTTAGTAAAGATGCGTTAAAGCTTATGAAAGAAATGGGAGATTTCACTAAAATTCCCTTGTGTGTCAAGTCTTATAATAGTACAAGTAGCTTCAATAGAGGCTCAGGTCAGAGATATGGGTATGGAAATCAAAATCAGAATTTAAACTACAGAGGCCCTGTGTACACACAGGGCAACTACCAAGGCAGACGCAACCCTCCTCCTTACTCAAGGGGACGAAGCAAAGGCTACATGGGCAGAGCCAATCAGAGATATCAGGGCCAAGGAAGGAGCCAATATCGACGCTAGATACAGTCACTAAGGTGAGAAAGCTCAATTTTCATGAATGGCATAGTATCACACAAGATCAATGGATTTTAGATACAGTTAGATATGGATATAAAATTGAATTTTCTGTTTTTCCAAGGTTTTCTTCCTTTATGAATGAAATAAAATTTTCAGATTCTGAGGCATCTATTGTAACTACTGAAGTAAAGAAATTACTGATAAAAGAGGCTATTCAGGAAGTAAGTCCTGTGACCGGACAATTTATATCTAATTTGTTTTTGGTTCCGAAAAAAGATTTGTCCTTAAGACCTGTTATAAATTTAAAAAATTTAAACATGTATGTTCAATATCATCATTTTAAACAGGAGAACCTTAATTTAGTTTTTGACATCATTCAGAGAAATGACTATCTAACATCCATTGATCTTACAGATGCTTATTTTAGTATCAGTATACATGATGACTTTAAGAAATTTTTGCGTTTTTCATGGAAAGGCAGACTTTACGAGTTTCAAGTCTTATGTTTTGGTTTAGCTTCAGCTCCCAGAGTTTTTACAAAAGTGTTGAAGCCAGTTTTTGCATTTTTTCGAAAACATGGTATTAGATGTTCTTTTTACATAGACGATTCTCTTCATATGAATCAATTATATGTTGAATGTGAAAATGAAACACATTTTATGGTGGAAAAGATTGAAAAACTAGGATTTAGAGTGAATAGAAAAAAGTCAGTGTTAAAGCCTTCCAGACGCATTATTTTCTTTGGCCTTATCATTGATACTGAGTTGTTTATGGTTTTTCTGCCGGATGAAAAGATTTCTAAGATAATCTCTCTTGGGCTGAAAATTATTTATTTGAAAAAAGTAACCATAAGATATTTAGCTTCATTTATTGGATGTGTAGTACATGCCTTTAATGCAGTTACTTTAGGTCCTTTGCACTATAGAGATATTGAGAGAAATAAAGTACAAGCTTTATCAGATTCCAACAATGATTATGAAGCAGTAGTAGATTTATCTGATAATTCTATACAAGAAATTTCTTGGTGGGTTGAAAATTTGGTGTTAGTCAATGGTAAATTGATTCGTCCAAATCCTGTTGATGTCTGGATTGAAACAGATGCATCCTTATTAGGTTGGGGATGTAAATTTGACCAAGACCTTGCTGGTGGTCGGTGGAATTCAGTTGAGTCTGTTTATCACATTAACTTTTTAGAATTATTAGCCATTTATTTTTCTTTGAAAACATTTTTTAAGAATAAAGACTCACTCCACATAGGAATCCACTCTGATAGTTCAGTAGCAGTAGCATATATAAATGAAATGGGTGGCATGTCTTCATTGATTTTAGATGAACTTGCAAGAGAAATCTGGTCTTGGTGCTCAGAGAGAAATATTTATTTAACAGCACAACATCTTCCTGGTGCTTCTAACTTTGATGCTGATCATATGTCTAGAAATTTTTCAGATGCTACTGAATGGACATTAAAGTTAGAGATTTTTGATAGAATTTGTAAACAGTTTTTTAAGCCAAACATTGATTTGTTTGCATCTAGACTAAATTTTAAGTTACCTACATTTGCATCATGGTCTTTTGATCCTTTAGCTACACACACTGATGCCTTTTCATTTTCTTGGTCAAATTTACTTCCCTACATATTCCCACCTTTCTGTCTCCTAGGAAAAATTATCACAAAAATTTTAAATGATAAGGTTGAAAAAGCAATACTAGTGGTGCCATTTTGGCCAACTCAACCTTGGTTCAGTACATTAATACAGATTTTAATTTCTTTCCCAGTCAGGTTGCCACGACACAAGGATCTTGTAACGCTGTCTCATTCAGGGGAACTTCATCCGTTACGAAAGACTATCAACTTGACCGTGTGCATTGTATCAGGAAGGCAATCGTTAATTCAGGAATTTCATCAGACGCTGCTAAAACAATCATTGACTCATGGAGACCTTCGACAATTAGACAATATGAATATTCGTGGCGGAAATATGTACTTTGGTGTGTTAAAAAGAAGACTGATCCCTTTCGTCCGCTTGAAAAGGATGTTATAGAATACTTAAACTGTTTAAAAGTTCAGAGAGCGTCGTACTCTGTTATCAACACAGCAAAGTCCATGTTAACTCAAACTCTTCCTTCCTTTGGAGTCGATATTTCGTCATTTAAACTTTTGGAGCGCATGATGAAAGGATGTTTTAATGACAATCCGCCTAAGTCTCGTTATTCTTGTATGTGGGATGTTGGAACTGTTTTGCATTTTTTATTTACTTTGTATCCAGTAGAGGATTTAAGTTTGAAAATGTTGACATTTAAATTGATTTCATTATTAGCATTATCTACGGCTGCCCGGTCACAAACATTATCAGCACTTAACTTAGATCACTTTCAATACTTTGAAGGACAACAAATTGCTGTCTTTAAAGTGCAAGAGTTAATGAAAACTTCTAGACCTGGGACTCCTCTTCCGGTTGTGACACTGAAGCCATATGGGAAGCCAGAACTTTGTGTTGTAAAAACTTTGTTCGAATATATTTGTCGTACTAAGGATGCAAGGAAGACATCCTATTTGTTTATTTCTTATATAACATTTAATCGTGTGACAACTTCAACCTTAGCTAGATGGTTAAAGACTGTTCTCATGTTAGCAGGAATTGATAACACTTTTTTCAAAGCACATTCTTTTCGTGGGGCCTCGACTTCAGCTGCGTTGGCATCTGGTTGTACGCTAAATGACATTTTAAATACAGCTAATTGGGCATCTGCAAAAACTTTTAACAAATTTTATAACAAGACCATTTTGGGGGAAAATGCAAAATTTATGTCTGCAATGTATAATTCTGTTAATCATATTAAATAATTGATTGTTATATTGTTCTTTATATGGCTGGAGTTTGTTGCAACTCTTTAAACAAGCTATGTGATTACTTAGAGAAGCCGAAAGGCGAATATGATTAAGAATGAACCTTTATCCAAGCATACCACAAGGATGTGCAGGATAAAGGACATTCTTTGAATAGAGCCTGAGGCTCGAGAAGTAATCACATCCCACCCAAGTTTCCTTCGGTGCACCCACCCTTTGAATTTTTGCATGTTGACAACAAACTGATTTAAAAAATGATTACAGGTAAGGACTAGGTGCCTTATATACTAGGGTCAAGGTCATTAGTCTATAGTCTATTTCTTTGTACTTTAAACAGAGAAAAGTATGTTGCATTTCACCATTTTATAGAGGGAAAAGCTATGTGATTACTTCTCGAGCCTCAGGCTCTATTCAAAGAATGTCCTTTATCCTGCACATCCTTGTGGTATGCTTGGATAAAGGTTCATTTTATAACATGCGTGATGACTTCAACTTTCCCATTGTCATCTTCCCCCTTTTGTGTAGAGATATTCCGTTTGCTATAGTTTACTAATATTTCCAGGGATTGTGTAATGTATAATTTGCAATAGTGTTTCTATCTCTCAGATGATGTTGTTATGTCAGAGTGTTTGCATTCCAGATTTGACTTTTACTACATTAATCGTTGGAAACATGACGGATGTTTTATAACAAGCAGGAACTGCTTACCCTTCTAGAACACATGAACTATTCTCGTTTTGACTTGAGTTCACGTTGTTGGTTGCAGTTTCGTTGGGTTTTTTTATGTTTGCTTGATATGTGTTTCGTGTTTTTGTTTGTATATGTGTATAATAATTCTTATATTTGTTTCCAGCAATTCTTTGTGTATTTCATATGGAAACAGATCCATTACTAGAAAGTAAAGATGTAATAACGATTTACTGACGGAATAGAACAAAATCCATCTTCCATATTTTATGTCTTCTCAATGAATTGTCTGTTTTTCTTTTACATTGATATTGATCATCCAAAGATTTTTCCTTATTTGAAAACCTTTTTCTTTTTCTTTTTCATGTTAAATGTATGCTTTTTAATCAAAATTTGCACACCAACGCCATTGTGATTGACCACAATCTGGTAGATAAAAATATTAATTATTATTCAAGGTCTTTCCCTTTCCAGAAGGAAATACCTTACTGTATTTCTTATGATTTTTTTTTCTGCCGCAGATGTCAAAAAAGTGTCGAGACCTATTATTACGAAACTTAGTACTATTAATCGACACTCCTAAGACTCGACTTGAGTCGGCCTGCGAAACCGATCTTTTTTTAGTAACGAAGGTATCTGCCCGCAGCCCAAAAACCTTGTCTGCAGATAAACTCAGAAACCGTAACCACTATCAAAAATCTGAAGCAGGGAAAATGTTGCTAGACTCATGATTCGTCTTGCAAAAAAAAAATCGATCAACTTCCTAGTAACGCGTTTTTGACTCAAAAAGTGTCGTGACTCATCAATTTTTTTTCTTTAAAACGGTTAAGTCTAGAGACTTGGGACCTTCACCAATCATCCTAGGAGACATATGTTATATGTAAAAATGTCAAGGTCAAATGTCAAATTTCAAGGTCAGAGGTCATGGTACAACTTGTCTGCAGTATAGCTCAAAAACGATACAAAATTGAAGCAGACATGTAATGGGGAAAATACTCGTCTCATTTAGATCTTTATTTGATATCAGAGTAGAACACTCTACGACAAACCGTTTTCGATTTATGGCCCTTAACGCGTTTCGGCTAAACAATGTTTGGCTTATAACTTGAAAACGGTTCGAGATAACATAGTAAACATATGGGTTATTTGAGACCGTAAAATTATGCCCTTCAATTTAAAACCAAAGTTGCATGGCTTTGGGTAGCCATTTTCAAAATGGCCACCATCGGAAACTGTTTTTTGAGTATTACACAAAAACCGTAAAAAAATTAAGTGGACAATACATTGGAAAAATGTTCGTCACGTCGAAATCTACAAAAAATGTTCAGGTGCGAAAGCGTAAAACTCGTCGTTTTTGAGTTATGGCCCTTGATTGGTATTTTGAAAATGTTTTTTTTATAACTTTTAAACAGAAACAAATAGTGAATGAAATGTAGGGTTCATTTGATAGAAAATTAAAAGACCTACAATTTGAGTCCAAAATAGTCTCGAACCCAAACTCATACTACCAAGGTAGTGAGTCTAGGAAAACAACTATTGATTTCTCGTAAACACAAGGTGGCGATCGTTACACCTTTTAACCTTTACCACGTGTGTATATGACGTGTTTAGCATACAAGATTCATTTCAATCTAAATTGAACCACTCAACGTTTCATTGGTTTTCATTGGTTTTTATACCCCGCCACACGAAGTGGCAGGGTATTATGTTATACCCTCAGTTTTTTTCGGTGTCTGTCCGTCCGTCCGTCTGTCCGTCCGTCTGTCTGTCCGTCCCCCGAAGGTTTCCGACCAATAACTTGAAAACGCGTAAAAGGATTTGAATGATATTTTACACAGCTGTTTAGTACAATAAAATACAGGTCAAGTTCGATTTCCAGCATGATCCAAAAAATAGTTTTCGAGATAGGCCACTTTGAAAAATCAAATTTCATGAAATTTTTAGTTTCCAACCAATAACTTGAAAACGCGTCAAAGGATTTGAATGATATTTTGCACAGCTGTTTAGTACAATAAAATACAGGTCAAGTTCGATTTCCAGCAGGATCCAAAAAACAGTTTTCGAGATAGGCCACTTTGAAAAATCAAATTTCATGAAATTTCGAGTTTCGGACCAATTACTTGAAAACGCGTCAAAGGATTTGAATGATATTTTGCACAGCTGTTTAGTACAATAAAATACAGGTCAAGTGTAATTTCCAACATGATCCAAAGAACAGTTTTTGAGATAGGCTACTTTGAAATCAAATTTTATGAACTTTTGATATTATAACGTGGCGGGGTATCATTTAATGTCCCATTACATGCCCTATTTTTGACAACTGGTTCTGTGAAATCGAGAATCGGATTGGTCAAACGTGTATGGTTCTGTAATCAAGAATGTCCCAATTTTTGACTCCAATAAACATAAACAATTTCCAAAACAAGGTATACGCCCGTGAGTACAATTTAACGATCAAACGATTTTTTTTATTGTAAGAAAACCAACCTGGTTCAAAAATGTAAAATAGGATGTCTTATTATAAAATAAGAAATAGTATGTTATAAGAGAACAACTCACATCAATTGGAGAAGTTATCTCGCTATTGTATTTGCATGAAATCACTGAACCATATGTACAGAATTCTGAACATAGGGTTGAATGATTTTCGTCGAACATTATGATAAAGCCTGAAAGTACTCCGAACGTACACATTACAAAAAAGGTAATGGGACTGTCCCAGACTCGTATCATCTATTGATAAGTGTCTGGGTGATCGAGACTAAGTCCAAAAGTTTATGATTTGGTTGACCGGTTTCAAAATGGCGGCCGAAACTAATTTCGAAAAACGCGTTTTTTGCCTTTAACTAAAAAACCGTAACAGATAGTAAAGTAAACATGTATACTTAAATGAATCAGTATGCAAAGAGCTACAATTTGAGTCCAAGGTCAAAGGTCAATGACATTCCCTAGCAACAAGGTTACCTTAAAGAAAAGTCCATAGCAACCACATATATTCTTAAACAAGACTACTTTCTGAGTTGAAATGTAAGTTTTTTTCAACCGGAAGTGACCTTTAGTCCACAGCAACCGACAAAAAAGTCCTTGGCAACCATACTTTTTTCTGACACTAGGCCCCCTGGTCTTCATTCTGGAACCTATATCACCACTATTAGCAACCTCTTGTCATAAACAAAGTGACTCAAATGTCTTTAGAACTTGTAAAGAACACGATAACAAAAACGAAAGACAGGGAAAGACCTCATTTTTTATTGAACATTATTGTTTTTTTGAGGAGTTATGTTTCAAGTTTATAATTTAACCTGCATAATTGTTATAAAAAAAATCGATTAAATATATAATATTTTTTTTATTTAGAACAAACGACGCATTCCACAAGGATGTGATCATGATATGGAGGGCATGGCAAAGTTCCACATTTAGCGGTGACAGGATATAGCAGAAAGCCTTCTTCATTTTGATCTCCATGTTGCAAGTACTCGGGACTTGAATCTACACAAATGTAAGAGGATGCTTTGTGAGCAATATTACCACTTCCCAATACACCTTGATATTCTTTTGTCCAACCCAGATAGCACGATCGTCTGCCGGGAATCATTATAGATGAAGAAGCTTTTGCATTTCTGCAAACTGAGCAGGGGACATCATTATTTTGGGAATCATGAGCAAAATAGTTATTAGACTCGTATTCTGAACCATATAGCGTACTCCAATCCGCCGTCAGAGATTTGTTTGATAGATCAGGATCACGCGGCAAACATAAAATATTAGCAGGACCACCATTATAATTTGAACTTCGATGATAGTTTTGACCTGCAGTATATCCTTTAAAACAAACAAAAAATGACTGATAGAAACACAAAAGGGTTAAATTAACGTATACGTATCATAAATTCAAATCTAAAATTTCTGTTTTTGATTGTGTGTGACTACCTTTTGTCACAATTGCTGTGACATTTTTAGTTTACTTACAGGGGTGGATTCAGAATGGGGACAGGGGATCCGGGCTTCACCCTTTTTTCGGAAGAAATGGGCTGGATGTATAGGAATAATATATAAATAAATAAATAAAAAAAAATAATCATTTATACATGACCAGAGTTTGTCTCCCATAGCCAGTCAGTGCCCTCCGCCACCTTTTCGAAAACGTGTCCGATGCACCATAATTTGTTTTGTATGCCATTAACATGAATTGAATTTTATATTCGTAGAAACAGATTTTATTACAATGATCGGCTGGTTATAATATTGTTTTCTAATTATATTATATATCTTTAAGTCCTCGCTTAGAGTTGAATAAATTTGGGGATTGGTATTGAATTATAGTAGCCGGCATTATCGCTGTAGCGATTAGACACAGCTTTAGGAACGATAGCCTTTCATTATCAGTAACTGGCCAATCAAAAACTAGCTGATGGTTGTGTTCACACTCGCAGCATAGTTCTTTTTCCAATATCAAATTACTACTCTATTTTATTACTACTACTCTACTTTGTCTTAACCCTAAGGTTCTTCCTACTCCAGACATAGGTTGATCATCTTATTAATAATTTGGTTTCCCAGTTTGGTATTTTTGTTTTTTTATGTTTTATCCTCATAATCATATAGTGTTTGGCATTCAAAAAAAAAAATTGTAGAGCGCCTCTGATGAGTCTTGAATAGACAAAACGCGCGTCAGGCGTATGAAAATTTATTGTCCGGAACTTTGTTGTCATTTTTATTATTATAACAAACATAAACAATCTTGGAATTTTGTAAACTATCCCGGCTACCAGTACTTTTAGTACTTTGATATATTGTATTTTCAATCTTAGGCAAGTGCAAGACGGTGAGCAGCGACTGCTGGTCACGTTGAAAACTGCTGGCTTTCTTCCATTGTGGGTTTATTTAATTGTCTTTTATTTCTTAAGTTTTTGGCGCTTACACTTATTCCACATTTCATTAAAGAATATTAAACACCAAAAAATTATTTTTTCTGGTTGTAATTTTTGTGTCATCATACAAGCCTTGTGAATTAATCTGAATAGACGATGATTGTAATCTTTTCTAAGGACAAACTCTTTGAGCGTTTTAACATCTTTTACATTTTGAAAATACATTTAGGATCAATTAGTACTAGCTAGTTTCCTTGCCTGTATAAACAAGATCCGAGACATTGGTTGGACAAGTTGTTCTTCCCCATCTGATGTACGTAGAACCATGACTGACTGAAAATAAAGAACACAGAACAATTGTTAAACATAAATCTTAGAATCAATGAATGTTGAATGTCGAGTATTGATCCAATGTGACACAGGTAAAACTTTTGAAGGTGTCCAAAATTGATATACGTCAACTGAGTGAATGTCAGACTTCAGAATTGCATCACTTTACTTTTTATCTAATTAAAACTTTGCAAAATGTATTTAAAAAGCACAATTCTAACAGTTTATATCATATATTACTAGGCTTAATGCGCATGCGTTAAACAGTATGGCTGTGAAAATTTTTAACAGACAAAAAAATTATGATAAATGGGATTTAATAAGTGATGCCTGGATCTAGAAGACGTAAAAAAAGAAACCAAAAGACAATATACGATTCTTCATCTTCGGATCAGTGTAGTTTATTGGATAAACGACAGTGTAATCAGGACATGAGTCAGGTACAAAATAACAGTGGTGATTTGAACTCTAATCAAATGAACAACTCATTCCAATACACGCCAATGGTCAGTACACCAAATGTTAACTTTCAACCACCTTTTTCCCCGTTTATGCCACCTTTTATGTTGCCTCCTACTTCACCTAACATTGACAATACATTGAGAGATCTCTGCAATAAACTGTCAAATGTAGAAACAAAATTGAATAAGCTTGACCGCATAGACGAACGTTTAGAAACTATGGAGAAAAGATTTCGAAACATCGAAACGGATGTTAATTCTTGTAAAAGAAGAATAGAAACCCTTGAACAAAGTGCCCAATTTCTTTCTGACGTCCACGATGAGCAAAAATCTATAAAAATGAAAATTGATCAACTTAGAAGTGGCAAGGAGTCAACAAAAAATATGAACGATAAACTACTAGACATAGAAAAACAGAGCTTAGAAAACAATCTATTGTTTTTTGCCATTGATGAACATTCCGACGTAAAAACTCAAGACAACAAGGAAGAGGTGAATACAGCAATGGAATCCACAGAGCAACCCGAGACAGGCGAAGCAAAGACGGAAGCTGGGGCCGCAAGTAGAAACGAAGACGAGAACTGTATGGATAAAATTCTAAATTTTCTTGAAAAGGAAATGGGTTTCAAGAATGCTAAAAACTTTAACATAGAAAAAGCATATCGACTAGGAAAGCGTAAGGAGCCGGCGGACAAACCGCGACCAATTGTGGTGAAATTCAATAGTCTAAAGGACCGTGCTACAGTGAAGAATGCGTCGCATCGTCTAAAGGATACCAAGTTCGGAATCAGCCCGCAATATCCCCGTGAAATACTAGAGCGCCGAAAAAAATTAGTGCCGATAATGTTGAAGGAGCGCAAAAAGAAGAAAACAGCGTACATTGTAGGTGACAAATTGTTCATAAATGGAGTTCTTTATGAGGAAACGGATAGCTAGGATGTAGAGTGTGACAAAAATTCGTATTCTAACACAAATAAAGATGTAATTACGATTTGTTCTTGGAATATATCGAAAGGATTAATAAAGAAATTGAATGATCCTGAATTTATACAAATTGTAAATAATTACGACATAATATGCTTAAATGAATGTTGGGTCAAGTGCCCTGATTATTTGGAAATAAAAGGTTATTGCTCGAAACATGTAGCTAGATCAAAATGTAACGGAGGTGGATTAGTGTTATATTATAGAAAAAGTTTGATCAATTTTGTTGAAGTTATTAAGTGTGATGTTGATAGTTTGATATGGTTTAAAATCAATAAGTGTATTATGCCTAATAATAAGGATTTATACATTTGTGCCATATACATTCCACCAGACAGAAATGTTTTCTATAGAAAATACGAGGTAGACATTTTTGAAATTTTACATGAACAAGTTGAACATTTTTCACATTTAGGGATGGTATCAATAATTGGTGATCTTAACGGACGAGTTGGAATTGAGAACGACTATATATGTGATGATATATTAGATAAACAATTAAACGATAATATACAATTTATAAACTACATAGGTGATCAAAAACTGATTGACAGAGAAACGGAAGATGTTAAAACGCCCAACTCTTTTGGTCGCCGGATCTGTGCAAGTCAACAGGACTCAGAATATGCAATGGACGTTTTGGTAAAGATAGCGGAAAAATAACATTCAGTAACAAAAATGGTACCAGTGTTATTGATTATTGTTTAATTTCTTATGAATGTTTGGATAGTTTAGTTAAATCTTTCAATGTAGAAAAATTTAATACTTTTTCATGTCATGCGCCACTAAGTATTTCTATTAATACCAAAAAATATAGTAAAAGTAATATATGTACTTGTTCTAAATATACGTATGATATTTTCAAATGGAATGAAGGGTGTAAAGGTGACATTTTAGAGGATTTCGCTGCCAAGTCTGGTATGTTTGAAGAACTTTTGACAAAACTCACCGACAACGCAGAAATGGTAAATGAACATGTTACAGAACTTAATTCTTTATTAACTTCAATTTGTGAACAATATACCAAGAGTGAAAAGGAAACTAAGGTTACTTGTGAACATTGTTCCGAGACACAAAAGAAACCGAACAGGACAATTACATCTAACGACAAACCATGGATAACAGAGGAATGTAAATCCTTGTACAGAGAGTACAAACAAGCGCTGGATAACTTTAATAACATTCGGTCGAATGAAAATAGACTAAAGTTAAATATATCGAAGCAGAAGTTCAAGAAAACTGAAACAAGACTGAAAAGAACTTATAAAAATCAACAGGGAAACATGATAAGCAAGCTTAGACGTAGTAACCCGAAAAAGTTCTACAGAAAATTTGGGAAAAGACGTGCCAAAACAGACAGTACAATTACGATAGAACAGTTTCACGAACACTTTAATAATCTCATTGCCAACGAAAATGGTAACCCGATCGGTGTGCAAAGCGAGACAACTCAAAATATATTTGCGGAATTAGATGCTCCGTTTACGAATGATGAACTAATAAACGTTGTGAAACAGCTTAAAAAGGGTAAATCGCCAGGATTTGACAATATATTGAATGAATACTTGATTACAGGGAAATCATATCTAGTTGACATCTTGTGTAAACTGTTTAATAACATTCTTACAACTGGAATTTTCCCTGAGTTATGGGTAAAAAGTATTATTGTCCCGGTTTATAAAAAGGGAGATATAAATGACACCAATAACTATCGTGGTATATCTTTAGTGTCGCACATCGGTAAACTTTTTACCTCAGTCATCAATAAAAGACTAATGAAATGGAGTGACAATAATGATGTGATAACCGATGCCCAATTTGGTTTTCGCCCTGGCTACGGTACAACAGACGCCATCTTCACTCTTCATTCCCTTATTAATAATACTTTAAAAAGAGGTAAACGTTTATATTGTTGCTTCATAGATTATAGTAAAGCATTTGACAGTGTCTCTCATTTTAAGTTATGGCAAAGATTAATTAGATGTGGTGTCACAGGGAAGCTATTAGATGTTATTAAATGTATGTATTTGAATTTAAAATCTTGTGTTAAGTTAAATGGAAAAATATCTGATTTTTTTTAACAATTCTGTAGGTCTTATGCAGGGTGAATCATTGTCACCATTTCTTTACTCTCTTTACGTAAACGATATGGAATTAGAACTTATTAAAAACAATTGTGTACCTTACGATTTAAGAATGTTGAATTTGTACCTTTTAATGTATGCGGATGACATGGTTCTGTTTAGTGAAAATGTAGAGCATTTACAACAAATGTTAGATGTTGTTAATATTTACTCTAATGAGTACAACCTTTTTATAAATGAAGCAAAGACAAAAATTGTAATATTTAGAAACAGAGGTAGAGTTAAAAATGAAGAAAAGTGGGTTTTAAATGGTAAGCCTGTAGACATTTGTGATGAATTTATGTACTTAGGCTTGTTATTTTATTATAATGGTATTTTTTGTAGAACTCAAAAAAGATTGTCAGAACAAGGTAGAAAAGCTGTATTTAGTCTGTTTAATAAAATACAAGATGATTATTATAATCATGAAACATTATTAAGTTTATTTGATACCTATGTAGTTAGTATTATGGAATATGGCAGTGAAGTAAAGCGCCTGATATAGAGAAGGTCCATATGTCGTTCTTAAAACGTATTTTTAAAAAGTAAGATCTAGTACTGTAAATAATATGGTATACTGTGAACTTGGAAGAATTCCTTTAATTTTTAATAGAGAATGTAGGATTATCAAGTATTGGGCAAAATTATTATGCACTGAAAATTGTATTTTAAAAAATTGTTATGAAGAATTGCTTGAAAACAGTATTAAAGAACCCAATGATAAAAGAAATTGGTGTTGCAAGGTTAGATATATTCTATTTAGATATGGTTTAAACTATGTATGGTATAACCACAATGTCTCAGATATCAATTTTCTTATTTTGCAACTTAAACAAAGAATGGTAGATAATTTTATTACAGAAGTCAACGCATTTTTTGAAGCGTCTCCAAAATGTCATATTTATAGATATATGTATAGTGCCAATGCACTGCAGTGTTATTTAAATAAACCAGTGAATTATATTTTTAAGCCATTTATATGTAAATATCGTATTTGTGCACATAGACTTAATATAGAAACAGGTCGTTATTTCAATATTGAAAGGCATGAAAGATTTTGTACTAATTGTGTAAATAATGTAGTAGAAGACGAATATCATTTTATACTTGAATGTCCTAAGTATGTAATCCTAAGAACTAAATATATTAAAAAGTATTATTGGAGGTATCCATCTGTTTACAAGTTAATGCAACTATTGTCGTCTGAAAATATCAAAGAACTAAATAATTTAGGTAAATATCTTAAGCAAGCAGAACTATTGCGTGTTTAGTCACACTCTCGTCTCAATATATATGTTTTAAGTTTACTGTCGTTGTATTTAGAATGTTGATCTTATTATACATAACTTATGTTATTCTGTTATTAAGTTCTCTTCATGCATGCTAAATATTTATTTATGTACAAATGATATATGTGTCCTATAAGTTGTATAGCTTTTGGAATAAAGTATTATTATTATTATTACTATTGAAATAGAAATACCTCTACTTTCACTTTGCTGAAGTAGTCTTAAGTCTCCAGTCAGTTGTTGGTTCTCTTGTTGGAGCAGTTTAACATTTCCTGTAAGAGTTTGGGTTGTTTGCGTCAGATGATAGTTATCATGCTGAATTCGTGCTACATCGCCAACTAGTTGATGGTTTTGATTCGTCAGATTTTGGTTTGCTTGGGTCAGTTGTTGGTTTTCTTGTTTAATTACCTTAACATCTCCAGTAAGCTGTTGGTTCTGTTGTGCGAGTTGCTGCAACTTTCGCTCCATGCTTTCAAAGCGGGCATTAATTACATCTGGATCAGTTAGCAGCAGACGTTTTTCCTTGGCACCTAAACATATCTGAAACAACAATAAAAAAGTAACGATCCAAAGAAACGACATTACCATTACAAGGAATTGTGGAGTGCAATCTTTGGACTAGTTTGACCTTCCCTATTCTCTCTAGATAAGAAATCACTTTCTGTCAGAAAATAATAACAAAGATATTTTAGAAGAATTTCCTTTTCAAAGCGTTTATATATTCTGTTCGGTTTGTTACAGATTTTTGGGCTTAATTTCAAAATTTATTGCAGATCTGGAACAAAAATCATATTAAACTACATATAATTGCACTTAAGTTTTGATAATCTTTATTTTAATGACACTTGCAACGTGCGGCTTTGGTGCCATCCGTTGTCTTGCGTCCAGCGTCGTCCTGCGGCATCACAAAATTTCATTAGCAGCTGTTTCAGCAGGTATACATGCAATAGCTTCTTCCCATGGGTATAATTCAATTTTATGCCCGAAACTTTGCTTCTTCCTTTTTATCGAATACTTAAGATTTTTAACACAATAAACTTATATGAACACTTCCGTTGCAGTTTTCCAGGCTACTACATGATTCAACCTCTTGATATTTGGCATGTAGCTTCATACCATGACGCCATAAGGTGTTAAGCAATTTCATGCCCAAAACAATGATACTCCTTGTTTACCGAGTACTTGATATTTTATACACAATGAACAAACATTCAAACTTCCATTGCAGTTATCCGGGCAACTACATGCCACCTGCTTTTGATATTTTGCATATAGACTTGCTCTTATAATATATACTTTATGGCACTAATCTACCACCTGTTTACCGAAAATTGCAGTCGCATGCGTCCTTCGTCTTCTATGGAAGTTTGTTTTCGTTGGATTAATCTCGAACTGATACCCAAGGAAGTTTTTTGACGTGCATGATGACTTCAACTTTCTCGTCGTCATATTCCACTTTCTGTGTAGAGATATTTCGTCCGCGTAAGCTTACTATTTCAACTGATTGTTCTGATAATGATTTTAGTGATAGGGCGTCAGGTCTGGCACATAATTTAAAGCAACTGAATCATTTGCTCATAAACAAATATAGGGTTTCTATCGTTCAGATGAGTATAGATGTTGGTATGTCATAGAGTGTTTGAATTGTCGTCCTCTACCGGATTTGATCTACACTTAATTGATACGGGTGTTTTATAACAAGCCGGAACTGCTTAACCATTCAGGGCTGGGTTGTTCAAAGCTTTGGATAAAAGTTATCCACTGGATAAATCATTATCCCGTGGATAACTTTTATCCAATGGATTTTTCTGTTGATCAAAATTTATCCGATGGATAAATATGCTTAACCATGGCTAAATTTATCCGACCTCAAAGGTAGTCTCGATCACCCAGACGCTTATCAAATAGATGATAAGAGTCTGGGACAGTCCCATTACCTATTTTGTTATGTGTACGTTCGGAGTACTTTCAGGCTCTACATTATGTTCGACGAAAATCACTCAACCGTATGATCAGAATTCTGTACATATGGTTCAGTGATTTCATACAAATACAATAGCGAGATAACTTCTCCAATTGATGTGAGTTGTTCTCATATAAAATGATATTTCTTATTTTATCCTAATTTACATTTTTGAACACAAGTTGGTTTTGTTAACAATAAAAAAAAAGTTTTATCGTTAAATTGTATTCATGGGCGTCTACCTGGTTTTGGAAATTGTTTATGTTTATTGGAGTCAAAAATTGGGACATTCTTGATTACAGAACCATAGACGTTTGACCAATCCGATTCTCGATTTTGCAGAACCAGTTGTCAAAAACCAAGAGACCAATGAAACGTTTAGTTTTCAAAGTTGGTGCATTTTAGATTGAAATGAACCTTGTATGCTTAACACGTCATATTCACACGTGGTAAAGGTTAAAAGGTATAACGATCGCCACCTAGTGGTTACGAGAAATCAATAGGTGTTGTCCCAGACTCACTACCTTGGTAGTATGAGTTTGGGTTCGAGACTAATCTCAAAGGGTGTGGATAAATATTTATCCGATGGTTAAAATTGGCCGAAATGCTACTTTTTGACATGCACAGAAGATACAAACCAAGGGTTCACAGAGAAAAAGTGGCCCCTGAGCCATTATTATTCACACAATGAATATTTAGCAAGATATAGATTAAGCCTAGAGGGTATTGCTTACCTGTCTGAAATGCTTGCTGACGACTTGAAACATTATTTGAACAACCCAGGCTAGGACACCTGAATTCCCTCTTATTCCGACTTGAGTTCACGTTGCTGATTGCAGTTTTTTTTGTTTTGTTTTTTTGTTTTTTTTTTTTTTTTTTTTGATGTAGGCCTATAAAAAATGTTGAATCATTATTAATTTGTTACCACAAATCTTAATGGGTGAGATAAAATGACGCTGACGGGATACTCTTGTATGGATTATTCCTAATTGGTTTCTTCTCTTTTTTTTTTCTTTTTTTTCGCCCTTTATGGGCTCTTTTTTTTGTCTTTGTAATGGTATTGATAGCTGTTTCCTTTAAGTTTTCAATAAAAACTCAAAAACGGGTACAACTTTTATTAACATTCTACGTTTTATTTACATTCTATTTTAAAAATTTAATATCCATAGGGTCTGGTGGTTAAATCGTTCATGATCACTCTTTTGTCAAATACAATTCGATAGTCTTTCTTTTGTGAAACAGTTAACAGTTTTTGATTGCTTCTTTGGATCTTATATTCGTCTCTCACTGTCCTGATATCGCTTCTGTTGATGGTGACCATCTCCTTGATGGTGTCGTAGTTGATGTCTAATGCGTTCTTGAAGTTTAGTGTTATTCCACGATCTTTACACATAGTTCTGTTTCCTCCTTTCTCGGGAATGGCTAGTTTGTATGCATAGTTCTTTGGTCCTCCCGTAACAAACTCCGTAATAGTATTTCCGGGTACTTCATCTGTTAAATCCCCTAAGTAGTCTCCCAGCTTAGGCCTCCATTCTCCTGGTTTCGATGTAAATACGATGGAGTCTGTGTCACAGTAGAGTGCTCTTGGTCCCAAATTCTCCAGATAAGAATACAGTTTGAGTCTGGCCTGGGCGGTAGTATAGGCTGCTATGACGACATTCGTTTTCTTTGAGGTTTCGATGAATTCTTCTTTATATTTCCATCGTAATTCCACCATTTCATCGTTAACAAACTGGATTCCGGTCACTTCTATTTGTTTGCTGGTTAACATATCGAAGTATTTCTTTTGTTCTGTAATGTAGGTGGTCTGTTGCATGTTGTTTCTTTGTCCAAACTTGCCCCAAAAGCTGTTCAACATCAGTTTGGCTAAAGACCTGATGCCGGGGTTCTTTTCTATTTTGTTATAGTCTAACTGTATCCCTTCCTTTTCCTCGTAGTCCTTGATGTATTGCTGTTTATCCTCCTCAGATTGGCACCACTCTGGCCATCCACTAGCTTCTTGTTTCATTTTCAAGAATGTATTGATGTAGTCAGTGAAGAGTCCTCCAGACTTCCTTCCGGAATCGTACTGTTCTACCTCTTCGAAATGCCATACTTCGTAGATGTTTAAGATGGAATATCCCTTTTCCAAGGCCTTCTTCAGTTCATCTGTCACCCAAGTTCCCGTTATAGCTCTATCTTTTTCAGTATGGTTACAAAGTTCTTGCTGGTAGGTTTCCGTACAGGTACGACACAGTGGGAACATCAGTTTGTTGTTGATCTTGCTGGGTAAAACAGGAATGTATAGGTTTCTGGGTGGTAGTACTTTACATTTCACCAATCCTTCGTACTCGTGGATGTCCCCAAAGTTTTCTGTGATGATGACGGGATGTCCTTTGGGTACTTTTCCGGTCTTGTTGACAAACGGATAGAGTGATGTCACGTCATAGTAGTTGATAGTATCTCTTTCTGTCTGTTTGTATAAGGTAAATGCCTCTGTTCTTCCACCATAAAAGGCTTCTCGTGGTTCTAAGGCTGGGATCATCTCTAAGGAGTTGACAAAGTCGCTCATGGTTGTATCAGTTTTCAACTGCCTCTCAAAGTCACATTCCCATTTCTCTACGTAGGTGTACCCTTCTTGTTGCAGATAAGTCTTCTTCTCTAAGGTCCGTTGATGTAGATCGTACATGGACATGTTATTGACCGTATTGATGGTCTCTTTTGAGTAACATCTGGGACACCCGTGCCAGTAACAGCCGTGAAATTCATACACGGTTCCATCGTGGTATCCGTCTACTCTGTAGGGACCAATCTGTTTTTCTCCTTCGTTCTTGGCATGTTGAATCTGTATGTCTTTTATTGCGGATACATATTTTAACCATTTCATGGCTTTAATAGAGTGCTTGTGTTCTGGTCGATAGCCTTGTGCCGGGATGAGGCCAATAGTATTCCACCGTAGAAACTTGGATCGAAAGACTAGGTTGCAGGCAGAGGCAATGGTGATACTGTTTTGGAAGGGGTCGATTGGAGTACCCTCTAAAGTATCCATGAACAGTTGTCTAAAGGTTAAACAGGCTTTTCTCAGTATGTCTACGTCTGTGATGCAGTACTTTAAGAGTTCATCTTGGACGTCAAAAGGTTCGTTTCTGTGATCTTCGTACCATTTCACGAATGTTTCGCGGTCTTCTGCTTTCATTCCATCAGGGTTGTAGTAACGAATCTCTGGAAGAGTTTCTAATCGGGCGTTCTGGTTTTCCTTTCTATTAAAAAGGTGTGGGAAGTATCCTTTATGGAGTTCGTCGAATCCAAACATTTTTGGGAGTTTGGTTAAGGCAGTGGGTAGAAAGTTGAGAGAATCTATCATCCGTATGCTGCAGCTTGGAATAGTAACTGCCATGTTCTTGGCGCCGTTGGGGGTTATCTTGGGTTGAATTCCATGATGAAACAGGTATTGTAGAACGGGGAAAGAGTCGTATCCTTTAAAGTTGTGGCAAATAACGGTGGAGTTGTTGTTGTTTCCGGAAAATAACCAGTTGCAAAAGTCGTTGTTGGAATTGGGTCCTCTAAAGATCAGTTGGTTCT
This sequence comes from Arcuatula senhousia, assembly GCA_963971305.1. Lineage (NCBI taxonomy): Eukaryota > Metazoa > Mollusca > Bivalvia > Mytilida > Mytilidae > Arcuatula > Arcuatula senhousia. The sequence continues at coordinate 32,943,472 of OZ020308.1, forward strand.
GTCCACAGTTCTTGCAGGTACTCTCTTCAGTTACTTCCTCTTCCATACAGACGGTACAGACTTTATGAACCACGCATAAGTTGGGTCGATGTTCCATAGCTCCACAGCTACTGGCTTTACAGTGTGAACATCTTCCGTCGGTGTCAGGTTGGTATCCCTTTTCGCATTCTATGAGGTCGTCTTGTGTACACTCGAAATCAAAGAAGATGTAAGTTTGCTCTTCGGGAGGTTCTTTGATTACTATAGGCATCATGTAACACTGGTGGCTTGGATCGCAGTACTGTTTACAGGTGGGACAGTATATCTCGCCACACTCATGGTCTGTTTCCCTTTTCTCCCTGTTGACAGTGTGGCCACAGTCTTTACACTTGTAGTACCATTTACATGTTGAGTTGCCCTTCTTTGTTTGCTCCAAATGGAATTGGAAGCACTCTTTTCCCCTAAAGTTCCGACCACATTGGCTACAGTTGATCCAACTGTCTTCACAAGGTTCGTGTATCTTCTTACAAAGGATGCATGTGTTGTTGCATGCATGCTCTTCTTTGTTGTTATACCCTTTTTTACACTTGTCGCAGTAATAGACTCTGGTCTTGAAACCTGCTACGGTGGTGATAACATCGTAATGGTTGTCATGGTGGTAAAGGTAGATCTTCTTTTCGGTTTCCGGGCCTTCGTAGATGATGCCGTTAAAGTAGTCTTTGGAGAAAACGATGATTTGATATTCCGGCAGTACAGCTTGGAATTGTTTCAGTTCCTCGATGCCACAGGGTCCACTTGGTACATTGGCTTTCTCGTGCAGTTGTACGGCCAAGTATTCTTGAATGTACCGTCCTTGGCGGATAGTGTCCCACTTTGAGTGTTTATCGATCCTGGCTTTCGCTGTAACGATGGCTCTAGCACAGCACAGCTCGTCTCGGTTCTGTATCCTGATGATGCTTCTCTTGTCCTCAAGGACTCTGTTTAAATTTACATAGTTGCACCGTTTCCGCCCGCTTCCTTCGGGAATGGATACGTGAAGAATATCTAGTGCTAAACTTCCGTCCAATACAAACTCCTCATGGGATTGTAATACCCTCTCTATTTCTTTTAACAGTAGTTCCGTAGTCAGGTCTTTCAGTTGTAGAAAGGGTAAGGTAATAGGAAAATCCAGTGACTTGGTTTGTATCGTTAGTTTAACAAGGTCATGTTCTTCAATCTCCCTTCCGATGGTTTGCAAGATGGATTCGAATAGTTGATTTAGTGTTCTCATGATGGAAGGCAGGTCTGTGACTTCAAATTCCTTGAAGGTGACGGCATAATGGTTTTTAGTAGTTCCAAACTTGGGTATTCGTTTCTTCTCTTTCCTTTCAATTGTATAGTATTCTTTTGGATCATCCACGTGGAACGGTTGACCTGCTCCTCTTTGTCCGTGCCTTTGTTGATGAATCTCTAAGTGGCGTTGGGTGGCAAAGGCTTGGTTGCATTGGGTACATTCGTATCCCGACTGGTGACGAGCCATATGGGCTTGTAGATTCTCCCGCCTCGTAAAGGTCTTAGTGCATCTCGTACACGAGTAAATCTCTCTGTGGTTGGTCAATCGTCTATGACGATGGAGTTGACTCATCCTCTCAAAACTCGCTTCACATTGGTTGCAGGTAAATTGCTTAGGTATCTGAAACAAAAGAACACAGGTAAGTATTCATGTATGATTCATAGGTTTGCTTAAATATGTATTGCTCTTACTTGTGACACTTTATGTTTCTGTTTAATATTATAACGCTTAGCTTCTCTCTTAGTCTGATCTCTTTGGCATCTAATCGTTAAATGGTTTTTTAAATAACCTTATGTTTAATATTATACCGCTTACCTTCTCTCTTTGTTAAAACACGTCTGATCTCTTTGGCGTCTAATCGTTAAATGATCTGATTTCAAATAGTTTACCTGTATATTGTATTGTATCACGTGATCATGTCACGTGACTTTCTGGATCGAACCGGTTAGAACCGGTTTTTAACGCTTCAATAAAATTTTCCATTTGATGTTTTCCTTCAGTAAGGTTTTGTGGAAAAGTTTTCAAAATTTTAAATTTTTATTAAAAAGATTTTGATTTTGTTCAAATTTTGTGAAAATGTTTTCAAAGTTTTAAATTTTTATTAAAAAGATTTTGATTTTGTTCAAATTTTATGAAAACGTTTTTAAAGTTTTAAATTTTTATTAAAAAGATTTTGATTTTGTTCAAATTTTATGAAAAAGTTTTGAAAGTTTTAGGATTTTCATCGAAATATTTTGATTTTGTTTAGATTTGATGTACATATTTTCATATTCAAGTATAAAGTTTCATAAAAAAAACAGCTAAAGTTTACATTTTAAGTGGTGGAATTGTGGTGGAAAATGTGGAATTGTGAGGGAAAATGTGGAAATGTGGAGGAATTGTGGAGAAATTGTGGTGGAAAATGTGGAATTGTGTAGAAATTGTGGTGGAAAATGTGGAAATGTGGAGGAATTGTGGGGGGAAATGTGGAATTGTGGAGAAATTGTGGTGGAAAATGTGGAAATGTGGAGGGATTGTGGGGGAAAAATGTGGAAATGTGGAGGAATTGTGGGGGAAAATGTGGAAATGTGGAGGGATTGTGGGGGAAAATGTGGAAATGTGGAGGGATTGTGGGGGAAAATGTGGAATTGTGGGGGGGGAATGTGGGAATGTGGAGGGATTGTGGGGGGAAATGTGGAGGAATTGTGGTGGAAAATGTGGAAATGTGGAGGAATTGTGGAGGAAAATGTGGAAATGTGGGGGGAAAATGGGGTGAACCCAACCCCCCCCATTTCGGGGGGAATGTGGAAATGGGGGTAATTGGGGGTGAAATGGTTTTTTTTTAGGGTAAAATGGGGGGGAATTACCCCCCCCCCCCCAATTTTGGGGTGTGTGTGGAAATGGGGGTATTGGGGCTGTTTCCAGCTAAAACGACTGTCATTGCTGCGTAAAGGACCCACTCTATGGAGTAATCAGACAAAACGCGTGTACAAGTTCGGATACTTTATTAAGTAAATACAGTCTTCGTTATAGTTCCATCATTGTTTGGTCTTTTCTGGGTTTGACTTGGGCTTTCTTCCTCTAGGGTTCTTTACTTCCTTGGACTTTACAATTCGTGCGTTAAGGTTCTTTACTTCCTTGGATTTTGCAATTCGTTCGTTAAGGTTCTTTACTTCCTTGGACTTTTCACCTCTGGACTTCTTTGATTTTATGGACGTCTTTGCATTCTTGATTGGTTGTCTCTTCGTGACATCTTTAGGGGTTTCCTTGGTCTTCTTTAACTTTGACTCTTGTAGCTTCGCCAAGTGTCTTATCTCCTTGTATATAGCTTTTCCTAAACTTTCAAGTCTCTGTTCCACAGCCTTCGGACGTCTTGTCAGTTTTCTAGGTGGTCCGGCTTCAATTTTGGGTACCCTTTTCTCTTTGGAGTTTACATGTTTAACTGTCTTATGGCGTGTAACATCACCTGGCCATGCGAACCGTCTCTTGCACACGGAGCACTGATATGCCATGTTTCCTGTTCGGTGTCTAACGTAAGACTGACTCAAACTCTACCTGTCATTTCCTATATCTTTCTCTAACCCTATGTTTTGTTCTATTTTTAACCCTGACCTCATTCTAACCCTAACTCTCCTTTGTTTTATTTTTAACCCTGGCCCTATTCTAACCCTAACTCTCTTCTGCTCTGTCTTTAACCCTAACCCTAACCCCTAACCCTTTTGTATGTTTCTTTATGGGCTCTTTATGGTGTCTCGTACTTAGTTCTTATATTCCTTATGTATTGGTCCTTGGCTCTTGAACACCCTTAGTTTTTGGAATGGGTCACTTTATGGTCAGGTCCTGACTGACCACTGACCAATACCACCCTTAAACCCCTAGAATCTGCCTCTAGACCTCATTAGCTCTCTAATGATATACAACAACCCTATATTGGACCTAATTTAGGTATTGGTCATTTTGTGGTCAAGCCCCGGATGACCACTGACCAACACAAACGAACTCAACGGATAGACATTGTCTTACCCAAGACAATGCAACAAACCGGAAGTAAATCGGACAAGGAATAACAAAGTTATGACTTATTAAAAAATAGTAGTATAGATGTGGTGAACAGTTCGAATATCTCGGATATCTCGAATTTTCGCGCGAAAATGAACTTCCAAAAACCGGAAACTGCGTCATGGGGCGGAACCGGAAGTCACGTGATCCAAGATGGCCGCCGGGATCCAAGATGGCCGACCGGAACCGGATGTGACGTCATACGCCTGCGCAAAAAAGGGACGTCCCCAGGACGTCCCGAGAAATGCGACTCGTGAACAACATGATATACTACTATTTTTTAATAAGTCATAACTTTGTTATTCCTTGTCCGATTTACTTCCGGTTTGTTGCATTGTCTTGGGTAAGACAATGTCTATCCGTTGAGTTCGTTTGTGTTGGTCAGTGGTCATCCGGGGCTTGACCACAAAATGACCAATACCTAAATTAGGTCCAATATAGGGTTGTTGTATATCATTAGAGAGCTAATGAGGTCTAGAGGCAGATTCTAGGGGTTTAAGGGTGGTATTGGTCAGTGGTCAGTCAGGACCTGACCATAAAGTGACCCATTCCAAAAACTAAGGGTGTTCAAGAGCCAAGGACCAATACATAAGGAATATAAGAAGAACTAAGTACGAGACACCATAAAGAGCCCATAAAGAAACATACAAAAGGGTTAGGGGTTAGGGTTAGGGTTAAAGACAGAGCAGAAGAGAGTTAGGGTTAGAATAGGGCCAGGGTTAAAAATAAAACAAAGGAGAGTTAGGGTTAGAATGAGGTCAGGGTTAAAAATAGAACAAAACATAGGGTTAGAGAAAGATATAGGAAATGACAGGTAGAGTTTGAGTCAGTCTTACGTTAGACACCGAACAGGAAACATGGCATATCAGTGCTCCGTGTGCAAGAGACGGTTCGCATGGCCAGGTGATGTTACACGCCATAAGACAGTTAAACATGTAAACTCCAAAGAGAAAAGGGTACCCAAAATTGAAGCCGGACCACCTAGAAAACTGACAAGACGTCCGAAGGCTGTGGAACAGAGACTTGAAAGTTTAGGAAAAGCTATATACAAGGAGATAAGACACTTGGCGAAGCTACAAGAGTCAAAGTTAAAGAAGACCAAGGAAACCCCTAAAGATGTCACGAAGAGACAACCAATCAAGAATGCAAAGACGTCCATAAAATCAAAGAAGTCCAGAGGTGAAAAGTCCAAGGAAGTAAAGAACCTTAACGAACGAATTGCAAAATCCAAGGAAGTAAAGAACCTTAACGCACGAATTGTAAAGTCCAAGGAAGTAAAGAACCCTAGAGGAAGAAAGCCCAAGTCAAACCCAGAAAAGACCAAACAATGATGGAACTATAACGAAGACTGTATTTACTTAATAAAGTATCCGAACTTGTACACGCGTTTTGTCTGATTACTCCATAGAGTGGGTCCTTTACGCAGCAATGACAGTCGTTTTAGCTGGAAACAGCCCCAATACCCCCATTTCCACACACACCCCAAAATAGGGGGGGGGGTAATTCCCCCCCATTTTACCCTAAAAAAAAAACCATTTCACCCCCAATTACCCCCATTTCCACATTCCCCCCGAAATGGGGGGGGGGGGGTTGGGTTCACCCCATTTTCCCCCCACATTTCCACATTTTCCTCCACAATTCCTCCACATTTCCACATTTTCCACCACAATTCCTCCACATTTCCCCCCACAATCCCTCCACATTCCCACATTCCCCCCCCCCACAATTCCACATTTTCCCCCACAATCCCTCCACATTTCCACATTTTCCCCCACAATCCCTCCACATTTCCACATTTTCCCCCACAATTCCTCCACATTTCCACATTTTTCCCCCACAATCCCTCCACATTTCCACATTTTCCACCACAATTTCTCCACAATTCCACATTTCCCCCACAATTCCTCCACATTTCCACATTTTCCACCACAATTTCTACACAATTCCACATTTTCCACCACAATTTCTCCACAATTCCTCCACATTTCCACATTTTCCCTCACAATTCCACATTTTCCACCACAATTCCACCACTTAAAATGTAAACTTTAGCTGTTTTTTTTATGAAACTTTATACTTGAATATGAAAATATGTACATCAAATCTAAACAAAATCAAAATATTTCGATGAAAATCCTAAAACTTTCAAAACTTTTTCATAAAATTTGAACAAAATCAAAATCTTTTTAATAAAAATTTAAAACTTTAAAAACGTTTTCATAAAATTTGAACAAAATCAAAATCTTTTTAATAAAAATTTAAAACTTTGAAAACATTTTCACAAAATTTGAACAAAATCAAAATCTTTTTAATAAAAATTTAAAATTTTGAAAACTTTTCCACAAAACCTTACTGAAGGAAAACATCAAATGGAAAATTTTATTGAAGCGTTAAAAACCGGTTCTAACCGGTTCGATCCAGAAAGTCACGTGACATGATCACGTGATACAATACAATATACAGGTAAACTATTTGAAATCAGATCATTTAACGATTAGACGCCAAAGAGATCAGACGTGTTTTAACAAAGAGAGAAGGTAAGCGGTATAATATTAAACATAAGGTTATTTAAAAAACCATTTAACGATTAGATGCCAAAGAGATCAGACTAAGAGAGAAGCTAAGCGTTATAATATTAAACAGAAACATAAAGTGTCACAAGTAAGAGCAATACATATTTAAGCAAACCTATGAATCATACATGAATACTTACCTGTGTTCTTTTGTTTCAGATGCCTAAGCAATTTACCTGCAACCAATGTGAAGCGAGTTTTGAGAGGATGAGTCAACTCCATCGTCATAGACGATTGACCAACCACAGAGAGATTTACTCGTGTACGAGATGCACTAAGACCTTTACGAGGCGGGAGAATCTACAAGCCCATATGGCTCGTCACCAGTCGGGATACGAATGTACCCAATGCAACCAAGCCTTTGCCACCCAACGCCACTTAGAGATTCATCAACAAAGGCACGGACAAAGAGGAGCAGGTCAACCGTTCCACGTGGATGATCCAAAAGAATACTATACAATTGAAAGGAAAGAGAAGAAACGAATACCCAAGTTTGGAACTACTAAAAACCATTATGCCGTCACCTTCAAGGAATTTGAAGTCACAGACCTGCCTTCCATCATGAGAACACTAAATCAACTATTCGAATCCATCTTGCAAACCATCGGAAGGGAGATTGAAGAACATGACCTTGTTAAACTAACGATACAAACCAAGTCACTGGATTTTCCTATTACCTTACCCTTTCTACAACTGAAAGACCTGACTACGGAACTACTGTTAAAAGAAATAGAGAGGGTATTACAATCCCATGAGGAGTTTGTATTGGACGGAAGTTTAGCACTAGATATTCTTCACGTATCCATTCCCGAAGGAAGCGGGCGGAAACGGTGCAACTACGTAAATTTAAACAGAGTCCTTGAGGACAAGAGAAGCATCATCAGGATACAGAACCGAGACGAGCTGTGCTGTGCTAGAGCCATCGTTACAGCGAAAGCCAGGATCGATAAACACTCAAAGTGGGACACTATCCGCCAAGGACGGTACATTCAAGAATACTTGGCCGTACAACTGCACGAGAAAGCCAATGTACCAAGTGGACCCTGTGGCATCGAGGAACTGAAACAATTCCAAGCTGTACTGCCGGAATATCAAATCATTGTTTTCTCCAAAGACTACTTTAACGGCATCATCTACGAAGGCCCGGAAACCGAAAAGAAGATCTACCTTTACCACCATGACAACCATTACGATGTTATCACCACCGTAGCAGGTTTCAAGACCAGAGTCTATTACTGCGACAAGTGTAAAAAAGGGTATAACAACAAGAAGAGCATGCATGCAACAACACATGCATCCTTTGTAAGAAGATACACGAACCTTGTGAAGACAGTTGGATCAACTGTAGCCAATGTGGTCGGAACTTTAGGGGAAAAGAGTGCTTCCAATTCCATTTGGAGCAAACAAAGAAGGGCAACTCAACATGTAAATGGTACTACAAGTGTAAAGACTGTGGCCACACTGTCAACAGGGAGAAAAGGGAAACAGACCATGAGTGTGGCGAGATATACTGTCCCACCTGTAAACAGTACTGCGATCCAAGCCACCAGTGTTACATGATGCCTATAGTAATCAAAGAACCTCCCGAAGAGCAAACTTACATCTTCTTTGATTTCGAGTGTACACAAGACGACCTCATAGAATGCGAAAAGGGATACCAACCTGACACCGACGGAAGATGTTCACACTGTAAAGCCAGTAGCTGTGGAGCTATGGAACATCGACCCAACTTATGCGTGGTTCATAAAGTCTGTACCGTCTGTATGGAAGAGGAAGTAACTGAAGAGAGTACCTGCAAGAACTGTGGACAGAACCAACTGATCTTTAGAGGACCCAATTCCAACAACGACTTTTGCAACTGGTTATTTTCCGGAAACAACAACAACTCCACCGTTATTTGCCACAACTTTAAAGGATACGACTCTTTCCCCGTTCTACAATACCTGTTTCATCATGGAATTCAACCCAAGATAACCCCCAACGGCGCCAAGAACATGGCAGTTACTATTCCAAGCTGCAGCATACGGATGATAGATTCTCTCAACTTTCTACCCACTGCCTTAACCAAACTCCCAAAAATGTTTGGATTCGACGAACTCCATAAAGGATACTTCCCACACCTTTTTAATAGAAAGGAAAACCAGAACGCCCGATTAGAAACTCTTCCAGAGATTCGTTACTACAACCCTGATGGAATGAAAGCAGAAGACCGCGAAACATTCGTGAAATGGTACGAAGATCACAGAAACGAACCTTTTGACGTCCAAGATGAACTCTTAAAGTACTGCATCACAGACGTAGACATACTGAGAAAAGCCTGTTTAACCTTTAGACAACTGTTCATGGATACTTTAGAGGGTACTCCAATCGACCCCTTCCAAAACAGTATCACCATTGCCTCTGCCTGCAACCTAGTCTTTCGATCCAAGTTTCTACGGTGGAATACTATTGGCCTCATCCCGGCACAAGGCTATCGACCAGAACACAAGCACTCTATTAAAGCCATGAAATGGTTAAAATATGTATCCGCAATAAAAGACATACAGATTCAACATGCCAAGAACGAAGGAGAAAAACAGATTGGTCCCTACAGAGTAGACGGATACCACGATGGAACCGTGTATGAATTTCACGGCTGTTACTGGCACGGGTGTCCCAGATGTTACTCAAAAGAGACCATCAATACGGTCAATAACATGTCCATGTACGATCTACATCAACGGACCTTAGAGAAGAAGACTTATCTGCAACAAGAAGGGTACACCTACGTAGAGAAATGGGAATGTGACTTTGAGAGGCAGTTGAAAACTGATACAACCATGAGCGACTTTGTCAACTCCTTAGAGATGATCCCAGCCTTAGAACCACGAGAAGCCTTTTATGGTGGAAGAACAGAGGCATTTACCTTATACAAACAGACAGAAAGAGATACTATCAACTACTATGACGTGACATCACTCTATCCGTTTGTCAACAAGACCGGAAAAGTACCCAAAGGACATCCCGTCATCATCACAGAAAACTTTGGGGACATCCACGAGTACGAAGGATTGGTGAAATGTAAAGTACTACCACCCAGAAACCTATACATTCCTGTTTTACCCAGCAAGATCAACAACAAACTGATGTTCCCACTGTGTCGTACCTGTACGGAAACCTACCAGCAAGAACTTTGTAACCATACTGAAAAAGATAGAGCTATAACGGGAACTTGGGTGACAGATGAACTGAAGAAGGCCTTGAAAAAGGGATATTCCATCTTAAACATCTACGAAGTATGGCATTTCGAAGAGGTAGAACAGTACGATTCCGGAAGGAAGTCTGGAGGACTCTTCACTGACTACATCAATACATTCTTGAAAATGAAACAAGAAGCTAGTGGATGGCCAGAGTGGTGCCAATCTGAGGAGGATAAACAGCAATACATCAAGGACTACGAGGAAAAGGAAGGGATACAGTTAGACTATAACAAAATAGAAAAGAACCCCGGCATCAGGTCTTTAGCCAAACTGATGTTGAACAGCTTTTGGGGCAAGTTTGGACAAAGAAACAACATGCAACAGACCACCTACATTACAGAACAAAAGAAATACTTCGATATGTTAACCAGCAAACAAATAGAAGTGACCGGAATCCAGTTTGTTAACGATGAAATGGTGGAATTACGATGGAAATATAAAGAAGAATTCATCGAAACCTCAAAGAAAACGAATGTCGTCATAGCAGCCTATACTACCGCCCAGGCCAGACTCAAACTGTATTCTTATCTGGAGAATTTGGGACCAAGAGCACTCTACTGTGACACAGACTCCATCGTATTTACATCGAAACCAGGAGAATGGAGGCCTAAGCTGGGAGACTACTTAGGGGATTTAACAGATGAAGTACCCGGAAATACTATTACGGAGTTTGTTACGGGAGGACCAAAGAACTATGCATACAAACTAGCCATTCCCGAGAAAGGAGGAAACAGAACTATGTGTAAAGTTCGTGGAATAACACTAAACTTCAAGAACGCATTAGACATCAACTACGACACCATCAAGGAGATGGTCACCATCAACAGAAGCGATATCAGGACAGTGAGAGACGAATATAAGATCCAAAGAAGCAATCAAAAACTGTTAACTGTTTCACAAAAGAAAGACTATCGAATTGTATTTGACAAAAGAGTGATCATGAACGATTTAACCACCAGACCCTATGGATATTAAATTTTTAAAATAGAATGTAAATAAAACGTAGAATGTTAATAAAAGTTGTACCCGTTTTTGAGTTTTTATTGAAAACTTAAAGGAAACAGCTATCAATACCATTACAAAGACAAAAAAAAAAGAGCCCATAAAGGGCGAAAAAAAAGAAAAAAAAAGAGAAGAAACCAATTAGGAATAATCCATACAAGAGTATCACAACACAGGAGTCCATAAAGGGCGACACTAACAAAACAAATGGTTAGGATTAGGGTTAGGGCTAGGGTAAGGATTAGGGTTAGGGTTAGAGATAAGGGTAAGGGTTAAAGGTTAGGGTAAGGATTAGGGTTAGGGTTAGAGATAAGGTAGGGTTAAAGGTTAGGGTAAGGATTAGGGTAAGGGTTAGGGTTAAAGGTTAGGGTTAAAGGTTAGGGTAAGGGATTAGAGATTAGGTTTACGATAAGGGTAAGATTTAGGGGACGAATAAAAATCAGGGGCGAAAAAAAGGGACGAATTTAAAAAGGGGCGAAGGAAAAAGATTAATCGCTGTTCCGCATGACTACACACGACTTTACTGATAGAGATCTGAGGTGACAGTTGTCGCCATGTGGTTTGACCTTTCGTCTATGGAAAATTAAAAGTACAAAGTGTTCCATAGAGACCCGGTATACTACTTCTATCTCTCAGATAAGCGCAGATGTTAGTTTGAATAGATACCCTTTACAGGATTTGACCCACACCAAATCGATCCTCTGCAACGTGACGGGTGACGTGTGCTATAGCAAGCGGATTTCATAAAACATCTTATATTGAGTATATCCTGAAATCCTTCCTCAACTCAAATTTTAACCAATCAACAAGAGGCTCCCAGGAGCCTGAATCGCTCACCTGACATATGTGCCTGAAGTAAAGGTTATAAGGCAAAATCGATTTAACGTTGAAAGGGTCATAAGATTAATAAGGGGGTCATTTGACAATATGGTGGATCTAAAGGTGCTGATCACTTTTGTTCTCAATCAAAATCTAAAAATCTGTCACCCTTTTTGAGTTATTTGCAAAAAAATGCAGTTTAACCTAATGTTCTATTTTTAGCCACAGCGGCCATATTTTACAACCAATCAAAAATCCCCACAACAGTTCTATACACCTAATAATAATAAACAATAATACCAAGTTTGGTTCCATTTGGACTTAAAGTGTCAGAGGAGTTAACATTTTCAATATAAGGAAATGCAGTTAAAATGCTCAATTTTGACGTTCCAAGGGCAATAACTCCTCAAAGGAAAGGTCCTACAACGTTGACCCTGTTACAAATTTTGTAGATCTTGATGCGCTTAACAATATGCAATTTAAATTTCTCAAATATCTTGTATAATTTTCAAGATATTGAGCTAAACAGGTGTAAAATTTGCAAAAAATCCACAAAAAGGGCAATAACTCCTACATGGGTTGTTGGATTTTCTTCAAAATTTCAGAGCTGGTAGATCTTGAGGTGCTGATCACTTTTGTTCCCATTCAAAATTTTGAAATCTGTCACTGTTTTAGAGTTATTTGCAAAAAAACTGCCATTTACCCCTATGTTCTATTTTTAGCCACAGCGGCCATGTTTTACGACCAATCAAAAATCCCCAAATCAGTTTTATACACCTAATGCTAATAAACAACTATACCAAGTTTGGTTCCATTTGGACTTAAAGTGTCAGAGGAGTTAACGTCTTTTAATGTAATGAGGAAATGCTGTTAAAATGCTAAATTTTGACGTTCTAAGGGCAATAACTCCTAAAAGGAAAGGTCCTACAACGTTGACCCTATTACATATTTTGTAGATCTTGATGTGCTTAACAATATGCAATTTAAATTTCTCAAATATCTAGTATAGTTTTCAAGATATTGAGCTAAACAGGTGCAAAATTTGCAAAAAATCCACAAAAAGGGCAATAACTCCTACATGGGTTGTTGGATTTTCTTCAAAGGACCAGGGCTGATAAGGCCTGTTTTTGGCCTCAAAATATGGCTGAAAATTAAAAGTTCTAGTTTTCTACATTCACTGTGTTATATACTTAGGCAAGGGTTAGGGACATAATAAACAATGAAAATAATTTCAATCTATTTAATCTATATATAGAAAATGGCATTCAAAGTTGGAAGATTTTCAACATTTTTTCAAAATTAGCGGTTTTTACATTATTTTCATGCTTATTTTGTTTTCAATAGTAGTGTGCACAGCCATGTACCAAATAGATACTTTGGGAAAATATTTTTTAGGACCAACTTAATTTGTTTCCAAAAGGATTTTGTGGTACATGGGTGTTGCGGTCACTTCCTAGAGCGAAAATTATTAGAAATACGCTAAAAAAACAGCCGATTTGGTCAATTTTGTGCAATTTGTTCAATTTTGACGTCACTGTGACGTCATAGTATGGTGAAAAATATTAAATTGTCTATGAAGCATTAAAGTACTGACATTTAACTAAGTCTTGTCACAATTTTTACTTGAATTCAAACAAAAATAATTTTTGGGCCAAAAATGGCCCTTATCAACCCTAGTCCTTTCAGAGTTGGTAGATCTTGAGGTGCTGATCACTTTTGTTCCCAATCAAAATTTTGAAATCTGTCACCGTTTTAGAGTTATTTGCAAAAAACTGCCATTTACCTCTATGTTATATTTTTAGCCACAGCGGCCATGTTTTACAACCAATCAAAAATCCCCACATCAGTTCTATACACCTAATGCTAATAAACAACTATACCAAGTTTGGTTCCATTTGGACTTAAAGTGTCAGAGGAGTTAACGTTTTCAATGTAATGAGGAAATGCTGTTAAAATGCTAAATTTTGACGTTCTAAGGGCAATAACTCCTAAAAGGAAAGGTCCTACAACGTTGACCCTGTTACATATTTTGTAGATCTTGATGTGCTTAACAATATGCAAGTTAAATTTCTCAAATATCTAGTATAGTTTTCAAGATATTGAGCTAAACAGGTGCAAAATTTGCAAAAAATCCACAAAAAGGGCAATAACTCCTACATGGGTATTTGGATTTTCTTCAAAATTTCAGGGTAGGTAGATCTTGAGGTGCTGATCACTTTTACCCTTGCCAGAATTTTGATATCTGTAGCCGTTTTTGAGTTATTTGCAAAAAACTGCATTTTACCCCTATGTTCTATTTTTAGCCATGGCGGCCATGTTTTACGACGAATCAAAAATCCCCACATCAGTTCTAAGCACCGAATGCTAATGTACAACCATACCAAGTTTGGTTGCAATTGGACTTATGGTGTCAGAGGAGTTAACGTTTTAAAAAGTTTACGGACGACGGACGACGGACGACGGACGGACGACGGACGACGGACGGACGACGGACGCCAAGTGATGACAATAGCTCACATGACCCTTCGGGTCAGGTGAGCTAAAAATGTTAAAATTTGAGTTGAGGAAGGATTTGAGGAAATACTCAATTTGAGATGTTTTATGAAACTGGGCCTTGTTACTGTTCAGGAGCACCGGAGTTCACTTTCGATTGACTTGAGTTCACAATACTGATTGCAGTTTTGTTGTATATATTTTATGTTTGTGTTGTGGTGTTTTATGTTTCCGATTCTGTCCTTGTCTTTTTGGATTAACGACATTTGATTGTTCCTTTGGTACACCTTTTTTTTTCTTTTCTTTCTTGACATTGATACTTATCATCCTATCATCCAATTTCGTTAATTTTGTTTTTACCTTTAATTTAAAACTTCTTTTCTTTTTATTCATTTTATGCGTTTTTTAAATTGAAATTCACACCAAAGCCACTGTGATTGACAATATTCTAGAAGATATGTACAAGAATGTGTCCGAAAGACATAATGATAATGCCCCATTTCACAATATATATCAGACGGGAGGACAAACAGACGGACTATATTATTAATATTGTACGCTCCAGTGCTTATGGTAAAAATGTCAATATTTTAGTTGTACTATGAGCTGAATTTTCCTTCAACGTCCGGTCCGGTATAGCACGCTTGTTTTCCCGAACGGCGTTCAGAGTCTTTTTAACGCCCTTTTCTCTGAAAAGTTTAGACGTTATAAAACACACGCGTAACCCACAAGAAAAACTAGTTTGTTCTTATTTTCGAAGAAAAAGAATAATAAGATTATTTGTTACTTCGGAAGCGTCACAGGTTTAACCTGCCTCATATAATTTAAACACGTCTTACCAATCAAAAATACAGTTACCAAGATGGATGTATAAAAACAGTTAGTTTAGCTATTCTGTGCATTCCTATTTCAAAGAGTAACCTCACATTAACAGAATTTATATCAAAACATTGAAAGAAGGTATTCAAAACAAGAAACATTCGAACAGGGAAGCCAAATTCATCACCGAGGATATAAATCATGTGTAATACAAGGAATAAAACCTTGTCCCATGTCACCAAAGGTTCTCAACATAGGACGATCCCATCGCCATACAATTTAAATGGATAAAGTAGGATCGCTTCGTTGGCTTCAAGTGTTTAAAACAATTTTTGATTAAAAAAAAAAGTTTTTAATGATAAAAAGCCATTTTTTTTTATTTTGAACAAACAACACATTCCACCATGATTTGATTTTGGTATGGAGGACATGGTAAAGTTCCACATTTAGTGTTTACGGGATAAAGAAGAAATCCATACTCGCTTTTCTCTCCATGTTGTAGGTACTCTGGGCTAGAATCTACACAAATGTAAGAAGATGGCTTATGACCTGAAGCACCAGAACCTAATATACCCTGGTATTCATTGGTCCATCCCGGATAACAAGATCTTCTACCAGGAATCATAATTGACGAGGAAGCTTTGGAATTTCTGCAAACAGAGCAGGGTACATCGTTCTGCGAGGAACCATGGGCAAAATTATCAACTTCATACTCGGCACCATATAACGTACTCCAGTCTGAAGTCAAAGAGATGTTGGACAGGTCGGGATCACGCGGAAGACACAGGATATTGGTAGGACCACCAGAGTAAGTCGAAGAAACAACATAATTTTGACCGGTGGTGTACCCTGAAAAGAATGAAATCGATTAAGTTAATGTTTTATTGACATTAAAGAAGGTGTAAGATATATATAAGAGACGGTGGTGTATAGTAGTTAACGCATGTGACCACTAACACCAATTGAAGGTTCGTGTTTTGATCTTTATTAGAGGTAAAAATTTATGAACAAATTTTCCGAATCTCTTTCACTCCCTCTCTTGACAAAATTTCCTACATTTGCGAGAATGCTAGTCCTTCGGAAAAGAGGAAAACTGGGTATCCTTTGTCAACTTTCCTTAAGAACATTTTTTTCCATATAGCCACATTACTGTCATGAATCTAAAACTGTCAGGGTGTAGAACTACCAGGGCTTAGAACAGTTTTAGATATGTCAGAGCGTAGAAAAGTTCTAAATCTGTCAATGGGTAGAACTGTTTTAAGCTCTGACAGTTTTACCCTCTGACAGTTCTTTAACTGTCAGCAAAGCAGAATTAGAACAGAATCCTGACGGTTTCTGACAGTTCTAAAGAGATGTAAGAACAGTCCCTAGCTGTACATCAGAAGTACAAGTTACGAAAACGTAACCCTAACTCCGTTACTATCCGTGATGGTTACGCTTCCCGTTTCTTTTGAAATACCTGAACCAAGTGCAATCTTCATTTTTCCGGTATGTCTTCCTTGTTTTGTCTTGTCTTGTGGACATTTGAGTTCGGTAATTTTGTTATTACCTTTATTTCTCGCCTTCAACGGAGCAAAACAATATTCTTGAATACACACTTTTTCTAATCTGTTTGAATATTTGCATACGGAACACTGTTTTAGCATAAGTTTCAGTCAAACGTGTTGATGAATTTTCAGATAAATCACAAATTCAGGTTAAAGTCAGATATTTTCACTTTTACACCGATCTTGAACTCTATGAAGTTCAAGATAAGAAATTTAATGCTCATTACTTTACTTACTTAGTAATTAAACATTCAAAAGTTACTATGACGATCGTATATGATGTAAAATATCAAATATATATCATTGAATAGAGGGTCAGGTTCATAATCTGCATCAATGTGTGCGAACTTAAGCGCCACTAATTGGTTTCGCTGTGCTCCGTTAACTGGTGGATATCGTAACCCCCACGGAGAGTAACGGAGTAAGGGTTTCGTCATCGTAACTACAGAAGTACGGTGCCATTCTGTGGTTTAAAATTTCCACAGGAACAGACGACGCTGACCCATAATTCATTAATCTGGATGGAGAAACAGATATCGTTTCGAGAGTACACATGTTCAGAAGTGTCAGCGTTAGTTGTATGGAGACCTGGGTGTCGTTTCATAAAGCGATCGCTTATTAACGTGCTCGTTATCCTATGGAAACTACACAGGCAAAATGTTGACTGCGTTAAACGTGCGTCTGGTGTACGTTAAACGCATGTCATCTGACGCATATTAAGGGGATACGTTACGTTAAAAACGACGTCAATGCACTTTGGGATTGGGCTTGAATCATATGTATTTTATTTTCAATCCAGGGGCCAATTGAAAAACAGCGAGCAGCGACCGCTGGTCACATTGAAGGCTGCTGGCTGTTTTCCATTGTGGATATTTAAAATATACGTTTATAATGTAGGTTGTGTCGCGTACACTTATTCCACATCTCATTTTCTTCTAGTTATCGATAAAATTTACCTGTGAAACAGAAAAACGTCCATTTTCGATTTGAAACGCAACGTCAATTTTACTTGAACAGTGTTGAACTTTAACGCTATTGTTTGTCTTTAACGTTCATTCTTGAAAAAAGATGGTCCATGACCTATGACAAAATACATACGGTTGTTTAGAGAAAGATTTGAACTTTCTTGTGTTAGTTTTTGGTTGAAATGTAATGAGAAAATTTTGTTTTAATCAATGGAGAATAACAAAGTTTTTAAAATATTGGATCTTTTCCTATTACTTCTATATAAATTTCCCGCCAAAAACGATATTTTCAAGGTGAAATAACTTGAAAAATCAACCCATGACCCCCTATTTCAAATGAATATTTCAATGTGTCATGGTATTACCATTTATTATGCAAATTTGTTTTGAAAAGTAAGATGGTCGACCAAAGTAACGTATCCCCTTAAATTGGCGTTTCTAACCGCGTACGTCTGACGCATGTTAAAAATTTATCTTGGCAATATTTTTATTTCACAATAAAACACACTAAATAAATAACTTACTAACTTCATACATTTTAGGAAACTATATGTCTGACGTATGGTAAACGTACGTTTAACGCACGTTTAAAAAACGTACGTCTGACATATGTTTTTACAATAATTTGACGTTGAAATGTATGTTTAACATACGTTTATGCACTACGTCAGACGCACGTTTTTATTAACGTACGTCAGACGTATGTCTAAATTTTGCCTGTGTAAATGGGCTTACGTGCACGTAAGGCTAATGATCGCTTTATGAAACGGCACCCAGCTCTGTAAAAATATACAGTTTAGGGGGGTTCTCGTTGATATATCAAATAAATTAAGAAGGGCAAATAATGGACCGCTACGTAAATATCTTAAATCAAGAGTTGAGAATATAAAAATTGAAAAAGGAAAAATGTTGCGGGGTTATACTAGTATTATAGATGTGTTTTAGTAAGTTAGGACTTCTTTGCTACAGATGGAATTAATACAAACATTTTTAATTTACAAATAAGGCTTTGTATCGAAAACACAACGTTTTTCCAAGCGTTTACACAAGTTTCGATTTGAAAGCAACAAATAAAAGAACTCTATTTTACCAAATTCATTAGTTGTTTTATTTTTGCTGTAACTTCTTATAGTTTGCATTTTATTCAAAAGAAGTACATGAACTATGTGGGGCCCTATACACAAAATCTTAAAATATTTTATGTATTCAAACCTGTATAAACAAGATCAGAGACATTGTTTGGACAAGTTGTTCTTCCCCATCTAATATACGTAGATCCATGACTGACTGAAAAATTTATTTATAACATAAAGCATTTATAATACCTAAAACAATAATATTGCATAGTCTGAATAATATCAAACACGGATTTCCTCTGATTAAAAAGCAAAAGAAATATAGCAAGGCATTAGTCATCCCTATGAGACTAGAACAATTTTTAACATGGGCTCTATGGGAGATCTCGGAGGAGGGATGTCGTACTATAGTAAGACCTCTAATACACGGCCAAGACAGATGTATTAACCTTATGCCTTAATATGCACCTAAATACTCTCGTTAATTAACTTATTAATCAACAGTAATTAAATATAAAAAAAAACAGGAAGTTGTATAAGGCGTTTTTGACCGGAATTGTAAAAATCTTGGTATCCGCGTGTGGGCATCGGCAGCGGCGGCGGCGGAGGAGGGCACCCGACCGGGACAGAAAAAATTTCGAAACGATTTTCCCAGAAAATCATACCCTTTTGGTAATATATCATCAGAACGGGTTTAATACATAATATGTTTTCAAAGGGGGTACTATACCCTCACCAATTGATTGACAGGAAGTGACAAGCCATTGACAGGTAGTGACGTACACACCCATGGACAGGAAATTACCTAATTGAACCACACCTCTTATTGATGGGGGGGAAATTCCCTAATTAATCCCCTAAAGTTTTTTAATGTGGGTTTCAACCCCAAACATTTGACAGGTGTGAAGGGCCATCAATCATAAAAATCGTGAAATTCCTTAAAACGTGTTTCAACCCCAAACTTTTGTGAAGGGTAATCGATCATGTGAGGATTACATTTTTTTTTAATTCCAACGCCTACGCGAAGAATCTAATGGGGAGCTTGGGGTATAAAAAGGCTGTTAACTTGGGTCTTCCAACGAATTCTTCAAGAACAAGATTACGAAAGTAAGTTACCATTTATTATTTCAGTATTTCAAGGGTGTGATCATTGAGAAGTCTTATCTTAAGGACACATAATCAATGTATGCAAAGACCTAAGCCAAACATTTGTTTTTGTACCCTATTGCACTCTTTGAATAATTAATCAAAATTAATTATGTATTAGTGTTTTATGAAATACTGAAATAATAAACACTGCATGGAAAGAGCGAAAGGGAAAAACGGTTGATTTCTGTGCCCCGGTGTAGTTTACTCCTGTGTAAACAGGAAGTGTAAACAGCCGCCGCTGCCGATGCCCACACGCGGATACCAAGATTTTTACAATTCCGGTCAAAAACGCTTTATACAACTTCCTGTTTACACAGGAGTTGTATTGTGGGTAAAACAGACGATTGTAAACATCAGGAAGACGAAAATATGTCATTTAGGTAAGAAAAATAGATATACTAGTGTTGTTAAGGTTCATTTGTAGTTTCTTACTTGTCACTCTATTGTTTTCTAACAAGTTTTAAATCAATAGATAAATAATGTATGAAATATCGCAATGAAAAAACAAAAAGTTAAAATGTTGAAAATCGCATAATTCTTGGTACATCTGTAAGCAATTAGTAAGTGTAAATATTCTTTATAATACTTTAAAACATATTCTACTGTCGAAGATTAGTAATTGTCCTCTCAAATGATTTGACAGCTGTGTTTAACTTATGAGGCGAATGTTTATTGTGTGCCCTGCTGCTGTTAAGTTCTGTGCACGCTGTAGTTTATTTGAGAGCAGTTTTTAAAGTAGCGAAAGTTTATTTATGTGTTCTGATAAAACTTATCAGAATAGAAAAAGCCTTTAATTTATAGAAAAACTCATTTCTAAGTAGCAGTTTGCGTATTAAATCTTTATTTGATGGAATATCTTATGAAAGGTTAACAAAAAACCTACAATAAGTAACTGATTTGTTGTTTTGTAAACACTCAATAAAAAGGGTTGAAGAAATGCTGTCGTTTATTTCCGAGTTCACGAATGTTGATTTCTGTGCATCAAATATTGTTGTAGCTTATTTCTGTGCTATTTATTTTTATTATAATTTTTATTGATTGATGTTATAACATGAATGTACTTTAAATACAGGCTAGAGGCACTAATGGAAATATTTTTTTTTCAATTTCAGAAATATAATATGGATAAATTAAAATGCTAATATTGTGATTTTTTTTTGCATATTCAACGACACAATTTTGCATTTTGTCCATAACCATCCCAAGGAAAAAGTAAATATCAAAATTAGAGTGGATGAGAAAAATAACAAGTTTAAACATTTAAAATTTGATTTGAGACCAGAAGATGAAATTTTAAAAGGAAAAAACATTGTACCAGATGAATGAAAAACTTACAATAACCGTTGTTGACTTTGATGATGTTTTGGAACCCCCATTGTCTATTGAAGTTGGGTATAAAACTGTTAGTTTTATTGTTCGGAAATGTTATTTTGAAATGTAATCATAAACAAACCGAATACTGCATAGCAGGAAATTATCGAGACAGATTTATTTTGCGATTTTCGCACTGACATTGCTGCACCTAAATTGAAAAAAATACACGGCGCGATATGTGTCCTCCATTTTAGTCTAAATGGACAATACGATTACTGTGAAAAATTAATACTAAATGTGTTAACTAAAATTCAGTAGTCCTTCCAGGAAAAGCAAAGACGGTGCGAAAAAAAATCCCAGGTTTACAGCCTACAAAAATAACTGAATACATACATTCTATTCTATTCTGTTTAAATATAGATTTTATCACCAATTAATTTTGTCGTGCATTGTTTAAAAGAGCTTTATATATTATTTTTGTAATTTATAGAATAAGTAAAACATTAGATGGTTTAGACAGGAATTGTAAATGAACACTTGTTTTAAAATTATCCTGGGGCCGTGTTAACGAAGGTGTCCTAGGATTAGGACATGTCTAAGGATGGTGTTTGGACATGTCTCGGTCCTAAGTCGTGAAGGCATCCTAAAAAATGGCACGTCCTAAATTTGGTCCGTAATTAAGGTTGTAAAAATTGTTGTCCTAGGACCATACTTGTGACTTTGAATTAAAAAAAAAGTGTCTGAAATAGGTTTTACCCCCTTGAATTAGGGTTGTATGTTGCCCATTTCTCATTTTTTGATATTTTACTTTCTACATTTAGCAAACTAAGATATTTTTGCCATTGATTAAATTTTCCCAATAGTGACCCATATATTGGCGTTTTACCAGGTACATTTTGACGATAATCTAATATATGTAGTACTAGACTTTTGAAATTAACATTTAACAGTTCATGTGGATATTTGCTTCCCAAACCTAGGGATTTACATTTGGTATTAGTGATAAGTGCAACGCGCAGAACAAAACTGAATGAAAAAATGCAATGATATTGCAATACATTACTTTTATTCTAAAAAAAAACCAAAAGGCAATGCAATAAAAATGCTTAAATCTATTTTGCATTTGAAAATGTAAAACAAAATCTTCAAGTTTTTTTCAAACGCCTTCACATCGGCGTAAATGTATGACATATGGCTATTCAGGATTATTCGTATAAGGATGGTCCTATTTAAGGTTATTCTAAGATGGTTTCGTTTTACATCCTTGGACGCGTCTAAGGATGATCCTTTCTACATCCCATTTTAAGTCATAAGACATTGTTTAGGATACAGCTTAGGACAGCTTCATTAGCCTGTCCCCTGGTTTAGAGTTAGAACTAAAGTTATATTTCCATTATTTGATCTGATTGTCTATGGCCAACTCAGAACGAAACATTCGCAACCACACCAATAAACTTCCACGGGCTCTGAAATATACATTCGCATGTATAGAAAATCTGCACAGAAATATACATTCGCGGTGAAAATTTTAACACCTACTCTTATTTCATCGGTCTTGAACCTTTGCATAATTAAACTTTATTTATCAACAATAGAGTTCTATATATACTTAAATACACGATGAACAGTTTTTGTTCACTTTATTTTCATCTGCAAGTGTTTTATTTATGTAATTTTTCCAAAAAAAACGTGTTTTATTTATAAATTGATGACTTTTTGTGATCAAAATAGCTTATGACATAAAAATGCAAGTAAAACTTGAATAAACTAAATCGTTACTATCTAATGTTGAAATCACGGACAATGCAGGATATGTAATTATTCAATAATTAAGTAAAAAGGCAGAAAAAAACAGACGACTTCATTTTGAGCACAGCAATAAACTACATCGGGGCACAGGAATCAACTGTTTTTCCCTTTCGCTCTTTCCATACAGTGATAAATGGTAACTTACATTCGTAATCTTGTTCTTTAAGAATTCGTTGGAAGACCCA
Organism: Arcuatula senhousia; assembly: GCA_963971305.1. Classification (NCBI taxonomy): domain Eukaryota; kingdom Metazoa; phylum Mollusca; class Bivalvia; order Mytilida; family Mytilidae; genus Arcuatula; species Arcuatula senhousia. Next base: position 32,966,531 of record OZ020308.1, read on the forward strand.
AGTAAACAGCCTTTTATACCCCAAGCTCCCCATTAAATTCTTCGCGTGGGCGTTGGAATTAAAAAAAATGTTATCCTCACATGATCGATTACCCTTCACAAAAGTTTGGGGATGAAACACGTTTTAAGGAATTTCACGATTTTTATGATTGATGGCCCTTCACACCTGTCAAATGTTTGGGGTTGATACCCACATTAAAAAACTTTAGGGGATTAATTAGGGAATTTTCCCCCATCAATAAGAGGTGTGGTTCAATTAGGTAATTTCCTGTCCATGGGTGTGTACGTCACTACCTGTCAATGGCTTGTCACTTCCTGTCAATCAATGGGTGAGGCCGTGAGGGTATAGTACCCCCTTTGAAAACATATTATGTATTCAACCCGTGCTGATGATATATTACCAAAAGGGTATGATTTTCTGGGAAAACCGTTTCGAATTTTTTTCTGTCCCGGTCGGGTGCCCTCCTCCGCCGCCGCCGCCGCCCTCCAAGCGGATACCAAGATTTTTACAATTCCGGTCAAAAACGCCCTATACAACTTCCTGGTTTTTTTTTATATTTGACATATTTAATAACTGTTGATTAATAAGTTAATTAACGAGGGTATTTAGGTGCATATTAAGGCATAAGGTTAATACATCTGTGTTGGCCGTGTATTAGAGGTCTTACTATAGTACGACATCCCTCCTCCGAGATCTCCCATAGAGCCCATGTTAAAAATTGTTCTAGTCTCATAGGGATGACTACTCAAGGCATTGAATTGGAACTGAGACAATACGAACAATACGATGGGACAGTTAGGACAACAAACCCATAAACAACACCTGAAACGTGATCTCTCGTAAAAACGAAAGTATAGTCAGGGGCATACTATAAAACCTGGCCTGGCCTCATTGGCTTGGCCTGGCCTGGTCTCATTGGCCTGGCCTGGCTTCATGTCGGGGCTTCTTTGGCCTGGGCTGGCTTCATTGGCTTGGCTTGGCTTGGCTTGGCTTCATTGGCCTAGCCTGGCCTCTGAATATTGGCACAGCTTCAATTTTCAATTTGATTTGTATAATTAATTTATTCATGTTTTATTTATTTAATGATGACCAATGGAAACATTTAAATACTTTAATCAACTTGTTATTGTTTGATTAGGCTGTGCTGAGAGAATAAAGGTATGATAATACATTATCAGTTTTATCAGATACCCATCTGACTCTGTAACAGGGCAGTCTGAGTTTCAAAGCATTTTGTGTAATAAAAGAGTAATCCAAATTTTGAACATGTATCTAAATGAAGAAATATAGATATCCTTTTTTTATTTTTAATAAACATTTTTGTTTGAAGTAATGCTTGTACACTGTTCATAAGATACTGTTTATCATGATTTTCATTCAGTATTTAATTAAAATATCATTTCTAGAGTGTGCAACTTGAGACAATAAAAATGTCTCTTTTAATCCATTAGCTTTGAAATATTGTTACACTTTAGCAGATAAGATCAGATAAGCAAAGAATTTGTCAGTTTTTACTGGGAACTAGTACAGAATGTTCATTTCCAGTAATAAAATAATAGAGATGGATAATATATTTAACACTAACTGTATAAAATTATAAGGATTAAGACATTATAAATAATTTTAAAAAGTGGGCCCATTTTTTAGTACCATACCATGGTATATTTTTGGTGTAATAAGAGTTATAGATTTCTGATTGTTATAAACTAATTTTAAATCTTTCAAACATCTATTGCAGCTCTCTGACCACATACAAAATTTGAAATACCGGTACTTTTTAAATACACAAAATGTTTTGAAACTCAGACTGCCCTGTTACAGAGTCAGATGGGTATCTGATAAAACTGATAATGTATTATCATACCTTTATTCTCTCAACACAGCCTAATCAATCAATAACATTTAAATGTTTCCATTGGTCATCATTAAATAAATAAAACATGCATTAATTAATTATACAAATCAAATTGAAAATTGAAGCTGTGCCAATTTTCAGAGGCCAGGCTAGGCCAATGAAGCCAAGCCAGGCCAATGGGACCAGGCCAGGCCAGGCCAAGCCAATGAGGCCAGGCCAGGTTTTATAGTATGCCATAGTCAGGTGCTCCAGAAGTGTAATGAGTTGATGACAAACAAGAGGCTCCAATAAGCCTGAATCAATCGCTCACCTGGTCCTTACGATTTAAGGGACTATTCTATGACCCCTAAAAAGGGTCATTTGACACCTTAAAATCAATGGAGCCTTTTGTAGAGATCAATAAGCTGAAGGTTTAATCAAGCAACAGCTTTTCTCTATCTTCAATAGTTTTTATTCTATAGACCAACACTTGAAAATTTGCTATTTTTGATCTTTAAAGGGTCATAACTCTATGAGAAGTCATCTGGAAACATCGCCCCAAGGGAGACTTTTGTAGAAAGCAATCATCTGCAATAGTTTTTATTCTATAGACCAAAAAAAATGAAAAACACTGCTTGGCCTAAACCCCTATTCTAGGTCATCTGACAACTTCGACCCTACGGACAAGATGGAGGCTTTTGCAGACCTTTTTGTGCTGAAGAAGGGAGGTTGCATCACGATTTTTAAATATCATGTGCTCACGTTGAGAAAGACGAGATTTCCATCTCTCAGTTATCGTACAGATAGGCTATTGGTTTATGATTGGTGTATTATAACATCAGGAACTACTTACCACTCCAATCATCTTAGTTAACCCTTATTTTGATGTGAGTTTGCGTTTGGTTATTTGTGTGTGTGTTTATTTTAACTTTTTTCTATTGTGGGTCGTTTTTTTTTGTGTTGTCATTTTTGTCCTAGCCTTTTGAACCAATATATTTACATTTCCAAAACCACTAATATTTTGAAAATATGAAATTTAATTGACAATTATATACCCACCTTTGCTTTCAGTTTGCTGAATAGCCTTGAAGTCTCCGGAAATTTCTTGGAGTTCTCGTGTTAAATTCTGTGTAGTTTGAGTAAGCTGTTGATTTTGTTGCAAAAGGTGCTGGTTCTCTTGTTGAAGTGCTTTCACATCTCCAGTTAGTTGTTGGTTCTGCTGTACTAGTTGCTGCATTTGTCACTCCATACTTTCAAAGCGAGCATTTATAACATCTGGATCACTTAGCAGCAGACGTTTTTCCTCGGATCCTAAACATACCTGAAAGAACAATACATGTACTATCCAAAGAGACAACATTGCCGTAAAATTCCTTATTGCTTAGTACAATCTTTGAACTAAATTGACCTTCATGATTCATGTCTATTTGATAAGCATTGAAATCACTCTTTGCATGTAATCTCCGTATAGTCGAAAATCATACAAAATAAAAAAGGGGGAAAATGGGACACAGATGCCACCGCGTTGGATGCTGAATAGAAAGTAAAAGTCCGACAGGTCTGAAAGTCGACGTATGGACTTTCTGAGGAAAGCCTAAGGGAAATTTTTACGTCAATTTTAATATCGGCCCAGTCCCAAACAGAAAGTGGAACTGTGGAAGTCCGAAAGGTCTGAATGTCGCTTAGGACGTATAATTGATCACAGAACAAATCATCTCACTCGCGATTTGTGAAAAAAGCTTGACAAAAATTTTCACGTCAACGTTCCTGTGAACCCAATCCGAAACAGCAAGAAGATGACCGACAGGTCTGAAAGTCGCTTATGACGTACCGTTTGTCATACAAAACCATCCTACCAAATTTCAAATTATTTCACTCACGGTTTCTGAGAAAAGCTTGACGGAAATGTTCAAGTAAAATTTCATATCGGTCCAATCCTAAACAGGAAGTAGAAGTTTGACAGGTCTAAACATTGTGTTGATTTTTTTATTCATTTTTTTTTCTTTTGGTGATTTTATTTCAAATAAGGAAAATGCAGGTCTGAAAAGATCCTCTAGCTGAAACAGATATAAGTTGTTAAGACGATAACCTGTTGCCTCAACTTACTGATCTTGATTTAGACTTGCGCGACTTTATATCTCCAGTACTCTGTTCTAACACTTGTGCTATTCCCAGCATTCTTAAAGTGTTGCTATACATGCTATTATGGCGTTTTTTTTTCAAGATGTTCTTGTTTGTCTATACCGGTTGTTGCCCTTTCGGAATTTGACACCAGAATGTCCAATTGGATGCCTCTTTGCATCTGCTATAGATAGGGGGTGGTAAAGGGTTATTTTCATGCAACGTTTGAGATGTTTTTTTTTTCGTGTTTTCGTGATTTTGATTTTTATTTCCCGTGTTTTCGTGTTGACATGGTTGTAAGTGCTCCGTTATTGCCCGTATTTTAGCCCCGTGTTCCGTGTTTGACAAACTATTTCTCGTTCGTGATCATCTTTTTTGTTCCAAAATCTGGAACGTGTTTAAATCAGTTTATGTTCTCAAAAACTTTAAAAATCAAAAGGATTCGATTGAATTTCACAATTATTCAAATTCATTTTGCCGTGTTTCGTGAATTGCGATTTTGGCAACTCGTGTTCGTTTTTGGCATTTTTTAAGCGCGTGTTTTCGTGTTAGGGTCCCTCTTAACCAACCTCTTAAACGTAGAGGAGTGTTTTGCTATGCCATTAGTTATACATTGGACACTACTTTGAAACACATCCGACAATTTACATTTGCAAATCTAGTTGCATTTAAATCTGTAAATTATTGCATACAAGCTACCACTGTGTTCATCTTTATACATGGGATTTTATCAAATACTTTTTGTTCTGAGTTCAATTAAATTCCATGTGATGATAATAAATTGCGGTTCTTATATATGCAATATCCAATGGGATTTTTCACCATGGTTCGTTCATCTTTAAATCTAATTAATTGTACCTAATTTTGCACATGCACTAAGTAACTAGTCTAGCTCTTGAATGAATTATTTCATGTGTTGGGCTGAACCATTCAGGCTGAAAGTAGACCATAAAGAGATGTGGAATAAAGGTACGCGACACAACCAACATTAAAGAAACGGTAATTTAAAAAAATCACAATGGAAAACAGTCAGCAGTCTTCAACATGACCAGAAGTCACTGCTAGCTGTCAATACTAAAAATACAATACATAAGGTTCAAACAAGTCCCTAGATTATCAACGAAAGACCCATTTCTAGACATAAAACAAAAATCAGATAGTTCAATGACAGGGACAAACAAACAACTTTGACAAGGATTACTGGCTTAGGACAGGCACATATAAAATGTGGCTGAGTTAAACAAGTTTTTTGGGGGGTACAACCTTACCCCTATTGTTAATCTTGAACAAAGCACAAAACTAACACACTTTAAAAATCAGATCGATAAAAGTTCAATTCACCAAGAGTGCACATATTTGTACATTTGATTAAAAGAGAATAATTTATATGACAAGTGTGGCCACTAAAAGTATGTCTCGCCTGCCGGCACCATCGCTAAAATCAACTACCTAAGCTTTCATTTCTTGATATAAACATAAAAAGTGTCAGTATACCTAATAACAGATGCCTAGTCATTATACTATTCAAGCAATCCATTGTCCACACAAGTATTACAAAAAGTTTTCTGTCTAAAAAAATACCTAAGTTCACAGAGTCACTGGAGCGTAAAAATGGGGTCATGGTCACATGGCATGGTGACAGTTGCGTTGTCCATAACCGCAACTGTCTGTTTACCCAATATCAGATGCCTAGCTATTATAACTTTCCAGCAATTCATTGTCCATAAAAGTCTTACAAAAAAGTTTTTTCGGCCTGAAAAAGACCTAAGTTCACAGATTCACTGGAGCGTGAAAATGGGGTCAGGGTCACACGGCATGGTGACAGTGGCATAGACCATAACCTGAACTGTCTGTATACTAAATATCAGATGCCTAGCTATTATACTTTTCAAGCAATTCATCGTCCACAAAAGTCTTACAAAAAAGTTTACAGCCTGAAAAAAGACCTAAGTTCACTGAGTCACTGGAGCGTGAAAATGGGGTCAGGGTCACATGGCATGGTGACAGTTGCGTAAACCATAACCTGAACTGTCTGTATACTAAATATCAGATGCCTAGCTATTATACTTTTCAAGCAATTCATCGTCCACAAAAGTCTTACAAAAAAGTTTACAGCCTGAAAAAAGACCTAAGTTCACAGAGTCACTGGAGCGTGAAAATGAGGTCAGGGTCACATGGCATGGTGACAGTTGGGTTGACCATAACCTGAACTGTCTGTATACCAAATATCAGATGCCTAGCTATTATACTTTTCAAGCAATTCACCGTCCACAAAAGTCTTACAAAAAAGTTTACGGCCTGAAAAAAGACCTAAGTTCACAGAGTCACTGGAGCGTAAAAATGGGGTCAGGGTCAAATGGCATGGTGACAGTTGCGTAGCCCATAACCTGAACTATCTGTATACCAAATATCAGATGCCTAGCTATTATACTTTTCAAGCAATTCATTGTCCACAAAAGTCTTACAAGAAAGTTTACGCCGCCGCCGTCGCCGCCGCCGCCGTCGCCGCCGCCGTCGCCGGAAAGTAATACCTATGTCTCGCCTTCCGCGACTATTCGTCGCAGGCGAGACAAAAAACTGAGATGTAGATTGTACGTATATGATCAAGCCATACAAAGAACAAGACTAAATTAATTACAGCTGGAGTTAACATGTGTGTTATGGTCTCCTGTTCATTTTACTCTAAAACCTTTCATAAAATAAATCTTTGACAATGTACTCACTTGTGAAACCTCTGCACCAAAAATTATGCCTTGAGTAGTCAACAGGAAGAGGATGACCTAGGAGCATAAAATCCGCACTATAAAACATATGGTATCAAGCAATATATATGCAAAATATCAGGCATCGGCTTTTTGATATGAAAACTGTGACGGAAATCGAATCAACCATAGATTTTTTTTCTAAGCTATGCCACTAATGATGCCATAACTCCATTGCTTAAATGTTCTGTAGACGTCTCTTGTCAAAAGTACAACTGTACAAATTACATGCAGTAAAATAATAAAATTAAAAGCAATTTTTTTTCGGACTTGTATTAAGTTTTAATATGTAAATTCAATGTACAGGCGTAAAGGTTGAAATCTGTAATCCTTATTGGTATTTAGTTTAAGGGTCCACAAAAAAGATGAACAGATAGATAAACAACAAAGTAACAATAGCTAGTGCTTACCAATTCCCTATTTTATGACAAGGAAATAGCTAAAGTCATGTCATGGTGTTAGGATTTTAATACACATTTTTAAAAGATTACATGTGGACCTGCTTCATCATGCTGACATCTTACTGATGAGAGGTTACTCCTATAGGTGCCTTACAAAAATACCTAAGTTTTCGGTAAACAGGAAATAGATGACCTGGGAGTATAAAATCGGTTACATCATATGGTACATTATGATAAAATCCGAGCTTCATTTAGTTGCTAAGAAAAGTGCGACAGAAATTTTGCATGTGTGCCCATTAAATGTTTATGTGTAAAAACTGGAGTATTAAGTAAACAGGAAGTAGTTGACCTAGGAGAATAAAATTGGTGTACACCATATGGTACTATACAATAAAGCTGTATACAGAATATCAGACCTATATCTCTTGTAGTTCTTTAGAAAACTGTAACGGAAATTTTGAATGTTTGTCCATTATGTGTAAAACCCTAAGTATTCGGTAAACAGGAAGTAGATGACCTATAATCATAAAATCAGTATTCACCATATGGTACTACTGGATAAAGCTATGTACAAAAAATCAGACCTCTAATTCATAAAGCTGCTGAGAAAACTGCCTCAAAAATTATGTTTCAGACCAAAGGATGGACAGACGAACGAACGGACAAGAGTAAAACAGTATACCATTCTCTTCTTTGAAGCAGGGGTATAATTACTGTGCAAAGTAAACTATACAGATATCATACTTTTCAGTTGCAGAGTACACCAAGCTTTGCCTGATAACTAGAATATACAGTTATCAAATCTACTTTCACCAAGTCAAACATGGGGTTGCACAATGTCTTGCTAAGCATACCTTAACTCCATCATTCATAAAAAATCAGCAAAGAGAAGGCATGCTAGAATATGTTTAAGATGTTACAAAATCCTTTTGCAAAATCTGTTTATCAAATTTCAAATCAAGCTGAGAATCAGTTCCAAATTTCACTTTTGACCCTTAAAACTGTCTTAGCTTGTAAAACTATACTAGATCTTAATAGAGGAAGCATGGTACAACTTATAATGCTTAAGCAGTGTACCAAATTTGAAATCAATCCTTTTAGTAGAAGCTGAAAAATTGTTGTGGACAGACAGAAAGACAGATGTACAAGGTGATTGTAAGATAGCCCCCTTCTTGTATGTAAGAAGTATGAAAAACAAGAACAGTATTTTGGCTGAAGTTATACAATCACAAAATATCAATTACAAATTATTTTATTAATATTCAACATCATTAACATGAGACTTCAAAAAATAATCATGCATTTACAATTGAAAACAAAGGTTAAAAATATACACAATAAAATGTTTAAGCTATATCTGTATATAACAGGCAAAAAGTCTTGTTTGCTATCACAAATGTTAGATTTTGTAGCACAAATCTGATAAATATAAACAAAACAGTTGTAGTCTTTAGAAACCTAATATTTCTATTCACCTTCCAAATTTCAAGTAAATGACCACTCCCATGCCCCACCCCTATCATGTTACATATCATAATTGTGTACGACATAAGTGGTGCAGGAGATTTATGTAAAACTGAACCTTTTTTACTAAACACAAAACAAGACTCTAAGACTAGATCTCGCGTAGAAGCAAAATGCATAGCAGTGGCAGATCCATGATTGTAATTTAGGAGGTGCATAAACCTTTTTGGTTGTTTTTCGCGAAGCAATTAATGAGTCTCAAAAATTTTTAAATGTTTTTTTATGTGGACTATGTGCAGTTCTCAAGTCCTAAAAATGCTGATGGGACCTAGAAATACGGATTAAATTCAAAATACTGAACATTGGACCTAGAAATAAGGATTAAATTCAAAATACTGAACATTGTTTTTTTAATCAAACATTTATTTCATTTAGTTGTACTTCTTGCTAAAATTTAGCAAGATTTTTTCTCAAACTCAAACTACATGGATAAAAAGTTTACACCTCATTAAATGGCTATGAAAAAAAACCCCAATTTTACAAAATGAAGAAATGATATTTCAAGGGCTCTTCCAGAAGTGAATAGGATGGAATAAAGGATAACCTTTTTCAATGTATAATGGGTGGTCAGGCAGTGACAAAGTCAAATTCACTCTTCAACAGCCCAAACCAGCTAAAAAAAATATTACGTTTTAACTACCCTGAAATTAAACATCTATTACCCTTTGTTAAAAAAATATGTTATAACATTGGATGGTCATATGGTAAATGTTTGAACATTAAATCTCGTTCACAAAATATCTCTAAAATGGGTTAAAGACAGAAATGGCCAGATTTCGTTAAACAGGAAGTAGAAGAGGGACAGGCCTGAAATCGAATCCCACATTATGGGACCCTACCCTGATCCTGTATACAAAATATCAAGTGGCTGTGATAAGTAGCTGCTGAAAAAACTGTTAAGAAAAATTTCTTCCCCGCACACCACCCCCGACATTCACCATTTTATAACCTGGATTTTTCACTTCGTGAAATCCGGCCAAAAATGAGAAATTATTTGACAAAAATTTCAGCTAATATAAACAGTAGAACTTCATATATGAGAAAACATTTTATAAGTAAAATAAACCATACATCATTAGTACAATAGAAAAGAAATGGCCAGTTTTCATGTAATAATCCATTTAACTCTAAAATATATCATGGATTTCTTAAATGAAATTTGTTACACAAACAGTATCACATAAGGAGGAGCATTTCAATAATATCTATCATATTGGTTTAAAACAGGAACTCTAACTTGCATCAAGCAAAACAAACTACCACCATTTTGATTGGTCAACATCCATAATTGCAAATATGACTGGCTTACAAAGTTTTAATGCTTCATTTGACAACAAAAGAAGGCCATTGTCAATATTTATTAACCGTCATGGCAAACAAAATCACAGGTTGAATCCTGGGAAATGTTAAAAATAGATCAGCTATTTTGACCTCTGGATAATTTAATCCTTTGTCTCTGGAGAATTTAAACCTTGAGAAAAGTTAAAAAATAGTTAACAAAATTCCGCCATCCTGGGAAGGTTAAAAATAGATCAGAATTGGTTCCTGGGTATCAGAAATTTCCACCCCTGGAGAATTGGTGTTCCACTTTGATTCCTCCCCACTGAAGAATCTGTTTATCTGGATTTTCATTCCAATCTTGCTCCAGTTTTAACTGTCAAAATAAAAAGAAAATGCATGAGTTGCATTTGAAAAATATGTAAATTTTTACTCAAGCAATTACTGATATTAGTAAATTTGCTGTTAGTTATTATTATTAAACTGGCCTGCAGATAAAACATGACTTTACCCCATGAATAATGAATAGTTAAAACTGTGATATTTTCTTTAGAAAACAAAATCTACTGGCTAATATTATGCCATATGAACACTAGTTCACTAGCAACTTAAATAAAAAATATTAAAACTCTGTTCTTTGATTTAAAAAATGAAAGATTTGCAAATCGTGTATTTAGGGTCAATGTCAACATGTTTGAAAAATGTTCAGATTTCACATTATTTCTATGTTCTTTCTGTTTTTGAAATTGGTTTTGTAAATGCTGATGAGGTGTCCCCCAAAATTTATCCAGTAAAACAAATTTCACACCAACCTAACAATTATAACACTTACAAAAACTGATGTGAGTATAGCTTTACTTGTTTTCATACAATATTTATCAAACTTTAATTTAAAATCACTAGTTCTAATTTAAATTTCCAGATATAATAAACTACTCTAGCATGACTAAGGTAATGGGACCCCTTCAAGAGCTATAGACCTTAGGGTGTGTTGATATGTTGGAATAATATTTGCAAGTACCAACTACATGTTGTAACATAATGCAGAACACTTATTTTGTTTTGTTTTCTTATTTTTATTTTCTATAATCATGATAATATTTAAATTGAAGAAAATGCTTTTTTCAATTTTATGAGTTCATAATAAATGTTATTATAAAATAGTTTTTTTTTTTTTAGATCTGTCAAAGTAATAAACTGTTAACACAGAGACATGTCTCGCCTGTCGCAACTGGACACAGTATAAAATGATGTAAAAATCCTCCTTAAACTGATCTTAACTGATGCTTAAGCAGCTGCATACAAAATATAAATGGTGAACCATAACTGCTTTATATAAAACACTCATGACATAAGTAATAAAAAGCTACGCCGAGCGCAGCATGATACGACCGCAACAAGTTGAACCCTGTACGTTGGAGGCCCAATATGGATAGTCCATTGCTTTGGTCACATGAAGCCCATGGTGGACTTACAAAGCTTTTTGACACATGCATCCTGTGGTGGACTTAGAAATGCATTTTTGACAAATATATTTACATCAACATCTTATACAAAAAGCCTTATTTCTACACATGAATTAATTTACAATTTTGGCCCTTTGACCCCTAATTCCTCAAAAATGGTAAAAGATATTGCTAATCCGATAAAAAATAATAGGAAATCATGTACATGGAATCCGATGAAAAAAAGATTTTGAAAATCGGACCACAAATAAAAAAGTTGATGGGCGTGGCTTGTCTTTAGCCCCCTGTAACAATGTAATGGTGAAATACATATCAAAATCATTGACACATTTTGTTGACAGAATTTAATGATGAATTCAACAAAGAAAGAATTTTCAAAATCTAATGAATAATAAACATTCTACAACAGTTTTGTCAATACACCCAATTTAGCCCTTTTTGGCCCTTTTTTTCTAAAAGAGTAGGGGCCACAAGCCCCAAATACAAAACCTAGATTCCTTAAGTGGATATAATCATCATATATAAACTTCATAACAATTGGCAGGCCCACTACAACTTAATTTTTGGTATAAAACTATTTGCATTGACAAACTTTTAAAAATGGTGTTTTTGGCCCCTTTGACCCCTAATTTCTCAAAAAATGGTAAGAAATATTGCAAATCTGATTGAAAAATGCAGGCAGGGATTTTCACAAGGATTCCAATGAAAAAAAGATTTTGAAAATCAGACCACAAATAAAAAAGTCGATTTTTTGGGTGTGGCCCCTTTTTGACCCCCAGTATCAATGTAACAGTGCAATATATATCAAAACCATTGACACATTTTGTTGACATAATTTAATGATGAATTCATTAAAAAAAGAGTTTTAAAAATCGAATGAATAATAAACATTTTATAACAGTTTTGTCAATACACCCGTTTTAGCCCTTTTTGGCCCTTTTTACTAAAATGATAGGGGCCACAACCCCCAAATACAATACCAACCTTCCTTAAGTGGTAACAAACATCATATCAAAATTTCATAACATTCGGTCAATATTTACTCAAGTTATCGCACGGAAACCAAATTGTCCACAGACGCCGACGACGACGACGACAACAACAACATCGCCATAACATTATACGATCGCAAAAATTTTGCGGTCATATAAAAAGTAAAAAAGTGTAAAATCTCAAAGTCAGTAGACTGTGACTGCAGGATCATACAGATAAAGAACTTTTGAAATTGATCTGTACTGATGCTTATGCAAGTGCATACCCAATATCAATGATGTACCATAACTGCTTCATGTTAAACAGACGTAAGAAAAAAGGTTAACCTCTGCCAAATTGGTGTAAAATTTCAAAGTCAGTAGACCGTGACTGCAGGAGCATACAGGTGAAATCCTTTTAAAACTGATCTGTACTGATGCTGATGCAACTGCATACCAAATATCAATGGTGTAACATAACTGCTTCATGTTAAACAGACTTAAGAAAAAAGGTTAACCTCGGCCAAATCAGTGTAAAATTTCAAAGTCAGTAGACTGTGACTGCATGAGCATACAGGTGAAATCCTTTTAAAACTGATCTGTACTGATGCTGATGCAACTGCATACCAAATATCAATGGTGTAACATAACTATTTCACACAAAACAGACTTAAGCAAAAACTTTAACCAATTGTGGACGCCGCCGCCGCCGCCGCTGCCGCCGCCGCCGGAATCACCATACCTAAGTCTCGCCTTTTGCGACATTCGTCGCAGGCGAGACAAAAATGACAGGATTTCATTACACAGGAAGTAGCTGATCGAGAAACATACCTTAAATTGAATCCCATGTAATGGGACCTATATGCTGATGCTGTATACTAAATATAGTATTTCTCAGTGGTTGCTGAGAAAACTGTTACAAATATAATTTTTTAACCTCTACCTCCAAACATTCATCATTTTCAACCCTGATTTCTTACTCCTTGAAATCCAGCTAAATAATAACATTATACAAAAAATATTGTTTGACATGTTTGCATGAGTTTAAAATGCTTTTGTTAGTAAAATATAAACTTCCAAAACCCAAAAATTTAATTTCAATTTCACTTTTTTATCACATGCATAAATCTTGCATTGCAAAAATCATGTCATTAAATAAGACTTCTTGTTATTTTAAAAAAAAATATTTACAAGTAGGAACATCCACAACCCATACTTAACAATCCTTAGAACATTACAGACAGTTGCCTAGCTTTTTAAGGTAGCAATTAACTTATAGTAAGCATGTGACAAAGATCAGTTAAAAAATTTTTGTTTCATAAAAAATCAAACATTTTATATAATTCATTCTAAAACTTCAAGTTATTTTCCTTGAAAAATTTGTGTTTCCTTTTTTTGTTAATAAGAACAAGAAATTATAAGAAACTTTATACCTTCTTTCTCTTTTACGATTGTTTCATAAAAAATATTGCCATTTTTGTCACATCCCGACAGACTTGCCAACTTTTTTTTCTGCACTAGTACCCATTAGACTAAGAGGTCGATATTATCTAGGTATAGTCATGACAATAAAATCCCCAGTCAGTCAGATTGTTATGATTATTTTTTTTCTTAAATTTTATCTTTTATGAAATTAAATCTAAATATTCCATAGTTGCAACTTTATAAAGATGAACCTAACCTCCGTCCCGGGAAAAAACAGTTCTTGACAAGCACAGAATAATAACTATTTGTAATTTTGAAAATAAGCCTCTACTGGCATGGATGAAAGTTGGCAAACCTGTTTAAAAGTATAAGTCAACAGTATTTAGCCTGTACTTACTTTTCTAAAATGTTTCTGTTGTGTCTATATGTAATAATTTAATGTTAGTAATGCTATATAGACATACATGTAGGCTAATGTACACACAATGGTTATAGTATAAAATTGGCAAAAATTATATATTATATGGCTGTAGCTATATCTTATTTCAATAATTGTATGCCAAACCGAGCATTATCAAATGTGACTAGAAATGCTAGTAAGCTACTGAGCATACCAACTCTTCATTTTGTTGCTATATTATGGTGCAGAGATAACTTAAGTTCAATTATCACTACATTAATATAAAAAAATAGATCAATTATCTCCCCTGAAGGATATCTAAAACACAAATACCAAAATAGGTATATAACGGTTAATTTGGTTATGCTGTATATTGATATTTCAAGGAGTAACCTCTCATCAGCAGTATTTGAAACAAAACATTGGAAGGTCAAAAACCAAAAGTATTAAATGAAAAGTACTCAAAGCCAAAAGTTTCGAACAGGGAAGCCAAATCAAGCACGGGGAATATCGACCTTGTGATGCATTTGTACTTCCTTTAAATTTTTGTCTTGGTCCTTCAAATCTAATAAAAAGCTTTCCTTATAAGGAACAAATGGATTTACAAACAAGGCAATTGAATGTGATTCCTATATACCCCAACAAATTTGCAGTGGGCATAGGTATGGGGGGGATAGGAGGGGTATAGTCTGGCACTCCTGTAAAAATCAATACTAAGTCCATCATCTATTAAAATAATGGAGCAACAGATTCCCACAGTTTTATGGGTTAAAGCTCATATTCTCGGTGAATAAATAAACCTTTCTCGCTGTCCTGTAAAAGGTCCAACTGACCCCAAGGTAGCTACACAAAAGATCAAAGGTAAAAATTTAAAATCTGACAAAACAAAAGAAGAAGGAAAATAAAGAAGGAATGTGTCCAGTTAACAGTACCGGTATTATTAACAATTTAGTCGCTTTGGACATACAGTTTGTCATAATGAACCATCCTATCAAGTTTCAAATCATTTCGATGTACAGTTTCTGAGAAAAGCTTTACAAAAATTTTCAAGTTATTTCATAGATTTTCATATTGGCTTAGTCCAAAATAGGAAGAAGATGTCCCACAGACCTGAAAGTCATTTTGGACATACCGTTTGTCATACTTAACCATCCTACCAAGTTTCAAATCATTCCCATGTATGCTTTCTGAGAAAAGCTTGAAATTTTCAAGTTGATTTTCATAGATTTTTATATTGGCCTAGCTAGCCCAAAACAGGAGGTAGAAGTCAGACAGACCTGCATTCACTTAGGACATATAGTTTGTCATACTAAACCATCCTACCAAGTTTCAAATCATTTCCATTAACTGTTTCTGAGTAAACCTTGACGGAAATTCATACCGACGGACGGACATGAGTAAAAAATAATGCCCCCTGACACGCCTTCGCAGGGGCATAAAAAGGTCCTACATATATAGCTTAACTGGAACTATTAGTCCCATCCAGCTGTTAAAACTTGCATTTTAATACATACTAACTACTTGAACATTAGTAAAAATCTAAAATCAGCCCAAGGGAGACAATTATAATAATCTTACCTGTCTTTGTTTATGTTTTTCTACATCTTTCTGTTCCCACGATTTCTGTTTTAACTGTTCTTGTTTTGCTGCAGCTGATCCACACCCCCAAACCTGTGATAGGAAAGTAAACATATAAAAGTTTTACTTGTTAATGTGACAATTTTTATGTTATAACATTTCGTGTGGTGGATAATTTTACAATTGTTGTACTGTATAAATCCAAAAAATTTTTGCAGCAGTTTTATTTTCATGTTTTTTGCATTGACATTGGTAGCGCAAAAATTAAGCCAGGCGAGTATATTTGTCTTCTACTGAAATCTATGAACAATAACATGAAAGCACAAACTAAAATATTGTTATCCTACTGCAGAAAAAAAGCCATGCAAAAATTTCCCTGTTTACAGTACCGGTTTTATTATCAATTTAGTGGCTCAGGACATACAGTTCGTCATACTGAACCATCTTACCAAGTCTCAAATAATTCCCATGTACAGTTTCTGAGAAAAGCACGACAAAAATTTTCGAGTCTATTGGCATAGATTTTCATATTGGCCTAGTCCCACACAGGAAGTAGATGTACCACAGACCTGAAAATCACTTATTATCATTTTATACTGACTCCTGATGCTTACATGTAAAAACCACAAAAAATTTAAAACCCAAAAAATGCCGCTTTCAGAGAAACCAAGAAAATAAACAAGTAAATCTGTGAGCTAATGCTCACTAGTGATAACCCCGCTCCCCAAACTAAGCCACTCATACAAAGTTAAATACTCGGTAAACAGGAAGTAGCTGACCTAGGAACATAAAATCAGTATACACCATATGGGACTACCCGTATAAAATAAAGCTGTAAACAAAATATCAGACCTGTATCTCATGTAGTTGCTTGGGATACTGTGACGAAAAATTTGCATTTATGTCCATTATTAGTAAAAACCTAAGTATTCGGTAAACAGGAAGTAGACTACCTAAGAGCATAAAATTGGTATATACCATATAGCACTATAGGATAAAGCTGTATACAAAATATCAGACCTCTATCTCATATAGTTGCTTGGGAAACTGTGACAAAAATTTTGCATTTATGTCTATTATGTGTAAAAACCTAAGTATTCGGTAGACAGGAAGTAGACTACGTAAGAGCATAAAATTGGTATACACCATATAGTACTATAGGATAAAGCTGTATACAAAATATCAGACCTCTATCTCATGTAGTTGCTTGGGAAACTGTGACGGAAATTTTGCATTTATGTCTATTATGTGTTAAAACCTAAGTATTCTGTAAACAGGAAGTAGTTGACCTAGGAGCATTAAATCGGTATACACCATATGGTACTATAGGATAAAGCTGTATACAAAATATCAGAACTCTATCTCATGAAGTTGCTTAGAAAACTGTGACAGAAGTTTTGTTACGGACAGACGAACGGACGGACGAACGAACTGATGGACGGACAAGGGTAAAACAGTATACCCCCCTCATCTTCGAAGCGGGGGTATAATTATTCTAAATCATATTCAGTCTTGGTTTCATTTAGAGCCACCTGTTTAAACTGAACCCATGTAGTAATGATGATTTATGCAGGTTAAAAATGTATAGAAAGTAAAAGAAAGGATTGGAAAACCAGTTTGAGTAAGACATAATTCGGGTAAATTTGGGTTTGTTTTGGTGTGAGTGCATGTTATAGTTTAACTCCCTTTTCGACGTACCTGAGCCATATTATACGGGTGGTCAGTTTGAATGGTGGAGGAAACTGGAGTACCCCAAGGAAACCACTGATCTGGGCAGGTAACTGATAAACCTAATTAAGTCCTGTTTTGTAAATTACAAGCAGGACTCGAACACCACTTGAGAGGTGATTAATAGTGTAGAATTTAAACCAGCACCTTAGGTCACTCGGCCACCCAGGCCCTGGTTTGTTTTGGACACATTCCACAATATTTGTCAACACTAAAAAATCTTGTATTTTAATGATTAGCCATAGTATTTCCACCTACCTCAATCTTATTTATATTACAGTTAACACCATAATGCTCCAACTTATCAAAGTCAGAAGGAATGACCAGAACAAGGGATTTAGGATCTTTCCCTATTAAAATGCCTTTTCTAATATCTCTGGAATGTTCGTTCCATAAAACCATTGGACCAGAAGCTGAAATTCGAAATAAAAAATATATTAATAAGTATAGTACCAAAATGTACCAATTGAAATTTTTTGTAACATCCTTAAGTGTCAATTCAAAAACAAAAATACTATGATTGAGCTCATTAAAGTATCCCCCTGCTTCATATTGGTGTAAAACAACTTATTCGGGACCCAGTCGGTGCACATATAAGAAAGTAGTACATAATAGGAGACAAAGTAGTCCATATAAGGTACTGTATCTTTAGAATGACATGTCCTACACCAATAAATTTGGTATTTTCTAAAAGCTTAAAGACTTGGGGAAATGTTGAGCCTATGAAGCATTTTTATGATGTTTAGAAAAAAAATTAGTAGTAATTTATGGCCATGTGTTTTGGTTAGAATGTTTACATTAGTTCCCGTTTTCTGTCACATGCCACTTCCGGTCAACCGGTCTCTCCCAGAGGAACCTTATATGAGATTAACATGAAAGGTACTGTTATGCATCTACTTTAAGGCACAAGTACTGTCACACCCCCAAAAAATCATTCCTGAGTTTGACAGTGACCCCCCCTAAACCAGGTTTAACATAGAAAGTAATGGGAGCCTGAAACTTTGTTTGCGTGCAGTAAGTTAATACACTTTTTACTTTTCACAGATATTAGAATCTTCGTTGAATATAGATAGGGGTTTAATCAATTGCCTTTCCTTTATTCTTATTATTTGGTGGCCTTCATTCTGAATGTTTTATATTTTGTCTTGAATTTTATTCTGCATTTTTTGGAAACCTTTTTTTGGTCATTTTTTTGCAATTGCTCTCTTTTCTTAAAAACCCCACTCATACTGGCATATATGACTTAGTTTAAACAAGTGGTTGCACTTAGACGTGCCAAGAAGGATGTGGATGTGCTACTGACCTGGAAAGGGGAGGCACGATACAACTTATCATGCTAAAGCTGTATATAAAATTTGAAATTAATCCCTTCAGTAGAAGCCGAGAAATCTGTTACGAAAATTTGTCTACTTTTGACCCTTAAAAAAGTCTAAGTGGGCTCAGAAAACAGGAAGTGGATGCGCAACTGACCTGGAAAGGGGAGGCACGATACAACTCATCATGCTAAAGCTGTATATTAAATTTGAAATCAATCCCTTCAGTAGAAGCCAAGAAATCTGTTACGAAAATTTGTCTACTTTTTACCCTTAGAAAAGTCTCAGTCAGCTCAGAAAACAGGAAGTGGATACACGACTGACCTGGAAAGGGGAGGCACGATACAACTCATCATGCAAAAGCTGTATACCAAATTTGAAATCAATCCCTTCAGTAGAAGCCAAGAAATCTGTTACGAAAAATTGTCTATTTTTGACCCTTGAATGAGTCTAAGTCGGCTCAGAAAACGGAAAGTGGATGCGTGACTCAGAGGAGGCACGATACAATTCATTTTACTTAAGCTGTATACCAAATTTGAAATCAATCCCTTCAATAGAAGCTGAAAAATCTGTTACCAATGTTTGTTACGGACAGACAGACGGACGGAGGGACAAGGTGATTGCAATATAGCCCCCTCTCTTACGAGAGGGGGTACAACATATCTATTTATCACTCACAAGCTGCTAGCTGGAGAGGAATTTACATAAGCATTAAGCTTGTTTCCCAATCCAGGATAAATATGTTTAAACTAAACTTATATATGACCTACAAATTTTATGATAAAAAAATGAAAGAAAATGCAGTACATGTATTTACATGTTTAGTCTATATTTTTCATAATCAGAGGAACAGATGAAAACCTATGCAAAAAGCTGATGTCATCATGTTGGTAAACAATCTTGAACCTACCATACAATAAAAGATAACAATTGCTTTTGTATTTTTTGAAGGATATGTCTGAATAGTTGCATAAAATACCTTGAACCTGTCTGAACACTGGTGTAATTTGCAATAACATTGTATCCTCTCCACCAAATCTGTGAGTGCCCTCTCTACAAAATAAAGTTGGAAAATTTGATACTAGAATATCTTAATCATTCAAATTTCATTAGTATTTTTTTTTATGATTCAATTATATTTAGTCTTTTTTCATATATAAAAATCTTAAACAGGCACTTTCCCTCACCTTTTGGCTTCTGAAAATCCCAGACTTTAATTCCCATAGTAGTTTTCTAAACAATTTCATAATAGTCTTTAATTCCATTAAGAAAATAAAATGTCTTCAAAATATCATAACAGTTCTAATTTTAATGGCAGTTATTTGTTTATGTTGTCAAAGAAATGTCTATAAAATTCCATAGACAATAATATAGTAGAACCTAACTAAACTGAACTCCTTTTAGATGGAAGAACTCATTTATAGATTTATTCAGGTTGCTGTGGTAGATCCTGAAATTTCAATCAGGAGTGTTTGCAATTTAAAAAAAATTATTTGGAACCTCTTGTTTCATACCATTCAGAACCAAATTTTCCTATCAAACAAGAGGGTGCTTGCCTGGCAATTCTAAATCCCCCTTTGAGTTGAAAACCAGGTTGGATTTCACAGGTTTCAGTTTTTTAAAGGGTTCCCTTAAAATATGTTTCACTGTACTTTCAATCTACATTACCTCCATCCTGCATCTGATGCCACACAATACACATTTCTACCTTCAAATGACAACAATGTAATAGTGGGACCATGATATGCTGTCACATGATGTGTAAATCTAAAATTAGAAAAAATATATTTCTATACTATATAGATTTTTTATAAGTTATCACATGCAATTTGTCTAAGTTTAGTAAAGTATGTAAATAATACCCTTAAACATATTTGGATTTAAATAGTAGGTATCTAGCTGTCTTTGATTATTGATTTTTTAAGACGACACTAATATAAGCAGGTTCTATGGCATACACTTATTCTACATCTCATCTTTTTATTCCTGCTAATGCTATACTCAGTGGCAGATACTTTTCTAAAGAGGACTCATTGACTGGCAAAGGAGGCACCAAGGCCGTGTTAAAAACCAACAGATTTTTCACCTGTTTGTAATTAGATTTTGTCAGTAACCAGGTTAAAGGTTAGGCTTCCTACAAGAACAAATTATTTTATGCCCCATCTAAGAAAGTAGGGGGCATATCGTGTTTGGTTTCGTTCTTCCCTCCATGTTGGGAGATGGGGCATTTCGTCTTTTTGACATTTTCCTGTTCTTATTAACCCACATCCAATTGTGATTGTAAAAGTCTGTAGTAGATAATTCATGTGTGCACTAGCTGTCAGTGGAGGAAAATCCAAGCATGCCAATTTTTAAACTAGAGGGACAGTTCATGTGGAACAAGGGCAGAAGGGCTTTTTCAGGTATGCAGGCATAGCTTTTTATTTGCCCTATATACTAAGGGCATGAACCTACTGAGATTTTTTTTAAACCAGAAACCATTTCGATTGCAATTTGGGATGGGATACCCTCCTTCCACACCGAACATAACAATTTATAGTACCTATTTAATGAAAGACCATGCTCTGTACTGTTATAGAGGGAAGTCCAGCTCTGACATCGACTTAATCTAGCCTATATATAAATTGAGAAAATGGTAATCAAAAGTTAATTTTGGTTTTCTTTCCATATTCTAAATGCATAACATTTATGTAAGACATAGATAAAATCAATACTAGGGTTGCACAATATATCCGTTCCGGGTCACGGGGAGGAAAAACCACTTCATTCAACATGATACAAAGGGAACAGTATTTTCTATCAACGATTCTTCTGTATTTATTCAACATATAGGTTAACAAGCATTCTGAGAGTATTGCAAAACAATACTTAGTCCCCTACCGGCCTCATATTTCAGTCACTGGTAATAATTTGTCAAACAAATGAATACCTAAACTTGATCAGTAAGGCCATTACTCCCATAAAAATTTGTGGATCAGCACGAAACTCAAACTTGATATGTAACTCAATAAGGTAAACTCACAGACAAAAAATCAGTTCATTATCTATAAGCATTTTGAAAAAAAGTGTGGAAAACTGATATTTAAGTGAATTTTCAAAGTTCAAAGGGCCATAACTCCCATAAAAATTTGTGGATCGACAGGAAACTTAAACCTGATCTGTAACTCATCAAGGTAAACTCACATACCAAAAATCAGTTCATTATCTAAAAGCGTTTAGAAAAAAAGTACGAAAAACTGAAATTTTAGTGAATTTTCAAAGTTCAAAGGGCCATAACTCCCATAAAAAATTGTGGACCGACACGAAACTCAAACTTGATCTGTAACTCATCAAGGTTAACTCACATACAAAAAATCAGTTCATTATCTATAAGCGTTTAGAAAAAAAGTGCGGAAAACTGAGGCGTGACAGACAGACGGACAGAGCGCAAACCTATAGTCCCCTTCGGCTTTCGCCGGTAGGGGACTAAAAATCATTTGCAACTGACAAATAAACCAACAATCAACATTTTAAACCCATAAAAAATCAATCTTGAACCGAAATAAAGAAATTACTTTCTTCGTCCATTAGCATGTTGGAACCAGTTTTTTTACCAGTTCCTCCTCTTTTGGCTAAATTAGTGACCAATCCCGCAAATGCGCAAGGCGTGTATTTAATTTTCTTATTGGTAAGTTCAATTACCAGTATAATATTTTAGCCATTAAAGTAAAGAAACAATACTGTTAGCAAGCTTGCAAAAGGATATACCCTGCTTTCTATTTGACACTTTGTTGGAAAACAGTCTAAGTCCAATTATCTCCCCTGAATGATATTAAGTAACAAAAACTTTCTTTGCATATATCCCAAAATATTGCACTTTCTTACATGTAAAGTTTCATCAAAAACCCATCAATTTGTTTAGGAGGAGCTGTACTTTAGAAATGTGACATACGGACCAACAGACAGACAGAATGATTTCTATATATCTCTGAACTTTGTTTTCAGGGGTTATACCTAAAATTTTGAATATTTGGGTCTTTTTTCAATTGATTTTTTCTCTTATTCTAAATACCTACCATCCTCATTAGAAGGTTATATGATGAAAGGAGAGGATTTTTGACAGTGACATCCTCCTCCTTTTGACCTTTCTGGTCAATCTGTGTGTAGCTTGCAGGAAGTACTGTCGATAATGCCCATAACAAACCCAAACTCATACAGTGTTTGTCTTGCTCAAACTTCTCAAGTTCTGGAACCCTTGCTGTCTCCTGAAAATACAAAATTAAGAATAATATTTTTGTAATGTAGGAGGGAGGGTCAATAATGCTCTAATAAACCCATACTCTTACAGTGTTTGTCTTGTTCAAACTTCTCAAGTTTTGGGACCCTTGCTGTCTCTTAGATAAAAATATTTTGAAAATCAAATACAAGTACATGTACAGGTCTAATTCTTGCTAAAAGTTTTTAAAGGTCTGGAATATAAATGTGATACTCCAACTGAGAGTCAAAATCTCCAAACTTTTCCTGATTTTTTTTGTGATATATCCTGCTTTTAAAAACGTGTAAAAATGTAATTTCATAAACAATTTACTAACACTATGTGTTAGGTTGTTACAAATTTTTGGTTTTAGGTTGGTATTATCCAAAAGTTTGTATCTTAAAGGGACAGCAAGGACTTTTTCAGGAGCACAGAATAATTTTTTTCATAGGAATTTAGGATAAAAGATTTTCTTTAGTAACTCATTTTAATTGATTACACATCATTCTATCAATCCAATCACAAAGTCCATGAAATCTTAGAAACGACCATCATACAAATGAGCACTATTAGAGAAATCTTGTTTTAATTTTCAGAATGTTGGATGAAGCATAGTGGCATCAATGGGGTATTTGAGTGTCAATTTCTGAAACAGCAACAACATGCAAGACTAGTAAACATGAACCGGAACAGCACAAAAAAACATAATCCATAAACAAAATCAATATGTACAGGGGTGCAAAAACCGAGTTGCAGCATCGTATTAACTTTAGCTCAAGTTGTTACAGGCATTACAAGCCAATATAATACGAAAATCTTTTTAAGTTATTGTCAAGGTGCCACTTTTTGAAAAATTTACTAAAATTCTTTGCTGACCTACATCTTGGGTGAAAATCCCCAAAATCACTAGGGTTTGTTCTTTTATGATTTGTTACAATATCCCAAAGTTTCTTAAATAAAAGTATTAAAAACATTTTGGAAATTTTTTCTTATGCTGTACCCTTGACCTTGAACAGATTTTCCTCTTATGGTATGTTAATATATCATAAAGTTTCATTAAAATTGGTTGATAAACTTTTTGAGTTATGTTCTTGAAAACACTAATGCAAGCAATTTTCTAAAGTTTTTCTGCCATTGTGACCTTGACCTTGAACAGATTTACCCCAAAATCAATAGGTCCTTAAGTTTAATTTAAAATGGGTTAACAACTTTTTGAGTTATGTTCTGGAAACCACTAATTCATGAATTTTTAAAAGTTTTTCTGTTGCTGTGACCTTGACCTTAAACAGATTCTGTCCGTAAATCAATAGAGTTCCTCCTGTTATGATATGTAACCATTTCCCAAATTTTCATTTAAATCGATTCACAACTTATATAGTTATGGTCCAAAACTAATTGTTGACGCATGCATGCATGCCCACCCAGCCGCCAGTCATCATCATCATAACAATACCCGAGTTCAATTTCATTGCAACTTACATGTAGCTAAAAACAAGTTAACCAAACAAAGATCTGCAGTCGATGACTAGATTCAATTAGACGAAGTGAAGCCAGATCCCCCCTCTATAAACTGTTACCTGTTCTGAAGGCATCTTTGAACCAGTAAGAATTGTGTAGACCCAATTATGTGTACCACAAAATATATGGGGTAAATTGTGATTAGTCCATTTCTTAAACTCATCGTAGCCCAAGTCTTCATGTGGTCCAAACTAAAATATAAGCATAAAATTATGAAAAATATGAGTAAATCATATACTGTGGTTTCATTGTTATTCATGGGGTATCAATTTTCGTGTTTTTTTGTGGATGGCTTTGACCCACGAAATCTGATACCCCACCAAACAGACAACTAGAAACTGACAAGGTCAGAAAGGGCCCCGCGACAAAAAATCTAAGTGTTTTCAAAATCAAACCAACTTTGATTATAACCACTAAGGCATGTTCCATGGAATGTGTATGAAACTTCAGAGCTGTATTGTTAATAGCCTTTGAGTTTTATTGTTCAAAAATTCCAATTCTCAAAATCTGTGATTTTCCATGCAAATCATGACATGCTACTTAGCAGCTGTACAAAAGTTTCAGAACTGTATTGTTAACAGTTTTTGAGTTTTAGTTTTCACAAAGTCCAATTCTCAAAATCTGTGATTTTCGATAAAAAAATATTTTTTTCCCAAAAATATTTAACATTTTTGCATGAAATTTTAATATGCAAATCATTACATGCTATTAAGTAGCTGTACAAAATTTCAGAACTGTGGTGTTAATAGCCTTTGAGTTTTATTGTTCAAAAATTCCAATTCTCAAAATCTGTGATTTTCCATGCAAATCATGACATGCTACTTAGCAGCTGTACAAAAGTTTCAGAACTGTATTGTTAACAGTTTTTGAGTTTTAGTGTTCACAAAGTCCAATTCTCAAAATCTGTGATTTTCGATAAAAAAATATTTTTTCCCAAAAATATTTAACATTTTTGCACGAAATTTTAATATGCAAATCATGACATGCTATTAAGCAGCTGTACATAGTTTCAGAACTGTATTGTTTACAGTTTTTGAGTTTTAGTGTTCACAAAGTCCATTTCTCAAAATCTGTGATTTATGATAAAAAATGAATTTTTTTTCCAAAAATATTTAACATTTTTGCATGAAATTTTAATATGCAAATCATGACATGCTATTAAGTAGCTGTACAAAATTTCAGAACTGTTGTGTTAATAATTTTTGAGCTTTAGTGTTCACAAGAATTGTTGACGGACGGACGGACGGACAGACGGACAAAGTGAAAACTATAGGGCGTCTGCATCTTCGATGCGGGGCTCTAATTAACATTTATCTGTATGCTGCAGACTTCAGAGCCACAAAGGACAAGGTATGATAAGGGCTATTTTTGGCCCCTTTTTCAAAAGTGAAATTTTAATCTAAAATATTGATTTATATGATATTAAGTTATTAAAGTTAATAAATTTAAATGTTTTAAACAAATAATAAATCAAATCTGATTTTAGCAATTGATCAAACTTGATGAAAAAGTGACTTTTTCTCAAAATTACTCAAAATTCGGCACATTTTTCTATGTTTTTGGCTTAAATAACTATGAGCGGACAAGCGGCCCACGAAAATATTTTAACTGTGGATTTGGCATACGAGAACTAATGTTTCCAGAAATTATTTTTGTGGGCCGCAGGTCCGCTCATATTTAAATCTCACAATAACCGTTGTCATTTTAACAATTTTAAGGCAATTTTGCTGCATTTCATAGTTTTATCATTTATTGCACATGCGTGACTACGCCAGTTGTCAGTTTTCCAAGAAATTTTGCCTGTTCCAAAAAATATAACTTCTGAGCCACAAAATCACACTGTTATATATCAATATGCCAATTTTGGAAAATTTGTCCAATAAAGGGGGGTCAATTCGTGCTCTTATCCTATCTTGTCCTTTAAGATATCATGAAATGGTCTTTTTTTACCAAACCACGAAAATTGGTATCTACGAAAATATATAAATCAACAGTAGGTAAATGTGAAAAAATGGCTGAAATGGAATCCTAAGATACGAAACCCAATGCTGGTGTCACATAATTAATACCAAGGTGGAATTTAAGGAAGCGGTATAATAATATCTTCCCCACAGCACTGCTGCCAAACATTCACCATTTTATGACCCAGAATTTTCTTTTACCACCACCAAGATGGCGGCGTTTTTTTACCACTGAAAAAATATTTGTGCTAAAACGATCTTCTGTCCAACAAAAAGGTTTGAAACAACATATAAAATGGATAAAATTAACTTAAATGATCCAAACATTAAGAAACTTGTTGAAAGTGATTCATTAAAAAAGACATATCCGTTAGATCGGCTACCAAAGAAATTGATAGAGCCAACAACGGATAAAGGAAAGAGTTGTTTGTTTGAGGAAATTGACACCAGTATTTACGAAGCGGAAGCGAGAATGATAGCATTCAGAACAACAATAGAACGAGTAAGGCCCTGGATAAAAGCCCTTAACATTTTCTATTTCGAGTTCTATGGAAATCATAGCGATAAGCGAATTGTATGGGCCGACAACCCAACAACTTTATCACAAGGTGAAAGTCTGAAGTCCATAACAATAGACATTCAATCAGCAGACAAAAAACTGTTGTACAAGATCTCGTTCTTCTTAAAAACAGGGCTTATTCAATGTCAGGGTAACAACATTAGGACATTCGTCACAAATGACTTTCCACAAATACTAAATATGGTCCAAAAATTTACTGGAACATCACTAAACACTAAAACTCAAAAAGAGGTCACAAAACAAGGCAGCGATCATGAAGTCGAAGAACAAAATGAGACGCATGTGAAACAAATAGTTGAGTCTCAGACAGACAATATTACACAACAGACAACTGAGAAACTAACACTGGCAACAGACAGGGATGTCAGTCCTAATGATGAAAATAACAATGTTGCGGATAACCTCTTAAGGCTCCAAGAAGGATTAACAGACACTGTAACAAAACTAGAAAGCAGCAATTCTTCAAATACTGATAAAATACTACAAGCAATCAGCAATTGTGAAAAATCGATTCAGAATATACCAAGTATTATTAAGAGCTTAAAACTAAGTGCTGTTGAAACAACTTCCTCGGCGGATATGATTACTTTGAGAAACAAACTTAAACTGCTTGAGGATGAAAACAATTCCTTAAAATCACAACTTCAAATAGAGAAAGGAAACACCATGCTCCTTGAAGAAAAAATCAACAGGGCCATTAAACATGAACAAGGAATGCTAGAAGACACAAGAAAACAAATGAAAATAATGGTCAACACTAGTACTGAAGAGCTTGAGTATAAATCAAAGATAATAGATCAGAAAAACCAAGAGATTAGTGAACTTACATCGTCTCTTAGTGACACAAAACTAAAACTAGATGAGAAACAGGATGAGATACTACAACTAAAATCTCAAATGTCAGCATCTTTTGATCGTGATAGAGATCAACAGGAGGAGCAGAATCGACATGTCAGGAGCAACGATCCTAAACCCAAACCCAAGGCGTTATTGATTGGAACATCAAATATTCAAGGAATAGATGAACATAGAATGACGCAAATTGTAGAGGTGACAAAAGTTATAAAATACACCTTGGAGGATACAAATAGCTACATATCTTCAACAACTGAATGTCCAGATGTCTTAGTCCTGCATTCGCTGACCAATGATTTGAAATCAAAGCAACCCAATCAATGTGTGGACAAATTATTTCATATAATCACAGCGGCAGCAGCTAAATGGCCAAACATCAAATGTGTCATTTCCTTCACGACTCCTAGAAAGGATCAAATGAGGTATTCAACAAGTGCTCAAATTATAAATGTGCTCATTAAAGAAAAATTCTGTGGTGTCGACAATATATATTTTGCTGAACACACCAATATGCTTATAAATGGTAATCCAAATGAGAAGTTATTGAACCAAGATAAAGTGCATCTAAATGACAAAGGAATTTCCATTCTAGCCAGCAACATCAAAAGAGCTGTGTTTACTGCATTGCATATCCCATTACCTCCACCAAGAAACAGGAGCAGATCCACACAAAGGCAGATGGGCCGAGGACGAGGACGTGAACAGCACAATTATTAATACATCCTATGATAGAAAAGGATATATATATTGTAAAATCAGTAATAATAGCTTTGTTATTATAGTCTTAAGAGTTTAGGTTATAATCTTAGACACAATTTTGATAATCTGTAAAAATTCCCAGAGAAGGAAAGATTTTTTTATTGTGTACACAAACACTGATATTGAATTTTTACCTTTTTTCATTATAGAAATATTTTTTTCTTTTTCTTTGTTTGCATAATCTTTTGGAAAAGAAATGCCAAAAATTACAAATCACTCATCCTTAAAAATGTGTTTCTGGAATGTTGGGGGCATGATTTCAAAATATAATAATAAAACCCAAGACCCTCACTTCATTCAAAATATTGAAAAATATGATCTGGTATTTTTAGCAGAGACACATATTGGACCAAATGCAATTGTCAATAATATTGGGTCTTTCCAGTACCATGGAGTTAATAGGAAACAGTCCAAGCATAATAATAGATATTTTGGGGGGCTAGGTATACTATTTAAACCATATATTAAACCATATATTAAGATAATGAATAATACTAACCCTGATTATCAGTGGATTAAATTGCAAAAAACTTTTTTTGGTTTAGAACAAGACTTATTTGTTTGCTTGGTTTATTTTCCACCTAGTTGCTCAACATATACCCAACAACTAGACCATGATATTCTAGAATGCATCGAACAAGATATTATTAAATACCAAAATGTAGGTAAAATATTACTTTGTGGTGATTTTAACGCACGAGTCTCAAATGAGCTTGACTATATATCTGATGATGATAACCAGTTTATTCCTATTAATAAGGATTACATTATTGACAATAACATTCTTCCCAGAAAAAGCTATGATAAAACTTTAGATGCTAGAGGGAAGGAGTTAATTGAATTGTGCATAAGTAAGCAGCTGAGAATATTAAATGGTCGAGTTCTGGGGGATATGTTTGGCAACTATACTTGTCATACGCCAAATGGTTCTAGTACTGTTGACTATGTTGTTATGTCAGAGGGTATCCTGGACCAAATATTATACTTTAAAGTGTTAGATTTTATACCTACTTTATCAGATACTCATTGTAAACTAGAATGGGAACTACTAGCTACATTTAAAGAAGAAAGTATAGCCAAAAAGGCAACAACATTAACACATCCCTTGCCTCCAAGGTTTATCTGGGATGATGATTCATCAATTAATTTTATGAAGGCACTGGGAACAGATGATATACAAAACCGTCTTCATCAATTCAACAACAAACAAACACAAAACTCTCAATCTACAATTAATGAAGCATGCAAAGAATTAGGTGACATAATATATACAGCAGCATGTCAGTCATTAAAAAAGACAAAAACAAACCGTAATAATAAGAAGAAAAATCATAAAAAAATGGTTTAACTCGGATTTAAAAAAACTTAAAACTAATCTAATAAACTATGGTAAAATATTTTCAAAATATCCTAGAGATACAGCTGTACGAAACCATTTTTACAAACTAAACAGAGAGTATAATAAAGCAAAAAAACAAACACATCGGCAATACAAACAAAATTTAATGCATCAGTTAGAAAATCTGCATTCTGATAACCCGAAGCAATATTGGAATTTATTAAATGAACTCAGAGAGACGAAAATAACTGATGAAAAAAGTTCAGCAATTGATGCATCAACATGGCTTTCACATTTCCAAAATTTAAATGTTGTGAAAGATCAGTTCAAAACTCGATTAGAACAACTACAACAAAAGCTTGTGGACTTGGAAAAAACCACATGTTTTAATGAACTAGATGTAACCATAAAAGATACTGAAGTATCAAAAGCACTAAATAAATTAAAACTTAACAAAAGTCCTGGCTTGGACAGTATATCAAACAACATGTTAAAACATGGTCACTCTATTTTACTACCTAGTCTAAAAAGACTTTTTAATTTATGTCTTTCTTCTGGATTATACCCAAAATCTTGGGCAGATGGAATTATTACAACCATACACAAATCAAATGATATAACAGATCCCAATAATTACAGAGGTATCACTGTAACCAGTGCCATAGGAAAGGTGTTTAATAGTATACTTAATGATAGATTAGATAATTTTTTATCAAAAAATAATGTAATAAATGATTGTCAACTAGGGTTTACAAAAAAAGCAAGAACCTGTGATCACATGTTTATTATTAAGAGTATATTTGATAAATACTGTAATAATAAGGAAGGAAGGGTGTATGCCTGCTTTGTTGACTTTCAAAAAGCGTTCGACACTGTAGTCCACACTGGAATCAAGATAAAATTATTGTCTGCTGGAGTAGGTACACTATTTTATAATGTTGTTAAAAGTATGTATGAACTAAGCAACTCTTGTGTCAAAATTCAGTCAAATGTCACCAAATTTTTCCCAGTCAAACTGGGAGTTAAACAGGGAGATAATCTTAGCCCTAACCTATTCAAGCTTTTTATAAATGATCTTCCTAAATACCTTGAGAATATTGTTAACCCTGTTATTCTTAATGATAAGCCTGTTCATTGTTTACTTTATGCAGATGACTTAGTTCTTTTATCAACAACTGCTAATGGATTGCAAGATAGATTAGATAAATTACAAAAATATTGTAGTGACTGGTGTCTTACTGTAAATCCTAATAAAACAAGAGTTCTTATTTTCAACAAAGCAGGCAGACACATAACTGAAAAATTTACCTATGATAGTCAGAGTGTAGAATGTGTTCATAATTATAAATATCTTGGTCTACACTTCAGTGCATCAGGATCGTTCTCCTTTGCTCAAAATGAGTTATACAAGAAATCAATAAAAGCTCACTATAAATTGCAAAAAGACTTCATATCTATGAATCCAGATATAAATACAAGTTTGCATGTATTTGATCATACAGTTAAACCAATTATTTTGTATGGATCAGAGATATGGGGTGCTTTTAATACATTCACAGCCAAATTTAGAAATGGACACCCTCCATTCGAAAAAATATATTCAAATCTAAAATGTGAACAATTACACATTAAATTCTGTAAACGAATATTAGGACTTCACAAAAAAGCTACTAATTTTGGGGTCCTATCAGAGCTAGGAAGATTCCCAATATATCATGATATCGTGAAAGCCATAGTGAACTACTGGTATCGCTTGGAACATTTGGAAAAATTTCCACTTTTACAGGATGCTTACATAACATCAAAAGACCTCTTTCAGTTAAATAAACCATCTTGGTATGGCAGTGTCCATTATATATTGGAAAAAATTCCAAATATTCAAAATTTAGCATTATATCATAATAAGATAAGTACTTTTAAATTGAAAATTCGAAAAGAACTGAAGTCATATTTCACAAACTTATGGCATCAAGACCATCTTAAACACACGGAGGGCAAGCTTAGAACATACATTAAATTTAAAACAAATTTTGGAAAAGAAAAATATCTCACCATTATAAAAAATTTTGAGCAAAGGAGTCGACTAACACGATTTAGAATATCATCTCATTACTTACGAATTGAGACTGGTCGTTATCAGGGTACCCTCTTAAATGACAGAACATGTACTAAGTGTGAATCTGGAGATGTGGAAGATGAATGTCATTTTTTATTCATTTGTAGCAAATTTAATGACGATCGAAAAAACCTTTATGACCTTATTACTAATAAATGTCCTAACTTCATCAATCTAGAAAATAAGGACAAACTGATATGGCTAATGAACACAGAAGAAAAGTCAGTGCTGTCTGCACTTAGCAGTTATATATCAAAAATACAGTAAATAAATTATCAAATTTATAAAAGCCATGTAAATTCTTTTTATTTTTATTTTTATCTATAGAATATTCCTATTTCAATATCTATCCATAGACAGTTATTTATTTTGCCAAATATCAGTCTTGCTTTTCTGCAACAGCCACGAGGAGGTCTATGAGATCTTGAAGTTCTTCATGTCCATAGACCTTGAGCATCGTCCCTTGGTGACTGTCGCAGATTAACAACACATGATTCACTATAACCGTACATGTATCTACTACTTTTTACCTTTTTGCATCGGTCACGAGGAGGTCTATGAGATCTTGAAATATTCATGTCCATAGACCTTGAGCAACGTCCCTTGGTGACCGTTGCAAATAGGTAATTCTTTTAAACTTCTATCTTAGAAATGCTATAATTATAACACTGTCATATATTAGTAGGTATATAATATAGAATATATTACATAATGATGGCATTTTCCATATCTCTAGATCGCATTGGTCATAGTCAATGGTTACATCTTCATGTGTGCATTAATTTAACTTTAAACTTAAAATATCAATGTACAATGTACTTGAATGTAATATTGTTCTAGTTTGTTTGTTTATTTGTCATATATATTGAATCATAAATGTTGTATGTCAATGCCCTTCTGGGGACCTAATTTGGAAAATAAATATATCTTATCTTATCTTATCTATATTGTGAATTAAGAACATATATTGTTGACTTTTTTTTTACTTGTCAGCTTATATGCTATGACTCATCTTCACTTTTTATTTCAAATTAAAAAATCCCCAGGCGTAACCCCACGGCTATATTCACCTGTTTGACACCTGCTGGAGGTGTTAATTATGAGATTAATGACCACACGACCGGATGTTCAGGAAGATAATTAAACAATTATATGACCGATAAGTAAAAAAAATGCTTATAATAAAATTTTAAAATGTCCGATTGGGAGAATTTTTATTCGGTCATTTAGGACAAAATTTCGGTCATGTCCGGCAAATATGACCGTTTCCAGACCCTTGTGACAGATCATTATTGACATTATTTATTTATTGTGATATCAATGCTTAGTGATTTTTAGTTAGCTATGAAACATGCTTTAAATCTTTCAATGCAAGTGATAATAATTTCAGAGGTAAGTAAACCAGTAAACCCCCCCCCCTCTTCTTTGAAGCAGTGATATAATAATTTCAATTCAACCATCTATACTGTTAAATAAAAGTGATAAGAGAACTACAAAAACAGCTGATCCATCAAAGTTTCCTGTCATTTTTTTTCCCTTCAGGGCAGTTTTAACAGATCTATAAGTCTTAAATAAGAAATTCATGGTGGATATTTAGACTACTGTACATTCTTGCTGTTTTAATAATTCAACATGCAAAAGTGAAAGATACTGATTGCCCCTTAAAGCAATTTTATTCTAATTTCATTTTTTTTATCGCTGAAATGTGTTGTTTTTGTTATGGTTAAAAAGTGTGAAAATATTTCATGAAAATCCCACTCACAATTTTTATAGAAATTAACTTGAATCATGCAGCAATGGTAGACCTGAGTTCAGGTTAACAGAAGGACAGACTGGAAAACTATTTTGGTGTGCAATTTTTATTGGTGGACTAATGATAAAGAACTTTTTTTATTTCAAATTCAGAAGTTTTCTAAGACTTTTCAGCAGATGAATGTGTCCAGAGCTGGTAATACCAGGTTGCAACAAGTTTTGTATTGTATTTCTGTCATTAGCTATACTTACCATACCACTAACAATACTTTCGAAGACTCTGTCATCGTTGTCGCTCTTGGAATATTTAATATTGGAAGCCCCTAGTGTCAGACAGTAACATACATTGACCATCTGTAATCCATCTAAAAATATAAAATAATCGTCTGCCACATTACTATTAATATACATGTACATGTATCTAAAATAATCATTATTATTCTCATTATGTCTGCCACATTACTATTAATATATCTTGTATTGAACAGTAATCCTTGTTTCAAAAGAGCCCCTTTGGCCCTAAAAATATATTGGTTAAGACATGACTGTTTTGTTAAGGGGGTACAGAACACCAAAGGGAAATAACTCTTAAATATCACTAGAACGTTTAAGTAGGGCAAATTTGTTCAAAGAAATCAAGCTTCTCAATGATCGAAATATGAAATGTTGAAACTCCATTATGTTCAATGAAAATTTTCCCAAGAAACCTATGGTTCAATTTTGTTTGACTAAATTACATATTTTTGCAAATTTTCAGAAAAATTAAACAACACTATTTTATTTTAGCCAAAGTGTTTGGTACCCCCTTAAGGCCAAAACAAAATACATGTATATGTTTGTTTCCAGTGCTTCCTACTCTTGAAAATTAGGGTAGGTCGGTTAAAGAAATTACCTTTTTTACAAAATTTTGGGTAGGGCCCAAAAAATAGAGTAGGTAAGGTAGCAGGAAACAGACATATATATTTTTTTGCTTAACTGTTCACAGACCCTGATTAATGTATAATAGTTTAGCATAACCAATATGGTAAATAAAACATAATTTTGAACCTGAGGCAAGACAAATGGACAGCCCAAACTATGTCCTGTAACAGGACTGTCAGCATGTTTCTGGCAAAGGAGGGTCAGAGGCGAGTCTGAGAAGGGTTTCCAAATGGAGAAAAATTTAAGAAATTGGACCAATTTTGATGCATTCCTATAGCTTTTTTATCAAGTCTGCTATAAGACTTTAATGAGGTTTCTCTGATATTGTTAAGACTTTTCTTTAAGTGTAAATTCAAAGTGGGAACTTGAAAGTGTTGGCTAGGCATTTTGAAGGGATATTTTTTGAAACTCCACTTTTCCACTGGTTTTACAGACATTCCCAAGGTCCATTGGACAATATCACATAGACAAATCTGGTAAAATTTGGCTTAGTCTGGTAAAAAAATATTTCAATTCAATGTACATAGTAACTGGACATGTCTGGTAAAAGAGTAAAATACCTTCTGAATGACTGTTTTTAGGGGCAAAGCAATGAACACATTTATGCCCTTTTTTAACCTAAAGCAGATGGCCATATCATCATTCATTTATTTTGATGATAAAGTCTTTGTTGTTCAGCTGTCCACTTTCCGGGACAAATTCAAAAGGTCATGTACATGTCAAAAGGAAATTAAAAATTTTGATAAACTTTTGAATGAACTCTTCAATCAAATAAAATTTGGGTTTGATTTGTATGTTGTTTAAATACATAAATGATAAGGTCTGATTTACTGAGGGATATTGCAACTGACTTAAATGCCCACCAAGGCCAAAGAAACTAGTTTATGTCCAGATTATGACTGAAATATCAACGACGGGACATAAGGCCATAATAAAATAGTTACTAGATTTTCATCCAAATTTCTTGAAAATATGGGGCAGGCGGGCATATTCTATTTTTTATTTTTTACCCATTATGATAAAATACCCTGTCATTTTCAAGAAAAATTGACCAAAAAATGCACATAATTTGCCAAAAAATCAAAATAATTTTTTTTGAGGCGGCTGAAAACTCAGGGCGGGATTGATGAGAATCTAGGACATTTTTTTGTATTGGCCTAAAGCAGACAACAATCAATCAATCAATTTAGCCAAGTTTATGTGTTTGCTATTGCAGATTATGGGTTTAGGGGAAAATATATAATCATTATTATACAACACATAAAAACTACAAATTGTTTTAGTTCCATGGGTCAAAACTCCTACAAACTTTTGAAATCAGAATGTCCTGTTAATACACTACTAGCTAATGCCGTGTTTCATTACATTCTGTTGAGCAAGTTTCAGATGAGTTGATCAGAAAAACTTTGTGGCAGACGAACAGGACAGAAGCAATATGTCCCCCATCTAAGTAGTGCTATATTGCTTTCAAGGTGTCTGACTGTCTGTCTATCCCTATGTACACTTCTGAAAACCAGTATACCTAATTTTTTTTGAAGCCTGGGTATATTATGAAATCATAGTATTTGGACTTGTAGACAGCCAATTAGCTTAATTGGCTTACTTCTTACAAACATTCTTTAGTCATGTGATCCTTCCCAAAAACACTTCTTACAAACCTTCTTTAGTCATGTGATCCTTCCCAAAAACACTTCCTACTAACCTTATTTAGTCATGTGATCCTTCCCAAAATCACTTCCTACTAACCTTATTTAGTCATGTGATCCTTCCCAAAAACACTTCTTACAAACCTTCTTTAGTCATGTGATCCTTCCCATCAGAGAACAGTTTGAAGTAATATTTGTGCTGTGCATTTTCATCGAACATTTTCAGAAGTTCTTTTCCAGACTTGACAAACTGTTCTTTAGTGATTCTGTCCCGATCTGAACTTGAAGAATGGCAATGGGACATTTGTTTGTATAGAAGTTTGCCGAAGGTGTGCAGAGGTCCATGGAAGGCATTCTGAAAAAGAGACAAAGACATTTGTTTGTATAAAAGTTTGCCGAAGGTGTGCAGTGGTCCATGGAAGGCATTCTGAAAAAGAGAAAAAGACATTTGTTTGTATAAAAGTTTGCCGAAGGTATGCACAAGACCATAGAAGGCTTTCTGAAAGAAAATACAGTACTCAAAGATGATAATGAGTAGAAGTTGATGTTCTTAATTAATTATTTATTGGAATATCAACAGCTTTAAAAAAAAATATTGTTGTAAAAATAAATGAACAAGAGGCTCCCAGGAGCCTGAATCGCTCACCTGGTCTTGATGTTGACCCTATACTTTTGTAGAGCTAAATGAGCTGAACATTGAAGCAAGCAACAGCTTTTCTCTACCTGCAATAGTTTTCATTCTATAGGCCAAAAACACCATTTTTCACCTATAAGGGGCCATAACCCCTATAAGGAGTCATCTGACAACTTCGACTCTATGGAGAATTTTGTAAAGCTAAATGAGCTGAACATTTAAGCAAGCAACAGCTAATCTCTATCTGCAATAGTTTTATTCTGTAGGTCAAAAACATGAAAAATCACTTTTTTTAGTGGCCGTAACTTCTATAAGGGGTCATCTGACAACTTTGACCCTATGGAGACTTTCGTAGAGCTAAATGAGCTGATCATTTAAGCAAGCAACAGCTAATCTCTATCTGCAATAGTTTTCATTCTGTAGGCCAAAAACATGAAAAAAATTTATTTTTCAGGGGCCGTAACCCCTATAAGGGTCATCTGACAACTTCAACCCTATGGAGAATTTTGTAGAGCTAAATGAGCTGAACATTTAAGCAAGCAACAGCTAATCTCTATCTGCAATAGTTTTCATTCTGTTAGACAAAAACATGAAAAATCGCTATTTTTCAGGGGTCGTAACCCCTATAAGGGGTCATCTGACAACTTTGACCCTATGGAGAATTTTGTAAAGCTAAATGAGCTGAACATTTAAGCAAGCAACAGCTAATCT
Organism: Arcuatula senhousia; assembly: GCA_963971305.1. Taxonomy (NCBI): domain Eukaryota; kingdom Metazoa; phylum Mollusca; class Bivalvia; order Mytilida; family Mytilidae; genus Arcuatula; species Arcuatula senhousia. Next base: position 33,004,358 of record OZ020308.1, read on the forward strand.
CTATCTGCAATAGTTTTCATTCTGTAGGCCAAAAACATGAAAAATCGCTATTTTTCAGGGGCCGTAACCCCTATAAGGGGTCATCTGACAACTTTGACCCTTTGGAGAATTTTGTAGAGCTAAATGAGCTGAACATTTAAGCAAGCAACAGCTAATCTCTATCTGCAATAGTTTTCATTCTGTAGGCCAAAAATATAAAAAATGGCTATTTTTCACCTTTAAGGGGCCGTAACCCCTATAAGGGGTCATCTGACAACTTCGACCCTATGGAGACTTTTGTAGAGTTAAATGAGCTGAACATTTAAGCAAGCAACAGCTAATCTCTATCTGCAATAGTTTTCATTCTGTAGGCCAAAAACATGAAAAAACGCTATTTTTCACCTTTAAGGGGCCATAACCCCTATAAGGGGTCATCTGACAACTTTGACCTAATAAAGACTTATGTAGAACTTTTGATGCTGAATCAGTAGCGTGGCCTCAGATTTCCTCTATCTCTTATACTTTTTGATTTATAAGCCAAAAACAGTAGTCTGACCCCCCTGGTCTATTTTTAGTAACGGTGGCCATCTTTTTTGACGGATCAAAAATTAAAACACAAGTTTGGTGCAGGACACCCTAAGGATCATTCACACCAAGTTTCATTAAATTCTGTTAAGTAGTTTCAGAGGAGAAGATTTTTGAAAAATTGTTAACAGACGACAGACGACGACGACAGACGACGACGACGGACGCCAAGTGATGGTAATAGCTCACATGGACCTTCGGTCCAGGTGAGCTAATAATATGTAGTTCATGTGTTTGGGAATTTTCTCAGGCTATAATTGTAATGTACGTTAATCAATTTTTATTTTTAAAACAAGTGTGGCCACTAAAAGTATGTCTCGCCTGCCGGCACCATCACAAAAATCAACTACTTAAGCTTTCATTTCTTGATACAAACACAAAAAGTGTCTGTATATCCAATATCAGATGCCTAGCTATTATACTATTCAAGCAATCCATTGTCCACACAAGTATTACAAAAAGTTTTCTGCCTGAAAAAAAAACCTAAGTTCACAGAGTCACTGGAACATACAAATGGGGTCAGGGTCACATGGCATGGTGACAGTTGCATAGACCATAACCTAAACTGTCTGTATACCCAATATCAGATGCCTAACTATTATATTTTTCCAGCAATTCATCGTCCACAAAAGTCTTACAAAAAAGTTTACGGCCTGAAAAAAAGACTTAAGTTCACAGAGTCACTGGAGCATAAAAATGGGGTCAGGGTCACCCATCATGGTGACAGTTGCATGGACCATAACATTAACTGTCTGTATACCCAATAACAGATGCCTAACTATTATATTTTTCCAGCAATTCATCGTCAACAAAAGTCTTACAAAAAAGTTTACGGCCTGAAAAAAAGACTTAAGTTCACAGAGTCACTGAAGCAGGAAAATGGGGTCAGGGTTACATGGCATGGTAACAGTTGCTTAGACCATAACTTGAACTATTTGTATACCCAATATCAGATGCCTAGCTAATATACTTTTCCAGCAATTCATCGTCAACAAAAGTCTTACAAAAAAGTTTACGGCCTGAAAAAAAGACTTAAGTTCACAGAGTCACTGAAGCAGGAAAATGGGGTCAGGGTTACATGGCATGGTAACAGTTGCTTAGACCATAACTTGAACTATTTGTATACCCAATATCAGATGCCTAGCTAATATACTTTTCCAGCAATTTATCATCCACAAAAGTCTTACAAAAAAGTTTACGGCCTGAAAAAAAACCTAAGTTCACAGAGTCACTGGAGCGTGAAAATGGGGTCAGGGTCACTTGGCATGGTGACAGTTGTGTACCCCATAACCTGAATTGTCTGAATACCAAATATCAGATGCCTAGCTATTATACTTTTCCAGCAATTCATCGTCCAAAAAAGTCTTACAAAAAAGTTTACGGCCTGAAAAAAGAACTAAGTTCACAGAGTCACTGGAACGTGAAAATGGGGTCAGGGTCACATGGCAAGGTGACAGTTGCGTAGACCATAACCTGAACTGACTATATACCAAATATCAGATGACTAGCTATTACACTTTTCAAGCAATTCATTGTCCACAAAAGTCTTAAAAAAAGTTTACGCCGCCGCAGGAAAGTAATACCTATGTTTCGCCTTCCGCGACTATTGGTTGCAGGCGAGACAAAAAACCAAAAGACTATATTGGGGATTTCTATAAAACTTTGTTCAATGTACATGCAAGTAAACAAGAGGCTCCCAGGAGCCTGAATCGCTCACCTGGTCTTGATGTTGACCCTTTACTTTTGTAGAGCTAAATGAGCTGAACGTTTAAGCAAGCAACAGCTTTTCTCTACCTGCAATAGTTTTCATTCTATAGGCCAAAAACACCATTTTTCACCTATAAGGGGCCATAACCCCTATAAGGAGTCATCTGACAACTTCGACCCTATGAAGACTTTTGTAGAGCTAAATGAGCTGAACATTTAAGCAACCAACAGCTAATCTCTATCTGCAATAGTTTTCATTCTGTAGGCCAAAAACATGAAAAATGGCTATTTTTCAGGGGCCGTAACCCCTATAAGGGATCATCTGACAACTTCAACCCTATGGAGAATTTTGTAAAGCTAAATGAGCTGAACATTTAAGCAAGCAACAGCTAATCTCTATCTGCAATAGTTTTCATTCTGTAGGCCAAAAACATGAAAAATCGCTATTTTTCAGGGGCCGTAACCCCTATAAGGGGTCATCTGCCAACTTCGACCCTATGGTGAATTTTGTAGAGCTCAATGAGCTGAACATTTAAGCAAGCAACAGCTAATCTCTATGTGCAATAGTTTTCATTCTGTAGGCCAAAAACATGAAAAATGGCTATTTTTCAGGGGCCGTAACCCCTATAAGGGATCATCTGACAACTTCAACCCTATGGAGAATTTTGTAAAGCTAAATGAGCTGAACATTTAAGCAAGCAACAGCTAATCTCTATCTGCAATAGTTTTCATTCTGTAGGCCAAAAACATGAAAAATCGCTATTTTTCAGGGGCCGTAACCCCTATAAGGGGTCATCTGCCAACTTCGATCCTATGGAGACTTTTGTAGAGCTAAATGAGCTAAACATTTAAGCAAGCAAAAGCTAATCTCTATCTGCAATAGTTTTCATTCTGTAGGCCAAAAACATGAAAAATTGCTATTTTTCAACTTTAAGGGGTCGTAACCCCTATAAGGGGTCATCTGACAACTTCGACCCTATGGAGACTTTTGTAGAGTTAAATGAGCTGAACATTTAAGCAAGCAACAGCTAATCTCTATCTGCAATAGTTTTCATTCTGTAGGCCAAAAACATGAAAAAATGCTATTTTTCACCTTTAAGGGGCCGTAACCCCTATAAGGGGTCATCTGACAACTTTGACCAAATGGAGACTTTTGTAGAGCTTTTGATGCTGAATCAGTAGCGTGGCCTCAGATTTCCTCTATCTCTTATACTTTTTGATTTATAAGCCAAAAACAGTAGTCTGACCCCCCTAGTCTATTTTTAGTAACGGCGGCCATGTTTTTTAACAGATTAAAAATCAAAACACAAGTTTGGTGCAGGACACCCTAAGGATCATTCATACCAAGTTTCAGTAAATTCTGTTTGGTAGTTTCAGAGGAGAAGATTTTTGAAAAATTGTTAACAGACGACGACGACGACAGACGACGACGACGACAGACGACGACGACGGACGCCAAGTGATGGTAATAGCTCACATGGACCTTCGGTCCAGGTGAGCTAAAAAGTCCAAAATATCAATTGCATAAAACAGGTAAATGACCAACAAATTATATAAACACTTTGTCCTTAAGTCCAGACAGATCTATTGATACATATATCTGTTCAATGGAAAATGAACTTGAACTTTTGGGATGAAGTGATAAGTGATGGATTGAAAGGGGGACAGGGGCAGTGGCCTCCCTTGATCCTTATGAAAAAGAAAATTTATGTATATATAGGTAAGCAGTGGAGCATGATAAGGCCCAGACCCATCTTTGGTCAGTCAATGGTTGAACCTCCACCCCCTAGCAAAATGTCTCAACCTGCAACATATAAAGCATAATTTACTGGCAACTATTTTCCAAAATACTACTTAACATGAATTTCATTTGTAGTCTTAACATCTTCACTGTCTTCTGAAGCCATTTTTATTGAAATTGGACCAAGGTCCGTAAATTGCCTGGACCTTGCATTAAACTTTAAAATAATAAGTTAAAGCACAAAGGCTTTTGAACTTAAAATCACCTTTGAAATCATGAACCAATATGAAATTAGAAAAATCGAAACCTTAATATTGACATTATGATACTGAACTCGATCTCACTTTTGGACCAAAGTCATGGACAATGCAAACCAAACAAAGCATGGTCAGTGGTCATTTAAAATTTTATCTAAGGTCTAAAGAGATTAATCTCATTCCCATGTTTATCAATACGATATAAATTTGGACATAACCTTACAAACTTTCAATGCATTTTTTATTGTCCTGTGTTTGAATTCAAAGCTAGTAGTTTAGAATAGTGATAAATGATTTTTATTTGATGGATAGAGTAAAAAAATATACTTGGAATTCTTAGGAAATGGACCAAAGTCTGTTAAGCAATAGACAGACAGTCTTCTAAAAGATTACTAGTATTTTAATATCTAAAATGTTCTAGTTCTTTGGAATTATTTTCTGTGCAGAAAATGAGTGTGGGACTTTGCACAACTTTCACTTCAGGAAACTCGACTGTTTCTGCCAAACAACAGAAAAAGTATGCGTCAATTATATCAGGTGTGGGGAAATCTGATTCGCTACTTTCGATTCCTGAGAGCCAAAGGATAAAATACTACATAAAAGTGATTCTACTAGGCGATTCAGGTGTTGGTAAAACATCATTGCTCCAGTCTTATTGTCAGTGCTCTGAATGCAATGCAAATCAGTTACTTTCAAGACTAACTATGGAGGGCCGAAAGGGTCAATCTCGAATTTATATGGGAAGCCAAAAGTGTCATACAAACCTACTACAAATTGATGGAAGTATGATTCAGCTAAGAATACATGACACAGCAGGTAAATAAATAGAAACCTTACATTCACCTGTGTGAGACTTGTATGACTGTCAAGTCAAGGTTTTTAAATGATGGTTACATGTATCAAGATACATGTACGTATATCAAAATACATGTTCATCTCCGAAAGTATATAAAGTCGTCTCAAAGTTATTGGGTTATATAGGTACATTTGTCCTTGTATGTTGGATAAAAAGATATTGAATGACTATAAAATCTTATACCCATGCAGTCTACATCAATTTAATGAGATTAAAATGAAAACTACAATTCTTAAAGATATAACGGCTTAAATAGGTGAAAAATTGTATACATGTAATGATTTCCATGCAGTCAAATCCATAGGTAAATGCCTTATGCAGCATCTGCAAATATTGCAGGTGTGGAAGATTATCATTTAGTGTCAAGAAATAAAGAATTCATATTTTAATATTACCACTCCTTAAGGTAACTCATGTTTATTTAAAATTGCATTAATAACACCAGTGAACAATGGATCTAAACATTTTAAACATTGAAAATGTGTGGCAAGCAAATCTTTATGCATGTTGTCATGTATATTTGCATATCTTATCAAATAGTGTAATAAAATTCTATATTACCATTAGAACTTAAGCTTGCTTCTGGAAGATTTTGGTAAAGAGTTAATAAACATGATAAACAATATCAATGTAATATTTATTGTTAAGGCCATTATTTACTTAATCTTTTACAAAAACATATGAGTAGTTTCATGTAATGAGCCAAAAAATAGAACTTAAACTGTAATCAAATTTTCCGAACATTAAATTATAGAAATTAGGATTTGAGATTTGCTTGTCAGAATCCTTGATTTCTAGTTTTGTTTTATTTATCCAATACAAAATTCCTCTGAATTTCACTTGCCCAAAAGACTCAAATGGATTTTTATTTCGCAGACTAAAATTATACCACCACATGAACATAGTTACTAAAATGTCTTTAATTTGCCTGCCTATTAAAATAAAATATTTAAAAAAGAATCTGTTGAAAATTCAATTTGACATTGCATGATTCGTATACAAGACTGCTTTAATTTTTTGTTATTTCTATGCTTTTAACAGGTGAAGAACGCTACAGAAGTATTACCCCCTCATACTATAGAGGAGCTCATGGCTGTCTCCTCCTGTTTGATGTCACAAAAACGCAAAGTTTTGAAAATGTCATACACTGGTAAGTTTCAGTCTGATTAAAATCAGACCTTTTAAGACACTTGCTCCGGTTTATTAATTTCTCGCATTGGGCTGTGTTTAGTTTGTTAAAATCTTTGACAGAACAGGGGGCATGAAAATGGGGTGAGAGGAACAGGGAGGGCGGATTGGGGACCACCCTGTCCTGTGACCTCCCCACCATTACATACAAAATTGATGAAACAGTCAATGAAAAGATATTCAAACAATTCAATACTTAATGTATAATATACTTAAGATAACTGTTTCTTACAAAATAATGAACAGACTTTATGAAACACAAACATAATTTTCCTGTTCAAAACATACACCTTGTTGTGACACAGTTAAAAAAATTGCTCATCTTGCACTTTTTGTAATGGTAAAAACATGAACTGCAATTAACAATCTTATTGATTCTTTAAACAAATTGCAAAACATAACCTTGTTTAAATCAGGTGTGCAAATCCCAGATACATGTGTATGCACAGTAAGATATTCCTATCCACCTATTTATTTTTTCAGGCTTGAGGATCTGAAACAATACTCATTGAACCCAGAAAACCTTGTCAAAATACTAGTTGGAACAAGATGCCATGACAACCAACAAAGGGAGATAACATTTGAAAAAGCACAAACTTTAGCTACCAATATGGATATTCCTTATATTGAAATTAGCTCCGCCGAAAACTTTAACGTCACAAACTGTTTTGAGAAAATAGCTACTGAAATTATACAAACATTTAATAAGAATCCATCTGTGTACAGACATACAGACATGAAAACTGAAAATTTGATAAAAACATTGAAAAGAGGAAAATATGAAAGAGATGAAATAAAAGACAAATGTTTTTGTTAGTACCATTGTCAAATGGTAGCTTGATGGATCAGTGAAAGTGATAACATTATGATCCAATCCATGCTTTAAGAGATATATTTTATAAATATATTGTGCTTTAAATATTTTAGTGTTGATTTGTTTGCCATAGGTATAGTATAGATTCTTTATGTTCTGAGATTTGAGGGCTACCTGTTACATTGTATAGGCGAGCATTGCATGGTTTAATTATTTACTTTTCTGTTATACTTGGCAATTTGGCATATAAAGGTGTGGTTTAATAGTTCAGTCCGTTCCTTTGAAAATTTCGGAGGTAGCCAGAATTATTGAACACTGCAACTGTACAACAAAACACTAGTCAGTGAACAATGAAAAAGTCACAAGAGGTTATCAGTCAGAATGAATTTCTAGCTGCCCCAAGCTTGGGGCTACCTGTTAAAGGCAAGACCTTGTTGATATGCTATTTTGCAATAACTTGGAAACTTGGCATAAATGTGCGGCTTACATCTGTAATCTTGAATTTGTGTTGTTTTTTTGTTTTTTTTCAAGTCAATGGTAATTTTGTATAGTTTGTATCTATATCAGACTTGATTGTTTGCTTTGTACACAAAAATCTGTACCCTAACAGTAATGCAGTAAACAGCTGATGTTAAGTAGCCAGAAAAGATAGAAATTAAATGAAGAAGATGAAATTACTTGGTACAGCATTCTGAGTATGAAAAAGATTAAACAGCAGAGTAATATCTGCTTTAACTCCAGCAGAGTTTTTGAAATTTGCCAGACCTGCAGGACCAGCCAGCTAAAAACTGCCAGATCCTGCCGAAAATTTCAATCATATACATGCAAAATAATGGAAAAAGATGGTCTTCAAAGCATTGGGTCCGGCTAAACTAAAACCAATTTCAAAAACTCTGCTCCGGATGAAAATAAAAGGAAGGGCCATAATTCTGTTTGACAGATCTTTTTTTAACTTCATTTCAGTTTGAATTTCATAAATAATTTACTAGTACAGTTGAAAATGTAATTAAAAAGAGGAAGTAAATCACGATTACATCTTTAATATTCACAAACATGTTTGTTATGTCACCTGAGCAATATTGCATAATTTACATGTACATGTAGTACATGATTAGCATTATTCAACTTCATTGGTACAAAACAGGAAAAAAATTGTTTTACATAAATCCAATACATCACATAGATCTAGACATATTTTAAGAACAAAACTATTACAATACAATATAAAAAACACTTCCTGTGGTTTGATGTTTTTAAATATATACATTGTACCATGATTAGTGTCCGGCATGTTTACTTTATATCTTTTTTTTCTTTCAGAACCCCCAGATCCATCCCATGATGGCATCTGAGAAACATTTATGAAAATCTATATAGCATTTGGTCAACCAGAACAAATGTTATTGCAGGAGCAATTAAAATACTGGCAATTTGACCCTCTTTTAAGTCCTTAGTTTCTGAATTTATTAGGGACCCCTTAAATCAATCCTATTCATCATTTCATGGTAAGAGACATCACTGTAAAATGTCAAAGCAATTGGATAACTATTATAAAGCTATTGTGGGAACACTTAAGTTAACAGACACCAATGATTGATGATGACGCAGACGACAACAACAACTGCATCATAACAAAACCTGTCCACCAGTTGCAGTCCTGAAAAAAATGCCTTCTTAAACTTCTGACTTTTCTTGGACACACTTGGTCTTGACCTTGTCTGAAATTACTAGTCAAACTCAATTAAAAGCCAATTAAATCCATTGTACATTAATACCCTGTTATACATGTATCTAATATAGCCAATATTTTCAATTTAGATCAAAAACATCTAAGTAATCAGAGTTAGTGTAACACATTTGAAGAGTTTGTTTTTTCTACTCTTCATACAATATAAATGGCAACTATTATTAATCATAGAAAAAAATCAAGTTTTATACCATCTCAAATGATTTACCGGTAGTAACATGTAGTACATGTTCTGGTTAACTACACAATTTATATCTATGGTTTAAGGTGCGGATTCAAACAGGGGCGCACCCGACGCGACCCCCCTAAAATGTGACAAAATGATTTTTTCCCCCATGAAATCAATAAAAAAAGGCCAAAAATTTTCAAATATTCAATACCCATGCCCCCTCTAATCGAAAATCCTGCATCCGCGCCTGGGTTTATAAGCTTATTAATACATGTACTATAAAGTCAGACATACTTTTGGTAGTGAATTTAGAACTTTTGCAGGGGCTATTACATGTTACTGACCTACGATTGGTGCAAATTGCCTTATAATGGGCTTCAATAATTACTTATGCAGGAGTCTTACCCCTTTGCTCTGCGTCTCTTGAATTCACTTCGTAATAAAATCTTTTTTTCAAAGTCCGGAACTTCATAACTACAGTCTAGACTTTTAAGCTACATGTATCATTCATTACGGTCATTTTGCTGTATACATGGTATAATACTAGATTTATAAATGTATTTAAAGCATTAGGTTAATTATAATCATGGAGTGATGAAGTAACTTTCTTTAAAAACCTTGAATAAATATATTACATTTGGTACAAAAGAGTGAAAGGTTAATGACTGGTCACTACTATTTTGAAATACATGTAACATGTCTCAGAGCTGTAACAACTAGCCACATGTACATGTATGTCACACTTGGCTTACCCTCTATTTAAAATCCGTAAAAAAAAAAGAATAATGCAAAACCAGTTAAATCTGGATTTTAATTTGTATAGAGGTTAATAAAGGAACAACTGTCCCATTTATGGTACACTTAAGACATTGAACAAAATATTTTAAAAATTAGTAACTAAAATGTCATGAATGTATAAATTAATATTACTGTTGGACAATGAATATATATTATTTGGTTAAAGCAAAAATATGCTACAATTTAAGAAATATAAATAATAAAATTGTAAATATAAAAAAGAAAATTAGGGAAAAAAAAGGTTAATTTAACAAAGGACCAGGACTACAACAATAAAAGTTTTAAAATATTCTTTTCAAGAAATACAAAAAACAACAACAGATTTTTACAAAATAGAAATATAGTCAAAAGTATACTGGTATGCATGTTGGTTCATATAATATCTATTTATTTTATTCCACCATGTTTTTTCCTGATTATTCTAAATAGTAAGGATATTAAAAATGATGTGGCAACTCCAAAGAAAATTTAAATTTAATCCCAAAAGCAAGTACATTTGTACATTTAAGATGACTTTAGGATATCCTGTTACTTTCCAAGTCAATAAACTTTTGAATTTAAATTAAAGTCATGACAGGTATTAAATACATTTTGTGTACCTGAAATATATTTTGAAATGATGGTTACTCATCAAAGTAGAATTTTCAATTTACTCAAATGCACGCTAGTTGTATGATTTTTTAATTTCAAATTAAATGTCAAGTTTATATTAAGATGAAATCATAAAGTACATAAATGCTGAATTATGACCTTTGCATGATGTACCGTAATGTAAAACCCCTAATATCTTATGTACATTTGGAAAAAATAGAGAATGGTGCAATTACTCTTGTACATGTAGTTAGTCACCATTCAAAACCAAAAGAAGAAGAAGAAGAAGAAGAAGAAGAAGAAGAAGAGGAAGACGAGGAAGAAGAAAACAAAGAATATGGACATAATTCAGTAAATACATGTATATATGCAAGGCAAAACCAAAACCTGAATTACAATAATTAAATTCCATTAATTTTATCCCCCCTAAAGACCATGATGGCCAGGACATTGCATATATCATGTATATCAGATCATATCACTGTATGACTTGTAATCATGAATACATGTATAAACATGATGAAAAATAAATAATTTAAGAAATAACAACATGAACAAACAAACATATTATTTATAACCCTTAAATTCAATGTCATAAATGTATTAATTTTTTTCAAAATCCATCAAATACATGTATCAATAATAAACGAAAATATCAAACTGTCAATAAAACATGTTACACTTTTCATTCACAACTGAGACAAAACTCAACATGATATTAGAAGAAAGGTGTCAAAATTTGAAAAAGCTTATATAGAGGGGATTATCCCCCTTGATTAATGATTGGTTTCCAAATACCATTGGCAAAATATACCTCATGTTAACAATAAATTTTAATCATATTGATTAGGAAAGGTGTCAAAATGGTAAAAGCTGGTATAGAGAGGATAATTCCCATTGATTTATGATTGTTTCCAAATATCTTTTTATGTGATCAATCCAATCTACTCCTACATTTGTAATTAGGAAACATGTCAAAGTTTTGCAAAGCTGATATTTCTGATCTAGTAAAAATTAACACTTAATAGAATTATCTCCCCTTTTCAACTTTCTTAAAACTCCTTAATGATAAAACATCCATTTTAACCATACATGTATCTACTAAGACAGCTGTCAAAATAAACTGTATAAATTAACATTAAAAAGGATTATCTCCCATTTGAATTATTTTTTATTGTAAGCCAATGTACATGATGTAAGAAATCCATATAAATCATAATAAAATAAGAAGTACACAGTTGAAACAATTTATACATGTAATACATGCTTTATCTTTTATATACATGTACGCGTATATTGAAAAGGTTATTGCTAATGATATCATGAATACATGTACATGAACTGATATTTATTAAAAGTATATCTTGTGGTATAATTTAATGTCATAATATATATAACACACTTATTGGTTTTACATGTAATTCTTCTAAATATAGGTACAAACAATTGTTTATATTATCGAATTGAAATAACAGTATTTTTTTTTATATTTTCACAATTTCTAAATAACATTTTTTTTCCACATTTTTTTCAACAACAAATACTTTACTAAATAAACATGATGAACATGATGAAGGTTATAACAAAATTACCAACTTCAAGGATCAAGAGAAAAAAAAACTTAGAAGACATACCAGAAATATTCATGATATTAGAGGACTTGGTTTAAGCATTTCAAATGAAATGGTGGGTTAAACCAGGTTTAATGGGGCACCAAATCTCCCTCTTAAGGTCTAGTAGTAACACAAAACACAACACAGTTGTTAAGACATAATAAGGATCTCAGTAAAACAATCAACCAAACACTCATCAAATGATAGAAGAAATTAATGAAAATTGTAACATAAATTTGTAAACAATTTAACATGTTGGTCTTTCAATGGACGATGTTGAATACAGTTAAAAAAACATAATGTGAAAACAAAAGCACATTGCAAAAAATCAAGCAAATAAAACCACTTTAAATCTTATGATCAATCTTTATATGTCAGATCTTGTTTCATGATGTACATGTATTAAAGTGTAAGCTCATATGGCCGATCCAGAAATGTTCAAACGGGAGGGCGGGTAATAAAAAATCTTCTGGGACCTCTTGTTTCATACTGCTCCTAACCAAATATTCCTGTTAAATGGGAGTCCACGGGCAAGGCACGCCCAGTCCTAAATCCATCTTTAAGCTCTGAATGTATATATATGGCACTGAGTATAACTAATGTAAAATGTTGTGGAATAAGGTGCTTTAACTATCTTACCTCAAAAGTTGATCTTGATAGTTCTCCAGGATGCTGATTGTTTTCATCTGCAGTTAATTCTAGTTTCTGAATTTAAAATAAATGAGACTGATTATTTGACAAAAAAAACATGTGTGTCTGGTTTCATGCCTGAAAAAAAAACAGGGTGAGTATTTTTCTTATTTTAATTTTTTACCTTGATTTTATTGGGATTAGATTTCAAGTTTAAGGGTGCTTAAGCAAATTGGCAATAAAAAGGTTGGGGGGGCATGAAAAACAAATGGTAGCTGCTAGGTTATTTAAGGAAACCAGGAACACACATTTTTTTTTATTTTGCCTACATGAAGTATAGTTATGTTTTGTAAAATAATTTACCTGATTTGACAAATTAATTTTGTAGTACATTTTTGTAACTACATGTATTCTCCTTTTTAAAAATAACATGGTGTGTAAACAAGTCCTCTGTTATACTCATTTCCATTGGGAGGGATGTTCAAGGGGTTTGAACCTTCCTTGGTAATTTTCATGTAGATTTTCAGATTTTGTGGTCTGGGCCAAACCTCCTTTTAGTGTTTGGATGGTGTATATTGATTAATTATTATATGATTATCCAACAAATTAGTCCAGATAATCATGATGTCTTTCTGGGGTTTTTGTCATTTGGACTTTTTTAGATCCCCACAGACCGCAGGAAGGCGTACTAGAAAAAAATAAAATAGCTTTCCAAGACAGCATAATTATTTGGTCTACCAACAAATCACCTCTGGGAATGGACCCTTTTATAGAGTTCCCTTGAGCATGTTGAGAAGGTAACAAGACCACCAACCCACTTAAATGCAATAAATCATGAAATATATATCACATATGATATGCTAAAGACCAAACATTTAAACTAAATACCTGAAACAGTTTGATAAGACATGCTGAATTCTTTTTTGATCCACTTCTACCAAAAATTGATGATTCTGAATCTTTATCACCTCCAAATAATGATGATTTTCTTCTACTTGTTTCACCTGCTGTAGATGACTTTCTTCGAATTTGTGCCTCATTACCCTGATGTGTAAATTGGTTTCCCATGTTTTTGCAGTAAAAGATAAACCTCTTTTTGTTTACTTTCACAATCACAGAGCAGTGGTGAATGTATGCCTTAAATAGATGTTAAAACATATTTAGCCTTGGAAATTATTCTTATTCAAAATATGATTGAAATTCAGTTCAAATAGTCCAATTATTATCAACTGTCAACATGGTAAACTTTGAATATTTGTGTCACTAAGAAAGTCAGTTGTTTTCTTCAGGATGAACCGAAAGCGGAAGTGCAAGTGTTTGTTTCCCAGACTGCATTTCGGCGAACAAAATTAGAGAATTAATACGCCATTCATCATTTATTATTTTATTTTTATTTAGACAAATGTCCAAAACTGTTCATAAAATTTAGGTTGACTATAAATATATTTTACGAAAATGTTTTTCTTGAATATATACGGCTCAATATAGCGAAATGAAACGTAAATGGGAAGGACTATGTTTTAGCGTGAAAAGTTTACGTAGTTGTGTACCGGTCATCGAAAATTAGGAATGCCATCTTTGTTTTCTTCGCTAATTTTACAGGCCAATTACCCTTCCTAATCCCAATTTAGAACATGTCACGATGCGAAATATCCACCCGAATAATTCCGGCAACTTGTGCCTGGAGTTTACTTCTTGGTGCAACGGGAATCTTCTTCGCATTCGTGTAAGTAATCAATGTCTCAGTTTCTTTGGTCCAACCCACGTTTCGGTTTATTTTCGCACACCTGTTCCCTGTAAAAATGCCCAATACTCATCGACCACTTGTCCATATAATCCCCAATTTATTTTTTAACTGTCGTTTTATTTCATGTATTTAAAATGTTGAAAATAACTAGACAACTCATTCAATAGACTCTTGATTATTGTCCTCTCTGTCTTTGAATCTTTGGCTTTCCGTAATTATACTAAATAATGTGAAGTGCAAGTCACAGAACAGTTTAGATATCTGCGTTCTACAATTAAAGTTGTTGACCCAGCAAGAAATTAAAATTTTAAGCTCATTTGGTAGTAGAATAACCGCAAGCTAGATTGACATTGGGGCAATAAGAGTCTATTTGGCAGCAGGTGGTGTGATGTGGATAATGCATTTTAGTTACATTTTGAACAGTGTAGTTTAAGAGCAAGTTTGTGTGACAAAGCTGGAGATTTTGAAACAAAAAATCATGAGATCTTTAACATAGACCTGTTTATAATTTTAATATATAGGTCTATGTCTTAAATAATCATCCTTTTCAGTTGCATGTCAATGTAAACTATGGGCACAGATCTTTGCCAAAAGTACTAATCAAAATCTATACATGTTGTAGGTACAAAATGTACCTGCAATTTTGCATATGTACATTTTATTTTTACATGAAAGATTGTTACAGCAGATATTTTGGTTCAGACTTGCACAGTTTTATCCAACAATACAATGTATATGCATCTTAAAAAGTTATTTATGCCAGATCTGTAATAAGTGTAACAGGGTTGCTCCCCCTCCTACATGTAGTATATTTAAATAGCCAGCCTTTATCCTTGAACAAGCATGACAAGGGAAGTACTTCTTTGGTTCAGAGGTAGAGTGCCTGACTGTAAACATAGAGGGTACGAGTCCCGGTAAGGACATGTCGATTTTGTGAAGTAATTCATGCTCTCCGGTTACAATAAGGAACTCCTACTTATTTCAACAATGTTCAAAAAACAGACTGGTTGGCTGGTCAAAGGCACTGGTATGATACCACCTATAGTCAATTACAAATTTACCTAGATGTACTATGTACATGTACATTGAACATGTATCTGTCGTTTACAAATAACAGCTTTCCACAATTCCATCATTTTCTTCAACTTTTAAAGCAGCTTTTGCTGTATGCTAAAAACATTTCTTTCAGCAGAGTAATCCCTGATCATTGCTTGGTTAAGAGTGTAGTACAAATCAAGAATGTCCATTAAAGGACAAATCAATGTTACGAAAAATCTTAACTGTTGAGTCATCACAAATTTAACTTGATATTTATCTTTCAGGGCACCTTATTTGATGAATACCATCTCTATAGGAATTCCTATTTATCAAGGGTTACTGACGTTGTTTGTAATAGCAAACTTTGGATTGGCCACCTTCATGGACCCTGGGATATATCCAAAAGGTATAACCATGCAGTCACAGATGCAACTTTATGTGTAATGTGTAGTAAGTCCGATAAGACCAAGACAAATTGAGTAGACATAAAAGAACACGTGAAAAATGGGGAGAGACCCACACCACAGATTTTGTAACAATAAACACAAGACAACGAAACAATATTTGCAATGAAAGTCATGAAAGTGCTGCTTATACTGTAAAGCATTTGAAAAAAAAAGTTTCCTGAAATTTGTAGTATAAAAACAATGTTGCTAACGTAAGAAAAATAAAATGTTAAAACATATAATATAGCCATTTATGAATATGAAGATTGCTGATGTACAAAACAAGATATTCTTACACACGAATTGATATTCAGGAAGTCAGGGACAAAATTTCTGTTATAAGAATAAAGGTGATATACAATGCAAAAAAAAATCTTTTCATTCTTTTCAAGTTGTTTGTAAGCTAAAATTCCATGTTCATGATTTTAATTATTGATTATTATGTTTCGTTACGTGTAACTCTTCCTTCTTTTCAGCACATGAAGATGAAGTTAAAGATGAAGATTTTAGAGCGCCTTTATACAAGAACGTAGAAATCAAAGGAATAACTGTTCGGATGAAGTGGTGTACAACATGCCAGTTTTATAGACCCCCACGGTGCTCTCATTGTAGTGTTTGTAATAAATGTATAGAAGTAAGTAAATGCAATAAATGTATAGAAGTAAGTAAATGTAATAAATGTATTGAAGTAAGTAAATGTAATAAATGTATAGAAGTAAGTAAAATGTTTGACTGAAAATCGGGTGTTGTAGGTTTTAATCACATACTTAAATTCAAATTATTGCATTTATTGTAAGGTTCCACATTTGTACATATTCTCAAAAATTCTACAGTTAAGGTAGCAAAGGGACAACTTAAATCTCTAAACAAGTAAACAAAAATAAAACAAAAAGAAGGCATTTAGATCAAACAAAAACCATGCAAGAACACAGCAACATGAACAAGCTATAAACTTGGGCCATCTGGATGAGTTTGCAAATCCTGCTTGTTCCAAGATATCCCTTGTGTTGACAAAGGTAGAACAAATCCTATAGAAAAAGACACTGGCTCCATGAATAAACCCATGTTTTCTTGTCCTGATGATGACTGGAATATTGTTGACAGGACATGAAACAATTAACCATCATTATCAATAAATTATCATTAATATTTCATTAAGATACTGATAGGAATTTTTATGCCCATATAAAGTAGGGGGTCATATAGTGTTCATTGGACATTTACGCCCCATCTACAAAAGTAGGGGGTCATATAGTGTTCAGGTCCGTCCACCCCAAATGTAGAAAGATGGGGCATAATGTCTTTTGGACATATTCTTGTTTTTATGAAATTGATTTTTTATTGACATTTTGCTATTCTATTCTATTTTCAGACATTTGATCATCATTGTCCATGGGTGAACAACTGTATAGGAAAAAGAAATTACAGATACTTTTTCTTATTTCTTATATCACTTTTTATTCATATGCTTAGTATTTTTGCATTTTCACTTGTGTATGTGCTCAAAAATAGAGACAATATCGGCGAGAGAGGAAATATTGTATCGTATCCTTTTGCAAAGATTATTTCTAGTACTACTACATATAAACAAATACTTATCAACACTAATTAAAAGAAGAGTATTTATGAACCATGAAATTGTTAGAAATTTTGAAATACTGATTGATTTAATGTGTATATGAATTTGTCTAAAACAAAACTGCAAAAGAAATACCCATGCAACAATTCCAAACTGTTGCTGACATATATATTATCTTTTACTAAATCATCAGAGATGCTTTCTAGCAAAAGGTTAAAGTTTATAAACATGTGATAGATAACATATTTCTGTACCAACCATTTGCCAACAGGGCACATATAAAACCAGTACAAAGCTACAAAACACAACACATGCTTTAGGAAAAGAATGACTTGAACAAATATGTCACTAGTAACTCAATTTGTTTTCGTTTTAATGCACATTGATCTGTTCTTGCTCTTTTTAACATGTTTAATCAGTTTTTGTCTTACTTTAACTTTTGATGCTTTTTTTCTCCTTAACCATCCACAGTATTGTAGAAATGATAATAATAGGATTATTACTTTTCCCTGTTGGTGGTCTGATGGGATTTCATATGGTGTTAGTTTCACGAGGGAGAACAACAAACGAACAGGTGAGTTTTCTATGAGAAAATAATGTTTAAGATTCAGTTTAAACTAGGAAAAACCTTACATGTTATCAAAAACTAAAAAATAACCAGTACTTTAGAAGGCTTAATGTATAAGACATCCCATTTTACTTTCTGTTTTGAAGTCCTTTTTTGAAATCCTCTGGATTTATCATAAGAAGTAATGCTTCCAAAACTTTAGAAGCTACAATCTGAATTGGTCAATTCAAAAGTTCATCAGAAAGAACAGAAAGTAGAATAGAATGTCTTCAGATCTACCATGCAGAGACAGATAGATCTGATTGTAAACAGATTGCTACATGGTGTTCAATTTTTGTCGGCCAAATTCTTTTTTTAATCAATGCAAATCCATTGTGGTAAGGAAAAAAGTGAACATTGTATCTAACACCCATTTATTTTTAAAAGACTAAAAAGTACAGAAATACTCAAGCCATGTAAATGGAAACAATGCAAAAAGAACAACTGTAAAGACAAAAAAATCAAAACGAGATAAAGAATCTATAATAAACCCTGTAAGCATGTGCATTAAACATGTAAGATGATGTTTGATTCAAAACTGTAAAAAAAGACTGACCACTTTGTATGGCCCAGGTGCGTAAAAAGGGGGTTTAACCTTAACACACACACACTCGCACAACAAAAAACTTTAAAATTTGTGGGCTCCAATTTACAAATTTGAGGATTAAATAAATTCTAGTATAGAAATCAATGCAAAATTTCTTATTGCATGATTTGCCTGATGCATGAAAACTGCAACCCCACGAAATATAATTTTCATGTACTTTTATATTTATTCTTTGTGTTTCTTTTAAGGTGACTGGTAAATTTAGAGGAGGCCACAACCCTTTCACAAGAGGCTGTTCTAATAATTGTAGATATACATTATGTGGGCCACACTGGCCTAAGTAAGTATTCGTAGATATACATTATATGGGCCACACTGGCCTAAGTATTTGTTGTCATAAATTATGAAGGGCACACAGGCCTAATTATTAGAGTATTTGTTGCAATTCATTATAAAGGACACACTGGCCTTGATTATTGTTAGTAAAACATTTATGAGGGGCACACTGACTTCAAGATAAAAACCATGTGTCCCATACACTTATTCCAAAGACATATATTATGAATATTAAAATAACCCCACAAAAATGATAGATCATTCCTATTGATAAAATAATTACTAGTTACCATGATTACTATTGAAAGAAAAAATGATGAAATACCAAACTTCACGTTTTAGTCCCTTTTATACCCCATTTACAAAAGTATGGGGCATATAGTGTTAGGGTCTGTTTGTCCAAAATGTGGCAAGATGGGGCATTATGTATTTTGGACATATTTTGTTAAATTTTTTACTAGATTTTACAAAGTAAAAAATATGAGTGATTAAGTGGGGAATTTTGGGCGAAGGGCAGATGGGGAAAATATGTAACTTTTTATACCCCCACTCGTAAGAGAGGGGGCTATATTGCAATCACCTTGTCCGTCCGTCCGTCTGTCCGTATGTCCGTCTGGTTCAATTTCTCTGCTTCTACTGGATGGATTGGTTTCAAATTTGGTACACAGCTTCAGCATGATGAGTTATACTATGCCTACCCTTTCCAGGTCAGTCCATCATCTACTTCCTGTTTTCCAAGCTGACTTAGACTTTTTTACTCGTGTTTGTTTGTATATTTTAAATGTATTATGGGCTTTTATTTTATTGTTTTCTCTTTCTTTTTTGTAATTTGTGTATTACATGTATTGTATCCTATGACCTGTATTCATGTAATTTTGTATGAATTTTATGAGGGCCTCAGGGAAGATTAGTTATTAACTAACTGAGTTACCCTCTTTAAATAAAGCATTTACTTACTTACTTACTTACTTACTTTTAGGGGAAAAAAAATTTGAAATGCGAAATTTTTCGTAACAGATTTCTCGGCTTCTACTGGATGGATTGGTTTCAAAGGACTAAAGCCATGAACCCTCATATTTGGCCCTAAATCGGGCAATTTTTTCAAATTCATTTGTGAGATAAGATTTTTGTGGCAAAGTAGTCTAGAATGATTTTTTGTTACAAAACAAAATCAATTTTAAAGTTTTCTGTATTTGTGACGTTGTAATGACGTCATAAAGTGAAGCTAAAATTGAAAATATGCTAATTTCAGCTAAATTTCACAATTTTCCACCTAGTATTTGGTGAAAATGACATGGGCGCCACCTCTCGCCCATAAATATTTTTGCTTAAATTTTATAAATACATTATTTTCTTCAAATTTCAACAAAAATTTCGATGGGCGAGGGGTGGCGCCACATAGAAAATCACAAAATTGTGACTGAACAACAAGTCGTTTTGGCCAAAAAGTGAAAAATCACTGATTTAGGCTGTTTTTGAAGGGTTAAGGTACTTGAAAATTCATTTATACACCACAATCAAATCTTTTCTCTTTTAACACAGACATCCAGCTACGGTATACATACACAAATTTTGGTGTAAAACAAACCAATTTTGATATTTGAGTATTAACAGGGCCAAATATGGGGGTTTGTGGCTCTAGTCCTTTGGTACACAGCTTCAGCATGATGCGTTATACCGTGCCTCCCCTTTCCAGGTCAGTCTATCATTTACTTCCTGTTTTTCGAGCCGACTTAGACTTTTCAGGGTAAAAAATTTGAAAAGTGAAATTTTTCGTAACAGATTTCTCGGCTTCTACTGGATGGATTGGTTTCAAATTTGGTACACAGCTTCAGCATGATTAGTTATACCGTGCCTCCCTTTTCCAGGTCAGTCCATCATCTACTTCCTGTTTTCCGAGCTGACTTAGACTTTTTATGGATCAAAAATAGACAATTTTTCGTAACAGATTTTTCGGCTTCTAGAGAAGGGATTGATTTCAAATTTGGTATACAGCCTTAGCATGATGAGTTGTAACGTGCCTCCCCTTTCCAGGTCAGTCAGTCATCTACTTCCTGTTTTCTGAATGGCCGAGTGGGGGTATGCTTAGCACAACTTAGTGCAACCCCTTTTTTTTTTTTCAGCTAGTACTGATCACAGCTGCTTGATATTTGGTATACAGCATCAGCAAGGGGTCCTATCACATGGGATCCAATTTCGGGTCTGTCCCAAACATACTTTCTTTTAAACAATATCCAGCTGTTTTGACTGACAATTTTTTCTATTTTAGATTAGTTTCCTATGTGCCTAAAACTAGAACTATACATATAGATACTACAAAAGTGACGTATCACCCTGCCGGAGATATCAAATTATATAGTGATAATAATAGTTCAAATGGGATTAAAAGGAATTCTGCTGTCACAAGAAATGTAAGTTTGTACACACTACACATACATATATGTGTATTTACACACTTCTGAGTTTTCAAGATTTTTGTTGCTTTTGGTGTTGTTGTTATTGCAGTTTAAGGTAAAAGATTTTAGTAGGCCAGATTTTGGAATAAAAAATGTACCATATGTGTTTTTGGATAAACTTGTTGCATTTTTTAAAATTTTAATATCCTTTTTCCACATTATTGATTTTTTAAAAGAAATTTTAAACACCAATAATGCAAGATAAACTTTTAGTTCAATATGGATTTTTAATATTCTTGATTTTCAGAATCCAAAAAAATGTTGCAAGATAAATTTGTACATGCTAAAAATGAAACCAACATTAGAAACTTCATATTTCAAATGAGATGTGCCTCTCACATGTAAAAGACTATAAAGCATTGGAGGATTAGATTAGACATTACAAATTTGTTTTAGAGAAATCTGACACATCATTACTTGTATTGATCATACAAATTACATAATAGTTACGTCTCGCTTTCTTGTGTTACGTTTACACTTGGAATCCAATTGCTATTTTGCACTGCTCGAGGCAGTGTCAACGTTTCATGAATTTGATTTGCAAGATAAACATTTATTTGGGAATTACATGTATTATTTAAAGAATCACAAGATAGGGCTGACAAATAAATCTTCTTGACCTTATTTTTGAGGATCCATTTATTTTCTTATTTTAAAAGTTATGTTTTACTACTAAATATGGTTACAAAATGCCAACTCAATTAAACAAAATTCAAATCATAAATGATGTGTTTAGAATCTCAGAAAATGAACTTTTATTAAAAAAAGGCTATAAAGAACACCATTAAAAAAAACAATTGCTTTAAATGTCATTTCTTTTTTAAATGATTTGTGCAGTTACTATTTATTTTAATACTTTTATATATTGATGTTGTTATAATAATTATTTTGAATTTTCTTTTAGAAGCAGGCAGTGTTAAACCAGAAAGCATCTTTTTTGCATGTTATACCACTTGATGTACATGTATCAGGGGTTTACAAGCACTCATTCAGATCAGGCCACACCCGGCCCGCACGCCCCTCTAAAATTTAAAAAAAAAAATTATTCTTGTCTGCGAAGCAGAGTGATACATAGGTGTTATTTTACCGGCGGCAGTGTTGACTTTTATGGTAAGGTTTGATGAGCACCTCCATATCTCAACAACTAAAAGTCCTAGGTTGATGAAACTTGGTATGCATATGCCCCAGTAGTAGCTTAGCACAGTTGCATCCCCATCTTTTGACTTTGACTTTGATTTTCCAGTTGAGTGGCTTTGACAATTTTCATTACATATACATGATATAACAGCAATGTTTAATTTTTATGATCACCTCAATATCTCGAGAACTATAAGTCCTAGGTTGATGAAGCTTGGAATGCATATGACTCAGTATTAGCTTAGCACATCTGATTCCTCATTTTGGAACATTGATTTTTATTTAAGTGAAAGAAGCAAAGAGGCACCAATGGGGCATTCCAGTGTCAAAAGTCGAAAAGGGCAATGACAAAGCCGGTTAACATGAACATGGAAACACAAAATCAACCGAAACAGAAATCAACAACGGGAACTCAAGTCGTAACAAGAGTGAACTCAGGTGCTCTGGAAGAATATGTTGTTCCTGCCTGCTATAGCACATCTGTTGCGCTGCTAATTTCTTCGATAGTTTCGAGGAATAAAAAGATATTGCAATGGTGCTGGCAGGGGGGACATACTTTAGCGTTAACACTTGTTCGTGTGCCCTGCTTATTTGAATCCCTGATACATGAATAATAGGTTGAAAGGTCATTTAGAAATCATGCAGTAATTTTATATTTCCTACACATCATGTATACATGCATAGTCATACATTTACATCAAGGGCTCTTGCAATTTGTTTTTTTAGATTATTTAATTTATATTTATTTTTGGCCAGGAATAATTTCTTAAAAAACAGATAATCAAATTTGTTCATATTTCAGCCTAATCTTTCAAAATTGTCTGTCCTAGTGACAATCTTTAAATGTTGCCAAGTAAGTGAGTGGGGCATATATGTACAATGTTTTTATATGAACAATATTTTCTCAAAATTTTGATAAAGTCCTTTTTGCATTCAATCATGTTAGCATGTTTTTCATTATTCATAAATCTGATAGCTCATGTAGTCTGGTTTAGAAAGAGCTACCATACTGATTATTCAAGTTAAAACGACCCAAGATTGGTTTTGTGTTTTATTATTATTGTGAACATTATGTTTGTTAATATGTTTTCTCTATTTATAAATTCTAAATTTCGAATGAACTCATACTTAATCAAAACATGAAACTTTTAAAAGTACTTTCATCTCTAAAACTTCAAAGAGATGCAGGTTGTGTTTACTTAGGAACTATAAACCAGAAACAAATATAGTATTAAAACATTTATTATGCATTTGTTACCCTAACAGGAATTGTATCATAGGCCAAACAAAAAAAGTATGTCTGTTTAGGTCTCTACCTACCCATTTTATTGAGATTTTCTTGGAAAATATTGCTTAAAGTTCCTATTTTGATAGTCTGTCCCACAGGGGTCTATATAAAATGATTAAAAAAAAAATTTTACTTACCTACCCTAATTTTCAATTAATGAATCCCTAAACAGACATATTCTAGGCCTTATGTATGAATAAAAAATGTTAATTCCCGATGCATTCATTATAAGCCCTTGGTTAATATACATGTATCAATCCTTTAAGTGCTGATGAATGTATTGATAACTAGGGCTGATAAAGACTGTGTTGGCTTGTTACAATTGTATGCAAATATTTTAGCTATTTTCCTATTGCATGAAACAAAGAAAAAGTTGTGGAAATAGCTAGCTCAAACTTAAAACTGCTTGTAAATTGTCTGATGATATTTGCTGTGTGCATAATTCTTATCTTAATTTGGATGAATTTAAAGAATTAACGCTGGGATATTCAGCTCTTTTTTTAAGTACATGTACATTTTCGATGTGATTATTGTCCAAATACTCCTATGCATAGGCCAGCTTTCTACAAATTATTCTTATACAACATGCACTAGGAAAGTGGCTATACACATGTGTGTTACCCAAATCTTTCTGACTCACCTTTCACAGCAACTTTTCTGAGTGAGGGTGAAATTCTAAAACCGTATTCGTCATATAAAACTTGTTGCATTGTTATCTTTTGATCATGAAAATTTTCACCATGCCTTTTGGCAATTGTAGGCTAGCTAACCAGGGGGAAATGAGGCAATAATATTCAGAAATCTATTATGCTAACACGAAAAAGTTATTAATTTTTATATTTTATCTTCATGTATTTTATATGCATATGTTTTGCAATAGAGCATGTTTACCATAGATTTTAAGCATTGATCAAAATCTTATTAAAATCCATGTAGCTGTTAAAAAACAATTTGATATCATAAACCAAATCATGGACAATACATCTGAAAGTATAATAGAGAGTAGATATAGTGAGAAAAAGGGTACAAATAGAAGGGTTGAGGAGGTAACTAACAACTGTTGTTAACTATTGCCGAACCAGTGCAGAGTTTGTGAAATTAAATAGAGTGAAACCTGTCTAAACTGAAACCTAAATTGAACTAGTTTTCAGACTCGACTTAAAGTTGCTAAATATATAAGTAACCTGAATAAACCAACTGCCTGCTTATACATGAACTAATGCCACAGTACTAAAACTGACCTCCATTTATTTAAAAATGACTGAAATGTACCTACTTAAAAGTGACCTTGCAATTTAAGGAGGTGGGGGAGTAATTACCCTGCATGAACTCCTATACTGCAGTGTTCTCCCCAGAAATTTCTAATAGCAACCTGGTATTTTCAGTTTTCCCAGTAGCATCTTTTGCTTTGAAATTATAGCATCACATACATTAGAGAGGATTTTAGATAGCATCACATTTGAACCAGATAGCATCACATTGCCAGGATGCTAAAAGGACCTGGGGAGAACGTTGTACTGAACTTATTATTCAGTCATTAAAGGGTTCAGTTTAAACAAGTTTAAATGTATTCATTGTCACTTAGGAATCTCTGCAGTTCATCTTACAATATTTATTAAAAACGAAAGAACATGGAATATGTGCCAGAAAGACACGGTCCACATATTGAAATGATTTGTTTAGTGGACTGTGGTCAAAATGTGTCCATTTTATGTTGGTTAGGATCAACAGGTTGCTTAGCCCAGTTTCATAAAAAGTCTCAGATTTGAGTATTTCCTTATCTTGAAATCTCTTAAGGAATTCCTCTATTGAGATTGTCATTTATATGAGGAAATTCTCAAATAGAGATGTCTTACGAAACCCCGTCGTGATGATTTTCACAAACTCTGCTGTTGTCAACTATATTGGACAATCTGTTGTAAACTATTGCTGCTTGTAGGCTCTTAGATTATACACATATGTACTCATTGTTGTGAATGTATTTAGTTAGTCTACATGTTTGGTTTAGTTTTAGTATTAACTATTGCACCTTTACTCACTACAGCTTTTAGTTAAATCTACTTTTTGGGGGGGGTGTTGAGTGCAAAGGTAAAAATGATCATTTGAATGTGTTAGGGACCAAGAAAAGAAGTGGGGTGGTGGAAGTCGTTGGTGATAAGTTCTTTTCATATTTATAGACATTCTGATTTAAGGCGATCTGTTTCTTGCTTTTTTGGCGTGTAACCAGGGAATGTCTGTTTAACTGTTAAGGCTTGTAACAAGCAAATGATAAGGTACATGTACCTCCAAACAACCTGAAGAATCAATATTATCTGTTTTTTGTACAGAATTGGTCAGCAGAATAGTTAGGTTTGTAATTATTGTGCACTTCAAATGAATGTTCTTGTTTTTGTCACTGTTTAAGTGGAACATACATGTACATGTATATTTACCTATATCCACATAGGGCAAACATCTGTCAAAACTATATTTCTTTCTTCAACAAGTCTAGCCACTAACTTTCATAATGTGGCATCTTTTACAAACAACAATCAATTCTAATCTCATTGGCATACTTTCTTATCTCTTTATATATATGTGCAAATAGGGCATCAAGTTCCTTTTCATGGTCCAATATATACTTATCAAATTAGGACACATTTCTATATTGGTTTCTAGTATTACAGAGAGATGTTCACTTTATACAATGATATAAGAACGTCTAGTAATCACTTATCTCCTATTAAGGAAGTGTTATTAGTGAATTAAGTCTGCTTGAATGGTCACTTCGACAAGAACGATTCTATGTCTATAATTTGTCTACCAGGAACTGTTGTGCAAGGTTTAATAACATGATCGTGTTGCGTAGTTGATGAGGGTTCTAATTTAGTACAAGAAAAGGAGCAAATTGTGTCTCTAGTTTATAGATTTACTGCTTTAGAATGCTTTCTATTAGTAAACGATAGCTATTAAGTGGTTTACATTGAGTCTGTCTGTTTGTTAGCTGGTCAGTAGGTCTCACTTAACTGTTGTGCAAGGTTTAATGACAGGATTATGTTGCGTAGTTGATGAGGGTTCTAATTTAGTACAAAAAAGGAGCAAATTTTGTCCCTAGTTTATAGATTATATTGATCAGACTAGGATTTCTTTTAAGTTATTTACATTGAAAAAAGAACTTGCTTTGTTTGTCTAATTATGGGAATTAGCAATATTTGTTTTGTTTTGCCGAATGACAAATATGATTGTACATGTAATTCTATCTTACTTATGACTGACTGTCTGTTGCCTGGTCAGTATGCTCACTTTGGTTAAATTCCAAGACTTTTTGAAGTTCTAGGTAATAAGTATTAAGTCTTATTTAAAAGTCCTCAATCTTGTATATACATATGCAGGGCCAAGACCTTTGTAATTAGAACTTTATATGTACTGAATCAAAAATTGAAGGTTCCTTGGACTAGTGCTAATTTGAATCCCTGGGTTATGGTTCGTAATTAGGGATTATGTACTATTTTGTTTTATATATTCTCTTTGTGTAAGTGGTCAGTAGGTCTAACTTTGTTTAAGTTCTTCTGTTAGATCCATACCTTTAGTGATAAAGTTCTTACAAGGAAAGTCCTCTTCTGTATCATCAAAATAATTTCTACTTCATATTAGGCATTAAATATACCAGTATATGATTTCCTTTTTAAGTTGGAAAATACTTTATATGGCTTCTTTCATTGTCTGATTTCTTTATTGAGATAGTAAAAGGACAGAACTATATTGGACAATCTGTTGTAAACTATTGCTGCTTGTAGGCTCTTAGATTATACACATATGTACTCATTGTTGTGAATGTATTTAGTTAGTCTACATGTTTGGTTTAGTTTTAGTATTAACTATTGCACCTTTACTCACTACAGCTTTTAGTTAAATCTACTTTTTGGGGGGGTGTTGAGTGCAAAGGTAAAAATGATCATTTGAATGTGTTAGGGACCAAGAAAAGAAGTGGGGTGGTGGAAGTCGTTGGTGATAAGTTCTTTTCATATTTATAGACATTCTGATTTAAGGCGATCTGTTTCTTGCTTTTTTGGCGTGTAACCAGGGAATGTCTGTTTAACTGTTAAGGCTTGTAACAAGCAAATGATAAGGTACATGTACCTCCAAACAACCTGAAGAATCAATATTATCTGTTTTTTGTACAGAATTGGTCAGCAGAATAGTTAGGTTTGTAATTATTGTGCACTTCAAATGAATGTTCTTGTTTTTGTCACTGTTTAAGTGGAACATACATGTACATGTATATTTACCTATATCCACATAGGGCAAACATCTGTCAAAACTATATTTCTTTCTTCAACAAGTCTAGCCACTAACTTTCATAATGTGGCATCTTTTACAAACAACAATCAATTCTAATCTCATTGGCATACTTTCTTATCTCTTTATATATATGTGCAAATAGGGCATCAAGTTCCTTTTCATGGTCCAATATATACTTATCAAATTAGGACACATTTCTATATTGGTTTCTAGTATTACAGAGAGATGTTCACTTTATACAATGATATAAGAACGTCTAGTAATCACTTATCTCCTATTAAGGAAGTGTTATTAGTGAATTAAGTCTGCTTGAATGGTCACTTCGACAAGAACGATTCTATGTCTATAATTTGTCTACCAGGAACTGTTGTGCAAGGTTTAATAACATGATCGTGTTGCGTAGTTGATGAGGGTTCTAATTTAGTACAAGAAAAGGAGCAAATTGTGTCTCTAGTTTATAGATTTACTGCTTTAGAATGCTTTCTATTAGTAAACGATAGCTATTAAGTGGTTTACATTGAGTCTGTCTGTTTGTTAGCTGGTCAGTAGGTCTCACTTAACTGTTGTGCAAGGTTTAATGACAGGATTATGTTGCGTAGTTGATGAGGGTTCTAATTTAGTACAAAAAAGGAGCAAATTTTGTCCCTAGTTTATAGATTATATTGATCAGACTAGGATTTCTTTTAAGTTATTTACATTGAAAAAAGAACTTGCTTTGTTTGTCTAATTATGGGAATTAGCAATATTTGTTTTGTTTTGCCGAATGACAAATATGATTGTACATGTAATTCTATCTTACTTATGACTGACTGTCTGTTGCCTGGTCAGTATGCTCACTTTGGTTAAATTCCAAGACTTTTTGAAGTTCTAGGTAATAAGTATTAAGTCTTATTTAAAAGTCCTCAATCTTGTATATACATATGCAGGGCCAAGACCTTTGTAATTAGAACTTTATATGTACTGAATCAAAAATTGAAGGTTCCTTGGACTAGTGCTAATTTGAATCCCTGGGTTATGGTTCGTAATTAGGGATTATGTACTATTTTGTTTTATATATTCTCTTTCTTCAAAACCTGTAAACATGGTAAAAGGACAGAATTTTGAATTTTTCCAAACCTGAAAAAAGAGAATTTATAAACTAAAAATTTTCAATCTTGTTGCTTTACTATTGAAATACTTCAATTTTGTGAAACCAAATTACTGTGTAGACTGAATTACGCTGACAAATTAAAGAGGATTCTTTTTTCTGGCTTCATTCTATTTTTGTTGACCAGTTACATGAGAAAACTGTAAAGTTTATTGAACAGAACCCAATTTAGAAATAGCAGCTATTTTTAGTTCAAATTTACTATTCTGATGCTTTACTTCTGCCCATCCTTCAATTAGCAGCTTTGAATAAACTGTCATGACTGTATATATATTTAGCTTGCTTTGTTTATATATTGCGTAGCAGCTAAATACCTTCTCAATCTTTAGCAATATTCTCTGCTTAAAATGCTTTAATTATTTCCTTGTATATGCTTTATAAATTGTGAACCAATTGTATTGTTGACTACAATATAAGTTTCACAGATTTAGCTATAAACAACACTTTCTATAAGACAATTAGCAAATCATTCAATCAAGATACATCATGTTCATCATATGTTATACAATGTTTTGCATAAAAAAAGTTAAAAAGGCAATTTTGAGTAAATATTATACCTTTAAAGTTTCATCTAAATCCATTTATGTTCTGTTTTGTACAAAAACTTTATATTTTAAACGTTGCACAATTCTTAATAAATATGCCCTTGCTAAATACATGTAAATGCAAAAAAAAGTTAAAAAGACAATTTTGAGTCTAATTGTTAAACCTTAAAAAGTTTCATCTAAATCAATTTTTGTTCTGTTTTGTACAAAAACATGGATATATTAAACCTTGCACAATCATTTTGTCCTTGCTGAATACATGTAAAAGTTTTATAAGCTATTTTTGCCATTAGGGAAAGTAAATTTGTAGTTTATTTTAACCATTAGAGAAAGTTAATTTAATTTTGTAGACTGTTTTCAATTTCTCTTTAATCCCAAGATCCAATATTTATACTGTAGATAGAAGTACAATGCTCCGATTGCAAAACTAATGAAGAAAATAGAAATGATGAATGATTTTCTGGAAGAAAACATGTTAGTTCAAGTGCATTGTCGAAGAATAGAATCCAATTTTCTGAAATTTCTTCCCAAACAAAGCAGAAAATTACTTTTGAAGCCATAGGAAAAACTGGATATTATGCAACGGATTATTACACAAGGCATTCTCTATTTGACACCAATTGATTGGATATATTTTTTTTTCATTTCCATTGTTTATCAGATTCAGGAGAATTTGTAGTTAGATGAAGTCAAATTTAAAGTGTTTTGGGCAAAAATGAAATGTTTTTATTTAAGGACGCTTTATCCATCATTCTGGAAGACAAACCTAATAAACACAATATTGAGTAATTGTCAAAGTAAAAAAATATTAATTCCATTCCAATTTACAATTGTGAATACAGGAAGAAAAAATCTCAAGCCCCCATAAATTCAAACATAAAAAAATTAATGTATAAGCAATTCAAGAATGGACCCATGTAGTGTAAACATGGAAATTTTTGCAGGGTGTTATTTTTGCGATTTTTGTCAACCTGCAAAAATAAGTGAAATTAAATCACCGCAAAAATTATCCACTATAGGGTATCCTACAAGATGAAGTTGTTTATTAGAGGTGACTTCCGCCCTCCATTTTGTTAAAAACTTTCTTTATTGATAATTTATTGAATTAATCAGTTGATATGGCAAAAGATATGCCTAAAAAAGCAACCTATGAATTAATGTTTTGAAAGCATTCTGGGAAGGGTACCTTGCAGAAGCATTAGTAAAAGGCATCATGCCTCTACTAAATGGTCACTATGGTCATCTGATTAGCTTAATAGCCATATTGATTATGTGTCTGGACATTTTCACAATAGTTTCGTCTTTCATTAATTAACGTCCAACAAAGAGTTGAAGTGTTTTGTTCGATTGTTCAGTACGGTCATTAGTGGTAGCAGTTGATGTCATTTCCTGTGTTAATCCCTTTGCTCTTGACCAGAATTGAATCTTTTATAGGTGTGTGGCACACATGCATGATCCTTTTACAAGATACTTTGAGCACTTTTTTATTGGCATGCCTGATCCTTTTAGAAGATCAGGAGAAATTCTATGATGGTAGTTTTCGTTTGCTAATCTTAATTGAGATTCTCATTTCTGTCTCTGAGTTGTCCTTGTATTCTTTATATTAGTCAAGACACAAACTTGACTCTTAATTGTCATGCGTGTAAAAGCCATCAGAAAAGGCTCCTCATATGGCATTGGGTGATTTTAATGGCCCTTAATTGTCATGTGTGTAAAAGCCATCAAAAAAGACTCCTCATATGGCATTGGGTGATTTTAATGGCCCTTAATTGTTTGGTTTTACAACTGATAAAACTGAATTTTCACATAAAAGTGACAAAAATTAGTTGTTTAATGGAATAAAAAATTTCTTAACACTAAACATTTTTAAAAATTCTTTATTAACAACAAGTACAAGTAAACTTCTCAAATTTATTCTTGTCTTGTATTCAGGCCAAATGTGTCTTGTATTCATATACGATATTGAGATGTGGAATAAGTGTACGCGACACAACAAACATAAACATAAACAAACAGCAATTCAAAAAATCACAACAGAAAACAGCAAGCAGTCTTCAACATGACCCTAGGTCACTGCTTACCGTCTTGCATTGGCCCAAGACTTATGATACAATACAAAAGTATCAAAACCAATCCCTAAATCATCAACGAAAGACTCAATTCTTGACATAAAACAGTTAACATAGAATGACAAGGACAAACAAAGGCTTTGGCAAAGTTTCAGGCACCATGCCACTGTTACATAACCAGTCAATTGCTCATGTTTATTCCTAAGCTGTAAGAATTATTGCCTAAAATAGACAACTTTTTCTGCTGTTGTACATCATACAGTACAAATCAACTTATTGAATGATCAGTTTACGAAAATGAAGTCTGACAAAGCTTTTTCGTAGAAGAAAGCCAAATGAAATGAGTAGTCAATTCCCATGCAACTATGATATGTGGCCAGATCGCCTTTTCAGAAGTATTTTATCCCTACTTTACGGCTCGGAAGACGATCTTTAGCCGTTCCGATTAACTATTGATGGAGGATAATTGGTCTTAAGGAAGTTGGTTTTTTTCTTGATGTATGGTCAAAGATTTCCTTTTTTGTAAAGACTTTTTCCGATACCAGGAATCGTAAATAGTTCTGATCTGCATTAATAAGCCTAACAAGGTTTTAATATTACTTGAGGGGATTCTCATAAAGCTATAATCCTGATTTTTTTTTTTTTTAATGTACATGTGAAGTGCTTTGGTTCAATGTTGGTTTGGCTTCTGTTGTTTCTCTATTATCAGAAATCGGGAGTTTTCAGCGCTAAGCATTCATCACTGTATCCAAAAAGTAGAATATATATGGGCTGTAAATTTTGATTCTTTGTATATTATTGCTATAGATTATTTAAAGTATTTATGGTTGTTTATAATTGCTAATCTGAAATCACAAGGGGGTTTACAACACTCAGCATTGTTTGGTTCATGTATCCAAAAAACAATTGTTTTAGATTAGATATGGGCAGGAAATTTTGATTCTTTGTTTATTTATGCTGCAGAATTTTTAAGTTTTCAGTTGTTGTTTTTATTTCCTAATCAGAAATCACATGGGAGTTTTCAAGGCTTAGCATTGTTTGGCTTTATCAAAAAAATAAATTATGGGCAGGAAAATTTGATTCTTTGTTTATTAATGCTGTAGAATTTTTATGGTTTCAGTTGTTGCTTTTATTTCCTAATCAGAAATCACAAGGGAGTTTTCAAGGCTTAGCATTGTTTGGCTGTATCCAAAAACTAGATTATATATGGGCTGTAAATTTTGATTCTTTGTATATTATTGATATAGATTTTTAAAGTTCTAAGGATTTTACCCTATCAGAAGTCACATTGGAGTCTTCAACGCTCAACAGTCAACGAGAGCATTGTTTTAATATATCCCAAAACTACATGTAGATTATTTTGCACAGAAATATTTGATTTTTTTGTATAAATGCTGTAGATTTTTTACGTCCTAAAGTAGTTGTTTGGTTTTTAGCTCACCTGACCCGAAGGGTCATGTGAGCTATTGTCATCGTTAAGCGTCCGTCGTCCGTCCGTCGTCCGTCGTCCGTCGTCTGTCGTCCGTTAACTTTTCTTCAAAGATCTTCTTCTCTGAAACCACTGAAGGGATTGCATTGATACTTGGTATACATGATCTTTAGGATGTCCTCTACCAAGTTTGTGAATTATGTACATGTCGAACAACCAACATGGCCGCCGTTGCTAAAAATAGAACAGGGGGGTCAGACCATTGTTTTTGGCTTATAACTCAAAAAGTATAAGAGATAGAGAAAATCCGAAGCAACCTTCGTTGTTCAGCATCAAAATCTCTACAAATCTCTCCATTGAGTCGAAGTTGTGAAACGACACCTTATAGGAGTTATTGCCCTTTAATCATCAAATTTGACCATTTTTGCAGTTTTTGGACAATATCTTGAAAAGCGTTAGAGCTAGAGGAAAAGTTAGCCTTGCAGAATTGTTTAGCTCATTGAGATCTACAAAAATGATTTCAGGGTCTAGATTGTCAGATCAGCCGTTTAAGAGTTATTCCCCTTTAACTGTTTTTTCCATTAATTTACACTGATTTTCAAAAATCTTCTTCTCTAAAACTACTGAAGGGATTGCATTGATACTTGGTATACATGATCTTTAGGATGTCCTCTACCAAGTTTGTGAATTATATACATGTTGACCAACCAACATGGCCGCCGTTGCTAAAAATAGAATAGGGGGGTCAGACCATTGTTTTTGGCTTATAACTCAAAAAGTATGAAAGATAGAGAAAATCCAAAGCAACCTCCTTGTTCAGCATCAAAAGCTCTATGAATCTCTCCATTGAGTCGTAGTTGTGAAACGACTCCCTATAGGAGTTATTGCCCTTTAATAATCAAATTTGACCATTTTTGCAGTTTTTGGACAATATCTTGAAAACCGTTAGAGCTAGAGGAAAAGTTAGCATTGCGGAATTGTTTAGCTCATTGAGATCTACAAAAATGATTTCAGGGTCTAAATTGTCAGATCAGCCGTTTAAGAGTTATTCCCCTTTAACTGTTTTTTCCATTACTTTACACTGATTTTCAAAAATCTTCTCTAAAACTACTGAAGGGATTGCATTGATACTTGGTATACATGATCTTTAGGATGTCCTCTACCAAGTTTGTGAATTATATACATGTTGACCAACCAACATGGCCGCTGTTGCTAAAAATAGAATAGGGGGGTCAGACCATTGTTTTTGGCTTATAACTCAAAAAGTAAAAGAGATAAAGAAAATCGGAAGCAAATTTTCTTGTTCAGCATCAAAAGGTCCTTACAGTAGTTATTGCCCTTTAACTGTTTTTTCTATTAATTTAAACTGATTTCCAAAAATCTTCTCTGAAACCACGATTGTTTTGCAACTTTGTATACTTGAAAGTTTGTGACATTTATTCAAACTTTGGCATAAGAGATCAGGTGAGCGATTCAGGCTCCTGGGAGCCTCTAGTTTCCTTATTAGAATACAC
The DNA here is from genome assembly GCA_963971305.1 of Arcuatula senhousia. NCBI lineage: Eukaryota > Metazoa > Mollusca > Bivalvia > Mytilida > Mytilidae > Arcuatula > Arcuatula senhousia. The sequence continues at coordinate 33,039,199 of OZ020308.1, forward strand.
ATGTGAGTCTTGAATGTGTAATATTGTTTCACTGTATCTAAAACCTAGACTATCGTGTAAATCGGCAGTGATTTTTTAATCTTAATTGTCTATCACTGAAGAATTCTTCAGCTTTAATTATTGAAATGCATTAAACTTGATTTTCCATAATCAGAAATTGTAAGGGATTTCTCAATATTTGACTTATATAAGGGAGCACTATCTTAGCAGTCCAAATAGTTTAGTCACAAGCAGTGTTTTTGTTCAGCATTTTTTAAGCTTTAAGATAGGCATGACAAATTTATTGGTTTTGATGAGAGCTGGGATGGTTGTATGGGTGGGGGAGGGGGTTGGCTGTATTGCATAATAATGTAGTCACGCAGTCATTGCAAGATGTACAATGTAAGCCTTCAACAAACCTCAGTCATTCCGAAGGTTTGTTGACATCAGACAAATCTGGTTAAGATTTGCTTGGTCCAGTAAAATATTTTGACTTTTTTCCATTGCAATGTACATGATTACAGGACATGTCTGGTAAAAGAGAAAAAAATGCTTCGGAATCACTGTACCCTTTCCATATCAAATAAAAGCATGCAATGAATTTTCATTTTGTCGCATTTTGAGTAAAAGCATTAAGTTGTATAAATATTTTTTTCTCCTCAAAATTGCCAAAAGGCCTGTATTTAGGTAAAGGTATACACATTTATGCTTATTTTCAGTTTTCTTCACTGGATTCACAGGTTTATATATATATTGTATAATCGTATGGTAGCTTCCTTCCTCAAACCAGGCTAAAACTGTGCTCATAAAACCATTATTTATTCATTATAACAATACTGTAAATTCATTTAAATTCATGGGTATCAATTTTTTTGGTTTCCCTCCATGATGATTTTTTCACATGTAGTTGCAAGCTGGAATCATATGAAATTAACACTCTGTTGAATTCTTGTTTATCATGGATTGTCTCCCATGAAAACCACAAAAATTTGATACCCAACAAATATTAATGAAACTGCAGTATACATATGCTTTTAACAGCTTGTCATATTTCTGCTGTTGTCAACTTGTTTATTTTGTCAGTTTTTAGATAAATATTAATACCATATGCATGCAAAAAATAATTTCAAATCAATTATAACTTATCAAATTCCTACTTGGGAAATTTGATAATCATGTTTGATTTTCGATCAATTTCAATTTTAATGTTTTTCCTCCTGTAGTTTTGTAAAAAAATGTTTGCTTTGAAAATGATTGATTCCAAACAAGAAAAGGAGTCTATTGGATAATTGTTAAATCTAATGGTTTCACATAACAGTTTGAAGATAAGGGTATAGAATTTCTGAACAAGATGGATTTTCAATATTCGATCATATACACATTTTTAACAAGAAATTCATCATTTCTATTAAAAGTTCAATGTAGCATGGGGCAAATTATATTGCTATTGATTTGTATATTATAGATTAGAAAAAAACATTCTTGTCTTCCGGCTGATCTTGAAAAGTAAAGAAAAAACTTATCCTTTTTCAAAAGATAGACACGAATTTTAAAAGATTGCTTAAGTTGATATAAAAAGTAATTCTAGTTCCATCGATTTTTACTCAGTATTTTGCCTGTAGATATAATGTACGTACTTATCTGTTCGATAGAAAATTATTTCTCTATATTAGAAAATTTCTGTTGTCTAGACCTATTGCCAATCCCTTTGTTGTAAACCATTAGTACAAATGTACTTTACAGGCAAGAACTGGCAAATTTGAACAGTATAGGCTAATTTTAGATAGTACTGACTAAATTTAAGCAGTACTGTCAAATTTTAAGTAGTACTGGCTAATTATGAACACAGTCTTAGCTTATCCACCAGCTTGCACTAACCATCTTTGTGTTTTCTTTGCTTTTCAGGGTGTGACCTCTGTGGTGTAAGGTCAGCCTTTTCAATGACCTTGACAAGAAGGTCAGCTTGATAATGACCTTGACACTGCATGTACCGTTGCTTACCTCTTCAACCAATCAAAAGATTTGTATTTTACTTAAGTAACGTCTCTCTCTCTACCGTCTGTTTATTAGGCAACCCCTCAAACTTCACGTCTGCTGGACGAGGAGAGTCAGGAAAGTGAGTCTACACCCCCTTTACAGAAAAGATCTGATTCAAAAACAAATTTTTTTGATGATTCACAGCAGCCAATGCTTAACTCCAGCATGGGATCTTACCAGAGTCAGACGAACAACAGAGCTTCCCCTCCACGTAACAATTACAGTAACAGTGGAGCAAGGTCGCCTCAACGGGGAAGACGTGCTGAACGAGCTCAAGCCATCGAGCGGGCAGCCGCTCCAGTGGCTACGCCAGAAGATTCTGTTTTGACACCTCCAAGATCACTGCTGAATAGTCCTGGATTGGATCGTGTGTCACATGCAATGAGAAATACTAGTGTTCCAAGTAGAGCAATAGAAGGGGGAGGGGGGAAATCTTCTGATAAATTCAGAGATCAAAGTTCACAAAGTGAACCTCGACCTAAACGAGGTGATAGTGAAAGACCTTATTCAGATAATCAGCCTGGATATTCAGGGAATACATATTCTCCAACATTACAAAATTCGTCTAACGTTTATAGACCAAAATTTAACCCTAGTCATAGACCTCCCCCTTCGCCTCAGAGGTCAACCTCAAGGTTTTCACAAAAAACAAACGGTTACTCATCAAGAAGTGAGGAAATGTTGGATACTTATGGACAAGATAAATATAGACCTAGTGATAATTATGATAACTCAAAACAAACAATGTACCACTCAGGTGACTATCGTGGGAGGTCACATGACAGCCTCCCAACCAATAGATACGCTGCACAATCACGTAGTGCAAGTACTTTGCCACCTCATGCACAGGGTTTCATGGACGATGAAATTGGTGGGACAAGACGTCCCTTGTCGTTTGTGAAGGCGTTAGAAATGAGTGAAATGGGAGGTCAAAATACAAATGTACACAAACAAAACAATCATTCAGTGCCCAAAAGTCGGACTTTGTCACCTAACGACATTCGACAGCCTTCGTCATCAAATCGAACATCAGCATCGAATGACATGAGACAGTCTCACTCACATCCTATGGCGCAATTCAGGCAGGGCAAGGACAAAAAGAAAAGTGCTTACGACACATTTGAGGTCGCAGTATAGTATTACATGTATCTTAATTTTATTTATAGAATTACAAATATTTCACATTCTGTTAATATCAATCAAGCTTATTGTTTCAGAAAAGGTACGTTTTTCATTTACTGTAATTCTTCACATTTTTTTTTCAGTAAGAATCTACTTGTTCAATTTTTGTCTTCTTACTACATGAAGTATATTGGAGGAAAGGGGTGAATTTTGTGATTTATTGGATCCAATATTTATATAATTTTTTGGTCAGCTTAGTTTAAAGGATCATGACGCTATTATTTTCATACATTGTGGTTTCTTGTTGTTCTTTTGCTTAACATAAGACCCAATCATTAAACCTGTTTTCACAGCATTTGTCTAAAAGATATTGACATTAAAACACTATGATCAAGTCGTTAAATATAATTGAAGGATAAAAATGCCATTGATTTAGCTAAAAGTGTTCATTTAATAGCTATTAGGTGCTTTTCAGGTTTTCAAAAATAGGCTTTATTGTTTTACTTAATCTGATGCTTTATCAAGTACATCAAGTTCAATGTTCATTGAATGACAAATTTTCTATAAACATTTTATAGTCATCTATAGTTTCACATGAAAGACATAGTTATGGCCATAATGAAATAATTTTGAGATTTCCATCCAAATTTCTTAAAAATATGGTATGGTTGGGCAGGCGAATTTTATTTTTCATTTTAAATCTATCTTGATGAAATTTTCTGTCATTTTGAAGGACATTGGCCACAAATGAACATTATGTGCCAAAAACTCAAAATAAAACTTTTCAGGGAAGAGGGGATGAAAATTTAGGATATTCTTTATATTGGCTTTAACTAATTGCATTTATAGGGAACTTTATGATAGGCTCTGTCTATGTGTTAAAAACAGTTTTGGTAAAGTATTCATATTGTTACATTAAAAGGAATATGATAATTTTAAGGTATGGTTAAATAATGCAAAATTGGAACTCTAAGCAAGGTGAGTTCAAGCTGAAATACTTTTGGTTAAGTTTCATTTTAAGTCACATAATTAGAAAACTGGGTGTTAGCTATAGCATTATACCAACTTGTTAGCTTTTACTTTTTTGGATCAAATAAAATTGCTAAATGACTTAATAGCAAAACCAGTTTGATATAAACTTTTCTGTTTTTTGACAATAGTATTTCCCCAGGGGTGTAGGTTATAGGAATGAATACTTTCTTTATGTTTTAAAGTTTACTAATGAAACCTGGTTTAATGTAAAATAAAAGCTGTAATATACATTTTGTACATGTACCAGTATCTCAATTTCCTTATGTACATGTACATGTAGCTTGATTGATATCAATAGAAGTTTTTTTTTTATTTATTTTGACATTTTGTAAAATAAGGTTAGAATTTGGAAATTTGGAGTTAAGAAATTTAATTTAGCATAATGACAATAATTTTTCATAGTACATGTAGTAGGTAAATGAATTTGTTATTTTTTTCATAATAAATAGTATTTGATGAACATGTACATGAAGTTCATAATCATGTTAATCACACTTTTAGCACTACAAGTTATGATAAATTTCCAGTTTTTAATGCTTATACCAGAAAATGACCTCTCTTAATTTAAGCCTTATTTTACAATATGCCAAAGAATATGTGTATATCACATATAAATTGTGTGTAAAAGTTACAAATGAGAGAGTAATTGTGATATATATTTTTATAACTTTTTGGTGTGAGAGTCGTACATTCTAACTGTGATCATGTGGTATTTTGTAATGTGACAAATGTTGACATGTTTAGGCTGACCCTACAAAAGTATCATTGGGAAAATAAATGATGTGTTTAATGTTGAGTTGATAAAAACTGTGGCGATAATAAACATAATAAACACTAATTAAGGAAGAAAATAGATTGAGACCATTAGAATGTAATTTTTCGTTGCCATTGTGAAGTTCTTTCTGATAAGAATATAGATCTCATACTTAAAGTTGATTAAACGAAATATTTTTGTCTATATCTCTCTATTTTTAAAAAAAAATCTTTTTTTTTATATATATTTCTTGAAATAAAATGACATACTTAGTCAACAACCTTTTGCATTTTTTCAAATATTGATTATTCATGATCAACTCTTGGTAAAATATTCATCAAAAGTATCCTTGTCACCTCAGGGGTAAACTGGGGAGCCTTCAGGGATTGCCAAGGCAGGGGGTCATGGACCATTGGCACATCAAAATGAAAATTGCATCCTTTCATCTAAATAATTTATATACATTTTGTAGAGTGTTAAGAAATGGTCCAGTGATTGAAATTTTGAATTTCCATGAAAAAAGTGGTAAATGACCCTTTGCTAAAAACTCCTTCCTAATGCCTGGCTTATTTCTTCCTGTTTCCTGAATAATTAACACTGACTGTCAGGACTGTTGACATTTGCCTTCTGGGAAGGCTATCGTACAATTTTGAGTATCTAATTAAGAATCAAATTTTTTAGTCTCAGCCTTAGTATGTCAAATGATGCCATTCCAAGTGAGAATATACTTTTAATTTGTCATTATGTTTTTAGTTATTTATATATATTTTTTTGAATTTGAATGTGTTGTTATGTACATTGCCATTTATACTCATCTTTTAAGTTCAATTTGAAGCTTTTAGGTTCAGAATTTTATACAATAGGGATGTGTTTTTTATGTAAATTGGTTTTTGGTGTGCACTCATTATATTTTATATTTTTTGTCACTATTAATTAATTAGTACAAATGAACCTACATGTATGTAGCGAATAACTACTAGTTACATGTATTTAATGAAATGTTGTTTATATTTGTCAATGGGACATGTTGGCAATGAGTAAGCTTTAATATTTTACTTTGATTGGGCAAACCATGATGATCCTTTATTTTTATTGGTCGTGAATTGATTACATAAATTGTCCTTTTTTTCAGTTTTCGGTTTGTTCTAATTGTTATTTATGTCCTTCAAAATGTTTTTCAAATGTAGACCTGTCAATTCTATGTTTATTCCTGATCACAGTCATGTAAGAATTGTTGGCCCAATTCATCGATGGGTGTGGAATAATTTTCGTAAGTTTTCTCAGCAACAATATTAAAAACGAAAGAATATGGAATAAATACTTATCACATCCTATTTATATGTTTATATTTGGATATGCAGCATCAGCAAGGAATTCATATGGTGGGATTCAATTTCAGGTCTGTTGCCCACCTATGTCCTGTTTAATGAAACCTGGTCTGTTCTGAACTTGAAGTTGTTCTGTTGTCATAATATTTATATCTTGAAGAAAGTTTGCACCCCTCCTTATTATGATATGAACAAATATGCCAAGGAAATAGGGTGCTCTGTTAAGTTTGAAGGAAGATACACATATATGAAGGTCAGGAAATTTCTGTTTTTATACCTCCACTTATCCAAATTTAGAATGTGATGTGCTTTACAACATACATGTAGGGGAAATTAGAAATGAAAGTCCCATATTAAAAATAAAGATGGAATGACAATTGTAGATATGGTGCTTAGAGCAATAATTTTGTCTTTTTAAGATGGTTTGCCAAACATTTTCATCCATTTGTCGTATGCCATTACATGTACTAGGAAAAAATATATTACATAATTCTATGCTGTCTCAAATTGTGACATTCCTATATCTCATAAATGTATCATAGTTATATGGACAAAGAATTGGATCTATATAAACTTTCATATCATTTAAATACTGTACAGCAGTGATTTTTCATGAGGTACTCTGATTCTTACTATATTTAGGAGGTTGTCAAAAGGGTAAAAGTAAAAACTCGCTTAAATCGAATTAAGCATACATTTCCTTTATTAAATTAAGAGAACACGAAAATGAATATCTGTTTAAATTTGATACTTGACTTTTGGTTTACAAATCAAGAAGATTGGCCTCTTCAAAATTTGCCCACTAGACAGTGCTCTATAACAATTTTTAAACGATTTCACAGATTAGGGAATTTTGCTAGCATTTCCATTCCCGAACCAATCATGAAAATAATTTTGTTTCTGTAGACTTGAGAGCTGTGACTTCACAGCAAAGTTTTTTATACCCACCACACATAGTGGTGAGGTATTATTACTTAGATGTTTTATGTATATGACCATAATGATAGTGTTCACAACTGTGCATTAATTCAAGGTTAAGTGTAATAAAATTATTTATTTATAATGTAGCATTTTACATGTAATATTTTCTTTTTAAAGTATTTTTGTAGAAGTTGGAAATAAATGGAGGTTTATGAATGAATGAATTGGAAATTGTGAAATGGATGTTTGTATGAACTGAAGCACAAATTATAATGGGTGCACATGTGTTGCATGTGAAATACACAAGGGGACATTTACATATGATTCATTCAAATATTTTGAAAATACTGGTAACATTGAAGGCTTTTGGCTGTATTCCATTGTTGTCAACCTCAGAAAATGGTTTAAAGGTTGCACAGCATACAGTTTTGGTGTTCAGAAAATTAAAGAAAATGTTTTAAAAATCTGTTTTTCATTTCATTAAAGATAAACAGTAAAGAAATAAGCTGTAATTTGATACTTAAGTTCAGGTTTTTCTCACTTTTGTAAAAGTGTGTGTGTTTACATTTGTAGTGGATGGATGATAGGTACATGCATATGTGTATTTGTGTATAAGAGATTTATCATATGTTTTTATGTGTAGTTATATGATATTATTAATGAGATGAAGAGAAAAGGTGACATTAAAACAGAAGAAAAACTATTCTTGTTTATTCATAGATGGAAATCCCCAAAGAAGGATAAATGCAATCCCAACCAAAATAAAGAAATTAACCAGATCAAATTCTAGAATAAGGAGGTGCACATCTACATTTTGTTACAAAGATTGTGTGATAGTTTCATGGAAATCCATTGAGAAGTTTAGGAGGAGTTGGGAATAAGAGATGCATGGGTACCTAAAAAAAACGTTTAAAATTCAGAACTGAACAAAATTCCAAAGATCACCCTTCTGGTTAAATGGAATTTATAAAATACTGTGATGTGATTTAAATGTGCACAAGACAAATATCCAACGAGTTCTCATTACTAAAGTAAAAAGCAAGTTTATTTTCAGTCAGGTCAAGCAAAATTAATGGATGTTTGCACATTGGTATCAATGCAAAATAAAAGGATATGTACATGTAAATAACAGAAATTTGGTATGATAATCATTTGGAGATTTAAAGGACAATGGTCAAGGTCAAAGGTTTCGCAAAGAAAAAACAATGATGAAAAATGGTTTCAAGGGCATCACCTATGGTGATTTATTATCATAAATGTTACACAACAAAATGTTATCAGGTAAATAAAAGATAGATATAGATGTTTGAGGTCAAAGTTCAAGGTCAAACAAAAAACAACCATATAAAACAACTAATCTGAAATCAATGAGTCATGAAATTAGGTTTAAACAATATTCTCCTCTGGTGCTCCAAAAAGGGTAAGTAGTTACAGCTTTGTACAATACATCTGTAGCATTGTGACACACTTAAAACATGTAAATGTGTCTCTCAAGATAATAACAGCCTGGCTCTGCATGTATTTGTTTTAGCCCTTCTATGAAAGCAGGGTGGTAAAGAGTTGCCCCTTGTCTTTCATTCTGTACAGATTGGTTTCAAGAGCATTACTTTTGAAAGCCATAATAAAATGTCAAGAAACTTATACATTATAAGGCTTATGAAGTAAAGGGAGAAGTCTGTTGATTTTAGGTCAATAGTTCAAAGGTCAAGGTCACACATTTGATAGAGTGAAATTCGTTTCTGAAGCATAACTTGATTGCCTAGATAAAATGTAATGAAACTTGCAAATAGTAAGGAAAAAGTCTATTTATTTCCAGGTCAAAGTCGCAAGATTTCAAAAATATAATTTTACAGATCAACTCTAGAAATCCTGGATAGAATTTCATGAAACATACACACATTATGAGTTCGGGGAGAAGTTTATTTACTTGTGGGTTAAAAGTTGATAGGTCACAAGTTTTGCAAGGCAGAGGACCTCCAATCATTTTCTTGTTAAAAACCTTTTTGTGTACTACATTTCATTGAGATCCAACTTACAGTTGCTGACACATTGGCCAATCACCTCTCTTGTGGTGTTCGAGTCCTGCTTGTAATTTACAAAGCATAATCAGGTTTCTCAGTTACCTACTCAAGGTTGGTGGTTTCCTCCAGGTACTCGGGTTTCCTCCACCAGTAAAATTGATCGCCCTATATGGCCCAGGTGTGTTGAAAGGGTGTTTAACCCCAACACAGACAATACAGAATGACAAATAAGCTTAATGACTAGGGTAAATCTTAGATGGGAGGGAGTCAGAAACTTTTCATTTGCTGCCAAAAAAAATTGTTTCTTAGTTAAAGAAACAACATATCTTTCACAATTTTTTTTGGTAAACTATTTGATTTGCTTAAAAGGGACACCCACTTTCGCAAACTGCTAGCTGGAGAGGGTTTCACTGACACTCAATTCTTGTGGCAATCCTCAAAAATGTATATAGTGTCCATGTCTGTTGGTTTATCCATCCAACATCATGTTTACCTTAAGGTTGAAGTCATTTTTCCATGAAGGAAGTTACTAGTTTATCACCATGAAACTATACATATGCATCATAATAATTGAGATCCTAACCCTATAATCATATATGGTATTACTCCTTTTGATAAGACGAAGCATTTGGTAACATAGCGGTTCTGAGAGGATTCCATAGGAGTCATGATTGAGAAACTTTGCTAGGTAGAATTAGTTACAGTTACTTGTTGGTAACAAGCTTGATATGGGCATGACGTATTATGGGATACATTTTTGGATCCATCTTACATTTACTTCCTGTTTTCTGTACACATGGCATAGTTGTGAAAGGCGTGTATCTCTAGTGAGCATTATGGCTCACAGATTTTTTGTGTTTCTATGAACAAAGAATGAATCTTGAAACTTTGTAAGCATAAGAATTAGAATAATGAGCAAATGAAAATGGGTAAAAGTCAGAGTTGCTGGATTTTGCTAGACAAGTAGTAGGTAAGCAATAGACCTGAAATATAATCCAACAATACAGACCCTTTTGCTGATGCTGTGTACATACCAAATATCAAAAGGATATGCTAAGTAGTTATGGAAATTTTCTGCAAGTGACCATTAATATCTAAAATCAACGAAGTTGGGTACAGGTAGAACAATTAACACATGCAACAGACCAAAATCAAATCCCACCACATGGGACCTCCTTCTGATGCTGCATGCCAAATTTCAAAAGGCTATGATAAGAAATTCAAGTTGCTGAAAAAAACTAATGAAAATTAATGTAAAAAAAATAACCAAATGAGCAAACAAGAAGTACATGAGCTACATAACTGAAATTTAACCCTGCTAATAGTGGACCTAATGCTGATGGTGCATACCAAATATCAAAAGTCTGTGATTGGTAGTTGCTGAGGAAATAAATATGTTCCTTGCTGGCCAGTTTGCTCACTGCCAGGCATTCATGAGGAAACTCTTACAAAAATATTTGCCTTTCTTGCCCACTGCCCACCATTCACCATTTTATAACCTGGAATTACACTTTGAAAAAGCACCAACAATGTGAACAGATTTTGAGTTCAGGTGATCCATAAGGGTAAGCAGCTATTACCAGTTACAACCGATCAAAATAAAGATAGTCAAAGCATTTAATACTTTAAGGCAAGTCTAGTTTGTTTGGACCAAAAAAGCAAAAACAAAAATTCTAAAATATTGTTTTAATCTTGTAAATAAATACATTAGAGATAGCATAACTGCAGATCCATCCCATAACAAGTTATATAGAATAAATAATTAGTACATGTATAAATAAAATATTTTATACATTAAGTTTCTTTATACTTTAACATCTTTTAACTAAAAGTACTTTAAAAACAATAACATATGAAATATTTTGCATAGAAGTTACAAACAGTCTTGAAATTAATTTGGTTGATTGAAATGACATACAGTTCAATATACATATAAACAAGATTGCTACGCGTAGCCATGTGTCCCCCGCCGCCGCATAAAAGTTTTGTGGTATGTCAATTCAAGCAAAACATTCTCTGAGAACGATAGAAATAGGTTGTCAAAATATGGGATGATCACCTATTAACAGTACCCTATCAGTGTGTAAAGTTTCAGCAACATCCATTCAGTAGTATCCGAGGAGTTGCACCCACAAAAATGTTTGATATGACAAAGTCCCATTTTTTGGACCGGAAAATCACAAATTTGTAAATAATTCGAAAACCGTAAATATCGCTTCAAAAATTTTTTTGTATTATTATAGAGTATCTTTTGCTCTATCAGCCTACAACATTTCAGAACCCTGTGCACCTAGGTAACCGAGATATTCGATGTCCTATATTTTGACCTTTCTAACCCTGTCTCAATGGAAACGGCGGTCATTATGAAAATTTCAAATATGGGATGATCATCTACTAACAGTACCCTATCACTGTGTAAAGTTTCAGCAACATCGGTTCAGTAGTGTCCGAGGAGTTGCACCCACAAAAACGTTTGACAAAGTCCCATTTTTCGGACTGAAAAATCACAAATTCGTAAATAACTCGAAAACCGTAAATATCGCTTCAAATTTTTTTTTCGTATTATTATAGAGTACCTTTTGCTCTATCAGCCTACAAAAATTCAGAACCCTGTGCACCTAGGTAACTGAGATATTGAATGTCCTATATTTTGACCTTTCTTCCCTGTTTCCATGGAAACGGCGGCCATTTTGAAAATTTCAAATATGGGATGATCATCTACTAATTGTACCCTATCACTGTGTAAAGTTTCAGCAACATTGGTTCAGTAGTGTCCGAGGAGTTGCACCCACAAAAAACGTGACGGACGGACAGACGGAGACCATTACTAAGTCCCTCCGACGCGTTGCGGCGGGGGACAATAAAGGGGCAAAAAAAGTCTCAAAGATGAGTTAAAGGATTTTTGCTGGTCAGTTTGAAAAAAAAAATCAAGGTTTCTAAATTTATATACTTGATGATTAGACCATAGGTAAAGGTACAAAATAAGCTTGAAAAATTCATAGGTTGCTGAACTTGTTTTTGAGAAAATAAGGGTTCAAAATTTTGCGGAAAAAGGCTTTCTCTGGCTTTTTCATAGGATTAGTATTAGGCTTGCTTTAGTGTAAAAATCTATGAAAGAAAACAAGAAATTCATAAAACTTTGTAAATTAGCTCTTAATGGCCCAGAAAACCTTATTATGAAAAGAAATATGGGGGTTGCTGGGCAAAAAATTTTTCCCTATTTAAATGGTAAAGTCTAGAGGATTCCGAAATCTGACCGAGATCTCAAAAAATTGACCAGCAGTCATCCCTAATAAGATATTAAAACCAGAGGTAAAACATTTCATGAAAACATATGCAAATAGACTAGATGGTTAATGAACTAAAATATGTAAAATATTGCAAAAAAGGTTATACATTGTATACAAATTTATATAAACTAATTATATATAAGGCAAGTTATGAGAGACAAATAATTTTTGAAAAAATATTTAATATTTGGAAATAAAAAGATCAGTAGTACCTTGGGGAGATCAGATTCTTAAATAAGGAATTACATTTTAGTCTCTTAGATTTTCCATAGCAAAAATAAAAAGAAAGTTGGAGTGATACTTGAGACAAAATACCTTAAAAATATACACAAAATGAGGTATCAAATTTCATTAGCAACAAAACTGATCTAACTGCTGGGAGTTAGTCCATGGGTGCTTTTTTTTATCCGTTAACAGTTCAGATAACAAATTCAGATCTTAAACAGTTCAAAATGAAACAATAACATATTACAAATCACATAAAAGATAATAAATAGTGGAATATATTCATAAATAACACAAAATCCAAAGTATACACAACCATGAAAATTTAAGAGAATCTTTTAACAATACAAGTAAACATAATAACATAGTTAAAAATCAAAAGAAAGAAATTCAGTTTGGAATTTCAGATCGCATAATTCCATAAATGCTCCCAAGACAAATTGATAAAACCCAATAATAATAATGGTTTTCTTTTTCTCTGACAGCACAAAGGTTATAAGATTCATTTTACTTTTCAAAAGTAATCCTAACAAATGTAATGTTATATTTAAAAGATTCACATCTTGTCCCTAACACTTAAAATGCAACCATCAACAAAGTTGGGCAGACATATTATTTATGCAAAAATAGCTCTCTGTGGTTTCATTATTATTTGTGGTGTATCAATTTTCATGGTTTTCGTGGTTGGCTTTGATCCACAAAATTTGATTCTCCACAAATAGGAAATTCAACATTATTAGTATGCTGCAGACTTCAGAACCATGAACATTAAGAATCCATGAACTGATCATGATCCTTTTTCATCAAGCCAAGAAAATTGGTAACCACGAAAATAAAAATCCACAGTATTGAAAAACTGACTCTATGCAATGACATTGTAAAATCTTTAAAAAAATTAACAATACATACTAAGGGCTTTTCCATAAAAACATAGATCATACCCAAGGAAGGCACAGTATTTTACAACCAACACCCCATAGAAGTTATTTAAAATTTCTATTGAAATCTAGTGTTGCAATAAGCAATTTGTCAGCCTGGCACAGAAGCAATTTCTCTTGCCTTCCTTGAGGTAGAGGTATGTTTAACTGGAATAACCCTAATCACAAATAATATCAAAATCTTTTGACTAGAAACAGATATACAATATCACATTTGTAAATTGCACATAAATAATTTGTTCCTTATACATGTATATTTGGTCCCTGACTAAAATTGTCTTATTGTATATATACTGAGACATAAAAAACAAAAACAAAATTAATTTCATTTGAAATTATCCAGGCCAGGTCTTCAGAATTATCTCCCTTTAACAAGCCAGTAAATAAAGCTTTTTTATAGACAAAAAGTCTGCTAAATTTCAAGAGACAGCAAAATTCAAACAAGGGGTTTTTAAGAATTAACTACCCCTGCTAACCATCCCTCCTGACAGAATTTGTAATCACCTTTTCTCAATAAATCTAAGAAATAAGGTGAACTACTTTGGTTTTTCTGTTTAAATATTTTTTTGTGTATTTAAAAAAAAATAAAAGAATAATGAATTGCTAGATATTTAACAAGAGGCTCCCAGGAGCCTGAATCGCTCACCTGATTTCTTATGCCAAAGTTTGAATAAATTTCACAAACTTTCAACTATACAAAGTTGCAAATAATCCCTTCAGTGGTTTCAGAGAAGATTTTTGGAAATCAGTTTAAATTAATAGAAAAAAAAACAGTTAAAGGGCAATAACTACTATAAGGACCTTTTGATGCTAAACAAGAAAAGTTGCTTCAGATTTTCTCTATCTCTTATACTTTTTGAGTTATAACCCAAAAACAATGGTCTGATCCCCCCTGTTCTATTTTTAGCAATGGCGGCCATGTTGGTTGGTTGACGTGTATATAATTCACAAACTTGGTAGAGGACATCCTAAAGATCAATTGTACCAAGTTTCAAAGCAATCCCTTCAGTGGTTTTAGAGAAGAAGATTTTTGAAAATCAGTTAAAATTAATGGAAAAAAACAGTTAAAGGGAAATAACTCTTAAATGGCTGATCTCACCATTTTGACCCTGAAATCATTTTTGTAGATCTCAATGAGCTGAACAATTCTGCAATGCTAACTTTTCCTCTAGCTCTAACGGTGTTCAAGATATTGTCCAAAAACTGCAAAAATTGTCAATTTTGACGATTAAAGGGCAATAACTCCTATAAGGAGTCGTTTCACAACTTCGACTCAATGGAGAGATTTGTAGAGCTTTTGATGCTGAACAAGGAAGGTTGCTTCGGATTTTCTTTATCTTTTATACTTTTTGAGTTATAAGCCAAAAACAATGGTCTGACCCCCCTGTTCTATTTTTAGCAACGGCGGCCATGTTGGTTGGTCGACGTGTATATAATTCACAAACTTGGTAGAGGACATCCTAAAGATCATGTATACCAAGTATCAATGCAATCCCTTCAGTGGTTTCAGAGTAGAAGATTTTTAAAAATCAGTTAAAATTAATGGAAAAAACAGTTAAAGGGGAATAACTCTTAAACGGCTGATCTGACAATTTTAACCCTGAAATCATTTTTGTAGATCTCAATGAGCTAAACAATTCTGCAATACTAACTTTTCCTCTAGCTCTAATGGTTTTCAAGATATAGTCCAAAAACTGCAAAAATGGTCAATTTTGATGATTAAAGGGCAATAACTCCTATAAGGAGTCGTTTCACAACTTCGACTCAATGGAGAGATTCGTAGAGCTTTTGATGCTGAACAAGGAAGGTTGCTTCGGATTTTCTCTATCTCTTATACTTTTTGAGTTATAAGTCAAAAACAATGGTCTGACCCCCCTGTTCTATTTTTAGCAACGGCGGCCATGTTGGTTGGTCGACATGTATATAATTCACAAACTTGGTAGAGGACATCCTAAAGATCATGTATACCAAGTATCAATGCAATCCCTTCAGTGGTTTCCGAGAAGAAGATCTTTGAAGAAAAGTTAACGGAAGAAGGACGGACGGACGGACGGACGGACGACGGACGCTTAACGATGACAATAGCTCACATGACCCTTCGGGTCAGGTGAGCTAAAAATAAAAGTAGACAAATAGCATACATCAATTTAAAAAAGACCAAAAAAATCATTAGAGCAACAATCCAATTGTTGTCATTTAAGAGGGATAAAAGTTGTGGATGTAAAATATAAACATAAACGACTAGCTTTATAAATACCCTGTATACAGTATAAATATGAATAGAATACAAAAAGTACCCAAATGACATAACATAATATAATAATCCATATGACAAAAAAATGACCAATAATGAGATGTACAAATTGATATATAACAACATGCAAATGGTAAATTGATATAGAAAGCTATGTTTCTATAAAAAAATTACTTTTTCCAACATTTTTTATCCGAAGAAAACAGGTCAAAGACAGAAATGGTCAGATTTCTTTAAACAGGAAACGGTGGAGACAGACTTGATACTTGAAATAATATCCCACCATAAGGATGGTGCATACCACATTTTACTATTAGGAGGCTGTGATAAGTACCATAAAGCAGGTTATTTTTGCGGTGGTTCAATTTTTGCTTATTTTCTTAGGTCGATGAAAATCACAAAAAAATAAATCCAGTGAAAACTTTGAAACGCAAATTATCATATTCAAACATATTCATAAACCATGAATATAAAACCTGCAACCATTTTTCACATACCTTATGATAAAAAAAACCATGAAAATTTCCACCACAAAAGTAACCCAATAAATGGTAGTTGCTGAAAAGCTTAAATGAAAATGTTTTGTCTGTCCACTCATCCCCTGACATCCACCATTTTATAACCCAATTTTTTACTTCATGAGATCTGGCCAATAATGATTATCAATATGTAAATATTCAATTTAAAAAAAAGATTACAATAATGGCTATAACATTACAGGAACATAAAAATAGATTGTGATTTCAATAAATAAATTAATATTGCACTATACAACAGGTTTTCTAAAAGTTATCTCCCTTCACCAAAGATTCTTTAATTGCATTGTTCATAAGCCCTCCATATGAAAATTAAATCATTTTAATAAATATGGAAATTTTCTTCATCAAATAATTTAATTTTTCATCACAATTCATTTAATTATAATGAATATAAATTTTACGTTTTAAAGATATCAAAATTTGGCAGTATTTAATGTACATGTATAGTATTTAAAAATGCAATAAATAACTTTAACAAACATTAATTGGAAGACAATGATTTATAATGACAAAAACAATAACATTTCAAAAATAAATAACAACGATTTCAGATCTATGATCTCTAACTGGCCAAAATGACTTGAACCAATAAGATTCAATTTAACAAAATTCTTCAGTTTGATTGACCAATGAATTATCATCAAAGTCAGCATCCACTTGTTCCAGTATCCATGGTGATTCTTCAATAACAACAGATATGAGTCTGTCCAGGTAGAATTTTTGCCGACTCGCCTCTTTGACAATCTCCTTCAATGAGTCTGTAACTTGTTCCTGAAAGTAAAAAAGAATTTTAAAAGTATTTCAAAAGGATCTACAATTCTACAAAGTACAAATTTGTTAAACTAGGTCAAATACATTTTACAATGGCCAAAGTACATAATCCTAGTTTAACTCTCCCGATAACTAATGCCAAGATTCTCCTTTGACAGGTTGTTGTACTGAAAAGACCACTTCAATACCTGAATTGTGTCTAACAACTGTGTTGTGTATTGTGCTACTGTATACCGGACCCTATGATAGCAATGGAAGAGGTTTGGCACCATATAACCTTGTTTATCCCTCCATTTCTTTTGAAATGACTGTAAAAAATCAGGACCATTGTGATGTTCATTTTTTTTCAGTAAGTCTACCTTGTCTTGTCTTTCCTCTTTGACATTTGAGATGGATCCTCCAGTCTTGGTAGTTTTGTTATCACGTTTATGCAATGTTCAATCCTTGTCATATGATTTTTTCGTATAATTTTTTCAGGTCATTAGTTTTTATACAGTCAAGGAAAAATCATATGTCCTTACCAACAAATAACAATGGTTGCTGCAAAAATTGAACATATAGCTTTGGTTTATAGTGTAAACAAACAATATTAAAACCTTAAAGTGCTCAACTGTCTTGAAACATAAATGACATCCACTTTAACAAGAACAAATCTTAAATTTTGAATCTTGGTATTATGTTCTAACTTGCAGCATGCCGGAATATAAAGCAATGTCATGATTTTATTCCTGTACATAACAATTCTTCTACATATCATGAAGTTTTAAGTGCTTAGAATTAAGATCCTTGCAAAGGAAAAGTTGAGTCAAACATACAAGAATAAATGGTTAAGTAGCAAAACAAGAGGCTCCCAGGAGCCTGAATCGCTCACCTGGTCTTGACGTTGACCCTAAACTTTTGTAGAGCTAAATGAGCTGAACATTTAAGCAAGCAACAGCTTTTCTCTACCTGCAATAGTTTTCATTCTATAGGCCAAAAACACCATTTTCACCTATAAGGGGCCATAACCCCTATAAGGAGTCATCTGACAACTTTGACCCTATGGAGACTTTTGTACAGCTAAATGAGCTGAACATTTAAGCAAGCAACAGCTAATCTCTATCTGCAATAGTTTTCATTCTGTAGGCCAAAAACATGAAAAATCGTTTTTTTTTAACTGGCCGTAACCCCTATAAGGAGTCATCTGACAACTTCGACCCTATGGAGACTTTCGTAGAGCTAAATGAGCTAAACATTTAAGCAAGCAACAGCTAATCTCTATCTGCAATAGTTTTCATTCTGTATGCCAAAAACATGAAAAATGGGGCTATTTTTCACCTTTAAGGGGCCGTAACCCCTATAAGGGGTCATCTGAAAACTTCGACCCTATAGAGACTTTTGTAGAGTTAAATGAGCTGAACATTTAAGCAAGCAACAGCTAATCTCTATCTGCAATAGTTTTCATTCTGTAGGCCAAAAACATGAAAAAATGCTATTTTTCACCTTTAAGGGGCTGTTACCCCTATTTATAAGAGGTCATCTGACAACTTTGACCAAATGAAGACTATAGTCAGGGTTGCCACTATATTATTGTTGCAAAATTCAAGGGTTTTTCCAGGACTTTTCAAGAGTATTTAAGTAATTTTCAAGGATGAAAATAGTCAACAAAAGTATAGTAGAGCTTTTGATGCTGAATCAGTAGCGTGGCCTCAGATTTCCTCTATCTCTTATACTTTTTGATTTATTAGCCAAAAACAGTTGTCTGACCCCCCTAGTCCATTTTTAGTAACCGCGGCCATGTTTTTTAACTTTTAACGGATCAAAAATCAAAACACAAGTTTGGTGCAGGACACCCTAAGGATCATTCATACCAAGTTTCATTAAATTCTGTTTGGTAGTTTCAGAGGAGAAGATTTTGGAAAAATTGGTAACAGACGACGACAACGACAACGACAGATGACGACGGACGCCAAGTGATGGTAATAGCTCACATGGACCTTCGGTCCAGGTGAGCTAAAAATGCAGCTTTCTTCATCATGAAAAATTGCATATTCAGTATATAACTTATTTTAAGTAAAAGTTGAGAAAAAAGCCCAATAGTTATTGTTTTCATACAGAAAAGACAGCCACTGTCTAGTCTATTAGGATAGAAAGAAATAAAAAGCCTTGTTATTTTTTCTTTCAATATTCATACAAAGAGAGATAACTCTATTCAAAATGTTAGGTGTTTGCTTTTTCTGGAGACCTCTTGTTTAAAGGTATTATCTGTTCTATTCAATTGAAGGCTTTGGATATTTTTTGAAAAATCAAGGATTATATCCTGCATCAGAAATAATAGACTCAGCTAATGCATCAAACCAATTGATGAGGAGAAAGATGAAAAAAAATTTGGACCTTAATATTACATGTATATGAAAATTTCAGCAATCTGAGTGTGTTTGCAAGCTGAAATCAAATTAAGAGTGGTGAAGCAAAAGCAGAGTTACACTCAAGATCAAGTTAATGCTAAGTAAAAAAGATACAGTTGCTTGATTTCGATGAAGTCAAAGTTTAGAAATTGTTTACCAACCAGTTTTAAGATGTTTACCTAAATAAAAAAAAATTAAATTTTCAACTTCAGTCACACTTCAATTTTGTATACTTCATGTAGCAGCAAATATCTGTTCACTTCAATCATCTATGACTATAAATTGGAAGTCACTTTGAAAATACCATATAACTTCAACATATTCATGAATATGATTAATACAAATTTATAGAAGTAAGCCCCCCCCCTTCCCCCATTGTAAAATCACATTGTTACAAAGGGTATAATAACTCTAGCTATTCTTTCCCAATTTTCTCTTTCTAAATCTGTAATATCTGACAACCACATGTATTTAAAAATCATATGACTTTAACTTTTGTGCTAGCTATATGTATAGATGTATAACTTTCAAAGGAATTCATGACAAAAACTATGTTACATTTTCTTTTCCTTCCATATAAACTGTTTTCAGCTTTTATCAAGTTGAACCCCAAAGCTAACTTAAATGTCTTCATTCAATATTTTAATTGGTTTGGCCTTAAAATTCTAACATATTCTATACATTTGTTGAATAAACCAACATTTAATTGTTTTTGTTGGCCTATCCCTATTGTTATAATCCACTGTCACTAACTGTCCATGAAAAGTGCTCACCAAGAAAATTATACATGTATTGAGAGACTATGTGCAGGCCAAACATAGAGATAAGACCTAGTGTCCGATTGGTCAAAAATTTTTGGTTTTCATATTAGAATCTATTCTATTGGACAAGAAAGTCATCTGACATTTGAAATGCTCACAGACAAGGAGATTCAACAATGGAGGAAGATGTCTTGTAAAGATTTGAGTTGGTAATTTTTGCCATGAGTGACCAATTGTTCATTTCTTACTAATTTTTATCAAAGGATTTTGGTAGAATTAGGAAAAAAAGAACTAAAATGCCCAAAATCATTGTCTAAAACTGCTTTGAAGATCAAAATAAAGAGTCTGCCAAGACTTTTCATTTCATTGCTCAAATTTATTCTTAAAAATAATCCCTATCAATCAAATTTTATTATATTATGAATTTCAATTGAATTGAATTTATTGTTTGACTAGTTTGTTTTGCTCTAGCTTTATTTTCTGACTTGAAATAAATCTTTGTACCCCCTACCCCTTTTTCCCATGGCCAGGCAAAATCATTCTATTGGCATAGAAGTGTATATTTATTAAATTATTTCATTTTATTATATCAACCAAGAATAGGCCTTCCAAAAAAAA
Source organism: Arcuatula senhousia (assembly GCA_963971305.1). Lineage (NCBI taxonomy): Eukaryota > Metazoa > Mollusca > Bivalvia > Mytilida > Mytilidae > Arcuatula > Arcuatula senhousia. Next base: position 33,060,176 of record OZ020308.1, read on the forward strand.
AACAAAGAAAACAGGTGACTTCTATTTGGTTTTGTTGACACTTTTGCTTTACTTTTAAGAATGTTAACCTGTTCTATTATAAGTTCTATTATAAATACAAACACAGCACTAAGCATTTTAGGACGAATCTGAAATATATCCAGGGGCAGCATGGCAAAGGTTAACAATTCTAACAGTTCTTATCATGTTTCAAACCCTGCACTATCAAACTGTCAAAGTCAACACAAAGCACATAGAAGTCATAAAGTAATATTTTTTTTGATAAAAGGGGATAATTTATGCTTAAAATAAAAGAACAAAACATGTTGATTGCTTTGGTTATGGCTAGCTTATAGTTGGGGGATGGACAAGGGGGTCTCAGTTTTCCAGTTCAGACCCTCTCCACTTCCCTATCCCTTGAGTCTGGCATTTATCTCTCAAATCCAACCCTACCCCTTGACCATTATTGTGCCTTGTTTCCCAATCCTCAACTCCCACTTGCCTTACCTACTTGACCCCACTTAAATGACTCTTGAACCCTCCTGCACCCCCCTTGTGCACGGCCCCTTTTGCCATCCCTTTGACCTACGCTGTCCTTTCCTTTGACCTCTGTTGCACACCCTTGTGCATGGCCCTTTTGCCATCCCTTTGACCTGTGCTGTCCAACCCTTTGACCCCTGCTGCACTTTCTTGTGAATGGCCCTTCTGCCATCCCTTTTGACCTGTGCTGTCCTCCCCTTTGACCCCTGTTGCTCACCCTTTTACATGGCCCTTTTGCCATCCCTTTGACCTGTGCTGTCCTCCCCTTTGACCCCTGCTGCACACCCTTGTACAGGGCCCTTTTGCCATCCCTTTGACCTGTGCTGTCCTCCCCTTTGACACCTGTTGCACACCCTTGTACATGGCCATTGTGACCCCTCCTACACACCCTTGTACATGGCTCTTTTGCCATCCCCTTTGACATGTGCTGTCCTCCCTTTTGACCCCTGCTGCACACCCTTGTACATGGCCCTTTTGCCATCCCTTTGACCTGTGCTGTCCTCCCCTGTGACCCCTGCTGCACTTTATTGTGCATGGCCCTTTTGCCATCCCTTTGACCCCTGCTGCACACTCTTGTACATGGCCCTTTTGCCATCTCCTTTGACCTGTGCTGTGATCCCTTGTGAATGGCCCTTTTGTCACCCCCTTTGACCTAAGCTATCCTCTCCTTTGACCCCTGCTGCACTCCCTTGTGTATGGCCCTTTTGTAATACCCTTTTGACCTGTGCTGTCCCCCCCCTTTGACCTGTGCTGCACTCCCTTGTGCATGGCTCTTTTGCCATCCCCTTTTACCTATGCTTTCCTGCCCTTTGACCCCTGCTGCACTCTCTTGTGCATGGGCCTTTTGCCATTGCCTTTAACCTATGCTGTCCTCCCTTGCGACCCCTTGTGCATGACCCTTTTGCCATCCCTTTGACCTGTGCTGTCCTACCCTTTGACCCCTGCTGCACTCTTTGTGCATGGCCCTTTTGCCACCCCTTTGACCTGTGCTGTCCTACCCTTTGACCCCTGCTGCACTCTCTTGTGTGTGGTCCTTTTGCCATCCCCTTTGACCTGTGCTGTCCTCCCTTATGACCCCTGTTGCACACCCTTGTACATGGCCCTTTTGCCATCCCTTTGACCTGTGCTGTCCTCCCCTGTGACCCCTGCTAATCACCCTTGTACATGGCCCTTTTGTTATCCCTTTGACCTGTGCTGTCCTCCCTTTTGACCCCTGCTGCACACCCTTGTGCATGACCCATTTGCCATCCCTTTGACCTGTGCTTTCCTCCCTTGTGACCCTTGCTGCACTCTCTTGTGCATTGACCCTTTTGTCATACCCTTTGACCTGTGCTGTCTTCCCCTTTGACCCCTGCTGCACTCCCTTGTGCAAGGCCTTTTTTCCATCCCTTGACCCCTGCTGCACTCCCTTGTGCAAGGCCCTTTTGCCATCCCTTGACCCCTGCTGCACTCCCTTGTGCAAGGCCTTTTTTCCATCCCTTGACCCCTGCTGCACTCCCTTGTGCAAGGCCCTTTTGCTATCCCTTGACCCCTGCTGCACTCCCTTGTGCAAGGCCCTTTTGCCATTACTTTGACCCCTGCTGCACTCCCTTGTGCATTGACCCTTTTGCCATCCCTTTGACCTGTGCTGTCCTCCCCTTTGACCCCAACTGCAATCTCTTGTGCATGGCCCTTTTGCCATCCCCTTTGACCTGTACTGTCCTCCCCTTTCATCCCTGCTGCTCACTCTTTTATGCATGGCCCTTTTGCTCCTGATTGTCCCTTACAGAATGTACTTTGAGTCTTCCAGCACCTTCTGTACATCCCCTTTATGGCTAGTTTTATTATTGGTCTATAATGTACCTCAGAAACCAATTATTTAAAGCAGTTTTAGACACAAAAAACATCACTCATACACCTATTTATATGACATAACGAAAAAAGCATCTTGAACCTTAAACATACATAAAATTGGGTCATGCTCTCTTTTGTACATGTACATAATATCCATGTGTGAACTTAAATAAGCAGAGCAACATCCTGCTTTGTAAAGGGAATGTAGATAATCTTTGAGTGAAAGCAGTTTAATGATTGAGTGAACTTAAAATAAGCAGTTTTGTTTGTACATGCACAAAAATCATCAAGTGAGTTTGAGCTATGACCTAAACCAGTACACACAACAACAACAAAACATCAAACCCCACCCCTTCTCAAATATTACACTGTATAGCAGGCAATTTTCTTAGGTTGTGACCTTTGCAGTTTCAAAGTCTAGAGGTGTATTTAATATTACAATGCAATATATCTGTCATTAATCTTTGTGTTACCTCATATTGAGCATAATGTTTTGTTTAAAAAATTGCAACCTTAAGCTTGTAAGAAATATGATACTGCAAAAATTAAAACTGAAAAATATGTCCTGCTATACAGCATATGATTCACATACTCTAAAGTGGGTAATTTTCACAAGGGCCCAATCTAATGATTTCAATATTAATTTTCGCACTTCTGAAGACCTCGTGAATATAGCCATGATAAGAACCTTGTGAAAATTTTCCTCTGTAGGGTATGAAATTGTAATGAACTTTAGTGGAATACAGGTTTTACATATTCCCATTTATACTAAAATCTTCAATTTATACTGGAATCCCATTTTATACTGGAATCCCCATTTATACTGGAATCCCATTTTATACTGGAATCCCATTTTATACTGGAATCCCATTTTATACTGGAGTCCCATTTTATACTGGAATCCCATTTTATACTGGAGTCCCATTTTATACTGGAATCCCCATTTTATACTGGAGTCCCATTTTATACTGGAATCCCATTTTATACTGGAATCCCCATTTATACTGGAATCCCATTTTATACTGGAATCCCATTTTATACTGGTCCCATTTTATACTGGAATCCCATTTTATACTGGAATCCCATTCTATACTGGAATCCCGGTTTATACTAAAATCCCCATTGATACTGGAATCCCCATTGATACTGGAATCCTGATTTGAACTGGAATCCTCATTATTTATACTTAGAATCAACATTTATTGTGTTTTTTTAGTATAAATCCACATTTACTGTAATGTGAATTTATACTGGAATCCCTATTGAATTACTGGATCCCCCATTTACACTGGAATCTATTACACATGTTGGACTTTGGAATCTATTACACATGTTGGACTTTTATAAAAGTTTCTATTGAATGAAAAAAAAATCTTTTGATGAAATAAGATAAATAAGTAAAACAAAGTTCATGACATATGAAATTTCAAGTTTATGAACATGATTGACATGCATGACGATTAATTTTAACATCAATTTGAAAATAATTCTTTTCATAGCTTTTTCTGTTTTATGGGGACTATTTATGTTTTTATACATAGCAAGTGAGTTATTAATAAGCACCCATTGGAAAAAAATTCTAATGGGACATTATAAAATGATACCCTGCCAAAATATTCATCAATAGCTTAATCTATTTCGATACTATACTGTATATACTATACAATTATATAGAAACAGAAAAGAAATGAGTTATCTTTCTTGGACCAGAAAATTTCATCATTTGCCACTTCGAAAATTTTCCAAATTTGAAAATCTTCAATAATATTTTTCGGATCATCCTAAAAATTGAACTTGACCTTTATTTTAGTGTACTCAATAGCTGTGAAAATATCCTTAAAATCCCTTGACATGTTTTCAAGTTATTATTTGGAAACCTTCCAGGGACGGACTGACAGATGGACGGACAGACACCAAAAGAAACTGACGGTATAACATAATACTTCGCCACTTTGTGTGGCGGGGTATAAAAAACTATTTAAAAGGTGGAGTTTATAAAAAGTTCTAGAATTGGTGTTTATCTGTTTTGTTTTATTAACCAATCCAAATAAGAAGAAAGACCTTGAAGAAACGTACCAACACGGAGTTAAACTGAGTACATATGTATTGATACCTGGACGCAAACGTGGGATGCCCTGTTTCTATAATTTGCACAATACTAATGTGACTAAAAATATAAGCGTAGCAAATACGTAGTAGAACATGGTAAAATGTCGTTAAAACGTGTTATAACTGAGTACAAGCGTAACAAAAACCTAGTAAATTGTTCTGAAACTTATATCTTGAAAACATGACAACCCCTAGTAATACCTGATGAAACTAACCACATACGTAGCAAAACGTAATAAAACCTTACGAAACCACTGATGCTAAACCTGGCCATACATAGTAAAACGTAAGGAAACCTTGCAAAATGTAGCATATACCTAGTTAAACATAGAGACAGAAAACTTTGACAATAAAGTACATTAAAACGTGACGTTTTAAAAAGTAGTGAAACCAATAGCCGATACATGACGGTGTGACTGGGGCTTTATATTAATTTCTTTTTTTGTGTGTGTTCAATTTTTGTGGTTGTCTGGGAATATTGATAGGGGAGATTGGGCTAAAAAAAACTTGTTTAACCCCACCACATTTTATATGTGCTTGTCCTAAGCCAGGAATCTTTGTCAAAGCTTTTGTTTGTATTTGTCTTTTTGTGATTCATATTTGATGCTTGTTTTTATCTAATTTATTGTTGTTAAGGGGTTTTTTTGGGTGGGGGTGTATTTCAAGGGTTTTTTCATGGAAATTTTTTTCCAATTGACCATTTTTTATTGCAAACAATTGTTTTGTATTTCATGTATTACAAGTGTGCTGTAGACTGTTTGTTTCTCTAATTTTTGTCTCGCCTGCGACGAATAGTCGCAGAAGGCGAGACATAGGTATTACTTTCCGGCGGCGGCGGCGGTGTCGTAAACTTTTTTGTAAGACTTTTGTGGACAATGAATTGCTTGAAAAGTATAATAGCTAGGCATCTGATATTGGGTATACAGACAGTTCAGGTTATGGTCTACGCAACTGTCACCATGCCATGTGACCCTGAACCCATTTTCACGCTCCAGTGACTCAGTGAACTTAGGTCTTTTTTCAGGCCGTGAACTTTTTTGTAAGACTTTTGTGGACGATGAATTGCTGGAAAAGTATATTAGCTAGGCATCTGATATTTGGTTTACAGACAGTTCAGGTTATGGTCTACGCAACTGTCACCATGCCATGTGACCCTGAACCCATTTTCACGCTCCAGTGACTTTGTGAACTTAAGTCTTTTTCAGGCTGAAAAACTTTTTTGTAAGACTTTCGTGGATGATGAATTGCTGGAAAGTTATAATAGCTAGGCATCTGATATTGGGTAAACAGACAGTTGCGGTTATGGACAATGCAACTGTCACCATGCAATGTGACCATGACCCCATTTTTACGCTCCAGTGACTCTGTGAACTTAGGTCTTTTTTTTTCAGACAGAAAAATTTTTTGTAATTCTTGTGTGGGCAATGGATTGCTTGAATAGTATAACTAGGCATCTGTTATTAGGTATACATACACTTTTTGTGTTTATATCAAGAAATGAAAGCTTAGGTAGTTGATTTTAGTGATGGTGTCGGCAGGCAAGACATACTTTTAGTGGCCACACTTGTTATCAATAATGCATATTTCTATAAATTGTTTCCTTTTAGAGGGTTTGATTTTTATTTACGTTCTGCTTTTAGCTTATTTCAAATTGTATTTAATGTACTGCATCATATGATTTTTTTTATGGTTTTAAACATGGTTTATTTTTAATGCCACCTGTCTTTGATGTTAACTTTTCAAACATTTCAATTTATTGTGTTAAATGGCTCAGCATTCAGTTTTTCCTTTAGAAGCTTTTATATGCTGATGGTTTTTTTTATATGTTGATGATTTTATTTTATGTCTAAAGTTTATTTTTTCACTTGAAATATTTTAATACATTTGTAGTTTGTTTTTAAAGCTAACACTATTTCAACTGTTGAGTGTTCTTTTATTTCATGGTTTGTTTTTGGTAATTTTTATAAGCTTTTTGATATCACTGTATTTTTTCTGCTTACTTTTTCTGTTCTTTTCTTTTTATTAACTTTAACTTGTAATTTTGTATCTTTATTGGTACATGTTTTTAAATGTGTTTTTCAAAGACAATTATGTAATTATATTCCAAATTTTACATTGAAAGCTTTTTGGGTTACAGTTTTTTGTACAATATTTCTATATTCTTTATAAATAATGTATTTCTATATATATTTTTATGTTGGCTTTAAATGTTTGCTTTTAAAGCTATTTTCAGGTATGAGGGAGGTATGATTAATCTTTAAAAATTGTTTTATTCTTCTTTGCTTTGTTTAAAAGCCTTTCTTTTCTTTTTAAAACTCTTCAAGTTGTTTCTTTACTTAAACTTCATCTTTTAAGCATTTTACTTTTACCTACAATCCTTATATCCTTATATCTTTTTAGCTTTTTGCTTTCTTTAAAACCTTGCTTTATGTTGAATCCTGTACAATACCTTAAAGCTTTCCCTTAATTTTAACAAAGTTTTCTCTGAACTTCAATCTTAACTTTATATAAAATCCTTTCCTTTTCTTATTCTTTAATATAAAATCCTTTCCTATTCTTTACTTTATATTTAATCCTGTCCATTTCCCTTTATCATTTTGCTTTATAATAAGAATATCTCTAACGGACATAATGCCCCATCTTGCAACTTTTGGGACGAACTGATGGACAGACCTGAACACTTTCATTGATGGGGCATAAAAATCCTTTCTTTTTCTTCTACTTTATAGCTTTGATCAAATCCTTATTTCTAGCTTTTATCAAATCCTTATTCCTAGCTTATACCAAATCCTTATTCCTAGCTTTTATCAAATCCTTATTCCTAGATTTTTTTAAATCCTTATTCAAATCTTTATTCCTACCTTTTATCAAATGCTTATATCAAATCTTTATTCCTAGCTTATATCAAATCCTTATTCAAATCTTTATTCCTAGCTTTTATCAAATCCTTATTCCTAGCTTTTATCAAATCCTTATTCAAATTTTTATTCCTAGCTTTGATCAATTTCTTATTCCTAGCTTTTATGATCTTTATTCCTAGATTTTATCAAATCCTTATTCCTAGCTTTTATCAAATCCTTATTCCAATACATGTACTTTATCCTTATATTACCTTATTCATTCATGTTCTTCTGTATTTTTTTACCTTCTTACAACTTTTTATCAGCCATTTTATAGCTCTAACACTACTCTTATGATGAAATGGCCGTTTTGAAACTTTTAACTACATTCTGTTTTTCTTTCTTTCCTCTATTAATCTCTAACTTGACTTGTTCCATATTGTTGAGCCAACTTGCCCCCCCCCCCCACAACCCAATGTAAATGACCTTTTATCTTGCAAAACATTCATGCAATAAATTTGAATCAAAAATATACTTTGGTGGTTTTTTTCTTACCTAAAAGATATGTACTGAGTTTTTTTCTGTATTTACAACAGAATTGTACCATGGTTTAGAGATTTTTATTTCAAATACTTCATCTTTATCTTTTTCTAAAACATTAGACAAATCTTTCACATCACATCACACTAACATATCCTACCACATCCCTTTTAAACTAAGGTTAAACTATTATCCTTCCAGTAAAAAAAAATCAGTACATACTTTTTAGTGTTAAATCATTTAATTAAAAATAATTCACCCATATTTTAAAACAACATATTTTCCATTTTTGATAAAAAAAAAAGGTATAAACTCTATTTTCACTTATTGTCCAAATATTTCTAAATTTATGACTTATATCAACAATTTTATTACATATCAACAACTGTCACCAGGAAATCCTGCCCAATCCCCATTTCATTATACTCTCATTTTTCTACATATTTAATTCTATTATCATCCAAATCAGATCATTATCATTTACAACTGATGTCTCCCAATTCTTTATCACTCTTTTCTTCTTTATCCCACACTCAACTTCTTAAGTCTTCTCCCTTCTTCAGAATATTACCCTATTTTTCCCCCTTTTTCTATACTTTATTCTGTTCTTTTTTTCTATACTTTATTCTGTTCTACTTCTTTTAAAAAATATGGGTTTATTCTTTCTGTTTCATCCTTCTTCATCTTCTTTTTGTCTTTTCTCCTTTCCTACTACCATTCAATTCTCTTTCCGGTCTTCACTTTTCCCCTCCACATCCTATATTGTTCTTTTCTTTTCTTTCATTTGTTTTCTTTTGATATACCTTTCCCCAGCCCTTTTCATTTTTTTTCTTGTTGTTCACCCTTGTATTTCATTTTAATTTGCTTTTCTTTTCCTTCTATTTTTTGACATCCTCAACTATATTAATTCTTCTCTCTATTTTTTCTTCCTCTCTCCCTTTTCTCTCTCCACTTTTGTTTCTCTGCCCTTTTTCTCATTATTTCCTTTATCTCTCATCTTTTCCTTCTTTCTATTTCTTTTTCTTATATATGTCTCATTCTTCTTTCCCTCTTCAACCATTCTTTCTTTCCTTCCTTCCTGTCCCTCTTCTTCCCCCCTTTCTACTCTTTCTTACCTTTCCTTCTTTTCTCCTTCCCTTCCCTCTTCTCTAAACTCCTTTCTTGTCTCCTATTTTCACTCCTCCCCTATCCTTTCTTCCTTCCCTTCACTCCTCTTCTCTGCTCCTTTTTTTCTGTTCTTTCCTTCCCTCTTTTCTCTCATTCCCTCTCTCCTTCAGCCTCTCCCTCTCCCTTTCCTTCATTCCTCCTCCTTCCTTTATTTCTCTCCCCTCTTTGATACTCCCTTTTATCATCTTCTCTCCCTTCTTTCTCTTTTAATTCTCCTCCCTTTCTTTTTTAACCTCTTTTCTCACCATCCTTTCTTCCCCTCCCCTTCGTATTCCCTCACCTTTTCCTTTCATTGCTCATTCCTCCTCTCCATTTTCTCCCCTTTCTTCCTCAACTCTTCCTTTCCTGACTTCCATCTCTTTCTTATTCCTTCCTTTTCTCTTCTATTTCCTTCCTCTCCCCCTTACTTCTTTCTTTATTTCTTCTCTGCTTCCTCTTCTCTTCTCTCGTTCTTCTTTGTTCTGTCCTTCCTTCCTTTCTACTCCTTTTCTTCTTCCTTTCTTCTTTTCCTCCTGTCCACCCCTTTCTCCTTCCTTTTTTTCCTTCCCTCTTCTTCTCTTATTCATTTCCTCCCTCTTCTTCCTTTTTCCCTCTCTTCTCTTCTTTCTTCCCTCCCTTAACTCCTTCCTTTCTTCTCTGCATTCCTCCTGGATAATCTCCTTTTTTCTTCATCCTTTCCTTTTCTCCCTTCCCTCCTCTCTTCTCTACTTTCTTCCTCCCTTTCCTTCTCTCCTTCCTTCTCTTTCTCCAGTCTTCTCTCCTTCCTTTCTTCTCCTTCTCTGCCTCCATTACACCCTCCTATCCTTTCTTGTCCCTCTTTTTCTCCTTCTTTTCTCCCTCCCTTCCCTCTCTCTTCCCTTCATCTTTTTACTCATTTTGGAAGAAGTGAGAAGGAAGGAAGGAATGGAAGGGAAGATAAAGAAGAAAGGAATGAAAGGAGAGCAAAAGAAGGAAAGAAAGAGGGGAAGGAAGGAAGGAGAGGAGAGGGAGGGAAGGAGAGAAAGAAGGGATGAAAAGGAAGGAAGGAAGGAGAGGAGAGGGAAGAGAAAGAGGGGTGGAAGGAAGGAAAGAGAGAAAGAAGGGGATAAAAGGAAGCAAGGAGAGGGAATGAGTAAATGGAGAGGAAAGGAAGGAGAGAAAGAAGGGGGAGAAAAGGAAGGGGTGAGAGAAAGAAGGAAGAGAAAAGAAAGAAGAGAAAGAAGGGGAGAAAAGGAAGGTAAGGGAGGGAAGGAGAAAAAGAAGGAGCGGAGTTGGAGGGAAGGAGAGAAAAGAGAAGAGAGGGAGGGAAGGAGAGAAAGAAGGGGTGAAAAGGAAGGAAGGAGAGGAAAGGAGAGGGAAGAGAAAGACGGGTGGAAGGAAGGAGAGAAAGAAGGGAAAGAAAAGGAAGGAAGGAGAGGGAAGGAGTGAAAGAAGGAGAGGAAAGGAAGGAGAGAAAGAAGGGTAGACAAAAGGAAGGAAGAAAAGAAAGCGGGAGAGAAAGGGAAGGAGAGGAGAGGAAGTATAGGGAGGGAAGGAAAGAAAAGCAAGAAAGGGAGGGAGGAGAGGAGAGGGAATGAGTGGAAGAAGGATAAAAAAGGAAGGAAGGGGAGGAGAGGGAGAGAAGGAGAGAAAGAAGGGGTGAAAAGGAAGAAAGGAGAGAAGAGGAGAGGGAAGAAGAAAAAGAGGGGTGAAAGGAATGAAGGAGATGGAAGGAAGAAAAGAAGGAGAGGAAAGGAAGGAGAGAAAGAAGTGGGGAGAAGAAAGGAAGGAACAAGAGAAAGAGGGGAGAAAAGGAAGGAAGGAGAGAAAGAAGGGGGGAGAAAAGGAGTGAAAGAAGGAGAGGGAGGGAAGGAGAGAAAGAAGGGAGAGAAAAGGAAGGAAGGAGAGGAGAGGGAAGGAGTGAAAGAAGGACAGAAAAGGAAGGAAGGACAGGAGAGGGAAGAAGAGAGAGGGGTGGAAGGAAGGAATGAGAGAAAGAAGCAGGAGAAAGGGAAGTTAGGAAGGAAGGAAGGAGAGAGAAGTAGTGAAGTTGGCGAGGAAATGAAGGAGAGAAAGAACTGGGAGACGAAAGGAAGGAAGAAGAGAAAGAGGGGGAGAAAAGGAAGGAAGGAGAGAAAGAAAGAGAGAAAAGGAAGGAGAGGAGAGGAAGGAGAGGGAGAGTGGAAAGAAAGAAGGGGGAGAAAAGGAAGGAATGGAGGAAGGAGAGGAGAGGGAGAGGAGAGAAGGAAGGGGTGAAAAGGAAGGAAGGAGAGAAGAGAAGAGGGAAGAAGAAAAAGAGGGAAGGAGTGAAATAAGGAGAGGAAAGGAAGGAGAGAAAGAAGTGGGGAGAAGAAAGGAAGGAAGAAGAGAAAGAGGGGAGAAAAGGAAAGAAGGATAGAAAGAAGGGGGAGAAAAGGAGTGAAAGAAGGAGAGGGAAGGAAGGAGAGATAGAAGGGGGGAAAGGAAGGAGAGAACAAAGGGGAGACGAAAGGAAGGAAGAGAAAGAGGGCTAGAAAGGAAGGAGAGGAGAGGAAGTATAGGGAGGGAAGGAGAGAAAAGCAAGGAAGGGAGGGAAGGAGAGAAAAGCAAGGAAGGGAGGAAGGAGAGGAGAGGGAAGAAGAAAAAGAGGGGTGAAAGGAAGGAAGGAAGGAGAGTGAAGGAGTGAAAGAAGGAGAGGAAAGGAAGGAGAGAAAGAAGTGGGGAGAAGAAAGGAAGGAATAAGAGTAAGGGCAGTGTTCTCCCCAGGCCCTTTTAGCATCTCGGGACTGAGACGCTATCGTAATTTGCTGAGATGCTATCAGTCTTTACCGAGACGCTATTTCAAATAGTTAAAAATACAAAGGTTTATGAAGCCACTACTGACTGATTGATGATCATAGAGTAATTGACACATTTACAAATCTAAACCAATTAACAATGAAATCAATGGTCATGGTTTTGTCAATTAATTAGGAAATATCGATCTTTGAACTGATTAGCCATGCAGACTGCAGGTGAACACCTTTTGCGAAGTGAATTATTTCTATTGGACAACCAACCAGGACCAATAGGATTTGACCAAAACAAAAACAAACATATGCACACATGCTTTTATTCAGGTGTGTTATTAGAACATGAGCCGTTAAATTCTAAATAAACAGTCATAACCCATACCCAATATAAAGAAAATGCTTTTTACCTCAATGAAACATGATTAATTCAATTGTAACATTTGTTATTCCAAAATATTGATTTCTAGATATATTGTTTGACCTTTGGTCTCAACAGGAAGTCTAAAAATAGATTCCCAATTTCCCATTACCTTATCTAGCATTTTCTCCTTTTGGCAGGAGAATATGATTCTGTCAACTTAGTGACTCTTAACCAGTGTGAATGAAATGTAAACATTTGTACTTGGTAATTTATTTATGCCAAAGACAAAAGCTATTTAATTACTTTTTAGCTCACCTGGACCGAAGGTCCAGGTGAGCTATTACCATCACTTGGCGTCCGTCGTCATCGTCGTCGTCGTCGTCTGTCGTCGTCGTCTGTTAACAATTTTTCAAAAATCTTCTCCTCTGAAACTACCAAACAGAATTTAATGAAACTTGGTATGAATGATCCTTAGGGTGTCCTGCACCAAACTTGTGTTTTGATTTTTGATCCGTTAAAAAACATGGCCGCCGTTACTAAAAATAGACTAGGGGGGTCAGACTACTGTTTTTGGCTTATAAATCAAAAAGTATAAGAGATAGAGGAAATCTGAGGCCACGCTACTGATTCAGCATCAAAAGCTCTACAAAAGTCTCCATTTGGTCAAAGTTGTCAGATGACCCCTTATAGGGGTTACGGCCCCTTGAAGGTGAAAAATAGCATTTTTTCATGTTTTTGGCCTACAGAATGAAAACTATTGCAGATAGAGATTAGCTGTTGCTTGCTTAAATGTTCAGCTCATTTAGCTCTACAAAAGTCTCCATAGGGTCGAAGTTGTCAGATCACCCCTTATAGGGGTTACGGCCCCTTAAAGGTGAAAAATAGCCATTTTTCATGTTTTTGGCCTACAGAATGAAAACTATTGCAGATAGAGATTAGCTGTTGCTTGCTTAAATGTTCAGCTCATTTAGCTTTACAAAATTCTCCATAGGGTCGAAGTTGTCAGATGACCCCTTATAGGGATTACGGCCCCTGAAAAATAGCGATTTTTCATGTTTTTGTCCTACAAAATGAAAACTATTGCAGATAGAGATTAGCTGTTGCTTGCTTAAATGTTCAGCTCATTTAACTCTACAAAATTTTCCATAGGGTCGAAGTTGTCAGATGACCCCTTATAGGGGTTACGGCCCCTGTAAAATAGCGATTTTTCATGTTTTTGTCCTACAAAATGAAAACTATTGCAGATAGAGATTAGCTGTTGCTTGCTTAAATGTTCAGCTCATTTAGCTCTACAAAATTTTCCATAGGGTCGAAGTTGTCAGATGACCCCTTATAGGGGTTACGGCCCCTGAAAAATAGCGATTTTTCATGTTTTTGGCCTACAGAATGAAAATTATTGCAGATAGAGATTAGCTGTTGCTTGCTTAAATGTTAAGCTCATTTAACTCTAAAAAAATCTCCATAGGGTCGAAGTTGTCAGACAACCCCTTATAGGGGTTACAGCCCCTGAAAAATAGTGATTTTTCATGTTTTTGGCCTACAGAATGAAAACTATTGCAGATAGAGATTAGCTGTTGCTTGCTTAAATGTTCAGCTCATTTAGCTTTACAAAATTCTCCATAGGGTCGAAGTTGTCAGATGACCTCTTATAGGGATTAATGCCCCTGAAAAATAGCGATTTTTCATGTTTTTGTCCTACAAAATGAAAACTATTGCAGATAGAGATTAGCTGTTGCTTGCTTAAATGTTCAGCTCATTTAACTCTACAAAATTTTCCATAGGGTCGAAGTTGTCAGATGACCCCTTACAGGGGTTACGGCCCCTGAAAAATAAACATTTTTCATGTTTTTGGCCTACAGAATGAAAACTATTGCAGATAGAAGATTAGCTGTTGCTTGCTTAAATGTTCAGCTCATTTAGCTCTACGAAAGTCTCCATAGGGTCGAAGTTGTCAGATAACCTCTTATAGGGGTTACGGCCCCTGAAAAATAGCGTTTTTTCATGTTTTTGGCCTACAGAATGAAAACTGTTGCACATAGAGATTAGCTGTTGCTTGCTTAAATGTCTCCATAAGGTCGAAGTTCTGTTGCTTGCTTAAATGTCTCCATAAGGTCGAAGTTGTCAGATGACTCCTTATAGGGGTTATGGCCCCTTATAGGTGAAAAATGGTGTTTTTGGCCTATAGAATGAAAACTATTGCAGGTAAAGAAAAGCTGTTGCTTGCTTATATGTTCAGCTCATTCAACTCTACAAAAGTATAGGGTCAACATCAAGACCAGGTGAGCGATTCAGGCTCCTGGGAGCCTCTTGTTATTGCTTCAAACCCAGGCAAATGGCTTTCAGGCCTGTCTTTTTCTCTTCCATCCTTGGTAACTGGATGCAGTTCACTGAGAGCTCATAGATAACAAAAGACAAACTGATGTTTTAGCTATTGTTAAATTGCTACAATCAGTTTTACTCCAACTCTTTCTTAATATGGAACTATAGTATCCATAGCTTGAAGGTAGACTTACATCAAATGGGGTGGGTGGTGAAGGGAAGAAAGGGGGGTATCATAAAACATGTATACATGGTCAAGAACTACTCATAAATTGATGGTGAAACGTCGATCGACATGATTTTTTATCTTTCTGACACCTGATATTGTTTACGCAAAATGTAATGCTATCCAAAATTTCTGGGGAGAACACTGAAGGGGAAAAAAGGAAGGAAGGAGAGAAAGCAGGGGGAGAAAAGGAGTGAAAGAAGGAGAGGGAGGGAAAGAGAGAAAGAAGGGAGAGAAAAGGAAGAGAGGAAGGAAGGAGAGGAGAAGGAAGAAGCAAGAGGGGTGGAAGGAAGGAAGGAGAGAAAGAAGGGGGAGAAAAGGAAGTGAGGAAGGAAGGAAGGAGAGAGAAGTAGTGAAAATTGGAGAGGAAAGGAAGGAAAGAAAGAACTGGGAGACGAAAGGAAGGAAGAAGAGAAAGAGGGGGGAAAGGAAGGAAGGAGAAAAAGAAAGGGAGAAAAGGAAGAAGAGGAGAGGGAGGGTGGAAAGAAAGAATGGAGAGAAAAGGAAGGAAGGGAGGAAGGCGAGGAGGGGAAGAGAAGGAGAGAAGGAAGGGGTGAAAAGGAAGAGAGAGAAGAGGAGAGGGAATAAGAAATAGAGGAAAGGAGTGAAAGAAGGAGAGAAAAGGAATGAGAGAAAGAAGTGGGGAGAAGGAGGGAAGAAGAGAAAGAGGGGAGAAAAGGAAAGAAGGATAGAAAGAAGGGGGAGAAAAGGAGTGAAAGAAGGAAAGGGAGGGAAGGAGAGAAAGAAGGGGAGAAAAAGAAGGAAGGAGAGAAGGAGAGGGAAGGAGTGAAAGGACAGAAAAGGAAGGAGAGAAAGAAGGGGTGAAAAGGAAGGAAGGAGAGGAAAGAAGAGAAAGGGGTGGAAGGAAGGAAGGAGAGAAAGAAGGCGGAGATAAGGAAGTAAGGAGAGAAAGGAGGGAGAAAAAAAGAGAGACAGGAGAGAGGAAGAAAAAAGGAAGGGGAGAAGAAAAAAATGATAGTAGGGAAGGAAGGAAGGAAGGAATTAATGAAAGAAGAGGGGAGGAAGAAATGGAAGTAGGAGAGGGATGGAAGTAGAGAAATGTGGAGAAGAAAAGGAAGGAGAGAAAGGAGGGGGAAGAAAGGAAGGAGGAAAGGTACAAAAAAAGGGAGTGCAGAGAAAAGGGAGATAAGGAGGTAAAGAAAGGAAGGATGGAAGAGATAGGAAATAGAGAAGGGAGGGAAGGAAGTAGAGAGGAGAGGAGGGAAAGAAGGGATGAGAAGAGGAGAGGAGTGAAGAAAGGAAGAACAAATGGAGGGAAGGAAAAACAGGAGTGAAGAAAGAGGGTATGAAAAAAAGGATGGAGGGAAGGAAAAGAAGAAAATTAATGAATGAAGTTGAACATAGAATGATTGAGCATTTAAAATGAAACAGCAGATGAGAATAGAAGTGAGGAACTTTAACTGCAAGCTTTCCTTGTACAAACTAGCGACTAATCTATGATCATAAGTTAGTACTAGGGTTGTGCATGGGTAGTAAACAGTTAGACTACATTAACAAGACATCTTTAAAACAACATGAAAGACTTCATAGACTTATGTCAATTTGTTTAAATAAGATATATTATCCACTCACTTTTCAAATATTTCACTTAATACTGGACGTTTGTTTTTTTGTTTAACTTTTTTAGGGTGTATGTGTTTGTGTATGGTTTGGGGTTTTTTATTCCTTTTTTTTTTGGTGTGTGCGTGTGTTTGGCTAAACACCCTTTTTACCTGGATTCAACAGGTAATTCAGTTAATTTAAGTTCTGCATATTGACTTAAATTTTTCATTGTGAAAAAGAAAAGAAAAACGTTGCACTATAATCATCCTTCTATTTAAAGCTGTTTGGATAAAATTGATATTTTCAAAATCTTCATTTATATTCTGAACAGCAAGTTTTTGTTCAGCAAGAGAAATTCTATTCACTTATTTTGTAAAAAGCACAGGTAAGGCAATTATCAAATAATTCATAGATTCTCATCCAAATTTCTTTAAAAAATGGGACGGGAGGACGAATTTTATTTTTATATTTTTTATCCATTTTGATAAAATATTCTGCCATTTTAAAGAAAAAATGGACAAAAGTTAACAAAATTTCCTAAAAATCAAAATCACATTTTTGAGGGGGCTAAAATAATAGGGGAGGGAGGGGATGAGAATTTAGGATATTTTCTATAATGGTCTAAAGTGAAGATAGGTTATTAAATCTTGCAAGTGCCATTGAGTTAAAGTTAAGTGTAAGCAATGTTACACATGTATAATTCCCACCTGTTCAAATTGGCATTATAGTGTTAAACATACTTTCAATGATAACAGAGTGTGTGTTCTTATGGTGGAGATAATCATTGTTGACCCTGTGCATGTTATTGGCAATCCTTATTACATACAGGTTTTTGTAAATTACCAATCTAAACTCAAAAATCTACTACCTGAGTGGTATCATTCTATTTTATTTACAAGGTTGGGCGGAGCTTAATTTTCTCAGTCTTTAAGGAAGGATATAAATGAAGAAGTCCAAAATAATTGACCAATGACAAACGTGGTCAATAAAATAGAGTCATAATTGACAAGTGGTCAATAGTGGTACCTTAGACCACGAGGTAACCCAGGCCCATTATGGTATAAGACTTGAAGCTTGTGTTTGACATTCAAACCCTGGGAGCCCCAGGTAGGAAAAAAGTTGCTCACTTGGGGCAGAACGAGAACAACCTGGATAATGACGTAGTAATATAATATGTAACCTAAGTTGTTCAGAATGTAGACTTTTAATTGTTAAAAAGATCATTGACCTATACAAAACAGAGGTCAACCGCATTCTGTTGTATATTTCAACCCTGGGAAAATTATCCAGGGAGGGAATATCAAACGCGCCCGAAATCTACCATCACAGTTATATAACTTACTTTAGTTGCTGATTCTACATTTAAACTGTCCATTGTCATCTTGTAATATTCTGTTTCACCCGATTCTGAAAAACACAAAAAAGTTTAAAGAATCCAGATATCAAGAAGAATTGAAACACTGATTGAATACATTGTTACATAGAATATTTTCAGAATTTTTCTATAAATCTTATATAACTTGATATCAGAAATCTTCCAACAAAAAGTTTCATTCAAAATTGTTGAAAAGACTGAATTTAAAACTTTTAATGAAGCTCTGCTCATATAAGGACTTATAAACAAAAACAAAATGTTTATTGTGGTTTCATTATTATTTGTAGAGGATCAATTTTCTTGGTTTTCGTGGCTGGCCTTCACCCTCGAAATCTGATACCCAACGAAAAGGAAAATTTATATTATTCTGTGTGTTAATGAGATCAGAAACACAAATTTAAGAATCCAAGAAATATTCTCTTTAGCATCACAAAATCCCATGAAATGAATCAACAATTCTTGCAAATATCAAGTTCATTAGAAGTTTGACCCCTAAAAAACTTGACAAACAAACCAACTTGTATAAAAGAAAACTTATGGCTAGATAGGTAAGTAACTGTAGGTAAGTATTAGACCACTTCGATAAATCAATCTTGTTTTCCTTCATTATCAAATCTTTCTAAGTAAGAAAGAGAAATTAGAAATATAGAAACATTTATCGACTGATGTAAAAATCACCAAATTATGGTAAAAATTACAACCTGTCTAAAAGATAGAAAATAACAATTGAGGTGAACTTTTTTTTATCAAATTACAAATATCAAGAAACAATTATGAATTAACTCTTTTTAATTGCTTTTCATTAATATTAAAGATAAACACCATATCAATCAATTCAAGAATGAAATCAATATGTTTCCTTGTACACATTGAGAGTCATTTCGATTGTTTAAAAGGGGAGATAATTTAAAATTTTATCTATCAGCAGATAATATTTCATACAGATTTATAATTATAAGGTACAACTAGAGGCTCCCAGGAGCCTGAATCGCTCACCTGATCTCTTATGCCAAAGTTTGAATAAATTTCACAAACTTTCAAGTATACAGAGTTGCAAAACAATCCCTTAAGTGGTTTCAGAGAAGATTTTGAAAATCAGTTTAAATTAATAGAAAAACAGTTCAAGGGCAATAACTCCTGTAAGGACCTTTTGATGCTGAATAAGAAAAGTTGCTTCGGTTTTTCTCTATCTCTTATACTTTTCGAGTTATAAGCCAAAAACAATGGTCTGACCCCCCTGTTCTATTTTTAGCAACGGCGGCCATGTTGATTGGTCGACATGTATATAATTCACAAACTTGGTAGAGGACATCCTAAAGATCAAGTATACCAAGTATCAATGCAATCCCTTCAGTGGTTTCAAAGAATAAGATTTTTAAAAATCAGTTAAAAATAATGGAAAAAACAGTTAAAGGGGAATAACTCTTAAACGGCTGATCTGACAATTTTGACCCTGAAATCATTTTTGTAGATCTCAATGAGCTTAACAATTTTGTAATGCTAACTTTTTCTCTAGCTCTAACGATTTTCAAGATATAGTCCAAAAGCTGCTAAAATGGTCAATTTTGACGATTAAAGGGCAATAACTTCTATAAGGAGTCGTTTCACAACTTCGACTCAATGGAGAGTTTCGTTGAGCTTTTGATGCTGAACAAGGTAGGTTGCTTCGGATTTTCTCTATCTCTTATACTTTTCGAGTTATAAGCCAAAAACAATGGTCTGACCCCCCTGTTCTATTTTTAGCAACAGCCGCCTTATTGGTTGGTCGACATGTATATAATTCACAAACTTGGTAGAGGACATCCTAAAGATCAAGTATACCAAGTATCAATGCAATCCCTTCAGTGGTTTCAGAAAAGAAAATTTTCAAAAAATCAGTTAAAAATAATGGAAAAAACAGTTAAAGGGGAATAACTCTTAAACGGCTGATCTGACAATTTTGACCCTGAAATCATTTTTATAGATCTCAATGAGCCTTACAATTTTGTAATGCTAACTTTTCCTCTAGCTCTAACGGTTTTCAAGATATAGTCCAAAAACTGCTAAAATGGTCAATTTTGACGATTAAAGGGCAATAACTTCTATAAGGAGTCGTTTCACAACTTCGATTCAATGGAGAGATTTGTAGAGCTTTTGATGCTGAACATGGAAGGTTGCTTCGGATTTTTTCTATCTCTTATACTTTTCGAGTTATAAGCCAAAAACAATGGTCTGACCCCCCTGTTCTATTTTTAGCAACGGCGGCCATGTTGGTTGGTCGACCTGTATATAATTCACAAACTTGGTAGAGGACATCCTAAAGATCAAGTATACCAAGTATCAATGCAATCCCTGCAGTGGTTTCAGAGAAGAAGATTTTTAAAAATCAGTTAAAAATAATGGAAAAAACAGTTAAAGGGGAATAACTCTTAAACGGCTGATCTGACAATTTTGACCCTGAAATCATTTTTGTAGATCTCAATGAGCCTAACAATTTTGTAATGCTAACTTTTTCTCTAGCTCTAACGATTTTCAAGATATAGTCCAAAAACTGCTAAAATGGTCAATTTTGACGATTAAAGGGCAATAACTCCTATAAGGAGTCGTTTTACAACTTCGACTCAATGAAGTGATTTGTAGAGCTTTTGATGCTGAACATGGAAAGTTGCTTCGGATTTTTTCTATCTTTTATACTTTTCGAGTTATAAGCCAAAAACAATGGTCTGACCCCCCTGTTCTATTTTTAGCAACGGCGGCCATGTTGGTTGGTCGACCTGTATATAATTCACAAACTTGGTAGAGGACATCCTAAAGATCAAGTGTACAAAGTTTCAAAGCAATCCCATCAGTGGTTTCAGAGAAGAAGATCTTTGAAGAAAAGTTAACGACGGACGACGGACGACGGACGACGGACGCCTAACGATGACAATAGCTCACATGACCCTTCGGGTCAGGTGAGCTAAAAAGTGACAATCATTATCGTAGGGTTTAATGGGACAGCTCTTAAAGATAACAAAACAAAATCAATTGAGGTCTCAGTGCAACCCATCACGTTGTTTCATTTTTTTTTATAAAATGACTGAAGTGTACCTTTTAATAAGTTTTTGAAAAGTTTTTTAAAAGATCCTGTGTAAGTTTTTGAGCTTCAGAAACAGTGGAAGATGAAGAAGGGATGATCGAACCCTACCCTGTTCATAAGAAATTTTGTGCAATTTTGTGGCAAAATTGGCCAGAAACCCCCCTTTTCATCCTCCTTAGACTTTAGGTCAAACACCCTTTTGACTTTTGATCTGCCCGTGAGAAAATACCAGGGGCTGATCCAGAAATTTTCGAAAGGGGGGGGGGGGGGGGGGGGGTTCCAAATACTGGGTTCTGTGGGCCAAAGGGGGGGGTTCAAGACCAATTTTGCTGAAAATCTGCACAAAAATTTAAAAATTTCGGAGGAAAGGGGGGGTTCCGACCCCCAAACCCCCCCCCTCTGGATCCGCCACTGAATACAATGGAGGTACCTAAATTGCATGATGAACAGATGGACAAACCTAATTTGGCATTCAAGGTCACATGTAAATAATAACCTTCTAAATAACAAGTTTTGGATAAAAGGCCAACATAAAAATATATCCAAGATTTTCATCCCTTCAGCCCTAATTTTCTCAGCTGCCTCCAAAAATTTTCATTATAATTTTTTTGGCAAATTTTGTCAATTTTTTTGACTGTTTTCTTTAAAATGGCAGCATATTTTATCAAAATGGATAAAAAATATAAAATAAAATTTGTCCGCCCCAGATGAGAACAAAGGTAATAACAAAACTACTGAACTTGAAAGATCAATCTCATAGTCCAGAGAAAATGACAAAAACAAATCAGTCATACCGGAGAATTTGTGGATCGCAATAGTCCTGACTTGGTACAGGCATTTCAAACAAAATGGTGGGTTAAACCAGGTTTTATTGCACCAAACCTCCCTCTTCCATTGCAATCATAGGAATCTAAAAATCATTTCATTATGGCCTTACCAAACCTACCATTTCTGTTTAATCTAGTTTTGACATTAGCTCTAAGGGCACTGTCTCTTTGTTCCTTTATGTCTGTCACTAACTTTGTCTGTAAACTCAGCTGTTCAGACAGTTCATCAACCCTCTGTTGTAATGTTTCTATCTCTTCTCTAGCATTCACAAGGTCCTCCTAAAATTAATTCACAATCCAAAATTTTTATTCTAGTAATATTTTTATCAATTTAATAAGTTATAGTACAATGTAATTACTGTCTTATTTTACTACTGTTTACTCTTGTATTAGTATACATTTTTGTGGTTTCACAAAAAAAGACATTTTGTGGGATTTTTGATTTTTTAGTTTGACATTGATTTCATTAAGCAGCATGTGGAAAGTCAAAATAACACTTATTTGGATTCTTATTTTCATGTTTTACAAACACAAAGAAAAAAACCAATATTCCATTAATAAACCACAGTACTTTTTGCTCCTCAAAATGTCAATGTAATGCTGATTTGGCATCCTTTTTTGATTGATTGATTTCATGACTGTTGCTTGTTTTATATTTGTTTATATCCAATCAGCAATATTGCAACCATAAGCAAGACTAAACCAGTTGTAATACTTTGTTTTTTCCAACTTTATTGGATGGAAATCTCCTTGATACTCTTGGATTTTTACCTTCCAACTATTTGATTCAAATGTATGTAACATAAATGAGCTAAGAAAAATACTGTGAAAAAGCTCATAAAAGGATACCTTTGGTTCATATTAAACTTGATATTGGAATAACAATTTATCTCCCCTGAAAATATCTATGAGCAAGTATTATTTCTTCATGTACATATTCATTTTCATGTTAAGCATAAAAAATCCATCAAGGGGTTTAAGAGAAGATACATTTACAATATTTAAATGTTAATTTACAAAATTTACATTTACAAAATGTGGACAAACAAGGTAATTCCTATATACCCCCACCCTAACCTTTGTTTAACAACTCTACCTGTTGAGTATATGTTTTGATTGCTTCATCACTTGACATATTACTGATGATGTCATCAGGGTCAAGGTCATTGTCCTTCATATCGGTGAGTATATGCCGTAGTTTGTCCCATCGATCTTCTTCCGTCATGGCGCTAAAAAATCATCATAAAAGTTATATTTTTGACTGCATAAAATTAAGAAGATTTAAGATATTGTAAAGGTACTTATTTTCACGGGGAATTTATTTTCATAGATTTTGTGATACGGCATATTTTCCAAATCAAATACCTGCGAAATGAAACAATATGTATACAAGTGTGGCCACTAGAAGTATGTCTCGCCTGCGGGCACCATCACAAAAATCATCTACCTAGGCTTTCATTTCTTGATATAAATACAAAAAGTGTCTCTTTACAAACATCAGATGCCTAGCTATTATACTTCATTGTCCACAAAAGTCCGGCCTGAAAAAAGACCTAATTTTACAGTCACTCACTCACTGGAGCGTGAAAATTGGGTCAGGGTAACACGGCATGGTGACAGCAGCATAGACCATAACCTGAACTGTCGGTATACCAAATATCAGATGCCTTATTATTATACTATTCAAGCAATTCATTGTCCACAAAAGTCTTACAAAAAAGTTTACGGCATGAAAAAAGACCTAAGTTCACGGAGTCACTTGAGCGTGAAAATGGGGTCAAGGTCAAATGGCATGGTGACAGTTGCGTAGACCATAACCTGAACTGTCTGTATACTAAATATAAGATGCCTAGCTATCATACTTTTCCAGCAATTCATCGTCCACAAAAGTCTTACAAAAAAGGTTTACAGCCTGAAAAAAGACCTCAGTTCACAGAGTCACTGGAGCCTGAAAATGGGGTTACGGTCACAAGGCATGGTGACAGTTGCATAGACCATAACCTGAACTGTCTGTATACCAAATATCAGATGCCTAGCTATTATACTTTTCCAGCAATTCATCGTCCACAAAAGTCTAACAAAAAGTTTACGTCGTCGTTTCCGTCGCGGCCGCCATCGTGGCTGGAAAGTAATACCTATGTCTCGCCTTCAGCGACTATTCATCGCAGGCGACACAAAAATGAATAGAAAACACAAAATAAAGTACCTGTGAACTTGGGACGAAATCATATATTTGTGAAAATAAGTATCTTTACAGTAATAAATACAAAAACATAGTTCATAATATTTTTGTTTGGCATTTTTTGTTTTCATCAAAGATTTTAAACTGACACTGTTAAGGGATAACATGTCATGAACTATTACTCCAAAGTTTATTCTATTTTGTTGTAACCTTGTAATGTTCATTGTCACATTTTCTTGCATTCTTTTTTTTTATCTTATCTTACGACATATCAATAATTTGTTTTAAAGAGTTCTTAGGAGTACAAAAATACCTACCCTAGATCTTGTACAGCTACAATATAAAGTTCCGGACTGTCTTGTAAAATCTGTTGTATAATATTGTCATCACTCAAGTGGTAGGACAAATACCCATTCAGCTCAAGGATTCTTAAACAAAACCCAAATCAATAATTAGAAATAATAAAAAGAAATTATCATCTTCAGTGGATTGAATGATTTTTGTGGGTATAAACTTGGTATAGTCTTATTGGATTTTTTGTCAACATGCAAAAGGAACGACAAATGCCCAATCAACTCAAGGATTCTGAAATATACAAATATGAATCACTCACATTTCATTCACATGGGTAATACTGATTTTTTTATCCTTATTCAGAAGTAAATGTTAATCATCATCACAGATATAACAAAACACGCCTACGGTATTCAATTTTAATTTCAGCTATAAATGATAATGGTTAGTATAGTATAAAGGCGCCATTTCTGTAAAGTTAGTCGCATCCCAAACATAAGAAGAAGAAGAATTGTCATAAATTACTGATTTTTTTTTTATCCTTATTCAATAGTTAATGAAAGCAAAGGTGTAAAGCCACATTTTAAGCATTCCAGTCAAAGTTTATCGACCTCCTCCTTACTTCTAAATTCCTTTTGAGCAGTTTAATTAAAACTACTATTATAGTAATTTTCATTGTGGATTTTTAAATTGTCACTGATTTATTGAGTTCTGTCATGTACACTTATTCCACATCTGATAAAAATCTGTCAAAGTCAAAAATGGCTGGATTTCATTAAACAGGAGGTAGGTGACCTGATGCTGCATATCAAATGTTACGAAAATTTCTTCCCAGCCCACACACTGCCCAACCACACGCCCGACATTCACCATTTTGTAACCCGGATTTTTTACTCCTTGAAATCCAGCCAAAAATCTATTTGAAATCCCCAAACTGCTTTTCTCTTACCTACAACCAATCAGAAATGCTGTATTGTCAGCTGTTTTGCTGATGAACAGGTTACCAGTTGAATCTCTTTGGAGAGCAATGTTGAACTGGTCAGAATGCTTCTGGATACAGGCACACTTCACTTCCTGTTGATAATGACCTCCAAGTAGGTCAAAGAGAGTAAACCTACTGGTGACCTGCTTTTTCTAAAAATAGAACAATTTTTTTAACACAGAACATAAACTGGCAGAAGTTTATGTTATGAAGAGACGCTTATAAACTTGTCATGCATAATGAAAAGCTATGCCGAGCACAGCATGATACCACCGTCACATGTAGTTGACAGAATTTATTGAGGAATACAATAAAAAAAGAATTATAAAATCAGATAAAAAATAAATATTCTTCAGAAGTTTTGTCACAACAACCATTTAAGCCCCTTTTGGCACTTTTTCTAAAAAAGGGAAGGGGCCAGAAACCCCAAATGCCATACAAACCATCCTTTAGTGGATAGAAACATCATATCAAAATTTCATAACAATCGGTCAACATTTACTCAAGTTATTGCATGGAAACCAAATGTCCCCAGACAATGCAAAAGCAGACGGCGACGAGGACATTGCCATAACATTATGCGACCACAATTTTTTTGCAGTTGTATATAAATATTAGTACATAGAATACATGATTTACTTATAAAGGAATGGAATTTCAACTTGATCAGGTTAATGTTTGCAAGGAAGATTTAGAACAACTCATTAGATGTACTAGAGTGGTGTTTTTTTCGTAGATATAGTCTGTGTCTTAAATATTCAGTAAAAAACAGGAAGTTTATAAATTAAAGTGAAAAAGCTTTACATCATATAAAGAAGGAAACTACATACCAAATATCGAGGCTGTGACATGTAGTTGCCCTGAAAACTGGGACAGAATTTTTTGCGATGGCACAGGAAGCGGCCACAAGACGACAGATAGTGCCAGTGCCAACTGCCAAAGAAACCCCTATATGTCGCTTTGCAACATGTAGCAGGAGACATAAAAAAAGGAAAACATATAGAGTATATAATTATGTATGACAAATATTATATCATTAATATTTTTTTAAATCTGTCAAAGTAAAAAATGGCTGGATTTCGTAGGAAGTAGATTAGCGACAGACCTGAAATCAAATCCCACAGTATGGGACCACATGCTGATGCTGCATACCAAATATCAAGAGGCCATGATGAGTAGTTGCTAAGAAAACTGTTACAAAAATTATTACCCCTCCATCGGCTGCCCGACCAAGATTATTCATTCCGTGAAATCTGGCCAATGAAACAAAAGATAGGCACAGCAATGTTATATCTAAGGACAGGGAGGTCTTCAACATAGAGCAAACACTCACACCTAAGATTGCTTCTAGCACCATTTAGTCAGGTGGAAGGCTTACTCCATCAATCGAAAAAAAAAACAATTCTACTTTTATTTTGTTTAAAGTTGTTTGACTCAATACATTCAATAGGTCTTTTAATCACTGGTTCTACTTCTACTTCCATAGATTAAAATTGAAGTTTACTAACCTTTCTTGGTGGTTTTTCTAAAGTTTTGACTTTCCTCTGTCTCAACCTTAATATAAAATAATTAATCTGTTTAAAATATCCAAATTATCAAGGCTGTAACAGTAATATTAATGATTTTTTGTCTCATTTGTGAAACATGAGTATGAATTAATTGGTTAAAACTTTAGCTACAATCATGTATAAGAAAAATATTTTGCCATATAATAATAATTGTGGCATCATAATCTTTATTCTTTTGTGCTTAATCCTTTCTTGGGGGTAGCAGAGGGGTCTCAGTCTACCCTCCTGTGTAAATGATTACTTAATCCCGCTTTCCTGGTGAAGTAAGGAATCTAATACTGTGGATTCATTTATTTTCTTGGGTACCAATTTTTGTGGTTTGATGTAAAAGGATCAGTTCGTGGATTCTTAATTTGTGGTCCTGTTGTCTCCAGCATACAGATTATTGTTAAATTTCCTTTTTGTTACATATCTAATTTCGTGGATGAAGACCACCCACGAAAACAACGAAAATTGATACACCACGAATAATAATGAAACCACAGTAACTTTAAAATCCCAGCAGTTTTATTGGTTAAATACTTAATTCCAGGTGAATAAATAAGCCTTTCCCGCTGTCCGGTAAAGGTCCTACCGACCCTCTTTTAAAACAAAAGTTTTTTTTTAAAGTACAGGATTTATTCTCAACTTTTCAAAATAACATTAATGCAATCACAATTTCACACTGTGTATATATTCTTTTAAGCATGTTAAAAGTGGTTAATGCTCTCTCTCTATAGACTGAAAATAATATGGCAAACATCATATACATATAAATGTTTGGCAATGGTCATTTACAGGTAGTTTTTGGGTCAAATTGCATGAATGCAGCATTTTAACAGTGTTGTGTGTTTCTTCATGTTGATGTCTTTAATGCCTTATGGTTTTGTCTTTGATTTTGGAATGCCCCTTTTTTATGTTTTGTTTCATTCTTTAAAAAATAATTGAGGTTATGTAGTTATTTATCCACACTACTTTATTACCCTGATGAAACTTGTGAACCAATCATTGGCTCTGAACACTTCCGTAACTTTGCAATAGGTGATGAAACATTCGATGAGGGTGAAGATTGCGTAGAATTTTGTGTAGGCATAAAAATAACAGGGGATCCTCTTCCATCTTTGGAAATCTGCCTTGCTGCTATATATTTCTCACGATCCACATTACACGTGAAATGATCCATAGCGTCTGGTTCTTCAGCTTCAAGACGTAGCAGTTCATAGATGTGGGATAGTAAAATTTCTTTGTCTTCAACACTAAGGTGGTCATAACTATCTATAAAATACAGACATCAAAAATATTATATTTAATCTTTAAACAATAGAAGGTTGGCTGAGATTATGATTTTTATGCCCCATCTATGAAAGTGGGGGGCATATAGTGTTCCAGTCTGTCCGTCCATCCCAAATTATGCCAGATGTCTTTTGGACATACATGTATTCTTTTTCCTTTTTTTTTATTTAAAGAAATTCAAATTTGCATAAAGCTCAATTACTAAAACTTAATTCTCCAATACACTATATTAAGCTCAATAGCAAAACCTTAAATCTTTATAAAACTTTTTTTCAACATTTCAAAGGTAAAAGAGTGCTTTTAATTTTCATTCATTCTATTCATTCATTGTAATACATGTATATTGCTTTATCCAGGGTTTTTATTTTTTGCATATAACAGCTGTTACATATTAAACATTCATAACAAGATAGTATTGACAAAATAAATTGTGAGTTTCTATTATATTTGTCATGTTCAATAGTCATATGTTTATCATATATGAATAATCTAAGATAATCTATTATCAACCATATGTCACAAGCACATGAAACTTTAATCATCCACATTAAAGAAGCATTAAATATCATGACTATAGAAGAAAATGATATGTGGAATAAGTGTATGCGACACATATACTTGCTTTAGATCATCGGCTCAGCTGCTCTGCTTTTTATTTTAATGTGGTTTAAATGCTTTCTTTTTTTATTTTTAACATGACAACCAATTATTAGCCATGTGTTTCAAGCACATGAAAAAAATCATCCACATTTAAGTTTTTACCATTATTTATCATGAATTTCTTTGTATCACAGGCTCAGCTGCTTTGCTTTCTATTTTAATGTAGTCTAAATGCTATCTTTTTTATTAATAACATGACAATCAAAATCCTCCACATTGTATTGACCATAAATATCATGACTTTCTTTGTATTACAGTCTCAGCTGCTTGATCTTTATTTTAATGTAGTCTAAATGCTATCTTTTTTATTAATAATATAAAATAATCAGTTATTTATAATTTTTTACAAGCACATGGAACTTTAATTATCCACATTAATGACATTTAAGCATTTATCACACTTTCTCTTGATGTCACTGTACTGCTGCTACCTTTATATTAGTATCTACCATGTCTATGCTTTACACATGTGTTTCAATACAAGAAAGTTATGTAGGCCATAACCTGAACTGTCCGTATACCAAATATCAGATGCGTAGCTATTACAATTTTCAAGTACCCGGTAATTCATTTTCCACAAAAGTCTTACAAAGAAGTTTTCAGTCTGAAAAAAGACCTAAGTTCAAAGAGTCATTTCCTTTTCGTTGGATATCAATTTTCATGGTTCAAGGCCACCAAAGAAAATCACGAAAATTAATACCTCACGAATAATAATGAGACCACAGTATTAAAAGTATTTTCTAAGAACAAAGATCAATTTGTAGCAATAAATTGATATTGGAAGAAGAAAGCAACAAGAAGCATATACACAACCATAGGGTTCTCCAAAGATGTTACAATAAACTTACCAAGAAATGGCAGTTTTATCTCAGCCAAGTCTTCACCTTTAACATGATGTCCTGAAAAAAATATTACATCTGTTATTAAAATAAAACTCATAAAACTTGACATTTCAATCATACTTGAAGAGATCTTCTCCAAAATCTGTGCTTGTGATTCTTTTGTCAAAATAGGATTTTTATGCCCCATCTACAAAGTAGGGCATATAGTGTTTGGGTCCATTTGTTTGTTTGTCTGTCCAAATGTTGAAAGATGGGGCATTATGTCTTTTGGACATATTCTTGTTTTTTTAAATGTCAATAATTTTATTTGTTTGTAATAAAGTATATGTGGACATGGTAACCTTATGGTTTTTTTTATATTTGACAAGAATACATGTATGTCCTAAAGGCTAAATGCCCCCATCTGCTGCAAGTTATAATTTCACAATCCAAACCAAACAATCGAATAATTTTTAAAGAACTTGTATGGGAACATGTTAGCCAGGATTTATTAAATATCCAATAAGTTTTAGGTTTGATGATGCTTTGGGTTTTTTGAAAAGTTTTATGATATAATTTAGAGATATTCCTCTTGATTTGTTTTTTAACCTATGAACATTTAATACACATCCACCTACTTTGGAATGTCAGAATAAATTTATGTAGTCCTTCTTTCTCTAACCATCGTATGACATCTGAAGTGGTCCAATGACGTAACTAAAACAATACATGTACATTGATGAAACAAGAGGCTCCCAAGAGCCTGAATCGCTCACCTGATTTACACAGATACATATATTTGTAGATATTATTGTGCTTTATCATATGCGATTTAAATTTTTGAAATATCTTGGTTAGTTTTTAAGATATTGGGCTTAATAAGTGCAAATTTGGCGAAAATTAGGAAAAAGAACAATAACTCCCACATCAGCAGTCAGATCTTTTTTGAAATTTCAGGACAGGTAAATCTTAACATGCTGATCACTTTTGATTCTTACACAATTTTGATATCTGAAACCATTTTTGAGTTATTAGCAAAAAAATGCAATTTATCCCTATGTTCTATTTTTAGCCATGGTGGCCATGTTTTTTACGAATAAAAAATTTGACAATAGAGTTGTAGCAGATAAGCTATTAAACAATGGAAAATGGTATATTTTGACCCTTTAAGGGCCATAACTCCTAAAAGAAATGGTTCTACAGCTTTGACCTAATTACATAAAATGTAGATTTTGACGTGCTTAATCATATGCAATTTGAATTTTTAAATTATCTTGTATAGTTTTCAAGCAAGATACAGGGCTAAATAAGTGCCAAATTTTCAAAAAAATCCAGAAAAAGGGCAATAACTCCTATGTCGATTGTTGGATCTTCTTGAAAATTTCAGAGCAGGTAGATCTTGAGATGCTGATCACTTTTGTCTCCCATCAGAATTTTGATATCTGTAACTATTTTTGAGTAATTAGCAAAAAACTGCAATTTACCCCTATGTTCTATATTTAGCCATGGCGGCCATATTTTTGACGAATCAAAAATCTGAACGATAGAATTGTAGCAATTATGCTATTAAGCAACTGTGCCAAGTTTGGTTGAAGTTGGATGTAAGGTGTCAGACAAGTTCATCTTTGAAATTCAGGGGAAAAGTAATGAAAAATGGTAAATTTTGACGCTTTAAGGCAGGCCATAACTCCTAAAAGAAATGGTTCTACAGCTTTGACCTAATTACATGAAACGTAGATCTTGACGTGCTTAATCATATGCAATTTGAATTTTTAAAATAACTTGTACAGTTTTCAAGATATAGGGCTAAATAAGTGCAAAATTTTGAAAAAATCCAAAAAAAGGGCAATAACTCCTACATCGGTTGTTGGATCTTTTTGAAAATTTCTGGGCAGGTAGATCTTGAGGTGCTGATCACTTTTACCCAGCCAGAATTTTGATATCTGTGACTGTTTTTGAGTTATTTGCAAAAAACTATATTTGACCCCCCTGTTCTATTTTTAGTAACAGCGGCCAATGTTTTTTGACGTATCAAAAAATCCCAAGGCAAACTTTTTGCACAATACCCTAAGGAACAACCATATCAAGTTTGGCTGAAATTAGTCAAGCAGTTTCAGAGAAGAAGAAGACGACAGACGACGAACGGCGGACGCAAAGTGATGGCAATAGCTCACATGACCCTTCAGGTCAGGTGAGCTAAAAAGGTCTGTAATCATTTATATACATGTATATACACATAATGTCACATATCTCGTAACTGCACTATTAGTCTCCATTCTCGTAACTGCACTATTAGTCTCCATTCTCGTGACTGCACTATTAGTCTCCAGGATGAAAG
This sequence comes from Arcuatula senhousia, assembly GCA_963971305.1. Classification (NCBI taxonomy): domain Eukaryota; kingdom Metazoa; phylum Mollusca; class Bivalvia; order Mytilida; family Mytilidae; genus Arcuatula; species Arcuatula senhousia. Next base: position 33,091,759 of record OZ020308.1, read on the forward strand.
GTGGCAACTAGCTGTGGTCTGTTATCTTAACAGGGGTAATGAGGATTATTGAGACAACTGACTGTGGCATTACATGTATTTCCTAACAGGGGCAGGCAATGACAAAGTTAAAATAAAAAAGAACAAATCCTAAAAAACAATTCCAAAATAAATTTCATGAAGAAGGCCGGTTGGCCGAAACGTCGAAAACTGTGTTTGAGTTTTTTTAGTACATGTATATATATATAACTTTACAGGTTCAAAGTTCAAAGTTCACATTACTGTCTGATGTATGGTTGTGTGTGTGCATTTTCGTATGTTGTGCAGTTAGTTTTCATGCTGTTTTTAATGTCGACTGATTTTGTTTCTGCCTATTCGGACTTAAAACACTTCCAATGCGATATTTGGATTCCTTGGCTGATTCTAATTTAGATTTATTCATAAATCATAAATATTATTTTTAAAATTGCTAAAATAAAGTGCATGTTCTTTATGACATAGGGATCAGGTCACTGTACCTTTAACTTGCATCTAAAAATAGCATAAGAGACTGAGGTTTTAAAATTAAAATTTTCACAATAGAGATTATTTCTATAAATAATACCTGTCTCACAATAGTTGGTTCTCTTCTTAATGTTTTCTTCAGAGTTCCCGCTGTAAAAATAAAATAACAAATAAATGTATAGTTTTCAACATAATTTTTTCAGCATGAAAAACTAAATTTTAAAAATATGAAATAATGATTTATAGAAGAAATGCTTTACACATTTGTTACATGTAGTTGCTTTTACAATGCATTTTTGCCAAATACACACGAGAACATATGGTGTATTTATAATACTACATGTACATCGCAGTCCCTGACCTATAATTTCCCATCCTCGATATCACATCCATTTATCTCAACACAAAAGTACTTATAAAACATAATGTTTTAAATATACCATATACGGGTACTGAATATAACATGTCAAAATCTGTACCATCAGCTTAATAAACCTTCAACTCATTGTCATATCAGACATTGAGCAGATGGCCCTTAGGATGATACACATATATATATGTGTTAGGATTTTACACAACTTGTTTAGAAAAGCGAGCATTTTTTTTTATGCTCAGCTTATGCATTAAAACCCATCTTTCCCAAAAAATAAATATAATGATTTACTGTTTGATTTTGTTTCTCCATCACCTGACTGGTTTGACCAATCAGAAAGCAGTAATTTTTCATTTGTCGTCTGCTCTTGATGAACTTCAGACAATGTTTCTTCAATAACCTTCTGCTGTTTGGCATTATCTTCTTGAAGGCGGGACAGACTATCAACCAAATGCTCAGAAGACTTCTCTAAATCCTGTCTCGTGATTGACATTTGCTAAAAATATAAATTAAAAGAATTCATTCAATAATTTGGCAAAATTTTACAACACAAATACATTTTAATGTACATGTACCAAAAAATAGCATGCTTACAATTGTACCACTGTAAACCTACAAAATCTAAAATATTCTTAAGTCGTTGTGTTTACTGAGAGAGTAGAGAATATTCTCAGACTTAAGAATTTTAATTGTTTTGTGGTGCTGGTGATAGATAAAACCTTTTAGCTTACATTTCATACCCAACTTTCCATGATGTTATTTTTCAAAAATACATACAGTGTATCAATAAACTTTTACTATAAACAAGAGTTGACACTAAAGTATGTCTCGCCTGTCGGCACCACCACAGAACTCATTGAAGGTTTAGCTGGGCCATCAGAAAAGTTAAGGTCAAGGTCATGTGACAAGTGACAGAATTCAATTTAACCATCACAAAAATGTCTAAAGTGTGTTCTAGATAACATAGTTATTGAGAAACAATGAAAAACATTCACTAAGTCATTCAACCATGAAAATCACAAAGTTCACAAAGTCACTGAACTATGAAAATTGGGTCATGGTCACGTGTAGACAAAAACCTCAGATGTCTGTATACAAAACATCAGATGGCTAGCTATTATACTTTTCACTTCATTCATTTTCTACAAAAGATTTAATTGTCCCAAAAATCATCTAAGTCCACAGAGTCACTGAACCATGAAAATTGTGTCAAGGTCACAGGACATGGTGTCAGTTGCATAGACTAAAACTCAAGGTGTCTGTATATCAGATATCAGACGCCTAGCTTTTATACTTTTCACTTAATTCATTTTCCACAAAAGTCTTACAAAGGTTTTTTTTGGCTCGAAAAAGCATCTAAGTTCACAGAGTAACTGAACCATGAAAATCGGGTCAGGGTCTAATGGCATGGCACCAGTTGCAAAGACCATAACACGAAGTGTCTGTATACCAGCTATGAGATGCCTAGCTATTATACTTTTCACTTAATTCATTTTCCACAAAAGTCTTACAAAGGGGTTTTTTGGCCTGAAAAAACATCTAAGTTCATAGAGTCGCTAAACAATGAAATAGGGGTCAGGGTTAAACAACATGGTGCCAGTTGCATAGACCATAACCCACATGTCTGTATACCAAATATCAGATGCCTAGCTATTATACTTTTCTTGGAATTCATTTTCCACAAAAGTCTTACAAAGGGTTTTTTTTGGCCCAAAAAAACATCTAAGTTCACAGAGTCGCTGAACCATTAAATTGGGATCAGGGTCAAAAGGCATGGTGCCAGTTGCGTAGACCAAAATCCCAACTGTCTGTATACCAAATATCAGATGCCTAGCTATTATACTTTTCTTGGAATTCATTTTCCACAAAAGTCTTACAAAGGGGTTTTTTGGCCCGAAAAAACATCTAAGTTCACAGAGTCGCTGAACCATGAAATTGGGATCAGGGTCAAAAGGCATGGTGCCAGTTGCGTAAACCAAAATCCCAACTGTCTGTATACCAAATATCAGATGCCTAGCTATCATACTTTTCTTGGAATTCATTTTCCACAAAAGTCTTACAAAAAAGTTTACGCAGTTGCCGCCGCCGCCGAAAGTAATACCTATGGCTCGCCTTGAGCGACTTAAGTCACAGGCGAGACAAAAATCATACCTTGTCCCATTGAAGAACAATTGTACAACAGGAAAACACAATATGTTTTAAAAACTTTAACTGAAATGAAAACAGTTTGATTTTTTACTTATTTTAACAGAAAGTGTGTGTGATACAATGTAGGATTTCACAATCACTATATACAGATATATAAACTTAAGGATGTTTACTTCTATTATTGAAAATAAATAGGTTTCAGATTTGATGCTTTAAATGAAAAGATAATAGTAAAAGGTATAAAATAAGCAAAAAATTTTGATGAGTTCATGACCTCGTTTTCAAGATAATTAAAGTTTTGGCGGGAAAATGTTCTCTCTGACTTTTTCATCGGTTTAGCATTAGCACTATTTAGCTGTTATAACCCTTGACAGAATAAATAGGATTCGGTAAAACTTTGTGTATAACCTCTTTATGACATGTTAAAGACATTCATAACAAGATGGGCAAAAATTTTCCACCCTATTTTGATGTTAAAATCCAGAGGATTCCGAAAAAAAAACAGGAATACCAAAGCAAGACCAGCGAGTATCCTTAACAATAAAAGACATTGTAAAATAAAGTTGTCAATCAAAAATCAAAAACCCACAGAAAACATTGATTGAAATTTAAAAATATACACCTGATAGAATTTCAAATACAAAAATTTGGTAACCACAATGTAGATATTCATTACTGAATGCCTGGACCAGTGTTTACTGCATAAGGAACATGTTGTTACAGAGAAAATGTAACAACGTGAAATCCAAGAAACATTTATTATAAAACTTTTTTTTTAATTTACACCTGAAATATCTTAACTGTGGTTAAAGAACCTTAATTAACTGAGTAATTTTTACCTTTAAGACTTTTACTTGAGCTGACTCCCCAGAGTTGTCTTCCATGTTAAAAGTCAGTTTTGTGCAGTATCATATGCATGGTCTTTATGTCTGCTACATGTATGCCATTTCTCTGAAAATAAAAAGAAATATTTTTGCTATAAATTAGCTTTTAACAGTAAGATTGTTTAACAAAACTTTCAACAATATGAGAAAGTCAAATTACATTTTTTGTAAATACATGTACTGGTTTACATGTATATATGTAAATTGTGAAATAAAAATACATGTACATGTAACTGTATAAATTACTGTTTAAAATTTACATGCATGCTAATTTCGATATAAAATTACTGGTACATTGCACTATTAACAATTGTTTACAAATGTAACAAGTTTTAACATTTGCTACTTTGATGTTTTTGTACTCTGAATGTCAAAATCACAAACACAGGAAATATTATACCATGCATGTTTAATGTCAATATATACCACATACTTGAAATAGTTTAAGTTTTCATTCCATTTGGTATTGACTATTGATTGATCATACAAAAATAGACTACTTCAAAGCTTTTCAAATTTCTAATTGTTGATTTTAGTTTTGAACAAATGAGATAAAGTCCAAAACAATAATACAAGAGGCTCCCAGGAGCCTGAATCGCTCACCTGGTCTAGATGTCAACCCTTTGAAGACTTTTGTTTAGCTAAATGAGCTGAATGTGTAAGCATGAAAAAGCTTTTCTCTATCTGCAATAGTTTTCATTCTAAATAGACAAAAAACACTATTATTCAACTTTTAAGGGGCTGTAGCCTCTATAGGGGATTATCTGACAACTTCCACCCTATGGAGACTTTTGAAGAGCTAAATAAGCTGAACATCTAAGCCAGCAACAGCTTTTCTCTATCTGCAATAGTTTTCATTCTACAGGCCAAAAACACTATTTTTTGCCTTTAAGGGGCTGTAACCCCTAAAAGGGGTTATCTGACAACTTTAACCTTATGGAGACTTTTGAAGAGCCAAATAAGCTGAACATTTAATCAAGCAACAGCTTTTCTCTATCTGTAATATTTTTCATTCTACAGGCCAAAAACAATATTGTTCGCCTTTAAGGGGCTGTAACTCCTATAAGGGGTCATCTGAGGTCTCATTAACCACTTCCGGGTCAATTGGTCCCTCCCTCAAATAGTTCTTAAAAACATCCAATTTGTAAGTAGAAGAGTTTCAATTATTATCTTTTTATTATAATGACTATAGATATAAAATTATAATCAAATGAAAGCTGAGGAAATTTTCATTTCATTGGTATTTTTACTTCAGAGGAAGGTGCAAGAATACATATTTTTTTCTATGGGTAAATCGGTTAATGGAAGAAAAACAAAACACGTGTTGAACCAAGGTAATTTTGGCATTTTTTGTACACTGCCATTTTGTGAAAAAACAAGTCCTTGATGGTGGTGGTTTTACACCAGCATTTTACAGAAAACTTGACAAGCTTCGCAATGATATATAACATGTATCCCATCTTACCCGTATTTGTGCATGCTAAAATGTGGACAATGTCACTTTTAGGCTGCACGTCAATGAAAGTTTCCAAAGGGTTATTTGAGACCTGACAACTTTGACCTGAAGGAGACTTTTGTAGAGCTAAATGAGCTGAACATTAAAGCAAGCAACAGCTTTTCTCTTTCTGCAATAGTTTTCATTCTATAGGGCAAAAACATGAAAAAACGCTATTTTTTACCTTTAAAGGGCCATAACCCCTATCCAGGGTCATCTAATAACTTCGACCCAATGAGACTTTTGAAGAGCTTTTGATTCTGAAGAGTCTTAGATCCATCGGATTTTTTCTATCTGTTATGGTTTCTGAGTTATAAGCCATTTTAATTGATTTTAACCTACAAATGTATGTTCTATTTATAGTAACAGCGGCCATTTTTTTTATCGAATCATTTTAAAATGAGGATCGTTTGTTGCCAACATGTCATGTATCATTCCTGCAAAGTTTCAGCTAAATTGGTTCTGTGGTTTCAGAGAAGAAGATTTTTGAAATTGTTAATGGACGACAACGGACGCATAGTGATGGCATAAGCTCACATGGCCTTTGGCCAGGTGAGCTAAAAAATGACTGTTTTCAATTTTAGTTGGGAACCAATTTCTGTGGTTTTCCTGGATCAGAACAACAGCAAAGAAGGATCCACTAGAATGGCAGTCTTCCATGGAAGACATATGTCGCCTTCGTCTTAAAATATTCTGCAAACAGGAAGTTGATGACTTCTGGGTATAAAATGGCTTTTTAAGAGGCTGTGACATGTAGTTGCCAGGAAAACTGTGACAGAAATTTTTCTTTTTTCTATGCAACACATTGAAGGCGACATAAAAACAAATAAGAAATTTTACATTGCTTTCAACATGTTCAATAAAAAATTTGTTAAAACATGAATTCATAAATCCAGGATTATGCAATCTGTTCCCAATCAACACAAATTGATGCCCATAGATTTAAGTTCTTACAAAATAAATTTTAAACTTACTTCCAGCATGTATTGTGTATTAAAAGTGCAGAATGTTGTCATTTGAATGGATGCTACTTATCAATGCATGATAAGTTGATAACTAAAGTGTGATAAAAAGGAAGTTGTAATATCATGACACTTGTTATTTCCCATGCTGACAACCATATATTAGTGTTAACATTGAACTTACAAGGAAATATATATTCAAATGACATTCACCAAAAACATGCAAAAAAAGACTTGAAAAAAATCATTCATACTAAAGAATACATGAAATACATGTACATGTACAACGTGTTTTGTTTTCAAAATCTGAAAAGGTGTTACATGTAAGTGAAACAGTTATTTATATAAGCACTGGCCCCTGTAAAATTCTTTGGGGCAAGTAAAAATTTGGATGAACTTTGTAATTAGACAAAAAGGACAAAAACTAAAAACCTAGGAATCACAAATTTTATTTCTTAGAGCATGAAAAATTCTGAATTTTTTTTTTATCACCACATATCATAGAATGACCCTACACTGTATTTCATGAATACATTGAACATTAGATTTGAAAAAAATATTTAACTTGCAACCTTGACCTTTGACCAATTTATTTCAAAATCAATAGGGATTTTCCCTATGTGTATCTCATCTGCTTTATTGAATGAATTGAAGTATCACAAAAATCTATCAAGAGGGTTCAAAACTATGCCCCTGAGAAATCAGTTTCACTCTTTTCAGGTTTTTCAAAACTTGAGACTTTGACCTTTGCCATATTGACCTCAGAGTTACAATTAAATAGGTTTCTTCTCTGACTTGTGAAATTGTCTGAAAACTCATAAAATTTTACTAGTTGAAAAATGAATGTCAAATATAAAACAAGTGTGGCCACTCAAAATACATTTTGTATGTCTTGCAATCTGTCATCACAACTGTGAAACTCATTAAAAGCCTTTAGTTCTTGTAATAAGAAGAAGATTAGGGTAATTATGGCCATTTGCAATTGGCAGACAATCTATCACCAGAGGGAGCGTCTATCAAACCTCTATACTATCACACTAAGGATTGTGGGTAATATCTCTGAATTCGGGGATTGAATATTATTAAAATATTTCCCGTGATCCCTTAAGCGCGATAGTATAGAGGTTAGTGTTGATAGACGCTCCCTCTGATGATAGATTGATTGGCAGATGACAGAATAAAATCTAACAACCAAGAATAATCTGTGGACTATCTACTGTCCAGTGCCCTAGCTAGACCAAAATATAGGGTTGCTCAAAATTCAAGGTTGGGGGAAACAAATTCACAATGGAGAAGCACTGCTCTGGAATAGCTTGAAGAGAACCCTGAATTTACACATCTATCAATCATTTTTTCTTGGACATTGGATATTGATCCTCAAAGTTTGGTAATTTTGTTACATGTATATATACATGTACCTTTATTCAAACAAAACCTTAAAAAGATTTAAGTTCACAGATTCATTAAAGCATGAAAATAAGATGAATGTCACAAGTCAGATAACCATACATGTGATTCTCCCGCATGGAGACAAAATCTCCCGACTTTTTTATCCATCTCCCGTTCTCCCGGCTTTTTGTGTAATCTCCCGCTTTTTCAAGACATGACAAAATTTTAGTTTTATAGACATTTTAATTGTTTAATCATAAAACATTTCCGGTGTTTTAGGAGTTTGTCATTTAGGTAGATGTTAATTTTACAGGTAAAAGGTGTTAATTGCCATAATTGACCTGATGATTGTATAAACAGTTTGAGATTAATCAGTGAAGCCATGTATTTTTGGCACACGCTAGTACCCTCAATTGACATTGAAATGCAATATTAATGAGCGTTGAAAATCTCCCGCTTTTTTGCCCAATCTCCAGCCAAAAAAATCAAAATCTCCAGCTTTGTCATCACGGATCCGTCACATGTATGGATAACAGACTTGTAGAACATAAAACCATGTATCTGTATACCAAATATCAGATGCCTAGGTATTCATGGTATTATGCTTTTCAAGCAATTTCTTTTCCACAAAAGTCTTGTAATGTAAATTTAATTAACTCCTTGGACAGCCAGTTTGCTTAAAAGAACTTGATATCATCACTGTTACATGTACATGTAAGTTGCTCACATGGCGGATGTAGTTATTTCAACAATGGAGAGTGAGATGATTTCAAGTCAAAGCTGGTCACACACATGTAAACCATTCAATTAAATGTCAGGTTATACAATGGAAAAAGCTTTGTCACTGCAGATGCATTTAAAAAGACATTTAAAGATTCTAAATCATACAGCTACATGTATGATATCACTACTTCTTAATGATATACATTGTATCTAGCAAATGCCGCTAATTTGTTAAAGCCTAAATAATTGATTCAATGCTTGGTCTCCCCAATTTCAAGGACTATACCTGAAATTGGGTATATACATGTACATGTACCTGATTTCAGACATTTGCTCCAACCTGTTTATTACAAAATGTATGTATAAACATCATGAACATGTACATATGCAATGTGTTCTATTTCCATTTAATGCTATTTGACTTAACCTTCTTCCATAAACGGAAAAGAAAACATAAATTTACAGTAGCAACATGTAAAGGAATTTGCCACAATTTTAAGTGAGCAGATTTCATTCAAGAAACATTTCAGGCATATTTTTCCTTGCTTTTGCAGTGGTTCCCTATTCATTTGATGGCTAATGGCTGCTTCAATAATGTCTTTGCTAGTTGAACCTTTAAAATGCTACCTTAAATGGTTGTTTCTTTCTTTAACACTCACCAAAAGTGTGAAATTTAAACATATGTTGACATTTGACAATCTGTCCAGCCACTCAAAATTAAACTTCCGGTTTTCGAAATTCTCGGACTTTTTCATAAACGATATCCCCTTTCCATATCTCCCCGAGCATTAAAAAAATGTATAAGGTTGTTTTTATTTCTAAATGGAGATTGTCATGATTTCTTTCTTTCTTTCTTTTTTAAATAAATGATCGTGACGTTTCTTTTAAATTAGATGTTTGATGCGCATTTAAAAGCTTAATTGATGTACATTTAAAAAAATCCAGGAAAATTTTCCCGCCAGTATTTTCCAATGTCTGTGGCAATATTGCCAATCAAATCCGTTATCTGCTAACTTGAATTAAAATTTTTGAAAAAAAATTATGTTACCTTCTACTGAAGACTGAAAGGAGTGTGCGGTCGATCGTTTTGCCTAAAATCTGTACGAAAACAACAAAACTTCAAGTTTAAGGAGAGGGGTAACCCGAATAATACAGTCGTTATATTTCGCTCCTTACAGTCGCTACATTAATATATTCATTCTTTCAGATTTTAACCAGGCGGTTAAGACTGAAAATTGGGTTGTCTAAGTCGATTTTTAGGATTGAAAATTTTCACGAAACTTGCATTTTTCTCCAGAATCAATTTTACAATCAACATGATCGAGTCAAGAACTGATCTGCCCAAAAGACATAATGCCCCATCTCGCAAAATTTGTGACGGACATACGAACAGATTCGAAGACTATATGCCTCTACTTTCGTATTTGACATAAAAAGAGAAGAAGAAACGCTATGTATAGTTCAATTGATTATATGCCCTGTTAGAAGCTTGTTAGACTCATCACATCATGCCGAGTGTAGTCAGTTAGAAGTAGTGAGTTGCGACGTTGTGCTTACTGTGATACCTTCAGTCGTGCAGATAAAAAAAAGTTTCGATAAGTGTCGAAAATATGCACGAAAACAGAAAAAAATCCTTAAAATGTAGTATTCCATCACTGCGTATTCCATCGACATGAAATAAAAAGTTACTTTAGATACAGTCATGTATCACTACTCACTTCACCAACATGTTTTCTCTCTTAATTATTACAAGTAGAATGCACAATGCTAATGAACTAGGCGTAAAGAAATAAATAACTTGATTTTTACTGAAATGCATTACCTTTCGTGGACTTCTTTAACCAATATGCTAAATTTTCTTTATTCCTCAATGCTGAAGCTCTAAGGGTGAAATATTAATGTCTGGCTATTTCCAACCATCTCGATAAGCTACAGTTACCAACAATATAGCACGCCTTGTTTATATGGACAATTTTCTGTAGCCTGGAGTCTCATCTGTATATGTGAACTTTCTCTGCGATGATTTCTAATGTATAACCATCCGTTCGAACAATTAGCAATGATGAATTTTCTTTGATCAACAAGTGATTAAAGATCAAGGAAAATGAACACTTTTTTACCATAAATTAGTGATCAGGCGTGTATTGGGTATATACTATTAAGAATTAACTGTAATTAATTTTTGGTTTATTGAACCATAAACTTAATTTTTCATGGTGCACATTGAGTAATCCGCGAAGCGGATTATGTTAAATGTGCACCATGAAAAATTCAGTTTATGGTTCAATAAACCAAAAATTTATTACAGTTAATTCTTATAAATAAATTTTATAGTACATTCCGCGTAAAAAAATATTGAAAATAAATTGTTAATCAAAAATATTTTAAAATCAGTTAATCAATCCAGCGCATTAATAGCGAGCATAGCTCGCAAGCGGGCACGAAGTGCCCGCTTGAGCGGAGAGCTCTACGGTATTTGTTTTCGCGAGAAATTTGCTAATGCTGATTTAGATTTTTTATGGTCCGGAAAGGGTTATTATTTTTACAGGTCCGGAGTGAATGTTAAAATAATTTATAAGAAAAGAAATAATGCTTAAAAAATAATAAATTGCGTTTTTTTACAAGAAAATAATATTCTTAAAATAATAAATACACATAACCCAGCAAACAATATGACGTCGTCCTAACGTTGTCAGCACGTTGTGATTCACGTCGTGACAACGTTAGAATATTACGTATACCCACAACGTAATTTTGTGGACTCCACAGCACGGTCCGGTGACCATCCAGACAACGTCGTTACAACGTAATTAATGACCTTAGATAAGACGAGCAGCCGACGAAAGCAGACCGTTGTTAAATGACCACATGCGTTATTATTAGGTTTTTCATAGAATTAATTACTTTTTACGATATGTACGTAAAATTGTAAATCTTATCTCCTGTCCTCACCTTTATTTTTTCCTGGTTGTTACTTTTACAGCCAGAAGAATGTTCCATTTTCCTATCTCAGAAATGATCTGATCTGACTCTGAACACACATCAAAATCTGACCATTTCCATGACAGTTACGGACGTAACTATGTGGAATGTCCCTATAAAACCATGTTCAACTGAATACACACATTTAAGATTAGTGAAAAGCTGTTTAAAATTAAATAAGAAAAATATTAATAACCCGAAAGAGAGCATCAATTATATATCTAAAGTTGTACAATATCAGCAAAACAGAATATCATATATTCTAAAATAGGATTTCACAAAGCTTAACCTAAAAAAAATAGACCATATGTACCTATAAAGTAGCGAGATTTATTTAATAGGTACACACAATTACCTTAAGATTTGTTATTTTAATGCAACAGATCATTACACCTCGCTTTTACCTTAATGGTATTAAATAAATAACATAAATAAAAGGCTTACCTTTTTAATATAGCATATTTAAACATTTAATTCTATCCAAATACTTAATTTAATTTCAAAACGCACACACACATCCCACGCGTCTGTTGACCTTCTTTCTCAGAGATAATTAACCCGCCAAAGAAATACGATACACCATTTCCCCTTGCTGATAAAACTTGATTGTGTACACAACGCATATGAAGAGTAAATTGCTTTTAATTACTAGCTGTGTATTATCTACGATGATAATACGATTGTACATTCATATAAACTTTATTTTATTTTAAGTAGGAATATATACAAATAAAGAAAATAAATCGATTGTTAACGGAAAAATAAATCTATCTTACAAATTTAATAAAAACAATTAACAAACAAACAAACAAACAAACAAACAAACAAAACGCTTTCCATACAAAACGATAGTTTATATAACACGGTAATTAACAGCAAAGCTTTAGTGACTAACTTAATACCATTTGCAAATGATTGCAAAATGAAAACGTAATGCATGGTCATCAAATAAAAACCGTTTATTTGATCAAGGGTTAATTTCATCCGTAATTATCGCACGTGTTAATTACGTTGTCACTACGTAATAAACCAACGTTATCTGATTGTAATAATATCACGTTATTATAACGTATTTTCACAACGTTATTTCCACGTAACAAGTATTACGTCGTGATTTGACGTTCTTACGACGTTGTGACGACGTACTAACACAATGTCACGTTCTGAACACGAATCTCCAACGTTGTGAGCACGTCATGTGTTTATTGGGAAGCTGCTCGTTTCGTCTTGGTTATATGCACGTACGAAACTAACGTGTCTCGAAGCTTAATCGCCCCATACCATCTCGCCCCAAAATAAGCAAATGGAAATATTGGAAATTTAATGATAGCGATATCCCTGAATGTCGACATTTAGAACAAATAAACGTAGTCCCTTTTAGCTATGCTCGCATTTAGGCAATGCCTACTCCATATTATTTACACTTATCAATCAAAAGCATGCGGAGTCCGTGCAACTGCAAAGTCAAATTTCTATAGGTTGTATTCCGGTTTTATCTGGATTTGACATTTAGATTTTGGGCTTTGGCACGATAAAAGATCCAATTAAATTCTTGGGGTTTTTTAAGTTAACGGGAAAAAAAATTTTCAACGTAAATACAACTAATACATGTAATAATTCTCTATTTTTTAATTATTATTATATCTTTGGTTAAGAGGAAATATTGTCAAATGATAAAGTTGTGTATTCGATGTTGTTTTGAGATTCTGAAAACCGGTTTAACTTGTTTGACAGCAGATTCATTTGGGCGGAGTTTGTCATCAATTATTTACCATTTGTATTTTTAGTGGGCGTATATTAAAAGATGTATAAGCTAATCGAATTCTTTGCATGTTTTTTTGGTTCATTAGAAAATGGTCTAAATTTCTGAACAACGCAAAAGTCAGTAAAAAATACTCCTAAATTTATTTATTACGAGATATCTTTTATATTATATGAGATATCTTATATACATGTATAAGATATCTTATATATTATATGAGATATCTGATATACTATACGTGATATCTTATGTATTATATGAGATATCTTATATATTATATGAGATGGCTTATATATTGAATAAATATACATAAGTTAAGCATCACCCTATATGATTTTATTAGTACAACTTCAAAGTAAAAAATGCATACGCCATTTAACTTTGAGATAGGTTTGAGAGGTGTATCCTTCAAACACACATTTCGATGTAGTGTTACACCAAAGGGTATATGCACCAGAGATAAAAATCTAAGACCATGAAAGTAGTAAGGAAAAAGTTATCATAGATCTGCATAATAATTTATGATATTTCATCTATCATTACTAATGAAACATTTAATAATTTGATTAATGATTTAAAGCACCCTTAATATTTTTATTTTATTTTATCGTATTGAAGATTTGAGTTATTGAATTATTTGAAGTATAACTTAAAGCATAGAACTGTATATTAAATATCAGGTCTATGCTTAAAGACTACCAAATATCCTAATATTTAACAGTCGGTTAAAAAGTTATCCAAGTACATGGGAACCTCTAGTTTATATTGCATCAGATTTTGGTTTTAACCGGAGTAACAGATACGTGATCAAGGTACTCGGTGTTTTCCAGAATATATTCTAAAAATAGGTTTTCTAATTTTATCTACCAATGACAATATCCAAATTTATTTACGTAAATATTTCATCCACCAATAGGAAAAGACCACATCAGCAATACACACACAGCCAGAAAAGAAAACAAAATGACTTAGCGAAAGAAAGACAAAACTTCAGATGTTTTACCCGGAATATTGACCCTATCCTAACGACTAATGGTAGTAACGAAAGACGACATGTCAGGAAACACGACGAGAACTATCGTAATAACCACCTCGAGTGGTAATGTTCCAAAATTGGTGACTGTCAACTCCTCGGCTGTCGATGACATTTTCAGCGATGACGGGGAAGGTCCACGAAAGAGACGGAGGCTGACACACCTCACCCCAGAGGAGAAAATGCTCCGACGGTATGTTTACAACAGGCACATACATGTGTTATTTCTCGATTTATATAAAAACAGGACATTAAAGAATTGCATGAGGTGGAAAAAGGGGGGGGGGCAGTCAAAAAAAAAAGGGGGGAGGGGGTAAAGCACATGCAAGTAATTGGGATTTTCTTTTTATTTATCAAATAAAATGTAAAACTTGGTATACAACTGATATATATGTATATATATAGTGTGATGTATTTTAGTTATATTCGAATGAATAAAATCATCACCATATGGAAACTCAGTTCAAGTTTAGTCAACTATACATTGTATATAGAGGCATTGTATTTTTTGTGTGTGGATAATTTGGAAAATGGTTTGCATATTTTTTCTTAACTCTTCATGTCGTGACTCATTGTATAATGATTTTATATTTCAGGAAGCTGAAAAACAGGGTTGCCGCACAAACAGCCCGAGACAGAAAGAAGGAACTTATGGGAACACTAGAACAGCAAGTTGCCAAACTCGTGGAACAGAACAAAAGACTTCAGGAAGAGAATGAAAAACTCAAATCACAATCATCCAACTTGTATAGTGAAAACCAACAGCTAAAAGAACGACTGGGCACAAATGTATCGTTGCTCGGGACAAAGTCTGAGTCCGCAGGATCTGCAGTATCCTTTGACCTCCTGCCGCGGGGACAAACTCAGACATTGTCTCGGTTGATGATGCCATACGCCACCTCTGTTCTGACAATGAGGTAATTTTCTATTTTTAGAATTCCATCATTCAGATTGTTCTAGATCCTTGGATTCCAACTCTATGTGTACAATGTAAATGGTGTATGACACTTCTACATTTTGTAGCTTTAAAAAAATACACATTAAAAAAAATTCTGCAAATGATACCAGGTTTGTGTCTCCGTTAGTTTACAATATTACTCAATTACAAATGTACATGTTTGGAATCATTGGTGTTTTCAATTAACATCTAAATTATAATTTTAAAAATGCCATACCTGACTTACCTGTAACTTTTAATCTCCATTAAAGATCACAACTCGCAAACATGTATCAATGCATACTACACAATTTGTTCTAAACATGAACAAATTCTATCCTATTGGACTTGAGTGCACATGTACTTAATATGCTTTGTTTTATGTTTCAGTCTTTGCTTAGCTCTGTTAAACAAATCAACTCAAAGTCAGCAACTGAGAGCAGACTTACTGGAAGAGTGCAACCAATCCACCCCAGTACAGGATGTGCCACCACAGTCAAGGCCACAGGAAAAGTGGTGGGGCCCTCAACAGCAGAGTTGGAATCCCTCAATGAACTCATAAAATTTGACCATGTGTACTTTAAACATGAGTCCTCTACAGCTGATGCTGGACTCGAAAAAATTCACCAATGTGAAAATAAAAACTCTCCTGTGAAAGTTAATATTCACATAACACAGGATATTTCAAGTAATACAGACAATCTTGTTAAAACTGAGCAAGAATTACCGGAAGGTGCAATAGATGAAAATGACCTCAATGACATTAATATGGAACTTTTAAATGAAATTGAAAGTTTAATTGGTGTAGATTTTCAAGATCAGCTTGAGCAAAATCTAATGAGTTCTATTTCACAGAGTGGACATTTTATCGAAAACACACAGAACTTGCAGAAAGCAGAAATGAACATTGACTCTAATATCAACGATCGTAAACGAAAACGATTGGAATCTTCGTCTCCACTTTCTGCAGTAGATATGTACGAATCAACAGACAATTATGGACATGACAGTTCTGTGTTGAGTGACTCTGGTTTCCATAGTGACTTAAGTGAAGCATGTTCACCCCTTAGCGACGTTTCTAGTGGACTGAACGAGGATCCATGGGAGGAGTCTTTCATGGAACTGTTTCCCACCCTTGCATAAAACATTGTCTGTTGTTTGTACATATTGTTGTATATATTCATATTTATTTGTGTTCTCTCATCATGTTAATTTCTTCTCTGTGAAATAAATTCATTGGGAAGAGGGCTAAATCTGTGTTTGTATTTACATAGGGTTTTATATACATTTTGTACATTTGTACATCATGTACATTGTACATTGCATGTAAAAAAAGAGAGCATGGTGATCATGTTGAATAAGTGTACATGACACAACCTTCATAAAATAGCTGCAACTCAAGTCAAGCAAATGGGACATAAAGTTAGTGGAAAATGTTCATATTAATGAATATACATATGCATTGTACATATGCATGACATGTATTGAAAATTAAAGATTTTGTTGAGTAAAAAATCCAATACAATTAAAAAATAAACCTGATAATACATACACGTATGGCACATGACACTTAAACGAATATGAACATATGAAAAGTAAATATTGGGAAATAAAGAAATGGAGCAGTCGCACAGGAATCTCCTTGCCTGTTACATTAATATGTATGTCAATGTGACCTAAAAATGAAACTGATATTAATTATCTATTTAAAATATACAAATATCATTCCTCAACCACTTGCATTTGCATAGATATGGACCTTCACCAAAACTTTAACCACAGTCATTCATGTAAAAAATGTAGGTTAAGGTGACCTTACTTTGGCATGGATGCTGATTACTATCCAAGATGTACCCACTGACCCAACATCAGCTTGAAGTTGCTGAGATGTTGACATTAACCAAAACTTTAACCCAAGTCATTCATCTGAAAAATGTAAGTCAAGGTGACCTAATTTTGGCATTAAATGTGGTTATTATCTAAGATGTACACACTGACCCAACATCATTCCTCTACCACTCGCAGTTGCTGAGATATGGACTTTAACCAAAACTTCAAACCAAGTCATTTTTGTGGAAAATGTAGGTCAAGATGACCTACAATGTAATTTTGGTACAGCTATTGGTTAAATACTATCCAATACGTCGTACCAATATCATCTATCACTTACAGTTGCTGAGATATAAACCTCAACAAAAACTCTCACCATAGTCATTCATGCATAAAATGTAGGTTAAAGTGACCTGATGATTGTACTGATACTGGTTTACTTATCCAAGATTTTCACACTGACCCAATATCACCTCTTTATCCCATGCTGTTGCTGAGATATAGACCTTAAAATAACTTTAAAATAAGTAATAGGTCAAGGTCACTTGATTTTGGTACTGATGCTGGTTACTATCCAAGATGTACCCACTGACCCAATATCATCTCTCTATCACTTGCTGTAGCTGATGGATGGACCTTTACCAAAACTTTAACCTGATTCATTTGTATTGAAAATATAGGTCAAGGTGACCTTATTTTGGTACAGATGCTGACTATCATGAAAAGACGTACACACTGACTAAATTCATTTCTTAATGATGTTTAGTTCTTTAGTTTTTGACAAAACAAAAACCATTAGGTACAAACAAACAAATGGATCAAGGATAAATATGGAGTAGATAATTTATACATGATTAGTGATTATGTATGACTGGGAAATTTGACAAAGTTCTGTAATGGAACAACAGTCAGACTGCTCATATGGAATTACAAAGACTTTTTTTCTCACAATATAATTAGATCATTGAAGACAAAGAAAATGAATCAAGATTTATTATCAAAATTGTTATACAAAATTAACACAAGTGGAGACATTTAACAAAAGAAGCACATTGAGGCTGAGGCAAGTTGGCAAAGAGGTAACATAATTAATACTTTCTTTAACTTCAAAACCAATATCTCTGTTATATAATATTTCATTTGTTTGTAATCCTATATTGGCTCATATATGAATTGAAACTTCAATAACATGTACCGGTAATATGGAGTAGGCATTGCCTAAATGCGAGCATAGCTAAAAGGACTACGTTTTGTTTATATAATGTATTTGGGGCGATTAAGCTTCGAGACACGTTCGTTTCGTACGTGCATATAACCTAGACGAAACGAGCAGCTTATGTGTATTTATTATTTTAAGAATATTATTTTCTTGTAAAAAGCACAATTTATTATTTTTTTAAGCATTATTTCTTTTCTTATAAATTATTTTAACATTCACTCCGGTCCTTTAAAAATAATAACCCTTTCCGGACCATAAAAAATCTAAATCATCATTAGCAAATTTCTCGCGGAAACAAATACCGTAGAGCTCTCCGCTCGAGCGGGCACTTCGTGCCCGCTTGCGAGCTATGCTCGCTATAAAATGTGTGATACCCACACTCCCAAAATTCTGCCATGCATACAAACTTAAGTATTCGGAAAACAGGAAGTAGACTAACTAGGAGCATAAAATCATTATACACCATATGGCACTATAGAATAAAGCTAAATGCAAAATTTCAGACCTCTACATTTTGTAGCTTTTTAAAAAACTGTGACAAAAAGTTTTACTTAGTCTGCTATGTGTAAAAACCTAAGTATTCAACATACAGGAAGTAGATGACCTTGGAGCATAAAATTGGTTTACACCATATGGTACTATAGAAAAAAGCTATATGTAAATTATTAGACTATTACATCATGTAGTTGCTTAAAAAATGTGAATGAATAATGGACAGACAGTCAATAATAAAACAGTATATCCCCACATTTTTTAAGCAAGGGTATAAATAGTTATAAATGATGTAGTGTTACAAAATATTGATCAAATTTTACATTGTCAGTAATACTGGTACATTTATAAAGGTAATACAATACTAAATTAAATAAAGAAATGCAGTTGCATTCAATAATGAAAGACATTAGGTATAAATCATAGAGGAATGTTTGAGTTTCCAAAAACTCAATCCTGAGTTCAATTTATAACTTGAAGAAGAAGAAGAAGGTCAACATTCAAAATTGTAAAGTTTCAACCCCATCTCCCATCAACCTCTGTAACCATCAACTTTTTGATAATTGGTTGTACCATCAAACATGATTGGTTCAAACTTGAACAGGTCTGGGTGGCTACGGTGTGGGATTGTAGCAGCAAAGTCTGATTTGCTCCACTGAAATGGTGGTTGTTGGTCATAGGTAGGACCTCCAATGGCAATGAACTGCATGTTGTTGAACATGGATAGATTGGTCAACTGTAAATCATGTAATAGTAAATGTTACTTACAGAGAGCTCATAAATATTTTTTAAGAGACACAATCAGTTACAAATGAGTAAGATACAGATAACAGTAATGGCTCTTACTTCTTGTCATTTTAACTTTTGTTGTCATTTTCATTTCTAACACCTGTGAATGTTAGCACTGCTGGTGGAGTTTAGATTCCCCAAGGTTAGCCCGCTCTGGCACCAATACTTTTGTGTTGGAGAACACATCAAAGCTTCAAATTATCTGTTTGAATTTCAAAATTGTCTAAACCCTAAGGTTCCACTTACCCCATACAAAGGTTAGTTGTCTTTGTTATAATTTGATTCCCCATTCAGTAGTTTTGTTTTTTTTTTGTTTATGCTCTTCATAATCATAAAATGTTTGGCTTTTTCAATATCTTTGGAAAAGAACCTCTGATGAGTCTTGAAAAGAGGATAGAGTATCTGCGTTCACATGCTTGTGTGTACTCCTATATTCAATGTCATACATATATCCACTCAAAAATAAAGCATGTCTCTGTAATCGAGCTGCTGACGAACCAGTGTCAGGTGTAGCAACAATTATTGTCTGGAGCTTTGCATTTTGATTTCTAACACCCATGAAGGTTAGCACTGCTGGTGGAGTTTTAATTCCCTAGGTTAGCTCGCTCCATCACCAAACGCTTTTGTGTTGGAGAACACATTAAAGCTTTAAATTTTCCATTAAAATTTTAAAATTGTCTAAACCCTAAGATTTCTCAAAAACACACACATAGGTTAATCATCTTAGTTATAATTTGATTCCCCATTCTGAATTTTTGGTTTTATTGCTCCAAGCTCTTCATAATCATATAGTGGTTGCCTTTTTCAATATTTATGATAGAGCGCCTCTTATGATAGAAAATAATGAGATGTGGAATACAATGTAAGTGTATGCGACACAGCCCCAATCAAGCTGCAATTCAGAAATACCACAATGGACAACCACAAGCTGCCTTCAACGAAGCCAGTAGGCTCTGCAATTGGCCCAGTCTTGAATAGACAAAATATGCGTCAGGTATAGCAAAATTTATTGTCTGGAACTTTGGTGTCATTTTAATTGGCATGTGAATTTTGATAAAATCTAGAATCCCTAGAAGTAGGTGAGTCACAAACCTTAAATTGCATCCTTCTATGAGACTTGCTGTATAGCAAATATCAAGATGCTGTGCATATTTAGTAGTTGCTTAGAAAACCATTACAAAAACCTTGTTCCCCTACAGCCTGATGGACCCATCTCTATATTCACTTTTTTATTAACTTTGGCTAAATATCATTAGGTATACCTTCATATCAGTTCCACCATGCTGTCTGTGACCAAGTGCTCCGAAAGGGTAGGTACCATTAGCAGGGTTCAAATCACATCGGGCTGATATGGCATTCTCAGCACTGTACGGAGGCTTACAGTCACACTTGGATACAGGATCATTCTTAAAATCATTATATCTGTAAAAGTAATACAAACTTAAGTAATATTTGGTTGTGTTTTTTTTTTGTTACTTTGAACTTGTGGTTTCCTCTGGGTACTCCGGTTTCCTCCCATTATAACTGACCGCCCTACATGGCCCAGGTGCATTGATAAAGGGTGTTAAACACCACCATAACACACACACGTGAAATAATGACCATTGGCGTTTTTTGTTAAGAAACTACCAGATGAAAATACCTTCATATGTTTTGGATAAATATATTTGAGATTAGTTTCTAAAATGATCTAGGGCCAATTTCCAAAACATTAGTACTGCACATGTAAATATGCTAAAGTATGCAGATTTTTCTTTATAATGAATGCTGTTTCATGAACATTTACTCTACATTTAATTGTTATCTAGTTGACATACATGTTATGGTAAACACTTTAATGGAGAGAAATATAGGACAAATCTTACATACATGTAACAAGCAGTAATTTAGAAAACCACTATAATTATTGACCTGCTGATTTGATAAAACTATATACAATAATTAATATTGGTCAATAAAATAGATTCAATTATTTTTGTGCGTACCAATATTCATTATTTGATGAAAAAGATCAGTTTGTGGTTCTGAAGCTTGAAGCAAACAGATTAATGTTAAATTTCTTTTTTGTGGTGTATCAAATCTTGTGGGTCATTGTCACCCACAAAAAAGCAAAAAATTAATAGAACAAGAATAATAATGAAACCAAAAAAATGAGTATTTTAGATTTTACCTCATCAATTTCATCATGGATTCCAAACTGATTACTTTGCTAAATTCCCTTTTGAAGATCTGAGCTCTGGGTGATCCATTGTAAGAGAACCAGCTACCATACTTGGCTACAGACTCAGGTCCTCCACTCATGTTAAATATCCTCTCAAAATAACTAGAAATAAAAAGACATTTAATTTCCATAATTTAATCAAAGGCTTTAAATGAGAGATTACTCCTGGAAATGTGCGTGTCTGGCAGAAATAAATTAAACATTTTAGACATTAGTAATAAACAACAACCCTTTAATGAAAATGATTATCTGACGAATTTAGTATTAAAGTTTGCCAAGAAGAATTTTGCTGAATTGATGGATGGTTAAAAAATCTTATATTTCATGTTCCAAGAGAACTTAACTTACGGAATATTATAACTTGGCCAGTAACCTTGTTTCATCAATATATCAGTACAATCTCTAGATTAAATGGTACCTCTGAAAAAGAATTTGAGTAAATAAAAGCATGCTATAGGTAAGAGGGGACATTTTTAGGAGTGTTTTTGAATTGTATTTCATTGCAGATTTTTTAAAATGCCATTTGCATTTTTAAATAAAAAGCTTATTCTAACACAGCATGATATGACTGCAACATGTCAAACCTTACCAATAATGATGAACCAATTTTTACGTTACGAACAAATATTTTCCACATAAAAAATTGTGAAATTTGGGTTTTAACATTTATATTTAAAAAAATGTTCTTTAAATAGATGAGCTTGAACAAATAAGCCTTTTTCTACTAGGCACAAATCCAATATTTATGGAACTAATGGCTACTGAAATTTTTTCCCAAAATGTTTTTCTATAATCTCTTTACAAATTATCTCCCCCTGAAATGTATGAATCTGACAAAAAGCCAACATGCAAGAAAAAACGAGTTTCAAAGGATGCAAATAACTTAAATGCCGATTCAATATGGATTTTAGTTTATATATGAGGTACAAAAAAGAAACAAGAGGCTCCCAGGAGCCTGAATTGCTCACCTGACTTAAATGCCTGAATTATAAGCTATTTGACATGAAAAGGGTCATAAAGTTAACAACAGAATTTTGATGTTCTAAGGGGAAAAACTCCTAAAAGAAATGGTCATGTATCTTGTAACAGTTTCTGTAAGTCTTGATGTGCTGAACAAAATGCCCTTCAAATTTCTCAAATAACATAAATAGTTTTCAAGATATTAAAAAAAAAATTCAAAAACGGGCAATAACTCCTACATGGGTAATTGGATTATCTTGAAAATTTCAAGGCAGGTAGATCTAAAAGTACTGAACATTTTTGTTTGCCATCTGAATTTTCATATTTGTGACAATGTTATTAGCAAAAAACTACAATTAACCCCTATGTTCTTTTTTTAGCAATGACGGCCATATGTTATTGGATGTTTGGTGTTAGACAAGTTAACAATTTTATTGTAATGAGGAAATGCTGTAAAAATGGTCAATTTTGACTTACTATTGGGAATAACTCCTAAATGGAACAGCATTGATCCTTTCGTATTTTTTGTACATATTGATGTGCTGAACAATATACAATTTAAATGTCTTCAATTACTTTAATAGTTTTCATGATATTGAGCTTAAAATAGCCAAATTTTGCAAAATATTTAGAAAAAGGGCAATAACTCCTTCATGGGTATTTGGATTTTCTTGAAAATTTCAGGGCTGGTTGATCTACAAATGCTGATCACTTTTACCCTCGCCAGAATTTTGATATCTGTAACTGTTTTTTAGTTATTTGCAAAAAAATGTAATTTGACCCCTATCTTTCATTTTTAGCCATGGCGGCCATATTTCTTTACAAATCAAAAATCTGAACGATAGTTTTGAACAAATAATGCCACTAAACAACTGTACCAAGTGATGGTAAAAGCTCACATGGACCTTCAGTCAAGGGGAGCTAAAAATGTAGCAACTGTGCATAGGAATGATAACTTACGGAATCTGCTCCAAGATGTATAACAGCTCAGTCATGTTGTAGGTGCCTGCATGGAATTTCTTATAATCCACAATCATCCACTGGTTATTATACCTAAAAATAGAGTTATTATGCGATATTGACATGTATAAGATTTCATTATAAGTAATCTAGCTTAGAGCATTAGTTAAGTTACTCTTTTATCTCTTTACAACTTTTAAAACTGTTTCAAGCTGGAATATTTTTTTTAACAAATCTGATCACAAAATTTTTTCAAAAAGACATCTAGCCAAGTCTTTAAGACTGTAGTTTTTTTTTTTGACAATCTTTAAATCATGAAGTTGAAGTGAACTTTAGTGAAGGGTACATTTTTTTGCTTACAAAGTTTCCCACTGATATCAATTTCCTTCATAGACAACCTACTTAAACTTAAAGGTAAACTGGATATAGGACAGTTGAACGACAAACAAGTAGATCTTTTGTCTGTCATTTTCAAAAGTGTACAAAAAGTACACTTATCCAAACTCCTCACTCTCTTTAAAACGTGTACTTTAACTATTTTGGAGACCCGTGCTTCGGCAGAAGGAAGATTTTCATTTTTTTTTTAGGTTTAAATTACATTCTTTTTAAGCATGTTATCTTCTCAGCTGACCCCTTATTAGATTGGGCATAAAAGGCTGTTTCATTTATTCAGTTATACAGAATACACTTACGTGCCACTGTTATACTGAGAAAACATTTGTGTCCATTCTTTACCAGATGTGGCCAGTCTGTTAGCGGCCATGACTCGTATACCCTCCAACACAGAGTTTTCAGGCTGTACGTACTTCCATAGATCATCATTGCCATTGCCTATGGTGGTTTCTAAAGTGGCCTATGAAGAAACATAACAACATAACCTAAATATTCAGACCTGTCAAGTGTAATACAACTCGTGTGAGGCTCATGCAAATAGTCTGCAATCTGTCTGCAAATTTCTTTGATTTTTTCATTTTTCCTTTGATCTTTCAATTTTTGGGGCAAATCTCACGCAAGTGGCTCATCAAAACTTGACAGCCCTGAATATTTCACCAGTTATAATGAAACTGAATGAGTTTCCTTTTTTGAAAATTTCTAAATTCATACCTTGCATTTAAAATGTTTGCCTAAAGCTGTGATATGGTTTTTTTTTCATTACAACTTACTATATCTCTGTACGTAAAAATTCTAATAACTGAAATCTTACCAGTCCTGAGCTCAGTAGGTAGTAATCATCTCCAGACAAAAGAGTTCCTGGGTAGGAAGAAAATGTCATGGAATATCCTGGCACATACACACCTGAAACATAATTATTTTCTCATTTAAAAAATGGTACCACAGGGTTCACCTTCAGGTTGTTTTAAATGGATTTTTTTTCCATTTTTGAAAAAAAATTCATGATGTAAAGGTTGTTTTGAGGTTTTGTTAGTTTGGAAGTGACTCCCCTAAAGGTAGATGGGGTGTCTTAAAATTTATCCATAGAATTTTCGTAAATTTTTGCAACAGTTAGCTCTGGAGTGGTACTTTAAATTTCAATAGAATTATAAGTTCACCAGAGGAATTTTTGTAGAAATGACTTTAAAAAATGCATGATTTTAGTACTTTTAATATAGGATCAATAGGGAAAATTCAAATTTTCTTCATCTAAGAAAATCTACTTCATAGATTTTTCTTAAAATTTGTGAAAATCTTTGTTTTCTATTTATTTTTAATTATACTAAATATAAAATTAAGTTCACCATCAAAATTTTGAAAAAAGTGAAAAATGTGTTTTTTCCCTATTATTTCTGTACAAATTATCTCCCCTTAAGAAGTACGGGAAAATATTGAAATGAAGGCCAGTTTTATCCAAATTTTTGTTGTAACTATCACTTTTGATGTTTACCTAGGCGAATATAAATCAGTTAGAATATCTAACATTATAAAATTTAAAGTTATGATAGATGTGCAAAAAAGATGCTTAGTGATAGACATCCTATCTACTTTAAAAGCCTTTAGTTTGCAGGTTGTTTTTGACCCTGTGTGAGTCTCAAAGATATTTTTTATTTTGAAGTTTTTTGCTTTTAAGAGGCTGTCCAACCAAAACCCAGGCAATAGCTGGCACATGATAAATTTTGTTTTTCAAAAAATTTCATTGATTTCACATCAGGTTAACATCCATTCATTCCACAAAACAAATGCAGATTTTTGGTTTATTGAAGTTATAACATAGATATATAATTTATATAGAATGCATTGAAAATATGAAGAAAAAGGGAGATAACTCTTGCATATTTGCAAAATTTGGTTGCTTTGTTCATGAACTGAAAGACTGAATCACAAGTCATCCATGTTGCTTTCAAACGAATCCTGGTGATTTTTGTTTTACATATGAGTCCAACAATACATTAAAACAATAAATTTGCTGGGATAAAATTCTTCATGTGCCAGATTCTGTAGGCTTTTGCCTGATTGCTACATGGACAGCCTCTTAAACTTTAATATATTACTGATTTTTGATTAATTGTGGTCATAAATTATCATAAATGAAATCAATATACAGGTCAATGGTTAGACATAAACTAGAAAATTCACACCAAAAAAAAAAAATTTAAATAAGATACATCAAAACTGTTGACAGAATTTGTTGAGGAATACAAATAAAAAAGAATGATCAAAATTGGATTAAAATTTTACATTCTACAGACGTTTTGTCAATACACCCATTTTAGCCCCTTTTAGCCCTTTTTTCTGAAACAGTAGGGGCCAAAACCCCAAATGCAATACCAACCTTCCTTTAGTGGTAACAAACATAATATCAAAATTTTATAACAAGTTATTGCACGAAAAACCAAAGTGTCTACAGACGACGACAACGACGACATTGCCATAACATAATACGATCGAAAAAAATTTGCAGTCGTATAAAAATACATGTAGTAGATGGATTAATTTGCATAAAACTACTAAATGCACATCCTAAAATGATACTCAATGACCATGTAAAATTTTAAATCTATTCCATGATAGTTTCTGAGCTTTTTATGTCACAAAAACTTTGGATGGATGGACAGACAGATAGACAACAAGTTAAAACTATATGTAGGACTTCTTATTTAATTTCTTAGTCTACAAATAAAAAAAATCCTTCAGATTTGTTTAGCTTATAATTCTATAATATTGCAAGTATAAAACATTGATCTCTGCATTCACACTGCATGTCATCTATGGAAAAAATCTACTTTATAAAATTCTGCTAACCAATGAAATTTTATTTTACATGCAAAATTGAACTTACTGTGAAAGTACATAAATTTATGGGATGAAATTTTCATGGATTGGAATATAATGCAAATACATGGGTTTGTATAGTTTTAACTTTACGTTGGAAATCAAAGCAACATTTTTTATTTGTAAAGAATCATATTTCATCAATTTTTTCTGGCCTAGGAAAGTTGGAACCCAAATGTGGCTCCCGCAGGGTTTAAAACGACCTGCGACCTTAGGGCTTTTTAAGGGCGACTTCCGACCTACACTTCATAAAATCGACTTATGCCAAAAAACGACCTGCGACCTCCGCCAAAATATGCCTTTTAAAAGCAACCTTGCGACCTCAGGCCCCTTTTAAAAGCGACCTTGCGACCTGAGGGGGGTACCCTGCGGGAGCCCCCCAAATGAAAATGATACCTTTTTAGAATGAAACAGAAATTCCCTACCTATCCCCTCCTCTACCATATAAGCCATTTCATATTTCTTCAGAATTCTCAACATGGACTGGTACGTGTTCCATGTATCATGGCTGACATAGATATCCTTATTTCCTGGGAACATCTTGATCAAAGCGGAACAGGAGCCTGAACCAAATACTTGGGATTTTTCTGGCTTTCCGAGAGCCGATTCTAAATCTTCCAAGTCACCACCTATCTGAAACATACTAAGGAAGAGAAAACATTGCAATAACTATTTGTAGTTTTCTGTTGTAATGGGTAAGCAGTGGAACTTCAAATTTATGACAATTTCAACATTCAAATGTACAAATGTAATTTGATTACTGTGGTATCATTATTATTCGTGGGGTATCAATTTTCGTGGTTGTGTGGGTGGCCTGTACTGATAGATCTGTGAAAAACATACTATGAAAAAAATTCTTATTCTTTACAAAACTTAAATCATATTTTTTTGCTCATGCAATTTTCTTCACAAGAAAATTCAATTCCCAAAGATTCATGCAGTACTATGAATTCATTTTTTTTTAACCCTTATAAGAAACCTCACATAATGAAATTAGCAAAAAACAAATAGATACAAGTTAATTCTGAAAGAGTTCAGTTATATTTACTTTTACTTCCTAATTGTTAATGAAACTACATGTACTTGTCATTGTGCATAAATTTTCTTTGAGAATTTTCACTGGTATTTTTCCATGTGTGAATGATATACTGAAAAGAAAACTATTCAAGCATGTTGGTAAACATTTTAAAGCTAACATAACAAATTTGGAATATCATTTTTGTATCATGCACTTTGAATTATAATCTTACTAAAATCCAAATGGATCAATATCTGTTGTACTAGGTCCAGAATAACTCAGAGATCCCAAGTTTGTTGATTTCCTCACCATGTTATATCCTTTAGTAAGACCATCCACTTGTAACAGAAACAACTTCACCTAAAAGTACAAGAAAGAATTAACAAAATCATTTAAACAAATTAGAATGAACATCTTTTTAAAGTTAGCTATTTTTTATACTACTGGTATATGATGTACATCTTTCATTTTAAAAAAACCTAAATTACTTTAAAGATGCTTTTAGCATTAAGCATGTTAAGGGATGAACTTTTTGCTGAATTTATTCTAAACGAATGTCAATCACACTTAGGTAGAAATATTTCATAAGATATAATGGTAGTTTTCAAATGTGTATACTGAACAGCATTAATAAACATGCCCTTTACTTTTTTCTTTTGGCTCAGATATATATTGGCTTTGACTATAGACAATTTCTTAATGTTACGAAAACCAATTTATGACAATACTCTACTGATAGTTAATATCAAGTATGATTTTTTTTGGTTATACGAAAAACTATAAAATCAAGAACATAGCTCAAGGTCATCTGTCTCAGTCAAAACTTTTATCTTGACCTTTGACATATTGACCCTAATTAATCAACAGGCTTCTTCGTTACATCTTAATCTTTAATTTGTTAAAGTTGAATGAAATTATATCAATTATGTTCAAAAGATAATCTTAAGAAACCATTTAAGTCTAAAATTGTTACCATTCTCCAATAACTAGAGGTATTGGTTTTAATTTGTTGGTTCATCCAATCTAGGTTTGACTGTAAATACTTCTGTAATTTTGTACAGTATGTACTGTATGGTTTTTCACAGTATCCATGCACTGTATTCATCCATTGGTCATTAAGTAGGTCAGCTGTTTGAGACGCCTCAGCCATGCCTGCAGCAAATGCTTGCGTTTCATCATCATAGTTTGTGCTGGTCTTCAAATTCAAATATGCCCATCTGAAGAGGAAAAACGAGAAAATTATTAAAAACACAATATGAACAATAAATGCTATTTCGAATTTCAATACAGTTTTGGTAATCCTATATCAAGAAAGCTATCTCAGTCTCCACTGGTGCCTCTTTGCTTCTTTCAAGACAAAATTAATCGATGTAAAGGATATTAACCGTAAAAAGTCCATTCAGTAAATTATTGGACAGGTCTGAGGCGCAGCTGAATGTGATGGATCCGTGATGACACAGCTGAACATTTTGATATTTTTGGCAGGAAATTGGACAAAAAAGGGGGAGATTTTCAGTGCTCATTAAAATTGCATAACACTGATTAATCTCCAATTGTTTACACAATTATCAGACCAATAATGACAAATAACCTTCAAATACTACTTTTACCTGTTAAATTAACATCTGCCTAATTGACCAACCCCAGGACTTAAACACCAGAAATGTTTTATGACTGAACAATAAAAATGTCTATAAAACTAAAAATTTATAATGTTTGAAAAAGCGAGAGTTAACACAAAAAGTCCAGAGAATGGGAGATGGGTCAAAAAGTCGGGAGATTTTGTCTCCCAGTGGGAGAATCACATGTATGCAAATTCAAAATACATAACATAGTTGGAAATAATAGCTGCCCAACCACCAGCTCGAGACTGGCCACTTTCTTGCAGGGCTGGTAAAAATTCATGAAAATTTGACTGGCTGTATAGTAAAAACAGGTATACCGGTAATTTCTATTCAGGGCTGGTTACTTGTTCAGTGAATTTCCTAACCAAATACATACTACACTTAAGATTTGCTAGTGGTTTTTTATTTTTTTATATCTGTGTTTAAGAAGAATCCTTAAAATTTTTTGGCCGAATAAAATAGCCAACAGAGATCTTTACAAAATAACCAATACAACACCAGCATCCGAAAATTATGAAAAGAAGGTGGCGCTGGATAGGCCATGTACTAAGAATGGAGCCAACATCTATCCAACATGTTGCACTAAAATGACACCAGCGGACAAGTGGAAAAGAGGTCGACCAAACGACACATGGAGAAGATCAATAGAGAAAGAAATGAAGAAACAAGAATGGACTTGGAGACATCTGAAGACATGGGCCCAAGATAGAGCATACTGGAGGTCTCTGGTGGAAGCCTTATGTGCAATCCAGCACAAGGAGGACGAAGTAAGTAAGTATCTGTGTTGAGACTGCTTATTACATAGTTTCTGCTCAGGAATCCCATAGTGTGCTATGTGCCTATGCTGTAATGTATGTTATTTATGAACAAAAAGCTCTTTAAAATAAAAATGAATCTGCCAAAGCAGTATGTTCAGGAAGGGCTGAAATCAGCCCCATATTTGCATAAATTATCAGATTTGTGCCATCTAAATGAATTTAATGTAATTCAGTTGTTAGATAACCAAACTTTACATATCAAATTGATTCCACATGCTCACTGATGACATTATGCATGATATTATGACGTCATAAACGTGCAGAAAACTCCGAAAATATCAATACTTAATGCTCAATTTTTTATGATTAACAAGAGGTTTTTCTTTGATTTATTCTTTGACCATATCTATATTTCTCTTTCAAAAATAAGCATTTCAACATAAAATTGTTTTTGTCGACACACGCACTCTAAGTTAATTTTAGTGATTTCTAATCAAAAATGCTCTAAAATAGTCAAAAATCTATTAATTTCATCAAATCATATGATTTCTAGGCAAATTTTCTTCAAGCTCGCTGAATATTTTGAACTTAGCTTTTCTTATTTCTTAAATAACAGCATTTCAAAACATACTTGGCACTAATTTCAGAAAGTTTACTCTGAGTTGAATTTTATGGGCAAATTTTGGTTCTAACTGAATATACTCCTTTTACCAGATTTATTCAAAATATTATAGGCAAAAATAGTTTCTGTCTGTCCATTGCATAAGACATAAGACATAATTTATTAGCGAAACACATTTACAATAAATGGTCATTGCTAACATATTTTAGAACTAAAATCTACAAATAGAATGGTTACTAAAAACTACAATTACATTTATAATGGTTTGGAGTGACAGAGGAAAGATTGAGATTAATCTTATTTCAAGATATAATCATATTGCTGTTATTATAATTATACAGTGTTGAAAATATTTGTTGTAGAAGAATTAAAGAAATTCAATTAATTATCCCCTTTTAAGTTTAATTTGCCTACTTTGTAGACATTCTTGTATAAAGTTAGCAGTAAGTTTTAGTATGGTAGGGGTATGTTTTGATATCGACCTCTTTGATAGCTAATTCATGAGCACTTATTCTTAGTTTTGCCAGAGTTGATCTATCTGTTTTAAACTTACAAAGGTCAACATAATAAGGTCTGATATTAGATAAGTGAAAGTTATTAAAGAAAGATAGCTTATTATTGTTTTGAATATCCTTTTCTAAATTTTGGAGGGTCACATCTTTAATTTGTCTTTCAATGATTGGAATGTTAATTTTTCAGTAGAGATGGGTTATTAAAAATGTATGAAATTCCAAGGTTGTTCAAAGATTTTTTCAGCTGTTTTACCCAAGAATTTGTTACTTTTGTTGCTTCATGTACACTTTGCACAAGAGTACCATTTGATTCAAGAATGTGACACCAATATTTGATAGCCTGAATTGTGATCTTTGCATTAAGGGGTAGTCTATTTAGTTCTGCTAAACATCCAGCGTTGGAGGCCTTACAGTTGAACCCTAGTATATCTTTCAGAATTTAATATGGAGTTTTTCAAAAGGGTCTGTGTAATTAAAGCTAGGGCTTGAATTAAATCCCCAAATTTCACTCCCATAGAGGCAAATTGGGACAACTAAAGTGTCAAAAAGTTTTTCTAGCAAGCTACATGGATTATTTAATCCATTTATTTTTTTATTTTGTAAAGAGCCTTTCGACCCTTTTCTGTTAACATAGTTCCAGATACTTTAAGATTACCTGACAGTGTATATTTTAAAGTGATAAATGGTGTTGCGTACAGCTCTGTAAAGTAATTGGTATAATATAGAATGGATATGGTGAGCTGCAAAGTTAGAAAGGGTGTCCGTGTGCCAACAGTGATGAAAATCATCTTTTTAAAGCCATTGACACCGGAAAATCATGTTCATCGTGTACTGTGTTACAACCTTAGATTGTCTACGAGGAGGCTTAACTAGGCAACCAAAAGCTAGATTTATATCTAGCCTAGGTGGTCTAGTGGTCTAGGGGGCTGGACACAGTGCAGGTGAAGTTGTCATAGATGACAGCTAGAGTATGGGTTCGATTCTAGCTCAACCCCATGCTGGATTTTCCGGTGTCAACGGCTTTAAAAAGATGATTTTCATCACTGTTGGCACACGGAAACCCTTTCTAACTTTGCAGCTCACCATATCCATTCTATATTATACCAATATATTTTAAAGTAATGCCTAAATAGCAGTATGAAGTTACAGTTTCTCATGCTCTAGCAGTAGCGGATCCAGGGGGTGTCACCCGGTGCACGTGACACCCCCTTAGGTTCACAAATATATGGTTTCACTGGCACACTTTCTGTAATAGAATTAATTTGTAAACAAAAGGTAACCTTGATTGCTGCTTGTAAATTGCTAAAATAAACATGCCATGGGTTAATGACGCTTGTGAAAACACTCATTTCATTTTTTGTTAATTAGGTTCTTTTGATCTTTGATCGACATGTTAAGTTTCAACATTAGCCATCTACGTTTAGATAATGCCTAAAAATCTCTTTTAATTTCATAATTTGTAAAAATCCACAACTGTAAGGAGAGAAACAGTGTACATACAGTACTCTCATATGTCGTTCTGCATGAATTCAAGCATTCTTGGAACTAATACTGTTCAAAACTTAAGGGCGATTATGAATTAATAAATAAATTGCATATAAATAACTTTTCCATATCAGACGAAACGTTGCTGCTCCCTGAAATATTGTATTCTTTGTTAAAAAGAGTCGATAATTTTTGTAGTACAACATCTAAAAACTGTCTAATAGCCCTTTTACATATCTCACAAGGGACTTACTTTCTGGTTGTAAAAAAAAAAAAAACGGATTTGGTTTGTGAATTAGCCCGCTATTAATAATCTTGTCGGTAAAAGTCAACTAAGCGCTCAGAAACCTGACTGGGATTTGTGCACCATATGTTGATATATGGAATACCGTGGTCGTAAGGCTACAATACGGAAAACCTGACAACAAACTACAACAGTAACATTCCATCCTTTCCTAACCTATCGGTCTTGTGCTACCTCATTATCATTTCATTGTGTCACCCTTTCCAAATGTTGATCTTCTTGTTATTGTTGAAATCTTACTGTTTGGGAGTAAAGCAATTAACTAATAACTAAATCTAGTTGTCCAAGAATTTTGCAGCCTGCTTCTTAAAACTATTATAGATGAGTGATAATTCAGCCACCATAAAGAGATCAATATATGACATTTGATTGCTGATTGACTCTTAAAAAGTCTTTGCTTTTTATGCCCTTTTCCATTGCCCGTTTTAAAGCTTGGGTCTTGACAATCAAACAACAAGTTTTGCATTTTTCATGTGTGGGTTGCAATCTGAAGCCAACTGCATGACCTCTAGTTATACTCTAACAAAAGAACTGGATATGATCGACTTTACAATGGTTCTATATTTTGTCATTTGGTGACACCCCCTGACAAAATCCTGGATCCGCCCCTGTCTAGAAAGTTGTTTATACGTATACCATATTTGAAAAAAGTTTTTATGGGTTTTACCATTAGAGTTAAATACAATCACTTTTGACTTTGTAGAATTAATTTGAAGTTTCCAAGAATTGCAGAATCTTCTATGCTATGGCTGAACTTACCCAGTTGAATTGATTTCATTCTTATAATCAGCCAAGGCAACCCAATCTTCAACTTCATTTTGGTGGATTTGGTATTCTTTGGTTGTCTTGTCATACGTCACTGATATAACTGCAGCTTGACTGACACTTATAGTGAAACAAAAGAGGCAGAGAAAATACAATTGATTTTTTTCGTCTGCCATTTTGTAAAGTCATGTGCTTATTTGCTTCTTGTCACATGATCAACGTAATGAAAGTATTGATAAACACTGAGAGGTTCCGGCGAAAAGAGAAAGTAGCCATGAAATCAGATTGAAATTATCTATACACATTAATAAGAGTTTTGGTCAGTAGATTGAAATATCAATGGTCAAATTAATTACCCAAGAATAAAATCTTTCTTTGCTCAAATCCCTGTATCACTTTATAGCTATTGATTTACAATAATATGGTATATTTTGTAGGTGTATCGAAAGTGAAAGTAGAAGTTTCATTGACCACTGAGCATGACATCAGATTTAATCACCATAGGAAGTTGATGTTTTAGATTAAAAGCTACTTATCCACTTAATATTTAGCTTCCTGTTACACACTCATGAATAGGCACAAGGAGAAAATGAAAATAAACGATAAGAGCTTAGCTAAATTCGCTAGTTCAGGTGCCCCAGCAGACAAAGAGGGATATCTGCTTAAAAGGGGTGATTTTAATAAGGGATATCAAAGACGATGGTTTGTCTTGAAAGGGAATTTATTATTCTATTATGAGAAACGAAGTGATAAGGAACCTATAGGAGTAATAATTTTAGAAGGATGTACGATTGAATTGTCAGAAGATACTGATGGTTTTGTCTTTCAAGTTAGTTTTAGTGGTCCAGGGTGTCGGACATACATACTAGCAGCTGATTCACAAGAAGACATGGAAAGTTGGATGAAAGTTCTCTCGCGTGCTAGCTACGACTATATGAAATTAATGGTATCTGAACTACATAAACAGCTTCAAGATTTAAATGAAGATGCTCGATTAGTCGAAGATGCTATGAGAGACAGTCTTCTACTTTCAGGAACATATTCTGGTTTTGAAAAAAGCCACAGAGATTCTGAAAGTTCTTCAGATTCTAGTTCTCAACCTATGAGGAGATTTAATCCTTTTAATTCAGCTGAGGAAAATTTAATTGACTCTGCTAATTTTCACCATTTTGAACCTCCAAAACACAGAACTTTTGCTCAGTTACATGAAGAATATGGGACACAGATCAAACATATGAGAGAGCTTTGGGATGCTAGAACTTCAGGATTGAATGGGGATGTTTCATATTCAAGTGCATAGTGATCGTTAATATGTACACATGTACTTATTTTTACATGTACATGTACATGTATACTATTGTGATTCATTTATTTATAAACTCAGTCTCATTCAATCATTATGTCATACTACTGTTTCAAGTACATGTATAAATATTTAAAAAGAAAATTTGGTATAATTATAGAACAAGAACCTATTTAAGAAATTGGATTAAGTTCATGATACATGTTCATGAATTTATGAATGTAGCTTTTTAATGTTTATGTTCAATGTGTAATTTTAATCTTATAAATGGTACATTGTACATGACGTACATGTACATTTTTGAAAAATCCTGTTAATCTAATAGAATATATAAAAACAATATACATCACAAATTTAGACATATTACAAATATTTTGTATAAGCATTTTAAAAAATGTTAAAAGTAACTGCCACATGATTCATAAAGCAATTGTACAAGGCCAGATTTTGTTGAAAAGAAATTTATAATATGTCATGATCCACATTTGCTCAAGATCATTTCATTTTAATTGGTTGTGTAATTTATTTAATTCATATCATTTAATCTCATTATTATTGTCATAATACACTAAATGTCTTTTTGGAGGAACCACAAAAGGAAATATAATCCCCAACAAAAATAAATGAAAGCTTCTTTGGCAAGGGATATATGACATATTATTTGATTAGCCTTTGCTTACTCGTACTTTGATACTATACTACACAACATAAGAAACGCACCACTTCCATTCATTTCCATTGACTTATAAGTTAAATAGCAAATATCTCTTAAAGTAGTCGTCAATATGATCTGAGAATACGGCACAGCATGTGTGGGGTCCTTACACCAATCTCTGCTAATTTCGAAAAATTCTGATTTTTTGTTTTAAAATTTCTAAAAGATTTTTTAACCCCAAAATTAAATAAATCACCAATTTTTAGAAAATGTCATGCTTATTCAAAAGGGTAACCAGAAATTGGGGGACAAAGCTTAATTTTCACAAAAAGTGGCATTTTTTAATTAATCAATTTTAGATTTAGTTTTTTCGACTTCTTTATCAAAGTTAATGCTGTAAGCACACTGGTGCCAACTTCAGAAATAATGGCTGGGTTTTTTATCGAATTTTGTTTGATTTATCATTTTGCATAAAAGAATTAACAAAATTTTCATCATTTTAAAAGAATCATGGAAGGAAAGAAGTGGTGCGTTATTTGTGTTGCTGAGTACACAAATGCATTAATAGGAATGTATATTGTATGGTAAAGATGTTACTCATACTGTACAGTATTATAGAACAAGAAAGTTGATACTTGTATAATTGAACAAAGGTTTTATTTTTCTAAGCTTAATTGATTATTTGTTGCTTGTCTTACCCTAGATATTATGTTATACTCTCCCTTTGGTTATGCTGAATTTTAAGCTAGTTGAGATTTTACTATTTAAGTACCACATTTTATAAGAATCATGCAAAGAGCGATTCATGGGTGGAAAGCCTACACCACTTTATTTTTGATATGTTACTCCTACTAGCACCCTGATTCGATATTTTGTATTCTTTTTCCAAACAAGTGTTGGTCCTGAAAGAAAAAAAATATATAGAATGCATTGGAAAATTGTAAGAAAGGGAGATAACTCTTAAAACTGTCAATAATTTCAATAGAAACCATTGTAACAAAATGGCAAGATTTCTCCCAGGACCAGACAGTTATGAGCAAATTGTTATTTATTTCATATTTTGTATACTTTGAACTATCTTTTGTTAAAAATAAACCACTGTAGCCTTTTTATCGATTAATCACTTTTCTTCAATTTTGCATGATTTTTAGGTGAGGTACCAGGATTTGTTTAAAGATTTTTCTGAACAACCTTTTATGCATGTGCTTTACCCTCCAGTTGGTCTGTTACCTAACATTTTCATGGATGGGAACTTGAAATTTACTAATGCATATTTAAAGCTGAAATTTTGTACACATTAAAAGCCCATTCACACTATATGTTTAATCATATACGGCTTGAAATATATTTCAAATCATTTAGTGTAAAACCCCCTTATTTCATTGAAATATGAAGCATATTTCAATGAAATAGGGAATAGAACATAAAATAGGGAATTGGCCAATAATTTATATTAAAGATTTGGAGGTAAAAGTTTAAAATCAAAAGTTGCAGGTGCAGAAAACAAAGAAATAATTACAACCACCACAAGATGTATTATGATTTATGAAATTCAGTGTGAACACAAATGTTGCATACTGTGGTTTCATTATTATTCGTGGGGTATCAATTTTTGTGGTTTTCATGTGTGGCCTTGACCCACGAAATTTGATACCCCACGAAAAGGAAATTTAACATTGATATGAATGCTGCAAACTTCAGAACCACAAATTTAAGAATCCACGAACTGATAGTTTTTCATCAAAACACGAAAATTGGTACCCACGAAAATAAATGAATCCACAGTACTTCATTGAAATATACGACTTTCAAATATATGTCTTGATATACAGTGTAAACGGGTCTTAAGCAATGTTAGTTAATGCCAGGGTCACCATTAGGTCAATAAAAAGTTATCATTATCTTCATGATCTTTGGGCTTAAAGTTAAAAATTAGTTCAACAATTGTTTACTCTAGAACAAAAAAGTAAAATGGAATTTTGTGCAAAATTCAAGATCCATA
Organism: Arcuatula senhousia; assembly: GCA_963971305.1. Taxonomy (NCBI): domain Eukaryota; kingdom Metazoa; phylum Mollusca; class Bivalvia; order Mytilida; family Mytilidae; genus Arcuatula; species Arcuatula senhousia. Next base: position 33,129,717 of record OZ020308.1, read on the forward strand.
TCTTTTGAATTTATTTTAGATATTTTATTGTGTGGCAGGGTATGATATAGTTTTATTAGATCACTATTTATGTGTTTTGCATTCTGTTGTATGTTAATTTAGTGCAATATTATTTTAATTTGTTCATTTTATATTGCTTGTGTAGTAGATCTTCTCCTAATTTTAGACTATTTACTATTTAACCTTAAAATGATATATTCTTTTAAGATACACTAGTTGATACATTATGATAATTTTTCGTTAATAATTCTAAATGACCAAATATTTCCTGAAATAAATTTAATTTATTTTTTTTTATTGATTCATTGTCTCTCCTCTACTTTGTAAGGAAGAATATTAGAAGACATTTGTTTATTATGTCTATCACAAAGTTTGTCCATTCAACTCCCTTGAAACTACTTACAGAATTCTACAAAACCATAAATACTGAGAATGTACATGTACATGTAGCAAATACACTATATGTAGTTGTGCAAATTACAAGGAAATGTTGAGGCTTAACATTTTTGTGTAAGTTATGGCTCTTAGAACTCTGAACTTGTTGAATCACAAAAGATTGTTTCTATGCAATTATCTGAAACTAATCAACAAAATGTAACGAAACTTGATATGTAGCAAGTACAGGATATGTTATGCAAGTTTGTTAATTTAATTCTAAACATCTCTAGAAGTTATTGTCCTTTCAATTTTATTTTTTTCTGAAATCCTCACAAATCACTGCTCCCTCATAATCAAGGCTCTTGAAACAGTCATAATTGCTTGACATGACCTCTGAAAGAACTCAACAAAAGTTAAAGAAACATGGTATGAAGTAAGTACATCATATGTATTGTGCATCAGTATAACACGGAAACTTCTAAGCATGACCTCTTACTGATAACAGTTTTCTATCTGTAAGCCTTTTCATGTCAACCTTACAAAACTTTATACCAAAATCAATGGAGAGAGAGGAGGTCTACCTCATTTTACTAGGCCAAAAACTAAAACAGTTGCAGAAGAAAATGAGATGTGGATAAAGTGTACATGACACAACCAATAAATCAGCAGCGTTTTCAAAATTGACAATAAAAAAAAAACAAAAAAAACAGCAACCTTCAATATGATTAGTTGTTACTGAATGTTGCACTCTCGAAATGGCCCTACCTCAAAGTCTATAATGCACACCATTCAAAAGTAATAACATCTTGTCATCTTAATAGAAGACAGTCACATAAAGACAACAAGTACAAACAAACATAAGTTTAGGCAAAGATTCGTGGCCTCAGGACAGGCACAAACAAAATGTTGCAGTGTTAAACTTGTTAAATGAGCCCAGATCAGATCTGGATTGTTTCTACTGTAGGAGATTTAGATTAGACATAAAAGACTTTTCTCCAAATGGTTTAAATTGTACAGCACACATACAGGTCAAATTACATTTTTACATTTTTTTTCTTTATACTTCACAGGCTTAAGGCAAAACAGATTTCAGGAAATTCCAAAGGAGCAACGCCATCACATTTATCTGCAGTTTCTTGGCATTTTATATATCTTGATGGTGTCCACTTTATCTCCTGTTTCATATCTTGACCAAGGAATTAGATCAAATTATATAACTCCTCGTCATCTTGAAGAAGTGTCCACTTTATCTGCCGTTTCATGTTAACTTTTGTATATCATAGCGAATAGAAGATATTGAGATGTGGAATAAGTGTACGTGACACAATCTACAATATAAACGGCAATTTAAAAGATCAACAATGAAAAGCAGCCAGCAGACTGCTGCTAGCTGGTTTGCGATTGGTCCTGGATTGGAAATAAACTACATAGGAATCAACTCCAATTCTAAAGTGCAAATGAAAAACCCCTTTCTATTCCACCTTATCTGCCGTTTCATGCAGACTTGTATATATCTTGATGGAGTCCACTTTATCTGCTGTTTCATGGAAACATTTATATGTCTTGATGGAGTCCATTTTTATCTGCTGTTTCATGCAAATTTTTATTTTATATATAAATATATCTGCAGTTTCATGCAAACTTTTATATATCTTGATGAAGTTCATTTTATCTGCTGTTTCATGCAAAGTTTTATATATCTTTATGGAGTCCACTTTATCTGCTTTTTCATTTAAACTTTTATATATCTTGATGAAGTCCACTTTATCTGCAGTTTCATGCAAACTTTTTTTGATATATCTTGATAAAAGTTCATTTTATCTGCTGTTTCATGCAAACTTTTATATATCTTGATGGAGTCCACTTTATCTTCTGTTTCATGCAAACTTTTTATATATCTTGACGGAGTCCACTTTATCTGCCGTTATATATCTTGATGGAGTCCATTTTATCTGCTGTTTCATGCAAACTTTTATAAATCTTGACGGAGTCCACTTAATCTGGTTTTTCGTGCAATTTTTTATATATGTTGATGGAGTCCACTTTATATTCTGTTTCATGCAAACTTTTATATATGTTGATGGAGTCCACTTTATCTGCCGTTTCATGCAAACTTTTATATATATATATATATATCTGCTTTTTCATGAAAACTTTCTTTATGGAGTCCACTTTATCTGCTTTTTCATGCAAACTTTTTTGGATGTATCTTGATGAAGTTCATTTTATCTGCTGTTTCATGCAAACTTTTATATATCTTTATGGAGTCCACTTTATCTGCTTTTTCATGCAAACTTTTATATATCTTGACGGAGTACACTTTATCTGCCGTTTCATGCAAACTTTTTTTCATATATCTTGATGAAGTTCATTTTATCTGCTGTTTCATGCAAACTTTTATATATCTTGATGGAGTCCACTTTATCTGCTGTTTAGCAAACTTTTATATATCTTGACGGAGTCCACTTAATCTGCCTTTTCATGCAAACTTTTATATATGTTGATGGAGTCCACTTTATCTGCAGTTTCATGCAAACTTTTTTCATATATCTTGATGAAGTTCATTTTATCTGCTGTTTCATGCAAACTTTTATATATCTTGATGAAGTCCACATTATCTGCTGTTTATATATCTTGACGGAGTCCATTTTTTCTGCCATTTCATGCAAACTTTTATCATAGACCTGTATTTATATACAGGTCTATGCTTTTATGTATCTTGATGGAGTCCACTTTATCTGCTGTTTCATGCAAACTTTTATATATCTTGACGGAGTCAACTTAATCTGCCGTTTCATGCAAACTTTTATATATGTTGATGGAGTCCACTTTATCTGCCGTTTCATGCAAACTTTTATATATGTTGATGGAGTCCACTTTATCTGCTTTTTCATGCAAACTTTTATATATCTTGATGAAGTCCACTTTATCTGCTTTTTCATGCAAACTTTTATATATCTTGATGGAGTCCACTTTATCTGCCGTTTCATGCAAACTTTTTTTGATATATCTTGATAAAAGTTCATTTTATCTGCTGTTTCATGCAAACTTTTATATATCTTGATGGAGTCCACTTTATCTTCTGTTTCATGCAAACTTTTTATATATCTTGACGGAGTCCACTTTATCTGCCGTTATATATCTTGATGGAGTCCATTTTATCTGCTGTTTCATGCAAACTTTTATATATCTTTATGGAGTCCACTTTATCTGCTTTTTCATGTAAAATTTTATATATCTTGATGGAGTCTACTTTATCTGCTTTTTCATGCAAACTTTAATATATCTTGATGGAGTCCACTTTATCTGCTTTTTCATGCAAACTTTTATATATCTTTATGGAGTCCACTTTATCTGCAGTTTCATGCAAACTTTTATATATCTTTATGGAGTCCACTTTATCTGCTTTTTCATGCAAACTTTTATATATCTTGATGGAGTCCACTTTATCTGCCGTTTCATGCAAACTTTTTTTGATATATCTTGATAAAAGTTCATTTTATCTGCTGTTTCATGCAAACTTTTATATATCTTGATGGAGTCCACTTTATCTTCTGTTTCATGCAAACTTTTTATATATCTTGACGGAGTCCACTTTATCTGCCGTTATATATTTTGATGGAGTCCATTTTATCTGCTGTTTCATGCAAACTTTTATATATCTTTATGGAGTCCACTTTATCTGCTTTTTAGCTCACCTGACCCGAAGGGTCATGTGAGCTATTGTCATCACTTGGCGTCCGTTGTCCGTCCGTCGTCCGTCGTCTGTCGTCCGTCGTCCGTCGTCCGTCGTCCGTAAACTTTTTAAAACGTTAACTCCTCTGACACCATAAGTCCAATTGCAACCAAACTTGGTATGGTTGTTCATTAGCATTCGGTGCTTAGAACTGATGTGGGGATTTTTGATTCGTCGTAAAACATGGCCGCCATGGCTAAAAATAGAACATAGGGGTAAAATGCAGTTTTTTTGCAAATAACTCAAAAACGGCTACAGATATCAAAATTCTGGCAAGGGTAAAAGTGATCAGCACCTCAAGATCTACCTACCCTGAAAATCCAACGACCCATGTAGGAGTTATTGCCCTTTTTGTGGATTTTTTGCAAATTTTGCACCTGTTTAGCTCAATATCTTGAAAACTATACAAGATATTTGAGAAATTTAAATTGCATATTGTTAAGCACATCAAGATCTACAAAATATGTAATAGGGTCAACGTTGTAGGACCTTTCCTTTTAGGAGTTATTGCCCTTAGAACGTCAAAATTTAGCATTTTAACAGCATTTCCTCATTACATTGAAAACGTTAACTCCTCTGACACTTTAAGTCCAAATGGAACCAAACTTGGTATAGTTGTTTATTAGCATTAGGTGTATAGAACTGATGTGGGGATTTTTGATTGGTCGTAAAACATGGCCGCTGTGGCTAGATATAGAACATAGGGGTAAATGGCAGTTTTTTGCAAATTACTCTAAAACGGTGACAGATTTTAAAATTTTGATTGGGAACAAAAGTGATCAGCACCTCAAGATCTACCAGCTCTGAAATTTTGAAGAAAATCCAACAACCCATGTAGGAGTTATTGCACTTTTTGTGGATTTTTTGCAATTTTGCACCTGTTTAGCTCAATATCTTGAAAACTATACAATATATTTGAGAAATTTAAATTGCATATTGTTAAGCATATCAAGATCTACAAAATTTGTAACAGGGTCAACGTTGTAGGACCTTTCCTTTGAGGAGTTATTGCCCTTGGAATGTCAAAATTGAGCATTTTAACTGCATTTCCTTATATTGAAAATGTTAACTCCTCTGACACTTTAAGTCCAATTGGAACCAAACTTGGTATTATTGTTTATTATTATTAGGTGTATAGAACTTCAGTGGGGATTTTTGATTGGTTGTAAAACATGGCCGCTGTGGCTAAAAATAGAACATTAGGTTAAACTGCATTTTTTTTGCAAATAACTCAAAAAGGGTGACAGATTTTTAGTTTTTGATTGAGAACAAAAGTGATCAGCACCTTTAGATCCCCCATATTGTCAGATGACTCCTTTATTAATCTTATGACCCTTTCAATGTTAAATTGATTTTGCCTTAAAACCTTTACTTCAGGCACATATGTCAGGTGAGCGATTCAGGCTCCTGGGAGCCTCTTGTTCATGCAAACTTTTATATATCTTTATGGAGTCCACTTTATCTGCTTTTTCATGCAAACTTTTATATATCTTGATGGAGTCCACTTTATCTGCTGTTTCATGCAAACTTTTTATATATCTTGACGGAGTCCACTTTATCTGCCGTTATATATCTTGATGGAGTCCATTTTATCTGCTGTTTCATGCAAACTTTTATAAATCTTGACGGAGTCCACTTAATCTGGTTTTTTCATGCAAACTTTTATATATATTTTGATGGAGTCCACTTTATCTGCCGTTTCATGCAAACTTTTATATATGTTGATGGAGTCCACTTTATCTGCCGTTTCATGCAAACTTTTATATATATATATATCTGCAGTTTCATGCAAACTTTTATATATCTTTATGGAGTCCACTTTATCTGCTTTTTCATGAAAACTTTCTTTATGGAGTCCACTTTATCTGCTTTTTCATGCAAACTTTTATATATCTTGATGGAGTCCACTTTATCTTCTGTTTCATGCAAACTTTTTATATATCTTGACGGAGTCCACTTTATCTGCATTTCATGCATTTTTAGCTCACCTGGCCAAAGGGCATGTGAGCTATTGCCATCACTTGGCGTCCGTCTTCGTCGTCCGTCGTCGTCGTCCTAAACTTTTCTTCAAACTTCTTCTCCTCTGAAACGGCTGCACAGATTCAAACCAAATTTGGTCTAATGGTACTTTAGGGTATCCTTCACAGAACTGATGTGGGGATTTTTGATTCGTCGAAAAACATGGCCGCCGTTGCTAAAAATAGACCAGGGGGTCAGACTACTGTTTTTGGCTTGTAAATCAAAAAGTTTTAGAGATAGATGAAATCTGATGCCACACTACTGCTTCAGCATCAAAAGCTCTACACTACAAAAGTCTCCTTTGAGTCGAAGTTGTCAGATGACCCCTTATGGGAGTTACGGCCCCTTAAAGGTGAAAAATAGCATTTTTTCATGTTTTTGGCCTATAGAATGAAATCTATTGCAGATAGAGAGAAGCTGTTGCTTGCTTAAATGTTCAGCTCATTTAGCTCTACAAAAGTCTCCATAAGGTCAAAGTTGTCAGATGACCCCTCATAGGGGTTATGGCCCCTTAAAGGCAAAAAATAGAGTTTTTGGCCTATAGAATGAAAACTATTGCAGATAGAGAAAAGCTGTTGCTTGCTTAAATGTTCAGCTCGATTAGCTCTACACAAGCCTTTATAGGGTCAAAATTGTCAGATGACCCCTTATAGGGGTTATGGCCCCTTAAAGGCAAAAAATAGTGTTTTTGGCCTAAAGAAAGAAAACTTTTGCAGTTAGAGAAAAGATGTTGCTTGCTTAAATATTTAGTTTAATTAGCTCTATAACATCTTCTTAGGGTCATAGTTGTCAGATGACCCCTTTAAGGGGTTATGGCCCTTTAAAGGTGAAAAATAGTGTTTTTTGCTTTGGAATGAAAACTTTTGCAGATAGAGAAAAGCTTTTTATTGCTTAAACATTCAGCTCATTTAGCTATATAAAAGTCTTTAAAGAGTTGACATTAAATCCAGGTGAGCGATTTAGGCTCCTGGGAGCCCATTGTTTTATATATATCTTGATGGAGTCCACTTAATCTGCCTTTTCATGCAAACTTTTATATATCTTGATGAATTTCCCTTTTTCAGCCGTTTCATGCAAACTTTTTATATATCTTGATGGAGTCCATTTTATCTGACGTTTCATGCAAACTTTTATATATCTTGATGAAATCCACTTTATCTGCAGTTTCATGCAAACTTTTTTCATATATCTTGATGAAGTTCATTTTATCTGCCGTTTCATGCAAACTTTTATATATCTTGATGGAGTCCACTTTATCTGCTGTTTCATGCAAACTTTTATATATCTTGATGAAATCCACTTTTTTTGCCGTTTCATGCAAACTTTTTATATATCTTGATGGAGTCCATTTTATCTGCCGTTTCATGCAAACTTTTATATAACTTGATGCATTCCACTTTATCTGCCGTTTCGTGCAAACTTTTATATATCTTGACGGAGTCCACTTAATCTGCCTTTTCATGCAAACTTTTATATATGTTGATGAATTCCACTTAATCTGCCTTTTCATGCAAACTTTCATGCAAATCTTGATGAATTCCACTTTTTCTGCCGTTTCATGCAAACTTTTTATATATCTTGACGGAGTCCATTTTATCTGACGTTTTATGCAAACATTTATATTACCTTGATGAATTCCAATTTATCTGTCGTTTCAAGCAAACTTTTTTCATATATCCTGATGAAGTTCATTTTATCTGCTGTTTCATGCAAACTTTTATATATCTTGACGGAGTCCACTTAATCTGCCTTTTCATGCAAACTTTTATATATGTTGATGGAGTCCACTTTATCTGCCGTTTCATGCAAACTTTTATATATGTTGATGGAGTCCACTTTATCTGCCGTTTCATGCAAACTTATATATATATATATCTGCAGTTTCATGCAAACTTTTATATATCTTGACGGAGTCCACTTAATCTGCCTTTTCATGCAAACTTTTATATATGTTGATGGAGTCCACTTTATCTGCCGTTTCATGCAAACTTTTATATATGTTGATGGAGTCCACTTTATCTGCCGTTTCATGCAAACTTTTATATATATATATATATATCTGCTTTTTCATGAAAACTTTCTTTATGGAGTCCACTTTATCTGCTTTTTCATGCAAACTTTTTTGGATATATCTTGATGAAGTTCATTTTATCTGCTGTTTCATGCAAACTTTTATATATCTTTATGGAGTCCACTTTATCTGCTTTTTCATGCAAACTTTTATAAATCTTGACGGAGTACACTTTATCTGCCGTTTCATGCAAACTTTTTTTCATATATCTTGATGAAGTTCATTTTATCTGCTGTTTCATGCAAACTTTTATATATCTTGATGGAGTCCACTTTATCTGCTGTTTAGCAAACTTTTATATATCTTGACGGAGTCCACTTAATCTGCCTTTTCATGCAAACTTTTATATATGTTGATGGAGTCCACTTTATCTGCAGTTTCATGCAAACTTTTTTCATATATCTTGATGAAGTTCATTTTATCTGCTGTTTCATGCAAACTTTTATATATCTTGATGAAGTCCACATTATCTGCTGTTTATATATCTTGACGGAGTCCATTTTTTCTGCCATTTCATGCAAACTTTTATCATAGACCTGTATTTATATACAGGTCTATGCTTTTATGTATCTTGATGGAGTCCACTTTATCTACTGTTTCATGCAAACTTTTATATATCTTGACGGAGTCAACTTAATCTGCCGTTTCATGCAAACTTTTATATATGTTGATGGAGTCCACTTTATCTGCCGTTTCATGCAAACTTTTATATATGTTGATGGAGTCCACTTTATCTGCTTTTTCATGCAAACTTTTATATATCTTGATGAAGTCCACTTTATCTGCTTTTTCATGCAAACTTTTATATATCTTGATGGAGTCCACTTTATCTGCCGTTTCATGCAAACTTTTTTTGATATATCTTGATAAAAGTTCATTTTATCTGCTGTTTCATGCAAACTTTTATATATCTTGATGGAGTCCACTTTATCTTCTGTTTCATGCAAACTTTTTATATATCTTGACGGAGTCCACTTTTTCTGCCGTTATATATCTTGATGGAGTTCATTTTATCTGCTGTTTCATGCAAACTTTTATATATCTTTATGGAGTCCACTTTATCTGCTTTTTCATGTAAAATTTTATATATCTTGATGGAGTCCACTTTATCTGCTTTTTCATGCAAACTTTAATATATCTTGATGGAGTCCACTTTATCTGCTTTTTCATGCAAACTTTTATATATCTTTATGGAGTCCACTTTATCTGCAGTTTCATGCAAACTTTTATATATCTTTATGGAGTCCACTTTATCTGCTTTTTCATGCAAACTTTTATATATCTTGATGGAGTCCACTTTATCTGCCGTTTCATGCAAACTTTTTTTGATATATCTTGATAAAAGTTCATTTTATCTGCTGTTTCATGCAAACTTTTATATATCTTGATGGAGTCCACTTTATCTTCTGTTTCATGCAAACTTTTTATATATCTTGACGGAGTCCACTTTATCTGCCGTTATATATCTTGATGGAGTCCATTTTATCTGCTGTTTCATGCAAACTTTTATATATCTTTATGGAGTCCACTTTATCTGCTTTTTCATGCAAACTTTTATATATCTTTATGGAGTCCACTTTATCTGCTTTTTCATGCAAACTTTTATATATCTTGATGGAGTCCACTTTATCTGCTGTTTCATGCAAACTTTTTATATATCTTGACGGAGTCCACTTTATCTGCCGTTATATATCTTGATGGAGTCCATTTTATCTGCTGTTTCATGCAAACTTTTATAAATCTTGACGGAGTCCACTTAATCTGGTTTTTTCATGCAAACTTTTATATATATTTTGATGGAGTCCACTTTTTCTGCCGTTTCATGCAAACTTTTATATATGTTGATGGAGTCCATTTTATCTGCCGTTTCATGCAAACTTTTATATATATGTATATCTGCAGTTTCATGCAAACTTTTATATATCTTTATGGAGTCCACTTTATCTGCTTTTTCATGAAAACTTTCTTTATGGAGTCCACTTTATCTGCTTTTTCATGCAAACTTTTATATATCTTGATGGAGTCCACTTTATCTGCCATTTCATGCATTTTTAGCTCACCTGGCCAAAGGACATGTGAGCTATTGCCATCACTTGGCGTCCGTCTTCGTCGTCCGTCGTCGTCGTCCTAAACTTTTCTTCAAACTTCTTCTCCTCTGAAACGGCTGCACAGATTCAAACCAAATTTGGTCTAATGGTACTTTAGGGTATCCTTCACAGAACTGATGTGGGGATTTTTGATTCGTCGAAAAACATGGCCGCCGTTGCTAAAAATAGACCAGGGGGTCAGACTACTGTTTTTGGCTTGTAAATCAAAAAGTTTTAGAGATAGATGAAATCTGATGCCACACTACTGCTTCAGCATCAAAAGCTCTACACTACAAAAGTCTCCCTTGAGTCGAAGTTGTCAGATGACCCCTTATGGGAGTTACGGCCCCTTAAAGGTGAAAAATAGCATTTTTTCATGTTTTTGGCCTATAGAATGAAAACTATTGCAGATAGAGAGAAGCTGTTGCTTGCTTAAATGTTCAGCTCATTTAGCTCTACAAAAGTCTCCATAAGGTCAAAGTTGTCAGATGACCCCTCATAGGGGTTATGGCCCCTTAAAGGCAAAAAATAGAGTTTTTGGCCTATAGAATGAAAACTATTGCAGATAGAGAAAAGCTGTTGCTTGCTTAAATGTTCAGCTCGATTAGCTCTACACAAGCCTTTATAGGGTCAAAATTGTCAGATGACCCCTTATAGGGGTTATGGCCCCTTAAAGGCAAAAAATAGTGTTTTTGGCCTAAAGAAAGAAAACTTTTGCAGTTAGAGAAAAGATGTTGCTTGCTTAAATATTTAGTTTAATTAGCTCTATAACATCTTCTTAGGGTCATAGTTGTCAAATGACCCCTTTAAGGGGTTATGGCCCTTTAAAGGTGAAAAATAGTGTTTTTTGCTTTGGAATGAAAACTTTTGCAGATAGAGAAAAGCTTTTTATTGCTTAAACATTCAGCTCATTTAGCTATATAAAAGTCTTTAAAGAGTTGACATTAGATCCAGGTGAGCGATTTAGGCTCCTGGGAGCCCATTGTTTTATATATATCTTGATGGAGTCCACTTAATCTGCCTTTTCATGCAAACTTTTATATATCTTGATGAATTTCCCTTTTTCAGCCGTTTCATGCAAACTTTTTATATATCTTGATGGAGTCCATTTTATCTGACGTTTCATGCAAACTTTTATATATCTTGATGAAATCCACTTTATCTGCAGTTTCATGCAAACTTTTTTCATATATCTTGATGAAGTTCATTTTATCTGCCGTTTCATGCAAACTTTTATATATCTTGATGGAGTCCACTTTATCTGCTGTTTCATGCAAACTTTTATATATCTTGATGAAATCCACTTTTTTTGCCGTTTCATGCAAACTTTTTATATATCTTGATGGAGTCCATTTTATCTGCCGTTTCATGCAAACTTTTATATAACTTGATGCATTCCACTTTATCTGCCGTTTCGTGCAAACTTTTATATATCTTGACGGAGTCCACTTAATCTGCCTTTTCATGCAAACTTTTATATATGTTGATGAATTCCACTTAATCTGCCTTTTCATGCAAACTTTCATGCAAATCTTGATGAATTCCACTTTTTCTGCCGTTTCATGCAAACTTTTTATATATCTTGACGGAGTCCATTTTATCTGACGTTTTATGCAAACGTTTATATTACCTTGATGAATTCCACTTTACCTGTCGTTTCAAGCAAACTTTTTTCATATATCCTGATGAAGTTCATTTTATCTGCCGTTTCATGCAAACTTTTATATATCTTGATGGAGTCCACTTTATCTGCTGTTTCATGCAAACTTTTATATATCTTGACGGAGTCCACTTAATCTGCCTTTTCATGCAAACTTTTATATATGTTGATGGAGTCCACTTTATCTGCCGTTTCATGCAAACTTTTATATATATATATCTGCAGTTTCATGCAAACTTTTATATATATTGATGGAGTCCACTTTATCTGCCGTTTCATGCAAACTTTTATATATGTTGATGGAGTCCACTTTATCTGCTTTTTCATGAAAACTTTTATATGGAGTCCACTTTATCTGCTGTTTCATGCAAACTTTTTATATATCTTGACGGAGTCCACTTTATCTGCCGTTATATATCTTGATGGAGTCCATTTTATCTGCTGTTTCATGCAAACTTTTATAAATCTTGACGGAGTCCACTTAATCTGGTTTTTTCATGCAAACTTTTATATATATTTTGATGGAGTCCACTTTATCTGCCGTTTCATGCAAACTTTTATATATGTTGATGGAGTCCACTTTATCCGCCGTTTCATGCAAACTTTTATATATATATATCTGCAGTTTCATGCAAACTTTTATATATCTTTATGGAGTCCACTTTATCTGCTTTTTCATGAAAACTTTCTTTATGGAGTCCACTTTATCTGCTTTTTCATGCAAACTTTTATATATCTTGATGGAGTCCACTTTATCTTCTGTTTCATGCAAACTTTTTATATATCTTGACGGAGTCCACTTTATCTGCATTTCATGCATTTTTAGCTCACCTGGCCAAAGGGCATGTGAGCTATTGCCATCACTTGGCGTCCGTCTTCGTCGTCCGTCGTCGTCGTCCTAAACTTTTCTTCAAACTTCTTCTCCTCTGAAACGGCTGCACAGATTCAAACCAAATTTGGTCTAATGGTACTTTAGGGTATCCTTCACAGAACTGATGTGGGGATTTTTGATTCGTCGAAAAACATGGCCGCCGTTGCTAAAAATAGACCAGGGGGTCAGACTACTGTTTTTGGCTTGTAAATCAAAAAGTTTTAGAGATAGATGAAATCTGATGCCACACTACTGCTTCAGCATCAAAAGCTCTACACTACAAAAGTCTCCTTTGAGTCGAAGTTGTCAGATGACCCCTTATGGGAGTTACGGCCCCTTAAAGGTGAAAAATAGCATTTTTTCATGTTTTTGGCCTATAGAATGAAATCTATTGCAGATAGAGAGAAGCTGTTGCTTGCTTAAATGTTCAGCTCATTTAGCTCTACAAAAGTCTCCATAAGGTCAAAGTTGTCAGATGACCCCTCATAGGGGTTATGGCCCCTTAAAGGCAAAAAATAGAGTTTTTGGCCTATAGAATGAAAACTATTGCAGATAGAGAAAAGCTGTTGCTTGCTTAAATGTTCAGCTCGATTAGCTCTACACAAGCCTTTATAGGGTCAAAATTGTCAGATGACCCCTTATAGGGGTTATGGCCCCTTAAAGGCAAAAAATAGTGTTTTTGGCCTAAAGAAAGAAAACTTTTGCAGTTAGAGAAAAGATGTTGCTTGCTTAAATATTTAGTTTAATTAGCTCTATAACATCTTCTTAGGGTCATAGTTGTCAGATGACCCCTTTAAGGGGTTATGGCCCTTTAAAGGTGAAAAATAGTGTTTTTTGCTTTGGAATGAAAACTTTTGCAGATAGAGAAAAGCTTTTTATTGCTTAAACATTCAGCTCATTTAGCTATATAAAAGTCTTTAAAGAGTTGACATTAAATCCAGGTGAGCGATTTAGGCTCCTGGGAGCCCATTGTTTTATATATATCTTGATGGAGTCCACTTAATCTGCCTTTTCATGCAAACTTTTATATATCTTGATGAATTTCCCTTTTTCAGCCGTTTCATGCAAACTTTTTATATATCTTGATGGAGTCCATTTTATCTGACGTTTCATGCAAACTTTTATATATCTTGATGAAATCTACTTTATCTGCAGTTTCATGCAAACTTTTTTCATATATCTTGATGAAGTTCATTTTATCTGCCGTTTCATGCAAACTTTTATATATCTTGATGGAGTCCACTTTATCTGCTGTTTCATGCAAACTTTTATATATCTTGATGAAATCCACTTTTTTTGCCGTTTCATGCAAACTTTTTATATATCTTGATGGAGTCCATTTTATCTGCCGTTTCATGCAAACTTTTATATAACTTGATGCATTCCACTTTATCTGCCGTTTCGTGCAAACTTTTATATATCTTGACGGAGTCCACTTAATCTGCCTTTTCATGCAAACTTTTATATATGTTGATGAATTCCACTTAATCTGCCTTTTCATGCAAACTTTCATGCAAATCTTGATGAATTCCACTTTTTCTGCCGTTTCATGCAAACTTTTTATATATCTTGACGGAGTCCATTTTATCTGACGTTTTATGCAAACGTTTATATTACCTTGATGAATTCCACTTTATCTGTCGTTTCAAGCAAACTTTTTTCATATATCCTGATGAAGTTCATTTTATCTGCTGTTTCATGCAAACTTTTATATATCTTGACGGAGTCCACTTAATCTGCCTTTTCATGCAAACTTTTATATATGTTGATGGAGTCCACTTTATCTGCCGTTTCATGCAAACTTTTATATATGTTGATGGAGTCCACTTTATCTGCCGTTTCATGCAAACTTATATATATATATATCTGCAGTTTCATGCAAACTTTTATATATCTTGACGGAGTCCACTTAATCTGCCTTTTCATGCAAACTTTTATATATGTTGATGGAGTCCACTTTATCTGCCGTTTCATGCAAACTTTTATATATGTTGATGGAGTCCACTTTATCTGCCGTTTCATGCAAACTTTTATATATATATATATATATCTGCTTTTTCATGAAAACTTTCTTTATGGAGTCCACTTTATCTGCTTTTTTATGCAAACTTTTTTGGATATATCTTGATGAAGTTCATTTTATCTGCTGTTTCATGCAAACTTTTATATATCTTTATGGAGTCCACTTTATCTGCTTTTTCATGCAAACTTTTATATATCTTGACGGAGTACACTTTATCTGCCGTTTCATGCAAACTTTTTTTCATATATCTTGATGAAGTTCATTTTATCTGCTGTTTCATGCAAACTTTTATATATCTTGATGGAGTCCACTTTATCTGCTGTTTAGCAAACTTTTAAATATCTTGACGGAGTCCACTTAATCTGCCTTTTCATGCAAACTTTTATATATGTTGATGGAGTCCACTTTATCTGCAGTTTCATGCAAACTTTTTTCATATATCTTGATGAAGTTCATTTTATCTGCCGTTTCATGCAAACTTTTATATATCTTGATGGAGTCCACTTTATCTGCTGTTTCATGCAAACTTTTATATATCTTGATGAAATCCACTTTTTTTGCCGTTTCATGCAAACTTTTTATATATCTTGATGGAGTCCATTTTATCTGCCGTTTCATGCAAACTTTTATATAACTTGATGCATTCCACTTTATCTGCCGTTTCGTGCAAACTTTTATATATCTTGACGGAGTCCACTTAATCTGCCTTTTCATGCAAACTTTTATATATGTTGATGAATTCCACTTAATCTGCCTTTTCATGCAAACTTTCATGCAAATCTTGATGAATTCCACTTTTTCTGCCGTTTCATGCAAACTTTTTATATATCTTGACGGAGTCCATTTTATCTGACGTTTTATGCAAACGTTTATATTACCTTGATGAATTCCACTTTATCTGTCGTTTCAAGCAAACTTTTTTCATATATCCTGATGAAGTTCATTTTATCTGCTGTTTCATGCAAACTTTTATATATCTTGACGGAGTCCACTTAATCTGCCTTTTCATGCAAACTTTTATATATGTTGATGGAGTCCACTTTATCTGCCGTTTCATGCAAACTTTTATATATGTTGATGGAGTCCACTTTATCTGCCGTTTCATGCAAACTTATATATATATATATCTGCAGTTTCATGCAAACTTTTATATATCTTGA
Source organism: Arcuatula senhousia (assembly GCA_963971305.1). NCBI lineage: Eukaryota > Metazoa > Mollusca > Bivalvia > Mytilida > Mytilidae > Arcuatula > Arcuatula senhousia. The sequence continues at coordinate 33,145,722 of OZ020308.1, forward strand.
CGGAGTCCACTTAATCTGCCTTTTCATGCAAACTTTTATATATGTTGATGGAGTCCACTTTATCTGCCGTTTCATGCAAACTTTTATATATGTTGATGGAGTCCACTTTATCTGCCGTTTCATGCAAACTTTTATATATATATATATATCTGCTTTTTCATGAAAACTTTCTTTATGGAGTCCACTTTATCTGCTTTTTTATGCAAACTTTTTTGGATATATCTTGATGAAGTTCATTTTATCTGCTGTTTCATGCAAACTTTTATATATCTTTATGGAGTCCACTTTATCTGCTTTTTCATGCAAACTTTTATATATCTTGACGGAGTACACTTTATCTGCCGTTTCATGCAAACTTTTTTTCATATATCTTGATGAAGTTCATTTTATCTGCTGTTTCATGCAAACTTTTATATATCTTGATGGAGTCCACTTTATCTGCTGTTTAGCAAACTTTTAAATATCTTGACGGAGTCCACTTAATCTGCCTTTTCATGCAAACTTTTATATATGTTGATGGAGTCCACTTTATCTGCAGTTTCATGCAAACTTTTTTCATATATCTTGATGAAGTTCATTTTATCTGCTGTTTCATGCAAACTTTTATATATCTTGATGAAGTCCACATTATCTGCTGTTTATATATCTTGACGGAGTCCATTTTTTCTGCCATTTCATGCAAACTTTTATCATAGACCTGTATTTATATACAGGTCTATGCTTTTATGTATCTTGATGGAGTCCACTTTATCTACTGTTTCATGCAAACTTTTATATATCTTGACGGAGTCAACTTAATCTGCCGTTTCATGCAAACTTTTATATATGTTGATGGAGTCCACTTTATCTGCCGTTTCATGCAAACTTTTATATATGTTGATGGAGTCCACTTTATCTGCTTTTTCATGCAAACTTTTATATATCTTGATGAAGTCCACTTTATCTGCTTTTTCATGCAAACTTTTATATATCTTGATGGAGTCCACTTTATCTGCCGTTTCATGCAAACTTTTTTTGATATATCTTGATAAAAGTTCATTTTATCTGCTGTTTCATGCAAACTTTTATATATCTTGATGGAGTCCACTTTATCTTCTGTTTCATGCAAACTTTTTATATATCTTGACGGAGTCCACTTTATCTGCCGTTATATATCTTGATGGAGTTCATTTTATCTGCTGTTTCATGCAAACTTTTATATATCTTTATGGAGTCCACTTTATCTGCTTTTTTATGTAAAATTTTATATATCTTGATGGAGTCCACTTTATCTGCTTTTTCATGCAAACTTTAATATATCTTGATGGAGTCCACTTTATCTGCTTTTTCATGCAAACTTTTATATATCTTTATGGAGTCCACTTTATCTGCAGTTTCATGCAAACTTTTATATATCTTTATGGAGTCCACTTTATCTGCTTTTTCATGCAAACTTTTATATATCTTGATGGAGTCCACTTTATCTGCCGTTTCATGCAAACTTTTTTTGATATATCTTGATAAAAGTTCATTTTATCTGCTGTTTCATGCAAACTTTTATATATCTTGATGGAGTCCACTTTATCTTCTGTTTCATGCAAACTTTTTATATATCTTGACGGAGTCCACTTTATCTGCCGTTATATATCTTGATGGAGTCCATTTTATCTGCTGTTTCATGCAAACTTTTATATATCTTTATGGAGTCCACTTTATCTGCTTTTTCATGCAAACTTTTATATATCTTTATGGAGTCCACTTTATCTGCTTTTTCATGCAAACTTTTATATATCTTGATGGAGTCCACTTTATCTGCTGTTTCATGCAAACTTTTTATATATCTTGACGGAGTCCACTTTATCTGCCGTTATATATCTTGATGGAGTTCATTTTATCTGCTGTTTCATGCAAACTTTTATAAATCTTGACGGAGTCCACTTAATCTGTTTTTTTCATGCAAACTTTTATATATATTTTGATGGAGTCCACTTTTTCTGCCGTTTCATGCAAACTTTTATATATGTTGATGAAGTCCATTTTATCTGCCGTTTCATGCAAACTTTTATATATATATATATCTGCAGTTTCATGCAAACTTTTATATATCTTTATGGAGTCCACTTTATCTGCTTTTTCATGAAAACTTTCTTTATGGAGTCCACTTTATCTGCTTTTTCATGCAAACTTTTATATATCTTGATGGAGTCCACTTTATCTGCCATTTCATGCATTTTTAGCTCACCTGGCCAAAGGACATGTGAGCTATTGCCATCACTTGGCGTCCGTCTTCGTCGTCCGTCGTCGTCGTCCTAAACTTTTCTTCAAACTTCTTCTCCTCTGAAACGGCTGCACAGATTCAAACCAAATTTGGTCTAATGGTACTTTAGGGTATCCTTCACAGAACTGATGTGGGGATTTTTGATTCGTCGAAAAACATGGCCGCCGTTGCTAAAAATAGACCAGGGGGTCAGACTACTGTTTTTGGCTTGTAAATCAAAAAGTTTTAGAGATAGATGAAATCTGATGCCACACTACTGCTTCAGCATCAAAAGCTCTACACTACAAAAGTCTCCCTTGAGTCGAAGTTGTCAGATGACCCCTTATGGGAGTTACGGCCCCTTAAAGGTGAAAAATAGCATTTTTTCATGTTTTTGGCCTATAGAATGAAAACTATTGCAGATAGAGAGAAGCTGTTGCTTGCTTAAATGTTCAGCTCATTTAGCTCTACAAAAGTCTCCATAAGGTCAAAGTTGTCAGATGACCCCTCATAGGGGTTATGGCCCCTTAAAGGCAAAAAATAGAGTTTTTGGCCTATAGAATGAAAACTATTGCAGATAGAGAAAAGCTGTTGCTTGCTTAAATGTTCAGCTCGATTAGCTCTACACAAGCCTTTATAGGGTCAAAATTGTCAGATGACCCCTTATAGGGGTTATGGCCCCTTAAAGGCAAAAAATAGTGTTTTTGGCCTAAAGAAAGAAAACTTTTGCAGTTAGAGAAAAGATGTTGCTTGCTTAAATATTTAGTTTAATTAGCTCTATAACATCTTCTTAGGGTCATAGTTGTCAGATGACCCCTTTAAGGGGTTATGGCCCTTTAAAGGTGAAAAATAGTGTTTTTTGCTTTGGAATGAAAACTTTTGCAGATAGAGAAAAGCTTTTTATTGCTTAAACATTCAGCTCATTTAGCTATATAAAAGTCTTTAAAGAGTTGACATTAAATCCAGGTGAGCGATTTAGGCTCCTGGGAGCCCATTGTTTTATATATATCTTGATGGAGTCCACTTAATCTGCCTTTTCATGCAAACTTTTATATATCTTGATGAATTTCCCTTTTTCAGCCGTTTCATGCAAACTTTTTATATATCTTGATGGAGTCCATTTTATCTGACGTTTCATGCAAACTTTTATATATCTTGATGAAATCCACTTTATCTGCAGTTTCATGCAAACTTTTTTCATATATCTTGATGAAGTTCATTTTATCTGCCGTTTCATGCAAACTTTTATATATCTTGATGGAGTCCACTTTATCTGCTGTTTCATGCAAACTTTTATATATCTTGATGAAATCCACTTTTTTTGCCGTTTCATGCAAACTTTTTATATATCTTGATGGAGTCCATTTTATCTGCCGTTTCATGCAAACTTTTATATAACTTGATGCATTCCACTTTATCTGCCGTTTCGTGCAAACTTTTATATATCTTGACGGAGTCCACTTAATCTGCCTTTTCATGCAAACTTTTATATATGTTGATGAATTCCACTTAATCTGCCTTTTCATGCAAACTTTCATGCAAATCTTGATGAATTCCACTTTTTCTGCCGTTTCATGCAAACTTTTTATATATCTTGACGGAGTCCATTTTATCTGACGTTTTATGCAAACGTTTATATTACCTTGATGAATTCCACTTTACCTGTCGTTTCAAGCAAACTTTTTTCATATATCCTGATGAAGTTCATTTTATCTGCCGTTTCATGCAAACTTTTATATATCTTGATGGAGTCCACTTTATCTGCTGTTTCATGCAAACTTTTATATATCTTGACGGAGTCCACTTAATCTGCCTTTTCATGCAAACTTTTATATATCTTGACGGAGTCCACTTTATCTGCCGTTTCATGCAAACTTTTATATATATATATCTGCAGTTTCATGCAAACTTTTATATATATTGATGGAGTCCACTTTATCTGCCGTTTCATGCAAACTTTTATATATGTTGATGGAGTCCACTTTATCTGCTTTTTCATGAAAACTTTTATATGGAGTCCACTTTATCTGCTTTTTCATGCAAACTTTTATATATCTTGATGAAGTCCACTTTATCTGCCATTTCATGCATTTTTTTATATATATCTTGATGAAGTTCATTTTATCTGCCGTTTCATGCAATCTTTTATATACCTTGAAGAAGTCCATTAATCTACCCATTGATGAAAATTTTTACATTTCTTGGTTGACTTTATTTTAACTCCTGCTTCAAGGACAATTTAATGCAATTTTTATATATCTTGAACTTTTATAAATGTCAAATTTTGAACTTTTAAAACAGAATTTCCGTGTTATCTGTTGTTTATGTAAAATTAGGTATTGAAAATCTTCCCATGATGAAATCTTTTTTGTTTTGTTTTGTATTTTTCTTTTGGCACATAAACAGTTCTTCGTTTATGTGTTGTGGTCCCAAGTTTAGTCAGGGATTAAATAAAACCGATGTTATGAACATCCCTGGTTTAGTTTACCTTTGCCAGAACTTCTATGTATCATTTCTGTTGTGGTTCTTGGGTTATTTGCAAAAACCTACTAATTGCCCTGATTTACTAATTTTTGTTGACTTGGTACACAATATCAGATTTGTCTTAACCTAAAAAAAAACAAGGGGTTGCACTAAGTCGTGCTAAACATACCCCCACTCGGCCATTCAGAAAACAGGAAGTAGATGACCTACTGACCTGGAAAGGGGAGGCACGGTACAACTCATCATGCTAAAGCTGTATACCAAATTTGAAATCAATCCCTTCTCTAGAAGCCGAGAAATCTGTTACGAAAAATTGTCTATTTTTGACCCATAAAAAGTCTAAGTCAGCTCGGAAAACAGGAAGTGGATGATGGACTGACCTGGAAAGGAGAGGCACGGTATAACTTATCATACTGAAGCTGTGTACCAAATTTGAAACCAATCCATCCAGTAGAAGCCGAGAAATCTGTTACGAAAAATTTCACTTTTCAAATTTTTTACCCATAAAAGTCTAAGTCGGCTTGAAAAACAGGAAGTAGATGATGGACTGACCTGGAAAGGGGAGGCACAGTATAACTCATCATGCTGAAGCTGTGTACCAAATTTGAAACCAATCCATCCAGTAGAAGCCGAGAAATCTGTTACGAAAAATTTCACATTCCAATTTTTTTTCCCTTAAAAAAGTCTAAGTCAGCTTGGAAAACAGGAAGTAGATGATGGACTGAACTGGAAAGGGTAGGCATAGTATAACTCATCATGCTGAAGCTGTGTACCAAATTTGAAACCAATCCATCCAGTAGAAGCAGAGAAATTGAACCGGACGGACAGACGGACGGACGGACAAGGTGATTGCAATATAGCCCCCTCTCTTACGAGTGGGGGTATAATAATTTATTGACACCCGCTTTGGTTCTCCCATGGTTTTTTGTAAGTTCTCTCCATAGTGAGAATTTTTCGACTCAATAAGGCACACTTTGCTCATTACAACAACATTCAATGCAACATCTTTTCTGTGGTTTTAGAAATTCTTATACAAAATAAAACAAAAGACATATGAGGATGGACACAAAGTGGTGACATAAGCTTAGATGGCGAGGTGAGCTTAAATGACAGTTACTTTATGATCGGTAATGAAAAACAGACAGCAGCATTCAAGGAACAAAATTGTTTGATAATAGCTGTCATGAATTATGAAAAACAGTCAATAACATCATAGTCCCTGTTTTTTTTTCCTGTAGATTTTTTGGATGTGGTTAGAACCATGATTTCTTGATCCAAACATTTTAAATACACCATTTGTCATGGTATTACTTCATTCAGCTGCACCTTTTGCAGATTCTGTAAATTGTCTGTGCATCCAGACTGTATGCTGGACAAATAAGTACTCCCCACAAAAAATCAATTAGGTCAACTTTCAAAATTATAGTTGCAAATGTACATTGTGACAAAATTATTGTGTAAAAGTTTTATGAAAATCCTGTCCATCGAGTAGTTTCGTAGGAGCTGTGGATAAGAGATGAATACTATGTGTATCAGAAGGACATGGGGATGGAGGAACAAGCATATACTCCATTCATATATACCCCCACTTAAAGAGTTGGGTGTATAACAAAGTTTTTTTATGTTATTCACAGAATCTGATGATATAATAAAAGTATGGTCTTTTTCAAATGGCTTCCTTCAAGAATTATCATATAAAATTACTTATCATAGGGAACTGAATAGCAGAGTAATTTCAAAATCAGCAATTGTTTCATAAGAGTTGACAATTGACATACATTTTATCTTTAACTCTGTTCAATGTTTATGTATTCTTTAGATGCTGGCATCAGAAACAAGGGGTTGCACTATGTCGTGCTAAGCATACCCCCACTCGACCATTCAGAAAACAGGAAGTAGATGGCCGACTGACCTGGAAAGGGGAGGCACAGTACAACTCATCATGCTAAAGCTGTATACCAAATTTGAAATATTTCCCTTATGTAGAAGCCGAGAAATTCGTTACGAAAAATTGTCTATTTTTGACCAATAAAAAGTCTAAGTCCGCTCAGAAAACAGGAATTAGATGATGGACTGACCTGGAAAGGGGAGGCACGGTATAACTTATCATGCTTAAGCTGTGTAACAAATTTGAAACCAATCCATCCAGTAGAAGCCAAGAAATCTCTTATGAAAAATTTCACATTTCAATTTTTTTTACCCTAAAAATTCTAAGTCGGCTCAGAAAACAGGAAGTAGATGATGGACTGACCTGGAAAGAGGAGGCACGGTACAACTCATCATGCTAAAGCTGTATACCAAATTTGAAATAAATCCCTTCTGTAGAAGCCGAGAAATCTGTTACGAAAAATTGTCTATTTTTTACCCATAAAAAGTCTAAGTCAGCTAAGAAAACAGGAATTAGATGATGGACTGACCTGGCAAGGGGAGGCACGGTATAACTAATCATGCTGAAGCTGTGTAACAAATTTGAAACCAATCCATCCATTAGAAGCCAAGAAATCTGTTAGGAAAAATTTCACATTTCAATTTTTTTACCGTAAAAATTCTAAGTCGGCTCAGAAAACAGGAAGCAGATGATGGACTGACCTGGAAAGAGGAGGCACGGTAAAACTCATCATGCTGAAGCTGTGTAACAAATTTGAAACCAATCCATCCAGTAAAAGCCAAGAAATCTGTTACAAAAATTTTCACATTTCACATATTTTACCGTAAAAAAGTTTAAGTCGGCTCAAAAAACAGGAAGTAGATGATGGACTGACCTGGAAAGGGGAGGCATGGTTTGACTCATTATGCTGAAGCTGTGTACCAAATTTGAAACCAATCCGTCCAGGTGAAGCAGAGAAATTGAACCGGATGGACAAACGGACGGACAGACGGACGGACAAGGTGATTGCAATATAGCCCCCTCTCTTACGAGTGGGGGTATAATAATATTTTTAAGTCAAGTTTTATATCACATATTTATTATCGATTTTCAATATTTTTTCTCTCATTCAAAAATATCATAAAAAATAATATTAAGCACAATATAAGTCAATCTACAACAGAATACCAACAAATAAATGCAAGAAAAGTTATTCAACAAAATGATTATTGTTTATACATTAATATGGCAAGCATAGAAAGTTATGGATCGGTTTGGAGTTTGCTTTTTCAAAGCAACACATATATGGCAAAAATTACAAATATTTGACACTTTGTGCTGGATTTGGACAGCTTTGGGAAATTCAACCTATTAGTTTACAAAATTTATAAGTTTTCAATGTCTTTTTAAAACAGCAATTTTTGGTTACACTTGAATTAAAATTATCTGCATTTTGTAGAAATAATATCATGGTTTTTATATGAAAATTCAGATCTTAAACAATCCTTTGAAACTATATTCAGGTTGACCACAACGAAAAAATGAAAGACATGATTGGTGAATTTATGGTCACCTGACCTAAAAATTTATCTATACACAGCTATAAATATACCTCAAATATACATGTACAACCAATAAGCTTTTTACACATTAAATATAAGATTATATATGTGATATGATACTTGGATTTCATTCTATTCATACATATTACTATTTTGAAGTTTTTGTGTAGTTTTGGAATCCAGTATAGAATAAAATATCATAAAGGATAGGTTGTAAATTCAATTACTTCAACTGAAATTTAAATGTCTGTAAATCTAGTACCTATTATTTTTATTCAACATTGACTTTGAACAAAAAAAAAGTTTTCTTTAAAACAATTAATTAATTGGCACAAATTCAAAGTACTACAAGCACAGTATGTTTTGAACACAAAAAATTGTGGCAAACAAGTTGCCTTTGACACATACGTAGCAAGAATAAAATACACTTTTAATTTGTATTTATCCTTGAAGCATACATAAGAAAAAGTAGATCCTAAATGGTTTTGGAAATAAAAAACCAAAAACATCTGGTGGTAGGTACAGCTCAAATACCCCTGTGACCTTCATATCTTCATTTAAAATTTTGTCAAATTAAAAACACAGAATAAAATAGGTTCATGGACAACTTTGTCTAGAAATTAACACATAAAACTGCAAAACATCAGACAGAAAACACATAAAACAGAAAAAATGATGAGAATTCAAAAATAAGAAAAAAATATTGCCTTCAACCCTGAGGTTCTATGCTTATGTATATTGCAGCAAGGATCTAGGTTTATTGCATAGTAATTGCCTAGCATAGTTAGGAAAAATGTTTTGCATTAGAGTTTGGCTACTAAATGTGTATTGCATAAAACATTACAATATCATTTTATCAACAATGGCAACAAGTACCCTGTGACGGGCCCATGGGGGATCCAAAGGGGAGGGTTCCAGGGGTCGGGCCAATCTCCTTTTTGTGATTTTGTATAAATCTTCAACAAAATGAACAGAATTGGTCATGGTAACCACCTTGGCCTGACCAGTGATGAAACCCTCCTTTTCGAAAAATTCTGGATCCCCCATGGTAAATAAGTACTTTAAGTCTTTTTTGCATAGATATAGAAAAAAAAATTCTTCAAGTCTTAATACAATTATTGACAAAGCAGATCTATTCAACTTTTTCCTTTGTTTTTCAATTCTCCAAAAAGATGTTTTCAAGAGAAAAAAATGTGTTCTTTTGCTGAGAAAAATGTTGATTAAAGCACTAATTACATTTTCATATTGAGATCATTAGACATAGAAAAGAATTTTATACATGCTGACTGCACTTTGATTGGCAGTTGTTGCCCAATGGATGAAGAAATTTTCAATTTAAATGCAGTTTTTATGTCTCTTTTGAAATTACACATAGATGTTTTTCATTTACTCTGATCTGTTTATACAACCATTGCTATACACATAAAAATATACATTTGGCACATATGTGAGATAAAAATAGAACTCTGAGCCAAAATAAATGGCCTACTCTATTTGACTACATTTCATAATTATTGAGGTTTTTATCTTCATCTACACGAAAAGTTTTTCTACTGACTAAATAAAAGTTTTGAGTATATATAAAAATATATTTGTATTTATTTTTTCAAGTTAAAATAGATCATATATATATGAATTGAATATCTATTGATCAATTCATTATGAATATATAAAATATTACGGCAGTTGTTTTTATCAAAATACATGATGTTTTCAATTGAGGTATTAAAATATCAAAAGCTAAATAAAAATTGTCCAAAAATGCTATATAATCATCATGTTTTTCTGTCTCTTTATAAAATTTTGCAACACCAAATTCATCAGACATATAAGATGTCATATCAACCTCGGACTTCAGCCTCGGTAAATATCACTTGTACAATATTGCCAATTTGTAATATCAGTGTAAAGAAAGTATGACTGAATAGTTATTGCTCTGGTTTGAATGTCTTTTTTCCTGGATGATGGTTGATTTTTTTAGTTATTGCTCTGGCTTAGGTGCCTTGTTGGCCGCATGATCGTTGAGTTTACGATAGAAGCTCTGTACGTATGTGAAGACACACTTCCAGTCGGGTTTCTGCATTCTCACCATGTCCTCAACGTCCAACAGTGGAGCTATGTCAGCATATTTTCTGTAATAAAAGGTTGACATGTAAGTTTCATATTGTTATCAAGTGCTTGTGTTGAGACTTGAGTTTATTGTGTTAGGGCTCTTTTTAGAAGGAAAGGTAGTCATTCTTAATAGTGGAGAAATCCTAAGGCTACCTATGATTAGTGGTGTTGATTGTATATTGCCGCATTCATATGATTTGATTATCATTTCTGAGCTTTATTTATATCATAATGAAGCCATCAAGAAATAGCACTGCTTTAAACAGCTGTTAGATTCTCTTTTTACTGAAACAAAATTTCTGTTTTTTTCTACTTGAGGCAAAAATAAGATGTTAAGAAACTTTTAACAAAATTATTGCAACAACAATTTCAAAATCTTAAATAAACAGCTCCCAGTAGCCATGAACATACACTAATAAAATATCTAAAACATACATTTTAATGGCCAACCAAATTTTCATTTTTCCGGTGTTTACTTTTCTTTATTTTCAAGGGGTAGGGTAGGGGGGGGAGTAAGTAGACTTACTCAGCAGCATTGAAAGCCAGGGTAAAATTTGCTCGTCTTTTCTTTGGATCAAGTTTGGCAAAGTCAAAAGCTTCAGGATGAAAGTGATGAATCAATGCACAGAAAGCCATGCCGTCGTTCCATGAGGTTGAGAAATTTGTGACTTCCACATTCTAAAATAAGAAAAATAAATAAATAATAATGACATGATTCAATATTGAAATGTGTAAAATGTACAAAATTTACAACAATTTTAAATGAATTTAAATTTAAATATTTTACATTAATTATTTCAAACACATATAATGCAACAACAAATGCATTTAAAATTTTTTTTTTTGGGTCTTTATAAGAAGAAAGATAGAAAAAGAAATATCATATGTAACATTATAAATATGTGTACTAAAGTACTTAAAATCAATACAAAATCAAATAATGTTCTATTGCTGCATTTAATTGCATTTCAATTGAAAAAAAAAATACAGATATCCTGCTTACAAATTTATACCAAAAACCAAGATGGTCTTCTGAAAAGTCTATCCTAAATTCTTAACAAGTGCTTCTACTAATTAACTACAAGCATAGAATGAATTCATTTTTTCAGTTGATCATGTATCATATACATGTAGGGCTTTATATTTAGTATAAGTTTAAATCTATAATATGAAATTGAACATATATCTACTCTTTTTTTCCTACATTTTGGTAAATTAAAAAAAAATAACTTTGGTGAAAAAAAATCAATTTAAGTTAAAATTTACACATTAATTTGACTAGTTATTTTTAAATTTGAAAAACTTCTAACTTGGTGAAATACATGCTAATTTATCTACTAAGTTGTATTGTTGTCAGACAAAGATTGATTTTAGAGCAATCAAGAAGATGGACTATGAGGAAAAAACAGTAGGTCGATAAAAGAAAAACACCACCATGCTAATTCATGCTACCAAGTTTAACAAAGAAAAGTATTAAAACACCCCAAACCAGATACTGCTCTTCATAACTTTGGTTTGTTTAAATTATAAAAGAACAAAATATTAATGTAAGATTTAATAAAGTGATGAAGAAAATTTTACATGTATCTACAATGATATATGGATTAGTTTATCTAACGTCAAGACGATTTTCATTCAACCACATCAAGGATGTGTGACTAGTCACAATTTTGTATTATTTAAAATTTTCAATATTTTGTTCTTTAAGCATTATCCAATATCATAGAAATCAAACACTTGTGAATTTTAAGTCAATATAAATCATGTCAAAAAAGTGTCAGTATTCCCTTTAAAAGTATAATTTTGAACAAAATAAAAACTTAGCTTTTGGTTGTTTTTTTTCACTCAAAGTATGAAGAACACTGAAACTAAATGTGAGAAACACATGCTAGAGTAAAGTACAAGTGAAGAAAAAAATCCAATCATGAGCTATAGATTAGCATTAAACATTTGGTTTCCATAGCAACCACCACTCCCATCAAGGAAGTAAGCCATGCCACCATTGGTCAAAACAAGTCACATGCTAAACAAGAAAATACCTCATAACCCGCCGTCATGGCTTTTGTCCAATTGAGGAGCATTTCTTTTATTGCACTTGGACTACGCATGACCTTCCCCCCGCGACCTCCACCTCTACCTCCTGCAGCAAAACTTTGAGGGAGAAAAATAACAGAGGTACAATAAGGGGTGCAAAACAAAACATTTTTTAACATGAGAAAATTATATTAAGAAGCTGGAATGTAAACATATTTAGAGCATGCAATACTGAAATTGAGATCAAACAATCTGAAAGGAAATAAGATTTGTTAAATGATATGGATGAAGCAATGAATTATGGGTAATGAGAGGTTGGCATGACAACACAGGTCAAGCAAGGGAGACAAATGAACAAACAACACATCACAACAAAAGGGGGTAACTCTTGTCGAATACAGCTTGTGTGCAGGTATAAAGCAAACAACTATAATGGTGGAAGACTGCCAAATAAAATAAAAATGTTTTGAAAACAAAAAATGTGACTTAACATTAAAAACAAAAGTAAAAAAATAAATAGCTGAATGATAATGTTTCACTTCTATCAAAAAGAGAAAAAAACAGCAAAATAAAAAAAAGATAAAAAAGAAAATATGAAGATGAAACTGTTAATTAGTAATATATGCAGATATAAATATATATGTTTGTTTACATTGGTTACATTTCAACTAATTTAAATTTAAATGATATAATTTGAATGTGTTATGTCACATCTAAGCTGTGAAGAGTATTTGATAGATGGGTATATATGGAATGATAGGCCAATCAGAAACAGTTTTACAAATATATTTAGAAAATTGTTCTTTCAATACAAAATGGGTTCTTGTTTCAAAATATTGCTATGAAGTTAAAAATTTGATACAGCATACATTTTGTTTAAATACTAGTTATGTCTTTTTTCATGTATCTGAAAGGTCCTCTGGAGTCCGATGGATTTATACATGTTTTGAATTGCTTTGCTTTGCAAGCTTATAAAGCAAAAGTTCACATAATTGTACTTGGAGTAAACTAATTTCTGATTGGCTGAGGGAAAATGAGATGACAGGAAGTTATGAGAGAAAGTGGCTCCGCCTGCAGGATGCTAAAAAGTACCTCATACTCCTGAGTATTGTGTTTAACAAAGCTCAGAATTTCCTGTTTGATAGCTACAGCATTTCTCTGCATAGTTTTGGCTGCTCGTTTAGCTAAAGAAACTGCTATTAGACCACTAAATAAACATCGCAAAATTTTTTTTAGTAAAATGAATGGAAAATGATGGACACAAACTGCATTTTTATGAATATTATTTTTAAAGTAATGTGATAATATATACATGCTTAACAATCAAATAAATAAGACATACATCAGAACTTGAAGTTTACAATGTCCAACAGATTTAGTGTCTTTAAAATTGAAACAAATATATTTTATGGAAAGCTAAAGATAAATTTGAAAACTCATATTCATAAAGTTCTTCTTATCATTTTTTTATTATAATGTCGAAAACTGGAAGTCTCCACACTTTGGACTCTTTAATAAATGAACATAAATAGTTTTCTTTATAACATTATAATAAAGATTGGTAATTTTTTGTTTTGTTAAAAAAATATTATTTGAACATTAAATTTTTATCTTAACAAACCATAAATGGAAATAAAATAAGAATTTACTGAACTTGAAAGAATGAGCTTGATAATATAAAATTACACTAATACATACTTGGGTCGTGCCCCACCAGCTCCTGCGGGCTCCATTGCCTTGAATTTGTTCATGGCCCCTTGAGCTCCTGCTGGTTGAGCTAAATAATAAGAAATGTCCAATATTAAAACATTTGTTTTGGACACAATCCTGACATTTTTAAAATCGAACTATTTAGTTTCATGTGCCCTCTGTTGTTATTTTGTTATTCCTTTTTATGCCTGGATTTTAAGCCTTTTAATACATTTTATACTTTCTTTTAAATTGATGACAAAATATTTTTTTGTGTGTTCTTTTCATTACTAGATATTGAAGAATTACAAATATGAAATGTTTTCATGGATTCTGTCTCATGTAAATTTATTCCACAACCTATTGTTTTCTATTATCATTCAAAATATTTTCAAACTGATTTTTTTTAACCTTTTTGCTGAAACCTGTAAATATTTTAAGGGTTAACATAGATATATGATAAGAAAATAAATATGATGGTGAAATGGAAAAAGTAAAAGTTGATGAATGATTAAATGGAACACAATAGAAGACTAATAAACTACATAAAAACATATAGGCTATTATATATATACTAAAAGTAGGTATCAAACATGCAATATATATTTATTAACACAATTAATGATGATTGAAATAATATTGGACTTCAGAAATATTTTTAAAATAAATCTAGAAAATAGAGTTAATTTTATTTTGAAAATAAAAGTGTGAAGTAAATGAATAATTCATGCTTCATGTACATCTAATAAATGCATTTAAATTATTCCAAGACCATATCCAAATTTGTAACTTACATGTAAGCAGAGCTACCCTTATAGTTCATAAAAACTTGAAATAATATATTAAGGTACTCCTTTTGCAAAATCCTAATTTTTATTCAATATGCGTCTGAACTTATTTTATCAAATTCATAGGATCTCATCTGCTTTCGTTAGCAAGGGGAGACCTAGATTTTGTGGGTATACACCCTTTTCTTTTAAAAATTTGTTATTTTCATTCAGATTTTTCACAAAAATTAAATCCCCTTTTGTTCTGGACTCTAAGTGGAACCCCCTCTCTCAACTTTCTGGCTAGCCACATCATCATAAGGTCTTTAGAAACTAAAGGTTAATATACTAGGAGTTAAAAAAAGGTTATTAAAGTAGCATATTCTCAAAGCTGATCAAAATGTAATTTTTAGAAATCACAAATACTAGAAAAGTAAAATAAAATTCTTAAATATCATGCAAATAAAATTTGATATCTATTTCATTAAGTTTGCCAAGCAATTGTTCAATTTAAGAATAAATTGGGTTCAGTTGAGAGAAATCTACATGTTAAGAAAAAAATATTTTTCAGAGCAAAAAAGTTTGAAGAAAATAAAGAACACTTTTTTGTTTATTATTTTTGAACAGCTTTTTGAGTATACCACTAAGGATATCTATATACATGATATACAAAAGGTTAGTCAAGAACTGTTACAAAATCTATATAAAAAGCCAGGAATAAATTTGATTGGCTACCTCCCCACGTTTCAGTTTTCTCAGATTTATTCGTAACGCCGTCTTGGCTGTTCCAGGTTTCTGTTCGGACAGTAATTTTACCTCCAATCACAGGAGAGCCAGCATTAATAAGCTTATCACTCAAAAATTTGGCAGCTTGCTCTACAAATGGGTTAAAAGGATAATGGGTAAAATTTGGTGCATTCATTCAAATCGACATTCATAATATATACAGATGCATACAAAACAAGCCTTTAAAGAAGCTATAACTTAAAGATGGTGGAATTTTTGCTCAATCTTCATTTTTTGCCATTTTGTTTCTCCCTCATCTATTGCTTTGCACTCACATGTACACATTGTGCAAAGCAAAAATTGCAACCTTAACATTGAACTACATGTACTGTTATTTAACCCAAAAAGTGAAAGCGGAAATCTTAACGTGAAGTGCTAATTATACACTTTAACCTGAAATTTTGGGGTCAAATTTGGCCTAAAACAAATATGTATGTCTAAAATTTTATTTTTGGTCTGAAATAGATCTAGAGCAAAATCCAAATGTGTTCTTTTGACAAAACAAATCTAAGTTATAGCTATTTAAGGCTAAAAATTGCACAATTTCTAAAAAAACAATTCATATCAGCAATGTTATCTACAATTATGAACTCACATTCTCTAAAAATGCTGTTAATTAATTTTTAATAGATGAAAAACGAAACAAAAACAAATAAACTGAAGACATGAGGATGATGAAATGTTTACATATTCAAGTATAATATGTCTTGAAGACTTGAATGTCAGAACTCCTTCTTTTATGTGATGTATAAGCATACAAAGTTTTATGAAAATCTAACTCATTGATCTGAAGAAAAGATATAGACATGTTTTTAAAGGTGGTAACTTTCACACAATGTATAACTTTTCTAACTAATGGTCACGTGAAAATAATCTAAGTACATGTACCATTCGGTAAAATTGAAAAGTTTGAATATGAAAGTGTGTGCAACAAAGTGCAGTCAAATCAAATCTGTACATTCAATGTATAACCATAACAAAAAGAGTTTGAAAATTCGAGAGGAAAAGATGAAACAAATTCGATAGCATAGCCAGTTATCTTTGTCGTAGTACACATAATTACATACAAATAGTTGGTTAAAATTGTTATGATTAATATATTTTTTTGTATAGGGTATTGTTAGTTATTATTTATTGTAAGTAAATGCTTTTTGTACCCTTGTATTTTGCCTGAAATAAATGGAAGGTTAGTTTACTAATATCTATCTAAATGAACTGAATTTTTCTTTAAAATCTTATAGCCTCAATATTGAAACAAGATCTCCCATGCCATAAGTTATGTTTTTAATACCTAATCAAATTCAATTTACCCTAATTGCATTTACTGTATATATATTTTGTACAGTCTACAAAAATAACTGGTTATGCTACAACTTCCATTCCTGTATAAAAACCACATTCTATTTTTACCTGTTGTTTTTGAGAATGATTGTCCACCAAATCCTGAGCTTGCTGCTACTTTGCCCTCTATTGGAAATAAGAAGCGAAAAAGCAGAGATAAGAAGCTATAGATTAATAAACCATTTCAGAACTTTATGGGTACGATTCTACTTCTGTGAACCAAACTTATAACTTTATGATCTAAGTGTGAAAGATTTGCAATAAGTGGTGGGACTTTTTTTTGTTTGTAATAATAACAGGTTGCGGTGACCCTAAATGTGTATTTTTTTAAATTTACTCTAAACAGAACTTCAAGGTCTTCAATTTGGGACTTGATGGTCAAAGGGACACAACTTCAAAAACAAATTGTCAATCAGTACACAATTTTCAACTTTTCTAAGGAATTTATGGTATAATTTACATTATATATAATATTTGAAGAATTGAAGAGTGTCAAAAGCAAATGTATGTGATCATCCATGCCAGTGCCTGGTCCATGTGGTTGAAAACAAAAATATGTGTCAATTTGAGCAAAAATTGGACTCCCTCCAACCAAAAACTTTCACAATGTCTCATTAGTCAGAACTCATAAAGAGTCTTTTTTTTGATGCACAGAAGTAGAAAATAAATACCCATGACACACCATTTCTAAAATGGCTCTTGAGAAGGAAAATAGGTTATAAATAGCATCTATTAGAAGCTAGCTCACACATAATTATGATAGTAAAGAAAACTATAGAGAGATTTGTGTTTGTTTCTTATTATTCTACACTTTATTCATTTATTTGTTAAGGAGTTTCATAAAAAAAATACAGGAAATTGCATAGGAATCAAGTTAAAGGTTCAACTTGAAAGTCATATTGTATAGTAAAAAATAAATGTTCACAATTAAACACAAAATTGCTGCATTAAAGCCAGACAAAAGGGATTTAAAACTGCTTAAAAATGAGCTCTTTGCATATTTTTCATTCATGAATTCCGAAGCTTAATTGATGTCACAAAACTTTTTCAGCCAAACTTTTTTTTAAGCCAAAAGTGAAGCTAATAAAAAGATACAGAAAATTGGTTAACATTATGTTTTCTTACTCAGAAATATTTTGCTATTGAGTTTTACATTATAATTATATGACAAATGTTAGATTCTTAATTATAGTGACCAAAAATGTTACAAAATTTTTAATCTGTAACAGTCAAATATAAAATTCAAAATAATCATTTTAAAGTTAGATGGAATATAGAGAATAATCTAATAGGAATGTTGTTCCAAAGGGAGAGTATAAATCATAAATTTTGAATGGAGTTGAACAGACAGAAGTTTTACATAGTAAAAAAAAAATTAAACAATTAATATTTAAGGTTCATTTTGAACAATTAACTTTAATTATTGGTCTACATTTTGAAAAGGAGTAAAAGTTTTGAAAAAATGAAGGAACTTCAAGAATTTAGTACAAAATCTGTACAATAAAAGCAAAAAATATTTAAGCATATTAAACCTGTTAAACTGTAGCAAGAGAAAATTATCAGAGCAAAAAAGACAACATGTAGCGAAAAAAGTTGTAAGTGCAAAAATGATATCCTAAACATGTGAAATTTTGCTTTGAAGCAGCAAAAAGTTAAGTGAGGCCACACACTAAACAGAAAGACCTAAATTATTGATCACTTGTCCTGGGTACGTACCTCCACCCTTTTGGGCTAGTTTATCAAATGCTGCCAATTGTCTCTTTTTAGCTGCATCAGCTTCTTTTATATGATCTTTGATCATGTCATCTTTGACTTTCAAAAGTTTTTCTCGTTCTTCTTTCGTTTCTTTGGCAGCCTTTTCGAATGCAGCCATTTGTCTTTTCTGTTCTGCTTCGGCAGCTTGATATTTCTTCTTGATGATGTCCTCGGTTTCTTTTTCTCTCTGCAGTCGTTTGACTTCATTTTCCTCTGTAAAAAAAGAAATACGAATATGAATCAATTTTTATAAAATATATACCATAATTTCTAAGAGCATTGAAATTATTTATTTATTGATGTTTGTGATGTGCATTTCTATAAAGAATTGTAGTCGTCTGTGTGTAATGATTTGATCAATGTTTTTTTTTTTATCTTAAGATTCAAACTTATCACTTCCAGAACACCTGAGGTGTTTTTTTTTGGCCTTGCTGATTGCAATTTAGTTTTGTGTGTATTTTTTATTTTATTTTTTCTCCATTTTTATGTCTATATATATCTTGTCTTGTTCTTTAGTATTTCTTTGGTAATGTATTTAGTTTGTTTAAAGTTTTTGTTGGAATGTTTTTTCTTTCTTTATTTTGTATTTTTCTAAAAAAATAAAGCCATCCTTAATACATATGACTGTATGCTTCCAAGACTTTTGCATACTTGATTTCTTTTCCCGAAGTTCTTTCATCCGATTTCGTATTTTCTTTCTTTCTTCAAAATCTTCTGTTTTACTGAGCTAAAAAAGATAAAGTTTAAATAATAAGTAACATTGTTATGATGTTAGTTTGAAAGTTTAATTTATACATAAACTTTGAATTTTTTGTCTCAATAAAAGACATTTTAAGAAACCAACAGGAAAAAAAATCATTAAATTCAAACAAAATCCAGTGTTATTAGTCATAACTGAATATGTGAGCTTGTGATTCCTCTGCTGTGTAAAATCCTAAGTATTTGGCAAACAGGAAGTAGATGATCTAGGGACATGAAATGGGTGTACAACCTATGGTGTCATAAGATTAGCCAAATGTAAAATATCAGACTTAATTATGGATCATGTTGTTGCTTAGAAAACTGTTACAAAAACTATTGAAATAAACAAAGGATAGTAAAACAGTACCAGTATATATATTCCCTCTTTTTAGAAGCTGGGGATTACTAGAATATGTGTCAGGATTCCCCTCCCATTCTTGAAATAGCACTGACTCCCAACGTATATTTCATTGGATTTGTAGGGCTTCTCAAGAAAAATCTAGTAGTAAAATATTATTGACTCCCAAACATCTAGTATCTGAGTTATTGACCTTAACCAAAGTGTTATGAGTGAACAGACGATGTCTGATCCACATACAAAGTTGGGCAATAAAAAATGCTAGTCTTAAATGGTTAGGTAAAACATAAACATAATAGTATATAAATTAAACTGGTGTTAACTGCCATCAGTATCACAACCATGATATCAATAAGATTTTTTTCTTCTCATTATGATGCCAAAAACACAAGAAAAATGATGAAATTATTTTGGCAGAGAATCTAACTATTAATGTCTGTTTTTCACATTGCGGCATATTTTCTATGTAATGCTCCATATGTATTACAAGAATGTCATAGACCTATCTAGAAAACAGTTGCTGGCTTTTATATTGATTAAAATCGTGTTTTCATTCCCCGACCCCCTAAAAAACAAATTCCAATTTGCAAAGGTCCAGTCAGGGTAACTTGGTCAGAATATTTATTTCATGCAGATGTTAGCCAAAAAAATGGGGGTGAGAGTGGAATTGGCATAAAAACCCTCAGTCTTGGACTAGTGATAGACCTCCCAACCTACGAAAAATTTCTATATCTGCCCCTGCCTGATATACCCGTAGCCAGGGGGGGTTCAAGGGGTTCGGACGAACCCCCCCCCATGGACAAAATATTTGATGAAAATAGGGAAAAATCAGGTGAAAAATCGGTTTAGCACTATTAAAGTCAGAAAAATTTGGGAAATCAAACCCCCCTTTTCACATTTCGAACCCACTGTTGAAAAATTCTGGCTAAGGGTATGCCTGATATACTCATAATTTTCCCTGATCTTCCCAACGAACAATTTTAAAATGCTCACAACTCTCCTATTACCCCCCCCCCCCCCCCCCTGACCACCACCATCAAAACCAAATTATGTCACTTTTGCAAAGGCCAATAACTCATGCATATGGTATAACTATTTCCACAGATAAACCAGTTATTTCATGAGATTTATGGTTCTAACTTGCAGTTATACATCTTATTTTTTCATATTTATGTGTATTGCAGTTATTTGATAATAAGCCAAGACTTTATAATGCCTAAACCTTTTGAAAAGCATTATAAAGTCTGGATGAAAAATGACAATATTGCTTTGCTCATTGCTATCATGCAATATCAAGATGCAAATTATCATGATTATATCTATAAGTACAAACAAATTTTCCCAAAATCTATACCCTTAACTTAATCTTGAACCAAACATTAATTTGCCTACTAAAGTAACTTTAAAACTTAATCCTATGCCATGTAAATTCGTTTATTTTTGTGGGTACCAATTTTCGTGGTTTGGTAAGAATGCTAAGTTCATGGATTTTTAAATTCATATTGAAACCACAGTAAGCAGCAATTTGATTGGCATAAGACTTGGGACCTGTCTTGCATGGTAACTTTACAATAATTCCTAACATATACTCTATCCCCTTTTCCCTACCTTGTATTTTATGCTTTTGTTAGTTTGTGACCTTGGGACACAACTTTTTCTTATGTATTTTTAACTAATTTTTGCCACTTGTAGATAATTTATATATCTATGTATGTTGGGCAAGAAAACTAAGAAAACTCTATGGATTTATATTAAAAGGCTATGAAACCTGCATAACATTTTAATCGAAGTTATATCACTTTAAATATGTTTGTTTTTACACTGATGTTAAAGCCATTTGTTAGTTCTGGATACTTTCTCACGATTACAAGAGTTTGCTAAATTGTCTGTTTATTTTCTGAGGTATGATAGCTTGAAACATCTCAGTGCAAGACCAAAATAGACGCAAGGTTTATGTAATAAGCAGCACCTTCCAGCAATAAATGTTATAGTTATAATAAATACAATGTACATGTTTTTTGTTGTTTATCTTTCTTGCCAATTTCAATTATATTGAAAAACAAATATTCGAAGTCATTAAACTTGAAGTATATTGGGAATAATTATCTCCCCTTGAAAGATATTCAGGTAACAAAGAGAAAACTTCTTCATGCACATTTCCTCCTTCAAGTAAAGTTTCATCAAAATCCATCAAACAATCTTTAGAGATATGTGGTCGATGCTAGTGACAGATCAAGAAATTCTAAAGGGAGACACTGATTGGCTAAGAGGGAGCCTACTTTGGTCTTGCTTCAATGATTTTCTATTTATCTAACCAAATTTTTCCGCCAAAAGGGACCAAGGCTCCCCCACTCTGGATCCGCAGCTGGATGCAGACAGACAGGATGACCTTTTCTATGTTCCTTCCAAACAAGTTTGAAAGGGGGGTATAATATATAAATTAATAGTTCAAACACGGAACTTTTAATTTTGTACCATGAGCACTTTTGGCTCAAATTGCAACACCAAGAATAGCTGGTGTAATTGCATGCAGGAATTATTATTTAGCAATTAACAGATAGTTATAGATCATAACTTAATGCATGAATGGATGGCAGACTACTGATTGATCTGTTCCCTGAAGTACACATTAAAGAGGAAGCAAGATAACAAATGGCTTGGCTGGGAACCAGGTAAGAGGGGGTTCAGAAGAAAAATGGTGCAACAAGGAACAATCAGTGTCAACTTGAGGCTCCAAGAACCATAAATCCTTCATGCAGATTTGGTTTAGTAGTGCCATGGACAAACCATGTAGTATTTTTATGATATTATATAATATTTTGTATATAAATACTAAAGAAATACCTTGAAAGCTATCAACAAAAATGTATTGAAAATAAAGAGACTGATCAATTAGTCGAATTATTGTGGCTTATTCATGTTTCCATTTTGGCAGATTTAACTGTAATTTGAAAAGTCGAAGTAAGCGGTTGCCCTGACCAGAATGTTTATATCTGGGTTCCAAAGTGTCTGCTCTCTAGAATTCTTACCACCAAGCAATTATATCTGCATGTATTCTAACCTTATACCTAATCATTAAGTAAAATAATTTATAATTAAATAGTTTGGAATATTATCATGCACCTCTTAAACCAAGCAAAAGTAGGACATCTATTGCATTTATCAATTAGGACTTCTCTTTTTCTCTTTGATTTGGGGAGGGGGTACATTATCACAATATGTAAGAGTTCACATGTATACCCCTTTTCCATGATAATAACTTACAATTTTGTGACATTCACCCTTGTCATCTTAACTGTGATATAGTTTGTTATGATAGGGGGGGTGAGGAGATGAAGGGTGTGTTTTCTATCCCTTAACAACTTACTCACAAGTTTGTGGAGTTGAGATCTTCATTGCCTATACTCTTAGTTATTTTGGGGTTTTTTTGGTTGGGTGGGGGGGGGGGGGGTTGAAAGCCCTATATATCCCCCTGACAATAAGCTTACAATTCTGTCAGGTTCATCCTGGTAGTCTATAATGTGGTATTTTGTTTCTTTTGTTACTAGCTTTCGTTATTTTTTTTTTGGGGGGGGGGGGTGGACAGAAAGCCCTTTTTATCCCCCTGACAATAAACTTACAATTTTGTGGAGTTCATCTTCATTGTCTATACTTTTGGGTTGTTTGTTTGTTTTTTTGGAGGGGGGGGGGGGGGCAGGAAGCCCTATATATTCCCCTGACAATAGACTTACAATTTTGTGGAGTTCATCCTCGTCGTCTATACTGTCGTAGTTTGTCATGATGGTCTTGTCTTGGTCTCCTTCTTTAGAACTAAATCTGAGGTTGATGGGCTTAGCACCCTGAAAATACAAATTAAAAATATATCTATATTGAATTTTGTATTGTGATGGGCATCAAAATCAAAAACAAATGCATAATAAAATTTTATTAAATTAAAGACTGATATTTGCCATTCAACATCATCTCAATGTATAAACTACTTCCATTCAAAACATTATAGACAAGTTTGACTGAGCCTAAATCTATTTCTTATTCTGTTTGCTAATAAAACACTTCCCAAGACTCAAACAAATTACTTCCAATTGCACAAAGCCTTAAAAAATTATGCAAATTATTATTGGAATTTCATGGAACCACCATGACAAATGCTGCAAAAGCTTTTTGACTCTAACACTCAAAGAAGTCAGTATCTACTTCAATAAAGACCTGTCATTGCATTTGCCACTTTTGAGAATTTAGATATAATTCTTTCCTGTTCAAGAACATTCATAACATGCAAGAATTTCAATGTTACTACAATTTGCCTTCAAAACTGACCTTCTAAACTCCTTTCCTTTGTTTAAACACCTCCAAAGGTACAAAAATCCTCAAAATTATGCAAGCAATGATAGGAATTTCAGGGAACCACCATGACCGATGCTACAAACACTTTCTCGCCCCACGAACACAGTCTTAGAAGTCACTATCGACTAATTATTCCAGTTATATTGTTGTTTAATTATTATCTACATAAACACTTTGGTAAGTTTGCTTGATTCCTGTATTATTATGGGTATCCATGGTAACAATCAAGTGCTAATGTAACATATTACTTTTCAATACTTCTAACCATCTTCTTGTTTCTCAAATTATTTTGGTTCTGAATATCAAAGAGGTAACTAAAGTTTTGGTTATTACTGTTAATTGGCTTTTGATAGATATTAAGATCATAAAAATTGAAAAATTGATATTGTTTTGGGGAATGGCTTAGAATTCAAAGTCATTGCTCCTTCATTATGTAACTTAAACATAAAGATACATTGCACTTCATAAAAAAGAAATGAAATATGAAATCAAGAAATTTCCATGTCTTGCTACAGCTTCACAGATGAGTCAAAAACTCTTTCATCTAAACTTTGAATATTTTAGACTCAGATTCAAGAAAAAAGTTCCAACCAGGCCAGCACACAATTACAACATGGTGCTCAAAGGGACTAACAAAATGTAGATTCTATCACATTTTTATTTTATCACCATTCAAACTCATGATCATAACTCATAATATTCACAGATTTCTTATGAATTTAACAACATTCTCTAAGATAAAACATTACTTTATCTCTTAAGCTCTCAGTCTTTATTAATGCTTCTTTATCTTTAATCACCTTATCATGAAGTTTCCTCATAAATTTATTTTTATCCTGAGATGATTTTATATTGATAGTTCATACAAAATAAAAATTAATGAGAGAAAATTTATATAAATACTTTGCTGATGTGCAATATGAAATTTACTTATCATAACCAGCTGGTAAAGTCAAAGACACAACAAGCAAGAAGGCAATATCCATTTTGGCCCGAGTATATTTGAAAGACTATAGCCCTTTTTAAAAAGTCATCCGGAATTCGGATTCCGATTCTTTTATTATCATTTTTGCAAGAGTAGTTTCCCTTTGTGGGTCGGCCACATGATGTGATCAACGTTGAGCTAAAGGAAAACATCAAGTTATCCCTATCCGTTTTTGGCATAATTTCTCCTTCCCGATTCAAATAAACAGGTTTGGAGTGAAGTCTTTTATGTTAACGTATGTTTTAGTAGTTAAGGACTTTGGCAGGCAGATTTAAAACGGCTTTAACGAGTTGACGAATGTAGTTAATTTCAACAGATTTACAATAACGAGGCCTACCCGGAAGTCGTAAACCTGTAGTGCATCATCAAAAGATTTCTCAGGTCCGCACGTCCGGAAAATACTTTTTCAAAAGGACTATACATACATGTATGCATCAGATGCTGTTTCAAAATATTCATTGTAATACATGAATATTCAATCAACCCAATGGGGGGGGGGACAGACAAAATCAATAAGTTCTTCTGTAGAAGTGGATTCAAATATTTAACCAAATACTTTATGATTTTCAGCAGACTCTGTCCCCTTTTCTTCAAATAATTTTGAATAGGCCCCTTCTCAGAAATCTTGAAGCCATGTTCACCAAGAAGTTGACCTCTATATCTGCATTTAGCCTGACTTTAGCACTTTAGATAGATAGATAAGATACTGTCCAGAGGCTGCAACTGTTTGTAAACAACTTGATGCACAAAGAGCAAATATCCTAAGAATGTTCAATGACTCAGAACATGTTTCTAGAGATTTGGATCAGTATATATTATACAAGAGCTGAAAACCAGAAAAAAACTTCTTTTGATTTGAATTCATCAATTCCTTCCCATTCTATCTCTCCACAACCCCCTCCCCCCAAAAAAAATGTAATCTTATTCTATTTCACCTAATACCACAACTTGCTATTTTTCAAAATTTCTTTTCTTTTTCCTTTTTATTGTGAGTTAATTATTGCATTTAAATACATATTGAGTGCAGCTGTACCTATCACTTAGACATCTAAGCCATTTTGTAAACATCTGTTGCAGATTAGCCTTGGAACCATGCTGTGATAATGAGGTGTCCATCATAACCCAATTACCACAGAGGACTATAATGACCCCATCATAATGGCTAATAGGGGCCAGCTGTGTTTACAAACAGATGTCCTCAGATGACCTTCTGGGAGAAGCAATAGATAGATCTGCTAATTTTGCTAAATTCCCTGATAGAATTTCAAAATGATTTGAAAATATTGCTTCAAAGAAATTATAGAAACCAGAATTGAATTACACACTAAATTCATAACTAGAGTGGTGGTCTTCCATAAAAGATGTATGTTGCCTGCATCTTAAAATATTCAGTGAGCAGTAAGTAGATGATTTTTGGGCTTAAAAAAGCTTTACACCATAAAGTACTATATGAGGAAGCTACATGCCAAATATCAAGAGGTTGTGGCAAGTAGTTGCCCAGAAAACTGTGATGCAGGATGCAGGAAGCAGGACAACACAAGATGACAGATAGTGTCAAAGTGACTCCTATTAGAGAAAAGCTATAGTGAAAGAGGCAAAAGAAAGTTCTAATAATCATCTCAATTTTGAATTTCACAGCACAGTCTGTAAAATTATGTTAAAGATGTAAAATTTGGAACAAAATTTAAAGAAATCAAATACACCTTAGTTTATGTTACACAAAATGTGTTCAATAAGCCCCAACATTGGCCAACAGCTTATTGCAAAGCATCATCCAGAAAAGAAAACATCAATTCTGTGAAGAGGAGTCTCGAGTCACTAATAAACAAGAGCACATACTTAAATACCAAAGACTAACAACTTAATGATGGTTAACAGCTCTTATATACATTATCTCATAGAACAAATTGATGGGCACTTGTCTTTATGGATAAATGGTCGCCACTCACCTCTTCTTCGAATCGACTCCGTAAGTGAGACAGTTTTCTAAATGAAGATCTTCCTGAAATAGCTGCCATGATTTCAAGGAAAGAACCAAAACTTTCCAAAATTGTTCAACTTTTTCAAAATTTAAAACAAGAATAATGCCCAAGTCACAAAGACTCTAAAGTGTTTTCACTTATCTTGCATAGTCCAAACTCAATTTAACAGTTTTTTTTACATAACACAAAACAAATCCAGAGAACCCATGGTTTCAAACATCCAACTCTCAAAATCTTCCGCAAAATCCAGATCTTTTTTTCGTATAATTAAACAGAACACCCTGATAATGTTATCTTCTCCACAGTTCTCTGAACTTTAAAATTCGAAATCTTTAAAATCTTCAGCTTTAAGAGATAAGACCAGTGACTAATATCTTCTTTTTTTCATTGAATCGTAACTTTTTACATTGATATCATGATCCCATGTTAAATTTGGTTGGTTAATCAGAGCAAATTGACTGAAACATTATATTATTGTAAATGCAAAGTTCTGAAAGCAATTGTCTATAAAATACATTTTTATAGGTCCCAGAAAAAGGCCACACGAAAAGAGGCATGGCTAAAATCTGTCAAAAAGGTTGAAAGTTTTATTAAAGGACTATGTCAACCTTTAAAGGTCAAACTACTCCAATTAAAAGATCTCACACATCAAAGGATAGAAACAACTTCAAAAAGTAGCATAGGTTAAATCTAAAATTCTGTAGGAGTTAAACTATAGATCAGTAAGTGGCAGATTTAGGGGCCCTGAGTTCCACAACCCCCTTTTTTTTAAAAAGAATTTGGTTGAATATACAGGATATCATTGAAGGGTGCATGGTGAGGTCCAACCCTTCTTTGATCAGTTAGTGAGCCTCCCTTAGAAAAATGTAAAATACATGGTTCTGCCATTCTCAGGACCAATTAGGACATATGTAAGGATGCAAGTTTTTCTTTATCCTTTTCATTCATTAAACTTAAGAAATAAATATTAACTTTGCATGGCCTTTAAAGTTAAAAGTTTCATTTCTTTCTGTGTATTGGTTTTCATCTTAGTAAATATTTTATTAAAATAGAATAAATAAAACATTAAAAGAATAAACTGTTAGAAGTCATCATCAAAAGTTTAATTATCCACCAATAAAATATTGTGAAAAACAGTTTTATTTGTTGCATGTAACAATATAAATATTTTTGGAGCAATGACTTTAGTTATTTTCATAAACAACAGCAGACGTCAAGGTCAAAAATATATAGTTAAGCACCAAACCATTTCTAAATAAAACATAATTTTTGCACATAAATCTATGTATTATTGCCAGGAGTTGTCCAAATGTGAGTTTGTTGCAAAAGGCGAAGTGTCTTACCCTATCTCTTGGTTTATAATTGTATATATTTTAAACAAAAAATACAGCATCTCAATTTTTACCACAAGAAATTTGATAATTGTCTTGAAAAATACACACACACCAAAGACTATATTAGAACATTACTATAACATATCCGTAGTCAGGGGGTGAAGTTTTGAGTGGTTCGGACAAACCCCCCTTGAGAGAAAAAAATGAAAAATATAGGTAAAAACAAGCCGAAATTTGGTTAAGCACTATTTAAAAGATTGAACCCCTAAAAAAATTCTGGCTATGGATATGTATAGATTTAATGGCCAAGAAGAGTACAAGTATTTCAGAAGTGAAACATCAAGAAAGCATTAAGAAGCAAATGCTGTAATTACTGCAAGGAACCCAATCTAAATTACATGTAGCAACAACAATACAATAAACATAATTTGTTTGTCTAATTGAACACTTATTGAATACTTATTGATGCAAATATTATATTCTGAGGATGTTTGCATTAAAGTATAGGGTTAGGCAATGTGTAAACAGATTAACTGAGAATCCTTCTTCTTATAACATGTGCCAATCATAGAAATGGTATTTTGGGCACTCCTACAGTGTACATTAGTAAAGCAAGAGAGTGAGAAAGCCCTTTTCAATGCAAAGTGGTCAGTCTGGTAAAGGAAACTATAAGAGCTAAAAAACATTAACCATGAGTCACAAATCTGGTGTACCCAATACCAGTAAGAGATTGAGAGAACCCCCCTCACCTTAGTTAATGCTTTTTTTTTTATTATTGTGGGACAGTTTGCAAGAGCAACCCCCAACTTTCTTCACAGATTCTTGGTAAATTAGACCCCCTCCTTTGAAAACTTCTGGGTTTGTCCTTGAATAAAATACATATATACTCTAAAAACATGTTCCATGAAATATATTTTACTGATTTAAAATTAATGACAAAGAGAGACTAATAATGGCCAAAAAGTATCAAAACACAGATACCCCACCTCTGATACAGATCTCAATAATCATAGGGAACCTACAGCGAAATTGGCATTCACAATTACATAACACAAAGACATCATATCATCAAAAAGTGTGAATACCTAGCTTCCAGGTGGGAGGCACTTAAAGGGGAAACTTTGAACTTAGACATAAATCTTCACCATCTTTTTCTCTACTGACATATTCAATTAACTGAAAAACAACATCATTATCTACTACTTAAAAAAATAAATAGACCAATTTTCTCATTAACTGAATCGATTTCTTAAATATTCAAAATTTTTCCATAAAGCCCACATGGAGCCCCTCGTGTGCTACAGACTCTTGCTGACATTTTAGGAAGTGTGTAAGCTGATGCCAAGAACAGGTAGATAGAAACATCATCAATGTTTAATGGACATTTCTTATCATGTAATTAGACACACAATAGCTGATGCCAGTTTGATCGTTTGCATGGGCTTTGATAACAAGTTCTGGTTCAACTGGTAAAACATGTAAAAGGTTTCCTACAAAATATTTGCTGTGGTTTAATCTTTTTGTCTTCTAATTTTCACCCCATAGGTTACTGGTATTTTGGTTTTCCAGAGTAACATGTAAATGTTTTTTTTTAGTATTTTTCTAGTATTTTTACTATTTTCCTCTATGTATGATCATGTATTCTATACTTGTAATTTTGTGAACTAAATTTGTATGCACCATAATTTTTGTACTACAGGTCTTAACCAATTATTGTAATTGCGTTTGAACCAATAAAATATTCATGTAAATTTGTGAAAGAAAAACATTCATAATAGGTTTACAAAACAATGGTTTGGAATAAAATATGCAACATCATAATGTTTAGAAATTGTGTGATTTTTGTGTGTGTCCATCTAATACTAAAATTTCAAAGGACAATATCTCTACAAAGGACCTAATTGGTTGAGGCTATGAAATGCACTTGACAACCAGAACAGGGAGTCAGAGTCAAATGACATATATGTTCTTTTTTTTTTAATATTCTTAAAGCACCTTGGTACAACTCCTGGACCAGGCAGCCCTCACCCCCATCAGGGGCGATTCCAGAGGTCCATGAAAGGGGGGACCTAATTGCTAAAAATTTCTGATTTTGATGAACATTTGAAGTCACTTGGTCAATTTTATAAAGAAAAAATTAAAATTTCTCAATTAAAGGGGGGTGTACGCCCCATCCACCCCCCTGAATCTGCCACTGCCCATCCCAGTAAACCTTGCAGAGGCCCTACTTCAAAAGAATAAGCAAAGAGAGATAGAAAATTAAACATACAATTACTTAATTTCAAAAATGTAAGAACATGTGCATCAGTTGAGCTTAGTTTTTATAAATCAAATTTATCTGGCGTTAATCTTAATTCAATTTCAATTTATCTCCTGATACTTTCTGTAGAATCGTCTATTTTTTTCATTTTTCTCTTTTGAATCTTATATCTACATCTAATCAACAGGTGTTTTGATGATGAAATCAAAACAGCTAATTAAAATGGAAAAAAATCAAGTTTTTATTTTGTTATTTTTCATACTCTCAAATTTTGCTTTTTCAAAATTAAAAGGAAGCAAATATTAGGGTTGAAGCTTTTATATTCCCCCTCCTAAAAAAATACCCCCCTTTTAAAGGCTCTTCTTATTGTTTGATTTTAAATAAATCAGACAACATTCAACACTTAAAAAATAAACCATAAACATAAATATTTGTTTATCTATTAACTTACCAGTAAACAATTAGATTGAAAATGATATAATTAATCGAACTTAGGTTTCCATGTAATTGCAATACACATCCACGACCTTCACAACGTTTTCTCAAGATCAAGCGAAGAAACTTAGCATTTGTTTACACATTTTCACTTTCGTTGCCAAAGAATCGAAACCATGTTGATCTAAATTAGTTGCTTTCTTCCTTGTTCTTTCAAGGGTCTGTCTTGTACAAGAGAACAAGAATTTTTGTCTGGTCGCATTAATTAGATATTACAATTCCAGGACATGTGAATTAATTAGTCTTTGAGGAATCTGTTTTTTATTGATATAATTATTACCAGATGTGGCTTAATTATAAGCAGGAAGATTATTATCAATACATATGTAAATATTCTTTGGTCAGTAGAAGCATTAAGGCAGATCATTAATGTAATGACTCCTTGCAATTGGGGCCAGCCCCCCTCTTTTCTATGAAACTATAAGATAAAAGCATAAAGGAAACGACTGAGGCTTGGAATCTTTGATTTGTTCAAGCAAATAGGAATCATCTAGGCTGATCTCATGTGGAATAATGTCCTTTGTCAGCCCCCCCTTTTCAATCAAATTAGTATGATAAAGTATAAAAGAAATTGTTTAGGTGTGAACATGCAGCTCCGAGGTTACTTTTTTCAGCCCTATAGGAGTAAATCCACCAGTTTTCTAGAACCAAACTTGACAAGCAACGATAATAATTGGATCTTGCTATAAATGTGCATCAACTTAAATTTTTCTTGACCTCTCATTTTTCCTGTTAAGTGTAATCAATGTCCATTTTTTCTCTTGGGGATTTTTTAAAAAGTTTGTTTTTCCAATTGCATAAGTCTTTTCCAGGAACTTCAAAAGTTAACGTATTATTGGTTCTTTAACTGTGTTGCTTTATTTGTTTATGTCTGAGTGTCATGTATTTGCAATAAAATCACAAACCTATAAACTTTCTTGAATGATGTTATAATTGTGTAACTTATAATACTAATCCCATACTTTCAAAATTTATGTACAATTCACATGTAACTAAACCCCAAAACATAAATTTTGTCCATTGAGCTAATCAGGTTTCATATAAAGCTCAATTTCCAAACTATAATTTATTTTATAAATGATATTCTACAGGCACTATGCTAGTATATTGTTATTTAGATCAATCTTAATTTAGGACAGTTATCAATAATAATCCATTTAAAAATAATCAAAAAGACACTATTACTGTCAAAGGGATATATTATATTACTAACTAATGATGAATTATTGTGTGTCAATAATATATTCGTTATTATTCCAAAGCTGTACAATAATATTTATTCTACAATAATTACAAAATAATGCCTAATTACAAGTCAACTTAGACCTAAAGACATAGAATCCAGCATAACCCCTACATTCCAAATTACTGCTTATACTACATGTACTATAAAAAAATATCAGGATGTTGGGGAAAATAACAGATTTTGAAGTTTTTACCTAGATTTACCCCTCTTTGACTGTAAATCTTTAACTGAAATGGGAGATAATTCTTTTCACCTTAAAAAATAAAAGAAAATATATGGGTTTTTAAAGAAACACTTCACTTGACAATTAACAAATTCAACATCTTATTTTTTTCAAGAAATCAAAGTTACATCAAAGTTACTGGTAATAAACTTATAAGAAGTTACTGAACTTAAATTTTGCAATTTTGATTTTTATTAAAGGTTTTAAAATATTATAAAAATTTTATACCTTTAACTTTCTTTGCAGCTTGACATTATAGATATTTTAAAAATTCATTCAAATTAAAAAAATAGTTACTTTCTTTTAATAGATATTGTAGTTAAGTTCATTTTGATGGTAGTAAAAACTGCATGCTTCTTTGTTTTTTATTTCAAAATTAGTACTGAAAAGATGTTTTTCCTCATGCTCATATTCACATTAAGATAACATTGAACAGATTTCTAACTGATTGAAATTTTTACAACCTCCTCAGAGACAATCATGGTAGAATTTGTTTATTCAAACCTGCTTTCCATGTTAAAGCATATCATCACATAACATTTGTAATATCCATCAGCCTGTTACATAAGAAGGTGTAAACTCGGCAGCAGACGTTCACCATTCAATGTCCATCTGCCAAACTTCTGTCATCACTTTATCTTGACTATCAACAAAATATTTTGTACTCTCTCCAAAGCAGATTAATAGATTTCTTCATCTCAAGAAGATAAGATCAGGTTCATCCTAAGAAATTGTCTTTTTATCAAGGAATGTTTCTTGTGAAAATAAAATGTTATAAGTATATCACGATTCATGCATTTTTTACATTTCTTCTCGATCCTGAAAGAATGTGACAATTGCATTATACTATAAAGTCAAAGCAATACCAAAGAACTTAGTACGCTTTCAAATCTCAAACTAAAAGAGAACAAAACCAGGGGGGACAATGAAGTTAAAACAACTAAGACACACAAATATTGACAGCATATGTGAATGAAAAGAAGATAAAACTACAATGATTAGAAAAATATGCAATGGAAAAAAAAGTGCATCAGCTTATGAAATAGTTCAGTGCCAAATGCAAGTTAAGGCACATGTCACCTGCCCTCCCATTCAGTAGAAAAGTTTGGTTTGAAACAAAGAGGTCACACAAAATAATTAAAAATGACATGACTTCCCCATTATTTTTAAATTTCTAGATCCACGATGATCTTATCTCCTTAATTTCAAGATTTCACATGAAAGCATGCTTTTCCATTATATGCCCACCCATTACTTTTATCCTGATGTTACTTAATGCACATTTCACATTTTAAAAGAGATGCATCTTGGCAGTTTAATGCATTATGTGCATTCTTTGCAATTTTCTTGTTTGAAAAACTGAACAGAAGTTTTAACTGATTGATGTATTTCTCAATTAAATCTACATTTTTTCCTTTCTAAAATTGTGCAAATGAAATATTTTTAGAATATTCTGCAACTTCCAAAACAAAAACTGTACAATTGTCACGTAGGAAGTATAACTTTACCATCCACCAGAGAACTTATTTCTAGTCAGTCTTCATATAAAAGTTGCAACAAATAGATGTCTCCCTTTTGTTAGACTGACAATGATCTAGACCAGCAAAAGTTTAAATGCCAGACAACAGTAAACCATATATAAAAGGTAAAAATTCACAAATCACAATTCCCTAGAATTTTCATTTTATTCATTTTTTTTTTAAATGCTCATGAAACTGATCAGTACCTCTAATGCAAACATATACCAAATCATGGTCTACCATAAAAAAAGACTTTCAAAAACATTGTAAAAAAGTCTATTCCAGTTATCAAGGTGTGTGGGAACATTTTATAATGTAATTTCTGCACAATAATTGCACGTGCGGTAGTACTTCAAACATAAGATACTTAAAGAATAGAAAAAGGGTACAAAAGTACTGCTTCTTGTAAGAGTTATACACAAAAGAGTTATAGAAGCAAACAACTGCCCAATCAAAACAATTGTAACAACAGATGATAGATTCTGTCATTGTTGAAGTGAAAGGTCAGACTGGTTTCTGAATGTACCAGTCAAGAAACTTTGCCAAAATAATTAGCAAAACTGATCAAGCAATAATATTCTCCTCTAAAATAATTATTTTTTGCAATAACATGAACATTGATGCAGTAGAAAAACCATCAAACAAAACCAAAACTGCTGCCTACAAACCAAAACTTGTTCTGACTTGTTTTGACTTGTTACATTAGACTAATTGATTAATTGTTTTTTATATGTAGGCAGCAATTATATATTTCTACTTAAGATTTTGACCAATATATGACTAGTTTACTAAGTTGACCAATAACAAAGTGGTGGGTGTGTCATAGAGAGCAGGAAGTGCTTACTCTTCCAGAGCACCTGAGTTCATCCTTATTATGACATTAGTTTGTACTGTTAATTGCTTTTCAGTTGTTTTTGTGTGTTTTTATGTTGTCTGCTTTTTGGTGCTGTTTTCCTTCATGTTTGCTGGTTTTGTCTTTGCCCTTTCTGACTTTTGACATTTGGATGCCCCATTGATAACATCTTCTTCTCTAAAAATTACTATTTTCATGCCAGAAAACTTTCAAACACAAAAAACTTTGAAAACAACTCAAGAAGAAAATAGAAATAGAAGACTGACAGGCTTAAATTAGTATGTTCATATTCTCTTAAAGTGATTTCATAATTATACTACAATCATCTTGTCTGTCAATTGATGTTCTTATATTATCTTTTGAAAACCCATCTTCTATTATATTGGCTGTCTATTAACTCGAAAAATCATCATTCCTTATCATTATGTAACTCTTGAAAATTATGTAACATGCACATTTCTGGTCTATAAATGCAAAATTTATGGCTTTCTTTATCCCCCATTATTCAAGAAATAAATTTCAGGTGCAATGCCCTTAAACTTCGCATGGATAGTAAAACAGACATCAAAATATCATTTTTCACTGAAAAAAAAAATTTATATAATCCCATGATAAAAACATGGAAATCTTAAATATTTTTCCATTTTTGAGTGGTCTTGCCCTACAAAAATATATTTTGTTTTCATTACTACTTGTTGGGTTCCAATCTCGTGGTTTAGGTGGGGAACACCCAAACAAGGAAATAAGAACTCAACTAATTGATTTCAACTAGCAACTTAGGCAAAAAGCAAGGGGGTTCCAGTGGGGCATTTGAGTGTCAAAGTCCAAAAAGCCAAGACAAAACCAGTAAAACATGAAGGAGAACAGCATGAAGAAACACAAAAAATAAAACACAAAAACAACTAAACAGAAATTGACAACACAAACTCAAGTCATAACAAAGAAAATTCAGGTGCTCCGGAAGAGTAATTAGTTCCTGCTTGCTATAGTACACCCATCACACTGTCAATTAATAATCCAGTGTGTTAAATTTTCAAATCAAAAATGGGTCAAAGACAGGAATGGCAGGATTTCATTTTACAGAAAGTAGATGAGCGACAGACCTGAAACCAAATCCCACCTTATTGGCCCCCACTCTGATGCTGTATACCAAATATCAAATGGCTGTGATAAGTAGTTGCTGAGAATTTTTCCCCTGCCCACTGCCTGCCAAACATTCACCATTTTATAACCCGGATTTTCACTTGTGAAATCTGACCAAATATCCAACAAAATGGAAAAAATTGATAATCAAAAGCATGCAATTAATGAACAGTTTGTATATGAGCCAAAATATTTAATATAGAATCTTAGTCTCATATACTGTAAACAGTTTCAGTAATTCAACGAATATTATCCAAATCTTACAATCTAAACTATATGTTTCATCATTCAGACGTTTTGCTGCAAAACCTCCATCAAAACATGCAAAGAGTACTTCAAAAATAAATAGCTCTTGAAATTAAATGGAGCATCTATTTCCTAAACAATGTAAAAGTACTTATTCCACTTCATATCTGCTGCCAATATATCAGTGGATCCAAAGATATTAAGGTGCAAAGAGATAAACAATAAAAATAGGTTTTTTAGAATGAGTAAATAATTTTGTAATAAATTATAGACCTGCAGTGCTAACCCTGGAATGCTGTTACGGGATGGTTGTAAAACTTAAAGTGCTCGAGTGACTAAGTCATAATGAACTTTTAAAAGATAAAATTATTGTTTAAAGCAGGCTTTTGAAACATTTTGAAATTATTAAATTGAAGTTGAAGAAACTTCAGAAAATAGTCTCTTTAAATGTTCACGCATATCTTAAATTGTTTTTAAGTGGTTTTTATTTTACTCTTCAAACAGGATGCACCATTAAAGCCATTTTTTTAACTAAGTGTACATAAAAAGAGAGCAAGATACAAAACAAACGCAAGTCTATATATATCAATTTCACAATTTGAAGTTCAAGGTTGTTTCTTACTATTTCTTACCTCAATGTCAAGGTTATTTGATAATCTGGAATGTACAACTGGTCTGGTCCCAGAATCTCGTTCAGCTGCCGTCACCTTCAAACTGGAGGTCCGTCTTAGCCCTGATCTGTTAAGGAAATTTCCGACGATATTTTTGGACTTTTCAACATCTGATTCCATTTTCCTCTCAAAGAGAAGTCTTGTGCTGCTGGTTTGGCCAGCTTTTGGAATTTCATTGTCTGGAGATTTATTTGAGGTTAAATTGTTTGTATTTATATTTTCAGTTTTAGCACCTGCGTCGTTGTCTGTTTGTTTTTGCTGTTCCCGTAAGCTTCTAGCACTATCAGATCTCCTGAGATTTACTTGTCTAAGGGCAGATAACACTTCACTTCCTGTGACTGTATCCTGGTCCTTCTTTTCTCCAACTACTGGTCTCCAGCCTGGTGGTTTGGTGACCAGTTTAGAGGGATCTTCACCACTATCTGATGTCCCCTCCACATCAAGCTTCCCTGCCAATTCTTCCTTTTTCCGTCTGAGAAATGGAGATTCTCGTCTCCCCACTGGTGCCCTTGCACTCTCAGTTCTCCTCAAGGTAACATTTTTCCATGGTGGATCCTCTTGACCTTTGACCTTGTTTATCATTTTCTGTTTCAATGGATCCTCAAATTTGGTCTTATTCATATTAATATCAACTTTTTCATTATTGTCAACCTTCTGTTCTGTTTCCTTGGTTACAGTTACTTTATTTGGCAGCTCATTGGCTGTTTCTTTAATTGTCTCGTCTGCCTGAGCAGCTTTTCGATATTTGTCACGCAATGAATAGTTTGATGTGACTTTCATACTTTCACTCCTTTTAACAGAACTTTTTGGTAGGACCTCTTGGACAATGGGACTATTTTTATCTCGACCAACCAACCAGTCAAGTGGCTTTTTAGGTTTCCCTTCAGCACCAGTTTTATCGTCATTGATACCTAGAAAAGATAATAACAATATAAGAACCTTAAGAATCTCCTGGGCACCGTTACAAAATTTGACTATAATATCATTTCAATAGTACTCTAGGTAAAGCAAATGTAATTCTTTCAGAAAAATTGACACTCAAGCTATTTTGCATATAGCAGTCTTTAAAACATGTTATGAGGTTATTATTTTTTTTACTAAGGCATGCTTGATGAGTTTGTTTCAAGCATTTGATCTGGATATTCAGGTACATGTACCTATCAAACATGGACTTAACATGTAACACTAAACAGAGTGGATCCATATTCAAGAGATTGATGTTAGAGAGAGAGTGGTTACAAAAAGTGCAAAGTTGCAATGAGAATTTAGGTTAACTTGACACAGAAAGATGATTTTTTATTGAAAATGTTTAGGAAAAATGTTTTACCAAAAAAAATAGTTTAACCCCACCACATTTTATATGTGCCTGTTTTAAGCCAGGAATCCTTGTCAAAGCTTTTGTATGTTCCTGTCAACTATCTGGGTTTTTTTTGTATTATGTCCAGAAATGGGTCTTTTGTTGATAATTTAGCGATTTGTTTGAGTCTTTATGTATTTCATTTTTAGTCTTTGGCCAATGCAAGACAGCAACCAGCGACCTCTTGTCATGTTGAAGAATTGCTAGCTGTTTTTAAATGTGATTTTTTAAATTTCTGTTTTTTACTTAGTCCACATCTCTTTATCGTCTATTTAGGCAATTCGCCCATTGGGCCCCCTCTGAATCCCCTACAGCTGTCCTAAATAAGGCTTACCTTCCACTACAACTGAACACTTTGAAGTAATAGCACCATGAACATTGCGAGCCACACATTCATAACAGCCACCGTCCTCTTTATGAACATCGCTGATCTGCAGTTTTGCCGTTATGTCATGGTATGTCTGACGGAAATCTTTCGTATTGCCGATGATGCGGTTATCCTTACGCCAAACTATCATAGGTGAAGGGTTGCCCTTAACTTCACACTGTAGTGTTAATGGTTTTCCGCATGTTGCAGATTGATCGCTCAAAGGACTTAGAATTTCTGGAGCTGCCTGTTTTGCTGTAAAAGTACATGGATACATTTTAAGGTGTCAAAGATGTACGGAGAATTTCTGGAGCTGCCTGTTTTGCTGTAAAAGTACATGGATACATTTTAAGGTGTCAAAGATGTACTCAAGGTGCATTTGAATTTTCAAAATCCCAAATCAATTGCACATGGATTGATTTCCAGGAATCACAAAACAAAATAATGAAATAACAATAGGGAAATTACACATCAGATTTCCATTGCTTATAATTTGTTCATTGCCCATTTTTAGGAGTCTTTAAGTAAAAATAATGAATTAACAACAGAAAAAAAACATGGGATATCCAAATTTCCTGTGTTTTTATTTCCAGGACTCACAAAACAAAGAAAAGAATGACAATAGGAAAATTGGACATCTATGAATTTTCTGTGTTTATATTTGTAATAATTATCAGGTGTAGATTTAATAGGGGACTGTGGACTTATTATTTTAATCTGTATATATAAATGGTGTGATGATTAAATGTTTGTTTACATAACACAGATTATGTTATTACAAACAAAGAAAAAAGAACAATTTATAGAAATGTCTTAGACCATATCCTCTTCCTTTACTCCAAAAGTGATAGGGGATAAAACAAGAGGCTCCCAGGAGCCTGAATCGCTCACCTGGTCTTAATGTCAACCCTTTGAAGACTTTTGTATAGCTAAATGAGCTGAATGTTTAAGCAATAAAAAGCTTTTCTCTATCTGCAATAGTTTTCATTCCAAAGCAAAAAACACTATTTTTCACTTTTAAAGGGCCATAACCCCTTAAAGGGGTCATCTGACAACTTTGACCCTAAAAAGACTTTTGTAGAGCTAATTAAGCTGAACATTTAAGCAGGCAACATCTTTTCTCTATCTGCAATAGTTTTCATTCCATAGGCCAAAAACACTATTTTTTGCCTTTAAGGGGCCATAACCCCTATAAGGGGTCATCTGACAACTTCGACCCTATGGAGGCTTGTGTAGATCTAAACGAGCTGAACATTTAAGCAAGCAACAGCTTTTCTCTATTTGCAATAGTTTTCATTCTATAGGCCAAAAACTCTATTTTTTGCCTTTAAGGGGCCATAACCCCTATAAGGGGTCATCTGACAACTTTGACCTTATGGAGACTTTTGTAGAGCTAAATGAGCTGAACATTTAAGCAAGCAACAGCTTCTCTCTATCTGCAATAGTTTTCATTCCATAGGCCAAAAACATGAAAAAAATGCTATTTTTCACCTTTAAAGGGCCATAACTCCCATAAGGGGTCATCTGACAACTTCAACTCAATGGAGACTTTTGTAGAGCTTTTGATGCTGAAGCAGTAGCGTGGCATCAGATTTCATCTATCTCATACTTTTTTATTTATAAGCCGAAAACAATAGTCTGACCCCCCTGGTCTATTTTTAGCAACAGCGGCCATGTTTTTTGACGGATCAAAATACCGAACACAATTTTTGTGCAGGACACCCTAAGGATCAATCATATCAAGTTTGAAGAAATTCTGTTCAGCAGTTTCCTTCAGTCCAGGTGAGCTAAAAAGAAATTAATTCTTTCTTGTTGACCAAAAAATTGAATTCCAAAAATTGTAATTCTTTAAGCATTACATTGCAAACAAAAATCAAGAAAATTGATGGAAAAAAACATTTTTAAAGTCTCAAGTTAATAATACTTTACTTATATCTACTATCATAAACTTTAACATTAGTATAAATTAAATCGAACAATGTTTTTCAGAAATACATTGTTAAGTTGATACATGGAAACTGACATTAAGATTGCAAGATCAAGCAAGACAGTTTTTTTCTCAATTTGATCTTAAATTTCTATAAGCCATTATGAAAATATTAGGTAACACCGTATTATAAAAGTGTTTGTAAGATTATAGGTATTATATCCAAACCCTTAAATAGTATCAAAATATCTAAAATAGGAATCTACTTGAAATAAATAATCATTTAAATGAAACCTTTTGGTCATTTAATGATCACAGCAAACTTTGAACCTGTTAGAAAAAGATCATTTTTTTTGTCTTAACTTGCTGCTCTATTAAAAATAGTTTCATTCATAAACATGAATGTAAAACACTCAAAATGTTTTACAATTTATAATTTTTTTACTTCTAGTTCTTATATAAGGTAATTGAAAAAGCTAACTTCAACTTAAAAAAAAAGAACTTATTATTTTAGGCCAATACTTTTTTTTCTATATGAATGAACTTCAGTTATTAAATTGCCATAATATGGAAACAGTGTTTCAACCTTTTGTTTTAGTCTCATGTACACATATTCCACTTCTAATTATTTTCTCTCTTTCTCTTTGAATATTTGTACCTTTAACAACAATCAGAGCATCAACATTAACTCTTCCAGAAGCATTCTCAGCCACACATTCGTATTTCCCAGAATCCTCTATGGTTGCCATGGTGACAAGTAAAACAGCAGTTCTGCCATCATAAGACTGTTTGTGTCTGCTGCTATTGATGACCGTCTGCTGATCTCTGGTCCATTTCACGGTTGGTTGAGGAGAGCCAATCACATCACACTGAAGAGTTATGGTGCTGTCACATTCCAGGATTTTACTTTCAGGTTTGCTGAGAAACATTGGGACTACACCTGTCTCACATGCAGTTTCTAAAAATGAACAACATTTAATGAGATTAAACTCAAAATATCATAAAAATTATCTTTAATTGCTTCTTTCCAAGCAGTTTTGGACCAAACTTGATCCAAATTTAATAAATGACCATGTTTCTAATACATTTACACAGATTTCGAAATTTTATGTCTAACTGCTGTTCCATGATTAGCAGATTATGAGCAGAGCTGACTTATTCCCTCTTTTTGTATATAGTGAGTTATCTCCCATTTGCAAATTTATCTTCTCTTTCCAGAACGTATTTCATACTAGTTACTGTGAGAAAATTTAAGTTTATCTGCATTTATTTTTTAGTTGGTCAATAAAATTCTAAAAGTTTATTATAGTTATTTTCAAAAATAAATTTAGCATGTTTTCCTTACCTACCTAGGTCCAATAAGTCCATTAAATAATTGATAAAAAATAAAAACCTAATTTTTCCCATTCATTACAATGTATTTTACCTAGTGAAATGGAAGATAACTTTTGCAAATGGGAGATATTTCACTAATTACGAAAATAGGGAATATGACAAACCAAGTACAGATGGAATTTCCACTCCTGTGCCGGGCAAAAAAACAGAAAAAGGAAAGAAAGACAGTGACATCACTTAATTTGTTCTTGTGTCACCAAAGTATTCAGAACATAAAAGAATTCTAAAAACTAGAGGCTCCCAGGAGCCTGAATCGCTCACCTGATCTCTTATGCCAAAGTTTGAATAAATTTCACAAACTTTCAAGTATACAAAGTTGCAAAACAATCCTTTCAGTGGTTTCAGAGAAGATTTTTGGAAATCAGTTTAAATTAATAAAAAAAACAGTTAAAGGGCAATAACTACTGTAAGGACCTTTTGATGCTGAACAAGAAAATTTGCTTCCGATTTTCTTTATCTCTTTTACTTTTTGAGTTATAAACCAAAAACAATGGTTTGACCCCCCTGTTCTATTTTTAGCAATGGCCGCCATGTTGGTTGGTCGACATGTATATAATTCACAAACTTGGTAGAGGACATCCTAAAGATCATGTATACCAAGTATCAATGCAATCCCTTCAGTGGTTTTAGAGAAGAAGATTTTTGAAAATCAGTGTAAATTAATGGAAAAAAACAGTTAAAGGGGAATAACTCTTAACAGCTGATCTGAAAATTTAGACCCTGAAAATCACTTATGTAGATCTCAATGAGCTAAACAATTCTGCAATGCTAACTTTTCCTCTAGCTCTAACGGTTTTCAAGATATTGTCCAAAAACTGCAAAAATGGTCAAATTTGATGATTAAAGGGCAATAACTCCTATAAGGAGTCGTTTCACAACTTTGACTCAACAAAGAGATTCGTAGAGCTTTTGATGCTGAACAAGGAAGGTTGCTTCGGATTTTCTCTATCTCTTATACTTTTTGAGTTATAAGCCAAAAACAATGGTCTGACCCCCCTGGTCTATTTTTAGCAACTGCGGCCATGTTGGTTGGTCGACATGTATATAATTCACAAACTTGGTAGAGGACATCCTAAAGATCATGTATACCAAGTATCAATGCAATCCCTTCAGTAGTTTTAGAGAAGAAGATTTTTGAAAATCAGTGTAAATTAATGGAAAAAACAGTTAAAGGGGAATAACTCTTAAACGGCTGATCTGACAATTTAGACCCTGAATTCATTTTTGTAGATCTCAATGAGCTAAACAATTCTGCAATGCTAACTTTTCCTCTAGCTCTACCGGTTTTCAAGATATTGTCCAAAAACTGCAAAAATGGTCAAATTTGATGATTAAAGGGCAATAACTCCTATAGGGAGTCGTTTCACAACTTCGACTCAATGGAGAGATTCGTAGAGCTTTTGATGCTGAACAAGGAAGGTTGCTTCGGATTTTCTCTATCTTTCATACTTTTTGAGTTATAAGCCAAAAA
This sequence comes from Arcuatula senhousia, assembly GCA_963971305.1. Classification (NCBI taxonomy): domain Eukaryota; kingdom Metazoa; phylum Mollusca; class Bivalvia; order Mytilida; family Mytilidae; genus Arcuatula; species Arcuatula senhousia. The sequence goes on from OZ020308.1 coordinate 33,189,273, forward strand.
CTATGGTCTGACCCCCCTGTTCTATTTTTAGCAACGGTGGCCATGTTGGTTGGTCGACATGTATATAATTCACAAACTTGGTAGAGGACATCCTAAAGATCATGTATACCAAGTATCAATGCAATCCCTTCAGTGGTTTCAGAGAAGAAGATCTTTGAAGAAAAGTTAACGGACGGACGGACGACGGACGACGGACGGACGACGATGACAATAGCTCACATGACCCTTCGGGTCAGGTGAGCTAAAAATGTCACATAAGCCTTGAAAATACATGTATTTTGATTCCTGAATATGTTCAAAGGAATATGGTTTATAAACCTTGAATATCTTTAGACACTCATTCAAGTACTCACATATGCTTATTTTGTGCTGTTTTCACCCCAAATTTACAAATGTATATTGCAACTTGACAATCGTCCTGTATTATGAGCAGATAATCATTTAACATAATCCTTATAACTTTTAATATAGAATCCTTTCTATTTTCTTAAAAGGTACTTATTGCACAGGAATCATACCAGCTCCCCTTTTCTTATGTCAGTCAATTTTTACATGCTTGTACATGTATTCATATTGATTGCTTAAAATTCCTAGACATTAGTTTAATTGAATTGAAAAACTTTTAAAAGAAAAGTTTGGAAAGATTCAAGCTTGTATGAATCCAACCAATTTGCAGACTGTGAGTGTGTGAGTGTGGCCTTCGTAGTACCACCCTTTGAGTCGACTCTTACACAGGGGTCCTTAATATGCAAGGAGTTTTGGCACTTTTTTTCTCCCCACAATGGTATTTCTAGTGGGTGTACTATCAACATTACTAAGTGATATACAGCTCAATATTCCATTGAGCCCACTTTTACACACGGGTCCAGAACGCTTTGTTCTCCCCACAATGATATTTCAAGTGGTTGTATCGTATCTACATTATTTGACTTTGCTCCAGTGATATACTGCTCAATTTCCCATTGAGTCCACTCTTTCACAGGGGTCTTGAACGTTTTTTTCTCCCCACAATGGTATTTCTAGTGGGTGTATTATCAACATTATTTTTTTGACTTTGCTCCAGTGATATACTGCTCAATTAGTTACATCAGGTATTCATATTATATATACTTAAGCAATGTGCAAAAATCATCATATGTTGGATTCCAGTGCCTGCTTTATCAAGTTTTCTTTTCTTAATTTTGGACATTAAAAAGGAATTTATGAGATTGTAAGAGAATGCTTATCTAGTCTCTCTTACTTTTGTTGTTTTTCTATGTGATGGATCCTAACAATAAAGATATCATTACTTTTGAAAGATTATATCAAAAGATGCACTTTATCTTTAACTTTTTCTTAAGCTGAAGGTATTGTGTTGTTATTACTGATAAAAGATTGGCATACCTCATGAACTGAGATTTTTTTTTCATTAAAAATAAACTGTTTTTGGTCAATATTTCTTAATTTATTGGCAGTTACCCCCTTTTAAATTAAGACCCTGGGTACCTGCCATTGGGCATTGGGTCTAATGATCAATGGTTGATTATTCTATGTTTTGTTTTACCTTGTACCATAAAGATATCCTATCTTTGGAACTTTTAGTAAAGTCACAGCATTTGTTTCAAGATATATTTGTTTATTTTGTCTTGTTTTGCATCCATATAGTTTGTTCTTTTTTATGATCATGGTCTATAGTTTTACATTGCTATTTGAAGTTTAGTTGTGTGTTTTATGCATTTTTCTTTGTATTGTTGCTGGTATTTTTATGTCTTTAGGATTTCTTTTAATGTCTATTGGTTTTGTTTTTGTGTTTTCTGATTTCTGATACTGAAATGCCTCCATTGGTACTTCTTCACTTTTTTTGGAGAGAAAAGATTTTAAATATCTTTTGACATAAAACTGCAGATTATAGAATGACTTGGGGTAAAGGGTAAAATTAAATGCACATGTAGGTGTATATTTTTGTGACCTGCATTTCAGATGCACTCTTCAACATCCTTGAAGGTTCATGAAAATAGTACTCCTCATTTGACAAAATGTGTTTCTATTTATCTCTAATCATTTTTTTGCTATTTGTATGATTGTTCTGTCATTTATGTCAACATGTACATGAATTAAGGCTTATTTTGTCATTGACTGCTGTATATAATTAATGCTCATTATGTGATGATAAAACTTTGGCAAGTGCTAATTCATTAATAAAATTGTTTCTTTTTTTTTAAGAAATCATTTATTTGTGGTTCTCAAAACAAACATGATAAACTTGGAATTGGAATTTTCTTCTTTGGCAGTTCACACAAAAGAGGACTTCCCATGTGACAAATGTGTATCTTTTTATCTCTAATCATTCTTCTGCTGTTTTTATGATTGTTTTGTCATTCATGTCAACATGTACATGAATTTGGGCTAATTTTGTTGTTACATGAAGCTGTTGTATATCATGCTATGATTTTGGCAAGTTCTATGGGTTAATTAAATTGTTAATTTTTATATTACATCAGTTATTTGTGGGTTGAAACACACAAAAGAAATCTGGGATTTGAAGTTACCGGTAATGAAACATGAAGGGGGCACTCTTATTCTTTGGCAGTTCATAAAAAGAGGACTTCCCATGTGACAAAATGTGTTTCTACTTATTTCTAATCATATTCTGCAGTTGATATAATTGTTATGTCATTTATGACAACATGTACATGCACTTGATACTAATTTTGTAAATACATGTAACTATTACTTTTGCAAGTGCTATTGGGTTAACTAAGATTTATTTTTTAGATACTAGTTGAACAATACATGTATCTTACATTTTTGAGGGTGTTGGTAAAAAGGTTTTTCTAACAAAGGGCTAAGCATACTTCAAGTTAACCATTCAAAAAACAGGAAATAGTAACAACCGTACTGGATACTAGGAAAGTTTTGTACCAGATATGAAATGAAGCCAAGAAATCTGTTACAAAAATTTTCAAATTGGACCCTCAAAATAGTCAGAACTGACTTGAAGTACAACTTAATGCTCTAAAGCTGTGTACGGAAGTTGACATCAATCCCACTAAAACTGAGAAAAGTAAAAAAAATTTGGATAAAATTAACCTTTTTGCCTAGCTACCCTAATATTTTTGTTATTTCATCCCCTCTAATATGAAACCCTGAATCCACCCATGGAATTTGTCAGAATATTTCCTACAAAGCCAAAATATCAAAGCATGCTCTCCAGCTTGACATGTGTTTTTGACATTTCCTAATCCTCCTCCCACTTGTTTAAAAATATGTTTTGGTAATTAAGAAATGTCCGAAGAAAACCACAAGTATCATTCAATAGCTTTCTTAATGCTACAAGAGATATTAACCAAAAGGTTATGCATATTTCTCATAACTGGATTTAACCACAAGCTAATTACCTGTACATTTAGTTAAATGCTTTTTTTCTATATCCTGGAGCCCATTACTTACATGGCCAATTTAGAAGGGTAATCCCTTTCAGTTTCCTCGCTAAGGATTTTTTAGGGGGGGAATCAGTCACACCCCTAAATCTATATTATCTACATGCTGAGCCACACCGTCTTTCAGAAGTACATGTATCTCACTATGAACAAGACATATTCTAAGTGGGCATGAATTGTCTTCATATAGCTGCATAAGATATTAACCAAAAGTAAAGCCTATCTCTAATCTCTAATACCAGGAGAAAATGATAATGAATTAAGCACCAAATAATCACTTGTTCTTGTAATTTCATTTTTTTCTTTCACCTAGGACTCTTGTAGGTGTCAGTGGGCTCCTTAATGCTGTCCAAGATATTAACAGAAATGCAAACTTCCTATTGCAAAAAAATATTGACAAGAAAACAAGCAAACAAATTTTACAGAAAACTGATTATATACATGTACTGGTATATCTTAATGCTTTTTTATGTCCTTGGACTTTTTATTTTATTTTAAGTAGATGTCAATGAGTTTCTTAATGCTGCATAAGATACTAAAATGTCATGCCAAAAATATTGAAAAGAAAAAAACAATACATGTAATATATCTTACAGTAAACTGGTTACATGTGGCAGTACTAATGCCATTTTTCTATGCCCTAGGACTTTTTACTGTGTCAATTTGCTTCTGAATGCTGCATAAGATATTAACCAAAATGTGGTGCCAAAAATATTGACAACAAAAATAATAACAAATTTGATAGCAAACTGATGACATGTACTGGTATATACTTAATACTATTTTTTTTCTTTGTTCTACTTTTTACTTTTATTTTGAGGAGATGTCAACAGGCTTATGAATGCTGCATAAGATATTAACCATAATCTATTGCCAAAAATATTGACAAGAAAAACAAGAATCTGATTACATGTATAGCGCTATTGTTTTCCTGTCCTAGGGCTTTTCATTTTATTTTGAGTATTCTGAATGCTGCATAAGATATTAACCAAGATATTATGCCAAAAATACTGACAAGAAAAACAATACTGAATTCATGACAAACTAATTACATGTAACGTGCTAATTCCCTACGTCCTGGGACAATTTTTAAAATATACTTTGGTGTGGGTGTCTGTGGGCTTCTCAATGCTTCAATGCAGAAAGTCATATACTGGTACATGTATCCTTGTATATACAAACCGTATCAGGAAACAACAGGAAATCTCATGACAATCTAATTATACATGTAATACTATTTCTCAATACCTTTGAATTTTTTTCTTAAGATTGGGACATAAAAATGATAAATTGTAATTAATATAACTATTCTGTTTTTCCTCATTCTACATAATTATGATAAATTGTAATTAATATATATATAACTATTCTGTTTTTTCTCATTCTACATAATACCTTCTCTAAATGCCTTTAGATTTCAGTAGGAGTTGAACTAATTGTGACATAAATATGATAAATTGTAATCAATATAGCTATTTTGTTTTTCCTCATTCTTCTATTATTATTTTGGGTAGGTGTTGGGCAGATAAGAACATCTTCATGATAAAATAGCAATCATATGACTATTATGTTTATATTTTTTCATTCTTCTATGGGTGGGTGTAGGATTATGCTTTATTGCGCATCATGAAATTGCATGAAGTAATTTTGACATCATTATTAGACATGCATGTTTATGTGACATGCTAATACATTGAGTGACGCCTCTCTTCCTTTTTCATACTTTATGCCATATTTTTTTTCATATAAAAAAAAGAATGAATTTAAAGAAAGATACTTTCAAACCTAGCTGTCAAAATGAGAATTAATACAATAAAAATTAAAACCCTCAAAATCATGTTGAGGTGACTTCATATTGTATTTATGTTAGTTTGATACCAATTTTACATAGTTATCATAAATTGGCCAATTCTCTCTGATGATGATAAAAACTTGAAAGTCCACTTCTAGAATTCACAAAATTGGTATCAAGTTCTTTAACAAAATTAAGCTAGAGTTAGAATTGCTAAAGTTAACTGTTAGAAAAAAATAAAGGATAAAGAACTAGAGGCTAAGTTAAGCCCTTATTCTGATCAAATCATGCAATATATGGATCACAACAAATAAAACTTGAAAATTTCATTCATAAACATGCATAAGCTTTATCTCGAAGCAATCAAAACTTCTTAAACTTTTTTTATCATTAAATATATCATGCCAATCTTTTTCTTAAATTTTTTGACTAGTTCACACAAAAAACATGCAAAAATTAATTTTGAATTTCATGCATTTTTTTCTTCTTCAAATTTCATGCAAAATATATCCAAAAGAATTTCCAAAATATGACTTTATTTATATCCATATATATACATATAATATATTTGCTCGTCCATATTGCACATGTAAATTTACATCCTCATAATATGAATAGAAAGAAAAGGTATATAGAGCGAAAGCGATATAGCGTTATACAACTTTACACCAAGGCTTCCGATTAACTTTAGGGACCGGAATACGCTCCGGCTCGTTCTCACCTTTAACGTTAATTTTACAGGTGGTTTTGCTCTCTCCGAAGTCATTTTTAGCAACACATGCATATTCGCCATGATCATCGACAAAAATTTCATCGATTTCCAACTTGGCATTTAGTCCATCGAATGTCTGTTTGAAGTCTGATGTATTCCTTTGGATTATGCCATCCTTGTACCACGAGACCTGCGTTGCATCATTGACGGCACATTCCAGGCAAACCGAATGTCCCTCTGTTGCCACCATGTTTTTCAAAGCTTTGGTAAATTGTGGTTTTTTCTTTGCTTTGCCTGAAAAAAGAAGAAGAATTTTGTTAAATCTACAGTCCACTGACACATAAGTCATGTTGTTTCAAGGAAATGGGTGTTTGTTTTTTGATGCTGTTTGCATTTTCAATTTTTTTGATTTGTTAAAAGATGCACCATGCATTTTTACATTGACAATAAAAAAAATGAAACTTAGCAATGGAATGCCTGCTCTTTTTTGCTTTTTAAATAATTTATATGTCATGTATGTAGTTACCGTTCTGTATTTTTGTTCTTGAGTCTCTAATTTTTGCTTGCGTCTTTTTTGCTTTGATTTATCAGTTGCTTCAATATTTATTTAATATCAAAGCCAACAAATTCTTGATAAATCAATCAACTAAAAGATGATTCAACTAATCAAAGTAAAACTGAAGGTGTGGATTAGTTATTTTAAAAACAATTTCTCTGAAATTGAAATTACTCATCATCAGATAAAGCTGCCATATCAACAAATTACTCAACACAAAACATGCAAAGAGCATTGAAAAAAAAAGTTATCAATCCCTTTTCATACCAATTCATCATCTTTGTTCCACTATTTCTTAATGACCAAATCAGTATAAGAATTGCATTATTTTACAAGATATTTTGCTCCTAAATGAAATTCACTTATATTTTATTTTATTTTTTACATATATGGTTTGATATAAAACATGTACTCGGATACTTTTCAAGCAGCACAGCATCAATGTATGCGTATTTATGTTTTTTTTAAACTTTATAAAACAAACCTTATCCACTTTGACTCCAAGAGGGTTTCTGAATAAACCAATTTCAATAAAGTACTTACTTCTTACTGTAAGGACTGCCTTGGTCTCCGCCTCACCCAAGGGATTTCTAAACAAACACTTGTATGGACCACAGTCCTCTTTTTTACATTCATGTATTGTCAATGTAGCCCTTCCTGAAACTGTGTCATATTTAGGTTCAAAATGACGATTGTTCATTAATGATTTGTCTCCCTTGTACCATGTGATGTCAGGATGTGGACTGCACACTGCGATACATTCTAACACTGTGGTGCTGCCCTCTAGGGTCACCAGATCTTTTAATGTGGCCTTGACCTCAGGCGAACCTTAAATGAAAAATAATAAAGATGAAAAATCTAATAAAGGAAATAAAAACATTTTTGATTTAAAAAAGCTGAGAACTTATATTCAATATCATATCATTTCATTTCAAATTCTTTAAACACTGAAATAATATTCTTTGGCTAAAGGGGTTGAAGAGGTTACAATAAAATGTTATCATACATCATTGAAAAACAAAAAATATAGTTCATATTTCTTCTGAAATATCTGGCTATCAAAATTATGCAACTGCAAAAAAAATACATTGTCAAATATGTTCATGTAAACATGAAAAAATATCACATAATAGTTATCAAAAAAACAAATATTCAAAAATACCCACATACATTTTATAATAACTACCTAAATTTATCCAAAAACTTGGTATCTTGCAAAGCAATTGTCTCAAGAACATTAAAAAAAGTTAAAACTTAAAAAAAAAATTAAGATTAACTTTACCTTCAGAATTGAACAAAAGACTGCTCCGACGAACAAATAAATTGGACATCTTGTAATACCAATCAAGCGAAGAACTTAACTTATCATGTCCCTACTACTACATTGAAATTTCACGATCTGACAATGCACAAGCCTCATAACAAGAGCCGTGCAGATAGTAAGATATATAGGTATATCTTCCACTGTTAAATACCAACTAGTTAAGATCCATTATGAAGTTGGAAGCGACACAGTGATTGGAAAACATCAAACGCTCAAAGGCTAAGCCTCAATGTAGGAAAAAGTATTTATTTATTCAAGGATAAATAGATATATTTCTGTTTGTTTCGAAATTGTTTAGAATTGCTAATTAAGTACATGGAGAGAGAGAGAAACTATGTTTGTATCTTCACTTCAGTCTGCCAGTCAAAAGATAATTAAAATGAAACATGCATTTTAACTTCTTTTAAGCTCTTTGCCAAAACATGCTTTTTGTTGCAAAAAAACTTAAAGGAAATGTTCATCTTTTAAGAATATGTCTGGAAAGATAGTTTAATGAATCATTAACATAGACTATTTTATCATTCTCACATGTTTTCATAAATTACAAAAGTTTCTATAGTTATGAAACCAGAGAGGTCCTAGAAACAAAAGTTCAATTTTAAATGCTACAATTTTGTTTGATATAAAATTTTCCCCTTAATAAATTAATACATATGCTTTAAAGTTTCAAATGCAGCCAACTAATTAGAAATAAAACACCATCATACATATGATAATGGCTGTCTTTTTTATTCTTTGTTCATATCCAACATTCTTGCCAAATAAACCCCCATCCCCTCACCCAGATTTGAAAAGAAAAGGGGGGGGGTGGGGGTCACCAAGAAACCAGCCAGACCAAGTTTGGTCCATTTAGACTATAAAATCTGAATTCAATCAAATTTATTGTCATATAAACATCTAGACAAAGTTTGTGACAAAAACAAATAATATAATAACAAAACAACAGTAGAAATACATAATTAACGTATTATACATGATATTTTACGTGAACAATGCAATATAGGCTTTGCAAGTATTTTATTAAGAGTCCCCTGTCCTCAATACTAATGATTGTTTTAAATAGGAACTTATAACATTAACTTGTTTATAACTATTTGGATTAAGAAGTATTTTTAATTTTTGGTTGTCATTATATTGTTCATAATGATCAGTATTTTCAAAAAATTCTTTGATAAATTTCTTTCGCAATGACTCGTTTGTCTTGCAATGTAGCAGAAAATGAGCTTCGTCCTCTACCACATTGCAAGAAACACATGATCTTTGCTCTCTAGAGACTTTTAAGTATCTACCCTTTTCTATAGCTAAAATATTCTGAATGAAAATAACAAAATATCCAAAGGAAAAGAGTAATGAGAGGACATAGTTAGCGTTTTGGGTCTAAATCATTTGAAATCAGACCTTTACACCTTTAGAACTGTTGTGCTGAGTGTGTACCCTAGCCTTTAACATGAAAATTTGGTTAAGCACTGTACAAAACAAGGTCCCAGAAGATTTGTGCCCTCCTGTTTGAAAATTTTTTGACCTTCCACAGCTTTTTACATTAAAAAACAAAAGCAAATAATCAAAATTATTGAAAGCAGTATGTTCAATCAACCAAAACCCCTTTTTATTCACAGTACTCCTACAATACAATTTTCCTTTGCCACACCATTTCCCTTCATATCAATAAACTTATCATTCAATTACTGGCCAATCTTTAGGTGTAACCATTTGGCATAAGGACCATGCCCTTCCCTCAGAATTCCATCAGTTTCTATTATTTTCGTCAATTTTCTGATAGAATTTGATGGAAATTGATGGATTTCCATCAAGAAATAGACTTTTTGATAGAATACTGATGGAAGTTGATAGAAAAGTTAAAACCAATGGAAAAAAATCCGTCAACACATGCTTGATGGAAAAAATTCAACTATTTCCATTAAAAAAACAACCCGCTGACGGAAATGTTGATAGAAAACTGATGGAAAATTGTCTTCAAATGGAAAGTTGACGGAAAATTGATGGAAAATCATCTTTTGATGGAAAGTTGCCGGAAAATTGATAGAAAATTGACGGAAATTATCTTTCAATAGAAAATTGGCGGAAAATTGATAGAAATAAAGATCATGACGGAAATTGATAGAAAAACTTGATGGAAAAAATCAGTAATGTTATAGTGTGCCGGAAAAACTTGCACCTGCTGAACTATTGACGGAATCTTGATGGAAAGTTTGACCTAAGTGCACTTGATGATGTCATCTATTACATCATCAGTTTTTAGCTCACCTGACCCGAAGGGTCATGTGAGCTATTGCCATCACTTTGCGTCCGTCGTCCGTCCGTCGTCCGTCGTCTGTCGTCCGTCGTCCGTCGTCCGTTAGCTTTTTTCAAACATCTTCTTCTCTGAAACTGCTTGGCCAAATGCAACCAAACTTGATATGGTTGTTCCTTAGGGTATTGTGCAAAAAGTTTGCGTTGGGATTTTTGATACGTCAAAAAACATGGCCGCTGTTACTAAAAATAGAACAGGGGGGTCAAATACAGTTTTTTGCAAATAACTCAAAAACGGTTACAGATATCAAAATTCTGGCATAGGGTAAAAGTGATCAGCACCTCAAGATCTACCTGCCTTACAATTTTCAAAAAGATCCAACAACCGATGTAAGAGTTATTGCCCTTTTTCTGGATTTTTTCAAAATTTTGCACTTATTTAGCCCTATATCTTGAAAACTATACAAGATATTTTAAAAATTCAAATTGCATATCATTAAGCACATCAAGATCTACGTTTCATGTAATTAGGTCAAAGCTGTAGAACCATTTCTTTTAGGAGTTATGGCCCTTAAAGCGTCAAAATTTACCATTTTTCATTACTTTTTCCCTGAATTTCAAAGATGAACTCGTCTGACACCATACATCCAACTTCAACCAAACTTGGCACAGTTGCTTAATAGCATAATTGCTACAATTCTATCGTTCGGATTTTTGATTTGTCAAAAAATATGGCCGCCATGGCTAAAATTAGAACATAAGGGTAAATTGCAGTTTTTTGCTAATTACTCAAAAATAGTTAAAGATATCAAAATTCTGATGGGAAACAAAAGTGATCAGCATCTCAAGATCTACCTGCTCTGAAATTTTCAAGAAGATCCAACAATCGACATAGGAGTTATTGCCCTTTTTCTGTTTTTTTTTGAAAATTTTGCACTTATTTAGCCCTATATCTTGAAAACTATACAAGATATTTTATAAATTCCAATTGCATATGATTAAGCACATCAAGATCTACATTTCATGTAATTAGGTCAAAGCTGTAGAACCATTTCTTTTAGGAGTTATGGCCCTTAAAGTGTCAAAATTTACCATTTTCCCTTGTTTAAAGGCATATTGTCTACGGCAAACTCATTTTTTTTACCCCTCAATTTTTTGGTGTCAATTAGACCGAAATGCAATAAAATGAATATTGAAAAACAAATTTGCTACAAATTTTGCCTCAAAAGTAGTTTATTTTGATCAAAATAGCTCGACAATATTGATTGATATTTTATTTACCTGCACTACGTCACATTGACACAGATTTAGACTGAGTAGTTTTAACACGGACACTAAGCGGAATCTCGAGTTTTGTCCCCGAATACATTGATATGTTGAAAAAATACCGATATTTTTCGTGTTTACCTTTAAAATAACACTCAAAAATTAATACAGGCAATAATTGTCAGTTTTATTCATTAAGTAGCTCTAATATTCGGTTGCCATTTAAATTTTCTTCCGAGCTAAAACTTCGAGAAACAGATTATGCACCACGTGCAAGAACTATTGAAGTTTTCAATCAAAGAAAGTATAGTGCGCATGCTTACAGCTCATCTACATCTCATGAATATGAATTTTTGTAAAGCTTTACAAATATTATTTATTTTTCAATTTTTGAAGTAATAAAGAACCCTAGTGGTATTTTGAAAGTTTGTATCTTTCTAAATAAACAAAACGAATAGTCTGACGACAATTTTTTGGTTTTACAAAAAAATATTTTTTGGTAGACAATATGCCTTTAATAGCTTATATGTTATATGCTACAACTCTATTGTCAGATTTTTTATTCGTAAAATAAACATGGCCACCATGGCTAAAAATAGAACATAGGGGTAAATTGCATTTTTTTTGCTAATAACTCAAAAATGGTTTCAGATATCAAAACTGTGCAAGAATCAAAAGTGATCAGCATGTTAAGATTTACCTGTCCTGAAATTTCAAAAAAGATCTGACTGCTGATGTGGGAGTTATTGTTCTTTTTCCTAATTTTCGCCAAATTTGCACTTATTAAGCCCAATATCTTAACAACTAACCAAGATATTTCAGAAATTTAAATCGCATATGGTTAAGCATAATAATATCTACAAATATATGTATCTGTGTAGTTCAGGTGAGCGATTCAGGCTCTTGGGAGCCTCTTGTTTAGTCAGGATTTTGCTAGCAGAAGATAACATGGTGTCTTCTGTGTTCAATGAGATAAATTTTACAAGATGAAGATACTGTAAGTACACAAATTTTATTCATCTATAGTGCATGTATTTCAGTTGTTGAATTACTTACACAATTTTAACTTCAGAAGTTAAAATTTTGCAATTTTGATGAATATTTTCCTGTTAAGATTCAGAAATACATCCAATTGTCTAGCACAGCAAACACATAAAAAGGGAGTAGGTTTATTCAATTGCAGTTTTAGATTTTTATCGTTATATAGAAAATCTTTAGTATTAAAAGTATGTAGTTATTCCATGTTCCCCCCTTTTTTCCCCATTTCTTAATACATGGCAGGTAATAATATTTTCTTTCCAAAGTATAGACACACTCATGCAATACCTAGAAGGGTAGATTAAGTTGTAAATGACAATGCCCATAACAATACACTTAAGTCAACATAAGCTCTGTAATAAATGCAAAACTTCTTTGTGTAGATTGAGGTATGATATTTTGCAGAACTTACATGTATTCTGCTTTCTTTAATAGCAAATTGTCTGCAGCTGTTTCCAAACATAAAAAAATGAAAACAATGTTCATTTACACTTCTATTTCACAGAAAAATTACAATACATAATTAATTTAATTTAAATTTTCAAATTTTAGGTACACAAGTGACATCCTAGGTCAAGGCTATTGGCCTACTTTTTCAGGCATGATTGGTCGGATGGAAATATTTCTATCAGTTTCCATTCTTTTCTATCAGAGAAAAACGCTAACTTTCCACTGGGATTCCATCAACTTTCCATCAAGATTCCGTCAACTTTTCATCAAGATTCCGTCAATTTTTCATCAAGATTCCGTCAAGATTCCATCAAGTTTCCATCAAGATTCCGTCAACTTTCTATCAATTTCCATCAAGTTTCCATCAATATTTTCCGCTACTTTTTTCCATCAGTTTCCGTCAAACAAAATTTTTGATGGAAAAACAGTGCCAATACTCCATCAAGTTCCATCAACCTGATGGAAATTGATAGAATTTAGTGATGGAAAATTGACGGAATTCTGATGGAAATCTGAGGGAAGGGTATCACCCTGCAGAATTGCCCACCTCCCCTTTCAATAGTGCAACTTTTGCTTTGGTTGACCAATTTACATTTAAATTACTAAATCACTCATCACCTCTTGTTCTCTAATAATACTAGCCAACCCAATATCCAGTGATGCACCTAGAGATATTGAAAAGGAACCCACTGACTGACTAAAAAGGGGGTGGGGGGTTCCCTAAATCTCCCCTCCCACTTTCTTACCTCTATCCCTACACAGAACATTTCATTTAATGCTGTACACTTCTCCTTTATATTAAAACTCTTGTTTCTTTTATGAAATAGGGACTATGCTACCCCCCTTTCCTTTCCCAACATAAATTCATACTCCTATACCATTGCAATGGTTCAAGACTTCCCCCCCCCCCCTTCTTCCCAAACACAACACCCTGCTCTCCTACATTGCAATGGTTTACCACTTTCACATTATATTAATAAATCACTCATCACCTCTTGTTCTGTAATTACTAGCCAATCTTAAGGTTACCATTTGAAAAAGGGACCATGTTAACCTCGCCCCCCCCCCCCCCCCCAACAAAACTGACTCTGCTCGGTTCACCACTTTCACATTATATTAATAAATCACTCATCACCTCTTGTTCTGTAATTACAAGCCAATCTTAAGGTTCAACCATTCTGACATAGGGAGATAGTGGCTTGATTAATTTTTCTGAAATTCTTTGGCATCTTTTTATATGTTTCTGATGTAAAATCCATCAAATTAGAGGTATTTAGTAAATTGCTCTCTAGAACACAGAGATATAAGATTTTACTACAACAACTTGGAGTAAAAGCCAAGGGTTAATCTAGATATTTTCTAACAGGGGTGGTAACCCCTACAACAAAGGGGCAAGAACGAGACAAAAAGATTTTCTGAAGAAATGATGAGAGAGGGTTCCCACTCTAAATCAGACGCTGAAAGCTGAATCAGACTCTGAAAACCATTGGGAAAGTTTAACTCAAAGTCAAATAACAAAAAATGACATCACAAATTAGACCCTAAACTGCAAATTATATGAACTTTTGACAACAACAGAAATTAAAACAGATAGATTAGAAATTAGGGAGGCAATTTCTTAACAGAACAAACAAATTCCATGTCTTCTTCATCATAAGCAACAAATGCCACAACTCTCATAAGAGGTGATTACCCTGTTACCTGGCCTTATTTCAAGACAATGACCAGTCATTAGCTGACCTTGAGGCATGACCTTTGTGATGACTGCTACTGGGTACAAGTAAATATAAACAGATTCCACTTTTTATTATCATTTTATTTCCTGTTTATGCCAACATCAACATCATAAACAGGTATTTGGCTATTACTGTCATCAGATAAAGATGCCACGGACAGACATTAGAAATTATTCTGGAAATTATAGCAAACTGCAGCCAAGCAATGCTTCAAAAGTATAAGAATAGTAGAGTTGAACTCCTTGATTGAACTGTATTTCAAATCTGAGCTTTTCTTTTTAAAGAAACAAAAACTTTAATACTTAAAGAGTAAAATATAATATTTATAGATATTAATTGAAGACTCTAAGTAAAAAAAACCAATCCAAAACTTCAATGTGGACAATTCATAATATCTCTCTTGAATAATATCGGAGAACAATGAATTTTTTTTTATCTAAGTCTCCATTTTATGAAAAGTGTCATCAAAATAAATTGAGCAGTTTATTAAGATTTGGGCTTGTTAAGACAGAAGGATGGACAGACAGAAAGACAACATGAATCTAATAAACCTCCCAAACTTTGCTTACATTAATACTACTGTTTCTCAATGTGACATTTCTACATATCATTAAGGCCATCTGAACAGGGGCTGCTTTGGGTGCGATCACATCCCCTTTTTGCAAAAAAATATAATGAAAAACTTTCTAAGAATGCATCAAAATCCGTCCCTTTTTAGCAAAATTTATTGCAGCTGGGGCAGGACCCCCCTCTCAGACCCTACCCTGCATCCTCTTTCCAGCAACCTGACATAGGCCCTGGTCAAGTAAGCTCTCCCCCTCCCTTTATCTACAATTGAAAACTATCCTGACAAGTAACATATTGCTGTGAATGATAAATTCTAAGAAAGGGTGTTGCAACATAGTTCTTGTACAAAACTTATTAACAGTATTGACAGAATTATCTGCAGAATTTGGCACCAATTGGATAATTAATCCTCTGATAGATCTTGAAAAACAAGCACCAGTAAACAGGGCATAAAACATAGAGATAACCATGATTTAATGGTCTTAAGATGAGGCTGAAAGTAGTTTATTTACATTTTACAAATTTTCCTCACAACTGTTGAAAATTTATCAATCAATTCAGCAATATGGAAACAGCTATCAATTGAAGAAAATGACCAAACATAGACAATTTCATTTCAAACTAGAAAAACTGTGAGCAATATAGCTCACAAATAAATATTCCCCCCCCCACAAAAAATCAATCATATAAAAATATAAAATAGGAGGTGCACATCTATATTATGTCATAAAGATTGTGTGAAAGTTTCATGAAAATCCATCAAGGGGGTTAAGAGTTGCGGATAAGAGATGCGGATAAGAGATGGGTACCCCTTATAGTCAATATTGTGTGAAAGTTTCATGAAAATCCACCAAGGGATTTAGGAGGAGTTGCGGATAAAAGATGGGTACCCTCAGGCGTTACGGATGAACAAAATGACACACAGACAGACAGACACCCCTATCATTATATACCCCCCACTTTTCAAGCGGGGGGTATAACTAGAACTGGGAGCAAGGTAAATAGTATTCTCTGTCTCACCCTGTCTGTCTACATATCATGTTAGAACATCCACTTCATATTTAATTTGATCTATACTTTGTATTGGAAAAAACAAAATCCACTTTAAATCCTAACAATAAACTTACTGCACATCTTCAAATGATGTACAACGATAATGTAAAGTTTCATCAAATCTGTCAAGCAGATTAGTAAGTTGTGGCTACATGAGATGCAGACAGACAGACAGACAGACAGACAGCCCTAAGGGTAGCTCCCACATCTCTCAACATGCTCAATTGGGGGTATAATAATGTTTTTTTTTTGTTAGACCTAATTTGGAAATTTTGAACCTAGAACATGTACATTGTACTTTATTGCTCAGGTTGAAATTGATGGGGATAGCAATGTACTTTTATCAAAAGAGAGAAAAAGAACAGTTGTTTATAATTTTTGTGAGATTGAGATATGGCTGTTTGAGAATTGAATCTATCAATAAAATATGAATTATCCAAAAGGAACCTGTCATCATTACATCATGGAACAGTCAGTGAAATCTTTCTTTCTATCTTGACTTACTTCTTTAATTTCAAAGTCTACCAAAACCCTGATCTTGAACTTTATAGTCTGATAATTTGGGGAAGATTGTTCCTGGTATTACCATAATATCCTATACTTGCTGTATTCCAAGTTTAATAACTAAATGTGTTACTTTCAGAAGAGTTATTTAGAAACAATGAATTATGAGGATTTTCACCAAAATTTTCAATTGAAAGGGACATAACTCCTGTAAATATATAGGATCAAAATTTCCTGGTGTTTACATCTAGAAACGTACTTTTTCAAAACATAAGAAACAGAACAGTTGTTTACAATTTTTGTGAGATTGAGATATAGCTTTTTTAGAATTGAGTCTATCAATAAAATATGAATTATCTATGAGAAACTTGTCATCATTACATCATAACACAGTGGGTGAAATCTATCTTTTCATCTTGACTTACTTTTTACTCTTGCATGGCATTTTGAGAGAATAAGTAAGTGTTAGGTTTTACACCCTTTTGGAGAAAAAGTGATTACACCAAGCCCGACTGGAAATACATTTCTTCATACTAAAACATGCTTTGTAACCTAACATTTGTTTTATTTATATGGCAGAAAACCGTATAATTTGGACTATGGAAAAATAATTTTGAAACAAGCATTCTGAGAGTATTGCAAAACAATACTTAGTCCCCTACCGGCCTCATATTTCAGTCACTGGTAACAATTTGTCAAACAAATGAATACCTAAACTTGATCAGTTTATTATCTACAAGGAACAATAAAAAAATTGCAATAGATTTTCAAGTTTCAAAGGGCCATATCTCCCAAAAAAATTTGTGGACCGGCACGTAACTCGAACTTGATCTGTAACTCATCAAGGTAAACTCACATACCAAAAATCAGTTCATTATCTATAAGTGCTTAGAGAAAAAGTGCGGAAAACTGAAATTTTAGTGAATTTTCAAAGTTCAAAGGGCCATAACTCCCATAAAAAATTGTGGACCGGCACGAAACTCAAACTTGATCTGTAACTCATCAAGGTAAACTCACATACCAAAAAACAGTTCATTATCTATAAGCCTATAGAAAAAAAAGTGTGGAAAACTGAGGCGTGACAGACAGACAGACGGACAGAGCGCAAACCTTTCGCCGGTAGGGGACTAAAAAAAACTTTTTTATTGAAGACATTGTATCATGTTATTGATTTCTCCATTAAATTAATACATTTAAAACCAAAAGATTACAAACTGATAAAATGAAATTATTTTTATCAAAATTGAAAAATGCATTTGGTATTTTAAGCTTTTCTGCAGGTGGATATTAAAATGTAATTCAGATTTATCAGTTATCTACAATGAACATCAATGAAATTGTTTCCTACAATTTCTGCAAATGTGAATGCAATTTATGAGAATCAGACACCACTGAAAGACATTCCAAAGATGTCTTCTTGCTGTTTAATTTTCATTGAACTGTCAGCATCAATGGGTTCCAAGTTAAGCAAAATGCATATTCTGGTTTTATTAAATTATTACAGGAATGTAAATTATACAATTTATCATACAGATTTATCTTTGGATGTAAAAATCTAGTACTTTTCTTTAATAAAAGGTAGATAGCTCCATTCAAAAGATTTCAATTTTCTTAGCAATCAGCCCTATTCATCAATCATAAATACTAACAAATATTGCTTATCTATGCTAACACTTACTATTACTTTCTTAGTAGGAAATCTTGGAAACCTTAAAATTTGGAAATAACAAAAATTTTCACCAAAACATAAAATTGATTGTTGTTTGCTTAGTGTCACGTTGGCAATATAACAGCCATAATTGGGACATAATATTTTTTACAGTTCAAATTCTACAGAAATCAAACTGGGTAAATTTGTATATATAAAAAGAAGGAATTTTTATAGATTTTCTTTGTTTAGGTATGATATAAGGATTCACGGACCAAAACCATACCTTGTCATACAACCAACTTAAGCCAATTTCTACTAGTTTAGAACATCAAAAAGTGCATTAAAACCACAAAATGTGATATGTTAGTCAATTCTATTTCATGTTAACGAAGACCACAACAAAAGTTTAAAAAAAGAAAATGAAATCATCAATGTAAAATATTTTCTCTGCTTAAATATAGATCTTTATCTTTCATCATGTAACAAGAGGCTCCCAGGAGCCTAAATCCCTCACCTGGTCTTGATGTCAACCCTATGAAGAACTTTGTAGAGCTGAATAAGCTGAACATTTGAGCAAGCAACAGCTTTCTCAATCTGCAATAGTTTTCAATCTATAGGCCAATAACACTATTATTCACCATTTAGGGGCTGTAACCCCTATAAGGGTCATCTGACAGCTTCGACTCTATGAAGACTTTTGTAGAGCTAAATGAGCTGAACATTTAAGCAAGCAACAGCTTTTCTCTATCTGCAATAGTTTTCATTCTATAGGCAAAAAACACTATTTTTAGCATTTAAGGGGCTGTAACCCCTTTAAGGGGTTATCTGGCAACTTCGACCCTATGAACACTTTTGTAGAGCTAAATGAGCTGAATATTTTAGCAAAAAACAGCTTTTCTCTATCTGCAATAATTTCATTCTAAAGGCCAAAAACACTATTTTTTGCATTAAAGGGGCTGTAACCCCTTTAAGGGGTTATCTGGCAACTTCGACCCTATGAACACTTTTGTAGAGCTAAATGAGCTGAACATTTAAGCAAGCAACAGCTTTTCTATATCTGCAATAGTTTTCATTCTATAGGCCAAAAACACTATTTTTGGACTTTAAGGGGATGTAACCCCTATAAGGGGTCATCTGACAACTTGGACCCTATGAAGACTTTTGTAGAGCTGAATGAGCTGAACATTTAAGCAAGCAACAGCTTTTCTCTATCTGCAATAGTTTTCATTCTACAGGCCAAAAACACTTTTTTTCCCCTTTAAGGGGCTGTAACCCCTATAAGGGGTCATCTGACAACTTTGACCCTATGGAGACTTTTGCAGAGCTAAATGAGCTTAACGTTTAAGCAAGCAACAGCTTTTCTCTATCTGCAATAGTTTTCATTCTATACGCCAAAAACATGAAAAAATGCTATTTTTCACCTTTAAGGGGCCGTAACCCCTGTAAGGGGTCATCTGACAACTTCGACCAAATGGAGACTTTTGTAGAACTTTTGATCCTGATGCAGTAGGGTTGCATCAGATTTCATCTATCTCTTATACTTTTTGAATTACCAGCTAAAAACAGTAGTCTGACCCCCCTGGTCTATTTTTAGTAACGGCGGCCATGTTTTTTGACGAATCAAAAATCAAAACACAATTTTGGTGCAGGACACCCTAAGGATCAATCATACCAAGTTTCATTGTATTCTGTTCAGTAGTTTCAGAGGAGAAGATTTTTGAAAAATTATTAACAGACGACGACGACGACGACGACGACGACAGACGACGACGACGACAGACGACGACGGACGCCAAGTGATGGCAATAGCTCACATGGACCTTCGGTCCAGGTGAGCTAAAAAGCACTCACTTTCAAGAGTGTTTTTATAAAGTAAATATGATGCCTAAAAATTAAATTTTGCATGATGATTCATTTTCCCTTTTTTGAACCCCTTCCATGATGCACACTACAGTTTACTACATACTAATTCTCCATCCAAAACCTGGTGAAATGGGGCTAGCAAGGGGCTTTGAACATAAACTGCATTCATCAGCATCAGCGTCATAAAGTCCAAGCAAAGAATTAAGGCGAGAGTCTGGCAAGAGGAAATAACAAATTTTAAAGTGATTAAGGCAAATGCATCAGTAAACAAACATGATTTAAATTTGCAACTTGGTAAGCTTGGTCAAGCATGTAAACTAAAAGCAATATTAGTTCTGAAAGGAAAACTAGTTGCCTGATTTTTTGGCACATAAATAAGCATTTTAGGTTTTAAATTTCAAAAATACAAACCTGATGGTCTCCCTTGCATTGCCTTGGCAACTGCTTCTTCCTTTTCCTCTTCATCAGAACCAGAAACACTTCCATAGCCACTGCTAGCCTTTGATACATCCATCCTTCCAGGTACCTGAAGCCTGTTGTCTCCTGCATCATGATTGGTCAATTCTTTAACCCCAGATTCACCACTAACCAATGATAACGATGGCTTGTTAAGCAGAACTGAGGCTTCTGACCTATCACCCCAAGATTGACCTTGTGACACTGAATAATTATCTGACTCCATTGTAACATCATGTTCCTCGATTGTCTCCCCTTCCTTGTTTCTCTGCCATTTTGTCCCATACTGACTGCGAGAGTAGTAGTTGGAACCTCTGGAGGTAATTTTCCTCTTAGTCTTGATGATGTCTTTGGCATAATGGTCACTCCCACCTGGGGATGTCAGTTTAGATTCAATCACTGAAATATATAAGGAATACTCTGAGTGGGCTAGCTAAATGATACCCCTTATCCATCTTGAACATTTTATTTTACAATAAACATCTTCCCTGTATTGTATCAGACAGCAAAGAAAATCTTTCTTGAAAATCTATATATGATGTACTGCTTCCCTCTAAAGTTACATTAAATTATATCAAACCGTTTAGGCAGAGTTGGGCTAATACAAGATCTGTGGACAAACAAGGTAATACCTACAACATCAACTTCAACCTCTTTTTTATAAAAATGTAAATATTAAATTGTCCAATTAAAATAACAAGTTTGTGAAACAACCCAGTAATCATTGTTTCAAGCATGAATTTAGACAAAGTGTGGGTTTTTTTTCCTGAGTTTTACAGTCCCTATTAATTATCATTTAAAACACAATCTAACAAGAGGCTCCCGGGAGCCTGAATCGCTCACCTGGTCTTAATGTCAACCCTTTGAAGACTTTTGTATAGCTAAATGAGCTGAATATTTAAGCAATAAAAAGCTTTTCTCTATCTGCAAAAGTTTTCATTCCAAAGCAAAAAACACTATTTTTTACCTTTAAAGGGCCATAACCCCTTGAAGGGGTCATCTGACAACTTCGACACTAAAAGACTTTTGTAGAGCTAATTAAGCTGAACATTTAAGCAAGCAACATCTTTACTCTATCTGCAAAAGTTTTCTTTCTTTAGGCCAAAAACACTATTTTTTGCCTTTAAGGGGCTGTAACCACTATAAGGGGTCATCTGGCAAATTTGACCCTATTGAAACTTTTGTAGAGCTAAATGAGCTGAACATTTAAGCAAGCAACAACTATTCTCTATCTGCAATAGTTTTCATTCCATAGGCCAAAAACACTATTTTTTTGCCTTTAAGGGGCTGTAACCCCTATAGGGGGTCATCTGACAACTTCGAGCCTATGGAGACTTTTGTAGAGCTAAATGAGCTGAACATTTAAGCAAGCAACAGCTTTTCTCTATCTGCAATAGTTTTCATTCTATGGGCCAAAAACACTATTTTTTGCCTTTAAGGGGCCGTAACCCCTATAAGGGAACATCTGACAACTTTGACCCTATGGAGGCTTGTGTAGAGCTAAAGGAGCTGAACATTTAAGCAAGCAACAGCTTTTCTCTATCTGCAATAGTTTTCATTCTATAGGCCAAAAACAGCCGTTTCAGAGGAGAAGAAGTTTGAAGAAAAGTTAACGACGACGACGACAGACGACGACGACGGACGACGACGACAATGGACGCCAAGTGATGGCAACAGCTCACATGGCCTTTGGCCAGGTGAGCTAAAAATGGATTACTGTTATGATTTATTATTATTTATGATGTTTTTTTCTTTATGTATATATGAAACTATTTCAGACAAAAACTCAATCGAATTGGAGTTGTCTCCCTTATACCATGTTTATAAATTAAAACTCCAGACATACCTGTATCTTTTTCTTCTTCCTCGGACCGACTCGTAGACCTGCGTAGAGTTGTCTTCTCAGTAACAGTACAGTCCCCTTGGTCTTTGTAGGTGACGCTCTGCACTGTTATTGACCCATCATCGTCTTCGATCACTGACAGTGAATCGTTGAGGGGCGTAATGGGTGCCAGGGAAAGTTGTGGTCTGATTTGTAATTCAGTAGAAACTGATGATTGCTTTACTGGTGTGATGACTTCTTCTACAGGTTTAATTTCTGAAGGATAATAAAAATCAGAATTTCTATTTTTAGCCTTGAATCAATTTGAAACTGTCAACCCCCTCTTTTTTTTAAATTGTCAATGTTTACAATGTATAAAAATGTAAGAACCTACAGAGAATGTTTCATGTGAGATTTAACATATTTAATATTTCCCTTCTTCTATTTATGCAATTGTGGTGTAATCCTAGTTTGTCTAGCATACACATTAGGTGTATGTGTTGTATATCTATGTCATCATGACATGTATATCTGTAGCCCAGGATACAAGACAAAACAACTGCTAAAATAATTAACACACTTTTTCTAAGGTGGAATAACTATCAGAGCCAAAAATTGCCTAATCAGTCATCCAAATAAACAATGCAGGTCTGCATTTTAGATCACATCTGATGACAACATGATTGGTTCTTTAGTCTTTTAGCAACAAAATTATAGGTCTTTGTTGTTACATGTATTACTGTTGACTTATACATTTTTCAAGCCTGTTACTTTTTACCCTGGCCTAATTCCAGGATACTCCTTTAGGAGTCTACTCCCATACATTGAAGTCTTGAAGAATGAAGTGCTACTTTTCTGGAAATTTTCATTTTACATTTATTAGAATATGAGTTCAAGCAATTTGCTTTTATGTTCTGCATATATTCATTTAAGCTTCTAAATTCTTATAACATATAAACTAACCTTCCTTAGGCTTCTGTAAAGAGCTGTCATTGTCTTGTGTGGCTGTCTTATTCTGGAAGAAAAGAAATGTGAAAATAACAACAATGCTGTAAGAAGGGAGATAACTCAAAAATATTACTTAGTTATTTGATGTAATGGAATATTGACTCATCTTATGTGTAATAAATCTGTGTGAACTGTGGACTCATCTTATGTGTGTAATAAATCTGTGTGAACTATGGACTTATCTTATGTGTGTAATAAATCTGTGTGAACTAACACTTTCTTATTTTACTTATATCTTAATGAAATTCCATCGTTTACTGTACTGTGTCAAAGTTTTTGATAAAATGTTATGAACTATTTATATCTAGAAACATGTGATTCATTTTACTTAGAGCACACTTATGAATAATAAATACAATTATTTCAGGGAAACTATCTTTCACTTTTATGCAATTCAATTCTTAATAAACTTACATCACTAACGTTGAAATTAATATCCACAGATGAAATAGATGTTTTATTTGGTATAATCCTGGGTGTTTTAATATCAAATTTTTCCTGTCCATCGATTTCAAGAATCTCAAGCTCAGGAGAATCGTCGTCATTATTATTTTCCTCCTCTGTGTCTACAGCATTTAAAATTTCAGAAAACGCTGCCTCTATATCCATTGTGGAATTTAATTTCCGAGTATCGATAACAGTAAGACTATTACGTCTTTTCTTTTCTAACCACTCGCGACAAGAACCACTGTCTGATTCTGATCCTGATTTTGAATCGTCAGATTCTCTTGTATGTTTTGGAATAACGGGAACACTTAATCTTCGATTTATTGCCTCCTTATTTATAGAACTGTCAGTACTATTTTTAGAAAGAATGTTACTATTTATAGAACAGTCTTTCTTAGTGATTCCATTAGGAACACATTTGGAAAGTTTAGAAGAGTCAATCGAAGTTGAACTTTTGGAATGTTCTAAAAATTCTGTGGAAGATGAACAACTCTGAGGTGAATTTGAACGAACACTTGATTTTGAAGAGTTAAGAGAACAATTCTTTCCACTTTTTTGTCTTTGCACAGAATTCAATGAAAAAGATCTCCTCAAAGGGGACGAGGGTGTATCATCATTTACATCATCTGAACGTTTTAATATATGGTTTTCTTCATCATATTTCAAGCGTCCAAGCTGTCCTGAATCATGAGTCACATGACCATTAGTTTCTCCACTATCATTTCCATTACAGAAACCATTTTCAAGAAGAGATCTCTCCCTAATCTGATTCTCAAGTTCTGCGGGTCGTTCAATAACACTTGTACATCGCACAGCACGAGGTTTTGAAGATGTTTGATCAGCGTGGTTAAAGTTTTTGACACTCTGACTTCTGGTCAGTGATGCTGTAGGTCCACTTTTACCGCCACCACCTTCACGTTCTGAAAAATATAGAATTTTTTTATTTATTTAATTTCATTTAAAACATGAAAGCTAGAGTCATATGTAAAATGCATTGAAAACGCAATGGTTGTTTTGATTAGTGTTTCGCAGATTGTTGTACTGAGATGGTCACCTCATTATCCCTATAATGTATGTCTTCACAACTGTTTGTGTTTTGTGTTACTACTGGACCCTAAGATTGCAATAGAAGAGGGAGGTTTGGCATGCATTAAAACCTGGTTTAACCCACTATTTCATTTGAAATGCCTGTACCAAGTCAGGACCATTGGGATCTATAATTTTTCCATGTTTAATGTCTTTTCTCTTGGGCATTAAGAATGATCCTCCAAGTTCTGTTATTTTGTTATTACCTCTATTGAAAAAAACATATGCAAGCACAAAATACAAGATTTTTACATGGTGTGAGCATTACAATTTACACTTGAAACATTGCACATAATAATTCTACTTAAAACCATACAACATCTTTTTTGGCAAAATTTACAGGATCCACAACATGACTTGATGATGTTTTGCAAATAACATTTTCTTATTTTCACTGTTGGTGAAATTTCATAAAACACATATATGGAAATAATATTTGGAAAAAAAATTAGACTTAAGTCACAACTTAATAAACAATTTGTGTATACAACGGCCATATCTAACTTAAAGAAGAAGAAAAAAAGACAAGCAACAAAACCTTCAAGTCAACAAAAAAATAATTTCTAGTCCAATTTAAAAAAAAATGTATAAAAAGTACCTTGTCCAATTAGACAATCTATTATAAATTCTAGTATACATTTTTAGTCCAATTAAAAAAAAAAATGTAAAAAAGGTACCTTGTCCATTTAGTCTATCTATTATAAATTCTAGCTCCACAACATGACTTGATGATGTTTTGCAAATAACATTTTCTTATTTTCACTGTTGGTGAAATTGCATAAAACATATATATGGAAATAATATTTGGAAAAAAAAATTAGACTTAAGTCACAACTTATTAAACAGTTTGTGTATACAACAGCCAAATTTAACTTCGATAAAAAAGAAAAAAACCTTCAAGTAAAAAAAAAAATATTTCTAGCCCAATTTAAAGAAAAAAGTAAAAAAGTACCTTGTCCATTTAGTCTATCTAATATAAATTCTAGTATACAATTATTAACCATTTAAAAATGATAGTCATAAATCTCATAAAAACATTAAAATTCAAATTTGCTACCTATTAAAACGTATCTCCATGACATTTCGAAACATTATGATGTTACAATTAAGTGACAAGCTCTTATTTCCTAACTTATAAAATTCTAGTCAGCACAAATTTAATACATACATGATTATGGTTAAGTTATACTTCTTGGAGAAATTGCATTAAAATAGGTCGAATCAGCAAAGCAAATTAATGTTATGGTTAACTCTACAGAGTCAAATCCAAAAAAAATTTAAGGGGGTTTTGAATTGAATACATTTTATTTTGACCTTGGGTCAATCTGAACCAAAATATCAACAAAAGCCCCCCTCCCCCATCCAGACCCCCCTCTGTATCACAATTGCTTAACAATCCCAGACTGATTGTTAATAATCTTAATCCTATTGCAGATTTGGTAATTATAGTTTTAATAATTGCTACAATTAAAAAATGCATTTATTCCACATCAACTCATTTCTGAACTTATGAACAGAAAAATATAAATAGACCATTATTAAAAAAAATTTACTTGAATCCTGCAACTACATTTTTTTTTTCCTTTTTATCATCGTCTACAAACCCATAACCCTAAAGTTAAAACAAAAACATAAACCAATCTACAAACTTACTTTAATATTTCTCCTTCGAAATAAAATTTCCTAAGCAAAATATCCAACACATAGTAAGCATACCATAAAAAGAAAAGTTTACAAATGCTGGATCCTTATTATGAGCAGCGCCTTTAATACAACAAAGTTCTAAACCATGACCAAATAAGGATAAATTTATTACACAAATTACCATAAATTACACAAATTGGCCACAAAAAAAAGCAATTAACCATACCAAAAATAATATTTTATAACCCAACGTTTATCAGTCCTCGTAACAATCAAACACCAAAAGATTCAGAGGCTATCGTAAAAACTTCACTAAACTTCAAAAACAAGCCTTAAAAATGCTGAAATCTGAGGCAAAAAATTGGATGAAAACATTTTTGAAAAGAACAACAACAAGTGCCTGGTGACTTAAGGTGACACTTTCTTTATCTTTTATCACACATCTCCGTGGGTCTGTGGTACCTCACCATTAAAGCAGTAACGATTTCATAACATAATTTACATTTTTACGACAAGTCAATTTAAGGAAAAATAACATTCATATCTTTAGTACCTTGAGCGTACAGATGGTCTTTAAAATTTATTTGCAATTATCTTGAAATAAATACCTTTTGTATTTTTCTTCAAAGGAAAGAGTTAATGTACCATAATATTATGCACTTTTTTAACCCTTTTTTTCATCAAGAAAAATATATATGTTGGATTATCTCCCCTTAATACACTTGTTTTCTTTTTTGATTTACTGGCATTTTTATCAAGGTTGGAAAACTGTCCCATAAAACTACAATTTTTTTCAAGTAAATGAAGATCTTACCTTTTAAAACATTTAAAAAATACTTCATCTTCAAGATGTTTTTCAAAATCTTCTCTATCTCTTAAAAATCCCTACAATTGTCCATCACTTCAAACTTAACACTAGAGAGTCCAAAAACTTATTAAACTTTGAAACTTTGAAAAGATCGGAAACAAAACAAGTCAAAAACTTAAAACAGATCTACACCAAGGTGGCAAAATTATATCTTTTTACGTAAATATTTATATAAATTATACAGTAATCTTCTTATAAGTATCTCTCCCCATTTATAAAGCTTATAACGTCAACGTAACTTAGAACGTTGGAATAACCTTCCCTTGTACTTTATTTTTGTTTTATTTATGTAATCCCTTTATTCCTTGTGGAAACAAACAAGTGTCTTTACTATAAATATTTCTTTGTAGGTCTTAAAGTATTTACCAAATTATACTTAGTGTTCTCCTTTTATATAAATAAACAAGCTCTTTAAGGCATGGGTGCCTAACATTAAATTCTAGGTTGGTCCACTAAGAGTACATTGGTTGTACTTTTTTTAGCAAAGATGGGTCACATAGGGGCAGTCTGGAAACCAGACGAAAACATCACCTGGGAGATTTGTTTTATGTAACTACCAGGCAATGGAAAAGGGAGGTTTAGCGTGCCTTAAAACCTGGTTGTACTGACCATTTCTTTTGAAATTGTGATCTTTATTTTCTTCAGCATGTTTTTATCTTTTTGGTTTTATGAGATTGATCATCCCTGGAGTTGGGTAGTTTTGTTGTTATCGTTATCTAGATTATCAAAGTGTGACATCCATTAGTTACTTATAATGCTATTTCTAATGAAATTTTAAACTTCAATTCCTTTTTCTAATCACTATTATCTCTTCCAAGTTCAATTCAAATATAAAACTTGCGATAAACTGCAGAGTGCATAAAGAGGCTTGACACACATAAAAGACACAAATTTATCAAAGATCTTCGATTACCATTCATAAAAACATACTGCTTTTAATATTCAAAACATGATATTGCTATTAACAATATTAGAACCCTACTGCTCATGACAACAAAAAACCGAAAGGGTATATCGATCACACAAATATAAACTAATTTTTCCGGCAGCTTTTTTTTTCAATGGGTCCCATGATTCTCATTCAACTTGGCAGGTCTTGTAAAAGTTCCAATTTTTACCCATAATCCCCTTAGACTGTCAATAGTCAAATAATTTTATTTATACAAGCAAATGAAGTGTGTGAAAATCCGACTTGAATATCTTCGTAGGAGTTTTTGACATTTGGGAATCTACTTGTAACGATAAACAAGAGGCTCCCAGGAGCCTGAATCGCTCACCTGGTCTTGATGTTGACCCTATACTTTTGTAGAGCTAAATGAGCTGAACATTTAAGCAAGCAACAGCTTTTCTCTACCTGCAATAGTTTTCATTCTATAGGCCAAAAACACCATTTTTCACCTATAAGGGGCCATAACCCCTATAAGGAGTTACTGACAACTTCTA
Source organism: Arcuatula senhousia (assembly GCA_963971305.1). Classification (NCBI taxonomy): domain Eukaryota; kingdom Metazoa; phylum Mollusca; class Bivalvia; order Mytilida; family Mytilidae; genus Arcuatula; species Arcuatula senhousia. Next base: position 33,218,228 of record OZ020308.1, read on the forward strand.
CCCTATGGAGACTTTTGTAGAGTTAAATGAGCTGAACATTTAAGCAAGCAACAGCTAATCTCTATCTGCAATAGTTTTCATTCTGTAGGCCAAAAACATGAAAAATCGCTTTTTTCAAAGGCTGTAACCCCTGTAAGGGGTCACCTGACAACTTCTACCCTATGGAGAATTTTGTAGAGCTAAATGAGCTGAACATTTAAGCAAGCAACAGCTAATCTCTATCTGCAATAGTTTTCATTCTGTAGGCTAAAAACATGAGAAATCGCTATTTTTCAGGGGCCGTAACCCCTATAAGGGGTCACCTGAAAACTTCAACCCTATGGACAATTTTGTAGAGCTAAATGAGCTGAACATTTAAGCAAGCAACAGCTAATCTCTATCTGCAATAGTTTTCATTTTATAAGACAAAAACATGAAAAATCGCTATTTTTCAGGGGCCGTAATCCCTATAAGGGGTCATCTGACAACTTCGACCCTATGGAGAATTTTGTAAAGCTAAATGCGCTGAACATTTAAGCAAGCAACAGCTAATCTCTATCTGCAATAGTTTTCATTCTGTAGGCCAAAAACATGAAAAATCGCTATTTTTCAGGGGCCGTAACCCCTATAAGGGATCATCTGACAACTTCGACCCTATGGAAAATTTTGTAGAGCTAAATGAGCTGAACATCTAAGCAAGCAACAGCTAATCTCTATCTGCAATAGTTTTCATTCTGTAGGACAAAAACATGAAAAAACGCTATTTTTCAGGGGCCGTAACCCCTATAAGAGGTTATCTGACAACTTCGACCCTATGGAGACTTTTGTAGAGCTAAATGAGCTAAACATTTAAGCAAGCAACAGCTAATCTCTATCTGCAATAGTTTTCATTCTATAGGCCAAAAACATGAAAAATGGCTATTTTTCACCTTTAAGGGGTCGTAACCCCTATAAGGGGTCATCTGACAACTTCAACCCTATGGAGAATTTTGTAGAGTTAAATGAGCTGAACATTTAAGCAAGCAACAGCTAATCTCTATCTGCAATAGTTTTCATTCTGTAGGCCAAAAACATGAAAAAATGCTATTTTTCACCTTCAAGGGGCCGTAACCCCTATAAGGGGTCATCTGACAACTTTGACCAAATGGAGACTTTTGTAGAGCTTTTGATGCTGAATCAGTAGCGTGGCCTCAGATTTCCTCTATCTCTTATACTTTTTGATTTATAAGCCAAAAACAGTAGTCTGACCCCCCTAGTCTATTTTTAGTAACGGCGGCCATGTTTTTTAACGGATCAAAAATCAAAACACAAGTTTGGTGCAGGACACCCTAAGGATCATTCATACCAAGTTTCATTAAATTCTGTTTGGTAGTTTCAGAGGAGAAGATTTTTGAAAAATTGTTAACAGACGACGACGACGACGACAGACGACGACAGACGACGACGACGACGACGGACGCCAAGTGATGGTAATAGCTCACATGGACCTTCGGTCCAGGTGAGCTAAAAATATATCTAAAATATTGGAAGTGCACTTCAATGAGAAATTTCAACTTGATTTTGGTCAGGTTTATCCTTTTCTGGGGGTCATATTCTGTTAAAATAATTTACAAACAACAATTATTCCTCCACCTTAAATTCTTCATGGGATTTTGTAGTACAAAAATCTTATAAATTGAAATGTTTGCCTCTTGGTAGAATTGTATTTTTATATGGTTCCATATTTTTTTTAATCTTTTTTTTTAAAATAAGAAGCAGAAAAAAAACATCAGTCAACTTTACTGCCTACTGTGTTACAAATTACAAAAAATATTCAGTTTTATCTACCTGAAAAGGTAATTTCAGGTGAGATAACAATGTATCAGCTATCACCTTTGTTGGAACATAATCCATCACTGATGTAGGATGGGGCCAAACATATATAGAGGATGGATTTCTGGATGATAACCCAAAATGAATAATTTAAAGGAAAGTTATGTCAAAACATGTAGTCTTTGTTGAAAGTGAGATAGAATTATGCATAAAGGTAAAACTCAATTACATAAAAACAATGAATCAAAAGATTGGTTGTGCAGACAGGCTAATATAATAAATTGGTATTGAATCTGCACCATGCTTATATGCACCACTACATAGCCGTTGTTGGTGGTCTTGCATTTTTCAAAAGGTCATGAAGAATAAAATTGAAGATGCCAAGTTTTCTGATGATCATATTAATACATACATGTAGTTTCCACAATAAAAACTTTGTGAATAGACACAAAGGCAGAAGACCTCTCTATGTCTTTATTCATTGAAGGAGCTGTTATGGGTGTTTTCATATGATCTATATCAAAATCTGATTTTATGTAATGCCTTTGTTCTCCATATTTTTTGTTACTTAATTTGGGAATTGATAAAATTTATCAAACATTTTCTAGTACATATTAAGAAATACATCTTAGATGACTATACAGTAACCCTCCTTGAAATGACGGTGACAGGAAACTCAATATCAAACTGTTATAAATCTCAACTGAACTTTACAGCCAGAATATTACATTGTTTGTATATCTCCTCAATGACAATGATATATTTTCTTATAGACTTAGATGATTTAGGAAGATCTGATGATTAAATGACAGTAGCGTCCTTAAGCCCAAATCAATATTTAAGTCTCCAGTAAGATTTTCAAAAGACATTTTCTCAAGGAAACTTTTGACCTATCCACAGGGAAGGAGGACAAGGAACATGCATAGAGATTACAAGCAAAGCCCTCCTCGTGCAAAATGGATTTGTACCTTGAAATTTCAACATTGAGCAGGATATAAGGAAAATGTAAAGAGATTAGGGGCAAAGCCCTCCTCGTGCAAAAATGGCTTTGTACTTATTGGAACTTTAAATATCAAGGAGGGCATTAAGAACATGTTAGGGGATTACAGTAAAAAGCTCTCCTGGTGCAGAAATATGTTCTATCAACGCCATTTAAATATCCCTGCCAAGTTATGCCTTTGTTTTGGTAAGGTGATAAAGAGGATGCTTACTTTTGCCTTTACATTTACTAAAGCTATGAGAAGGTGCAAAGTCATAGCATAATTTGTATCTACTCCCCCCCCCCAAAAAAAAAAAAACGAAAGAAAAAAAAACATAGAGTCTATAAGAATGATGTTTGCACTAAACATGCAAAATAATTACAATACATGCCATTCAAAAGACAGGATATCCCACTAAGCAACATGAAAAGAAACTTTAACCTGAATTAACCCGATTAATGTGATGGACAGACACAAGCAGATAGACACAGACAGTGACACTTTTGAAAATTGGGCATCATAAATGCAAATAAATTTTTAAGGTGAAGCTGAATATTATAATAATTTTGAGGTCCCGGTGTCCAGATAAATGTTGCACCATATAACATAACATGACCTTGATTAAAAGAAGGTCAACTTTATCCACCCAAAAGCTTTATAAAATTGGAGACAGAAAACTTTAGAGATGAAACGCAATACCAACAAAACATAAATTTCAGTGATAAATTTCTGCGACCCCATGACCCAAAACATAAAAATTTATTGACTTCTTTATTATTTATCAATAATCACCTGAATTTAAGGACAGGTAAAAGTCGTTAAGGTTTCTTTGAAGTTGTAAGGTAAACTCATACCCCCGTCATTTATTAGGCCTTCGGTAAACATAGAACACTCATAATCAGGAGTACCCTCTTATTTTCGGCAATTTAGTTTGATGACACCCCGTCTTAAATCGAAAGTTAGATGGGTGAAAAATTCATTTTGTGTATTTGATCAATTTTCATAAATTTGAGATTTATAATAAATGCATTGTAGTACTGAGACAGTAATTCTACAAAACGCAATAATCCGAATGAAATAATTTAATCTCTTTGCCGAAATGATTAATTTTTCATGAAATCCACATCAAAATGAAATATTATACAGATCAAATTGATTTTTTATAATAAATTGTCATGAAATATTTAATATCAAAATATTATTTTAGGTCTATTGATCGAAAGCATCAGGTTCCTAGCTTGAAAGTCTTTTACACTGTTTTTTAAAAAAATAAAAGATTTGTTTTATTATAACCAGAAGTTTATAAACAGCAGCAACAAGGACCCCCCTTTTTTTCCCAAATTTAACTGTCATCGAAATGACCTATACATATTTACAATTCATAACACAACAATCATACTATATCAGGGATTTTATTCCAATGTGTAATGATACTCAATTTTTGTAAACCAAAAATGCCACAATATATTTTTTTTTTATATCAAGGTCAATTTCACAGATTGTAAAGGTCAGCTGCAAACAACATTTAGTTTAACATATGATTCAAAGCAGAACTTCATTACCTATTTATGTTGTCTTACCTTCTAAAATTGTCCTCAGAACTATATATTGAAACTTTGACATTGTCCCAGAATGTCCTTGACTCAGGGTCATAGTTCAATATCTTTTGTCAAGGTCATATAAAAAAATTATGTATCCACTCTATAAACTATAACTGAATTAATTTTTGATGCGTCCATCAAATCATTCCTTATACAAATGAAGTTATTCCTCTTAAAGAAATAAACTGCTATTAATCCTCAATTGTCATAAAATTCAATAATCTCTAAATTCATTCAATTGTCTTTTAACTATAGAATCCTACAGTTCTGGACAAAAACAAAAAACAAAATCATTTCAGAAGTTTCAGTAAATTCACTCTATTATCCAAAACACTAGACACCCCACAAATCAGGCACAAAAACATTAACACATGTATTCACAACCCGGGATAAAATACCCCTGGACTCATGCTGAGAGAGTTAAAGTACTTGAGACACAGCCCCTTAATTCCATAATCATAATTAGTCTACCATAACAAGTCATTAATTACTTAATTATTATTTAACTTTAACACTTCTTTTGTTATGTCCATTAATCCTGAAATTCTTTACGGAATTAATTTTTAAGTCGCCTCTTTAAAATCTGATATACTGTGTCAACAAGTATGGATTTGATGTTAAATTGACCACTTGCAAAAAATGTCAGCAATAAATATATAAGAGACAGTTAATCTTTTTCTGAATTTATCCAACTCTTTAAATGCTTAATTTGTATTTTTGTTCTTAATATTTGTTTCTGTTTTTGTTAATACCTGATTTGCAAATCAGTAATTTCCACTGAATATTATCTTTCTTTCATCTTTTACTAAGAAACATAGCAAATGTTCACATCCTCTTTTTTTAATGTAAATTATTAGAAATTAAAGATCTTTCTCAATGTTTACTTGAACATTTGTCATTAAATGCAGGTTAGAAAATTTTACACTCAACATATAAATTAGGATTTCGACAGCAAACTATCCATTCCTTAGATATCAACTTCTATCAAATAAAATTTAGAATTATCGGTAAAAAACTCAAAATCAAATTCTCATTTTAAAACACATGTTTAATATCCCGAAACTGACACATGACACTTTTAATCTTCAATCACATAAAGTAATTTTCAAATGACGAAATTCAAAATTAAAATCAAATCCATCTCCTACTGCAATCTGACATGCATAACACGCGACCTCGCCATGATCTCTTACATGACAGTAAGTCATAAACAGGTAAAGATGAAACAATATCGCAGGTAAAAATCCTGACTTAAACTTCTTGATAACGAGTGTCAATATCATCTAACGCTGATACTTGATGGAGGATATTTGTTTATTCCTAACACTGACTAATATGACTTTCCTAGATAGTGTCCGCTATGGAATTTAAATCGGGCAAGAAATGTTAAGTTCAAGAAGTCTTTAATATCATAAGAGGAGTCATAAGATGTCGTCTTATTGCGGTTTTATCATCAAAGCTCCATGACCATTGTAGAATCATGGTTTCTCTAGTAGCAGTTTTTGACTTTCTGAGTGGTAAAACATTAAAAATCTTTGTCGAAAGTCCAAACAAAAATACAGATTTATCTGAACACCATCACTTAAAACAAAACACAAAAGCAGTGACATCACCGATACTGATCTCCACTTCAAGATTTCAAAAAGCATAAAGTTTTTATGGAAAATCGTTCATCATGTAAAGAACCAATCATTTCCAATGTGCAAAATCAATTTTTCATATCGAAATTCAATAAATGTTTTCGAGGAAATCACCTTTATAACCAATTTTCCATTTATCAATATAAAATTTCCAATAATGGTTAGGAATATAAGAACATAATTTATTGAAGCTGATCTGTCTTGTACTTAAATGGCTATAAAATGGTCATTTAGAGAACTTAGGTACAGCTAATAATGATAGGGCTATAAAGAACATGGTTTACTATAAAGCTCATTTTGAACTATAAAATGGTCATTTTTACAAACTTAGGTACAACTATTAAGACCATAAAAGTCTGTAAGGTTTAAACATAAACCTACTTAAAAATGGTCATTTTAATAGTAGGGAGAATAATACACTAAGGTAAAGATGAATAGTATTAACGTCTCTTGAAAATATAATACTGGTAGTCATGTCAATTACAAAGTTCAGTATTACAATTAAGGCCAAAAAAAAAGTCTTGAGGATTTGAACATTAAGATTTGAACATAATTGTAATTAAATTGATCTTTTTTTGTAAAATGGCAATGGAACTGATGATGAGGGTCATATCTTAGGTAAAATTTAGTAATTTTTGTCTGGAGTTAAATTTAGACAAATTTCTGAGCAAGAAACATATCTAACACACTGATAGACTGGTAATTATTTTGAGTTGAAAATAATTTTTTCTTTAATTACAGAAAAAGACAACTGATTTGTACCAGGAGTGTTTTAAATTAGTTGTAACATCAATGTTGAAAAGCTGGTTGCTGAGTAATATTTTGAGCACTAGGGTCAGGAAGTAAACACCACATACCAAATTTCAAAGCAATCTGTCTTGCAATTTAATGAAGTTTTTGTGAGGGCATTGAAATTCATCTAGGTGGTTATTTTTTTTACAATCATCAAAATAACATATAACCATATTATGATGTCTACAATTAACAAAATAAATCCCCAAAGACCCAAAACATTTCACTTCCACAAAGAAAGTCATTAATTTTTCAGTCTTCTTACGGAAACCACACATTACATAATCATAACATGCAAAATTACACTCATTTTTAAAGGTATTTAATAAGATCTTAGCGAAATATCAATCCATTATAATGTAATGGTTACATTCAGTACATATCATCATGATCATCAATTGTAACGTGACCTAACGGAAATTATATTAATCAATGAAATAAATTAACAAGTGTTGGATGTGGGAGTTGTATAGGTGCATTTCAAAACAAGAAAAGAAAACTTTTGTCACCTTCTAAATGATTTTGATAATAAGTTGCACTTTTAAAAGTTGGGATGATTTTGCTCCAGACAAGAAATAATTTCAAGACAAAATAATTTCATCTCTTATTGAGGATAAGATTAAACAATCTCAATATATTTTCAATGTTATATATGGATGAAAGTTACTCAAGACATATATTACTTTTATGTCTGTCTGTTTTCAAACATCTCGCTTTTTGTTATAAACTGCTGCTTTTTGGAGTTTAAAGAAATATATGCAGCTCTAATGCATGTAGACATCTTCTATACATTGTATAAAGGAAAAGTGCACAGAAAAAAAACATTCAATTTTCATCAGTAGAAATAAATTAGATTCTGTCCTTCACAAGTACAGTAAGTGCAGACATTCTAAATTAACATGGTTCAAGGTCTCTCACCAATTTTATACAAAAAAAATAATAATTTCTCAATTAAAGGGGGGGGGGGGGTATGTAACACCCCTTCTGCCCCCTCTGGATCCATAACTGGTCATAGACTTACCAGATCAAGATTTCTTGCATCTCACAATATTCACACAACTTTCAGGACAAATTATTTAGACTTTAAGCAGGAACACCAAAATTTGCCACCTTTAGATCTACCCCACCTTACCACCAAACAAATAATAGCTGGTAATCAGATATACCCCTAAAAGGTCACAAAGTGAATGAAGGTCGTCTGCATCAACAATAAAGGCGGGAGAATATCTTCTGCCACTGAAAAGCTTCAGAGTTTATTCATTTAGCCATGAACAATTGGGAAACTTGATCGTTTTTGTATCTGTTCCCCTGGCCTCTGGTATAAGTATATCTAGACATCAAAAGTCGTAACATTATCCATGACTGGAGTGAATCTTAATATGTTTATCTTTGTATTTTTTTGGGGGTTGTTTTTCTTCAATATAAAGTTTTTTTAGGACAAAGGGTTGTGCTTTGTTTGGATTTGATTAATGTCATTGAAGATGTAAAATCATAGACAAAGTTTTAAAGTCAGGAGAGGGGTAAGAAGTTTAAGCCTCCTTTTTTTGACAAAAAAAATATATTATCTTCTTGTAAATTTTGGAAACATAAATTAGGACAACATTTCTTTCTTTTATTCTTTCATCTATAGGGAGCAAAATACAGAATGACAGTGAGTTGTGATCGGTTACATTACATTAAATTTAGAACTCCAATTTAACTGACTTCAGTTATGTGTGTGTGTGTGTGTGTGTTCGGTTTAATGCCCTTTTCGATGCACCTGGGCCATATAGGACCATCAATTTAAATGGAGAATATTACCACCAACATTGGGCAGGACTTTTAAAGTGTAATGAAGCCATCAACAAAAGCAATGATTTCTTATTAGGCTTCCTTTGGATTCTTTCTTTTATATTAAAACTTTTTCTATCTAAATATATTTTGAATTTAGAAACAACATAACAAAAAAGATTTTGAATTTTAATTCATAACAGTACAAACTATAATCTTTTTATTTATAAAGTCCATCAAAAACCTTTTTCTTTGAAAAAATCAGTCAAAATCATAAACAAGTCTAATCCTTATTTACTAAGTATGGAAAACTCTTCTTAAAGGTTTAGCTTGCCAAAAACAGCCTCACTATTGACTAAAACATATGTTACATCTGGATCCCGTCAAAGAAGACATGGGATTAAACGCCATTAAATCCTCATTCTTTATAATTCTGCCTAAATCTCTTAGCCATTGCATTCGTAACAGACCAGAAAATCAACACAAGCAATATTTTCACAACTGAAAAACGTAAACAATTGAAAAACCCAAATCTTTGGCAAGCAAACTATTCACTTTTGTCACCTGTAAAAATTGAATAAGCTCTCGAAGGCAATTCAGTTATTATTCTCATTCAAGAAATGTGTCTGATATTTGTACATGGTATAATACTTCCATATTTGAGTATTAAAATCAATTTTAAAAGAGGCACTTGACCATTTAATTGAGATTTTTTGTCAGGAGATATGCTGGAAACATATTGACAATGCCTATTAGGACATGCAGAGCCAGTCTGTCAACACTCCAAATTGCTGTGTACACAAGGGAACGTTTGTACTTTTAACAGACCTGCTTAGAAGAGTCAAGCTAAAAGTCTTTTTAGAAATATGGTAAAAAAATATGAGATAAGCCTCACTCAAAAGGTGTAAATAAAGCAACCGGCATAACTATATGCTCAATCCTAATACTGTTTTGCACATAAGGAAGAAATTTACTTAAAAAAAAACTAATTTCCATATAACTGCGGGATTCAAGGTGAAGAAAACAAAACAGTCTGTGTAAGATGCAGCTATAGTCATCCCAGATGTGCTTTGCAAAAACGTGAGCTAAGTAAAGAAAATGAGCTGAACCTCCAAGTAGAAACTCGGATGGTTTTATTGTTAATGATATTTCTGCATCTTGGTTTTGTCTTGCTATAAATAAGAAGCAAAGTAGTATACGCCAAAGGAGCATTCATATCTTTAAATAAAAAACAAAGGCAAAGCCTAAAGGTAAGCAGTTCCTGTCTGTTGCAAAGCCTTTAGATTTTTTACTTTACTGCCTGTCCTAAGCCAGAAGTCTTTGACAAAACTGAAGTTTGTACATTTTGATGTTTTCTGTTCCTTGCTTAAGAAGGGGTTCTATCTGTGACTATTTCAGGACTGGATTTGAATTATATGCATTTTATTTAGACCATGGGCCAATTGTAGATCTGTGAGCAGCGCCTATTGGCCTCATTGAAGGCTGCTGGCGGTTGTCCATTGTGGTTTTTCTGAGTTGCCCCTTGATTGTGGGCTGTGTCACATACACTTATTCCACATCTCATTATTTTCTATTTATATTTGATTTTCCCTGACTTTTAGGGGGCAAAATCATTAACCTGCTGCAGGTAATGTTTAATAAATATTGTCTTAAAGGAATACTTATTGCATGTACATATGAACATTTTCTATACTTACTGATAGGAGATGACAAAAAGATCTCAGCATGGCTTACAAATCGATCCATGTTTCTAGCCTAAATAATCCATGTGCAAAACTAAATATTTGTGCAGCTGCACATCAAATATTTCCATTTCTATGTAAAAACCAGCAACAAATATTGTTTTAACAGCATTTCCAATTTACATTACATTTTAATTTGCAGTTACACATACAAATATTTCCATACAGATTAAAATTGGAAGTCATTTGAACTGGGCAGTTGTAGACTGGAAAAACAATGCAAATCCATATATAAATAGCCAAATCCAGTAAAAATTCAAGAATTTTTCATCTAGTGTAATTTTTGCTGAATATGAAGAAATAATTGAAATCCAACATCTACACCAAATGCTCCTTATAACCCATACATAAGTAAATCACGTCTACTGTTACAACTTAAAGCTATTGATCTTAAAAAATTCCAATCCAAACAAAAGCCGAGCTCAACAGATGTTTTCCCTTGTATAAAATACAACCTATGATGTCATTTTTATAATAATTTGAATTAAATCGTCATTATGTATGCCAGTATGATAAATCAAGGGCCGTGATGATTATTTGCCTTCTCATTAAGGACATCAACTTTTGACAGCAAGTGGTAAAATCTAGACTAGATGAAAAAAAATGTTCAATTGCTAGTTAAATGTAAAACAGGACAATCTAGTTCAATGGAAAACAAGAGCATGGCTCATGGTCCCCTGTCTGGCAAAACTTATGACCTTGACCAATGACCTATTAAACCCAAAATTGAAAGGACTTTCTCCATAACTATAAAAGCTTCGATGTGTGAAGTTTTATAAAATTCAATCGAGTTCAAAAGTTTTGCTTTTTTCCGCAACCAATTTACGAAAATTTTAAAAAGTTTCAATAATTATGACCTTGACCTGAGACCTCAAAATCAATTGGATTTTTCCTTAACTCTCAAATTTCAATGTACCATATGAAAGTTTCTTTTAATTTTAGCCAGATGCAGGAAGGCAGGGGACATAAAAAGGTTCAGTTCATGAACCAAAACAGTACAGTATGCATTTTACCAGATATGCTAAAATTCAGAAAAAGTATAATAAAATTGACCTAGAAATTTACATGAGATTAAAATGTGACTATTACAATATGATACATCACCAAACTTTCTATTCAATTTGCTGCATAAGACACAAGTTGAATTATAATCAAATTCATCTACTAGAAGAAAAAAAGACTTCATTTAACAATTTAGTCTCTTTTCCAGTCAATCTCATCAGACCACATTTTACAACCTGCCTTATGTTGCAGTAACAGGTTTTATGATCACTTTTGTTACTTCAGTACATATTATTATGTACATATATGCAACATATATTTCCTTTGATCTTTAAAAGACCCTAATTAGGTATTTATCTGCAAATCAATGGGGCAGAAACCCAGGACAAAAGATCACAATCATTTTCTCAACATTTAAATTAAATTGAGCAAAAAATGAAAAATCAAATCATTTGATCATTTTTGAAAGTTCAATGTCATTTTCTCACCTTGAAAGATTTAGAGCACTAGGTAAAATTCTTATAACTTGTGTTTCCTTGAGCATTTGGCTTAAATGTTGAAGGTAAAATATACAATAATTATAAATTGCTTTTCTCCACCCAATCTCAGAAGGCAAAAGAGTAGCCCATAATCTTTTACTCTTTTTTTTACATTTAGTTTTAAAATATTTTCATTGACTTGAAAAAAAAATTGAGAAGAAAGAACCCTCACAGGTTTTCTCCACCCAATCAAAGGCTAATGTCTTTAAAGAGTAGCCTGGTCCTCTTTTACTCGTTTTTAACATTTAGTTATATATTTTATGAGAACCCTGGCAGAGTAGATTTTCGTACAAATTAAATGTGGAACCTTTTTTATATTTTGATAAATTGTTGTACATTGAACTGGTACTTCAGCAAGGTTTTTCTTGGGTCCAGGTTCTTTAAAATGCTTGGCCATGGTTTTCATAAAATATCTTAATTTTGAGCTTGAATTTCCTCAAATTTGAGAATTTCTGCAAATCAATATAGAAATTCTTAGAAAGATTTCGAGTTGCGGGAATCTCCAAATTTTAGATGCTTTATGAAACCGGGCACAGATCTTTATTAGCCAGAATGAAAAAAGAAAAATGTGCACATAAGCACAAATATCTTTAATCCAAGACAGAAAAAAGGAATCCGTTAAGTCTGAAAAAGGATAAAGACAAACAGTTTTTCATATCAAATGCTTAGAGAAATCTTGTTGGATAAAACGGTGGGTGATTGAGTGAGTTAGTGTTATGCCTTAGCAACACTTGAAATATTGGTTATATAAAAAAATCGAACCACACCAGCAAGGACAAAATACTTAAAATGAAATAAAAGCTATTGGTTTGGGTTTTTTTTTTGCTCATATCTAAAATGATATGCTTGATCCAGACAATCAAGGCAATAATTTAAACCATCAAATGCATTTAAAAGCAACAAATGTCTAATAATCTATTCCAATCTTTTAATATGCACTTTAATGAACATGTCAATTGCAATATTGCATATCACATGCAGAAATTATTGCACTTGAAAAAAGTCATGAAGTGTCATCTTTAGTTACTATAAAAGAAACTTAAGCTATTAAAGGAAACTTTGACCAACTTTTGACACAACAATTTGATTTTGAAGAGAGATACCCTTAGTAACATCTATTTAAGTCTACTTTCATTAAAACCAAACGAGAAGCCTAATCAAATTTCAATAGCTTTGACAATTTTCATCCAATTAATAAATCTTTTTAAACGTCTTATTGTGACATTATACAATATTTGATAAAAATTAAATGTCACAAATAAAAGCTGAATCGGCCCTGTAACCATGTGTTAGGATTCTTTAAACTCGGTAATATGATCTTGTTATCAAAGGAATATCGAAAAAAGACATTGAGCATTCAATCACATAGCTCTCCCACAAAGAATCGTTAGTTTGTAATTTACTCCTGTCACCAAACTAGGATAATGTTTGAAGAAACATCTATCTAACAATTTTCATAAATTACAGGCCTTTAAATAAAATAAATATCTTCTTTCAATATTTTTTTTTCCTAACGTTAATATGGTTTGCTCTTACTACAAGAATATGTATCAAAAGACAATGAGCTTGATCTTATATTTCCTTTTCTGTTGCATTATGTTTCTTTAACATCGGCAACATTATCTGAATTTTTCTCCCTTTTCCATTGGTAGTCACACTAGGGTGAAACTTTTAAGTTGTGTCAGTGATACCCTTACTTAATAAGCCCTCTAAAAGGCAAAGTAAAAGATGAACTTATCAAACATTTTCAGTGGCCAATTCAGAAACGGCATAGGAGCATACACCTTTCTTAATACCCCTTTCACATTTACGAGATTTCCTTACGAGTTGTTACGAGTTTTCAACTCGTATTCGATCGCAAAGACTCGTTAATCACTCTTTGTTACTCTTAAACAGGTCTTTCTATCTCGTGTGAAATCGTAAGAACTCGTGAAAGTTTTACGAGGATTTTTGACATGCCAAAAATCCTCGTAAGACTTTTATGAGTTGAAAAAAACAACAAATGTCATAATTTTACTCGTAAACACATCGCAAATAACTCGTAGAGATCGTAAATGACTCGCCTTTACTCTTAACTAACTCTTGAAGTCCTCGCAATGGAATTCTTTTGCGAGTGGTTTGCGAGTTAGTTACAATATCATTTCCAATATCGCCATTCATTCGCAAAGACGTCGTAAAGACACCGTAACATGCTCGTTAACATGCCGAAAATAAAATTTGTATCGTGTCTGGACGGGAGTGCGAAAAATTTCCGCACAACTGACGAAATCGTGACAACTCGGAAATAGATTGTAAAAGGTTGGAAGAAAATCTCGCAAAAACTCGTAAAACTATAAATTTTGAAAATCTTAACAACTAGTAAGAAAATATCGTATATGTGAAGGGGGTATAAACTTAGAGAACTTTTTATTTTTGAATAAAATTAATCTTTTTTGGCAAGCTATCCTAATTTATCATTGCAAATTTTGCATTTTTAGCAATTTTTCTGACAACAAACTGTGAATCTGACCTGTCTTTTATACCTAATCTAGAACTGACAATTAATTTAATACAATGTATCAAATTTATTACACACTGAGATCTAAATTAAGGAAATCAAAGCCTATAAGGAAAATTATAAAATATTTACCTCTTTACAACAATTTTCCCAAAAGGTCCAAATCCTTGGAAGGATTATGAGATATTTTAGAATCACCAATGATCTAATTTCAAACAAATAAAATCTATTCCAAAATTGCTTGACATCTAAATCTAACTTTATTGGACAAGATCAGATGATTACAATTCAATATCTTTAACTCATATAATATGAAACAAACATTTTAGAAAATAGGCATGCTTAATAATATGGGCTAGATTTCGAGACTTAATAACTCACAGTTTTGTGAAATCCTAACATCCCATGTTTGGGGCAGAAAGGGGGAGGGGAGTTCAAACAGTTTTTGAAAGAGGGCTAAGGGGGGTTCAAAGTGTTTGCCAAAAAATCTGCATAAAAATAACATGAAAAGGGGGTTCTAACCCTAGGAACATCCACTCTAGAAATCTCACTGTAGGAAATTTAAACCCTAACAAATGCCTCTTTCAGAGAAACCATGAAAATAAATTTTTCCACATTATATTAAGTCTTGGAATAAGATTATGCTTTATATTTTTTTTAAATATTCCTTCTTCTGCTTTTTCTTTGATTGTTTTTTTATCTTTATTGTTTTGGGGAGTATTCTCAGCCAGTCAGAAATTTGAACAAGAATATAATGATGCTATCCATCTTGAAGAATCCAGATCAAATTTTCCAGTTTGCCAAAGGCATATATTATCATCTTCAAATCTTTCATTTTTATTGCTCCTTAAAAGGAAAATGTCAACAAAATTAATGTAAATGAAAAACAATAAAACAGAGTTTAAGTTATTGAATGCATCTAAATTCAATCCATAAATTTTCTAGCGGGTCAATTGTGATAAGTTGCTGGCAATAATTTCTCACTTTATCAACAAGTATTGTTTGTATAACTTTACTATATTGGAAGATTTTTGGCAACTGATCTTTGATAAAATAATTTTCAATCATTTTTCTATCTTTTAAATTAGGTGATACCAAACTAATAGACGATTTTTTGGCAAGGCCATATGAAATTTTATAACTTAAATGTACAGAGAGAAATTTGAATAAGGCACAATTTAATCATTTGACATATTCTAGATACAAAATGAAGAAAATAAAATTATCTACATAATTCTATTGAACTTACACTTATACCAAAACTGAGGTCAAAGGGCAATAACTCTAGCAAAATGAAAGAAATTGTGTCAAATAATGAAAGAAATTGTGTCAAATAGAAAATATCCCAAATATACTATAAACCTAAACTAGTAGTTATGAGGAAAATTTTTTACCTTTCATTTTTTTCATAACTTTATTTCTGCTATCAAAGCGATTATAGTAAAAAGTATTATTCATTTTGAGCAGAAAAAATCTTGAATGCTTTTGCATTCATTACTCCATGTTTGTTGGACAACTTTAACATTGACAAAGTCATCAGAATGATAAGTAGTAGTGCTTCTACATATCTCTTAAAATCTAAAGAATTCTACACTCTCAAAATCTTAACACATATAAGAGGAATTAACAGAATATTAAAAATGTATAATCATATTTATATTAACGTTCAAATTGAGCATACTTTTTCAATTATCGTCATTATCTATTAAAATTTGATTTTGAAATTTTACAAATATTTTTTCAAGGGCTAAGCAGATTTTAATTTGTCAAACCCTGGTCTACAATGTTTCGTCTTTGTTCGAATATTTCTTTAAAGTTTTATTTCTTAATTCAATATTTGACTTATGAGAGACTGCAATTAATTTCATATAAAAGTCACAGAGAGAATAAGCCAGTATGAAGTTAAGTAAATCTAGACTCAGGGATAGAAATCATAAAAGTTTGTTCAATGTGGCGACTTAAATGGCTTCATTCCTATAATAAACATTGATTTACTCAAAAAATGTATTTTTAGAAGTGCAAAGCATATCAAAACTAGGTCAAAAAGACACAGGCCTGAGGTCACAAAGATCCAAAGCTTTCAAATGCATTTTAAACTGTAAAGAGAGTTGACAACTCAATTTTCAAATATGATATTAGCTCATACTTCATTTTAGTAGTGTCCTAAAGAAAAACTAGTTATATACTAAAAAGATTTTTTTTCAAATTGCACCATGAAAGTAAACTGATATTCTGTCTAAACCAAAATGAATGAGTCTTCCCCTTATTTTGATATCTATTCATTTTAAACCTATGGGGTTCCAGTTTAGTTTTCTGTCTTAGAAGGGTTCTGTTTAGTCAGGTTCCACTATATAATGAAAGTAAACATAACAATCAATGATAAATTGACCTAATTCAAACTTTTCAAACCTGTCAAGGCAACAATTTTCGAAGATCTATTACTGGGAAACCACTAATTCACTATTAAAACTTTCCCTCAAGGTTCAGTTAGGTAGGTTCCACTATATTATGGAAGTAAACATAACAATCAATGATAAATTGACCTGATTCAAACTTTTCAAGCATGTCAAGACAAAGATTTACACAGATCTACAACTTATAGATGAAACACCATTAATTCTCTATTGAAACACTAATCCCCTCACATAATCTTATCACATTGAGGTTCAATAAAACCTAACTTACTTCGATTCATAAATATTGTACTTAAAAGAAAATGCAAGGCTACAAAGTTACTACCATATCATATATATCTTGTATGGCCTTTATATGTAGTTTTTTTTTCTAATGAAAGGCTTGGTGATATTGTATCAAAGTTAACAAGCATTCTGAGAGTATTGCAAAACAATACATAGTCCCCTACCGGCCTCATATTTCAGTCACTGGTAACTATTTGTCAAACAAATGAATACCTAAACTTGATCAGTTTATTTTCTAAAAGGAACAATAAAAAAGTGTAGAAAACAAAATTGCAATGGATTTTCTAACTTCAAAGTGCGGAAAACTGAAATTTTAGTGAATTTTCAAAGTTCAAAGGGCCATAACTCCCATAAAAATTTGTGGACAGATACGAAACTCAAACTCGATCTGTAACTCATCAAGGTAAACTCACATACCAAAAATCAGTTCATTATCTATAAGCGTTTAGAAAAAAAGTGAGGAAAACTGAAATTTTAGTGAATTTTCAAAGTTCAAAGTGCCATCAGTCCCATAAAAATTTGTGGACCAGCACGAAACTCGAACTTGATCTGTAACTTATCAAGGTAAACTCACATACCAAAAATCAGTTCATTATCTGTAAGCGTTTAGAAAAAAAGTACAGAAAACTGAAATTTTAGTGAATTTTCAAAGTTCAAAGGGCCATAACTCCCATAAAAATTTGTGGACCGTCACGAAACTCAACTTGATCTGTAACTCATCAAGGTAAAGTCACATACCAAAAATCAGTTCATTATCTATAAGCGTTTAGAAAAAAGTGCGGAAAACTGAAATTTTAGTGAATTTTCAAAGTTCAAAGGGCCATAACTCCCATAAAAATTTGTGGACCGGCACGAAACTCAGACTTGATCTGTAACTCATCAAGGTAAACTCACATACCAAAAATCAGTTCATTATCTATAAGCGTTTAGAAAAAAAGTGCGGAAAACTGAGGCGTGACAGACAGACGGACAGACGGACGGACAGACAGACGGACGGACAGAGCGCAAACCTATAGTCCCCTTCGGCTTTCGCCGGTAGGGGACTAAAATAAAGCAAAAAATATTTAGGAAAAAGCAAAGCCATTTTACAACCTAATAAGTTATCAAAGCTTAAATGACCATCAAAAGTCAGCAATTGCTTATCTCACTTTTTTTTTAAATGACTCAAATCAATGAGCAATCAAAATTATTAATATTTTATTTATTTTTTTCAGCTTAAAATACGAGCAAATTCTACATCAGAATTAGATTCTAAAACAAGCACACATACCTCTGTCTTTCTGTCTCAGCTGTCGTAACGCTAATCGTATCTGTTTCTTTTCTTCGTAATCGTTGGTTTGTGTCAACTGAAAAAAAAGCAAAAACATGAAAATATTAATCAGATCAAATCAAATTTTATTGTCATAAATAACTAAAAGTTTAATTTGTGACAAAACAACAAATCAGTACAGACAAGGTTTGCAAGTTACGAATTTTTCTGTAATTTTGTGGGACACTCAAAGCATGAAATTTGGTTCCAAATGTTGTAAAAAAAATTCTTTTGATATGTGTTAAAGTAAAATTAACACTACAAATCAATATTAAATTAGTGTTAATTGAGCTTAATGTTAATTTAATGTGAGGACAAATTGCCCATGTATGGTACAGTTAAATGTCTAAACTAGAAATTGCAAATCCAAAATTTATTCCAAACATAAAAAAGTACTTTCAAAATATTTCGAATGAACTATATAGTTTAATCAAATTGCAAATCTAGTGATGGTTTCACACTGTGAATATTAAATTTTGAATTTCATTTTAAAGACATGTCATTATATCAATTTTTCCACACCATTAAAATAACAATGTCATTTTAAATATGGTTATGATATGGTATTATAAACATTATATTTTAAAAGTACATATCAACTTATTAATGCAAAGCCAAGGCCGTAGCGCAAGGCCGAATGAAGTGAGGCAAATCGCCGAGCGAAGCGAGGCGAAAATTTTTTTGGGGGGTTCGGGTGTCTGAAACGGGAAAAGCTTATTTCAGCATAACTATGGGAGAAGTCAGTGAATTTATAATAAGAAACAAAAGAAAAAAATTAACAGAAATGCGTTATTTTTAATAGTTAGCCTAGTAAGTAACAAAACAAGTTTCACTGTATATTATAGTTAATCTCTGTTGGTCAACCAAAACTTCCCGATTCTCCTATGTCCTGTGCTATCGAATAGCTTCAATACACGTTCTTTGTTCACTGCATCATTCCTATGCACATGGAGCATGGCAAGCCCACAAAGCCTGTCACCACCCATTGTAGCCCGTTCCCATGTTTTCAAACGCCTTAAACTGGACTAAACTTGAAAACGGTCAATTTTCAAGTCATTGATTTTAACTATGAACAACCTGGATTCGAACCCACGACGTTACCGCTCAAGAAGCAATGGAACACATTAGCATACAACCAGACAATGCTGATCATAATCAGAAAAAGAAAAACGAAAAAAAATATTTTCAAACAATACTAAAAATATATTTCACACTTTTATTACTGATAAATAAATATAATGAATTGCCTTAAAATATTACATAAAAGATTTGAGTCTCCCATAAAAGGGCGCTTCATGATTTTGTTTAAAACTAATTATAAATAATTATTATATTTTTGGTCAATGAATTATTTTATCGATTAGCATTTGTTGTTCAGTGAATTGATAGTAACTATAGCATTATCCATCCAAAAAATAAAACAAGCAGAAAGCCTGCATACTAAATTATAGGGGGTGTTTATACTCATGAGTTACCTTTCTCATCTTTTTTTCTCTTTAAAGAACCCGTCTTCAACCAGTTTTGTAAAGACTCAATTTTCTATTTTGATTTGTATTCAGAACACTTATTGTTTTACCGTCAGCGGTATGGTAAAAGCTGCACGCTGCAACATAGTGGACACACTGTATGTAGTGTGCCGGTAGATCATAATTTGAAACTTGAAACTCGCAAATTGATATTAGTATGATAATGTAAAATACATAATTGAAAAAAATGACACTTTTAAAGTTTGGTCGTCGTTTCAAAAGTGAGGCATTTGCCTCATTTGCCTCCATTACGCTACGGCCCTGAAAGCATGATTTTATCATTTATACATATGTGCTCCTATTAACTACATTTTTCTGAGTCTTAGAACTGAAACTGTAGACATTATTTCTTTTTTCAGACTTCAGAAGTATTTTAAGGACAAATATTTTTTTTCATGTTTGATTCACATGTTGTGCCTGATTTTTTTCTAAAAATAAAATAAAGATAAATTAAATCTTTATAAGGAATCTTAACCTCCTCCCCCTGAATCATATCTTAGAGCATATAATTTTTTTATGCATATCTCCAAATGATGTTTTTCCTATAAAGTTTCCCCAAAAAATCCATTAAAGTGTTGAAAGAATTGTGCTTAAGATGTATGAACAGACGGACAGACAGAAAGACATTCTGATTTGTATATACCCTAAACCTTGGTTTGCAGGTGGAAATAATTATATGTTTTGCCCTCTTATTGGTAGAATTCAATGAGGGACATTCCCCTATATTCACAACTATAACATATCAAATTATTGTAAGCATTCCTTGTTTTTCACCAATTCTTAGGTTGTCATGTTAAAGTTTTCCCTGCGCCTATCAGTAGCCTGTAATTTCCCATTTTATAATCTAGATTTTCACTTTGTGAAATTCAGAATAAAAATGTATTGGAAATGAAAAAATGAAAAACAAATTCTCAATAGACAGTCAAATACATGCATTTACATCATGTGTTACAATGAAAAGAGGGCATGAAAAAAAAACACTGAAAAATTCTTTCAAATTGAAAGTTAGTTTCAAAACCAAACCAATCGAAA
This sequence comes from Arcuatula senhousia, assembly GCA_963971305.1. Lineage (NCBI taxonomy): Eukaryota > Metazoa > Mollusca > Bivalvia > Mytilida > Mytilidae > Arcuatula > Arcuatula senhousia. The sequence continues at coordinate 33,239,148 of OZ020308.1, forward strand.
ACAATCTAAATCAATAAATCAGCAAATCTCCATCAGATAATCAAAGTTGTTGTACCAGAAAATAGATTTAACACATAAACGATATCGATCAACATTGTATTAAGATATAATCGGTTTAATCAAGGATACGATCAAATACCAGAAAGAATATTTAGACCAAGATATTGGAACACCTGATCTGTCTGTAGACCAGCTATATTTAGTAAGATATTAAGACAAAAAGACGGGTGAATTGTCCTTTAGTGGAATAGATTAAAGTTTTGATTTTAATTTTTCAATAATTATAGGCTGTTTTCCATTGTGGATATTTAAAATATACGTTTATAATGTAGGTTGTGTCGCGTACACTTATTCCACATCTCATTTTCTTCTATATGTTAGTGTTACATTCAAACAGTTATAAAATGTAGATGTTAAATTTTGAAAATTTGTCAAAAGCTAGATCGCATTGAAAATGTAAGAAAATTAAACGAAGTTGGCAAACAAAAAGTATTAACATGACATTAGATGTAAATCCAAATCAATCAATATGGAATTGCTGATGCTGCATACTAAATTTCTCAACCTCATAAAAATAAGTTCTTAGTTTACTTATTCACTATGTTCCCAAACAAAGAACATAGTTCGGGAACATAGTGACGAATAAACAAAGATCTTCTTTAAAGACATTAATTCTAGAGGTTAAAACAACTCTAATGACCATCTATCTACTGTCTGACATTAAAAATGCAATTTCCCAGGACACGCACATTGCACTACAGAACCAAAAATCAAGCTTTTTTAATGTAAAATGATTATGCATTTCGTTAAATAGTAATGCAATGTTGCATATAGTCAACTCTTTCAGTTTATGAAAACAACCAAGCAATCATGTTTCCACACAAAGACATGTGTGTTATTCAAGCAACAACCCAACACTTTTCCTTGTTTTTTTTTCTCTCAATATAACACTTATGCTTTGTTTCATTCTTACCTTCGTATTAATGAAGTTTTGTGACCTTGACCACAAAAGCTGTGATCGCGACTCAGAATTCATATCCAAACTTAATTTTCTTTCAACACACTTCATAGGCATAGTGATATCATTTTATGTATCACATTGTCTTTTAGACTTTTCCAAAATCAAACAAAAATTAACAATGAATAAAAGTATAATTCATTCTGGAACCAGCATTCAAAGGTCAAAATTCAAACCTTATGATGATATCCTTTCCAAAAATTATGAATTAGACTTTGAATCTTTATTTTCCAATGGTAAATACTACATTTCCTTGTTTATTGAACTAAAATACAAAATTTCACTAAACGTTTCTAAAATATTGTCACTTTCTAAACTTGCAGAGCATAATTTATATCCAATTTCTTTTTACCAAGATAATTTTTTAAGAGTTGATACAGTCGAGACACTAAACCATTTGGAAATTCCACTTTATGGCTTTTTTCGAATCAAAATACATATGTGTAATTGCCTGTAATATCACAACTGTAAATAAAATAGATCCATAAAATAGACTTCTTTTAAAGTTACTGTAATTTTCTTTTTAATTTAACAAGTCACATGACCTTGAGCGAAATTAGTTTTCAAACACTTTTTTACCCCCACTAAAAATATTGACATGTGAGGATTTAAATACAAAGTAAATAGATGAATTAAAGCCGATTCAATAGAATTCGAGTCATTATGTGGCACACTCATTCAATTTGTGATATCCTTTAATATTTCTATCTGTCTGTGAACATTTTAATGTATTTTTCTTTAAGAGTTCCAATAATTTATTTCTTTTAGATCAGTGAACACATCATTTTCATAATTAAGAATTTCAAAATCTATTTTAACAATCTTCACATAATTATTTAACTCCTTTAAGATTTTTATAACTCTAGAATCACATTATTAAACATCAAAACAGGAATTATCGCAAATACACAGAACACAGTAAAATTTCATTTGACCTATATTATAATTAAAACACTATCCATCTACGGCATAAATAAACTGTCTGAACGTAAACTAAACAAATTGATAAATTTTGAATTGATTTGCCTTAGATATGTCCAACCAATACTTTTATGGAATTTTTAAATAGATGTAAACACTGGGTATCTTTAAGCCAGCGATGAATTAAAGCAAACCGCCGTCTTCACATTGCCCTATCTGAATTCAGACTATGTAATCAGCAAGGGTTTATAAAAGACGTGACAAGACAAAAATAGATTGTCAAATTTTAAATCATAATTAGATTAATAAATGATTAGACGATGGGAACACTAAATGAATGATCGGAACATTGAATGAAGGGTTCCAGGTGTTTGACTTTTAATCAATATCGATCTTTTAATGACGAATTTATTTGACGAAAAAATTACCGTTTTTCTTTCATAGCTTAAGAAATGCATTACGTAACCATGATTTGACGAAATACTTTTTGAAATATTTTTATTCCTACTGTCACCACAACTATTTTGATTTTATGCCACATATTAAATCGTTGAAAAGATACAAAAAGGCTCTGAAAAGTGTCTAGCCCAGTAGGATAATGAAATTTGGATTCCCAATCGTTCAGTTGGTCTTTTATTTATTACCAACTATTTAATAAGGTGTGAACCTTTAATTACTGTCATATACAATTATCTTGTCCGTATAAATATTCTTTTGATTGCTTTAAATGTTTAAATTTTCAAACATTTTTTCTATTAAATATTTTTGAAATCTTGAAAGATCTTACAAAATGATTTTTTTTAAATCAGCCAAAATGATCAATGATTTTTTTTCAATTTTCTACTCTTCAACTTGATAAAGAAAATTATAAGTAATATAGTACTTTTAGTTTTGACCTAAATTTTGTACACGAGGAACATGCATGCTAAGGTTGCCTAATATTCTAACAGTAACCACAGGAGTTTGGGTACAGGATTTTCTCTATTTTTATTATTAATAACTTGCATAAAAAAATTTCATCTAGTCTATTTACTTTTCCAGCAGAAATAGTAATACAAGGAGGGTCAGATATTTTTACAAACACACTATGAGAAAAATAAAATCCTAGACCAGAACACCTGTGACTTTTATATTAATTTTTTCGATTGTGTGGAATAAAAACAAGAGACTCATTCAGGGTAGAAGTTTGATTATCTCTAAAAAATTTAGTTTAACCCTGCCACATTTTATTTGTACCTGTCCTAAGCCAGTAGTCTCGGTCAACGATTATGTTTGTACTCATCTTTTTGGTAGGTGTATGTTCTATGTCCTGAAGGAGGCCTTTCTCTTGCATTTTTTTTTAAGATTGGTTTTAAATCGTATGCATAATATTTCTATCTTAACACATTAGCAAAGTGGCAAGCAGCAACCTACATGAATGGTCGCAATGGCGCTTCGTTTTGATACATTGAAAAGTCAATATTTGAAGGCATGAAATATTACTGAGGTCCCATTTCGAAGAATTTGAACGGTAGATCCCTTTTAATCAAAAATTTTAATTAAATGGATTTCAGAAGCTGGCATTAAGTCTTTAAATGACAGATCATTTTTACTCAGCTGAAGCCCAAAACATGACTTTATATCTATTCTGGTCACTTTTGAGATTACAAATGGTTATTGGTTTTGATTCATTTATATGGATCTGTAAGAGATTGAAGCAAAAAGGTACCAATGCAGCATTGAATGTCAAAAGTCCATAAGGGCAAAGACAAAATCAGTAACCACAAACATAATAAAAAGCTTCGCCGAGTGCAGCATGATACGACCGCAACACGTTGAACCCTGTAGGTTTTAGGCCCAATATGGATAGTCTATTGCTCTGGACACATGCAGCCCATGGTGGACTGACAAAGATTTTTGACACATGCCTTTCCACCCACATTTTACATGGAATTCATTAGATTTTCACTATTTTAAAAGCAAATGGAAAAAATTTATACTTGCAATATCATATTTATAACATTTAAATATCCCCGCTCAATTTTATATTAAGAAATAGACCCTATTCTTGGTTAATAAATTATCATTTATGTTTTTGACGCAATAAAAACGTTTCGATTTTGGCCCCTATTGGCCCTAATTACATAATAGGGGGAAAAAGGGGGTCGCAAAAATTTATTCTCAATTTTGTATCCGCTATTCGACAAGAACAAACATGCAATAAAAATTTACAAAATCAGATCACAAGTAAAAAAGTTTCGATTTTGGTCCCCTTTGACCCCTAATTATATAACAGGGGGAAAAGGGCGGTCGCAAAAATTAATTCTCAATGTTGCATCTGCTATTTGACAAGAACAAACATGCAAAAAATATTTTCAAAATTGTACCACAAATAAAAAAGTTTGGCCCCTTTTGGATCCTATTAACTCAATAAGGGGAAAAAGGGGGGCTAGAAAATTCCTCAGGTTCATTGTTTTATTGTAAGAAAGTACATTCTTGACAAATTTCACAGCAATAGGCCAACTAAGACCAAAGTTATGGTGGAAACTAATAAAACATTTGAATTTTTTGCCCCTTTTGGGCCCCTAATTTCAAAACTAAAAAAGGGGGGACCACCAAAATCAATCACATTCATCCTTTTATGGTAAGGAACATCACTATCAAATTTCAAAGCAATCAGATAACTAGAACTTAAGTTATTGTGGAAACAAACAAAACGCTCCCAGGAGCCTGAATCGCTCACCTTGTCTTGAGTCAACCTTAAACATATAAACACTTTTCTAGAGCTAAATGAGCTGAACATTTAAGCAAGCAACAGGTTTTCTCTATCTACTATAGTTTTATTCTATAGGCCAAAAACATTAAAAAACGTTATTTTAAGGGCCGTAACCCCTATAAGGGGTCATCTGACAACTTTGACCCAATGAAAACTTTTGTAGAGCTAAATGAGCTGAACATTTAAGCAAGCAACAGCTTTTCTCTATCTGCTATAGTTTTCATTCACTGAGCCAAAAACATGAAAAAACGTCATTTTAGGGGCCGTTACCCCTATAAGGGGTCATCTGACAACTTCGATCCTATGGAGACTTTTGTAGAGCTTAATGAAATGAACATTTAAGCAAGCAACAGCTTATCTCTATCTGCTGTTTTCAATCCATAGGCCAAAAATATGAAAAAACGTTATTTTAGGGGCTGTAACCCCTATAAGGATTCATCTGACAACTTCGACCCTATGAAGACTTTTGTAGAGCTAAATGAGCTGAACATTTAAACAAGCAACAACTTATCTCTATCTGTAATAGTTTTCATTCTATAGGCCAAAAACATGAAAAAATGCTATTTTTCACCTTTAAGGGGCCGTAACTCCTATAAGGGGTCATCTGACACCTTCGACTCAATGGAGACTTTTGTAGAGCTTTTGATGCTGAAGAAGTACATGTAGCATGGCATCAGATTTCATCTATCTCTTATACTTTTTGATTTACAAGCCAATAACAGTAGTCTGACCCCCCTAGTCTATTTTTAGTAACGGCGGCCATGTTGTTTGGACGGCGGTCACCATTTGTGCACTCTTGGTAGAGGACATCCCATAGATGAAGTGTGCAAAGTTTCAAAGCAATCCCTTCAGTCGTTTCAGAGGAGAAGATTTTCAATGAAAAGTTAACGACGACGACGGACGACGACGACGACGGACGCCAAGTGATGGCAATAGCTCACCTGGACCTTCGGACGCAGACAACAGCATCATACCATTATTTTTTGCGGTCGTATAAAAACCACACACAAAACAATAGGACAATAAGACATGAAATATCAGTCTTTAAACTCTCACTTTACTTCATATGTTTGATTTCTCATTCCAAAACCATCAAACATCAAATGACGTAAATTTTTCCAATCTATTTTTTTTTTTTTTAATTCTGTACACAAAGTTTAAGAAGAAAACACATACTCTTGATAGTAATGCAAACACAATATTTGTACTTGATATTAGTACAACACATAATACTTTTTAGCATTAGATTGAAGTTCACACAGAAGCGTAAAAGGTATTAGGACCTTGAAGTTTTACATTATAATGAATCTCTGAAAATTCTAGCGTTAACTAGAGGACCTAGGCAAAACCTAAATATCTTGTGTTTTTAAAGAGTACACTTAAAGGTTTTACATTCATTTTTTTATATACAGAAAGCTTTGTAGTTTTAAGCAAAATCAATTATTTCTAACAAGAACAAAAGCTTTCCAGTCATCAAAAAGAAAACTATTTTGTAGATCAAAGGGAAATAACTTTAATAAAATTGTGGACTTGTAAAATAAAATGTTAAATATGTATAAGGAATTTAGGATGCAAACATTTATGTATGCATTTTTATGAGAGGCATGTCAATAAGTATGTGATGGACAGATGGACACACACATGGACATGTTTCTGGCACTTCTAGTATTGCAACAAGGGACAATACTCATAAATCTTAAATTAAAAATGTAGGCCATTTGTGTACCCATCAAATATGTACATGCATAGTTGTTTTAACATGTGCAACCATTAACTGACTCTTTGTAAGAAAATATCTTTTCTTTAATGGCCATGATTGACAAATTTGTACAGTCTATTGCATTTTATCACCTATTTGCAAATTAAAAACTAATTTCTTAAAGATGTCAAGGATTTAAATCATAGCACCTTCAATAATGAAATCAAATTTAGAATCATTAACCCAATTTCCTTATGTTGATACATGGTGCAAAAACTAATCATTAAATATCATAGTTTGCAACATTAAACATAGCTGATAAAATCAACTTTTTAAAACCAATTCAGAATCATTAACCCTAATTTTTCATGCATGCACAAGATGCATTTATGTAAAGGGTTTTAAATATTTCAGAAACAATAAATTTATCAAACTACCGGTAACGCTTTTCCAATACAGGATAAACTTGGCAAATTATACACGGCATCATGACAAACTATTTCTGATTATCAACAAGGTCTAACCTTTCATTTTGTGTTTTGATAGTCGTATAAACACAAGACGTAATATGAAGTGTAAAGTTCGTCACTATATTTGTAAAAATTACGATTCCAGATGCAATGATGATTGAACGTTTACGATTGAATCATCAAAAAATAAGATGTGATCGACACAGGTTGATACTCAAGGTACTTTGATTTGAAAATGATAGCATAATTTTAGTAACAGAGTGACACAAGTGTAAATTTAAAGAAATGATTTTTGACCCATGGGTAAAGATTTGATTATAGTAATAAGAAGGAAAATTGATATTATAAAAAATGTTCTTATAAGATTGATAATGTTTTGATTCATTGTACTAAAGTTTTAAAGGAAACCTATGATATATGGTGAAAAAACTAAGCACTTTTAAAGCACTAAAATAATAAGGAATCGATGAGCCAATGCGCACACAGAATACCCCACTCCCCCCCAAGGTCAATAAAAAGTAGCAGACATCCAACAGATCTAAATATAGAACTTGCAATAAAGGACCTTGTAAGAACATCATATACCAAATATTTGTTGACTTTGATAAGTAGTTTCTGAGAAAACCGTTTGTTAAAGTTATGTCATGGACAGACAGACAGAAGTAAACCCGTGTTACCCCATTTTCTTTAATCCGGTGGTACAATAAGGTCTACTATACCTACCAGTTTTCTTAGTTCATCTTTACTGTCAACTTGGCTGTAATCTTTCTCAGAGGAAGTTGTATGAGTTATGTCCCTTGAAACACCATTTATTCTACCACAGTTCTCCACCAGTAACTGTGCAACTGGTTTCTTGCGAAGCTCAAGTGCTAAAAATATAGAAAATCATTATTTAAAAAAATAATTCTTATATATTTCAAATCCGATACTTTCATGTATTTTTGTTTATTACCGATATGGCAAAAGTTTCACAAAATTATGGTGTTGACCATAATGTTATCTTGGTAAGATGTTTAAGGAGATGTAAAAGTAGTGATATCTTCTTAACATTAATTAGAAAATCATTTGTGCAAGTTTTTTTTCTTACCTTCTTTTAAATTATACCCCTTACCCATAGATAAAAAATTTCTGAAATCCAATCTGCAAACAACTAAAAGCCAGTGAAGAGCTATTTTGACAACCAAAAGTCTTACCATTCAAATAGACCCTATCATAACATCTCTATAAGAATATAATGCATATACATCAATCTATTGCGAATCATCAAAGAATTTCAAATCTTTCTCCATATGCAATATACCAGTCATTCAATATAAACACTAAAATACATATGGTAGTTTCAAAGTACAACTATCAACCAGAGAAAATACATTTTTTTTAAATCTCACATCGTCAATAATAACATTTGGATTTGAAAGTACAAGGATCAAACATAGAAAACACATTTTAAAAATCACACAATGTCGAGAAAAACATTTGTCACAAACATAAAAATAAAATTTAAGCCATCAAGGCAAATAAGAGATAAAATTTATTCGTCCAAATTAGATTTTTGACGATGTCATGTAATATATCTTAATGGGCCCGCTTTAGAAACAATTTATTAGGAGAATCGGTACTTAACATTTCACCGTCGTAATGCGTATTGTCCTTTAATGTTTTGTATCTACTGACATTACGAACAAACTATTTTATTATTTGTTGTCAACATTTAAATAGGATCTACAATATTTGGACCAAACTTGTCAGTTTAATGGTTTATACTTAAGAGGAAGATAATGTTTTTGAAAACATAGTTCGACAATATTACGTCAAATGCAATACGTCATATCAGACTGCAGTTGCTGCACAAAACAAATTCAGTAAAGTTCCTAAGCTGACTTAAGATTGCATCTTCTACAGTTTATAATGGAATTTCCAAACTTAAGAGGTTATAAATGCTTCATACTTGAATTAGACTTTAAAAGAGTTTTGCAGAAAAACATTAAGGCACAAAATATTTTACCAAATATGGCATTATGTTAAATATTTATCCTCTGCAAGGTGACATATGATTGCTGTTAAGATAATTTGTAAGGATGTTTTGTTATGTTCTGCATTCCTTTAATGTTTATTCATCTTGTCCTCATGGTTTTTTAAAATGTCATCTAAATAAGCTTGAAAAATCACAACAGAATTGCAAAAATTTAATAATGTTTCAAATATGTGACCTTGGTCATTTTCAGAGAATGAGTTGGCAAAAAAATTCAATGACAACTAAACTGGAAAAAAGATTAGTCATGCTGCGCTCCACATTGCGCAATCTCTGAATGTAAAGTCATACCATGAGATCACAGGCTAATAAAATGTTAAAAATCTTATTAAGTATGCAATGCAAAAGAATAAATGCAAAAGTTTTTTCTTGATATTCTGTGAAATATGTGTCGGTCTCTAATTCTATTTGACAAATCCTCTTTTTTCCTAAAGTTTAGAGTGTGTCATGACAACATACTGAGGCCTCTTTACAAGTGGCCCTTCTTCTTAAAATAGAAGCCTTTAATTAATAAGCCTCCTCCCTCAGATATATTACTTCTCCTTAGAAGAATTAGTCTAAAAACCAACCCAAATCAAATCAGGTGAACAGGATGTCAGACCAAAGAAACAAAATTCTGTCCATGTCAAAAATGGCCCGATTTCATTAAACAGGAAGTAAGTGAGTGATAAATCTGAAATTGAATCCATGTTATGGGCCCCCGCCCTGATGCTGTATACCAAATATCAAGAGGCTGTGATAAGTAGTTGCTGAGAAAACTGTTACAAAAATTCACCATTTTATAACCTAGATTTTTCACTCTGTAAAATCGCTAAAAACATTGCATGCTGCAAAAGTCTTACTGTCTGAAATATGGATCAAGGGCTTAAAAAATCTAAAAATTATAGTAGTTGAACTTTTAAATAAACTTATTAACATTTTACCATAATTTTTTTGCCACCAAAAATATCAGATATTAAATAATTTCAAGGCAATTAAACCCAGCGTGAATACAAATTTATGAAATTCATCATAAAAATTGTCAAGCAAAATATAACCCATGCAGTGAATGCAATTTTATTAGACCTCACACTACCCTTGAAAGGAAATTATTAAAAATTCATAATTTTCATATTCAATATTCTCATACATATCTAATCTACCTTGAAAATTATAATATGAAAACAGATAAAAGATCAATTGAAATTTTGACACCTCATCTTGATGAAAATCAAACAGAGATTCACACAGGGTATCTATGTGAACATTTAGACGGAAACTTTGGTCCACTTTCTAATCGAAGATAAATATATCCTATGTTTAAAGTATCATCTAATAAGTAAACTTGGGAAAGATCATCTATTTGAAGATCTTGGAAGGACATTTGCCCCTGAATTTGACAGTTCAAGTTGTGATCTTGATTTTGGACCAAAATTAAATGTTATTTACCAGTAGATCAGTTCCAATTACAAAGATTGCTGTTCCTGTTTGGGTTGATGTGTTTAATAGCAGATCTAGGGGATTTCTATGGTTTCATTACTATTTTTAGGGTATCAATTTCGTGGTTTTTGTGGGTGGCCCTGACCTGCGAAATTTGATACCCAACAAAAAGGAAATTTAACATTGATCTGTATTCTGCAGACTTCAGAACCACAAATACATGTATAAGAATCCACAAAATGGTCCTTTTTCATCAAACCATGCAAAATTGGTACCCATGAAAATAAATGAATCCACAGTATTCTAGGTATTGAAACCGCATTTAGTTGCTTTAAATATCTTGTTGCTGTCGTGCCAATTTCAGGAAAAGATGGCCTAGAGCCCTGAGACTTTTTATCCTCAGTACATCACACATAGGCAACAACCCCTCTTTCAAAGATTTTCTACCTTGTTCTTATTTATGTGCTGCTTTTAATTGTAGCCTACGATATTCTAATAAAATTTGGAGATTAAATACAAATATCAAACTTTTTCAGGCCTGAATTAAAGAATATCATACAAACAAAAGAGCACCTTATTTATTCAACCAAACAAAATGATAGGATGACAAAAATGTCTCTTTTTTAATCTTTTTTCATAGTTTTAGTACCCTTTATTAATCATCTCAATAACGTAAAATCCTTCTAACACTGTTCACAAATTTTTTTACACACTTTGTATAATAATCGCACTAAAATAAGAACCAAACAAAACGTTAAATTTGTACAATTACCCCCAAACCACCAACAACCACCCCCCTAATCTTAACTAATATACAACTGACCTCTTATAATTCCCATAGTCAACGAAAGTATATCTCACAAAATAAGCATACAGATATCTCAAACTCTACAAGTTAAACAACTTGTCTTAAACTAAGTTATATAAGAAACTAATAGGAGTGTTGGGTTCAGATAAGCCTTAAATATTAGCCCCAGTCAAAAAACCATTGTTAAAAAGTCTTAAGAACTTGTTTACAAATTTTATCGGCCAATTCAAGTCTTTGTTTTCTTATTTTATTTATCTTCTGCCAAAACTATGACTCAAAGTGGACTTTCAGAACGCGATGTTTATATCCCACTATAGAAAACTTATCCTAAACATAAGAACACGTAAGACCATGATAGACCGCAGGTTTATAAGCACATTTGATAGATGTTTATCAGAAAGACAATATGAGATATTTAAATAAATTATATAAAGGTTGACGTTCATTCATAAAAGATGAATATTATTAAATAACTTAAAACAGCTGTTCAATTACCCAGTCTTTGGTCTGTGAGCATTTTAATGAAAAATGTCCCTGCGTAACTGACATCAAATTGGCATCGGGGTCGAAGATCTCCCAAGCAAAATACCCCACCAATACTAAAAATTGACGATTGCGTAGGACGTATAATTCCTGTCATGCTGATATTGTCAAATATCGTACATTTGAATACCTTTGTCTTCCTAAGAGATAGAATCTGCTGACAAACTGTTCATATGTTAAATATGCAAGTGTCAAATGGTTCATCATTATAAGACAAAATCTTATGATAACCCAAGAATTCTTTACCTATCACATATCTACAAGTATGAGGAATTATGACTCATTATTTTTTGTATGTGACAACAGAGTTCCATGCTACAAATCATTGCTTTTTTTGCCCAAAAAAGGTTTTTTAATAAATTTTTTTATAGTTTATTAGCCCCTATTTGGCTCGATGGAATTTAATGCATTAACATTGCTAGCAATATAAACTCAATATTTAATACATGTGTAGTATCTGATTTTAAAGCTTACAAACTCTTATTGTTCCAGTATTAATACCCAGTTTCTTTTTTTCTGGAATTTAATTGGCAAACCCTGAAAAACATGAATTTTGCAATGATGTAAGCAGTAAAAAGTCCATATCTCTATTGGAGGTCTAAATCTTTAAAATGAAGTCTATACTTGTGAAGATGGCTTTAATATTTCTACTTCCCATATTACATTAGCTTCCTCTGGTAATTCCATGAAGTATTCAATGTGCACAAGTCATGTGATAATACAGACTTTTTGTCTGCTTAAAAGTTACTGCTTAATTGGTAACATTGGTCCATTTCCCAGCCCATTAATCTCAAAATGCTCCCCCCTTAACCTGACTGTATTCCATTTCACCTTGTCCATATTTGTTGATAAAGGTCAAAATAATGTTAAGGAAAAACAGACATAGCGTATTTACTAGTAAAATTTACTAGTTTTTGATATTTATTCAAATTTCTTCAAAATAAACTTTGATTTATCTGTTTTCGAAAAATATTCTCATGAACCCTATAATTTAGCCATCAAATCTATGAACTATGGCACTGATATAAAATGTCCAAAAACTCTTTAAAATAACAAATCATCAAAAATAACCATTTAAAATTCATATCATTTTTCGTATCTCATTTATTCGTAAAATATCAGTGTGAATCTAGGTATCATGGCCGTAATAGCCAAATTTCTTTTCATAAACAGTAACAAATAATGGCGATGGTTATCGTGTTGAATATTAAAAGGGGTATAATTTTTAACCCACGATTATCAGGTATCATAGAAGATATGACGAGAGAACTAAGACACGATAATATTGAATATCATAACAGTAGATAGGAGGTCAAAAAGGGATCTTTAAAAAATCCCCTAATACTTTGCTTATCTTTTATTTATATTTTTTTATTTGTACTTTAATTATGTCAATAGCAATCACATGTCAGTTGACTTTAGAACCACAAAAGTTACCAAAAGCATTCAGTCTTTAATTTTGGAGATAGTTTCTGTTTGTTTTTAAAAGTTCACATCAGACTTGAAAAACAACAAATAATATATGACCGACTAATCTTGAAAGAGGAGGCAAGGTACAACTCATCCAATTAAAGCTGCAGTGTACCAAATTTAAAAGCAATCTTTTCAGTAGAAGTAGAGAAATTTGTTATGAAAGTGTGAATGGACTGACAGACAGACAGACGGACAAGGTGATTGTAGTATGTATTGCTCAGTTCTTACAAGTAGGTATGAAAATTAAGAAAGGCATGAAACAGCATCAAGCAACAAGAATATGCTTTTTTAGTGCTTTCATATAGAACTAAGGCAAAAAGACATGTGAAATATCATATGGCCAAAAAAAAATTCCCCTTGTCTTCAATCTACTTGAGAAGAAACCTTTATCAATTCTATATACACATCTAAAACCATGCAGGAGAGAATTAATACCCATAAATCAACGCTATGATCAATAGGTCATACAATCTTCAAAGAAAACTTGACAACATGCAAGATTTGGCTGTAATCTTAATCCAATTTTACTGGCAAAGGTGACAGAATTGGGTGGTTTAAGATAACACTATATCTATTTATTTTGGCTCTAGTCCTTCTTGTATTAAACATAGATATAGAAGTAAATTAAATTGAATATCCAGGAGTCTTTCAGTCCTGCATTTAGATCTTGTTCTGATCCTTTGGTTGCACAAGATATAAACTTTACCAAAGTCGTTCATGTGTAAAATATAGGTCACAGTGATCTAATTTTTTTATTTTTTATTTCTCAAGATGGAAAAATATACCGTACTGTAAATTTGAGCGTGTAAGTCAATTTGCATATAAGTTGCACTCCTTAGTCAGCAGAAAAACTGAAGTATTTGGCATTGACCTGCATATAAGTCGGAGTCAAAATCAGGTGTACCGGGGTATGCATGCTTAAAGTCATAACATCATTTTGAACCATACAATGATTGCAAAAGCATATAATTTTTCATTACAATGTTGATATGCACTAGAAGACAGTGTACATGGTCGATTAAAAGTCCTTTGCTTATTACATGCATATCAAATACCTTATCAAAATTTCCCTTCAATAACAAATAGATTTAAATGCTTGTAAAACTGTGCATTGTTGAAAATATTTCATAAAATGCTGAGAATGCAAATTGGTTTGAAAAAACTGGGCGTTTGCAGCATAAACTGAAATTTCTTCTATGCAAATAATAATATCCTCGTTGACTTGCTTTTAAATAATGGAAGCTGGAATTGGTGCCATTTAGTCTCAGCAGTTTCCATATTTGTCTGATAAACTGATAAAAGTTATTGATTTATAAATTCAAAAAGTCAGACTGTTCTGGAAAATGGACCAACCAAAATTTCATTTTGAACATTATGAATGGAATTTAACTCAATGAGAATTTGTAAACTAACAGGTCTATGAAAACGAGAAAACTCTTACTAAACAACCAACTGGCAGAGACTGGATCTATATTCAAAGCACAAAAGCAGGTATCAAGAAATTTATCAGGTAATGATTTAATTTTGTTGTATGTATACCAGTACTGAAAGGACAGCAGCATTAAAAACATTGGAAGGAAATTAAGATGCTGAGTTATTATATTAAGTTCCTAAATTTCTTCAATACAAAAATCTATTTTTTAATCTAAATCTTACCTTACAGAAAAAAAATCCTTTATTATCAAATTTAAAAGCAATCCAAAAATCCCTCAAATCAGTAAAAAAAACATGGTACGAACTAATCCTAAAAACATCAAAAGAGTTTGGTTACCTATCGACAGGTAACACCAACCTAATACACATCACATCTGGAGAGAAATTGCCACAATCAATCTTATATATCCATCAACTTTAACAAAAGACGGTAAAAAATACCCGTGATCTCCCATTCATTAAGAATAACAGCTCCTAGCAGGCGAATTTCAATTTCAATACCGCCATATACAAAGTCGTTTGACAGTTCGATGATTCCTTTTCAGCGGTTATTTAAGACTGATATGATGTCCCGCAGTGAGATGGGAAAACATTTCTATACATTTGAAAAGTCAAAATGGTCAGATGATACAATATGGTAATTTTAAAACCCATCAGCGTACAACCCTATAAATTGGTTAATCCCTGTTTTTCTCGTCACATCATCATGTTTACCCATAACAGCAAGGATGGTTTAATGCCCTATTCTTGGAGTTTGAAGTATGATATGGGATAAATAATGTAGCCAAACTCCAAACCAACTTGTAGATTACATTTGAACATAGCACACTAAAATTTTGTGAACATTAATTGGCGACAAAAATTAAAAACCCAAACTTAAGATTATTTTTAACCAAAATATACAAAACTCAACATAATAGATCACGGTTATTTTATTTAGAAAAAAGTAATAAAGTCTATATCTTTTCCTTTTTATTTTAAAGGATAATTTAAGGTTTAACAAAATTAAAACAGGTTTATCTGAACATGTTTGTAAATACAGACCCTAAGCTTCCATGTAAAGTCTATTTAGATTACATTTACCAGTACTTTTTTTTAGTTCAAACTTGCACATATTGCAAAATGTAAAATATTAAAATGAAGAGGAAATCATGAAATTAGATAAAATGTGCATTGTATATCCTACCAACAATTTAATCAATGCCACCTAAAGTCATGATCGAGCTGATCATCAAAAAAGTCAAATCTAAATTTTGGAAAGGTTACCTAATTTGTAACAAACTTTGTGCACTGACTTTCATCTAAAGAAACCACCTTAAAAGTACAAGATGCCATAGACCACACCAACTTTATGTTTAATGACCCTTTTTTACTGTCCAATGACCGCAATCTTTATAGGTGACTTAAATAGTGACTTTTAATGATCATTACAATTCACTTAAACATCATTTTCTCTAAAATTCTGAACATAAAAACTTTCAGATGACCAACTCATCATAATGATTCATAAGACACAGAAAAACAAGGTTTTATTTCATTTCACTCAAGCGTAATGCCCTCGACTTTGGAGATAAATTATATTATTTAACGAAAACAGCTAGCGTTTCAATAAATATTTCATTTGAAAAATTATCCTTAAAATTTATGCTGGATAAGTTTCAAATGATAATCATATTTATGAATGCGCTGTCGTAAAATTTTCACCTTCACATTATTTTTTATTCCATTCAATACCACATAAGGAACGGGGACCACATACGATTTTTTTTCCAAAATGACATCTAAATTGAAGAAAGAACAGATAAGCGTCTTTAAACGGAAATGAAGCAATAAGACTTGCCATTTAAATCTACATAATCTTTATGGATTTTCATAATAAAAATTTATGAAATTATTGAAATATGAAAAAGTAATTGAAAACCTATAAAGATAAAAATATTCTACAATTAGGTCATAGTGAACTTAGTACAAATATTGAACAAGGCAGTGATCTAGTTCATGATTTTGTTAACTTATCAAAGCCTGTTGTTCATTGAATGCATGTTAAAATTAAATTTCCATTCAAGAAACATTACTCTATACACTCTTTAAAACTACAATGTAAATAATAAAAGAAAAGAAAACCACATATAATTTTACCTAACTAAATCTTAACTGATTCCATTCTTAGGTAATACCACCTTAATGCATTACCTTTCAACATACCCTTAACTAAGCTTTGAATCCTTTCCAGTGAAAATAACCAATTAAAGAAGAACTATTTCTTTAACTGTAGTGCTAGCTTTCATGTACCTATTACCCATATATTTTCAGCTATAATCTAGCATCTTTCATTGTGGCTGGCTTGTCTATTTCAGCTAGAGACCAGAATTAATAGAGTGCCGTTGCAAGCTTTCTTTCAAGGAGGGTGCAGGAGAAAAGATCCTACTGTTAAATGGTGGGTTTTGGTGCATTCCTAGAGTGTTTTTTTTATTATATTTCTGCAAAAGGTGGGGGTCGCAACAAATGCACTACCCTTTCCTAGACCTTGCCATTCCAACTTAGCATTGCCATTACAATACAGGCTTTCTGGGTAGTATTGTACGTTAAAGTCCAGATTTTGCTGTCTTATATTTACCCTCATTCTGTTCTCTCAGCTTTCTTATTCTCCCTCTGATCTTCCTTCTCTGTGTGAAGTCACTGCATTCTTTTAACTTAAAAATAAGTCATACTTATCAATTAATATGCACAGTTGCTGAAAGCAAGTTATTTTTCAGGCATTTTAAGTACAACGATTGATAATGTGTTAAAGAGCTACATATTGTAAAGGGGACTTATGTACATGTATTCCAAATATCAGTGCAACCATTTAAAGAAGTGCTTGTGTGATTCAATTTTTAGATTGATTGATTGATTGATTGTTGTTTGCTTTATGTCCATGTGGCGATATTTCAAAACTCTTTTTGTTATACCGGTATTTGATATGCCAATAATTTATAGGCAGGTATATTTTGCTTTTTTTAATATTTAATATGCTATCAAACATTTATTCCAGGATTCCAAAATACCACAAAAATAGTATTCTTAATCTTCCATGCAAATGTGTCTCCTAATTAAGTCACTGACAGCAGTTCTAATTCTACTAAGAACATGTTTGTTTGAATTTCATAACTTTGCTGTCATTTGTTGTTCTAATTGTGATTTTATAAATTGTATAAAATTTCATAAAAATCTGACAAATGGTTTCATGAATTCAGTTATAAAGATGGACTTGACCTTTAAAACACAAGGTTAAAGTCGAGGTGTAGGGAATAGACAGATAAGACTATGTGTCCTGCAATTTTAGTTGGCAGGCAATAAAATTATTTAGTATGCATTAACACATGGTTGCCTTATCATTAACTACATGTAAAAAATGCACAGCAAACCTGTTTTTGTAAGTCTTGGAGCATTTGTTTGTAATCCTCTTCATTCAAACACTTAGGTGAGTCTTCTTTGTTTTTCTGACAGTCACTACATTCCTCCATAGAGTCTGACCTATCTACACTGACTTGGCTAGTTATCTCTCTTTCTTCACACACAGAGCCAGTTGTGTCCCCTTTATTATCATGTGACTTAGAATGTGAGGATCCTTCCTCAGAATTGACCTCATTGTTTAAATTTTCCTCATCAGAGCTTTTTTGGTTGCAATTTTTATGTGAAAGTTCAACAATTGTATTACAGTCTTTCACCATTGAGATTTTAAGGGGAAATTCATTTGCTTCATTTTGAAATTCATTGCTTGTGACAGTTAAGTCCTCACTAAAGCCAGACGAGACAGAATCTTTGGAATTCCTGCAAGATTCAATGCTTTTTGAGACATTAAGCCCATTCAAAGTCCTATTATCATCTTCATTTGAGTGATTTATTTCATGACCCAATGATTTGTCAATGTCATTGTTCAAGTCATTGCCATTAGTTTCACATTTTGTTTCATTGTCATTGGGTGATTTCAAATTAATTTCTTGACTAACAGAATTCTGTTCCGTTTCATTAGTAATTGTAGAACCACTTTCATTTTGATTGGGTGAAATACTACATGTTCTATGGTCAAATGATTTTCTTCTTATTGCTTCTGTAATAACTGTCCCACTTTCATGAGAATTGGAATTCCCATTTATTTGATTTTTCTTTAAAACTTTCAAAGAATGAGTCCGCTTGACCCCATTACTGGATGAATTTGTATTTCCCTGAGTCTCATTTCCATTACAGAACACGTGGGTATGATTCGATGGGTTGGCAGTTTGTGGATTTCCTATGGTCCCAATAACTAACTGACTCCTATAGCTCTTTGTTTGACCTTCCATACTGGATTCTTTAGGACCAGTTTGTATATCAGATTTTGTAACTTGCTTGGGAATGTTTGAAGTAATCTTTCCAAGACTAAAGAATCGACAAACTGAAGTTCTCTTTCCTTCTTGGTTCAAACTATCATCTTTTTTGCTAAATTCCACAGAATTTGTTACATCATCTAGATTGTCTGGATGCTTTGAATCACAAGTGGTTTCTTTGGCACAATTGAAAATGTTTTGTTGACCTGATGATGTTAAATTTGGATTACTAGACTCACTAGTGCTAAATTCTACAATGTCATTTATAGATTGTAAACTTTGTTTAGAATTATCTGCCCTTTGTATATGGTTTTCTTCATGATTGTCTTGGACTAATTCCTGATTGTTTGAAAGAGATTTTGATTCAGAAACAGTTTGCTCTTTTAATGAGCAAAACAATTCTATTTCATTTGAATTGTGTTTGTGTTTTATCAAAGCAAATTTATGAATATTATTACTATCAACTTCCTTAACATCCGACTGGACATCTGAACCATTGGACAAAACAATTTCCGATTTGACACAAAACTGATTGACAGATGAGTGACTAGTAGAGTTTTGTCCTACATTTTCATTATCACACTCCTGTAAAACTCCATTTAAATTGTTTTTGGCAGTGTTGTTTTTCTCTTCAAGACTTTTCAGGGATTTCACATTTCTTGGGCAGAATGAGAGAGGCTGAATTCCACCAATGGATTCCTTGTTGAGTCCCTGTACTTCACGCAGAGCATTTCTGATTTCTCTTCTTTCTTGGTAGTTGGAAGACTTATCAAGCTGAAAGGAGAAAAAAAATTATTTATAAAGTAAATAAAGCTAAAACTGTGTGCAAGTAGATCACTAAGGACAAGGCTGTGAGGATTTTTGAAGAAATAAGAATATGTCCAAAAGACAAAATGCTCCATCTGGCAACATTTAGGATGGACGGACAGATCAATGGACAGACGGACAAACAGATGGATGGACGAACAGACACACAAACACTTTATGCCCCGCCTACTTTCCTATTTGGGGCATGAAAACTTCCTCTGAAAGATATTTTATCCAAATAAAATGAAATTTCTTCATGTGGTCAGAGAGATGTGCTGGCTGAATAAGATGGTGTTCACCCCCTTAACCTGAATTGTTAAAATTTTAACGGTAATTTAGGCTTTTTTTACAAAATTGGTATAAATTGGTATAAAAACTATTGCATTTCTGACAAATTTATCACATTAGCCCCCTTAAAACTCCCCCAGAGATGGACAGATAAACAGGGCAATTGCTATAAACCCTAAAAGCAAGGGGAAAAGTTTAGGATTCAATAACAAAGTATTAACAAGTTTCTTATCATAAAAAATTCTTCTTCATTTTTTTAATAAATCTATAACCATTGCTTTAAGAATCACATTCTTGATGTACAAAACAAAATTATTTATTGATCAAATAAGAACTTGGTGGATATGTTCCGGCTGAAAATAAATCTGAAGGGAATATTATTAGACTGTCAAAGACTACTGGTTCATAATAGAACAAAAGCTGATTATCAAGTTCTCGAAATAATAAGTTTAATCGACAAAAGTCCTCTCTCGTTTGTTCAAATGGAACACCAGAAAAATATTCAGCATTGGCATGCAAAAAAAAAATCATGGGGAAACATGATAAAAAATCAATGAAGCCCCCAAAATATTATTGAAGTCAAAATCAAAATGCAAAAGCAGGCTTCTCTGAAAGGTTTTAAGACATTAATTTCATAGTAAAAAATATTACTGTTACTCACTTTTACTTGGATGATGTTCAAAAACAGGTCATTGGCCTGTCCTTACGTGGACAAATAAACAATTTGTTATTATTTCTTTAAACTTTTTATGTATCAGTTTAAGCATGAAAATAATATTAATATTTTTCTATATCACAACAACATTTGACAAATCTATTCCGACAATTTTTATAGGTCTTATTATTCTAACATTAAGGGCCCCATTTGCTCAATGATGATTCACTTTTGATAGGTATAACGGATGCTTAACTTTGAGGGCATTGTGTATCACAAAGGTTGAGGACCTTTATCTATGAAAAATGTTTATATCTCCATTCGACAGAAACATTTTTAAAAATTTCAAAGCATCATTAAATTTTAACCATCAATTCCAAATCAGATATATGGAATATCATTTGAAACTGGGCATTGGAAAAGATTTGAAGGGGAAATAATCCAATCACTCATACAAACTAGAATGTTCATTTTTCCATGGAAGATGTATGTCTTAAAATATTTGGTAGACAGGAAGTAAATGACTAATGGGCATAAAACACTGTTTACAACATAAAGTACTGTAACAGAAGCTATAAATGCAAAATGATAAGAGACACGTAGTTGCCGAGAAAACTGTGACAGAAATTTTCATGATGTCACAGCACATAGGATGCTGGATGCATATTAAAGGCATGAGGCCATAAGACAATGAATAGTGCCAAAGGAACCCTTTTATAAGTTGCTTTGAAACATGTTGCAGGTGACTTATATATTTTCGAGTACTGGGATATGTGTTGGAAAGACACAGTTTACATATTTCCAAAATTTGACAGCGTTTGGCTGTTTCTTTAAAAATTGATAAATTTATCTGTTTGGTCATTGTTGTAGTATTTTTTGGCATTTTTTTTTAATCAAATGTAATATTCTACCGGTTTTCCAAGTTTTCTACTCCTAGCGTGTCTGATGAAGGTTAATCCAGAAAAGCGCTTCACACGCAGTGAAATTTTGCTTTTGTACATTTATTAAAATCATTTCAATATGTGGGTCGTGTCTTTTTGGTACATATTCCATATTCTTTCGTTTTTAATATTAAAAACTTAGATTTTTCATTGAATGTTACTATTTTCTAACACTTTAAGCTTTTTCTTTATATAAATGGATTAAAAAAAATATTCTTGTTATTTCACAACTATAATTGTCAAAAAAATGCAATATATGCATCAATTAAAATGTCAAGATTTTACAAAAACAAATCTACATGTCAAAACGAATGAATATCTTCCTTATTATTAGAAAACATCTAAGACAAGGGACGTGCTTAGCATTTTAACAGGCATATCAAATGTCAAAAACAATCACATCACCCCTGATAAGTCATCAAGGACATTTGTTCAGTGGCTCACTTAAACTGCAGACAAAAATAAACTTATTGATATGCAGATACATTCTCTTGTCTTTATTTGGTTGGTTTGTTGGTAGAAATTGTGTATTGCCCTTTCATGTGCACCATTTTTGTGTGGTCTTATAAACACTTATTGATATGTGTGTGGTTCCTTGTCTTTTTTTGGTTGGTTAAAATTGTGTATCATGCCATAAATAGTTCACATAGAGTGGTCATTTAAAAGATAAAGGGTCCTTTTCTGCACATTTCCAACTCTTAATGTAGTTTTGATGCAGTTTTTAAATACATTGAATAGTTAAGAGAGCAACTATCCATTATAAACTTCTAGATTTTTAGATCATTTTTGTTTTTTTTTTACAAATGGATTTCAACAAGAGCATTCAGGATATCTACAGCATATTTAACAGCAATACAACTACACCAAATGAACAATAGTATGAATACATATCTATATCTGTAATGGCATATTTTAAAATCTGAAGAGACCACAAATTTGCTGAGCAAATTGGTAAAATATTTTTTTGAATATCACAAACAAAAGCCAAACCTTATTTTTCTTACCTTTAGAATGAACTACGTGAAATTAAGTTTCCTTCATCAATTGAAATATATTATTCCATTACATATCAAAACTACATGATATCTATAACCAAACAAATTCATATCCCAGTTAGAAACTAGACTTTAAAAACTTTCACCAGTCACAACAATATTATGTCAAACTCGATGCAGACCATTAATTCATTAAAATCCACTCGAATGACAATATACAATAACATATACTCCCTTTGTATAACAGAATTCAAATTCTTTTTATAAAAAAAACAAACCACAGATATATTAAAATTCAAATTCAAAATAAATTCACTGTGTAAGACAGTATATCAAAATACATTCATAAATTCATTGCATAACTTTTCGTCTGACAAACATGCAAACTTACCTTCTCTCGAATCGTATTTCCATAAGGGTGAAAATAGATAAAAGACGATATCTTCCATGTCTTTGAAAATGAGACTTAACCTTGTAAAAACAATAGGGCTAGTAAAGTTATTGTCATATTTGAAAATCGGTTAAAGAAAATTGTTTACGTCAACATGAATAGAAAACAGATTGAAAATTTGATAATCAAGCACACCCAATTTTAATTATAGGTTAAGAAATGAAAGATAATTAATCAAGCGCACCTTTAACATCTATCTTCCGAAGGCACAAAGAAATCTGAAGAAAAGATCTTCAAAATGCATGCAGTCCTTTTTGCTTATCTAATTCTTTCTAAAATACCTAAAAATTCCATTCATTTTGCATTTAAAATTCAAACGACAAGTGCAAGACTAATTAGCATAACTGTAATTAACACAGTGAATAGGTAAATGCATGAAAAATTAAAAAGCCATTACATTTAACGAAGACCAAAGTCTCTAATTGCATCTTTTTAAAAGTTAGTAATCAGATGCCTGCTGTGATTTTAAATACCGTTTAAGATGAACATTGATGATAGTAATTCTTAGTCCTGCTTAAAAAAGGTAATGCAATAAGAAATTTATTTTACATGTATATACTAAACACAAATTCAAAATAACTTAAACTAAATGTAAGCAAGGTTGATAATTAAGCTTCCTGCTTTGGATTGAACTTCAAATTGGAAAAAAGAAAAGTCCAATTGATCTCTCTTGAATGATCGCTGATGCTGCACATCTCTATCTGATGTCAAGACTTATCAAAACCTTTCAAGACTTTTAGGGTAAGTTGCAGGGGCTGATCCAGAGGTCCATGAAAGAGGGGGTGTAGTTGCTAAAAATGTCAAATTTGTGATGAAAATTTGAAGTAACTTGGTCAATTTTATACCCAAAAAAAATTCTCAATTTAAAGGGGGGTGTATGCCCCTCCGCCCATTTCTGAATCTGCCACTGGGTTATGCTAAATACAAGATATGGAGACAGACTGAGTCAGACCATGGAATTCCTAAAACATGTATTCCCCCTCAAACTTTCATTGAACCTCACTATTTTTTGACAGGACAAACATCACTCTTTTTATGCTCAAATGTCAACAAATCAACTAGACATGAACTCTTTGCCAGTTTGGTCTCTTCTAGTAAACTCTCACAGTTGACCTTGTTGGACTGAGAAACTGGTAGGTGCAGGGTAAAGTCATTTACCAAGATGACTTGATGAGATGTATTAAAATATTCAGCTCTTATTTCAATAGAAACCGAATGGTTTAAAGTGCATCATTTTATTGCTAATAGTACACCTTTTACAATTTAAACTTTTTACCATTTACTAATAGATGAGCCTGGCTCTAGATACTTTCAAATAAATCACACAGGCAAAATGTGGACTGCGTTTAACGTGCGTCTGACGTACGTTAAACAGATGTCATCTGACGCATATTAAATTGGCGTTTCTAACCGTGTACGTTTGACGCACGTTAAAAATTAATCTTGGCAATATTCTTATTTTATAATAAAA
This sequence comes from Arcuatula senhousia, assembly GCA_963971305.1. Lineage (NCBI taxonomy): Eukaryota > Metazoa > Mollusca > Bivalvia > Mytilida > Mytilidae > Arcuatula > Arcuatula senhousia. The sequence goes on from OZ020308.1 coordinate 33,263,677, forward strand.
CACACTAAATAAATAACCCACTAATTTCATACATTTTAGGAAACCACACATCTGAAGTATGGTAAACATATGTTTGATGCATGTTTAAAAAACGTACGTCTGATGTATGTTTTGACAATTATTTGACGTATGTTTACCGTACGGCGGTTAGAAACATATGTTAAACGTACGTTTATACCTACGTCAGACGCACGTTTTTTTACAAATGTACGTCAGACGTATGTCTAAATTTTGCCTGTTTACTCCTATCTCCTTTACATCAATCACATTAAATAAAATGATCTCCATTTAAGCGTGATGATACTTGTTTAAATGACATATTTCGCCATTGAGTTCAGAAATATTGCCTTAAAAAAATACAAATAAAAAAACTGTTTGAGATGAGGAAAATATTTGCATGAGAAAATGATAAAGGTGCAAGTCAATAGTTGCATGAAAAGATGATAAAGGTATAAGTACTTAAAGTTCCATCTCAAAGATAATATTGCATTGACATGCATAGATTTATTTGCATCGAATTTCCATGTCTTTGTTCTTTGGACCTTAGGCACGGACCATTTGATTTTCTGGGGGGGGCCTGGGATTTTTTTGAAAAAAATTTCCTGGCCCTGATTTTTGTAAAAAAAAATAATCTGGCCAGCACCTAGGTTGAAAAAAATAATCTGGTTTCAATCTTGCCTATTGAAAAAAAAATAATCTTGCCAACAAAATTTCCTTGCTTAATATGTGTGTGAAAAAAATAATCTGGCCCGCAAGGCGGGCGAAAAAAATTTCCTGACTCAAGGTAAAATCCCAGGCCCCCCCCCAGAAAATCAAATGGTCCGTGCCTTACAACCAGATTTTATGCAATAGTCTCAGTTTCATTAACCAAGGACAATCTTTATTTCTCGATTATAAAAAAAAAATAATAATAAAGACAAGTATTGCTTGACATGCATAAAATTTCATGTCTTTGGTCTTTATTCAATTCTTATATTAATCTTCAACTTTTTTGGATGCAACAGGGTTCGATCAGTATAATTGCTTTGACAGTTTTTCTGATCACTTTCTCAACTTGCCTTTTTTTGCATTGCATCTCCATACATACATGTAAAAAGTTTTATATCTGTACAGCATTTTTTTGGATGAAATCGAGTTTGATTGGTTTTATCAATTTCTCATCACATTCAAGACACTGCTACAGATTTACAGTGTTTTTGTAATAGATTTCCATGTCTTTGGTTTTATAACAACTAAGTTTAATAATATTCACTTTTAAAAAAAATTTCCATGCAACAGAGATTTGACTGATAATGAGGACCAAAGATCTCTAATTTTCATCACTTTTATGACGTTCTATATCTTTTTTTCTTCATGTTTTAATATTCTTCAGCATTCAAAATCACTTTAACTGAGAGCCATATCTCTATTTTTTTCCCTATGACAGCTCTATCCCTTTAACATGCATTATGCACCACATCTCCAAACAACACGAACAATTAAGGTTTTATATCTATCTTACATGCTCGGCATTTTTTCAATGTGATAGAGTTTGATCAGTGTAATCACTTTGACCTCATCTCAAGATGGGTGTAAGATTTTGGTGTCTATTGCAAAAACAATCCGCCCCACTTAAATAAATTTCAAAGTTTATGTTAATATTTATGCATTCTTTACTTAACGTACAAGTAATATTATGTAATTTGTAAATTATGAGGTCCCGGAACATGGTATTTACATTTTAAAAACAAATTTTAATTTCATAAAAGTTTGGATTTTTTGTACACCTTTTAAATTCTTGTATTTGTAGGTCAAAATATAAATTTGTTATTCAATGTCAAGTTTCTTCAGTGCATACTTTATCTATAGAATAAAAAGCTAAGTGAATTTATGCCCCTGCATATAAAAAGCAAAATCGGTAAAACACAAAGTTACACTTATTTCCCTTGCACTTTTTGCACATATTTTTTTCTACTACATGTATAAATGTTCATCCTATTTAAATGATTTTGATCAATGAAAAGACCTGTTGGGAGCTTGGAACAATTTTACCCATGTTCCTCACTGCTGACAGTTTGTTTTTTCCAATTGCAGATTTTTTTATATACTGTTGTGTCACAAACATTAATTCAAGATCCCATTATTATCCATTACGTAATACAAGAGGTAATGATTTAGAAACAAGAGACAGAGTCATTGTCAAACAAGGACATGTGTAAAGATGACATTCATGCCCCGCTGGAAAATATCAGTGGACCGGAACAAAACTCAAACTTGACCTGTAACTCATCATGGTAAGACTCTTATCTGTGACTATTTCCGAAAATCTTTTGAATATATACATGCAAGGATGTGAAAAAAAGTGCGGAAAACTAAAGTGTGACGAAAGGAAGGACAGAAGGAAGGAAAGATGGACAGACGAACGGACTGAAAAACTAAGTTGGCAGGGCATAAAAACTTATGGAACTTTTTGTTTCATTTCAGTTTCAGTTTTTTCAGCCTGTCAAAGGAATAAGGGGGGGGGGGGCAGGGTGCATTAGTCTTAAATCTGCCTCTGACAGGTATTCCAGTGGCAGATCTAGAAAGGGGGTCCCCCATTTGGAGCATAACCAAATTGCCCACCCCCCCCCCCTCAATTGGAAATTTCTTGATCTGCCACTGTATACCAATTGAAGTATCAAATTAAATTCAAACTTCAAAGGTATCATTATAATACTATAAATATTGCACCTGAATTCAAATGACAGATACTGACATATTTATAAGACATGCAATATACCACACCTACTTACAAACAATAATCACCCAACCATAAACAGAAAACCACAAACAAAATATCTTAATAATATATCAGTTATTTGTCAAAGTTTTATTTGGTTATGTTAAGTTTAACCACAACTACTGGTTCAATGACATTTTTAAACAAAATTTGCTTTGAGTTAAACTAATACACAAATTTTAACAAATTATTATTATTTGCAAGAATCTAAAAAAAAAAATTTAATTACAGTAAAACATGGTCATAACGAATTTCAGGGAAACAATTCATTCTAAGTGTAATTTGTTGTATTGATATAACTAATTTTGTTATGTCATACAACGAATTCATTATAGGCTTTATGGACACAAAACGTACATGTGGAGATGCATATTTTCAGTTCCTTATAGGAGTGTAATTTTTCATGTGTTTTGGCATTTGGGGAATTAAAAATAACTTCGTAGTATCCGAATATTCATTAAACAAGAGTTAACACTAAAGTATGTCTCGCCTGCCGGCACCATCAGAAACAATAATTCTTTCTTACTTCCACTATATTTTGAATTGACATGGAATTTCAGTTTCTGAGATCAAAAGATGTTTATAGATCTTGAACATTGTTAATATATGCAATAAAAATAATCAAAGTCACTCAACCGGAAAATCAAGGTCAAGGTCAAAAGATGAGGATGTAACTGTGCTAAGCTACTACTGGGGCATATGCATAATAAGTTTCATCAACCTAGGACTTATAGTTTTTCGAGATATGGAGGTGCTCGTAAAACTTTTCCGTTGCTATTATATGTATTGAAAATTGTCAAAGTCACTCAACCGGAAAATCAAGGTCAAAGTCAAAAGATGGGGATGCAGCTGTGCTAAGCTATTACTGGGGCATATGCATACCAAGTATCATCAACCTAGGACTTATAGTTCTTGAGATATGGAGGTGCTCATAAAACTTTTCCAAAAAGTTAACGCCGCCGTCACCGCTGCCGCTGCCGGTAAAGTAACACCTATGTCCCGCTCTGCTTTGCAGGCGAGACATAAAAGATTTCGTTATATCCATGACATTTTACATTGAAATAGCTGGAGTTTGGTTGGGGATTTGATAAAAATTCGTTGCAAACGACTTTGTTATATTTGAGTTTTACTGTAATATGACTCTTTTTCTTCATAGAAAAGTAATTATAGCTGAAGGTAAATCTGCTTTGTATTGGGATGAACTAACAAGCAAACACAGTAACAGATGGACTGACAGGCCCGAACACTATATGCCCCTTTACTTTCAATTGTTACAGACATTAAAAACAAAAGATATCAAATAAAGAAAGCGATTCACATATTTATTGCAACACATATATTGCTATTCAAGTGCTTGCCACTCGGACAGTTGGTACAAAACATATAGCACAAAGCCAGTCTTCCTATACAATGATACATCTAAATACATGTATGAGGAAAAAAAATTACCTTTGCAAAGTTCCACGCTTTACTGTCATAACTGCAGGTGCAAACCCCTCATTTCACTTCTAGTTCTTACACATAAATGATGTCAAAGTCACAAAATTACTTCAAGATAGCAAACAACAATAAAATTAATATCATCAAAACTTTGCAATTGCAAATGGAAAGTCACAGACAGTCCAAATTTCAAAATCTGCTGATTCATTTAAAAGCTTTCTCCAAATAATCATTATGATTCATTCACACGATTCAAACTAGACTTCCCTAACATATCCAACAAATATATTCCTAATTCCATGTATATGACTCTTGAAGATTATAAGTCTAAGTTTTCCTAATCCCAAATACTGATTTACAAATCTGTTAAAATTTAATAAGAACCCAGTCATAATTCCTTAATCCTCTGATCTAAATCTTCATAAAATGAGGTAAGCGCAATATAACTTTTATCAGACCTTTCAGGTCGATAATTCCATTATAGACCTTCATGGGGGTCATAATAGGATTTGAGTCTAGGCTGGCTATATGAAGAGAGTATTTCAAAAACCACAGGCGTTCATAAATCTTTAAGTTGGTTAAAGGTATCAGATGTATTTAGATATGGAGTAAATCATTGCATTCTAGACCAAAAACTTTCAACCACTGCACAGCAACATGCACTATGTATGACCCTATATTGTCAGTAATATCTTAATCTTTGTTTTCCTAACTGCCAGGCATGTAGTACGACTTTATCAAATCTTTTTTGTACTCTAAAGGATTAGCTGTCACTATAAGTTAAAATGGAACATTTCTACAAAGTACATGTAGATGATTTGGCACAACTTATCTTAACGGCAATCAAGATTTTACATACATTTCTTTGTAATGGACTTTATTCAGGTGAAAGATTCTAAATATCTAGATGATTTTATATACATTTATGGATTCTTCTCTCCTAAAAATTGTGTCTTCTTGATGCGTTGCTATGCATGTAATTATGTCAATCAGTGTAAAGCTTGTGAGGCCTATAGATAGGTTAAGTTTTTGTTGAGTTAAGAGTATTATTGTCTTAATTTGGTAAAAAAGCACAAGTTTTGCAAATGGCAATTATAAAGGTGTTGCATTAAACTTTAAAAATGACACCATCTTTTAAAATGTTAAATGCTACTTAAAACTGCTGTTCAAATGGTTCTTATAAAATAAATATCAAAATTTTACAACTTAAGTTTTACTTTAGCAGTAGTGTAATATAAAAAAAATTTCTCTTTTTTTCTGGTTAAAAAAAGAACAGTATTTTGTGTTCTATGTTGTTCCTGTTGCAACTTAGGGCGAAAACAACTAAAGCATAAATAAGAAGAAGATACCAAGAATAATTTCATAGTCCATAAAAATAAATATATACATAAACAGTAAACAAATTTTGAATTGATGAATCTTTCAAATTCCTTTTATACTCTTGGTTGCCTGGCCATGCTATGCTCAAGTAAAATGTTAAACAACTTATTGATAAAACAACTGTTTTGAGTACTTCAGCAACTCCCTTACAAACAAAGAAGTCCTGATTGAAACAGTCATATCTTATGATAAACAAAGAAGCCCTGTCATTCTAACTTATATTATCTTTTCAACTTGATTCTTGACCAACTTTAAGTCATGATAACCTAAGGATACAAATATCTTGTTTTTTTTCTGTCATGTCACATTAAAATTGAAATCCTTTCTGATGAGATTAGTCATAGGAACTTGACTTCTTTGTCTATTTATCTATAAAAATGTTAAAGCAAAATAATATTTTCAGCTTCAAAATTTTAAAGAAGCAGATGTATCCGGAATGGGGCGTCCTAATGAGGAAAGTCTGAAAGGGCAGAGACAAAACCAGTAACAGAACGAAAAATCAGACAACATAAAACACAGAAATACAACAAGAGTTGACACTAAAGTATGGCTCGCCTGCCAGCACCATCACAGAACTCATTGAAGGTTTAGCTGGGCCTTCAGAACAGTTAAGGTCAAGGTCGTGTGACAGGTGACAGAATTCCATTTAACCATCACAAAAATATCTGAAGTGTGTTCTAGATACCATAGTTATTGATAAACCATGAAAAAAGACCAACATTCACTAAGTCATGAAAATGGGTTCAAAGTCACATTAAATGGTGATGTCAGTTGTGAATACCATATATATTGCATAATCCCCAAATATCAGATGCCTAGCTGTATTATACTTTTCACTTAACTCATTTTCCACCCAAAAATCATCTATGTTCACAAAGTCACTGAACCAGGAAAATAGGGTCATGGTCACAAAACATGGTGTCAGTTGTGTAGACCAAAACCCCAAATGTTTGTATACCAAATATTAGATGCCTAGCTATTAAACTTTTAACTTAATTTATTTTCCACAAAAGTTTTATTGTTCCAAAAATCCTCTAAGACCATGGAGTCACTGAACCGTGAAAATCGTGTCAAGGTCACAGGATATGGTTTCAGTTGCATATACCATATTTCCAGGTGTCTGTTTACCAGATATCAGATCATCCTAGCTATTATACTTTTCACTTAATTCATTTTCCACAAAAGTCTTACAAAGAGGTTTTTTGGCCCCAAAAATCATCTAAGTCCACAGAGTCACTGAACCATGAAATTGGGGTCAGGGTCAAACGGCATGGTGCCAGTTACGTAGACCATAACCCCCAACTGTCTGTATACCAAATATCAGATGCCTAGCTATTATACTTTTCTTGGAATTCATTTTCCACAAAAGTCTTACATAGAGGTTTTTTGGCCCCAAAAATCATCTAAGTCCACAGAGTCGCTGAACCATGAAATTGGGGTCAGGGTCAAACGGCATGGTGCCAGCTTGGTAGACCATAACCCCAACTGTCTGTAAACCAAATATCAGATGCCTAGCTATTATACTTTCTTGGAATTCATTTTCCACAAAAGTCTTACAAAAAAGTTTACGCCGCCGCGGCCACCGCCACCGGGAAGTAATACCTATGTCTTGCCTTCAGCAACTTAAGTCGCAGGCGAGACAAAAACCAACTTTATAAGCAATCAATAACATGAACTCAAGTTGTAATGAGAGTAAATGAACTGAGTGACAGATGCTCCGGAAGAGTGAGCAAGACCAGCTTGCTATAGCACACCTGTTGCACTGCCAACAGTTAATTCAGTGTGTCAAAATCACTTTGACAAACCAACATCTGCTCTCATCTGGATTTGATAGACATAAAAAAAACACACAAACTCCATGACATGTTATAGCACAAAACCTCTGAAAAGTTTGGTGTTCAAAAACAAATACAAACAAGTATTAACTGTGATTGCAAGCAAGTCACAAAGTCCCCCAAACGACCCGTATTTGCCACTATTCTCTTCAGCATGTCAAAAAAACCCTAAATATAAATTTTCATGTAAATCGGAGCACTTTGAAAATTTCGACCCGATTATCTCCCCTGAGAAATCACATTTTTATTTATATCTCGAAAACCGTAAATATCGCTTCAATTTTTTTTTTCATATTATGAAAGAGAATGTTTTGCTCTATCAACCTACAAAATTTCAGAACCCTGCGCACCTAGGTTACCGAGATATTGCAATGTCCAATATTTAGTCCATTTTCCTGTTTCCATGGAAACGGCGGCCATTTTGAAAAGTCCGATTGTCAACGAAGCTTCTTTTCTTTACTATCTATTATCCTGCCAAGTTTCATATTGATATGTGGAGTCGTTTTCTCTGGGATCTCCGGACAAGTTCACGACTAAGTGGAAGAATCGGAAGAAGAAGAATAATAATTAAATTACAATCGTTCAAAGAACGATCGCGAGGTCTTTCCCTATTTGTGTCCTCCAATAGAAATAGATTCCTAACTGAATGAAACCATTTTTGGATATATCAACCTGGTAGGTACTCCAGATTAGAAATATTTGGTTGCTATGGACTTTTAGGTCGGTTGCTATGAACAAAACATCACTTCCGGTCATAAAATATTGAAATTTAAACTCAGCAGGTAGTCAGGAGTCATAAAATAGATGGTTGCTATGGACTTTTAGGTCAGTTGCTATGAACAAAACATCACTTCCGGTCATAAAATTTTGAAATTTAAACTCAGCAGGTAGTCAGGAGTCATAAAATATGTGGTTGCTATGGACTTTTAGGTCGGTTGCTATGAACAAAACATCACTTCCGGTCATAAAATATTGAAATTTAAACTCAGCAGGTAGTCGGGAGTCATAAAATATATGGTTGCTATGGACTTTTAGGTCGGTTGCTATGGACAAAAAGTCACTTCCGGTCACAAAAAGATAAAATTTAAACTCAGCAAGTAGTCTGGATTCATAAAATATATGGTTGCTATGGACTTTTCCTTAAGGTTACCTTGTTGCTAAGGACTGACCTTGACCTATGACCTTTGACCTTGGACCTAAATTACAGCCTAATCTTAACTGATTGTGAAAATATATGGTTGCTATGGATTTTTCCTTAAGGTTACCTTGTTGCTAAGGACTGACCTTGACCTATGACCTTTGACCTTGGGCCCAAATTATAGCCCCTTCCTAACTGATTGTGAAAATATATGGTTGCTATGGACTTTTCCTTAACATTACATTGTTACATATGGATTACTATACATTGCGCAATACTTTCCTATATTTAGTCATGATGCAATAATTCAAACTTGAGATTTGACCTATGACATATATATTTTCGGATGCAACTTATGTCACCTAAGACGATTGGTGAAGGTCCCAAGTCTGTAGGACTAACCGTTTTGAAATAAATTTTGTTAGCGCATCGCAACACTTTTCGGGTCAAAAACGCGTAACCAGGAAGGTGTTCGAAAAATTTTTTTTTGCATGACGAATCATTGCCAGAAGTCAGGTAACAAATTCCACACTTCAGATTTTTGATAACAGTTATGGTTTCTGAGCTAATCTGCAGACAAGGTTTTTGGGTTACGGGCAGATAACTCCGTTACTAAAAATAGATCGGTTTCAAAGCATGAGTCACGTCGAGTCCTGGTAGTGATGATTAAGTGTGCCAACTTTCGTTAAGATCGGTTAGGACACTTTTCGTTTTTTGAGGGAAGAAAAGAAGAATAATAATAATAATAATCAGAAGAAATACAGTAAGGTCTTTCCTTCTGTGGAAGGGAAAGACCTTAATAATAAGAAACGGTGCAAAAACAATAAGTCCCCAAACGTTGTTTGGGGGACTTAAAGATAGACTTTTTCTATAACTATAATATGTTTCATACCATATTATAAAAGAAAATAATTGCTAGGATTAACTTTTATACCAACATATCTATCTATTTAATAATTACTTTATAAGGTGTTAAAACACAAGGTACAAAAATCCCTTTAGGGTAACAAGTCTCTCTTTGTAATGACCAATCACTATCCATCACAATTTGTCTCCATGCCAATTATCCCCCTTTGATCACAGACCTTGTTAACCCATGTATCTCTATTTGTTTGGGACACTTGGACAACTTTTTCCAGTGACTGAAGAAGAAATTGAGCCTGATTGATAAATTATTATGCTAGAAATTTGTACATAGAAAAAATCATGAAAGACTGTTGCATTTTCATCTGTTCTTAGTTTTGGTAAGGGATGGGGGAGGGGCTAACTGACTGACTAAAAAGGGATCAAATCATTGTGACTCTTCAGTGATTTTGTATGAGTTCCACCAAATTTTATCTGTTGTATTAATGTACAAAGTTTCATAGGAACCCAAACTTTAATTTTTGATAAATTCATTATAAAAGAATAAGTGTGATTTACAATCATAATGACACTTGGACCAATAGACTTAAGACTAAACCAAAATACACTGAAGTGCTCCAAATCCAATTTGCATATTTTAATGTGATCTTGTCCTAATGATACATGTATTTGTAAACGACTCTTACAGATCATTTTCCCAAATTTTAACTTTAATGAAGGTCTTCTGTGACTGTCTTAGATGCAGGATAAATTGATAAAGTGTTTTGTATGAATATTACATAAAATAAAAAATACAAGCTTTTTCTGATAGAATTTGATGGAAATTGATGGATTTCCGTCAAGAATTAGACTTTTTGATAGAATACTGATGGAAGTTGATAGAAAAGTTAAAACCAATGGAAAAAATTCCGTCAACACATGCTTGATGGAAAAAATTCTACTATTTCCATTAAAAAATGCAATCTGCTGACGGAAATGTTAATAGAAAACTGATGGAAAATTGTCTTCCAATGGAAAGCTGACGGAAAATTGATGGAAAATCATCTTTTGATGGAAAGTTGGCGGCAAATTGATAGAAAATTGATGGAAATTATCTTTCAATAGAAAATTGGCGGAAAATTGATAGAAATAAAGATCATGACGGAAATTGATAGAAAAACTTGATGGAAAAAATCAGTAATGTTATAGTGTGGCGGAAAAACTTGCACCTGCTAAACTATTGATGGAATCTTGATGGAAAGTTTGACCTAAGTGCACTTGATGATGTCATCTATTACATCATCAGTTTTTTAGTCATGATTTTGCTAGCAGAAGATAACATGGTGTCTCTTCAATGAGATAAATTTTACAAGATGAAGATACTGTAAGTACACAAATTTTATTCATCTGTAGTGCATGTATTTCAGTTGTTGAATTACTTACACAATTTTAACTTCAGAAGTTAAAATTTTTCAATTTTGATGAATTATTTCCTTTTAAGATTTAGAAATAGATCAAATTGTCTAGCACAGCAAACACATGAAAAGGGAGTAGGTTTATTCAGTTGCAGTTTTAGATTTTTATTGTATATATAGAAAATCATTTATTAAAAGTATTTTGTTATTCCATATTTCCCCCTATTCCCCTGTTTATCAATACATGGCAGGTAATAATATTTTCTTTCCAAAGTATAGACACATGTACTCATGCTATACCTTGATGGGTAGAAGTTGTAAATGATCATGCCCATAACAATACACTAAAGTCAACATAAGCTCTGTATGAATGCAAAACTTCTTTGTGTAGATTGAGGTATGATATTTTGCAGAACTTTCATGTATTATGCTTTCTTTAATAGCAAATTGTCTGTTTTCTAATATAAAAAAATAAAAACAATGCTCATTTACACTTCTATTTCACAGAAAATTTACAATACATGAATAATTTAATTTAAATTTTCAAATTTTAGGTACACATTCTAGGTCAAGGCTATTGGCCTACTTTTTCAGCCATGATTGGTCGGATGGAAATATTTCTGTCATTTTCCATTCTTTTCTATCAGAGAAAAACGCTAACTTTCTACTGAGATTCCATCAATTTCCATCAAGTTTCCGTCAACTTTCCATCAAGAATCTGTCAATTTTCCATCAAGATTCCGTCAAGATTCCATCTAGTTTCCACCAAGATTCGGTAAACTTTCTATCAATTTCCATCAATTTTCCATCAAGTTTCCATCAATATTTTCCGCTACTTTTTTCCATCAGTTTCCGTCAAACAAAATTTTTGATGGAAAAACAGTGCCAATACTCCATCAACTTCCATCAACCTGATGGAAATTGATAGAATTTAGTGATGGAAAGTTGACGGAATTCTGATGGAAATCTGAGGGAAGGGTTGATTCATGCTTCAACTGCATACAAAATTTTAAAGCTATCCAATAAGTAATTTTAAACGTTTTTAAGAATAAGGATCTGTGTTTGTATTATTAGCTTCAATTGACTTGAGACCAATCAAAATATGAAAGAATTTTACAACATTAATTATTTCAAAAAAATGTAGCTCTCCCTCAGAGTTCAATTCAACAGCAGACGTTAGGTGCGTTTGGCCGTCTGCCAAAAAACTTCTATCAACTGCTTATATAAATGATCGCTTGATAATCAAATGTTGGATTGTTTTGTGATCAAGTTCGATCACACGTATAATTTATCAGCTTTTTTAATTGTCAAACGGGTTCAAAACGTCAAAATCTTTGCCATCTTCAGAGACAATAGTTTAAAAGAACCAATTTAACCTTTTTAAATTGCTTAGGTCTGAAGTTTTCAGTAACTTCATTAAGAAACGTGTTAAAAATCATGTTGATAGCCCAAAAAGTGTTTATGTAAATGAGGAATAATTAAATATGCAAATTTATGTAAATCTTTAAAACATGTCTAGTCTTATCAAATGCATGTTTAGAAAATTGATTTGATTTGGTTTTAATATATTTATTTTGCCTAGGAGGTATTCAAATGATGTATCAAAATAGTTCAGTAGTAAAAATTTAAAACCTTTTTTCGTTTGATTTGAACTGAAAGAATGAAGAAATTAGAAATTAGAAATTAAATATCAAAACATCCTTGTCTTATTTTTGTAACATTTCTTGAAAGCAATGCATTTTTCAAATTTAACAGAAAAATGTTTTAAAAATACACTCACACCATGTGCATAAGAATTAAATAACTCAAAATAGAAATAATGGCTTACTTTCATAAATTGTAGACCTGTGCATTATGACTCTAACTCTTTTTAACAGTACAGCTTGAATGGAATTTGACCTTCACCTTGAACTTTTTGACCAATGTTAAAAACTCAAAAATAAACAGAACTAAATGTTGTAATTTACTTCCCATTAAATTTGAGCCTACTTTATAAAATATCCTTAACAGTCAATTTCATAAAAATTAAAATCACATAAAATTGGACAAAGATGACCTCTTGACCTTCAATGACCAACTTTACTTCAAACATTCAATGAAACTAACTGAAAAAGTTTCCTGTATGACCTTCGTTGACCCCATTTCTGTGAAACTGACCTGATTTAAATGTCATTTTGATCATAATCAAGAGTAAGACTATCACCCTAAAGGAAACTCAGGTGTTTATTTTTACAGGTATCTTTCTAATATTGAAATTTTGGGCCTTATCCTTAGGCTTAAAGTTGTCAAATTATACAGGTTTATTTTAATACACCATCAAAATTTGTATACATATTACATTCTTTTCTACATGTTTGTATCTATATTTAAATCATAGGCAGATCAAAGGGGCCATGGTGCTCCAGCAGGTCCCCCCTCCAATTTGAAAAAAAACAAACATTTCAGCCTGACAAGGTCTGCCCCACCTCATTCAGTTAAGTCAAAGAGCCCCCACTGCTAAATGTTTGGATCTGCCACTGCAATTGGAAGGAAAAATGATAGAAAAAAGATCTGAAGCAATCAGTCATTGGCACAACAAAATGCCAAACAAACTAACAAAATGTCACTTTTTCATGAGATGCTAATTCACCTAAATAAAATAAATCCTGACTATGGAATACTAAGATGAAGACAAACTAACAAAATGTCACTTTTTCATGAGATGCTAATTCACCTAAATAAAATAAATCCTGACTATGGAATAATAAGATGAAGAATAAGTGTATGGAACAAACTTTTAACAAAAATCTGCAATGGAATACAACCAGCAGTCTTCGAGGACACTGCTCACTATTTAGTAATTCATCAAGTTAAGTTCAATTTTCAATAAATAGTTTTTTTTTATCTTCTTACCTAAAAGATTTTTCCTATCTGATCAATCCCAAACATGATTTTTAAATATGTAAATCAAGTTAGGTTCAATACAGCATATCCCGCACTGTTTAACATCACTTTTGTTTGAAATATCATACTTCAGAAACTTTAAATGAAACACAAGTTGTTTTTGTAACCTTAACAAAATACATTCTATCTATCAATATGCATCATATTAAAAAAATATTGGCTTAAAACACCTCAAAACTGCAATTAAGATTTATCACATATTTTATTGCCATAAAAAATTCTTATCTTAATTTGTATCTCTTTTCAAAAGGTGATGAAATCATATAAAGCCAAGCCTTATATCATCCCACACAAATTCACCCCTTTAAATTTGATTTAACATTAAAGTCACCTAATATGATATTTATCCAAATATTACAATATTTCAAATGTGTGAAAATAAATATCTGTAAATATTTGAAGGTGTTTAAATACATAACATTACATCATTTAAAATGTAACAACTTTCTTGTTAAATGTTTGAATTGCTAACTTCAGCTTATATCAAACAAGCTTTAAACAGGCAATCAAAAGATAGACAGTTCTTGCCTTTAAAGTTTGACCAGTGCAAGACAGATCTTATTCAGATACGGAAAAATAAATTATTATACTTGAGCCCAGCCAGGAGTTCACAAGTAGGCTCAATATACATGATACTGTGAATTCATTTCTTTTTAGTGAGTACCAATTTTTGTGGTGTGATGAAAAAGGATCAGTTCGTGGATTCTTAAATTCACGGTTCTTGAGTCTGCACCATACTAATCAATATTCAATTCCATTTTGTTGCTTATCAAATTTCATGGGTCAACCCAAGCCATGAAAACAACAAAATTTATATCTCACAAACAATGAAACAACAGTACTATCAAAAGACCCTGGAAAACAAATCAAAAAATGCCAAATGAAAAATATTAGTTAAAGATTTTTTCAGTCCTGATAGGGGCTTTCATGGTTTGAAACCCTCCAAAAAAATATTTAACAATAGGTTTGGGTTGTCTTTCAAATGTCCTGATTTTGGGATGACATGCCATCCAATATCATGAATTATATACCACATGAAAATAAATTACAACACACATTCAATCTGATATGACCACTAATCAATTGATAATAAAACATCAATACATGTATTTAATTTGAAAGTAATTTCATGTTCAGTCTAATACTGATAAATGGATAAAAAAAGTTCTATCGATTTTTACCTGCTTCTATCTTGCAATTAATAATGGATGAAATATAGGCAAATCCTGTAAAAAAATCTCAACAAACTTTTGTGTTCATGACAATTCCAAGATGATATCTGACCTTTAAAGCTACCATACAGAGGAAACTCCCACAATTAACCAATTTTTGTCATGTTTGTCATTATCTTCCACTAAACAAAATTAGAATTTAGACCTCTTCAGCAACGAAGACACACATACACACAGACTGATATATCTAAAGTTTGTAAGACCTAAAATGTTCTTCAAAGCATAAAAGTCACCCTCAATTGCATCTTAGCATCAATGTTTATAAACCAAACAGCACAACTGGTAACTACAAATTGTTAACCGTAAAGAAATCTGTATTTGCGTTAGTGTGTTGGTGTTTAACGCCCTCTATGGACGCATCTGGGCCATACAGGGTGGTCAGTTTTAATGGTGGAGGAAACAGGAGTACCTGGAGAAAACCACCCACCTTGGGCAGGTAAACTGACAAATCTAAAACTGAGAATTTGCATACAATTAGATTTTGGACAAGCTACTTTAAGTTGGCATCATTTATAGCAACTAAACACCCTCTAACATCCAACCCTGCATCTTCCCCTAAACTCTATTACATATCTTTAAATACTATCAGCCTAAATACATGTAGAGTCAATACCGCTTCTCTTTTATCACATGTTGGAAGAACAAAGCATTGTAACATGCAGTAAAATTATTTGCATTTTTTCACAAGAATTAACTTGTAATTCTTTCTAACCATAAATAAACAGATTGTCAATACAGAATGAAATTTTGATAAAAATCTAACACTTTCTTTTGTTTCAAAGGGACTTAAACATAGAGCTTATTAGATAGAATTCATTAATATTGCAAAATTTACAATACCTGACTTGAGAAAACGCAACCATAAATCCAATTAACAACGCATAAAACTAAGTATCAATGTCATGTGCTTTCTTCCAGCGTCAATTGATTAAGTTACGGTTTTTTCTATTTCATGTGGTGCCTGATACATGCAACAAACCACAAAATAATAAAATATTAAAATCTCAATTTAAGCAGGCTAATAATCACTTTTTACAACACGCAACTTACTATGAGTTCTATTTCATTTTTGTTTTCTGTTTGACCATATTGTGATATTTAATATTGGGTATCAATTGAAGGACTCTGATTTTATTGAAGAGGTCAGAAAGGTTCAGAATGTAATCTTCAAATCTGAAATATTAAAAATACGCCTCACTGGACACATTGAATTGTCTGCCCTTGAAAAGATGGACAGAATGTCAAAAGATCAACAAGTGATTCATTCAGTGTTAATTTAATTATATGTTTCACCAAATACAGACAGTTTTTAAAAGTAGCAGTGCTTAAATGGTCACTGATCCAGAGATCACATGAAAAGGATGCAAAAACTGAGCTATAAAGAAAGGTCCATCATATGGACCAACGCTTCAGGCATATATCTCCAATGCAATCAATTGAGAAAAAAATGGTAGTCTCAGCTCCAAATCCCATTATTGGTATTTCGACTATTCTTTGCTTTTTTAGTGCATATTTAGTATACCAAGGTGTTGTGTGCAAAATTTAAGAATTTTAGGCTTATTGGTATGATTATGCTAGAATCTTTAAAAAAAATGTTTCGAGGAAAGATTCAGTATTATACTCCAAACTTTTTGTAACGGTTTTCGGTATTCCAAGGGGTAGGGGGATTCGAGTCTCAGGTCTCATACAACCTACATTGGAAAACTTATTATGTTAAGACTGCAGATTTAAATTTGAACTATTACATGTTCAGGATCAAATATGACATATTTTGGCTTATAGTTTTGTAGCAAAATCACATGTTCATAAATATAATGATGCATTACTGTACCTCATCCATTGTATTAAATCCAATCCAATGATTATTACCTCACAAAATAAAATAATTTTTCACAAAATTAGTTGATGTAGTAAATCCCACAAACTTATTTTTTTAAACAATAATCAGTGAGCGCTATACAATCTATGAGCACTATACAATCTTAAAAGTTGAAATAATTCTATCTATTAGTCAATTCACACTTAAAACCCAAACTGGGTATGAACACCATCAGAAAAATCACACTTTAACAAAATTTCCATGAAACAGCACATGCTTATTACAAAAGAAACAACTGAACAAACACAAATACTAAGATAATAGGTCTAGGACAGAAGACCCCGGTGTCAAATTCAGTAGATAGTATATACTCTATATAGATTAGTCATATCATGGTCATGACAAAGGGATGCTTAAAAAGATAAAAAATACAAGTCCCTTAGAGAAAATAATGATATACTGTACACGAGATTAAACACAACCTATCAAAAACAATTCACAGTTACAAATGAATGAATAATAAACCATTTGCCCTTTGGTCAATTGTAACCAAATTTTACCAGTATTTTTTTTCTTAAAAAGATAACTTAATTCACCTGTCAAAATTGTTGTTGCTTGTTTTTTTGTTTTTTTTTTATTTTCATCAGTCATTTATAAAACTTGCATTGGGTCACTACATTGTAACCAAATTTTACCAGTTTTTTTTTTCTTAAAAAGATCCTTAATTTACCTTTCAAATTGTTGTTCTGTATTCGTTTTTTACCAGTCATTCATATAATTTACAATTCCAATTCCCTCAGAAGCAACATTAATCCAAATTTAAGTTCAAAATATAGTTCCACAATGTCTTTTGGCTTATAATATCCAAATTTAAGCATAACACTACATTAATTCAAATTTGTTTTGAAGTCTTTTAACACAATGCATTATTTAAACTGATCAGTAAACATATCATTTAAAAACAAAAGTCAAGTTAATTACAGGTAAATACCATGTTCTAACTTGAACCCTGTTTTACTTTTCCGAGCTATTGTTATTTTTCAAACGGTACTTTATCAAAGTTATATACATAAGAAATCGGGCATAAAATTGAAAAATGAACAACAGGCCTGCTCAACTGAGACTGGACGAATCATTGGACCGTGTGAGAAATGGCATCTCGTAAATCATGATGGTATCAAATTTACTCTGTATAAGTATATGATTAAAATACATCAGATTATTGGTGTTAAGTGTTTTAATACCTACTTAAAATCCCCACTTTAAAAGGCTTATAACAGCACCCTTCCTACGACTTTGAAGTGTCGATTTCTCAAACTTCTTAAGTTAACTTTTTGTCTTGGCACTATAGTAACCTTTGACTTTAAAGCTTTGATCGTTTTACTGTTATAATATTTCAATAAATAATAATAAGGAGAATCAATTATTAAATGTTAAGGATGCTAGACTTTTTTGTTCTTCAAAAGGCTGGTAATTTTGCAACAACTAAATTGCCTATTCATTTACATCAAAAAACCTCTGGTTACATGCCATAATTCTTTAAATTCAAGTGACTGAAAAACAATATTTTGTCTGTTCTCAATGGGATTTTTTAATTGGGTGAAAATATTATTTAAGTTTTCCCTGAGCAAAAAAAAAATTATTGAGGCAAAAAGTTTCAGATAATAAAATACATGTATGTGTAAATTATAAGAATTACATTAAAAAAATTGTTAGGTATGGTTACATTTTAGCTGTTACAAATTTAACCTGAAAAATGCAAATACAACTGAGAATAATCTATGCCTTTGATTTTTTGCAATTCACACAAAGTTTCCTACCTTTAAAACATATGCCATGTGGATGAACAAAATGCACAAATAATTGAGTACCTGTATATTTCATTTTCATCTTTTTTATTTATAAATGTTTAAGAAATTAAAAACCTTATAATAAAATCCCAAATGCTTTCTAACATATACATACAAAGCTGAAAGTATGTTTGTCATTCATAATCCATCTAATTCATCTATCAAAGGACTAAGAGACGAAATAGCTAATCAAACAAAATTTTATTTTGACTACAATATCATGGAATGTTTGCTTTTCAGCCTATTGTAGCAAACTTTCTATCAGTTTTGTTAAAATAATTCAGTATTACCATTCCTCCATGTTTAAATAAGTGTTATATAATATATTTAATTACCATACTGTTATACAAACTACTTGAAATCGTCATATCAGCTCATATTTACATCAATCAGGGATTATATTACCAAACATGCCTATGGTGGGTCGAAAGTGTTAGGGGATTGTAACTACATTTGTTTGTCATTAGAGAACATATCACAGGTAACGCCTATTATTATAAATGGAAATTTTTAAAACCTTTATGTTTGATGACAATCACAAAACTTGCACGAAAAATCAAAATACTAATATTAATAGGCCAAATAAAAAAATATGTGTGTTTCAGGTTTCCCTACCTGTCCTTGTTTTTCAACCCGACCCTAGACTTTGTATTGCCATTTTTGCTTAAGCACCGTTAAACTTGAAATATTCTCCTAATTAACCTAAAAAACAGATTCTAGGTCCCCCACTTGTTTAGTGGGAAAAAATCTAAGTCGGCTCATTAATTAGGAAGTAGATGAGTCGCAGATCTGAAAACGCATCCCACCATATGGGACCCCAACTGAAGCTGCATACCAAATAGTGAAAGCCTATGATTAATAGTTGCTGAGAAAACTGTTACAAAACAAAGTGTGACGGAAGGAGGGACATTGTTTCTGTTCCTGCTCCTCGTTGCAGCGGGAGACAAAAAAAATTGTTTTTAGAAATAATGTCTGCCTTTACCATTCCTATTTTTTCCAGCATGAAACTAGAAACACATCTTTTTTTACCTTTAAGTTTAACATTTTAATTAACTTATACTATAAAAACTACTCATTTATTCAATGGTCTGTAGAGGATAAGATATTTAACATCAAGAAGGGTTCTATACATGTTTTCATCTTTTCAAGAAGATATGACTCCCACCAAAAGCAGGTGGAATGATAAAAGTTACAAGTAGCCTACTGACTGAGATAAATACATGTAGCCATGACATATGATATCAGTTTTATTTACATGCCAAAAATAAACTTTGAGAATGGACATCTATATTTACATTTCAATGAATCAAAATAGATGTAAAATTATAGCAATACATACCCTGTTCATTAGTCTCCAAATTTCTAT
The DNA here is from genome assembly GCA_963971305.1 of Arcuatula senhousia. NCBI lineage: Eukaryota > Metazoa > Mollusca > Bivalvia > Mytilida > Mytilidae > Arcuatula > Arcuatula senhousia. The sequence goes on from OZ020308.1 coordinate 33,283,696, forward strand.
CAAATTTCCTTATATAAAAACATAAATTTTATTCAATGCATGATAATTCACTTTTAATATACTTTCTATATACTTTATTACAGTAAAATCAAACAATGGTATTTATGTATCATAAATAAAATTTAGTCTATATAACTTGAACATGTGGGGGCTAAACAAATATATTTTTTTAAGATTTATAAACTTTCTTTGACTGAGAATAAATTACAACAAATGTAGTTGTAAGATATGATTTCATACATGTCATACTTATTTGGTTTTAACTTTGTTTTGCTTTGTTTTTAAATATTAACTGGTTGATTACAAGGACACTAAATCAGATGATAGCATAAAACGACTGTCTTATGAGCTACTGACTGTTATAACGGTCAGTTGTTAGAAGGGACCAAAATATGGTATTGAAGGGGTAGGAGCAAATCAAGTAGGCTGGTAGCCCGTTGTTATCTGAAGATTAATATCCGAACAATAAGGAAGTTGGTTGCCAGCTTACAGATCAAGGGTGTGGTATTGAGGGGATAGGAAGCAGCAAGGGCAGATCCAGAGGTGGGGCCAATACTAGGGTTGCACAATATATCCATTCCGGATTCGACTCTTCATTTAGACGAGGTCATCAGGGGTCACAGGGAGGAAAAACGACGCCATTCAACAAGGGGCAAAGGGAACAGCATTTTCTATCAACGATTCTTCTGTAATTATTCAACTTATAGGGTAAACATCATTTGCGACTGACAAATAAACCAACCATCAACATTTCCAACCAATAAAAAATCAATCTTGAACAGAAATAAAGATTTTTAAGAAATTACTTTCTTCGGCCATTAGCATGTAGGAACCAGTTTTTTTACCAGTTCCTCCTCTTTTGGTTAAATTAGTGACCAATCCCGCAAATGCGCAACGCGTGTATGGGCCTGGACCCCCCTTTTTCATTTTGTCCCTTTTAACCACTTAATTTTGCCTGAATCATTTTAAAAATTAAAAGTTGATATTTCATCTCTTAGCATGAATTAATTTTCATATGAATATAAATCATAAAACAAACAAAAAACAAAAAAAAATATTCAAAATGAAACTAGGGGTCAGGCTCAGCTGCTTGTTTGCAATATCAGGGATGTCCAAAACAATCCCTGGCAATATGTTTCAAAAAGTGAGTAAAATTGCATGATTTTTTTAACAACGGGTACTTTTCATTCTTGTAAGTTAAAGAGAATGAAAATGATGTAATTTTGTATGGTGTGACTGTGAATTTTACACACTTACAAGTTCTCTCAGTGTCTCTTCATCTAATCCTTTGAGTTTTTCTCTCATCATGCTGTCTCCAATAATCTCCAAATCGAAAGTAGAGTGTTGCTAAAACAAAGGTCAATAATCCCGTGAACTGAAAAATGGTGTGTTCGATTCCAGCACCTAATTTAGTTCAAGGGTTAAAAGTCAAATAAACAAACTAAACAGCCACATGAAGAATACTTTCCAAGCCAATAAAAAGTCTCACAACTGAAGGTTGTAACCCAACCATTGATCAAAATACACCTCAGTAATAATTAATTACCAATAAAAAGGTGAGCGAAAAAGAATATGGACTTTGAGGAAACTTTATGGTCATCGATTGTTACGTATTTTATTAACTTGTAATAATGATCTATTGATCGATCATGGTTTATCAATGGACTACCCGTGGTATATAGATTTAGTACCTCATGTTATTTAAAACAATACAAATATATTTATTATTTATATCAATGATCATATATAGATCTTTATGTTTACTAAATTGATCTTTAATTAACAACTAGCTGGACTTAATCTAAGTATCTTTTTAGTCAGAAATTTTAATAACATGATTCATTCATTCCATCATGTATGTTCTTTAAATTCCTCGGACCTGTAAAACTATATGACTGTTCTAAATATTCACAGCAGGTCTATTAGTATGCATAATATACTAATAGAAAAAAATCACAAATTCATTTTGATACATTTTATCAAAAAAAAGTATTCGCGGCAAATTCATTTTCCTAAAGATCTTGACCAAAAAGTTTATTTTTAACGCCAACAAGAGATGTTTTGTTTGCAGTTTGAAATTTGGTAGTGTCAATTTGGAATTCACAAAAACACACATTTTTGAAATTAGGTTTTCTCGGCTGATTTTCAGCAAAGAGGTTTTCTCGGATGATTTTCAGCAAAAACGTTTTTCCTTTAAGTGGTTGAAAGTTAACAGCTTAAATTTTGGGTGAAAATTTTGATTTTTCATTTCTGGGGTTAAAAGGTGGTTTTTATATCTCAGAAACCGAAATAAACAAATTTTCAGATTTCACCCTTAAATGATCTGCATCATCCATTTGACATTCAGTTAAAATTCCGACTCGATAGCTGCATTTTTTATGATTTTCCGATTAGAAAAAAAATGGTACAATTGATTTTCCATAAGCATGCACAGTTTCTCTCCATGAGTATACTTAAAAATAAAATGATAGTTATCTTTGGTGCTAGTATAAATTGTTGCCTTTTATCAGAATGGCCTTTAATAATAATAATGTGGATAAGAAAAAAACATACCTCTTTGAGTACCATTCATATACATGCAGTGCTTGAATCGAATATGTGTGACTGTTTTCCTAAGCAAACTTCAAAAATGTAATTAAAACTTGAACAAATACAAATACAAATACAAATTTTATTAGCCAATTACGGGCCCAAAGAGGGGCATTTACAAATACAGACATATATGATCAGTATACTCACATATTATATGGAGTGACTATAATTTAAAAAGAAAAAAAAAACAAGAGTATGTAAAAAAGGAGTCTATGCACATTTATGAGATATATATTTAACAATGAAATTACTAAAATTAAGTCACATTACAACTTAGCAGGAAGGAGCCCAAGTCATCATCAGAGTTCTTGTATCATCATTATTGAAGCACCAGTGGAATTTATTAAAGTTTGATAACTGAGTGAAGTTAATATCATATTTTTGAATACTTTCAAATAATTATCCCCGCGCTAGCGAAAGCGCGGGGATAATGTTTTGCTGTTCGATGTAAGTACGTACGTACGTACGTCGTATGGCGTTAATGTCTAGGATAATCTCTGTAACCACTGGGAGTAGAAAGATGAAACTTAGGGTATTGATTGAATTGTGGGTGGGAACCCCGGGGTGGGGACTGTGTCAAAGGTTTCGGAATTTTGATACATATCCAACTATATCGGACATCACGTGACTTGGGTCACCAATACAGCGAGCGTTATATGGCCATGCAGATTTATATAGAAATGCACGGGCGTGTTATAGATATTTATGATATGTGATAAATTAAATCGTTTCCATAAAAATGTGCTGCTATGTTGTAAAAGTATAATAAATTACCAACATTTTGATACCATTTTCAATAGATATTGAACTTGGGAAATCACTTCCAATTTGATTTGAAAAAATGTTAAAAATACTGAAAAAATTTATATGGCTACCGTGTGAAAATGGTCATTATTTTTTAAAACTACCCTATTTTGATCGCAAATAACTTTTTTATTTTTAACTATGGTAAAAATGTGCTGCCCATGTGAATATCTTGAAACATGAAACTTTAAGATTATATAAACTATATGAGATATTGAAATTGAGAAATCACTTCCAAATCGATTTGAAAATGATAGAATTTTGTCTATTTTAACGATTTTGAGGTCAAATGAAACTTTATCTTGGTGGTAAAATACAAATTTTGATATATAACTATACAATTGATACCAGCTTATTTTAACTTAAATCGAATTATGGATAAAAACCTATGACAATGATTATAAAGGATGATAATTTTACAAAATATGCTAAAATTAATTACTGTAAATTACGTATTTTCTTTCTACTAGTTTTAATGTTAAACAAACAACACTATTTCTCTCTCTCAGCTTTTATTCTTTTTCTGTAATTTTTATTCTATAGTTTTTCCGGTTGAATAAATCATTTTAAAGTCAATGATGTTGGAGTGTAAAGGTAGAATTAATTTCTCAAACAGGTGCCCTTGTTAATTAGATGTCTACCGGTTCAGGTATTACAATATACATGTCATTCAATTAACATCCTGTCTTCCGCGCGTCTCACAGCGGGAATTACTTCAATTAGTCTAGCCACCTTGAACCCAATATAATCACAGCGGTGTGTCAAGTGAAATTTTTTCCTTTATACTGCAAATTATAAAAATTATACTATTTCTCTAGGTGTCTATGTATACAATAAGACACCTCCTAAAGCCGGACGAGAATTTTTTTCTACAAAATACTATGAAATAACATTTATTTATCCAAATGAATATAAAGATCTTGTATCTATGTTTAAATAAGATAATTAAATAATTCATTTTACGATTAAGATTTAAATCAATTAATTTTGTAAAATAAATGATATTAATATGTGGAATCATGAGAGCAAGCTATAGCTGTAACCAGTTCAAGGTAATTCGGCAACCAGTATTTCGTATTTTAGCAGAGTTATGTAACTTGATTATGACCGATATAGTTGGATATGATGCCCCTAGGAGCTGGGCTGCATATAGGTAGCCTAAGGGCACAATATTCCTTCATCACGCAACTCCTCCTATATATAGGTTATTTGGAATACAGAACTGAAACTTGACTCAGTAGTTGCACTATGGATATAGATTCTGCCGAAGGTTTCGGAATTTTGATAATGCCCCTAGGGTCTGGGCTGCATAGGTAGGCTTAGGGCACATTCTTCGTCACGCAACTCCTCCCAGGTTATTTGGAATACGGAACTGAAACTTGGCCTAGTAGTTGCACTATATAGATGTAGATTCTGCCGAAGGTTCAAAAATTTTTTGATAATTCCCCTAGGGGCTGGGCTGCATAGGTAGCCTTAGGGCACATTATTCCTTTGTCACGCAACTCCTCCTAGGTTATTTGAAATATGGAACTAAAACTTGGCTCAATAGTTGCACTATGATGTAGATTCTGCCAAAGGTTTCGGAATTTTGATAATGCCCCTAGGGGCTGGGCTACAAAGGTAGCCTTAGGGCACATTATTCCTTCGTCAGGTAACTCCTACTTGGTTATTTGGAATATGGAACTGAAATTTGGTTCAGTAGTTGCACTATAGATGTAGAGTCTGCCGAAGGTTTTAGAATTTTGATAATGGCCCTAGGGGCTGGGCTGCATAAGTAGCCTTAGGGCACATTATTCCTTATTCACGTAACTCCTCCTTGTTTTTTTTTTGGAATATGGAATTGAATCTTGGCTCAATAGTTGCACTATGGATGTACATTCTGCCAAAGGTTTCGGACTTTTGATAATGCCCCTAGAGATAGCCTAAGAGCACATTATTCCTTCTTCACGTAACTCCTCCTTGGTTTTTTGGAATATGAAATTGAAACTTGGCTCAATAGTTGCACTAGGGATGTACATTCTGCCAAAGGTTTCGGAATTTTGATAATACCCCTAGAGGTAGCCTAAGGGCACATTATTCCTTCGTCACACGACTCCTCTCAGGTTATTTGGAATACAGAACTGAATCTGGACTCAGTAGTTGCACTATGGATGTAGATTCTGCCGAAGTTTTCGGAATTTTGATAATGCCCCTAGGGGCTGGGCTGCATAGGTAGCCTTAGGGCACATTCTTCGTCACGCAACTCCTCCCAGGTTTTTTGGAATACGGAACTGAAACTTGGCCTAGTAGTTGCACTATATAGTTGTAGATTCTGCCGAAGGTTCCAAAATTTTGATAATGTCCCTAGGGACTGGGCTACATAGGTAGTCTTAGGGCACATTATTCCTTCGTCAGGTAACTCCTACTTGGTTATTAGGAATATGGAACTGAAACTTGGTTCAGTAGTTGCACTATGGATGTAGATTCTGCTGAAGGTTTCGGGATTCTGATAATGCCCCTAGGAGCTGGGCTGCATAGGTAGCCTAAGGGCACATTATTCCTTCGTCACACAACTCCTCCTAGGTTATTTGGAATATGGAACTAAAACTTGGCTCAATAGTTGCACTATGGATGTAGATTCTGCCAAAGGTTTCGTAATTTTGATAATGCCCCTAAAGGCTGGGCTACATAGGTAGCCTTAAGGCAATTTTTTCCTTCGTTGAATAACTCCTCCTTGGTTATTTGGAATATGGAACTGAAACTTGTTTCAGTAGTTGCACTATAGATGCAGATTCTGCCGAAGGTTTTGGAATTTTGATAATGGCCCTAGGGACTGGGCTGAATAAGTAGCCTTAGGGCACATTATTCCTTCTTCACGTAACTCCTCCTTGGTTTTTTGGAATATGGAATTGAAACTTGGTTCAGTAGTTGCACTATGGATGTAGATTCTACGAAAGGTGTCGGAATTTTGATAATGCCCCTGGAAGCTGGGCTGCATAGGTAGCCTAAGGGCACATTATTCCTTCGTCACACAACTCCTCTCAGGTTATTTGGAATACGGAACCGAAACTTGGCTCCGTAGTTGCACTATGAATGTAGATTCTGCCGAAGGTTTCCGACGGAATTTTGATAATGCCCTTAGGGGCTGGGCTGCATAGATAGGCTTAGGGCACATTATTCCTTCGTCATGCATATTTCTATCACTCCCACTGCCAGGGAAAAGACTCATATCAATACATAGTTTTGATAGTACTAGTAGTGCTCATTATAGTCATAGTTTATTTCTTTCAATTTTTTTGTCCTTATACTATCAAACACCAGAGTAACGCGGGGACATGCAGCGTGGCTGCTTCAACTAGTTTATTTCTGAGATCAGAAAACATAGGACAAGAGGTAAAGAAATGGAGTTCATTTTCAATTTCATTCAGATTGAACAAATGCAGATGGGGGCTCCGTATTTTATTTCTTTTATTCCTCTAGATGATTTTCGACAAAATTTCGACTGTAAACCCTTTTTATCCAAAATTCTGGGAGGATCCCACTTAAAACATTTCCAAAAAATATAAATGAAAGTTGACGCATTTTGAATTTCAGAACTAAACATGTAACACGCTTAATGTTATCCTAGCTTATACCACAGGGGCTTGAATTCTGGATCCCCCTTTTTCATTTTGTCCCTATTACCTGAATCTATAATCATTTTAACATCAAATGTTCATATTCCATATCTTTGCATGAATTTATTTTCATTTGTATTATCATGAAACAAAACAAAAGATGAAAAAAAAAATATTCAAAATGAAACTAGGGAGGGGGCTTCTCATTAATATCGACTAAAAAGTAAATTGACCCCATACTCTATAATACCCACGTCCATTTGATCTGAGAAAATTAAAACTAAAACTTAGTTCATATGAAGTGGAATTCACTAATTCTTTTGGAGTACATTTGTTCTGGAAATATGCAAGTCAACTGTACGCCCCCCCCTCGAAAGTCTAATTGTCAAAAAGCTTTATGTCCTTTATTCTAAGTCGCTTTAAACACAAACATAGAAACACAAGCTCTAATAAGTTTTAATGCCGACACTATATATATCAGCAAGACATACACATTAAATAGAACACATAAAGACACAATAAATCATTCAAAGCACAAAGCATGCATAAGCAAATAATAATTATTGGAAAAGTCACATATATCAGTTTTGGACATCCCTGCATATATATAACACATCCGGCATGCAGAAAAGCAGACAGTAAATGCTCATAAAACAGGTTGCAGGATAGCTGTACTAACTCTTTAAAAGATTCAGCAACTTAAATGAAGTAGAAGGTAGTTATGTTACGGAGAGAAACGTTTACGTACGTAGGGAGGGTTACGTTATCGTAACTATGTTATGATGAGCAGGGTCACCATCCGAAAAAGGTTTTAATTAATTTGTTCACAATTATGCATCAAAGTTTTTAAATCATGCTGAACATTTCAACTTTGAATAGGATTTGAATAATCAATAACAATTCCCAATGAAAAATAGATTTTTATCGTTATCGTGTGGTTGCATGATTATTTCCCTTTATCTGTCTTATTATTTCCAGATTATTGTACATATTGTCAAAACATTTCTTAATGCAATTAATTTCATTTAAAAATAATTATAATAAATAGTTGTGTATCATTTTGAAATTTTTAAACGTATTATGGTATTGATTTTGCAACTTTTTAATTTTATTTATACTTTAATTATCATGGTTTTAAAAAAATAAAAAGTTAAAACTTCTCTATAATGATCTCACATACATGTAGACATTTCTGGCTAACAACCAAACCGTCAGGCTTGGTTAAATAAAAATTACAATTAGAAAATGAGATGCGGAAAAAGTGTACGCGACACAGCCCATAATCCAGCAGCAATTCTGGAAAACCACAGTGGACAACCGGCATCAGCCTTCAACAAGGCCAGTAGGCGCTGTTAGCGGTTCTGCAATTGGCCAATGGTCTATATAAAATGCATACTAGTATTCCTGAAATAGTCACAGATAGCCCCTCCCCCCCTTCTTAAAGGAAGAACAGAAAACACCAAAAAGGCAAGTACAAACAAAAGCTTTGTCAAAGATTCCTGGCATAGGACAGGCACATATAACCTGTGGCGGGATTGAACTAGTTTTTTTGGGCCCAACCTCCCCCTATCAATTTTCCTAGACAAAGCATACTTGAAGTCCGAACTAGACAAAACAACCGAAAAGTCCTAAAGTAGATAGAGACAATATTCGATCTGAAGCACATATTACAAAGTGATTAACACATAAAATAATTTATCAATCTATCATGTGAGTTTTTGAATAAATGCCTAGAATGATTCATAGAGCGGCCCAGTCATATATATACCTGTGGAGATTTATGTGATGAGATTAGTTTTTGTAGAGTCATAGAATTACAAAACAATTCAAATAGAAAGCCCCGCAGAAAGCATATCTAGCTTAGACTTTTGGTTGGTGACCTCAGAGTATGACCATGATTGGCAGGACCGTTAAGGTTTGTGTCTGTGTAGCAATTTTTTTTTACTACATCTACTCGACAGTTATAGCTTATCAAACCTTGGGCTAATTAGAGCGCCTCCGGGTGTTGTTTTAAGTACTAGTATACATATACATGTACTTTCAGTTACAAGATTATTTTTACACCAAGTCATTACTTTAAATCTTTAACAGTTTAACTAATAGATTATTCTATTCTCTGGCAAGTTTATTTGTAATACATTAACCTAGTCTTTAATTGAAATAAGTTACCCCTGTTCAATACTTTTGAGGCTTGTTTATGGTATATATTTGGGATATGGGATATTTACGGATAAGGGATATTTGAGGCAAAACTTACAGGGATATGGGATATGTTAGTCAATTTTATTTACAGGATATGGGATACTGGAAAAACACTTTTTTGGAGACGGGACATTTGATAAGCATCTCCGGTGATTTTGCCGGTAAGGAGTATGCCTGTGCGAAGATGGACAACTCTGTGTCTACATAACAGGCTTTAAGGATTTGTATATTTTTCTGACTGGGACAAAGATTTTGGTTAAAAAATATGTCAATAAATAGGTTCCCAAATCGAATGCGTATTTATAGTCATGGCATAAAGGCAGGTCTAGTATAGATAAAAGTATACTAGTAAATACATACTAGTATTTGATTTTGTTGGCATTTATAAAATTTAATTGGAAAGTGGACAATAAATCACCGGTGGGATATCTGTTTAGGTCATCATATTCAGTAGCGTAGTCATATGGATGCAAAAATAGGACATTCAGCAGGGGATCTAAGGTCAGTCGGAATCATTGGATCCGATCAATGCACGCTACTAGATAGTAATGAGTTTTGAAATAAGTGTTTGCAACAAGTCAACCTAAATTACTTGGACATTAGTTGTTGGGGATCAATGATATTTCAACTCTAGATGTATCTTAGGTAGGGCTACACCACTCACTAGAACTGATTATGTCACTGTGACCTATATTTTACTCATGAACGACTTGAGATAAGTTCTTGGTTAAGGTCCATAACTTGGATACTACATGTTTTGGATCTATGATATTTCACCCCTAGACGTGTCTTGGCTAACATGACACCACTCACTAGATATAAGGTCACTGCGACCTATATTTTACGCATGAATGACTTTGGTTAAGTCTTGATTAAGGCCCATATTTTTGAAACATGTTGGGATCAAAGATATTTCACCACTAGATTTGCCGTTGGTATAGCACGAAAACACCACCCACTAGAAATTAGGTCACTGCAACCTTTTGTTTACACATAAACAACATAGGTTTAGGTCCATATCCAAGGTAATACATGTTGAAGGTTGAGTGATATTTCAAAAACAGGAGTTTCTAGTTTACTCAGTACTCAGTGATTTGTTGTTTTGTCACAAACTTTAAAGTTATAAATGACAATTTAATTTTATTTTATTTGAAAATATCTGTATGAAGGTACAGGGATGTATAAATAATATAGATCCCCATTTCTTTAAAACTGGACATATAACAGTATAAGATTGACATAGAGGAAGTTTTCTTTGACATATTCTTTGTTTTTGTTTTTTGTTTTTGTTTTTGTTTTTTTTTTTATTTTGTGTTGTTTTTGTGGGGTTTTGTGTGTGTGTGTGTTTTCTTTGTTCTTTTATTCCATGCCGAGCTTTTGTGTCTACTTTTGTTTCACAGCCCTAACATTTTAATGATTGAATAATTTGATTTATTGGAATGGCGTCTTGCGTTGGCCAATAAAAAATTCATGGTTCATTTTCATCAGACTGGATTTTTTCCTTAGTAAAGCTCGGCATGTTCATGTTTGTTTTTTGTTTATTTTACATGACAAACAGTTTTTGAGAAGGGGGGGGGGGGTAGGTGGCGATTTCATACATGTAACTTTCGCGCATACATGTAGTACAAAAATGGGGGGGCATCAGTATTTAGTTTTCATTTTCTTTGATACAAGCGACACTTTGTTATTTAGGGTAACTAAGGTGCCACGTGCGTTACGTCATATTTGAATGACCTTTGGGTCACCTTTGGAGATAGAAAAAAAAATTAGTCGGGGATTTTTTGTCGAACCATTCACATCTACATTTCATTCATATCACGTGTTCTACTATTGGAATACATTGTCGTAACGCATAAAGAAAGCACCTGCTATAGGATATTTTGACATTTTTTGTCATTTAAAATGGATAAAATTTTATTGAACTAGGATTATTCTAGTGCATTAAAGTGGATTTTAGTGATTTCATTCAATTTTAAAATCAGAAAACACGTTTTTATAGGAAAATCGCAAGAAATAAGTCAGGATTTTTTGCATTTTACGGGTAGGCAGGAGATTTTAATTTTGAAAAAGTCAGAAATGGGAAGGATTTTTTTTTAAAAGGGGACCTTTGGTCCAAACATTTGGCTAGGATTTGGGCCAATTTTGACAGCATTTTGGCACTTCTGGTTGATTTGACAAAAGAACGAAAAGGGGTCAATTTACGGTTTTTGAAATTTTTAAATTTACCAAAGGAACATTTTTTTTTCGAAAAAAAAAAGAGCGCCCGGCCCAATTCTTTGATAGGGACCAGTCGGGCACATGTCTACGGAGAGCGGGCACCAAAAGATTTGGCCCGGAAAACTTAAATTTTGGCTAACATGCCGAGCTTTTGTGTCTACTTTTGTTTCACAGCCCTAACATTATAATGATTAAATAATTTGATTTATTGGAATGGCGTCTTGCGTTGGCCAATAAAAATTTCATGGTTCATTTTCATCAGACTGGATTTTTTCCTTAGTAAAGCTCGGCATGTTATTTTCCATATCAAGGAGGCCTAACCGTTTATCGAGAAATATGGTCCGTTAAAAGGTGTTTCACGGTTTTTGTGGTCCGTTAAAGTTGCCGTGACAGTCCGTTAACCAGGTATAATCGAGAAAAAACACTGAAGGTCAGTAATTAATTTGTTATATCATAATTAATACGCATTTTAGATTTATAAAAATTACATCTGTCAAAATGAATATGAAAAACTGTTCGATACGATTTGCATTTGTGTAAAAATAGTTCTATAAAACTTCATAAAATGAAAAGGCGTGTGGCTCCTCCGTATTTCAAAGGTTGCAAATGTAAACATGTTTACCTCATTTTTATCAATTTCTCTTTTTATATAACGAAACATATGCTTTGGTTGATATCCATAGAAAGAACAACCATGTATCAACATTCTGTTTAATTTTCAATGCTCTATGTTTTGTAATAATTTTGTAATAGGGGAAAAGTTATAAAATATGGTCCGTTAAGGGCTGGTGACGTATTATTTTGTCCGTTAAGTTGGTCCGTTAAGTGCCTGTGACAAAATATTAGTTAGTTATTTAGTTAGTTAGTTATTGCTTTACTCCCAAGCAGCGCGATTTCGGCTATATCCGGAGATGAACATGAAAGTGGTGATACAATGAACATGAAATGATGATGAAGTGGAGGAAATGGGGACACAAGGCCAATCGGGTAAGAGAGTTTTGACTGCCGCTGGAAAAAGGAGTGATGGGTAGGGACGGGAAATTTTGCCTTCTGCATGGGGATGCTACGGGTCCTACTCTGACCGAGACCTGACAAAATATTATGTTCGGTAAATAACATAATAGATAGAAGATTAAAATAGTTTTGTTTGAAATGACATATCATGATTTTACTATAAGGACTGAACTCTAGTATACAGAAGAAAAGCCAAAATTCATGTGGATTTATCGAAACTAAAATGCATACAATTGAATATGCACGTCTAAAAATGAACCATTGTCAAAAGGCTTTACATGTAGATCATTCTACGAAACAACGGTATTGAAAACATACTATACATGTGTATATAATATATGAAAGAAGCAATAAGCTACTAATTATTAATAAATATAATGAAAACGGTTCAATAAAGTCTGTTTTTGTTATCTATTTTAGGCAATGAAAAGAAAAAAGAACAAAAACTATGGAAATAAAAAATATAAATGGAGAAAAAAAATATGAAGGGATTTGTACCACAGATACATTTTCTGGAATTTTAGACCGTACTGAAACCGACGAAATTTTCAAAACTCCACACATACAAACTGACGTCCAAGAAATACACTCACTACTTCCTGACGTGATACTCCAATTGCAGATCAATGGCTTTTTTTACATACCTCTTAATATTTTTTCGACTCGTGGCAAAGAAAATCTTCGACTTTCAGAACATATGCTTTCTTTTTTTCTTCGACAATTTACATTTAAATAAAATTGATAATTGCGTTCAGATTTATTTCCATTGCCACAAACTCGTGTAAATATTTTAGGCATTTATATTATATTAAAAATAATATAATAATTCTGGGAAACCAATCATTACAATCTTCTGACAAAGATATCATCGATTTTGCCAATTTTAGTAATTGGGAAAGTTTTGTTTCCATCAGACCTGCATTTTCAAAATGTGAGACATGCATCATTAACGGACCTAAAAAGTGTCACGTGCCTCTTAACGGACCATGTTTCTCAAAGTAATACCAAATTTGGCATTTTTGTCCCAATATTGATATTTTGGTCCAGAAAATCCTTCTCTTATGTTTTTTATTGTGCAAGTAGCACAAGACTTACTACCAAAAAAAAAAAAAGTTTAATAACGAAAATACGTATTTTAATGCATTTTTCGTCATTATAAGGACACATTTTTGCAGAGGGTAGGTCTCCGCCTTTTCGTTTTGCGAAGAAGTGTCAAATCAAATCAAAATAGTTTTTACGGGAAGTTGTTCGTGAATAAAAACCATTTGGACACATCTATCACAAGTTTCACTTATTTACTATATTTTAGCCTCAGAGTTAATTTCGTAAAAATAAATGATTTTTTTTTTCATAAAACTACTTAACGGACTGCCTCGTGCAACATATAACGGACAAAACCGTAATGTTAACCTATGGTAGAAACACGTAACGGACAAAATGCCTCGATAAACGGTTAGGCCTCCTTGCATATTATACCGTTAAGTAATTGTTAAATTTCGTTGTGATCTGAAGTTCTGAACAATAGGGTGCCCGTGGTTATGACGCTGATGCTTCATACCAAATATCAAGAGACTGTGAGTAGTTGCTGAGAAAAGTGTTCCAATATTTTCTACTATTGAATATTTATCATTTATGTCAAAAATTGAATAAGTCGGTTAACATGATGATTTCGTTAAACAGTAAGTTGATGAGCGACAGACCTTGAATCGAATTTCACGTTATGAGAGCCCATGCTGATGCTGCATACCAAATATCAAGAGGTTGCTGAGAAAAGTGTTACAATATTTTTTTTTACTATTAAACATTTATGTCAAAAATTAACTAAGTCGGTAAATAAAATGATTTCATTAAACAGGAAGTAGATGAGCGACAGACCTGAAATCCTTCGCCAGTTGCGGGAGTCCATGCTGATGCTACATACAAAAAAATCAAGAGGCTGTCATTAGTAGTTGCTTAGAAAAGAGTTACGAAAATTTTTTACTATTGAACATTAATCAGGCACAGGGACTTGTTCCCTCTATCAATATTTTGTTAGAGTCAAAGTGCGGTATAGAAAACTGTTACGAAAATATTTTCCCCGCCCGCACAAACGGCCCGTTCAACGGCCCGACATTCACAATTCACATATTGATGTTTTGACTTGTGCAGTTTTTTTTAACTGAAGAAAAAATCAAGCCGTGGTGTAGAAATGAGTCGCAAAGCATTTATCTTTCCTTTTTATTTTACAATATTAATCCATAAAGGTATTAAATTAGCCAATTTGATACTTTTATGTAGTTAATAACAAAACATTGATAGAAACTGGTGGAGATGACGAGCAAAAAACCGAACGCAACAAAAGGAGCTGTCGTCAGCAGAGTGTTTTAATGAAGGTAAAATGGTTTTGAAATCGAAACTTTAAATTGACATTGAGCAATTTTTAATATTTTTATATTTTTTTCACAATAAGTGGTATTTTTACCATCTTTACAGCAATTTTACGTCTGTATAGGGAAACTAGGAGAGGTAATAATTACTTCGTTATTTTTAAACTTCTTAACCAGCTATTTATGCCAGTTTCAATCTATTATAAAAAAGAAAGTTAAGGTTCATCTGTACCAGATTACAGTTTACCTTTCGTTAAAAATAGCGAAATTTTCTACCTATTTTTTAGTACATGCAGAACAAAAACTACAAATGAAATAATAAAATAAAGCATAGCTGGACCTAGATATGGTAATATCTGATTCAATTTCTATCAATTTTTCATTTTAAGTTCCTTAAAAAAAAGATCTCTTTTTTTTCCTGTTCAGAATTTAAATTGAAAAAGGACAAACTATCCCTATTGTGCCTCTTACATGAAACGAGGTGAACACTTTTAGTTAAATCCCTTATTGAAAGTTGCATGAAATTTGAGGCATTAAGAAAGGGTGAAAGTGATATTAGCCTTAAATCGGGTGTTTTTAAAAGCGGAGAAAAAAGAGATCTCTAAAATAAAGGATTTTTTCAGGAAGAATTCACACAGAAAAGGTAAGAATTTTTAATATCTAGGTCCAGCTAAACTTTATATTTCAAATTTGTGTGCAGTTTTGGCTGTGCATATACTGAAAATAGGTTAAAAATGACGCCATGTTTTAAAGAAAGGTACAGATGAACCTTAATGAAAAACATCACAGATTTTTTAATAGAATCCTAAGAACTAGAAGTGGTGATCAATATTTCAATAGTGTATTTGCCAATTAGCTTCGGATTTTTATTCCGGAATAGATTTTGTTTTGTTTTGTATCAGCGTAATGGAAAATGCAGTGGATACCGAATGGCATACAGACAGGACAAGTCTCGGACTTTATCGTTAATGACTACAATAATCTACTGCGATTGATACATGTAGAATCCAGGGGTGCTTTCCATTATGCGGTTTGCACCAGTTGAACCTTAGATTCGTGTTCCTTTACCTGGTTCAGCACAAGCGGTTTGCATCAAAAGACGAACCAGACAAACCGGTGACTACACAAATTAAACCGGTATGAACCGCATAATGGAAAGCAACCATTAGAACCCTTTTAACTTTTTTTACTCAGGTCATGTTAAACAGTTAGGCATAAATTTTTAGAATACAGTGTCCAAAACATTTTAATGCCAGTAAGCTTTTCAGATTTTTATGGTAGATTATCATAGTCGTAAAAGAAAAAGTCTGAGACTTGTCCGGTCTGTATGCCATTCGGTAACTACTGTATTTTTCATAGCGCTATTACAAGGAAAATTAAATAGATTCCGGAATAAAAATCCGAAGCTAATTGGCATATGGACTATTAATGTCCTAATATTACATTTCGAACAGAAGCAATTTTGCTTGTTAAACAGTGTGAAGGCTTGTGTATACATTTTAATTATCTAAATTAATTAAACAATACTGCAGCAGCACTAATCAGGTTGGGGGAAACCCCAATTGGGACACTATATCCCAATTAGTATCAGGGATCACCACAGTCCAAAATCCAAGGGTGGTGCAAGACTGACAATAAGACTTTTCGCCTACTGATAAAATTTTTGAGTTACATTATTGTAATTCATTATAGTGCTATAAGTCTTGGTCTTTGCTTTTCTAGTTGTGTTTTGGCTATAAATCACCAAATGCATACAATTTCTATTAAAAAAAAAACTATTATTTAAAGGAGTAAAGTCAGAATTTAATGTGGAGCTCAAAATTCAAGGGTAGGGGAAAGAAATTCAAGAGTGGGGGAGCACCACCCTTGAATAGCCTGTGGTGAACCCTGAGTATATATAGTATCCTAGTTGTGATATTTGCATATACCCCAATGGGACATATTGCAGTTTATATTTGTATGACAAAATGGAGCATCATTATGCATCAACATTATTATTCTATCATAGTATGGTTTTGTATTTGTTGGCTATTTGTGGGATGCTGCGTTTTCTGTGCAGACCAAGTTTAACATTAAAAACTTGTAAATTTTTAAAGTCAATTTTTTTTCTTTTACATGTTTGAACCCCAATAGTTTTAAAATGAAAGAAAGATTTAACTTAAAAGCAAGAATGTTTATTTTTTATAGACTTAAATCTCACTCATGAAGTTAAATAAACATCAATAACTAATAAAGTCTTGTCAAATTCTTATACCAAACTTGATGTAATTTTGACATAAAAAAGTGGTTCTTCTGGTAAATCGCAGCAACACAATGACCCTTGTGATATACTTTAAGATCCCTGGAACAATGCTCTTCAGATATTTTAATGACAATTTGTGCTCCTCTTAAGCATAAAAATATTATTAGCAAAACACTGCAATATATCCCAATTGGGGTATATCAAAATATCCCAATTTGGATATAGTATCCAAATTGGGGTTCCCCTCAACCTTCTAATTTAAATGTTTACAAAAATTTGTTGAATGTTAGAATTTTCTACATTTTTAAAAATAATAAATTGAAGCTTGATCCACTCTAATTAATCATAAATTTAAATCGGATTGCCTGTGTTTGTATAATGATAGATCTGTTTAATATACAGGTCTATGGTATAATGAAATTAATGAATATAAACCATAAAAAACTATTAAAAAAATAATAAAAAAAAATAGAAACATTATAAGAAATCACATATTTCTTTTACTTTAATCCAGATTATATTTCAATTTTGTTCTTAAGCTAAAACTTTTCAACATCAAGTGTGTATTTTTTATAACAGGTGAACAGATCTAGAAATGTCCAAAAGAAGAAAATTGCCAGATTGGATGAGTGTTTGTAAAAGCAGAAAAATGGAGGAGAAACAAAATGAAATTGAGATAGAACATGACAAGAAAATACAGAAAAGAAAAGAAGACATTCAAAGAGATCAGAATGTGCAATCCGAAAAGGCTTTATGCCAAGCCAAGCAGAAATTCAAAGAGGATAAAAAGATGGCAGCTTCTCAAGCTTTTGACAAAATGATGAGCGATCATATAGATTATATGACACTTGAATGTAATACTATTTATACTTTGAATACAAATGAATGTAATTTACTTTGTGAGGATATTGAAATGGCTCTCTGTGATCAGACGGAAGCGTACATGGGCTTTGATATGGAGTGGATGGTGAGGTTCCAGGTGGGGAAAACGGAAAAGACAGCATTGATTCAAATTTGTTCATCTTCAAATAAATGTTATCTATTTCATGTTTGCTACATGGGAGGTCTACCTAAAAATTTGAAAAGTTTATTAACAAGTAAACATATCAAAAAGGTTGGATTGAACATTGAATCTGATCTTTGGAAACTTGAAAGGGACTTTGATATCCAAGTTTTAGATATTGTTAAAAACAGTATGGTGGATTTAGGATATTTAGCAAACCAGGTTTTAGGTGGAAATGAAAAATGGAGTTTGGAAGGTCTAGTTCGGCATTTGTTTGGACAAAAACTTGACAAGAATCCATCAATACGGGTTGGTGATTGGAATAGATACCCCCTGACTGAGGAACAGAAAACCTATGCTGCACTTGATGCTGTAGCTTCTTATAAAGTGTATGAGAAGTTGTTATCTATACAAAAAGAAAATGCTGATAGAAAGTGAAAATTTTATGAATAAATTAATGTAAAGCATAAAAAACGATTGTCAAGAAAAAATTATAAATGTAAAGCATGCAATAGGGCTGTTCCATTCAGGGTTGGCAAAAAAGTGGGAAATACTCATATTTCCCAGGACGGCGGGAAATACAGGGAATTCCCGGGAAATACTGGTAATTACTGTCCATTACTGGGAAATATAGATTGATCTTAAGAATTCTATATAACTAATACAAACTGTGATCATAAAGTATTATTATCTTTGAAATGTCATATCAGTAGTGTTAAGAGAAAGAAATTAGGAGGGATTTATTTTTAGAAATTTCTCCAACAGTCCTCTTAACATTTTCTGTTGAAGAATCTTAATGTAATAGTCCACTGATCATGAGTCGTTTATGGCTTCATTGTTAAACAATAGATCCTGGTGTCAACTGTCACAGTGTTAATTGCTAAAACAACACCTCAATGGTCTAAGCTTGGGTGTCTAATTGCCTTATTTAAAGAAATAATAAAATAGTCAATTAAAGAAAGAAAAAACACCACAATTTGTAACAAATTTCTTCATTAATTAAATTGATGTATGTAGATGTAGTAGATTTATATAAATCAGTAATTCAGATTCAACTCCATGTACAATGTATTTAGGAAAAAGTCTTTAGGACCATCTTTAATAACTTAACACTATTTTGAAAATTACTTTATGAAATTTTTGAAAAAGTAATCATATATATTTTAAGATGATAAAAGTGTCAAATCTTTATAAAATTGCCATGAAAAACCCCTATAGATTTGTATATTTCCCAGTATTTCCAACTTGTAAAAAAAAGTAAAAAAAATGGAGTATTTCCCAGGACGGGAATTCCCGGTAATTACCAGTGGGATTTACCACCACTGGTATTTCCCGGCCAACCCTGGTTCCATTAAAACATATGAGGTACCCAGGGAAGGAACTTTTTATAATTACCTTTGGGTGGTTGTTTCTTTTTCATGACACTTACATTGTAACTTGCATATGTATACATGTAATACAGTTCTTTTTAAAACTTTGCTTCTATCCATGATTGGTTAAATTCAAATGTGCCTTCCCTGGGTACCATATATGTTTAGAGGGAACAGCTCTTATTTATTATTGTCAAATATGTGTTATATTTATTATGAAATTGTTATTGCTGTAACATTAACCATATCTTTCAGATTATTGTTAAAATTATTTATTATTCAATTAGTTGTTGTGTTTTGTTGATATTTTTTTATATGTTTATAAGAAATAAAATTGAAGCAATATTAAGAGTTTATTTTAAAGGAAAAATACAAGTATCATGCTTATGATAAAGGTAGATGTATTCTTTGCTTGATACAAAAAAAGTTTTGTCTATTCTTTACTTTTATGATGAAAAAGTATGATAGAATCTGAAACAGCATCCATCATGAATTATTATTCACTGCTACATTGTAAATTTACAGGTTTTGAAAATGAACTACATTTAGATTACCAATAAAATCATTTATAAAAATCTATTTAACATCTACTCTTTTTATGTGCTTTACTAAAAGGTTAAATAGCAGGATGAAATAACATGAACAAGATGTCGGAGTTACATGTAATCTTAAAGATATACATGTACATGCAACAAGAAAAATAGAAATAGAAAAATCAGAATTTGGACCCTGAAAATATGGTTCAAAACACTTCAATATTAATTAGCTGAAAAAAAAAACTATTTACTATCCTTTAACAAAAATATTTGAGTTATTGCCCCTTTTTTAGAAATTCAATTGTTGAAAAAATATAGGTACATGTACATTGGTGACATAAAATCTCATCTTTCATAAAACTGGTCAGATTTCTACTCATAAAACACAACAAGTGCATACATGTACATCAAGGTCTCCTGCCTAGAAAAACCTGTGACCTTGGCCTTTGTCTTTTTGACCTAAAAACTTACCACATGTGCATGTTGCAATATGCAGAAACTGTTTGTCCTTCCGAAGCACCAGATGGACCATTGTTTTTTTTCTTGAGATATTTGATAAGTCTTAATTGAACTGGTTTTGTAGTGTGTCTCTTCATGATGGTATGTCTTTAGTGTCTTCTGGTTTGTCTTTCTTTTTGTCTCACCCTTGACATATACATGTCGTCGAAGAAGGCAAAACTAAAGTATGTGTCTCCCCTGTGACATTTAGTGGCAGAAGGCAAGAAAAGGGTCCATAGCTCAAGAACCCTTTAAGTTCAAGGTTGATGAAACTTGGTACGCATATGCCCCAGTAGTAACTTAGCTCATTGCATTTCTGCTCTGACCTTGACCTTGATTTTCTGGTTGAGTGACTGACATTTTTCAATACATATAAAATATGTTAAATATATATACATGTACAAAAGTTAAATAAAGAAAGAATGTGTCCATGGGACACGGATGCCCCCGCTGGCCTCAAATAAAAAGTTGAAGTCCGACAGGTCTGAAAGTCGCTAAGGACACATAGTTTATCATACTAAACCATCCTATCAAGTTTCAAATCCTTCCCATGTACGGTTTCTGAGAAAAGCTTGACGGAAATTTTCATGTTGATTTTGGTATCGATATAGCCCCAAACAGGAAGTAGATGTCCGACAGGTCTAAAATTTGCTTAGGACGTATAGTTTATCATAATGAACCATCCAACCAAGTTTCAAGTTATTCCCATTTCAGGTTTCTGAGAAAAGCTTGACAGAAATTCGTACGGATGGACGGACATGAGTAAAACTTAATGCCCCCCAACATGTCGTCGCAGGGGCATAAAGATTATGAGCACCTTCATATCTCACAAACTATAGGTTAAAGTTTAATGAAACTTGGTATGCGCAATTTGATTTCAATCTTTTGACCTTGATCTTCTGGTTGACATTGACAATTTCCAACACATGTCAATAACAATTTTTTTTCTGATCTCTTACATATCCAGGAACTATATCCTAGATTAATAGGACTTTGTAAGCTTATCTATTTATGATGCATTTACATCTTTGACCTTGACCTTTGGATTATCAGTTGGATGACTTTGATCGTTTTCAGTGGTACTTTAAGAAATGTGAGTTCAGGTTTGATTTTTTCCTAATAGTTTATAAATGTATATGAAAATTTAACCCCCAAAATTATAATTCTGATGGTACCAGCAGACCAGAAATTCTTTAATGTTAACTCTTGATTTAAACTTGAGGCATCTTTAATATCTCTTTGTTGAATCCATCACATTATTCACATTGCTTTCTTGGATGATATCTGCAATCCATTTCACTTATTTTAAGTTGTTAATTGGAGTTGTGTTTTGTATTGTTTACATAGTTTTGTTGACTATAATGTCTCCTGGTTTTACCTATTGTTTTAATAGACCTGAGATTCTAATACCCTTTTGGCATTTGCTTGCTTCTTGGTTCTTTTTTGACAAGAATATGCCCATAATATCCCAATATGCCTGCAACATTTGGGACAGATGGAATGGAAGAACACACAGGAACACCATATGTCACCCTACTTTTGTAGATGGGGCACAAAATCTTATTATATTATGCAGTCAGCACATATGAACATATAAACAATGGAGACAAACTGACAATTAGAATACCCATGAAAGGATACCTCTGCTTTTATATTGAACTTTTTTCTGTCAAGATTCCAATTACCGGTATATCCCCTGAATGTTATTCAACAGCAATGAAAATTCTGCATGCACATCTTTTTATCTTTATATCATGTACTTTATGTCAAGTTTCATCAAAATCCATCAAGTAGTCTTAGAAGGAGTTGCCCTTAGGAGATAAGTGGACAGACAGAGAGAATCCTATCTGCAAGAAAACTTTGTGGGGGTATACACAGACAAGCAGACATTCAAGATTCAGATTCATGTATATGAGGGAATAATATAGCAATTAAAACAAATTATTGTCACCATTTTATTTTTCTGTAAATTATTGGAGTAATATATTGATGCAATTCAGAGTAAATTGACAATCTATCACCAGAGGGAGCGTCTATCAACACTGACCTCTATACTATCGCGCTAAGGATCATGGGAAATATTTTAATGATATTCAATCCCCGATTTCGGGGATATTACCCACAATCCTTAGCGCGATAGTATAGAGGTTAGTGTTGAAAGACGCTCCCTCTGGTGATAGATTGAGTAAATTGACTAGAATTATGAATGATTTTGATTGTACAGAATAAAATCTGTACACTGTACAAGTAAAATTGTACACTATACACTTAAAACTGTACAAAGTGGATAAATAGCAAGTACAATATGTACAAGTAACTGTGATTGACATCATGTAAAATTTACAGAATACTGAATATTTACAATGTAAATAATTATAAAATAAATAAAGTTTAAAGTTAAGTTGGATTTCTTGCCTTTAAAAGAATGAAACAAATGCTTTCTCCTATTGAAGCATAAAATAACTGGTAATTCTTTTTTTCAAGAACAAGTGAGAAGGAAGATATATTTTTAAAGTAAAGAGTTATGCCCCTTACAGTATACAGTATAACATTAATTTGACATGAAATATCTTTAAGGGAGAAAAGAATACAACATTAGAGCAAAAAAGGAAACTAAACCAAAAAAGTTTAACCTTTTTAAAATCAAGTCATACTCTTTGACAAGTTTCTACTCTACAATATCTAGAACAGTAAACCTGAGTTTAACAAACAAATATAATACCATTAACTTGTGAAAAGTGAAACAAAATATCTTCACATTTCAAAAACACTCTTTCATATGTCAATATAACTTGTGTAGTAAATGTACAATTAATAAATAACAAAAACAGTACACAAAACAGTCACAGATGAATGAACTTGTCACGGATGATTGAACTTATCATTGTCGACGCTGACTTTTATAACGATACAGTCATCTCGGATATAATTCCGTGTTTTGAGGATCTCATGTGAAATAAACTTTGGATATCCAAACCCAAGTGTCTCCTTGTGATCTACATCTTTTCTAGGTTTTAAGAAATGTTTCCATGTTGGATCGGGAGTAAAACTTTCTTTGATGTGAGCACGCTTTTCTGAGTTATTATTTTGGTCTAGCACTGAAAACGAAATCGGCAAACTGAATGGCCAGTCTAAAATATTATCGAACTCTCCAGGCAAGAGTTTAATATAAACAGAGAGATATTTTCCTTCACCGGCTCCATTTCCATTCAAGAACACTGAGGCGGCCATTTTGTAACCATAGCGATTTGTGTAGAATGGTTCACTGACAATTTCTGTACTCTTGTACACTGATTCCAGAAATTTCTGTTTATAGTTTGTGATTTTCCAGATGAAAGTTCCGTCTGTAACATGAGTTAGAGTATATAAAGCATTGCACAGTTGAGTGATTTGAGTCTGTTGATCTTTGACAAGTCCACACATGAGCTGGAGATGTTGTTTCATATTATCATCTATGTGTTTATCCAAGCTAAACCTGGGACACTGAAAAAGAAACACGAAAAAAATCAAAATAAAATTCAAACAACAGTTTAGAGATTACTTCTGAACACCGCATATGACTCACCTCTGTCAATTTCAAACTCAGCAGAGATGCTCTATCCAAAGTTGATGCAGCTTTACAAAATATAACTGCATTGTTAAGATCTATCAAATAGGGATCGCTTCAGAATGAATGAAGTTCAATGATTTACCAGTAAATTTAATGAATAATGATCTATAAACTGGCATATTGAAGGTTGCTGGCTGTTTACCATTGCAAATTTTAAATTTATATTTGTGTTATGTCATTTATGCTTCATCTACTGATAATAATTAATATGCTTTTGATAAACACCAACTAATCATAGGACAACATTTATACCACATCAGATGGATTTAAACAAAAGTACATTAGAACTGATAGTTATACTATACTCATGGAAAAAAGAAATTGTGCATGTCTATTGGAATTCAATTGTACCCATATTTCTTTTAATCAGAAAATTGTAAAAAATGCAGTTTAATCGAGTTGACAATTTTCACTGAATGTCAAGTGGACCATGCAGATCATTTTTGGGTAAAAATCTGGAAAAAAATTTAATTCCAGTTTCTGAGATTCAAAAAAACACTTTTTTAACCCAAAAATTAAAAATCAAGATTTTCACTCAAAATTTAACCTGTTAACTTTCAACCACTAAAAGAAGAAACTTTTTTGGTGAAAATCAGCTGGGAAAACTTAATTTCAAAAATGTGCATTGTTTCCAAAGTGTGATTTTGTGAATTTCAAATTGACACTACCTGATTTCAAACTGCAACAAAACATCTTTTAGGGGTCTAAAATCTTGAGAAGAATGATTTTGCAATACTTTTGTGATAAAATGTATCAAATACTAAATAAAATTATTTTGAATTTGTGATTTTTCAAAGTGATGCACAGTTTCTTTTTTCCATTAGTATATATGCAATACCTTATGTGAACAGCCAGCATCTCGGAAGGTACAGCTAATTGTGGCCGAGGGACACACTGCCTGGACATGGACATCTAGATCTTCCCTGGGTATTTTGGTTGGGTCACATCTGTTGGGACAGGCCACTGGAAATCTCGGACATTGGTATTGATGTGTCTGTAAAGAAAATTTTAGGTTAAAATATGCATATCAGAAAATAAGAGGAATGTTTAGTGCTATCTATCCCTTGTTTTACAAAAACAGATTCTAGGTCTCCTGCCTGTTGAAGTCAGCTTGTTAAACAGGAAGTAGATGAGCGACAGATCTGAAAACACATCCCACCACATTGGACCCCTACCTGAAACTGGATACCAATTATCAAAAGCCTATGATTGTTAATTGCTGAGAAAACTACATGTATTACGAAAAAAATTGTAATGGTTGAACAGACAGACACATGGGCGGAAGGACGTCAGCATTTCTATGTCCCTGCTCTGTGTTGCGGCAGGGAACAACAATCAATACATGTCTCTAAAAGACATGATGTCAGGAAACCTTTCACCAAATTTCGTGAAGGTAAACCCAATATGAGACAGACAGACAGACCAGACATTATATGCCCCTCTGCTTTCATGGGTGAAGGATAAACAATTTACATGATACATTATTCGAAAACTTATCTACAAACCAAGTTTTATCTTGTATAAATGTCAAAATACCAAGACAAGAATTGCATAGTTTTTAATACGACTGAATGACATACAGATTGTAACTATACCATATTCTGCATAAATATGCATGTGACTGCATAAATTAATCAAGATTCAATATGTAAAAAAAGATTCTTATAAATCTTATCGAAGATAGATAAATTAGACAAATGTACGCCTGAATAAAAGTTAAATAATTTGAAAGAAAATGGATACTTTTGTACATAAAGGAATACAATTTGTATAAGATAGAAGGACTGATAAATTCTTATTTCTAATCTTCACAGACAATTTTAAAATTGAGATATTATAAACATTTACTACCTACAAGTTGTTTTAATGCAAGTCATAACTGAAAAGTAATTTAATTAATGTGGTAAAATATTTTATCTACATTTGAACTGTAAGGAGAGTCATAACAAAAAGAAACATGAAATTGTAAAATCATAACTAATAAACTTTTCATGGTTAAATACATGCTCTTTATGTTCTCCAGTTACATTTAAGTATCTCAACTAAACTTATCTAATAGGAACTAATCATAGAGTTATTAGGGTAGCAAGTGGTGTAATTTGGTTTCAATTAAATATGTACACTATATAATCAACTAGTTAGTACCAATTAAGACAAATTTAGCTGATCATTATAATTCATTCTTCATAGAATAGCTATAGAAAGCTAAGAAAGAAGCAAAGAGGTGGCACCAATGGGGCATTCGATGTCAAAAGTACAAAAGGGCAACGACGAAACCAGTAAACATGAACAAGAACAGCACGAAGAAACACAAAACACAAAATCAACCAAAATCAGAAAGAGATTTGTCAACAAAAATCTGTCAAAGTCAAAAATTTGTTAAACGGGACATAAGTGAGCAACAGAGCACAAATCATTAGTATAAAACAACATACTGATGCTGCTTACAAAATATCAAGAGGCTGTGATAAGTTGTTCCAAAGAAATTAACTATTTCAATTTCTTTCCCAACCCGACTGAAATTCACAATTACATAACCCCGATTTGTCACTCAAAAATCAAGCCAAAAATCTTACTGGCTGTCTTCAATACATTAAAAGTATTGGATCTGATATCACAATCTATATCCATAATTATATGTTGTGTCAAGAACATTTATTCCACAACCCCCTATCTAAAATACATGCGGTAATAAAAATAACCCCATACCTTATATTTTTTTTCGTATAAACTTTATCACTAGAGGTTATACCTGCAGTGTTTCAGCGACGAAATCTCTGCTGCAGTATTTACATTGCACTGTTCGCTTATGGCATTCGTTCTTCATGTGGTTGATAATAAATCTCCGCTCCAGCTTGGCTCCACATTTGTTCTCACACCATGTAACCTCGAAAGGACAATTTCCTGAATGTTGCTGCAAGCATAAAATCAAAGTTATTTGTCTATATACTAAAAGATAATCCAGTTTATGTATTCAAAAAGTATAAAAGAATCAAGCCGCTTTATTAATTTTTTATTGATTATCTCCCTTTAGTACAATTAGCTTGTGATTTCATAAGTTATAATTGTTGAAGATGCAAGAAACAAGAGGCTCTCGAGAACCTGAATCACTAAACTAGTACAAAAGGGTCCCTTTCATCAGTCATAATAACAGTTAAGTTGCAGAGGTAAGTAGTACGTTGTTTTCAATACATTTTAAATGTACTGTGAATGTATAAATGTTTGTGGGGTACAAAGTTGTTTTTGTTGGTCAGCTAAACCATGAAGTTAAATTCCCACGAACAGAATTATTAAACATTGCTTTAATAGACAATTTTTTACAACCTTAAATACATGAATTCAATGAAAATTGATACCCATGAATTTGCGTACTTTCACATTACTTCATTTTTATCGGAATGGAGATCAGAAGTTTCTGCCTTTAGGTCGAGGATAGTTTTTGACTCGGTGAGCGCTTCATGAGAAAAAAACAAATAAATACTTTTAAAAGACAAACCTTTTCATAAACATCACCAGGAAACTGTTGACTGCAGATATCACATTGCACAAATCTTTTAGGACATGAGTAGTCTAAATGGTCGTCTAGGTCTAGACGTGAGAGGTAGGCTGAACACTTGTTAGGGCAGGAAACAGCTTCGTAGCGACATGTGTCTAAATGAGCCTGAAGATAAAACAAGAGAATTATGGGTAATGTAAAAGTACAATCTATAACATGTATGCATATGCGCCATCTTTTGACAATGACCTTGAAACTTGACATGCTTATGCATCAGTGCTAGACCGTAACAGTTGCAATTTCATATTTTAATGACCTTCACATTGGATTTCTGTTAAGTGACTTTGATAGTTTTCATTGGTGATTTTAAAATCTTTGAGTTCAAGTTTGATTCTTTTTCATAATACTATGTAGTTTATCAATAAATGACAGTTGGTAGGACCCATTACGGGACAGCAGGATAGGCCAATTTGTTTACCTGGAATTCGGTTTATAGCTTATAAAACAGTGAAAATGTGGGGTTTTCAAGGAAGACTTTCAACAAGGCTCTATGACAAACGTGATGACTTCAACTTTCCAATCGTCAACTTCCCCTTCTTGTGTAGCAACATTCCTTCCGCTCCAGCTTATGGAGTTTACGTATCTCAATTGATACGTTACTCCAGAGCGTGCGGGACTTACATCGATTTCCTTAGCAGAGTGACACGTCTGACACAAAAATTGCTCACACAGGGTTATGTTGCTCCTCGATTGCTGTCTTCACTCAAGAAATTTTACGGAAGACATCATGCACTTGTAGACAAATATGGGATTTCGATCTCTCAGATGAGTGCAGATGTTGGTTTGTCATAGGGTGTTGATTTGTCTTCCTCTACCGGATTTGACACGCTGAATGGACTATTGGCAACGCGAAGGGTGTGCTATAGCAGGCAGGAACTGCTTACTCTTCCGGAGCACCTGAGTTCACTCTTGTTTCGACTGGAGTTCGCGTTGTTGATTGATATTCAGTTGTTTTGTGTTTCCATGTTTTACATGTTGTCTGTGTTTGTCCTGTTCTTGTTGGTGTTTACTGGTTTTGTCTCTGCTCTTTCGGACTTTTGACATTCGGATACCCCATTGGTACCTCTGCTTCTTTCTTGTAGCGGTACGTGGGAATGGTTATTTGCCAATTTGGGAAGCAGGATTTTGCATTTTAGTTTCACCGTAAAGTGGGATGAGACCCCCTCCTACCCCGTCCCTAAAATGAATGCATGAATTAATTTTAAACAATTAAGGAATTTAGAATTCCAGTGGTGCCAGCAAGTGAGACATTCTATAGTGGTAACCTGTTTTTCTGTTTGATAATTATCATTGTAACATGAATTGAGAATTTTCCTTTGATCTTCAGAAAGAATAAATAAGTACTATTAGGCATTTGTATTCCAAATCACCTCAACTGAATAATATTGCATAAAATGTCACCTGTGTTATATAAACCCAATGGAAAATTTCTATGCAATAATCAACACCAATGACCCCAATATTGCATACCAAAAGCTCCGCCTCCAAAACATTACTCCTCAATCAAACAATGAAAAAAAATATTTGAATATTTATTTAATTTGATATTTCCCGCCAGACGATGGCATGAGCCAGTATTTCATTAATAAATATTTTGATTGGTTAAAATATAATTACGCTACAATTACGTGTCCCGCCTTTCAATTATTTTTTTATCAGTAGGCGGAGTTAATTCATGTTACAAATAATTTATAGCACCGCCTACCTCGTTATCCAAATAAACTACTCACGCTTCGCGTTCGAAGTTTATTAGGATAACTCGTAGTACTGTGCTATAAATATAACTTAATGCATGTGCTCAACTTACCTGTAGATTTTGTAGCTTGTCCACCCAGCGGCATCCCTCCTTGACGTAACGACACCGGGTCAGACTGTTCATAACTTCTGATGTTAGCTCCTCATCAGGGTAGATCTGTAAAAAATGAAAATATTTTACTCTCCAAACAAAGTTTAAGACTGACTGCTTTTATTCACAGTGTAAATTGTTACATGATTCTTTATATACATGAATGGCTTCATGAAAAACCCTTCAGATTCTTATGCAACTATAAGTTACAAATCAATACAAATTATATGAAGTGGGCTCCGCCTGTGCCCTCCTTTTTGACAGATAAGATGGTTAGGAACTGTATACAACAAGAGGCCCCAGAAGTTATAGAACTATTGCAGTTCCCTTCTTTAAAAATTTCTAGATCTGCTACATCCAGTGTTGGTGTCAGGATGTCATCATATAATTCTAATAGTCGTCAGAAACTTAATTCGACAATAATTTCCACAGAATACATGAAACATATTAACAACTGTAAAATTGTCCAATTATGGAATTATTTGTAGCAATAATGTTTATGACATAACTTCACTTGTATATAATCCCTGTAAAAGCATTTAAATCCACTGTCAATAGCTACCAGGATCTATTTTTCAGAAAAACTTCTTTAAATAATCCAGATTGTACAATTAGAAATCCAGACTACATAATTTTGATATTTAGCCAAACCAATATCATATTTTATGCAGAAATTTCTACAATTATTGATTATTAACTTGACATTTTTATCTGTTTTGACATTAAAGATTTTCAGCTCTCATTTTTTTATTCCAAGAAATTTCATCCTTTTATTATATTCCTTTGTAGCACATAAAAATCAATAGGAATGTCCTCTACACAAAAACCAATCCAATTTCAGGAATAAGTTCTTTGAAAATTAAATAAAGCAACTTAAAAAAAAATCCAAACACATTACCCAAAAGCTTATCAACTAAGTCCCTCAAAAACTGAGTGACAATATCAACTGTTTCTTCCAAACATATTGCCACAACATCTTAAATGGATTAAAAATAACTTCATTATAATGCTTTCATCCCATGGATATAAAAGCAGATTGCCTTTGTTCTCACCAAATCAATTTATAACCACCACTTCAAGGATATGAAATATTATATGACCCAAAATCATTAATTCTTAAGTTTTTCTTTCAGCCTACTTATCCAAGCTGTTTTAATTACTCCACATCAAACAATGTCAATAGAAACAGCAGAGCATGATGCTGAGTACTTTAAAATAATATGTATTTTGAAATACATAAACCCACTGAGCAAAAATTTCATTTTCAGATGTAGCTAAATTAATATATAATTGGTGATTATTAAAAGAAAACCAAATGGAATAGTCTGAATTTTAAAACTAAAATCTTATGTCCTTTCATAATTAAAATGAGATAAAACAAATGCTTTTTGGCTTTTGCTGGGTCTGTTGAAACAAATTTAAATACTATTTGGCAATCAATTTCAAATGTCGCCCAAAAACCTACCAGTACACTCACAGCTCAACGAGGAACAAAAAAGGCTCAACTGATCAGACAAGTATATGTACAAGACTTAAGCTGCAGAAGTTTTCAAAACACATACATGTAATTCATTTTCAGCATTTCATAAAGATTCATCCAAAGACAGCTTTTTTTGCGTTTGGAAATTGAATAAAAATAATTACATACCTGATACATAAGTCGAAGTTTAATATAAAATGTCACCAAGGATGTTGTATGAGAATTTTTAGTATCTTGTTCCTCATAGTTTATTTCTATAGATATTACATATCAAAAAGACCACATAATATCAATTGTACAAATGCAACTATCAAACATTATTTCCTTAAGAATAAAGTTTTGTTCCCAAGGACACAATGAAGTCAATTTTAGATTAGTTCCTTGAAACAAAATCTCTTAATTATTTTAAATTGTATTATACTTTTATTTAGTTTTTTGGCCATTTCTTTCAGCAGGAAACTAGAATTCTGACTTAAAGTCAGGAAGATCCTGGCATTAGCAAAAAATCAAAGTTTTCCCAAAATTTTTGACGGATTTCATGAAATTTTAATATGTGATTCCTATGTGTTTAATTTCATATTTATTCTTTTATACATTTGGAGTTTTATTGTCCCTGAAAAATTGTTAAGAAACAGCAGTACAAACAGATAGACAGACGGACAGACAGACAAATTGAAAACTCCAGGGCCTTCACATTTGTCATGCAGGGTCCTAATTATTTGCTCTTCATGTTAATCTTGATATAAGCATTTGGCAAATAACTCAAAATCATTTTGCAATATCAAACCTAAACCAAGAAAATATTTGTTTATACCTTAATCTTCATGTATCAATATTGATTATAACTGCATAACATTGCAAGCTTGTATGTTTAATGTAAATCTTCCCATCTGTGGCATAAATTTAATGAAGATATTATGATGTGACTTGACAGTATAAAGCATTTAGGAGAATTAGTACCAAAGTATTTTGGTAAGGATTAGAAAATGATCAGAAACATTGTTTACTGCATTAGAACAAGAAATTATGTCCAAAAGACATAATGCCCCATCTCATGACATTTGGGACAGATGGACAGACAGACAGATAGACTGACAGACTAACGGACAGACAGATAGACGAATGGACCCAAACACTATATGCCTCCCTACTGTCGTAGATGGGGCATAACAATCTGATTACAACTATAGAATAAATCAAAATTATTTTCAAATACTTGCATTACAAACATTTCAAACCAATATTGATAGCTTCATTATTTTGTTCAATTACTACACATTAGAATCTTGAAATCTCACCCTTTAATGTCTGAACAATCATGTACATACCTATAATTCTAAAGCATTATAGACTCATTAAAATCCAATACAATACTTATTGCTCCCAATGAGATTCCAATAACCTAACATCTCTTTAACTTAAGGATCGATGTATCAGTACTCCCTGAATTACGTAACACTTGCCGACTCATTAAATATCAAGAACCGACAATTCCTAATCCGTTACAAGAATTCGTTAATACAACAAGTAATGCGGAGAGATTTAAAGTAAATAAGATCAGAGAATTTGCAAACATATATCTATATGCAGAGGATTTAATAAATAGATTACATTTTAAACTTTGAATCCAGCCTAATCAAGTCACCTAAGGTTATTTAACACTTGAAATCCCCTATCAGTTCCGAGCCCATTGGATTAAATTCTCGATCAAAAAGACCTTATCAGGAGTTTGATAATGTTAAATATACTCCAAGACGATTTTATCACCTTGTCTAACACCTCTTGATCAAACAGGAAAGACAATAGCCATGTCTTATCACCCTGAATAACACCTTGTTCTGATGAATTATATTTAAGTGTTGGATGATAACAAGAGGCTCCCAGGAGCCTGAATCGCTCACCTGGTCTTGATGTTGACCCTATACTTTTGTAGAGCTAAATGAGCTGAACATTTAAGCAAGCAACAGCTTTTCTCTACCTGCAATAGTTTTCATTCTATAGGCCAAAAACACCATTTTTCACCTATAACCCCTATAAGGAGTCATCTGACAACTTCGACCCTATGAAGACTTTTGTAAAGCTAAATGAGCTGAACATTTAAGCAAGCAACAGCTAATCTCTATCAGCAATAGTTTTCATTCTGTAGGCCAAAAACATGAAAAATGGCTATTTTTCAGGGGCCGTAACTCCTATAAGGGGTCATCTGACAACTTCAACCCTATGGAGAATTTTGTAAAGCTAAATGAGCTGAACATTTAAGCAAGCAACAGCTAATCTCTATCTGCAATAGTTTTCATTCTGTAGGACAAAAACATGAAAAATCGCTATTTTTCAGGGGCCGTAACCCCTATAAGGAGTCATCTGACAACTTCTACTCTATGGAGAATTTTGTAGAGCTAAATGAGCTGAACATTTAAGCAAGCAACAGCTAATCTCTATCTGCAATAGTTTTCATTCTGTAGGACAAAAACATGAAAAATCGCTATTTTTCAGGGGCCGTAACCCCTATAAGGTGTCATCTGACAACTTCGACCCTATGGAGAATTTTGTAGAGCTCAATGAGCTGAACATTTAAGCAAGCAACAGCTAATCTCTATGTGCAATAGTTTTCATTCTGTAGGCCAAAAACATGAAAAAATGCCATTTTTCAGGGGCCATAACCGTTATCTGACAGCTTCGATCCTATGGAGACTTTCGTAGAGCTAAATGAGCTAAACATTTAAGCAAGCAACAGCTAATCTCTATCTGCAACAGTTTTCATTCTGTAGGCCAAAAACATGAAAAATGGCTATTTTTCAGGGGCCATAACCCCTATAAGGAGTCATCTGACAACTTCGACTCTATGAAAAATTTTGTAGAGCTAAATGAGCTGAACATTTAAGCAAGCAACAGCTAATCTCTATCTGCAATAGTTTTCATTCTGTAGGACAAAAACATGAAAAATCGCTATTTTTCATGGGCCGTAACCCCTATAAGGGGTCATCTGACAACTTTGACCCTATGGAGAATTTTGAAGAGCTCAATGAGCTGAACATTTAAGCAAGCAACAGCTAATCTCTATGTGCAATAGTTTTCATTCTGTAGGCCAAAAACATGAAAAAATGCCATTTTTCAGGGGCCGTAACCCCTATAAGGAGTTATCTGACAACTTCGATCCTATGGAGACTTTCGTAGAGCTAAATGAGCTAAACATTTAAGCAAGCAACAGCTAATCTCTATCTGCAATAGTTTTCATTCTGTAGGCCAAAAACATGAAAAATGGCTATTTTTCACCTTTAAGGGGCTGTAACCCCTATAAGGGGTCATCTGACAACTTCGACCCTATGGAGACTTTTGTAGAGTTAAATGAGCTGAACATTTAAGCAAGCAACAGCTAATCTCTATCTGCAATAGTTTTCATTCTGTAGGCCAAAAACATGAAAAATTGCTATTTTTCAGGGGCCGTAACCCCTATAAGGAGTCATCTGACAACTTCGACTCTATGGAAAATTTTGTAGAGCTAAATGAGCTGAACATTTAAGCAAGCAACAGCTAATCTCTATCTGCAATAGTTTTCATTCTGTAGGACAAAAACATGAAAAATCGCTATTTTTCAGGGGCCGTAACCCCTATAAGGGGTCATCTGACAACTTTGATCCTATGGAGACTTTCGTAGAGCTAAATGAGCTAAACATTTAAGCAAGCAACAGCTAATCTCTATCTGCAATAGTTTTCATTCTGTAGGCCAAAAACATGAAAAATGGCTATTTTTCACCTTTAAGGGGCTGTAACCCCTATAAGGGGTCATCTGACAACTTCGACCCTATGGAGACTTTTGTAGAGTTAAATGAGCTGAACATTTAAGCAAGCAACAGCTAATCTCTATCTGCAATAGTTTTCATTCTGTAGGCCAAAAACATGAAAAAATGCTATTTTTCACCTTTAAGGGGCCGTAACCCCTATAAGGGGTCATCTGACAACTTTGACCAAATGGAGACTTTTGTAGAGCTTTTGATGCTGAATCAGTAGCGTGGCCTCAGGTTTCCTCTATCTCTTATACTTTTTGATTTATAAGCCAAAAACAGTAGTCTGACCCCCCTAGTCTATTTTTAGTAACGGCGGCCATGTTTTTTAACGGATTAAAAATCAAAACACAAGTTTGGTGTAGGACACCCTAAGGATCATTCATACCAAGTTTCATTAAATTCTGTTTGGTAGTTTCAGAGGAGAAGATTTTTGAAAAATTGTTAACAGACGACGACGACAGACGACGACAGACGACGACGACAGACGACGACGACGGACGCCAAGTGATGGTAATAGCTCACATGGACCTTCGGTCCAGGTGAGCTAAAAATGGAAAATGAAAATTAATGCAGAATTGTTCAAAATTATTACACTGACAAAATTTATGCATAACACCAATCTTTTTCTTAAATGTTTTTTTTGTAATTTGCTCTTTCCTGACTTACAATATCTGAATACAGCCCTAATGGTATTCACTTGGTTCTTCCCAGGACTATTCATAAAGTAAAAGAAGAATTGATAAAAAAATGTTAATTTAAAGTTTGTAATGGTTTTGAAATTTTGAAATTGAGAGAGAGGCAAAAATCATCATCCTATAACAGATTTAGCATGCAAGAAAATATGATTATGTTGTAAATATAGCTTCTATAAATAATACATGCTTTTTCGTAATGCAAAACAGTTTTTATGGGTTTTGTGGATTTAAACAAGTTTGGTTAATTAATATCATTATTGATTGTTTAACAAGCACCATTATATCAAATGTAGAATTAAATCAACGCATTCAGATTAAATCAATGTCCAGACAGTATATTTCCAACACTATATAAGGATCATAATCTAATTTCAATACGATTTAGACTATATTTGACTTTATCTAACCTAAAAATAACAAATATTATTTGAACATTTTTTAGCTGAGCAGACACCAATAATTAACTCCTAATTAGTTCTGAGCTATCATCAAAATAAACTTTAGATATGATAATTTAATTGAATTTATCTTGAATAAATATTGACAACGGCTGAGAATGTAAAGGGAGATAATTCATTGTAAATACTTAAAGTAGAATTAGGCCTATATCTTTTTGTCACTTATACAGCATGAAATTTACTTTTAATAAAAATTCTACTTATGCAAGTTAATTTTAGCAGAAATCCTTTTTTTTTACTCCAGACATGCTGTGATCTGAATTACCTGCATGGGTTATTTGATGTCCCAAAAATTCAAATTGTAAGGTTTTATCTGATTTATAATCTTTCATAAAAATTTGTTTGAGATATTAAAATTTCCTGTTCCGATAAAAGGACATTTTTTTTTTTGATTATGAGCATCATTTAAATGCAATGTCATCTTTTCTAAAGTAATCATAACAAAACTATGTTAAAATTTGCACAATAGATATTTTTTATCATAAAAAGATATAATAATAATTTTATTTTGATTTTATCCCGTAAAAATGTTGAATATCTACCTTTCCGATAACATAGGTTCAACATTTGATACTTTGGTCATAGATTTCAACCACTTAAACTGTAAAATGTCAAATATTTTTGTACAAAAATGTTAAGATTTCACAATAAGTATCAATACATATAAGATAGATAAAATTATAAAGTATGGATGACTCTGATGGAATTTGATTATCATCAAAGATTAACACCTGTCATTTAGAATATACCTGTCCATTACATCAAAGGACCACCAATACACAATAATTTGAACATCAAAGACAACCCAATACACAGAAGTCAGGTAAAAAACCTTACACCTGAAAAATTTACCAATGATAGATATATACTTGACATGAAATGTCCAAAGGCTTTAAAGATCATCAAAATTAATTTGAAAACAGGTTGTCTTTTGTTCCGAGGTTTAGATGAAATTTGAAAAATGTGGGCAATTATACAAATATGCTGGGAAATATTTATTTCGAAAAGATAAACAAATATATTAAGAAAATATGCTGAGCTTTGAAAATCCTTAGGTCCACTATGTGAAGACCATAAGTTTAATTAGTTTTCTAAATGCAAAAAGTCATTAGAGTAAATTACGAAAATTTTATCTCCATTTGAAATCATAAGAATGCATTAATCTAATATGATATTGTTATTCAAAGGCGGGTTTAGAACTGGCGTGCCAGGCACGCGGGGTCCAGTTTGACAGAAAAAAATTTGGTTAGGAAATGTATGAAAAAAGAAGTCCAAGCAAATAATTTTTTATTGAACGCCTTCCTGTTTAATAATAACTAAATTCGCCACAGGGTATTACCAACAAATTTGAAAATTATACATGCAGTCTCTGTTTTGGAAGCACTCAAGGCAAAAAAAAAAGTCAAGAAATATGTAACTTCAAATGGGATGCCAAATTAACATTATAAGATGTTGCTGACTTTGCCTAATTTGCTAGATGATATACTCATAAGCCATTATTTAACTTCATGATACAATGCCAACAAGACAGACACCCCTGTAGTGCTACAGACGGACAGACGAACAGACTGTGAGACAGAGTGAATTACCTAACTACAAGACCTGCTTTTGCCTTCCGCGACCCAGGTAATCTTTTACTCCTGATATACATGTATATTAGTAAAGCCCAGACTTACCCTTTTCAATCTTTCGGATTGGTACAAACAATATATTTTTTTAGAAAAAATAATATTTCTATGACTGCACAGAGTCACATAGATAATAATTCATAATTTTTTTTTTTTATAAAGAGCCGTATTTTTTCTCAAGTTTTATACTTCAAAGATATCCTTCGTTATTAAACCAGCATTTTAACAAAGAGAAACATCTGTATCAATATGTTTTGAACATGCAAAATAATGACGTGTTGTCATTATAATTATAGGGGGTATATCTTTATATCTAATATCTTCTTGCCGATTTTCACTGCCTAATAATAGTCAAATAATAGCTGTATGTGGGACATAGGTATCAAATTAAATTTCTCAGCTCGTCAACTGAATATGCTGGGTAACTGTGACATTTTCTTTTATCATTGTATACTTGTATATATAACCATACCAAAAATTAAAATTTAGTATCCTTAAATTGTTGAGCAACTGAAAATTATATACCCAAGGAACTTAGGTATGGAAAAATAAATAAACTAAAGATAATCTGAGAAGTGAGAAAAATTATTGAATGAAAACAACCATTGAATGCACTCAAGATTTGAAGCCAAAAGGGGCGACGTTTTCAAAATTTGGTTTGAGAAAAATATTCTGACTTTAAAATCATGTCCTTTTAGAACTTTGTTTGAGAAAAAACAAATAGATCTTTTCAATTGATATATATCTACCAAGAAAAGAAAACGTTTACAAAGCTTTTAAACCCACACAAGGGCAATAAAAGATTAATTCATAAATATTATGGGATGGGAAAGTAAAGCTTGTATAAATCAAATGTAAAGATATGTACATGTACTTATTATGCAAGA
The DNA here is from genome assembly GCA_963971305.1 of Arcuatula senhousia. Taxonomy (NCBI): domain Eukaryota; kingdom Metazoa; phylum Mollusca; class Bivalvia; order Mytilida; family Mytilidae; genus Arcuatula; species Arcuatula senhousia. The sequence goes on from OZ020308.1 coordinate 33,322,081, forward strand.
ATGCAATTCAACTACATTTCCCATACAATACCCTAAAGGAAGCTATTGGTGCAACAAGGCAATATTTAAATAAAAAATAATAATAGTTTAAGAATGTTGAGAGTCCAAAGAACTTTAAGAATCATCCTATAGAATAGTAAAGAAGAAAGTCTAGGGCAAGATGCCACAAAATATTGCTGAGCAAAGAACTTGAAGGGTTATTGTTGTACTTATTGTGAAATTCGCGCTGTAGGGCTTATCCATTTTATTGTGCATGAATATGTTTCTTACCTTAAAACACAAAAATTTTAAGCAAATTACAAATTCTCATTCTCACATATGCTTAATATTAGAAGCGAAAGATTTTTTTTTTGAAAATACATATCATTTTTCTCTGATATAATTTGGTGTTAATATATATCATTTGCAATGAAAAATTGATATTGATTTAATGATATTAAGTACTAACTGTTTTTATTAGTCATAGAATTCCTATTATATAGATATTGACAAAAAATATATATTAGACAAACTACATAAACAAAATACTCCAGTGCAACATCTGGCTATTATGAAGTCATATTCACTCCATAAAAATCCCATAATACTTTTATTCCACATCATAACATGATATAGTCCCATTAATCATTTGAAACCCTCATTGTCATCATTACTGGTTCATTTCCTACCATATTCCTTGTAGACTAATCACCCATGATGCATCAGGGTAGATTTTATACCAAATTAGACCTTTATTAGTTTTAAGCATGAAAGTACATTAGTTTATGAGCTGGTGATTTACAGCATGGTGGCATTAAGTGGATATTGGCTCAATTATGAAAATATGAAAAGAAGGTATAATTACTCAGGGCAGTAATTGTAGTTTATAAAAGCAGTTTCCATTGTGCAAATTTGTAGAATATCGAAATGCAGCAGACTTGAAACCCACAGATCAAGGGCAATATACCCATATGCTTAATTTGCATTGGATATTTGGGACATTATAGTTTCAAATCAATGACACAGATAAAATTCAACAAATGTCGCTATGAATAGCAGAATTCTTGAGTCCTGAAAGTGACAGATTTCTTGATGTGTTTTAATATTAAAGCTATAGCTACAAGTAACATACTATTGAATTGCATATAAAAAGTCAATTTCTTAACATTTCATGTGTTTTTGAAAAAAATATTCCTGACCAAACTTACAAAGAAACATTTGTCATTTGAAATTGATGTAAATTTTGTTTCACCAAGTGACCACATTGATTTCAAAAGATATTTAACATTTAAATGACTTTCTGACTCACTTTTCACTGACCATCAACAGATAATAGTTTTTCCAATAGAATATTTTATCGCCTCCGTTTAATTGTACTTATTCGGACGTAAATTGATGGAGTGCTTGTTAAAACCACGGACTCGCCACATTATTTGCCATAAATTTCCCTCCCAGATCATATCAAGTTTCATCCTCCTTTTCACCTACAGCGATTAAATCTGGACGCAAAATCACAAACTACTTAATTGGTCAAGATCGAGAAATGATTCACATAATTATGGGACGAACAAATATAGATCGATTTTCTCAAGCCTTGGGGTGAAAAATAAACAACTATAAATTGAATTTAAAATGTTTAAAAATCTGCGTTTTAAGTGTTTATCTTTTTACCTACCATTAAATATCTTGAATACAAAACACTCATGAATATATACTTTATTAACCTTGCAAGGAATAAATAAGTCTGATGTTATACTTATATTTATAACACAGGTTTAACCTTTATACATGCTTATTTGGGCAATTTGACCCATGAAGTTATAATGACCCAACCAAGTCATTTTTAAAAGAGAAAATCTGTTCAATGACTATATGCACAATTATTTTGTCTTTTTTTCTTAAATCCAGCAAAAACAGAGAGCAAGTATAATATTACGTTAATGGTGGTGGATCCAGGTGCGGATTCAGGTGGGGGCGCACCCGGCACCCACCCCCCTAAAATGGGGAAAAATTTTTATTTTTACCATGAAATCAATCAAAGAGAGGCCATAAAATTTTGGGCCTAATCTGCTCGGCAAATATTTAATACCCTCCCCCCTCTAACGGAAAATCCTGCATCCGCCCCTGGGATCTAGAAGTATTTATACAGGGTAGGGGATGGAGGTGGGGGTAGACATGCCATAAAGTTTTTAGACAATTTTTTGTCAAACAGGAGGGTGTGTGCCCGATGTGCCAGTCCTTCCTTTATTACAGAAGGGGCCTGCTTAATTGTTTAAGCATCTGAAAATTCTTGTTTCACAGTTTTTACCATTTTTTTCTGTTTCACAGTAGGGTTTGTGTCTGGCTCCCAGTCCTTAAAGATGCCTTCGATTCAACTAAGGCCAAAATATTCTAGATGTCCCCTCCCACACCATTTTTTGTTGGGTTTTTTTTTTTTTTTGGCAAATTGGTCAATATCCTTCAAAATGACAGAGAATTTAATCAAAATGGATAAAAAAATTTAAAAGATGAAATTCACCCACCCGCTCGATGAATTCTAAGATATTTGAATGAGAATCTAGGAATTATTTTATCATCGCCTAAATGATTTACTCATGTTAAAAAAACATCATGAAATTTTGGTGTTCCTCAAGGTTCTATTCTGGGACCCCTACTTTTTGTTATCTATATAAATGACCTCCCTTTATTTTTGGAAAATTGTATGACAGAATTATATGCAGACGATACCACGCTTCATAAGTCAGGTAAAAATATACAAGAAATACAACCAAAAATTCAGGAAGACTTATTAAAAGTTGAAGAGTGGTGCAAAACTAATAATATGTTTATAAACATCAATAAAACAAAATGTATGATTACTGGAACACATCAGCGAGTATCCCAACAAACTGATTCACTTGCGCTAGAAATAAACTCTCAAGTTTTGCAAACCTCGTCTTGCGAAAAATTACTTGGTGTAAAAATTGACACAAATCTAACCTGGAAAAATCAAGTTGATCATATTTGCTCCATCTTATCGTCCAGAATATACTTATTGTCTAGAATACAGAAGTTTTTAAACTTGGATGCTAGGAAAGCTTTTTATAATGGCTATATACTGCCCATTATTGATTATTGCTGTATAATTTGGGGAGGTTGCAATAATGATGGCATAACAAGAGTCCTAAAACTTCAAAAAAGGGTATTAAGATTAATTCTTAACGTTGATCCTTTTACTCCATCAGCACCATTATTTAAGGAACTTGGTTGGATGACAATTGATTCAAGGATTAAATATCATACTTACCTCCTTGTCCATAAGAGTTTAAAGGGAGACACCCCTATGTATCTTAATGAAAAATTTGAACACTTGTTTGTACGCAACCAGTAACACTTCAAGAAACTCAGCGAAAGGCAACCTTATTGTACCATGGCCAAAAACTGAATTATTTAAGAAATCTTTTGCATATTCTGGCTCTACTTTATGGAATCAATTGCCATCAAATTTACGCATAATATCAAATACCAATTCCTTTAAATATAATTTGAAAACATTTTTGAAAAATTCTCAGTGAGGGTCTGTGTTCAGTTTGATATAAGTATGTATTCCAATGATATGTAATTATATTCTTTATATTTTGTACAATTAAATGTGTCAAAATGGATGTTCTCATTACATGTTTATATTAAGTTTTTTTAACTTTTGTACCATGTTTATTATTTTGTATGAGGGCCTCATGGAAGATTAGTTTGTAACTAACTGTGCTACCCTCTTGAAATAAAGAATTATTATTATTATTATTATTATATTATACAAAAACAACAAAAACTAACACATTTTGATCAAGAAGCGAATTGAAGATTCCAATGACAAACTGATGCGTTTTTATGATTAAGCCTCTGTGTTTTATTGATTATTATCCGACATTGCATTATCAATATTTATTAACTTTTGTAAAAGATGCCTTCAAGGGACATATCACTTTACTAAATCAATATCCACTGATGAGCCTATAGAATTTAAATAAAAGAAGCAACAGAATAAGCAATTCCAAGGATATTCAATTAAAACAGAAAAAGATGTGTGGTTAGTGCAATGATTTCATAAGTTAAAAGTACAACTGATTTATGCTAATAAACATACAATAATACATCCGCAATTTTTTTGCGGTCCTATAAACAATTATGCTAATATAGTTTTGTTTGAAATTGAACCTGAGTATCAAATATCCATCGTTAAAAAATGTAAATGTAAAACTATATTTTTTTCTTCTTCTACAAATGTTTTCAATACATCAAATGTCACCTCTTTGATGTTTAATTTAGGCTCAATTAGTGAAAAGACAAAATAAAAAGAGATTTCAACATTATTCAATAAAACAAGAAAATTTACCTCCAAATTTTGTCTGCTTATTTCTCTACAATAAAACTGCTTGATGCCAAATATCTCTAGTTTTGTAAACATTCACCAAAAAATTACCTCCAAAACTTAAATTTATTGTTATCCTCCAAAATCAACCTCCTCAATACTAAATCCTGCCAGTTTATCAAAGATTTACAACCATATTTACAATTTGTCAGTCTAAGATATGAAAATGACTTCCTTCAATTAACTTTTATCATAGGTCGTAATACACCTGTCACACCTGAGATAAAAGCTACTTATACCTGAACTAACGACACTTCAACAGCGAAGATTACGACGTGCGACCAGTGACCGTTAATCGGTAAAATATATGGACAGTCTCTCGATCAAACATAGACAAAGGCCAGTGTCCATAATGCGGTGTTTGTATATGTATTAGCACCCTACTGCTAGTTTATTGATTTTTTGGGGTGTCCTCTGATAATTCAATGTGGGGAATTGTGGCAGCATGCATTCACATTTTGTTGGCCTGCAGATAAGCTGCACTGGTGCCTTCTTGCACTAAAACCTTAATTTTAAATTTGCATAAAATATGGATAGTCAGTATATCTAACTGAGAAAGCATGTTGGTATCTGTGGAGTGTGGAGCACTTTAAAAACATTATGGACATATATGCATTAATATGCATTGTCCAATTCACCCTAAGTACAAATGTACTTGTTAACTGCTGTACAACAGATTGCAAATGTCAGTCACAAATTTGTATCTAAGCGATGTAAATCTGAAAATATGGAATAATAAGGCTTCTGAATGAACCATTAAGTTTTACCAGAAAGATTAGGACTGTTCCTCACGGGGCACTGCTTTCATGCAAATGCCTTGGACAAATCAATGAACACTATATGCCCCCCTACCCTACTTTCATAAATTGGGCATAAAATACTTAAGAAATTTTGCTTTCCTTACAAGTAACTAGTAGCTTTGGACTGAAACTAAACAGAATTTGTGTTTAACCTATAGATTTATATGATGAATAAAGTGGGTGTCTTTATTTTAAAACAATAACATGTTAATCTCCAAGATTTCTTCAAATCTAAATACAAACATGTCCTTCCAGTACAAAATTCTTTGTTTAATTCCATTCCTATCTAATTTATCTCATTTGTTTACAAATATTAAGCCAAATATTTGGCCAGCTCAGGTCACAAGTAGCTAAATGACAGTGGTCAATAAAACTTCATTATCCCACCATAGTAAATAAACAAAGAAAAGTCTATTTGTTTTACATAGTAAAATTCCTGACATGCATGAGCAAGGGGCAAACAAGTACAGTCACTATAACTAACTTTCGGACCCTATATTGAAATTGCAACCGAAAAGTTAAGGTGTAGCGGCACCATAAAATATGTTTTTTTTTAACCACAATTTCTTTTGAAATGCCTATACAAAGTCAGGACCATTGTGATCTTCAATTTCTCATGTATTTCTTCATCTTGTTGTGTCATCTCTTCTAATGGACACAATATTCCTGAGTTCGGACGTTTTGTTAAAACATTAAAATTCATTTAAAGATAAAAGATGGTCAAAGAATTATTTGTACTTGTATTAAGACATAAAAGAGTTAAAATACATGTACAGATAGACTGATATTTTTCACTGTTTTAACAACATGAAAAATTGATGAACAATTCATATCAAACAATTTAAACCCTACCTTAATTTTCATCATTTCATAAAATCTTTCAAATTCCATACAATCTATATCCATTTATCTACATCACACAAACTGACCATGCTCCCCCTAATTCCAACAGAGGGAAATGGGCCCTTGTAATTACTTATCCTGTTATAGGCCAACATCAAAAGACTGGTCAAAGTGACCAATATACAGTTATATGTAATTATTGATAATTATCTTTTGAGGGTGACGTAATACACAATGGCCAGGTCTAGATATGTAAATATGTCGTTTTCTTTCATGTGACTGTATCTAAAATCTAAGTGTAATCAGGGCTGAAATGTACCTTGAAGTTGAAGTAACCTCGTAATTTATTAATGATGAATTATTAAGCTTATTAGCGTAAGTCTTGGTAATAATTCGAAAATTAATTGTGACGATACAAGAAGTTTTGATACACAAATATTTTAAATGTTAATATTTTCTGATATGTTTTGCTTAAAAAAATAAATTCCAACTTTCATCAAGTTAAAAATGTTCTTTTTTTCAAAATGAGTTAAAAAAATCAGTTTAGAATTGACTTTTTTCAACCAATTCATATTCAATAAAAGAAAATGTATGTCAATTTAAATCATGATTTGCTATTATTATTTTATCATAAAGTTTTTATTTAATATTTTAATATATACATATTTTCTAATTTATTTATTTAATACCCTTTTAAAAGATGTCAACTTCAATTGAAATATAGGCTCTTTTTCCACAAAGGATTTAGAAATGCTAATATAATTTAAATTTTATAAGTAATGGAAATGAAAAAATATATTGAAAGTATATAATTATAGTAATTTTATAATTGAATAACAAAAATCTTAAATGAAAGATCAAATTGTTCCATTACTATAAACTTTAAAATTAAAACACAATATATGTATATTTTTATAATTATTTTTTTTTATAATAAATCATAGTCCATTCAATAATATTTAACTTGGACAATAAATTCTTCTAAAATTAAAACTCACTGCCAAATGCATAATATCCAATTTTCAACTTAATACACTGGTCAAATATGGCAATGACACATTAAACCACATACTCTAAATAAAAACACAATCTAAACTTTGACAATAAACTTTTTTCAATAAAATAAAACTCACTGTCAAATGCATTATACAACTTTCAACTTGAACAGCACTGGTGACATATGGCAAATGTCACATGACCACATAAGAACATCACCCTTATAAAGACTAAACTTTTCGACAAATTTACCCTGATTGCCGTGAAATCTTAAAATCACCTAAAATCCAAACAAACAGATTTCCATTCAATGATGTGATAGGATTATGCCACATCCTTGACTTGAGTACTAGGGTGGCTTAAACGTCCACACCAAGGTGTCTAACTTATAAGCTTGGCCACCGGCTGATTGGGGTAAAAGACCCAAAGAAAATCCTAAATGTCAACAATGATTTCTTAAAGGATTATAGACCTGTCAGAGAAGGTTAATAGTCCTTATGTAATTTAATCCTGATCTGATTAAAGATTTAAAAAAAAAAACATATGAAATGTTTGGGATGGTCCAAAAATTGTAAATTTGTCTATAGTATGTTATCATCTTTTTGGAAAATTTTGTGCTTTAATTTTAGGAATGTTTTCAGACATAAAATATATGAGTTTTTGTATTTCTTGCTTAAATGATCAGTTTGAGTGTAGCCTTTATAAAATTAAACTTTTTATATCTAAGCTCAGTAGCTATAGTTTCTGAAAAATATTTCTTTAAATCTCAAGTTTTGATTTTGTGAATTTGCTCAAATACAAAAATGCCAGGCAGCATACCATTTATTTTTTTGATGTTGTTGTTGACCAAAATGCTTACAATCTGTCCAGAAGATTAGTAGCTACAAGAATTCACATTTTAAAAAATAAAATATTGTGCAAATCAGCTGACCTATTAATTTCTATAAAGTTTTTTAAATCTTCATAGCACTTGATGTCTTCATTATCCTAAGCGACATCACACGAGAAGTCACGAGATCTATCAATTTAAATCATTCTTCGAAACGCAGTCGGCGGGAACAGACGCTCTCCTGTCCTCTCCTTTTCGCGGTACTTTTGAGCACGTGCAAGTCGTTGCCTTGTATTACACGGTCTCGGAAATTATCCATTGCTTTTATGTAAGTATATTTTTCTTTTATTTGCATGCTTGTGAGGACATTATGGTCCTTTTGAGAGATTTTATAGTACGGACATGGGTCCGTTTTGTTAATTTTTAATTTTGAAGCACGGACATGGGTCCGTTTGGTTAACTTTTTTATGATGAAACGGACATGGGTCCGTTTGGTTAATTTTTTAATGATGAATCGGACATGGGTCCGTTTGGTTAACTTTTTAATGATGAAACGGACATGGGTCCGTTTGGTTAATTTTTTAATGATGAAGCGGACATGGGTCCGTTTGGTTAATTTTTTAATGATGAAGCGGACATGGGTCCGTTTGGTTAACTTTTTAATGATGAAACGGACATGGGTCCGTTTGGTTAATTTTTAATGATGAAGCGGACATGGGTCCGTTTGGTTAATTTTTTAATGATGAAGCGGACATGGGTCCGTTGTGTTAATTTTTTAATGATGAAGCGGACATTGGTCCGTTTGGTCAATTTTTAATTTTGAAGCACGGACATGGGTCCGTTTGGTTAATTTATAATTTTGAAACAAAGACATGGGTCTGTTTGGCTAATTTTTCAATTATAGGGCACGGTTATGTTAATTTTTAATTTCGGAGCACGGACATGGGTCCATTTGGTAAATATTTGATTTTGAAGCCCGGACATGGGTCCATTTGGTAAATATTTGATTTTGGAGCCCGGACATGGGTCCATTTGGTAAATATTTGATTTTGAAGCCCGGACATGGATCCGTTTGGTTAATTTTTAATTGTGAAGCACGGGCATGGTCCGTTTTGGTTAATTATTTAAATTGAAGCACGGGCATAGTGTCTGTATGATTAATTTTTCATTTTGAAGCACGGGCATGGTGTCCGTGTGGTTAATTTTTTAAATTTTATAGCAATATAAATGATCTGGTGTCCGTTTTGTTGATTTTTAATTTTGAAGCAAGGCCAAGGACTTAGTGTTCAGTTGGTAAATTTTTTTATTTTGAAGTACGAGCATGGTGTCTGTATGATTAACTTTTGATTTTGAAGTACGAGCAATGGTGTCTGTATGATAAATTTTTGATTTTAAAGTACGAGCAATGGTGTCTGTATGATTAATTTTTGATTTTGAAGTACGAGCATGGTGTCGGATTATTTTTTGATTTTGAAGTACGAGCATGGTGTCTGTATGATTAATTTTGAAGTACGAGCATGGTGTCTGTATGATTAATTTTTAGATTTTGAAGTATGAGCGTGGTGTCTGTATGATTAATTTTTGATTTTGAAGTACGAGCATGGTGTCTGTAGGATTAATTTTTTATTTTAAAGTATACGAGCATGGTGTCTGTAAGATTAATTTTTGATTTTGAAGTACGAGCATGTTGTCTGTAAGATTAATTTTTGATTTTGAAGTACGAGCATGGTGTCTGTAGGATTAATTTTTTATTTTAAAGTACGAGCATGGTGTCTGTAAGATTAATTTTTGATTTTGAAGTACGAGCATGGTGTCTGTAGGATTAATTTTTTATTTTGAAGTACGAGCATGGTGTCTGTATGATTAATTTTTGATTTTGAAGTACGAGCATGGTGTCGGATTAATTTTTGATTTTGAAGTATGAGCATGGTGTCTGTATGATTAATTTTTGATTTTGAAGTACGAGTAATGGTGTCTGTATGATTAATTTTGATGTACGAGCATGGTGTCTGTAGGATTAATTTTTTATTTTGAAGTACGAGCATGGTGTCTGTAGAATTAAATTTTTATTTTGAAGTATGAGCATGGTGTCTGTAGGATTAATTTTTTATTTTTTGAAGTACGAGCATGGTGTCCGTTTGGTAAATTCAATAATTTTGGAGCAAGGACTTGGTGTGTTTTTGGTGAATTTTTAATTTTGACTAAAGTAAACACATGGTGTCCGTCTTGGTAATTTTTAATTTCAGAAGCATGGATGGTGTCGTCCGTTTTGTCGATTTTTCCCTTTGAAGTACGAGCATGTTGTCCAGTTGGATGTACGGATGGTGTTGCTCGTTTGGTTCATATTTTGATTTTTTTAGTACGGATGGTATAATACGTAGCTAGGCAATTTATATTTTGAAGTGCGGATGCTGTCGTGCGTTTGATTATAGAATTTAAAATCATTTAGCGGATAGTGTCGCCTCGGTTGTTGAATTACGTTTCGGAGTATGGACCTCGAAATAAGAGTGGATTGTGCCACCGCTGTTTGATATGATTGGGGTTTAACCTGGTACAATTTTGTTGCTTTCTTGTGGTCAGAATGGATGCTGATTTTATTGGTTATATTCTATATGTATATTCCGAAGCGGCTTAAATGTAAAAAAAAAAACAAACAAAAAAAACATGTTCTCGTCCAGTAATATATCGACTCTCGACATGCTTGGATCAATTATGTTTATGTAGTGTATTTTAATTTACTTGTAGATGGTTGAACATCACCTTGGAAGTTCTTAGCAGTTGGCTCCTTAATGGTTAATTTAGTTGAAGGATCGAAAGGGTAAGATTTAGATGCTGTAGAGCAATGCATATTGTGTTTAGAGAGAAGGCTTTTTTTTTTTTTTTTTTTTTTTTTTTTTAAAGTTTGTAATTAATACTTTAGTTTAAGATATTGTTGAACACAATCTAGTTTCATGTACGTTTTCTCATCGCGGGAAAAGATAAAGGAAAAAAAACTGGCTCTTTGAGGGACTTTAAGAACTTTTATGTTCTAGCTATAGATAGTTCATGTTTTTCCGTCGGGGCATTATCTCGTCCCGAATTGTCATGTATGTCATGTGTGTTGTACAAATTGGAAGTTAAAGTTGAATGTCTAGTATGTTTAAATGATTTAGTAACAGATACTTGTATGTGACATAGGGTCTGCGTTTCTTATAGGTATATTGAGTTATATATATTTAGTAGCATATTATGTCGTTTTGTAGGCATTGAAAGATCGGAGCCAGTTTCGGTTAACAACACAGGTGTAACTATATAACGTCTGCAAGTAATTATAGTATTGGGATCTCGAAGGGAGACATCAGTAATTGGAAAATGATTTGGATGATAGGCAGGGACGTAAAAACGTCAGAGCTATGACTGGAAGACCTAAATTGATGCATGTTTGTGTCCTTGATGCCGCCTTGAAGGTTCTATAGCTTAGTGCTCGATCATAAAACGAATCATCCGGAAATTGAGTTCTATAGTAAAGCTTTGCAGGCATATAAACAATTTGAAGCGCATGATGATACTTGTAACTTATTTTAACTTTAAGGACCTTGTTGTATACTCAGAAATTTCAAGTGCTACGTTTACTCAAAGAATAATTGACTTGAGATAGTTTTCTAATTTCCATTCCAGGGAATCTAATCCTTAGTGGCTTATGTCACGCGGAATGGGGGTTGGAGAGCTTTTTCTCTGTAATTTCCTTTTGAAAATTTTACATTTATCTCTTTATACAATGATATATTTATAACATTTTTATTGTAAACTGATCATGCTAAAATTAGTCAATCATTTGAAGTTGAGATTTTCTTTTGATTCTACTTTTTGTTGACCATGAATTTTTTGTTGAAACTACAGAGGAGAAGTTCTTCAACCTCCTAATCGGTTTTACAAAGCAGAGAATGTTTTTGAAAACTATAATTTTTATGAAGAATAATTTCCTGTGAAAAGTTACAGTATTGGGGGACAAACGTTCACATTAATCAATTAAATCATTGTTGAAATGTTGAAATTTGGAAACGCTAAGGAAGAAGCCTTTTAGTTAGACCGATTAAAATGTTACTTTACAGGCTAAATCTTTTGTTATGTTATAATGTGCAGGAAATTCTCGGTGAAATTTCGATTCTGAATGCCGAAAGTTTGCAAATTTATTTTCATAGATAGGGACAAGCCTTTTCTCAACTTTATTTTGTGGTGGCCATATATTTAGAAGTAGGGTTTTGGATTTAGCCTGGGATATCGGTTAATTGCTATCAACGTTTTGGTGATATAAAACTGGGCTTATTTTCAATATTGCGATTGATAACCCGGGGACAAAAAATATTGACTGATAGTTTTGCCGTTTCCTTTGTCAGGTTGTACTGTATATTTGTGAATAAAGTTGTTGCATTATTATTTGTTTTATTTTAAAATTGGATTTATGCGTTATGGACATTTAAAGGGTGAGATGAGGTTTAAAAAAGTGTAAGCAAATTTTTGATTAGGTCAAAATGATGGTTTACGTTTCATTGAAAGACTCGTTAGTAGAGCTGTGGCTGAAAATGAGAATAAAGGTGCCACTATCGGGCACAATTTACACATGTTTACTTTATTTCAATCTAATCCTATATTTGTTTGTGAACAAGTTATGGCGCAACATTGATATTTGGTATGTGGTTGCTTTAGAGTTGGTACAGATAAGTTTTTAAAGCATTTCATCGGTATGCCCCTGCAACCACGGTCTACTGATTTTGTGATTTCTTTCTGATTTGGCTTAATGCTATAGTTTGTTCTCAACTTTGTTAAACTTGAAGCAGGCATGGTACACCATTGATTTTATGCAATTGCGTTAGCTTCAGTGCAAATTAGTTTTTGTCTCACCTGCGACGAATAGTAAGACCTAGGTATTACTTTCCGGCGGTGGTGTCGTAAACTTTTTGTAAGACTTTTTTGGACAATGAAAACTGCTTGAATTGCTTGAAAAGTATAATTGCTAGGCATCTGATATTGGGTATACAGCCAGTTAAGGTTATGGTCTACGCAACTGTCACAATGCCGTATGATATTGACCCCATTTTCACGCTACAGTGACTCTGAACTTAGGTCGTTTTTTCAGGCCGTGAACTTTTTATAAGGTTTTTTGTGGACAATGAATTACTTGGTGATATAAAAGCTAGGAATCTGATATTGAGTAAACAGACAGTTGAGGTTATGGTCTACCATGCCGTGTGACCTTGACCCCATTTTCACGCTCTAGTGACTCGATAACCTTAGGTCTTTTTTCAGGCGGAAAACATTTTGAAATGATTTTGTGTACATTGAATGGCTTGAAAAGTATAGATATTGGGTATACAGGCAGGTGATATATATATTGCACGGTCTACTGCTGACTTAGGAATTTTTGTACATGTATACTGATTTGGCATACTCTTCTGTCCGTTTAACAAATAGCGTTGGCGTTTATGACATATCATTGATATTTGGTAGGCTGTTTCATAAGCATCAGTACTGGTCTATTCCAGGAAGATATCTTCTACATATACGCCCCTACATGGTCTACTGACTATAAGGGTTCTTGCTCCTTTGGCTATATGTTAATGTTTTTTCTAGTCTATTTATGCGAATAGATAATGGTACATTTCATATGTCGTCTGTCTCGGTGATAAATTTTTGCAGTGGTGTTCAACCTTGTGTATAAAATTTTTAGTCTTAGTCGGGCCAACGCAAGACGGCGATCGGTGACCGGTGATCTGGTAATCTTGGTGACTGCTAGCTGTTTTCCTTTTATGATTTTGTTTTGGGTTGGTTGCGTTGCGTATGCCTATCTCACATCTCTTTATCGTCTACAGTGTTGATATTTGGTATACAGTTGCATGTTAATCAAATGAATATACATTGTAGGTCAATTTATGGGTAATTTTCAGGATTGTATTTAAAATTTACTTTTGTATATTGGCTAGACATATTTAAGATACAAGTTTGGGTGAGTTTTGAGTTTTGAGTTTTGGGGGTTTTGTGGTGAGTGTGAAATAGTTACTGATTTCACATAACAAAGGATGATTATTGCGTATCAAATTTTCACCTCCAATACTCATACAATCTAGTTACTTGGAGTGTGATGGCTCTTAGGATAATCATTTATCCTAAGCGACATCACACGAGAAGTCACGAGATCTATCAATTTAAATCATTCTTCGAAACGCAGTCAGGTTATGGATTGAAAGTGATTCTTTTCTCTCGATTAAGCTGTGGCTATGACTATGGTTGTGGTTATGAAGGGGTTTAGGCTTATGAATCTGTAATTTTTCCCACCGCCCCACCCTGTTTTATTTGACCAGTGTTTCACACTCCAGGAACTGGATGCTCCTCAAATTTTCACCTCCAATACTCATACAATCTAGTTACTTGGAGTGTGATGGCTCTTAGGATAATCATTCGTATTAAACTCTGCGGATGCAGGTAAAACAAATCACCTGAGCATTATCATGATACAGAATTGATTTTTTGATAAGATAAAACAACAGGGAGCAATAAAAAGGTGGGAATTGAATCAGATCTCGACTCTTATTCACGTCATCATAATTTATTACCGTTTAATATCAAATTTATTAGTTCTGGGTCCATGAAAAATCTATAATTCTTGTCCATATTTGTATTTTCTTCTAATTAGCTTGGTCGTGTTTGGTTAAGATAAGTGATACAGTAAATTATTTTCCGATTTTTCAAATGGAATTTCCTTATCAGCAATATCAGCATGAAGAGATATTGTCCTGACTATTATAGCTGTTTTAATATATTCCAAAACAGGTAGTAGAGGTCCAACAGGTCTGAAAATTGTTTGGAGTAAAGTTTGGTTTACTGGTATCCTACCACTATTTTAGTTTCAAATCATTTTCATGTACTGTTTCTTAGAAAAGCATGACAGAAATTTTCATCTCAACCTAGTCTTAAACAGGAAGTAGACATCTGACAGGTCTGAAAATTGTTCAGGACATACAGTTTGGCATACTGAACCAGCGTACCAAGTTTCAAATCATTTTCCTGTACCAATTCTGAGAAAAGTGTGACCCAAATTTTCATCTCGACCTAGTCCAAAACAGAATTAAAGTAGAAGCCTGACAGGTCTGAAAAGTGCTGAGGACATACAAGTTGTCAAATTGAACGCTTGTACCAAATACCAAATTTTTTCATGTATGGTTTCTAAGAAAAACTTGATGAAAATTTTTATCTTGACCTAGTCCCAAACAGGAAGAAGAAGTCTGACAAGTCTGAAAGTCACTGAGGTCATTCAATTTGTCATACTGAACCATCCTACCAAGTTTAAAATCATTCTCAGCCACAGTTTCTTAGAAAAGCTTGTCAGACAAACAAACTTAATGCCCTTTGCATGTTGTTGTGGGGCATAAATATAGATTGCAACAATTAGAGATGAGTTGTGGTGGGCTTCTGTGGAATCAATGGTGAAAATCTAATCAAATTCCATTCTTCTTGAAAGGAGGAGTTTTATATAGACATTCAGATTTTTTGTACTTTATTGATTTATTTCAGCTAAAATTGCAATAAATTATACTCATACATCCTATCGAGATTGGTACGATCGAGATCCAACACAAAATCACAAATCCATAAATCTGGAACTTTTTGTTTTCTTTCCATTTTCTCAATAAAAATCACCAATACATATAAATAATTCAGTACAAAACAAGATATTCTACATAAATTCACAGACAAAATTGTTTTCTTTCAATCTGGCTAATGGTATTTTACTGTTAGCAAGATACGGTAACATATTGGTTTCGACGCCTATTTTTTGTCCCGTATTGTATACCACGGCAACAGATTGGCGATAGAAAATCATTGACTTGTAATGTTCCTAATATGTCTGTATAATGACTGGTTTAACATGATGTATAACACTAATGTTATATGATAGGGGAGGATTTTATCACAAAAACGTTGTTTTTCACATCTATACAACTACTACAATGAAAATGATGAACAAGAATTGTTGGACAGGGTAGCAAAGAAAGATCCTTTAAATGAAATTTATATGAACTGGAAATCAGTAAGCCACAAATACCCCTGCAACCCCAACTCCCCAATTCAAATCTAAGAAACTTGTAAAGGAAATTATTTGATTGGTTTAGAAAGAGTTCCAGATTTTAGACTGGGTACTAATAAGATGTAAAGGACCAATTGAAAGATAGACTTATATACCTCCATCAGAACACCATTTACTTTTAATTTTTCAAGTGAGATGTGAAAATAAATAATTTCTATTATTATTTAAGAGAGTATTTCTATCGAAATAAAGAAGGTATGTGTCCATGTGACAAAAATGCCCCAGATAGGCCCACAACAGGAAGCAGAAGTCTGACAGGCCTGAAAGTCTATTAAGCCATATAGCTAAACCACCCTGCAAAATATTTCAAAAGCTTGCATGGAAGTAATTCATATGGATAGATGGACACGAAATAAAAACTTCATGCCCACAACATGGTGACGCTGGGGCAGAAAAAACATTAATGAAAACAACCCGCTATGAAATCACAAAGAAAACTAACCTGAGTTATATTTTTTTCATATACCACATCCTGCATCATTTTCTTACTCGAAATTTCTTCCGTTGGGGAACTTCAACAACTTACTTCAAACCCAGTACCAGCAACATATCAGTTGAAATAAGCATCAGAACAGAAATGAAGTTACCTGTCCTAACATATTTTACATATACCAGTATACCACAGTACATTCTGCATTTTTACTCAATTTGAAATTGAGAATTTGAAAGATTTCAACAAACTTGTTTGAATTGACAAACCCAGTACAGTTTCAGCAACATACCAAGTAAGATGTGCATCAAAACAGATGAAAATGTCATGGTTGTTTAAGAACTAACCTGATTAACCATCTTTTCATAGACCACATCCTGCATCGTCTTATTTCTTTCACTCAGAAGACAATTCGAAAAGATTTCAACCAATTTAAACTCAGTTTCAGCAACATATATCAATTGAAGTAAGCATGAAAACAATATATATTTATTATTCTGATTCATCTATTGGATATTGATTCCTATGGAATGTGATTAATGGACTAAACTTTTTATTTAATGATTCATTTATTGTCTCTCAATCAGTTGCTATTTACTCAGAGTTTCAATAACATTAAGGAATATCCCATTTGATCCGAGCAAGTATGCATAACTGATGAGGTCGAATTTGTAAATTATACATGTACAAGTAGATGGTTGTCACAAGTTCTCATGTCTAATGAATAATCTACATTATCTTTTTTTTTGTGAACTCAATGCGTATTTTCAATAATATGTTTTTGCTTTGCTATTTATTCTCTTTGATAAAGTACATTTTAAAAGTTGTTTATTTGAAAAACAAATTAAATGAAAAAACATGAGTTATCCCCCTTTTAAGAACTTTTTTTCCCTCTTTGATAAAACAAGTTTTCTGTTCAAAATGAAAAATCATTAGTTATCCCCGTTTACTGCATGTACAGTCAAACTTTGTGCAAATGTTACATAGGTGATGAAGGAATACAAGCATAATGAAGAAAAGTTTTAAGAATGTGCATTACAAGCAAATATGTCTTTCAACTGAGTGATACATGTTTTTAGAAGGTCCAAATATTGTACTTCTTTCTCTTCACACCTTCTAGTTAAACTGGCAAGATGTATTGATTGTTGGAAACACAATTGTAAACCTGAGAGAGAAATAATAAGGATCATTCTGTCAGACTGAAAACTCATATGCTCTATGAAACAAGAATGTGTCTGAAAGACATAATGCCCCATCTCAGAACATTTATTTGGGATGGATGCATATGGATGGGCCTGAACACTATATATTGCCCCCTATCTTCACAGATAGATCATAGAATAAGCAAGACATTTCAGACTAAGTTGAAATTTATAAAATCTTCTTTTACTCGGATGTAGGTGATTTACCGACAATTGAAGACAGATTTAAAGGACTGAGGCATCAGAAATCCTAATAGTGATGTACTAAACAAAAAGCCAATAGACTGAAGTACTTTTAAGGTACACAGCTTGATAATTTCAGAGGCAATTTATTCAAACCAATATTGATTTAAAACTAGAAAAACTGTGAGCCGCAGCTCACAAATAAATACCCCCCACCCCCCCCCCCAAAAAAAAATAATTAATCAGATAAAATTTAGAATAGGAGATGCATATCTTCATTTTGTCACAAAGATTGTGTGTAAGTTTCATGAAAATCCATCAAGGGGCTTAGGAGGAGTTGCAGATAAGAGATGGGCACCCCCATGTAGTCAAATGGCTGAGTCCATGTATTGCTATGGGAAACCCCAAACTCATTCTGATCAAACTTTCTAATAGTAGGTGCACATCTATATAATGTTACAAAGATTGTGTAAAAGTGTCATGACAATCCATCAAAGGGCTTAGGAGGAGTTGCGGATAAAAAATGGGTACCCCCATGTAGTCAATGGCTAAGTCCATGTTTTGGTATAGGGAACCCCAAAAATCATTCTGATCAAATTTTAAAATAGTAGGTGCACATCTACATTATGTCACAAAGATTGTGTGTAAGTTTCATGAAAATCCATCAAGGGGTTTAGGATGAGTTGCGGATAAGAGATGGGTACCCCCATGTAGTCAATGGCTAAGTCCATGTTTTGGTATAGGTTACCCCAAAAATCATTCTGATCAAATTTTAAAATAGTAGGTGCACATCTACATTATGTCACAACAATTGTGTGTAAGTTTCATGAAAAACCATCAAGGGGTTTAGGAGGAGTTGCGGATAAGAGATGGGTACCCCTATGTAGTCAATGGCTAAGTCCATGTTTTGGTATAGGAAACCCCAAAAATCATTCTGATCAAATTTTAAAATAGTAGGTGCACATCTACATTATGTCACAAAGATTGTGTGTAAGTTTCATGAAAATCCATCAAGGGGTTTAGGATGAGTTGCGGATAAGAGATGGGTACCCCCATGTAGTCAATGGCTAAGTCCATGTTTTGGTATAGGGAACCCCAAAAATCATTCTGATCAAATTTTAAAATAGTAGGTGCACATCTACATTATGTCACAAAGATTGTGTGTAAGTTTCATGAAAATCCATCAAGGGGTTTAGGATGAGTTGCGGATAAGAGATGGGTACCCCCATGTAGTCAATGGCTAAGTCCATGTTTTGGTATAGGTTACCCCAAAAATCATTCTGATCAAATTTTAAAATAGTAGGTGCACATCTACATTATGTCACAACAATTGTGTGTAAGTTTCATGAAAAACCATCAAGGGGTTTAGGAGGAGTTGCGGATAAGAGATGGGTACCCCTATGTAGTCAATGGCTAAGTCCATGTTTTGGTATAGGAAACCCCAAAAATCATTCTGATCAAATTTTAAAATAGTAGGTGCACATCTACATTATGTCACAAAGATTGTGTGTAAGTTTCATGAAAATCCATCAAGGGGTTTAGGAGGAGTTGCGGATAAGAGATGGGTACCCCCATGTAGTCAATGGCTAAGTCCATGTTTTGGTATAGGAAACCCCAAAAATCATTCTGATCAAATTTTAAAATAGTAGGTGCACATCTACATTATGTCACAAAGATTGTGTGTAATTTTCATGAAAATCCATCAAGGGGTTTAGGAGGAGTAACGGATAAAAAATGGGTACCCCCATGTAGTCGAATGGCTAAGTCCATGTTTTGCTATGGGAAACCCCAAAAATCATTCTGATCAAATTTTAAAATAGTAGGTGCACATCTACATTATGTCACAAAGATTGTGTGTAAGATTCAAGAAAATCCACCAAGGGGTTTAGGAGGAGTTGCGGATAAGAGATGGGTACCCTGAAGTGTAACGGAAGGACGGACGGACGGAAGGACGGAAGGACGGACGGAAGGACGGACGGACACCCCTATCACTATATACCCCCCACTTTTGAAGTGGGGGGTATAATAAATTTCATATTCAGCCATATACAGAATTACAAATAAATAGTTTAATAGCCTAGTATTAAAACTGTTGAACAAACAATAGAACCGTTGATTTACCTGAATGTTTTAACTTTTACGTCCAATTATTGCTTATCTGAAAATCCCATATGAAATTCAAACATCAAAATCAGAACTATATAATTTAACTCAGTGCTCCAAATGTTATTTCACTAGCCAATCAATATCTAGACAAAGCATCTGTGTGACTTGGATGCTGCATCTTCAAAAAGCTTTTTTTTCAAAGCTGATTAGAGGCAGAACCACAAGGCTATTATTTTTATGCCTTATTGAATTTTCATTGAAGCTTTCAAAAAAACCAGAGAACTGTTAAGAGAATTGTAGACCATAATCAGTATAATTACAGGAGTTTTAGAGCAAAAAGACAGTTTTTTTTCCAATTATTTTTCTTTAAGTTTATGTAATTTGTTGAAAGACGGGTTATGATTTTCATTTTCTTCAAAAGGAACAATTGTGCATGAAATTAATTATTAGCTCCACTATATTGAAGAATATTTAATGGTTTAAATGACGAGCTTTGCAATTTTATACTTTACAGTAGTTTAATGCTATTATACAAGACCTTACTTTTTTCTTGTTAAATAAAGAAACTTATTGTTACTGATCTTAAATATCTAAAGAATTGCACAAAAAAGAAATAAAAATACAGTCTTAATATATCAATCTATTTCACTAAATAAAATCAAATCCTTAAATACTTTTAAAGAAAGAAATAGCCTTTTATAACCATACAATTGCAACACATTGGTACCTTTAAATATCATTTAACAACTTAAATGTTAAAATCTTAAGGGTAATTTAAAGTCAATCAAAACAATACAAAATGGTAAACACTTCATTTCAATAACTTGATCTTTTCACCTGCTGGGACATCAAAGAAGCAAAGAGGTTTGAACAAAACTGCAATGCACATAAAAGGTCATTTTTTTTCAATGCAAATAAAAGGTGCATCAGATTTGATAGCCACATGCCCTCCCTAACACAAAAAGACCCGTTAAAATACATTAAAGGTTAAGTTTTTGAATGCAAATTAAAGGTGCATCAAAAGAGATAGCCACATGCGAGGCGGCCTTACACCAAACAGAACAGTAAGAATATTAAATTCATGCTGTCAAATGCACACTTCAAAGACATCTTTATGCATTGTACAAATGTATCATAAGGTTCCAAACTTGATCGATAGACCTCTTTATGAAAGGTGAGGTCAAGCATTTGTTCCGTTAGTTCAACAAAAGCCTCTCGATCTGTATTAATATTTTCTAGCACCTGCTCAGCAGGAATGTACAGGTATGAACATCAAAGGTCAATTTTCACCTGTAAAAGCACTCAGGTAACGGAACAAATAACTCCTGGTCAATTGGTCATTAGTGATACCATGTTGACGTTTTGACGGCTATTGACTTTGAAACAGATGCTCCCTAATAATTGGTACTAATATAAAGATTTGTCACAATAGAGCACTTAATGAGAGTAATAATAAAACCATCAAGAAATTTGTCTTCAGAAATAGTGTGAAGATCAAATACAAAATGACAACAAAAGAAAATCTTTTATGAAAACAGAAATGTGTATTTTTTTTCCCATCTGATTCTGCCAATTGTTCCTTACTGTTATGTCTTGGTCAAGATGTCTTCAGATCTACATGTAACAATGTACCGGTAGATACAGTAAGAAACAATTGGTAAATAACATTTTTTATTAGAATCTCTAAAATTTTCTATAAAACAAGAGTGTTTCAGTGTTGGTTTTTTTTTTTTGGTTACACTTAAAATTCTACAATAGTTCATAATGTGGGAAAGCCTGTTGAAGGATACGTAATATCACTGATAAAAATTTGGAATTGTGCACATTTTTGTTTATATATAATGAACCCGCAAACTAAATGAGTGTCCCACTATCATGACTATTTAAAAGATAATTGTCCCTACCTGAGCATAATCAACAGCCTTGTCATCTTCAGGACAACGAAATACTCCCGTGCTGAAAGTATAAAATAAACTGTCGTTATCAAAGCTTGTCTTAATAAGGCGGCGAAAATACTCCTGTGCTTACACTATAAAACAAACTATAGTTATCAAATAATCCCCGTGTAATTGATCAACTGTATACAAAACTTCCAGATAATTGATAAATCATATCACCGAAATATTGAATTTGCAAATATACTATCAAGTGACACGATGGTAGATAGTAGACAGACTCATAACTTATATTTTTTTACAGTTTTGACAGAATTTACAATCATACATAGCATCTTTTTTCTTGCTTTACTACAAAGAAATGTTAAAATTCATCGTCAACATCTTTTGTCCTTACCAAAACATGACCAGACTGCCACACGACAAACTTTACAAATCAAGATAAATTCAAAAACAATGGTTTTTCCAAAGTTCTTTGTCCACGATAGTGGCGACAACCAGGATAAACCTCTTTGTCATATTACAAGTGTTTTTGTTATGATCTAACAAAAAACGGGAAAGCTTTCAAACTAAAAACAAAAGAACCGAGCATGTCCATACCAAATGAAGATATCCGTTTGCGGCCTAATTTTTCTACCGTATTTATCAGCTTGATCGACTGTCCGATAGAGGTTCGTTACACCAAAGGCTTTGTGGTATCAAATTTAAAAGTGAAATTTAAATGTTCAAAATCAGGGTATTTTAGTTAAAACAATGTTTATCTTTATCAGGGTAAAAGTTTCTTTGTTTAAACAAACAAAACAGAAATTGACTTTGATAAAAGCGGAGTATACAATTTAAAGAGCTAAATTATAGCTGTAACTTTCAAATGATTATAAAACTAAGATTTATGCACTTGATATCAAAACATTGTGCCTTATGATGTATGACTTATCTGATTTCAAGTATTTTACAGAAAGGTTGAAGGTTTGCCAAAATAGACTTTTCTCTATCTTTATCATATTTTTTATGCATTTAAGACAAATTAACATGTGTGCTTATAAAGAAAACCTAAAATTCTTTTAAAGGTGACCGACATATAATACAAGAAAACCAATATTAAAATGCAATAAAAATTATTTTACATGCATTACGAAGTAATGTCGAATTGTTAAATAATAAAAGTTAAGACATTTATATAAGCATAACCCATCAAGAAAATAAATCATGTATGAGTAAAAGTTACCTAAACCCACCCAGGTCAATACTATAGGCTATGATATTCTAAAGATCGCTATAGATTTCAAATTTCTAATTGATTAGATATATATTCTTGTCTTTTAATTTCTTTATATTTTTGATTATTTTATCAATCGGTGTTTCACCCCTTATTTTTAAAGTGGCGGGGATCGTCAACGGTCTCCACTTATTTATGCTCTTTTATATAATGATACTGGACCGAAATACATTTTAATCATCGTATAGAGTTCAAAATCTTTTTACATTTTGAACTTAAAGGAGATGCAAAAACAATCACATTAATGTGAGGTAAACATTGTAAAATATAAAGTCAACAGCGTTCTATCTATATATTAAGATTTATACCTTTAAATGAAAGGATAATTTTTTTTTAGAATAAAGAAAACAGACTTACAGTGGTTCCTTCACATGTTTAATGAGCTTCAGACTTGCCCTTATAAGGTCCTGTTTCCCAAAAGTAGGTAAACCCCCATTGTCTTCTAGGCCTGGCATTTCACGATTACTAATAACGCCCATGTTAAAGTAAAACTAACGTCCTTTCCAAAGAATGGATCGGGAACAAATTAAACACCAACCAGACTCTAATTTACCGGGACATTTAAATTTTGAAAGTTTTCTGACGATATGGGCAGATGGACAAACAGATGTAACATGGCTATGAAATTTGATTGGTCAACTGGAGACACCGTGACAAATTTTCACACACGACCAAACGTCTAATTTTAATACAGTATTATTATAAATAAGATTTTCATAAAACATCAAAAGAGTGCTACCCTGAAAATTCTTTTGACCAAAAGTGAGCACGCGTCCAAACAGTTATCCTATTGTTATATGAGAATTATATCGGTATGCGGGTATTAATCTTTGTTCATCTTCCAAACCGCTTTTTAACTCCAAACAAAGGATTTTCAAAATTTTGGCTTTTTCTGAGCAATTACACTGAGCTATGAATTAAAAGCCAATAAATTACAAATAGCTAAATTGTGCTCAAATTAATGATTTCAATGAAAAAGCTATCTAAGGACAAAAATAAAATATGCAGACTGAATTCTTTGGAGATCATATCTTTAGACCTTAAATCTTAAAACTTCAATGGATACAAAATTATTTTGAATATTTAATAGAGATTTCAAGTTAATAATCAAGACATTCAATTATAACAAATGACATAAATGATGCAAACTTTTCCACAAAATTCACAATTCACACAAAATTGACTAATAATTAATTAAGTGTATAAAATCAAAAATGCTCTTATTTCTAGATACTTGAAATTATGATTTTCTTAGCTGAAAAACTTAAAAGTTATTAATGTAACATAAAATGATGTGAAATATATGTGTCATATAGAATTTTCTTACTTTTAAAGTAAAAAATCCAACAATTTTTCTCACTGACAAAAACAAAACAAATGTTCCTTAGCTAAAGATTTTTAACTTAAATCATGTCTTTACAACAACAGCAAATCTTTCTCTACCTTGTAGTCTCTTCAGTATACATTACTTATAAATCACAAAATCTAACAAATGAATTTGTCAAGGTCATCCGTTTATCCTTTAATAAGGTTATAGCCCTTGATAAAAATCTTTCTAACATTATCTTTTATGTAAGTGACATCTAATAAAGAAATAAAACACCACCATTCATCTAATAAAATAATAAAAGATAGAATCCATAGGGAACATTACACCTCGGGCAGGGGCCTTGCCTGATATCATTGTATAATATCAAATCAATTTGTTTTAATAAGCTGTGATGAGTCAAATCAGCCCTAAGGAGCAAATCACTTTACAAAATGATCTCCTTTGTATTCATATGCAGATCCAGGACACTTTTCTATAAACATTGCAGTAATTAAGAGTTCCCGGCGTATGTCAACCCTACTTTTTCTGCTAAAAATTTTGTTATTTTTGTGTGATTTTCAGCTAAATTGGTTTGGAACCGCAGTCAGTTTTTTGGGGTCTGCCCCTGAATATTAATTGAAAATATAAGAAATCATCAAAGCATGATGATTGCAGAGGCCCCTCTTTGATCAGTAGAGGGGGCTTTAAGCCAAGCAAAATGTCTGGATCAATTCCCTGCAAATTGGTTGCTAAAAATTTCCTGTCTTTGACTTTAATGGATAAGGGTATATCCCATTAATTTTAATAATTCCATAGATAATACACAATGATGTGGAAATGCATACTAAATTTATGCCATTTTCTAATAATTGATGAGCCTGCAGAATATAACCAGAGAATCATTTATAAGCTCATTAATTTCAATTGTAGATTGAATTCCATATGTGACCACTTAAAGCATGCCACCCTGAACAAAATGTCACAAAGATGGAATCTCCAATCATTTGCATTTGCTTAATGACCAGCATAAAAATCAATGAAAATCATTAAAAATTCATAATCTAAAAGCGATTCTATAAAATATTTCTACAAGTTGTTTTCCAAAGATATACCAATGGGAACAAAGATTTTTAGTTTGTGGACTTGAGTTCAGTTGGCCAAATTGAACTAATTTATTTGAGCTGCTGCAGGCGAATTTAAAGTCAAGTTTTGTTCTAAAATATGATGAGTGAGGTGCTCCCTATAATCTAGAGCACCTGAGTGCACTCTGGTTTTGACTTGAGTTCATGTTGTTTTGTGTATGTTTTTGTTCAATGTGTCTTGTCCTATATGTCTACTAAATTTGTATTCTTATTTACAAACATACAATATTTGAATGTCGCCTTTGATTTTTTATTGTAAATAAAAAAAACAAGAATATGTCCAAAAGACATTATGAATGCCCCATCTCCCAAAATATGGGACAGATGAACAAACTGACCAAAACACTAAAAGCCCACCTACGGTACTTTCATAAAAATTCAGAACTTCAAATTACGGAAAACCCAGATTACCTAACAAATCTTTGAATTAAAATTCTATGGTCATAATGACCAACGGAAACTGTTAACCACCAACTTCGTCCTGAAAAGTTAATGGCCAAAATTGTTTCCTTAAATCACCGTCCCAATAGGTACTAAACTATTAACGATAGAGCAGGTAAACACAGGTATCATCTCACCTGTTTTTTATTGTGAAACTTCGCTCATTAAAGCCATGTTTCCAAGGATCAACTTGAGGGGGCGACCTATCAAACGGTAATTTTGATAGGGGAACATCCCATTAAAACACTATTTTGATCATATCAATAGGTCGGACAATGGGTATAACACCTTGATTTTAAGATTACCTGATAATTTTCAAGTAATAGTATCACCAGGCGATAATTTGTCAGGGTAGGGCATATCTCGGAAATAGTTGACATTGAAGAGGGGCATTTATTATGTTTTTAGGAGGTCAATTCAATTAATTGATGTGTCAATAGTCAGTAGGTTAAATGTATAACAAGAGGCTCCCAGGAGCCTGAATCGCTCACCTGGTCTTTATGTCAACCCTTTGAAGACTTTTGTATAGCTAAATGAGCTGAATGTTTAAGCAATAAAAAGCTTTTCTCTATCTGCAATAGTTTTCATTCCAAAGCAAAAAACACTATTTTTCACCTTTAAAGGGCCATAACCCCTTAAAGGGATCATCTGACAACTTCGACCCTAAAAAGACTTTTGTAGAGCTAATTAAGCTGAACATTTAAGCAAGCAACATCTTTTCTCTATCTGCAAAAGTTTTCTTTCTTTAGGCCAAAAACACTATTTTTTGCCTTTAAGGGACCGTAACCACTATAAGGGGTCATCTGGCAACTTTGACCCTATGGAAACTTTTGTAGAGCTAAATGAGCTGAACATTTAAGCAAGAAACAGCTTTTCTCTATCTGCAATAGTTTTCATTCTATAGGCCAAAAACTCTATTTTTTACCTTTAAGGGGCCATAACCCCTATTAGGGGTCATCTGACAACTTTGACCCTATGGAGACTTTTGTAGAGCTAAATGAGCTAAACATTTAAGCAAGCAACAGCTTTTCTCTATCTGCAATAGTTTTCATTCTATAGGCCAAAAACACTATTTTTTGCCTTTAAGGGGCCGTAACCCCTATAAGGGGTCATCTGACAACTTCGACCCTATGGAGGCTTGTGTAGAGCTAAAAGAGCTGAACATTTAAGCAAGCAACAGCTTTTCTCTATCTGCAATAGTTTTCATTCTATAGGCCAAAAACTCTATTTTTTGCCTATAAGGGGCCATAACCCCTATAAGGGGTCATCTGACAACTTTGACCTTATGGAGACTTTTGTAGAGCTAAATGAACCTTTATCCAAGCATACCACAAGGATGTGCAGGATAAAGGACATTCTTTGAATAATGAGCCTGAGGCTGAGAAGTAATCACATAGCTTTTCCCTCTATAAACAGTGAAATGCACTATAGAATATCTCAGTTTAAAGTAAAAAGATATAGACTATATTTTACCTTGACATAGGTTTCTTACAGTACAATAACCTGTCCTACCACTCTATATATAGATACCTGGTATATAAGGCACCTGGATAACCTGTTTGTCATACTTTAAAGCCTGTTTGTTTCAACAACAATTATTTGGGCTGGGTTAAAACAAAAATTGGGTTGGGATGTGATTACTTCTCAGCCTCAGGCTCATTATTCAAAGAATGTCCTTTATCCTGCACATCCTTGTGGTATGCTTGGATAAAGGTTCATTCTTTATCATATATTCGCCTTCGGTTCTTCGAAGTAATCACATAGCTTGTTCAAAGCGTTGAAACAAACTACATCAGTGATCAAACCAACCCAGTCTTTCACATTAACTGAACTTGTTTGTTTATATTTTGTTTCTCTTTTTATCTATGTCATGTATGTACTCAGTTGAAATTTATATCCTATTTAAGGTATTTATATCTTTTTTGTTTTGTTTGTTAACTTATGATTCATCTATATATTAAGTTAATATGCTGCAGAAAAAAATATTCACAAATATAATAAAATTGTTGTAAAAGAAAGTATTGCCTTGAGGAAATCTCAGTGATTGCATTGCTAAAATATACGCAAATGCTAAGCAAAACTATTAAAGTTTCAAAATATATATAAATTGCGTTGATTTAATAAATAAAAGAAAAATGAAAATATTATGATCAAATTTAATTTTCTTAAGTTCTTATACAAAATACAAAAGATATTGAATAAAAGATTTATTTATTTTCTGCAGATGCATTAGAGAATGGGTTTCCTAGTTTGATAAACTAAAATTAATGTGATAGTTTAAGTAATGAATTAAACATTAACCAATCATGGTATCTATTATCATTGAAACATTATTATTTAAATTATTTCTCATTTTCTTTATTTCAATTTGTTTTATGTCACATATAAACACAAATAAGCAATTCTGTATTTGAATCTAAAAACAGCTTCTTAAATTGACACAGACTGCAGATGCCTTAAGAAAATTTAGGGTCTACAGATCATTAAAAGGCATTCAATGTTTCCTTTATCATTTTTATGTAGGTTGACAATGGATTATAAATAAAATAACATTAAAAAATTAATAGTACTTAAAAATTGTTCACACTCAGAAATGATTACATAGAAACGGTTGCAAATCTCTTCGACATGCCTGCTTGAAAAAGTTCAGATTTTATATGTAGATATATAGAAATCCAAATGTAAATCTTAGCATTAAAATTTATATCAAAATTCAGATTTCAAACATCAAACCTTTTAAAAACATGTGATGTTCTTGGCCATTTCTCCAAGCAATTATTGAATTTTACAAAATTAATGATATAATTAAATCAAAATGTTTCAACATAAAATTATATTACTATATGTTTCAATAATGGGCAAATAGTTTATCAATGAAATGAGGTTCTGACAACTTAAACATGAAAATAATATTTGATTTTTTCATATAATCTAATTTTAAAAATTCTTACATGTACAACATATTAACATAGAATCACATGCCGAGTCTGACTCAGATATGTAGATGAACTTAAGCAGAGAATATGCCTCAAATAAAGTAAAATAAAATTACATGTACTTAAAAATCTTGTACATTAACAATACCAAATAAATAAGTCATTGGCTCCATATAAATGGCAACTACAAATCTTTATTATAAGGAAGTGAAATACTTTATTTTTGTTACATTATTTACTAGTAGATCTACTTGTTGATGATTCATTTATTTACTAACTGCCTATATGCTTAGATAACTGATGAATGAAGTCTTTTGTAAAACTCTTTTTGCTAACAGGCAAGTTTTTGAAATAAAATACACTGTAACAGTGACTTCTTCCTTTTAAAGTTACTTCCTCTTAAAATAAATTGTTAAATAAAACTTATTAATTATCAAGCTACACTTTACAGCCTTATGAGTCCATTAGGGCCCTGAGAGGACATGAATGTATATAAGCTAAATTTTGTTAGTTTTATAAATAACACAAAATTTGCAAAAGAAATAATTAACATTTAGAACTGGGTATACAACATCATCTAATGCCATGTATGGGCTTGATTCTCAAAATAGATTCATCTAATTGTGTATATCACATAACAAGTGTTTCATATTCTATTTTCTGGACTTAAAACTTCAAACATGTACATGTATGTTATGACATTTATCCCCAAAATACTTTTATAATTATTAATCAAATAGGGATTATTTATCATGACAGATACTTTTATTATTAAAGTATTCTTCAATAAAATATAAGTGTACTAGTCATGTATACCCAAGATATAATAAATCTATAGGGTTTAAATGCAAAAAATTATATATATAAAATAAAGGATAATTGAAGAATCCTGAGCCTGAATGTCCATCACCTTTTTAAATAAATTGCAATAAAATTAGAATTTATGCAACTAACAATATCTTACTTTAACAAGTATCTCTAAATATTTTTATAACAAAATTAATAGAAACTCTCAGTATTACTAATGTGGAGCAAAAAGTACACTAAATGTCTAATATGTCCAGAACATATCTGTATTAAGGTTCATTTATATGATTTCCTTAAATTGTTTTTTCTGTATGTGTACAGCAAAGACTGAATGTCAAATTCAAAAATAAACCGTATCAGGACATAATGATTTCTTATTTATCTTTGATGATACATGTATATATATGGTAAATTCTATTACTTTAAAGTTCTGCTCTTTTTATTTTCTGTTTTTTAAGCACAGTTGATTTTAGGTCAATATCACTAACAAACTTACACATGACCTCAAATGAAATGCAACATTTATTTAAAATTGCACTAAAAGTGTTCACAAACAAGTCAGTTGCGAGCAATGCAATAAGTATTTTTTCGTAACTTTGATACATTTTAAACACAACAAATTGTACAGAAAACACTGTGCAGTCTTCAACTAAAAAAGTGTGTCAATATATTAAGATGTGTTCATATCTAGGTCCTTCTATATTAAATTTATCCTAATAATGTGTGTTATGAGCTGTACATACACTAACATTTTCTTCAAAACAGTTAAATCTGTCCTAATAAACCTTAAACACAGAGTTATTTGTATTGTCCTACATCCAACTCGCATAGTTTGTGTATCATATGGTCAATTGAACATGCAATATTTATTTAGTTCAACTGTAACAAGATTTCTTGTCCTGTAAATTAGTTCATAATGAACTAAAAGATGGAAAACATGGTCTACATCCAAAAACCTAAGGAACATTTTAATGCTAAAATGTGGAGTATAAATAACCATTTTTCCTATCCTATATATATACTGATCTTTTATATGAATTGAACATTACCTACAGCAATAAAAAAGTTGTATTCAACTTCAACACAAAAAATAAGAAACGACAGTGTATAATCAACTTATAATGCCTAGAAGTTCACCATTTGATACATGTAAAAGTTATGAAAAATAACTTGTCGAATAATACAGGTATTTTACACCAGTATTACTGGTTGCTATCAGTCTAAATTCACCATATGAAATATGTACAAAACATATGCATTAGCTGAAGACAGAAAATTTAGACTCTTTTTGTGAGATTCAATACAGTTAGTATCATGTTAAAACACAATGACAAGGAAGATTACATCATAGTAATTGAACTATAGAAGTTCTTTAGTTCAATGTAACCTTCAACAAAATTCCTGTCTATGGAGAAAAATTCAACAATACCTACATAAATGCCTTATGTCATTGAATTATCAGTATATAAATCGGGCATCAATCCAATGAAATGACTTTGTTTCACTAGTCATTTAAGTTTGCCAGATACAAAATATGTAAAGAGGCAAAAATAAATACTTGAAATAATTATTTGATCGTTTCTGAATATTCAACAAAAACGGACAGTAAACTGCAAATACTTTATTGCTAGCCTGCAAAATGTTTAAACTGTCTATAAAACCAGACACTGAGCTGTAAAGCTAGCCCAAGTTAAAATGCACAGTAAGACATAAAGCCAAATTTTAATGAATTTTCACCAAGAAGCAGGCATAGCCAAAATAATACTTCATTGCAATAAACTCAACTAAAGCTAAATTAGCATTAAACTGCATGAATCAGGCATTGAGCCTTTTAATATTGATGCATAAATAAGGCATAAAGCCAAATGGAAAACAAGGCAGTAAGAAATCATTAAGCCTATTGAATACTTGCATAAAGCAGGCATTTAGCCATAAAATATTACTACTGCACAAGGAAGGCACCAAGCCATAAAATATACTTTATGCACAAGGCAGGCATCTAGCCATAATATATAATATTGCACAAGGCAGGCATCTAGCCATAATATATACTCTTGCACAAGGCAGGCATCTAGCCATAATATATACTCTTGCACAAGGCAGGCATCTAGCCATAAAATATACTATTGCACAAGGCAGGCATCTAGCCATTAAATATACTATTGCACAAGGCAGGCATCTAGCCATAAAATATATTATTGCACAAGGCAGGCATCTAGCCAAAACATAGAATTAAACACTGCATAAAGCAGACATTAAGCCAAGATATTAAATATTGCAAAAGGAACTTATCTAAAATTTTGATTATATACTTTTCACATAATATGAAATATCTGTTGTTTACGGCAATAAAAGCCTAAATCTGTTCAGAAAACTGACCTTCAGTTAAATATTAGTTACTCTAGTAATAAAAATACATCTAAGAAATTTAGTAAGCTAATTCAGCTTGGCCTAAAATAGTGAAGGTCAAACAAGGACAAAATGCAAAAGCATGTCCAGCAAAATAAAAATGACATAGCAACATATCTTGCCAATTAAAAGGCAATTCAATCAACTAAAATAGGTTGATATGAAGTCTTTATAGTTAAATAAATAACTTACTAAAAAGTGTTAGAATAATTCCAAAAGCAAAGCATTAAATTTTCTTAACAATTTAAATGTGTACTAAAGCCAAAGTGTACACTTCACCGCTCAAAAGGAAAGAATGACAAACAGGTTATCCAGGTGCCTTATATACCAGGTATCTATATATAGAGTGGTAGGACAGGTTATTGTACTGTAAGAAACCTATGTCAAGGTAAAATATAGTCTATATCTTTTTACTTTAAACTGAGATATTCTATAGTGCATTTCACTGTTTATAGAGGGAAAAGCTATGTGATTACTTCGAAGAACCGAAGGCGAATATATGATAAAGAATGAGCTGAACATTTAAGCAAGCAACAGCTTCTCTCTATCTGCAATAGTTTTCATTCCATAGGCCAAAAACATGAAAAAATGCTATTTTTCACCTTTAAGGGGCCGTAACTCCCATAAGGGGTCATCTGACAACTAGTCTGACCCCCCTGTTCTATTTTTAGCAACGGCGGCCATGTTTTTCGACGAATCAAAAATCCCCACATCAGTTCTGTGGGGGATACCCTAAAGTACCACCAGACCAAATTTGGTTTGAATCTGTGCAGCCGTTTCAGAGGAGAAGAAGTTTGAAGAAAAGTTAACGACGACGACGGACGACGACGACGGACGACGACGACGGACGACGCCAAGTGATGGCAATAGCTCACATGGCCTTTGGCCAGGTGAGCTAAAAAATGACAGGTTTGAAACATAAGATGCTTAAACTGTACATTTGTGCTGTTTTAAGATTTAAGGAAATTAACTATTTAAACTTAAATTATCAAATAAGACGAACATACATGCAAGGTTATTATTTTCAAAAAATAAAATTGATTCTAACAAAAGTATGAAATAATTCATTAAAATTATGTACCATGGAAAAACAATATTAATTTTCTCCCTAACATTTTAAAATTGAAACATTATAACTTTCAACAAGAATGTGTTCAACAGAGATGGTGCCCCTCATCTTGAAAATGTAACTTCAACCTGGAGGTACCATTAACATGAGAAATGGGATAGACAGACAAAAGAATACTCCTAAGGGACCAACCATTTAACTTGAAGGGGGGGCCTTGGTTTTACCTTAAAAAAAAATTCTGAAAATAATTTTTGATGAAAAAAATATTTTGGCAGTTCAGGCTGAGAAAATCATATCGAAGAGAATCGTATCATTCTATTAAACATATGAAATGGCTGAAAATAACAGTGTCGTTCTTGTGAAGATCTAGGATCCTCTCGATTAAACTTTGGTGTTTCTACATTATATTCAAATATAAAAGTATCTTTAGATAGCTGAATTTCTCGTACATTGTTTAATATCATTTTCGAAGCGTTTTAATAATTATTTTGTTTGTAATTTAATAAAATCTGAAGGATTGTGAAAAATAAAAAATCAAACACCACGCGAACAGACTGATATTTGTCACAATAAACAAATTTCCTTATCGAGAGTTATCGGCCAGCGGGCGTCCTGTTAAAACAGGAAATTGACCAATTTCAAACTGTTAATTAGTTGACCTGAATTTATCAAATTACCTTCAAATTTCACCTGAATATTCTCGAATCATTTTGCTATTTAACAGTTCTAAATAAGATACTATAAGGTAAGATTTGATATGAAATGTATTAGATTTCCAAGAAGTCTATTTCTAAGTTTGAATTTGGAAAAAAAATGTACGATTGACTTTAAACTGTTCCTTTGGAAAAATATGTGATAAAAATAAAAAGAAAAATAGACTAAACAAAGCAGCAAAATGTACTCTTTCTAACGGTGTATATATTTCTTATGTACGATTCATTATGAAAAAGTTTACTCGCTTGTAATGCAAGTGCCTATTTCAACAGGCTGAATCTGAATTTACAAATTAGCGCGGAGACACTGTTATTTTGGAATTATCGTGGAGACATATCTCTTTAATTATTGTCTCAGGTTTAGGTTAAGAAAAAAAAATTCTGAAGAAGGATTTTTGCCATATACATGATATAAAATAATGCTAATAATGAAAAAATATTCTGTTGTGATGTCTTCGAAAAATAAATATATATTTTGGGCCCTCAGCGCAGAAACAAATTTCTGACAAAAACAAAAAACCAAGCCCCCCCCCCATATGCCATTTTTCTTTCATAGATAGGGCATATTCAAAAAATGCATTGAAAAAAGCCATTTTTAATTGAATAAGATTAAAGCAGGTGCCCCCTACTGAAGGATTGATAGCCCATCTATAAATTAGGTACAAATTTAACCAATACATCATACACAATAATGAAAAAACTAACTCATGGGAGGCCCACAGCTGGTGTCCTTATAAATATCAATTTATTTTATTGTTGTAATGGTGTTAGGGTCCTCTGGACATATGAATTATTATTTCATCTCAGGATAAACATACATTAAATCACTTATGCTTGATTTGTTGCCCTTAAATCACAAAAAGCTTTAATCTATTAAAGATAAAAAGAGTAAAAAATAGTATTTGTTTCTGAGATAAGGGGAAAGATTTTATAAGGTATAAATTTTGCCACAAGGAAAAACAATATTTAAGCAGAGTTATTAATATTTCCTGTGTTGAACTTCCTAAGGTCTTTAACTAGCTTTGCAAGCTACAATGGCCCCGGTTTTTTATATGATATTAAAAAGCAATAACCCCTCCCCCAAAAATTGAATATTAAACAATCTAAATATAAGGTTTATCATCTTAGTTATAATTTGGTTACCCTTTTTTTTTGTTTC
Organism: Arcuatula senhousia; assembly: GCA_963971305.1. Taxonomy (NCBI): domain Eukaryota; kingdom Metazoa; phylum Mollusca; class Bivalvia; order Mytilida; family Mytilidae; genus Arcuatula; species Arcuatula senhousia. The sequence continues at coordinate 33,357,135 of OZ020308.1, forward strand.
ATTGTTCTATGCTCTTCATAATCATACAGTTGTTAGCTTTTTCAATTTTTGTTTGGTAGAGCGCCTCTGATGAGTCTTGAAAAGACGAAACTTGTGTCTCAGGCGTAGCAAAATTGATTGTCTGGAACTAAAAATGTTGTCATTTCAATTTTAAGAAAAAAGAGTTTCAAAAGGGTTGATAATTTAATGTAATAAATAAGTTTATTTGCATAATGACCATAGTAGGCCAGGCAATACATATAATAATATAGCAATTTAAGCTTTTTTAATTAAGACATGACAAAAAAATAAAGAAGGAATGTGTCCATGGGACACGGATGCCCCCACTAGGTTCAAACAGGAAGAAGATGTCGGACAGGTCTCAAAATGGCTTAGGACGTAAAGTTTGTCATACTGAACCATCCTACCAAGTTTCAAATCATTCTCATGTACGGTTCCTGAGAAAAGCTTGATAGAAATTTGTACAGATGTAAGTACCGACGGACAGACATGAGTAAAACTTAATGCCCCCGACATGTCGTCACTGGGGCATAAAAAAAGATACCAAGACCTATCAACATGGAAAAGTAACTTCAACCTGAAGGTTATAAACCTGATTTGGGACAGACCAATATGTTGGTTCTGATGCATACATTAGATTGCATAGTAATACATGTACTTATTGAATTTACAGAGGGTTACATGTATAAACAACATGTACAAATGTATACTGTACTAAATAGGGTTGAAGCAATCTATATGACTACTTAAAGGCCATACAAACTTGCAAACTAGAAAACTAATTCAACATTTGAAACTAACAAACTTAAAAGATTATAATGAAAATTCCTTTCAAAATTAATTTTATTGGTTGTATTTTGTATTGACTGTATTAGGAATAAACTTGAACAGAATCTAAAGAATGCAATTTATAAAAAGTTCATTGGAAAATCAATTTTATTGGAATTTTTCAACTTAAATGATCAAATAGCATAACTTATCAATTCTGGCAGACAAAATACCAATTACATGTATTAGTTTTAGCTTCAAGTTATCGTTACAATGGCTTGTTTACACTGTAGATAATTAATAATTCAAATAACGACAATGCCTTTTTCCCTTTTAATTTTTCTGGTTAATGAATTTGTATATTTAATATTGAAAGAAATTGATCTATCAGAAAATTAACAAGGCATAAGAATTAAAAGGCAAAAAAAGTCAATATGGCCCACACACAAATGTCAAAGTGTCTTGATCTCGATTTTCAAATTTATTGGCAGATTTGCCAAAATATCAAATTTTAATTAAATAAGTTTATATGTCTTGTCAGATTTCAATCTAAAATTACTTAAGTTTCATGAATTTATGTCAATAAATTTTCAAGTCTTTAAAATCAATTCCAAAATTAATCTGTCACCAACTTTTAAGGCTCCTTATTACATTGTACATACATAAATTATTTTCAACCCCATGCATGCAGGTACAGGCAGGTCATTTTATACCCCCCCTAGTCATTATTAGGGATTTATTTCCGAACAACATTTCTGCCTTTCATGGCTTAAAGTTATTAATGTACAATGTATTAATCTTGAGGTTGCTGATATTTGGTGACATTAGTCCAATTTGGATATGCTGCATCATGATTAGGAACTATCTTATATCTACTTCCTGTTTGCAGTTTTATGCAAAGCATATTAGTCCAAGGAGTTTGCTCACAAATTACCATGTTTTAAAGCCATCTGTTACCTAAGCAAATCGAGTCAGTATTACTCATTTCAATAGAAATTACATGAAATATTTATATACAACTGCCACTCTACCAAAACAAGGGCAATATCTCCTTAATTACTAAAGATAGAAGGACACACATTTTTTTTAACTTCGATTTATAATCTCACATAAGATACATGCATGAAGCTTAAAACAGCTTTCTAAGCATACTAATTATTAAAATTTGCTTAAAAAATCAAATAAATTAATAAAAAGTAATTAAAAGTAAAGCAAATATTTTATCTTTGAAAAGAAGACATACCTCAATATACATCTTTGGAGTCCATAACATGGACCGAAAACCACGTAACACCTGAATGGCAAATCTCAGGAGTCCCGGGACTTATGTAACCCACTATGTCAACCTGTCCTACAGTAAATCCCTTACATATTTGGCAACTTCACAACTATGTCTGAATCACAAATCTTGTATCATTTCTTAACAAAGAAAATTTAAAAATAAAACAGCAAAAATATTTAAAGATTCAAATCTCTAAAATCAATTATAATTGCATTAAGTGATTTTGTTTTTAACATACATGTTAGAAATATATTTGAACTGTCAATTTGTAATTGCCAAATTTTGAAAATTTATAAATTTTACATGCATTGCAAAAGTGTTTTACATATCTTACAAAAACTTGTAATTGATATAGTTAAAAATTTTAATTATTCAAAAATTTTATAGAAATGCACAATTTTGATATTTACAAATTAAAATTTTTGCCACACAGCCACATGCAACAGGTTGGAAACTATTAGTGGAAAGCCCCCTCAGCAAAAAAATACTAAGAATGAGGGGGGGGGGGGTAGGACCTTTTTCGGGACACCGGGATTGGCCATATTTAAGCTCGGGATTCCGGGATTTGGACAATTTAAGTTCGGGATTCCGGGATAAAATTATATCAACTTTACCGGGCTTCAGGATTTTCTCATTTTTAAGTCGGGATGACGGGATTTTGTAAAAATTAGTTCGGGATTCCGGGATCAGACCCTCTCCTACCCCCCTCAAGAATAGTTCTCAAGTTCCTTTTAAATCCATGTTTAATATCTTATTACAACTTTAAATTATTCAATTAAACTTAAATTTCCAATGTAGTCCAAAACACCACCAACTCCCTTCAAGTATTTTGTTAAGAAGAAATTGTAATGCAAAAATTAAAGAAATTCGATTCTTTTCCAATATTTCACAATACAATTGAAGACAGCATTCACCATCTTTTCAATTGTCCCCTGTAGAATGGAGTCAATTTGTAAAATAATTCAAAATAAAGCCTGTCAAAATATTCTTCACCAGTCACTCTTTATAACACTGTGGCTAAACCACATAATCCTAGCACCTGTGTTACAGAATGAGGGGATGCCACACAATAGGAGCGGTTGAAAACCAGTTGAAAACCAGTCAAAACAAACACTGTTATTAATAGAAAAGGTATGCCACACACCAGGAGCTGATTAAATTAGCCACTGTCAAAAGCACAAACCGTATTTAATGACATGAATAAAGAAGAATATTAAGGTAGTATTGCCACACACTTTGAGTGGCAATAGCCACAATGTATTGCCACCGACAAAAGCCACAATGTAATGTTGACCCGTACTGTGAGTTTTGGAGAAGATATTTTATACTGGCAGTGAGTCCCATTCTATTTATTAAAATTGAAAAGGGGGTTTGGAGTTAATATGCATGACAAAATCATATTAGAAATTTTGAACACACCAATTCAAAGGAACAGACTGTATTTCATCAATGAAGCAAGGGTGTACCAAAGGGGTAATTAAACATCATTATACTGAAAAGACAAAGACAAAATAGTTAGACAAATGAAACATTACCCACACAACAAACAAAAACACACATAAGAACTAAACTGCATCTAGCAACGTGGACTACAGTCAAAACCAAGTGAACTCAGGTGCTCCAGAAGAGTAAGAAGTTCCTGCTTGCCATAGCACACCCGTCATGTTGCCATGTTACAATGTGTTAGATCAATTTAGTATTGATCAAATCAGAAAAGGATTTACCAAACCCTATATCATTATTATCGGTTTTGCTGAATTCTTTGCATGTGTTGCTTGGCTTAAAGTAAATTCCTTTTAAACATGTTAAATTGCCAAAGAGTAAAACTATCCATGAAAAAAATTTAAGATTCCAACAGGAACTTAGTCAAGGTGATTTTTTTTTATAAAACTTAGATAATTTGATGAGTTACAAAATACACATAAATAGGAATCAAGGCGATGATCTCTATTCATTATAGCGAGCATAGCTCGCAAGCGGAGAGCTCTACGGTATTTGTTTCCGCGAGAAATTTGCTAATGCTGGTTTAGATTTTTTATGGTCCGGAAAGGGTCATTATTTTTACAGGGCCGGAGTGAATGTTGAAATAATTTATAAGAAAAGAAATAATGCTTTAAAAAAAATAAATTGCGCTTTTTACAAGAAAATAGTATTCTTAAAATAATAAATGCACATAAGCTGCTCGTTTCGTCTTGGTTATATGCACGTACGAAACTAATGTGTCTCAAAGCTTAATCGCCCCATACCATCTCGCCCCAAAATAAGCAAATGGAAATATTGGAAAATAAACAAAACGTAGTCCCTTTTAGCTATGCTCGCATTTAGGCAATGCCTATTTCATATTAAACATTACTGATTTTCAAGATTGCGTATTTTACTTAGATAGCTCATTTCCTGTATTTTCAAAGTTAATTGAGTGTTACTTTTAGTTTACTTTAAAATTTAAGAGAAAAAAATCTTTTTAAATAAATTGACTTGGCTGCCTGCTTTTGAACTCTGATAAGTTGTCAAAATTCATACAAAAAAGTTCAAAATAATCATATAAACTGCTATTCAACACAGGAAATTTCTTTAACGCAATAAAAGGCCGGAAAGGTAGCTAGCGATTATTTTAAATCACCCATATAACCTTAGCTCTGAGGTTAATAACAAGAATATTAAAGCGATTTAAAATTATATTCGGTCTTTGTTATTTTTACCGATTTTTAATATCTTAAAGCGTGTCCTTTATTTAAATAACTGATTTAAGGAGATGACAGGATATTACTGTTTTGATTGCATTTCCGCACTTAGGATCTTTAAAAAACACATAAGGACTTGATCGGTTTGACGTTCCATTCAAAAAGAGGACAAAATATTAATGGCAATGTCTTGAGTGTTTTGGTGTCTAATGTAAAGTTACCATTAGAGCAAAACTTAGGACCACCTGACATGCCCTGAATGAAATTACTTTAGGAAATGAATTAGAATAGAACTTTATAAAAAAATCTTTAAAAATAATTGTCAGCAACAAAAAGTGTTTCACTCCTTTTTTAAAAATGTTATCAAAATTCTTTCTATGAGACCCAAAGCTTTGAAATTTTCTATTAAAACTAGAAATATTGCAAATCTGTTACAGTGACACTCTTTGGAAATGCCATTTTTATTAGACTTTTTGGTTTCAAAATGGATAATATTGAACATTCATGAAGTTCTTGCTACTAAGGATATAGAAGGGGAGAACTAAAACAAGTAAATCTATGAGCTTATGCTCACTAGTGATACCCCTGCTCCCATTTTTATGCATAGCTTAAAAATCTAAGTATTCAGGAAACAGAAAATAGACGACCTTGGAACATAAAATTGCTATACACAAGAACAAACACATGAATCAGCTGACATACAAGGGTAAAACAACCCTATTTTCTTTGAAGCAAGATCTTGGTAACCATAAAAAAAAATAGACGTGCATGTTCAGGAGTGTGACTGTGTGTTTGTTATGGTTAAAAGCCCTTTTCAAGGCATCTGGGTCATGTAGGGCAGTCATTTTTACTGGTGGAGGAAATCGAGGTACCAAGAGCATGAAGAAGAAACCACTGACCTTGGGTAGGTTACTAACAAACCTAATTACCCTCACGTGGTAAAATCCTATTTTTGTGTAAATTACAAGTGGAACCTGAACACCACCTGAAATGTAATCGACTAGTGATCAAAAAGTGGGTTAGACCACTTGGCCACTGAGTCCATATATGCTAAGGGGAAAGAAGTTCAAAAACGAAAGAAAGACCTTGTGATTATCTGGACTAAACAGATAAAGAAAACTAGAAAATGTGCCTATGAGCCACAGGATGGCCCTCCTGTTCTTGAAATATCATTGACCCCCAATGTGTGTAACCTGGGTTATGGACCTTAACCAAAGTCTTTCATGCATAAAATATAGGTCACAGTGACCTAATTTCTAGTGGGTGGTGTAGTCCTACCAAAGACCTATCTTGTAATAAAATATCATTGACCTCCAACAACTAGTATCCAAGTAATGGACCTTAAACAAGATCTTAACCAAAGTTGTTCATGCATGAAATATAGGTCACAGTGACCTAATTTCTAGTGGGTGGTGTAGCTCTACCCAAGGCCTATCTAGTGGTGAAATATAATTGACCCTTAACATCTAGTATCTGAGAAATGGACCTTAACCAAGAACTTAACCAAAGTGTTGGGGACGTATGGAAGGACAGACGGACAAGGGTAAAACTATATTGACGATCCACATACGCGGTCGGGCGATAAATATTAGAGATTAAGCATCCAAAGTTTAGATGTTAGAGAACCAATGTTAGAAAGGTCTTGTATGACTTTCTTGAATGCCTTGAAATGCAGAAAATTTTTACCTATCAGCAGGGTGATGTTATATAGGAGAGTTCCATGGTGGTTGATTCAGAGGAATCGATAAAGTATCTCCTTTTCTTGGCAATTAATGATGTCTTTATATCTTTTTTGGCAAAAATGCCTGGCCTGGAAACCCACCCTAGGTACTTGTCGCAAGTTGAAACCTAGTCACAGGCCCCCAATTTAAACCCCCTTTCTGGATCCACCCCTTGTTCTATATAATTCAAAACCACAAAAATTGTTTCATAATGCTACAAACATTTACGGGTGATACTAACAAATTACCAGAGCATGCAAAAAACATTTCCATGTGTTGCTTCTTATAATCCTTCATTTCCATAATGATAATGATTTATTCTCACCTGTAATTAATACTTACCTGTAATTTACACACCTGGCTACAAACCAGATCAAAGGGTTGAGGTCATGATATTCAATCAGGCTAATCTCTATTAATGATCACAGAATAATTAAAACCTATTAACCCCCTTTTATAGGTTTGAGTGGTGATTTATAAATCTATTAGGAATAGTTCAATATCAAGACTGGGGCTAATGAATGGAAAGGACAGCAATGTATTGCAAATTGTCCCTGATCCATCCTGTTTTACCATTTCAAGTCATGCACAGTTCAAAGAAAATTTTTTGCTGGTCAAGGGATCAGTTGATTTCTAGAATGTTAAGTCCAGGCAGTTCTGTGCATTTCTGATCCAAAATCTGAAGATTTAACTAAAGACTTTAAGAGGTATTAATATATATAATATTTTAAAAAATGTCAACACGAATATATTTGGAATCAGGTTTGTATTGAAACAGGGGCAACTAGATGTACCTAACCAGATTAAGAAGATACACATTTTGTAGATTGACAATACACAAGTTTTTAATCAGTTTATCTTTCAAAAAAAGACCAAAACCTTTTATAATATATAGAAGAAAATGAGATGTGGAATAAGTGTACGCGACACAACCTACATTATAAACGTATATTTCAAATATCCACAATGGAAAACAGCCAGCAGCCTTCAATGTGACCAGCGGTCGCTGCTCGCTGTTTTTCAATTGGCCCCTGGATTGAAAATAAAATACATATGATTCAAGCCCAATCCCAAAGTGCATTGAAAGACCCTCTTCTTGACAAAAAACAATTAACAAAAATTTGACTAAATACAAACATAAGCTTTGATAAAGATTCCTGGCTTAGGACAGGCACATTAAAATGTGGCGGGGTTAAACTAGTTTTTTGGCGCCAACCTTCCCCCTAATGATAATAAATAACAAAGCACAAACTAACACACAGTAAAAATCAAATCGATAGAAGTTCAATTCAACAAGAGAGTATCTGAGACAAAAGGACAACAGGTAATTAACGGGACGTAAAGATACTCTCTTGAGAACACTCGAAGTTACTGACAGCTAGCTAAGAAGCATCCATCGACTGATGTAAAAAAATCAAGTATGTCGATTTTAAATCCGACACAACACGTCAAACACTTGATTTGATGATGCATCATCACACAAAACCGACACACTTGACCGCTGTAATGCTCAAAAATGAGCATATACATGTATTACTGACTTACTATGGATTCTAGATTCTTTATATACATGTAACTAGCCAAGTTTAATATCATGGACTACATGACCGCAGGTATTTCTAACTTGGCATGAAAGAAGAATAATATTTTTCTGCCTATTGCATCAGTTTCTATTTTATCTACCTCTACTTATAGAAACTTGTTTATGTTTTCCCAAGGTGAGATCTTACCTACATTAATATGACAGGTAAATATGATACTTATGTCATTGTACAAATTCTACGTGTTACAGACATAATTATCGTAAAAATATTGTAATAATAATTTTTCACCCTGTCAGGACAAATTAGTTGGCAATATAAAAGTCATTACAGTCAATTAAAGGAATCACATAGAAATGTTAATTGAAGCAAACTGGTTACTTATTTAAAGAACCATGTTCCTTATTAACAAAAAAACATTTTAAATTATCATACTTTTTAACTAGAGAAATAATTTAACCATAGACCTGTATATTAAACAGGTCTATGATTTAACAAAGACAAGATATTAAAAATTAAATGTTGTAAAGAAAATAAATAATTCTATGAATATAATTGCTTCTCCCAAATTAGATATCAAGATTACAGAATATTAAAATAAAAGTGAAAATTTTAGCCCTATTCCAAGATTTTGGAACAAGACAATTGATATATTTTTTGTTTTCTGAAACCATTGTTTAATTAAAAGATCATAATTTCATAATATGAATCAACTAAATGAAACATGTTGAAAGACTGATATCAAAAAGAGAAATGTTGAAATTATAACTTACCTGAGAAAATCTTGGAGACAGCTCTCACAAAATCTATGGCTACACGTGGTTAATTTCACAGGTTTTCTCATAGGTAATTCACAGATAGGACAAATACACCTTTTTCTCAATTTATCCACAAAAACTACTGCAAACCCAGGCATAGTACGGAGTCTGAATCTGTGCTTGCTTCTTTCACATCTTCACCAGGTGACTTCACTTCCTCTGACGTTCTATTTTCAGGTGGGCGTGACCACAATCCTACTTTCGCTTTGACTTTCCAAAATGTGTTATGCATTAATTCAATAATTTAAAAGGATCAAATCGTTTGTTTTTATGTGTAACAATACCATTATTGGTTAGTTAATCGATAAAGGCCCTTTTCAATGTTAGTTTTTAGGGCTGATGTGTTTGAAGATCAAACTAAACAAAAAGGGGGCGTGGCTCAGGATTTAAAAGCGTTTTTGGCTTGAAAAGCATAAATCTGCTTATCGATAATTTGAAGCTCTTTTGTGTTTCATATTTCTAGGTCATATACCCCTTTTTTTACTTATACATTATGATTGTGTAAGTAAAATATCGGGATATTGTTCGGCCGCAGCACAGATCTTCGAGCCTTATATTATTAATACCATCTGATTAAATGTCCTTTACCTATTATACCTTAAACTCTAGTCTACTAGTTTTGCGTTTTCATGACTGAAGGATGTAGCAGCATTTTATTTCTCGGAATGATTCTATCAAGCATTTAGCATGTATCAAAAGTGTCAAATCGCTGCTCATGGTGCTACCTGACTGTAAGTAGTCCCTATCTCTGCCATCTCTGGCAAATAATCTTGACACATCTGTTTTTGTTTTTGTTTTTGAATTCTGTCGCAACATGATGAATTTGGTAAGGTTACATCTATATGTCACAAAGAGAATGTAAAAGTTTCATTAAAATCATTTGAGGGGATTAGAAGGATCGAGTTACCCCTTACTAAAGTAATTGGCGAATGCCATATTTTGACATATGAGAATCCCAAACTATCAACAAGTTCACTAATTTTATAATTGAAGTGCACATCGTATATATCACCAAATTGTGTAAAAGTTACATGAAAATCATTCTAGTGATTTAGGAGGATTTGTGGATGTAAGACGGTCTACGGTCTCTGATGTCTCAGTAATTAAGAAGCTTATGATCTAGGTCTGTTCTTCAAGAAGTTTTCTTAATGTATGTGACCGTCTCACACTAGTAGGGGATCTCGACCCAATTAAGATTTTTTGAAGAGCTTGCCTGAGCTAAAAATTAAGTGACCAACAGTTATCCTATCTGTGCTATTTTAGCTCCCGACTACGAACGTAAGGGAGGGGCATATAGTGTTCGTGTCTGTTCGAACGCCGTCCGTTCGTGTTAAGGTGTAACAATCTATGCTCGATCTTCTTTAAGGGGCATGACCCTGAAAACTTCGATCCAAGGGAGACTATAATTGTACAACTTTTTATTCCAAATAGGATTTTTCCCATTTGTTTTACTTTCAGATTGATGATGGCTAAAGAGGGGGTAAGGATAAGATATATATATATACTGCGAGGTGGAACGGATGGCTGGACACGTAGAGCGATATAACTCTCCCCTTTTTAAGTGGTGACTTCATCAGATGTCAGAGTGCCCAGACAACCTGCAGCGCGAACCCACTGTTTAAGAACCAGCTCGGTTATCTGTTTGTTTTTGTTTCATAGACCAGTATAGCGTATCCTCCAGTATGGCAATTTACGCGACGAGACCCCCACCTAACCCCTAAAATAGTGATTAGGTGCTTGTAGTATATAGAGATAAACACACACTTACAAAAACAACAAAAAAATCCTGATAAAAAGATCACCAAGTCATTTTAAGACATAACGGCTTCAAGTCAGTTTATGAGTGAGTGAACGAGTGAGTGATCATTGCTTTGTTTTATAATGTTTTCAAGAAAAACAAGTTTTTCTGCATTCCTTTATGCATTTCCTTTTACCAAGGAATTCTATTCTTTTGAATTCCTTGGGTTCTATTCTTTTGAATTCCTTGGGTATCCTAATACTAAGTAGATTTTTTAGGTTTGTTTTTGCTAACCATATATAGACCGCTCTTGATTCGCTTTCGATTAAAGCACCCTGTATAACCGCTATACAGTCAAATCCGGAAGTCAACGCGTTTTATACCCTCTAAACAGTAAAAATTTTGGTATGCACTTGAAAAATAGGCCATTACTCGTTTAATATAAGTGAATATACAAGTAAAACTGATTTCAAACCATTCTTTAATCATTTAATGACTCAATGAAAATTTGAAATAACGCTAACAATCTCTTATAGAACAAAGAAAGCAAAAACGCACTGACAGGGGACCTTTTGATACCCATTTCCCGTGTTAAAATGTGGCTGAAAATTGCACTTATGTACGTAACAAGAATTTTATTTTTTGTTAATATGATGTCTATAAGAATGAGCAAAAAGCGTACATTTGTATAGTTTGAAAGCATTCTAATAAACTAATTATAAACATAAATATTCAATCGTTCGACTGTACACTCCGTTGCGATTCACCATTACACTTCGTTGTGCGTTCATGGAAAACCACTGTACACTTCGTTGACAGCTTTCATTAATTTATTACCTTTCCATTGTCTCCTTGATGGCAACAGCAATATTATTTATCTGCATATACTACAATTTTTCAACAACAAAGTTCAGGAATAATAGACCATAGCACAATTTATTATTCCAACAAAAAATTAAAATGCCGAATCCTACGAAAACAGATGGAAACATTTTCATATTTAAATAATTCTGGTAATTTGCACACCAATTTACTTTGGGTTTGTAGTAACTAAATACTAAAACTTTATTTTAAATTCGGCTGAGAAGTTTCCGCGGACTTACGCTGAATGTCTATGTGGCGGTAAGACGCTTTTGAATAATAAAAGGCGCCTTCAGCCATAGGGATCTCTTCTATTGGCCATAAACCTTAAAGTTATCAGTTGCAAACAAATCCTGAATAAAGACGTTTCAAGAGATCGATGAGCTGAAAGTTCAAGCATGCAACAAGTTTTTAACATACATCTAATTCAACACTATTTTTCATTTAAAAAGGGTTATACCTTGTATAAGGGGTCATCTAATACATTTGATCCAATGGAGACTTAGAGAGTTCTCTTTGATCCAATGGAGACTTAGATAGTTATCAATATCTGCAATAAGTTTCATTCTATAATTAGTTAGTTAGTTATTTATTGCTTTACTCCCAAGCAGCACGATTTGGGCTATATCCGGGAGATGAACATGAAAGTGGTAATACAATGAACACGAAATGATGATGAAGTGGAGGAAATGGGGACACAAGGGCAATCGGGAAGGCGAGTTTTGACTGCCACTGGAAAAAGGAGTGATGAGTAGGGAGGAGAAATTTAGCCTCCTGCATGGGGATCCTACGGGTCCTTGCCGAGACCTGCAGCAGGGTTCTTTAACGTGCGAGGTACGTGACATTTTTCCCAACACGGTGCACCACTATGGTTTGCGGTCAGGTTTTTCGCATTATCGCCTTACAACCCCGCATCTCTCGATGTCAGGGTTGCCCCATTCAACCACCTGGGGCACACATCCCAGTCGCTTTGTGGGCAAAGCGGTCTGACCCGGTGTCAGGTTTCTGAGCGCTCTTTAGTGGACTTTTACCGACAAGCTTAGCGCTGCTGCGGGCCTATTCGCCACCCGGAACCTGCACGGGTGATCAATTTATATGCCAAAACATGAAAAAAAAATCGTTTTTCTACTTTAAAGGTCCATGATCTATGTCAACTTAAATCCAGTGTAGACTTAAGTAGAACTCAATGAGCTCACTAGCAAGCGACAGACTTTTTTAATCTGCAATAATGTTCATTCTATTCAAAAGCATAAACGCATTTTTTACAAAAGGGCATTAAATCCTGTTAGAGCTTAACGACCTTAAGTTTTCATTCACAAGACGCTTTTCCCCTTTTTTGGGATGTTAACTCTAAGGCGACTCAAATGTGTCTTAATGAAACTTTTGAAAATCGTCCAGATTTTAATTTTCTTTATGTGAAGTTGCTGAGTAATTAGCCACTATAAGTGATAAACTCTTTTAGTATGAGCGGAGAAGTAGACATATTACTATTTTCCTATAGAATTATAACTCAATTTGGCCGTATAGGGTTCTTACAACGTACGAGGAACATGACATTGTTGCCAACACGATGCACGCAACTATGGTTTGCGATGATTTATTCAGCATTATAGCCTGATAATGCCGGCATTCTTTATGAAAGAGTTGCACCATTAAACCACCTAGGGCACACACTCAATAGAAAAAAATGAGATGTGGAATAAGTGTACGCAACACAGCCCAAAATCAAGCGGCAGTTCAGAAAAAAAAACACAATGGACAACGGCCAGCAGCCTTCAACGAGGCCAGTAGGCGCTGATCGCGGTTCTGCAATTTAGTTTAGTCTACACATAAAAAAAGACGTAAAATATCAGCGGTTTTATTCAGTGTTAAAAAGGAACCTTAATAACCAATCGACTATCATTATCTGAAATCAGAGGTGCAAGTGTATTTTATTTAAAGAACCAAAGAAACACCCATGGGTTCGAGTGTCAAAAGTCTGATAGGGCAACGATAGAATTATTAAACACGAATGACAACCTCACGAGGTGACACAAAACACAAAAACTCAAATTAACCGAACAGAAATTGACCGAGTTTACCAATCAACCTTCTCTGACTTCATATATTACCTAAAAGACGGAATAACAAAACCCCGCTCACCCATTAGCTTGAAAATAAAATTAAGAAAAGCATGTAGGGGGTCGGACTTTCAATTGAACTATAAATATATCTTTTGAAGCTATGAATGTGTGTGTTTGTATGTGTATTCGAATTAAACACCCTTTTCGACTCATTTAGAGCCATATAAGACAGAGCGTCATTTTATAGGTAGAGGAAAGCGGCCCTGGGCAGGTAACCAGCAAACCTAATCAGACGTAGGTGGGGTTCCCTTTGTAATTCATTAACTGGACCTGAACACCACCTGAGAGATGATCGACTAGTGATTAATATTGTGGTCTTTAAACCAGCGTTTTAACCTTTCGGCCACGTAGACCCGAGTCTAGGCATGGCTGAACAGTTAACAACTGCGCCTATTATCACCAAATGCATATACAAGATGGCATTGCTATTTTGTTAGACGCATTTAAGGAGTGACAAAGTGTACAGATACATAAGGTTTTGCCACAACGAAGTGTACAGTTGCTTAATCGATAGACATGTCAAACAAATAGATTTTAAATCATATTTAACTAAAATTACACTCAGCATTTATATAGGCATGCAAAAATTATATATTTTCTCACTTCCAAGGTATAAAAACTATTAAAATCACAAAGAAACTTTGGTTAAAACATGCTTTTTCAACAGAGGATTGGTCCAAAAATTGATAACACGGCACTGCGTTTTTGGATTTCCACTCTCTTATACGTGTAGAAAATGGAAAAAAGCCAATTAAACAGTCGTATAATTCGCCCCTTATTCTTCTGAAATCATTTCCGTCGAGATTAACTTACAAATTTACCATTTAAATTGCTTTTTTAATCAAGAACTCCGTTCAAATTTGAAGGTCTTCTCGACTCGAACGCATTGACTTCCGGATTTGACTGTATAGCGGTTATACAGGGTGTAAAGGGACGCTAGATTTTCACCTGTATCTTACCATGCCTCAATTTTCTATGTGAAATACAAAGTTTCTGATAATATTAAGAACTAATTGAAAAAGAACTTTCTTTTTACGTTAAAAATGGACGAATGGCATGCTAACCGGGCGCCTGAAGTTCAGTAACCCGAGAAACAAAAACTTGAATTTTAATAAATCGGCAGCAACTTATGATTTTTGTCTCGCCTGCGAAGCAGAGTGGGACATAGGTGTTACTTTACCGGTGGCGGCGGCGGCATGAACTTTTCGGGTAAGGTTTAATTAGCACCTCCATATCTCAAGAATTACTATAAGTTGTAGGTTGGTGAAATAAGCACATTTGCATCCCCATCTTTTGACCTCGACCTTGATTTTTCGGTTGAGTGACTTTGACAATTTTCAATACATATATAATAGCAGTGTTAAAGGTTTTATGAGCACCTCCATATCTCAAGAACTATAGGTCATAGGTTGATGAAACATGGTATTCAATTGCCCAAGTAGTAGCTTTAGACAGTTGCATCCCCATCTTTTGACCCTGACCTTGATCTTCCGGTTGAATGACTTCGACAATTTTCAATACATATAGCAGCAGTGTTAAGGTTTTATGAGCACCTCCATATCTCAAGTACTAATGGTCCTATGTTGATGAAACTTGGTATGCATATCCCCAAGTAGTAGCTTAGCACTGTTGCATCCCCATCTTTTGATCTTGACCTTGATATTTTGGGTGAGTGACTTTGATAATTTTTTATTGCATATATTAGCAATGTTAAAAGTTCTATAAACACCCTTTGATCTCAGAAACTGAAAATACTTATGCATTAAAAAAAAAACAGTGGAAGTAAGAAAGAATTATTGTTTCTGGTGGTGCCGGCAGGCGAGACATACTTTAGTGTAATTCTTGTTTAAGCTTATTACTGTGCCTACCTACTTTTAGGTAAACTTGAAGTATCCCTTTCTGTATTCTCATATTTATGCTGATCACCCTCAGATTTGTAGACAAAAAATTGTCTCAGCTTAAGGTGTAGAAAAGAAACAGTATATATTCCTCTTCTTTCCATGTAGAATGGAAATCGCCAAAGAAAGAGGAAAAAAATTGTTGAGCCCCTTTGTGGGTTTCTTGATAATCTGATTACTAGGCTTATTTCTGAGAAAATTAAACTAAACGTGTTTTCATTTTCTCAGGCTTTTTTAAAAGTGATTTTGTTTATTACAAGAGTGTCAGTCGGTTTTTGAGTGATAGTATTATGCCAACACACCCTTTTTGATTATTTGCTAATCACTTTTTGCAGATTTTTTGGGATGTGATTTTCAGTAAACATTTAATGATTATCAAAGCGTTATAAAATGATAACTTTGTTCCAAGATACCCACAGGACACGAGGAGCCCTATTTTTTTCTCTTCTAGATTCAAGAGATACTTGTGGAAAAATAAATTCTGTTAAAAATACCAAGGCTTTAACCTGAGACAGTACCTGTTCCCTTGAGTCGCCCAAGGGACGAAGACCTAACAGTGAGTCTACCTTTTAACATTCCAACTATTATTTCTTTCTGTGCACAGCAATATCTGTCTCATACATTGTACATACATCACAATGAAACCATACCAGCTACATGTACAATCATTTTGTATAATAACATTGCTGACTCTTACAGTATTTACCACACTTGTGACTGACAACCAGACATTGTCAAATGCCAAGAAATTGTATCCAACTTCAGAACATCAATGTCACTACACTGAAAACATAAACAATTTGTACACCCACATGTGCACTCATATACTTGAGCACCTTGAAGACCCCATGTTTGCGTTAAAAACATCATTATAACAAGAACCCCATTCCACCTTGAGCAAACAAAACCAAGCATTGATATAAGGCAACATACTCCAAACGAAAATGATACAAATGACCAAATGACAACACAAGCTATAATGATTTCAATCAAGTCACTGCAAACCAAGAAAGATCTGAAACCAAGTAAGTTGATTTTATATCTAATAATTACTATAATAACACGATCAAATGACATTGAAAGCAACCCTGGTCCAAGTAATGATAGTACTAGGTACATGTGTGGCACCTGTGACAGTACAGTTACCTGGGAACACAAAGGCATAGTATGTGAGACTTGTGACCAGTGGTTCCACATTGACTGCCAGAACATACACAGCAAGTCTTATGAACAACTAAACGATAGCATGATAAGCTGGCATTGCTTAGTATGCAACAACCCCAACTACAGTACCTTAACTTTTGATCTACACTCAGTTTATACACCAAACCCATTTGAAAGTCTACTAAACTACAATGAAAGCATCACGTCACCAACAAATTGGCCTAGACCACCACATCAGTCAACGCCAATTAAATCAAATAGGTCAAAAAGCAGGAAAACAACACCACTGCGAATAATTAACGTCAACTTTCAATCAATGAAAAATAAACAACATCTCATATGCAACATGTTAGATAGCACAAAACCTGATATTGTCATAGGCACCGAAACCTGGCTTGATTCAAGTATTAAAAACAATGAGGTCTTCACAGATAATTTCAAAATTTACCGTAGAGACAGAGTAGGTAAGCAAGGGGGTGGTGTCCTCATAGCCATAAGTAAAGACTATATCAGTGATGAAGTTGAAGGAGACGGGGTCAAATCACTAGCTGCGTGTGGAGCACCTTTCTGTCAGGCACCTTTGTATAAGGCCCCTAGATAAAATGGTCAAAGAGAGATAACTAAAATCTATACTTCGACAAATTCCAATATTTGTTCGACTTGTTAAAATTGAAAATTCAAAGCAGTATATTTTTTTAATTTGAGTAATGCTTGAAATAAAAAAAGAAACCGATTATTTATAGTTTATATACAACTTACAATTATCTTATAAAACTACAAGTGTATTTTTAGGTAACTGAATCGATATTTGAGTTAATACACATCAACCCGTTTGAGTTCATGTGAACGGTAAAAGCACGATCTGGGTTGATAGGAAGGAAATATTTAAATCAAAAATAATTGTACAAAACAAGCATTGTTATAAACGTTAAGTTTTTCTATGAATATCAATTATTGCAACATGTATGCTTAGATGAAACAAGGGGCTTGTTTAGGGGGGGGGGGGGTACCATTATCCCATATCCCTGTAAATTTTTCATCAAATATCCCATATCCCAAAAAGTGTTTTTCCAGTATCCCATATCCCAGTAAATAAAATGGACTTAAATATCCCATATCCCAGTAAGTTTTGCCTCAAATATCCTGTATCCCATGAAAAAAATTGTGTGAATATCCCATATCCCAATATACCCTAAACAAGCCTCAAACAAAACAATTTTAGTTTAAACGTATTTATTTTATTTATCCTGGATTGGATAACAAAACAATTTTGATGCATTTAAACGATTTTGGATAAAATCAAACTACCTGCAAATGTAGGTTTATACTTGATGAAGTAATCTAGAAAGAAAATTAATAAGTTTGTTTATTTTGATTACAGCTTTAATGTTTCATCTAATTAAACATTTATTGCCACCCAATTTTTAAAATTAAAATTTTCTCTAAATGACATTCATTTATTTTCCATTTGAATCTAAATATCCATTCTTTATTCAATTGGTTCAAGTTTTTTCCAACCTTAACCTTTAATATTTTCAAAATACAATACCAAAACGGGTATACAACTGTTAATTCGGTTATGCTGTATATCGATATTTCAGGGAGTAACCTCTCATCAGCAGCATTTGAATCAAAACATTGGAAGGTCAAAAACAAAAAGCATTGAATGAAAAGTACTAAAAACTAAAAACGTCGAACAGAAAAGCCAAAACCAGCACCGATGATATCGACCATGTGCAGTACAAGGAAAGAAACCTGGTGTTAACAACATTTTTGAATTTAATAATCGGGAATTTGAATGACAAAAATAATAGACATTTATTAGTAAAATCGTGTCAGACAAGTCTGACGACCAGCCTAGTAATTACCCTCGGGGACCTCCTGTGCACCAGCAGTGTTTATCGAGCCAGTGGTTTCAAAATGCAACACCAAAACGGATAAACAACTGTAAATTTGGTTATGCTGTATACCGATATTTCAAGGAGTAACCTCTCATCAGCAGCATTTGAATAAAAACATTCGAAGATCAAAAAACGAAAGAATTGAATGAAAAGTAATCAAAGCCCCTTTGAAGCTCTCGGAGACAGATTTTAGAGCATCATTTTAGACTTGACCTAAATCAATATTATGTTTCTATTTTACCATAAATTTGCAAATATATTTAATTTTGGACATAATGATATTTTTATTTGGATTAAACCTTTTGTACGCGACGCAGTGACAATTAAAGCAATCAACAGTGGAAAACAGCCAGCAATCCATCTCGCCGTTTTGCAATCAGTATACAATGACCAAAGTAAAAATAAAAAGTTTAAAGTTTGTCAAAAAAATAAATAAGTAAAAGATTCCAAAATATTGGGATATATGGTCCTTTTTTCAGATTTAATGATGTCCTTCAGTCCAAATAAAGAAACTGTCTTCTTGCTATCAATATCATTGGTTTATAGCAACCTGGAATTTATCGAACTCACACCGAACCAGTCTTTCTCTCATAAAAGATCAGTCGGTCTTTTCCAAGAACATATAAATCATATGGAAGACATTATGAAAGTATCTAAAAAATTAATTCTTCCCAGAAGAAAAAAAAATCACAATGAATTTGGATTAATTAAATATAACTGGAATGATAGAGGGCCACGAAGTATTTTCTGCCCCCCCCCTCTAAGTCCAATATTTCTCGATTATTCCTTTGATATTCTTCATAGCTACTGTGTTGTTAATGCGTTAAACATCCAACTCACCGCTCATCTTCATTTACTTGATCAAATTTAGATTTTTTAGATTAGATTATTCAGATTTTTTGATATACAGAAACATTTAGTGAATGAAAATTAAGGAAGGGGGAAATTCTAATATTATGGCAAAAAACCAGGGGGAAAACCAGGTAAGTACACAACCACCTTTAATATTTAGGGGGATTTCAGTGAATATGAAATTCACAGGACCGAATTAAATGTCTGGTAAAAATTCTTTCGGTCTGGTAAAAAATTTGATCTATTTTAGTTACACATTTAGGAGAAAAGTTCTTAATTTAGGATTCGGTCTGGTAAACCTTGGAACAATTTCGTATTCACTGGGATTTAGAATATACTCAATTTCCCGGGGGGGATGGAAGAAATCTCAGTATGCATTAATTTTCCGGGGTATGAGTAGGTGGAAAAACTAGTATGTACAGCGGTAACTGCGGCATGACATAAAAGTTTTATGGTCAAAAACTGCAAATCACAGTACGTGTACATGCAGTATATAAAATAAAATAAAAAGACAGTATATAGCAGGGGTACCTCATACACAGGTACTGAGATATAGGTCAGATAAGTCATGAAATACACCCATAGACAGTATATAGCAGAGGTACCTCACAAACAGATACTGAGATATAGGTCAGATAAGTCATGAAATACACCTATAGACAGTAAAAGCAGAGGTACCTCACACACAGGTACTGAGATATAGGTCATATAAGTCATGAACTACACCTATAGACAGTATATAGCAGAGGTACCTCACACACAGGTACTGAGATATAGGTCGGATGAGTCATGAAATACACCTGTAGACAGTATATAGCATAGGTACCTCACACACAGGTATTGAGATATAGGTAGGATGAGTCATGAAATACACCTATAAACAGTATAAAGCAGAGGAACCTGACACACAGGTACTGAGATATAGGTCAGATACTAGTAAGTCATGAAATACACCTATAGACAGTATATAACAGAGGTACCTCACACACAGGTACTGAGATATAGGTCAGATAAGTCATGAAATACACCCATAGACAGTATATAACTATGGTACCTCAAACACAGGTACTGAGATATAGGTCATATAAGTCATGAAATACACCCATAGACAGTATATAGCACAGGTACCTCACACACAGGTACTGAGATATAGGTCAGATAAGTCATGAAATACACCTATAGACATTATATACTTACGTTACCTCAAACACAGGTACTGAGATATAGGTCAGATAAGTCATGAAATACACCCATGGACAGTATATTGAAGAGGTACCTCACTCACAGGTACTGAGATATAAGTCAGATAAGTCATGAAATACACCCATTGACAGTATATAGCAGAGGAACCTGACACACAAGTACTGAGATATAGGTCTGATAAGTCATGAAATACACCCATAGACAGTATATAACTATGGTACCTCACACACAGGTACTGAGATATAGGTCAGATAAGTCATAAAATACACCCATGGACAGTATATAGCAGAGGTACCTTACACACAGGTACTGAGATATAGGTCAGATAAGTCATGAAAAACACCAATAGACATTATATAGCAGATGTACCTCACACACAGGTACTGAAATAAAGGTCAGATAAGTCATGAAATACACCCATAGACAGTATATAGCAGAGGTACCTCACACACAGATAGTGAGATATAGGTCAGATAAGTCATGAAATACACCCATATACAGTATAAAGCAGAGGTACCTCACACACAGGTACTGAGATATAGGTCAGATAAGTCATGAAATACACCCATAGACAGTATAAAACAGAGGTACCTCACACACAGGTACTGAGATATAGGTCAGATAAGTCATGAAATACACCCATAGATAGTATAAAGCAGAGGTACTTCAGACACAGGTCCTGAGATATAGGTAAGATAAGTCATGAAATACACCCATAGACAGCATAAAGCAGAGGTACCTCACACACAGGTACTGAGATATAGGTCGAATAAGTCATGAAATACACCTATAGACAGTATACACTTAAGGTACCTCATCCACAGGTACTTAGATTTAGGTCAGATAAGTCATGAAATACACCCATAGACAGTATATAGCAGAGGTACCTGACTCACAGGTACTGAGATATAGGTCAGATAAGTCATGAAATACACCCATAGATAGCATAAAGCAGAGGTACCTCACACACAGGTACTGACATATAGGTCAGATAAGTCATGAAATACACCTATAGACAGTTTATAGCAGAGGTTCCTAACACACAGGTACTGAGATATAGGTCGGATAAGTCATGAAATACACCTATAGACAGTATATAGCAGAGGTACCTCACACACAGGTACTGAGATATAGCGGATAAGTCATGAAATACACCTATAGACAGTATATAGCAGAGGTACCTCACACACATGTACTGAGATATAGGTCGGATAAGTCATGAAATACACCTGTAGACAGTATATAGCATAGGTACCTCACACACAGGTATTGAGATATAGGTAGGATGAGTCATGAAATACACCTATAAACAGTATAAAGCAGAGGTACCTCACACATAGGTACTGAAATATAGGTCAGATAAGTCATGAAATACACCTATAGACAGTATAAAGCAGAGGTACCTCACACACAGGTACTGAGATATAGGTCAGATAAGTCATGAAATACACCTGTAGATAGTATATAGCAGAGGTACCTCACACACAGGTACTGAGATATAGGTCGAATAAGTCATGAAATACACCTTTGACAGTATATAGCAGAGGTACCTCACACACAGGTACTGAGATATAGGTCAGATAAGTCATGAAATACACCTGTAGATAGTATATAGCAGAGGTACCTCACACACAGGTACTGAGATATAGGTCGTATAAGTCATGAAATACACCTATAGAAATTTTATAGTAGAGGTACCTCACACACAGGTACTGAGATATAGGTCGAATAAGTCATGAAATACACCTTTGACAGTATATAGCAGAGGTACCTCACACACAGGTACTGAGATATAGGTCGGATAAGTCATGAAATACACCTGTAGACAGTATATAGCAGAGGTACCTCACACACAGGTATTGAAATATAGGTAGGATGAGTCAAGAAATACACCTATAAACAGTATAAAGCAGAGGTACCTCACACACAGGTACTGAAATATAGGTCAGATATGTCATGAAATTTACTTATAGACAGTATATAGCAGAGGTACCTCACACACAGGTACTGAGATATAGGTCAGATAAGTCATGAAATACATCTATAGACAGTATAAAGCAGAGATATCTAACACACATGTACTTAGATATAGGTCAGATAAGTCATGAAATACACCCATAGACAGTATATAGCAGAAGTACCTCACACACAGGTACTGAGATATAGGTAAGATAAGTCATGAAATACACCCATAGACAGCATAAAGCAGAGGTACCTCACACACAGGTACTGAGATATAGGTCAGATAAGTCATGAAATACACCCATAGACAGTATATAGCAGACGTACCTCACACACAGGTACTGAGATATAGGTCAGATAAGTCATGAAATACACCCATAGACAGCATAAAGCAGAAGTACCTCACACACAGGTACTGAGATATAAGTCAGATAAGTCATGAAATACACCCATAGACAGTATATAGCAGAAGTACCTCACACACAGGTACTGAGATATAGGTAAGATAAGTCATGAAATACACCTATAGACAGTATAAAGCAGAGATATCTAACACACATGTACTTAGTTATAGGTCAGATAAGTCATGAAATACACCCATAGACAGTATATAGCAGAAGTACCTCACACACAGGTACTGAGATATAGGTAAGATAAGTCATGAAATACACCCATAGACAGCATGAAGCAGATGTACCTCACACACAGGTACTGAGATATAGGTCAGATAAGTCATGAAATACACCCATAGACAGTATATAGCAGACGTACCTCACACACAGGTACTGAGATATAGGTTAGATAAGTCATGAAATACACCCATAGACAGCATAAAGCAGAAGTACCTCACACACAGGTACTGAGATATAGGTCAGATAAGTCATGAAAAACAGCTATAGACAGTATATAGCAGAGGTACCTCACACACAGGTACTGAGATATAGGTCAGATAAGTCATGAAATACACCCATAGACAGTATATAGCAGACGTACCTCACACACAGGTACTGATTTATAGGTCAGATAAGTCATGAAATACACCCATAGACAGCATAAAGCAGAAGTACCTCACACACAGGTACTGAGATATAGGTCAGATAAGTCATGAAATACACCCATAGACAGTATATAGCAGAAGTACCTCACACACAGGTACTGAGACATAGGTAAGATAAGTCATGAAATACACCCATAGACAGCATAAAGCAGAGGTACCTCACACACAGGTACTGAGATATAGGTCAGATAAGTCA
Source organism: Arcuatula senhousia (assembly GCA_963971305.1). Lineage (NCBI taxonomy): Eukaryota > Metazoa > Mollusca > Bivalvia > Mytilida > Mytilidae > Arcuatula > Arcuatula senhousia. The sequence continues at coordinate 33,380,901 of OZ020308.1, forward strand.
TGAAATACACCCATAGACAGTATATACCTAAGGTACCTCACACACAGGTACTGAGATATAGGTCAGATAAGTCATGAAATACACCTATAGACAGTATAAAGCAGAGATATCTAACACACATGTACTTAGTTATAGGTCAGATAAGTCATGAAATACACCCATAGACAGTATATAGCAGAAGTACCTCACACACAGGTACTGAGATATAGGTAAGATAAGTCATGAAATACACCCATAGACAGCATGAAGCAGATGTACCTCACACACAGGTACTGAGATATAGGTCAGATAAGTCATGAAATACACCCATAGACAGTATATAGCAGACGTACCTCACACACAGGTACTGAGATATAGGTTAGATAAGTCATGAAATACACCCATAGACAGCATAAAGCAGAAGTACCTCACACACAGGTACTGAGATATAGGTCAGATAAGTCATGAAAAACAGCTATAGACAGTATATAGCAGAGGTACCTCACACACAGGTACTGAGATATAGGTCAGATAAGTCATGAAATACACCCATAGACAGTATATAGCAGACGTACCTCACACACAGGTACTGATTTATAGGTCAGATAAGTCATGAAATACACCCATAGACAGCATAAAGCAGAAGTACCTCACACACAGGTACTGAGATATAGGTCAGATAAGTCATGAAATACACCCATAGACAGTATATAGCAGAAGTACCTCACACACAGGTACTGAGACATAGGTAAGATAAGTCATGAAATACACCCATAGACAGCATAAAGCAGAGGTACCTCACACACAGGTACTGAGATATAGGTCAGATAAGTCATGAAATACACCCATAGACAGTATATACCTAAGGTACCTCACACACAGGTACTGAGATATAGGTCAGATAAGTCATGAAATACACCCATAGACAGTATATACCTAAGGTACCTCACACACAGGTACTGAGATATAGGTCAGATACGTCATAAAATACACCCAAGGACAGTATATAGCAGAGGTACCTTACACACAGGTACTGAGATATAGGTCAGATAAGTCATGAAATATACCAATAGACAGTATATAGCAGATGTACCTCACACACAGGTACTGAGATATAGGTCAGATAAGTTATGAAATACACCCATAGACAGTATATACTTAAGGTACCTCACAAATATTAAATAGACAGATAGACAGTATATAGAAGAGGTACTGAGATATGGGTCAGATTAAACATGAAATAGACCGATAGACAATATTTAGTCCTATTTAGCAAAATATTGTTAGAACCACAAAACAATTTTTGAATTTGAATATAATAAAATTTCAAACAAGTTTGAATTACATTCTAAATATACTTACCAGCTCAGGCAGCTATAATGACAAAAAAGAGCTAACAGACTGAATACAAATGTAATACTGTTATGTGAATTTAACAATTATATGGAATCCTAATCTGGATAGTGAAACATGACCTCTAATAATGGAAATAAACTGAATATTTATTTGAGCAAAACAGAAAATGAGGTAAAGGTCTTAGGCTGAATGGTGCAGAGATAGGATTTTGTTTTTTTTTAAATAATTATTAATATTTACTTTTTAACGCTTATTCGCCCAAGAACATCGTCCCAAATTGAACGTTCTAGAAAATGAACTGATCAAAATAAAAATAACAACGAGGACGATCAGATCTTATTTGACTACCTCGATTCAAAATCAAACTGGGGGTCTCACAGCCCCCGCCCCCGGAATACCAAATACTGTTTAAAAAAGACAGAATATCGTAAAAAAAAAGACTGGAATACCGAATACTCTAAAGATCTAGGCGTACGCGTACCAAAAGCCTAAAAATTCGGAACATCGCGTACCGCGTACCACACCTTGGCGTACCGAATACCCTTTAAAAAGCACGGAATACCGCGTATCAAAAGGGCTGTAACACCCTCCAAACTGTTTACTTGGTCATAAAAAAACTATGTTAACAAGACAAAGACGCTTAATATTTTAGACATTGTGTCTTCAGCTCCAAATAATTATCAATAATCAATCAAAACATTTCAATCGGGTGACTCAGAAACGCACATCGCTCGTTTTTTAGGAAGAGATCACAACGGTTAACATTTCCATGAAAAGTGTTCGTGTCTTTCCGGGAATGGGGTCTTTATATTCTAAATTTTAAACAATTTCATTCCTCAATTGAGACGCCGAACTCCGTCACATGAGGGCAAAAAAAGAGTATCCTATTCCATCTGTGCTGTTTCATGTTGTGTGGGGGAAGCCTTTTTCAACTAAAAGGGTATTCGAGATACAAAACTGATCAACTTATATATATTTATGTTTCATGTGCTGTGCTCGCATTTAGGCAATGCTTATCTCATATTATGAATTATAACGCCTAATCTTCCTTTATAAGGAGACCATTCTTATTTTTTGCCGTTTTCCAAATCCGCACCGACCGAACCGTACAAACAGATTAATTCATTTTGGTGAAGTGCATTGTATAGAAGAAATGAGATGTGGAATAAGTGTACGCGACACAACCTAGATTATAAACGTATATTTCAAATATCCACAATGGAAAACAGCCAGCAGCCTTCAATGTGACCAGCGGTCGCTGCTCGCTGTTTTTCAATTGGCCCCTGGATTGAAAATAAAATACATATGATTCAAGCCCAATACCAAAGTGCATTGAAAGACCCTCTTCTTGACAAAAAAACAATTAACATAAATTCGACTAAATACAAACATAAGCTTTAATAAAGATTCCTGGCTTAGGACAGACACATTAAAATGTGGCGGGGTTAAACTAGTTTTTTGGCGCCAACCTTCCCCCTAATGATAATCAATAACAAAGCACAAACTAACACACAGTAAAAATCAATTAAATCGTTAGAAGTTCAATTCAACAAGAGAGTATCTGAGACAAAAAGACAACAAGTAATTAACGGGACGTAAAGATACTCTCTTGAGAACACTCGAAGTTACTGACAGCTAGCTATTTAAAGAAGCATCCATCGACTGATGTAAAAAAATCAAGTATGTCGATTTTAAATCCGACACAACACGTCAAACACTTATGATTTGATGATGCATCATCGCACAAAACCGACACACTTGACCGCTGTAATGCTCAAAAATGACATAAGTATAAAAAGGCAATTAACATTTTAAAGTAAGTATCAAATTATCAATATTTTTACCAAAGAAGACTAAATTCAAAGATTTTACTAAAATATCCATTTCATAACCTTTATTTGATAAAGTTTTAAGCCAATTTTGCATTCCCAAGGGATTGTTTTTGAATTTATTTGCTCTATAAACAACATTACCGTAGAAATCTGGATGGGATATTCCCTTTACAATCAAAAGTCGTCGTGTACAGTTAAATTTGCCAATAAGGTATAGATATTTATGATAAAACTTAGTGACACGATAAAATGAGTTAACTTTTCACTGTAGCTAAGTTGCTTCAATTAAAGACGCTTTAGAATATATATGAAAGTGATTATATAAAATCATTTTAAGTTACATTTTTAAATCAAGTCTGGTAATTATAGGAAAACTGCCGTTTTTTGTGTGCAAAATAATCGTTTTCTTCTGTTATATGGCGATTTTTACAATATCCTATAGAAAGAAGCAGAGGAACCAATAGGGTATCCGAATGTCAAAAGTCCGAAAGGGCAGAGACAAAACCAGCAAACACCAACAAGAACGGGACAAAAACAGACAACATGTAAAACATGGAAACACAAAATAACTGAATATCAATCAACAACGCGAACTCCAATCGAAACAAGAGTGAAGCCAGGTGCTCCAGAAGAGTAAGCAGTTCCTGTTTGCTATAGCACACCCGTCGCGTTGCGTATAGTCCATTCAGCGTGTCACATCCGGTAAAGGAAGACAAAACAAAACCCTATGACAAACCAACATCTGCACTCATCTGAGAGATCGAAATCCCATATTTGTCTATAAGTGCATGATGTCTTCCGTTAAATTTCTTGAGTGAAGACAGCAACCGAGGAGCAACATAACCCTGTGTGAGCATTTTTTGCATCAGACGTTTCGCTCTGCTAAGGAAATCGATGTAAGTCCCGCACGCTCGTACTGGAGTAACGAAGTAATTGAGATAAGTAAACTCCATAAGCTGGAGCGGACGGAATGTTGCTACACAAGAAGGGAAAGTTGACGAATGGAAAGTTGAAGTCATCACGTTTGTCATAGAGCCTTGTTGAAAGTCTTCCTTGAGAGTCAATTTCGAGATGTAGATCTAAATATGAAGCAGACTTCCTAGAATGCGTTGTGTCCTTTATCTGTATCTTTATTTTCTTGTTCAACAATTTTTTTTCTATCTTTAGGATATTCATTTTTCTAAATTCCTTTGCCTCAATCTCCTCTTACAATGTCGATTAAAACAAGTTTGGATCCTTTTTGAATATGTAGTACCTGAAAAAGTGACACAGTCTATGAAATGCATTTCCTTTGTTTATTATGTCATGATGAAGTCAAGTTCATCAAGCTTATCAATAGGGGGAAGGTTGGATCCAAAAAACTAGTTTAACCCCGCCACATTTTATATGTGCCTGTCCTAAGCCAGGAAACTTTGCCAAAGCCTTTGTTTGTCCTTGTCATTCTATGTTAACTGTTTTATGTCAAGAATTGAGTCTTTCGTTGATGATTTAGGGATTGGTTTTGATACTTTTGTATTGTATTATAAGTCTTGGGCCAATGCAAGACGGTAAGCAGTGACCTATGGTCATGTTGAAGACTGCTTGCTGTTTTCCGTTGTGATTTTTTGAATTGCTGTTTGTTTATGTTTGTTGTGTCGCGTACACTTATTCCACATCTCAATATCGTATATTCATTAACACTATGAAATGCAACAATGAAAAAGCGTTTTACATGATCATTATACCCCCCACTTCAAAAGTGGGGGGTATATAGTGATAGGGGTGTCCGTCCGTCCTTCCGTCCGTCCATCCGTCCGTCCTTCCGTTACACTTCAGGGTACCCATCTCTTATCCGCAACTCCTCCTAAACCCCTTGGTGGATTTTCATGAAACTTACACACAATCTTTGTGACATAATGTAGATGTGCACCTACTATTTTAGAATTTGATCAGAATGATTTTTGGGGTTTCCCATAGCAAAACATGGACTTAGCCATTCGACTACATATGGGTACCCATCTCTTATCCGCAACTCCTCCTAAACCCCTTGGTGGATTTTCATGAAACTTACACACAATCTTTGTGACATAATGTAGATGTGCACCTATTATTTTAAAATTTGATCAGAATGATTTTTGGGGTTTCCCATAGCAAAACATGGACTCAGCCATTCGACTACATGGGGGTGCCCATCTCTTATCTGCAACTCCTCCTAAACCCCTTGATGGATTTCCATGAAACTTACACACAATCTTTGTGACATAATGTAGATGTGCACCTATTATTTTAAAATTTGATCAGAATGATTTTTGGGGTTTCCCATAGCAAAACATGGACTTAGCCATTCGACTACATGGGGGTACCCATCTCTTATCCGCAACTGCTCCTAAACCCCTTGGTGGATTTTCATGAAACTTACACACAATTATTCTGACAAAATGTAGATGTGCACCTATTATTTTAAAATTTGATCAGAATGATTTTTGGGGTTTCCCATATCAAAACATGGACTTAGCCATTCGACTACATGGGGGTACCCATCTCTTATCCGCAACTCCTCCTAAACCCCTTGGTGGATTTTCATGAAACTTACACACAATTTTTGTGACATAATGTAGATGTGCACCTACTATTTTAAAATTTGATCAGAATGATTTTTGGGGTTTCCCATAGCAAAACATGGACTTAGCCATTCGACTACATGGGGGTACCCATCTCTTATCCGCAACTCCTCCTAAACCCCTTGGTGGATTTTCATGAAACTTACACACAATCTTTGTGACATAATGTAGATGTGCACCTATTATTTTAAAATTTGATCAGAATGATTTTTGGGGTTTCCCATAGCAAAACATGGACTTAGCCATTCGACTACATGGGGGTACCCATCTCTTATCCGCAACTCCTCCTAAACCCCTTGATGGATTTTCATGAAACTTACACACAATCTTTGTGACATAATGTAGATGTGCACCTACTATTTTAAGATTTGATCAGAATGATTTTTGGGGTTTCCCATAGCAAAACATGGACTTAGCCATTCGACTACATGGGGGTACCCATCTCTTATCCGCAACTGCTCCTAAACCCCTTGGTGGATTTTCATGAAACTTACACACAATTATTCTGACAAAATGTAGATGTGCATTTACTATTTTAGAATTTGATCAGAATGATTTTTTGGGTTTCCCATAGCAAAACATGGACTTAGCCATTCGACTACATGGGGGTACCCATCTCTTATCCACAACTCATCCTAAACCCCTTGATGGATTGTCATGAAACTTTTACACAATCTCTGTAACATAATATAGATGTGCACCTACTATTTGAAAGTTTGATCAGAATGATTTTTTGGGGTTTTCCAAAGCTATACATGGACTCAGCCATTCGACTACATGGGGGTGCCCATCTCTTATCTGCAACTCCTCCTAAACCGCTTGATGGATTTCCATGAAACCTACACACAATTTTTGTGACATAATGTAGATGTGCATCTCCTATGCTAAATTTTATCTGATTAATTTTTTTTGGGGGGTGGGGGGTATTTATTTGTGAGCTGCGGCTCACAGTTTTTCTAGTTTTACTTTCAAATTAGTTGTTAAAGTATTTTTTCTGTCATTTTCTGTAAGATGATTGTTATGAATTAATATTTCTTTCGTCTTTGTCGAAAACAGCAATTCAAAAACACATTTTATATAATGTAGACCAGTGTTTTTCTTGATACACTGGCTATAATTCTGTAAATAAAGATATATATATTTTTTTAGAAGTAGAATGTTATATTTTTATTTGTTTTTTTTTTATATTATTTTGTTCATTTCAACACAGCAAACACAAAAGTTTTTAATTAGAAACATCTTTTGATAGACCGCACAATATGCATGTGTTTTATAACTTGATTAATAAGCTCATGAAAATATTATTGACTAAGAAAATACTTTTTACTCTTCTTTTAGACGTATACACATGTATGCCTCAGACCAATGTAACTTTTGTTCTTTGCATACTACAGATACTGATAACACGGTAGGTCCCGTGTCCGGCGACAGGATTGTTTTTTCGAGAGGGTTGTACAATTGTCCTGGTTTTTTCAAGAGAATAATTTATGAAAATGTAATCTTTGGTGATACTAAGTGATTTTTTATTGAAAGCGAAGAAGTGCTACCAACGGGGTAGGCATATTTAAGTTTTATCATATTGTATAACAACACAAATTCCTATAAAAATGTGATTCCTTAATTAAAATGTCCAGTTATTTTTTGAGTTTTTACCTTTTTGCATTTTTCATCCCTTATAAGACAAATATATTGAACAAGATTGCTAACCATTATTAGTGATCATCAATGTTATATTATGGCATCCTGAATATTGATGCCAAAAAGTTGCGTCTTAAATATTTTTGAATTAAAATAAAATACCTGCCCAGGCTTTTTCAAGAGGCGTCCAGGTTTTTGCAAGAGAGATCCAGGTTTTTTCATTTTTTAGATAGACAGTCTGTGCGTGTTGTTTATCTCTCAAGTCATATTTTAAAAGACATTGTATGTTGTAAAAAAAATAAGAATACGGTACTATCATTTCAATGCTTTTGGACAAGAATACGTCAGTTAAAGTCAAGAATTCAAACTTATATAGCCTATTTAAACAGGCAGTCACTACAACCATAACCCATTTATCTATTGTTTAAGCATAACTACCAATTTTTTACAATTGAAAATAGCCTCCTGGAATTATTGGCTGGAAACAAAATGTTGTGATTAGCAGAAAATGCTTAAAGTCCCTGGGTTTCCAAGTTACCTTCTTTTTACTTGACTTTTAGTTGTTGCGTGGGTGTATTTGTTTGTATCATAGAGTCGTCTTCTTTCATGTCTGCTGTTTTATCCAGGATTATAGGACTCAAATGCCCTTTTAGTACTTCTTAATTTTCTACACATATGTATTTTGTATTGTATATATTATAGTTTCAAAGAAAAACTTCATAAGAGTATGCTCCCGTGCGGGACCCGGGAGGCGAATAGGCTAGCAGCAGCGCTAAGCTTGTGTGTAAAAGTCCACTAAAGAGCGCTCAGAAACATGTCATCTTGCCAGGCCGCTTAGCCCATAAAACGACTGGGATGTGTGCCGCAGGTTGTTGAATGGGTCAGCCCTGTCATAATGAATGCCGGTTCGTCAGGCGGAAAACCTGACCGCAAACCATTTTGGGCCAATGTGTGCGGAGAGTGCCAAGTTTCATGCACGTGAAAGATCCCTTTGTGCACCGCCAAGTAGTGCACCACATATGCTAAATTTACCACACCTACACACCTCTTCCCTTTTCCAGTGGTCTTCAAGATTAACAGTTCCTTTGTTTCCCATCCCAACCCCGCTTCTCTCTTTCAGTGTGTATTATAGGTTCAATCAGGATTCAGCATTGTATTTTCGACAGATAAAGGATGCTTGTGTGAAACTGGGTAAGGGTTGGCTATATCCCACACAGGTAATTGTTGCAACTAGTATGACCTCATTTCAGGTAAGGGTTCTTCATTGTCAGTCACGATAGGTAAGGGTTCCAGATTGTGCTAAACTTTTGGGGAAGGGTTTCGTCACTTTCTGGATGCATTGGCCTATGGTGGGTTAAGGGCACATTGGCCTGTCTTGTGAGTTGGTTTGTTTTACTTCTGGATTGTGGCCATGCATTGGCCCTTCGAATGACATACATGGGTCTGTGTCCTGGGTGGGTCTACACAATTCAATTTGTTGTTTCAATAAATTCTTGTCCTGCATGATTATGACTGAAATATTGTTGACAGGACATAAAACAAACAACAACAAACATAAGAGTATGAGATTCAAATGTCATTTTAGTTTCTGTATCTTTACATACATGTGTATACATTTAGGGGGTTCCAATATCCCATATTCACTAATGTTTTATTGGTCTTTATTAAATATCCCGTATCCAGAATAGAGTTTTTTTTATATACCATATCCCTGTAAATAGAATAGATTTAAATATTCCCTATCCCAGTTTGTTTTGCCTCAAATATCCCGTATCCCATGAATAAAACATGTGAATATCCCATATTCCAAAACACCCTTAAACTCTTGAAATAACAGAATGCGCCAGTGGAATATGCTCTTTTTGTATTACTTTGTTTCTGACATACATATAGATTTTATAGTTTCAAAGACTTGAAAAGGCACAAAAACGAGATTGTAACTTACCTTTCAAAATTTTGCCCACCGTAACAATCGCTCTTCTCGAAACCAGTTATTTATCAAAACACATTAAGAAAGTCACAAATGTACAAATGTACTATAAAACTAATTTTGTAAAAATACTAATGTAGTCTTCGAAGAAAATGCATGAAACCAGTCATCTTGCTCATCTTGCTCGTTTGCAGCTCATCTTGCTCTTTTCCTTGCTCATCTTTCTCTTTTGCAGCTCATCTTGCGTTCTTGCTTGCTCATCTTGCTCGTTTGCAGCTCATCTTGCTCTTTTGCAGCTCATCTTGCTCTCTTGAATGCTCATCTTGCTCTTTTGCAGCTCATCTTGCTCTTTTCCTTGCTCATTTTGCTCTTTTGCTGCTTTTGGGGTCTTAAGCTTACTTCTGTTTGAAAGTTAGTAATTAACTTGATATTTTGCATGTAATGTGTTCAAATGTATGTTTATTCAGTGGGAGGGTATTAGTTTTCATTTAAGTCTTATATTTTCTACAAAACCCAGGGCCACTCCTCAGTCAAAATTTTCAAAAAACCAGGACACCTTTCGAAAAAAACGGACAAGTTGTAGTGCCTCTCGAAAAAAAACAGATGAATTTTAATAAATCATTAACTAATGCTTTTTTACGGACATTTTTGAAAGAATTGTAATAATTTGAATTTTTTGATAACTTTTAATCCTCTTTTTTTTTGGTTTTCTTTAACTTACAATTGAGGATTTAAGCATTTTTTTTGTAAATGGACAGGCGAAAAAACCTGGACCTCTCTCGAAAAAACTGGACAATTCCTCTCGAAAAAACAATCCTGTCGCCGGACACGGGACCTACCGTGGATAACTTGAAAAAGATTCGAAATGGGCAGATATTTGCAATGTGAAAACAAATATTGACGAAAACAGATTTGAAAACATGCACTTATTGAGCTCCCACAAGGAAGAAGAATCCATTTGCGCCAATTACATAATTTAGGAGATATCAACTGCGCCATAAATTTATGTTTTAGAGGTTTTATATGCGTAAGTTTTAGGTAATTATTTGCGCCTATTTATCTGTAGAGGTAGTTTACAAATAACGGTATCATAAACCGATAAAGGAATTCTTTCGTGTTTTTAGAAAATCTCTTATAACAAAATGAAATATTACTGAATAAAAGAACTCAGAAGTATATGATATTAAAATAACATAGGTAAGTCAATTTTATACAAATATCTGTATATTGTATATTTAAGTCAATATTTGTCTTGTTCTCATTGCCGATGAATGTCGCAATTAAGAACTTAGAGTCTAACAAAGGAAATACTGCAATTTTAATCGTAGACAACAAATCAAGACAAGCTTCTGTGAAAAAGAAAGGTGAATTGAGATGGAGATGTAAAGTAAAAAATGTGCAGCAACGTTCAATATAGTTATCGGTGGGTGTTTGAATCATGTCCATGAAACAAATGTTAGAAAGCTAGAAACTAAGGAAGGCAAATTTTAAGAGCAGCCCGCAAATTCACTTGCTTTAATTTTATGCATTTTCGTTGAACTGAATGTGAGTGGCGCAAATGAGTTTATGAAATATTGGCGCAAATGAGCTTGGCCTTACAAAAAAATATGTTGGCGCAAATGATATATTGGTGCAATTAAGTTGCGGCATAAAGGACGTCAAATTGGCGCAAACACAGGGTCAAAATCGATCTGTGACCTAAATACTCAAAAAGCGACTTACGATCTTTGAAAAAAATGCCTACATTGAAATTCATTGAAACGAGCTATGACATTAAAGCATTTTAAAAGCGACCATGCCACTTGAGGTGAGGGGCTGCGTGAGTCCCATTAATATACGCTTCTAGACCTGTAAAAAACACTAGCTTTTGAACAAATATATCGATGCTTTGAAGGGGTATTTGCAAGAAAGTACTTTTTTTCCATTGAGAAGAAGCAAAAGTGCTCCAAAGAGTTAATCATGCAAATCTCGTTAAAAAGCATGAAAAATCTGTTTATTACACCGAATAACAAATACAACAAATCTATCAGTCGGACCTTAGGAAGGTAACTGACAAACCTTATTACACACAGGGGCAATGGAAACAAAAGTCTTAGCGGAAACATGTGGTCTCGTATCAAATGACATTGGACATCGCTTAATCTCAATATCTGAAGGGACGAAAAACTTAGATTCAAAAATTTTAATCATTGTGGAATGAATGAAGATATATAACGGCTTCATAGCATGTATTCATAAAGCAGTACAAACAAGGGGTATATGTTAAAATAGAATCAATCAAATTTGAACCAAAATCTATTTCCAATTATTTAAAATCTTAAACACAACATTGATGTATTGGCATTATCTTAATCATGATAATTTAAATATGAAACTTTTTAATTTCAAATCTAAGGCATTCATTTCACAGTGTCTTCCATTGTATCTCTTCAGCCTATCATTGTGTCATAGGATTGCATCACACCGTGTCAAATTTTCTGGCTTTGGCCATACCGTTTTGTTTGAATAAAACGTTAAACAAACTTAAGATTGATGTTTTTATTTGACACACACCGACAGCTTAATGAATGTAGTATACAACAAAGCAGCTAATTTAACAAATGCGTTCGTCATAAAACGTTGTTCGAGCATTTTGCGTGCAAATGTTTGAATTGTGGCTTATTTTAGGTTGTTTTTTTTTTAATAAAAACAACATATGGATAGAAATTTTTCCCAATATAGACGTTGTTTACTTCAAAACAAATTGTTCGGTAACAGAATCCATACAAAATAGCTTATTTGAAACATGAAATTTGAACAAAACTTAAATATCCAACGCGTGGTCCAACTTGTTATGAGCTCACTTCATCGTGTCTTAATGCACTTCACCAAAATGAATTAATCCGGTTGTACGGTGTGAAATCGGACATTCCTGATGCAGTTGATAAATTTTGTGAGCAACCATATAAAGGGGTAAATAACAGATAATCCTAAAGTACTGAATTTTTATTTGACCGTGCTATGAGCATAATTTATAAGGTAATTGCTAAGAAATAAGCGAAAATCGATTTCTGATCGGCTATAGGCTTTTGAAATCTCTATTTCCACAAAACAGTAAACTTTATATTAGAATTGATTTGTTAAGCTTGAGTCCCATAAACGAAAGTTAATTTCATTATATTTTCAGAATGTTTGTCATTTCGTGATAAATAAATTTGAGAAAATTATTAGTTGCATTTAAGGATGTTCGCTACTATTATTGAAAATATAAATAGGTTTCAAATTTGATGCCTTAAATAAAAAGATAATGGTAATACAATGTAGGTATATAATAAGGAAAAAAAATGATAGGTTCGTGACCTCGTTTTCAAGATAATTGGCGTTAAAGTTTTGGCGGAAAAAGGCTTTCTCTGACTTTTTCATAGGTTTAGCATTACCACGTTTTAGTTGTTAAAACCCATGACAGAATAAATAGGATTTGATAAAACTTGGTTTATATGCTCTTTATGACATATCAAAGACATTAATAACAAGAAAATAGGGGGTTCGTGGGCAAAAAAAATAACACTATTTTGATGGTAAAAACCAGAGGAACCGAAAATATGACAGAAATCCCAAAACAAGACTAGCGAGCAGTTTTAATGGTGCAAATTTTACATAATCCAATGTGCACCATGAAAAATTTAGTTTATAGTCCAATAAACAAAAAAATAATTACAGTTTATTCTTAATGAAACTCGTTTATAAAAGACATGAAAAAAAATATCGAAGACTTTAAATAATTCGCTATATCACGTATTATAATAAAATAATTATATATTTTGTAGATTCATAATAAAACGTATAAATTGATTACGAAGCTCACCTCGTTACGCATTATTATCACTTCAATTAGCGGGAATTGACTTAAAGTTTTCAAAATTTTAAGTGCTCATCCATGCAGAAAAAGAAGGTCACAGACTCACAGCTAGCATCTGAACTATGCACAGATCTCTCTACGTGCACTAACCATAACAATATGGTTGGTGTGGCATTTGTCAGTAAGCAGGAATGGACTTTAACTATTCCTCTGTAAGTGGTCATTCATGCGGAAAATGTAGGTCACATACAGCATCAGAAGCATGCATTGAGCTTTGCATCTCTAGGTGCATTTACCATACGAATGTGGTTGATGTGGCATTTGACATTAATAGCGTACACTAATTACTTAATTCTTCAGTAAGTGGATGTGGACGCCGACGCCGACGCTCAGGGTATCACATAAACCCCCTCACTTTCGTGAGGTGAGCTAATAAAAACTGTTTTGAGTCTTATAATAAGAATGATTGTTTTTATCTCGGAAAATCAGGCAAAAATGCCCCCGATGTATAAAGACAAAGAGAGTATTTTTCATAACGGCACTAGTTTTATCAATAAGAGGACTAAGCCAAAATTTGACTGCCGCTCATTCTAAAAAAAATCAGTTTTAGTCGCTGCGTGCATAACAAAAGCCTAAGAACCAATATTATGATCAAAATATGTGTCAAAATTGTGAAAAACTGGATATGTTCTACGTTGTTTCCATTAATGCCAAAGGAAATTGTTTTTGGAAAATGCATGCTTTTCTTTTGCCTTGATGTTTTTAATCCGGATAAAGTGTTGTTGCTGAGATTTCATAGATTTCTTCTTCAAATATTGTTTAACCCGAAAATAAAATTAACAGTGGAATAAAAACTTTTTCTTTTTTTAAAGTAATTCCCTGGGGGGAGGTACTCTGGTGTTTTATGACGGGGGTGTGCATTTTGTAGATTGAAATTGGTACCCGAATCTATGTCAGATAATTTTTAGAGCCTTATAAAATAAATTACAAGTCTCTTTCTTACTTAAAATGACATCTTAACTTCGTTAAGTATCCCCAAAACACAAAAGACCCAAGTCTATGGCACTTTTTCTGTTTTGACTCTCATGCCTATGTAAGACATCGACAAAAATGGGTACCAAATCTATTTGTACTGCTTAAAAAAAGATACCCAAATCTATGTAAAAAAATGTGAAAAAATTGACCCATAATAAATGCACATCCCGTATATTGGTATATAGGGAGTAACACCCCCCCCCCCCCGGGAATAATTCATATTTTATGTGTGTCTAAAAACAAACTTTAAACATATCGTGAACTTTATTAAATTCAAGTACAAATTTACATTATACCGTTATTGCATGCTTCTTTTACATATACTAAGGGGAAAAAACTGTGCATCACTTTGAAAAATCACAAATTCAAAATTTTATTTAGTATTTGATACGTTTTATCACAAAAGTATTGCAAAATCATTTTTCTCAAGATCTTGACAAAAAATTTCATTTTTAGACCCCTAAAAGATGTTTTGTTTGCAGTTTGAAATCAGGTAGTGTCAATTTGAAATTCACAAAATCACACTTTGGAAACAATGCAAATTTTTAAAATTAAGTTTTCTTAGCTGATTTGCACCAAAAACGTTACTCCTTTTAGTGGTTGAAAGTTAACAGGTTAAATTTTGAGTGAAAATTTTGATTTTTCATTTTTTGGTTAAAAAAGTGGGGTATTTTTTAATCTCAGAATTTGGAATTATTTTTTTTTCGGATCTTTACTCAAAAATGATTTGCATGGTCAACTCAACATGCAGTGAAAAACTGTATTTTTTACGATTTTCTGATTAAGAGAAAAATAGGTACAATTGATTTCCAATAGACATGCACAGTCTCTTTTTTCCATGAGTATTTAAAGATTTTACTATTAAATAAGTAACGAGCTACCTTCTGTAAGACAAGGGCCTAGGCCCCAATAATTATACAATATTATGAATTTGGATTTAAACATTTGCATCGCTTGAACTTTCTTACATTTCTTTTCTGCTGAGTCATATAGAAAAGTATATAATCATTTACCTAATGAGCTGTCGTGACATTCTTTAAATAAAACGTTCTCCATGTTTTTTTCAGATATTGACATGATTGATACAAGTAAAATTCAATAGATACATATATACACGCTAAAAACAGAATGTGAAGTAAGTCGTACTACAGCAATGAAATCCATTGATGATATATAACAAGATTCAACGACTCCCACTAGGTCAGACCTGTCACTAGACAGACAGATTTATTAGATTGTGCTTATTAACAGATACTTACTAGATAATAATTTACTATTTATAACAAGAAACGTGGTCAAAATAAACACTGCATGTGAAAGAAGCCCTCGATCTATACAAACGAGCATGCATCGGTGGAGGTTGCAATTGTATATTTTTCAATACAAATTGATAGACAAATGATCTTAAAACCATCTTTATACTGTAATTATCAAAAATGAAATAACTATAAAAAGTGATTAAATGACAACAGAATCGATCTAAATGCTTTGCTTTTTTTCTAAGATTCCAAGAAACTCAATATTAGTTGCCAAACGTAAACTCCGTTCTGATAGTTTGAACAAAGAGGAGCGGCCCCGGCCTTGAATTTCATCTTAAATAGAAGCGGCATATTGACAGAATTCAACCCCCCCCCCCAAAAAAAAAAAAAATATGCAAAACCCTTTTTACGAATACGCGTTAAATATATGCATATTGAAAGTCTCATATTGCCGAAACAGATAAATCTTAATAATTTTCGTTATATAATTTTCCGTGATATTTCAATGAACACATTTCAAATGTTTAGCGCTTTAAAACAAACATATTTCAATTCAATTCAATTCAATCTCTTATATTTCGTTTATTACTATAAATTATTGAATTTAACACCACATATATGTACAACTATTCCAGTCCCGTGCGGGGCCTGGGTGGCAAAAAGGTCCACAGCAGAGCCTAGCTTGTCGGAAGTGGCGACTAAGGGTCTTGGGTTAGTACTCAGCGCACAGAGCGACAAAGTGTGTACCCTAGGTGCCTGAATAAGGTGGCCTTCGTCCGTGAGGTTTGCAGGCCTAGGTCTATAATTCGGAAAGCCTGGCCGCTGACAATAGTGGGTCAACGTCTGTGGAGAGTGCCGCGCTTCATGCAAATAAAATAATTCCTAAAAGTTGTGGAGCGCTCCCTACTTACCTCTCCCCCTTTCCAGTGGTCTCAGTTAAATTTAATTGTGCCTTTGTTTCCTACCCAATCCCCAATATTTTTCATCATCTTTTCATGTTCATAGTCCTTATATATACATCTGTCACTATGGGCGCATTTCAATTGAGTGAATTTGGAAATGACCCCTGTTTTCATTTAAGCGATTTTTTTCTTTTTCAATTGAGCGAATAGTTTTTCCAGGTAAAAACAGGTAATTATAGGTAAATGACTATAAAATATCTACCAAAAGGACTTAAGCTACGCACGATATTGCGTCTATGTATAATTACCGCATGTTCCTGTCGAAAAATTTGTCTTTTACAGGCTTTAATATAATAACATGAATAAATATATTAAACCTGCATATTGTTATAAACGTGAAAGCATAACTTTTTAAAGTATAACCTGTGCAATATTCTTTTCTATCGAGAAAATATACAAAATATAAAAAAAAACTCCGTAACGTCATGAAAAACGCATGTCCGGCTATCTGAACTAACGAAATTGTTACAAGTCTGAAATTCACAAACTTTTGCATAAAGCAGTACGTCACATATGATTTATGATGTCATTCTTAAAATAGCGTTTAAAAAGAGTAAAAAGTGATTTTCAAGAAAAATGTAATGCGTCGTTTGGGGCAGATTTCTCATAGTCATGAGTTAGTAAATTTCAGGAGGTTATTTGAGAGTTTAGTAAAATATTTCTTCCGTTATTGTCGACATCAAGTAAAAGTTCATTTATTCAACAAGTTTACTACATGGAATCACAAACACTTTGCATTTAAAACAATAACATAGTATCAAATTTGAAAAAGTCCCACAGTTTGTCCAAACCCATTTTTAGCTGTTTTGAAAGAAAACATGAGAATTATAAAGTAATTTCAGAAAGAACAATTATTCAATTTGTAAAACGAAGTTATTTTCGGATAATTCCAATATTTCAGATAAAAACTTATCAAAATGAACTGCTTACCGATTAGAAAAGTTGGAAATCTAAGCAAAAGCAAAAGTCCCACGATTTGTCCAATCCGTCATTTTTTAACGTTACGTACGCTATACGTTATAAACATGATTTATATATGCGATTCATGAAGCATACACCAAGACTGAGAAAGTCATATCTTGTCCTCGAAGTAATGAATGTATAAATACTTACTTAACTTAAATATTTTTAGACCAACTAAATTTGTCAAATCCACCAAAAAGGGCAAAATACGGCAATGAGTTAAAAAGTTAAAATGGAGAGAAATAAAGAAAAAAAGTTAAGAAAAATATGCAAACACGATCAGTGAAAAAGAAGAAATCAAAAACATGAGGAGCGAATTGTATAATAGGGTTCAACGCCAAAGAAAGAGAAACCAACACAGTATTTATTTAAAAGCAAATACCGACAAAAGGTTTAAAAAAAGGCGCAAAGGTTATGATGTAGACCAGGTTGATGCTGAGGACCTTGTTACAAATGGAATGTCAAAATACAGAGCTTTGAAAAAAATTTATAAGGCATTACAGTCCACGGTAGAAACAAGGCCAATCGATGTCTGGCCCTGCGTCGCATGGCAAAACGTTGAACCATGTACATTCTAGGCCCAATATGGACAGTCAATAATTTTTGACACTTGCATCCTATGGTGGACTTACAAAGCATATTTGTCACATGCAACCCAATATTAAAAATATATATAAAAAAATAAAGTTTCTATTTTCCCCTTAACTTGTAAAAAAAAATTCTAAATTGCACCGTAAATTAAAAAAAGTAACATTTTTGCCCTTTTTGGGCCCCTCATTCCTAAAGAAAAAAGAGGGGACACCCTAAATCAGCCCCATCCTTCCGTTTATGGTAAGTAACATTACTGTAAAGTTTCATAGCATTTGGTCAACCAGAACAAACGTTATTGTGGAAACAAATAACAAAGTCGCTTTTTTTGCCCCTTTTGGGCCCCTAATTTCTAAACGAAAAAAGTGGGGACACCCAAAATCAGCCATGCCCTTTCTTTTATGGTAAGTAACATTACTGTAAAGTTTCATAGCATTTGGTCAACCAGAACAAAAGTTATTGTGGAAACAAATAAAAAAGTCGCTTTTTTGGCCCCTTTTGGGCAAGACAGGCACCCCATAGCGCGACGGACGGACAGACGGACGGACGGACGAAGTGACCCGACTACTAGACCTGCTTTTGCCTTCGGCGACGCAGGTAAAAAACCGTTATTCTTGAACAATACATAGGCAGCTAAGCTAAAATAAAAGAATTAAAATAAAACGTCGAAATCTGTCGTTACTGTAAAGGACGCAATAACGTGCGTAACGTCATATACATTTTACCCGTAAAATGTAAAAAATCGCTCAAATGATTTTTTTTCGCTCATATGAATATAATGTTGCTAGGGCGTTAAAGTCAAAGTAACTCGCTCGATTTCCGAAATTTGAAAAATACAAACGGAATCAACAGCTAGTGTTCGTGTTCTCTAGTTTTGTTCTTTTTTTTGTTCATTTTTTTAAATATTTTTTTTTAAATTTCCTTTTCGTGGTGTTTCAATTTTCGTGGATAAAGGTCACCCACGAAAACCTTGAAAATTGATACCCCACGAATAATAATGAAACCACAGTATTTAATATTTTTATCATTTATTAGATTTCATAACCTTTGGATTATTTCTGTAGAAAAGAACTTGATATTTGGTGGTTGCATAAAAAGTCGGTTACACTCTATATCTCACCCTCATTGTTACAATTAATATTATTTATAAAAAGTTTATTACATACTTACATTTTCCTTACATATATGTTTCTTTGAAATTTAGTACAATTTAAAGTTATATGCCTTATTAATTGGTCAATTACATAAAATAATCAGAATTTAGAATACACTGTTTACCAAATTATCTAATTACATGTATATTTCGTCGGAAATCTCAAAATCATTGTTTACCATTTTTGTTTAATTTATGTATAAAATAAGAATAAGTTCTTGGCGTGTCATGTTTAATAATAAAAAAATCCCGTTTAATGATGTAAGTGACCGCTGTAAGCGAGATAACTTTAGAAGTCAATAAATTGCTATCTGTTATCATTAGGGGCGCCAGAGAAAGGTGCTTCACACAAAGGTCACTTACACCCAGCTAGTGATTTGACCCTTACTGAGTTGAAGAGCTCCATCCTGGTACTGAGTGTGAAATTATATGGGCAAAAATTGAAACCAAAGGCAATAAAACTCTATACATCTCGTCATATTACAACCCAAAAACATCAGATGAATCAAGTCTCAAAGGGTTTGAAAAATCTGTACAAAGAGCTACCCAGATAAAAAATGCAGCTATCCTAATAGGGGGGCGATTTTAACCTTCCTGGTTGGGATTGGAATAAGAAAGTACTGAAGCCGAATACGAACCACCAAAAAATACACTATGAATTCGGAAATATTTTAGACGACACAGGGCTAACACAAATGATAGAAAAACCCACAAGACAAGATAATACCTTAGACCTTATTATAACTAATCTTCCGAATCAAATACAACGCACAGAAACAATGCCTGGCATTTCTGACCATGACATTGTCTTTGTTGAAATGAATATTACACCATCAAAATTAAAACAGATACCAAGAAACATACCTCTTTATAAAAAAGCTAATTGGGAGACGATGAATATACAAATTGAACATCTGCATGAAAAAATCATGACCATGTATGACTCAAATTCAGTAGAAAAACTGTGGACAGAATTTAAAATAACACTTGAAAAACTGGTAAAAGAAAACATCCCAACAAAGAAAATTGGTACCAAAACTCAAAAACCATGGATAAATAATGAAACTAGAAAACTAATTAAAAGAAGAGACCGACTCTATAATAAGATCAGGGGTTAAAAATTTTTCTAATACCTTACTAGCCAAGGGCTTATCAGCACTAGAAAACCACTAGCCCAACAGAAGGATCAACTAGCCCAAGGAAAATCTGACACTAGCCAAAGTATGATGCAAAGCTCAATCTATACATGTAGATTTGGTCCATGTATTTATGTTATTAATTCTTTTTCTTTTATTTTATAAAAATGCATCAGATGCATTTATGTCGCTTTTAAAGTTAAAGAAAAGCAGGTAAATTCAAACAGGAACATTAAACTTGTTTTAAAATGTTCCTGATTCAAGAAAGTAGGTAGCAGAATAACACAGATTGCAACAAGCTTCAGTTAGCTCGATGTCAGTGTGGCAGGGAATCTAGGGGGCACTCAGGGCCCCAGAGACTCTGGACATAAAAATTGCAAAAAATCCATCATCCTGGGGTTCTCTTGTACCTTCTTCACACCTTGGCACTTTCTTGTATCATTTTTATTGTTTTTATGGCGTTTCAGTCCCCTATCATAATTTTCCCCTTAAAATAAATATGGCCGTCGATCTTTTTCATTAAACTTTCCTTCTTCTTCTTCTTCTTCCAATACTGTCCACATTCAACTCTTTGAATATTCTGACAGGTGTGCGCATATGGTTAAAAACTGGATAAAAACAATTTGTATGCAGATTTAGATGGTACTTGTCACTTGAGCTTTGAAGGACTCAAGTGACTCTGCTCCGGCGATGTCTGGTGGTAGTTTGTTCCAATCCTTCACAGTATTGACGAAGAAGGACCATTTCCTGCTGTCTTTTGTTGCTCTTTGGATTTGGAAACCATGTGTACTGCCTAATCTGGTGCTCCTTGTTGGTCTCTGTAGATATTTTGTTTTGTCAATGGCAACCAGATCGTTGGTGATTTTGTACATCATGATGAGTCTTGCTTCTTTTCGTCTAGTTTCCATACTTTTCCACCCTAGTTCTTTGATCATTTCGCTGACACTTGATCGGTTTCTATACTTTCCTGTCACATATCGTGCTGCTCTCCTTTGCACCTTTTCTATTTTGTCCTTATGGTTTTGTTGGTATGGATCCCACACAGTTGTAGCATATTCCATTTGTGGTCTGACTAGACTTTTATAAGCCTGTTCTTTGATGGATTTGGATCCTATATGTAGATTTCGATGTAGGAATCCCAGGCTTCTACTCGCTTTGTTGCTGATGCTGTTGACATGTTCACCCCAGTCTAGATCGTGTGTGATGGTACATCCCAAGTACTTTACTGATGTTTCATGCCTGAGTTTATGACCATGCAGTTTGTATTCATGTATCCTTGGATTTTTCTTTTTGGTGACTGTCAGTACACTGCATTTTTCTGGATGGAACTCCATTTTCCATGATCTTTCCCATTCTTCAAGTTTCTCTAGATCTTTTTGGAGCTTCTTGCAGTCTTGCTCAGATGTTATTGTCATGTATATGACTGTGTCGTCTGCAAATAGTCTTACTTTTGAGTGTAGGCCTTTTGGTAAATCATTTATATAGAAAAGGAAGAGGCTTGGTCCCAGGACTGATCCTTGTGGTACTCCCGATTCTACTTTAACCTTATCAGATGATTTACCTTCCACAACTACTGTTTGTGTTCTATTTGTGAGGAAGTCTTTTATCCAACTGTTTGTTTCATTTCTAATACCGTAGTGATGTAGCTTGTGTAGTAGCAGACTGTGGGATACCTTGTCAAATGCTTTAGAGAAATCTAAAACTATGATGTCTGTTTGTTGTCCATTTTCTAAATTCTTTGTTATATCATCTATGCATTCTAGGAGTTGTGTTTCACACGATCTTTTACTCCGAAATCCATGCTGTAGTGGATATAGTATATTGTATGCCTCAGCGTGCTTCATGATGTTGCTTGTTACAATATGTTCTAGGATCTTACAACATATGCAGGTGAGAGATATTGGCCTGTAGTTTGCTGGAACATATTTCTGGCCTTTTTTGAAAGCTGGTGTGATGTTTGCAGTACGCCAGTCGTCTGGTATTTGTCCTATTTTCATAGAGATGTTAAATATGATTGTTAGTATAGGTGCAATTTCACAGGCTAGCTCTTTTAGTACAATAGGTCTTATATTGTCTGGCCCAGCTGCTTTATGTGGATTAAGGTTCTTGAGCTGTTTTTCCACACCTGGACAAGTGATTGTAATCTTGTCGCTATCTGGATATTTATCTGATGTATCAGGCATTAATCCTTTTTGTGTGAATTCCCTATGGCTAATTGGTTCTGGTGCTGAGAAAACGGATTTGAATTGGTCGTTCAGGATGTTTGCTTTATTGATAGGATCTGTTTCTAATTTCCCATTTCTCCTCAGAGGTGCTACTCCAGTTTTGTCATTCTTTTTATGCTTGATGTAAGTCCAGAATCTTTTTGATGTTGATGATGGTTTTAACTGGTCATTTATTTCTGGTGTTACTATTTCTTCAATGTATTTCCAGTAAGACTGTCGTAATTTCCTCTGTACTAGCTGTTTTAGCTGTTTGAATCTGGCGATGTCTCTTTGGTGATTTGTCTTCTTTTTCTTTTTATAAGCCCTGTCCTTACGTCTAATGAGTTGTTTTATTTCATGTGTTATCCATGGATTCTTATCTTTGTTCTTACATATTTTGGTTGGTACGTGCTGGTTGACGCTATTTTCTATGCCTTCTTTAAACATGTTCCAAAGTTTGTTTATGTTGGTATTTTTGTTGCTGCTTTCTTTAATTATATCTTCATGGAGGATCTTTATGTCATCTTTAAGACTGTCCCATTTTGCTTTCTTATATAGTTGTATCTTACGTTGTATTTGCTTGTTTTTGACTGAATTTGTGTTCATCTCTGCATATACAGCATCATGATCTGAGATGCCTGGTATTACATCTATTCTCATCATCTTGCTTGGACAGTTTGTAATTATTAGGTCTAAGGTGTTGTTGTTCCTTGTTGCCTCTTGTACCATTTGTGTTAGACCATTATCATCAAGTATATCTGTTAGTTGGTAATGTTGCTCTGGGTGTGCTGTTCCTTGGCGTATCGTTTTTGTTGACCAATTCCATCCGGGTAGGTTGAAGTCCCCTCCAATCAACAGACAGGCATTGTTTGATGATGCTCTATTTACTGAATCTTCAAATTCTTTTAGACTCTCTTTATTTGATGTTTTGGGGTTATAATATGAGCATATGTATAGATCTTTTGTTCCTTTTTGCTGTATCTTTGTCCATATGATTTCACAATTTGTGTCAAGTTCAGGTACTTCTGAGCTCAGGTATTTATTGTGTACAGCTATTAGTACTCCTCCTCCTGTTTTGTCTTTTCTGTCCTTTCTGTATATATTATACTCTGATGGTAGTATCTGACTATTGGTTATGGTGGAGTCTAACCATGTTTCTGTCATAATGATCACATCTGGCTTTGTGCTGTCAATCATATTTTGTACCTGGGGTTGCTTATTTCTCACTGATTGGCAGTTTATATTTATGATTCTCATAGGTGTAAATAAATTTTTGTCTTCTTCATTCTTGCCTCTCTTTGGTGTAGAAGTGTGTTTTGGTCTCACATTTTCTTGTTGTGATATACTACTGATATCAAGCTGTTCTTCTGAAAGTAAGCTGAAGCTGTTGTTGACTGGTACAGCGGTTGAACCGTAGCATAGAGAATTGTAATTTGGATTATCGCATATTATACAGTCCCATCGTACTGAAATGTTCCTATCATCTACAAGGTAGCTATATGTTTTGCTATGGATGTCCTGACAGTGGATATGGAACCACTGATCACAAGTATCACATCTAATTGCTCTGTCATTCCATGTGACAGGTTGGTCGCATGTTCCACATGGGTATATGGTACTGTCGTTATGTGTTGGTCCTGGATTTGGATTTATGTCATTTGCGTTTGCTAGTAGTATAAATAGTAGGTATGCTGTTGGTGATCTGCATTTATATGGATATCTTAGTATGGATGTAAGTTGGTTACCTATCATGAAAAGGCAGTGTTCATTATCATGTGCTATTTTTATCTTAGTCTCTTCTTTATATTGATTTATTCTTTTGTTGATATTCATTATGGTGCATATGATGACTATGATTGCTGTAAGGAACCTCATTTTCCCTCTGTTGCACTTGGTTGGTAATACACAATAGGGGCTGATAAGACGAACTCACCTATACCCCCTACTATGAATACTTTTAATTGCTGTGCTCAAGGTATTTGGCTCCTCTGGTTTATTACTGTAAATTATACCGGTATCCTTGACTCCTGTCGTGTACGTACAGTAGAGGCTGATAAGACGAACTCACCTAAACCCTCTCCTGCAATACTACTGTATACCTCATTTTAGTATATGGTTTAGGATAGGTTGTAAGTAATAAGCAATCTAGAAGGATCTAC
This sequence comes from Arcuatula senhousia, assembly GCA_963971305.1. Lineage (NCBI taxonomy): Eukaryota > Metazoa > Mollusca > Bivalvia > Mytilida > Mytilidae > Arcuatula > Arcuatula senhousia. The sequence goes on from OZ020308.1 coordinate 33,405,533, forward strand.
TGCACTCACCTATATTTATTGAAGTTGGTTTACAATATTGATTCCAGTTCAGTTTCTTCAACTTGTAGTTGTATAAATTCTGTTTGGTCGTTAATATGGTAACACTCTCTATATGTGTCTATGAGTAGCTGTTTTGTTATCACAAGGCTGAGTAGTGTCCCTGGGTGTACGCCGTCTTTCTTGTTATATGTGATGTTGATAGATTTCCTGTATTTGCCCCTCTTTATCTTCCTGTTTCTAAAGTAATGTCTGCCTACTTTGACTGTTGTGCTGTTGTTTCTCTGGCTGAGTTGCTCTATCTTTGTGTTGAGTGATTGTATTTGTCTTGTTACTATGAAATCTTCTGCTTTAAATGTTTCAGCTTTTGGGTGTCCTTTATGTTTGTTATAGTTTCTAATGGATAGTATAGGGCAGTCTACCAGTTTTATCTCTGCATCTGGATATCTATCTATGATCTTGATGGCCCTTTTATATTCCTTTACAATCTTATTGACGCTTTTGTTACCTTGGTGTCTTAATTTGATGTATCGTCCTGTTTTCTTGGTCAGGTCACAAGTCCCTGCCCACAGGTATATAATTATATGATGATGTCTTTTTATTGCTTTCTCTATTCTCTCCTCAATCAAATCGACTAGCTCAGCAGTTCTTGCTCCTGATTTGCACCACGATTCTAGTGGAAATTCATTATCCTGACAAGCATTCCTCAACGTGAAGCCTTTGCTGTCGGATACTAGTATGGGCACCTTGTATCTGAAACCACTTTCAGACTGATTTTAAAATAAATTCAGGAGACTTTGACCTTTTTAAGAGTAAAACTACCTTTATTTAAGTTTGGAAAGGTGATTGTAATTGTCTATCATAATTTTCCTCCCAAGGAAATAACCCAATGTGAAATCGAAAGTACGGGATATTGCACTTAATAAATCAATTGTACCACCCCCCAGTACCAGATAATGACGATGAAAATAGACAGCATTGCGGGACATAGATTAAATCAATTGTGTTATCCCCCCCCCCCCTACCAGGCAATGACGATGAATGATTTGGGTGATTTAATCAATAGTGATACCCCCCAGTACCGGTTAATGGCGATAATAATAGATCTAGGTTTTTCATAGTTTTAATTATAGCGCAAATTAAGTCAACCATAATTTTTAGGAAGTGTCTGCGCGTCCACGCCGCTTGGACGAATAGACTACAGGCTGCGCGTCCACGCTTCCGGTATTTGCATTTCGGCATGCACATTTCGCATCTAATGTCACGGAACTTTGACATTTCCAGGTACAAATAATGACAAAGAATTCAATTTCATACTACAATGAATGGAAGTTCAGTAAATGAAAGTTCTAATTTATATAAACTTTAATAACGAGAACAAGATGTCAAAATCTTTAGAAAAAAGGAGAATATTCGGCAAAAAATAACAACAGAATGCAGAATTTCGGACATCCCAGCAACGTCCTAACAGAAAACAAAACAAAACCCAACAAAATGGTTTTTTTCGTATGCACATTGACTCTTAAAATATATCAAATATTGATAGAGACTGATTGTTCGAGCTATAGATTTTTAGTTCCAACTTTTATCATTTGAATCCTGGCATAATATTGATAGATGTGAGCAAGTCCTCGTTCTATCATATGTATATGTAGTAGTCTGAGAAAATGAAAACACGTTTTATTTTCTCAGTAGTAGTGTATGCCGTAAGCTTAAAATTCCTGTGGAAAGATTCTTTCCGTGTCCGACTGATAGCTTAACTGTTACATGTATATTAAAACGGTTCAGTTAGAGTTTTCTGGTTTCTTTTAGACCATAATTACGTTTTTATATCATTCTTTATATTTTTTTTCGAATTCCCAAAGAATTATTGTTTACACTGCATTCCCTTTGATGATATATAAAAATTAATAAAAACAATTACGAAATTCTAGCAATTTTCGCTAATTTTCACTTATTTAATACTTAAATTGTATATAAGTGAATATTAAAATACATTTTTATGTTTAAATATTAATTACTTTATTGCTCTACGTATTGGGAAGTTTATAAAAATTACGAAATAACGGAAATTGTCCGGAAAAAATCCTTAATTACTCGTTATATCGGAAGCGTGGACGCGCAGCCTTAGGCTGGTACCCCGCTGTTATCTGAAGCCTTATCTGAACAGTAGGGAGCCGGTTGCCAGCTTAGCGCAGCCTGTGGTCTATTCATCCACGCGGCGTGGACGCGCAGACACTGCCTAATTTTTAACTAGCCCGTCGGGCGTAGGTGGTTGTAAACTTTGGTAGCCCGAATATGATTTTCACTAGCCCCGGGCGTCGGGCTAGTGGATTTTTTAACCCCTGAAGATGAAAAAATCAGGCAATAAAGAACAGCGTGAAAAATACAAACAAATCAAACACCAAGTACAAAGGCAATTACGAAACTCTTACTGGAGTTACATTGAAAACATTGTAACACCTAGCACTAGTGAAAATGAAAACAGCTTCAAAAATATGAAAAAATTCTGGTCATATATAAAACAAAAGAAAACCGACTATATTGGTATCTCATCACTAAAACAGGATGGTAAACTTATTACAGACACAAAAGAAAAAGCGTCTGCACTCAACCATCAGTTCAAATCTGTGTTCTCAGAAAAAAGCACCATCTCTAAGGAAGTTTTTCAACAAAACGACTACATGCAAGGCACAAAAAGCTACCCACCAATGAACAACATCTACATCACAAACGAAGGTATTAAAAAACTGCTTCTTAACTTAAATCCATCGAAAGCTGCAGGCCCAGACCAAATCAAACCTAGAGTCCTTAAAGAACTTGCAGAATGTATTTCACCAATACTCACACTCATCTTCACTAAATCACTTGATACTGGCAACATACCCACCGACTGGCGAACCGCACACGTCTCACCTATATACAAAAAGGGCTCCAAATATAATCCGGAAAACTACAGACCAATATCACTCACTTGTATCTGTTGCAAAATTCTTGAACATATTGTCGTCAGCTCAATCATGAATCATGCAGACAAAACACAAAATTCTTTACCCTTTACAACATGGTTTTCGAAAAAAATAGATCCTGTGAAACTCAACTTTTGGAATTTATTGACGACACTACTAAAAATCTTGACTCCTCTATACAAACTGATGTTTTAATTATGGACTTTTCTAAAGCTTTTGACAAAGTAAGTCACAACCTTCTCATTCATAAATTATACCATTATGGCATTCAAGGAAAAACAAACATTTGGATTCAAAACTTTCTCAAAAACCGCACACAGGCAGTCATACTAGAAGGGGAGGCATCTGGGTATGTATCAGTAGAGTCAGGAGTCCCTCAGGGCTCAGTACTGGGACCCAGCCTTTTCCTTTTCTACATCAACGACATCCCAGTAGGCCTAACATCAACAATAAGACTTTTTGCCGATGACACTATTGCATATTTAGCCATTAAATCCAACAAAGATAGTGAAACTTTACAAAGAGATCTAAATAAACTAGGGCAATGGGAACAACGCTGGAAAATGGAATTCCACCCAAATAAATGTAATGTCTTATCTATAACACGTAACAAAAACCCTATTAAATACAAATACCTCCTACATGGCCATGAACTTGAGCATGTTGATTCTGCAAAATACCTAGGTGTCACAATACAATCCAATTTAAAATGGGACAGTCACATAAACAACATCACCAATAAGGCTAACAAAACTTTAGGGTTCCTACGCAGAAACATGAACATTAGTTCCACCACAGTAAAAACGCAGGCATACAAATCACTAGTTAGACCTTTAGTGGAGTATGCCTGCTGCGTATGGGACCCATACACACAGGAAGATATTCAAAAAATCGAAAAAGTCCAGCGCAGGGCTGCTAGGTATGTCACTAGTCGCTTCCATAATACATCAAGCGTTAGTGACATGATCCGCTATGATCTAAACTGGAGATCCCTAGCAGACCGTAGAACAGACTCCCGTTTAACCATGCTATAAAATATCAAACGAAAAAGTTGCTATCCCCACAGAAAATAGGCTTATTAAACCAAACCGGCTCACTAGACACATGCACCACCTCTCCTTCCAAATTCCGCAATCACGTCTTCAAATCCGACAATAATCCTTCTTTCCCAGAACAATTCGAAACTGGAACAACCTTCCTCTGGACACTGTCCTGAGTGACACAGTTGAGTCATTCAAGGCAGCTGTCTCAGTAATCCAACACTAAAACCACAATCTTGTACATAGTTTTATCTTAGCTAAAAATAAAAAAAATATATAATATAAGTTTTTTATTAACCTTCCTCTTGCGCTGTGCTAAATTGGCAGAATATTCAATATGTTGAAGGCGGCCAATCACACTGTAGAAGTAGAAGTAGAAGTATCGAACGCAAACTTTTTGATAACGACAGAGAAGTTTCAGTCTCCTGCCTTTTTGATACCCCTATTTTAAAAATGAGCAGCAAAGATCAAGAAGTCGATGGAAAACGAAAAAGAAGCTTAAAGAAAGAGTCTTCCCCAAACAGAGGTGGTGGAGATTCAAAAAGACCAAAGACTTCAAACAATGTAACTATTTTAGAAACTTAAAAGCGTGTTATATGGTAATTTTTTTACAAGTACTGTAAACTTTTTTGAACAGTTAATTATCAATGATCAAATGTTTTTAAGGCATGTGTAATTAAAATTAATTCAAGTCCATGCTATGTCATATTCCTTAAATGCACAATTTTTTTTTGTGAACAGAAACCAGTGTCTCAGAGTTGAAGGTGCAACTTTGTGATGAAATTAAATTATCTCCCCATATTTGTAACACAGTCAGTGTCTGAAATAGTCACTCGCCCACTGACCAATTGCCAGTAGATTTTGAATTGGGTGAGTGATATTTTTGAAAAATTATAATGAAAATATAAGGAAACTTAGCATAAAAATGGTTTGGGCTAGTCGATTGGTATCCCATTTCAGGCATTATTTTACCTGTCTTTTTGTTTTATTTTATAATACACAAAATAGTATTTAAACCTGAAGTTCTATCCTTAAATAAAAAAAATATTTATACCCTATTGGAATATTGAACAATATATATTGTACATGATGTACATTTGCACTTTTGTATGTTTACAGGATGTAAGGTTGTTTTATGCAGAAGAAGAAGAGGTGGAAACAAGGGATGCACAGAAAGATCTGAATTTGTTTAAATCCACAACTGAAGATATTCGTAAATGTTTCAAAGACATCAGAGATGCCAAAGATAAATCAGATAAACAAAGTGTAAGACATTGTAATTATACATACAGATAAAGATAAAGATATTTTATTTTCCTAATCATAGGGCTCATTACAAGCATGTAATCACATACAGTAAAAATAAGATAAAAAGCCTTTCTCTCCCACTCGCATACATTCACAGTGGGTGGTAAAGGGTTTTTTTCGTGCATCGTGTTGAGCAATTTTTATTTCCCGTTCAGCCGTGCATGGAGGTTCATCGTGCATCGTGTTCTTCTATTTTATTTTTCGTTCATCGTGATTATCATTTTTTTATTGGCCGTTCATCGTGATTATCATTTTTTATTGGTCGTTCATCCGTGCATGTACCCCCCCTTTACCACCCCCATTCACACATACCACTACCGATTTAATTAAGGATGATTGATTTAACAGTACAACACATGTTCCTCCTTGTCTTGTTGTTTTCGTACAGTATTTTGTCTTAGGTTCTCTCTTGTTGAATTGAACTTTTGTCGATTGAGTTTTACAGTGTGTTTTATATGTAGCTTTGTGCAAGCTTATCAATAGGGGGAAGGTTGGATCCAAAAAACTAGTTTAACCCCGCCACATTTAATATGTGCCTGTCCTAAGCCAGGAAACTTTGCCAAAGCCTTTTTTTGTCCTTGTCATTCTATGTTAACTGTTTTATGTCAAGAATTGAGTCTTTCATTGATGATTTAGGGATTGGTTTTGATACTTTTGTATTGTATTATAAGTCTTGGGCCAATGCAAGACGGTAAGCAGTGACCTATGGTCATGTTGAAGACTGCTTGCTGTTTTCCGTTGTGATTTTTTGAATTGCTGTTTGTTTATGTTTGTTGTGTCGCGTACACTTATTCCACATCTCAATATCGTCTATATTTAGAGCAAATTCTTGTGATTTTATTGTTTCATCTAATAGGGGTTTTTGGAAATGTTATGTAATTAGGTGTCAAAATTTTCTGTTTAACTGCAAATAATTTGTAATTGAAGCCTTTTGCAATTACTGTCATGACTGTTAAACAGTAAAATTTTTAAATAATTAATCACATTGAAAAGTAAATGAAGGATGAAGCTATTAATTGCATCCTGATAACATTATTTTAACTTCTTTTTCTTGTTAGAGAAGATAAAATGATTTGAGACCTCAGTGTAACAATTTGCTTATTGTTACCAAAAAAATGTACATGTACATTAAAAAATAAATAAATAATTTTTTCATGAACAAATATAATAATCCAACCCAAATTTTTGTTAAAGTTATACATGAACCTAATTATTCTCTAAAGAAATTCCTTTCTATTTTAATAATAGAAAATAATGAGATGTAGCATAAGTGTATGTGATACAGCCCACAATCAAGTGGCAATTCAGTAAAACCACGATGGACAACCGCCAGCAGCCTTCAACGAGGCCAGTAGGTGCTTTCATAGATAGAAATATCTTGTCACACTGTGGGTTGAAATTCCTAAAGCTTGATACCTAATTCTCAAAAAATTAACACTACATTCAATGACTGTTTTGACATGGTCACTTGGCCATTGTGGATGTGGGCATAGCTTTCTTTTAAACTGTATCATGTATAAGATTATTTGAATAATGCCCACCTTTGTCCACCATATGCCCATATTCGCAGTGGGCAAGTGAGCATATGGTGGACAACAATGGATATAAAATTCAAACATACATTTACAAGAAAGACTAGGCCAGTGTTCTTAGCATAATTATAAATCAAAAATTCATGAGGATATCTTCATTCAATTTTCTACAATCAGATAAATAGTATTTATAAAATCTTGGTGGACAGTTTATCATATAATTTGGATATGCTGTTACATAAACATATGTAATATTTCTATTTTATGTTTACAGAAAGAAGTTATTGAAGCAAAGAAAAGAGAAACTGCATTACATTTTGTACTGTTGAAGAAATTGAACAGATTGTCTCATATCAGATGTAAAAAGGCCAGAGATTCTACAAATGGGGTATATATTTTGATGCAAGCTTCTCACTTATTGTTTAATTTTAAATTGCCAACTTATCTACAGAGTACTTAAGTATTTTCTTGGGCAAGCGAGCAAATGGTTGATAGCAATGGGAAAAAAATTCAAACAAACATACATTTACAAGAAGACTAGGCCATTGTCTTCTTAGCATAATTATAAAAATAATATCTGTGTTTTATAAAATTATTTGTTCTATGTCAAAATTTGTGTCAAATATGCAGAGAAGTAACATAGGCATATAAGTAAAAGAAGTAAAAAAAATCAGTAGACACAAAACAATAAGCACACAACAAAACTAAATGTACATAACACAACTGAACCTCAATAACATTCATAAAAAAAGAGTTTAATGATGTGTGTGTTTGTTGGTGTTTATTGCCCTGTTAAACACACCTGGGCCATATAGGGTGGTCAGTTTAAATGGTGGAGGAAACCGGAGTAATCAAAGGAAACCATTGACCTTGGGTTTAGCTATACCTTATATTCATTATACTGAATGCTGTTACACATGTATAAAAGTTCTAAATGAATAAGTCAGTGTAATCATAGCTAGGTTAAATTGTATTTCATTTGTTATTTTAGGCCAAGCAAAGAATTGATGAATTTCATCTTCAACTGCAGAATCTTCTGTATGAAACTATGCATCTTGAGAAAGAAATCACCAAATGTTTGGAGTTTAAGTAAGTGCAACTTTATGAGATGCTGGCAGTTTTTTTAAGGTTTTTATAAGGCCAATATAAAAAATATTCTAGATTCTCATCCCCTTCTGCCCTGATTTTTTCATCCTCCTCGAATTTTTTTTTTTTTTTGGGGGGGGGGTGCATATTATGGTAATTATGTCTCCCCCCACTTTTGTGGGGAGACATATTGTTTTTGTCGTGTCCGTCCGTCCGTCTGTCCGTCCGTCTGTCCGTCACAAAGTTTGTCAGCGCAACTCCTCTGAAACTACTGAACCAAATTCAACAAAACTTGGTATATAGGAAGGACACCATATGTAGTTGTGCATATTACCAGGAAATTTTGATCCTCAAATTTTTGTGGGAGTTATGGCCCTTTGAACTTAGAAATTTGCTGAAAATCCTCATTTATCATGTTGTCAGCGCAACTCCTCTGAAACTACTGAACCGAATTCAATGAAACTTGGTATGTAGGAAGGACATCATATGTAGTTGTGCATATTATCAGGAAATTTTGATCCTCAAATTTTTGTGGGAGTTATGGCCCTTTGAACTTAGAAATTTTTGGGGAAATGGGGGGAGACATTGTTTTTAAACAAACTTTAATTATATATCAATTTCTTTTAAAATGGCAGCATATTTTATCATATTGGATAAAAAATTAAAAAATAAAATTCGCCCGCCTGCCCTATATTTTCAAGAAATTTGGATGAGAATCAAGGAATTATTATAATATGGCCAAATATGCGTCATACCATTGTTAAATTTCATTGCATAGTGACATAACATTCTCTAAAAAAGTATGTTAAGCAAATCATGTTGCATAACAATAAATTAAAGTATAAGAGCATTTATTTCTGTTGGGAATCTCAAGGGTTAAAAATAACAGATGGAAGGGACAAAAATACAACCAAAATCAAACAAATACCTACGGAGTATTCAACATTGACAATATACGAAGGAATTATGATGAATATTATACCAGAAATCTTGCCATAATCTGGACATTTCATATTATATTTCTGTTAATTTATGTAACTGCTTTTAAAAAATACAGAAGAGGGTTACTATATGTACATTTTATTTTATTTTCTATTTAGATCTAAGGATGAAGAAATTGAACTGGTACCCGTTGAAGAGTTTTACAAAGAGGCACCCGCAGACATAAGTAAACCAGTAAGTTATGCATTCTTATGCTGTTTGTTACTTAGACACACCTGGGAAACTCGCAAGTTGCAACCTAATATGTTACCCGGAAGTTTATTGATACTAAGTGGAAGAACAATTTTTGCAAAAATCAGACGTTGTCTATCCATGTGAAATATGTCACAGATCTTGAATATACCAAAAATAATTGTTAAGCCTGTATTTTAAGCCAGAAATTGTTTTTAATTTTATATTGTCAAGGTGATTCTATTAACCAGGACAAGTCCGGAATGTAGCTTAACGGGTCCCAGAATTTTGGTTGTGACTTTTGAGTTTCCCAGGTGTGTAGGATTAAGGATTAACAAGAGAGTCATTTATGGGAGAAGACAGTAAAAAAAACTGTCTTTTTCAAGCCTTATATATTCCTTCTACGTGCACTTCAAAATGTTCAATCAATTTTTAGCATACTCCGAAGGTTTAGAGATGAGGGTCTAGCTTTTTTGATACTGTGGATTCATTTAATTTCGTGAGTACCAATTTTCGTGGTTTGATGAAAAAGGATCAGATCATTTTTTCTTAATTTCGTGGTTCCGATGTTTCTAGCAATCAGATTAATGTCAAATTTCCTTTTCATTAGTTTTTGAATTTCGTGGGTCAAAACCACCCACGAAAACCATGAAATTTGATACCCTACAAATAAAAATGAAACCACAGTACATTCATAGCATGACAATAGACCTCAATATTTGCAATATTTGCATTATGCTTCTATCTTGCTAATGACATTCAGATATGCTAAAGGCACAACACCGATGGGATTGCTTTGAACAATTGATCTTTAGGATGTCCTCTACCAAGTTTGTGAAATTTGTGAATGTAGACCAACCAACATGGCCACCGTTACTAAAAATAGAACAGGGGGGTCAGACCATAGTTTTTAGCTTATAGCTCAAAAAGTATTAGAGATAGAGAAAATCTGAAGCAACTTACCTTCTTCAGCATTAAAATCTTGTTTTATTTTTCAGAAAATTACTAAAAATGATCCCCACCAACTTAGATTATCAAGGCTGGACTGGGAACTGGAGCAGAGAAAAATGTAAGAATATTGTACAAAGTTTGTACATGTTTAATGTAATATAGGCAATATTTAAATTAGTTAGCAATACTCATTTAATCTTTCATCAATAGAAAAAAATACTAAATCTGTAGAATAGTTCTCTAAAGCAAACAGAGAATTTATCATGTTTTTATTAAACAAAACCATATCCATTTTGACTATAAAAGTAATAATAACAAACTGCAAGTATTTTCAGTTACAAGGCAACTTATAAAATGTATTATAGAATGCTATAATACTTAATTATTTAGTTGATTTGTAATACTGAGATGATCACATCTTTATCTCTATTGTGTCTCACAACTATGTTGTGTTTTGTGTTACTAAACCCTTAGATTGCAATGGAAGAGTGAGGTTTGGCACCATAGAAATGCCTTACCAAGTCAGGACGATTGAGATCTTCAATTTCCCTGGTATGTCATTACCTTGTTTAGTCTTTCCTTCTTGGATATATGAGATTGATCATCCCAGTTCGATAATGTTGTTGTTACCTTTATTGTTTTTTTTTTTAAAGGTTATCTAATAAATTGAAAGAATCAGAGAACAGCAAAGACCAGCTAGACAAAGAAATCAAAACACAGCAAGAATATCTTGAGAATCTACAGCCCAAACTCAATTCAATATTAGAGGTAAAACTAATTGATTAACATTAGGTTAAGATTGTTGCAATTTCTGGCTCACTTGTACACCTTGAGCATAATATAGTGATTGCTTTAAATGTGGTATTTCTTAAGACACCTCCATATCTAAAAAACTGAAGACCCTAGTTAAATATAACTTGGTTTGAAGCTTTCACTGTGATACTCTACAATATCTGCAAACCTGTCATTTAACCTCAAAGTTTTCAGTAATTTATACACATTAGATGTTTACCAATGTGTACAGAATTCATTTAGAATAGCTTGGAATCTTGACTATGCTTCTTTTTTATAAGATTGCAACTTATTGTAACTACAGATCTTGAGTTTTAAGCACATATGAGAAATGTCAATTAGATGTTGATTTAAGGATCAAAGCGTAATAATTAATGTGTATAATGGAGGGCCATTTCTTGGCTCAAACACAACAGTTTAATTGAAATTTAAAATAATAAATAATGATCAATTTTATAATTTTTTCAGTCGACTAAGCCAGTACAGGAGTACCTAGGTTTGCCGTTTGACCAGATCAGAGAGCAGCATCAGATAGCAGGACATCTACCACACCCTCTTTATGTTCTGTACATGCATTGTTTATGTCTTTATATTTCTGTTTTCAGTCGACTAAGCCAGTACAGGAGTACCTAGGTATGCCATTTGACCAAATCAGAGAGCAGCATCAGATAGCAGGACATCTACCACACCCACTTTATGTACTGTACATGCAGACAGATGCATATAGACAAGCATGTGGTAAGAACAGATTATTATTAACAATTTTTTTTTACTAAATAAATTTTAGAAAATTGTAAGTTGCGTTGAAAGAAAATTTGGTTCATTTTCTTGTATACTTTTAAAAAATCTAATGTACTGATGAACCTTATTTCAAAAAGGTTGGCAACCAATACTTGTTACTTATAAGTTATATATTACAAAACAATACTTGAACTTGCATACCTTTTCAATAACTTCTGTAGGGCATGTTTAAGTCTTGTTTTAAAAGCAATCACCTGCTCATCTGTTTGCTTTAAGGTTTGTAAGTTACTGCATAAAGATGCTGTTTTCTCTACAAACCATAAAATTTCATATGGATTGATTACCCATATTAAAGATATATTATATCAAAATTGTTATCAGAATTTGTATACATGAAAATAAAGTCCATGTATAAAAAAACTAAATTTTATAATGACACTATTCCTTTTAGTTCATGTCTATTGTCATTAACCACATGATGTGTGATGAATATGTTTTGTTACAGATAAGAAGTTAGAGGTTATGATAGAAGGAGATATTGAAGCAGCCAAGTCTCTGAAGAGAACACCTGAGTTATTAGCTGATGTTGGTATGTACTCTAAAAACATGACATGATGAAATAAGGTAAAAAAAGAAAAAAAGGTTTGAGTATAGCATGTTATTGTTTGGGAAGTTTAAGTTTTGCTATCCTTGGATGGTTGACAGAAACTGCAAAAAAAATATTCAGTGAAAGTATCCATCTTACGCAAATTGAATATATATATGCACAAAGTCAGAGAATAAAAATCGATAAAAATTTCCCTACTATAATACAGATATCACAAAAATTTATCCCAACAAAAATAACCTGCAATATTGCACAACAAAGTACCTAAATTTTTAAAATGTATAAGCAGTGTTAATACACTCAAAGATCATTCATGCTGTATGTTATACTGTCATAATCTTTGTCGCTGATAATATGTACATTCAAATAATGTTGAAGATAACTTTCCTATTATGACATATTAACAAGAGTAGTTAGATCCTTATGCAACATATTATGTACTGATTTTTGGGCAAATTTTACATAGTGAAAAATAGGGTTGTAATATGGTGAATGTCAGGCGGGTGGGAGATAAAGAATTTTCGTTATTGGTTTCTCAGCAACTACTTATCACAGCCACTTGATATTTGGTATACAGCATTTTGGTGAAGTCCTATAATGTGGGATCCTTTTTTAGGTCTGTTGCTCACGAACTTCCTGTTTAATGAAATCCTGCCATTTTTGACTGACAATTTTTGTGTTTTTATTTTATAGAGGACAGTGATAGTGACCAAGAAGAACAAGAGAAGAAACAGTCTGTATGTATCTTACTTTGAATTAAAAAATATCATCAAAATTTTCCTTTTTTTTTTAATTGATCAACTCATGATAGGTCTATAATAATCAAAATTGTTAGAAAAAAAAACTTAAATAGCTTATCTGCTTATTAAAATAAGAAACAAACCATAAATTAAATATGACAACATAAATTTTTATTCAATTAGGTGTGTGAGTAAGACCCAAGATATTGGGTGGGTCAATTACTTTAAAATGTTTGGGCTCCCGTAGGGAAAAAAGTGAACTATGACCTTAAGAGTTTTTACAGGTGACTTCTGATTTCCATATAGTTAAAAATGACCTACTGTGACAATTCATAAAAGAAGGACCTGCAGCACTAAAATATTGACCTCAATGATTTTTTTAAAAGCGACCTTCGACCTGAGTTGTTACCTTGCAAGAGTCCAAAATGTTAATGTATCAAATCAAAAACCAATTCATTCAATTTATAGAAAAGAAGAAGGAAAACTGTAGATTCTGGGAAGCTTGATAGAAAACAGAAAGTTCTAAAGAAACATCCTTTGTCAGTTGTACTCAAAATCAAAACAAAAGGTATGAAACATATCTTAAAAGTTGGTAAGAAAGTTCACAGAAACAAGCAGAATAGTTAAATCTTTTACCTTGCAAATGCAAACACACAAAAAAATAGTAGTAATAAAAACAAACAAGCTTAGAAAAGATAAAAAGTTTTCCATTTTAAGAAAGAATTTGTTGTTATAGTTTAATAATGTAATAAGAAAAATCTTTTGTGCCCTGATCTTACAATAATTTGTTGCATGTTTTTCTCAGAAAAGATGTCACTATTTGTCTTCTTTTACCTTTATCATAGTCATGTGTGTAATATTTACTTCTCATGATCAGTAGAGGTAAACAAATGTTTGCCCTCACATACATTTACACACAAATTCATTATAATATGAGGCAGGTAAAACCTGTTACGCTCCCGAAGTTTTAATTAATTTAATTTTTGGGGTCCGAAAATAAAAACAAACTAGCTTTTCTTGTGGGTTACGTGAGCGTTTAATGACGTCTAAATTTTTCAAAGATAAAAACGTTAAAAAGACGCCGAAAGTTCGGGAAAACAAGCGCGTGCTATACCGGACGTTGAAGGAAAATTCATCTCATTGTACAACTAAAATATTGACATTTCTACCATTATCGCTCCCTTCGGGAGCGTATTAATATGATGCAGGTTAAACCTGTAGTTTGAACGTATATTTAAATATTTTACAAGCTAAAATAAGTTTTCAAATGTTTATTGGGCAATTAATTGAAACAAAATCTTATTCGAAAATAAAAACAAAGTAGCTTTTCTTGTGGGTCCTGTGTGCGCTTAATGACGTCAGGAATTTTCAAAGAAAAAAGCGTTTTAAAAAAGACGCAGAAAGTCCGGGAAACCGCGCGTGATTTACCGAACGTTGAAGGAAAATTGAGCCCATAGTACAACTAGAATATTGACATTTCTACCATTATCGCTCCCTTTGGGAGCGTATTATTTTAATCCCTATTGTAGATGGTACCTGTTTACAGTTGACTTTCTGGTTTTTGGTCACACTGGAGATTGTTACAGTACAGATACAGCTAAAAACAGGATCAGATTCTCCCCCATCCTGTATATCTGGAGGGTTTGTATATACATTACAGTCCAAGTTATGATTTTGTTTGGTGAAAAAAGAGCCATAATTGAAATAAGAGAATTTTTATGTGACATGATGGCAAAAACTCATTAGCTCAACAATGCAAAATATTCAGACTGAGTGCAGTTTATTTTCCTGCAAAATAAATGTGTTCATCTTAATTATATGCCTACATTAGTTTAAGCATCTTTATTAATCCTGGATTGGGAAACAAGCTTGATGCTCATGTGAATCCCTTTCCAGCTAGCAGTTTGCGAGTGTGGCCTTTGTAGCAGCCCCCATTGAGCCTACTCTTATCAAAATCTACAAAGGGTTCTTTAATGTGCATGGGGTATATGTCTATTTAATAGTGATCACCAGGTCTACTATTGAATGAGATTTACTCTGGTTACACCAGTGATATTCACTAACACTGCTAACACTGTTTTAAATATATATTTATTTATTTTATAGTGACCTGCTTTCACCAGATCTTTTGTTGAATGAGATTTACCCCGGTGACACTGGTGGTTCCTCTCCAAATTCTGCTAATCAGTATGAACTTAGGAGACTTGGGTAGGTTTTTATTGTCCTCTGTCATTCACAAAAGCTGAAAAGTATAGAATTCAACTTTCCATTCATTTGAAATTGATTTCCTGTGGGTAACTTTAAGGCCCATCTGTGATAGAATTTCATGAAACTTTCTCATATTGAAGCTTGTGAGGAAACTAAGAAGCCCTCTGACAAACATTTTAACATTTAAGAAAAAATGTGCATGCAACACAATAGAAAAATTTCTGGCATGGCTATTTGTAAATGTCAATTTTAGAAAAGTGAAAAAGACTTTATTAAAATATCAAACAAATTAAAAAGATTATGTTATTTTACCCTTATTTACAATTTGTTTATAAATTTAATTTTTTAAGTAAATGGATATTTATTTACTATTTTCTTTAATGGCCATTTGTGGTGGATCCAGAAATTTTCAAACGGGAGGGTGCACAATTTAAAAAAATCTTCTGGGAACTTTTGTTTCACATTGTTCCTAACCAAAGTTCGCTGAAAAATGGGAGGGTGTGTGCCCAACACGCCGGTTCTTAATCTGCCTTTGGCAAAGCAGTATGTATATAAAGTTTTTTTTTCTTGCATTAAGGTTGGGAGATTTTAACCAGTACATCTCAGAAATAGGCCGTCCATATCTCTGGGCCCAGTGGTTGTCAGGGTTACAGTTCCTTAACAACAAGAGTTCAAAGGTCGCAAACACATCTGTCAGTTTTGAAAACATGCAACAGACCATAAAACAACTAAGGAAAAGAATTAAGTCCAGATTATCCCTGTTAAAACAGCTTTCATCTCTGGAGAGAGGCATTGTTCCTCTAACCTCAGAGGCCATGACCTTGTTTCCAACCAAAATCGTTGCTAAGTTATCCTCATGGAAACGATCGACCTTCAGTGACTTTTCTGCACTTGCTCACACAAAGGATCTGATAGAGAATGGATTAGCCAAGGAATCTGATATTTTCTTTACTGCCGTTTTGGATAGAGGATCAGGTAATGTCTAAGATGGTTTAAGGTGCGGAATAAGTGTACAGGGCACAACATTCATCAAACAATAGCATTGTAAGATCTGTAAAGGATAACAGAGATCAGATTGCTTCAGTGTAGACTAGTACAGTGTAATTGCTACCCCCTCATATAATTGACTCTATATAACATTATAATGCCATTATTATGAGAATTAAAATTAAACTACATCTGAACATTAAACTAACAATAATTAATTGCAAACATAAGATTTGACCACACAGTGTTCCAGCTATGCTGTTTTCAGAGGACGGTCCGTTCGCCTGCCTTTGCCTCCGCCCGTTTGCCCTTTTCAAGATACATGCCGGTTTTCATCTCCGCCCTGCCCTTTTTGATCGTCCATTTGCCTTTTTCAGTCAATCGTTCATATTGAATGGCATATTTACAACCCCAAGCCAATTAACAAATTAAATAAACATGTGTTCTCTATTCAATTAATTAAGGTATCTATTTTGATTAATCAATTTCAATTAAAGGTAAGTTGTCTGATTGCACAGTAAATTTCTCTGCCTAGGTAATGATAATTGTGCACAAATCAGAATCTGAACCCAGCTGGATGTTTTCTATCAAAATTAACATTAAAAAAGCTCTTATATTTAAAAATAGAAACGATGTTGATGGATTTGTGATATGCTCCGTCATATATTTTCTTGTTTTCAAATAATAACAGGAAGCGGAAGTTCAAAACTAAACATGAACGCTGACCGGAATGGTATTTACTAGCAAATTCAATAAAAATCAAATGGGTTTTCTTAATTTTTTCTTGAATTTTTTCTTGAGCGGACATTCAAGCTTTTTGCACTGATAGAATGTATGAATGTAATGAAAAGCCTAAAGTCTTGCTATAGAAACAAGAGGCTCCCCTTAAGCCTAAAAATGCATGTTTGTTTCTTAAAAAAGAATGTGTGCTACATTTGTATGCCCTTTTGAAAGATGAAGTCAACGCATGAATGTGCCCTTTTTAGCTCACCTGACCCAAAGGGTCATGTGAGCTATTGCCATCACTTTGCGTCCGTCGTCCGTCCGTCGTCCGTCGTCTGTCGTCCGTCGTCCGTCGTCTGTCGTCTGTCGTCCGTCGTCCGTCGTCCGTTAGCTTTTTTCAAACATCTTCTTCTCTGAAACTGCTTGGCCAAATGCAGCCAAACTTGATATGGTTGTTCCTTAGGGTATTGTGCAAAAAGTTTGCGTTCGGATTTTTGATAAGTCAAAAAACATGGCCGCTGTTACTAAAAATAGAACAGGGGGGTCAAATACAGTTTTTTGCAAATTACTCAAAAACGGTGACAGATATCAAAATTCTGGCATAGGGTAAAAGTGATCAGCACCTCAAGATCTACCTGCCCTGAAATTTTCAAGAAGATCCAACAACAGGTGCAGGAGTTATTTCCCTTTTTCTGGATTTTTTCAAAATTTTGCTCTTATTTAGCCCTATATCTAACTATACAAGATATTTTAAAAATTCAAATTGCATATGATTAAGCACATTAAGATCTACATTTTATGTAATTAGGTCAAAGCTGTGGAACCATTTCTTTTAGGAGTTATGGCCCTTAAAGTGTCAAAATTTACCATATTTCATTACTTTTTCCCTGAATTTCAAAGATTAACTTGTCTGACACCATACATCCAACTTCAACCAAACTTGGCACAGTTGTTTAATGGCATAAATGCTACAATTCTATTGTTCAGATTTTTGATTCGTCAAAAAATATGGCTGCCATGGCTAAAAATAGAACATAGGGGTAATTTGCAGTTTTTTGCTTATAACTCAAAAATGGTTACAGATATCAAAATTCTGATTGGAGACAAAAGTGATCAGCATCTGAAGATCTACCTGCTCTGAAAGTTTCAAGAAGATTCAACAATTGATGTAGGAGTTATTGCCCTTTTTCTGGATTTTTTTCAAAATTTTTCACTTATTTAGCCATATATCTTAAAAACTATTCAAGATATTTCAAAAATTTAAGTTGCATATGATCAAGCACATCAATATCTACATTTCATATATTTAGGTCAAAGCTGTAGGACAATTTCTATTAGGAGTTATTGTCCTTAAAACAACAAAATTTACCATTTTTCATTATTTTTCCCCTGAATTTCAAAGATTTAATTGTCTGACACCGTAAGACCAACTGCATCTTAACTTGGCACACTTGTTTAATAGCTTATATGCTACAACTTTATCGTTCATATTTTTGATTTGTTAAAAAACATGGCTGTCATGGCTAAAAATAGAACATAGGGCGTAAATTTCATTTTTTTTGCTAATAACTCAAAAATGGTTTCAGATATCAAAATTGTGCGAAAATCGAAAGTTATCAGCATATTAAGTACCTGTCCTGAAATTTAGGAAAAGATCTGACTGCTGATGTGGGAGTTATTGCCCTTTTTTCAATTTTTTTCTAAATTTTGCACTAATTAAGCCCAATAACTTGAAAACTAACCAAGTTATTTCAGAAATTTAAATTGCATATTGTTAAGCACAAAAATATCTACAAAATATATGTATCTGTGTAGTTCAGGTGAGCGATTCAGGCTCCTGGGAGCCTCTTGTTTAAAAATTCATCCCTTCCCTTTTCAAATCCTGGCTGGAACACTGACCACAATTCTAGGGCAAGCATCCAATTTAGTGATTTTTTTTTCGTAAATAAGCTTTTTAGTCTCTGTAACCACTATGGCATGTTTAAATACATTTGTTTTTTGTTGACTAGTTTAGGGTCAATTATTTCAAATGTTTTGGTAAGGTTTAAATAAAGAAGCCCTGAAAAAAGAGACCACTAACAAAGTGGGTTGAATTAATCGAGTAATGCATCATGTTACATTAAAATACAGGAAATCATGTGCTATTTTTTAACCCAAATATTTTTTTTTCTATTTCAGCAAAATTGACAGCAGACATAGTAGTGACTCCAGATTACCCCTCGGTAGCCCCATTATTTGTGGTCAGCTTACAGTGGCACACAGAGCGTACTGCTCTTAATGATGTCAGTGTTCAGGTAAATCTATGTACTTTTATAAATGATTAACGGGTTTACCACTTATTTAAGACAACACAGAAGAGTGTCAAATCATGTCAAGCGTGAAATTATCCTGGGGGCACTTAATCAGAGCAAGATTAAAGTGTTAATTGTTTCTTATTAGAGTAAAGCAATTGATTTTAGACAAGCTGTTATGCCTGGCTGTTATGGTGCCGTAAAAAAGATTAACTGTGAAATTTGCACAGTTGTAATTTTCCAACAGTAACACAGCTGATTATGCTTTAAAGATAACATTTAAAGGTATCTATGATTGAAAAGAGAAATTACAATGGTTAATGATTTCTTAGCTAAGTTTGGCTTACAGAAAAATGAGGTTTGCTATTTTTTTTTTGTAAAAGAGTAAGATACAGGACTATGTCCCCTTAGTCACTTTCCATTTTAATTAATTTCTTTTAAATATTAAGTTTCATTTAAAGTTGATAATAAATTTTGTTTTAAACTATATCTTAAAAGATTAAAAGGCAAATTGGTCTCGAATATATATAGACTTTTAACAAATTTTGCGCTTCAATTATTGCATAGGAACCTTTTTTGAAAATTTAAATATATTGGTTGGGGATAAAATTCTATTTGATTGCTGCTGATGCTGACAAATCTCTTTAAATGGAAATGAAAACTGTGTAGCTTTATAAACAGAGCGATATCAATCGAAAGGGGATATTTATCAGAGAAAACCCAAAAAACAACAAAACTCCAAAAATATGGCTGCCTGATAAGAATGTAGTGTATGGGAGAAAGTTTCATGACTATCTGATTAATGCATGTACATGTAAGCTCGTGTTATTGATATGTCCACTTTGCTTTACAACTAAGTTTTAATTGTGCATGTTTCATGAATGACATAAATGGTATTTTAACTATACTCGTGCATTATTTGTGCAAGTTTCATGAGTGAAATTATTTGTGCAAGTTTCATGAGTGAAATTATTTGTGCAAGTTTCATGAGTGAAAGTATTGTGATGCCTTAATATAGGCATGTTCTGTACATGTATTTTTTGTCGTGACATTTGTTTTATTTTTCCATTATAATCAAAAACAAATATAAAGTTTACTTTTATTAATTATTAAATGAAAGTATTGGCACTGTTGGACTCGGCTGTGAATCATAAATCCAAAAGGTGGGGCTGCCAACAAATGCTTGTACGCTGCAGCCCCAGCAAAATAAAAACAATTGAAAGGGAAATAACTCCCGCACATGTTGCATCAATATTGCAAAGTTAACACAAAGGCTGCACACATGGCAAAGTAGCACACATCTATGTAGTATATACAGCAATAATATAAGGCACACAACTCCGGCAAAATGGAGATTGAATATTTGCATCAAAATACAGTTTCCACAGCAACAGTTATAGATCAATGAATTACAATGTATATACAAATTCACATTATCCAGTGAATCAACAAAGTTATTGAAAATAGCACTTGACCCTGGGTAACCAGTTGTCAAGATTTAATTCGAGGTGACACGCAATGGCCACAAGGTCATGACCATGATTTTATGGTCATGACCTCCGCCACCAAGTGGGGGAAAGCGTCACCCTACCCTTATCAACCGAGTCCAACTTATTTACAAAATAAATTCTAAACCTACAGTCACAATACAAAATTTAGCACATAATTACAACCTGTTCAGGGAAAAACAAATTCCTCAGTAGTCAAAAATTTAAGGATAGCCCCTTTCAGTGTTTCTAGAAGAATATCATTCCCATAATCTGATAGATGGACCTGATCACTTGCCAAATCCCTTAATGTTATGGTAGGGTACCTAATATAGTAGCCCCCTTGCCTTATATTTTCAGTTGCCACGTAATTGTTTAATCTTACTCTGGCCTTCTTCATTGCTTTTAGGTCACTGGAGTATCTCCAATTGTTTCGGGGTAATATTTGCGACCACACAATGCGTGCGTAGGGGAAATTTCCCTTGAGAAAAACAAGTATACGTTTTGCTATTTTTCTAGCCTCGTGCAATTTTAGCTGCCCAATGTCATTGCCCCCGCAATGGAGGATTATCATACTAGGGTCTTCAGATATTTGTGACAATGTTTTTAACTTATTTGTCACCTGTGTAAGCTTAAGCCCACTATATCCCTGCCAAACAATATCTACGTCTCTAATATCAAATCCAAGATTTGTGTCTCCTTGTCGCCCTCTTGCATGAAGGAACCCCTTTTTTATGATTGATGATCCTAAAATCCAGACTGATGCAGGACCTAAAAACATCAACGAATATAACTTTTGTAAGAGGATGACCTCCAACGACCCCTATTCATTATTTCCTCAGTTGAATGCCCGTTCCTTGCCAAGAAGCTAGCCCCGCCAATGCGAAATGAGTGGGATGTAAACCTTTGCAAGTTTAAACCAGCCTTTGTCAAACATTTATTAAGCATGGCCGAAAATTGAAATCTAGAAATAGGACTCCCGTTAAAGTGACAAAACAATGGACCCGGTATGTTCGGTCTCTTTTCAAGATATTCCTGTAAGCTTGCAACAGGACATATCAATCCCTTAGTCTTTTTTAGTATTACTTTGTCTCCTTTACCAGTTTGATCAGATTTTGAAAACCTTACCAAAATTACCACAGAGTCGCCTTCAAATTTAACGTCCTGATAAGCAATAATCTGATTTATAGGTTTGCTCTTAGTAAGTGTAATTTCCCCTACTCTAAAAAGCCCCCAGAAAGCTAAAACAAAGGCTGCTTTAAACAATTTACTTTCGTACATGTTCATTGCTAGACCTGGCAATCTAGAAACTATATTTAATAAAATGCTTTCTGTAATGGGAAGCCTGCTATCAGCCCTAGACTTTGTCCTTCTCATACCCTCCAGACATTTTTTTACAATAAATTGTTGAGTATTATCGCACATGTTCATTATTTTGCACTTATAACTTATTGCCGACATGTAGGACTTAGCTGTATTGAATGATAAATTTTTTAGCGACAAAAAGGCAATAAAATAAACAAGGTCATCAGGTGGCGGCGGCCAGGAGCTCACTATGTGGTTCAATTTTAAAAACTCGTCAAATGCTGATAATCCAGCAATGTGTGAGTTATGTGTGTTTAAAGCAAATGCACAATCTATAAGTCGGTTAGCCTCATTTTGTAAATCATGTCTTGGAAATGTATGGGGATTTTCTCTGGTTCTAGGTTGGCGTCCGGTGCTATCCGTCTGAATCTGGACCAGTCCTGTCGAGAAATGGCATCACTTATATCATTATATACCCCGGGTATGTGACAAGCACGAAAGACTATATTGTGGTCCAAAATTTTGGAAACAAATATGCGCACAAGGTGCATGATCCTTTTTGATTTTGAAGATTGACTGTTCAAAATTTCTACAAGTCCCAAATTGTCAATGTGCAGTTTTATCTTTTTATTCTTCAATATATCACCCCAAATTTCTAAAGCAAGAATTACAGGAATAAATTCCAGAAAAGTTATATCTTTTATGATTTCAGTATTCTGCCATGATTCTGGCCAGGTTATGCATACCCATTTTTTACCAAAGTAAGCACCACCGGCAAGTTTTGAACTGTCTGTGTACAGGTGTAAGACAGAGTTGTCAGACCATTCTTTTTCTGGAAAGTAAGCTACCCCATTAAACGATTTAAGGAACTTCAACCATACCTGCATATCAGACTTCACCTCAGATGTTATCTTAATAGAGTGGTGGGGAAGCCGTGCTTTTACAGTTAAATCGTAAAAACGTCTATTAAAAGCTCGAGCACATCTTATTGCCCTAGAGAAAAAATTAAGGGACCCCACCAATGACTGTAATTCTCTCAGTTTAATTCGGTTTCTTTGTACATAGCATTCCAAAAGTTTGGTTAATTCAACTACTTTCTCAGAGGGAACCTTAATGGTCATTTCATCAGTATCAATGATCAGTCCTAAAAATTTAAGGACAGTAGTGGGACCTACAGACTTTTCTTGAGCTAAAGGTACCCCTAAATTTTCGCATGAATCCACAAAAGTGTCCTTTAAGTGTTTACAGTTATTTGATCCTGATTTCCCACCAAAAATAAAATCATCCAAATAGTGGTCTAATGTATTTAGCCCGGACTATTCGGCAACTAGCCAATGTAACAAGAGGCTCCCAGGAGCCTGAATCGCTCACCTGGTCTTGATGTTGACCCTATACTTTTGTAGAGCTAAATGAGCTGAACATTTAAGCAAGCAACAGCTTTTCTCTACCTGCAATAGTTTTCATTCTATAGGCCAAAAACAGCATTTTTCACCTATAAGGGGCCATAACCCCTATAAGGAGTCATCTGACAACTTTGACCCTATGGAGACTTTTGTAGAGCTATATGAGCTGAACATTTAAGCAAGCAACAACTAATCTCTATCTGCAATAGTTTTCATTCTGTAGGCCAAAAACATTAAAAATCGCTTTTTTCAGGGGCCGTAACCCCTATAAGGGGTCATCTGACAACTTCGACCCTATGGAGAATTTTGTACAGCTAAATGAGCTGAACATTTAAGCAAGCAACAGCTAATCTCTATCTGCAATAGTTTTCATTCTGTAGGCCAAAAACATGAAAAATCAAATCGCTATTTTTCATGGACCGTAACCCCTATAAGGGTTCATCTGACAACTTGGACCCTATGGAGAATTTTGTAGAGCTAAATGAGCTGAACATTTAAGCAAGCAACAGCTAATCTCTATGTGCAATAGTTTCCATTCTGTAGGACAAAAACATGAAAAAACGCTATTTTTCGAGGGCCGTAGCCCCTATAAGGGGTCATCTGACAACTTCGACCCTATGGAGACTTTCGTAGAGCTAAATGAGCTTAACATTTAAGCAAGCAACAGCTAATCTATATCTGCAATAGTTTTCATTCTGTAGGCCAAAAACATGAAAAGTGGCTATTTTTCACCTTTAAGGGGCCGTAACCCCTATAAGGGGTCATCTGACAACTTCGACCCTATGGAGACTTTCGTAGAGCTAAATGAGCTAAACATTTAAGCAAGCAACAGCTAATCTCTATCTGCAATAGTTTTCATTCTGTAGGCCAAAAACATGAAAAAATGCTATTTTTCACCTTTAAGGGGCCGTAACCCCTATAAGGGGTCATCTGACAACTTTGACCAAATGGAGACTTTTGTAGAGCTTTTGATGCTGAATCAGTAGCGTGGCCTCAGATTTCCTCTATCTCTTATACTTTTTGATTTATAAGCCAAAAACAGTAGTCTGACCCCCCTAGTCTATTTTTAGCAACGGCGGCCATGTTTTTTATCAAAGCATTTCAAAATGAGGATCGTTTGTTGCCAACATGTCATATATCATTCCTGCCAAGTTTCTGTTAAATTGGTTCAGTGGTTTCAGAGGAGAAGATTTTTGAAATTGTTAACGGACGACAGACGACGACGGACGACGACAGACGACGACGGACGACGACAGATGACGACGGACGCATAGTGATGGCATAAGCTCACATGGCCTTTGGCCAGGAGAGCTAAAAAGGAGGAGAATTTTTCAAACAAGTTACAAGATATTGAGCAACCCATTGGCAAGTTTTTGTCTACATAATATTGATCGTCAATTTTGAAACCCAGCAACTCAAAATCTTCAGGATGAACCCTTAAAAGCCGAAATGCACTTTTTATATCTACTATTGCTAATTCTGCATGTCTACCTAAGGTACTGATCATGTCAACAACCCTGTCAAATGAAGTGTAACGTACAGAACAAAGTTCAGGATCAATATAATCGTTAATTCCAACTGATTTGGGATAGGACAAATGTGTTATTAGTCTCCAGGATATCCCATCAGACTTGGGCACAATGCCTACTGGTGATACCTGAAGATTTGGCAATGGTAAAACATTAAAAGGACCGGCTATGCGACCAAGTTCTATTTCTTTTTTAACTTTGCTGATCAATTCATCTTTATGCTCATATGCAAACTTTAAATTTGGACTTTCCCTGTGCTCCCTAGGGCCACTATAGTGTAAATGGAAACCATTTATAAAGCCATATGTTAACTCATCTGCTACTTCTCTTAATGGGTATGATTGAAGCTCCTTAATCAAGGGTTTAATTTTGATAGGGGAATTTCCTAGGACCATAAGATCTGGGTGAATGAAATGGCTGGCCTGTATTTGGTTGACCTAACCTTGGGGGTCTAATGGTTGGACCAGAAAAATACTGATTAGGTGTTCTTGGTCGAATAGGCCTAGCAAACGACTGGGGCTCATTAAAGCTCCTGTTTAGTGGACAAGCTAGGAAGGGGTGGTCTGGAAGGGAACATTTAAAACAAATATGTTGGTATGTACATGGGTTTCGATCACATGTACCCTTGTAATTAAAATTGTAGCATTTGTTAAAGGTGTTGAATTGGCCAAAACTTTTTGATGGTGCAGGGACTCGAATATTGCTCCCATCATTATTCATATACATTAGCCACAGCTCACTGTCAACCATATCCCATGATTTGCATGGGTCAAATGACATTTTATAACGGAACTGTTGGTCATATTCTTTCCACCCCAGACCCCGAATTCGGGAAGCCCCCAATCGAATGGTATTCATGTATTTTAATAGGCTTTGAGCCTTTTCTGGGTGAACACTTATATATATACTGGTATATACCAAAAAAGAATCTGTCCATTTTTCAATGGTGGATATTTCATGTTTGGGTTTGTCCTTTGTTGTCAACACCCCGTCTATCAGTACAACAGTTTTTATTTCTTTCGTGGAAGGGTGATTGGGGTCGAGCAGACCAGCTAAATCGACATATTCACCATTAGTGATTTTATTCTTAATGGTTTGATACACATTTAAGCCAAGCTGGGAATGGATGCTAGGCACTTGTTGGAAATGTGGGACTTGTACAGGTAAGTAAGGGTCTTTTGGTATTTGCATGACCGGTGTATGATTTTGAGAAGCAGTACATATAGGTTGCATATTGTTTTTGTCACCACTTATACCTGGCTGGTTATCAGGTTGCAAGGCAATTGCATTCTGTGGAGGCAATTGAACTGGGGGCACAACTGATGCAGTCTCTCTACTGCTCGTGCTGGTGCTTCGTCCTCTCTTGCTTGTGCTAGGCATCTCGACATCGGGGCCGTCTGATCCAGAGGGTGCAGAGGCATAGGTGCTTCAGGTCTTCCTTTTGCTTCTTCTGGTGGACATACTCAATCGGTCGTTTGTGAAATATAAAAATTACTAAATGGTGTCAGTATATTTTAAATTTAACATGTTCAAAAATAAAAATGTTTGTTCCTCTTAGGACTTTTAATAGAAAAGGTTTTTTCAAAGTTCCAAGCCAGGGTATTTTTAAGCTGTCCGCAAGGTGCACTCAATGACCACGTGATTTGTTAGGAAACATTTTTTGGAAATTTGTGTCAAGCATCCTAACTGATCGCAACTCCGTATGTGTTTACTTTGCGGAATATTTATTGTATGTACATTGTGTATCTTAAGCTTGTGTTGCACTCGAGGTGTGCACCAACGACCACGTGGTCGTGGTTTTTTGTAAAAAAGGAAAAATTGTTTGAAAACATATCATTCGGGTGACGATTCGATGCCAATTTTTATAAATGTTAACTGATCATAACGCCGTGCGTATCTTTTACTTTTCCGGATGAATAAATACTCAAGACAACATGCTTCGTTGTGCATTTTTTGCAAAATGTAACATGCATATGAAGGCTTCTTACCAGGCAGGCTGTGGCGCGAAAAAGGAACGAAAAACTGCGCTGCAGCTTCTTTATATAGTACAAAGGGGGATAATTCAAGTCAAAGTACTGGCGCACTGAGAGATGGCAAGCAAACAAGTGTTTCTTGATAAAATTCATCTATTCACAAATGGAATAGATGTGGATAATTCAAACCATGAGATAAAAAACAATTAAAAACTGACAATTAATGCATTACAATAGAAGTGCTAATGTTCTTTTTAATACATGTATGTAATGTAGAGCATGTCCAATAAAACATTAAATTCATAGGGTTCATTTGCTGCGCGGCAAAACCCTGGGCGGGAAACATTTTATGACAAATCTTCCTCCATGGTTAAATTCTGATCCATGGTGAACCCTGAAAGTTTATGATAAGTTTATGTTAAGCTAAGAACCATTAGTTTATGAAAAGCTAAGCACCTTAAGTATATGTTAAGCTACATGTAAGAACCATAAGTATATGTTAAGCTAAGAACCATAAGTATATGTTGAGCTAAGAACCATAAGTATATGTTAAGCTAAGAACCATTAGTTTATGTTAAGCTTAGACCCATAAGTATATGTTAAGCTAAGAATCATAAGTATATGTTAAGCTAAGAATCATAAGTTTATGTTAAGCTAAGAACCATAAGTATATGTTAAGCTAACAATCATTAGTTTATGTTAAGCTAAGAACCATAAGTTTATGAAAAGCTAAGAACCATAAGTTTATGTTAAGCTAAGAACCATTAGTTTATGAAAAGCTAAGAACCATAAGTTTATGTTAAGCTAACAATCATTAGTTTATGTTAAGCTAAGAACCATAAGTTTATGAAAAGCTAAGAACCATAAGTTTATGTTAAGCTAAGAACCATTAGTTTATGAAAAGCTAAGAACCATAAGTTTATGTTAAGCTAAGAACCATAAGTTTATGAAAAGCTAAGAACCATAAGTTTATGTTAAGCTAAGAACCATTAGTTTATGAAAAGCTAAGAACCATAAGTTTATGTTAAGCTAAGAATCATAAGTTTATGAAAAGCTGAGAACCATAAGTTTATGTTAAGCTAAGAAACACTAGTTTATGTTCAGCTAAGAATCACAAGTTTTATGTTATGAACTATAAGTTGATAATAAGAAATAATTGGAGCACAGTCTTGTTGGTTAAGTAAGATCCAAACTTACCAAATTTTAAAACAGTTGGATAAGATTGAAACAAAATAATCTGAGGACATAAACTTTTACAAGTAAATAGATTTGCAGCAAGCTTTTTAATGTACTTTCAGTAAGGGGTATTTTAAGTTTAAAACAACCAAACAGCTAATTATCTAAGATTGAATAAATTATGCATCGATTTATAAAAAGTTTAAAGAGATTGAATGCTTTAAATACGATTTTTAATCTATTTTATTAGGAAATGGAAGAGGAAGTAAATGTACACTATGGAGAAATGCTTTTCCAAAAGGCACATGACCAGATATTGACCAATCAAATTCAACGTCTGCTAATGTGCTTTGATGTATACTTGGAAACAGAACTACAAAATGCAGAGGAGGGTCCTAAAGAGATATCAAAAGAAAAGGTGTATGCTAGAATTGCAAGGTATAATATTTTGGCTTTTCAGATGAGGTACCATATACATGTAACACTTTATTTCACAACGGTACAATTTTTGCTGGTTGATGAGAATCCCTAAACTATTCATTTAACAGATACATATAAATACACATTCACCAACCACAATAATAAAACTTGCATTTTTTTTACACTCTTCACTATACAGTTTAATGTTGTTATTTATGGGAGCAAGGCTACACTAAATAGAATTCTATCAACATGACAGATGTGTGTTGCATCAAGCAGAGATTGTTAAGCTTTTAAAAGCATATGTGTACACTCTTTCTCTTATGCTGGTAAGCATTACATTTTGCAGTTTGGTTCATTTATTTGTGTTTCAAAATAATGTTGTTTTTTTGGTGTCGAATGACTTTGCCTTTGCTGTTCTTAGAATTATAGCCTGACATCAACTACATGGTTAGGTGATTGTGGTTTGGAATGATGTTTTTGGACATACATGTATTTAACAATTTGAAAAACATATACCTTACCTCTACGGGATAAATGATCAGTAATTTTGTTGTTACTTTTTTCACAAGATATAAATATTTCCTTAAAAAAACATGTCCAAGCCATTTGTCTACACTGCAATTCTCTAGTTGCACAAATGATAAAAGTACCTCAAATGCATTTTAAATCCCAGTTTTCATAGAACAGTTAAGAATTTTAAATTGATAAGAATTTTAAATTGATAATTATATTTTGTTATCATGCTTCTTTCTCATTGTTTCAGGGGTCCAAACAGAACCAAACCATACAAGTTTTGTCCAGAAGTTGGAATATTTTCTCATCGTTAACCAAGACATTAACATTGATTTTTAAAAGGCATCATTTCATTCATTTTTAACATGAGTACGATTCCAATAAAAATTTCTATTACAAGTATAAATTTGCTTTTTTTCTCATGTGCAAGCAAAGTTTTTTGGGTGTATATTGGAATCACCCTGTCTGTCTGTCTGTCTCATACCAGGTAAGCACAACTCTTTCAAACTTCTTGACGGATTTTAATGAAACTGTACATGAAGAATGTTCATAATGTGCATGTACATCCCATAGAGATGTGTTCGATTAAAATTCAACATTTGATATTTAGAGGAGATAATTGGACATACAACGTTAAAAATCTGTCAAAGTAAAAAGTAGCCAGATTTCATTAAACAGGAAGTAGGTGAGCAACACATAACCTGAAAATTGATATCTTATAGTTTGCAGCCCAATGCTGATGCTATATACCAAATATCAAGAGGCAGTAATTAGCAGTTGCATAGAAAACTGTTACAAATCTATTTCCCTGCCTATCGTTGGTCTGCCTGACTACCATAGAAAATAATGAGATGTGGAATAAGTGTATGCGACACAGCCCACAATTAAACGGCAATTTAGAAAAACCATATGGACAACCGCCAGTATCCAACATTCACCATTTTATAGTCAGATATTCACTCTGTAAAAAAAATATTACACAACACACAAATTTAGGTGGTGAAGAATCTTAGCATGACCTTGTTACTCTACAGAATACAAAACTGGGTAACATGCAAAATTGGTGTAAAAATGTGTATGTGTATGTTATCAATTTGTTAAATTTCAGAAAGGGTTTTGAGTTTCGAATTACAACATACAGATAAAAATGTTATTGGATGCATAGCTTGCTAGTAGCTAGTGGTTTGTTTTCAGATTCATACCATGGTAGATGAAATATTTATTTCCAGAGATTATATTGTGTTGATGATGCACTGAAGTTATCAATATTTGTAAGGGGCTTTTGTTATGTCTCAAATTTGATCTTTGGTATTTCTAACAAATCGAGCAAACCATGGCAATATACAGAGACGTCAAATTTTGTTTAACTAGTTTTATTCAGAAACATAACAAAATATGTTTTATAAAAACTGTAAAATTTTAATTCACCTGCATATCCAAAATATAGAAAACAAAATGAATAATAAACTAAATAAAAGCATAATTTTACAAACAGAAAATTGTAAAACAAAAGAAAAATACATTTTTGAAAAAATAAATATTCTTCATTGTTTTGAATCATATGTATTACTGGTAATAATCCTATAAATATTTTAATATTATTTTAAGCTTCATGTTCCTATTCTAAACTAGAAAAACTGTGAGCTGCAGCTCACAAATAAATACCCCCACCCCCAAAAAAATTAATCAGATAAAATTTAGAATAGGAGATGCACATCTACATTATGTCACAAAGATTGTGTGTAGGTTTCATGAAAATTCATCAAGGGGTTTAGGAGGAGTTGCAGATAAGAGATGGGCACCCCTATGTAGTCGAATGGCTGAGTCCATGTATTGCTATGGGAAACCCCAAAATCATTCTGATCAAACTTTCAAATAGTAGGTGCACATCTATATTATGTTATTAAGATTGTGTAAAAGTTTCATGACAATCCATCAAGGGGTTTAGGATGAGTTGTGGATAAGAGATGGGTACCCCCATGTAGTCGAATAGCTATGTCCATGTTTTGCTATGGGAAACCCCAAAAACCATTCTGATCAAATTTTAAATAGTAGATGCACATTTACATTTTGTCACAACAATTGTGTGCAAGTTTCATGAAAATCCATCAAGGGGTTTAGAAGGAGTTGCGGATAAGAGACGGGTACCCTGTAGTCAATGGCTAAGTCCATGTTTTGGTATAGGAAACCCCAAAAATCATTCTGATCAAATTTTAAAATAGTAGGTGCACATCTACATTATGTCACAAAAATTGTGTGTAAGTTTCATGAAAATCCATCAAGGGGTTTAGAAGGAGTTGCGGATAAGAAATGGGTACCCCCATGTAGTCGCATGGCTAAGTCCATGTTTAGCTATGGGAAACCCCAAAAACCATTCTGATCAAATTTTAAAATAGTAAGTGCACATCTACATTATGTCATTACAATTGTGTGTAAGTTTCATGAAAATCCATCAAGGGGTTTACGAGGAGTTGCGGATAAGAGATGGGTACCCCCATGTAGGTGAATGGCTAAGTCCATGTTTTGCTATGGGAAACCCTCAAAATCATTCTGATCAAATTTTAAAATAGTAGGTGCACATCTACATTATGTCACAAAGATTGTGTGTAAGTTTCATGAAAATCCACCAAGGGGTTTAGGAGGAGTTGCGGATAAGAGATGGGTACCCTGAAGTGTAACGGAAGGACGGACGGACACCCCTATCACTATATACCCCCACTTTTGAAGTGGGGGGGTATAAAAAGTATTTTTCACCATTCTTATTTGTTAGGATGTTTGAAAGTTTCTTTTGTACTCTGGTGCTATATAGAGTCCACAAATCTTGCATAAATCAAAGGCCACATTTACTTAGGGCTATTCCAGCAAAAAAATGACTCCACAGGGTAGATGCACTTGAAATTAAGGGATATCACCAACAGATTTAAATTAAAATTTGACCCCCTACCTACAATTTTCCTATATCAAATAAGACCCCCACCTATTTTTGTACACCCCACTCAAAAATTTTCAATATTAAATTTGCAGGAGCAACTAGGCAAAATTTTATCACATCATCCAGCCCCCAGGGTATATTTTTTTTCTGTAATAGCCCTTTGTGGATAGGCTTTCTTGATTAAAAAATTCAAAGCATCAATTAAACCACAATGACAAAAGTACTTAGTTGAGTTTCACTACATTATTTTTGCCTAAAGATGATAAGAAACAATGTATCGTCAGTTTTTGATTTAGTATACATGCATGTGTATAAAGAATAAATAAATGTGATATTATTTGAATGCAGCCTAAATATAATGCCTTATTATGGAGAACAATATTAAATAAATTTTTTTTATATATTTTTAAATACTTTTTTAATGCATTATACATGCATATAAATCATGAAGTACGCTTGTACTGACAAAGTTATAAAAGAAATAGAAACAACAAAACAGACAAGGAGAAGGGAAGTTTGAATATAATATGATTTTATGATTAAAATGTGCATCATAGTTTTCGCTATACACATATTTCTATAATAAATATCATAAAACAGAAATATTTAACAATTGTATATACATTATACATGTACATGTATAATAGCTGAACACTCTATAATCTGAGACTTCTTTCTAAACAACAATTACAAAACACATAATTATTACATAGAAAACAATGAAATATCAGGACAAGTTATTCTAGGGGCACAAAAAAATCTAGCTGCACAATCAGAGTCAATTGTGACTAAATTTACAATGATTACTTTTATTTTATAGGTAAAAATGTTTATTGATAATCATCACATTTTTCCTTTGATGTTTGCTGCTGATAAACCCTGTATCATGAAAAATAACAACAAATTTATCGGGTCAGTAGGTGACATAGCACATGTTTTATCAGTGCACAGACAAAAAAGTTCTTAATAAAAATACACTAAAAAAAACTTTTTAAAGAAAAAAAAATTGTTGCTTGTGGATTACCGATAAAGAGAACAGAGGACTTTTTAAAATACTGAAATTCGGTTCACAATAAACCAGTGATAAACTGATTCTTCAGATTCAAAGGTTCTATAATCTATATTTCCACTGTACAGAGAGATAGCCTAAAAGTATTACAGCCTATTTCATAAATTGTTTTTATTAACTTCATAAATCTGATACTGCAGGCTTTGTCTGCTATTATATAGCTTTTCCCCCCAAGTCCATAAAAAATGTTTTTAACATCACCAAAAACGGTATAATTGTATAAAATATTTATAATAGAAATATTGACAAGTAAGTATTTTGGCATAGCACTTGTGTAATATCATATTTTCTCATAAAAAGATTGAAAAGATACAAATGAGATTCTAAATGTAGTATGAGCATTGAACAAAACAGTTAACAAAACAAAGCTATAAACACTTGTGTTCAACATTCAAACCCAGGGAACCCAAGGTAGGAAAAAGTCTCTCACTTGGGGCAGAATGAGGACAACCTGGGTAATGTAATATGTTACTACAGGTTGTTCCAAATGTACACTTTTATTTGTTAAGAAGATCATTGACCCATACAAAAGAGGTCACCTGCATTCAGTTTTATTTTTTGACCCGGAAAAAATAATCTACCCAGGATACCCAAGGAGGGAATGTCGAACGCTCCCATCCATTAAAACTTGAGGACAAAATCAGCAAAAATGTGGTGAGTACTTTTTACAATGAGATTTTATATAAATGTATGTAACTTTTACCCTGAAGGACTTTTTGAGTCTAAAAGGCTGCTTAAACAAATGGGATTTAAGGAGCTTGCTAAACTTGTTCTTTGCACTAGATTATACGAGAAGTGTATATAAACAAGTGATCATGTTTTGCCATTCAGTATTTAAAGTGTGCATTCAATATTCACTGAAATCGGTAAAAGTTACGAAAACAAAATGTCGAAGATGAACAAAAACGACTACTGACATCTAAAATAAGAATACAATCACTACTCTCTCAAAATGTACATAAAACAAACCAAAAAATTTAAACAAATGGCAAGTAAGAAAATAACAATCTTTAAAAAAATCATGATTGGTGCAATATTAAACAAATATATAAAAAAATAAATGTGACAGATTTCATGATTAAATAGTAATTATTATGCACATTACCGTAATATATAATAATAATTTAGTGTCAGATCTAACCAAAAAATAAAGAATATGCATAAGTATAACCCTGGTACTAGACTTGGCTATCTCATTTATTTGTCCTAACATACTTATGTGATGTTATATGAACCTCTTACGAAGAATACTTTTAACTACAGAGAAATTTTCAAAACATCACCCGATGAACGACGACATTCTTAGCTGTATGATTTTTTTTAGTATATAGATAGACTTATGATTTCAGTCACATGAACTAATTTGACTTCCTAACAGCCAATTACTACACAGAAGGAGTACAGTCACATGACCAAAGTTGACTTCCTAAAAGCCAATCATTACACAGAAGGAGTATAGTCACATGACCAAAGTTGACTTCCTAACAGCCAATCATTACACAGAAGGAGTACAGTCACATGACCAAAGTTGACTTCCTAAAAGCCAATCATTACACAGAAGGAGTATAGTCACATGACCAAAGTTGACTTCCTAAAAGCCAATCATTACACAGAAGGAGTACAGTCACATGACCAAAGTTGACTTCCTAAAAGCCAATCATTACACAGAAGGAGTATAGTCACATGACCAAAGTTGACTTCCTAAAAGCCAATCATTACACAGAAGGAGTATAGTCACATGACCAAAGTTGACTTCCTAAAAGCCAATCATTACACTGAAGATAGCCCAAATTCACTTCCTATCAGCCAATCATCCTACAGAGGGAGTATTTTTTAAAGGGTCATATCTGAGTTGTCCTGCTTTCATTCTTCTTTTGATTTCAGCCCATAGCAGTCTTTTTTCTTTCTGTACTTTCTTCAAGACACCTTTATTTTCCAGAGCTCTCCTGGACAGGTAGGGCAATACCTCCTCCACAGGTCCGTATGGTACATATTTATATACAGAATACTGGTTTTGACCTATGAAAGAAAATTACTCAGAAAGTTACATACTACTGTTAAGACTTAAAATGGACTGCTGAAATCAGATCAAAATTGATAAAAAAAATCCCTTATTTTAAGGAAAACATTAGAATTTTTTTATAAGATTACACATGAAATATACTCAGGGCTAGTCCATAAATAATAAGATGGGGTAGGGGGGTTGGAAGGAACTTTTATATTTTTTTTAGATAGGTCATGGGGTAAATTATATCGACTTCCATTATTACTTGTAATAAATTTTATATAAATTTGTGTGGGTGATGGGGTATGGAACAAAGTGCCTTTCACCCCCTCTAATCTATTCATTTATGGAATAGCCCTCAATTAAAACAAATTAAGTAAAATGTATTGAGTATTTTCATTTCTTGTCCTATTTGATATAAAAAGTACTTGATTTTTTAGTACAGTAAAACTTGGTTATAACGAATTTCAAGGGAACAGGGAAAACAATTCGTTATAAACGTAATTCGTTGTATTGATATAACGAATTTCGTTATGTCATACAACGAATTCGTTATAGACTTTGAACACAAAACGTACATGTGGATATGTTTATTTAATTTACAATTATTACAGTGTATGTACAAACTGGGAAACCACTGAAAGTTATTCTAGTTTTTGAAAGAAACTAGTAATATCCGACTGTTTTTGTTTACGAGAGAATATTGTTTCTATTTTTGCAATTGCTACAAAAAGATTGTCATCTACATTTTCAACAGTTTCAAGCACACGACGAACTAAGTCAAGCGCAACTAAACCTTCACTTTTTGTTGGGATTATTAATTCATCGGACTGTTCATCATCAACTTCCGATTCCTCAGCTTCAGAGTCGGAAGTTAAAAGACTGTCAACAATGTCATCGTCCGTCCTTGTCTCGGTGGCGACAATGTTCTCATCAACATTTATAAAATCGTCCATGGTGATGCCAATTTGATCAAGCCGATGCTGGATGTTAAACAAATTTGCCAAAGGCACATCGTCTTCGTCGTCCTCGTCGTCAGAGTCGATTGTACTTGCTGTGTTTTCCTCGTCAGTCTTATGAAAACCTACTTTTTCGAAACATCGACTTATGCATGTTGATCTTACATCTTGCCACGCGACGTGAATCATCCTAATAGCCTTAAGAACGTGAATACATGGCTCTATCTTCTTATCGTCACACTGAAATAAAATCGTGTCTTGTATTTATTTTCTATTTAGAAAATCTTTGTTTCTAAAAAAAAATTGTGTCATTAATAAAACAGATACACAATGGAATGTCATCGTC
The DNA here is from genome assembly GCA_963971305.1 of Arcuatula senhousia. NCBI lineage: Eukaryota > Metazoa > Mollusca > Bivalvia > Mytilida > Mytilidae > Arcuatula > Arcuatula senhousia. The sequence continues at coordinate 33,441,798 of OZ020308.1, forward strand.
TGTATTTAACCGCATTGTGTTTTACCGTTATTTAAATCAATACACATTCAGCTGTTAATCGGTGATCTATTGAGGGGTAAACGGTTTATTATACATAATTGTTTATTTTGCAAGGTGAGTTCGTTTTAATACGGGTTAATTATGGGATCAGTTGATCCTGTTTAAATTGTGTTTGCATAAAAGTAATTTATTTAATTGTTTAGAGATTTTATTTTTAATTACTGACCTGCAATATGTACTGAATAAGTCTCTGTCTGTATTTAGTCTTCAGATTATAGATTATTCCTTGGTCCATGGGTTGAAGCTTGCTGGTAGTATTGGGTGGCAAAAACTGTACATTCACCGATTTCAAGTTTTCTACTTTGGGATGCGCTGAGCAATTGTCAACAAACATAAGAACTTTTCTTTTTTCGCGTGTAAATTGTTTGTCAATCTTTCGGACCCACTCAATAAAAATTTGACTAGTCATCCAAGCTTTTTTATTCCATTTGTAAATGACAGGCAACGAGTTCACACCTTTAAAACAACGTGGGTTCTGAAACTTTCCGATAACCAAAAGTTTTAATTTCTCAGATCCGTCCATATTTGCAGCTGCAAGAACAGTTAGACGTTCTTTGGACTTTTTTCCACCATGACAATTTTCCCCCTTCATTTGCAAAGTTTTATTCGGCAAAAGTTTGTAAAATAAACCAGTCTCGTCGGCATTAAATATATCACAAGGTTTGTAATTTTTAAGTAAATTTGGCAATTTATTTTTCACCCATTCATCGCAAAGTTCCTCATCTACAACTGCACTTTCGCCACTTATAGACCTACATACAATGCCGTGTCGTTCTTTAAATCGGTCCAACCAGCCATTATTGGGGGTAAATGTGGTATCACCAAGTTTTTTCGCAAAATCCTCGGACTTCGCTAACAATATTGGGCCACTCAAAGGAATGTTCTGGTTCCGTTTTTCCTTGAACCACTCGTAAAGAGCCGAATCTACGCTTTCATGTTTTGAAGAACGATGGCGTTTTCGAGCAGGAGACACTGACGATTCCTCGTAGGATTCAATAATCTTTTCCTTGTTTTTTAATATTGTACTTAAGGTGTTCGGCAGAATTTCAAATTTAGCTGCAATTTCCTTTTTAGGAGTATTTCCCGTTTCACAACATTGAATGATTTCGTATTTTGTTTCTAACGATATAGCTTTTCTTTTCCTACCAGGAGAAGCCATTTTAACATTAAATAAACTCAAATAGATCTAACATAGTTTTTATTGAAATAACAACAATTCACGTTTGTTTAATTAGATAACCTGTATTACCTTTGAAGTTTGTCGGTTCAATCATTGATTATCGCCTTTACCTTTGGGCATTTTTCAGTTCGTTATATGAGAGTAATTTTTAATGTGTATTGGCATTTTGGGAATTGAAAATAAGTTCGTAGTATCCGAATATTCGTTATAAACGAATTCGTTATATCCACGATATTTTACATTGAAACTGCTGAAGTTTGGTCGGGGATTTGAAAAAAATTGGTTATAAGCGTAAATTCGTTGTAAGCGAGTTCGTTATATTCGAGTTTTACTGTACTACTTGCTTTAGGAAAAAAGACAAACTACGGTAAAAGTGGTTTTTTTCCTGAGTGTGGTAAATTTCATGTTTTTCTTGATAAACGGGATGCATTTATTTTCATGTAATATAATCCTCATTTCATTTCTAAAGCTATTACTCCATATAAACTAATATTAAGTGTCCCAATGTTTTTACATGAATAAAGCGAAGTTAAAATCACTGTGAAAAAAATCTTATATGGTATTGGAGCACTATTGCTGTTTTGCCTGTCTGTTGTTTTTATGTTAGTGATTCCTTGTCTTTACGGGGGTTATTTGTTGACAATTTCAGATCTGGAGCCAGATAACAAGATGGTGAGCAGTGACAACAAGTCTGATTGAAGGCTGTTGGTTGTGTAAGAAATAATTCATAGCTGCCTGGGGTTTATTGCCGATTAAAACATGTTTGTTCTTAAATGTCTTTCCCTGAGCATGGCACAGTGGAAAAGAGGGAAAAATAAACCAAATCAACGAAAGGTTGGTTGCTTAGACTTATTCCACACCTCGTTATAATCATATACTGTGGTTTCATTATTATTCGTGGGGTATCAATTTCGTGGTTTTTGAGGGTGACTTTAACCCACGAAATTTGATACCCAACTAAAAGGAAAATAAGCATTGGTTTGTATGAAGCAATTTTCAGAATCACAAATTCAAAAATCCACAAACTAATCATTTTTCTCCAAACCACAAAAATTGGTACCCATGAAAATTGATGAATCAACAGTATACCAATCTGAAAAAATTACTAATACATCATACTAGTTGATAGAGGTTCATGTTAATACATGTACATGTACCTACCCAGAGGAAAGCTAATTTGATCACACATGCCAAGAAGTTGTCCAAAACAGATCACTTTATCTGATGGCTTGATATTGTATTTGTCCATACTGAAAAATAAAATGCAGAACCTTAATAATATGCAGGCTCACTGACATATTCTCCATTATTTCAATTTTCTAAGTCCCATTTCTTCTACAAAGATTGTAACATCTATAAGCGATATTAAAACATCCTACCAAATTTTATCAAGTTTCATTTTAGTTGAGTTTAAGAGATCATAATGATAGATGGGCAAGACAAAAACATTATACCCTACACAAATTTGTTGTGTTTGGTATACATGTATTAATATACTGTGGTTTTATCATTATTCATGGGGTATAAATTTTCATGGTTTTCAAGAATGTCCTTGACCTGTGAAATTTGAAATCCCACGAAAAGGAAATAAAGCATTGGTCAGTATGCTGCAGACTTAAGAACCAAAAGTTTAAGAATCCACAAACTAATCCTTTATCACCATACAACAAAAATTGAAACCCACAAAAATAAATGAATCAACAGTAAATCATATTGTCATGAATCATGTGACAAAACATATTATGATGCATGGGAGTAAGTAAGTTAAATAAAGTACCATATAGGAGGAAATTTTTGCAAGGTTCTAACTTTTGCTTTATGGCGAGGTCCTATTAATAGCTAAAATTAAACATTGCCAAATTTCATATACTACCATATAGCAGGTTATTTTCGCAGGGGTAAATTTTGGCGGTTTTTGTGTAATAAGGTATGAGAAAAAATTTTGCAGGTTTTATTTTCGCGATTTGTGAATGTGTTTGTAAATGATTTACATAAGTTGGATATTTCCGCAGTTTCTGTCTACCCACAAAAATAAAACCACTACGAAAATAAACCGCTATACGGTATATAGCGTAAAACACTCTAAATTCTGAAAATGCCAAAAAATTAAGACCGCTTAAATTAAATTCCCCTTTTTTGCATACAAATCGTGAAATTTTCAACTCGCTAAAATTAACCCGCTATACAGTATAATTTTACAGCCAAACAAAAAGTATCAAAAGGAACAACCTTTTTTCAATGTAGATGAATAAATAAGCAACATTAGGGACAACGTTTTTGTTGTCATTTTTTTTGTATTAGACTGTTCAACAAAGTTTTGTTGTGTATATCTTTATATCTTAATTTAAACTAATACCTTTCTACTGCAAATCTAACTGTGTCCTCATTATGAGTCGCTGCCATAACAGCAATGTGTCCTAAAGGGCGGCGTTTGACATGGCGAAAGACTTCCTCCAAGCAGCTATGATACATGTTGGTAGTGGCTTCATAGTTAGGGTTTATAGGATCTTCATAACCAATAGTCCTAGCTCTCTCTCTTTCCTGAAATATTTATGAAAAAAATAAAACATTTTTCCTTGATTATAATACATTGTACTGTGAAAGTACTTAAATTCTATTGCATCAAAATTTAGAATACAAGTGATGTTTATATTTAAAGGTGCTACTTTCTGAGAGAAAAAAAGCAAATATACTGTGGTTTCATTATTATTCGTGGTGTATCAATTTCCATGGTTTCGGCCTTGACCCACAAAATTTAATACTAAACCAAAAGAAAATTTAACATTGAACTGTATGCTGCACACTTATAAAGAACCACGAACTCAAGATTCCATGAAATGGTCCTTTTTCATCAAACCATGAAAATTGGTACCCATGAAAATAAATGAATCCACAGTATCATGGCTGAACTAAAAATTGCAATATGCATGTAATGGTAATCTAAAACTAGAATGGCGGTCTTCCATGGAAGATGTATGTCGCCTCTGTCTTTACACCATATACTACTATAGGAGGAAGCTACATGCAAAATATCAAGTCTGTGTCATGTAGTTGCAAAGAAAACTACAACTGAAATTTTTGTGACACCGCAGGACACTGCAGGCTAAGTTAGACCATGGATAGTGTCAAAGTAACTCCTACATGTATATGTAGCTTTGGAACACGTTGCAGGCGACATAAAACAAGATGACTAGAAAACTGCAAGGGCCTGTGTACAAAAATTTAGGTTTTTCCTTATGCATATGGTTGATATTCTTGGTGGTGGTTTTGGCTTTCTTATTTGATTTTTAAGGGGATGGGAATGTCTCTTTCAACACCATTTGTTTTCGGCCTTCAAACTCATTTTTATTCAAATGCTGCTAATGAGAGGTTCCTCCTTGAAATATGCATATACAGTATAAAGAAATTAACAATTTTATTATCTCCCATAATTATTATCAGTACTTTGTATTTTTATGGATATAAGTAAGAATATGCACATCCTCAAGATTTATATGTTCTTACATAAGTTCTTGGAAAGATCTTTCACGAGTGATAGAATTTTTCAGTCTTTTTGCGAGTGGAGCGCAGCAGAACCAGTCAAAAGACCAAAAAATTCTATTACGAGTGAAAGATCATTGCTGGTTTTCCAAGAACGCATGTAAGTACCTATTTCTTCCGTAAAAATCATTTTTTTTAAATTCTGAAACCTTAGGTGACATCATTCTAAAAACTGAGAATTTATAATAACATTGCATTTCATTGGTCGACATCATCGATCAATATCTGTACTGGCGGTTATTATTGGTTTATTGGCCAGTGTGAGATCGCTGCACATGCTCGCATCTAAACCTGGTCATCTCACATTGAAAAGAGTCATTTACGGAAGAAGTTATAAATCTACCAGAGTGTAAATTACCAATCTAAATTTCAAAATTGTCAAATCCCTCAGGCTTTTTTCCTACCACAACATAGATTGATCTAAGTCATAATTTGGTTTCCAGTTCGGCATTTTTTGTTTATTGTGCTATGCTCTTCATATTCATATATTGTTTAGTGTTTCCAATGTTTGAGGAGAGCACCTCTGATGAGTCTTGAATAGACCAAACATGTGTCAGGGGCAGCTAAAATTATTGTCTGGAGCTTTGTTGTAATTTTTATATCAGATCTGTAAATTTGACAGATTACCAAAGTGAAAACTATAGGACTCCATCTAATGCTGGACCATAAACATGATAAATATTCAACATATACCTGTTCCATATAGGCACCTCTAACCAGCTTGGCACCAAAGTAGAAATTCTCTCTTCTAGACAAGTCTACATCTATAGTCAGATTTGTAAGAGCGCTCTGTAAAGTGAAAAAAAATCATACTATATTAGTTAATATATATAGGTTGACAATTTTCAAAAGTACATATAATAGCAATGTCACCTCCATATCTTTAGAACTATAAGTCCTAGATTGATGAAACTTGGTATGCAAACTATGCATATGCCCAATAATAGCTTCGATTTTGTTTGAGGAATAACAATGTATTCTGATTGTGCCAGCAGTCGAGATAACTCTTGTTTTACTATGAATTTCATTTCTGGAAGTCTTGAAGTTCCCGTGAACTGGGTTAAGTTAACAGGTCCTTTTCACATAAGAACAATTGATTAGGTTCACTTAGAGTCCTGATACTTGACTGTTATTACATTATACCTTTAGATAAGTCTGGTAAGTATTAAATATGATGGCCTTTTCTTTGTTGAATTTCCTCATCATTTCTATGGTAAGCCGGCTAATGGCTGGCTGGAAATATGTTTGTTCTGCATCCACCATAACTCTAACGTCATTCCTGGCTGCATACTGTAACAAAAATGGATGTCTAATAAGTAATTCACAAAATATAGGTCATCATATATTCTTTATATCCTGGAAAGTATAAATATTCCTCCCAATAGGCAGTGTTGATATAAAAGACAATTTCACAGTTATCAGCCAGCGCTATATTAAATAGGGGGCAAAACTACTGAAAAAAGTCTTGAAAACAGCTTTATTGCTTGGCAACACACATAACTATAGTTTCACTACCAACACCTAGATTAGATGATGATTCATTAAACAACAAGGCACAAATCCTAGGACTCATGCTCAAAGAAGAATTAAAGCACAGAGAAAATATCACCATATGTGACAATTCAAACCTATCATTCAAAGGAAATCCCATTGAACAATTCCTTTCACAAGACAACTATCACCTATCACAGCACGGAACTGCAATGTTAGCTGCCAACATACGTGATACTATAGACAAAGTTCTTGGAATACCATACAGACTGGCAAATGAAAATACTAGCCGACAACTTAACTATCAACCAAGCGAGGACTACAATTATTCATTCCGCACACAACGAGGTCGAGGAGGTCAAGGTCGATACTATAGAGGTCGAGGTCAATATTCTCAAGGCTACCGTGGCAGACATTAGATATTGTCAACTTTATACTTAGCAAACTTTAATTGCAATTTTTTACAATTCTATTGTAATCATAATCTTTATATCATAATCATTACCTTAAGTTCAAACATAAAGTATTATATATACTTTTGTACTGTTTAAGCTGTGTATAGAATATTATATATTATATATTTTTTTTTCCATAAATTTTTGTTTATCTCTAAAGCTACAGAGTTAGCTACCACTTTAAACTCTTTTTAAAAAAAAAAGAAAATCTAAGTCAAGATTGTTTATTTCAAATTCTTCTAGATAAATGATTTATAGAAAAGATTTAAAATTTTCCAACTTATCATTCTGCATTTGGAATGTTGGGGGCTTAAAGTCTAAATCTTACAACAAACTAAATGATGAAAATTTTATCAAAGAGATCAAAGACTATGATATAGTTTTACTATCTGAAACACATATTGGATACAATACCAAAGTTAATATTCAAAATTGTTCATACTACTCTGTGTGTAGATCTCAATCTTCAAATGCAAGATTTTATGGGGGGCTTGGTGTTCTCATCAAAAATCATATTAGACCAGGAATAAAAATACTTGAAAATTCAAGCAAAGACTATCAATGGTTAAAATAAGATAAACATTTTTTCAATTTTGTTAATGATATTTATTTATGTCTTGCATATATAATACCAAGCAATTCAAGCTATCTTCATCAATCTGATGATGATGTTTTAGAAAGTATTGAAAAAGATATATCTTTGAAGTATAGAAAATGTGGTGATATTATATTATGTGGAGATATGAATGCTCGGTCAGGTTCAGAGCCAGATTTTATTGAAAATGATATGTATGATAACCATGTACCTATGTATGACGATTATTCTTATGAATTAATTCAAACCAATAGGCAGAGTTATGATTGTAAAATAGATAGTAGAGGAAAACAATTATTAGAATTATGTATTGCATCAAAAATGAGAATATTAAATGGTAGAGTCATGGGTGATTTACTTGGTAAATATACATGCTACAAACCCTCTGGGTTTAGTGTTGTAGATTATGTTATTGTCTCAGAGGAACTTTTAGATAATGTTTTGTTTTTTAGAGTTTCGGACTTTCTACCAAATTTTTCAGATTGTCATTGCAAGTTATCCTTTTCTTTATTAGCCAAATATACAATTAAATTAGATCAACAAAAATCAAAGTTGAGGGATTTTACACAAGCTTATCATTGGACATCAAAGTAAAGTAGTAAATTTCAGGATGTGCTATGTCATCCAGTATGTAAAAAATCTATTGAAAATTTTATGAATCTCAATTTTAATAATACAAGTAATCAAAATGATAGAAATTTTACATCTAAATTTCTAGACATTATTAATGAAGCTGCCGCAAAAGCAAATATACTCAGAAAGAAACCACCAAAGAAGAAAATAAAAACATGTAAGTGGTATGACAGCGACTTAAAGAGCAAGAGAAAAACCCTTTTTAGTAATGGTGAACTTATGTCAAAATTTCCTCATGATCCAATAATTCGTGGATCATTTTATAAATGCTACAGAGAGTATAACAAGGGGTTGCACTAAGTCGTGCTAAGCATACCCCCACTCGGCCATTCAGAAAACAGGAAGTAGATGACCGACTGACCTGGAAAGGGGAGGCACGTTACAACTCATCATGCTAAAGCTGTATACCAAATTTGAAATCAATCCCTTCTCTAGAAGCCGAAAAATCTGTTACGAAATATTGTCTATTTTTGACCCATAAAAAGTCTAAGTCAGCTCGGAAAACAGGAAGTAGATGATGGACTGACCTGGAAAGGGGAGGCACGGTATAACTTATCATGCTGAAGCTGTGTACCAAATTTGAAACCAATCCATCCAGTAGAAGCCGAGAAATCTGTTACGAAAAATTTCACTTTTCAAATTTTTTACCCTTTAAAGTCTAAGTTGGCTCGAAAAACAGAAAGTAGATGATGGACTGACCTGGAAAGGGGAGGCACGGTATAACTCATCATGCTGAAGCTGTGTACCAAATTTGAAACCAATCCATCCAGTAGAAGCCGAGAAATCTGTTACGAAAAATTTCGCATTTCAAATTTTTTTTCCCCTAAAAAAGTCTAAGTCGGCTTGGAAAACAGGAAGTAGATGATGGACTGACCTGGAAAGGGTAGGCATAGTATAACTGATCATGCTAAAGCTGTGTACCAAATTTGAAACCAATCCATCCAGTAGAAGCAGAGAAATTGAACCGGACGGACAGACGGACAGACAGACGGACGGACGGACAAGGTGATTGCAATATAGCCCCCTCTCTTACGAGTGGGGGTATAATAAATTACGTAAATATAAGAAACGCAATTTTAAGCAAAACATCATAGACAAATAAGACGCTCTAAGGAATGCTGATCCCAAGCAATACTGGAGCCTTATTGACTCATTAAAAGAAAAAAATGAAGAAAATATAACAGAGTCTGTTGATCCAGAAATTTGGGTAAATTACTTTTCAAATTTAAATTGTGTACCTGATCAGTATGGTTGTAAAATCTCTGAACTTAACTCAAAGCTTAAAAATATGGAAAAAATTAAAACTTTTTCTGAATTAGATTTTAGAATTTCTATTAAAGAAATACATGATGCATTAACTCATTTAAAAAATGGGAAAGCATCAGGGTTAGATGGTATCCCTGCAGAAATGTTAAAAGCAGGAAGCTCTGTATTACTACCATTGTTACAAAAGTTATTTAATAATGTTTTTACATCAGGGATATATCCTGTTGAATGGTCCTTTTTAAAGCTGGAGATGCAAACAACCCTGAAAATTATAGAGGCATTGCAATTAATTCATGTATTGGTAAATTGTTCAACACTATTTTGAATAATAGACTAGATAAATTTTTGATTGATAAAGGTATTATTAACCAATGTCAAATTGGTTTCTCTAAGAAATCAAGAACTTCAGATCATATTTTTATTTTACAAACTCTTATAGATAAATACCGTAAATTGGGATATTTTGGATGTAGTTTTATTTTGGTTTATTTGGCGCCTAACCAAAATGTGCCAAAATTAAACACACCAAAATAAAATTGAGAATGCATAGAAATAAATGTGCTACGAAAAATTGATAGATATGGCATGTGTACAAACAAAAGTAGATCTTGACTAAGAAACAAGCAATGCATTGAGTAACAATGTGAATTTTAAAAAAAATCTTTTAATTTCCATTTTTTTAAATTTCAAAATGAACATTTATGTTTACTCAATTTGGTAATTAGCTTGGGTATAATCACTTGTTGGTCAAATTATCATTAGACATAAAATGAGTTGTTATTAAAAGCCAAAACATATACTAATTAGCTTGGGTTTGGTAAAAACATACACTAATTAATGTTGAAGAGTAGAATTGTGAATATAAATTAATTCAACTATAGATGATGTAAAAAATTATAGAACTTTTTTTTTCTAAAAGCGCCAAAATAATACACATCAAAATTAAACATGACCATTTTAATCTAAAACCGCCAAAATATCCCTTCACCAAAATATCCCAATTTACGGTACACCTCTAAGAAAGGTGGTAAATAATATGCATGTTTCATCGACTTCAAAAAAGCTTTTGATACTGTTATACATTCAGGGATCAGATATAAGCTATTAAAAAATAATATTTGTGGAAATTTTTACACTATTATAAAAGATATGTATAAAAAAAGTGAACTTTGCATTAAATTGGATAAAAAACTAACAACATCATTTGAGTCTTTTATTGGTGTGAAACAAGGAGATGTATTAAGTCCAAATCTCTTTAAGATATTTTTGAATGATTTACCAGGAATGTTTGTATCATCACCAGACCCAGTTTATGTAAATAATTATAGAGTTGACTGTCTTATGTATGCTGACGATGTTGTTTTATTGTCAGAATCACAAGAAGGGTTACAAGATAGAATGAACAAGTTACAAACTTATTGTTCTGAGTGGTGTTTAACAGGTCGAGGAATTTACCTTTTAAGGATAATGTTTACATCAAACTTTTGACCAATGGTTTTTGAGAGTATATAAATGACTACGACCACAAACACGTGCTTTTTAAGAAATAATTTAACAAAAACTGACTTACTGAACAACTGTTAAAAATGAGCGGTGAAAAAATTCATTAGTCTATTTGCATCAATATAAGATAAAAAGTTGAGGTATAAATGACACCAATTTTCCCCCGGAGAGCATTTTCCAGTAGGGAGATTTTAGTGTTATGTTTACCTTTGTTATTGTCCATTGACCAATGCACCGAATGAAAAAGAAGTCAAAATGTGGAACATATCATTACTTTTTAAGGAGAATTTACCCACGCCAACTAAAACTACGTTGAAAACCCAAACTATTTGGTATTGACGAAATGTGAGCGAGGAAGTTAAAGAAAATATGGTTATGTTCAGAACTTTTCTATGAAAACGTCGAAAAAGTTTTACTATTTTCTCCCATTTGAAAGGTCAATTTTATAAAATTTTGATTGATTGATAGGTCAAATGAAATCTAGAAGACTCGACCTGTTTAAAAGTTGATATATCTAAAACTAAAGTTATTACTTTTAATAAGCCAGGAAAATTTTTAAAATGTGTAATATCTTTTAATAATGAACCAATTGAATGTACCAATATCTATAAATATCTGGGTATCACTATGACTTGTAGTGGGAAATTTCAACATTTATGTAAAACAGAATTATGTAAAAAATCCACAAAGGCTTGTTTCAAGTTACAAAGCTGTTTATCTTCAACTAATCTCAGTGTAGCAACACTACTCCACCTTTATGATCATACAATCAAACCAATTATAATGTATGGGAGTGAAATATGGGGCATGTTTAATACAGACTCTGTAAAATGTAAAAAGGTTAATGAGTATTTTTTACAAAACATATTCTCTACTGATACAGCAGAGCAATCCCATATAAAATTTCTAAACTATGTTTTAGGCGTCAACAAAAAAGCCAGCAACATAGCAGTGATGTCTGAGCTTGGACGTTTCCCTATTTACTTCTCTATAGTTTTATCAATGTTAAAATACTGTCATAGATTAGAGCAATTACAGGAAGGGCTTTTATTTGAGGCATATCAGTGCAACAAATCACTGCACTCCAGAAAAATCAACACTTGGTACTCTTGTATAAAGTATATAATGAATGAATTAGATATACCTAATCTGAATATGAAAGCTGGAGCTTTAGCTAATAATATTAAAAAACAATTATGTGACAACTATATTGAGTATTGGCATAAATTGCAGCATGAAGCCATAGCAACCAAAAAGGGGAAGCTTTGCACCTATTTTACTTTTAAACAGTGTTTTGAAAGAGAGAAATATTTAGAAAATAAACAGTTTAAAATAAGACAAGCACTGTGTAAATTAAGAATCAGTGCTCATCGGTTATTAATAGAATATGGCAGATATAAAAATATTTACAGATCTGAACGCCTCTGTAAATTTTGTTCACAGGGAGAAGTTGAAGATGAACGCCATTTTATAACTGAATGTAATCTTTATGAACATTTGAGAAACAATCTATATTTAGCATTAGATAACTTATGTATTAACTTCAGAACTATGAATAACTCCTCCAAATTTTTATGGCTGTTGTCAAATGAAGATATAAATATTACAACTCTAATAGGAAATTATATACAAGAATGTTTTGAACTCAGAAGAATTTATTGTAAATTTAATATAAAACTATAAACTGGTATGGCTCTGAACAGACTATATTTATATATATATATATATATATATTTGTGTTGTCTTGACCCAATTATACATGTAAAATCATTGTATTAAATTAGTATGCCCCTTGAGGGACCTTAATTGGAATAAACAATCTTATATCTTATATCTTATATATGATTTCCCAAATTCGTATTTTTTTCTATCCTCCTTTCATATAATCTGTCCCCTTTCCAAAATGGCTCTGTAAAGGCCTATTCAAGGTGAAGCAATACTTAACACATATACTTCAAATTTTTTTTAAGAAATGTGATGGTATCTTTCTCTTAGTTTAAACATATTTATTCAAATAAACATACGAACATTACATATACAAACATAATAACTGGCAAGGATTCGGAAACAAGCTTAAGCTTATACAAGGTCCGTCTCCTTAAACACATACAAAGTAAATAGACAATAAACATCTAGCACGCCTTATAATGTATGGGATTCAAAATATGTTGAATGGTGGTTAACAATGTGTAATAAGAAATTATGTAAAAAGAAGAAATAAAACGTACATAAGTGGGATTGAAATGAAGTGTAATTGAAAGAGCATTAATATAAAAATCTTTTGCTGTCTAGTAAAAACTTTTGCACTTTTAAAAATAGCTGAGTGTTCTGATCTAAAGTTAGAGCATCTGACCCATACAGCAGAGCAGAATATCAGTAGTAAGTGGAATTTGAAGATTTAGTGAAAACAAAGAATCACGAATGACAGAATATTTCTCTTGGTTAGAGGTAAAACAGAAAGGCAATTTCAAATATTCTTAATTTTACCTACTTTGAAAAGCAATGTCAACAAAATGGGCTCACTTCAACATTTTGTTAACTTGTTAATTAGATGGACATATTGGTAATGAAATTTCTAGCAATTCAAATAATAACCGGTATATTATATCATTTGCTTTTATAAGATTATGTATTTGACAGTTGGGGCTCCCCAAAAAAACGACATACAAACAGAAGGCTTTTCAGGGGAATCTTACAATCTCTATTTTGTAAAACATACCCTACATTGTACCTTTAAAGCTCATTGTAAATGACCTGCGATCTCATTAAAACTTTGCCTTAAATTCAAATGAAAAGAGGTTTTGAAAGTGACCATTTGACCTCAGGTGGTATTCTGTGGGAGCCATTTTTAACATAACTATCAAAGCTTGAGTTGTGACTTCTTCATCAATTACTTTAATATTCTACCTTTCAAAATGTTATTTGTTCAATTACTACTGCAAGATGTACCTGTAATTCTGAAAAATATCAAAATCCAGCACCCCCAATTTACAATTTAAAAATCTGTTCAAGTAAACAAGAGGCTCCCAGGAGCCTGAATCGCTCACCTGGTCTTGATGTCAACCCTATGAAGACTTTTGTATAGCTAAATGAGCCGAATGTTTAAGCAGGAAAAAGCTTTTCTCTATCTGCAATAGTTTTCATTCTATAGGCCAAAAACATTATTTTTCACCTTTAAAGGGCCATAACCCCTTAAAGTGGTCATCTGACAACTTCGACCCTATGAACACATTTGTAGAGCTAAATAAGCTGAACATTTAAGCAAGCAACAGCTTTTCTCTATCTGCAATAGTTTTAATTCTATAGGCCAAAAACAATATTTTTTGCCTTTCAGGGGCTGTAACCCCTATATGGGGTCATCTGACAACTTCAACCCTATGAAGACTTTTGTAGAACTCAATGAGTTGAACATTTAAGCAATCAACAGCTTTTCTCTATCTGCAATAGTTTTCATTCTATAGGCCAAAAACACTATTTTATGCCTTTAAGGGGCTGTAATCCCTATAAGGGGTCATCTGACAACTTCGACCCTATGAAGACTTTTGTATAGCTAAATGAGCTGAATGTTTAAGCAGGAAAAAGCTTTTCTCTATCTGCAATAGTTTTCATTCTATAGGCCAAAAACATTATTTTTCACCTTTAAAGGGCCATAACCCCTTAAAGTGGTCATCTGACAACTTCGACCCTATGAACACATTTGTAGAGCTAAATAAGCTGAACATTTAAGCAAGCAACAGCTTTTCTTTATCTGCAATAGTTTTAATTCTATAGGCCAAAAACAATATTTTTTGCCTTTCAGGGGCTGTAACCCCTATATGGGGTCATCTGACAACTTCGACCCTATGAAGACTTTTGTAGAACTCAATGAGTTGAACATTTTAGCAATCAACAGCTTTTCTCTATCTGCAATAGTTTTTATTTTACAGGCCAAAAACACTATTTTACGCCTTTAAGGGGCTGTAACCCGTATAAGGGGTCATCTGACAACTTCGACTCTATGGACACTTTTGTAGAGCTAAATGAGCTGAACATTTAAGCAAGCAACAACTTTTCTCTATCTGTTATAATTTTCATTTAAGAAGCCAAAAACATGAAAAAATGCTTTTTTTCACCTTTAAGGGGCTGTAACTCCTATAAGGGGTCATCTGACAACTTCGACCCAATGGAGACTTTTGTAGAGCTTTTGATGCTGAAGCAGTAGTGTGCATCAGATTTCATCTATCTCGTATACTTTATGATTTACAAGCCAAAAACAGTAGGCTGACCCCCCTGGTCTATTTTTAGTAACAGCGGCCATGTTTTTTGACGGATAAAAAATCCAAACACAAGTTTGGTGCAGGACACCCTAAGGATCATTCATACCAAGTTTCAGTAAATTCTGTTCAATAGTTTCAGAGGAGAAGATTTTTGAAAAATTGTTAACGGACGACGACGACGACGACGACGACGGACGCCAAGTGATGGTAAAAGCTCACATGGACCTTTGGTCCAGGTGAGCTAAAAATGGCAAGATTTTGTTCAATGGAGAGTAGATGAAGGTGAGAGACAGACCTGAAATCTATTCTTACATTATAAGAGCCCATGCTGATGCTGTATCAAATATCAAGAGGCTGTGATAAGTAGTTACTGAGTAAAATGTAATGAAAAATTTTTCAGCACCTGCACATCACTGACCCAACATTCACCATTTTATTACCTGGATATTTCACTGTATGAAATCAAAGAAAATTTATCCCTACTAAATAAGTATTAACTGTATTATGCTCTTTTGTGTTAAATTTTATTCCCACAAAATTAATAATGTTGAAAATTGACAAATTCGGTATTAAAACAGGAAGTAGATATCTGACAGACCTACTTTCGGTACTCACAATAAAATACCACATACTGAATACAAATATCAAATTTCAAGTCATTGTGATAAGTAATTGCTGAGAAAAATGTTGCAAAAATTTTCAACATTAATGAGTTATGTTGAAAATTAACTAAGTCTGTAAACAGGAATTAGATATTGGACAGACATAGTTTTGATACTTGCAATAAAGGACCTCATACTGCTCATATACAAAATATCAAGTCACTGTGATATGTCGTTGCTGAAAAAACTGGTTACGAAAATTTTAAACAATTAACTAGTAATGTTGAAAATTAACAAAATCAGTAAACCGGAAGTAGATATCCGACAGACCTAGTTTAAGTACTTGCAATAAAGGAACTCATAATGAACTCATACACAAAATTCCAAGTCACTGTGATATGTAGTTGCTGAGAAAACTGTTAAGAAAGTTATGTTGCAGACAGACAGAAAGATGGACATAGGTAAACCAGTATACCCCCCCCCCCCCCTCTTCTTTGAAGCAGTGGGTATAATAAATTTTTCAGTAATTAACCTCAGCAATGGTATTTAGACGGGACAACATATTCTGCATTTGTCTATCTTCTTCTTCTGTTAAACTGGATATCATTGGCTCTGGTATACCGTTCTACAAACAGTCAAAATCATTTATCTTAAATATTTGTAAGGAAGTTACAGTATAGTGGACAGTTTTCACTACTGTGGATTCATTTATTTTTGAGGATATCAATTTTAGAGGTTTGCATATTTGTTTAATGTAATCAATGTAAAAATAATGCTTCAATGGATTATTTTTGTGATTTACAGACACCCACAAAAAGAATGAAAATTGATAGGTACCCCATGAATAAAAATAAAATTAGGGTATATAGATACTTGTTTTCAAGAAGCCAAAAAAACTTGACATGTTAGGATAAACAATACATAACTTTGAGAAACTAAAAGAATGAGAAAAAAGTTCAGCTGAGATTTTAACCCTCTATTTTAAAAGCAAAATCTAGCACCCATGAATCTTAAATGCTATACAGTTAGCTATATATTGTACCAGTAACTGAGTTATTATCACTAGAATCATGCAAGTCCAGAAGGTCACACTAAATATGTTATGCTGTGATAAAATTAATCCTAAAAGTTTTTAAGTGTTGTTTTTCCTAGGTGTTATATGCCCTCTTAAAAAAACTTACGAATGATTTATGTTTTCTAAATCAATTAATTCAAAGGACAAGGTACAGTAATGGCCATATTTGGCCCCATTATTTAAAGAAAAACAAATCCCAAGTAAATGATTTAAATTTCATTAACATTTCAAGTTAGATGATTAAACTTTTAGACAATGGTAAACGTTTCCATCATCTACTGTAATTTTAATTTTATAAAGGCCTAAAGTAGTGCAAAGGTAACAAAATCGTCAAAAAATGTCATTTTTCATGCTTATTTTGTTATTTATAATGATCAGTGACAACGTAGACCATGGATTTCTCGACTGATTTGTTATCATTTTATAGTGCAAATTAAAGTTCATAAACAATAACTGTGGTCTAAGTAGTCGCTGGCATCTAAAAATTGAAAATATTATCCAAATATTATCCATTTTCCGCGAATTTGAAAGAAATCATACATATTGGCCATTTTTTAACAGGCAATTTCAAATAAATAACATAAAAAAATCGTATAAATTTAGTTGTTTTATCTTTTTCATTCACTTGACTAAATAAATAACAAAAAGACTTTTCTCTAGATCAGTTTTCTATTTTTCAGTCTAAGAGGGGGCTAAATACGGGCCTTAGCGCACCTTGTCCTTTAGTTCAAACTCATTGTTTAGGTTAATAACCTTTTGTATCTGAATACATCATTAACAGAAAGTCCCAACCTTTGCTATTTTTTCATTAAGATTTCTTTCTTCTCATCAAATATTTATCAAATTAACATTGTATTCTCCTTAATTATAGTGTTAAAAGAAATGTGTTCATTGACATAAATATTGATGATACATTCTTAATATGGATCATTATCTGACTTGTTTATATTTGTTTTAACTGAGAGACTTGGTGAAGGTGTTAGTATAAAGAATGTTTTTTTTAGTCAAAGAGATCTAATTATCAAAAGGTGGTGTTGTAATGATCATGAAATAATCTGTTTATAGACAATCAACAGTCTAAAACATGTTTATTCACATGGGGATTATATCTTTTTTTTAATTTTCAACCTATTCAAAAGCAATGAATTGCATAGAAATTGAATTAAATTACAATGGCTCTTAAATCCATCAACACAAGATCAAATCTCCATAGTTTATTCTTTTATTATACAGTCATTGGAACTGGGGAGAGAGGATACTCTATAGATAATTTACTGTATTTTCTGTTGTTGTTCATGTTGTACATTGCATGTTTCAACTCTGTTTTTATGTTTGTATTGTAAATGTATGCTGTTATCCCTTATTGGGACATGTTTGCATTAATAATAAATTAAATTACAGAAATTATTTTGAATAATTTGAACAGGCTAATACTGGTTCTTAAAATTTCTTAAAAAAAAGACAGATGAATACTTTAATTCAAAAATATTTATTTTAAAACAAAGTCCTAAACAAAATCACTGTTTGTCCAATTTGTAATAATATTTAGGAATTCTCGTATCTGAGAAACCAGTTTACATGGTTATTATGGCAAAATTAAAACACTAAAAATAATATTGATATAATTCTTTATACAGTATATGGAACAGAATTTAGAGACTTCATGTACACAAACAGAAAACTTATCTTTAATAACAAAAACCAAACAAACCATTGTAAATTCTTTTAGTAATGTTTTTGATTCAATCAACAAAACCAAAATTTCGAGATGTTAGAAATTCCATAATCATCGAGAATTAAGTTGTAGAATGTTTTTCTCTAATGTTTACAGGTAAAAAAAAAATGTAAAAGATCGCTCATCAATTGCACATGCAATTACGCTGAGAACAAATTTCTCTCTAGAGGTGAGAAATATTTTTTCACAACTGGTTGAGAGGTTGATAAATAGGATGAAAATTAGAGAAAAAAAGTTTCTAAAATTTCAATTATTTTAGTTACCTCTGCATTTGGTATAACCAGTAACTTGGAGAGACTAAGGTTTACATCTAGAAGATTGTCCCAATCCCATAAATCTACTTCTCTGAAAAAGAAAATCATAAAACTACAGTACTGACAGAGTAAAGTATATATCTGATGGAAAAAGTTTTTGGGCATGTTTAGAACCCCATCCCATAGCACCCTGGGTATTTTTTTAAGGGTTTATAATCTAATTTACCTACTCTACAAATCACATATAAGTGTTCAGTTGGAACAACCTAGATTGCATTTTCCATTACCCAGGAAGTTCTCAGTCTGTCCCATTAGTTAACAACACTTTTCGTACCTGGGTTTGCCTGAGTTTTAGTTCTGAAACCAAGCCATAATTTCATTATCTAAAAAATAATAATCAGGTCATCTCTATGATAACAATTAACAGTTTGCACTGTAACTGTGTTTGTATTAACAATATTGCTCCAATAAAATTAAAAGACCATGCATGAATTAATACTGTCTTTACAGCAGTTCTCAACCTACACAAATCCTTGTATATCTTAAAATGAACTTAATATGCATACACAGTCAATATTAAGACATACGTCTGACGTACGTTAATAAAAACGTGTGTCTGACGTAGTGCTCAAACGTACATTAAACATACGTTTCTAACCGCTGTACGGTAAATGTACATCAAATTATTGTAAAAACATATGTCAGACGTACGTTTATTAAACGTGCGGTAAACGTACGTTTACCATACGTCAGACATATAGTTTCCTAAAATGTATGAAGTTAGTAAGTTATTTATTTAGTGTGTTTTATTATGAAATAAAAATATTGCCAAGATAAATTTTTAAGGTGCGTCAGACATACGCGGTTAGAAACACCAATTTAATATGCGTCAGATGACATGCGTTTAATGTACGCCAGACGCACGTTAAATGCAGTCAACATTTTGCCTGTGTACCCCACATGCTTGCACCAAAATGAAAAATGCACAATTATGTCAAATGATACAATTTCACGTTTGGTGAGATGTCTTCTTGGTGCTAGCATGTAAAGGCATTTAATTTTTCAAAAGACTAATCTTAAATTTTTATTTTTTTGCTGTTTTTCAGTTCAGTCATTTAACCAATAATTGTGACATTTTGTCAAAGTAGTGATGATTCTTCTAAGCTTGTTTCTAAAAGTCTTGGACACAACTAACAAACAATAGGTGATCTGATCTCTATTTTTATTTTCACATCAAATTTGGGGAAAATATTGACCTTCAAGCTCCTACCTCTTTCTCTATCCATTTAAGTAAATTTTAGGTGCTGATATAATTTTTATTAATGTTATTTGTAATGCCAGAACTATTATCAAAATAACCATATCACACAAAAATATTTACCCATCTTGAGTGATATCAAGAACAGAGAACCATTTCTTAGATTCATCTCTTGATATTGGAACTCCCATGACATTTAGGGATTTCTGGAAATCCTCCTCTCTAAATTTAGCCAGTAGGATATCCCCTTTACCAGCTAATTTTTCAAACACCTTACGAGTTGTTACAAGTAAGTCTGACAACTGGAGCTGGAAATAAATAATTAATCTATATAAATGAAAAAAGAATATAATTGTACAACGACAGGAAGTAGGCGTGTGTCAGTCTGTCTGACCTGCAATCATATTCCACAATATTATGAATATGTGAGTAATGGGACCCTATGGAGATGCTGCATACCAAATATCAATAGCCTGTGAATATTAGTTGCTAAAAAAAAAGTTAATTTTTTTCCATGCCTGACAATTTTCACTTTTACACCCACAATATAACATTCCTATGTTTATGCACATTTTACACCAATATTGAATGGTCAGTGTAAATGAATCGAATAGTTTCCAAGATCTGATTTAGTAATAGACTTTATGTGATGGTTTTAATTTCCTAGTTTCAATTTACAAAAGCAGTTATATAAATGTCCATGTGCAAGCAAAGATGACCTTGTAGGCTTGTAAAATTTCTACAACTCAAAAAAATCAAGGGTTTTCCAAATCATTATCTCTTAATTTTGTGAAAGAATTTGAACCTTCTATTTTACAGAGTGTTATTGTTTTCCTTTTTATACGACCGCAAAATTTTTGCGATCATATAATGTTATGGCGATGTCGTCGTCGTTGTCGTCTGTGAACACTTTGGTTTCCGCACGATAACTTGAGTAAATGTTGACCAAATGTTATGAAATTTTGATATGATATTTGTTACCACTAAAGGAAGGTTGGTATTGTATTTGGGGATTGTGGCGCCTACCGTTTTAGAAAAAAGGGCCAAAAAGGGCTAAAATGGGTGTATTGACAAAACTGTTGTAGACTGTTTATTATTCATTCGATTTTGAAAATTCTTTTTTTATTGAATTCATCATTAAATTCTGTCAAAAAAATGTGTCAATGGTTTTGACATATTTTGCACTGTTATATTGGTACTGGGGGTCAAAAAGGGGCCACACCCAAAAAATTGACTTTTTTATTTGTGGTCCGATTTTCAAAATCTTTTTTTCATTGGAGTCCTTATGAAAATCCCTGCCTGTGTTTTCAATCAGATTTGCAATATCTCTTTCTGTTTTTGAGAAATTAGGGGTCAAAGGGGCCAAAAACGCCATTTAATAAAGTTTGTCAATGCAAATAGTTCTAACCAAAAATTAAGTTGTAGTGGGCCAGCCAATTGTTATGAAGTTTTAATATGATGATAATATCCACTTAAGGAATGTTGGTTTTGTATTTGGGGTTTGTGGCCCCTATTGTTTTAGAAAAAAGGGCCAAAGGGGCTAAAACAGGTGTATTGACAAAACTGTTGTAGAATGATTATTATTCAATTTTGAAAATTCTTTTTTTGTTAAAGTGCTCATAAAATTCTGTCTACTTAATGTGTCAATGATTTTGAATTTATGTAATTCACCATTACATTGCTACAGGGAGCTAAAGACAGGCCATGCCCATGCATAAAATCAACTTTTTTATTTTTGGTCCGATTTTCAAAATTCTTTTTTTCATTGGATTCCTTGTGAAAATCCCTGCCTAATTTCTTAATTGGATATGCAATATCTTTAACTGTTTTTTGAGAAATTAGGGTTTAAAGAGCCAAAATTGTCAATTGATACATGTACCGGGTATATAAATAAGGCTTTTTGTATTAGATGTTGATGTAAATATATATGTGTCATAAATGCATTTTGAAGTCCACCACAGGATGCATGCATGTGTCAAAAAGCTTTGTAAGTCCATCATGGGCTTCGTGTGACCAAAGCAATGGACTATCCATATTGGGCCTCCAACGTACAGGGTTCAACTTGTTGCGGTCGTATCATGCTGGGCTCGACGTAGCTTTTTTTATTCCTTTGACTGCATGGAGATACTTGGATAAAGGTAATAAATGGTAACAGTAATTGAATGAGCATCTTTCCAATTTTTTTAAGAATCTGATATATCAATCTAATAACTCACCAAAAACTGTGGTCTTCCAAGAGCTGTTAATTTGATTGCAACAAAGCCTGTCCTTTCTGTTGAACCTATAAATACACAATAAAATAAAAATTAAATTTTAAATAAAAATTTTCTGGAGAAAAAAAACAAATCCCTATAATCCGTCAAATTTGTGCTTTATAGCAGATATATCACCATTTAGTGCCTTTACATGAATCTACTGAATGTTTGTTTTTGTTTGATTTGTTTGATAAGTTTCTCCGTTTCCACATGATCGAAAGGAAAAGTGAACAAAATTATCAAAATGGTTGCAGACTATCCCAATCAGTTTGCAAGTCAACAAGTGTACAAAATTTTAAGACTATCCAGCAAACACTTAAAAAAAAGCAAGTTTAAGGTGCAATGGACAGACACACAAAAAAACTGCATGCCCACAACTTTCATTGGTTATGTCAATTTAAGGTGGTTAGGGAGTATAAAACTGAGCATCTTTTTCAGACATCTTGCAAATTTTTAGTCTGGATTTCAATTTAAGTGAATAAAAATAACACAAGAGATACAAAATTTAATTCTTTATTTTATTTTATGAATGAAATAAATATAACAAATATGTTTAAACAGAAATTAAGCTTTTTCTAAAAAGTTCTATTTTCAGGGGAGATAATTGGCGGGAAACTGTGTGACAAATTTTTATATAGAATTAGTTTTTCTTAAATATCTTAAAAAGAAGGTCTGTGACCCTGAGTTTTTATCATGTTTTTTAGTAGATAGTATATGCGGCTTGTCATTTGTGAAATATAATTAAAATCTGATGGGTTTCCAGCTCACAGTGATGCTAAATAACTCTTTTCCCTTTATAATCTATTGGAAAAATGATCTCTAGGCAACCAACTTTGCAAGGTCATAAATCTGTAAAAAGGTCAGTGACCCCCAATTATTTTTGCATTTTTTTAATGTTCTTTTATCAAAGTTTAATTCTGCAAAATTTAACAAAAATCTGATGGATTTTTCTTATACCCCCGAACCACCTTTAGTTTACTTTTTACTACTACCATATATAAGGCCAAAAAAATATATGTGTTTCCAGTTATCTGACCATACCTATTTTTTTCATGCCTACCCTAACATTTTTATTACCATTTTTGCTTAAGCACGGTTAAACTTCATTCCACTCCCCATTTACTCCAAGTAAAAAAAAAATAAGAAAAAATAAAATAAATAAACCTATCTACCTATTTTTTTCAGACTTGAAATAGGAAACACATATATATTTTTTATTGTTTGGCCTAATGACTATTTCAACACAAAACCCCTACCTGAAACAGCATCAACACATCTCAGGAAAGTCTCCATGTTTTCATCACACTTGGCTTCGTCTTCGTAGAAGTACGTTCTGGCACTGACCACCTTTTCTCTTCTGTCCAAGAATTCATCGTGAGCAGCAAATGGTTTATGGAGGGGATCTTTAAAACATGAAAGTATTGTTTAAATATAACTGTGAGAAGGCAAAATATTTGAAATATGTGTTTGTCCATAGCACTGTTAGCACTGCCTGGTCCAATGTCTAAGTGTAAAAGTCTGCCAATTATAGAATATGCTCATAAAGCTACATGTATATACGACTATAAGAACCAACAAGGCCAAAATATCATATAATGTTAAATTTGAATTTCAGTTTGCTTTTTCTTGTTTTTTTTGTTTTTTTCTGAGTTATAAAAAAGTTATTTCAATTACCTTTATATTGTTCTTGTTATTTTTAAATGCGAACAAATTCAAATTTTAATTTGCCTTTAAATATCTTCTTTGGGTTTTTTGTGAGGAAAAACTTAAGCATATTTGGTTTGCAGACATGCCAGAATAAAATCTTTGTAGCTGAAAATGAAACTCTTGAGATCTGAATTATTTTTCGAACTTTGACTAATATTAAAGTTTAATTATATTTAAATTACTACACCCGTACTTCAAAATAGTTATTTTTACATAGTTAATTATATTCTTTGATGACCAATCTTAATCGAAATCTCAAAGTGTACAGTTTTCAATGGAAAAGAACTATACATGAAGTAATATCCCCACCCCAAAAAAAAATAGGTAAGTATCAGTCCTTTTACTGGTACAAATGTATTTATCCCATTGATTGTACAACGATGACAATAATTCTTTTACGTCCTTGCTGCCATTAAGTTTTTTCCCCAATTACAATGTAAAGCTTAAAAGATTAACATTTATTTCTATTACTTAAAAATTTCAGGGAAAATATGCCAAAACTATACTGTTAACAGGAAATTTTTTGCGCCGTCTTATTTTCGCAATATGACGACTGAATTTTAGTTCACGAAGTTTTGAATTCGCGCTGAAATGTTATTGTCCATAGACTTCAATAGAAGACAAGTTTATTCGCGCCGTTTAATTTTCACGCTAGCAACATCATCGCGAAAATAAAACTGCCGCAAAAGTTTCCCAGTTTACAGTATGTGATATACATTCTAAGACTTTCAAATATCATCAATTGGTAAATTAAAGACAATTGTAATTTTTAAGCAATTGAAGAATGTAAAATTTTTATAATTTTTTATTTGGATAGCTGTGTAAATAATATTTTTAATATCATATTCATACATGATGAAAAACAAAGATGACTAAACTTTAAACCATTAGCATTCATTTTCCTATGTACTTGGATCACACTGGTTGAGCCACAATAATGACATCTTTAAAAATAGGGGGATGCATTGCTGCTGATAGAGCACATATTCAAAACATGTATATAGTGGTTATTTTGATTCCTAGAAATAAAAGATATAAGGTCAGACAGTTTTGAGTTAAGATGAGAAAAAGAGAGAAAATTGTGGGAAATTTAATGAAGTATATGTACAATATGTACCAAAGGTGCAAGGAGGATAGTTTTATTGTCACACAGAAGTTGTTAATACATTTGACTTTATGGATGAAAATTTGTGCTTAGTTTACCTGAATTTTTTACATCTAAAAAAAATACCTTTTCAAACAACTTATGCTAATAAATAGTTAAAATTTTAATTCATGTTAAGCTATTCTACATGTGAAACCTGTAAAAAAATGATAATCATGCATAGTAAATTAAATCTACATATACATGTAGATCTACATTTACATTTATGTTTGTATAATACAAATATAAGTTATAATACATAATCTATATAGTGGATTATCATTTACATTTATTTATATATCTATATTTATATCTCTATACATGTATCTAAAAGACTTGCAACAACTTTTTGGGATACAGGAATCAAAATTAAAACTATGCAAAGCAAATTTGTTACATGTGTTACATTTGTACTTTTATATATATAATTTATGCAAAATTTTGAAAAATAAGGAAATAGGAGATCTTCAAGTTTCAATATCTGAGTAGTAAATTATTAGTTATAATGCAAAATTTTATGATAGCTTGTCACATTGAATGAAATGTTAATTTTTTGTTTAAAGTTTCATTTACATGAATGTATAAGTTATCATTTATGTGTAGCCAGGTATGAAAACTACATCTAAAAACTTGGATGCAGAATGTTACTTTCTGAATCACTCAAAATTATGTAGTTACAGTTAGTTAAATTTATGGTACAAATGAGAATACACAGCTGGTGAATTTTTACCTGATTTTTGAAGATCTAAAATAAAGTCAATATAAAAAAATCACTGAAATACATTTTATGTTTATTTTGTTCACCTGTAATATCATTTTGATGCAACATTAGTTAAGTTGCCTTCAGCACTATCAACCTGTAATATTTATAAATGCTAATTCAATAGTCTAATGTTTGTTTTTTAAACATTCATATGTTAATAATATTCAGATAGAAAAGATATAAAACAACCGAAGCAAGCAGACTTTTATACAAATAAGCAATAATGTGGTATAATTATCATTTGTTGAGTACCATTTTCTGTGCTATATTAGTAGGCGATAGTCAATAAAAAAAAAAAATCCAATTGCAACAATGTCTTTATTTTATATATCGATTCCTTATAGCAACATACTGAAAACGTGGAATTTTCATGTCATGGTTATTTTTGCTTTATTCACAGCCTCAAAAATATCTTTTACACCAATAATATCTTCTTTAAGCAAAAATACATATAATTAGAAGAAACACAAACTTATTCCCCACCAAAAAGGTTACATTTACAAAACATTTACAAAAACATGAAAATATCACACTGTGAAAAATTCTTAATTCACAGTATGTAAACAACAAATTTAAGATTCCAAAGGAATATTTTTTTTTGGGGGGGGCACAAAAATTGGTACTTCAACCATAAATAATTCCACATTAATACAAGGTTAAGGCTGCAGATAGTTGCATTTCAAAGGTATTGCTTGACTTACATGCTTCAATTCTAAGCATACAAAATGTAACATTTAAACATGGATCACCAAAACATCACAAAAGCAACTAGAACATAAAGTGCAAAGTACTTGATACATACCCAATTCTTCTACAGGGGGCTGGTTTTCTGGTATACAACCTCTGAAAAAATAAATAAAACAAATTTAACTGTTTTTTCAATATTTTCAACATTGCAGAAGGCAAAAGTAGGAATATGAGTATTGTCACTGTCTGTTGGTTGTGTTATAGGGTGCCATTTTTTCTATACAAAATGAGTTCGATAACAGCCAGATAACGGGATATTCTAGTTTGTCATGTTTGTTTCTTTTTTTTCTTTCTTTCTTTATTCAACTAGTCAGGTTTTTTCATTCTTTGAATAAAGTGTTAAGCAAATTCAAAGTCTAATACATGTGTGCCAGGTGCAAATCTTGTCTGATGGAAAGCTGTCAAATCACAGAATGAATCAACAAGAATATTTCCAAAAGACATGATGGCCCACCTAGCAACATAGAACCCGAAAGGTAACTTCATACTGAAGGTAAACCTGATTTAGGACAGAAGGATGGACAGGTGATCATGAAAAGGTGGACAGATCCAAACACATTGCCCCTCTACTTTTGCAAGTGGAGCTTGAAAATTTCTATCATCAGTCTTCAAAATTAGCACAGGTCTGACAGGTCATGACCTGTAAAACCGTGTTCGTTCCTACAAATTTTTGCAAACTTTGTAAAAAATCTATAAAAATATTGGAAAATAATGGATCCAACCTGTAAAACTTAAACGCTTATTCCTTTGACTGTGTGATTATCAGATATTACACTTACTTTTCTTCCGCTTCTTTAGCTTCTTTTTTGGTTAAATCTTCTTCCACACTGTAGTCCAAGATTGACTTGACTCCAAACTGTTTATTTTTAGCTATCAATGGTCTGATGGCTATCTGGTCTTCTCCAGCAACAAAATGTCCATAAAATGTACCCTTCATCAACTTTGTAAATAATGTCCTGCCTAACAACTTTCGACTCCATTTAAGAATCTAAACATAAATTAAAAAAATAACATCTTGCTTTTTATCTTTCAGAGTGGACATTGGCAGTGCACAATACATTTTGTTCACAAAATTTTTTTTTTTTTTTATTTACAGGTCTTCTTTTACTATTGGGATATGGCTATCATACAACATAGCTTTATCTGGTTATCATTAAGACTACAAAAATGTATCTCTGTAGCGAAAGAGTCTTAACTTAATATATTGAAAATTTGGAATGAATTTCCCTATCAGCATGACCAGTATTGATTTTTAATTTTATTATTACAAAAAATGATCTGACTTTGAAGAGTGTTATCTTGTATTATAAATAGTTTGTTAATGACAAACAGTTATTTCTGGTTGCTAAATAGTGTTTTCAAACCAGTTTGAACCAGAATATGTTAACAACATGATGAGGTGTAGTAATGTAAAATGTAGGTTCAAATGTTCTTAACTTGATATGTTCCTTTTTAACTTTTGAATATTGGTTGCCTGAAGCAAGGAACCATATTTTGAATATCCGAAATTGGTATCTTATTTTCGCTTATATTTACGAAGTACTGTGTGTATCAAATACATGTATACTTTATAAATAATATTTATGCATAAAACCAAACAAGTCTAAAAAAAGGGTGTGTTCTTTACACCAGAGAAATACCCAAAACCACAAAGTTTCTGTTTGGTACAAAAAAATGTACATGGCAATGATTGAGTAATCTCTGAGCAATATTTGTAGAGTTGCATATTAAAAAGCGTTTGCTGCAGATGTTTTCCAAATTGTCAATCACAGGCACTTGTTTCTATCAATAATGGGGGGGTAGAGTATGTATAAAAGAAGGAGCTTCTTTTATACATACTCTACCCCCCATTATTGATAGAAACAAGTGCCTGTGTTGTCAATTGTGGGTCGTGAAATTACCCCTGATTTAATTACAGAGGGTGTTTCATCATTCCATAATGTATTCTGTATTGCATTTTTATCAAATTTACATAACATGTAGTACATGCAAAACTGTACATCATGCATGTACATGTATGCTTACATAAGAAACCCTAATTACATACATACCTCTCGATTATGGTTTACAAGAAACTCCACCGTACACAAATTAAAAACAGCTAAAGCTCTAACTAATTCAGATGTCTTCTTACTACGAAATGCCTCTTCTGCGTTATTGAAAGTTATATCAAGCCCATTAAATTTTGGAGGTTCGTCAAGTTTTTCTGTCTTTGATTTCGAACTGTTTGTCAATTCATTTAGATCAGTTCCAACTGTTGATTTTTGACAGATGATTTGCAAAGAGCAAGGTTTTCTCCTGAATAAATTATTAAGAGAAGCATTTTTTAACGAAAAAATCCTGACAGCACTGGCCATGTTCACGGATGTTTATTTTCAGGTCAAGGTCATATAAACATTGACACGTGATATTTGTTGTCGCTATTAAAGTTTAGAATACCCCGATCAAAAAGCTTATTTAGTTATTTTCTGTTTTAGCATAAGTGTATCTTAATTATTTTGTTTGATTTCATAATAAAAGTGACCAGGTAAAAGGCGTCCGTAACAACGAAGGTGTGTCCCAATTATCCAATCAAATTGAACCAAAATATATTTCCCGCATTTTTTTCAACCTTCTCATTGACAAGGGCTTGAATTTTGGTCATTAATATCGACTCAAAATCGACCCTCCTACTTTTTAATACCGTAGGTGTCGATTTTTTTAGTCGATATTAATGTTCAGATTTCACGCTTTTTATTTTTTATCACGCGACAAAAAGTGTCAATAACTTTCTTGGTCAAAAGTTGGGAGAATTTAAAAATTACAAAATTCTTCGTAAATAATTTATTAAAGAAGCGTATCAAATCATTAATGATCATTAATCGTGGGATATCTTATTTTCTCAGTCTTGATAGTTATTATCAAGCCCATGACAATTAATCAAGGGGGCTTGTTTAGGGGGGGGGGGGGGTACCAATATCCCATATCCCCATAGATTTTTCATCAAAAAAATTAACAAAAATATCCCATATCCCAATAAGTTTTGCCTCAAATATCCCGTATCCCACTAAGAAAAATGTGTGGATATCCCATATCCCAATATACCCTAAACAAGCCTCATCAAGAGCCCACAAGGAGCAAATAGAGAACAATTAAATGTGTTCTCATTATTAAACCATCCTTTTAAATTTAAAAAAATGAAAAGGGAACAAGTAAAAAATCTTGTTACAAAAAATGCTAAAATTTACAGGACAGAAACAAAATTTTACAGGTCATGGGCTGTCGGTCCTGTGCTAATTTCCATGACTGGTTCACAGGGACTTGCTCCCCTCTATCAATATTTTGTTAGAGTCAATGTGCGGTACGAAAAAAACAGGGACTTGCTCCCCTCTATCAATATTTTGTAAGAGTCAATATGTGCTGTACGAAAAAAAAACACATTGACCCTTACAAAATATTGATAGAGGGGAGGGAGCAATTAAGTCCCTGTCGCTGGTCAGTCTGATTAAAATCAGCCCTCTCACTTGTTCCCGTTTATTGATATGTCGCGTGGGACGCGACATCATATCAATAAACGGGAGCAAGTGAGAGGGCTGATTTTAATCACAGGCGTTTGGGTCCAGGATTTTATTTTATAATAAATAACGTGTATATTAAAATTTTCATCTCGTCTATATACTATTTAGACGAGATGAAAATTTTTATATGCACGTTATTTATAATAAGATAAAATCCTGGACCCAAACGCCTGTGATTTTAATCAGACTGTTGGCTGGTTTAATTTCCGAGCAAATTTTTGTAACATCTTGGGCTCTTTTAGGGTATATTGGGATCCACGCTTTCATCTATAGTCTACATGCATAGTCACTAAAGTTCTGGCATGTCATGCTGTGAGTTCTGAAATTTACATCCGTTTTATCAGTATTCCACATGCATTAAGTATGCACATATCTAAAACAGTGATCTAAAAACATGTAATAAAGTCTGAAATATTATAGAAAAGTTGCCTATTCTTTACAGAATTTGAAGGTTCGGAAATAAATTTTCATAGAAAATATTCTCAAACTTAGCTTTGCCTGAGGAATAAGATAGAAATGTCTGTCCTTTCCTGGTTATGTTCCTGAATACCCATACCTTACATTATACCGTGATTTATCGCGACAACCCCCTGCCTATATAAGTAGACCCTGAGATGATTAAAAACTAGCCACGGTCACTTGAAGGGTCACCGTATAGACAGGATTGCATACCTATGTGCAGATGAGGTTGTGAAACCTGGACCTGTTCGTGACATTCAAAAACATACAAAACCATACCCTGCCACTGATGTTGGACAATCAAATGCAGCCATTTTCATACTCTTTCAATGATGTTTACTATACTGACTAATTTGCCCTTTTGAACTATTACAGACTTGAAAAAAAAACCAATCATTTCTGGAAGCTGATCGTTCTATTATGAAAATAACATGTTGAATTACAGATGACGTCAACTTATAAACCTGTTCTTTAAGGGGTTGAACATTATGACCCAGTTCTTCGTATCGCACATTGACTCTAATAAATTATTAATAAAGGGGAGCATCCATGGGTGTCACCACTTACCATGTTACAATAGGAGCTACCCCCCCCCCCCCCGGGATTTGGATATGGGATATTTGTTACATTTATCAAGGAACTGCATTATATGGATCTAATTCCTTGCTTTTATTTATGGGATATGGGATATTTGAAGCAAAACTTTAAAGGGATATGGTACGTACCGGCCGGTACATTCTAATTGATTTGGGGGATGTAGGTTACTGCCCCCGCCGAGTGGTTAACATTCTAAGTCAGTCGGCTGAACATGAAGTAGTTAAGCGAACTACCTGAAAACACATCCTACCATATGGGACAATTACATTAAGCTGCATACCAAATATCAAAAGCGTAGAAATTGTAATAGCTGGGAAATCTGTTACCAAAATTTTCAGTTCCGTTTTTGACCGGCCCTTTAAAAAATCTAAGTCGGCTCGTTAAACAGGAAGTATATAGGTAAGCGACAAACAGGGAATATCATCCCACTGCATACCAAATTATCAAAATTCTACGAATTGTAATAGCTGAGAAATCATAATGCTGTTACGAAAAAAAATTCAATTTTTTACCCTTTAAAAATTCTTAGTCGGCTTGTTAAACATGAATTAGGTAAGTGACACACCTGGAAACGCATCCCACCATATGGGACCCGAAGCTTAATTCTGTATACCAAATATAAAAAGCCTAGGAATAGTAATAGCTGAGAAATCTGTTACGAAAATGTTTCCATTTTTGACCGTTAAAAAATTCTAAGTTAATTGGCTCGTTAAACAGGAAGTAGGTAAGCGACAGATCTGGAAACGCATCCCACCATATGGGACCCGACGCTTAAGCTGTATACCAAATATCAAAAGCCTAGGAATAGTAATACCTGATAAATCTGTTACGAAAATTTTTCCATTTTTGACCGTTAAGAAAATCTAAGTTAATTGGCTCGTTAAACAGGAAGTAGGTAAGCGACAGATCTGGAAACGCATCCCGCCATATGGGACCCCTACCTGAAGCTGCATTACAAATATTTAAAGCCTACAATTAATAGTTTCTGAGAAATCTGTTACGAAAAAAAAATGTGACGGACGGACGAACGGACGGACACCGGCATTTCTATCTTTTCGCTCCGCGTTGCAGCGGGGTACAAAAATAGAGCAACAAAAGTGGTAGCAATTCTTCCTATGAAGCTAGCGAACAATAAGCCAGTGAACAATTTTTAAACTAGATTTAATTTTCTCGGATTCTTCAGACGTCATATTATAATGTCAGTACATAGTGGTTTGGTAAATGACTGTCAACACGCGAATTGAGCCAGGTAATTTTTACTAACACTTTATATAGGCGAATAGAGAGTCGAAAGATTTTTTTATACGTGATCCCAATTTTATGTCGTATGGAAATTAAGCTGTAGTGGATCTCCGCATTAACAATTTATTTACAATTGGTGTCAATGGGAACATGTTTAAGTTCCACGAGTTCGACAATTCAATAATTTGTCGAATCGATAGAGCGCAGCCTTAATAATTTTTAAGAAAAGTTATTTCATTCGATTTACTTTGATAAGTATAAAGTTAATGGAATTGATTGTAAGAGAAATCTTTTGCGGAGTATAGTAAAAATTACCTGGATCGATTTGCGTGTTCTTATGCGTGGGGCATGTCATTCCATTTTTCCATAAAAGTGGAAAAAGTAATATAGTAAGTGTAGACTATTCACACATGTATAATAAAAAGAAGAAAAGCGGTTTCGCTGTTACTTGACTCACAATCAGCTGACAAGACAAATAATAGACCCTTGAAAAATTTTGTTATAACTTCAAAACCATATTCAAGACCACATGGGCTTTAATTTTACATGTTTTAGTGTTTTCTATCAACATAAAAAAATATCGACCCTCATTCTATGAGATTTATTCACTGAGGAGGGGTCTATTTTTAAAAGTTGATGTAAATGACGCTAAAATTTAAGCCCCTGTGTTTAAAATGTAACCAATGAAAACATACTTGAAGTATGAATGTTTGATCTAACCAGAAGACATATATATCTGAACCGAAAGGTGACCTTTCACCATCGAACAGCCGAAAAACATTTCGATCCGACAAAAAAGGAGTTTTAACAACCCAAACAAACCGAAAAAAAAAAACGACCAAAAAGTTGACCAGAAATATATTAGGATCTATTGGGATCCTAGATCCAAAAAATAACATCAGTCCTGGCCAGAATTAATGGAACTTAACAGCCCAAATTCGAAAACATATCTCACCTGAAAGAGATCTTAACAGTATGAATCCGAAAAACATGTTACCCTGCACTTTTACACTTGATCAAAAGAGTTGTATTATGGGGGGGGGGGGGGGTAGGAGGGGGTCTGATCCCGTCATCCCGAACTAATTTTTACAAAATCCCGTCATCCCGACTTAAAAATGAGAAAATCCCGAAGCCCGGTAAAGTTGATATAACTTTATCCCGGAATCCCGAACTTAAAATGTTCAAATCCCGGAATCCCGAGCTTAAATATGGCAAATCCCGGTGTCCCGAAAAAGGTCCTACCCCCCCTCTATTATATATCGACATTTAACCCATGATTCCAGCTATTTGAAAAACAGGAAGCAGTGTGTAAAAATTGGTTCAATATGTAGTCCTTTTTTGGACATTTATAAAGGTGTTCCCCAGGGATCCATTTTAGGACCTGTACTCTTTAATATCTTTGTTAATGATATATTTCACTTTGTTTCGAAAAGTGACCTATATAATTACGCCAACGATAATACTCTATCTTATAGCAGCAATGTACTACAGGATGTAATAACTACTCTTGAACAAGAAAGTAATATTTTAATAAAATGGGAGCCAACCCTGATAAGTTTCAGGCTTTTGCTTTTGGAAATAAAACCAAGAAGGAAAATCTTACTTATGAATTAGATGGAAATAATATTAAATGTGAAGATGAGGTTACATTACTTGGTGTTACTTTTGATTTTAAGTTGAATTTTAATAGCCATATAGCCAATGTATGTAAAGAAGCTTCACAACAATTGAATGTACTTAAGAGAATTGGAAAATACTTAAGCAAGTTTAGCAAAATAACTATTTATTATTCATTTATACTTGCAAACTTTAATTATTGCCCTTTAGTATGGCATTTCTGTAATGAAAGTAACACTCGCAAGCTTGAAAGATCCAAGAAAGAGCCTTGCGTTTTATATATAACGACGATACAAGTACATATGAAGAACTTCTTTATAAATCTAGGATGCCATCTTTGAAAATTAGACGCTTGCGCTTTTTGGCAATTTTTGTGTATAAAACCATAAACAAACTTAATCCGGTATATTTACATGATATTGTAACTCTTAAAGAAAATTCTTACTGTTTTAGACACCAGAATATTGTAAATGTACCAAGAGTTAACACAACCAGGTATGGCCTACATTCTGTCAGCTATGGGGCAGCTAAACTATGGAATCAACTTCCAAATGAATTAAGAGGGGACATGGGACTTAATCAGTTTAGAAGTTTAATTAGTAAATGGGAGGGGGAGGGATGTTCTTGCTCTTTCTGTAAATAGTTTAGCCAACCTTAGCTGACAGTCTGTTTTCCTGTTTTTATATCTTTTATTTATTGTCCATCTTTATGCTTGCATGATTTTGTTTTGTCTGCTTTGCTTTATACTTTTTTAGTGCTTAATAGTTTTATTAGTGCTTGCTGCATGTTTGCTATGCATGTTTATATGTGTTTTATGACTATGTAATCTGTGTCTATATGTCCTATGTCATGTGCTATTGTATTATGTATGTTTTATTTATATGTATGTCGGTTTTAAAAGCTCTACAGAGCTTATGTTTATTGTTTGTATGTCCGACTTTAAATAAAATTTACTTGACTTGACTTCCGCTTAATCCCGTTCTAGAAGCATTCGAAATAACTTGCAGTAAGGTTCAAGCGCGTTTGTCCCTAGCTGAATGCTCCCTGTGATACCCTAAGATGAAATAAAATTACTATGGGCTGTTGCTTTGGTAACAACAATAAAACGCTATTCCCTTGAAACAACATTATCTGCACTTGAACGGTATATTTGGTTGTATTGTTCGATCGGCTCTTCATATCCATATAGTGTTTGGCCTTTTCAATCTTTTGGGAGTGCGCCTCTGGTGAGTCTTGAATGCTTTTGAATTGTACATGTAGACCCACTAAGAACACAGTACTCGAAAACAAAGAGACCCATGTATGTCATGCGAATACACAGCCACCAATCGTGCTCATGCATAACCGAATGTTATGCAAAGAAATCCGTGAGATCGACTTCATGTTATGCAAAAGATCGACAAAAACCGACACCTTGTCACAAGAAATGAGAAAAATATCAAAACTGGAGAGATATTTTGACAATCCGTCGATGTGATGGGCTCGAGAAGTCTTTTTCCTTTTCAGTCATTTGTCTTACAACCACCACATGTATCATAATGTTCCTGAAAGCCTTTGTCATGAAGATTGAAACCTGATTTTTTTACAAATTGTGGTAAAAGTATTTAATCTTGTACTTTTTTACCAAGCCGATGGTGTGATTTTCATCATCAATTCACATGACAAACATCTAAAACAGTTTTATTTGCCAATTCAATAAGGTTTTCGCTCTGGTTTTTATAAAACAAAATATTATGCATGAGATTCCATTTTATGCAGGTCATGCATGAGATCGCAGAATAATTTTATGTTCTCGATGATAAAAGCAAAGTCCAAAATGCAGAAGCAAGGAAGTGCACGTAGAACATTCAAATGCCGGAAGTCCTAAAAAGCCAAAGACAAAATTGGTTGACATAAAAGACAACAACGCAAAACACGCACACTCACATCATAGCAAAAACTCAAATCAAACAGCTTACCTCTAATTGACAATGCGAACTCGCGTCGATATGAGAGTTAACGCAGATGCTTCGAAAAAATAAACAGTTCCTTCTTGTTGCAACATGTGCGGCACTATCAATTTAGTGAAGGTCGAATCCGTCTGACGATACCGATAAGTCTATACATGCATAATATATCGTCCATAAAATATCTAAACTTAATACACTTGAACAACCGAGGAGCAATATAAGAGTGCGTTGGCAGGTTTTTTTTATCCGACTTGACGCTCTATGATCAAAGAAATCGTAATATAAGTATTGGAAAACTGGGGTCAATGAAATAAACAAAAACTATTTCTGTCTCCCTCCGCTTTGGTGGAGAGACATATTTTTGGCCTGTCCGTCTCAAAAAAACCCTATCAACTTTTTAAAAACAGCTCAAAAGTATCTTATGAAAGTTGCAAAACAGCGAGCAATTTCTTAAAATTCTGTGAATTATGACAACAATCGGGGTGCAAATAAATGTTCAGTCTTTATTAACAAAACTACAGAACTAAGGGGATAAATCTCATATGTTAGAGAGAAACTGAGACAAAACAATGCAGAAATAGTTTGCAATGGTCCTAACTTGGTATAGGCATTTTAAAAGTAATGGACGTAAAAACAGGTTTTATGGAACCGAACCTCGGTGGTTAACCCTGGGCTAGACATCAAGGAAATCACAGCATTCCCCGCGAGCTCTGAAAAAAAACCTGAATTAGTTGTGATTCGAAAACTCAAAAAGCAGGAGCGGAAGGAATTACTACACAAAAGGGAAAATTGAAGTCATCACGGTTTTCATGGGGTTTTGTACAAAGACTTCCTTATGTGTCGATTTTAAGAAATAAACCAAAATATGAAGAAATAGTCAACAAATCGAGGGTTGTTAAGTGAAAAGACATCAACAATATAACGAAATATGAGATTAAAGGTTACGATTCTTTTTTATTCTTTCAAGTACAAGTAATTGAAAGAAGTTCACTTCACATGAATGAAGAAACAAATCAGCAAGCAATGGTGCACAATTCGTACACATTGGCATGCCAATTTTTTATTGGAAAAGATGTCCATCAAACTGTACAGATATATTGTCTATATCCTAACAGTTCTTGGTGTTGTCTGTTTTGGTGTCAACGATTTTGTCTTTGCCCTTTCAGAGCTTCGACATTGGTGCTTTTTCGCTTTAACGTGCAAACTTTGACGATTTTATCCCCGAAAGTATAAAAGAAATTATGGGATCTTATGCATTACATGCATAATATTTTGTTTTATAAAAGCCACAGCGAAAACCTTATTCAATTGACAAATAAAACTGCTTTAAATTGTTGACTTGTGTTTGGATGATGAAAATTAAAAAAAAAAACGCCTTTGTTATAAAGTACAAGATTAAAAAGTTAAAATACAATTTGTAAAAAAATCAGGTATCAACCTTAATGATAAATGCTTTTCAGGAAAATTATGATATATGTGGAGGTTTTAAGTCGGGTGACTGAAAAAGAAAAATACTTCTCGAGCCCATCACATCGTCGGATTGTCGAAATATCTCTCCAGCATTAATACGTTACCCATTTTTGTGACAAGGTGTCGCTTTTAGTCGATTTTCTACATAACAGGAAGTCGATCTCACGGATTTCTTTGCATAACATTCGGTTACGCATGAGCACGATTGGTGGCCGTGGAATAGGGCAAATGTACGCACATAGACCAGAAAGAAAATGAACCGAACTCAAAAGACAAGCTAATGTTCCTTAAACGCAACATAGGCCAGACGCTCAGACAATGACAAAACCCTCGACAAGAGAGGATAGCGCCCTCCAAACTTTATTTTCAACTTTTTTTAAAAAATTTTACTGAGGCACGACGTGCTATTCTGTTTTGATACAGGTATACTTGATTTCCGACACCTTATTATGATTGAAAATGTAATTAACTAATTGTATATTCAAAAGAAGAAATTACTTTTCATTATTACCCCCCCCTCTTTTGCAGCCCCCACCCCAAAAAAAGAATATCCCACACAAAAAAAAAAAAAAAAAAAAAAAACAGAAAAAAAACAAAGACCAAAAACAACACACAAACAAAGAAAAAAAATTTAAACATACGTGTAGCACTTATTTGGTATGCTTAATTTTCATTTTATTTTTTTGTAAATGAATGATTTCCTTGGGAAGATAAGTTAGCATAGGGCAAAAGTTGACCAAAACTCACTTAAACGCCACAACCTTTGATATGTTCCATGCCAAATCTAATGTTGACTCATTTATGTTTATTCCATGATATCTATGAGATCTGCCTGAAAATATCATAACAAATAATTGTCTCAGGATATGCATAATTATATTATTGGAGACCAAAACGAAAGACGGTACGCGGTGCCAGCATCCATCGATCTAAACGTGAGTCGGCTGCTAGGTGTTTTCCCCCTAGTGATGTTTGTTTGTTTACAGAGTGCTTTTTCATATACACTATTGCCACATCCCGTTGTTATCTATTGCACGGAATAATACCGGCTCTAGTTAACACCGGAAATTTGAAGACAGCCCGACCAATTTACGGTGCATGACTTTTGATCAAAGAAAAATAAGAGAAGATTATCGGCAACAGCTTATTATCATTATAGACTGTCATCTACCATTGTCCTCCTATACTGTCATTTTCTTTGTTTAAAATCGTACACCATAAATTCATTGCACTATCTTAATTAGATTTCCATGCATGATTATCATTTTCGGAAATACCACGTTTATAATTGATATTTGGCCATATTTGCTTACATCAGCATTTCTAAAAGGTACGTTGTACTTTTAAGAAATAACGTCATAATCAAACAACCTTGCCACATCGTGTGAACATCATAATGATTATGACGTCATTCTGACGTAATCATTTTTGGTGTAAACAGAAAAAATGGCTTATCGAAATGACAGTTCAAAAGACGAAGGCATCAAAATTTTATATAATGAGGCAATGAACATTACTTCGATTGCACATTATGCTAGAGTACAAGCCAACGACGCCGACTTGCGCGCACGGTACTGTATGTCACTCGCAGAAAAGGCAATGTGTGAAGCTGAATCCGTACACCAAGTTGCTGAAAGTTTGACCTGCACGGCAAGGATGGTGGCAAATATGACTCTTGACTACATTTCTTCTATATATGGACAAAACGAAGATCTATACCAGGATTCACAAGATATTTCTTCGGAAGAAAAGATTATCATAGAAACTCTTAAGCAGATGGGACAGCAGGGTAGAGAGCAAAGAGTAAGATCGGATTATTCTGAATCTGACAACTGGGAGTCACATGGATTGGTCGGGGAACAAGCGAAAACAGATCCCGAAGGAGATCGAGAAAAAGAACTGAGTCCAAGACAAAATAGGGCGGTGAGCAGAGAGGCCAGTGAATCAAGTTATGGAATTCTGGTCAACAATGTGAAAATTGATCAATCTAATGAAGTCGCTATTGAAAAATTCCAAGAACAATTTCCAGAAACACTTGAAACAAAAGACGCTGCTGCTAAAGATTTGCCAAAGGAATTTGATAGTTCTCATTCGTTGCCAATCTTATTTGAAGACTCTTACCAAGGAACTAGAGGAACAAAACCGTTATCTTGGGCCGAAAAGAAAAACATTCGAAAAATGCAAAGAAAATTGCGGGAAATTGATCTTGACGGAAATGAACTTGACCACATTTCAGAATCATCGGCCGATTCCCCATGTATTCCTGAAATCGTAGACGGCAAACTTCAATACAATTCTCAGATATGTAAAGAGACTTTGCTTAAATCCGTACGATTCCTCGATGAAGTGGAGGAAGGACTTTCGTCGGTAGACGAATCTCCATCTGGCGCGAGTGGTGAACTGTAGAATTATTTCTGTAACGCGTCGGTTCAGACGTCGATATTTTAGATTATTGTAAAATCTGTGATATATGCCTTTATTTATTTTTGAAAATATTGTATCTAATGTTATTGTATTTTAAAAATTTCTTTAATACATTGTACATTTTAAAAATGCAATTGATTTTCAATAGATTATATTTGGTCTTGCATAACAAAATTGCTATTTACTCTTAACTAGCCAAAGCTTTTGTTTGTACCTCCCTGTCAACTATCTGTTTTTTTGTTCTATATCCAGAAATGGGTTTTTCGTTGATGATTTAGGGATTTGTTTAAATCTTATTTATTGTTTTTTTTTAGTCTTGGGCCAATGCAAGACAGTGAGCAGTGACCTATGGTCATGTAGAAGACTGCTGTCTGTTTTCCATTGTTACTTTTTAAATTGCCGTTTCTTTATGTTGATTTTTGTCGCGTACACTTAATCCACATCTCTTTAACGTCTAGCGTGTCTAGTATCTAACGATTCTTTGAAATAAATGCTCCATGGCTCTGACTGACTGAAGTTGATTGAGAGGTAACTGGAGAAGCCAGTCCAGACATTTAAACGATTTTGCCAAGTCAGTGTGGGCTCTTTTACTGACCAAAGATGAGTAGGGCATATCGCCAAGCTCATTGATTTCCTTTTTTCTATTCGAAAAATGATTCATTAATTAAGGGGCCTGAGGCCATGTGGATACGTCTATAAAATGTTCTGTGGGCAAATGTAAAAAGGGGATATCGTTCTTGAGATTGATTTGAATCATTTGCAATTATTTAATTATTTCAGGCTTATTTCGATACAATATCCTCTTGAGATCTGGTTAACTGAATTCCTTGGTTTCTATTTATTAAACTAATGAAGAAAACAGAGAAGTGCCAATTGGAGGGCATTCAAATCACTCAATGTCCAACGTCCGAAAGGGTAAAGACAAAATCAGAATACAGGAACGAGAAAAGTACAAAGAAACAGACAAACATAACAAGAGGCTCCTAGGAGCCTGAATTGTTCATCTGGTCCTTAAGCCATAAGGGTCATATGACAACTACAACCCAATGGAGACTTTTGAAGAGCTTAATGTCAGAGCTGAAGGTTTATAGCAAGCAAAAGCTTTTTTCCTGTTTGCAATAGTTTTCATTCTATAGGGCAAACACATAAAGAAAAAACCATGCTATTTTGAAATTTAAAGGGCCATAACCCGTGTAAAGGGTCATCTGACAACTTTGACCAAATGAAATCTTTTGAAGAATTTAATTAATGAGCTGAAGCTTTAAGCAAGCAACAGCTTTTCTCTTTCTGCAAAAGTTTCCATTCTACCTGAGAAAATTAAAGCTTTAATGATCTCAGATTCTACAGGGCAAAAACATGAAATAACGCTATTTTTACCTTTGAAGGGCCCCTATAAGTGTTCACCTGACAGCTTTGACCCAATGGAGACTTTTGTAGACCTTAAAAAGCTGAAGGTATATAGCAAGCAACAGCGTTTTTTGCTGTCTGCAATAGTTCTCATTCTTGTTAGCAAAATCATACTTGTTTATTGTAAATGCCCCCTGTGGGACCAAATTGGCTAATAAAGAATTGTATTTAGGGCAAAAACAAGAAGAAAAAACATAATATGTTTTATCTTCAAAGGGCCATAATCCCTATAAGGGGTTATCTGACAACTTCAACCCAATCATAGACTTATGCAGATCTTTTGATGCTGAAGAAGAAAAGTTGCATTAGATTTTCACTAAATCTTATACGGATTAAAAAGCCAAAACATCTGTCTGACCCCCTGGTCTATTTATAGCAACAGCGGCCATGTTATTTGATGAATCAAAAATCGAAACATAACTTTTGTGTAGGACACCCTAATGCCTATAACAAGGAATTGGTTGGCTCTGAGATAACAATAAACAATTATTTTCTCAGGTTGGCTATAATTACATAATTATAAATTTTGTTTGAACCAGTTATTTCAGTGAGATGAAAAGTGAAAGTCATCTCTAAAAGTATATTGATTTTCGCATACTTAATTAAAACTTTAATCTAAATGTGTCAAACCGGTATTGTGCCTTCTACTTTACCGATTTTCTTTGCCTTTTAAGATACTTATCCGTATTGAATGACATGTTTTAGACTTATTTTTACCTTCGAAATAACTTTTGGCTTTTCCATATTCTTGCAAATTTTTATGAAAAAGTCCGAGAGCAATAATGGTCACATGATCAGATTGGACAAAATGGCAGAAGGTGCATAAATTTTCACAATAATAATTTTCGCATGATTTTGCTCTTATCTTGTTTGGATGCCTTATTTTAAACAAAACGTTTTGATTCAGACTAGCTCCCCTCATAATGATCTTGGTCTACACTGAATAATTGTTGTATTTATGTCATGATTGCAAAAGTTGTAGATGACGTATTTGAAACCTGGCTAGATCCCCTCTTCCCCAGCCTCAGGCTAAAGAAAACAATTTATACAAAAAGAAATTTTAATTCCTTCCTTTCCCTTACACATTAGTTCGGTTTTATTTGCACCTAAACTAGTGAACCAGTTATATATCATTGCATTTTTGGTTGCATCAATCTACATCATTATGTCACACCATTACCTGACAGTGCAAGAAAAAATATAATCAATGAAACAATAATATAAGGCAGGTTAAACCTGTGACATTCCCAAAATTACAATTAATTTTATTCATCTTTATTTGTTCGAAACTAAAAACAAACTAGCTTTTCTTGTGGGTCTCGAGTGCGTTTAATGATGTCTAAAATTTTCAAAGATAAAAGCGTAAAAAAGACACCGAAAGTGCAGGAAAGCACGCATGCAAAACCACACGTTGAAGGAAAATTCATCTCATAGTACAACTAAAATATTGACATGTGTACCATTATTGCTCCCTTCAGGAGCGTAATATGAGGCAGGTGAAACCTATAGACGCTTCCGAAGTAACAATTTTTTTTTGGAAACTAAAAACTAGCTTTTCTTATGGGTTATGCGTTCGATTAATGACATCTAACATTTTCAAAGAAAAAAGTAATAAAAGACGCCGAAAGTTTGGGAAAACAAGCGTGCTATACTGAAGTTGAGGAAAATTCAGCTCATAGTACAACTAAAATATGGACATTTCTACCAT
The DNA here is from genome assembly GCA_963971305.1 of Arcuatula senhousia. Classification (NCBI taxonomy): domain Eukaryota; kingdom Metazoa; phylum Mollusca; class Bivalvia; order Mytilida; family Mytilidae; genus Arcuatula; species Arcuatula senhousia. Next base: position 33,484,747 of record OZ020308.1, read on the forward strand.
TATCCCTTCCTTTGGGAGTGTAATATTAAAATTATCCAAAAAGATTGCATAGAATGGGAGACAGAAAAAATGCCTTCCTAGGAAGGGATAATTTGAATTAATCAGTCAATGTGACAGAATACATGTAATGAGGGAGGATTTATAGGATATAATTGGGTTGAGTTAATAACCATATTAATATGATCACGAGTGCAGTGAATGCATCTGATTTAATGAGTTCCACGCACAAGTGTAGAACTGAGTTGCTTTCCCGCATGTTTACAATCAGTGAATGAAGTGTAACTCAATTTATATAATCCTGGTGAATGTTTATTAATTGGTAATGTGTCATAAAAAGGTTGTGAAGATGCAAAAAGCATGTTTAAATCAGATGTAAAATTTCATGAGATTCAAACTGTGCTTGACAATGCATGTACATTTTTCTTTCACTCAATTATAATGTCTCTTCATTCAAATCCTATCTTGCACTAGTAAATGATGGCATATATTTTCAAAATACATGTATATTATATGATAATTTTTTTGCCATAAAATCTTGCAAACATGCCCCAAAAATCATTTCCAGCTGTTAAGGACAATGTGATATTTAGTATACCGTGAAAGTATTATTTTTCGTGGGGCACCAATTTTCGTGGTTTTTGTGGGTAAGGAAAACCATGAAATTAAGTTCCCAACAAACAGAGAATTTTGCATTGGTATCAATAGAGATTTTTTTAAACCCACGAATTCAAGAATCCACGAATATGCAGTTGACTCCCAATCCACGAAAATTGATCATTTTGATACCCACGAATTTAAGTACATATTTGTACTTTCACAGTATTTCCTGCGATTTTTCATTGCTTGCAAACTTTCTTTTAAAAGCTCCCTCTGCTTATTAACATTTCTATTATTTTTTTCTAGGAGAAGTAATAAAGTTGCAGAATCACTTGAGCTTACTCCGAGAAGAATATGTCAAATTGCAGAATCGTCTGGCAGATGTAGAAAAGAAATATCAAATAGCATTAGCAAACTCTGGACAATCTGCATCTGATGATAACTTTGTAGCCAGACTTCTGAAGACAGTTGCTGAATTGTTTAATAAAGAATTGTATAGGTTTGTTAAGCTAAAAATGCTGCTAATTGACAGAAATTTAAATATTATAATTTAAGAACAGTGGTAAATTTAAATGCAAAATTAACATTTGATAGCAATATACAAAGTATTGATTAATTTAAACTAAATTATTTATTAGATATTGGCTTAAAGTCCCAACGTTTCGACAGGAATGCCCTCTTCTGGGGCTGAGTGTTCTCTAAGTAGACTACATTTTCACTTACCTTCATTGTTATCATATGTGTGTTCTGTTGCCTGGTGATGACGTCACCTTTAACTTAATTATTTGACATTCAGAAAAATCCCTTTTCCACTTTGCATCAAAAACTGAGCAAAATGAGGGGCTCAATTAATAAATACCAGGCCCAGGATTTTTTGAAGCTCTAGTTGAAAAGTCTATCAGATATTATTAAAAGTCCACAATACTAGACAATAGAAGTTACTGTTAGTGCAAGCAGTTCCAGAACTTTTGTAAATAGAATTTCATAGGTTCTTAAACAATTTTTGAGAAACCACAAAAATTGATACTCAAGATATTAAATGAATCAACAGAACAATATACATGTGAATGACTCTTGTGAGGTATTTGTGTAAATTTTATTTTTCAGTGATATCCTAATACACCTTCAAGGTTCCCAACAAATATATGGTCATAAGTTTGTTTTAGCTGCCAGGAGTGACTATTGGGGTATTCCAGATCTTTCCTCTATCAAAGAACTAGATTTAGCAGGTAAAAACTACTTTTCAGGATATTTTCTGTGGCATTCTGTTTTTAAAAAATGGATTCATATTCATTGTCAGGACTGTCTTGTTAAAAATCCTATGACAATTGCATTAGTTTTACTAAGAACAGTTACAAAAAAAAATTGTGACTGGTTATTCAGGGTAAAAAATAGTCTACGAAAAGATCGTTGTTATGAAAATCTCATAATATGAGAAAAAATACAATATTAGCAAAATTATGATGTACAAGGTAAAATGGTGCATAAAATTATTTTGAAATTTTGCACAAAAAAATACTATACTGTTAATGACTCATTTGAAAGCTTCTTTCTATTGATAAAAATTTCCATTAGCATGATAAGGGACCATGCATTTAACTTAAAGTGGGGGGCTTGGTTTTATCCTAAATTAATATTTTGAAAATGGTATTTGATGAAAAACATATTTTTCAAGCAAACAGTAAAAAAATATATTCTGAAGAAGGTTTCTGCTACATAAAATAATGCTAATAATAACATAGATTATGTGGTGACACCTTAAAAAAATAAATATTTTTTCTGTGCAGTGCAGGGAAAAATTTTTTTTGGCAAAAACAAAAAACCAAGCCCTTGTTCAAGTTAAATGGTTTGTCCCTTACATTATTTTCTTGTATTTCATTCTGTTATAGTGTACTAAGGTTTCATGATTTATTTGTGGGGAAAAAAATTTTCGTGGTTTTTGTAGGTGAATCTAACAAAATATAAATGTTGTATTGATTCCTTAAAAACCGTGGAATTAAAAATCCAAAAAAGTATCTTTTTAGGAGGATCACAAAAATTGATCTCCCCAAATAAGCTAATCCATGGTATTTGAATTTGGGATTTATTTATGTTTAAAACAAACTGTATTATCTTCAGATATAAAATATGAAGTTGCCTTTTCCTTGATGAAATGGGTCTACACTGATGAGATTGATATCAAATCAGATGATGTTTTTCTGTTAGAACTACTCAGAGTTGCTACAAGATTTAAATTGAAGGTATTGCAAGAAAGGTTAGTAAAAAAATTTTTTACATGCTGATGCATATGGGATAATATGTTAGAAAAACTTTTCAAATCTTGAAAAATGCTAATGGCAACAATTCTAAGCCTTGACAAAATCTCTACAAAATTATATTGGTTTGTATATGAAAAATGATCTGAGTTAAAAAGCTCAATTTCTTGTTATGCATGTATATATTTATCAACTTTTAAAAAATGCAAATTTTAACTGTAAAGAAAGAAAAATAATATGCAAGCAATGCGAAGCTCTTTAATGTACATAGTTTGCCAAATTGCACGAGACCCAAATTATGATGAATGAAAAATAATTCTGTCCTCAGTCAGATTATTGGAAATATTTCGAAAAAAGGTTGCACATGCACAGAAAAATGGTGGGAAATACTACCACACCTTCCCTAATTATCTTGGCTTGTCGACCAAAATTAACTTTCTCTTGAATTGGATTTTATTTTGGTATGTGGCAAGCTTTTAGGGCAATGCCATTCTCATATTAGTTAGAATATCGGACATGAAACAATACCCAATATAACAACAACTTAAGATATGCAGATTGTGTAAGTTTTTATAGATCAAGCAAATTGTTTTTATAAGTTCTTTTTCTTGCAGATGTGAAAACGGATTAATGTCCTTTGTGAACATGAAGAATTGTATAAGATTTTATCAGACTGCAGAGGAAATTTCAGCTGAGCTACTCAAACAGCACTGTTCAGAACTTATTTCAAACCATTGGGTATGTAAATCTATGTGTATACTCATTCAAGTATAGAATGCAGTGTATCAGTTCATAAGTTAACAAAAATCTAAAGAATTGGTGTTTAATTTTTGAAATCATCAAGTTTTTTCGTTCTGTAGGGAAGTCAATATTTTCATCTATATTACTTAGTTTCAAGTGGTTTATAAGATGAATCTGAGATCTAACCAATTCAGTTTTTTCGTGTACTACATTTTTACTTGGCTCGAAATGACATTGAAAACTTTATTAATAATGGTTTTTCCATTTTTTTCTGTAAGGTTTTATACTGTATGAATAAACCCTTGAGCAACAGTTTTAAACTTAGTTTAAGGATGGTCACTCCTGAAATTTTGTATATCAAAGATTTAAGATTTTATGATTTGTGATAGAAATGATAGATAATTGTTTACCTAATCAAATGATAAATAGAAATCTATAGGTCTGTCTTCTAATTTCTGAGACATATGACATAAAAAATTTGGCGGAAAATCAGACTTCTATAGATTTTACATATCTATAACATTGTGACATTTTTGGCCATTAAAACCATGATTTTGTATCAAGAATTTCAAGAAATTCTATACAATTGGTTGTTTAGGTCAGATATATATATAATCAGAAAATGTCATAAATGTGCAAGAAATTTCTTTAATATTTAAAGGTAAAATCTAGAGTAGTTCCGAAATCAGACTATTATTCTGAAACATGAGGAATGACCATCCTTATTTATGCAAATAGTTTATATTTTCTATCTGAAGAATGATTTTACCAGTGAAGATTTTGAGTCCATGCCTGCACCCTTATTGTACAGTATGTTCAAGGCAAAGACTGAGTACCCACTACACACAGCCATAAGAGCAAAGCGAGAAGACGTGGTGTTCCTATACCTCATGGAGTTTGATTCACAGGTAAGACTACCCACTACACACAGCCATACGAGCAAAGCGAGAAGACGTGGTGTTCCTATATCTCATGGAGTTTGATTCACAGGTAAGACTACCCACTACACACAGCCATTAGAGCAAAGCGAGAGGACGTGGTGTTCCTATACCTCATGGAGTTTGATTCACAGGTAAGACTACCCACTACACACAGCCATTAGAGCAAAGCGAGAGGACGTGGTGTTCCTATACCTCATGGAGTTTGATTCACAGGTAAGACTACCCACTACACACAGCCATTAGAGCAAAGCGAGAGGACGTGGTGTTCTCATGGAGTTTGATTCACAGGTGAGAAGTCCATTTAGAGTGTACTAAAATGGGTTAAGGGAGTACGAAGGTGAGAAATTGAACATTTTCGAGATTCTCTGCCTTTATCCATTCATATGCATTAAAAATTTTCCAACATGTTTTTTTTTTAATTTGTTCAGGATAAGTTAGAGAATGTCCTTATAAACACTTTTAAAAAGTTCAAACAATTCTAATTACTAACTCAATGTTACAACCAAAAAAAAAAGTTTCATTGCTTTTCCTATGAAAAGTCTAGAGGAGTTTTATTTCCCGCCATATTTTTAGTGCTTTTATCTTTAAAACTCCCTTAATAAAAAAAAACAAGCAGAAACTGTGACTCTTCAGTGAGTTCCCTTTGCTGATTGCAGTTTTGATTTTAATTAAGTGTTTTGTTATGTTGCCCATTTTTTAATGTAGTGATTTGTGCCAGCTAATTTTAGCCAGGATAATTACTGTAGCGATCATCCATGGCTATATATATGATAGCTTTTCAGTAACTGACTTATCAAAAGCTAACTGATGGTTGGGGTGCCTCATTACATATCAAATTCAAATATTAATACACAATCACAACATGGTTTTTTTTCCAATATCCAATTACTACTATACTTTTATACTAAACATAATTTGTGGATTATCATGGTTACCAGTACTTTCAGTACTTTGATTTTGTCTTGGTCTTTTTAAACCTAAGACATTTGAATAAATAGCTTTAAATTATAAGTATCCTAACTTGTATATTTTTTGAGAAGATTAGTACTTACAGCTTGCAGTTCATGTCAAACTGTTAAAAAAAGTTTCAATGGCCATGGGCCATACATGTCTTATGGATACATTCCTGTAAATTTTGTCTGTTTTTATAATGTTCAGCTCTTATTTTTGCTTAGCTATCTGTGAAATTGAATGAAGTTGACACCAAAGGTGACCTTCCACTTGACCTTGCATTAAATTCAAGACAAGAAAGCATTGCACAGACCCTGATCAAACACAGAGTTGATGTCAACAAGAGAGATAACTCTGGAAAATGTCTACTGCACAAAGCTATCAAGAGAGGTTAGAAATACATTTTATGAAACATTATAGGAGAGCATTGGCTCTATCTTTCATTTTGCTTCCTGTGGCATAAAAAAATGACACAGACTTCGGGGCAATTTTGCTTGCTAGGTATATCATCTTAAAATTTTGCATGTAGCTTCCTCCTGTTTTTACTGGATCGTGTCATTAAATAAGCAATTTTATGCCTGTAACTTATCTTCTTACTATTTATTTAACATTAACAATCTAGGGTTTCTCTTTAAGAAAAAGCTCCATTGGTTTTAACCCTATTGGTGCGGGAGGGACAAAAATGTTCTTATCTGTGCGAGTGCGGGAGGGACATTTATGTCCTTATCGGTTTACTGCGGGAAAGACATAAACGTCCTCTTTACAAAATATAAAAGTTGTGATTTCGTCAAGGTATTTGCTAAAATCCCTTATTTGTTAAAGTGAAATGATGCATTATTTAACATTTATGACTTGGTAAAAATATTTGTTTTGCACTGGTGAAAAAATGTAAGGTCATTATCGCTTGCGTCACAAATGTACAATGACGTCACAATTATTTCCAACACTTTTTGTAACGTTTCTCTGATCGGTTCCCGCACCAAGAGGGTTAAACACTAGTAAGACTTGATTTGTCTTTTCATCTATAGTTTCAGAATTTTTTATGCTACAATTTAGACATAATGTTATGGGGTAATTCATAATTGTCAATAATTTACCAAAATAAACAAAAGGATCACTTTTCCAAAACACCCTCCCTTCCTAAAGAGTGTACAACCATAGACCAATCCCAAGCTCATCCATTCCAGAACTTTTCAGATATTAGAATGTCAAAATTTCAAAGGTCTACTGAGGTAAGATCTGACGTCATAACATGAGGAGCAATGGAAGCAACATGTTTACCATTTTATTTCAAGAAAAAATAAAAGAAACTTGAATAAAAAGTTGTATTCCTAAATTTTTAATAGTTAAAGAAACATAAAAACATACATTTGACAGGGGTTTTAGAGAAAAGAACAGGTTTCCCTATTTCATTCATCAAAGAGTAGTACAACTTTTCCAGTAAAGTCGGGGTAAAATGGTGGCTTTCTTTCGACCTCACAATCCGGATATTTATTGGTTCTGAGCATCAACAGTAATCAATCATAAGAAGTTCTTTAATAATCACACTTCCATTTTTATGTGCCAATTGGTTCAGCTTTACATTCACAGGTCATATTATTTTCAGATATTCTTTCGATATTATTTTCTCAATTCAAAATTATTCTGATTATAAAGGAGTATATTCAGATAGGGCCAAAAACAGCCCTAAATTTCAAATTTGTGACAGCTACGAAAAAAATACTGCTAGAATGGTCATATAAGACCTTATACTTTAAAATGTCATAAATTGTGCATGAATTGTTTACTCTCGTGAACAAAAGACACCTTTAAATTAGTAAACTTCTTTAAAAATCGCTTTTTTTGACATATTTAGCATCTTTTTTGTTTAAAAATGATGAATATAATGTTTGCCGTATATTCTGACCAAAAATAATTTTTTGGTTAAAACAATCACTTTTATGTAATAAATAAATAAACAAAAATTTATGTTGGTCAGAGCATGCGGCCACTTTTGATTTTGGCACAATAGTGATGAAAAGGAGTAAACAATCTACAAAAATGAAGATTTTCCTGATTTTTCTCATATTTAGGGTGCCATTGAAGGAAACAGTACAATTCTATCACTAGGAAACAATTATATTTGTTAAATATAGGTATTCTTTTAGCTGTTTTTAAAGCATTCATTAAGATTTCTTGAAAATAAAAAATCAGCTAAATTACAGGGCCACTTATAGGCCTTTGTGAACATATTCCTTTGATTACATTTGTTCATGCTCAATATTACTATTTTCCTTTGTCAATTTGAATCAGAATGGTTCATTTCTTTTGCAACGTTGCTGTTTTTTTGGATTTCTTATCTTATGTAACGTCTTATACATGTACATGTTATATAGTACTTGGTACCAACCCCAACAGTACTTGATTGCTCTCAAATAACATTACTCCTAATCCCTGTCTGTGTGTCCACATAATTCATAAGTGCACCTGCTACTTGATGGATTTTGATGAAAATTGACATGAAGAAAGAACAGCATATGGAGTTGTGCATGAAGAAATTATTGCTGTTAATATCATTCAGGGGAGATAATTTGACTTCAGTTTTTTTTTTTTGGCAATGTAGAATTCAGTATGAAGCAAAGGGTTTTCCTTTTTGTGAACTCATAGGATTCCTTGTTTTCTTTGAATGAAAGAAAATTGATTCTGAATTATAAATTAAAAGTATATCAAAGTGCTCCATCCAATTTGATATTGGAAAGAAAAGTTCCTCAGAAATGAAAAATATGTACATTGTACAATACAACACTAATATGTCTGTAATATTTTTTATGAGTAAAATGTAAAGGGAATAAGGTACATAATAATTGTTCACAGTCCATGCATGCATCTGGAGTCTATTTTGTGTAACATATATATCAATCTAAATTTGGTATAAAATCCATCACAAATTTGTCAAACACATTGCTTTCTTCCTATATATTCATTTAAAGCACTCTATTTCTTTCCAATGTCAATTATTCTATGGTTCACTTTTTTATCTAAAATCCAGAAAAGTCAAGTTCATACAACTTGGCCTTTGTACCTTTTGGTGCATCTTTTCTGTTAACACATCCCACATATATATTGCCTGATGAAGATAAAGCCAGAGAGTATGGATATAAAATCCCAATGTCTGTCGGATTGTAGTTTGAAACACCATCACCATCACTACTGAGAATATGGAAACGAAAAGTCCCGGTATCAAAAACCAGTAAATTGTCATTGGGTGTTCTAACTAGATGAGTTGGTTTGAAAAGTTTTTCAGGAGAATTGATGTCTGAATGGCCCTCATAGAACTTAACTTCTCCATTATGTTTGATTATTATGACTCTGTTTGCTCTCACATCAGAAACAAACAGGTTACCATTCATCCCTGTAGCAATGCTGTGAGGATATTTGAATAATTGTTCGCCATTATGATAGTCATATCTCACAAGATATTCTCCATCCCTGTCCATTATGATGATTAGTCCATTATTTCCACGTCCATTATTTGCTCCCAATATAATATTTTTATTCTCGGTCACATACACGCATTGTACTATCATGGGATGAACTGAAAACTTTGAGTCCACAATCTGTCTTGTGAGTGGGTTGTAGATCTTTAATCTGCTTGATTGGTTTGGAATGATTAAAAGTGATTCTGATGGTGAAATGGCTAATCCAAAAACTTTGACATCAAACTGTGACAGGACCTTTACTTTACCATTGCCTAGTTTAACATGCTGAAGTTTTTCTGATAAAGTATCTGCGATAAACAAAGATCCATCTGCAGAAACAGCCATGCAAGTTAAATGTTTCATATGTACTTCATATGTCACATTGAGCTTAATTCTTGCGTCCAGACCTATGTTTTTAATGTCTATCACTTGATGATCCTTAGATACCTTCAGATGGATTCTTTTTGTACAAGTTTCACACATAAGTAGATTGCAAGTCATACATTTAAACCTGATTTGGTTGTCCGTCATACATAGTCTACATCCTATTGGTATCTGACTTTTCTGAATTGAACTTGCAAAAGCCATTGTCAATATGACAAAGTAATCAAAATTTACCTACATGCTTTACTTTTTATCAAATGATATATAATATTGTTGTCACAGTACACAAGACTTTCTATTTATTTCTATTTCTAAGATAACATTATCGGTATATGTTTACATTTATCAGCAAGTTATCATTATCAAAATAACAATGATACAAAACTATAGTCTATCTTGAATGCATCTATTAATTTTAGTTCATATTGACTACAAACCACTATTGCATGCTAAGCCCCTTTTGTATTGATAAACACTGCTTTTAAATAATTTTGGGTTATTAACACATGAAACTTTGCTGAAGATATTACACTGTCACAAAACTATTAATTTTATGTAACCACTTACTACCTCTGCCCATCCATACATCAGTTAGTGTAACCATGCAAAAGGCAAAGAGTTATCTGTTACTGTGATTTAATAATTATTTGTGGGGTATCAATTTTCGTGGTTTTCGTGGCTGGCCTTTACCCACGAAAATTGATGCCACACAAAAAGGAAATTTAACATTGATTTGCATGCTGCAGTCTTCAAAACCAGGAATTATAGAATCCAAGGACTGGTCCTTTTTCATCAAACCATTAAAATTGGTACCCAAGAAAATTAATGAATCTCATAATTTTTTCACAGTGTAAATATCATAAAAGTGTTGACAGATAAGTGTCCGATTAGTTGGTCTTATCAATCAATTAATATTTGATAATAGTTCAATAATTTATTGATGGTCAGTTTGAATGGGGGCGGGGGCTTGCTTTTTTCCCGAAAAAAATATTCTGAAAATGATTTTTTCCAAAAAAAGATTTTGAAAATGATTTTTGATCAATCAAAAATTGATAGAATATTGCCAATGAACTTACCGGTAAGTTGTTTATTTTTCATGTAATATTTTGCTTTTTTAGGAGATGAATTTTCTGCAGAGTTTCTCATTGTAAATAATGCTGATGTTAACATGATAACCCACCTTGACAAAGAAACACCATTACATATGGTAGCGTCCTTTAATCCTGATGTGACTAATGTAGATACTATTAAAGGGATGGCAAGGATAGCTCAGAAATTACTAGACCACGGAGGCGATCCTAACCAACAAGATACAGCTGGGAGGTAGGTTATTAGTTGCAGGTCTTTAGTTCTTGTGTTTCCCCTTTTCTCTAAGTTATGTCTGGTTAAAACAAAAGTCTTTAGTTTCTATGGTCTTTTTTTCCACTGAGTTATGTCTTGTTTCCGTTTCCTTTAAACGACATGTAACCAGTGTAGACACTATGAAAATTTCCAGACCCTTGGAAAGGGATGGCAAGGATAGCTTAAAAGTTACTGTTTTTAGTTCCTATGGTCCTTTTTTCCACTGAGCTGTGTCTTGTTTCCTTTAATTCTGATGTGACCAGTGTGAAAGGGAGGGCAAGAATATCTCAGAAGTTACTGGACCATAGTGGGGATCCTAATCAACAAGATACAGCTGTAAGGTAGGTTATTACCTGCAGGTCTTTAGTTCGTATGGATGTTATGGTCCCTCTTTCCAGTGAGCAGTATTGGCTACCTTTAGTCCTGATGTGACCAGAGGTATTCTTATCAACAGGATAGCTGGCAGGTAGGGTTTCAGCTTTGGGTCTTGTTGGCAGGTATAGGGTTTCACTAATGTATCTACAAAATAGAACAGCTAAATACAAACAAAAACTTTAAAACTCATCTTGTATGTTTTTTTATTGAATACTCATGAGGTACCATATAAAGTTGCTAAAATAAAAATGGGGGGCGCAGCCTACTTGATGCAGAAGTGTCATTCTTTAGAAAATTTTGCTAAGTTTAGTGTATGTTCAGTTAACAATAAATAATATGAATTCGGTTTTTGTATCCAATTCATTGCATTGATATTTCTTTGTAGCACACCACTTCACTGTGCAGTATTCAGTAAGAATGAATCTGTAATGCAGGTCCTATTAAACAGTAGCAAGATGAACTTGGAACTTAAAAACTTGGAAGGTCATACAGCACTTTGGCTTGCCATTCAACAGGTACATTTTAACCATTTATGACCTTATTCTTTACAAAAAAAAATTATGAGACGAATGTAAAAGGATATTTCAACTAATTTAAGTGTTACTTTAAAATCAATTGAACTGTGATAATACTGTTATATTCATGTCACTGGCAGATTCTGAAAATATGCTAAGAAGGGTCACATTGACTGAACAAAGGGGGAGGGCAAACCTTGTAACATTTCATTAATTCCTTTTTGCATGTACCCTATAGCAGCTTATTTTTGAGGGGGTTATATATTTTGGGGTTTTTGTCTCGCCTGCGACTTTAGTCGCTGAAGGCGAGACATAGGTATTACTTTCAGGCAGGGGCGGTGATGGCGTAAACTTTTTTGGAAAATTAATTACAAGAAAAGTATAATAGCTAGGCATCTGATATTTGGTATACAGACAGTTCAGGTTATGGTCTACGCAACTGGCACCATGTCATTTGACCCTGACCCAAATTTCATGGTTCAGTGACTCTGTGAACTTAGATGTTTTTCGGGCCAAAAAAAAACCTTTGTAAGACTTTTGTGGAAAATATATTACAAGAAAAGTATAATAGCTAGGCATCTGATATTTGGCATACAGACAGATCAGGTTATGGTCTACGCAACTGGCACCATGCCATTTGACTTTGACCCCAATTTCATGGTTCATTGACTCTGTTAACTTTGATGTTTTTTCAAGCTAAAAAAAAACCTTTGTAAGACTTTAGTGGAAAATGAATAAAGTGAAAAGTATAATAGCTAGGCATTTCATATCTGGTATACAGACACTTTGGGTTATGGTCTATGCAACTGGCGCCTTGCCATTTGACCTTGACCCCATTTTCATGGTTCAGTGACTCTGTGGACTTAGATTATTTTTTGGACAATTAAAACTTTGGTCGAAAATAAATTAAGTTAAAAGTATAATAGCTAGGCATCTGATATTTGACATACAGACATTTGGGGTTTCGGTCTAAACAACTGACACCATGTGGTGTGACCCTGACCCCATTTTCACGGTTCAATGACTTAGTGAATGTTGGTCTTTTTTTCATAGTTTCTCAATAACTATGGTATCTAGAACAAACTTCAGACATTTTTGTGATGGTTAGGAATTCTGTCATCTGTCTGTCACATGACCTTGACCTTAACTTTTCTGAAGGCCCAGCTAGACCTTCAATGAGTTCTGTGATGGTGCCGACAGGCGAGACATACTTTAGTGTCAACTCTTGTTGTGTAATAAGGTATGTGAAAAAAAAATGTTTTATTTTTGTGGGACTTCATGACCTCAGTGGAAGATTAATTCACAGTTGTACAAATGTACTTATATTCAGCAAAATCATGTTGGGATGGGGGCTTGCTTTATTTCTACATTATATGGCAAATTCTAATTCTTTTCAAAACTGTGACAGTGTTGTCATTTTCTTTGTAGATTTTGGTTGGTTCAGGTTTTAGTTTTTTATGTAGATTTAGATGTTGAATATTTATTATTATGTATTTTTCTAACTTGTAATATATAAAATTATAATCAGTACGTTGATCTTAACTAATTTTAATAGTCAAATATTAATTATTATGCACAAATTCTATAATCAACCTTTTTTAACCAATTGTTTTCTGTCAATATTAATGTAGGTTTAGTTATTTAGTTAATTCTTTATGTAATGAAATATATATTTTGTGTGGATGTTGGTCAAGTGGGCAATGGGAACATATTAGCTAGTTGGCTAAAAACTGACAGGGTTGTGTCTTTGGTTTAAACTTTCTATCTGAATAATAAATCAGGTCAATTTAAGAACTTAATTGAATGTATCTAGTGAAAAAAAAAGTGTAATTGACTTCATTAAACACAAAACATTCTTTGTTAGATTCCATGTGATAATATTGAAAACAAATTTGTTATTATTCCATAAACTCCCTGAATTTACAAAACTATTGGTGACAAAGTTGTCTCTGTGGCTGGTTACTTACAAATGATCACTGTTTGTTTACTTTTCTGAGTGATTTGGTTTTTTTTACAAAAGCAGATTCCTGTTTAAAAAAGTTGTTTCCCTGAGCCAACCAGCTCACCCCATTCCTTTAGTAACAGTATTAGTTTATTATATATTTTACAGGACAACACTCACTTTAAGCCTTCAGAACTGGTAATGACCAAATATAAATTATATACTCTCCCTTTTTACTGGTATGATGAATATGCTTGTTTATGAATTTTTGGCTGGATTTTGAATACCATGCTTCAAAGATAAGGGGATTAATTGTTAAAGATTTTTTTTGCATTTGTTTTCTGAAGTTAAGCCATTTTGAAATTTTTGTTAATATTTGAGTTTGGTTTAAACCTTTAGTTGATTTTTTTTCTGAATATGCTTGTTTATGAATTTTGGCTGGATTTTGAATACCATTCTTCAAAGAAGATGGGATTAAATTTTTAAGATTTTAATTTTTTGGGGGGGGCATTTTGTTTTATGAAGTTTAAGCCATTTTTATTTTTTTTTATGTTTCAGTTTGGTTTAAGCTTAAGTTGCATTTTTTTTATGTACTGTTTTCTGATCCTGTTGATTTGCCCTTGGTCCGTTTGTGCATGTTTGGTGCATTGCATTTTTTGGTTGTTGGCTTTTTCAAATTCTTTGATGATATACTATGAACAATTTAGCTTTTGCACTTGGATTTATATAAAGATAGGTTCTTCCTGTTATTATACATATTAAGAGCATGTCTGGTGTATTGGTTTATATTATCAACATTTAGTAATGTATCATACATAGTATTTGAACATCATATTTACTAAAACTACTGTACAGAATTCAACAAAACTTGATATATTGGGAGGTCACCATATATAGTTGTGCATGTTTAGTAAGAAATTTTGATTTTCAAATTTTTGTGGGGTTTATGGACCTTTGAACTTAGAAGTTTTGGTGGGAAATGGGCGAGGCATTGTTTTTTAGTGAAAATTTTCAAGAAAGTGTGTGGTAGCTCCTTATTGTGTATGCCTAGTAAAAGAACTAACTCTTTAACCATGTCACAACGCATTGAACTTTCCTTACGGGACACAAATTGTTGGTTGTCAACGAAGAATACACATAACATTATCTTATGTTGGAATAATTCAAAATATAGTATAAAAAAAAGTACAAAAAATATGGAACATCATCAGGACAATGTTCAGCTGGTTATACATGTGTATAGTGGCCTAACTTATTTTCCTGTTTTTTTTTCAGTACCGTTACTTTGTTTTTAAATGATTTAAGGACAAAAAAAAATTCATAGATTCTAAGGACATTTTGTTGAAATGTCCTGCCATTTGAAAGGAAATTGACAAAAATGACAAAATTTACCAAAAAAATGGTTATGTTTTTTTAGATTACATTTAGTTAAACTAAAGACAATTTGTGCATGCCAAACATTTCAGACAAATAGTCTTGCTTTCCATGTATAAACCTGTTGTTGATAAAGATCTTATTAGAGCAATTAGACTTCTGGGTGCTGTTTCATAAAGTGATGGCTAATTAACATGCTTGTTATCCCATGCAATTTAAAATGGAATAAAGTTTATGTTAAGCTAACAATCACTTTATGTACTGGTAATTGAAACTTTTATCATACCTATAAGGCTAATATAAAAAATATCCTATATTTTCATCACCTCCCACCGAGATTTTTTCATCCCCCTAAAAAAAAATATTTCCGTTTTTTAACAAATTATGTTAATTTTGGGTCAATTTCTTTTGAAATAGCAGCATATTTTATCAAAATGGGTAAAAAATAACAAAATAAGATTCACCAGCCCACCCCCATATTTTCAAGAAATTAGGATGATAATCTAGGAATTATTTGATCACTGCCTAATAGGTAATGATGTGTATCATGATATTAAATTTTTGCATGTACAAGTACCTAAGTTTTCAAACTCATATTAGGTCAATAAGGATTGCATGTTTTGCATGGGCTTTACAATATGGTATTTTAAACAAAATTTTTAAAAAGTGTTTGCTTCAATATTTTTTTTTAATTTAGTAGGCAATGATAAATTTTTTTTCTCCTTCTCTTTAAGTATTCCATTTATTTCAAATTTATAAAAAAACTTTTTTTTTCAAAAATTACACTCATCAAAATCAAAAACTACAGCACTTAAACATGTATCTATTCAAATATTCTGATTTTTAGATTGAGGTATTTTTTTATACATTTCTATTGTGGTACTGTTGTCTTGTCTATTTATTTTGTTACTGAAGATTAATACTATTTATTTTCTCGTTGTCCTAAATATTGCTAGTTTATTTTGCAGGTGGCAAACAATGAAGGTGATGTTGATGATGTTTATGGAGAAAATAGCATTGCAGCTCAGTTACTGAAGAAAGGTAGCTCACCTGATGCTGTGGAGCCTGAGTCAGGTGAGCGATAGATTGCATAAATTTGCTTCAATCATAATGGTCATAATAAAATTGTAAATTTTAAAATCTAAAACAAAACAACAAGCAATCTTTAAGGTCAGACTTGCCCTTCAATGCATGAACACACAATAGGTAATACTTTGAATTGAATGATATGGATAAATACAATGCTTTTTAAGTGTAAGAAATTCATTTCACATTTTAAATTTGAAACAAGTTATTTTAATGTAAAATGTAAAATTCAAATCAGATTTTAGCTGAACCTTTCTAATTTAAGGTGATGTTTTGCTTCATCTGGCAACAAGAAGTGGAAATGAAAGAGCAGGAATATTTTTGGCAAAGAATGGTGCTAAGTTGAATCTCACAAACCACAAGGTAGTACATGTAGACAGAAATAATTTAGGCCCTGCCACAAAGTGGTGGTCCCCTTATAGTAACCAGTTTGTCTATGCATTTGTTACTAAATCAGTTTTCCTCACTTTTATTCCATCTAAAAGCATTAAGAAATAAAGTGGGGAAGTCGAAATTTCCAAGCCATAACCACTGTAAAAATTTGCCAACCAAAAATTTTTTGAATATGCCTGTTTTCAATCAGTCAAATCCATCCTTGAAGTAACATTACAGGAGCATTTATAAATTTTTGCCTTTAAGTTACGTAAATGAAGGTAACAGGTATGGGCAGCCATTCGGGAAAAAATAAACAAAAATTTTAGAAACAGACGATAAACTTTTAACAGACACAAAAACACAAAAACAGACACCAATTTGAAATAAACAGACAACAAAATACAAAAAAACAGACATGAAATTTTATAAATAGACAAAAAAATACAAAAATTAGACATAAATTTTATAAACAGACAGACGATTATGATTGTAAAACAGACACAAAAATACAAAAACAGACATAAAAGTTTACAAACAGACAACCATAAATAGCCAAACAGAAGTTTTAAAAAGACGTAACAGAGGGCGTGACGATCGGGTGTATGTAATTAGTGTAACATAAACCGGAAACAGGTCCGAAGGTTTTTAAAACGTAATTTTTTTTCCTATTTAAACAGAATGCTTCGAGAAGAATAGATCAATGGTTTTAAATAAAAAAAAAAATGTCACATACAGTGTTTTTTAACTAAAAAAAAGAATTTGGATACATAATTTGTTTAACACGAATCTTAAAATATGGGATTATAGACTGGCATATAGTTTAATATCAACATGTTGCCAAAACCGCACATTTCTCCTCAAATTCTTTTTCTCCTGAATTTGTATTTTGTTGTGGTAGGTTGGAAAAGAGGAATCATATCTAGATGATTTCACCAAAAGACTGATTGTTTCTATTTATTCAAATTGGGTTGAATCTAAAATGAAGAGGAAACATTGTAATTTATCATTCAGTGAGTCATAGTCATAATTGGAAAGTAGTTTAGAGTTAAATGCAGAAACAAACGTGCAACATCTGTCAAGAGAAAGACTTGTGCTCTTTTGAGCGTTCCCCTAACTTCTTGGAAACCTATATTGCGTGTTTAAAACGTGTAAACAGTGCCCAGAATGTCATTGTAACTAACGTGAGGCGCATTGACCCTCAAAAATGAAATACCTAGGAGAAAGTCAATCTTATAAAACCATTACAATTCAAACCTGAAAGATAAAAAATATAGTTTACAGAACACAATTACTGAGACATAGCATGCAACGTGAAAAGTGTATATAAACTCAGATGGTCTGCGAATTATAACAATACCGTTTTGTTATCGGTGGGCATTTAAGGGTAAAACATCTATGCTAATACAACGGCAGACCAACATCTTAACTCATAAATGCACATTTCGTCTCTATTAAGGACCCTAGTCATTTTAAGGTACCACAAGTGCAGTAAAAAGATGCAAGGCATATTTGTTCACATCAACCAATGACATCAATGAAATTCTCTGAACTTAGAGACCGAGTGTTTCTGCGAAAAACAGGACATGTTTCATGTATACATTGGTGTAACAAGAGAACGGAAAACCTAATAATAACCTGATAACCACCATATGAGTCCCCTACTTCAAGCTGTCCACCTATTGATATCCACCGAAATATAGAAGCTGAGAAATCTGTCCAGAATTTTTTTTTGATCCTTAAAGAATTCTTAGTCGATTTGTTTAACAGGAAGCCTAATATCTGAAACCTACGAGTCTGTAATGAAAAAAGTGTTACAGACGCACTTATTGACGGACTGGTTCAGCAGCATATAAAATGGGCATCTTTTTCGGACATCTTGCAAATATTTAGAGTGCATTTCAATTTAAATAACTTAAAATATCACAAAACAAGCAAAACCACTTTTAAACTATATTATTTTGTTAATGAAAAAATATAACATAAAGGAAATAAAGATTTTTCTGAAAAATTCTATTTTCAGGGTAGATAATTTGCGGGAAAATTTGTGACATATTTTGTATAGCAATGTGCAGAAGAAAATGGCTTTTCTTAAATATATAAAAAGAAGTTCCGTGACCCTAGGTTTTTTAAATGTTTTTTCGGAAGATAGTATGACTTGTCATTTGTGAAAAATAACTAAAATCTGATGGGTTTCCAGCTCCAGCTCACAATGATGTTAAATAACTCTTTTCCCTTTATAATCTAATGAAAAACAAAACTTTAGGTCACCAACTTTGCAAGGTCACCTTATGAAAGGTCCATGACCCCCATTTTTTTTCTTTTTTTTTCATTTATTAAAGTATAATTCTGCAAAATAAAAAAATATCTTATGGATTTTGCTTGTATCCCCCGAACCACCTTAAGGGTATGTTGTCATGCGCTAAAGATAAGTTATAATATGAATAAGTTTAAGTAGTCAGTCAGACGATTTGGATGCGATCACTATGAATTTTGACCCCAAAATTTTTTTTATCTACAGCGACTCGGCCAATTCAAACTTCAGAACACGTTGGATTGAACATTATAGTGTGACAGAGCCATAACTTTATAAAACACACGAAACATGACCGTTTTTATATACTTCTTACGATTTTAGCTTACGAATTTTAATAAACTAAATTTATTTGACCATATAAAAGAGTTTAGTTAGAAAAGTTCCCTGCATGTTTCAGTGGAGTAACATGAACGATTGCTAAAAAGTCAAGGGTTTTCCGTTGTTACTACATGTATTATAGACATTTCCCCCCACCAACAAAAAAAAGAACTACATGTATAAGATAATTATACTATTCAGCTACATGTAAATGTGTTGTTCATTTATTTTTTCTGCTTTCTTTTGTTCTTGTCTTTGGATTGCCTTCTTAAAAGAATTATAAACTGAAAAAACACAATTGTAATACTCAAATGATGAAGATAAATAACGTTCAAGTTTATCATATTTCAATTGTCATGAATCTATGGGAAAATACTTTTTTTAGAAAGTGACAGAAGGAATGAAATTGAAAAAAAATCTTTTACCGCCTACATTTAACACAGTGTGTTTATATGCCTCATCATAATACAGTATTAGTTTGACTTTTTGAAATAAAAATTATCAAAGTTGTAGATAATTAATTTTGCTACGATTGACGCGCGGCGTGTTTAGTCTATTCAAGTCTCATCAGAGGTGTTCTACCAAAAGATTAAAAATGTCAAATATGAATATAAATATGAATAAGAATTAAGAGCATTAAACAATAGAGCAATAAACACAATTTTCTTAGTTGAAAAGTTGAAAGAGTATAATGATAAACTTTGAGTACCAGCCTGGTAACACAAAATATCAATTTGGGAATGGTTAGTTTCAAATAAGTGTCGCAATAATATATTTTCACTATATCTTACGATAGTAACATATAGACATTCAAAATATGTTTTTGAAATTGTTATTTTAACGCTGACATAGTCAATTTGATTTTTTTCGTTTTTTTAAACCTTAGTTCGGGTTTGGGTTTCACAAATTAACAACACCCAATAGTCACGCCCTCTGTTACGTCTGTTTAAAAAAAAACTGTCTGTTTGGCTATAACGGTTGTCTGTTTGTAAACTTTTATGTCTGTTTTTGTATTTTTGTGTCTGTTCTACATAATCATCATATGTTTATAAAATTTATGTCTGTTTTTTGTATTTTTTTGTCTGTTTATATAATGTCATGTCTGTTTTTTTTTGTCTGTTTATTTTAGATTGGTGTCTGTTTTTGTGTTTTTGTGTCTGTTTAAAGTTTATCGTCTGTTTCTAAAATTTTTGTTAATTTTTGCCCAAATGGCTGCCAATAAACAGGAGCTTGAACTTCACTACAAAAACACATTTTTGCATTTTACAGGGAGAAACACCATTACATTTAGCTTGTGAGAGAGGGTTGCTGAAACTAACAGAAATTATCCTAGACAAGGGAGCTAATCCAAATGCCCAGACATTGAGGCATAATGCTTCTGATCAATTCTCCTTTAATGGAGAACCACCTCCTTTGTCACAGCAGACACCATTACATCTAGCTCTAGTCCATAGGCATAGTGAAATTGTAGAAATATTCTTACAACATAAAGGTAAGTGATATTTGTCTTCAGTGAATATTTATTGGTGGTGTGAATCATTAGTGCAATATTTAACAAAAGGGTATGGAGACCTTTATTCAGTTAACTCCAACTCCAATTAATTTTAATTAGCTGTATGGTGATTCTTGAAATAAATTCATCAGCAGGACTAGAACCTAAAGATAGGAAATCTGCCATTTCAAATAATGTATTAAATGTTACTTTGAATTTGTATTTATGCAATGGTTAAATGATACTACAATATGACTAAAAGCAATTTAAACTCAGTTAAAGCCTAGGGCTTTTGACCACTGAAGATTGTCAACATGTCTTCAAAATTTTCCATAGGGGTCAAAAAGACTGTTCCATTTAAATCTATATTGGAGGGGGACAGACACACTTTGATCACCTCCTCAAACCAATATCGAAAAATCATCACACATCCTCAACAAAATGCATTTTAAACCACCCCCTTCTCTCTAACAGAAAAAAACAGCATCACCCTTCCCATGTCATTTTACATGAAACAGTCCTAAGTTATTTTAAATAAAGAAACTAGTCAATAATCTTCTGACAAGATTAGCTTTGATAATTTCAGTGAAAGCAGCTCTTGGTGAAGATGGTTTGAAAATCCTACCAAACTTCAACCTGAAAGATTCAGACGGGCAGACTGTGTTAGGATTAGCTCTTTGGAGCAACCTGCACTCAGAAGCAGCCAGATTATTGGGAGCTGGAGCTAACATCAACGAGAAGAACTCAGAAGGCATGACCTTGTTACACCAAGCCATTGAGAAACAGGATACAGCAAGTGCTTTGTTTCTGATAGAACATCAGGCTGATCTTAGTCTTACGTAGGTATTGCAGTCTTCGAAATTAGAAATATCCAATTAAAATTGGTTCAGTCCATTTAAATTTTGCCTCAATTTATATTAAACATATAGAAAAAAAAATAGCAAATTTGATGAAAATAGGCATTCGGTCCACGCGACTCTACCACCTAATTTCTTTGACTGGTATTGAGAGAGGATAGGAGGTTAATTTTATACCAATTTCTATGATTTGATTTATTTTTTGTGGGTATCAATGTTCGTGGTTTGATGAAAAAGGATCAGTTTGTGGACTCTTAAATTCGTAGTTCTTTAGTCTGCACCATACGGACCAATGTTGAATTACCTATTTGTGGGGTTTCAAATTTCATGGATCAAGATCACCCATTAAAAATAGGAAAATTGATACACCACTAATAATAATGAATCATCGGTAAAAACAAGGTATTAAATAAAACTGGATTTCATTATGAAAATAAGAAAACCTATATACTTTGGCCAATGTTTATAAACAGAGGTTAGCACTGTATTTTCATAAATTTTAAATGTGTACATATTTTCTATAGTCTCTTTTGAATGATTCAGTTTCTGACTTTCAAAATATTTTGCAAGATATTGTCAGTCAAAATTCGCTTCCCTTATATATACTGCTTGGTAAACTAGCTCAAATGTGTGTAGGCTTAGTTCCACTTACCCCATGCATGCATGGACTAAGCTCCACTAACCCCATGCATGCATGGACTAAGCTCCACTTACCCCATGCATGCATGGGGTTAGTTGAGCTAGTTGAGTTAATTCATCTAGTTGAAAATACAGTGCTAACATCTTATTATAAACATTGGCATTTTTTTTTAGGTTTTCTTATTTTAATATTGAATTCCAGTTTTATTTAATACCTTGTTTAAAGAAAATTATTTAAATTGAAATTTCTAAACACTTATTGACATCCAACTTTTAAAGGAATATTTCTGAAATTGTCTTTACCATGTATATTTGATGCTATACTTTATTTGCATGTAAAATAGGTTTAATAAAGGTTATAAAAAAATTATAATAAGATGGGATGATCAAGCTCAAAAGACAGAACATGGCAAATACCTACTGCAGAATTTAAATATGTTTTAAAAAAAAACAGTGAGTTCTATGGCGCTAACATCACTGTAACTGTTAAAATGAAATTAATCTGTTATACCAATAAAATGTCAGATATCTTATTAAAAACCGTGACCTTTGAAAATGATGATTTTGCATTACATTTAGATAAAACAATTGTAAATGAAAAACCATGACTTCATATAAAAATAAGAACAATGTCATTAAATTCATGATCTTTTAATTTTATTTTTGTGATGGAAATCCGAAACTTGAAAATTTTACAGAGTCA
Organism: Arcuatula senhousia; assembly: GCA_963971305.1. Taxonomy (NCBI): domain Eukaryota; kingdom Metazoa; phylum Mollusca; class Bivalvia; order Mytilida; family Mytilidae; genus Arcuatula; species Arcuatula senhousia. The sequence continues at coordinate 33,507,405 of OZ020308.1, forward strand.
TGAAAAATCACCATTTTCTTAAATCATGAAAAATCGTGACTTTTAGACAGTCATGATTTTCTATGACTTTTTGCTATTTTTTCATGAAAAACCATGACAAAACAGTTTTACATGAAAGACACCTTAGTAGAAAATGGTCGAGAAACTCAATATAATTGCGAGTAACTTCAAATCTGGAACTGTAGTAATGGGTGAAATGCATGAAAAATCATCATTTTTAAAGGTTATGGTTTTTCATAAGATTTATACTGATAAACGAATTTGATATAATCGAAAAATAACATGCTTTTTCTTTTTTAAATTACAGAACACCAGATGGGGAAACTCCTTTGCAGCATGCCATAAAGCGCCACCTACCTGTTGTTGTTGATATCCTTTGTAAAAGGGGAGCTAACATGAATTTACCTGACAAGGAAGGAAACTGTCCTTTGTGGAATGCCCTAGATTCTGGACAACATGACATAGCACAAATACTGGTAAATATTTAAGATGAATGTTGATAGAAATAATGAAAAGAATAGCAGTGAGCACTTAAAGATAAAAAAGACCTTTCATTATAATTTTAGAGAAGAAGCAAAGAAGTGTCAAACAGGCTTCCCAGTCTGAGAGTTTGTTAAAACAAAGACAAAACCAGGATAAACTGAATATGGTCATTCTCCACAAAAAAAAACAAATGAAATACTACATTTGTTCTAAGTTTTAAATCCCATGAAAACATGCAAAATGTAGGATTACTTTAGTGTATGCTATGCTTATAGCATTAATTTGATTGATGTATTCTAGGTAAAGCATGGATGTGATCTAGATCTCTGGTCGGATGGACCAGATGGTTGTCAACAGACATTGTTACACAGAGCTTTGGATGAAAACAATGAATCAGTAGCTTGTTTCTTAATCAAAAGGTAAAGAAATTATAAGATTTAAGGGGTACAGAACCCTTAATGGAGATTACTCTTAAATATCTGTTGAATGTTTTAGTCAGGCACAATACTAAACAATTAAGCTTTCCAGTGATCAAAATAGGAAATATTGAAACTCCATTATGTTTAATGAAAATTTCCCCCAAGAAACCTTTAGTTTGATTTTCTTAAGATTTTGCAATTAAATTAACTGGACTGAAGTTCATATTTCTGCAGATTTTCAGGAGAATTAAACGACAAGATTTTATTTTAGCCAAAGTGTTGGGTACCCCCTTAAATGAGTGTGTTGTATTAGATGTTTATGAAGTAATAAAATCAAATGGATTAAAAGCACATATACATGTACATACAAATAAAGGATACTTCAAATATTCATAAACATTTAAAAAAACAACTCTACACACATTTTAAATGCAAAATTCGGCCTCTGAGTCTGAAAATAAGGACTGGGACAGATTCCATTTATAGAGAAATAGAGGAGAAAACACAATATAAGATGTTTAAGGTTTTGAAAGTGTTAAGTTACAAAAGTTGATGACTTAAAGAAAGTGAAAATATAGCGTCAAAATTCCACTGAAATCTTAAGTTTACATAGCTTTTTATCTCAGAATGTTGTATTGCAACCATACAGATAAATTGCGAAAGATTGCCTTGCTTTTCTGCAAATACCTATTATTCTGTTCTCTATATGAAAACTTTACAAGTCATCAAGAGTTGTTTAATCATTAAACATTAAGTCCAGAAAATTGGGAAAAAAAATCATAACTTCTCAATTTTAGATAGAAACCCCTCCTTAACTTATCCCTCATCATCCAAAGAAAAGAATACCTAATTGTATTTCTTCTTATTTCTTGTCTTTTAGTGGTTGTGATAAAAATAGTCCAAGAAAACCAGGACCTAATGGTGAAGGGGAAGAGGAGGCAAAGTAAGGAAAAATGGGATAATTTAGCGAGGTTTAAATTTCGCGTTTTCAGTACCAATGTACATTCGCGAGGTTTTAATTTGGTGTTTTATTAGATCATGGAATATTTGGTCCTTCTAAATGTAATTCACATGAGGGGAATGTTTCACGAATTTGTTATGATAGCGAAATAAGCCAAAATAAACCCATCACAAAAAATTTCCCCTTTTACAGTAAGGAACAATAGTTCATCATTTCCATTTACTGTCGTTTCCTTATACTGTGGATTCACTTATTTTCGTGGGTATCAATTTTCGTGGTTTACCAAAAGAAGAGATTTCATTGAATTCTTAATTTCGTGGTTTGTTCATGTTGCTTATTGGAATCAATGTAAAAATAACACTTCATTGGATTCTTATTTTCGTGGTTGACTGTTACCCACAAAAAACCACAAAAATTGATACCCCACGAAACATAATGAAACCACAGTACTGTGGATTCACTTATTTTCGTGGGTATCAATTTTCAGGGTTTGGTGAAAAAAGGTCAGTTTGTGGATTCTTAAATTTGTGGTTCTAAAGTCTGCAGTGTACAGATCAATGTTGAATTTCCTTTTTTTGTGGTGTATCAAATTTGGTGGGTCGAACGCACTCACCAAAACTATGAAAATTGATACCCCACAAATAATAATGAAACCACAGTAATTAGTGGGTATCAATTTTCATGGTTTTCATGGGTGGACTTGACCCAAGAAATTTGATACTCCACAAAAAGGAAATTTTACATTGATCTGTATGCTGCAGCTTTCAGACCCAATAATTAAGAATCCATGAACTGATGCTTTGTCATCAAACCACGAACATTTATACCCAAGGAAATAAATCAATCCACAGTATCAGCTTTTATATGTCCAATCTATAAAAGTAGAGGGGGGATATAGAGTTTGAGTTGATTTATGGTGTGTTTCAAATCATACTGTATTTATCTTAAGGTTAAAGTCTGGTTTTGATAAAAGATGTATACTATCATTTTCAAACTTGACACAAATATCAATTTAGATATTTTACAAATACAAAGCATTTCGAAATTAAGCCCGTCCATCAACTTTATGATTCAGTGATTGCAAAAAAAGGGGTACATCATATCTTATTGACAAAATCTATTTATAGAAGTGATGTAACTCATTAATTAATTATTAATAGTAGTTGCAAGAAACAAATTTTATTAAACTGTTAATTTGGTCATAAGTTCTAACATTTATTACCTGACTAAGATTTATGTTTCTAAAAATCTAAATGTATAATGTGATTTTACAGAAAAAGAAAAGCTTTGAGGTAAATGCAAAGAAACAAAGACTAAGACTTTCCTGGGCACATAACAAAACCTGAACACCAAATGCAACGCACTTTTAAAATGCTTATATTAGATTAATTATGTTCAAAACAATATCTAGTTAGGCCATAATAGAACAAATCTTAGAGTCTCATCCACATTTCTTGAAAATATGCGATGGGAGGGCACATTTTTTAATTATTATCTTTTATCCATTTTGATGGAAAAATCACCAAAAATAAAACAATTTGCCAAAAAATCACAATAGAATTTTTTCTTTTGGTTGAAAAAAAATTTGGCAGGAGGGGATCAGAATCTAGGATATTTTTTATACTGGCCCTAGACATTGATTCAAATTTGCCAGTATCATGCCTCATTAAGGAAACAAAAAACAAGGCTTAGTTTTATTTCATCACGAAATTATTGGCTTTTAAAGATATACAATTTTATAAATGTTTAGGTAAAAATCTTATTTGTTTCAAGCCAAGCACTGAAAACATTTGTACTGTAAAAATAAAAAAGAAATTGCATATGATTTTAATCAAATAAATTTAAATACTGAAGTCAAACCTTCTAGGCAAATGAAATTACTTTTTTCAGGGACCTGTCTTCCCCATTACACCTTGCCTGTTGCTGGGGTCTTGAAACTGTAGTACAGTGTCTTATAGAATATGACGCAGAGGTCAATGTCAAGGTAAGAGGTCACAGGTCATGAACCTTAAGTCAATTGTTGGGTAATAGAAACTGTAGTACAGTGTCTTATAGAATATGATGCAGAGGTCAATGTCAAGGTAAGAGGTCACAGGTCATGAACCTTAAGTCAATTGTTGGGGAATAGAAACTGTAGTACACTGTCTTATAGAATGTGATGCAGAGGTCAATGTCAAGGTAAGAGGTCACAGGTCATGAACCTTTAGTCAAGTGTTGGGGAATAGAAACTGTAGTACAGTGTCTTATAGAATATGATGCAGAGGTCAATGTCAAGGTAAGAGGTCACAGGTCATGAACCTTTGGTCAATTGTTGGGGAATAGAAACTGTAATACAGTGTCTTATAGAATATGATGCAGAGGTCAATGTCAAGGTAAGGGGTCACAGGTCATGAACCTTTAGTCTATTGTTGGGGAATAGAAACTGTAGCACAGTTTCTGATAGAGTATGATGCAGAGGTCAATGTCAAGGTAAGAAATCATGAGTCAAGGACTGAAAAAAGAAGGATATGTATTTGGAGATGAAAACACAGTATAAATTCAAATGCTACATAAGGTTGAAGATTTTATATAAGGGAATAATTTGTGTGAATTTGTATACAGGAAAAAAGTTGAAAAATCCAGCTAATTAATATCAAAGATGTCAATTTCTATATATGTCTTCTTCCCACTTCTCTGTGGTATTTACGTTCATTTCAACCAAATATTTAATTGTGATGTCACTGTTTCTACGTAGCTACATACCACAATATTATGAGATACCAGTATACATAGAAGGCTTACTTAAATTCTTCTCTTTTCATTGCAGGATGCAGACTCAAAATGTCCAATTCATGTTGCCATAGAAAACCAGCATAATGTGATTATCTCCCTTTTGTTAGCCCATCCCTTCCTAGATCTGACAATCCGTGACAAGAATGGGTTCACTCCCTTTGCTGCTGCCATGACAACTAAGAATAACAAAGCAGCTCAGGCAATACTGAACAGGGAACCAACAGCAGCTGAGCAGGTATTGGCATTCTATTTTAGACCTGTTTCCTGTTTAAACAAATGACAACAAGTGATAGTTTCTTACAGTCAAGATTGCATGTTCTTTTAAATAAAAAAGGAATTGACTATAAAAAGTTTAGTTGCAAAACAGTCTTTTCAGGCTGTCATAAAGCCAGAGAAAATAATTCTGTGATACTGTGGTTTCATTATTATTCGTGGGGTATCAATTTTCGTGGTTTTCCTGGGTGATCTTGACCCACGAAAATCAATACCCAACGAAAAGGAAATCTAACATTGATTTGTATATTACAGACATCATATTCACGAATTTTAAAATCCACAGACTTATTGATTTTCATTCAACCACGAAAATTGGTACCCACGAAAATAAAAGAATCCACAGTAAATGAACAAAGAAACTTTTTTGGTGTTTTATTTTTTTTTAAAGTTAAATTTCAACAGTTTATTATAAAGCTTTGATGAAATGTATTGTAGTGATAGTTATAGAAAATTTGAATATCCAAATCTGTGGAAAGGAAAATGAAGTAGTTCATAACGAACTTACAAATATAAAAAGGACTTGAAATTTATTTTTAGTTTCCCAAATATTATGCATGTACTTGAAATCTATTATTTTTTAACAGGTAGACAACAGGGGAAGGAACTTTCTCCATACAGCCATACAACAGACAGACATTGAAAGTGTCTTATTCCTTATCAGTATTAATGTGAATGTCAACTCGCCTGTCCAAGATTCTAAACAACTGATGCCCTTACATCTAGCTGTCATGCATGGATCTGAAATCATAGTCAGAAATCTGGTGAGTTCATAAAAAAATTAAAATGTTGACAATTCCAGTAGATAGAAATTAGGGAATATGTTGATTTTTTGGGGGTCAAATCTTGGTGAATATTTGAACTATACTATATAGATGATCTAAGATATTATTCAATCAATAACATTGGAAGCAGGATAAATATCTTTTTAGTGGGCACACTAATTAATCTTGAATATACATTACTTCCACTTTGATAAGTTTAAATTTCTAAACTTACTGTATTTTATTATATTCATTTCTACATTTCATGTTTGTAAAAAAAAAAAAATGTTTAAAAATCACAACCAAAAATAATTTTTATTTTTCATTTCAGCTACTGGCAGGAGCCAATGTTAATGCTAGGAACAAACAAGGAATGACCTGTTTACACTTAGCTGCAGCTGACAACCATGCCAGTATATGTTCTGTCTTACTAGATAACAAAATTGAATTTGATGCCTTTGATGAGAACCACAATAATGGTTAGTGTCATTAAGCTACATGTAGCTGAAAATTTTATTGTTTTTCTTGTGTCCAACAAAGAGCTAGAGTGTAGGGTTTGAAGTCGTGATATTCCATGAAATTATCAACAACTTTAAGTGATACTTGTAAGGTTTAAATCTAAATATATCATATCCATTTTCTGTCTACCCAATCTACAAAAGTCTTTTGGACATGTTCTTGTTTTTCCATATGTTCACCTGTTAGAAGTTTTAAAAACTTTCACTAAAGATATTAGTTAAGTCGCCCAAAACAAAGTTTTGGCGACTTATTGTTTTTACCCCGTTTCTTATTATTATTATTATTTATTATGTCACTCCACATCGTGGATGTGACATGTTGTTATTCTACGTTTCTTCTTATTATTATTATGTCACTCCACATCGTGGATGTGACATGTTGTTATTCTACGTTTCTTCTTATTATTATTATTATTATTATTATTCTGATTTTTCCAATGAATTTTGTCCACATGTTTATGAGAAAACTACCGGACCAAAAGACTTGAAATTTTAAATGCACCTAGACTTTAGTTTGAATTTATATCTAAAACTTTTTTTTTCAAAATCAAAGCAGCCATTTTTAAATTATTACGATTTTAAAATTTAAAAATTCCCATAGGTTTAACATTGGCTGGCAGAAAGCCAAGTTTGAATTGATTTTCTCAGTGAACATGCGTCGTCTGCTACAGGTAAATAATGAGTTTTGTCCAAAGCTTTTTGATAAAACCACTTGATTAAATGTTTCAAAATTTATAGTATGCTTAGACTATTATTTAAAGTTTTATCAATTTTTTTTTCTAGTGGATCGAAGCAGGCATTTTCAAATTATCGCCAATTAAAGATTTTCTGTTTTCCCCATAGGTTTAACATTAACTGGCAACATGCCAAGTTAGTATTGATTTTCTGTCAAGATGCTAGAGTCATTTCTATTTATAAACATATCATTATGATGACTCATGGAAAATTTTGATAGGACAAAGCTAAAGGTCATGATGACATATTGTAATTTATAAAGACATGTTTGTATTGATTCTCTGTCAATATGTGTCATTTCTATTTATAAACATCATTAGGATGACTCATGGACAATTGTGTTAAGACAAAAAGTAAAGGTCATGATGATATTATGTAATTCATTGAAGAGCTTATAAAACTATTAACATGACAAGTTTGTATTGATTTTCTATCAACATGTGTCACCTGCTGCAGTAATTTCTATTTATAGACCTTTCATTGAGTAATTTTTAATTATAAATCTTGTGAAAAAATTTTGCTTGAACAAAGGTAAATGTCATGGTGACATATAATAATTCAATGAGCTTATAACATGTACTTGATAAACTTTACACACAAAATGGAGTGACATGTGCTATTTCTTGAAATGGCATTTATATCTAGTTATTATTATTATTATTCCAATGATTTTGTCCGAGCGTTTTTGAGAAAACTACCAGACAAAAAGACTTGAAATTTTAAATGCACGTAGACTTTAGTTTCAATTTGTTCCTGAAACTTTTTTTTCAAAATCAAAGCAGCCATTTTTAAATTATATTGATTTTAAAATTTAAAAATTCCCATAGGTTTAACATTGGCTGACAGAAAGCCAAGTTGTTATTGATTTTCTCAGTTAACATGCGTCGTCTGCTACAGGTAAATAATGAGTTTTGTCCAAAGCTTTTTGAGAAAACCACTTGATTAAATGTTTCAAAATTTATAGTAGACTTAAACTATAATTTAAATTTTTATCAAATTTTTTTTTTAGTTGATCGAAGCAGGCATTTTCAAATTATCGCAAATTAAAGATTTCTCTGTTTCCCCATAGGTTTAACATTGACTGGCAAAATGCCAAGTAAGTATTGATTTTCTGTCAAGATAGCATCATATCTATTTATAAACATATCATTAGGATGACTCATGGACCATTTTGTTAGGACAAAAGTAAAGGTCATGATGACATTATGTAATTCATTGAAGAGCTTATAAAACTATTAGTTACATGACAAGTTTGTATTGATTTTCTGTAAACATGCAGTAATTTCTATTTATAAACCATTCATCATAATGATGACTCATGGAAAATTTTGCTTGAACAAAGGTAAAGGTCATGATGACATTTAGTAATTCAAAGAGCTTATAACATGTACTTAATAAACTTTACACACAAAGTGGAGTGACATCTGCTATTTCTTGCAATGGCATTTAAATCTAGTTATTATTATTTTTCTTCCGGAACTTGAACTTGTCCGGGGGTCTACTTTTAGGGCTTACGTCTGGGGTCATTCAAACTTGGTACAATACTAGAGTACCATCTAAAGTTTTGTATGCACTTTTTGGAGTTTTCAAAATGGCCGCCGTTTCAAAATGGCGGCCATCGGAAAAAGTGGGCGGAAATTTTTTTTTCATCGGATTGTTTTGAAAATTACTCATGTGGGTAAAGCGGGTATGCTGAGTTCAAATCTGCGACCGGATTTAAAATTCGACTTACGGGTTTAAAATGTCGGCTATTTTACTACACCTGCCCCCCTTAAAAATGTGAACTTTGTCTGATTTCAATGAAATTTGATTTCTATACATATTTTATTGTACTGAATGGGAAGAAATAGTATCCAAGGCGATTTTGGGCGACTTGTGTGTTGGCATCCCAACACAAATTATACCTAGTTATTATTATTATTTATTATGTCACTCCACATCGTGGATGTGACATGTTGTTATTCTATGTTTCTTCTTATTATTATTATTATTATTATTATTCTCCTTCCAATGAATTTTGTCCAGGGATTTTTGAGGAAACCGCTTGATCAAATGTTTTGAAAATTTAAATGTAATTAGACAATCATTTGAATTTATACCAAATTTATTTTTTTAGTCAATCAGAGCAGCCATTTTTAAATTAAATCGATTTTAAAATTTCAAAATTCCCATAAGTTTAACATTGGCTGGCAGAAAGCCAAGTTGGTATTGATTTTCTCAGTGAACATGCGTCGTCTGCTACAGGTAAATAATCAGTTTTGTCCAAAGCTTTTTGAAAAAACCACTTGATTAAATGGTTTGAAATTTTAAATATGCTTAGACTATAATTTAAATTTCTATCAAATTTTTTTTCTAATGGATCGAAGCAGGCATTTTCAAATTATTGCCAATTAAAGATTTTCTGTTTTCCCCATAGGTTTAACATTAACTGGCAACATGCCAAGTTAGTATTGATTTTCTGTCAAGATGCTAGAGTCATTTCTATTTATAAACATATCATTATATCATTATGATGACTCATGGAAAATTTTGATAGATCAAAGGTAAAGGTCATGATGACATATTGTAATTTATAAAGACAAGTTTGTATTGATTTTCTGTCAACATGTGTCATTTCTATTTATAAACATCATAAGGATGAATCATGGACAATTTTGTTAGGACAAAAGTAAAGGTCATGATGACATTATGTAATTCATTGAAGAGCTTATTAACATGACAAGTTTGTATTGATTTTCTGTCAACATGTGTCATCCTGCTGCTGTAATTTCTATTTATAGACCTTTCATTTAGTAATTTTTAATTATAAATCTTGTGAAAAAAATTTGCTTGAACGAAGGTAAATGTCATGGTGACATATAATAATTCAATGAGCTTATAACATGTACTTGATAAACTTTACACACAAAGTGGAGTGACATATGCTATTTCTTGAAATGGCATTTATATCTAGTTATTATTATTTTTCTTCCGGAACTTGAACTTGTCCGGGGGTCTACTTTTAGGGCTTACGTCTGGGGTCATTCAAACTTGGTACAATACTAGAGTACCATCTAAAGTTTTGTATGCTCTTTTTGGAGTTTTCAAAATGGCCGCCGTTTCAAAATGGCGGCCATCGGAAAAAGTGGGCGGAATTTTTTTTTTCATCTGATCGTTTTGAAAATTAGTCATGTGGGTAAAGCGGGTATGCTGAGTTCAAATCTGCGACCGGATTTGAAATCCGACTTACGGTTTTAAAATGTCGGCCATTTTACTACACCTGCCCCCCTTAAAAATGTGAACTTTGTCTGATTTCAATGAAATTTGATTTCTATACATATTTTATTGTACTGAATGGGAAGAAATAGTATCCATGGCGATTTTGGGCGACTTGTGTGTTGGCATCCCAACACAAATTATACCTAGTTATTATTATGTCCCCGAACACGAAGTGTCGGGGACATATTGTTTTTGCTCGGTTTCTTATTAAATCCCCGACCACGAAGTGTCGGGGATTTATTGTTTTTGCACCGTTTCTTATTTTTATTATTATTCTTCTTCTTCTTCTTCTTCTTCCGGACCTAACTTTGTCCGTAGGATTTCTCGAAGACGAAAAGACATAGGTCAATGAAACTTACCAGAAAAATAGGTCACCACCAGGAAAGGGTCTTTCCGATTTTGAAATTTTGAAAATGGCGGCCATCTTGGATTGGCGGCCATTTTGAATTTGAAAAAAATACAAAATAAATCATAAAAAATTAAAAAAAATATGGATATGAACCAAAATAGGTTTATAGGTCAATATTAAGGTCCTGGACAATATGCGACCATTTTCCGAAAAATCCAAGATGGCCGCCATATTCAAAATGGCCCCCAAAGTGCGAAAATTGAAAAGTTGTCCGATTTCAACGAAAATTGGCATTTAGGTCAATATTGATATTAGGAACAACATGGCGACATTTTCCAACAAATCCAAGGTGGCCATCATATTCAAAATGGCCGCCAAAGTGCGAAAATTGAAAAGTTGTCAGATTTCAACGAAAATTGGCATTTCGGTCAATATTGATATTACGAACAACATGGCCACATTTTCGAACAAATCCAAGATGGCGGCCGAAGTCCGAAAAGCTGAACAAACTAGTGACAAAAGTGGGCACGGGAGGGGATTTTTTTGTGACTTGCTTGCAATCACAATCAGCACTTGTTATTATTATTATTATTATTATTATTTTTCTCGGTATTCTGGATCGTGAACTTGTCCACCTCATTTTTTCGACATCTTTTAAGGTAGGAAGCTGAAAATTCATAAATCAAGAGTATGGAATGGGAGATTGTGCTTTTTGTATTTTTCGCCGAAATCGAACGACCCCATATAGGTAAAAAAAGGGCCTCAAAATGGCTCCTCGAAACCGAAGTTGAATTTTTCCTGGCATTTCTGATCCGGCAGGGGTAGGAAAAATTCCCTTATAGGTTAAGTGCGGATATACAATACCTTTTATTTAAAAAAAAAATTTTGAAAATCGGACTTTCCGTTTTCAAAATTTTGCAAAAAATCGAAAATTATTTTTTTGGTAAGATTGAGTTATCTTTCTTTGTACCATATATTTTGTGATATTAATGAAAAAAATTCTCAACTTTGTTGATTCTTAATGAAAATTGGTTTACAAGGTAATAGTGGTATGCCGAGTTCAATTTTGGAATCGAAATTTTTTTTGGGCGGCCATTTTAAATATGGCCGCCATTTCCCGCCAAAATTAAAATTACTCCGATTTTAATGAAAATTGGTATATAAGGTAATTGTGGTATGGCGAGTTGATTTTTGACATCAAAATTTTTTTTATCGTCGGCCATTTTCAAAATGGCCGCCGTTTCCCGCCAAAATTAAAGTTACTCTGATTTTGATGAAAATTGGTTTACAAGGTAATAGTGGTATGTCGAGTTCAATTTTGGAATCGAATTTTTTTTTTTTTTTGGTATATAAGGTAATTGTGGTATGGCAAGTTGATTTTTGACATCAAAATTTTTTTATCGTCGGCCATTTTCAAAATGGCCGCCGTTTCCCGCAAAAATTAAAGTTACTCTGATTTTGATGAAAATTGGTATATAAGGTAATAGTGGTATGGCGAGTTGATTTTTGACATTGAAAATTTTATTTCGTCGGCCATTTTCAAAATGGCCGCCGTTTCCCGCCAAAATCAAAGTTACTCTGATTTTGATGAAAATTGGTATATAAGGTAAAAGTGGTATGGCGAACTTATTTTTGACATCAATTTTTTTGAGCGTCTCTTAGCATTTGAGATAACTTATTATATCCAATTTTCATCAAAATTGGAGTAAGTTTAATTTTGGCCATTTCCCGCCAAAATTAAACTTACTCCTATTTTGATGAAAATTGGATATAATAAGTTATCTCAAATGCTAAGAGACATTGACAAAGAGGGGTACGTGAGGGGACATTTTTGTGACTCGCTTGCGATCACAATTAGAACTAGTTATTATTATTTTTCTCGGTATTCTGGACCGTGAACTTGTCCACCTCATTTTTTCGACATCGTTTAAGGTAGGAAGCTGAAACTTCATAAATCAAGAGTATGGAATGGGCGATTGTGCTTTTTGTATTTTTCGTCGAAATCGAACGACCCCTTATAGGTCAAAAAAGGGCCTCAAAATGGCTCCTCGAAACCGAAGTTGAATTTTTCCTGGCATTTCTGATCCGGCAGGGGTAGGACAAATTCCTTTATAGGGTAAGTGTAGACTTTCAATACCTTTCATTTAAAAAAAAAAATTTGAAAATCGGACTTACGGTTTTCAAAATTTTGCAAAAAATCGAAAATTAATTTTTTTGTAAGATTGAGTTATCTTTCTTTGTTCAATATATTTTGTTATAGTAATGAAAAAAAATCTCAACTTTGTTATTTCTTAATGAAAATTGGTTTGCAAGGTAATAGTGGTATGCCGAGTTCATTTCTGGAGTCGAAAATTTTTTTTTGACGGCCATTTTAAAAATGGCGGCTAAAATGGCTGCCATTTTCCCGCCAAAATTTAAACTTGCTCAGATTTTGATGAAAATTGGTATATAAGGTAATAGTGGTATGGCGAGTTGATTTTTGACATCGAATTTTTTTTATCGTCGGCCATTTTCAAAATGGCCGCCGTTTCCCGCCAAAATTAAAGTTACTCCGATTTTGATGAAAACTGGTATATAAGGTAATAGTGGTATGGGGATTTGATTTTTGACATTAATTTGTTTTTATCGTCGGCCATTTTCAAAATGGCCGTCGTTTCCCTCCAAAATTAAACTTGCTTAGATTTTAATGAAAATTTATATACAGGGTAATTGTGGTATGGGGAGTTCATTTTTAGCATCAAATTTTGTTTATGATCTCATGCAACAGCTTTTTGGATGCGACTGTGTGACTCTTCTCAACCATATGAGATTAAGGGAGAATAATATCTTATATGGATGTCAACCAAAAGCTTCTCCGTCACGTTCTTAGCATTTCATTGAAGAGTGGCTCCATTGTGGAGGACGAGAGCGGTAGTTATGCTCGCTAGTCACCACAACAGTTTACAAGTACGCTACCAAGGCTTGTAAAAAGGGTGCTTCAATGGAATGATAAGGGTGTCATTGCTTAAACAGTGTTCCCACAAAAGCCAGAAATATTGCCAAAGAGGGGTACGTGAGGGGACATGTATGTGACTCGCTTGCGATCACAATTAGAACTAGTATTATTATTATTATTATGTCCCCGAACACGAAGTGTCGGGGACATATTGTTTTTGCTCGGTTTCTTATTATTAAGTCGCCCAAAACATAGTTTTGGGGACTTATTGTTTTTGCACCGTTTCTTATTATTATTAAGTCGCCCAAAACAAAGTTTGGGAGACTTATTGTTTTTGCACCGTTTCTTATTATTATTTTTTTTATTTTTTTCCTTTCTTAATAGTGAACTTGTCCGACGTATTGTGAGAAAACGCTTTGACCAATTGAAATAAAACTTATTGGAGATGGTAGGGGGTCACTTTAAGGTGTGCAATCCACTTTTGAAATTTTCAAGATGGCCGCCATTTTTAAAATGGCCGCCGTTAAAGATTTTTGGCCCGATCTCAGATCTCGGAGATGGGTGGATGGATTTTAATAAAAATTGGTACACTGGTAGAGTGATCCATCTTGAGCAACTTGGCGAAAAAAAAATTGACGCGAACGCCGCCATTTTAAAATGGCGGCCGTTTTACCACACCCGCCCCCAAAAAACGTAAACTTTGTCCGTTTCAACGAAATTTGATTTCTAGACTTATTTTGATGCACTGATTTGAATGGAATACTATCCATGGCGATTTTGGGCGACTTATGTGTTGGCATCCCAACACAATCAGCACTAGTTATTATTAAGTCGCCCAAAACGAAGTTTGGGAGACTTATTGTTTTTGCACCGTTTCTTATTATTATTATTATTATTATTCTTATTATTATTATTATTCTTCTGATTCTTTATCGAGAATTTGTCCTCCCTAATACAAGAAAACGGTTCAAGGAAATTGAATAACACTTTTTGGATTGGATAGTGGGTCACTCAAAGTTGTGTAATGCACTTTTAAAATTTTCAAGATGGCCGCCGTTTCAAAATGGCGGCCGTCGGAAAAAGTGGGCGGAAAATTTTTTTTCATCGGATCGTCTTGAAAATTGGTCATCTGGGTAAAGCGGGTATGCTGAGCTCAAATCTGCGACCGGATTTGAAATCCGACTTACGGTTTCAAAATGGCGGCCATTTTACTACACCCGCCCCCCTGAAAATGTCAACTTAGTCCGATTTCAACGAAATTTGATTTCTAGACTTATTTTGACGCACTGATTTGAATGGAACTCTATCCAAGGCGATTTTGGGCGACTTGTGTGTTGGCATCCCAACACAATTATACCTAGTTATTATTCTTCTGATTCTTTATCGTAAAGTTGTCCTCCCTAATACAAGAAAACGGTCCAAGGAAATTGAATGACACTTGTGAGATTGGATAGTGGGTCACTCAAAGTTGTGTAATGCACTTTTGAAATTTTCAACATGGCCGCCGTTTCAAAATGGCGGCCATCGGAAAAAGTGGGCGGAAATTTTTTTTTCATCGGATCGTCTTGAAAATTGGTCATCTGGGTGAAGCGGGTATGCTGAACTCAAATCTGCGACCGGATTTGAAATCCGACTTACGGTTTCAAAATGGCGGCCATTTTACTACACCCGCCCCCCTAAAAACGTCAACTTTGTCCGATTTCAACGAAATTTGATTTCTAGACTTATTTTGATGCACTGATTTGAATTGAACTCTATCCAAGGCGATTTTGGGCGACTTGTGTGTTGGCATCCCAACACAATTATACCTAGTTATTATTATTATTTTTCTCGGTATTCTGGACCATGAACTTGTCCACCTCATTTTTTTGACATCTTCTAAGGTAGGAAGCTGAATCTTCATATATCAAGAGTATGGAATGGGAGATTGTGCTTTTTGTATTTTTCGTCGATATCAAACGACCCCTTATATGTCAAAAAAGGGCCTCAAAATGGCTCCTCGAAACCGACATTGAATTTTTACCTGGCATTTCTGATCCGGCAGGGATAAGTCAAATTCCTTTATGGGGTAAGTGTAGACTTTCAATACCTTTCATTTAAAAAAAAAATTTTGAAAATCGGACTTACGGTTTTCAAAATTTTGCAAAAATTCGAAATTTAATTTTTTTGTCATATTGAGTTATCTTTCTTTTTACTTTGTATTATGTAATAGTAATGTAAAAATTCTAAACTTTGTTATTTCTTATTGAAAATTGGTTTACAAGGTAATAGTGGTATGCCGAGTTCATTTTTGGTATTGAAAATATTTTTTGGCGGCCATTTTCAAAATGGCGGCTAAAATTTCCCGCCAAAATTTAAACTTGCTCCGATTTTGATGAAAATTGGTATATAAGGTAATAGTGGTATGGCGAGATGATTTTTGACATCAACATTTTTCTATCGTCGGCCATTTTCAAAATGGCCGCCTTTTCCCGCCAAAATTAAAGTTACTCTGATTTTGACGAAAATTGGTATATAAAGTAATAGTGGTATGGCGAGTTGATTTTTGACATAAGTTTTTTTTATTGTCGGCCATTTTCAAAATGGCCGCCGTTTCCCGCCAAAAATCAAAGTTACTCCAATTTTAATGAAAATTGGTATATAAGGTTATTGTGGTATGGCGAGTTTATTTTTGACATAAATTTTTTTTTATCGTTGGCCAATTTCAAAATGGCCGCCGTTTCCCGCCAAAATTAAACTTACTCCGATCTTGATGAAAATTAGTATATTAGGTATTCTCAAATGCCCAAACACATATTGACAAAGAGGGGTACGTGAGGGGACATGTATGTGACTCGCTTGCGATCACAATTAGAACTAGTTATTATTATTTTTCTCGGTATTCTGGACCGTGAACTTGTCCACCTCATTTTTTCGACATCGTTTAAGGTAGGAAGCTGAAACTTCATAAATCAAGAGTATGGAATGGGCGATTGTGCTTTTTGTATTTTTCGTCGAAATCGAACGACCCCTTATAGGTCAAAAAAGGGCCTCAAAATGGCTCCTCGAAACCGAAGTTGAATTTTTCCTGGCATTTCTGATCCGGCAGGGGTAGGACAAATTCCTTTATAGGGTAAGTGTAGACTTTCAATACCTTTCATTTAAAAAAAAAAATTTGAAAATCGGACTTACGGTTTTCAAAATTTTGCAAAAAATCGAAAATTAATTTTTTTGTAAGATTGAGTTATCTTTCTTTGTTCAATATATTTTGTTATAGTAATGAAAAAAAATCTCAACTTTGTTATTTCTTAATGAAAATTGGTTTACAAGGTAATAGTGGTATGCCGAGTTCATTTCTGGAGTCGAAAATTTTTTTTTGACGGCCATTTTAAAAATGGCGGCTAAAATGGCTGCCATTTTCCCGCCAAAATTTAAACTTGCTCAGATTTTGATGAAAATTGGTATATAAGGTAATAGTGGTATGGCGAGTTGATTTTTGACATCAAATTTTTTTTATCGTCGGCCATTTTCAAAATGGCCGCCGTTTCCCGCCAAAATTAAAGTTACTCCGATTTTGATGAAAACTGGTATATAAGGTAATAGTGGTATGGGGATTTGATTTTTGACATTAATTTGTTTTTATCGTCGGCCATTTTCAAAATGGCCGTCGTTTCCCGCCAAAATTAAACTTGCTTAGATTTTAATGAAAATTTATATACAGGGTAATTGTGGTATGGGGAGTTCATTTTTAGCATCAAATTTTGTTTATGATCTCATGCAACAGCTTTTTGGATGCGACTGTGTGACTCTTCTCAACCATATGAGATTAAGGGAGAATAATATCTTATATGGATGTCAACCAAAAGCTTCTCCGTCACGTTCTTAGCATTTCATTGAAGAGTGGCTCCATTGTGGAGGACGAGAGCGGTAGTTATGCTCGCTAGTCACCACAACAGTTTACAAGTACGCTACCAAGGCTTGTAAAAAGGGTGCTTCAATGGAATGATAAGGGTGTCATTGCTTAAACAGTGTTCCCACAAAAGCCAGAAATATTGCCAAAGAGGGGTACGTGAGGGGACATGTATGTGACTCGCTTGCGATCACAATTAGAACTAGTTATTCTTCTGATTCTTTATCGTAAAGTTGTCCTCCCTAATACAAGAAAACGGTCCAAGGAAATTGAATGACACTTGTGAGATTGGATAGTGGGTCACTCAAAGTTGTGTAATGCACTTTTGAAATTTTCAACATGGCCGCTGTTTCAAAATGGCGGCCATCGGAAAAAGTGGGCGGAAATTTTTTTTTCATCGGATCGTCTTGAAAATTGGTCATCTGGGTAAAGCGGGTATGCTGAACTCAAATCTGCGACCGGATTTGAAATCCGACTTACGGTTTCAAAATGGCGGCCATTTTACTACACCCGCCCCCCTAAAAACGTCAACTTTGTCCGATTTCAACGAAATTTGATTTCTAGACTTATTTTGATGCACTGATTTGAATTGAACTCTATCCAAGGCGATTTTGGGCGACTTGTGTGTTGGCATCCCAACACAATTATACCTAGTTTATATTGAAATTATACAGAGCTGTATAGGTGATACAAGAAATTGATATATATGGAATAATTATACAGGGCACAACCTTCATATCCCAATAAACAATGCTTTCAAACTTAAATCTGGATTTTTGTCATTAAACATTTTAATTTCTCTGTTCTCTAGCCTTACATGTGGCAGTGCAGAGTGGCCACCTTAATGCCACTAGAGTCTTGTTAACAGAATCACAGATTAATGCAGAGGCTGTTAATGCAAAGTAAGTTGCTATTTGAAAAATTTAAACAAATTATAAACAAGGCTTATTAATAAAATTAAATGTTCTCAAAATACTTATAACAAAGATAAAACTATTAGTCAATATTTGTAATTATATTTTGTTTATAGTTTTATTCTGATATCTATATATCATATCAAAAAATTAACAAATTTAAAGATAAAGATGAAGTTTGTACCCTTTTATGCCCCTGTGACAACATTTTTATACCTTATACCCCCCACTTGAAAAGTGGGGGGTATATAGTGATAGGGGTGTCCGTCCTTCCGTTACACTTTAGGGTACCCATCTCTTATCCGCAACTTCTCCTAAACCCCTTCATGGATTTTCATGAAACTTACACACAATCTTTATGACATAATGTAGATGTGCACCTACTATTTTAAAATTTGATCAGAATGATTTTTGGGGTTTCCCATAGCAAAACATGGACTTAGCCATTCGACTACATTGGGGTACCCATCTCTTATCCGCAACTCCTCCTAAACCCCTTCGTGGATTTTCATGAAACTTACACACAATCTTTGTGACATAATGTAGATGTGCACCTACTATTTTAAAATTTAATCAGAATGATTTTTGGGGTTTCCCAAAGCAAAACATGGACTTAGCCATTTAACTACATGGGGGTACCCATCTCTTATCTGCAACTCCTCCTAAACCCCTTGATGGATTTTGATGAAACTTACACACAATCTTTATGACATAATGTAGATGTGCACCTACTATTTTAAAATTTGATCAGAATGATTTTTGGGGTTTCCCATAGCAAAACATGGACTTAGCCATTTAACTACATGGGGGTACCCATCTCTTATCCGCAACTCCTCCTAAACCCCTTCGTGGATTTTCATGAAACTTACACACAATCTTTATGACATAATGTAGACGTGCACCACCTATTTCAAAAATTTATCTGATTATTTTTTTTGGGGGGGATGGGGGGGGGATGGGGTGGGGGGTATTTATTTGTGAGCTGCTGCTCAACTTCCTATTTGAGACTGGGTCAATTTGCAAATTTACGTGAAACATTTTGTCAAGCTTTTCATAGAAACTGTACATGCTGCAAATGATTTAAAAATTGGTAGGGGGTTAAGTGTGTCAAAATACATGTCCTAAGCATTTTTCAGACCTGTCAAATTTCTATTGCCTGTTTTGGGCCTTAGGCAGTGATATCCGTGTCCTATGGAAACATTTAATCTTTATTTGTTTTTAAAATATATTGGGTTGTTTCCCATTGATGGTACAATATTCCACCAGAATCCAGACTGCTCTAGAATAAAATAATTTATAGAAATGGAATAATGTAAACTGGGAAATTATTGTGCCATCTTTTTTTCATGGTAGGACGACTGAATTTTAGTTTTCACAGTTTTAAATTTGCGCTGTAGTGTTATTGTCCATAGACTACAATCTGACAATGGAAGACAAATATATTTGCGCTGTTTAATTTTCAATTTTATTTTTTTTAAATTGCTTCTTTTATAGAGGACAGATGCCTATCCATGTGTTATGTCAGTATGGCCGGGATAATGCTGCAGCAATATTTGAATTATTTAAAGAATGTATGCCGGATTATCCTATTGATGCTGTTGATAGTGAAGGAAATACAGGTAAGATTGTATCATTTTACA
Organism: Arcuatula senhousia; assembly: GCA_963971305.1. Classification (NCBI taxonomy): domain Eukaryota; kingdom Metazoa; phylum Mollusca; class Bivalvia; order Mytilida; family Mytilidae; genus Arcuatula; species Arcuatula senhousia. The sequence continues at coordinate 33,527,315 of OZ020308.1, forward strand.
TGCATATCATTTTAAGAAAAGTTCATTGTTTGTTTTTTATTGTTCAATCATCAGTTATTTAATTCTTGTGGTCAAGAATCGACTACTGTTTGTTTAGTCTTTAGTTAAAAAATGTTTTATAAAATCTCGCGGGTATTTCATTTCAGTGAAAATGAATACCTTGTGAAAATAAGTATGTTTACAGTTATTGTTGTAGAAAACAAGATGATAAGTTTTAGACTTTTACAGAAAGAATGGATTTCATAGCATATTCAGTCTTTAATTATTTATAATTGTAATGTTTTGTTTTCATGTACACATGTACACATATATCCTTTCATGAATTGATATATAATATGTTAACACTTTTTATTAATCTCTCATTATGCAGGACTGTTACTTGGTTATGTGAATGGAAATGGTAACCTGTGTCGAGCCCTGGTGCGAGCTGGAGCTAAATTAGGGACCATGAACAAACAAGGACTTAATATATTCAATGCTCCAGTAGCAACTAAACAGCTGTTATTTAAATTATTAGGTGAGAATCATTGTATTTAGTAATTCTTTTACTGAGGGTGTGGATGGGTTTACATAATAGAGAATGAAGGCCAAAAAAGTTAACAAATAAAGAATAACGATTAACAGATATAATGACCCAAAAAACTAAAGAATAGAGAATAATGACCCTTACAGAATAAAGAATAATGTGAAAAATGGCAAAAACCTTTACAGAATAGAGAATAAAAGGGCAAAACGTTTACAGAATACAGAATTCAGGACACCCCTATCCACACCCTCTTTACTGTATAGCAGGAAATTTTTGTGAGGTTCTAATTTTTGCTTTATTCACGATGTTTCAGGAATCGCTACTAAATTTTATATGCTATATATGTTGCACACTTAAGATTCAGAAAACATGAAATATTAAGACTGCTGAAATTAAACACTCCCTTTTTGGAAAACAAATCGTGAAATTTGCAACTCACTAAAGGAGTAGAGCCACGAAAGCCCTTAATCGGTCCAGTATTTTCACTATTTTTTCCCCTCAACTACTATAACTTGTTAAAAATTTATAGTAACTAAAATATGTTTAGTTATGAACAAACTTTTCATATCTGTAAGATTTAGCAAAATATTTACAACACAGGTTTAGCTTTAATTGAGACTTTAAACTGGCCATATATTTGAAAATTCCTCATTTTTCACACATTTTCACTTGTTTCTCTGCATATTTTGTCAAAATTAGTATTGGCCACATTCCTTGACCATCATAATTTTTTTAGAATTAATTTATAATATCATAATACACATTTGTATCACAAAATAATTTTGGTCGGCAGGTGTGGCCCATTTCATATTCATCGACTTATACATGAAAATCAAGGTAAACTGTCCCAAATTGTTATTTTTCACAAAATAGTCTATTTTTAGCTCACCTGACCCTGGCTCAAAGCATGCAACAGGTGATATGCCTTGATAAAGGGTTTTAAACACTAACACACACAGTAGTCTCTTTAAATATAATACAGATAATCAGCTTGGGGTGAAGTATTGTGGGATTCATTTTCTGACCTTTTGTTTCATGGGTCTACTTCCTGTTTACCTTATTGATCTTTGAAGAAAGGAGATTTTGTGGAAGTTGATATTGCTGTATAAGTACTGTTAGTACATGAATATTAAACAATGTTTTTTTATGTTGCTATAGATATGCTTTCAAAAGAACCTGCCTGGTCAGAAGGAGAAATTTGTCTGGAATGTGGAGTCAAATTTGGAATCAAAACAAGGAAACATCATTGGTAAGGTTATCAACATGTTTTTAATGTGGTTACTAACGGATAATAATCTAATAACAAAACATGGTACTGTAGTGACACACACACCATTTTGTTGAAATTGGTAATTACAATGGTCTTGACTTGGTTCAGGCTTTGCAAAATATGATGACATTACACCCACTTCCATATGGATAAATGAGTTTGGTAGTTACAAAAAGTCTACTGGCAATACAGGTTTTATGCCCCATCAACTAAAGTATGGGCATATAGTGTCCAGGTCCATTCATCCATCTGTCCCAAATGTCGCAAGATTGGGCATTTTGTTTTTTACATATAATATACTAATACATGTAATACATTGCAAAATCTGTATTGCATGCTGTATTAACCCTCAACTTAAATCATACCTCAGGGCCCCTCAACCTAAATCATAACTTGGGCCGTTGCCTCTCGGTATGATATAGGTGTCTCTGGTAAATACAGCATGAGAAACAGATTTTGCCATGTTATGTTCATTATAATTATATTTACATCATGTGATATAGGTTAGGCAATATTGCTATATTGCACCCCTTAGGTCATTGGATATAGTGTATGTTATATAGGTAATGTGTTTTATCTTATAATGTTCAAAAAGGGTGTATAATTACATCAATATACTGTTTAGCTGGTTATTTTCCCAGGGGTAAAATTTCGCGGTTTTTGTGTCATAAGGTATGTGAAAATATTTTTAACATTTTATTAATCATGGTTTGTGAATGTTTTTGTATATGAATTGCCTTCCATAGATTTTTTCGCACGATTAATTCTGTGATTTCCATTGACCAATGAAAATAAAACCACAGCGAAAATAACCTGCTATACAGTATAATATAATGCAATAAAAATTGGATGTGATTCATAATGATATTATGCTTTAAGTAAGTTTGTATAAAAATCATTAGAATCAGTTACTAACACCAAAAGAAGAAGGTAGAAAACCTCAAGTGTGGGTAAATAGGATTTTGTTAAAATATAATGAGATCACTGATACTGTCTCTACTTTTCAGTCGCCATTGTGGAAGATTACTGTGTGCTAAGTGTTCATCTAAAGACATGCCAATAGTTAAATATAACCAACAGAAGCCAGTTAGAGTTTGTGATGTCTGCTTTGATGTTCTTAGTCTGGGTGGAGTGTTTTAGACATGTACAGACAATAACAGACTTTATAAACCAATATTAAATGTCTGCTGTTATGTACTTGTCTAGATGGAGTGTTTAGACATGTACAGACAGCAGCAGTCTATATAAACCTATTTCAATGTCTAATTCAGTATTTAGATGTACTAAGTCTAGGTTAAATGTGGTTTTGTCATAAGCTTTCAGAAGCTTTGAAGGAGCAACAGATTTGTGATAATTATTGAAGACAGACGAAATCTTAGTTGATACCCAGTATTACTCTATTTTATTGACCGGGTTGGTCATGGGTCAATTATTTCAGATTTCTTCATTTGAATCCTACCTGAAAGACAGAGAAAATTAAGCTCCGCCCAACCTGGTTAATAAAATAGAGTAATACGGCTAGTCAAATACTGTTAAGGGGGCTCAAGGGTCTAAATTTGTAATTATAGATTATTCTGTAATTTCGGACATTAGTAGTCCTTTGTGTATGGATCAAAAATATGCAGTAAAAAATGGGGGTCACTGTTTATTTAAGCCCGATATTGAGGTTCTCAAATAGGCTATTACCCATCTATTCTATATAAATTATATAGGGAAAATGATAAATTTAAAGCTTAAAAATGAAATAGAAAAAATCTAAACAACAGAATTTCTTCAAATTTGAAAAGAATGTGTGTTTTAATGCATTCTTCAAATTGAATCAATAAAAATTTGGGGTCACTGTACAATAAAAAAATGAAATTAAAAAAACTGTTGAAATTTTGGCATTTTTCACCCCCAAAAAAAAGAAAATGAGGATTTCAATGTAAAACATGGCATACAGAAAGAACTGAACAATAGAATTTTTTTCAAATTTGGACAGAAGCTGTGTTGTTTAATGAAATCAGTGACGATGCTACAGACATTTGGTGGATTGACCAATACAATACCGCTGCGCAAAAAATATGCGCAAATTTAGACCCCCGAGCCTCCTTAACTGGGAAATTTTTGCGCCATCTTTTTTTTTGCGTAAGGACAACTAAATTTTAGGTTGCACAATTTTTAATTTGCCCTGTAATGTTATTGCCCATTGACTTAAATGGAAGACAAATATATTTGCGCTGTTTAATTCTGGCACTAGCAATGTCAATGTGAAAATAGCAACAACAAAAAATTGTCTCGAAAATTTCACGGTAAACAGTACGATTTTTGTTAACTTGGAACAGATCACAATGATATGTACTCTATCATTTGCATCAAGTTATTAAACCGTTATATATAAAATAACGGCACGAGACATTATAATCAGTTATAAACATTTGACAGAAGCATGTAATTGATTATTGTAGTTTTGAGATTAGCCTTATAGCTTTTGTTAATTCAAGTAAAAATTGTGATAATCACAACAACTACTTTTGAATACTTCCTAGTCTGTGGGATTTTGAATTTTCCCTAAACTTCTTATATCACAATTCCATGACTTTTTCATTAAGTAAATAGTACAGTTATTTGTTTGTTTAGTCTTGAGTGTATGACTGAGGTGGGGGTGGGTTAGGACCTTTTTCAGGACACCGGGATTGGTCATATTTAAGCTCTTGATTCCGGGTTTTGGACAATTTAAGTTCAGGATTCCGGGATAAAATTACACCAACTTTACCGGGATTCGGGATTTTCTCATTTTTAAGTCGGGATGACGGGATTTTGTAAAAATTAGTTTGGGATTCTGGGATCAGACCCCCTCCTACCCCCCTCATTACTGTATACTGCAGATGTTTTCGTAATTGAAAAAGCATGTTTTTCATCAAGGCTTCATTTATACTTTCATATGATGTATGGTAGTAGACCTTTTTTTTTAAAGACAAAAAAATGTAAACATCATTTTCAATGTAAGCATTAAGTATATATCTTGTTAGAGATAATGCTCTCTGTGCCAAAAGAACAAAATAAATTTTTAATGAGATTTTTTTATAAACTTGTACATAAACATGTCATTTGTCGGTATATGTATATGTGTATGTTGTAGTCAGATAGTAGTACTGTATGTATTTTTAAGTGCAATATAATTGAAAGTTAACTTACGTTTTTAGAATTTTTAAATCTGAGTTTTTCTAAGTTAAGTGCTAGATGTTGCCATGCTGCTGAAATCACTGCCATAATTCTCTGCTTAATACAAATGTATATCAAATATTTGTTGTTGTTGCTGATGTAGTCGTGATGTTACATTCAAATAATATTTCTTGAAAGCTTACTATATATTCATAAATTTACTTCTGTATACATAAATATTGCATACATTAATTAATACAGAACAATTAATGGATGTATTTACAGTACCTGTATATTTAAAAGCAAAATATTTTGCATTAGTACATTCTTATTGTAAGTTTGATGACTGAGAGGAAGATACACTGTACATTGAGTTAAAATGAGAAAGTATAACTTAGGCCAATAAAAAAAAAAAATCTGAGATTCTCATCCCCTCCTGCCTGTGTTTTTTCAGGTGCCTGAAAAATTAATATTGTTTTTTTTTTGCATATTATGTTAATTTTTTATTAATTTCCTTTAAATTGGCAAAATGTTTTATTAAAATGGATATAAAATTAAGAAATACAATTCACCTGCCTACCTCATATTTTCAAGAAATTTGGATGACAATCTAAAAATTATTCTAAAATAGATAAATAAATGGATGGTGAAGCCACATTTAAACAGTAAAAACTAAATGAGAAATATAAAGAAATAAAACCTTTAAAACAAATAAAACAACAAAAAATTATTCTATATTGGCCCAACAAGTATATATGGGTTTCATATGATGTTGCTCTTATGAAAAAGATACATGTACTAGTTGGAACAAAGTTTATATAATTCTAGTGTGAAGGACACAAAAAAATGTCATTGTACACGAATTCCCCTTATGAAAGAATATATTGTTTTAGTATTGTTAGGTATGAAAAAAAAGTGTTGATTTTTATGTTGCCTGCAATTTGTTGCAGAACTGTCATTTAGGGGTTACTTTTGCACCATTCGTTGTCTTGCTTTGTCGTTCTGTTGCATCACAAAAAATTCTGTCGCAGTTTTCCAGGCAACTACATGTCACAACCTCTTGATATTTGGGTTGAAGCTTCTTCCTATACTACTTTATGGTACAAAGTAATTTTATGTCCGTGCCTTATCTACTTCCTGTTAAATGAATATTTTAAGACGCAGGCAACATACTAGTTACTGTTTGTTGAGATTTTTTTCTTGTTTTTGTTTTCTATTTTTGTATTCTATCAGGAAAAATGATACAATACTTTATAGTTAAATACATACATGTAATATTTATTATATATACTATTTCTTTCGTTTGTTATCACAGTTTAAGATGTATATTTTGCCAGAAACCTACATTTTCTTTCAAAATTTTCAATAGCTTTAGGAAAATTTTTCTCTAGCAATCTTTCAGAGTGGTAGCCTTTTCATTAGAAAATATAAAAATACCAACTCGATCATTTGTATTATTTTATAGGTTGTTACATTCTCAAAAGTGTCATTTTATTGTTTAAATAATTATAACTTTTGAAATAAAATATTGATAACCAGGGAATTAGTTAAAATAAATACCAAATTATATTTCCAATTTTGCAATTATACTGTAAGTTATACTCTGAGTATGTCACTGCAGATCTTTATCTAGGTATTGTCACAAAGTTAAACTCCCCAGTCAAGTCAATACTTTCTTGGAGGATATCAGTTCATAAGATCAAATTAAGATAATACTCCAACTTCCTCAGTTTCTAAAAATGATAGAATATTTTTTTAAAAGTTTTTCAAGATTTAAGGCTAGCCACTCCTGAACCATTTTTATATCAAAGATTTCATGATTTGTTATGGAAATGATAGATAATTGTCCACTTAATCTAATGAAAAAAAAAATGTAGGTCCATGTGCTCATTTTGGAGGTATATGACATAAAAAATTTTGGGGGGGAATCAGAATCCTCTAGATTTTACATAACTTTAACATTGTGACGTTTTTTGCCTTAAAAACTTTGAGGTTGTATCAACAATTGGAAGACATTTTATACAGTTGGGTTTTAAGACTTTTTAACATTTCACTTGATAAGATCAAAGTTTCTGTTAATAATACTCCAACTTCCTTCCTGCATTTATCTTAATCTAAATGTATTTTCATTTTGTTGTTTTTCAGTATATTGCAAACTTCTATTGAAGTTAATTATGTTTTTTAACTGCTGAGGCAGATTGCATTTTATACATTTTTGTAAGCTTGTATATCATTCTTACATGTACCAATTATATCTAATATATAATTATCATTATTTGTTATCAAGATAAAACATAGTTAAACTAGATAATGTGTCTATGAGCCACAGGATGGCCCTCCCGTTCTTGAAATATCATTGAACCTCAATGTGTATTACCTGGGATATGGACCTTTACCAAGAAATTGATCAAAAGTGTTCATGTGCAAAATATAGGTCACTGTGACCTTATTTCTGATGGGTGGTGCCATGTACCAAGACTCATCGAGAGGAAATATTATTGACCCCTAACATGTAGTATTCAAGATATGGACCTTAACCAAGGTCCATACCAAAGTCATTCATGTGTAAAAGATAGGTCACAGTGACCTCATTTCTAGTGGATGGTGTCACTTTACCCAAGACACATCTAGTGGTGAAATATCATTGACCCCTAACATCTAGTATCCAAGTTATGGAAATTAACCAAGAACTTAACCGAAGTTGTTCATTCATAAAATATAGATCACAGTGACCTAATTTTCACTGGGTGGTATCATGTTACCCAAAACACATCTAGTGGTGAAATACCATTGACCATCAACATGTAGTATCTGAGATATGGACCTTAACCAAGAACTTAACCAAAGTCATTCATGCGTAAAATATAGGTCACAGTGACCTAATTTCTAGTGGGTGGTGTCACCTTACCTAAGACACATCTAGTAGTGAAATATCATTGACCCCCAACATCTAGTATCCAAGTTATGGACCTTAACCAAGAACTTAACTGAAGTCATTCATGCGTAAAATATAGGTCACAGTGACATTATTTCTAATGGGTGGTGCCACCTTACCTAAGACACATCTAGTAGCGAAATATCATTGACCCCCAACATCTAGTATCTAGTTCCTTTACCGTCCTTTTGTTTGTTCTTGTTTTTTGTCTTAGGTTCTCTCTAGTAGAATTGGACTTTGATCGATTTGATTTTTATTGTGTGTTTAGTTTTTGTGCTTTGTCTAGGAATATTGATAGGGGGAAGGTTGGGCCCAAAAAAATAGTTTAACCCCGCCACATGTTACATGTGCCTGTCCTAAGCCAGGTATCCTTGACAAAGCTTTCGTTTGTACTTGTCTTTTTGATGTTTTCTGTTCCTTGTTTAAGAAGGGGGTCTATCTGTGACTATTTCAGGGCTGGATTTGAATTATATGCATCTTATTTAGACCATGGGCCAATTGCATAACCGCGAGCAGTGCCAAATGGCCTCGTTGAAGGCTGCTGGCGGTTGTCCATTGTGGTTTTTCTAAATTGCCGTTTAATTGTGGGCTGTGTCGCGTACACTTATTCCACATCTCTTTATTTTCTATCCAAGTTATGGACCTTAACCAAGAACTTAACCGAAGTCGTTCATGCATAAAATATAGGTCACAGTGACCTAATTTCTAGTGGGTGGTGTAGCCCTACCCAAGACCCATCTGGTGGTGAAATATCGTTGACCCCCAACATCTAGTATCCGAGTAATGGACCTTAACCAAGAACTTAACCAAAGTGTTACGGACGGACGTACGGACGTACGGACGGACGGACGGACGGACAAGGGTAAAACTATATGTCCGATCCACATACGTGGTCGGGCCATAAAAATGTTTAGTGTTAATTCATTGGTAATGAAGCATTCAGTTGAGATTGGGATTGATATTCTTGTTTGCTTTCTCAAAGTCATTCATTCATTTTTGTTTAAAAATGTTTTGATTACTATCAATGTCAGTCATAAAAAGGTCAGATTGGTTTCAAGATCACAGTACACTAAGGATTCATTTGCCCTATTTTGATGCATAACAGATAGTAGGATAAACCCAAATTCTTACTATTAAATGATATAGATTTGTTCAATGCATTATCAAATGTATTTGATTTTGACATCCTGTACAATACATTTCATTAATCAGTATATATAATGCTGTTCAAATTTAACTATCCCTGAGCCCCCAAAAAATGGGGAGGGAATAAAGGTAATAACAAAATTACCAAACTTGGAGGACCAATTTCATTGTCCTGAGACAATAATTACAGAGATTAGTCTCCACGATAAATCCAAATTAACAGTGTCTCCGCTCTAATTCGTAAATTCAGATTCGGCCTGTTGAAATAGGCACTTGCATTACAGGCGAGTAAACTTTTTCATAATGAATCTTACATATGAAATATATACATTGTTGGAAAGAGTATATTTTGCTGCTTTGTTAAGACTATTTTTCTTTTCATTTTTATCACACATTTTTCAAAAGGAAAAGTTTAAAGTCAGTCGTACATTTTTAAATATTTCAAATATAAACTTAGAAATAGACCTCTTGGAAATCTAAAACATTTCATATCAAATCTTACCTTATAGTAACTTATTTAGTACTGTTTAATAGCAAATTGAGTCGAGAATATTCAGGTGAAATTTGAAGGTTATTTGATAAATTCAGGTCAACTAATTAACAGTTTGAAATTGGTCAATTTCCTGTTTTATCAGGACGCCCGCTGGCCGATAACTCTTGATAAGGAAATTAGTTTATTGTGACAAATATCACTCTGTTCGCGTGGTGTTTGATTTTTTATTTATCACCATCCTTCAGATTTTATTAAATTACAAACAAAATAATAAATAAAACGCCTCGAAAATTATATCAAACAATGTACGAGAAATTCAGCTGTCTAAAGATATTTTTATATTTGAATTTGCTGTAGAAACACCAAAGTTTAATGGAGAGGACCCTAGATCTTCACAAGAACGACACTGTTATTTTCAGCCATTTCATATGTTTAATAGGATAATTCGGTTCTCTTCGTTATGATTTTCTCAGCATTGTCCAAGAGAAAAGACAAAACATTGAAGACATACCAGAATAGTTATAGATTGCAATGGTACTGACTTGAAACAGGCATTTCAAATGAAAGGGTGGGTTAAACCAGGTTTTATGGCATACCAAATCTTCCTCTTCCATTGCGATCTCAATCTATCACCAGAGGGAGTGTCTATCAACACTCCTCTATACTATCGCGCTAAGGATCGTGGGAAATATTTTAATGATATTAAATCCCCTAATTCGGGGATATTACCCACAATCCTTAGCGCGATAGTATAGAGGTCAGTGTTGATAGACGTTCCCTCTGGTGATAGATTGATTGCGATCTTAATGACCAGTAGTAGCACACAACACCAAACGGTTGTGAAGACAGAATAAGGATATTTGTACATCAATCGACAAAACACTTATCAAAACAAACATTAACCAATACATTCAATTCAATTTTATGTTTTTCCATCAGTGGCTGATAACAAAGGAAGAATTTTGTTAAGGACCATTTTGTAAGGGACCATATGAGGCCGGTAAATTTCTTGTAACCTCGGTTTAAGGGTCGGTCACGGAGACAAAGGTGTTGTATAAAAAAATCTGAAAAATTTGCACATGCCTGTGCATATCGAATAAGTTGTAAAATATAAATACCGTAAGTAGGTAAGGTAGGTATGTTGCTCTCAAGGCAAGGGAAATTAATAATTTGAAAATTAAGGTCAGTCTTTTTATCGTAAATTTTTGTACTGAGATGACCATCCTTGTCATATTAGAGATGCAAATCCAAGAATGATGGGAAGCAATTGGATTAGGTGGTTTCCTTAATCTCTAACTCTGGAGGATATATCAAAGGAATCCATCTACCAACGAAGCATTGTTAACAGAGAGGACATCGTCGATATACCTGAACGTGAGATTAAAGGACCCTTGCTTCTTTCATCTTCTTGTCCTTAAAGAGTTCTTGAAGAAATTCAGTCTCGAAAGAGTATTAAAAAATCGCTGAGGAGAGGAGCACAATTTGTGCCCATTGGAATGCCAATTTGTTGTTGAAAGAATCCTCCTACAAATGTGACAAATATGTTGTCAATAAGGAAATCAAGCATACTGCAAACGTGGATATAGTGTTTGGTTTGTTCCTACATACATATTTAATATATAGAGCGTTTTTCAGTCCAGCCCATTTTAGTACAATTCAACAAAGAGATCGCCAATTAATCTTGAAAGTTTTTTTTTACCAGTTACTATATTTATCTTTGCTTAAACTTGAAAGTTTTTTTTTACCACTTACTATATTTATCTTTGCTAGTTGTAGCTACAAAATATGCTTTATTTTATATGACAGACACTTCTTCAGAATATTTTTTCTTCGCCTTTGCTGACAAAATATTTTTGTGAAAAGATGGTTAAAAAATCACGTGTAATTTTATATGCAACCTAGTAGATTGACTTCCAAAAACACATTTAATATTGATTTGCATAAAACAAATATTTAATGGTTAGGGTTTGGTTAAATGTCATAAATAAATACTATTCTTTCATCAAAATATATTCTATATGGATCATTCCAAATTTTTTAATCATATGTTAAAATGAATCATGTTTGTTTAATTAATGTCCAATTAATTACTAAATAGATAAATAAAAATATTATATTTGTACTGGAACCATTAGGACTTATTTGCACCATACCATAGTTTCTAATGCCAATGAATGTCAACGATGGTAGGGTCCGGTAGTGGTGTAATTTTACGTCTCGTTTGAAATGCCTGTACCAAGTCAGGACCATTGCGATCCACCAATTCTCCGGTATGACTGATTCGTTTTTGTCGTTTTCTCTGGACTATGAGATTGATCATTCAAGTTTGGTAGTTTTGTTATTACCTTTATTTACGTCATTGTGACAAGGAAACAAGCAGAAAATGTTGGTGATAATTTCATTCCAATGCTGCTGATGAGAGATACGTGTCAACATTTAAACCAAACTGACTGCTTAATTAGCAACATTAAATTAAACTTTTTCAACAAATTTTTCAAATAAGGGGTATTCATATACAGGAAAGGGCGGTTTCCAACCCGCGGAACACACCCGCTACTAAGATGATATCATCCAGTAAGATTTCTAGTATTTTTGATAAAAGTAAAAATGTCAAACACCTTAATGAATCTACTGTCATTTTCTCCAAAATAAAAACAATGATATGATAGACCGAGCAAATAGCTCATTTTGATTTGTAACCGTGAATTGATAATTTTTTAAAACAGCAAATTTGATATATTTATTGCCACTAAATTATAATATTTGTAAGAAACAGTAACATGTTAAATAATTTATTCACATATATATATTTTTGTCTCAGCATATTACATTGCATATTTCAATTTTCAATTTTTCTTTTAAGCAAAAGCTTAACATATTAAATTATTCATATTCCCTCAAGTAATATGAGTTAGCTAAGTGATTTTTAGAATGAACGCTTATTGCATGTATTATGTACTAGTACTTGTGCAAATGCCATATTTCATTCATTGTTAATAGGCCTACATAATATGACAATATATATTGGAAAATTATATACTCTGTAAAGGAAAATGATTTATGCTAAATTTATAATTTGATAAAAAGTATGTGCATACATACCCCCTGTCTAAAATCAGTTGTCTCTGTCGCCCTGGCAATGTTAGCCATATATATAAATGTTTGGCGCAACTTCAACTTCAGAACTATGTCGAAGTCAGAATGAATCTAGTCAATGCATTTTTGTTTTTGATGAATTTATTTATAAAACATATTCTAGCAAACATGGAGCGATCCAAGATTTCGAATGTTCATAATCAGACTATAGTTAAAACTGGGAGTAAATTTTGGGATGAATTTGTATTTTCCAAAATTGAATGTTCTTGTCAGTGTTTACGAAATCCAAAATGTCTATTGGGACATTACCATCCCGTCTCCAAACGTTGTGCATTATATTATTCTAATGCACTTGTTTCAAACTCTAAAGGAGAGGGAGTGATTCTGGTCATTGGAAGTAGACAAGTTGGTAAGTAAATTTAATTTTAGTTGTTGCTTTTGCACCTCTATTAAAAAGCATTGTAACTAAGAATAAGATGAGTTTGTTTTCATATAAAAGTAATTTTTAAAACATGATATTGATTTGAGTATTTGTGGTTATTTCCTGAAAAATATTTTGTTCCTTATAAAGAAAAAAATCAACGAAAAAATGTCTAGCTAAATTTAAAAAAAAATCAGTTTAATAGTAAAATAGTTTGAAAACTCAAATTGTTGTTGTTATTTTGGATAGTTTTATAAAAATTCATGATCTAATGTATGTAGTTTTGTTTCTTAACGTTCCACTATATCTATGCAATTAACTTCGTTCTCGTGTCAACTAATAGTTAAATACAATTTATTTTCTTAATTTAAAATTGTTTCTTATTGTACCGATTGCCATTTCTTAAAACTGTTTGGCTCAACGGTGCTAAATATTTTTCCATAGCCGACTGCGGTAGCATTTTGGCTTGTTGATTCAAATCTGAACAATTTACACACTTTTTTTGGGTCTCAATTTTAAGCTGACAAAATCTACAGGTCTTATATCAGATAACGAAGTACCGTGACCCCATGTTTTTATTAAAGAAATCAAATGTATATCCCATTTTTGTTATTTTACCCAAATTTGTAGAAATGTTTATGTCAGGTTTTTAAAATAAATGCATTTTGAGAATTTTTCCTATGCAATCTATACAAATTTCTTAAAGATTGAAACCCAATTATCTCAAAAATAAGCACCGTGACCTGTTGTTTTAATTGTTTATTTTCAAAGTTCATACTAATGACAATTTACTATAAAAGTTTGAAAAAGATCCTATGTCAAAGTTTGAGACCTCCTTAAATGAGCTACTAGTATTCAGAATAGTCTTTGTTTTGTCATGAATTGATTCGATATAGCAATATCAAACATCTCAAAAATGTCACAGTCATTGAATGCACTTCTATGTCTCCCTGAGGAGTCTGCTAAGTTTGGGACCTTGATCCATTTTAAATTATTCATATTTTTCTTTGGAGACGAGTGAAAATTGGATATGAAAAAAGTAAAAATAAGAGGTGGAAAGACATTTTTAAGTTGGACCAAAGTTGAAAGTGTATTAGCCTTGTTTGTTAAATGCAGTTACGTCCATGAAATCTTGCGTTTACATTTTCTTTATATCATACTTGGATCTACATCTCGAATTTAACCCGGGGGGTTATCTCAGTACAAAATTTTAAGATAAAAGAGACGATTTTAATTTCAAAATTATTAATTTTCCTAACTGGAAAGAAATTCCAACGTCACCTGCATACGGTGTCTATATTTCACATTTAATTCGATATGCCAGGGCTTGTACACATTTTTCAGATTTTTTTATCCGACAACTCTTTCTCCGTAACCGACTATTAGACCAAGGATATAAAAAAATACGTCTCATACAATCTCTAAAAAAATTCTTTCTTCGTTATCAGCCACTGGAAGAAAAACTCAATCAGTTTGACGAAATGGTTAGTTCTTGCTTTGATTAGTGTTCGGTTGGTTGATGAACTGAGATGATCACCTTAGCATCCCTGATATGTCATCACAAACCTGTTGTGTTTTGTGTAACTACCGGAACCAAAGATCGCAATGGAAGAGAGAGGTTTGCCGCGCCTTTAAACCTGGTTAGATCCACCATTTCTTTTGAAATGCCTGTACCAAGTCAGGACCATTGCGATCTTCAATTTTTTTGGTAAGTCTTCTTTGTTATGTCTCGTCTTATAACATTTGAGATTGATTCTCCAAGTTCGGTAATTTTGTTATTACAGATGAATGCAGTAATACAAGTGAGACTGGTGTTGTTAACATTTTAGGAGTTGGCCCTGTTTATTGTGAAAACTCCAAGCATGGAGGTGGCTGGACTGTTAGTTTATTAATAGATATATAAAAATAATCAGTTATCTGATTCAGAATTTTTAGATTTTAATTTGTAGCACGCAACAGTAGAAAAATAACATAATTGTGTCACTTTTTTATCATTTTACCAACTTTTTAGCTCACCTGGCCAAAGGCCATGTGAGCTATTGCCATCACTTGGCGTCCGTCGTCGTCGTCCGTCGTCGTCCGTCGTCGTCGTCGTCGTCGTCGTTAACTTTTCTTCAAACTTCTTCTCCTCTGAAACGGCTGCAGATTCAAACCAAATTTGGTCTGGTGGTACTTTAGGGTATCCTCCACAGAACTGATGTGGGGATTTTTGATTCGTCGAAAAACATGGCCGCCGTTGCTAAAAATAGACCAGGGGGGTCAAACTACTGTTTTTGGCTTGTAAATCAAAAAGTATAAGAGATAGATGAAATCTGATGCCATGCTACTGCTTCAGCATCAATAGCTCTACAAAAGTCTCCATTGTGTCGAAGTCGTCAGATGACCCCTTATGGGAGTTACTGCCCCTTAAAGGTGAAAAATAGCATTTTTTCATGTTTTTGGCCTATGGAATGAAAACTATTGCAGATAGAGAGAAGCTGTTGCTTGCTTAAATGTTCAGCTCATTTAGCTCTACAAAAGTCTCCATAAGGTCAAAGTTGTCAGATGACCGCTTATAGGGGTTATGGCCCCTTAAAGGCAAAAAATAGAGTTTTTGGCCTATAGAATGAAAACTATTGCAGATAGAGAAAAGCTGTTGCTTGCTTAAATGTTCAGCTCATTTAGCTCTACAAAAGTCTTCATAGGGTCAAAGTTGTCAGATGACCCCTTATTGGGGTTACGGCCCCTTAAAGGCAAAAAATAGTGTTTTTTGCCTATAGAATGAAAACTATTGCAGATAGAGAAAAGCTGTTGCTTGCTTAAATGTTCAGCTCATTTAGCTCTACAAAAGTCTTCATAGGGTCAAAGTTGTCAGATGACCCCTTATAGGGGTTATGGCCCCTTAAAGGCAAAAAATAGAGTTTTTGGCCTATAGAATGAAAATTATTGCAGATAGAGAAAAGCTGTTGCTTGCTTAAATGTTCAGCTCATTTAGCTCTACAAAAGTCTCCTATGGTCGAAGTTGTCAGATGACCCCCTATAGGGGTTACAGCCCCTTAAAGGGAAAAATAGTGTTTTTGGCCTATGGAATGAAAACTATTGCAGATAGAGAAAAGTTGTTGCTTGCTTAAATGTTCAGCTCATTTAGCTCTACAAAAGTCATTTTAGGGTCGAAGTTGTCAGATGACTCCTTTAAGGGGTTTCGGCCCTTTAAAGGTGAAAAATAGTGTTTTTGCTTTGGAATGAAAACTATTGCAGATAGAGAAAAGCTTTTTATTGCTTAAACATTCAGCTCATTTAGCTATACAAAAGTCTTCAAAGGGTTGACATTAAGACCAGGTGAGCGATTCAGGCTCCTGGGAGCCTCTTGTTTGACACAAAACAAGTTAACATCAATTAAAAACTTGTTTTTTAGCATTAAGTAGAAGCTGCATTTATGGTGGATTTTATATGTCAATAGTGTACATGCTGAACAAGCTGTACAGCGGCGGATCCAGAGAGAGACCGGTTGTCGGAGACCCCCTTATTTTCGGGAATTTAAGACAAATTTTACCAAGAACACACAATTTCATTTTTATAGTAGACAAAAGGTTGACCTTCGTCAGAAATTTCTGGCCTTGCTATACATAAAACAGCATTAAAAACAACGACAATTCAATATCAACAATAAAATGTCACAATTATCAATATACACGAATGTATTTGTTTTGAAAAAAAAATCTCGAATCAAGCTTTAGGCTTGTGGTTGAAATTCCACCATTCATGCTCTTCAAACTAGATATTGACATCATTTAAGAATGTTGTTTCTTTCTGTTAAATATTTATTCGCTGTTTGAAATCTTTAACAACTTTTATTCTTGCTTTATTTAGGTATTTCAGCGTCGTTTCGATGGTTCTGTGGATTTTTATCGCAATTGGGAGAACTACACACGCGGATTTGGGGACATGAATGGAGAATTTTGGTTAGGTAAGAAGGTCTAACATCTGCATCCATTGTTACTTTTTTAAGGTGGGACATTACGTTTAAACGACGTTACCGATAATTTACCTGTACACTGAAAAATCTGTCTGAACGTCGTGAAAAGCAACGTCAAATTTAGTTGGATTCTATTGCCTTTTCGCATATAGGCAATGATTACAAAAATGTACCTTAAAAACGAAGTCTGTGACATATCCTTTTTTTACATCAGTGCATTGCAAATTTTTCATAAAATATTATGTTAGTTTTTGGTCATAATTTAGATATCGTAAGTACATTTTTGTGTACAAAAAGGAAAAAAAATAATACTCGTTGAAGCTGTGTTTTTCATATGTGTCTTAATTTGTTAATTTTCCGCCCAAATTCCAGTTTTAAATGCATTTGTTTAAAAAAAGAGATCCGTGACCCCCATTTTTTATTTCAGATATCGATGTATATCACTTAGAACTATATGTCTACCAATTTTTATCAAAATCTGGATATATGTCATTTGGAATCGTCCGACCTTAAGTATAGATTGTAGTTTCAATACATTATGTCATAATATGTATACTATGTCTTTGTCTTACATTCTGGTTATAGCCATCATTTTTTTTTATTTCAAAACACATTCTATTTTTATGATAGCAACACAAAATTTTGCTACACCTATTTAAGATTCGTCAGATTTAAGAATGCTTATAGCTGCGGAGACGTAACTGTTTTTTTTTTATTTCGATTTTTGTGCCATATTTGATATGATAGATTTAATTGTTCAATTAAAATTTATTGGGAAAATGTTCTGAAGTATAATTCATTGAGACTGATACTGTTTGCGCTGCCTGCTAATAGAATGTCTTGTTGTCACGAGCAGATTCCTCTACATAATTTTTCAAAATTTTATTGCTTTAATTCTATATAAGAAAGGACTTGATAAATATAATTTGTATTTCAAATTTCATATATACCAATTGAAAAAAATATTATAATATTTTATGCTAACAGGACTAGAAAAGCGTCACAAGTTAACATCGTCTGGTCAGTATATGCTTCGGGTGGACCTTGGCGACTTTGAGAACCGTGTGAGATATGCTCTTTACTCCAGCTTCAGAATTGATGACGAGAGCATGGGCTATAAATTGGATATTAAAGGATATTCCGGAAACGCTGGTAATGAATTAGCATAAGTGTGATTAACGTTTTCCTTTTAACATCATCTCCCATATTCCCATGATGTCACATC
The DNA here is from genome assembly GCA_963971305.1 of Arcuatula senhousia. Lineage (NCBI taxonomy): Eukaryota > Metazoa > Mollusca > Bivalvia > Mytilida > Mytilidae > Arcuatula > Arcuatula senhousia. Next base: position 33,545,526 of record OZ020308.1, read on the forward strand.
CCTTTTGGTACGCGGTATTCCGTGCTTTTTAAAGGATTTTCGGTACGCCAAGGTGTGGTACGCGTTACGCGATGTTCCGAATTTTTAGGCTTTTGGTACGCGTACGCCTTGATATTTAGAGTATTCGGTATTCCAGTCTTTTTAACGGTATTCTGTCCTTTTTTAAACGGTATTCGGTATTTCGGGGGCGGGGGCTGTGACACCCCCATATTAAGACATAACATTTTAAAAAAAGAAGGAAATTCTAAAATGAAAATACTTAAATGGATATCACATGATCTAGTATAACTTTTAAGTTGTGAATGTCAATATGATGGTTTGTCATTGAGTGAAAGAGCATTTTGTTATGTCGTTCTGACTGTAATGTTTGCAATGTCGATTACAGATAAAATCTTGCTATCTACAACGGAAAGTTAAAAACACCATACTTTCCTTAAAGCTTTGGAAAACAAGAGACATAAGGCCAATCTTTTAATCGGTACTGAACGCTGTATGCCTCACTAATTTCGTAGATGAGAAAAAAAAGAAATATTTGGATGCTAGAATCAAGAAAATACAAAGTAAGGTGTAAAGCAAGATCTTATTTATATCAGCTCTTTCCGTTCAACCCTTGTCTGCAAAATAGATGAAACATGATAAACTCCTTAAAAGGCACATACATGCTCCAGTTCTTGATTACACATATCCGGATTGACCTGTAAAACTGTCCGTATTATCTATTAAACTATAAGGAATCAATAAATCGAGACCCGATTTCAAAACCAAATAGAAAAAAGGTATAATTGTCGAGTTCGTAACTTTAAGTCTCGTACACGTTTTCCATATCAACCATTGTTAGAGGAAACTGTAATCCAAGGCTATTAGTTTTTTTTTGTTCCACTCTGTTTATCTTACTTAATCTTGTCTCATAGCCACTCACTCCCAGACCCTAAGATCTAGATCGCAACGGGTTGGTAGTTAAATGCAAAAATTATTGCTCAACCCTCCATTTCTTGCCATGAAATACCATTAGTAGCTCTTGAAATTTGTTGTAATTTGCATTTTTAACACCCGTGAAGGTTATCGCTGTTAATAGTATTTTAATTTCCCGAAGATGCCATCTCCGGAATCAAAACTTTTGTTGCAAAACACAAAAGCTGCTGTAAGTCAACCATCTTATTTTCAAAATTGTCTAAGCCTTAAGGCTGATCTTAGTCGTAATTTGGTTTTCCTATTCGGTAGTTTTGGTTTTATCATATTCAATGCTCTTCATAATCTGGATTTAATGTTTGGCTTTTTCAATATTTTGATAGAGCGCAATTGATGTGTCTTAAATAAGATGAAGCGTGAATCAGGTGTAACAAAATTCATTGTCTGGAATTTTGTTGTGGTTTAGAATTCAATTTCAAACATCAAGCAATTTAATTATTTTTAGCATTTTTGCGTCAATTTTCTAATTTGTGTTGTTGTGCAGTCTTATGGGCAATGTCTTAATGTTGTACAATAATTTAAGTGAAGACATCAGTGCTGTTTATTAATATTTAATAGAGTTATATTGATATATATAAGATAATAGGCACAATAAAAAGATGCCATTTAAAAAAAATAGATGTGTCCTTTTGTTCAAAAGCAAAATTTTCAAATACATTATGTAAAATAGGCATTTTGAAACTTATGCTTGTAATACTCTTTATACAACTTTTGTCATAATATCCTACACTAATTACCCACATTTGGTAATTTGTTCCCCCCTTATATTTCGAGTAGATGTAAATCAATATAAAGCAAATTTCATAGAATCCTAAAAAAGTATTAATTGAAGAGTACTGTAATGTAGCTGAATGTAAGGTTTAAGGACAGAATAAGCCTTTTCCCTTTTTGTTTAAAAGTATTTGTATGATGTCTGATTTGATAAATGAGTATGTACGTATGTATGTATGTATGTGTGTGTGTGTGCGTGTGTGTTAGGGTTTACGCCTTTTCCGACGAACGTTGGCCACAAAAGGGCGGTCAGCTTTAATGGTAGAGAAAATCGAAATACACAAACTTTTGCAGGTATCTGACAAACTTATTACATTCAGATGGGAAACTCTTGTTTTTGTAAAGTAGAAGCGGGTCTCACACACCACATGAGAGGTAATCAATAGTGTGATATCCAAACCTTTGATAAATAAAGACACATCTCTGCAACTTATAGTGCATAATGAGTGCCTATTCGAATACTGAGTTTCTGCTGAAAATCATGTCTATCAACTAGAACTAGAATAAGTATTGGAAATCCTGGTTCAAATGATATTAAATAAACAACAAAGATTCTAAATTTATCCAGGATTTTTATACTATGTTTATGATACCATTCAAAGTATGTTAGATAAATATTTATTGTATTATTTAGGGTCTAAAGAAACCAGAAAGCTCTTTTATCAATTTCATATTCATAATTCTTAATTCATTTTGGACTTTCAACATGTTAGATCCTAGCTATAAATAAATTATCGAAATCAACTTTTTGGTAGCTCCCAGCTTTTTCTTTGCTTTAGTTTTGATTTCTATATTTGACAATGTAATAAACATGTAGCTAAAACCAGCATGTATTTTTGCCTCATATCCTCATCACCAGTTTATTATATCAAAGTATTTCTGTTCATCTCAACTCTATGTGTTTCAATGATGTACCCCTATCACAAGTGCCTCAAATCCCCTGTTGAAAGATTCTTCCAGTGGTAAGGGAGCGACCAATTGATTTTTATTGGGGAGTGGCTATGCTGAAATTTTAAATAAAAAGGCAGGATGCCAAAAATCAGGAAATAAAAAGGTAGGACAGTGCTTTGAAATACAAAAAACAGGAATCAGTTTTTGGCTGCAAATATTTTGGTAAATTCAAAAATAAAAAAATGAGTGCGCCAGCGCCGAAAAAAGGCTCCAATTTTCCTAAAATAAAAAGGCAGGAATGAAAAAGTATCCATAGTCCCCAAATATATCAAATGGTTGATCCCTTAAGCCCCGTCACACTGAACCACGACCTTACTGCGATCTTGATTTTTACCTAAATCGTGGAACATTGTAGTGTTGTCGTCATGGGGTCGTGGAGGACATGTTGTGATTTTACTAGGTCGTGGGTGACTACGACTACGCTACGTACATTTTAAACATGTTCAAAACATTCGTAGTGCGGTCGTGGTGAAAATAGAGCGTACTAAAAGCATACTGAGATCGTAGGAGGATCGTAGAACAGCCGGCTTCAGTCGTATTAATGTCGTGGTACAATCGTGGTAAGTACTTACCTCAATTGGCAGCCGATCCCACTACGCTAGCGCTACGCTCTCGTCACGATCATACCACGATTATAGTACGACCTATAAGATCGTACCACGATGATACTACGACCTATAAGATCATACCACGACACCACTACGACGCTAGCACGCCCTTTGCGTTCTTAGTACGATCCTACCAAGATCTTTCTACGTTTTACATGTAACAAATGATTCATGTGATTCCCGCACTGACAAAATCAAATGCAAAAAAGTATCAATTGTCCTACATGTCGCAAATGTCTCCCTAGATTTAAGAAACCACAAGCTTTATAAATATAAAAAAAAATTAAAATATATATCTGAAAAACCACATTCAATCAGTCTTGATTTGTATGTTCATTAATGTCGTACTGGCATAGGCGCTGGGGTCTAGGATTTACTTATTTTAAGAAAAATATTCTTTTTTATGAAAAAAATATGACCCTCATTATATAAATATTATGTGAAATAGTAATTTAGAGAGAGTCAGAATTTGTAAATAAAAAAAAATAGAATCATAGACCCAAACACCTGTGCGTACATGTAGAATGCTTAGTTGCTATCTTGTGTTCGAGTTTCATACCATCATTATCTTTTTTAAAGTATTCCATAGTGATTGAAATTGGTGGAATGATTCCGACGGCCTGTTGCCCAAAATATCAATCTGTTGATCAAGCAGAAAAGGCATTAATCTATTTGAAAACGGAGCGCCTTTCATATTATATCTTAATTTTGAAATTTTACATCGTAGTTTTGTTGACCTCGCACATGTCTTGCAATAAGTTAAGAGGCACCAATGGGGCATTCGAGTGTCAAAAGTCCGAAAGGGCAACAAAGACGAAACCGGTAAACACGAACAAAAGCAGCAAAAAGAAACACAAATCACAAAATCAACAGAACGGAAATCAACAATGCGAACTCAAGTTGTAACAAGAGTGAACTCAGGTGTCCCGGAAGAGTAAGCGGTTTTTGTCTGCTATAGCACACCCGTCGTGTTGCCAATTTCCAATTCAGTGTGTCAAATCCGATAAAGGAAGCAGAACAAATTTCTACGACAAACCAACATCTGCACTAATTTGAGGGTTATATTAAATGCATATTGCAAACTTATAGAATTTGTAAAATTGAATATAAATATATAAATTCTTTAGAAAAAATAATGTATGTGTAAAAACGGCTGATGTGTATTTGACATATTCGTGTTTTCAAAAAATTCATCATCTTAACGCTATTTTTTTTTAAGAAACAATGCTAAAAATATGGCTTATTAAATCTTTCCGCTCAGCGGAGATCTCGTGATCATTTCTTATACAAAGTAAAAACAATAAGAGAGGATATCAATTACAAATGCACCAGTGACAAAAAAAAATATGGTTAGATAAAATTAATTTACAGAAGGAAGGTACATGCACGTATAGCGTTCACCTTACTTTATGTTGCTTTATAACATGTTAAAGGAAATTCAATTAAATTTTCACATTGACTAGCGTGGCACCTGCAGGTTTTGAAATTTAAGTTTGAGAGATCGTAGAAGAGTCAATGTAAGCATAGTAGAATCGTACCGAGCGTAGAACAATCGTAGTGAAAGCGTAAAACGATCGTAGTGATCGTAGAACATGCGTAGGTAGGTCGTAACTGGTCGTGGTATAATCGTAGTATGGTCGTAGCAAAGTCGCGGAAGCAACGTACTGCACTCGTGGTGGTCGTAGTAGCATCGAACTAGATTTGACCATTGAAAATAAATTCCCCGTGAACAATCGTACGATGGTCGTAGTACTGTCGTACTCGTAGTCACACTGGCTACGTTTACACAGTATCGCCGCGACCCTACTACGATCATTTAGATCGTGGATGTCGTGGAGAGCGTAGTAAGATCGTGGTCAGTGTGACGGGGGCTTTACAGTTTATCGCCCGGCTGTTTTGTTATTTTCAGACTCTTTTTTGTAATTTATATATATATATACTTATTAATCATTTCTTTTTTTTTTCAGGAGACAGCATGGCCTTTCATAGTGGAATGAAATTGTCAACTGTAGATCGAGATAATGATTCGTGGGAAGATGCTTGTGCAGTTAGATATAAAGGAGCTTGGTGGTACAAAAGTTGTCATCGAAGTCACTTAAATGGCTTATATCGAAGAGGACCTTTTGTTGATGCACCTGGAAACGGAACGGTTTGGGTCAGTTGGAAAGGATGGCGATACTCTCTAAAATCTACTGAGATGTTGATACGTAAATTATGATTACAGACTAAAAACAAAGTATCCAGTCATTAAATATATAAATTATGTATTTATTATTATGTATGTATTATTATTAATACATACAGATATTTAGACGTCATTCTTTGACTTGACAATCCCACATTTTCTAATTTTATAACGGAAGTTTATCCCAAGGAACTAACTTTGAATAAATCTATCCTTATCGGTGATAAATGCCCATTTTAGATCTAGATCTAAGTATTATCAATGGAAAATTACACACTTAAACATATGATAAAAGGGATGACTTTGCATATCCTATTGTGAATTTTCCTTTTCTACAGGGAGATGTACCACTTGCTCCTTCTCACGGAGTATATCTTTCACAGTTGGTATAAAAAAAAAAGTCCGTTTGACAGTGGTTTACCAAGGGAAAATAATTAATTAAAAATCAGATGATCAACTTATACAGAAAACAATTGCACCAAACATAATTAAATATGAATACACATTATGTCTGAATTTCCCATTTTTCAAATCTCGATATTAAAAAAGTTTTCCTTTACCCTTAATGGTAAAGAAATAAAGATAAAAACATGTTAAGGTGTAGGAGTAAGGGCATTTAAAAGAAAAGCCCTTTGCCCACAAATATATCTGACCTTCTTTGATAATGCATTGACAGGTTTTTAAAGAGATCAGAGTATCTATTCAAGGAGATTTAATTGGATCGAAAGATGAGACAATCCAATTGTATATGAAAAGAAGTGTTACCTATAAGGCTTTTCATTCAATGGAGTTGTACTCCATAATTGAAATCAGTAGAAATTTACTATTAAGGTATATGGAAAACTTTTTTATTTTGAAGTTATGAAAGTTGGGAAATTTAGACAAGATATGTATTTGTATTTGATTATCTTCCATGTAATTATTTTTTGCGTAAACGAATCTAGTGATTTTTAATTAATTATTTTCCCTTGGTAAACCACTATCAAACGGACTTTTTTTATAAGATATGCTCGGATCTGCAGTGATGTGTCTGATTTTAATGATAAAAACCGGTGTATTACAAAAAAATACTACACAAATTAGTGAAGTCGTTTATTAAGTTTTGTCATAAATATATATACCTTATTGAAAAAAAATTAACTGTACACGTCAAATTTTGATTGTAAAGGAAATATTCCATATAAAAAATGTTTCATGGAAAGTACAATAGGGATACTTTATCCTTTTTAAAAGTGCAATCTGAACCAAAAAACATCTATGTCCATCTACACTTTTTTGTCCTGATAAAATGTCGTGTTTGCCTTAATATAAGTTCAATCTGTCCTGGTAATCCTTAACACGCTTGTCTTTAAATTGGACTCTGCAATGTGTTTTAAGTGTCTATTGATGTTGTTTTTGTTATTTGTTAGAATTCAAAATTTTTAATGCTCTTTTTATGCAAAATAAATTATTGTTATTTTTTCTATAGAGTTTTATTTTTTGTATTGTTATGTCTACTTCTGTCAACGTTTTATTGTAACATGTGTGATGTTAACGTATTGTACTCATGCAAATACTTGTTTTCTTTTGTGTTTTGTAGTATTTATTGTCATAATTTGATGTCCAAATGTGAGTTATTTCCTACAATAAAAGTTTGATTTAGATTTTTTTTTGTTTTAAATATCCACATTTAATCCTTAAAAAAAACCAAAAAAAAACATAAAAGGTTCAAACTTATAGAAAAAAACACGTTTGTTTATCATTAGAAATTGCTTTAATCTATTAGTTTTGTTTTTCTACAATCGTTGTTTTGTTGAAGCAGAGGTACCAATGGGGTATCCGAATGTCAAAAGTCCGAAAGGGCAGAGACAGAACCAGTAAACACCAACAAGAACGGGACAACAACAGACAACATGGAAACACAAAATAACTTAATATCAATCAACAACTCGAACTCCAGTCGAAACAAGAGTGAACTCAGGTGCTTCGTGTTGATAATCTTAAAGAACTCCTAAAAATGTGTATACTTCATAGAACATTAGAGTGTGCAAGGACAGCGCACTTAAGGTCCCCGAGACCCAAAAGATTGGACTTTAGACTTGTCAGTATTTTATTTCCAATTGTTTTAAAGTATTTTATTTACAATTGTTTTAAAAATTAACGACCGGATTGGAACTCTGTAAAAGTTATGAACATATACTATACTTTTTCAGATAACAAGCAATACTGCGCCCTCTGTGTGGCCAAAATTTAAAGGAAATCTGAGAATGGTTATTTTGTCACAAGCATGTTCAAAACGCAAATAAAGGGGGCATTCAGAGCCATTCAAATTGAACGGACCTAATTTCAAGACGTAAATTGCTTATTATAATTAAATTCGCAAGACATACATTATATCCATTTTAAAATTAAATTTAAACAAGTGCACCAGTTGAGTCCTTGTTTATTGAAGAATTTGAAAAAAAAATATTTCAGCAGGCCCGCACCAGTGGACCATTATTATTTTCAGTCAGTTAGATGCTCTTCATGTTTTATGAATGTAATTTTTAGAAAAGTCCAAAATTGAGTTAAAAGATATGGTGATTAATTGTTTTAATTAGTGTTTGACTGGTCTGCTGTACTGAGATGATCACCTCAATATCCCTGTTGTGTCTCACAACTATGTTGTGTTCTATGGTCATTACCGGACCCTAAGATCGCAATGGAAGAGGGAGGTTTGGCGCCATAAAACCTGGTTCAACCCACCATTTCGTTTGAAATGCCTGTAGCAAGTCAGGACCATTGCAATCCACCTATTCTCCGATATGACTGATTCGTTTTTGTCATTTTCTCTTGACAATGAGATTGATCATTCAAGTTCAGTAGTTTTGTTATTACCTTTATTTATATTTCGAAAGGAGGATTTACAATAACTTATGTAATGTTCACATTTTAAAACAAAATGTAGGTGAAATTCGCTAAAGGGACAGGTTCAGCACTTTGATATCATAAGAATGATGTATTATCTGTTGGAAGTACTTTCTTTCAGCATTTTTAAGCATGGGAAATTTCTCTCTCAAAGGAAATCAGACCCGTTAATGTTTAGAAATATGTTATTATCTCTTCCCATATTGATAGATAAAGGTAGTAGCAAAATATTACCGAACTTTGAGGATCAATTTAAATGTCCAAGAGAAAAGGCAAAACATCGAAGACACATCGGAATAGTTATAGATCGCAATGGTCCTGACTTGGTACAGGCATTTCAAAGGAAATGGTGGGTTAAGCAAGGTTTTATTGTGCGTCAAACTTCCCTCTTCCAATAAAACCAATGTAAATTCGGAGTTATTTATTATTATGATTTAATTCCGAACTTACATTGGTTTTATAAATTGAACTTAACATACCGGTATTGAATATCATATATTATCTCAAAACTTACTTTTATACACTTATAGACTTTTTTATGAGTTGTTCAGAGTTTATTGTTACATAAAATGTTATACTATTGTCATGTTTTCATTCTTTTGGTCAAATCTTGCAAGGTCTTCAAAATTCGTTGTTTTTTTTTCAATTGTACAATTTGGATCCTTATATTACTTATGCAAGTTATATTTATACTGTTAGCTAGATAGTGCCCATAGATCATTATATTTTCAAAACAGAAAAATGAATCACCGCACAAATTGATATCTGCAAGATTTCTTAATATTGGAAAATGTTTTTAGAAAGAGGGGAAGAGATAATATTATATATTCAAAGCAATACCTTGTGCTGTCCCACATGTCGTAGGATGTTACTGATTTTTTGTGTGTGCCTGTATGGCTTTTTATCTAAATATTGCGGTAGATAACATAATTATTTACTTAAACTGATGAAAACATAAACCTATAACATTATTTTTATTGATCTTAAATGAATGAGAGCATTTTATTTCTGAACTTTGAATATGAACAAAAATGGTAGTGTCCGTAGAGTTTTGACCTGACCGACAGAAATGGCCACAGTTTGTAAATCATGGGGAGCACGTCTGTTAATTGCTTTTGCATGTTGATTTGTCAGTATTCAAACTATTGTTGAATTATACTCAAACTTGAAATTGCATCAAACGATTTTTTCTTTGAAAACTAACAAAAGGCTCCCAGGAGCCGGAATCGCTCACCTGATCTTGATGTCAACCCTATGAATACTTTTGTATAGCTTAGTTAGCTGAATGTTTAAGCAAGAAAAATCTTTTCTTTATCTGCAATAGTTTTCATTCTATAAGCAAAAACACAATTTTTCACCTCTTAAAGGCCATAACCCCTTTAAGGGATCATCTGCCAACTTTGACCCTATGAAGACTTTTGTAGAGCTGAATGCACTGAATCTTTAAGCAAGCAACAGGTGTCCTATATTTGCAAAAGTTTTCATTCTATAGGCAAAAAACATTATTTTTCATCTTAAGGGGCCGTAACTACTTTAAGGGGTCATCTGACAACTTTGACTCTATTGAAACTTTGTAGAGCTAAATAAGATGAACATTTAAGCAAGCAACAGCTTTTTTCTTTCAGCAATAGTTTTCATTCTGTATGCCAAAAACATGCAAAATGTTATTTTAGGGCTGTAACCCCTATAAGGGGTCAACTGACGACTTTGACTCTTTTGTGACTTTTTAAGGGCTTAATGAGCTGAACATTTAAGCAAGAAACCGCTTTTCTATATCTGCTATAGTTTTCATTCTATAGGCAAAAAAAACATGAAAAAACGCTTTTTTAATTTAGGAGTTGTAATCCCTTTAAGGGGTCATCTGACATCTGCCACCATATGAATGCTTTTGTAGAGCTAAATGAGCTGAACATTTAAGCAAGCAACAGCTTTTCTTTATCTGCAAAAGTTTTAAAATTCATTCTATAGGCGAAAAACACTATTTTTCGCCTTTAAGGGGCTGTAACCCCTATTAGTGGGTTATCTGACAATTTCGACCCAATGGAGACTTTTGAACAACTAAATAAACAAGCAACAGCTTTTCTCTATCTGCTATAGTATTCATTCTATAGGCCTAAAATACTATCTTTGTCTGTAAGGGGTTGTAACCCTATAAGGATCATTTGACAACTTTGACCCTATGAAGACTTTTCTTAAGCTTAATGACCTGAACATTTAAAGAAGCAACAGCTTTTCTCTATCTTCAATAATTTTCATTCTATAGGGCAAAAACATGAAAAAACGCTATTTCTGACATTAAAAGGGCCATAACCCCTATCAAGGATCATCTGGTCATCTGACAACTTCGACTCAATGGAGACGTTTTTGAGTTTTTGATTCTGAAGAGCCTAAGATCCATCGGATTTTTTTCTTTCTGTTATGGTTGCTGAGTCATAAGCCATTTTAAGTGGTTTTACCTTATGTTCTATTTATAGTAACAGCGGCCATGTTGTTTATCAAATCTTTTTAAAATGAGGATCGTTTGTTGCCAACAAGTCATATATCATTTCTGCAAAGTCTCAGTTAAATTGGTTCAGTGGTTCCAGAGAAGAAGATTTTTGAAATTGTTAACGGACGATGGACGACTGACGAAGGACGACGACGGGCGCACAGTGATAGCATAAGCTTACATGGCCTTTGGCCAGGTTAGCAAATAAATTTTACCGAGTGGTGTTTTTTGTGTTAAAAGTGGATGTTTACTCGCTCGATTTGCATTTCTATTTTTTTAATTTTACAGAAGAGTTGTGATCTATTTGTGATTAGTTAAAGGGTTTTAAAATTGTTTTACTTGCTCAGTGCCTATTATTATTTGCTACTTAAAAGTAGACGTGTTCCGTGTTCCTCGTCAGTATTTTTTTTGCATATATCAAGACATGCATAATGCCGTTGGGATCACAACTTCGATGCTCGCTATAATAAAGTCATCCAATAATACAACTTTAAGAACGTAAAATGCCTGTTTGTAAATGATATGATTTCAATTAATTTACATATAACGTATTAGATATATAAACAGTAGTTATATCTTAAAGCTATATAAGAATAAGAATAATTTTATTACCCAGTGACTGGCCCATTTCTGGGCAAAGGTTTCATTGATCTAACAATAAACATACAACATGTACAAAGACATTACAACAATAATGGTGTTATTTAATTTGTTGTCGCAGAATCAGAGCCTGTACAAAAACTTATAAACATATATATGCAGTGTAAAACGTGTGGAACAATAATGGTGGTATTTCCCTCAGCAGTTGATCAGTTTTGTCTTAATTCAAATCCTTTAATTATAAATTTACCCAAGTTCTTTAATATAAGCAAATCTTCATTGCTAGTTAACCATAAAAATTTATCATCAGTAGAGATATTAATAAAATTTGGACACATTGCAGAAATATCTTTAAATAAAATATCCCTCTCCTCTTTATATTTTGGGCATTCAACTAGAAAATGAATTTCATCTTCTACTTTATCTAATGAACAATTTAAGCACTTTCTTTCAGACCTCTCTGTTTTATTCTTATCATATCTTTTTCTCTCGATTTGTAGATCATGAGCACTAATTCTAAGTTTACAGATTGTGCGTCTAATGTTAAAATTTTCAATCAAATATATATGTTACAGTACAAATTGGAATCAATGAGGATCCACAACAACCAGACAAAATTTTCACCCAATAGGTAGTCTATTTATAATCAATGTGTGGAAAGCACAGACAAGTTTTGAATGTGTGATTTATCATTAACATTCTATTTCGCAATGTACATGTAAATGCATTCAATGTGTACGTATTGTATTTATGTAGCATTGTATTTAGCGTGCATAGTACATGTAGTATTTAATATATGGTCAAATGCGATATTAAATCATACCTGTAGCCAGAATTTTTCAACAGGGGGTTCGAAAATGTGAAGAGGGGGGTTCGATTTCCCAATTTTATCTTACTTTAATAGTGCTTAACCGATTTTACACCTGATTTTTCCCTATTTTGATCAATTTTTTTGTCCAAAGGGGGGGGGGTCGTCCGAACCCCTCGACCCCCCCTGGCTACGGGTATGTAAATAACAATCAATCCAAAACATCATGGCATATCAAAGAGTTATATAAAACTTTTGGGAGCTTTTTATGACATATGGATATAAATGTCAAGTTTCAGGTAAAATTTATTCCTTTTTGTACAAATATATTTTTCAAATGTCACCAGTCAGTATGCGTTTTTGAGGAGTCTTTACCATACTTGTAGATAATAAAAGATAATAAAAGTATGCTGTGAAGTTCACAATCTACTACTTTTTATACTAATATTTTATAGTTTTTAGAATTAAAGATGTAAAACCATAAAAACAACCAATGTTCATAAACGTAAATAACTTTCTTGTGGGTGTGCTATAGCAGGCAGGAACCGCTTACTCTTCCGGAGCACCCGAGTTCACTCTTGTTACGACTTGAGTTCGCGTTGTTAATTTCTGTTCGGTTGTTTTTATGTTTTGTGTTTCCTTGTGCTGTTCTTGTCCATGTTTACCGGTTTTGTCGTTGCCTTTTCGGACTTTTGACACTCGAATGCCCCTTTGGTGCCTCTGCTTATTTCTTGTATCATAAATTGAAAATTTATAGATATTTAATTCAAATTCAAAGCCTTCATGAATACTTTTTTTTATAATGCATCATAACCTACATAACAGATCCCAATAGGAGGTACACCATGTGAGACTGGCAAAAAGAATTTGAACATGATCAATTGAATCAATAGAAATGGCTTTGAAAGATCAGTTCAGAAAAGTCAGATTCCAATAGGATGTAGATTATGTGAGACTGACAAACATATCAAGTATAAATGTATTGAATGTAATATACTTATGTGTGAAACATGTACGAATAAGATCCATCCGAAGATTTCTAAACGCCACAAAGTTATAGATGTAAAAAAACATTTGCCTGGATACAAGTAATTCTGACAGCTTAATTCACTTTACTGTGAAGAAGCGGTATGAGGTAGATTTGGAAAATATATCTAGCATTGCGATTTCTTTAGAAGGATCTTTATTCTTAGCAGATTGGGAAATGGGAAAAGTTCAACATTATAAACTTGAAAATGACAAATTAAAGGTCTTTTCCAGTTTCAATATTCAAGTAATTGGAATAGCCATCTCTCCATCAGGATCACTCTTAATTGTACCTAAGCAATCTACTACTCTGAAGATCTATAACCCACTGACAGGACAGATTACGGATTCTAAGTATTCAGTCCATCCTATGGTGGTAACAAGTGTACACATGACTGAAATGTACATTATGGTGGGTGCTGATGATGGGCATGGGAATAATGGAGCTGTTATCATTATGGATCATGATGGGGAACATATTGTTAGACATGACACTGTTAATGGTGAAAAATTATTTGAATCTCCTTACAGTATTGCTTCAGGGATCAATGGTAACCTGTTTGTTTCTGACTTCAGAGCAACAAAAGTGGTGACAATTAAACATGATGGAGTAGTGAGGTTCTATACGGGTCACCCAGACATTAATTCTCCAGAGAGAATATTTTCACCATGTGATCTGATAAAAACACCAAATGACAATGTTTTGGTGATTGATTTTGAAACTGCCTGTTTCCATATCCTCAATAGTGACGGTGATGGCATTACATACTACAATCTTAAAGACATTGGAATAGAACGTCCATTCTCTTTGGCTTTATCACCATCAGGAGGTACGTATGTGGGATGTGCTGATGAGGAGGATGAATCAAATGTTACAAAGGCCAAGCTCTACGAAATCGAAGATCATCGAAAATAATAAATTTTAGTTTGAAAAACAATTGACATTGAAAAGAGATTAACAGTGCTGTAGGAAGAAAACAGTGTATTTTGATAATTTGTCCTGGATTTAATCAACAAAAAAGGAAGTAGAAAGCACTGCTACCATGTTAGGATAAATAGACGAAATAATCCTTTATGTTGTATCTTTTTATTACATATGAGTTGATATTTTACATGATACAATTTCATGTCTTTTGTAATATTTACCTGTATAGAATACTCTAATCTACTCTGATTGTCAATTAATGAAATAAAAACTGAAAGATGCCACGTTAAATGACTTCTATTACTAAATTAAAATTTGTCAGATTCGTTTAATTTAAAAAGCACCATTAATTGTCTCTTATTATTTGAAGGGTTGATTTTTTGATGTTGCATTGAGATGATATCTGTTTAATATCTATCAAATATAGTGTTTTATCTCTCCTAATTGTCTGAAGTTGATGGAATCATAAAGTACTAAAGTACAATGATAGTGATTTTTGTCATAAGGCCTTTTTAGTCTTCTTGAACTCTTCTGTACCTAAATGACGTTACAAAGACAGAGGCATTGTATTAGACATAGCTCCTCATATTGCAAACATCAATGATTTTCTACTATATTTATAAATCAAAAAATCTAAGTTGACTCGTTAAACAGAAAATAGATAAGCAAAATACCTGAAATGCATTTGAAATCCCGACCATAAGCTGCGTATCACAAATCCAAAAGCCTACGAATAATAGTACTTTATAAAGCAGTTTCGAATTTTTTTTTACCTAAACTATTTTTAAGTGAGCTGCTTACCTTCATGAAGCTGTATATTACCAAATATCGAAACCTACGAATAAAAATATGTAGCAAAAAGGTGTGACGGATGGACGGACACACGGTAGACCGGCATTTCTACGTTGCCATTCCGCGTTGTGGTGTGACAAAAAAAAACAAGACACAATGACTCAACCTGTTACATAGATAATCAGCTTAAGGTCAACCTGATTTGATATAAATGACAGTCAAACCGACTCAAACACTTTATACCTCTCTACCTTCATGGGTGGGGCATGCATTAAGGTTACAAACTGTACCTTTTATCTATTTAATTTACATATTAGACACATTTGCATCATACATAGATGCACTAAGTAGTGAACAAATGAAAAGATCCAGACGTGCAATTAAAAAATTAAACATAGGACAGACGTATCGCAATTGTAGTGTATTTTAGATTTTCGATTTTGAAAAATTCAAATCTCAGAAAAACCTTCAACATGTCAAACTAGACACAGACAATGTAAATGATCACAGAGTAGTAAAAGTGTCGACACGGCAATGTGACAATTGCGTAGACCATGACCCCAAGTGTCTGTTAACCAAATATGAGATGTCTCGGTACATGTATTATAATTTGCATGTAATTTATTTTCCACCAAAGACTCATTTTAGAATAAAGCTGGATGTAAAGTAATATGAATATAAAACACAGTTTTTCTGCAAATATTTTTCCAACGTAAACAGTGACTCAGCATTTTTGTTAAGATTTATGATACTCATAAATAATAAAAGATTTAAGTATGCTGTAAAATTCAAATGCCATAACTGTTTGTTCCAACTTGATAGTTTCATATATAAAATGTACACATAAACAATTTATGTAAACACTTAATGTTATTTACTTTGGGATAATAAATTTGAAATCCAAATACAAAGCAAAACTATTTAATGTATTTTGGCATAAGCAAGTTCATATTGATTCAATAGGAACGACGTTTGCAAGTTCTGTTAAGAAAAGTCAGATCCCAATAGGATGTAGATTATTTGAGACTAACAATCCAATTACTTATAAATGTATCGTATGTCATCAACTGATGTGTGAAACTTCTACAAACCAGTTCCATGCACAGACTTTCAAGTACCGTCATAGTAACAGACACATAAAACATTTGTCAAGAAACAATTCAATTTTGTTAGAAAAGCAGTATAAAGTAGATATGAAACATGTTATTTGCATGACTGTTTTTCTGGGTTAATCCCTATTTATAGCAGACTGTAAATCATAAAAACGTCTTCCTTATAAAATGGAAATACAAATGACAACAAAGTTCCAGACAATAAATTTTGCTACGCCTGACGCGCGTATCGTCTATTCAAGACTCATCAGAGGCGCTCTTCCAAATATATTGAAAATGCCAAACACTATATGAATATGAAGAGCATAGAACAATAAAACCAAAAATACCAAACTGGGGAACCAAATTATAACTAAGATAATCAACCTATGTCTGGGGTAGGAAGAACCTTAGGGTTTAGACAATTTTAAAATTTAGACGGATAATTTAAAGCTTTGATGTATTCTCCAACTCAAAAGTGTTGGTGCCGGAGCGGGCTAACCTCGGGGAATTTAAACTCCACCAGCAGTGCTAACCTTCACGTGTGTTAAAAAAATAGACCCCCTACACTAGAAGATTTTTTTAAGTCGATATAAATGACCTGAATTCAAGCCTCTGTGGTTTTGACATCGCTCTATAGCGACATATCTGTAATGTCACAACCCTGATCAGGGCCAGTGAATTAGGCTTCGCCTGTTGTCACAGTACAGAACAACAGAATTGACCAGTTTACATCAAACATATCAAAGATGTCATGGTCATTTAATGCACTTCTTTTGTCTCACTGGTGATTCTGCTAGATTAGGGACCTTGGTCCGTTTCAACTTTTTATTGATACGAGTGAAAAGTGGAAAGTTAAAAAGTAAGACGGAAAGATCGGTCGTTGTTATATTTTTGCTCAATTCGATGTGTAACCATAAATTGCCAATCCATTAAAATTGCAAATTTATTAAAACCATTGCCGCCAAATAAGATTGTTTGCATGCAACTGTAACATAGCAAACCCAGAGAGAGAATAATTTATTTATATATTCATGTTTCAACATAACATTTCTATTTTCAATATTTCGTTTAAGCAAGAGGTTTTAATATTTGATTATTATATTCCCTCAAGAAATAAGAGCTAATATTGTATGTGCATGCTCCCTGTCTATAATCAATCTCTGTCACCCTGGTAATGAAAGTAACATATATATATTAATCTTTGGTTCATTTTCGCCTTCAGAACGAACCGGAATGGAAATGAATCTAATTAATGCATTTTGGGTTTTCATGAATGTGTTGGTAAAACATACATTAGCTAACAAAGAACAGTCCAAGTTTTCGATTGTTCTTAGGCAAAGCATTGTAAATACTGAGAGTAAATTTTCGGATGGATTAGTACGTTCCGCAATTGCCTGTTCAAGCAAATGTTTAGAACATCCAAAATGTCTCTTAGGGCATTACCATCCCTTCTCTAAACGTTGTGCGTTATACTGTACCAATACACTTGTATCAAACACGACAGAAGATGGAATGATATTAATCATCGAAAGCAGAAAAAATGTTGGTACGTAAATATACTTTCAGCTTTCTTTGCACATATTTTTCAAGCATTCTAAATAATGGTCAACCAGTAAGCAGTAGATCATTTTTTATTTGCTTTTTATCCTCAGACGCGTTAATTTTTACATAACAAGTTTTAGCAAGATTTTACATTATATATGACATCTTTAACTATGCAATTAAACTATAAAATTGAAAAAGGTTATATCTTTTCAAAGCAAAAACTTCAGATCTAAAATAAATAAAATGGTGTTATCCTTGATAGTTTTATAAATTTTCACGATTACAGGATTGCCTCTTCTCATCTTCGCGATCCATCAAATCAATACAATTTGTTTGATTCTTACGCGGACTGACATTTGTTTATTTTTTTTTTTTGGAAAAAAGGTTCTAACTGTATCGATTGCTATTTGTGAATTATTTAGACTTTTCACCATTTTATTGACACGACTGAAAAAATAAAAAGGAAAGAGGTTGAAATTATCAGGCGGAGAATACTTTTAAGGTGAATTAAGATAAAAATTGTATTTGCTTCATATGCTTAAGCTTCATTGTAGTAACGACCATTATCTTGTTTTTCAGATGATTGCAGTGCTACATGTGGGACTGGTGTTTTTGACATCAAAAAAGTGGGTCCTGTTTTTTGTGAAAACACCAAACACGGAGGTGGCTGGACTGTAAGTTTTAATCTATCTGTTATTATATTCTTACTTTTAAAAATGTAGCTTGAAACAGTAAAAATTCTAATATCATTTAATGGCATTGTGTCACTATTTTTATATTTTTACTATCTTCATGATATCTTTTGAATCCATATAAGGAAGTTAATATATAAAAAAAACTGACTTGAGTTAAGCATTGAATTGCTTCATTTTAATGAACCATATACATCAATAGTGTACATGCTGTACAGTGGCGGATCAAGAAGGGTCCGGGAGTTGGAAACCACTTTCATTTGAAAAAAAAAACATTTGCTTGTAGATTTTAATCAAAAATGACCCAGAGCCCCATCCGCTTTGTCTGAAGTAGACAACCACTTTTTTTACTATTTTCTGGATCCGTTCCTACTACAATTTAAACATAAAAAAATAAACAATGGTAGTTCAATATCCACAACGAAATGTCAAAACTATAAAAATGTCCTTTTAGAAAAAAATCTGGAATCAAGACTTGAGGTAAAAGTTATGTCAATAACTATTAAATTTTTAACTTCATATTGACACCATATTAGTCTGTTTTTTTTTTCTGTTTATTATTTACATGTATTTCACAGTTTAAAGTCTGAAAAATATTTTTTCTTGTTTTAGGTATTCCAGCGTCGTTTCGATGGTTCTGTCGATTTTTATCGTAATTGGGAGAACTACAAACATGGATTTGGGGACATGAATGGAGGAGAGTTTTGGTTAGGTATGAATTAAATCTGATATCAAAAGGACTTTTCAATAATTGTTGTGCTTTAATTTTGTTAATTATGTTATGCAGATAATTGTGTTTGTGTCTTAGATATTTGCGAAGTTCCTCATAATTTTCTTTTTCAGTAGCATCAAGGGTACATATGTAAAAAATCATTTTGCAATAAATTCATTTTTCTTCATTAATCCCATTTCTTTATTGTCCCCCGCCGCAACGCGTCGGAGGGACTTAGTAATGGTCTCCGTCCGTCCGTCTGTCTGTCCGTCCGTCTTTCCGTCACGTTTTTTGTGGGTGCAACTCCTCGGAAACTACTGAAAGGATGTTGCTGAAACTTTACACACTGATAGGGTACAATTAGTAGATGACCATCCTATATTTGAAATTTTCAAAATGGCCGCCGTTTCCATGGAAACAGAAGAAAGGTCAAAATATAGGACATTCAATACCCAGTTACCTAGGTGCACAGGGTTGTGAAATTTTGTAGGCTGATAGAACAAAAGGTACACTATAATAATACGAAAAAAATTTTGAAGCGATATTTACGGTTTTCGAGTTATTTACCAATTTGTGATTTTTCAGTCCGAAAATTGGGACTTTGTCAAACGTTTTGTGGGTGCAACTCCTCAGACACTACTGAATCGATGTTGCTTAAACTTTACACACTGATAGGGTACTGTTCGTAGATGATCATCCTATATTTGAAATTTTCAAAATGGCTGCCGTATCCATGGAAACAGGGAAGAAAGGTCAAAATATAGGACATCCAATATCTCGGTTACCTAGGTGCACAGGGTTCTGAAATTTTGTAGGCTGATAGAGCAAAAGGTACTCTATAATAATACGGAAAAAAATTGAAACAATATTTACAGTTTTCGAGCTATTAACGAATTTGTGATTTTCCGGTCCAAAAAATGGGACTTTGTCATATCAAACATTTTTGTGGGTGCAACTCCTCGGATACTACTGAACGGATGTTGCTGAAACTTTACATACTGATAGGGTACTGTTAATAGGTGATCATTCCATATTTTGACAACCTATTTCTATCGTTTTCCAGAGAATATATTGCTTGAATTGACATACCTCACAACTTTTATGCGGCGGCGGGGGACACATGGCTACGCGTAGCAATCTTGTTCTAATTATTTTAATGCATAAAAGGGACACAAAATACCACCAAATTTTGTTTTTACAAAAAGTATTACTTGATAAATTGATATGAATGACGAGGAAGTCTGCTCCTCATATTACGAAATGTAGTCAGATTTTCGAGATTCTCGAGTTTTGCCAATCTTTTATGTTTGACTTATTTCCATGAGCCTCTTAATATCTTCTTATTATACAAAATATATCCACTGAACATTCAGTGAACTTTTATTTTCGGTTAGAACCAAACTTTCAACTCGGTGTAAACTTTATGAAACTAATGCCAAATATGTTTTGAAATCTTATAATTTAAGAAATAACAAAAACTAGGTTAAAAATATTCAGCAACTTGGAGAAAATTTGCCTGGAAACCATATGATTGGGTGACATTTATATATTTTTGGCAATTTTTTAGCGTTTTTGGTTAGAAATCACTTAAATTAACATAGAGCGCATGCGTCGACAAAAACGATTTTAAAATGAAATGCTTATTTTTGAAAGACAAATAGATGGGCAAAATATAAGCGTTGACAACAAATGCGCTCTATACTAATTACTGAAAATACCTCTCGAAAAAGCCTTTTTAAACTCTAGGAATTTTGTTGTTTTGGGTTATAATTCTACCTTCTTTTCAAAAACATCTTTCAGAGATAAAATTTGTAACACACTTGAACAAGTTTGCAGTATGCTTGATTTCCTCATTGACAACATATTTGTCACCTTCGGAGGAGAGATTTTTCAACAACAAATCGGCATTCCAATGGGCACAAACTGTGCTCCTCTCCTCGCCGATTTGTTTTTATACTCTTACGAGACTGAATTTCTTCAGGGACTCGTAAAGAACAAGAAGATGAAAGAGGCAAGGTCATTTAATCTTATATTCAGATATATTGATGATGTCCTTTCTGTCAATAACACTTCATTTGGTAGATGGATTCCTTCAATATATCCTCCGGAATTGGAGATTAAAGAGACCACCGAATCAAATTGCTTCACGTCTTTCTTGGATTTGCACCTCGAATTTGACCCAGGTGGTCATCTCAGTACAAAAATTTACGATAAACGAGACGATTTTAATTTTCAAATTATTAATTTTCCTAATCTAAAGAGCAATATACCTACTTCTCCTGCATACGGTGTTTATATTTCACAACTTATTCGATATACCAGAGCTTGCACACATTTCACATATTTTTTGATCAAACACCGATTTCTTCGTGACCGACTTTTGGAGCAGGGCTATAAGAAAATACGTCTCATACGATCACTAAAAAAATTCTTTCTTCGTTATCAGCCACTAGTACAAAAGTTCAAAATTGAGTAAAAGATATGATAGTTAATTGTTTTAATTTGTGTTTGACTGGTCTTCTGTACTAAGATGATCACCTCAATATCCCTTTTGTGTCTCACAACTATGTTGTGTTCTATGGTCATTACCGGACCCTAAGATTGCAATGGAAGAGGGAGGTTTGGCGCCATAAAACCTGGTTTAACCCATCATTTCGTTTGAAATGCCTGTACCAAGTCAGGACCATTGCGATCCACCAATTTTCCGGTATGACTGATTCGTTTTCGTCATTTTCTCTGGACTATGAGATTGATCATTCAAGTTCGGTAGTTTTGTTATTACCTTTATTCAAGAGAAACCTCTTGTTAAACCTGAAAAATGAAGCAAATATAGATATTTTCGGAGTTGTCGGCATGTTTATGACGTCATGATATCATGCATAATGTCGTCAGCATGTGAAATCGATTGAAGATGTTAAGTTTGGTTTTCTAAGTACTAAATTACATCAAATTTATTGAGATGGTACAAAGTTGACAATTTGTGCATATATGGGGCCGATTTCAGCCCTTCCTGAACATACTCCTTTTCTTTACTATGTCATTCACTTAATAGTGTTTATAGCTGCTGACATATGTGGCAATGAAAATTAATAGAAATACTAGAAAGACCTGTTTTTTGACAAATTTATAAACCCTTATAGCATGAAAACGAGCATTTGTCCATATACTTTTTTGCTTTTAGCTTATATTAATCTTTTGACCGGCCGGTTCTTTAAAATTTATTATAATAATATGTTTACAGGTCTAGAAAAGCTTCACAAATTAACATATTCCGGTCAGTATATACTTAGAGTTGACCTAAGCGACTTTGAGAACAATACAGCACAAGCCATTTACTCCAACTTTAAAATCGGTGACGAGAGCACGGGATACCAATTGAATATTAGTGGATATTCTGGAGACGCTGGTAATAAATACCTGTGATTTCTATTTAAGTTTTTTTCGAACACATCAAAGTTATATATTATCCGTTTTAAATTTCTAAATTGTCAAAACCCTAAAGTTCTTCCTACCCCAGACATAGGTTGGTCTTAGTCATAATTTGGTTCCTCGTTCAGCATATTTTGGTTTATTCTTTGCTCTTCATATTCATATAGTGTTTAGCATTTTCAACTTTTGGTAGAGCGCCTCTGATGAGTCTTGAATAAACGAAACGCGCGTCAGGCGTAGAAAAATTTATTGTCTGGAACTTTGTTGGAATTTATATTACATAAAGACAGAAATCAAGTATTTGCATAATATCCAAAAACCCTTAAAGTTTCCTTATCAACTGTCATTTATATTTTCGTTCTTTGAAATATTGGAGAATGATCTATGGCGTTTTCGACATTTAGGGAGCGACCATTTGATTTTTATTGGGGCTATGATGAAATTTGAAATGAAAAGGCAGGATGGCAAAAATCCAGAAATAAAAAGGCAGGACAGTGCTTTGAGTAAAAAAGGCAGGATGGTATTTTTTGGCTAAAAAAATTATGGTTTCTTTAAAAATAAAAAAAATTGCGAGCGCAAGCGCAAAACAACAAAACAATACAGGCTCGACTTTTTCCGAAAATAAAAAGGCAGGACGAACAAACTATCCATACCCCCCCCCATAAAAATCAAATGGATGCTCCCTTATTACCTTTTTGTGTCCTAAAGAATAGCATTATTTTTTGGATATACATGTGCCTCCATCAAATATTATTCAATCTACCTGTATTACTGTCCTAATTACAAGACAAAACTGTACGAATACTTTTGTGGCCTGAACCCGAGACTGAAAGGGTAACACAAATCACATGTCAGTAATAGTTATACCATGAGGTAAAGGTGTTTCTGGATAAGGTTTGTTATCCAGAAACTTCGTATACCGAATAGTATAACTAACTTACACCCCTGTTGACTTAGAACAAAACTAGTTTACAAATTTTTGATAGAAAGCAATAAAATGTGACATTGTTAATAAAATTTAGTTAGTAAAGATATTTCTGATTTTTTTCTTCCCCACATAGGGGCCTCTTTTATTCAAGATATTACACAACTGAGATGATTTTAGGATTAACACAGCTTATTTATCAACTTGTTAAACAGAAAAATTACTTTACAAATAACTGATGATTTTGTATCACGCTAATTAAACAGTGAACACTTCTAAACTGAATATCTTTTAAGTTTCATTCAGTTTTTATATGACAATCAAGGGAGACGGACGTACTTTGGCTGCCGTCCTTTTGAATATCGTTAATTTCTGAAAGCATGTAATTTTAGTTGAGGAAATTGCATATTTGAAGAATATTTAGTCCAATTTAATTTGATATTTTGTATTTTGTCAGCAGTACGAGGTCCCATTGCGTGGGATTCGATTTAGAGTCTTTCTTTCATCTACTTCCTGTTTGCTGACTTACTTTACTTTTTAAATTAATGGTCAATTATGGACAATTTTCTTATATATATATATATTAATAGTTTTCTCAGCATCCTCTTATTACATCCTTTTGATATTTGGTAATCAGCATGGGTCCCATATTAATTTCAGATCTATTGCCTACCTACCCCCTGTTTAACGAAATCCGGCCATTTCTACTTTCGACACACTTTTATGTCCCATCTACGAAAGTTATGGTGGTATGTAGTAGTCGGATACGTTCGTCCGTCCGTCCGTCCGTTTGTTCGTCCGTCTCAAATGTTGGGAGATATGGGCATATGTCTTTTGGACATATTTCTGTTTTGTTTTGTTTATTTATTTCACTTTTTCATGTTTTGTATTATTTCATCTGTTTTTCTTTTATTTTGCTACTTTTATTAGCAAATTAGAATTGATTAAACCTTATTTTTATTTTTATAAAGTGAACTGTTTTCATTTCCTTCTTATATGCCCTGGGCTGATTATTACAGAAGTTTTTTTGTGTAAGTATCTCTTTTGTTCTATGAACATGAGGTGTGTACACAAGCGCAAAAGCAGGGGTATCTGGAAACCCCTGTTTTTGCCATTGTGAATAAAGCCTATTGTTCTTAGAACAAAAGAATTATTCACACAAAGAAAGTTTCTGAAAATGAGTTCTACTTAAACAATAGAGCTGGGGTGTAAAGTGCCTTATACATGAATAACGTAACACGCAGTCCCTATAAACCATTGTTACAAAAACTTTAATCCCAGGGTATGATCAGATAATTTCTGTTGACAGTCTATTGCACTGAAATACATGCTAACCTCACTGTTTAAATTATGTCTCAGTTTTGTGGTTTGTTTATTACTACTAGACTCGAAAGACCACAACGGAAAAGGAATGATAAACGAACTACTAGTATACACTGGTTAAACCAATCATTTCTTGCCATGAAATGCCTATGGCAAGGTAGAGCTACAGTATCTGTGATTTTCAATATTTGAAAATTTAGCAATTTATTGTTTATTGTTTTGACCTTACATTATTACTCTTTTTTAACATTTAAATTGGTTGTTCCCCTTCGATAAGTATGCTTTTAGTTTTCTCCAATATTTATCCTATATATTTAAATGTCAATCAATGTAAAGAAAACTTCCTACACTCCGATGGAATATGAGATAAAGGAAACAAGCAATTAAAAACCTGATTTAAAATTTAATAATTAATATGCAGATATTGACTTTTTGAAATTTAATGCTTCGTTTATGGGATCATCTAAATGACTCTAATCTTTAATAATATCTTATTATTTAAATAATATTATAAGAAATTATATTTTTTCCCAGGTGAGAGCATGATACAAGTCGAGAACGGAATGAAATTTTCAACCTTTGATCGGGATAACGACGTTAAGGCAGGATCTTGTGCACAAACTTATAAAGGAGCTTGGTGGTACGAACAATGTCATCACAGTAACTTAAACGGCCTATATCTAGGAGGACCTCATGAAACATTCGCAAACGGTGTTAATTGGAAGGATTGGAAGGGTCAATACTACTCTCTCAAATCTACTGAAATGATGATACGTAAATTATGAGTACACTGAAGCATCTAATCATCTAATGTTATTTTTTATGCTTCGCTATGTATACTACCAAGTCAAAACATATTGATCGGTTCGGTCTATTCTAGAGGTTTCTAGATAATAGCTTGAAAATGCCTCATCAGATACTAACAAAATTTTGCATCGATGTTCAATTACAAGCGTTATTATTGTAAATTTCTTTGTTTTCCCGCTTTATTGCAGGGTAATTAAAATGTACCACTAAACCTCTTTCAGTTGTGTTGACTTCAATACTAACGGCAATAAAATCCGGTCACCACAAATATTACGATTGATGTTATTCTAGAAATGGTGTCGATCAAATATGGATCCTGAATAATTCAAAAGAACTACTAGTATTGGAGATTCTTAGCTCGAAATCAGTTTCATCTTGCAACAGTTAGTGTATCAAAACTTTTGATTTTTCCACTTTTTTGGATTCTATTCTGCATGAACAACTCAAATCACGACTGGCACAGCTGATTAAACGCAGATATTTAAAAAAAGAATGGAAAATGCAAGTACAAATATTTGGTACTCGATTACAGTCAGACTTACTTTGACTTACTTTGTCATCTTAGAAAAAGAACAAATATACAGAATACCAAATAGTAGACATGCTCAATTTTCTTATAGACAACATATTTGTTCAGTTCGGTGGACGTGTTTTTCAGCAAACAATAGGGATTCAAATAGGCACTAATTGTGCACTTTTGCTTGCTGATTTGTTTCTACATTTATATTTAGCAGACTTCTTACAATCTCTTTTAAAAAAGATCGTTGACTAGCTCTCTCTCTCTTTTAACCTCACGTTCCTTTATATTGATGATGTCCTTTCAACGAACAGTTCTCGAATTGGTGACTTTCTCCATCTCATATATCCCCAGGAACTGGTGATTAAGGACACAATGGATACTAGGAAATCTGGTTCATATTTAGATCTACATCTCGAAATTGACTCTCAAGGAAGACTTTCAACAGAGCTCTATGAAAAACATGATGACTTCAACTTTCCCTTTTTGTGTAGCACCATTCCGTCCGCTCCAGCTTATGGAGTCTTCGTATCACAGTTGATTCGTTACTCCATAGCTTGCGGGAATAACATCGATTTCCTTGGCAGAGCATCACGTTTGACACAGAAATTGCTGACACAGGGATATGCTGCTCTACGTTTGCTATCTTCACTAGAGAAATTTTACGGAAGACACCGTGAAGTTGTAGAC
The DNA here is from genome assembly GCA_963971305.1 of Arcuatula senhousia. Taxonomy (NCBI): domain Eukaryota; kingdom Metazoa; phylum Mollusca; class Bivalvia; order Mytilida; family Mytilidae; genus Arcuatula; species Arcuatula senhousia. The sequence goes on from OZ020308.1 coordinate 33,572,269, forward strand.
ACATATTGGATTACTATCTCTAAAATGAGTGCAGATGTTGGTTTCTTGTAGAACTGTGTCTTCTCTTACCGGATTTGACACACTGAATTGGAAATTAGCAACACGATGTGTGTGCTATAGCAGGTAGGAACCGCTTACTCTTCCGGAGTACCTGAGTTCACTCTTGTAACGACTTTTGTTCGCGGTTGATTTTGTGTCTTGTGTTTCTTCGTTTTGTCGTTTTCCGGTTTCGTTGTTGCCCTTTCGGACCTTTGACACTCGAAAGCCCCATTGGTGCCTCTTTGCTCCTGTCCAAACGAATGTTATTTTTACTAATTTCAATTAACTGATCATATTTTTAATAGGTTTATTACAATTATCTTTATACATGTTTAAGCATTTTTTATCTTTCAAACTTTCTATTTTTATTATTTTTCCTTTGAAATGTCTTCATTTTAAATCTACTTTTTTATATATACAGCAGAAACTGCATTATAGATATCTATATATATAGAATTCAAAAGTAAAACGTAGCAGGTCCTAGTTAGTATACATTCTTAAAAATAATTATACATTTTTATGGTTAATTTTATTCTCTTTAAGTTCTTCTTTTTCCCGTTTTTTTTCAGTTATTTTTTATTATAAACCACCAAAGGACCGACCATTTAAATCAAAAAGAGTGCCCTGGTGTTTTGCTTTGGCCAGACATCTATTTTAAGTTGTCGCAACAAAATATTTATTCCAATAGTTCCATTATTTTACATTATTATTTATATTGTTTTAAATCCTTCAAAATATTTTTTCATCACCTTCACTGCCAAAATATTTTGTTCACAAAAGATCATATCCAGAATATTTTTAGGCAAAAACCAAAGGTCCCTTTTCAGTTAATAGGTCAGTCTCTAACACCCCTATATCCAGGGACATTCAATTATAATTTAACTTAAGTGTTTATTAATTTGTTATTTGGAAGGTACAATGGTGTTATTTTGTTCTTATTTTAAATGCAATCTGAACCAAAAAAAAATCCCGATAGAATTTTCAACATAAACAAAGTCTGATTATAAGAATTGTCAATACATGTATTTAGGATCTTCTACGCTGTATTTATTCTTATAATGTGTCGTGTTTGCTGTACATATACTAAGATTTCCTTGAAAATCAATGTGTCCTGATGAATCTTAATGTTTTTAAATTGTGTTCTTCAATGTGTTATATATATATATTTTTTTATAATTCAAAATTTGAATGCTCTTTAAGTGTCATATTAATAACTCTTATCTGTTTTAGATTTTACAATAGAGTTGTCGTCTTTGTATTGTTATGTCCCCTTCTGTCAATTTGTCATTTAAATGTTATTTTACGGTGCTCATGCAATTTTTTGTAATGTTTTGTGTTTTAATGTCAGTAATAATTTTATGTCCAATTTAAAAAAAAGATAATGAGATGTGGAATAAGTGTACACGACACAACCTACAATATGAACGACAATTTAAAACAAATCCACAATGGAAAACAGCGAGCAGCCGTCAATGTGACCAGTGGTCGCTGTTCGCTGTTTTTCAAATAGCCCTGGATTGAAAATAAACTACATATGATTCAAGCCCAATCCTAAAATGCCATAAAAGACCCTCTTCTTGACAAAAAAAACCAATTACAATAAATTTAACGTAATATAAACATACGCTTTGATTAAGATTCCTGGCCTAGAACATGCACATTTAAAATGTGGCGGGGTTAAACTTGTCTTTTTTGCGCCAACCTTCCCCTATCAATAATCAATAACAAAGCACAAACTAACACACAGTTAAAATCAAATCGATAGAAGTTCAATTCAACAAGAAAGAACCTGAGACAAACGGACAACAAGAAATGAACGGGACGCAGAGGTACTCTCTTGAGAACACTCGAAGTTACTGACAGCAAGCTAAGAAGGATCTATCGACTGATGTTAAACAATCAAGACGACGATTTTAAATCCGACACAACACGTCAAACAATTAATGATTTGTTGATGTAACATCTCACAAAACCGATACAAGTATAACTAGTGCTGACTGTGTTGGGGATGCCCAACACAAAAATATCTCCCAAACGTACGCAAACTGTCACTCTTGCATAAATTTTGACATCGCATCCTAACTCGCCATCGTTCGAAACCCCTAGATACCAAATTTTGTCGAAATCGTAGTAGTTTTACAATTTTCCCATTTTTTGGCCCGAAAAATCACATTTTCGTGAATAACTCGAAAACCGTAAATATCGCTTCAAATTTTTTTTTCGTATTATTAAAGAGCTCCTTTTGTTCTATTTACCTGCAAAATTTCAGAACCCTGCGCACCTAGGTAACCGAGATATCGCAATGTCCTATATTATGACCTTTCCTTGTTTCCATGGAAACGGTGGCCATTATGAAAATTCTGAAAATTGCATGCACACCTCTGAGACCCACCCTATCACCATACAAAGTTTCAAGAAGATCCAAAAAGTAGTTATCGAGAACCGGTCTGGAAACGTTCATGGCCTGAAGAAGAAAAAAAAAGAAGAATAACTAGGTATAAGTGTGATCGCAAAGCGAGTCACAAATGTCCCCTCACGTACCCCTCTTTGTAAATATCCCGCTTATTCAAGAACATTTTTCTGTTCGCCATCCAATATAAAGCTTAGATATCAATTTTCGTTAAAATCGGAGTAAGTAAAATTTTTACCGAAAGTGGCGGCCATTTTGATTTTTTTGACATTTTCGCCTTCACGCCTCAATTCGCCATTCTTTAAAACCCCTAGATATCAATTTTCATTAAAATCGGAGCAAGTTGAATTTTTACCGGAAGTGGCGGCCATTTTGAATTGTTCGACATTTTCGACTTCACGCCTCAATTTTCCATCCTTTAAAACCCCTAGATATCAATTTTCGTTAAAATCAGAGCAAGTTGAATTTTTACCGGAAGTGGCGGCCATTTTGAATTTTTCGACATTTTCGACTTCACGCCTCAATTCGCCATCCTTAAAAACCCCTAGATATCAATTTTCGTTAAAATCGGAGCAAGTTGAATTTTTACCGGAAGTGGCGGCCATTTTGAAATTTTCGACATTTTCAACTTCACGCCTCAATTCGCCATCCTTTAAAACCCCAAGATATCAATTTTCGTTAAAATCGGAGCAAGTAGAATTTTTACCAGAAGTGGCGGCCATTTTGAATTTTTCGACATTTTCGACTTCACGTCTCAATTCGCCATCCTTTAAAACCCCTAGATATCAATTTTCGTTAGAATCGGAGCAAGTTGAATTTTTAAAATAAAAACCGGAAGTGGCGGCCATTTTGAATTTTTCGACATTTTCGACAACGCACTTCAATTCGGCATCCTTTAAAACCCCTTGATATCAATTTTTGTTTAAATCGGAGCAAGTCGAATTTTTACCGGAAGTGGCGGCCATTTTGAAAATGGCTGTCGTTAAAAAAATTTCGATTCCAAAAATGAACTCGGCATATCACTATTACCTTACAAACCAATTTTCATCAAATTCGGAGCAAGTTTCAATTTTGACGGTTAACAGTCAGCCATTTTGTTATTGACCGAACAAAAATTTTTTGAGACCAAGAAATTATCTTGGCATATCACTATAACCTACACATAGTAATTTAAAGTTTTCATCATTACTTCATTAATAAAATTATACCTAGAAATACTAAAGATTTGATATAATTTCGAATAATGTGGTATTCAATTATCTCCCCTTTTTTCGAATTTTTGCAAAATTTTGAAAACGGTAACTCCGATTTTCAAAATTTGTTTTTTTTGTATGATACCTCTTATATATACCTACTACATAGTGAAAGGAATTTTCCCTAATCTAGCCGGTTTGGAAATGCCAGTAAAAATTCAACTTTGATTTTGAGGAGCCATTTCAGGCCCCTTTTTACCCTATAAGGGGTCGTTTGATTTTGACGAAAAAATCTGATTACACAATTTCACACTCCATACTCTTGACATATGAAGTTTCAGCTTCCTACCTTGAAAGATGTTCTTTAAATCGAGCGGACAAGTTCACACTAAAGAATACTAAGAATAATAATAATTAAAAAAAATAATAACAAGTGCTGACTGTGTTGGGGATGCCCAACACAAAATGTCTCCCAAACGAACGCATTTTTGACATTGTATTCTTATTTGCCACCCTTCGAAACCTCTAAATATAATATTTTATCATAATCGAAGCATTTTTACGAATTTTGGATTTTAGGGGCCGAAAAATCACAATTTCGTGAATAACTCGAAAACCGTAAATATCGCTCCGAATTTTTTTTTCGTATTATTAAAGAGCTGCTTTTGCTCTATTCACCTACACAATTTCAGCTTCCTACGCACCTAGGTAACTGAGATATTTCAATGTCCTATATTATGACCTTTTGCTAATTTCGCGAAAACGGCAGCCATTTTGAAAATTCCGAAAAGCTTGTGCACACCTCCAATAACCCATCTACCATCCTACAATGTTTCGTTGAAATCCTTTGAGGCGTTTTCAAGAAAACTACCTGACACGTTCATGTCGAAGAAAGAAGAAAAAGAATAATAATAATAATAAGAAACAGAGTAAAAACAATATGTCTCCAAACTTTCGTTTGGGAGACATAATAAGAAGAAACCGAGCAAAAACAATATGTCCCCGACACTTCGTGTTCGGGGACATAATAATAACTAGTGCTGACTGTGTTGGGGATGCCCAACACAAAAATATCTCCCAAACGTTGCATTTTGACAATTTTCCCATTTTTGGGCCCGAAAATCGCATTTTCGTTAATAACTTGAAAACCGTAAATATTGCTTCGAATTTTTTTTTTCGTATTATTAAAGAGCTTCTTTTGCTCTACTAACCTACAAAATTTCAGAACCCTGCGCACCTAGGTAACCGAGATATCGCAATGTCCTATATAATGACCTTAACCTGTTTCCATGGAAACGGCGGCCATTTTGAAATCTTTGAAAATTGCATGCACATCTTTGGGACCCAATCTATCACCTTACAAAATTTCATAAAGAACCATTGAGTAGTTTTTGAGAAACCACGCGGACACGTTCATGTCCGGAAGAAGAAAAAAAAGAAGAACTAGTGCTGACTGTGTTGGGGATGCCCAACACAAAAATGTCTCCCAAACGAATGAATTTTTGATAGTGTATTCTTATTCACCATCCTTCAAAACCCCTAGATACAAAATTTTGTTAAAATCGAAGCATTTTTGCAATTTTTGCTTTTTCGGTGGCGGCCATTTTGAAAATGGCAGCCATCTTGAAAATTTTTATTTTACGTATCAAGTCTACTCATAACTCTCTACTAGCATACCAAATTTCATTAAAATCCATCCAGTAGTTTCCGAGATAATTTTAGGGTACCCTTTTGCCGTGGCGGCCATTTTGAAAATGGCGGTCATCTTGAAAATTTCGAAGTGCCTGTGCACATCTCCAATAACCAATCTACCATCATACAAAGTTTCGTGCAATTCCATTTTGTCGTTTTCAAAAAACCTTGCGGACAGTTTCATGTCCGGAAGAAAGAAGAAAAAAAAGAATAATAATAATAATTAAAATTTACGTTTCCCGAAACGTGGGATGTCCCCTCCCGTTCTCATTTAATGTCTGTTCTTTTCAACAGAAATTCCGACAATGTGCCGTGAGTCGCCATCACCCATGTACCCTGTGTACCAAGTTTCGTTAAAATTGGACAATGTTTACATTTTTCGTGATTTTCGGTGACCATCTTGAAAATGGCAGCCATTACGGAAATTCCGACAATGCGCCGTCAGTCGCCATCACCCTTATACCCTGTATACCAAGTTTCGTTGAAAACGGACAATGTTTACATTTTTCGCGATTTTCGGCGGCCATCTTGAAAATGGCAGCCATTACGGAAATTCTGACAATGCGCTGTGAGTCGCCATCATCCTTATACCCTGTATACCAAGTTTCGTTGAAATCGAACAAAGGTAACATTTTTCGCCATTTTCGGCGGCCATCTTGAAAATGGCGACCAATATGGAAATTCCGACAATGCGCCCTGAGTCGCCATCACCAATATACCCTATATACCAAGATTCGTTGAAATCGGACAATGTTTATATTTTTCGGCGTTTTTCAGCCATTTTTCAAAATGGCCACCACTCGCGAAAAATTTTTGGCCACAAAGTTTCCAATCATGTTCCTGAACATGTATACCGAGTTTCGTTAAATTTCATAAAGTGGTTTCCGAGAATATGAAGGTAATAGTTTTTTGGTTTTTGGCGGCCATCTTGGAAATGGCGGCCATTTTGAAATTATAAACGGCAAAAAACACCGTAGGACCTTGGGACCTATCACCCCTCCAAGTTTCATATCGATCGGTCCACCCATTTCCGAGGAGATAGCCGGACAAGTTCGTGCATCAGGTTGACGGAAGAAAAAGAAAAAAGTATAATAAGAAAAATAAGAAACGGAGTAAAAACAATATGTCCCCGACGACACTTCGTGGTCGGGGACATAATAAGAAACAGAGTAAAAGCAATATGTCTCCCAACACATAGTGTTTGGGAGACATAATAATAACTAGTGCTGACTGTGTTGGGGATGCCCAACACAAAAATGTCTCCCAAACGAATAAATTTTTGATCGTGTATTCTTATTCGCCATCTTTTAAAACCCCTAGATACAAAATTTTGTTAAAATCGAAGCATTTTTGCAATTTTTGCTTTTTCGGTGGCGGCCATTTTGAAAATAGGGACCATTTTGAAATTTTTTATTTTACGTATCAAGTCTACTCATAACCCTCTACTCACATACCAAATTTAACTAAAATCCATTCAGTAGTTTCCGAGATAATTTTAGGGTACCCTTTTGCTGTGGCGGCCATTTTGAAAATGGCGGCCATCTTGAATATTTCGAAGTGCCTGTGCACACCTCCAATAACCAATCTACCATCATACAAAGTTTCGTGCAATCCCATTTTGTCGTTTTCAAAAAACCTTGCGGACAGTTTCATGTCCGGAAGAAAGAAGAAAAAAAAAATAATAATAACTAGTGTTGACTGTGTTGGGGATGCCCAACACAAAAATATCTCCCAAACGTACGCAAACTGTCACTCTTGCAAATCTTTGACATCGCATCGTAACTCGCCATCGTTTGAAACCCCTAGATACCAAATTTTGTTGAAATCGTAGAATTTTTACAATTTTCCCATTTTTGGGCCTGAAAAATTACATTTCCGTGAATAACTCGAAAACCGTAAATATCGCTTCAAATTTTTTTTTTCGTATTATTAAAGAGCTCTTTCTGCTCTATTAACCTGCAAAATTTCAGAACCCTGCGCACCTAGGTAACCGAGATATCGCAATGTCCTATATTATGACCTTTCCCTGTTTCCATGGAAACGGTGGCCATTTTGAAAATTCTGAAAATTGCATGCACACCTCTGAGACCCACCCTATCACCATACAAAGTTTCATAATGATCCATTCAGTAGTTTTTGAGAACCGGTTCGGAAAGGTTCATGTCCGGAAGAAGAAAAAAAAGAAGAATTAAAATGCCATTTGTTCAGAGAACAAATGAGAGGTCTTTCCCTGTCTCTTGTCTCTCTTTCGCTTTAGCATGTTAGCATTATAGTGTCCAATACAAGTACTATAGACAAATGAGTCGTTTTGTTTTCGATATGAGGTTACCAATAGTTATCAAATAGGTTCCAGAATAAAGATCAAGGGGCCTAGTGTCAGAAAAAGGATGGTTGCTAAGGACATTTTGTTGGTTGCTATGGACTAAGGGTTACTTCCGGTTGACAAATTTTAACTCTAAACTCGGAAAGTAGTCTTGGTTAAGAATATATATGGTTGCTATGGACTTTTCATAAATGTTACCTTGTTGCTAGGGAATGACCTTGACCCATGACCTTTGACCTTGGACTCAAATTGTAGGTCTTGGCATTCTGATTCATTTAAGTATACATGTTTACTATACTATCTGTTATGGTTTTCAAGTTATGGGCAAAAAACGTGTTTCGCGAAACTTGTTTTGGCCGCCATTTTGGAACCAGTCAACCAAATCATACACTGTTTGGACTCAAATTGTAGGTCTATTAATTCTCTATCAAATGAACCCTACATTTCATTCACCATCTGTAACCGTTTAAAAGTTATAATTAAAAAAACATTTTCTAATTACGAATCAAGGGCCGTAACTCAAAAACAACAAGTTTTACGCTTTCGCACCTGAAACATTTTTTGTAGCTTTCGAGGTGGCGAACATTTTTTCCATTTATTGTCCACTTAAACTTTTTACAGTTTTTGTGTTATACTCAAAAACAATTTCCGATGGCGGCCATTTTGAAAATGGCTGTCTGTTGCCATGCGACTTTGGTTTTGTATCGGAGGGCATAAGTTTACGGTCTCAAATAACCCATATGTTTACTATGTTATCTCAAACCGTTTTCAAGTTATAAGCCAAAAACCGTTTAGCCGAACCGCGTTAAAGGCCATAACTTGAAAACGGTTTGTCGTACAGTGTTCGACCCTGTATATCAAATAAAGGTCTAAATGAGACGAGTATTTTCCCCATTACATGTCTGCTTCAATTTTGTATGGTTTTTGAGCTATACTGCAAACAAGGTTTACCATGACCTCTGACCTTGAGATTTGACCTTTGACCTTGACATTTTTGAATGCAACATATGTCACCTAGGATGATTGGTGAAGGTCCCAAGTCTCTAGGACTAACCGTTTTGAAAAAAAAAATTTTGACGTGTCGCGACAGGTTTCGACTCAAAAACGCGTAACCAGGAAGTTGATCGAAATTTTTTTTTTTCATGATGACATGTTCCCATGAGTCCAGCAACATTTCCCACACTTTAAATTTTTGATATCGGTTACGGTTTAGGAGGAGATCTGTGCACAAGGGTTTTCGGTTTGGGGCAGATAACTCCGTTACTAAAAATAGATCGGTGTCAAAGCATGAGTTTCGGCGAGGATTCCTATGACCGCATAATGGTACCAAGTATGGAAAAGATATGTCGCGACACTTTTCGTATATGGGCGGCGGAAAAGAAGAACAATAATAATTAAAATGCCATTTGTTCAGAGAACAAATGAGAGGTCTTTCCCTGTCTCTTGTCTCTCTGTCGCTTTAGCATGTTAGCATTATGGTGTCCAATACAAGAACTTTAGACAAATGAGTCATTTCGTTTTCGATATGAGGTTACCAATAGTTATCAAATAGGTTCTAGAATAAAGATCAAGGGGCCTAGTGTCAGAAAAAGGATGGTTGCTAAGGACATTTTGTTGGTTGCTATGGACTAAGGGTTACTTCCGGTTGACAAATTTTAACTCTAAACTCGGAAAGTAGTCTTGGTTAAGAATATATATGGTTGCTATGGACTTTTCATAAATGTTACCTTGTTGCTAGGGAATGACCTTGACCCATGACCTTTGACCTTGGACTCAAATTGTAGGTCTTGGCATTCTGATTCATTTAAGTATACATGTTTACTATACTATCTGTTATGGTTTTCAAGTTATGGGCAAAAAACGTGTTTCGCGAAACTTGTTTTGGCCGCCATTTTGGAACCAGTCAACCAAATCATACATTGTTTGGACTCAAATTGTAGGTCTTTTAATTCTCTATCAAATGAACCCTACATTTCATTCACCATCTGTAACCGTTTAGAAGTTATAATTAAAAAACCATTTTCTAATTACGAATCAAGGGCCGTAACTCAAAAACAACAAGTTTTACGCTTTCGCACCTGAAACATTTTTTGTAGCTTTCGACGTGGCGAACATTTTTTCCATTTATTGTCCGCTTAAATTTTTTACAGTTTTTGTGTTATACTCAAAAAACAATTTCCGATGGCGGCCATTTTGAAAATGGCTGTCCGTAGCCATGCGACTTTGGTTTTATATCGGAGGGCATAAGTTTACGGTCTCAAATAACCCATATGTTTACTATGTTATCTCAAACCGTTTTCAATTTATAAGCCAAAAACCGTTTAGCCGAACCGCGTTAAAGGCCATAACTCGAAAACGGTTTGTCGCACAGTGTTCGACCCTTTATATCAAATAAAGGTCTAAATGAGACAAGTATTTTTCCCGTTACATATCTGCTTCTATCTTGTATGGTTTTTGAGCCTATCTGCTAACAAGGTGTGCCTTGACCTCTGACCTTGAGATTTGACCTTTGACCTTGACATTTTTAAATGTAACATAGGTCACCTAGGATGATTGGTGAAGGTCCCAAGTCTCTAGGACTAACCGTTTTGAAGAAAAAAATTTTGACGTGTCGCGACAGGTTTCGACTCAAAAACGCGTAACCAGGAAGTTGATCGAAATTTTTTTTTTTTCGTGATGACATGTTCCCATGAGTCCAGCAACATTTCCCACACTTTAAATTTTTGATATCGGTTACGGTTTAGGAGGAGATCTGTGCACAAGGGTTTTCGGTTTGGGGCAGATAACTCCGTTACTAAAAATAGATCGGTGTCAAAGCATGAGTTTCGGCGAGGATTCCTATGACCGCATAATGGTACCAAGTATGGAAAAGATATGTCGCGACACTTTTCGTATATGGGCGGCGGAAAAGAAGAACAATAATAATAATAATAATAATCAGAAGAAATACAGTAAGGTCTTTCCACTGTAGTGGGAAAGACCTTAATAATAATAATCAGAAGAAATACAGTAAGGTCTTTCCACTGTAGTGGGAAAGACCTTAATAATAACTAGTGCTGACTGTGTTGGGGATGCCCAACACAAAAATATCTCCCAAACGTACGCATATTGTCACTCTTGCATAAACTTTGATATCGCATTCTAAATTGTCATCATTTGAAACCCCCATATACTAAATTTTGTCGAAATCGTAGCATTTTGACAGTTTTCCCATTTTTGGGCCCGAAAAATTGTATTTTCGTGAATAACTCGAAAACTTGAAATTTTAACTCAGCAGGTAGTCAGGAGTCATAAAATATATGGTTGCTAAGGACTTTTAGGTCGGTTGCTATGAACAAAACATCACTTCCGGTCATAAAATATTGAAATTTAAACTCAACAGGTAGTCAGGAGTCATAAAATATATGGTTGCTATGGACTTTTAGGTCGGTTGCTATGAACAAAACATCATCACTTCCGGTCATAAAATATTGAAATTTAAACTCAGCAGGTAGTCAGGAGTCATAAAATATATGGTTGCTATGGACTTTTAGGTCGGTTGCTATGAACAAAACATCACTTCCGGTCATAAAATATTGAAATTTAAACTCAGCAGGTAGTCAGGAGTAAAAAAATATAGGGTTGCTATGGACTTTTAGGTCGGTTGTTATGGACAAAACATCACTTCCGGTCATAAAATATTGAAAGGACAAGATATAATAATTGCTAAATTTGGCCCCCTAATTTACCATTTTTTTAAAGTAATTGAACTGAAGTTAAATTATTCTAGATCAGTTCTTAGATTAACAAGGTATAGTAAAATAACATTAATTTTAACTAAAGCTTGTTTATTATATCACAGTGACGTCATCAAATTATGTGAAAATGGCATTTTTGTGAAAAAGTGTAAAAAACATGCAAATTTTGAGTAGGTTTTGGCAAATTTAACTATGAGCCACACGGAGTACCACAAAGATATTTTGGTGGTCAGTTTCTATATTAAAAATGATTATCAGCATAAATTATTGTAGTGGTACTCTGTGTTGCTCATAGTTGAATTTGCTGAAAACCACTTCAAAATTGCAGGTTTTTTACAGTTTTTCACCAAATCACGATTTTTTAGCCACTTTGGGTAATTATTTTAACACCATAATGGATCACTTTAAACAAAATAATGCTGATATAGTAAAGTTTAACTAATTTAAAGTATATATCACATACCTTTAGCTCATTTCAATAATTTCAAAATTGAGGGGCAAAATTGGGCCCTTATCATATCTTGTCCTTTAAACTCAGCAGGTAGTCAGGAGTCATAAAATATATGGTTGCTATGGACTTTTAGGTCGGTTGCTATGGACAAAACATCACTTCCGGTCATAAAATATTAAAATTTTAACTCAGCAGGTAGTCAGGAGTCAAAAAATATATGGTTGCTATGGAATTTTAGGTCGGTTGCTATGGACAAAACATCACTTCCGGTCACAAAAAGATAAAATTTAAACTCAGCAAGTAGTCTGGATTCATAAAATATATGGTTGCTATGGACTTTTCCTTAAGGTTACCTTGTTGCTAAGGACTAACCTTGACCTATGACCTTTGACCTTGGACCTAAATTACAGCCCCTTCCTATCTGATTGTGAAAATATATGGTTGCTATGGACTTTTCCTTAAGGTTACCTTGTTGCTATTGACTGACCTTGACCTTTGACCTTTGACCTTGGGCCCAAATTATAGCCCATTCCTTACTGATTGTGAAAATATATGGTTGCTATGGACTTTTCCTTAACATTACATTGTTACATATGGATTACTATACATTGCACAATACATTCCTATATTTAGTCATGACGCAATAATTCAAACTTGAGATTTGACCTATGACATATATATTTTCGGATGCAACTTATGTCACCTAAGACGATCGGTGAAGGTCCCAAGTCTGTAGGACTAACCGTTTTGAAAAAAATTTTGTTGGCGCATTGCGACACTTTTCGGGTCAAAAACGCGTTACCAGGAAGTTGATCGAAAAACGATTTTTTGCGTGACAAATCATAACCAGGAGTCTAGCAAATTTTTCCCTGCTTCAGATTTTTGATAACGGTTACGGTTTCTGACTTTATCTGCAGACAAGGTTTTTGAGTTCCGGGCAGATAACTCCGTTACTAAAAATAGATCAGTTTCGCAGGGTTAGTCAGGTCAAGCCCAGGCAGTGTCGGTTAATGGTACCAAGTATCGAACTGATATGTCGCGACACTTTTTTTATATGGACCGCGGAAAAGAAGAAGAATAATAATTAAATTACAATCGTTCAAAGAACGATTGCGAGGTCTTTCCCATTTTGTGTATTACAATAGAAACAGATTACAGTGACTGAATGATACAATTTTGGGAAATTTCAACATTTAGAAAATATATGGTTGCTATTGAATTTCATGCCGTAACTTTCAATTTGGACCCCAGATGTGAAGTTGGTTCCCTGGGTCCAAAAATATGAAATTCTAAATGTACAGGCCATTAGCTTTCTAATGATATATTACAAGCCTACTTTCCAGTTACTTTCAATTTTGGACCCCGGGGATGAAGTTGGTCCACAGGGTCCAAAAATATGAAATTTAAAATGTACAGGCCATTAGCTTTCTAATGATATATTACAAGCCTACTTTCCAGTAACTTTCAATTTGGACCCCAGAGATGAGATTGGTCCCCGGGGTCCAAAAATATTAAATTCAAAATGTACAGGCCATTAGCTTTCTAATGATATATTAGAAGCCTACTTTCCGGTAACTTTCAATTTTGGACCCCGGGGATGAAGTTGGTCCACGGGGTCCAAAAATATGAAATTTAAAATGTACAGGCCATTAGCTTTCTAATGATATATTAGAAGCCTACTTTCCGGTAACTTTCAATTTTGGACCCCGGGGATGAAGTTGGTCCACGGGGTCCAAAAATATGAAATTTAAAATGTACAGGCCATTAGCTTTCTAATGATATAATACAAGCCTACTTTCCAGTAACTCTCGACCCCGGGGAAGAAGTTGGTCCACGGGGTCCAAAAATATGAAATTCAAAATGTACAGGCCATTAGCTTTCTAATGATATATTACAAGCCTAGTTTCCAGTAACTTTCAATTTGGAACCCAGAGATGAGGTTGGTCCCCAGGGTCCAAAAATATGAAATTCAAAATGTACAGGCCATTAGCTTTCTAATGATATATTACAAGCCTACTTTCCAGTAACTTTCAATTTTGGACCCCAGGGATGAAGTTGGTCCACGGGGTCCAAAAATATGAAATTCAAAATGTATAGGCCATTAACTTTCTAATGAGATATTACAAGCCTACTTTCCAGTAACTTTCAATTTGGACCCCAGAGATGAAGTTGGTCCCCGGGGTCCAAAAATATGAAATTCAAAATGTACAGGCCATTAGCTTTCTAACGATATATTACAACCCTACCTTCCAGTATTTTCTAATTTTGGACCCAGAGATGATTTTGGTCCTCGGGGTCCAAAAATATGAAATTCAAAATGTATAGGCTATTAGCTTTCTAAGGATATATCACAACCCTATTTTCAAGTAGTTTTCATTTCTGGACCCCGGTGATGATGTTGGTCCCCACTGGGCCAGGGTCCAAAAATATGAAATTCAATAGATCAAAATTGTAGCACCTTACTTTCTGATACTAATGAGTATACATGTTTACTTTGCTATCTTCTACCATTATAAAGTTCTATATATTGCGCAATACATACCTATATTTAGTCATGATGCAATAATTCAAACTTGAGATTTGACCTTTGACATATATATTTTCGGATGCAACTTATGTCACCTAAGACGATTGGTGAAGGTCCCAAGTCTCTACGACTAACCGTTTTGAAGAAAAAAAAATTGACGAGTCGCGACACTTTTCGAGTCAAAAACACGTAACCAGGAAGTTGATCGAAAAACAATTTTTTGCGTGACAAATCATGACCAGGAGTCTAGCAACATTTTCCTTGCATCAGATTTTTGATAACGCTTACGGTTTCTGACTTTATCTGCAGACAAGGTTTTTGAGTTCCGGGCAGATAACTCCGTTACTAAAAGTAGATCGGTTTCGCAGGGTTAGTCAGGTCAAGCCCAGGCAGTGTCGGTTAATGGTACCAAGTATCGAAATGATATGTCGCGACACTTTTTTTATATGGACCGCGGAAAAGAATAATAATAATAATTAAATTACAATCGTTCAAAGAACGATCGCGAGGTCTTTCCCTATTTGTGTCCTCCAATAGAAATAGATTCCTAACTGAATGATACCATTTTTGGATATATCAACCTGGTAGGTACTCCAGATTAGAAATATTTGGTTGCTATGGAATTTTAGGTCGGTTGCTATGAACAAAACATCACTTCCGGTCATAAAATATTGAAATTTAAACTCAGCAGGTAGTCAGGAGTCATAAAATATATGGTTGCTATGGACTTTTAGGTCGGTTGCTATGAACAAAACATCACTTCCGGTCATAAAATATTGAAATTTAAACTCAGCAGGTAGTCAGGAGTCATAAAATATATGGTTGCTATGGACTTTTAGGTCGGTTGCTATGAACAAAACATCACTTCCGGTCATACAATATTGAAATTTAAACTCAGCAGGTAGTCAGGAGTCATAAAATATATGGTTGCTATGGACTTTTAGGTCGGTTGCTATGGACAAAAGGTCACTTCCGGTCACAAAAAGATAAAAAATTTAAACTCAGCAAGTAGTCTGGATTCATAAAATATATGGTTGCTATGGACTTTTCCTTAAGGTTACCTTGTTGCTAAGGACTGACCTTGACCTATGACCTTTGACCTTGAACCTAAATTACAGCCCATTCCTAACTGATTGTGAAAATATATGGTTGCTATGGATTTTTCCTTAAGGTTACCTTGTTGCTAAGGACTGACCTTGACCTATGACCTTTGACCTTGGGCCCAAATTATAGCCCCTTCCTAACTGATTGTGACAATATATGGTTGCTATGGACTTTTCCTTAACATTACATTGTTACATATGGATTACTATACATTGCGCAATACATTCCTATATTTAGTCATGACGCAATAATTCAAACTTGAGATTTGACCTATGACATATATATTTTCGGATGCAACTTATGTCACCTAAGACGATTGGTGAAGGTCCCAAGTCTCTAGGACTTACCGTTTCCAAATAAATTTTGTTGGCGCATCGCGACACTCTTTGGGTCAAAAACGCGTAACCAGGAAGTTGATCGAAAAACAATTTTTTGCATGACGAATCATGACCAGGAGTCTAGCAACATTTTCCCTGCTTCAGATTTTTGTTAACGGTTACGGTTTCTGACTTTATCTGCAGACAAGGTTTTTGAGTTCCAGGCAGATAACTCCGTTACTAAAAATAGATCGGTTTCGCAGGGTTAGTCAGGTCAAGTTTAGGCATTGTCGGTTAATGGTACCAAGTATCGAAATGATATGTCGCGACACTTTTTTTATATGGACTGCGGAAAAGAAGAAGAATAATAATAATAATAATAAAAATAATCAGAAGAAATACAATAAGGTCTTTCCTTTTGGAAAGGGAAAGACCTTAATAATAATTAAATTACAATCGTTCAAAGAACGATCGCGAGGTCTTTCCCTATTTCTGTCCTCCAATAGAAATAGATTCCTAACTGAATGATACCATTTTTGGATACATCAACCTGGTAGGTACTCCAGATTAGAAATATTTGGTTGCTATGGACTTTCAGGTCGGTAGCTATGAACAAAACATCACTTCCGGTCATAAAATATTGAAATTAAAACTCAGCAGGTAGTCAGGAGTCATAAAAGATATGGTTGCTATGGACTTTTAGGTCGGTTGCTATGAACAAAGCATCACTTCCGGTCATAAAATATTGAAATTTAAACTCAGCAGGTAGTCAAGAGTCATAAAATATATGGTTGCTATGGACTTTTAGGTCAGTTGCTATGAAAAAAACATCACTTCCGGTCATAAAATATTGAAATTTAAACTCAGCAGGTAGTGAAGAGTCATAAAATATATGGTTGCTATGGACTTTTAGGTCGGTTGCTATGAACAAAACATCACTTCCGGTCACAAAAAGATCAAATTTAAACTCAGCAAGTAGTCTGGATTCATAAAATATATGGTTGCTATGGACTTTTCCTTAAAGTTACCTTGTTGCTAAGGACTGACCTTGACCTATGACCTTTGACCTTGGGCCCAAATTATAGCCCCTTCCTAACTGATTGTGAAAATATATGGTTGCTATGGACTTTTCCTTAACATTACATTGTTACATATGGATTACTATACATTGCGCAATACATTCCTATATTTAGTCATGACGCAATAATTCAAACTTCAGATTTGACCTATGACATATATATTTTCGGATGCAACTTATGTCACCTAAGACGATAGGTGAAGGTCCCAAGTCTGTAGGACTAACCGTTTTGAAATAAATTTTGTTGGCGCATCGCGACACTTTTCGGGTCAAAAACGCGTAACCAGGAAGTTGTTCGAAAATTTTTTTTTTGCATGACAAATCATGGCCAGGAGTCAGGTAACAAATTCCACACTTCAGATTTTTGATAACAGTTATGGTTTCTGAGTTAATCTGCAGACAAGGTTTTTGGGTTACGGGCAGATAACTCTGTTACTAAAAATAGATTGGTTTCAAAGCATGAGTCACGTCGAGTCCTGGTATTGATGATTAAGTGTGCCAACTTTCGTTAAGATCGGTTAAGACACTTTTCGTTTTTTGAGAGAAGAAAAGAATAATAATAATAATAATTACAATCGTTCAAAGAACAATTGCAAGGTCTTTCCCATTTTGTGTATTACAATAGAAACAAATTACAGTGACTGAATGATACAATTTTGGGAAATTTCAACATTTAGAAAATATATGGTTGCTATTGAATCTCATGCCGTAACTTTCAATTTGGAACACAGATGTGAAGTTGGTTCCCTGGGTCCAAAAATATGAAATTCAAAATGTACAGGCCATTAGCTTTCTAATGATATATTACAAGCCTACTTTCCAGTTACTTTCAATTTTGGACCCCGGGGATGAAGTTGGTCCACGGGGTCCAAAAATATTAAATTCAAAATGTACAGGCCATTACATTTCTAATGATATATTACAAGCCTACTTTCCAGTAACTTTCAATTTTGGACCCCGGGGATGAAGTTAGTCCACGGGGTCCAAAAATATTAAATTCAAAATGTACAGGCCATTACATTTCTAATGATATATTACAAGCCTACTTTCCAGTAACTTTCAATTTTGGACCCCGGGGATGAAGTTAGTCCACGGGGTCCAAAAATATGAAATTAAAAATGTACAGACCATTAGCTTTCTAATGATATATTAGAAACTTACTTTCCAGTAACTTTCAATTTGGACCCCAGAGATGAGGTTGGTCCCCGGGGTTCAAAAATATGAAATTCAAAATGTACAGGCCATAAGCTTTCTAATGATATATTACAAGCCTAGTTTCCAGTAACTTTCAATTTTGGACCCCGGGGAAGAAGTTGGTCCATGGGGTCCAAAAATATGAAATTCAAAATGAACAGGCCATTAGCTTTCTAATGATATATTACAAGCCTAGTTTCCAGTAACTTTCAATTTGGAACCCAGAGATGAGGTTGGTCCCCAGGGTCCAAAAATATGAAATTCAAAATGTACAGGCCATTAGCTTTCTAATGATATATTACAAGCCTACTTTCCAGTAACTTTCAATTTTGGACCCCGGGGATGAAGTTGGTCCACGGGGTCCAAAAATATGAAATTCAAAATGTATAGGCCATTAACTTTCAAATGATATATTACAAGCCTACTTTCCAGTAACTTTCAATTTGGACCCCAGAGATGAAGTTCGTCCCCGGGGTCCAAAAATATGAAATTCAAAATGTACAGGCCATTAGCTTTCTAACGATATATTACAAACCTACCTTCCAGTATTTTCTATTTTTGGACCCAGAGATGATTTTGGTCCTCGGGGTCCAAAAATATGAAATTCAAAATGTACAGGCTATTAGCTTTCTAAGGATATATTGCAACCCTATTTTCAAGTAGTTTTCATTTCTGGACCCTGGTGATGATGTTGGTCCCCACTGGGCCAGGGTCCAAAAATATGAAATTCAATAGATCAAAATTGTAGCCCCTTACTTTCTGATTCTAATGAGTATACATGTGTTTACTTTGCTATCTTCTACCATTATAAAGTTATGAACATGGATTACTAAACATTGCGCAATACATTCCTATATTTAATCATGATGCAATAATTCAAACTTGAGATTTGACCTATGACATATATATTTTCGGATGCAACTTATGTCACCTAAGACGATTGGTGAAGGTCCCAAGTCTCTACGACTAACCGTTTTGAAGAAAAAAAATTTGACGTGTCGCGACAGGTTTCGACTCAAAAACGCGTAACCAGAAAGTTAATTGAAATTTTTTTTTTGCGTGACGAATCATGACAAGGAGTCTAGCAACATTTTCCCTGCTTCAGATTTTTGATAATGGTTACGGTTTCTGACTTTATCTGCAGACAAGGTTTTTGGGTTCCGGGCAGATAACTCCGTTACTAAAAATAGATCAGTTTCCCAGGGTTAGTCAGGTCAATCCCAGGCAGTGTCGGTTAATGGTACCAAGTATCGAAATAATATGTCGCGACACTTTTGTTATATGGACCGCGGAAAAGAAGAAGAATAATAATAAAAACTAGGACTAACCGTTTCCAAATAAATTTTGTTGGCGCATCGCGACACTCTTTGGGTCAAAAACGCGTAACCAGGAAGTTGATCGAAAAACAATTTTTTGCGTGACGAATCATGACCAGGAGTCTAGCAACATTTTCCCTGCTTCAGATTTTTGATAACAGTTACGGTTTCTGACTTTATCTGCAGACAAGGTTTTTGAGTTCCAGGCAGATAACTCCGTTACTAAAAATAGATCGGTTTCGCAGGGTTAGTCAGGTCAAGTTTAGGCAGTGTCGGTTAATGGTACCAAGTATCGAAATGATATGTCACGACACTTTTTTTATATGGACCGCGGAAAAGAAGAAGAATAATAATTAAAAAGTCATTTGTTCAGAGAACAAATGTGAGGTCTTTCCCTGTCTTATGTTTTTGTTATGTTATTTTATACAAGAACTAAAGATATTTGAGTCACTTTGTTTATGACAAGATGTTGCCAATTATTGTGATATAGGCTCCAGAATGAAGATCAGGGGGCCTAGAGTCAGAAAAAGTATGGTTGCTAAGGACTTTTATGTCGGTTGCTATGGACTAAATGTCACTTCCGGTTGAAAAACTAACATCTTAACTCAGAAAGTAGTCTGGTTTAAGAATATGTATGGTTGCTATGGACTTTTCATTAAGGTTACCTTGTTGCTAGGGAATGACCTTGACCCATGACCTTTGACCTTGAACCCAAATTGTAGCCTTTTGCATTCTGATTCATTTAAGTATACATGTTTACTATACTATCTGTTATGGTTTTCAAGTTATGGGCAAAAAACGTGTTTCGCGAAACTTGTTTTGGCCGCCATTTTGAAACCGTTCAACTGAATCATGTACTGTTTGGGTTCAAATTGTAGGTATTTTAATTCTCTATCAAATGAACCCTATGTTTCATTCACCATCTTTTATGGTTAAAAAGTAATAAACAAAAAATCATTTTAAAAATACGAATAAAGGGCGATTACTCAAAAACGACAAGTTTTACGCTTTCGCACCTGAAACATTTTTTGTAGATTTCGACATGGGGAATATTTTTCCCATGTATTGTCCGCTTCAATTTTGTACGGTTCAAGTGGT
This sequence comes from Arcuatula senhousia, assembly GCA_963971305.1. Classification (NCBI taxonomy): domain Eukaryota; kingdom Metazoa; phylum Mollusca; class Bivalvia; order Mytilida; family Mytilidae; genus Arcuatula; species Arcuatula senhousia. Next base: position 33,592,748 of record OZ020308.1, read on the forward strand.
ATTTCATAAAAACTGTTAAGGGTGTCGGCCATTTTGAAAATGGCTGCCCGTAACCATTGGACTTTGGTCTTAAATTGAAGGACTCATAATGACGGTCACAAAAAACCCATATGTTTACTATATTATCTTTGATGGTTTAAAAGTTATAAGCCAAAAACGAATAAGCCGAAACGCGTGAAGGGCCATAACTCGAAAACGGTTTGTCGTACAGTGTTCGACCCTTTATATCAAATAAAGGTCTAAATGAGACGAGTATTTTCCTCATTACATGTCTGCTTCAATTTTGTATGGTTTTTGAGCTATACTGCAGACAAGGTGTACCATGACCTCTGACCTTGAGATTTGACCTTTGACCTTGACATTTTTAGATGTAACATATGTCACCTAGGATGATTGGTGAAGGTCCCAAGTCTCTAGGACAAACCGTTTTGAAGAAAAAAAATTTGACGAGGCATGACACTTTTCGGGTCAAAAACGCGTAACCAGGAAGTTGATCGAAAAAAAAATTTTTGCGTGACGAATCATGACCAGGAGTCTAGCAACATTTTCCCTGCTTCAGATTTTTGATAACGGTTACGATTTCTGACTTTATCTGCAGACAAGGTTTTTGGGTTCCAGGCAGATAACTCCGTTACTAAAAATAGATCGGTTTCGCAGGCCGACTCAAGTCGAGCCCTGGTAGTATCGATTAATAGTACTAAGTTTCGTAATGATAGGTCGCGACACTTTTTTGACATCTGCGGCAGAAAAAAAAAATAATAATAATTAAAAAGTCATTTGTTCAGAGAACAAATGTGAGGTCTTTCCCTGTCTTATGTTTTTGTTATGTTATTTTATACAAGTACTAAAGACATTAGAGTCATTTTGTTTATGACAAGATGTTGCTAATTATTGTGATATAGGCTCCAGAATGAAGATCAGGGGACCTAGAGTCAGAAAAAGTATGGTTGCTTAGGACTTTTATGTCGGTTGCTATGGACTAAATGTCACTTCCGGTTGAAAAAACTAACATCTTAACTCAGAAAGTAGTCTGGTTTAAGAATATGTATGGTTGCTATGGACTTTTCATTAAGGTTACCTTGTTGCTAGGGAATGACCTTGACCCATGACCTTTGACCTTGGACCCAAATTGTAGCTCTTTGCATTCTGATTCATTTAAGTTACATGTTTACTATACTATCTGTTATGGTTTTCAAGTTATGGGCAAAAAACGTGTTTCGCGAAACTTGTTTTGGCCGCCATTTTAAAACCGTTCAACCGAATCATGTACTGTTTGGGTTCAAATTGTAGGTATTTTAATTCTCTATCAAATGAGCCCTATGATTCATTCACCATCTTTTATGGTTAAAAAGTTATAAACAAAAAATCATTTTTAAAATACGAATCAAGGGCAATAACTCAAAAACGACAAGTTTTACGCTTTCGCACCTGAAACATTTTTTGTAGATTTCGACATGGGGAATATTTTTCCCATGTATTGTCCGCTTCAATTTTATACGGTTTAAGTGTTATTTCATAAAAACTGTTAAGGGTGTCGGCCATTTTGAAAATGGCTGCCCGTAACCATTGGACTTTGGTCTTAAATTGAAGGACTCATAATGACGGTCACAAAAAACCCATATGTTTACTATATTATCTTTGATGGTTTAAAAGTTATAAGCCAAAAACGAATAAGCCGAAACGCGTCAAGGGCCATAACTCGAAAACGGTTTGTCGTACAGTGTTCGACCCTTTAAATCAAATAAAGGTCTAAATGAGACGAGTATTTTCCTCATTACATGTCTGCTTCAATTTTGTATGGTTTTTGAGCTATACTGCAGACAAGGTGTACCATGACCTCTGACCTTGAGATTTGACCTTTGACCTTGACATTTTTAGATGTAACATATGTCTTCTAGGATGATTGGTGAAGGTCCCAAGTCTCTAGGTCAAACCGTTTTGAAGAAAAAAAATTTGACGAGTCGTGACACTTTTCGGGTCAAAAACGCGTAACCAGGAAGTTGATCGAAAAACAATTTTTTGCGTGACGAATCATGACCAGGAGTCTAGCAACATTTTCCCTGCTTCAGATTTTTGATAACGATTACGGTTTCTGACTTTATCTGCAGACAAGGTTTTTGGGTTCCGGGCAGATAACTCCGTTACTAAAAATAGATCGGTTTCGCAGGCCGACTCAAGTCGAGCCCTGGTAGTGTCGATTAATAGTACTAAGTTTCGTAATGATAGGTCGCGACACTTTTTTGACATCTGCGGCAGAAAAAAAAAAAAAATAATAATAATAATTAAAAAGTCATTTGTTCAGAGAACAAATGTGAGGTCTTTCCCTGCCTTATGTTTCGTTATTGTATTTTATACAAGTACTAAAGACATTTGAGTCTCTTTGTTTATGACAAGATGTTGCCAATTATTGTGATATAGGCTCCATAATGCAGATCAGGGGGCCTAGAGTCAGAAAAAGTATGGTTGCTAAGGACTTTTATGTCGGTTGCTATGGACTAAATGTCACTTCCGGTTAAAAAAAACTTACATCTAAACTCAGAAAGTAGTCTTTTTTAAGACTATGTATGGTTGCTATGGACTTTTCATTAAGGTTACCTTGTTGCTAAGGAATGACCTTGACCAATGACCTTTGACCTTGGACTCAAATTGTAGCTCTTTATATACTGATTCATTTAAGTGTACATGTTTACTATACTATCTGTTATGGTTTTCAAGTTATTGGCAAAAAAAGTGTTTCGCGAAACTTGTTTTGGTCGCCATTTTGAAACCGTTCAACCGAATCATGTACTGTTTGGGTTCAAATTGTAGGTATTTTAATTCTCTTTCACTTGAACCCTATGTTTCATTCACCATCTTTTATGGTTAAAAAGTTATAAACAAAAAATCATTTTCTAAATAAGAATCAAGGGCGATAACTCAAAAACGACAAGTTTTACGCTTTCGCACCTGAAACACTTTTTGTAGATCTCGACATGGCGAACTTTTTTCTCATGTATTGTCCTCTTCAATTTTGTAAGGTTTAGGTGTTATTTCATAAAAAACTGTTAAGGGTGTCGGCCATTTTGAAAATGGCTGCCTATAACCATTCGACTTTGGTCTTAAATTGAAGGACTCTTAATGACGGTCACAAAAAACCCATATGTTTACTATATTATCTTTGATGGTTTAAAAGTTATAAGCCAAAAACGAATAAGCCGAAACGCGTCAAGGGCCATAACTCGAAAACCGTTTGTCGTACAGTGTTCGACCCTTTATATCAAATAAAGGTCTAAATGAGATGAGTATTTTCCTCATTACATGTCTGCTTCAATTTTGTATGGTTTTTGAGCTATACTGCAGACAAGGTGTACCATGACCTCTGACCTTGAGATTTGACCTTTGACCTTGACATTTTTAGATGTAACATATGTCACCTAGGATGATTGGTGAAGGTCCCAAGTCTCTAGGACAAACCGTTTTGAAGAAAAAAAATTTGACGAGTCGTGACACTTTTCGGGTCAAAAACGCGTAACCAGGAAGTTGATCGATTTTTTTTTTTTTGCGTGACGAATGATGACCAGGAGTCTAGCAACATTTTCCCTGCTTCAGATTTTTGATAACGGTTACGGTTTCTGACTTTATCTGCAGACAAGGTTTTTGGGTTCCGGGCAGATAACTCCGTTACTAAAAATAGATCGGTTTCGCAGGCCGACTCAAGTCGAGCCCTGGTAGTGTCGATTATTAGTACTAAGTTTCGTAATGATAGGTCGCGACACTTTTTTGACATCTGCGGCAGAAAAAAAAAATAATAATAATAATCATAAGAAATACAGTAAGGTCTTTCCTTCTGTGGAAGGGAAAGACCTTAATAATAATCATAAGAAATACAGTAAGGTCTTTCCTTCTGTGGAAGGGAAAGACCTTAATAATAATAATAATAATAATAATAATCATAAGAAATACAGTAAGGTCTTTCCTTCTGTGGAAGGGAAAGACCTTAATAATAATAAAAATAATCAGAAGAAATACAATAAGGTCTTTCCTTTTGGAAAGGGAAAGACCTTAATAATAATAAAAATAATCAGAAGAAATACAATAAGGTCTTTCCTTTTGGAAAGGGAAAGACCTTCAAAGAACGATTGCAAGGTCTTTCCCATTTTGTGTATTACAATAGAAACAGATTACAGTGACTGAATGATACAATTTTGGGAAATTTCAACATTTAGAAAATATATGGTTGCTATTGAATTTCATGCCGTAACTTTCAATTTGGACCCCATATGTGAAGTGGGTTCCCTGGGTCCAAAAATATGAAATTCAAAATGTACAGGCCATTAGCTTTCTAATGATATATTACAAGCCTACTTTCAAGTTACTTTCAATTTGGACCCCGAGGATGAAATTGGTCCACGGGGTCCAAAAATATGAAATTCAAAATGAAGAGGCCATTAGCTTTCTAATGATATATTACAAGCCTACTTTCCAGTTACTTTCAATTTGGACCCCAGAGATGAGATTGGTCCCCGGGGTCCAAAAATATGAAATTCAAAATGTACAGGCCATTAGCTTTCTAATGATATATTACAAGCCTACTTTCCAGTAACTTTCATTGGACCCCAGAGATGAGATTGGTCCCCGGGGTCCAAAAATATGAAATTCAAAATATACAGGCCATTAGCTTTCTAATGATATATTACAAGCCTACTTTCCAATAACTTTCAATTTTGGACCCCGGGGAAGAAGTTGGTCCAAGGGGTCCAAAAATATGAAATTCAAAATGTACAGGCCATTAGCTTTCTAATGATATATTATAAGCCTAGTTTCCAGTAACTTTCAATTTGGAACCCAGAGATCAGGTTGGTCCCCAGGGTCCAAAAAATATGAAATTCAAAATGTACAGGCCATTAGCTTTCTAATGATATATTACAAGCCTACTTTCAAGTTACTTTCAATTTTGGACCCCGGGGATGAAGTTGGTCCACGGGGTCCAAAAATATGAAATTCAAAATGTGTAGGCCATTAACTTTCTTATGATATATTACAAGCCTACTTTCCAGTAACTTTCAATTTGGACCCCAGAGATGAAGTTGGTCCCCGGGGTCCAAAAATATGAAATTCAAAATGTACAGGCCATTAGCTTTCTAACGATATATTACAACCCTACCTTCCAGTATTTTCTAATTTTGGACCAGAAATAATTTTGGTCCTCGGGGTCCAAAAATATGAAATTCAAAATGTACAGGCTATTAGCTTTCTAAGGATATATTACAACCCTATTTTTAAGTAGTTTTCATTTCTGGACCCCGGTGATGATGTTGGTCCCCACTGGGCCAGGGTCCAAAAATATGAAATTCAATAGATCAAAATTGTAGCCCCTTACTTTCTGATACTAATGAGTATACATGTTTACTTTGCTATCTTCTACCATTATAAAGTTATGAACATGGATTACTATATATTGCGCAATACATACCTATATTTAGTCATGATGCAATAATTCAAACTTGAGATTTGACCTATGACCTATATATTTTTGGATGCAACTTATGTCACCTAAGACGATTGGTGAAGGTCCCAAGTCTCTAGGACTAACCGTTTTGAAGAAAAAAAATTTGACGAGTCGCGACACTTTTCGAGTCAAAAACACGTAACCAGGAAGTTGATCGAAAAACAATTTTTTGCGTGACAAATCATGATCAGGAGTCTAGCAACATTTTTCTTGCATCAGATTTTTGATAACGCTTACGGTTTCTGACTTTATCTGCAGACAAGGTTTTTGAGTTCCGGGCAGATAACTCCGTTACTAAAAATAGATCTGTTTCGCAGGGTTAGTCAGGTCAAGCCCAGGCAGTGTCGGTTAATGGTACCAAGTATCGAAATGATATGTCGCGACACTTTTTTTATATGGACCGCGGAAAAGAAGAAGAATAATAATAATAATTAAATTACAATCATTCAAAGAACGATTGCGAGGTCTTTCCCATTTTGTGTATTACAATAGAAACAGATTACAGTGACTGAATGATACAAATTTGGGAAATTTCAACATTTAGAAAATATATGGTTGCTATTGAATTTCATGCCGTAACTTTCAATTTGGACCCCAGATGTGAAGTTGGTTCCCTGGGTCCAAAAATATGAAATTCAAAATGTACAGGCCATTAGCTTTCAAATGATATATTACAAGCCTACTTTCCAGTAACTTTCAATTTGGACCCCAGAGATGAGATTGGTCCCCGGGGTCCAAAAATATTAAATTCAAAATGTACAGGCCATTAGCTTTCTAATGATATATTACAAGCCTACTTTCCAGTAACTTTCAATTTTGGACCCCGGGGATGAAGTTAGTCCACGGGGTCCAAAAATATAAAATTCAAAATGTACAGGCCATTAGCTTTCTAATGATATATTAGAACCCTACTTTCCGGTAACTTTCAATTTTGGACCCCGGGGATGAAGTTGGTCCACGGGGTCCAAAAATATGAAATTTAAAATGTACAGGCCATTAGCTTTCTAATGATATATTACAAGCCTACTTTCCAGTAACTCTCAATTTTGGACCCCGGGGAAGAAGTTGGTCCACGGGGTCCAAAAATATGAAATTCAAAATGTACAGGCCATTAGCTTTCTAATGATATATTACAAGCCTAGTTTCCAGTAACTTTCAATTTGGAACCCAGAGATGAGGTTGGTCCCCAGGGTCCAAAAATATGAAATTCAAAATGTACAGGCCATTAGCTTTCTAATGATATATTACAAGCCTACTTTCCAGTAACTTTCAATTTTGGACCCCAGGGATGAAGTTGGTCCACGGGGTCCAAAAATATGAAATTCAAAATGTATAGGCCATTAACTTTCTAATGAGATATTACAAGCCTACTTTCCAGAAACTTTCAATTTGGACCCCAGAGATGAAGTTGGTCCCCGGGGTCCAAAAATATGAAATTCAAAATGTACAGGCCATTAGCTTTCTAACGATATATTACAACCCTACCTTCCAGTATTTTCTAATTTTGGACCCAGAGATGATTTTGGTCCTAGGGGTCCAAAAATATGAAATTCAAAATGTATAGGCTATTAGCTTTCTAAGGATATATCACAACCCTATTTTCAAGTAGTTTTCATTTCTGGACCCCGGTGATGATGTTGGTCCCCACTGGGCCAGGGTCCAAAAATATCAAATTCAATAGATCAAAATTGTAGCCCCTTACTTTCTGATACTAATGAGTATACATGTTTACTTTGCTATCTTCTACCATTATAAAGTTCTATATATTGCGCAATACATACCTATATTTAGTCATGATGCAATAATTCAAACTTGAGATTTGACCTTTGACATATATATTTTCGGATGCAACTTATGTCACCTAAGACGATTGGTGAAGGTCCCAAGTCTCTACGACTAACCGTTTTGAAGAAAAAAAATTTGACGAGTCGCGACACTTTTCGAGTCAAAAACACGTAACCAGGAAGTTGATCGAAAAACAATTTTTTGCATGACAAATCATGACCAGGAGTCTAGCAACATTTTCCTTGCATCAGATTTTTGATAACGCTTACGGTTTCTGACTTTATCTGCAGACAAGGTTTTTTAGTTCCGGGCAGATAACTCCGTTACTAAAAATAGATCGGTTTCGCAGGGTTAGTCAGGTCAAGCCCAGGCAGTGTCGGTTAATGGTACCAAGTATCGAAATGATATGTCGCGACACTTTTTTTATATGGACCGCGGAAAAGAAGAAGAATAATAATTAAATTACAATCGTTCAAAGAACGATCGCGAGGTCTTTCCCTATTTGTGTCCTCCAATAGAAATAGATTTCTAACTGAATGATACCATTTTTGGATATATCAACCTGGTAGGTACTCCAGATTAGAAATATTTGGTTGCTATGGACTTTTAGGTCGGTTGCTATGAACAAAACATCACTTCCGGTAAAAAAATATTGAAATTTAACCTCAGCAGGTAGTCAGGAGTCATAAAATATATGGTTGCTATGGACTTTTAGGTCGGTTGCTATGAACAAAACATCACTTCCGGTCATAAAATATTGAAATATAAACTCAGCAGGTAGTCGGGAGTCATAAAATATATGGTTGCTATGGACTATTAGGTCGGTTGCTATGAACAAAACATCACTTCCGGTCATAAAATATTGAAATTTAAACTCAGCAGGTAGTCAGGTGTCATAAGATATATGGTTGCTATGGACTTTTAGGTCGGTTGCTATGAACAAAAACATCACTTCCGGTCATACAATATTGAAATTTAAACTCAGCAGGTAGTCAGGAGTCATACAGTATATGGTTGCTATGGACTTTTAGGTTGGTTGCTATGAACAAAACATCACTTCCGGTTATAAAATATTGAAATTCAAACTCAGCAGGTAGTCAGGAGTCATAAAATATATGGTTGCTATGGACTTTTAGGTCGGTTGCTATGGACAAAAGGTCACTTCCGGTCACAAAAAGATAAAATTTTAACTCAGCTAGTAGTCTGGATTCATAAAACATATGGTTGCTATGGACTTTTCCTTAAGGTTACCTTGTTGCTAAGGACTGACCTTGACCTATGACCTTTGACCTTGGACCTAAATTACAGCCCCTTCCTAACTGATTGTGAAAATATATGGTTGCTATGGATTTTTCCTTAAGGTAACCTTGTTGCTATGGACTGACCTTGACCTTTGACCTTTGACCTTGGGCCCAAATTATAGCCCCTTCCTAACTGATTGTGATAATGTATGGTTGCTATGGACTTTTCCTTAACATATGGATTACCATACATTGCGCAATACATTCCTATATTTAGTCATGACGCAATAATTCAAACTTGAGATTTGACCTATGACATATATATTTTCGGATGCAACTTATGTCACCTAAGACGATTGGTGAAGGTCCCAAGTCTGTAGGACTAACCGTTTTGAAAAAAAAATTGTTGGCGCATCGCGACACTTTTCGGGTCAAAAACGCGTAACCAGGAAGTTGTTCGACAAAATTTTTTTCCCATGACAAATCATGGCCAGAAGTCAGGTAACAAATTCCACACTTCAGATTTTTGATGACAGTTATGGTTTCTGAGTTAATCTGCAGACAAGGTTTTTGGGTTACGGGCAGATAACTCCGTTACTAAAAATAGATTCGTTTCAAAGCATGAGTCACGTCGAGTCCTGGTAGTGATGATTAAGTGTGCCAACTTTCGTTAAGATCGGTTAAGACACTTTTCGTTTTTTGAGGGAAGAAAAGAAGAATAATAATAAAAAAATTACAGTGACTGAATGATACAATTTTGGGAAATTTCAACATTGAGAAAATATATGGTTGCTATTGAATTTCATGCCGTAACTTTCAATTTGGACCCCAGATGTGAAGTTGGTTCCCTGGGTCCAAAAATATGAAATTCAAAATGTACAGGCCATTAGCTTTCTAATGATATATTACAAGCCTACTTTCCAGTTACTTTCAATTTTGGACCCCGGGGATGAAGTTGGTCCACGGGGTCCAAAAATATGAAATTCAAAATGTACAGGCCATTAGCTTTCTAATGATATATTACAAGCCTACTTTCCAGTAACTTTCAATTTGGACCCCAGAGATGAGATTGGTCCCCGGGGTCCAAAAATATGAAATTCAAAATGTACAGGCCATTAGCTTTCTAATGATATATTACAAGCCTACTTTCCAGTAACTTTCAATTTTGGACCCCGGGGATGAAGTTAGTCCACAGGGTCCAAAAATATGAAATTCAAAATGTACAGGCCATTAGCTTTCTAATGATATATTAGAAGCCTACTTTCCAGTAACTTTCAATTTTGGACCCCGGGGATGAAGTTGGTCCACGGGGTCCAAAAATATGAAATTCAAAATGTACAGGCCATTAGCTTTCTAATGATATATTACAAGCCTACTTTCCAGTAATTTTCAATTTTGGACCCCAGGGAAGAAGTTGGTCCACGGGGTCCAAAAATATGAAATTCAAAATGTACAGACCATTAGCTTTCTAATGATATATTACAAGCCTAGTTTCCAGTAACTTTCAATTTGGAACCCAGAGATGAGGTTGGTCCCCAGGGTCCAAAAATATGAAATTCAAAATGTACAGGCCATTAGCTTTCTAATGATATATTACAAGCCTACTTTCCAGTAACTTTCAATTTTGGACCCCAGGGATGAAGTTGGTCCACGGGGTCCAAAAATATGAAATTCAAAATGTATAGGCCATTAACTTTCTAATGATATATTAAAAGCCTACTTTCTAGTAACTTTCAATTTGGACCCCAGAGATGAAGTTGGTCCCCGGGGTCCAAAAATATGAAATTCAAAATGTACAGGCCATTAGCTTTCTAACGATATATTACAACCCTACCTTCCAGTATTTTCTAATTTTGGACCCAGAGAGGATTTTGGTCCTCGGGGTCCAAAAATATGAAATTCAAAATGTACAGGCTATTAGCTTTCTAAGGATATATTACAACCCTTTTTTCAAGTAGTTTTCATTTCTGGACCCCGGTGATGATGTTGTTCCCCACTGGGCCAGGGTCCAAAAATATGAAATTCAATAGATCAAAATTGTAGCCTCTTACTTTCTGATACTAATGAGTATACATGTTTACTTTGCTATCTTCTACCATTATAAAGTTATGAACATGGATTACTATATATTGCGCAATACATACCTATATTTAGTCATGATGCAATAATTCAAACTTGAGATTTGACCTATGACATATATATTTTCGGATGCAACTTATGTCACCTAAGACGATTGGTGAAGGTCCCAAGTCTCTAGGACTAACCGTTTTGAAGAGAAAAAATTGACGAGTCGCGACACTTTTCGAGTCAAAAACACATAACCAGGAAGTTGATCGAAAAACAATTTTTTGCGTGACAAATCATGACCAGGAGTCTAGCAACATTTTCCTTGCATCAGATTTTTGCTAACGCTTACGGTTTCTGACTTTATCTGCAGACAAGGTTTTTGAGTTCCAGAGAAGGATTGCGAGGTCTTTCCCATTTTGTGTATTACAATAGAAACAGATTACAGTGACTGAATGATACAATTTTGGGAAATTTCAACATTTAGAAAATATATGGTTGCTATTGAATTTCATGCCGTAACTTTCAATTTGGACCCCAGATGTGAAGTTGGTTCCCTGGGTCCAAAAATATGAAATTCAAAATGTACAGGCCATTAGCTTTCTAATGATATATTACAAGCCTACTTTCCAGTTACTTTCAATTTTGGACCCCGGGGATAAAGTTGGTCCACGGGGTCCAAAAATATGAAATTCAAAATGTACAGGCCATTAGCTTTCTAATGATATATTACAAGCCTACTTTCCAGTAACTTTCAATTTGGACCCCAGAGATGAGATTGGTCCCCGGGGTCCAAAAATATGAAATTTAAAATGTACAGGCCATTAGATTTCTAATGATATATTACAAGCCTACTTTCCAGTAACTTTCAATTTTGGACCCCGGGGATGAAGTTAGTCCAGGGGGTCCAAAAATATGAAATTCAAAATGTACAGGCCATTAGCTTTCTAATGATATATTACAAGCCTACTTTCCAGTAACTTTCAATTTTGGACCCCGGGGAAGAAGTTGGTCCACGGGGTCCAAAAATATGAAATTCAAAATGTACAGGCCATTAGCTTTCTAATGATATATTACAAGCCTAGTTTCCAGTAACTTTCAATTTGGAACCCAGAGATGAGGTTGGTCCCCAGGGTCCAAAAATATGAAATTCAAAATGTACAGGCCATTAGCTTTCTAATGATATATTACAAGCCTAATTTCCAGTAACTTTCAATTTTTTGGACCCCGGGGATGAAGTTGGTCCACGGGGTCCAAAAATATGAAATTCAAAATGTACAAGCCATTAGCTTTCTAACGATATATTACAACCCTACCTTCCAGTATTTTCTAATTTTGGACCCAGAGATGATTTTGGTCCTCGGGGTCCAAAAATATGAAATTCAAAATGTACAGGCTATTAGCTTTCTAAGGATATATTGCAACCCTATTTTCAAGTAGTTTTCATTTCTGGACCCCGGTGATGATGTTGGTCCCCACTGGGCCAGGGTCCAAAAATATGAAATTCAATAGATCAAAATTGTAGCCCCTTACTTTCTGATTCTAATGAGTATACATGTGTTTACTTTGCTATCTTCTACCATTATAAAGTTATGAACATGGATTACTAAACAATGCGCAATACATTCCTATATTTAATCATGATGCAATAATTCAAACTTGAGATTTGACCTATGACATATATATTTTCGGATGCAACTTATATCACCTAAGACGATTGGTGAAGGTCCCAAGTCTCTAGGACTAACCGTTTCCAAATAAATTTTGTTGGTGCATCGCGACACTCTTTGGGTCAAAAACGCGTAACCAGGAAGTTGATCGAAAAACAATTTTTTGCGTGACGAATCATGACCAGGAATCTAGCAACATTTTCCCTGCTTCAGATTTTTGATAACGGTTACGGTTTCTGACTTTATCTGCAGACAAGGTTTTTGAGTTCCAGGCAGATAACTCCGTTACTAAAAATAGATCGGTTTCGCAGGGTTAGTCAGGTCAAGTTTAGGCAGTGTCGGTTAATGGTACCAAGTATCGAAATGATATGTCGCGACACTTTTTTTATATGGACCGCGGAAAAGAAGAAGAATAATAATAATAATTAAATTACAATCGTTCAAAGAACGATCGCGAGGTCTTTCCCAATTTGTGTCCTCCAATAGAAATAGATTCCTAACTGAATGATACCATTTTTGGATATATCAACCTGGTAGGTACTCCAAATTTGAAATATTTGGTTGCTATGGACTTTTAGGTCGGTTGCTATGAACAAAACATCACTTCCGGTCATAAAATATTGAAATTTAAATTCAGCAGGTAGTCAGGAGTCATAAAATATATGGTTGCTATGGACTTTTAGGTCGGTTGCTATGAACAAAACATCACTTCCGGTCATAAAATATTGTAATTTAAACTCAGCAAGTAGTCAGGAGTCATAAAATATATGGTTGCTATGGACTTTTAGGTCGGTTGCTATGAACAAAACATCACTTCCGGTCATAAAATATTGAAATTTAAACTCAGCAGGTAGTCAGGATTCATAAAATATATGGTTGCTATGGACTTTTAGGTCGGTTGCTATGAACAAAACATGACTTCCGGTCACAAAAAGATAAAAAATTTAAACTCAGCAAGTAGTCTGGATTCATAAAATATATGGTTGCTATGGACTTTTAGGTCGGTTGCTATGAACAAAACATGACTTCCGGTCACAAAAAGATAAAAAATTTAAACTCAGCAAGTAGTCTGGATTCATAAAATATATGGTTGCTATGGACTTTTAGGTCGGTTGCTATGAACAAAACATCACTTCCGGTCATAAAATATTGAAATTTAAACTCAGCAGGTAGTCAGGAGTCATAAAATATATGGTTGCTATGGACTTTTAGGTCGGTTGCTATGGACAAAAGGTCACTTCCGGTCACAAAAAGATAAAAAATTTAAACTCAGCAAGTAGTCTGGATTCATAAAATATATGGTTGCTATGGACTTTTCCTTAAGGTTACCTTGTTGCTAAGGACCGACCTTGACCTATGACCTTTGACCTTGAACCTAGATTACAGCCCATTCCTAACTGATTGTGAAAATATATGGTTGCTATGGATTTTTCCTTAAGGTTACCTTGTTGCTAAGGACTGACCTTGACGTATGACCTTTGAACTTGGGCCCAAATTACAGCCCCTTCCTAACTGATTGTGACAATATATGGTTGCTATGGACTTTTCCTTAACATTACATTGTTACATATGGATTACTATACATTGCGCAATACATTCCTATATTTAGTCATGACACAATAATTCAAACTTGAGATTTGACCTATGACATATATATTTTCGGATGCAACTTAAGTCACCTAAGACGATTGGTGAAGGTCCCAAGTCTCTAGGACTAACCGTTTCCAAATAAATTTTGTTGGCGCATCGCGACACTCTTTGGGTCAAAAACGCGTAACCAGGAAGTTGATCGAAAAACAATTTTTTGCGTGACGAATCATGACCAGGAGTCTAGCAACATTTTCCCTGCTTCAGATTTTTGATAACGGTTACGGTTTCTGACTTTATCTGCAGACAAGGTTTTTGAGTTCCAGGCAGATAACTCCGTTACTAAAAATAGATCGGTTTCGCAGGGTTAGTCAGGTCAAGTTTAGGCAGTGTCGGTTAATGGTACCAAGTATTGAAATGATATGTCGCGACACTTTTTTTGTATGGACCGCGGAAAAGAAGAAGAATAATAATAATAATAATAAAAATAATCAGAAGAAATACAATAAGGTCTTTCCTTTTGGAAAGGGAAAGACCTTAATAATAATAATAAAAATAATCAGAAGAAATACAATAAGGTCTTTCCTTTTGGAAAGGGAAAGACCTTAATTAAATTACAATCGTTCAAAGAACGATCGCGAGGTCTTTCCCTATTTGTGTCCTCCAATAGAAATAGATTCCTAACTGAATGATACCATTTTTGGATATATCAACCTGGTAGGTACTCCAGATTAGAAATATTTGGTTGCTATGGAATTTTAGGTCGGTTGTTATGAACAAAACATCACTTCCGGTCATAAAATCTTGAAATTTAAACTCAGCAGGTAGTCAGGAGTCATAAAATATATGGTTGCTAAGGACTTTTAGGTCGGTTGCTATGAACAAAACATCACTTCCGGTCATAAAATATTGAAATTTAAACTCAGCAGGTAGTCAGGAGTCATAAAATATATGGTTGCTATGGACTTTTAGGTCGGTTGCTATGAACAAAACATCACTTCCGGTCATGAAATATTGAAATTTTAACTCAGCAGGTAGTCAGGAGTCATAAAATATATGGTTGCTAAGGACTTTTAGGTCGGTTGCTATGAACAAAACATCACTTCCGGTCATAAAATATTGAAATTTAAACTCAGCAGGTAGTCAGGAGTCATAAAATATATGGTTGCTATGGACTTTTAGGTCGGTTGCTATGAACAAAACATCACTTCCGGTCATGAAATATTGAAATTTAAACTCAGCAGGTAGTCAGGAGTCATAAAATATATGGTTGCTATGGACTTTTAGGTCGGTTGCTATGAACAAAACATCACTTCCGGTCATAAAATATTGAAATTTAAACTCAGCAGGTAGTCAGGAGTCATAAAATATATGGTTGCTATGGACTTTTAGGTCGGTTGCCATGGACAAAAGGTCACTTCCGGTCACAAAAAGATAAAATTTAAACTCAGCAAGTAGTCTGGATTCATAAAATATATGGTTGCTATGGACTTTTCCTTAAGGTTACCTTGTTGCTAAGGACTGACCTTGACCTATGACCTTTGACCTTGGGCCCAAATTATAGCCCCTTCCTAACTGATTGTGACAATATATGGTTGCTATGGACTTTTCCTTAACATTACATTGTTACATATGGATTACTATACATTGCACAATACATTTCTATATTTAGTTATGACGCAATAATTCAAACTTGAGATTTGACCTATGACATATATATTTTCGGATACAACTTGTGTCACCTAAGACGATTGGTGAAGGTCCCAAGTCTCTAGGACTAACCGTTTCCAAATAAAATTTGTTGGCGCATCACGACACTCTTTGGGTCAAAAACGCGTAACCAGGAAGTTGATCGAAAAACAATTTTTTGCGTGACGAATCATGACCAGGAGTCTAGCAACATTTTCCCTGCTTCAGATTTTTGATAACGGTTACGGTTTCTGACTTTATCTGCAGACAAGGTTTTTGAGTTCCAGGCAGATAACTCCGTTACTAAAAATAGATCGGTTTCGCAGGGTTAGTCAGGTCAAGTTTAGGCAGTGTCGGTTAATGGTACGAAGTATCGAAATGATATGTCGCGACACTTTTTTTATATGGACCGCGGAAAATGTGTCCTCCAATAGAAATAGATTCCTAACTGAATGATACCATTTTTGGATATATCAACCTGGTAGGTACTCCAGATTAGAAATATTTGGTTGCTATGGAATTTTAGGTCGGTTGCTATGAACAAAACATCACTTCCGGTCATAAAATATTGAGATTTAAACTCAGCAGGTAGTCAGGAGTCATAAAATATATGGTTGCTAAGGACTTTTAGGTTGGTTGCTATGAACAAAACATCACTTCCGGTCATAAAATATTGAAATTTAAACTCAGCAGGTAGTCGGGAGTCATAAAATATATGGTTGCTATGGACTTTTAGGTCGGTTGCTATGAACAAAACATTTCCGGTCATAAAATATTGAAATTTAAACTCAGCAGGTAGTCAGGAGTCATAAAATATATGGTTTCTATGGACTTTTAGGTCGGTTGCTATGAACAAAACATCACTTCCGGTCATAAAATATTGAAATATAAACTCAGCAGGTAGTCAGGAGTCATAAAATATATGGTTGCTATGGACTTTTAGGTCGGTTGCTATGGACAAAAGGTCATTTCCGGTCACAAAAAGATAAAAATTTAAACTCAGCAAGTAGTCTGGATTCATAAAATATATGGTTGCTATGGACTTTTCCTTAAGGTTACCTTGTTGCTTAGGACTGACCTTGACCTATGACCTTTGACCTTGAACCTAAATTACAGCCCATTCCTAACTGATTGTGAAAATATATGGTTGCTATGGATTTTTCCTTAAGGTTTCCTTGTTGCTAAGGACTGACCTTGACCTATGACCTTTGACCTTGGGCCCAAATTATAGCCCCTTCCTAAGTGATTGTGACAATAAATGGTTGCTATGGACTTTTCCTTAACATTACATTGTTACATATGGATTACTATACATTGCGCAATACATTCCTATATCTAGTCATGACGCAATAATTCAAACTTGAGATTTGACCTATGACATATATATTTTCGGATGCAACTTATGTCACCTAAGACGATTGGTGAAGGTCCCAAGTCTCTAGGACTAACCGTTTCCAAATAAATTTTGTTGGCGCATCGCGACACTCTTTGGGTTAAAAACGCGTAACCAGGAAGTTGATCGAAAAACAATTTTTTGCGTGACGAATCATGACCAGGAGTCTAGCAACATTTTCCCTGCTTCAGATTTTTGATAACGGTTACGGTTTCTGACTTTATCTGCAGACAAGGTTTTTGAGTTCCAGGCAGATAACTCCGTTACTAAAAATAGATCGGTTTCGCAGGGTTAGTCAGGTCAAGTTTAGGCAGTGTCGGTTAATGGTACCAAGTATCGAAATGATATGTCGCGACACTTTTTTTATATGGACCGCGGAAAAGAAGAAGAATAATAATAATAATTAAAAAGTCATTTGTTCAGAGAACAAATGTGAGGTCTTTCCCTGTCTTATGTTTTTGTTATGGTATTTTATACAAGTACTAAAGACATTTGAGTCACTTTGTTTATGACAAGATGTTGCCATTTATTGTGATATAGGCTCCAGAATGAAGATTAGGGGGCCTACAGTCAGAAAAAGTATGGTTGCTAAGGACTTTTATGTTGGTTGCTATGGACTAAATGTCATTTCCGGTTGCAAAAACTTACATCTTAACTCAGAAAGTAGTCTTGTTTAAGAATATGTATGGTTGCTATGGACTTTTCATTAAGGTTACCTTGTTGCTAGGGAATGACCTTGACCCATGACATTTGACCTCTGACTCAAATTGTAGCTCTTTGCATTCTGATTCATTTAAGTATACATGTTTACTATACTATTTGTTATGGTTTTCAAGTTATGGGCAAAAAACGTGTTTCGCGAAACTTGTTTTGGCCGCCATTTTGAAACCGTTCAACTGAATCATGTACTGTTTGGGTTCAAATTGTAGGCAATTCAATTCTCTTTCAAATAAACCCATGTTTCATTCACCATCTTTTATGGTTATAAAGTTATAAACAAAAATAATTTTAAAAATACGAATCAAGGGCGATAACTCAAAAACAACAAGTTTTACGCTTTCGCACCTGAAACACTTTTTGTAGATCTCGACATGGCAAACTTTTTTCCCATGTATTGTTCGCTTCAATTTTGTACGGTTTAGGTGTTATTTCTTAAAAACTGTTTACGGTGTTGGCCATTTTGAAAATGGCTGCCTATAACCATTCGACTTTGGTCTTAAATTGAAGGACTCTTAATGACGGTCACAAAAAACCCATATGTTTACTATATTATCTTTGATGGTTTAAAAGTTATAAGCCAAAAACGAATAAGTCGAAACGCGTCAAGGGCCATAACTCGAAAACCGTTTGTCGTACAGTGTTCGACCCTTTATATCAAATAAAGGTCTAAATGAGACGAGTATTTTCCTCATTACATGTCTGCTTCAATTTTGTATGGTTTTTTAGCTATACTGCAGACAAGGTGTACCATGACCTCTGACCTTGAGATTTGACCTTTGACCTTGACATTTTTAGATGTAACATATGTCACCTAGGATGATTGGTGAAGGTCCCAAGTCTCTAGGACAAACCGTTTTGAAGAAAAAAAATTTGACGAGTCGTGACACTTTTCGGGTCAAAAACGCGTAACCAGGAAGTTGATCGAAAAAATTTTTTTTGCGTGACGAATGATGACTAGGAGTCTAGCAACATTTTCCCTGCTTCAGATTTTTGATAACGGTTACGGTTTCTGACTTTATCTGCAGACAAGGTTTTTGGTTTCCGGGCAGATAACTCCGTTACTAAAAATAGATCGGTTTCGCAGGCCGACTCAAGTCGAGCCCTGGTAGTGTCGATTATTAGTACTAAGTTTCGCAATGATAGGTCGCGACACTTTTTTGACATCTGCGGCAGAAAAAAAAAAAAATAATTAAAAAGTCATTTGTTCAGAGAACAAATGTGAGGTCTTTCCCTGTCTTACGTTTTTGTTATGTTATTTTATACAAGAACTAAAGACATTTGAGTCACTTTGTTTATGACAAGATGTTGCCAATTATTGTGATATAGGCTCCAGAATGAAGATCAGGGGACCTAGAGTCAGAAAAAATATGGTTGCTAAGGACTTTTATGTCGGTTGCTACGGACTAAATGTCACTTCCGGTTGAAAAACTAACATCTTAACTCAGAAAGTAGTCTGGTTTAAGAATATGTATGGTTGCTATGGACTTTTCATTAAGGTTACCTTGTTGCTAGGGAATGACCTTGACCCATGACCTTTGACCTTGGACCCAAATTGTAGCTCTTTGCATTCTGATTCATTTAAGTATACATGTTTACTATACTATCTGTTATGGTTTTCAAGTTATGGGCAAAAAACGTGTTTCGCGAAACTTGTTTTGGCCGCCATTTTGAAACCGTTCAACCGAATCATGTACTGTGTGGGTTCAAATTGTAGGTATTTTAATTCTCTATCAAATGAACCCTATGTTTCATTCACCATCTTTTATGGTTAAAAAGTAATAAACAAAAAATCATTTTAAAAATACGAATAAAGGGCGATAACTCAAAAACGACAAGTTTTACGCTTTCGCACCTGAAACATTTTTTGTAGATTTCGACATGGGGAATATTTTTCCCATGTATTGTCTGCTTCAATTTTGTACGGTTCAAGTGGTATTTCATAAAAACTGTTAAGGGTGTCGGCCATTTTGAAAATGGCTGCCCGTAACCATTGGACTTTGGTCTTAAATTGAAGGACTCATAATGACGGTCACAAAAAACCCATATGTTTACTATATTATCTTTGATGGTTTAAAAGTTATAAGCCAAAAACGAATAAGCCGAAACGCGTCAAGGGCCATAACTCGAAAACGGTTTGTCGTACAGTGTTCGACCCTTTATATCAAATAAAGGTCTAAATGAGACGAGTATTTTCCTCATTACATGTCTGCTTCAATTTTGTATGGTTTTTGAGCTATACTGCAGACAAGGTGTACCATGACCTCTGACCTTGAGATTTGACCTTTGACCTTGACATTTTTAGATATAACATATGTCACCTAGGATGATTGGTGAAGGTCCCAAGTCTCTAGGACAAACCGTTTTGAAGAAAAAAAATTTGACGAGTCGTGACACTTTTCGGGTCAAAAACGCGTAACCAGGAAGTTGATCGAAAAAAAAATTTTTGCGTGACGAATGATGATCAGGAGTCTAGCAACATTTTCCCTGCTTCAGATTTTTGATAACGGTTACGGTTTCTGACTTTATCTGCAGACAAGGTTTTTGGGTTCCGGGCAGATAACTCCGTTACTAAAAATAGATCGGTTTCGCAGGCCGACTCAAGTCGAGCCCTGGTAGTGTCGATTAATAGTACTAAGTTTCGTAATGATAGGTCGCGACACTTTTTTGACATCTGCGGCAGAAAAAAAAAAATAATAATAATAATAATAATAATCATAAGAAATACAGTAAGGTCTTTCCTTCTGTGGAAGGGAAAGACCTTAATAATAATAATAATCATAAGAAATACAGTAAGGTCTTTCCTTCTGTGGAAGGGAAAGACCTTAATAATAAAAATAATCAGAAGAAATACAATAAGGTCTTTCCTTTTTGAAAGGGAAAGACCTTAATTAAAAAGTCATTTGTTCAGAGAACAAATGTGAGGTCTTTCCCTGTCTTATGTTTTTGTTAAGTACTAAAGACATTTGAGTCACTTTGTTTATGACAAGATGTTGCCAATTATTGTGATATAGGCTCCAGAATGAAGATTAGGGGTCCTAGAGTCAGAAAAAGTATGGTTGCTAAGGACTTTTATATCGGTTGCTATGGACTAAATGTCACTTCCAGTTGCAAAAACTTACATCTAAACTCAGAAAGTATTCTTGGTTAAGAATATATATGGTTGCTATGGACTTTTCATTAATGTTACCTTGTTGCTAGGGAATGACCTTGACCTATGACCTTTGACCTTTGACACAAATTGTAGCTCTTTATATACTGATTCATTTAAGTATACATGTTTACTATACTATCTGTTATGGTTTTCAAGTTATTGGCAAAAAACGCGTTTCGCGAAACTTGTTTTGGCCGCCATTTTGAAACCGTTCAACCGAATCATGTACTGTTTGGGTTCAAATTGTAGGTAATTAAATCCTCTTTCAAATGAACCCTATGTTTCATTCACCATCTTTAACGGTTAAAAAGTTATAAACAAAAAATAATTTTTAAAATACGAATCAAGGGCGATAACTCAAAAACGACAAGTTTTACGCTTTCGCACCTGAAACACTTTTTGTAGATTTCGACATGGCAAACATTTTTTCCATGTATTGTCCGCTTCAATTTTGTATGGTTTAAGTGTTATTTCATAAAAACTGTTTACGGTGTCGGCCATTTTGAAAATGGCTGCCTGTAACCATTCGACTTTTGTCTTAAATTGAAGGACCTATTATGACGGTCACAAAAAACCCATATGTTTACTATATTATCTCTGACGGTTTAAAAGTTATAAGCCAAAAACCAATAAGCCGAAACGCGTTAAGGGCCATAACTCGAAAACGATTTGTCGTACAGTGTTCGACCCTTTATATCAAATAAAGGTCTAAATGAGACAAGTATTTTCCCCATTACATGTCTGCTTCAATTTTGTATGGTTTTTGAGCTATACTGCAGACAAGGTGTACCGGCATGACCTCTGACCTTGAGATTTGACCTTTGACCTTGACATTTTTAGATGTAACATATGTCACCTAGGATGATTGGTGAAGGTCCCAAGTCTCTAGGACAAACCGTTTTGAAGAAAAAAAATTTGACGAGTCGTGACACTTTTCGGGTCAAAAACGCGTAACCAGGAAGTTGATCGAAAAAAAAATTTTTGCGTGACGAATGATGACCAGGAGTCTACAAACATTTTCCCTGCTTTAGATTTTTGATAACGGTTACGGTTTCTGACTTTATCTGCAGACAAGGTTTTTGGGTTCCGGGCAGATAACTCCGTTACTAAAAATAGATCGGTTTCGCAGGCCGACTCAAGTCGAGCCCTGGTAGTGTCGATTAATAGTACTAAGTTTCGTAATGATAGGTCGCGACACTTTTTTGACATCTGCGGCAGAAAAAAAAAAATAATAATAATAATAATCATAAGAAATACAGTAAGGTCTTTCCTTCTGTGGAAGGGAAAGACCTTAATAATAAAAATAATCAGAAGAAATACAATAAGGTCTTTCCTTTTGGAAAGGGAAAGACCTTAATAATTAAAAAGTCATTTGTTCAGAGAACAAATGTGAGGTCTTTCCCTGTCTTATGTTTTTGTTATGGTATTTTATACAAGTACTAAAGACATTTGAGTCACTTTGTTTATGACAAGATGTTGCCAATTATTGTGATATAGGCTCCAGAATGAAGATAAGGGGGCCTACAGTCAGAAAAAGTATGGTTGCTAAGGACTTTTATGTTGGTCGCTATGGACTAAATGTCACTTCCGGTTGCAAAAACTTACATCTAAACTCAGAAAGTAGTCTTGTTTAAGAATATGTTTGGTTGCTATGGACTTTTCATTAAGGTTACCTTGTTGCTAGGGAATGACCTTGACCCATGACCTTTGACCTTGGACCCAAATTGTAGCTCTTTGCATTCTGATTCATTTAAGTATACATGTTTACTATACTATCTGTTATGGTTTTCAAGTTAGGGGCAAAAAACGTGTTTCGCGAAACTTGTTTTGGCGGCCATTTTGAAACCGTTCAACCGAATCATGTAATGTTTGGGTTCAAATTGTAGGTAATTCAATTCTCTTTCAAATAAACCATATGTTTCATTCACCATCTTTTATGGTTAAAAAGTTATAAACAAAAATCATTTTAAAATACGAATCAAGGGCGATAATTTGAAAAACGACAAGTTTTACGCTTTCGCACCTGAAACACTTTTAGTAGAACTTGACATGGCGAACATTTTTCCCATGTATTGTCCGCTTCAATTTTGTACGGTTTAGGTGTTATTTCTTAAAAACTGTTTACGGTGTCGGCCATTTTGAAAATGGCTGCCTTTAACCATTCGACTTTGGCCTTAAATTGAAGGACTCATTATGACGGTCACAAAAAACCCATATGTTTACTATATTATCTTTGATGGTTTAAAAGTTATAAGCCAAAAACGAATAAGCCGAAACGCGTCAAGGGCCATAACTTGAAAACGGTTTGTCGTACAGTGTTCGACCCTTTGTATCAAATAAAGGTCTAAATGAGACGAGTATTTTCCTCATTTCATGTCTGCTTCAATTTTGTATGGTTTTTGAGCTATACTGCAGACAAGGTGTACCATGACCTCTGACCTTGAGATTTGACCTTTGACCTTGACATTTTTAGATGTAACATATGTCACCTAGGGTGATTGGTGAAGGTCCCAAGTCTCTAGGACAAACCGTTTTGAAGAAAAAAAAAATTGACGAGTCGTGACACTTTTCGGGTCAAAAACGCGTAACCAGGAAGTTGATCGAAAAACAATTTTTTGCGTGACAAATCATGACCAGGAGTCTAGCAACATTTTCCCTGCTTCAGATTTTTGATAACGGTTACGGTTTCTGACTTTATCTGCAGACAAGGTTTTGGGGTTCCGGGCAGATAACTCCGTTACTAAAAATAGATCGGTTTCGCAGGCCGACTCAAGTCGAGCCCTGGTAGTGTCGATTAATAGTACTAAGTTTCGTAATGATAGGTCGCGACACTTTTTTGACATCTGCGGCAGAAAAAAAAAATAATTAAAAAGTCATTTGTTCAGAGAACAAATGTGAGGTCTTTCCCTGTCTTATGTTTTTGTTATGTTATTTTATACAAGTACTAAAGACATTTGAGTCACTTTGTTTATGACAAGATGTTGCCAATTATTGTGATATAGGCTCCAGAATGAAGATCAGGGGGCCTAGAGTCAGAAAAAGTATGGTTGCTAAGGACTTTTATGTCGGTTGCTATGGACTAAATGTCACTTCCGGTTGAAAAAACTAACATCTTAACTCAGAAAGTAGTCTTGATTAAGAATATGTATGGTTGCTATGGACTTTTCATTAAGGTTACCTTGTTGCTAGGGAATGACCTTGACCCATGACCTTTGACCTTGGACCCAAATTATAGCTCTTTGCATTCTGATTCATTTAAGTATACATGTTTACTATACTATCTGTTATGGTTTTCAAGTTATGGGCATAAAACGTGTTTCGCGAAACTTGTTTTGGCCGCCATTTTGAAACCGTTCAACCGAAGCATGTACTGTTTGGGTTCAAATTGTAGGTATTTTAATTCTCTATCAAATGAACCCTATGTTTCATTCACCATCTTTTATGGTTAAAAAGTTATAAACAAAAAATCATTTTAAAAATACGAATAAAGGGCAATAACTCAAAAACGACAAGTTTTACGCTTTCGCACCTGAAACATTTTTTGTAGATTTCGACATGGGGAATATTTTTCCCATGTATTGTCCGCTTCAATTTTGTACGGTTTAAGTGTTATTTCATAAAAACTGTTAAGGGTGTCGGCCATTTTGAAAATGGCTGCCCGTAACCATTGGACTTTGGTCTTAAATTGAAGGACTCATAATGACGGTCACAAAAAACCCATATGTTTACTATATTATCTTTGATGGTTTAAAAGTTATAAGCCAAAAACGAATAAGCCGAAACGCGTCAAGGGCCATAACTCGAAAACGGTTTGTCGTACAGTGTTCGACCCTTTATATCAAATAAAGGTCTAAATGAGACGAGTATTTTCCTCATTACATGTCTGCTTCAATTTTGTATGGTTTTTTAGCTACACTGCAGACAAGGTGTACCATGACCTCTGACCTTGAGATTTGACCTTTGACCTTGACATTTTTAGATGTAACATATGTCTTCTAGGATGATTGGTGAAGGTCCTAAGTCTCTAGGACAAACGGTTTTGAAGAAAAAAAATTTGACGAGTCGTGACACTTTTCGGGTCAAAAACGCGTAACCAGGAAGTTGATCGAAAAACAATTTTTTGCGTGACGAATCATGACCAGGAGTCTAGCAACATTTTCCCTGCTTCAGATTTTTGATAACGGTTACGGTTTCTGACTTTATCTGCAGACAAGGTTTTTGGGTTCCGGGCAGATAACTCCGTTACTAAAAATAGGTCGGTTTCGCAGGCCGACTCAAGTCGAGCCCTGGTAGTGTCGATTAATAGTACTAAGTTTCGTAATGATAGGTCGCGACACTTTTTTGACATCTGCGGCAGAAAAAAAAAAAAAATAATAATAATAATAATCATAAGAAATACAGTAAGGTCTTTCCTTCTGTGGAAGGGAAAGACCTTAATAATAATAATCATAAGAAATACAGTAAGGTCTTTCCTTCTGTGGAAGGGAAAGACCTTAATAAAAATAATCAGAAGAAATACAATAAGGTCTTTCCTTTTGGAAAGGGAAAGACCTTAATAAAAATAATCAGAAGAAATACAATAAGGTCTTTCCTTTTGGAAAGGGAAAGACCTTAATTAAAATGCCATTTGTTCAGAGAACAAATGAGAGGTCTTTCCCTGTCTCTTGTCTCTCTGTCGCTTTAGCATGTTAGCATTATGGTGTCCAATACAAGTACTATAGACAAATGAGTCATTTCGTTTTCGATATGAGGTTACCAATAGTTATCAAATAGGTTCCAGAATAAAGATCAAGGGGCCTAGTGTCAGAAAAAGGATGGTTGCTAAGGACATTTTGTTGGTTGCTATGGACTAAGGGTTACTTCCGATTGACAAATTTTAACTCTCAACTCGGAAAGGAGTCTTGGTTAAGAATATATATGGTTGCTATGGACTTTTCATAAATGTTTCCTTGTTGCTAGGGAATGACCTTGACCCATGATCTTTGACCTTGGACTCAAATTGTAGGTCTTGGCATTCTGATTCATTTAAGTATACATGTTTACTATACTATCTGTTATGGTTTTCAAGTTATGGGCAAAAAACGTGTTTCGCGAAACTTGTTTTGGCCGCCATTTTGGAACCAGTCAACCAAATCATACACTGTTTGGACTCAAATTGTAGGTCTTTTAATTCTCTATCAAATGAACCCTACATTTCATTCACCATCTGTAACCGTTTAGAAGTTATAATTTAAAAACCATTTTTTAATTACGAATCAAGGGCCGTAACTCAAAAACAACAAGTTTTACGCTTTCGCACCTGAAACATTTATTGTAGCTTTCAACGTGGCGAACATTTTTTCCATTTATTGTCCGCTTAAATTTTTTACAGTTTTTGTGTTATACTCAAAAAACAATTTCCGATGGCGGCCATTTTGAAAATGGCTGACCGCAACTTATCAACTTTGGTCTTAAAATGAAGGCATTCATTTGACGGTCACAAAGAACCCATATGTTTACTATAATATCTCAAACGGTTTAAAAGTTATAGGCCAAAATGCGTTTCACCGAAACGCGTCAAGGGCTGTAACTCCAAAACGGTCAGTCGAATCGTTTCGGTTACAAAAGATCAAATGTAGATCTCAATGAGACTTACATTTTTCATGTTTATTGTATTCACCAATATGTTACGGTTTTTGAGTTATCGCAATACGAAAACTTCAAAGGCGGCCATTTTGAAAATGGTGGACTAAAAAAATTTTTTGACCCCGGTTATGTTTTTAGGACCCCAAAATCTACCTCAAAGGGTGACCGGAGTCTATTCGGGATATATTTCAATAAGTGTGCCAAGTTTCGTTTAGATTGGTCCAGCCAATTTTCTGTCCGGAGTGGCAGAAAAAAAAAAGAATAATAATAATAATAATAATAATAATAATAACCATAAGAAATACAGTAAGGTCTTTCCTTCTGAAAGGGAAAGACCTTAATAATAATAATAAGAAACAGAGTAAAAACAATATGTCTCCAAACTTTCGTTTGGGAGACATAATAATAAGAAACAGAGTAAAAACAATATATCTCCCAAACATAGTGTTTGGGAGATATAACAAGTGCTGACTGTGTTGGGGATGCCCAACACAAAATGTCTCCCAAACGAACGCATTTTTGACACCGTATTCTATTTCACCATTCATGAAAACCTCTAGATACAAAATTTTGTTGAAATTGAAGCATTGGTTGAAATTGGTCAATTTTTACAACTTTGGATGGCGGCCATTTTGAAATGGCGGCCGTCTTGAAAAATTTATTTACAGATTTGAGGTCGCCTTACCCTGTTCTGTTAATATACTAAGTTTCATGAAAATCGGTTGACATTTTCAAATTTTGCCTATTTTCAGTAGCAGCCATTTTGAAAATGGCGGCCATCTTGAATTTTTTTTTTCACCAATCAAGTCCTTTTTAATTTTGTCAATGAACGTCCAAATTTGGTTGAAATCCGTACAGTAGTTTTTGAGATAATTTTGGGGTACCCTTATGTA
This sequence comes from Arcuatula senhousia, assembly GCA_963971305.1. NCBI lineage: Eukaryota > Metazoa > Mollusca > Bivalvia > Mytilida > Mytilidae > Arcuatula > Arcuatula senhousia. The sequence goes on from OZ020308.1 coordinate 33,620,054, forward strand.
ATGGCGGCCATTTTGAAAATGGCGGCCATCTTGGAAATTCCGAATAGGTTAGGATTTACTTCAAAGACCCATCTACCATCATACAATGTTTCGTGCAAATCCGTCAAGCACTTTCTGAGAACTCGCATGGACAGTTTCATGCCGCGGAGAAAGAAGAAAAAGAATAATATTAACTAGTGCTGATTGTGTTGGGATGCCAACACAAAAGTCGCCCAAAATCGCCTTGGATAGTATTCCATTCAAATCAGTGCATCAAAACAAGTCTAGAAATCAAATTTCGTTGAAATCGGACAAAGTTGACGTTTTTGGGGGGGGGTGGGTGTGGTAAAACGGCCGCCATTTCATAATGGCTGAGTTTGCGTCCATTTTTTTTCGCCATGTTGCTCAAAATGGATCACTCTACCAGTGTACCAATTTTCATTAGAATCCATCCACCCATCTCCGAGATCTGAGAGGGGCCCTAAAATCTTAAACGGCGGCCATTTTGAAAATGGCGGCCATCTTGAAAATTTTGAAAACTTCTTGCACACCTGTGAGTGACCCTCCACCCATCTAAGCATGTTTTATCTTGATTGGTCAAAGCGTTTATTCAAAATGTTGAAGACAAGTTCATGATTAAGTAAGGAAAAGAATAATAACTAGTGCTGATTGTGTTGGGATGCCAACACATAAGTCGCCCAAAATCGCCTTGAATAGTATTCCATTCAAATCAGTACATCAAAATAAGTCTAGAAATCAAATTTCGTTGAAATCGGACAAAGTTGACGTTTTTGGGGGGGGGGGGGCGGGTGTAGTAAAACGGCCGCCATTTTGAAACCGGAAGTCGGATTTCAAATCCGGTCGCAGATTTGAATTCAGCATACCCGCTTTACCCAGTTGACCAATTTTCAAGACGATCCGATGAAAAAAAATTTTCCGCCCACTTTTTCCGATGGCCGCCATTTTGAAACGGCGGCCATCTTGAAAATTTCAAAACTTGGATGCACGCCTTTTAGTGACCCACTATCCAATCCAACAAGTGTTATTCAATTTCCTTGAACCCCTTTCTTGTATTAGGGAGGACAACTTTACGATAAAGAATCAGAAGAATAATAATAATAATAAGAAACGGTGCAAAAACAATAAGTCTCCCAAACTTTGTTTTGGGCGACTTAATAATAACAAGTGCTGACTGTGTTGGGGATGCCCAACACAAAATGTCTCCCAAACGAACGCATTTTTGACACCGTATTCTACTTCGCCATTCATAAAAACCTCTAGATACAAAATTTTGTTAAAATCGTAGCATTGGTTGAAATCGGCCAATTTTTACAACTTTGGATGGCAGCCATTTTGAAATGGCGGCCATCTTGAAAATTTTATTTACAGATTTGAGGTCGCCTTACCCTGTTCTGTTAATATACTAAGTTTCATGCAAATCGGTTGACATTTTTAAATTTTGCCTATTGAAATCGGCCAATTTTTACAACTTTGGATGGCAGCCATTTTGAAATGGCGGCCATCTTGAAAATTTTATTTACAGATTTGAGGTCGCCTTACCCTGTTCTGTTAATATACTAAGTTTCATGCAAATCGGTTGACATTTTTAAATTTTGCCTATTTTGAGTTGCAGCCATTTTGAAAATGGCGGCCAATTCGAAATTTTTTTTTTCACTAATCAAATCCTTTTAAATTTTGTCAATGAACGTCCAAATTTGGTCGAAATCCGTCCAGTAGTTTTTGAGATAATTTGGGGGTACCCTTATGTAATGGCGGCCATTTTGGAAATGGCGGCCATTTTGAAAATTTCCAATAGGTTAGGTTCTACTTCAAAGACCCATCTACCATCATACAATGTTTCGTGCAAATCCGTCAAGCACTTTCTGAGAACTCGCATGGACAGTTTCATGCCGCGGGGAAAGAAGAAAAAGAATAATAATAATAATAATAAGAAACGGAGTAAAAACAATATGTCTCCAAACTTTCGTTTGGGAGACATAATAAGAAACGGTGCAAAAACAATAAGTCTCCCAAACTTTGTTTTGGGCGACTTAATAAAAATAATAAGAAGAAACGGAGTAAAAACAATATGTCTCCAAACTTTCGTTTGGGAGACATAATAATAAGAAACAGAGTAAAAGCAATATGTCTCCCAACACATAGTGTTTGGGAGACATAATAAGAAACAGAGTAAAAACAATATATCGCCCAAACATAGTGTTTGGGAGATATAATAATAAGAAACGGAATAAAAACAATATATCTCCCAAACATAGTGTTTGGGAGATATAAAAAGGCAATTAAGACCTTTTCAAATGGCTGTAGAGAAATAAAATGCACACGGGCATATTGTTTTCTTATATGGTTTTCACTGAGTCTTTGCATTTAAAACATGTAGGTTTGGGGAAAAAACTTGATTAAGAAAAAAATTGACCTCTCAGAAGAATACATTCTTAACATTTTAAAGTAAGGATCAAATTATCATTTTTTTCCCGAAAGCACTAATTTTAAAGTTTATACTAAAGTTTCCCTTTCATAACCTTTATGTAATAAAGTTTTTAGCCAGTTTTTCATTTTCAAAGGATTGTTTTTTAATTTATTTGCTTTATAAACAACATTACCGTAGAAATCGGGATGATATATTCCCTTTACAATCTAAATTCGACGTGTACAGCTAAATTTTTCAATAATGTATAGATATTCATTTTTTTGGTACGATATCCTTGTTTTAGTTTTTTTTGTAATTCACCGGTTTTTATAATTAAAACCAGACACACCACTGCAGATTCGGGAAACTGTGAAATATGTACTCTGCAAGACGTGGCGTGTGGTACATCTCCCTCTAGAAGAGGAAAATTAACAATAGGAAATAAAAATCATCCAGTTTATCATATATTTTAGTGTGTAATTGTCCATAGATAATACTTAAATCTGGATCTAAAAATTGGAATCTATCACCGATAAGGTTAGATTTATTCAACGTTAATTCCTTGGGATATATTTCCGTAATTAAATTAGAAAATATTGGATTGTTTAGTGAAAGAATGTCGTCTAAATATCTGTGTGTATTATTAAAAGTTTCAATGAGATGTTGTTTGATGGAGTTTTTTTTAGTTTCACCATGAATTGGGATTTATGACAATATAAGAAAGGTCAGCAATAAGTGGAGCACAATTAGTTCCCACAGGGATATCGTCGGCTTGGTGATAAATTTTGGTGTGCAATAAAAGTTTGTTTTATGAGAAAAAAAGATAAATTGTTTTCCAAAAACAAATATTAATGTTGTCCAAAATATAATTTATAGCTGTTATCATTTCTGCATCAGTCCAATTGACGTAACATTTAAGAGTCCCGTTGCTTAAAAACAATTTATTAAATAATTAAGAAACGTAAGAGCTGATATAGGCACTTTTAGATCTATCAAAACACCATTTTATCAGATATTTAATCTAAAATATGTTTATTGTTTTTGATGTTATTTTCAAATTTGAATGCTTTTTGTGCCATATAATTCACTGACTGTATTCTTACTATAGAGTTGTCTCCTTCTGTCAATATGCCATTATAATGTAAATGTATCGTTCTCAAGCAAATACTTGTTTTCTTTTGTGTTTCTAATGTCAGTTGTTATAATTTTATGTCCATTGTTTGGTTTCTTCTACAATAAAAGGTTGATTTTGATTGTTATGGAGACTGCCAACACACATTCCTTGAAAAAGACCAATACATTCAAACTTCAGACAAACTTGTGTTTGTCATTAGAAATTTCTTAATCCTACTCTCAAAGAAGTATGTCAAAAAATAATAATTTGCCAAGAACTATTTAGTTTTTTTGTCGTAGCTTATGTTCCTACTTGCGAACTCCTGAAAAATGCGTAAAATACATTTTGTAATACATGTACGCAGCTTATACGATGTGCAAGGTCTAAGTACCAGAGGTCCCCGAGGGAAATCACAGGGTTGATCATCAGCAATATCAGACACAAATTGAAATTTCCGATATATTTAAATAATGTCTTTCCTTGTACTGCACGTGGAAGAAATCCCCGATGCTGGATTTGGATTTGTGGTTTAACATTTTGAGTATGAGAACATTATTACTTTTGGTTCTCGGCCATCCAATATTTTGATTATAATGTAATGCTGCTAACGAAAGGTTACTAAATATACATATAAAAATCGAAAATACATCAAAGATCCATACAATAGATTTTGGTAAGCCTTACGCGCAATTCGTCTAATCAGGACTCATCAGAGGCGCCCAACCAAAAAGTTGAAAAAGCAAAACACTATATGTGTCCCATACGTATATGAGGGCAAAAAAATAACCAAAAAAATCCAAACTGAGGTAGAGGTAAGTTTGATTTTTTTTCAACGCAACAAAGTGAATAGTTTTCATAGCCGCTTTTATCATTAAATATTCCATATTTTGATTTTTATACGACCGCAAAAAAAAAGATGAGAACGCAGAAGGCTGTCCGTAAAGTTCGTGGATACGCAAAGATATGAACCAAAACGACACACTAGTGATAAGTTCTTTTCATAATAATAATTTTGATCATTTTTCTTTCATTTCTGGTCTATTGTTTTAAATAGTGCTAATTTTTTAAGTAGCAGTCTCTGTAAGAATCATGCAAAACGCAAAAATAGTGGCAGATGCATATTTTTGAAAACTGGTTCTTTTTATCAGAATTTGATCTTTATGATGAGAAATGAATGTAAATTACATTTTAGCCTAATCGGTTCATTAGTTCTCGTTTAATACACAATATAAATTTGGTTACATTGTGTATGAAAATAAGTACGGGAAAAGGTCCCGCGAATTTTTTTTTCTTAACAAACCAACCAAAAATATCACTTTAAGTATCCGACTGATATTTTTGTTGAAATTCAACTAGAATGGCCAACTTTTTCAGAAAATATCAACGATTTTTACAGACCCTTCCGAACTTTTGAGTAAAGAGGCCAAGAAAATTGGTTGGGTTGTGTATGAAAAAAGTTCGGGAAATTTTCCCGCCAAAATTTTTAATGTCAATTTGCAGAAAGTCTAATGGACCAATTTCACTTAAGGTGATATTTTCGCTACAGTGGTCCAAGATGAATAACTAGCCAAAAAATTGTTAAAACCTAAGATTATAAGTAAATCACCTTTTGCATGATTTTTACTGAGACAGGCTCTTAATTGTTTGACTCGCTGTACAATAGGTCGGAGCAATGCAACTTTTTCAGAAATATTCAGAATTCTTTAAACAAGATATTGCTATGCTTATAAAATATCTAATGATGTAATGAAACTTGTACTACAGTGTCGCTACAGTGTCGCCAATAGTTAGGATGATGCACACACCAAATTTGAAGTGTCTATAATTTTAATTTGTTGAGAAATCAGATTTTTTTAGAGTTGACAACAGTTTCATTGACGTAGAAAAAGTAAAGTTTAGAGAAGAAATGTTTCAAGAAATGAAACAATACATGCAGAAATATAAAATTAGATACATCTATCAAAATTCACAAAGTTTAAGGAATGTTGCATTCAATATGGCCACATAGATAGGAAATTGTTTATTTGACGTCAAAAAATGTGAACGTATTGTTCTGGATTATGACTACGATTTGGTCTGCCTTTGAAGAAATGAATTCCTAGTGAAATGTGGGTGGAAAGTCTTTATCAGTTCACCATTGGATGCATGTGTCAAGAGCAATTATTGGTTTTCCATATAGGGCCTAAAACGTACAGGGTTCGACATTTTGCAGTCGTATCATGCTGCGCTCGGCGAAACTTTTTATCTTCCATTTCAGACATCGTTGTCTTTGTGACCCAATTCAAAACCAAAATTGTACACAAAACTATTCGTGGTGTGTCTCATATTTTGTACATTGTAATAATCCATTCTTTATTATCATACAACATACATACTTTTCTTGAAAAGGTTTTGAACCTACTTTTTGGCAAAGTGACTATACGGTTAAAATAAATCGGAAATCCTCGGGTGTTTCCACTGAAAGTACGGATTCAGTCAATTTCAACTACATGTAAGTTTTGAAGTTCGTATAAATGGGCTGTATTGCAGATATTCCTAATGAAGTGTTTGGGTATCATTTTACCTATCGCTCCTTGTAACTTAAGACGTTTTTCAATACCTTTAGGACCAAAATAATCAAAAGCCGGTTTTTGGACGTTACAAAGGATTGAGCGTTAAGTTCTGGTGAAAATTTATATAAGATTTGAGGGCAACAGAATGGGTCTAAGTCACTATAATAAAAAAATAAGCAGTTCTAAACCAATGTTTTGGGCTTTTCAAATGTTGGAGTGTTCAGTTCGGTGAACACTAACATGAGATTTGAAGGCAGAAGGAAGTGTAAGTGTTTATAATAAAAAATAAACAGTTCTAAACAGAAGTTTTGAACGTTGTAAGAGATTTGTTCAGATCCAATGAAAACCTTCGCGCGTCATGCGTAGCAAAATTTATTGTCTGGAACTTTGTTGTCATTTGTACTTCGAACACACTTGAAGGTTAGCACTGCTGGTGGAGTTTAAATTCCCCGAGGTTAGCCCGCTCCGGCACCAACACTTTTGAGTTGGAGAATACATCAAAGCTTTAAATTCTCCGTCTAAATTTCAAAATTGTCTAACCCCTAAGGTTCTTCCTACCCCAGACATAGGTTGAATATCTTAGTAATAATTTGGTTCCCCAGTTTGGTGTTTTTGGTTATACTGTTCTATGCTTTTCATATTCATACAGTGTTTGGCATTTTCAATATTTTTGGTAGAGCGCCTCTGATGAGTCTTGAATAGACGAAACGCGCGTCAGGCGTAGCAAAATTTATTGTCTGGAACTTTGTTGTCATTTGTATTTCGAACACACGTGAAGGTTAGCACTGCTGGTGGAGTTTAAATTCCCCGATGTTAGCCCGCTCCGGCACCAACACTTTTGAGTTGGAGAATACATCAAAGCTTTAAATTCTCCGTCTAAATTTCGAAATTGTCTAACCCCTAAGGTTCTTCCTATCCCAGACATAGGTTGAATATCTTAGTAATAATTCGGTTCCCCAGTATGGTGTTTTTGGTTATACTGTTCTATGCTCTTCATATTCATACAGTGTTTGGCATTTTCAATATTTTTGGTAGAGCGCCTCTGATGAGTCTTGAACAGACGAAACGCGCGTCAGGCGTAGCAAAATTTATTGTCTGGAACTTTGTTGTCATTTGTATTTCGAACACACGTGAAGGTTAGCACTGCTGGTGGAGTTTAAATTCCCCGAGGTTAGCCCGCTCCGGCACCAACACTTTTGAGTTGGAGAATACATCAAAGCTTTAAATTCTCCGTCTAAATTTCAAAATTGTCTAACCCCTAAGGTTCTTCCTATCCCAGACATAGGTTGAATATCTTAGTAATAATTTGGTTCCCCAGTATGGTGTTTTTTGGTTATACTGTTCTATGCTCTTCATATTCATACAGTGTTTGGCATTTTCAATATTTTTGGTAGAGCGCCTCTGATGAGTCTTGAATAGACGAAACGCGCGTCAGGCGTAACAAAATTTATTGTCTGGAGCTTTGTTGTCATTTGTATTTCAAACACACATGAAGGTTAGCACTGCTGGTGGAGTTTAAATTCCCCGAGGTTAGCCCGCTCCGGCACCAACACTTTTGAGTTGGAGAATACATCAAAGCTTTAAATTCTCCGTCTAAATTTCAAAATTGTCTAACCCCTAAGGTTCTTTCTACCCCAGACATAGGTTGAATATCTTAGTAATAATTTGGTTCCCCAGTTTGGTGTTTTTAGTTATACTGTTCTATGCTCTTCATATTCATACAGTGTTTGGCATTTTCAATATTTTTGGTAGAGCGCCTCTGATGAGTCTTGAATAGACGAAACGCGCGTCAGGCGTAGCAAAATTTATTGTCTGGAACTTTGTTGTCATTTGTATTTCGAACACACGTGAAGGTTAGCACTGCTGGTGGAGTTTAAATTCCCCGAGGTTAGCCCGCTCCGGCACCAACACTTTTGAGTTGGAGAATACATCAAAGCTTTAAATTCTCTGTCTAAATTTCAAAATTGTCTAACCCCTAAGGTTCTTCCTACCCCAGACATAGGTTGAATATCTTAGTAATAATTTGGTTCCCCAGTTTGGTGTTTTTGGTTATACTGTTCTATGCTCTTCATATTCATACAGTGTTTGGCATTTTCAATATTTTTGGTAGAGCGCCTCTGATGAGTCTTGAATAGACGAAACGCGCGTCAGGCGTAGCAAAATATATTGTCTGGAACTTTGTTGTCATTTGTATCATGATATTTGAAGGCCGCTGAAAAGGTGTTTGTGATTATAACAACAAATAAGCAGTTCTAATGTACTAGGAAAAAGTTGCAAACGATGAATTGAGTCAAATTTAAATCCATTAAAATACCATATTACAAAAGAAGCAAAACTTGTGCCTATGAAAGAATCAAATATCATTGATTAAAAAAGACAAAACAAAATCTGTAGACATAAAATCATCATGTACACATAACAAATACAAACACATATCACCAACAAACCGAAATCAGTAACGTCAAATCAAATCGACATCAGTGTACGCAGTTCATGCTTGGATTTGCACATCCGTCACGTTACCAACCTTTTTTGATTAAATGTGGGTCAAATCCGATAAAGAACAACAATACTAAACCTCTTAGTTAAACCAACCTCTGCAGACATATCTTAGAGATAGAAATCTCGTATTAGGCTACAAGCACATAATGTCATCCATATATTTTGAAAAAAAAACATAACCGGAAGCTACGTGAAGTTGTGTTATAAAATTGTCTGTCATACGTGATGCTCTATCAAGAAATCACAATATACACCACAAGCATTCTGTACTCGTCTGAGAATAAATCAATGTGTTTATATACGAGCCCATTATGTCCCATATACAATTTCTCGAGTGAAGACAACAACTATCGATTGCAAAAAAAAACCGATATAACTTCTTTTGAAATGCCTGTACCAGGGTAGGACCATTGCGATCTTCAATTTTTCCGGTATATCTTCCTTGATTTGTCTTGTCGTGTGGACATTTGAGATTGATTCTCAAAGTTTGGTAATTTTATTATTACCTTTAAATTCTTCTTACTGATTAAGGAGCTCTCGTTTGAAACATTTATTCAACAGATCTAGAACATCGAATTCATCTAGTACAGGGAAATTTGATTGTTACTGTTTTAATAAAGATGTTTTGTGCTTATAAGTACCATTAAATAGACGAAACTCGCGTCAGATGAAGCAAAATTTAATGTCTGGAACTTTCTTGTCATTTTTTTTTATATTGGAGTTTTAATTTCCAAAGGTTAGCCGACTCCGGCACCAACACCTATGTGTTGGAGAACACACCAAAGCTTTAAATTATCCGTTTAAATTTCAAAATTGGTCGGCTCGTTACCCAGTATTGTCACTAAGCGGAAATTGACCAGAACTTTTCAAAATTTTAAGTCTTCATTCATGCAAGAAAAAGAAGGTCACAGCGAGCATCTGAACCAGATATCTTGCTAATCATCCCTAGATGCACTTACCATATCACTTTGGTTGAAGTGGTATTAAGCTGTTAGCAGGAATGAACTTTAATCATTTTTCTGTAAGGTGTCATCCATGCGAAAATATAGGTTACATTTAGCATCCGAAGCATGCATTGTGCTTAACATTAATAGGTCACCTACCATACCAATATCATTGATGTGGCACTTGTCAGTAAGTGGGTATTTAAAATAGAAATACCAAACTGGGGAACCAAATTATTACTAAGATAATCAACCTATGTCTGGGGTAGGAAGAACCTTAGGGTTTATATAATTCTGATCGGTCAGAAAAAATACACAACATAAGTGATGTCAGGGCTTCAATTAATCAAGCTTAAACTTTTTCCAATCACATTAATTTGAAAAAAAAACTTTTTTGTAGAAAATAAAAAATGACAACAAATAAAACCTCTTTTTACTGAAGTTAAGATATTTTGACCCCCTACACTAGAAGATTTTTTTAAGTCGATATAAATGACCTGAATTCAAGCCTCTGTGGTTTTGACATCGCTCTATAGCGACATATCTGTGATGTCACAACCCTGATCAGGGCCAGTGAATTAGGCTTCGCCTGTTGTCACAGTACAGAACAACAGAATTGACCAGTTTACATCAGACATATCAAAGATGTCATGGTCATTTAATGCACTTCTTTTGTCTCACTGGTGATTCTGCTAGATTAGGGACCATGGTCTATTTCAACTTTTTATTGATACGAGTGAAAAGTGGAAAGTTAAAAAGTAAGACGGAAAGATCGGTCGTTGTTATATTTTTGCTCAATTCGATGTGTAACCATAAATTGCCAATCCATTAAAATTGCAAATTTATTAAAACCATTGCCGCCAAATAAGATTGTTTGCATGCAACTGTAACATAGCAAATCCAGAGAGAGAATAATTTATTTATATATTCATGTTTCAACATAACATTTCTATTTTCAATATTTCGTTTAAGCAAGAGGTTTTAATATTTGATTATTATATTCCCTCAAGAAATAAGAGCTAATATTGTATGTGCATGCTCCCTGTCTATAATCAATCTCTGTCACCCTGGTAATGAAAGTAACATATATATATTAATCTTTGGTTCATTTTCGCCTTCAGAACGAACCGGAATGGAAATGAATCTAGATAATGCATTTTGGGTTTTCATGAATGTGTTGGTAAAACATACATTAGCTAACATAGAACAGTCCAAGTTTTCGATTGTTCTTAGGCAAAGCATTGTAAATACTGAGAGTAAATTTTCGGATGGATTAGTACATTCCGCAATTGCCTGTTCAAGCAAATGTTTAGAACATCCAAAATGTCTCTTAGGGCATTACTATCCCTTCTCTAAACGTTGTGCGTTATACTGTACCAATACGCTTGTATCAAACACGACAGAAGATGGAATGATATTAATCATCGAAAGCAGAAAAAATGTTGGTACGTAAATATTCTTTCAGCTTTCTTTGCACATATTTTCAAGTATTCTAAATAATGGTCAACCAGTAAGCGGCAGATCAATTTTTTGTTTGCTTTGCTTTTTAGGCTCAGACGCGTTAATTTTTACATAACTTGTTTTAGCAAAATTTTACATTACATATGACATTTTTAACTACGCAATTAAACTAGATTTAAGAAGATTATATCTTTTTAATGCAAAAAATTCAGAACTAAAATAAATAAAATGGTGTTATCTTGGATAGTTTTGTAAATTTTCGCGATTACAGGATTGCCACTTCTCATCTTCGCGATCCATCAAACCTATACAGTTTGCCTGATTCTTAAGTGGACTGACACTTATTTATTTTTTTTTTTTGGAAAAAGGTTCTTAACTGTATCGATTGCTATTTTTGAATTATCTTGTATTTCAGATGATTGCAGTGCTACATGTGGGACTGGTGTGTTTGACATCAATGAAGTCGGTCCTGTTTTTTGTGAAAACACCAAACATGGAGGTGGCTGGACTGTAAGTTTATAAATAATATTATATAAACTATTAAGCTATCTGTTATTAAATTCATACATTTAAAAATGTAGCGTGAAACGGTAAAAATTATAATATTATCTAATGGAATTGTGTCACGATGTTTATATTTTTACTATCTTTATGATATCTTTCGAATCCATATAAGCAAGTTAATATTAAAAAAAGCATTTAATTGCTTCATTTTAATGGACCATATACATCAATAGTGTACATGCTGTACAGAGGCGGATTCAGAAGGGTCCGGGAGTTGGAAACATTGAAAATTTACAACGAAATGTCAAAATCATAAAAATATCCTTTTAGACAAAAATCTTGAATCAAGCTTTGAGGTAAAAGTTCCGTCAATAACTAATATGAGGTAGGCATTGCCTAAATGCGAGCACAGCAAAAATATAAGTTGTCAATCATCAGCTTAGTTGTATTATTACATACTTTTTGAGTTGAAGAAGGCTTCCTCCTATACCATGAAACAACGCAGATGGATCCTCTTTTTAGCCCTCATATGACGGAGTTCAACGCCTCAATTGAGGAGTAAAATCGTTTAAAATTTAGAATATAAGATCTAAAGGACCCCATTCCCAAAAAGACGTGGACACTTTTGATGCAAATGTACTTGTGCAAATGTTAACAGTATTTTTTATTTTAATCAGTTCATTTTCTAGAACATTCAGCTTGGGACGAGGTACTTGAGGCGAATGAGCGTAAAAAAAAATGCAAAAAAAAAAAACAATGAATAAAATTTGTTGTCTTAAAAAAAGAAGTAACTCATCGTCATCAGAATATTTTTCTCCTTTTTCCAAATTTACATAGACAATTTTTGGAAGGCGAGTAGCAAAATTGGTAATTATTTTCAAATTCACACCGAACCTGCATAAACTGTGAGAAGCATAACCGGACGAAAAAAAAATCAATATCAGCATTAGGCAAATTTTCGCGGGAATTAACTTGCTGTAGAGCTCTCCGCTCTCGTGGGCACTCTGTGCCCGCTACGAGCTGTGCTCGCTATTAACTTATAAACTTCATATTGACATCATCTTAGTCTGTTTTTTTTTCTGTTTATTATTCATTTCGCAATTTAAAGTCTAAAACAATATTTTTTCTTGCTTAAGGTATTCCAGCGTCGTTTCGATGGTTCTGTGGATTTTTATCGTAATTGGGAGAACTACACACATGGATTTGGGAACATGAATGGAGAGTTTTGGTTAGGTAAGAAGATAACCGCAATCAAAGTGACATTTTAATATCAGTTACAGTTTAAGATCGTTTTGTCATACAGTATAACGTGTTCCTGTTAAAAAAAAACAACTTCTATTCGGATTCCGGTAAAAATCATCGATTTTTTTTTTATTTCAAAACACATTCACTTTTTAGTACACCTGATGCTACATCATGAAGCATGCTATTTTAGTCAGATGGAACCCCGGGGTAACATCCTATATAAAGGTGTACCTGGATGTGCCAAAAATATGGGTAGGTTTGTGGGGAAAATTATATCAAAATGGGTATAGTTTTAAGACAATTTTATATAAAATAGGTATGCTTTTCAATTTTCATTGAAAAGAAATCTGGTGTCATATCAATATGGGCTATGTTTTTGTCCATTTTTATACAGAAATGCCCCATGAAGTTCTGCATCAGCAATAAGCTGTCAGAAATAATATACACCCCCAATTTATTTGGCAACACTAAAAAGCTACAGTATATATTTAATGAAATTAATATAAATATAACTTGACAGTTTACTGAATATAAATATGGGTCATAAAAACGTCGATGTTATATGAATATGTGTTATAAAAATGGTCGATTTTATATAAATATGGGTCATGAAAATTGGATATTGTACATAAATATGGGTATTAAATTCAAATCCAAAATGGCACATCCACACCCCAACAATTCACCCCCTCCCCCGGGCCAGTGGCGTAACTAGTCCAAATAAAAATAGAAGCAAAGTCGTATTCGGCGTCGGAAAGTTTTGTGTTCGCCGAACGAAGCGAGGCGCGAAATTTTTTCAAGGTGTTTTTTTACATGGATTTTAATTATGGAATAAGCACAGGTTTTGGCAATTTTAAAAGGGTCCGACGGGATAAACCTCCCTCTCTTAGAGCTCATGAATGCTGGGGGCAGGGAAGGCACGTCAAAACTTTCTAAATATCAAAAAGTTTGTGTATGAACTCGTCACATTCACTCCTTTTGGGTTTAGATTTCTAGGCAAAAGAACAGGCCGGACTGGTAACAGCATTAAGCATGTCGTATGAGCTAACTTGAGTCGGAGCGCCCTGTTATTGTCTTTTTCTCGCTTGTCGGTAGCTCATCGTTTCAATTTCATTTAATCACTTATTTCGTGTTCCTCTCCCTGGTCATATAGCAGAAATAGCGATGCTTGGGATCAAAGCAATAATCAATAAGTACTTGTAAATATCACATGCAGATAAGTTTTTTTTCTCGCCTGCGAAGCAGAGCGGGACATAGGTGTCACTTTACCGGCGGCGGCGGCGTTAACCTGTTGCAAAAGTTTTATTAGCACCTCCATATCTCAAGAACTATAGGTCCTAGATTAATGAAACTTGGTATGCATATGCCCCAGTAGTAGTTTAGCACAGTTGCATCCTAATCTTTTGACCTTGACTTTCCGGTTGAGTGACTTTGACAATTTTCAATACATATACAGTAAAACCTGTACTAGTGACCACCTCCATATAAAGACTTCCTGTCCATAAAGACTATTTTCAGTCCCCCCAACAATTTTTCCTATATATTTAACCTCTATATAGTAACCACCTGCCCAACGTGACTAGTGACCATCAGAAACCGTCCCTTGAAGTGCCAAAACCTGTATACAAGGACCTTAAATTAGTGCAAATGATTGCTAATTGGCTTGGGTTAGCTGTCAGATCAAAGCTAATTAGGAAGTGTCACCTTTCTTTAATCTTTAGTAATTAGTATTTAGGTAAATTTGAGGAAGTTATCAGAAGTAATTATCACTAATTACTTGTGTCAGGGTCAGTTTAACTTTTATGTCTTAAAAAGTTGGGAAGAAATAATGTTGTTAATTCTAGATTTATGACATGTAATACCATAGTAAGCAAATGCAGATATTTTTTTATGATTTTAATATGAGAATTTTTTTAGCACCATTCCCTTTACTTATGAATAAGATATAAAAAGATAAAATGATTTTTAGAAATATACTTCAAAACTACATAATTATATAAAAAAATACTGTAAACCTAGATTCAAACATGTTTTTACCAAAGTTTTAGATAAATTTTCAAGACATAGAATGTTTAAAAATATTCACGAAATATTGCAAGTTAAATAGTCTATTGTTATGTTTTCAAAAAGTTTCATGAACAAATCAGTATACATGTACTTTCTATAGATCTATGGAAACTGTGCATCAGCTAATACCAACACACATACCTAACATTATACTTTTATCTTGACAACCTCTATATAAAGACCCCCTGTCTGTAGTGACCTTTTTGTCATGGTCCCTTGAAGGGTCACTATAGACAGGTTTGACTGTAATAGCAATGGAAAATCCATATCTCAAGAACTATAAGTCCTAGGTGGATGAAACTTGGTATGCATATGCCCCAGCAGTAGCTTAGCACAATTGCTTCCCCATCTTTTGACCTTGACCTTGATTTTCCGGTTGAGTGACTTCGACAATTTTCAATACATATAATAACATTGGAAAAGTTTTGCGAGCACCCCCGTATCTCAAGAACTATAAGTCCTAGGTTGAAAAAACTTAATATGAATATTACCCAGTATTAGCTGAGCACAGTTATATCTCCATCTTTTGACCTTGACCTTAATTTACCCGTTGAGTGACTTAAACAATTTTCAAAACATATACATGTAATGGAAAAGTTAAAGTTTTGCACACACCTCAATATCTCAAATATTAACGGTCCTAGGTTGATGAAACTTGGTATGCATATGCCCTAGTAATAGCTTAGCACAGTCGTATTCCCATCTTTTGACGTTGACCTTGATTTTCTGGTTGAGTGACTTTGATTATTTTAATTGCATATATTAGCAATGTTTAAGTTCTATAAACATCTTTTTATGTCAGACACTGAAAATCCATGTAAATTCAAAATATAGTGGCTGACGGTGCCATCAGGCGAGACATACTTTAGTGTTAACTCTTGTATTATTTTTAATTGCTTTTCCGAAGGACCGATTTGACATCTTTTTAAAAGAAGTTGTATTTTCTTGTTTCCATCAGCTGCACTGAAGCAACTTACCAAAACTTTGCATATATACGTAACATTCGTATAAAATGAAAAGATAATAGGCAATGAATGAAATGAATGGTTGAAGTTTACGTTCAAGAATATATTGGTTATTTTTAATCACAAGAAGCGAACAGGGGAATGGACATGATGGGTGATAAAATGAGCATGAAATAATGAAGCAGTAAGAATTAAGTGGGATGGAGACAAGGGGACATAGGCCAACCGGGGAGGTAGTAAAGTACGATGAATTTTTGAAAACATTTTCATGTCGGGACAACATTTTATTTATTATTATTTTTTTACGAAATCGAAATGGAAGCATTTGCTTCCACTGCTAGCTAACATTGTGTTACGCCACTGCCCCCCGGGGGAAGGAACATGATTATATATAAATTTTGTACTTGATGTGTTTCTGAATCACACTTTGTTAAATAATAATTATAGCGAGGACTAAGGTATTTTACTGATACATTCCATAAAATAATCGTACAAAATTCTATTATTTTAATATTACTCTAAGAAAGGTGAATAAACATCGCTTTGGTTAATTTTGTGCTTTTAGTGTGTCCTTGTGCTGTTCTTGTTCGTGTTTACCGGTTTTGTTGTTGCCTTTTCGGACTATTGACACTCGAATGCATCATTGGTGCCTATTTGCTTCTTTCATCAATTTTGTAATTATAATTTTAGGAATCAATTTAAAAGATTTTAAAATGTTCTTTGATAATATAATAGGACTAGAAAAGCTTCACAAATTAACATCTTCCGGCCAGTATAAACTGAGAGTTGACCTGAGTGACTTTGAGAACAATACAGCATATGCCATATACTCCAACTTTAGAATTGGTGACGAAAGCACGGGTTATCGACTTGATGTTAGTGGATATTCTGGAAACGCTGGTAATGAATTAACACAAGTGATTTTTTTCTTTTTTTCTTTGATATTAAATATGTACAGAAATCAAGTATTTGCGTACATGTTTTATAAAAAAAAAATCCTTTTCTATTTTCATTTTCGTTTTCTTATCTCTGCATATTAATAAATAATAATAATAACCCCTTGAAAAGCAAATGTATAATTTAGTACAGTTCAAATATATCTTGTTTATACACATCATCTGGATTGACCTGCAATACTGTCTGAAATACTTGTATTAGACTATAATGAACCAATAGTTTTGTGCACAGAGACCCAATTTCGAAGAAACCGAAAAAGACAGAGGTCTAATTTTCAAAAGCATTTTGTACATCACTTTAAGTCTAGTAAACGTTTTCTATATCAACCCTTGATAGACTACTAAAGCGATAACCTCAGTTACCTAATCCTGTCTCAGAGCCGCAGTGTGTTTATTTACTACCAGACTGTAAGACGAAAACGAAGAGTGGATTTACAAACATGGTTAAACCCATCATTTCTTGTCACTTAATTAAAGCCTTTAGCAAGTCAGAATTACTTTAGTCAGCGAATGTAAAACCCAGTCTGCGTTTGTGAAACCAACGATAGTTTGCGACGTGCAATTACTTTTTTAACTTATCGACTGAAAATCATAGTTTTCTGTCGATAAACTCAGTTAATCAACGAGAACCCCTAATTAGCGTTGAAAATTTTCATAATCGACAGCTTATCTTAATTAACAAACTTGGTTTATCAGGGCTTTATACCCTACGCTAGAAAGTTGTTTTGGACTGGTACGACAGTCCACCCGTCTGTTATCATAATTTGTGAATGTAATTCTCTGAAGCAGAATTAATTGAACTTTGATATACAAGAAGTACACCATATGAAGTTGTGCATATTACCAAGTGCTTTAATTGATTTCACAGAATTCGAATGCATGCAATTTAACTTTCAATGCATGCTATACCTCGATACTTATTCCTGAAGGATAAAAGGAGTTTAATAGCGAAACGCATTGAGTATGTAAGCGCCTCACTTAGTTTCTGTTGTTTATACTTTTGCGTGCTATATTACATATGTAAGGCGAGGATAGTAGCTAATCGTTATAAACTATTTTATAAACCATAAACTATAGTTATCATTCGGTAATTATATTTAGCGTTCGTGAAACCCAGTTTATCAGACGGGTAATTGTTTACGGAGTGCAAATACTAGTTTACCAACACAGAACAACACTGTAACTATAATTTGCAGTCGATAAACTCCGTTTATCTCCTAGAAACCCTAATAAGCATTTGAAACCCCCATTATCGACCGCTATTGATTTTCTAATAACTGAAATAATCATTAGCACCAGCAAACTATAATTAGCGAGTAATAAACCCAGTTTATCGACCGCTAACTACAGTTTAAGGTTGATAAACTCAGTTTATTCGGTTTGTGTGACCCTCGCGTGCCATAGATAGGTATCTGCTTCAGAAACAGGAAAATATAATTTTTATTTTAAAAACTTTAAAATTGCACAGAGTACTGAATTGTTTTAAAAAAATAGAAATATTCACTTCTTTTGCTTAAAGCTCACCTGAACCGAAAGGTCAGGTGAGCTATTGTCATCGTTAAGCGTCCATCGTCCGTCCGTCCGTAACCACTAAAGGGATTACTTTGAAACTTTGTACACTTGGTCTTTAAGATGTCTTTTACCAAGTTTGTGAAATTTGTGAACATCGACTATCCAACATGGATGCCGTTACTAAAAATAGAACAGGGGGGTCATACCATAGTTTTTAACTTGTAGCTCAAAAAGTATAAGAGACAGAGAAAATCCGAAACAACATAACTTCTTCAGCATCAAAAGCGCTAGCTCTACAAAACTCTCCATTGAGTCAAAGTTGTGGGATGACTCCTTATAGGAGTTAATTCCCCTTAATCATCCAAATTGACCATTTTCACAGTTTTTGGACTTTATCTTGAAAACTGTAAGTGCTAGAGGAAAAGTGGGCATTGCAAAATTGTTCAGCTTATTGAGATCCACAATAATAATATCAGGGTCAAAATTGTCAGATCAATTTTTTAAGAGTTAGCCCCCTTTAACTGATTTTTCTATAAATTTTAGCTAATTTTTAAAATTTTCTCCTCTGAAACCACTGATGGGATTGCTTTGAAAATTTGTACACTTGATCTTTAGGATGTCCTCTACAAAGTTTGTGAAATTTGTGAACGTCGACCAACCAATATGGCCGCCGTAACTAAAAATTTAACAAAGTTTAAACCTTATAGCTCAAAAAGTATGAGATAGAGAAAATTCGAGCAACCTTCCTTCTTCAACATCAAAAGCTTTACGAAACTTTTCATTCTGTCAAAGTTGTGGGACGACTATTTGTAGGAGTTATTTCCCCTTAATCGTCCAAATTGACCATTTTCACAGTTTTTCGACTTTATCTTAAAAGTCATAAGTGCAAGAGGAATAGTTAGCATTGCAAAATTGTTCAGCTCATTAAGATCTACAAAAATGATTCAGGGTCAAAATTGTCAGATCATCCTTTAAGAGTTATCCCCCTTTAAGTATTTTCAACTTTTTTTAACTTGTTTTTAGCTCACCTGACCCGAAGGGTCAGGTGAGCTATTGTCATCATTAAGCGTCCGTCGTCCGTCCGTCGTCCGTCGTCCGTTAACTTTTCTTCAAAGATCTTCTTCTCTGAAACCACTGAAGGGATTGCATTGATACTTGGTATACATGATCTTTAGGATGTCCTCTACCAAGTTTGTGAATTATATACATGTCGACCAACCATTATGGCTGCCGTTGCTAAAAATAGAACAGGGGGGTCAGACCATTGTTTTTGGCTTATAACTCAAAAAATATAAGAGATAGAGAAAATCCGAAGCAACTTTCTTGTTCAGCATCAAAAGTTCTACCAAACTCTTCATTGAGTCGAAGTTGTGAAACGACTCCTTATAGGAGTTATTGCCCTTTAATCATCAAAATTGACCATTTTTGCAGTTTTTGGACTATATCTTGAAAACCGTTAGAGCTAGAGGAAAAGTTAGCATTGCAGAATTGTTAAGCTCATTGAAATCTACAAAAATGATTTCAGGGTCTAAATTGTCAGATCAGCCGTTTAAGAGTTATTCCCCTTTAACTGTTTTTTCCATTAATTTACACTGATTTTCAAAAATCTTCTCCTCTAAAACCACTGAAGGCATTGCATTGATACTTGGTATACATGATCTTTAGGATGTCCTCTACCAAGTTTGTGAATTATATACATGTCGACCAACCAACATGGCTGCCGTTGCTAAAAATAGAACAGGGGGGTCAGACCATTGTTTTTGGCTTATAACTCAAAAAGTATAAGAGATAGAGAAAATCCGAAGCAACTTTCTTGTTCAGCATCAAAAGTTCTACCAAACTCTTCATTGAGTCGAAGTTGTGAAACGACTCCTTATAGGAGTTATTGCCCTTTAATCATCAAAATTGACCATTTTTGCAGTTTTTGGACTATATCTTGAAAACCGTTAGAGCTAGAGGAAAAGTTAGCATTGCAGAATTGTTAAGCTCATTGAGATCTACAAAAATGATTCAGGGTCTAAATTGTCAGATCAGCCGTTTAAGAGTTATTCCCCTTTAACTGTTTTTTCCATTAATTTACACTGATTTTCAAAAATCTTCTTCTCTAAAACCACTGAAGGCATTGCATTGATACTTGGTATACATGATCTTTAGGATGTCCTCTACCAAGTTTGTGAATTATATACATGTCGACCAACCAACATGGCCGCTGTTGCTAAAAATAGAACAGGGGGTCAGACCATTGTTTTTGGCTTATAACTCAAAAAGTATAAGAGATAAAGAAAATCCGAAGCAACCTTCCTTGTTCAGCATCAAAAGCTCTACGAAACTCTCCATTGAGTGGAAGTTGTGAAACGACTCCTTATAGGAGTTATTGCCCTTTAATCATCAAAATTGACCATTTTTGCAGTTTTTGGACTATATCTTGAAAACCGTTAGAGCTAGAGGAAAAGTTAGCATTGCAGAATTGTTAAGCTCATTGAAATCTACAAAAATGATTTCAGGGTCTAAATTGTCAGATCAGCCGTTTAAGAGTTATTCCCCTTTAACTGTTTTTTCCATTAATTTACACTGATTTTCAAAAATCTTCTCCTCTAAAACCACTGAAGGCATTGCATTGATACTTGGTATACATGATCTTTAGGATGTCCTCTACCAAGTTTGTGAATTATATACATGTCGACCAACCAACATGGCTGCCGTTGCTAAAAATAGAACAGGGGGGTCAGACCATTGTTTTTGGCTTATAACTCAAAAAGTATAAGAGATAGAGAAAATCCGAAGCAACTTTCTTGTTCAGCATCAAAAGTTCTACCAAACTCTTCATTGAGTCGAAGTTGTGAAACGACTCCTTATAGGAGTTATTGCCCTTTAATCATCAAAATTGACCATTTTTGCAGTTTTTGGACTATATCTTGAAAACCGTTAGAGCTAGAGGAAAAGTTAGCATTGCAGAATTGTTAAGCTCATTGAGATCTACAAAAATGATTCAGGGTCTAAATTGTCAGATCAGCCGTTTAAGAGTTATTCCCCTTTAACTGTTTTTTCCATTAATTTACACTGATTTTCAAAAATCTTCTTCTCTAAAACCACTGAAGGCATTGCATTGATACTTGGTATACATGATCTTTAGGATGTCCTCTACCAAGTTTGTGAATTATATACATGTCGACCAACCAACATGGCCGCTGTTGCTAAAAATAGAACAGGGGGTCAGACCATTGTTTTTGGCTTATAACTCAAAAAGTATAAGAGATAAAGAAAATCCGAAGCAACCTTCCTTGTTCAGCATCAAAAGCTCTACGAAACTCTCCATTGAGTGGAAGTTGTGAAACGACTCCTTATAGGAGTTATTGTCCTTTAATCATCAAAATTGACCATTTTTGCAGTTTTTGGACTATATCTTGAAAACCGTTAGAGCTAGAGGAAAAGTTAGCGTTGCAGAATTGTTAAGCTCATTCAGGTCTATAACATTGATTTCAGGGTCTAAATTTTCAGATCAGCCGTTTAAGAGTTATTACCCTTTAACTGTTTTTTCCATTAATTTACAATGATTTTCAAAAATCTTCTTCTCTAAAACCACTGAAGGCATTGCATTGATACTTGGTATACACGATCTTTAGGATGTCCTCTACCAAGTTTGTGAATTATATACATGTCGACCAACCAACATGGCCGCCGTTGCTAAAAAGAGAACAGGGGGGTCAGACCATTGTTTTTGGCTTATCACTCAAAAAATATAAGAGATAAAGAAAATCCGAAGCAACCTCTCTTTTTCAGCATCAACAGCTCTACAAATCTCACCAGTGAGTCAAAATTTTGAAACAACTCCTAATAGGAGTAATTGCCCTTTAATCCTCAAAATTGACCATTTTTGCAGTTTTTGGACAATATCTTGAAAACCATTAGAGCTAGAGGAAAAGTTAGCATTGCAGAATTGTTAAGCTCATTCAGGTCTACAACATTGATTTCAGATTTAAAATTGTCAGATCAGCCGTTTAAGAGTTATTCCCCTTTAACTGTTTTTTTCCGGAATTAAAAAGCCTACAGTTACGGCACTTTGATCGTTTCTAGCAATAAAATTTCAGAAAAATACTTCAAAAAGTAGAAAAAACAGCAAAACACACAAAATTTAAATTTGGCGTGCATGAACGTGCATTGATTCATCAAATAATTTGAAACTTGGTATTTTGACAGAAATATCATGGATAAGAAAGAGGGTTACCATTCTCATTTCATTTACGTTAGAGTCATTATAAGTTTACGAAATGAAATATTAACCAATTAACAATTTTTTTAATGAAATGGTTTTTTTTAGAGTAGCAACATCTCGTGCTTTTTCATACTTTGCACATTTTGTCAAACTATCTCACACTAATTATTCCCCTTTGATAATTTGTTTTTGTTTTACCCTATATTTTGGGATGTAAATCAATATAAAGAAAATTTCACGGAATCTGATAAAAAATAATATCAGTGCCGCAAAATAAGGACTTGGTGCCGTTTTATAAAGCAATCGCTAATCAACGTGCTCGTTATCTCAATCAAATCAAAGAGGCTTACTTTAGTGCTTATTCGGATACTGACTGTCAGATGAAGTCTTCCAAGCTATAAAAAAGTATTGTAAAATATGATTTAAAGTTAAACAAACAACACATGTACAAACTTTTGATATTATTAATGATTTTGTTGCCATATGTCTATGGCATCACTTAAAGAACTTTATGTACATATCTTTATGGTCTAAAGTAAACTAGGAAAAGTTTATCATATATATCATATATAGATAAGCTAATTCTGGACCTTCAACATTTTAACCTTCTATTCACTGTAGATGAGATAAATCCTCGAAATCTCCATATGGAATATCCACATTTCCTTTGCTCCTAACTTTACCTTTGCGTTGCTTTAGCTTTTGACTAATGGCTTTTGACATGTTTGACATCTATATTTCATAGTATATCTAGTTATCTTTACCCAGTTTGAAAAAAATCGCCCGACTCTTTTGTTGTTTTCAGACTATTTTATTTCTAAAATATATATGTTGTGTACAAGTTGTAATTTTGTACAAGTTATAACATGTACAAAATATTTGTACAAGTTATAACTTGTACGGACCAAAAATACAAGTTATAACATGTACAATTTTAGCCTGTACATGTTATAACATGTACAAAATAATTACAAAAATGAGGTTTAACTTGTACAATATATTTTAATTGAAAATGTTCTTATAATACTAATGCTTTTGACTATAATAAAGGTTTAGAAACCAAATTAAAAACATATTATCTAAAGAAAATAAATAATTACAGATCAAAGATGATCAATATCAAATGTCAAAGACGAAAGGACATAAAAAACCAATGACATACTAAGGAAACTGAATCTGTTGAAGATTCATAATGATCCTGTTTTGGTACAGACATTTCTAAAGGAATGGGTGTTGATTTAAAACGGATTTTATAGCACAAAACCATCCTCTTCCATGGCAAAAAAATGACAACAAAGTTCCAGACAGTTAATTTTGCTCAGCCAGACACGCATTTCGTTTATTCAAGACTCATCAGAGGTGCTATACCCAAAATATTGAAAAGCCAAACACTATATGATTATGTAGAGCATAGAACAATAAAACCAAAAATATTGAACCGGAAACCAAATTATGGCTAAGATCATCAACCGATGTCTTGGGTAGGAAGAACATTAGGGGTTAGATATTTGAATTTTAAATGAATATTTTTTAGCTTTGATGTGTTTTTAAACAAAAAAGTGTTAATACCGGAACGGCAAACATCAGGGAATTACAACTCCACCAGCAGCGCTAAACTTCACCGTTGTCAGTTACCAAAGAAAATATGCAGCAGATTCAACTTTTTTATACAAAATAAATAAATATATTTTCAAAACTTTTTTGGTTTATTTGATAAGTAAAAACATATGAAAAGAATAATAACAATGTTAACATGTGTTAATCATGTCAATATTGATAATTAATAACTTTTTCATTTAAAATAATGAACATTTTATATGTAACTACTTTGAAATAAATGTTGTACAAGTTAAACCTGATTTTTTGCATTATTTTGTACAAGTTATAACATGTACGGGCTAAATTTGTACATGTTATAACTTGTATTTTTGGTCCGTACAAGTAATAACATGTACAAATATTTTGTACATGTTATAACTTGTACAAAATTACAACTTGTACACAACATATACATAATAGTATTTTTTTGCTTTTCTAGGTGACAGCATGGCAGCCCACGATGGCATGGAATTTTCAACATACGATCAGGATAATGATATGAGTGCAGTGGCTTGTGCAACAAAGCATAAAGGAGCTTGGTGGTACTACTGGTGTCATTATAGTAACTTAAACGGCTTATACCTCGGAGGACCTCATAGTACACACGCAGACGGTATAAATTGGAAGCATTGGAAAGGTTATTACTATTCCCTCAAAACTACAGAAATGATGATTCGCAGAGTATGATTACAAACTACAAGAAAAACAATACAGTTATATTTTTTTTATTGTTTATGTTTTGTTGTGTATAGGAGAAAGGCAAGACATGTTTGTCGGTTCAGTCTATCGGAGAGGTTTCTAGATCATAGCTTGAAACTGCTTATTCAAATACTTACAAAATATTGTATAGCTGTTCCAGAAGATTCCATACGTTGCAAATTTTCTTTATCTGTCTCAATGAGGTTACGTTGTTCCTAAGTTGCTGCCATCACTCACGATATTTTACAGTAGACATTATGCACTCATACACAAAATATAGGATTTCTATTCTCAGATGAGTGCAGATGTTGGTTTGTCATAGGGTTTTATTTTGTCTTCCTTCACCGGATTTGACACACTGAATTGGAAATTGACAGCACGATGGGTATACTACAGCAGACAGAAACGCTTACTCTTTACTGTCATTTTGACTATAGAGTGGGCGTTGTTAATTGATATTATGTAGTTTTTGTGTTTCCGTGTTTATATGTTGTCTGTTTTTAGTCCTGTCCTTGTTTATGTTTACTGGTTTTGTCTTAGCCCTTTCGGACTTTGACATTCGGATGTCCCATTGGTACATCTGCTTCTTTAAACGAATTTTTCAACTACTAACTTCAAATAACTTCATAAATGGGGTTAAACAATTGCTTTCATTCATGTTTAAGGCTTTTTTTTCTACTTTTCAAAGTTTTAAATATTAATGTTCAGCATAACTTTTCCTTTTAAATGGCTTCATTTAAAATAAATTGTGTTATCATATACTAACTTGCTTTGCCTTATTATTGAGTATTAATAGAGGAAAGGTTGGGCACAAAACACTAGTTTAACCCCGCCACATTTAATGTGAGCTTGTCCTAAGGCTAAGCCAGAAATCTTTCACCAAGCTTTGGTTGTACTTGGCGTTTTGGTGTTTTCAGTGTTCATTGAGAAGGGGTTCTTTCTTTTGGTATTACAAGACTGGACTTGAATTGTATGCATTTTATTTTTATCTTGAGCCAATTACAAAACAGCGAGCATCGCCTTTACTGGTTTCGTTGAAGGCTGGTGGCTGTTTTTCATTGTGGTCTTTTTAAATAGCCGCTTTATTATGTTGGAAATGTTGGGTACATTTATTCCACATCTCATTATCTTCTATTTTTTAGTAGGCTATGAACACCAGAATTTGCATAAAATGAAAAAAATGCATATATACATGTATAGGGAATTAAAAAAATAAAAGTGAAACAGGTCCTGCCTACCCGAAACATACGTTGATCTTGGTCATAATTTTGTTTTCTTTCTTGGTATTTTTATTCAATTGTTCAATGCTCTTCATAATCTTGATATAGTGTTTGGCTTCTTCCATATTTTGGGTAAAGCGCCTTGTCGGGCGTAGAAAAACTTATAGTGTCTAGAACTTTGTTGTAATTTAATTAATAAAATCTGAAAATAGTTTTATACATTTTTATGGTTATTTTGATTATTTTTTAGTTCTTCGTTTTCTGTTTTTCAGTCAAGTCGATCTTTGGTTAATGCCACTAATACCCTTGCAAATTGCCTCTTATCTCATCGGATATTTAATTATTAATTAACATAAAGTGTATACACTATATTTGTCCTTATAATGTGTCGTATTTGTTATACATACACATATTCTTAGATTTCCTTAAAACCAACCAATTTGTCTTGATGAATTTTAACATGCATGCCTTTGAATTGAGTTCTTAAATGTGTTTTAACAGCCAATTCGGCAGAAAACAAACAAAATACTAAATTTGGTTCCAAACCAATATTTTCATATCAACTTAAGAGACGATTAAGAAAAAGACCTTCATAAAAAGCCTTTACTGACAAAAAAATTAGGAAATTCAAGATAGCCGATTTACATGGCTCATTGGTATTACTGGGCTTCTCTACAAATAAGCTTGACAAATTACAAAAATTCAGGTACTTCAAAGTTTCTTTTGTCTGAATACTCTTCAGATTATCAAATGTTGAACATGAAATCTTCAAATGGTAATGCCTTTGCCTTCAAAATAGTTAAAAATTTGAAAATAAATATAACTATTACCATGCATCCCTGGGGTGACATCGGCTATTTTTCCAAATTGTTCAAAAACATCAAAACTTGATTTTTAACATTTTTTTAATGTCTGAGGCAGCTCTTTAAACAAATTCACTCCAATATTAATTAAACAAAAGGCTTTAAAGTCAAACATATTTACAATTAGATTTCGGCTCATGCTTTATGACATCGCTAATCTCAAAGAAGGTGGTCAATCTCACATTTTTGAGAAATTTCCATGTTTTTGACAACATTTGTTAAAAAAAACATGCTAGTGTCAAATTTCAGACAAATCGTATTTTATAATAAGTCTTTCATGGTGGTCTTTTAGGTAAACATATCTTTAATAGAAATGAAATAATTGCTTTGGAACAAAGGTGCATGGTTTTCTCGCAGATTGGCACTTGTGTCATTTTATCGTGTCTATGTAGTTTCAGAATTCAAATATTCATTCCTTTTTGTGTCATGTAAACCATTGTATTCTTTTTTAATAATAGAGTTGTTTCCTTTGTATTGTAATGTCCCCTTATGTAAATGTGTCATTGTAATGTTCATGAATCGACTAATACAAATACTTTTGTGTTTCTGGTATCTGTTGTTATAATTTGTTGTCAAGAGTGAGTTTTTTCTACAATAAAAGTTTGATTTTGATTTTTGTTGCTTTAACGACCCACATTTTAATTTTTTTTTAAAATAGAACAAGCAAAAAAAAAAAAAAAAAAATAACAAAAGGTTCAAAATTATAGAAAATTGTTTATTTCACATTTGAAATGGGTGAATATAAATGTCAGAATAAAATGCTAAGAATAAATTGAATGGCTTTCTAGGATTTGTTTTGTTTGTGCAGTCGTTGTTTGTTGATATATTTTGGAAAACTCACGAAAAAAGCATATGCGCATTTCATAGCACATACGATGTGAAATGACAGCCAACTAGAGGTTCCTCAAGGGCACTCAAAAGCTTGGACGCTGACGTTGCCAGATAGAATTTAACTTAAGTATTTTATTTATTTTCGATTGTCTTAATTAATAGTTGTCTTTCATTGAACTGTACATGGTTGATCTTCTTAATGCTATATTTGGATTTGATGCTTGTGTATAGGTGCTTTCCTTGAAATATTTTTTTTTGTTTTCGACCATCCGGTATATCAGAATTAAATAATTATTCTGCTTATGAAAGGTTTCTCATTGAAATATGCATAAAACTTTTAACTAAATCAATCGTTTTTTATATCCGCTTTAAATTTTGTATAAACTATCTTTCTGAAGTTTATCAGACAATGTTGCCTCGTTGCCCAATACAAAACCCAACATACCTTTGTGATGTAAGTAATATTTCCTTTATTGTAATATTCGATTCTTGAGCATAAATCGAACATTTCATGAAAAAGAGTATAAGGTCTAGGGAGAATTTTGTTAGTCAAAACATATTTCTGAAACTTACTTTTGGACAACATCACAGAAGTGACCCTGCAGTTTAATCGAAAATCCTTGGTTGATTCCGATGTTCAGTGGTACGGAATCAGCCAATTTCAGCTAAGTTCTGAAGTTCGTTTAAAGGGGTGAAATTGCAGACTGCAGACCTTCGTGTGTATTATAGTCATTGGGTTTAATTTCCTATTGTCCTAGTGATTTTAAAAAAAGTATTTTAACAACTTTAGGACCACAATAATCAGAATATTGGTTCTTGACGTTACATTGAATTGAAACTTGTGTTCCGTTGAAAACTAAAAAGAGATAAAGGTAATAACAAAACTACCGAACTTGAATGATCAATCTCATAGTCCAGAGAAAATGACAAAAACGAATTAGTCATATTGGAGAACTGGTGGATCGTAATGGTCCTGATTTGGTACAGGCATTTCAAACGAAATGGTGGGTTAAACCAGGTTTTATGGCGCCAAACCTCCCTCTTCCATTGCGATATTAGGATCCGGTAATGACCATAAAACACAACATAGTTGTGTGACACAATAGGGATATTGAGGTGATCATCTCAGTACAGCAGACCAGTCAAACACTAATTAAAACAATTAACTATCATATCTTTTAACTCAATTTTGAACTTTTCTACTAGTGGCTGATAACGAAGAAAGAATTTTTTTAGTGATCGTATGAGACGTATTTTCTTATAGCCCTGCATCAAAAGTCGGTCACGAAGAAACCGGTGTCTGATCAAAAAATCTGTGAAATGTGTGCAAGCTCTGGCATATCGAATAAGTTGAGAAATATAAACACCGTATGCAGGACAAGTAGGTATATTGCTCTGTAGATTAGGAAAATTAATAATTTGAAAATTAAAATCGTCTCGTTTATCGTCAATTTTTGTACTGAGATGACCACCTGGGTCAAATTCGAGGTGCAAATCCAAGAAAGACGTGAAGCAATTAGATTCGGTGGTCTCTAATCTCCAATTCCGGAGGATATATTGAAGGAATCCAACTACCAAATGAAGTGTTATTGACAGAAAGGACATCATCAATATATCTGAATGTAAGATTAAATGACCTTGCCTCTTTCATCTTCTTGTTCTTTACGAGTCCCTGAAGAAATTCAGTCTCGTAAGAGTATAAAAACAAATCGGCGAGGAGAGGAGCACAGTTTGTGCCCATTGGAATGCCGATTTGTTGTTGAAAAATCTCTCCTCCGAAGGTGACAAATATGTTGTCAATGAGGAAATCAAGCATACTGCAAACTTGTTCCAGTGTGTAACAAATTTTATCTTTGAAAGATGTTTTGGAAAAGTATGTAGAATTATAACCCAAAACAACAAAATTCCTTGAGTTTGAAAAGGCTTTTTCGAGAAGTTTTTTCAGGCGACATTTTAGTTTTTCGTGTGGCAAGGTAGTGTATAAAGTTGAAAAATCGAACGTTTTCAAAGAGTGAACCTCAGAAAATGATCTAGATTTAAAATGATCTAACAAATCTTTTGAGTTTTTCAAAATCCACATATGGTTAATTCCACTACGATTATAAATAGTGTCGCAGTATGCTTGTTGACCTTCTTTGACAGCAGACAAGATTTTAGTTAAATGAACGGACAGCTCTGTAGTTGAACATGATGAAGATCCAGCTTTCTTTGTACGAATTTTTCTGAAGTTTAGGTATCCAGTACAAATATGGTAACTCTTTATGTTCCGGGATCCTCTTTCATTGGAATATTGAAAGAGGACATAAAAGAGCTATGGTTGGCTATGATTTCATCTTTGTTAAATGTAGTCCGTGTGTATGAAGCACTAGCGGAAGTATTACCATCAATGCCTAGTTCTTTTATTAGACAATTGTAATAATGTGCTTTACATACAAAAACTATATTGTTGGAAGCCTTGTCTGCTGGCGTGACAACATACCTGTCATGTAAGGAAGAGAGACAATTGAGAGCTTCACGATCTCTAAATACAGAAGAAGGCCGGGGGTTAACACATTTGCGAAGTTTGTCTATTCGGCTTCGTACAAGAGATCGGATAGTCCTTACCCAGTCCGACAGTGATTCAAGCTCTGGTTCTTGGTCCTTTTCTCTCTTTATCCAGGCTCTAGCATAGTCCTCCACAGCGTCCATGATGATCTTAAAGTTATGATTCCAATTTATACGTTGCGGTTCCCTGAATTTAGGTCCATGGGAAACCACATTACGTAATAAATCATTTTCAATTATCTTAAGATCACCCGTGATGACATGACCAGATGGACCATAGACAAAGGGAGAAGCATAGCAATCACATGTCAGAGGGGACTTTAGATATTCTTCAATGTTTAGGTCCTGCAATGCCTTTTTGTGGTTGAAAATTTTACTACTTATGGTTTTAGTGTAGCGGTAGGAAACAATTGGTGTTGACTGATTTTTGAAATATTGAGGAATTTGAGATGTAACTTCCTTACGATTTAAAATATTGCTTATGTTTATAGCATCTATCCCTTTGTTCTTAAATGGAATATGGAGAAATTTCCTATCCTCAGTAGTAAGAGGCTCACTTCTTACAGGCTTAAAAAGACGGAAAAGAGCAACGTCGCAAATAATGCTAGTAAGCCTGTAAGAAGGAGTAAATGGATCAGTACCTGCTTTTTCTAACCCAAGATCGCGTAGGTCTTTAAGTTTCGTGACTCGTAGTGAATAGAGAATGGTACGTTTTGTCAGTTTGACTGGCACCAGATCTTGGTTTGTATCGTTTGTGACCATGACTACGTTTGTGTCTACCATTAGGGTCAAACAGTTTCATAACATTCACCTCACTACATTGAGGGCTAGAAAGAATTCCTACTCCTTTGATGTTATCATTACATCCATAAGGCATTGCAGTACCTAAAGTTTTTATCCAGTGAAGCTCTCGTTTTTTACGGTGAGGTGTACTAAGATTTGGACTGTTGGTGTCGTGGTAAATCTTTTCGATAAACCGGACTTTCATGTTCAAACATTGGTCATGGTTAGGTTGATTAAAGTGGTTATACAAAACCCGATAATCAGAATTTTTGGTGTCATACCTATGACCATTCATGCGAGAACGCAATGAATTTTTGGTTTCACCGACATACAACAGTCCACATAAAGAACACTCAATTCCGTAAATGACATTTCCGGTAGAACAGTCCAGAGGGCCGTGAGAAAGGGTTTGGTAAACTTTACCGTTTAAGTTACTGGTAAATTCAGGAGAAATAATTAGCATATCACAGGTCTTGCAAGTTGAGTTTTTGCCGGTTTTAGATCTGCATGTCGAAATAGTAGGAATAGGGGGTGATTTTAGAACGCCATTGAGTTTAATAGAACATGGTTTGATAATTTGAAATGAATCTGATGTTTTGAAATAATAGTTACCCTCTGGCTGAACAAAAGTCAAATTGGTGGTATCCTTAAGGATATTCATAGGAACAACAACTTCATTAGCTACCTTGTATATCCATCACAAACGTTTTGAATGTTAATAACATTTTTTTTTAAATCGGCAGTTCCAATCAAAGCGAGAATACGGTTGCAAATGATCAATTGAGTGTCTTGGTAAAGCAAGTAAATACAACATTACAAAAGAAGCAACTTTATGCCAATTGGGATTCCAATGTTGTTTATCTGGAATGAAAAAGACAAATTTGGTAGACATAATATCATCACACACAGCAAACAACATTAAAATAAAAAAGCCGTCACGTCACAACCAATCCGCAATCAACAACGTGAAAGCAAGTCGAAAAGATAAAGAACTCAGTGTTGCTATTGCATATCCATTATGTTACTAACGATTGAATAAGTCTGGGTCTCATACGGTAAAGAACGACAATACTAAACTTTATGTCAAACCAACCTCTGCGCTGAAGGAGATAATCTTGTATTTGTCTACAAGCATAAAATATCTTCGGTTAAAGTTCTTGAGTGAAGATAAAACCAGGGAGCAACGTTATTCTGTGTTTGCAATTTGCCTTTCAGTTTGTATATATATATTCCCCACAACCTTTATGAAAACTAATAGCTGCACTCTTTTGAGAGAAAAAATCTATGTTTTTGTAGACGAGCAAAAGATGTTCCCTGTAAAATGTTTCGAGGGAAGAAAAGCAATGTTCAATTCAAATACATATATGTGCATTACCATTTTAAAACCCTTTTTAACAGGCGTAAAACATCAAATTCGATCAGTACTGCAAAATCTAACTGTTTAAAGAAATTGCTCTAAGAACCAAAGTGTAGCCATCACCGCTTTAAAGCACACTCAAAGAAAGGAACACAAAACACTTAACAGAAGGAACCAAGGTTCTCATATATATATTCAATAAATACTTTCCCGAAAACTTATATTCTGTTTTTCCTAAAATTAAGCAGGCATCTTCATCCTATAAGGCACGGACCATTTGATTTTCTGGGGGGGCCTGGGATTTTTTTGAAAAAAAATTCCCCGGCCCTGATTTTTGTAAAAAAAATAATCTGGCCAGCACCTAGGTTGAAAAAAATAATCTGGTTTCAATCTTGCCAATTGAAAAAAAATAATCTTGCCAACAAAGTTTCCTTGCTTAATATGTGTATGAAAAAAATAATCTGGCCCGCAAAGCGGGCGAAAAAAATTTCCCGGCTCAAGGTAAAATCCCAGGCCCCCCCCCCCCAGAAAATCAAATGGTCCGTGCCTAAAAGTACATATCAGTTAATTATAAAAAAAAATGAAGCGATAGAATTCTAGTTTAGTTTTAGCGTACCACCTTAAACCTTCAATTTAGTAGTAGTTGTTAGATCACCCTTTAAATGATTATGCTCACTAAAATAGCGTCGTGTTTTTATTTGTTATTTTCATTAAACGAAAATTATTGATGCGGAGAAGTTGAAGCTGGTCCTGATTTTGAACAGGCATTTTAAACAAAATTATGGGTAGGCCATGTTAAATGACGCTTAACACTCCTAAGCTAAATGATACCATTGATAAATTCGTATCTGACAAGACCAAACTTTTGATAATCCTAGGGAATCAAATTAATAGTGATTATGGACGAATTGGTTTTAGCATAATCGGGTTTGAGAATGGTAATTTGGTTATGCTTTATATGCATATTTTAAGAAGAAGCATTTGAATCAAAGCATTGGCAGGTCAAAAACTAAACTATTGAAATATAAGTCATTCGAAAGAAGCAAAGGTGTACCAAAGGGGTAATCAGTATCATAAAACCGTAAAGACAAAGACAAAACCGGCAGACAAAAATCATCACAACAAAACAAACCACATAACAACATAAAACACACACCCACATAACAACAAAACCGCATTCAGCAACGCGAACTCAAGTCGAAACGAGAGTGAACTCAGGTGCTCCGGAAGAGTAAGCAGTTCCTGCTTGCTATAGAACACCCGTCACGTTGCCCAAGATCGATTAAGTGTTGGTCAAATCCGGAAAGGATGACATTACAAAACTCTATTTCAAACCAACATCTGTGCTCATCTGAGAGATAGAAATCCCGTATTTGTATACAAGCACATGATGTCGTCCGTAAAATTTCTTGAGTGATGACAACAACCTGGGAGCAACGTACCCCTGTGTTAACAATTTGCTTGTCAGCCGTGTGGCTCTATCAATGAAGTCGTTGTACTCCCCACAAGCTCTGGAATAGCGAATCAATTGTGATACGTAAACTCCATATGCTGGAGCGGACGGAATGTTGTTACACAGAAAGGGAAAGTTAACTATTGGAAAGTTGAAGTCATCACGTTTGTCATAGAGCTTTGTACAAAGCCTTACTTGTGTGTCAATTTCGAGAAATAGATCCAGATATGAAGCGGACCTCCTAGAATCTGTTGTGTCCTTTATCTCAAGTTCCTTCGGATAAATGAGATGTAAATAGTCACCAAATCGAGGATTGTTTAGTGAAAGGACATCATCAATATAACGAAATGTGAGATTGAAGGATAAAGCAAGTTTGCGGTCCTTTTTGTCTAGAAGTGATTGTAAGAAGTCCGCTTCATATGAATGAAGAAACAAATCGGCAAGCAATGGTGCACAATTTGTGCCCATTGGGATACCTATTGCTTGCTGAAAAACACGTCCACCAAACTGAACAAATATGTTGTCGATTAGAAAGTTGAGCATTTCTATTATTTGATCTTCTGTAAATTGGTTTTTCTTGCTAGACTCTTGGATGACAAAGTAAGTCTTTTTATAACCGACTAACTAAGATTTCCTTTTGCAAAGTTTAATCTGTCCATGTATGCCAGAAACATGCTTGTTTTTGATTGTAGAATTCAAAAATTGAATGCTGTTTTTGGGCCATATAAATATTATTTTTTTTTTCTATTGAGTTGTCTCTTTTGCAGTGTTATGTCCCCTTCTATCAATGTGAATGCATAGTACTCATGGAAATACGTGTTTTCTTTTGTGTTTTCTAGTATTTATTGTCATAAGTTGATGTTCAATGTGAGCTTTGTTTCTACAATAAAAGTTTGCTGTCGACTGTCTGTTGTTTAAATTACCTACATTTAATCATTGAAAAAGGAACAGATAAAAAAAACATAAAATGTTCAAACTTATAGGAAAAAAAACCGTTTGTATATCATTCGAAATTGCTGAATACATGTATTACTATCAGAATAGAATACTAAGTATAAAATAAACTATCAGGCTTTTTTCTGAAGTCGTGCTTGTGTTGATGTTCTTTGGAAACTCCTGGAAAAATAACATGTGCATATTTCATAGCACATGCGATGTGCAAAGACAGCGCATTAAAGATCCCCGAGAAAACCCAAAAGATCGGACGTTATACTTGTCAGATAGAATTTTATATAAGTATTTAATTTTATTTCCGATTGTCATAGATCATAGTTGTCTTTCATTGAACTGCACATGGTTATTCAAACGCTGTATTTGGATTGTGTTTGTGTATACTGAGGTGCTCTCCTTCAAATATTTGTTGTTGTCGACCATTCGGTAAATCAGAATTATAAAGAAATTCAGTCTGCTTGTAAAAGGTTTCTCAATGAAATATGCATATAAATTTATAAATTTCGAGGCTGATAATTTCACTCGCCATACGGCTCGTGAAATTTTTGACCAGCCTCTCAAGTATTATTTTTGAACAAATACCACTCACAAGCATCATATAGTTCTTTAAAAATCAATCGTTTTTATATTCGCTCTGAATTTTGTATATACTATTTTCTATAGTTTATCAGACAACATTGCCCAATACGAAACCAACATGCCATTGTGAAGTAAGTAGCATTTGTTTCATTGTAATATTCGATTCTTGAGCATAAATCGAACATTTCATGAAAAAAGTATAAGGCCTAGGGAAAATTTTATTAGTCAAAATATATTACTGAAACCTACTTTTAGACATCACAGAAGTGACCCTACAGTTAAATCGAAAATCCTCGGTTGATTCCGCTGTTCAATGGTACGGAATCAGCCAATTTTAGCTTAGTTCTGATGTTCGTATGAATCGGTGAAATTTCAGACTGCGGACCGTCGTGTCTTTTATAGTCTTTAGGTCTAATTCCCTATTGTCCTAGTGATTTAATAAAAAAGTGCTTTAACAACTTTAGGACCACAATAATCAGAATATGGATTCTTGACGTTACATTGAATTGAAACTTGTATTCCGTTGAAAACTAACAAGAGATTTATATCCATCACAAACGTTTTGAATGTTAATAACATAATTTTAAAATCGGCAGTTCCAATCAAAGCGAGAATACGGTTGCAAATGATCAATTGAGTGTCTTGGTAAAGCCAGTAAATACAACATTACAAAAGAAGCAACTTCATGCCAATTTGGGCAATCAAACGTTGTTAATCTGGAATGACAAAGACAAACTTGGTAGACATAAAATCATAACACACAGCAAACAACATTGAAATAAAAAAGCTCACGTCACAACCAATCCGCAATCAACAACGAGAAAGCAAGGCGAAACGATATTGAACTCAGTGTTGCTATTGTATATCCATCATGTTACCAACGATTGAATAAGTCTGGGTCTCATACGGTAAAGAACGACAATACTATATAGGGTTGAATCCAGTATTGAAAGCCCCATTGGATTTAATGCATTACCAACTTTAGAAATAAATTCATAGAAATTTCATCTTTAAAATGCCAAGTCTTTCATATTTCATTCGATGAAGATAAGATGCAGTAGGTTCTTTTGCACTAATAAAATCATATACCTATGCGGCATATTTTGGCTTTTCACATGTCACTGTTTGTAAACATTGTAATTTCGCAGTAAATTCCTTTAATACCCATACCTCAATAAATGCACTGGCAAAAAATCAAAATGTACTTTTAATGAAACTTTTTTATGTTTTGGAGTTTGTTCATATACTAGAGATTTTTTTTAAAATTATTTGAAAAATTATCAACCAATCCTGGAGCTCAAAGATGTCAATTACGTACCAGAAAGCTCTCCTACAAAGGGGCGGATCTTAATGACGTATGCATATTTACTGAATTCAACCCTATAAGGAAAGAGTTTTCTTCAAATTCTTAAATAATCTATGATTTGCTATATTCTGATGGATACTCTTTGTTTTCATTGTATGACCTTCCACCTATTCCTCTTTCTGGTATTTTGCCAGGTTCATGAAAGTGTGTGTCCATATTGCAGAAAAATGCATTTTGAAATATCTGACTTCATCTAAGTATTTCTGTCTATAAATACTCTCAGTCTGCCTAGAATTGTAAAACATGATGAATAAAAGCCATTAAATAAATAAGTGCATGTTATCTCTCATAATTAGCCACCTGAAACCACTCAAAGATGCACTATAGAAGCTTATATAAAGAAATGATGTACATGCCAGACCATGTTTTACAGTATGCCTAAAATGAACCAATTTCTGTATTTTGGACCATTTATGTTATGTTTTTACACAAAAGAAGAAAACAAGAGTCAGATTTTACAAATTAAATACCTTTTGAACATATAAAAACAAATACAAACTACCATTTCATGACCTTAAAGCTCTATATGAAATATCAAAATGCAGGTGTCTAACACACAATTCACTATAAAATACAAGAAAGATGTTATTTATAAGAAGTTATGCATATTATTTGTAAGAATATTATTGTCTCATTCATTCTAGTACAATAATCTCAAAATTTTACCAGTAATTAGTAAACAAGACCAGTTCTTAACTTAACAACTGAGACTTTTTGAGAGAAAAATGGCGTCCTGGAGCCTCTTTTTTAATAGAATATGAATTGTATTAAAATAATATACAGGTTTTCAGGGAATGTATGACATAATTAAGATAAAAGGAAGGAGATTCTGACTAACATGACCTTAAGTTAGAAAATATTTTGACTATATCAATTTTTTTATCCGGACTCCCATGGCGGACTAAATTTGTAAAGATCTAAGACATTTCGCAAGTGTCGCGACAAAAAAATAGCAACTGCGGAGTGACCTGAGCTTGCGAAAAGTAAGAATGAATATACATCAATATAAATTTCAAGATTAAAAATCAATTGTTTTGAAATAATTATGATTTCCATGTCTTGTTAAATTACATGGGCTAAATTCATAGAAAATATGTAAAAATGCTGATTCAGCAGTTTTTTTAGTAAACCTGGGTGTGCAGTTTGTCAAATTTACTCTGCTTTCACTTATATCTATGCAAACATAGAAGAAAAGTTCCAAGAAGTTTAAAAATATCAAAATATTCATTCATAATTTACCTCAGGTATAGGGTTGAATCCAGTATTGAAAGCCCCATTGGATTTAATGCATTACCAACTTTAGAAATAAATTCATAGAAATTTCATCTTTAAAATGCCAAGTCTTTCATATTTCATTCGATGAAGATAAGATGCAGTAGGTTCTTTTGCACTAATAAAATCATATACCTATGCGGCATATTTTGGCTTTTCACATGTCACTGTTTGTAAACATTGTAATTTCGCAGTAAATTCCTTTAATACCCATACCTCAATAAATGCACTGGCAAAAAATCAAAATGTACTTTTAATGAAACTTTTTTATGTTTTGGAGTTTGTTCATATACTAGAGATTTTTTTTAAAATTATTTGAAAAATTATCAACCAATCCTGGAGCTCAAAGATGTCAATTACGTACCAGAAAGCTCTCCTACAAAGGGGCGGATCTTAATGACGTATGCATATTTACTGAATTCAACCCTATACTATATGTCAAACCAACCTCTGCGCTGAGGGAGATAATCTTGTATTTGTCTACAAGCATAAAATATCTTCGGTTAAAGTTCTTGAGTGAAGATAAAACCAGGGAGCAACGTTATTCTGTGTTTGCAATTTGCCTTTCAGTTTGTATATCATATATATTCCCCATAACCTTTATGAAAACTAATAGCTGTACTCCTTTGAGAGAAAAAAATCTATGTTTTTGTAGACGAGCAAAAGATGTTCCCTGTAAAATGTTTCGAGGGAAGAAAAGCAATGTACAATTCAAATACATATATGTGCATTACCATTTATAACTTATTAATGCTTAAAGAGTTTCTCTTTAAAACCCTTTTTAACAGGCGTAAAATATCAAATTTGATCAGTACTGCGAAATCTAACTGTTTAATAAATTGCTCTAAGAATCAAAGTGTAACCATCATCGCTTTAAAGCACACCCAAAGAAAGGAACACAAACACTTAAAACAGAAGGAACCAAGGTTCTCATATATATATTCAATAAATACTTTCCCGTAAACTTATATTCTGTTTTTCCTAAAATTAAGCAGGCATCTTCATCCTATAAAAGTACACATCAGTTAATTATAAAAAAAAATATGAAGCGATAGAATTCTAGTTTAGTTTTAGTGTACCACCTTAAACCCTTAATTTAGTAGTAGTTGTCAGATCACCCTTTAAATGATTATGCTCATTAAAATAGCATCGTGTTTTTATTTGTTATTTTCATTAAACGAAAATTATTGATGCGGGGAAGTTGAAGCTGGTCCTGATTTTGAAAAGGCATTTCAAACAAAATTATGGGTAAGCCAGGTTAAATGACGCTTAACACTTCTCGTCTTAATACTACCATTGATAAATTCGTATCTGACAAGACCAAACTTTTGATAATCCTAGGGAATCACATTAATAGTGATTATTGACATAATCAGGTTTGAAATTGGTAATTTGGTTATGCTTTATATGCATATTTTAAGAAGAAGCATTTGAATCAAAGCATTGGCAGGTCAAAAACTAAAATATTGAAATATAAGTACTAAAAACCAAACCATTCGAACATGGAAGCCTAGTCCGAGATTGCTCTGACGTCCTTGGCTTTTTTCCAGCAAGCTGGTGCCGTGCGACGTCAGAGCTCCTTCCATATCAAAAACACGGGATTTCGCACAACAAAACTGTTGTGCACTTCCGAGATAAATTAAGCAACTTTATCATCATTGTTGCATATATATTTTGGTCTCAAATGAAACATTTGGTTTATAAAATTGAAAATACAACATATTTTAAGATGAATATCTTGAAAAAGTCAAATAATCTTAAATTTGTATATTATTTTGCTGATCTTGAACTTGATGAAATAGATAAAGTTCAAGATCAGCTCTTAAATTTGTCTTATTTTATTGGATTGTATCAGGTAGTTTCTAGTAGTGATATACTTTAAAATATTAATTTAGTCTTGTTTTACATCTCCCATTTCACAAATGGCTGATGTAAGAGTTATTTTAACATTTAGAATGCATTCGTTAAAATCCCGTGTTTTTGGTATGGAATGTGCTCTGACGTCCCACGGCACCAGCTTGCTGGAAAAAAGCCAAGGACGTCAGAGCAATCTCGGACTAATGGAAGCCAGGTCAAGAACCTTAGATATCGACTTTTAAAATGTCATCTTTTATATTCATGAAAATTAATTTGCTCTATATTACTAGAATGGCAAGCTGCTTTGACGATTTGGACACAATTTTCAATTTTACAATTCGAAATTTCAATGACAAAAATATTATAATTTGTTGGTAATTTCGTGTCAGACAAGTCTAATGACTAGGCCAGTGATTACCTTCGGAGACCAGCAGCGGTAATCGATTCAGTGGTTTCAAAATACAAATACAATTTTCTACTCTGTGAACTATTTTTGCAGGCGTAACGTTCTTTGAAAGACTTTTGTGAAAATAAATCACTGGAAAAGTCTAATACTATAGTCATACTGATTTTTAGTATGTAAGTACACAATGTTATGATCTGTGAGTCTGTCTCAAATGATTGGTATTTGACCTTGACATTGGGATTACACATTCGTTATTAATATTGGTTAATGTTGGTGTTCCGATGTTTCGGTCAAGTCAGAAATTCAATAACAATTATCATGATTATATCCAGAAGCACTGTAGTTGATCCACTGTTTCGTCTTGGTTGTTAGATTTCATTTTGTCACCTACCAAATGACAGTGACCTTTAGATCCGACCTGAAGCTTCTTATCTTAAGAATTAAAGGCATTGTATTTAGATCTTAAATGAGTTTAACAGTGTTGTCGACATGTGGGCCACACTTTTAGTAGCCACTAAATTCCTGGCTAAAAATCATTCAAGTGTTCTCTTAATATACTGCTTCAAGCAATATTAATTGAATATTATTGTAGTTCTGTTAATACATTAAAAAAATTAAACACACACACTGAAATACGGAATTTTCAAGTTTATGCAGCTTATGAATAGTGCATCAACTTTTTTAATAGATTACACAAAGACATCTACTGCAGATGTAACCTGCATGTATGAGTAAAAGTTACCTAAACCCACTCAGGTCAATACTGTAGGATATTATATATTAAAGATCGCTATAAATTTCAATTTTTTATTTGATTAGATATATATTCGTGTCTTTTACTTTCTTTATACTTTTGATTATTTTATCATTTGGTGTTTCACCCCTTATTTTTAAAGTGGCGGGGATCGTCAGCGGTCTCCACTTATTTATGCTCTTATCAATGATACTGGACCGTACACCGGATTATCAATATGCTTTTATATATCTTTTACTTGTCAAATGATTTGACTAAAGCTACATGTAAAATAAGATTTATCAGCTTTTGTAATTTTTTCTTGCAAATTCTTGTGACTTTTTTGGTCTATAATTGTTCTCTTCATTAAATGCTAGTATTCTTGAAGTTTCTGCTTTCCTCTAGTAAATGTCAATGCTTTATGACAGATATTTTAGATGTATCTCAAAATTTATCAGCTCTTGTAAGTTTTTCTTGTAAATTCTTGTGTCTTTTATAAGCTATAATTGGTTTTTCATTAAATGTACTTGAAGTTATTCTGCTCTCCTCTAGTAAATGCCAATGTTTTATGACAGATCGTTTTAATTGTTTTATTGATGGGTTGTATTTTGTTACAAATACTATAGCTCCTCCCTTTTTTCTTTCCTTATCTACTAATAAATCATTCCGCTCGAAGTCTGCAGTATCTCTAAATATTGTGTCTATTTCATTGTTTTTATAATGTCTGCATAACAGATTATCTTTAAATGATTGCAATATCTCGTTTTTAATACGATCATCGCTCGTGTTTCTGATGTTTCTCATTATTTCGCCTTTAATAAATCCTTTGAAAACGCTTTTAGGATGACAACTTTTTCTGTCTAAATATTGAAACGTTTCAGTCGGCTTTCTATATGTTTTGATATCTAAAATTCCTGACGTTAAGAATCTATTTCCTTTATAAACCTCTGTATCTAAAAATACGATTTTTTCTGTAGACATTTCATAGGTAAATTTAAGATATGGATGGGCTTTATTTGCTATATCAAATAATGTTTGAAGTTCGAATTTACTGCCATTGAATATGATTATTCCATCATCTCTATATCTTCCGCAAAGAACTATTTTGTTTCTATATTGGAATTTGCTTAGTATGTTTTCAAAGATCTCAAACATTCTTATATCAGCTAATTCTGCAGAGGCTGCCCCGCCCATAGGCACTCCAAGTTTCTGTCTAAAGGTTCTTCCATTAAAAGTAAATTCGTTATTCTTTATAATTATATCAATAGCTTTAATGATATCATTGATAGGAGGTATAGGAAATGGATAACTGGTGATTAATAAATCTTTTATTGCGTGTTTGGTAGAACTTATGATTTCTGAATAATCAAGATTTGTATACATATTGCTTGCATCAAACGTTGCTAATAAAATATCATTGTTCAGTTTGAGATTCTCAATTTTTCTTATAAAATCTTTTGTATCTCTTATATAGGTATTCTGTTTCTGTACTAGAGGTAGTAGGATTTTATCAATAAAGTGAGCTAGATTGTGGAAAGGGGTACCACATAAAGATACTATAGGTCTCCCTTGTATACCATGTTCTTTTACTTTCGAATGATCTTTTTCCATCTCTTGAAGTAAATTTTTTGAAATCTTGTGGATTTTTGGCAAGAGGAAAAACTTTCCTAGTTTTTTGTTGTAAAGGTTTTTACGTAGGAATCTGTGAGTGGTATTGTCAATATGCTTTCTTTCATGCCAAGTTTCTATAATGTCATGTAAAGCTTTAGTAGTTTTTTCGATCTCTGATTGATTTATTTCTTCATAATAAAGATTATTTTCTAATTGTCTATGTCCCTCCTTAATATATTCGGATCTGTCAAGTATACAGAGAGTAGAGTTTTTGTCTGCTTTACGGATGATTATGTTTTTGTTCTGTTTAAGATTTCGTAAAGCTTTGTGTTCATGTTCATTCATATTTGGCTTAACCGTTTCGATTTCTATTTTGCTTAATTCATATTTTGTAGCAAATATATAGTTCTCTAAAGCTTCACACGAATCTATGTATGAGTAAAAGTTACCTAAACCCACTCAGGTCAATACTGTAGGATATTATATATTAAAGATCGCTATAAATTTCAATTTTTTATTTGATTAGATATATATTCGTGTCTTTTACTTTCTTTATACTTTTGATTATTTTATCATTTGGTGTTTCACCCCTTATTTTTAAAGTGGCGGGGATCGTCAGCGGTCTCCACTTATTTATGCTCTTATCAATGATACTGGACCGTACACCGGATTATCAATATGCTTTTATATATCTTTTACTTGTCAAATGATTTGACTAAAGCTACATGTAAAATAAGATTTATCAGCTTTTGTAATTTTTTCTTGCAAATTCTTGTGACTTTTTTGGTCTATAATTGTTCTCTTCATTAAATGCTAGTATTCTTGAAGTTTCTGCTTTCCTCTAGTAAATGTCAATGCTTTATGACAGATATTTTAGATGTATCTCAAAATTTATCAGCTCTTGTAAGTTTTTCTTGTAAATTCTTGTGTCTTTTATAAGCTATAATTGGTTTTTCATTAAATGTACTTGAAGTTATTCTGCTCTCCTCTAGTAAATGCCAATGTTTTATGACAGATCGTTTTAATTGTTTTATTGATGGGTTGTATTTTGTTACAAATACTATAGCTCCTCCCTTTTTTCTTTCCTTATCTACTAATAAATCATTCCGCTCGAAGTCTGCAGTATCTCTAAATATTGTGTCTATTTCATTGTTTTTATAATGTCTGCATAACAGATTATCTTTAAATGATTGCAATATCTCGTTTTTAATACGATCATCGCTCGTGTTTCTGATGTTTCTCATTATTTCGCCTTTAATAAATCCTTTGAAAACGCTTTTAGGATGACAACTTTTTCTGTCTAAATATTGAAACGTTTCAGTCGGCTTTCTATATGTTTTGATATCTAAAATTCCTGACGTTAAGAATCTATTTCCTTTATAAACCTCTGTATCTAAAAATACGATTTTTTCTGTAGACATTTCATAGGTAAATTTAAGATATGGATGGGCTTTATTTGCTATATCAAATAATGTTTGAAGTTCGAATTTACTGCCATTGAATATGATTATTCCATCATCTCTATATCTTCCGCAAAGAACTATTTTGTTTCTATATTGGAATTTGCTTAGTATGTTTTCAAAGATCTCAAACATTCTTATATCAGCTAATTCTGCAGAGGCTGCCCCGCCCATAGGCACTCCAAGTTTCTGTCTAAAGGTTCTTCCATTAAAAGTAAATTCGTTATTCTTTATAATTATATTAATAGCTTTAATGATATCATTGATAGGAGGTATAGGAAATGGATAACTGGTG
This sequence comes from Arcuatula senhousia, assembly GCA_963971305.1. NCBI lineage: Eukaryota > Metazoa > Mollusca > Bivalvia > Mytilida > Mytilidae > Arcuatula > Arcuatula senhousia. The sequence continues at coordinate 33,664,375 of OZ020308.1, forward strand.
ATTAATAAATCTTTTATTGCGTGTTTGGTAGAACTTATGATTTCTGAATAATCAAGATTTGTATACATATTGCTTGCATCAAACGTTGCTAATAAAATATCATTGTTCAGTTTGAGATTCTCAATTTTTCTTATAAAATCTTTTGTATCTCTTATATAGGTATTCTGTTTCTGTACTAGAGGTAGTAGGATTTTATCAATAAAGTGAGCTAGATTGTGGAAAGGGGTACCACATAAAGATACTATAGGTCTCCCTTGTATACCATGTTCTTTTACTTTCGAATGATCTTTTTCCATCTCTTGAAGTAAATTTTTTGAAATCTTGTGGATTTTTGGCAAGAGGAAAAACTTTCCTAGTTTTTTGTTGTAAAGGTTTTTACGTAGGAATCTGTGAGTGGTATTGTCAATATGCTTTCTTTCATGCCAAGTTTCTATAATGTCATGTAAAGCTTTAGTAGTTTTTTCGATCTCTGATTGATTTATTTCTTCATAATAAAGATTATTTTCTAATTGTCTATGTCCCTCCTTAATATATTCGGATCTGTCAAGTATACAGAGAGTAGAGTTTTTGTCTGCTTTACGGATGATTATGTTTTTGTTCTGTTTAAGATTTCGTAAAGCTTTGTGTTCATGTTCATTCATATTTGGCTTAACCGTTTCGATTTCTATTTTGCTTAATTCATATTTTGTAGCAAATATATAGTTCTCTAAAGCTTCACACGAATCTATAGGGGTATAACCCGTGTTTGTATAGAATGTATGTTTCGTTTCGGATTTGTTATCTCGAAATATATATTGACATCTCAGTTTTCTTGAAAACTCGTCAAAATCTTTCATTAATAGTGATCTGATATTTTTTATACCAGGTGTAGGTACAAATTTCACACCTTTTGAGAGAAGCAAATACTCATCGTCTGTTAATTTAGCTTCAGATAAGTTCTTTACAAATGCTTTGGCTTTGTTTATCTTTTCTATCTTTTTATGTGATGTTATACGTTTTCTAAGATGATTTAGTCTTTTTCTCTTACGATTATGATCTTTTCTAGATTTTGTAAAACGTCTAGCCATGATAATCAAATATATTCAATATGGATTTAACAAACAATCTTGTTTATAATTTATAAGATGTGCTTCTCTAAAAGGCGGAGCTTCGTTATTTTAATGATAAATCTATTTATATCTTTATATTTGATTGGCTGCTATGAAGCCTTCAGCATTACTTACATTTGATTGATAACAAACTATTTTAAATGAATCAATATTTATTCCATTCTATAAAATTCCAAATTTTTGCTCAATAGTTTTACATAATGCTTGATGATTTTCACTCTTTTGAACACATAAGTCACTTTCTTCTGTATGGATTGTTTCTTGTGCTATTATAATCCCTTCTATAGTTTCCGCTTTTTCCTGGGGCTTTCAGTGGAGTTTCAATCTTCTGGTTGTATTCGGTTACGTAGTCATTGTACTTTTTGTCCCATTTCTCAATCAGTACGATTAATTCTCCTTGCACTTTTGATATCTTTTCCCTATCTGCTGAATTAGAACTATCTAGCTTTTCAATGATTTGTTCTTTCAAATGTTCTGCTTTGCTCGTCGATATATCTACTAGGTCTTCACATGCCGTTTTTAATTCATTTAGTGCTGTATCGTTTAATTTCTTCCGGATAAGCTTAAGTTTGTCCATGAAATAATCTCTCGTGGAACTAGATCCAAAATAAGGAAACAATTCAAGATTCAGACTCATGAACTTTGGCATAACATTTCTTTGCTTGCACGATTCTATACTGTATAATAGCGTTGCAACATGGTGCCGCTTTTCAAACACCTCTTCAATTTTCTTTACAATCTCCTGGATTTCATCCTCATTAGCTCTAGCAAGCACTTTACTTTTAACATTTAAGCCCATTGAAGTGTTTCTAAGATCGATTTGAGTCAAGTTTTCTTCCATTTCTAGATCCATTTCTTTATTTTGTGTTTTAATATCTGAATTCTCAGTAAGGTCTAAAATATCTTGGTCTTCGCTTAATATATCCTTTTTGTCTTTTCTTTTATTTAAACTTAAATTCCTCCACATATTTGCTTTTGACTTTCTAACTTTAGTATGATTTTATCCTGTTACAACTTTGTGGGAGGGATTAAATGCGTTTTGATATATAGTAACCACTGTATCTTTCATTAATTGTCAAGACAATGTGTTGACATATGCTCTTGTACGTTCTATGAGAAAATATTTCACAAACTTCAAATGTCAGGGTGTAGCTATTTGATTTCCGGTGCAAATGTCCAGATGAGATTCTGACCGCTTTTTAAACTCTTTTACACCATGTTTTTAGTTTTATTATGACTATAATAATTCATTATATCTTCCAATTCTTTGATAATTATAGGATTCGAGATTAACATTTTCTTTCTATTTCTTCGTCTGATCTTTTAAGTACTGCGCCTGAGGATCAATTTTACATGATACACGAGTGAGGTAACAATATTGAGCGAGGCTTCGTCAATACATGTATGAGTAAAAGTTACCTAAACCCACTCAGGTCAATACTGTAGGATATTATATATTAAAGATCGCTATAAATTTCAATTTTTTATTTGATTAGATATATATTCGTGTCTTTTACTTTCTTTATACTTTTGATTATTTTATCATTTGGTGTTTCACCCCTTATTTTTAAAGTGGCGGGGATCGTCAGCGGTCTCCACTTATTTATGCTCTTATCAATGATACTGGACCGTACACCGGATTATCAATATGCTTTTATATATCTTTTACTTGTCAAATGATTTGACTAAAGCTACATGTAAAATAAGATTTATCAGCTTTTGTAATTTTTTCTTGCAAATTCTTGTGACTTTTTTGGTCTATAATTGTTCTCTTCATTAAATGCTAGTATTCTTGAAGTTTCTGCTTTCCTCTAGTAAATGTCAATGCTTTATGACAGATATTTTAGATGTATCTCAAAATTTATCAGCTCTTGTAAGTTTTTCTTGTAAATTCTTGTGTCTTTTATAAGCTATAATTGGTTTTTCATTAAATGTACTTGAAGTTATTCTGCTCTCCTCTAGTAAATGCCAATGTTTTATGACAGATCGTTTTAATTGTTTTATTGATGGGTTGTATTTTGTTACAAATACTATAGCTCCTCCTTTTTTTCTTTCCTTATCTACTATACAACCCATCAATAAAACAATTAAAACGATCTGTCATAAAACATTGGCATTTACTAGAGGAGAGCAGAATAACTTCAAGTACATTTAATGAAAAACCAATTATAGCTTATAAAAGACACAAGAATTTACAAGAAAAACTTACAAGAGCTGATAAATTTTGAGATACATCTAAAATATCTGTCATAAAGCATTGACATTTACTAGAGGAAAGCAGAAACTTCAAGAATACTAGCATTTAATGAAGAGAACAATTATAGACCAAAAAAGTCACAAGAATTTGCAAGAAAAAATTACAAAAGCTGATAAATCTTATTTTACATGTAGCTTTAGTCAAATCATTTGACAAGTAAAAGATATATAAAAGCATATTGATAATCCGGTGTACGGTCCAGTATCATTGATAAGAGCATAAATAAGTGGAGACCGCTGACGATCCCCGCCACTTTAAAAATAAGGGGTGAAACACCAAATGATAAAATAATCAAAAGTATAAAGAAAGTAAAAGACACGAATATATATCTAATCAAATAAAAAATTGAAATTTATAGCGATCTTTAATATATAATATCCTACAGTATTGACCTGAGTGGGTTTAGGTAACTTTTACTCATACATTTACTAGAGGAGAGCAGAATAACTTCAAGTACATTTAATGAAAAACCAATTATAGCTTATAAAAGACACAAGAATTTACAAGAAAAACTTACAAGAGCTGATAAATTTTGAGATACATCTAAAATATCTGTCATAAAGCATTGACATTTACTAGAGGAAAGCAGAAACTTCAAGAATACTAGCATTTAATGAAGAGAACAATTATAGACCAAAAAAGTCACAAGAATTTGCAAGAAAAAATTACAAAAGCTGATAAATCTTATTTTACATGTAGCTTTAGTCAAATCATTTGACAAGTAAAAGATATATAAAAGCATATTGATAATCCGGTGTACGGTCCAGTATCATTGATAAGAGCATAAATAAGTGGAGACCGCTGACGATCCCCGCCACTTTAAAAATAAGGGGTGAAACACCAAATGATAAAATAATCAAAAGTATAAAGAAAGTAAAAGACACGAATATATATCTAATCAAATAAAAAATTGAAATTTATAGCGATCTTTAATATATAATATCCTACAGTATTGACCTGAGTGGGTTTAGGTAACTTTTACTCATACCTGCAATAGAAATAGAGCCAGGCACCTTCAACCTAATATTCCAATGTCTTTAGGATAGAAGTCTGTAAAACATCACCATCGCCATCACTACTGAGGATATGGAAACATAGTCCAAATATCAATTTAGTGGTAGTCCACCTAAGAATCATGCAAAATTAAAGAAAAGTGATTCATCGATAAAAAGGCAGTGGTTTATCTTTAACGAAAGATTGTTCAAAGTATATAAAATAAGAAATAAAAAACAATTTGCTCATAACTGCCTGGTCCTGGGAGAAATCCGGCCATTTTGTTACAATTATTATTATTGAAATTATTGACAATTTTAAGAGTTATCTCCCTTTCTTACATTTTTCCAATGCATTCTAATTTTTTTTCTCTCAAGACCAGGGCTAGTTTGGAAAACTACCAGATCTATAGCCCATCGTGGTTTTTTATATTTAGTCTTGGGCCAATGCAAGACAGCGAGCAGTGACCTCTGACTGCTGGTTGTTTTCCAAAGAGCACAAAAGATCAAAGCAGGGTGCTTGTAGGAGTAACATATCAAAAATTAATTGGTGTAGGCTTTCCACCCATTAATCGCTCTTTACATGATTCTTATAAAAAGTGGTACTTAAAAGAATATTGGCAGTGGTCGTTCTTATAAGATCAACTGGTTTTAAGACTCTCTGGAGAGTTTATATCTGCATTTCACATTCCCAGCTTATTTTTTTGCAACAGTGTCAACAAATCAGCTTACCATTAATCCCTGTGGCATTGCTGTAAGAATATCGTGGCATTGCTGTAAGAATATCTAAATAACAGTTCACCATAATAATCTTCATATTTAACAAGATTCTTTCCATCATGGTCCATAAACATAACCTTTTTTTCATGTTCATCATAAGTCCCTTTAACTCGGCTGTAGATCTGGTAGATTGCTTAGGAATATATAAACGTGATATTTCACTTGGGTACAAACAATAAAATCTATTTTCACTTCTAGAGTAATTAAGGAGAGGTGATGTAAGACGACACTTACACAAAAATTCGACGAGCGAAAAAAAAAAAAAACTATCAGCAACATAATGTCAGTGAAAAACATAATTTCAGGATCATTTTTTCATACTGACCCTTACATTTTATGATATTTCCTGATTATATAGATTTTAAAACCCAACTGTATAAAATTTCTAGAAATTCTTTATGCAACTTCGTGATTTTGTATTTTTAGTCTTGGGCCAATGCAAGACAGCGAGCAGTGACCTCTGACTGCTGATTGTTTTCCATTGTGATTTTTTAAATTGTCGATTTTTAAATGTTTGTTTGTCGCGTACACTTATTCCGCATCTCTTTATCGTCTATTTTTAAAAGGCACAAAAACATCGCAATGGTAAAGTTATATAAAGTCTAGAGGAGACCGATTTCTTGCAAATATTTATGACGTCATAGATCTCGGAAATGACTACACGGACCTATAGTTTTCTTTTTGCCATTTGAATAAGTGGACATTTATCTGTCATTTCCATCACAAATCATAAAATCTTTGATATAAAAAAATCAGGAGTGACAATCCTTTACTGTAGTGATCTTGAGGGCAAGTGAAGTAAGCATAAAACTAGGACACATGAAGATAAATTGTTGATAGTTGTGTAGCTTTTTTATCTCTTCCGTAATAATACATGTAATTGCGTTGCGTTGTCTAGAGTAGAGTTCCCCTGGTTTTGTCATAAAAAACGATAGGAAAGTCAATTCGAATATGGATACCCATAAAATAAGTACGGTGTAATTGAAATGGATTGCGCAAAGTTAACGATGATCAGTATTTTTCGGACAAAAAATATACGATTTAAAAAAAGATAATATCTTTTTATCTGCAAAATTTGAGACATGTACTACCAGAAGTAAAGCCAAAATAAAATAAAGAAATGAGGCATTTTCAAGTTATTATGTTGAACCCTCTAGAATAGACCGAACCGACCAATATTGACTTTTTAGTATACATAGCGAAGCATAAAAAATAACATAAATGATTAGATGCTTCAGTGTACTCATAATCTACGTATCATCATTTCAGTAGATTTGAGAGAGTAGTATTGACCCTTCCAATCTTTCCAATTAACACCGTTTGCGAATGTTTCATGAGGTCCCCCTAGATATAGGCCGTTTAAGTTACTGTGATGACATTCTTCGTACCACCAAGCTCCTTATAAGTTTGTGCACAAGATCCTGCATTAACGTCGTTATCCCGATCAAAGGTTGAAAATTTCATTCCGTTCTCGACTTGTATCATGCTCTCACCTGGGAAAAAATATAATTTCTTATAATATTATTAAAATAATAAGATATTATTAAAGATTAAAGTCCTTTAGATGATCCCATAAACGATGCATTTAATTCCGAAAAGTCGATATCTGCATATTAATTATTTAATTTTAAATCAGGTTTTTAATTGCTTGTTTCCTTTTTCTCATATTCCATCGGAGTGTAGGAAGTTTTCTTTACATTGATTGACATTTAAATATATAGGATAAATATTGGAGAAAACTAAAAGCATACTTATCGAAGGGGAACAACCAATTTAAATGTTAAAAAAGAGTAATAATGTAAGGTCAAAACAATAAACAATAAATTGCTAAATTTTCAAATATTGAAAATCACAGATACTGTAGCTCTACCTTGCCATAGGCATTTCATGGCAAGAAATGATTGGTTTAACCAGTGTATACTAGTAGTTCGTTTATCATTCCTTTTCCGTTGTGGTCTTTCGAGTCTAGTAGTAATAAACAAACCACAAAACTGAGATATAATTTAAAAAGTGAGGTTAGCATGTATTTCAGTGCAATAGACTGTCAAAACAAATTATCTGATCATACCCTAGGGTTATTTTTTTGTAACAATGGTTTATAGGGACTGCATGTGACGTTATTCGTATAGAAGGCATTTGACAAGTGATTTGTTACCCTGTCAGTATCGGGTTCAGGCCACAAAAGTATTGGTACAGTTTTGTCTTGTAATGAGGACAGTAATGCAGGCATATCTCGATGATGTGTATAAAACAAAATCCAGGAATCGTATTTGAAGGAGGCACATGTATATCCAAAAAATCAATGCAATTCTTTAGGTGGCGTCGTTTTTTGACTGGGCAAGATAAATTAATAACCATTGTACTGGACTAGCATACGTGTGGTCTTTGAAGTTTTTTACTGTTTAGCAATCTAAATTCAACTATACTGGCGATGCTGAATATATACACAGCACCTTGGTCTTAGTGTATTTTGCTGCGATGTAAAAAAAAATAACAAAACATGTCAATGACACGACTTTCTAAATCATCTGCCATTCTTAATTTCAAGTTGCTCTTAACGCAATTTTAAGCACCCAGAATAAAAACAGTTGTACGCTCAAACAGGAAAGAATTGATTCCAAAAATTCATTGTTCTAAAAAAGATAATATTAAAAAGAAAGCGGACACGAAAAGTAAATAAATCTCGAAAACGCCATAGATCATTCTCCAACATTTAAAAGAACGAAAAGGAAAATGACTGTTGATAAGGAAAGGGGTTTTGAATATTATGCAAATACTTGATTTCTGTCTTTATGTAAAAATACGTAAAAAGAAAATCACATGTATTTATTACCAGCGTCTCCAGAATATCCACTAATATTCAATTGGTATCTCGTGCTTTCGTCACCAATTCTAAAGCTGGAGTAAATGGCATGTGCTGTATTGTTCTCAAAGTCGCCCAGGTCAACTCTAAGTATATACTGACCGGATGATGTTAATTTGTGAAGCTTTTCTAGTCCTGTTAACATATTATAGTAATGAATTTTAAAGAACCGGGTCAAAAGATTAATTTAAGCTAAAAGCAAAAAATATAGGGACATATGCTCGTTTTCATGCTATAAGGGATTTTTTATTAATTTTTCATTGCCACATGTGTTAACAGCTATAAACATTATTAACTGAATGACAGAATACATACAATTTCACGAAAAAGTTCACTGAATGTGGATATATTTTTGTATAATGAAAAGAAATTAAGAGGCTCATGGAAACAAGTCAAACATAAAGGTGGGTGGTAAAGGGTTTTTTTCGTGCATCGTGTTGAGCAATTTTTTTTTCCCGTTCAGCCGTGCATAGAGGTTCATCGTGCATCGTGTTTCTCTATTTTATTTTTCGCGATCGTTCATCGTGATTATCATTTTTTTATTGGCCGTTCATCGTGCATTACCATTTTTATTGGTCGTTCATCCGTGCATGTACCCCCCCCCCCTTTACCACCCCCATAAAGGATTAGCAAAACTCGAAAATCGGACTACATTTCATAATATGAGGAGCAGACTTCCTCGTCATTCATATCAATTTATCAAGTTATACTTTTTGTGAAAACAAAATTTGGTGGTATTTTGTGTCCCTTTTATGCATTGAAATAATTAGAATAAAGAAATGGGAAAAATGAAGGAAACACAATTTTATTGCAAAATGAATTTTTACATATGTACCCTTGATGCTAATGTGTACTGAAAAAGAAAATTATGAGGAACTTGACAAATATCTAAGACACAAACACAATTATCTGCATGATATCATTAACAAAATTAAAGCGCAACAATTATTGAAAAGTCATTTTGATATCAGATTTAATTCATACCTAACCAAAACTCTCCATTCATGTCCCCAAATCCACGTGTGTAGTTCTCCCAATTACGATAAAAATCCACAGAACCATCGAAACGACGCTGAAATACCTGAAGCAAGAATAAAGTTTAACGTTTTTATAAACTTTAAAGAGCAAAATTTAAAATATACACAAAGGAAAAACATACTTAGATGATGTCAATATGTAGTTTTCAGTTACCCGATCTATACGATTAATTTGCAGTTATATAATAACTTATTTTTATGCTGAAGCCTTGAACTTATCCAAAGGTTGCCCTTTTCTTTTGTGGATATCTAAATGGTGTTGGTTGTTTAATGTTGTGTCATGTACAACATGAATATTATCAATATATGAAGTTCATCAAAATGCAGCCACTTAATGCCAAAAAAAAATCAAACCCTATTAATAATTAATAAACTTACAGTCCAGCCACCTCCATATTTGGTGTTTTCACAATAGACAGGGCCAACTCCTAAGATGTTCACAACACCAGTCTCACATGTAGCACTGCAATCATCTGAAAAGTAAACATATCATGCACGTATAACTGCATTAAAACAAACAAGGCTTATACATTTTCAACTTTGATCCAACTTAAAAAATATCTTTCCGTCTTATTTTTTAACTTTCCACTTTTCACTCGTATCAATAAAAAGTTGAAATGGACCAAGGTCCCTAATTTAGCAGAATCACCAGTGAGACAAAAGAAGTGCATTAAATGACCATGACATCTTTGATATGTTTGATGTAAACTGGTCAATTTTGTTGTTCTGTACAGAGACAACAGGCGAAGCCTAATTCACTTGCACAGATATGTCGCTATAGAGCGATGTCAAAACCACAGAGGTTTGAATTCTGGTCATTTATATCGACTTTAAAAAATCCTATAGAGTAGGGGGTCTATTTTTTAAGTCGATAAAAAGTACCAGAATTCAAGCCATTGATATTCAGCTGTGATGTCTCATCAACGAAAAGATAACACAAAGCTTGCAAATATCTTAACTTCAGTAAAAAGAGGTTTTATTTGTTGTCATTTTTTATTTTCCACAAAAAAGTTTTTTGCAAATTAATGTGATTGGAAAAAGTTTAAGCTTGATTAATTGAAGCTCTGGCATCACTTATGTTGTGTATTTTTTCTGACCGATCAAAGAAAATCGTCTCTTTGACTAATGAAATGAATAATGAAAAACGTTAGTTGAAACTGGTTGACCAGTTTATGTTTGAAGTTGCTTTAACTTAGATATTAATATTTAATCAAATGACAAAACAATGACTGTTCTGAATAGTTCATTATCTGTGGAAAGTTCCACACAATAAAAGAGTGAATGTAAAAACATAACACCTATTAAAGTTGAAGGTTGAAAACCTGATATTTCCAACATCAGTAAAATGTTATAATTTTTAGTCCATCAGCCAGGTCCGGAAAAAAGTAATTTGAGTGGATACCCCTGTAGACCGATTTTTTATTGCAGACATCAAAAGACAAACATGTGAACTTTATTTTGCAACTTGTTATACTTTACAAAAAGATGCGGAAACTGCATGGTATAACAGAGCCTCCTTTAGGGGTACCATAAACTGTCAAAAATTTTCAACCCTTATAAAACATTCTATTATTCTAAGTTTACTACAATATTATTAAAAAGAGAATTTTAAACATATTAAATGTTGTCTTGACAACCAACTACAGACAAAAGTAAGTTAAAATTTTCAATCAAAGAAGTCTTAAAGGGAGATAATGCATGGGAATGACTAAAAATGAATTTTTTCATTTTCCTTTTTTATTTCCTAAAAAATTAAGATAGCTAGGTGGAATATTTTGTGTAGAGAATCTACCTACAACATTACAAATTAAATAAAACAATGCCATTAAAATATTTGTGGTACCGATTGAAAGTTTTCGGTATTTATGAAGCTGAAATCTATATTTTTTCCATGATTTAATACAAATGATCCAAATAAAGTTTAACATTATATTTTTTTTTCAATTTTAGTTTATATATTTGACCATTTTGAAACTATAGTATCAGAACATAAGAACTTTAGTCTTTATTGTTTAAAAGTTGCCTTAATTACACGTACATGTACATGTATAAACAAATATGGCGCTACTTGTTTAACCGTTTGTTGTACTAAGCTATAAAAGGGATACAAAGTAACTGTAATCGAGGAAATCGGCTAGCCAAATAATTAAGTTAGGTTATAAGTTTCTATATGGAACTTTTTTCAATTTATTTGACGCTCTGTTATGTTTGGTTTGCCTTTTGAATTTACAACTATAGTATATTTGTAAATACTTTGAAGATCCATATTTAGTTTCTTCATTGTTGGCAGTTGTTTCAGTTTTCTAACTCCCATTTTAATCGTAACTATTTTTCTTGCTAAAAATATATTTTGAAAAAGACGCCTTTTTATTGTGAACTTTTTTATGTTGCTGAGCAATGTCGTAGAGTTTGGTCAATTTTTCCCAAAAAGAAGTTTACAAAACGAAGTTGAAATCACCAGATCATTGAAGTTAGAGATTGTGCTAACCGACGAATGAATTGAAAGAAGCAAAGAGGTACCAATGGCGCATTCGAGTGCCAAAAGTCCGAAAGGGCAACGTCAAAACCGGTAAACATGAACAAGAACAGCACGAAGAAACACAAAACACAAAATCAACCGAAAGGAAATCAACAGCGCGAACTCAAGTCGTAACAAGAGTGACCTCAGGTGCTCCGGAAGAGTAAAAGGCGGTTTCTGTCTGCTATAGCACACTTGTTGTGTTGCTAATTTCCAATTCAGTGTGTTAAAGGAAGACAAAACAAATTTCTTAGACAAACTAACATCTGCACTCATTTGAGAGATTGTCTATACGAGTGCACGGTGTCTACCGTACGATTTCTTGAGTAAAGACAACAACGGTGGAACAACATAATCTTGTTTTAGCCATTTCTGTGTCAAACGTCTATCAAGGAATCTATAATCTATCTATCGATGTAATTGCCACAAGCTCTGGAGTAACGAATCAACTGTGATACGAATACTTCATAAGCCAGAGCGGACGGAATGTTGATACACAAAAAAGGAAAGTGACGATTGGAAAGTTGAAGTCATCACATTTGTCATGGAGCTTTGTTGAAGTCTTCCTTGACAGTCAATTACGAGATGTAGAAAAAAATATGAAGCAGACTTCTTAGAATCCGTTGTGTCCCTTATCTCAGGTTCCTGACGATTAAGAGATGGAGAAAGTCACCAAATCGAGAATTGTACAGTAAAAGGACATTATCAATACTAGTATAACGAAACGTGAGGTTTAAAGAGATAGTTAGTTTGGTTTTCCACGAGTACAATATGTCCCGTCTTATACTTCATTCAAAGTTTCTGAAAATTCAAAGAAAACTACTTGTCCTGATTTTGTGTTAATATGCGAATACTGTAAGCTTACTGATTGTGTGGTTTTTAACTCAACTGATTTCAGTGTTTCCCATTCTTCGTGAAATTACAAAAAAAAAAGAAATAATTGTACACTAATGATATAAGTTTCTGTAGACCTAAAATGCTTGTGTTGAACTACTAGTATTCTTTGCGTGTTGCCAGAAGCGACATACATAGGCTCACTTTTTGATTGATCGTCTTCTTGAATCGAACGTATTAAGTATTCTGTCTCAATTTTTATGTAACTGAACTCTTTATTTCTTAATAGAGTTAAGGAATTTCTCAACTACTTCTTTTTAACAGAATACTTTATAGCCAATTTACAAAATTCTGACATCATTCGGGACAAAGCTACTGAACAAACGGATACGAAACTTTCTATGGGAACTGACACTTCAAGGCTAAGAGCATATGCAGGTACATGAAGATCCACACGCCCTTTGCAATAGAAAAGGCTTCAGTGTCTATTTCTAATTATTTAAATACAGCTGACCAGTACCAGTATTGCCACGAAATTGGGGGGTGTTCCGATCAGACAATTATTTTTTCATAAAGGTGTCTCGAGACAAATTTTAGTTTTCATTATTAACATTATTTTACATGGCAGAAATCCTTCTTCAGAATATTTTTAACCTCTGATACTAAAATATTTTTCATTAAAATTCAGATTCATAATATTATTTTAGAAAAACACCAACCCCCTCACCCATTCTTTGATTTAATAAAAATAGAATTGGAAAAAACTACAAAACGACACCGTTACATTGTTTTAAGGCACCAGCACGATATAAATTGTAGACTGAAATAAAAAATAAATAAGTTATAAGTAAAAGTAATGTATATATTTCATATAAGTTTAAATAAAACAGTCAAACACACCTGACCTAAAGTAAAGTCTAACAGGCCTAAAACAAGAAAACGTATTTAATTGGTTATAACTTTGTTTTCAATAATGTAAAGATTCTCCTATTCAGTATTATAACTTCTTTTATATTGGTTTTAAAAAAATACCATTGAAATGACTTAAAATCATAAGAAATATTGATTCTAAAAATAGAAAAAGTGACCTTCACATTTAATAATTTTGAAAACAAAACCATATCGGTCAAACCATTACAATCCGCACATGGATTTTAAAGATGGAATATTTGTAAAACGCTGTTTTTATGAAATCATAGTGGTTTTAATATTTTTAATCGTTGACCATTGTATGCAGGTGGATATTGTCGAGTAAATTTTACCTGTGAAACGTGCGAACTCATAAGAAGACATTCGCAAATTGTTAAAATAAGGAAATTTTGAACGTAATAATTAGCAATTTTAATTCTACAAAATATCTTTTTAAGACATTGTTATGATGCAAATTCTTTTTCTAAGTCAACAATCCCTATGCATACTATAGATTTATAAAACAGTAATTGATGTTTTCAACCCCATATTCAATGTATTGAAAATAAACAAGTAAATCTGTGAGCTAATGCTCACTAGTGATACCCCCGCTCCCCAAACTAAGCCATGCATACAAGTTTAAATACTCGGTAAACAGGAAGTAGTTGACCTAAGAAAATAAAATCCCTATACACTATATGGGATTATAGGATAAAGTTGTATACAAAATATCAGTAGTTGCTTGGGAAACTGTGACGAAAATTTTGCATTTATGTCTATTATGTGTTAAAACCTAAGTATTCGGTAAACAGGAAGTAGACTACGTAGGAACATAAAATCGGTATACACCATATGGGACTATAAGATAAAGCTGTATACAAAATATCAGACCTCTATCTCATGTAGTTGCTTGGGAAACTGTGACGAAAATTTTGCATTTATGTCTATTATGTGTTAAAACCTAAGTATTCGGTAAACAGAAAGTAGACTACGTAGGAACATAAAATCGGTATACACCATATGGGACTATATGATAAAGCTGTATACAAAATATCAGAACTCTATTTCATGTAGTTGCTTGGGAAACTGTGACGAAAATTTTGCATTTATGTCTATTATGTGTTAATACCTAAGTATTCGGTAAACAGGGAGTAGACTACCTAGGAACATAAATTCGGTATACACCATATGGGACTATATGATAAAGCTGTATACAAAATATCAGAACTCTATTTCATGTAGTTGCTTAGAAAACTGTGACGGAAGTTTTGTTACGGACGGACGGACGAACGAACGGACGGACGAACGAACGGACGGACGGACGGACGGACAAGGGTAAAACAGTATACCCCCCTCTTCTTCGAAGCGGGGGTATAATGAATGACTACTTTTCAATTGCTCACCAGAGGGTCCAGAAAAATGATTTTAACCTATTTTCCTCATATCTTATACAAGTATAACATTTGGAATTATGAAGCTTAGATGTAATACTTAATTTTTGTACCATAAAAAATCGGTCTTCGGGGGTATCCACTCAACTTTTAAATATGACGTCTTTTCAGAGTTGGCTGATGGACTATTTGGAGGAAAGGCCAAATATCGGAAAATTGAATCAACTTCGTTACCCGATATCGGACCTATAAAAAAGACTTATCTGCTTAAAATGAGATCCCACACAAGTGTTTACATTCTTCAGAATTTAATCAACAAGCCAAAATGTTACCATTATCTGCTATGGAAAAATATTTAGTACCATTTAGCCAAATAATTTAAAAGATAGCGATCGGTACAATAAGGAACTATTAAAAGTTAAGAAAATAAATTAAATTTAACTGCCGTATAAGTTTTTTTTCGCGGGATCTAAATTTCGTGGATTTCTGAAAAAATGGAAGATATTTTTTCGCGGAACTGAATTTTAGCGATTATAACATGTGACTCTACACTGTACATATGCTATCAACGAAATTTTATTTTCGCGGGTTTATATTTTCGCGAGTTGGAAACTACCGCGAAAATAGCGAAAATTAGATACCTGCGAAAAAATAACTTATACGGTATTAGTTCATGCGAGAATGAAGTAATTTGCATAAATATAGTGGAACTTTAAGAAAAAACTGCAAACATTTGATTGTTCAATTTTATAAAACTATCCAAGATAACAACAATTTGACTATTCAAACTATTTTGCTTTTTAACAGATTTTTTTCAAATAAACCACCGAATCCACTTGCTTTACATCATTCTTGGATCTACATCTCGGGTGGTCATCTCAATACTAAACATTTCGATGAAAGAGACGATTTTAATTTTAGATTATCAATTTTCCTAACCTGGAAAGTAACATACCAACGTCACCTGCATACGGTGTCTATATATAGTTCACAACTAATTCGATATGCCAGGTGTTGTTCACATTTTTCAGATTTTTTTATCCAACAATGCTTTCTCCTTAACCGACTATTAGACCACGGTAAGAATATACGTCTCATACGATCTCTAAAAATTCTTTTTCGTTATCAGCCACTGGTAGAAAAATTGAATATCAAGTTAGACGAAATGGTCAGTTTTTTCTTTGATTAGTGTTTGGCTGGTTGATGTACTGATATGATCACCTTAGCATCCCTAATATGTCTACACAAACCTGATGTGTTTTGTGTAACTACTTGACCCAAAAATCGCAATGACAGGGGGAAGTTTGGCGCACCTTTAAACATGGTTTAACCCACCATTTCTTTTGAAATGCCTGTACCAAGCCAGGACCATTGCGATCTTCAATTTTACCGGTATTTCTTCCTTGTTTTGTGTTGTCTTATGGACATTCGAGATTGATCCTCCAAGTTCGGTAATTTTGTTATTACCTTTATTCTCTATATAAAGAGAAAACAAATCAGGAAATAACCACAAATACTCAAAAGCAATATCATGTTTAAACTTTTTGATATGTAAACAGACGCATCTAGTAACTTAGCCTGGTTAAAAATACTTTGAAGAAAAGGTGCAAAAGCAACAACTTTAAAAAGATTCACTTACCAACATTTCTGCTTTCGATGATCATAATCATTCCCTCTTCTGACGGGTTTGATACAAGCCGATTAGAGCAGTATAACGAACAACGTTTTGAAACAGGATGATAATGTCCTAATAGACATTTTGGATTCCGTAAACATTGGCAGGAACAGTCAATTTTGGAACTTACTAATTCATCCCAAATTTTACTCTCAGCATTAACTATGCTCTGATTATGAACAGTCGAAATCTTGGATTGCTCCATATTTGCTAGAAGGTGCTTTACAAACAAATTCATTAGAAACAAAAATGAATTGACTAGATTCATTTTCAGTCCGGTTCCTTCTGAAGGTGAAGTTGAGCCAAACATGTATATATATATATATGGCTTACATTGCCAAGGTGACAGAGATTGATCTAAGACAGATATCATGCACATACTTTTTATTTAATTCTAATTTTTACATTAATCAATGTCCTTTACAGAGTCTTATTTTCCAATATATATTTTGTCATATGTAGGCATAGCGACACTGAGTGAAATATAGCATATGCACAAAAGGTAGTACAAAATGCATATAATTATCGTTGCGTCCATCCTATATATCATTTAACTAACTCTTAAGGGAATGTGAATAATTAAATGTAGTAACCTTTTGCTTAAAAGAAATATTGAAAATTGAAATGTTCAATGTTATATGTTGAGACGATAATATATAAATGAATTATTTGCTCCCTAAGTTAGATATGTAACAGTATCATACAAATATTTAGCGGCAAAAATTATAACAAACTTGCAGTTTTAATGAAGTAATTTCATGGTTTCACTTCGAATTGAGCATAAAATATATGACCGTCCGTACATGTTCGGTCCATCATTATTGTTTTTATTTTGGAAAAAATGCCGGTAGATTATTCATTAAGCAAGGGTACAGGATATGTTTACGTTTATAAAAAAAACTAGAAATCTTTGCAGATGAGTTCCGGGAGTTGTAACCGCTCTTTCCTCAGATTTTTTTCCGTGTAGATTTTCGGCAAAACTGGTATAATCCCTTCCTTTCGTCCACTGTATATGAAAAATCACTTTTTGAAAGTGTGTTTGAAAAATACAATTAAATGTTGCTATTATATGAAGCAGTCGGTTAGGTTTAAATGCTAATATTACTCTATTTTATTAACCTGGTTGGTCACGGGTCAATTATTTCGGACTTCTTCGTTTAAATCTCACCTTAAACACCGAGAAAGTTAGGCTCCGCCCAACCTTGTGAATAAAATAGAGTAATACGTATTACTCTATTTTATTCACAAGGCTGGGCGGAGCTTAAATTTCTCAGTGTTTTAGGCGAGATTTAAACGAAGAACCCCGAAATAATTGACCCGTGACCAACCCGGTCAATAAAATAGAGTAATATCTCCCATCAAAAGCATTGGAATGACATTCTCACTTTAATTTTCTGTCTTTAATTAAACGGCGTTAATTTTAAAGTCGTATAGTACGACGATAAATAGGTTTTTGTGATTTTATTATAACAAATTTATTGATAGTATGTAACTGTCATAATGTTTTGGTTTATAGAAGCCATAAACATTTTTTTTCATGATTCACTATTATTAACAAATAACTATCATATATTTTTTTTATTTGATGAGAGAATATTTTTTATTTATACCATTTTACCCAAATATTTCAAAACATTTATTTTGCATCATTGACTAATGCATCTGAAAAATCTGTTTTAAGTAAAACAAATTGAATACAATTTACTAGCTACTAGTTTATCAACATTAATCAACTAAATATAGGAAGCTTGTATGATACCTGTTTGCACTGTTGACTAAAACGTGCGACAAACAATTACTATGTTGTTATGCAAGGAAAACTTTTGATGGTTCATTTTCACAACCATATTTAAAAAAATAACAATTCGAACCTAATTTACGTTTTCTGTCTTTAAACGAAACCTTATGGGACGAACCATTTAACTTGAAGTTGGGGCTTGGTTTTTTGTTTTGATCAGACAATGTTTTTCACGGAAAAAAAAATTCAAAGGCGTCACGACAGAAGATTGTTTTTTATTATTATCATTATTTTACATGGCAGAAATCCTTCTTCAGAATTTTTTTTTCTTACCCTCTGCTGCCAAAATATTTTTTTTATAAAAAAATAATTCAGAATATTTTTTGGGACCCCCCCTATTTGAGTTAAATGGTCGGTCGCCAAGATGATTACAGAAGTCAAAATTATCGAAAGTTTGCAAAACTTTCAAGTATATTAAATATATGAAAGAATGACATTTTCAATTATAAGTTACCCCTGCTCTTGATAAAATGTGAGTTTGTGTGGCCGTCTCTTACAGTAATAGTTGGCTGTACTAGGTTTATGACAAAGTATCATCACTATCGTGTTGCTGTGTGATTTCACCAGCTTTAATTCTGAATTACAAATACAAAACGCGGGTATTAACGGTTAATTTGGATATGCTCTATATCGTTATTTCAAGGAGTAACATCTCATCAGTAGCATTTGAATGAAAAAAACATAGGAAGATCACATACCAAAACTGTTGAACACGAAAAGTACTCAAAATCAAAACGTTCGAACAAGGAAGCCAAATCCAGCAGACTATGGATCAGTTTGGAGAGATAAACCATTGTTTAAAACAGAAATCACCACAAAACATTCGACAAATTTACCATGCATAAAAACCAAGAATCAGACCGAATGTTTAGAGGATATCTATCAAACAAAATTTTAGTTTCACAATTAAAAGTAATTTTGCATGTTATCTATTCGTTTTTATATCTATCGAAGGAAGAAAAAATAAACTAAAAATAGAAGATTATTAAAGTATTCAATCTAAATTATTAATATATTTATCCTTACACAAGAGCAATGCATTTTAATTGTTTTTGGTATATAAAATCAAGACATATTTTTAAAGTCAGCTTTACATATTGTTTGTCCTCTAGCACTGTCCATTTCTATTCAATGTCAAATGTTTGTTTTTCTAAACTAAAATCCAGAATATTCAACTTCGTACAACTTAGCCTTTGTATCTTCTGGTGCCTCCCTTCTATCAGCAGATCCCACATAAATACCCCCAGATGGCGATAAGGCAAGGGACCAGGAATGTATTATCCCGATATCTTTAGGATTATAGTATGTAATACCCTCACCATCACTACTGAGGATATGGAAACAGTCGATCTCATAGTCTATAACCAGTATGTTGTCATTGGGTGTTCTTATTAGATGACATGGTTTAAAGAGTCTTTCTCGAGAATTGATGTCTGGATGGCCTTCATAGAATTTCACTTCTTTGTCATTTTTTATTGTCACCACTCTATTTGTTTCAAGGTCAGAAACAAAGATATTATAATTTATCCCTGTAGCAATGCTGTACGGAGATTTAAATAATTGTTCGCCATTATGTTTGTCGTACCTCACAAGATGTTTTCCATCTTGGTCCATGATGATGACAGCTCCATTTGTTCCATATCTGTCAGTTGCGCCTACAATAAGGTTATTTTTGTGAGTCAAATGAACACTAGTAGCAATCATAGGATGAACTGAGTACTTAGAGTCAACTATCTGTCCTGTCTGTGGGTTATAGATCTTTACAGTGCTAGAAAGTCCACTGACGATCAATAATGATCCTGACGGTGAAATGGCTAATCCATAAACCTCTGCATTAAATCTTGACCTTATCTTTACTTTGTCCTTGTCTTGATTTACATGTTGAAGTTTGTCCAATTCCCAATCTGCTATAAATAAAGACCCATCTAGAGAAATAGCCATGTCAGTAATAAGTTTCATATCTACTTCATACTTCTGTTTCACTTTAAAAATTATTCTTCTATCGTGGCCTATGAATTTAATGTCTATCACTCGATGGCCCTTACATATTTTTGCATGAAACTTGTTTGTACAAGTTTCACACATAAGTAACTTACATTTAATGCATTTGTATTTAATTTGTTTGTCAGTCTCACATAGTCTACATCCTAATGGAATCTGAGCTGAACTTGAAGAAGCCATGTTTTCCCAGCCACTACCTTAAGTTATGAGAACTCTCCTCTTATGATTTAAGAATATGATAACTGTGTATGCATACAGATTTTGTATTTCAGTGATAAAATTATCAGTCAATATTTACAAGAATTTCAAGTCATTGATATGAAAATACCATTGATGCTTAGTTCTGTCGTCTTAAGTTATCTCCAGTTCATTTGTTTATTTTAGCTCAAATCGACTGCAAATCACTGTTAATGCTACATGTGTTGATAAAATATGCTTTAAATAGCATTCACAGTTTTGACATGAACATTTGTTAAATTATTCGTGCAGTACCAATTTTCGTGTTTTTCATAGATTCCAGTTAACCATGGAAAAGGGATTCATCTGTGAGCTATCTTCACATTGACAAATTAATGCAACTAATACAAACCCAAAATTTAAATCCAAAAATTGTCTTTTTATGTAAAACCACGAAAATTGATACCTATAAATATTAATAGTACTGTGCAAAAATGTTAATTACCTCTTGATCTGGGCATTAAAACAATTAACTTATCCCATGTCATCAAAGGTGAAAAGTAACTGCATTAATTACTCACTGTTTCTGCTGTTGCTTCTTCAGCCCACATTTTCCATTGTTTTTTTTTGTGTATTCTTGTCTTTTCTCATGTTTCTATTAATTTCTTGTCTGAGAATTTGTGCTGTGTTTCAATTCTATGTTATATTTTTATCGTCTGATTTGTCTATTTTGTTTATGTTTACCTTTTAACTATGGTCTACACTTAACATTGTTCTTTTATTTTTTTACATTCACATATGGAGACCACTATGCAATATTGATTTTTATTTTATTGATAACACAATTCAAAAAGTGCCGTACTCATGGTACTGGTTTACCAATTATAAATGTTATAGAAGGGTACTAGACAAATACTATGAAAACTTGTTAATCCCAATAGTCCAGATTCTATTTTGTCATTTCTTTTTAAATAGTGGCTTGAACTAGGTTTAACAAATATATATACCCGTAGTCCCTTACTGCTGTAACGTTCCATGTATATTGACAATTTTAAAGTATTCCATCCAGTTGAATATTAACTAGAGGCTCCCTGATCTCTTATGCCAAAGTTTGAATAAATTTCACAAACTTTCAAGTATACAAAGTTGCAAAACAATCCCTTCAGTGGTTTCCATGGTTTCAGAGAAGATTTTTGGAAATCAGTTTAAATTTATAGAAAAATACAGTTAAAGGGTAATAACTCCTGTAGGGACCTTTTGATGCTGAACAAGGAAGGTTGCTTCGGATTTTCTCTATCTCTTATACTTTTCGCGTTATAAGCTAAAAACAATGGTCTGACCCCCCTGTTCTATTTTTAGCAATGGCAGCCATGTTGGTTGGTCGACGTGTATATAATTCACAAACTTGGTAGAGGACATCCTAAAGATCAAGTATACGAAGTATCAATGCAATCCCTTTAATGGTTTCAGAGAAGAAGATTTTTGAAAATCAGTTAAAATTAATGGAAAAAAAACAGCTAAAGGGGAATAACTCTTAAATGGCTGATCTGACAATTTTAACCCTGAAATCATTTTTGTAGATCTCAATGAGCTTAACAATTCAGCAATGCTAACTTTTCCTCTAGCTCTAACGGTTTTCAAGATATTGTCCAAAAACTGGAAAAAATGGTCAATTTTGATGATTAAAGGGCAATAACTCCTATAAATTGCATTGACCTTATGTTATGAAAAATAGACTACAAATTAGCATGTGTTTTGTTTTATTCTGTATTTTTGTGGAAAAAAAACTTTTCTATTCAGTTGCTGTATTCTACATTTAGTTTTTCTTTTCTCTTGCACTTTTAAGATTTACCCTGCAAGTATTACTTTTATTTGACAAGACTTTACTTCTACAGTAATTACTAAATTGACATACAGACTACTTGGTAAAGGACCCACCAAAAATGTGCGTGTGTGTGTTATGGTTTAACGCCTTTTTCGACGCATTTAGGCTATACAGGGCGGTCAGTTTAATGGTGGAGGAAACTGGAGTATCCGGAGTAAACCACCCACCTATCACGTACAAGTAAGGAAGTCTCTTTTTGTAAACTACAAACAAGACTCGAACACCACCTGAGAGGTATTAGAACCAGCGCCTTATACCACTCGGCCACCTAGACCCCCCCCCAAACTGTGCCACAGCAAGAGAAACTGATGTAAAAGCAGAAGATTTCAGTTTATTCCGTGGTTAAAGGTAATTCATAAACTAGAGGCTCCCAGGAGCCTGAATCGCTCACCTGATCTTTTATGCCAAAGTTTGAATAAATTTCACAAATTTTCAAGTGTACAAAGTTGCAAAACAATCCTTTCAGAAGTTTCAGTGAAGATTTTTGAAAATCAGTTTAAATTAATAAAAAAAACAGTTAAAGGGCAATAACTCCTATAAGGACCTTTTTATGCTGAACAAGAAAAGTTGCTTCGGATTTTCTCTATCTCTTATACTTTTCGAGTTATAAGCAAAAAACAATGGTCTGACCCCCCTGTTCTATTTTTAGCAATGGCGGCCATGTTGGTTGGTCGATATGTATATAATTCACAAACTTGGTAGAGGACATCCTAAAGATCAAGTGTACCAAGTTTCAAAGCAATCCCTTTAGTGGCTGCAGAGAAGAAGATTTTTGAAAATCAGTTAAAATTAATGGAAAAAAACAGTTAAAGGAGAATAACTCTTAAATGGCTGATCTGACAATTTTGAACCTGAATCATTTTTGTAGATCTGAATGAGCTTAACATTTCTTCAATGCTAACTTTTCCTCTAGCTCTAACGATTTTCAAGATATTGTATAAAAACTGCAAAATGGTCAATTTTGACGATTAAAGGGCAATAACTCCTATAAGGAGTCGTTTCACAATTTTGACGCAATGGAGAGATTTGTAGAGCTTTTGATGCTGAACATGAAAGGTTGCTTCAGATTTTCTCTATCTCTTATACTTTTTGAGTTATAAGCCAAAAACAATGGTCTGACCCCCCTGTTCTATTTTTTAGCAACGGCGGCCATGTTGGTTTGTGGACGTGTATATAATTCACAAACTTGGTAGAGGACATCCTAAAGATCAAGTAAACCAAGTTTCAATGCAATCCCTTCAGTGGTTTCAGAGAAGAAGATCTTTGAAGAAAAGTTAACGGACGGACGGACGACGGACGACGAACTGATGATGGACGCTTAACGATGACAATAGCTCACATGACCCTTCGGGTCAGGTGAGCTAAAAACATGAATGAAGAATATTAGAAGAAAAAATCTGTCTGTGTAAAAAATGGCCGGATTTCATTCAACAGGAAGTAGATGAACGAAAGACCTGAAATCGAATACCACGTTATGGAATTCCAACCTGATGCTGTATACCTATTGTCAAGTGGCTGTGATTAGTAGTTTCTGAGAAACTGTTACGAAAGTTTCTTTATTTTCCGCCCGACATTCACCATTGATCAACTCGAATTTTCCACTCCGTGAAATCCGGCAAACAGCCAACGTCGACTGGGTCCCTTATTACTTAGCTTTGTGCAGGTATTATCACAATGTATTCCCACGATAAAAAAATGATTTTTAGTACTGGATGGGTGTTGTTCTTATTCACTTTATGTAGATAGGATGAAATACAAATGACAACAAAGTTCCAGACAATAAATTTTGCTACGCCTGACGCGCGTTTCGTCTATTCAAGACTCATCAGAGGCGTCTGAAAATGCTAACACTATATGATTATGAAGAGCATAGAACAGTAAAACCAAAAATACCAAACGATGGAACCAAATTATTACTAAGATGATCAACCTATGTCTGGGGTAGAAAGAACCTTTGGGTTTAGACAATGTTAATATTTAATCGAATAATCCAAAGCTTTGATGTGTTCTCCAAAACTAAGTGTTGTTGCCAGAGCGGGCTAATCTCGGGTAATTAAAACTCCACCACTAGTTCTTACTTTCACTGTTATTCGAAATACAAATGACAACAAAGTTCCAGACAATACATTTTGCTACGCCTGACGCGCATTTCGTCTATTAAAGACTCATCAAAGGCGCTCTACCAAAAATACTGAAAATGCCAACCACTATATGATTATGAAGAGCATAAAACAGTAAAACCAAAAATACCAAACTGGGGAAACAGATTATTACAAAGATGATCAATCTTTGTCTGGGGTAGGAAGAACCTTTGGGTTTAGACAATTTTGATATATAAACGAATAATGTAAATCTTTGATGTGTTCTCCAACACAAAAGTGTTGGTGCCGGAGCGGGCTAACCTCTGGAAATTAAAACCCCACCCGCAGTGCTAACCTTCACGGGTGTTCGAAATACAAATGACAACAAAGTTCCAGACAATAAATTTTGCTACGCCTGACGTGCGTTTCGTCTATTCAAGACTCATCAGATGCGCTCTACCAAAAATATTGAAAATGCCAAACAATATATGATTATGAATAGCATAGAACAGAAAAACCAAAAATACCAAAGTGGGGAACCAAATTATTACTATGATGATCAACCTATGTCTGGGGTAGGAAGAACCTTTGGGTTTAGACAATTTTGAAATTTAAACGAATAATTTAAAGCTTTGATGTGTTCTCCAACACAAACGTGTTGGTGCCGGAGCAGGCTAACCTCGGGGAATTAAAACTCCACCAGCAGTGCTAACCTTCACGGGTGTTCGAAATACAAATGACAACAAAGTTCTAGACAATAAATTTTGCTACGCCTGACGCGCATTTTGTCTATTCAAGACTCATCAGAGGTGCTCTACCAAAAAATACTGAAAATGCCAAACACTATATGATTATGAAGAGCATAGAACAGTAAAACCAAAAATACCAAACTGGGGAACCAGATTATTACTAAGATGATCAACCTATGTCTGGGGTAGGAAGAACAATCATTTTAGTATTTTCATTTTCTCTATCTTTACATCAGACATATTTTGTTCACAAAAAAAGTTGAAAGACGGACGAATAGACTAAAGGACTAACAGACAGATGGACAAAGAGAAAACTATAGGGCTTCGCATTTTCGATGCAATGCCCTTATTATGCTTTTTAAAAGGAACCTTAAATAAATGATAGTCAATATCAGTAATGCGTGACAGATATTTAACAGTGGTGATATATAACCAAAAACCTATTGATTTTTTTTCTTTTTACTTTACTTAAAACTCAATCATGTTACCTTTAAAGTCAATAGCAACATGCACTTCAAACAGTGCAGGCCTTTCAATTTGTTTGTCAATGACATTTAAAATACATAAGTATAACGTAGTTTTTAAATGATTACTAAGAGAAATTAATGACAAAGTAACCCAAACAAATATGGCATTTTCTAATTCAATTAAGAAAATTCAGATTCCAATAGGATGTAGATTTTGTAAGACTGACAATCAAATCAGATATAAATGTATCACTTGTGATTTGCTTATGTGTGAAACTTGTACAAAACAGAGCCATGCTAAGACTTATAAGGACCATCAAGTTATAAACATTAAAAGCATAGGTCAGGACGCAAATGATTCTGTCAATTTATTTCAGTTCAGTGTGAAAGAGCAGCTCGAGGTAGATATGAAACATGTTCATTATATGGCTATTTCTCCAGATGGATCTTTATTTATAGCAGATTGGAAATCAGAATAAAAAGCTTCGCCGAGCGCAGCATGATACGACCGCAACATGTTGAACCCTGTACATTTTAGACCCAATATGGATAGTCTATTGCTCTGGACACATGCAGCCCATGGTGGACTGACAAAGATTTTTGACACATGCTTCTCTGATGGACTTTCGACCCAGGGGGTAAAAATATAAATTTTCAATTTTGTATTCTACTCTTGAAAAGAATAATGTTTGGGGAAGCAATGAAAAATTGAAGCAGAAATTTT
Organism: Arcuatula senhousia; assembly: GCA_963971305.1. Lineage (NCBI taxonomy): Eukaryota > Metazoa > Mollusca > Bivalvia > Mytilida > Mytilidae > Arcuatula > Arcuatula senhousia. The sequence goes on from OZ020308.1 coordinate 33,690,622, forward strand.
TTAAAATTATGATTACGGCCCCTTTGGTAATGAGCGAAAAAAAGGTAGGGGTCGCAAAAATTTATTCTTAAATTTAGAATTGCTACTTGGCAAGGATGAAATTGTAATAAAAAAATTTAAAATCAGACCAGAAATAAAAAAGTTACGATTTTGGTCCCTTTTGGTGCCTAATACATGTAACATAACAGTAACAAGAATTTTTAAAAAATCAATTTCGGCCCCTTTTGGCCCCTTATTATGTAACAGGTGAAAGAGGGGTGGGGTTGCAAAAATAATTTCTCAAATTTGGATTCACTACTTGACAAAAAGAAACTTGCAAAAAAAATTTCAAAAACAAACTAGAAATTAAAAAAGTTTTGATTATGGCCCCTTTTGGCCCCTAATTACATAACAAGTGAAAAAGGGGATGGTGAAAAAAAATAATTCTCAAATTTGGATTCGCTACCTGACAAGAATAAACTTGCAAAAAAAATTTCAAAATCGGACCACAAATAAAAAAAGTTTCGATTTTGGCCCCATTTGGCCCCTAATTACCTAATAGGGGAAAAAGGGGGGGTCGCAAAAATTAATTCTTAATTGTGTAAATGAGCTAAACATTTAAGCAAGCAACAGCTTCTCTCTACCTGCTATAGTTTTCATTTCATAGGCCAAAAACATGAAAAAACATTATTTTAGGGGCTGTAGCCCCTATAAGGGGTCATCTGACAACTTCGACCCTATGGAGTTTTTTGTAGAGCTAAATGAGCTGAACAATTAAGCAAGCAACAGCTTTTTGCTATCTGCAATAATTTTCATACTATAGGGCAAAAACATGAAAAAATGCTATTTCTCACCTTTAAGGGGCCGTAACCCCTATAAGGGGTCTTCTGACAACTTCGACCAAATGGAGACTTTTGTAGAACTTTTGATCCTGAAGCAGTAGGGTGGCATCAGATTTCATCTATCTCTTATACTTTTTGAATTACAAGCCAAAAACAGTAGTCTGACCCCATGGTCTATTTTTAGCCACGGCGGCCATGTTTTTTGACGAATCAGAAATCGAAACATTACTATAGTGCAGGACACCCTAATGATCAATCATACCAAGTTTCGTTAAATTCTGTTTAGTAGTTTCAGAGGAGAAGAATTGAAAAAGTTATTGTAAGAACAAACAAAAAAGTTGCAATTTTGGCCCCTTTTGGCCCTTAATTTCTAAACGAAAAAAGGGGGGACTCCCAAAATCAATCCCATCCATCCTTTAATGGTAAGAAATATCATTGTCAAATTTCATTGCATTTGGATAACTAGAACTAAAGTTATCGTGTATACACTAAAGTTAACGGACGACGACGACGACGACAACGACAACGACAACGACGACGACAGCATCATACCATTATACGTCCGCAAATTTTTTGCGGTCGTATAAAAAGGGGGATCACAAAAATTTATTCTCAATTTTGTATCTGCTTTTTGACAAGAACAAACATGCAAAAAAAAATTTCAAAATCGGACCACAAATAAAAAAGTTTCGATTTTGGCCCCATTTAGCCCCTAATTACGTAGTAGGGAAAAAAGGGGGGGTCGCAAAAATTAATTGTTAATTTTGTATCTGCTATTTGACAAGAACAAACATGCAAAAAAAAAATTTCAAAATCGGACCACAAATAAAAAAGTTTTCATTTTGGCCCCTTTTGGCCCCTAATTAAACAACGGGGAAAAAGGGGGCGCAAAAATTCATCAGGTTCATTCTTTTATTGTAAGAAACATTCTTGACAAATATCACATGAATAGGCCAACTAGGACCAAAGTTATGGTGGAAACAAGTAAAATATTTGAATTTTTTGCCCCTTTTGTGCCCCTAATTTCGAAACAAAAAAAGGGGGGACACCCAAAATCAATCCCATTCATCCTTGTATGGTAAAAAACATCACTGTCAAATTTCATAGCAATCAGATAACTAGATCTAAAGTTATTGTGGAAACAAACAAAAAAGTAGTATTTTTGGCCCTTTTTTGGCCCCTAATTTCTAAACGAAAAATGGGGGGACCCCCAAAATCAATCCCATTCATCCTTTTATGGTAAAGAACATAATTTTCAAGTTTCATAGCAATCGGATAACTTGAACTAAAGTTATTGTGGAAACACTAAAAAGTTAACAGACAACGACGACGACGACAACGACGACAACGACGACGACGACGACAGCATCATACCATAATACGTCCGCAAATTTTTTGCGGTCGTATAAAAACTTCAACGTGTAAACCTAGAAGATGAGATGGTAAAACTCATATCAACATCCAATATTCAGGTATTTGGATTAGCCATCTCTCCTTCGGGGTTACTTTTAATTATACCCGAGCAATCTAACAGTCTTAAGATCTACGATGTTGTGACAGAACAGATTGTAGATTCTAAGTATTCAGTCAATCCAATGATAGTACTATGTGTTTATGTGACTAACAATAAACATATTATAGTGGGTGCTAATGATGGAAATGGAAATTATGGAGCTGTCATCATCATGGACCAGGATGGAGAACATCTAGTGGAATATGACTATCATAATGGTGAACAGTTATTTAAGTATCCTTTGAGCATTACAACAGGGATAAATGGTAACCTGTTTGTTTCTGACCCTTATAAAAACAGAGTGGTGACAATCAAACATGATGGAGATGTAATATTCTATGAGGGCCATCCAGACATCAGTTTTCGTGATCCAGGTCATTTAATAAGAACTCATAATGACAATATTCTGGTAATTGATATTGAAACTGACTGTTTCCATATCTTAAGTGGTGATGGTGAGGGTATTACATACTACAATCCTAGAAATATTGGGATAGATCTTCCATATTGTCTGGCTTTATCTCCATCAGGGGGTATCTATGTAGGATGTCTGAACGAAGATAATGAATCAGAGGACAAAAAGGCAAAGATGTATGAACTTGAATTCTCTGGATTTTAGCTTAAAAATCGAATCAGGATGGCCAAAACAACATTATGAAAAGATATGTAGACAGTGCAGCTATAATTGACCAATATCTAAATTAAATTAAGATGTTGACTATTTTTTTATGAATTGAATATCAAAAGTGAAAATGTAACATACTAAGTAACACAATATTAGTACAAACATAATGCTTCTATATCGGAAAATTGAATCAACTTCGTTACCCGATATCGGACCTATAAAAAAGACTTATCTGCTTAAAATGAGATCCCACACAAGTGTTTACATTCTTCAGAATTTAATCAACAAGCCAAAATGTTACCATTATCTGCTATGGAAAAATATTTAGTACCATTTAGCCAAATAATTTAAAAGATAGCGATCGGTACAATAAGGAACTATTGAAAGTTAAGAAAATAAATTAAATTTAACTGCCGTATAAGTTTTTTTTCGCGGGATCTAAATTTCGTGGATTTCTGAAAAAATGGAAGATATTTTTTCGCGGAACTGAATTTTAGCGATTATAACATGTGACTCTACACTGTACATATGCTATCAACGAACTTTTATTTTCGCGGGTTTATATTTTCGCGAGTTGGAAACTACCGCGAAAATAGCGAAAATTAGATACCTGCGAAAAAATAACTTATACGGTATTAGTTCATGCGAGAATGAAGTAATTTGCATAAATATAGTGCAACTTTAAGAAAAAACTGCAAACATTTGATTGTTGAATTTTATAAAACTATCCAAGATAACAACAATTTGACTATTCAAACTATTTTGCTTTTTAACAGATTTTTTTTCAAATAAACCACCGAATCCACTTGCTTTACATCATTCTTGGATCTACATCTCGGGTGGTCATCTCAATACTAAACATTTCGATGAAAGAGACGATTTTAATTTTAGATTATCAATTGTCCTAACCTGGAAAGTAACATACCAACGTCACCTGCATACGGTGTCTATATATATTTCACAACTAATTCGATATGCCAGGTGTTGTTCACATTTTTCAGATTTGTTTTATCCAACAATGCTTTCTCCTTAACCGACTATTAGACCACGGTTATAAGAATATACGTCTAATACGATCTCTAAAAATTCTTTTTCGTTATCAGCAACTGGTAGAAAAATTGAATATCAAGTCAGACGAAATGGTCAGTTTTTTCTTTGATTAGTGTTTGGCTGGTTGATGTACTGATATGATCACCTTAGCATCCCTAATATGTCTACACAAACCTGATGTGTTTTGTGTAACTACTTGACCCAAAAATCGCAATGACAGGGGGAAGTTTGGCGCACCTTTAAACATGGTTTAACCCACCATTGCTTTTTAAATGCCTGTACCAAGCCAGGACCATTGCGATCTTCAATTTTACCGGTATTTCTTCCTTGTTTTGTGTGTTGTCTTATGGACATTCGAGATTGATCCTCCAAGTTCGGTAATTTTGTTATTACCTTTATTCTCTATATAAAGAGAAAACAAATCAGGAAATAACCACAAATACTCAAAAGCAATATCATGTTTAAACTTTTTGATATGTAAACAGACGCATCTAGTAACTTAGCCTGGTTAAAAATACTTTGAAGAAAAGGTGCAAAAGCAACAACTTTAAAAAGATTCACTTACCAACATTTCTGCTTTCGATGATCATAATCATTCCCTCTTCTGACGGGTTTGATACAAGCCGATTAGAGCAGTATAACGAACAACGTTTTGAAACAGGATGGTAATGTCCTAATAGACATTTTGGATTCCATAAACATTGGCAGGAACAGTCAATTTTGGAACTTACTAATTCATCCCAAATTTTACTCTCAGCATTAACTATGCTCTGATTATGAACAGTCGAAATCTTGGATTGCTCCATATTTGCTAGAAGGTGCTTTACAAACAAATTCATTAGAAACAAAAATGAATTGACTAGATTCATTTTCAGTCCGGTTCCTTCTGAAGGTGAAGTTGAGCCAAACATGTATATATATATGTTACAGTAAATTCGTGTAATCAGTAAATACACGAATTTCCTAAAGTTATCAGTAAATTCATGTATTAACTGGGCGATTTAGGAAATACATGTAATTCCTAAGTTGACCAGTAAATACGTGTATTTACTGATTTTTCTTGCACATTTTACACGTATTTACTGGACATGGTTGGTGACACCAAATGTAGTATCTAACTTCAATTTTAGGTTAAAAACATCAAATTTTTGTTATGCTTAACATTTATTAAGGGCTTAATTATATCAAAATCAGGTCGAAATACAAACAAAATTAATATTAACCATAGGTGGGTGAGTGAGTTGGTGTTTTATGTCTTTGCAAGACTATATATTCAAAGACGATGAACATGAAAAAGATTATAAAATGAACATGAATTGATGATGAAAAATATGGGGTTGGGGTGGGAAACATAGGGCCAATAAATTTTAAAGAGCAGTACAGAATAAAGGATGGGAAATTTAGCCTATGTGGTACACTACTTGGCATGCAGTCCACAATGGGATCTTTTACTATTAATCATAAAGCAATTTAGAATCTGTAACAAAATGAAAATGTTGTAAAAATGTACAAGTCACAAACATATGTCAAATTTGTTAAGAATAGTAAAATGCTCATAACATATTGTTGGTGTTTGCTGGTTTTGTCCTTTTGATTTTCGGATACCCCATTGGTACCTCTGCTTCTTTCATTGTTTTTGTATTAACTTTATAACAAATTTGACACAGAAAATGATATAATCAACAAAGTTTTATCTTCCATAATAAGTATCAGTAAAAACGTGTAAAATCTCTTCAAAAGTTCAGGAAATTCATGTATTTACTGACCATTTTTAGTAAATACACGTATTTACTGGGTGCCTTAGTAAATTCACGTATTTACTAAATTTCAGTAAATACGTGAATTTACTGATTACACATATTTACTGTAACATATATATATATGGCTTACATTGCCAAGGTGACAGAGATTGATCTAAGACAGATAGCATGCACATACTTTTTATTTAATTCTAATTTTTACATTAATCAGTGTCCTTTACAGAGTCTTATTTTCCAATATATATTTTGTCATATGTAGGCATAGCGACACTGAGTGAAATATAGCATATGCACAAAAGGTAGTACAAAATGCATATAATTATCGTTGCGTCCATCCTATATATCATTTAACTAACTCTTGAGGGAATGTGAATAATTAAATGTTATAACCTTTTGCTTAAAAGAAATATTGAAAATTGAAATGTTCAATGTTATATGTTGAGACGATAATATATAAATGAATTATTTGCTCCCTAAGTTAGATATGTATCAGTATCATACAAATATTTAGCGGCAAAAATCATAACAAACTTGCAGTTTTAATGAAGTAATTTCATGGTTTCACTTCGAATTGAGCATAAAATATATGACCGTCCGTACATGTTCGGTCCATCATTATTGTTTTTATTTTGGAAAAAATGCCGGTAGATTATTCATTAAGCAAGGGTACAGGATATGTTTACGTTTATAAAAAAAAACTAGTAATCTTTGCAGATGAGTTCCGGGAGTTGTAACCGCTCTTTCCTCAGATTTTTTTCCGTGTAGATTTTCGGCAAAACTGGTATAATCCCTTCCTTTCGTCCACTGTATATGAAAAATCACTTTTTGAAAGTGTGTTTGATGAATACAATTAAACTAGGAAAAACCCGCGAATTCGCGGGAAAAACAATCGTTGGTTCCTTTACCAAATATTACACAATAAAACATTGCAGTTGCGTGACCTTATTTTTTTTTCATTTTCAGATCAGAATAAACTGCTTAGTCTCGGGCGCCAAATGCCCTCTCGGACACTTCCTATCGCTTTTTAGCATGACCGCTGGAGTGTAATTCCGGAACGATGACGGCTATACCGTTTCCGGATCAATTAATTAGGTTAATTAGCAAACTGCAGACATAATTGCATATGTGTTAATGAAATTTTAAAAGGGCACAACCATCCCCTATTTTTGATATATGAAGCTTAGTCGTAGCATTTGTTGTTTAGGCTGCAACCCGGCTAACAAAAAACGCTTCGTTATTTTAGTAGTATAGATGTTGCTATTATATGAAGCAGTCAGTTAGGTTTAAATGCTAATACGTATTACTCTATTTTATTCAAAAGGTTGGGCGGAGCTTAAATTTCTCAGTGTTTTAGGCGAGATTTAAACGAAGAACCCCGAAATAATTGACCCGTGACCAACCCGGTCAATAAAATAGAGTAATATCTCCCATCAAAAGCATTGGAATGACATTCTCACTTTAATTTTCTGTCTTTAATAAAATGGCGTTAAATTTTAAAGTCGTAAAGCACGACGATAAATAGCTTTTTGTGATTTTATTATAACAAATTTATTGATAGTATGTAACTGTCATAATGTTTTGGTTCATAGAAGCCATAAACATATTTTTCATGATTCACTATTATTAACAAATATCTATCATAATTTTTTTTATTTGATGAGAGAATATTATTTATTTATACCATTTTACCCAAATATTTCAAAACATTTATTTTGCATCATTGACTAATGCATCTGAAAAATCTGTTTTAAGTAAAACTAGCTACTAGTTAATCAACATTAATCAACTAAATATAGGAAGCTTGTATGATACCTGTTTGCACTGTTGACTAAAAAGTGCGACAAACAATTATTATGTTGTTTTGCAAGGAAAACTTTTGAGGGTTCATTTTCACAACCATATTTAAAAAATAACAATTCGAACCTAATTTACGTTTTCTGTCTTTAAACGAAACCTTATGGGACGAACCATTTAACTTGAAGTTGGGGCTTGGTTTTTTGTTTTGATCAGACAATGTTTTTCACGGAAAAAAAAATTCAAAGGCGTCACGACAGAAGATTGTTTTTTATTATTATCATTATTTTACATTTTTTTTTCTTACCCTCTGCTGCCAAAATATTTTTTTTATAAAAAAATACTTCAGAATATTTTTTGGGACCCCCCCTATTTGAGTTAAATGGTCGGTCGCCTAGATGATTACAGAAGTCAAAATTATCGAAAGTTTGCAAAACTTTCAAGTATATTAAATATATGAAAGAATGACATTTTCAATTATAAGTTACCCCTGCTCTTGATAAAATGTGAGTTTGTGTGGCCGTCTCTTACAGTAATAGTTGGCTGTACTAGGTTTATGACAAAGTATCATCACTATCGTGTTGCTGTATGATTTCACCAGCTTTAATTCTGAATTACAAATACAAAACGCGGGTATGAACGGTTAATTTGGATATGCTCTATATCGTTATTTCAAGGAGTAACATCTCATCAGTAGCATTTGAATGAAAAAAACATAGGAAGATCACATACCAAAACTGTTGAACACGAAAAGTACTCAAAACCAAAACGTTCGAACAAGGAAGCCAAATCCAGCAGATTTTGGATCAGTTTGGAGAGATAAACCATTGTTTAAAACAGAAATCACCACAAAACATTCGACAAATTTACCATGCATAAAAACCAAGAATCAGACCGAATGTTTAGAGGATATCTATCAAACAAAATTTTAGTTTCACAATTAAAAGTAATTTTGCATGTTATCTATTCGTTTTTATTTCTATCGAAGGAAGAAAAAATAAACTAAAAATAGAAGATTATTAAAGTATTCAATCTAGTTAAAAATTTGGAAAACATGTTCCTGAATAGAAAAATAGACACTCAAATAATTTATTTTTGTTTTACAAATTTCTTAGATAAGAAGGTCAAACACATGCATAAAATGCTAAATTATTAATATATTTATCCTTACACAAGAGCAATGCATTTTAATTGTTTTTGGTATATAAAATCAAGACATATTTTTAAAGTCAGCTTTACATATTGTTTGTCCTCTAGCACTGTCCATTTCTATTCAATGTCAAATGTTTGTTTTTCTAAACTAAAATCCAGAATATTCAAGTTCGTACAACTTAGCCTTTGTATCTTCTGGTGCCTCCCTTCTATCAGCAGATCCCACATAAATACCCCCAGATGGCGATAAGGCAAGGGACCAGGAATGTATTATCCCGATATCTTTAGGATTATAGTATGTAATACCCTCACCATCATTACTGAGGATATGGAAACAGTCGATCTCATAGTCTATAACCAGCATGTTGTCATTGGGTGTTCTTATTAGATGACATGGTTTAAAGAGTCTTTCTCGAGAATTGATGTCTGGATGGCCTTCATAGAATTTCACTTCTTTGTCATTTTTTATTGTCACCACTCTATTTGTTTCAAGGTCAGAAACAAAGATATTATAATTTATCCCTGTAGCAATGCTGTACGGAGATTTAAATAATTGTTCGCCATTATGTTTGTCGTACCTCACAAGATGTTTTCCATCTTGGTCCATGATGATGACAGCTCCATTTGTTCCATATCTGTCAGTTGCGCCTACAATAAAGTTATTTTTGTGAGTCACATGAACACTAGTAGCAATCATAGGATGAACTGAGTACTTAGAGTCAACTATCTGTCCTGTCTGTGGGTTATAGATCTTTACAGTGCTAGAAAGTCCACTGACGATCAATAATGATCCTGACGGTGAAATGGCTAATCCACAAACCTCTGTATTAAATCTTGACCTTATCTTTACTTTGTCCTTGTCCAGATTTACATGTTGAAGTTTGTCCAATTCCCAATCTGCTATAAATAAAGACCCATCTAGAGAAATATCCATGTCAGTAATAAGTTTCATATCTACTTCATACTTCTGTTTCACTTTAAAAATTATTCTTCTATCGTGGCCTATGAATTTAATGTCTATCACTCGAAGGCCCTTACATATTTTTGCATGAAACTTGTTTGTACACGTTTCACACATAAGTAACTTACATTTAATGCATTTATATTTAATTTGTTTGTCAGTCTCACATAGTCTACATCCTATTGGAATCTGAACTGAACTTACAGAAGCCATGTTTTCCCAACCACTACCTTAAGTTATATGAACTCTCCTCTTATGATTTAAGAATATGATAACTGTGTATGCATACAGATTTTGTATTTCAGTGATAAAATTATCAGTCAATATTTACAAGAATTTCAAGTCATTGATATGAAAATACCAATGATGCTTAGTTCAGTCGTCTAAAGTTATCTCCAGTTCATTTGTTTATTTTGGGTCAAATCGACTGCAAATCATTGTTAATGCTGCGTGTGTTGATAAAATATGCTTTAAATAACATTCACAATTTTGACATTAACATTTGCAGGGATGTCCAAAATCAGTTTTATTTAATCCCTGACATTTGTTAAATTATTCGTGCAGTACCAATTTTCGTGTTTTTCATAGATTCCAGTTAACCATGGAAAAGGGATTCATCTATGAGCTATCTTCACATTGACAAATTAATGCAACTAATGCAAACCCAAAATTTAAATCCAAAAATTGTCTTTTTAGGTAAAACCGCCGAAAATTGATACCTCTAAATATTAATAGTACTGTGCAAAAATGTTTATTGCCTCTTGATATGGGCATTAAAACAATGAACTTATCCCATGTCATCAAAGGTGAAAAGTAACTGCATTAATTACTAACTGTTTCTGCTGTTTCTTCTACAGCCTGCACGTTTTCCATTGTCTTTCTGTATTCTTGTCTTTTCTTTTAATTTCTTGTCCCTGATAAAGGATGTTTGTCTGAGAATTTGTACTGTGTTTGAATTCTATTTCATATTTTTATAATTTCATTTGTCTATTCTGTTTATGTTTACCTTTTAACTACTTTACACTTAACATTGTTCTTTTATTTATTTTTTCCATTCACATATGGATACCACCATGCAATATTAATTTTTACTTTATTGATAACACAATTTAAAAAGTGCCGTACTGGTTTACCAATTATAAATGTCATAGAAGGGTACTAGACAAATACTATGAAAACTTGTTAATCATTCTATTTTGTCATTTGTTTTCAATAGTGGCTTCAACTAGGTTTAACAAATATATATACCCGTAGTCCCTTACTACTGTAACGTTCCATGTATATTGACAATTTTAAAGTATTCCATCAAGTTGAATATTAAAAACACATAACATCTGGTAATAAAGAACGTAGAATACAACAACTGAATAGAAAAGCTTTTTTCCACAAAAATACAGAATAAAACCAAACACATGCTAATTTGTAGTCTATTTATCATAACATAAGGTCAACAGTCAGGGGACCAACTTGTAGAAGTCAGAATAGATATTACTTGTACCAGTAAGATTCTATTTATGGTTTCTTACTCTGTAGAGTCAGATCCAATTCTGACTTCTATGGGTCAGAATGAATCTGACTTGTTAGAGTAAGAATTGTTTCTATTAAATTTGCTCCAATATTCAATGTTTTTGAAATAACATTTCTCAAAACCAATAAATCTTATTCAAATTATTTCACAAGGTCAACAATGACATCCTGCATTTAGGATGAAAGAATCATGAGCAAATAGGAAACAGATTGACTGTAAAGTTTCAATTATCATCAAAGAATTTCATAGCTAATTATCTAAGACTGTCATTTATATCCACGGTTTTGAACACCAATGTGGTTTATACTAGATAAATAATTGTTATTTAATGATTTAAGCATAATTAAAGACCATGGTGTTCACGACCGCCAAAGTAGAGAAATTTACTGCCAAAGGAGGGCAGTAAAATTTTGATTCTGACTTGTACAAGTAAGAATGATATAAAAACAAAAAATCTTAATTACAAACACATGACTATTTTGTAAGATTTATAAATAGATCTCAGTATATAGAAAAGGAATTTAACCATAGAGAATATCTCTTGATAAGAGACTTTGATAAAAAGACATTCTAGTATATTCTACTCGTAGAAGTCAGATTGAAATTTCTAAAAATAAGGAGAAGATAACTCTAGTTTGTTTAATCTGACTTGTACAAGTAAGATTGAATCTGATCATTCTGACTTGTACAAGTTGGTCCCCTGACTGGTCAACGCAATTTATAATTTTTTATTATTATACAAAAATAATATTATTAACTTAAATACATTTAGCTTTTCTTTTCTCTTGCACTTTTAAGATTTACCCTGCAAGATCGGAAGTTTTGTTATTACTTTTTTTTTACAAGATTTTTCTTCTACAGTAATTACTAAATTGAAACACCAGGTTTCTTTCCATGTAATGCACATGGTCGATATCCTCGGTGCTGGATTTGGCTTCCTTGTTCGAACGTTTTGGTTTTGAGTACTTTTCGTTTTCAACTGTTTTGGAATTTGACCTTCCAATGTTTTGGTTTAAATGCTACTGATGAGAGGTTACTCCTTGAAATATCGATATATAGCATATCCAAATTAACTGTTTATACCCGCATTTTGGTATTTGTAATTTTGACATACAGACTACTTGGTAAAGGACCCACCAAACATGTGCGTGCGTGTGTTATGGTTTAACGCCTTTTTCGACGCATTTAGGCTATACAGGGCGGTCAGTTTAATGGTGGAGGAAACCGGAGTACCCGGAGGAAACCACCCACCTTGGGCGAGTAACTGACAAACCTATCACGTACAAGTAAGGAAGTCCCTTTTTTAAACTACAAACAAGAATCGTACACCACCTGAGAGGTATTAGAACCAGCGCCTTATACCACTCGGCCACCTAGACCCCCTCCAAAAATGTGCCACAGCAAGAAAAACTGATGTAAAAGCAGAGGATTTCAGTTTATTCCGTGGTTAATGGTAATTCATTAAAATCATGAATGAAGAATATAAGAATAAAAAATCTGTCTGGTAAAAAATGGCTGGATTTCATTCAACAGGAAGTAGGTGAACTAAAGACCTGAAATCGAATACCACGTTATGGAATTCCAACCTGATGCTGTATACCTATTGTCCGGCTGTGATTAGTAGTTTCTGAGAAACTGTTTCAAAAGTTTCTTTATCGCCCGCCCGACATTCACCATTTATCAACTCGAATTTTCCAGTCCGTGAAATCCGGCAAACAGCCCACGTCGACTCGGTCCCTTATTTCTTAGCTTTGTGCAGGTATTATCAAAATTTATTCCGACGATAAAAAATGATTTTTAGTACTGGATGGGTGTTGTTCTTATTCACTATATGTAGATATGATGAAATACAAATGACAAAAAAGTTCAGGCAATAAATTTTGCTACACCTGACGCGCATTTCGTCTATTCAAGACTCATCAGAGGCGTCTTTACCAAAAATATTGAAAATGCTAACACTATATGATCATGAAGAGCATAGAACAGTAATACCAAAAATACCAAACTAATGAACCAAATTATTACTAAGATGATCAACCTATGTATGTGGTAGGAAGAACCTTTGGGTTTAGACAATGTTAATATTTAAACGAATAATTTAAAGCTTTGATGTGTTCTCCAAAACTAAGTGTTGGTGCCAGAGCGGGCTAATCGCGGGGAATTAAAACTCCACCACTAGTTCCTACCTTCACGGTTATTCGAAATACAAATGACAACAAACCTCCAGACAATTAATTTTGCTACGCCTGACGCGCATTTCGTCTATTCAAGACTCATCAAAGGCGCTCTACCAAAAATACTGAAAATGCCAACCACTATATGATTACGAAGAGCATAGAACAGTAAAACCAAAAAAAAACCAAACTGGGGAAACAGATTATTACAAAGATGATCAACCTTTGTCTGGGGTAGGAAGAACCTTTGGGTTTAGACAATTTTGATATATAAACGAATAATGTAAAGCTTTGATGTGTTCTCCAACACAAAAGCGTTGGTGCTGGAGTTGGCCAACCTCGGGGAATTAAAGCTCCACCAGCAGTACTAACTTGCACGGGTGTTCGAAATAAAAATGACAACAAAGTTCCAGAAAATAAATTTTGCTACGCCTGACGCGCGTTTGACCTTTTCAAAACTCATCAGAGGCGCTCTACCAAAAATATTGAAAATGCCAAACACTATATGATTATGAAGAGCATAGAACAGTATTACCAAAAATACCAAACTGGGGTACCAAATTATTACTAAGATGATCAACCTATGTCTGGGGTAGGAAGAACCTTTGGGTTTAGACAGTTTGGAAGCTTAAAACGAATAATTCAAAGCTTTGATTGTGTTCTACAAACACAAAAGTGTTGGAGCCTGAGCGGGCTAACCTCGGGGAATTAAACCTCCACCAGCAAAGCCAACTTTCACGGGTGTTCGAAATACAAATGACAACAAAGTTCCAGACAATAAATTTTGCTACGCCTGACGCCTGTTTCTTCTATTCAAGCCTCATCTGAGGCGCTCTATCAAAAATATTGAAAATGTCTAACACTTTATGATACTGAAGAGCATAAAATAGAAAAACCAAAAATACAAAACTGTGGAACCAAATTATTACATAGATGATCAACCTATGTCTGGGGTAGGAAGAACCTTTGGGTTTAGACAATTTTAAAATCTAAACGAATAATTTTTTAGCTTTGATGTGTTTTCCAGCACAAAAGGTTTGGTGCCGGAGCGGGCTTACCTCGGAGAATTAACACTAAAACCAGCAGTGCTAACCTTAACGATTGTTCGAAATACAAATGACAACAAAGTTCCAGACAATAAATTTTGCTACGCCTGACGCGCATTTCGTCTATTCAAGACTCATCAAAGGCGCTCTACCAAAAATACTGAAAATGCCAACCACTATATGATTATGAAGAGCATAGAACAGTAAAACCAAAAATACCAAACCGGGGAACCAAATTATTACTAAGATGATCAACCTTTGTCTGGGATAGGAAGAACCTTTGGGTTTAGACAATTTTGAAATCTAAACAAATAATTTAAAGCTTTGATATGTTCTCGAACACAAAAGTGTTTGTGCCGAAGCGGGCTAACCGCGGGGATTTTAAACTAAAACCAGCAGTGCTAACCTTCACGATTGTTCGAAATACAAATGACCACAAAGTTCCAGACAATAAATTTTGCTACGCCTGACGCGCATTTTGTCTATTCAAGACTCATCAGAGGTGCTCTACCAAAAAAAAACTGAAAATGCCAAACACTATATGATTATGAAGAGCATAGAACAGTTAAACCAAAAATACCAAACTGGGGAACCAAATTATTACTAAGATGATCAACCTATGCATGGGGTAGGAAGAACAATCATTTTAGTATTTTCATTTTCTCTATCTTTACATCAGACATATTTTGTTCACAAAAAAAAGTTGAAAGACGGACGAATAGACTAAAGGACTAACAGACAGATGGACAAAGAGGAAACTATAGGGCTTCGCATTTTCGATGCAATGCCCTTATTATGCTATTTAAAAGGAACCTTAAATAAATGATAGTCAATATCAGTAATGCGTGACAGATATTTAACAGTGGTGATATATAACCAAAAACCTATTGATTTTTTTTCTTTTTACTTTACTTAAAACTCAGTCATGTTACCTTTAAAGTCAATAGCAACATGCACTTCAAACAGTGCAGGCCTTTCAATTAGTTTGTCAATGACATTTAAAATACATAAGTATAACGTAGTTTTTAAATGATTACTAAGAGAAATTAATGACAAAGTAACCCAAACAAATATGGCATTTTCTAATTCAATTCAGAAAATTCAGATTCCAATAGGATGTAGATTTTGTAAGACTGACAATCAAATCAGATATAAATGTATCACTTGTGATTTGCTTATGTGTGAAACTTGTACAAAACAGAGCCATGCTAAGACTTACAAGGACCATCAAGTTATAAACATTAAAAGCATAGGTCAGGATGCAAATGATTCTGTCAATTTATTTCAGTTCAGTGTTAAAGAGCAGTTCGCGGTATATATGAAACATATTCATATTATGGCTATTTCTCCAGATGGATCTTTATTTATAGCAGATTGGAAATCAGAAAAACTTCAACGTGTAAACCTAGAAGATGAAATGGTAAAACTCATATCAACATCCAATATTCAGGTATTTGGATTAGCCATCTCTCCTTCGGGGTTACTTTTAATTATACCCGAGCAATCTAACAGTCTTAAGATCTACGATGTTGTGACAGAACAGATTGTAGATTCTAAGTATTCAGTCAATCCAATGATAGTACTATGTGTTCATGTGACTAACAATAAACATATTATAGTCGGTGCTAATGATGGAAATGGAAATTATGGAGCTGTCATCATCATGGACCAGGATGGAGAACATCTAGTGGAATATGACTATCATAATGGTGAACAATTATTTAAATATCCTCACAGTATTACTACAGGGATCAATGGTAACCTGTTTGTTTCTGACCCTTATAAAAATAGAGTGGTGACAATGAAACATGACGGAAATGTGATATTCTATGAGGGCCATCCAGACATCAGTTTTCAGGATCCAGGTCATTTAATAAGAACTCATAATGACAATATTCTGGTTATTGATATCGAAACCGACTGTTTCCATATCTTAAGTGGTGATGGTGAGGGTATTACATACTACAATCCTAGAAATATTGGGATAGACCTTCCATACTCTCTGGCTTTATCACCATCAGGGAGTATCTATGTAGGATGTCTGAACGAAGATAATGAACCAGAAGACAAAAAGGCCAAGCTGTATGAGCTAGAGTTTTCTGGATTTTAGCTTAAAATCATAGTGGAGTGACAGTAACAACATTTTAAATAGATATATCTATACAGTGATATAAGTGAATAAAATACAAAGAGAAAAACGGAAGTTTGACTGAATTTTCATTAATTGTAGATCAAAAGTGAAAGTGAATCAACATAACATTAGGGAGCGACCACTTGATATTTATGGGGGCTATGGTGAAATTTGAAATAAAAAGGCAGGAGGGCAAAAATCCAGAAAATCCAGAAATAAAAGACAGGACAGTGCTTTGAGTAAAAAAGACAGGATGGTAGTTTTGGCTTAAAAATTTATAGTTGCTTTAAAAATAAAAAAAAATAAAATGCGAGCACAAGAACGCAAAAAAAAATCCAGGCTCGACTTTTCCCGAAAATAAAAAGGCAGGACGAAGAAAATATCCATAGCCCCACCCCCTAAAAATCAAATGGTTGCTCCCTTAGTACAAACAGCTTGCTTTTGTGGTTTTAGAATGATTAACACCAATAAAATGGTTGCTCGTTTGCTTTCTTTCAAAGTTTATAATGTGCTATTGTGTTATCAATTATGGATAATTACTGCACATCCCTTCTTTTTATTGTCTACGTTTTGTGCTAGTTACTTTATAATACAATATTATCAAAATATAGAAATGGAGCAGTAGCACAGGACAGTTAATCCTCTCGCCCGTAACATTAAAAAGGTAAGTCAAAGTGACCTAAATCTGGAACGGATGTCAATTACTATCCAAGATATACCCACTTTCCATCATTCCTCTACTAATTGGAATAGCCAAGATATGCACCAATACTTTAACCCGAGTCGTTCATTTAGAAAATGTATGTCAATGTGACCTTTTTTGGTATGATTGCCGATTACTATCCAAGGTGTACCCACTGACCCAATATAATCTCTTGTAGTTGCTGAGATGTGACCTTAAACAAAACTTAAATTTGAATCATTCATCTGGAAAATGTAGGTCAAGTTTACCTAATTTTGGTATGGATGTTGGTTACTGTATAAGATGTTCACACTGAAACAACATCATTTCTCTATCACTTGCAGTTGCAGAAATATGGACCTATACCAAACGATT
Organism: Arcuatula senhousia; assembly: GCA_963971305.1. NCBI lineage: Eukaryota > Metazoa > Mollusca > Bivalvia > Mytilida > Mytilidae > Arcuatula > Arcuatula senhousia. Next base: position 33,708,234 of record OZ020308.1, read on the forward strand.
TATTTATGCGGGAAATATAGGTCAGGTTACCTTCTTTTGGTATGGATGTTGGTTACTATCCAAGATGTAGCCACTGACCTAATATCATCTATCTATCATTTGCCGTTTCTGAGAGATGCCATCATGGACCTTAATCAAAATGTTAAACCAAAGCGTTCATGCGGAAATGTAGGTCAAGGTTACCTTATTTGGGTATGGGTGATGGTTACTATCCAAGATGTACCCACTAGCCAAATATCATTTCGCTATTACTTGCAGTTGCTGAGAAATGGACCTTAACCATAACTTTAACCTGAGTCATTCATGCAGAAAATGTAGGTCAAGGTAACCTTATTTTGGTACGGATGCTGGTTACTGTCCAAGATGTACCCACTTACATATCATCTCGCTATCACTTGCAGTTGCTGAGAAATGAACCTTAACAAAAGCTTTAACCAGTCATTCGTGCAGAAAATGTAGGTCAAGGTAACCTTATTTTGATACAGATGCTGGTTACTATCCAAGATGTTCCCACTGACCCAATATCACCTCGCTATCACTTGCAGTTTCTTAACCAAAACTTTAACCCGAGTCATTCGTGCAGAAAATGTAGGTCAAGGTAAACTTATTTTGGTACGGATGCTGGTTACTATCCAAGATGTACCCCCTGACCCAATATCATCTCTCTATAACTTGCAGTTGCTGAGATATGAACCTTAACCAAAACTTTAACCCGAGTCATTCGTGCAGAAAATTAGGTCAAGATAACCTTATTTTGGTACGGATGCTGGTAATTATCCAAGATGTACCCACTGACCACATATCATCTCGCTATCACTTGCAGTTGCTGAGATATGAGCCTTAACCAAAACATTAACCTGAATCATTCGTGCAGAAAATGTAGGTCTAGGTAACTTATTTTGGTACGGATGTTGGTTACTATACAAGATGTACCCACTGATCCAATATCATCTCTCTATAACTTGCAGTTGCTGAGATATGGACCTTAACTCAAACTTTAACCATTCATTCATGCAGAAAATGTAGGTCAAGGTCACTTAATTTTGGTACGGATACTGGTTACTATCCGAGATGTACTCAATATCATCTCTCTATCACTTGCAGTTTCTGAGATATGGACCTTAATCAAAACTTCAACCTGAGTCATTCTTGAAGAAAATATAGGTCAAGGTCACTTAACTTTGGTACGGATGCTGGTTACTATTAAAGATGTACCCACTGACCACATATCATTTCGATATCACTTGCAGTTGCTGAGATATGTACCTTAACCAAAGCTTTAACAAGAGTCATTCATGCCAAAAATGTAGGTCAAGGTTACCTAATTTTGATACAGATGCTGGTAACTATCCAAGATGTACCCACTGACCCAATATCATCTCCATATCACTTGCAGTTTCTGAGATATGGACCTTAACTAAGACTTTAACCTGAGTCATTCATGCAGAAAATGTAGGTCAAGGTAATCTTAATTTGGTACGGATGCTGGTTACTGTCCAAGATGTACCCACTGACCACATATCATCTCGCTATCACTTGCAGTTGCTGAGATATGAACCTTAACAAAAGCTTTAACCAGAGTCATTCATGCAGAAAATGTAGGTAAAGGTCACTTAATTTTGGTATGGATGATGGTTACTATTAAAGAAGTACCCACTGACCCAATATCATCTCTCTATAACTTGCAGTTGCTTAGATATGGACCTTAACTAAATTTTTTACCTGAGTCATTCTTGCAGAAAATATAGGTCAAGGTCACTTAATCAAATTTTGGTACAGATGCTGGTTACTTCGCAAGATGTACCCACTTACCAAATATCATCCCTCTTTGATGTTTAGTTCCAAAGTTATTGACAAATCAAAAACCATTATGTAGTACAAATGTACAAACAAACAAACATAAAATACCCTCCCCACCTCAGTTGGGCTTGGGGATAATAAAATATTTTCCCTGCTCGCCCATCCATGCCAAACATTCACTATTTCATAACCTTGATTTTCAATATGTGAAACCAGGTAAAAAAAAACCTAAAAATATAAGAATATATTGTATCTATCAGATCATTAAATACATTAATATGTAAATATAATAATTTTCACAGAGATCACAGAAAATATACAAGTGAGTTTAAAAATATGTATATATAAAGTGTAAGCGTGTAAAATAAAGCTACTTGTTTCACAAAGACCATGCCTTCAATATTAAGGTAGCACAATACAAAGATTTTTGGCCCAACCATTATATTTTCTATTTAAACCAACATAACTTTCTTATTATTTCACTAATTTTAATAAAAAGGACATCATTAGATAGAGGAACACTATCAGATGATACCTCCACAAATTATTTACAATATGAAACAAAAAAAAATAACTGTTTGAAAGTAAACGATTCAACATAACTGACTCAATTGAAGTTAGCTTTCATATCATTACAAATATCTCCTAAACATTGATATTACCAAACACTTTAAAACTGTGTCCCAGAAATTCTATTTCAAATTCCTTTCTCCAATAAAGCAGAATATTGTGTGCATGGCTATATTTTCATAAATTATTTTCTAAAGCTTTAATCTAAACTAACACTGTTTTGTTGATAATAGATCTTGAAATAACATATAAAAAATCAGCCACATGGGGAATCAAATATGGGAGCTAATTTTGATAAAACTTTACTTTTCTCACCAAAAATGAATGTGGAAAAAAAACCAAATATTGGCTATATTTGCTTTTTTTGCATTCTCAGACACAGTTTTGGTGATAACACACCTTGGCATAAAATATCTTAAAATCAACCTCATGGTACTGATATGAAAGAAAATTTCAATCAAACTTTACTTTTCTCATGAAAATAAAAGTGAAAAAAAAAATCCTACTTTGAGTCTCATTTACTAAAAGTCAATGTCAATACATCATGTACAGTATCAATATACTTATTATTCATGTTATTCGTTTATTTATTTATCTATTTACATAACTATCCTTTAATATTTGTAAATAACTAACCCATCATATATTGAAATGAAACTGACAAAAATTATTTCTTTTAAAATTAGGAGTTATTGTGCTTTTTCCATATTAAAATAAACTGGCAGTGAGCTAGAAAGAGTCATGATTTCAGAAAAATATCTTTGGTAATTGCAAAACATGAACAATGCAAATTTGAAAACAAGTTTTAATATGGAATGTATCTTTTAAATTAACAGTTCAAGGGCAACAACTCTATTCTTTTTTACCTTACATATTTTTGTGCATACTTGAAGTATAATTTTGAAAACTTCTCAAATTAATTTAAAAAAGAATCAAATCATTGGGATTCAGCATAGCCAAAAAGTTTAAATCCTGAGGCATTGACATTTTTCCTTCTTACATTTTTCACAACTTTTAAGTAAAAAGGACAAGGTATGATAAGAGCCAAATTTTGCCCACAAATATTGAAATTATGAAAATGAGCAAGAAATAAGCAATGTATACTTCAAATTAGTTAACATTCACAATATCAGCATGAGTTTGTCTAAAATAAAGTCATGCATTGTGACATTAAAAAAATTACCTAAAGTGTAAAAAATTGTTTTTTATAAAAAAAAACCTCAAAAACCTGAAAATTCTGAGTTGTTTTGGTAAATTTATCTATTAGCCACTTAGAGTACCACTACAATAATTTGTGTAAATAATCATTTTATCAAAAATATCTTTGCGGTACCTTGTGCTGCTCATAGTAAATTTTCAAAAAATACTCAAAATTTGCAGTTATTATTTTTTTACTAAACCTAGTTCATCTAAGAACTGACCTGGAATAGTTTTATCTCATTCCAATAATTTTCAAAAAATGCTGAATTAATAAGAGGCCATTTTTAGCAACTATCATATCTTGTCCTTTGAAAACCTCTAAAAATTTATCTAAAATCATTAAAATTAAGCCAAATAGTGAAACTTTAAGGAGACATAATTCTATTTTTTTCCATACATTTTTTCACAACTTTACATTTTTTACATTTTAAAAATTTATTTGATAAAAAAAATCTTTGAGATTCAGCACTGCCAGCATAATTAAAATACTTATGCATTACATGTATCATTAATTTTGTAAGCTATCTCATGCAAGCAAAAAACATATTGGTTCATGATCGTATTATGAAAATGTTTCGTACACATGTTCCCGCAGAAAAAAAATCACAAACATACTGTAATAACCATAATAAATAAATAACAAAAAAATATTCCAAAGCTTTGTGTAACAATCTGGTCCTAGTGCACTTGTGACTTCAGAAAGGCATGTAAATATTAAGGCTCCCGCAGGGTAAAAAACTATCTGTGACCTAAAGGCTTCTAAGGGAAACTTTTGACCTTTATTAAGTAAACTAGAATGGCAGTCTTTCACTAAAGACTTATGCCGCCTGCGCCTTACAATAATCAGTAAACAGGAAGTAGATGAGTAGAAGACATAAAACTGCTTAACATCATATGTAAAATCTTGTTCTTGATAAACAGGAAGTAGCAATAGTAATTTTTCAGGCATATAAAATCGCGTCACCATATAGTACTGTAGGAGGAAGCTAAAAAATGCTAAATATCAAGAGGCTGTGACATAAAGTTGCCCAGGAAACTGCAAGGGAAATTTTTTAGATGCCACAAGACAATGCTGGATGCAGGACGACCCAAGACGATGGACAATGTCAAAGTGACTCTTTTATGAAGCTTAAAATTTGCAACACATTGCAGATAACATAAAAATGACCTGTATTGAAATTAGATTTAAAACGACCTGCAATTTCATTTAAAATATGTCTTTAAACTGACCTTAAAGTGTTAAAAAAAGCAAATGCAACCTGAGGTGTACCCTGCGGGGAGCCTCAATATTCAAAATCATTGTTTGGAAGTTGTTTGTATCACAGGTTTTGGCTTCATAAAATCCCTACACTTTTTCTTCTGAATCAAATCCAAAATCTTTTAAGATCTGCATGACAGCTATATTTGTCTTCTTTAGATTGACCAAATAACTTTCTATATCACGTATGACCTAAAATGCAAACAAATTTTATTGTGTTAATTGTGGAATAAAGTCTTTTTATAAAAATCCTTGTGTTTGCTGTATAGAAGTTGTATATCTACATTCATAATAAGATGTGGAATGATTTAGTGTACATTTCCAACATACATAAATCAGTAGTATTTCAAATAAGCATATACATTTTGTAATTTCGTAAATGAAAATCTGATGTAGCCATATCTAGAAATTTAGATTTAGAGGTTTAACCACGTACAACCTGAAATTATGAACTATTTAAATTGCTGTTGCATAGTGGTTTTCTAGAAGTTTATAACACATTTTATTTCTTAAATTTAATTTTATGAACTCTGGTGTTTTCTTTCCATTTTGTTAATACAGCAACTATGACTAGTCCATAGTGAAAGCAGCCACTTTATTCCATTGAAAATTTTAAATAACTTTAAATTTTCAATGATGTTGTTTCAATTATACTATAATTAAAGTTTGTTTTTGCCTACAAAAACAATGCCTCCCCCTGTTCCCCCCCAAAAGTTCTAAGTTCAAAGGGCCATTCCTCCCACAAAAATTTGAGGACAAAAAATTCCTAGTCATATGCACAATAACAAATGGTGTCCTTCCTATATACCAAGTTTCATTGAATTTGGTTCTGTAGTTTCAGTGGAGTTGCGCTGACAAGATGATAAATGAGGATTTCAAGCAAATTTCTAAGTTCAAAGGGCCATAACTCCCACAAAAATTTGAGGATAAAAAAAATTCCTTGTAATGTGCACAACTACATATGGTGTCTTTCTTATATACCAAGTTTCATTGAATTCGGTTCAGTAGTTTCAGAGGAATTGCTCTGACAAGATGATAAATGAGGATTTTCAGCAAATTTCTAAGTTCAAAGGGCCATAACTCTTGCAAAAATTAAAGGATAAAAATTTTCTGGTAACATGCACAACTGCATATGGTATCCTTCCTATATACCAAATTTCATTGAATTTGGTTCAGTAGTTTCAGAGAAGTTGTGCTGACAAACTTTGTGATGAACAGACAGACAGACAGACGGAAGGTCACAACAAAAACAATATTACTCCCCACAAAAGTGGTTGGAGACATAATTCCATAAACAAGATGAAGGTTTGGCACCATAAAACTTCGTTCTTCTTACCAGTTCTTTTAAAATCTTTTTAAGTACCTGTATCAAGTCAAAACCATTGTGTTTTTCAATCAATTAAAATATGAAGTTCACTACTGTTTTCTGCTTCTTTGGTCTTTCATTTGTTACCATTATAAATCTTCTAGGATATTAGAGATAAATGATTCAGTCATTATTTTTTGTTGTTAGCATTATTCGGTTACTCCCTAGTAAGCTAAAATATTTCAGTAATTTTTTTAACTTTTTGAAATTACTAATACCTCTTCTTGTTTTCCTTCCTCATTAAAAGCTAGAAGTTTAATCATTGCTGCTCTGTTTGGGGATGCCCTGGATACAGTCTAAAAATAGAACAGTCAAAAGACCTCTAATATCACTTTATTAAATTAAACCCCAAGGTGTTGTAATATTGAGGCAAGTATTTTATGACAAGTATAAAAACAAGAAATCAGAAACTCGTGCATGATTAACAGTCAGCGGCCTTACTTAAATCAGTGATTTTTTTAAATCACTTGATTAAGTATCATTTAATTATTTTCCTTTAAGGCACAGACCATTTGATTTTCTGGGGGGGGCCTGGGATTTTACCTTGAGCCTGGAAATTTTTTTCGCCCACTTTGCGGGCCAGATTATTTTCTTCACACACATATTAAGCAAGGAAATTTTGTTGGCAAGATTTTTTTTTCAATTGGCAAGATTGAAACCAGATTATTTTTTTCAACCTAGTTGCTGGCCAGATTATTTTTTTTTACAAAAATCAGGGCCGGGAATTTTTTTTTAAAAAAATCCCAGCCCCCCCCAGAAAATCAGATGGTCTGTGCCTAAAAGCTAGAGTTACCTCTCTTTCAAAATCACTGGTTCAAGAAGTATAAATGAATCACTTATAACAGTGATTTTATTAAAGTGTTCTTCATTTTAAATGTTATGGAGAGAAGTCTTAGTCTTATTGTATAATTAAAGATAGAACACACCCCCATCTAGATAATGGAATGTCCAGTCATGGCAGGACATGACCCTGAACTGAATTTTGGATAATTACCCTCCAAATCACTTGTTTAAGTATCATATTAATTTTTACCTTAAAAAATCACCTTTTTAAGTAATATTTAGTTAGGCAACCCCCTGCTATCTTCAGGCATTGTGAACATGATAATTTTGATCGCGAACATGGGTCAATTACATAATCAGAAACCTAAGATATTGAAGTTAATGGGAAAATTATTGCCACAGCTGGGAAAATTCAGATAGTGAAGTAATTAATGGGTTGTTACATTTTGGCCTTTCTTTTATCAGAAAATCACATATTTTGGAAAAAATACTGATAACAGGTGGCAGCAAAATCTTTAAGTTTGAAATTTTAAGGAAGCTTAATAAATATTTGTTTCAATATAAATTGATTAGTATAAATTTTCATTTAAGAGTTATTTTGTAAATTTAGATTTTTTTAAACATCTTCAGCTTTTGAAAAGCTACTTGAAAAAGTGATTTAAAAATCACTCATTTAAGTAATGCCCCTGACTGATTAAAAAGACTTGAAATTTATGTTTAAAATCCACATACAGGGGTAAAAATAATGTTTTTGGCATTTTTTGTAGCGACTGCAATTGCATATTGCGTAACAAATAATTCTGAAGCTTTTGTACAATACAAAATACAATTCAAGACAAACATTCTGACATAAAGATCATTAAAGCAGTTGCTATAAAGACAAAGCATCAACCATAAAGGAATTTATAGCAGGATATTAAAACACTGGTTGTTTGAGTACACAACCTTATCTTAAGCATTTCATTCATATATCTTACAGAAAAAAGAGCTTTAGTTATCATGCCATGGTATTTTTTAAGCGTCTCCTCGTAAGCTTTCACTATTATGGGACGGAAGGCAGTTTCAGATGGCTGATTCTGTAGACTGTCAAGGGTGTTAACTAGAAGCTGCTGTATAAATAATAAGGCCCTGTAAAAAGATAAGATCAGTTTGTATTCTATCTTTCAAGACCTCCTGCTTCAATGGTAAATTATACAATTTGTAATTAGGTCTTGAAAGATCTGTAAAAGTAAAAAAATAGCTTGATATTGTAAACAGGAAATAGGTGAGTGACAAACATGAAATCCAATCCCATGTTATGGGACCCCACTTCCTGATGCTATATATCAATTATCAAGTTGCTGTGATTAATAGTTGCTGAGAAAACTGTTACGAAAACTTAGCTGCCCATAATATTATTACCAGGATTTTTCTTTCTGTAAAAACTGGTCTAAATACTGCTTAGAGTATTTTTAAATTAACATACAATTCAGGTATTTTATAAATGGTATACCATTTTTTGTTAATTGGGCAAAAATCAACATGGTTTTGGATTCATGAATGTGCACTATGCAGACAACTCTACATTGTTTACCATACAAACAAATTGGAAAATTTCATGATTTGTTTGAAAAGCCCATATTAATTTAAACCATTAAAATTTATACCCAATAAATGATTTATACTTTCACTGTATGTATTTTTGAAAAAAAGTATGAAAGTTATAATTGGTATGCACAACAAGAATCATAAGCAAACATTTCTTAAATATCATCATAACTTATTAATTGCTAGATGTACTGAAATGTTATAGCACCATTTAATAAAATGAAAAACATATCAACAATTCTTTTAGAAATTTGAGCACTTTTGTATTGTGCTATCTTAAATGTAGAATATTTACATTAAGTAGATTCTAATGCTGATCATCCTGAGACTAAAATGCACAGGTATAAAAGATGTAATTTGAAGGTAAATGAGAGTCTATAGCTAAGATACATGTAAGTAAAATTGACTTGTAAAATGAGTTTAGTGAATCCAAGCACCAAAATGACAGATAAATATAACTGGCATTTTGTGTCCTGTTTAAACAGCATGCGCATAATTTAATGGCTTAAAGCACTAAGCTGAATAAGTGAAGACAGATTTTTGTGCTTCTTACTATTGGAATACTCTCTTCAATTACACACTTAAATTATGTGGATTAGCTCTTACCTAAGGAATTAAATTAACGAAAAAAAATAGCCCAAGAATATTTCTGCTTTTACATTATTTTAAAAGTATCTTTTAAATAATTTTATAGCAATGGGATACCCATGTCAAAGTGAAAGGCAGTTCCATAGCAGTTCATTAACCTTCCCAGTTCAAAAAATTAAGCAGTTCATTAGCAGTCATTAAGCCTTCACAGTTTAACATTTTATGCAAATTAATAATTTGCATATTAGCATTTATATGGCAATTTCTAAGCAGTTTCTTAACCTTCACAGTTCGTTAGTAGTTCACTAGCAGTTATTTTGCCCGTTATCTTTGTGGATCTTAGGGCTGTTCTATCTGGTTTGAAAATTACAGCCAATCTCACTTTTTATATGTAGAAATATTAAAGAGGGGGTGGCTATAATAAAGAAGTCTAAATGCTATGAAGTGGGAATTTAATTAATAATGACAAAAAACAGCATGGAAAGGCAGGGGTCATGGGTTTTTGTATAAAGTATGGGAAATTGAGACTTGAGATACATGTGGGGCTTGTTTAGGGGGGGGGGTACCAATATCCCATATCCCTGTAAATTTTTCATCAATTATCCCATATCCCTAAAAGTGTTTTTCCAGTATCCCATATCCACGAAATAAAATGGACTTAAATATCCCATATCCCAGTAAGTTTTGTCTCAAATATCCCATATCCCATGAAAAAATTGTGTGAATATCCCATATCCCAATATACCCTAAACAAGCCTCACATGTCATGTGGGTCCCAGTGTTCTGGATGGGGACACCAATGTTGATTTATAAACAAAAATATGCAAGTTCCAGAGTTTTACAATAGAGTTTGCAAGAAGATCTTGAAAGAAATACTTAAGCATTATTCAATAACTTCATTTGCATGCTTTAATAGCGAGCATAGCTCATAAGCGGGCGCGAAGTGCCCGCTCGAGCGGAGAGCTCTACAGCATTTGTTACCGCGAGAAATTTGCTAATGCTGATTTAGATTTTTTATGGGCCGGAAAGGGTTATTATTTTTACAGGGCCGGAGTGAATGTTAAAATAATTTATAAGAACAGAAATATATAATGCTTAAAAAAATAATAAATTGCGCATTTTACAATAAAATAATATTCTTGAAATAATAAATACACATAAGCTGCTCGTTTCGTCTTGGTTATATGCACGTACGAAACTAACGTGTCTCGAAGCTTAATCGCCCCATACCATCTCGCCCCATACCATCTCGCCCCAAATACATTATATGAACAAAACGTAGTCCCTTTTAGCTATGCTCGCATTTAGGCAATGCCTACTCCATATTATACATTTAGGATTATACAATTTTCTTCAACTCCATGAATATGTGCTAGCTGTACTTGTGAATGAATTAAATTTATTTAAAAAAAAAAATTGAAATAATAACTAAAAATCAGTAATGTATACTTACATGACCATACTTCTATATCACAATCATACTTTAATTCATGTTTTTCACTATAAACATAAGAAACAGCATGGAGATATGGACACATCATGGATGTTTCTGTTGACTTTAGAAACTGATGATGTCATAAACTACAGTGCACAAAGTGCAATCTATATATAAATTTTAGACTGCTAAATGAAACTGTTAAAAAATAGTGAACTGCTAAAATTAAAATTTTAGGCAGTTCTCATTAACTGTTAAGACCTGAACTGCTTCTCACTCAATAAACTGCTAAACAAATGCTTAAATTAACTGCTGAAATTTAAAATTTTAGGCAGTTCTCATTAACTGTTAAGACCTGAACTGCTTCTAACTGCTAAACAACTGCTTAAATCAAGAAAAACTGCTAATGAACTGCTTATGAACTGCCTAAATGGGCAGTTCAGTTTGACCTGGGTAACTATAGAACTAAAATTATTGTGGGAACACTAAAGTTAACAGACAATGCAGACGACAACGATGACAATGACGACAAAGAAGCAGACGACAACAGCATCATACCATTATACAACCAATTTTTTTGCGGTCGTTATCAACTTAATTACCTGCACAACCATAAGGCACCAACTTGTCCCTCAGTTGTTTTCTTGTTTTCCTTTTCATCTTCCAGTATGGCATTCAAACTTGTAAACTTTTCTTTATTTGTAGATTGCCTATTGCGTAATTTCTAAAATAAAATATAGCAATCAAAAAATCTTTTTTCCATATTAACAGGATTAACTTTTTCATATTTAAAGCATTCATAATACGTTCATAGTTTAATAATGGAAGCAGCACAAACATATGTATGTACTTGCCATCTTTATGTTAGCAATTGTAAATCCAGAACAGGACCTTTCTTTGATAATTTAAGGATTGGTGTTGAATTATATACATTGTACCTTAAATTATCAAAGAAATGGGTCAACAGCATGAACTTAGCAAGCAGCAACAACATAGGACATTAAAGCTGCTGGCTGTTTTCTTTATAGTAGGTGTGGATTTCAAAACTGCCGCTGTTTAATGTAGGTTGTGGCCCATACACTAATTCGACATCTCATTATTTTCTGAATCATATTGTTTTGTCTGCAAGCTGAAATTAATAATTAATTGATAAATCAACATTCTTGGTGGTGAGCATATATACTCCAAAGTTAAATGAGGAATAGATGTAGACAAATTAACTAACTTACGTACTAATACTAGTACATTCTAATTGATTGCAGGTTTTGCTTTGCAGAGCTGGAACAATTGAATCATGTTCTCCCCATTTCTTTGACTAATGATAAATTCATATAAGAAAAATATAATGAAAACTTTTCATAACTTTCATAAAAATAACAATATTAACATTGCAATGTGGAATATTAATGGACTAAATCACCACAAATCCACTGATGAAGAATTTTTGAAAACTATTAATAATGTAGATATATTAAGTTTAGTTGAAACCTGGGGTGGCGGTGACAATGCTGAAATAGACATATCAGGATACACCCTTTTAACTAAAAGTACAAGAAAGAAACATAAAAAAGCCAGAAGATTTTCTGGAGGAATTTCAATTTACGTTAAAAATGGACTATGCAAAGGCATATCCAAATTACCACATGGCAACACAGACATTGTTTGGCTTAAACTAGAAAAAAGCTTTTTCAACTTTAAAAAAGACATTTTTCTAAGTATTATTTACTTCTCACCTGAAAATTCAACAGGAACAACTTTAGACCTGAATGAACTTTATGCTAAACTTATAAATAGACAATAGACAATAGACAATATTTATTTGCATAAACACATTTACATTAAATGGTTACAGCACAAAATAAGCAAAAAAATAACATTTTATATAAATGACATCTCACTATTAAGGTTGGGTAGATATACTAAACCTTTGACCCCATTAGATCATAGGATTTGTGATAAATGTAACCTAAATAAGGTCGAAGACGAATTGCATTATTTTTCAGAATGCCCTAAATTTAATACTAATAGAAATTTACTATTTAATACCGTAAATATATATAACACCAACTTTATAAACCTTTCTGCTTTCGACAGACTTTTTTGGTGTTTCACTTGTGAAAATGATAAAATTATTCATCAGCTGAGCTGCTTTCTGCAGGAAAGCAATATAACTTAATTGGTTGCTACTAAATGTTTTACATAAAGTTTTACTCTTGTGTACAAGGAGCCTTATTATATATATATCAATTGAACATGTTATTATCTTTGTTCATTTTGTATTGTCCTAATTTTAAATCATATTTGTTGTATTGTATTTGCCCCTTGAGGGCCCATGATTGGCCAATAAATGATTGATTGATTGATTGATTGATTAAGCCCGAAGGGTGATATAATTATTCAAGGCGATTTTAATGCCTATACAAATACCAAACCTGATTTTGTTCAATCAGACAACTCTGGTTTCCCTACTTCTGAAGACCAAAACTATTTTTCTGATTCTCCTACAAATAGGAATAATATGGATAAGAAACAACTAAATAATAGTGGTAAACTTCTCCTCAGTTTATGTAAAGAAACAAGTCTAAGAATACTTAATGGACGAACAATAGGCAACCTTCATGGAAAATATACATGTGTAACATACAATGGATGTAGTCTCATAGACTACACAATTATTTCAAACTCTTTACTTCAAGGAATTGTCAGCTTTTCAACAAAAGATATGACTTCTATATTTGATCATTGTTTAATAAATTGTTGTCTGTTAACATGTTTTAATAACAAAATACCCTCTAATAACTTAAACCCCCTTCCTGGAAAATTTATTTGGAACGATGATGCAATCGAAAGCTATAAAGTTAACATTCAAAGTTCTCCTATCAAAATCTCATGTCAAATAAAACAGAAGATTGTAATTTTATCTTAAACTCATTTAATTCAATCCTTCATGAAGCAGCATCCATGTCAGCTAAATTTGTCAAAGGAAAATCCCCTGGTAAAAAAAATAAAAATAAATCCCAAAGAAAATTGTGGTTTTCTGACTCATGTCATGATTTAAAAAACACTGTAAAAAGTTATCTAAAACTTGTAAATAAGCATCCTGACAACGGAACATACCGTCAAAAGTACTACTCTTATCTCTCAAAATATAGAAGAATATGTAAAACAGAAGAGAGAAAACACAAGAAAAAGATATGTGAAAATATTTATTCTAATATGAATAATGACCCGAAACAATTTTGGTCAATGATAAACAAACTTAACAATTCACAAACAAATGACATAGACAATATATCAAATAAAGAAGAATTTATACAACATTTTGAAGATATTAATAAACATTGTGATAATATTCCAAATAGTGACTTCCACAATTCAATAATTGACAAAGTAAACAAATCACTCAGTATTTTGAATAAAAAGGATAACGATAAAACACACCAAGAACCAATTAAGAGAGATGAAATACTTAAAGCTATAAAAACCCTTAAAAATGGCAAATCAACCTCCAGCGATTTGATATCGAATGAAATGATCAAATATGGAGTAGATCAACTTCTTGACCCCCTATTAAACCTATTTAATCTTATCCTTAAAACTGGAAAATTTCCAAAACTATGGAATGAAAGCTACATCTCACTAATCCATAAGAAAGGTGACAAGTCAAACCCATCAAATTATAGAGGCATCTCCTTAACATCAAATTTAGGAAAACTATTTAACAAAATTATTTTATCAAGAATTATGAAATTTATTGATACTAACAATCTTATTCATGAAAACCAAATTGGATTCAAAGAAAAGTCACGAACCAGTGACCACATTTTCACAATGAAAACCATTATTGAAACATATAAATCCAAAAATAAAAAAGTTTTTGCAGCCTTTATCGATCTAAGAAAGGCATTTGACACCATTTGGAGAGAAGGACTATTTTATAAACTATTTTTTAATAATTTCCCACATTACATTATTAGAATTATCCTTTCTATGTATGAAGATCCCAATTGCATGCTTAAGTTCAAAGAAGGCCTGAGCAAATGTTTTATTTCCAAATGTGGAGTAAAACAAGGAGATGTGCTTAGCCCTATATTGTTTAACCTGTATATTAATGATCTTGTTGATAATCTTAATGAAGGACAAACAGATCCAATTATTATTGGTGATATGACAATTAACTCCCTTTTATATGCAGATGATATTATACTTTTGTCTAGTAGTCAGCAAGGACTACAAAAATCTCTTGATATTCTCTATAAATTCTGCTCATCCTGGAAACTAGAGATTAGTGAAAAAAAATCGAAAGTCATTGTGTTTAACTCGAATGGTAAATCTCATCAAAACTGCTTTAAACTTAAACAAAATTACATTGAGACTGTGAAATCATATTGCTATCTAGGAATAACCTTTAAATATACAGGTAATCTGAACTCCTCAAGCCAATTATTAATGGAAAAAGGTCGCAAGGCCTGGTTTAAAATAAAGAAATCTGTAGGTCTTGACAATCCATGCAGCTTATTAGAAAAACTTTTTGACACATTGATAAGTCCAATAATTTTATATGGATGTGAAATTTGGGGTGCTGACAACAAATTTAAAGATACAGACCCTTTTGAACATTTACATATTAAATTTATAAAAGAAATACTTGGTGTACACAGTAAAGCATCAAATGCAGCCTGTCTATCCGAACTAAATAGATACCCTCTCAAAGTAAAAATTTTAACATTAATGATCAAATTATGGGAACATATATCAAGCTCTTCTGACACACTTGTCAATAAAATTTATAAAAATATTCCTCAAAATAATAAATGGATCTCTTATGTGTCAAAAATAATTAGAGAACTAGGTTTCAATTTTTTAACATTTAATCCACAAAATATTAAACATAATTTGACATGTATAAAGCAAAGAATTCAGGATCAAGCTATCCAAAAGCAACAATCAATTCTTAGAGAAAATAAAAAGCTAGAATTTTACAACTATATGCACAAGTTAAATTTCAGACCCCCATACGTAGATATCTGCAAATACAAAGCAGACAGGTCCACATTATGTAAATATAGGATCAGTGCCCGCGCACTCTCTCGCAATCGAAAGAGGGCGGTACAAAAATATTCCAAAAAATAACAGAATTTGCCTTAAGTGTACAAATTCTGAAATTGAGAATGAGGAGCACTTTTTTATAAATTGTCCATCCTTTATAAACTTTAGACAAGAATTTCTCGTCAAAATTAAAAACCAACTGAATAAAAACATCACATCTATAACTAAAAACAACTTGTTTTTGGTTTTTAATAGTAAATCTCTGATTTTACTTAAATCTCTAATTGAATATATTAATAAATGTCAAGTTGTTCCAAATGTCACCGGCACTCCAGAAACCTGAAACAATAAGTTTCAATCTACTATTTGTGAATTTATTATTTTTAACAGTATTGTACACTGATTCAACTTTTTCATTTGTTATAAAAACTTGTGTTATAACCATTTACTGTAAATGTGTTTAAACAAATAAATATTGTATTGTATATTGTTCTGGAATCAATAATGAGATGTGCCTTACAGGTGTACATGCCACAACATTTAAAGTATTGGTATGCAATGGAAAACACCAGAGATCAGCTTTCAACAAGGACAAGAAGAGCAACAAACAGCTTCTTGATTTAAAATTATTATGTCAGTCAGAGATTCATGCATAAACAATTAGTAAACAGAATTTTACTTCTTAAGAGGGTATTCTTCTGAGGTTTCAGTCTCGTTGACATCTCGTTTGTGAATAATTTTTAAGCATTGCCTTATAATTGAAAACTTTTGGTGGATATATATCAAATGATGATCCATCTACATTTTGTCAAAAAATTATGAAGATATGATTAGTAGTTTTTGAGATATGCAACATTTTAATTTTTGACCAAATTTGACCATTGATCTCAATATGAATTTAGCCAATTTCAGGGTAGGGGTAGTAAAATTCATTTTTCCAACAAAATATTTATGCAATTCATATAATTTCTTTTCTAAATTCAAAAAGATATATTTGTCCAATTATTTCAAACAAAAATGGAGAGTTTTGAGGTTTTGGTATCCCAAACAAAAAAGATTTCTAACAACCCATGCCAAAATCAGTATAGAACCATGTTAAACTCAGGAATGCAGTGTTTGTTTGACTGGTTTGCTAATGATTCCTTAAACAACTCAGTAACAACTCGTTCAATCCTTATATGGAATCAATGGTTTTTATATGGTTTGTTTGAGGTAAAATGGTCTATTACTTATCCACTTATGGTTTGTTCATGGGTTCATAACTTTTATATTACTGAAATATGAGTTGATAGGTAGTTGTTAACTTTGTTTCCCCAAAAGCACTGAGTTGATACCCAGTCATTAACTTGTAATGTTTTTCATAATGAGTTGTTACTGAGTTGTTAGCTTTAAGATATGGGTTGTTACTGAGTCATTTGATCACTGAAAGGTTATACACTTGGATTGATGATGACTTTATGACATCATCAGTTTTTGAGAATCATGTGATTTTGCTAGCAGACTATGTTTACATGTTGTCTGTTCAAATTTGTGTTTTCATGCAATTAATGGTATAATTGTTGAAAAAGATTATCATAGATATATGAAGACAATGTAAGTACAAAATATAATTAATTACAATAGTTCATGTTTCAGGTCTTTTAATTTGTTACTGTAGCAAATTGACTACAAATGCAGCAAGGCAAATTTAGCATGAATGTAAAAATGCCCCAAACTTTTAATACCACAACTATTATTACTAATTTACATTAAAACCAATAATAATTGTGCTTTTGAAGGGCTCTAAATTAAGTTGATGGCTTCAGGCTTGGATTGGCATGTATAGCTACATGTATATAGATTAATGTTTATTTTAATTATTTCATAATTATTTTTTTTGAAAAATGGTATATATATATATATCATGTTAATAGTATAAGGGATTTATTGAACTTTAGTATTATTCTGGTTTTTTTTTATCAGTCATGGTTGATGTCTTTTGGGCATAAATATACATGCATGTAATATTCCTCAGTGTTATATAAAGCAAATTTTGATTGCTCAGTAACAAGCCATTTTAACAGATCATTAACAAACCATATCTTCTAATGGCCGGGGCACAATTTTTAATGACTCAGTAACAAACCAGTATAACTGGTCTGATACTAAGTTGTTACTGGTTTCATAATGAGTTGCTTCAGATATTTGCATATGCAAATTACTGATCCGTTAACTAATTTACATGTGAAATTTTCCCACTATCAACTCAGTATAAAACCATGGTTTGTAACAAACCAGTATTACTGGTTTCATAACGAGTTGTTCCAGATGCATATGCAAATTAGTGATCCGTTAGCTAATTTACATGTGAAATTTTCCCACTATCAACTCAGTATAAAACCATGGTTTTAATGCAAGTTGTTAACATGAGTTGTTAGGCCATTATTTTTGTTTGGGATGATAGAGAATTGGAAATTCTTGATTTTTACCGGTTTTATGGTGTCTTGAAAATGACCTAAAAAGGCACATTTTTGGGACTAAACTTTCTTATATCATCACGGACATATACTTTTTTTTAAGTTAAATTTGTTCAGAATCATGGCATCTATCAATATGGAAACTTTGAGAGAAAACTTGATATTTTAAAGAAAATTACCTCAAAATAGGCCAAAAATGATGAAATTTGGGGGAAATTGTCAAAATAGGCCCTTTTTAAATGGCTCTAGCAAACTAAAATGCACACAGACATATTGTTTTCTTAGTAAATTTGATTTTCTCAGGGTCTTAGTTTTTCAAAAATGTAGGTTTTGGAAAAAACTTGATTAAGAAAAAATTTGACCCCTCAGAAGAATACATCCTTAAAGTAATTTAAAATTTACTTGTTAGAGTAAAGTATTTTTCTCTGAACAAAAAATTACTTATATATCTTTGAGCTCATTTTACATGTTTTACTTGTTACACAATATTTTTACAATCAAACAGATATAATTTTTCTTGAAATGTTCACATCATCTGCTCTATGGTCCATTAGAAATTACTGATCTGCATGGCTGTCTTCATGGTGCACACAGCCTTTGAAAGTTTCCCCTTGGTACAAATTTGAAATGTTGATTATTTCTTAAATCACTTAAGATATAAACAGATTACCTCAGTCTGATTAAGATTGGTGATACTTTTAGCCATATAAATACTAATGAACAAAAGTAAAACTCATGGCTAGATAAAGATAATTAAGAAAAAATGATTTTCGACCAGTTTACTTGTACAAGTAAATTAGTAAAAGTCACAAAAAGGGAGACAGTTTTAACTCTTAAAAGTTTACTTATAGAAGTAAATCTGTTTACTTGTACAAGTGGGATCTCTGACTTTATGTGTAGGTTATTTACCTTGTTATACATGCAGACTTTATATTCCAATAAAACACCAATGGTGTTAATAGTGATGCTTACCTTAATGTTACCTAGCATATCATTTTTGACTGGTTTAAAAGCTAAACCAAGCATTTCTGGGTCTGAAATTGACAAAATTTAATACAATTATTGTCATGATTATGTTAGAGCATAAAATGTAAAGAAAAGCCTTTTCCTCAAACTCCCTTACCATGCTTACCTGCTTACAGTTTTTTGAAGTTAAATTTAAAAATCCATTAATCATAAGAAATAGTACCCCATCAGGCTATCATTTTGCATTGGCAACTGACTTTGTCTGAATTCCAACCATTTTAAAAAGTACATTTCACCTCTGAATGCATGAACAAGCCTTTTAAAGTGATAATTGTTAATGCTAGTGGTTTCATAGTCAGTCCCATAGTCAGGGCTGTTAAGTTTTGATAAGCTGTTCGTGTGGGATTTGCCCAAAAAAATGAAAGATCAAACCAAAAAGTCATAGATACCCTTACAAAACACTACTGTCTGCTGTAAGCCTGCCGCAAGTCTGCAGTAAGCTTGCAGCAAACTTTTTAGTTCGCAGAAAGAAAAGATAATAGTTCGCAGATGTTTGCGGCTACCTGCAAACTTTCTGCGAGTTTGCCGTAAATCTGCAGCAAATCATACAAAGTTTGCAGATATGCAGGAAAAGTTAACTGTTTGCAGCAAGTTTGCAGCAATTGATAATTTTAACCTTGGTGCACTTGATGATGTCATCTATGACATCATCAGTTTTGGAGGCAAAGATTTTTTTAATGGAAGTTCACATGTTAGTAGCTCAAATTAGTGTTTTTAAAGGATTTAATGGTGTACATTTTAAAAGATGAAGATAAAGTAAGTAAATATAATTATTCTTGCAATATGACATGTAAATAAGCTAAATTCCTTGCCAATTTTTACTCCAAGGTTGCATACATGTATATGGATGAATTATGAATTGAAAAATGAAAGGCATTTTTTATCAGTTTAATAGTTCAAATTTAAGAAATCATTGGCAGTTTTAGAAGGTCCTCTATAATCTTTAGGTACATGTATAGTTCTTTCCACTTTTCTACAAAAGTATTAAATAGTTCTAATCTGCTGGGTTTTTTTCTGTTTTAAATTTTCAAATCAGTGATAATTTTAATGGTTCACATCTTGAATAATTTTTATTTAATAGATTTTTTCATGCTTGAAAAAATGTCTTATGCATGCAAACTAAAGACCATGCATATACATTCATGTATAATTAAATTTTGTTATACATGTATCATTTAATATAAATTGTTCATTCATGCAGATTCACTGCAACATCTGATGAAAATGTCCATATAAGGTTATGAAGAGTTTGCAGCAGACCTGCTGCAAACCTAATTTGCATGGTAAAAAGTCGCAGCAGACTTACGGCAAAGTTCGCAGAAAACTTGCTGCAGGTTTGCAGCTAGCTGCGATGTTCGCGAGAGTTTGCAGGTGCATGCCCATATAAGGTCAAAGAATTTATTTGCTGCAGACTTGCCGCAAACCTAATTTGCATGGTAAAAAGTCGCTGCAAGTCTGCAGCAAACAGTTTACCGCTAATTTACAGCAACTTTGCTGCAGATCTGCAGCAACAGGTTGCGGAAGACCTCTTTTTTTGGTAAGGGTTAACTTTGCTTCCAAATTGGAGACACTTCAGCACCTGATCATTTTTATATTTATATGTTTTTATATAGGCAAATTATGTCTTGAAGCCCATTCATTATTGTGTTCATGCGATTGTCGGCTTCCATGCCCATGCTAGAAAATAAAATTTAGCACATGAAAATTTCAACAATGCTACTTTTGTTTTTGGTCGGTCCTGAAGTGACCAATACCTAAAACCAACATGAGTACCTAGTACTGAAATGTCAAAGTCAGTACCGAAGTGTCCGGGTACCAAAATAACAAGTGACTGAAGTGACTAGGATTCTGATGCATGTGTAACGGGTAGCCCCCCTTCGTACATTAATTAGTAGATTTAAATAGCCAGCCTTTATCCCTGAAAAAGGGAAGTACTTCTTTGGTTCAGAGGTAGAGCGCCTGTCTGTAAACCTAGAGGTCCCGGGATCGAATCCCGCTCAGGACATGTCGATTTTGTGAAGTAATTCATGCTCTCCGGATACATTAGCGCCCAACTAAAAAACCCACGATGGTTAGAACAGGAAAACTAGCCAGGGTTAGTTGTGTTAAGAATCATACATGAAGGTATGATGACTCTTGAGGAGGGGGAAGTGTAACGGGGTTGCCCCCTTCGTACATTAATTAGAAGATTTAAATAGCGAGCCTTTATCCCTGAACAAGGGAAGTACTTCTTTGGTTCAGAGGTAGAGCGCCTGACTGTAAACCTAGAGGTCCCGGGATCGAATCCCGCTCAGGACATGTCAGTTTTGTGAAGTAATTCATGCTCTCCGGTTACACATGCCTACTCTGAAAACCAGGCCTTCTTCTCTTGCCTTACTCATTTATCACCCCTGGAACATTTGGTATGATTTTGTTCGTTTAGTGTTCAGGGTCTGATCTTGAACTTCATAAAGTTTAAATATAGAAACATGTTCAGATTGCATTCGAAAAATGTAATGCGACCAATCAGAAGGCTCCATACAAATTTATCGAAAACAAAGTATTTAAGTGTAATGTCTCAGGGGGGATGAATAAGTAAGTGAGAGAAGAACCCCTGGGTTTGACTTTCCAACGATGGAAGCCTGAGTCTCATGCTCACTTGCCTAAAACCTGAAAGGTCTCCAAAGATGATTTTAGCCTAATATCATTAGCTATACTAAAATTGACAAGTATATCAAAATCATTATGGTATGTAAAAGTTCCCAATAAAAATTGCCAACATTGACAACAAGTCAAAGTGGCAACATACCAAATATTGTTGTAGCTCCTTCAGCAGATGTCAAATATTGTTCAAGAAGAATAATATTGTCCTCAGGTACATCTTCAAATTGTGGAACCTTTGCCCAAAACGTTGTCATTCTTGTAAAAAGACAAAAACACTACTAAATGTTTTACATAAAGTTTTACTCTTGTGTACAAGGAGCCTTATTATATATATATCAATTGAACATGTTATTATCTTTGTTCATTTTGTATTGTCCTAATTTTAAATCATATTTGTTGTATTGTATTTGCCCCTTGAGGGCCCATGATTGGCCAATAAATGATTGATTGATTGATTGATTGATTAAGCCCGAAGGGTGATATAATTATTCAAGGCGATTTTAATGCCTATACAAATACCAAACCTGATTTTGTTCAATCAGACAACTCTGGTTTCCCTACTTCTGAAGACCAAAACTATTTTTCTGATTCTCCTACAAATAGGAATAATATGGATAAGAAACAACTAAATAATAGTGGTAAACTTCTCCTCAGTTTATGTAAAGAAACAAGTCTAAGAATACTTAATGGACGAACAATAGGCAACCTTCATGGAAAATATACATGTGTAACATACAATGGATGTAGTCTCATAGACTACACAATTATTTCAAACTCTTTACTTCAAGGAATTGTCAGCTTTTCAACAAAAGATATGACTTCTATATTTGATCATTGTTTAATAAATTGTTGTCTGTTAACATGTTTTAATAACAAAATACCCTCTAATAACTTAAACCCCCTTCCTGGAAAATTTATTTGGAACGATGATGCAATCGAAAGCTATAAAGTTAACATTCAAAGTTCTCCTATCAAAATCTCATGTCAAATAAAACAGAAGATTGTAATTTTATCTTAAACTCATTTAATTCAATCCTTCATGAAGCAGCATCCATGTCAGCTAAATTTGTCAAAGGAAAATCCCCTGGTAAAAAAAATAAAAATAAATCCCAAAGAAAATTGTGGTTTTCTGACTCATGTCATGATTTAAAAAACACTGTAAAAAGTTATCTAAAACTTGTAAATAAGCATCCTGACAACGGAACATACCGTCAAAAGTACTACTCTTATCTCTCAAAATATAGAAGAATATGTAAAACAGAAGAGAGAAAACACAAGAAAAAGATATGTGAAAATATTTATTCTAATATGAATAATGACCCGAAACAATTTTGGTCAATGATAAACAAACTTAACAATTCACAAACAAATGACATAGACAATATATCAAATAAAGAAGAATTTATACAACATTTTGAAGATATTAATAAACATTGTGATAATATTCCAAATAGTGACTTCCACAATTCAATAATTGACAAAGTAAACAAATCACTCAGTATTTTGAATAAAAAGGATAACGATAAAACACACCAAGAACCAATTAAGAGAGATGAAATACTTAAAGCTATAAAAACCCTTAAAAATGGCAAATCAACCTCCAGCGATTTGATATCGAATGAAATGATCAAATATGGAGTAGATCAACTTCTTGACCCCCTATTAAACCTATTTAATCTTATCCTTAAAACTGGAAAATTTCCAAAACTATGGAATGAAAGCTACATCTCACTAATCCATAAGAAAGGTGACAAGTCAAACCCATCAAATTATAGAGGCATCTCCTTAACATCAAATTTAGGAAAACTATTTAACAAAATTATTTTATCAAGAATTATGAAATTTATTGATACTAACAATCTTATTCATGAAAACCAAATTGGATTCAAAGAAAAGTCACGAACCAGTGACCACATTTTCACAATGAAAACCATTATTGAAACATATAAATCCAAAAATAAAAAAGTTTTTGCAGCCTTTATCGATCTAAGAAAGGCATTTGACACCATTTGGAGAGAAGGACTATTTTATAAACTATTTTTTAATAATTTCCCACATTACATTATTAGAATTATCCTTTCTATGTATGAAGATCCCAATTGCATGCTTAAGTTCAAAGAAGGCCTGAGCAAATGTTTTATTTCCAAATGTGGAGTAAAACAAGGAGATGTGCTTAGCCCTATATTGTTTAACCTGTATATTAATGATCTTGTTGATAATCTTAATGAAGGACAAACAGATCCAATTATTATTGGTGATATGACAATTAACTCCCTTTTATATGCAGATGATATTATACTTTTGTCTAGTAGTCAGCAAGGACTACAAAAATCTCTTGATATTCTCTATAAATTCTGCTCATCCTGGAAACTAGAGATTAGTGAAAAAAAATCGAAAGTCATTGTGTTTAACTCGAATGGTAAATCTCATCAAAACTGCTTTAAACTTAAACAAAATTACATTGAGACTGTGAAATCATATTGCTATCTAGGAATAACCTTTAAATATACAGGTAATCTGAACTCCTCAAGCCAATTATTAATGGAAAAAGGTCGCAAGGCCTGGTTTAAAATAAAGAAATCTGTAGGTCTTGACAATCCATGCAGCTTATTAGAAAAACTTTTTGACACATTGATAAGTCCAATAATTTTATATGGATGTGAAATTTGGGGTGCTGACAACAAATTTAAAGATACAGACCCTTTTGAACATTTACATATTAAATTTATAAAAGAAATACTTGGTGTACACAGTAAAGCATCAAATGCAGCCTGTCTATCCGAACTAAATAGATACCCTCTCAAAGTAAAAATTTTAACATTAATGATCAAATTATGGGAACATATATCAAGCTCTTCTGACACACTTGTCAATAAAATTTATAAAAATATTCCTCAAAATAATAAATGGATCTCTTATGTGTCAAAAATAATTAGAGAACTAGGTTTCAATTTTTTAACATTTAATCCACAAAATATTAAACATAATTTGACATGTATAAAGCAAAGAATTCAGGATCAAGCTATCCAAAAGCAACAATCAATTCTTAGAGAAAATAAAAAGCTAGAATTTTACAACTATATGCACAAGTTAAATTTCAGACCCCCATACGTAGATATCTGCAAATACAAAGCAGACAGGTCCACATTATGTAAATATAGGATCAGTGCCCGCGCACTCTCTCGCAATCGAAAGAGGGCGGTACAAAAATATTCCAAAAAATAACAGAATTTGCCTTAAGTGTACAAATTCTGAAATTGAGAATGAGGAGCACTTTTTTATAAATTGTCCATCCTTTATAAACTTTAGACAAGAATTTCTCGTCAAAATTAAAAACCAACTGAATAAAAACATCACATCTATAACTAAAAACAACTTGTTTTTGGTTTTTAATAGTAAATCTCTGATTTTACTTAAATCTCTAATTGAATATATTAATAAATGTCAAGTTGTTCCAAATGTCACCGGCACTCCAGAAACCTGAAACAATAAGTTTCAATCTACTATTTGTGAATTTATTATTTTTAACAGTATTGTACACTGATTCAACTTTTTCATTTGTTATAAAAACTTGTGTTATAACCATTTACTGTAAATGTGTTTAAACAAATAAATATTGTATTGTATATTGTTCTGGAATCAATAATGAGATGTGCCTTACAGGTGTACATGCCACAACATTTAAAGTATTGGTATGCAATGGAAAACACCAGAGATCAGCTTTCAACAAGGACAAGAAGAGCAACAAACAGCTTCTTGATTTAAAATTATTATGTCAGTCAGAGATTCATGCATAAACAATTAGTAAACAGAATTTTACTTCTTAAGAGGGTATTCTTCTGAGGTTTCAGTCTCGTTGACATCTCGTTTGTGAATAATTTTTAAGCATTGCCTTATAATTGAAAACTTTTGGTGGATATATATCAAATGATGATCCATCTACATTTTGTCAAAAAATTATGAAGATATGATTAGTAGTTTTTGAGATATGCAACATTTTAATTTTTGACCAAATTTGACCATTGATCTCAATATGAATTTAGCCAATTTCAGGGTAGGGGTAGTAAAATTCATTTTTCCAACAAAATATTTATGCAATTCATATAATTTCTTTTCTAAATTCAAAAAGATATATTTGTCCAATTATTTCAAACAAAAATGGAGAGTTTTGAGGTTTTGGTATGATAGAGAATTGGAAATTCTTGATTTTTACCGGTTTTATGGTGTCTTGAAAATGACCTAAAAAGGCACATTTTTGGGACTAAACTTTCTTATATCATCACGGACATATACTTTTTTTTAAGTTAAATTTGTTCAGAATCATGGCATCTATCAATATGGAAACTTTGAGAGAAAACTTGATATTTTAAAGAAAATTACCTCAAAATAGGCCAAAAATGATGAAATTTGGGGGAAATTGTCAAAATAGGCCCTTTTTAAATGGCTCTAGCAAACTAAAATGCACACAGACATATTGTTTTCTTAGTAAATTTGATTTTCTCAGGGTCTTAGTTTTTCAAAAATGTAGGTTTTGGAAAAAACTTGATTAAGAAAAAATTTGACCCCTCAGAAGAATACATCCTTAAAGTAATTTAAAATTTACTTGTTAGAGTAAAGTATTTTTCTCTGAACAAAAAATTACTTATATATCTTTGAGCTCATTTTACATGTTTTACTTGTTACACAATATTTTTACAATCAAACAGATATAATTTTTCTTGAAATGTTCACATCATCTGCTCTATGGTCCATTAGAAATTACTGATCTGCATGGCTGTCTTCATGGTGCACACAGCCTTTGAAAGTTTCCCCTTGGTACAAATTTGAAATGTTGATTATTTCTTAAATCACTTAAGATATAAACAGATTACCTCAGTCTGATTAAGATTGGTGATACTTTTAGCCATATAAATACTAATGAACAAAAGTAAAACTCATGGCTAGATAAAGATAATTAAGAAAAAATGATTTTCGACCAGTTTACTTGTACAAGTAAATTAGTAAAAGTCACAAAAAGGGAGACAGTTTTAACTCTTAAAAGTTTACTTATAGAAGTAAATCTGTTTACTTGTACAAGTGGGATCTCTGACTTTATGTGTAGGTTATTTACCTTGTTATACATGCAGACTTTATATTCCAATAAAACACCAATGGTGTTAATAGTGATGCTTACCTTAATGTTACCTAGCATATCATTTTTGACTGGTTTAAAAGCTAAACCAAGCATTTCTGGGTCTGAAATTGACAAAATTTAATACAATTATTGTCATGATTATGTTAGAGCATAAAATGTAAAGAAAAGCCTTTTCCTCAAACTCCCTTACCATGCTTACCTGCTTACAGTTTTTTGAAGTTAAATTTAAAAATCCATTAATCATAAGAAATAGTACCCCATCAGGCTATCATTTTGCATTGGCAACTGACTTTGTCTGAATTCCAACCATTTTAAAAAGTACATTTCACCTCTGAATGCATGAACAAGCCTTTTAAAGTGATAATTGTTAATGCTAGTGGTTTCATAGTCAGTCCCATAGTCAGGGCTGTTAAGTTTTGATAAGCTGTTCGTGTGGGATTTGCCCAAAAAAATGAAAGATCAAACCAAAAAGTCATAGAACTTTGCTTCCAAATTGGAGACACTTCAGCACCTGATCATTTTTATATTTATATGTTTTTATATAGGCAAATTATGTCTTGAAGCCCATTCATTATTGTGTTCATGCGATTGTCGGCTTCCATGCCCATGCTAGAAAATAAAATTTAGCACATGAAAATTTCAACAATGCTACTTTTGTTTTTGGTCGGTCCTGAAGTGACCAATACCTAAAACCAACATGAGTACCTAGTACTGAAATGTCAAAGTCAGTACCGAAGTGTCCGGGTACCAAAATAACAAGTGACTGAAGTGACTAGGATTCTGATGCATGTGTAACGGGTAGCCCCCCTTCGTACATTAATTAGTAGATTTAAATAGCCAGCCTTTATCCCTGAAAAAGGGAAGTACTTCTTTGGTTCAGAGGTAGAGCGCCTGTCTGTAAACCTAGAGGTCCTGGGATCGAATCCCGCTCAGGACATGTCGATTTTGTGAAGTAATTCATGCTCTCCGGATACATTAGCGCCCAACTAAAAAACCCACGATGGTTAGAACAGGAAAACTAGCCAGGGTTAGTTGTGTTAAGAATCATACATGAAGGTATGATGACTCTTGAGGAGGGGGAAGTGTAACGGGGTTGCCCCCTTCGTACATTAATTAGAAGATTTAAATAGCGAGCCTTTATCCCTGAACAAGGGAAGTACTTCTTTGGTTCAGAGGTAGAGCGCCTGACTGTAAACCTAGAGGTCCCGGGATCGAATCCCGCTCAGGACATGTCAGTTTTGTGAAGTAATTCATGCTCTCCGGTTACACATGCCTACTCTGAAAACCAGGCCTTCTTCTCTTGCCTTACTCATTTATCACCCCTGGAACATTTGGTATGATTTTGTTCGTTTAGTGTTCAGGGTCTGATCTTGAACTTCATAAAGTTTAAATATAGAAACATGTTCAGATTGCATTCGAAAAATGTAATGCGACCAATCAGAAGGCTCCATACAAATTTATCGAAAACAAAGTATTTAAGTGTAATGTCTCAGGGGGGATGAATAAGTAAGTGAGAGAAGAACCCCTGGGTTTGACTTTCCAACGATGGAAGCCTGAGTCTCATGCTCACTTGCCTAAAACCTGAAAGGTCTCCAAAGATGATTTTAGCCTAATATCATTAGCTATACTAAAATTGACAAGTATATCAAAATCATTATGGTATGTAAAAGTTCCCAATAAAAATTGCCAACATTGACAACAAGTCAAAGTGGCAACATACCAAATATTGTTGTAGCTCCTTCAGCAGATGTCAAATATTGTTCAAGAAGAATAATATTGTCCTCAGGTACATCTTCAAATTGTGGAACCTTTGCCCAAAACGTTGTCATTCTTGTAAAAAGACAAAAACAGGATATGTAAATGCCACAAATACAAACAAAGTGAAAGTAGAATCTAACTTTAGAATTCTTCTAGGTACGGAAACGAGTTTTGATTCGGAAACTGTACCAGATTTGATTTTGATTTAGAAAACACTTCATAAATAAGAAAATAACAATTTCTTTGTCTATCTTCTGACAAATATTTCTTTTCTCCTATCACATGTGAGTGTGTGAAAATACGTTAATGTGAACAAAGCTGTACTTCTCATCAAATAGACTTCATGATCATCAAAGCCGACTAGGAAAAGTTGATGTCATTGACCGATTGACCAAAAGAAGCAAAACGTGCAGAAAATCAATTATTGTGTGTGGGTTGTCTTTGTTCTGATGAACTACTACTGAGAAGAATAAAGGATCATAAATATGAAGGTAATTAAAAAAAGGCAAAAAACACATTGATGATATTTTACAGAAAATTGAGAAAAAGTACATGTAAAATGACAGAGATAAAAAGGGGGCGTTTACATTGTGTATGTACATTTATACTTTTAATGAGAACTTGAATTACAAGAAAAGTTAAGAAATACCTATTATTCAGTTACACCAATATTTGGCCCATAAAAATATTCAATATGTTTATAGCTGGAAATATGTAAAGATAAGTAAAAATGCTGCTTAATTAATCCCAGTTTATACAGGTACATTTTGTACATGTAGTATACAGATATGGTTACATCAAATTTAGGCAAAATTGTTATGGTAAAGACAAAAATCTGGAATGGATGATGGGACTGAATCATTTACAACTGTAACAAAGAAAAAAATGTATTATTACATCTGGCAAATTTATATTTTAAGGATATGAAATACATGTTTAGAGTGGCATAGCATTTTATTGATTTATATATATAAAACAAGCCGGCTAAAATACTCAGACAATCTCAATTTAACTCCATTTAATTTTGACATGTTTGATAACTTATGGCACAAGCGACATAACCAATACCAGGATTATTATCCTGCGCATTTCTGTTGAATCCAATTCAGCATAGATAAAATAAAAAAGTGTTAACCCGGGAAGAAATTAACAATAAAACATCTTGTGTTTGGTAAATCTCAAATGTGTCTGTAAATTTGCCGTAATAATGAGAAAATTCTTATTATTACGGTCGTAATTGATTCAGTCATTGTCCCATCATCCATTCCAGAATTTCATCTCTGCCATAGCAATAAGAATTTCTTTATGTTACAGTTTTCCCCTAATGGTATCCTGTGCCAACGTAGATAGATATGTAATGATGGTGAATACATCTTGTCATATAGCGGGTTATTTTCACAGTGGTTTATTTTTCGCTTATTTTCGCGGATCGAGGGAAAATAAATATCATGAAAATATCCATCTAATAGAAATCGTATACAAATGCATTCACAAACTGTAAAAATAAAACAGGCAAAAAATTTGCGCATACCTTATGACACAAAAACCGCGAAAATTTACCCCTCGCGAAAATAACCCGCTATATGGTACATCATGTACATTAAAGTATCTTTGTGTTCAAGTACTCAAATCTTAAAATCAACAAGTACACGTGTATGTAACATAAGCTCAAAAGAAATTTTAATTGACAATAGATTAACAGGATGGACCTTATTCATATACACATTGTACATGTACATGTTTACTGCATTTTTAGCTCTGAAACTACTGAGGGGATTGCTTTAAAACTTTGTACACTTTGTCTTAAGGATGTTCTCTATCAAGTTGGTGAAATTTATGCAAGCTGACCAACCCACATGGCCCCTCACAGGGCGAAAGTGCTTGTATCCGTTAACAAATTATTTGCGTATTCTATGCGTATTCAATTGAATCCTAGTTGTATACGCATTGTTTACGCTTGCGTATTTAGTTGAAAACGCATATAATACGCTCATATGTTCACAACGTAAACGTAACAACCGAATACGATATGTTTACGCAAGAAGTGGAAAGGCAGTATTCTTCAAAATTACAAGAAATACGCAAATACAGATACATTTGGAAACAACGTCGTGTGTAAACTCAAGAATACGCAGTGCATATTCACTTTATTAAAACGATTGTATAATTTGAAAACGCAAGGACATTTTCAATGTATACTTTCAAAAACAAAACTAAGAATACGTTGTTGCGTTGAAGCTTGTATTTTTGTTTGTGTGTATCAGCTAGAATACGCAAACGTTTTCAGAATACAATATTCAGGTTTAAAATACGCTAGGTACGAACATGTGTATTCTAGCGCTTTTATGATATATATATTTTTTCACTGTATTAATTTTTTTTTTCGGGGTTATATAATTGGGCCGGTGGGGGTGTATAATGGATAAAAATTATGCATTTTTTTAATTGTTGTTTAGTCAGTCAGGGAGACTACTGAAACAAGTGATTTTTTAATCACTCTAATAAGTGATTTTTGGAAATTCTTACTGAATACAGATTTTTGGGTTTTAAAATCAATTACTCTTGCTAAACTATAAAGTTTTGTGTCCCTTAGTTGCCAATTGGGACAACAACATCATTTATG
This sequence comes from Arcuatula senhousia, assembly GCA_963971305.1. Lineage (NCBI taxonomy): Eukaryota > Metazoa > Mollusca > Bivalvia > Mytilida > Mytilidae > Arcuatula > Arcuatula senhousia. The sequence goes on from OZ020308.1 coordinate 33,739,510, forward strand.
TAGATAAATGACTAGTTAAAGGAAAGGTTTTTTCAACTATAACCGTTTTTGTGCATTTTTTCCACATTTTTCCTAAATATTTGATGGCTGAATTCATGGGATCTGGAATTTTCCCATAGAAATCTATAATTTTCCTGATAAATTTGATCTTTTAACTTTGGTTTTCTAAAAAGAAAAAGGTATGTTCTTGATGAAAATTTGAATGTTCACGATGGCCGAAGTTAGGGAGTAAAAAAGTTTAAAATCACTTGTTTTAGTGATTTTTTAGATTAAAATTTCATAAAATCACTGATCTAAGTGATTTTATTTCAACTGCCCAATATTTTTATTTATATCAATAAATTCAATCTAAATGGACAGTGTACATCTTAAGAAGTGTACTATTTTCTTTTTCACTCTTTCTTAATAGTTGTTTTTGAGTATTTCATGAAATAATCAGAAAATCACTGTTCAAAGTGATTTTTTATCTTTTAAGAAATCACTTAAATAAGTGATTTTTGTCTTCTTTAAAGAGGAATAACTCTTGGTAATTCATTCACTATCACTTATTTAGGTGATTTCCAAAAATCACTTCTTTCAGTAGTAGTCCTGACTGTTAGTACTAATAGTCAATTAAGCGCTTAGGTATTTTTTTATAATTTATTATAGTCCTATAAAGATATCTTTTAAAAAATTCAACCGCGACACAGACGTAAAGACACTTTTATTTGACAACATTTTTTATTCAACTGTTACTTTATATTTCTTTATAACAATAGTCCTTTGACAGTATCCGAATGTTATCCTTTTCCCTTTCACGCAAGGTTTTTGTAAATAACGTGAACTAACTGATAATTTATGTAACGCAGAACCGTCATGACCGTTTTATATTAGAGTGTCGCTATTTTGCCAGAAAAGTTTAGATACATCCATTCACTAACACATCAATATTTCTAAAGACAGAATAGAACAGTCGGTTTAATGCCTTAACATAATTTAATTAAGGCCATGAAATCTATTGGTCGAGAGTTAATATTCATGTCTGTTTAGAATTACCATGAAAATTAAATTCAATTAGCATGGTAACACAAGGTGTAGAAGGAAACGCAGGGTGTCGATCCATTGTCAATTGTTTAGTTTAATTTTCCAGACGGGAGATATAATATTTTACATGATTTGCTATTCAAGACCTACCAAAAATATCAAGATGTTATAAATAAAAAAAAAAATTAAAATGTATGCACACACAAGCATGACAAAGGGAGACAAACGGTTTATAGAGAATGATTTATGAAATAAAACTACAATAACATTATTTAATTAAGATAGGAAGGGCTCCATAATTAGCTGTTGTCAAACATTTAAAAGGAATGGTCCGACAAGATCATATAAAATCAAAGAACAAACAAAAAAAGTCAAATTTAAGGAACCGATCATTTACACAGGCGTTTGGGTCCAGGATTTTATTTTATTATAAATAACGTGTATATAAAAATTTTCATCTCGTCTGTATACTATAGTATATAGACGAGGATGATTTTTTTTATATACGTTATTTATAATAAAATAAAATCCTGGACCCAAGCGCCTGTGATCATTTACCTTTAAAAAGGGGGGCTTGGTATTTCGGTCATACTAATCAGCGCCCGAGGGCGCCCGAGGAGGTATTTAGCGCCCGAGCGGAAAAATTAGCGCCCGAGCATTTATTTTTTAAGCCAAAATGACTAAAACTTGATAAATCATGTTGTTTCATCGTCTATATTCAACAAAAGACACGAGTTAATCGGAGCCATAAATTTTCGAAAAAAGCGGGGAAACAAAGAATCTCCTTTCTAGCATTGCGGAACATGCAGAATAAACTGTCATCTATGCAGCGTCGTATGTGATTCCTGCGGTAAATGGTACAATCGGCAGTGTGAAAATCTAACATTGGACGAATTTGATGTTTTTATGCGGCGAACAAAAATCTTTGAAAAGACTGACGGAGGTGAGAAAAATTCTCCAAAAGTTTAACAAAAATCAAATATGTTTTTGTCTCTCCTTATAGTCTACTACATGTTTTAGTTTTTATTTTTTTTATTTGTTATTGCTTTTTGTGCACGGTCATCATTTTACATAGTACTAACGCCTGGTCTTAAAATTGTATGATATGAACTTATTAACAGTGTGGTCATTATAAAGTGATTAACAATAGTTAATCTAATTAACAACAGTAAATTTGACATTTATTATACAAACATATGTCACGCTCAAATATTAATCCAATTTAATTTGATTAATTATATTACTGATTGATGTTATAATATGACCTCCAAACCCTTATCAACACCGCCGTCAAAGACGGGGACTTTTTCGTGACCAACGGAAAAGTAGAAGTCAAGAAGACTTGGACGCCGACTGAGAAACCACCTAGTCTTATAACATAAGACTTCGCATAGGGCACGACGTTTTTCATTTGGAGATTTTATATGTCTCAGCCGCAACCATCCCGACTCCTCTTTTCGACATAGATGATGTATACTAGGAAGGGGAAGAACATCCGGCAACAATAGACATACAAAACATAAGTGATTTGATATAGTGCTTGGTTGCATTTTAATTGTATGCCTTATATATAGAAAATTTTTAAGATGTATGCAATTTTAGTTGTATGTCAGCATTTTTTTCAGTTGTATGTCTTATCCCGAGTATAATAATTTATACATGCATTTTAAAAGGTTTACATTTTTTGTTGAAATTTAAACAAGTTTCTGTTTGTTTGTTTTTTTTAAATTATTGCTTTGTTCACCATAATGATTTTAAAAGTATATTACATGTTACCTATTTCATTCTCTCACTTTTTACTATCTCAAGATTTTTAATTCATAATGCTGTGATTTTCCCGATTTTTATTTCACGAATATGTGATACACCATGAACATTTTTAGTCAAAAGGTTACTTTTTGTTAACTTCATAATGCTGATGTATTTTTTGTCAAAAACAATTTCTATTCTGTTTGTAAAAGATATTGTTAATAGTTCGTAATCTGAATAAATTTTAATCATACTTGAACTGGAATGATTTACAGATGTAGCTTCACAATTTGAATATGACAAATAGAATACATATTCTTATTAATAATATTCATTCCATCGCCAAAATCTAAGGTAAATACCAATCAAACTGTCAAAATATGTGCTCGGGCGCTAATTTTTCCGCTCGGGCGCTGATTATCACCTCGGGCGCCCTCGGGCGCTGATTAGTATGACCCTGGTATTTTCATCTGGTCAGAAATCAGTTTTATATTTTTTTGAAGGTGGCATCATAGAATTTTATTTTAATTACATGTATTAATTACATAATCTATACATGGCAGAAATCCTTCTTTGGATTTTTTCTCTTAACTTCTGTTGCCAGATTTTTTTTTCATCAAGACTCAGATTCAAAATAAGTTTTTTTAGGAAAAGTTAAAATGATCGGTCCCTTATGTGTACATGCTGCTCTTTGCCTTACATACTTTTTTTTTGTATTTTATGGTCCGCCAACGAAAGTTGCAGAACATAGAGTTTTCCGATGTACCCGTTCCATGGTACTACACCCTAACCGGAATAATTCAGCCGTAATATTTCACTCCCTATGGTCATCACATTAACATTGTCCGCCGTATTATACGAAGACGGAAATGGCTTGAATTATTCGAGTTAGTTACACCCCGCTTTCCTTAAAATGTTAAAGCTGATTGTTTAGAAAAACAGTAAGTCGTAGGAAAGGAGAACCAATATATGATCACGCTTTCAACAATTTTGCGTGTGTGATTTCAGACCCAGTTACATACTGCAATCTTACACGTTTTTTATGATTTCGTATAGTTTCTAGTGGTCTGTGGTTTTAGTGGCGGATGCAGAAGGGGTCCGGGAGTTGAAAATCCCTTTTCTCGGAAAATTGTTCAAATATTTCGTTTAGAATTTCGAAAAAATGGGCCAGCAACGGAGTCCCTTTCACATACTACTTCTGTAACTAGACAGGGGTCCTTTCAGTTTCTATAAATTATCTGCATAAAGGTGGTAGACATCAAATCATCACAAAAACAAACCATACAACAAACAAACAAAAGCACATATTAATTGCCACCGATCAGCAATCAGCAACGTGATCTTAAGTCGAAACGATAGTGGACTTAGGTGCTCCGATTCATCTTATCTGTAAGCGATGGTCATAAAAATTGCATAGAATACAGCTTTCATCCAACAAACGAGGATCAACTACTGACTAGTTAAAGAAACATTTTTTTTTTATAATTTTTTTGTTTTTTCTCTTTGATATATATTTTTTAGAACTTCCATGATGATCGAAATTATGTTAGTTGAGCAAATCAAAGGCGACATTAAAATCATTTGCATCGGCAAAAACTTTAATAGTTTCCAAAAATGATTTAACGGGGATTTACATGGAATTTAAATGCACACCAGGACATGCTGTATAACAACTATTAAAAATTTCAGAACTGAACTATCAATAGTTTGTGTGTTTTTGTGTTTACAAAGTCCATTTTTTTTTATAAAAAAAACAACATCAAACGAACAGACCCGAACATCATATGCCCCCTACTTTCGAAGATGAAAATAACAATAAGATTTTTCCCCAAAAAACATCACACAAAAGGGCATGAAATATTAATATGCACATTATGACATGCTGCACATTTCAGAATAGTACCGTCAACATGCAGTTTTTATTTTTTTTTATTTCACAAGACTCTGTTGACGTACAAATGTACGGACAGACACAGACAGACCGAACAAATGAAAACTAAAAGGCGTCTGCGTCTTCAATTTAGGGCCCTAATAATGCTTTGTTGTATGTTCAATAATGTATTAGTTTGTGCGTTTTTTTTTGTTTTTTTTGTTTTTTTTTAGTTTTTTTTTGGTGGGAGTGTGGGGGTGGGGGTGTTAGTGAGTGTTTTTTAATTTAATTTGTTGTAGAACAATATATTCACTGTAGTATATGTCAACACACTAGTACTATGAGACTGATACTTTTAAAGTCTTAATATACTGTCGTCCAAGGCACAACTATAAGACCCGACTGAATATGTAAAACTTTAACTAAATGTTTCGGAAATTCATTCTAGTTGCACAAAATGCTTGTACACAGGACTATTTTCTGTATCTTTTGACCATTTGTTCTAGAGAAATGTAGATGAACCCCCCCCCCCCCACTTCATATAAAAACTGAAACGGACGTGCAGCTTGGGTTTTAGAAACCCTATCCATTCATATACATGATTGACTGAATTTTTATACCCATTCATATACAATTAATATGAAAATTAAAACCATTCAGATGCTTATTTTCACCAAATTTTAAGATAATAAAGATTTTCAGTTAGCTCGGTATTCCTTGGATAATCATATCCACACAGTATCAATTCTGCAGAAATGCACTTTTATATACTTTCTTGTTAAATGTACTACCCCAAATTTAATGAATCTAAAAAATCGTATACCTTTCAGTAGAACCGAAAAAGTAGATCCATTGCAGCTGCACATCCGAATATACAAAATTGGTACTTACCACCCCCCCCCCCCCCCCTCCCGTAATATGACCCTAAACTATGACCTTGTTTTTCTAATCGTTGGACTTGTTATACAATTGACATATTCAAAATGTGTGTCGAAGTTCCTCTTAATTTTTTAAGACACGTCGTTCTTTGTTTCACGGGAATAGTTTTTGATTGTTTATACCCGTTCTTTACTACAAAAGTAACAAATACAAGATAATATTAACAGAAACAGAAAAAAAAAATTATAGAATAATTTACTTCGTTATGGTGATGAAAATCTGTAAAATGTCAAAAAAGACCGAATTTCGTTTGACAGGAAATAGGTGAGCAACAGAACTGAAATAGAATTTCACGTTATAAGACCCTATGGTGAGGCTGCATAAAAAATATCAAGTGGCTGTGATTAGTAGTTGCTAAGAAAACTGTTATAAAAAATTCTTCCCCGCCCGCCCTACATTCACTATTTTATAACCCGGATTTTTCATTCCGTGAAATCCTGCCAAACAGTAAGCTTTGTAAGTTGAAAAGTGTATTCAGATTTATATATTACTAAAGTGTTATTTACTATCAGAGATATGAAGGTTAAAAAGTTATTTAAAACACCCCTAAAAAGTACGGGTACATACAAATCTGTGAAAGAAAAATATAACAAATACTATCATACAATGCCCGACAATCACATACTCAATACATTTCAACACTACAAACAGGAAAACATTTTAGTTATTTGTTTGATGAATTACTTGTAAAAAGCAGAGAGGTACCAAAAAGGACATCCAAATGTCAAAAGTCCGAAAGGGCAAAGACGAAACCAATAAACACGGACGATAACAGTACGAAGAAACATACCCTTCTATATGACACTGGCTAAAAAGAAAAAAAAAGATGCATTATTGTATGAGAATCTATCTTAGTTGAATTGTACAGTCAAGTGACAGTGAAAAATGCCGGAAAATTTTCCAACCAATTTTTTTTTCGAAGGCGAGACTTAGGTATGCTGATTCCAGCGACATCCGTGCGGGTTCCGGGTGGCGAATAGACCCGCAGCAGCGCTAAGCTTGTCGGTAAATGTCTACTAAAGAGCGCTCAGAAACCCTTCATCAGGTCAGGCCGCTTTCCGCACAAAGCGACTGGGATGTGTGCTCCAAGTGGTTGAATGGGGCAGCCCTGTCATAATGAATGCCGGGGTCGTCAGGCTATAATGCGGAAAACCTGACCGCAAACTATAGTGGCGCACCGTGTTAGGAAAAGTGTCACGTTCCTCGAGCTCGCACGTTAAAAAACCCTGCTGCAGGTCTCGGTAAGGGTAGGACAAGGATCCCCATGCAGGAGGCTAAATTTCCCGTCCCTAACAATTACTCCTTTTTTTCAGTGGCAGTCTCCTAGCCGATTGGCCTTGTGTCCCCATTTCCTCCGCCTCATTATCATTTCATGTTCATTGTATCACCACTTTCATGTTCAGCTCCCGGATATAGCCGAAATCGTACTGCTTAAGCAACAACCAACTAACTAACTCTATTCCGGCGACGGCGACGACGGCGTTCACAATTGTTAATCTTTTTGGTTAAGTATGTTTAATGTAAAATAGTAATAGTACATCATTTATATTTGGTACGCAAATGCATTAGCATCAGTTCATATCAATTTCAAGTGGATTTTATCTATATGCTACCCTGGGAGGCGAATATGCCCGCATCAGAGCCTAGCTTGTCGTAAGAGGCGACTAAGGGTCCTGGGGTTCTGACGTCGGGTCAGCGCTCAGCCCACAGAGCGACCGAGGTGTGTACCCTAGGTGGCTGAATAGGGTGGCCCTCGTCCGCTGGGGTTGTCAGGTCTATAATACGGAAACCCTGACCGCTGACCAAAGTGGGCCTACGTGTGTTGAGAGTGCCACGCTTCATGCACGTAAAAGATCCCTTCGTGGACCGCCAAGTAGTGCACCACATAGGCTAAATTTTTCGCCCCTACCCACCTCTCCCCTTTTCCTGTGGTTCTTCAAAATTTGCTGTTCCTTTTTTCCCACCCCTTCCACATATTTCCTTTCTCATCATCATTTCATGTTCATTTTATCATTCTTTTCATGTCCATCGCCTTTAAATAACCTATGGAGCGTTGAAAGGGCGTAAAACACCAACTCACTCACACTCATTATCTATATGCTCCTGCAATCACGGTCCACTGACTTTGAAATTTCTTACTGATTTGGCCAATGTTAACGTTTTTGGTTAAGTTTGGTTTATGTAAACAAGTGATATTTGGTATGCAGTTGCATTAGCATCAGTACAGATCAATGCCGAGAGAATTTTATCTGTATGCTCCTCCAGTCACGGTGTAGTGACTTTGAGATTTTATACTGATTTAGCTAAATGTTAACGTTTTTTCTTACGTCTTACATCATTGATATGTTGTATGCAGTTGCATAAGCATCAGTGCAGATCAATTTCAAGTGGATTTTATCTATATGCTCCCGCAGTCACGGTCCACTGACTTTGAAATTTCTAACTGATTTGGCCAATGTTACATGTAACGTTTTTGGTTAACTCTGTTTTATGTGAACAAGTAATGGTAACACCATTGATATTTGGTGTACGGTTGCATTTGCATCAACACAGATCAATTTCTTGGGTAATTGCCAGTACTGTAGTTTCTTATAACATTTGCATTTTTATTTAACTTCCTTTTTACTGTGCCAAGCTGCAACAGGCGAGGCATATCTCTGTGTTAACAGTTTATTCCCCTATATAACCAGTCAAAAATTATCTAGGCAATCGACACTTTTTCGAATGTAGAATCTTGACGGAATTTGTTTTAAAATCAAAACGAATACATCTATGCCAAAACAGCTAAATTCCATTTTTTTTTCATGTGCCGTCCACTGCCTGGCCCTTACCTAGAATACTACTAAAACAGATTGTTATATTTCTGTCTTTAGCTTTCAAATGACAAAACAGCTATATCTGTAGAAGTATGTTATATTGATATTCTACTAAAATGGTTTTAATAAGGTTTATATTTAATAAGAGAACCCAGAATCCAGTAATCTATAAAGGAAAAACTTTTAGCTTCTTTTTTTTGGAGTGGGGGGGGGGGGGGGTGCTTGCATCCAGTTAAAAAATACATTCACGGATAAATTGTTGCTGGTTGGACATTTGGAAATTATAAATATATCTTGTCAATTCAAATAAAATTGTGTCCGTAGCATGCACATTGATCATCTTACATCTTTATATATAAGTTAAGGACCAACGATTTTTAATATTTTCGACTGGGTTTTTCGTACATGTCGTATTGAAGCAAATAGATTTATTAAAAAAAATGTTGATTTTCAGGTGGTCCCTAACTTTTGTCCAAGTGTATAGATTAATTATTGCCTTTAAGTTATCAATGGGTCCAGTTTTCACAAGTGTTTAATCTGTCCTTGATTATATAACAGCCAGATATAGTGTTAATTGTACAGTGATCTATTTATCCTTATCGCACCACGGTGTTAATTTAAAACAGAAATTCCTAATCAAGTCATCGTTGATAAACGTCTTCATTGTATAATTATGTTGATACGCTACTATGGTAGAATAAATTTATATTATTTTGTGATGAATACTTTTTTTAATTCGTTGAAAAAAGGTTGCACTTTATTTATTACAAAAAAATGTACCACTATCTTAAGTAACTCTTATTAATTATAATAAACATTTTTACCCATGAAGATTTAAAAATTAGTACGTGTGAAACTATTTAAAAAATATCTTTGGCTTATATATGAATGCATTGTTTATAAAATTCGTATGAGTATTCTATAAGCATCGACATTAAGTAATGGCATATGGATATGCCGATTCTAAATATCTTCTTATTTGCTGCATGGTCTGTGATAAAAGTCAAAAGTTCAGAGAAACAAAGTGTGGAAAAACGTCACATGTATTTTTTTTCAGTTGCTTATTCAAGATGTTAACATTCTTATAATACCAGATTAAACTTATACAGATTTGATTTATAAATTATTAAAACGAGGGTTGGATTCAAATTTTTGTGAAGAAATTAAACAGTATTGTAGGTTTTCAAGGAATTACTTGAATCATTTTTCATTTAATAACCAATAGCAAACGGAACCACATAATGTACATTGTAATGCAAAAAAGGCTTAAAAACGCTGGAAACAACCCACGTATATTAATTTCTTCTTGCAGATACGTTTAATATGCCCGGCGTATTATTGCTTTTTCTTTTTACAAATGAAAACAAAAGAAAACAAAAAATATGTAAGCGTATTTATTTTTATAAATATGCAAAACAAACGCATCCGTATTCTGGTGTTTTCGAGGTTATCACGAATAATAAAGAAACTATGGAGCGTATTCAAAGTATTCTGTAATTTGAGTATCCGTTACGTATACAGAAAATAAATGTGCGTATTCTTGATTTTTATAATACGCAATAATACTTTTCGGCATATTTTCTGCGTATTCATAATGTTTGTATACGCTGAAATATGTTCACTGTGTATACTGCGTATTTCAAAGTGTTACGTTTACGAAGCGAATCCGCAGATGTGTGTCAGATGGATACAAGCACCTTCGCCCTGTGCCTGTTGCTAAATATAGATCCAGGGAGGGGTGGTAAAACCATAGTTTTACCTGTTTTTTTTGCTTATATAGCTTCTTGTACATTTATTTTGTTCTTCAATTGCATTATGTTGTATCATGATCAAGTCCCAGTTTGTAATTTACAATATGTTACTTCCCTACCTGAATCATGTGTATGTATGTACATGTAATTAGGTTTATCAGTTTCCTTTAATTCAAATTCAAATTCTTTATTTAAACCAATTATGGTGCCAAGATGGGCAGATCAATTACAAAATAATCATTCATAACATAATATAACATGAATAAACTGAAAGGGTTTATAAAGGGTTTAATACCTTTAGGTATTATGTTTTCGTCAACCATTAAAACTGACTCCCCTGCATTATGTGCATGGCCATGAAGCATAAAAAAAGTCATAAGACCCTAACACATATTAATTATATTTCTTTTTTATTCTATTTTCAGATTCAAATGGATGGATTTCACAAAATATATGATGACCTTGAAAAAGTCATTGACAAAGAAGATACAAACAGTTCAATTACATCAGATTCTGATGATCCCAAAAATGACTTGAGGACATTTAGAGAAAAAGTGGAATATGTCCTCAACTCTAGTAAATTTCAAATTCTCATTGTATGCTTGGTGATTCTAGACTGTTTATTTGTCATTGCCGAACTTCTCATAGACATGAACATTGTCACGCTACCCCACCATGAGACAAATGTTGCTCCTCATGTTTTTCACTATTGCAGCTTAGGAGTACTCTCCCTTTTCTTGTTCGAAATAATCGTCCGTCTCTACGCTCTCAGACTGAAATTTTTCAAACACAAGCTTGAGATGTTTGATGCGGTGATTGTCATTGTATCATTTGTCCTTGACATTGTATTTCGTAATAATGCTGGTCCCGAAAGTGGTGCTGGATTGTTGGTTGTACTTAGATTATGGAGGATCACAAGGATATTGAATGGTAAGGTGCCTGAAATAAAAGCAGGCTTACATATGTACATGTTCATGTGTATCAATTGCAACATACTAGTACTTTTAAAATTTTTAATTGAAAAAAAAGTACCAAGTAGTGCATTTGTTAGTATGCATATAACATGTATAATACAAAATCACTTTATTATCAGATATATAAAAGATAAATGAAGGTAATAACAAGAAAATTACATGTATAACTTGGAGGATCAATCTTAATGCCCAAAAAAAAGACAAAACATGGAAGACATACCAGAAAAATTGAAGATTGAAATGGTCCTGACTTGGTACATGTACAAGCATTTCAAAAGATATGGTACGTGGGTTAAACCCGGTTTTATGGTTTATGAAATGAATCAGAGCTAAGGTCAGCATTTTTATAGCTTTTCTTCATCCCAAAATTAGGAAGAGGCTTAATTATTTAGGCTAAACCAAAAAGTATGTGTGTTTCCTATTACATGTCTGAAAACAATAGGAAGGTAACTACATGTAGGTTTATTATTTTTTTTACCTTTCAAGAGTAAAGAGAGAGTGGAATTAAAGTTTAACAGAGCTTAAGCAAAAATGGCAATAAAAAAGTTAGGGAATGCATGAAAAAATAGGTCAAAAATGTAGGTAGGGTCAGGTCATGTTTTGGGGCCTAAAAGTAATTATTTAAATGTACAGAAGATGATTAACTAAAAGCATTACCCATTTATATGATTTACATACATGTATTAAAATTTTCAGATGTACATGTAACTATGTAACATCAATGATAACTTTGGTCATGTTGGTATTTGATATTTGATTTACATGTACATGTAGATGCATGTACTGGTCATGCTGTTAATATCAAGATACATGTACAAAGATACGAGATACAAATATTTTATTGTCACCTTAAGATGCCCTTGCCGAGAGTAATTAAATAAAAATTATGATTGGTAATGATATTTAAGTTTTATTAACAACAACAAAAGATAGAATTTAGTCAGTGATCTCCCTTGGTCCATATAGCACTGTGATTTCTTACCACAGTGCTATCTTTCTAAGATTTATAATAGAATGTGTTAGAACCACAGTGCTATAATTTTCACAAAACCTGATGTTTTTACAGAATTACCACAGCATGCACAGTGCTATTGAAAATTTTTAGGGAGAATACTGATTTAGTGGAACATTATGAGGGTTTATTACTACATGTAATTATATACTCCCATTAAGGGAACGTGAATCATTAAGGGACAAATAAAATAGACCCAAATTATATGTTCTTGTAACTGAAATAGTTATAATATATCGTGAACATGAATATTTTATAATTTACTTTTATTAAAAGTGGCCATTAACCTACATGTATAGAATAAGATAAACAAGATAAATAATTACTAATGATGTAAATAATCTTGACCTGTATTACTATTGTAAGTACACAGTTCCTGTTAAAGAGTGCAATACTTTATTTTTTGACAAACAAAACAATTAAAGGACTGTCTATTTTCTTCAACAAATTGAGCGTTTCTACATGAATGTGGTTATGACTTTAAAGTGTACATTGCCATTACTGTTACTTAAATATCCATTCCATTTTCAGATTTTCACCATATCATGCATGCTGAATTAAATTCACATTACAACAAAACCTGTCCAAACCTTAACTGTTTTTTCAATGCTCCTTTCTTAAATTTCTGAAAAACATGATAGATGTTATAAAAAGGAAACTTATTATACTCAAATTCAGAATAGTGGTACCTTTTTCAATTGAATTTAAATGACACCAACAGGTTTGCCAAGAGAAGAAAGAGGTTTAATATTAGTTACACCCCAGTTCTATTGTTTAAAGTCGAAGTTTCATTTTCAGAAACTTTCTTTGTGTGAATAACTCTTTTGTTCTTAGAACAATAGGCTTAATTCACAATGGCAAAAACAGGGGTTTCCAGATACCCCTGCTTTTGCGCTTGTGAACACACCTCATGTTCATAGAACAAAAGAGCTTCTCACACAAAGAAACTTCTGTTACAGCCAGCCCAGGGCATCTGAGAAGGAAATGAAAACAGTTCACTTTATAAAGTTTAAAATCAATTCTAATTTAAAAGTAGCAAAATAAAAAAAAATCAGACAAATAAAACAAATCATTAAAAAAAAATGAAAATAAACAAACAAAACAAAGCAAGAATATGTCCAATTATTGTTATAGACATAATGCCGATATTTCGCAACATAAGAGACGGACGAACACACAGACGGACAGACAGACTGACAAACAAACATATTTGTCCCAATAACCTTCGTAGATGGGGCATCAAAATGGTTTAAAGATAAACATGGCCGGATTTCGTTAAACAGGAAGTAGGTAGACAATAGACCTGAAATTAATTCAACGGTATGGGACCCATATCAAAAGGATGTAATAAGAGGTTGCTGAGAAAACTGTTAAGGAAAGTGTCCATAATTGACAATTTATGCATAAAATTAAGTAAGTCGGCAAACAGGAAGTAGATGAGAGAAGGACTCTTAATCGAACCCACGCTAAGGGATATCGTACTGCATATATGTATCAAAATACAAAATATAAAATTAAAATGAAATAATTATTCTTCAAATACTCAATTTCCTCAACTAAAATTACCTGCTCTCAGAAATTAATGATATTCAAAGGGACAGCAGCCAAAGCACATCCGTCTTCCCTGATAGTCGTATAAAAACTGAATGAATCTTAAAGATATTCAGTTTAGAAGTGTTCACTGTTTTAATTAGCATGATACAAAATCATCAGTTATTTGTAAAGTAATTAATCTGTTTAACAAGTTGATTAATCTGTTTTAATCCTAAAATCATCTCAGTTACTTAATATCTTGAATTAAAGAGGCCCCATTGTGGGGAAGAAAAAAATCTGAAATATGTTTACTAACTACATGTAATGAAAGCCACATTTTATTGCTTTCTATAAAAAAAATGTAATCTAGTTTTGTTCTAAGTTAACTGGGGTGTAAGTTAGTTATACTATTCGGTATACGGTGTTTCTGGATAAGAAACCCACTCGGACCTCCGGTCCTCGGGGTTTCTTATCCAGAAACACCTTTACCTCATGGTATAACTATTACGTCAGTGAAATTGGTCAGCCTTGAAACACCTGTTGAAGCATAACTCATAAAAAGAATATCAATTCAGGTAGAAATTTAAATGGATCAAACTGACCATTTGATCAGTAATTATCGGACAGGTGAGATCCATTTAAATTTCTACCTGAATTGATTTGCTTCATGATTTAATACTAACAACAGGTGCTTCATGGCTCACCAACTTCACTGACCTAATATTAAACCTCTTTCTTCTCTTAAGACACCTAATTGGCAAACCTGTTGGTGTCATTTAAATTCAATTGAAAAAGGTACCACTTTTCTGAATTTGAGTATAAGATTATTATTTTGATACATGTACAAAAATAATGTACTGCATACATGTATGTACATGTTTTTAAGCATATTCAGTATACATGTAGTACTTTGTGACTTAGATTAGATATCAAGACTTTATTCAATTCACATGTTTACCAAACCAAAAACAAAATTAAAACTGAAATGTAACTCTGATACATGTACATGATGTACCGGGTAGGTATAATGCAAAGACATGAAATAAGTACAGGAATCTTTATCAAAGCTTATGTTTGTATTTAGTCGAATTTATGTTAATTGTTTTTTTGTCAAGAAGAGGGTCTTTCAATGCACTTTGGGATTGGGCTTGAATCATATGTATTTTATTTTCAATCCAGGGGCCAATTGAAAAACAGCGAGCAGCGACCGCTGGTCACATTGAAGGCTGCTGGCTGTTTTCCATTGTGGATATTTAAGATATACGTTTATAATGTAGGTTGTGTCGCGTACACTTATTCCACATCTCATTTTCTTCTATTGTACATTATAATGCTTTAAGACTAACATGTTTTCCTTCATTATTTTCTTTTGTCACAGGAATAGTCCTGACTGTCAAAAAACAGGCAGAAAAGAAGTTACAGAGAGAAAGACGTCTCCGACAAGCATGCGAACAGGAACTGACAAAATATCGGGAATACTGTACGACGCAAGAGCAAGAACTGGAATTATTACGCGGTCTTCTGAGAAAACACAGCATAGAAGATATCACACGGGTGGACAGACCTCCGATTGTCGTTAGTACCATTGACGTGGTGGCCGAAGTCAATCATCTTGTCTCGGAGAAATCTTCTAGTACAGATTCCGGCAGTGAACGTAACTCTAGTCCTTCAGCCAGCAGCTAAATTATTGATAAATTTATAATATGTACACAAATTGTCATGATATTATTGTAATGTTTTGAATCGTTTTAAAAAGTGCAAGTGAATAAATAAACATTCCTTATTCAGGAATTTTTTTGAGGACAACATGATTAGATTACAGTTGTTGTTTAATATGGTTGCAGTATTTTTGTCCGATTTATGGTTCTTTGATTTTTTCATAATAAACCTTAAAGTCATAGTAAAAAAAGTGTCCCTGAACAAGCAGCTAATTTGTTTACCATCCACCTGTTTTAAAAGTGATTTTATAAACATATACAAGGTTGTAAAATTGATAAAGAATTGTTTTGTAATTTGAACATGTAACAGTTTTTTTCATAGAAAACTATTTTTATTATTTACCAAAATTAACACTCTTATATCAATAAGTCCCAGTCTGTTAATGTACATGTATACACATGTTGTAAATTTATAATACATGTAGTTCAAAACTCACAAAAAATATTTTTGTAGACCATTTTTTGTAGACTACTTGCATGTACATGTATTTTTATATATTGTTCTTGCCATTGTTTTCATGTGCATGTAAAATAAGTAAGGAAAAATCATGTTAATATATAAGAAATTGTAATACATGTATTTTGAATTTGTTTGTAATTGGTTGTTGTAAGGATAATTGTCATCGGTTTTAATTTCCAGCATCCTGTATTTTTTGTTTTTTTTTGTTTTTTACATTTGCATTTTGTCTAGATGAATAGAAAGCCTGGAGCTCTGTAAAAGGGGGAGGGGCCGGGTAGCTGATTGGTCTAAGGCACTGGTTTAAATACCACACTATTGATCACTAGCCAATCACCTCCCAGATGGTGTTGAAGTCCTGTTTGTAATTTACAATAAAAGGAACTTCCCTACTTGTATGTGATTAGGTTTGTCAGTTACCTGCCCAAGGTTGGTGGTTTTCTCTGGGTACTCCAGTTTCCTCCACCATTTAAACCGATCGCCCTATATTGCCCAGGTGCGTCGAAAAGGGCGTTAAACCCTAATACGAATAAAAGGGGATAATTACACATGCAGGGGTGGAATCCAGAAATTTTTCTAAGAGGGTTCTATATATAGTCTACAGTGGTCCATCATGCAAGGGAGTTTCAGACCAGTTTGGTCTAACTTCTAGAGGAAAATAACAAAATTTTGAAGGACCCCAAAACAACCCACTGGATCCATCACTGCCATGGTTAAAATTTTGTGTTTTCTAGTTACGTGCTTTTAAGGTAGTTTTCGCAAACTTTTTGAACTATAAGGGAAAATCAAGGAAACCAATATCTGCTTGGTATTTTTTTAAAAATATATTGATAATGTGAAATTAGAAAATATATCCTTTGCAAAAATTTCTTCTCTAACAGTATTAGTGCTTTACCAAAAATATTTTCATACAGGGGACATTTTGTCATCTTTACTGTGTTCATGCTTAATTTGGGACAAATAAAAAAAATACTGGATCCATACTTAGTCCTTTGTGTTTATATATACAAATAACTAAATGATCTTGAAACCAATGCTAAGTCAGATTCTTACAAATAATTCCTTTTTTGCATTTACTGTATAAAACAGATCTTTTTTGATAAGTCAATGTTTTACATGTAGTCTAGTCAATTTTTTTCTCATTATTGATATTTATAAAATCCATGTTTAAATTGAATCTCTACTATGTCATGTTTGTACCTTCTTATTACAGTATACGTTTGTTTTTTTTCTACAATTTACAAAGTTTATATCAAAAGAAAAGCTTTTATCATGTTAATAGTCGCCAACATTTTATGCCCCATTTACAAAAAAAGTTGGGCAAATAGTGTACAGATCCTTTGGTCTGTCTGTCCTGTATGTTGTGAGATGGAACATTATATCTTTTGGACATATTCTTGTTATTTTGATAATAATTTGCTTTATTGCTATTTAAAACTTAAAAAATAAGTGTACATGAATCCCTCTCCAGTTTAGGGTGACTGAGTGGGGCTTTTGTTCTGGCTCTCCACTGAGTCTTAGAGAATCTTGTTGTTGTTATAGGATTATTACCTAAAATTCATAAGATGTTAGGCCCCCCAAAAGTGACTCATGCTGGCTAAAGGACCATGTGAGTGAAGCCTCATGCTTCATTTGTTGACCTTTTATATGTAGTTTACCCTTGTCCAACCTTTACTATCAAACTATACTGTTTAAGAAATATTTATTATTAAGGGGTGTAATATAAGATACAGAAAACAAATTCTAAAAAGACCAATAAGTTGATAAAACGGGAGGATTTTGATTGATAACTGATTTTATATTGCATAATAGTATATTAGCTATGTATCTAGATCTGCTATATGTATACTGTACATGTGCCATACCTATTAGAAAAAGCTTTTATTTACTACATGTATTTATATGTAATCATATACTGTAAACATGGAACTTTTCATGTCTATGTTTATTTTTGCTTTTGTACTGCAATATTCTTCAAGTATAGAAAATATATACTGTGGATTCATTTATTTTCGTGGTTTGTTGAAAAAGTATCAGTTTGTGGATTCTTAAATTCTTGGTTCTGTAATACACATCATACAAATCAATGTTAAATTTCCTTTTCATTGAGTATTAAATTTCGTGGGTCAAGTCCACCCATGAAATCATGAAAATTGATACCACAGTAGTAAGATAACTTGCCAATTTATCCCTCATGTGAAATGTTGTCTTAACAAAAACACAAAAATATCACCGTTTAAAAAATTTCCATGTTAAGAGTATTGTGTCTGATACTTGCTTTCATGAATTTGTAGTCTAAGCAGTTTGCAAAAAGTTTACATTGAAATTTTACACCTACAATAATATTCACTATTTGTTATACCTTGAAATGGTGGTATACATAAGCATATTAAGGACTGGCGTGCCAGGCTTGTCTCCCCTTCTGGTTGGCAGAGAAATTTTTTTTTGAACTGTATGAAAAAAGAGGCCCCAGAGGATTGTTTTTAATTTTGTGCCCTCTCGCTTGAAAATTTATGGATTCTCCACCGGTACATAATGATTGGCAGGGGTTGCCCATCCATTCTACTGAATGTCCATGCTGCTCTTATGTCTAAAGATACACATACCTGTCTATTATACCCAACTCCACAAACATTCATAGTATTTTCATGAGGGTTTCACATAGTGTTGAGGGGGGGTAGGAGGGGGTCTGATCCCGGAATCCCGAACTAATTTTTACAAAATCCTGTCATCCCGACTTAAAAATGAGAAAATCCCAAAGCCTGGTAAAGTTGATATAATTTTATCCCGGAATCCCGAACTTAAATTGTCCAAATCCTGGAATCCCGAGCTTAAATATGGCCAATCCCGGTGTCCCGAAAAAGGTCCTACCCCCTCAGTGTTTGTGACATAATGAGGATGTGCACCTTATAAAATGGTTTATTCTCAATTCTGTCTTATTTCATTATGTTTAAAGATATTCAATAATACAACCCCTAGCAAAACATGAATTTTAAGTGAACTCACTGTTTTCTAAGCAACTACATGAGATAGAGGACTTACATTTTGTACACAGCTTTATCCTAGAGTACTATATGGTGCATACAGGTTTTATGCTTCTAGGTCATCTACTTCCTGTTACCAAAAACTTAGGTATTAACGCAAGACATAATATCACTAGTGAACATAAGTTCACAGATTTACTTGTTATTTTGTATATATAAAGAAATAATATATAAACTTTTTAAGTAATGTCCTGATATTGTAATATTGATATTTGTATAAAATAAAGTTTTGCAAAATATTTTGCTGATCTATAATGTTCATATGATGCCATTGTTGTTAAGGTCTATTAACAGTTTAATGTTCCCCACTAACTTAAGTTCTAGTTACCCATTCACTATGAAAATTTACGATGCTATTTATCAGCACTCAAGAAATTTTATGGGAGACCTCATGTTTTTGTAGACAAATACAGGATTTTTATCTTGCTAGGGTGTGCTATAGGAAGCAGGCACTGCTTACTCTTACAGAGCACCTGAGTATTTCACTCTCTTTACGACTAGAGTTTGCGTTGTTAATTGATATTCAGTAGTTTTGTGTTTCCCTGTTTTACATGCATATGTTGTCTGTTTTTGTCCTGTTCTCATTGGTGTTTACTGGTTTTGTCTATACCCTTTCCGACTTTTAACATTTGGATGCCCAGTGGCGGATCCAGAAAGTCTGAAAAGAGGGGGCCCACTGACTGGCCTAAGAGGGGGCCCACTTTGGTCACGCTTCAATGATTTACTATATATTCAACCAAATTTTTCCGCCAAAAGAGGGGGCCTGGGCCCCCTGGATCCGCCTATGATGCCCCATTGGTACCTCTGCTTCTCTCTCAGATGAGTGCATATGTTGGTTTGAAAAAGAGTTTTAGCATTGTCACCCTTACCAGAGTGGAACCTACCACACTAAATTGATTGCTGGTAATGTAAAGGGTGTGCAATAGCAAGCAGGAACTGCTTACTCTTTCCGATCACGGAGTTCACCCTCTTTCTACTTGAGTTCAGGTTGCTGATTGGGGTTTGATTGCTTTTGTTTGTTTTGTTGTTTGTTTTGTTGGGATGATTTTATGTCTACCGATTTTGTCTTTGCCTTTGGAATAAGTATATTTGATTGCCCCTTTGCATTTCTCACCAAAAATGGATTGGATGATATTGATTTTGGGGGTCTTCATTTTATATTCATGGAGTTAGTGGCTCAAAAGAGAAATAAAACTGTCACTTAAGTTTATCAGGTAGGCTTATGGCATAAATATGAGTCAGTTGTCATCTGTCAACAATTTGCTAATTTTCCTCTGAAACAACTGACCAGTTTGACTGCATGAAACTAAGCAGGAATAATACAACACATGAAAAATCCTCGTTTTGATTTGATACAATCAAAACGCTTCCAAGTTAGCCAGTGGTTATGATTCAATTTTCGCTCATCTTCATGTGAAGATAAGTATAAGTTGGCTGTTACCCCTTGCTTAGGAACTTTGATGATAAAAAAAACGTGGATGTTGTTACTAAAACTTGAATCCAGGGCAGGCGGGGAAAATATTTTCGTAACAGTTTTCTCAGTAACTACTAATCACAGTGTCTTGATATTTGGTATGCAGCACCAGCATGGGCGTCCACAACGTGGGATTTGATTTCAGGTCTGTCGCTCGCCTACTTCCTGTTTACCAACTCAGTTAATTTTTGACATTAATGTTCAATAAAAGAAAAAAAATCGTAACAGTTTTCTCAGCAACTACTATAACCACAGCCTCTTGAAATTTAATATGCAGCATCAGCATGGGCTCCCATAACGTGGGATTCGGTTTCAGGTCTGTTGCTTGCCTACTTCCTGTTTACCGACTTAGTTAAGTTCAATTATAGAAAATTTTTGTAACAGTTTTCTTAGCAACTACTAATCACAGCCTCTTGATATTTGGTATGAAGCATCATGCAGCATCCGCTCCCATAACGTGGGATTTGATTTTAGGTCTGTGGCTCATATGCTGCCTGTTAAACGAAATCTTGCAATTACTGTCTTTGACCCATTTTTTGCCGGATTATTTTCACGGGGTGAAAAATCCGGTTTATAAAATGGTGAGGCAGACAACGGACGGTTAAGCGGGCGGGGAAGAAATCTTCGTAACAGTTTTCGCAGCAACTACTTACCACAGCCACTTAATAGTTGGTATACAGCATCAAGGTAGGGCCCATAACGTAGGATTCGATTTCAGATCTGTCACTCATCTATTTCCTGTTTACCGACTTACTTAATTTTTTACATTAATTGGTCAAAAGTAGAAAATTTTCGTAACAATTTTCTCAGCAACTACTAATCACAGCCATTTGATATTTGGTATACAGAATCCGGATGGGGTCCCATATCTATGGATTCCATTTCAGGCCTGTTGCTCGTCTACTTCCTGTTTACGGACTTAGTTAATTTCTTACATTAGTGGTCAAAAGTAGAAAATTTTCGTAACAGTTTTCTCAGCAACTACTAATCACAACCATTTGATATTTGGTATACAGCTTCAGGGTGGGGTCACATGGTGTGGGATTGGTTTTCAGGCCTGTCATTCGTCTACTTAATTCCTGTTTTACAAAATCCAGCAATTTCTGTCTTTGACCCATTTTTCTGATTAAAGGTAGTGACTCCGAATACACGCGTGTGTACCTGTATCCTGTAGGCTCCGAATACACGCGTGTGCCGTTAGCTGAAACATGGGGTTTGCATGGCTATAGATTTACGGAACTGAAATTACTAGGTCTTCTAAAAATATGGGGAAAATATTTATAATATCGTTATTCTCAAAATTACTGTTAGCTGAAACAGGGTTTTTGTCTATTAATGGTACACATATTCTGATCAATGAAATGTTCAGGCTGAGATAAAGAAAAACTTTCCCAGGACCATGACAAAAGTTTTGTACTAAAACTAAGTATACAATACTTTGCAGCTTTTCTTGTGAAAATTTCTCATTCCATTATTAAACTGCACACTTCTGCATGGGTATGACACACGTTTAGAAAAAAAGAAGAAATGTGTCCATGTTGCAGATATGCCCCTGCTAGGTCTAAACAGAAATTAGAAGTATGACAGGTCTGAAAGTCGCTTAGAACATCATACTGAACCATACTACATTTGTACCAAGTTTTAAATTCATTTTCATGTATGGTTTCTTAGAAAGGTTTGGCGGAAATTTTTATTGGATGGATTTTCCTTATGTCTGAAAGTCGCTTAGGACATACAGTTTGTCATATTAAAATACCCTGTCAAATTTCAAATTATTCTTGTGTACGGTTTCCTACAGAAAAATAAAATAGATAAATAAATGGATGGTGAAGCCACATTTAAAAGGTAAAAACTAAATAAGAAATATAAAGAAATAAAACCTTTAAAACAAATAAAACAAGAATGCCCAAATTTTCGGACATAAAGTCCTTCAGGGGCTAAAAATTAAAAAAAAGATGTTCACACATCGACTAACGAGGACAGAATTTACTTATTTATTTATTCCTACAGAAAAGCTTGACGAAAACCGCACGGATAGACAGAGGTACTGACCGTAATGAGAGAAAATTAATGCCCCCAACTTGTCGTCACGGGACCAGTATGAAAATACGGAAAAGTTTGTTTTTTCTTAAAAGACAAATGGAAGAACGTCATGTATTGGTACTCATGGCCAGGTACATCATATTTTCATGAAAAGCTCAATTGATTCAGACTTGACAAATTTAATGACAACCTTTTTTACTAAATAGCAAAAATTCATTTATATTAAATTTATATTTCATACATGATAATTAGCTTTATTTAAAAAAAATCTTTGCCAGCTGACAAATAGGAACTTTGTCCCTGGCCGTGTCTGCCTGTCTTGCAATTTGTGTGTGTGTACATCCTCTTGCTCACACTTTTTTTGTGAACTCTAAAACCCCAAATTTATAAAGGATACAGATCTTAAATTTAACACAGTAATTTAGTACCATTTAAGATTAGCATAAAAAAATTTCATGTTATAAATCTTGAACATTTCTATTGAATGTTATTTTAATGGCACAGGATACGGTTACGGCAAATTTGGACAAAACCGTAACAATAAGAAATTCTTATTGTTACGGCAAAGAAGAAAATCGGGAACGTATGACTGGACGAAGACCGAATCATTTACGACCGTAACAATAAGAATTTTCTTATTATTACCGCACTTATAATTACGGCAAATCGATATTGTGACGATGTGAAATAAAAAGTGAAATAACATTTCTTAATTAATATAATACAAGCGGGCGAAGGGGAAAAATTCTTATAATCTAAATTTAACTCAAAGTAATTTTGATTTATAACTTATGGCACATACAACACAACCAATATGTGGTTTTCGGGTTTTATTTTATTCCGGGTGAAACCATTCAAGGCATCCATCACAGACTACGGATGCCACAGTGTGGACATGCGTGCAACAAACTGTTCAGTGGTTCAATTCTTCATTTTTTCCTTAGAACAACATGCATTTTGAGTTTCTTCCATCCTTCGGGGTGAAACTGCTTTACTCGACTTATGTAAATGTTTTTGTCAAAGATTTGTGTCGGCAAGTCACTTGCCTCAGTTTGAGTTATGTTTTCGGTAACGATTTTCAATGATTGCCATCAATAAGAACAAGCGATACTTCTACATTTGTTTTAAGTATCATATTGAGCATAAAATGTTAAAAAGTTTCCGAAGAAGTTAATTATTAAATATCTTATGTTTGGTAAATCTCTAACGCGAGATTTTTCGTAATAATAAGTGCCGTAATAATAAGAAAATTCTTATTGTTACGGTCGTAAATGATTCGGTCTCTGTCCCGACATCCGTTCCCGGTTTTTGTCTTTGCCGTAACAATAAGAAATTCTTATTGTTACGGTTTTGCCGTAATCGTATCCTGTGCCTTTTTTAATAAACTTAAGATTTTTGGATAATAAACCATTCTCGACTTTTCATCCACAGATTTACCTGTTCCACCCAAGAGTCTTGGTCACCGTTACTTATTTAGGCATAATAAACAGCTAAAAATCATAATCTAAACTTTGGTCAATCATTCCATCCAGTGTGAGTATTTTTCTTATGTCAAATTGGAAAAAAAGTAAGTAAATAAAAGTAATAAACGGAACGGTAAAACTAAAAAAGTTTTTAGGTGTCTAACGTTACAGGGATTACCGAAACAAATACATTTTATTATCTTAAAGTATTAATGCCTTTCATGATTTAAAAAGAAATAAATATAGCGATCATTACATCATTAAACAATAGAAAACAAAACAGGTGGTGCCTAAAATGTGTAACCCGTACCCGTACCCGTACCCGCACCCAGGTTGTTTAAAATTTCACATATTCGCTTCGACTGTAGCGAAAACGAAGTCAATCATTGTAATATTTGATGAATGTCTTAAAATTATGACATTGAATGATTTCATATCTCAAAACTTTAAAATTAACATTCATATTTTGATGTAAACAAAACAGTGGCCAAATTTTATTTTATCTTAATTTTTGTGTGAAGATAATTTGTTTTCAGGTTTCCCGTCTGGGACAGTATACCTAATTTGCCTTTTAAATAAGCGCGGGTAATTACAGATAACTCTAAACCTGAGCATGCTGTAAAAAAATTATACATGTTACCATACATATGCATTCTAGTATACGTGTATGCAAAAAGCTCTGGAAAATGTCATTGATAAGTTAAAAATAAGTAAAAGTTTGCCTTAAGCATGGTAAGCCATGGAATTACCTGTACAGTACATACTTCTTTGGGCTTTGGTAAGCCATAGGATTTTAGAGGGGGATTTACTGTACACAAGGTGACAAGCCCCTGTGGATAAGCCATGTTCTCCTTTTGACTTTTCTCAATTTCTACGAAGACCTGGGACCAAAAATTTATCAAATATTAGAAGAAAATAGAGATACTAAAATATATTTTAAGTTTAGCAGCCATTCACCAAACATGCCATTTACACAAGCTTTAATCAATTTTTATGGCCCGACCAGGTATGTGGATCGGCAATATAGTTTTACCCTTGTCCCTCTGTCCGTCCCTACGTACCTCCATCTGTAATATTGGTTAAGGTTCATTACTTAGGGGACGACCATTTGATTCTGAGGGGGGGCCTGGCAGTTTCAGTCGAGCCAGAATATTTATTTTCAATATTTTCCGGGTCTGAAAATTTATTTTTCGCCGCTTCGAGGCAAAAATATTTATTTTTTATATACTATAATATACTAAGGGATCTGGGGCCAGGATATTTATTTTATTTTTTTTTTCTCGGGGGTGAGGTCCAGAATATTTATTTACAAAAACTGCCAGCCCCCCCCCCCCCCCCCCCCTCAGAATCAAATGGTCGTCCCCTTAGATACTATATGTTGGGAGTCGATGATATTTTACCAGTTAGATGTGTCTTGACTCTTGAGTAAGGTGACACCACCCACTAGAAATTAGGTCACTGTGGCCTTTATTTTAAGCATGAATGACTTTGGTTAATGTACAATACATAACTAATGGATACTAGATGTTGGGGGTCAATGATATTTCACCACTAGATGTGTCTTTATCAGTCGTCAGTCAATAAAAGCTTATGTTATGTATTTACTGCCATCGACTTTAAATAAAACTTTTATGCTTTATGGTGACACCACCCACTAGAAATAAGGTCACTGCGACCTATATTTTATGCATGACAACTTCGGTTAAATTTTATGCATGTTCACTTTTGATTTATTTCTTGGTAAAGGTCCATTTCCAAGGTAATACACATTGGGGGTCAATAATTTTTCAAGAACAGGAGGGCTATCCTGTTGCTCATAGACACATTTTCTAGTTATAGCTAAGTTATTGAAATTAAAGATGGAGATTAAAGTACTGTATGTTGTAAGGTCTCTGGTCATGCTAAGTTTCAAATTAATAGTCCGAATAAATAAAAAACTTTAATAAAAAAAAAAATGAAAACACAAATCAAATAATTAAAATAATTGTTAACTAAAAAAGGTAAAAGGACCTATTAAAATGAATTCGAAGTTGTCAATTAAATGAGCCTCATAAACAAAATCTGAAAGGATGAAACCCACTTTTCCACAAATATCTTCATTATCAAACACTGTAGTTTACACAAATAGTGGAGTAATCTGCCCCTTGAGGGGAGATACATATGTACAAGTAACTCCAGTTTATAGAAATCGTTCAATTAATATGATTCACCACTTCACATGCTGAAAAAAATTAGGGTTGGTAGGTAGGAAATTATTTTTTTTTTACCTTGAGTCTATGGGGGCAGCTTTGTGACTTTTACAGTGCTTAATGGAAAATGCTCAAAAAAACTTTAGGGTAGGGGTTAAAAATTAGGTACTAGGGTCGGGTGACAGTAAACTCGCCTACTTTTTTTTTGGCCTCATTGATAATTTGGATCAAGGGGACTAGTTAGTTTGGATTTGATGTGTTGCGATTTCCCACTGTTTTTCTGCACACACAGACATTTTTAAAAACTTCCAAGAAATCCGCATGTTTAAGACAGAACAATTTTTCTTCCATGGTATTTTGAGTGTCGTGCCATTTGCCAAACTCAATAACTTTCTACATTGATAATGAGCTCACTAAGCTTGCATACTAACATGCAACAATATAATATTTAATAATCCAACATTTAAAGAAAATGATTGCTGCACTACTCTAACAATACCGAAAGAAAATCATTATTGAAAAAGCAATTAGACTTGCAATGAATATATATATCAACCATCTTGCTGAATGAATGAGCAGTTAAATAATGTGCCAAAAATTTCAAAACCCTAGCCCTGGACCAAACGAAAAAAATATGTTCCTTAACCCTCCCCTGCCGAATCAGGTAAAAGCCACCAGGTCAAAAATATCTGCCCTACAAAAACCTAATTTTCAATCTCATTAAAATCTGATGGCATAGCATATATGATATAGGCAGAGATCTGATTTTAATGAGATATCCTTTCTTTTGTTGTATGATATTATTCTGTTATGTTCAAAAATATACCCTGAATTACTCCTTTTTGTTACAGTACAATTATTCTATGCGCTTTTTATATATAGATGAAAAAGTGTTAATTTTGTATACAGAAAATATGTGGGTCAATAAAACTCCCAACACAATTGTTTTTTTCACGATAAATTATAAATGTAAATGTAAATTGATCACAAGTGCTTTCATGACTGCTGCCAATCTTCAGGTGAGATTACATAAATAACAACAGTAGTTATTGGTAACGTTACGAATACTATGACATTTTTGACGTTACAACAAATGAACAACAACATATCAATTATTGAAAGAAAAATTATACCATGTATACATAAAAACTGAGGAGAAAAAGATACTAACACTTTATATTTTATTTTATCTTTATTATTTTTTATGTTTACAGTAACGTCAGTAACGTCATAGTAGTTTACCGTAGCATTTATTCCTATTGTCTCTTTGTAAAGATCATGTAACTATTATTTAACCGCCAATGAACCCCTTTTATGTACTTCAGTAAGATAAAATATTGTATAATCTGTCCTGATGACGCCCGTCTTTGGGCGAAACATGTCGACCTAATGAATAGCTGATCATCACAGCGGGTGAAAATTGGGTGTTGTGTCTTTATTTTTATTTTGATTTTCATGTATACATAAAGTAAAAAATCAAAAAGATATGTTAAAGACGTCCATTTAGAGTAGGTTTAAACTTTATAATAAAGTTCTTTACTTATAATTTGCGTAAAGCTTTACTTATTTCCATGAATTTACAATTCTACACAAGTTCATGCATCACTACATAATTATTTTTATGAATTTAGGATATTACAGCTTGCATGATGTAGACTTATTATTGTAAAAAAAAACTACTTTGTTTATATTTTTCAGATGGATGACTGCATATTTTCCTGAGAAAAAATGGTGTTAAAATAAGAAAAAAATATTATGAACATGAACCATAACTTTTACAAGGGAAGTACAAGATTAAAGCTTAAACATTTGTATGTTAAATTAGAAAAATGAGTATGAAATTTAGTTACTGTGTGTTAAGAAAACTTGCTCTAACATATTCAAGGCAGCAAGTCTGTGAGCTAGACAGTCTAATGTTATTAAATGCCCCTGCAAGACGAAACGTTTTTGGACATGCCATGAAGATGAGAACTATGTGCAGTGATGTGGGCCCTAATAATCCAAGTCAAAACTTAGATGATAAAATAGCCGATGAGAAAATTGCTTCAATCAGCGATATGTTGGACAAGCTACGGAAGGAGGAAAGCTCCAGTTCAATAGAAACTGATCATAATATGTCATCTGCTGAAGGTTATGAACATTTTCCGCATGAAGAAAGTACAGAAAGTTCCATAGGAACATTAGAGGAGGAGAAACCTAATGAAGATGAAAAAGTTGTAAAGAATAGACGGAGAAAGACGCTAAACCAAAAATCCAAAAAGAAGAGAACATCAGAGATTATGTCATTAATGAATCCCACCCTTGAAGACGTAGAGCATTTCCTTCAACACTTTAATATGAAAAAATATGAGGGTCATTCTTGTATTGTTGTAAACTGCCTGACAAAAAGCACCACGAAATTACCAAGATTTTCATCTGCCATTTACATAAACAAAATGTCAGGTATGTGAATATAAATGTACATGAAATGTCACTCTGAAATTATTGTTATTGATAGTAACAAAATATTTCCGGGCGACAATTTAAAATTTTGCTACGCCTGATGCCAGTTTTAACTAATTTATTACTATTCAAGACTCATCAGGAAAGGCTCTAGCAAAAATATTTAAATAAATGTCACACACCATAAGAATACATGTATATGAGAAAATGCATATGGAACAAAATTGTGGTTTCGGAACCCTCATTTTGGTTAAGTATAAGAACCTTAGGGTTTTGACAATTCAAATGTAGGCTTGTCTTGTACCAAGTTTTTATGTACATTTCAAGTTGCATGATGAGGGTTAAAGTCAATTATAAAAATATATGGACCAAGGTCCCTAATTTAGCAGAATCCTGAGGGAGAGAAAAGATGTGCGTTCAATGACCGTGAAATCTTTGAGATGTTTGATATTGCTACACCTTAAATATTGAATCAAATGACAAAACAATGACTGTTCTGAATAGCTCATTTAGTGTGGAAAGTAAAATGTTTAATTTATTCTCTACAAGAAAAGAATGAATGCAAAAAAAAAATGACACCTATTAAAGATGCAGACTGAAGGACTTGTTCTTTCCAACATCACTAAAATGTTTTAATTTTTCGGGGTTTGCCAAATATTGGAAAAATGAATCTCACTTCATACCCCGATATCGGAACTGTAGAAAGAAGAGTTTATCAGCTTTAAAATGAGACCCAACACAAGTGTGTACATTCTTCAGAATTGAATCAACAAGCCAAAATGCTACCATTGTCGTCTATGGAAAAACATTTAGTTCCGTTGAGCCATATATATATGTTTTTGATTAGGTTAATTTTCACATGTATAAAACAGGTATACTTATGATACTGCAAACATGAAAATTTTTGCAGGGTGTAATTTTTGTGTTTTTGTTTACGTAACCTTTTGTGTGGGGGCTAATTTTGCATTTCTTCTGATTTTATATTCTTTGCTTATAGAATAAACCATTTGCATGGGGATATTTTTGCAAATATTTTGAGATTGCAAATTCAGCAAAAATAACCCCCATGCGAAAATTTCCGTGTTTACATTACTTTAGACTAAAAAGTATTCATTTATGTCAGGTACAAATTTTCCTGGGTTAGGCAAAAAATGAATTTAAAATCCCCTCATATAAGAACTTTTACATTAATACCAATAAATAATTGGTTTCAACCACAAACATTGACAAATTTTGGAATCCACAAAATGTGATTGAAATTTATTCTCAGCCCACAAAAATTGATGCCCACAAATTTAAATAATTTCACAGTACACAATATGTACTAAATTGATTTATTCATGATACTTCAAAGAAACACAAGTAACAACTAAATGTATTTATTTATCCTCTATAGAACATAGAACAAAGAACATATTTTATTGTCCAATCAAGGGCCCATAAGGGCAGCATGAGCAACAAATAAACAGATATAAGAGAAAAGATAATAATTGAGTTACATGCAATACATATAGATATCTTACAGACATTACAGAATATAAAACAGAACAATGTAGCGCACATATTCACATATTACATGTATATTTAACCAATGATAAACATGTTAAAGATGGTCATTAATAAATTTTCCAACTGCATTAAGAATTTTAGTATTTTCAGAAATAAGTAAATAGTTAAATTTTTGTTCATCATTAAGATATGTAAAGTTATTAATTTCTTTTCCAATAAATTCAAATAAGGTAAATCTTTGCTGGTTATATTTATGACATTAAATCAAAAAATGAATTTCATCTTCAATTTCACCAGAAGTACATTTATTACAGTAACATTCATTTCTATCTATTTTAACATATCTTCCAACTTCAATCATCAATATGTACATTGTATTTGACAGGTTATTTTACATGTTTTGCATGTAACAAGCATGGGCCACTCTCAGTTCTGTATGACAGATGGAATTATTTGAAGAAAAGTAGAGTATCGAAGTATGTCTAAGGGCTTTTCCAGGACAAAATGTCCAAGGGGGTTGGAACTCTCTTTAAGATTTATTTCTTTGGTGGTTGGTTAAACATGTTTCTAAATACTTAAGAGTTAATAAAATAATAATAAATACTGTGCTGGTGGTACCCTATATTTGCAGTCTTCAACTTATAAATTTCACAACACAAGCCAGAAGGGCTTTTACATTTTTAAACCAGCAAGCCCTCAGAAAATTTTACAAGACCTACACAATATGGAAAATTTCTTTAAAAAAAACAAACTACAAGCCACCAGGCATCCAACAACACATATTTACATGCCCCCCACAGCCTTTTACCAGCCACGGCCATCGGGCTGGTGGCCAATTTCTCAGACTGTATTTGGAGGAGAGTTCTGTCCCCCTGTACATATTTTCCTGGAAAAACACTAAAGTATTTATACCTGTACATATGATGTTTTTTCATGGATATATGCCCATAGTGATGACTTGTCAGGGCATTAAGTTTTGCTCATGTTGTTCAGTATGTCCATTGACGCCAGGGATTGACAAAAATGTGAAACCAAATATAGGGCTCACACATTTTTCTGCCACATGCTTTCAAAAATGCATATTAAGCATTATTATAATGCTGAATAAGATTAGTTTATGCTGAATTAGTAAAAGACTTGAAATATATTCATTTTATAAAACAAAATACTATGGTTTCGTTATCATTCGTAGGGTATCAATTTTCGTGGATAGGCTTAAACCATGAAATTTAATACCCAATGAAAAGGAAATTAAACATTGAACTTTATCCTAAGGACTTTAGAACCACAAATTTAAGAATCCACTAACTGTTACCTTTTGGTCAAACCACGAAAATTGGTACCCACGAAAAAAAATTAATCCACAGTACATGTATAAGAAAAACCCCTAAATTTTGAATTAACATTTAAATTTTTATTTTATCAATTTAATACATGTACCCACTATGGTATTATTCTTATTTCTCTAGGAAGAAATTCACCTGCTTTCCTGAGGGCCACACTTATAAAGTTTCAGACATTCAAATGGAGGAGGATGATGCATTTAAAAAGACTTTAAAGCTAATACCACAAGTGGAAAGGTTGAAAAAAGAAGAATATGCAGAAGTTCAGACACTGTTTGGTTTAGAGGTATTGTTTTGCATGATCTTGAAAATAAACTAGCAAGCATTCTGTTTTTGGATGGATTTTGGAATCCAGGTTATAAAACTGAATGTATAAAATAGAAAATAATGAGATGTGGAACAATGTGGAAAAAGTGTATGCTACACAACTCACATATATTAAGAAGTTATTAAAAACAACCACAATTGAAAACAGCCAGCAGCCTCCAACAAGGCCAGTAGGCACTGCTTGCGGTTCTGCGATCGACCCATGGTCTAAACAAAATGGGTATAATTCAAATCCAATCCTGAAATAGTCAAAGATAGACCCCTTCATAAACAAGAAGTCACAGACGAGGGGAAAATATTTTCATACTGGTGTTCTCAGCAACTAATTATCATGGTCTCTTGTTTTTGTCTCGCCTGCTACAAATAGTCACGGAAGGCTAGACATAGGTATTACTTTCCGGCAGTGGCGGCGTAAACTTTTTTGTAAGACTTTTGAGGACAATGAATTGCTTGAAAAGGATTATAGCTAGGCATCTGATATTTGGTATACAGACAGTTCAGGTTATGGTCTACGCAACTGTTACCATGCCGTGTGACCCTGACCCCATTTTCATGCTCCAGTGACTCTGTGAACTTAGAAGTTTTCTTTTTTCAGGCCTTAAACTTTTTGTAAGACTTTTGTGGACGATGAATTGCTGGAAAAAATATAATAGCTAGGCATCTGATATTGGGTATACAGACAGTTGAGGTTATGGTCTATGCAACTGTCACCAAGCCATGTGACCCTGACCCCATTTTTACGCTCAAGTGACTCTGTGAATTTAGGTCTTTTTTTTCAGGCAGAAAACTTTTTGTAATACTTGTGTGGACAACATGGACAATGGATTGCTTGAATAGTATAATAGCTAGGCATCTGATATTGGGTATACAGACACTTTTTGTGTTTAAATCAAGAAATGAAAGCTTACGTAGTTGATTTTAGTGATGGTGCCCGCAGGGGAGACATATTTTTAGTGGCATGAACACTTGTTTTAAATGAAGCATCACTACTGTGTCTCATTTTGTAGGATTCCATTTGGGTTCATTCCATTTCCTTCTTGCAGTTATTTAAAATCATTTTAGAACATTTTTTCCTTAAATTGATTTAAGTTTAGAAAGCACATCATCCGGAGCACCTGAGTTCACTCTTGTTTCGACTTGAGTTCAGGTTGCTGAATACGGTTTTGTTGTTATGTGTGTGAGGGTGTTTTATGTTGTGTGATTTTTAGCTCACCTGGCCAAAGGCCATGTGAGCTATTGCCATCACTTGGCGTCCGTCATCGTCGTCGTCCGTCGTCGTCGTCCGCCGTCGTCGTTAACTTTTCTTCAAACTTCTTCTCCTCTGAAACGGCTGCACAGATTCAAACCAAATTTGGTCTGGTGGTACTTTAGGGTATCCCCCACAGAACTGATGTGGGGATTTTTGATTCGTTGAAAAACATGGCCGCCGTTGCTAAAAATAGACCAGGGGGGTCAGACTACTGTTTTTGGCTAGTAAATCAAAAAGTATAAGAGATACATGAAATCTGATGCCACGCTACTGCTTCAGCATCAAAAGCTCTACCAAAGTCTCCATTGAGTCGAAGTTGTCAGATGACCCCTTATGGGAGTTGCGGCCCCTTAAAGGTGAAAAATAGCATTTTTTCATGTTTTTGGCCTATGGAATGAAATCTATTGCAGATAGAGAGAAGCTGTTGCTTGCTTAAATGTTCAGCTCATTTAGCTCTACAAAAGTCTCCATAAGGTCAAAGTTGTCAGATGACCCCTTATAGGGGTTATGGCCCCTTAAAGGCAAAAAATAGAGTTTTTGGCCTATAGAATGAAAACTATTGCAGATAGAGAAAAGCTGTTGCTTGCTTAAATGTTTAGCTCGTTTAGCTCTACACAAGCCTCCATAGGGTCGAAGTTGTCAGATTACCCCTTATAGGGGTTACGACCCCTTAAAGGCAAAAAATAGTGTTTTTGGCCTATAGAATGAAAACTATTGCAGATAGAGAAAAGCTGTTGCTTGCTTAAATGTTCAGCTCATTTAGCTCTACAAAAGTCTCCATAGGGTCAAAGTTGTCAGATGACCCCTTATAGGGGTTATGGCCCCTTAAAGACAAAATATAGTGTTTTTGGCCTATGGAATGAAAACTATTGCAGATAGAGAAAAGTTGTTGCTTGCTTAAATGTTCAGCTCATTTAGCTCTACAAAAGTTTCCATAGGGTCAAAGTTGCAAGATGACCCCTTATAGTGGTTACGGCCCCTTAAAGGCAAAAAATAGTGTTTTTGGCCTAAAGAAAGAAACTTTTGCAGATAGAGAAAAGATGTTGCTTGCTTAAATGTTCAGCTTAATTAGCTCTACAAAAGTCTTTTTAGGGTCGAAGTTGTCAGATGACCCCTTTAAGGGGTTATGGCCCTTTAAAGGTGAAAAATAGTGTTTTTTGCTTTGGATTGAAAACTATTGCAGATAGAGAAAAGCTTTTTATTGCTTAAACATTCAGCTCATTTAGCTATACAAAAGTCTTCAAAGGGTTGACATTAAGACCAGGTGAGCGATTCAGGCTCCTGGGAGCCTCTTGTTTTTGTTATGATGATTTTTTTGTCTACCAGTTTTGTCTTGTCTTTATGGTTTTATGATATTGATTACCCCTTTGGTACACCTTTGCTTCTTTTATGAACTGACCATTTATTATTTTTCAACCAAACCCCCAAAATGATTCATACAAATTTTATAATTTTTAGCTCACCTGACCCGAAGGGTCATGTGAGCTATTGTCATCACTTGGCGTCCGTCGTCCGTCCGTAAACTTTTTTAAATGTTAACTCCTCTGACACCATAAGTCCAATTGCAACCAAACTTGGTATGGTTGTTAATTAGCATTCGGTGCTTAGAACTGATGTGGGGATTTTTGATTCGTCGTAAAACATGGCCGCCGTGGCTAAAAATAGAACATAGGGGTAAAATGCAGTTTTTAGCTCACCTGGACCGAAGGTCCATGTGAGCTATTGCCATCACTTGGCGTCCGTCGTCGTCGTTCGTCGTTGTCGTCGTCCGTCGTCGTCGTTAACTTTTCTTTGAAAATCTTCTCCTCTGAAACGACTGAAGGGATTGCTTTGAAACTTTGCACACTTCATCTATGGGATGTCCTCTACCAAGATTGCACAAATGGTTACCGCCGTCCAAACAACATGGCCGCCGTTACTAAAAATAGACTAGGGGGGGTCAGACTACTGTTTTTGGCTTGTAAATCAAAAAGTATAAGAGATAGATGAAATCTGATGCCACGCTGCTGCTTCAGCATCAAAAGCTCTACAAAAGTCTCCATTGAGTCGAAGTTGTCAGATGACCCCTTATTGGAGTTACAGCCCCTAAAAGGTGAAAAATAGCATTTTTTCATGTTTTTGGCCTATGGAATGAAAACTATTACAGATAGAGAAAAGTTGTTGCTTGCTTAAATGTTCAGCTCATTTAGCTCTACAAAAGTCTCCATAGGGTCGAAGTTGTCAGATGAACCCTTATAGGGGTTACAGCCCCTAAAATAACGTTTTTTCATATTTTTGGCTTATGGAATGAAAACTATAGCAGATAGAGAGAAGATTTTGCTCGCATAAATGTTCAGCTCATTAAGCTCTACAAAAGTCTCTATAGGATCGAAGTTGTCAGATAACCCCTACTAGGGGTAACGCCCTGTAAAATGACGTTTTTTAGCTCACCTGACCCGAAGGGTCATGTGAGCTATTGTCATCACTTGGCGTCCGTCGTCCGTCCGTCGTCCGTCGTCCGTCCGTAAACTTTTTAAAACGTTAACTCCTCTGACACCATAAGTCCAATTGCAACCAAACTTGGTATGGTTGTTCATTAGCATTAGGTGTATAGAACTGATGTGGGGATTTTTGATTGGTCGTAAAACATGGCCGCTGTGGCTAAAAATAGAACATAGAGGTAAATGGCAGTTTTTTGCAAATAACTCTAAAACGGTAACAGATAACAAAATTTTGATTGGGAACAAAAGTGATCAGCACCTCAAGATCTACCAGCTCTGAAATTTTGAAGAAAATCTAACGACCCATGTAGGAGTTATTGCCCTTTTTGTGGATTTTTTGCAAATTTTGCACCTGTTTAGCTCAATATCTTGAAAACTATACTCGATATTTGAGAAATTTAAATTGCATATTGTTAAGCACATCAAGATCTACAAAATATGTAACAGGGTCAACGTTGTAGGACCTTTCCTTTTAGGAGTTATTGCCCTAAGAACGTCAAAATTTAGCATTTTAACTGCATTTCCTCATTACATTGAAAACATTAACTCCTCTGACACTTTAGGTCCAAATGGAACCAAACTTGGTATAGTTGTTTATTAGCATTAGGTGTATAGAACTGATGTGGGGATTTTTGATTGGTCGTAAAACATGGCCGCTGTGGCTAAAAATAGAACATAGAGGTAAATGGCAGTTTTTTGCAAATAACTCTAAAACGGTGACAGATATCAAAATTTTGATTGGGAACAAAAGTGATCAGCACCTCAAGATCTACCAGCTCTGAAATTTTGAAGAAAATCCAACTACCCATGTAGGAGTTATTGCCCTTTTTGTGGATTTTTTGCAAATTTTGCACCTGTTTAGCTCAATATTTTGAAAACTACACAAGATATTTGAGAAATTTAAATTGAATATTGTTAAGCGCATCAAGATCTACAAAATTTGTAACAGGGTCAACGTTGTAGGACCTTTCCTTTGAGGAGTTATTGCCCTTGGAATGTCACATTTTAGCATTTTAACTGCATTTCCTTATATTGAAAATGTTAACTCCTCTGACACTTTAAGTCCAAATGGAACCAAACTTGGTATGATTGTTTATTATTATTAGGTGTATAGAACTGTTGTGGGGATTTTTGATTGGTTGTAAAACATGGCCGCTGTGGCTAAAAATAGAACATTAGGTTAAACTGCATTTTTTTGCAAATAACTCATAAAGGGTGACAGATTTTTAGATTTTGATTGAGAACAAAAGTGATCAGCACCTTTAGATCCACCATATTGACAGATGACCCCCTTATTAATCTTATGACCCTTTCAACGTTAAATAGATTTTGCCTTTTAACCTTTACTTCAGGCACATATGTCAGGTGAGCGATTCAGGCTCCTGGGAGCCTCTTGTTCAAGTTTTTGGCCTTTTGAATGAAAACTATAGCAGATAGAGAAAAGCTGTTGCTTGCTTAGATGTTCAGCTCATAAAGCTCTACAAAAGTCTCCATAGGATTGAAGTTGTCAGATGACCCCTGATAGGGGTTACGGCCCCTAAAATAACGTTTTTTCATGTTTTTGGCCTTTTGAATGAAAACCATTGCAGATAGAGAAAAGCTGTTGCTTGCTTAAATGTTCAGCTCATAAAGCTCTACAAAAGTCTCCATAGGATTGAAGTTGTCAGATGACCCCTTATATGGGTTACGGCCCCTAAAATAACGTTTTTTCATGTTTTTGGCTTAGTGAATGAAAACTATAGCAGATAGAGAAAAGCTGTTGCTTGCTTAAATGTTCAGTTCATTTAGCTCTACAAAAGTTTTCATTGGGTCAAAGTTGTCAGATCACCTCTTATAGGGGTTACGGCCCCTAAAATAACGTTTTTTCATGTTTTTGGCTTATGGAATGAAACTATTGTAGATAGAAAAAGCTGTTGCTTGCTTAAGTGTTCAGCTCATTTAGCTCTAGAAGAAGTGTTTACATGTTTAGTGTTGACTTAGACCAGGTGAGCGATTCAGGCTCCTGGGAGCCTCTTGTTTGCAAATAACTCAAAAACGGCTACAGATATCAAAATTCTGGCATAGGGTAAAAGTGATCAGCACCTCAAGATCTACCTACCCTGAAATTTTGAAGAAAATCCAACGACCCATGTAGGAGTTATTGCCCTTTTTGTGGATTTTTTGCAAATTTTGCACCTGTTTAGCTCAATATCTTGAAAACTATACTAGATATTTGAGAAATTTAAATTGCATATTGTTAAGCACATCAAGATCTACAAAATATGTAACAGGGTCAACGTTGTAGGACCTTTCCTTTTAGGAGTTATTGCCCTTAGAACGTCAAAATTTAGCATTTTAACAGCATTTCCTCATTACATTGAAAACGTTAACTCCTCTGACACTTTAAGTCCAAATGGAACCAAACTTGGTATAGTTGTTTATTAGCATTAGGTGAATAGAACTGATGTGGGGATTTTTGATTGGTCGTAAAACATGGCTGCTGTGGCTAAAAATAGAACATAGAGGTAAATGGCAGTTTTTTGCAAATAACTCTAAAACGGTGACAGATTTCAAAATTTTGATTGGGAACAAAAGTGATAAGCACCTCAAGATCTACCAGCTCTGAAATTTTGAAGAAAATCCAACAACCCATGTAGGAGTTATTGCCCTTTTTGTGGATTTTTTGCAAATTTTGCACCTGTTTAGCTCAATATCTTGAAAACTATACTAGATATTTGAGAAATTTAAATTGCATATTGTTAAGCACATTAAGATCTACAAAATATGTAACTGTGTCAACGTTGTAGGACCTTTCCTTTTAGGAGTTATTGCCCTTAGAACGTCAAAATTTAGCATTTTAACAGCATTTCCTCATTACATTGAAAACGTTAACTCCTCTGACACTTTAAGTCCAAATGGAACCAAACTTGGTATAGTTGTTAATTAGCATTAGGTGAATAGAACTGGTTTGGGGATTTTTGATTGGTCGTAAAACATGGCCGCTGTGGCTAAAAATAGAACATAGGGGTAAATGGCAGTTTTTTGCAAATAACTCTTATACGGTGACAGTTTTCAAAATTTTGATTGGGAACAAAAGTGATCAGCACCTCAAGATCTACCAGCTCTGCATCTTTGAAGAAAATCCAACAACCCATGTAGGAGTTATTGCCCTTTTTATGGATTTTTTGCAAATTTTGCACCTGTTTAGCTCAATATCTTGAAAACTATACAAGATATTTGAGAAATTTAAATTGCATATTGTTAAGCGCATCTATATCTACAAAATTTGTAACAGGGTCAACGTTGTAGGACCTTTCCTTTGAGGAGTTATTGCCCTTGGAAGGTCAAAATTGAGCATTTTAACTGCATTTCCTTATATTGAAAATGTTAACTCTTCTGACACTTTAAGTCCAAATGGAACCAAACTTGGTATTATTGTTTATTATTATTAGGTGTATAGAACTGTTGTTGGGATTTTTGATTGGTTGTAAAACATGGCCGCTGTGGCTAAAAATAGAACATTAGGTTAAACTGCATTTTTTTGCAAATAACTCAAAAAGGGTGACAGATTTTTAGATTTTGACTGACAACAAAAGTGACCAGCACCTTTAGATCCACCATATTGTCAGATGACCCCCTTATTAATCTTATGACCCTTTCAACGTTAAATAGATTTTGCCTTATAACCTTTACTTCAGGCACATATGTCAGGTGAGCGATTCAGGCTCCTGGGAGCCTCTTGTTTTTATACTGTCATTTCATTATTTTTCATGGGACTTGAATTTTGGTGGTTTTCATAGGTGTCTGTCAACTGAAAATAAAAATCCAAGGAAGTGTTTTATACCCCCTTTTAAAAAAGACGGGGGTATAACTGGTATACATGTACCTCTGTCCATTTGTACTTCCATCCATTGTTCTGTCCGTCCTTCTGTCTGTTCACAACATAATTTTCAGAACAGTTTTCCCAGCAACTACAAATCACAACAGCTTTAAATTTGGTATATGACTTCAGTATGGAATCTTTTATTGGGAGTATCAAAATTAGGTCTTTTGGATAATCTGCTTCCTGTTTTTCAACTTAGTCAAATTTCAACATTACTGGTTTGTTGTTGAGAATTTTCTTCACTGTTTTCACAGCAACTGCTAATCACAGGGACTTGATTTTTAGTACATGACTTCAGTATAAGGTCCTTTATTATGAGAACTGAAATAAGGTCTGTGGGATATCTACATGTACTTCCTGTTTACAGACTTAGTGAATTTGGGGGATAGGTGGGGGATAATCAGTGAGCAGATCCTCACAGATTCCTTGCTTTTATATTAATTACATTAAGCAACATGTGCGAACCACAAAATTTAAAACCATGATAATTGATTCCCACAGTACCTACCTATGAGGTTTTCATGTATGCTCAACTTTTTCAGAATGTCAAGAAGTGTTCATTAGTTGCACATCAGATAAGATACTACAAGGAGAAAAAGACACTGTTCATACCATATTATGATTCTAAGGGCATCATGATCGACTGTAAAGTTATAACACCCAAGATGGACGAGGATGATGAGGTGACAGGATATTCTTCAAATATTATTTATGGGTAGGTCACCAATGGTTCAAATTCAAATTAGTTAAGATCCTCAATTTTTGGCCAGATTATCTGAAGTAAAAAATCTGTTTTTTGAAATAGTAAATGTTAGTTGAGCAGACTGGCAGAGAAAAAAAATGTAACAGTTTTGTCAGGAAAGTTGTTCTACTTATCACGGCCCTTTTATATTAGGTATACTGCATTAGCAATGTGTCTCATAATGTGGAATTATATCTTAGGACTGATGTCACCTACTTCCTGTTTAATGAAATACAGCCCATTTTATACCCCCACTTGTAAGAGAGGGGGCTATATTGCAATCACCTTGTCCGTCCGTCTGTCCGTCCCTAACAAACTTTTGTAACAGATTTCTCAGCTTCTACTGAAGTGATTGATTCCAAATTTGGTACACTGCTTTATCATGATGTGTTGTATCGTGCCTCGCCATTCCAGGTCAGTCGCACATCCACTTCCTGTTTTCTGAGCCGACTTAGTCTTTTTAAAGGGTTAAAAATAGACAATTTTTCGTAACAGATTTCTCAGCTTCTACTGAAGGGATTGATTTCAAATTTGGTATACAGCTTTTTCATGATGAGTTGTATCATGCCTCTCCATTCCAGGTCAGTCGCGCATCCACTTCCTGTTTTCTGAGCCGACTTAGTCTTTTTTAAGGGTAAAAAATAGACAATTTTTTGTAACAGATTTCTCAGCTTCTACTGAGGGGATTGATTCCAAATTTGGTACACTGCTTTATCATGATGTGTTGTATCGTGCCTCGCCATTCCAGGTCAGTCGCACATCCACTTCCTGTTTTCTGAGCCGACTTAGTCTTTTTTAAGGGTAAAAAATACACAATTTTTTGTAACGGATTTCTCTGCTTCTACTGAAGGGATTTATTTCAAATTTGGTATACAGCTTTATCATAAAGAGTTGTATCGTGCCTCCCCATTCCAGGTCAGTCACGCATCCACTTCCTGTTTTCTGAGCCGACTTAGTCTTATTTAAGGGTAAAAAATAGACAATTTTTTGTACGGATTTCTCTGCTTCTACTGAAGGGATTTATTTCAAATTTGGTATACAGCTTTATCATAAAGAGTTGTATCGTGCCTCCCCATTCCAGGTCAGTCACGCATCCACTTCCTGTTTTCTGAGCTGACTTAGTCTTATTTAAGGGTAAAAAATAGACAATTTTTCGCAACAGATTTCTCTGCTTCTACTGAGGGGATTGATTTCAAATTTGGTATACAGCTTTTTCATGATGAGTTGTATCATGCCTCCCCATTCCAGGTCAGACGCGCATCCACTTCCTGTTTTCTGAGCCGACTTAGTCTTTTTTAAGGGTAAAAAATAAACAATTTTTTGTAACGGATTTCTCTGCTTCTACTGAAGGGATTTATTTCAAATTTGGTATACAGCTTTAGCATGATGAATTGTATCGTGCCTCCCTTTTCCAGGTCAGTCACGCATCCACTTCCTGTTTTCTCTGAGCCGACTTAGTCTTATTTAAGGGTAAAAAGTAGACAATTTAATCTTAACAGATTTCTCTGCTTCTACTGAGGCGATTGATTTCAAATTTGGTATACAGCTTTTTCATGATGAGTTGTATCATGCCTCCCCATTCCAGGTCAATTGCGCATCCACTTCCTGTTTTCTGAGCCGACTTAGTCTTTTATAAGGGTAAAAAATAGACAATTTTTTGTAACAGATTTCTCTGCTTCTACTGAAGGGATTTATTTCAAATTTGGAATACAGCTTTATCATAAAGAGTTGTATTGTGCCTCCCCATTCCAGGTCAGTCACG
The DNA here is from genome assembly GCA_963971305.1 of Arcuatula senhousia. Lineage (NCBI taxonomy): Eukaryota > Metazoa > Mollusca > Bivalvia > Mytilida > Mytilidae > Arcuatula > Arcuatula senhousia. The sequence continues at coordinate 33,781,281 of OZ020308.1, forward strand.
CATCCACTTCCTGTTTTCTGAGCCGACTAAGTCTTATTTAAGGGTAAAAAATAGACAATTTTTCGTAACAGATTTCTCTGCTTCTACTGAGGGGATTGATTTCAAATTTGGTATACAGCTTTTTCATGATGAGTTGTATCATGCCTCCCCATTCCAGGTCAGATGCGCATCCACTTCCTGTTTTCTGAGCCGACTTAGTCTTTTTTAAGGGTAAAAAATAGACAATTTTTTGTAACGGATTTCTCTGCTTCTACTGAAGGGATTTATTTCAAATTTGGAATACAGCTTTAGCATGATGAATTGTATCGTGCCTCCCTTTTCCAGGTCAGTCACGCATCCACTTCCTGTTTTCTGAGCCGACTTAGTCTTATTTAAGGGTAAAAAGTAGACAATTTTTCGTAACAGATTTCTCTGCTTCTACTGAGGGGATTGATTTCAAATTTGGTATACAGCTTTTTCATGATGAGTTGTATCATGCCTCCCCATTCCAGGTAAGTTGCGCATCCACTTCCTGTTTTCTGAGCCGACTTAGTCTTTTTTAAGGGTAAAAAATAGACAATTTTTTGTAACGGATTTCTCTGCTTCTACTGAAGGGATTTATTTCAAATTTGGTATACAGCTTTAGCATGATGAATTGTATCGTGCCTCCCTTTTCCAGGTCAGTCGCGCATCTACTTCCTGTTTTCTGAGTGGTCGAGTGGGGTATGCTTAGCATGACTTAGTGCAACCTTGTTTAAGTTAAAAAAAGTTCAATACATGTAATCAGGTCATCAAGGTCAAAGGAGTCATGAAACTACCATGGGTATTCAGGTGACCTTTCAATGAGTATGGCATTTATAGGCTATTAACCATTCCTAAGGTATGTGGAAGCCATAAAGTTTTTGTCTATCCATCCATCCACATTTTTAGTGAATGCTAAAACTCCATTATGTAGATGTGGAAGCCCTAATGTTTTCACTCTGTTTGTTCATTTGTTCTTTCTATTTGTTAACACAAAAACTCCAAAACTATAAGAGGTATAGAACTGAAATTTTACACAGTGATCCGTTTTAGGATCTGGATATTAGATTTCATGAAAATTTGCCAAATACATGTGTATTTAAAAAAAAAAATTGTATTTTTAATGACAGGACAATCACTGACTATGTCAGTTTTCTTGTTTCTGTCTTAATATGTTCTTCAATACTACATTTACCCTGTTAGTTAAAAATTGATGTTGTACTTTTGGCCAGATTACATGAAATAAAATTCCCAGTTGATAAAATGATGAATGTCAGGTTGATCTATAGGAAATAATTTTTCATTTTTCACAACATTTTTAGTGTCTCAGCCAGTTTTTATCATAGCCTTGTGTATTTAGTATGCATCATTAACATTGGGTCCCATACTGAAGATAGTGTAGCTCGTCTATTTTCTGATAATGAAATCTGACCATTTTAGACTTAAACAGATATATTTTGTAATCCTCTTTGCAGACCTGGGAGGAAAAGCCTCTTTGGTTGGAGAGAAAGTGACAAGGAGAAGAAACAACTTATCTTGACAAAGACAGAACTGGATGCCATAGCAGCTCAGCAAGTTTTACACGACTATTGTGTATTGTCTCTACCAAATGAATCTCAATTCCCACAAGAGGTATATACAGTATAGCAGTGGTTGATACTGTGGTTTCATTATTATTTATGAGGGGGTGGACAGGGGGTTTTCTTCCCCCGCTCCCCACCACCTCAACCCCCCTTGTCACCCCTGTATCCCTGCTCCCCACCTCTTCCACCCCTGCTTCCCGTCCCCTATACCCTGCTCCCCGCCTCCTCAACCCCCGTCCCCCCTATCTGCCTGTCTGACCCCTCATTTATAGGGTGTCAATTTTCATGGTTTTGACAGCCACAAAAATATTTGAATTTTATGTAGTGCTAACTTTATATTGATCCCTTTCACATGTTTCAGCAACCTGTGCAAACAAAAAATTAAAAATCAATGCACAGGCCAATTTAGTACAAAAATCTTAGATTTATTGTCAAGAAGCCACTTGTTGAGAAATTTGCTATAAACATTTTTGCTAACTTGAAGTAAATCTTAAGTGAAAGTTCCTTAAATTCAATAGGGTTCCTCCTTTTATGGTATGTAACAGTAGAACAAAGTGTTAAAAATTGGCTAAAACTTTGAGAGTAATTGTTTGGAAAACACTTTTTTAGAAGTTTTCTAAAGTTTTTCTGTCATTTTGACCTTGACCTTGAACAGATTTACCCTAAAATCAACAGGGTTCCTCTTCCTATGAGAAATTTGTCTTCCATTTCCAGGTCAGTTGGGCACTCTTTCCTGTTTTACGAATGGCTGGATGGGGTATCCTTAGCATAATTAAGTGCAACCCCTTGTTATGCTAGTATTTACACAATATCTGAAGACACGGGCATACTGGTGTTTTTCACAGAGGACCTATATTTTGTTTTTTTTTTTTAGGTTTTGCCTTACTTGGAAAGGTTTGAGAAGATAGTGTTATGGTTTGGAGGCACAGACTATAATTCATGGAGGGCTACTGTGACACTAGCAAAGAAACTGGGTGACAGTAGATGTCATGTGTTTAGGTAGGCTAATTAGCAATCCTCATCATGTTTTTAAGTATATGAACTCTAATTGGATTAATTATACCCCTGCTTCAAAGAAGTGGAAGGTATACTGTTTTACCCTTGTCTAACTAACTAACTAACTAACTAAATTCTTTATTTAACGAAGGTAACTCATTTAACAATACAATATGTTAATCTCACTAGAGGCCTTCATATAAAACGATATAATGTTACAATCAAAAAGAAGCAATAATATATAAACATGTTTTGTAACGGCAAGAATGTTTACAGGAAAGATTGTGTTCTATTATTTTGAAGCTTAATAAGATATTCTGATATTTTTACTTTAAAAGTTTCCAAATTTTTAGTTCCCCTTATTTCAATTGGTAATTTATTCCAAACAATGATACCTGCCTGTTCATCAGTTTGCCTGTCCGTAACAAATTTTCTGCCACAGTTTTCTTAGCAACTGCTTTATTGATGCAAATTTCTGTCCCAGTTTTAATGGCAACTACTTGACGTAGAGATCTAACAAATTTTCTGTCACAGTTTTCTTTGCAACTACTTGATGTAGAGATCTGATTTTTTGCATATAGCTTTATCTAGGTAAAAAAAATGTGTTTCCTATTACACATGTTACATGTCCCAAAACAATAGGTAGGTAAGTTTATTTTTTAAATTAATTTTAAAATTTTTTCTTACCTTGAGAAATAAAGAGTGGAATTAAAGGCTAGGCATGAAAAAATAGGTAGGGTAAGGTAACCAGAAACACACATAATGTTTTTTTATACCCCCCGCTTCAAAAGGGAGGGTATATAGTGATTGGGATGTCTGTCCGTCCGTCCGTGTGTCTGTCCCTCCATGACGCCTAAGGGTACCCTACCCATCTCTTATCCACAACTCCTCCTAAACCCCTTGATGGACTTTCATGAAACTTTCACACATTCTTTGTCACATAATGTAGATGTGCACCTACTATTCTAAAATGTGATCAGAATGATTTTTGGGGTTTCCCATAGTAAAACATGGACTTAGCCATTCCACTACAAGGTGGGTACCCATCTCTTATCCACAACTCCTCCTACCCCCCTTGATCATGTTGATGGATTTTCATGAAACTTTCACACATTCTTTGTCACATAATGTAGATGTGCGCCTACTATTTTAAAATTTGATAAAAATGATTTTGGGATTTCCCAAAGCAAAACATGGACTCAGCCATTCAACTACATGGGGGTACCCATCTCTTATCTGCAGCTACTCCTAAAGCCCTTGATGGATTTTTAGAAGAATTACACACTTGTAATCTTTGTGACATAATGTAGATGTGCACCTACTATTTTACAATTTGATAAGAATGATTTTTGGGGTTTCACATAGCAAAACATGGACTCAGCCATTCGACTACATAGGGGTACCCACCTCTTATCCGCTACTCATCCTTACCCCCCTTGATGGATTTTCATGAAACTTTCACACATTCTTTGTCACATAATGTAGATGTGCGCCTACTATTTTAAAATTTGATCAAAATGATTTTGGGGTTTCCCAAAGCAAAACATGGACTCAGCCATTCAACTACATGGGGGTACTCATCTCTTATCTGCAGCTACTCCTAAAGCCCTTGATGGATTTTTAGAAGAATTACACACTTGTAATCTTTGTGACATAATGTAGATGTGCACCTACTATTTTGCAATTTGATAAGAATGATTTTTGGGGTTTCCCATAGCAAAACATGGGCTTAGCCATTCCACTACAAGGGGGTACCGATCTCTTATCAGCATTTCCTCCTAAACCCCTTGATGGATTTTCATGAAACTTTCAGACATTCTTTGTCATATAATGTAGATGTGCACCTTCTATTTTAAAATTTGATCAGAATGATTTTGGGGTTTCCCAAAGCAAAACATGGACTCAGCCATTCAACTTCATGGCGGTACCCATCTCTTATCTGCGACTCCTCCTAAAGCCCTTGATGGATTTTCAGAAGAATTACACACAATCTTTGTGACATAATGTAGATGTGCACCTACTATTTTGCAATTTGATAAGAATGATTTTTGGGGTTTCCCATAGCAAAACATGGACTCAGCCATTCAACTACATGGGGGTACCCACCTCTTATCCACAACTCCTCATAAACCCCTTGATGGATTTTCAGAAGAATTACACATGATCTTTGTGACATAATGTAGATGTGCACTTACTATTTTAAAATTTGATCAGAATGAGTTTTTGGGTTTCCCATAGCAAAACATGGACTTAATCATTCGACAACATGGGGGTACCCATCTCTTATCCAAGACTCCTCCAAAACCCCTTGATGGATTTTCATGAAACTTTCACACAATCTTTGTGACATAATCTCTTATCCAAGACTCCTCCAAAACCCCTTGATGGATTTTCATGAAACTTTCACACAATCTTTGTGACATAATGTAGATGTGCACCATCAATTTTAAAATTTTATCTGATTAATTTTTTGGGGGGCAGGGGTATTTATTTGTGAGCTGCTGCTCACAGTTTTTCTAGTTTGGCCTTATAGTGCCCTATGGTGTTTAAAAATTTTATGCTCCCAGGTCACCTAACTTCTGTTTAGCGAATGCTTAGGTTTTCAAACACACAGTGGACATTGATGCAAAATTTCTTTCACAGTTTTTCAAGCAACTACATAATGTAGAGGTCTAATATTGGATTTAGGTTTATTTTGTAGTGCCATATGATGAATAGCCTTTTTATGCTGCTAAGAGACGGTCATCTTCTCTTTGTTTATTGAATACCTTAGGTTTTATGCAAGGCATACCATTTTGGGAGCGAGGGTATCACTAGTGAGCATATGCTCACAGACTTATTTGTTATGTCACCTGCAACTTTTTTGAATGGGACATAATGGAGCCACTTCAACACTACATTATATTTGTTCTCTTGCAATCACAAAAATTTATATAACAGATTTTCAAAGCAACTTCTTACAACAGCTTCTTGAAGTTTGGCATGTCCTATAATAAGAAAATTGGGCCAAACCAAGTAAACTGTTTATTGTTGATTTATTGGTAAAACATGATTGATATTTAAATCAGGGGTTCAAATTAACATTTAAAAGCAAAATGTCCAGGACTTTTTGAAGTTTTAGATGGAAAGTCCATCAGGTGTTATTAATTAAAAAGTCCTTACAACCCGTTTGATTTAACTATGGACTTTCAATTTACATCGTCATGAACAAGCCAATCGGTAACAAAAACCGCAAAACGTCACAGTAAGAAAAACCAACATCAGCAGACTATTCATCAATATCCAATTAGATTTAATGTTTGCACGACCCATTCATTCAATCAATGTATTTTTATGTCATCAAATGTAACAATTTGTGGTTTTTGTTAATGTTTGGCTTTGTTCATGACGACATAAATTTTCATTGTTGGGTTTGCTTACTTCACTTTACGCTACAATCGAAAGTCCATAGTTAAATTGGACGGGTTTTAATAGAAGTTACTGTTAATAAATGCAGGTCTAGGACTTTTGTATTTAAAGGTCCTTAATCAAAACTTGAAGGTCTCAGACCTCGCTAATTTGAACCCCTGTTTAAAGCTAGTAAAAGCTATATGCCAGCTTTCTAAATAACTTCTTTTATCAGCAATTTTCAGCATTTCCTTCTGATGTTTGCTAGTTGAGATTGACAATGCTATTATAAAAAACCCCTAAGATTTTATCATGCCCTTCTGGGCTTGCATGATACTTATCATAGTAAAATAAATCTCAGAATCAAAATGCCATTTATTTGTTATGTGTATTTGGTGTTGGCTTTGCGATGTGTTTGGGCTTTCTCAGACTTTAGATAATGATTTTCTGGCTCAAATTCTATTCACACTAAGATTTACAAACATACCGTATAAGTGTTTTTTTTGCGGGTGGAAAACTTCGCGATTTTGTTGAAAAAGGGGATAATTTTATTTACCCGTAATACATATTTCGCGGTTTAGAATATATTAAAACATTTTATATAGGCAATTAATATTTCAGGAGTTTTAATTTTCGAGTCCCGTTGTTGATCGCAAATAAAGCAAAAATTAAATCACTGCGAAAATAACCACTTATACGGTATAACATAGAAACTACTTATAACGACACTGAAAACTAGACGATGGAGTCGCTGCCGACGTTACATATCCCAACATTCTCATCATAATTATTCCTTATTTTTCTCTATTACAGACCTATAGACGAAAGCCAAACACCTCTTGAGTTAGTGAGAGACAACATCAGTTTACATCATGTCATTAAGAAGACAAAGCCAATGTCCAACGATTATCTGATTAACTTTCAAAGCATCAGAAATGAGGTCTGGCTAGAAATATTTAACCATGAGGATATGGCTGGAACAAAGGTATTTATCTTGAATATGTTAAGACATTTATGTTGCAATTATATATTAGAAGAACTATAGAAACACACCATGTGATGTGGCCTGGGTGGCCGATTGGTCTAAAGGGCTGGTTTGAATACCAGACTCTTGATCACAGCTGATCACCTCTCGGATGGTGTTTAAGTCCCATTTGTAATTTACAAATACAGGACTTCCCCACCTGTATGGGATTAGGTTTGCAATTACCTGCCCAAGATTGATGGTTTCCTCATGGTACTCTGGAATGTCATTATTTTTTATACAACCGCAAAAAAATTGCGGACGTATAATGGTATGATGCTGTCATCGGCGTTGTCGTCGTCGTTGTCTGTTAACTTTAATGTAAACACAATAACTTTAGTTCTAGTAATCCAAATGCAATGAAATTTCACAGTGATATACCTTACCGTTAAAGGATGGATGGGATTGATTTTGGGGGTCCCACCTGTTTTGGTTTCGAAATTAGGGGCCAAAAATGCTATTTTTATGTTTGTTGCCACAATAACTTTAGTTCTAGTTATCCAATTGCTTTGTACTTTGGCAATAACGTTCCTTTCCATAAAAGGGTGAATGGGATTGATTTTGGGGGTCTTCCCTTTTTTTGTTCCAAAATTAGGGACCAAAAAGGGGCAAAATATTCAAATATTTTATTGTTTCCACCATAACTTTGGTCCTAGTTGGCTTATTGCTGTGAAATTTGTGAAGAATGCTTCATACAATGATAAAAGAATGAACTGGATGAACTTTCACGCCCCCTTTTCCATGTTATGTAATTAAGGGCCAAAAGGGGCCAAAATCTAAATTTTTTTAATAGTGGACCGATTTAAAAAAAATTTTTTGCATGTTTGTTCTTGTCAAATAGCGGATGCAAAATAAAGAATTAATTTTTGCTACCCCATCTTTTTCCCCTTATTATATAATAAGGGGCCAAAAGGGACCAAAATCGAAATTTTTTTACTTGTGATCCGATTTTGAAAAATTTTTTTTGCATGTTTGTTCTTGTCAAATACCATAGTGGATACAAAATTGAGAATTAATTTTTACCACCGCCCCCTTTTTCCCCCTATTATGTAATAAGGGGCCAAAATCGAAACTTATTTATTTGTGGTCTGATTTTGATCTCCTTTGGAAAAAAAATAATGCCTTTTAAAATGTGAATTTAGAAAGTCCACCAAAAGCTGCATGCGTCAAAAACCTTTGTTAGTCCACCATGGGCTGCATATGTCCAGAGCAATCGACTATCCATATTGGGCCTAAAATGTACAGGGTTCAACATGTTGGGGTCGTATCATGCTGCGCTCGGCGAAGCTTTTAATTATTACATGAAATTCCAGGGTTTTTCTAGAGTTCATAAAAATCATCAGAACTGTCCAAAATTTCTAGCAAAACATAAACAATTTGACAGGACCACCTAATTTTGTCAACATTCTTACATTTGGAATTTTCTGTAATGGATAAAGTCATATTTTGTCTATTAATGATATAAAGTTACAGTCGTTTAACATTGATTGCACATACTTAATGATATTTAATGAAAAATCGTAGAAAATAAAAGAAATGAAGATTGGCTGATTTCCATTGTGGATGTTTTAGATTTACGATTATATTGTACGTTGTGTCGAGTACACTTATTCCACATCTCAATTTCTTCTATATAATTGAATGAATTTATTAATGTGTAAAAACATGGCCAGCTAGTCCCTTACAAACCTTGCATAATGTCATTCATTTTGTTATTGTAGTGATCAGGTTTATACATTGATTAATTCTTTCAAAATGTTACTATAGTATCATTTCGGGTTGGATTTCACGGAATGAAAAGTCCAGGTTATAAAATGGTGAATGTTTGGCTGGCGGGGAAGAAATTTTTGTAACAGTTTTCTCAGCAACTACTTATCACAGCCACTTGATATTTGGTATACAGCATCAGAGTGGGGTCCCATAATGTGGGATTTATTTAAAGGTCTGTTGCTTACCAACTGCCTGTCTAACGAAATCCAGCCATTTTTGACTTAGACAGATTTTTTTCTGTTGACTACTGTGAAAATATTGATATTCATGGGGTTCTTATTTGAATAAAAGATATTTTTCAAACCAAGTATTGATAAATCCATGATTATGAAATTTACTCCTTATCCAAGAAAAATGATACCCGTGAATTTTAGTACTTTCACAGTATACCATTTTTTTTTCTGTTCACTATGAACTCACTGTTTTCTATTTACAATTATCTCTATATTTAACATATTTAAGTGGCAAAGATATGAACATTTCAACAAAGTTCTGAAAGGATTTCGCCCAGGAGAGTTGACTGTGTTCTCTGGAAGAACAGGGACAGGAAAAACTACATTCATGAGTGAATACTCTTTAGACCTTTGTATGCAAGGGGTAAGTCTTAGATGCAAATCGATTGATAATCATCCTATCGCAGCAAAGAACAGGGGCAGGAAAAACTACTTTCATGAGTGAATACTCCTTAGATCCATTTAAACTGACCACCTAGCATGGTCCATGTTTGTTGAAAAGGATATTATATCATGTAAACCCTATGACTAGTTCATTTTAATACCATTGCACATCATGCACATCTGAACTTGGGTTTACCAACTTGAATAAGATTTGTCCAATTTAGACCATTTACACATACACTACATAATTTTGCCCCCAAATTATATAAACCATTGAGTTGATGATCAGAAACTTCAGGACTTTGTCAATCTTTTCTTTCCTGCTTTGCCAGGTCCATACACAGACTTTTTTCAGACAGGATGCATTAATATAGAGCGTTATGAAATTTAAGGGGGGTGCAGCAACAATTTGATCAAGATTCTCTTGGAATTTTAAGTGTTTTCCCTTAAACAGAGGTTGCATTCGCACCTATCGCACCCTGCTGTGTATGGGCCTGTTTACATTGAACCAAATAAGTATATTTTGGCTATTGTTAATCGATTTGTTTTCCTGAAAATGATTAAAATATTGGTTATATTTCAGGTAAACACTTTGTGGGGAAGTTTTGAAGTTAACAATGTCAGACTTGCAAAAACCATGCTGACACAATTTGCCAAGTAGGTATCATCACAATGTATTATCACAGTCTTCCCGAAATGTGTCGGTCCACTGGACCTGACCAGCAAAAAAGGGCAAATTTTACTCTGGCCCAGCAAATTGTTAAATTTACAATAGAAATGTTTAGTCCAACTGGCAGTATTTGTGTTTAGGTTCAACAAGCAAAGAACTTATTTCACAAAGACTGGCATCAAATGTAATGTCAGTCTTGCATACTGTGAAAAAAATATAATTTGTTAGTTTTAACAAGATCAATCAAGGTAACATGTCCTTGGGTTTATGAATTCAAGGGTTAGGCAACTTTACCCAACAAATCCATAGATAAATTTTCTGGACAAGATGAAATTGGCCAGTATAAACAAGATCAAAATGATATTATTAAAATTTGATGAAAGGACTGCTACCTGGTTTGGTTTTTAGATAACTTTATTTCATTCATTATCTATTTAGACAAAATTAAGAAAAGAGGTCTGTTCCATAAGATCTATTTGAGTTATCTCAGGAACCGTACATGAGAATGATTTGAAACTTGGTAGGATCATGTTCAGTATGACACAAACTACACGTCCTAAGCAATTTTCAGACCTGTCAGGCATCTTTTTCCTGTTTGGGACTTAGGCTGAGTGAAATATGTGAACATAACTATGAAAATTTCTGTCAAGCTTTTCTCAAGAACCATAAATGAGAATAATTTGAAACTTGATTGGATGGTTCAGTATGACAAACTGTACGTCCTAAGCAATTTTCAGACCTGTCCGACATCTACTTCCTGTTTGGGACTTAGGCCAATGTGAAAATATGTGAACATGATATGAAAATTTCTGTCAAGCTTTTCATACAAGAGAATGATTTGAAACTTGGTAGGATGGTTCAGTATGACAAACTGTACTTTCTGCGCGATTTTCAGACCTGTTGGACTTATCTAGTTCCTAGTAAGGGCCAGGGGGGGGGGCATCTGTGTCCCATGGACACATTCCTTCTTTAAATTTATATATACATGTACATATATATGAAAATTTGTTTATGTACTGATTATAAAGATATTTTCATATACTTACTATATACCATATGGATGCTGTATCAAATAACTCTCAATCAATCTTTTCTTGACTCACTGATGACTCCAATATACAGCAACCTAGCTTAACATTTTATGTATACAAATAATTAAGAAATAAAACTTGTGGGGAGACGATGTTGTTTTTGTAGTGTCTGTTAGTCTGTCTATCACAATGTTTGCTCAGAAACTACAGAACAGAATTCAACAAAACTTGGGGTGTAGCAACTGCACCATAGGTAGTTGTGCATATTTACCAGGGAATTTTGATTCTCAAATTTTTGTAGGAGTTACATCCCATTTTATTTAGTGCAACCTTTCTTAAACTAGAGTATGGAATTTTATGAAGCCAGAACACTATATGTGGTTGTGTATATTTTCTGGAATTTATGATTCCTAAATTTTTGTAGGAGTTATGGCTCTTTGGAGCTAGAAATTTTAAGAAAACCCTCATTAATCCTGGTATTCACTCTAACCCCTTTAACACTATTCAACCATGAAATGTAGCCTGTACATCATATGTTGTTGTGCATATAACATGCACCAGGTAATTTTGATCCCAATATTTTGTGGAAATAACTTTTTGTGAAACACAGAAAGACTTTGTTTTTTTTTTCAGACAAAACAAACTACTTCTTTATGATATCCATGCACTCTACGCCCAGAAATCTACTCTTTAGATATGTATTTTATAAAATTCTTTTCAAAAAGTATCTTTGATAACACTTGGATGAGTTTGACCTGTATGCTATTGCCATTCAATACAAACCTAAGTATATCTTATGACATCCTTTGCAGAAAGAACCTTTCAATGCATCTGGAGGAATTTGAGCAGTATGCTAACGACTTTCAGAACTTGCCTATGTATTTTATGACATTCTTTGGACAAGAAGATGTAAAGAAAATCATTGATGTAAGTCAGTCTTATATGACCAGTATCTTCAATAGCTACAGAAATCAATATAAAGTTATTAGATATTAAATTGAAAATAAATATATAAATTTTTTTTTGTCTCCCATTCTTAACAACAGCTGTCCAAGTGGTTAAAGATTCGAGCCCAAATTCAATCACTAGTAAATGAGCATGAGACCATAACACGTATGTAAATCCAACTGCAATCAGTTTTTATGAGCTGAATGGTCATTTTTGAATTTTATTCCTTATCAGCAGCACTAGAACCCCAAAATGGGAAATCAACAATTAAAAAAGAAATGCTTAAAACCAAATGAAATCCAAATAAACAGTAATATCAAATATATCTAAGAACAAACTACAAGGCCAACCTTAAGTATATCTTTGTTTCCCCTCTCCAACAGGTACTTTTAGGTAGGGGTAGGTAGGAAATTTTTCATAAAGTAATATTTTGGTAAAATCGTCAAAAAGCACCCAAATATTACAATGAAAGAAACTATGTTCTAAATCTGGCAATAATTTTTTGGGTAGGGGCCTTTTTGACTGAGTAGATCGCTGGAGGGAAACAAACAATGTATTATTTTTGGCCCAATGGAGGGAGTTAAACCTTAGATTTAAGAATTTACATTAATTTGGAGAATGGTTATAAACAAATTGTAAACATAAGATATATCAGTTTGGTTAAGATAGGTTTCACTGTATCCTTAGACAGGTTTCACTGTATCGTTAGACAGGTATCCTTAGAGAGGTTTCACTTTATCCTTAGAAATGGTTTCACTGTATCCTTAGAAATGGTTTCACTGTATCCTTAGAAATGGTTTCACTGTATCCTTAGATAAGGTTACACTTTATCCTTAGACAGGTTTCACAGTATCCTTAGAAATGGTTTCACTGTATCCTAAGACAGGTTTCACTGTATCCTTAGATAAGGTTACACTTTATCCTTAGACAGGTTTCACTGTATCCTTAGACAGGTTTCACTGTATCCTTAGATAAGGTTACACTTTATCCTTAGACAGGTTTCACAGTATCCTTAGAAATGGTTTCACTGTATCCTTAGACAGGTTTAACTTTATCCTAAGACATGTTTCACTCTATTCTTATAAAAAAACCTTTTTAATATACTGTTCTCTTTACAGACTATGGCACATGCAGTATTTGTGTATGACATTCAGCATGTGATCCTGGATAACTTACAGTTTATGTTAGGAGATGAGATGGCCTCTGTGGATAAATTCTCTTTCTCCAAACAGAACCTAGTCTATTCTTCATTCAGGAGGTTTGCCTCGGAACATAACTGTCACATTACACTGGTGATACATCCCAGAAAGGTAGGGGTAAAATCAAAGGGCTCTGAGTATTTACTTTTTGATAATTATTTTGGCCGGATTTCGCAGAGGGAAAAATCCAGGTTATTAAAGGGGGTGTCACAGCCCCCTCCCCCGGAATACCCAATACCGTTTAAAAAAGGACAAAATACCATTAAAAAGACTGGAATACCGAATACTCTAAAGATCACGATGTACGCGTACCTAAAAAATTTGGAACATTGTGTACTGCATACCACACCTTGGCCTACCAAATACCCTTTAAAAAACACGGAATACCACGTACCAAAAAGGCTGTGACCCCCTCAATAAATGCTGAATGTAGGGCGGTGGGCAGGCGTGCTGGCAGGAAACAAATTTTGCACCATTTTTCTCAGCAAATACTTATCAACACAGCCCCTTCATATTTGTTTTACAAAATCAGCATGTGGTGTCATAACGTGGGATTCAATTTCAGATCTGTAACTCTCCTACTTTACCATAGCCCGAAATGAAACTTTCAAATATTTTTCCATAGGGCCCCATTATAAAGTTTCCAAATTCTTCATAGCCCTACTGATTTTTACATAGCCATGTGCTATGGGGTACGTCAATTTCTCACACTGTATTATAAGGGGATGTGCATAAAGAAATGTCACTTCTCTTGGATATCATTTATGGGAGATAATTGGACTTAAGTATATTCATGATATTTCTTGCTTATATTTAAGGAAGTGGGCTTTAGTTACATTCCAGTCTCATACAAAAAATCACGATTTGAATTCCTAAATGTGCAAAGGGTTGTTCCAGAATTAAACATGTGGGGGGTTCGGGAGGAACTTCTATTACATATATGGTGGGTGGTGGGTGTTCTAGAAATATTTTTTGAAGAAACAATGATAAAAAATAATTATTTTTTATGGGTAGGGGGGTAAAGAAAAAAGTGCCTCCCGACTCCCCCCCCCACCTTTAATTCTGGAACAGCCCTAACCCATTAGATGCTCTATCTATCATAACACAATCTTTTCTATAGGAGAATGATGATCTGGAGCTTACAACATCCTCAATCTTTGGAAGTGCAAAGGCTACACAGGAGGCAGATAATGTGATGTTATTGCAGAGAAAACCAGGTGTAAAAGCCAAGAAATACATTCAGGTGAGTTAGGATAGTGTGATGTTTCTACCTCTATCCAGGTAAAAGGTCCAAGAAATACATTCAGTTGAGTTAGGATAGTGTGATGTTTCTACTTGAAAAACCAGGGGCACGTCTATCGAGGTGCAAGGACCAAGAAACACATCCAGGTGTGATGTTTCTACCTCTATCCAGGTAAAAGGTCCAAGAAATACATTCAGGTGACTGAGGATAGTGTGATGTTTCTACTTGAAAATCCAGGGACACGGACCAAGAAATATGCTTAGGTGAGTTAAGATTTTGTGATGTTTCTACTTGAAAAACCAGTCGCTTGGACCAAGAAATATGCTCAGGTGAGTTAGGATAGTGTGATGTTTCTACTTAAAAAACAAGATATAAGGACCAAGAAATACATTCAGGTGAGATAGGATAGTGTGATGTTTCTACTTGAAAAACCAGGGGACACGGACCAAGAAATATGTTCAGGTGAGTTAAGGTAGTGTGATGTTTCTACTTGAAAAACCAGAAGCACAAACTAAGAAATACATTCAGTTGAGTTAAGATAGTGAGATGTTTCTACTTCTATCCAGGTAAAAGGTCCAAGAAATACATTCAGGTGAGTTAGGAAAGTGTGATGTTTCTACTTGAAGAACCAGGTACAAGAGCCAAGAAATATGTTCAGGTGAGTTAAGATAGTGTGATGTTTCTACTTGAAAAACCAGGTACAAGAGCCAAGAAATATATTCAGGTGAGTTAAGATAGTGTGATGTTTCTACTAGAAAAACCAGGTGCAAGGACCAAGAAATACATTCCGGTGAGTTGGGATAGTGTGATTTTTCTACTAGTAAAACCAGATGCAAGGACCAAGAAATCAGGATAGTGTGACGTTTATGCTTGAAAAACCAGGTACAAGAGCCAAGAAATATGTTCAGGTTAGTTAAGATAGTGTGATGTTTCTACTTGAAAAACCAGGTACAAGAGCCAAGAAATATGTTCAGGTGAGTTAAGATTGTGTGATGTTTCTACTAGAAAAACCAGGTGCAAGGACCAAGAAATATGTTCAGGTGAGTTAAGATAGTGTAATGTTTCTACTTGAAAAACCAGGGGCACAAACTAAGAAATACATTCAGGTGAGTTAAGATAGTGTGATGTTTCTACTAGAAAAACCAGGTGCAAGGACCAAGAAATACATTCAACATTCAGGTGACTTAGGATAGTGTGATGTTTCTATTTGAAAACCAGGGGCACGGACCAAGAAATATGTTCAGGTGAGTTAAGATAGTGTGATGTTTCTACTTGAAAAACCAGGGGCACAAACTAAGAAATACATTCAGGTGAGTTAAGATAGTGTGATGTTTCGACTAGAAAAACCAGGTGCAAGGACCAAGATAGTTAGGATAGTGTGATTTTCTACTAGAAAAACCAGATGCCAGGACCAAGAAATACATTCAGGTGAGTTAGGATAGTGTGATGTTTCTACTTGAAAAACCAGGGGCACGGACCAAGAAATATGTTCAGGTGAGTTAAGAAAGTGTGATGTTTCTACTTGAAAAACCAGATATAAGGACCAAGAAATACATTCAGGTGAGATAGGATAGTGTGATGTTTCTACTTGAAAAACCAGGGGACACGGACCAAGAAATATGTTCAGGTGAGTTAAGATAGTGTGATGTTTCTACTTGAAAAACCAGAAGCACAAACTAAGAAATACATTCAGGTGAGTTAAGATAGTGTGATGTTTCTACTAGAAAAACCAGGTGCAAGGACCAAGAAATGCATTCAGGTGAGTTAAGATAGTGTGATGTTTCTACTTGAAAAACCAGGGGCACAAACTAAGAAATATGTTCAGGTGAGTTAAGATAGTGTGATGTTTCTACTTGAAAAACCAGGGGCACAAACTAAGAAATACATTCAGGTGAGTTAGGATAGTGTGAAGTTTCTACTAGAAAAACCAGGTGCAAGGACCAAGAAATATGTTCAGGTGAGTTAAGATAGTGTGATGTTTCTACTTGAAAAACCAGGGGCACAAACTAAGAAATACATTCAGGTGAGTTAAGATAGTGTGATGTTTCTACTAGAAAAACCAGGTGCAAGGACCAAGAAATACATTCAGGTGAGTTGGGATAGTGTTATGTTTCTACTTTAAAAACCAGGGGCACAGACCAAGAAATGCATTCAGGTGAGTTAGTAAAGTGTGAAGTTTCTACTTGAAAAACCAAGTGCAATGGCCAAGGAATACATTCAGGTGAGTTAGGTTAGTGTGATGTTTCTACTTGAAAAACCAGGCGCAAGGACCAAGTAATATGTTCAGGTGAGTAAGGATAGTGTGATGTTTCTTCTTGAAAAACCAGGTGCAATGACCAAGAATTACATTCAGGTGAGTTAGGATAGTGTGATGTTTCTACTAGAAAAACCAGGTACATGAGCCAAGAAATATGTTCAGGTGAGTTAAGATAGTGTGATGTTTCTACTAGAAAAACCAGGTGCAAGGACCAAGAAATATGTTCAGGTGAGTTAAGATAGTGTGATGTTTCTACTTGAAAAACCAGGGGAACAAACTAAGAAATACATTCAGGTGAGTTAAGATAGTGTGATGTTTCTACTAGAAAAACCAGGTGCAAGGACCAAGAAATACATTCAGGTGAGTTGGGATAGTGTGATGTTTCTACTTTATAAACCAGGGGCACAGACCAAGAAATGCATTCAGGTGAGTTAGGATAGTGTGAAGTTTCTTCTTGAAAAACCAGGTTCAATGGCCAAGAAATACATTCAGGTGAGTTAGGTTAGTGTGATGTTTCTACTAGAAAAACAAGGTGCAAGGACCAAGAAATATGCTCAGGTGAGTTGGGATAGTGTGATGTTTCTACTTGAAAAACCAGGTACAATGGCCAAGAATTACATTCAGGTGAGTTAGGATAGTGTGATGTTTCTACTAGAAAAACCAGGTGCAAGGACCAAGAAATACATTCAGGTGAGTTAGGATAGTGTGATGTTTCTACTTGAAAAACCAGGTACAATGGCCAAGAATTACATTCAGGTGAGTTAGGATAGTGTGATGTTTCTACTAGAAAAACCAGGTGCAAGGACCTAAAATATGTTCAGGTGAGTTAGGATAGTGTGATGTTTCTAGCTGAAAAAAAAACAGGGGTAAGGACCAAGAAATACATTCAGGTGAGTTAGGTTAGTGTGATGTTTCTACTAGAAAAACCAGGTGCAAGGACCAAGAAATATGGTCAGGTGAGTAAAGTGGCTCCCGCAGGGTTAAAAACGACCTGCGACCTGAGGGCTTTTTTAGGGCGACTTCCGACCTATGCCAAAAAACGACCTGCGACCTCCACCAAAATATGCCTTTTAAAAGCGACCTTGCGACCTGAGGGGGGTACCCTGCGGGAGCCCCAGTAAAGATGATGTGATGTTTTTTTCAGAGAAAACCATGAGAGAGGTTAAGAAATACATCAAAAGAAATGTGTACTAATAAGATTCTTAATAACGTTTTTTTTTTTCTGGTTAGTAAATTGTTAAAGTTTAACATTTAACATATCAAGCTTGCAATACAACGTACATGTATGATAACAGTGTTTGAAATTAGCACTCGCCCACTAGCCAATGGCCCCTAAAATTTGCTGTGGGCTACTATTGGTAAGGTGCTTAAACTTTGGATGTGGGCTACCAAGCTAAAATTTTAAGTTCAAACCCTGGGTAATTGCTATGATAGAATCAATCACAACTGCTATATACTCCTTGTTAAAAAAACTGGTTCCTTTTGTGGAATTCAGCCCACTTCAGTTGATGAATACAAATAGGGTTCCAGTTATGTCATGACTATTAGCACGAAACTAAGAAAACATGGTTTACTTTGTATAGGATTTTCTCTTAGAATTTAAAATCAGTGATGTGTTGCCAAGGGAAGTGAGCAGGTAAAAATATTTGAGAAAAGTTGAAGTTTATTTTCCTTTTGCATCATGAACAAAAAGGAGTGGAAATTAATCAACAAATTAATCTAAAAATCTAAAAAATGAATCTTGTGACTCAGACATTTTGAGAATCATTTCCTTTTATTCCAAGTTTGATATTTCCTACATTTCAGATAACCAAAAACAGATATGATGGAGAATTAGGAAATGTTCCTCTACAGTTTGATTCAGCAAATCTGACAATGTCAAATACTAAAAAAAGGAAAAAGGAGAAAAAAGAAGGTGAAACCCAGACACATGAAGATGGGTCGGAAACTATGGATAATCAAACACAGGAAGATATGTCTGAAAATATGGATAATCGAACACATGGAGAAAGTTTTAAAAATACAGATAATCAAACACATGAAATTAGGTCTGAAAATCCTGATAGTGAGATGCAGCTGGAAGATAGCAAAAATCAAGAGGAACATTTACAAGTAAAGGAAAATATAATCAAAGAGGGACAGATGAATGAAAATAATAGTTCAATCCAAGAGGGGGAACAATTTGAAGAAAAAGATTTGACAATTCATGAAAATCAAATGGATGAAAATAGTAGTTCAATCCAAGATGAACAATTAAAGGATAAAGATAACACAATTCAGGAGAAACAATTTGAAGACCTCCCAAAATCTGTGGATGGTGAAAAAGACAAAAATGATTTTAAATCTTGATGTTTCTCAGTTACTTTGGTGTAATTATTATCCGTGTTATCAATTTTCGTGGTTTTCATGGGTGGCCTTGATCCATTGAATTTGAAACCCAACAATAATGGAATTTAACATTGATCTGTATGCCAAAGATTTCAGAACCACCTATTTAAGAATCCATGAACTTATCTTTTTTCATCAGATCACGAAAAATTGAATGAATTTTAATGAATTCACAGTATAGAGATAATTTTGTTTATACTTCACCACATGTGTTCAGTACCAAAGATGCATTTATTTATGATTAGAAATTATTGGAGAATGATTTTTGATAACCAAGTTATTGAATTATAGAATTTAATAATGAATTCAGTCATGTATGATCCATATAGCCTCATTTGTGTTTTTGAAATATGAGGGTTTTTTTGTGTGATTCTATATGAAGGCTTTATGTCCCACCTACAGAAGGAGAGGAGCATATAGTGTAAGGTTCCTTTAGTCTGTTGGTTCAAAATCAGGTTAATTTTTAACAGGTTGAAGTAACTTGTCTTTGTTTAGAGATGGGCATTATAATTTTTGAAAATTTATTAGGGCCCCGCAACTTTGTTGCGGACGCCCTATAGTAATCAGTCTGTCCGTCCATAACAAATTCAGTTTTCCGGACTTTTTTTCTAAACGCTTATAGATAATGAACTGATTTTTGGTATGTGAGTTTACCTTGATGAGTTACAGATCAAGTTTGAGTTTCGTGCCGGTCCACAAATTTTTATGGGAGTTATTGCCCTTTAACTTTGAAAATTCATTAAAATTTCAGTTTTCCACACTTTTTTACTAAACGCTTATAGATAATGAACTGATTTTTGGTATGTGAGTTTACCTTGATGAGTTACAGATCAAGTTTGAGTTTCATGCGGGTCCACAAATTTTTATGGGAGTTATGGCCCTTTGAACTTTGAAAATTCACTAAAATTTCAGTTTTCTGGACTTTTTTTCTAAACGCTTATCGATAATGAACTGATTTTTGGTATGTGAGTTTACCTTGATGAGTTACAGATCAAGTTTGAGTTTCGTGCCGGTCCACAAATTTTTATGGGAGTTATGGCCCTTTGAACTTTGAAAATTCATTAAAATTTCAGTTTTCCGGACTTTTTTCTAAACACTTATAGATAATGAACTGATTTTTATGGCCCGACCACGTATGTGGATCGGACATATAGTTTTACCCTTGTCCGTCCGTCCGTCCGTACGTCCGTACATCCGTACGTCCGTACATACGTCCGTCCGTAACACTTTGGTTAAGTTCTTGGTTAAGGTCCATTACTCGGATACTAGATGTTGAGGGTCAATGATATTTCACCACCAGATGGGTCTTGGGTAGGGCTACACCACCCACTAGAAATTAGGTCACTGTGACCTATATTTCATGTATGAACGACTTCGGTTAAGTTCTTGGTTAAGGTCCATAACTTGGATACTAGATGTTGGGGGTCAATGATATTTCACTACTAGATGTGTTTTAGGTAAGGTGACACCACCCACTAGAAATTAGGTCACTGTGACCTATATTTTACGCATGAATGACTTTGGTTAAGTTCTTGGTTAAGGTCCATATCTCAGATACTACATGTTGATGGTCAATGGTATTTCACCACTAGATGTGTCTTGGGTAACATGACACCACCCAATAAAAATTAGGTCACTGTGACCTATATTTTATGCATGAATGACTGCGGTTAAGTTCTTGGTTAAGGTCCATAAATTGGATACTAGATGTTGGGGGTCAATGATATTTCACTAATACTTGTGTCTTATGTAAGGTGACACCATCCACTAGAAATTAATTCACTGTGGCCTATATTTTACGCATGAATGACTTTGGTTAAGTTCTTGGTTAATGTCCATATCTCAGATACTACATGTTGATGGTCAATGGTATTTCACCACTAGATGTGTCTTGGGTAACATGACACCACCCAATAAAAATTAGGTCACTGTGACCTATATTTTATGCATGAATGACTTCGGTTAAGTTCTTGGTTAAGGTCCATAAATTGGATACTTGATGTTGGGGGTCAATGATATTTCACCACTCGATGAGTCTTGGTAACATGGCACCAACCACCAGAAATAAGGTCACAGCGACCTATATTTTACACATGAACACTTATAATTAATTTCTGGGTTAAGGTCCATATCCCAGTAAATACACATGATGGGTCAATGATATTTCAAGAACGGGAGGGCCATCCTGTGGCTCATAGACACATTATCTAGTTGGTATGTGAGTTTACCTTGATGAGTTACAGATCAAGTTTGAGTTTCGTGCCGGTCCACAAATTTTTATGGGAGTTATGGCCCTTTGAACTTTGAAAATTCATTAAAATTTCAGTTTTCCGCACTTTTTTTCTAAATGCTTATAGATAATGAACTGATTTTTGGTATGTTAGTTTACCTTGATGAGTTTCAGATCAAGTTAGAGTTTCGTGGTGGTCCACAAATTTTTATGGGAGTTATGGCCCTTTGAACTTTGAAAATTCACTAAAATTTCAATTTTCCGGACTTTTTTTCTAAAAGCTTATAGATAATGAACTGATTTTTGGTATGTGAGTTTACCTTGATGAGTTACAGATCAAGTTTGAGTTTTGATCCCGTCCACAATTTTTTATGAGAGTTATGGCCCTTTGAACTTTGAAAATTCATTAAAATTTCAGTTTTCCGGACTTTTTTTCTAAACGCTTATCGATAATGAACTGATTTTTGGTATGTGAGTTTACCTTGATGAGTTACAGATCAAGTTTGAGTTTCGTGCCGGTCCACAAATTTTTATGGGAGTTATGGCCCTTTGAACTTTGAAAATTCATTAAAATTTCAGTTTTCCGGACTTTTTTCTAAACGCTTATAGATAATGAACTGATTTTTATGCCTGGCCAACTTTGTTGGGGGGCATATAGTTTTTCGGTCCGTCTGTCCGTCCGTCTGTCCGTCCGTCCGTCACACTTTAGTTTTCCGCACTTTTTTTGACATCCTTGCATATATTCAAAAGATTTTTGGTATGTGGGTCTACCATGATGAGTTACAGGTCAAGTTCGAGTTTCGTTCCGGTCCACTGATTTTGACCTGAATTAAGCAAATTTTGTAAAAATAAGTTTTCCGCACTTTTTTTCCACATCCTTGCATATATTCAAAAGATTTTTGGTATGTGAGTCTACCATGATGAGTTACAGGTCAAGTTCGAGTTTCGTTCCGGTCCACTGATTTTGACCTTAACGACCCTTGAACTTAGCAAATTTTGTAAAAATAAGTTTTCCGCACTTTTTTTCCACATCCTTGCATATATTCAAAAGATTTTTGGTATGTGAGTCTACCATGATGAGTTACAGGTCAAGTTCGAGTTTCGTTCCGGTCCACTGATTTTGACCTAAATTACGGCCCTTGAACTTAGCAAATTTTGTAAAAAAAAAAGTTTTCTGCACTTTTTTTCCACATCCTTGCATATATTCAAAAGATTTTTGGTATGTGAGTCTACCATGATGAGTTACAGATCAAGTTTGAGTTTTGTTCCGGTCCACTGATTTTGACCTAAATTACGGCCCTTGAACTTGGCAAATTTTGTAAAAATAACAGTTTTCCACACTTTTTTTCCAACTCCTTCCCTTCCATATATTCAAAAGATTTTTGGTATACGAGTCTACCATGATGAGTTACAGATCAAGTTTGAGTTTGGTTCCGGTACACTGATTTTTACCTAAGTTATGGCCCTTGAACTTAGCAAATTTTGTAACAATAACATTTTTCCGCACTTTTTTGCCAGCGGGGCATCAGTGTCATCTTGACACATTTCCTTGTTGGTATGTGAGATTACCTTGATGAGTTACAGATCAAGTTTGAGTTTAATGCCGGTCCACAATTTTTTATGGGAGTGGGGCCCTTGGAGATGGCTATCATCTCCCTGGTATCTAGTTTGTTTTGACTTGTGACATTAAAAGGATATGCAATTTACTAATGAATTAGTGCATACAAGGTCTATTGAGCCTCATTTGCGATTTTGAAAATCTATAAATTTATTATAATTTTGTATATGTTTCTTTTGAAAGCTTTTTCATCCCCCTGCGACAACATGTCAGGGGCACTTAGTTTAACTCATGTCAGTCCATATGAAATATTGTCAAGCTTTTCTCAAACACTGTACTTAAGAATGATTTGAAACTTGGTAGGATGGTTCAGTATGACAAAATGAGGATCCTAAGCGACTTTCAGACCTGTCAGACTTCTACTTCCTGTTTGGGACTTGGTTGAGATGAAAATTTATGAAAAATTTCTGTCAAGCTTTTTCAAAAATGGTACATGAGAGAATCATTCGAAACTTGTTAGGATGGTTCAATATGACAAACTATAGGTCAGCAACTTTCACTTCCTGTTTTGGGTACAACAGATGGATGGAAATATGTTTGTATGTCTTCGAATTTCAGTCAAGCTTTTCTCAGAAACGCTACATGAAAATGATTTGTTTTGAAACTTGGTAGGATGGATTAGTACATGTATAACAAATTGTACATCCTCAGAGAATTTAAGACCTACTTCCTTTTAGAACTGGTATGAGATGAAAATTTGTGAAAATTTATGTCAATATTTTCTCAAACAGTACATGAGATTGATTTAAAACTTGGTAGGATGACTCAGAATGCCAAAGTGTACGTCTTAAGCAACTTTCAGACCTGTCGGACTTTTACTTCCTGTTTGGTGACAGCAGGGGCATCTGTGTCCTTTTCTTCTTTTTTTTTTATTATATACATGTATCTTTGATATGAGCATTATTATATATTTTATAATTTTTGTAGCTATCTTATGTTATTTTATTTGATGAAAATTAATGGTTGTAACTTTCTTATTAAGTTTGTTGTTATGATAAGACCTGTGGATCAATTTTGTAATCTACACACAGATTTGAAGTTTGAGTTTTCTTAATAATATTGTGTACTTATATAGTAATGTGTTTCTATAAAATAGGAATTTTGTGCTTTCAGGGATTAAGTTAATTGAAACTTTCATGCTTTATATTTTTGACAGAATTTAGGCCTGTCCCAATTCAAGATATACATGCATGGTCATGGCCTTTTTCCATGACTTACATAGGTTTATTTTATTGGAGCTGTGTCTTTGTTGTGTATACACAATTCAATTTGTTGTTTTAATTAGCTCTTGTACTGATTATGACTGAAAAATTGTTGACTGGACATAAAACAAACAACAAACAAACAAACATATTATATAAAAATATTAATAATACATTTAAAATTTATGTATTTATCAGAAAAATGAACAAACACAAGTTTCCTTTTGAAATCCAGATAAAGATACCAGTGACCATGCTAGGTTGTCACATTAAACATTAAGATTAAAATGTTGTTCTTTTTTTCTTTCAATTTTTAGCTCAACTCACCAAAGGCCATGTGAGCTTATGCTATAACTTGACCTCTTGTCATATGTTATAGATCTGTAAACAATTTAAAAAAAATCACTTAGCCAATTTAACTAAAACTTTGCAGGAATGATATATGACACGGAGCTAGCAACAAAGGATTTTAATTTTGAGTGAATCAATAAAAATTTAGCCACTGTTTCTAAAACTGAACTAGGGTAAATGACATAAAATGGCTTATTAGTCAGAAATTATAACAGATAGAACAAATCCAAAGGATGGTAGGCTCTACAGAATCAAAAGCTCTCATAAAGTCTGCATTTGGTCCAAGATATTAAATGACCTCTTATAGGGGTTACATGTATATGGCCCTTTAATTGTCAAAAATGGCATTGTAGCACGTTTTTGGTATAGAATGAAAGCTATTGTAGATAGAGAAAAGCTGTTGCTTTCTTAAACCTCTAACTCATTAAGCTCTACTTAAGTCTGCATTGGGTTTTAGTTTTCAGATGACACCTTATAGTAGTTATGGCCCTTTTAAGGTCAAATATGGCATTTTAACATGTTTTTTGTCCGATAGAATGAAAACTGTCAAGTCATGACTATCACAGAGAGAAAAAAGCTTGTTGCTTGCTTTAACCGCGATCTCATTGAGCTCTACAATAGTCTATTGGGTCAAAGTTGTCAAATAACCGCTTATAAGGGTTATAACTCATATGATGAGACCCTTGTCTTAAGAACCAGGTAAGCGTATGAGACTCCTTTGAGCCTCTTGCTCAGCTCACCTCAGCAAGTGAGGAGGGCTAATGTGATACCTGGAGCATTTGAGTCCTGTTTCGCACATCACTTTAAGAAGGAATAGTTAAAATAAATTGTTTCGTTTACAGACAAGAGCCACATCAACCATATAGATAGTCGGTGCACTTAATTATGCTTAGTACTATGCATGCTTCCAATGCTGGTTGTGGCCTATTTTTTCTGCATTGATGACCACTTGAAACAAAAGAATGTTTAAAATCAATTTCCACTTTCAGACAAATTCAACATCTACCAAATTGGTATGGTAGTTGCACCTAGGAATTCCTAGCAAGATGCATGCTTATGATGATGGCTGTGATCTTTTTTTTGCATGTGTGATCACTTAAAACTTTGAAAGTCCGTTCCCGATTGTCAACAATATATATACTGATAGTGCAGCGGTTTGACCAGGAAAAAATATGACTTTAATGGTCCGACAGAACACACACCTATATTGTATATCATTTTAAAGAGGAATATCTCTAGTTTCAGATAAAACAGGTCGTCACATGTTTCTATTGGTCAAATTTGAAATATTTAAGGTCAAAGGTCACATAGTTGGAAAGTTCAAAATTCTAGTTGTTTGCTTTGAAATTACTGCTATAATATTTGTAATAAGTTATATGGAAGATATTGAATTTTAATTAGTCTTTAAAGTTAACAATTGAATTGAACCTACAAAACATCTGCCTGAGTTTCAAAAAGTGACGTTAAATGACGTTTTTTGCTGGCTCTAAGAAAATACATTAAAACAGATATATTTATTTTGGTTTAACGTTTTTATTTTATTTTTTTCGCTACTAAAATGCATATAAATCAAAATTCAGACTTTAAACCATCCTATAAAACAGGTTATGCATCGCTAAAACAAATGACAGTAATGTAGGGGGCGTCCGAAAAATGTAGCTGCACACGAAAATGTCCTGTTTAATGACCATTTTAATGCTAATTGACAGTTGAATAACATATATTACACACAAAATTATAAGAACGTTATCAAAAGGTTACAAAGAATAAACTATTTTACATTTATCCTAATAAATTTGTGAGAAGCAAAATCTAAGAAGTATCAAATCTCGAAGTGATAAAAAGATAATCAAACAATCAGTATACATCGAAGCTAAAAGCCCAAACACATATTAAGTGCAATCTCAGCAAGAACTCGCTACGGAAGGGTGCACAGTAATCAGTTATCAGCGGATAATAATGATGAAAAGACAAATCTGCATGCATCTTAGGGATTGAAATCCTACATTAGTCTACGAGCACATGGTGCCTATCGTAATTGTTTACAATGCAAGGCTTACACATGTAAATGGAATATAGAAGTAATTAAATCAGCTAGCATTTGCAAAAAACACTTGGAAATATTTTGCCTTGCCCTTTTCACATGCATCAAAATTACATATTTTTTTTTTTTTATAAACCATAACGCAGGAAACAAGTCGAGGAAAGTAGTCGTCTAAGAGATGGTAGTTACGACTGGACTCGCGTGTACGTTGTTGTGTCTATTATACGATCTATGATCGAACTATCAACGTCATCTTTTCACTGATTCAAAAAAAAGCCTAAGAAAAAGAACAAATTTACAGAGGACCCAATTGATAATCGACATGCCCGACTTTCTTATTGACTTATTTTTATTTGGCTGGTTTATGTACTGAGATGATCACCTTAGCATCCCTAATATGCCATCACAAACCCGTTGTGTTTTGTGTAACTACCGGACCCAAAGAACGCAATGGAAGAGGGAGGTTTGGCGCGCCTTAAAACCTGGTTTAACCCACCATTTCTTTTGAAATGCCTGTACCAAGTCAGGCCCATTGAGATCTTCAATTTTTTCGGTATTTATTCCTTGTTTTGTTTTGTCTTATGGACATATGAGATTGATTCTCCAAGTTTGGTAATTTTGTTATTACCTTTATTGACAATATATTTGTTGAGTTTGGTGATGTGTTTAAGCAAACATTTAGGATTTCAATTGCACTAATTGTGCACCTTTGCTTCCTGATTTGTTTCTTTATTCATATGGAACAGACGTCTTACAATCACCTCTTGCCAAGTAGACTAGCTTTTGTTTTACTTTTTTCACTGAACAATTCTAGATTTGGTGACTTCCTCCATCTCATCAACCCCAAAAGACTTGAGATAAAATACACAACGGATTCTGGGAAGTCTGCCTCATATTTAGATCTACACTCACTGAAGACATTCAACAAAGCTCGAGATCTATGATGAACGTGTTGACTTCAACTTTCCCTTCCTGTGTAGCAATATTCGGCTTATGGCGTTTGCTATTAGCAGTGCGACGGGTGTGCTATAGCAAGCATAAATCGCCTACTCTTCCGGAGCACCCAAGTTCGCTCTCTTTACGTTGTTGATTGCTATTCAGTTATTTTTGTATTTTTGTGTTTTCTTGTTGTGTGGTGTCTGTTTCTTCCTGCTGTTCTCGATCGTATTTACTGGTTCATATTCCCCTAATGATATAGCTTCTTAGTTTCTAACACCATTTAAAGAAAGGAGACATACTTGTAATGGCTTCGTTTTCTAGGGATCGACGCTCGGTAAATGCTTTTCTAGTTGCCCGCGGAAAACATTATACAAAACTATGCAGAGTCTGTTCTTAATAAAGCTTACTAGTATATATTCTTGTAAAAGCAGATGGGAGCACATCCAAAATATTGAAGCATTTTAAGATCGCTAATTGATATCTTTATCCCACTTCACTCCATACAAACTAAAAATACATGTATTATGCGATCTTTTGCCATACATGTATATCCCAAATAAAGTTTACATCTGATTGTATGTTTGTAAGATTCCAGAATATTAATGCACTGACGCAAAGACTTTTTTCAAATAAATTAAATTTACAACAAAGTTTCGGGCAACAAATTGGACGCGTGTTTTATTTACTCAAGACTTATCAGAGACACTCTAGCCAAATAGCTGAAAATGCCAAGCTAAATATGAATATGAAGAGTATAGAGCAGTATACTATCATAAACAGTAAAGTAACAACACGATAGTGTCGGGGACTGGATTCGAACTCATGACCCTTTGGTCGCAGTTAAAGATATGATCTACCTTAGTCTTGGGTACATGTAAGAAGAATTTTCATAAATATTGAAATTTACACGGGAAAATTCCATGGCTTTGAAGTATTTGTCAACACAAAAACACAAAGCTAAAGATCGATAGTTGTAATTGACTATAACACTTTGATGGTACACTTGTGCAGTACAATATTCGAACAAGCAGCGCTAGCTGATATTATACTCAGCATTGCTTCATTCAATATCGTTTTGTTGCCTTATAAAAAATCAAATTTAACTCGCAGAAGTGCAACAATATTTGTATCGATTATCATAAACAAAATCCACAGAATATAAACAAATGAATGTACGTGTGGACCTCAAACATCCGGCGACTTTCGTTGGTGGGTAATAAGATATTTTTGCAAAGGAACTTTTTCTAATTGAGTAAAAAACTCTATACATTTGTATGTACATATTTGTATTCGAATGTTGTAATGTTTGTTTAACCCTTGACTAGAGCCCCTGTGACCAAACTTGAATAGACGAGACCTCAAGGACGAGACACACTTCAAGTGAATCAAACATCATGCATTTGGGTACAATTTTAATATTTTTGCATGAAAATTTGCTTGGATGAAATTCGACATTCCAATGGACGCCCTCCATCGCACTTGCTCAGCTAATAAATGAGGCGAATTCGATGAGAATTGCATTTTGCGTTTTTCTACCCTATATTTTCATACATAAAGAATATGATATCGTGTATAAAAAAATTCCTGGACGTTCTACCTCGAGCGTTCTACAAAATTCACGTTTGTCGTTTTTAGATTTGAATTATTTGAAAGATGTAATTCGAATATCAAAATTGCTCAAAAAGATGTATTGTTACATTCTGTAGCGATAACCGTTTCCTCTTTGATGATTCGTCGACGAAGTTTGATCGAGATATGAGTATCCAGGTCCGAAGAAAGATATCATGCAATGCGTAGTCAGCTACTGACTAGTACATGTTTTGTTTTTTATGACTGAATGACCGTTTCTCTTGTAATTACGACCTTTTATTGTTTTATCTTTTTTAATAAGGAATTCAAGACTACTTTTCATCGTTCTGTTCATATATTTTTACTTTTTTTTTTTCATAAATTTCTTTTTTTGTACAAAAGAGCTAAATTTTATTTAGTTTTTTACAGGCCAAATACGGAAAGACTGGGGTTTCCGGAATTATATTTTGCAAAATTTGTTTATAAAATACGGAATAAAATCAACATTTATTATGTTTATGCACCGTTTTCAATAAAACTTTGCAGAATAGTTAAGTGTATAATAACAAAGAGTTCAAAGAGTTTTAAAGTTACAAAATACAAGAAACATTTAATAGGAAACAACTTTTTGTCTAAAATGTGATAAAAAAGTGAGCATTTTCAAAAGCATCGATTTTGATGAAAAAATCTAGCACAATCTGGCAAAATCGCGCGATCTTTATTAACAGTAAGATAAAGGGTTATTCTTGATAATTTTGTCCCAAATTTTGATTTTTTCATAAAAGAAATATTTGTTTTGAAACTTCACACCAATGGAGGGGATTTTACAAAAATACACCACTGTTAAAAAAAGCGATTTTACCAAAAAATGCCCGAGACGAATTCGTGACGACCCACTTAAAATCAAAGCTAAATGGTTGTATAATATTCCCTAAAAAAATTAGCTGTGTGTTATGTCGGTACATTAAACTCCTTAAATAGACGACTTTTTACCGATCAACCGCTGCACTATGATTAACGAGAGGAATTTTGTATAGATAGATGGCATAACTTTTATGTCATCTGCTAACTAACAAGTGCCACATCAACCACATTGGTATGGTAGTTGTACCTAGAGATGCTAAGCATGATGCATGGGGTATGACCTAGTTTTACATTGATGACCTTTAACCGTATTCCTAATTTACAACTGGCAATTTATGCTCACTGACAAGTGCCACATCAATTGCATTAGTAAGGTAGGTTTACCTGATGCTAAGCACAATGCATGCTCAAGATGGTGACTTACTTAGTACATACTTTTTTCTCGTGTGTGTCCATTTTGAAAAGCCTGAATGTTACAAGATCAATCTTGCTAGTAAGGTAGGTTTACCTGATGCTAAGCACAATGCATGCTCAAGATGGTGACTTACTTAGTACATACTTTTTTCTCGTGTGTGTCCATTTTGAAAAGCCTGAATGTTACAAGTTCAATCCTGCTTCACGACAATGCAGATTTACGAGGTGGGAAGTCGCATGGTCCGACTGGTACCAACTTACTATAAGTTAGAAAATTCTAGGCTGTCTATATTACATAAATATACTTTTGATGTTCAATAAGGAAGCAATCATTGATTTTTATTATGGGCTACGGTGAAAGAAATGAAAAAGCAGGATGCCAAAAATTCAGGAAATACAAAGACGATTGAGCTTTGACTGAAACAGGCAGGATGTTGTTTGTGGTTATTGGGGATATGACCGACTATCTTTTACCACTGACAAATTAAAGGCAAACGATTTATCGGCAGACTGTCGGTGTATGATTTTTGAAAAATAAGAGGACATAAGAAGAATGTTTTTCTTTTATAATTCTTGCGCCCTCATTGTATTGAAGAATCAGTTAAAAATGAATTGTCAGGAAGCTTGAAAACAACGTCAAAATACTATATGTATCGTGTAATAATTTTGGTCCTGTTAAACGGAAAAAAGTTGACACTTGGTCGGTGTGTTTTGTGGTGTTCCTTGGTGACATTGTCAAAACGGTAGCTTTTACAAAGCTCTGAATTGCGAGATCTGCATACAAATGTTGAAATATGGTCCCACGTGTAAAAACTGAGACATTCAGAAACATTTGGCAATTTGAAATTCATAACAAATATTTTAGATTAATAACTTTTATATACAGTATGAAGCTACTTTGTTAAGTGCTTATAAGAGTATTCATTAAAGATTTTCATTCAAATTGAATACTCCTTATACAAAGAGTGGGGGGGGTCACAGCCCCCGCCCCCGGAATACCGAATACCGTTTAAAAAAAGGACAGAATACCGTTAAAAAGACTTGAATATCGAATACTCTAAAGATCACGGCCTGCGCGTACCAAAAGCCTAAAAATTCGGAACATCGCGTACCGCTTACCACACCTTGGCGTACCGAATACCCTTTAAAAAGCACGGAATACCGCGTACCAAAAGGGCTGTGAGACCCTCAAGAGTTGCCAAAACGCCATGTCTTACAGATTTGTCCCCCCTCTAAAATGGCATTAAAGATGAAACAAATATAAAAAAAAAAAACGGACAACGTTTATGAAAAATAAGAATACATTTTGTATTACAATCAAAATCAACAGGTGAGTCATAAACTTTTATATTCTAATATGCAGGTCTATGATTGAGCCCGTGAAACAGAAACTTCATGATGTGTCTCTTGTGTCATGCCATTATGATTATATTTTCAAAATTTCTTTAAATCGACTATTTTAAAGCCTTTCCTCATTATATTGTAAACCGTAAAAGCTTGAGAAAAAACTTTTAACTCAATTTACGTTTTCTGACTGACTGGGGATTAACATGGCAACTGACATGGGGAGCTTAAGAAAATTCACGAATTTTGACTTATGGTCTTAAATGATAGAATATGTCATCAAAAATATATATCCAAATTTTTTTCAAAAAATTCTTATTTATAACAGAGATATTTGGCATTTTCTGATTTAAAAAGTAACTCGGTGACGTCACTGAGATGGTCTTGAGTGCATTGTGGGATATGACCGGATATCTGTGTATTACATCTTTATCCGATTAACACTATATAATCGATATCGATATTATATTTAATAAAACACAGTGGTGACGCGTGGTCTAATTGGTAAACAAAAAAAAAATTTAATAACGATAAACCGATACGCAATATGAAGATTTCTTTCAAATATAAAGTATTTTTATCATTATTTGCGAACAAAATTTTTAATTAATGATTTTTTTTTTTGAACATCAATATTGAATAATTAAATCATGATAATAATCAAAATTCTGCTACATGATTCTAATCTTTTCCATAAATTACTCTTTTTTATAATTTACATCGTTAAAATGATTTGAAAATTTTCCCTTTCATATGATATTCACGCTTTTTAAAACAACAAGGTGTCACCTGGCCAGACATCCCAGGTGTTAATTGCAAATTGGTGATTACGTAATTTGCCCCAGGTAAGAATT
This sequence comes from Arcuatula senhousia, assembly GCA_963971305.1. Taxonomy (NCBI): domain Eukaryota; kingdom Metazoa; phylum Mollusca; class Bivalvia; order Mytilida; family Mytilidae; genus Arcuatula; species Arcuatula senhousia. Next base: position 33,813,823 of record OZ020308.1, read on the forward strand.
TTGTATATTCGACGAAAACCTTTCCCCCGGCCTTTTAATCTCATTAGACATTTAACTGATATACTGATCCTTGAAAGGCTATCAGTTTAACAGATAAATTCAAATCAATTAAGCATGTCTAATAGTCACCTCATAAAGATCAAAGAAGAGACGGTGATCTTCAGCCGGGATAGTACCTTTTCTTGGACTCTTTCGTCTCCTGACGGGGTTTAATAAGGTTTTTGGTTTTGTAAAAGATTAATCGTAATTTCGAGAGAATGAGAAAAATAATTGCTATATAATATACCTTGCACCAATGTCCCTTCTAAATATTTGTAATGTCTGATTACGAGAGTGACGTGTCTGCGAGCAGCTTTAGTTCTGCAGATTTGGTCGAATTGGGTCAGGAGGGGCATCAACTTGAACCAGAATATACGGAGGAAGAAATCCGGTAGATAGAAGAGTTGGAGATAAATCGCTAGACTGAATTTCAAAGCAACCCAATTTTACACTCAATGGTGCAAATGTTCCGATCGCTATGAGCCAATGCCCTTGCTCGCAGAGTGCCTATGCTGCCACGAGTTTACATTATTCACCGATATCTTCGACCCTGGTGCAACCACGACTTGAAGATAGTTTGTTTAAACCCGCAGTTGTGCTGAAAACTAGTTATATTAGTTTCTTGTGGTACAAACGCCACCGGGAGAGAGCACCTATAAAAACGTCCTTAAAATAGGTATATGAATAGACATTTACTTTTTTTTCAGAGTGATAAGGTATTGCCGAAGATTTCACTGATTGAAAACATTGAGATTTTCTTGACCCATCAAACAAACAAAAGTTATATATATTCTTCGCCAACAAAAAGTTAACAGTACAAAATAAAAGGAAGTGATAATGTATAGGCAAGGTAACTTTAGATACCACTTTTTAAATACATTATCATTCATTTATTTGATTTTACAATCTTAATTGCAGCCAGAGCAGACTTATGGCATACAGACAGTTTGTATGTTGAGTCAGAATATGTCTACCTTTAGGAAGAAAACATCGTGTTGTGCTGCCAGCCTGTGTTGTGTCTGTCATCAGAAAAGAATGTCCTTCTGCAGATGGACAATACGTACGACGGATTAAGAGACAGACTCTGAATAGATTTTCCTTCAATGACTTATACTTTTTTATAGTGGTGACACTAAGCTTAGTTAAAATCTGTTTTCCATTCATAACTTATAAAATGTATTAGCATCCATTTCATCTTTTATTTGTGTGGTTTTTGTTGCTGATTATAAAGGGACGACCATTGGATTTTCATGGGAGGGTTATTGTGAAATTAAAAATAAAAAGGCAGGATGTCAAAATTAAATAAAAAGGCATGGTAGGATGTTGTTTTTGGCTGAACAATTTATAGTTAAAAAAAACCATCCAGGCTCCAGTGTTCTCGAAAAAAAGGCAGGACGAAGTAAATATATATATCTAAAGCCCCCCTCCCTAAAACAAATCAAATATTCTAACTTTTATACGAAACGCAAGATCTAAATTATTATAATTTTGTATTGGCACTTTTATTTTTACTGTACACTTCGCATTCTCAGTTTACTTTGGAACCGATCTGACATTTAAAATATTAGAAACGGGCGTCAGACAAAGTTTAGAGTTTGACATGTAGAACTTTTTTACATTGATTTCATTCTAAAGTTGTTGGTGTGGTTGTCTATCTTATGCCCATCTACGCAAGAAGGAGTAGGAGGACATATAGTGTCTGGTTCTGTACGTCCGTCCGTACGTCATAATGTTTGAAGATCGGGCATTATGTATTGGATATATTACTGTTTGGGCCGTTCTTATGCAGAGAAATACAAGTGATAAAATATTTATACGTTTTATATGCGAGCGTAGCGAGCTCTCTAATGTAGAAAGTATGCCAAATTGCACGAGACTCAAAATACTATGGAAGAAAAATCATTCTGTTTCCGGTTGTCCGGACATTCGATTTTCGGAAGTTTTCGAAAATGTCTGCGCGTGCTGAAAAATTGCGGGAAATAGTAACACATTGTCCCAAATTATCTCCTCCCAGGCATTATTCGAAATTTTCAATGGAATTATCTACGCGAGCTTTTAAGGCAATGTCTTTCTCATATTAATCTTACGAACACAAGATTAAGGTATATACTCATACGGCTGTTTACATGAAGGTAACACGAAGCGTTTTCTGTATAGTGTGCTTTTTTGTTTTACTTTTTTAAAGAGAAATGTAAAAAAAAACCTTCAAAAATCACCTGAAGAAGAACAAATTCACTATTTTTACACAGATAAAGATGTCGAAAAATCAAAGACACGAGTGATAAATTGTAGGTCTTCCGTTGTACTTTGTTATAAATAATTAACAGAAACAAATGATCTCTTTTTCTGTCATAAACCATTACACAACCACCTGTTAATTACCATCCCCGGGAAGTAAGTAATACCTGGGAGTGTCACAAGTTCAAATACGTTGCCCCCGACTGTGAATTACTATCTTCATATAGGTAAAAATAATATTACATGTATCTTCTATATAATGAACGTTTAAGAAATCCTTTAAAGATAAAAAAAATACATTTGCGCATTTTTAAGGAATGCATAGGGAATGGATAAAAAATGAAGAAAAAATTGTTGTCTGTTTTAAAATGTATATTTACTAGTTTGTAAAAAAATATTATGAATAAATGCACAGTTATAACTGAAGTGTAAAAACGCTTATTCAAAAAAAAAAAAAAAAGTTTTATTCCGCTTTCGGTTATATTCTTAATTTTACGCACACCCGTTATAATTCTTTTTTTTTTAACAAAACTGATATTTTTGTCTTGTGGATTTGTGGATTTTTATAGCAAAGATTCTAGGTAATAATGTAACATGTAAGAAACGTTTGACTAAAAAAATAATGAAATTATTATTAACGAATATAGATAGATATAAACATTTTTCATAAACAAAAGAACACTGCTTACTATTAAGTCACCCTCTAAAGATGTTGCTTCAAAATGGTCTTCCGACACACAAACTTGTATACTTGACATTGCTGATAGTGGATGGCAAATCTAAAGACTGGACCCATTTAAGATGCAAGTCTGTCTTTTTCTTTAAGTCAGGAAAACGGAATAACACTTAACCGTTACTACGCTGAGTAGAACAAACAAACTATCATGATCATGATCATGCAAGACATTTTTAAATGACGATTGAGTTGACCATTGCGTGTCGTTATCGTTTTGGTACTTTGTGGTTATTGGATATTAGGTGATGGTCACGTGACAATAGAGCCTACTAGCCGTACAAAATGGCCGCACCCATCGTTCTAATTTATCGATACAAAACGCTCTCATACTCGCTTATTAGTGAAGATTGAAGAGTTTAACATGTATATTTATGTTTAGTAAAATGTGATGAAAAACATATGTAAAAATTATTTTTTTTGCGAATTTTCCCTTTAACGTCATGACTATTCGCTGTACCTACAAAGGTCTGCAGCGACGCGAAATCACCCCTTATATCTAGGAGTTGATGTCCCTTAAACATAAAAATACAGCTGACAAACCTTGGAAAATGATAAAAAGCTTGTTGCCAAAATTAGTTAAAATCCGTGTTTTTGCCCAACAGCGGCAGGCTCTTGGGAGCCTCTTGTTATGTTGATTGTTCAGATGCCTTGAAGAGTTCTGAATGTATGCTGTCAGAGCCTTGAGCTTTCTTATCTACTTGCTTTGTGATTCAACGATGTTTAATAAATTGGATCATTTATTTTTTTTTCTAAGCAAGAATTGGATAAAGGTTTTTTTAAGTTAAATTAACCTAGTAAAATTCAAATTCAAATTCAAATTATTTTATTTGAAGGAAATCCATATAAGGATTGTGCTCAAACAACAGACATTACAAAAACATACAATCAATAAAGAATATATACATATGAAGTATCATATTGTTTACTTACGACTGAGGAGGAACCTGATTTACTACATCATTTGACCTTTTTTTTCATATTATAACATAATAGTGATATTAAATAAATGTATATATATATATATATCAATTTTCTAAGTTAGTTATACATTTTTATCAGTACATATATACTTTTCCAACCTTAATTATATAAGATCATTTCTTATGTTGTACAGATTACTTATACTTTCCATACAGAATTTATTGATGTCATAATCATTGTTTGACATAATGTACTTAAACTTTTCTTCTTCAGACATCTGAATAAAACTTGGAATAATATTAGATAAATAATCAAAAATTTTTTTACGGGCATCAGATAACCGAGTACATCTACATACAAAGTGAATCTCATCCTCAATCTCAACGTGGCAAAGTTTACATATTCTATTTTCTAGTGCTAAGTTTTTATGTCTTCCTGTTTCAACAGCTAAATTACTATTACTTATTCTTATTTTAACAAATTCTGAAACTACCTTTTTTCTTATGTCTATTTTTAAAAAATTTTCCATTTCGAAACTGGATTTTATTAATCTATAAGTTCTAACTTTATTTCCCTTATTAGGGTTTGTGTCATGAAAAACTTTCTCTTTCCAGAAAAAAATAAACTCCTCTTTGAGTTTTTTTTGAGTAGAAAAGACTAATCTATTTTTACTTAATGAATTCTGGTTCTTCCAGATATGATCAAATTTGACAATCTTTTCAAATATATTTCTCATTTTTGACTTGTACCAATTATCATTATTTATGCTGTTATACATTAAATGAACCAAACTTTTAGAATTAGAGTTTACAATATGATACCAATATCCTACTGCAAGTTTTAATGCATCAATAGAGCAAGGGAACATACCTAAGTCACCAAGTACAGCCATGTTGGATGAGGTCTTATTGACACCTAATAAATATTTTGCAAATTTCATTTGAACTTTAACTGGTTGGTATAAGAAATGTCTATCATTAAAAAAGGAATTCTCCTTTACTAACATATCTAAACATAATAGTTCACTACAATATAAAAGTATTGGTTTTATGCAATAGTACCAATACTTTTGCTTTATTGAAATGTCTCTAAACACTTCTGAACGAAAATTGTCTCTCTGGTCGTTATGACAAAGAAATAACGTTCATAGTGAAACGAAAAAAAAAAAATAAAACAAATAAAAAAAAAATAAACAAACAAAACAAAAATTTAAGCGTTTGTCATGATTTATTAATATCGCATCAATCTACAGCCTATGGCTTCGTGCAAAGGAACATTGAGCTGATCTGGATATCACGGGGAAAATATTCTGATCCATTGCCTGGATACACATTCAATAACTGTACATTATATAAAGTACATGATAAGAAAATAAGTGAAACGTGCCGCGACAAGTGACAACAACCAAACACTGGCTGTTTTCCATTGTGATTTTTTAAATTGCAGTTTCTTTAATGTTGGTTGTGTCGCGTACGCTTATTCCACATCTCTTTATCAACTACTGGAAAGTACGCCACTATATTAGGATCTGGCAGGACTAGCGATAGAAAAAAAGCACAGTGACAATGTACATTGTTCTCGTGACTATAGACTCTGCAGTGACTTTAAAAAAAGACTGGCTGTCTGCTATGGGTCGTCTAGCCCATGACACACCACCGCCATAGTTGTTCCAGTTACATGTCAAACGGAGACAGGGTCTGTCTCCCACCGCGTGGAGATTCTGTTCGGAATTCGGGAGACCACAAATAAACATAGCAGAAACTATTTATATGAGTCGAACGTGTTTGCGATCATGGGCTCCCAGTGGCTTTTAGTTAATCTCAAGGTTTAAATTGCAAATTGTGGAATAAAGTCTTAGGACAAATATTTTTTTTTACATATAAAAGGCTGTAACTCAAATAAGGGATCAAGAAGCAAGCAAAACAATATCAAACTGCTTATTGTTCCGTTGAAGTATTATAAACATATACTAGGAAAAACCCGCGAATTCGCGGGAAAATCAATCATTACGTGCTTTAAAAAATATACCACACAACATAAACATAGGATTTGAATGACCTTACCTGGTTGTGCTAATTGCAAATTAAAGGTTCTACGGTATATTTATCTGTAAGTAAGTTTTTAGTTTATTGTCTCGTCTGTGAAGCAGTGCGGGACATTGATGTTACTTTACCGTCGTCGGCGGCTTTAACTTTTTGGGTCAGGTTTTATGGGAGCACATCCATATCTCAAGAACTATAGGTCGTAGGTCGATGAAACTTGGTATGCATATGCCCTAGTAGTAGCTTAGCATCGTTGAATCCCCATCTTTTGACCTTGACCTTGATTTTCCGGTTGAGTAACTGACAATTTTCAATTTATATATAAAAGCAGGGGTAAGGTTTGGCGAGCACCTCCTTATCCCAAGAACTATAAGTCATAGGTTGATAAAACTTGGTATACATATGCCCCAGTAGCAGCCTAATACAGTTGCATACCCATCTTTTGACCTATACCTCGAATTTTCGGTTGATTGACTTTGATTATTGTTATTGCATATATCAGCAATGTTTTAACACCTTTTGATCTGAGAAACTGCAAATCCTTATAATTGAAAAGTATAGTGGAAGTAAGAAAGAATAATTGTTTCTGAGGATGCCGGCAGGCGGGTGCTTTATCTTGTTATCTTGGTTCTTGTTACCCCATCTGCTAATAAAACAGATGTCCAGTGGCAGGGTCAATTTTAGTCAATCGTTTGGCAATTTTTTTTTTAACTTGTTGATGTCGTGTCTACGGGCTGATAGCCTCTGCAGCGACAGTTAGCAGTGAAAACTGACTGACTGGGGAGTTTTACGTCGTGACTATACTTATATATAGGTCTGCAGCGACGTGCTCTGAGGCGAGCATTTAATAATTTATATAATAAAAATAAATTAAATATTTTTTTTAGTAAAAAATAGAAAATGCAGTAAATAAATAATTAAAATAAAAGAAAAATTAATAAATATTGAAAAAAAGGAAAAAGAAGCAGTGAAAAAAATATTATAGACTCACTATCTGCCATGGGTCGTTAACTTCAACATGGTTTTTATTTTTCTATCAAACTGCAATTTTTAACGATAAAACATATTGTGCATACATTTTTATATTGAATTTATCAATATAACCTATTATATAAAATATTTTAAATATATAGCAAAATTAATTGAAAAGTTTTGTGGGATTTTTTTGTAATTGTCAGAAAACAGGGGAAATAATTTCCATCATTCTAATGCCGGAACGATGACGGCTATAGGTTTTCCGGATTAATTGATTAAGTTAATTAATTAGCAAATTGCAGACGAAATTGCACATGCGCTAATTAAATTTTTAAAGGGCACGACCATCCCCTGTTTTTGATATATGAAGCTTGGTCGTAGCATTTGTCGTCTAGGCTGCAACCCGGCTAGAAAAAAACGCGTCGTTATTTTAGTAGACTAAGTATAGATATTTAGCTAAACGCAATACGTATTAATTTTTAAATTTTAATAATATTTTTTTAAAAAGATTTTTTATCATATCTTAACTTATCATTTATAACTAGAAAGTTTTAATTAATCCCTGTTTATAATTGATAATAATATTTAATATTAATTATAATTTATTATGGAATAATCCAAAATCACATAAAAAATAAGTATATGATCAAAAGTTGAAACGAAAAGACAATTCGTTCAACAGCGATATGTTAATCATGTTAGGCGCACGTGTGAAAATAGGAAATAAAAATTAATAAATATTTACAAAACAACATAAGGTGGGAACATACTTGTTTAAATATACTTTTTTATTTAGTTGTCGTATAAAAAAAACCAAAAGAAATAATTTAAATTTAATATTCCATTGAAAATATTAAGTATAATAGTTGTTAAAAATCTAGGAAATTTATAAATGTTTTAAGAATAATATTCAAGAAATAAGATTTAGGTTTTTTTTTATTTCATCACTTTAACAGTTTCTTAAACTGTCGGTCTTTTTTCAATTATTCATTTCAAGTTTTTTCTACATATAAAAACATTCGGTTTAATATTTTTGTATATATAAAAGGATATATTTTCCCCTGTAAAAATGAAGAAAAATAATATTATTACTAAAAACAGGATCAATTAATTAAAATGTTTATTTATGTTTTATTTTATATATTTCAATCCGTTTAACACCAAAGGTGTCCAGAGTGCGCGTGCGGAAATAGGAAATAGAAAATAATAAAAGTAAACAAAACAATAAAAGAGTGGCACTTAATTTGTTTATTTGTCAATTTATGTCGTGTAATTCAACAATAAAACATAATTGTTATGTAAACACGGTGAAGACCTACCCCATCCGTGTAAACGTTGACACGGTCGTCCGTTACCGGATGGCTATTGTTTCGAATTCACCCAGACGCAATAAATCACAAATTGACATTTTGTATATAAGGGGTGCAATATTTTAGCATGTTCTCATATGTAAGAAAATCTTTCACAAAACATGTTGACCAGACACCGTATTTATTTGAAGAAAATTTTCCAACGTTTGGAAAACCAATATAAGGTAGGGTACCAACAAGTTGATCTCCTGAATGGCCGCTATCTTGATTTGGTGCACCGCTACAAGAGAGCCCTGTCCGACCAGATGTTTGGCCTAGCTTACAGCATCTACTTAAGACTCCAGGTCGTAGAAGAGGTCCGTATGGCCTACTACGAGTTTACAAAGCAGAAAGCCGGCCTCCTGACCAGGATGCGGGAAGAGATGTTTGAAGACGACGACGATGTTTTCAGCGATGTTATCGAAGATGAGATGGCAGACGATCGTATGATGATGACCAGAGACTGAACGAAATAGCAGACCGGGATCAGAGAACAAAACCTAAACAGCTCTTTTAAGAGCTACCCAATTTATTCAAAAAGAACCTTACTGTATAATGTATAACGTTTATCTTCGACATCTAATAAGTCCCCTTGTTTAAATGATTTAACAATAAAAAGTAATATTCAGAACGTTTACAAAAGCAACACGTTTTAAAAAAGTGTAAGAGAAAACTAACATCTAGAAAATAACTTGCGGAGTTTGTTTAATTGTTTACGCATCAAAGTCCTACAATACATTTGAACCAATTAAATTATTTCCATATTTGTTTAGCTTGCGATCAAAATCACAGCAAAATTCTTTAAATTTTTCTAATAAAGATACAAAATACAAAAATGTAATTTTGACATCTATACATTTTTTTTTAATTTTGAAATAGTACTCGTAAATCAATATTGATAACAGTTTTACAGAACATATAAGCATAGACATGAATAGAAAAAAAACCAAAAAAAATAAAAACAAAACATGGAGGGTAGCTAAATTGTACAATGCAAATAAAATATTTATGTCTGATCTCTTCTCAGTTCTAATGACTGGTTAGCTAAAAAAGAAACAGTCTCATAAATTTGGACAAGGTACACTAAGGCCCGTATTTTGCCCCCTCTTAGACTAAAAAATAGAAAACTGATCTAGATAAAAGTCCTAGCTTTTGTTATTTATTAAGTTAAATAAATGAAGAAGATAAAACGTCAACTAAATTTATAAGATTTTTTTATGTTATTTATTTGAAATTGCTTGTCAAAACATGGTGAATATGTAATATGATTTCTTTAAAATTCGCGGAAAATGGACAATATGTGGGTAATATTTTAAATTTTAGATGCCAGCGACTATTTAGACCACAGTTATTGTTTATGAACTTTAATTTGCACTATAAAATGATTATGAATTGGTCGAGAAATCCATGGTCTACACTGTCGCCGATCCGCAAAAATAACCAAATAAGCATGAAAACTGATGACGCTTTTCAACGATTTTGTTACTTTTGCACTACTTTAGGTCTCTTTTAAATTAAAATTACAGTAGATGATGGAAAATGTTTACCATTGTCAAAACGTTTAATCATCTAACTTGAAACCTTAATTGGGGGTGGGGGGCTGCAAAGGCCACACTTGCAAACTGCTAGCAGGAGAGTGATTTACATAGTATTGAGCTTGTTTACCAATCCAGGATAAATAAATATGTTTAAACTAAACCTTAATGATATTTAAATCATTAGGATTTGTTTTTCTTTAAATAAGGGGGGTTAAAATATGGCCCTTACTGCACCTTGTCCTTTCTTCATTTTTTTTTCTATTTGAATTAAAAATACTTGGAATAGAGAATTATTGAAAAAAATCTCTTTCGACCCCATATACTGCACTGTCGATGGTAGGTCAAAATGCTTTAAATATGTTTTGGCTGCAGGTTGATGTACTGAGATGATCACCTTGTAGACACCAAAAATTATATTTGATTTTATATTTCCAGCGTACATAATAAAGTCTGTATGGTATATAATAAAATCGTAGTTATGGCCGCGATACCAGCTTTCATCAGCAACATTTTATTTACACACAGAAAAACAACGACGTACCCATAAGAAAAACGAAACATGTTACAAGCAGTGGTTTGAACATTTTCCCGTTTACGTTTAAAAGTAACTTATACCATAAACCTTCCCTCCAAACTTTGTCAAAAGCTTTCTCAAAACTTATAAATGCACAGTATAATTTCTTTTTTTCTTTTTTTTGCATAATTTCAAAAAATGCATATAATGTAAACAAATTGTCAATAGTGCTATAACCTTTTCTAAATCCGCATTGATTTTCGTGCAAGTTCATGAAGTTGTCAGAATATTTTGTTAATCGCTCTGTTAAAATTGCCGAAAAGAGGTTTCCTAAACATGATACTATTGTTATAGGTCTATATTTTTTTTGAGTCAGAACTATCTCCTTTATTCTTATAAATTGGAATTATGTTTCCTATAAGTCAATTTTCAGGCATAATCCCAGTTTCGAATATAACATTGAAGAGCTTTTCGTATATGTCAATGAGTTGATCCGATGAAGACTTGATATATTCGTTTATAATGTTGTCTTCACCACAGCTTTTCTTATTTTTACGGTTGCTTATGCATTTTAGAATTTCATATTTAGTTATATGCGCATTTATTTCATGATTAAGCTGATTTATAGTATTGCGTTCCATCAAAAGCCAGTTAATACCCTCTTTATCGTTAGGTGCTGAATTTAATGCCTTAAAGAAGTCAAAGAGTTTGCTTATTTCTATTTTTGGTTGCTTTTTCTTACAATCACCTTTCAGACTTTCCAAAATTCCTTGGGTTTTTTTTATTCGCATCTCCTGGAGTTCTTTAGAAAGAAAACCTAAAACCTGGTTTAATCCACCATTTCTTTTGAAATGCCTGTACCAAGTCAGGACCATTGCGATCTTCAATTTTTCCTGTATGTCTTCCTTGGTTTGTCTTGTCTTATGGACCCCAAGTTCGATAATTTTGTTATTACCTTTATTTGCAATATCACCAATAAAGGACAACGGGATTTTTGTTCTATGAATATATGTAATTGCATAGACCTGTATAGAATTAGACCATGTCACAGGGGCGGAAACACGGGGGGGTCACTTCATATACAAATGGGTACAGATGTGCCGCTGGCCCTCCAAAAATACCCCCCATTCATATATTTTCCAAATTATGAAATGATACCCATTCATATATATTAGATGTAAAATTAATACCCATACATATATTTATCATATTTAATAGTTTTATCAATTATATACATGATCATGACTCAAAATAACAGTGGAACTCAATATGACACATAGTGAATTTGTTTTCTTGTACGGTTCGATGTCCTTCTACCACCCTCAGCGACAGAGGGTACAACAATCTCTGAGTACCGTCACAATAGTCACATCTTTTAATTTTCCTACAAATTCTTCACACTCATCACAATTATTGCATTTGCCCCTCTCAACTCCGCGAATATCTTTCATTTTGAAATAATTATTTCAGTTTAATTTCATAATATAAATGTGCAGCTTTATATATTTTTGCAAGGAATTTGGGATTGACTTTCACTCGCTGGGTATTGACATAAATTAATTACATAATTATCTGTTAAGTATGTGTTGATAGAATAGACAAATAAAAACAAAACCATCAGCAGCATGTAATCTTTTAATCTTTGATAAATCTGACACAAGTGATCTGTCATGACAATCACAGCATGCAAATTTAAGTTAACCTAGGGCTAGTCAGCTGCAGCAGACAGTAATTAATTGCGATTAGAAACCTGCTCTGTATCAAGTTATGTTGTAGGAAGTCAGGGATTAAATTATGACCCAAAGACATATCAATTATCTCAAATTAACCATCCATTGATATATTTACACAAGTGATTTCCCACCCATTCACATTATTTGAGGCAGAAAAACCATACCCATTCCAGCGGCACATCCGTATATACCTTTATAATGGAAGTGACCCCCCCGTGGGCGGAAATTTTTGAAAGAGTGGTTCCACCGAGCACGAAAAGAAGGCAAGTTGCAGGCCGATTTAAAAAATCTGCACGGAAATTACAATATTTTTCCGAGTAACTGGTGCTATAACCCAGGGTGGGGGGATGGGGGGGTTAGTACCTATGATTTAGGGTATACTGGTGTCTTTTGCCAACGGACATATATATGATACCCTGATATGACCATGTCAAAAAATGCTTTGATTCTTATATATTTTTGTATATAAAGTCGTCTTGATGTCATTCATAGAGGAAAAAAACTTATTAAGCTCAAATAGCATAGGCACTAAACTGACTTTTAGAAACATTTTAATGTTGTTGTTTTTTTAAATTGCATGTCTATTTTGTTGAACTGATGAAACTAATTGATTTTAACATATTTGTATCCCAGTTGATAATGGCTGGACTGAATTTAAAACCATATTATACACATTAAATCCTGAAAAAAAACAGACCCTTTATTGCTGCACACTCATACCATTGTATCGATTGTATGTGGGAAGTTGTGCTTTTTTAATTGAAACCAACTGGAGGGCAAAGAACAGGAAAACAGGAAAAACTAAACAAATCAGATAAATTCTCAATATCACTCTTATTTCGTCGGTTTTCTTAAGGTCTGCCAACTGATTTAGGTACAGACTATTTAACTTGAATAGGGGTTCTTGGTTTTTTGTTTGGTCAGAATTTTTTTTTCCGTACAGAGTGCGGAAAAAAATATTTATTTTTCGAAGGCGTCGCCACAGAATATTTTTTTTATTACTAGCATTATTTGATAAGACAGAAATTCCTCTTCAGAATATTTTTTTCTTAACCTCAACTGCCAAAATATTTTTTTCATCAAAAATAATTTTCAGAATATTTTTTTTTAAACCAAGCCCCCCCTTTCAAGTTTAATCGTAGATTTTTATCGGGGTCTATTCCAATGTTTAGTAAAACCGAATTATTGGGATATACCAATCAAATTTCGTCCAATCAAAATCTACTTGAAGGATTTCCCTCTTTTCCGGTTTCATTTACGTAAAAACAACTGTCAACAAGAGAGAAGCAAGTTTTCTACAAGACAGTAAACAATGGCAGATCCAGCATCAAATCATATACAAGCAGGTAATTCAAGTTTCACTGCACCGAAAACATATTTATATTTTTAGGTGTCTTTACTGAAACTATCATCAAAAAGTATAAACACACTAAAATGCATGCTGATTACAACCCGTCCGGCGATTACATAAATGAATAATGTCAAAACACGTGTATTTTCACGAGAAAGCTTGCTAATATCCGGATTATTAAGTTACAATTGATTTTGTGACTGATAAGTTAAGAAAATAAAATGCAACGGTTCTAAATTATATCTTATAAGTCAGTGTAATAATGTTCAATATATAATGTTTATAAAAAGTCCCAGGTAAAAGTTATCAGTTTTAGAAATTTAGGAGGAAATAGATTCCACAGACATGACAGATACAACAAAAAAAAAAAAATTATGGAACAAATTGAAAATCTCGTATTAAATTATAGATTTGGCAAATCAACAAGCCACGATTCACAGCTACATGTAACTTACAGTATACTCCGTTCTCATTATATGGCCGTGTCCATTTTATCGTGGTATTTTCATTCATTGCAATCAGATAATCAACTGTGACGTCACTGTTTCTACGTAGCTATTTACCACGATATCATGAGATACCAGTATACACGCTTTAAATATTAATGCCATTAAAAATTAGAAATTACATGTACAATGTACATGTACATTGTTTTGTATACTCAGTTCTCATTATATCGTGGTATTAATGTTCATTTCAACCAAATATTCAACTGTGACCTCTCCGTTTCTACATATTCTACGTAGCTAATGTACCACAATATTACGAGATACATGTACCAGTATACATGTACATGTAGCATAAATCAGCTTCATGATCAACAGTGCTACATTTAAATATAGTCTGTCCCATTTTGTTTTTGCAGTTACTTTGGTAGAATCAAACAGTAACCCATCTGGTGTTCAGTTGGTCAGTACAGCAAGAACAAACAAGCAAGCAGATCCAAATGACCTGATAGCACTTGCCACCACAATACAGAAAGTAAGATTTTATATAGTTAGGTCATTAGCTACATGAGGGGCGGAGAGCTAAAATGGGAGGTGGGAGAGAAGGGACCAGGGGGGAAGGTGGGAGTTAAGAAGGGGTGTTAGGTGGGAGAAGAGGATGGGAGATTGTACCCTCCTGTTCAACCCTTCCTACATCGTGTACATGTTTAAGGCCATTATAAAATATATCCTAGATTCTCATCCTGCCCTGATATTTTTAGCCCCCTCAAAAAAGTATTTTGGTTATTGGGAAAATTTGCTCAATTTTTGCTAATTTTCTTTAGAATGGCAGAATACATTATCAAAATAGATAAAAACATAAAACTTGCCCTGCCTGCCCCATATTTTCAAGAAATTTAGATGAGAATCTAGGAATTATTTTATTATGGCCAAAGAAGGAATTTATATTAGATATATGTTACTTGTTACATTTTTATTGAATATAAATTATATAAATAAAACATAAATTATAATAAGTTACTTTTAAGTTTTAACATTCACCACACATTTATCATGTTTAATGTTATGATTCCTTATAAGCTCAACAATTGTAAAACTATTTGCAGTGTGATATAATTTTGTGCCCACAGTGCTTGGTGCTACAGTTACAATGCCGATTTTCAAATATTTTTCCTTTACTTTATTTTTTCCATATCCCATGTATCCTATGTTCTGTAATCTTGCATGTATCTTTACCAAGTCAGATTAATTGTTATATTTAAATAAACTTTGTTGAGTTAAACATTATAAGTAATAATCTGAAAAGAAAATTCATTGATTTGAACTACAAATGTACTTGAAAAAAAATCTAATATATGAAACACATTTTGTGCATATTTTGTTTGATGAAATTATGACACAGAATTGATTTTAAGTTACGGTCACCAAATGTTGTGCGTGCATGCATTTCAAAGGCAAGAAAAATAATTTTTAAGAAAGAATTTTATTTGAAATTTATAGGCAGATGAAATGACAAAAGCAAGAGTTGGAAGTAAACTAACAGTTATTGCTGACCAAATACGGTATCTACAAGAGCAAGCGAGAAAGGTTTGTCTTATTTAATAGAAAATAATTGTTTCTTGGGACTTATAAGAGAGAATTTATAGTCTCCCCTTTGTGATAAAAAACTACATGGTGTGTGTGTGTGTTGGTGTTTTATGCCCTTTCTCGACGCACCTGGGCCATATAGGGCTGTCAGTCTTAATGGTGGAGGAAACCGGAATACCCAGAGGAAACCACCGACCTTGGGTAGGTAACTGACAAACCTAATCACATACAGTTGGGGAAGTCCCTTTTTTTGTAAAAACTACATGGTATAATGTATAACAAATTATAAATGTTATTGTAATCTATGCATAAAATTACTTAATGTATTATTATGCTATGTACATGTATACAACAAAATACATCATTACATGTACATGTTATTAGGATAATAAAATAACATGTATGTACAGATTCATGTACATGGATTAGCAGGTCCTGTTTAAAATGCCTGTCAAATTTTTTGAACACACATTAATCAAGAAAATTAAGATTATAAATAGGACGTGCCAGAATACAGAGATAAAAAAGAAATTACACAAATTTAAAATATAATTGTCAAATTACATGTATTTGGATCTTTTAAAAATTCATATTTATTTTAAAATACATTTACAAATGTAAGTGTATTTGTGATAAATTGACATGGAGAGTTTTGAAGTCATTGGCTTATGTTATTTGTTCTTCATCAAAAAGGGGTCTTTCATAGACAAGTAATATACCTTTATCATGCTTGTCATCAATCATAATCATTGGTTTTTTTTGTAAGACCAATATTTAAAATATATCCTAGATTCTCATCCCTTCCTGCCCCGATTTTCCCAGCAGCCCTTAAAGATTTTATTTTGATTTTTGGCAAATTATGTCTATTTTGGGACTTTGTTCTTCAAACTGGCAGTATATTTTATCAAAATTGATAAAAAATAAAAAATAAAATTCCCCATATTTTCAAGAAATTTTGATGAGAATCTAGAAATTATTTTATAATGGCCTAAACAAAGTAACAAAGGTTGCATCAGTGATCCTAAATAATATGCATATTTTCCAGCAGCACTTGAAATAAAACAGCTAAAAAGCAGGAAAACAAAATATCTTAACGAAAAACATAAATTTTTTTGTGTAAATTGATCCATACATGTCAGTTTTCAACAACATAAAATTGATTTGTGTAAATTGATCCATACATGTCAGTTTTCACACAACAACAACATAAACTTGATAGATAAGTTTCATTTTCTTTCCAGCATTTAGAGGACGCCAAAAGAGATAACATTTTACACCATGCCGCTTGTAACATGATTAAGAAACCAGGAACAATGTATTACATGTATGAAAGGGAATCAGGTCAAAAATACATGTCAATTCTGTCTCCTGAGGTAAGATATTTAATGGCAAGGTTGGTCCTAAAAGGGGGAGGGGATGATAGGGTTAGATCCAGAAAGGGTCAATGATTTAGAAGAAGACATATTGGTGGGGGGGGGTTAACATTGAATAACAGTCATAATTCGTTCATTTTACATAAAGAATTTTAATGTGAAAATTATGACTGAAATTCGGCACGTATGATAAATTCAATATCAAACTATGTCTCATGAATTCATGTAAATAACTTGAACTTGTTTGTCCCAATCACAATTTAAAAATCCCTTAGTTTTTTGTCAAAATATTTCTTGCTCTTGTAAGTCATGTTAGTAACGGTACTTGTAATTTTCCAAATTCTTGAATTGTAAAAAGATTATTTTTTCCTCTCATTCATGAGTCCTTTACCTTTTATATGACATGAATGTGACATGATTTTGTGTGATGTTTTTTTTATTTGATATGGTTTATAAAGTCATTAAAAATCCATTCATAAAATCAGCTAACAACTGTGTGATCTCTGTGTCAAAGTTAAAAAAAAAACAACAACAAACCAAAATATATCACACATCTAAAGCAAGCCTTGACAAATGAGGTAAATTTATCACTAAAGGTTAAAACCCAAACTGAATAAACTTTTCTTGATCATTTGATCAAAGGAAGAGAAAATGAAGAGTTTCCTTATTTCATGCAATCTTTATTTTGTCATTATCAAAGGCCATTTGAATATGGTTAAACAGGTTGAGGTTTATGGGACTGATTCCATAATTTAGCACTTTTCCTTCATGTTTAAGAATTTGTGACAAATCTTTCATTTTTTAACCAGATAAAAGATACCAGACAATTTATTTTTGTTCTGTTAATTTCATGTTCAATCATTCAAGATTAAAAAAAATAAGCAGGGATGGGGTCGATTACATTGAAAAGTAATGAATTAAATTACAATTACTTCTCAAAAATCTTCAATTAGTTACAATTACAATTACTAGGATTTGGAAGTGTAATTAAATAAGTTACAAATACTTTTCAAATGTAATTAATTATTTTAAATAAGTGAACCAAATAAAAATATGACCATGGATAGATTTTCTACAATTATTTGTACATGTATACGCAAAAAAATTGTGGACGTATAATGGTATGATGCTGTTGTTGTCCACGTCATCTGCATTGTCTGTTATCTTCAGTGTTCCCGCAATAACTTAAGTTCTAGTTAAAACTAGAGGCCCCCAGGAGCCTGAATCGCTCACCTGATCTCTTATGCCAAAGTTTGAATAATTTTCACAAACTTTCAAGTATACAAAGTTGGAAAACAATCCCTTCAGTGGTTTCAGAGAAGATTTTTGAAAATCAGTTTAAATTAATAGAAAAAACAGTTCAAGGGCAATAACTCCTATAAGGACCTTTTGATGCTGAATAAGAAAAGTTGCTTCAGTTTTTCTCCATCTCTTATACTTTTCGAGTTATAAGCCAAAAACCATGGTCTGACCCCCTGTTCTATTTTTAGCAACAGCGGCCATGTTGGTTGGTCGACGTGTATATAATTCACAAACTTGGTAGAGGACATCCTAAAGATCAAGTATACCAAGTATCAATGCAATCCCTTCAATGGTTTCAGAGAAGAAGATTTTTGAAAATCAGTTAAAATTAATGGAAAAAAACAGTTAAAGGGGAATTACTCTTAAACGGCTGATCTGACAATTTTGACCCTGAAATCATTTTTGTAGATCTCAATGAGCCTAACAATTTTGCAATACTAACTTTTCCTCTAGCTCTTACGGTTTTCAAGATATAGTCCAAAAACTGCTTAAATGGTCAATTTTGATAATTAAAGGGCAATAACTCCTATAAGGAGTCGTTTTACAACTTCGACTCAATGGAGAGATTCATAGAGCTTTTGATGCTGAACATTCAAGGTTGCTTCGGATTTTTTCTATCTCTTATACTTTTCGAGTTATAAGCCAAAAACAATTGTCTGACCCCCCTGTTCTATTTTTAGCAACGGCGTCCATGTTGGTTGGTCGACCTGTATATAATCCACAAACTTGGTAGAGGACATTTGGTATACATGATCTTTAGGATGTCCTCTACCAAGTTTGTGAATTATATACATGTCGACCAACCAACATGGCCGCCGTTGCTAAAAATAGAACAGGGGGGGGGGTCAGACCATTGTTTTTGGCTTATAACTCAAAAAGTATAAGAGAGAAAGAAAATTGGAAGCAATTTTTTTTGTTCAGCATCAAAAGGTCCTTACAGTAGTTATTGCCCTTTAACTGTTTTTTCTATTAATTTAAACTGATTTCCAAAAATCTTCTCTGAAACCACTGAAAGGATTGTTTTGCAACTTTGTATACTTGAAAGTTTGTGAAAACTTTGGCATAAGAGATCAGGTGAGCTATTCAGGCTCCTGGGAGCCTCTAGTTTTATATAGCATACAAAGGCCCCTGACCCCCCCCCCCCCCCCCCCCTTTTTTTTAGCTCACCTGGACCGAAGGTCCATGTGAGCTATTGCCATCACTTGGCGTCCGTCGTCGTCGTCTGTCGTCGTCGTCGTCTGTCGTCGTCGTCTGTAAACAATTTTTCTAAAATCTCTGAAACTACTGAACAGAATTCAATGAAACTTGGTATGATTGATCCTAAGGGTGTCCTGCATAAAAGTTGTGTTTCGATTTTTGATTCGTCAAAAAACATGGCCGCCCTGGCAAAAAATAGAACAGGGGGGTCAGACTACTGTTTTTGGCTTGTAATTCAAAAAGTATAAGAGATAGATGAAATCTGATGCCACGCTACTGTTTCAGGATCAAAAGTTCTACAAAAGTCATCTTTAAGTCGAAGTTGTCAGATGACCCCTTATAGGGGTTATGGCCCCTTTAAAGGTGAAAAATAGCATTTTTTCATGTTTTTGCCCTATAGTATGAAAACTATTGCAGATAGAGAAAAGCTGTTGCTTGCTTAAATGTTCAGCTCATCAAGCTCTACAAAAGTCTCCATAGGGTTGAAGTTGTCAGATCACCCCTTATAAGGGTTACAGCCCCTTAAAGGCGAAAAATAGTGTTTTTGGCCTATAGAATGAAACTTATTGCAGATAGAGAAAAGATGTTGCTTGCTAAAATGTTCAACTCATTTAGCTCTACAAAAGTCTCCATAAGGTGGAAGTTGTCAGATGACCCCTTACAGGGGTTACAGCCCCTTACAGGCGAAAATTTGTGTTTTTGCCCTATGGAAGGAAAACTATTGCGGATAGAGAAAAGCTGTTGCTTGCTTAAATGTTCAGCTCATCAAGCTCTACAAAAGTCTCCATAGGGTTGAAGTTGTCAGATCACCCCTTATAAGGGTTACAGCCCCTTAAAGGCGAAAAATAGTGTTTTTGGCCTATAGAATGAAACTTATTGCAGATAGAGAAAAGATGTTGCTTGCTAAAATGTTCAACTCATTTAGCTCTACAAAAGTCTCCATAAGGTGGAAGTTGTCAGATGACCCCTTACAGGGGTTACAGCCCCTTACAGGCGAAAATTTGTGTTTTTGCCCTATGGAAGGAAAACTATTGCGGATAGAGAAAAGCTGTTGCTTGCTTAAATGTTCAGCTAATTTAGCTCTGCAAAAGCATTCATAGGGTCAAAGATGTCAGATGACCCCTTATAGGGGTTACAGCCCCTTAAAGGCGAAAAATCGTGTTTTTGACCTATAGAATGAAAACTATTGCAAATAAAGAAAAGCTGTTGCTTGCTTAAATATTCAGTTCATTAAGCTCTACAAAAGTTTTCATAGGCTTGAAGTTGGCAGATGATCCCCTAAAGGGTTTATGCTTGTAGAATGAAAACTATTGCAGATAGAAATAAGGTTTTTCTTGCTTAAACATTCAGCTCATTTAGCTATACAAAAGACTCCATAGATTTGACATCAAGACCAGGTGAGCGATTCAGGCTCCTGGGAGCCTCTTGTTTTTTGTGTACAGGACCTTTCCTGAGATTGTCAGTATTCAAGTTTTAAAGTCCTTACCATTTGAAATGCTACCTTAATCATCCAAATAAAGAGATATAAGTCACATTTTTTTCTGTTAATAAACTTTTCAAATAATTAAAAGATTTTGTTTCTTTTCGTAGGAATGGGGTGCCTCCTGTCCACACGAATTTGTTGGAGCTTACAAATTGGAATATGACATGTCTTGGACTCCCATTGAAGAAGTTGAAGAAAAATCACAAGAGTTTGCTATGATAGACAAAATTTTAAATGCACAAAATGCAATAACAGACTCTTCACATCCAAACTTGAATGGACTAACAAAATCAGGTTCAAAGGCAACATTAGAAGAAATACATGACCAATCATAGAAAAAAAGAATTTAAGATAGTAGTCAAAGTGATTAAAAGTATTGTTATGCAGTCCTATTTCAAGAAATTCAGGTCAACAAAAGAATGTTTTGTTGATCTCAACATTGTTTTAACAAGGGGGATAATTTATATTATTTATTGATTTGTTAAACCACAGAACCTTTGTTTTGTAGAAAAATAACTTTTATTGATCTTTTATTTCTGTACTTGGGAGTCAAAAGAATTGTTTTTAGCATTTTACAAAGCGTTGAATGTTTGAACTGTGAGGATGAACACCACAATGTATGTGAGTGCATTTGGAAGATTCAACAACTTTTATTAGCAATATCATTTTACAAAATAACATTATAAAAGAGTTTTAACACTTTAGAGTGTGGCATGCAGTTTCAAGCATTTACATGTATCTATTCAAAAGTATGACATTTTGAAAAGATTTGTTTTATTTTGTGTACTTAGATTAAAATATCTGTGGGAATCCATTGTTCATATTAAATATTGTTGTTAAAATATTTTTTATTTATATTAAATAAAATTTGTTTTTTCTTTTAATTTGATTTATCATGTTTATATTATTGCAAGTCATTTTTCATGCGGTCTGCAATGTGTTAAAATAGAATTCACATACCCCCACATGTTCCTCTATTGGGCTTTCAATGTTATCCTTGAAATCAGCCCGAATTTTGCAGATAGACACTTTGTGATAATTTACACAACTATATATGGTTTACTTCATGCATACCATATTTGATTAAATTATGTTCAGTAGTTTGCCATATTGCAATAAAAAAATCTAGTTATTAGCACAACAAGGTGTATGATGTACAGGACAAAGTTTCAAAGGAGTTGAGTCTTGAAAATGATAAATCAGGATTTTCTGCTTATTTCTAAGTTTGAAGGACTGTAACCCCAAAAAAGTTTGATGATCTCTAATTCCTAGTAATATGCACACCATCAAATAGTTTTCTTCTTGTATACCATGTTTAGTTAAATTCTGTTCAGTAGTTAAAGATCGGTTTCATGCACAGGATGATAAATCAGGATTTTCAGCTTATTCTTATTTCAGAATTTTCGACCTATTTCTAAGTTTGAAGGGCTATAACTCCAGCAAAAGTTTGTGGATCAAGTTTCCTATCAACATGATCAACTGCATATATATTCAGGTGTACTTCTTTCATACCAAGTTTTGTTGAATTCTGTTTGTATTTGGCAGGTTAAGAGGAGTTGCGCCCATGCACAAACTGTGACCCAGAATGATGGACCAACCATTCAAACATTATTAATAAATCTGGCGGCTTTAAGATAACTACAAAGTAATATATTTTTGAATCAGATAGCCCATTATGAGCACTTTTTAATAAATCATTAAAAGTGAAAAATACAGTGTGTTTTTTGTCTCACTTGTGACAAAAGTTGCGAAAGGCGAGACATACTAGGTATAACTTTCTGGCAGTGACAGAGGCGTAAACTTTTTTGAAAGACTTTTGTAGAAAATTAATTACAAGAAAAGTATTATACCTAGGCATCTGATATTTGGTATACCAGGGATTAAATAAAACTGATTGTTTTAGACGTCCCTGGGTATACAGACAGTTGGGTTTTTGGTCTATGCAACTGGCAACATGCCTTGTGACCATGACCCTATTTTCACGCTTCAACGACTCTGTGAACTTCGGCTTTTTTCGAGATGTAAACGAATTTTAAAGACTTCTTGTGAAATGAATAACATGAAAAGTATAATATCAAGGCATCTTTAAGAATTGATAAATTTATCTGTTTGGTCATTGTTGTAATATTTTTTGGCTTCTGTTTCTTTTTTTTTATCAAATATAATATACAACCGGTTTTCCAAGTTTTTTACTCCTAACGTGTCTGATGAAGGTTAATCCAGAAAAGCGCTTCACAGGCAGTGAAATTTTGCAGTGTACATTTGTCGGGATCATTTCAATATGTGGATCGTGTCTTTCTGGCACATCCATCTTCTTTCGTATTTAATCTGATATTTGGTATACAGGCAGCTTGGGTTTTGGTCTAGGCAATTGTCATGATGTCATGTGACTCTGACACCATTTACACGCTTCAACCACTCTGTGAACTTGGATATTTTTTGGTGTCAAAATCTTCTTTGTACATGTAAGACTATTGAAGAAAATGTATTACTTGAAAAGTATGATACAAAGGCATCAGATATATGGTCTACAGACACCGGCACCATACAATGTGACCTTGACCCTCTTATCATGCTTTAAGGACTCTGTGAACCTTTCGGGGCGGGGGGGGGGGTTGTAACTTCTTTGTTAGACTTTTGGGGGATGAATAACTTGAAAAATCAGTGGCGGATCCAGAAATTCTTAAAAGAGGGGACCCACTGACTTGCCTAAGAGGGGACCCGCTTTGGTCACACTTCAATGATTTCCTATACATGTATATTCAACCAAATTTTTCCGCCAAAAGGGGGGGATATCAGTTGGGGCTGTGTTGGCATCATGCCATGTACCTCGAACCCACTTTCACGCTTCAACGACTCTGTGAACTTAGCTTTTTTGGGGGTGTAAACTTCTATGTATAAGACTTTTGTGGAAAATGATAAAAGTATGATACTTAGGCATCAGATATTTAGTATGCAGACTAAGGTTGTAGTGTACTTAAGACTGAGATATTTTGTAAATGATTTTAAATTCACAGTGTTGTCGACAGGCGAGAAATACTTTTAGTGGCCACACATGACACTTGTTTATATGTTTGTCCCATTAACTATTGAAACACTTCGAGGTTAGTTTTTTGGTTGCTTTTATGTTCATTCCTTTATTTGCCGTGATTATACATGTAAATGGACTTGTCTTTAAAGTGACTATAGGCAAAACTGAATCAGGCTGGTCCTTTAAAAGGAGGTTCGTTTACACAGGACAGAACACGTACAAAATTTTAGGTTTGTAGCTAAAATTTGACCCCAAAATGAGCAGTAGGAATTGAAAGTACTTTCTCCAAAACGGTTTGTTTGCCCTTTCCCCCCTTTGCAGCACCTCCCTTTAGATCTATTATATTGAAAATTAGAAACAGACAATAAGGCTGAATATAAGTATCATTTGAAATTTTATTTCAATGTTCTATTTGTTGTTGCCCTTCCTGGCATTTTCTTTTGATAAAATGAACTGAAAGCACAGTGACTGAAAAGTAAATTGAACAGGAGCATGCTAATTCTCATATGCTAGTGCCTTGTAAAACAATACATGTATCTATATTCGTATATGTAAATCTCGGCTGGGGAAATGTAAGATACAAAAAGGGTATAAAAAAGTCACTTGTACCTTTAACATCTATGTTAGTTGTGTCCTAGCAACGATTTTATTTTAGTACAAGAAAGAACAAACAAATGTTTTCATTGAGAAAAAGACATGATTTATGAGATGGTATTTATTTTGATTATGATTTTGGGAAATTTTTGCTGTGTAATTGAGAGATGATGAATAATTATATGCACTTTAATGAAAGAAGTTCACTATGTCATTTGAAAATATACTTTTCAAATAACTCTGAACTATATCACAAGTATGGAGGTTTTTTTATGCCCCCGCGACGACATGTTGGGGGGGGGGGCATTAAGTTTTACTAATGTCCGACCGTACGAATTTCCGTCAAGCTTTACTCAAAATCTGTACATGGAAATAATTTGAAACTTGGTAGGATTGTTCAGTATGACAAACTGTACGTCCTTAGCGACTTTGAGACCTGTCGGACCTCTACTTGCTGTTTGGGGTTGAGCCGATATGAAATCGGTGAAAATAGACTTGAAAATTTCCGTCAAGCTTTTCTCTGAAACTGTACATGGGAATGATTTGAAACTTGTTAGGATGGTTCAGTATATGGGCCGATATGAAAATCTATGAAAATCGACTTAAAAATTTCCGTCAAGCTTTTCTCTGAAACTGTACATGGGAATGATTTGGAACTTGGTAGTATGGTTCAGAATGACAAACTGTTCGATCTTAGCGACTATCAGACCTGTCGAACCTCTACTTCCTGTTTGGGGTTGAGCCGATATGAAATCGGTGAAAATCGACTTGAAAATTTCCGTCCGAAATTTTTCTCAGAAACCGTAAAATGGGAATAATTAGAAACTTGGTAGGTTGGTTCAGTATGACAAACTGTACACAGGAAAAATGCAACCTATGTTAAACATATATTTAAAAAAAAACAATGTTATCATTACGTTAAACATATGATTACCTTAATATGTTTGGATATAATTATCATATGGGCAACAAACATAAGGTGAACAAATGTTTGAACATATGTTAAACATATGTTGCAATATTTCCTGTGCGTCCTTAGCAATTTTCAGACCTGATGGACTTCCACTTACTGTTTGGGGCCTAGTGGAGACATCCGTGTCCCATGGACACATTCCGTCTTTTTTAGAATAAGATGATAAAAATGCGGCAATGCGGCTTTTTATTGTAGTGAGAGTGCAAGTTAGGTTAACACATACATGTATCTTATATGTTGAATGATTATTTAGATAGACTAAACAAAACAAAAAGCATACATTGAACATGCTTATATTCCCGCCGTATTTAAATTAAGACATCAAAAACTATAGATACCAGCTCTACAGATGTGTTGCAGATGGAAACAATGCAATTCAAAAGAGAAAGTTATCTAAAATTTTATCTCGAACTTGAAAAAAAAAAAATACTCGGCGAACTCGGATCGCTCGAGACGAACTCGAACTCTGGCTGTACTACCTTCATCCCACATTGCTTAGAAACAATTTGAAAAAAAATAAGTTGGCAGATTGTAACTAACTAACTAACTAACTAACTAACTTACTAACTAACTAACTAACTAACTAACTAACTAACTAACTAACTAACTAACTAACTAACTGACTAACTAAAAAACTTAGACCAACTCATAGTACAGTGTATATCTAACTAGAGGCTTTCATTTAACATGTTTAAAATATATATTCAATTTATTACAAACACATTGCGTATAAACAAAAATAAAACATCTAAAAGCATATGATTTTTTTCGGCTGGAGACTGGACAAAAAAGCGGGAGATTTTCAATGCTCATTAAAATTGCATTTCAATGTCAGTTGAGGGCACTAGCGTGTGCCAAATATACATGGCTTCACATATTAATCTCAAACTGTTTATACAATCATCAGGTCAATTATGGCAATAAACCTTTAATTAACACCTTTACTTGTTAAATTAACGTCTACCTGATTGACAAACCCCTAAAACACCGGAAATGTTTTATTACTGAACAGTCAAAATGTCTATAAAACTACAATTTTGTCTTGTCTTGAAAAAGCGGGAGATTACACTAAAAGTCGGGTGAACGGGAGATAGA
The DNA here is from genome assembly GCA_963971305.1 of Arcuatula senhousia. Taxonomy (NCBI): domain Eukaryota; kingdom Metazoa; phylum Mollusca; class Bivalvia; order Mytilida; family Mytilidae; genus Arcuatula; species Arcuatula senhousia. The sequence continues at coordinate 33,840,340 of OZ020308.1, forward strand.
TCAAAAAGTCGGGAGATTTCGACTCCCGGCGGGAGAATCACATGTATGGCCTAATTTTTAAACAATACGAATCGATTGGCCAATGTGTGACACTTTTATGGCGATCATTAAGTGGTGTAACCGAGGTCAAACAAATTATAAAAAAAAGATATATGCAGTTATTTTTATAATACATTAAGTAATGATTAATATGGTTATTTATTTTCGTACAAATGTAATTTTTACCTCTGTTTTGCTATCCTTGGCCATGAGGGGTCTAACCACCAAACAGGACTCATAAGGACCTCAAATGTGCACTAAGGCCATGATGCTTTTTTATAGACGCACCAGGTGCAGAAAGCAGGAAAGCCACTTAATGCTATCCTGGGCGAAAAGTGAAGCTGTACTGCAGGAGCTGTGAATAAACTACGTATTTAACAAGCACTATCCTAACAAGAGCCAGATCCACATTCTATTTTACTCTGACATAAAATTTACACACAAAACAAAACATTTACTATGGCAAAGGCGACAAAGACTTGAATAGAACAAAGCATATCTACAGAAGACAAAAACATGATATATACAATAATCAACGATAAAGTAAAATTAGTAGACGAAAATTGTATAATATTAAATACGGTATAATGAGATCAGGCGCAACAATTTGGTATTTCAAAGAAAATACATATTTTTTTACGATTACTTTACAATTTTGGAAAGCAGGATAATAGATCAAGTAATATTTCGGTCCATATACATGATATAAATGACGAAATGAGAAATTATGTCATTCTTTCAAAGAAATGGATAATGAAACTAATCCCACAAGAAAATCTTTCCGCAAAACATATCACTATAATTCGGACACTTAACAACACAAAAGACCGCGTTATTATACCACACGCACCGAAATTGCAAAGGGTATAATGTTTTTGACGGGTCCGTCCGTCAGTCAGTCAAGTCCATCTGTCCGTAATCAAAATTTTCGTAACAGATTTCTCAGCTATTATTAATCGAAGGCTTTTGGTATTTGGTATACATGAAGCTTCAGGTAGAGGTCTTATATGGTGAGATTTGTTTTCAGATCCGGCGATCATCTACTTCCTGTTAAACGAGCCGACTAAGACTTTCTTCACTAAATCTTCAGGGTTGAAAATATCCGTAACTAATTTCTTGGCAACTATTAATTGTAGGCTTTTGATATTTTGGTATGTAGCTTCAGGTAGGGGTTTTATATGGTTTGATACATTTTCAGGTCTGTCGATCATCTACTTCTTATTTAACGAGCCGACTTAACAGATTTCCAAGCAATTATAAATTGTAGACTTTTAATATTTGGTATTTAGCTTCAGGTAGAGGTCTCATGTGGTTGGATACATTTTCAGGTCTGTCGATCATCTACTTATTATTTAACGAGTAAACATAGACTTATTTCACTGAATTTTAGGGGTCAAAAATTTTCGTAACAGATTTATCTTTTTCCTGTTAAACGAGTCGTCATGGAAACACAACAACTCTTGACCTTTTTATTCATAACTTTAAATAGATAATATCTGTCCATAATGTAGTCGCGTGGGTGTATATGAGCATGCTCACTAAGGTTCTTGCATATAAGAGGTTTTATCAGCTTACTATTTCGGATGTTTTAATTGGTCAGTTTCCGAGTTTTGAACACACTGGACCGCGAACGAAGGACACACAGAACGCATGATTTGTAACACCCGCGGTCCGCTGTGTCCAAAATTCAAAATTTTTTAATGTAAGCAACACAACTCAGCTGACCATTTTTTTCGAATGGTTAGATATTAGTCCAATAACATATAAAGACACATTCGGTACTTTTTCATATTTACAATGATACATGTAGATACCACCGGAATCATGCACCCAAACGTCTTATGTCAGAAGCCTTTCTCACGTAGCAAAATCCTAAAAATTGATTTTCAAGATTTCGCACTTTAGGGTGGAAAGTTTAAGACATTTGACATTTTAGTTTAGAAGGGCCAAAAACTTGTTTATTGCTATGATTATGACAAATTTGTCCTATAATATAGAAAACGAAAGAGGACGTGTCTAAAAAGAGTTTGATAAAAAAGTACAAAATATCAAAGAAATTTCAATGAAACCTCATTTAACCAGCATATAAAATATATAGATATATATTCAGTACTATATTTTTGTCTCGTTTAATGTCCAACTTTGCTGTACAAGTTTCAATAGAGGCGTCAGATATCCGTTCAAAGTTCCCGTCAAAATTCGATGGAAAAATGCTGTACGCGAAAAATGGCTTCCGCATACTGAGACGTCGAATCGCATCTATCAATGTCCAAGTATAAAAAAAGCACCGAATTTCAAAACGTCCTTACGTTATAGAACCAGGAAAGAAATGGACCATAAACTTAATACTATTAATTTACAAGCTGATAAAGCGCAAAAAGTTATTTCAAGATATTCCTTAAAAAAGATTTTTGTCCTGAATATAGAGAAAAAACACCTTTTGACACCATTTTCGTCTTTAACGAGGGAATTTATGACCTCCATTCCGTAATCCATCACAAAACAGATTTATTTTCTGTAAACGTTTATGTGTAATTTGCACATAATAAATTTAGATATTTTTCCACGCCTTCCACAACTCCTAAAATTGGAAGTTGCTCATTCTTAAATCTGGTGAGGATAACAGCAGAACAGGTAAATATATTTGTGACTTTTCTTTCATTTCTATTAGAAAAAAAAATCACGTAAAAACACAGGGGTGTTACCGGCTATGCTTAACGCTGAAAATCTGAAGACAGAAAAAAAATCTGTCTTATGATTTTTAACGTGAAAATTGCAGCAAATGGTACACAATTTTCTGATAAACTTCATCTACAATTTTCACCCCTTGCCTTTTTCTTTGTTGAAAATCATATACCTTATTTGTTTGGATATTCTTTAACCTTAATTAACTTGACTACCAGCGTTAACCATAGCCGGTAAAAACACGTGAAGATGTTCTGTGCCATTTCCAAGTATAGGGCAAAATTAAATATAAATATTATACTCCTTGTTCATCAATTTCAGATTATTTTTTAAAGCAATTTTTAACTTTAAATAAAGCATCAACAAAAAAATAACAGACAGTAGAATTTATAGTAAATAAATCAAAATCTCATTATATTCTCAGCCTTCAAATTGAGAGTCTCTTGGGGCTTTTTTCCATTATAACGTGTTGATGTCAAAAGCGTTTAATAAAATTTTGCCATTTTTTTTGAAAGTTCATTTTTATTCCGGCTATGTATTTATTAATTCGTATTAAATCATAAATTGCAGTCATTTTTCCTCTCCTTTTTTGTGACATGGCGGTTTTCTATGCTTCAAGGTGTTTTCTTTTGACTTTCGCGTTGATAAATCAGAAAAAAATCAGTATATCACTCAAAATCACTAATAAAGCCCAATTACCAAGTCGAAAATGAAAAAAAATAAACATTTCAATAATGTTCCAAATAATTTGTTTCATGAAACTAAAATATATCAGTGTAAATTAAATACAAAAAAAGCCATAGCATCAACCGGAAAGTAATCATCGACTGAGTTGATGGGTGTCTACCTAAAATACATACGTGATGCTACATACCAAACATTGATCTCTGCAAATAAGTATTTGTGGTTATTGGTTATATATTAATGTTGGGTTATATTTGATAGGGTATATAGTAAACAGTTGTTTCACATCCGTAGGAAAAAGGTTTTACCTCAATTTGCATTTTTATTGCTTGAGAGCAAGCATGTGATTTTAGTAATAATGTGGAGCTAATTAATGATTTCTTAGCCCTAGATAATAGTAGTTATGTGGCGTAAAACACCAACTCATCCACCACTAACTCACTTGCCCACTCACTCGCACATCTCCGATGCCAACTTTTGATTTGAAGCAGGTCAGAGTGGACTCGGCAATGATGCCCTGCTTTCGTTGGAGTGAGCCTGACTACAACCCTAGTCAGCTTCTTTAATTGGTTTATTTATTTATTTTAAATTGTTGTTGTTGATGTTGTTACTTTATTATTTTTTTTATAAATCGTGTCACTTGACATTCTGGTGAATTGATAAAAATGTAAATGCATCCTCAAAAAGCTTACTGTGAAAGTAATAATGTTTGTAGGGTACTCATTTTCGTTGTTTTCGTGGTTCAGGCAAACCACGTGTGCACGAAATGTAAGTCCAAAGAAACAGAGAATTTTACATTGCTTTGTTTTTAAATGGAGAACAAGTTTTAACCATGAATTCATGAATCTACGGATATGCAATTTACTACAAATCCATGAAAATAGATACCCACGAATTTAAGTACTTTCACAGTAGTTATATTGCTTCTTATGCTTTCCTTGCAACGGATGCTTGTAATCTCAGTTTCACAATAAAACCTCAAAGACACTTTGAAGTTCTACAAGACGCCAAGCCCAAACAACTGTTTTATGATAAACTTTTAATAAGTCTTAAATTTAAAAAAAATGTATAAATTCTATATAGTCTTATGATTATTTTATACCCACCATCGCTTGAAAGGGTGGGTCATGTAGTAATAAAGGTGTCCATCCGTCCTTACCTTATACCTTAATGCACCCACGTCTACCCGCAACTCTTCAAAATTGTGCGAAAATTTCAAGATTGAGGGGTTAAGGGTTTAGGGCTAAACCTCTCAATGTATTTTCATGAAATATTACAAATAATCTTTCTTACATAATGTTGATGTGCAACACATATTCTAAAATTTAATCTGCTCTCCACACAGCAAAATATGGACAGCCATTACACGATAAAGGGTGCCCATCACTTATCCGCAACTCCAATCGATTTTCCCGAAACATTGACGAAATTTTTGCGACAAAATGTAGATGTGGACCTATTGCATAATTTGATCTCATTGATTTTGAAAGTTTTCCGTAGAAAAAGATGGCCTTTCACGACAAGCGGTATCCATCTCTTATCCGCAACTCCTCTTCAACCCCTAAATAGATTTTCTTGAATTTTCACACATCCTTAATATGACCTCCTATTTCAAAATTTGATCTGATTCATTTTTGGAGGCAGTGAGCAGCTGCACACAGTTTTTCAACTTTTTCATTTACAATCGATTTTTTTTTCAGAAGGTCGTTGCACTTTGAAATTACAAGCAAATGTTGATAGGAAAAGGAAAAATAAAGGGCATAAAATGAAAAAAAAGAGATATAAGTATATGGCGTTAGGTCATATATTATAGGACTAACATTCTATGATGTCAATAAATCATTTCAAAAGACCTGTGTTTGCAAAAAAATATGATGTCAAATTGGTTAAAACATATAACTTAGATTGTTTCTTGCATGTACAAAATTATGTACTTGAAATATTAACAATACGTCCATGTCTGCATCTTTATGCATACTTCGAAAAAAAAGTATTACAATTTGAATCAGAAAATATATAATTCAGTTATGATTTTTGAAAGATCATAACTGGGTTATCAGTGGAATGACGAGGCATATTCTAAAACATTGCCTGGAATTCTTAGTTTTCACTTTAGTTGGATAAATTATTGATCAAGCACACCATGTAAGTCTCGTTTTGAATACTTCGATTTTTTTTTTTCGATTTAAACAAAATTTCCATGACTATTGAATATGTAAGTTAAGTTAAAAATTTTTAAGTTAGTTGTACTGACGTGATCACATTCCAAAATCCTGTGACACCTCAAAACCTCGTGGTGCTTTTTTAATCACCATAGATCGCAGAAGACGAGGGGGGCAACAAATCTAGGTTCAACACTCTCCCCATTTCTTTTTTTTTAAATGGTCACACGTTGACTTATTTGAATAAATTTCTAACGTGCTTGCAGCTCATTTTAGAATCGACTATTCATGGCCTTTGTCTTGCTTCGGCCAGTATTGCTTCTAAACAACCACCATAATTGTAACCTATCCCGAAAATTTTATCATAGACCTATATATTATATAAACACGTCTATGATTTCATCCCAAACGGCTCATCCCTCTATCCAAGAGTTAGACGGAAAAACATTGACTACTTTTAAACTTCTTTCAAAAGGTATTAAAAATGTTGTTTATCTTACATATCTTTATTTCTCAATCTGGGTATTTTAAGATATTCCTCTATATTAAAAACGACGTCTTATAATTATTTCGTATCAAACGAACATTAACAATTCATGATTGATGAATTGTATATATACTTAACGACGATTCGTATTCTTGTAATATTATATAACAACATATTTACTGATTTATGATTCAATCATGATTAATGGATTTTTAAAAAATGGGTGAAAATGACAAATGTTCTAAATGGGCATGGCTAGATTCTGTTAATATCAATTATTTACGATTCTAAATTGGAGAAATTGACAAGCACAATGGCCCTGACTTGATATAGGCATTTCTTAAGAAACGATAGATACAACCAAGTTTCTTGTCATCAAATCCCCTTTCATCTTCCATTGCCATTCATGGGGCGACAAAAACTAAAAAGTTATACCCTGAAAAGTTTTGAATTCTACAAGTAGCAAAAACTCCATGCATTAAACGGAATGGTGCCACACAAAAACGGTAAGTTGGCGATCTGAAAGTTTTGGAGGAATCATCTTGGGTTTGTAATTGAGCTTTTTCAAAGTAATTTTTCGTCTTAAGCTTCAAGATGTTAGCTCGAATATGACATAGAATCTGTTTTGTCCTTACTATCAAGCTACAATGGACATTAATTAGTTTAAGACGGAGAAGAATTTTGTAGAGTGAAAAGGTGCTTCTTTTGGATGAAGAAACAACTATTTCAGAACTGTTTCTTCATCAAAAAGAAGCACTAGGAAACCGATTGTCTACTGAAAAAAAAAAAAAACGCAACCACCAAACTAAACAAATATGTTGCATTTACTTCAGTAATTGTATGCCCTTTATTAAAGGGATATGATGAGTAGTTGCCAAGAAAAATGTTACAAATTGTTTTTAACATTGACCATAATGTAAAAAAAAACTATAATATGGAGTAGGCATTGCCTAAATGCGAGCATAGCTAAAAGGGACTACGATTTGTTTATATAATGTATTTGGGGCGAGATGGTATGGGACGATTAAGCTTCGAGACACGTTAGTTTCGTACGTGCATATAACCAAGACGAAACGAGCAGCTTATGTGAATTTATTATTTTAAGAATATTATTTTCTTGTAAAAACCGCAATTTATTATTTTTTAAGCATTATTTCTTTTCTTATAAATTATTTTTACATTCACTCCGGCCCTGTAAAAATAGTAGTTCTTTCCGGACCATAAAAAATCTAAATCAGCATTAGCAAATTTCTCGCGGAAACAAATACCGTAGAGCTCTCCGCTCGAGCGGGCACTTTGTGTCCGCTTGCGAGCTATGCTCGCTATTAACCACCGTTTTTACAAATTGTCAAGTATTTTGGCAATGGTCTTTAAAAAGGGTATTTTTGATTCTACGAATATTCTGATGGTGCAAAATTACAAATACTAAAACGCGGGTATAAACATGCTATATATCGATATTTCAAGGAGTAACCTCTCATCAGTAGCATTTAAAACAAAACATTGCAAGTTTTATAACATTGAAAAACTGTGTGTGTGCGTATGAAATGAATTTATATATCAAAGTTTGGGCTTTATCTTCACGAAATTACAAGTAAAATATGTCGTTTGTTTGGTCACAAAATGCCTTTGAATTAGTCGATCAGTTATCATATCATAAATCTTTTGTCATATCCTTGTTGGAATAAATACTCTTTTCCTAGCTGATACTATGGGTAAAACGTCAATATTCATGACAAACTATCCAAATGATTTTTTTCGAAAACATTTTGTGTCAAATGTGATAACGGACGTGTTTTCATGCGCAAAACAATCGAAGCGTACAATATGGAAAATTTCAAAGCTTATCTAGGAGAAAACAAGAAAATGACCAAAAGACATAATGGCCCATCTGGGACGGACTGGCGAACGGACGGACGGACGGACGAACGGACAAGAACACTTTGTGTCCCCCTACTTTTGTAGATGGGCCATACAAAACTTTGATAGTAGTATGAGAATTCTATATAATTATGATCATTAACATTTCTAGTGTGACAGCAATTTAGCTGACATCTTTAGTTTTTTTAAATCGAATTTTCACCTTCGCAGGCAAAACGATTCAATACTAACAGTCATGATGCTTTATGATGCAATACTCATGCTTTGCAATTATTTTTTTAAATAGCTTGAAATATTGTTTTCAGTCATTGTATATTAGCTTTATAATATTGCGTCGATTACAACAATCCGTGATTAAGTTCAAAAGTGAAACATTTGATCTTTTTTCCAGACGCTTTAACAAAAATATTGAGATATTTATGTATTTCTTTTTTATAGATGTCATTGACAAAAAACTTGAACATTTATGTAACTCTCATAGATTTGTATGCATCTATGATTTCATTAAAATATGTTCCTTGTCATGAAAAAAGTACTGTAATTCCATACCCTATTAACTATGCATTTCATCATAATTTCTCATATCCGAAGTTAATCTCTATCCATCTCCTTCAAAAGGCTGGAAATACGAAGTTTTCATTAAAACGAAGCACTTTGTACTAGTTGTGGTTTTCAAGTTTACGACCATGTTCTTTCAGAATGCTAAATACATGCGATTTTGTTTTATGTATTGGATACCAAAATTGCACAAAACGGATTATTCAAAACTCAAAAGTATGAAAATACGAAGTTTCCATTAGAGCAAAGCACTTTGTACTAGTTGTGATTTTCAAATTTACGACAAATAAAAAAGTTATCTTCATTAAGTATGTTATATATATGTGATTTCATGTATCGAATACAGAAATTGCACAAAACATACATTCACTTTGCTTCGCGAATTTTTTTGGATTTGATTCTACAATCCTAATATGTTGTATGGCTTTATGATATCAGTAACAACGATTAATTGAATTCTTGTGATTTTATTATGGGCTTAGCATTCAAATGATGCTAAATTCTAACAGACAAAATGTCAGAAACAAAATTTCATTCGCATTCTTTTTTATTCATATCGACTGAAACTCTTAATTTGACACGTAATTTTGATTTTTTCTTTTAGGTTACCTTAAAGTTTAAACAATCGAAGCGAGCATCCTTAAGTTTTGTCTCTCCTTATTTGCAGAATCAAGCCTTACAATATGTCTCAATGGCCTTTGATATGTCTTGGTGTTTGTCCTATGACATCCTGAAAAAGTAATATTTAAACGACCAATCTTTATTTTTGTCTTTCCTTATTTTCAGAATCAAGCCTCAAACTAAGTCTCCATGGCAATTGACCTGGTTTTCTTGGTGCTTTTCCTAGGATATCCTGAAAAAGTAATGTTTTAACGACATATCCTTATTTTTTGTCTTTTTTTAATTTTCAGAATCAAACCTCACACTATGTCTCAATGGCCATTGGTATGTCTTGTTCTGGTTTTCTCAGTGCTTGCTCTGGGACATTCCGGGATAGAAGAAGAAGCCATAAGAGAAGCCATCAAAGTGGTCGATTCTTATAATCAGAGGAAGGCCGCCATGATGGATACTAGAACTGGTAAGTCTTTGTCAACATTTATTTTTGGGGGTTTCGGTGACCAAGATGTACCAATTGATGATTTATAGTTTCGTGACTTAATTGGAGACAATTGACTTTATAAGGAGTTATCCCCACAGCGACCATATCAATACTCGCAATGTGCTACGAGTTGTACAGCTCATGCGTGACACACTGTCGAAAGTGTGTGCTGCACTGAGGATCCGATACGATCATATAAGTTGTCGCTGGAACAGTGCTCGTTTTCCACTACATCTGTTTTAGAATTCATAATATGTAGGTGTGTCCGTTACCTGCCCAAGGTTGGCTGTTCCCCCGAGAAGTTTATAAGTTTATATCGACGTAACTGGCCAAGTGGTTTAGAAAATTAACATTTTCGAAATTTAATGCTTTTATCGCCAAAATGCAGTTTTAAGTCACTGTTTCTTTTTTATTTGTAAATAAAGACTAATGAAAGTAAGTTCATGTGGTTATAAAATGTCTCAGCTGATCTTATGTTATTTATATGTTAATGTAACAAAATGAAACATTTTAGTATTTTTGCCGAAGGTATTTAGTTTTCTGTAAAATTTGCAGGTTGTAATGGATTTTCGAAAATTTCTACATGTTTTTTTCTATCTTTTATCTTTGACTTGAAATGTATTAATTCCATGTCAAGCCAAACGTTTCTTTTCTCAATTCTACTGTACTTTTTATTATTTTTTCTTTGAAGAATTAAGTTTCCTTGATTCTTCGACAAAAAATAAGTTGATGCAATACCACAACTATATGACGATTTCTGAAACCGTTGAATAAAGACATCGGTTAAAATCGGTTAAAGAATTCATTTTGGATGCCAGAAAAGGAATTTTGTCTCATAATAGATTACATGTAAAATTTAGAATCCCCTTAAATTTTTGCTTTATATAGCATTAATTTGTCAAATCTTTTTAAAAAATAACATTAAAGAGGAAACATTTGGCGTGATCCATTATAACGAGGTGGTGTAAATTTAATTTCAAACATCCATTTTAATACTGTTTTATCATTCTTGCATAAACTCTTTGAAACTATAATTTAATCTGTTGATATAAGTATAGATATAGTGGTTGTTTTCTCACTTACTTTGAAGTTTCTTTGTGAAGTTATAGTTATACTAAATTTGACTACCTATGTTTTTGGAGATCAAAAAATACGGTTTAAGACAGTTAAAGGATTTTATAACTCTTACAATTCCTTTTTGTTTTTGTTTTATAAATTTTATTTTAAAAGCATGCATGCCTTCCTCAAAACCGCTCCTTATCCCGACCCGGACCATCGCTCCTTTTCATTTCTGATATTAAAGTGTTTTTCATCATTTCAAAATGTCAAAGAGGTGCAATGAAAGACCAACAAAGTAAAAGATCTGAATTAAAAACCTATCCACCAATATTGAAACCACTTTTAGTCTGGTTTAAGTGGATACTGTATTCTCTAGTTTTCATCCGATTTAGTAATCTCTCAACCAGTTGTTGAAAATATTTCTCACCTCTAGAGAATATTTTGTTCTCAGCGTAATTGCACGTGCAATTGAAGATTAATCTTTTGCTTTTTTTACTGTAGACATTAGAGAAAAACTTACAACTACATTCTCTATGATAATGGACTTTCTACCAGGGAGATAAATTTGATATTTTAATCGCTCGGCAAGCCTCGCCATTTAAAAAAATCAAATTTACTTCCCCTGATGTTAGAAATTCCACAACTCGATCGCGTTGTAGAAGGTATATATACCTAATACGGTTCTTGTCTACATGTTTATACTATGCTGCATATTCATGATCTAAATGCAGCAGTCAAGCTGCTGATCAGTAAAAACGAAGTCCTGAGTATTTTGGCAAAATAGTTTTTAATGTGTCATGTGCTTATCATATAAAATTCTTTTGAAATAGTGGTTTTATAAGATTAATTTTATTCACAGCCTGGCAAAGTAAAGGGAGGGGAGTGTTTGGGTCCGTAGTTCCTTTCTTTGGAAGGAAACATGCTGTTTAACATGCACTATATATATGTATAGATCTTTTTACGAGGGTAAAAACAAAACAACTGCTAAACGACTGGCTCTAAAAAGGTGGAAAGTTATCAAAAAAGCATACAACAAAGTCTTAAAATAGCAGACAGTTTGACCAGGCGTGACACTTATACCAACTTTTGTTCCTTTTTTTCATCACCTTCAAATTTATTGCTTGATATTTTTCTAAGCAGTTTAAACTAAGCTGGATTAGAATTTAAACTGGGTTTTGTTAACGGACGACCGACGACGACGGACGCCAAGTGATAGAAATAGCTCACGTTAAGCTAAAAATGATAGGAAAAATCAATATTTTCCCCCTTTTTACAAAGTTTTGATGGTGAACCTTATTTTCTATTAAGTATCCATTCTAGGGCTAACATTCATCAAAATTGAAGAAAATTTTATGGTCAAATTTTTAGACACCTCATCTAACTTAAAATTTAAACGAAACTAAACAACCAAAAACCAAAACATAAGTAAAACTATATACACCTAGGTTATCTTAACTCAGTTTGTAACTAGAATTCATACTTGAAATGAAAATGATATGCTTTGAAATATATCTAGTGCTTAAGACAGAGATTCAAATGCAAACTTTAAATTTCATTAAGATTATTGTTACCAATATCTAGGTCACTTTAGATTCTTAAATGATATAAATTTATGGTTTACATGATTGCATTGTTAAAACTGGATGCACAATTTTTCTGTGTGTGGTCTTCATAAGACAAACCTTCACTGAATTACAATTTTCCCGATAATTATAAAACGCATAAAATTGATAAAATCATATTGATTTTTGTATGCATCTTAATAATTTGCCAATTCATCGTGTAGCAGGAAAACCTTTTAAATATATATCTTTTTGATATAATTGTCATGAAAAGTCAACAATAAATAAATCTACGTGACCTATATTATGAGGCATTCGGTCTTAATATTAACTTTAAGTATGATTTAAATGGTAAAAAAACCCTTAGAGATAAACGTTTTTGCACAAAACATCAGTGTTTATAGCCTAACTCATCCGTCATACTAAGCTTTACGTCATGGGTTTAAGCGTTCATTAATGACTTTCAATTGAAGTGAGGTCTTGTCAGTTAAGTAGTAGTCCACCTAAGAATCATGCAAAATTGAAGAAAAGTGATTCATGGATAAAAAGGCTACAGTGGTTTATTTTTAACGAAAGATAGTTCAAAGTATATATAAAATAAGAAATAAATAACAATTGGGGGTGTCACAGCCCCCGCCCCCGGAATACCGAATACCGTTTAAAAAAGGACAGGATACCGTTAAAAAGACTGGAATACCGAATACTCTAAAGATCACGGCGTACGCGTATACTAAAAGCCTAAAAATTCGGAACATCGCGTACCGCGCACCACGCCTTAGCGTACCGAATACCCTTTAAAAAGCACGGAATACCGCGTACCAAAAGGGCTGTGACACCCTCACAATTTGCTCATAACTGCCTGGTCCTGGGAGAAATCTTGCCATTTTGTTACAATGGTTTCTATTGAAACTTTTGACAATTTTAAGAGTTATCTCCCTTTCTTACATTTTTCCAATGCATTCTTTATATCTTTTTCTCTCAGGACCAGGGCTAGTTTGGAAAAAGAGCAAAAAAAAGAAAGATATTCTAAGCCTTTTCTTAAAAAATCTCATCAAAGGGGGGGGGGGATAATTGGCAGGAAAATGTGTCAAATTTTTGTAAAGAAATGTATGGGAGAATCATGGTTTTTCTTAAGTATCTCGAAATTCTAAAGAAGTATAGTGATCCCATTAAAACTTTTATTTTAGTTTCTATAATGTCTGTCCTATTATGTACTGTCACATTGCACAAAAGATCAAAGCAGGGTGCTAGTAGGAGTAACACATCAAAAACAAACTGATGTAGGCTTTCCACCCATGAATCACTCTTTGCATGATTCTTATAAAAAGTGGTACTTAAAATCTTTTCGATAAATATTGCCATCTAGAACTTTTTACTACAAAAAAAGAAAGAATTTATTTCTGATAGTATTTGAAAGTTAATTATAATTTAATCGCTCAAACAACGACTTTATTATACCCCCCACTTCAAAAGTGGGGGGTATATAGTGATAGGGGTGTCCGTCCGTCCTTCCGTCCGTCTGTCCGTCCTTCCGTTACACTTCAGGGTACCCAACTCTTATCCGTAACTCCTCCTTAACCCCTTGGTGGATTTTCATGAAACCTACACACAATCTTTGTGACATAATGAAGATGTGCACCTACTATTTTAAAATTTGATCAGAACGATTTTTGGGGTTTCCCATAGCAAAACATGGACTTAGCCATTCGGCTACATGGGGGTACCTATCTCTTATCCGCAACTCCTCCTAAACCCCTTGATGGATTTTCATGAAACTTACACACAATTGTTGTGACAAAATGTAGATGTGCATCTACTATTTTAAAATTTGATCAGAATAATTTTTGGGGTTTCCCATAGCAAAACATGGACTTAGCCATTCGACTACATGGGGGTACCCTTCTCTTATCCACAACTTGTCCTAAACCCCTTGATGGATTGTCATGAAACTTTTACACAATCTTTGTAACATAATATAGATGTGCACCTACTATTTGAAAGTTTGATCAGAATGATTTTGGGGGTTCTCATAGCAATACATGGATTCAGCCATTCGACTACATGGGGGTGCCCATCTCTTATCCGCAACTCCTCCTAAACCCCTTGATGGATTTTCATGAAACTTACACACAATCTTTGTGACATAATGTAGATGTGCATCTCCTATTTTAAAATTCTATCTGAATAATTTTTTTGGGGGGTGGGGGGTATTTATTTGTGAGCTGCGGCTCACAGTTTTTCTAGTTTATTTTGTGTTTAAATTCATTTGCATTAATATTTACTTTATTTTCAATTTTATGTTGTTTTTTTATGATATCTGAATTTTGCCGAAAATAACCAGCAACTCTATTAAGATGTGTATTATTGTGCTTTTTGATAGGTCGTAGGGAGCGACCGTTTGATTTTATTGGGATGGTAAAATTTAAAATCAAAAGGCAGATGGTAAAATTTAAAATTAAAAGGCAGAATATTGTCTTTAATATTGAGAAAAAAAATCAAAGATTACGGTGTTGAAAATAATAATTGGCAGGATGCAATTGATGATGAAATAATTAGGGCTTACAAAGATTCAAGTATACAGTGCTGAAAAAGAACAATTAACGGGTAATTTGCCACATTTGACCAAATTGAAACTTTTGTAGAATTTAATGAGCTGCACGGAATAAAATCAGGCACTGGACCTAAATTCTAGGAATTAAGCTTAATGTTTAATGCAAATTTTGAATTAGTTTCAAAATAACTATAGGCATTGTAAACTAACAAAGAAATAGTGCTCATAGATAACACTCTTCTTAAGCTAAAGAACACCGAGCACTGCAGGTCTCGGTAAGTGTAGGACCTGTTATCCCTGCAGTAGGCTAGATTACCCCCTTTTTACAAGGGTCAGTAAAAATCGGTTCCCCAACTGACCCTTCATGTGCCCCATACCTAGCTCATCATAATTTTATGTAAAATCTATCAACCCTTTAATGTTCCTTTGTGCCTAACATGGCGGAACTCGTGCTACTTGAAATGAAACAATAACTAACCAACTAACTAACTAACTTGTCTCATCACATACGTTACAACTTTCTTTATTGCAGCCGCTGGAACAATAATCGGTGGGAGGAGACTGGAATCGCCTTTCACCTATGTCTATCTGTTTAACAGACCAGCAAGGACCAATGAAATGCACGATGACTTACAGAATCTACAAAGATCTGCTGAAATCGCCACCAAGGCAACATACAAAATTCTTTCAAGGTAGAATATAATCAAAGTACCGTTAGTACTAAGTATTTTGAAGTTTCACAAGGAAAAAAACATTCTGATTCAAGAGAACAAAGAAAACGAGCATTCAATTGTACATAGACCGAAAATAAAAGTCATAAATGTAAACAAAAAAGAATATAATAAAAATGAAATCATTTTGAAAAAGTATGCCCCATGAACTTTGGTACGGAGCCCGTATAGGGACATTCAAAGAAAAAAAAATTATGTTGTGCGCTCATTATATTTATTTTGTGCGCGCAATACATTATTTTGTGCTCACAATATATTATTTTTTGCGCACAATATTATATTTGTGCGAACAATTTATTATTTTGAGCGCACAATATATTATTTTTAGCGCACATTATACTATATTGGGCGCATTTCATATTTACGGAGCCCGGATAGGGAAATTCAAAGAAAAAAGATTATGTTGTGCGCTCATTATATTTATTTTGTGCGCGCAATACATTATTTTGTGCGCACTCCGTACTTTAGTATATTACTATACTTTGGAGTTACGTAAATTCCCAGAAAAAAGGATATTGGAACACAGCTACAAAAATTGTTTTGTTAGAGTAAAATACTTAATGTACATGTATCGAACATGCATTTGGTCTGTAAAAGAATCATCAGAGATGCTCTTACCACAGCCGGTCATGTGTATAAAGAGCCAACAGTAAACTCTCAGTAACAATCGGCGTCTTTTAGAAGGAACTTTTTGTTTACCATTAAAGAAACCCTTTGACTTAATTCTTTCACCATCATAATGTATCCCCATACAATATTTTACAATTTCTAGAGGTGGTGTTGCCGATGTCAACTTGTTCAAGAAGATAATGAATCCTGTCTGCGCCATACCAAAAGTACTATGCAAGCCAAAGTCCCCCTATCGGACACAAGACGGAAGTTGTAACAATTTAAATGCTCCATTGTGGGGCAGAAAATTGACTGCTCAGGCTCGTTTTCTACCTCCTCAATATGGCGATAGTAAGTTTCAGTTCTTTATTTCCGTTTTCTTTACATGCCAAGAAACGAATATGATCTCGATATTGTCGATATTAATATCAATGATCCGATGTCGAGTTGAAATGTCCATTTCATTATTATGAAAACCTATGCCTGGGGGTTAGAAGCACAGTGGGGTAAGAAAATTTTTAAATTAATACAGATAAGCAAGTGATTTTTTAAAGGAAATAAAATTGGACAACGACCACAAAAATGGACGGCAATTTTGTTAAGCATAAAGTAGAGGAAATAGCGTGGCATTGTTTTTCACAACAAAAAACCCCAATAGAAAGGCATACTGATGTCGTATACTAAATATCAAAAGGTTTAAAGGGAAAGTTCACAAAAAAAATGAAAATTTGTCATATGATTTCTAATGCATTATCTAATTATGCTATATCATTTAAATTCTTATATTCAATTTATTAAGCTCACAAAAATGGAATTTTATTTTTTATCTTTTGGTTTCTGTCATTTTAAATGACACAAAACATCTGAATACCACAAAGTCTCCTTTTGACAGTGACCCACCATTTACCTAATTATTGAATTGCCGATATATGATATTTTTGTGTACATCTATGTTATGGCATTTTAAATAAGTGATAGAAAATCCTTCTTTGAATTAACAAAATTGAGTTATTCTTTAATTAGTAATAATGATTTTTTGATATAAAAATCAATTTAAATAAGTCATTTTTAATTTTCCAAGTCATGTTGTGTGGTGATAATCTTGCATATAAATCACATTATTGTTTTAAATGCTAGAATGAAAATAAAATGATATAGTACATAAAACTTTGTTTCTGAATGTTTGTATATTAGGTTTTGACACCTGTAGGTATTGATAATTAGAATTTCCTGTTTATTTCACCTTAAGTCAGCTGTGACTAATTGCATTTATGTTTACCTAACCATTACACAGGTACCTGCTGAAAGACAATGACAATAAATTCACATTAATTAACACTTTTAGCAAACCCAGTGGGGGGATTAGAAAAAGAATGACCTGTTATTTACATAATTATATCACAAATGTTTTCAATGAAATATGATGGCTTACATTTGAATACACAACTTCTTTCTTAAAGTAAATAAAAATAATATTTTTTTGAATTATAGAATTTTAATTTTGATTAATTGATTATAAAGTTCAATTTAAAAGAAAAAGATAATAGATTAATAAAACGTTTTTTTTTAAATGATTTTTATATAGAAAGTAATTTAAAAATATTAAATGATCTTGTTGACTTTTGATTATTTTAATTATTTTGTGGGTTATTGGACGTACCACATGATCACTTAAAGGTTTGAACTAATATGATTTTTTGCTACTCAGTAGAAATTCTGATTAACTGAAGTAGTCCCCTAATGTAGAGTAGGGGACTATTTCAAATAAATAATCTCCAATATCTTTGTTATAAGTTAAGATATGAGAGAAAAATTTTGCAAACTCTTATAAAACATTGTTCTGAACAATTTAAGACCAGATGTCAAAAATCGTGAACTTACCCTTTAAGCAGGTCTTAAGATTTCTTTTCCAGCCAATGATAACATTGCATTGGCAAAGTTGGATTAAACATACATGTATAAAAAGCAACGCATCACATAGCTTAGAAACATAGATGTATTGTTGCTTATATTACAGATCAGTTTAAATGTTATTGTGTATGGGTCAATATCGAAAAGTGACTAGCAATTCCATTTTTTCTTTTCAGAATTTAACTTAGGATATACACCACGGATATTCAGTAAAGCTGGTGGAGAATTGCCTAATCCAAGAATTATCTCAAACAAGTTTTACTCATGTGGAAAAAGTTGCCCCCTCAGTCCAATATTTAATATAGCATTTTCTGCATTTACACAGTTTCTTGCACATGATATGGTTAAAGCTCCAAATATTATGGGTAAGGTTATTTGATTTTAGGTAAAAAGCTATGTCGAAATTTCCTTTATTTGTATCAAAGATTAGAATTATTTCTTCATTAGTCCAATTTTTAATACTGCATTCGTAAAGTTTATCAAACATGATATGATGAAAAATCCAAAAAAGTAACGTAATTATTTTATTATTACTGAAGGTAAAACTTTGCTACCAAAGGGTATCTGGCTTGAAAGATTGTGCTGTCTTGTATGGTGGCTGTCTTGACTGTGTCTTTGCATGAGTTTAGTTGAAAGTATTTTATGTTTAAAGGTTGTGCCTTAGGTTGTTTCGACTGTAACTTGGGTTAATTATTTTCACCAGCCAAAGGTGTTCGACTTTAGAAGATGTTATTATAATTGCCCTGTCTTTGCTTTGTGCTGATTTTAATATTTTTTGCTAGCCAAGGATATCATCAGAATTTAGTAGATGGACATTGCCGTGTCTTTGCATGGGTTCGAGCATCTTTTCGGGTCAAAGATATCCACGAGGGTCCAAACTGCGCCCGCCTTAAGAGAAAGAGCTTAACAAAATTGTTTAGACAGTTTCAGGAAATTTACCTGTTACAAAATATAAAAGTTCAGACATTTCCCTGATGAAATAAAACTACAACTGACAATCAAATCATAATCCTGACTGTTATTTGTTACGTTTTCCCCATGTACCGAAAAAAATCCTACACAAAAATAGAAGGTCCTAACTACGCCCACCCCCTTTAAAAACTATGAAGATGACATGCAATGTAAACGAAATTTTAACTGAAAGTAGTATTTGGGAAATTTGAATAAAATACCTGAAAAGTAAATTAAAAACACTTTTAATCCTTCTGGAAACGGGCCATATATTTTTGGGATTAGTGAATATGACAATTTTTCGGTATTTACCTATTTAGATTCTAAATAAAGATATTTTTTTGACTTTTTGGTAGCCACACTTAGAATTTCCATCAGGGCACTTAGATACATAGCCTTTATATTGTCTATTTCTTTCAAATAAGGCAAGAAAGGTGGGTGGGCGTAGTTAGGGCACGGGCGCAGTTAGGACCTCCAACGATATATGACTTTAGAAGACGGTATTGTAATTGCGTTGTCCTGGGTGTATCTTCGTATGGGTTTTAGCATCTTCGAGAGCCAAGAATATCTGTCTTTAGAAGATGGTATTATAATTGTTTTGACTTGGGTGTGCCTAAAGGTTAATAATTTTTGCTAGTAAAAAAATGTGACATGAGAAGAGAGTTTACTTATTGTGTTTTTTGGTTGAATCTTTGCTTTTTGCCACCCAATTGGATCTGACTTGGGAAGATTGTTTTCTAATCATGTGTTGTCTTGGCTTTGTCATGAGGTTAATCATTTTTGCCAGCTAAGAGCACCCAACTTTAGAAAACGGTATTCTAACTATGATGTCCTGGCTGTGTCGTGAGGTGATTCATTTTCGCCAGCCAAGTAACATTTAAGATTTAAATATTAATCTTATGTAAATTCAACCTCAAATAAGTGTAACATTAACGTTAGATAAGTGTAAATCGAGCGTAATATTAATTTAACGTAAAACCAAAGTGCTCCTGTATGTTAGTACTGTTATATCATGAAATAATTAATTTTTTATCTTTCTAGGAAATCCAGATATAGAATGTTGCAAAGGAAACAAACCGGTCGATAGGTAAAGTTCTATTCAAGTGTAATTAGGGCCCCGCAACTTTGTTGCGGACGCCCTATAGTAATCAGTCTGTCCGTCCGTGCGTCCGTCCGTAACAAATTCAGTTTTCCGGACTTTTTTTCTAAATGCTTATAGATAATGAACTGATTTTTGGTATGTGAGTGTACCTTGATGAGTTACAGATCAAGTTCGAGTTATGTGCCGGTCCACAAATTTTTATGGGAGTTATGGCCCTTTGAACTTAGAAAATTCACTAAAATTTCAGTTTTCCGCACTTTTTTTCTTAACACTTATAGACAATGAATTGATTTTTGGTATGTGAGTTAACCTTGATGAGTTACAGATCAAGTTTGAGTTTCGTGCGGGTCCACAAATTTTTATGGGAGTTATGGCCCTTTGAACTTTGAAAATTCATTAAAATTTCAGTTTTCCGCACTTTTTTTCTAAAATCTTATAGATAATGAACTGATTTTTGGTATGTAAGTTTACCTTGATGCGTTACAGATCAAGTTTGAGTTTCGTGCTGGTCCACAATTTTTTATGGGAGTTATGGCCCTTTGAAATTTGAAAATTCAATAAAATTTTTATGGGAGCTATTGCACTTTGAAGTTAGAAAATCCATTGCAATTTTATTTTCTACACTTTTTTATTGTTCCTTGTAGATAATAAACTGATCAAGTTTAGGTATTCATTTGTTTGACAAATTATTACCAGTGACTGAAATATGAGGCCGGTAGCGGGGCCCTTGGAGATGGCTATCATCTCCCTGGTATCTAGTTATTTCTAAAAGCAAACTTTTCAAATACTAACTTTGTGTGGAGAGAGTATGTTTTTTAATGACATTGGTTTTTTAAGGTATACTGATTACTTATAGCAAACTTACTCACTAGTAAAAGGATTCTTACTAGCACTAGATAGTTTTAGAAAAGTGGAATTTGTAAAGTTTCATGTTTTGATCAGAGACATATATACCATAAGAAAAATAAAACAAAAACTTGTCATTTATTATTATATTCAAAAATTTCGTACGAATTTCATTTCATATTCATATGTGAATAAAATGTACTATTCTTACGATTGTGAATTGCTTTCATTTTAAGACCAGAGTGTTTCCCATTTGAGGTTCCAAAAGGAGAATTCATGTTTACTTGTATGAGTTTGGTTAGATCATCACCTGCACCCTATAAAAACTGTGCTCCAGGTATATTATCTTATAATATTATATACTCATATAAAAAATCAGTATTTTGATTCGCTAAGACGTTGTCACGTGACATGTGATATTTCGCTGGGTCAACCGGTAATCGTTGGGTCGCATGGTAAGGTCACCCTCTCGTGAGAATTTGCACGTGAGCCCTTTGATGCAAAAGATTTGAAGAAAATATCTCACACCGTTTGAGAGAAAATGCATTGAATTCTATTGGAAACTGTCTGTTTGTACCTGGGTAGGTACAAATGGAACAATTGTGACAAGACAAAAGTTTTGGTGGTGTATAAAATCTAGTACAGAATTGTAATTAGTAGATAGAATTGAAAGAAATTTTGCACTGTGAATAATAGAAAGCAAATTCTCTAATTTTCATCCGATTTATCAACCTCTCAACCAGTTGTGAAAAAATATTTCTCACCTCTAGAGAGAAATTTGTTCTCAGCGTAATTGCACGTGCAATTGATGAGCGACCTTCTGCAATTTCTTACTTGTAAACATTAGAGAAAAACCTTCTACAACTTTATTCTCGATGATTATGGAATTTCTAACATCTCGAGAAATAAATTTGATATTTTAATCGCTCGGCAAGCCTCGCCATTAAAATAATCAAATTTATTTCTCTTGATGTTAGAAATTCCATAATCTACTCGATCGCGTTGTAGAAGCTATATTTAACATTTCTCAGAAGAAAATTTCAAGATATCATAATAGGTTCGCATGTAGTTTCAATTTTTCATGCAACAACCATATTTGGTTATTCATGAATTAAAATGGTGAGAACAGACAAAATAGGACATCAACTTGACATTTTGTGGCATATTTTGGGTTCTAGGAACCCATTCTATAGAATCAATGACATAGAAAGGTTTTAAAGCAACAAACAAACATTCTAGCTATTTCCGGAGTTGAACTCATAGTCGCTTTTTATTTAGGACCTAGAGAATAATTTTAAAGGATTTCATTCTTGAAGTTTATTAAGGACCTAGAGAACAGTTGAATAAGATTTTATTTAGGATCCAGGGAACAATTGAATACGATCTTACAGTTGCTTTTTATTTAGGACTTAGAGAACAATTAAATAAATTATCGTTGTTTTTTTCAGGACCTAGAGAACAAGTGAATTCGGTAACCTCTTATCTTGACCTGTCACAGATTTATGGTGTCAATAACCTTCAGCGCAAAGAGCTTGTTGACCCTACTACAGGTACAATATGGTTTTAATTAGTACAAGATAATGAGATGTTGAATAGTTGTACCACAGGGACTTGCTCCCCTCTATCAGTATCTTGTTAGAGTCAATGTGCGGTACGAATTTTTTTTCGTACCGCACATTGACTCTAACAAAAAAATTGACAGAGGGGAGCAAGTCTCTGTGGTTGTACGTAACAAAACCTACATAAAGAAGCGGTAATTAACAAAATCCACAATTGAAGACAGTCAGCAGCCTTTAATGTGACCTGTTTACCTGTGGTCGCTGCTCGCCATCTTTGAATTGGCTAAAGATTTATTATTAAATGCGTAAGATGCAATTATTAGCGAAAGACCCATTTCTGGATATACTAGTAGAAAAATTAGCAAAAAGAGGTCAGGGGCAAACATAAGATACTAATTGTCCATTGTGATAAAAATAAAAATTATAAGTCTATTCGGTAAACAGAAAGTAGATGAGCGACAGACCAGAAATCGAATCCAACATTATGGGACATTGTGCTGTTGCTGCATACCTAGTCCAAATGATTATGCCGTATTGGAAGCCTTTTTTGATTTTGACGTTTGGCTTCCTATGACTCTGGGGATCTAAAAAAGTCCAAATGACAAATACCCCAATAAATATGGAGCAGGCATTGCCTAAATGCGAGCATAGCTAAAAGGGACTACGTTTTGTTTATATAATGTATTTGGGGCGAGATGGCATGGGGCGATTAAGCTTCGATACACGTTAGTTTCGTACGTGCATATAACCAAGACGAAACGAGCAGCTTATGTGTATTTATTGTTTTAAGAATATTATTTTCTTGTAAAAAGCGCAATTTATTATTTTTTTAATCATTATTTCTTTTCTTATAAACTATTTTAACATTCACTCCGGCCCTGTAAAAATAATAACCCTTTCCGGACCCTAAAAAATCTAAATCAGCATTAGCAAATTTCTCGCGGAAACAAATACCGTAGAGCTCTCCGCTTGCGAGCTATGCTCGCAATCAATAGACTATAATAAGATGTTTCTGAGAAAACTGTTACGAAATTTTCTTCCATTGACCATTAATGTAAAAAAATAAATTAGTCAGTAAACAGGAAGTAGATGAGCAACAGTCCCAAAAATTATCCAATATTATACGACCTCACGCTGATGCTGCATAACAAATATCAAAAGGCTGCGATAACATGGATAAGCAGTTGTTTAGCTGCCCGACATTTACCATTTTATAACCCTTTTTTTGCCATTTTTTTGATAAATCATACTTTTATCGTATTTTTATAGGGATGTTATACACCAGCAAGGGTGGACTGCTACCTATTGGTCGACCAGAGGACTGTAGTCGAAACAGGAGCGAATGCTTTAGAACTGGTAATAAAATCTACTAATTACCGGTATACTAATTACCGGTACTAATTACCGGTATGATAAGAGATGGATTGCTCGTACTCAATTTTTTGTTGTAAACTTTTTTTCTCTTTTCAGTTAATTGTTACTCAAACAAATCTAGTGTCATGCAAAACGTGTGACCTTGACCTTAATGACCTTAAGTTTTGTCCTTTGCGTTCTAGGAGGCCCGCGTCATACTTACCATTTAGATTTATATCTCAAGGAATGCTGTATAGAAAGCTCTAAACCAAATGTGATTTTTTGCAGAAAAGCAGAGGACAATAATTTGTATTCTTTATCTTTTATATATAGGATCATTATTCTCTTTAAAAAACTTTTTAGGCTACTATTGTTTATTAGTAAACTAGTACCCTTAACACAACACCAATACTCTCATAAAATTAATATAAAGATCAAGTAAAGTTTGGAAACCATTTAAACTTTCTTTATAGGAGACACAAGAGTTTCAGCAACGCCAGAAATTACAGTTTTTCACCACCTTTTCCACTTTGAACACAACAGGCTCGTACAACTTCTTCATAAGATCAATCCTCATTGGAAGCCAGACCTGTTGTACGAAGAGGCAAGAAAAATCAACACAGCAGTATACCAACATATAATCTATGGCGAGTTTCTTCCGCTGTTTATCGGGGAAGATGTGGCCTTACAGCTTGGACTTTTGCCAACACCTAAAGGCTACAACACACAATACGACCCGAAAGCGAGCGCCTCCGTTAGGAACGAGTTCGCCACCGCGGCTTTCCGTTACGGCCACTCTCAGATAATAGACTTTACAGGTTCTGCTTACATCGATAGAACACTAGTTTTGAGGGTACCGTTGGTGAACGAATTTTTCAAAACAAGGATTATTAGGAATAAGAAAACTTTTGGCCCAACCGGTGTCTGTAGGTGGATGACTACAGAGCTAGCCGGTAAATTGGACCGGGTTGTTTCGGACACGACTAGAAATCGTATGTTAGAAACTAAAACAATGTCTGGTTTTGATCTGTCTGCGATTGATATCCAGAGAGGACGAGACCATGGATTACCAGGATATAATGACGTCAGAAGATTCTGTGGTCTTAAACCCGCCTATGTCATAAAATCAGGACCTTTCGGGCTACCAGACCACGGACCAGAAGAAGCCATTCTTTTATCTAAAATTTACAAGTTAGTTTTCCCACCCCTCAATTTCTGAACTTTGAATATTGGTTGATTATATATGTTATTGTCTAACATATCTGTAAAAAAACTGACTGAATGATTGATAAGATCTATATACATGTATTAAAGCCACTTAAATGTTAATCCGTTATATGTCTGCTTCAGTTCTATTCAGTTATGAATATATTGTTTTCTCCAAATTTATTTTTATTAACGATAACATTTGCGTTTCTTATTCAAAATGAGTATAAATAAATGCTCTTTATTGAGCATTATTGAGTAATATAAGTGTTTTCCTTTTTTTTTTACTTCAATGTTGTTGTTTTTTGTCTTTGTTTTTGTGTGTCGGCAAATTTACTCCATATTCCTTTCTTTTCAATAGAAAATAATCAAATACAGTAAAAAAAAGAGTTAAAAAAATTAATTTTACCACTTTGATAACAGAAATCCAGAGGACATCGACTTAATTACCGGAGGCATGTCGGAGATTCACCTTCCAGGCGCTGCCGTCGGACCTACATTTTCATGCCTTATAGGACTCCAGTTCAAATACTCCAAGATTGGAGATAGGTTCTTCTATGAGAACATGTTCCCGAAAATAGGATTTAGCCCAGGTAAGGACTACTAAATAGGATGATAGCATCAAAGGTGTTACCGAAAATGGTTAATCTCAGGTTGATAATCCATGAGAACGTGGTCTTGAAAATAGAATCAAGCAAAGGTGAATAGTCCAAGTTAGGAGATAGGTGATTCTATGAGACCATGTTCCCGAAAATAGGATATACTCCAGGAAAATACAATAAAAAGAGATTGGCTCTTCCATTTCTTCAATGACAGCATGTTCCAAATAATAAGATTAAGCGCAGGTAAGTACTCCAAGATGGAAGATAGCACTAAATGGTTTTTTTTCGAAAATAGGATTTATCACAGGTAAGAACTCTAAGATGGAAAGAAGTTTCTCTAAGAGAACATTGCTCCCGAATAGATACCGGTATGGGCTAGATTTTCTATGAGAACATATTCCTGAACAAAAGGATTAAGACCAGGTAAATGCTCCAAAATAGGAGATGCGTGTTTCTGAAAGGAATGCTATTGTAGATAAGTTTTTTGTTTTGATTTTTGGCAATATATAGAATGCCTAAAAGTTTGACATTGAATTATTACTTTAAATATATAAGCATGGTAGAAGATATTTTAAAAGCATATTATTGGCTTAAGCTTGAACATGACCATATGAACTATTAATGTTAGTTATCGATATTGTCAAGGAATTACAGTATACAGATTTTTTATCTCATTCCTTGATTTACATGTTATACGAAGCTTTTTAATATGCATTTTCAATTACCGGTATAGGATTTGTACTTTTTCAATATTGTTTATATCGACCTGTTATTTGTGGTGTATTATTTTACGGAAAGAAACCGTAATTTCTTAGCCTTTCAGTTATTTTCAGCGAAATATGCAAAAGTAATTTATTCAATTCAAACCAATTATGAGAGCACATGCACATTAAAAAAAAAATATCTGAGGTGCAAGGTGACATTAATCTTTCTTTAAATCATGATTAAAAGTGACAAATTATAATCATATGGTTTTTGTTATATATAAAAATGATGATAAATATAACGAAATAAAAAATATATGATATTGAAATAAATTTCATTTCCAGTACAACTTAACTTTATTAAGCATCAGTCACTGTCCGCTTTGATGTGCCGAATCTTCAAAATGGGAACCATGCAGGAATCTGCTTTCATATCATCACTTCTTGGGTATGTATCAATCTGAAAATAAAACAATAGTCAAATGATATTGAACTATTTGAATTTTTAATATATGTACTTATAAGGATATACATACATCCGTAGCAAGAAAATTTAAGGCGCGGATCAAAGAAGAGGCATATCGGGCGTAGGCTCCTAACCTGATATTATTTTTTTTTACAAATCAACGTAAAAAAGACTACAAATTTTCGCGCCTTTCTTGGCATTTTACCAAAATATCACAAAGTCTAAATGCGTTTTTAACTTATATCCCAACCATCTGTAGGGGGTCGGTTGGCTGAACCCCTCGAACTCCTCTTGGCTACAGTCTGTTCAGAACTTGAATGGTTGATACCTATTCGTCCCTTTCAAAATTGAATTTGGACAAAACACCTTCAGAAAATTGCATATATGAGATAAGATACACATTTTTGTTAACTACATGATTTTTTTTTATTAGACCGCTCTCGATACAACAAGAAAAACAAAACAAAAGGAAATGAATAAAACAGAGACGGATACAGATCAGTTGAATACAAAGCTACAAAAACCAAATTTTTAACTAAAAACAAAGCATCCATACTGTCTATGTTGCAATGCACAAAAAAAAGACGTGTATACA
This sequence comes from Arcuatula senhousia, assembly GCA_963971305.1. Taxonomy (NCBI): domain Eukaryota; kingdom Metazoa; phylum Mollusca; class Bivalvia; order Mytilida; family Mytilidae; genus Arcuatula; species Arcuatula senhousia. Next base: position 33,867,742 of record OZ020308.1, read on the forward strand.
TACTGGACTTTGTTTCCTTTTCTTGGCTCCAAACATACAAACACTTTCCATATTTTCAAATGGTGCATATTAATTCGAAAAATACTAATCCGTTTTCATGAATGCCAAGTTTCGTCATTTTGGTAGCAGTCAATCACAAAAATAATATCCCACGAAGTGTTTATAATTTTGTATTGGCTCCTACCAGCAATAAAAAACTTCCAAATAAATGTCTTTTTATGAAAAACACAAAAATAATTGAATCCACGCAAAAGGTAGTAGGATTGTTGCAACTCTTAAGCGTTAATTAATGAAATTTAAATTTACTTTTGTATTTTTTTTTACATTAAGGAAACATATTTTTTCTTTTCCAGACAATTGCAGGTTCCATGCGAAAAGTATCCAGCATTTGGTTTCTTCGAATTATCAGCATGGAAGGAATTTATGCAATTAAAATATTAAATTTAGAAGAAAAAACATATTCATAAATGAATAAAATACGGGATATGTTAACTATTGTATTAATAAACATTTTTTTTCTATAATTTCGATGTGGATTGTTTATGAAGGAGAGCAGATTCCAAAGATAAAAATCACACGAAGCTTTGTCTATAGTACAAAACATTGTGTCTGGTACTACAAGTATCCCCCAAACCTTAATCATAACCCAAGATAACCAAGACGAAGTTGTGTATACGAACGATCGTTGCTCTAGCTCGTTGTTCTGTTCCGCCAATAAAAAAAACAATTTTGATTAAAATCAGCATTCAAATCATTTTTAACTGAAAAAGCCGAGAAAATTAGATATCCAATACAACCAGAATGGAGACTTTCTTTGATAATTTTTTGATGGTGCATTGTATCTATATTAGTTTGGGCCGATTGCAAGACGGCCGTGAGCAGCTACCTCTGGTCACATTGAAGTCTGTGTGCTGCCTTCTAGCGTATATAAAAGAGCTAGATTCAATTACAAAGATTTATAGGAGATAACTTTAACAAAATTACACCAAATAAGAAAAAAAAAATGATGGCAGCAAGCATGCTTGTCTATTTATGTGCAGTTCCTAGCAAACAGTTATTCATAAATTTTACATTTTAAATACATATGTTTTATGTTGTATAATTAAATTCATAAATATCTGTGGGAATCCAATTGTTTATAATATTGTTGTTAAAATATTTTTTATTTATATTAAATAAAATTTGTTTTTACTTTTAACTTGATTTTTTTATTGCAAGTCCTTTTTATGCGGTCTGCAATGTGTTGAAATAGAATTCACATACTCCAACATGTTCATTGAAATCAGCTTGAATTTTGCAGAAAGACAATTTATGAATATACACAACTACATACATGACATATGGTTTACTTTATGTATACCATGTTTGGTAAAATTATGTCCAGTAGTTTGCCACAAAATTTGCAATGAATTTTTTTTAGTTATTAGCACAAAAAGGTTTGATTTACAATACAAAGTTTCGTTCAATTCTGTGATAGTTTCAGAGGAGATGAAGATTATAAATCAGGATTTTCTGCTTATTTCTAAGTTCGAAGGACTGTAACCCCCAAAAAGTTTGAGGATCTTTAATTCCTAGTAATATTCACACTATCAAATGGTTTTCTTCTTGCATACCATGTTTAATTGAATTCTGTTCAGTAATTATAGATGGGTTTCATCCACAGGATAATAAATCAGGATTTTCAGCTCATTCTGATTTCAGAATTTTCGGCCTATTTCTAAGTTTGAAGGGCCATAACTCCAACAAAATTTTGTGGATCAAGTTTCCTGTCAACTTGATCAACTGCATATATAGTCAGGTGTACTTCTTTCATACCAAGTTTTGTTGAATTCTGTTTGCATTTTGCAGTTTAAGAGGATTGTGCCCACAAACTGTGATCCAGAATGATGGACCAACCAGTCAAACATTACTAATAAATCTGGTCGCTTTAAGATAACTACAAAGTTATATTTTTGAATCAGATGGCCCATTATGAGCACTTTTTGATAAATCATTAAAGGTGAAAAATACAGTGTGTTTTTGTCTCACTTGTGACAAAAGTCGCGCAAGGCGAGACATAGGTATAACTTTCTGGCAGTGACAGAGGCGTAAACTTTTTTGAAAATAGAATTACAAGAAAAGTATTATACCTAGGCATCTTATATTAGGTATACAGACAGTTGGGTTTTTGGTCTATGCAACTGGCAACATGCCTTGTGACCCTGACCTTATTTTTACGCTTCAACGACTCTGTGAACTTCGGCTTTTTTCGAGATGTAAACGAATTTTTAAGACTTTTTGTGAAATGAATAACATGAAAAGTATAATATCAAGGCATCTGATATTTGGTATACAGGCAGCTTGGGTTGTGGTCTAGGCAACTGTTGCCATGCCGTGTGACTCTGACACCATTTACACGCTTCAACCACTCTGTGAACTTGGATATTTTTGGTGTCAAAATCTTCTTTGTGCATGTAAGACTATTGAAGAAAATGAATTACTTGAAAAATATGATGCAAAGGCATCGAATATTTGGTCTACAGACACTTGTGGTTGTGGTCTATGCAACTGGCACCATACAATGTGACCTTGACCCTCTTATCATGCTTTAAGGACTCTGTGAACTTTTCGGGCGGGAGAGTTTTAATTTTCTTTGTTAGACTTTTGGGGGATGAATTACTTGAAAAATCAGTGGCGGATCCAGAAATTCTGAAAAGAGGGGACCCGCTTTGTAAACACTTCAATGATTTCTTATATATTCAACCATTTTTTTTCCGCCAAAAGGGGTCCGCCCCTCCTGGATCCGCCTATAAAAATATAACACTTAGACATCTGTTATCTGGTATACAGGCAGTTGGGGTTGTGTTGGCATCATGTCATGTACCTTGAACCCACTTTCACGCTTCAACGACTCAGTTTGTTTTTTTGTTTTTTTTTTTGTTTTTTGGGGGGTCGGGGTTGTAACTTTTGTTGAAGATGATAAAGTATGATACTTAGGCATCAGATATTTAGTATGCAGACTAAGGTTGTGGTGTACTGAAGACCGAGATATATTGTAAATGAGTTTAAATTCACAGTGTTGTCGACAGGCGAGAAATTTTTTAGTGGCCACACATGACACTTGTTTATATGTTTGTCCCATTAACTATAGAAACTTGACTTCGAGGCTAGTTTTTTGGTTGCTTTTATGTTCATTCCTTTATTTGCCGTGTTTATACATGTAAATGGACTTGTCTTTAAAGTGACTATAGACAAAACTGAATCAGGCGGGTCCTTTGAAAGGAGGTTCGTTTATACAGGACAGAACACGTACAAAATTTTAGGTTTGCAGCTAAAATTTGACCCCAAAATGAGCAGTAGGAATTTAAAGTACTTTCTCCAAAACGGTTTGTTTGTCCTCTCCCTCCTTTGCAACACCTCACTTTAGATCTATAATATTGAAAATTTGAAACAGACAAAAAGGGTGAATATAAGTTTCATGTCTATGTTCTTTTTGTTGCCCTTCCTGACATTGTCTTTTGATAAAATGAAATGAAAACACAGTGACTGAAAAGTAAATTGAAAAGGGGCATGCTAATTCTCATATGCTAGTGTCTTGTAAAACAATATCTATATTCCAATATGTTAATCTTGGCTGGGGAAATGTAAGATACAAAAAGAGTATAAAAAAGTCACTTGTACCTTTAACAACTATGTTAGTTGTGTCCTAGCAACGATTTTATTTTAGTACAAAAAAGAACAAACAGATGTTTTCATTGAGAAAAAGACATGATTTATGAGATGGTATTTATTTTGATTATGATTTTGGGAAATTTTTGCTGTGTAATTGAGAGATGATGAATAATTATATGCACTTTAATGAAAGTTTACTTTGTCATTTGAAAATATACTTTTCAAATAACTCTGAACTATATCACATTTACAATTATGGAGGCTTCTTATACCCCCCCCCCCCCCGACGACATGTTGGGGGCATTAAGTTTTACTAATGTCCGATCGTACGAATTTCCGTCAAGCTTTCCGATTAATCTGTACATGGAAATAATTTGAAACTAGGTAGGATTGTTCAGTATATGGGCCGATATGAAAATCGACTTAAAAAATTCCGTCAAGCTTTTCTCTGAAACTGTACATGGGAATGATTTGAAACTTGGTAGTATGATTCAGAATGACAAACTGTACGATCTAAGCGACTATCAAAACTATCGAACCTCTACTTCCTGTTTGCGATTGAGCCGATATGAAATCGGTGAAAATCGACTTGAAAATTTCCGTCCGAAATTTTTCTCAAAAACCGTAAAATGGGAATCGTTTGAAACTTGGTAGGATGGTCCAGTATGACAAACTGTACACAGGAAAAAATGCAACATATGTTTAACATTACGTTAAACATATAATTACCTTATGTTTGGATATGATTATCATATGGGCACCAAACATAAGGTGAACAAATGTTTTTGAACATATGTTTAACATATGTTGCAATATTTCCTATGCGTCCTTAGCAACTTTCAGACCTGTTGGATTTCCACTAACTGTTTGGGGCCTAGCGAGGGCATTCATTTCCCATGGACACATTCCGTCTTTTTTTTTAGAATAAGATGATAAAAATGCGGCAATGCGGCTTTTTATTGTAGTGATTCAATACATGCAATATGATAATGCAAGTAAAGTTAACACATATTTTATCTGTTGAATGATTACTTAGATAGACAAAACAATACAGAAAGAATACGTTAAACATGCTTATATTCCCGCCGTATTTAAATAAGACATGAAAAACTAGATACAAGTTCTACAGATGTGTTTCAGATGGAAGCAATTCAATTCCAAAGAGAAAGTTATCTATAATTTTATCTCGAACTTGAAAAAAAATACTCGGCGAACAAGGGTCGCTCGTGACGTACTCGAAATCTGGCTGTACTACCTTCATCCCACATTCTTAGGAACAATTAAAAAATTAAAAAAAATAATTTGGCAGATTGTATACAACTCATTAGAGACTAACTAACTAACTAACTAACTAACTAACTAACTTACCTGCCCAAGGTCGGTGGTTTCTTCCGGGTACTACATGGCCCATGTGCGTCGATAACCCAAAACCCATCCACTCACTCAACCACCCACCCACCCACCCACCCACCCACCCCCACTCACTCACTCACTCACTCACTCACTCACTCACTCACTCACTCACTCACTCACTCACTCACTCACCAACTAACCAACTAACTAACTATCTGAAAAACTCATACCAACTCATAATACAGTGTATATCTAACGAGGCTTTCATTTAAAATATATATTCAATTTATTACAAACAAATTGCGTAAGAACAAAAATAAGACATCTAAAAGCATAATTTTTAATGGCAAGAATGTTTCCGAGATCATTTTGTTAACAGCTTCAAAGTTTTCAGCACCCCTTATTTCTTTTGATAATTTATCACCACAGTATACAAATTGTTTTTTTTTTTAAGATGTACAATATGCTTGCTTTAGTCAATAAAGAAATTTAGTCGAAACAGTATAGTGACAAATGCATAATAGAAAGAGATAAGCCAACTGAAGGCAAAAAAATTACTTATTACAATTATATCTTAAAAGTTAAAAGTTAAAGTTTTAGGTTTAAAGTCTTTTTCTACGCTAGGCATATTCAAACGACTTTACACTTTAAGTGTAAAGTCGTTTGAATAGTGTAAAGTCGTTTGAATATGCCTAGCGTAGAAGTGACTTTAACCCCCGCGATCACTGAATTGCAAGTCGGCTGTTAACATACGGCGCCCATAGCAGCCACAGCACATTGGCTTACAACCCTCACAGGTACTCACTCACAGCTGAGTGAACTGGAACAAGTGAAGTAAAGTATCTTGCTCAAGGATACACCACAATAACACGGGTAGTGACGGGAGTCGAACTCGCAACCCTTAGGCCGCGAGGCCGGCACCTTAACCACTCGGCCACGGTGTCTTAAGTAATCATCATGACGTTGTAATAGTTGAAATGTTAGTTTAAATTTCTTATTTATCCTAGGCACATGCAGCCACATGGAACCTTTTCACAGCGTTCGGACCGGCCCCTTTGATCTCACCTCTAGTAAGAAATACAAAACTAATAGTTGGATTCTATCAGCCCAAAATTTCAAACAAATATTGAAAGGGGCAACTTTGAAGAGGCAAAGAAGTACTAAAGAGACATTCAAAGTCTGGATCGAAGTCCCGCGCACTGTGTAGTTCTCTCTTCATCATGGCAGTATTCGTGGATGAAAGTTTTAAGGTTAGTACACACATTTTTTTAGAACATCTTAAAAACATTAAAAAATCAGAAATCGTGAAGAGATTCGAAAGCATCCTTAATGTGATCAGGAATTCAATAACTCAATTGGCAAGGTCTTTCAAAGGATGAGAAAGTTATATTAAGATGACAAGGAATATATATAAATGAAATCGTACTTCGAGACAAAATTCTAGGGACTACCCCCTCCCCCTGAAATGAAGAAAAAAAAATGACACATACGTGAATATATTTGGTACACGCCAATCTGACCTTGATCCAAACTTTTTTGCAATAAATTTGTGGAAGCAGTCCTCAAAGAAGCAAAGAGGCACCAATGGGGCATTCAAGTGTCAAAAGTCCGAAAGGGCAACGACACAACCAGCAAACACGAACGAGAACAGCACGAAGAAACACAAAACCCACGCAAAATCAACTGAACAGAAATCAAGAACGCGAACTCAAGTAATACCTATAGGCATCCGGTATTTAGTATATAGAATTTTAAGGACTGATGGAAAGTTTCCATTCTAAGTCATTTTCATCTTGTAATAGCATTAAAACTTTTGATTTCTCTACATTATACTCAAATTCCACATCTCGTTTGGCACAGTTGCTAAAACGTAGCTTTATCAAAAAGAACGGAAAACGCTGGTACAAGTATTTGGTAGCCGGTTGTAAAAAGATTTATTTTGTCATCCAAGAGTCTAGTGAGACAAATTTACAGAAGATCAAATAATAGAAATGCTCAACTTTCCTATCGACAACATATTTGTACAGTTTGGTAAACGTATTTTTCAGCGGACAAAGGGTAACTCAATGGGCACAAATTGTGCACCATTGCTTGCCGATTTATTTCTTCATTCATATGAAGCGGACTTCTTACAATCACTTCTAGACAAAAAGGATCGCAGACTTGCTTTATCCTTCAATCTCACATTTCTTTATATTGATGATGTCCTTTCAATAGATCTATTTCTCGAAATTGACACACTAGGAAAGCTAAAAATGTGCAAAACTCTGTGACAAACGTGATGACGTCAACTTTCCAATAGTCAACTTTCCCTTTCTGTGTAGCAACATTCCGTCCGCTCCAGCATATGGAGTTTACGTATCACAATTGATTCGTTATTCGAGAGAATGTGGGGAGTCCAACGACTTCCTTGCTAGAGCTACACGGCTGACAAGCAAATTATTAACACAGGGGTACGTTGCTCCCAGGTTGTTGTGATCACTCAAAAATTTTTACGGAAGACATCATGACTTGTGCTTGTATACAAATACGGGATTTCTAACTCTCAGATGAACACAGATGTTGGTTTCACATATAATTTGGAAATGTCATCCTTTCCGGATTTTACCAACACAAATCGAGATTGGCAACGTGACGGGTGCGCTATAACAAGTAGGAACTGCTTACTCTTCCGGAGCACCTGAGTTCTTTCTCGTTTCGACTTGAGTTCACGTTGCTGAATGCGGTGCCGTTGTTATGTGTGTGTGTGTTATGTTGCTGTGTGGTTTGTTTCGTTATGGTGATTTTCTTTTGTCTAACGGTTTTGTCTTTGTCTTTACGTTTTTATGATGTTGATTACCCCTTTGGTACACCTTTGCTTCTGTCACCATGTTATGTGACTCTGAACGTATTTTTACACTTCAAGGCCTGTCATTATTGGTTGTTCGTTTTTTTTTATTGTTTCCCAATCAACAACGCGAATTCAAGTAATACTATAGGCATCCACGTTGTTGGTCCACAGTCAGACCCATCTTTGAGGTTACATGTATTTTGCCTCGACTTAATTTTTCGTGAACCCGTTTAATGAGTTTTATAGTGACCACCATTGTTAAAAGATTTGATAAATCTATTCAGGTTCGTCTAGATCTGAAACAATACGAATTGATTGGCCAATGTGTGACACTTTTATAGCGATCATTAAGTGGTGTAACCAAGGTCAAACAAATTATCAAAAAGGATATATGCAGTTATTTTTATCATATATTAAGTAATGATTTATATGGTTATTTATTTTCGTACAAATGAATTTTTACCTCTAAGGACCTATGGGAGCGCGGTGGCCGAGTGGTTAAGGCACTGGACTTCACAGGTCGACACCTATGTGGGTTCGAGCCCCACACGTGTCAAGGTTTCCAGACACATACCGTTGCTCGTGGGTTTCACCAATTTTCCAGCTTGGAATATCGTGTTTTCCTCCCTTACAAGTCTGGCGACCATGCAAGGGCCTCATATTAGTCAATCGGTCGTTAATCTTGCCGTCGGTCAAAAGCTCTTCAGCGCTTATGTTAATTGTTTGACTTGCGTAAACATCACATCACTGATGTGTATTCACCGACGTTAAATAGATCTTACCTTTACCTCAAATGTGCACTAAAGACATGATTCTTTTTTATAGACGCACCAGGTGCAGAAAGCAGGACAGCCATTTACTGCTATCCTGTGCGTAAAGTGGAGCTGTACTACAGGAGCTGTAAATATACTACGTATTTAACAAGCACTATCCTAACAAGAGCCAGATCCACATTCTTATTTCATTAAGACATAAAATCAGTTCAACAAATTTACAAAAAAAACAACATTTACCATGGCAAAGGTGACAAAGATATGGATAGAACAAAGCAAATCCACAGAAGACAAAGACATACAATACACAATGATAAAGTAGCAAAGGTGTACCAAAAGGGTAATCAGTATCATAAAACCGTAAAGACAAAGACAAAACCGGCAGACAAAAACTCATCACAACAAAACAAACCACATAACAACATAAAACACACAGCAATTATAAATTGTAGACTTTTGATATTTTGTATGTAGCTTTAGGGAGGCGTCCCATATTGTCGGATACATTTTCAGGCCTTTCACTTATCTTTTTCCTGTTTAACATCTCTTGACTTTTTATTCTTAACTTGAAATAGATAATATTGTCCATAATGTGGTCGTGTGGGGGAAGGTGAGCATGCTTAGTCACTAATGTTCTTGCATATTAGAGTTTTTATTAGTTTTCTATTTCGGACGTTTTTTAATCGGTCAGTTTCTGAGTTTTGACACACTGGACCGCGAATGAAGGACATATAGAACGCGTGATTTGTAACACACGCGGTCCGCTGTGTCCAAAATTCAAAAATTGTTAATGTAAGTAACAAATATTGTCATCGAATGGTAAGATATTAGTCCTATATCATAAGACGCATTCGGTACTTTTTTATATTTGCAATGATACATGTAGATGCCGCCGGAATCATGCGCCTCAACGGTTTATGTCAGAAGCCATTTTACACGTAGCAAAGTTCTAAAAATTGATATTCAAGATTTCGCTCTTTAGGATGGAAAGACATTTGACATTTTAGGTCAGAAGGGCCAAAAACTTTTTTATTGCTATGATAATGACAACATTTGTCCAATGATATAGAAAACGAAAGAGAACGTGTCTTTAAAAAGTACAAAATACTAAAAATTTTCGATAAAACGTCATTTAACCAGCATATAAAAATATATATAGAGTACTATATTTTTTTCTCTAATTTTCATCCGATTTATCAACCTCTCAACCAGTTGTGAAAAAATATTTCTCACCTCTAGAGAGAAATTTGTTCTCAGCGTAATTGCACGTGCAATTGATGAGCGACCTTTTGCAATTTCTTGCCTGTAAACATTAGAGAAAAACCTTCTACAACTTAATTCTCGATGATTATGGAATTTCTAACATCTCGAGAAATAAATTTGATATTTTAATCGCTCGGCAAGCCTCGCCATTAAAATAATCAAATTTATTTCTCTCGATGTTAGAAATTCCATAATCAACTCGATCGCGTTGTAGAAGCTATATGTATCGTTTAATGCTTAATTTTGTTGTACAAGTTTCAATAGGGGCGTCAGAAATCCGTTCAAAGTTCCCGTCAAAATTCAATGGGAAAATGCTGTACGCGAAAAATGGTTTCCGCATACTGAGACGTCGAATCGCATCTATCAATGTCCAATTATAAAAAAAGCACCGAATTTCAAAACGTCTTACGGTAAAGAACCAGGAAAGAAATCACGGGACCATAAACTAAATACTATAAATTTACAAGCTGATAAAGCGCAAAAAGTTATTTCAAGATATTCCTTAAAAAAGATTTTTGTCCTTAATTATTTAGAATGAATATAGAGAAAAAACACCTTTTGACACCATTTTCGTCTTTAACGAGGAAATTTATGACCTCCATTCCGTAATCCATCACAAAACAGATTTATTTTCTGTAAATTTTTAAGTGTAATTTACACATAATAAATTTAGATATTTTTCCACGCCTTCCACAACTTCTAAAATTGGAAGTTGCTCATTCTTAAATCTGGTGAGGATAACAGCAGAACAGGTAAACATATTTGTGACTTTTCTTTCTTTTCTGTTAGAAAAAAAATCACTTAAAAATACACGGGTATTACCGGCTATGCTTAACGCTGGAAATCTGAAGACAGAAAAAAATACGACGCGTGATTTTTAACAAAGAAATGAAATTAGCAGCAAATGGTACACAATTTTCTGATAAACTTAATCTTCAATTTTCACCCCTTGCCTTTTTCTTTGTTGAATACACCTTATTTTTTTGATATTCTTTAACCTTAATTAACTTGACTACCAGCGTTAACCATAGCCGGTAAAAACACGTGAAGATGTTCTGGGCCATTTCAAAGTATCGGGCAATACTAAAATATATAGATATTTTAATATTCTACTCCTTGTTCATTAATTTCAGATTATCTTTAAAAGCATTTTTTTTTAACTTTAACTAAATGCGAAAAAAAGCCAAACAGTTAAAGATATAGTAAATCAATTCAAATCTCATTCTATTCTTAGCCTTAAAATTGAGGGTCTCTTGAGACTTCAGTTTCCATTCATGATAACGTGTTTATGTCACAAGCGTTTGATAACATTTGGCATTTTTTTTTGAAAGATCATTTTATTCTATGTATTTATTAATTCGTATTAACATATCATAAGTTGCAGTCATTTTTCCTCTCTTTTTTTGTGACATGGCGGTTTTCTATGCTACAAGGTGTTTTCTTTCGACTTTCGCGTTGATAAATCAGAAAAAAAATCAGTATATCACTCAAAATCACTAATAAAGCTTAATTACCAAGTCGCAAAAAAAAAAAAAAAAAACCCTTTCAATAATGTTCCAAATCATTTGTTTCATGAAACTAGAATATATCAGTGTAAATAAAATACAAAAAAAAAAAAAACATAGCATCAACCGGAAAGTAATCATCGAAGTTGATGGCTGTCTACCCAAAATACTTACGTGATGCTACATACCAAACATTAATCACCGCAAAGAAGTATTTTTGGTTATTGGTTAAATATTAATGTTGGGTTATATTTGAAAGGGTATATAGTAAACGTTGTTTCACATCCGTAAAAAAGGTATTACCTCATTTGCATTTTTATTGCTTGAGAGCAAGCATGTGATTTTAATAGTAATTTTGGCAATAGTGTGGAGCTAATTAATGATTGCTTAGCCCTTATAGATACTAGTCGTTATATGACATAAAACGCCAACTCACCCACCCACTAACTCACGTGCCTACTCACTCGCACATCTTTGATGCCAACTTTTGATTTGAAGCAGGTCAGAGTGGACTCGGCAATGATGCCCTGCTTTTTGGGGGGTGAACCTTACTACAACCCTAGTCAGCTTCTTTAATTGGTTTACTTTATTTATTTTGTTGTTGTTGCTGTTGTTACTTTATTATTATTTTTTTAGAAATGCCACATTCACATAAATTGATAAAATTTAAATGCATTTCAAAAAAGCTTGAAAAAGTAATAAAGTTTGTAGAGCACGAATTTTAGTTGTATTTTCGGTCAGGCAAACCAAGAAGTTGAAGTTTTAAAGGAGATCAAATTTAAAACCATGAATTCATATGAATCTACGAACATGCAATTTACTCTCAGTCCATGAAAATTGATGCCTACTAATTAAAGTACTTTCATATTAGTTTAATGCTCATCTTGCAACGGATGCTTGTAATCTCAGTTTTACAATAAAACCTCAAATACACTTTCTACAAGACACCAAGTCCTAACAGCTGTTAAATGACAATAAAAAAATCCATTACACGACAAAAGGTACCAATCTCTTATCCGCACCCCCTAAACCCTTTTTTAGATTTTCCTGAAATGTTCACACAACCTCCATAACATAAATTGATCTGATTGATTTTTCGGGGGGGGTCCTTCTTATATGTGGGCAGCTGCTGCAGTTTTTCAAGTTTTCATTTATAACTGAAACGTTTTTCAGAAGGCCGTTGCACGTTTGTAGTCCAAGCAAATATTTATAGAAAAATAAAAAAAAAATAAAGAGCCTTAAATGAAAAAAAAAAGAGATATGAAAATATGGCTTAGGTCATATATTGTAGAACTAACATACTATGATGTCAATAAATCATTTCAAAAGACCTGTGTTTGCAAAAAATTATGATGTCAAATTGGTTAAAACATATAACTTAGATTGTTTCTTGCATGTACAAAATTATGTACTTGAAATATTAACAATACGTCCATGTCTGCATCTTAATACAAATTTGAGAAAAAAGTTACAATTTGAATCAGAAAATATATAATTCAGTTATGATTTTTGAAAGTTCATAACTGGGTTATCAGTGGAATGACGAGGCATATTCTAAAACATTGCCTGGAATTCTTAGTTTTCACTTTAGTTGGATAAATTATTGAGCAAATAATATATTCACACTTCGTATCACGTTAGTCTCGTTTTGAATACTTCGAAACCAAATTTCCATAACTACTGAATACATGTAGGTAAGTTAAGTTAAGTTTTTTTAAGTTAGTTGTACTGAGGTGATCCGACTTTCCCAAATCCTGTCTCAAAACCTCATTGCGCTTTTTTAATCACCATAGATCACAAAGAAGAGGAACAACAAATCTGGGTTCAACCCCCTTCCCATTTCTTGGTTTTTTTTTTAAATGGTCACATGTTGACTTATTTGACTTAATTTCTAACGTGCTTGCTGCTCATTTTAGAATCGACTATTGGCCTTTGTCTTGATTCGGCCAGTATTGTTTTAAACAGCCACCATAATTGTACCCTATCCAGAAAATTTTATAATAGACCTGTATATTATATATACACGTCTATGATTTTATCTAGATGTTAGCATCCCAAACGAGGAAAAACTTGAAGCTCATCCCTCTATCCAAGAGTTAGACGGAAAAACATTGAATACTTTTAAACTTCTTTCAAAAGGTATTTAAAATGTTGTTTATCTAACATATCTTTATTTCTCATTTCGGGTATTTTAAGATTCTCCTCTCTGTATTAAGAACGACGTGTCCCTCCCAAATTCTTATGATTATTTCGTATCAAACGAACGTTAACAATGTCATGATTGATGAATTGTATATATGTTACAGTAAATTCGTGTAATCAGTAAATACGTGAATTTCCTAAAACTATCAGTAAATTCATGTATTTACTGGGTGTTTTAGGAAATACATGTATTTCCTGAGTTGACCAGTAAATACGTGTATTTACTGATTTTTCTTGCACATTTTACACGTATTTACTGGACTATAGTTGGTGACACTTAATGTATTTTCTAAGTTCAATTTTAGGTTTAAAACATCAAATTTTGTTTATGCTTAGTATTTTTTAAGGGATTGATTAAATTGTACAAGCGTTTTGGTAATAATACTTAATATATTTTTTATAGTCAGCTTTGTAAACACCCTTTTTGATGAACATCCCTAATAATGCACAGCTGTGCTCAGTTTTACTATAGAGAGATCAGAATCTGATGTCGGGCCAGGCGGCTTGGGTCAAAGAGCGATTATGACGTGTGCCCAAGATGGTAGATATTGGGTGGCCCTGCCATAACAAAGTCTGGGGTCTTCAGGGTATAATGGGGAAACCTGATCCAAAACCATAGTACAGCATCTTGTTAGGAAATATGTCACGTTTCCCCGCAAGTTGAAGAGCCATACTGCAGGTCTCGATAAGAGTAATTCCCATAGGATCCCCTACAGGAGGCTAATGATTACATCATGCTACCCATTCTTTATCCCGGAATAACCTTGTGTTCCAAATATCTTCCACTTCATCGTCATTTTCATGCTCATTTTGTCATCCCTTCCATGTTAATCTCCCTGATAGTCGAACTCGTGCTGCTAGTTTCTGTCAGTTTGAAATATTGTTAAATGAAACGAACAACAAATTACTTTATCAAAATCAGATTGAATTAGAAACAAAATAGATATTAACTATAAGCGAGTGAGTTAGATGGTGTTTTACGTCATTGTAACGCTATATAGGTTATCTTAAGGCAATGAACATGAAAAAGATGATAATATGAACATGAAATAGGGGTTGAGGTGGGAAACATATGAACAATAATTTTTAAAGAGCCGTACAGGCTAAAGGGCAGAAAATTTAGCCTATGTGGTGCACTACTTTGCATGCAGTCCATAAAGGGATCTTTTACGTGCATAAAACTGAAAAAAAAAGTACAAGTCACAAACATGTCAAATTTGTGAAGAATAGTAAAATGCTAATAACGTTGTTTTTGTATTTACTTTATAACAAATTTGACACAGAAAATGATTATCTACAAAGTTTTATCTTCCAAAATAAGTATCAGTAAAAACGTGTAAAATCTCTTCAAAAGTTCAGGAAATTCATGTATTTACTGACCATTTTTAGTAAATACATGTATTTACTGGGTGCCTTAGTAAATTCACGTATTTACTGAATTTCAGTAAATACGTGTTTTTACTGATTACACATATTTACTGTAACATATATACTTAACGACGATTCGTATTCCTTGTAATATTATATAACAACATTTTTACTGATTAATGATTTAATCATGATTAATGGATTTTTTAAAAATGGGTGAAAATGACATATGTTCTATATGGGCATGGCTAGATTCTATTAATATCAATTATTTTGACATTTGGATTCACGATTTTAAATTGGAGAAATTGACGACCACAATGGCTCTGACTTGATATAGGCATTTCTTAAGAAACGATAGATACAACCAAGTTTCATGTCATCAAATTCCCTCTCATCTTCCATTGTCATCCATGGGTCGACGAAAACTAAAAATTGAACCCCTGAAAGTTTTGAATTTTACTGGCAGCAAAAACTCCATTGTACGGAATGGTGCCTCACAAGAAGGGAAAATAGGCGATCTGAAAGTTTTGGATGAATCATCTTGGGTTTGTGATTGAGCTTTTTAAAGGTCATTGTTCGTCTTGAGTTTCAAGGTGTTAGAACACTCCTAGTTAGAATCTGTTTTGTACTTACTATCAAGCTTACATTAGTTTAAGGCGGAGAAGAATGTTGTTGAGTGAAAAGATGCTTCTTTTGGATGAAGAAACAGTTCTGAACTTGCACTAGAAAACCGATTGTCTACTGCAAGGAAAAATGCAACCACCAAGCTAAACACAAATGTTGCATATACTTCAGTAATTGTATGGCTTGCCCTTTACTAATGCATGACAAAGGTATAATCGACTGCCGCATTTTTCATAACTGTTCCGGACCATATGAGCATTTGGACCATGCGCATATGGTAATGACCATATGGGTATACTCATATGGTCGTACGCGTATGGTCGGACCATATGAGTATATACTCATTTGGCTATGACGGGCCCGACCATATAAGTATTTGGACCATATGAGTATTTTTTGACTAAATAAATACAACTTAAAGTGGGATAAAATTAGAAACACATAAATTGTTCAAAGAGAGAACAATCCTCATTTCGTAAATTTAAAACAGGACGTCGATCAAATTCTACCGTATATGACCCAAAGATGATGCTGATACATTATACAAATTATATAAGGATGTGATGAGTAGTTGCCAAGAGAAAAATGTTACATTTTTTTTACCATTGACCATAATGTAAAAAAAAAACTATATTAACCACCGTTTTTACAAATTGTCAAGTATTTTGGAAATGGTCTTTAAAAAATATTTTTGATTCTACGAATATATTCTGATGGTGCAAATTTAGAAAATTGAAAAACTTTGTGTGTGGGTATGAAATGATTTTATGTATCAAAATTTTGGCTATAGCTTCACGAAATTACAAGTTTGTTTTTGGTCACAAAATGCCTTTGAATTAGTCAACCAGTAATCTTATTATAAATCTTTTTTCATATCCTCGTTGGAATAAATAACCTTTTCCTAGCTGATACTATGGGTAAACAGTCTATATTCCTGACTATCAAAATGATTTCAATTTGATTTTATTTTCGAAAACATTGTGTCAAATGTGATAACGGACGTGTTTTCGTGCGCAAAAAAAATCGAAGCGTACAATCTGGAAAATTTCAAAGCTTAGCTAGGAGAAAACAAGAATATGACCAAAAGACATAATGGCCCACCCCGCAACATTTGGGACGGACTGACGAACTGACGGACGGACGAACGGACCCGAACACGTTGTGTCCCCCTACTTTTGTAGATGGGGCATACAGAATTTAATTGGATACTGGTATGAGAATTCTATCTTATCATGATCATCAACATTACTAGTGTGACAGCAATTTAGCTGACATCTCTAGTTTTCAAATCGAACTTTCACCTTCGCAATACAATACAATCTCGAAGAATTGTATTATACATTTTTTTTTAAAATAGCTTGACATATAGCTTTCAGCCATTGTATATTAGATTTATAATATTGCGTCGTTTACAACAATCGGTGATTTAAGTTCAAAAGTGAAACATTTGATGATTTTTCCAGACGCTTTAATAACATAAATATTAAATATTTATGTATTTCTTTTTTATAGATGTCATTGACAAAAAACTTGAACATTTATGTAACTCTCATAGATTTGTATGCATCTATGATTTCATTAAAATATGTTCCTTGTCATGAAAAAAAGTACTGTAATTCCATACCCTATTAACTATGCATTTCATCATAATTTCTCATATCCAAAGTTAATCTCTATCCATCTCCTTCAAAAGGCTGGAAATACAAAGTTTTCATTAAAACGAAGTACTTTGTACTAGTTGTGGTTTTCAAGTTTACGACCATGTTCTTTCAGAATGCTAAATACATGCGATTTTGTGGTATGTATTGGGTACCAAAATTGCACAAAACGGATTATTCAATACTTAAAAAGATGAAAATACGAAGTTTCCATTAGAGCAAAGTACTAGTTATTTTCAAATTCACGACTATTAAACAGGTCATGTTCTTTAAGAATGGATTTCATGTATCGAATACTAAAATTTCACAAAACTTACAAGACATTCACTTTGCTTCGCGGATTTTTAGGCTATGATTCTACAATCCAAATATGTTGTATGGCTGTATGATATCAGTAACAAAGATTGATTTCTTGTGATTTTAAAATGGGCGTGGCATTCAAATGATAGTAAATTCTAACAGACAAAAAGTCAGAGACAAAATTTCATTCTCATTCTTTTTTATTCACATCGACTGAAACTCATTATTAGACACATAATTTTGAATTTTTCTCTTAGGTTACCTTAAACTGTAAACAATAGAAGCGAGGATCCTTAAGTGTTGTCTCTCCTTATTTTCAGAATCAAGCCTTACAATATGTCTCAATGGCCTTTGGTATGTCTTGGTGTTTGTCCTATGACATCCTGAAAAAAGTAATATTTAAACGACCAATCTTTATTTTTGTCTTTCCTTATTTTCATAATCAAGCCTCAAACTATATATCCATGGCAATTGTTATGTCTTGACCTGGTTTTCTTGGTGCTTTTCCTAGGATATCATAAAAAGTAATGTTTTAACGACATATCCTTATTTTTTGTCTTTTTTTTATTTTCAGAATCAAACCTTACACTATGTCTCAATGGCCATTGGTATGTCTTGTTCTGGTTTTCTCAGTGCTTGCTCTGGGACATTCCGGGATAGAAGAAGAAGCCATAAGAGAAGCCATCAAAGTGGTCGATTCTTATAATCAGAGGAAGGCCGCCATGATGGATACTAGAACTGGTAAGTCTTTGTCAACATTTATTTTTGGGGGTTTCGGTGACCAAGGTGTACCAATTGATGATTTATAGTTTCGTGACTTAATTGAATGGAGACAAGTGACTTTATAAGGAAATTTCCCCACAGCGACTATATCAATACTCGCAATGTGCTATGAGTTGTACAGCTCATGCGTGACACACTGTCGGAAGTTTGTACTGCACTGAGGATCCGGTACGATCGTCTAAGTTGTCGCTGGAACATGCGCGTTTTCCACTTCAAATGTTTTTGAATTCATAATATGTAGGTGTGTCCGTTACCTGCCCAAGGTTGGCTGTTCCCCGCGAAGTATATAAGTTTGCATCGACGTAACTGGCCAAATGGTCTAAAAGACCCTGGTTATAATACCGCACTTGATCAGGTGATTGTTACATACCTGTATCTAGCTGTTAGTTGCCTGACCAGTCATTTTCCCCTTAAAACTGAGCGCCCAGTATGAGGGTCGAAAGGGGGTTTTATCATAAAAACTCGTTCATTCACACACAATTATAGTTGTTCACCTACGTTGTTCACATAAACATTGGAATTGTGGTTTAGATAATTAACATTTTCGATTTTTTTTTATGCTTTTATTGCCAAATTGCAGTTTTTAGTCACTGTTTCTTTTTTATTTGTAAAAAAAAGACTAATAAAAGTATGTACATATGGTTATTAAATGTCTCAGCTGATCTTATGTTACCAGTATTTTTATGTTCATTTAACAAAATAAAACATTTTAGTATTTTTACTGAATGTATTTAGTTTTCTGCAAAATTTGAAAGTTGTTATGGATTTTCGAAAATTTCTACGTGTTTTTATTTATATCTTTTATCTTTGACTTTTACTTTGACTTTTATCTTTTATCTTATCAGTAACAGCGAGTGTTCTATAGAGAGTTCTTTTACCGTCCTTTTGTTTGTTCTTGTTGTTCTCTCTAGTGGAATTGGACTTTGATCGATTTGATTTTTATTGTGTGTTTAGTTTTTGTGTTTTGACTAGGAATATTGATAGGGAGGAGGTTGGGCCCAAAAAACTAGTAGCCCCGCCACATATTATATGTGCCTGTCCTAAGCCAGGAATCTTTGACAAAGCTTTCGTTTGTACTTGTCTTTTTGATGTTTTCTGTTCCTTGTTTAAGAAGGGGGTCTATCTGTGACTATTTCAGGACTGGATTTTTGAATTATGTGCATTTTATTTAGACCATGGGCCAATTGCAGAACCGCCAGCAGTGCCAAATTGCCTTGTTGAAGGCTGCTTGCGGTTGTCCATTGTGGTTTTTCTAAATTGCCGCTTAATTGTGGACTGTGTCGCGTACACTTATTCCACATCTCATTATTTTCTATTGACATGTATTAATTCCATGTCAAGCCAAGCATTTCTTTTCTCAATTTTACTGTACCTTTTACTTTTTTTCTTTGAAGAAGTTTTCTTGATTCTTCGAATAAAAAAAATAAGTTGATGCAATACCACAACCATATGACGATGTCCGAAAATTGTAACTGTAACGGTAACCGAAGAATTAAGAAATCGGTTAAAATCGGTTAAAGAATTCATTTTGGATGCCAGAAAATGAATTTTGTCTCATAATAGATTTCATGTAAAATTTAGAATCCCCTTAAAGTTTTGCTTTATATAGCATTAATTTGTCAAAAACTTTTAAAAGAAATTACATTAAAGAGGAAACATTTGGCGTGATCCATTATAACGAGGTGGTTTAAATTTAATTTCAAACATCCATTTTAATACTGTTTTATCATTCTTGCATAAACACTTTGAAACTATAATTTAATCTGTTGATATAAGTATAGATATAGTGGCTGTTTTCTCACTTTGAAGTTTCTTTGTGAAGCTATAGTATTCGTCAATGTAATACTTAATTTGGCTGGTTTTTTTTGCATAGAGATAAAAAAAAGTTTAAAGAAAGTTAAAGGATTTTATAACTCTTACAATTCCTTTTTTTAAAGATTTAAAAAAAAATAATTTAAAAGCACCCAAAATTGACATCCTCCCTTCCCCAAAACCGCTCCTTTTTCGGACTGTCGCTCCTTTTCATTTCTGATATTAAAGTGTGTTTCATCATATCAAAATGTCAAAGAGGTGCAATGAAAGACCATAAAGAGTAAAAGATCTGAATTTAAAAACGATCAGCCAATATTGAAACCAACTTAAGCCTATTTCATGTGGATGTATAGGTTCTTACAGTGTTCCAGCTAGGCTGTTTTCAGAGGGCGGTCCGCCCGCCTGCCCTAGCCTCCGCCCGATTGCCCTTTTCAGGATACCTGCCGGTTTTCATCTCCGCCCTGCCCTTTTTGATCGTACATTTGCCTTTTTTCAGTCAACATACATAGTTTGTGTATTGAGAATGAAGCCATCTGGATTAATTGAGTGACATGTTTACAACCCCAAGCCAATTAACAAATTAAATAATCATATGTTTTCTAGTCAATTAATTAAGGTATCTATTTTGATTAATTAATTACAGGTAAGTTGTCCGATTGCACAGTAACATTCTCTGCCTCAGTAATTATTTGATAATTGTTCACAAATCTGAATATTTTCTATCAAAATTAACATTAAATGTGCGCTTTTATTGAAAAATAGAAACGATGTTGATGGATTTTTAAAATGCTCCATCATAATTTTTGTTTACAAATGATGACAGGAAGCGGAAGTTAAAACCTAGAACCGAACTCGGACCGGAATGGAACTAAATCTCCGGATTTTACTAGCAAATACAGTAAAAATGAAATAGTTTTTCTTAATTTTTTCTAAAGGTAAAGGTAAAGGTAAAGGTAAGATTTATTTAACGTCGGTGAATACACATCAGTGATGTGATGTGTACACAAGTCAAACAATTAACATAAGCTCTGAAGAGCTTTTGACCGACGGCAAGATTAACGACCGTTTGGCTAATATGAGGCCCTTGCATGGTCGCCAGGCTTGTGTGGGAGGAAAGCCCGATATTCCAAGCTGGAAAATCGGTGAAACCCACGAGCAACGGTAGGTGCCTGGAAACCTTGACACGTGTGGGGCTCGAACCCACAGAGGTGTCGACCTGTGATTTAAAGTCCAGCGCCTTAACCACTCGGCCACCGCGCTTCTTGGGCTGACATTCAAGCACCTCTGCAATGAATGTAATGAAAAGCCTAAAGTCTTGTTATAGAAACAAGAGGCTCCCTGTAAACCTATAAATGCTTGTTTGTTTGTTAAAAAGAATGTGTGCTGTATTTGATTGTTATTAGCTACATATGTACATTTGTATGCCCTTTTGAAAGATGACGTCAACGCATGAATGTGCCCTTTTTACAAATTCATCCCTGCCCTTTTCAAATCCTGGCTGGAACACTGTCTTACATAAGTTCTTGGAAAAAACCGGCTGATCTTTCACAAGTGATAGAATTTTTCAGTCTTTTTGCGAGTGGAATTGTTTTAAGTGGATTATCAGATTTCTCAATCAAGATAGTTAAAAATGATGGAATTTTAAGCTCGAGACTACTATGTCGAGAGCTTGAAATTCTGTCATTATAACTATTGAGATTGAGAAATCTGATGAATCACGAGAAATGATGTAAGACGCTGTTTCTCTAATTATCCGGAAAACCAAATAGAAAGGAGATTCATTTTGGTTAAAGTTTAAATTCTCCTAGCCATTAATTTTGTCAGTATATTATTACGCTTTACCAAGAGTTTCAAATTAATAAAAGTAATCTAAACATCTAGTTTTTTTATGATATTCATAAACATAATTTATAATAGCATAATAATAACAATTGCGTCATGAAATATCAAAAGTAAACTAAAATATATCGTGACTGTCTAAGAAAACTATATTTATCGGTAAAGGTTTTATTGCAGTTTTCAACGCCTACTGTAAAATTGACCAATCAATTAATGAGAACAGAGAAGAACTGTATGGGAAGTAGTTAAATCGGATGAAAATTAGAGAAACAGTATTCTCTAGTTTTCATCCGATTTAGTAATCCATCGACCAGTTGTTGAAAAATATTTCGCGCCTCTAAAGATTTTGTTCTCAGCGTAGTTGCACGTGCAATTGATAATCAATCTTTTGCATTTTTTTTACCTGTAGACATTAGAGAAAAACCTTCAACTAAATTCTCGATGATTAAGGAATTTCAACCGGGGAAATAAATTTGATCGCGTTGTAGAAGCTATATATACCTATTACGGTTCCTTTCTTCATGTTTATACTATGCCATTATGCTGCATATATATCATGAGGATAAAAAGAAAACCAATCGCCCGACCAATCGACTGGCTTTAAAAAGGTGGAAAGTTATTAAAAAAAAGCAAACAACAAAGTCTGAAAGTAACAGACAGTCGGACCAGGCGTGACACATACCATCTTTTATCCCTTTTTTTTCATCATATTCAAATTTGTTGCTTGATATTTTTCTAAGCAATTTAAACAAAGCTGAAATAAAATTAAAACTGAGTTTAATTGTCTGTATCCGCTCATTATTGTCCCTGATTTATGACTTAAAACAGAAACCAGCCAACCAATCATGTAATCACATTTAAATCAATTTTGGAATTAGTGTACGTGACAAGCTAAGTAAATCAGCGGCAATTCAAACACCTAAGATTGAAAACAAAGCAGCGATCGGACGAATTTCGTTTAAACGAATTTGAAAATGACCGCTGTTTTTATTTGAAAAGAGACGAAGTTGTGTTTTTTTTCAAGTTAATTTCTTAGACTTACCTATGATTTTATGCCAAATAAACAAATGTACATGTTAAATAAATCGCTCAAATTTAAAAAATGAATAACAATAACGGAAGTTTTTCGATTAAACGATTTTCATTGGGAGAAAATAAGTAAAACAAGAGGCTTCAAGAAGCCTGAATCGCTCACCTGGTCCTTAAGCTTTAAAGGTGTCTTCTGTTAGCTATTAACCCTATAACAGATCATCAGACAACTTCGACCCAATATAGACTTGTGTAGAGCTCAATTAGCTGATTGTTTAAGCAAGCAACAGCTTTTCTCTATCTGTCATAGTTTTCATTCTATAGGACAAAGACATGAGAAAACGCCATGTTTGACCTTCAAAGGACCATTACCCCTTCATTTGTATACGGAGTCATCTGACATCTTCGAGCCAATAGAGACCTTTGTAAAGCCCAATGAGCCAAAGGTTTAAGCAAGCAACAGATTTTGTCTTTCTGCAATAGTTTTCATTCAATAGGATAAAAAAATGAAAGAAAAAACCGCTATTTGTGACTTTTTAAGGGCCTCAACCCCTAAAAGGGTCATCTGACATCCTCGACCCCCGCTTCCACCCAATGGAGACTGTTGTAGAGCTCAATTAGCTGATTGTTTAAGCAAGCAACGGCTTTTCTCGATCTGCAATATTTTTCATTAGAAAATATAGGGCGAAAACATGAAAAAAAACACAATTGTTTACATTTAAAGGGCCATAACCCCTATAAGGAGTAATTTGATAACTTCGATCCAATGGAGACTTTTGTAGATCTTTTGATGTTAAAGAAGAGGAGTTGCATCAGATTTTCTCTATCTCTTATATTTTTTTATTAGCAAGCCAAAAACAGTAGTCTACCCCCTGTCTATTTTTAGAAATGGCGTCCAATTTTTTTGATGAATCAAAAATCGAAACATACTTTTGTGCAAGACACCCTAATGATCATTCATACCAAGCTTCATAAAATTCTGTTCATATTTTTGTTAACTTTCAACTTTCAACTTTTATTGACAACGCTCAGACACAATACAGTGTAACAACTTAACAATAAACTAAACCTATTGTACTTAAATGTATGTGGTATAAAATCAAAGTTAAAATTCTTAGAATTTAATGAGCTTGTTTTGAATCATGATATATGCTTCTTTGTAGAAACAAAACTTGATGAATTTGATGAAATTAATTTACCAAAAGGGTATAAATGTTGTAACAAAAATAGAAAACAAATGAGAAAAAAATCTGGTGGTATCTCTATTATGTATAAACAAGAACTGGAAAAGTATGTTGAAATTATTTCTTCAGAAAGTCAATATGTACAGTGGGTGAAATTGCACAAACATATCACTATGTCAGAAAATGATACTCTAATTGGTTGTGTGTATATTCCACCAGAAGGGTCAAGGTACTCAAATATTGAGGCATTTGATGAAGTAGAGACAGAATTGATAGATTTACTTAAGGTATCAAATATGAGCTATGCTTTATTGGGTGACTTTAATGCCAAAACAAGTACATTGACTGATTATCTTGTGCCAGATGATACAATTCTTGATTTGTTTCATTTAGATGCAGATGATGATATGTCCACTTACATGTGTGATTACAAAAAATTACTGGATCTAGATATCCCTCTGGACAGAACCACTCAGTGTACTTGTCCGGTAAATTCTTTTGGTTATAAATTACTTAATGTATGTAAAAAAAATAATTTGTACATAGGAAACTCTAGGCTAGGCCAAGACAGAGGTGTTGGTAGAAAAACCTGTAAAAATGTCAGTGTTGTGGATTATTTTTTATTATCTTCTACTTTATTTTCAAATGTAATTGAATTTTGTATAAATGATTTTGATCCTATTTTATCTGATGTGCACAATGCAATACACATTTCTTTAGGCAAACAGCAAGATAAAATTATTCGGGTAGCGGATAATACTCATTGTCAAAAGCCACCCGCGTGGAACGACAATAAGAAGACTCAGTTCATAAGCACTGTACAAAATAAACAAATCGAGATCGATCAACTAAAACTTGACCTTGAAAGGTTAAGTCTTTCACCTAGCTGTAGTCAACAAGACATCGACAATATTACAAATAAAATTTCTCAGATATTCATAAGCTCTAGTAAAGAGGTTCTTTACAAGAGAGATAAGAAAAGTACTTTTAAACCAGAATCAAAGCCATGGTACACAAACAAATGCTACAATCATAGAAAAAGTTTCATAGAGCCAAAAAATCCTATAATAAAAAGAAGACCGAAGCAAATCGGTTGAATATGTTGAAATGTAGCAAACAGTACAAACAGGTTACAAACAAAGCTTTTAACTCTTTTCAGTTCAAACTGGAAAATAAACTTAGAAACACGGAAAAACATAATAGCAAAGATTTTTGGAAGATTTTGAATAATTTTCAAAAAGGCGATGGTATTAAAAATAATGATATTTCTATTGAAGAACTGTATAAGCACTTTGAAGAATTAAACAAAAATGAGTTTAATGATATTGATGTAACTGAAATAGATTTTAATATTGATAATGTAACTCCTGAAATGGAAAATATATTAAATGGACCTATCTCAGAGGAGGAGATACTGAATGTAATTAAAGTTTTAAAAAATGGAAAATCATCTGGTATTGATGATGTAATAAATGAATACATAAAGTATACTATAGATGATATGTTGCAAATATATGTAGTACTTTTTAATATTATACTAAATACAGGTGTAATCCCAGAATCTTGGGGTAAAGGTATTCTTATTCCAATATACAAAAATAAAGGATCTAAGACAGATCCTGGTTCTTACAGGGGAATTACATTAAACTCATGTCTTAGCAAGGTTTTTACAGCTATACTGAATAATAGACTGAATAAATTCTCTGATGAGTTAAACTTGATATCAAACGCTCAGGCAGGATTTAGAAAGGGGTTTTCGACCGTAGATAATATATTTGTCTTGCATTCATTGATCTCTATTTACTTGGGGCTGGGAAAGAAATTAGATTGTGCATTCATAGATTTTAAGAGTGCATTTGATACTATTTGGAGAGTCGGACTGTGGCAAAAGATGCTGAAGTCAAATGTTCAAGGGAAAATTTTTAACGTTATTCATGGAATGTATAGAAATATAAAAACTTGTATAAGACATGGAAATGAATATTCTGGATTTTTTAATTGTGAAGTAGGAGTAAAACAGGGAGAGAATCTGTCTCCTTTTTTGTTCTCCCTGTACCTTAATGATTTAGAACATTTTCTGCTTGAAAATAATGTCAATGACCTTAAAACTATTTCAGACAAGATTGTAGAACATTTACAATTGTATATTAAAATTTTTCTTATATTATATGCTGATGATATGGTTATAATGGCAGAGAGTGATAAAGAGTTACAAGAAGCATTATTAGAATTTGCTGAATACTGTAAATTATGGAAACTAACTGTTAATACTCAAAAAACTAAAATTATTATATTTAGCAAACGCAAATGCAAGAACCATAGACCTTTTATATTGTTTGGGACAGAATTAGAGGTTGTAGACAGTTACTCATATCTTGGTTTGAATTTTAACTACAATGGCAATTTTTGTAATGCAAGAAAGAAATTAACTGAACAGGCTAATAAAGCACTGTATGGTCTTTATAGAAAATTAAGGAATTTGTGTATACCAATTGATCTTCAATTGAGATTATTTGACTCATTAGTAGCTCCTATTTTGATATACTCTAGTGAAGTGTGGGGATTTGAAGCTAAAGAGGGGGTGGAGAGGATACAATTACAATTTTGTAAGAAAATTCTGGGCTTAAGAAACAATACCCCGAATTATATGGTGTATGGGGAATTAGGACGATTCCCTATGGAAATTGTTATTAAGCTTAGAATGGCATTATTTTGGAATAGTTTATTATCAAATGGAACAAAGTTATCTTGTTTGTTATTTAAACTCATGTATCAACTTCACCAGAGTAATCAAATGCAATTTAAATGGATAAATTTTGTTAAATCTATTTTTGATGATTCAGGACTAAGTTTTATTTGGAACAATCAACTTATTGTCAAGAAAGATTTGCTAAAATCATTGTTAAAACAAAATTTACTTGATCAGTTCATACAAAAATGGTTCTCACAGATGCAAGAATCATCAAGGGGTGAGTTTTATAGCACATTTAAAACAGAGTTTAAACTAGAACAATATTTGCTAAGATTACAAAAGAATGATAGAATTGTTATGTGTAAATTACGATGTTCAAATATTAAATTTCCAGTTGAAACTGGAAGATGGTTGGGTATTCCTAGGCATGAAAGAATATGTAATTTTTGTAAAACATTAGGCGACGAATTTCATTACTTTTTTGTTTGTAAAAACCCCGTCATAGCTGAACTACAGGGAAAATTTATTCCCAAATACTATAGGATGTGTCCATCTGAGAGCAAAATGAGTTATATGTTAAAATATTGTAATGTAAAATTATATCAACATATTTGCTCGTTTCTAAGACAAATTATAAGAGTCATTTAACTCAAATGTGTGACAATGCAAATATACTTACATTTTTGTTTATTTATATCCAATTGTAAAACTCTATGTAGTATCTATTAACAGACTAAGCTATGAATGAAAAGCACGTGGTAACTTTATGAATGAAAACCGGAACACATGAGATTTAAATGATTCTTGTTTGTATATATAATGTAACGGTTGATTTGTCACGATTAATTGACAATAATAAATTGTGATTTCCTTGCTGCTGTAATCTATGTATATCTGTAAATATTTTGACCTCTTGTACACTATGTGTCTGAGGATAATAAAGTATTTGTTGTTGTTGTTGTTGTTGTAACATGAGGTACAATAAACATACATATTACAGAAAATGACGAACTAAACAGACAAATGAATGTATATAGAAACATGTTATAACATTACATAAGTTTTGTCAAATGTTTTATAAACTTTGCTTTATTAGAAACCACTTTTGTATTACAAAACACAAAAATTCCCTCCATCTTGTATAAAATAGCCGGAGCCCAATAATATTTAGGTATAAACTTTTGTCGCAATTCACATAGATTGTTATTTTGACATTTCAATAAAGTATGAAATTCATCACCTACTTCCTGATTACAAAATAAACATTTTCTAAGTTCTTTAGGTATGTTATTCCATCTTCCAGTTTCTATTGGAAGTTTGATATTTGAACATCTAAATTTAGTTATATAAATTCTATCAGCTTTTGAAAGCCTAGTGAGATACTCTTCAAATTTAAATTCTTTTTTAACAAGCTTATAAAATTCTCTTGCAGAGTTATCTAATTCTGAAAACCATTTCTGTATGAATTGATCAGCCAATCTTTGTTTTATAGTAAGTTTAACAGAGGCTGTGCATAGTGGGAATTGAGAATCAAAAATATAATTAAAACCAGTTTCATTAAATACATTTTGTACAAAAGCAATCCATTTGGAATTTACTTGACCATTCACATGTAATTTATACAATAAGGAGTATAACTTAGAGCTTAGTTTGTTTTCATTAGATAACAGTCCATTCCAGTAAGATATAATTCTCATCTTAATCTTATTTAATAAAGGATAGCAACCAAGTTCCCCATATATCATATAACTTGGCGTAGTTGCTCTAACCTGTAAAATCTTTTTGCAAAATTGTAAATGAATTCGTTCCAAATCTGCTATATTTTCAAAGCCCCAAACCTCTGCCCCATATAATAAGATAGGTTCAACTAGACAATCAAAAAGTTTCAGTTGTAAATCTACTGGAATGGGTTGATTTGTTATCCTTCTATAGACTGCAAACAGAGCTCTTCTTGCTTGGTCAATAAGTTTTTTCTTAGCTTTTACAAAAGAACCATTATAATTAATAACTAAACCAAGATATGAATAACTATCAACAATATCTACAATCTCATCATTTAGTGTAAATACTGGTGGATTTCTAATTTTCCTTTTACTAAATATAACAATTTTAGATTTAGAACAATTTATGGATAATTTCCATTGATCACAATAATTACTGAATATTTCAAGATTTTTCTGTAACCCTTCCGCAGTATCAGAAAATATAACAGTGTCATCTGCGTACATCAAAACAAATATTTCTATAAATTCTGAGATTTCTCTCAAACACTTTTCCTTAATTAAGTTTAAAGGCATTCCATCAAGAGATTTAAGATAATCCTCGAGATCATTTAAAAACAAAGAGAAAAGGAAAGGTGAAAGATTTTCTCCCTGGCGAACACCAATTAGGCAAGGGAAAAAATCTGAGTACTCTTTTTGGCATCTTACACAAGATTTAATATTTTTATACATATTTTTGATAATATTAAAACATTTACCCTTGATACCAGAGTTTACTAATTTCTGCCATAAACCATTTCTCCAAACCGTATCAAAGGCTTTTCGAAAGTCTATGAAAGAACAGAATAACTTTTTGCCACATGAAAAATATAACGTTATGAGAACATGAAGCGAAAAAATATTATCAACAGTGGAGTAGCCTTTCCTAAAGCCAGTTTGACATTCGGATATCAGATTAATTTCTTCTGATAACAAGTTAAGTCGATTATTAATAATAGCAGTGAATAACTTGCCCAGGCAACTAACAAGAGTAATTGCTCTATAGTTATCGGGATCTTTTGGGTCCCCCTTATTTTTATATATAGGATGGATAATTCCAATTGACCAGCTTTCCGGAATGACTCCACTATTGAACACAATATTAAATAACTTACAATATAATGAAATTAGTCTAGGGTTTGATATTTTCAAATATTCATTCACAATTTGATCATAACCAGAAGCTTTATCATTTTTTAACAATTTTATATTTTCTTCTACCTCTTTCACGGTAATTTCAGAATTTATTATAGCTTCGTGATTTTCATTAAGAACGAAAGATTCATCTTCAGTACCAGAGGTACCATCTATATGATCATCTTCGCCAGCATTAAGATTCTTAAAGTACTCAAAAAATGTATCAAGATCAACTTCGGGATCGCGTGAACTCCTGCCAGAGAATTTGTTTAATATTTTCCATAATGACTTTGTATCGGTCTTCGCGGTGCGCCGAATATCACTTTCGCATTTTTTTCTGGTAATTTGCGAAACTGATATTCATTGCTTTTCTGTATTCTCTAGCTGTATTGGTGAGTGCTTCTTTATTTTCACCATTTTTAAGTAAATTATAATTTTTTCTAGCTTTATTGAAATTGTCACGTTTTATACTGCAGTCTTTTGTAAACCACGGCTTCTGTTTTTCGTCAGCGGATTTATTTTTCCGAAAACCAAACGATGAAGCCGCAGACTTTACAAATAGTTTTGCAATGTTATTGACTACACTATTCACTTCAACTTCGGTTACCTCGCTTTGTTCAAGATCATTAAGTTTCATTTCTATATCACGTATACTACTTTCGTTTTCTATTAATAAATTGTGTTCAAAGACGTCACACTTGGATTGATTCCAACTGATCGGTGTGTTCGAATCGTTAATTTCTGGATTAAGAGTAACGGTACTATCTGCGGATTGAAGTGAAAAATAAATTCTATTGTGTACATCGGATATAATCGGATTAAAATCTAGTACATCAAATTCTGAAATCACTGGAAAAAGACAAGATGACAAAATAAGGTAATCCACAACACTACTATCTTTGCATGTTTTCTTTCCAATACCAATATCATTTCCTATTCTAGAATTAGCAATATATATACTACAATTTTGACATAACTCGATAAGTTTGAGTCCATATTTATTTGGACGATTTTTATCTTCTGAACACCTATTGAGTGGAATACAATTTTTAACTAAATTCTCATAATCATACATTTCTTTTAATAATTCATCGTTACTTGAAAACTCAAGAACTTCTAATAAATCATCATCAGGAATAATATAGTCTTCTAAAGTAGATGTTTTTGAATTAAAATCTCCAATAAGCCCTATATATTTTGTTTTCTTTGAGATTGATACTATCTCGTCTTCTATTTCTGAAAAAGCCTCTTCAGATGAATATCTAGATTGCTCTGGTGGTATGTAAACACACCCAATTATCAAATTTTCATCTTTAATGCATGAAATTTCTTTACTTAATTCTACCCATTGAACAAAATCACTATCTGTTCTAATAAAAGAAATAAAATTTTCAAGTTCTTTTTTGTAAATTATGGCTATGCCACCTGATTTTCTTACATATTTTTTTCTATTTTTCATAAAATAATTATACCCATTTGGTAACTGAAGAACATCTTCATCTGAAAGTTTTGTTTCACAAAGAAAAATTATATCATGTGTTTTTATTACATCAAGAAATTCTGGAAATAAAAGTTTTGATTTTATACCACAAACATTAAGAAAAGTACAGTTAATTTTATTTTTACTATAAAAGTTCTTTGTTCTGTCCGATGCGTTGTCCTAATTATACAGTCTGTCTTGAACAAATCCTGGTCCTGGTGGATGTGGGGCATGAGGTGGATCACCATTTGGGTACCATACACCATCTACGTACAGCTGGTCAACCACTATTTTTGCTCGTCTTTCTTGTCTCCTGTACTCACGAAGCTTTGGGTAAAGAGCTTTCCTGCGGTCCGCAATTTCACGGGTTACTGTTGGTACACTTTATATGGTTTTCCTTTAAGGCCCTCAGGTACTGCCTTTATAACATTATCATGGTCACAATATCGCGTGAATCTAGCAACTATTGCTCTGGGTGACCTATCTTTTGTTTTTCGCAAACGATGCACATTTTGGAATGAGATGTCTTCCCCAATTTTTAGCTCAGTTTTAACAAAGTCTTTTATGACTGCTTCCGTGTTCTCGCCTTCGGTCTCAGGAATTCCCTCAAAAATTAGATTGTATTTCATTGAGTGTGTTTGTAGCTTCAGAAGATCTTCGTGAAGTTTTTCATTTTCTCTGAGCAAATATACACGATCGTGGTCGACATCGCCTAATCGTTTTTCTATGTCATTGTGATGTCGCTCCTCGTTTTGTAACGTATTGTCATGTTCGCGAATAGTCTTTTTCATACTCTCAATATCATGTTTTATGTCACTTAGGCCTCCTTCCAGGGATGTAAGTCTATCGTTAATGTTGTCTAAGATACTTAATTTTGCCAACTGTTGGCCTGTTTGCTGCTGAAAATGTTCAAATCTTTGATTAAGAACACTTAATGTTGACATCAACATATCGAACGCAACCATAGGTGGGTTTGACTGGTTTGTTTGTAAGTTGTTGTTATTTACGGGAAGCTGTGTATTTTGAGGAAGATTCGGAGGTGGTGGTCTCACTAATTGGGTTGTCTGGGGTCCACATGGTGTTGATGAAATATAAACCGGCGACTGGGTTTGTCTTGGGAACTCCACCGATGTATGTTGAAAAAAGGGGGGAGGTCCAGGTCCAGGTCCCAGTGCAACTGGTACGTGTTGATTGTTTGTAGTAAAGTCAAAAGGATTCATCAAATTTATGCCTAGAGAGTCATTTGTATTATTGAAAGTTTGGGAAATATCCTGATATTGAAATTGCGGGATGGAAGTGTTCATGGCCATTGTTACTGTTTGTTTTGGTGGCGGGGTCAGGCCTGACTTTGAGCTTCTGTTCCTTCGTCTTTTGTTATTTTTTGAATTTTTGCCCATTTAATACACCGGTTTAATCACTGCAACAGATTTAACACTTAACTGCACCTTTTCCATCGTTGTGGACTCATATTTCAACCTCAATCTCTCCTGCTAAAGATTTCGTGTCCGTTCAGTCCGCCATTTTTAAATCGATTTTTAACGGGACGACAGACGTCGACGGACGCCAAGTGATAGAAATAGCCCACGTTGAGCTAAAAATGATAGGAAAATCAATATTTTCACCTTATTTACAAAATTTCGATAGATCCTTATTTTATATTTAGAATATTTAAAAGTCTATGAAAATCTAGGATTTCCACAAATTTTAAGAAAATCTTTGGAGTAGATTTTTTTAGATAGAAGAAAATATGAATTTTATGATTCTATATGAAAGAGTACAAAACATGCATTTTTAAAAAGAAAATTCTACAAAAACTCTTACGGTTAACTTATGATTTTATTATCCAGATTTAAAGAACCATTCAAGGGCTAACATTCATCAAAATTTAAGAAAATTTAATGGACAAAATTTTGACACCCAATCTACCTTAAGGTTCATCTGCACCTTTCTTTAAAACATGGCGTTATTTTTAATCTATTTTCAGTATATGCACAGCCAAAACTGCACATAAATTTGAAATATAAAGTGTAGCTGGACCTAGATATAAAAAATTCTTACCTTTTCTCTATGAAGTCTTTCCGAAAAAATCCTTTATTTTAGAGATCTCTTTTTTCTCCGCTTTTAAAAACCCCCGATTTAAGGCTAATATCACTTTCACCCTTTCTTGTGGCCTCAAATTTCATGCAACTTTCAATAAGAGATTTAACCAAAAGTGTTCACCTCGTTTCATGTAAGAGGCACAATAGGGATAGTTTGTCCTTTTTCAATTTAAAATCTTAACAGGAAAAAAAAGAGATCTTTATTTTTAAGGAACTTAAAATGAAAAATTGATAGAAATTGAATCAGAAATTACCATATCTAGGTACAGCTATGCTTTATTTCATTATTTTATTTGTAGTTTTTGTTCTGCATATACTAAAAAATAGGTAGAAAATTTCGCTATTTTTATCGAAAGGTACAGATGAACCTTAAAATTTAAACAAACAACCAAAAACCAAAATATAAGCAAAACTATATACACCTAAAAACTATCTTAACTCAGTTTATAATTCCCGTTTATCAATCGAATTTATACTTGAAATGAAAATAATATGCTTTGAAATAAATCTAGTGCTTAAGACAGAGATTCAAATGCAAACATTCAATTTCATCAAGATTATTGTTACCAAATATCTAGGTCACTTTAGATTCATAAATAATATTAATTTATGGTTTTTACATGATTGCATTTTTAAAATTGGATGCAAAACTTTTCTGTGTGTGGTCTTCATAGGAAAACCTTCACTGCATTACAATTTTCCCGATATTTATAAAACGCATAATATTGATAAAATCATATTGATTTTTGTATGCATCTTAATAATTTGCCAATTCATCGTGTAGCAGGAAAACCTTTTAAATATATATCTTTTTGATATAATTGTCATGAAAAGTCAACAATAAATAAATCTACGTGACCTATATTATGAGGCATTCGGTCTTAATTTTAACTTTAAGTATGATTTAAATGGTAAAAAAACCCTTAAAAATAAACGTTTTTGCACAAAATATCAAAGTGTTTATAGCCTAACTCATTCGTCATACTAAACTCTACGTCATGGGTTTAAACGTTCATTACTATGACCTTCAATTGAAGTGAGGTCTTGTCAGTTAAAAACTTTTCGAAAAATATTGCCATCTAAAACGTTACTACAAAAAAAAAGAAAATAAGAAAAGAAATTATATAATTATTTCTGTTAGTATTTGAAATTTAATTATAATTTGATAGAATCGTTCAAACAACGACTTGATTGATTTGCGTTTAAATTAATTTTCATTTTTTACTTTATTTTAAATTTTATATGTTTTTTATGACACTTAAATTTTGCCGAAAATAACCAGAAACTCTAATACGATGTGTATTATTGTGCTTTTTGATATGTCTTAGGGAGCGACGATTTGATTTTTGGGGATGGTAAAATTTAAAATTAAAAGGCAGGATATTGTCTTTTTGAGAAAAAATCAAAGATTACGGTGTTGAAAATAATAATTGGCAGGATGCAACTGATAATGGAACAATTAGGGATTACATAGATTTAAGTATAGAGGACTGAAAAAGAACAAGGGATCATTTGCAACATTTTACTTAATTAAAACTTTTGTAGTTTTCGCATGTTTATACTAGCAAAAGATTTTCACTATCTGCAATACGGCCTACGGCAAGGTGAACAAAAAAAATCAAGAAGAAAACCACATCGAAAAAGGGCATGACGAAAACATATTGTAAGCCTCTCCTCGGAAGAATCAAATAGTTGGTGATAATGTGTCATTTTCGATTTGAATTCAAAGCCCATATTCATATCAAATCGACGATTTGCCTAACCCATAATTATATTCAGTTAACTATAAAGAAGGTCATATTTATATACAATAAATAGAAAATAAAAACAGAGCGAAGAAGCAAATGTTAATAGAAAACATATTGTCATAAGTATTTATAAATATAAAGCTCATGGAGCATATCTATATCATATTGGACAATTCGTAACCCATATTTATATCGAACCTGATTTGTTCAATGAAAATGAAAAAAGATGCCCATTTTTATATAGAATTGTCTAAAAACTATACCCATTTCAATTTAAATTTTCCAAAAAAGACCTACCCATATTTTTGGCATGCATATATACGTTCACCTTTGAATAGGAAGTTCTTCACATCCCGGGTCAATGTAACTTCGCCTCTTACAAACGACACTTGATAGCTCAGTCGAAGAAGCACAAAAACTCCGGGCAAAAACTCAACCCAAAGTCTTGATTAAATGCCTTAACAAAGTCATTTAATTATCTATTATCACGCGGGATATATCTGCCTTTCTCTGACATTTTTAGATTTATTATCCCTAGTCGGTCATCTTGTTGGAATTTGCATTTCCTTTCAGTTATTAGAATTAGAATGGGTTGAAGTTCGACTTTTTTTTTATTCTAAACACTAAAACAGACAACTATAGAATAAATAAATAAATAAATAAATATTCTGTCCTCGTCAGTCGATGTGTGAACATCTTTTTACTTTTTAGCCCCTGAAGAAGGACTTTATGTCAGAAAATTTGGGCATTCTTGTTTTATTTGTTTCGAAGGTTTTATTTCTTTATATTTCTTATTTAGTTTTTACCTTTTAAATGTGGCTTATCAATTATAGAATAGTTTTCATGGAAAAAAATCAGACACTGAACCTAGTAAATGCTAACCATTTATATCTTAATGCTTAATTAAAATTTTGAAAAACTAAGCATTCATTATTAACTAGGCATTCTCAATTATCATCTAGAATTAATGATTGCTGTCTGCTCTCATACATAACGCTCCTCTCATGCTATTAAAGACAACTGGGCACTGCAGGTTTGGTAAGTGTAGCACCTGTTAATTCCCCATCCAGTGGGCTAAATAAACCGACCTTATTTATCCCTTTTAACAGGGGGTAAAAAAGTGCGAATGGGCGTACATGTGTCCCACACCCACCTAATCGTTATTTTACGTTAAGGGTAACACCCCCTCTATGTTCATTTGCCTGATATGACGAAATTCGTGCTGATTGAGCTATTTATAACTAAATAAACAAATAACTAGTTTATTAAAGGAATTGGAGTAAATGAAGATGAGACCACAACACATATATTAACTCCAACTGCAATTGATTTTTATGAGCTGTATGGCGATTTCGGAAAATTATTCCTCCTTAGCGGCAATAGAACTCAAACTAAGGAAATCCACAATTCAACTTACAACTATCTAACTAACTAACTAACTAACTAACTACCCTCATCTCATATGTAACAACTTTTTTTATTGCAGCTGCTGGAACAATAATCGGGGGGAGGAGACTGGAATCCCCTTTCACCTATGTTTATCTGTTTAACAGACCAGCAAGGACCAATGAAATGCACGATGACATACAGAATCTACAAAGATCTGCTGAAATCGCCACCAAGGCAACATACAAAATTCTATCAAGGTAGAATATAATCAAAGTACCGTTAGTATTGAGTATTTTGAAGTTTCACAAGGAAAAAACCCAATCTGATTCAAGAGGACAAATAAAACGAGAATTTAACTGAACATTGGACCAGAATAAAATAAAATTCATTAATGTAAACAAAATAGACTAGAATAAAAAATGGAAAATTTCTGAAAAAAAAGTATGCCCCGTGGACTTTAGTATATTACTATACTTTGGATACGTAACTTCCAAGACAAATGGATATGGGAACACAGCTACAAAAATAATTGTTTTCTTAGAGTAAATTAATACTAAATGTATCTAACACGCATTTGATGTGTAAAAGAATAATCAGAGATGTGCCTGTCACAGTCGGCGATAAGTATAAAGAGCCAACAGTAAAAACTCAGTAAAATCGGCTTCTTTTAGAAGGAACTTTTTGTTTACCATTAGAAAACCCTTTGACTTAATTCTTTCACCATCATAATGTATCCCCACACAATATTTTACATTTCTAGAGGCGGTGTTGCCGATGTCAACTTGTTCAAGAAGATAATGAATCCTGTCTGCGCCCTACCAAAAGTACTTTGCAAGCCAAAGTTCCCCTATCGGACACAAGACGGAAGTTGTAACAATTTAAATGCCCCATTGTGGGGCAGAAAGTTGACTGCTCAAGCTCGTTTTCTACCTCCTCAATATGGCGATAGTAAGTTTCAGTTCGTTATTTCCGTTTTCTTTACATGCCCAGAAACGAATATGATTTCGATATTGTCGACATTAACATCAATGATCCGAAGTCGAGTTGAAATGTCCATTTCATTATTATGACAACCTTTGCAACAATGGTCAACGACAATAAAAATGGACGGTTTTTGTTAAACGCAAAGTACAGGAAGTAGCGTGGCATCGTTTTTCACACCAAAAAACTCCATGCTGATGTCGTAAACTAAATGTACGATTTTTTTATTTTCCAGCCAATGATAGCATTGCATTGGCAAATTTGGATTAAACATACATGCATAAAAAAAACCGCATCACATTGCTTAGAAACATGGATGTACTGTTGCTTATATTACAGATCTGTTTAAATGTTATTGTGCATTGGTCAATGTCGAAAAGTGACTAGCAATTTATTTCTTTTCAGAATTTAATTTAGGATATACACCACGGATATTCAGTCAAGCTGGTGGAGAATTGCCTAATCCAAGATTTATTTCAAACAAGTTTTACTCATGTGGAAAAAGTTGCCCCCTCAGTCCAATCTTTAACATAGCATTTTCTGTATTTGCACAGTTTCTTACACATGATATGATGAAAGCTCCAACTATTATGGGTAAGGTTATTTGACTTTAAGTAAAAACCTATGTCGAAATTTCCTTTATTTATATCAAAGATCAGAATTATTTCTTCATCAGTCCAAATTTTAATGCTGCATTCGTACAGTTTATCAAACATGACCTTTTGTACATTTATTAAAATCATTTCATTATGTGCATCGTGTCTTTTTGGCACATATTCCATATTCTTTCGTTTTTAATATGATTAAAAATCCAAAATCTTCGAGAGCCAAGGATATCTATCTGTAGAGGATAATGTCTTGGTTGTGTCTTTGCATGAGTTAGCCAAGAATATCTGTTTTTAGAAGATGGTTTTATAATTGTTTGTCTTGGGTGTGTCTCGAGGATAATAATTTTCGCTATTAGCCATAAAAATGTGACTCGAAAAGAGGGTTAGCTTATTGTATTGTTTTGGTTGAATCTTTGCTCTTTGCCAGCCAATTGGATCTGACTTGGGAAGATTGTATTCTAACTATGTTGTCTTGGCTTTGTCTTGAGCTTAATCATTTTTGCCAGCCAGGGGTATCCGACTTTAGAAGACGGTATTCTAACTATGATGTCTTGGCTGTGTCGTGAGGTTAATCATTTTTGCCACCTTAGGGTATCCGATTTTAGAGGATGGCTTTCTTGTTGTCTTGTGCTGGCTTTGTCTTTAGTTTTAGCATCTTTGCTGGCCAAGGATATCTTGATTGATGGGTTTTCTAAGTTTAACATTTGAGGGCACGTAATTCAACAGAAAATTTACGTTAAACAGTTTCACATTAATGCTTAAATTTAACGTCAAATTAGAGTTACATTATTAACTTAATGTAAGAGCTTAACGTAAACTTAACAATTTGCATGTGTATGTAAGTACTGTTTCATTATGAAATATTTCGTTTTATTTTATTTTTTCTAGGAAATCCAGACATTGAATGTTGCAAAGGAAACAAACCGGTTGATAGGTAAATTCTATTCAAGTGTATTTTTTACTAAAAGCAAACTTTTCAAGCACTAATTTGGTGTGGATAGAGTATGTTTTTTTAAATGACATTGGTTTTTGGAGGTATACTGATTACTAACAGCAAACATATTCGCAAACGTATTCACTAGTAAAGGGGAAACTAACTAACACTAGATAGTTTTAGAAAAGTGGAATTTGGAAAGTTTCATGTATTGATCAGAGACATACATACCATAGGAAAGATAAATCAAAAACTTGTCATTTATTTTATTTAAAAAATTTCTACGAATTTCATTTCATAATCATATGTCAATAAAAAGGTATTATACTTACGATTGTGAATTGCTTTCATTTAAGACCAGAGTGTTTCCCATTTGAGGTTCCAAAAGGAGAATTTATGTTTACCTGTATGAGTTTGGTCAGATCATCACCTGCACCCTATAAAAACTGTGCTCCAGGTATATTAGCTTATAATATTTAAACAAAACTGTTCTTGGTTCAATATTCGTCAGGGGTGGACATTTCATGAACAGTTGTTTTTCCTGATTATCTCGAGACAAGAAACGATGCTGATCCTTAAGAATTTACAAAAACAGTCCGTCTCGACTATGGGAAATAAAATACCCCATGCACTTTTATGACACCCTCGTAAGGTCTGATAAAAGTCGGCTCAATAGTTGCCGCTCCGAATACACGCTTGTAGCTTAAAGCCTGTTTCGCAATCCAGTATGAATTAGTAAATATAAATTACCTCAAAGTTCCAGACAATAAATTTTGCTACGCCTGACGCGCGTTTCGTCTATTCAGAGGCGCTCTACCAAAAGTTGAAAATGCCAAACACTATATGAATATGAAAAGCAAAGAATAATACCAAAAAATGTCGAACGATAAACCAAATTATGACTAAGACCAACCTATGTCTGGGGTAGGAAGAACCTTAGAGTTTTGACAATTTTGAAATTTAAACGGATAATTAATAGCTTTGATGTATTCGTCAACACAAAAGTGTTGATGCCGGAGCGGGTTAACCGCTATGAATTTAAAACTCCACCAGCAGCACTTACCGCCACGGATGTAAGAAATATAAGTTAAACCGTACAAAAGTGTGAACTTTCTAATAAAATAATATTGGTGAGGGTTTAACAATGCAAATGCATT
The DNA here is from genome assembly GCA_963971305.1 of Arcuatula senhousia. Lineage (NCBI taxonomy): Eukaryota > Metazoa > Mollusca > Bivalvia > Mytilida > Mytilidae > Arcuatula > Arcuatula senhousia. The sequence goes on from OZ020308.1 coordinate 33,907,904, forward strand.
TTATGAAAGAGAGAAAGAAAGAAAGAATCCAAAAAGTACCAATGAGACATTCGAAAATCTCATGGTTGCTTTTTATTGAACGGTTAAATAGAGATTTCTCAACTTCATACGGTTGCTTTCGTACAACGAAAGGGGAGCGGTTATTGGTCATGCAGTCGAATTGAGATGAAAACAAGCTTATTGTGCACAAGTTTCCCGTAGTAAAGCTAGAATTAAAATATATTTTTAGTTTTGAATTGATTTTTCTTTTTATATTTTTCAAAAATTTGTTTTTAAATAGAATATGAACTCAAATTTTTGTTTGGTCTTTAGTTAGTCCAACGAATCGTTCTTTGAAAAGTAACCGTTGAGTAACGGTTGTGTTACGTACCGCAGTGACAAGTGAACCTTTCTCGGGGATTAGCTCTGATTACCTTTTTTAAAATTTTAATCCCCCTAGCGGCCAGGTAAAATTTGAAAAATAAAGTTACCAAGAACTAATTTGAAGGGGGGATACGACTTTTTTTTGTCAGAATTATTTTTGCGCAGTGCGCCAAAAATATTGATAATGATAATATAAATGCTGGATGTCCGTACGTGTGTGTACATGTGGTCCGTAACATTTTTTTTTGCATCAGATAAATGTATCATGTATTTGCAGACAGGGATCTCATACATATAATGGTAGAATGCATGTACGTTTTCAGGTCTGTCGCCTTCATAGGTTAACCGAGCCAACTTAGATTTTTTTTGCACTCGGCAGGGGACCCAAATTCCGTTCTTGTTCAATTAGCAGAAATTCTTCTTTATAATATTTTTTCTTCAACACTCTAACCGTTTAAATCTTTTTCTTTACTTCTGGTTTTCTCAAAAACTTTTTCCTACAAACTAAAATTTATAATGAGAAACAATACAACCCCTCCTTTCTCCTTTTCAAGTTTAATGGTTGGCACTTTTTTTTATAATAATATTAACTATACATTTTACTCAGATTCAAATGCATCTCAACTTTGTATAGTGTTGGGGAATTCACTTTATCTGTGCACTAAAGCGGTCACAAAGACGAACAATGTCTATGTCGAGCTTACTGAACTTAGCTCTTCTTCTTTCTAATATAGATAAATTAACGAATTCGTATTCAAAATTTCATTTAACCCTTTACAGTCTTAGTCGGCTCGGAAAACATGAAGTGGGTATAACTCAATGACATTATGCTAAAGCAATTAACCAAATTAAAAATTAATCCTAACACAAGACGCAGAGGATATAAGTTACAAAAAATTTGAACAAACAGATAGAGACACACGGATGGACGAAGGACAAGTAATTGGGAATATTTCCCCCTTTTTTAGAAGTGGGAGTATAATAATACTTTTCTATGATAATGATAAATTTTATAGAAGAGTAACTAAAGAAAAAATCTAATCGGCTGTTTTTATAGCAGGGCTGTTAAAAAAAACCCAAATATTTATTAAGTCAAAAATTAAATGTAACAATCAATTAACCCTAATGCACATTATTATATCCCCGATTGAAAATTCGTCTGTCCTTCCATTAAATCCCAGGGTACCCATGTAATATTAACAACTCCTCCTAAACTTTCTAACAGAATTTCATAAAAAAAATTACACAATCCAACATGACAAACTGAAAATGTTCACTCCTACCTATTTTAATTTGTTATGGGTGGCGGATGGGGGACAGGGAAATCATTTGTGCTCACAGGTTTCTAGTTTTAGGTGATTTTTGAGGAGTTGAAGGTGTTTCGAATTTAAATACTATATAATGCTAAAAGACAAGTATAAAAATATCAATAACTGTTAAATCAAAGGGTTTTAAACACATGTAGTTATAGTTTTGAATTTTATTCCCTAATTTGTTTATTTCATGTACATTATTACAATGTTCCATTTTTGGAATTTTAATGAAAAAAATTAAATATTTAAAATTTTATTGAACTTGAAATTTGAAGATAGTATTTACAGTTACAAATGCCATTATGATACAGGATAGATAAGTTTAATAAAGTTATAATCGAGTTATCGACATACATGAACATTGGTTCATCAATAATTTCTCCCGAAAACGTGTTACGGTTATGATACGTAGCAACCGTGCCTGATACGTAGCAAGTCGAGAAATCTCTAATAAGAGAATGGTAGAGTACAATTGAATAAAGTCTCTTTGTTGTGTTTTATTTAATATATTAAAGTGAATCATTAGATAAGATCTCATTGTTGGTTTTTTGTAGGACATGAACAATTGAATAAAGTATCATTGTAATAAGATCTCATTGTTGTTTTTGTAGGACCAAGAGAACAGGTGAATGAGGTCTCCTCTTATCTTGACCTTTCACAGATTTATGGTGTAAATAACCTTCAGCACAAAGAGCTTGTTGACCCTACTACAGGTACAATATGGTTTTAATAAGTACAAGATAATGCGATTCTGAATAGTTTTACGCAACACAACCAACAAAAACAAGCGGTAATTTACAAAATCTACAATTGAAGACAATCAGCAACCTTTAATGTGACATGCTGCTCGCCTTCTTGTATGGGCAAAGATTTATTATTAAATGCGTAAGATTCCCAAAATCCCAAAAGTATTAGCGAATAACCCATTTCCGGATATAGAATACTGAACAAACAGAGGACAGGGACAAACATGAGAAGCCGTGGAACTAATTGACCATTACATGTAATGTCATAAATTGACGAAGTCAGTAAACAGGAAATAGATGAGCGACAGACCAGAAATCGATTCAAACATTATGGGACATCATGCCTATAGACGATCTTCCAATTTCGATTTTTTTGGTAATTGTCGAAATCTTACCTCAAATTACTGGATAACTGGTTGCCGACGTCAGTTGCAAGTAAAATGGAATTTTTAAATTTCATTATTTAAGTGTAAATGAATTGGTTTGAAAGTACCCTCCGAGTGAAACAAATTAATTCATTTCATGTTTGTTTGTTTTCCATTAGAAAACACATTTAATAAATTGATAGAATAATCCAGTCCCTGTGATCTCTTCTAAACAAGCTGCCATTTTACCCCCATTGACCTCTCGTGACCCCTATTCTAACATCCGGAACGTTCCGGAATGGCACTTTTGGAAGATCGTCTATTGCTGCATACCAAATATCAATAGACTGTGATAAGATGTTTCTGAGGAAAGTGTTCCGAAAATTTTCTTCCATTGACCATCAATGTAAAAAATAAATTAGTCAGTAAACAGGAAGTAGATGAGCAACAGTCCCAAAAATTATCCAATATTATGCGACCTCACGCTAATTCTGCCTAACAAATATCAAAAGCTGCGGTAAGCAGTTGTTCGACTTTTACCATTTTATAACCCGTTTTTTTAAATTTGGCCATTTTCTTTTATTATGGAACCTCACGCTGATTCTGCCTAACAAATATTAAAAGGCTGCGGTAAGCAGTTGTTCGACATTTACCATTTTATAACCCGTTTTTTTTTTTTAAATTTGGCCATTTTCTTTTATCGTATTTTTAGGGATGTTATACACCAGCAAGGGTGGACTGCTACCTATTGGTCGACCAGAGGACTGTAGTGGAAACAGGAGCGAATGCTTTAGAACAGGTAATTAAATCTAGTAATTATGATAAGAGATGGATGGCTTGTACTCAATTTTTTGTTGTAAACTTTTTTCTCTTTTCATTTAATTGTTACTTTTACAAATCTAATGCTCGAGGTCTTGTGTCATGCAAAACGTGCGACCTTGACCTTATTGACCTTAAGTTTTTTCCTTAGTGTTCTAGGAGGCCCGCTTCATATTTACAATTTAGATTTATATCTCAATAAATGCTGTGTAGAAAGCTCTATGCTAAATGTGATTTTTTGCAGAAAAGCAGAGGACAATAATTTGTATTCTTTATCTTTTATATACAGTATAGGATCATTATTCTCTTAAAAAACTTTTTGGCTACTATTGTTTATTAGTAAACTAGTACCCTTAACACAACACCCATACACTCATAAAATTAATGTAAAGATCAAGTAAAGTTTTGAAACCATTTAAACTTTCTTATAGGTGACACAAGAGTTTCAGGAACGCCAGAAATGACAGTTTTTCACCATCTATTCCACTTTGAACACAACAGACTCGTACAGCTTCTTCATAAGATCAATCCTCATTGGAAGCCAGATCTGTTGTACGAAGAGGCCAGAAAAATCAACACAGCAGTATACCAACATATAATCTACAATGAATTTCTTCCACTATTTCTCGGAAAAGAAGCGGCCTTACAGCTTGGACTTTTGCCAACACCTAAAGGCTACAACACACAATACGACCCGAAAGCGAGCGCCGCCGTTCGGAACGAGTTCTCCACCGCGGCTTTCCGTTACGGCCATTCTCAGATAATAGACTTTACTGGTTCTGCTTACATCGATAGAACACTAGTTTTGAGGGTACCGTTGGTGAACGAATTTTTCAAAACAAGGAATATCAGGAATAAGAAAACTTTTGGCCCAACCGGTGTCTGTAGGTGGATGACTACGGAGCTAGCCGGTAAATTGGACCGGGTTGTTTCGGACACGGCTAGAAATCGAATGTTCGAAACTAAAACAATGTCTGGTTTCGATCTGTCTGCGATTGATATCCAGAGAGGACGAGATCATGGATTACCAGGATATAATGACGTCAGAAGATTCTGTGGTCTTAAACCCGCCTATGTTATTAAATCGGGACCTTTCGGGTTACCAGACCACGGACCGGAAGAAGCCATTCTTTTATCTAAAATTTACAAGTTAGTTTTTTCTCAAATTTTTATATCTTTTAATGGTGGACATATAGCATACGCGTTTCTTATTCAAAATGAGTATAACTAAAATATCCTTTATTGATGAAGAACAGCATTATTAGTGTTTCCTTTTGGTTTCTTTTTTACTTCATTGTTTTTTTGTTTTTGTTTGTTTGTTTGTTCTGTGCGTCAACATATTTACTCCATATTCCCTTCTTTTCAATTAAATTAATAAGATATACAGTTAAAAAACTATCAAAAATTAATTTTACCATTTTTACAACAGAAATCCAGAGGACATCGACCTGATTACCGGGGGCATGTCGGAGATTCATCTTCCTGGTGCTGCCGTCGGACCAACATTTTCATGCATTATAGGACTCCAGTTCAAATACTCCAAGATAGGAGATAGGTTCTTCTATGAAAACATGTTCCCGAGAATAGGATTTAGCCCAGGTAAGTACTCCAAGATGGTGTTTCCGAAAATAGGAAACATCACAGGTCAATACTCCAGCAGAACATGTTCCTGAAAACAGGATTAAGCCCAGTGAAATACTAGGAAATACTCTATAGCCCCGGTAGATACTCCAAGATAGGAGAAAGCATCATAGATATTTTATAAATAGAATATATCCCATGAAGATACTCTATGAGAAAATGGTCCCGAAAAGGAAATTACCCACGGTAAATACTCTTAGGTAGGAGAAAGGTGTTCTCTGAGTCCTTTTACCGAAAATAGGATTTACTCCAGAGGAAAATACATTGAAATAAATTATAGGTTCTTGTTCTTCATAGAGAAAATGTTCCCGATAATAAGATTTAGCACAGGTAAGCAGTCCGAAAACCGGTGGTATTTAAACAATAGAATGTGAGCTCTTCATCGGAAAAGATAGGAAAGTCAATTCGAATGTTTATCCTGGTTGTCAAGTGAATCAAAAGTTCTTTTTAGTACAAAATTTCTTCCAATTTTAAGTTATGCTGATAAAATAAACTTTTTTGAATTAAAAAGAGTTTTTAAAAGTAACAGATTGCATTTTAATGCATGTTATTATGTGGATATTTATGAAATGCATACGGTGCAAACTGAAATGGATCGCACAACTTTAACTTTTATATAAAAAATTGAAAAAAATCACACTATTTGTTTAAATGCATATCTTCCCATCTGCAAATTTTCAGACATGTACTGCAAGAGGTAAAGCCAAAATAAAATTAAGAAAAAGACCTATTTTTCTAGTCCGTCTTGACAACCTTCTTTTTAAAAGTACACGATTTACCTGTTGAATTCGATTATGTCATAGAACATGTTTACCTTTTTGACCGGTATCCGTAAATTGGGACCAACAGTATGTGAATTTGCATTGTATTGGAGTAAATGTCCAATTCAATATTCAGTCATCCGTTTTAAAAATAGGAATGCCTCCCATTTATCATGTTTATAATTTATTAAAGATAGAACTTGGTTGTGTCCCTTGAAAGTTTTTCATAGTTACACATTGAATTCAAATGGATCGTTATATGATAACAGTAAAATATAATTTTCAAACTAATATCTGTCGAAAGAACATGTAATAACCTAACAATCCCACAAGTTTCGAAAATGTACTGCAGGTATTACGCCTTGTGTGATTTTTTAAAGGTTGAGTTGACATTTTAATTTTTTCCAACGGCCAATAAGTTTCACTCGATTTGTTAAAATATACTCTTTTGTTGACCTTATAAACAACTGTTTACGCAACAGAAAAGATTCGTTAATAACATAACATGTCCAACGTATATGATAGTAGTCAAATCCATGCGTAATAAATGAAACTTGAAGATTGTTTATATGCCGTCGCCATCGTTGTTGTCATCGTTAAAAATTTAAAAACACATTAGCTGTTTTCTGCAGGGGAGATAATTGAATACCACTAGATATTAGACTGTAAGTACTCCAAGAATGCCGAAAGTATCAAATGCGTTTTCGAAAATATGATTTATTACAGGTAAGAACTCTAAGATGGAAAGAAGTTTTTCTAAGAGAACAATGCTCCCGAAAAGATACCGGTAGGAGATAGATTTTCTCTTAGAACATGTTCCCGAACAAAGGATTAAGCCCAGGTTTTGAAAATGAATGCTAGTTTTTGATTTTTGGCAAAATATAGAATGTCTAAAAAGTTTGACATTGAATACTACTTTAATGGATAAGGATGGAAGAATAATATTTTTACAGTATAGACTTGAACATGATCATATGAGCTATTTGTATGGATTTTTTTATCTCATTGACTCAATTACATGTATACAAATGTAAAGTACGGAAGCCCTGGAGGGACATTTTGAGTTAAGAGTTAGGAGTTACAACTTACTACTTAGCACTTATTTCTTTTTTTTTCTTCATACTTTTTTTTCAGGTCTGGATTTTGAAACTTGGGGGGGGGGTGGTGCTACATTGAAATAATATCGTCTTTTTGCCCCGCTTTTTTCTTGGTCCCATAAACATTAAAGTTTACGCGTAGGCTCTAAGCACTTTTCTCTGAAGCTGAAAATACAACGATCATAAGACCTTAATTTATACTGTTGTGCCAACACTCGTACACAAGTAGTCCAAGCCTTTTAGATGATACTAAAAATTAGAATAGAAGGATATGGAGTACGCATGAATGACACAGAATCCGTCCGACAAAAACATATTAATATGAACAAAAGCAAAAGAAACAGCCGCGACTTATATATCTTCCTAACAATGATAGAACTTCACCTACAAATGTTTAGTCATTCCTACAGCGGGAGTCGAACCCATACTGAAATATCTATGAGATTACAGTCAACAGCAGTTGTGGCTATGTATATGGGGTCTTAGACCACCTTTCCAGCAAGCTATAGGCTCTATTAAAAGCAGCTCTTCCTGATCAAATCATGTTATTTTCTCGTAAATTAGAACTATATTTTTGATCTACTATTTTGTTTGTGTATAAAAATTCTGACCTCACTGTACAAATATTTCCACATATATACAGACAAGTATAAAATTCAATATTCACACCAGTATTTAAAAAATAAGGGAAATACGTCACTTTGCTAAACTGTATAGATTAAAATGAATGAGAGCCCTACTACCGATTGTGGATATGAACACTATCTAAAACAGCAATGAACAAGTCATGTATTCTTATAAACGCTTATAATAAAACTTTTTTTTTCAATACAAATTGTTGTTAAACATAAAATCTATAATTGTTATGAGGACGGTGAGCCTCTGGGAGCCACCTGTTTTTTTCCGCTTGCGAAGAAGCAGGGGTACTGCCTAAAACGTGAATATCAACAATAATTGAGACATATTTTTATTACTTATTACTTCTAACTTATTTGTTATTACTTATTTCTTATTTGTTATTTCTTATTTGTTACCACTTATTACTTATTTCTTATTACTTATTTGTTATTACTTATAACTAATTTGTTATTACTTATTAATTATTTGTTATCACTTAATACTTATTTGTTATTACTTAATTGTTAAAAGTTATAACAAATATTAACTTCGATAGGTCGATTCGAGGTATATTTTTAGGCAGTACCCCCGCGTCTCGCATCCGGATCAAAGACGACTAGCCCTTTTTTTTAACCAGGCTCGCTGTTCTGATAAAAAGATGATAGATTTTAATGAAACATTACCGATAGTTAATAAAAATTAAGTGATAAATAACAATTAGTATTTAAGAAATGTTTTTATTTCAATTTTCTATAAGTATACGTGTGTATTTTTTAGATACCAAAATCAGGATTAGGGCTTTGTTTATGTTGAACCCTGCAGTCTAGCAAAGTGGCGTATTTTCCCTTATTTAATGCTACAAGTGTCAATACATGTATTAAAATTGATACTCGTCTGCATATAGAAATAGCTGTACAGCCATAGTGAGACTCAGACTTTTTATACGCACACTATCAAATTTCTAGTATCAATTACATGTAAAAGGCTAGGGCTACTTGTGGACGAGTGTTGGCACTACAGTATAAATTAAGGTCTTAAGATCGTTATATTTTCAGATTTAGAGAAAAGTGCTTACACACTTTAATGTGTAAACTTTAATGTACGTGGAACCAAGCAAAATCAATGTAGCACCCCCCCCCCCAAGTTTTTGAGTTAAGAGTTAGGAGTTACAACTTACTACTTAGCACTTATTTCTTATGACTGATTTGGTTTTTTTTTATACTTTTTTTCACGTCTGGATTTTGAAACTTAGGGGGGGGGTGCTACATTGAAATAATATCGTCTTTTTGCCCCGCTTTTTTCTTTGTCCCACAAACATTAAAGTTTACGCGTAGGCTTTAAGGACTTTTCTCTGAAGCTGAAAATATAACGATCATAAGACCTTAATTTATATTGTTGTGCCAACACTCGTACACAAGTAGTCCAAGCCTTTTAGATGATACTAAAAATTAGAATAGAAGGATATGGAGTACGCATGAATGACACAGAATCTGTCCGACAAAAAACATACTAATATGAACAATACGAACCCATACTGAAATATCTATGAGAATACAGTCAACAGCCGTTGTGGCTATGTATATGGCGTCTTAAACCACCTTTCCAGCAAGCTAAAGGCTCTATTAAAAGCAGCTCTTCCTGATCAAATGCTATTTTCTCGTAAATTAGAACTATATGTTTGATCAACAATTTTGTTTGTGTATAAAAATTCTGACCTCACTGTATAAATATTTCCACATATATACAGACAAGTATGAAATTCAATATTCACACCAGTAATTAAAAAATAACGGAAATACGTCACTTTGCTAAACTGAATGAGAGCCCTACTACCGATTGTGGATATGAACACTATCTAAAACAGCAATGCACAAGTCGTGTATTCTTATAAACGCTTATAATAAACTTTTTTTTCAATACAAATTGTTGTGAAACATAAAATCTATAATTGTTACTCTGGGAGCTACCTGTTTTTTATCCGCTTGCGAGGAAGCAGGGGTACTGCCTAAAACGTGAATATCAACATTGATTGAGACATATTTTTTATTACTTATTACTTATTACTTATTTGTTATTACTTATTTCTTATTTGTTATTTCTTAATTTGTTACCACTTATTACTTAGTTTTTATAACTTATTACTTAGTTTTTATTACTTATTTGTTATTACTTATAACTAATTTGTTGTTACTTATTACTTATTTGTTATCACTTAATACTTATTTGTTATTACTTATTTGTATAAAGTAATAACAAATATTAACTTCGATAGGTCGATTCGAGGTATAGTTTTAGGCAGTACCTTCGCGTCTCGCATCCGGATCAAAGACGACTAGCCCTTTTTACAAGGCTCGCTGTTCTGATGAAAAGATGATAGATTTTAGCGAAACATTACCGATAGTTAATAAAAAATTAAGTGCTAAATAACAATTAGTATTTAAGAAATGTTTTTATTTCAATTTTCTATAAGTATACGTGTGTATTTTTTAGATAGTTTTTATACCAAAATCAGGATTAGGGCTTTGTTCATGTTGAACTCTGCAGTTTAGCAAAGTGGCGTATTTCCCCTTATTTTATGTTACAAGTGTCTCTACATGTATTAAAATTGATACTCGTCTGTATATAAAACAAGTTGTACAGTCATAGTGAGAGTCAGACTTTTAATTCGCACGTTATCAAATTTTTCTATTTTGATTTCTAGCATCATTTACATGTAAAAGGCTAGGGATACTTGTGTACGAGTGTTGGCACAACAGTGTAAATTAAGGCCTTTAGATCGTAATATTTTCAGATTCAGAGGAAAGTGCTTACACACTTCAATGTGTAAACTTTAATGTACGTGGAACCAAGCAAAATCAATGTAGCACCCCCCCCCCCCCCCAAGTTGCAAAATACAGACCTGAAAAAAAGTATTTTAATCATAAGAAATAAGTGCTAATTAGTAAGTTGTAACTCCTAATTCTTAACTTCTAACTTTTAACTCAAAATGTCCCTCCAGGGCTTCCGTACAAACCATTTATGAAAGAACATGTACAATAAAAAATCTTAAGTGAGGTGCAAGGCGACATAATTTTTTCTTTAAATCATGATTAAAAGTGACAAATTATAATCATTAGAGAGTATTTTTTAATATAAAAATTTCATTATATTATTCTGTTTTGATTGATGATGCTTAGTATTATGAATTATAAAAAAATATTAATGTTGAAATTCATTTTTTTTCAGTACAACTTAACTTTATTAAGCACCAGTCACTGTCCGCTTTGATGTGTCGAATCTTCAAAATGGGGACCATGCAGGAATCTGCTTTTATATCATCACTTCTTGGGTATGTATCAATCTGAAAATAAAACAATAGACAAATAATTTTGAACTATTTGAATTTCTAATATATGTATTAATTATGTAATTCTACTGTTGTTTTGTTATATTATTTGTTTTTGTCACAAACTCTGTCTAGATGTTTATATGACAATAAATTTGATTGATTGATTGATTGATTGATTGATTGATTGATTAATACGGATATACATACATCCGTAGCAAGAAAGTTTAAGGTGCGGATACAAAAAGAGGCATATAGGGCGTAGGCCCCCTAAACCTGACATTATATTTTGGGGCACAAATTCACGTCAAAAACACTTAAAATTTTCGCACCATTCTTGGTATTTTACAAAACATAGCGTACTTTAAACAAATTTTAGCTCCTATCCCAACTTTCTGTAGGGGGTCGGGCGGTTGAACCCCTCGGACTCCTCTTGGCTACAGTCATTATATGTGAAAGTGTTGAGAACTTGAATGGTGGATACTATTTGTCCCTTTCAAAATTGAATTTGGACAAACACCTTCCTTTCTAAAACAAATATTAAAATTGCATTATATGAGATAAGATACACATTCTTTGTTATACGATATAACATTCTTTGTTAGCATACTTGAATCTATAAATTAAACCGCTCTTGATACAACAAGAAAAACAAAACAAAAAGAAATGAATAAAACAGGGATAGACACAGGTGAATTTAATACAAAGCTAGACAAAAACCCAAACTGAAACTGAAAACAAAGCGTGCATACTATCGTTTCTGCAATGCACAAATAAAAGACGTGTAAACTGGAATTTGTTTCCTTTTCTTGGCTCCATATATACAAACACTTTTCATATTTTCAAATGGTGCATATTAAATCGACAAATATAGTTTTAATCCGTTTTCATGGATGCAAAGTTTTTGTGTGGAAACACGAAAATAATTGAATCGATCCACTTACATGTAAAAGGCAAGAGGATTGTTGCAACTCTGAAGCGTAAATGAAAATACATTTTCTTTTGTATTTGTTTTTACTATTACAGTACCATTGTTTTCTTTTTCAGACAATTGCAGGTTCCATGCGAAAAGTATCCAGCATTTGGTTTCTTCGAATTATCAGCATGGAAGGAATTTATGCAATTAAAATATTAAATTTAGAAGAAATGAAACATATTCATAAATGAATAAAATACGGGATATGTTAACTATTGTATTAATAAACCTCTTTTTCTATAATTTCGATGTGCATTGTTTATGAAGGAGAGCAGATTCCAAAGATAAAAATCACACGTAGCTTTGTCTATAGGACAATACATTGTGTCTGGTAGTACTATAAGTATCCCCCAACCCTTAATCATAACCCAAGATTACCAAGTTGTTTATACGAATGATCTTTGCTCTAGCTCGTTGTTCTGTTCGGCCAATAAAAAACAATTTTGATTAAAATTAGAATTCAACTAATTTTTTAACTGAAAAAGCCGAGAATATTTGATATCTTAGACAACCAGAATGGAGATTTTCTTTGATAGTTTTTGATGGTGCATTGTATCTATATTAGTTTGGGACGATTGCAAGACGGCCGTGAGCAGCTACCTCTGGTCACATTGAAGTCTGTGTGCTGCTTTCTAGCGTGGTGGCTTTTTTTTACCGCTTATTGGTGTGTGTGAAAAAAAACACACAAATACCATATCTTGATTTTAAGGACAATGAAGATATAGTTTGATCTTTGAAAACAAAGACTTGACGGGATGTTTATGTGAAAACTATCTGAAAAATATATATTTCAGTTCTCAAAATAATGTCCAAGATCATTGAACAAGGGCAAATGCTCATCTATAATAAGTCTTCAACGACCGTGTCTTTGTATTAAAAGATATTTGGTTCACAGAAAGAGAATGAGTCGCCAGCCTGAATTAAACTGCTTTATACCCTACAGTACCATATATGTTAAGGGTGCAAGAAGCTAACTGGCAGATATCAAGAGACTGTAGCATATGTGATTTTGTATTCGCTGTTTGAAGGTTTAAGCATGTAGAATTTTTTCCATCTGCAATAGTTTTCATTCTATATATAAGCCAAAAAACATGAAAAACGCTAAAATTTCCAGTCACCTTTTAAGAGGCTATAGTAGAACTTTTCGTGCTGGAAGATGAAAGTTACATCAGATTTCCAAAGTTTTTGATTTATAAGCCAAAAACTGGGACCTGACTCCATGTTCTATTTCTAAGATCAGCGGCCATGTTGCTTGGTCGGAAGTCAATGTTTTTGCAATTTTGAAGGTGAACATCCAATATTTGATGCGGAAATTTTTTTAAGCAATCCCTTTTGTAGTTTCAAAGATTTATAAACAAAAGTTACGGCCGGCGGACACAAATAAACGGCAATAGCTCATAAGACGCTTCGGATCAGGTGAGTTAAAAATATTCGACCAACAACAAAAAATCGAAATAGAAGCCAAAGTTAGCACATCAAGAATATCAGCCATGAGCAGTGCAAAGAAAAAAAACTTGTATTCAAACCGATTTTTAATTCAGACAACCACACACTAGGTAAACGCTGTCCGCGAGAGCAAAGAACCAGACAAGTCCAACTACAGGGCGTATGATTATCCTCGGTGACCTCTGGTCCAAAAGAAGCGGTGTATCATGCGGTGATTTTAAAATTCCAAAGCGAATATCAATAAAGCAGGTTTTTTATGGTTTTGCTATTTTGCAAAAATCAAGACATCATTAGAATCTTACCCTTGCCGAGGAATCCTTACTAACCCGTCTTACATCTTATTTTTACATTATTATGGTTTAGCATATGGTTATCAAAAAACCTATATAATTTGATTTACAATAACAATTTCTAATAGTCACGACAGTGGTCATATCTAATTATTTGGTTCATTAATATTGCATTACATCTATACGACAAGACAGAATAGAATTTTGTTGCGGAATTTCTCTGTTTGTGGTACTTAAGATTAGAAAAATATCTTGGTGTCGGTATAGATTTCATACTATAAATCGTCAGACACTGCTGAGACACTGCTACCATTACAAAAAATGTTTTAAAAGTTTTCATTCGCTTTATTTTATTAAACCCTTTTCACTGAAATTTTTAATTATTATGTATCAAATAAAGGCATATTTTTTCAAACATTGCAACCAAAAAAAAACAATATATATCCGAAATGTGCTTTTCGTCAACAGTAAAAGAGCGAAATCTATGGAAGTCATACCTAACCAATAAAAATCAACCTCAAACCAAACAACGATTAACAACAAAAAACGAACACCCCCCCCCCCCCCCCCCCCGAATAAAAAAAAAGAACCAAGCACGCAGAAACAAACATTAGAAAAATGTCCCCAATAATACACAGCTACAGACAAACAAACAACAATCAAAGACAAAACACAAAACTTAGGTCAAATTTAAATATTAAATACAAACGAAAAGGGAAAAAAACTCAGCAAATCTGCATTGAAGATCTCAGAAAAATCTGTTTGTGCGCCATGTGATCTTTTATTTCAAATTCATCATAACAGATATTGATTGATCGACTGTTAGTTGTTTAATGTCCCGTCGGCAATATTGCAGCCATCGTCGGGATATAAATCATCAGCATTGGTATAGTGGCGGCTTAGCTGGAACTGTATATTAGAATGAATTTGTAATTTTTGTAAACATTCAACATTTGAAAAGTTCAACCATAAACTGAATTTATCAATCTTTTAACGTCCATTACACTTTTAAAAAAAAAGTTTTTATTCAAATAGTTTTTAACAACATTTGACACTCAGTAAAACGGAAGTTAGTTTCTTAAGAGCAATGAAACCACCCATTGGTGCTCATTATAGTTTACATTGTACAGTTTCACTTTCACAGATCATTTATTTATCTATACTCTTCAAAAAAGTTACGCATAGATAGAAAATTCCCCGTACGCTTAATGCAAATCGAAATAATTTCAAAACATTGTTGCTGAGCTGTTCTGCAACCGATTTTCACACAAAAAAAAATCCAGTAAAAAGAAAACAAAATAAGGATTATTGATTTATTTAGACCAAAATCCTAACTTCAATGGTTTTTAAGACATTGTGAGTAGAACACGACTAATGTTTTTCACGAATCATTTTGCATTGGTTTAAAAGGGAAATTGAATCGTAAAATGTACACTTGATTTCTTCTTGTAATATCTTAAAAAGCAGCGATATCACGATTTTATTCATTTAAACAAACAATCTCTATTTTGTTTTCTTTTTACTGGATTTTATTTCGTGAAAATCGGTTGCAGAACAGATCGGCAATAATCTTTTGAAATTGTTTCGATTTGCATTAAACGTACGGGGAATTTTCTATCTATGCGTAACTTTTTTGAAGAGTATATTAACCAAATTAAATACAACTTGTACACGGGCGTTCATTTATCCATACAGCTCGCCGTAAGTTAGGCAATAATGCACTCGAAATATTCGAATTACATATTACAAAATGGCGAAAGATAAGAAATAATCACTCCAATGTATAGACTCTTATTGTGTAATGGACTAAACATGTTCTCAAGTCACGAAAATTCAACTTTCTACGAAGTGTAAAAAAAAAACAAATTTAAATAGCGTTTAAAAAGTTTGCTTTCAATATCAATTGTAGGCATATAACTGGATTCCTTCTTGAACATATCCATAAAAAGGGGATCGGATATTGGCTTAAAAAAAGAGCAATACCTTGGTTCTTGTAAGAGGCAAAACATTCTCACTATGAGATTTCCGGGACGGTTGTATGAGTATCATTTGTTATTTGTACCAAAATGTCAACTTTAAAATCAATTAATGTAAAAAATCTCAATTCGGCATTTGGTACCATGCAAAATGCATGCAAAAAATAAGCTTCAATTCCTTTACAAATTTAAGGTCTCTAAATGGAATGATTAAACAATATAAAAATGCTTGATGTGATATTGGCTTAAAAAAAGAGCAATTCCTAGGTTCTTGTGAGAGGCAAAACATTCCCACTATGAGATTTCCGGGACGGTTGTATGAGTATCATTTGTTATTTGTACCAAAATGTCAACTTCAAAATCAATTAATGTAAAAAATCTCAATTCGGCATTTGGTACCATGCAAAAGTCATGCAAAAAATAAGCTTCAATTCCTTTACAAATTGAAGGTCTCTAAATGGAAAGATTAAACACTATAAAAATGCTTGATGTGATATGTTTACATCCTCACTGTTACAAAAAAAAAAAAAAAAAAAAAAAAAAAAAAAACGTAACATACGGTTTTAATCATCAAAACTCTAAATTAAGGCAATTTGCGCAACTCGGTCAAAAGTTGTCAGTAATACAGCAGTACTGTTCGGTTGCTTGGTCGGTTTGCCAATATTGAATATTCAGGCTTCAACAAAATTTCAGAAAGTTTGTACGATGTCTGATTGGAATCAGAAATTGTTTTAAATGCATGGAAGAAAAAAAGGCCAAGTTTCAGGATAATGCTCTTAGAAAAATAGACGCTGTGCTAACCTAAGCAAAGATGTTGCTTAATTATAAACGGCGAGGTGAATATGTCTGAATAATGCGATTAATTTCATAAAAGAGCAAAAAAAAAATAGAAGAAAAAAGAAGAAAAATAGAAAAAACAGTAAGAAAGGTTGAACAATTCCCAATCACAAACCGGTGCCTAACCGGTCATACTAATCAGCGCCCGAGGGCGCCCGAGGTGATATTTAGCGCCCGAGAGGAAAAATTAGCGCCCGAGCATTTATTTTTTATTAAAATGACTTAAATTTGATAAAATATCAGTAGCGGATCCAGAGGGGTGTCACCCGGTGCACGTGACACCCTCCCTGAGGTTCACAAGTATGGTTTCACTGGCACACTTTCTATATAATTCGATCACACAAGTCTTGCTTGATATGACTAACTGTATGTAAATTGCTAAATAAACATGCCATAGGTTAATTACAATGGACGCTTGTGACAACACTCATTTTACCTTTTGTTAATTAATTTTGATCAGTAATCGAAGGGTAAAATTTTGATAAATTAAAAAAATATATACATTTTCAATAATGACATAAAAGAATCTCTTCAAATTGTTTAATTTGTAAAAATCAACATCTTTATGGAGAAATAACGGTGTAAGGCTCTCGCTTATGGAAAGTTATGCATGAATTCCAACATTCTTGGAAATAATAATTGAGCCATGTTTTATACTGTTCAGAAATTTTAAGATTGATAAATTCATTAGTTGCATTTATGTATAAGAAATTGACGAAACCTTGGCCCCTGAAACATTGTTTTCTTAATTGTACGTGTTCACTTGCATAAAACGCAATGAGAGTCGATATTTTTGTACAACCATCTTCCGTCTATTAATGACCCTTTTACGAATCTCACCAGGGACCGACTTTCTGAATGTCAAAAACCCTTTCAGTTAATTTCGGATGGCAAATTAGCCCCCAGCAGCGCTAAGGCTTGTCAGTAAAAGTCCGCTAAAAAGCGCACAGAAAGCTGACCGGGGTGTGTGCACCAGGTTGTTGAATGAGACAGCTCTGCATGTCTGATTGAATACCGTGGTCGTCATGCTATAATACGGAAAACCTGACGGCTATCCATAGTGGTTCACCGTGTCGGGTAACATTCCTCGCACATTAAAGAACCCTGCTGTGGGTTTGGCTACATGTAATAGTAGGACCCGTAGGATCCTCCTGCAGGAAGCTGAATTACACGTTCATACCCATTAATCCTCAGATTTCCAGTGGAAGTCGAAATTTTCTTCCCTGATTGATTGCCCTTGAGTTCCTATTTCGAATTCCTTATCGCCATTTCATTTTCATTGTGTTCACCTCACTGACATAGCCGCCGAAATCGTACTACTTGAGAGTTTTGAAAGAATTTCGCAACCTGCTTCTCAAGTCTTTCATAGACGAATGACAATTCTGCCACCATACAGAGATCTACTATAAACGACATTTGATTGCTTCTTGAATACATCTGTGCTTCTTCCATGCCCTTTTCCATTTTGCCACTTTTAAAGCTTGGGTCATGACAATCCAATACACAGTTTTACATTTTTTTACGTTTGCCGCTTCGGAGGCTGCACTTGTAACTGTATGAACTGAAATTTTTCTCTAAGAAAGAACTATATTACCGACTTTACAAAGGTAAAATTATATTTTGTTTGATAATAAGTATGTAAGGTAACAGGGGCGATTGCCATGTTAATAGAATGATTTTGTTTTTCTAATCTTGAACTTTATGACTTTGGGTCATTTGGTGACACCCCTTTGAAAAAATCCTGGATCCGCCCCTGAATATTGTTGTTTGATTGCTAATTTTCAATGAAAGACGTAAGTAAATCACGCTGAGTAAATCGGAGCCACATTTTTTTGAAAAAAAGATGGGTCCACATGCTCCATTACATGCTTTAACATTAAGAGTCATTGTAAATATAAGACTTTTGAAACCCTATAAGATAATCAAACAGTAAGCTTATTCAGTATTAATTTGAAATACATTGTACCCCAAAGTGATACAGAAAATAGCACATTGATTTTTTTTTATGATTATAACGTTATATACATCAAAATTTATTGGTATCGGGAAGGGGGGTGCATTTGTAAAATCAGTAAAAGAAGACTTCCAACTGAACCTCCATAACAGATCCTCAACGATTGAAGGCGATCTGAAGGTCCTGTATAATTAAGTGATTATAAAGTTATTAACAATACATGTAGTTAATCTAATTAAAAACAGTGAATTTGACATTTATTGTACAAACATAAGTCACGCTCAAATGTTAATCAAATTTAATGTTATTAATTTTATTACTGATTAATATTATGATACATGACTAGCTTGGTACCAGATATTTAATTCATAAGTCCTTGATACATTTTTGTACACTGAGAACATTTTAAGTCTTTGTTAAACTTCACAATATTCACGTATTTCTTAAATTGAAAAACAATTTCTATTCTGTTAATAATGTATTTTCCATTCAGTATATAAATAGTTCCCGATCATACTTATATGACTGATTAAAGATGTAACTTCTCAAAACAAAATACATCTGATATATTTCTATTAACTATATTCATTTCCATCGCCAAAAATCTAAGGTAAATACTTTTCAGACTTTCAAAATATGTGCTCGGGCGCTAATTTTTCCGCTCGGGCGCTAAATTTCACCTCGGGCGCCCTCGGGCGTTAATTAGTATGACCCGTGCCTAACTAATGAACTACATTTGAAATTTCAGTAAAACAAGGGATTAATTAAAACTAACTTTTCTTATTTCGAGGTAAAACCTTGTGTCATAAGAATTCCGTCAGAATTTCCACCAAGCCAACTATATCTTGGTATTTTTCTATTATTTTATTACTTTTTTATCTTTTGTGTATTTCTGAAGGTACAGATAAGTTTATTTTTGATATTTTAGTTAGTCATTATTTTCAAAATTTATTACTTTCATAACTATATCGAATTTGTGCTCCTAGTTTTACGTTTTCCGGAAAAGGAAAGTGCTTCCCACAATTCCTGTTGCCATCGCCGCCATTCAGCAATAATTTGGGAAAGACGCTTCGTAAAACTGAAAATACGTTGTTTACCTTTCTTGATAGTCATCTTATTTCATCTGTAAACCTTGGGATGTGTTCCTAGCAAGATCAGGGTTTTAAAAATAACACATAAACTTTTATTTTTAAAATGAGTGCCACAACAGGAAAAAAGAAAGGAGGTGGTTTTCTCTCTCGACAGGCTAAAAATAAAGACAAAGGTCACCAATTAGAATCTTTAACAGAAGATGAATTGATCAAAAGAGACTCAATTAGCCCAGATGATGTGTTACGATTGAATAAAATAACAGAAAGTGAGTGAAAGCATTAGGTTTTAGAATTTTAAATGAATTCTGTTATGTCATCATTAGTTTAAAACATTACATTATTGTATTGTCATACTGTAGACAAGACAACTTTCATGCGCATGCGTGGACCGGGAAAGATGTGAAAATTTTTGGAGATCTTTTTCAAAAGTTTTTGTTTGAAATAGTGTTTAAATCAAATAACCAGTTCACTAAAAAACAGTAATATTGTAAATTCAACATTTCCTTGTAATCTTAGTTATAAAATATACATAAATTATCAATAATTTAAAAAGTTTTCATTCATCAGCAGATCGACTATACATTCATTCAAAATGTAAACAAACACATCGCAACTTCCGGTTAAAAAGAACATTTGCAATACACCGTGGAACTATCCTTTATCCACTTTATCTCCCTGTACTAACACTAGGCTTCCAACGTGTGATACCCTGTGCCCTTGAGTCGCCCAGGGGACGAAGATATAACACTTGAGAAATTAACACCTACCCCTCAGTGTGAGTGAGTCACTTTCTTTCTTCGAGCACTGCATAGAAAAACATCAAGTAAGTGTATTTTTAAAATTAGACATGTTTACTTTCTCCTTAGTGGTTTATCCACTACTTGTTATCCTTTGTAACAACCTGTGCTCCCCTTTATATTCAGGTAAAACCACTCAGCCAAACAAAAACATTCTGTTAAATCTACCATCTGAGCACTATCCCATAATTGAAGTACTGTCAAACCAACATGAGCCTCAGAGAAATTTGCACTACATCCAAATTTTAAATGTCATAAAATCCAAATCAGCCAACCCAGTGCATAAATATTTGTTTTTACTGCTAATTGCAATTTCATATGACACAGAGCCTAATCCAGGACCAAGAGCACCAAGATGGCCATGTGGAACATGTTCAAAAGCAGTAACATGGGCACAAAAAGCTGTTTGTTGTGACTCGTGTGATACATGGTACCACATAAACTGTCAAAATGTCTCTAAACACATGTATGTACTAATGAACAATAGTAACATAAGTTGGAATTGCATTCAATGTGGAATGCCAAACTTCTCATCTAGCTATTTTAATACATCAATAGAAACATCAAACAGTTATCAAAGTCTAAACCAGTCCTCAATCATAGAAAACATAGGTACCCCTACTGCCACATCATCACCAATCCCAAAGGGGAAACCTACATCTAATAAAGACCAACAAAAGACGAAAAAAGCACAGCAAAATAAAAACAAGAAACTCTTAAAAATCTTAAACCTTAATTTCCAATCTATCAAAAACAAAAAGCAAGATATGCTAGAAATACTAGACACAGTAAAACCTGATATTTTAATAGGTACTGAAACTTGGCTTGACCCATCTATATCATCCTTTGAATATTTCCCCTCTGATCTATACAATGTGTATAGGAACGATAGACCACCTAATATTAACAACCAAAGCCATGGCGGAGTACTCATAGCCATACACAAAGAGTTAATCAGTTCTGAAATACACACTTTACAAACAAATTGTGAAATCATCTGGGCCGAAATCAATATTGCTGGCTCAAGAAACATTAAGATAGCATCATTTTATAGACCACCATCTGACAATGGCAATGCACTTGAACAGCTACAACTATCTTTAAACCGCATAAATAACCAGTCAAATTCCACAATCATCATTGGTGGCGACTTCAACCTTGGCCACATTGACTGGCCAACCACAAGTGTAATACCAGGGAAACCTGACCAACATTTACACGAAATGTTAATTGATATCACATGCGATTCAAACCTACATCAAGTTGTCAACACCCCAACTAGGAAAGATAGAATCCTTGACCTACTCTTTACAAACAATCCAACTAATATCAACAAGGTTTGCACATTACCACCAATTGGTCAGAGCGACCACGATGTTGTCTTGGCTGAAGCCGACATCTGGCTAAGAAGGGTTAGGGAAACACCAAAAAAGGTCATGAGATATAAAAATGCTAACTGGGAAAATATCAAATCTGACTTAGAAACTATACATTCAGATCTACAAGCAATATATCAATCATCAAATATCAACACTCTATGGGAGCACTTCAAGACAAAACTCTTGACATCAGTGGATAAAAACATTCCATCAAAAATGCTATCCTATAAACACAGACTTCCATGGATAAACAATTCTCTTCGAAAACTTATAAATAGAAAGAACAAAATGTACCAGAAACGACATGACAAAAACAACATCACCAAATTCAAAAAACTAAAAGCTGAGGTACAAAAACAACAAAGAGAAGCATACTGGAAATACATTGAAACTATGATATGTGATCTCCCAATAACTGATCCAGACCAAACATCTCTCAACCAAGCTAAACCTAAAAAACTTTTTCAGTATATAAAATCAATAAGAACAGACAAAACCGGCATCTCAGCATTACACAAAGATGGCATTCTTACATCAGATACAGTTGAAAAAGCCAACATACTAAATGAACAATTTCAGTCAGTTTTTACATCAGAACCAAATAGCACATTACCAGACAAAGGCCAAAGCCCACACCCAACCATTCCAAACTTAACAATAACGACACCTGGCATTACCAAACTATTGAACAATATCAACCCACATAAAGCCTCCGGTCCAGACAACATAAACGGTCGCATACTAAAAGAACTCAAAGACCAAATTGCACCAATCTTGCAACTCATTTTCAAAAAATCATTTACATCTGGTCAAACACCACTGGATTGGAAACATGCAAATGTAGCTCCTGCATATAAAAAAGGTGACAAACATAAAGCGATCAACTATAGACCTATCTCATTAACCTGTATCAGCTGTAAATTAATGGAGCATATTATTACTAAACATGTACTGTCTCACCTTGAAAACAACAATATACTCTATGAACTCCAACATGGTTTCCGCCATTCACGCTCATGCGAAACACAACTGCTCTCATTTATTCAAGAACTCTCAGAATCTGACAATAAAAACACCCAAACTGACTTAATAATCATGGATTTTGCAAAAGCTTTTGATAAAGTCCCACACCGCCGGCTACTCTATAAACTTCAATATTATGGTATATCTGGACACACACTAAATTGGATCTCTGCATTTCTCTCAAACCGTACACAAACTGTCGTAGTTTATGGCCAGTCCTCCTCCACTGTTCCTGTAACATCTGGCGTTCCTCAGGGAACAGTCTTGGGTCCAGTCTTGTTTCTGGCGTATATAAATGATTTGCCAGATTACTTGACATACAGTAAACTCAGACTGTTCGCTGACGATAGTATCATCTATCGAACAATCAGGTCACAGAGTGATTGTGATAAACTCCAAGTAGACTTAGATGCAGCAGCCAGGTGGGAAGAAGAGTGGTTGATGGCCTTCCATCCTGACAAGTGTACGGTGCTCTCTGTCACAAAAAAGAAACAACCATTTAAAAGGAATTACAGTCTACACAATCATATTCTTGAATCAGTCTCCTCTGCAAAATACTTAGGCATCACAGTACAATCTAACTTAAAATGGGACAAGCACACCAATGAAGTAACATCAAAACTTAAGGAAACAAAGCACTAGGATTTTTAAAACGAAACCTCAAAACATCAAACCAACATATCAAAACACAGGCGTACCAAGCTCTCGTCAGGCCCAAACTTGAGTATTCTTGCTCAGTTTGGGACCCTCATACATCAGAAGCATCATCTAAAATCGAAATGGTCCAACGTAGAGCTGCCAGATACATTTGTAATAGGTACCATAACACTAGTAGCGTCTCAGACATGCTCAGCACTATAAATCTTCCACCACTTTCTCAACGCCGACTACGCACAAGATTGGTAATGATGTACAAAATCACCTACCGTCTTGTAGCCATTCCTTCTGAAGTTTTAATCTTAGCAGACTCAAGAACTAGGAAAAACCACCAACTCACTTACAGGCATATCTTCACAACAAAAACTTCATACCAGCACTCATTTTTTCCATACACAATACCTCAGTGGAACCAACTCCCTGCTACACTCGTTCTAGCATCATCCATCGACAGCTTCAGAGAACAGCTCACTCCTGCTGTTCTCTGTTCACTCCACTAGATAAAAATTAGCTATATGTAAATAGTTTTAATCACATCTTCAAATTTGTTTATTTTTCACAAAATTTGATATTTTTTGATCAATTAATTATTTCTTAGTAATTTATGTAAATATGTTTAATTATTTGGTCCGCGCATGCAACAGTTTGTAATCATCAGTGCTGATGGTAGACTGTATACCACAAGAAGAAGAAGAAGAGATGTAACTGCGGTACCTCAAATTGTCAAAAATCTCGGTATTAACTGAAAACCAGATAAATATGTCCGAAACCTATCTGAAATGTTATTTCTGTATTTAAACTAGTTTACAGTTGAGAAATGCAGAGTGGCCACCCTTTCTTTGATTCCATTATTATAATTTGTACTATTCATGAGTAGTGCAGTAAAAAGAAATCTATTTTATATTAAACTAAAAAGACACTGATAAACAAAATTATTTAATAGGTTCCGATAAAGTAATAACTCATTTTTGTCTCGCCTGCGACGAATAGTCGCGGAAGGCGAGACATAGGTATTACTTTCCGGCGGCGGCGACGGCGACGGCGGCGGCGTAAACTTTTTTGTAAGACTTTTGTGGACAATGAATTGCTTGAAAAGTATAATAGCTAGGCATCTGATATTTGGTATACAGACAGTTCAGGTTATGGTCTACGCAACTGTCACCATGCCGTTTGACCCTGACCCCATTTTCACGCTCCAGTGACTCTGTGAACTTAGGTCTTTTTTCAGGCCGTAAACTTTTTTGTAAGACTTTTGTGGACGATGAATTGCTTGAAAAGTATAATAGCTAGGCATCTGATATTTGGTATACAGACAGTTCAGGTTATGGTCTACGCAACTGTCACCATGCTGTTTGACCCTGACCCCATTTTCACGCTCCAGTGACTCTGTGAACTTAGGTCTTTTTTCAGGCCGTAAACTTTTTTGTAAGACTTTTGTGGACGATGAATTGCTTGAAAAGTATATTAGCTAGGCATCTGATATTTAGTATACAGACAGTTTAGGTTATGGTCCATGCAACTGTCCCCATGCCGTGTGACCCTGACCCCATTTTCACGCTCCAGTGACTCTGTGAACTTAGGTCTTTTTCAGGCCGAAAAACTTTTTTGTAAGACTTTTATGGAAGATGAATTGCTGGAAAGTTATAATAGCTAGGCATCTGATATTGGGTAAACAGACAGTTGCTGTTATGGACAACGCAACTGTCACCATGCCATGTGACCATGACCCCATTTTTATGCTCCAGTGACTCTGTGAAATTAGGTTTTTTTTTCAGACAGAAAACTTTTTGTAATACTTGTGTGGACAATGGATTGCTTGAATAGTATAATAACTAGGCATCTGTTATTAGGTATACTGACACTTTTTGTGTTTATATCAAGAAATGAAAGCTCAGGTAGTTGATTTTAGCGATGGTGCCGGCAGGCGAGACATACTTTTAGTGGCCACACTTGTTTAATCATTATTGCATACTTGAACCATGTTTTATTGTGGTTTTCGGATAATTACTACTTGTTTTCGGTAAATCATTCTGGTTTTGGATAAATCACCTGGTTTTCGGTAATTCGTGCTACCCAATGTAACTGTAGATGAATCACTGACAACAACATAAAAAAATCAATGCTACAAATGTACTACAATTTCTATAAAGTTGATGTCTGTATACATGTAGAATAAAAAACTAAAGATTTTCATGTTATCAGGCTGATATAAACAATGCCATCACTTCCTGTTAATACGTACGAGCCAGGTTTTAACCTGTGATGCTCCCGAAGTTACAATTAATTTTTATTCATTTTTTGTATTCCAAATAAAAACAATTTAGCTCTTCTTGTCGGTTATGCATGCGTTTAATGACGTCAAATATTTGCAATGGAAATTGTATTTAAAAGATGCCAAAAGTTCGCGGAAAACAAGCGTGCTAAACAGGATGTTGAAGGAAAATTCAGCTCGTAGTACAACTAAAATATTAACATTTTTACCATTTAGGCCCCTCGTAGCCTACATGTATTAATCTTTTTTAAGGATCTTGCATTGTATTCGGAGATATTTTTGGTTGTGGTGCCTACAAGTAAATTATACTTATTAATTTACTTTTTGCTAGGAAACAAACTTTAATTAAAAAAAAAATAAAAGCATAGCCTTAACCCTCTTGCTGCCACAGGGACATCATGTGTACCTATAGTTTTGTACAATACTACATGTAGCTGCAATAATGTAGCTTGTTAGATATCTTATTGCAGAGCTACAAAGGGGTCTCACTACCAGTTCCTAAAATTGAGCAAGTTGATACTTTGTATATAATATAGTGATGTGATTTTTTCATTTCAGATTATTTATGTCCACCTGAAGCAAATATTTATGGCATAGATTTTACAAGGTTCAAGTTACGAGATATGGATTCAGGATCTGTGATATTTGAAGTGGCAAAACCACCACCATCAGGTATGAATTGTATGCATGTGTACATCAAAATCTGTAGTCTATGCCATCACTAACTGTGTGGTAACAAGAACAGATTTGTAAAACTATGTTTTAAATCTCTGGTAGTTAATTTCTGCATTTATAAGCTTGTTAACCCTGTTATAAACAAAAAAATAAAAAAATAATATTTAGTTCTTCAGATGTTTATCATTAATGCATTCTTCATGCTATCTGTGATCCATATAAAAGAACTGTCTGTATGAGATGTGCCAGTCTGTCTGACCCAACTAGCCAAAAAAGGCAATCTCCCGCAAACAAAAGACATGTTAAGTCAGTCTGACAGTATTTGTGTAAGGTACATGGAACACATTTCCTGAACATTGAAAGAAAGAGCAAAATAACACATAACAATGTCAGTTTGACCATACGGTCATTGGAGCACATGTACAAATGTATGTATTAGATTGAACAGTACAAGTACATAATTGTTTGTCAATAATTTGAAGACTTTAGACATGTAAGAAGTTGTAAAGTACATGTATGTACCATTTTAGCAATCAAGAAGTTACATAACACTCAACAGCAATTTTATAACATAAAAAGTTAAAAATCAACAGCTGCATTTCAATGTCAGTCATCGTAAAAGATGAAAAATTCTGCCTGTTCGTCAGTGGGATTATTTTAAAAGTTTTGCCTGACAGAAGAAATTTTTTCAGGGCCTTCATGGTATTCTCTTTTTATTTTGTCGAAAATTTTGCCTGACTTTGATCCTATGGTAGTATGGTGTAAAATCAACAACATCAGTGTTGGTATTTCCCAATAGGTAAAAGTCAATTAACAGGAATTTTGTACTTTTTCTATAAAGATTTTCTAAGCAATTAAATGAAATTTTTAACATTAAAAGTATTAGAAAGGGTTTGGTGTTTTAAAATCATATTCAATAAAGAGGATTATTCAAATAAGATTTGATTGATTATCAATTCGCATCCACTGTACTGCATATGATAGTCTCACATTTAAAAGATCCATTCACTATCTTTTAATTCAGTCTTTTTTTCTTTTCAGATGATGATGATGATATAGACCCAGAAGATATAGATCCCAATGCAGGGAGATTTGTACGATATCAATTCACACCACAGTTTTTACGATTGAAAACTGTTGGAGCAACGTAAGTTGTTTCTATCATCAAACTAAAAGTAGGAAAGTTTGTACAATTTTAATTCACAACCTATTTTTTATGATTGGAACTTTTGTAGTTCATAAGAAAATAATTTTGCATATAATCAGTTAACACTGCAGTTTTTAGGATAAAACCATATGGACCAAAATAAGACAAAAAATCAAGTGAAGAAATTTTAATTATCTCAGATGTTATTCAGGAAAGAAAATTGGACTAATATTTGGTCAGATTTCTAGTGAAAATCCAGGTTATAAAATGGTGAATGTCAGGCTGGCGAGCGGACCGCGAATGGAAAAAAAAACTTTCCTAACAGTTTTCTCAGCAACTACAAATCACAGCGATTGGATATTTGGTATACAGCACCAGGGTGGGGTCCCATAAAGTGGGATTCAATTCAGGCCTGTCGCTCATCTACTTCCTGTTTAACGAAATCCGACCATTTCTGTCTTTGACCCATTTATCCAAATGGTCTAATGAGCACAACTCCTATTCTTTGATGGGTTTTGATGAAACTCTATTTTATGAAAGTACAACACAAATAGATATGTGTACCTTATTCTCAAATACATGTATAGCTCAGGGGAGACTACTTGTGAGTACTTTGTATTTGGAAATTCCAATATATTTAATTATCAGGGTAAACGTGTACATGTGTCCTGGAAAGGCTCTCTTACACTTTGTCATCTGCTGTTATGACATTAATTCATCAGATACATGACCAACTAAATGTTATGAAACAGTAAAAAACAAGAATATTTGAGACAGACTGACGAACAGACCCAAACACTTTATGCCAGCTACTTTGGTAGATGGTGCATAAAAAGATGGACATTTAAATTCAAGGTAAACATTTAAAGTAACTTATCTTTCGTCTATTTTCAGAGTTGAGTTCATAGTGGGTGACAAACCAGTTAGCAAGTTCAGAATGATTGAAAGACATTTCTACAAGGAAAAATTGCTGAAAAGTTTTGATTTTGAGTTTGGATTTTGTATCCCTCACAGTAGAAATACTGTAGAACATATATATGAATTTCCCACCCTAACGGAAGAAGAAGGTAAAAGTCTTGTAGTAGTCTTATGTTGAATCATATGTCATTTCTCCTTCTTTAGGGCAAAATGCAAATATTTGAAATAGCATTTTGAGATTCCATGAATATATGTACACATAAAATTTTCAATTTACAAAGTTTGGTTTAAACATATTTTATTTGTAAAAATATACAAATTGGATTGGACACAAGTAAAACATTCTTATGAAGTCCTCTCCATAACATATTTTGACATTACGATGAATATACAATTTGAGCATGCATGCAAGTTACATTTATAAAAAAAACAAAACAAAAGAAAAAACATTAATGCTGAATAAGAACCAAAAAAAAAAACGTTATAGGAGTGCAAGAAAGAAAAAAAAAAGAGTGCTTGTACATCCTACATTTACTTGATTTACAAAGTACTTTTAATGCTCCAACAAGAAGGTAGGGTGATATAGTGCTTGGGTAGGTTTGTCCATCTGTTCGTCCCAAATATTGTGAGAAAAGGCATCATGTCTTTTGGACATATTCTTGTTAAAAAAATATCCATTTGAAAATTTTCAGGGTTGGCAAAGTTTAGTCCATGCTGGGTAATATCCTTAAGTGGACAATACTGGGTAATACTGAGCAAGATCATTTTTAGAGTAATAGAATATACATATTTCAAATTTGAACATGTCAACTCAAGAATGATTTTGAAATCTAGTTGCATCTTTCCCATTGTAAGAATTGATTGACCTTCAACTTGTGAAATGTGATACAAAATCTAGACATTTTTATGCTCTATTTACATAAGTACATGTATGGGGCATATAGTGTTCAGATTAGCTCGTCTGTCTGTTTGTCAGTCTGTTTTGTCCGTGCCATATGTAGTGAGATGGAGCATTATGTTTTTTGGAACAAGACTAGTTTGTTTACATAAGTAAGGAAAATGCCAATATGTCAAAAACTCAAAATTGCTGTTTAATTTATATCATAACATAGGAATTTGATTCTTTTTCTCATTACAGTACAAGATATGATTGAACATCCTTTTGACACACGGTCAGATAGTTTCTACTTTGTCGAGGACAAGTTAATCATGCATAACAAGGCAGATTATTCGTATAACAGTGGAGCATAGCCACATCGGAACATACATTCCAGCAAAACAGAAACGGAGAAGAATTATACACAGACGTACATGTAAACACTATGTGATGTATGAATATTAGTGGGCAAATGTAGAGGACCAATGAAATAATTCCATTTTCAAGTAATTTTTAAAGTGAAAAATCATTGCTGAATTACTTTTTAGCATGACTTTGTAATTTTTATAAGTTATAGATTTTTTTCAAGCAACCTGTTTTGTCAATTTGTGCAATGTAAAGCAAAGTTTGAATAGTTTTTGTCTCGCCTTGCGAAGCAGAGCGGGACATAGGTGTTACTTTACCGGCGGCGGCGGCAGCGTTAACTTTTTGGAAAAGTTTTATGAGCACCTCCATATCTCAAGAACTATAAGTCCTGGGTTGATGAAACTTGGTATGCATATGCCCCAGTAGTAGCTTAGCACAGTTGCATCCCCATCTTTTGACCTTGATTTTCCGGTTGAGTGACTTTGACCATTTTCAATACATATAATAGCAATGGAAAAGTTTTGCGAGCACCTCCATATCTCAAGAACTATAGGTCCTAGGTTGATGAAACTTGGTATGCATATGCCCCAGTAGTGGTTTAACACAGATGCATCCCCATCTTTTGACCTTGACCTTGATTTTCGGGTTGAGTGACTTTGACAATTTTCAATACATAGAATAGCAATGGAAAAGTTTTGCGAGCACCTCCATATCTCAAGAACTATAGGTCCTAGGTTGATGAAACTTGGTATGCATATGCCCCAGTAGTAGCTTAGCACCGTTGCATCCCCATCTTTTGACCTTGACCTTGATTTTCGGGTTGAGTGACTTTGATTATTTTTATTGCATATATTTGCAATGTTTAAGTTTTATAAACATCTTTTGATCTCAGAAACTGAAAATCCATGTAAATTCAAAATATAGTGGAAGTAAGAAAGAATAATTGTTTCTGATGGTGCCGGCAGGCAAGACATACTTTAGTGTTAACTCTTGTCTTTTTAATATTTTAGTTGAAAGAGCTTTTTGTTATATTTTATTTAACAGTTGCCAAATCAGTTTAAGCTAAGCTCACATCATCCACATTGTTTTGATTTAATTTTTTGTGTTCATTTTTGAATGAGAGTCCCATTTTGCAAACTTATTCATCTTTAAGTAATTTATTTAATATTTAACTGTAGGCCTTTTTGTCTACAAATAAAACTGACAACCCTATATTGACCATGTAAATTGCTGAATGATATAAAAATGCTATTTTAAATAAAAAGCATGTATGGATTCTTAGTTTTGTTTGAAAATTTTATTTTTAAAAAGTTTAAGAAGTCTGAGCTATTTCATCGTTGGATTTAACTTTCTGTTGTTTATTTTAAGATGTTGGCATAATATTTTTTATTAGAAAATTCGCCTTATTGTAAGTTTAATGTTTTTTTTCTAAAATTTAAGGAATATTTCATGTTCATAGTCTACATATTGTTAAAAATACACAAAATATAGGATGTACAAATATTTATACATGTAAACAGATGAAACCACAATACTTAAGTCTCTGTAATAAAAAGAAATTGTCTTGATAATTTATGTTTAAATTTGTTGAATAATATCTGAAACTATCACTATAAAAATCAAAGTATAAACTTGATATATCTTTTAAAACATCATTTCAAATATACATGTACATGTTTTTTCCATATTGTTAATTGTTTTGTTTGATTTTCATTTGGTAATTTTTTATTTGTTTGGGTATTTTGGGAAACCTTTATGTTCTTAGTGTCTTTTAGTGTTGACAAAAAGTTTTGTGTATTTTCACATTCCTGCCAATGATTTCCATAGCTATGACTTGTAATGTATGTAGTAATCTATGTTAGATTTTTTTCACCTAATTTTGTAAGGTACAAATAAAATAGTATTTTTGTAGTTTATAGTATATTATGGTTTATTTTCATAGGTGGTAGTATGTTAGTAAATTCAATATCTTTGAACAATGATTTTATTTTTAATTATTTAAGTTTGGAAATTTATTAAAGTTTAAAAATTTATATTTAACAAACTGCTGCTACAAAAAGGGTATTGAAAAAAAAAACAACGTACCTCAGTATGGCAACTTAACTAAAAATAGTTTCATTAAATTTTCATCATTTTTAAAAGAAATGTGGACATTTTGTGTTCATAAACATAATTATAAGATATTTTTTTTCATGGAGGACAAATTTCATTTGAAATTAGAATAGAATTTTGTGAAAGGATTTTTCATTTTCAATATTAAATTCTTGCTTAGGTGTGTATATTTTTATTTATATTCTTTTCTTGATTTGATGCATATGCAAGTGCAATAAATGAAGAGACTTAGCAAAGGCATTCCTGTTCGATGGACTGCTTTCTTTTTCCGTAAACTTAGGATTAATTGTATCAACTGCTTCAGTCATAGAAATTTAGATATTAACATATTCTTTTGCATATAATTTGCTATGAACATTAAGCAAAAGAGTACTTTTTATTCTTGTCATTAGTATAATATTTTTGTGTATACTTAACTTTTTAAGGAAGAAAATGGTCTAAACTTAAATTCCATCTTAAAGTTTCAATTGCAATCTTGAACTATCACAATCAGTTAATTGAAAAAAGAAATATCTTAAAACACATTTAACACAAGTTTCATTAAAATGAAAAGGAAAAAAACTAGAAAACTTGAAGCAAGATATTTAACATATGTATTGATAATGATATTTTGTGTTCTGTGAGTTTGTTGTTTTTGCCTTTGACCATCTTTGTTATTTATATATTAAATTATTATTTGTGAATAAGACATCTACCTAATTTTGTTGCAATCAGTTCAATATTTTTAATTTGACAATGAATTGTATTTTTTATTCATGTAAACCATTAATTATAAGCATATTTTCCATTTGTTATAATTGTAACATTCCAATAATTAATCACATATCTTATGGTAGATATTACATGGACCCTCATAATTGTATATAGCTAATAATTGTAGATATACTGGTAGATTTTATTTGTGTATAAGTAGAGACCTTGTCTCTGAATTTGTTTTGTTCTAGAAAAGCATGTACTAAAATGTTTATTTGTTTCAAAACTTTTTATTTGTAAAAAAAAAAAATATTTTGTCAGAAATTATTCATGGTAATGTCTGAGGGTTTGATATTTTGTTCTTGTAAGTTATACAGTTTTGCTTATTTTTGCCCTCCCACCTTAATCTTTGGTTCTAGTGATAACTTGAAAGTGTTAATTAATATTCCTTTAATATGATTTTTAAAAGGTGTTGGTCTACAAATTTTGTATACATAGCACATTCAACATAAATAAGTTGTTTATGCCTCTGCTAATTTTTGGCTGCTGTTTTATGATTATAAATAGGATCCATGTAAAGCAACTTCTTGACATGGCTTCATCTCGTTAAAAATCTTCACTTTTGGCTAGTTGACTAAGACCTTCATTACAGCACCGCTTAGGATGATAGTGAAGTAATAGCTTATAAATACTTTCAGGGAGGATCCAGATATATTTTTTTCTAATAATTTGGGGGAGGGGGGCTTCACTTATTTGATTGATGAAAAAGGGATACAGCCTCATTACAACTTGGTTAATTTTTCTATATTCAACCAAAAATCATATCATAATTGGTGTGAAACCCCCCAAGGCTACCAATTGATTTGCATATGCCCTGTGAAGTCAGGAGGTCTATATCAACTCTCAGAAAAGACAATCAACAACTGTGGTGGAACTGGGAATTTTCAAATGGGAGGGTGTGCAATTGAAAAAAAAATCTTCTAGGACTTCATGTTTCATATAGTTCCTAACAAAATTTTCCTGTCAAATTGGAGGGTGCATGCCCTGCGCGCTGGTTCTAATCCGCCTTTGAACAATCACAAAAAATCTTAAGATTGAAGTATATATTACTGGACATTGCCTTTGGTCTTAAATTCATTGGAAATCACTAGTTCATACAGATTTTAAATAACCCTGCTTTTGATGCCTAACAACTTTACAATTGACATATTAGTTTTCTTCTGATTAATTTGTTTAATACCTTTCTTATAGTTTATTGAAGCAGTGGATTTAAGAGCAACTTTTAGAATGATTGACATACAGTCAAACTTGAATATAAAGGGCAGCCATGGGATGCCAAAATCATGCCCTTTATACAAAGGTTCATTTTGGTTGTATTGCTCATAAAAAGGATATTTTTAGGTGACTTTTATAGGCATTGATTTGCTTTAAACAGGTGCCCTTTAAGGCAAGTTTGACTATTTTTATACATGTATATTGGAAAACGTACATTTATTTTTATTTTTATTTGACACCCCTAAATAAGCTCAAAAAACAAATTCTGTGATAAAACCTAAGTGATTGTCTCAATATCTTATAGTGTTTCTTTATAATGTGAAATGGGCGGAAGCCCATACCTTTACAAATTTCAGATATTCCAGATTATTTTCCACTAGATATTTTTGAAATCGCAAAACTAGTATATAAAATCTTATACTTCATTAAAAACCTGTATTTTTACCTTTATTTCTTACAGTGCTATTGAAGTCAAGCAATACATGCTATAATGTTTGATACTTTATTTTCCGTCCATTTTTTCTATCTTTTTTATCCATTGGCTGTTGTTTGCTGTATGAGATTGCGTGTAATGTTGAAAGAATTGTCAATGTTATGTTTGCACATGTATTTCTGTGGAAACCAGACCTCTCGGTCTTACATAGCTTACTCATCTGTTCACAAAATATTCTTGTAGTAAATCATTGAGGGTTATACCCCTATTATTTATCTTAATATTGTCATTAAAATTGTGATGAGAATGGATTTTTTTGTTGTTTATAGAATAAAACTAGAGGCTCCCAGGAGCCTGAATCGCTCACCTGATCTCTTATGCCAAAGTTTGAATAAATTTCACAAACTTACAAGTATACAAAGTTGCAAAACAATCCTTTCAGTGGTTTCAGAGAAGATTTTTGGAAATCAGTTTAAATTAATAGAAAAAAAAACAGTTAAAGGGCAATAACTCCTGTAAGGACCTTTTGATGCTGAACATGAAAAGTTGCTCCGGATTTTCTCTATCTCTTATACCTTTCGAGTTATAAGCCAAAAACAATGGTCTAGCCCCCTATTCTATTTTTAGCAATGGCGGCCATGATGGTTGGTCGACATGTACATAATTCACAAACTTGGTAGAGGACATCCTAAAGATCAAGTATACAAAGTATCAATGCAATCCCTTCAGTGGTTTCAGAGAAGAAGATTTTTGAAAATCTGTTAAAATTAATGGAAAAAACGGTTAAAGGGGAATAACTCTTAAATGGCTGATCTGACAATATTGACCCTGAAATCATTTTTGTAGATCTGAATGAGCTTTACAATTCTGCAATGCAAACTTTTCCTCTAGCTCTAACAGTTTTCAAGATATTGTCCAAAAACTGCAAAAATGGTCAATTTTGATGATTAAAGGGCAATAACTCCTATAAGGAGTCGTTTCACAACTTCGACTCAATGGAGAGATTTGTAGAGCTTTTGATGCCGAACATGAAAGGTTGCTTCGGATTTTCTCTATCGCTTATACTTTTTGAGTTATAAGCCAAAAACAATGGTCTGACCCCCCTGTTCTATTTTTAGCAACGGCGGCCATGTTGGTTGGTCGACGTGTATATAATTCACAAACTTGGTAGAGGACATCCTAAAGATCATGTATACCAAGTATCAATGCAATCCCTTCAGTGGTTTCAGAGAATAGATCTTTGAAGAAAAGTTAACGGACGGACGACGGACGCTTAACGATGACAATAGCTCACATGACCCTTCGGGTCAGGTGAGCTAAAAATGATGTGTTTTTTGGGCTTGGTTGGGCAAGAAGTCTCACGTTCTGGTTTCAAAGCCATAAAAAAACTAGTAAATACCACACTTTAAATCACAAGTCAGTACATTAATCATACTATTAACTAACAGCTTATTATAATATTGATAATCAAATACCTTAATATCAATCACCTGTATTTTCAATGTATGTATACTTTCCAAAAAGGCGTGTCTTAAAGAGTGGGGGCGCATCTTATATAGATGGAGTTATGATGTGCTGCTGGAAAAGGTGCCATTCTTCAGCTTGTGACTATGTGATTACATTTGGAAGACAACCATAATTATACCCTGCTTTGAAGAAGTTCAAAGGTTCTATCCCGCTTTTTATGTCGTCTGCAACGTGTTGCAAAGCAACATGCAGGAGTCATTTTGACACTATATGTCCTTTTGCATCGTTCTGTGTCGTGCAGCGTCACAAAAACTTCCATCGCAGTTTCCCGTTCAACTACATGCCACAGCCTCTTTAAATTTGCTATATAGCTTCCTCCTATAGTACTTTATAAAGCATTATATGCCCATAACACATCTACTTCCTGATTACCGAATATTTTAAGATGCAGGCAACATAATGTCTTCCACGTCTAGTTGTTTACTCATAACTCATTTATAATTAGTATTAGGTTGTTCATATTTAGCGACAGGCTTTATATAGAAATGATGCATAGTGAAATATGTTTTTTTATGTCAATCAGACATCTACTTCCTATTTACCGAAAACTTGAAACTTTTCGGTCACAGTTTAATTCAGTCCTGCTTTTCATTTGCTTGTAAACTGGTAACTATTAATACTAGATTGCTGATATTTGGTAACAAGCTTGATATGGATTTGAAGTATGTGGGATATATTTTTTGCAATCCATCGGACATCCACTTCCTGTTTACAGAAAACTTTTTTTTCGTCACACTTTAATTCCGTCCCACTAATCATTTGCTCATAACTTTATAACTGCAATTCCTTTTCAGTCACAGTTTAATTCAGTCCTGCTTTTCATTTGCTCATAAACTGGTAACTATTAATCCTAGATTGCTGATATTTGGTAACATGCTTGATATAGATATGATGTATCGCGGGATATGCTTTTAAAACAATCGGACATCTACTTCCTGTGTACCAAAAACTAAATTTTTCTGTCACACTTTAATTCATTGGTCCATAACTTGGCAACTTTTATTCTAAGATTGCTGATATTTGTTTAAAAGCTTGAAATGGATATGATGTATTGAGGGATACGTTTTTGGATCCATCGACATCTGTCGAAAAAAAAATCTGTCACTGTTCATTCATTTACATGTATAACTCAACAAGTAATACTCCTAGGTTGCTGATATTTGGTAACAAGCTTGATATTGACATGGTGTATACATTTTGGAATTCAACAAACGTTAGCTTCCTGTTTGCAGACATTGTACACTAGTCGTAGTTGTGAAAGCGAGGATAACATTAGTGAGCATTAAGTCACTAACATCTTCATAGCTATATATATGACAGGCTTAGGTATTTCATCTAAGCTGTATGAATCTTGTTTTTTTTCCATATTCATACATGTGTAAAAGGGTATGTTGATTGAATAACTCCTGAGCTGTAAATAAACACCTGATACCTCCAGTTCTAAGAGTCAATTATGCGACAAGTGTGCTTTTATTTTGTGGGGATGAAAATATATTATAACATATCAAATTTTCAAATTTAAAATATGTCAAAAGGATTGAGTTTCAAAATCCCAGTGGCAGCCCCTATCCATGAAGTATTGCAGTGCACTCCCCCCACATTCCTATGAGATGAGGTGTGTCGGTTACCTTCCCTATCGATATTTTTCCAGTTACACCCACTATGCTCACTGTCTTGGTATTACAGACAAACTTTATAATTCATTTGATTTTAGCTCACCTGACTGGTGTAGTTGAGCTATTACCATCACTTGCCATCCGTCCGTTCAACTTTTCAAATATCTACTCTGACACAACTTAACCAAATGCAAACGAACGGAGACTTATTGGTCGTAAGTATGTTTTTTTTTACAAAATATTCGTTTTAAAAAAACATGGACGCAGTGGTTTAAATCATCTTAAAGACATATATTACAGATAGAAAAAATTCTGATGGATGACCGAGAGAAAACATGTCGTTCGTTTGAAAGTCCAGACTTCAATGTTCCCTCTACAAACGTTTCTATAAGGTCGAAGTCAACAAAGAATTTCTATTGTGGGTTGTGCCCTTAAATGTCAAGAACCGAATTTTTAACTTGAAAAATTCTTTCGGATAGAGTAAAGCTATATTGTTGGTTATAATGTTCAGTCCAAAAAGCTCTTCAAATGTCTCCATCGGTTCGAAATCGCCAGATGGCCCCTGTTTGGTGCTATGTTCATTTGGAGTAATAATAGTAAAAGAGAAACAAGAGGCTCCCAGGAGCCTGAATCGCTCACCTGACATATGTGCCTGAAGTAAAGGTTATTAGGCAAAATCTATTTAACATTGAAAGAGTCATAAGATTAATAAGGGGGTCATCTGACAATATGGTGGATCTTAAGGTGCTGATATCTGTCAGCACCTTATGAGTCGTTTCACAACTTCGACTCAATGGAGAGATTTGTAGAGCTTTTGATGCC
The DNA here is from genome assembly GCA_963971305.1 of Arcuatula senhousia. Taxonomy (NCBI): domain Eukaryota; kingdom Metazoa; phylum Mollusca; class Bivalvia; order Mytilida; family Mytilidae; genus Arcuatula; species Arcuatula senhousia. The sequence continues at coordinate 33,946,111 of OZ020308.1, forward strand.
GAACATGAAAGGTTGCTTCGGATTTTCTCTATCGCTTATACTTTTTGAGTTATAAGCCAAAAACAATGGTCTGACCCCCCTGTTCTATTTTTAGCAACGGCGGCCATGTTGGTTGGTCGACGTGTATATAATTCACAAACTTGGTAGAGGACATCCTAAAGATCATGTATACCAAGTATCAATGCAATCCCTTCAGTGGTTTCAGAGAATAGATCTTTGAAGAAAAGTTAACGGACGGACGACGGACGCTTAACGATGACAATAGCTCACATGACCCTTCGGGTCAGGTGAGCTAAAAATGATGTGTTTTTTGGGCTTGGTTGGGCAAGAAGTCTCACGTTCTGGTTTCAAAGCCATAAAAAAACTAGTAAATACCACACTTTAAATCACAAGTCAGTACATTAATCATACTATTAACTAACAGCTTATTATAATATTGATAATCAAATACCTTAATATCAATCACCTGTATTTTCAATGTATGTATACTTTCCAAAAAGGCGTGTCTTAAAGAGTGGGGGCGCATCTTATATAGATGGAGTTATGATGTGCTGCTGGAAAAGGTGCCATTCTTCAGCTTGTGACTATGTGATTACATTTGGAAGACAACCATAATTATACCCTGCTTTGAAGAAGTTCAAAGGTTCTATCCCGCTTTTTATGTCGTCTGCAACGTGTTGCAAAGCAACATGCAGGAGTCATTTTGACACTATATGTCCTTTTGCATCGTTCTGTGTCGTGCAGCGTCACAAAAACTTCCATCGCAGTTTCCCGTTCAACTACATGCCACAGCCTCTTTAAATTTGCTATATAGCTTCCTCCTATAGTACTTTATAAAGCATTATATGCCCATAACACATCTACTTCCTGATTACCGAATATTTTAAGATGCAGGCAACATAATGTCTTCCACGTCTAGTTGTTTACTCATAACTCATTTATAATTAGTATTAGGTTGTTCATATTTAGCGACAGGCTTTATATAGAAATGATGCATAGTGAAATATGTTTTTTTATGTCAATCAGACATCTACTTCCTATTTACCGAAAACTTGAAACTTTTCGGTCACAGTTTAATTCAGTCCTGCTTTTCATTTGCTTGTAAACTGGTAACTATTAATACTAGATTGCTGATATTTGGTAACAAGCTTGATATGGATTTGAAGTATGTGGGATATATTTTTTGCAATCCATCGGACATCCACTTCCTGTTTACAGAAAACTTTTTTTTCGTCACACTTTAATTCCGTCCCACTAATCATTTGCTCATAACTTTATAACTGCAATTCCTTTTCAGTCACAGTTTAATTCAGTCCTGCTTTTCATTTGCTCATAAACTGGTAACTATTAATCCTAGATTGCTGATATTTGGTAACATGCTTGATATAGATATGATGTATCGCGGGATATGCTTTTAAAACAATCGGACATCTACTTCCTGTGTACCAAAAACTAAATTTTTCTGTCACACTTTAATTCATTGGTCCATAACTTGGCAACTTTTATTCTAAGATTGCTGATATTTGTTTAAAAGCTTGAAATGGATATGATGTATTGAGGGATACGTTTTTGGATCCATCGACATCTGTCGAAAAAAAAATCTGTCACTGTTCATTCATTTACATGTATAACTCAACAAGTAATACTCCTAGGTTGCTGATATTTGGTAACAAGCTTGTTATTGACATGGTGTATACATTTTGGAATTCAACAAACGTTAGCTTCCTGTTTGCAGACATTGTACACTAGTCGTAGTTGTGAAAGCGAGGATAACATTAGTGAGCATTAAGTCACTAACATCTTCATAGCTATATATATGACAGGCTTAGGTATTTCATCTAAGCTGTATGAATCTTGTTTTTTTTCCATATTCATACATGTGTAAAAGGGTATGTTGATTGAATAACTCCTGAGCTGTAAATAAACACCTGATACCTCCAGTTCTAAGAGTCAATTATGCGACAAGTGTGCTTTTATTTTGTGGGGATGAAAATATATTATAACATATCAAATTTTCAAATTTAAAATATGTCAAAAGGATTGAGTTTCAAAATCCCAGTGGCAGCCCCTATCCATGAAGTATTGCAGTGCACTCCCCCCACATTCCTATGAGATGAGGTGTGTCGGTTACCTTCCCTATCGATATTTTTCCAGTTACACCCACTATGCTCACTGTCTTGGTATTACAGACAAACTTTATAATTCATTTGATTTTAGCTCACCTGACTGGTGTAGTTGAGCTATTACCATCACTTGCCATCCGTCCGTTCAACTTTTCAAATATCTACTCTGACACAACTTAACCAAATGCAAACGAACGGAGACTTATTGGTCGTAAGTATGTTTTTTTTTACAAAATATTCGTTTTAAAAAAACATGGACGCAGTGGTTTAAATCATCTTAAAGACATATATTACAGATAGAAAAAATTCTGATGGATGACCGAGAGAAAACATGTCGTTCGTTTGAAAGTCCAGACTTCAATGTTCCCTCTACAAACGTTTCTATAAGGTCGAAGTCAACAAAGAATTTCTATTGTGGGTTGTGCCCTTAAATGTCAAGAACCGAATTTTTAACTTGAAAAATTCTTTCGGATAGAGTAAAGCTATATTGTTGGTTATAATGTTCAGTCCAAAAAGCTCTTCAAATGTCTCCATCGGTTCGAAATCGCCAGATGGCCCCTGTTTGGTGCTATGTTCATTTGGAGTAATAATAGTAAAAGAGAAACAAGAGGCTCCCAGGAGCCTGAATCGCTCACCTGACATATGTGCCTGAAGTAAAGGTTATTAGGCAAAATCTATTTAACATTGAAAGAGTCATAAGATTAATAAGGGGGTCATCTGACAATATGGTGGATCTTAAGGTGCTGATATCTGTCACCTTTATTGAGTTATTAGCAAAAAATACAGTTTAACCTAATTTTCTATTTTTAGCCACAGCGGCCATGTTTTACAACCAATCAAAAATCCCTACATCGGTTCTATACACCTAATATTAATAAACAACAAAACCAAGTTTGGTTCCAATTGGACTTAAAGTGTCGGAGGAGTTAACGTTTTCAATGTAATAAGGAAATGCTTTCTAAATGTTTTAAGGGCAATAACTCCTTAAATGAAAGGTCCTACAACGTTGACCCTATTACATATTTCGTAGATCTTGATGTGCTTAACAATATGCAATTTGAATTTCTCAAATATCTTGAATAGTTTTCAAGCAGGTGCAAAATTTGCAAAAAATCCACAAAAAGGGCAATAACTCCTACATGGGTTGTTGGATTTTCTTCAAAATTTCAGAGCTGGTAGATCTTCAGGTGCTGATTACTTTTGTTCCCAATCAAAATTTTAAAATGTGTCACCGTTTTTGAGTTATTTGCAAAAAACTGCCATTTACCCCTATGTTCTATTTTTAGCCACAGCGGCCATGTTTTACGACCAATCAAAAATCCCCACATCAGTTTTATACACCTCATGCTAGTAAACAAGTTTACTAAGTTTGGTTCCAATTGGACTTAAAGTGTCAGAGGAGTTAACGTTTTCAATGTAATGAGGAAATGATCAATTTTGACGTTCTAAGGGCAATAACTCCCAAAAGAAAAGGTCCTACAACTTTGACCCTGTTGCATATTTTGTAGATCTTGATGTGTTTAACAATATGCAATTTAAATTTCTCAAATATCTTGTATAGTTTTCAAGATATTGAGGTAAACAGGTGCAAAATTTGCAAAAAATCCACAAAAAGGACAATAACTCCTACATGGGTTGTTGGATTTTCTTCAAAATTTCAGGGTAGGTAGATCTTGAGGTGCTGATCACATTTACCCATTTGCCAGAATTTTGATATCTGTCATCGTTTTTGAGTTATTTGCAAAAAACTGCATTTTACCCCTATGTTCTATTTTTAGCCATGGCGGCCATGTTTTACGACCAATCAAAAATCCCCACATCAGTTCTAAGCACCAAATGCTAATGAACAACCATACCAAGTTTGGTTGCAATTGGACTTAAGGTGTCAGAGGAGTTAACCTTTGAAAAAGTTTACGGACGGACGACGGACGCCAAGTGATGACAATAGCTCACCTGACCCGAACTCACCTGACCCGAAGGGTCAGGTGAGCTAAAAACATATTTGTATTGCGTTTCAACGCTGTCTTATAGAATGCAATCTTTGGCAAATAAAGAAAAGCTGTAACAGTGGTTTTCTTAAAATTCTAATTCATTTCATAGCTCGTACTACATGTACTAGCCGGGTGTAAATTTTTTGTGATTAAAGAATACAAGTATCATTGAAGACCAGATAGCACTCCCTAGTCTCAAGAACTCGTGTTCTAGGTAGATCATTAATGGGTTCTTTGAAGGTGCCAATAGGCCAGACATACTCTGTTACCACAGCCCACACTTGTATAGATATGTAAATTGCCATGGTTTTACCACAGGCGTTTGGGTTCAGGATTATTCTTTTTTATTAATAACGTGTATATAAAAATTTTCATACTCGTCTATATACTATTTCCACAAGGCAAGAATGTTTGACAGTTCTAAAAATAGAACTTTGGGAAATCTACGAATTTCTTATAGAAGTAGTTTTCCATCGAGATGAAACTGGCAATTGTCTCATTCCTTTTAGTTTTCTCTCGCTTATGGGCTCAAAATTATAGTGTATCAATGTGTAATAACGTCAAATTTAGTCGTTTTTCCTCCGAACCGGACCAAAAATATCACCAGGGACGGAAGTAGATAGGGAAACAATATTCCGCCCAATAAAAGGAATTCCGAGTGACGCTACAGTAAGGTAAAATCTAGGCGAGTTCGAACAAAATCTTTTGGCGGAAAAATATGGTCACGATCTTATTTGAATTATTTTTTACTACGGAGAAAGTGGCAAAAACGCACATTTTTATATTAGGACCTGTTATGTGTACAATAGTTTTACAAAAAGACGTAACAGGATAAAATATATGTGGTTATTCAAATGGTAAAAGGGGTGGAATATTGTCTCCCTTATCTACTTCCGTCCCTGGTGGTTTTGTGGCTCACTTCGAATGAAAAAAGGTTAGATTTTAAGTCATTGTGCATTGTTACACGATATATATGTGATTTATTGCGAGATAAAATTGAAAGGATTAAGAAAATCACCAATATTTTATACAAAACCTTTAATTCTATGAGAAAATAGGGGGTTTTCCAAGGGTAAATTTTGCTCTATTTTTAGAACTGTCAAACATTCTTGCCTTGTGGAAATAGTATATAGACGAGTATGAAAATTTTTATATACAAGTTATTAATAAAAAAATAATCCTGAACCCAAACGCCTGTGGGTTTTACAAAGTTAAGTGTCACGTACACTTATTAAAAACCACCTCTAAATACCATTGTGATTGTCTCCTCTTGTAGTTCACTACTTAATCACGTCTATTTTATGTGTTAAATGCCAATACAGAACCGTACAGTGAGTGAGTGAGTGAGTTGGTGTTTTACGCCCGTGCAACGCTATTTACAGGCGATGAACATGAAAAGGATGATACAATGAACATGAAATGATGATGATAAATGAAATATGGGGGTGGGATGGGACACAAAGGACCGGTAAATTTTGAAGAACCACAGGAAAAGGGGAGATGTGGGTAGGGGCGGAAAATTTAGCCTATGCGGTGCACTACTTGGCGGTCAACAAAGGGGTCTTTTACGTGCATGAAGCGTGGCACTCTCCACACACGTTGGCCCACTATGGTCGGCGGTCAGGGTTTCCGTATTATAGACCTGACAACCCCCGCGGACGAGGGCCACCCTATTCAGCCACCTAGGGTACACACTTGATCGTTCTGTGGGCTGAGCACTGACCCGACGTCGGAATCCCAAGACCCTTAGTCGCCTCTTGCGACAAGCTAGGCTTTGCTGCGGGTAGAAGGATACAGCAATAACCATCTAAGTTTCATACTGGTAGATCTATACATATAAAAGGAAATTTCTGTAATAACTCACAAGCGTAATATAAATATAGGAATAACTTTGATGACATGCCATTATGATAGAAAAAGTGGTTGATTAAAACTAGGTTTCATGGCAAAAAAAAAACCCTTTATCTGAAATTCATACCATGGAATGATCTGTTAGAAATTTAGCACCGATATTTCTTATCATTAATAATAAGTAACGTGAACTTGATCAAACGCAAATGCAAATATACAATAACAACCTTTTATTAGGAAAATGAAGAGAGCAATCATATGTCACACGAATTTTAAAAGGCTTTCATATACAAATTTTAAAGTTTCACAATGAAAAAAGTTTTAATCTTTCTTTCTAGTTAGAACTTTCTTCTTTTAAGACTTTAGTTGTCAGTTGACCAAGAAACCAGAGAAAGCAGACCAACCACCAGCAAACATGTATTGTCCAACGCCATGAGATGCTTTTATTGACACTTTGTCATCTTTCTTCATGTTGACTACAGCACTCTGGCTAGCTGACATGTTGATTGTGTCCAGTCCACCATGGTTTCTTGCCATAACTTGCCCATTTAATGAAAGGTAAGTGTGAAACAGCTTGTTGGCCTGTGTTGTCACTGTCCATGAAAAAGAGTACAGACCTTCCACTGGTGCTGTGAAAATTCCTGTTTTTGGGTCATAAGTTTTTCCTTGATTAGTCTTGATAAAGTCAAAGATGACATCTTTACCTTCAGTAACATTTTCCAAGGCTACTGAATTCCAGGCTAAAAACCCAATTCTTGCTTCTTCTGAAAAATAAACATATCTATATCTACAAGGGTCGTGAAGTTAAAATATAGCTTTTGAAACGGTAGCGCTATAGCGCAGTGTCGTTTAGGTATTAACAGGTACAATATGAAGATCGACGCCACTACTAAACAACGTCAGTTACATGTAGCAACCCCTTTGTCGTCAGTCAACGTCTCAAATAATTTTCTTATATGTTTCTGGCATACGGGTGCTGTAAGTTTAACACTTTATATTTGAAAAACTGTGAGATTATTGACTATTCAAATGCATTTTCAATGCGTTTTTGTCTCGCCAGCGAAGCGGAGCGAGACAAAGGTGTTACTTTACCGGCGGCAGTGGCATTAACTTTTGTGTTAAGGTTTTATGAGCACCTCCGTATCTCAAGAACTATAAGTCCTAGGTTGATGAAACTTGGTATGCATATGCCCCAGTAGTAGCTTAGCTTTGACAATTTTCAATACTAGTACATATAATAGCTATGTTAAGGTTTTATGAGCACCAAATCTCAAGAACTATAAGTCTTAGCTTGACGAAACATTGTATGCATATTCCCAGGTATCAGCTTAGCACAATTGCTTGGCCTTCTTTTGACGTTGACCTTGATTTTCCGGTTGAGTGACTTTGACAATGTCCAATACATATAATAGCAAATAAAGGTAATAACAAAACTACCGAACTTGAATGATCAATCTCATAGTCCAGAGAAAATGACAAAAACGAATCAGTCATACCGGAGAATTGGTGGATCGCAATGGTCCTGACTTGGTACAGGCATTTCAAACGAAATGGTGGGTTAAACCAGGTTTTATGGTTAAGGTTTATTGAGCACCTCCATTTCTCGAGAACTATAAGTTCTAGGTTGATGAAACTTGGTATGCATATGTCCCACTAGTAGCATATCACAGTTGCATCCCCATCTTTTGAAAATGACCTTGATTTTCCGGTTGAGTGACTTTGGCATTGCATATGCCCAAATAGTAGCTTAGCCCAGTTGCATCACCACCTTTTGATGTTGAGTGACTTTAACAGTTTTCAATACATATAGTAGCAATATTTATCCCTTGGTTTATGAAACTTCACTGTAGAAATGGTGTTTAGAATCTAAACACTTTTTAAACATTTTTAGCCCTAAACATGTTTAGATTGTTGTTTAAATCCTAAACACTTGCCAAATTAAACATGTAAAAGCTGAACATGTTTAGGTTTTAAACATGTTTCACTTTTCCTATACTATTTTCATTAATCTAAACACAACCCTTAACATGTTTAGATGCTAAACGTGTTTAAAATTCAACACAAATTTTGTGTTAAGAATTGTGTTTAGCTAAACACCATTTTAAAGTGTTTGTATGCATATGCCCAATTAGCATCCTTAATAGCACAGCTGCATTCTCATCGTTTTACCTTGACAATGATTTTCCAGTTGCGTGACTGGAAAAGGAATTCCGATGGTGCCGACAGGCGAGACATACTTTAGTGTTAACTCTTGTTAAATATAATGGATATATGCTTTGGATATATAACCTTTTTGTTTAAAGGTGGTCGAAAAGGTAAAAATATTACTGCTTACTTTTTTCATGGCAACAATCACAATTCCTATTAGTCTCCTTTACCAGTTTGAGTTGATACTCTATGCTCCTAATTAGTGCGGAGTTTCTGGTGCAAGTATTATGACCGTTGACAACCAGGATGGCTCCAAATGCTATTAAGAATTTCATGTTTTGTCTGAAATAAGAAATGTGTTGTTTAAATAACGCGTAAGTACCATTGAGGCAGAAAAAATATGTGTGTTGTCTGGTTTCATACCTGAAGAAATATTTTAGGTATGTAGGTATTTATTATTATTTTCTTTTACATTGAGTGAATTGAGTTGCTTTCAAATTCAATGGCGCTTAAGCAAAAATGGCAATAAAAAGGTTTGGGTCGGCATGAAAAACTAGGTAGTGAAACCAGTTTTTGCATTACTTCATAAGAGATCCATTCGTCTTTGTGAAAGGCCGCTGACGGTTTTTATGCCCCATCTACAAAAAAAGGAGACATATAGTGGCCGGGTCCGTTTGTCCGTCCGTCCCAAATGTTGTGAGAGGGGGCATTATGTCTTATGGACATATCCTTATTTTTTTTTAATTTATAACGGATGTTGAATATGTATTTTTTTACACATTTCTGAATAATTTAACTAAACATTTGTGTGAAAACAACTAAAAGCTTAGTAATTTAGATAATATCTATTTTAAATTAATGCGACAAACTTATATATAACAGGAACTCCTCAAAAATTAAATATTAACTTAAAACTTACCAGTACTGCAAGTAAGCTCAGTCTTATCCGCTAGATGAAACTACATGTACTAGTTTAACATTGTTGCAGCAGCTTGTATACAGTTACTATTGATGGAATGATACATTGACACAAGTATCATTGGCACAAAATGTACAAGCCTTTGCATGAGACATGCAATCATCAAGTTTTGTATTTCAACTTGTACATAGAGAAGAACCTAATAGATGTATTGATGTTTTAACTATAATTCCTGCTAAAGTTGTTTCAGAAATTTAACTGTCCAGTCTCGTTTTTGCATTTAGTAAAACATTTGATTCTTGTTCAACATCAACATTTGCATGCAAATTAAAAGCAGCATAGAAGATATGGTTTGCTTCCCCTTATACCCAAATTGTTTTACAGACTATGTCGGAAGCATTCAAAACAAAAGTATGGGGTTGTTTGTAAAATGTTCAGAGGGAAAAAGCCGTGTGCACATAAATTGAAGACCCAGTCAAATCATCGGAACTTAAAGATCTTGTGTGCTATATAATAAAAATCAATATGTCGCAAACACAGGCGTTTGGGTCCAGGATTTCCTTTTTTTATCATAAATAGCGTGGATATAGAAATTTTCATCTCGTCTATATACGTTATTTATGATAAAAAAGAAAATCATGCACTCAAATGCCTGTGGTCGCAAAAGGGAAAAAAATGTAGCTTGTTTGGAAGTCATTATTTCATTTGTTCCTTTTGGTAGCAATTTCCCTTACAACTACCTAGCTACCAGCAAAGTACAAAGAGAACATTGTTGCTGCTCATTAAGCTAAAAAAAAAGGTGAAGTTCTCTAATATCTCTTATAATTCTGTTGAATTGGTTGTATTCCCCTGCAGTCACGGTTTACTGATTTTGAGAATTTGTACTGATTTGGTTGACTTCTGTTAATCACAAAGCAGCTACATCAATAAACAATATGGCACACCCGAGTTTTGATTTTCTCAGGGCACAGCGGGGCGCACCATTGATATTTGGTATATGTAGTTGCATTGGCACAGATCAGGTTAAGAAGCATTTCATCTTTATGTTTCTGCAGTCTACTTACTATGAGATTTTATCTGTCATTTAATTTACCATAAAAATATTAACGAATGTCCAATACCATCCAACTATTGCGAAGATTTTCCTATACCCAGAAATCAGCTAGACCAAATCAAAAAATTGCATGGTAAACTTTTAATAGATATCTGTAGAGATTTCCAAATGCGTATCTTAAATGGAAGATTCCTCGGAGACTCACTGGGATATTTCACTTTTTATAATAGTAATGGGCAAAGCATAGTTGACTATATGATTGCTACTAGTAGTATTTTTTATGATATTGAATACTTTATTGTACATTCTCCTGTTGAATTTTCAGATCACTGCCTAATATCACTATAATATGAAATCTAATATACAAAGAAAGATAACTCAAAATCTCAACAAAACCTACATAGGTCAATATAAATGGGATGAAAATGTAAGAGAAGCATACAAGGATGCCTTACTAGAAAAGGATTCTATAGATAATATCCTCACTCTTAACTCATTAATTGAAGATGATAAATTTGAAGATATTGATATTCTTGTATCAAACCTTAACAATATATATATTCAAGCTGCCTCTAAAACACTAATTTTTAAACGTCCAAGGAGACCTAAAAATAAAACCTAAAAAACCTTGGATGTCAAATAATTGTCTTATGCTACGTAGAGAGGTTAGATCATTAGGAAAGAAATTACAAAAAGATCCTAAAAATATTTGGATTAGAAATGCCTATCATACAAGGGTAAGAGAATATAATAAACTTAGAAAACAGTTGAAAAATAACTTTTTTTCGTTACTCATTGACAACATTAATGAAATAGATCCAAATAACTCGAAACAGTTTTGGAGCTCTCTTAATAGAATAAAAAAATCATAAAACTGAGTCCCTCAACTCAATAACTGAATCAGAATGGGTCGAACATTATAAATCATTATTAACCAATAATCATTCACCATTAAATAAAAAAGACTCAGCAGAAGGAAAAGAACAAAAACCCACTCCCTTAGACTACCCCTTTACATGTAATGAAGTTAAAAAGGGTATCAAAAGATTAAAAAACAGTAAAAAGGAAGGAACTGACTTAATTTTAAATGAGTTTATCAAAGTAGGAAACTCTACCTCAGTTTTAACTATAGTAAATTTATTTAATAAAATTCTTAAGAATGGAAAGTTCCCTAAAATATGGAATCATACTCTGATTTCATCAATTTTTAAGTCTGGAGACCCTAATGACTGTAATAACTATAGAGGTATAAGCGTTACAAGTTGTGTAGGCAAATTATTTACTTCTCTACTTCAAAGAAGATTGCCAGACTACCTAGAAAAAAAGGAACTCCTAAGCTTTCATCAAGGAGGTTTCAGAAGTGGTTATAGAACCACAGATCATATATTTATACTTAAAACGCTCATTAATAAATATTTAGATAACCAAAAAAGAAATTGTATTTCTGTTTTGTTGATTTCAAGAAAGCGTTTGATAGTGTAGATCGAAATAAACTCTTTCAAAAAATAGAAAGGAAAGGAATCGGGGGTAACTTCCTTAATATTATTAAACTAAAAGATATGTACTCTAATACACTGTACTCGTGTAAGTTCGGGGACACATATAGTGAACCATTTTTGGCAACCCTTGGAGTCAAACAAGGGGACAGCCTAAGCCCCACATTGTTTAACATATTTGTTGGTGATATAGATTCAGTTTTTGATGACCAATCTAAAACAAACCCAGTAAGACTACACATCACTTATCATATGCAGATGACTTAGTTATCATCTCAGAATCACCAATAGGACTACAAAACTGTATTAATTCTCTTGGAAAATATTGTGAAAAATGGGACCTAAAAATCAATACTAAGAAAACAAAAGTTATGACACTTGGTAAAAAAATAAGAAATAACTCTAAACCTCCACTTTCAATTACATTTAATAATAAAACACTAGAATATGTGGATCAGTATAAGTATCTTGGAATTACTTTCACTAATAATGGCCAATTAAAATATGCACCAGAAGTCCTTGCTCAAAAAGCAAGAAAAGCTTTCTTTGCCTTAAAAACCAATATACCATCCTCTGAAAATTTATCTGTACAGAAACTATAGTGAACTTAGCCGTCAATACCATCCCTCAATACCATTAGCCCACAATAATATCCCTCAATACCGATAACCGCCAATAAAGTTAGCCCACATTATATCTAATTAAGTTGCGTTCGAAAAACGAACATATGTTATCTTGTAAAATGAAAAAAATATCATATTAATTAGATATTTTTGGGAAAAAAGAATATATTCAATTGTATTCATGTATGCATATAGATGCCCAGTGATGGGCCCATAATTGGTTTAATAAACTATTCTATTCTATTCTATTCTATTCTATTCTATTCTATTCTATTCTATTCTATTCTATATGCGTCAGTACGTTTCGTTACGTTTATAGCCGTTTGAAACGTAGTAAAACGGCATGCCGAAAGGTGACAGTGTGACTGGGGCTTTACACATAATTCCTGATTTTACCTATCTACTGTAATATCTACATCACCAAAAAAGACCGAAGAAAGTAATACAAGATTTCAGATAATAGCAACGATGTCATTGGTTGATTTAAACAAATGTGCCATGCATCTATTTACTGCACTTGTCTTACCTTAAAATGACTGCCGATATGGATGACTTAAATAGAGACGAAATCGTGTGCTTTGATGAGTATAGATGATGTTCTGTTGGAAATTAAACGGATTTGAGGAGAAATGTGAAGTTTTGGCAACATGTCATTATAAAACTATATGCCGGTCTATAATCGCAGTAAGATGCGTTTTACACAAGTTATATACCCAAAATCTTTTTTTTTTAGTTATAAACCACCGTATGTGACATTTTTTCTGTAATTAAACAAAAACATTGATCTATTTTTCCCGAAGCGTCTTTACGTAATTAGCACCATACCGCGTGACATTGATACAATTTTTATGTTTTAACGACTCCGTTGATTTAGATCTTTTTCAGTGCCTAAATTTCTTTGTAAGAGTTTATGAAAATGAATGTTATTTGGTAGACATCTGAGTTGTGGTCTACACAGCTTACATTATGCCATATGACCACGACCCAATTATCTTATTTCAGCGTCTCTGAAAACATATTTCTTTTTTGGATTTGTTAATTTTTTTAGCCGACTTATTTTGCTTGAAAGCCTTATACTATTAAGTTTCGTAGAAAGGAAAGAAGAAGAAAGGTATAAGTAGTTGTCAAACTGTATGTTCTGGGACACTTTTGTCCATGTTAAACCTATGGAAGAATCTGTGTTGTGGATATACTTTGTGGATATACCTAATAAGCTTTTTTTTTATTAAGTGATTGATTGACATGAAGTGACAGATTGACAGGTAGTGACGTACACACCCATGGACAGGAAGTGACCTAATTAAACCACACCCACATCAATCGGAAATTCCCTAATTGAACCACACCTCTGATTGATGAGGGGAAATTACCTAATGAATTCCCTAAAGTTTTTTAATGTTGGTTTCAACCCCCAAACATGTGACAGATGTGAAGGGCTATCAATCATAAAGATCGTGAAATTCCTTAAAAGACTGATGTTGAATCAGTTGTGTAAACTAAAGTTTTCTTTATAAAAACCGGAAGTTGTAAGGTGTTTTTGGTCGGAATTGTGAAAATCTATAGATAATAAAATGTAGACTTCGCGCGCGGGGGGCTTCGGCGGCGGCGGGCGGGCGGCCGGCCGGGACAGAATAATTTCGTAACGGGTTTTCCAGCAGCTTATTGCCATAACTTGTGTTTGTAGTTTATTTTTGTTGTATTTCTTATGTTTTTGTTGGTATGTTCCTTTTTTAATGTATAGTGTACAGTTTCAGCATCGAGTCCCATATTGTATGGTTCGATTTCATGTGCGTCACCCACAGACTTTCTGTTAAACGAAATTCTGTCATTTATTTTAATACTTTGAATATTTGGTTGAGGATTTTCATACATCATTATTTTGCTTCGAGAACTGTGGTGTTGACATTAGAGTGTCTCTAATGAGTCAAACAGAGATACAGTCTCCAAGATTCTTTTTTTTTTTTGCAAGAACAGATACGTTTGAATGTATTTATTATAAAAAGACAAAAGACTCTATGCAATTATTTAATATCTCCGTAATGAGACAATTATGGGTCGGAGAGACATCCACATATTGTCTTTACAATATACACAATATTTTCAACATTATTCATCTAGATAATCACACATCAATATATTGTTCATGAATCTTTATTTTACAGGTTGGTCACATCTCTAGCAGATATCCATGAGTTAAATTTCTTTGGCCAATTCAACCATTTTACGAAATATTGGTTTGTATGTCCCTTTCCTCTTGTCTTTATAACGTTTTCTATTTTCCACATATCGTCATCTCGCACATCGACTTTTTGTAACTCTGATTGATAAAATGTTCCCTTTATTTCTTCATCATTAAAATCCACCACTCTGTATACCGGTAGTCCACCACGTAGGATGCGTTGAGAGATTTTGAATATTTCACCCGACCATTTTTCATCGTATTCCCTAGTAAAAGGATTTCTGATGTAGGTCACGCGAACTTTGTCTCCTAGTTTTAAACGAAACGGCTTTCTTGTTGTCTTTGTCTTAACTATTGAAACTGTTTTCTTAGGCCAATACATTTTCCACCATAAGTTGGTCTATTTACTTTTTGTAACTTTTTCTGGTGGTAACCCAATAGTTCTATGAAAGGTCTTGTTGTAGCTGCTGGCGAAATCATATAGGGTATCTGTATAATTGTAGTTCTGCTTATAGGTCATGTATATTGTTATCTTAGATCTAATGGTTTTTATGACTCTTTCTACATAGTTAGCCTTAATTTCCGTATTTTGAGCATATAGATGTTGTATTCCTCGTCGTTGAAGTACTGCCTCTACTTCCTTTGACTTAAATTCTTGCCCTTTATCTGTGCGTATTCTGTTTGGTGATCTTCCTTGTTGGAGAATGTCTTTCAATGCGTCAGCTACAGATTTTCCCTTTTTATCTTTTAATGATCTCATCCATACATATTTGGAAAAAATGTCTATAACCACAAGAACAAAACTTAATCCATGATTATATTTAGCAAATTTTGTCATATCCATCAAATCTGCATCCCACTGATCATCGATTCCAGTTGTAATGACTCTATTTCGTGTGAACGATCGTTTTACAGGTCTTTGTAGGCTATACGGTTCTTGTCGTTGCAACCATTTACGTATTTTATATCTACTTAAGACGAATTTTCCCTCTTTTCGGACAAATCTGTACAACTTATCGGGTCCGCTAAAACTTGCAGGGTTAGATGTATTATAATATATCTTTTTAAGATATATTTCCGAGGGAGAAGACATCTGTTCAATTCAAATTTCTAACTGATACTAATAAAAACAATATTTTATTATTAATTTATACTGTCTATTCTCCCTCCTCCCCTTTCTCTTCTTCCTCCTCGCTCTCTTCCCCATTACTGTCTTCGTCCTCATCATTTTCATATGTTTCATTTTCGATGACATCAACAAGATAGCCTTCTAGCACTGGTTTGTATTTTCTGGTGGAAATTTTTATTGCTTTCTTATAGTCCATTCCATCCTTAACTAACCTTTCTATCATGGTTATAACTTTTTTATGTAAGTGTCCATCCTGTAACTGTAGCATATATGTAAGCAGATCTGCATATTTGGAAGTGAAATCATCCATTTCTTCAGCTTTAAATTTATGATTAGCTTTAATTCTAGCCTTTTTGTCTACCAATCCTTCTGAGATATATTTATCAACTTTGGTTTGCCACTCATTCTCGTTGCTTTCTCTAGTGTATGTTGCTATACGTTCAAATGCGACTTCCTCACCGTCTTCGATGACAATTTTTCGTTTTTTAGTAGTAGGTTCATCAACCTCAATATCATCGAACTTTCTCTTGTTCTCAGGACACCATCTATTTATATGCCTGACCAAATCAGGTACACTTTCGAAAACTAATCCGCAATCATCACAAGAAGGCATCCTATCGTTTATATGTTTATCTGTGTCGTGGCTATTTCCTATCTCTATGTCTTTGGTATCTAGACTTTCGTCACAATGCGTCTGTTCACCTTGATGTCTATCCTTTAAATGGGCAATATCAGATGTATCTCTGTTTGTATACTGACTGCCACCAATTTGAACTGTAGCACCTTCAAAAACATTAGTTTTTAGTCGCTCATCATCGGGTGTGGTCTGTTTCAAATCTATAAACAAATATCCATATGGCTGTTTAGTTCCTTCTGTATATTTTTTCATGAATCTATTAGAGTTTTTGGGGTACATTTGTCTTGCTAGAGTAGAAGGCCCAACTTGATCACGCGGGTTTTTAAAAAGAACCAAATACTGGCTATTGATACTCATGGTTCTGCTTCCTTTTCCTTTATAGAATGGGTTTTGTACCAGACATGCCACACTGAGATTCCTATGGTGACTTCCTTCCACAAAGAGTTCACAAACATCTTGACTTGAAGCAACATCTTTCATGAGATCGTCTAAGATAATTAATGTAGGGAATTTTGTGTCTATAAACGAATCTTCATTTAGATCCTCTGGAATACCATGAACAAATACTATGTGTTTAACTGTCTGCTTCATTTCGTTAAACATTGGCTGCCATCGTTTGTAACACCAAATAATGCGTTCAGGATTCGGTTTTATCATAGATTTTGTATTTTCTAGGAGTCGTTTCATCCAAAACGTCTTCCCAGATCCAGTTGGTCCTGCTAACATCATAGTGAAAGGGTGCTGTAGTGTCACCCCTCCCTCACCATCTCCTACTCCTCCTGTTTCATAATCAATATATCCATGCTTATTTTTCAAGTGTCGCATTAAATTGTCTTTTCTAGAAAATTTCAAGTCACAATCACCACAACTGCTCATTATAAGAACACGTCTTACTCCTTTAATTGCATAGAAAGAAATGAAATGACCGTAGTGTTGGTGTGATTTATATTCTCCAGTGACCATATGCTAGACTGCTTATTCGCTTATTCCATCTTCGAGAATATACCTTTTATCGTCAAATGGTGATAGTCCTAGTTTGTTGATAGTTATGTTATACAACTGGTGGTTATATGATCTGATCTGATTCATTGAGGACATGTGAATGGTTTTATTAAACAGACACTGTTTGTAATCTTCGTGTCTGGTATGATGTTTAATGACACATTTCTTGATTCCTTTTGCTGTTTTCTTTTCAATCAACTTGTCATCTTCGTTGTAGATAAGGGAATACATTTTTGATTTGAGTCCTACAAATTCATGTATAGGAATGCCATGTGTCTCATCTTTCATCTTACCAAGAACTTTCTTGTTAACCGTACTATGCAGTGGGTGGTCTTGCTTATACTCTGACGTGTCGAACAATTCTTTGTCATTGAGCATATCGCTGTATATGTCACGTGTGTAAACGCTGTAGCAAAGGCTATCTGTATCTGTAAACAAGGGTTGTGCGTTTTGTCTATACTTCTGTTTCATATAGTTATAATGAAAATCGTACATCAATGTTTTTGACACGTCCAGTATGGAAAATCCTACATAGATGGGTCTGTTCAAATAGAGCTTTTGTTTCAACATATGTACGGCGATCAAATCCTCGTTGAAAATCTTAAAGGCATTGAATATTGGTTTATTTGTTAGTTTTCTTGCCTTGGACTGATTGTTTACCAGATGAATATCGATCCTTTTTCTGAGGTTCTCCATAGTTTTTCCTAGTTATAAATGAATAAATAAATAAATAAATAAATAAATATATAAAGGTATCGGTAGTATATAAATCTCGAAGCAAATCATTCTTAGATTCAGTATGTGAATTTCACTACATAGCTAGTATTATTATCTTCATTTAAAGTCACAGACTATTAAATGTTTGAGTATAATTACTAATTGTGCTGGCTACTGTGTTTCTATAACTTTCGTTACTGTTGCTATTATTATATATAATAAATTAACTTACCGAATACTGCATTGTTCATTAGTTTGAAGAAGTCTTTCTCAAAATCGTTCTTTGCCAGTTTTCGTTTCTCTGTATTGAAGTCGATATACCTCTTCAACCATGACTCTTGTGTGAAGGCCAGCACGCGGTGTATCTTGGTGACTCTCATACCCAGAGACATATATAGTTTTAGATTTCTATAGTGAACAACATATTTCTCTTTGGCTTTAAGGTTTGGAATTAGTTTTTCTGTTGATGTTCCCTTGAGGTCAAGTTCTGCTAATAGTATTTTAGCATATGGTGATAGCATTTCGTCTGAAACTTTCATTTTCTCTGGAGCTAGTGGATATTCGTTATGAAGATCATGAAGGTCTTCAGGATAATCTAGATCAACTTCCAATATATAGCCACTATCATTACCATCTTCAACATCGTTTATCCGTAGACTCTCAATTTCATTTTCATTCAGCCATCTGAAGTCTTTTACAGGAAGTGATTGAGACATGGCCCAGCCGTATAAATTATTTGCATCTAAATAGATCAGATGGTTTCTTTCCTCTTTTGGATTATAGTCCGGAACATATTTGTTGTTGGCTTTGGAGAAGCGATGTGTGATCATTGATATTCCTCCTCGAAGGCCCTTTTCGATGAATAGATGCATATCAATTTCTGTCAATAATTCTAGTTTTACACCTGTCATTTTGAGCGCGGCTTGCCATGCGACACCTGGTGATGTATAAAAATGTGCAGCGTCCAGATCATAATAATTCAGACAAATGTTTCTAAAGTTCTCAAATACGTCAGCAAGCAGCAGCACGTCAGTTAATACATACAAGTCATGATATTGTCCGAGGTTCTGTATAGAAAATGTCTCCCATACATTTTGTGCATGTGCATAATCATCATCTGAAATCCACTCCCCAGATAATGTGCTGTAAAAGGCGGATATCGGTGGTAGTTGTTGTTCTGAAAATTTAGCTTCTGAATCGAAATACTCATATGGATAGACCTGCTTTCTTAATAGAAACTTCTTGTTTTCGCTTCCAAAATGATCTTTTAAATGTTTGAAATGTAACGATCCTTCTTTAGCAAGGTTTCCTACAAGTGTCTCCAAAGACGATGGCATAAATTGGAGAGAGTCGATGAAGTCCATGCACCCTAGAGAAAATGAAATGTATTTCTCCATGTTATTGGGTATACATCTCAGTCGTTTGTCAACTTTTCCTATTGCCTGCATGATCAGGTGACTGTCATAACCTCGAAGATTGTGAAATATAACAGGAATGCGACCCGTAAACTTGTAGTTAATGTTACAGTCATTGTGTGCTGCCCCTCTAAACTTCCCGGTGACGTGACAATGGTCTCTAACTCGGTTCTCTCCCAATGGCTTGGTGCATATATGACAATTTGCAGCCTTTTTGAATAACTGCCAGTCACCGCCTGTCATTACCATTGGCTCGCAGAGTTTAAATTTTTTCTCTATATTTTCCTGTTCGGTGACCATAAAATCTATAAACTTATCAGCTGCATCCAAACCCCTATAGACAACAGGATTTTTTTAGGTTCCTGAGTTTAGCCCAACAACTTTGTAGGCAAATCCACATGGTACGTGTTGTGTTGACCTCGCCGTCGATGATTTGGATGGATCTCTCTCACAACCTTGAATAGGCATCAGAAGACTTTCGAAGTCAGCATAGATAACATAGGGAACTTTGAGTTGTTTACGAATGTCTTTGTAAAATAACCATTTATCCTCTTCTTTCGGCATTTCAGTTCTCTGTGGCCCATGTGTCATACAGTATGGTTTATGATCATTGAGAATCTGTTCTTTGGTGAAGCCATGTAAGCAATATGGACAATAATGGTATCTTCTTTTGTTAGTGTGTTGGTCTCCCAACAACTTGTTCAAATCATTTATATAACAATAGTGAGATTTCTTGTTGTCCGATATCAATAGCAGGTTAATCTGTTTCTCGCACCTAAAACCAGTGATGTGTATTGGGGAGACGCTCTGCTTCTCGTAACCAAACACATTGATGGACATTTTGTTCTGCTTCTCGAATTTAGTAACGTCTTCCATTTTCACAGGAAATGGTATACCTTTAAAGTTTAATTTTGATTCATGTTCTCTATACTTGAAAACACGCTCTCCATGTGTTTTTTGTGGATATAATGCAGCTAGAATTGACCACATGAAACATTTATTATCTCTGTTTTTCACGTTGATGATAGCATGTTTAGATCTTAATTTGGTTGGGAGTGGAATATAACTGGATCCTTTCAGTGGTCTGTAGCGTGCCATATGTATTGTTAATTCTACAATTTTATCTATTGTCCAATTACTGCCTTGCCTTTGGTATTCAATGAATGAGTTGAATACTTTCTTTATTGATTCCTTTAAACCACCATCTATGTCTTCAAATTTCAAGCTTGTTTGACACTTCCCGCGGAAATGTGGTTCTGCAGTTTCTAGTTGATCACCATTTCTTCTCGTCATTTTGATGTTTAAGGATAGGTACCACTTTATACCACCTTTTTCTTTAATGGTCTTTTTAAGCTTGTTTTTTTACATCTTCATATTTACTTTTTAAAAAAGTCATCGGGTCGAATTTAACTTTTCCTTCCGCTGGGATAATATAAGTCTCCACTGTTCCATTGAGTGCTTTAAAAGAACATACATCTTTTATGTTGTCTTTCTCGTCTTTGTTATTGACTTTTTTTCCACCTCCTGTTTGATTCTTTACTATCAAGTGCTTCTTAATATGACGCAAGTAGCTGTCTTTCCTGTTACTTTGAAACCTACATTTAGAACATGAGTATATCGTTGTTGAATGCATCGCCTTTTTATGCCGATATAGATTTGATTGCTGACTGAATACTTTGCCGCATACATAACAATCATAGGTTTTGGACTTGTTCATCGTTTTGATAATCTACAACGAGAATGGTCAAAGTTTTAAATGCATTGAATAGATAAGGCATTAAGTCACATTAAATGTTAAGATATAAAATCCTCAATAAAATCCAAAATGTTTGATCAAGAGTGTCGTCAAAAAGCCACTGCCCTTCGACACCACCTTTCAACGCTTATATCACTACAAAACGGAGCTTCCCTCGAAACCAAGGCTTACAGGAGTATACTTCGAACAACAGATAATAATTTCGAAGTACAAAATAATGTTATAACTGGTTTAACCCCCTTTTTCATTTACCATCGAAGTGCGTTTTTTTTTACACACGTTGGTAGCTTACTTGAGTCAAATCCAAATATCGTTGCATATAAATAGTTAACATACTTACCCACTCCGGTTACTAGTATTAACGTCTTCACCTTTTAACTTGTCGATTGACTAATGATTTTTCAATTAATTTTCTCGCTTATATAGGGAATTTCCTATAAAATTTATGGATTTATTGTTTAATGTGACAAATAAGAACATGTTGACATGTGTCATTAAAATATTTTAATTTGTTTTTAGATGATTGATGGTACTGTTTTTTTTGTTTGTTTGATACAACCTTACTTCCTGTTTTGGGGGTTATAAGTTAAACACTCGTTGACATGTGTCATTAAAATATTTTAATTTGTTTTAGATGATTGATGGTGCTGGGTTTTTTTTTTGTTTGTTTGATACAACCTTACTTCCTGTTTTTGGGGGTATAAAATAAACACTCGTTGACATGTGTCATTAAAATATTTTCATCTGTTTTAGATGATTGATGGTACTGTTTTTGTTTGTTTGTTTGTTTGTTTGTTTGATACAACCTAACTTCCTGTTTTGGGGGGTATAAAATAAACACTCTCTGATATTATTTAGGGGATTTCCCATCTTTCATATATGTCAATTACATTTAATGTTGGGGTTATGTAACTCTTTAATGTCATTAAGGAAGTCACTGTCACAATGATATATAGCTTTATTATCTGTTATTGAAATTTCTTACCTGTAATTAGGGTGTTCGTACTTAAAATATCTATATCCACTTTTTAGACTTTTAGAGAATTCCTACCTGTTTTGCATGGTTTGAAGTGGGGGCATAAATCTATTTGTATCATTAGGGGATTTCCCATCTGATAGTTAACGGATAAAACATAACCCTCTTTTAATGTTATTCAGAAAGTGACACGCAGTAATTGGGTTTTAATTTTTAAACTACAAATGGTGTAAGTCACTTAATTGATACGATGATTGTCTTAACATTTTAACTTGGTGTGGGTATAGGGTACAATTTTTATCTTGTTTTATATCTCAGCGAAATAGCGTTTGATGCATGCAAGATCAACTGATAATAATCAATTAGCTGTTATAAAATAAAGGAGGAAGAGGGAGGGAGGAGGAGGAGGAGGAGGAGGAGGGAGGGAGAGAGGGAAGAGGAGGAGGAGGGAGGGAGAAAGGGAGGTAGGAGGAGGAAGAGAAGGAGGGAGGGAGGGAGGAGAAGGAGGAGGAGGAGGGAGGGAGGGAGGAGGAGGAGGAGGAGGAGAAGGGAGGGAGGGAGGGAGGGAGGGAGGAGGAGGAGGAGGGAGGGAGGGAGGAGGCAAGAGGAGGAGGAGGGAGGGCGAAGGGAGGGAGGAAGGAGGAGAAAATTTTAATAAGGAAGGAAAATATTTGTGAATTTATTATACTGGTCTACCTTCGGAATTCAATTTCTATTTGGAAGCTTTTGACAATGTTTAATTTTGATTCAATATGAACATGTTAACATATGTTAATTCCTTTCAATAAATTATTTAAATATACGAATATGTTGTCATGTTTTTCGCGTTGATGGATGACATTGTAAAACCAATTCTACCTGTAAAAATATTAATTATGCAATATATTTGTTATGTTTTTATTTACGTTTGTGACAACGTTAGTGTACTAAGTGGATACTAATGATTGTATAATTTTATTAGAAAGTCTTAAATTATTTGAAATCACGCATATGAAAAAAAAACCCTGATGCTCCATACCATATATCAAAAGGGAGTGATTAGTAGTTATAACTGGAAAAGCCGTTACAAAATTATTCTGTCCCGGCCGGCCGCCCGCCCGTCGCCGCCGAAGCCCCCCGCGCGCGAAGTCTACATTTTATTATCTATAGATTTTCACAATTACGACCAAAAACACCTTACAACTTCCGGTTTTTATAAAGAAAACTTTAGTTTACACAACTGATTCAACATCAGTCTTTTAAGGAATTTCACGATTTTTATGATTGATAGCCCTTCACATCTGTCACATGTTTGGGGGTTGAAACCAACATTAAAAAACTTTAGGGAATTTATTAGGTAATTTCCCCTCATCAATCAGAGGTGTGGTTCAATTAGGGAATTTCCGATTGATGTGGGTGTGGTTTAATGAGGTCACTTCCTGTCCATGGGTGTGTACGTCACTACCTGTCAATCTGTCACTTCATGTCAATCAATCACTTAATAAAAAAAAAGCTTATTAGGTATATCCACAAAGTATATCCACAACACAGATTCTTCCATAGGTTTAACATGGGCAAAAGTGTCCCAGAACATACAGTTTGACAACTACTGGTATAAATGGGTCATTCGAACGCCAAAAGCCTAAAAGGACAAACACAAAATCAGTAAACCCAAACGAGAACAGCGCAAAGAAACAGACAAAATAAATTTCACAAAAAGAAATGAATAGGAATCGACAACGTTGACGTGCGGTCGTAACGAGAGTAAATTCAACTGGCTGCAAAGGAGTCAACAGTTTATTCTTTATTTAGCTAATTAAATTGAAATTTGTGTGTATTTGTCATCGATATGCTTAGAAAAAAAACTAGTCGTTGTCATCCTCATTGGTTTCTGTTTGTTCATGCGTTGGTTCAATATTTCGTTTCTTTGTTTTCCATGGGCCTTTCCTATTGCAATGATTTCTGGTCTTTCTTTTCATCCCTGTACAATATGCTTTGATCTATTCAAATGCTTAAACTCTTCATTATTTAAAACATATATATTAACAAAATATACAAAAAATGTACAGTTTCTCTGTTACATTTGAAAAAAGATATATTATATAAAATAATGATATTCGAATCCAAAACACCATATTTCAGGCATCTTAACATAAATATGAAACAGAACACACATGTTTTGTAAACAAAATGTGTTATTTTCTGACCTTTTTATATTAACATTCTAGTACTATTTTTCAACTGACTTTTCAAAATTTAAGACAGCTATTAAATCTTTATTAAAACGGCTTTCATGTTTCAATTTCTTAAGTGAAGCCATTTTGCCAGACATAGTTAGTTTTTTTTAATGCTGCTTACTGAAACGTGTTAGAAGAGATAAAAAAACTGACCTTCTATGAAAAAAAATCAATTTTGGTTGTTCACGATCCTGTTCAAAATTGCTCGCGATCATGCACAATACTTGACCGCCATAGGAAAATGGTTTACGATCATTTTTACCGATATTTCCCTGTGAACACGAACAAGAATGTTTAAAATCCTCCTTAAATTACAGAATATACTCTCTCAAAAAAGTTACGCAACAGTGGAAAATTTCCCTATATGTTTTAAGTAAACCTATCTTATTATAAATTGATATAGCCAAGCCGTTTTTCAATCATTTTTTATCAAATAAAAACAAAGAAAAAGACAAACAAGTGAAGTTTATTTTTTATGATTTGGGCAAAATCCTAGCTGTTACGGTTTTTGATAGAACTCGAGTAGAACATAACCAATGTTTTTCCACGGAAAATGTTGGTTGATTTAAACGGGTTGTTGAGGCATAAAATTAACAGTTGATTTCTTCTTGTGATATAAAACCGGGGAAGTGACGATTTTTCTAAATCACAAAAATAAATTTCAATCATTTTTCATTCTCTTGGTTTTTATTTCATAAAAATCGATCAAGAAATGGCTTTGCAATACAAAAATAAAATTAGGTAGGTTTATTTAAAATATATAGGGAAATTTTGAATTGTTGCGTAACTTTTTTGAGTGAGTATATAATGAGAGGTGGAACAAGTGAACGCGACACAGCCCAAATAAAAAGCTGCAATTTAACACCATCACACTAAACAAAAACAGCCAGCAACCTTCGACGGGGCCAGTAGGCACCATGCACTGCTAGCTACTTATTTTGCGAAAAGGTAAAAATAAAATGCATCATTTAATAGTTTTGTGATCCTAACATCTTCGCTAACCAAGGGTTACGATCCAACCCCTCCTCACAACGTAGCTCACGGGGTAGATTGTCTACGCAAAAAAAAATGTTCCGGTATGACAGTGTAAGACAGCAAGTATTTAATGCAGATTTTCCGAACATGCCGAAGATTCTACTGATATTTTAAGTACTGGGTGAAATTCACAATGTTTATTCTCAACATAAAGGTTTGTTATAAATAAAAAAATATATGAAAAGTTTTAGTGTGAACATGGTTTAAAGGGCGTCCATATGTAAAGTTTAGTACGCATCACGACATTTCTTTGACGATTTATAAAAAAAGTTTGTATGTTTTGTAAATGTTACATGTTAAATGTATTGAAATATTTGCAGGCAAAGTTTCTAGACAAGATAATTGATGCTTTCTACAGATAATGCAAATTAAGAATGTTTCGAACGGTACAAACAATATGCTAAGACAATCTTACACGGCAAACACATTATAACCTTTATTTATATTTAAATTGTCAACTCTGTTGCTAATTGTACATAACTTGTAACTTCAAAGGCCTTGAAAAAGTTTAATGTTAATGAACAAAAAAATGCTATAAAAGAATGAATCGTAAGTTCATATAATTTGAAATTCTGTGTTCATTGGGAAACATGCCCTGGTGATAAAAGTCCAATGAAGAGCACCCAGAACCTGACATCGGGTCAAGCTGTTTTTCACACAAATTAAGTGGGAGGTGGTTGAATTGGTGAACCTTCTTGTCATAATGCATGCAGGGCTGTTAAGTTATAATGCGGACAACCTGGCCTCTAACTATAAACTATAATGGCACACTGTGATAGGAAAACAATTAAGTTCCTCGCCTTTGAAAGAACAATAAGAGCAAGTCCCGTAGAATCTACTAGATGTAGATTGAGAAGGTTGCATTCTTGGTTGATCTTGGTTGAGCAATTAAAGACGTACTAGGAGCCTCTTCCGATGATCGATGATTCAGGATGATCTTTAGGGCGTTGAGTTTTGAAATTAAAATCGACTGCTTATAGATATTTACCTATTCAAAACGAAAAAAAGACAGTCAAACTTGACAACTGTCAGTACTACATCAATTTTACTGTAAGAACACGTACTCACAAAATATTGTTGCACATGTACTGTTAGTATATATTCAAACAGACGTGTTGACACAATTTATTTTGTTTTGAGGTGGCAAATACAGACATAGAACAAGAATACTGACAAGGTAAGGAATCTGCACGGCATTTTTATATTAATACCTTAAATGATTTTATTAACTCTACAAAACTAAAAGGTGTACTGTAAAGTTTTTAAGTTTTAGTAATGTTGAAGACGAACGAATGACGGGTTGACAGACGGACAAACAGTCAGACAGACAAAAACTCAAGAACAGACTATTGAAAACTATAGGGCTCCCAATCTCGATACGGGTTGGGCCTCATTATCTGACTAAAACTTCGAAACGAAAAATACTAGAATATACATACATCAAAGTCTATGCATGGAAATGATTATTTATTAAATTTCATAGGTGCCTGTTGATAAAAAAAATGTACAAACTTCGAAAGAAAGATGTTTTAATATTTATAAGTTAAAGTTTATTCCTAATGTAATATATTTTGTTGGAAAAGAAAAATACACACTTCATGTTTTTTCTTTGCTGCAAACCTAGAGGAGGCAGTTGAATTGTAACAAATTCATATCTATACATTTTAAAATTTGTTTTTTTTATACTTTTGAATATCTATATTAACTGAAACGAATTTAAATCTATACATTTAAACTGTGTCAAAAGTAACCTTCAAGCCTTTTTTACTGAAAAAAATAGGTTTCTGACTCGGCATCCTCAGAAATAGTTCTAAACAAAATAGATCCTTATTCAACCATACATTTATACCGTAATGCATGTCCCATTAGTCATTTATCATGTATATTTCTATATTAAGACTTGTGGGCTCCCATATTGGGTCCGTGTGTCACGACCCCACTAGATGGGTAATGTAAGGGCCCCTACCCCGTACAAGTGACACTATGCGCCGTGTCCATTGAAAGAGGTTAAAAGGGTGCACAGGGGCCGAAATGCATGTCCCATTAGTCATATATCATGTATATTGCCACATTTGGACTTGTGGGCTGCCATACTGGGTTCGTGTGTCACGACCCCACTAGGTGGGTAATGTAAGGGCCCCTACCCCCTACAAGTGGCACTATGCGCCGTGTTCATTGAAAGACCGAGAGGATGTGAACAGAAGCCGAAATGCATGTCCCATTAGTCATTTATCATGTATATTGCCACATTTGGACTTGTGGGCTGCCATACTGGGTTCGTGTGTCACGACCCCACTAGGTGAGTAATGTAAGGGCCCCTACCCCCTACAAGTGGCACTATGCGCCGTGTCCATTGAAAGACCGAGAGGATGTGAACAGGGGCCGAAATGCATGTCCCATTAGTCATTTATCATGTATATTTCTATATTAAGACTTGTGGGCTCCCATATTGGGTCCGTGTGTCACGACCCCACTAGATGGGTAATGTAAGGGCCCCTACCCCGTACAAGTGACACTATGCGCCGTGTCCATTGAAAGAGGTTAAAAGGGTGCACAGGGGCCGAAATGCATGTCCCATTAGTCATATATCATGTATATTGCCACATTTGGACTTGTGGGCTGCCATACTGGGTTCGTGTGTCACGACCCCACTAGGTGGGTAATGTAAGGGCCCCTACCCCCTACAAGTGGCACTATGCGCCGTGTTCATTGAAAGACCGAGAGGATGTGAACAGAAGCCGAAATGCATGTCCCATTAGTCATTTATCATGTATATTGCCACATTTGGACTTGTGGGCTGCCATACTGGGTTCGTGTGTCACGACCCCACTAGGTGAGTAATGTAAGGGCCCCTACCCCCTACAAGTGGCACTATGCGCCGTGTCCATTGAAAGACCGAGAGGATGTGAACAGGGGCCGAAATGCATGTCCCATTAGTCATTTATCATGTATATTTCTATATTAAGACTTGTGGGCTCCCATATTGGGTCCGTGTGTCACGACCCCACTAGATGGGTAATGTAAGGGCCCCTACCCCGTACAAGTGACACTATGCGCCGTGTCCATTGAAAGAGGTTAAAAGGGTGCACAGGGGCCGAAATGCATGTCCCATTAGTCATATATCATGTATATTGCCACATTTGGACTTGTGGGCTGCCATACTGGGTTCGTGTGTCACGACCCCACTAGGTGGGTAATGTAAGGGCCCCTACCCCCTACAAGTGGCACTATGCGCCGTGTTCATTGAAAGACCGAGAGGATGTGAACAGAAGCCGAAATGCATGTCCCATTAGTCATTTATCATGTATATTGCCACATTTGGACTTGTGGGCTGCCATACTGGGTTCGTGTGTCACGACCCCACTAGGTGAGTAATGTAAGGGCCCCTACCCCCTACAAGTGGCACTATGCGCCGTGTCCATTGAAAGACCGAGAGGATGTGAACAGGGGCCGAAATGCATGTCCCATTAGTCATTTATCATGTATATTTCTATATTAAGACTTGTGGGCTCCCATATTGGGTCCGTGTGTCACGACCCCACTAGATGGGTAATGTAAGGGCCCCTACCCCGTACAAGTGACACTATGCGCCGTGTCCATTGAAAGAGGTTAAAAGGGTGCACAGGGGCCGAAATGCATGTCCCATTAGTCATATATCATGTATATTGCCACATTTGGACTTGTGGGCTGCCATACTGGGTTCGTGTGTCACGACCCCACTAGGTGGGTAATGTAAGGGCCCCTACCCCCTACAAGTGGCACTATGCGCCGTGTTCATTGAAAGACCGAGAGGATGTGAACAGAAGCCGAAATGCATGTCCCATTAGTCATTTATCATGTATATTGCCACATTTGGACTTGTGGGCTGCCATACTGGGTTCGTGTGTCACGACCCCACTAGGTGAGTAATGTAAGGGCCCCTACCCCCTACAAGTGGCACTATGCGCCGTGTCCATTGAAAGACCGAGAGGATGTGAACAGGGGCCGAAATGCATGTCCCATTAGTCATTTATCATGTATATTTCTATATTAAGACTTGTGGGCTCCCATATTGGGTCCGTGTGTCACGACCCCACTAGATGGGTAATGTAAGGGCCCCTACCCCGTACAAGTGACACTATGCGCCGTGTCCATTGAAAGAGGTTAAAAGGGTGCACAGGGGCCGAAATGCATGTCCCATTAGTCATATATCATGTATATTGCCACATTTGGACTTGTGGGCTGCCATACTGGGTTCGTGTGTCACGACCCCACTAGGTGGGTAATGTAAGGGCCCCTACCCCCTACAAGTGGCACTATGCGCCGTGTTCATTGAAAGACCGAGAGGATGTGAACAGAAGCCGAAATGCATGTCCCATTAGTCATTTATCATGTATATTGCCACATTTGGACTTGTGGGCTGCCATACTGGGTTCGTGTGTCACGACCCCACTAGGTGAGTAATGTAAGGGCCCCTACCCCCTTCAAGTGGCACTATGCGCCGTGTCCATTGAAAGACCGAGAGGATGTGAACAGGGGCCGAAATGCATGTCCCATTAGTCATTTATCATGTATATTTCTATATTAAGACTTGTGGGCTCCCATATTGGGTCCGTGTGTCACGACCCCACTAGATGGGTAATGTAAGGGCCCCTACCCCGTACAAGTGACACTATGCGCCGTGTCCATTGAAAGAGGTTAAAAGGGTGCACAGGGGCCGAAATGCATGTCCCATTAGTCATATATCATGTATATTGCCACATTTGGACTTGTGGGCTGCCATACTGGGTTCGTGTGTCACGACCCCACTAGGTGGGTAATGTAAGGGCCCCTACCCCCTACAAGTGGCACTATGCGCCGTGTTCATTGAAAGACCGAGAGGATGTGAACAGAAGCCGAAATGCATGTCCCATTAGTCATTTATCATGTATATTGCCACATTTGGACTTGTGGGCTGCCATACTGGGTTCGTGTGTCACGACCCCACTAGGTGAGTAATGTAAGGGCCCCTACCCCCTACAAGTGGCACTATGCGCCGTGTCCATTGAAAGACCGAGAGGATGTGAACAGGGGCCGAAATGCATGTCCCATTAGTCATTTATCATGTATATTTCTATATTAAGACTTGTGGGCTCCCATATTGGGTCCGTGTGTCACGACCCCACTAGATGGGTAATGTAAGGGCCCCTACCCCGTACAAGTGACACTATGCGCCGTGTCCATTGAAAGAGGTTAAAAGGGTGCACAGGGGCCGAAATGCATGTCCCATTAGTCATATATCATGTATATTGCCACATTTGGACTTGTGGGCTGCCATACTGGGTTCGTGTGTCACGACCCCACTAGGTGGGTAATGTAAGGGCCCCTACCCCCTACAAGTGGCACTATGCGCCGTGTTCATTGAAAGACCGAGAGGATGTGAACAGAAGCCGAAATGCATGTCCCATTAGTCATTTATCATGTATATTGCCACATTTGGACTTGTGGGCTGCCATACTGGGTTCGTGTGTCACGACCCCACTAGGTGAGTAATGTAAGGGCCCCTACCCCCTACAAGTGGCACTATGCGCCGTGTCCATTGAAAGACCGAGAGGATGTGAACAGGGGCCGAAATGCATGTCCCATTAGTCATTTATCATGTATATTTCTATATTAAGACTTGTGGGCTCCCATATTGGGTCCGTGTGTCACGACCCCACTAGATGGGTAATGTAAGGGCCCCTACCCCGTACAAGTGACACTATGCGCCGTGTCCATTGAAAGAGGTTAAAAGGGTGCACAGGGGCCGAAATGCATGTCCCATTAGTCATATATCATGTATATTGCCACATTTGGACTTGTGGGCTGCCATACTGGGTTCGTGTGTCACGACCCCACTAGGTGGGTAATGTAAGGGCCCCTACCCCCTACAAGTGGCACTATGCGCCGTGTTCATTGAAAGACCGAGAGGATGTGAACAGAAGCCGAAATGCATGTCCCATTAGTCATTTATCATGTATATTGCCACATTTGGACTTGTGGGCTGCCATACTGGGTTCGTGTGTCACGACCCCACTAGGTGAGTAATGTAAGGGCCCCTACCCCCTACAAGTGGCACTATGCGCCGTGTCCATTGAAAGACCGAGAGGATGTGAACAGGGGCCGAAATGCATGTCCCATTAGTCATTTATCATGTATATTTCTATATTAAGACTTGTGGGCTCCCATATTGGGTCCGTGTGTCACGACCCCACTAGATGGGTAATGTAAGGGCCCCTACCCCGTACAAGTGACACTATGCGCCGTGTCCATTGAAAGAGGTTAAAAGGGTGCACAGGGGCCGAAATGCATGTCCCATTAGTCATATATCATGTATATTGCCACATTTGGACTTGTGGGCTGCCATACTGGGTTCGTGTGTCACGACCCCACTAGGTGGGTAATGTAAGGGCCCCTACCCCCTACAAGTGGCACTATGCGCCGTGTTCATTGAAAGACCGAGAGGATGTGAACAGAAGCCGAAATGCATGTCCCATTAGTCATTTATCATGTATATTGCCACATTTGGACTTGTGGGCTGCCATACTGGGTTCGTGTGTCACGACCCCACTAGGTGAGTAATGTAAGGGCCCCTACCCCCTACAAGTGGCACTATGCGCCGTGTCCATTGAAAGACCGAGAGGATGTGAACAGGGGCCGAAATGCATGTCCCATTAGTCATTTATCATGTATATTTCTATATTAAGACTTGTGGGCTCCCATATTGGGTCCGTGTGTCACGACCCCACTAGATGGGTAATGTAAGGGCCCCTACCCCGTACAAGTGACACTATGCGCCGTGTCCATTGAAAGAGGTTAAAAGGGTGCACAGGGGCCGAAATGCATGTCCCATTAGTCATATATCATGTATATTGCCACATTTGGACTTGTGGGCTGCCATACTGGGTTCGTGTGTCACGACCCCACTAGGTGGGTAATGTAAGGGCCCCTACCCCCTACAAGTGGCACTATGCGCCGTGTTCATTGAAAGACCGAGAGGATGTGAACAGAAGCCGAAATGCATGTCCCATTAGTCATTTATCATGTATATTGCCACATTTGGACTTGTGGGCTGCCATACTGGGTTCGTGTGTCACGACCCCACTAGGTGAGTAATGTAAGGGCCCCTACCCCCTACAAGTGGCACTATGCGCCGTGTCCATTGAAAGACCGAGAGGATGTGAACAGGGGCCGAAATGCATGTCCCATTAGTCATTTATCATGTATATTTCTATATTAAGACTTGTGGGCTCCCATATTGGGTCCGTGTGTCACGACCCCACTAGATGGGTAATGTAAGGGCCCCTACCCCGTACAAGTGACACTATGCGCCGTGTCCATTGAAAGAGGTTAAAAGGGTGCACAGGGGCCGAAATGCATGTCCCATTAGTCATATATCATGTATATTGCCACATTTGGACTTGTGGGCTGCCATACTGGGTTCGTGTGTCACGACCCCACTAGGTGGGTAATGTAAGGGCCCCTACCCCCTACAAGTGGCACTATGCGCCGTGTTCATTGAAAGACCGAGAGGATGTGAACAGAAGCCGAAATGCATGTCCCATTAGTCATTTATCATGTATATTGCCACATTTGGACTTGTGGGCTGCCATACTGGGTTCGTGTGTCACGACCCCACTAGGTGAGTAATGTAAGGGCCCCTACCCCCTTCAAGTGGCACTATGCGCCGTGTCCATTGAAAGACCGAGAGGATGTGAACAGGGGCCGAAATGCATGTCCCATTAGTCATTTATCATGTATATTTCTATATTAAGACTTGTGGGCTCCCATATTGGGTCCGTGTGTCACGACCCCACTAGATGGGTAATGTAAGGGCCCCTACCCCGTACAAGTGACACTATGCGCCGTGTCCATTGAAAGAGGTTAAAAGGGTGCACAGGGGCCGAAATGCATGTCCCATTAGTCATATATCATGTATATTGCCACATTTGGACTTGTGGGCTGCCATACTGGGTTCGTGTGTCACGACCCCACTAGGTGGGTAATGTAAGGGCCCCTACCCCCTACAAGTGGCACTATGCGCCGTGTTCATTGAAAGACCGAGAGGATGTGAACAGAAGCCGAAATGCATGTCCCATTAGTCATTTATCATGTATATTGCCACATTTGGACTTGTGGGCTGCCATACTGGGTTCGTGTGTCACGACCCCACTAGGTGAGTAATGTAAGGGCCCCTACCCCCTACAAGTGGCACTATGCGCCGTGTCCATTGAAAGACCGAGAGGATGTGAACAGGGGCCGAAATGCATGTCCCATTAGTCATTTATCATGTATATTTCTATATTAAGACTTGTGGGCTCCCATATTGGGTCCGTGTGTCACGACCCCACTAGATGGGTAATGTAAGGGCCCCTACCCCGTACAAGTGACACTATGCGCCGTGTCCATTGAAAGAGGTTAAAAGGGTGCACAGGGGCCGAAATGCATGTCCCATTAGTCATATATCATGTATATTGCCACATTTGGACTTGTGGGCTGCCATACTGGGTTCGTGTGTCACGACCCCACTAGGTGGGTAATGTAAGGGCCCCTACCCCCTACAAGTGGCACTATGCGCCGTGTTCATTGAAAGACCGAGAGGATGTGAACAGAAGCCGAAATGCATGTCCCATTAGTCATTTATCATGTATATTGCCACATTTGGACTTGTGGGCTGCCATACTGGGTTCGTGTGTCACGACCCCACTAGGTGAGTAATGTAAGGGCCCTTACCCCCTACAAGTGGCACTATGCGCCGTGTCCATTGAAAGACCGAGAGGATGTGAACAGGGGCCGAAATGCATGTCCCATTAGTCATTTATCATGTATATTTCTATATTAAGACTTGTGGGCTCCCATATTGGGTCCGTGTGTCACGACCCCACTAGATGGGTAATGTAAGGGCCCCTACCCCGTACAAGTGACACTATGCGCCGTGTCCATTGAAAGAGGTTAAAAGGGTGCACAGGGGCCGAAATGCATGTCCCATTAGTCATATATCATGTATATTGCCACATTTGGACTTGTGGGCTGCCATACTGGGTTCGTGTGTCACGACCCCACTAGGTGGGTAATGTAAGGGCCCCTACCCCCTACAAGTGGCACTATGCGCCGTGTTCATTGAAAGACCGAGAGGATGTGAACAGAAGCCGAAATGCATGTCCCATTAGTCATTTATCATGTATATTGCCACATTTGGACTTGTGGGCTGCCATACTGGGTTCGTGTGTCACGACCCCACTAGGTGAGTAATGTAAGGGCCCCTACCCCCTACAAGTGGCACTATGCGCCGTGTCCATTGAAAGACCGAGAGGATGTGAACAGGGGCCGAAATGCATGTCCCATTAGTCATTTATCATGTATATTTCTATATTAAGACTTGTGGGCTCCCATATTGGGTCCGTGTGTCACGACCCCACTAGATGGGTAATGTAAGGGCCCCTACCCCGTACAAGTGACACTATGCGCCGTGTCCATTGAAAGAGGTTAAAAGGGTGCACAGGGGCCGAAATGCATGTCCCATTAGTCATATATCATGTATATTGCCACATTTGGACTTGTGGGCTGCCATACTGGGTTCGTGTGTCACGACCCCACTAGGTGGGTAATGTAAGGGCCCCTACCCCCTACAAGTGGCACTATGCGCCGTGTTCATTGAAAGACCGAGAGGATGTGAACAGAAGCCGAAATGCATGTCCCATTAGTCATTTATCATGTATATTGCCACATTTGGACTTGTGGGCTGCCATACTGGGTTCGTGTGTCACGACCCCACTAGGTGAGTAATGTAAGGGCCCCTACCCCCTACAAGTGGCACTATGCGCCGTGCCCATTGAAAGACCGAGAGGATGTGAACAGGGGCCGAAATGCATGTCCCATTAGTCATTTATCATGTATATTTCTATATTAAGACTTGTGGGCTCCCATATTGGGTCCGTGTGTCACGACCCCACTAGATGGGTAATGTAAGGGCCCCTACCCCGTACAAGTGACACTATGCGCCGTGTCCATTGAAAGAGGTTAAAAGGGTGCACAGGGGCCGAAATGCATGTCCCATTAGTCATATATCATGTATATTGCCACATTTGGACTTGTGGGCTGCCATACTGGGTTCGTGTGTCACGACCCCACTAGGTGGGTAATGTAAGGGCCCCTACCCCCTACAAGTGGCACTATGCGCCGTGTTCATTGAAAGACCGAGAGGATGTGAACAGAAGCCGAAATGCATGTCCCATTAGTCATTTATCATGTATATTGCCACATTTGGACTTGTGGGCTGCCATACTGGGTTCGTGTGTCACGACCCCACTAGGTGAGTAATGTAAGGGCCCCTACCCCCTACAAGTGGCACTATGCGCCGTGTCCATTGAAAGACCGAGAGGATGTGAACAGGGGCCGAAATGCATGTCCCATTAGTCATTTATCATGTATATTTCTATATTAAGACTTGTGGGCTCCCATATTGGGTCCGTGTGTCACGACCCCACTAGATGGGTAATGTAAGGGCCCCTACCCCGTACAAGTGACACTATGCGCCGTGTCCATTGAAAGAGGTTAAAAGGGTGCACAGGGGCCGAAATGCATGTCCCATTAGTCATATATCATGTATATTGCCACATTTGGACTTGTGGGCTGCCATACTGGGTTCGTGTGTCACGACCCCACTAGGTGGGTAATGTAAGGGCCCCTACCCCCTACAAGTGGCACTATGCGCCGTGTTCATTGAAAGACCGAGAGGATGTGAACAGAAGCCGAAATGCATGTCCCATTAGTCATTTATCATGTATATTGCCACATTTGGACTTGTGGGCTGCCATACTGGGTTCGTGTGTCACGACCCCACTAGGTGAGTAATGTAAGGGCCCCTACCCCCTACAAGTGGCACTATGCGCCGTGTCCATTGAAAGACCGAGAGGATGTGAACAGGGGCCGAAATGCATGTCCCATTAGTCATTTATCATGTATATTTCTATATTAAGACTTGTGGGCTCCCATATTGGGTCCGTGTGTCACGACCCCACTAGATGGGTAATGTAAGGGCCCCTACCCCGTACAAGTGACACTATGCGCCGTGTCCATTGAAAGAGGTTAAAAGGGTGCACAGGGGCCGAAATGCATGTCCCATTAGTCATATATCATGTATATTGCCACATTTGGACTTGTGGGCTGCCATACTGGGTTCGTGTGTCACGACCCCACTAGGTGGGTAATGTAAGGGCCCCTACCCCCTACAAGTGGCACTATGCGCCGTGTTCATTGAAAGACCGAGAGGATGTGAACAGAAGCCGAAATGCATGTCCCATTAGTCATTTATCATGTATATTGCCACATTTGGACTTGTGGGCTGCCATACTGGGTTCGTGTGTCACGACCCCACTAGGTGAGTAATGTAAGGGCCCCTACCCCCTACAAGTGGCACTATGCGCCGTGTCCATTGAAAGACCGAGAGGATGTGAACAGGGGCCGAAATGCATGTCCCATTAGTCATTTATCATGTATATTTCTATATTAAGACTTGTGGGCTCCCATATTGGGTCCGTGTGTCACGACCCCACTAGATGGGTAATGTAAGGGCCCCTACCCCGTACAAGTGACACTATGCGCCGTGTCCATTGAAAGAGGTTAAAAGGGTGCACAGGGGCCGAAATGCATGTCCCATTAGTCATATATCATGTATATTGCCACATTTGGACTTGTGGGCTGCCATACTGGGTTCGTGTGTCACGACCCCACTAGGTGGGTAATGTAAGGGCCCCTACCCCCTACAAGTGGCACTATGCGCCGTGTTCATTGAAAGACCGAGAGGATGTGAACAGAAGCCGAAATGCATGTCCCATTAGTCATTTATCATGTATATTGCCACATTTGGACTTGTGGGCTGCCATACTGGGTTCGTGTGTCACGACCCCACTAGGTGAGTAATGTAAGGGCCCCTACCCCCTACAAGTGGCACTATGCGCCGTGTCCATTGAAAGACCGAGAGGATGTGAACAGGGGCCGAAATGCATGTCCCATTAGTCATTTATCATGTATATTTCTATATTAAGACTTGTGGGCTCCCATATTGGGTCCGTGTGTCACGACCCCACTAGATGGGTAATGTAAGGGCCCCTACCCCGTACAAGTGACACTATGCGCCGTGTCCATTGAAAGAGGTTAAAAGGGTGCACAGGGGCCGAAATGCATGTCCCATTAGTCATATATCATGTATATTGCCACATTTGGACTTGTGGGCTGCCATACTGGGTTCGTGTGTCACGACCCCACTAGGTGGGTAATGTAAGGGCCCCTACCCCCTACAAGTGGCACTATGCGCCGTGTTCATTGAAAGACCGAGAGGATGTGAACAGAAGCCGAAATGCATGTCCCATTAGTCATTTATCATGTATATTGCCACATTTGGACTTGTGGGCTGCCATACTGGGTTCGTGTGTCACGACCCCACTAGGTGAGTAATGTAAGGGCCCCTACCCCCTACAAGTGGCACTATGCGCCGTGTCCATTGAAAGACCGAGAGGATGTGAACAGGGGCCGAAATGCATGTCCCATTAGTCATTTATCATGTATATTTCTATATTAAGACTTGTGGGCTCCCATATTGGGTCCGTGTGTCACGACCCCACTAGATGGGTAATGTAAGGGCCCCTACCCCGTACAAGTGACACTATGCGCCGTGTCCATTGAAAGAGGTTAAAAGGGTGCACAGGGGCCGAAATGCATGTCCCATTAGTCATATATCATGTATATTGCCACATTTGGACTTGTGGGCTGCCATACTGGGTTCGTGTGTCACGACCCCACTAGGTGGGTAATGTAAGGGCCCCTACCCCCTACAAGTGGCACTATGCGCCGTGTTCATTGAAAGACCGAGAGGATGTGAACAGAAGCCGAAATGCATGTCCCATTAGTCATTTATCATGTATATTGCCACATTTGGACTTGTGGGCTGCCATACTGGGTTCGTGTGTCACGACCCCACTAGGTGAGTAATGTAAGGGCCCCTACCCCCTACAAGTGGCACTATGCGCCGTGTCCATTGAAAGACCGAGAGGATGTGAACAGGGGCCGAAATGCATGTCCCATTAGTCATTTATCATGTATATTTCTATATTAAGACTTGTGGGCTCCCATATTGGGTCCGTGTGTCACGACCCCACTAGATGGGTAATGTAAGGGCCCCTACCCCGTACAAGTGACACTATGCGCCGTGTCCATTGAAAGAGGTTAAAAGGGTGCACAGGGGCCGAAATGCATGTCCCATTAGTCATATATCATGTATATTGCCACATTTGGACTTGTGGGCTGCCATACTGGGTTCGTGTGTCACGACCCCACTAGGTGGGTAATGTAAGGGCCCCTACCCCCTACAAGTGGCACTATGCGCCGTGTTCATTGAAAGACCGAGAGGATGTGAACAGAAGCCGAAATGCATGTCCCATTAGTCATTTATCATGTATATTGCCACATTTGGACTTGTGGGCTGCCATACTGGGTTCGTGTGTCACGACCCCACTAGGTGAGTAATGTAAGGGCCCCTACCCCCTACAAGTGGCACTATGCGCCGTGTCCATTGAAAGACCGAGAGGATGTGAACAGGGGCCGAAATGCATGTCCCATTAGTCATTTATCATGTATATTTCTATATTAAGACTTGTGGGCTCCCATATTGGGTCCGTGTGTCACGACCCCACTAGATGGGTAATGTAAGGGCCCCTACCCCGTACAAGTGACACTATGCGCCGTGTCCATTGAAAGAGGTTAAAAGGGTGCACAGGGGCCGAAATGCATGTCCCATTAGTCATATATCATGTATATTGCCACATTTGGACTTGTGGGCTGCCATACTGGGTTCGTGTGTCACGACCCCACTAGGTGGGTAATGTAAGGGCCCCTACCCCCTACAAGTGGCACTATGCGCCGTGTTCATTGAAAGACCGAGAGGATGTGAACAGAAGCCGAAATGCATGTCCCATTAGTCATTTATCATGTATATTGCCACATTTGGACTTGTGGGCTGCCATACTGGGTTCGTGTGTCACGACCCCACTAGGTGAGTAATGTAAGGGCCCCTACCCCCTACAAGTGGCACTATGCGCCGTGTCCATTGAAAGACCGAGAGGATGTGAACAGGGGCCGAAATGCATGTCCCATTAGTCATTTATCATGTATATTTCTATATTAAGACTTGTGGGCTCCCATATTGGGTCCGTGTGTCACGACCCCACTAGATGGGTAATGTAAGGGCCCCTACCCCGTACAAGTGACACTATGCGCCGTGTCCATTGAAAGAGGTTAAAAGGGTGCACAGGGGCCGAAATGCATGTCCCATTAGTCATATATCATGTATATTGCCACATTTGGACTTGTGGGCTGCCATACTGGGTTCGTGTGTCACGACCCCACTAGGTGGGTAATGTAAGGGCCCCTACCCCCTACAAGTGGCACTATGCGCCGTGTTCATTGAAAGACCGAGAGGATGTGAACAGAAGCCGAAATGCATGTCCCATTAGTCATTTATCATGTATATTGCCACATTTGGACTTGTGGGCTGCCATACTGGGTTCGTGTGTCACGACCCCACTAGGTGAGTAATGTAAGGGCCCCTACCCCCTACAAGTGGCACTATGCGCCGTGTCCATTGAAAGACCGAGAGGATGTGAACAGGGGCCGAAATGCATGTCCCATTAGTCATTTATCATGTATATTTCTATATTAAGACTTGTTGGCTCCCATATTGGGTCCGTGTGTCACGACCCCACTAGATGGGTAATGTAAGGGCCCCTACCCCGTACAAGTGACACTATGCGCCGTGTCCATTGAAAGAGGTTAAAAGGGTGCACAGGGGCCGAAATGCATGTCCCATTAGTCATATATCATGTATATTGCCACATTTGGACTTGTGGGCTGCCATACTGGGTTCGTGTGTCACGACCCCACTAGGTGGGTAATGTAAGGGCCCCTACCCCCTACAAGTGGCACTATGCGCCGTGTTCATTGAAAGACCGAGAGGATGTGAACAGAAGCCGAAATGCATGTCCCATTAGTCATTTATCATGTATATTGCCACATTTGGACTTGTGGGCTGCCATACTGGGTTCGTGTGTCACGACCCCACTAGGTGAGTAATGTAAGGGCCCCTACCCCCTACAAGTGGCACTATGCGCCGTGTCCATTGAAAGACCGAGAGGATGTGAACAGGGGCCGAAATGCATGTCCCATTAGTCATTTATCATGTATATTTCTATATTAAGACTTGTGGGCTCCCATATTGGGTCCGTGTGTCACGACCCCACTAGATGGGTAATGTAAGGGCCCCTACCCCGTACAAGTGACACTATGCGCCGTGTCCATTGAAAGAGGTTAAAAGGGTGCACAGGGGCCGAAATGCATGTCCCATTAGTCATATATCATGTATATTGCCACATTTGGACTTGTGGGCTGCCATACTGGGTTCGTGTGTCACGACCCCACTAGGTGGGTAATGTAAGGGCCCCTACCCCCTACAAGTGGCACTATGCGCCGTGTTCATTGAAAGACCGAGAGGATGTGAACAGAAGCCGAAATGCATGTCCCATTAGTCATTTATCATGTATATTGCCACATTTGGACTTGTGGGCTGCCATACTGGGTTCGTGTGTCACGACCCCACTAGGTGAGTAATGTAAGGGCCCCTACCCCCTACAAGTGGCACTATGCGCCGTGTCCATTGAAAGACCGAGAGGATGTGAACAGGGGCCGAAATGCATGTCCCATTAGTCATTTATCATGTATATTTCTATATTAAGACTTGTGGGCTCCCATATTGGGTCCGTGTGTCACGACCCCACTAGATGGGTAATGTAAGGGCCCCTACCCCGTACAAGTGACACTATGCGCCGTGTCCATTGAAAGAGGTTAAAAGGGTGCACAGGGGCCGAAATGCATGTCCCATTAGTCATATATCATGTATATTGCCACATTTGGACTTGTGGGCTGCCATACTGGGTTCGTGTGTCACGACCCCACTAGGTGGGTAATGTAAGGGCCCCTACCCCCTACAAGTGGCACTATGCGCCGTGTTCATTGAAAGACCGAGAGGATGTGAACAGAAGCCGAAATGCATGTCCCATTAGTCATTTATCATGTATATTGCCACATTTGGACTTGTGGGCTGCCATACTGGGTTCGTGTGTCACGACCCCACTAGGTGAGTAATGTAAGGGCCCCTACCCCCTACAAGTGGCACTATGCGCCGTGCCCATTGAAAGACCGAGAGGATGTGAACAGGGGCCGAAATGCATGTCCCATTAGTCATTTATCATGTATATTTCTATATTAAGACTTGTGGGCTCCCATATTGGGTCCGTGTGTCACGACCCCACTAGATGGGTAATGTAAGGGCCCCTACCCCGTACAAGTGACACTATGCGCCGTGTCCATTGAAAGAGGTTAAAAGGGTGCACAGGGGCCGAAATGCATGTCCCATTAGTCATATATCATGTATATTGCCACATTTGGACTTGTGGGCTGCCATACTGGGTTCGTGTGTCACGACCCCACTAGGTGGGTAATGTAAGGGCCCCTACCCCCTACAAGTGGCACTATGCGCCGTGTTCATTGAAAGACCGAGAGGATGTGAACAGAAGCCGAAATGCATGTCCCATTAGTCATTTATCATGT
The DNA here is from genome assembly GCA_963971305.1 of Arcuatula senhousia. NCBI lineage: Eukaryota > Metazoa > Mollusca > Bivalvia > Mytilida > Mytilidae > Arcuatula > Arcuatula senhousia. The sequence goes on from OZ020308.1 coordinate 33,988,034, forward strand.
ATATTGCCACATTTGGACTTGTGGGCTGCCATACTGGGTTCGTGTGTCACGACCCCACTAGGTGAGTAATGTAAGGGCCCCTACCCCCTACAAGTGGCACTATGCGCCGTGTCCATTGAAAGACCGAGAGGATGTGAACAGGGGCCGAAATGCATGTCCCATTAGTCATTTATCATGTATATTTCTATATTAAGACTTGTGGGCTCCCATATTGGGTCCGTGTGTCACGACCCCACTAGATGGGTAATGTAAGGGCCCCTACCCCGTACAAGTGACACTATGCGCCGTGTCCATTGAAAGAGGTTAAAAGGGTGCACAGGGGCCGAAATGCATGTCCCATTAGTCATATATCATGTATATTGCCACATTTGGACTTGTGGGCTGCCATACTGGGTTCGTGTGTCACGACCCCACTAGGTGGGTAATGTAAGGGCCCCTACCCCCTACAAGTGGCACTATGCGCCGTGTTCATTGAAAGACCGAGAGGATGTGAACAGAAGCCGAAATGCATGTCCCATTAGTCATTTATCATGTATATTGCCACATTTGGACTTGTGGGCTGCCATACTGGGTTCGTGTGTCACGACCCCACTAGGTGAGTAATGTAAGGGCCCCTACCCCCTACAAGTGGCACTATGCGCCGTGTCCATTGAAAGACCGAGAGGATGTGAACAGGGGCCGAAATGCATGTCCCATTAGTCATTTATCATGTATATTTCTATATTAAGACTTGTGGGCTCCCATATTGGGTCCGTGTGTCACGACCCCACTAGATGGGTAATGTAAGGGCCCCTACCCCGTACAAGTGACACTATGCGCCGTGTCCATTGAAAGAGGTTAAAAGGGTGCACAGGGGCCGAAATGCATGTCCCATTAGTCATATATCATGTATATTGCCACATTTGGACTTGTGGGCTGCCATACTGGGTTCGTGTGTCACGACCCCACTAGGTGGGTAATGTAAGGGCCCCTACCCCCTACAAGTGGCACTATGCGCCGTGTTCATTGAAAGACCGAGAGGATGTGAACAGAAGCCGAAATGCATGTCCCATTAGTCATTTATCATGTATATTGCCACATTTGGACTTGTGGGCTGCCATACTGGGTTCGTGTGTCACGACCCCACTAGGTGAGTAATGTAAGGGCCCCTACCCCCTACAAGTGGCACTATGCGCCGTGTCCATTGAAAGACCGAGAGGATGTGAACAGGGGCCGAAATGCATGTCCCATTAGTCATTTATCATGTATATTTCTATATTAAGACTTGTGGGCTCCCATATTGGGTCCGTGTGTCACGACCCCGTTAGATGGGTAATGTAAGGGCCCCTACCCCGTACAAGTGACACTATGCGCCGTGTCCATTGAAAGAGGTTAAAAGGGTGCACAGGGGCCGAAATGCATGTCCCATTAGTCATATATCATGTATATTGCCACATTTGGACTTGTGGGCTGCCATACTGGGTTCGTGTGTCACGACCCCACTAGGTGGGTAATGTAAGGGCCCCTACCCCCTACAAGTGGCACTATGCGCCGTGTTCATTGAAAGACCGAGAGGATGTGAACAGAAGCCGAAATGCATGTCCCATTAGTCATTTATCATGTATATTGCCACATTTGGACTTGTGGGCTGCCATACTGGGTTCGTGTGTCACGACCCCACTAGGTGAGTAATGTAAGGGCCCCTACCCCCTACAAGTGGCACTATGCGCCGTGCCCATTGAAAGACCGAGAGGATGTGAACAGGGGCCGAAATGCATGTCCCATTAGTCATTTATCATGTATATTTCTATATTAAGACTTGTGGGCTCCCATATTGGGTCCGTGTGTCACGACCCCACTAGATGGGTAATGTAAGGGCCCCTACCCCGTACAAGTGACACTATGCGCCGTGTCCATTGAAAGAGGTTAAAAGGGTGCACAGGGGCCGAAATGCATGTCCCATTAGTCATATATCATGTATATTGCCACATTTGGACTTGTGGGCTGCCATACTGGGTTCGTGTGTCACGACCCCACTAGGTGGGTAATGTAAGGGCCCCTACCCCCTACAAGTGGCACTATGCGCCGTGTTCATTGAAAGACCGAGAGGATGTGAACAGAAGCCGAAATGCATGTCCCATTAGTCATTTATCATGTATATTGCCACATTTGGACTTGTGGGCTGCCATACTGGGTTCGTGTGTCACGACCCCACTAGGTGAGTAATGTAAGGGCCCCTACCCCCTACAAGTGGCACTATGCGCCGTGTCCATTGAAAGACCGAGAGGATGTGAACAGGGGCCGAAATGCATGTCCCATTAGTCATTTATCATGTATATTTCTATATTAAGACTTGTGGGCTCCCATATTGGGTCCGTGTGTCACGACCCCACTAGATGGGTAATGTAAGGGCCCCTACCCCGTACAAGTGACACTATGCGCCGTGTCCATTGAAAGAGGTTAAAAGGGTGCACAGGGGCCGAAATGCATGTCCCATTAGTCATATATCATGTATATTGCCACATTTGGACTTGTGGGCTGCCATACTGGGTTCGTGTGTCACGACCCCACTAGGTGGGTAATGTAAGGGCCCCTACCCCCTACAAGTGGCACTATGCGCCGTGTTCATTGAAAGACCGAGAGGATGTGAACAGAAGCCGAAATGCATGTCCCATTAGTCATTTATCATGTATATTGCCACATTTGGACTTGTGGGCTGCCATACTGGGTTCGTGTGTCACGACCCCACTAGGTGAGTAATGTAAGGGCCCCTACCCCCTACAAGTGGCACTATGCGCCGTGCCCATTGAAAGACCGAGAGGATGTGAACAGGGGCCGAAATGCATGTCCCATTAGTCATTTATCATGTATATTTCTATATTAAGACTTGTGGGCTCCCATATTGGGTCCGTGTGTCACGACCCCACTAGATGGGTAATGTAAGGGCCCCTACCCCGTACAAGTGACACTATGCGCCGTGTCCATTGAAAGAGGTTAAAAGGGTGCACAGGGGCCGAAATGCATGTCCCATTAGTCATATATCATGTATATTGCCACATTTGGACTTGTGGGCTGCCATACTGGGTTCGTGTGTCACGACCCCACTAGGTGGGTAATGTAAGGGCCCCTACCCCCTACAAGTGGCACTATGCGCCGTGTTCATTGAAAGACCGAGAGGATGTGAACAGAAGCCGAAATGCATGTCCCATTAGTCATTTATCATGTATATTGCCACATTTGGACTTGTGGGCTGCCATACTGGGTTCGTGTGTCACGACCCCACTAGGTGAGTAATGTAAGGGCCCCTACCCCCTACAAGTGGCACTATGCGCCGTGTCCATTGAAAGACCGAGAGGATGTGAACAGGGGCCGAAATGCATGTCCCATTAGTCATTTATCATGTATATTTCTATATTAAGACTTGTGGGCTCCCATATTGGGTCCGTGTGTCACGACCCCACTAGATGGGTAATGTAAGGGCCCCTACCCCGTACAAGTGACACTATGCGCCGTGTCCATTGAAAGAGGTTAAAAGGGTGCACAGGGGCCGAAATGCATGTCCCATTAGTCATATATCATGTATATTGCCACATTTGGACTTGTGGGCTGCCATACTGGGTTCGTGTGTCACGACCCCACTAGGTGGGTAATGTAAGGGCCCCTACCCCCTACAAGTGGCACTATGCGCCGTGTTCATTGAAAGACCGAGAGGATGTGAACAGAAGCCGAAATGCATGTCCCATTAGTCATTTATCATGTATATTGCCACATTTGGACTTGTGGGCTGCCATACTGGGTTCGTGTGTCACGACCCCACTAGGTGAGTAATGTAAGGGCCCCTACCCCCTACAAGTGGCACTATGCGCCGTGTCCATTGAAAGACCGAGAGGATGTGAACAGGGGCCGAAATGCATGTCCCATTAGTCATTTATCATGTATATTTCTATATTAAGACTTGTGGGCTCCCATATTGGGTCCGTGTGTCACGACCCCACTAGATGGGTAATGTAAGGGCCCCTACCCCGTACAAGTGACACTATGCGCCGTGTCCATTGAAAGAGGTTAAAAGGGTGCACAGGGGCCGAAATGCATGTCCCATTAGTCATATATCATGTATATTGCCACATTTGGACTTGTGGGCTGCCATACTGGGTTCGTGTGTCACGACCCCACTAGGTGGGTAATGTAAGGGCCCCTACCCCCTACAAGTGGCACTATGCGCCGTGTTCATTGAAAGACCGAGAGGATGTGAACAGAAGCCGAAATGCATGTCCCATTAGTCATTTATCATGTATATTGCCACATTTGGACTTGTGGGCTGCCATACTGGGTTCGTGTGTCACGACCCCACTAGGTGAGTAATGTAAGGGCCCCTACCCCCTACAAGTGGCACTATGCGCCGTGTCCATTGAAAGACCGAGAGGATGTGAACAGGGGCCGAAATGCATGTCCCATTAGTCATTTATCATGTATATTTCTATATTAAGACTTGTGGGCTCCCATATTGGGTCCGTGTGTCACGACCCCACTAGATGGGTAATGTAAGGGCCCCTACCCCGTACAAGTGACACTATGCGCCGTGTCCATTGAAAGAGGTTAAAAGGGTGCACAGGGGCCGAAATGCATGTCCCATTAGTCATATATCATGTATATTGCCACATTTGGACTTGTGGGCTGCCATACTGGGTTCGTGTGTCACGACCCCACTAGGTGGGTAATGTAAGGGCCCCTACCCCCTACAAGTGGCACTATGCGCCGTGTTCATTGAAAGACCGAGAGGATGTGAACAGAAGCCGAAATGCATGTCCCATTAGTCATTTATCATGTATATTGCCACATTTGGACTTGTGGGCTGCCATACTGGGTTCGTGTGTCACGACCCCACTAGGTGAGTAATGTAAGGGCCCCTACCCCCTACAAGTGGCACTATGCGCCGTGTCCATTGAAAGACCGAGAGGATGTGAACAGGGGCCGAAATGCATGTCCCATTAGTCATTTATCATGTATATTTCTATATTAAGACTTGTGGGCTCCCATATTGGGTCCGTGTGTCACGACCCCACTAGATGGGTAATGTAAGGGCCCCTACCCCGTACAAGTGACACTATGCGCCGTGTCCATTGAAAGAGGTTAAAAGGGTGCACAGGGGCCGAAATGCATGTCCCATTAGTCATATATCATGTATATTGCCACATTTGGACTTGTGGGCTGCCATACTGGGTTCGTGTGTCACGACCCCACTAGGTGGGTAATGTAAGGGCCCCTACCCCCTACAAGTGGCACTATGCGCCGTGTTCATTGAAAGACCGAGAGGATGTGAACAGAAGCCGAAATGCATGTCCCATTAGTCATTTATCATGTATATTGCCACATTTGGACTTGTGGGCTGCCATACTGGGTTCGTGTGTCACGACCCCACTAGGTGAGTAATGTAAGGGCCCCTACCCCCTACAAGTGGCACTATGCGCCGTGTCCATTGAAAGACCGAGAGGATGTGAACAGGGGCCGAAATGCATGTCCCATTAGTCATTTATCATGTATATTTCTATATTAAGACTTGTGGGCTCCCATATTGGGTCCGTGTGTCACGACCCCACTAGATGGGTAATGTAAGGGCCCCTACCCCGTACAAGTGACACTATGCGCCGTGTCCATTGAAAGAGGTTAAAAGGGTGCACAGGGGCCGAAATGCATGTCCCATTAGTCATATATCATGTATATTGCCACATTTGGACTTGTGGGCTGCCATACTGGGTTCGTGTGTCACGACCCCACTAGGTGGGTAATGTAAGGGCCCCTACCCCCTACAAGTGGCACTATGCGCCGTGTCCATTGAAAGACCGAGAGGATGTGAACAGGGGCCGAAATGCATGTCCCATTAGTCATTTATCATGTATATTTCTATATTAAGACTTGTGGGCTCCCATATTGGGTCCGTGTGTCACGACCCCACTAGATGGGTAATGTAAGGGCCCCTACCCCGTACAAGTGACACTATGCGCCGTGTCCATTGAAAGAGGTTAAAAGGGTGCACAGGGGCCGAAATGCATGTCCCATTAGTCATATATCATGTATATTGCCACATTTGGACTTGTGGGCTGCCATACTGGGTTCGTGTGTCATGACCCCACTAGGTGGGTAATGTAAGGGCCCCTACCCCCTACAAGTGGCACTATGCGCCGTGTTCATTGAAAGACCGAGAGGATGTGAACAGAAGCCGAAATGCATGTCCCATTAGTCATTTATCATGTATATTGCCACATTTGGACTTGTGGGCTGCCATACTGGGTTCGTGTGTCACGACCCCACTAGGTGAGTAATGTAAGGGCCCCTACCCCCTACAAGTGGCACTATGCGCCGTGTCCATTGAAAGACCGAGAGGATGTGAACAGGGGCCGAAAGGCATGTCCCATTAGTCATTTATCATGTATATTTCTATATTAAGACTTGTGGGCTCCCATATTGGGTCCGTGTGTCACGACCCCACTAGATGGGTAATGTAAGGGCCCCTACCCCGTACAAGTGACACTATGCGCCGTGTCCATTGAAAGAGGTTAAAAGGGTGCACAGGGGCCGAAATGCATGTCCCATTAGTCATATATCATGTATATTGCCACATTTGGACTTGTGGGCTGCCATACTGGGTTCGTGTGTCACGACCCCACTAGGTGGGTAATGTAAGGGCCCCTACCCCCTACAAGTGGCACTATGCGCCGTGTTCATTGAAAGACCGAGAGGATGTGAACAGAAGCCGAAATGCATGTCCCATTAGTCATTTATCATGTATATTGCCACATTTGGACTTGTGGGCTGCCATACTGGGTTCGTGTGTCACGACCCCACTAGGTGAGTAATGTAAGGGCCCCTACCCCCTACAAGTGGCACTATGCGCCGTGTCCATTGAAAGACCGAGAGGATGTGAACAGGGGCCGAAATGCATGTCCCATTAGTCATTTATCATGTATATTTCTATATTAAGACTTGTGGGCTCCCATATTGGGTCCGTGTGTCACGACCCCACTAGATGGGTAATGTAAGGGCCCCTACCCCGTACAAGTGACACTATGCGCCGTGTCCATTGAAAGAGGTTAAAAGGGTGCACAGGGGCCGAAATGCATGTCCCATTAGTCATATATCATGTATATTGCCACATTTGGACTTGTGGGCTGCCATACTGGGTTCGTGTGTCACGACCCCACTAGGTGGGTAATGTAAGGGCCCCTACCCCCTACAAGTGGCACTATGCGCCGTGTTCATTGAAAGACCGAGAGGATGTGAACAGAAGCCGAAATGCATGTCCCATTAGTCATTTATCATGTATATTGCCACATTTGGACTTGTGGGCTGCCATACTGGGTTCGTGTGTCACGACCCCACTAGGTGAGTAATGTAAGGGCCCCTACCCCCTACAAGTGGCACTATGCGCCGTGTCCATTGAAAGACCGAGAGGATGTGAACAGGGGCCGAAATGCATGTCCCATTAGTCATTTATCATGTATATTTCTATATTAAGACTTGTGGGCTCCCATATTGGGTCCGTGTGTCACGACCCCACTAGATGGGTAATGTAAGGGCCCCTACCCCGTACAAGTGACACTATGCGCCGTGTCCATTGAAAGAGGTTAAAAGGGTGCACAGGGGCCGAAATGCATGTCCCATTAGTCATATATCATGTATATTGCCACATTTGGACTTGTGGGCTGCCATACTGGGTTCGTGTGTCACGACCCCACTAGGTGGGTAATGTAAGGGCCCCTACCCCCTACAAGTGGCACTTTGCGCCGTGTTCATTGAAAGACCGAGAGGATGTGAACAGAAGCCGAAATGCATGTCCCATTAGTCATTTATCATGTATATTGCCACATTTGGACTTGTGGGCTGCCATACTGGGTTCGTGTGTCACGACCCCACTAGGTGAGTAATGTAAGGGCCCCTACCCCCTACAAGTGGCACTATGCGCCGTGTCCATTGAAAGACCGAGAGGATGTGAACAGGGGCCGAAATGCATGTCCCATTAGTCATTTATCATGTATATTTCTATATTAAGACTTGTGGGCTCCCATATTGGGTCCGTGTGTCACGACCCCACTAGATGGGTAATGTAAGGGCCCCTACCCCGTACAAGTGACACTATGCGCCGTGTCCATTGAAAGAGGTTAAAAGGGTGCACAGGGGCCGAAATGCATGTCCCATTAGTCATATATCATGTATATTGCCACATTTGGACTTGTGTGCTGCCATACTGGGTTCGTGTGTCACGACCCCACTAGGTGGGTAATGTAAGGGCCCCTACCCCCTACAAGTGGCACTATGCGCCGTGTTCATTGAAAGACCGAGAGGATGTGAACAGAAGCCGAAATGCATGTCCCATTAGTCATTTATCATGTATATTGCCACATTTGGACTTGTGGGCTGCCATACTGGGTTCGTGTGTCACGACCCCACTAGGTGAGTAATGTAAGGGCCCCTACCCCCTACAAGTGGCACTATGCGCCGTGTCCATTGAAAGACCGAGAGGATGTGAACAGGGGCCGAAATGCATGTCCCATTAGTCATTTATCATGTATATTTCTATATTAAGACTTGTGGGCTCCCATATTGGGTCCGTGTGTCACGACCCCACTAGATGGGTAATGTAAGGGCCCCTACCCCGTACAAGTGACACTATGCGCCGTGTCCATTGAAAGAGGTTAAAAGGGTGCACAGGGGCCGAAATGCATGTCCCATTAGTCATATATCATGTATATTGCCACATTTGGACTTGTGGGCTGCCATACTGGGTTCGTGTGTCACGACCCCACTAGGTGGGTAATGTAAGGGCCCCTACCCCCTACAAGTGGCACTATGCGCCGTGTTCATTGAAAGACCGAGAGGATGTGAACAGAAGCCGAAATGCATGTCCCATTAGTCATTTATCATGTATATTGCCACATTTGGACTTGTGGGCTGCCATACTGGGTTCGTGTGTCACGACCCCACTAGGTGAGTAATGTAAGGGCCCCTACCCCCTACAAGTGGCACTATGCGCCGTGTCCATTGAAAGACCGAGAGGATGTGAACAGGGGCCGAAATGCATGTCCCATTAGTCATTTATCATGTATATTTCTATATTAAGACTTGTGGGCTCCCATATTGGGTCCGTGTGTCACGACCCCACTAGATGGGTAATGTAAGGGCCCCTACCCCGTACAAGTGACACTATGCGCCGTGTCCATTGAAAGAGGTTAAAAGGGTGCACAGGGGCCGAAATGCATGTCCCATTAGTCATATATCATGTATATTGCCACATTTGGACTTGTGGGCTGCCATACTGGGTTCGTGTGTCACGACCCCACTAGGTGGGTAATGTAAGGGCCCCTACCCCCTACAAGTGGCACTATGCGCCGTGTTCATTGAAAGACCGAGAGGATGTGAACAGAAGCCGAAATGCATGTCCCATTAGTCATTTATCATGTATATTGCCACATTTGGACTTGTGGGCTGCCATACTGGGTTCGTGTGTCACGACCCCACTAGGTGAGTAATGTAAGGGCCCCTACCCCCTACAAGTGGCACTATGCGCCGTGTCCATTGAAAGACCGAGAGGATGTGAACAGGGGCCGAAATGCATGTCCCATTAGTCATTTATCATGTATATTTCTATATTAAGACTTGTGGGCTCCCATATTGGGTCCGTGTGTCACGACCCCACTAGATGTGTAATGTAAGGGCCCCTACCCCGTACAAGTGACACTATGCGCCGTGTCCATTGAAAGAGGTTAAAAGGGTGCACAGGGGCCGAAATGCATGTCCCATTAGTCATATATCATGTATATTGCCACATTTGGACTTGTGGGCTGCCATACTGGGTTCGTGTGTCACGACCCCACTAGGTGGGTAATGTAAGGGCCCCTACCCCCTACAAGTGGCACTATGCGCCGTGTTCATTGAAAGACCGAGAGGATGTGAACAGAAGCCGAAATGCATGTCCCATTAGTCATTTATCATGTATATTGCCACATTTGGACTTGTGGGCTGCCATACTGGGTTCGTGTGTCACGACCCCACTAGGTGAGTAATGTAAGGGCCCCTACCCCCTACAAGTGGCACTATGCGCCGTGTCCATTGAAAGACCGAGAGGATGTGAACAGGGGCCGAAATGCATGTCCCATTAGTCATTTATCATGTATATTTCTATATTAAGACTTGTGGGCTCCCATATTGGGTCCGTGTGTCACGACCCCACTAGATGGGTAATGTAAGGGCCCCTACCCCGTATAAGTGACACTATGCGCCGTGTCCATTGAAAGAGGTTAAAAGGGTGCACAGGGGCCGAAATGCATGTCCCATTAGTCATATATCATGTATATTGCCACATTTGGACTTGTGGGCTGCCATACTGGGTTCGTGTGTCACGACCCCACTAGGTGGGTAATGTAAGGGCCCCTACCCCCTACAAGTGGCACTATGCGCCGTGTTCATTGAAAGACCGAGAGGATGTGAACAGAAGCCGAAATGCATGTCCCATTAGTCATTTATCATGTATATTGCCACATTTGGACTTGTGGGCTGCCATACTGGGTTCGTGTGTCACGACCCCACTAGGTGAGTAATGTAAGGGCCCCTACCCCCTACAAGTGGCACTATGCGCCGTGTCCATTGAAAGACCGAGAGGATGTGAACAGGGGCCGAAATGCATGTCCCATTAGTCATTTATCATGTATATTTCTATATTAAGACTTGTGGGCTCCCATATTGGGTCCGTGTGTCACGACCCCACTAGATGGGTAATGTAAGGGCCCCTACCCCGTACAAGTGACACTATGCGCCGTGTCCATTGAAAGAGGTTAAAAGGGTGCACAGGGGCCGAAATGCATGTCCCATTAGTCATATATCATGTATATTGCCACATTTGGACTTGTGGGCTGCCATACTGGGTTCGTGTGTCACGACCCCACTAGGTGGGTAATGTAAGGGCCCCTACCCCCTACAAGTGGCACTATGCGCCGTGTTCATTGAAAGACCGAGAGGATGTGAACAGAAGCCGAAATGCATGTCCCATTAGTCATTTATCATGTATATTGCCACATTTGGACTTGTGGGCTGCCATACTGGGTTCGTGTGTCACGACCCCACTAGGTGAGTAATGTAAGGGCCCCTACCCCCTACAAGTGGCACTATGCGCCGTGTCCATTGAAAGACCGAGAGGATGTGAACAGGGGCCGAAATGCATGTCCCATTAGTCATTTATCATGTATATTTCTATATTAAGACTTGTGGGCTCCCATATTGGGTCCGTGTGTCACGACCCCACTAGATGGGTAATGTAAGGGCCCCTACCCCGTACAAGTGACACTATGCGCCGTGTCCATTGAAAGAGGTTAAAAGGGTGCACAGGGGCCGAAATGCATGTCCCATTAGTCATATATCATGTATATTGCCACATTTGGACTTGTGGGCTGCCATACTGGGTTCGTGTGTCACGACCCCACTAGGTGGGTAATGTAAGGGCCCCTACCCCCTACAAGTGGCACTATGCGCCGTGTTCATTGAAAGACCGAGAGGATGTGAACAGAAGCCGAAATGCATGTCCCATTAGTCATTTATCATGTATATTGCCACATTTGGACTTGTGGGCTGCCATACTGGGTTCGTGTGTCACGACCCCACTAGGTGAGTAATGTAAGGGCCCCTACCCCCTACAAGTGGCACTATGCGCCGTGTCCATTGAAAGACCGAGAGGATGTGAACAGGGGCCGAAATGCATGTCCCATTAGTCATTTATCATGTATATTTCTATATTAAGACTTGTGGGCTCCCATATTGGGTCCGTGTGTCACGACCCCACTAGATGGGTAATGTAAGGGCCCCTACCCCGTACAAGTGACACTATGCGCCGTGTCCATTGAAAGAGGTTAAAAGGGTGCACAGGGGCCGAAATGCATGTCCCATTAGTCATATATCATGTATATTGCCACATTTGGACTTGTGGGCTGCCATACTGGGTTCGTGTGTCACGACCCCACTAGGTGGGTAATGTAAGGGCCCCTACCCCCTACAAGTGGCACTATGCGCCGTGTTCATTGAAAGACCGAGAGGATGTGAACAGAAGCCGAAATGCATGTCCCATTAGTCATTTATCATGTATATTGCCACATTTGGACTTGTGGGCTGCCATACTGGGTTCGTGTGTCACGACCCCACTAGGTGAGTAATGTAAGGGCCCCTACCCCCTACAAGTGGCACTATGCGCCGTGTCCATTGAAAGACCGAGAGGATGTGAACAGGGGCCGAAATGCATGTCCCATTAGTCATTTATCATGTATATTTCTATATTAAGACTTGTGGGCTCCCATATTGGGTCCGTGTGTCACGACCCCACTAGATGGGTAATGTAAGGGCCCCTACCCCGTACAAGTGACACTATGCGCCGTGTCCATTGAAAGAGGTTAAAAGGGTGCACAGGGGCCGAAATGCATGTCCCATTAGTCATATATCATGTATATTGCCACATTTGGACTTGTGGGCTGCCATACTGGGTTCGTGTGTCACGACCCCACTAGGTGGGTAATGTAAGGGCCCCTACCCCCTACAAGTGGCACTATGCGCCGTGTTCATTGAAAGACCGAGAGGATGTGAACAGAAGCCGAAATGCATGTCCCATTAGTCATTTATCATGTATATTGCCACATTTGGACTTGTGGGCTGCCATACTGGGTTCGTGTGTCACGACCCCACTAGGTGAGTAATGTAAGGGCCCCTACCCCCTACAAGTGGCACTATGCGCCGTGTCCATTGAAAGACCGAGAGGATGTGAACAGGGGCCGAAATGCATGTCCCATTAGTCATTTATCATGTATATTTCTATATTAAGACTTGTGGGCTCCCATATTGGGTCCGTGTGTCACGACCCCACTAGATGGGTAATGTAAGGGCCCTTACCCCGTACAAGTGACACTATGCGCCGTGTCCATTGAAAGAGGTTAAAAGGGTGCACAGGGGCCGAAATGCATGTCCCATTAGTCATATATCATGTATATTGCCACATTTGGACTTGTGGGCTGCCATACTGGGTTCGTGTGTCACGACCCCACTAGGTGGGTAATGTAAGGGCCCCTACCCCCTACAAGTGGCACTATGCGCCGTGTTCATTGAAAGACCGAGAGGATGTGAACAGAAGCCGAAATGCATGTCCCATTAGTCATTTATCATGTATATTGCCACATTTGGACTTGTGGGCTGCCATACTGGGTTCGTGTGTCACGACCCCACTAGGTGAGTAATGTAAGGGCCCCTACCCCCTACAAGTGGCACTATGCGCCGTGTCCATTGAAAGACCGAGAGGATGTGAACAGGGGCCGAAATGCATGTCCCATTAGTCATTTATCATGTATATTTCTATATTAAGACTTGTGGGCTCCCATATTGGGTCCGTGTGTCACGACCCCACTAGATGGGTAATGTAAGGGCCCCTACCCCGTACAAGTGACACTATGCGCCGTGTCCATTGAAAGAGGTTAAAAGGGTGCACAGGGGCCGAAATGCATGTCCCATTAGTCATATATCATGTATATTGCCACATTTGGACTTGTGGGCTGCCATACTGGGTTCGTGTGTCACGACCCCACTAGGTGGGTAATGTAAGGGCCCCTACCCCCTACAAGTGGCACTATGCGCCGTGTTCATTGAAAGACCGAGAGGATGTGAACAGAAGCCGAAATGCATGTCCCATTAGTCATTTATCATGTATATTGCCACATTTGGACTTGTGGGCTGCCATACTGGGTTCGTGTGTCACGACCCCACTAGGTGAGTAATGTAAGGGCCCCTACCCCCTACAAGTGGCACTATGCGCCGTGTCCATTGAAAGACCGAGAGGATGTGAACAGGGGCCGAAATGCATGTCCCATTAGTCATTTATCATGTATATTTCTATATTAAGACTTGTGGGCTCCCATATTGGGTCCGTGTGTCACGACCCCACTAGATGGGTAATGTAAGGGCCCCTACCCCCTACAAGTGACACTATGCGCCGTGTCCATTGAAAGAGGTTAAAAGGGTGCACAGGGGCCGAAATGCATGTCCCATTAGTCATATATCATGTATATTGCCACATTTGGACTTGTGGGCTGCCATACTGGGTTCGTGTGTCACGACCCCACTAGGTGGGTAATGTAAGGGCCCCTACCCCCTACAAGTGGCACTATGCGCCGTGTTCATTGAAAGACCGAGAGGATGTGAACAGAAGCCGAAATGCATGTCCCATTAGTCATTTATCATGTATATTGCCACATTTGGACTTGTGGGCTGCCATACTGGGTTCGTGTGTCACGACCCCACTAGGTGAGTAATGTAAGGGCCCCTACCCCCTACAAGTGGCACTATGCGCCGTGTCCATTGAAAGACCGAGAGGATGTGAACAGGGGCCGAAATGCATGTCCCATTAGTCATTTATCATGTATATTTCTATATTAAGACTTGTGGGCTCCCATATTGGGTCCGTGTGTCACGACCCCACTAGATGGGTAATGTAAGGGCCCCTACCCCGTACAAGTGACACTATGCGCCGTGTCCATTGAAAGAGGTTAAAAGGGTGCACAGGGGCCGAAATGCATGTCCCATTAGTCATATATCATGTATATTGCCACATTTGGACTTGTGGGCTGCCATACTGGGTTCGTGTGTCACGACCCCACTAGGTGGGTAATGTAAGGGCCCCTACCCCCTACAAGTGGCACTATGCGCCGTGTTCATTGAAAGACCGAGAGGATGTGAACAGAAGCCGAAATGCATGTCCCATTAGTCATTTATCATGTATATTGCCACATTTGGACTTGTGGGCTGCCATACTGGGTTTGTGTGTCACGACCCCACTAGGTGAGTAATGTAAGGGCCCCTACCCCCTACAAGTGGCACTATGCGCCGTGTCCATTGAAAGACCGAGAGGATGTGAACAGGGGCCGAAATGCATGTCCCATTAGTCATTTATCATGTATATTTCTATATTAAGACTTGTGGGCTCCCATATTGGGTCCGTGTGTCACGACCCCACTAGATGGGTAATGTAAGGGCCCCTGCCCCCTACAAGTGACACTATGCGCCGTGTCCATTGAAAGAGGTTAAAAGGGTGCACAGGGGCCGAAATGCATGTCCCATTAGTCATATATCATGTATATTGCCACATTTGGACTTGTGGGCTGCCATACTGGGTTCGTGTGTCACGACCCCACTAGGTGGGTAATGTAAGGGCCCCTACCCCCTACAAGTGGCACTATGCGCCGTGTTCATTGAAAGACCGAGAGGATGTGAACAGAAGCCGAAATGCATGTCCCATTAGTCATTTATCATGTATATTGCCACATTTGGACTTGTGGGCTGCCATACTGGGTTCGTGTGTCACGACCCCACTAGGTGAGTAATGTAAGGGCCCCTACCCCCTACAAGTGGCACTATGCGCCGTGTCCATTGAAAGACCGAGAGGATGTGAACAGGGGCCGAAATGCATGTCCCATTAGTCATTTATCATGTATATTTCTATATTAAGACTTGTGGGCTCCCATATTGGGTCCGTGTGTCACGACCCCACTAGATGGGTAATGTAAGGGCCCCTACCCCGTACAAGTGACACTATGCGCCGTGTCCATTGAAAGAGGTTAAAAGGGTGCACAGGGGCCGAAATGCATGTCCCATTAGTCATATATCATGTATATTGCCACATTTGGACTTGTGGGCTGCCATACTGGGTTCGTGTGTCACGACCCCACTAGGTGGGTAATGTAAGGGCCCCTACCCCCTACAAGTGGCACTATGCGCCGTGTTCATTGAAAGACCGAGAGGATGTGAACAGAAGCCGAAATGCATGTCCCATTAGTCATTTATCATGTATATTGCCACATTTGGACTTGTGGGCTGCCATACTGGGTTCGTGTGTCACGACCCCACTAGGTGAGTAATGTAAGGGCCCCTACCCCCTACAAGTGGCACTATGCGCCGTGTCCATTGAAAGACCGAGAGGATGTGAACAGGGCTGAAATGCATGTCCCATTAGTCATTTATCATGTATATTTCTATATTAAGACTTGTGGGCTCCCATATTGGGTCCGTGTGTCACGACCCCACTAGACGGGTAATGTAAGGGCCCCTACCCCCTACAAGTGACACTATGCGCCGTGTCCATTGAAAGAGGTTAAAAGGGTGCACAGGGGCCGAAATGCATGTCCCATTAGTCATATATCATGTATATTGCCACATTTGGACTTGTGGGCTGCCATACTGGGTTCGTGTGTCACGACCCCACTAGGTGGGTAATGTAAGGGCCCCTACCCCCTACAAGTGGCACTATGCGCCGTGTTCATTGAAAGACCGAGAGGATGTGAACAGAAGCCGAAATGCATGTCCCATTAGTCATTTATCATGTATATTGCCACATTTGGACTTGTGGGCTGCCATACTGGGTTCGTGTGTCACGACCCCACTAGGTGAGTAATGTAAGGGCCCCTACCCCCTACAAGTGGCACTATGCGCCGTGTCCATTGAAAGACCGAGAGGATGTGAACAGGGGCCGAAATGCATGTCCCATTAGTCATTTATCATGTATATTTCTATATTAAGACTTGTGGGCTCCCATATTGGGTCCGTGTGTCACGACCCCACTAGATGGGTAATGTAAGGGCCCCTACCCCGTACAAGTGACACTATGCGCCGTGTCCATTGAAAGAGGTTAAAAGGGTGCACAGGGGCCGAAATGCATGTCCCATTAGTCATATATCATGTATATTGCCACATTTGGACTTGTGGGCTGCCATACTGGGTTCGTGTGTCACGACCCCACTAGGTGGGTAATGTAAGGGCCCCTACCCCCTACAAGTGGCACTATGCGCCGTGTTCATTGAAAGACCGAGAGGATGTGAACAGAAGCCGAAATGCATGTCCCATTAGTCATTTATCATGTATATTGCCACATTTGGACTTGTGGGCTGCCATACTGGGTTCGTGTGTCACGACCCCACTAGGTGAGTAATGTAAGGGCCCCTACCCCCTACAAGTGGCACTATGCGCCGTGTCCATTGAAAGACCGAGAGGATGTGAACAGGGGCCGAAATGCATGTCCCATTAGTCATTTATCATGTATATTTCTATATTAAGACTTGTGGGCTCCCATATTGGGTCCGTGTGTCACGACCCCACTAGATGGGTAATGTAAGGGCCCCTACCCCGTACAAGTGACACTATGCACCGTGTCCATTGAAAGAGGTTAAAAGGGTGCACAGGGGCCGAAATGCATGTCCCATTAGTCATTTATCATGTATATTGCCACATTTGGACTTGTGGGCTGCCATACTGGGTTCGTGTGTCACGACCCCACTAGGTGGGTAATGTAAGGGCCCCTACCCCCTACAAGTGGCACTATGCGCCGTGTTCATTGAAAGACCGAGAGGATGTGAACAGAAGCCGAAATGCATGTCCCATTAGTCATTTATCATGTATATTGCCACATTTGGACTTGTGGGCTGCCATACTGGGTTCGTGTGTCACGACCCCACTAGGTGAGTAATGTAAGGGCCCCTACCCCCTACAAGTGGCACTATGCGCCGTGTCCATTGAAAGACCGAGAGGATGTGAACAGGGGCCGAAATGCATGTCCCATTAGTCATTTATCATGTATATTTCTATATTAAGACTTGTGGGCTCCCATATTGGGTCCGTGTGTCACGACCCCACTAGATGGGTAATGTAAGGGCCCCTACCCCCTACAAGTGACACTATGCGCCGTGTCCATTGAAAGAGGTTAAAAGGGTGCACAGGGGCCGAAATGCATGTCCCATTAGTCATATATCATGTATATTGCCACATTTGGACTTGTGGGCTGCCATACTGGGTTCGTGTGTCACGACCCCACTAGGTGGGTAATGTAAGGGCCCCTACCCCGTACAAGTGACACTATGCGCCGTGTCCATTGAAAGAGGTTAAAAGGGTGCACAGGGGCCGAAATGCATGTCCCATTAGTCATATATCATGTATATTGCCACATTTGGACTTGTGGGCTGCCATACTGGGTTCGTGTGTCACGACCCCACTAGGTGGGTAATGTAAGGGCCCCTACCCCCTACAAGTGGCACTATGCGCCGTGTTCATTGAAAGACCGAGAGGATGTGAACAGAAGCCGAAATGCATGTCCCATTAGTCATTTATCATGTATATTGCCACATTTGGACTTGTGGGCTGCCATACTGGGTTCGTGTGTCACGACCCCACTAGGTGAGTAATGTAAGGGCCCCTACCCCCTACAAGTGGCACTATGCGCCGTGTCCATTGAAAGACCGAGAGGATGTGAACAGGGGCCGAAATGCATGTCCCATTAGTCATTTATCATGTATATTTCTATATTAAGACTTGTGGGCTCCCATATTGGGTCCGTGTGTCACGACCCCACTAGATGGGTAATGTAAGGGCCCCTACCCCCTACAAGTGACACTATGCGCCGTGTCCATTGAAAGAGGTTAAAAGGGTGCACAGGGGCCGAAATGCATGTCCCATTAGTCATATATCATGTATATTGCCACATTTGGACTTGTGGGCTGCCATACTGGGTTCGTGTGTCACGACCCCACTAGGTGGGTAATGTAAGGGCCCCTACCCCCTACAAGTGGCACTATGCGCCGTGTTCATTGAAAGACCGAGAGGATGTGAACAGAAGCCGAAATGCATGTCCCATTAGTCATTTATCATGTATATTGCCACATTTGGACTTGTGGGCTGCCATACTGGGTTCGTGTGTCACGACCCCACTAGGTGAGTAATGTAAGGGCCCCTACCCCCTACAAGTGGCACTATGCGCCGTGTCCATTGAAAGACCGAGAGGATGT
This sequence comes from Arcuatula senhousia, assembly GCA_963971305.1. NCBI lineage: Eukaryota > Metazoa > Mollusca > Bivalvia > Mytilida > Mytilidae > Arcuatula > Arcuatula senhousia. The sequence goes on from OZ020308.1 coordinate 34,006,858, forward strand.
GAACAGGGGCCGAAATGCATGTCCCATTAGTCATTTATCATGTATATTTCTATATTAAGACTTGTGGGCTCCCATATTGGGTCCGTGTGTCACGACCCCACTAGATGGGTAATGTAAGGGCCCCTACCCCGTACAAGTGACACTATGCGCCGTGTCCATTGAAAGAGGTTAAAAGGGTGCACAGGGGCCGAAATGCATGTCCCATTAGTCATATATCATGTATATTGCCACATTTGGACTTGTGGGCTGCCATACTGGGTTCGTGTGTCACGACCCCACTAGGTGGGTAATGTAAGGGCCCCTACCCCCTACAAGTGGCACTATGCGCCGTGTTCATTGAAAGACCGAGAGGATGTGAACAGAAGCCGAAATGCATGTCCCATTAGTCATTTATCATGTATATTGCCACATTTGGACTTGTGGGCTGCCATACTGGGTTCGTGTGTCACGACCCCACTGGGTGAGTAATGTAAGGGCCCCTACCCCCTACAAGTGGCACTATGCGCCGTGTCCATTGAAAGACCGAGAGGATGTGAACAGGGGCCGAAATGCATGTCCCATTAGTCATTTATCATGTATATTTCTATATTAAGACTTGTGGGCTCCCATATTGGGTCCGTGTGTCACGACCCCACTAGATGGGTAATGTAAGGGCCCCTACCCCGTACAAGTGACACTATGCACCGTGTCCATTGAAAGAGGTTAAAAGGGTGCACAGGGGCCGAAATGCATGTCCCATTAGTCATTTATCATGTATATTGCCACATTTGGACTTGTGGGCTGCCATACTGGGTTCGTGTGTCACGACCCCACTTGGTGGGTAATGTAAGGGCCCCTACCCCCTACAAGTGGCACTATGCGCCGTGTTCATTGAAAGACCGAGAGGATGTGAACAGAAGCCGAAATGCATGTCCCATTAGTCATTTATCATGTATATTGCCACATTTGGACTTGTGGGCTGCCATACTGGGTTCGTGTGTCACGACCCCACTAGGTGAGTAATGTAAGGGCCCCTACCCCCTACAAGTGGCACTATGCGCCGTGTCCATTGAAAGACCGAGAGGATGTGAACAGGGGCCGAAATGCATGTCCCATTAGTCATTTATCATGTATATTTCTATATTAAGACTTGTGGGCTCCCATATTGGGTCCGTGTGTCACGACCCCACTAGATGGGTAATGTAAGGGCCCCTTCCCCCTACAAGTGACACTATGCGCCGTGTCCATTGAAAGAGGTAAAAAGGGTGCACAGGGGCCGAAATGCATGTCCCATTAGTCATATATCATGTATATTGCCACATTTGGACTTGTGGGCTGCCATACTGGGTTCGTGTGTCACGACCCCACTAGGTGGGTAATGTAAGGGCCCCTACCCCCTACAAGTGGCACTATGCGCCGTGTTCATTGAAAGACCGAGAGGATGTGAACAGAAGCCGAAATGCATGTCCCATTAGTCATTTATCATGTATATTGCCACATTTGGACTTGTGGGCTGCCATACTGGGTTCGTGTGTCACGACCCCACTAGGTGAGTAATGTAAGGGCCCCTACCCCCTACAAGTGGCACTATGCGCCGTGTCCATTGAAAGACCGAGAGGATGTGAACAGGGGCCGAAATGCATGTCCCATTAGTCATTTATCATGTATATTTCTATATTAAGACTTGTGGGCTCCCATATTGGGTCCGTGTGTCACGACCCCACTAGATGGGTAATGTAAGGGCCCCTACCCCGTACAAGTGACACTATGCGCCGTGTCCATTGAAAGAGGTTAAAAGGGTGCACAGGGGCCGAAATGCATGTCCCATTAGTCATATATCATGTATATTGCCACATTTGGACTTGTGGGCTGCCATACTGGGTTCGTGTGTCACGACCCCACTAGGTGGGTAATGTAAGGGCCCCTACCCCCTACAAGTGGCACTATGCGCCGTGTTCATTGAAAGACCGAGAGGATGTGAACAGAAGCCGAAATGCATGTCCCATTAGTCATTTATCATGTATATTGCCACATTTGGACTTGTGGGCTGCCATACTGGGTTCGTGTGTCACGACCCCACTAGGTGAGTAATGTAAGGGCCCCTATCCCCTACAAGTGGCACTATGCGCCGTGTCCATTGAAAGACCGAGAGGATGTGAACAGGGGCCGAAATGCATGTCCCATTAGTCATTTATCATGTATATTTCTATATTAAGACTTGTGGGCTCCCATATTGGGTCCGTGTGTCACGACCCCACTAGATGGGTAATGTAAGGGCCCCTACCCCGTACAAGTGACACTATGCGCCGTGTCCATTGAAAGAGGTTAAAAGGGTGCACAGGGGCCGAAATGCATGTCCCATTAGTCATATATCATGTATATTGCCACATTTGGACTTGTGGGCTGCCATACTGGGTTCGTGTGTCACGACCCCACTAGGTGGGTAATGTAAGGGCCCCTACCCCCTACAAGTGGCACTATGCGCCGTGTTCATTGAAAGACCGAGAGGATGTGAACAGAAGCCGAAATGCATGTCCCATTAGTCATTTATCATGTATATTGCCACATTTGGACTTGTGGGCTGCCATACTGGGTTCGTGTGTCACGACCCCACTAGGTGAGTAATGTAAGGGCCCCTACCCCCTACAAGTGGCACTATGCGCCGTCGTGTCCATTGAAAGACCGAGAGGATGTGAACAGGGGCCGAAATGCATGTCCCATTAGTCATTTATCATGTATATTTCTATATTAAGACTTGTGGGCTCCCATATTGGGTCCGTGTGTCACGACCCCACTAGATGGGTAATGTAAGGGCCCCTACCCCCTACAAGTGACACTATGCGCCGTGTCCATTGAAAGAGGTTAAAAGGGTGCACAGGGGCCGAAATGCATGTCCCATTAGTCATATATCATGTATATTGCCACATTTGGACTTGTGGGCTGCCATACTGGGTTCGTGTGTCACGACCCCACTAGGTGGGTAATGTAAGGGCCCCTACCCCCTACAAGTGGCACTATGCGCCGTGTTCATTGAAAGACCGAGAGGATGTGAACAGAAGCCGAAATGCATGTCCCATTAGTCATTTATCATGTATATTGCCACATTTGGACTTGTGGGCTGCCATACTGGGTTCGTGTGTCACGACCCCACTAGGTGAGTAATGTAAGGGCCCCTACCCCCTACAAGTGGCACTATGCGCCGTGTCCATTGAAAGACCGAGAGGATGTGAACAGGGGCCGAAATGCATGTCCCATTAGTCATTTATCATGTATATTTCTATATTAAGACTTGTGGGCTCCCATATTGGGTCCGTGTGTCACGACCCCACTAGATGGGTAATGTAAGGGCCCCTACCCCGTACAAGTGACACTATGCGCCGTGTCCATTGAAAGAGGTTAAAAGGGTGCACAGGGGCCGAAATGCATGTCCCATTAGTCATATATCATGTATATTGCCACATTTGGACTTGTGGGCTGCCATACTGGGTTCGTGTGTCACGACCCCACTAGGTGGGTAATGTAAGGGCCCCTACCCCCTACAAGTGGCACTATGCGCCGTGTTCATTGAAAGACCGAGAGGATGTGAACAGAAGCCGAAATGCATGTCCCATTAGTCATTTATCATGTATATTGCCACATTTGGACTTGTGGGCTGCCATACTGGGTTCGTGTGTCACGACCCCACTAGGTGAGTAATGTAAGGGCCCCTACCCCCTACAAGTGGCACTATGCGCCGTGTCCATTGAAAGACCGAGAGGATGTGAACAGGGGCCGAAATGCATGTCCCATTAGTCATTTATCATGTATATTTCTATATTAAGACTTGTGGGCTCCCATATTGGGTCCGTGTGTCACGACCCCACTAGATGGGTAATGTAAGGGCCCCTACCCCCTACAAGTGACACTATGCGCCGTGTCCATTGAAAGAGGTTAAAAGGGTGCACAGGGGCCGAAATGCATGTCCCATTAGTCATATATCATGTATATTGCCACATTTGGACTTGTGGGCTGCCATACTGGGTTCGTGTGTCACGACCCCACTAGGTGGGTAATGTAAGGGCCCCTACCCCCTACAAGTGGCACTATGCGCCGTGTTCATTGAAAGACCGAGAGGATGTGAACAGAAGCCGAAATGCATGTCCCATTAGTCATTTATCATGTATATTGCCACATTTGGACTTGTGGGCTGCCATACTGGGTTCGTGTGTCACGACCCCACTAGGTGAGTAATGTAAGGGCCCCTACCCCCTACAAGTGGCACTATGCGCCGTGTCCATTGAAAGACCGAGAGGATGTGAACAGGGGCCGAAATGCATGTCCCATTAGTCATTTATCATGTATATTTCTATATTAAGACTTGTGGGCTCCCATATTGGGTCCGTGTGTCACGACCCCACTAGATGGGTAATGTAAGGGCCCCTACCCCGTACAAGTGACACTATGCGCCGTGTCCATTGAAAGAGGTTAAAAGGGTGCACAGGGGCCGAAATGCATGTCCCATTAGTCATATATCATGTATATTGCCACATTTGGACTTGTGGGCTGCCATACTGGGTTCGTGTGTCACGACCCCACTAGGTGGGTAATGTAAGGGCCCCTACCCCCTACAAGTGGCACTATGCGCCGTGTTCATTGAAAGACCGAGAGGATGTGAACAGAAGCCGAAATGCATGTCCCATTAGTCATTTATCATGTATATTGCCACATTTGGACTTGTGGGCTGCCATACTGGGTTCGTGTGTCACGACCCCACTAGGTGAGTAATGTAAGGGCCCCTACCCCCTACAAGTGGCACTATGCGCCGTGTCCATTGAAAGACCGAGAGGATGTGAACAGGGGCCGAAATGCATGTCCCATTAGTCATTTATCATGTATATTTCTATATTAAGACTTGTGGGCTCCCATATTGGGTCCGTGTGTCACGACCCCACTAGATGGGTAATGTAAGGGCCCCTACCCCGTACAAGTGACACTATGCGCCGTGTCCATTGAAAGAGGTTAAAAGGGTGCACAGGGGCCGAAATGCATGTCCCATTAGTCATATATCATGTATATTGCCACATTTGGACTTGTGGGCTGCCATACTGGGTTCGTGTGTCACGACCCCACTAGGTGGGTAATGTAAGGGCCCCTACCCCCTACAAGTGGCACTATGCGCCGTGTTCATTGAAAGACCGAGAGGATGTGAACAGAAGCCGAAATGCATGTCCCATTAGTCATTTATCATGTATATTGCCACATTTGGACTTGTGGGCTGCCATACTGGGTTCGTGTGTCACGACCCCACTAGGTGAGTAATGTAAGGGCCCCTACCCCCTACAAGTGGCACTATGCGCCGTGTCCATTGAAAGACCGAGAGGATGTGAACAGGGGCCGAAATGCATGTCCCATTAGTCATTTATCATGTATATTTCTATATTAAGACTTGTGGGCTCCCATATTGGGTCCGTGTGTCACGACCCCACTAGATGGGTAATGTAAGGGCCCCTACCCCCTACAAGTGACACTATGCGCCGTGTCCATTGAAAGAGGTTAAAAGGGTGCACAGGGGCCGAAATGCATGTCCCATTAGTCATATATCATGTATATTGCCACATTTGGACTTGTGGGCTGCCATACTGGGTTCGTGTGTCACGACCCCACTAGGTGGGTAATGTAAGGGCCCCTACCCCCTACAAGTGGCACTATGCGCCGTGTTCATTGAAAGACCGAGAGGATGTGAACAGAAGCCGAAATGCATGTCCCATTAGTCATTTATCATGTATATTGCCACATTTGGACTTGTGGGCTGCCATACTGGGTTCGTGTGTCACGACCCCACTAGGTGAGTAATGTAAGGGCCCCTACCCCCTACAAGTGGCACTATGCGCCGTGTCCATTGAAAGACCGAGAGGATGTGAACAGGGGCCGAAATACATGTCCCATTAGTCATTTATCATGTATATTTCTATATTAAGACTTGTGGGCTCCCATATTGGGTCCGTGTGTCACGACCCCACTAGGTGGGTAATGTAAGGGCCCCTACCCCGTACAAGTGACACTATGCGCCGTGTCCATTGAAAGAGGTTAAAAGGGTGCACAGGGGCCGAAATGCATGTCCCATTAGTCATATATCATGTATATTGCCACATTTGGACTTGTGGGCTGCCATACTGGGTTCGTGTGTCACGACCCCACTAGGTGGGTAATGTAAGGGCCCCTACCCCCTACAAGTGGCACTATGCGCCGTGTTCATTGAAAGACCGAGAGGATGTGAACAGAAGCCGAAATGCATGTCCCATTAGTCATTTATCATGTATATTGCCACATTTGGACTTGTGGGCTGCCATACTGGGTTCGTGTGTCACGACCCCACTAGGTGAGTAATGTAAGGGCCCCTACCCCCTACAAGTGGCACTATGCGCCGTGTCCATTGAAAGACCGAGAGGATGTGAACAGGGGCCGAAATGCATGTCCCATTAGTCATTTATCATGTATATTTCTATATTAAGACTTGTGGGCTCCCATATTGGGTCCGTGTGTCACGACCCCACTAGATGGGTAATGTAAGGGCCCCTACCCCGTACAAGTGACACTATGCGCCGTGTCCATTGAAAGAGGTTAAAAGGGTGCACAGGGGCCGAAATGCATGTCCCATTAGTCATATATCATGTATATTGCCACATTTGGACTTGTGGGCTGCCATACTGGGTTCGTGTGTCACGACCCCACTAGGTGGGTAATGTAAGGGCCCCTACCCCCTACAAGTGGCACTATGCGCCGTGTTCATTGAAAGACCGAGAGGATGTGAACAGAAGCCGAAATGCATGTCCCATTAGTCATTTATCATGTATATTGCCACATTTGGACTTGTGGGCTGCCATACTGGGTTCGTGTGTCACGACCCCACTAGGTGAGTAATGTAAGGGCCCCTACCCCCTACAAGTGGCACTATGCGCCGTGTCCATTGAAAGACCGAGAGGATGTGAACAGGGGCCGAAATGCATGTCCCATTAGTCATTTATCATGTATATTTCTATATTAAGACTTGTGGGCTCCCATATTGGGTCCGTGTGTCACGACCCCACTAGATGGGTAATGTAAGGGCCCCTACCCCGTACAAGTGACACTATGCGCCGTGTCCATTGAAAGAGGTTAAAAGGGTGCACAGGGGCCGAAATGCATGTCCCATTAGTCATATATCATGTATATTGCCACATTTGGACTTGTGGGCTGCCATACTGGGTTCGTGTGTCACGACCCCACTAGGTGGGTAATGTAAGGGCCCCTACCCCCTACAAGTGGCACTATGCGCCGTGTTCATTGAAAGACCGAGAGGATGTGAACAGAAGCCGAAATGCATGTCCCATTAGTCATTTATCATGTATATTGCCACATTTGGACTTGTGGGCTGCCATACTGGGTTCGTGTGTCACGACCCCACTAGGTGAGTAATGTAAGGGCCCCTACCCCCTACAAGTGGCACTATGCGCCGTGTCCATTGAAAGACCGAGAGGATGTGAACAGGGGCCGAAATGCATGTCCCATTAGTCATTTATCATGTATATTTCTATATTAAGACTTGTGGGCTCCCATATTGGGTCCGTGTGTCACGACCCCACTAGATGGGTAATGTAAGGGCCCCTACCCCGTACAAGTGACACTATGCGCCGTGTCCATTGAAAGAGGTTAAAAGGGTGCACAGGGGCCGAAATGCATGTCCCATTAGTCATATATCATGTATATTGCCACATTTGGACTTGTGGGCTGCCATACTGGGTTCGTGTGTCACGACCCCACTAGGTGGGTAATGTAAGGGCCCCTACCCCCTACAAGTGGCACTATGCGCCGTGTTCATTGAAAGACCGAGAGGATGTGAACAGAAGCCGAAATGCATGTCCCATTAGTCATTTATCATGTATATTGCCACATTTGGACTTGTGGGCTGCCATACTGGGTTCGTGTGTCACGACCCCACTAGGTGAGTAATGTAAGGGCCCCTACCCCCTACAAGTGGCACTATGCGCCGTGTCCATTGAAAGACCGAGAGGATGTGAACAGGGGCCGAAATGCATGTCCCATTAGTCATTTATCATGTATATTTCTATATTAAGACTTGTGGGCTCCCATATTGGGTCCGTGTGTCACGACCCCACTAGATGGGTAATGTAAGGGCCCCTACCCCCTACAAGTGACACTATGCGCCGTGTCCATTGAAAGAGGTTAAAAGGGTGCACAGGGGCCGAAATGCATGTCCCATTAGTCATATATCATGTATATTGCCACATTTGGACTTGTGGGCTGCCATACTGGGTTCGTGTGTCACGACCCCACTAGGTGGGTAATGTAAGGGCCCCTACCCCCTACAAGTGGCACTATGCGCCGTGTTCATTGAAAGACCGAGAGGATGTGAACAGAAGCCGAAATGCATGTCCCATTAGTCATTTATCATGTATATTGCCACATTTGGACTTGTGGGCTGCCATACTGGGTTCGTGTGTCACGACCCCACTAGGTGAGTAATGTAAGGGCCCCTACCCCCTACAAGTGGCACTATGCGCCGTGTCCATTGAAAGACCGAGAGGATGTGAACAGGGGCCGAAATGCATGTCCCATTAGTCATTTATCATGTATATTTCTATATTAAGACTTGTGGGCTCCCATATTGGGTCCGTGTGTCACGACCCCACTAGATGGGTAATGTAAGGGCCCCTACCCCCTACAAGTGACACTATGCGCCGTGTCCATTGAAAGAGGTTAAAAGGGTGCACAGGGGCCGAAATGCATGTCCCATTAGTCATATATCATGTATATTGCCACATTTGGACTTGTGGGCTGCCATACTGGGTTCGTGTGTCACGACCCCACTAGGTGGGTAATGTAAGGGCCCCTACCCCCTACAAGTGGCACTATGCGCCGTGTTCATTGAAAGACCGAGAGGATGTGAACAGAAGCCGAAATGCATGTCCCATTAGTCATTTATCATGTATATTGCCACATTTGGACTTGTGGGCTGCCATACTGGGTTCGTGTGTCACGACCCCACTAAGTGAGTAATGTAAGGGCCCCTACCCCCTACAAGTGGCACTATGCGCCGTGTCCATTGAAAGACCGAGAGGATGTGAACAGGGGCCGAAATGCATGTCCCATTAGTCATTTATCATGTATATTTCTATATTAAGACTTGTGGGCTCCCATATTGGGTCCGTGTGTCACGACCCCACTAGATGGGTAATGTAAGGGCCCCTACCCCCTACAAGTGACACTATGCGCCGTGTCCATTGAAAGAGGTTAAAAGGGTGCACAGGGGCCGAAATGCATGTCCCATTAGTCATATATCATGTATATTGCCACATTTGGACTTGTGGGCTGCCATACTGGGTTCGTGTGTCACGACCCCACTAGGTGGGTAATGTAAGGGCCCCTACCCCCTACAAGTGGCACTATGCGCCGTGTTCATTGAAAGACCGAGAGGATGTGAACAGAAGCCGAAATGCATGTCCCATTAGTCATTTATCATGTATATTGCCACATTTGGACTTGTGGGCTGCCATACTGGGTTCGTGTGTCACGACCCCACTAGGTGAGTAATGTAAGGGCCCCTACCCCCTACAAGTGACACTATGCGCCGTGTCCATTGAAAGACCGAGAGGATGTGAACAGGGGCCGAAATGCATGTCCCATTAGTCATTTATCATGTATATTTCTATATTAAGACTTGTGGGCTCCCATATTGGGTCCGTGTGTCACGACCCCACTAGATGGGAAATGTAAGGGTCCCTACCCCCTACAAGTGACACTATGCGCCGTGTCCATTTAAAGAGGTTAAAAGGGTGCACAGGGGCCGAAATGCATGTCCCATTAGTCATATATCATGTATATTGCCACATTTGGACTTGTGGGCTGCCATACTGGGTTCGTGTGTCACGACCCCACTAGGTGGGTAATGTAAGGGCCCCTACCCCCTACAAGTGGCACTATGCGCCGTGTCCATTGAAAGACCGAGAGGATGTGAACAGGGGCCGAAATGCATGTCCCATTAGTCATTTATCATGTATATTTCTATATTAAGACTTGTGGGCTCCCATATTGGGTCCGTGTGTCACGACCCCACTAGATGGGTAATGTAAGGGCCCCTACCCCCTACAAGTGACACTATGCGCCGTGTCCATTGAAAGAGGTTAAAAGGGTGCACAGGGGCCGAAATGCATGTCCCATTAGTCATATATCATGTATATTGCCACATTTGGACTTGTGGGCTGCCATACTGGGTTCGTGTGTCACGACCCCACTAGGTGGGTAATGTAAGGGCCCCTACCCCCTACAAGTGGCACTATGCGCCGTGTTCATTGAAAGACCGAGAGGATGTGAACAGAAGCCGAAATGCATGTCCCATTAGTCATTTATCATGTATATTGCCACATTTGGACTTGTGGGCTGCCATACTGGGTTCGTGTGTCACGACCCCACTAGGTGAGTAATGTAAGGGCCCCTACCCCCTACAAGTGGCACTATGCGCCGTGTCCATTGAAAGACCGAGAGGATGTGAACAGGGGCCGAAATGCATGTCCCATTAGTCATTTATCATGTATATTTCTATATTAAGACTTGTGGGCTCCCATATTGGGTCCGTGTGTCACGACCCCACTAGATGGGTAATGTAAGGGCCCCTACCCCCTACAAGTGACACTATGCGCCGTGTCTATTGAAAGAGGTTCAAAGGGTGCACAGGGGCCGAAATGCATGTCCCATTAGTCATATATCATGTATATTGCCACATTTGGACTTGTGGGCTGCCATACTGGGTTCGTGTGTCACGACCCCACTAGGTGGGTAATGTAAGGGCCCCTACCCCCTACAAGTGGCACTATGCGCCGTGTCCATTGAAAGACCGAGAGGATGTGAACAGGGGCCGAAACGCATGTCCCATTAGTCATTTATCATGTATATTGCCACATTTGGACTTGTGGGCTGCCATACTGGGTTCGTGTGTCACGACCCCACTAGGTGAGTAATGTAAGGGCCCCTACCCCCTACAAGTGGCACTATGCGCCGTGTCCATTGAAAGACCGAGAGGATGTGAACAGGGGCCGAAATGCATGTCCCATTAGTCATTTATCATGTATATTGCCACATTTGGACTTGTGGGCTGCCATATTGGGTTCGTGTGTCACGACCCCACTAGGTGGGTAATGTAAGGGCCCCTGCTCCCTTCAAGTGGCACTATGCGCCGTGTCCATTGAAAGACCGAGAGGTTGTGCACAAGGAAATGCATGTCCCATTAGTCATATATCATGCATATTGCCACATTTGGACTTGTGGGCTCCCATATTGGGTCCGTGTGTCATGACCGCATTAGGTTGGTAATGTAATGGCCCTCCTCCTTACAAATGGCGCTTTGCGCCATGTCTATTGAAAGAGGTCGAAAGGGTGCACAGGGGCCCAAATGCATTTCCCATTAGTCATTTATCATTTTGTTGCTACATTTGGATTTGTGGGCTCCCATATTTGGTCCGTGTGTCACGACCACTTTTGGTGGGTAATGTAAGGGCCCCTGCCCCCTACAAGTGGCGCTATGCGCCGTGTCTATTGAAAGACCGAGAGGGTGTGCAAATGGACCGAAATGCATGTTGCATTAGTCATTTAGCTTGCATATTTCTATATTTAGACTTGTGGGCTCCTATATGTGTGTCCCATTAGTCATATATCATGTATATTGCTACATTTGGACTTGACAATGTGGGCTCCCATATTTGGTGTGTGTGTCATGACCACACTTGGTTGGTAATGTAAGGGCCCTGCCCCCTGCAAGTGGCGCTATGCACCGTGTCCATGGGTCCGTGTGTCCCGATCGATAATGTTACGGCCCCTCCTCTTTACAGTTGGCGCCATGTCTATTGATGATGTCGACGAAAGCATGTAATTATGGTCTTTGTTCTTTTATACGAACATTTTGGATAGTAGTTGGGTACTAAAGGATGAAGTAAATGTAAGAAACCTTTTGGCTGGTGGTGTTATAAATTTAGAGACCAGTATTAAAGGCACCAACAACATCAGTATAAAGATTTTGACGAAAACATTAATATCAATAGGATAAAAAAATAGTTTGTAAACAATGCTTGGTTGATTGTGCCAGAAGTGTGGCGACGATGTCCACATTTATTCGGCAGTTGTCTGTGACGGATGCCTGAAATGGCACCATTTAAAATACCTGAAAAAAATCCGATGTACGGTATTGGAACTGCTGAAAGCGTCACAAAACTTCATAAAACATCATATATTGAATAAAAATGAAAATATCAATGTACAATATTGTTTATTATTCGTTTTGTTTAATTTATTATTATTTATTATTAATTTATAATTATTTTTTTTCAAACTCCAGGAAGATATTTATTTAAGAGTAGTGTATATATCACCCGAAGTGTCTAGTAGTGTAGATAGTCAATACTTAGAAAATGTATATTCATTGTTGCTGGGTGATATTAAAAAATTTAGTAGTATAGATGACATTATTATCCAGGGCGACTTTAATGCCTATACTAATGTTCAACCTGACTATGTTAAATATGATAATGAAACCAAGATAGTTAACTTGGATGATACAAATTATCAATATGACAATAAACTAAATAAGTCAAGAAATAATCTTGACCACAAACACATCAATAAAAGTGGTATTTTTTGTTAGAAATGTGTAAAGAGTGTAGTTTAAATATTTTAAATGGTAGAACCACTGGCGATATGACTGGTAAACCAACTTGTATAACCTATAATGGTAGCAGTCTTGTAGACTACTGTCTAGTAAACAAGAGTTTGCAACACTCAATAGGATATTTTGAAGTCAAAAAGTTTACTGTCTTCTCTTATCATTGTCCGATAAGTTGCGCACTTTTCACAAATTTCTTTTATAACCTTGATAATTTCAACAATTCGCAAAACAAACTAAAACCTCTACCAGGAAAATTCATATGGTCAGAGGAGGCTGTTAAAAATTACACTTTGAATATAGAAAACAATGAAACCAAGACAAAATTAACAGACTTTATGCATACTCAGTTTGCAGATGCAAATGAAATCACCGAATCGTTCAGCTCAATATTAGTTGACTGTGCAAAAAAGTCTGCTAAATTTTTCAAAAAATTCCCACACTCAAAGCTGAGAAAAAGGAAACCTAACCCATGGTTTTCGAATTCCTGCCAAGACCTGAGAAAAACCTTGAAGAATTACGAGAAACTAGTTAATAAATTTCCATCTAACTTGGAATATAGAAAGTCATTCTACTCGTATGGATCAAAGTACATAAAAGTTTGTAAACAGGAAGAAAAAGCCTATAAACAGAAGATCTGTAATGAAATGAACCACAATATTGAAAAAAATCCTAAAACGTTTTGGAAATTGTTAAACAAACTTGATCATATCCAATCTGGGGATAAAGACAATAGTGACCTACCCCATGAATCATTTATAAATTTTTTCAAGAAACTTAATATTATTGATACTTCTAGTAGCAATGACCATAAAAGGTCAATTCTTAAGGAATATGAATATCTGAAGAAACATATTTTAGATAATGATGCAACTACTGATTATGAAATCAGTGTTGAAGAAATAAAAAAAGCTGTAAAAACCCTAAAATATGGCAAGAGCACAGCAAGTGACCTTATTTCAAATGAAATGTTAAAAAATGGAGGTAATGTTTTACTGGCTGTTCTCAAAAAATTATTTAACTATATACTTAACGCAGGACAATTTCCAAATTGCTGGAATGAAAGTTTTCTAGTCTTAATCCACAAAACAGGAAACAAATTTTACCCCAGTAACTATAGGGGTATTTCAATCACATCAAATTTAGGAAAACTTTTCAATAAAGTTATTCATGAGAGACTTTTGAAATTTATATTTAAAAAGAACTTGATAAGCGAATATCAAATCGGCTTTAAAGAAAAGTGCCGTACTTCAGATCACTTATTTACCCTGAAAACAATCATTGATCATTACAAAAAAGATAAGAAAAAAGTGTTTGCCGCATTCATAGATTTGAAAAAAGCATTTGATACTATTTGGAGAACTGGTCTATTTTATAAATTACTAAAAGCTGGTATATCTAAGAAAATGTTTAACATTATTTCATCAATGTATTAAGATACAAAAGCAAAACTCAAGTTTTCGAATGGGCTTAGTGAATCGTTTCCCTCTGAATGTGGGGTAAAACAAGGGGATAAGCCCTACTTTGTTTAACATTTTTATAGATGGCATTGTGTCAGACCTTAGGTCTGAAAGAAAGTGTGAGCCTGTTGTGATAAATGGTATGTCCATAAATTGTCTTTTGTACGCAGATGATATAATTTTATTATCAAATAGCAAAGAAGGTCTACAATCTAGTATTGATGTCTTCAAAAATTACAGTAAAAGCTGGAACTTGCAAGTTAACGTCAACAAATCCAAAGTTATGGTTTTTAATTCAAATGGTAAAACATATGTAAACAATTCCAAGTATGATGACTGTTATTTAGAAACTGTTTCACAATATTGTTATTTGGGTGTTATGTTAAAACACAATGGTAATTTTAATGTTGCAATCTCTGTTTTAATGGAAAAAGCCAGAAAGGCATTGTTCAAGATTAAGAAGATTTTGGGTATTAACTAGAGGCTTCCAGGAGCCTGAATCGCTCACCTGATCTCTTATGCCAAAGTTTGAATAAATTTCACAAACTTTCAAGTATACAAAGTTGCAAAACAATCCTTTCAGTGGTTTCAGAGAAGATTTTTGGAAATCAGTTTAAATTAATAGAAAAAACAGTTAAAGGGCAATAACTACTGTAAGGACCTTTTGATGCTGAACAAGAAAATTTGCTTCCGATTTTCTTTATCTCTTTTACTTTTTGAGTTATAAGCCAAAAACAATGGTTTGACCTCCCTGTTCTATTTTTAGCAACGGCGGCCATGTTGGTTGGTCGACATGTATATAATTCACAAACTTGGTAGAGAACATCCTAAAGATCATGTATACCAAGTATCAATGCAATCCCTTCAGTGGTTTTAGAGAAGAAGATTTTTGAAAATCAGTGTAAATTAATGGAAAAAAACAGTTAAAGGGGAATAACTCTTAAACGGCTGATCTGACAATTTAAACCCTGAATCACTTAAGAAGATCTCAATGAGCTAAACAATTCTGCAATGCTAACTTTTCCTCTAGCTCTAACGGTTTTCAAGATATAGTCCAAAAACTGCAAAAATGGTCAATTTTGATGATTAAAGGGCATTAACTCCTATAAGGAGTCGTTTCACAACTTTGACGCAATGGAGAGATTCGTAGAGCTTTTGATGCTGAACAAGGGAGGTTGCTTCGGATTTTCTCTATCTCTTATACTTTTTGAGTTATAAGCCAAAAACAATGGTCTGACCCCCTATTCTATTTTTAGCAACAGCGGCCATGTTGGTTGGTCGACATGTATATAATTCACAAACTTGGTAGAGGACATCCTAAAGATCATGTATACCAAGTATCAATGCAATCCCTTCAGTTGTTTAAGAGAAGAAGATTTTTAAAAATCAGTGTAAATTAATGGAAAAAACAGTTAAAGGGGAATAACTCTTAAACGGCCGATCTGACAATTTAGACCCTGAAATCATTTTTGTAGATCTCAATGAGCTAAACAATTTTGCAGTGCTAACTTTTCCTCTAGCTCTAACGGTTTTCAAGATATTGTCCAAAAACTGCAAAAATGGTCAAATTTGATGATTAAAGGGCAATAACTCCTATAAGGAGTCGTTTCACAACTTCGACTCAATGGAGAGATTCGTAGAGCTTTTGATGCTGAACAAGGAAGGTTGCTTCGGATTTTCTCTATCTTTTATACTTTTTGAGTTATAAGCCAAAAACAATGGTCTGACCCCCCTATTCTATTTTTAGCAACAGCGGCCATGTTGGTTGGTCCACATGTATATAATTCACAAACTTGGTAGAGGACATCCTAAAGATCGTGTATACCAAGTATCAATGCAATCCCTTCAGTAGTTTTAGAGAAGAAGATTTTTGAAAATCAGTGTAAATTAATGGAAAAAACAGTTAAAGGGGAATAACTCTTAAACGGCCGATCTGACAATTTAGACCCTGAAATCATTTTTGTAGATCTCAATGAGCTTAACAATTTTGCAATGCTAACTTTTCCTCTAGCTCTAACGGTTTTCAAGATATTGTCCAAAAACTGCAAAAATGGTCAAATTTGATGATTAAAGGGCAATAACTCCTATAAGGAGTCGTTTCACAACTTCGACTCAATGGAGAGATTCGTAGAGCTTTTGATGCTGAACAAGGAAGGTTGCTTCGGATTTTCTCTATTTCTTATACTTTTTGAGTTATAAGCCAAAAACAATGGTCTGACCCCCCTGTTCTATCTTTAGCAACGGCGGCCATGTTGGTTGGTCGACATGTATATAATTCACAAACTTGGTAGAGGACATCCTAAAGATCATGTATACCAAGTATCAATGCAATCCCTTCAGTGGTTTCAGAGAAGAAGATCTTTGAAGAAAAGTTAACGGACGACGGACGACGGACGGACGACGGACGCTTAACGATGACAATAGCTCACATGACCCTTCGGGTCAGGTGAGCTTATAACCCTTGTAGACTGCTTGAAAAACTTTTCGACACTTTAGTCACCCCGATTCTGTTGTACAATTGTGAAATCTGGGGATCTGATATAAAACAAGATGATTCCTCAGCAGTTGAACGCTTTTACATAAAGTTCATAAAAGAAATTCTTGGTGTCAACTGTAAAACAAGTAACTCTGTATGTAGAGCGGAGCTAGGAAAACTACCTTTGTGGTCAAAAATTTCCTTTTCTTGTATCAAATATTATAATCATTTATTATCAAATAATGAGACATTGGCACATAAAATCTTTGTCGCTACAAAAAGTTCCAATCCATGGACCAAAAAGTTAAATAATCTTCTCAATAAATTGGGGTTTTCATATGCAGTTAATGCAAATGATCCAGTAAAACACATTCTTGGGTCCATTAAACAAAGAATTGAAGACTAAGCGTCCCAGTTACAAAAATCTAGTATACTGAAATCCTCAAAATTATGTTTTTTAGAAAAAATTGTAATGGTCAGAGACCACCTTACGTTGATATTCTTTCGAATAAGTTCGATAGGGCAAACATTAGTAGACTAAGGTTGTGCTCACACAACCTGGCGATAAAAACGGGAAGACATCATTCTATTCCAGTTGAAAATAGAAAATGCACCTCATGTGATAATGGACCAATTGAAGACGAAGAGCACTTTGTGCTACAATGTGAGAACTATAAAGGACTTCGGCTAAATTTTGAAAACAGTATTAATAATATTTTTCAAAATACTAAATGGAAAAATTCTCCTTCTTTTTTAAAGTCCTGTTTTTATAGTAAATCATTTTGTGTTCTGAAATTACTGTCTTCATTTATAGGTCAATGCTTTTTGAATAGAAAATAGTAATTGTTACAATAACTATTTCACATTAAATACCATCATCATTGTTCATCTATTGTACTATTTTTATTATGGGTCATAACCAATTGTAAGAAAAAGAAAGTTATCGCGTTCCCTCAAGATACTAAGTAGTTATCACGTTACCTCAAGATAACACCACGTTCCCTCAAGATGTTATCTTGAGGTAACGTAATAACTACTTAGTTTTTGAGGGAACGCGATAACTATCTTGAGGGAACTCGATGTTATCTTGAGGGAACGCAATAACTATCTTGAGGGAACGCGATAACAAATTTGAGGGGAACGCGATGTTATCTTGAGGGAACGCGATAACTATCTTGAGGGAACGTGATGTTATCTTGAGGGAACGAGATAATTATCATGAGGGAACGCAATAATTATCAAGAGGGAACGCAATAATTATTTTGAGGGAACGCGATGTTATCTTGAGGGAACGTGATGTTATCTTGAGGGAACGAGATGATTATCTTGAGGGAACGCAATAACTTTCTTGAGGGAACGTGATGTTATCTTGAGGGAACGTGATGGTATTACGCGGGAACGTGATGGTATCACGAGGGAACGTGATTTTATTTTTTTTTCTCATGGCCGCATTCTGCCACCGTAGGTTCCGGACTTAAAGGGTGCCGTATCCGAAAATCGTTCCAGTTTTAGGCACGCAAGTAACAATAAAAAATTCTTATTGTTACTCGTACACGAGTAATCGTAGCCGCGGCCATCATAATATAATAATTTTACAATTTTACAATTTTACAAGGACACATATGTTCGTTTTTCGAACGCAACTTAATTAGATATAATGTGGGCTCACTTTATTGACGGATATCGGTATTGAGGGATATTATTGTGGGCTAATGGTATTGAGGGATGGTATTGACGGCTAAGTTCACTATAGTTGTACAGAAATGGATTAAACTATATGAATCAATGATAGTTCCTATTCTTACATATGGATCAGAAATTTGGATTGCTGACCAAAAACTTAACTTAGAGAATTTAAACAAATTCACATTCGAAAAAACACAGAACATGATTCTGAAACACATCCTTGGTGTTCATAATAAAACCTCTATTTTTGGAATCCAGATGGAACTAGGCCAATACCCTTTATGTTTTAAGGCCTTCAAACTAATGTTTAAATATTATAAACGCCTTTTAGAAATTGAATCATCCAAAGACCATGTGTACGACTTGTTACGGTCAGCCTTTGAGGAAGACAAAATTATTAACTCTAAAAATACATCCTCATGGATGAAATCAATAGACAATTTTAAAACTTTATTCAACTTAGATAGTCTTGAAAAAACTCATATAGAATTTGAAAAAGAAATTAAATCATATTTCTCTCAAAAACTACTAAATGAACTTTCACACATCAAAAATAGTAATACAGGGAAACTTAGATTTTTTAGTCAAATTACCAAAGATGTTGAACTTCAAGACTACCTGAAATTCAATATAAATAAACACCTTCGATCAAAATTAACTAAACTGAGACTAAGCGCACATAGCTTAGCCATTGAAACAGGTAGATATAGTAAACCTATTACTCCTGCGGAAGAAAGATTTTGTAAACAATGCAGCAGTAAAGTACAAGATGAACTACATTTTTTATTAGATTGTCCCACTTATAATAAACTAAGAGATAATTTTTTCACTTTATTTAATAAGAATTTAAATGACTTAAATGATACCCCTTTAAAAATTGCCAGTAGCCTTTTAAATCCTACCACAATACAGGACACCAAAAATATTTGTTTATTTTTACAAGAATCCTTTTCAGTTAGAGATAAATTCTTGAAACAGTCTATTGAGTAATAATTATTCAGCCAAATTTATATGATCTTTAGTATTTAAATACACATTTAAACACTACTACACAAAAAATAAAAATGTTTAATATTATATAGCTATATAACAGTATACATGTGTAAATTACATTATACTTTGAAAATATGTATTTTCTATGTTAAATTTTGTATTCATGTAATGTATTGGATTACGCAATATTGTATTGTTTGTTCATTATTTGACTATGCTTTATCCAATAAACTAATTTGAAATTTGAAATTTGAAATTAAAGTTTAGTCAAATTTAAATATGCAAATCATGACATGCTGTAGAACGGTTATTTATACATGTATTATATAAATAAGTATATACTTTCATAACTGTACCGTCAATAGATCTGAGTTACACATGTTACAGTGTTCAAAATGTCCAATTCTCAAAATTTGTAATTTTCTTTAAAAAAACTTGTTGTTTTCCAAAAAATATTTTACCGATTTGTATGACATTGTAATATGTAGATCATAACATCAGAACAATAACAGTAGATCATTTTCAGAACTGTACCGGCAATAGTGTACACCACAAATTGTTGACAGAAAGGGGAAACTTCGATGCGGAAATCAAATATAAATTTTCGTTACCATGGTTACGTCGAACAACAAAAACCTGATGAGCGCTTCAACCTTTTTAAAACCTCTAGTTCCTCTATTATATCCATTGAATGTTGTGTACAGATATTGTTGACTGCTGTTTTTAACATGGATGTGAAAATTATAGCCACCAAGAACCAGGACCTATTTAAGTTAAAAGCCAATATTTTTTTTTAATGAGATTTTTATCACAAATTATTTCCATAGACCCTGTTGCTGATCCAGGCCAGGGGTTAGACTGAGGCCTCCCCACTTTCCCCCGGAAAGTTTTGTAAATTTTGCCGATTTTCAGCAATATCGGCCTAGAACCCTCACTTTCGTGAACAAAACTAGGAACCCCTGTCAAAAATTTGTTGATCCACCCCTGAGACCTGTCTAACTATATGCAGGTCTGTGCAAATACTTATATTCATAGGGCAAAGTTTTCATTGTACTTAATTGGTGATATTGCAAAATTATCAAAAACACCTTGACTTGCCATTCCAACGTACAGTGTGAATGGCGTCGAATGAGTTTGTTTTTTTAGTACAGAATTTTATAATAAAGTATTTTTTTAATCAAAATTAAAGTTTCTTTATTTGAAAACCTTAATGAATTTTGCTGTGATTTATTATCATAAGCTACATGTAAACAAAAACAAAAAGCATGGATGGGGTGTCTAAAAATTTATTCATAGAATTTTCTTAAATTTTGGCTAGTAACAGTTAGCTCTAGAATGGTACTTTAAATTTCGATAAAAAAAATAAAAGTTCACCAGAGGAATGTTTGTAGAAACGACTTTGAAAAATGCAGATTTTAGTATTTTAATATAGGATCAATAGGGAAAATTCAAATTTTCTTCATCTAAGAATATCTACTCCATAGATTTTTCTTAAAAATTGTGAAAAATCTTGTATTGTATTTATCTTTTAATATACTAAATAAAAAATAAATTTCCCCTGCAAAATTTTTGAAAAAAAGTGAAATATGTGCTTTAAATTTCCCCTATTATTTCTATAATTATCTCCCCTTAAAAAGTACGGGAAAATATTGAAATTCGCAAAGAAGGTGAGTTTTATCCAAATTTTTGTTGTAATAATACATTTTGATGTTTACCTAGCTGAATAGATAGCAATTAGAATAGCTAGCATTATAAAATTTAAAGTTACAATACTGCTCAGTGATAGACACCCCATCTACCTTAATCAGAGTTGGTGCGTAAACAATTTTATCAAATTTGTTAAGGTTAGTGAGGACACCTGACCCCAAAAATAATGCCGAATTTAAAATGTCAAATTTTTTGATATATTAGTATTAGGTATATACTTTATCTTGTGTAAAAATATTGGACCCCCTTTCCAGGCTTGTTTTCCCAATATATTTGCTCAAAGTTTTCCCAAATTACTATAGATTATATAGGAAAGGCCAAAAAATAAGCATAAAATCTTGTCGCAGAAAAAATCTACGAATTTAAATTTTATTTTTATTTGATAAAAATCAATGAAATACAATATGTTTTGAAATAAAACAATAAAAACTGGGGGTCACCAGCTTACTTTTCTGTCTACATTACAAATCTTTGTAATTTTTTTGTCATTTTTCAAGTGGATTATCTCCCTTGTTTTATTTGAAAATTTTATTTATAAAGGAATTGTTGTTTTATTTGAATTAAAATTAATTTATTTTGATAAAGTTTTATTAAATGAAACTATTTAACACAATTTGCAAGGTATTTGTGACATTTGCACTTGTTTTTTGCATTTTAAGCTGTTTTTGGTCACATGACAGGTGTCCTCACTAACCTTAATTTATCAATTATTTTAAACTTGTTGCTATTGTTAAAGTTTTGAAGATTTATTATTGAATTATTTAAACAGAAGGCATGACGCCAAGATAAACTTCACACAGTAAGATTCTGTTTGAATATATTGAGTAGCTCTTAAAAGAGCTGTTTTGCCGTTTTGTTCTCTGATCCCGGTCTGCAATTTCGTTTAGTCTCTGGTCATCATCATCCGATCGTCTGCCATTTCATCTTCGATTACATCGCTGAAAACATCGTCGTCGTCTTCAAACATCTCTTCCCGCATCCTGGTCAGGAGGTCGGCTTTCTGCTTGGTAAACTCGTAGTGCGCCAGACGGACCTCTTCTACGACCTGGAGTCTCAAGTAGATGCTGTAAGCTAGGCCAAACATCTGGTCGGACAGGGCTCTCTTGTAGCGGTGTACCAAATCAATATAGCGGCCATTCAGGAGATCAACTTGTTGGTACCCTAATTTGTACTGGTTTTCCAAACGTTGGAAAATTTTCTTCAAATAAATACGGTGTCTGGTCAACATGTTTCTTTTTTTTTCTCTTTTTTTTAGCACTCAGATACATACTTCAAATAAAGTTTTTGATAGGCCAAAGTCATACATATATTTGCACATAAAATATTTTATCCCCAGAGACTTTTGATGTGCATTCCCCGCACTTCCCTAGCTATTCCAAAATCAAGAGCCCTTACTTCTAAAGAAAGAGATAGGGTAGTTAATACAGTTGTGCTAGCAGACTGCAAAGATGAGAGAATAAGAAAGAAGTAAAGTGACAATACATATACAAAAACAAAAACATTAACAAAACAATACATATAACAAACTAAAAGGGGGGAGGGGTGTTAAGCCAAAATGATTAATTTTGGGCGTCCACAGACCAATCCAAAATCACAAATAAGGATATACGGCTGGGACTAATATCATCATCGTGCTCTTTTTCAAATGTTTTTATTTATAACTGAAATGAAAGTAATATTAGTGTTACATCAATACATAAAGGGACAAGACACACACATTACAATACAGCTTATACATATACATAGATACATATAGTAGGAAAATATGAAAACTGAACATAAATAATTAATTCAAAATAAAGAAATAATGAAAATTAAATGTTATTTTAGTATGTTGTTTTAAAAACAGATTTTAACCATTTGACAAAAGCAGAGCACATTTGTTTAGTATAATCTTGACCGTAATGTGCTTATCGGGCCGTTATACATGGGATTGATAGTGATGACCTGCCGCAACTTCAGATGTCCCGGACATGAGCTGCGGCACGCCAACTCTAGCAGCAATCCCGATGCAAACAAAGCACACGGTTAGCTTGCCTTAAAATGACAGACTTGGTCAACATGTTTCGTTAATGATTTTCTTAAGTATGAGAACATGCAAAAATATTGCACCTCTTATATACAAAATGTCAGTTTGTGATTTATTGCGTCTGGGTGAATTCGAAACAATAGCCATCCGGTAACGGACGACCGTGTCAACGTTTACACGGACGGGGTAGGTCTTCACCGTGTTTACATAACAATTATGTTTTATTGTTGATTTACACGACATAAATTGACAAATAAACAAATTAAGTGCCACCCTTTTATTGTTTTGTTTACTTTTATTATTTTCTATTTCCCATTTCCGCACGGGCGCTCTTAACACGGATTAAAATATAAAAAAATAAATAAACATTTTAATTGATCTTTAATTTTTCTTTCCTTTTTACAATGTTAAAAATATTATAATTTCTTTTTTTTTTTTATGAAATATGATATCGAATAGTTTTTTTATGTATTTGTTTTTATCATGTGATATTACATGTAAAGTTTATATCATCGGTAACAGCTACAAAAATGTTGTAATGAAAAACGAAATCTGCCCAAATTAAGTTATTTCTACATAATTTTTGATATATTGATAAATTGTCTGGAGTTATTATTAACCACTTTACTATGGCAAACGTGATGACTTCAACTTTCCAATGCGTGCCCTATAAATTTTGCACCGATATTAGGACATATCTAGAATTACTATGTTATTTTTTTATGTTCAATGTTGCAAAAAAATGCGTGCCCAATGAATTTTGCACCGATATTAGGACATATCTAGAATTTCTATGTTATTTTTTTATGTTGCAAATTATTTTTTTTTAATAAAGTTGGCTTTTTAGTAAAATTAGAAAAAATCATCGAAGGTGCGTGTGACAAAAATAACACGTTTACATCGTCTATATACTATTTCCACGTGGAAATAGTATATAGACGATGTGATTTTTTTATATACACGTTATTTATAATAAAAAGAAAAAAAAACTGGACCCAAACGCCTGTGTGCAAATTATTTAAACAAAATTGGGTATTTTTTTCTATTTTCCCGATCTTTAAGTTCTGTTTTTTTCCCCTTCAACTCATAAAATATATCAGGTTAAAATAAAGGGTTGTGCTTCAAAATAGGGAACCCGGATTTCATGAGAAAATAGATATTTCGGACCTTTTCTTAAGAAATTTCTGGCGATCTCGGATTTACGAATAAGTTCAGGTTTAACATTTTAAAAACTTTGAGGTAATATTTTAGTCTAAAGAAACCCCCCCCCACCGGAACCCTGCGATTATGAATTCATATTTTGCTTGTAGTTTCAGGTGCATGGCGTTTCTGCTTCAAAAAGCTCAGACAGTTTTTTTCTGTTAGTCGCCGGGGTCCGTCGAACGTCGGTCCGGTTGACCCGGATTGGGTAATTCTGCATCCCTCTTCAGTTTTATTTTAGAGTCGGGTGTTTGAAGCTCGCTCATTTTGGAAATAAGCAATCTTTGGAACACTTTGTGTATCTTCATTTTACGACTTCCTTCGGCTTTAAAGATACATTAAATTAGTGTCTCTTGTGACAGAGTGATACAGAAATTCGTCTTTGTATTTTAAAAGGCCATAGTCGATGCCTGCTAAAAATTCCTCTAGCTGCCCGTTTTCATGCATTTTGGCTCTTTGGTAGACACAAATTGCCGCATTTGGTCCAAACATGAAAATCACACACACGGCAATCGACTTTCATTGAACCGCCCACAAATTATCTATTGACCAATCAGACGCGACGTTTAAAATACTATCGGGGACTTCCCAATGAACTGCTCGAGGAGATTATAAGAATCTAACACCGGTGTTAGGGCAAGATAAGGAAATCCACGACACCCCTAGGGTAAGATTTCAAGTCTGCAACGAGGCTCTGCCGAGTTGCAGATGTTAAGAAATCTTACCCAAGGGTGTCGGAGATTTCCTTATCTTGCCCTAATCATCGGTGTTTGATTATTTTTCTCACTAAACCCGTAAATTGTACAACGTGGATTTGTTTACAAAACATAGCGACTATGACGTAAACAATAGAGTTACGTCCCTTGGAAACTGCACGAGGCTATCTCACATGGGGTGGTGTGAGACAGAAAAATCTCACACGGCTAAAAATAGGAACTGTCCTGTCCAAAAAGTGAGAAGAATGTAATTCTAAACACAAATCGTTCACACTTACTGTCAACGGCCAGTAAAAGCATCCGTGATCATAATGAAAGTTTGAAACATATGTGATCATAATGAAAAAAAAATCTGTGATAATGAAATTTAAAAGCATCTGTGATCATAATGAAAGTAAAAAGCATCCATAGCCGTGATCATAATGAAAGTTAAAAGCGTCCGTGATCATAATGAAAGTTAAAAGCGTCCGTGATCATACTGAAAGTTAAAAGCATCCTTGATCATGATGAAAGTTTAAAGCATCCTTGATCATAATGAAAGTTTAAAGCGTCCAAAGCTGTGATCATAATGAAAGTAAAAAGCATCCGTGATCATAATGAAAGTTAAAAGCATCTGTGATCATACTGAAAGTTAAATCGTCCGTGATCATGATGAAAGTTTAAAGCATCTGTGATCATAATGAAAGTTAAAAGCATCCGTGATCATAATGAAAGTTAAAAGCATCTGTGATAACAATGTAAGTTAAAGGCGTCCGTGATCTTAATCAAAGTTAAAAGCGTCTGTGATCATAATGAAAGTTAAAAGCATCTGTGATCATAATGAAAGTTAAAAGCATCCAAAGCTGTGATCATAATAAAAGTTAAAAGCATGTGTGATAATGAAATTTAAAAAAAACAGTGATCATAATGAAAGTTAAAAGCATCCAAAGCAATGGATCATAATGAAAGTTAAAAGCATCTGTGATCATTATGACAGTTAAAACCATCCAAAGCTGTGATCATAATGAAAGTTAAAGTCATATGTAGTTAAAAGCATCCGTGATAATGAATTTTTAAACATCCGTGAAAATTTAAGTAAAAAGCTTCCGTGATAATAAAAGTAAAAAGCATTTGTGATAATGAAAATTCAAAGCATCCGTGATCATAATGAAAATTCAAAGCATCCGTGATTATGAAGGTTTAAATCATCTCTTATAATGAAAGTTAAAAGCATCATAATGAAAATGAAAGCATCACAATGAACGTTAAAACATTATGGTGAAATTAAAAAAAAACCATCATAATGAAATTTTAAATCATCATAAAAAAGACATGTTTTACCTTTTAAAAGGACATGTCCCTGATAGCGGTCATTTAACAACTTTAACCCAATGAACACTTTTGTTAAGCTCCTCAAGCTGAACATTTGGAAGCAAGGCTTTTCTCTATCTACTGATTATTTTTCATTTAACAAGCAAAAACGTTATTTTGGCCTAAAAACAGCCACTCCACCTCAAAAGGTGTAATTTGACAACTTGACTCAATGGGACTTTTGTGAAGCTTTAGATTTTAAAGAGCCTTTGATCCATTAGATTTTATCTGTGACTTTAGGGATTTAAAGAAGGGTTTACCCATGTGTTCTATTTTTAGCATATTTAATGCATGCAAATATGTTTTATCCAAACAATAATTTTGTAAATTAAAGACACTTTAAACAACAATCATATGATACCAACTTTGGTTGACTTTAATAGTAAACAAGAGGATCCCAGGAGCCTGAATCGCTCACCTGGTCTTGATGTCAACCCTATGAAGACGTTTGTATAGCTAAATAAGCTATATGTTTAGGCAAGAAAATGCTTTTCTCTATCTGCAATAGTTTTCATTCTATAAGCAAAAAACACTATTTTTCACCTTTAAATTTGTAACCCCTATAAGGGGTCATCTGACAACTTTGACCCTATGAATGCTTTAGTAGAGCTATATGAGCTGAACATTTAAGCAAGCAACAGCTTTTCTCTATCTGCAATAGTTTTCATTCTATAGACCAAACAGGGATTAAATAAAACTATTTTTCGCCTTTAAGGGACTGTAACCCCTATAAGGGGTCATCTGACAACTTCGACAAAATAAAGACTTTTGTAGAACTTTTGATGCTGAAGCATTAGGGTGGCATCAGATTTCATTTATCGCTTATACTTTTTGATTTACAGGCCAAAGACAGTAGTCTGCACCCCTGGTCTATTTTTAGTAACAGCAGCCATTTTTTTGACGAATCAAAAATCAAAACTCGAGTTTGGTGCAGGACACTCTAAGGATCATTCATACCAAGTTTCATTAAATTCTGTTCAGTAGTTTCAGAGGAGAAGATTTTAGAACAATTGTTAACAGACGACGAAAGACGACAGACGACATACGCCAAGTAATGGCAATAGCTCACCTGAACCTTCAGTCGGCCCAGGTGAGCTAAAAAGTCATTACCACGACATGCACGATGCATCGCAATGCTTTTAACCCACACACAATAATTCAATTGACTTCCATCACAATGTTTAAAACTTTTATGTTTTTTAGTTCTGCAACTAAACTATATTAGGTTCTTTTACTTCTACCATCCTTGCTTTCATGCTGTTTTTTTATTTACAATTGCACCGTGATACTTTAAATTACCATAATATGTTTGAAGAACAAACCATTATGGTTACCATTATTCTGTTTAGAAATCATAACATATTTGCCAAAAACTATCATGATAAAAAATGGACCATGATAGAACTATCGTCACGTTGAAATTATTGGCACATAATTGTCCATTCGCAAAATCTCTTGTGCATACCAATGAAAACATGAAAAAATACTATCAATGTTATCTATAAGCATACCCGATATTGCAAATCGCATTGCCATGTTTGCTTGCCTGCAGTCTATATCTTTGGTTTCGATTTAAAGATCCGAAGCTAAAAAGCATGTAACATGTAACATAAAAGTACAGGGTACCGCCTCGATAAGTTGTTTATTTTGAATTAAGTACGCTTGCACGTCCTGTTCTTAATAGATCAAATACTTCTTCCTTTGACGTTGAAGCACAAACAAAGGGAGTTAACCTATATAATAAACATACAAGTAAAAAAGATCATAACAATAAAACTTAATGAAGTAAATAAGTGAATTGTATTTTATATTTGAAGTTTAAATATTTATGATGTCATTGTTCATAAAACTAAAAGCAATATCCATGAATTAACGTCACACTTTAGCATATTTGTTCTTATTTAAACAATTTGTTTTCAAAGTTTTTTTTCAATGATTTAATTAGTCAATATTTAGAAAATTCAAAGTCTTTGGTTAGCCTTTGTTGCATTGTAATTTCATGTCTTATTTGTCAATATTTACTGTTAGTAGTTCCTTGATAGGTCGGTTAACCAACGATGATAACAAATATGAAAAGAAATTAAATTCGGAAAACTTCGACTGCTTCCGGCAGAACCCGTAATTGATCGAACATCTTCACATAGTCGGATTGTTGATTGGTTATCGACAGAAGATTTTTTTCAATTCAACAATGCATATCAAGAACTATAAAAATGTATATAAGAACCCCTGTAGGTTGTCAGAAACGTTGATGCTTTAAGTTCTGAAATATACAACACTCTTTAATTTGTCACGTAAATATTACAATTAGAATGTTTATGTGTCAAATTTTAGTAAAAATCCGCACATATTAAGCAGAGAAGATTTACTTTATTACAAATGCTACTCTTTGTTTTTGCCGTGATATAACCTGGAGAGGTCTTTTCATTTGTTGGTCGAAACCTAGATATTGGAAATCGTATTCTATTTGAAGAATGCATGAGAATGTTGTTTTAATTATCCTACAGTATTCAATTTTGCATTTTGTATGGTTTTGTAGGACTATTCCGAATACAATAAAACCAGTTATTAAATTGACTACAATATTATAGTTAAACTATGATGTTTGGGACTTTTTGACTTTTTATCTCTCAGATGAGTGCAAATGTTGGTTTGTCATAGGATTTTATTTCGGTTTCGTTCTGACACATTAAATTGACAATTGGCAGCGCGACGATTGTGATAGAGCAAGAAGGAACCGCTTACTCTTCAGTAACATCTGAGTTCACTCTCGTAACGACTTGAGTTCGCGTTGTTGATTACTGTTCGGTCGATTTTGTGTTTGTTTTATGTTTTGTGTTTCTTCGTGCTGTTCTCGTTCGTGTTAATTGGTTATATTATATACTCATATAAAAATCTTTATTCTGATTCGCTAAGAGGTTTTTACGTGACGTGTGATATTTTGCTGGGTCAACCGGTAATCGTTGGGTCGCATGGTAAGGTCACCTTCTCGTGCTAATTTGCACGTGGCCCCACGATTTTTCTTCAACAGTGTATGGGCTGTATTTTTTTCCTTATGGAAACAGGTTAAAATGCCCGAAATATGTTTAGAATTTAAAATTAAATTGTTTCATTTAAATATTCGATATAA
Organism: Arcuatula senhousia; assembly: GCA_963971305.1. Taxonomy (NCBI): domain Eukaryota; kingdom Metazoa; phylum Mollusca; class Bivalvia; order Mytilida; family Mytilidae; genus Arcuatula; species Arcuatula senhousia. The sequence goes on from OZ020308.1 coordinate 34,036,272, forward strand.
TATAACAGTTATCACCCTAGATGATATGTAACCCGGCATTTGTTTCCCCTCGAAAAGTAAGGTCACCCTCGGGTGACCTTACTTTCACGGGGAAAGAAACCACCGGGTCACACACCAACTAGGGTGATAATTGTATATTATCGCAACGGACTTTCGTGTCGTTGCCCTTTCAGATTTTTGACACTTTGTACCAATTGGTACCACTTTGCTTCTTTTTTAGCTCACCTCAAGAAAGCGATGTGATACTCCCGGCGTCGGCGTCGGCGTCCGCTAACAGAAGAATGGTTAAGATCTATACACGCTTACTGACCAGTGCTACATCAATGATCTCGGTATGATAGATTCACATAGTAATGCTTAGCAAAATATATGCTTCGGATGCTGGCTGTGACCTATATTTTCGCCCTGATGACCACTTACAGAAGAATGGTTAAGATCCATTCCCGCTTACTGACAAGCGCTACATTTATGATCTTGGTATGATAGATGCACATAGTAATGCTTAGCAAAATACATGCTTCGGATGCTGGCTGTGTCCTATATTTTCCGCATGCATGACCACTTACAGAAGAATGGTCAAATTCCTTTCCCGCTTACTGACAAGTGCCTCACCAATGATATTGCTATGGTATATGCACCTAGTGATGCTAAGCACAATGCATTCTTCGGATGCTGGCTGTGACCTATCTTTTCGCCTGGATGACCACTTACAGAAGAATGGTTAAGATCCATTCCCGCTTACTGACCAGTGCTACATCAATGATCTTGGTATGATAGATGCACATAGTGATGCTTAGCAAAATACATGATTCGGATGCTGGCTGTGACCTATATTTTCCGCATGGATGACCACTTACAGAAGAATGGTCAAATTCCTTTCCCGCTTACTCATAAGTGCCACATCAATGATATTGCTATGGTAGATGACCTAGTGATGCTATTCACAATGCATGCTCCGGATGCTGGCTGTGACATATATTTTCCGCAAGGATGACCACTTACAGAAGAATGGTTAAAGTCCATTCCCGCTTACTGACAAGTGCCACGTCAATGATATTGCAATGGTAGGTGCACCTAGTGATGCTAAGCACAATGCATGCTTCGGATGATGGTTGTGACCTGTATTTTCCGCATTGATAACCACTTACAGAAATATAGTTAAGATCCATACACGCTTACTGACAAATAAGTGCCACATCAATGATATTGGTGAAGAAGGTGCTCCTTGTGATGCTATGAACAATGCATGCTTCGATTGCTGGCTGTGACCTATATTTTCCGCATGGATGACCACTTACAGAAGAAAGGTTAAAGTCTATACCCGCTTACTGACAAATGCCACATCATCTAAAGTGGTATGGTAAGGTGCACCTAGAGATGCTTAGCAAGATTCATGCTTCAGATGCTGGCTGTGACTGAAATTTTTAAAAGTTAAAGTCTATTCCCACTTAATGACAATAATGTGCAAAGAGGTGAGCTTCGTAATCGATAGAACCTATGTTTATTGTTTGATTTTTTTTTCATTTGAAATAAAAAATATTAGTTTGAAAAATAGGATTGTTTCACCATCTGATACCTGATTTTATAACATTACCAAACCTACGATTTGTAAAATTTCGCAAGATGAGGCAAATACAAAAATACAAAGACTCATGCTCAGTACGGATGTAATAAAATAAAATAATAAGAAAACAACCGAATCTCACATGTCAAAAGTTAAAAAAGTTAAAAAGTTAAAAGTCAAGAAGAAGAAGACAGAACTAAGCAAAAACACACGAAAATATCGGGAGATCACAATGCTCCTGACTTGGTACAGACATTACATTTTAAATGGTGGGTCAAACCAGGTGTTATAGCATAAAACCCCACTCTTTTATTGTCACGTAGGGACAGTGAGGCGATCATCTCTGTATAACATAGGACCAAAAAACTGATAAAGACTATCAGTAATTATTTGTTGCATTTAAGCATTTTGTTGCAAAGTCGGTGTCTATTCAATTGTTTAACTCAAAGAAATTGAAATCTGAAAAAAAATACACCATCGACGGCAAAATATCAACGTAAGAATCGCATCTGTGCTAATAAGAAATTAGGAAAGCTTCTTTTTCTACAAGTGCTCTAACTAAATTAAGTCTTGAGTGAAGACTAAATCTTGCATTATCCCTGCCTATCTCTCATCTTTATCCTAATTATTTTGGGCATCAAACATGTCAATGTGGGCTGTGTCGTGTACACTTATTCCACATCTTATTTTCCGGAACAAATACATGGTACAGCTAGGCGACCTAAAAAGTCTTTTTTTTTTAATTTAACTTGATTTTTCTCATTTTGTCGATTGCAACGTGTTTCAAAGTGATATGTAGGACTCACTTTGACACTATGCGTCATCCTGCGTCGTCCTGCGTCCAGCGTCACCCCCGTAGCGTAATAAAAATATCCGTCGCAGTTTACCAAGCAACAGCATGTCACAGCCTCTTAGTACATGCATTAGACATGCAGCTACCTCCTATAGTACTATGTCCCGATGATGGCTGCAATATCGCCGACGGGACATTAAACAAATAACAATCAATTAATCATATAGTACTATATATGGTGTAAAGCGATTTTTAACGCGTTACTCATCCAATTCCTGTTTCGAAATATTTTTAGACACAGGCGATATACGTCTTCCATGGAAGACCGCCATACTAGTTTTATTCATCATTGCATTATATTACAAAAAAAAAAGAAAAAAAGATAGTCATTTGATAACATGTTAATATTATTCAACTGTTTAAGTCAACAAGATGAAACAAAAATCATAACTTATATAAATATTTTCAAAAATATATTCAAATATTTCAATATATTCAAAAAGGCAAATGCACTTTTCAGCCATAAAGTTAAATATGACGTCCCATCGGGTAATCGTTTATATACAAAAATATTATTTAATCGATAAACCACCCAGATAGCCAATTGTTCTTTGGCATTTAACTGGTGTCTTTAAAGGCTTTATAAATTATTCAAAGATTTTCATTGGAAAAAAGGTATAAAATGGATTTTATCACGGAAAGTTGGTGAGCTGAATAATCGTTCTAATCCATCGATTCTCGCGAATTCTGATCGTCAGTTTTAAAGGTTAAGAATAAATTATTAACGTGGAATTAATAATATATTATTTAAGATATGAGCAAAAAAGCATTATGGAGGTATCTGCCTTCTTTTTAAGCAACCGACCTTTTGGTATATTGGAAATCAAAATCATACAACAAAGTATCCGAAAGTGAACTGACGCGCGTGTTTCATCGATTCAAGACTCATCGGTGGCCCTTGATCTCGCCGGAAAACACTTTATGAATATGAAGAGCATTAAACAACAAAAACAAAAATGCCGTCCTTTTTAAAAGAAGCAAAGAGCACCAATTGGGCATTCGAATGTCAAAAGTCCGAATGGGCAACGACAAAATCGGTAAACACGAAGAAGAACATCACGAAGAAACACAAAGCACAAAATCAACCGAACGGAAATCAACAACGCGAACTCAAGTCGCAACAAGAGTGAACTCAGATGCCTCGGAAGAGTCAGCGGTTCATGCCTGCTATAGAACACCCGTCGTGCTGCTAATTTCCAATTCAAGTGTCAAGTCCGAATTAAGAATATGTTATTGCAAGTTTTATTCTAAATAAATAAAAAATTACATACTAGTATGCTAGGACATAATGCCAATACCGAGTTGAAGTATAAAATTTAGAGGTTCACAGTTCACACGTCGACCCAGACCTATTTATTAGTGTTGAAGCAAAGAGATACCAACATAGGATTAGAATGTCAAAAGTAAAATCAAAAAACGACAAAACAAGTTCAGTCAACACAAATGAGAACACGAGAACACGAAGAAACTGATAACACAATCACACAAAAACAACTTAACCACAATCGGCAATGCAAACAAAAGGAGTAACGATAGTGAACTCATGTGTTCAGGAAGGGTGGGTAGTTCCTGATTATTGCCACGCACCTGTCGTGTTGCTAACGATAAAGTTCACTGTTTCAAATCGTGTAAATGAGGAAAATATCCCTCTGTAGGTGCAGGAAGGCACTAAACTGCCCAGACAGGTAGACTGAATCGCCGTAACTTTTCTATAGGTTTTTTCATTACATACAATGCGCAACGTCACTGATATCACAAGAAAGGGGTGAAAGTAGCATGGGTTCGGTGAATTCTTTTTCAAACTTATGCGTTATTTTCAAGCATTTTTTTCTGAAAGAAATTTTCAGTCTTGATGGATTTAGTGCGTTTTATGCGTTTAAATTTTTAATGCCCTATATGAATCCAATGTGTTTTATATAAAGGGTGCTACTGAAATAAAAATCACAAAGATAAACAAAATAATCATTTATTTTTGGAACATCGAAAGAATAAAAAAACTAGCAATAACTGTTATAAAGTTACAAACTCATTACTGGATGCATTAAACGGTTGTATTTTAGACCACTCCAGAGGGGTTCGAAGATTGAAACCTACCCTTCCATTGGAAATTTTGCAATTTTCGAGCAGTTTTTCGACAAAAAAGTTTTGTCCTGGACATTCAGTCTTGGTTAAATAAATTTATGGCTCCGTCACAAAATTAAGACCAAACTTTATAATCTGTAAAAAGTTCACGAGAGCTTGCGCTTACTGTTATATTATTTGTGCCGAATTAAAATAAAGTTTTTTTTTGTATTTATACATAGGCAAAAAGCAAAAGCACGTTTTACTTATGATATACAAATGGTTATCTCAAAACCTTTTTAAAACTAATAAGAAGTCAATTATATATGTCTTGAAAACTTAATTAATGATTCATTCTTTTTAATGAATTTAACATGTATGTGGCTCCCGCAGGGTTAAAAACGACCTGCGACCTGAGGGCTTTTTAAGGGCGACTTCCGACCTACACTTCATAAAATCGACCTATGTCAAAAAACGCCCTGCGACCTCGGACAAAATATGCCTTTTAAAAGCGACCTTGCGACGTGAGGGGGGGGGGTACCCTGCGAGAGCCCCATGCATAATGTGTGGCTTTTCTGAGCTGTAGAAGTCGAAGTCCTAAAGTGTGAGCAAGAAAACTGTATTGATACAATTATTACAACAAACATTTAAATATATAATATTCGTCATCATAATCAATTGCATAAATACAGAACAATAGTATTGCACCGTTCATACAATATAAATGTAATATGCATTTAACTCATCACAGACTGTATAATATGATCTGAATTCTTTGTTGCGATATTCCGTAGCTCTGTGGTTCAAATAACACATTAAGGGGGTACCCAACACTTTTGCTAAAATAAAATTGTGTCGTTTAATTTTCATAGAAATTTGAATAAATATGCTCTTTAGTCAAAAAATTTAATTGTCAAATCTTAAGAAAATCGAACCATAGGTTTCTTGGGAATTTTTTCATTGAATATAATGGAGTTTCAACATTTCATTTTTTGATCATTGAGAAGCTTGATATCTTAGAATAATTGTGCCTGACTAAAACGTTCAAGTGATATTTAAGAGTTATTTCCCTTAGTTGTTCTGAACCCCCTTAAATAAACAAAAAGAATTACTATACATGCCAATATTTTGTTAGAGCTGTTGACTCAATGTGCCATACGGTAAAAAGTTGGATTTTTTTTATAGATGGGAGCAAGTCCCTATTAAGTATATGGTCAAGACATCAACATTCTATTGAAATTGACAAAATTACAATAGTAATAGCATGAATGTTTCGGCGTTTTTTTTTAAATAAAACAAGTTAAATAATTTTGTTTATTAATGCGGCGGACGTCTATGGTTTGGAAATACAACTTTCTTTTTAGGAAGAGGCTGTGGACGTTCGAAAATTGGAGGTTTATTTTTTGCTTGTAAAACCTCTTTTTGGGCCGCTTTGTTTATTTCTTCTATATATTTCATTGCTGTCTGTACATCTTCTTTTTTCCCATAGCCGTGACATGCTATCAACCTTTGCAGAGCTTTCTTTGATTGCTTTCGGTACCCTATTTCTCTAAGTTGTCTAGGAGCTATTCCGATCTTTTTCGCTGTTATTCCTAAATAAACATCGTCTATATGCATAGCTTTCACGTATGGAAATGCTAAATGAAATTTTTGAGCTATTGCCATGGAAACAAAATAAGCACCACCTGCGATATATGGCGGATATTTGTCGAACGGATATTGCTCCCATGGCATATACCATTTGGAACCGTTGCTCCGATACGGAACTGAGTTTCCGAGTAAAGTTCCGGCAAATATGTTTTCATTCTCCTTCACTTTTTCTGCATATTTTTGAAGATTTCCTACATTTACGAAATAGTCATCGTCGACGAAAAACAACAAATCGGCAGACGGACATTCTGACACTGCCCATTTGTACGACATTATCATTTTTAATGTATTGTTTCTATAATCATCTATAAAATCTTCTTGCACTATATCATTGAATTTCGATTGTTCCACTCGAACTTTTAAATTTCCATTGGACGGCAAACCTAACATGAACACCAATCGGATGTTGGCTCCGAACTCTTTGCCCCATGTTGATCGTATAGTATCTCTTCGTTCTGAATTTTGAACCGATGATTTCACAAGAATTAAAATTTTTGAATTTGAGTTATTTTGATCATAATCACATTTATTGTCCGGAGAAAACATAAAATTATATTCGTGTTTATTGATTGGTTCCACGTGAGACTCGTTTCCATTTTGAATATTTTGGATCAATTTTTTAATGTTTATTTCCATTGGATAACTAAATTCCTTCTTATATGACTTTTTCAATCTCTTGCCTTGGTTTACGTTTGTTTTTGGTTTATTTTGATGATTTTTTGTTTCATTCTTTTCTTTAAAAGCATTATTGATTTTATTTTCTATCGGGGCGCCGTTTTTATTTTCACTCCGGATATTCTTTATATTTTCGATCCGTATCTTCTGCTGGTTTGCAATAGCACGCGTCGGGCTGATGACAGGGACCGTGACTTGTCTTTTTGGATTTATATTTGCTGGTTCGATGATCATCTCGGCACTTTTTCCTTCAGCATTTAAAACTTTCTCTGGGTAATCTATTTCTATACGTTCTTCTGTAGCTATATATTCCAAGAAATTCCCATAGATATACATAAAAATGGCGGAATACATGAAAAGCGCTAATACTGCATTCCTTCTCAGTCTAGATCGACTACAAAGTCTCATGATATCATAGCTTTAAACGAAAGTTCGATTACTTTTCTTGACTTGTTGAATCTTAAGTTTGCTTGTCTTATCTGAAAAAAAAAGAAATGCTATGATTTTTTTTTCATAAAATTAACAGCTTCATCATGTTCATGGTTGCAGTCTTTGGGCATTTTATCTCTTAAGATATATCTCACTTCGACGATGGGATTGACAAAAGGGACCCTCTCCCATCTATCAACCCACGCCTTCCACTCCTTTCTCTTAGTCCCCACTCTCTTCTCTCCCATTGAACACCTCCCATCCCCTGTGGAGGATGGAAAATGAAATAGAAAATAATGAGATTTAGAATAAGTGTACACAGCTCACATAACAAGTAGTTATTAATAAAAACTACAATGGAAAACCACCAGCAGCCTTTAACGAGGCCAGTAGGCGTTGCTTGCCGTTCTGCAATCGGGCCTGGTCTAAATAAAATGCGTACAATTCAAATCCAGTCCCAAAATAGTCAAAGATAGACCCTCTTCATAAACAAGGAACAGAAAACAACAAAAATACAAGTACAAATAAAAGCTTTGTCAAAGATTTCTGACTAAGGTGGTGGGGTTAAACTAGTTTTTTTGGCCTAACCTTCCCCCTATCAATTAATAATCCCAGAGAAAGCACAAAAATAATACACAATGAAATGCATGTTTAGCTTTGACGTAGACTATGGAAGAGAAGAAGAATGTTTTAATTAACCAAAAGCATGTGCCCACAAGGGGCATAGTTAACTATATATAGTTAACTATATCATGCTTATGTGTTACAAATTTCATTTAATAAGATTTTACCCTGTTTTATATGATAATCTCTTTCCTGATTAACTTTATAGTCTTAAGGATTAATTCAAAATTACAAACCCTGTTTAAATCGTGTAAACGGCTCAATATCTTAATAATGGGACATGTTGTCTTGTAAGGGAGCAACCATTTGATTTTTAGGGGGGTATGAACATTTTCTTAGTCCTGTCTTTTATTTTCGGAAAAAGCCGAGCCTGGATTTTTTTTTATTTTCACATAAGCTACTATTAATGTTGCAGCCAGAAAATACCACCCTGACATTTTTTTTTTAAATCAAAGCACTATCCTGCCTTTTTATTTCTGGATTTTGGCCATCATGCCTTCTTATTTTAATTTAGACCATAGCCGCTATGTACATTTTTGTTAATTATGTAAAGGCCTTTTAAGTTTTATTAAAGGGAGAAGGCTGGTTTTTTTTGTATCTTTATTCCGGCTTGGAAAAAAACCCAAACAATATGTAATGTTGATATTTGTTACAGAAATGTTAAAAGCTTATTGTTGACATGTAATGCGAATTACTAGTAATCTTGATCCGGGGCACAGGGCATGTATTAAATGTATATACTTTAAAAAGATAAATGAATACAGATTATATTTTGTGCATTAACAGAAAAGATTTTAGCTCTTGAATATTGATGAATTATTGCAAATCTATCGAATTTCTTATCGCTAGGAAGTAAATAGTTTGATATCAATACGAAAAATTTCAACATTTTATACAACACTACAATTTTACATTACAATGGATGGGCTGTAAGAGCACCCCTACGTGATTGAGTTGACGTTAAAATGAACAAACTAAGTTTTAAAAAAGTAATAAAAATGAAATCACAAAACTCGACAACTGTTCCTAAACATTCCTTTTTTTACCAGACCAAACAGATATTCTACTCAATATACAATATATTATAAAGGGGTACCAATAGCTACTTGATATTTAAACAAATGCAAATCTTTCCCCCAAAAATATATTAAGATTATCAAATCATATATAAAGCTCCATTTTGAATGCATTTTTGATTGTTTTATTAAAAAAAAAAACAATGAAGGTGTAAATGAAGAATAGGCGGCAATAAATCTAAAAAAATGCATGCATAAATATATGGTATATTTATAGATTATACTAGTTTACAAGTTATGAATTTGGATGAAGTGTGTGTTTTTGAACTTAAAAGAACGCAGAAACCTATATTTTTACTCACCTCATTTTAAAGTCTTCGAAGTTTTTTTAGTATACCTCTACTGAAATTTCTTTCTCCTCTTTAAATCTATTGATAGCGTGGCAAGGAAGCGTATATCAAACGAAATTTGATGTCATTAAATCCTTTTCTCCAGTTGCTTCCTGTTAGCGTCGCTAAATAATAAAAAAAAATGATAAAGAATTAAATTTCACTAAAAAAAATAGTTAGCAACAGTCACAGCTAGAGAACAGAGTCAGTATTTTCTTCATAAAGTCCCTTGCGTTTTTATCGGTTGCTAACGTGATGCAAGAGTTTACGGTTACTTAATAATGCATCAAAACATTATAACCGTCTACTGCTTCTATCTGTATTGCTGATGTTTGAATTATTAATCCGGGTCTTTTCACCGAAGCTATTCTATAACTGGTATTTGAATTATTAATCCGGGTCCGAACTTCGAGTTTTCGTCGATCATATCGATATTGGGACGTCCCACGTATTTTTGAATTCTTTTAAGCAAATAAACACGCTAAAATCTATTTTTCTAATAATTTCATATCCAATAGATATTTGCAGGTTTTTTATTAATCCAAGAAATACGAGTATTGGTTCTGTAATCTCAATAAATAACAATTCCCTGGGTACGTCCTATGATGTTTAACGACTGTCATTAAAATCCTAACAATTTGTGTTGTTTTCGGTACGACATAATCAAGTAAACTGACATTACAGCATTAATGGCATTATTTCAAGAAATATATAAAGTAATGGTATAAGAGATCGATATCGCTTGTTTCTCTCTAGCGGGTACTTTTAAATGTTCAATAATAAATTGATCAGAAGTTGAAGCTTTCACTTAGGATAATGAACCCAATACACGACAAAATAAACATAAGGATTTCCGTAGAATTAAAAATGACGATCAGCTTGTATTGTAATCTCTTTGTATACCAGATGACAAGAACGGGACGTGCATTATCTTTTTATATGTTCAACAGGATAGACATGATTTAGTATAATGCAAGGGCTCCGGGACATTTCTGTTAACTTAACTGTAATGTGAACTCTAATGTGAAATTGAAAGAAACAAAAAAAAACTAATTTTATATGCTAGATTTTTGTCCCCATGCATGATTCTCTACTCTCTTTATTTGCATAATAAATTCTTGTAAATACATGTACATGTATCTATATAGATTTATTGTTGGTTTGGGGACTTTATTGAATTTCTATATCTATTATTTTTGGTTGTTTGTCTCTATTCTTTAAACCCCATTGGCAACTTCTTGTGTGTGACTTTTATTAAGACTTATCTAAATATTCTGATTTGAAAAAGGACAATATTGGTTTATGGATTTAAGATATTTTGTTCTTTTCATTAAAATGCTGGTCAATGTTTAATCTTTGGCATCCGTCCGTCTGTTTAAACAGCTGCACTGCTGGCTGATTTGTACTCTGGTACAGAGAAATCGCATCTTTTCAAAGCTACATTGACCAGCAAAAGTCGGTGTTTGTCGGTCAATCAACCTTACTTTTTTAGTCTCGTTTCAGAGAGTTAGAAATACTCGAAAAACATAATCTCAAGTGAAAAATCCTAAGCGACAAAGATCATGCATGTGCTTGTATTTATAAAAAGTTAAAATGGTTATAAAATAGTGAGTGTCAGGCGACAAACTTTATTCGTTAACAGTTTTCTCAGCAACAGTTAGCATAAGCATTGACTAATATCATGGAATTGTATTTAAACTTTGTCCGTCGCCATTACTTTCAGCCTTTCCAACAATAACTTTTGGCCTTGATTGGCATCAATCGATTCGTGGACAAGAATTAGATTAACAGTAAATGTTAATAACAATAAACATTTGATTAAAAATTCCTGTCCGAAAAGTTCACCAAAAGTGGGTTATACTATGGAACAAGTGTTATACAAAAGGATTTCAATTTATAAAACGATCAGTAAATTAGCAGGTTTTTTTTGTAAATTTCGGGAAATACCCCCATCTAGTGATCCGCTTGACCAGTATTTTTAAAAAGTGTATTAAAAAATATATAAAATCACAAATAAGTTTTTGTTCCGTATCGACATATCCATGCAAGTTCTTGAGAAGATACGACCATTTGACTTGAATAGGGAGGCTTTGTATTTTTATCTAGAAATATTCTGGAACTGATTTGTGAAGTAAAAACAATATACTCTGGCACCAGAGGTTTAGAAACAAAATAATATGAAGAAGGATTTCTGCCATAAAATATAATGCAAATAATGAAAAAAAAATTCAAACCAGATCTAAAACCAAGGTCTCCCCCATTTTCAAGTTAAATGGACAGTCCCTTATTCGAAATCACAACCATTGCAACAATTACCTCTGACCACATCAAAACACCAAGCAAACTCCCTTTTCAAGTTAAATGGTCGGTCTCTTATTCGAAATCAGGACCATTGCAGTTATGGAAACTGGGAATCTCCTGATGTTTTGAGCATTTCCCTCTATATGTATAAATGGACCCCAAAAAAATATATGTAAACTGATCTTTTATGTAAAAACCGATTGATTGTATCGATCGACTTAATACTAAGACTTATAAATATTAGGGACATTGCAGTTATAGAAAGCAAGCGTTTCTATTTAGAGATGTGTCAATATTCCACAGGCACTTGTTTCTATCAATAATGGGGGGTAGAGCATGTATAAAATAAGGAGAAGGTGTCTGACTCATGCAATACACTTGCTCAGAAAATATTCATTTATCTTGTTTCCTCAGTCTTGCCAATTACTTGCAGCACATCAATTTGCTTGAAAATGATTTTTCTATTGAATAAAATTTAAATTAAACATCCTTGAAGTGCCTCTCGAAAGAAATCTTGACTCTTTGAAGAAAATGTCAGGTTAAATTTCCACAATACCTTTCTAACTGAACTCAACTTCCGGTTTTCTGATTTCTTGCTGTTATCTGTGCTCTGATTGGTTCTTTTAATATAGATATGGAAGGATTTCCCTTTTCTTAATTGAGAACCAATCAGCGCACAGGTTACAACAGATAGCTTGAAAAACCGGAATTTGAGTCCAGTTAGAAAGGTGTTTTAAAGGAAATTTAACCCGAAATTTTCTTCAAAGAGTCAAGATTTCTTTCGAGAGGCACTTCAAGGATGTTTAATTTACATTTTATTCAATAGAACAATCATTTTCAAGCAAATTGATGTGCTGGCTGCAAGTAATTGGCAAGACTGAGGAAACAAGATAAATGAATATTTTCTGAGCAAGTGTATTTCATGAGTCAGACACCTTCTCCTTATTTTATACATACTCTACCCCCTATTATTGATAGAAACAAGTGCCTGTGCAATATTCTCTCTCAATTAGATTTTATAACATGGTGCGTTTTAAATCATTGAGAACAAAGAAGTTTAATATTATTAATTTATATTTTTTACTTGATTTGAGCAGTTGAATCATACCAGGTGACCTGGTGATATTTTTTTGATATTGACTTGGCACGTGCAAAAAAATGATATTGCACGGTCACGTGCTTCATTCGAATCTGGGATTGTTTCATTCCCCGGCCGAGAATTACGAAGACACCCCAAAGGCAAAGAAGTTTTAAGTAAACATATGCAAATAACGACTCTAAAATGAGAATTTCAGCAGAGACGACTGAATTCCCAAGCAACGATTTGTTCATTTGTTGATTTGGCAATTGTAGATTGAAATTGAACAGCTCTTGGAATGGGAATTCAGTCTCATCAACAAAATAAGGAATATGTCAGCGGTCTTTCCCCAAAAAGCTACCAAAGTCATTGAAAGTTCACTAGTGGATGGAATAGAAATTTAAAGGTTAGTTCTTCCATCTTACTACCCACACAAAACTATTAATTTTTTTGAAATGCTAGGTTTTCAGTATGAGAAATCTCAACAATATACAATATACAAATAGATTGCAATCACTGGCTACAGTAATTACAGTTTGCAGATCACAATTACATGTAAGCACAACATTTTAATTACCAAGAATGTTGAATTAATAATATAACAAATATAGCCTTCAACCACGGTCGATACGAAAAATATCGACCTGAGATATGCATATCGACCTCCAACTGCGTTGTCGGGTCGTTATGCTTCAGGTCGATATTTTCTCGTATCGACCTACTAAAAGGCTATATTTGTATAATACATGTATCTTTAGTTACCTTTTAGTTGAAAAATTTGCACCAATATTCAATGTATAGAACAAAGATAATGTATTTTTGTGCATTATTTCCCTGTTGACTTAATTGGTTTAAGAAATTCTTCCAAAAAATTATGTAATCATACACAATTCTATAAAATACTATTTTTAGTTATCTTATGGTTAACTAGATATAATATTTTGTCACAAATTTAAAATTTAAATCTAGTTCAAAATCATTAATTATAAGACCAATATCAATTTTAATATCTTACCTTTTATTGAAAGACTTTGCAGTCATATTAAAGATAACATTAAATGTATTGCCATAGATCATATTATTTCCCTGTTTATTACATTTGAAGATTTCCAGGAGTCCTTAGGGTTCCAATTGAATGGATATTTCCGACAAATTTATCTATTCATACACAATTCTATAAAATACTATTTTTATTATCTTATGGGTAACTAGATATGATATTTTGTCATGATATTTAAATTAAATGTCTTCCAAGGCTACATCATTTAAAATTTTGTCAAGGTACCTCGCGGTTGAACTTGCATATCATATTACTTTTATTATTAAATCTCCCTTCTTTCAATAAAATTTTACCCCAAAGAAATGACAATATTTGATTAGGTACTTAACATGATTTGAACTACAGATTATGCGCTGTACAAATTGTATAATTTGAAATCAAACCTTGTACATCATACATGTACATACAATTTACAACAAGCAGGTAGATTAAAAATGTCCCAATAAGACAATTGTAAACCTGGCAAACACAAGGGGGACACTTATTTGGAAAAAGTGTACAGCGGTACTTCGAGACTCCCCTCCTCATTTATATATTTTCAAAATTTGAAATGTATAGCTTCATATAAGATGCGAATTAATGACCCAAAAAAATAATTATTTCATTGTGATTATAAAGACATTATGAAAGACAAAACCTAAGACCACCAGAAAAAAGGAATGTTTGCTTTTTTTTAACGACCTCTTATAAATTATATAATTTATGCACCTAGTTTATAAACCAATCACATATCTAACCCATTCTAGCGGCACGTCTGTATAAAGTCCCCAATCTTTCCATTCCCGTGCTGCTCTCTCAGCTTCGTGACATTTTTGCAAAAAAAGAAACTGTAGGACCGATGATGACAGGACATCAGGTGTGAAACAAGAAAATGACTATTTGTTATCATAAACTAGGTACACAGGGACAATACACACAGCATTGTAAACAGCAAACTGGAACGCTTGAACCATAAAACCATTTCTTTTAAAATGCCTGTACCAAGTCTGGACTGTTCCGATCTTTGATTTCTCCATCACGCCTTTGCCTTATTTTGTCTTTTCACTTCTCGGACATATGAGATTGTAAATGTCACTGATTATCCCAGATCGGTAGATTTGTTATCACAAACGATGTGTTCAAGTCTTATGATACGAAAATTACTTTTAATTGCAATTGTTAGAGAGTTTACACGGGGACATCAACAAACTCTGACTTGATTATTACAATTGTGTGAAATTGCATCCAAAGATAAAGAAAACAACTTTAAGAAACATTCTGATTTTGACTTAGAACCTTGTGATCGTTCATTTTACAAGAAGCTATGCGCCCGCCGGTTAATCTATATTTAAGTGTCTTGCCTACCGAACATTTGAGTTGGATCTGATAAAAGTATAGAACTACTGCACAGCTTTTGTTTGAAATTGAAACCCGTAATTATAATATCTAAATCAATGAAATGAATCTGAAAATGATTATAAAGGTAGCATCATATTGCAACATGACTGTGTACATGAGATGTGTTGGGTTTCGTCTTTAATTTCTTGCTTTTTTGATATTTTGCAACCGACTATCAAATTTTTCAACTTTAATAGGTCAAAATTTAAGGTTTGTTTATTGCAGATAGAATTGTACACAATTAATACATTTGTAAATATTTTTAGGCTTGTCAAATATAACAAATGAAGCACCAATGCTAAATGTGTTGGTTCTAATTCTAACCAACTATACATTTGTAAATGAAATTATATCTTATAGCTTTGTTCGGATTTTTAATGTCAAAATGTAACACCGGAGCCAAACTTGTTGTACCTAATTCTTACCAACTATAAATTGTAAAAGAAAATAATGAGATGTGGAATAAGTGTACGCGACACAGCCCACAATTAAACGGCAATTTAGAAAAACCACAATGGACAACCGCCAGCAGCTTTCAACGTGGCCATTTGGCACTACTCACGGTTCTGCAATTGGCCCATGGTCTAAATAAAATGCATATAATTCAAATCCAGCCCTGAAATAGTCACAGATAGACCCCCTTCTTAAACAAGGAACAGAAAACATCAAAAAGACAAGTACAAACGAAAGCTTTGTCAAAGATTCCTGGCTTTGGACAGGCACATGTAATATGTGGCGGGGTTAAACTAGTTTTTTTGGGCCCAACCTTCCCCCTATCAATATTCCTAGACAAAGCACAAAAACTAAACACAGAATAGAAATCAAATCGATCAAAGTCCAATTCCACTAGAGAGAACCTAAGACAAAACAAGAACAAACAAAAGGACGGTAAATGAACTCTCTATAGAACACTCGCTGTTACTGACAGCTAGCTGAGAATCATCAATCGACTGATGTAAAAAATCAAACGTATCGATTTTAAATCCGACACAACACTTCAAACAATAATGATTTAGTGAAGTGTCATCACACAAAACCGACATGCTTGATCGCTATAATGCTTAAAAATGACAATAGTAAAAACGTTTATGGAAGTTTTAAAGCAAGTATCAAGTTACAAAAAATGTACATGTATCAATATTTCTGCCAAAAAACACTTAACTCAAAGATTTAACCAAAATATCCAATTCATATCCTTTCCGTAATCAATTTTGAAGCCAATTTTTCATTTCTAATGGATTGCTTTTAAATTTGTGAGCTTTATAAAAAAAAACATTCAAAGTTCAGGATGTGATATTCCTTTCACTATATACCGTATAGCGGGAAATTTTCGCGAGGTTCTAATTTTCGCTATATTCGCGACCATTACCCTATCGCGAAATTTAGAACCCGCGTAATATAGAATCAACATTAATTTGTATTGTGAATATTATTAAAACGCGAAAATAAATGTCCGCGTACATAAGAACGTAGTCATTTGGTATGAAACCGCGAAATTTGCACGCTGCGAAAATTACCCGCTATACGGTATAAGAAAACGACGTGTACAATTAAATTTTTCAATAAGAGATCGATACATGTGGAAGAATTAAGAAACAGATATTTTATAGCTTTGTTCGGATTTGTAATGTCGAATATACCTATGAAATCCCAATGCGGTCATACATTTTGGTCCTAATTCTAATCAACTTTAACTGCTTTAAGAAATTAAGAGACATTGACATTCTTTAAATTGCAAAAACCAGGAACAGAAAACTCTAAAAACACGAATGGAGATTAGCATGTGTGTTTCTGTGTGTATTAAGGTTTAAAGTCCTTTCGGTGCCCCATATAGGGCGGGCAGTTATAATGGTGGAGGAAACTGGAGTACCCTGAGGAAACTACCAGCCTTGCCAATAATGGGCATGTACATGTAGCTGACAAAAATATTCACATACAGGTGGGGAAGTCCTGCTTCAGTAAATTTCAAGCGGGACTCGAACACCACCTGAGAGATGATCGGCTAGTGATAAGCATATCCTGCTAGTTGAAACACATATCGTTTTTCTTGTGTTCATTTCGTTTTGTGCTTTACATCAAATGGACATTGTATAAAAACTTTTCGATTGATGTCCTTTAAAACTATTTAAAACGATGAGTCCAACAACCTCGTTTTCAGTGATTTTTTTAACAAGTTGCATAGCTGACAGTCAGTTATTGAGAATATCTAACAATCAAAGGGGAGTTGGCATCGAGACAGCCTTTGGTACTTTGTAGTGTTATGTTAAGTATAATTTTTGGTTATTAGTAATACCTTTTGACGGAGCCACATTCACATGTCATGTCAATTTTAATTGGAATGTAATTTCTTTTTTATACGGTTTTTTTTTCGTGCAAAAAAGTATTAAATCAATTAATGATAACATAGAATTGACAATCAGATTTATAGGTATGACAATTTTTGAATAAAATAAATTAAGAGGTACACGATCATATGTATATTATATAAAAACGTTGTATATTTAATATAAATTACAAAGGGACTCGTTGTTGAAATATTATGCTTGTTAAATTATAAGGACTTTCTCAACATAGGTGTGGTTAAATTCATTATAACAATGTTCTTCGTTGATAACGATACTGGTTCCAAGTCTTTATTCATTTTCCGTTGTTCGAAAAACATGACTGGTTACCATGGTTACAGTTGAGACAACATTCCTCCCTAAATCATCCGGGTATTTCCGAGATGAACACTTTCATTACCTGAAAAAAAAATCAACAAAAATAAGACATTTATATACTTTGCCTGGTGTAAAAATTCGCAAACACATTACAATATCAAAATACAAAATAAATATTCAAATATTACATTAATATTTCAAGTTTTTCTCAACATGCTTTGTTTTGGGATTATTTTCTGCTTCAAGTTAATTTCCCAAGAGAAAACATGGAAAACCTTGTACCACGAATTCATGCTATAAATTATTATTTTTTTTATACAAATGCTTTTGGTGTCATATAGTCATTTATTCCAAAACTATTTTTATATGAAATATTCATTTCACCTGCATCGATATAATAAATGAGATCATTGATGCGTTTTAAGGATCGTGCATATGCTCTTCAACAAGTTTATAAATTTTTGATTAAAAAAAAACTAGACACAAAGTAATATGAATTCATCTGCAAGATGCAAAATTTACAGGCAGGGGATTTGAGAGTTTGATTGTTAATTTTGTTCATTCAACATGCATACGATTTATTGTATAGCTGGGTTGCATAGATTATTTTGAAGATTAAAAAAATTACAATCCCGTTTAAATCGTGCAAAAATATTGGAAAACATAGTTTAAAAAGACATTTTCTGAAGGTTTCACCATGCAAAATGCTACTTGAGAATCTTGTTAATATTTTTTTAAATAAAAGTTATTAATATACATGAGGGAAAATGAGGAGGGAGAAAAAGAGGGGAAAAATCGTCTTGTCATCGTTGGTTTGGATTTGCATTCAATATTGTGTCGTTTTCTACAATTCATTGTTTTCTACAATTGCAGAAACGGACACAATGGAAAACGCAATCTTTCATGATGGTGGACATTGTGGTCTAAATCATGCAGTGAGTTAAATATGAGCTACGTTTATATGGGGTAAAATTTGTTTTAATAGAAAAAGTTAGATTCAAGACCGTAAACCACTGTTAAATCTAAAAAATATGCAGAGTTATGAATTATACTCACTACTTTAAGTTTAAAAAGTTGATTTCGAACTTCTGATATCATGATGGCTGACGGCCCTTCGCGCCATTTGTGTATTCTCTGATTTTGTGTCGTCTGCTTTTTGTTGTCCGAATATTCCAGTTCCGCAGTAAATTTCTGCAGCCTCTTTTCCGCTACATTTTGGTGTTGGACTGGGGTCGACTTCATTGAAAAGTTTGAAATTTGCTCTCCATTGTCCTGATTCAAGATCAAAGTCCATCAAATTGGTGAATCTGCATCCCCACTGGATATCTTTAGACGAATATGATGTTCGCGCTTGACATATTTCTCCTGTTGCTTCAATTGTTCCTTCTAGCACTATGATGACTTCGAAGGTGTTTGCCAGCATCTCTTCGAAGTGCATTTCATACAGGGGACTGTTAGAATTAATTCGATGAGTAATTACCATTGGCCACATCAGAAACATGGTATCATCCATTCCGTTGACCTCAAATTCCATACGTTTCTGGTACAGAGGATAAACAAAACCCTCATCAGATATTTTTTCACCGACATATATCCCGTAAACGGAGGCATCGATGAGATGCGACTTTCGGATGTCCCCTACTCTTATTTGGAGGCATAGCTCGCCGTTTTCTACGCATACGCACATGGTGTCGCTAAACATAAGCGTGTATCGTCTGTACTTTGGGCGGGCAATTTTAACCAAAATGAAACCAACAAGGATTGTTTCTAATAAGAAACCAATTGTCATTTGAATAAAGATCAAAGGTATGCTTCCTCCACAGTCGGTGTTCGGGTAAAAAGTTCCATAACCAATCGTAGTTTGCGTCTCAATGGAGAAAAGTAAAGCATCGGCAAAGTTTCTCAGTCTAATTATACACGGGTTCCAAGCGGGGTTTTCAAGATTGTCAAAATCACCATGTGAATAGCTCAGTAGGTACCAGAACACGGCAAAGAGGAAGTACACGAAGAAAAACGCAAGACAGAATATGACGACTGCCCACCTCCATTGAATGTCTATAAGCGAAGAATATAAATCTCTTAAATATTTACGTCTAGTGTTGCCCTTGATTCCTCTGTAGCCCACGCGGTATTGTCCAGTCTTCTTCACCAGTGATGGACGACCTAGCTGGTACCCGTTTCGTAGTTTGGCATTCATAGTACCCTTTTCAGCTCCCGGAAACTCAACTGTTTTAATAGATGGACGTCTTTTCATAACTTCTCCCTCTTCGTCGAAGTCGTATCTTGTTTCAGTGTTTTCATCTTCGGATTTAGGCGGATTCGGTCCGGCAGTCGCCATTATTTGTAGAAATGACACAAAAAAGAGAGATGATGATGGCTCTCTTGCAGCTGAGAGCGAACTGGTTTTGATTTTCGGTCAACAGGACTATACCGTTCCTTAAAATAGGGCCGATTGGTTTTAACGAGACAGGGATGATTTTGATTCGTCAATCTATACAATGTAAAACTATGCAAATCAATCTTGTATGTCAGAGTAACTAATTGTTCCGAAAACATAACTTTATCGATGTCTTTTGATAGTGATTGATTGGCGATCGTAAAGGTGAATATAACATTAAACGCATAAGCGATCTTAATGTAGTCGGATCATCTGCATGTTTGCCTAGGGGCGATAATTGAGTGTAGAACAATATATACATTTTTTGTAGATATGTGTTTTATCTCACATTGTAACATGTCGAAACGTCAAGATGGCCTTACATTTATAATAAAAATGTTATTTATTGTCAAATTGTATTTTTTTAAACGAAATGCATCATTAAACATTACAGTATGTGTTTCGTTAGTCAACGTAGGGCAGAATCCGTCAACATAGGAGAAATTCATTTAATATTAATTTATCTTTAATAAATAAATATAATTTGTCAAAAAGTTGTGAATAAATTATGCTAATTTAACATTTTTAATTGAAAAATCTATGTCATGAGGTTAAAATTGTCAATTATATTAATTGTTAATGTATTGATGGGGATTTTCCCTTGTACTAGGCGATACATTTTCGTAGTACTGAAAACACTTGCTTTACTCCCGTTTATCGAATATGCATTATATATACCAAAAGCTTACATGAAAATATGTGAAGAAATAAGCGCAATCTTGACGCATACTTTATAATAGTACCATTTATTTTAGCATAACATAGGACATCTAATGGAATAAATGATACCCCGCCACAATACAGTATACCAAACAAAACAAAAATGAGAGAGAAATGAGTTATCTTTATTAGACAAGAAGCTTTCAATATATAAATGTATTTTATATATGAAAGAAAAAGGAGTTTTAAATAAAACTCTCTTCCACCAGAATATTTCAGCATATTCAAATTTTGAAGAAAATAAATTAAGTGGCAAAACTATATCTAATATGTTTTAGATCATCTTGAAAATTGAGCTCGACCTTTAATTTATTGTTCCCAACAGCTCTGCAAAATAATATTCAAATGCTTTGGTGCGCTTTCAGGTTATCACCTGTAAACTTTGGGGCACCGAGCGAAACTGAGGGTATAACATAACACTTTGCCACTTCGTGTGGCGGGGGTTTAAAAACTAAACTAGAGGCTTCTTGGAGCCTGAATCGCATACATGATTTCTAGGTCTTCTGAATTAGTTTGCTAAAATTTATTAGGCAGTCTCTCTTAGGATCTATAAAGTGATACAAAAATATACAGCTTTCAGATTTTTTGTTGTTGAAAAGATGTTAACTTGATAAAAGTGCAGTTTAAGGGGAATCTCATGAACGGTTGATCAGACTTTTTTTACCCTAAGATCCCAATGAGCCGAAAATGAATGCTGAAATTTTATCTATAGAAGATAATGAGATGTGGAATAGGTGTACATGATATAAACTACAATATTAACGATAATTTAAAAAAATCAACAACGGAAAACAGCCAGCAGCCTTTATTGTGACCAACGGTCGCTGCTCGCTGTTTTTAAGTTGTGTCAGGATTAAAATTAACTACATATGATTCAAGCCCAATCCTAAAGTTTCACTGAAAGACCCTTTCCTTGACATAAAGCGTAAATTAATTTTGAGATTTTGATAGAGTAAAAGTTTATGTAATTGAAATTTCAATATTTAAACTTGCTGACTGGTTGGCGACCAGCTGCTTAGCTTGTCGGTGGCAGTGTACTAGCACACCCAGTATCATAATGAAGATTTGGAGCACTTTGTCCAAAGAGCGACTGTGATGCATATGATATATGTGCTTGAATAGGAACTACAGGATTCCCAGCAGTAGGCGAAATTGCCCATTGCCCGACCCTTTTCATCTTTCCTTATGTAAGTAGCAGACTAGACTCATTTCCCCATTCTCGATTGGCCCACTATTTACGTCATCATTCTATCAAGCTCATTCTATCCCTTTCTTTCACCTTAATTGGTTTCTTTGGCATTAGCGAATTCGCGCTGTTATTGAGTATAGCAATAACAAATTTAGTTTAACCAGAGTTGTGTTTCTGATGTTTTTTATTTAGATCTTTGCCTAAGCGGATTGTATACTTCCAAACCCTGGACTATTCATCGGTACATGAAACGATATAAAAATACCATGTAGTTATTGAATCATCATTGTTAGGCCACAAATTTGTCAAACCGTGCCATAAAAGTCCGACAAAAATGTCCCGCAGTTAAATATAGATACCCAGATATTTGTATTGTTTGGCACGTGTAGCAATGTGATTGCTATTAAAAGTAGGGTATATGCACAAATCTCTCCAATATGAATTTGAGAAGTTCATAAACTTAAATTTCTTAAGACTAAGATGTAAAAAAAAATCAGCGCTTGATCATGTGCAGTTCGCAAATTTAGTTCAAATGCTTATAATATACAAAAATTTTTAAAGCAGATAAATATGATTCTTTAAGATAAAGGTAATAACAAAATTACCGGACTCGGAGAATCAATCTCAAATGTCCATGAGAAAAGTAAAAACAAGGAAAACATACCGGAAAAAAATGATGATGACTTGGTACGGGCATTTCAAAAGAAATGTTGGGTTAAACCAGGGTTTTATTTTCAAAAACATGTCTTTGTATAGAGGAAGAGTCTACTATTTTTTTTTGTATACGGTTAAAAATTTATTCTTCTTGCTGTACTATGACCAAATATCCGTTGTACTGATCATCAAGAGAGAATGCGAAACCTGGTTTGAATTTTTGACCACGAACAGCCATGTTTTATATTGTCATATGTAATAAAAGGGCAATAATACTAAGTTGTAATAAGTTATGTGATGGCTTGTCCTATATATCTATGATTGATAACATCTAGAATATTAATACCCAGATGGACCTATTTACAGATAATGATTATAAAATAAGCATAAATGAGTGTGGAATGTTATGACATGCCTTATATGCTCAAATTAGTGGGTTTGTGACTGTTTTTATGATTTATTTTTTATCTTTATCTGAAAAAGCGTTATATATACAAAGTATTTCTTCTAGAACTGGATGCGTTCGGTCTTAAATAGGAAAAAAAAAGCACAACATAAAATCCTACAACTTGAGGATTTTGTATTTTCATTTCTTAATTAGATCCTTTGTGGCGCTAAAATTTGAATAAAGGTTAAAAACCGCAACGGTTTTCTTCGATTTGCCATGGCTTTTTTCAAAGAGAAAAACCTGAAAATAAGTAACACTATTTTTTTGTAACTGTATTAAGGATAAAAAAAGAAAAAAAAATGCAAGACCAGCAACAAAACAACCCTCAACTACATTTCTTCTTAAAGAGACCGAACCTGTTAAAGGCAATCTTTTACAAACTTTGATTTTATTGTCACATTTTACCTACATCGGCAATAGTTTTGAATGATGAAGGGCATTCTCAAAACAATCATACAAAGTTTAGTTGATTTGGTCAAGCGATTCTTAAGAAGAATTTGAAAATTAAACAGACGGATGAAAAATTGCATTTTGTGGCAAACGCTAACATAATTCAAACACCAAACAGGCGAGATTGAAATTACTTTTGAAAAATCACTTAGAGTAACTTAATACATAGCTATTACAAATCGATGCAAGATTCACAAATGAGATTTTCGAAACATGTCAACGTTTTGACTTTGGGAGTGGCCATTTGAATTTCATGAGGGGCTATGGATATTTTTTAACGTGTCAATTTATTTTTTTGGAAAAATCGGAGCATGGATTTATTTATTTTTTTTGCGCGCTGATACCTGTTTTGATTTTTTAAAAAGTCATGAAAAATTATAAACAAAAACACTATCTTGCTTTTTATAACACACAACAATGTCCTATCTTGTAATTTCTAATTTCACCATAACTACCCACCCCAACCTTTATAAAAGTCAAATGGTCGCCTCCTTAAAACCAAACATTCAAAATGTGGTTAGAATGACTTTTGCCTAAAAATATCCTAAGAGAAAATAATTTAATATAAACCATTTTGGGGATTTTTAATGAAACTATAAATAATAGTTTTTTCCCATTTTTTATAAAACAAAAAAAAAAGATTTTCAAACCACTTGTTAAAATATGGTTATAGATATATGTCAAGAATTAACACTTAAGGTCAAATGAACACATTAAGACAATTAAACATAAATAAATTATAATAAACTGACAAGTAAAAAAGCTATTAAAAAGTTTAATTGAAAAAAGTTCTTTGTCGGATTTAGCCCTCCGGAAAATTTGTAAAAATCAACGGTTTCATTTCCGTTAATCATGTCAAATATGAACCCATAAATATTGACAACTCATTTTCTATATATCATAAACTATATGTCAATTGTTTAAAGAACTTTTCTTCATGACGTCATAATGGACCAATGAAAAAGCAGCACTTAAATCGTAGTTCCACAGATCACCTTTCAACTTGCAGAAATCCAAGTCATTATCAACTTTGACTTCAACTGAGAAATATGGCGTTGAAATCCGAGGAACAAGGCACGATGTTTCTATTTAGTGACGAACCCGAGGACTTCCAAAAAAGCAGATGGCCGTTCGTAAACTTTTTAAAGAAGCAACTTAAAGTCGGGATCTGGGACCGAGAGAAAAAGAGACAAGCATTAATACAGAAAACCGGCCATTACAGAGTTACCTACCACGGTATAAAGAACCGAAAGTTAAGATTCCTACAAGACTTGTACGTGACCTTAATTGACCTTAAGTGGCGATACGCCATAGCTATCTTATTTAATGTGTACTTATTTTCGTATTTCATGTTTGCTGTCTTTTGGTACTGGCTTATGCATAACCATGGTGACTTTGATCATCTTAATGACCCAGATTGGAAACCATGCGTCGATGGCGTCAAAAGTTTCGGAAACGCATTCCTGTTCTCCATTGAGACACAAACTACTATTGGGTATGGTTTTGCTTACCCAAACACAGATTGCAACGGAACACTGCTATTGACATTCTTACAAGTTACTCTCGGGATAATCTTGGAGAACATACTCCTTGGTTTTATGTTCATGAAGTTTGCTCAACCAAAACGGAGAGGAAAAACTCTAATTTTCAGCAAAAGGGCATGTATCAACTTTGAAGACGGACAAATGTGCTTGCAGGTATGTAATATTCTTCAGCATTATTTGGGTTTTTTTTATGAAGTGTCCGAAAAGTGGATTAACTGAATTGTAGATTTATAGAAAACTAAGACTTCCTGCCGCTATGCTGTTGATAAATAATTATTGAATTATTTTTGGATTAATGAATTAATGCCTTTAACGTTCATCTTTAAGACCTGATTTAAAAGTGAAACAAACAAAAGATGGCGATTTTGATGCATGAAATTTAAACTTATAACAAATATGGAATGTGGAATAGCTTAAAAACACAAACACAAAAAAATAATAACAACAGTTAATCTAATAAATGCTATTGAAATCGCAGTTTTTTCATAGTGGATGCTCCAATAGAATAAGAGATTATAAGATAAGTTAACAAAAAAAATTACAGAATACAGATTTACTGAATCAATCAAGCATGCAACCAGTCATATAACCATAACGTTAGCGGAAAACGATTTTTTTTTCAGACAGTTAAACAAGGTTTAAAAGCTACTTGTATAGGTTTGTAAAGTTTATTGATGTTCTCTCTTGCTTTTTTTTTAAAGATCCGAGTTGGTGATATGCGACAAAGCCATCTTGTTGACGCAAAAGTGCACGGACTTCTGGTGAAGAAAAGAGTTACTCAGGAAGGCTACCACTATCCCCTCTACTTGCATAAGTTAGATTTCGAAGCAAATGGCATGGGAGATAAGATTGTGCTAATGTGGCCAATGGTATTGAAGCACAACATCACAGAAGACAGTCCACTTTGGGATATCCGACCAGCAGATCTCTCCAACAACGAAAACTACGAAATAATCATATATGCTGAAGGGACGATCGAATCTACAGGCGAGTATTGTCAGGCCAGAACGTCATATTTACCAACAGAAATATTATGGGGCCACCGTTTTGATCGTATAGAACAATTCGACACTGGAAATGGAAGGTGGGAAGTCGACTTTGCAGGATTCAATGACGTAATGTACAATAATAATATACGTCACAGCGCAAAGGAGCTTGCTGAATTCAAAAGAGATAAAAGTCAACAAAAACCTCCACGTCCTCCATCGCCAGTAAAGACGGTTACGTACGATCTCCCACCAGACTACCCCGCCGTGATCGGTCTCTCTGAGCAGAAATTCATGAATCTTGAACAGCAAGTGACCCGGATGACAGTACTAGAAAAACTTTCAAATTCAGAAGAAGCAGACGATTGGTCGGAGGCTACAGACGACACAGTTGTCGAACGCGATCTGGGTGAAGGTGGCGCTTTACATGAAGACAGTGACAATGAAGAGTATGGCGATGCTAAAGAAAAACATTCTGATGTATCATCTGATCATGATTAATAATACCCATTTGGTTTGTGCTATTTTGTAATATATTAAATACAATTTCTACAAAATAAAATACTTTATTTGAAAAATGTTTTGATGTTAATATAGATTATTTATCCTTGGCGACAAGTTTCGTTAGAAAGGTCAAAGGTCAAGGCAACAATATACGGAAAGCTTCTAAAAGTTTGTTTCCGAAACATAACTCGTAATGCATTGATAGAACTTCCTGAAAATTACCAAAAAATGAGCTTATGATGTATGGAAATGTCTACAATGTATTTATTTTGACATGTTTTAGATGAAAGGACCAAAAGTCAAAGTCACAGGTTCAAAATTAAGTTTTAGAGTGAAATTGATTTGCAATGCATAACTTTCAAATGCCTAGGTAGAATTTTATGAAACTTACATAGTACATAAAAGTTTTAAAGTAGGAAAGAAAGCTATTGATTTGTGGAATTAACAAGTGAAAGGTCAAAGCCACAAGTTTTGTAATATACTAAATTTTAATGCTTAACTCTTAAACGACTTGATTGAAGCTCATGAAACATACACACGTTAAAGCTTATGGTTATTAATTTCGGGGTTCATTTGTCAAATTCCATTGTGAATTTTAAAATTGCCGCTTATTTATGTATGTCACACGTGTGTTAAGAACACTTGTTCACATCTCACCATCGTCTATTATGGAGATCGGAAGACGTTGCTTATCAAATGAATGTGTCTTTGTTCATTTTTGGACAAGAAAGGTCGAATCAGCCATCCTTTAGTAGAAAGTTGTTAGTTATTTGTGATAGCTTTGAAAGTTTCTAAAACATAAACGTTTTCTCGCAAAAAGTTCATTTTGTTGACACTTTATACTACACACATTGTTTCTTGGTTTTAATTGCTAAGTGTGTCATTTTAAATTGCATCTGACGCCGACTTCATCTTAAAAGACCAACCAGAGGCTTGAAGCAAAAACGCAATTAAATAAACCTGATTTCGAAAACACTTTTTAGACTAAAGACTTACAAAATGTATAAGGCGCCTACTGGCCTCGCTGAAGGCTGCTGGCGGTTGTCAATTGTGATTTTTCTAAATTGCCGCTTGTTATGTGGGAAGTTACGCGTACACCTATTCCACATCTCATTATTTTCTATTATATCTAAAAACCACTTTCAACCAAAGTTAACTTTAGTTTGGGGTAAGAGCACAGCACAATATAAAACTAATGCCTCTGAGCAATATGATTCTCTGGTTGAAATATTTCTGTTTAAGAAATTTCAATAGAAAGTTTATATTAATTAATTTTGACATTAAAAAAAAAATCTACATCAGTGGCATATAGCTAGCATGTTTGATTTACCGGGATTAAAGTAAGACTTTGGTTTTATGTGTATCGGGAATCCTGAAAGTTGAAGAAAATGAAAATTGTTGAATTTTGCGAATGTAAAATTATTAAAAAAATTGCGGGATAAGTGCCTGATTTTGTGACTGAGATGCAATGAATTGAGAAAATCTTTGATGTTTTGAAATTAAAAATCATTCTTAAAACGAATTACAAATGCATGGATGCTTATAGAAAATCGAATAGACCTGGAGTATGCGAATGTAAAGAAAGGCGTACAAAATGTATCTTCCTTGTGATTTTTGTTTGGCATGGCATAATTGACGCTAACCAAATATTGATTGCCGGACCAAATCCCTGTGGTTTGACTTTAATACATTAGGCCAGTACATACATGTAGGACGGGGTGCAGGGTATGCAGTTGCATCTCACTTTGAAAAATACACGCATTATTAAACTTGACGTTTTAGTTAAACTCGGACTATAAAATTCGACACTAGGTAATAACTTTTACTATCTAAGACACCTCGCCGATTAAATTTACATACCCCTTTGTGAAATGCCGTGAACGGGCCTGCCTGTGGATGCAGTGCCCTTATAAATAGTATAATAATCAAGCCTATAGGGACCTATATCTTGACGTCAATGGAAATGGATAGAATTGTATCTTTTCTAGAGAAATCGGTATCTGATTAGAATAAGCAATAACAAAATGTCATGCTTGTAGATCCATGCTATTAATGGTTTTCATGCTTCTTAGTTTTAGCATTTATGGGTCATTTATATACAATTTTGAAAAAAAACAGGCTTTCTCTCAAATGTTCGCCTTTTTAAGAAGAAGAACAAGGGGTTCAGGGTAAAAAAAAAGGCTTAAGGGGCCCGACCATTTAATTTCTAAGGGACAAGGCTTGTTTTTTTTATTGTTCTGGCCAAAAATATTTATTACATTTATTTTTCATTATTAGCTTACTCACATGGCAGAAAACCTTCTTCAAAATATTTTTTCTCAACCTCTGCTGCTCAATATTTTTCATCTGATCAAAAATCAGATTCAAAATATTATTTAAGAAAAAAAAGGAGAAAACTAAGGCCCTGTGTACATTCTATAAACTTCATCCAAAATTGGATTAGCAAACTCAAATGGGATTTTTATCATGATTATAAATATCTTTGAATGATATTTATCACGATGAACACATTCGAATAAAAAGAACGACAACTCATTTTGTTTATTTATAATATTTCGGAGATGGCCGATGATCTAGAAAAACATTTTGGAAGTTGTCATTGTGGAGCAGTTAAGTTTGAAGTGTTAGCTGAACGGGTTCTTCACGTGTATGATTGCAAGTATGTTTGTAATGTTAGTTGCTACAATATCAAATATATCCAAACAGCTTCATATTTATCATACTATGTTCAACGGCATAACAGTACTACTAGTGTTTCTCTCGTGTTACCGAGAATTACTTTAGATTTAAATTGCTTGATTTATTTTTTAGATTTTAAACTACCAAAAAGAATATTTTTTATTGTTTGTACTTTTTAACTGTTAAGTAGGATACGTTGTCTATTATAAATTGATAACATTAAAAGTGCAAATTCATAAAAAGGACAATTTGAGGTGATTTAAATGCGAGTTCAATGACTTGCAGTGTTGTGTTGGTTATAATGGGCAGTTTTTTTTTCTGGATTGCAAGTAGTCAGCTTTTCATAAAGATTACATTTTGTGCATTTGTTGTTGTTTATTGCGGGGAAGGGCGGTGTTGTTCCTATTTTATTGATGCTGTGTTTTGTATAGTTCATTTGAAAACAATATAAAAATCCTTCGAATTTATGTAAAAACGTACATTTTTTACCTATTATAGTACACAATCATCTAATTCTTCTCAATTATATCATATTCTTTCTTTTCTAAAGTTATTTGTAAAATTCATGTTTTATTTTCAGCTGTAGTGTATGCAAAAAGAAACAGAACAAGCATTTTATAGTTCCTAAGTCCAGGTTCAAATTATTACAGGTATGTGTGTTATTTCTGACTAGCAGGGGCGTAGCTTGCCTCTTGTATTTAGTGAGGCAATTCGCCGAGCGAAGCGAGGCGAACATTTTTTTTGGGGGGGGTCTGGGGGGGTTTGCCCCCTCCAGAATTTTTTTTTCTATTAGAACGCCAGAGACGCATTTTCCTGGCTTTAATTTAAGAAAATGATGAGGTAAAACTTTTGAAAAAAAATGGTATTTATATGATCCGCTTGGCATTATTTTTATTTTTTTTGCAATATTTCAATGGACTTGCATAAAACTATACAAATCTTCAAATGACAGTGAGTGAATGACCGTGTAAAATCAGCTCTGCACTTCTTTTCTAACTTTAGTGTTTGTGTTGACAGACAGACGGACAAAATCAAAAGAATGCTAGTATATTCACTTTATTTAGATGTAATATTTTCTAAAAGTTTAGTACTGTTGTGACCATGACTTTCAAACTTTGTAACCATTTATAAAACAGAAGTGTGACATTTAAAATTGAAGAGGCCCCAGCCTACGTTTCTTGGCGCTGTCATTTTTTTTTCAAAACGTTCTCTTTTGGAAATGGAAATATCCCGGTGTATGTATAAGCAGGCTAGACCTGAGAGCCTGTCGTCTTTCGTGATGGAACGGCTCCAGTGTTTAAGTCGTTTCATTGCCGAAAACGACCTCTCGCATAGGACGAACCCTACTGGCATCGTAAGCAAAAGTCGAAAAATTACATGGACATTTGGATAATAATCTGAGGAGTTAACCTGGGACAAAGACAACAAGAAAACAAACCGAGACATATAGGAACTCTCTTGAGTCAATTTTAGACCACTGTAAAACTGGAAGCGAAATTTTACCCTATTGGCCGTATGGGAGATAAAAATAACAAACCTCTATGCGGACAAAGTCGGAATGTTCCCGTTCGTGAAAAATTTAAGTTTATACATGCATATGTACTTAACGGAAGTGTAAAATATGCTGAGTGTACGAATCTTCAAATTAATGGTATTGATTTTTTAGTTTTAGTGTTCACGCGAAATTGTGGTCCTGGACGGACAGGCAAACAAACCGACAAGGCAATCCCTACTTCATATAATTTATGTCAGTTTTAGTGTTTACCTGGACGGAGAGACAGACAAACTGACGAAGGTGATCCCTACTTCATATAGTTTTTTTTATAGTTTAATTGTTCACACGAAATTGCGGTTTTGGACGGACAGACAGACAAACCGAAAAGGCGAAAACTATAGGACACCGCATTTTCTAAGAATTTATGAGAAAAGATTTACAAAAACGTGGTACGGGTCAACAACCGAAAAGGAGGGGAATTATTTCAATGGGAAGACGGGAAATTTGCTTTTTTTCATTTTTGTATTACAAATACAGAATGAAACCCCGTTCTAACGATATCCGTCAGCCAAAACGTGAAATTTTCCTTCAGTGGCACTGGCTTCACCCGTCGATTCAGTAGTTTTGGCCTCGGATTCTGACGGAGATTTTGAAGTGTGACTGTCATTAGTACATTGTTTTTTGGGGGTTACTACCCGTTGTACCGCTGAGCATTGTAGTTAACTTCAGTTGGCTTTTTTTCAAACTTTGGTTTTTTTCCGCGTTTCAAACTTTTCTTACGCTTATATCCTAGGGATGACGGTCACGATACGTGAGATTCTCCGGCAGACTGCAATGTTTGCCAACCCGCATTGATTATTTTCGTGCGTCTCTTCTCTCTCTCTGTCCCTCTCTCTCCCTCTTTTTTTATCAAATTTTTATTTTTTTTTCTAAATTTTCATTTAGTGAGGCATTTGCCTCATTGCCTCAATGGAAGCTACGCTACTGGACTAGGCTTAATTTGTTTATTTTTTAACATTCACAACACAATTTTTGCAACATTTTATCCAGCTACAAGCAGCTATAATCACAGGGTCACTCGTGAGTGTTTCTGGTGGCGAATAGGTCAACAGCAGCGCCAAGCTTGTCGGTGAAAGCTCCACAAAAGAGCGCTTAGAAACATTACATCGGGTCAGGCCACTTTGCCCACAAAGAGCCTTGGATGTGTGCCTCAGGTGGTTTAATGGTGTAGTCTGTCATAATGAATTCTGGGTCATCAGGCTAAAAATAAAAACGAAAAACCTGCCAAAAACCATAGTTGTGTGCCCTGTTTGGAAAAAAAATGTAAGGTTCTTTGCACGTTTAAGAAGGACCCTGCTGCAGTTAGATAAGAGTAGGACCCGTAGGGTAGGATCCCCAAGCAGGGGGCTAGATTGTCTGAGACTACCTATCCCTCATATTCTAGTGGCAATAAAAATTCATACTAGTATTGCTAATAGGGCTTGCAACATGTGTCTCATTTTACTCCACTTCATCAGCATTTTATATTAATTCATAGATCATCTCACTGATACCGAAAATGCGTGCTGCTTGGGAGTAAAGCAATTACTAACTAACTTAAAGGTACTAAATAATCACAGGGTTCATATTGCAGCGTTTTCTTCAATCAATAGATCGTGGATAGGATATACAATTCCCGCGCGCCACCTAACTCTCGGTCCACACCTTTCAACTCCCGGTCTCAACTTCCTTGGCTGTCGACCCATTGTCACACGCACTTAAAGTTTAAGGTTGCTAAGATTGCCTAAATTGGTGTGTTTGAGTTCACCAAGGTTGTCTTAATATTTATATGTTGACGTTTCGTCAATTTTCTCACAGATCCAGATGAAATAACAAGCAGTAAACTTCATTTTGTATAAAATATTTTTATTCTGTGTTTTAAGGGAGAAGACAACCTTACGACCTACACATTCAACACCCACCAGGCAAAGCACATGTTTTGCAAGACTTGTGGAGTCCAAAGTTTTTACCAGCCTAGATCGAATCCAGATGGATATGGTCAGTTATGTTGATTTACGTCTTGATTCATGTTCATACTTTTTTTTATGTTTTTCACATTCAAACAAGAATAATTGCTAATCACTGGGGCTTATCCTAAGAAAAAATCAGGGAAAGATATTCTTCCACCAAATTTTGAACATAAATTAATTATCTTAAACAAGAATTTAGCATCCTATAATTTTTTAACTAATTTTGTACCTTTACATTTTTTCCTTTTAACGGTAGAATTTCAAATACTTTGTTATTTTCAAACTGGCCAGCTAAGAAAGCTTGTAAGAAAATGAAACTGATCAACTTTAGCTAGTCTGTCGTCTCATGTACAATTATTTCAGAGAACGAAATTGATATACATGAATGTTTTTTTTTATTCATTTGCAGGCGTTGCACCTCATTGTATAGATTCGGATACCATAGAGAGAATTGAAGAAGAAAAATTTGACGGACAAAACTGGGAGCAACACATAACCAAAACAGATATTTCTAAACGTTCTAAAGAATAAACGAAGTAGTAACAGATGGTCAATTATGGGCTAATAGTTGCTTCCCAAATTTATACTACAATTTTTTATACTACCAACGCGGAGCGGGGACATAGAAATGCCAGTGTCCGTCCGTCCGTCACACTTTTTTCGTAACATATTTCTAAGATATTACTTTTCGTAGGCTTTTGATATTTGGTATGCAGCTTAAGGTAGGGGTCTCATATAGTGGGATGCTTTTTATACTACCATACGAAACGCGCGTCAGGCGTAGCAAAATGTATTGTCTGGAACTTTGTTGTCATTTGTATTTTTTTTTCAGGTCTGTCGCTTACCTGTTACATGTGTTAAACGAGCCGACTTAGATTTTTTGCCGCACGGCGGGGGACCCAAGAATCCCGTTCTTCTTTAAAATTTGTTTTTATTCCGTTATCTTTTTTACATGCATACATGTGTTAGTGCTCAAACAAAAAAAAAAATCAACCAGCCAATTATGTGTACAAAGGTAGCAGCATGTGTCATCAGAACACACGATACGTAGATTGATTTTTGAATTTGTTTTATATATATATGTGTTACAACACACAGAAAGTGCTTGCCCTTCCGGAGCACTTCTTTACCTGTTTTTTTTTTTTAACAATTTCAAATTTGAGAAGTTCCTCAACTCCAATCCCTCTTAATGATTTCTAATATTAATTTGAGGAAATTTTCAAACTTGAAGAAAAACTAAAAGTCATTGAGAGTGCAGACTTTATTTGAAACCCAGGCCTGCTCTCTTTGTTTAGAGGCTAGCAAGCGTTTCTGATTACGATTGTTTCATTAAATCTAGATTGTGAGTTTTTTTTCGCTGTTCTTTTTTGTGCCAACTGATTTTGTTTGCTTTTTATGGCTTCTGACATTGAATGCCCAATTCGTATTGCATTAATTGACAGTGGAAGTTTAAAGCCGTGACTATACCTGGTAGGGTCCGCAGCGACGGTTGCGTTAATTTTCTTCTTTTAAGTTTTTATTACACTCATATTGATTAATGGAAAATCAAGTGTTATTTAGATTTTATTAACGTTAAATAAAGGAGTGTCCTTGTATATTTACATGTAAGATAGGATGTATTTTTTATCTTCTCTGTCTCATACAACCCGAGGCGATACATATAGTTATAGTCACATTTACCATGCAAGTGCAAAAATTAAATTTTCTTGCAGCGCGATTTGTAAAAATCCAAGACACCATGAGTAGATTTAGAATAAAAACAGGGATAAATATCCCTAGTCGGGGACCCGCCTCAAATATCGACAATCTTCGATTTCATATAATCTATCTTCTAAGGATGGCCTAAATGCAAAAATGTCTGGTTCCTCGTCAAAGTCACGTGATTTAATTGTCATAGCCTTACTTTTATAAATCGGCGGTAATCTAGCGGGCGGCAGCAATAATGGCCGCTGTTTTCGTCTGCTCGAACTGGACTTCAAGTTGTCTCTATTAACACTTTCCTCAGGTTCATGGATAGTCGGTTTTGGCTGTTTACGGTCGACTAGAAATAGTTTTCCAATTTCTTCATCTTTAGTCACAAACGAGGCTCTGAATGCCTCGAGTTCATTTTGTTTCTGAAATTTTCGTAATTTGTCATTGTAGACATTTTCGTTTTGCTGTCTGTACTGTAATATTCGTCTTTTTATTTTTCGTTTCAAACTTTCTGGAGAAATGTAGGTAGCTTTGTTTGTTGCGCTTGAAGTTTGGCTATCATTTAAAGACTGGACTGAAATGTTTTGTTGTAAATCCACTGTTTCATTGGTGGGATTAAATGGAAGACTACTACTTCTTACAATATCCATATCGATGTTAAGAATCTACACAAAGATTGAAAAATAAGTTTAAGACAATAAATATCAGGAAAAATGATTTGTTACAAAACTGATTATTTTTTTAATAAATAGAAAACATCTTTAGGCCACTCCAAATCGATATCTAGTTCGTCAGGCATCGATTTTTTTTACGGGGGGGATTTTCATTTAGCTAGCGGCAACTTTTTTTATTTGAAAAAAAAATCAAATATATTTCAAATCAAAGGAGCGCTAAATTTTAGCCCTCATTTCAGAGTAATGTGGATTCATTTATTTTTGTGGGTACCAATTTTTGTGGTTTGGTGGAAAAGAACAAATTTGTGAATTCTTGAATTCGTGGTTCTAATGTCTGCAACATACTGAATAATGTTAATTTTCCCTTTCGTTGGATATAAAATTTCGTGGGTGAAAGCCACCCACGAAAACAACGAAAATTGATACCCCACGAATAATTATGAAACCACAGTATATTTAGATATATCATGCATATTACCATGGTACGCAATCGCTGCCTAATGATGATGTCCATTTTTATGTGATGATACTTCTTCATTTTGTAACTGAAATTATGAATTGCCGACAAGATTTTTGTCCCCCGCCGCAACGCGTCGGAGGGACTTAGTAATGGTCTCCGTCCGTCCGTCTGTCTGTCCGTCCGTCACGTTTTTTGTGGGTGCAACTCCTCGGACACTACTGAACGGATGTTGCTGAAAATTTACACACTGATAGGGTACAATTAGTAGATGATCATCCCATATTTGAAATTTTCAAAATGGCCACCGTTTCCATGGAAATGGAAGAAAGGTCAAAATATAGGACATTCAATATCTCGGTTACCTAGGTGCACAGGGTTCTGAAATTTTGTAGGCTGATAGAGCAAAAGGTACTATATAATAATACGAAAAAAAATTGAAGCGATATTTACGGTTTTCAAGTTATTTACGAATTTGTGATTTTTCAGTCCGAAAAATGGGACTTTGTCAAACGTTTATGTGGGTGCAACTTCTCGGACATTACTGAATGGATGCTGCTGAAACTTTACACACTGATAGGGTACTATTAGTAGGTGATCATCCCATATTTGAATTTTTCAAAATGGCCGCCGTTGCCATGGAAACAGGGAAGATTGGTCAAATATAGGACATCCAATATCTCGGTTACCTAGGTGCACAGGGTTCTGAAATTTTGTAGGCTGATAGAGCAAAAGGTACTCTATAATAATACGAAAAAAATTTGAAACAAAATGTACAGTTTTCAAGTTATTTACGAATTTGTGATTTTCGGTCCAAAAAATGGGACTTTGTCATGTCAAACATTTTTTTTGTGGGTGCAACTCCTGGGATATTATTGAAGGGATGTTGCTGGAACTTTACACACTGATAGGGTACTGTTAGTAGGTGATCATCCCATATTTTGACAACCAATTTCAATCGTTTCTCAGAAAATATATCTCTTGAATTGACATACCACACAACTTTTATGCGGCGGCGGGGGACACATGGCTACGCGTAGCAATCTTGTTTTTCTTGAAGATGCGGGGATTTCGACGATCGAGGAATCGATTTGGAGTGGCCTTAATATCAACGTTTCGTCTATCAAATACTCACCAACATTTGAATTCAGTCTTTTCTTGTTGTGGTGGTGTTTGTATGTGTTTTGTTATGTTGTGTACAGTTCTTTGTTTGTATGTTTAAGTCTATTGATTTTGTCTTGTTTGCTATTTGTCCTTCGATTTTCGAAAGCCCCAATAGCTTCTTTCAGACCTGGTTCTCACTAAAAGTAATCCTAAGTTTGACAGTGATTAATACAAAGGACATGATATGATAAGTGCTAAATTTGGCCCCCTAATTTACCATTTTTTTTTAAATAATTGAACTGAGGATAAACTATTCTAGATCATTTCTTAGATGAACAAGGTATTGTGAAATAACATTATTTTTTACTAAACCTTGTTTATCATGTCACAGTGACATCATCAAATTAGTTGAAAATGACATTTTTGTGAAAAAGTGTTAAAATCCTGCAAATTTTGAGTAGTTTTTGGCAAATTTAACTATGAGCCACACAGAGTACCACAAAGATGATATTTTTGTGGTTTGTCCCTATATTACAAATGATCATTTACACAAATTATTGTAGTGGTACTCTGTGTGGCTCATAGTTAAATTTGCCTAAAACCACTCAGAATTTGCAGGTTTTTTACAGTTTTTCAACAATTTACAATATGTAGGCCACTTTAGGCCATTATTTTTACATCACAAAAATCACAAAATCATGCTGAAATAGCAAAGTTTAACTGATTTGAAGTATATATCACATACTTTTAGCTCATTTCAATAACTTCGAAATTTGGGGGCAAAATTGGGCCCTTATCATACCTTGTCCTTTCATTGCTAGCAAAGCAATTCAACTAGAAAAATAAAATCGTTGTTCTCGATAGGAAAAAAAAGTTTGTGCTGAATGTCCGAGAAAATATGAAACTAACTATCTCATAAGTGATACTCATTAATTCTAAAAGATAAAAGGCAAAATTACTCAAAGCTTTTCAAGCAAAATAAAATGCTGATAATATAGCACAGACTTTGCTCAGTCAGAAAAAAAAACAAAAACAGGAACCAAGAAGTTGCTTTCAACCAATTCTGAAAGAAATGCCGGTCGCATTTACGATCAACTAACATTTATACAATAATTTAAATACATGTAGAAGCAAACCAACCTTTAGCTTAGAAAATAGAAAGACGCACAACCAAAAGAAAAACATATAAGACTGTATGAATTTGCAAAAAGAAAATACAGATCTACTTCATATAATTCCTGACACGTTCAAGATCTAACAGTGCATATTAATTCGAAAAACTTACCAGAACGTTTCAAAACTCTCTCAGTTCAAAATACGATATGTTATTATACCACAACATCTTAAAATTTCTCAGTCGTCATAGTGCAATTATATACATACACATAACGGTATGAGCGACATTTGACAAGAAAATGAAGTACTTAAGGGATCCGGTGCCTTAATACCAAGTAATACCTATAAATTTAAACAACAGTATTGAAGTTATCAATTGTCAAATAATGAGCCAAAGTCTTAAATGTACACATTTGAGATATTTAACTTTTTCTATCACATTTTTCTTTAGTGCTACGGCTCAAAGCCTTTGTTCAAGTTTAATAACTACTCAAGATCCTAAAAGTAAATATTATTGAAAACCATACCTCATATTTCATATTTATTGATACTTGAAAATTATTTATTTAATCAGCACTTTTGTTAAAAGTTTTAAACCATATTAATATAAAGTAATGTTTGATGCTTGATGAAATGAATTACGTATTTATGTATTTTATGTTTTATATTTTTTTTTTAAGGGTGTTTGTCTGTGTGTTGAGATTAATCTTAATATTTAACAATCCATGTTTTTGATGCAAATCGAATAAGACATGTAGAACAAAACAAAATGAAAAAATTAAAGCAATGAACTATTAAGGATTGCGAACAAGCGCATCTTTTTATATGTAAACATTATGATTCTACAATTATTTCCACTCAAACATGAATAGAAAATCTAGCTAGTCGGGGACCTGCCTCAAATGACGACTATCTTCGAATTCGTATTACTTGCCCTCTATAGTGAGGGCACTAAACTCAAGCTAGCGAACAATAAGCCAGCGAACAATAACAAAAATCAAGCTAGCGAACAATAAGCTAGAGAACAATAAGAAAGCGCGCGAAAATGGTAATATATAAAAACCAAAAAATCGCAATATCGTACAATTTTCCTATACACATTTTTGCTCACCTGAACCGAAGGGTCATGCGAGCATTAATCTTTGTCGACCCTTTAATTCCATGCTGGATAAATGTTTACTTTTTTCTTGATTGTTGGTCAAAGTTGGGTACCCTCGACCGTCTGCCCCTACATTTTGGTACCCATATGGAATGAGCCCTACGGCAAAGTTTGGACCGAGCTTTTGGGATATGCTAGTACTATCCTAGCACTATCCATTCTTTTAATCACTAGCTGGGTAAATTTGTACTTTTTCTTGATTGTTGGTCAAAGTTGGGTACCCTCTTCCGTCTGACCCTACATCTTGGTACACCCCAGGAATGAG
Source organism: Arcuatula senhousia (assembly GCA_963971305.1). Taxonomy (NCBI): domain Eukaryota; kingdom Metazoa; phylum Mollusca; class Bivalvia; order Mytilida; family Mytilidae; genus Arcuatula; species Arcuatula senhousia. Next base: position 34,075,591 of record OZ020308.1, read on the forward strand.
CCCAACGGCAAAGTTTGGGCCGAGTTTTCGGGTTATGCTAGTACTATCCTAGCACTATCTAGCCCTTTAATCCCCTGCTGGGTAAATTTTTACCTCTTTCTTGATTGTTGGTCAAAGTTGGGTGCCCTCGACCGTCTGCCCCAACATCTTTGTACCCCTATGATAAACCCTATGGCAAAGTTTGGACCGAGCTTTTAGGATTTGCTAAGACTATCTTAGCCCTATATAGTCCTTTAATCCCTTGCTGGGTAAATTTTTACTTTTTTCTTGATAGTTGGTCAAAGTTGGGTACCCTCGACCGTCTGCCCCTACATATTGGTACCCATATGGAATGAGCCCTACGGCAAAGTTTGGACCGAACTTTAGGGATATGCTAGTACTATCCTAGCACTATCTAGCCCTTTAATCCCCTGTCGGGTAGATTTTTACTTTTTTCTTGATTGTTGGTCACAATTGGGTACCCTCGTCCGTCTGCCCCTACATCTTAGTACCCCTATGGAATGAACCCTACGGCAAAGTTTGGACCGAGCTTTTGAGATGTGCTAGTACTATCCTAGCACTATCCAGTCCTTTAATCCCTATCTGGGTAAATTTTTACTTTTTCTTGATTGTTGGTCAAAATTGGGTACCTTCGTCCGTCTGCCCCTACATCTTGATACTCCCTATGGAATGAGCCCTACGACAAAGTTTGGACCGAGCTTTTTGGATATGCTAGTACTATCCTAGCGCTATCCAGTCCTTTAATCACTATGTGGGTAAATTTTTACTTTTTTCTTGATTGTTGGTCAAAGTTGGGTACCCTCGACTGTCTGCCCCTACATCTTGGTACCCATATGGAATGAGCCCTACGTCAAAGTTTGGACCGAACCTTTGGGATATGCTAGTACTTTCCTAGCACTATCAAGCCCTTTAATCCCCTGCTGGGTAATTTTTTACTTTTTTCTTGATTGTTGGTCAAAGTTGGGTACCCTCGTCCGTCTGCCCCTACATCTTGGTACCCCTATGGAATGAGCCCTACGGCAAAGTTTGGACCGAACTTTTATGATGTGTTAGTACTTTCCTAGCACTATTCAGTCTTTTAATCCGTAGCTGGGTAAATGTTTACTTTTTTCTTGATTGTTGGTCAAAGTTGGGTACCCTCGTCCGTCTACCCCTACATCTTGGTACCCCTATGGAATGAGCCCTACGGCAAAGTTTGGACCGAGCTTTTGGGATATGCTAGTACTATCCTAGCACTATCCAGTCCTTTAATCACTAGCTGGGTTAATTTTTACTTTTTTCTTCATTGTTGGTAAAAGTTGGGTACCCTCGTCCTTCTGACCCTACATCTTGGTACTCCCTATGGAATGAGCCCTGAGGCAAAGTTTGGACCGAGCTTTGTGGATTTTTTTCTACTTTACAGGATGCCGAACAAGTATTTGACCTTTCAGAAAAAGTGGCTATTGGTTTCTATTATTTAACATTTGGTCTATTGATAAAAAATAGCTACTACTGGTTATTTTTCTGCATTGTTTCAATGTGTGTTATCTAGTCACCATCTAATTGATACGAAAAACCTAATATTTATTTGTTCAAACACATTTGCAATAAATGGTTAGGACACATATATTTAAATCAAACATTCAACAAACTTGTACCACAATAAAATGAATGAAACGTAACTAAAACGTTTTTAATACATGTACGTTGATACGTTTTTCCTTAAGTATAAAAAGTTTATACCAACCAAGGTGGTCTAGTGGTTTAGGGTGCTGGACACCGTGCAGGCGGTGTTGTCATAGATGACAACCAGTATGGGTTCGAATCCAGCTATAGACCATGTTGGATTTTCTGATGTCAACAGCTTTAAGAATATGATTTTTATCACTGTTGGCATATGGATATACTTTCTACCTATGCTACTAACCTACAATATCTATATATTTACTATACCAACATTCAATGGTCATGCACAGTGTTGACATTTAATTGAAAAGTTTTTTTAACTACAGTAGTAAACCACACCCAGCAAAACAATCACTTTTACCTTCAAAGAGAAATAATTCTATAATAAATTGACCCAATTACATTTTTAACAATAATTAATAAAGTTGAAAATTAAGAAAAAAATCCGAAAAGCACAATTCTTAATTGCTACATGGCTTTTTGGGTCTTCTTCAAACATTTCATGGTAGATAGATCTTGGCATGCTGACCACTTTTACCTGTTTGCGGGAATTTCGATATGTGAGGCTGTTTTTGTGTTATTTGCAAAAAATGCAATTTACCTACCCCTATGGTCTATTTTTAGCCACGACGATTATCTTTTTCCTTAAAAAAGTCAAAATTCCACATCATACACTAAAAGCAACCACGCCATGCTGGACTTATAGTGTCAGAGCAGTTAAAGTTTGAAAAAGTTAACAGACGGACGGACGACAAAGATTAATGCTCGCATGACCCTTCGGTTCAGGTGAGCAAAAATGTGTATAGGAAAATTGTACGATATTGCGATTTTTTGGTTTTTAGATATTACCATTTTCGCGCGTTTTCTTATTGTTCGCTAGCTTATTGTTCGCTAGCTTGATTTTTGTTATTGTTCGCTGGCTTATTGTTCGCTAGCTTGAGTTTAGTAAGGTCGGACGGAACGCGAACAATGCATTTTTTAAATGTAAACATAAACAAGTGGTAGGGACCGTATTAAATTTGCAGTGGGTTGCGAATTCCTTTGTTTTTTTTTCCATGCATGTCAATAATAACGTTTTTTTATGCCATCAATATTTAATTATTTCAATACGTTGGGGATTTTTTTCTTTCTTTTAGACCTTTGCATGAAAATTTGGGTACGTAGTTAAAGAGTTGTCCATTTGTATGCCCCGTTCACGTGTACCCACAAAATTTAGAAAAAAGCCCCCCCCCCCCCCCCCGAAAAATATGAAATAAGAAAAGAAATCATAGAAACTCTCTCACCCCGTGAAAAGAACATATTCAAGTAGAAGATAATGAGATGTGGAATAACTGTATGCCAAACAATCTACAATATAAACAGAAATTTAAAGACAGCCAGAAACCAGAGGTCGCTGCTCGCTGAGTTTCAATTGGCCCTTTCAATTTCAAAGCCTAATTGTGTGGTTCAAATGTAAATGTCAACTTATAAAAATGAAAATCAGCAAAGCCACACCAATTTAAAAATCCTTATGAAAATCTAATGGATAATTGGTATTCAGGGACGTTTAGTCCCTTTTAACGGTAGTACTAACCAAGTGTATTTATATGGAGTCATGCGACTTCACAGAACTCACATGACTCCTATTACATGTATACTTCAATTTCATCAATTATTTACGATACAAGTAACTCTAAAGTGATAATAACAAATATGGCTGCTTGCAGACGACAAACACAGCTAGGACACCAAACTCGGATAAATTGAAACAACTTACAAATGGATGAATCCAAAGTTTATGATCCATTCTAGACATTCTACTATATATTTATTCAAAGTGTTGTTGAATCGTTTAGAAACTAGACTTGGGTTGTTAACAAAAGCACGGACACATTTAAGCCAATGCAAGGGCACGGACGATCAACTACAGTACACTAGTGGAACTTTAATAGTCGCATACCAGACACTGAGGCAGGAAAGACACATGTGGAAGGGTAAAACTAATATTTTGTCCCAGTCTTCATCATCGTCACTCGTGTGCAAGAATTTTTTTTCAAAAGGGGTCAATGCCTGACTACCTAATAGGGTGGTAAGCTTCCTGTAAATTCATCACTGCAAATGATGATAGACTTGCGTCACTCAATCAGGTCGTTCATGTCTCATATTAAATACACCATAAAGTCGCAACAAACAGAAACTGCTTATTCTTCTGGGTCATCCTCGTCTCTGATAGGTGTTTTTTTTTTTAACTCTGAGTTTCGAATCCATGTACATTGATGTAAGCCAAAGTTCTATATATCTGAATCATTCGATATAAAATGTTTAAATAACCACAAGTTTCTAAAATCTAAAATATTTTAATCATATATTTCAGATTACACATGTCAAAGATAATATTTTATGACGTATTAAATATCAAAAACAAAAATCAATTAAAATATTATGTGACAAAATAATTGTCGTGGTATGTCATTGGGTAAAATTTAAACTTAACAGACCTTAGGATCAGGATAATTACTTTATTTTTAAATTTTGATTCTTCACTATGAGCATCTAAAAAAACTTTTAAAAATTAAGTACTGTATCCTGCTATAAACGCCCGTGATAAATTAAAAAAAAATGTATCTGGCCTTTAATTGCACTCATTGGCGGTTCTTATATTTAGTGGCCTAGGGTTGGGGTGAGCTGACTGACAAAAAAATTACTCTATAAATGAAAATGGGTCCAGTTGAAAATAGATTTGGCAAAAAAAGTAGGTGAGTTTACTGTCACCCGACCCTACCTAATTTGTTTCTCAGCATTTTCCATTAAGCACAGTTAAAGTCACAAAGCTGCCCCCATAGACTCAAGTAAAAATATATATATAGATTCCGGGGTGTGTAATGCATGACGTATATAAGGACGTTATAGGAACTCCTTTTTTAGGGAGTCACCGTAGCGTCACGCTATAAGCGGCATGCATTATATGCAAGGCGGGGTTGCCGTACGGAGTCCTAGAGACTTCAATTTATAAAAGCTTTGTTGTACGGGCGTCCGCTGGTTGAAAAAGATGTGAAATCGCTCCTTCGGAACGACCCTATAGCATTAGCGATTATACTATACTCAAAAATAGTAGATTCCGGGGTGTGTAATGCATGACGTATATAAGGACGTTATAGGAACTCCTTTTTTAGGGAGTCACCGTAGCGTCACGCTATAAGCGGCATGCATTATATGCTAGGCGGGGTTGCCGTACGGAGTCCTAGAGACTTCAATATATATATATATATAAATTCCTACCTACCGACCCTACTTTTTTCAGCATGTGACAGTAAACACACATACTTTTTTGTTTGGCCTTTGATAAGACTCGTGCATTAATACTATTGAATTATGAGAAAACAAGACTGTCTGACTTTTAAGAGAAACAAAAGACCAATTCGTTCTAAATATATAGTATATGTAAATTCTATAAATTAATCACATGTCAACAATGTATAAGAATATATATCTTTTGAGCAAAGCTATTTTCCTGACGTATCAGAAGACAAAGGCAACGACAAACTGCATGGGGATGGATAAATTAAAGATTACAATATGGTCCTTACTTGGTGCTCTTCACGTGTTTCGAAAGAAGTATATATAGACTGAATGGGGTTTTATAGGGACATATATATTTCCGTCTCTCTGATATTGTCTTGCTCTATTCGAATGCCCTTTTGGTGCCTTGTTGATTCCCCTTTACTATTTTACTTCTTTGATCTACAGGCAAAGAAGCACCAATGGGGCATTTGATGGTCAAAAGTCCAAAAGGACAACGACAAAACCGGTAAGCAAGAACAAGAAAAGCACGCACGAGGAAGCACAAAAACAACCAAATAGAAATCAAGCAAATTAGTCCTTATATATGTGTGTCCTGTTGTACGAACGTTCGTGATTTTGTCTTTTGTTGGTTGGTTGGTTGGTTGTCTCGGCCTTTTGAGACTTCGGCCATTCGAGTGCTCCATTTGTACTGATTCGCTTCTTAAAGCAATACGTACGATTGAATTCTTACATGAATATTCTGTCTTCATCAACTCTTTCAAGCTTTTTGCACGAAAATATGATATAATTTATATCTTCAGAGAAGTCGTTGATATAACTGAAAAATAAAGATCTAAAACTTGTTTTTCAAATTAAGTTTCTTTTAAGTCATAATCGTCATGATCGAATTACTATCTTATCTTTTGGCGAGTGGAGCGCAGCAGAACGAGCCAAAAGACCAAAAAATTATATCACTAACGAAAAATCATTGCTGGTTTTCCAAGAACGCGTGTAAGTTTTCCATTGTGATTTTTTAAATTGCCGTTTCTTTCATAATGTTGGTTGTGTCGCTTACACTTATTCCACATCTCTTTATCGTCTAAGTATCTATTTCTTCCGTAAAAATACATTTTTATTTACTACGTTCTAAAAAACGAAAGATTTTAATAACGTTAAATTTCCTTGGTCGACATCATAAAAAATAGCCGTTCCGACGGTTTTTATTGGCTAATTGACCAGTGTGAGCTGCACGTGCTCGCATCTCAACCAGGTCATCTCACACTGTAGAGAGTCATTTACGGAAGAATGTACATTCTTGTGATACAATAATATTACAACTTTTGCGAGCAAATTCGTAAGGAGAACTTCCTGTTAATGGAAAGTGTGCTTGATTTTTTCATCTTTATTGAAATTCCAACCCTTATTTAAAAATAAGAGAACGTACAAGAGTAGGGATGACTTCAGTTTTTCAAAAATGTATTTCATGGTAAAATGTTGCTGAACACAATCACATTTCATTTTTTGGCTGAGGGGCAAAGGGTGTTAAATTCAAGACACGTTCACGGAAAATTAAATTAAATAGTAACGATATGCAGCGATATATTGTCTTGACAATTAAATTGTTTCATAAACTCTAGCCATAGCTTCAGCTGACTACATTCTCTGATTTTCACAAAAAAGATTAGGAATGATAATAAACATGAAAAATAAAACCACGCTCACCAGAAAACTCATCCCCAAAATTATTACCGGAAACTTTTTTAAACGAATTTCTTTGCCTATTAACCTCGGGTTTTGATAAATGAGATTGCAGGTTGTTATTTAGGACACCCGTGGCCGTGTATAACATATTATAATTTTTAACAATCGTTCATAATAAAAATAAGATCAAAGAAGGGTAAAAACGACCATTGCAGATAGAATATCAAATACCCATTCAATTTTCCTAAATACGAATATTGACGATCGTACATGAATGATGAAAAACAAATAACGTTTTATCTATAATGTCCGAATTATCAGTTTGGTATAATGTTAGATAAAAAGCTTTGCCGAGCGCAGCATGATACGACCGCAACATGTCGAACCCTGTAAGTGACCAAATGTGGATAGACGTTCTGCGCGATGTTCATGACACCGTAAAAAAATATGAAGTAATTCTGTTTTGAATTATTCCAAAATAAACAATAAAACAAATGATCACTTTTTATGCATCATTCGAAAGGTTTTTTTTTATCATACAACAATTTTAAATAGGAATCAATAATTTTATTGTATTTTTTAAGGCAAAAAAATATCTCAAAAAGTTAGAAATTGCTCATTTTGCGTATGTAACGGGTTACAAAAAATCGTATAAGATTAGCCCACTCTGCTCGTATTTTTTCATATTGAATGCTACGAAATCGAAATTGCGGGGAAGTCCGTCGTATTCATTTCCGTCTCCAACGTCAACAACGATTTTTTCATTCGGCGATGGGAAAAATGAAGAAAGAGGTAAGATTTTTTGTAGAAAAATGTAACGCAGGCACATGAAACTACGCATTGTCAACTTTGACCGTTTATAATTTGGAAACGGACCGCATTTTTTTCCAATAATTTTGCACACTAAATGTGATAGTAGTCAAGTTCAAGTTCTATGTTTATTTTTAAAATTGTTAATTTTGATAAAAAAATGGAAATAGACGCATCTCATTATGTCTGACAAAATTTTCCGTTGTCATTTTTACGTTAAATAAATAGCTTATACCGATTTTAAAGGTCTCATATTTCAGCTATGATGTATCTGTTTTTAATTTGGAATGGATTTTCACAATGTGCCTTGCCGGAAAATGCAAGAAAGCAACCAGGGATGAATTGCATCCACTGATTATTTTTTTAACAAGTTTTTTTCAAGTCTGATAGTTTTGTCCTTGTAACGTTTTTTTACGACGGCAAATATTTATGTAACGTCAATACTTGATGCTAAATGAGCGTAACGTTATAAGTCACGAACATCGCGCGGAACGTCATAGTCAATTGCTATGGACACTTGCAGCCCATGATGACCTGACAAAATATTTTGACACATGTAGCCTTTGGTGGTCTTTCCACTCACATTACACAAGGAATTCATTTTTGTTTTTAAAGCAGACCAAAAATAAATTACCGTTTAACAAAAATATTACCCTTTTTGATCTTATTAAGGATATTTGCTAACTTTCATTTTTTGCCCCTTTTGGTTCCTTACAGCAATAAGGAGGAGCAGAGTGTCACAAAATTAATTCTAAATTTTGTAAATTCACTATTTGACAAGAATTATAATAGGCAAAAAAAAAAATGAAAACGGACAATAAATAAAAAAGTTTCAATTTGGCCCCTTTTGGCCCCTAATTTTATGACGGAAAAGGGGGGTTACAAATATTTATCCTATATTTTGTATCCACTACTTGACAAGAGCTAACGTGCAAAGAAAATTTCAAAATTGGACCAGAAATAAAAAAAAGTTGCATTTTTGTCCCTTTTTGGGCCCCGCATTTTTAAACGAAAAAATGGGGGTACCCCCAAAATCTATCCCATGTTTAGTTTGATGGTGAGGCATACCATTGTCAAATTTCTTAGCAATTGCTTAACCAGAACTAAATTTATTTTGCAAACAATTGAAAAAATGAATTTTTGGCCACTTTTGGAGCCCCTAATTTCTAAACGAATTAAAGTCCCCCTCCCAAAATCAATCACATTCATCCTTTTATGGTATAAAACATTAAAGTAAATTCAACAGCATTTGGTTAACCAGAAATAAAGTTATTATGGGAACAAACAATATAGTAGCATTTTATGCCCTTTTTGGCCCTTAATTTCTAAACGAAAAAAGGAGGGACCTCCAAAATCAATCCCATCCATCCTTTTAGGGTAAGAAACATCATTGTCAAATTTTATAGCAATCAGATAACTAGAACCTAAGGTGGGGCGATACCAAATGGCATATATCCAGATTTTAATGAAAATTGGTAGACACATACATGTATTTGTTAGTGATACATCCATATATGAAATAAAAGATGGGGGTCACGGACCTCCTTTTTCCAATAAATGCATTTGGAAACTGCAGTTTCAACACCAATTATTTTTACTTTCTATACACAAAAGTGGATTAACGATATCAAAATTTTGACCAAAAACTAATATAATATTCCTTGGAAAATTTGCGATGCATTGATGTAAAATAAAGGATATGTCACGGACTTCGTTTTTAGCTCACCTGGACCGAAGATATTACCATCACTTGGCGTCCGTCGTCGTCGCCGTCTGTCGTCGTCGTCGTCGTCGTCTGTTAACAATTTTTCAAAAATCTTCTCCTCTGAAACTACTGAACAGAATTTAATGAATCTTGGTATGAATGATCCTTAGGATGTCCTGCACCAAACTTTTTTTTCAATTTTTGATCCGTCAAAAAACATGGCCACCGTTACTAAAAATAGACCAGGGGGGTCAGACTACTGTTTTTGGATTGTAAATCAAAAAGTATAAGAGATAGATGAAATCTGATGCCAGCTTACTGCTTCAGCATCAAAAGTTCTACAAAAGTCTCCATTTGGTCGAAGTTGTCAGATGATCCCTTATTGGAGTTACAGCCCCTTAAAGGTGAAAAAATAGCGTTTTTGCATGTTTTTGGCCTATAGAATGAAAACTATTGTAAATAGAGAAAAGCTGTTGCTTGCTTAAATGTTCAGCTCATAAAGCTCTACAAAAGTCTCCATAAGGTCAAAGTTGTCATATGATCCCTAATAGGGGTTACAGCCCCTTAAAGGTGAAAAATAGCGTTTTTGCATGTTTTTGGCCTATAGAATGAAAACTATTGTAGATAGAGAAAAGCTGATGCTTGCTTAAATGTTCAGCTCATTTAGCTCTACAAAAGTTTCCATATGGTCAAAGTTGTCAGATGACCCCTTATAGGGGTTGCAGCCCCTTAAAGGCGAAAACTAGTGTTTTTGGCCTATAGAATGAAAACTATTGCAGATAGAGAAAAAACTGTTGCATGCTTAAATGTTCAGCTCATTTAGCTTTAAAAAAGTCTCCATGGGGTCAAAGTTGTCAGATGACCCTTTATAGGGGTTAAAGCCCCTTAAAGGTGAAATATAGCGTTTTTGCATGTTTTTGGCCTATAGAATGAAAACTATTGTAGATAGAGAAAAGCTGTTGCTTGCTTAAATGTACAGCTCATTTAGCTCTTCAAAAGTCTCCAAAAGGTCAAAGTTGTCAGATGACCCCTTATAGGGGTTACAGCCCCTTAAAGGCGAAAAATAGTGTTTTTGGCCTAAAGAATGAAAACTATTGTAAATAGAGAAAAGCTGTTGCTTGCCTAAATGTTCAGCTCATTTAGCTCTACAAAAGTCTCCATAAAGTCAAAGTTATCAGATGACGCCTTATAGGGGTTACAGCCCCTTAAAGGTGAAAAATAGTGTTTTTGGCCTATAGAATGAAAACTATTGCAGATAGAGTAAAGCTGTTGCTTGCTAAAATGTTCAGCTCATTAAGCTCTACAAAAGTCTTCATAGGGTCAAAGTTGTCAGATGACCCCTTATAGGGGTTACAGCCCCTTAAAGGCAAAAATAGTGTTTTTGGCTTAAAGAATGAAAACTATTGCAGATAGAGAAAAGCTGTTGCTTGCTTAAATGTTCAGCTCATTTAGCTCTACAAAAGTCTCCATAGGGTTTAAGTTGTCTGATAACCCCTTATAGGGGTTACAGCCCCTTAGTGTATTTTGATTATTTAGAATGAAAGCAATTGCAGATAGAGAAAAGATTTTTCATGCTTATAAACATTCAGCTCATTTAGCTATACAAAAGTCTTCATAGGGTATTCGATGCACAATCTTATAGAGGACATAGGGTTCATTTATTGGCACATGGCAAGCTAGAATGAATTGCACAGTTGTTTTGCTTTATAGTGTTTGCAGCGATTTGTCTTGCATCTTCTCATGCCAGCACAATTACACTTGTTCAATCCTTGTCCATTGGACGATGACTGACTAGCTACAGCTTGTCTCAATGATATTGTTGTTGCCGTACTAACATCAGCCGAACTAAGAAGCCTTTGTGGGCGAAGATCAAATTGGTACTTCCCATTTAGGATTCCTGATTTTACAGCAATAGTGTACTGATCAGCACTCAAGTCTCTGTCAATAATAACGCCCAGAATATTTTGCGGATTCCGATGGCCTCGATCAACCAGAGCAATCGGAACGGCAACATTGTCTCCAGGTTCTCCTGCCTTGAGATCAACCCTAGCTTGCTCAATATCTTATATTGAAGTGAAAAGTTCACAGGTTTACACTCATATGATCACTCACCAAATTTGGAAACAATTGTATGACTTTTTGATCAATGTAAGCCTTACATAGGGTAGGGTACATTGCATTAGGTATAAAACTCTGTTACACTAAATTTTGATTATGAAAAGATGTTCAAAATGGATTCAGTTAGTAAAGTAGTGTAATTTTCCATTTGTTTCTTCAGTAATTTCATGAATGACTGGAAATTTTAGTGATTTCATGAAATCCCTGGTGATTTTTGTGGTTTCATGAACTTACTGAAAATTTTAGTCATTTCATGAAATTACTGATTACACTAATCCACTGTAACATATACACTAAAGTTAACAGACGACGACAATGACAACGACGACAACGACAGCATCATACAATTATATGTCTGCAATTTTTTTGCGGTCGTATAAAAATAACTCCTATGTGTAGAGTAATGATATTTTTTTCATGCACACATTTACAATAAATTAATTAACTTCCTCGTGTAATGTTCTAGTAGTTTGGAAAGAGAAGTACTTTTGAAAACTGTGGATAGACAGACATTGTAACTCCTATATAACACCCTTAAACTTTTCTGAGCAACTTGGGATCAAGAGAGTGGTTTCAAGGGGTTTGAGTTTCCCCTTCATCTTGGGAAGTTTTGCTTTTTTCCTGCTGATTTTTTGTCTTCAGTCAATTCAAGCCAGACCTTCTCTTAAAAATTAATTGGATCCTCTTCTATTTCTTAGAATTTTGTGGTTTCATTATTATTCGTGGGGTATCAATTTTTGTTGTTTTCATGGGTAGCCTTCATCCAAGAAATTTGATACCTAACGATTAACAAATTTAACATTGATCTGTATGTTGGAGACATCAGAACCACGAAATTAAGAATCAACGAAATATAAATGACAACAAAGTTCCAAACAATTAATTTTGCTACGCCTGACGCGCGTTTCGTCTATTCAAGACTCATCAGAGGCGCTCTACCAAAAATATTGAAAATGCCAAACAATGTATGAATATGAAGAGCAAAGAACAGTATATCCAAAAATACCAAACTGGGGAACCAAATTATTTCTAAGATATTCAACCTATGTCTTGGGTAGGAAGAACCTTAGGGTTTAGACAATTTTGAAATTTAGACGGATAATTTAAAGCTTTGATGTATTCTCCAACTCAAAACTGATCCTTTTTTAACAAACCACGAAAATAAATAAACCCAAAGTATTACTAAACAGTACCAGTGAACAAAGTTGATAGGGTTTCCATTCCAAATATAATTTAAAATATAAAACAAGATCATTGCGTGTCTCATGCAATGGAATTTACATTTGATGTCAACTGATACTGATACATGCATAAAAAATCAATAAGATTCAAGCTGCTACAATAAAATAAAAGACTAGAACCAGCCTTAGCTGTCTCATCTAGCAGAAAAGACTGAAGTTGTTTAAATCTAGCAGATACAGTACACTGGTAAGTTTTTATCAGTTTTTTACATACTTAATCTTTAAAATTTGATATGAATAATAAGGTTTGATCTAGTTTTAATTTCATTGTAAGAACAGCAATGTATAATTTGAAAAATTCATGGTACGCTGCCAAATTTCAAATCATTCTCATGTATGGTTTCTGAGAAAAGCTCACAGACTTAAGGTATAAAAATTGACTGACATTAGTAAAACTTACTTCATAACTGAAAACTTTATAGTGACACAATTTTAATGCTACATGTAGTGGAATTTTTTGCCATAAATTATGTAAAGTAAACAGCTACATGTATTTAAATAATGTAATATATCCAAACTTCCTCCCCCAAGATGAAAAATCTATTCAAAATCAGTTTTTTTTCTATTCTTTGATCTATTGACTTGGACTTTATTATTTGTGTTAAAGATGACACTTAAAATGAGTTGAGGGGCCTAAATATTTGACTTTACATTTTTTTTCAAACTTTCAAAGTACATAGACATGGTATAAGCAATTTGAAAAAATAAACAATAAAAAACTATAGGTCACCCAGTATTTATTTGGTGAACTAATTGGGTTAATTCAATCTTTTTGAAATTTGTATAGATTATAAAGGAAAAAAAAGAATAGATTATATATAGGAAAAAGCCTTATATTATATATATTTTCTTAAATCCTCGTATAGAAATTTATACAAATTTGTGTAAAATAACATAAATAGGATAAACTTTTGATTTCTGTTGGAAATCTTGCGGTCACAGTCCTTCTTTTCGACATAGTCATGGAATTTTCTGATACGTACAAATCTTTAAAAATAATTAGTCACACATTTTCCTGCTAATTTTCTCCCATGAAATGAGTTTTTTAAAAGAAAAAGCTTAATATTAGTAAGTGTGTTTTGTGTATTTTTTCATTGATAAAAGTAAATATATTAATTAATTTCATATCATTTATGCTCTAACAAGTCTTTAGAATTAAAATATAGACTAAAAATTTGCAGGATGACTGAAAAATATTGGTCCAAAGGTACCTTATCAAAAAGGATAATATCTGCCAATTCTTAATTGAGACTTAAAGCAGTGACAAATAAATAAAAAAATGAATGAAGTTCAAGAAAAACCATTCACATCATATTTAAATGAATTAAAATGCAGCTTGAAAAAACTACAGATAAAAAAATCATCTTTATCTTTAAATGATAGAAATAAACACTTTTTTAAGTCTATACACATCATGAATAAAATATCTTTATTAGCATAATTACGTCTATAAGGACCAAATCAACATACAAATAATACAAAACGCACAAGCTGAAATAAAAGTCACATGTATAGATCAATTTGAATAAAAACAAATGATCCATATGAGTATGTATGTATAAAAAATTATACAAATTAGGAACCAGCTGTTTTCCCAGGGTCTGAAGCCCTCAGTTCTAAAGACTATTTAATAAAGACTCCAGTGTGACAAACTAGTTCTGTAAAGGGGCACAATATTTTTATTAATTTTGTTGTTGCTGAAATAGATATACCTGCCGTGTTGGGCTATGATTTTTTACATGATAACAAGTGCATCATTGATGTATTGAACAAGACACTAAGTTTGAGTTTCAATTCCTTCGAAAAAGTTATGTGGTATTTTAATTTATTTAAAAAATCCTTTCGTAAAGAGGCATTTTTTCACAATCAAAAAAGAAATGTTTTTCATCATCTAAGACTTGGCATTTTCTACATAATCTTTGGTCCCTTGGAATTCTTGTGTAGTGACCAACTTCAATGCCAAGAGAATGGTCACTTAATCTAAATTTGGTTAGTAACTGTTTATAATTACAATTTCTATGTTCAAGATACTTTTCTAAATTACAGTCCTTTTTAAATTTTTTCCATACCAATAGAGTTTTAAAGATGTATCAAATTCGGATAAAATAATGTACCATGCATTCCATCTTGCAAACACATGTTACAATATTAGATATGGTGTTGATTTGTTCTAGTTTGAATACAATGCCAATTTATCTAAAATTGTCTGTCAGTTCCTCATCATTCAACAGCCCAGGTCGATGGTAAGCCTGACGACCTATCACAAAACATTTGTCACTGATTTGTCACACAATCTCATCCAATGTTCTTCTTCCTTGTAAGACATAAAATTAAATTTTGTTTGATTTCAGATAAACCGTTATGAAACTTCTGATAGTGTTTGGAGCCTTCCTGATTGTCAGTGGTCATAAAACATGTAGGAGAAACTCTGGACTGATGAAGAGCATCCAGTATCAACTCAAACTGGTAGAGGAAGACAATGGGAACTGTGACTGTGGTAGCAGCCATGACAAAAGTAAGCAGCTAGACTTTTAAGAAATTTTAAAGTTTAAATTTGTTTAGAATTAATCAACAATTAAAAAGTCATTTGTTCAGAGAACAAATGTGAGGTCTTTCCCTGTCTTATGTTTTTGTAATGGTATTTTATACAAGTACTAAAGACATTTGAGTCACTTTGTTTATGACAAGATGTTGCCAATTATTGTGATATAGGCTCCAGAATGAAGAGCAGGGGACCTAGAGTCAGAAAAAGTATGGTTGCTAAGGACTTTTATGACGGTTGCTACGGACTAGGGGTTACTTCTGGTTGAAAAAACTTAACTCTTAACTCAAAAAGTAGTCTTGGTTTAGAATATATATGGTTGCTATGGACTTTTCATTAATGTTACCTTGTTGCTAGGGAATGACCTTGACCTCTGACCTTTGACCTTGGACTCAAATGTAGCTCTTTATATACTGATTCATTTAAGTATACATGTTTACTATACTATCTGTTATTGTTTTCAAGTTATTGGCAAAATACGTGTTTCGCGAAACTTGTTTTGGCCGCCATTTTGAAACCGTTCAACCGAATCATGTACTGCTTGGGTTCAAATTGTAGGTAATCTAATCCTGTTTCAAATGAACCCTATGTTTCATTCATCATCTTTATGGTTTAAAAGTTATAAACAAAAAACCATTTTAAAAAAAGAATCAAGGGCGATAACTCAAAAACGACAAGTTTTACGCTTTCGCACCTGAAACACTTTTTGTAGATTTCGACATGGCGAACATTTTTTTCCATGTATTGTCCGCTTCAATTTTGTACGGTTTAAGTGCTATTTCATAAAAACTGTTTACGGTGTCAGCCATTTTGAAAATGGCTGCCCGTAACCATTCGACTTTTGTCTTAAATTGAAGGACATATAATGACGGTCACAAAAAACCCATATGTTTACTATATTATCTCTGACGGTTTAAAAGTTATAAGCCAAAAACGGATAAGCCGAAACGCGTTAAGGGCCATTACTCGAAAACGGTTTGTCGTACAGTGTTCGACCCTTATATCAAATAAAGGTCTAAATAAGACGAGTATTTTTCCCATTACATGTCTGCTTCAATTTTGTATGGTTTTTGAGATATACTGCAAACAAGGTGTGTCATGACCTCTGACCTTGAGATTTGACCTTTGACCTTGTCATTTTTAAAAGTATCATAGGTCACCTATGATGATTGGTGAAGGTCCCAAGTCTCTATGACTAACCGTTTTGAAGTAAAAAATTTTGACGCATGGCGACAAGTTTCGACTCAAAAACGCGTAACCAGGAAGTTGACCAAAAATCTTTTTTTTTGCATGACGAATCATTGCCAAGAGTCAGGTAACCATATCCACACTTCAGATTTTTTATATCGGTTATGGTTTAGGAGGAGATCTGCTAACAAGGTTTTCCGGTCTGGGGCAGATAACTCCGTTACTAAAAATAGATCGGTTTCGCAGGGTTACTCAAGTCATGCCCTCATAGTGTCGGTTAATGGTATGAAGTTCCGTAATGTTACAAGAAAAAAAATAATCATAAGAAATACAGTAAGGTCTTTCCTTCTGTGGAAGGGAAAGACCTTAATTATTCTAACTTTTCAGTCATGTTTTTATTAAATTCATTCCAAGAGCATCCAACCTTATAGATATTTCATTTGTTTTTCTTGTCCATTCAGTTTCTTAAAATATTCTTATTATTCTTTATTATTTTCAAGGTAAATATGGGTAGCATAAATAATGCATTCCCCTTCATGGACCTCTTAATCCCCCTACTTAATTAGTGTTTTCTTTATCCAGTAGGTGTTCGTGGAACATATATGTGTCCCTATTTGTTAAAATTTAAGAGGTCTCAAATAAGTGTGGACAGACGGACAGACTAACAAAGTAAAATCTATAGGCTTTTTTCATCCTCAATGAAGGATCCTAAATATGTAGTATGCCCCTTTAAGACTGAATTATTTTGTAATTTTTCAGAGGAAACAAGAATTGGATTTTTAGCCTGGAATTCAAAGGACTTGCAGAATATTCCAAAGAATAATAATGTCATCTTTGACTTGATAAAGACCAATGAAGGGAAAGCCTACAACCCAACAACAGGTACATTTACAGCACCTGTAGAAGGCATGTATTCGTTCTCTTGGACAGTGACAACAAACGCAAACATGTACTTCCACACGTACATGGTCTTAAACGGACAACTGATGGCAAGAAACTATGTGCATGCTACCAAGGACATGAGCATGTCAGGAAGCCAGAGCGTTGTGGTCTTCATGAAGAAAGATGACAATGTGGTAATTAAAACCTCTGATGTTGGACAATACATGCACGACGTTGGTTGGTCCACATTTTCAGGCTTCCTGATCAACTAAACCTTAAAAAGAAAGTTTTAATACAATAAAAAAAAACTAATGAAACTAACTGGTTTTTGTTTGTCATTTAAAGCCATGTGTGGTGAATGCTTGCTTTCTTTGTGTTCTTTGAGTCTGTGCTTGCTCTTTAACTTTTTGTGTGTTTACTGAGATGCTCAATTTGTTTGCATTACTTATGTTACATTGTTGAATCTTAAACAGACCATTAGACTTATAATAGAAATAAGGGTTAGCAACCATAAAACCTAGTGTAAACCTACCATAAAAGCATAAAGGTTTCGGAATTTTGATATGGCCCCAAGGGGCTGGGCTGCATAGGGAGCCTAAGGGCACATTATTCATTCGTCACGCAACTCCTCCAGGTTATTTGGAATACCGAACCGAAACTTTGCTCAGTAGTTGCACTATGAATGTAGATTCTGCTGAAGGTTTCAGATTTTGATATGGCCCCAAGGCCAAGTTGCAACAGCTCATTTGAGTAGGGATATTCATAGAAAGATATATGCAATAGGTGGAGTGTTAACTTTGAGCTTTTTATAAATCGAGCTTATTAAATTTATAAAAATTAGAGTTTAAAAGTATATTTCATTAGGGGAAACATCGCACAACCCTAATCATTTGTCACTTTTTATACCCCCGCAAACAGCTTTACCTTTGTTCGTCCGTGCGTTCGGCAAGTTGTCTGTAGGTTCTACTTTTCCATCGCCCGTTACATATTATTTTTGAATTTTCTCAGCAACTACTAATACCGAAGACTGATTTTTTATTGATTCATCTAATAGAGCCATAATAGACGATCTTCCAATTTCAATTTTTTTGGTAATTGTCGGAATCTTACCTCAAATTACTGGATAACTGGTTGCCGATGTCAATTGCACGTAAAAGGGAATTTTTAAATTTCATTATTTAATTGTAAACTAATTGGTTTGAAAGGACCCTCCGAGTGAAACAAATTAATTCATTTCATGTTTGATTGTTCTCCATTAGAAAACACATTTAATAGATTGATAGAATAATTCAGTATCTGTGCTCTCTTCTAAAAAAAGCCGCCATTTTACCCCCATTGACCTCTCGTGACCCCTATTCTAACATCCGGAACGTTCCGGAATGGCACTTTTGGAAGATCGTCTATTATAATTGGGACGATTAAATGTCGTTAATCCGAAAAGACAAAAACAAAATTGGCAGACATTATCACAATTAAACACAACAATAATAAAAAAAACCATCACAACCAAATAGCAATCATAATTATGATAAAGATTTTATGTTCAAGGGTCGTCTATTTCCTGTTTACCGAAAGTAAGGTTTTTACACATAGTTGACATGCATTGTAAAAAATCCTTCTCGTGTAGTTTTTCTAGTGACTTTGTGATACAAAAGCATATTGTTTTGCATATTGCTTTATATTTGTTATCTGTTACCTTATTGCAAATGTAGAATAAGCGTACGCAACACTAACTATATTGTCCATATATTGCTCACAATTTATAAATCCAGAATGAAACACAAAACAGCTATAAATGTGACCAATAAAGGTAATAACAAAATTACCGAAATTGGAGGATCAATCTCAGTGTCCAATAGAAAAGACAAAACATGGAAGACACACCGGAATAGTTATTCATTGCAATGGTCCTGACTTGGTACAAGCATTTCAAATGAAATGGTGGGTTAAAACAGGTTTTATGGCGCCCCAAACAGTGGACATTGCTCGCTGTTTTGCACTTTGCTTTAGATTATAAATATATTGAAATTTTATGACCGGTGGTACTTTACTTTACTACCAGTGCTGGTACTTATATTCTTCAAAAGACAAATTTTTTTGATAGGCTACCTTGTTTAAATATGCATCATCTCAGGGGCTTTCCTAAAATTTCTTACCCTTTCAGATCATCTGAGTTCACTTGTTTCGAGGTGCTGATTACGATTAAGTCGTTTTATATGTTTGTGTATTGTATGTCAACAAGTTTTGTCTTGGCGTTTTCGCACATTTGAACGACCCACTATTGTTTCTCTGCTTTTAATTATCTTAACTCAATTATCTGTTTTATTAACACCCACTTTAAACAGTTAAAAATAAATACATGTAAATGTAATGCCGTACTTAAGTTTTATTTCGAACAAACTACACAGTTTATTTTACGTTGTTCCTCATAAGGAGGGCAGGGCAATGGGCCGCATTTAGTGTTGACAATATACAGCAATTTGCCATTTTGGTTGGCTTTTCCAGAAACTACAAATTCCGGATGGCTATCCACGCAGATGAATTCTGAAGCCGTGTGGTTGGCGTGACCAGAAGCTAGAACTCCATGGTACTCTACGTTCCACCCCGAATAACATGTCTGTCGACCGGGTATCATAACTGACGTCGAAGCGTGATTGTTTCGACAAACTGCACACGGAACATCCTCGTTAGTTGCATGAGCTGCGAAGGAACTCTGGTATTCTGTGCCGTAAATGTAAATATCGTGTCCCGTGTAAGAAGAACTTGGTACATTAGGGTTTTCGGGCATACACAGCATATTAGCAGGGCCACCAAAGTTAGTCGATGAATAGTACTGTCCAGCTGCATAACCTTAAATAATAAAAAATAAAACATTAACACTGTACATGTACATAAAACAATTATTCAACCAGAGCAGGACATAGGTGTTACTTTACCGGCGGCGTTAACTTTTTGGGTAAGGTTTTATAAGCATCTCCATATCTCAAGATACATAGGTCCTAGGTTGATGAAACTTGGTATGCATATTCCCTAGTAGTAGCCTTGCACAGTTGCATTCCCCATCTTTTGACCTTGACCTTGACTTTCTAGTTTAAGGACTATGATTATTTTCATTGCATATATTAGCTATGTTTAAATTCTTTTGATCTGAGAAACTGAAAATCTTTATAATTGCAAAATATAGTGGAAGTAAGGAGGAATAATTGTTTCTGATGGTGCCTGCAGGCGAGACATACTTTAGTGTTAAATAAGAAAGTATGAATGGGGTGTCCATTCTTTATACTTTAAAATTTTGATAAAAAATTCTTTATTCTTTGAACATTTGGCTTCTTTTCTCGTTTTTATTTATACTGTGAGCATCGTTATACCCCCACTCGTAAGAAAGGGGGCTATATTGCAATCACTTTGTCCGTCCGTCCGTCTGTCCGTCCGTAACAAACTTTCGTCAGCTTCTTCTGAAGTGATTGACTCAAATTTTGTATTCAGCTTTAGCATGATGAGTTGTATCGTGCCTCCCCTTTCCACGTCAGTCACGCATCCACTTCCTGTTTTCTGAGCCGACTTAGACTTTTTAAGGGTCAAAAATAGACATTTTTTGGTGACAGATTTCTCGGATCTACTGAAGGGATTGATTTCAAATTTGGTATACAGCTTAAGCATGATGAGTTGTATCGTGCCTGTCCTTTTCAGGTCAGTCGCGCATCCACTTCCTGTTTTCTGAGCCGACTTAGACTTTTAAAGGGTCAAAAATAGACTATTTTTGGTAACATATTTCTGGGCTTCTATGGAAGGGATTCATTTCAAACTTGGTATACAGCTAAAGCATGATAATTCGTATCGTGCCTCCCCTTTCCAGGTCAGTCGCGCATCCACTTCCTGTTTTCTGAGCTGACTTAGACTTTGCATAGGTAAAAAATAGACAATTTTTCGTAACATATTTCACAGCCTCTACTAAAGGCAATGATTTCAAATTTGGTATACAGCTTTAGCATGATGAGTTGTATTGTGCCTCCCCTTTCCAGGTCAGTCGCACATCTACTTCCTGTTTTCTGAGTGGTCGAGTGGGGGTATTCTTAGCATGACTAAGTGCAACCTCTTGTTATTCTAATATTCACTTTTTGGGGTCGTTATTGTTTATCTGTCATATTTTGGCCATTATTCAATTTCAAGGTAGGCAATTAAATGGACAAAAAGTAAAATATCTGCAATATTTCCCAAAAAGTCTCCATCAACCCTGCCAGTAGCGAATATAATATTTAAATGTGAATCCCCCTAACCAAATACACAAACCAAAACGACCTTGAACTTACCTTTATAGACTGTTTCTGTATTGCTTCCTGCACATATGGTCCGTCCCCATCTTACATACGTAGATCCTTGTGCTTCATGAACAAAACAAAACAAAATACCCAGAATATCAGATATTCAGATTGTCAACAAAACATGTCTGGTAGCCATGCAGCATCGGTTTATTTTTCTCTTCGACATTGTTTTTTTTTGATAGTATAGTTATTGTCTTTTGAACATGAATCTTTATTTTGTTTTTTTCTGCTTTGTTATTCCCAAGAAATGCAGCTTTACAGAAAATGCTGCTGATAAAGATTTTACGGATACATTTAAAACATGCAATGTAACATATCTTATAGACACACTTTTGATACTTTCAACAGTTATGTCAAGTAGAAAACTATTTTTTGTTGTTGTACTAAAATAATTATGCAGTGCAATTTATTTTGAGATATATATAACCATGCACATTTTTGATTGAATTCGTTTTAATGGTTCATGTCAAGTTCAATTCAAACTTGCTGTTGATCAAGTCAGGACATTATCATTTTCAGATTCGTCAGATAATATTATCCTGGAGTGGTTGTCTCAAATATAACAATTATTAACTAAATTATTCATCTAATTAATATAACTACCTTGAAGTGCTGTCACTGTTTGTTTTAAATTAGCATTTTCTGTTTTCAAAGTCTGCAGTATACTACTTAGAGTGTTAACCAGCTGTTTTAAATCCGCCTGTGTTCGATCATACTGATCCAATCGTTGGGACAAAATATCCGGGTCGGTTAGTAGTAGTCTCTTGTTTACGGGTTCGACCGTTTCGCATTGACCCACTTGCGCAATGACCAGTAAGAAAGCAAATCTATACCAAGACATGCTTGGTGTATGGACTATCGTCCTTCGGCCTAGTTTGCTTTAATGACCTAAATTTTTAATTTATTCTAGTCTTATCACCTTTATGTCCTTGTAATTGTGGAAATTGTACATGTACATACATGACATATAGAAGAACAGGAAATATCTGGATATTTGAACTTCAAGAAAAAATGTCCTTTTGAACTTTCATGAGTGAGTTTTGTAAAAGAAAAAAAAACAGATGTGCAGATCATTTTACTTTAAAGGACAGTTAAACTATAAAAAAAAAAACACGAAAATATAGCAAAACTCTTCCAAACTCCCCCTGAAAAAAATGAGCTAATTTCATTCCACAATTATTGTTAGAGAAGTTTCTTGTCCCAATGTGTTTTGCATTTATATCAGGTTTACGACTTCCGGGTAGGCCTCGCAATCGAAAATCTGTTGAAATTAACTAAATTCGTCAACCTGTTTAAACAGTTTTAATCTGTCTGCAACAGTATTAAACTACTAAAACATACGTTAAAATCCAAAACTTTACTCCGAAGCAGTTTATTTGAATCGGGAAGGGGAAATTACGCCAAAAACGGATAGGAATAAATTGATGTTTTCCTTAGCTCAACGTTGATCACACAATGAGGCCGACCCAAAAAGGGAAACTACTCTTGCAAAAATTAAAATAAAAGACTCGGAATCGGAATTCCGGATGACTTTTTCACAAGGGTTATAAATTAATCTATATTAGTAAAAAGGACCGGTCCTTTGTTTATGGTAGATATCCTAAACCCTACCAATTTTAAAATTACCCACATATCACATGCTCTAGCACGGCTAAGTATATCTTTGGTCTGGATAGAATATGGTTCATTATACATGTCATAGTCTACTTAAACACATGCAGCCCCTTCACCCAGCCCCCGGGTGAAGTTAGCACTTTTTGTATTGTTTATTCATTGTTTTTCATCATTGTACATTTAACGTACCTTATAAAAAGTTGACTTCCAAATCGCACAATTAAATAAAAGAGAAAGTATAAACATTTAGAATAAATTTTACTTCGTACAGACAACACAGTTTACTTTACGGTTATCATCGTACGGAGGACAAGGGAGCGGACCACATTTGGTGTTGACAACATATAAAAGATGCCCATTTACGTTATCTTTCCCGGAGACTAGAAAGTCCGGATGTCCGTCAACACATATGAATTCCGATGGGGAATGGGTGGACCTTCCAGCAGCTAGGATCCCATGGTACTCTCGATGCCAACCAGAATAGCATACGCTTCGACCAGGAATCATGATCGCGGTCGATGCAGCGATGTTTCGGCACAAGGCGCAAGGAGCGTCTTCGTTCAATGAGTGTGATGCGAAGTTTGCGTTGTATTCCGTACCCCAAATGTCAATATGACGTTCTTTAAAGGCATGGGCTGGAATTTCTGGGTTGTCCGGTAGACATAACGTATTAGAGGGTCCACCTTTGTTTAGGTAATATTGCCCAGCGGTATATCCTAAAAAGAATTTTAAAATTAATTTTGAATTGTTGAGTTATTTGACACGAAACAAACAATCTTTAAAAGAATCACTTCCATATATGCAAAAAAAAAAGGCATGAGCAACATAATCTATTTTTTTTATATCTGTACGTGCTACACGTATTTAGTTCCAATCTTTTTGTTAATAAGGACAATGAATTCTCTAACTGAAGGTACTAGTATTTGTTTGCATATTTGTGTGGCGTATGATAAGAATACATAGAGATACATGTATAAATATACCGCTGAAAGCAAAATGAGGCTCGCTTTCTGTATTGAAAACTCAGCGATTTGAACGATTGAAATTAAAGACATCCTGCATTGAAGACTCAGCGATCAGAACGATTGAAAATAAAGACAAAGAGCGCAAAATGATAAAACCAAAATATGATTAACTGAAACCTAAATTATGACAAAGATCAAATTAGGCAGTAAGAGATTGGACAATTTTGAAATTTACATTATCAATTTGATAGCTTTTGATGCGTTCTGTGACAATGATGTTGATGCTGAAGCAGGTTAACTTTAGGTTACTAAACCTCCACTGACAGCGTAACCATCACGGATTTTAGAAATCAAAATTACATAAAAGTTCTATGCAAAAAAAACCAAAAAAACTTTCAAAACTTAATATTTTTACTACGTCAAATGGTTCTCCCTACCTTTGTACACTAAATCTGTATTTGCACCTCCGTCACATGTAGACTTTCCCCATCTGATATAAGTTGATCCATGTGCTTAAATACAAAAGTATAGTCCTTTTGTACGGTGAATTAAGTTTTGTTTTGTTTTGTCTATTCAATCAGTGGTTGGAATGTTGTTTTACATATTGTGTGTTTTATTTAAAAAGTTGTTTACTTACTCCATTACATATTTGAATTTGTTACTAGTAAGAAAGAGAAACGAAGAATATTGAATAAGTTATCAGTTACTTATGAATAGAGAATAAGTAACCAACAGCCAGCAGCCAGAAATGTGACCAATGGTCGCTGCTCGCTGTGAGAGTTCACTTTCGTTAAACGTTACGTGTTCGCATTTTCTGATTATTGTTCTGGGTTTTTTTTTTGTGCTGTTCTTGTTCGTGTCGACTGGATTTTTCTTTTCCCTTTCGTTCTTTTGGTTGGAATGTTATTTTACATTTTGTGTGATTTATTTAAAAAGTCGGTTACTTACTCTCTATTCCATATTTGAATTTGTTACTAGTAAGAAAGAGAAACGAAGAGACGGAAGACATCATGCACTTATAGACAAATATGGGATTTCGATCTCTCAGATGAGTGCAGATGTTGGTTTGTCATAGGGTTTTGTTTTGTCTTCCTTTTCCGGATTTGACACGCTGAATGGACTATTGGCAACGCCACGGGTGTGCTATAGCAAGCAGGCTTACTCTTCCGGAGCACCAGAGTTCACTCTTGTTTCGGCTGGAGTTCGCGTTGTTGATAGATATTCAGTTATTTTGCGTTTCAATGTTTTACATGTTGTCTGTTTTTGTCCCGTTCTTGTTGGTGTTTACTGGTTTTGTCTCTGCCCTTTCGGACTTTTGACATTCGAATATCCCATTGGTACCTCTGTTTATTTGACATTCAAATGTGTTGGTACCTCTTCTTCTACTATCCAACTGGCCAAAACCAAATGCGATTCCAGTCACAGTCCTGTCAGTTTTGTCTTATTTTTAGTTTTTAGAACTGAGAAAATATATAGTTTACATAAATAAGTGCTAATGTTGCTCTTACCTTGCAGATTTTTTGCACTTGTCTGCAAATGCGTGTTTGAAGCCTGCAAGTTATGGGCAGTTGCACTTAAAGAGGTCACAAGCTGTTTAAGGTTTGCTTGCTCTCGCTCCAGGCGGTCTAAACGGCTTCCCAAAACATCTGGATCGGTCAACAAAAGTCTCTTTTCCACACTCTTATCAATATTTTCTCCAAGAACGATCCACACATGAAAACAAAACAAAGACAATTTCCGTATGATTATCAAATCCTTAGTTGTCGCCATGATATACAAACTACACATAGGTGTAGGTATTGGTTATGTTCAGTAAAAGATAACAAACTTTTAAGTGCAACATCAAAATCTTACTTAACGTGTCTGATGAAGGTTTATCCAGAAATACGCTTCACACGCAGTGAATTTTTGCTCTTGTGTCAGGTGTAGCAAAATTAATTGTCTGGAACTTTGTTGTCATTTGTATTTCAATATGTGGATCGTGTCTTTCTGGCCCATATTCCATATTCTTTTGTTTTTGATATTATTTCAGAGTTTGGCTTTAATGCCATGTGGAGGTCGTAGAAAGCTTCCCCGTGCTTCAGTTGTCTACTCTTATATATTTTCGAGTACAGGAGTATGTGTTGGCATATTTCCAAAATTTGATAACGTTTGACTACTTCTTTAAAAATTGATAAATTTATCTGTTTGGTCACTGTTGATATATTTTTTGGTTTCTGTTTTTGTTTTATCAAATCCAATAATCTACCGGTTTTCCAGGTTTTGTACTCCTAGCGTGTCTGATGAAGGTTAATCCAGAAAAGCGCTTCACACGCAGTGAATTTTTGCTTTTGTATATTTATCAAAATCATTTCAATATGTGGATCGTGTCTTTCTGGCCCATACTCCATATCCTTTTGTTTTTAATTTTATTTTTAGATAAAAGGGCGGATCAAGGAGACCAAGCCCCAGTTTTGTCAGAGAAATTGGTTTAATATTCTTAATAATTGAAGCAGGACCAGAGTGTTTCTCTTCTTCGCCAGTCAGTAGCCCCCTTTTTTTTGCTCACCTTGCCGAAGGCAATGTAAGCTTTTGCCATTACTTGGCGTCCGTCGTTCAACACTTCAAAAATCTTCTATGAAACCGCTTGGCCAAATGTTAATACATTTGGTAGGGTTACTATGCAGCATGTCCTCTATAAGACAAACTTACGAATTTCTGATTCGACAAAAAAGATGGTCGCCATGGCTAAAGAAAGAACATAAGGGTCAATTGTTGATCAATCTGGATGTAAAAAAAATGGGAAATTCTTAAATATAAAAAGAATCGTAACTTAGTACGTTGAAAAAGTGAGCACAGTGTTTTACATAAACTTCTTGCTTGTTAATTTCACGTGTAATTCTTGTACAAAGTTTCAAATTGTAGATCTTGATATGCTTAATCATATGCAATTTAAATTTTTAAATATTAAAACTCCACCAGCAGCGCTTACCATAACAGAATTACAACAAAGTTGGAAAATGTAGTAATAATAAGTTTTTTTTAGATTCCAATCTCGATTCCAATCTCGGGGGGGGGGGGAGTTAAAAACTTTTGTGCTATAAACTATCCGTTTAAATATCGAAATTGTCAAAACCATTAAGTTTCACCCATCCCAGACATAGGTTAATTTCAGCCATAATTAGGTTTCCAGTTTAGCATTTTTTTTTTTTTCTATGCTCTCACATTCAAAGATGTTTTGTATTTCAATATTTGAGTAGAGCGCATCTGATGAGTCTTAAAAAGACAAAACGCCCATCAGGCGGAGCTTAATTTATTCTATATACCTAATATAGGATAAGAAGTGATGTGTAAACCTCAGAAAGTGGAATTCCAATTAAATTTCATTTGAAATAAACATTGAAATAGCCTTTTTTATGAGAAATGGAAAAAGTAGTTTTATTTTTGTTAAAACAATCATTTGGATAAATACGTACTTTTAAGGGGGATGAAATTCTTAAGACCACGCGTTCTTTTCTTCCTAATTAGTTGTCATACATGTAGTACATTTTATCGCCAGGTTGTGTTGAGAATAACAAGAGATCTTAATTAAAGTGCCATTTGTTCAGAGAACAAATGAGAGGTCTTTCCCGAAAAAGTTGACCTATGACCTTTGACCTTTGTCTTAAAGTCAAGCTCTTTAATTACTGATAATAAATATATATATATTTACTATATTATCTGTAACCGTTTAAATGTTATATACAAGTAAATAATGCATTGCATGATGTTTTTGGCCGCCATTTTGAAACCAGTCAACCAATACATGTACTTCTTGGGCTTAAATGATAGGTCTTGTCAAGACGGTCATTTTTTATACACATGTCTATTATACTATCTGTGATGGTTTTCAAGTTATTGGCAAAAAACCTATTTCGCGAAAACCTGTTTCGGCCGCCATTTCGAAATCGCTCAACCGAATCATGCACTTCTTGGACTCAAATTGTAGGTCTTTTTAAGACGATCATTTTTTGTTCATATATTGTCTATACTATCTCTAACGGTTTTCGAGTTATAAGTAAAAAAACATTTGACGACCGCCATTGTGGCAATGGTAAACGCAATAAAAATTTTGACCACAGATTCGTAATCAGGACCCTCAAATCTACCTGGAAACCAAATTTCATCAAAATCGGACAACTTTGACATATTGCGCCAAGTTTGCGCCATACGCGCGCAACCAGGAAGTAAATTACAGCATTCTTTTTGCATGATAAATCATCACCAGGATGTAAGCTACCATTTTCACTAAACAGAATCTTAATAACTATTACCGTTTCTGAGCTCACCTGATAACAAGGGTAAACAGCGTTTTGCGCTATTGCGCCGAAAGTACAAATAATTTAGCGTCGTGTCCATGGCCTAGTCTATTCCTGGTAGTGCTGAGTAAGTGTGCAAAATTTCATGAAAATCGGTCAAGGCACTTTTTCTACCCGACTGGAAGAAAAAAAAAAGAATAATAATAATTAAAAAGTCATTTGTTCAGAGAACAAATGTGAGGTCTTTCCCATGTTCTTGTTAGTTATGTTTGGTTAGGCTATTTCAGTCTGATTTTGACAATAGTATTAAACTATTAGTTGCGAAAAATGTTCTAGAGTAATGAGCAATGAGTCTGAAGTCAGAAAAAGTATGGTTGCTAAGGACTTTTATGACGGTTGCTATGGACTAGGGGCTACCATTGGTTGAAAAAACTTAACCCTAAACTCAAAAAGTAGTCTTGATTTAGAATATATATGGTTGCTATGGACTTTTCATTAATGTTACCTTGTTGCTAGGGAATGACCTTGACCTATGACCTTTGACCCTAGACTCAAATTGTAGCTCTTTGCATTCTGATTCATTTAAGTATACATGTTTACTATACTATCTGTTATGGTTTTCAAGTTATGGGCAAAAAACGTGTTTCGCGAAACTTGTTTTGGCCGCCATTTTGAAACCGGTCAACCGAATCATACACTGTTTGGACTCAAATTGTAGGTCTTTTAATTCTCTATCAAATGAACCCTATGTTTCATTCATCATCTTTTATGGTTTAAAAGTTATAAACAAAAAATCATTTTAAAATACGAATCAAGGGCGATAACTCAAAAACGACAAGTTTTACGCTTTCGCACCAGAAACACTTTTGGTAGATTTCGACATGGCGAACATTTTTTCCATGTATTGTCCGCTTCAATTATGTACGGTTTAAGTGTTATTTCATAAAAACTGTTTACGGTGTCAGCCATTTTGAAAATGGCTGCCCGTAACCATTCGACTTTGGTCTTAAATTGAAGGGCCCATAATGACGGTCACAAAAAACCCATATGTTTACTATATTATCTCTGACGGTTTAAAAATTATAAGCCAAAAACAGATAAGCCGAAACGCGTTAAGGGCCATAACTCGAAAACGGTTTGTCGTACAGTGTTCGACCCTTTATATCAAATAAAGGTCTAAATGAGACGAGTATTTTTTGCATTTCATGTCTGCTTCAATTTTGTATGGTTTTTGAGCTATACTGAAAACAAGGTGTATCATGACCTCTGACCTTGAGATTTGACCTTTGACCTTGACATTTTTAGATGTAACATATGTCACTTGGGATGATTGGTGAAGGTCCCAAGTCTCTAGGACTAACCGTTTTGGAGAAAAAAATTTTGACGTGTCGCGACAGGTTTCGACTCAAAAACGCGTAACCAGGAAGTTGTTCGGAAATTTTTTTTTTGATCTACAAATCATCCCTAGGAGTCAAATGACATTTTCCACTCTTTAGAATTTTGATACCGGTTACGGTTTCTGAGATTATCTGATAACAAGGGTTTTCGGTCTGGGGCAGATAACTCCGTTACTAAAAATAGATCGGTTTCGCAGGGTCAGTCAAGGCGAGTCAGGGTATGACCGAATAATGGTACCAAGTGTCGTAAAGTTATGTCGCGACACTTTTGTTATAGTGACCGCGGAAAAGAAGAAGAATAATAATTAAAATGCCATTTGTTCAGAGAACAAATGAGAGGTCTTTCCCTGTCTCTTGTCTCTCTGTCGCTTTAGCATGTTAGCATTATGGTGTCCAATACAAGTACTATAGACAAATGAGTCATTTTGTTTTCGATATGAGGTTACCAATAGTTATCAAGTAGGTTCCAGAATAAAGATCAAGGGGCCTAGTGTCAGAAAAAGGATGGTTGCTAAGGACATTTTGTTGGTTGCTATGGACTAAGGGTTACTTCCGGTTGACAAATTTTAACTCTAAACTCGGAAAGTAGTCTTGGTTAAGAATATATATGGTTGCTATGGACTTTTCATAAATGTTACCTTGTTGCTAGGGAATGACCTTGACCCATGACCTTTGACCTTGGACTCAAATTGTAGGTCTTGGCATTCTGATTCATTTAAGTATACATGTTTACTATACTATCTGTTATGGTTTTCAAGTTATGGGCAAAAAACGTGTTTCGCGAAACTTGTTTTGGCCGCCATTTTGGAACCAGTCAACCAAATCATACACTGTTTGGACTCAAATTGTAGGTCTTTTAATTCTCTATCAAATGAACCCTACATTTCATTCACCATCTGTAACCGTTTAGAAGTTATAATTAAAAAACCATTTTTTAATTACGAATCAAGGGCCGTAACTCAAAAACAACAAGTTTAACGCTTTCGCACCTGAAACATTTTTTGTAGCTTTCGTCGTGGCGAACATTTTTTCCATTTATTGTCCGCTTAAATTTTTTACAGTTTTTGTGTTATACTCAAAAAACAGTTTCCGATGGCGGCCATTTTGAAAATGGCTGTCCGTAGCCATGCGACTTTGGTTTTATATCGGAGGGCATAAGTTTACGGTCTCAAATAACCCATATGTTTACTATGGTATCTCGAACCGTTTTCAAGTTATGAGCCAAAAACCGTTTAACCGAAACGCGTTAAGGGCCATAACTCGAAAACGGTTTGTCGCACAGTGTTCAACCCTATATATCAAATGAAGTTCTAAATGAGACGAGTATTTTCCCCATTACATGTCTGCTTAATTTTTGTATGGTTTTTGAGGGAAATTGAAAACAAGGTGTACCATGACCTCTGACCTTGAGATTTGACCTTTGACCTTGACATTTTTAAATGTAACATATATCATCCGTGATGATTGGTGAAGGTCCCAAGTCTCTAGAACTAACCGTTTTGAAGAAAAAAATTTTGACGTGTCGCGACAGGTTTCGACTCAAAAACGCGTAACCAGGAAGTTGTTCGGAAATTTTTTTTTTGATCTACAAATCATCCCTAGGAGTCAAATGACATTTTCCACTCTTTAGATTTTTGATACCGGTTACGGTTTCTGAGATTATCTGATAACAAGGGTTTTCGGTCTGGGGCAGATAACTCCGTTACTAAAAATAGATCGGTTTCGCAGGGTCAGTCAAGGCGAGTCAGGGTATGACCGAATAATGGTACCAAGTGTCGTAAAGTTATGTCGCGACACTTTTGTTATAGTGACCGCGGAAAAGAAGAAGAATAATAATTAAAATGCCATTTGTTCAGAGAACAAATGAGAGGTCTTTCCCTGTCTCTTGTCTCTCTGTCGCTTTAGCATGTTAGCATTATGGTGTCCAATACAAGTACTATAGACAAATGAGTCATTTTGTTTTCGATATGAGGTTACCAATAGTTATCAAATAGGTTCAAGAATAAAGATCAAGGGGCCTAGTGTCAGAAAAAGGATGGTTGCTAAGGACATTTTGTTGGTTGCTATGGACTAAGGGTTACTTCCGGTTGACAAATTTTAACTCTAAACTCGGAAAGTAGTCTTGGTTAAGAATATATATGGTTGCTATGGACTTTTCATAAATGTTACCTTGTTGCTAGGGAATGACCTTGACCCATGACCTTTGACCTTGGACTCAAATTGTAGGTCTTGGCATTCTGATTCATTTAAGTATACATGTTTACTATACTATCTGTTATGGTTTTCAAGTTATGGGCAAAAAACGTGTTTCGCGAAACTTGTTTTGGCCGCCATTTTGGAACCAGTCAACCAAATCATACACTGTTTGGACTCAAATTGTAGGTCTTTTAATTCTCTATCAAATGAACCCTACATTTCATTCACCATCTGTAACCGTTTAGAAGTTATAATTAAAAAACCATTTTTTAATTACGAATCAAGGGCCGTAACTCAAAAACAACAAGTTTTACGCTTTCGCACCTGAAACATTTTTTGTAGCTGTCGTCGTGGTGAACATTTTTTCCATTTATTGTCCGCTTAAATTTTTTACAGTTTTTGTGTTATACTCAAAAAACAGTTTCCGATGGCGGCCATTTTGAAAATGGCTGTCCGTAGCCATGCGACTTTGGTTTTATATCGGAGGGCATAAGTTTACGGTCTCAAATAACCCATATGTTTACTATGGTATCTCGAACCGTTTTCAAGTTATGAGCCAAAAACCATTTAACCGAAACGCGTTAAGGGCCATAACTCGAAAACGGTTTGTCGCACAGTGTTCAACCCTATATATCAAATGAAGGTCTAAATGAGACGAGTATTTTCCCCATTACATGTCTGCTTAATTTTTGTATGGTTTTTGAGGGAAATTGAAAACAAGGTGTACCATGACCTCTGACCTTGAGATTTGACCTTTGACCTTGACATTTTTAAATGTAACATATATCATCCGTGATGATTGGTGAAGGTCCCAAGTCTCTAGAACTAACCGTTTTGAAGAAAAAAATTTTGACGTGTCGCGACAGGTTTCGACTCAAAAACGCGTAACCAGGAAGTTGTTCGGAAATTTTTTTTTTGATCTACAAATCATCCCTAGGAGTCAAATGACATTTTCCACTCTTTAGATTTTTGATACCGGTTACGGTTTCTGAGATTATCTGATAACAAGGGTTTTCGGTCTGGGGCAGATAACTCCGTTACTAAAAATAGATCGGTTTCGCAGGGTCAGTCAAGGCGAGTCAGGGTATGACCGAATAATGGTACCAAGTGTCGTAAAGTTATGTCGCGACACTTTTGTTATAGTGACCGCGGAAAAGAAGAAGAATAATAATAATAATAATCAGAAGAAATACAATAAGGTCTTTCCACTGTAGTGGGAAAGACCTTAATAATAATAATCAGAAGAAATACAATAAGGTCTTTCCACTGTAGTGGGAAAGACCTTAATAATTAAAAAGTCATTTGTTCAGAGAACAAATGTGAGGTCTTTCCCTGTCTTACGTTTTTGTTATGGTATTTTATACAAGTACTAAAGACATTTGAGTCACTTTGTTTATGACAAGATGTTGCCAATTATTGTGATATGGGCTCCAGAATGAAGAGCAGGGGACCTAGAGTCAGAAAAAGTATGGTTGCTAAGGACTTTTATGACGGTTGCTATGGACTAGGGGTTACTTCCGGTTGAAAAAACTTAACCCTTAACTCAAAAAGTAGTCTTGGTTTAGAATATATATGGTTGCTATGGACTTTTCATTAATGTTACCTTGTTGCTAGGGAATGACCTTGACCTATGACCTTTGACCTTGGACTCAAATTGTAGCTCTTTATATACTGATTCATTTAAATATGCATGATTACTATACTATCTGTTATGGTTTTCAAGTTATTGGCAAAAAACGTGTTTCGTGAAACTTGTTTAGGCCGCCATTTTGAAACCGTTCAACCGAATCATGTACTGTTTGGGTTCAAATTGTAGGTAATTTAATCCTCTTTCAAATGAACCATATGTTTCATTAATCATCTTTTATGGTTTAAAAGTTATAAACAAAAAATCATTTTAAAAATAAGAATCAAGGGTGATAACTCAAAAACGACAAGTTTTACGCTTTCGCACCTGAAACCTTTTTTGTAGATTTCGACATGGTGAACATTTTTTCCTCATATTGTCCGCTTCAATTTTGTACGGTTTAAGTGCTATTTCATAAAAACTGTTTACGGTGTCAGCCATTTTGAAAATGGCTGCCCTTAACCATTTAACTTTGGTCTTAAATTGAAGGACATATAATGACGGTCACAAAAAACCCATATGTTTACTATATTATCTCTGACGGTTTAAAAGTTATAAGCCAAAAACGGATAAGCCTACCCCCTCCTACCCCCCCCCCCCCCCCCCCATAACGGTTATGTTTGGTTAGGCTATTTGAGTCTGTTTTTGACAAGAGTATTAAACTATGGTTCTTACTTTTGAATCTTATTTCTTATGAAAAAGATCTGTTTTCCTCAATGGAATTCATCAGTTCAAAATAGTTAAAATATTTTGCAAGAAGTAAATTTTCGAGCCATTTTCTATAGTTGCGTTTCACTGAGTGATTTCGTTTTATTTTTGTTTCACGTTTTTTATCGACGCTTTTGTAGGTGTTATGCCCCTTTGATGCTATGCAGTTCGGGTTTTTAGTGATAGGTAATTATGCATAAATTTATTATCTGTAAGCTGTCATATATTTTATTTTTTATTTGCCTTTCTTAGTTTTGTTTCGTGGTTCAGCGATTTAGAGGGTGTTATTCCAAAATTTAGGATTTTAGTATTTTTTTAGCGGATTTTAGATGTTTTCTAAGGGGAATTCGATAAATACCTGGGATTTCGGTAAATCAACCTGCTGATGCGCATGCGTGCTTATCATTTCCGATCATATTTTTGGTCAGCCATTTGCTTCGAAATTTCACTTGTGCTTTTTTTGTAATCAGCTAACGTTTCACGGAATTGAGCATTGCAAACTGATTTAAAATCAGGTCCATAGATTCCGTAGCTGATTTTGTATTTGCTGTTTATTGATATCTAGTTTGTTTGACAGATCTGAAGTTGTCGGTTTGCCTGGCCAGTTGTATCCTACATGGACAGCACAGGAGTAGCACCACTAAAATCAACAGACGGCTTCACCTACTCAGACCCAACCAACAAAGCCAACATATTGAATAACCAGTTTTCATCGGTTTTCAACTCAAATGAACCAGACAACATCAAAACAATAGACGACAGCTACATTCCAGAGATGAACAAAATCACCATTACAGAGGCAGGTGTCATGAAACTCCTCCAAGGTCTCAAAATTCACAAAGCTACTGGGCCAGATGGACTGTCAGCCAGGCTGCTGAAGGGCATAGGTGCGTACATCGTATCAACCTTCACAGTCTTCTTCCAAGCATCCATCGACCAAGGAGTAATACCTCAGGAATGGAAAAAGGCAGATGTAGTACCCATCTTTAAGAAAGGAGCTAAGAACCGCCCTGAAAACTACAGACCTGTGTCATTAACGTCAATTACTTGCAAAATGTTGGAACACATCATCACGAGCAACATAATGAGACACATGGAACATCACAGCATACTAACGGATGCACAGCATGGCTTCAGAAAACATCGCTCATGTGAGTCACAGCTAGTCATAACAATCCAAGACTTAGCGAAATCCATCGACGACAGGCGCCAGACAGATTTGATACTTCTAGACTTCTCAAAGGCATTTGATAAAGTACCACACAAGAGACTGATGCATAAACTACAATATTATGGAGTACGTGGCAGTTTACACAAGTGGATCAGCGACTTCCTACACCAAAGAACCCAGCAAGTTGTACTGGAAGGCGGTAAATCGAAGGTAGCCCCAGTGCAGTCGGGAGTTCCACAAGGCAGTGTGCTTGGTCCCACCCTATTTTTGTTGTACATCAATGACCTGCCAAACTATCTGCAAAACAACTCATCAGTGCGACTCTTTGCAGATGACTGTGTGCTTTATCGTAACATTAGCAAGGAAGAAGATGCGGTGGCACTCCAAGAAGACCTGGAGGCCCTCCAATCATGGGAAAGAGACTGGCTCATGGAATTTCATCCCAATAAATGCCAGGTGCTCCACATCACAACCAAGACAAAACCACTTAAACATCAATATAACATTCACGGACACATCTTGGAAGAAGCGGAGTCGGCCAAGTATCTGGGAGTCAATATCCACCACAAACTCAGCTGGAACACCCATATCAACCAAGTAGTGAAAAAAGCTAACAACACCAGGGCCTTCCTACAGAGGAACATACAGCAATGCCCAAGAAAAACAAAAGAACTATGCTACAAGACACTGATAAGGCCACAAATGGAGTATGCCAGCATAATCTGGGACCCACATACAACAGCTTATACCAACAATCTGGAAATGGTACAGCGCAGGGCAGCCAGATTTGTGATGGGAGACTTCAACCGCACAAGCAGCGTCACCACCATGCTTCAACATCTGCAGTGGCCAACACTTCAACAACGTCGAGCAGAAAATAAGGCTATCATGGTATACAGGATAGTTAACAACCTAGTTGCAATCCCAACAACATGGCTAATACCAACAGCCGTAACTATCCGAGGACACCATCAGAAGTTCCTAGTACCATACGCCAGGACACAAGTGTACCAATACTCCTTCTTCCCAGATGGAATTAGGATCTGGAATAGTCTACCAACCTCCACCATGGCATGCAGTTCCCTCGCCACCTTTAAGGAGGAACTGCAGAAGACTACCCTCAGATAATCTGCGAAGCAGTCCTGTTTTTAATTGTATATATTGGTTTTTTAATCTGCACCTGTAAATTGAGAGTTTGTGTGCACCACCACTCAGTTCGACAATACGCCTCCTGGCGGTTTGAACTTAATTGGAAGACGAAGACGAAGACAGCACGTTGTTTGAGTATTTTTGGTAAGTTTATCCAGCTGGTTTATCATACATGTAACATTGATCCTGCCCCAGAACCCAAATTATCTAGTAATCAGTTTTATGCTGCATGTCCCGTAAAAGCGGACATTAAAAAAAACGAAACAAACCCCTAACACGGTTTCAAAGGGTTCGTTTCAGAGACCCCGGCCCCCACCCATTTCCCGCTTTGTACCTGCTGCTTTTGCACTGATTATTATTTATGAATACAGTAAGTTACAGCAGATTAATTAAATTACAGAATTAAAGCAAAAATATTAATTGATGAATGTACTCAGTGCCTGAAATAGGATCTACTGGCCCAAACCATATTTTATGCAAAGTCTTCTTATTAGCCTTGGCTAACCGGTTTTCGTACTATTAGTAAACAATAATTTGTGACTGACGTCATGTTTCTCATTGAAAATACATGTTCAGTACGAATTCATATGACAGATGAAAACATATGATCTCGGGATATGTTTAACACATTTTAAAAAGATTTTCAAACTGGAGGGCGGGCAATTAAATAAATCTTCTGTGACCTCTAGATCTTGTTTCATAGAGTTCCTAACCAAATTTTTCTGTCGATGGTAGGGAATGCACCTGGCATGTCAACTCTAAATACGCCTTTGCATATATATGATTTCAAACAACCTTTATGACAATGCGCTAAAATATTGTCTATTGTCTATAAACTTTGTTGTGTCCAGATCTACATGTATCTGATTTAAAATTATCAAATTTAGGGGACAACCATTTGATTTTGAGGGGGGTGGGCCTGGCATTTTGGGTCGAGCCAGAATATTGTCAATATTGTCCAGATCAGAAAATTTATTTTTTATATACTTTAATATACTGGGACGTGGGGCCAGGATATTTATTTTATTTTCTTGGGGGCGAGGGCCAGAATATTTATTTTCAGCTTTGGCCAGGCCAGAAAATTTATTTACAAAAACTGCCAGCCCCCCCCCCTCCCCCCCCCCCCTCAGAATCAAATGGTCGTCCCCTTACGGCCGAATTGTTATTGGGTACACTACAGGTATTTTATAAACATTGAATTAAATCATGACAGGTTGGCAACTTGCATAAAACTTATCGTATCGCAACTGAAACTTTTTTTATAAAGAAGAAGGCGACAACACTGGTTTCTTGGGTATGCTACGTTCTCATTATATTGTGGTAATGACGTTCATTTCAACCAAATTTCTAACTGTTATGTCACCGTTTCTCCATAACAACGTCATGAACGTATCATGATATATGGAGATACCAGTATATTAAACAAATTAAGGGTCACTGTCAGGCAACATAATTTTTTATTTTCACTATTGTCCATTTGACAGCGGTTTACCAAGGGAAAATGGTTGATTAAAATTCGGACGTTCAGTCCACACACAAAACAATTGCACAGAAAATAATTAAATATGAATACATATTACATGTATTATGTCTGAATTTCCCGTGCGACAAATCTATCAAGTAAAAAAGTTTTTCATTACCCTTAATGGTACAGAAATGACAATTCCAAAAAGTAAACGTGTAGGAGTAAGAGCATTTAAAAAAAGTGACCTAGTATTGTAAATGAATTGACCGGTCTTTAAAGAGATCAAATTATCCATTCAAGTACCTTTTAATTGAATCAAAAGATGAGACAGAAAAAGAGTTGCTACCTGTAAAGCTTTTAATTCTATTCAGTTGCACTCCAGGCATGAAATCCGAAGAAATTACCTATTAAGGTCTAAGGAAATTTTTTGTTTTTTAATTCTGAGAAATGGGAAATTTTGACTAGACATGCTAGATATGTATAATTATTTGATAATGTTCCATGTAATTACTTTTTGCATAAACAAATCAAGTGATTTTTAATTTATCATTTTCCCTCGGTAAACGGTATCAAACGGACTATAATATACATGTACGTTTTATGAATGCTTTCCCTGTTTAGAATTAATCAAATGTCCCGTAAAAGCGGACATTCTACTTCCCAATATTTATATTTTTATATGTAATTTGAATACTTTGCTGTAACGTCTTAGCTTCAATATTGTGGTGATTAAATTTAATGAGAAAATGTCCTGTGAAAACGGACATGCTTTAATTTGTGGCTTATCTGGTGTAAGGGAGCAACCATTTCATTTCATGGATCATTTTTAATGATAATTTAGACCATAGTCTTGGCCCGGCCATACCTTTTTTATACGACGGCAAAAAATTTGTGGTCGTATAATGGTATGATGCTGTCGTTGTCGTCTGTAAACTTTTTAGTGTTTCCACGATAACTTAAGTTCTAGTTATTCGATTGACTTCAAACTTGGCAGTGTTGTTTCTTACTATAGTATAAAAGGAGGGATGGGATTGATTTTGGGGGTCCCCCTTTTTTCGTTTAGAAATTAGGGGCCAAAATGCTATTTCTTTGTTGGTTTCCACAATAACGTAAGTTTTAATTATCCGATTGCTTTGTAATTTGGCAGTGATGTTCCTTACAATAAAAGGATGGATGGGATTGATTTTGGGGGTCCCCCTTTTTTCGTTTAGAAATTAGGGGCAAAGAATTCAAATATTTTATTTGTTCCTACAATAACTTTAGTGCTAGTTAGCCAATTGCTATGACATTTGTCAAGGATTGTCTTAACCATAAAAGAGCGGGCCTGATCAAATTTGCGACCCCCCCTTTTTCACCCGTTACAAAATTAGGGGCCAAAAGGGGGCCGAAATCTAAATTCTTTATTTTTGGTCCGATTTTGAAAATTTTTTTTGCAAGTTTGTTCTTGTCAAGTAGCCAATCCAAAATTTAGATTAAATTTTTGCGACCTCCCCTTTTTTCATCTATTAGGGACCAAAAGGGGCCGAATTCAAATTTTTTTATTTTTGGTCCGATTTTGAAATTTTTTTTTGCAAGTTTGTTCTTGTCAAGTAGCCAATTCAAAGTTTAGATTAAATTTTTGCGACCTCCCCTTTTTTTCACCTATTAGGGACCAAAAGGGGCCGAATTCAAATTTTTATTTTTGGTCCAATTTTGAAATATTTTTTTTGCAAGTTTATTCTTGTCAAGTAGCCAATCCAAAATTTAGATTAAATTTTTGCGACCTCCCCTTTTTTCATCTATTAAGGACCAAAAAGGGCTGAATTCAAATTTTTTTATTTTTGGTCAGATTTTGAAATTTTTTTTTTGCAAGTTAGTTCTTGTCAAGTAGCCAATCCAAAATTTAGATTAAATTTTTGCGACCTCCCCTTTTTATACGACCGCAAAATTTTTGCGATCGTATAATGGTATGGCGATGTCGTCGTCGTCGTCGTCGTCGTCGTCGTCGTCGTCGTCGTCGTCGTCGTTGTCGTCGTCTGGGGACATTTGGTTTCCGTGCGATAACTTGAGTAAATATTGACCAATTGTTATGAAATTTTGATATGATGTTTCTAACCTCAAGAAGAAGGTTCCTATTGTATTTGGGGTTGGTGGCCCCTACCATTTTGGAAAAAAGGGCCAATAGGGGCTATAACGGGTGTATTGACAAAACTGTTGTAGAATGTTTATTATTCATTTGATTTTTAAAATTCTTTTTTTATTGAATTCCTCATTAAATTCTGTCAACAAAATGTGTCAAAGGTTTTGATGTATATCGAACCATTACATTGCTACAGGGGGCCAAAGATAGGCCACACCCAAAAAATCGACTTTTTTATTTGTGGTCCGATTTTCAAAATCTTTTTTTCATTGGAATCCTTGTGAAAATCCCTGCCTGCATTTTTCAATCAGATTTGCAATATCTCTTACTGTTTTTGAGATATTAGGGGTCAAAGGGGCAAAAAACGCCATTTTTAAAAGTAGCTCAAGGCAAATGGTTTTACACAGGAAATTTAGCTGTGGTGGGCCAGCCAATTGATATGAAGTTTAAATATGATGATTATATCCACTGAAGGAAGCTTTTTATTGCATTTGGGGTTTGTGGTCCTAAATTTTAAAAAAAGGGCCAAAAGGTGGCTAAAACAGGCCAAAAATGTCAATTAATTGGTTTCCGTGCGATAACTTGAGTAAATATTGACCAATTGTTATGAAATTTTGATATGATGTTTCTAACCTCAAGAAGAAGGTTCCTATTGTATTTGGGGTTGGTGGCCCCTACCATTTTGGAAAAAAGGGCCAAAAGGGGCTATAACGGGTGTATTGACAAAACTGTTGTAGAATGTTTATTATTCATTTGATTTTTAAAATTCTTTTTTTATTGAATTCCTCATTAAATTCTGTCAACAAAATGTGTCAAAGGTTTTGATGTATATCGAACCATTACATTGCTACAGGGGG
The DNA here is from genome assembly GCA_963971305.1 of Arcuatula senhousia. Lineage (NCBI taxonomy): Eukaryota > Metazoa > Mollusca > Bivalvia > Mytilida > Mytilidae > Arcuatula > Arcuatula senhousia. Next base: position 34,116,571 of record OZ020308.1, read on the forward strand.
CCAAAGATAGGCCACACCCAAAAAATCAACTTTTTTATTTGTGGTCCGATTTTCAAAATCTTTTTTTCATTGGAATCCTTGTGAAAATCCCTGCCTGCATTTTTCAATCAGATTTGCAATATCTCTTACTGTTTTTGAGATATTAGGGGTCAAAGGGGCAAAAAACGCCATTTTTAAAAGTAGCTCAAGGCAAATGGTTTTACACAGGAAATTTAGCTGTGGTGGGCCAGCCAATTGATATGAAGTTTAAATATGATGATTATATCCACTGAAGGAAGCTTTTTATTGCATTTGGGGTTTGTGGTCCTAAATTTTAAAAAAAGGGCCAAAAGGTGGCTAAAACAGGCCAAAAATGTCAATTAATATATAAATTAGATTTTTCTATTAAATGTTAATATAAATATATATGTGTTAAAGGTGCATTTTAAAGTCCACCATGGGATGCAAGTGTCAAAAATCTTTGTAAGTCCACCATGGGCTGCATGTGACAAAAGCAATAGACTATCCATATTGGGCCTCCAATGTACAGGGTTCAACTTGTTGCGGTCGTATCATGCTGCGCTCGGCGTAGCTTTTTATTTCATCTATTGAGACCAAAAAGGGCCAAATTAATTTTTTTTAAAATTTTTGTTTGGTTTTGAAAATTTTTTTTGCAAGTATGTTCTTGTCAAGTAGCCTTTCCAAAATTAATTAAATTGTTGTGACCCCCCCCCCCCCCCTTTTCACCCGTTACAAAATTAGGGGTCAAAATCTATTTTTTTTAAATTTTTGGTCTGATTTTGAAATTTTGTTAGCAAGTTTGTTCTTGTGAAGTAGCGAGTCCAAAATTTAGATTAAATATTTGCGACCTCCCTTTTTCACCCGTTACATAATTAGAGGCCCAAAAGTGGCAAAAAATTCAAATATTTATTTGTTCTTATAGTAACTTTGGTCCTAGTTGAGCCAATTGCTATTTCATCTCCTTTTGAAACAAAAAATTCCGTTTAAAATGTGAACAGAAAGTCCACCAAAAGCTGCATGTGTCAAAAACCTTTGTCAGTCCACCATGGGCTGCATGTGTCCAGAGCAATTAACTATCCATATCGGGCCTAAAACGTACAGGGTTCAGCTGGTTGTTGCCGTATCATGCTGCGCTCGGCGAAGCTTTTTATTGGTGTATGGGTAGGACACTTCAAGGCGGCATGTCAGGTACCAACATGAATGGCCTTAACCTTTAACCTCAATGTCATTTTTAATGATATTTTGAACCATATTCTTCTCCGAGCTTTAACTTTTTTGTCCTTTGACATAGCCCTTAGATATTTGGTATGTAGGTAGGTCACTACAGGATGGTATGTAGCACACCAGCATTTTTAGTCCCCTACCGGCGAAAGCCGAAGGGGACTATAGGTTTGCGCTCTGTCCGTCCGTCTGTCCGTCTGTCACGCCTCAGTTTTCCGCACTTTTTTTCTAAACGCTTATAGATAATGAACTGATTTTTGGTATGTGAGTTTACCTTGATGAGTTACAGATCAAGTTTGAGTTTCGTGTCGGTCCACATTTTTTAATGGGAGTTATGGCCCTTTGAACTTTGAAAATTCACTAAAATACCAGTTTTCCGCACTTTTTTTCTAAACGCTTTTAGATAATGAACTGATTTTTGGTATGTGAGTTAACCTTGATAAGTTACAGACCAAGTTTGAGTTTCATGCCGGTCCATAATTTTTTTATGAGAGTAATGGCCCTTTGAACTTTGAAAATTCACTAAAATACCAGTTTTCCGCTCTTTTTTTCTAAACGCTTTTAGATAATGAACTGATTTTTGGTATGTGAGTTAACCTTGATAAGTTACAGACCAAGTTTGAGTTTCGTGCCGGTCCATAATTTTTTATGAGAGTTATGGTCCTTTGAACTTTGAAAATACCAGTTTTCCGCACTTTTTTTCTAAACGCTTTTAGATAATGAACTGATTTTTGGTATGTGAGTTAACCTTGATAAGTTACAGACCAAGTTTGAGTTTTGTGCCGGTCCATAATTTTTTATGAGAGTTATGGTCCTTTGAACTTTGAAAATTCACTAAAATATCAGTTTTCCACATTTTTTTTCTAAATGCTTATAGATAATGAACTGATTTTTTGTCTGTGAATTTACCTTGATGAGTTACAGACCAAGTTCAAGTTTTGTGCCGGTCCACAAATTTTTATGGGAGATATGGCCCTTTGAAGTTTGAAAATCTATTGCAATTTTCTTTTTTAAACTTTTTTATTGTTCCTTGTAGATAATAAACTGGTCAAGTTTAGGTATTCATTCGTTTGAAAAATTGTTACCAGTGACTGAAATATGAGGCCGGTAGGGGACTTAGTATTGTTTTGCAATACTCTCAGAATGCTTGTTGACCTTTGACCTCAAGATCATTTTTATGATATTTTTTTTCTTGACAGGGCATAGATATTTGGTATGTTGATAGATTATAACAAGGCGGTGTGTCCCGTACCAACATGGTTCACCTTGACCTTTGACTTCAAGGTCATTTTTTTTAGGCCTTAGATATTTGGTATGTGGGTAACTACAAGGTGGCATGAAGTGTACCAACATAGGAAGGGGAGACATCAGTTTCAGTTGACTAAAACAATTCAAGTTTTATTTTGACTAATGTATGTTTTGTTTTCCCTCTTTAGAAATAATAAAATGTCCCGTAAAAGCGGACATTCTCTCCTTTGCTATCCATATGTTATTTTTTTATGTACATTGCTGTTGACTTCAATCAAAATGAATTCAACAATGTCCTGTAAATGCGGACATGCTGCAGTTTGTAGCTCATCTGACATATATTATGGCCATGTTGTTGTTGTCGTCTTAGACATTTGGTTTCCATTTGATAACTCGAGTAAATATATACCTATATTTTGGTAGAGCACCTCTGATGAGTCTTCAATAGACGAAACATGCGTCAGGCCTAGCAAAATTTATTGTCTGGAACTTTGTTGTAATTTTTATTTTGAACATCTGTGACGGTTAGCTCTGCTGGTGGAGTTTTGAATTCCCAGAGATTAATCCACTCCGGCATCAACAACTTCGTGTTGAGGAATACACTAAAGCTATAAATTATCTGTTTGAATTTCAAATTCGTCTAAACCCTATGTTTCTTCCTACCCTAGACATAAATTAAGGTCTATGCAACTGGCACCATGCTGTGTGACCCTGATTCTAATTTTAATGTCCAGTGACTCTGTGAACTTAGATCTTTTTACAGGCTGAAAATGTTTTTGCAAGACTTGTGTGGACAATAAATTGCTGGAAAAGTATGATTTTTGCGACCCCCCTTTTTTACTCGTTGTATAATTGGGGCTCCTCATGGGGGGTACCAGGAATCAAGTAATCAGCATTTTTTTGCCAAAGTAATCAAATAATCATATATTTTTTTTAGAAATGTAATCAAAAACTGTTTCCTAATGGGAATCAGGTAATCAAAAATTCAAACCTTGGTAATCAAATAATCATTAAATATTTGCTCTTGTAATCAAGTAATCACCTTAAAAATGGCCTGGGAATCATGTAATCAAAAACCCCATGAGAAGGCAAATAATTAGAGGCCAAAAGGGGTGAAAATTGAAATTTTTTGTATTTGATCCTATTTTGAAATTTTGTTAGCAAGTTTGTTCTTGTGAAATAGTGAATCTAAAACTAAGATTAAATTTTTGCGACCCCCCCCTTTTTCACCTGTTACATAATTAGAGGCCCAAAAGGGACAAAAATTCAAATATTTATTTGTTCTTATAATAACTTTGGTCCTAGCACAGCCAATTGCTAGCATTCTTGTACCTCAAAAACTTCTCAAGTGGATAAACTTGGTATGCATCTTTAGAATTTGAAATGATTTTTTGGCATTCAATATTCGAAGGATGTCATTAACTTTTTGAGTAACAGGCACTTTGATAAAAACAGCAGGCAATTTTGGTATCTGCTTAGTATGAACTTTGTGTAATTTAGCCAAAAATAGGCAGCAATTGAGTGAAAGTATGGGTCAAAATTTGCCTGTATTCAATACATTATAATAGACTTGGTAAGAATTAATAAGTGATTCCATATCTCAACTATAGTTAGTTCTAGGTGGATAAAACTAGCAACAGTTAACTGTTTGGGAAAGGTTTTATAAGCACCTATAGATTTACAACTCTGAAGTTCATGTTCTACATTACAGACTTCCGTCGATTCCTAATTGTTGCCATCACTATGTATTTGTTATCATTGTCAAATAGAGGTTCTTGATACATATATGTCTTTTTTACTTTTGTGGAAATAAACATAGGTTTTGTTATGTATGTCAGTTAAAAAGTTCTGAAACACAACTGATAATCTTCTGAAAGGAAATGCATGAAACTTGGCTTGTACATGTAGATAGTAAACCATATGGTGAAGGAGTGTCATGGTTTGTACACAGGCCCCTGTTGACTATAAAAGTATAAGGTAGTATGTATTAAGTTCATACTTTATACATACTACTCAATATTTTTATAGTTACCAGGGGTCTGTGGTTTGTGTAAAACAGACTTTAAAATATTTTGTGTTCAGCTACTACAAATTTTTCAATAAATTTGTCAAGGAGTAAGGGTTAAATAGCACACCCCTAATCTTGACAGCAGCTTTGGGGAATTGAAGATGGTAGCTCAGACCTAATCTTTGCTGTATAATGTCTATATGTTCATATAATTTTTTTTCCAATATGTTAGTAGCCCAGCTCAAAATCTAGGGGCTGTAGGCCTCTGGGCCCCTGCTAATATCAGTTTCTGACAATGAGATCGACCATTCAAGTTCTGTAGTTTTGTTATTACCTTTATTTACTTTAAAAATACCTGTTCATTAAACTAAGTTAATTGTTAAGCATGTTACTAATATATAATGCAACAAAAGAGGAAGAATTTGAACATATATTCTTTTAATATTAATCTATTATGCAAAATTAATTGTCTTGAATTTTGTTGTATGTTTAATTCTTTTGGTTTTAAAAATATTATTTCTTTTATATTTTCAGATATGGCACGGAAAGGGAAAAGCAAAGCCCAGAAAGCAAAAGAGCAGAGGGAGAGAATGAGAGAGAGGCGCCAGGCCGCAGCAGATAATGCTTCTAAGGGGTTGGCACCTCTGTCTGAGGAGAAACCCCTAGCCAGGGCAATGGCTTCTCCTTGCATTGCAAGTGAGAAAAATTGTCCAGCCTCCATGGGGATGGCACCTCGGGATGAGGAAAAACCCCTAGCCAGGGCAATGGCTTCTCCTAGCTCTGCTAGCGAGAAAAATTGTCCTAATGCCCTGAGTTCTGCATCATCTCAGGGAAGTCTGTGTGTCCAAAAGGACATGCCGCCGAGCTCTGACTCCCCACCGTGGGTTTGTACACCACCGAGTGTACCCTCGCCAAACTTAGGCGTTGCAGATCAGACGAAACTGGTTGTACACCCCACCAGTATAATCATGGAATCTGACAAAATGATGCACCCAGAATTTATAACACAGAATTTAAACACAGAATTTATTACGAAATATAACACAAATATAGATACTGACAATAAACAAAAATCTATGCTTGAAAACAAATCTGATGCCATACTTGGAACTGAGCAAGACCCAGACAACAGATTAGATTTTTTAACAAGTAGCACTGATCTGAAGCTTGGCAGCACCAACAACCAACTACATGTAGATTCATTAAGTGCAGTAAATCAGGTATGTGATATTTTACCACACTCTTTGTCTACACAATGTTTGGTAAGAGGTAGTTTCCATCAAGGTAGTCTAAGATTTGGTTTAAATGCAGGAAAACAATGTGTTGCTAATTCTTTGATAGCATTAGTTCAAAGTAAGTTGACAACAGTCAGTCATTGGAATGTTGTTATGTTAGACACAATTCTTACTCGGGGTAATAACTTGTACACCTGGATTCATGGAAACAATGAGCTGCTTTTAGTTTCTGACTTGCCATCTCAAGTAGAATTAAATGACATGTTGGTAAATATTAATATGAAAGAATCATATGCTGCTTTAATCAATATGGATGAAAATATTGATATCCCTGGTGTTTTGCCTTTAGATCAGGCTATTCAAGAATCTTTGATTGAAACAGATGGTTGTTTTATTTGTGTACAAGGCTCAACTTCTTTAGTTATAAAACAGGAAAACCGATTATTTCTATTCGATTCACATGCAAGAAATGATTTTGGTCTGCCTGAAAGTAATGGCACAAGCATAGTCATGAGACTCCAGAGTGTTGATCATTTATATCGTCACCTTGTTACTTTTGTAAAAAATGACACTCAAGTACAATTTGAAATTACTGGTGTTAATCTCCAAGTTCCACAAGCAAATTCCTTAAGTGCTACTGTTTTAAATACTAATGATGGTTCTATTGACAGATTGCAAAATGTGGTTTGCACCGAAAATGATGAAAATTGTGATTTGCCTTCAAAATGTGGTTTGGAAAACACAGATACAGATTGTGCTGGTGAAGAAAACACTTTAAGTATTGAGACAGAGGTAAGCTCTGATTTTGATGTGCAATTTGTTAGTTCAGTGGCAAATGTTAAGTTTGATTTTAAACCAACTGATGTTGCACTAAGAAGGAAACTATGTCACAAATTAAAAATACCATCAAAATATGTCACCAAATCAGGTAGTTATAAGCCTGTAATGAGCATGGGAAACCCTAAAAACACAAAAAGCATTGTTGGTGATGGAAACTGTTTGTTTCGAGCTTTATCTTTTGCAGTTTCTCAAAGACAAGAGTTCTATTCAATCATGAGAGAAGCTATTGTTAATCATAGTAAGCAGAATGCCGACAGATTATCTTCCTTTGTGGACTTTGGGTCTTTAGAAGAACATTTAGCTTCAAACAGAATGATAGAAAATAGTAGTTGGGGAACAGCCGTTGAAATAATAGCAGCTGCTGATCTTATGAAGACTGACATTTATACTTTCACAGATGGAAAATGGTTAAGATATTCTGTTCAGCAAATAGATAAAGATAGTGTTATTAATGACCTTGCTATATACCTTAAACATCAGAACAACCACTATGAAGTTGTTACAAGTGTCATGCAAGATTCAAACACAGATGAAACTACAAAAAGAAATGAAAATAATCTGAAAAGGACGAAAATGAACTTAAAAGACTTGTTGACAAATGAGAACTTTGAAAATATTGGCTTAACACCTCCTAAAAAACAGAAGAAAGACATAGAAAAAGAAAAGTATCAGTCAACACCTGAAGTAAGAGATAGAAAATTGAAATTAGCTAAAGAAAGATATGCTACAGATGCTGCATTTAGAGATGATGTGAAAAGCCGATATCAGTCTGACAAAGAATCTATTAAGAGAAAACTCACTGACAAGTATGCTAATGATTCAGACTATAGTGAAGAGAAGAAACGAAGGTGTAAAGCAATGTACAATAACGATGAAATGTATAGGAATGAAAAGATCCATGCAAGTATTACCAAGTATGCCAATGATGAAACTTTCCAACAAAATGTCAAGGATTCAAGCAAAAACAAGTATGCCACTGACGAGGAGCATCGTAAAAATGTCAAGGATGCAAGCAAAAACAAGTATGCTACTGACGAGGAGCATTGTAAAAATGTCAAGGATGCAAGCAAAAACAAGTATGCCACTGACGAGGAGCATCGTAAAAATGTCAAGGATGCAAGCAAAAACAAGTATGCCACTGACGAGGAGCATCGTAAAAATGTCAAGGATGCAAGCAAAAACAAGTATGCCACTGACGAGGAGCATTGTAAAAATGTCAAGGAAGCAAGTAGCAAGAAATATCTTGTTGATGAAGACCACAGAAAAAAAATAGCAAGACAAACTAATGAAAGAAGAGAAGCAGAAAAAGACAATCTAAGAAAAATTGAAAATGTTATTCAAAAGTTCACATTAGAATCAAAAAATGGTCCAGAGTTTGTTTGTGGTTGTTGTTTTAGATTGCTTTTCAGAAAACAAGTAATCGAATGTGATTACAAAACATATGAAAAGAAAGGTTTAGAAGTAGGCAATTTATCAAAGAAATGCATTTCAAATAAGTATGTGCACCAATGCAATGGTGATTGTGAGACAGCTTGTAAATATGCAAATTCTAGTAGAACCTCTCTTTGGATTTGTTATACATGCCATAGAAAGTTGTTAGTAGGTACTGTACCAGCTGAAAGTTTTGCAAATAATCTAGAATTACAGGAAGTACCTTCAGAGTTGAGCACACTCAACAGTCTTGAACAACATTTAGTTGCTTTAAATATTCCATTTATGAAAATACTTGGATTGCCTAAAGGAGGACAGAAAGGAGTTCATGGTCCTGTTGTCTGTGTCCCTTCAAATATACAGCATTTAACATCAACTTTACCAAGGTCAGAGGATGATAACCGAATGTTAGCAGTCAAACTGAAGAGAAAGATTGAGTACAAAGGCTATCAGGAGTATCAATATATCAGCACAAAAAAAGTTGAAACAGCCTTAAACTTTCTGAAACAGAACAATGTTTGGTATTCAGATGTTCAACTAGCAGAAAGTTGGCTTAACCCTATTCCAGAGAAAGATAATTCAGAAGAACAATACAGTATTCAAAATATGAATGAGAAAGATGGGATTAGTCAAAATGTTAACCAAGAACAAACTGATAATGATAAATCAATTACTCAAGACACATTGGTAGAAAAAGACTTGCCAAATAATGACAATGAATTTAAAGATGAAGATTCATATTTGGATGATAAACTTAGAGGTGTTCAACTAAATACCTGTCTACAACCAGCTGATATTGGACAAGAAATGCTAGACCAATGTTTTGATGAAGTATTTGATATTTCCCCAGCAGCTGGCAATAAACCGGTTAGTGTCTTGCAAGAAGATGGAATTGAAGCAAAGTCTTTTCCAACACACTTTCCAAGTGGAATCAATACCTTCAAAGAAGAAAGAGAAGAACGATTATCACTTCTTAGGTATTTTAATATGAGATTAATGAGTGTAGACAACAGATTTGCCAAAGATACCTCATACATATTTTTTGCTCAGTATCTATCTGAGCTGGATCAAGTAATGTCAAATGTACAGATTTCACTAAGAAAACAATCACCAATAGCACCAGATGGAAAAAAAATTACAAGTAACATGCTTCTTAACAAAGAGTGTCTAAGGGATTTAATGAAAAAAGATGAAGCCATTAAGTACTTAAAACCTATAAGGGGAACACCACCTTATTGGCAGGCTACGCAGAAAGATATGTTTGCTATGATAAGACAGTTGGCAAAACCTACCTTCTTTTGTTCATTCTCTTCTGCTGATTTTAGATGGTCAGAAATGCTGGAGACTGTAATGAAGCAACAGGGTGATACTAGAAATGTACAAGATCTAGACTGGAATGAGAAATGCAAAGTGTTATACAGTAATCCAGTGACACTAGCAAGGATGTTTGATCATAGATTTCAAACCTTCCTGAAAGAAGTAATTTTGTCTGATGCAAATCCTATTGGAAAAGTTATTGATTACTTCTACAGAATAGAATTTCAGCAGAGAGGTTCTCCCCATGCACATTGTTTATTCTGGATTGAAGGTGCTCCTATATTTGGTATAGATAGTAATGCAGATGTTGTTAACTTCATTAATAAGTATATTACATGTGCAATACCAGATAAAGAGGTGGATTTTGAATTGAATGAAATGGTTACTTCTCTTCACCAGCACAGCAAAAATCATTCAAAGTCATGTAAAAAGAAAGGTACAACTTGCAGATTCAACTTCCCAAGACCACCTTCTAATCAGACATTTATAGCTGAAGTAGTAGATACAACAGAAGATACAGAAAAACAGGCTAAGCAGAAACTTAAAGAATTATGGGATGTTATTCTTGATAAAGAAAATGATGGATTGTCTGTTGATCAAATGCTAGAGAAAGTAGGAATGTCACAAGAAGACTTTGAAAATATTTGTGCTGTTGTAGCAAAGAGAAATACAGTTATTCTTAAAAGAAACACAGATGAAATCTACATCAATCAATACAATGAACATCTTCTTCGAGCCTGGAATGCCAACATGGACATTCAATATGTATTAGATGAATATTCCTGTGTGGTATATATCATAAGCTACATCAGCAAAGCTGAACGAGAGTTAGGGTTGTTGTTACAACAGACTAAAAATGAAGCTGCTGAAGGTAACCTTAATGCTCAACAGACTATGAAAAAGGTTGGCACAGCATACCTGCATCACAGAGAAATCAGTGCACAAGAAGCAGTGTATAGGGTTACAGGTTTGAATTTAAAAGGATGTTCTAGGAAAGTAGAGTTTGTTCCACTAGGGTCAAATCCAAGTAGAATGAGTGTTCCTTTGAAAGAAATTGAGAGAGCAAAAAATGCTGCTAAGATTCGAAACAATGATGACAGTGAAGAAACAGATGATGAAGCAATGTGGATGACAAACATTGTTGACAGATACAAAGCAAGACCAAATAATGCAATGTTTCAAGATATGTGCTTAGCACAATTTTGCTCAGATTACAGTGTTCTTGCTAAATCACAAGTTCCCCAAAAAATTAACGAAGAAACCACATTCAAGCTAATGAAGAATCTTGGGTACATTCGAAAGCGAACTCGAACAAATCCTGCAGTCATAAGATATCCTAGATTTTGTCAAGAAACAGCACCAGAGAAGTACTACCAAAGTATGCTCCAATTGTTTCTACCTTACAGAGAAGATCAACAGCTTAAACCTCCACAGTTTGAGACCTTTGAGCAGTTCTTCATTAATGGGTCTATTAAATTGAGCAATAGTAAGCAAATTACTGATGTCCAAAGTATTGTTGAGAGCAACAAAGCTAAATATGTTAAAATTGACAAATCTTTAGATAGAGCTGAAAAGGATTTAGAAATGAGAGGGTATGAAGAAGATGCATGGGCTCAGCTGTGTCCTGAAACTGAAGCAGAAAGACTTGAATGTAACATAGAAGGTACGATATCCACTGCAGAGGATGAGGTAACTGAGGAAACAATACCAGACCTCAATCAAAATGACACACCCCAAGGTTCAAATTTTTTGACAACCTCTCTGTTCCCAAAGAATGAAATTACTCCTTTATTGCAAAATTTGAATAGTAAGCAGAGAAAAATCTTTTATAAGATAAGAGATTGGTGTTTAAAGAAAGCAAATGGAGAAACTGTAGAACCTTTTCATGTATTTATAACTGGAGGAGGTGGAACTGGAAAAAGCCATTTGATAAAATGTCTGTACTATGAAATGACCAGAATACTGTCAAGGATTCTAGAACAGCCAGATGACAATTGTGTACTGCTTACAGCTCCTACAGGTACTGCAGCTTTCAACATCTCTGGAATGACAATACACAGTGCATTAGGCATTTATAAAAATCTGTCAATGGATCATGCATTATTGAGTGAAGACAAAATAAACACATTGCGTTCAAAATTAGAATCTCTACAGGTCATCATCATTGATGAAATCTCAATGGTCAATAAAAGACTACTATTTTTCATCCACCAACGTTTGAGACAGATCAAGAAAATGCCAGAGGACAGTTTGTTTGGAGGTGTATCAGTGATTGCTGTTGGAGATTTCTACCAGTTACCACCAGTAAAAACTAAGAAGTCGGACAAATTGTATGTAGATGACCCATCCAATCCTATGGACCAATTATGGAATGAGTTGTTTAAAATTGTTGAGTTGGACGAGATCATGCGTCAAAAGAACGATAGTCAATTTGCAGAAATTCTCAATAGGATTAGAGTAAGAACAAAAAACAATCAACTTGATCAAGATGACTTGTCAGTATTGAAAAGCAGAGTAAAAGAAGGACCAGAAAGTGCTTTGCATATCTTTGCAACAAATGATGAAATTAAAGCCCACAACAATGACATGGTTATGAAGCTTGGATCAGATGTTAAACTACTTGAAGCTGAAGACTATCAGAAAATGAAAGCAAGTGGCCAGCTAGTAAGAAAATCATCCCATTTCTCAGAAAAAGACATACAATTACCATCTTCATTGCTGCTAGGAGTAGGTGCCAGAGTAATGTTAATAAAGAACATTGATACCAAGGATGGTCTAGTAAATGGTGTTATTGGCACAGTGATGGAAGTTGTGGAGAATGGATTAAACAAATTGCCCCAATTAATATATGTTCACTTTGATAATGAAAAAGTTGGCAAAATTGCAACTGCACAGAAAAATATCAATGGGAAAAGATGCATTGGAATTGAACCATCAACAGAAGATGTTCCTAAAAACAATGGGAGTAGAAAACAATATCCTCTCCAGCTTGCTTGGGGCTGCACTGTACACAAAGTTCAAGGTTTAACTGTAAAGGAATGTGTTATTAACTTAAACAAGTGCTTCTCATGTGGTCAAGCTTATGTAGCACTTAGTCGAGTGACCTCTCTTGATGGCTTGTACATAAAGGACATAGATGAAAAGGTACTGAAAGCAAAGATTTATTGCGATCCTGAAGTTGGTAATGGGCTTTTAAAAATGAAGAAGTTTTTAAATGAGGATGAAGATTCACCTGACATTGATTGCATGACCTTTATGTACCACAACATTGAAGGGTTGATAAGCCATGTCGAAGATTTGAGAAAGAACCCTATTGTCAAAAATGTTAACTTTATTTGCTTGACAGAGACCTGGTTACAAAATGAGATGAACTGTAATCTTGATGGATTTACACTTGAACATATTACAAGAGCAGATGCATTTAGTACTAACAGCAAGTTACATTCAACTTTAAAGGGAATGCAGCATGGAGGCGTTGGAGTCTTTTTCAAAGAAGGGTTTCAGTTTGAAAATGTTGAAGTGCAGTATAAAAATTTAGAATGCTTTGTTTTTAAAGTTGTGAGTTTAGATGTAGTCGTTGTCACAATCTACAGGACTCAAAAGCACCCGATTCATGATTTCATGGAAAATTTTATACCTCTTATTGAAAGGTTATTGCTAAAGACAGAAAAACTAATTGTTTTGGGTGACTTTAATCTGAACATCTTTAAAGGTGACACAGTTGTCTTGAATTACATGGAATCAATTGGATTCAGACAGTTAGTGACAAGTCCAACAACAGAGGGTGGTACACTGATTGACCACGTGTACTTCAAAGGAATTGATCCTTTAGAAATTTCAGTGTTTCCAACATACTACAGTTATCATGAGGCAATCCTGGTAAAGATGAAATATTAATAATGATTTTATTGATTCATTATGCAACTTCAAAATAAGAAAACTAAATAAAAATTACTTGCCTCCCAAAAATCCAACCCTACGTCCTCGTCGTGGGAGGTGGGTACTTGTGCAAATCTTGATTTTGCACAGGTAGCTAACAGGGCTCTGGTATACTGACGTAAGAGGGTTCGATTCCCTCCCTAGGCATTATTTTATTTCTGTGCTGGTGCAAAGGTGGGCAGATTGCCTAGTGGCCCCGCGTCAGTAGATAAAAAGATATGATAAAGAAATAATCACAAGTGCTGTTTCCTAGACTTTGCACAAGTAGCTAACATAACTTTGGTACCTTTTTAGCTCACCTGGACCAAAGGTCTATGTGAGCTAATGCCATCACTTGGCATTCATCGTTGTCGTCCATCCTCTGCTAACAATTGTTCAAAAATCTTCTTTGAAACTACTATATTTGTGAGCTATTGCCATTACTTGGCATCCGTTGTTGTTGTCTATCCTCTGCTAACAATTGTTCAAAAATCTTCTTTGAAACTAATATACACAAATGTACAGAATTTAATGAAACTTGGTATGATTGATCCTTAAGGTGTCCTCCACAAAAACTTGTCAGATGACCCATTATAGGGTTTATGGCCCTAAAAAAGTCGAATTGGTGTTTTTTTCATGTTTTTATCCTATAAATTGAAATCTATTAGAGATGAGCTGTTGCTTGCTTAAACCTTCAGCTCAATATAAGCTGCACAAAAGTCTCCATTGATTTTAATTTGTCACAGGACAGACCCTTTTATATAGGGGTCATAGAAGAGTCTTTTAAAGCTTTAGGACCAGCAGGTGAGCAACTTAGGCTCCTGGGCTCCCCAGGAGCCTCTTGTTTTTGTTTGGCTGCTTTACAGATAACCATTTTAATGATTACGCTTTGAGTTTCCTATAAAAGCATGGTAGAAATATTCATAAGATTATGATTAGTTTTCAATGGTAAGTACGGTGTGTAAATACTAGACAAAATTCCTGTAGCTGGGATTATGATATTAAAGTCCAAAGAGACATCTCAATAGTAGTAATAACAAAATATCAGAACTGGAATGATAAATATCAAAGGAGACAATACAGAACAAGGTAAAACATACTAGACAAATTTGAGATTGGTTTCGCTTTGAAAATTATTGCAAAAAAACACATTTCCTATAATTTAATTTAACCACTCAAATGACATAAATCTGCAGTTAAGTTACAAGAATCATTACTGTAGACTTGTCTACTATGGAACCGTACAATATGTTACAGTTTTAAAGTTATTGGCAAAACCATGTTTCGCTAATAATGGTACCAAGTATCGAAAAGATATGTCGCGACACTTTTCGTATATTGACCGGGGAAAAGAAGAAGAAAAACTTTCCAATGTTCTTATTAGTGTTATGATAACCGTTACTTTTGGTTAGGCTATTTGAGTCTGTTTTGACAATAGTATTAAACTATTAGTTGCGAAAAATATTCTAGAGTAAAGAGCAGTGAGTCTGAAGTCAGAAAAAGTATGGCTGCTAAGGATTTATATGAAGGTTGCTATGGACTAAGGGTTACTTCCTGTTGAAAAAACTTTACCCTAAACTCAGAAAGAAGTCTTGGTTTAGAATATATATGATTGCTATGGACTTTTCATTAATGTTACCTTGTTGCTAGGGAATGACCTTGACCCATGACCTTTGACCTTGGACTCAAATTGTAGGTCTTGGCATTCTGATTCATTTAAGTATACATGTTTACTATACTATCTGTTATGGTTTTCAAGTTATGGGCAAAAAACGTGTTTCGCGAAACTTGTTTTGGCCGCCATTTTGGAACCAGTCAACCGAATCATACACTGTTTGGACTCAAATTGTAGGTCTTTAAATTATCTATCAAATGAACCCTACATTTCATTCACCATCTGTAACCGTTTAAAAGTTATAATTAAAAAACCATTTTCTAATTACGAATCAAGGGCCGTAACTCAAAAACAGCAAGTTTTACGCTTTCGCACCTGACACATTTTTTGTAGCTTTCGACATGGCGAACATTTTTTCCATTTATTGTCCGCTTAAATTTTTTACAGTTTTTGTGTTATACTCAAAAAACATTTTCCGATGGCGGCCATTTTGAAAATGGCTGTCCGTAGCCATGCGACTTTGGTTTTATATCGGAGGGCATAAGTTTACGGTCTCAAATAACCCATATGTTTACTATGTTATCTCAAACCGTTTTCAAGTTATAAGCCAAAAACCGTTTAGCCGAACCGCGTTAAAGGCCATAACTCAAAAACGGTTTGTCGCACAGTGTTTGACCCTTTATATCAAATAAAGGTCTAAATGAGACAAGTATTTTTCCCATTACATGTCTGCTTCTATCTTGTATGGTTTTTGAGCCTATCTGCACACAAGGTGTACCATGACCTCTGACCTTGAGATTTGACCTTTGACCTTGACATTTTTAAATGCAACATATGCCATCTAGGATGATTGGTAAAGGTCCCAAGTCTCTAGGACTAACCGTTTTGAAGAAAAAAAATTTGACGTGTCGCGACACTTTTCAGGTCAAAAACGCGTAACCAGGAAGTTGATCAAAAATTTTTTTTTTGCGTGATGACATGTTGCCAGGAGTCCAGCAACATTTCCCACACTTTAGATTTTTGATACCGGTTACTGTTTCTGAGATTATCTGATAACAAGGGTTTTTGGTCTGGGGCAGATAACTCCGTTACTAAAAATAGATCGGTTTCGCAGGGTCAGTCAAGGCGAGTCAGGGTATGACCGAATAATGGTACCAAGTGTCGTAAAGTTATGTCGCGACACTTTTGTTATAGTGACCGCGGAAAAGAAGAAGAATAATAATAATAATAATTAAAATGCCATTTGTTCAGAGAACAAATGAGAGGTCTTTCCCTGTCTCTTGTCTCTCTGTCGCTTTAGCATGTTAGCATTATGGTGTCCAATACAAGTACTATAGACAAATGAGTCATTTTGTTTTCGATATGAGGTTACCAATAGTTATCAAATAGGTTCCAGAATAAAGATCAAAGGGCCTAGTGTCAGAAAAAGGATGGTTGCTAAGGACATTTTGTTGGTTGCTATGGACTAAGGGTTACTTCCGGTTGACAAATTTTAACTCTAAACTCGGAAAGTAGTCTTGGTTAAGAATATATATGGTTGCTATGGACTTTTCATAAATGTTACCTTGTTGCTAGGGAATGACCTTGACCCATGACCTTTGACCTTGGACTCAAATTGTAGGTCTTGGCATTCTGATTCATTTAAGTATACATGTTTACTATACTATCTGTTATGGTTTTCAAGTTATGGGCAAAAAACGTGTTTCTCGAAACTTGTTTTGGCCGCCATTTTGGAACCAGTCAACCAAATCATACACTGTTTGGACTCAAATTGTAGGTCTTTTAATTCTCTATCAAATAAACCCTACATTTCATTCACCATCTGTAACCGTTTAGAAGTTATAATTAAAAAACCATTTTTTAATTACGAATCAAGGGCCGTAACTCAAAAACAACAAGTTTTACGCTTTCGCACCTGAAACATTTTTTGTAGCTTTAGTCGTGGCGAACATTTTTTCCATTTATTGTCCGCTTAAATTTTTTACAGTTTTTGTGTTATACTCAAAAAACAGTTTCCGATGGCGGCCATTTTGAAAATGGCTGTCCGTAGCCATGCGACTTTGGTTTTATATCGAAGGGCATAAGTTTACGGTCTCAAATAACCCATATGTTTACTATGGTATCTCGAACCGTTTTCAAGTTATGAGCCAAAAACCGTTTAACCGAAACGCGTTAAGGGCCATAACTCGAAAACGGTTTGTCGCACAGTGTTCAACCCTATATATCAAATGAAGGTCTAAATGAGACGAGTATTTTCCCCATTACATGTCTGCTTAATTTTTGTATGGTTTTTGAGTGAAATTGAAAACAAGGTGTACCATGACCTCTGACCTTGAGATTTGACCTTTGACCTTGACATTTTTAAATGTAACATATATCATCCGTGATGATTGGTGAAGGTCTCAAGTCTCTAGAACTAACCGTTTTGAAGAAAAAAATTTTGACGTGTCGCGACAGGTTTCGACTCAAAAACGCGTAACCAGGAAGTTGTTCGGAAATTTTTTTTTTGATCTACAAATCATCCCTAGGAGTCAAATGACATTTTCCACTCTTTAGATTTTTGATACCGGTTACGGTTTCTGAGATTATCTGATAACAAGGGTTTTCGGTCTGGGGCAGATAACTCCGTTACTAAAAATAGATCGGTTTCGCAGGGTCAGTCAAGGCGAGTCAGGGTATGACCGAATAATGGTACCAAGTGTCGTAAAGTTATGTCGCGACACTTTTGTTATAGTGACCGCGGAAAAGAAGAAGAATAATAATAATAATAATCAGAAGAAATACAATAAGGTCTTTCCACTGTAGTGGGAAAGACCTTAATAATAATCAGAAGAAATACAATAAGGTCTTTCCACTGTAGTGGGAAAGACCTTAATAATCAGAAGAAATACAATAAGGTCTTTCCACTGTAGTGGGAAAGACCTTAATAATAGGCCGACGAAATACAATAAGGTCTTCCCTTTGGAAAGGGAAAGACCTTAATAATAGGATGGGAAAGACTTCATCTGTTTTGTTTAATAAATGTTTAATAAGATAAACACGATAAAAGACTGTTAATACAATTTCGTTGTTTTTTGTCTTCAATATGGTACATGTATATAGGTATATATTTCATATTGAATACATTAAATTAAGACGACAGACTTTAATATAATGTAGTCTAATATAATGTACACTTATTCCACATCTCTTTATTTTCTATTTATTCTAAATATCTATTGAACACAATTTTATCACATATTATAATGGTAAAACAACTCTAAACGAATTAGAGATGAGCAATCTTAATGACTAAAAGGAAAAACAAAAAACAAAAAAGGATACTAATAAAAGCACACCGGAGAAATTGAAGAAAGCGATGGTCCTCGCATAGTACATTTGTACACGTATTTCAAAAGAAATGGTGGATTGAACCAGGTTTCATGGCGATATACCTACCTCTTTGTATTATTATCATTTGATTATTTTAATGAAGGATATGGCTAATTTGAAACTAAAAAGCAGTGTGTCAAAAATCTTTAAATAAAAAGAGCAACACAGTCAAAAAATCAAAAAGGCCGGATTATGTTTTTGCTGAAAAGTTAATAGTAAATTGGTATATTAAAAAATAAACCTGCATATTAAGCGCGCAAAAATAGAACCTTGGCCCCAATTCTTTCGAACATAAAAAGCAGGACAATGAAAATATCAATAGCACCCCCTATAAAAATCAAATTATCGCCCCCTTAGATCTATTGTCTTGATTCAACGGTCACAAAAACATGAATAGGTCCCGATTTGTTTCTTAATATCTGCATTGAAAAATATAGGTAAAAGCAAGCTGAAATTTGGTTAAGCACGTACTTTTAAAAAAAGGAATATTTAAAAAAAACGACCCTTCAATCGACCCCCCCCCCAAATGAATTAAATAAAAAAATAAAAAATCTGCCAACGGGTATGGATTAAATCATATTACAATCAAGGAGGACAAGTACAAATTCATCTTCATGGTTATTAGAATTTAGATAAGTTTGAAATGCGCATGTGTTGATAAACTGCGCCAGCCTTCATCATATTGATTAAGAATATTGTAATAACAGTCTATTATCATTTTATCTCAGAATAATTATAAAACAAAACGTAGCATTATTATTTATTTTTAGCGGTTTTATAAACAAAGCCGGCCATTTTATGTACTCTGACTACAATAGACAGTGGTTATAAGATATTAGTGCCCATACCAAAGACAAATATACATGTACATAATTAAAGCGCAATTAAGATGAATGTTTCTTCCGTAAATGACTCTTTTTAGTGTGAGATGACCAGGTTGAGATGCGAGCACGTGCAGTGATCTCACACTGGTCAATTAACCAATAATAACCACCGGTACTGATATCAATCGATGATATCGACCAATGAAATGCGATGTTATTTTAAACTTTCGGTTTTTAGAATGAAGTCATCTAAGGTTTCAGAATATAGATAAATGCTTTTTACGGAAGAAATATGTACTTACACGCGTTCTTGGAAAACCGGCAATGATCTTTCACTCGTGATAGAATTTTTTTGGGTCTTTTGACTCGTTCCGCTGCGCTCCACTCGCAAAAAGACTGAAAAATTCTATCACTCGTGAAAGATCAGTCGGTCTTTTCCAAGAACTTATGTGAGAACCTATAAGATATAAACTTCATTAAGAGAAGTGCTATACCAAAACAAAATGTAAAACGCTACATAATCGCTAAGAGCAATAAAACCAAAAGATGCCGAACTAGAAATCAAATAAACAAATAGAACAACCTATGCATGGTATGGAATGAAAACAAGTTAAAGTACAGTAAGAAGAGCGCATTATTCACTCGAATTTCACATTGAAAGAACACGAACCACGTTTGGACAAATAAATCCTGCTAGTGAGATTTATATGTCCTGTTGCATCAATCACTAGAAAATGGTGTTGTGACCAATGCCTGAAAATAGTTTTTCGATAGTTAAAAAATACCATCTACTCTGATTTTTTAACCAGTGTTATTCGCTTAAAAATTAACACCTAAATCTAAATGTATTATTGCAAACCATCTACAAAAAGAAGACTTTAAATGAAAAATGATTAAAGATTAAAATCTTTTTAATCAACATGTTATTGTCAATGTTTAATATGATATACTTTATTATTGATCAAAATGTTTCACATTGTCTCAGCTTTTTACTTTATGAAAGAAGAAAAGGAGTACCAAATGGTGCGTAAACACGTCAAACATCACCAGAATAGCGTTTAGCCGCTTTGAAACAACCAATCTAAAAAGGCCAAGTGTGAATGCGAAAGACGCAATCCCTATGTCATGTATATAGAAGAATAATCTAGCTTTGAAATTTCTTGAAGGGACTTTAGTTTTCAAACTATTCACATAAAGGTAAGATTGTAATAAACTATTGTATAGAATTTATTTTATTCAATTTATTATAATAGAAAATATATTTATCATTATTGATTATGAAAATATTATTCTTTAAGCATGCAAAGTGAAAATCATGAAGAAGAAAGAAAAACAAAGTAAAATAAAAAACAATGAACAAATTATTGGTATAGACGCTGCGTTGCTTTTTGGTTTGTAATTACTCTATATATGTTGATTTTTTCTGAGCAATAACATTTTTATCACTCAAAAATATGTATTTTGAATGTATATTTTTTGCATCCAAAAAAACGAAGGAGAAACAAAGTAAAAACAATAATCTCTTAATAAAGAATGGATCGAATTCAAAGATTCAGAAATGAGTAAAATACTAATTATTTTTTTAACGGTCGTTTTGTTCTAAGCTATCAACGTATTTTCCAATCAAGCTATAAATTGCATGCTATATCGTTAATTTGAATGATTTTATTAAAATTGAATTAAAAACGAAAGAATATGAAATATGTGCCAGAAAGACACGATCCACATATTGAAATGATTTTGATAAATGTACATTAGCAAAATTTCACTGCGTGTGAAGCGCTTTTCTGGATTAACCTTCATCAGACACGCTAGGAGTAAAAAACTTGTGAAGTCCACAGTTTTTATGAATATTACGTTTTGTAGCCGTTATGGTGGTTGGTAAATTGATGCTGGGGATCTTACTATATATTGTAAATCTCACTCTCAGCGAGGGTTCGGGTATGTATTATAGAAAATATATGTGATTATCAGTTTTGATTTATTGAAAGCGGGATATAGTTTATTTAATTGATTTGCTCAATGTTTTCTCAATGTCTTCGTATTTGTTTTATCTCACGCCTTTTTCTTTTCTTGTCTAAATCTAGCACTCTCGTCTATTCTAATTATATTATCCTTATTCCAAGTTACAGTCTTTGTCTAAAGAGTTTATGAAGAGTCATTTTCGATGTGTTTTTTTTTAAAGTTTTGACTTTATATCGTCAACCGAATTAAAAAACTGGTTCCATTGAACATTGTTTTACATTTTGAAAACATTTGTTTAAGTTGTCATCTTTTAATAATTATAAAGCGTCACTTATTTTACAGCATACTGTTTTAGATGCTTATTAAGTGTGATACATTGATACAAAATCACGATATAGGAAAAGCTAGAGAAAGTCGCGGTTGTCTTCTTTGATCTTTATTATTTTTCTAAACAATGTTAATAAATTCCACCCTTTCCTTAAGATACGATAACGTTACCCGCAGTCCACTACGGACCCACGAGAAAGGCGGACTTAGTGGACTAAGGGTTAAAAAGGGTAAAGGTATTTAAAAATTACAAATACCAAAATGCAGGTATAAACGTTTAATTTGGATATGCTATATATCGATATTTCGAGGAGTAACCTCTCATCAGTAGCATTAAAATTAAATTGGAGTTAAGATTCATTTAACGTCGGTTAGTACACATCAGTAACGTGTACTCCGTCAAAAGATTTACATAAGCTCTGAAGAGTTTTGACCGACGCAAATATTAACGACCGTTTGGCTAATATGAGGCCTTTGCATTGTCAACAGGCTTTTGTGGGAGGAAAGCCCGATATTCAAAGCTGGAAAATCGGTGAAAGCCACGAGCAACGGAAGGTGCCTTTAAACCTTGACACGTGTGGGGCTTGAACCCACAGAGGTGTCGACCTGTGTTTCACAGACCATAGTCTTAACCATTCGGCCACCGCGCTCCTATACGTAATCGTATCTAAAGACCATAGCCTTAACCACTCGGTCACCGCGCTCGTAATCGTATCTAAAAATATACAGACCCCTGACAATTGTAAATTCATTGCTACTATCAATGTCAACACATGCTTTTTCATTTTTTTAAAAAACCTCATGAATGTAGTCTTGGTAGTGATTGAAAATATAATTAATTATTATGAAAAAGGTTAAGAGACGTAAATAGATTAATCTTAATCCGTGTTCATAAGACACACCCATCCGTTTCCCTTAATTTTTCTCAACTTTGTTGTCATTTGTATTTCGAACACACGTGAAGGTTAGCACTGCTGGTGGAGTTTAAATTCCCCGAGGTTAGCCCGCTCCGGCACCAACACTTTTGAGTTGGAGAATACATCAAAGCTTTAAATTATCCGTCTAAATTTCAAAATTGTCTAAACCCTAAGGTTCTTCCTACCCCAGACATAGGTTGAATATCTTAGTAGTAATTTGGTTCCCCAGTTTGGTAGTTTTGGTTATACTGTTCTTTGCTCTTCATATTCATACAGTGTTTGGCATTTTCAATATTTTTGGTAGAGCGCCTCTGATGAGTCTTGAATAGACGAAACGCGCGTCAGGCGTAGCAAAATTTATTGTCTGGAACTTTGTTGTCATTTGTATCTCTAACGTGGGTGTGAAAGCAAAGCACTTCTTGTTTTTTTTTCTTTTCAGAGTGGGGATATAACCATGGTGTTAGTAAGTATTTCAATGTTTTAACTACCCTATACCTTCAAAACGTAGAACTACTTTCACATGTTTGAGATTTTTAAAAGTTTGAAGATAACCCTTATTCTTTACAGAAAAGCTCATTGAACTGCTACTTTATTTTTGTATTTTTGTATGAAGGATACTTTTAATAGTCTATTACATTGTGGATTCATATATTTTCTTGGATACCAGTTTCCGTGGTTTGGTGAAAAAGTATCAATTCGTGGGTTCTAATTTCCGTGGTTCTGAAGGCTGAAGCATACAGATCAACGTTTGATTCCATTTTTTTTCAAAATTGAGTTAAAAGATATGATGGTTAATTGTTTTAATTAGTGTTGACTGGTCTGCTGTACTGAGATGATCACCTCAATATCCCTATTGTGTCTCACAACTATGTTCTGTTCTATGGTCATTACCGGATCCTAAGATCGCAATGGAAGAGGGAGGTTTGGCGTCATAAAACCTGGTTTAACCCACCATTTCGTTTGAAATGCCTGTACCAAGTCAGGACCATTGCGATCCATCAATTCTCCGGTATGACTGATTCGTTTTTGTCGTTTTCTCTGGACTGTGAGATTGATCATTCAAGTTCGGTAGTTTTGTTATTACCTTTATTTGTGAGGGTATCAAAATTCTTGGGCCAATGCCAACCACGAAAACCACGAAAACCACGAAATTTGATACACCATGGATATTAATGATTAACTATACATGTACGACCTTAAAAAGATTAATATAGCAGAGTATAGGCATTCTAGAAATGCTTAGCAATCACATTTATTTATATGTGTGTTGTTCTGAGCTTTTGTTAAGGTACATGGTTTCATTGCTTGCAATATTAGGGAAAGTAGAGGCCAAATGAAATGTGTGTGTTATATATAATTCATTATAGTCCCTTCTGGAAGAGGTTCTTGACTTTAATAGTGCTTAGCAAATTTACTGGCATTTCCTCGAAATTAACCAAGAAAATTTAGAATCTATAGCAAAACATATAAAGTAGGTCGAGTTACCCTAAACAGACATGTATATATCTTTTTTAATGACTAACTTTTACAGAGCCTGCTGAATGGAAGAATATTTTCCCGACATGCGATGGACTGAAGCAATCTCCTATCAACATACCAACCGATTTGGCGAAAACATCCGATATTCTAAATACTTTCAACTTCGATGAACTGTCTCGTATGACCATGGAAATGAAAAACAATGGACATTCAGGTATGCTCTGACATTCTTTTTATGACATTTTATTTAGAGATGTTAATCTAAATATGAAGCAAGCTTTAGTGTCCTAAATTTCATGTTTCTGAAAGTATGAAATGTAGTTGAAACGACATCATAAATAAAACACAAGGTAAAATTAAATAATGAAGCAGGTCTTTTAGTGATTATACGTTATTTTTTGTTTTACAGCGGTAGTAAAAAGCTTGCTTCATATATATAAATGAATTAAAAAAAGAACGAAAAAAAAGGAATAAAAAAAAAAAAAAACCAAAACAATAGCAATAGTCGGATAAATATGTTAAGTAAAAAGATAATTTTTTGTATTATTGATCTTCAGTGCAGGTGAATTTACAAGGAGAAGGACTTGAACTCTCAGGAGGGGGACTTCCGGGTACTTATCGTATTGCACAGTTCCATTTTCATTGGGGTATGGATAATAGCAGGGGATCGGAGCATTGGATCGACGGACGACAGTTCCCAATGGAAGTAAGTATAGAAAGAAGAAATAATTTGCAAAACTTATATGTTGATCGTGTCCTTCTGACGCATATTCCATATTCTTTCGTTTTTAATGTAAATATCCTGAGAGAGATTTAGATGATGGAACTCATCTTTTCTTTTGAAATTAGTTTCTCAATCCGTTAAAATTTAGCACTCATGTAATACTTATTTTGATATACTTGGGGATGCAAAGATAGACTGCAATCATTTTTAGGTTAAACGATTTTGGAAAGATACATCCACTTCTGTTTTTGGTCAATAAAAGTATGCGAACTCACTGTTTTTAGCTCACCTGACCCGAAGGGTCATGTGAGCTATTGTCATCGTTAGGCGTCCGTCGTCCGTCGTCCGTCGTTAACTTTTCTTCAAAGATCTTCTTCTCTGAATCCACTGATGGGATTGCTTTGAAACTTTGTACACTTGATCTTTAGGATGTCCTCTACCAAGTTTGTGAATTATATACAGGTCGACCAACCAACATGGCCGCCGTTGCTAAAAATAGAACAGGGGGGTCAGACCATTGTTTTTGGCTTATAACTCGAAAAGTATAAGAGATAGAAAAAATCCG
Organism: Arcuatula senhousia; assembly: GCA_963971305.1. Taxonomy (NCBI): domain Eukaryota; kingdom Metazoa; phylum Mollusca; class Bivalvia; order Mytilida; family Mytilidae; genus Arcuatula; species Arcuatula senhousia. Next base: position 34,141,577 of record OZ020308.1, read on the forward strand.
AAGCAACATTCTATGTTCAGCATCAAAAGCTCTACAAATCTCTCCATTGAGTCGAAGTTGTAAAACGACTCCTTATAGGAGTTATTGCCCTTTAATCATCAAAATTGACCATTTTAGCAGTTTTTGGACTATATCTTGAAAACCGTTAGAGCTAGAGGAAAAGTTAGTATTGCAAAATTGTTAGGCTCATTGATATCTACAAAAATCATTTCAGGGTCAAAATTGTCAGATCAGCCGTTTAAGATAACTGATTTTCAAAAATCTTCTTCTCTGAAACCACTGATGGGATTGCTTTGAAACTTGGTATACTTGATCTTTAGCATGTCCTCTACCAAGTTTGTGAATTATATACAGGTCGACCAACCAACATGGCCGCCGTTGCTAAAAATAGAACAGGGGGGTCAGACCATTGTTTTTGGCTTATAACTCGAAAAGTATAAGAGATAGAAAAAATCCGAAGCAACCTTCCATGTTCAGCATCAAAAGCTCTACAAATCTCTTCATTGAGTCGAAGTTGTAAAACGACTCCTTATAGGAGTTATTGCCCTTTAATCATCAAAATTTACCATTTTAGCAGTTTTTGGACTATATCTTGAAAACCGTTACAGCTAGAGGAAAAGTTAGTATTGCAAAATTGTTAGGCTCATTGAGATCTACAAAAATCATTTCAGGGTCAAAATTGTCAGATCAGCCGTTTAAGAGTTATTCCCCTTTAACTGTTTTTTCCATTAATTTTAACTGATTTTCAAAAATCTTCTTCTCTGAAACCACTGAAGGGATTGCATAGATACTTGGTATACTTGATCTTTAGCATGTCCTCTACCAAGTTTGTGAATTATATACACGTTGACCAACCAACATGGCCGCCGTTGCTAAAAATAGAACAGGGGGGTCAGACCATTGTTTTTGGCTTATAACTCGAAAAGTATAAGAGATAGAAAAAATCCGAAGCAACCTTCCATGTTCAGCATCAAAAGCTCTACAAATCTCTCCATTGAGTCGAAGTTGTAAAACGACTCCTTATAGGAGTTATTGCCCTTTAATCATCAACATTGACCATTTTAGCAGTTTTTGGATTATATCTTAAAAACCGTTAGAGCTAGAGGAAAAGTTAGCATTGCAGAATTGTTAAGCTCATTGAGATCTACAAAAATTATTCAGGGTCAAAATTGTCAGATCAGGCGTTTAAGAGTAATTCCCCTTTAACTGGTTTTCATTAATATTAACTCATTTTCAAAAATCTTCTTCTCTGAAACCACTGAAAGGATTGCATTGATACTTGGTATACTTGATCTTTGGCATAAGAGATCAGGTGAGCGATTCAGGCTCCTGGGAGCCTCTAGTTTTCTCTGATATTCGGAAAGGAATTTGTAAATCGTCACATAGGATTTTTCATCCAAATTGTCAATCGTTTATTATAACTTTAATTCTTTACTTATATTATTTAAAATTGTAAAAATAGGAAAACTGTTTTTTATACATTTTTGTTCACAGAAACAAATTTAAAGGTTAACCATGACAGTAGCATTCAACAACTTATTTTACTAAGACTATTCTATACCTCATTTGTTTTAAATTATTTAACTTTCAATTTTTCAGATGCATGTTGTCACATATTCTAGTGGATTCAGCGGTGGATTGAAAGAGGCTATGAAATACCCAGATGGTTTAGCAGTCTTGGGGTTTCTTTTCACGGTAGGTTGAGATATCTCAACCTTTTAATGCGTTGGTTTGTTCTTTACAATGTTCAGTATAGTTTCAACACATAGATAGATATTATCTTGAAAGCACCAACTTACACTTTGGTTCCCCAGTTTGGTATTTTTGGTTTTACTGTTCTATGCTCTTCATATTCATTAGTGTTTGGCATTTTCAATATTTTTGGTAGAGCGCCTCTGATGAGTCTTGAATATATAGACGAAACGCGCGTCAGGCGTAGCAAAATTTATTGTCTGGAACTTTGTTGTAATTTGTATTTCAATATATCCTCCAGAATTGGAGATTAAAGAGACCACCGAATCAAATTGCTTCACGTCTTTCTTGGATTTGCACCTCGAATTTGACCCAGGTGGTCATCTCAGTACAAAAATTTACGATAAAAGAGACGATTTTAATTTTCAAATTATTAATTTTCCTAATCTACAGAGCAATATACCTACTTCCCCTGCATACGGTGTTTATATTTCACAACTTATTCGATATGCCAGAGCTTGCACACATTTTACAGATTTTTTGTTCAGACACCGATTTCTTCGTGACCGACTTTTGGAGCAGGGCTATAAGATAATACGTCTCATACGATCCCTAAAAAAAATCTCTCTTCGTTATCAGCCACTAGTAGAAAAGTTCAAAATTGAGTTAAAAGATATGGTGGTTAATTGTTTTAATTGGTGTTTGACTGGTCTGCTGTACTGAGATGACCACCTCAATATCCCTATTGTGTCTCACAATTATGTTGTGTTCTAGACTATGGTCATTACCGGATCCTAAAATCGCAATGGAAGAGGGAGGTTTGGCGTCATAAAACCTGGTTTAACCCACCATTTCGTTTGAAATGCCTGTACCAAGTCAGGACCATTGCAATCCACCAATTCTCCGGTATGACTGATTCGTTTTTGTCATTTTCTCTGGACTATGAGATTGATCATTCATGTTCGGTAGTTTTGTTATTACCTTTATACTATTATATTTGAAATTTTGCATAGTTGTTTTTTTTAATAGCATTCTTATATTTTTCGCTCTGGCTAAAAAGATATTGGCTAGAACAACAGTGGAGAGTCTTTTATTGATTTAACAGTACGATTCCCTTTTTAGAAGCATTTTTTTATTCATTGATGACAAGGTTTACAACATTATCCTATATATTGACTCGCATGTGATGAGTGGTCGCTAAAAACGAGTCAAAGGTATTACTTTACGACGGCAACGAAGGCAACAGCGGGGTTAAGTCTTATATAAATATAACTAAGCATGATATAGGACCTTGACAACTATTTTTTACACTTTTATGACTGTTGATATTGGTTGTTCATGTGTCAAGTAAGTTTTTCGAAAAATGTGATATTTAGAATCACTGACTTCATCTGTGGTTTATCTACAGGATAGCATAGCTGTTTAATTTTATGCTCTGGCTTGTCTTTTCAGTGTTCTAATTAAAAAAAAACAAGATAGTCCTTGATGAGTTGTACGACGGTGTTTTTTGTTTCCACACCTGTCATGCTTGTTTAGTCTCCCAAACGAAGTTTGGAGACTTATTGTTTTTACTCAGGTTTTTCAGATTTTTTTTACTATGAACTTGTCCGACCGGTTTCTCTGAGATGGTTTTTCAGATAAAACCATACTTGGTATATGAGTTATTCATGTTATGAAGGTGTGCACAAAACTTTCGAAATTTTCAAGATGGCCGCCTATTTCAAAATGGCCGACAAAAATCGGCTAATTTTTGGGAATGTTGACCGATTCTAATGAACATTGGTTTCTGGGCTAAACATGATGCTCCGAGTTCAATGGAAAAGACCAAAAATTGCTATCTTGTATAGTTTTTTTTTCATAATTTTTTTTTGTATTTTTTTGAATTTTTGAAAAATCACATAAAAAATTTTAAAAAAATTCTGAAAAAAAATCAAGTGCTCCGATCAAAAATCTGATTTGATATTTGAAATCAGCATTATAAAAGCTACAAAAAAGGGGTGAGTCATGAAAAAATCTGACCAACGGTTTTCGAGTTATACAGTTTTGAAATTTTTTCCGAAGTGACCCTACCCCTCCTTTGGACCCCCTTAATTTGGCAATGGACCTCTTACATTGAAACGATTACCGTATTGAGTTCAAGTACATGTTAGGCATCTTATAATAGGTCTTGTTTATACAGATTGGATTTACTGTTTGAGAGCTATAAGGAGTTTTGTGTGCGAAACCATGGCATTTTGGCCTACGGTCCCCCTTTCTGGTACCCCCCAGAACCCCTTATGACTTGTGAATCTGATTTTTTTGGTATTAATTCTTTACATTGGCCTTAGTCCTACATGTTTACCAAGTTTCAGAAGGATCGGTTAAAAAATGCCTGCAAAAAGTTTCGGTATGTAATTATTAAGTCTCCCAAACGAAGTTTGGAGACTTATTGTTTTTACTCAGGTTTTTCAGATTTTTTTTACTATGAACTTGTCCGACCGGTTTCTCTGAGATGGTTTTTCAGATCAAAACCATACTTGGTATATGAGTTATTCATGTTATGAAGGTGTGCACAAAACTTTCGAAATTTTCAAGATGGCCGCCTATTTCAAAATGGCCGACAAAAATCGGCTAATTTTTGGGAATGTTGACCGATTCTAATGAACATTGGTTTCTGGGCTAAACATGATGCTCCGAGTTCAATGGAAAAAACAAAAATCTTCTCGGTGGATCTCGAAAATATAGTTATATTGGTAGAAAACATGTAAGTGGAATGTCATCATAGTTTACAATTTTCTTAAAGTCTTATTGCAATTTCTATATTATTTTTGTTTTCCATGTGAGACCATTTCACAGCAAAATAAGCATTATTCATACACTTTTTGAAATGAGACATAAATATTGAGATGATGAGGTTGCATTCATTCAACTAAATATTTACATTGTTATTTCAGCTTATTATAATGGAATAAATTTGAAATTTTAAAACCCTGCCTGTCATCATTAATTTCAGTTTTTTAGGGACTATGTTAGGGAGGGACCAATTGACCCTTGACCTTAAGCAAGATGGGTATATTATCTCCCTTTATGTTTTAAAATTATTATTTTCACACTCGTCCTTTTTACAATGAAAAAATAAAGCTTTATTTCTTTTTCTACAACAATTTTGAACTATTCTCATTTATTGGTTAACAAAAGATCTTTATTAAATATAAAATATTTGCAAATTTTAAAATTTAAATATACCTGTTGCATTATTTTCTATTTACTTACTATATTCAAAATATATTAAATTTTCATGATGATCTTCAAACATTGGGACAAAGGGAAGCCTTCATTAAAAATTGGAGTTGTTACTTTTTTAATCGTTTGGGAGACTTTGTGTGTTGGCATCCCAACACAATCATATCTTGTTTTATTTGTTTTGTTTCAGGTTGGAGAACACAATCCAAAGTTTGATGAAATAATCAACAATCTGAAGAACGTACAAAACAAAGGTAAATCACGTTTTTTCTAATAATATGTACTCATGGAAAAAAGAAACTGTGCATGTCTATTGGAAATCGATTGTACCCATATATCTCTTAATAAACAAATCGTAAAAAAATACAGTTATCGAGTTGAAATTTTCACTGAATGTCGAGTGGACCATGCAGACCATTTTTGGGTAAAAATCCGGAAAAAAAAATTCCAGTTTCTGACATTTCAAAAAAAACACTTTTTAAAAACCCAAAATTGAAAATTCACGATTTTCACTCAAAATTTAACCTGTTAATTTTCAACCACTAAAAGGAGTAACGTTTTTGGTGAAAATCAGCTAAGAAAACTTAATTTCAAAAATGTGCATTTTTCCAAAGTGTGATTTTGTGAATTTCCAATTGACTCTACCTGATTTCTAACTGCAAACAAAACGTCTTTTAGGGGTCTAAAAATGAAATTTTTTGTCCAGATCTTGAGAAAAATGATTTTGCAATTCTTTTATGATAAAATGTATCAAATACTAAATTAAATTTTGAATTTGTGAATTTTCAAAGTGATGCACAGTTTCTTTTTTCCATTAGTATAGTTATTATAGAATCTAAATATATACATTTTAAAGGATGATTCAATGCCCAAGGTCGGTCTTTTCTCACTATCAAAACTCACTGTGTCGGAAAGGTCGTTTACCTGTCCCATTCACTGCACATACAAGCGCGTACACGTTTGAACACTCACATATCCGTTTGAAATATGTCTGAGTTTGTAGAATAAATAAATCACGTTTTCTTATAATATAATAATAAAATCTCAACATATACATTTAAAGGATGGTTATCTGCCCAAGGTCGGTCGTTATTCACTATCAGAACTCACTGTGTCGGAATATGCGTTTACCCGTCCCATCAATGCACATACAAGCTTGTACACGTTCATTGACGTTTGTACAAGCACATTTCCGTTTGAAAAAAGTATGACTTTAAAGAATAAATAAAATACAAATACCAAAACAGGGTATAAAACAGTTAATTTGGTTATGCTGTATATCGACATCTCAGGAAGAAATCTCTCACCAGCAGCATTTGATTCGTAAGATCAAAGACCAAAATTATTGAACGAAAGTGCTCAATGCCAAAATGTTTGAACAGTAGGCAATATTCAGGACAGAGGATATTGACCATGTGCAGTGCAAGGAAGGAAACCTAATGTTTTAAACAATTCTGAATTTTACAATCGGAAATTTCAATGATAAAATATAAGAAATCTTTTGGTAAATTCGTGTCAGACAAGTCTGACGACCGGGTTTGTGATTACCCTCGGGGACTTCTGGTCCACCGGCAGCAGTTATCGACCCAGTGGTTTCAAAATACAACTTGAATACCGAAAATCGGATATAAAACGGTCACTTTGGTTTTGCTGTATATCGACATTTCAAGGAGTAACCTCTCATCAGCAGCACTTGAATTAAAATATTGGAAGATCAAAAACCAAAAGTTTTGAACGCAAAGTACTGACCAGTATTCAAAAACAAGATGCATTTTCGATATAATTATTTGTGAATAAAAAAAAATGCAATATTTCTAAAAGAAATTTTGGCCACGTGAAGATTATTAACTGTCCATAATTTGATAAAAAATTCAGAAAACTTTACCGTTTAACGTTTTAGAAGATTTTATTTAAAGTTGACCCCTATGGGGTCAAAGCGGAAGAGAAAAAAACAACTGTAGAATTTTACTTTTTGCACTAAGCCAAATCACAACTGATCAATATCTCATCTTTCACCTCTAATTTCATTCAAAGATTGTCTTTTTATCATTTAAGGTGACATAACAATAGAATTTGACAGAAATACAGTGATTACCCTCGGGGACCTCTGGTCCACGAACAGCGGAATCATAGATCCTATTTTAAATCTTCATCTCTATAGTAATTTTTCACTATTTCAGGTGATCAAGTGTTGCTGGAGGCTTTTGACCTGACTTCCCTGTTCCCTTCAACGAGGTGTTATTTTAGGTACTACGGAAGTCTCACTACACCCACGTGTGATGAAAGCGTTATTTGGACGATATTTAACGAGAAGATAGAAATATCTGAAAATCAGGTGAGGCATGTAAATGTATTGAAGAAGTTTTATGAATGCAAAACATTTACAAGTTTGTTTTTTTTTACAAAATCTGCAATTCATATGATTGTATATGTAGCAATTATAGATTTTACTGGTTTTTTCGAAAGGGGGAAGGGGATTTCCTTGTTTGTCTTCAAACCCTTGGGGATGAGTTATTTAGAAGTCATCGTCTAACTTTAAACAGGACTAAGTATGGTGACTTTAAACATAATTGTTTTGTTTAACACAATATCTCCCCTGAAAACTATGGATATTACGATTGGTAAGACAGAATAGCTACAATTTAAACTTCAGGAAAAAAACCCATCAAAATACCCTGAACAAATGGTCTTGGCAATTCGTCATTTATACATGTATTTATATATAATTTAAAAGGAAAGTTTTCGTTCAATAACTAATTTATCGTATCTTTTTGCAGCTCAATGAGTTTCGAATACTTTCGAGTACATCAGGAGACCTCATGAACAACTTCCGGGAACCCCAACCTTTAAACGGAAGGAGCATCACCACAAACTGCATATACGTATAAAATGTGTATCGAATCAAATATCTGATTTTGACAGGAAGTAAAAAATACTAGTACTAGAATTTAAAAGGGCTTATTGTTAAATAAAGATAATTTATAAGGTTTTTACTTGTTTTTGTTTAAAAAAGATCCGCCACACTGAGACAAAGGCAATTGGGTTCTTTTCACATTCAGAACTTAGTGAAAACAGGATAAAGATATTTCGATTAGGTTTTTACTTGATTTCTATATTTCCTTACAAAGATTGCATAACGTGAACAACTAATCTTTTTTTTCGATCAAGTTCTTACAACCTTTCTTTCACGCCCCCCCCCCCCCACTTACAACATTTTTCTCCAGGGCCCTCAATAGACGAAACGTGCGTACTAGGCAAATAATTATCAATTGCCCGAAAGTTTGTTGTTATTTTATTTGAAATAGTATTTTCAGACATTTCTAATCATAATCATTTGTAATTTATATAAATGTAAGCTTTAATAGATTCTCCCACCGCATGTTTCGATTTCAAATGGACAAATTGCATGTTTGTATTCGGCATCTGTGACAAATGGTTAAAAGTGTTCACTTAGGCACGAACCATTTTCATACGGTGGGGGGGGGCTTGGGTTTTGTAACTGCTGATATTATTTTTTTTTTTCTGTCCAAATCAAAGTTATATTTTTTTTTCTATCCAAAGCAATTTTTTTTCCAGACCAATTCAGAATTTTTTTTTTCATTTGTTTTTCTATTCGTAAGGTTACAGGTCTTTTACCAATTGTGTGAATTAGGCCAGTTCTTGGACTAATTTATTCTCATTGTGAGTAACATTCATATATTTTAAAGACAAATGGGATATGTGGAATAAGTCAAACAGACAAACTCTCGGTAGGAGATGAAATGTGCATTGGAATGTCGTATTTTGATTTTGAATACATGCATATTCAAAACATACATATATTTATAGGAAAATGGGATATAGAAAGACATGACGAATATTTCAGCCAACCTCTATTGAAAGCACAAAGTGAACAATGAAAATGATTAAAAACCAGAACCCCCCTAAAATAAACATTCAGTATATATAGCAATATTAAATTAAATGGACAATAGACAAAAGACAAAGTCATGTGATAGCTGGATATCCAAAATCCAAAATTTGTTTCTTTTATAAATATATATTTTTTCAATATGTGAAATCTTATTCTAAAACTTATCAAGACTAGAAGTGAAAGCAATATTCATTTGTATTTGCCCTGCTTACCTTGTCACATAAGGGACTTATCACATGGTTACCTTCTAGGCTTTTGGCTTCAAAGTTTTCAAAAGTTAATTTCCCTGAAACAGCAAGTCAGGGGTTGAAATAAGACAAAGAAAAGTACAAGTTGAAGCCAATATAAGGGATCATAGAAAAACAAGCCTTTTGATTTGGTTAGGGATCCTGTGTACCTAGCATACTGGTCATACATGGGGATTGCTGAAGGCCACAAAAGCTCTTGGATAAATGATGCAAAATCATCCATTATTGTGATTTCCTGAAAGCTAATCATGATATTTAAATTTCATAACTCATTGAAAAAAAAATCATCATATGAACTACAAAACAACACAAGAATGCAGTTGGAAATATAAGAAAGCTGTGAATATTGACCAATGCCATCTTATAGACATTTCTGGATCTAACAGTGGGATGGGGAGGTGTTTAAAAAATATATATATATATAATTTTATTTAATTTGCCAAGCGGGACAACATGTTCATACCACAACAGAACAAAACTATCTATGTATGCATGTACTAAAACATAATAAAAGTGATACTATTTCGTAGTACAGTATAATTTCAAAATTTGAAACTTTTGCAAAAGGCAATGATAAATAAGGTGATGTATGCCGAGCAAAGCGAGGCAGAAAAAATTCAGGCTTTTATCATTTGTGGAAATTTATGGAAAATGGTTCGTGCCTTAGCTCCTTGGAAAGTATTTTCAGAATCGATTTTGTAATTTTCTAGAAACTCCGTAGTTCCATATTTCAAACACAAAAAAAATAAAAACCGATTAGTATTGAATATTATATAGGGTTATATTTTCAAGTTAAATAAATTTCTAAATATCCACTAAGTGAATGAAGCAAAGGTGTACCAAAGGGGTAATCAGTATCATAAAACCGTAAAGACAAAGACAAAACCGGCAGACAAAAAATCATCACAACAAAACAAACCACATAACAACATAAAACACACACACATAACAACAAAACCGCATTCAGCAACGCGAACTCAAGCCGAAACGAGAGTGAACTCAGGTGCTCCTGAAGAGTAAGCAGTTCCTGCTTGCTATAGCACACACGTCACGTTGCCGAAGATCGATTAAGTGTTGGTCAAATCCGGAAAGGATGACATTACAAAACTCTATTTCAAACCAACATCTGTGCTCATCTGAGAGATAGAAATCCCGTATTTGTATACAAGCACATGGTGTCGTCCGTAAAATTTCTTGAGTGATGACAACAACCTGGGAGCAACGTACCCCTGTGTTAACAATTTGCTTGTCAGCCGTGTGGCTGGAATAACAGGAATTATTTTGCTCGCATGCGAATTTATTTAACTCTCGTGAAGTTTCCCACGAAAAACACCTTACAAGGGTAAGTTCACCACCCTTCAAAAACAGTTTGCCCGTACCAAACATGGAACTTGCCTAGAGTAATAATGAAACAAACATTATCTTTAAATTAAAAAAAAATATCACCCTTTTTGAATTGTAGGTATGAAATTGCTAACAAGGAAGCTATGGGTTGATATAGACTTGATAGTTATGACCAAAAGGCTTAACTTCCACAAAATGGTCGCATGGTACCGCATGGTACCGAAGTTCAAGTTTCTTCTTTTGTACATGTACTGCACATCGTCTGTATCCAAGGTGCTCGAGTTTTGAATACTTTTTTTTCAATACCTTTGCTTTTAGACCTCTCAATGCTTCGATTCAAATGCTGATGATGAGAAGTTAGCACTTGAAATCTGCATAAATAACTTAGTTTTGTCTGCTTTGGTATTTGTAATGTGAAAACACTAGGTCGATGACTGCTGCTGGTGGACTATGGATTCCTATGGGTAATAACAAGCCATTTTGTCAGACATGTCCGAAACACATTTACCAATATTCTTTAAATTGTTTTATCCAAATGCACAAAACAGCTTAAATTCATTTTTGTAAACACCAGGTTTCTTTTCTTGGCAACACACGGTCAATATCCTTGGTTCCTGAATTTGCTATCGTGTTCAAACGATTTGGTCTTGAGCATTTTTTTCAATGCTTTTGATTTTCGAACTTCCAATGATTTGATTTGAATTATGTAGCTGATGAGAGGTTACAACTGGAAATATGCGTAAGAAGCATATCTAAATTGCCTGTTTTATGCCCACTTTTGGTATTTCGGTATTTATTTACATATCCAATTTATTTATTGAATTTGGTTATGGTAACAAGATCACAAGCGTGTGACTGTCAAGCGATATTTTTATATCCCCGCTCCAAGTTGAAGTGGGGTCAATGAAAACCACACAAAAATCAACATTTTAGATAGTGAAAGGATAAGAGTACATCAAACCTTTATTAAAAGACTCTGAAAATATGAAAAAAATCCATCAAGTCGCGTATAGAACATGTAGAAGGAGAAACGGAAACGTTTTGCTTGCCTCCCATTTGATCAACGACATACGTCATTTGATCGATAAGGGAACTCAAAATTACAAGAAAGGGTAAAAAACTGTGAGCCACATCTCACAAAAAAGTACCCCGCTCCAAAGAAAACCAATCTGATCAAATTTAAAAAGAAGTTTACGTTTACAACATGTCACTTACTATTTCTGAAATATTCATGAAAATCCATTGAGAAGTATCAGTGGGTTTAGGAGGATGTGCTGATATGAGATTGGAACCTTAACAGAACAAGAAAAGGACGGAAAGAATGGACAACCTTATCACTGTATACCTTTTTTCAAGCGGGGCATAATAAGAGAAGAGCCTTTCAGACAAATTATCTGAAAATACAAAAACGTTCTCTAAAGAGTTTAGAAAAACGAACGGATCGACGTAATTGTTTTTAAAAATTAATCAAATTTTGCGCAATAGAAGTTTAGAGATATCAGTCTGTTACCATGCTGTTCTTGTGGGTTTTATTTTTATTTTCAAAATGTTTCATTATCTGTCAAAACGATGATGCAATTTTAGACTTCAGATATGGTCGAAAAAAAAATTAAAGGGGCACAACTCTTTAACGATCCTGAAATGATCCATTTTTGTAGATCTCAATTAGCTGAACAATTTTGTTATGGTAACGTTTTTCTAGCATTAACGATTTTCAAAATATACAACAAAATGGTTAAATTTGTCTATTTTGACAATTATCGGAAAATAAATCCTAAAATATGTTGTTGAACAATGTTGACTCACCATGGAGTTATGGTTACTCCATGGAATCAATAAAGATATCTAAAAAGCTTTAGTGCTGAGGATTGAATGTTGTTAGGATTTTCTCTATGGTTGTGCATTTTAACCTATTTTTCAAATTCTCTGGCCAGAATCAGCAACTGCAATCAGCAAAAGACATGCAAATTTAGTTTAAACATATTTATTTATCCTGGATTGGGAAACAAGCTTAATGCTTATGTAAATCCCTCTCCAGCTAGCAGCTTGCGGGTGTGGCCTTTGCAGCGGCCCCCATTGAGCCTACTCTTATCGAACTCTACAAAGGGGTCTTTAACGTGCATGGGGTATTGCTCTCCACATACACGGGACAACCTTTTTTTCGTCCCTTCCGAAGGACTAGCATCGTTCCTTGAGACCATCCTCGCAAATGGTGTCAAGAGAGAGTCGGAAAATTGGTTCATGAAATTTTCACCCGGGACGAAGATCGAACCACGAACCTTGGTGTTAGTAGCCCGACGCGTTAACCACTACACCACCGACATGCAAATTTGTTTCCTTAGACAATGATGTCTTGGTACGTTTTTGAATAGCATAGATTCGCTTTTTGTGTCATTGTTGTAAAGATAAGTAAGTCTATAAAATGTCATGAACATCCAATGAAGAATCAACAGGATTCGTACGTAAATGAAACCTAAGACAGAAGACGGGCCTAACAAATCATAAAGCAGCTGTTTTTTCTTTATATATATATATAATCTAAATTTAAAAAAAGTAGTAGCACAACAAATACTTAGACAAATATTGTACAAATTGCAGTAAATTAGGTAAAAGCAAAGTGCATCAACATCTTTTGAGTCGGTAAAACTAAAACTATAATATGTTCAAAAGACATAATGCCCCCATCTTGCAACATTTTGGACGAACAGACCGGAACACTTTATGTCCCTCTACTTTCGTAAAATTGCATTAAAAATTCTGAAATATCCTTTCCTAAAACTAAATATAATTTAACAATTTTAACTAATAATTTAGAATAATCCCTCCAAGAAAGAATCCCAGTCAAAACCTGATGTTGCTTTCGATATACATTTTTGACAGTTTGTGGTTATGATCCTTGCATTCATTGGTTGTGGGTTGCGATAGTTGTTAATGAGGTCTTCTGATCCTTTGTAATGGGTTTTTCCAAGATTTCTGAACTCATTCAACTGAAATGAATTAAAAATATTATAAATGACAGTTTTTCTGTTTCATATTATACTTCAAAGAATATTAGAATTTTTTTTTCTTTTTAATGTTTGTTAACAAAAGTATGGAACGAGAATACATGTACATATCGGAAAAACTACAAGTCAGACTTTTTCATGCTTGTGGAGCATTTCAAATGAAAATTACAAATACCAAAACGCGGGTATAAACGGATAGTTATGGGTAAAACCAGATTAAATGACACCACTCCCTTTCATTGCGATCTTAGGTTATGGTAGCTTCATAAACACTACACGGCTATATGACACGATTTCAGAGTGGGGGATCATTTCATTACAACATTAATTTTAAACAAAACTAGTTACATAATTCATGTAATTATATACAATAAAGAGTCTTTTTTTAAGAAAAAAAAGGATTTTTCTACCAACGACCAAAGATTAAACTTTTTGTTTGACAGTATGAGACATTTTTTCTAACAAAGTTGGTCTAAAAATATATGAAGTAGAAACAAGAAGACAGTTGTGTCTTAAAAAAAGAATAGTAAAAGCTCTGGCAAAAAATTGTAAAATGTCCCCAAAAATATGTACATGAAGGCGAGGTATCATGAATAAGGCAATGTAATAACTTTGAAAATGAAAACTGTCTCTAACGTTCATGTATATAATTTAATTCAACGATGACCATTCGGGTCAAATTTGAGATGCAAATTAATCCAAGAACGACTTATCAGTGGTAAAAAATGTACTCTCAAATATTTTGAGATATATTTTGGATATCCAAAATTCTCTTAATTGCTTTTAAAACTGCTTAAATCAGTGCATGTTAGTTTAACCATGTTAACAATGCGCCCTGTGACAATATTGCATCATATATCAACCAATGATTCGGAATTGTTTTTTTTTATTTCTAAATGCCCTATAATATATTATATGTATATATCTCACCTGACTTTCCGAAATGTTAATCTTTTCCTTAAATATCGTCCAAATGACGCTTTCATCACATGTTGGTGTAGTAAGGCTACCGTAGTACCTATAGAAACAATCCGTTGAAGGAAACAGCGAATTCAGATCAAATGTGGTTAGCAAAACATGGTCATCTGAAATAGTTTTAAAAACATTATCATAATTGTTGCTTTTTAATAATGAATACAAAAAAAAATGAAATTTAAAATGCAATTTATATTATAATATATAAATATGTCAAAATTTGAACAATGGCAAACTAGCTTGTTTATGCTGGACTTGGAAACCAACTTAAAGCCTATCATACGCGAGTTGCTCCCCAGGTTGCAGTATGTGAGCGTGGTCTCATTAAGCCAACTCTTATCAATCTATTCATAAAGGATTGTTTGAGATAATAATTGCTCTCAAAATATATTGGACAATGTCCTTTTCGAAAGACTAGGGGGAAACAGCGGTACCAATGGGGTATCCGAATGTCAAAAGTCCGAGACAAAACCAGTAAACACCAACAAGAACGGGACAAAACAGACAACATGTAAAACATGGAAACACAAAATCACTGAATGTCAATCAACAACGCGAACTCCGGTCTAAACGAGAGTGAACTCATGTGCTCCGGATGAGTAGCGTAGGCATCGTCTCTTGAGACCATTCTCGCAAATAGGTCAAGAGATATTAGAGTAAATTAGTTGGACTTTGAAATGTTCAACCCTGGCAAAGATGGAACCACGGATCCCGGTGAAGTAGGACATTAATTTAGTATACCTTTGTGTTGTATTTTCTTCAGATGGCTGATAATTTCATCAAAGTTTGCATTGTGTTTTCCAACCTAAAAAACCATATTGTATTGTTTTACAAATGAAAAAAAGACTTAAGGATCAAAGTGAAAATTCAATCTGGAACAACTTAAAGTAAGAACTCCCAACTGTTACTCGGACTAGTAAAACATATAGATTCAGCGTTAAAAGTGTGTTTTAAAGGGTCTATCTATGACTTTTTCAGGACTGAATTTGAATTATATGCATTTTATTTAGACCATGGGCCTATTGCAAAACCGCGAGCAGCGCCTACTGGCATCCTTCAAGGCTGCTGGCGGTTGTCCATTGTGGTTTTTCTGAATTCCCGCTTGATTGTGGGATGTGACTTATTCCACATCTCATTATTTTCTATTTAAAATACTTTTCTATCTGAAATTTGACTTTTACCTGCTTAAAATATAGCATTCAAGATAGCACACTGGTTTAGGTCTTTAAATATGAAAATGTCGTACATGACACAGAAATATGAGCCAATTGTTGAAATTAACAAATATGGTATACCTTAAAAAGGAACCCAAGGACTGCCAAACCATTTCTATGTTTCATGGCTTCTTTTACTCCACCACTGAATCTGCTAGAATGAGTTACGACATGCATCTGAAAAGTCATTAATGACAAAAAGAATCAATAAGGGATCATTGAACTTGAAAAGGGCCATGTTATTTCTCATAAAAAAAAACGTGGATTTGGGTTTTTAATATAAAATGGGTTAGGTTATTGATATATTGATATAAAAAAAGAGGGTGGGTTTGTTTTTTGATAAAAAAGGGTTGGGTTTTTGATTAAAAATATTTTGGAAAATATTATGAAGAAGGATTTCTGTCAAAAAACTAATTCTGATAATGTTAAATATTTTACCGTGACTCACTCCATTAAAAGATTGAATACTATTTCCACATTAAATTTTTTTTTTATCAGAAATCAAAGTTATATTGTTTGTCCCTCAATTATGTAAAATAAACGTGAAGCGTCTGACAATTCGAAAAACGAGCAAGCTTATTGAAGATTTTCCGCGCTTTACATTTGAACTTTATAAGGGGAAAGATTTCTTTCCTGTGTGACAATGGAGAAAAATGACATTTCTTCATGTGCATCTTCATACAATGTACTTCCTCCATGATGTAAAGTTTCATCAAATCCACTAAGCGTGTTATGAAATGTTTTGCTTAAATACAGTCCAACTATATCACTGTGTGAAACTTTATAAAAAGGAAATTAGTCATGCAGTTTAGGAAAAGTTGAAATTAGAAGACAGACCCTATAGGTCACTTAATGTAAAAAAGGAAAATTATATACCCACCTCCATAGGGAAATGTTCTCCATTGATCTCGTGTTCTGATCCTCTGCTGTCTTCTGACCCCCAGTGGAAATGAAACTGTTCAACATGATATTGACCAGGAAGTCTCCCTCCAGAAATTTCAAGCCCCTTTCCCTTCAAATTCACCTGGACTGAAAAACAAAATAAATATTCACAGCAAATACTCCTGCTCAAAAAAAATATAATCTGATCAAATTTTGATATTGAAAGTGAGTATTTGGATCATTTAACGTGAAAAATTACATGAAAATCAATTCAATGAAAAAGAAATTGCCGATAAGAGATTGTTTCCTTGGGGTGTAACAGGCACACGTTAGGATAGAAACTCGGACTGACGGGTGCCCCTTTAACTAGATACTTAGTATCCTTTTTTCTAAAAGTGTTTTATTAAATATTTTTTTAAATTTCATATCTTTTTCAATGATAATGTATACGCCTTTATTATCATATATAACTGTTCTCTTTCCTATCTCACAAATATGTGACAATTGAGTTTTACTGTTAATCAAATGCCATATTTTAAGGAGAAATTCGAGAGCAAGTTTGTGTCTTACACCCTGTCTGTAACAGGGTGAATCCAGACACGTGAAGTTCTAGTCTAGTATACCCATGTACTATACAAAGCAGTTAAAAAGAGGGGGGGTCATGTTGTTGTTTTATTAATTTCTAAAAATCTGCTCAAGTAATTTAATTACCTGCATGCCCATTATTCTTGATATCCATTTTGACCTTTTTAGCTACTGAAAGTCCGACAAAGTTGAATTTGTTAAGAGTATAGTCCATCATCACCTGATTTGTTCGTATGTCAATAGGAGATTGTTCCCATCCATCACATTTCGGGAAAATATTCTTCCATTTTTCTGGTTCTGTTGTAAAATAAGTTATTAAAATTATAAGGATTGATTGTTTGGTTGATTGACTGGTTGGTTGGTTGGCTGGTTTGCTGTTTAGTTGGTTGATTGACTGGTTGGTTGGTTGGCTGGTTTGCTGTTTAGTTGGTTGATTGATTGATTGATTGATTGATTGATTCTTCTCGACTAGATAAGGAATGAGGAACAAACTTTTGTGAATAAAAAAAAACCAGTCACTTATGTAGCTATATAATCAAAAGCCCAAGGCAACATTATCAAGATGAGAAATATTTTTTCTTCATGTTAACTCCCACTTTAGCAATATTTGACATTTTGAAACTCATATGTTTAATTTTGTTGAATACTTAAAGTTTATGCTACAAGTAGCTATATGATTGGATGGACCTGTATATAAGAATCGTTTGCAAATAGGTGAAAGAAGCAAAGAAGCACTTATTAGGCATTCGAGTGTCAAAAGTCCGAAAGGGCAACGACAAAACCGGTAACTGACACGAACAGCACAAAGAAACACAAAACACAACATCAACCGAACGGGAATCGACAACGCGAGCTCAAGTCGTAACAAGAGTGAACTGAGGTGCTCCGGAAGAGTAAATGGTTTCTGCCTGCTATAGCACACCCGTCGTGTTGCAAATTTCAAATCAATTGAGATACGTAAACTCCATAAGGGTAAAACTGGAGCGGACGGAATGTTGCTACACAAGAAGAGAAAGTCGGTTGACGATTGGAAAGTTGAAGTCATCACGTTTGTCATAGAAATATCACATTATCTCTAATTTGAAAACTACAACTTTGAAATGTTTATCTAGGTAACAATATTATTTTTTATAAAATTTCATAATCTAAAAAAGTATAATATTACACACACCATCACTTTTTACATTGAAATAAAGCAGTTCGAAAAATAAATCAACCAATGAATGGTCTTTTTTACACATAAACTGGACAAATAACAAACTGCCAATGTATCTACAATTCAGGTATATGATACCTTAAGTAGCCAAAGGGACTTATTAAATAAATTTTTGCTGAAATTATCTTTAACAGATCGCCGACAAATTGATCATGAGCAGCCAACATCCTTCATACGTTTTTCTCTATTAAATAAGGACATTCAATTTATTCAACTTTTCATAAAATCAAACATGTTTGTATAGTTTTCTGACTCGTCATTAATGACATGGTTAACCCTAATACGTTGTCTATACTTACTAACACCATTGTGATATCCCCACTCGTGAACTGAAAAGAAAAGAAAAACATTGAAATTTGGAAAAGAGAACGAAATATGCAATTTTTTGCCTCCAAAGGCGGATCTAGGTCCAGCGTACCGGGCGCCCCCCCCCCCCCCCGTTTGACAAAAAAAATGGTATAGGAACTGAAGGAAACAAGAGGTCCCAGAAGGCTTTTTTAATAATTGCAACCCCCCCCCCCCCGTTTGCAAATTTGCAAATTTTTGGATCCGCCACAGGCCTCTATAAAGCCTTGAATTATTTTGATACTGCAAAAGAGGGACCAAAAATGAATCCTGTTAGACACATTATTGTAAAAGTATAAAGCAATTCGATAACTGGAACTTATGTTACAGTGGGGCCACTAAAGTTAACAGAAAAAGCTGACGCAAACGACGAAATAGACAGCATCATACCATTCTGCATGAATATGCGCATTTTTGTTATTTGTAAAAATGTTATGACACACACAAAAATAAAAAATAAACAAACAAACGTAAAATCTCCTTAGTAAATGTGTATTAATGTATTATTCTTTCTTATCAAGTTAAATACTGAAGGGTAAAACCGTATACTGGGAAAAAATAGCGCTTTTCTTGTATTTTAATTTACTTAGATGTAACGCTTACAAATTATGAAAGCTACGCCGAGCGCAGCATAATAGACCGCCACATGTTGAACCCTGTATGTTGTAGGCCCAATACGGGATAGTTCATTGCCCATGAAAGCGAAGGAAAAGTGCAAAATAAATCAAAGCAACTAGCACATCTAGTTGACAGAATTTAATGAGGAATTAAATAAAAAAAAAGGAAATTTAAAAAAAACAAACGAATGAATGATTTTTGGCGCTTTTTTCTAAAACAGTAAGGGCCACAAACCACAAGCACATCATCAACCTTCCATTATAAACACTATAACAAAATATCATAACAATCAATCAATATTTACTCAACTTCGTCAAGTTAACGCACAGAAACCAAATGTCCCTAGACTACACAGACGCCACAGACGACAAAGGCGACATACGACAAAGGCGACATAGCCGCACAAAACTTTGGCAGTTGTATAAAAACCTTAACCCCTGTAAAAACATGATAAAAATCGTAAAATAAAGTGTCATGTGTAATGTTTAAGTCTCACAAGAGACGCTCTAACCAAACGCTGAATGACAATCTAGCTTAAGTTAAACTAGAATACTGGGAAAGTACAAAGGGGTGTTTTCGATTCGACGGATTAATTAACATGTAACTTGAAAAAGTAAAATGGTACTAAATCACTATATAACATTTTAGATCTTTAACCCATAAAAGCGCTCGATGTTTAGCGATACAACAAATGTGGACAGGACAGATGGACAAAGCTTCTCTATACTCAATAGCTATAGCTATATTAAATATAGTCACAGTTCCAAATATATAACATCTACAAGTTTAAGGTTAATGTGGACACCTATACTGAAAAAAAAAATTGTCATTAAACATTTGATTTTATGGTCTAAAATAAAACATGTTAATAATATCCTTTATTTAAAATAAAAATAAGGATAGGTCACCATGCTCGTTTTTGCAATATAAGTGATTAAAGTATGCCTGAATTACAATAGATTATAAAGGAAATGCCAAATTTTAGGCATAAAATCATGTCTCAGAAAAATTCCTTACAATAGGATCTTGTTTTTATTTTGTCAAAAGTTATATTTTTACCTATATATTAAAATAAAACATTGAAAACAGGGGGTCACCAGCTTAGATTTGTGTCTACCATTCAATTCCATTGTAAATTTAGGGTAATTTTGAAGTGAGTTATCTCCCTTGTTTTTGTAAAAAAATGCGTTACTCAAGAAACGATTGATGCAATTGTTAAACAACTGAATATTTATTGCCCATTTCAATAAATTCAAATAATCTATTTCTTATTATTGATTTTATAGACACTGGTCTTAAATTTTGCATTTTTAAAGGTAAAAAAGTCATGTGACACCTGTCTGTATTAACCTTAATTGACTCGTCGTGGACTCTTTAAACGAAAATCGAAATGTTAATAATTATCTGGAATAAGGAGAATATAAAGTTATAAAAAGTATTGAAACCGGCTGCTTTTAAAATCATCGAAGAAGCTGCGAGCCGTGTGAGGTACCGATGGGGCATTAGAATGTCAAAATTAGGAAAGGAGAAAGACAAGATAGGTAAAAACAAACGAGAACAGCACAAAGAATCAGACAACATAAAAACACACACAAAAACTCGTTACGAGAGTGAACTCATGTGCTCCTGATTGGTTAGCAGTTCCTGCTTGTCGCAATACACGTGTCGCGTTGCAAACGATTTAAGAATTGAAAAAGTCTTAAGACATATCATATAAAACTAGATCTGAAACAAATCAAAGTTTCAATAAAACATTTACATATTTTTTTTTTTAGAATCCCAAAGCTATCTGCTTTCCTAAAATAATATGAACATGCTATATTTCAGTGTTTATTATACATACATACCCGCACCCTCGCTCAGAGTAAGACTAATCACAAATGGAAAGATTCCTAGCAGCAATCTCCAAACCATCCTGTTAAGGCTTCAAATACAAAATATTCAGACCAATTGAAAAATTCAGTTTTTAATCAAATCATACAAATTCATAATAAAGCAAAGCAATTCATAACGTAAGTGGAAATTACGTCAATGGCTCAGGACAAATAATCGTAAAAGAAGCAATTAGTATTTTACTCGTTTCTGATGGTCGCTAGATTCTTTTAATCGTAAGCATAATTCGAATATTAATGGAAAAGTCCGTTTTTAAATTTGCATTTTGTTTAGTACGCCAGAGTGCGAATAAATTTAAAAAGGTGATATTGTAGCTTATGTCTTTTAAAGGTAAAAGTTCGAACAGACAGGGACCGAAAACGACCTTAGTGGAAATAGGTAAATAAAGGTCACTTTATCTAATGCTAAAAGTACCGTTTAACTTCTTTGACTCAAACTAAATTCAACATTCATACAATGAAATTTGATACATACATGTATATTTAACTGTTTCAAAAAGTATATACGAAGTGAAATGCCATATTTTATTCTGACCATTTAACCTAAAAAAAATATATAGTATAAACAAGATGTGTTTTTACAAAATAAAAAAAAAATCCTGTCCGACTTGGGGGCGCAAACACCTCCCTCGTTGTAGGGAAAGAACACAACACTTCACTGGACATTTAACAATTTGGAATCCAGGTCCACGAATATTATTAGCTGTACATTGATACATTCCGGCATGACTTCTGTTTATTTTCTGAATTTCCAGGACTGATGAGTTGCTTTCAAACATATTTGGTCCAGTCCATCTGAATGAGCAGTTCGGTCTACAGTCCGATGTACAGGTTATAGAACCAAAATTGTCCCCTTATAATGCGGTAAGGAAGAACGGACCATATGCGTGTTTAATGTAACGACAGATGGGCCATCTAAAGACAAAAATATTAGCCTTAGAACTTGAAAACACGATCACGACTGAATTGCCTAGAATTCTGGTCCATGAATATTCTAAGCTTGAAAAATGCGACCACGGCTATATTGTCTATACAATCTGGAAACATTGTCAGTTTTTTTAGCAGCCTTGGGTTCAAATGTACGGATTAAGATTACATTTAAGGTAATAAAAATTTTCACCATATATCTTCTACTACATTGTCTGTAAACATTTTCTATTGCAACGAATGTAATTATGAAATGTTGTCGTCGCCCGGTAAAATCTTCTGTGCGAATTTACAAGTAAACAACTTACTGAACGAGAGTCCATGATTTAATTTGAGTTTGTTTGGTAACTAAGTTTCTTTAAAAAAAAAACAACAAAAAAACGGGATACTTGCATCTTCTGGACATCGGAACTTTTTCATCTTTAAAGTAATGACTTTTAACGTGCATAGTTATTGTGTTCAGAGTCAGTCCCAGTAGTGTACCATTTGAACTTAGAAGAACGAGCAAAAACTATAGGATTTTTATTAACTTATTTACCCGGGGGGAGGGGTAACTTGGTAACTTTTTGGGTTGGGATGTGCCATTTTCGATTTGAATTCAATACCCATATTTATATAAAATTGAAAATTTTTAGATTTTATTGCTGATGCAGAATTTCTTGGGGGCATATCTATGTAAAATTGGACAAATAATGACCCATATTTATATGAGACCAGATTTCTTTCAATGAAAATTGAATAGCATACACATTTTTATATAAAAATGTCTTAAAACTATACCCATTTTAATATAATTTTTCCAAAAAAACCTACCCATATTTTTGGTACATCCACGTGCACCATTATATAGGAAGTTAACCCCCCCCCCCCCGGGCTTATATAATAGCAGAAATGTTCAAATTCTTCTTTTATTTACTGCTACAACTTTTGTTTTCATCAAAAATTAAGATCGAGAAAATATTTTTCAGAAAAAAAACAAAAAACAAAGTCCCCCCTTCAAGTTGTTCCACACCTGATAAGCCTCACCTGGGGGAGTTCACGAGAGGTGAGCAAAACTTACCAAGATTCACTTGGTAAGGTATTTAAACGGGATATGTTTTAGACCATTTTACGTGAACTCACCAAGCTTATACCACTATTAACAGGGGTGTGGTCCCGGATAAAATAAAAAAGCTCCACCAAGCAGTTGAATTGTTTGGGATAGGTGCATGGTCATGATGGAGTCAGAAAAGAATTACATGATAAATAAAGTAGGGACGGGAAGATTATTTCTACTTACGATAATCAACCGCATCATGCAAATGATGTTTACAAAATCAAGTGACGTCCGTGCATGCCGTATCAAGCACTGAAATAATAGTGACGTCATATTCATATCACGTAAATAAATCGGCAATTTACGGAACAAACGGAAATTACTCCGGAAATTACCGATCGCAATAGATTTATGTGCACATTGTAAAGAACCCTAGTTGTGGAACCAGTTGCGTGATCAAACTTTTTGCTGTTTGAGTACTTTTTGGTCAATGCTTTTTTGTTTTTTGACCTTCCAATGTTTTGATTCATAAGATGATGATGATATGTTACTCCTTGAAATATACAAGTCATACACTAGTATCAGCATATCAACCAAATTACCCATTTTTATACCCGTTTTTGATAATTGTATTATGAAACAGATAATGATAATGTGAATTTTATTATGTAGCCACATAGGCCGACTTCACATGGAACTCGAGTTTCAACCCGGGTTCCATGTGAACGGAAATAGAACTGACTCGGGTACAGACTCTCGGGTTCCGGAAGTACAAGGCCCCATCTATGTATATCTTTCTTTCAAATTTCATTGGATTGACGTCATCTCATCCGGGATACAGAGTCGGTCTCGACGAACATCTAACGGCGCGAAACTTAATCCAATTAGAGAAGGTCTTACATATGCACATTTAAACCTTCCCTTCTCCCGAGATCCAAGTGAAGTTGACCTATCTTATCATAGAATGAAAATACTTTCTGTAAACTAAATTTCTATGCCCAAAGTCTAAGAGCGCTTATTAGAATGTGTACAGTCATATGTAAGTCTGTCGTCGATTGCATCTATCACGTCAGGCGTAGCAAAATTTATTGTCTGGAACTTTGTTGTCATTTGTAATTTAAATTCTTAAGGACAATTGTGTTACACACCTCATGATTACTAACTGGCCATTTTATAAACTCATAAATAAAACCATTTATTTGTATAGAAGGAAGCTTAACCAAAATCGGTTTTTGCGAGTCAGAAAATTTACAATGAATATTTATTTTCTATATACCATATTAAATAATCTTTGGCCAGATTATTTTTTTTTTCTTGAAGGTAGAGGCCAGATTATTTTTTTTTCAACTTTTTCCACGCCAGAATATTCATTCACAAAAACTGCCAGGCCCTCCTCAAAATCAAATGGTCGTCCCCTAATGTTAAAGTTAAGATTCTTTTACATAGAATCCCAGCTTGAGAATTTGTTTGTGTTGCCCAGTATGCTAATTTTGGTTTTTATTGAGAATGGGAATTAATTTAGGTGCTCACAGTCTTATAAGAACCATATCCTCAATGTCAATCCCCCCTTTTTCTTCACACTGAGGTGTTAAGTTCAGCGTAGGCAAGAGATTCTTGAGAAAAACCTAAACCTAGCCAAAATCACATCACTGCGAGTAACATAACGGTAGTATCTATACATAAATATATCGTGCATATTGCATTTATTGTCATTTTGTCATATTGGTGTTTTTTTTTCAATCCAAAATAATCATACTCTGAAATTTCTATTCGAAAAAACAACAGTCGGATATATTGAAGAACGAGTATAGCATCTTAGCAAAGCTGGAACACAACGCACATGCATTGTTGTTAACCGTACGCGTGAGTTTCATGTCCATATTTGGTCATTTCTGCTTATATCGAAGAATAAACGAGAAGCGATAATGATATTCTGGAATGATTTGTCGCCGCGGCGCCGGAAAGTAAAACCCATATCACGCCTTCTGCGATTTTCGTCGCATGCAAGACTAAAATTGAGTACGTGAAGCCCTTAATGTTATTCAACCAAACATCAACTTAAACCCATACCAACACTTTATATATCAATTTATTTTGAACAGACAACGCAGTTTGCAATCCTGTTATCAGCATAGGGAGGGCAGGGTAGTGGTCCACATTTATACCCAACGGCATAAACAAGATGGCCATCCTGACTAACATGCCCGGAAGGGGTGAATTCAGGATTTTTATCAACGCAGATATATCTTGAAGCAGAATGTCCTCGACTACCTGATCCTAAAATTCCAGAATATTCTAAATTCCAGCCTGGAAAACAAAGTTTTCTGCCTGGAATCATTACAACGGATGATGAGCTAGTTTTCCGACAGAGGGCGCAGGGCATGTCCTCGTCCGCAGAATTTGACGCAAAATGATTTCTTTCGTATTCAGTTCCGTACAAAAGTGAATCAGTTTCCGAGAATGTTATGTTTGTGATTTGTGGGTCATCAGGTAAACAGAGATAGTCAGCTGGACCGCCACGATAATTGGTAGAGTCTGGATTGTAGTAATTCTGTCCGGCTGCATACCCTAAAACAAACAAATCCCAAAACTAGAATGATTTTCGGAACATATAACTTTTAACATTTTTATCATTATATTTTATATTTAAGAAATACTAGATTGTGAATAGAGCCTTCGAAAACCGAAAAAGCATCAATGTTGACACTAACTCGGGTCTCACTACTAGCAAGCTAATAAATCCTTTTTTACAACTCACTTATTAATCCATTCACCAAGGGTCTT
This sequence comes from Arcuatula senhousia, assembly GCA_963971305.1. Classification (NCBI taxonomy): domain Eukaryota; kingdom Metazoa; phylum Mollusca; class Bivalvia; order Mytilida; family Mytilidae; genus Arcuatula; species Arcuatula senhousia. The sequence continues at coordinate 34,167,475 of OZ020308.1, forward strand.
TTTGAAATTAATGTTTTCACATGATTAATATCTATATGATTGTTATATTTTATGGATGATTATTGTTTGTGATATATGGACTTGCGTTTTTATGTCCCATTTACGAAATGAGGAGGCATACTATTATCGTGTTCGGGTCCGTTCGTCCGTTCGTCCTATATGTTGCATTGAATCTTTTGGACATATTTTTGTTTTGTTATTTTTTTAATTGGAAAATTTCTTCTGCCACGTTCTTTACAATTACTAAGTACTAAATAGATAATAATGAAATAATGGAATAAATTTAAGAGACACAACATCAAAAAATAACTATAAAGTAGCTTTTAACTATTTTCAATGTTTACATAATTCATTCAGGGGTGTTTTTATGGATTTAATAACTCAAGCGCTTCAAATAACAGAGACCAATTAAATTATTTTTGATTCAGATCAAACAGACCTCACCTTTATACACAAGCTCTGTTCCTGTCCCTTCGCAGACCGTTCTTCCCCATCGGATGTAGGTAGCTCCATAGTCTGAAAATATGGAATATAATTAATTTCGAAATATGATTTGAAGATATTGGAAAAAAAACCAAATAGTTTTTTTTTCTTTAGCGAAAAAAAAACAAGAAAAGAAAGAATCCGCCAACGAAAAAGAAAATAACGATACAAGCCAAAACATTATAGCGATGCCAATTCGATGCATAAAAGCGATAATTTTGGATGTTACGAGATGGAATACAACTGTTTTTGTGTACATGCATCCACGATAGAACAAGAGGCTCCCAGGAGCCTGAATCGCTCACCTGACATATGTGCCTGAAGTAAAGGTTATTAGGCAAATTCTATTTGAAGTTGAAAGTGTCATAAGATTAATAAGGGGGTCATTTGACAATATGGTGGATCTTAAGGTGCTGATGACTTTGTTCTCAATCAAATCTAAAAATCTGTCACCTTTTTTGAGTTATTAGCAAAACAATGCAGTTTAACCTAATGTTCTATTTTTAGCCACAGCAGCCATGTTTTACAACCAATCAAAAATCCCCACATTATTTCTATGCACCTAATGCTAATAAACAACACTAGCAAGTCTGGTTCCAATTGGACTTAAAGTGTCAGAGGAGTTAACGTTTTCAATGTAATGAGGAAATGCTTTTTAAATGCTCAATTTGGATGTTCTAAGGACAATAACTCCTCAAAGGAAAGGTCCTACAACGTTGACCTTATTACATATTTTGTAGATCTTGATGTGCTTAACAATATGCAACTTAAATTTCTCAAATATCTTGTATAGTTTTCAAGATATTGAGCTAAACAGGTGCAAAATTTGCAAAAAATCCACAAAAAGGGCAATAACTCCTACATGGGTTGTTGGATTTTCTTCAAAATTTCAGAGCTGGTAGATTTTGAAGTGCTGATCACTTTTGTTTCCAATCAAAATTTTAAAATCTGTCACCGTTTTTGAGTAATTTGCAAAAAACTGCCATTTACCCCTATGTTCTATTTTTAGCCACAGCGGCCATGTTTTACAACCAATCAAAAATCCCCACCTCAGTTCTATACACCTAATGCTAATATACAGCTATATCAAGTTTGGTTGCCATTTGACTTAAAGTGTCAGAGGAGTTAACGTTTTCAATGTAAAGAGGAAATGCTGTTAAAATGCTCAATTCTGACGTTCTAAGGGCAATAACTCTTTAATCTCTTAATTTTCTATCCTAAAAGAAAAGGTCCTACAACGTTCACCCTATTACATATTTTGTAGATCATGATGCGCTTAACAACATGCAATTTAAATTTCTCAAATATCTAGTATAGTTTTCAAGATATTGAGCTAAACAGGTGCAAAATTTGCAAAAAATCCGCAAAAAGGGCACTAACTCCTACATGGGTTGTTGGATTTTCTTTAAAATTTCAGGTTAGGTAGATCTTGAGGTGCTGATCACTTTTCCCCTGCCAGAATTTTGATATCTGTAGCCGTTTTTGAGTTATTTGCAAAAAAACTGCATTTTACCCCTATGTTCTATTTTTAGCCATGGCGGCCATGTTTTACGACGAATCAAAAATCCCCACATCAGTTCTAAGCACCGAATGCTAATGAACAACCATACCAAGTTTGGTTGCAATTGGACCTATGGTGTCAGAGGAGTTAACGTTTTAAAAAGTTTACGGACGACGGACGACGGACGGACGACGGACGCCAAGTGATGACAATAGCTAAAAAGGAATGCATGCAAAAAAGGTTTAGCTGCGATCGAAATGCAGGAGTTAAAAAAAAAGACATAAAGACCCAATTTCAAGAGATGTGCATCTCTACATTATATCAAAAAGATTGGAATGCCAATTGAATTGCAATTGTTAATTAGTAGGAGTTCCGTTTAAGAGATGGTTACCCTAAAAAGTAACGGGACCCGTAAGTAATATCCCCAGTTAACAAAGCCGGATTAAAATAATTACCTTTTGGAGTAGCTGTGTCAAGTCTGGTTACAATCTCTGTCAATTTTTGGTTTTGCTGCTCCAAATGAGTAAGACGAGCTGCAATCGCATCTGGGTCATTGATCAGAAGTCTTTTGACTTCGTCTTTGATGTCTTTTGGTGGCTCACACCTTGAATGAATGACACGAAGAAGGAAACAAACTATGAAAAATGAAAACATTCTGCTGGTACTCACTTAAACAAATGCCTTATATTTGTAGTTATTTCTTAACACTGTACGTTCCTGTTACTGTCTTATCTTTTTGTAATATGTGTCAATTTGAAAATAAATGTAATCTTGTTTTGAAGATTTTCTTTTTAGAGTGATTAAAACATAGAACTTATAACTTCATTTTACCATCAAAAACAAATAAAACATCTGTATACCTTAAAAACTTTAAAAGTGACAGTGTTTTCTCGTGCTGTTCAGAATTGTTCGTGTTTACCGGTTGCCCTTTTGGATTTTTGTCACTCGAATACCCCATTGTTGCCTCTGCTTCTTTCAAACTTCTACATGATTACATGGCTACATACATGCTTCAAACGCCCGAATACTTCGCCCAGGCATACTCAGACACTTCAATCCAAAAATGACTTTTGTTGAGCTTCTTTAGCTGGCCGAATGAGCAAGCGTCTACATACATGACATAAGTGTTCGATTCAAATACATAAAATAAAAGCTAAAACAACAAGGGGTTGCACTTAGTCGTGCTAAGAATACACCCACTCGACCACTCAGAAAAAAGGAAGTAAATGTGCGATTGTCCTGGAAATGGGCGGCACGATACAACTCATCATGCTAAATCTGTATACCAAATTTGAAACTAATCCCTTTAGTAGAAGCCGAGAAATCTGTTACGAAAAATTGTCTACTTTTGACCCTTAAATAAGTCTAAGTCGGCTCAGAAAACAGGAAGTGGATGTTCGACTGACCTGGAAAGGAAAGGCACGATACAACTCATCATACTAAAGCTGTATACCAAATCTGAAATCAATCCCTTCAGTAGAAGATGAGAAATCTGTTACGAAAGTTTGTTACGGACGGACGGACGGACAAGGTGATTGCAATATAGCCCTCTCTCTTACTAGTGGGGGTATAAAAAACAAAACAAAGGGTTATCTGACAAAGTTTTACATTTCATTAAGACAGTAGCACTTTTACCGTTTAAGGCACAACAATTATGTGGGGTCGCCAAACAACATTGACTCAGTAGAGGCTTTTGAAGTGCCTATTATAAGCTTAAGGTTTAGCAGAGTAACAGTTTTTTATCATTTGTTTAAGGCAAAGACATCAATGCCTTCAAAGGACCATTAGTACACCTCAGTTTAGACTTTGTAATTTTGTAATGACTAATTATAAAGGGTAACCGGTTTCAGCAAAAAAACACCTTTCTCAAAATGAAATTTGCAATAGTTTTCATTTTATACAGCCAAGAAACTATACACCTTACAACTTCAACACTATCTATTCTAGTTACCAAGTTATAAGGAATTTCATTTATTTCATTCTCTGTTCCATTTCCACGTTTTAAATAAAAATCGTTCATTGCTATCATCATAGACTTTTATTTCATATGCATATCATACATGTACCAGTAAAAGTTCAGTCAAATTGGTTCCGATAATATTTTTAAAACTCATGTTATGTTGACAGCGGAAAACAACAGATCCCTAAAACTTCATATTTAGATCCACCTAAAAGCTATTTTTCAAATATTTCTTTGTCAACTTTTATGCTCATTTTGGTGTTATCATGTTTTTAGCTCACCTGGACCGAATGTCCATGTAAGCTATTACCATCACTTGGCGTCCGTCGTCGTCTGTCGTCTGTCGTTTGTCGTTCGTTAACAATTTTTCAAAAATCCTCTCCTCTGAAACTACTGATCAGAATTAAATTAAGTTTTCAGATGATCCCTTATAGGGGTTACAGCCCCTTAAAGGTGAAAAATAGCGTTTTTCGATGTTTTTGGCTTATTGAATGAAAACTATTGCAGATAGCGAAAAGCTGTTGCTTGTTTAAATGTTCAGCTCATTTAGCTCTACAAAAGTCTCCATAGGGTCGAAGTTGTCAGATGACCCTTTATAGGGGTTACAGCCCCTTGAAGGCGAAAAATGGTGTTTTTGGCCTATAGAATGAAAACTATTGCAGATAGAGAAAAGCTGTTGCTTGCTTAAGTGTGTGCCTTATATAATGAAAACTATAGCAGATAAATGTTCAACTCATTTTGCTCTACAAAAGCATGCATAGGGTTGAAGTTGTCAGATGACCCTTTACAGGGGTTACAGCCCCTAAGTTAACATGGTTTCATGTTTGTGGCTTATATAATGAAAACTATAACAGATAAATGTTCAGCTCATTTAGCTCTACAAAAGTCTTCATAGGGTCGAAGTTGTCAGATGACCCCTTAAAGGGGTTACAGCCCCTAAATTAACATGGTTTAATGTTTGTGGCTTATATAATGAAAACTATAGCAGATAAATGCTCAGCTCATTTAGCTGTACAAAAGTCTTCATAGGGTCGAAGTTGTCAGATGACCCCTTAAAGGGGTTGGTTACAGCCCCTAAATTAACATGGTTTCATGTTTGTGGCTTATATAATGAAAACTATAGCAGATAAATGTTCAGCTCATTTAGCTCTACAAAAGTCTTCATAGGGTCGAAGTTGTCAGATGACCCCTTAAAGGGGTTACAGCCCCTTAAAGGCGAAAAATAGTGTTTTGGCCTAAAGAATGAAAACTATTGCAGATAGAGAAAAGCTGTTGCTTGCTTAAATGTTCAGCTCATTTAGCTCTACAAAAGCATTCATAGGGTTGAAGTTTTCAGATGACCCCTTATAGGGATTACAGCCTCTAAATTAACATGTTTTCATGTTTGTGGTTTAGATAATGAAAACTATAGCAGATAAAGAAAAGCTGTTGCTTGCTTAAATGTTCAGTTCATTAAGCTCTTAACAAAAGTCTATATAGAGTCAAAGTTGTCAGACGGCCCTTCAAATAATATTTTGCACGTTTTTAGCCTACAGATTGAAAACTATTGCTGAAAGAGAAAAGCTGTTGCTTGCTTAATTAGCTCTACTAAATTCTTCATAGGGTTGACATCAAGACCAGGTGAGCGATTAAGGCTCTTGGTAGCCTCTTGTTTACATTCTAGATGCTTTCAACTTTTGGTTGTGCCCCTTTTTCTGTTGTATAATTTATTACTTAGTTACAACAAGCATGCAAATTTACTTTCATTAATTTTTTTATGTAAGGGACTTTTGTAGTTTTGTTTGTAACTTGTTTTTTTTAGGTTGTATTGTTGTAATGTTGTTTGAGCTTTCATCTTATGCATACAAACTAAATTATTCAGTAAGGCATATGTATATATTTTAATTTTATGGTACAATGGAGCTATTTCTGAGTTTTATATGTGATATTTTTATGTAAAAACAAGTCTTGTTGAATAGTTTTTTACTCTTTTAATTTTGTTATTTACAAAAACATATTTAGGCTATTATATTTACTCAACATTCAAATTATACAACAATTCAACAATTATTGAAAAATAAAGATCACATAATAAATTTCTTGCCAGTTTGGCATATTAATATCAAAAAGAATCTTAAAACTAAAATTATACATATCAGTACTGTAGCAGACCAAATGGACTGTGAGTAATGAGAAAAACTGAGATCATGGTCATTCAACAGGTTCAATAAAACCATACTAAACAAAACACTCAAAAAGAACCCAAAACTGTATAGGATCTGAACAAAAAAACTTTCTAATCCAAACCTTGGTCTCCTAACTTGTCCAAACAAATTTGTTATTGCCAATGGTATTAAGTCTAGACAGCTTTATAGCATAAGTAATGAAATTTTTCATCAAAAGTATCTCTATGGGTCTACATGCCAAAGCTACCAGGAAACAGGCATGACCATGAGTTGAGAACAAAAATTGCCATTACTGTAAATTGAATATGAGAGTATATGAGAATCAAGCATACATATACTGGTTATATCATTTTTTTTACATTATCTATTTCCCACAAAACTCAATACCAAAGTTAAAAATGCAGTTGCTGCTTTAAAGAAATTCCTATAGTCCTTTTTAGAGAGTATTTCCGGACTTGCAGACCTGAGCAATCTTTTACTTATTCACTAGGTTTACGACTTCCGACTTCCGGGTCAGCCTCGCCATTGAAAATCTGTTGAAATTATTGAAAATCTGTTGAAATTAACTAAATTCGTCAACCTCTTAAAACATTTCAAAATCGGTCCGCCACAGTATTAATTTACTATAACATACCTTAACATCCAAGACTTTACTCCAAACCAGTTTATTTGAATCCGGAAGGGGAAATTACGCCAAAAACAGATAGGGATAAATTGATGTTTTCCTTAGCTCAACATTGATCACACAATGTGGCCAACCCACAAAGGGAACTACTCTTGCAAAAATTAAAATAAAAGACTCGGAATCAGAATTTTGGATTACTTTTTCAAAAGGGCTATAATATCTTACCATTAATAACAAGAAATTGAAGATGATAAAATGTGTCAGAGTTAAAAATAACTGGATTTCATTAAACAGGAAGTAGGTGAGCGACAGACCTGAAATAGAATCCCATGTTATAGGAACCCACCCTGATGCTGTATACCAAACATAAAGCAGGGATGGGGTAATCGTAATCAGTAATCGTAATCGATTGTAATTGATTACATTTTCTACAGTAATCATATGTAATTGATAACTGAGTGAAAAAGTGCTGTAATCATGATTATTTTGATAACATTTTGATTACATTAGAAAAGTTTATTATAACATGGATTCTTTTGAAATGTTTCCCTTCTTACATTACAAGAATTATAAATATGATGAACATTTGAATGCATGGAGCTGATTGAATAAAATTCTAGGTAAGTAAAGAAGTATTTTATATTATAAAGTGACTGTGATAAGTGGTTGCTGAGAAAACTATTACGAAAATGTCTTCCACACCCACCGGCCCTATGCCCAACATTCACCATTTTTAACCCAGATTTTTCACTCTGTGAAATCTGGCCAATAAAAATTAAGACATGGTAGCAATACATATATAATGCTTAACAACTTTCACAGGTTTTTATAGATGCTCAAAAATTATTCTGTATTACATGCACTAGTTCTAAGTTTTAATTTAGAATCTGCATGTCACCAAACAGTAACTGAAGGATCAATAATAAAATAACAATACAAAAAGTATACAACAAATACATGTAACTTTATCGAATTACATGAAATACAAAAAAAGGAAAAATGGAATGACAAGTTCAATATACATGTATCATAAATTAAGACAGATGGTTAAAACAATATATCATGGAAAAATATTTCTGTACACATTTAAATAGCACTTAATATTAAGTTGTCAATCTTATTTTAAATTCAAAAACTGTGAAAAGTATAATTGTTCATTTGGATACTTTTTTGGGGGTTTCCTAAATTCATGTTAACAATAAATATAGTTGACTATCTGTTATTGACAATAGAATAATCTGTCAAAGTAAAAAAATGGCTTGATTTTGTGAAACAGGAAGTAGGCGAGTGATAGTCCCACTATATGGGACCCCCATGCTGAAACTGTATTCCAAATATCAAGAGGCTTTGACAAGTACATGTAACATGTGTATTGTCTTAGAAAACTGTTACTATTTTTTTCCCTGCCTGCTTGCCTGGCATTTGCCAATTTATAAACCAGATTTTTTAAATTGAAATCCATGGAATTTAAAACTCATAACAAATTGAAATCCATTGAATTTAAAACCCATTACAAATTGAAATCCATGAAATTTAAAACTCATAACCTTATGAATCATTGATTAGTTATCGCCTCAAAAAATAAGTTATTTCATTTAACATTTGGTGTCTGTGTAATCATAGTATACTAGCATATACATCATTTACATAAAATTTATGAAAATTTCTGTTAAATAGCATTGTAATGCAAGAACATCAATTTATGTTTCACAATGTTAAATTATATATCATATATTTTGTAAATACATCATTATAAAGACATGAGGACATGTCTTCACCATGATAAAATTTCATGTGACATATACTTTTCTTAAATCAATATATAATTATCATGTTTATTGCACAAGAAAAACACGGATACTATTTTTATTACACTGTATTTTAAATAGAAAAATTAACAAAAACATGAAGTTTCATATTCATGATATTAATGGACTAAATTTGCTTTCAAATCATGGTTGCAACGTAAAATCTAAATCCTTCTGTTAAATGGTCTTTTAATAATTTTACAATACTTGAAATTTTAACATCAATTATTTGTTCCTGATTCAAATAAAGAAAATTCAAAATATATTTAATACATTAAATAAATAAAGAAAATTCAAATCATATATAATACCTTAAACAGTATAACAATTTACATAATCATTGAAACATTGACAATCAGAACAGGTTTTGGAACAATCTAACAATACTGCCATATTTATATATATTTCTGGCCAAAACAATATGTGTGCTTCCTGTCCATATCGAAAATAAAATAGTTGTTGGTATGAATACAAATGTATCCTTTTTTAACCTTTTAGTGAACAAGGTGTAGGTTCAACATCAACTGTGTTTACATAAAATGATAAAAAAATGTTTGTGTAGGCATGAAAAACAAAGTTGATAGGAAAACAGGAAAAACACATATATTTTTGTTTGGCCTCTGTTGCAAACAATGGAAACTCTATCTTTAGTATCTTTATAGTTAGCTGCCTCTTGTATCTTGACTCGATCTGTAAAATAACACACTACTGGGAATCTGAAAGTAAAAATCATTGAAGCATTTTCATATTATCATATAGATCTAAAGCCGATAAAAAAATCCTAGATTCTCATCCCCTCTAGCACCCCTCCCCCACAATGGCAAATTATGTCCATTTTGGTCAATTTCTTTCTAAATGACAGAATTTTTTACCAAATAAATAATTTAAAGCCCCATATTTTAAAGAAATGTGGACGACAATCCAAATATTATTTTATTATGGCCTAAGAATCTGACAAACAATTTAACAGACACTGAAGAAGTGTTAAAAAAAATAAAATCATATTTTTCTACCAAAGTGAATACAACCTTTTGCATGTATTTTTTTGCTTTTTTTGTGGGCTTTTTTTTGTAATTACAGACTTGCACAAAAGGCTGCAATCCCTCTTTTCTATGGAATTTGGTTTTTTATGTACAGATTCCTAAACCTCATTCTCTTGTGACACTTGGCATGAATGGATCTCCCTGCCATCCCAAAATTTTATCCCCCTCCCCTTAACAGACAACCATGTATTTAAGTCGCCCAAAACAAAGTTTGGGGGACTTATTGTTTTTGCACCGTTTCTTATTATTATTATTATTTATCTTTTCCTTACGTGATCGTGAACTTGTCCGCCACATTTTTTGAAAACGCTTTGACCAATTAAGATAAAACCTGCTGAGATGGGTGGAGGGTCACTCAGAAGTGTGCAATCCACTTTTGAAATTTTCAAGATGGCCGCCATTTTCAAAATGGCCGCCGTTTAAGATTTTTGGGCCCCTCTCAGATCTCGGAGATGGGTGGATGGATTTTAATGAAAATTGGTACACTGGTAGAGTGATCCTTCCTGAGCAACATGCGGAAAAAAAATTTGACGCGAACACCGCCATTTTAAAATGGCGGCCGTTTTACCACACCCGCCCCCCAAAAACGTCAACTTTGTCCGATTTCAACGAAATTTGATTTCTAGACTTATTTTGATGCACTGATTTGAATGGAATACTATCCAAGGCGATTTTGGGCGACTTATGTGTTGGCATCCCAACACAATCAGCACTAGTTTAATATATTGACTTTATGTCCGAAAATTTGGGCAATTTAGTTTTTATTTGTTTTAAAGGTTTTATTTATTTATATTTCATATTTTGTTTTACCTTTTAAATGTGGCTTCACCTACCATTTATTTACATGTATTTTAATAATTGTGTCTTGTTTTACCTTCATCTTTTTCTTTGACTCTTTTCTTCTTTTTCTTATCTTTCTTTTTCTTTTTATCTTTCTTTTGTTCAGGATCTTGTTTTGCTTTTTTCTTTCCTTTATCATCTTTGCCATCAACTGAGTTATCTGAAAATAAATATTGTTTTAAAAAATAATAATCTATAGGTCTTTTACCATTAATTACACATTTTATCTTATTTACTAAATGAAATATATTCAACTTAATTATTACTTCAGACAAGCTGATACAAATTGTATATCTTTTTATAACATAGATCACAACTTGAAGCCAGAATCCCCTTAACAACATGATGGATTTGAATGACACTTAATATGGGGGGCCCTCAGCCCATGATGAAGACATTTCATTGCTCTCAGATATACTTCAGGGGAGATAATTTAATTTTGGATTTTTTTTGCAATTCAAGTGTTTGTGTTATGGTTTAACACTCTTTTCAACACATCTAGGCCATATATGGCAGTTAGTTTTAATGGTGGATGAAAATGGAGTATTTGGAGGAAACCACTGACCTTGGGCAGGTAACTGACAAAGTTGAGGGAAGTCAGTTTTTGGAAAAAACAAACAGGACTTGAACACTGCCTAAAATGTCTTCTGGACAAATACTGCATGTATATATATAATTACCTTGTGAATCTTGGAGTGCTCCTGCTCTTTCTTCCTTCCTCTTTTTAGGCTTGTGTTTCTTTTTTGGCATCTGACTCATAAATCTGTATTGTTCTGGCAACTATAAATCAAACAGTGGTCGTGTTTACTAACATGTCACTTAATAGTATCAATCATTCACAACATTTAAATGATTACATTAAGATGATAAATCTTGCAACTAAAGATACCAGTATTTACTTTGGTGTTAATAAAAAAACATACAATCATGACTCTAATGACACAGATCAGGCCAGCTCAGCAAGTATTTGTTGGAATTTCATAACTTTTACTATAATCATGTCCTAGTTTTGATTAATAAACAATTAAAGTTAAATGATTCAATGAAGACCTGCTTATGGTTATGAGATAGGCAGCTTAACATAAACATCAGAAAGGTAAACCTTCATGGACAAAAAGATATAAAAAAAAATCATATGTTATGCAACTTCCTGGGCAGGCCATTCATAAGGATGAACTTGATTTTTATTAAGCAAGTTTTCTAACTCTCAGTTTCAAAATTTTTAAACCAAAATCCCTTTCAAAAATAAATACATATCCATTATTGTCCATGTTTATGAATACATTTTATACATGTAAAATTTAACATAACATTATGCTCCTGTAAATAAACAAGGGCAGTAACTCTATACTTACTTCACCAGGATGTAATTTGAAGCCAGCTAAAGCTCCACCAGACAGGGGCTGTAAATCTTTGTACAAGGGCAGTAACTCTATACTTACTGGACCAGGATGTAATCTGAACCCAGCTAAAGCTCAACCAGACAGGGGCTGTAAATCTTTGTACAAGGGCAGTAACTCTATACTTACTGGACCAGGATGTAATCTAAAGCCAGCTAAAGCTCCACCAGACAGGGGCTGTAAATCTTTGTACAAGGGCAGTCACTCTATACTTACTGGACCAGGATGTAATTTGAAGCCAGCTAATGCTCCACCAGACAGGGACTGTAAATCTTTGTACAAGGGGAGCAACTCTTTACTTAATGAACCAGGATGTAATTTGAAGCCAGCTAAAGCTCCACCAGACAGAGGCTGTAAATCTTTGTACAAGGGCAGTAACTCTATACTTACTGGACCAGGATGTTATCTGAAGTCAGCTAAAGCTCCACCAGACAGGGGCTGTAAATCTTTGTACAAGGGCAGTAACTCTATACTTACTGGACCAGGATGTAATCTGAAGCCAGCTAAAGCTCCACCAGACAGAGGCTGTAAATCTTTGTACAAGGGCAGTAACTCTATACTTACTGGACCAGGATGTAATCTGAAGCCAGCTAAAGCTCCACCAGACAGAGGATGTAAATCTTTGTTGGCCTTTGGTGGATTCTCTATCACAGATCTTAAAGAACTGAAGAAGAAAGGAAAAATGTGTGTAACTGATATGTATTAGATTACGTAGTGGTAGAGGTAGAGGTTTACAAAGATTACCAGTTCATGTATATACATTTACAAAACAAACTGGTTTCATGATCATTTATACATGTTATACATTTTTGTAAATTGTATAAACTTATTGACCAATCAGATGGCTAAATGTCATTCAACATTGTTTGAGAGAATAAAATAAAGATTTCTGATCATAACATATCTATTGAGTGTGTATGTTGGCATTTACTGCCTTTTTGACACACCTGTGCCATATAGGGCAGTCAGATTTGATGAAATCCAGAGTACCTCATAAAAAACACGGACATTGGTTTCATGTATGTACATCTGGTAATTGATATACATTGTATAAAAATGTATCTATAGTACTAACCTATTGTCCTGCATACCAGGTGTGTCAATATAACCAGGAAGATGTGGGAGAAATGAGCTGAGCTCTTCCTTTCCTTCCTTCTTACAGAATCTACTGTAGGCATGCTCTAGTCCATAGTGTAACATTAGGTTGTTACTACCTGAAACCTCTGATGCATCTAAAATTAGAAATACATGTAAATAAGTATCAGTGATGCAGATAAGTGCCGGACCTGCCAGACAATGGGGGCAAAATTTAAGCAGGTCCGGCAAGTGATGACATTGTGCAGGACCTATGTCCTGCAAAGTTTAGGATAATTTATTACAGCTAAAGTGGATAGGTCTTGTAAAATTTTTGCAGGTCTGGCAAACTTATCTTTTTTGCAGGACCCAATGTCTGGCATGAAAAAAAGATTATCTGCATATCTGAAGTATCAATAAGATTTACAGTCTTCGTAAAAACACAATCTGTACAAACTACACAACTTTTAATAAAAAGCTACGCGAGCGCAGCATGATACGACCGCAACAAGTTGAACCCTGTACATTGGAGGCCCAATATGGATAGTCTATTGCTTTGGTCACATGCAGCCCATGGTAGACTTACAAAGCTTTTTTACACATGCAACCTATGGTGGACTTTAAAATGCATATTTGACACATATATATTTACAATTATATTTAATAGAAAAAAAATTATTTCTATATTCATTGACATTTTTGACACGATTAAGCCCCTTTTGGCCCTTTTTCAAAAAAAGGTCAGGACCACAAAATGCAATAAAAAGCTTCCTTCAGTGTATATAATCATCATATTTCAACTTCATAACAATTGGCCGGCCCACTACAGCTAAATTTTTGTGTAAAACCATTTGCCTTGACCAACTTTTAAAAATGGCGTTTTTTGCCCCTTCGACCCCTTATATCTCAAAAACAGTAAGAGATATTTCAAATCTGGTTGGAAAATGCAGGCATGGATTTTCACAAGGATTCCAATGAAAAAAAGATTTTGAAAATCGGACCACAAATAAAAAAGTTGATTTTTTGGGTGTGGCCTGTCTTTGGCCCCCTGTAGCAATGTAACGGTTCAATATACATCAAAACCATTGACACATTTTGTTGACAGAATTTAATAAGGAATTCAATAAAACAAGAATTTTCAAAATCAGATGAATAATAAACATTCTACAACAGTTTTGTCAATACACCCGTTTTAGCCCCTTTTGGCCCTTTTTTCCAAAATGGTAAGGGCCATCAACCCCAAATACAATAGGAACCTTCCTCTAGTGGTTACAAACATCATATAAAAATTTCATAACAATTGGTCAATATTTACTCAAGTTATCGCACGGAAACCAAATGTCCCCAGAATCGACGACAACGATTACAACGACGACAGCATCATACCATTATACGTCCGCAAATTTTTTGCGGTCGTATAAAAATAATCACCAATTAAAAGCTACGTAACAGAAAAAGACTTCTCACATCAACACTGTCAGGAAATGCAAATGCCCTTAGATGAGGTCCTTATAGAAATGACCTAATTACATGTATCAACACAATGCAATTGCACATATCCTAGTTGCTATGTGGACAAAACTGTCTGACTAGATGTCAAGTTTCTAATGCATGTTCTTGTCCTTGTATTATTCTTTAATGAATATTTCTGTGATGTGGAGAGGACATCCTATATTGTAAGCATGTATTTTTTTGTGTCCAATCTATTTTGTAGAATTACATATAAAATATGGTTGAACACTCTTCAGTGGACATTTACCAACAAGCTGAGCACTGCTGCAGGCCACATTTGAGAAAATACTACATTCAAAATTTGAGTTAAATTGTTGTGTTCTGAAGTGAAATCTATCCTAACTCTAATTTGGTGCTTTGCATGCATTGACAAAAAAACAAAAACAGTTTCTGTTTGTCTTCAAAGTGACAATAAGAAATCACTTTTGTTAGTGTACATGAAATTTATAGTGGATAATTTTAGCAAGTCCTAAATATATATTCATCATGTTCATGATTTTCATCATATCTCATATAATTGCTAGGTATTTTTTCATTTGACACTAAATTAAAATTAGAATTGCATGCATTCTAGAATTTATCAAGTAGGGTTGGATTGTAAAACTAGCTACATGTATGTAGATCAATTGAGCCAGTTAGGTTGATTGAGCTTTAAATTAATTATCTCCCTTTGATGATTTTTACAAAACATTGCATATCTTTTTAAAATCTTTCATGTGTATGCTGTGCATCCTGAAAATATAGAATTTTTTTTCAGAGGTGGTCATTATCAATAAGACACCATGTTTTTCACTTCTACCTTAATGACCTTAAATTTTTGTTGTTGTGAAAATTGGATTGTTTGCATTTAGTCCATTGCCATAAGTTCTTAAAAAGTATGTAAAACTTTGACATTTAGATGTTTCTTTGTCCAGATATTTTTGAATTTACAAATAAATGTAAGTTGAAAGAAAGTTTCAACTTCCACTGAACCAAACTGTAACAGATATAGATCTATATGTCAAACACAGCAAAGGGAGATAATAATCTAAAGCTTGATCAAGCTTTATACATATATGTAAGCTCAATTGATCTACCTAGCTTGTTCGGCACTTGTTCCTAACCTGTTTACTGTTGCATTGCATGTACATGATGTAGGGTGCTGCTGGTTTAAGTTTTGTACTTTAGTTTTGCAATTGATACACTCCTGAAGGGAGCTAAAATGGTGGAAATGACAATATTTTAGTTGTACTATGAACTGAATTTCGCTTTAACATCTGGTTTAGCATGCTTGATTTCCCGAACTGTCGGCGTCTTTCTAACACTTTTTTATTTAAAATTTTTAGACATCATTAAAAGGCATGTGCACGTGTAACCCACAAGAAAAACTAGTTTGTTTTTATTTTCGAACAAAAAATGAACAAATTTAATTGTACTTCTGGAGCGTCACAGGTTTAACCTGCCTCATATTAACATTCTTTAATTGGGTTGACGGTCTTACATGTAATTGGGATTTAACCATAAATAAATTTTATTCATTATTTTATTGGCAATGTCATTTTTTCGTACAATTTATTCCTATTGGTTAATTTCCCTTCAACATCTGGGTTTGCAGGCTTCTTTTCCTGAACTTTCTTTGTAACGCTTTTTTCTTTACAAATACAAATTTCAAACGTCATTAAACGCACATGTGACCCACAAGAACAGCTAGTTTGTTTTTATTTCCGAATATATTTTGTTTCAATACATATACTAGGATTGCAATAGTATTAAAATATTATGCGAGCGAAGCGAAGCTCACTATTGTAGAGAGTCTGCCAAATTGCACGAGACCCAAAATACTATGGAAGAAAAATCGTTCTGTCACCGGAAACATTCGATTTTCAAAAGTTTTCCAAAATGTCTGCACGTGCTGAAAAATTGCGGGAAATAGTAATACATCTTCCCAAATTATCTTGTCCCAGGCATTATTCGAAATTATCAATGGAATAGATTTTATTTTTGTATCTAAGCGAGTTTTTAAGGCAATGTCTTTCTCATATTATTTTTGCTTGTAAAATATTTTAAGATACATGTACGTTTTAACTTCGGGAGAGTCACAGGTTCAACCTGCCTAATCCTTGTCCTTGTCTACAATCTGTATTTTTGTTTTATGTCCAGAAATGGGTCTTTCTTTGATATTCTAGGGATTTGTTTGAATCTTATGTATTGTATTTTTAGTCTTGGGCCAATGCAAGACGGCGAGCAGTGACCTCTGGTCATGTTGAAGACTGACAACGGTTTTCCTTTGGTTTTTTTTTTTAATTGCCATTTCTTTATTGTTGGTTGTGTCGCGTACACTTATTCCACATCTCTTTATCGTCTATCATATAGGTTAACTATGCTGGCATTGACCAATTTATTGTAAATGTGTTTTGCTAAATATTCGTGAGCTTTAAGGACAATGCCATCCCATATTAAATATAAAATTTGTCTAACCCGATGCATGAGCAGGATGCGCCCCTGATCCCATGTCTTTAACCAGATAAAATGGACCAGCATGGATGACTGAGGGGACCCGTCCTAAGCTAATTGTTGTCTTCAGGGTCCCGCTTGAATCTCCTCTAGGGTATGCTGGAGATCTTGACCCTCTAGGGCTCGATTTAGGGGAAACTTGGTCCGGTCTGCGAATCGCTTCATTCATCTTCCACCATTTTAAGTCTAGGTCTTTTCGGCTCTTTAAAATAATTGTAAAAGCTTTACCGGAGCCGCATCGACCAAGATATAATTCCGGGTATTGCATTGAAATGACATACATTTTTGTTAAGATTAAACGGTTCAACCTTTCTAAAACTATGAGCCGAACGGGCAAAATCGGGTTTTGGTGAAAAGGAGGGTGCAAATCCATCATGACTTCTCCGATATATCAAGGCAGGGGGGTTAACTTCATTAAAAAGGTAGGTACATATGTGCAGCCCAAAAGGGTCTACTTTATGGGGTGCTCAATACGTGAAAAGAGTGGAAATTTCAGATGTTGTATAAATGATAAGGTGTACTTTTCACAAATTTCATATCAATAGAAAAGAGTGACCCAGCAAGCCTCCTTGCAACCCGAAATGTGCATGCATTTGATAACTTTTACCATTCAAACTATGATTTTAATAAACTATGATTTTAATAGAATATCTATAAAATATGTCAACTTTAAGTATATATTGTGTAATTTTAAAGTCATTAAAAATATATGAATGGGCGTCTTTTTTAAATATGCTTATACCCGGCCGGGTATAAAAGTTCTGGGCCGCACATCTGTACGCTAAAATACTTGAAGTAACACCCCCCCCCGTGTATCAAGGGTTAATCTTTGAGTATATTGGCAAAACTGAACAGCGCCAAGTCGAAACTTTTAAAATTTTATTTCAAAGTATCCTGAGAGATTGTTAATTTTTATCGAATTTTATCGAATTTTCTGATTCTGCCGGTTCATTCTGCAAGTTGTAAAAAATTACTGGATTTTTATTCCAGCTGTATTAACGGTTGTACATAGAATAAAGCCGATTGCCCCTCATGTGTAATGAATATATGATTAAAAAGAGCAGTCTCATGATTTAACTTGAACATATCAAAAATATACCTGTCGATGAAAAAGGTTGCTCGGTACTCGATAAATACATTCAAGTTTGATGAAACAAACTTAAAAACCCCTTTACGTGACTGACTGTGTTTCTCTGGTGTTGTGCCGTGTCTAGGATGCCGGTTTGTTTAATTGGTGAGGGTCGGTAAGACCTTTTGCGTGACAGCGGGAAAGCCCATTTATTTCAACGGGAATTCGGGAAAACCCTTAACGGGAACGGGATTTAGCCATTTTCATTTTTCGGGATGCGGGAATCACACATTTATTTTCGTGGGAATCCGGGATTTCTTGTTTTATTTGCCGGGACTTCGGGATCATACCCCCTCCTACCCCCCCCCATTGGTGGGAGGAAAAGTTTTCAAGAATTCTGGAACAAGCGGCAAATCACTCAGGGTTTGCATTGCCTCTCTTTTCCGTACCTTTTTTTTTTATTTCATGTTATTTCGGTAAAGAAGGGGGTATTTTTTCCTTATCAGACACTATTTTATGTTTTGGTTTCCTTTGTTTCTATTTTTGTTTGTAATAAATTAAGTACAATTTTAATGACGATGTTTAGGCCTTGCTAATGGTTCTATTACGCCCGAAAATAGAGCTGAAAATTTTAAGTATCTAAGTTGTTATCTATTCTACATAATTATACAAAGCTACTGTTTCCGATAAATATAACTTAAAACAAAAACTATATAATTTATATCAAAAGCTTTGAAGTCGATATTCACCAGATTTTGTACAGATTATGCATCGTTATGGTTTATCAGAACAAAAATGATTGAACACACAAAATCAATTGCATATTGTCAAAACTTCCGAACAATAAAAGGCGAAAACTAAACAAGAAATAACAGCCTGTAAAGTTTGATTCAAATCGATCTGGTTGGTCACAGATGCACAATAACTTGATGGTTGACAAAATAAAATCCGGCTCGATGAGCACAAATAAACATTTATTTTATCTATCATTATAAAATACAAGGTTTCTTTTCATACATTTGTTCTCTTTAAGATTCCATCTCTCTTGTAAAAACAGAAAAAAATCTTTGAGCATATTTTTAACCAAACATGGTATGTCCTGTAAATTTTCCCCTTGTTGGGCCCCTCCAGGTGGGATACGGAGGCTGGATAATTATTGTCGCGTGCCACGTTGACGAAATGGATAAATCAATTAGAAAATTTCAGCTCCTTCTCCTTATACAGAAAGAAGAAAGAAGAAAAAGGATTTCAGAGAGGAAAACATATTTGAGGGAGCTCCAGATTTAGTGATAAAGGTATGATTTTTGAAGCTTTTAAAATAGGTATGTTTTGTTTCACTTGGAGTGTTTTTTTCTGTATTTCTGAAATTGTTTTTTTTTTAAGTTTTAAGTTATTTATTTATTTGATTTGCTAGAATAATAATTATTTGTTAAGGGCAAAAAGTGACATAGTAAATTAATAGATGTATTGTTCTTTATTTAACTAGCTTGTTAACAACTCATTGTACAACAAAATTTACATATGAAAACTGTATTTCTAACAAGTCCCTCGGAACATGAATTGCAAGTGTTAGGATAGTTAGAGGGTAGGGGGCTATTTGATAAAATAATATATCATAATAATGATGCACAGATCGCGATTATATTCCCATGCCATTGTGGTCAAGTTTTGAAAATTTGAATTTTTGTATTTTTGTAAATAAAAATGAAGAAGGATTTCAGCCATATACATGATATGCTAGAAAGTGTGTCTATGAGCCACAGGAAAAAATAACAGTATTTATATATGCGACGTCTTGTTTTAAAAACTTGTTGATTATCCGACAGACACATTTTATATATGTAATACAAATATTGTATGTCATCTGTTTTTGTCTTTCTTAGAAATTGCTATCCGGTCCCGCTTGGTCTGTTACATTAACTAAATAAATAAATACTCATTAAATATATTCGAATTCTTATAAGTGAAGATTTTTTTTCAAAAGTAACAATTCTATCTTTTACCAAAATAAATTTATTTAAAAATGTCTAGATCAATAGAACATGTAGAACTTGTGTGATTAACATAGTATATTTAAAATGTATATTTATAAACAGCAAACATCTATGTTATATTGAAATTATTTGCCTTAAAGGTATATATAAAAAAGTCATCCGTTTTTCACAACAGCTGGCATAGTAATCATAACTTAGCAAAAGAATGTAACACGTTGGGAGAAAATGTTTTTGTTCATATAATTCAAGAATTTCCTATTGATTTTATTGAACGACCCTTAATCGAATTTTTACTTTAATGAATAAGAAATATGTTGCCAGAAAATCTCTACTGAAGTCATTACTGTGCGATGAAACTAACTTTCTAAAGAGCAGTGTCCAAGGTGTTACCAAAATCCATTAGGATAGAATGATATAGTTTTAACAAATCAGAGGAAGACACCGGACTTATCTTTCTTTCTGAGATTGAGTAGGACGGACATTTCATTTAACTATTTGTTTTGCATTTTTCATGGTTGCATGTATTTTGGAACAGCTGATGATTGAGTGTCTATAACTGGAAATGTTTGATCGTGTTGGTCGGTAGGTTCCAAAATTCATTTAAAATTTACACTCACGCAAACACACGGGTAACGGTCAGACGTATTTACAGCGAAAACCGCAGTACACCGCAGAGAAACTCGCAGACTTAAGGGAAAAATATAGCCGAGGTAAAACGTACTCCCCGCCAATGGTTATGTAGGTATCGAGCAAAGTTAACAAGCAACAAATTGGTCAAAATGACTTCAACAGTATCTCATGTTGAAAAGTCAAGCGATTAGGAACATTGCTGTTTTTGTTTCGACGGTTTGGCGGAATAAACATTCATCTTGTAATTTTCACTTTGTTTTGTATTTCAGGTTACGATATATATGTTGTTTCTAATTGAAAAAAAGAAAATGTTATTCCATTCATTTCATTGTCTTTCATTTGTCATTAGTTTTATGCATACAAAATTCTTTCAATCTTCTGATCACATTTTGTTTATTTGTTTCAGACACTTCGCAAATGGACCAGCATTTTTAAACAGCTAAAAGGTCTCGTAATGTGCCCGGATGAAAGACTCGAACGGTCCTCATTAATACTGATCGGTGGGACTTTCGTTCGCTTATATTACGAGACAAAAACAACAAGACAAGACATGCCGGACATCTTAAGCCATTCCCTATTAAGTTTTGGAAGATGCGCAGCAAATGTTTCAATGAAGAAGTAAAAAAACCAGAGACATAATCTATAGACACCAAGGCAAAATGTATGGAGAAACACAATCTAAAGAATGACCCCATATGCACATGCACAGGAAGGGTAGCAGTTCCTGTTTGTTGCAACAATCGTAGCGTTGCAAATTAACAGTTCAGCGTAGGCCCACGTGCGTAGGCCAATAATATACAGTTTCTGTGACATCATTGATTGGGCGGAGCTACAATGCGGTCGAATTCTAATGGACTGTCTAGCTTGCACTTTAGTTACAGAATTACACAGTTATTTATTAATTTGCTAAATAAATCAATATTATACTATCATTTATTTTTAGCGTGAAACTTGAAAATTGCGCATAATGTTCAAATTTCAAAGTAGCAGCGTTATTGTGTATGTATAGATCAAGTACAGTATAGAGATTTGAAGAAAAAAGTATACCACATACTGCACGGTTGATAATCATCCATTTTTTTAAATAAAATCTACAGCAAACTAATTTCTTTCTTTGTTATTGTTTGATAGAATATCGCAATATTCGTGGGTACCACTTCAAATTTTCTACCTCTGATATCCATGCATGTGCATTAGGAGCTAACCTAATGGAAGAAAAAGTCGTTGGGTACAAGAAGCGCAGCTTAAAATGTTATTTATGAGTCATCAGAGGTGATCTAGCCTTTAGGTACAAAAAGAAAGTAAATAATCAATTTGATGATACCATAAAGAACCAAGGAAGAGAAGCGGAATCAGTTTAGAAATTTCAAATAAAGTTTTAATGAATGTCTGATGTATCTTTTGTTGTAATGTATAATATCAGACGAGCATGTTAACCTTGCTTATATGATTTCATATTAAACAAGTTGCAAGGCACTTAGTCCATAGAAACATAATTATAAAAGTATGGAATTAAGAAACGTATAAGCTCCTGTTAAATGCAGATCTTTTAAATTGCCGTTTATAATGTTTATACATGACTTGTACTTGTAGATTGTGTCGCGTTCACGTATTCTTCATCTCATTATCTTCTGATGTCCAAACAGAAAACAACAAAAACATAATTATGCGTTATTATCCTGTCCTGCCCTTCCGTAGTCAACGGTATGGTGAGGAATTTCATGGGAAAACTAGGTTTATTCTTCAGTAATGCATGTAATCAACAGGAAAACCCATCCTCTTCTTTTACCATCATGCAGTAGCAAAAATTAATGTTGTCGGTAAACAATTTGAACAACCTTTTCCTCTAAAACCAATAAACCAATTTGACTGAAACATAGCAGAAATGTTAAACAACATGTTGGTAACAAAAAGGTTCTAATTTCAAATTGATGATCTGAGTAAAACATGGTCGCAATTACTAACATGAGGCTCACAGGAGCCGGAATCGCTCATCTGGGCTTTAAGCTATCAGTGTCTTTTCACAACTTTGATCCAATAGAGACTTTTGTAGAGTTTATATAAACTAAAGGTTCATCATAAAAAACTTTTAATTTATTTTTTCCTATAAAGGGCCATAACCCCTAAAAATCTGCCATTATCGGCCCAATAAATACTTTTGTACAGCTCAATAAGCTGAAGGTTTACGCAAGCAACTGCAATAGTTTTCATTCTTTAAGCCATAAATATGAAACAAGAGGCTCCCAGGAACCTGAATCGCTCACCTGGTCTTGATGTCAACCCTTTTAAGAACTTTGTAGAGCCAAATAAGCTAAATAAGCTTAACAAGCAACAGCTTTTCCCTTTCAGCAAAATTTTTCATTCTGTTGGCCAAAAACGTGCAACATGTTATTTTAAGGGCCATCTGACAACTTTGACTCTATAGAGACTTTTGTTAAGAGTTTAATGAACTAAACATTTAAGCAAGCAACCACTTTTCTTTATCTGTTTAGTTTTCATTATATAAAAAAAGGTCACAACCCCTATATGGAGTCATCTGACAACTTCGGCCTATTGGAAAACTTTTGTAAAACTTATATGCTGAAAAGGAAGGTAGCATCAGATTTTCTCTTTCTCTTATACTTTTTGATTAACAAGCAAAAGCAGTAGTCCATTTTTACCAACGACGACCATGTTTTTTTTATTGGCGGATCAAAAAACGAAACTCAACGTTTCTGTAGGACACATTAAGATTTATCATACCAAGTTCCATTCAATTATGGGCAGTAGCGTCCGAGGAGAAAATTTTGGAAAAAATGTTAACAGACGATTACGATAGACGACAACAACGGACACCAAGTGATGGCAATAGTTCACCTGGACCGAAAAAAAAAGACACAGGGTAAAATGGCTTTTAAAATGGCTTATTTGTATCTCAGAAAACCTATAACAGTATAAAAATCTGATTGAATAATAATAAATATCGTTCTCTAAAAAGTCATGGTTCGGAATGATCAAATAACCCCTTTTAGGAGTAGTGACCCTTAAAAGGTTAGAAATGGCTTTTTCACAATTTTGTCCTATAGAGCCAAAAACATTGCAGATAGTGTCAAGCACTTGTTTGCTAAAACCTAAGCTAATTAAGTTTAAAAAAAACCCGTATCAATCGAGTCGATGTTGTCAGTAACTCTTAAATTGGTTTAAAGCCTATAGAAGCGACTTTATGATGCATTAAAGGCAAAATGAGCGAACTTTCAGGCTCCCGGGTGTTTCTTATTTATTGTATCGAAAGTATGCCTACAAATGGCGATTCTTTGTGCAAGTTTTTTTAACAAAAGCATAAAATATATAATTTATACAAATATATGTATTGGGCTTCACATATATCTTTCTCACCCATAAACTAAATGTAAACATGTTTACTTTAAAACGATAATGACCATTGTCCATAAAACCTTTGGGAACCAAATTCGACTTAGGATTTTTTAAGAAAAGGAATTCGACCGACATTGGCACATCGACGAGAGCTTAGAGGCCTTATCTTAAATTAATATTTGAAATGTTATTAAGAAAAAAAGAAATATTATTTCTCAAAATACCAAAGCTAGCTCTGATGATCTTTCTTTGATTTATTTAAAAATACATTTTGTAGATACACATGTATACGTATTGTAGTCATTTTCCACATAAATTTAAGAATACAACTATATAGTTCAATATTATTATAAATTAGATTTTTATGCCTTTATACTTATTTAATTGTCTTAGTTGAATATGATTATGTAGTAAAACTAGTCCAATTCCGGAAAAAATGCATATCTATAATTATAAAGCCAGAAACGTGGGCAAATAGCCTGTGAACTATTCCTCCGGCGTGGAGGGGCAATCACTGGTGCCTTTAGTTAATTTGGTTGATTTTTTGGACAATTTCGACTAAAACTATATCGTCCCTCATCTTCACTCATAACTTACTCATACATATGAGTGGGATTTGTTAGTATTACTTTTCTAAATATATATTATTCATTAAAAAATCTCACTGGTTAATTAACTTGATGATTTAAATTTTTCACATTCAATCAATTTTTTTTATCTGCCGAGCCATGGTACGTTGAGTTATTGCTTTCTGACTAGATATATACAGTCCTACGATTATTTCAAATTCACTGAACCACTTATCCATCGATCGCTTAATAAATCCAATATGGCGGAATTTAGAGATATACAAAACGTAAAGGAGCTTATAATTTGTCCGATCTGTCTCGATTCTTTAAAAAATCCGAAGAAATTGCCATGTGGACACAGTTTTTGTCTCGTATGCCTGACGCAGCATATAAGAGGTAAAAGGACACCTAAAAAGACATTCACTTGTCCAAATTGTAGAAAATTGATTGGTTTCGAAGATGCAACATGTACTGACAAAGAAGTCGCCGAGAGTTTTCCGAATAACTCTTTTTTGGATGATATCAGAGGAAAGTTACAAGCTCACGAGTCGTCAGTGGCAACATGCAAAAACCACTCCGAATCACCAGCCGAATATCTTTGCCTTCCACATGCTGTTTTTCTATGTGGAAGATGCGCCGTAAAATCTCACCGAGAAAGCAAGTGTAACGTCTTAGCTGTTTCAGAGGCCACTGAGAATTTACAAACGGAAATAAGAAAACTAAAGGAGCAGAATGAAATGAGTATAAATGAAACACAGAATATGCTTACCCCCGATTTCAAACAGAACCATTTGGAAGCTGTAAAAAGGAGTACATTAAATGACCTACAAGATTTCGAAAATCGTATAGGAGTGGTGTATCAAGATATTTTGAAAGACATTGATAAGGCAAAGAAAGAATTACGAGATATTCGACTGCCCAATTCATACGACTCGTCGATTTTGGAACTACTCAATAAATGGGAGGTTGAAAAAATTCATCTAGAAAATATGAAGACGGATTCCGACATTCCCACATCGTTTAACGCGATAGAGGAAATGAAAAAAGCACACACTATCGTGAATGACGGAATGAGAACAATTACTAACTCTGTCTTGGTGAAAAATGACAAAGTCAAGGAATTACTGAACTTGAGAGGGAGTGTTGTACATATGGATAAGGACTTTAACAACAGGTATAAGATAGGATTTAAGAAAGAGGCCACGGGACGGTGCGTTATTCAGTAAAATGTAGAACACGTGAATAGATACATTTTGTTTAAATTTCAAAACCTGTAGTTTTACATGTAACACTTATAACATTACAATAATTTGGTCAGTGTTGTTTAATGTTTATTGTTATAATATTGCATGTTAATATGAACACTTTTAAGGTTAGATACAGAAAAAGATAGGTATTTTAGAAAAAGGAAACATTTTATATTTTCTATTAATCATGTTAATATACTATGTTAAAATAAAGGACAAAGCCAACTTTTCTATCCACACCTCTGCTTACATTTGAGTAGTTCCCGAGAGATGAACAATATTTACCCGGGCCGGCACGTAATGTTTATCTTTTTGTCTTTTCGTCTCAGGTTTTCTCTTGTTGAACAAATGTTGAACTGAACTTTTATAGATTAAATTTTTACTACAACTTTGTTATTTTGTGTTTTGTTTAGGATTTATGAATAGGAGAAAGGTTGGACCCGAAAATCTAGTTTAACCGCGCCATATTTTATAATATGTTCCTGTCCTAAGCAAGAAATCCTTGTCAAAGTGTCTGTTTGTCCAAGTTCCTTTTGGGTTAATGAGTTCTGTTGGAAGCAATGGGTCTTTCCGTGATAAGTTGAGGATTGGTATTGAATGTTATGGATTGTTACTTAAGTCATCGGCCAATTCAAGACTGCGAGAAACGACCGCTAGTCACGTCGAAGACTGCTGTCTGTCTTCCGTGTTGAATTTTTAGAATTGTGGGTTGTTTTTAATGTAGGCTGTGTCGCGTACACTTACATGTATTCCGCTCTGATTATCTATAAAGAGTTTAATTATCTTTAAATGTACTTAAAGCTGGTGAGGTCTGGAAAATTGTCACATTCTAAGCTTTTTAAAGAACACTGCACTAGCTTTCGATAAAAGAAGGATCTTCTTCAGTAGAATAAATTGAATGATCTATCTCTTTTCTCTTTTAACAATCGTATTAGATTTGCCTTGCGTACCACTCGTGTATCTCTGCCAGTTAGCTTATCATCATCATTTCGTGTTCATGTCATCATTTAAACATATATTTTGTTTATCCTGGATTGGGAAACAACCTAATGCTTATGCGAATCCCTCTCCAGCTAGCAGTTTGCAAGTGTGGCCTTTGAAGCAACCCCCATTGAGCTTATACTCTTATCGAACTCCACAAAGGGGTCTTTAACGTGCACGTGGCAATATTGCTCTCCACATACACAGGACAACCTTTTTTTGTCCCTTTTTGTCCCGTTTTTGCATGTTATTGTGGCACAATTGCGTTACTTTGAAGCAGTGCAAATTCGACTATATCAGGGAGATGAACACGTAAGGATAATGAAATTCTTTATAGACGATAATGAGATGTGGAATGCATGTAAGTTAACGCCAACGTGAGTCGGTCCAAGTTACATGTACTCGTCTGTTAAATACAACGCTGCATAACAAAGTTTAATTGATTAAAATGAATTAAACTTTTACACACAAATTGTTGTTCACGACATGATGTAGATATAAGCACCTTTTATTTAAAAAAACGATCCGATTGATATTTTTTGACAGAGGGTATTAATTTGTGAGCTGCGACTTGCATTCCTTAAGGAGGCAAAGATGTACCAAAGAACATTCCAAAGTCAAAAGTCTTCAAGACAAAGACAAACCAAATCAACAGAAACGATAATAACATGAGGAAACAGACAGCACAAAACATACAAAAACTTCCGAACAGCATACAGCAACGCAAACATGAGAAGTAGCAAGGGTGAACTTAGGTGCTCCGGGAGGGTAATCAGTATTCCTGTTTTTTTATATCTACCATTTGGCTACAGTGTTACTGATGAATCTTTATTTGACAAAATGCACATAAATTATATACTGTTTTATTCCGTTATATTCTATACTAATGTGTTGAACATCATAATTTTCTTTGAAAGAACCAAAGAGGTTTCACAAATCATAAATGAACATATACACCCGGGTCCAAACACACTGGCACTATAAGTTACATTTCAATAAACGCAACATGCAACACAAATCTTAACAACAAAGACTTCAAACAATAGTTACACTATTTTGTAATTTTCAACATCTGGAACAGTATAGCAAATAGATAAAATGTACATCAGTTGGCCATAATAATATCAAATTTGTTTGAAAGCCAGTCGGCTATTGCTCTGACGACCTGTTCTTTTGTTCAGAGAAGCTGGGGTCGTTGGAATCTCGACCTATATATCAGTCCTAATTATTGGTCGTTGATAATTCTTTTAACTGGTCTTCCGTAAATTCATCTGCCTGCGGGTGTCTAACTAAAAGTTGCTGGTGCTTGGTTTTGTTTTCGACGTCGGAAGATGGTATAACCTATAAAACAAATATTCATTTCGAAAATATATAATCAAGATATAAAAAAATAAAACGACTGAAAGCTTTAGTAAGCCCTTTATACACATTTGCATACTATGGTTTTCCTTGTTCGAAAATTAATTTGTGTCGCTTAGCCTTATTTAACAAATATGGCGTAACAAAATAGTTTTAAAAAAGTGCAAGGAGAAAAAATTTACAATTCGTCCGACTAATAAAAGATATCTTGCCCAATAGATAATGATCTGAGGCATGAAACGAAAGAAAAACACGAAAGCGACGAACATAAGAAGAATTAATCAAGTAAGTTTTGAAACAAAATTTGAAATGACTCAATAAATATGCTTGTGAAAAGGACTATTAATTTTGAACATATTTTGATGTGTTCTGTCTTTTCTTTCTTCTTTGTTTTTCTTTTGACAAAATGTTGCGTTCTATTAAAAAAAATATTCAAAAAACAAATAAGGCGCTAGAAATGTATATAACTACTGCTAGATAATACCTTATATGTAAGGATACGATCGAATTCTTCTGAGCCCTTCTCAAACCGTGCCATTATTCTTATGTCAGTTCCCGCATATCCAGTTGTTACTGACCCTTCCCAAATACCTGAGCTGGTTTGTTCTAAGTGAGTCCACCCTTTACAAGAAACAGCGGCAACATCTAGAGAGTTTGGAATTTCTACCGAAAAATAAACAACTGTTCTTGAGGCCAACACCCCAGCTTTAGGTGAGAAAACTCCTATATTGAATGCGCGGTCCGTACAAAGCTCCGGAAAGGGTGCCCATCGTATGGAGGGTCGTTTGGTAGATATCAGTCCATTGTATATACAATCCGAATCATTATCTTCCTTACTTGAATACAGTGAAAACAAGTAGTCTCCCCTTCTTGGTAAATTAATTCGTACTAGAATCAGATTTCCATTATATGTAATAAAAACATGTCGCATCATGTTATGAAAGCATGACGTAATTAAATGAAGACGAGGTTGTACCTGGACGCCATTAAAATTTTGAAGTTTTAAAGTCACCTCACCGGAAGTAGTACTTTTTATTATGCCATTGACACAGTCAGTGAAAATGAGTTTTTCCTTACGTCCATAGTTAGTTATTCCAAGTCGACCATTATTTGCATTTGGGGGAATACAATTACATTTTGGTTCGTTGCGAAAAATAATGAGATATGAACAAACAGAAGCATTATGGGAACTAAAAATTGTATCCTTTTTCATGATGTTAAATATAAAAGATCCCTGGAATGGATTGCTTATCCGGAATGTTATCCTATCGTTGTCGAACCAATAAAATACAAAACGCCTGGAAATGTCATCTTGTTCTTCATCGGTGGTGTCTAAACTAAAATCATACACGTAGTCGTCTTTAGAACGCTGAAACTCTATTAAAACGGAATTATTTTCACAATTTATTTCTGAGCGTTTATGAGAAATAGGCACAAATCCACAGATCTTTGTGTCATTGCCCGGTCCCCATTCAAAACGCAACATATTTCTCGGGAACCCTAAGGCTATGGTGGAGTACATATTGTTTTTATCTTTAAGATTGATATCAAAGCAACACACAAGTATATGAACCACAGAAATATCAACGTCCATGGCAAATATCTTTAAGAGGCCGTCATCCGGAGCGCTCAATTTCACTTCAATTAAACCTTTTTCAGTATCGGTTTCCACGTAAGTGTAAGACGTCTTAGATTTATCAAAGCAGAGTCCTTTGTATGTACAAAAACGTGCAGCAAATTGCAGTTTTCTTTTCGGTGGAAACGATATTTTTATCGATGTGTTCCTTGTCGAAAAAAGATCAATATGAAATGAGTCAGGCTTAACCATTTTGAGACTAAGTTCGTTAAAATAAGGCGAACAATATACCATATTTTGCCATTCACTGAAAGTTACTGGTCTACACAACAACTGCCAATAAGTCTCAGACGGATAATATAGTGAAATGTGTTCACAAGGGTTTACAAAGAACTGTTTACATATCTGTCGTCGGAACAAATGTTCGACAGCTCTCGATTTCAAGTACGACGACCCCATAATCAAACAATTGTTGGTTTCCCACCTATGTTTGTCAATTGGATGTGGATCTATAAGTTTCCATTGATCTCCATGTAACACAGCAATCCATTGGCTGCTAGACGACCAATTGTTTTCATTGTTCCCTGATGTTAACATTTTGACACGCCCCTCAATTATTTTGACAGTTATTCCAATAAGTCTAAAACAGAAGATGAATAATTGAAGTTATTTACTATGTTGCCATTCATCTTTTATCATCGTGATTATCAAAATGTACATATATTTACACCAATGAAAAAATGACTGTTACATTGTTTTCGGTCCACGAAGAAATAACACCATTCATGCACGTGGTGGACACCCAATAACCAAAATAACGGGTTATTTAGTATATTTGTCTCGGGCATTGGTGTTATTTTGAAAAAAAAACAAATATGAGCGTCATAACAGGCATTACTTATGATTTAACTTGTAAAATCATTTTTAGTAGGAAACGGTGATGATGCTAGTAAAACCTCGACCATTACTTTTCAACAACAATCTATTCTCGACTGGAACAACGATATATCGATTTGGTTATGATGAAATATAACAATAGGATTTCTATCTCTCAAATGAGTGCAGATGTAGGTTTGTCGTAGAAATTTGTCTTGTCTTCCTTTACCGGATTTGACACGACGGGTGTGCTAAAGCAGACAGGAACCGCTTACTCTTCCGGAGCACCTGAGTTCAATCTTGTTACGACTTGAGTTCGAGTTGTTGATTTCCGTTTGGTTGATTTTGTGTTTTGTGTTTCTTCGTGCTGTTTTTGTTTTCGTTACTTTGGTGCCTCTTTGCTTCCATATAAAGCACAAATGTTTACAGTTCAAAACCCGTCCAAAGCATTTCAGGTTGACTAGCTATACAGATGGTCAGATCTACAATTGGACACACAAAAAAAACTGACCAAATCGAATTTGAAGTCTAGAAAAATGTACAGAAAACACTGCCAAAGTTGTGACAAACGATTGCTTATTCCGGTTCCGTACAGAACAATGTACAGAAACACCTGCATAAAAAATTAGATAGATAAAACCGGCTGTCAACAGTATAAACATCGAAAGAGCAAGAAAATAAAAAAAGACCGTTTTGTTTAATCATACCGTTGTAAATAGTATGTTGCTTTAATTTACTTTGCTTGCAAATGATAGTAAAGCTGCAAGTTTTATGTGATCATTACAAAATATGCACATGTTGCCATTGTCATACCGTTGGGTTTTTTTCGCGGGTATATAATTTTTGCTTTTTTCGCTGTAGTTGGCAACTCGCGAAAATTTAAACCCGCGAAAATAAAATCTCGTATATAGTATATGTAAAGTATATACTCGCATATTGGTAATCGCTAAAATTGAATTCCACGAAAAAAAATTATCCCATTTTTAAAGAAATCCGCGAAATTTAGCTCCCGCGAAAAAAAAACTTATACGTTAGTTAAACATACCTACATATCCTGTGAAATATGTGGACACTTGGATCGACATGTTCCTCTGATAGCTCCAATCCTAGTAGAGTTTCAGCTTCCTCTATTAAGTTCCTAAGTTCAGTATTTATATCAACATCAAAGATCAACTTGAGTTTACTCTTTTGGTCGACATATATTTGCTTGTCTTTCAGTCGAATAATGAGTTCCTTCAAAGTCATTTTGTTATTCGCCTACAAAAAAGATTTTTTTTCAAAACTTGTAAACTAAATCTATATACAAATGTATAAGCCGTGCATATTTTCTCAAGCGACCTGTAAATGAAATAGTTAACTTAAACCCCATGTTCCTGCACAGTTTTACATACGTGTGCATTATTACATACCTATGTAAATTTAAAACTTACATCACCTCATGACCAGATGTAAATCTTTATGACTGTGTAAGTTAACAATATTAAATTTTGTGCATGTAAACGCAATTCATACAAATACATAGCTCCATTGTTCCCTTCCTATGGACCTTGTGACCTTGACCTTAAAGCTTTTCACTCAAGAATCCATATGGATCTTTCTTGCATCATAAGCTCTACGACGTGTAAGTTTTATGAAATTATATCAAGGCGTTTATAAGTTATGCATGGGAAACCAATATCACTCTACAATATCAAAGTTTATCTAAACTTGTGACCTTGACTCTTGATTCCTCGAACACAATTGGCATCTTTCATACACCATAACCTAAAACGCGTCTTTCAGGGTAAAAATATGTTTTGAGAACCAATATCACCTTTTTTAAGTTTTTCATAACATGTGACCTTGGCCTTTGACCTTTTTACCCAAAAGCTATAGACTTCTTCCTTAATTCTTAGGCCGAAAGCTACAATTTAGATTTGGGCAACAAACCAGATAGAAGGTCGGATGGACGTTAAGCAAAAGTCTATATAAGTCAAAATTGTATGTGGAGAACGGCGCTGAGACAAAAGAGCATGGTTTACGTTACACCCATTCACATTGAATCTTTTGACACTATAAAGATTAAAAAGTTGTTGTATTACTACATTGTTCTGTATATGTTTGTTGTTTGCTTGTTTTATGTCCAGTCAGCAATATTACAGTGATAATCTGGTCAAGAACTGATTGAATCTACTAATTGAGTTGTGTGACCAACTAGAACACAGCAACCATAACACAAACCCATGCATGTCATGTAAAAATGGCGAATGTACGACCACAAACAAGAAGGAAAAAACGAATTAACTCACAAGACAGGCCAATATACCCTCAACGCACCATTTTACCGGTATATAAGACTAATGCACCCAGCAAGTGACAAAAGCCTACCCCGAAATTTTGCATTTTCTGGAACCCATACCTATGTCATTGTGACTTACAATGAAGACCCTTGCCTGAAATAAGGTCATACTAGTTGGAGCACTTACCTGTCTTGGATATAGCCAACACTTACCCAGTTTCACATAAGCAACCCTCATCTGTCGAAAATACAATGTAGAATTTTGGTTGAACCTACACACACTGGGAGAGAAAACTTGAGTTTGTTGGGAAATAAAGGAGCTGTAAATTCTGAAGACCATTATGACAGGGCTTCATTAGCAAATTCTGGGGTACAATTCACATACCAGTATATGTATAGTTCATATTGCATGTATATATTCAGTCAACTCTTTTGAATTAATTAAAAGAAAATACACACTAAGCATAAAACTCATGTAAATGCTGAGCAAAATTGCTTATACATACGTGTGTAAATTTGCACATGTGTATATTTACATACGTATGTATAATTTGTGCATGTAAATGAGGCTTTTGATATTAAATTAACACTATTATAAAATATGAACGTTGTTTTTTGTACCTTGCACATGCATCATATAATCCGACACATTTAACATTTCTTTAAAGCTCAGATAAAACTATTGTTCCTTTTTTTAATAAACTTTTAAAAAAATGTTTATACTTACATCTACGATATCATGTTCAATTTTACAATCCAAGCTACATGTATATGGAAGAGGTAATGGAATACCATTCTTATTCATATGAATATGAGATGAAGTTTTTAAACCCATGTCTTGAGCTTCTTGTAAGACATCAACGTCCGGGTTTTTTGAAAATAAATCTTTTCTTACTCGCTTTTTGTACTGATCCAGAATAAAATACATCTCACTGTCATCAAAATTTATTCCGTCGTCCCTTTCTTTAGTGTTATCATCACTTTTTAATTCATTTTCATTTTCTTTTTGCTGTATATTATGTATTGCCTCTTCGATATTTTCAGAGGTTGTAGGTTCCCGCGTTTCATTATCCATTCTGTCTTTGTCGTCTGCAAATTTGTCACACTCGATAATTACGTAATTTCCTGTTTCGTCATTTTCACTTTCTTCGATTTCACTGACGTCCCTGGCTAATCTTTCACTGCATTCCGACAGAGAAACAACCAAAATGTCGGTCGAGCTCGGAGGGATGTTTTCTATGAATTCACCTTCATCAGCGTCAATTGCTACGTCATTACAATCGCTCTTATTAACACAATCAATGTACGAAACATCCTCAGTGATAAATCCCAAATTTGGCGCAATGGCAAAATGTAAGTCAGGTTCGGAAACCAAAATTCTACTGTCGTGACCTTTAGGTGTTGTCTGTTCATTTTCTTTTTCAAGGTTATCACCAACGGTCGTAACCAAGACCTGTAATTATAAAAGCATATACCACTTACATATATTGATAGCTAATCGTTTTCTCATGTTGACAATATCTCAGTACTTGACAGCATATGAAGATAAAAGGTTTAATTTTATTCAAACAAATCTTTTAGATACAAATTAAGTCTTGACCTTTAATCAATTGACTGGACGGGATTTCAAGTCTTTGAAAACATTAAAACTTTGCATTAATTTTTTTTCTCAATATACTTCACCAGTTTATACTAACATAAAAGTTCTCTTTAACTACCATTTACAAATGAAGTAAGATTATATCATGTATATTCTCTATGCAATCAAATACAAACTG
Organism: Arcuatula senhousia; assembly: GCA_963971305.1. Classification (NCBI taxonomy): domain Eukaryota; kingdom Metazoa; phylum Mollusca; class Bivalvia; order Mytilida; family Mytilidae; genus Arcuatula; species Arcuatula senhousia. The sequence continues at coordinate 34,202,090 of OZ020308.1, forward strand.
ATATCAGACTCTTTGTATTTTTAACCTTCCAAAAATCGCAATCTAGACATATTTAAAACCATAAGAGAATGCATTGAAGTTTACTAGTAAGTGATTTGCAAAATTATTTCAAAGACATTAAGGACATCACTAAAAAATTCATATCACTACTGGATCGGAATAAAATACTTAACAAGTACTTAATTCACTTTTCTCTTAAAGTGTTTCTGTGTTTTAAGAAAGTCAGTATATTAATGTTCCTTCAACAACGAAATCTTGGTCATCACGTAAATGTATAATACACACTTTTGTTATTCTAAGATAAGATATTATTTCTTCGTTATCAGTCACTAGTAGAAAAGTTCAAATTAAAAACGAAAGAATATGGAATATGTGCCAGAAAGACACTATCCACATATTGCAATGATTTTGATAAATGCACAATGCAAAATTTCACTGCATGTGAAGCGCTTTTCTGGATTAACCTTGATTAACCTGGATTAAAATTGAGTTAAAAGATATGGTTATTAATTGATTTAATTAGTGTTTGACTGGTCTGCTGTACTGAGATGATCACCTCAATATCCCTTTTGTGTCTCACAACTATGTTGTGTTCTATGGTCATTACCGGATCCTATGATCGCAATGGAAGTGGGAGGTTTAGCGCCATAAAACCTGTTGTAACCCACCATTTCGTTTGGAATGCCTGTAGCAAGTCAGGACCATTGCAATCCACCAATTCTCCGGTATGACTGATTCGTATTTGTCATTTTCTCTGGTCAATGAGATTGATCATTCAAGTTCGGTAGTTTTTTTAATTACCTTTTTTACAGAAACTATCTCTGGTTAAATTTATATTTTATTCCAACTTGTCTTTTAATCTAACTTTGATAAGCTTGAAGGAAAAAAAAACAATTTAACATTTGATAATCATACAGTCACATATATATTCATAATTGATCTTTGCAAATTTTTCGGCATTCAATCCATCCAATTGTTTATCAGCTAAAAACCTGATTTTTCTTGCACTGACGAAAGGTCAAACATGTTTTGAATTAAAATTACGACGTTTCATTTCTATATATTGTGTATATAACATTTAGGTGGCTTAGTGTGATGCTAACGTAAAGCATCCACACAAATTTACTTGTAGCTCATTTTACTAATTTAAAGCTAAGCTCGTTAGTACATTTCGCGTTTTTGATACTGTGAAGGTCCTTTTACACAGCCTTTACGAAATAGCTTGCATGTGTTAGGTATAAATTGGAATCATAACTTTAAGATCATCATGGACGCTGTGGAGGACTATGCTAGAGCCTGGATAAAGAGGGAAAAGGACCAAGAACCAGAGCTTGAATCACTGTCGGACTGGGTAAGGACTATCCGATCTCTTGTACGAAGCCGAATAGACAAACTTCGCAAATGTGTGAACCCCCGGCCTTCTTCTGTATTTAGAGATCGTGAAGCTCTCAATTGTCTCTCTTCCTTACATGACAAATATGTTGTCACGCCAGCAGACAAGGCTTCCAATAATATAGTTTTTGTATGTAAAGCACATTATTACAATTGTCTAATAAAAGAACTAGGCATTGATAGTAATACTTCCGCTAGTGCTACATACACACGGACTACATTTAACAAAGATGAAATCATAGCCAACCATAGCTCTTTTATGTCCTCTTTCAATATTCCAATGAAAGAGGAACATAAAGAGTTACCATATTTGTACTGGATACCTAAACTTCACAAAAATCCGTACAAAGAAAGGTATATAGCTGGATCTTTATCATGTTCAACTACAGAGCTGTCCGTTCATTTAACTAAAATCTTGTCTGCTGTCAAAGAAGGTCAACAAGCATACTGCGACACTATTTATAATCGTAGTGGAATTAACCATATGTGGATTTTGAAAAACTCAAAAGATTTGTTAGATCATTTTAAATCTAGATCATTTTCTGAGGTTCACTCTTTGAAAACGTTCGATTTTTCAACTTTATACACTACCTTGCCACACGAAAAACTAAAATGTCGCCTGAAAAAACTTCTCGAAAAAGCCTTTTCAAACTCAAGGAATTTTGTTGTTTTGGGTTATAATTCTACATTCTTTTACAAAACATCTTTCAAAGATAAAATTTGTTACACACTGGAACAAGTTTGCAGTATGCTTGATTTCCTCATTGACAACATATTTGTCACCTTCGGAGGAGAGATTTTTCAACAACAAATCGGCATTCCAATGGGCACAAACTGTGCTCCTCTCCTCGCCGATTTGTTTTTATACTCTAACGAGACTGAATTTCTTCAGGGACTCGTAAAGAACAAGAAGATGAAAGAGGCAAGGTCATTTAATCTTACATTCAGATATATTGATGATGTCCTTTCTGTCAATAACACTTCATTTGGTAGTTGGATTCCTTCAATATATCCTCCGGAATTGGAGATAAAAGAGACCACCGAATCTAATTGCTTCACGTCTTTCTTGGATTTGCACCTCGAATTTGACCCAGGTGGTCATCTCAGTACAAAAATTTACGATTAACGAGACGATTTTAATTTTGAAATTATTAATTTTCCTAATCTACAGAGCAATATACCTACTTCTCCTGCATACGGTGTTTATATTTCTCAACTTATTCGATATGCCAGAGCTTGCACACATTTCACAGATATTTTTATCAGACACCGGTTTCTTCGTGACCGACTTTTGAAGCAGGGCTATAAGAAAATACGTCTCATACGATCACTAAAAAAATTCTTTCTTCGTTATCAGCCACTAGTAGAAAAGTTCAAAATTGAGTTAATAGATATGATAGTTAATTGTTTTAATTAGTGTTTGACTGGTCTGCTGTACTGAGATCACCTCAATATCCCCTTTGTGTCTCACAACAATGTTGTGTTCTATGGTCATTACCGGATCCTGTGATCGCAATGGAAGAGGGAGGTTTGGCGCCACAAAACCTGGTTTAACCCACCATTTCGTTTGAAATGCCTGTACCAAGTCAGGACCATTGCGATCCACCAGTTCTCCGGTATGACTGATTCGTTTTTGTCATTTTCTCTGGACTATGAGATTGATCATTCAAGTTCGGTAGTTTTGTTATTACCTTTATTTGCTTAAAAACCCAGAAGTTTTGTTAACTAATGTTAAACATTTGTTTACAAATTAAATAAGACTTTCATACCTCATGATCATTAACATCTTCAATGTCTTTCATTGAAACGCTAGTACTAGTTTTTCTGTGAAGAAAGTCGGAAATAAAGGTTTCTTCCTTCATGTTTTTATCACTAACCATTTTATTGTCTTGAATAGAAATGAAAGGTTCGACACTAGGTATTGCTTTGGATACATCAGACACACCTAATTCCATCTGTTGCTGTCGACTAGAAACACTTCCCATTTTCTATTTTGTTGCCAACTTTAGTATAGATAATCAAAAGTGCTTTTTTCTTTCGCGGCTAAAAACGCATCCCATAAAATGTGCCCATCTACGTGTAAACAGTTAAACATATCTTCTTCCTCTGACGATTAAAAACATCCCATGAAGTATTGCTCTTTAGAAATACAATAGAAATACATTATTTTTGTGCTGTCAAATATAATCATGTGTGATATTTATAAAGCATACCTGTTACTGCATGCAGTGACTAAAACATAAGTATAAAGATTCTGTATTGATTTTAGACATCTAAACAATAACACTTGATAGGGCGTTTATAGTATATTCAATGGTATTTTAAATTGTAGATGGTATCTTATTTATCATCGAACATCGTCTATTGTTTTAAAATATTCTTTGATAAAAACGAGATATCTTTATGTTACTTTTAATAATGTATGAAATTTAGGTACCTTTAAATCTGATACATGTGTGTTCAAAATATTAAAATAGAATAGTACCTTTAAAACAACATTCTTATAAATCAAATTTGACATTTCACACCCTCCCTTTTGAAATGGATGCATGCAACAAATTTCAACGTGTAAACATGGACATTTTTTTAAAGATTATGAAACCTAATAGAATATTCCTATATTCCTGAATTTAAATGCATGCAGCGTTTGTAGTGATGACCTATCAAATGATTTCTGTAGAGGCCATAGGCTAATTGATTAGATAAAAAGCACTATTTAGGGCACAATGAAAATATCATGAAATCAATTTCATATATGCATAGATTTAATGCAACAAAAGTTCCATGAAATTAACGCCAACGCGAGTAACAACATTTAGATGTGAAACTACAGCTCGTGACATAATTCGAGATCCAGAAAAACTAAAATGAATTTTCAAAGTTCAAAGGACCATAACTCTCATTAAAATCTGTGGACCGGTGCGAAACTCAAACTTGATCTGTAACTCATCAAGGTGAACTCACATACCAAAAATCAGTTCATTATCTATAAGCATTTAGAAAAAAATGCAGAAAACTGAGGCGTGACAGACGGACTGAGCGCAAACCTTTAGTCCCCTTCGGCTTTCGCCGGTAGGGGACTAATTAAAGCATACACCTTGATCTGGAGCTTTCTGAGGGCCAATCCATGAATATTCAAGATAAAACGTTCACAAAGCGATTGGATTTATATTTAAATAATAGTAAACAAAGAGATATGAATTGTGTCACTCTGTATTAGATTCAAAATATACAAACTGAGATAAAATCAGGCGTTCAATACTGGATAAAAATTTATCAAAGTGAAAAAAATAAAATCATATACCGGTATTTCAGACTTAATATGATAATAATGATATACAATCAAAAAAAAAAGTTTATCAGTGGATTTATGAATGCTTATTATTAAAACATGTTTGAATTTTGGTTTGTAACAAGCGTAACAGTTAAAGTGCCATGACGGTTGAGTTTGGCCAAGGCTCAAGGCTAACATTTATGACGACTGAATGCTAAGCTTTTCTCACATTTCATTATCTGTTCGTGGGCTCTTTGATGGTAATAAGATTCTTTAAACTTTCTAGTTCCACAGTTTATTATATATATGTTGTGTACAAGTTACAATATCGTACATGTTGCAACATGTACACTTATTGCTGTACAGGTTGCAACATGTACAAACTTTTTAAAGAAATTTGTTCTAATATGTACAATTGGTCAATGAAGACATTTATGTTTCCTTGTTTTGTAAATAAAAGGTGTCAAATACATAAAACTCAGTTTTAAATTAATTGTGTTTGTATTTTAATTTTTAAATTTACCCAGAAACTTGGATTAAATTATAATAGAAATGATAGAAGTTAAAAAACCACTCAGCTTAAGCCGAGAAGATGTTTAAAGGTTAAACACTACAAGGTTGCAAAAATGAGTGAAACACAGCAGAAGGTCTATCAAGAGATTGTTCAGCTTGCCAAGAACAATTCTATAACAATGCCTTGATACACTTTGAGCATTTTTTTAAGAGTCAATGTATCATGCGAAAAAAAAACACGGAACACTGCCTGATTAAATATTAATAGAGGGGCACAAGTCCCTTTGCAGCAGCTTACAACTTAAGGTGATAGGTACGTAAATGATTTAGTCCAACAAATTTTTTAAAATTTGGTATGTAGATTTATTTTGTCAATTCCTACCAAAATACCGAAAAAAATATATAGGTCACCGATATATCTTAGAAGATATGGGACATTGAAAATTGGATGTTCAATATTTTATTTATATTGAAATAACGTTAAAAAAGGACCTAAAAAGCGTACGGTTTTCACTTTAATTATTCATCAGAAAAAACGTATCCAACAATTTTTTTGGAAAAAATACATATAAATCCGATTTTAATTTCCTTTCTATTGATGTAAAAATATTTGGGGGTCACCGACTTGGTTTTTTCACTATAAACTCTCGAAGTCTTCAGTTCCAGTCCAAAAAGCGAAAAACAAGCGACGTTATACTAGACGTCGACGTCAAAACTTTCTAAATGCCGGAGTATAAGGCATTTTAAGGATTTGGTAAGTATAAGGATTTGCTTCAATAATTAGGGAGCAACCATTTGATTTCTATTGGGGGGGGGGGGGCTATGGGTATTTTCTTCGTCCTACCTTAATATTTACGGGAAAAAATCGAGCCTGGTTTTTTTAGCCCTAGCGTGCAGTTTTTTATATTTTTAAAGCTACATTTTTTTTCGTCCAAAAATACCATCCTGCCTTTTTTTTTAATTCAAAGCACTGTCTTGCCTTTTTATTTATAATCACAAACGTTTTAGTTACAAACTGCAATCTATTTAGCCTTGCAAATATATGCCAATTTTGGCCAAGACAAATTGATGTGTTACATGCCGATGCGATTTTTTTCTTCATTTCTATACACATGCATGTACACCACCTGAAAAGAAGGCACACATTATCAATGCGTTTGTATTCCGGGCATAATATTTTTGAGTTACTGATGCACACGGGGTATGACCGACTATCTTTAACGCTGGAAATCTGAAGGCAGTCAAAAAAAAAATGGATGGATACTTTTGACAAAGAAAAAAGCAAATGTGTACTGAAGACGCTATGGAATATCGCAAATTAAAAAAGGCGGACAAACTTGGTAAACATCATAAAGATCAATTAAAAAACAAAACACACAACAACATCAAAAACACATAATAAATTCCAAACAATAAACCGCAACCAGCAACGTAAACTTTAGTGCTTTCGGAGAGTAAGCAGTTCATGCTTGCTATATAGCACACCCGTCACGTTATGTTCTATTGACAATTTGAGAAAATGGCCGACAACAGTCTAATTACAAACTGCTATATCTTCTAACCTCTCCTGTCAAATTATCATTTTCGTGGTTGAATATCATGCATTGTAAAAAAATGGACTGTCTCTAGATTTTCATGCGTTAACGTTGACAGTAGTATTTTACCCAGTGGATTCAGGTACCTCTATTACATGAACGTGACGGACAGATAGATTAGGACCGTCAGATTTAATCATTCGTCTTTTCTGATTCTGGTGAAGCCTTCGGCGCGGACGAACATTGTCCTCTTCTTTCGAAGGTGGAGCATAAAAATGGCGTAATCACGCGCGATTAGCACGTAGAGGTAATGTAAATTACTAAATTATCATTTTTCAATAGGAAAATGAAGAATTAGACTTTTGGATTTTTGCATCTTTTGTACGTCGTACTTTTTTGAATTTAAATTCTTTTAGATTGGTCACTCTTATTAGAGGAATGTTCGTTACCGTCTGGCCACATGGACTTGCTGTCCTATAATCAATATTTCCCTGTGGTTTGGCTTGGTCACATTCCTGGATCTTAGTAAGCTAAGGTTAAACAAAATCTCATCATTGTGTATATAAAAACGTTTTTTAAAAAGCCATTAATTCCTCGCCATTTATTTTTACAGTCTAGAGCAACCTGTATGCAGAACAGACTTTTAAAATAAAAACGATGTTCAACGTTCAACGCCCGGGGGGGGGGGGGGGGCTACTGCCTATGATTTATGGTATACCTGTGGCGTTGCCCTGCTCTGAACCAGACCCTGTTAGCATCAAGAAATTTGCGAAAAACATACCCTGTTATACCAGCGGACATTTTATAACATACCCTCTTATTTCCACGTCAAAATGCTTTGGTATATGTTTATAGGAAGTTCACAATGGGAAGAACTTTTTGAGCTGAAATAGATCAGGAACATTCATTTTAGAAGCATTCTAAAGTTAAAATTTCAAGTCTATTTTATTTAACTGATGAAACTTGTTGATTTTTACATATTCGTAACCCTGTTGGTTACAGCAGGGCTGAATTTTTAACCCTGTTCTACAATTTGATGCCTGAAAAATAGACCCTTTATTGCGACACACTCCTACCATTCATTATATAGCCAGCACCCCCCCTCCCCCCCCGCGGTTCAACGGCCCTTCACACTTTTTTTAATAAATGGTCAAGATATGGTATATTTTTAGCAGGTGCTTTTTCCATTCCCTATTTTTAGAACTAACGCGGACGTGATAGAAAACACCCATAAAACGATATATCATGTACATAATGCTAGTCAATATATCTTGTATACATTTGCGATACAATAAAACCTTTATCTATAGTTTATACGTGTCTTTTTCAGCAAATAAGAAGACGAAATAAAAAAAACGAACTCTCATGACAGCTTGCTAATTTTTACTAGGGCATACAGGGCCTAGCAATTTCAAGTCCAGTTTCAATTTGAAAATATTCTCGGAATTTGTATTTTAAGCGAAAAAAATTATACGTTTCATTATCTTTCCTTAGTTCAATTCAGTGATCAATCCATATCAATATCAAAATTCAGTTTTTTGGTATTCCGTCTAGAATTTCGATGTCTTTTTTCCCTGCGTGAAACGCGTGAGCCGGCTTTGTGTATATCTTATGTGTGAACATTTTCACGGAATATAGGCTATTAAATTATATATAAACGGCCTATACCATATCAACGCATGTGCTTACAATGATACAGCAATAGGGAAGCTGGACAGGTTTTGTGTCAAAAGACCCCTTTTCCATGCACGAACAGCGAATTCTTGCGAATGGTTTTAGTAGGAAATCACACGGGTCCTAGCTCCCATTTTATATAAACATGTTTCGTATGATCATCATTTTGTGACAATATAAGTTTCAACTGTATAAGATATTTAATAGTAGATTTCTAACTTCTGTAATCCGTTTTTTGGGGGTATAAAAAAAAAAACTTCCTTCGTTGATCTCGTTAAACTTTGTTCATCGACGAATATCTTTTCATTTGTGATACGAGGGATAACTCTTACTAAAACGACGTCATTTTCCCGTTTTCCGATAGGGGCGCTGATTTACGTACCTATCACCTTAACTGCCTTAGATAGGAGAGCTCTAAAGCTGTTCAACGTGATTAAAATTGAATCTTTTTAGAAGCTCATTTGGAAAGAATAGAAGCACATGTGAGAGAAATTGTTTTGAAGGTCAAATTTACCACAGAGTATAATTAGAGTCCATAGGAATAATCAAGTGTGAACGAGAGTAGTGCATAATGACAAAACGATTACATGGGAAGGACACAGATTGAGGATGTGTGATTGTAAGTGTAGCTGATGTACCTGATGTTAAATGGAGTTTGAGGTTGTATGCAAAATGCCAGTGAGTAGAAGGCAATGGGTTTTTTTTGTAATTGTAACAGGAAAAATTGTAAGGCAAGATGTGAGTGTCCCAAAAAAAACAAATTGCAATGTATCTTGAAGTGTCATTCATGTACATCTTGCAATAAAAAGTTGACTGGTCAATATTGTTGAACATTGTCCTTGGCATATTCTTGAAATATCTCCTTGATAACATTTGTGTTTGTAAATAAGAAACGGAGAAGTCGCACACGACAGCTAATCCCCTTGTCCTTGACATTAAAATGTAAGTAGAGGTGACCTAAATCTGTAACAGATGTCAAGTACTATCCAAGATCAACCTACTTTCCAAATATCATTCCTCTACTAATTGTAATAACCAAGATTTTCACTTTTACCCAAGATATTGACAAAACAAAAACCATTATGTACAAACGTATGAATAAACAAACCAAAAGCTATATATCCCTTCTCAACTCCGTTGGGCACGGAGATAATAAAGCAGAATTTCAAGCAAATTACATAAGTAGTTCATATAGCTAGCGACTTATCATTATATGCCATTTGTACAAGTTAGAACAAATTTTATTCAAAAGTTTGTACATGTTGCAACATGTACAGCAAACGATGTACATGTTGCAACTTGTACGATTGCACCATACATGTTGCAGCATGTACAATTGTTTTGTACATGTTGCAACATGTACAATATTGTTACTTGTACACAACATATACACACATAATAACAGTATCCACAATCATTTTTACATTCAGGTTAAACAAAGTGCAGGATGAATTTGAATTAATCGGAAAAAAACATATGTCACTGCTTCTTTTTATACAAAATATGAACTAAAATTTCTAGTAGGACACCATAAGTTTTCAGTTATTCAAGACTTAAGGTGTCTCGGGGCTATTATAATTCTACAATAGATTAGTTTCATTTTTGGTACCTTAATTTATAGATAAAAATATCAAATAAAAAGAGGGGTTCACAGTTCATTTTATAGCTCTAGTTGCATTCTAAAAAGGGTAAAGTTTCAATATTTTTATATAGAATATATAGGGAGTAAAGCTATAGAGGCACCTAATTCAGAATTCCTACTATAGATTCAGCTCAAAATCTGATAGAAAGTCCCTTTTCTAAAGCTGTTCGAATTTCTATGAAAAAACATAGGGTCACCGTTCAATCTTTCAAGATATTCATGAACATTGAACATTTCCTATTCATTCTATATAAATTATCTCCCTTTGATTTAGTACGGGAAATTCTAAAAATGATTAAAAAGACCTTGCTCGTAGTTGGATAAAATATATCATATGTAATATAGTTTTTGTCCGCCATGTCCAGTTAGTTAATCAATTTCATAAAAAAACCAATATGGGCAAAAAGATGCTCAGTTTAAAAGCCTCAAGCCACCTTAACAACTAGCACTATGACTTCTCCAAGGAACTCCTGTGTAGGCAAGATACTCCGTATTCACATTTACATCAAGAACTGCATGGTTACCATTTGGCTAACAACATCAGTTCCAAAACATCGATACATTTCATAACACAAGAACTGGCTATACCTGCGTAGGTTACGACTAAACCAGTCAATTCTGACAGTCCACTTAGAACATTATGCAATCACAAACAACACGAAAACTGGCTATACATGTGAGGGCTACAGCTGAATCAGTCAATCCTGACAGTTCATAAAAAAGCAAAACTACTGCATCATTAACACAAAGTTGTTACTCATAATAACCGAACACATCTAACTATACTACCAATCCTCACAACATCAACATTTAACAATTTCTAAAGTAAAAATTACTCATAACTGAAAACTTAAGGGTCTTATACAGTAACCAACGCCAAAATTGCACCCAACAATCACTAGTAATTAACTTTCCAATCAGCAAATTTGATCTATATAATGAACACCAAAAGAACACCTAATCGGCACCAAAAACCTATTTATCAAATTAAAAGACAAGAATTTGACAATTAGCATGCTCTGAATTTAACCACAAACGAAACCTGATATCTCTTCACCTTTTCCACTTAACAAAACACTTATAAAGATTATCAAATGCGATACATAGGACTTAAACTATAAATCTAGCTAAATGATATACGAAATATATAACAAAAAACTTATCACTACAATTCATGAAAAATAAACCTTGACAAAAGTAACAGTATATCTACATGTAGTTTAAATGTTGTTTCATACCCACCATTTTGCGTTATTTTTGTCTTTGTGAACAAGATATTTAAAAGTTTTTGAAGTCAACAAAAAGTATTAAAAAAAATTTCGTAAGCTTAAATTCCGAAAAGGGAAATTTAATCCAGCAAAAAATATATCGATTATATGCAGTGTAAGGAGAGAACACCTTTAAAATTTTAAAATTCAAAACATATACAGAAAACAACAGAGTATACAAAACATTAACACAGGGAGTTATATTTTTAAGAACATTTTGACCAATATGGACCCTATTTTCGTAGTATTTTGCTTTATAAAGTTGCATACATTTGGAATCAGTTATAAATTGGGATTCAAAATTCGTTGCATATGAATAATTTGATTATTTAAGTCGATGCTTTGATTTCGATTTAATTTAATAAACATAGTATGTCTTTATTGTTTGTTAATGTTACATTACAGAAGAAAATGATATTCTTTAACATAATTGATGCCTAAAGGTATTTACAGTTTCTTTGTATAATAATAAGTATACACGACAATAGTATATTGACTCTATACATACAATAATTGAGGTTTAAAAAATAATAAGGCACCAAAGTTCCAAGATAATAGATTTTGCTACTCCTGACGCGCGTTTCGTCTATTGAAGACTCATCAGAGGCGCTCTACCAAAACTATTGAAATGCCAAACACTATATGATTATGAAGAGCATAGAAAGATAACTTTCTTAGACCAATGAAAAAACGTGTTATCCAATTATAGTTTGTTTCATGTTTATTGTGACCACATTGACAGTTAAGGCGTAACCCAACAAAGTTAAAAAGAATATATATATCAAAGATAAAGGGCAAACCAAGAGAAACGAATTGGGTCATTACATGTACATACAAGATAAACCTTAAATAATCTATATATATTTTGATAAACCGTAAACTAAGAGAAATACATTGTGTCATTCTATACATGTTACAGATAAAAAGTAAACAAACAGAGATAAATGAGGTATATGGTACTAGATAGAACTTAAACAAAGAGAAAACATTGGGTCTAAATCGATGTACATGTCATCACAATTTTCAATTGATATACGACTAAGAAAACTTAATTTTGATTTATGTATGAATAATGGATGATAAAAATAACAGTCTACGATTTTAGATTTTTGGATATTGTTTCAATTCTGTTCATTGGTTAAACTCTTCATTTTGCTGATTGCGGTTTGTTTTTTGTATGTTTTTCATTTGTTTTGTTTTTTTTATTTTGTTGTGACGATTTTGTTTTCTAGCGATTTTGTCTATCTTTACAGAATGACGCTATTTGATTGACCTTTTGGTACTAATTTGCTGATTTCATAATTTTTTATGTACATTATTTGTCCATTTTTAAGGAAGGTTTATCAAGCGTTTTCTTGTTTCGAACCTAATTCGTGTAAAACATATAGGTGTAATCAGTGTATTGTCATTGTATTAAAACATTATTTCTTTTTATTTTGTTTATTTTTTTTCTATATGTGAACAAAAATCAATATATTATTCTACCACGTCTTCGTGGTCACTGTAATATCAAATGTTAGCAAAAGATAGAAAGGGCCGGTGTGAGCTCAAAGCAATATGAATCTACTTACCTGAACTGACACGATATATAAATTATTAAGAACAACTTGACTGGTCAAATATAGAACGATTGCAATATAAAAAAGACAGGTTAGTTAACCGTTGACAGTTCACATAGCGGTTTAAGGATGATTTCATAATATAAAACAAATAAATTAATTTAAAGAATTCAAGATACAAAACATTTAAAGAACAGTCCTTGTCCATTAGAAAAAGTCTATACATTTATCTCTTTCAAAGTTTCTTTTCTTCTTTCTTAGAGTTCTGTTTCTAGCTATTTTTGATAATTTATTTTTATCTCTTCTTTTAATTCGTTTGCTTGAATAGAAATCATTTTCTTGATCGTCCCAAGGTAGAAGAAATCAATCACTGCCACATTTGAAACGGTTCTTGAATCCTTGGATCTAAACAATAAACATTATTGCATTTCTGTAAGGTCTCCACTGCTGTATTTAAATTGGTATCACAATAAACATTTTTTATATGAAACAACAATAAGAGTTGTGTTCCTTTTAGAAAAATGATGAATAAGTTTAGCACAACGATGATTGCTTTAAGTACAAGGAATGAGAAGAGAAAAAATGCATATGGCAAAACGTTGGTCATTTCCAAACTTTTTATAGAAAGAGTGTCTCATAAGTTTATACACATTTGTCACATCTGGATAACATTGGTCTTTATAAAGCTTTACGGCTTTTCTAAGCGTTCCATCTGGATCAAGCAACCTTGCTTCACCATGAATATTGGGTTCAGACAGATTTAAGAGTATTGTAATCCTTCCAAACGTCATACTTGATGCACTACAATTGAAATTCTGTGGCTCTTTTCCAGAATTTGTCCATTTAGGTATTTCGTTGCGAGGTTCGATTATTACTTCAAAATGTCTTTTTGAAAGTTCATCCTCCGATAGCAATGCTGCAATTAGACATTGCTTTTCGTCTCGTTGAAAAGCTTTATTTAAATATGGAAAAGCATTTTCCCCTAAATGTCTTAAAAGAGATGAAATTTCTAATAATGACTCCAGGAAAACCATGACCAGTGACGTAATATCTAAATAAGTTAAGAGAAGCACTTATGTCGTGTATAGACATACAGTTGATAATATTAATTATATCTGGATAAAAAGAAATTCCCCAAATTTAATTAAAATCCATACATAATTATTACCTATTATAAACAAACTATCTGCGATACTGAGATTAGGTCATTTGTTTCCGTCGTTTCTATATTTACAAAAGCTCTTTGCAATGTACATACTTTCACTTTTCACTCGGTGGCTATATTCGGATTCTCAATTGTCGGATTTCCATCAAGACAATATGGCCGCGACCAGTAGATTATGTGTTCCGATTCGGATTATATTTTAGTCAGTGAAGCATATCTTGCGTAGCTTTAGCGTAATGGATATTTGATTTTGGATTGCGAAAATTTACTTAATTGAATAAAGTTTTTAAGGACAAAAATACTATTCGGACACCAAAAATAAGTTAAATCTTGCAAAAAAGTTGTACACAGCATCTTCGTATTTCATGCTTTTATGTGGCGGTGTTTTAAAGCGACAATGCAATTCAACTAGATCATGTAGCGTACATGGCGTAGTCTCTTTATCATGTTGTACACATGTTTAACCGTACTTTCTTTTAAATTTTTTGACTGCAAAATGTTAATTCATTATCACAGACAGAAATATAGGTCAATCAGACACACACAATTCAAGCATTTTATTGATTTTTAGAAAATGATAAAATAGCCACATTGGGTCATTCGTCTATCTTGATCTAGGTCATTATAATAAGGATAAATAATTTTATCTATTTCTCATAAAGCTATTGCGGGATCCGGAAAAATAAACTTATTTGTCACAAGTTATTGGTTGTTCGAAAATGTTATCATTGCTTGATAATTTTGTCGATTTACCACACAGAGACCAAAGTCGCCACAACTACAAACATGTCAGAAAACAATTTTAACTGTGCGGAACCACAGGGGCTTGGATTATAGAGGAGGGGGTCGTTTTTTTTTAGCCAATATAAATGACCAGAATCCAAGCCCCTGTGTGCGGAACATGGATTGCAACGTTCCTGTATAAGTGTGCTTTAGTCTCTATCATAAAGTGAGGTTTATCTTTGAATAGGTGACAATCAAAAATTTTTGAGCAGTGGCGGATCCGGGGGGGATTGCTTTGAAACTTTGCACACTTCATCTATGGGATGTCCTCTACCAAGATTGCACAAATGGTGGCCGCAATCCAAACAACATGGCCGCCGTTACTAAAAATAGACCAGGGGGTCAGACTACAGTTTTTGGCTTGTAAATCAAAAAGTATAAGAGATAGATGAAATCTGATGTCACGCTACTGCTTTAGCATCAAAAGCTTTACAAAAGTCTCCATTGAGTTCAAGTTGTCAGATGACCCCTTATAGGAGTTACAGCCCCTTAAAGGTGAAAAATAGCATTTTTTCATGTTTTTGGATTATAGAATGAAAACTATTACAGATAGAGAAAAGTTGTTGCTTGCTTAAATGTTCAGCTCATTTAGCTCTACAAAAGTCTCCATAGGGTCGAAGTTGTCAGATGTCCCCTTATAGGGGTTACGTTTTTTCATGTTTTGGCCTATGGAATGAAAACTATAGCAGATCGAGAGCAGCTATTGCTTGCTTAAGTACTATTCCACATAAGGATCAGGCAGAGGGTGGCACATCGATAATTTCCAATTTCAGATTTTGGGGTATAGATGCATTCATTTTACCAAAAAAAACAAACCCAATGCAGTTTTTACATCTTAAAATGTATTTGGTGCTTAGATATTTTTTGACTGGTTATATAGGAAAAAAAATATGGCGGGAAATTTTCCCGTACTTTTCACTATACAATGGAACTAAATTTTGACTGATAATATATCCTTAACCCAAGATAGACTGAAAAATTTAGTGGTCAAAACAAAGTTTACTAGGGTTGCTTTACCTAATTCTGTTGAAATTTTTGTGTGTATTTATTATCGATGTGCCACCCTATTAATGGTATCTGCCTGATTCTTAGAAAAAGTACTACTTAAATATTTAGCTCATTAAGCTCTACAAAAGTTTTCATAGGGTCGAAATTGTCAGTTGTCCCCTTATAGGGGTTATGGCCCCTAAAATAATGTTCTTTAATATTTTTGGCCTATAGAATGAAAACTATAGCAGATAGAGAGAAGCTGTTGCTTGCTTAAATGTTCAGTTCAACTGTCAGATGACCCCTTATAGGGGTTACGGCCCCTAAAATAACGTTCTTACATGTTTTTGGCCTATAGAATGAAAACTGCAGCAGATAGAGAGAAGCTGTTGCTTGCTAAAATGTTCAGTTCATTTAGCTCTACAAAAGTTTTCATAGGGTCTAAGTTGTCAGATGACCCCTTATAGGGGTTATTGCCCTTAAAATAACGTTTTTTTATGATTTTGGCCTACGGCTACAGAATAAAAACTATAGTAGATAGTGAAAAGCTGTTACTTGCTTAAATGTTCAGCTCATTTAGCTCTAGAAAAGTCTTTATAGGGTCGACATCAAGACCAGGTGAGCGATTCAGGCTCCTGGGAGCCTCTTGTTCTCCTTTCCGCCAAAAATTTCGCAAATAACGTGTAGGTTTCTGCAAAATTTGTCTGGAACCACCCCCTTTTCGTCATTCGTCCACAGCGGACTTTATGTGGACCAACCCCTTTCAGAAAATTCTGGATCTGGCCCTGTTTGAGTTAAATAATTTAATTTATTGCTATTAGACGTAAAAAAATTAAAGGCATACATGTACATTCAAATTTTCATAAAGAGATCTACATTGGTTTTAAACTTATTTCATATAATATTATATACTTCAATATCATAGGCTGTTCTGACAAATTATAACCATTAAAGTAGACGATAAATAGGTGTGGAATAATTGTACGTGACACAACCAACATAAAGAAACGGGAATTTAAAAAATCACAATGGAAAACAGCCAGCAGTCTTCAGCATGACCATAAGGCGCTGCTCGCCGTCTTGCATTGGCCCTAGACTAAAAAAACAAAAAAAAGGATGAGTCCAGTTTGCCTTTTGGTCACACTTAGAAAAAGTCAAAATAACAATGTACGATTTTTTTTTTACATCTTTGCATGCTTGGAATGCAACTAAATGTTGAAAATAATAATATTTTAAAACGGAAATTGTAAAAATTTCTAGGCAAAAAATATATGTTTGATTTTCGTCTTCGGTATTCCAAGAATCCCGTTGGTAGCTTTTGTTCTCAGAATAATTTGAAGATTGAAACTTTTTTTTAACTTTAACATTAAGCTGATTTATAAGTAAATATAAACAACAGACTGTGACATCTTCGATTCAATGGAGACTTTTGTAGAGCTCGATGAGCTGAAGGTTTAAGCAAGCAACAGCTTTTCTCTATCTGCAATAGTTTCCTATTTCCTCCACTAACATAACCAAACTTTGATGCAGTTATTTTAAACTAAATAGGAGATAATAAACCTACATGTACAATGCTTATACTGGATCTAAAAACAAAAAATGTTTAGGATAAACACTTGCATGACTTAGATTCACCAACATGTTTATCTTAAAATTGCTTAATTTTAGATTGATTTTATAGTATGTGTACAGCAAAGGCTACTTATAGAATTCAACAATAAACCTAAGCAGGACCTAGAAATAATAAAGTTTTTTTTATGTTACTATTTTTGTGTCCATAGCGGCTTGCTAGGCAATATGCATTAGAGTCCAAACTTGTTATATTATAAGATAACACAAAAAATGATTCTGTGCATCTGATTTAAAGTTTCGGTTATGGATTTCTAAAAATGAAATTCTTTCATTTTCTATTCCGGGTGAGTATTTAAAAAAAGATGTTTTTCTTTACTCATTTCAATTTAATATTTAATGCCATGCCTCACGGAACACTTAAAACCATTCCCTTTCTTAAGATGCAGGATATTGTTCGATAGAATGTTTCAGTTTTCTTCCAACTTAATGACAAAATGATGTTACCAAAAAATTAACAATAAAACATATTTTTCTCTAATGAAATTACCCTTTTAAAGAATATAATGTGCATACACGTGCTTTTAAGAATATGAAATATACCAAAACACCGTTTTTTTATAGGCATGAATCTTAATTATTATTAAAGTTATGCCGGAGTATTAAAGTAACGCCGTCTGAAAAGTTATCAACCGGTAACGCATATAAAAATGGTCAAGAAACAACAAATGATGAATGCTGGATTAATTGGCTGTTTTTCATAGTGATTGTTTAAATTGCCGTTTCTTAAATGTTGGTTGCGTCGCGTACGCTTATTCCACATCTCTTTATCGTATTTGATATAACGGTTAATCTTTCTCATTCCGAAAGAATCAACAGCCTGTGTAACTCAATTTGTAAATCTACTTGTCAGTGTTCATGTAACAAATGAGAAATCATCCGAATACCCGTTTCTAAGCAACTAATAAATCACGTGCAATCATAATGATTTAGCATGAAGTGGAACTTGTCTGCAATAATATGTTTGAGTTTGAAAACCGATGTAACTTTTTTGAGACCTCTCATAAATTGCACTGACGTCCATTGGACATCGCAAAATCGGAGGTAATGCCTAATATAGTTTATCTTTACTTTGGGCTAAAGAAATATTTTCTTTGCTTAAGTACATGCATGTTATAACTATTATATTTTTTTTAAAATAAATAAGTGATTCTATGGAAACGGTGCCACATTGGTATGTCTAAGAAGACAATGACGACATTTTAAAGTTATTGTACACTCAAATACGAAAAAAGGACGTTAAAAGACTGCCGGGCAAAAAAGTACAAATCGAAAGAAATAATTTTAGAAAAATTATTAGTGGCATTTGCATTGAGAGAAAATTGGGTTTATTTTCTTGTAAACTTTTCAGAAGTCAAAAGAATTTGATTGAATTAACGATAATTTAAACTACGCCTAAATCGAAAAGAAAGTAACGTATCGAATAGAATTTAAACCGGAATAAAACAATCTTTGCAGTTGCACGGACGCCACATACAATGTGATTGACAGGTGCAAATACTAATACGCCAATTTAATCAAACGAATTTATAATATTTCTATGGAAAAATATTAATTTACTTAAATTTTCGCCCCTAATATATAAGTAAATTTATTTCTAAGTATTAACTGTAATATTTTCTTTGGTTTATAGAAGCAATAAACTAAATCTTTAATGGTGCACATTTTACATAATCCGGTTGGCGGATTATTCAATGTGCACCATGAAAAAATTAGTTTATGGTTCAACAGACCACAAAATTATTACAGTTAATTCTTAATTGAATCGTTATTTTAAAAAAAGATACTGCCTTGAAATATTAAGTCGGGAATCCAAATTTATGAACACTTTTTATCATCTTTGAAAACATGTACAGTGTCTTCGGCTATTCCGTCAACTATTTGAATGCGATATTAAGCATATTGAAACATGACAACCATTTATTTCAAATATACGTTTTAGAATAGAAAGTATTTATCAAATTCATTTTACACATGTAAAACCCGAGACACAAAACGTGTCCATTTTAAAACTCTGTCTCTTTGACCATTATAAATCGAAGGGAAATTCCTTGGCAAAAGTTCAACGTCGACCAGATTGTCTGTCACTCAACTCCATTGCTCACTTTAAAACGATCCACGTAAAATGTTGTCAGCACTATTATACAATTATCACCCTAGTTGGTGTGTGACCCGGAGGTTTCTTTTCCCGAGAAAATAAGGTCACCCGAGGGCTTGCCTCGAGGGTGACCTTACTGTTCGAGGGGAAGGAAATGCCGGGTCACATATCATCTAGGGTGATAACTGTTATATTATATCGAATATTAATTGAACCAATTTAATATTAAATTTTACACATATATCGGACAATTTAACTTTGTTTTCATGGGAAAAAATACAGCTCATACAATGTTGAAGAAAAATCGTGGGGTCACGTGCGAATTCTCACGAGAGGGTGACCTTACCATGCGACCCAACGATTACCGGTTGACCCAGCGAAATATCACATGTCACGTGACAACGTCTTAGCAAATCACAATAAAGATTTTTATATGAGTATATAATATGCATCAATATCAGTTTATTACCTTCATTTAAGAATTAAGAAGTACACTTTTTTCAGGTAAAATGCCAATAAGAAAGAAAACAATACTATGGCTCTACCGATCGAAACAAAAATATTGCACTAAAAGACAATCATTAGCAGAAACCACCAGTGACCCTACGTGTATACCAACAAAAATATCGTTTAGAATTAGAGTCTGAAAACTAAGATACAACGATAGAATATTCGAGTGTTGCTATTTTAAAATCCAAAAAAGATGAAAGTGATGCCAATTCATCTGATTCAACGGATAACCGTGCAACATCAACGAAACCAGCTGTCAGTCTTACAATTATATCGAGAGCATCCCTTGATTCTGTTTTAATTTGTAAATAGATATAGTTTAACTTATAAATAACATAATATTACGAATTGCGATGTAAGCTTCTTCAAATCTGAACATTGTATGTCCGATTAGAAGTGGCGCAATCAAAATTACGCTGATTAGATCAGTCACTGAATTGCCCCGTATTACAAAACAGATATATTGCTTAACCAATACAAGCATTAATTTTATAATTCAAAATCGTCAATAAGCAGTTATAGTTTGTTTTGTTTTGGATAACTGATAGTTTGAAGAAATTAAGCTATGTAATATAATTTTAAATGCCTTAACAACTCTTTTCAATTAATTTTATGCTGGAATTCAGTAAATTGTTTTAAGAAACACCTTCCCTGATTGTTGATAATAAAGTTTTAAGGCAAAGGTTAACACCAAGTTTGATAGAAAACATGTTAAATTAAGACAAGCAAATACATTAAATTTCTACGCGTGCTATCTTTATTTGACAACCTCTTTTCGTTTGCCTGATATAATTATATTTATGTTCAAAACAGTTAGTTTTTTTTTAGTTTAAACATATTGATTTATCCTGGATTGGGAAACGAGCTTAATGCTTATGTAAATCCCTCTCAGGCTAGCAGTTTGCGAGTGTGGCCTTTGCAGCAGCCCCCATTGAGCCTACTCTTATCGAACTATACAAAGGGGTCTTTAAAGTGCATGGGGTATTGCTCTCCACATACACGGGACAAATTTTTGTTCGTCCATTTCGAAGGACTAGCATCGTTCTTTAAGACCATCTTCGCAAAAGGTGTCAAAAGAGAGTCGGAAAATTTGTTCATGAAATTTTCACCCAGGACGAGGATCGAACAACGAACCTTGGTGTTAGTAGCCCGACGCGTTTACCACTACACCACCGGCTCTCAAAATAGTTACACATATTTATGTAAAGATGTATGTATATTTATGCAATTAAAGACTGGTTGTTCATGTGTTGTTGTTTTTTCGCCTGATGTATATGCAACATTTGATTAAAAATATTATTATATGAGAATAAAATACAACTTTTTAACAAATTGCGCTTTATTTGCATTATTATGTTGTAATATATTACGCATTGACCCTTTTTAGCTTTCTCACGTATTTTTTAACCTTTTCGTCCTGCGTTATCGGTGCATCGGCATTTACAAGCGATATATAAGATAAATGAACACATTTATCATCTAATAATATTTCATATGATAATGATTGTTCTAATAATATCGACCTGCATGAGCAGAAATGTGTGTAAAAAATTTTTTTGTTAATACATTCATATTTCAAATGAAGTATTGATTTTGTAAAGACGTTATGGAACCAATGAATTATGATGCAAACAAATGAGTCCATACGGTATGTTCTACTCACGATTCCTTAAAAACCAATGAAGTTAAAATTTTGCTCAAAATTAATCAAAGAATCTCCACTCATTTTTCTTTTTGTTGATTTTCATTTAAAAATAAAGATTTAATTGATGAGTTTGAAATTCTGGAACCAATGTAGTCACTCTAAATTAATATTATTATATGAATTTCTTCATGATAATTATAAGATTATGCGGTTTGTTATTATGTAAAGTAAACAAAATAGTAATCATCAATGGTATAGTTTTTTTTTCAAATGCACGAAGCTTGTCCAAAGCATAAAGAGAAGTCTTCTTTCTTAACTGTTTTTGTATCTGTTGTTAAAGTTTTTATCCAAATGAACTATATTCCCTCTCAGTTTAAGAATCCCTCGAACATCGCTATTTTCCACAAGGACAGAGTGTGTTATTGTTCTCATCTTCTCGTCTACGGTCGAGTGGTCTTTTTTCATTTGTTCCAATGCTTTATATGAGGCAGGAATGTTTGGATCCGTTTTTAATCTCTCAAGATTTAGTTTTTCGATCTGCCATTTGTTAAGTACTTCCAACAGTGATGAATCGTATGAATAAGGAAGTCGAATTTCTTTTAACTCTTGTTTTGTCTTTTCAATGTCTCTCAATATATTTTGATGAGTTACCAATATTTGAGTCTTGAAGTCGTGTAGGTCCCGTAATGTAACTCTTTTTACAGCTTCCAAATGACTTTGTTTGAAATCAGGAGCTAGCATATCACGTGCTTCCACGGAACTTTTATCATTTAGTTCTTTTAGTTTTTGCACTTTTGCTTTAAGTTTATCTCTTGCCTCTGATACAGCTAACACTTTGCACTCGTTTCCCCTGTGAGTCTTAACAGCGCATATGCCGCATAGAAAAACTGCATGCTCAAGGCAAATATATTCGGCTGGTGATTCGGAGTGGTTTTTGCAAGTTGCTGTCATCGACTTATGTGCTTGTAATTGTTCACGAATACCATCCAACAAAGAATTGTCCGGAAAACTCTCGGCAACTTCTCTGTCAGTTTGCCTGGTCCCTCTAATGTTAATCACATTTCTGCAGCTAGGGCAATTAAAGGTATTTCGATTCGTTCTTTGACTGCTTATATGCTGTGTCAAGCAATCGAGACAAAAACTGTGACCACATGGTAATATCTTAGGATGTTGTAAAGAATCAAGACATACTGGACAAATTATAAGCTCCTTAACGTTTTGTATGTCTCTAGATTCGGCCATTTTGGTTATGACTTCAAACATTAATTATTTGGTTGTTAATGGTAACGGACCAACATGAAAATTTATTGCGCAATAACTGATCAAATTTTGTTTCTTTGTTATTTAAACAAGCCATGACTGTAATTCAAAATGATAAAATCTAAAACGAAACTTGATCGCGCATGGGGACACATGAACAAAACCATTTCTGATTTTAAATACGAAAATAATAGTATAACTGTAGTCATTTGTGAACGAATGAACTATAAAAGAAGAAGGGTAATATAAGCGCACATTATCAAAATGCAAATCGACAATGTTTTTTCAAAGTAAAACAATAACGTTTATTAATATCTTTTTTATATTTGATTTTAATTGCTCCATTTAATTCACACATATATATATATATTGCTGTAGATATTTTTAAAACATTTGATAAATCCAAGTGAAATTAATGAAATTTATCCCTCTGAAAATAACGAGTATTTGCCATAGCTTTTATAAAAGCGTACTTGTCTAATACACAATTATGAGATGTGTAATACATGTACACAACACAACTTACAGGAAAAAAACAATTTCAAAAAAATTCTCAAAAGAAGACAGCCAGTATTCCTAAATGTGATCCGCGACTGCATCTCTCTGTGTAAAAATATAATACATAAGGTTCAATATCAATCTGAATCCCAAATTATTAGCAAAAACCCCGTTTCTGAACATAGAACGATAAACATAGATGACATAATAAAAACATGTTAAATCAACTGAAACGCAATCACTCGTGTGATAACATTGCTAAGGATTAATACTACTATAAATTAAATCCGTTTATCCGTATCAAGCCATTTCATTGATGTCTCAGGGTCCCGGATCCGTAGCTCAAGAGAGATCCGACTTCGATCCAGTTATTGGTATGTCATATGACGTCACGATTTGACGCCAAATTCTTTTTCGAAAGTGTTTGCTGAGAAATGACTAAGTTTTAAAAACAGAAGAAAAAACATCCCACCCACCCTACAAATAGAAACTTTAATGATTTATTTCAAATTGGGGATCTGCCAAGTATTTTTACCCCAAACAATTGCTGTTCTAAATTCTTTGATTTGAATTGGTGAGTGGTTCAATTGACATACTTTCACAGTTCAAACTAAATATATCTAACGTGTTTATAAATGATAAATGTTTACTAGTTGTATGAAATTTCGGGGATGCTTTAGATGAAGAATAAGATACTGCTCTTTAAATTGTATTTTTCGGAGGAGTTGCCTTATCATAAATCTGTATGGGCTACATGATCTCTACGTGTTATTGGCTTCGTAACATTAAATAAGGACAACTGGTTAAGGAAGACTTCCATCATGGACAACTGTTGTTACCTAAATTGATGATAATTCAGTTAAAGTCGAGGATATCTACCATTCGCTGCGTTCGGAATTTTGATTAATCAGCTTGAGGGCCCTTAATTGACCAATAAACTTATTGGTATTTTGTATTTTGTTTAGTTACAGATGGGTCCAGACATAACCTGTATAAAAATTAACTTTAGGCAGTCATTTAGGTTGCTTTTCTTGTTAACTTGAGTTAACCATGGTCCACAATCTAGTTAACTAAAGTTACCTTTAGCCTTGACAGAGCAGTCCACAGTTCGGACAGCTCTGGACTGCTCTTGTCCATGCACTGGACAGCTTAAGGCGGTTTAAAGTTAACTTCAGGTCAGAGCAGTCCA
The DNA here is from genome assembly GCA_963971305.1 of Arcuatula senhousia. Classification (NCBI taxonomy): domain Eukaryota; kingdom Metazoa; phylum Mollusca; class Bivalvia; order Mytilida; family Mytilidae; genus Arcuatula; species Arcuatula senhousia. The sequence continues at coordinate 34,226,711 of OZ020308.1, forward strand.
AAGTAAACTTTAGGGAACTTCCGGTCGCTAGCAGACCAAAGTAAACTTTAGGTCGGAGCAGTCCAAAGTTAACTTTAGGGAACTTTAGGTCGCTAGCAGACTAAAAATAATAATAAGCCACTTAGAATATATTTCTTACTATCTTCAAATAAAGATAAACGAAAATCAAAATACCGGGGTAATATTCCATCAATAAATAAAATAGAAAAATATTTAAATATACAATTTTAAAAAAAATAGATTACTACTTTCAAACAAAACATAGAATTAATAGATAATTCAAATCAATAAACATTTTTGAATAAATAATTATTTTCAATAAAGAAATATTCCTTAAAAAGGAAAATTCCTTTTGTTGCCATAGTTATTAAACAACATAGTATTTTAAATCAATAAAAAGTTGCAGCTTGCTAAACACCCTGCCGATATATGTTAATAAAATAAATCTTTCAAAAATTAACAAATCTTTTAATCAAATTAGTATTTGTAAAATAAATATTTCACGGAAATAGATAAATATATATCATCAACTTTTTTTTAAATAATTGGGTTTCAAATCATTCTTTAAAAAACAATGAATAAATAATGGTTATAGTTTTAAAAATGAAAAAAAAGTTAAATGACAATTCTTCTGAAAGAATTGTAAGGTCTTTCCCTTTCCTGAGTTTTGTAATTGCTAAAGAAAGACGCAATATCAAATAGTTTTTTGTCTCGCCTGCGAAGAATAGTCGCGGAAGGCGAGACATAGGTATTACTTTCCGGCGGCGGCGGCGACGGCGGCGGCGTAAACTTTTTTGTAAGACTTTTGTGGACGATGAATTGCTGGAAAAGTATTATAGCTTGGCATCTGATATTTGGTATACAGACAGTTCAGGTTATGGTCTACGCAACTGTCACCATGCCAAGTGACCCTGACCCCATTTTCACGCTCCAGTGACTCTGTGAACTTAGATCTTTTTTCAGGCCGTAAACTTTTTTGTAAGACTTTTGTGGACGATGAATTGCTGGAAAATTATAATAGCTAGGCATTTGATATTTGGTATACAGACAGTTTAGGTTATGGTCTACGCAACTGTCACCATGCTGTGTGACCCTGACCCTATTTTCACGCTCCAGTGACTCTGTGAACTTGGGTCTTTTTTCAGGCTGTAAACTTTTTTGTAAGACTTTTGTGGACGATGAATTGCTGGAAAAGTATAATAGCTAGGCATCTGATATTTGGTATACAGACAGTTAAGGTTATGGTCTACGCAACTGTTACCATGTTATGTAACCCTGACCCCATTTTCACGCTCCGGTGACTCTGTGAACTTTGGTCTATTTTCAGGCTGTAAACTTTTTTGTAAGACTTTTGTGGACCATGAATTGCTGGAAAATTATAATAGCTAGGCATCTGATATTGGGTATACCGACAGTTGAGGTAATGGTCCACACAACTGTTACCATGCCGCGTGACCCTGACCCCATTTTTAGGCTCTAGTGACTCTGTGAACTTAGGTCTTTTTTCAGGCCGTAAACTTTTTTGTAAGACCTTTTATGGACAAAGAATTGCTGGAAAATTATTATAGCTAGGCATCTGATACTGGATATACAGACAGTTCAGGTTATGGTTAACGCAACTGTCACCATGCCATACGACCATGACCCCATTTGTACGCTCCAGTGACTCTGTGAACTTAGGTCTTTTTTCAGGCAGAAAACTTTTTGTGATACTTGTGTCGACAGTGGATTGCTTGAATAGTATGATAGCTAGGCATCTGATATTGGGTATACAGACACTTTTTGTGTTTATATCAAGAAATGAAAGCTTAGGTAGTTGATTTTAGTGATGGTGCCGGCAGGCGAGACATACTTTTAGTGGCCACACTTGTGTAAACCTTGAAAGTTATACACCTTCTTATGATGTGTGTATATATCAGAACTTATCTGTTATACCAGAGAATGTACAATTGTTTCTTATTCTGATAACCGTGTGCATTACGATTCAGGTACCTAAAGATTGGATTAGTATTGAAAGTCAAGTATATTATCTCAAACCTCTAGTTTTGATAGAGACTAACGGGGTACTTTAATCTTGGTTCCACTAATGATGATGGGTGATTATAGTCGTGATCATAGGTTGTAGAGTTTCTGCAGAGGCTGTTTAAAAATACTCTTTATTTACCATAGATCGCCAAACCCATAATATTAAGCGCCAGGGCGAGCTGTTCGAATTACTTAATAACTGGAGACAGAACCATGTCCCAAAATGTGGAACTTTTAGTCGGAATTCTGAACACCAGTTCCCGTCTTTATACGGAAAATCTAAACAGCCATTTTAAAATGTTGACCGTAACGGTATTTAATACTTTTGAATTGCAATCACATTTCCTTGTGGCAGTTTTGTTGCCAAAACACATTTTACGCTAAATATAATTAATTTGTTATTAGATAGAAGATTTAAAGACGCAGAAGATGAAAACATCGACATAAAGATTTCTTTCATAGAAAATCATTACAAAGGGAGTAAATTGAAAGCATATTCGTCTTCAATACAAATGAAATGAGCCAAAAGAGCAGATAAACCAATGCGGCATTGTAAGTGCCTAGAACATGCATGCATAAAACTATTTTACCACATCAACAAAGATCACGCATGTTTATTATGTAAACAAAGACCATTAAAGAATCAAATCCTTACAACTCAGTTTAACCTACCACAGAAAGTATTTTAAAAATGTTCTTATCAATTCTATTTGAACTTAGAATGAAATGTTACTGTTATGTAGACAAAATAGATCAAAAGTAAATTTAATTCAAACCAAAATCGAGGAAAATTACAATTTAAAAATTGTATTTATGTATGACACCAATAGACTGTCGTAATTCTCGGCATCCTGAAAGTTGTAACATAAATTATCCCCGTTTGAATATTCATATACAGAACTTAGATGAGTTTTCCGTGGTTCTGATTTGAGTTGTGAATAGAATATGTTAGCTTTAAATCTACCTATTGTTTTAAACTTATGGAAAATGTAGGGTTTCCAATTTTTTTTATGCATGTCGTCCTTAAATGAGACCAATTAAGTTCAGTTAAATATTTAAACCTAAAAATGATTTTCTGGAGTTTCCTATTCTCTCTCTCCACAGTGCAAACTATAAGACAATTTGATAGTTTTCTGCATGAAAATGCCATCCGCTAAGCAACAATTTGTCGAGGACTCGATATTTTCTTTAAAAGCGTTAAGCGCAGGCAATAACAAGTTAGAGAAAGGAGAGGGTTGTCTTCTTCTAAAAAGATACAAAAATGTATCCCTTTCAGGTGTTTGCTTATTGACGCAAAATTTAGGAACCGGGTATTTTAATGCTAAAAAAGTCAAAATTTAAAGGGGAATTACTCCTGTATTGGTTAATATACCAATATGAAAAAATACCCAGCATAACTTCAAAAGTTACTCTTCTGAATGCAGAAAGAATGGACTTGGTACCTCTTATGGCTTAGGAGAAGAAGAGGGAAAGTTGAAATTTGTCGTTTACGGCGTAAGAAAGAAAATAATAATCGGAAGACATACAAAAAGGTCTTCCCTTGGAAAGGGAAAGACCTTAAAAAAGAGGGCAAATGGGACTTTACTGGGTTTTCAGGGTTGATATCATCTAATTATGGTCAAATAAGGTTTATTAACCCTAAAATAACATTTTTTTGTCAAAAATGGCAAGTTTCCAAATTTTCCAAAAAGGGAGTGTGGCATGTCTACTTCCTTATTTCTGACATTTCAATATCCTTGGTGCTGGATTTGGTTTCCTTGTTCGAACTTTTTGGTTTTGAGCACTTTTCGTTTTCATTAATTTTGGAATTTGACCTTCCAATGTTTTGATTTTAATGCTACTGATGAGAGGTTACTCCTTGAAATATCGATAGATAGCATATCCAAATTAACCGCTCATACCCGCGTTTTGGTATTTGTAATTTTGAACAGTTTTAATCATTGAAACAGTATACAATTGTTTACTGGTCATGAGGGAAACAGTACATTTGTTTCCACGAGGTACTTACTATTTCACGAGGCGCGTAGCGCCGAGGGAAATGGTAAGTACCGAGGGGAAACAAATGTACTGTTTTCCGAATGACCAGTAAACAATTGTTTTATTATACTGAATTGGTAAACAACTTAACTAAAGCCACGCCTACTGCTCACTCTTTACCTTGTATACGGTATACTCTAGCCACGCCTACTGCCAATCATACAAAAACCCCGCGAAATTGTATTACGGTACTATTACCCTAGGGAAATAGTTTTTACTATATCCCTAGGGAAATAGTACTTTTACCAAATTCAAGATGTAATAGTTAAAATGTTTACCTGTATTTTATATAGAAAAAATCTACTGAAGTATAATAATTTGGAATAGTGAAAGTAAGTTGATTTGACCTTGAAAAATTTTCAAGTTCATATAATGGCTAATTATAGTGATACGGTCAAATTTTCACAAAAATCCATGTCGCGACACTTTTTTTCATATTTGTTCCAAATTTGTTATTGGTTCAATTAAAAAGAATAATCACATCATATAATGGAATTTTTTTTTAAGAAAAGGGTAACATTTTATTTGAGCTATTTCGCAATGAAAAAAGACTCATTTTTTGAAAATTTACAAATGATGACCTTGACGTTTGACCTTGACCTCTTTTTGGTTCTTAGGGATCAATGACCTTGTTTATCAAGTTTCATTGAAATATCATAAGAATTGTTGATTTTAGAATTTTTTAACTAAAAAAGTCGAAGTTTAAAGGCAAATAACTCCTGTATTTGTTAATATACCAATATGAAAAATGACCCAGCACAATTTCAAAAATTACTCTTCTGAATGCAATGAGAAAGAACTTGATCCCTCTTATGGTTTAGGAGGAGAACAGGGAACACACTTTTCAGCTAAAAGGGGCATAACTCTTATGCGTAAAATGATACCCAAGTGTTTTTTTTTTAAACAACAAACAAAGACCAATAAAGTATACCAAGTATCATTGCGATATGTCGCGTACTTCTCAAAGTTGAAATTTGTCGTTTACGGCGGAAGAAAGAAAATAATAATCGGAAGAAATACAATAAAGTCTTTCCTCGGAAAGTGAGTGAGTGAGTGAGTTGGTGTTTTACGCCCGTGCAACGCTATATAGGTTATTTACAGGCGATGAACATGAAGAAGGTGATAAAATGAACATGAAATGATGATGATAAATGAAACATGTGGATGGGGTGGGAAACAAAGGAACGGTAAATTTTGAAGAACCACAGGAAAAGGGGAGAGGTGGGTAGGGGCGGAAAATTTAGCCTATGTGGTGCACTACTTGGCGGTCCACAAAGGGGTCTTTTACGTGCATGAAGCGTGGCGCTCTCCACACACGTTGGCCCACTATGGTCGGCGGTCAGGGTTTCCGTATTATAGACCTGACAACCCCCGCGGACGAGGGCCACCCTATTCAGCCACCTAGGGTACACACTTGGTCGCTCTGTGGGCTGAGCACTGACCCGACGTCAGAATCCCAAGACCCTTAGTCGCCTCTTACGACAAGCTAGGCTCTGCTGCGGGCCTATTCGCCACCCGGGCCCCGCACGGGACTCTTTCCTTGGAAAGGGAAAGACCTTAAAAAATAGGGCAGATGAGACTTTTCTGTGTTTTCAGGGTTGATATCATCTTATTATGGTCAAAGAAGCTGTATTAACCCAAAAATAACAGTTTTTGTCAAATGGCAAATTTCAAAATTTTCAAATAAAAGGGGCATGGCATGTCAACTTTCTTATTTCTGACATTTGACCAGTTTTAATCATTGAAATAGGTTGGAATAGTGAAAGTAAGTTGATTTGACCTCCAAAAATGTTTCAAGGTCATATAGTGGCTAAGTATTGTGATATGGTCAAATTTTCACAAAAATCCATGTCGCGACACCATTTTCTCATATTTTTCCATTTTTTTTTATTCAATTAAGAAGACATAATCACATCATATAATGAAAAACAAATTCAGAAAAGGGTTACAATTTATTTGAGCTATTTCGCTTTGAAAAAAATTCATAATTTGAAAATTAACAAATGATGACCTTGACCTTTTACCTTGAGCTCATTTTGGTCCTTAGGGGTCACTGACCTTGTATATCAAGTTTCATTGAAAATCTTAAGATTTGTTGATTTTAGAATTTTAATACAAGAAAAGTCAAAGTTTAAAGGATAATAACTCGTGTATTGGTAAAAAATTATCCAGCACAACTTCAAGAGTTACTCTTTTGAATGCAAATAGAATGAACTTGGTACCTCTTATGGCTTAGAAGGAGAAGAGGGAACAAACTTTTCAGCTAGAAGGGGCATAACTCTTATGCGTAATATGGTACGGTACCCAAGTGTTTTTGAAACGACAAACATAGACCAATAAGGTATACCAAGTACCAAGAAAGTACTAATCGGAAGAAATACAATAAAGTCTTCCCTTGGAAAGGGAAAGACCTTAAATATAAAGTAATATATTGTAACGACCAACCAAGGTATGTTATGACAGAACTTGGTTGACTGGATGTATAGATGAAGTCTTAGACTCAATGACTTATATGAGACTCAAAACTCTGGAGTCGTGCTAGACTCGAGACTCAAGAGACCCCTTACGTGACTTCATTCAAATGGCTTTGAAAGACAATAATTCGTAAAAGTTAATGATTTATAAGATGAAATAATTTAAACAATAAACAATTTAATTTACAAATATTAAACGTCAAATATGTAAAAGAAAGAAAGTATTTTCAACTATTAAAGAGAATAGTATTATTTTGATACAATTGCCAAACAGTTAAATGATAGAGACGCCGTGCCGTTTAGGTATTTGAATGAGATTGACTGAGTCAGCAGATTGATATAGTTCTGAAAGACTTAAAGAATACTGTATTTGAGTTTACTTTGTATACTCAGAGTTTGCAGAGACTTTGATATTAAAGTCCTCACAAGGCTCCTTGATTCCCTTGTAACGGAGTTCTTTAAAAGTCTCCTTGAGTCGTCTCGTGAGTCTCTGTAACGGAGTTCTTTAAAAGTCTCCTTGAGTTGTCTTGTGAGTCTCTTTTATCGGAGTTCTTTAAAAGTCTCCTTGAGTCGTCTTGTGAGTCTCTTTTATCGGAGTTCTTTAAAAGACTCATTGGGTCGTCTTCAGATACAGTCTTTTTAAAGACTTTGATACTGGAGTCCTTTTAGGTTCCATCTGGAGAAGATTTATATTTAACGACCATTTCAGGTCAGAGTTGGCCAAGTGCCACAACTGAAGGAACCCGTCATCCTCGCCGCTATTTATACTACGACGTCATTTCTGATTGGTCAATTGAAAATCTCATTCACGGCAGTGTTTACAAATGGCGTTGGATTTGCAATTTGTGTTTCTTTGATACCCGAAAATCGTTATTTACAACAAAATAAAAGCATCTACAATTAAAGTGATAATTCTAACATTACAGATAGGTGCACACATAACCTGTACGAAAGTTAACATAAAGTTAACTTTATGACTGCTTTCCATGTCTGCTCAAATCTGCCATAGTAGACATTCAAGTTAACTTGTGTTAACTCATGACTGGTCAAAGCAGACTTGCAACAGCTTTTTTATGACCGGTCATAACCAGTCACAAAGTCGTGACTGCTTTTACCAGACCAGTCATTGCAACAAGTCTGCTCTAACTGTACTGTGTTTAAGAATGCAATGGTTTAATGTAATATGAAAAACTGTTAATAGCATTAAATAATGAATTTCAACTGTATAGTATAGGCATTAGAACATGAATGTTGTCCTTTAACATTCAGTTTTAAAAGTAGACCTCTCACGAAGTTAACTTGACCAGACCAGTCATAATTTCGCGTCTGCTTTTTAAAGCAGACATAGAATTATGACTGCTTTTTAAGTTAACTTGGAACCAGTTGCGCGTCTGCTCAAAGCAGTCGCATGACCAGTCGCAAGTGAACTTGAAGTTAACTTGATGTCTGCTTTTCAAGTTAACTTACCGTACAGGTTATGTGTGCACCCATCTGTATATACCTGTCTCGGATAATATTACAACAAAGTGATAGGATTTTGCATTCATTAGAAATACAATAAAAGGTAAGATGAAGCATTCATTAGAAATACAATAAAAGGTAAGATGAAGCGTGACTCAATGTGAAAATATGATCGTAAAAATGACGTTTTCTGTTCCTACATTGTTGTGCAAGTTATCAAAAGATCTAACACCTTTCACATAGTTAGAAATGCATAACACCAGTAACATTTTAAGACCAAAACGATCTAATTAGGTGAAATATTGTTAAAATGATGCAATATGTATTGTACATGAAAAACACCTATTGAAAACGTAAGCAAAACGTAAGTGAGTCGTACGTTGTATTTGTAAACAGACCGCAAACATGATTATACTCTTATAAATTAATAACCAGTTGACAAATAAATAATAAGTAAAACAACTATTCTGTAATAACTCGAAAAAGTATTAAAACTTTAAGATAATATGCCATTTTTTTCCTGAAATACGGAAAATGAAAGTAAAATCTAAAAATAGAATGACGTCAAATGTAAACAATATATTTTGACGTTGAAATAGACAAGCATAACATGAAACTTGTGAACACTGAAAGTCAAAATCGTTACAATATAAATCAAGTCGCTCTTGGCTTCAGCGCGGTTAACTAAGAACACTCTAGGATAAAGTTGACTTTATTTCGCACGATCTTACGCTAAAGTTAACTTCAGGTTGGTTCTAGGCTAACTAGCAGAGCAGTTAAGAAAAGCAGACCGTGGACCAAGTTTGCTATTACAGTTAACTTTAGACCGGTTCACGGTCTGCCTGATGCAATCTAAATAACAGACATCAGTTAACCTTAGGAAGTTTCTAGTTAACTTGGCATACAGGTTATGTTTGGTCGTATCTGTAGCCTCATATTTTCTCAGGCTTATTCATCAGAAATTATAATCTACATAAATTTATATCTACTATCATCTATGGTCTGCCATTACACAACCATTTTTCGGCGAACATCATCTATAGTAATACCTGAACATCTAGTTATTGTTTAACCTTTGATTTTCCAAGGTTATGCAACCGTAAAATCTATCTAGTTATAATCTCTAGCTTCATGAATTTAATCACCAAATGTTATATATAACTTTAAATATCTATTTGATGTTTTTTTTTAATATTTTTTTCTGGTAAAGTACATAATTGAAAAAGATGTGGCTACAAACCCCAGTTAAACCTATCTATTCGTTTTTGCTTGTATAGGATAAGCGTTTTAAAACTGGTTATAAAAGAGAGAACAAAAAAGTCTGTACTCGTATGGGAAACAGAAATCCAAGAATTGTCTATCAAAACACGATATCTTGCATAAATTGTTTTTCAGTGAAGACAACAATTAATTAGGATCAACATAATCCAGTGTTATCAATTTCGGGTCAAACTTAACACTCTATTAACAAGGAGGCCTAACCGTTTATCGAGGCATTTTGTCCGTTACGTGTTTCTACCATAGGTTAACATTACGGTTTTGTCCGTTATATGTTGCACGAGGCAGTCCGTTAAGTAGTTTTATGAATAAAAAAATCATTTATTTTTACGAAATTAATTTTGAGGCTAAAATACAGTAAATAAGTGAAACTTGTGATAGATGTGTCCAAATGGTTGTTATTCACGAAAAACTTCCCGCAAAAACCATTTTGATTTGATTTGACACTTCTTCGCAAAACGGAAAGGCGGAGACCTACCCTCTGCAAAAATGTGTCCTTATAATGACGAACAATGCATTAAAATACGTTATTTTCGTCATTGAAACATATTTTTGTAGTAAGTCTTGTGCTACTTGCACAATAAAAAGCATAAGAGAAGGATTCTCTGGACCAAAATATTAATATTGGGACAAAAATGCCAAAATTGGTATTACTTTGAGAAACATGGTCCGTTAAGAGTCACATGACACTTTTTTGGTCCGTTAAAGATGCATGTCTCACATTTTGAAAATGCAGGTCTGATGGAAATAAACCTTAATATAGCGAATCCCAATTATTAAAATTGGCAAAATCGATGATATCTTTTTCAGAAGACTCTAATGATTGGTTTCCCAGAATTATTGTATTATTTGTAATATGATATAAATGCCTAAAATATTTACACGAGTTTGTGGCAGTGGAAATGAATCTGAACACGATTATCAATTTTATTTAAATGTATTTTATTTGGATATACTTCCATGTATGATACAAATAGAATAATATAGTGTTACATTTATTTATGAAATAATATAGTGTTACATTTATTTATCAAAAAAATATAAAAAGCGACAGCTGAGGAGAGATATTGAAAAAAAAATTAGTGCAAATACTATGCTCTTGATTAAAAACTAAAAAAATAAGTTAAATGTAGTATGGTAGATAAAAAAAACGCATAACAATAAATTAATGAAAATTTTAAATTAAAATGTGGAAAAATATATACGTACATCAACAACCATGCACAACTAAGAAACATAATACACTATACAAAAATATCAGTACGGCCTAAAGTTCAAAAAAAGTGTCTATGGTACAAATCCCTTCATATTAAGATATTTTTCTCCATTTACATGTATATTTTTTATTTCCATAGTTTTTGTTCTTTTTTCTTTTCATTGCCTAAAATAAATAGCCAAAACAGACTGTATTGAACCGTTTTCATTATATTTATTAATAATTAGTAGCTTATTGCTTCTTTCATATATTATATACACATGTATTGTACGTTTTCAATACCATTGTTTCGTAGAATGGTCTAGAATGGTGTTACAAGTAAAGCCTTTTGACAATGGTTCATTTTATAGACGTGCATATTCTAATGTATGTATTTTAGTTTCGATAAATCCACATGAATTTGGTCTTTTCTTCTGTATACAAGCGTTCAGTCCTTTAATATAGTAAAATTATGATATGTCATATCAAACAAAACTATTTTAATCTTCTATCTATTTATGTTATTTAACGTCATAATATTTTGTCACAGGCACTTAACGGACCAACGTAACGGACAAAATAATATGTCATCAGCCCTTAACGGACCATATTTTATAACTTTTCCCCCATTACAAAATAATTATATAACATATAGCGTTGAAAATTAAACAGAATGTTGATACATAATTGTACTTTCTATGGATATCAACCAAAACATATTTTTTGTTATATAAAAAGAATAATTGATAAAAATGAGGTAAACATGTTTACATTTGCGACCTTTAAAACATTAAGGAGCCACACGCCTTTTCATTTTATGAAGTTTTATAGAACTATTTTTACACAAATGCAAATTGTATCGAACAGTCATTCATTTTCATTTTGACAGATGTAATTTTTATAAATATAAAATGCGTATTTATTATGATATAACAAATTAATTACTGACCTTCAGTGTTTGTTCTCGATTATACCTGGTTAACGGACTGTCACGGCGACTTTAACGGACCTCAAAAACCGTGAAACACCTTTTCGCGGACCATATTTCTCGATAAACGGTTAGGCCTCCTTGATTAAGGATTTCCATGTATGCCACACAAGCTCTGGAATAACAAATCAATTATGATTTCTTTACTAAAGTGCCCAATTGGGATGGAGATATAAAGATGAAGCAAGAGTTCTTAGAATCTTTAGTGTCCTTTATTTCAACTTCCAGGGGTTTCATGAGGTGAAGAAAATAACCAAATAAAGATTGTTGAGTGAAATTGACATTGTCAATATAGCAGAAGGTGAGGTTCAAAGATACAGCTAGTCTACGATCTGTTTTGTTTTGACATTTTGTCAAAGAAAATGTTAAAAAATAGATATTTGCAAAAGACGTTTTACGGTAACCAAGGGTCATGTGAGCTATTCCCATCACTTGGCGTTTGTCGTTCGTCCGTCGTCCGTTTATTTTTTTAAAATGTCAACTACTCTGACACCAAAACCCCAATTGCAGCGAAACTTGGTATGGTTGTTTATTAGCATTAAAACTGATGTAAGGATTTTTGATTCGTCATAAAACATGACCGCCGTGGCTAAAAAGTTAACATAGTGTTTAATTGCAGTTTTTTTCAAATAACTCAAAAACGGCAACATATAGCAAAATTCCGCCAATTATCCACTCATCCTGATTTTTTTTTAAATCCAACATCCCATATAGGAGTTATTGCCCTTTTTTTGATTTTTATGAATTTTGCACTAATAAAGTTCAATATCTTAAGAACTTTACAAGATATTTAAAAAAATATTTTAAAAAATCAAATTGCATATTGTTAGGCACATCATGATAGACTACAAAATATGTGATATGGTCAATGTTGTAAAGCCATTCCTGTAAGGAGTTTTTCCCCTTAGAAAGACGAAATTGCCAATTTTCATGGCATTTCCATGTTAGATTTTAAACATTAGCTCCTCTGACACCTTATGTCCAATAACCAAACCTTGTACACATCCTTCATTCGGCTAACTGAGAACTCGGTCTGTTGGTTTTATTTACTATGGAGGCTATATGGGGAATGGGTCTGTTGGAGAGTCGACTATAGGTCTGTTGAGAGTAAATTCCAATGGATGAACATAAAATTTTGTGAAAAGGATATTTTTTGTCAAAATATCAATTAATTGTCAAAAAACTAAATCTTTCAACCAAAATGATATTCATTTGACCACATTATAAAAAATGATTTTTCTTTTCTTAAAATGGTGCCGGCTAAAGTCTGTTGGTGAGTCGGCCAATTAAATTTAAGTCTGTTGAGAGTTAATTAGCCGAGATATAATGATTGCAAGTGACGTATATTTTTAATTTAAAAAAAAATAGGATTACAATTTTATATTGTATTAATTCAAGTGTGAAATAATTTGCAATTTTGGGGTTTAATTTTTTGCAATTACGAACAAGCTATGTGTACATAGGAACCGACCATTTGATTTTTATTGGGGCTATGGTGAAATTTGGAATAAAAAGGCAAGTTTGCAAATTCAGAAATAAAAAAGCAGGACAGTGCTTTGAATTAAAAAGAGCAGGATGCCAGTTTTGGCTGAAAATTTCATAAAAGCTTTATAAATGAAAAATCGGATCGCACAAGCGAGCACAAAAAAATTCCAGTCTCAGCTTTTTCCGAAAATAAAAAGGCAGGACGAAGAAATTATCCATAGCCCCCCCCCCCCCCCCGCCTCCATAAAAATCAAATGGTTGCTCCCCTCAGTTTACACCTTTTTAAAAGAATTTCGAGGTGTCTTGGTTTTATTTTTGGCAGTTGCCTTTTGTTTTGGCCAGAAAAATAGTAAAAATGCCATTGGTCCGGCTCTTACGAGAATGCAAAGAAAGATTTATTTTTTTGTTAGGAATTGGTTTGCACAACTGATAAAAAATATAAAAGATAATTTAATTTTGTTGGTTAGTAGAATACCATAGAAACATATTACATATATCTTGATAATAATGTATTTTAGAAATGTAAAATCTACATTTTTTTTTTATATCAATCTGTGAGCATATGCTGATTACCGAGCTCCCAAAATTATGCTTTGCTTTAAACCTGAGTTTTGTTAAAAAGGAAGTAGATGATCTACATTTGTAGGAGGATAAGATCGGTAAACATCTTGTGATGCTATAGGATGAAACTGTATACAGAATATTAGAACTCTATGTCATGTAGTTGATGAGAAAACAGTGACCAAATTTTTGCGTGTATGTCGATTATGTTTAAAACCCCAGTATTCGTTAAACAGGAAATAGAAACCTAGAAGCATGAAATCGGTATACACCATAGGGTAATATAGGATAAAGCTGTATACAAGATATAATACGCAACCTCTATGTCATGAAGTGCTGAGAAAACTGTGAGGAAAATTTTGCATGAATGTACTATACGTGTAAAAACCAAAGTTTTCGGTTAACAAGAAGCTAAAGTAGACCTAGGAACGAAAGATCGAAAACTGCGACGGATTTTATGTTACGTACGAACGAACGAACGAACGGACAATTGGATAAAGGTTAAACAGTATACCCCTCTTCTTTAAAGCGAGGTTATAACTATAAGTATTTAATAGCATGGCTAAAATTAATGATTTTAAATTAGTATTTTTTACTTGTACATATTTATACAGTATTATAAGGACAAAGACATGCCTTAATTAGAACAAATCTGGTCAATCATAGATTATCATATGGGAATAAACAGACCGAACGAACATCCCCACCCACCCGCTTGGGTAGTAACATACTGTTTAAATTCTGTTTTTTTTTCTATGCACGTATCATTTATGCTTTATCGATTTGATTTTTATAGTGTGTTATTTTTTGTGCTTTGTACAAGATAAGCAATAGGTGGAAGGTTGGGCCCAAAAACTAGTTTAACCCCGCCACATTTTATATGTGCCTGTCTTTAACCAGTAATCCTTGTCAAAGCTTTTGTTTGTCCATGTCTACTATGTCTACTATCTGTTTTTTGTTTTATGTCCAGAAATGGGTCTTTTTCGATATTCTAGGGATTTGTTTGAATCTTATGTATTGTATTTTTAGTCTTGGGCCAATGGAAGACAGCGAGCAGTGACCTCTGGTCATGTTAAAGACTGCTGGCTGTTTTCCTTTGTGATTTTTTTTAAATTGCCGTTTCTTTAATGTTGGTTGTGTCGCGTGCACTTATTCCACATCTTTTTATCGTCTATTTAAACCAATTGCCTTATAATACATTATACTTTGGAGGTTGGAATGTTTTTTGACCATGTTTGCAATGCAAAGTCAGTTGGCATAGTTAGTTATTAGTTATATTGTTCTTAACTGTCCTTCTAAGACCGGTGATTGAATTTTTTCTGTATTTCAGGGATAAGCGTCTCTTGTTTAATGTTTTTTTCTTTCTTTATTTTTTCCATATATACTTTCTGTTGGAATAGTTCATTCTTTTTCTTTTCATACTGAAAAATTAATGCTAAGCTTGATCAATCAAACCGATGTGCTTGTTATAACGCAATTAATATTAATATAAGTCTTTTCTGTGACTAAACAACCATCACTACAAATATATACGTGTAAGATTATTTCTATTTGTTAAAATGTGTGTTATGCCACAAATATAGTATGATATCAGTTGATTAATTTACTCTCAATAGACTGACCAACAGACCGAGTTCATTATAGCCGACTTTCCAACAGACCCAATTTTAGGCAAAAACATAATAAATGCCACAAAACGTATGTCTGTCGTTTTTTGTTCCTTATACGTACAGATATATGTCAAAAATACATGATATGGAATTTAAGTTGCGTTTTTTTTTTGTAAGGCTTTCGACTTAATTTTAGCAAAACGCTATAATGTTTACATTTTTGTATGACAAAATTTGTAGAAATATCTCCATGAGTAACACACCTTTCCATTCTGTAGCTTACCAATGTAATCTTTAGAACAAATATCATTCAATAATCTGAATGATGAAGAAATAGCTGCTAAACACCATTGCAAATAAATAAACTAAATAAAAAAATCTATTGAACTGAGGACCGGCGATCCTTAATTTTTCGTTACTTGTTCATGTAAAAAATGTATTGTAGTGTGCTTTAGTTAGTTTTATGTCTGTGTACCTTAATGTGTCACAAACTGTATAAAATTTTAATAACAATAATAAAACTTTGTATTCGTACTCGTATAATCGTCCCAAATTTTGTTTTATAGAATAATGCTAAAAAATTAAGGAAAAAGTCTTTGGTGACTGACTCCTTCAACCGATTTAGGAAACATTAGGCAAAACATATATGTGTGTTTCTGGTTACCCGATCCTTCCCAATTTTCATGCCTACCTTAAAATTTTAATTATCATTTATTTTAATCCACTCTCCTCATGATAAAATTGTTTAAAAAATTGTTTTAACTTCCTATTTTTTTTTTCAGACATGTAATAAGAAACTCGCATATGTTATGTTTGGCCTTATGGTTAGAGTTGGAAATAAAATTACATTGTTATATTAAAAACGAAAGAATATGTTGTGATGCGTTTAGAAAGTGATATTTCATTTTTTATCCCCGTGCCATAGGGTTGGGAAGGGGTTATAGTGTTTGGTTGGTTTGGTATGTTCATACAAAAGTCATGTAACATACATTCGTTTTCACATACCTTATGATTTTTTGTCAATAACTTAGGAACTAAACATAAACTGATAAAAGAGGATGATATTTGGTCAGTGAATACATCTCTGATATGAGTCAACATCAGTGCCAAAATCATTTCACTTTGACCTACATTTTCCGTATGAATGATTCAGGTTAATAAGTTTTGGTTAAGATCCATATCTAAGCAACTGCAAACTGAGACGATATTTTATCAGTTGATACATGTTGGATAGTTACCACCAAAGAGGGGTTTTAGAGAAAAGAAACAAGGGTCATGTAACCTGATTTCTGCATGCAACATAATTTTCAGTATTTCTGAGTAAAAATGTAAGTAGGAAAATAAATAATTAAAAACTGAATTTTTTTTTCTACAAAAAAAAATAAGTCGAATTGATAGGAGAAAACAGAATAAAACCAAAATTTTCTATATTTTTACCTGCATCGCTGAAGGCGAATTCGAAAGCAGGTCTAGTAGTTGAGTCACTCTTCGTCTGTCCGTAAATCCATCTGTCACGCTATATGGGTTCCTGTCTTGTGAAATCTGAATCTCAAAAACCAAATACTAAATCCTTCTTGATTTTTTCACAGTTATATAAATCATATAAGTTATATATTGAAGATGTGCACCTCCCCTATGGGGTCATTTTATTATTCCGTTTATAAAGTAGACATTGCATTAAATGTACAGTACGCAATGTCGGGTCAGATACATGGTTTCCATTCCATAAATTGGTGGATTCTATGGTTATTTTTATACAATTTGAAAGCAGAATTACCAATGGGGGATCCAAATGTCAAAGTCCAAAAGGACAGAGACTAAACCAGTAAACACAAACAAATACATGACGAATAAACATACAGCATGTATATAAAACACAGAAACACAAAAAATACTGAATATAAATTAACAAGGTGAACTCTAGTCGTAATGTGAGTGCATTCAGGTGCTCCTGAAGAGAAAGTGGTTCCTGTCTGAGATAGTACACCCAATTTCCAATTTAGTGTGTCCGGTAAAAGAAGAAAAAACAAATTTCTGCGACAAACCAATATCTGCACTCATTTGAGAGATAGAAATCCCATATTTGTCTACGAGTGCACAGTGTCTACCATAAAATTTCTTGAGTGAAGACAGCTACTGTGGAGCAACATAACCCTGTCTCAGCAATAGCACCACATACGCGACTACAACACTGTCTAAGGAGGAAATCATTGACAATCACAAATCTGGCATTTCCTCATTCGGCCTTTCCGATGGTGGCAGTAATGATGACATTCCATCTCTGTATTGGATTCCTGAATTACATAACAATCAATACAAACAGCGTTTCATTGCAGTGTCATCCAAATGTACAACTAAGCCTCTTTCAGTTCTGTTAACTTCAATACTTACGGCAATAAAATCCGGCCTCCAGAAATATTACGATTGTTGTTATTCTAGAAATGGTGTCAATCAAATGTGGATCCTGAAGAACTCGAAAGAACTGATGGAGATTCTTAACTGTAAATCAGTTTCATCTTGTAACATCTTCTTTTTTTTAAAAAGCTGCGTTTAATCAGCTGTGCAAATCGTGATTTGAGTTGTTCATGCGGAAAAGAAGTGTGAAGAGTGGAGAAATCAAAAGTTTTGATGCTGTTGAAGGATGAAACTGATTTCGAGTTAAGAATCTCCAATATTTCTTTTCGAATTCTTCAGGATCCACATTTGATTGATACCGTTTTAGAATAACAAATGATGACACTGCAATGAATCGCTGTTTATGTGGATTTTTATGTAATTGAGGAATCCATAATAGGGCTGGAATGTCATCATTGTCGGCACAAACAGAGAGCCCGAAAGATGAAATGACAGATTTGTGATTGTCAATAATTTCCTCCTTAGACAGTGTTGTAGCTGTGTATTTGGTGTTATTGCTAGTACAAAAACCAACCCCTTGTTCAGCTGACAAGCAGTCAATACAATGTTTATTGTACATTTGGTACTTTGTCCACGGGAACAACAACATATATGTCATGTAAGGCGGACAGTGTGTCTGCAACATCAGCGTTTTTTTATTGCTCATTGAGCCGTTCAAAGAATTGATTATTATCAAAATCAATGACCTCACAACTTTAACCCACCCCGACAAAACGTCAGTTTCTTTTTTCCTGTTCTTTCTAGGCCCATTTTCTGGCATAGTCTTCAACTGAATCCATGATTTTTAAAAATTATGGCTCTAGTTGATTCGTCTAGGCTCACGATATTTTGGTCCTTTAGCCAAAATATCGCGAAGTAAGTCATTTTCCACGATGTTCAGGTCACCAGTGATAATGTGGCCAGAAGGAACATAATTGAAGGTGACTTTTCACAAGAGCATTCTGGAGGTTTTGCTTTGAGGTCATTGATATGGAAATCCCGCAACACTTTTTTTGTAATTGAAAACTTTGGGTGCAAAAGTGGAAATATAGGCAATTAACCGTTTCATACCTGTTTTTGGTGTTGTATTTTAATATGAAATACAAATGAAGATGGAACAATCGTAAAGCTACATACTGCTTCTTAAATTTATAGCATATGAGTTATCAAAAACCATATCAAACACATTTTATATGAAAAAAAAGGAGGATATTACAACAATATACAAACAGAAGCAAATATTATTATTTAATAGAAGTTATATTGAGTTAAATTAAGAGTACAGGTTGGGGATTTTTTACATTCTTAGAATTCGTCAATTAGATCATGTAAAATATGCCCAAAACACGAAAAGAAATCTTTTTTGAATCCGTACTTTGAAATATTTTATCAAATTGCAATGATTAAGCACTGTTATCTATAAGCAACAAAAACATGATCAATATCTTGTTCAATTTTATAAGTAGCATTATACTATTTACAACAGACGTAATTTTGTTAATGTTTTACAAAGTTTGATCAAGTTTCGTTTTAGATTTTATCATTTTGAATTACAGTCATGGCTTGTTACAATATCAATTCAGCGAAATTTGATCAGTTATTGCGTTTTATATTTGCATTTTGACCCGTCACCACTAACAACCAAACAAATACTACTAGTATATGAAGTTAAAACACAAATGGCGGAATTAAGAGACATACAAAACGTTAAGGAACTTATAATTTGTCCAGTATGTCTTGATTCTTTACAACATCCTAAGATATTACCATGTGGACACAGTTTTTGTGTCGAATGCTTGGCACAGCATATAAGTAGTCAAAGAACGCCTCAAAACACCTTCAATTGTCCTAGTTGTAGAAACGTGATTAGAATTCGAGGAACCAGCCAAACTGACAGAGATGTGGCCGAGAGTTTTCCGAATAATTCTTTGTTGGAAGGTATACGAGAGCAGTTACATACACACGAATCTTCCGCTGCAACTTGTGATACACACCGTGGATCACCAGCAGAATATTTATGCATTCCACATGCCGAGTTTTTGTGTGGAAAGTGCGCCGTTAGAACACATAGAGAAAGAAAATGTGAAATCGTAGCTGTATCAGATGCCACTGTCGATTTACAAAAGGAAATAAGAAAACTAGAGGAGCAAAATAAAAGAAGCACACAGGAAGTCCGTTCTTTGCTCACACATGATTTTAAACAGAAACATTTGGAAGATATAAGAAGTATCACATTAAAGGAGCTTCAAGACTTTGAGAAACGCATAGGGATGTTTTATCAAGGTATTCTAAACGACATTGACAAAGCAAATGATGATTTAAAAAACATTCAATTGCCTCAGTCATATGACTCAGACATTTTGACATTACTTAACAAGTGGCAGGTTGAGAAGTTTCATCTGGAAAAAATGTGTACGGATTCAAACATTCCTGCCTCATTCAAAGCGGTAGAAGATATGTCATATGAACACTGTATCGTCAGCGATAAAATGAAAAAAATTAATACCTCCATCTTGGTTAAAAATGAGGTGGTTAAAAATCTACTGAAAATGAGAGGGAGTGTAGTTCATTTAGATAAGGAGTTCAACAAAAGATACAGTATAGAGTTTAAGAAAATTGATGAACCTTTATGTGTTGTTTTGTGAAAAGAGAAATGACCACATATATGCATACTTTGTCATCATAACTATATATTTTGGTTTCTTGTTTAAATTCTAAGTAGTTTGCGAGACACACTGGTAACGGTCATACTAAGGACATTTTTGCTTAGAAAATCACTTGTCATTACAAATATGGCTGTATTATGAAAATCATCGATTATAATAATATTTTTTTTTACATTATGAATAAAGATGTGTCTCATGTGTACTAAGTTTCGTCATTTAAGGTTATTATGCCTACATTACAATTCATTATAAATGAGAGCCTTAATTAAATGCATTCAAAGTCCTACCAATTTAATATAATCAACTTTCCTTTCTGCTTCGAATTCCTTTTTATCTCACCTGCACTAAAGGTTCATGTAAGATGTAAGCTATAGTCATCAACTTGTGTCCGTCGCTGTCGACTGTTAACAATTTTTCAAAAATCTCTGAAACTAATGAATAGAATTTAATGAGACTTGGTTTCACGGATATCTGTGAGTCTTGCACAAAAGGTGAGTTTCCAATATTGATCTGTCAAAACACATGGCCGCCCTTGTTAATAATTGACAAGGGGGTCAGATTACTGTTTTTGTGATGAAAATCAAAAAGTATAAGAGATAGATAAGATATTATGCAACCATCTTTCCTCAGCATCAAAACGTTCATCAAAATTTCTGCAAGTTACTAATGATTTTCCATGGTTCGACCTAAGAATTGCACGTTCAGTAAAATCCTCTTACTTTTGTAGACAACACTCTTATTACAAAATATATGAAGTATTTTTATAACCGACTACCAAATACTAGTACCTGCGTTTTCCGTTCTTTTTGATAAAGCTACGCTTAATCAGCTGTGTCAAACGAGATTTTAATTGTGAATGTGGAATTGAAGTATATAATGTAGAAAAATCAAATGTTTGAATGCTATTACATGATGAAAATGACTTAGAATGAAGATTTTCCATCAGTCTGTAGAATTTTTGAGAATCCACATTTGATTGACGCCATTTCTAGAGTAACAACAATACTTTTGAAGGCTTGATTTTATTGCCGTCAATATTGATGTTAACAAAACTGAAAGACACTTAGTTGTACATTTGAATGACCCAGCAATAAATCGTTTTTGTATGGAGTTTTATGTAACTTTGGAATCCAATACAAGGATGGAACGTCATCGTTCTTTTTGTCAACAAAAATGCCAAAGGAAGAAATGACAGAATTATGATAGTTGATTATTTCCTCCTTTGACAGTGTTGTTGCTGTATATGTGGTGCTTTTGCTAGTACAACCAACCCCTTATTCAGCTGTTAAACAATCAATATAGTGTCTTTTGCATACGAAAATGAGGTTGTTAGGCGCTTTATCAATATAGTGTCTTTTGCATACGAAAATGATGTTGTTAGGCGCTTTATCAGCGGGTACGACAACATATTTGTCATGTAAGGCGGACGATGTCTTCGCAACATCAGGGTTGTTGAAAATAGATGTTGCCTTGTTAAATGGACACGAATCATACTTCTTTTTACTTTCTCTACTGTTTACAATGTGAAAAAAAACAAAGTTAAATAAAATAAATTAAATAATGAATGAAAAGTCAAAACTTACATGCTGTCGAAAGGGTTCATAAGCCCTCATAAGAGTTAGGAATTTCATTCAAGGGTCTGTAGGGAACTTCTGCTAATGTGACGTCAGTTTATTATTATGATTACTGATTTATGCTCCTGTTTAAAACAAAAAAAAATATTTACATGTTAATATGACATCCCAAAAATACACAAAAGTACGTACAGCTTTACATTTACACACTGGAGACACCATCGCACTTTTTCGTACCCATCGTACTTTAGGTTAATTCCTACATATATGCATTACATGAACTCAAAACATAAATATTGAATTAAGAGAAAGCAAATGAACACGGCTTTTACTGCTGTATAATCGAGACTTTAGCTAAAGCTTGCACCTCGCTGCAAAGTCAAAACGGCCCCTTAGGTTTAAGTGGTGGAAATTTATCTATATTTATGAGGAAAACTTTTTAGCTGTATTTTGTTTTTGATTCAAATGCTGCTAAAATTTGGTTACACATTAAAATATACATATATAGCAATATGAACATTTTAGAACTGCTTAAGATTTTACTCGACTCGAAGTTATTAAATTATCTTAATACTGGAACTTCTTATGTGTTAATCCAAAAAATGGTATAATCGAGACTTTAGCTAAAGCTTGCACCTCGCTGCAAAGTCAAAACGGCCCCTTGGGTTTAAATGGTGGAAATTTATCTATATTTATGAGGAAAACTTTTTAGCTGTATTTTGTTTTTGATTCAAATGCTGCTAAAATTTGGTTACACATTAAAATATACATATATAGCAATATGAACATTTTAGAACTGCTTAAGATTTTACTCGACTCGAAGTTATTAAATTATCTTAATACTGGAACTTCTTATGTGTTAATCCAAAAATGATTAAACACTAGGTTTCCTTTCTTGTACTGCACATGGTTACTATCGTTGGTGCTGGATCTGGCTTCATTGTACAAATAGTTTTGTTATGAGTAATTTTCTTTCAATACGTTAATATAAAAAACGAAAGAATGTAGAATATGTCCCAGAAATACAAGATCCGTATAGTGAAATGATTTTGTTGTCATTTTTATTTTGATTAATGTACAAAAGCAAGTTTTCACTGCGTGTGAAGCGGTTTTCTGGATTAACCTTCACCAGACACGCTAGGAGTAAAAAACTTGAAAAACCTGTAGATTATTAGATTTGATCAAACAAAAACAGAAGCCAAAATATAACAACAATGACCAAACAGATAAATTTATCAAATTTAAAAAAAATAGCCAAACGTTGTCATATTTTGGAAATATGTAAACTGTTTCTTTCCAACACATATTCCAGTACTCGAAAATATATAAGAGCATACAGCTGAAGCACGGAGAAGCTTTCTACGACCTCCACTCGGCACTTAAGCCAAACTCAGAAATAATATAAAAAACGAAAGAATATTGAATATGTGCCAGAAAGACACGACCCACATATTGAAATGATTTGTGGTCATTTGTATTTTGAAAAATGTATATCTGCAGCAAAATTTCACTGCGTGTGAAGCGCTTAAAAATTTCTGGATTAACCATCATCAGACAAAAATGGTTTTCGACCTTCCTTTGTACTGATAAAAATGCTGCTGACGAGAGGTTCCCCTTTAAAAATTCATTAATAATATACCAAAAATAATTTTTTACCCGTTTTGCTATTTAGTAATACGCATTTAAAATTCATTACTTAATGACTTGAAAAAAGGGAAAATAAATTTCCATTTCATATTTTTATTCTTAAAAAGGATACTTTTGATATAACCTTGTATAAGAATTGTTTATGCTGTAACGCAAATATTTTTTGTACTTCGAATTTGTTTACAGAATGAACACCACAGAAAACGTCAGATTTATGTCATTTTTTTCGATTTGCACTATTTACATGCAGACTAATGGGCGTAACTCATGCATGTTCATGTAATGAGAAAGACACCAAACCATGTCGCAAATGTACTTCTTTCTACTATATCATGTATATTGTATGTATTGTATGTATGTGTACTAATTCTATTTTATTTTGCATTGTATTTGAAAAATTGACATAAGATTTAATGTTATGTACCTGTTATCTTTCTTAGATATCTGAAAACGTTTTACTACAATATAGTTTTTTCATTGTGTATATTTGCCACTGTAATGTATAAATGGCTTGAACTTAAGTCTTATTCCAACCAACTTAGAAAAAACAAACGAAGAGAAACTAATTCAGATTTTCCTTAGGAGCAATCCGTCAAGATTAAACATACACAAAGAAATTGGATTTATAATTTAGATAAATAGTAAACAAATAGAAATGAATTGTGCCATTCTGTATTAGATGAAAAATAAACAAACTGAGATAAAGTCAGGCGTTCAATACTAGATAAAAATCCAACAAAGTGAAAAAATTAAGTTCATATATATCTGACCTAATATGATAATAAATATATACAATCAAAAAAAGTTTATCAGTAGATAAACGACTAAGAATGCTTTTTATTAATTTGTGTATGAATAATGGTTTGTAACAAGCGTTATTATGGTTGATAACAGTTCAAGTAACAGTGTTTACTAGTTTGGATAGCGTTTAAATGTTGTTTCATATCCACCATTTTGGCCCCGTGAACGTTTCCGTATGCTAAAATTCCGAAAAGGGAAACTTAATCCAGCAAAAAAACTATCGATAATGTGCAGTGTAAGGAAAGAAACCTATTGTTGTAAGCGATTTTTAATTAAGACAATCGGTAGATTAAAAAAAACAACACTATTTGTAAAAGGAGCAAGTCGCCCCATATTAATGTATCACCTTTAAAATAATTGATGCCTAAAGGTATATACAATTTTTTTTATATAATGATAAGTATACAAGACAATAGTATATTGACTCTATAAATAAAGTGATTGAGGTTTAGAAATTAAAATGAC
Source organism: Arcuatula senhousia (assembly GCA_963971305.1). Classification (NCBI taxonomy): domain Eukaryota; kingdom Metazoa; phylum Mollusca; class Bivalvia; order Mytilida; family Mytilidae; genus Arcuatula; species Arcuatula senhousia. The sequence continues at coordinate 34,251,372 of OZ020308.1, forward strand.
AACAAAGTTCCAGATAATAAATTTTCCTATTCCTGACGCGCGTTTCCTCTATTCAAGACTCATCAGAGACGCTCTACCAAAAATATTGAAAAAGCCATTAAGTTTATGATAATGAAGAGCATATAACAATGAAAGTAAAACATACCGCTAAGGGTAACCAAAATCATTTCTAAGATGATCAACCTATGTCCGGGGTAGGAAGAAACTGAAGATTAGGCAAGTATGAAATTGGAATGGAAAGAGAGAAAGAAGAAAGCACGAGATTCATAAAGCGTTTTATTGTTTCGAGTCGATTTAAGCTATAATTGACCTATGATTATTGTATTTAAACTAAAAAAAAATAATTTTCAAACTGAATTATCGAAGAAACAAGTCAATTAAACATCCATGCCTTCGTTTATGTGCCTAAGATCAAATGTAAGCAAAGCGATATCAATGGAGCATTCAAATATCCAAAGTCCGAAAGGGCAAAGACGAGGCCAGTAACCATGAACGAGAATAGCACGAAAAAACACAAATGCTGGTAAATAGCAATTTTTAGATGACTAAATGAATATTGAGTAAATAGTTTAAAGAATTAAAGATTACAAAAAGTTATAATTCAAAACAGTTGTTTTCCATTAGAAAATAGTCTAAATATTTATCTCTGTAAAAGTTTCTTCTTTTCTTTTTGTCAGTTCTGTTTCTTACTATATGTGAAAATTTCTGTTTTTCTCTCCTTTTCGTTCTTTGGCTTAAATAGAAATCGTTTCCTTGCCCATCCCATGGTAGCAAAAAGCAATCACTGTCACAATTAAAACGGTCCTTTAGCCCCAAATAATGTGGATCTAAACAATAAACATCTTTGCATTTTTGTAAGGTCCTAATTGTAATATCTAAATCAGTGTTCAAATACACATGTTTATAGGAAACAACAAAAAGGGTTCTGTTCCTTTTAGCAAAATAAAAAGTTAGACTAGCACAACGATGGCTGCTTAAAGTACATGGAATGAGATGTGAGAAAATGCATATAAAGAAACGTTGGTTTCTTCCAAACCTTTCATAGAAAGTATGTTTCATAAGTTTAAACACATTTATCCCATCTGGATGACATTTGTCTTTATTAAGTTTCATAGCTTTTCTTATAGTCCCTTCTGGACCTTGCTTCACCGTGAATATTGGGTTCAGACAGATTTAATGGTATTGTTATCCTTCCAAAAGTCATACTTGATGCACTACAATTGAAATTCTGTGGTTCTTTTCCAGAAATTGTCCATTTAGCTCTTTCGTTGCGAGGTTCGACTATTAAATTCAAAATGTCTTTTTGATAGTTCATCCTCCGATAGCAATGCTGCAACCAGAAATTGCTTTTCGACTCGTTCAAAAATTTTGTTTAAGTAAGGTAAAGTAACAAATACCAAAACGCGGGTATGAACGGTTAATTTGGATATGCTATATATCGATATTTCAAGGAGTAACCTCTCATCAGTAGCATTTAAACCAAAACATTGGAAGCATTTCCCCCTAAATGTCTTAAAAGAAATGAAATTTCTACTACTGAATCCAGGAAAACCATGATCAGTGACGTTATATCCAAATAATTTTAGAGAAGAAATAATGTCGTGTATGTCGTGTATGAACCTACAGTTGATAATATTACTTGTATATAATAAATCTGAACAAAAAGAAAATCCCAACGTTTAATTAAAATTATTGCGTAATTATTTTATATCATAACACAAACAATTGATACATTAAAATGCTATGTGCATCTGTTCATAAGTTTCGGTTATGGATTTCTAAAAATGAAATTAATTTTGTTTTCTATTCCGGGTAAGTATTTTAAATTAGTTTGATTTATTGTCTATCAAGTTACATATTTTCTAAAAATAGCATTTTGACTTTTATGTTTGTATTGTCTTGTTTAAATTATTCGGTTTGCGGGCTATTGGTGGTATAAATAAACAAAGACAAAATCATTGGTGTTAGACCAATAATAATGAAAAGTAAAGAAAACAGAAAAGTAGTCGAAACCAAATACGCCCGACAAGGGATAAAGCCAAACCCGGTACCGAAGATATCGACCATGTGCATTTCAAAGATAGATATCTGCATGGTGTTATGAATAATGTGTTATTTAAACAATCGGAAATGTCACTGATAAAAAAATAAAAATATAATTTGAAAATTTGTGTCAGACTAGTCTTAAGACCAGTCTTATAATACCCACAAAACCCTCCATTCCATTAGAAACAGTTACCGGTCCAGTGGTTTCAAAATAAAAATACCAAAATGGGCATAAAACAGCAAAAATTAATTAAAATTAAAGGCAATTTTTTTGTTTTATTTTGAAAAAAAATGGTTTACCTAGTGTAAATATGTTTGATGACAGTCCGAAATTCAAATCCAGCAAAAATATATCGATAATGTGCAGTGTAAAGAAAAAAAACATGTTGCTGTAAGCGATTTGGAATTAAGACAATTAGCAAATAAAAAACAAACTATTTGTAAAAATTGCCAGTCACTCCATACTACCAGCAGACCGGAGATTTGATTGTTCAGGAATACATCTTCATCAACAGTAATGTATCATCGTGCATAAAGGAAAATAATGTTTCTTGTTCTGTATAATTATAAGTATACACAACAATAGTATATTGACTATTAAGGAGAATTAAAACAAGATTCATCAAACGTTTTACTGTTTATAGTCGATTATTATTGTATTCAAACTTAAATCTTATTTTTTTATTTTGCTGCATTGTATTTAAAAATGGAAAGATAATTTTAAGTAATGTACCAGTTATCTCTGATGCTCAAATAACTTTCTTAGACCAATGAAAAAACGTGTTATCCAATTATAGTTTGTTTCATGTTTATTGTGACCACATTGACAGTTGTTTTAAGGCGTAACCAAGTTAAAAAGAATATATATATCTAAGATAAAGGGCAAACCAAGAGAAACGAATTGGGTCAACATGTACATACAAGATAAACCTTTAATAATCTATATATATATTTTGATAAACCGTAAACTAAGAGAAATACATTGTGTCATTCTATACATGTTACAGATAAAAAGTAAACAAACAGAGATAAATGAAGTATATGGTACTAGATAGAACTTAAACAAAGAGAAAAAAAATGGTCTAAATCGATGTACATGTCATCACAATTTTCAATTGATATACGACTAAGAATACTTAATTTTGATTTATGTATGAATAATGGATGATAAAAATAACAGTCTACGATTTTAGATTTTTGGATATTGTTTCAATTCTGTTCCATGGTTAAACTCTTGGAGAATGAGTTCACTTTGCTGATTGTGGTTTATTTGTTGTATGTTTTTCAATTGTTTTGCTTTTTGTTTTGTTGTGATGAATTTTTTGTCTACCTAGTTTGTCTATCTTTTCGGAATGACGCTATTTGATTGGCCCTTTGGTAAAAATTTGCTTATTTCATACCTACATTATTTGTCTATCATTTTTATCCAAGGTTTATCGAGCCTTTTCTTGTTTTGAACCGAATTTGTATAAAACATTTTAGGTGTAATCAGTGTATTGTTATTGTACATGTATTTAAACATTATATTTTTTATTTTGTTATTTTTTCATATGAAAAAAAAAAAACAATTTACTATTTTACTTCGTCGTCGTGGTCCCCATAATATCAAATGTTAGCAAAAGATAGAAAGGGTCGGGTAGGTGCTCAAAGTCATATGAAGCTACTTAATACCTGAACTGACACGATATATAAATTGATAAGAACAACTTGACTGGTCAAATATAGCACGATTGCTATATAATATATAGTTCACATAGCGGTTTTAGGATGATTTCATTATATTAAACCAATAAATTAATTTAAAGAATTAAAAATACAAAACATTTAACGAACAGTCCTTGTCCATTAGAAAAAAGTCTATACATTTATCTCTTTCAAAGTTTCTTTTCTTTTTTCTTAGAGTTCTGTTTCTAGCTATTTTTGATATTTAATTTTCTTCTCTTCTTTTCATTCTTTTGCTTAAATAGAAATCGTTTTCTTGCTCATCCCACGGTAGAAGAAAGCAATCACTGCCACATGTAAAACGGTTCTTTAATCCCAAATGATGTGGATCTAAACAATAAACATTATTGTACTTTTGTAAGGTTTCCAGTGCTGTATTTAAATCGGTATCACAATAAATATTTTTATATGAAACAACAATAGGGGTTGTGTTCCTTTTAGAAAAATACTGGATAAGGCTAGCACAACGATCATTGCTTAAAGTACAAGGAATGAGATGAGAAAAAATGCATATAAAGAATTGCTAGTTTCTTTCAAACTTTTTATAGAAAGAGTGTCTCATAAGTTTATACACATTTGTCACATCTGGATAACATTTGTCTTTATAAAGATTTATGGCTTTTCTTAGAGTCCCATCTGGATCAAGTAGCCTTGCCTCACCATGAATATTTGGTTCAGAAAGATTTAGAAGTATAGTTATCCTTCCAAACGTCATACTTGATGCATTACATTTGAACTTCTGTGGTTCTTTTCCAGAATTTGTCCATTTAGCTATTTCGTTGCGAGGTTTGACTATAACTTCAAAATGTCTTTTTGAAAGGATGGGTTGAGATAAGACCCATTTTGAGCCCACCGCGAAAGTCAAAATTAAAATTAAGTAAATTATATCACAAAAAGTCTTGTTGGAAAGGTAAATATTTCTATTTCTTGAAAATAAACGTCTGTAGTTGAAAAACTTGTTCTTTTTTTTAGTAAATGATGCTTGAAATGAACCACCGCAAATGATTTTACCATTGTGCCTATGGGAAAGTGGTTCAAATGAGTGATATATATCCCTCCCGGAAGTATAGCCTTGCACGCGGAACCAGCTCCATATTTTATTCAAAACCTCGTATTACTAAAACACATTTTTTGTGAAAGTTTCAAGCTGGTTCCGCGTGCAAAACATACTGAAAATTTAAAAAGACTATAAATTTTGAACTTGTTGTCAGTATTTAAACAATGTGCAAAATCTTTCCGTTTTCTACGTTTTTCTTGAGATGAGCGGTCATTTCAATTTCAAAATTGTATTTCAAAGTGATGTATATATATTATGGACCTTTTATAGAATCGTAAACACTGGCTTCAAGTAAATAAGCACTAAATTGTGAATTTATTGAAGCCCTACCTAGAAATTTTCTTTAAATCAAGATGAAATTCTTATTCAAAATGGGTCGACTTTGAACGCGATTTTCGAAGCTGTGTTCGTGCAAAAGTATTTAAAAGTAGTCTTTTATAAAAGTAAAATCATTTTGCTACAAAAGAAGGTATAAAGCAACAGGATATGAAATACTTTTTACTCGGAAGTCTTCAGCTTCCGAGTCTTGTCGGAGAAAAGATGAAATGGAAGAAGCGCGGCAAACTGTTACAACTCGTTGTCACTTCGCTAACTCTCGTGGTCAATATAGGACCAGATGAGAAAAAGCGATTGCTTTGTAAGGTCGTAAGCGGCGGGTAGCACGAATTACCGAAAACCAGGTGTCTGAATTATCATGGCGACGGCAGCCTGAGTGATTTTAACAATCTATCTGAGATTGATACCGAAAAATATCGACATAACAACTATAGAAACTGAATTCAAACCAGACGATCTCGGTTTGTATGCATGCCCAGAAGTCTCGACAGAGGGAAATAGTGATTTTGTTATTGAAAAACTCGCTCCCAATGATCTCGTATGGTTCTGTGATGTATCAAGGCTTGCGGAAGTAAAAGTTGACGTGACAAGTAAGTCTTGCATTGCATTTATGTTATTTTAAAGAGTTTTGTTTAATTTACGATTACATACATTAACATCTTGTACATTGTACATGTATATTGATTGTATCACCATGTTGTCTATTGTATTTTATGTGTAATCTATCAACATCATTCATGATCAATTATGTTCTTTTCTTCAATCAATTATGTTCTTTTCCTCTACATGTACAACAAATAAAAGATATGTTAATATGTTATGTTATTTACTACAGGTCAATGCTGAACTCTGTGTACATGTATTTATTATAGAATGTAAAACACTGCCACCTGTTTAGTAAAAATATATAAGGGTCTAATATGAATCTAATTTATTTTAAATCAAAAATTGCTTACACAAGGTTATGTTGCTGCTCGGTTGTTGTCTTCACTCAAGAGTGCAGACATATCGAAAAATTTTAAAAGCGGACATTTGGTCCTGTTAATCTGAAAATTGTGTCTGACCCAAGCATTTTTTTGTCTGCAATTTACTAATATACTCCGTTCTCATTATATCATGGGTTCAGTGTTATCGTGGTATTTTACTTTCATTTCAAAACCAAATATTCAACTGTGACGTCACTGTTTCTACGTAGCTACATGTACGTACCACGATATAACGAGATACCAGGATAGTTCATACAAAATTACGGTCTGATCAGCCAGTAATTCTGTCAGACACACCAAATCTTGCAGGACTGAACAGATTTTTGTAGGACATGTCCTGAGGTTCTGTACAGCTGTCATCATGTACAATATTTCGATATGTTTGCCCTCATAGAATAAAAAGCTACGGCGTAACACCGAGCGCAGCATGATACGACCGATACAAGTTGAACCCTGTACGCTGGAGGCCCAATATGGATAGTCTATTGCTTTGGTCACATGAAGCCCATGGTGGACTTACAAAGCTTTTTGACACATACATCCTGTGGTGGACTAGTTTCAAATGCATTTTGACACATATACATGTATATTGATATCAACATCTCATACAAAAAGCCTTAATTATATACATATATCAATTTACATTTTTTGCCCTTTGACCCCTAATTTAAAAAAAACAAACTGTAAGAATTTTGTTAATCAGATTGCAAAAAAGGGCAGGGATTTTCATAAGGTATCCATTGAAAAAATATTTTGAAATCGGACCAATTATAAAAAAGTTATTTTTATGGGCATGGCCTACTCTTTGCCACATCCCTGTTCACCATTTTATGGAAAGCTACCCCCCCCCCCCTCCTGAAGACCTTTTAGATTTTTAATGACAATGTACATGTGTACTATATGACTTAAAGAAATTAAAGCAATATCTGACAATATTTTCTGACCTACTCAATAGTTAGGTATTCATTACTTAAAACAATAACAAATATTAATGTGATATATCTTCAAAGAACAGCATGGCCAATTTGGTCACATGTCACCTTATATTTGTTTTGATTTTACATTTTCTGGGTTTCATGTTTATTGCATGAACCTTCTGGTTGATAGGAACTGTGTTTAGAAATTGTAATAACTTGGAAGCAATGGAAATCTATCATCAAATATCTTTGATCTTACAAAAAAAGCAAAGAAACTTCAGTTTTCCTTGTATTCTAAATTTGCAGCCCTTATATGTTGCAATATCATAACTTGAAATATTGGGACAAAAATGTTTTATTTCATCTTATTTACATTTTATACTTATGTCTTACATATATATATATATGTCTTTTGGGGATTACAATGCATTGTTAATTCATGAGCTTTATCCAATAAACTGATTGATTGATTGATAATATTATAGTGGAATTGCTGCAACTTTAGGACATATGAAATTGCAAGACTATTATTGATCATTATTGTTGATAAAAAATACATTATTGTAAGCTGATGTTTATTTTTATAACATTATTTATTTGCAAAATATCAATTTAAATGTAGATTTATATGTGAATTGTGTCCTACATTGTATGTTTAATATGTGTGTGTATTAGCAAGTTAAGTATAAATATTTTTTTTCTTTCAGACAAAGAGCCATATAAAGCTAAAAGTTGATAAAAGTCATCAGCATCTGCAATTTCAAGATATGGATAAATGCTGACTGTGCATATATAATTCTCACTGAAACTGGATATATCTAGCATCAAAATAGTGTTTACCTTTACAGAGAGCTTTATTCTTCTAACTAAGGAGTCCAAAAGTCTATAGAAATTATGAAAATTTGTTTTGAGCAGCTACAAAATATATAAACATCCTAGGATGATGTGAAAAAGATTGAGTAAAAATCATGAATTAATATGTTGTGTAAAAGAATGAGTTCAGTGGTGAATTTAATATCAAGTGAAATATTAAAAAATAAATGTGATATAGGAACTTTTTTTGTTTGTTACTCTATATATTTTCTATTGATGATGGATCCACACAACATCATATCTTCATAAACATCAAGGCAAATACAGAGCAGAACAATACATTAATGAAGAAAGCTTTGTCTGGACCCATATTGGACATACAAGTATAATAGTTGACTAGACACACAAAGAAAAAGAAAACACATGCAAGTGTCAATGCAACATACCATGTGTAACAGCTCAAGTGCAAGAAAGAATAAAATCTCATAGTTCCAATTTATTTGCCAAATGAAGTCTATAAAAAAATGATAAAAGACTAACAAAAGTTGAAAGCTGTAAATGCTTTATAAGTTTTTTTTATTTAATAAGATTTTGTGGCATGCATATTTACTCAATTCACTGTAACAAAGTATTTTATAAATTATCCTTTCAATTCATTATAGTACAAGCATCTTATTCCTCAGCTGTTTACAATAGATATATATTACAAGTTATCCAATGTAAATACACATGTAGATTGACTGACAAATATCATAAGCAATGATTATACTATTTGACATGTTAAAGATTGTCTACATGTATTTCAATATATGTTATAAGTTTCAATTATGAATGTAACCTTGTCAATGAAATGACATTTGACCAATTAAGATTATTTAGAGGCAGGCTATGCCCCCTATCATTTAAAAAAATCACTAGTAATTGTTTATTTAAAACAAAACATTGGGTTAAATAATATTTACATATAAGTCCAATAGGGTTATTTTTATCATTGTACCCATTTTCTTTGTACATATACCATGCTGGTGACATTTTTTATGCATTTTAGTGAATCAATATGTAATATTGATATGATGATTGCTATGTAATGTTATAAAGATTACTTTAACTAATTATTGAACAATAATAAACATGCTACCATTGAAATGGTATTAATGTCTAAAAATATTGTCCAAAATACCAAGTATGTGTTCAATAGAAAATGCATATTTTCAAACATAATTGCTGCTATAAGAATATTATGTCTGTAAAAATGTTAGTTATTCTACAAAAGTAATAATAAAAGATAACTTGTTTTGTTATATCAATCTATTTCCCACACAAAAAAAGTTGCAGAGCTTTATGTCTCTGGTCCATCAATCAGTCCTACACATCACTTTGTTATAATAAAAATGACAAAGTTCCAGACAATAAATATTGCTCCGCCTGACGCACCAAGACTCATCAGAGGCGCTCTACCAAAAAAATTGAAAATGCCAAACATAATTTAATTATGATGAGCATAAAACAATAAAACCAAAAATACCAAACAGGGGAAGAAAATTATTACTTAATTTATCTAACAATGTCTGGGGTAAGAAGAATCTAGGTATTTAGACAATATTGAAAATTAAACATATAATTTAAAGCTATAAATGAAACTCCACTTATACTACTGAACACAAACAAAACATGGTTTGCAAGAACTACACCATATATAGATATGCATGTTACCAAAAGATCTAGAAAAGTAAAGTTTTGTCGGACTGTTGACCCAATATTTATGTTGAAAACCCTGATAATAGTTCATGAACAAGTAAACGGATATTTCTAAAAAGTACATCATATGTTGTGCTTTCTACCAGGATTCCATCTGCAAATTATAGTGTGAATAATCACCCATTAAACTGAAATCCTGATATACATGTACAAATGGTGATAAGGCTGTCCCCATCTGTTAGTCAAGTTAGTCAACACAACCCTTAAACATCTGAACAAAATTTAACAAAACTTGGTATGCAAGAAATTCATCATATGAAATCGTGCATAATTACCATGTATTCATTAGCCACAAATTTGGGACACAATTAAATTTACCAAAATACCAAGAACAACAAAACAGAATTCCATAGAACTTGGAATTGAAGAAGTATAACACTTATAGTTGTATCAGTTGCAACAAATCATTGATTTACCAGAGTACATAATTATAAAGCTAATTTTTTACTCCAATACCATAAAATGAACTGCACACAAGGGTTATATCATAAATATACAGCCTTGTCCAAATACACAAAACAGGAAATGCTTTCCAAAATTAAGTATAAAAAAGATATAGATTAAATGTGCAACATAAGACAAAGCCCCACAAAACAGGAACTGTTTTATCAAACACCAGATTAACGAAATCTCCATCCTTGAAATCAGCATTCAATAGAAACTAAAATGTGTCGCATTTATTTGCAACAGAATACCCAGCAGAAATAAACAAATTTATGCAACTCAAAGACATGCTACAAGAAATCCTTAAAACATTTTCAAGATATGAAATATGGTACGCTGCCTAGTTGAGTCATTTAAAGAAACAAGAGGCTCCCAGGAGCCTGAATCGCTCACCTGACATATGTGCCTGAATTAAAGGTTATAAGGCAAAATCTATTTAACGTTGAAAGGGTCATAAGATTAATAAGGGGGTCATCTGACAAAATGGTGGATCTAAAGGTGCTGATCACTTTTGTTCTCAATCAAAATCTAAAAATCTGTCACCCTTTTTGAGTTATTTGCAAAAAAATGCAGTTTAACCTAATGTTCTATTTTTAGCCACAGCGGCCATGTTGAACAACCAATCAAAAATCCCCACTACAGTTCTATACACCTAATAATAATAAACAATAATACCAAGTTTGGTTCCATTTGGACTTAAAGTGTCAGAGGAGTTAACATTTCAATATAAGGAAATGCAGTTAAAATGCTCAATTTTGACGTTCCAATGGCAATAACTCCTCAAAGGAAAGGTCCTACAACGTTGACCCTGTTACATATTTTGTAGATCTTGATGTGCTTAACAATATACAATTTAAATTTCTCAAATATCTAGTATAGTTTTCAAGATATTGAGCTAAACAGGTGCAAAATTTGCAAAAAATCCACAAAAAGGGCAATAACTCCTACATGGGTTGTTGGATTTTCTTCAAAATTTCAGAGCTGGTAGATCTTGAGGTGCTGAACACTTTTGTTCCCGACCAAATTTTGAAATCTGTCACTGTTATAGAGTTATTTGCAAAAAACTGCCATTTACCTCTATGTTCTATTTTTAACCACAGCGGCCATGTTTTACGACCAATCAAAAATCCCCACATCAGTTCTATACACCTAATGCTAATAAACAACTATACCAAGTTTGGTTCCATTTGGACTTAAAGTGTCAGAGGAGTTAACGTTTTCAATGTAATGAGGAAATGCTGTTAAAATGCTAAATTTTGACGTTCTAAGGGCAATAACTCCTAAAAGGAAAGGTCCTACAACGTTGACCCTATTACATATTTTGTAGATCTTGATGTGCTTAACAATATGCAATTTAAATTTCTCAAATATCTAGTATAGTTTTCAAGATATTGAGCTAAACAGGTGCAAAATTTGCAAAAAATCCACAAAAAGGGCAATAACTCCTACATGCGTTGTTGGATTTTCTTCAAAATTTCAGAGCTGGTAGATTTTGAGGTGCTGATCACTTTTGTTCCTAATCTAAGTTTTGAAATCTGTCACCGTTTTAGAGTTAGTTGCAAAAAACTGCCATTTACCTCTATGTTCTATTTTTAGCCACAGCGGCCATGTTTTACGACCAATCAAAAATCCCCACATCAGTTCTATACACCTAATGCTAATAAACAACTATACCAAGTTTGGTTCCATTTGGACTTAAAGTGTCAGAGGAGTTAACGTTTTCAATGTAATGAGGAAATGCTGTTAAAATGCTAAATTTTGACATTCTAAGGGCAATAACTCCTAAAAGGAAAGGTCCTACAACGTTGACCCTGTTACATATTTTGTAGATCTTGATGTGCTTAACAATATGCAGTTTAAATTTCTCAAATATCTAGTATAGTTTTCAAGATATTGAGCTAAACAGGTGCAAAATTTGCAAAAAATCCACAAAAAGGGCAATAACTCCTACATGGGTCGTTGGATTTTCTTCAAAATTTCGGAGTAGGTAGATCTTGAGGTGCTGATCACTTTTACCCTTGCCAGAATTTTGATATCTGTAGCCGTTTTTGAGTTATTTGCAAAAAAACTGCATTTTACCCCTATGTTCTATTTTTAGCCATGGCGGCCATGTTTTACGACGAATCGAAAATCCCCACATCAGTTCTAAGCACCGAATGCTAATGAACAACCATACCAAGTTTGGTTGCAATTGGACTTGTGGTGTCAGAGGAGTTAACATTTTAAAAAGTTTACGGACGACGGACGGACGACGGACGCCAAGTGATGACAATAGCTCACATCAGGTGAGCTAAAAATGGTGGGTTAAACCATGTTATATGTTGACAAACATTCTTCATCCATTGGATATAAAGTTCCATAGTAAAAAGAACACATTCTGACTTCCGAGTTGTCAGTACCAACGGTACTTTGATTATTTTTTGCCTATAGATGGGCCAAAATAGGGCCTTATCGCAACCCATCCTTTCATCCTCCGATAGCAATGCTGCAATTAGAAATTGCTTTTCATCTCGTTGAAAAGCTTTATTTAAATATAGTAAAGCATTTTCCCCTAAATGTCTTAAAAGAGATGAAATTTCTACTATTGACTCCAGGAAAACCATGACCAGTGACGTAATATCTAAATAAGTTTAGAGAAGCACTTATGTCTAGTATAGACATACAGTTGATGGTATTACTTATATCTGGACAAAAAGAAATTCCACAAATTTAATTAAAATCCTTACGTAATTATATTATAAGACAACACAAAATATGATACTGTGCATCTGATTTAAAGTTTCGGTTATGGATTTCTAAAAATGAAATACTTTCATTTTCTATTCAGGGTAAGTATTTAAAAAAAGATGGATTTATTGTCTATCAAGTTACATAAAATCTAAAAATAGCTTGCAGATGACAGGGGTTTTTGGCTGACCTTTTTATTAGAAAACGTAAATGTATTTTCTTTATTATTCGAGTAACAGGCTAAAGGTGTTTACATATAAGTTCCAATGATTTGCTTAGATATCTTGTCATTTTATTTTATAAATTCAAGGATGGTGACATACAATTAGTGGGGCGGATATAGGGTTAAATATTTCACTTTGTGATAAAAGCATGAAAGTTGGTGCAATGCTTTGTAACAGTTATACCACTATGTCATAAAATGTAACGAGATACCCTGCATTAATCATGCTTTATCAGTAGATAAGGCTAAATTCCTGAAAGACCCCTCTCATTAATTATCATAAACTTTCATTTAGCACCCTCTACAGTCCCGTGGTATAAATCAGTTATCCCCCATCGGGCATCCGCCCTCAGGGGAATAACTAACACTTATTAAATGTCAAATATATGAAATGTAATGTAATATATTTACAGCGGTCGTATTTAGGGAGCGACCATTTGATTTTTAGGGGGAGGGGGCTATGATGAAATTTGAAATAAATAGGCAGGATGGCGAAAATCCAGAAATAAAAAGTCAGGCCAAGGCTTTGAGAAAAGAAAAAAGGCAGGATGGTATTTTTGGCTAAAAAATTTATAGTTGCTCTAAAAATAAAAATTTCGCACGCAAGCGCGCAAAATAATTCAGGCTCGACTTTTCCCTAAAATAACTAGGCAGGACGAAGAAAATATCCATAGCCCCCCATAAAAATCAAATGGTTTCTCCCTAATTTTGATAATCTAACATTTTAAACATTGGCATTTATTTTTCCTTTTGTACACTTTGCCAGATTATGTGCGTTATAAACTTTAAATTGGTGCTGCAGGAGTTTCACTCAGATATGAATGTCAAGTAATTAAATCCATTCTGTCCGTCCATTGGTACTATTGATGCTTTTATGATATGTATTGTTTCATAACAAGTTGTAAAATACTAGCATTCAATGGTCGATGCGAAAATGAAAACAAATTTATTTGGTAAGAGTGCTCTTAGTTCTCTCTATGTAAACTTTGAGAAATGGTTTTGCTCTAACTGTCATGAATCACCAGATTAGCACAGTTTTGTCAATCACTGTTTTTTTTTGTAGATCTTCTTATTAATCTTCAGCCAATTGTCACGTGGTTGTTTTCAACAACGTTGGTGTTTATGTGTGTAATAAAGTGACAATTCTTAAATTGCATATTCTGAAAGAAGCAGAGGGGTATCCGAATGTCAAAAGCCCAAAAGGGCAGAGACAAAACAAGTAAACACCAACAAGAACGGGACAAAAACAGACAACATGCAAAACACGGAAACACAAAATAACTGAATATCAATCAACAACACGAACTCCGGTCGAAACAAGAGTGAACTCAGGTGCTCCGGAAGAGTAAGAAGTTCCTGCTTGCTATAGCACACCCGTTGCGATGCCAATAGTCCATTCAGCGCGTCAAATCCGGTAAAGGCAGACAAAACAAAACCCTATGACAAACCAACATCTGCACTCATCTGAGAGATCGAAATTCCATATTTTTCTATAAATGCATGATGTCTGCCGTAAAATTTCTTGTGTGAAGACAGCAACCGAGGAGAAACATAACCCTTTGTGAGCAAATTTTGCGTCAGACGTGTCGCTCTGCTAAGGAAATCGACGTAAGTCCCTCACGCTCTGAATTCCACAATAACAGCGTTTTTAATGAATTAAATATAGTTTGATATTATTTATTTTAACAAAAAATTAATACCACATATTGGTTGGTTCTATAAATAGCAATAATCATCATTGTTATCATATTTTCATAAAATCAAAACCAAAAGTAGATTTTTATTTCACATAAAAACCAAACAATGCTTTTACTAGACGTTACAATTTGTGAATGCCAGACAACTCGGCCCGGGACAACTTGTCCGGTCTGTATGAGACTTTAATTTTCATATACACAATAGAAAAGTGAGAAAATTCCAATGAAATAATATGAAATGTTGACATATTCATGATTTTGATCTCAAAAGTGAAGAACGAAATTGAAATTTTTATGTGAGAAAAGTAGAATGACTTTAGGATAAGGGAATAAACAATTCATCATTGTTTTAAAAAAGTCTACAGCCCTTTTCACAAAGGCATAGTCTTATTTCATAAATTGCTCGGAAATTAAAGCTAATTTCGAAGATAAGTAACCCATATTTTGCTCAGAGAAATAGAAAGAAATAATGTTCAAATAGGCGTATATTACACAAAATTAATCAAGTCCATTAATAATTTATTTGTTCTTTAATTTTTATCTTTGATATTAAACTTTTTTGATTTTACTGAATCGGACCGAGTTGTCTTAAAATCCGGCCCGAGTTGTCCCGTGCCGACTTGTCATCGAGCGAGCCGAGTTGTCTGGCTATCAAATGTGTTTATCAAAATAATGTCTAATTTTGTTTTTTATCTTACTTTAGCGTAAATATATACCCGGTATCTAACAGAATGAAAACATTAAGTTACTGGAAAGTTTTCCTCATCAAGAAAATAGTCTAAACGTGTATTTCTTTGATAGTTTTTATTTTTCTTTCTTTTGCTTCTGCTTCTGTTTTTTGTTTGTTTTGCCAATGTCTTTTCTCTTCGTTTTATTCTTTGACATAAATAGTCATCACTTTCGAGTTCATCCAATGGAGACCATTCATTGTCAAAGTTGCTGTCAACGTTACTGTCATTGTTAAAACGATCTTTCAAACCCAAAAGTCGTGGGTTTACACAACGAACATACTTGCCTTGTTGTAAGGTTTGTATAGAAGTTTGGTAATTGGTTTCCGAACATACACATTGAAAAGAAATATATAAAAATGTTCTGTATTTAAAAGAAAAGCGATGTATAAGGCATGCACAACGATAGTTGCTTATTGTACATGGAATAAAATGAGAAAAAACGCATATCACAAAACGACGATTTCTTCCAAACTTTCTATAGAAAGCCTGTCTCATTATTTTAAACACATCTGTCACATCTGGACGGCATTTCTTCCTATGAAGTCCCATTTCCTTTCTTATAATTCCTTTTGGATCAAGCAACCTTGCTTCTCCGTGAATTCTTGGTTCAGAAAGACCTAGAAGAATTGAAACCCTTCCAAAAGTAATACTAGATGCACTGCAGATTAAATTTTGCGGTTCTTTCCCGTAATTTATCCATTTAGCTATTTCCCTGTTCGGTTTGACCATAAATTTAAAGTTTCTATTTTTCAATTCGTCCAATGACACTAATGCTGCAACCAGAAATTGTTTTTCCTTTCGTTCAAACGTTGTATTTAAATAAGGCAGAGCATCCCTTCCTAAATTCCTTAATAGATATGAAATTTCTACTATTGAGTCATAAGAAATCACGAATTTTCCTTTTTCTAGTTTAATGATATTAATTTTTGACATAACGAATGTTCAGAATTTCATAATTTAATCCAAGCAGTGATTGGCGTGGTTTAAATTAGATATATTGGAAATTTCTAGTAATGAAAATTGCCAACAACATATCCGAACTATCTAAGATTTAAAAGACATAGAGACACTAATTGCCAGGCATATTTCTACATATGAATATATGCTCCGATTAACACGGATAAACATCAGGTTTCTTTCCTTGTAATGCACATTGTCGATATCCTCGGTGCTGGATTTGGCTTCCTTGTTCGAACGTTTTGGTTTTGAGTACTTTTCGTTTTCAACAGTTTGGATTTGACCTTCCAATGTTTTGATTTAAATGCTACTGATGAGAGGTTACTCCTTGAGATATCGATATATAGCATATCCTAATTAACCGTTTAAACCTGCGTTTTGGTATTTGTAATTTCAAAAAATGAAATTTATTTTAAATTCTATTCTATATCGGGTGACTGAATGTTTTATAATAGATTATTGTTTTGGTGTGTATCAGATTACATCTAATTACATAAAATGTTAGTATAGATTATAAATATGAAAGGTATATTTGAAAAGGACTTTTCGAAAATATGTTTTAAAATGATTTCTTTTCCGTATATGTTTTACAGTACAGAATTTTTGACATTGAACATAGAAGAAAATGAGATGTGGAATAAGTGTACGCGACACAACCTACATTATAAACGTATATTTTAAATATCCACAAAGGAAAACAGCCAGCAGCCTTCAATGTGACCAGCGGTCGCTGCTCGCTGTTTTTCAATTGGCCCCTGGATTGAAAATAAAATACACATGATTCAAGCCCAATCCCAAAGTGCATTGAAAGACCCTCTTCTTGACAAAAAACAATTAACTTGATCTTGATAAAGATTCCTGGCTTAGGACAGGCACATTAAAATGTGGCGGGGTCAAACTAGTTTTTTGGCGCCAACCTTCCCCCTAATGATAATCAATAACAAAGCACAAACTAACACACAGTAAACATCAAATCGATAGAAGTTCAATTCAACAAGAGAGTATCTGAGACAAAAGGACAACAGGTAATTAACGGGACGTAAGGATACTCTCTTGAGAACACTCGAAGTTACTGACAGCTAGCTAAGAAGCATCCATCGACTGATGTAAAAAAATCAAGTATGTCGATTTTAAATCCGACACAACACGTCAAACACTTGATTTGATGATGCATCATCACACAAAACCGACACACTTGACCGCTGTAATGCTCAAAAATGACATAAGTATAAAAAGGCAATTAACATTTTAAAGTAAGTATCATATTATCAATATTTTTACCAAAGAAGACTAAATTCAAAGATTTTACTAAAATATCCATTTCATAACCTTTATTTAATAAAGTTTTAAGCCAATTTTGCATTCCCAAGGGATTGTTTTTGAATTTATTTGCTCTATAAACAACATTACCGTAGAAATCTGGATGGGATATTCCCTTAACAATCAAATGTCGTCGTGTACAGTTAAATTTTCCAATAAGGTATAGATATTTATGATAAAACTTAGTAAACGACTTCACTAATTTGTGGTAACGATATCCTTGTTTTAGTAATTTTTTTGTAATACACCGGTTTTTATCATTAAAATCAGACACACCACTGCAGATCCGAGCATACAATGTATCTTACCAACTGTGAAATATATACTCTGTAAGACGGAGCAAGTGGTACATCTCCCTCTAGAAAAGGAAAATTCACAATAGGAAATGAAAAGTCATCCCGTTTATCATATATTTTAGTGTGTAATTTTCCATTGATTATACTTAAATCTAGATCTAAAAATGGGCATCTATCACCAGTAAGGTTAGATTTATTCAAAGTTAATTCCTTGGGATAAATTTCCGTAATAAAATTAGAAAATGTTAGATTGTTTAGTGAAAGAATGTCGTCTAAATATCTGTATGTATAATTAAAAGTTTCAATGAGATGTTGTCTGTTGGGGTCTTTTTGAAGTTTTGCCATAAATTGGGATTCATAACAATACAAAAAAAGGTCAGCAATAAGTGGGGCACAATTAGTTCCCATAGGGATACCAATGACTTGGCGATAAATTGTACTCCCAAAACGAATATAAATGTTGTCCAAAAGATAATTTAGAGCAGTTATCATTTCTGCATCAGTCCAATTGACGTAACCTTTATGAGTCTCGTTGCTAAAAAACGATTTATTAAATAATTTAGAAACTTTAGAGCAGATATAGTCACTTTTAGATTTATCGAAGCACCATTTAACCAGATATTCAAATTGTTTTTTAATAAGACAGTGAGGAAGGTTAGTGTACAAAGTAGAAAAATCGTAGCTATCAACTGTATGGTAAGTACCTTCAAAAGCGCGAAGTTTGTCTAAAACATCGAGCGAATTTTTCACACTCCAAAAATGATTTATGCCACTGTTTTCAAATACCTTTTCGCAGTATCGAATAATAAATTCTTTCATAGTAGTCAAAGCAAGTGATAAGACTTTAGAAATATTAGTGAGAGAACACTTACTTGAAGCAGATATGAAACGAGATTTATAAGGATTTTTGTGTAGTTTAGGGATCCAGTACATTGTAGGTAGTTTATTGTATGTAGGAGCGGCTCGTAGTGATGTGGTATTTAAAATATGGTCCTCAATAATACTACATTCTGTAGATTGTACGCGAATAAAAGTGTTGGAGCTTTTAATTTCTTGCATCAACACTTCAAGGTAATATTTTCGTCATACAATAACGACATTATTGGCAGCTTTGTCTGCAGGAACGAAAACGTATTGTGAACCAAGTGAACGCATTTTTGTCTTAATTTTTTTTAGATATGTATTTGGCCGAAATTCTACAAAGGAGTTTTGAAAATGATTTATTCTGAGTTTAACAATTGACATGAAGTTATTTATAAAATTGTCAAGAGATATAGTATCTGCTTCTTCTCTCTTGATCCAAGATTTACAGAAAGAGAGAAGTGCAGTTTTGATACAATCGAAGCATGAATTCCAATTGATCTTTGAGGGGGGCCTAAATTTTGGACCCCTTTTCAGAAAATTTATTACCTCTGGGTCCTTGACGATGGTAAGGTCACCGGTAACAACATGGTCACAAGGAACATATTTAAAATCAGAATTACTACAGTCGCATGACAAAGGAACATTCGTATCCAGTTCTTCATCAGTAGTGGTTGACGTATAATTAAAAATAATGTTTCGGGTAGGTTTTTTATATTTATAAGATACAATAGGAGGTTCAGTATTAGAAAAATAAGGTGGAATGAGATCTTTGATTTTTGGATCCGCAAATATGCTAGATATGTTTATAAAATCAAGTCCTCTATTAATATATGTTAATTTGATAAAATGTCGAATGTGGTCTAGAGGACTATCAATTTTTGGAAACAATTTAAAATAACAGAATGCACTTATGATAAGTGCACCTTCATATAAGGGACTAGATAAAACGTGTAAAAACACTACCCCAACAGTCACATAAATGAAAGGGTTTTATTTGTTAAAAAGGATAATTGTAAATCGCTTAGGTTTGCGTCATACTTCCAGTGTTTGCATGTACGTAGCTTTGTGTTTTTAAACCACGCTAATTGATAAACATTGATTTTATATCGTCAGCCAGTTCTACCCGTCCCACCCAATTTTTTTTGTTTTGTTTTTGTTTTTTTTTTTTTTTTTTTTTTTGTTCGTCACATAATTTTATTATGTTGTATTTGCATTTAAGATATTTAGAAATCATCTATCTGGATTTTTTTAGTTCTAATAGAATTTCATCGTTTCAAAGACGAAAATGTGCACGTTATAACGTTATACTAAAGTATCTCATGATAGACACTAGGCATGTATACCTGTTATAAAGCAAAGAGGAGTCTTAGTTATTACAATTTGGTTCAATTTCCAAATGTAACCTTCGTCCAGCTGATCGTTGGCAATATGTTTCGTAAAAAGAGTGGTACCACTTACCATTCAAAAGATTACTCCTCCCTTTGACTGTAATCCGAATGGGTTTTTTTTCACGTAAGTTGTATTGTGCTATCTTTGTAATGTTTGTTTTCAGTGTCAATTTATTATCCTCTTAAGATTTGAATGCTTCTTTGGTACCCATTGTTTTTTTTCTATATGTAATTAGTATTAGAATATTAAAAAAAAAATAAATCATAGTAATTGAAAGCAAACAAAAACTGTACGGTAAACTTTTTCTGATGTAAAATATCTAAGTGGGTTCAAACTTTAGGAACTGCATTCTAGATCTGCCTTTGAACAATGTATTATCAATACTTATATATTGTTTTCAATTTGTGGAATCAATTTCAGAGGATTCTTCTAATGAAACTTTATCTGTTTCTTCAAATAAAGCTTCATCATTTAAGGCCACAGAACATTTTTCGTCAACGTCTAACGTCTCATGGAATACATCGTCTTGCTTTCTTGATCTTTTCTTGGTTAAATCTTTTGCATATTTGTACAGAAGCACACTGTAAAGGCATATAGATATAGCTAATATTCCTAGAAAGATTATAACTTTTGTGGATACACATAGATAGCTTGATGTTGCAAAATAAACAGTCCAAGCGACACCTCTCCAAAATTGAAGGTTCGAAAAAGCTGTCTCTTGCTTTTCAGGAAACAGTAATGGAATCTTAGCTAAAACAAAACAAGAATATCATTCTATTTTTTTAATTTTCATTATATATTTATTTTGTTCTCTTTAAAACAGCATGTTACTTTTTGTGTTTGAACCCAGGTGAATCTGTTCTATGAAGCACCAATTTATTAAATTTGTCAAACAGACAGCTGCTTAAATGCATTCCTTTTTAGCTGACATAAGATTAGGAACAAGCTATTTAGCTTTTATACGACTGAACGAAAAATGCAGTTTTAAGATAAGTCGCTATCGTCGTTGTCTGTTAACTTTAGTGCTCCCAAAATAAGTTTTGTACTAGTTACTATGAAATAAGCCAATTATGTTCCTACATGTATATAAAATGGATAGAATTGATTTGGGTTTAGAAATTAGGGATCAAGAGGAGGTAAAAACTGCAATTTATTTGTTTTTTCCTCATAATAATTATTGATGAGGTTAACGAAATGCTGATTCATTTCACAACAACAATCCTATCATAACAGGATGAATTGGATTGTCGGTTCCAAATGAAACTGCTGCGAAAATTTCCAAATATACAGTTTATAACTTAAACTTACCAAAAACATCAATTTTATAGACACTTTCTGTGATTCCTGCTAAAACTGCCACCATGAACACAAGAGGAAGATGTTCTCTTGTTGGGTTCCAATTTAACCAAAGTCCCATATATCCGAAATATATAACTGTTCCAACGGTAACTAATACATTTCCATGGACACATTTTGCTACTTTGGGCACTATTTTCATAAATAAGGTATTAGAAATGTTGAAACTGGCCATCACATAACCAACCATTCCAATTCCAAACGGACAGGAGACATAAGACTGAAAGATGAAACATTCAAAATAAAACAGAAATATATAAACAAAACAAAAAGAAAACAAAGTAGCAATAGATGTGATTGCGAGCAAATCTAAAAGCAATAATCTCCCGTCTCCTAAATTTTAAGTGGTATAAAATATATGTTATCTTTATCTTTTATTAACATTACTTTTTAATCAGTATAACAAAACGTTAAAGCGGTCGGACGTTTCAGTTTTAGTCGAGAATTCTCTGCACAGTATAACTAGAGGCTCCAAGGAGCCTGAATCGCTCACCTGATCTCTTATGCCAAAGTTTGAATAAATTTCACAATCTTTCAAGTATACAAAGTTGCAAAACAATCCCTTCAGTGGTTTCAGAGAAGATTTTTGGAAATCATTTAAATTAAAAGAAAAAACAGTTAAAGGGCAATAACTCCTATAAGGACCTTTTGATGCTGAACAAGAAACAAGATTTTCTCGATCTCTTATACTTTTCAAGTTATAAGCCAAAAACAATGGTCTGACCCCCCTGTTTTATTTTTAGCAACGGCGGCCATGTTGTTAGGTCGACATTTATATAATTCACAAACTTGGTAGAGGACATCCTAAAAATCAAGTATACCAAGTTTAAATGCAATCCCTTCAGTGGTTTCAGAGAAAAAGATCTTTGAAGAAAAGTTAACGGACGACGGACGGACGACGGACAGACGACGGACGCCTAACGATGACAATAGCTCACATGACCCTTCGGGGTCAGGTGAGTTAAAAACCTTATCCCATTTAGATTACATGGTCTGTGAAGTAAATTATAATTTATTTACTTTTTAAGTTACCTTAAATAAAGTTAACAACAAAACTACTGAACTGGGATAATCATATTACAAAGTTATTTTTTTTTGTATTTTTCATCCTTATTCTACATATTATTTTTTTAACATACCTTGGTAAAATCCCCCAACAAGTAGAAAGGTAGCAGCCCTGTCGTTACAATATATGGTAGTAGAAGGACAAGCTTGATATCTGATAGAGCCGAAAACATTGAGTACAGAGACTTTCTGACGGTTTTATTTTGAACCCATTTACTTTGGGGCAAAGGAGGTAAAAATAAAACTGTTAAAAGTAAACCTATGACATCAAACGAAAGATAAACTGATATCAATTGGGTTAAAGTTGATGTTGACGGTTTAGAAATTATTGGAATTAAAATTGTGGAGTTTGACTCAAACGTTTTGTCACAATCAAGAACTCCGCATTGAAAAGAAGTATTGCTTCTTTCAATGTTGATATCATTTCTAAAAATAACAGAGGATACACCCGCACCGATTGCAAACGCCACACCTTGAATGGCATAAAATATTCCGTTGAGACGATTCAAAGTGTGTAGCTGTTCTTTGTTGTGTTTCTGAGCAGTTGAAGACGCACAAGCAGTTATATATAATCCCTGGGATATCCATAAAGGACCCGTTACAAGTCCTAGAAGCAAAGATGAAGGGATCAATGAGTAAAAATGCGGATAAAAATTACTGCCGACGTATAAAGCGTGGACTATAAATCCTATCAAAGTACATAGTTTTCCACCTAGCAGCTTGATGAACAATGGTGCTAGAATGCAAGATACTAAAGATGCCGCGTAGATACAAGCCAATGACTTCATCCCTAATCCTTCTTCAATGTTTAAACTCGACTGCAATGCTTGTAAAGACCCGAAAGCAGCAAAAACAAAGAAGAACGCAAATGAAAGGATATACGTGCATTGTATTGGATCTTCTATCCATTCAGTCTCTCCTGCTTCACGAAGTGTAAAATATAATTTAAGTCTAAATCTTGGCATGATTTCTGAAAAACAAAAATATTTGATATAATAATAAGACATCTTCTTTTAGACAAAAAAAAAACGAGATCAAATACTATTATTTTTACCCTTCTTGAAACTATGGTCTCCCATATAATCCTTTCTCCTTTATTAACTATAAAAGAAATTTTACGACAGAATTAGGTTATATTTGTTCCCTTCAAAATAGAAATTAATTGGAATAAACCGATTGGTGTTCCAATGGTGTTAATTTAAAAAAAAATGATCCAGACTCGGAAACAACAATAACGTTACGTGTTTCAAAATACCTAGTGTTTCCAAAACTAGTCATGGATGATAGTTATCTGTTCAGGTTTGCATGGCTTAACGGTTATTATTACTCTATTTTTTAGTGTTTTGCTTGTTGAAATACTCATATGATCACCTTAGTATCCCTAACCACAAACCTGTTGTGTTTTTGTAACTACCGGACCCGAAGATCATAATGGAAGATGGAAGATTTGGCGCGCCTTAAAACCTGGTTTAACCCACCATTTCTTTTGAAATGCCTGTACCAAGTCAGGGCCATTGTGATCTTCAATTTGTCCGGTATGTTTTCCTTGTTTTGTCATGTTAATGGACATTTGGGATTGATTCTCCAAGTCCGGTAATTTTGTTAAAATTTTAATTGGGTATCGTTTCCATGGCAACATTTGGATTAATATGCAATACCTATAGATAGATGAATTATTGATGAGGTATAAATTTGTTGTTACCATCTCGTTCATAATTTTTAAAGATCGCAAATGTCCTCTTTCTAACGGATCATGTACTCTTTAAACTGTTGACCTACTTTCAGTTCATCTAAAAACGTTATCTTAAGACCATGATAAATTATGTTACGGTATGAAGTCTTAAAGCAGACTATTAGCCCAATACGTATCTAGAATATGTACAACAAGACAAGATTTTATTAGTTAACGGACTAACAGAAGGCAATATTTTCCGCCCGTACAGTAAGTTATAAAATCCTTTTTTTATCAGGAATGCTGGATCATGTTCGGGATTTTTCGAAGAAACAATGTAATTGTTTGGTTCAGATATAGTAGTAGGATAGAAACGCTTGAGTTTTTGTTGTTGTTGTTTTCTTACGAATTGCTGCACAAAAGTGTTTATGGTTATGATATTAAAAAAATAAATGAGAACACAATATTCAACCTTCGATTTACACATAAAGGAAGTGATTCTGGCAAAATATTTACTTCGGATGATTTTGTGTTTCTTTCTGCTGTTCTTGTTCGTGTTTTCCGGTTTTCCTCGTTTCCCTTTCGGACTACCGACACTCGAAAGTCCCATTGGTGCCTCTTTGCTTCGCCGTTGTGTTAAGTACTTACCTCAAGATAAAACAAGGACTCTCCTTTTACGTGTATAACTATCGAACACTCAATGTCCTGTTTTAATGATAGGTATACCCTTACAGATGTGTAAATTTGTGCGAATAATCTAAAAGTTCAAACCGGTACACTGATAAGATGTCATAATATATAAAACTTGCTTAATCTATTTTGAAAGTGAATATAATAAAATGTAATAATAAAACTAAGAGAATGGGATGTGCGTTCAGAATTAAAAAAAAATCTTAAGATTGCAATGGTCCAGACTTTGTTCAGGCATTACAAAAGAAATGGTGGATTAATCGGTAAACTCCAACCCCCTTCCTTTGTAATCTTACGATCCGGTAGTAATATAGCCCAAAACTGCATTTATTTAAAAATATAAATAAATGTGGTTATATGCTATGATAATGATAAAAAATATAGTTACCCCGTTGGTGGCATTTTTCTTCGTTTTCAATAAAAAAAATCATTAACTATCACGTTATTTTACATTTTGATTGATTATTCTCTTGAAACAAAAACAGGCCAATAAATATGCCTGTCGCCGGACAAGGTACCTACCGTGAGGTTTATCTTATACCAATAATTTTCCACTGTCAAGTTCGTTTCATCTTCTTTTTTATTTTATCCTCATAGTAATCGTTGTTTCATCGTCAGGCTAATTGATACTTTTACTGGACCATCATAATAAATGAAGTGTGCAATGAGGTATTATAGAAATCCAAAAAAACAATCGTGAGTAAACCGAAATGTAACTTGCTCTTCCAAGAACAAGCGCATACCAAAATCCTTTCCAGAAAAATACGTTTGCCAAAGCGGTTTCAAAGTGGGAAACAAGATTGATATTGTTTTTGTAAAATAATAGAGTCAAGCACAACCGTTTGAGGGACGTTAGTCCAGGCTTATTAAATCATGTCTGAATATTATGAATGACGCTATGCTTCCAACGATAGGGGCTTACCCCTTCAGCGAAAAAAAATCCATTAACTTCTCCAAGACTTTGTTCTAGAAGTTTATTTTTGTCTTGGAAATTTGATTTGCCGCGGCAGTTAAGATCATTTGCTGAAAGATCCACACAACGGTCCAGTAACTAGGCCTAGAAGCAGTGATAAAGAAGTTAATGTAATTCCGTCAATTAGTTTTATAACTAAAGGACCTATGCAGGAGAAAATAAACATAAGATCAGTGGCTATTTTCACAAAAAAATCGTAAGTGTAAAAATGATCGTAAGTTATGACGTCATAATGTAAATTTGATTATGACGTCATAATCTACGACCGCTTTTACACTAGTCTTACGTTTTTTTTCGTATTGCTTCTCTATTGTTTAATTTAGATTGCAATGCTTGTACCGACGTTAAGGCAGAAAATACAATGAATTAAACCTCATTTTAGTTTCATCTTTTCATGCCCATTGTGTATGAGATCTAAACATTTTAATAATTTTACTTATATGTAAGTAGTTCTAAAACGTTCTTTTAAGCGCCGGGTAATACTTAACGTTCGTTCGGTTTAAAGGACATATCAGACTGCAAACTGCATTACTGTGCACCAATTGAACGGTCGAGGCTCAGTAGGGGCAAGTAGAATTGGATAATGTTTAAATGGATTGCATGTTATGTGCTGCTATACTCTTTATAGATTGTTGTCCGACAGTATGCAGCGAAACTTAAAAGCACTATTAGGTTGTTTGTTATTGATTTATCTTTAAGACATGTTGCTGTTATTATATTTTTGTCCTTCAAATTGATCAAACCATACCCGTAGCCAGAATTTTTCAACAGGGGGTTCGAAAATGTGAAGAGGGGGGTTCGATTTCCCAAATTTTTCTGACTTTAATAGTGCTTAACCAATTTTTCACCTTATTTTTCCCTATTATGATCAAATTTTTTGTCCAAGGGGGGTTCGTCTGAACCCCTCAAACCCCCCCCCCCCTGGCTACAGGATGCAAACTTAGACCAAAGACAAATCTGTCAAGGAAGAAGCTAGTGTGTAGAACATGTAGAAGTTGGACATCCAATAATTTTATCTTGCTAGACAATTTTACACCATTAAAGTTTACTTGCTTACATTTTTATTTTGTTGAAATATCATCTTAGTTTTTTACAAATAAATTCACATAAATAACCTTATATTTATTAACTTTAAAACAATGTAAGTCAAACTAAAATATATATTATACTCTATTATATACGCATCCCTATTGAAAAAAAATAAATAAAACTTGGCTGTACAAGGTCTTTAGAAATAATTCTTTGAAAAACATTCCACACATGTCATTATGACACAAATTAATCATTCAATAGTGATATTTAATCAGTTGAATATAGATGATTAGTACACCATCCCTATGATGCTATCATTTTTTCACAACTTTACAACAGTCTTGTATTTGGCGTGCCATCAAACCTATTTTAGCAAACCTATTTTTTTTAAATGCCTGTACAAAGTCGGGGCTATTGTGGTCTTCAATTATTCTATAGAGTTTTCCTTGTTTTGTCTTTTTTCGTGCACGTTCGGGAATTTTGTTAATACCTTTATTATAATGAAGCCATAAGTCTACTCAAAGTCTGTAAGAAGCTTTTAATATACAATGATACGTGGGTTTCACATTGTTAAAGTTTGGATCATGTTTATAATGATAAAAGATAACAATTATCCATTTTCGTTGCAGAGTGATAATTCTTTGCAGGTGGACACTGGGTATCCGGTGATGGAGTGTTAACCCGACGGGTAACTAACACCAAATTGTGTGATTCGATCCTCCTCAGAACTGAAAATTTTATAAACAGGTTTTGAGAAGAGATTTTCGAAGAACGATTACGAGAGATTTTTCAACAACAAATCGGCGTTCCAATAGGCACAAACTGTGCTCCTCGCCGATTTGTTTTTATACTCTTACAAGACTGAATTTCTTCAGGGACTCGTAAGTAAAGAACAAGAAGATGAAAGAGGCAAGGTCATTTAATCTTACATTCAGATATATTGATGATGTCCTTTCTGTCAATAACACTTCATTTGGTAGATGGATTCCTTCAATATATCACCCAGAATTGGAGATTAAAGAGACCACCGAATCAAATTGCTTCACGTCTTTCTTGGATTTGCACCTCGAATTTGAGCCAGGTGGTCAACTCAGTACAAAAATTTACGATAAAAGAGACGATTTTAATTTTTAAATTATCAATTTTCCTAATCTACAGAGCACTATATCTACTTCCCCTGCATACGGTGTTTATATTTCACAACTTATTCGATATGCCATAACTTGTACACATTTCACAGATTTTTTTATCAGACACCAATTTCTTCTTGATCGACTTTTGGAGAAGGGGTGTCATACGATCCATAAAAAAAACTTTCTTCGTTATCAGCTACTAGTAGAAAAGTTCAAAATTGAGTTAAAAGATATGGTGATTAATTGCTTTAATTAGTGTTTGACTGGTCTGCTGTACTGAGATGATCACCTCAATTTTCCTATTGTGTCTCACAACTATGCTGTGTTCTATGGTCATTACCGGATCCTACAATCGCAATGGAAGAATGCGGTTTGGCGCCATAAAACCTGGTTAAACCCACTATTTCGTTTGAAATGCCTGTACCAAGTCAGGACCATTATGATCCACCAACTCTTCGGTATGAAAGATTCGTTTTTGTCATTTTCTCTGGACTATGAGATTGATCATTCAAGTTTTGGATTTGTTATTACCTTTATTTTTTGGGAGGGACAAAGTAAGCTGTCCTACATTACACCAATGCTAGTTAAGTAGAGATTGTAAAGAGTAGAATTAACTTGATCTATCACAAAAAATACACAGCAAGCAAGCGCAAGCTGGAAAGGAACTTTTCGAAACATAAATCTGGTTTTAAAATCTAGGCATAATTCTTACATAGTATCTCTACCTTAATGGATTGTGCAGAAAAACGGCAAATCAATCTCTTAGGTCAAAAAGTTAGATATTGCTGTTATTATACTAGTTCATCCCGCATAGCCAACAAATGAAATAGTTAAGACTTAAAATTTTATCGTGGATTATAGTTACATGAGTTAAGTCTGTAGCCATTGAAATAAAAATTACAACAAAGTTCCAGACCATAATTTTTGCTACGCCTGACGCGCGTTTGATCTATTTAAAACTCATCAGAGACATTCTACCAAAATATTGAAAAAGCCAAACACTAGTACTATATTCAATATAATTATGAAGAGCATTTAACAATAAAACCGAAAATACCGAACACGAAGATTAAATTATGATTAAGATCAAGCTAAGTTTTGGAAGGCAGGACTGTAGGGTTTAGATGATTTTCAAATAATGATATATGTAATAGTAAGAAGCAACACGACATACATCCGTGTATATCAACGACAACTAAAAACAAGGGGTTGCACTAAGTCGTGCTAAGCATACCCCCACTCGACCATTCAGAAAACAGGAAGTAGATGACAGACTGCTCTGGATAGGGGAGGCACGATACAACTCATCATGCTTAAGCTGTATACCAAATTTGAAATCAATCCCTTCTGTAGATGCTGAGAAATTTGTTACGAAAAATTGTCTATTTTTGACCCATTAAAAGTCTAAGTTGGCTTGGATAACAGGAAGAAGATGATTGACTGGCCTGGAAAGGGGAAGCACGGTATAACTTATCATGCTGAAGCTGTGTACCAAATTTGAAACCAATCCATCCAGTAGAAGCCGAGAAATCTGTTACAAAAAAATTCACATTTCAAATTTTTTACCCTAAAAAAGTCTATGTCGGCTTGGAAAACAGGAAGTAGATGATGGACTGACCTGGAAAGGGGAAGCACGGTATAACTAATCATGCTGAAGCTGTATACCAAATTTAAAACCAATCCATCCAGTAGAAGCCAAGAAATCTGTTACGAAAAATTTCACATTTCAAATTTTTTACCCTAAAAAAGTCTAAGTCGGCTTGGAAAACAGGAAGTAGATGATAGACTGACCTGGAAAGGGGAGGCACGGTATAACTAATCATGCTGAAGCTGTATACCAAATTTAAAACCAATCCATCCAGTAGAAGCCAAGAAATCTGTTACGAAAAATTTCACATTTCAAATTTTTTACCCTAAAAAAGTCTAAGTCGGCTTGGAAAACAGGAAGTAGATGATAGACTGACCTGGAAAGGGGAGGCACGGTATAACTCATCATGCTGAAGCTGTGTACCAAATTTGAAACCAATCCATCCTGTAGAAGCTGAGAAATCTGTTACGAAAAATTGCACATTTCAAATTTATTACCCTAAAAAAGTCTAAGTTGGCTCTGAAAACAGGAAGTAGATGATGGACTGACCTGGAAAGGGGAGGCAAGGTGTAACTCATCATGCTGAAGCTGTGTACCAAATTTGAAACCAATCCATCAAGTAGAAGCAGAGAAATTGAACCGGACGGACAGACAGACGGACAGACGGACGGACAAGGTGATTGCAATATAGCCCCCTCTCTTACGAGTGGGGGTATAAAAATGACAATGGAAAACAGCTTACAGTATTTAATGTGACAAGTCTGTTCGCTGTTTTGCACTTGGTCCTGAAGATCCATGTTATAAAACATCGCATCAAGGCGCACAATATAAAATACATAGCTACGTGTTTTTTATCAATGTGTCATTACAATCGTTAAAGATCTCCTCCGGTACGTTTGTTTCTCGGTCTATTGGTTTCATTTCATCCTCAACTTTTATCGTAGTTTCTTCGTTAGGTTTGTTGAAACTTTTTCTTGACCATAATAAATGAAGTATACCATAGAGTGTTATGGAAACTACTGCAAAAGAAATACAGAACACCAATCGAGTGTAAACAGAAATGTAACTTGCTGTTCCAAACACCAGTGCATACCAAAATCCTCTCCAAAAATGTACGTTTGCAAATGTGGTATCCATGGTCTCGGGAAATAACATTGGTATTATGCCTGTAAAATAGTATTTATTTTTTTCATGTATTCATATTTAGGGACCTTATATTTAACCAAATTGGGAGCTCTGTTTTTTTTTCATTACTAGAAAAATAAATCTTATTTTTGATGAAAAAAAAAGAAAAAAAAGCGATCTTGTTAGCAGAGGTTAAGAAATGTTTTTTTTCTGAAAAAGGAGTTTTGCTATATTTTGTCATGACGCCTTTTAATACTAAAAAAAGAATATCATTACCAGAACATTAACCACGCCCCTTCAATATAGTAAAATGGTCGGATCCTTAGAGCAAATTATTTTTATAATTATATCGCAAAGACTCTTTTCATATTTTTATACTATCCAATAAAACCATGTTTAAATAAAGCTTCTAAAACGCGATCGAGTTGATTTTTGCTCTTCCGGAGCACTTGAGTTCACTCTTGTTACGACTTGAGTTCGCGTTGTTGATTTCCGTTCGGTTGAGTTTGTGTTTTGTCTTTCTTCGTGGTGTTCTTGTTCTAGTTAACCGGTTTCGTCGTTGCCCTTTTGGACTCTTGACGCTCGAATGCCCCATTGGTTCCTCTTTGCTTCTTTAAATGTTAGATAGTTCATAAAATAGAAAAAAAATCAGACTTACCAAATGTGTCTAGTTTAAAAACGCTATCAGTAAATCCCATCGAAATTGAAGATATAAATATCAACGATAAATACTGGAAGGATGGATCCCAAAAAATCCAAATGATCAAATTAACTACACTTATAATTGTTGCAAAAGCTACATCTAGTTTTCTTGGTAGATATTTTACTGTCTTTGGTAAAATTTGCAAAAAGATCGTATTTGAGACAGCAAAGGCTCCCATGACGTAACCAACCATACCAATTCCATATCTACACGATATATATGCCTGTAAAGTAAATGAACCAGAGTTTTAGTTTTAATATTGCAACCCTGGTCCATGCTAGCTCTGTTGTAGGCGTTCAAGCGAATTATAGAGGCATAAATTCTAACTTTAGAACACGCACATGTTTTTTCATGGCTGTTTAATTCTAATTTATCAATGTTTGATTTTTTTTCACCTTTCGATTGTATTTATATGTTGTACGGTTTGTTTTGCTTTTCATTTTATTCACTTGTTTTTTTTAACCTAGTCCTGTTTCAGTCATCACAGGTTTGGATTGAAAAGCGAATTTATATTACATTTTTACGTTTAATTTATTGGGCTAAAATTATACCTTAAACCCTTTAATTTTTTATCTGCGTTATGCGAGAAACATGATCTGATCTCCTGTCTGTTTCCTAAAAGTGTGTATGGGAGTAGGTGTTGGGGCTATAGCGACTTTCTCGACATACTAGGGTGTAAATGGCAATTGTTAAAGGTAACAAACGGGCCATATCGCCGGAGGTAACAATCGACATTGAAAAGGTAACTCACGAAGCTTATTTAAAATGAATGTGATAACTATATATTTCAGCAATACAAATGAAGACTCGAAGACGGGTAGAGGTAACTGACAAGAAAAAGCCTTTCTGAAACCAGTCAGCCACCAATCTCACTTTCACTGTCCTCATTCGTGTTAACTTTTTGCCTCTCGGACTTTTGTTATTCGAGTGACCAATTGGTGCCTCGTAACATATTTCTTACTGAAAACACAACTAACTTAAGCAGGAACTGCTTACTCTTCCGGAACACCTGAGTTCACTCTTGTTTCGACTTTCGCGTTGTTGATTGATATTAAGTTGTTTTGTGTTTCCATGTTTTGCATGTTGTCTGTTTTTGTCCCGTTCTTGTTGGTGTTTAATGGTTTTGTCTCTGCCCTTTCGGACTTTTGATATTCGGATACCCCATTGGTACCTCTGCTTCTTACCTTTGTAAAATCTGCGTACACAATAAGTAACATAATTGATGTCGATATAGAGTATGGCAGAAACAAAAGTAACTTTACATCAACCATCGCCGTAAACATGGAACAAAAAGATTTAGCTATGCTTCTGTTTTTAGTTCGTTTACTCTTTGGCAGTGGAGGTAGAAATAGTACTACGAGAACCACACCGATTACGTCAAAGGTCAGATAAGCTGCCATGAGCTGGTAAAGTGTTTCTTTTGGTGGCGTAGTTATCCTCCTTGTTGCATTGTGATCTCGAGTACCTTCAACTTTCATCAAAACACCACATGGATATGTTATATTTTCTTCTTCGCTATAAACATCATCTCTGAATATAATGGAAGACACTATACTTCCTACGGTGAAGGCTAACCCCATAAGTGCAAAAAATATTCCGTTAACTTTACTAAGGGTATGTTCAAGAAGTTAATTTTTTGTCTTGGAAATTTGATTTGCCGAGGCGGTTAAGAACAACCCTTGAGAAATCCACAACGGTCCAGTTACTAATCCTAGTAAAAGAGATGAAGGAATGAGAGTTCCAAATCGTGGGTAAAAATTACTGCACACATATATAACGTGAACAAAGAACGCTGCAATGACGCATAATTTCCCACCAATAAGTTTTAACACCAAGGGACCCAAGCTAGAGGAAATTATTGATCCGGCATAAATAGAAGCTAACGATTTTGTTCCAAGTCCCTCTGTCATGTTTAAACTAGACTGCAATGCTTGTAATGACATAAAGGCAGAAAAAACAAAGAAAAACGCTATTGAAATAACAATTGTACATTGGTATGGACTTTCAATGTCATCTTTCTTCTCCACTGTTGCGCTCAGAGCTAAGTGTAGTTTCATCTTTTTCATAATCATGGCACTTAATCTAAAATATCCAATCAAAATAGTTTAATAATCTTTGAAATATTAAAATCTGACACCACATCATGACATCCGACGCTTAATCCTTTTTTTTCAAACGAATACAATGTAACAAGATACATTTAAAGACACAACTTTTAATATACATAGAAACAAAAATAACAAATAGGGAACTAGTCGATATATAAATAACTAATTTGATCGGATTGGCTTTTGAATCATATGCATTTTAATTTACATGTAGCGCAAATTGCATAATAGGGAGCATCGACCTCTGAACACAAGTGCCTCTGAAGGCTGCTACATGTAGCTATTTTTACTCTCAAAAATATTTTTTATTATATTGTCTGTTGTCTTGGATACACGCATTCAACATCTCATTATCTTCTATTACATGTCATGTTTGAGTATTAACTTAATTTCAATATATGTGTACACGGCAAAGGACATGGTATGGTAAGATCCATATTTGGCCCCCTACTTTATGAAAATATAAATCTTGCGAAAATTATTAACATGCACTTTATATATGGAGTAAAATGGTTCAAATTTATGAGTATGCTTTCAATTTCAAATAATCTTTTCGGTTTTCAATTTAATAGAGACCTAAAACAGAGTAAAATCAACAAAATCGAGAAAAATGCTGATTTTTACAGCTTACATTGTTATTTTCAAAGGCCTCCGCCTACGTGACCCATAGATTTCTTAACTGATTTAGACTTTAGTTGAAGTCAGTTTTAAAGTTAATTTACAAAATGTCTGGGTCAAGAAGGCGGAGGCATCCAAAAATTGAAAAAATGACATAAAATTCGTCCATTTTCAGCCAATTTGACAGAAATCTTTCATATTTGTTTTGTTTTGACATCCTATTTTTCACCAATGTCAGATGCTACGCTTAAAAAATTATTAGAACAAGTTTGTTCATTTACTTGAACTTCTAAATAGCATAAGAAATCTTTTCCATATCAATTTTGTAAATTTGAATTATAGAGGGGGCCAAATATGGGCCTTAGTGCATGTCCTTTCATCGAAACCTTAATCGACCCTCGGTAACGTACAGTGCAGTGAGGGATAATTTATCGTATCAAAAATAGAATCGATTGCTATACATGTATACATTTATTGTAGAGCATCCTGTCTGTCAATTGAGACCAAAACTTTTCTGTATGAATACGTTTTGTATTGCAAAAGGCATCGTTATGAAGGGCAAACACTTTAACGATTGTATCTTGCACGAGATAATTTTACCTGACACTTTTGTTTTCTTACATTTCCTATTTTGATGTTGTTGAAATATTTAGATTTAAAAAAAATGTCAAGTTAACACAACTCTTAGCGGAAAATAGAACTATTTCCAAACAGAAACCTATGCTATACTTGAACTTTCAACTTTATTTGTATTGTTTTAGTTAATTATATGAAATCCCTTACAGAAATTATACCATGCAATTATACATATAGTGCATCTATGTCACGATAACACAAAATAATACTTACACTTAACTATATTTTAATCCTTATTCTATAACAGAGCTGTACAAGGCTTAAACTTACGATTATATATTGGCAGGTGGGAACATGCCGGTCAAAATATGTCTAAAGATACATGTTTAGAATGTTACAAGATAAGAATCGTCCATAAATGGGACAGAACGATTTAATCTTTCTTTCAAATTAGCTTTCTCTTAAAGCATCGTACGCGTGTATTATCATTCCTTTTTATTAAGGGACCAACCATTTAACTTCAGGGGGATTGATGTTTTGTTTTGGTAAGAAAACTGTTTTTACGCATGTCGTAGAAAATAATATATTCTTCAAGACATACTATTATATCATATATTATATTATATCAGCATTATTAATATAGCACAAATCCTTCTTCTGGATATTTTTTTCTTATCCACTGCTGCCAAAACAATTCTTTCATCAAAATTCATATTCAAAGTAGTGTACGAAAAAAAATCAGATCCTTTCATGTAGGTTACATAATCGGTCAATTATCTGTGTAAATTGTGGTAGAGTGACATTGCTGTATGCACTTCCCTTTGCAGAATCAAATGATAATTCTGAAACTCATAAATATGCACTTTTCTTTTTTTCATTTACCGCTGACCATTGTGGACCAACATGTGTGGAGAGTGCCACGCTTCATGCACGTAAAAGACCCCTTTGTGGACAGCCAAGTAGTGCACCAAATAGGCTAAATTTTCTGCCCCTACCCACCTCTTCCTTTTTCTGTGGTTCTTCAAAATTAACCGTTCCTTTGTTTCCCAACCCACTCCATATTTCATTTATCATCATCATTTCATGTTTATTTTATCATTATTTTCATGTTCATCGCCTGTAAGTAGCACGGGCGTAAAACACCAACTCACTCACTCACTCACTTATTTTTCATGATGAGTCTTGAATAGATGAAACGGGCGTCAGGCGTAGCAAAATTTATTGTCTGGAACTTAATTTGTTTTCATTTTCTTTTAGTACACCCGTAAAGGTTAGCACTGCTGGTGGAGTTTTAATTCCCCGATGTTAGCCCGCTTCGGCACCAACACTGTTGGAGAACACATAAAAGCTTTAAATTATCCGTTTAAATTTCAAAATTATCTAAAACCTAAGGTTCGTCCTACCCCAGACATAGGTCAAACATCTTAGTAATTATTTGGTACCCCAGTTTGGTATTTCTGGTTTCAATTTATTGTTCTATGTTCTTCATTATCATACAGTGTTTGGCATTTTTAATATGTTTGGTAGAGCGTCTCTGATAAGTCTTGAATAGACGAAACGCGCGTCAGGCGTAGCAAAATTTATTGTCTGGAACTTTGTTGTCATTTTGTTTCTCAGATTTAAGCATCAAGTTATGGCATTTATACTTACAGTTAAAACACAATTAACAGTGTTTATACGTTTGTTTTCGTAGATGAGCAAGTAACCATTCTAATTAAAATACTTGACTTCTGCCGTTTGTCAAGAGAAATATAGGGGCCATATGTTATGTTACTGAAAGAGTGAGTGAGTGAGTTGGTGTTTTACGCCCGTGCAACGCTATGTAGATTATTTAAAGGAGATGAACATGAAATGATGATAATCAATGAAATATGGTACATTTTCAAGAACCACAGGAAAAGGGGAGACATAGGGGCGGAAAATTTAGCCTATGTGGTGCACTACTAAAGGGTCTTTTACGTGCAAGAAGCGTGGCACTCTCCACACACGTTGGCCCACTATGGTCGGCGGTAAAGTGCGTGTCTAGAAGTAATTACAAGATAATTAAGACGGTTAAAGTCAATAATAATATCAAATCAATTTACCTTACCGTTACGGATGTATTATATTCATACAAAATCATTATTCTTATTTTTTTATGTGTTTTGTAAAACATGCGTGCAGCTGTTACGTGAACAAATGATTAATCTAGACAATGAAACGTCGTCTGAGGCGTATATGTACATGCAAACTAAAAGTAAACAATGTCGTGATTAATCTTTATACAATCTGAGTTTTAATGCTGTACTGTAGTGGTAAACGCGATGGGCTACCAACACCAAAGTTCGTGGTTCGCTCCTTGTCAGGGGTGAAAAAATACTGAACCAATTTCCCTACTCTCTCTCTCTCTTGATTCCATTTGCAAGGATGCTTTCGTGGAAATATTTTAGTCCTTCGGAAGGAACGAAGAAAGGTTGCCCCGTGTATCCTGTATACGTTAAACATTCCTTTCTCGAGTTCGATAAGAGTAGGCTTAACAGGGTTTGCTTCAAAGACCTTCAGGCAAACTGCAAACTTTTGAGGGGTTGACATCAGATTACAGCTTGTTTTCCAGTTTATAATAAATATATAATGTTAAATTTAACTAAGACTCTACTGAGTAAATATCTAAAGATATGTGTAGAGAAATTCTTATCTTAAAGAACAATTAATACCCAATGCCCCATGCACACTAAAGACCCCTTGGTAGATTATGATAAGAGTACGCTCAATGGGGGCCACTACAAAGTCCACACTTACAAACTGCTAGCTGGAGAGGGATTCACATATCAAGTATTAAGCTTGTTTCCCAATCCAGGATAAATAAATACATTATGTCTAATATTTTACCGGTTTTCCAATTTTTCTACTCCTAGCGTGTCTGATGAAGGTTAATCCAGAAAAGCGCTTCACACGCAGTGAAATTTTGTTTTGTATATTTATCAAAATCATTTCAATATGTGGATCGTGTCTTTCTGGCACATATTTCATAATTTCGTTTTTAATACTATTTCAGAGTTTGGCTTTAGTGCCGTGTGGAGGTCGTAGAAAGCTTCCCCGTGCTTCAGTTGTATGCTCTTATATATTTTCGAGTATTGGAATGTGTGTTGGAAAGGCACAATTTACATATTTCCAAAATTTAATTACGTTTGAATATTTCTTTAAAAATTGATAAATTTATCTGTTTGGTCATTGTTGTAATAATTTTTGGCTTCTGTTTTTGTTTTATCAAATCTAATATTCTACCGGTTTTCCAAGTTTTCTACTCCTAGCGTGTCTGATGAAGGTTAATCCAGAATAGCGCTTCACACGCAGTAAAGTTTTGTTTTGTATATTTATCAAAATCATTTCAATATGTGGATCGTGTCTTTCTGGCACATATTTCATAATTTCGTTTTTAATATTAAACTAAAGCAATTGATAAAATGCAATTCGCCATTATTACAGCATATGCATTGTGGGAATAAACATTGTCCAACGTACAAAATGTTGTTTGATTAATCTAAATTCAAAGTTCCATAAATTAGTTAGTGAATATAACTGTTAAAACATGATTGATTCAAAAAGAATTTGAAACGTCTTTAACGGGTAACACCTAATAATTATCATTGACAACTCGACAACTGAATGACAAGAAATGGAACGTCACCATTCCGTAGCACTCGGTTCACCCTCGACTTGATGCAAGTTTGGAATTTTTTTGGCTCATCAGACTATTTAGTTTTCCTCTCTTTTTGTTGTTTTATGTCTTTCAATATCTATTTTGGGTTATATTTTTTATTTACTTTTGACCCTTTGGTTCTTCTTCGTTCCAAATGGGTAGTATCTAGAATATCTTTATCGTAGTGAAAAAAAACCATCAAAATTAAAGTCAAAATCATTTTCCTATTCAAATAAAAAACAAAAAAGAATTTCGAAAAAAAAATTGAAAAAAAACTTAGGGTAGGAACAACTTAGACGCTTAGAAATTTTCAGACTTTTTGGTGTAGTTTATTACTAGAACTGGGGAAGTGTAAAAACTTACATCAAAGTACAATTCTACAAACGGTTAATTTGTTTATGCTGTAAATCGGTATTTCAAGGAGTAACCCCTCTCATCAGCAGCATTTGAATCAAAACATTGGAATGTAAAAAAAAATAAAGTATTGAATGAAAAGTTCTCAAAGTCAAAAAGTTCGAACAGGAAGCCAAATCCAGCACCAAGGATATCGACCATGAGCAGTACAAGGAAACAAACCTGGTGTTTTAAACAATTTAGAATTTAACATTCGGGAATTTCAAACCAAAAACATATTAGAAATTAAATGGGAAATTCGTGTCAGACAAGTCTGACGACCAGGCTTGTGATTACTCTCGGGGACATCTGGTCCACCATCAGCGGTTATCGACCTAGTAATTTCAAAATATAATACGAAAACGGATATAAAAACGGTTAACTTTGTTATGCTGTATGCCGATATTTCAAGAAGTAACCTCTCATCAGCAGTATTTGAATCAAAATATTGAAAGGAAATAAGGAAACCAAGGAAATTATTTGATTTAACTATTATCGAGACTTGCATTTATAATCAAACTGTTAAAACTACAATTTCAGAAATTCAAAAATCATTAAGAATTGTAGTTTTAGAAGCAGTTTCTCTAATGAAACAAGAGGTTCTCAGAGCCTGAATCGCTCACCTGACTTACATGCCCGAAGTATAGGCTATAAGGCAAAATATTTTAGCAGTTGAAACCTTTTAATATTTTTTTTCCTTCAACATTCTAAAAAAGAATAACCCCTAAATGAGCAGTATTACAATGTTGACCTTATTACATATTTTGTTGATCATGATGTGCTCAACATTTCTTAAATATCTCATATAAATTTTAAGATATTGAGCTTAATACACTTTTGTTAGTGCAAAATGTAAAACAAAAATCAAGATTGAAGGGCAATTGCTTTTTCATGGGTTGTTGGATCGTCTTTAAAATTTCAGGACAGGTAGATCTTGATGTGCTACTCATTTTTGTTCTCCAATTTAACAATTAGAAATCAAAAACCTGTCGCCCTTTTTGAGCTATAAGCAAAATACTGCCATTTACCCCTATGTTCTATTTTTCGCCATGGCGACCATGTTTTACAACCAATTTAAAATCCCCACACCAGTTCTATACACCTAATGCTAATAGATAACCATACTAAGTTTGGACTTATGGTGTCAGAGGAGTGAAAGTCTTTAATGTAATCAGGAAATGAATTTTGACGTTCTAAGGGGAATAACCCTTATAAGGAAAAGTCCGACAACGATGACTCTATTACATATTTTGTAGATCTTGATGTGCTAACAATATGCAATTTAATTTTTATACGACCGCAAAAAAATTGCGGACGTATTATGGTATGATGCTGTCGTCGTCGTCGTCGTCGTCGTAGTCGTCGGTGTCTGTTAACTTTTTAGTGTTTCCACAATAACTTTAGTTCCAGTTATCCGATTGCTATGAAACTTTACAATGATTTTCCTTACCATAAAAGGATGAATGGGATTGATTTTGGGGGTCCCCTCATTTTTCGTTTAGAAATTAGGGACCAAAAAGGGCCAAAAATTCTACTTTTTTGTTTGTTTCCACAATAACTTAAGTTCTAGTTATCTGATTGCTATGAAATTTGACAGTGATGTTCCTTACCATACAAGGATGAATGGGATCGATTTTGGGGGTACCCCCTTTTTTGTTTCGAAATTAGGGGCCCAAAAGGGGCAAAAAATTCAAATATTTTATTTGTTTCCTTCTTAACTTTAGTCCTAGTTGGCCTATTGCTGTGAAATTTGTCAAGAATGTTTCTTACAATAAAAGAATGAACCTGATGAATTTTTGTGCCCCCTTTTTCTTCATTGTGTAATTAGGGGCCAAAAGGGGCCAAAATAAAAACTTTTTTATTTGTGCACAGCGCATTTAAGGCAGAATATGCTGTATTCGGCCATAAAACTCTTCCCGTCAACCAGATGTGAAATATAACCCCTCAAGACCAATTAGAAAATATATATGAAAATTATAGATATTTGTGTTACATTGATATGGGCCGAAATATTCTAGGCACGAAAGGGGCGAAATCCTGGGACGAAACTTTCGACTCAAAAGTTCTAGGGCAAGCCGAGGTCACGGCTTCAAATTTTTTATCTAAAAACGATTGCCATATTACATTGTAACGGAATATTACCATGCCAACAGTTTGTTTGGTATACGAATAATATGATTAGCATAAATTGTCACCGGGTAGGCTCGGACTCGCTAATTTGAACAATAAATTCTCATTTTTTTCCAAAATGTATATGCAACAGATCAAGGCACGGCAATATTCCGTTAGAATATAAAATTGCAATCGTTTTTTGATAATAAATTTGAAGCTGTGACCCCGGCTTGCCCCAGAACTTTTGAGTCAAAACTTTCGTCCCAGGATTTCGCCCCTTTCGTCCCTAAGTTTTTCGGCCCATGTCAATATAACACAAATACCTTTAATTTTCACATAAATTATTAAATTGATTTTAATGGGTTAGTTTTCATATCTGATTGACGCAAATAGTTCTATGGCCGAATACAGTCATATTCTACCTTAAATGCGCTGTGTGGTCCGATTTTGAAAATTGTTTTTGCATGATTGATCTTGTCAAATAGCGGATACAAAATTAAGCATTTGTGGTCCGATTTTGAAATTTTTTTTGCAAGTTTATTCTTGTCAGGTAGCGAATCCCAATTTGAGAATTAATTTTTGCAACCATCCCCTTTTTCACCTGTTACGTAATAATGGGCAAAAAGGGGCCAAAATTGTAACTTTTTTATTTCTGGTCCGATTTTGAAAATTTTTTTTTTGCATGTTAGTTCTTGTCAAATAGCGGATACAAAATTAAGAATTATTTTTTGCGACCCCCCCTTTTCCCCCCTATTACGTAATTAGGGGCCAAATTGGGCCAAAATCGAAACTTTTTTATTTGTGGTCCGATTTTGAATTTTTTTTTGCAAATTTATTCTTGTCAGGTAGCGATTCTAAATTTAAGAATAACTTTTGGGGGCTGTAATGATAATTTAGAAAAAATTCTGGTTCGATTTTTAATTTTTCCCCAAACATTATTCTTTTAAAGAGTAGAATACAACATTCAAAATTTATATTTTTACCCCCTGGGTCGAAAGTCCATCAGAGAAGCATGTGTCAAAAACCTGTGTCAGTCCACCATGGGCTGCATGTGTCCAGAGCAATAGACTATCTATATTAGGCCTAAAACGTACAGGGTTCATGTTGCGGTCGTATCATGCTGCGCTCGGCATACTTTTTATTTCTAATATCTTATATTGTTTTTGAGATTTTCAGCTTAATATGTGCAAAATGTGCAGACTTAAATCTTCAAAAAACGGCAATAACTCCTACATGATCTTCAAAATTTCAGGACTGGTAGATCTTGAGGTGCTGATTATTTTTGTTTTTCTATCAGAATTTAAAAATCTGTCAACGTATTTGAGTTATTTGCAAAATGAACTGCAATTTACCTCTATGTTCTATTTTTAGCCACATCAGCCATGTTTTACAATGAATCAAAAATCCCCACATCATTTCTGTACACTTAATGCTAATAAACAACTATACCAAGTTTGGTTTCAATGGGACTGGAAGTGTCAGAGGAGTTCACGTTTTCAATGTAACGAGGAAATAATGAATGCACAATTTTGACATTTTAAGGAGAATAACTCCTAAAAGGAAAGGCCCTACAACGATGACCCTATTACATTTATGGCAATCTTTATACGATTAACAATATGCAATTTAAAATTCTCAAATATCTTTTATTGTTTTTAAGATATTAAGCTAAACAGGTGCAAAAGTTGTAATAATTCACAAAAAAGGCAATAACTCCTACATGGGTTATTGGATGTTTTTTAAACTTAAAATTTTCCAAGAATTTTGATATCTGTAGCAATTTTTTAGTTATTTGCAAAAAAAACTGCAATTTATCCCTATGTTCTAATTTTTGTCACTGCGGCCATGTTTGACGACGAATCAAAAATTCCCACATAAGTTCTAAGCACCGACTGCTAATGAACAACCATACCAAGTTTTGTTACAATTGGACTGACGGTGTCAGAGGATTTAAAATTTTAAAATTTCTCCATAGATGCTTTTGTTATCCTCAAACAAGTTGTGTGAACTGAATAAACCAGAACATGATTTTTATATGTTTTTTAACTCAAATTACTGTTTTCTAAATTTTCGAATGGTTTTTTGTCTGTTTCCAGAAATGATTTTTCCTCGTCTAACGTCACATCGACTTTTTCCTTCTGGTCTTTTGATCTCTGGGTCTCAAGTTCTCTACTCCATTTGAGCTGAAGTACACCATAGAGGCATATTGATATGGCAAGTAGTGATAAACAAAACACAACCTTAGTAAATACACATAAATAACTTGATGTCGCAAAGTAGACAGTCCATACTACTCCTCTCCAAAATTGAAGATTGGAAAAGGCGGTCTCTTTCTTTTCAGGAAATAACAACGGAATTTTAGCTGAAACACAAACAATGTTTTACATTTTCCCGTTAAAAGTTAATGAAAATTAGTTGTGTTCAAAGTAAGTGGACTTTTTGCCCTTCAGAACTCTTAAAGAAACACTCATTTTTTCTCGATATAAGTCATGGAAAATTAAATTCAACAGTATGTCAGATAAAATGATTCGTGATAATCTAAGTTAGTTTTGGTTGTTTGTTGTTCTGAGATAGTCGCCTTACCATCGCCTTTTATATCGAACCCAAAGATTGAAATTGAAGAGGAAGGTTTAACGCTTAAAACTGGTTTAACCAATCA
This sequence comes from Arcuatula senhousia, assembly GCA_963971305.1. Classification (NCBI taxonomy): domain Eukaryota; kingdom Metazoa; phylum Mollusca; class Bivalvia; order Mytilida; family Mytilidae; genus Arcuatula; species Arcuatula senhousia. Next base: position 34,295,137 of record OZ020308.1, read on the forward strand.
TTTTAATGAACCAAGTCAGACTTTTGCGATTTTGCTGATTGTTGAACTAAGATAATAAATTAGTACTTTTATTATCCCTCTTATGTCTTCATGGCCGTGTTGCGGTTTTTGTTACTACCAGACCACTGCGATCGCAATGGCGGAGGGAGTTTTGGTGCACCATAAAACCTGGTTTGACCAACTATTGCATTCGAAATGCATGTACCAAGTAAGGGCCATTGCGATATAATATGATACAGGTTAAACCTGATAAATTCCGCAGATAAAGTAACTTTCTTATATATATATGCTACCTCATACTTAAATTAAACATGAACTCATTATCTTTAAATAACAGTAATTAAATGCACACTTTTGCATGATTTTGTTTTCATAAAATGAACACATCTGCAAAGGAACAAGGAAGTGTTTTTGTTTAAAACCATATGGTAAAAATAGGTGATTGTTTCGGACGCAAGAGAAGACGCAATTGAATAATTTATACTTTCATTTTAGAAAATAACTGTTTACTGTGGCGGACAAGGTTATTGAAAGGACTCCATGGAATGAAATTTATCCGCAGAAATATTCAAGTTATTTGTTTGGTTGACATGCACCGCTTTTTTTTTTGGTCTTGTCTCGCGAAAATTAGATTGACAGGTTCCCGCGGTTCTGTCATTTTGTGTTGATAATCACAACCTCTGGTGGCCAAATTGAATAATTATGACGTCAATAAAATATGTTCGCAGTTCTATTTTTTATTTTTTTATTTCTTACATTCAAAATATCTCATAACTGAGAATACTCAAAAAAATATTTATATTTATACAATAACTATGTATTTTATTTATTAAATTGCAAATTACAAAATAGGAAATTAATTTTGCATTCTGTGCTATTGGGTGCGGACTTGTTACTTGCTTATACGTCTTCCGGTTAAAGGGATCATACTCAGTAAATTTTGCGGGAGCTTATAATTTTTCTTGGACATTGTGATTGATCCTCAACGATTGGTAATTTCTTATTACCTTCAATTTCTCAAGGCAAAATCATTAAAGGTCGGTAGTTTTGTCATTATCGTTTATTATTTACCAATATAACGGGATTCATATTTTATGAATCGTGAAGTATACGCACTACATATGGAAATGAGTATGTTACTTTCTTATAAAGTATAAGTTCTAATTTAATAATTTAAACCGTTTTAATTTTGTCGCTTCATCGTGTACTAATATGACCATTCCAGTCAAAATCGAGACAATGACCCTTAAGTTAAATATGGACAGTTATTATCTAATTTATGACTTACCAAAGATATCTATTTTATAGACACTCTCTGAAAATCCTGCTAACACTGCTACCAAGAACACAAAGGGTAAATGTTCTTTTGTTGGGTTCCAAATTAACCAAAGTCCCATGTATAAGAAATATATAACTGTTCCCATTGCAATTAATGCGTTACCATGGACACATTTTGCTACTTTTGGCAATATTTTCATAAAAATTGTAATTGAAAGGCAAAACGAAGCCATCACATAACCAACCATTCCAATCCCAAAAGGACAAGCAACGTACGCCTGATAGAAGTAATAAAAGAATCAAAACATATAAAGATTGGTTACAACAATCAATAAATAACAGTAAAACTAAAATAAAATAAAAATCTTGTAGAGAGAGTGTGTTTCCAAAGTTCATTACTTCAATAACAATTTATGCTTTTTAATTACTGCTAGACACTTAGAGTGATGATAAGCATTTGGTTCAAACCATCCTTGCTGTTCCATGGCAATATCATAACGAATTGTATAATTAAGGAATCACGTGATATTTCGTCATTTCTGGTCGAATGCCACTGACAACACACTTATATGGACGATATCTGAAAAAAAATACTTAACATAGTATACCGATTTGAATTTATATTTTTTTTGCAATTTTATTGTACTTTGAATGTAACTACCAAATTTTATTTCGTGCTATGACGTTCAAGGATGTCTTTTTCGCTCAGTATTGTTTTACAGTTTTTTTTTCAAATTGTTGTTATATAAGTATAACATTGTGCACCTATTTTGCTTTTTTATTCTATTTTTAACATACCTTTGCAAAATCGGCGTACAAAAAGAAAGGTAGAAGCCCTGTTGCTACAAGGTATGGTAACAACAATACAAGTTTGATATCTGATAAAGCCGAAAACATGGAGTAAAAGGATTTTCCAACTGTCTTGTTTTGAACCCATTTACTCTTTGGCAATGGGGGTAGAAAAAATATTGTCAAAAGTAAACCTATGACGTCAAACACAAGATATACTGAAATTAGCTGTAACATAGTTCCTTGTGACGGTTTAGAAATGTCTGAATCGAATGTTGTAGAGTTGGATGGTAACTTTTTGTCACAATCGAGAACACCACATTGAAATGTAATATTGCTTTTGTCAAGGAAGATATTGTTTCTAAAAATAACAGACGATACAATACTGCCAACTGCAAACGCAACACTATGAATCGAATAGAACACACCGTTGAGTCGATTTAAAGTATGTAATATTTTCTTTTCGTGTTTCTGAGATGTTGTGGTCGCACAGGAAGTTAAATATAGACTCTGACATATCCATAAAGGTCCTGTTACAAGTCCTAGAAGCACGGATGATGGGATCAAAGTGAAAAAATGCGGATAAAAATTACTCCCAACGTATAAAGTATGACCAACAATTGCTATAATCGTACACAGTTTGCCGCCTATGACTTTAATACCCAATGGAGCTACAATACACGATATTAAAGATGCAGCGTAAACGCATGCCAATGATTTTGTTCCCAATCCTTCTTCAATGTTCAAACTTGACTGCAAGGCTTGAATAGACATGAATGCGGAAAAAACAAAGAAGAATGCAAATGACAGGATATACGTGCATTGTATTGGATTCTTGATCTTTTCTGTCTCATCCGATGTGTGAAGTGTCAGATGGAATCGCAATCTAAATGTAGACATAACCTCTGAAAGGAGAGAAAGGACATTTTAAAGCATAACTAGACCGGTTATATGTTTGTTCTTGCTAAACCATCAACAAAATTGGTTTAGCCTTCTTTTTATAACCTGTGACAAGCAAATTGTTAACACAGGGTTATGTTGCTACTCGGTTGTTGTCCTGACTGAAGAAATTTTACAGAAGACATCTATAATTTTATCTCTAAGATGAACAGAGATGTTGGTTTGACATAAAGGATTATATATTGTTGTCCTCAACTGGTACTCTTGGAAGCAAGAACTGTTTACTTTCCCAGAGCATCTGAGTTTACTTTGTTGATCTCATTTCGACGTAAGTTTACATTGCTAATTACGGTTGGTGTCTAATGTCTACAAGAAACTATGACATTTACCCCCTTTCCCAAACAATAAGGTGCATATCTGCAATGTGTTTGTTGGTAATAATTGTTTTAAGTATTGAGAATGATCTTGAAAGTCAGATTACGCAAAACAGGCACCTCTATAGCGTGACGCACGTACAGAAGGAAGGGTGGTCGAATATAGTGACTCGACTTCTGGACCTTTTTTCGCCTATAGCTACGGCATGTCACGAAACATGCGAGAATGTCTCGGTTAACCACGCATTTCTAAGAAGTAAAGGTATACCAAAGGGGTAATCAACATCGTAAAACCCAAAAGACAAAGACAAAATCGGTAGACAAAAAAAATCATCATAACAAAACAAACTATACAACAACAACAACACACATACACTCGATTTAATACTTTTGGCAGTTGCTATGTATTGAATACGTTTGGTAATTTTAAAGGACGTCAAATGGACGTCTATTGAATCTTTTCCTGTTGAATGTTGTTCCTAATATATCGTTCACTTTATTAAATGATGTGTTTAACAAGAGGCTCCCAGGAGCCTGAATCGCTCACCTGACATATGTGCCTGAAGTAAAGGTAATAAGGCAAAATCTATTTAACGTTGAAAGGGTCATAAGATTAATAAGGGGGTCATCTGACAATATGGTGGATAAAAGGGGCTGGTGACTTTTGTTCTCAATCAAAATCTAAAAATCTGTCACCCTTTTTGAGTTATTTGCAAAAAAATACAACCTAATGTTCTATTTTTAGCCACAGCGGCCATGTTTTACAACCAATCAAAAATCCCCACAACAGTTCTATACACCTAATAATAATAAACAATAATACCAAGTTTGGTTCCATTTGGACTTAAAGTGTCAGAGGAGTTAACATTTTCAATATAAGGAAATGCAGTTAAAATGCTCAATTTTGACGTTCCAAGGGCAATAACTCCTCAAAGGAAAGGTCCTACAACGTTGACCCTGCTACAAATTTTGTAGATCTTGATGCGCTTAACAATATGCAATTTAAATTTCTAAAATATCTAGTATAGTTTTCAAGATATTGAGCTAAACAGGTGCAAAATTCGCAAAAAATCCACAAAAAGGGCAATAACTCCTACATGGGTTGTTGGATTTTCTTCAAAATTTCAGAGCTGGTAGATCTTGAGGTGCTGATCACTTTTGTTCCAATCAAAATTTTGAAATCTGTCACCGTTTTAGAGTTATTTGCAAAAAACTGCCATTTACCCCTATGTTCTATTTTTAGCCACAGCGGCCATGTTTTATGACCAATCAAAAATCCCCACATCAGTTCTATACACCTAATGCTAATAAACAACTATACCAAGTTTGATTCCATTTGGACTTAAAGTGTCAGAGGAGTTAACGTTTTCAATGTAATGAGGAAATGCTGTTAAAATGCTAAATTTTGACGTTCTAAGGGCAATAACTCCTAAAAGGAAAGGTCCTACAACGTTGACCCTGTTACATATTTTGTAGATCTTGATGTGTTTAACAATATGCAATTTAAATTTCTCAAATATCTAGTATAGTTTTCAAGATATTGAGCTAAACAGGTCCAAAATTTGCAAAAAATCCACAAAAAGGGCAATAACTCCTACATGGGTCGTTGGATTTTCTTCAAAATTTCAGGGTAGGTAGATCTTGAGGTGCTGATCACTTTTAACCTATGCCAGAATTTTGATATCTGTAGCCGTTTTTGAGTTATTTGCAAAAAACTGCATTTTACCCCTATGTTCTATTTTTAGCCATGGCGGCCATGTTTTACGACGAATCAAAAATCCCCACATCAGTTCTAAGCACCGAATGCTAATGAACAACCATACCAAGTTTGGTTGCAATTGGACTTATGGTGTCAGAGGAGTTAACGTTTTAAAAAGTTTACGGACGACGGACGACGGACGACAGACGACGGACGACGGACGACGGACGGACGACGGACGCCAAGTGATGACAATAGCTCACATGACCCTTCGGGTCAGGTGAGCTAAAAAGAACAAGAGGTCCCCAGTGTAATAACAGGCTACATGAGTCACGACACGTTTGGTGCAAGCATGTTTATTAGAAGGGGAGTTACAAGTACGGGGAATGAAACATCATTGATACACATGTACATATGAAAAGTCTAAATTAAGTATTACAATTTTAGAATGATATTACATCTCCCTTTCTTTACAAAAGAAATCAAAACATGTAGATTTAAAATATTTTTGAAACACTAGATCAAATGCAAGTTACGATGAAATAAGTTTGGAAATTAAATGTGCACAGAATTAAAGTCTATATATTAAAATAAAATTAATAAAGCTTCTTAACGCTTTTAAGAAAACAAAAAGGTTCAGAAAAGTAAACGATTACAAGTCAAGTTTCACTGGCTTCTTGATCTCTCTTCCAGATCTAGTACGAGTGGGTTCACTGACACACGGTTGGGGATGTGATGTAGTCAGTTCATTTGGAGTTTCCGGCGGTTCGATTATCGCGTCATCGCAATCATTGTCATTGTTCATGTTCTTGTTGGCTTCGTTTGTGGAAACTTTTAGGTGTTTCCTATTTCGGCGGAACAGTCTATCACCTGATTTCACAACATATGATCTTGGTTTTTCGTGATGTCTAACAACAGTTCCTTGTTTCCACACTTTACTTCCTTGTAGCGGAGTCATTCGGATGTTTTCTCCTTCTTTGAGCGTTGACAGTTCTTTGACACCTCTCCTTTTGTCATAATAAAACTTTTGTTTCTGCTTCTCATTGTCAAAGTGTCTTTTCACAGCGGTTGTGTTGTGCGGAACCGGTTTGAGTACCTCCTTCGATGACGGTAAGTAATTTCGTGGTCGGCGTCCCATAAGCATCTGGGATTGAGAAAGATCAATACCCTCAAGTTGGGTAGTGCGGTAATCCAGTAAACTCAATTGTTTGTCATCGGATTTCTTCCAAAGATTTTTGACAGTCTGAATAGCCCTTTCAGCTTCACCATTACAGCTTTGGAAGTGCGGACTAGAAGTTTGATGATCGATTCAGAGTTCCTTACAGAAGCACTTGAACTCAACTGAACTAAACTGTGGTCCATTATCAGATCTTAACGTTGTAGGTATTCAATGAGTAGAGAATATGCATTTCAGAGCCTGAACAATGGATGCTGTATTAGTCGATTTGAGCGGAAGTACGTCGATGTACTTGGAGTAATAGTCAACTGTAAGAATGTAAGTCTTGCCTTCGAAATCGAATAGGTCACAACCAACAAGTGTAAACGGTAAGTCCGGTGTTGGAGTTGGTTTAAGTGGTTCGGCGGGTTGTTGGGTTTGAAACGACGCACATGTACCACAATCTTGTATCAGCTTCTCGATTTCCGAATTCATGCACGGCCAATACATAACTTCTCGAGCGCGTTTCTTGCACTTTGTCATTCCGATATGAGATTTGTGAATGAGCTTCAACATATCACTACGCATACTGGGCGGTATAACAAGTTTGAGTCCTTTGTAGATAATTCCATCTAGAACGGATAATTGGTCTCTAGAGTCCCAGTATTCGCGAACTTCGAATGCGGTCTCGGATTTAAGGTCTGGCCATTCCCGCTGGATGGTATCGTGTAGAGTACTTAATTCTGATTGTGTAGCGTTCTGAATTTCCGAATATTTGTCCTTGCTGATCGAAATCATGCAGATCATATCCTGCATGGAATCTCCATCTTCTTCCGGCTTCGTCGGTAGTGAAGCGCGTGATAGCATATCTGAGATGATCATATCTTTTCCTTTACGATACTGTACGGTAAGGTCGTACCACTGTAACTTTAGCATCATTTTCTGAATTCTGAGCGGTGCGGACAGAAGCGGTTTACGAAATATCTGCTCAAGTGGTTTATGGTCATTGTACACGGTAGTTGGTTTTCCAAAGATGTAGCAATGAAACTTCTTAGCACTAAACACAATTGAAAGCATTTCCTTTTTGGATTTGTGCGTATCGCTTCTCAGATTCTGATAATGAACGGGATGCAAACGCGATTACACGTCCTTCCTGAGTTAGAACAGCACCTAAGCCATCTTTGCTAGCATCGCATTCGATTTCGACCGGCTTCTTAACGTCAAAGTATGCGAGCACTGGCGAAGTGCTACATAACACTTTCAATTCACGGAAGCTTCTTTCCTGATCATGTTCCCATGTGAATATTACATCTGACTTTAGAAGAATACGAAGTGGAGCGTCCACTTGACTCAAGTTGGGAATGAATTTCGATAAATATTGTACTAACCCTAGGAAGCGTCGCACATCTTCCTTGTTCCTAGGAGCGGGCATATCTACAATTGCTCAAATTTTCGCTGGGTCTGGAAGGAGTCCATTATCGATAATGACGTGTCCCATGTAAGCAACTTCCGATTTCCTAACGAAACACTTTTCGAAGTTTAATCTCAAGTTATGACTTGTAGCACGCTCTACAACCTGTTTGAGGATTTTGTCGTGTTCGTCCATGTCCTTTCCAGCAATGAGAATATCGTCGATGATCGCAATCGCTCCCGGAATGACCTCGAGCATTTGATCCATGATTCGCTGGTAAATTTCCGGAGCTGACTTAATTCCAAACGGTAAGCGTAACCAACGATATCGTCCTATCGGGGTGTTGAACGTAGTGAGCAACGATGACGGTTCGTCTAGCTTGATTTGTAGAAAGCCTGATTTCGCGTCTAGAACGGAAAACACTTTCTTGTTTGGAAGTAACGGAATGACGTCATCAATCGTTTTCAACGGATAGTTTTCTCGCTTAATCGCTTCGTTCAGGTCTTTCGGATCGATGCAAATTCTGACTTTGTCTTTCCTGACATTAACGACCATCGAACTGACCCATTCGGTCGGTTGTTCAACTTTGGTGATGTAACCGTTTTCTTCCATGTGATGGAGTTCCTCGATAGCCCGATCTCTAATAGCTGCAGGTAGTCGTCTCGGAGGATGCACTACTCCCTTCGCGCCATTGTCAATAGTAAGACGGTACTCACCTGGTAAAGTTCCAGAAGTCTGAATAAGTTCGGGAAAATCATGCGACAGTTCATGATCAACGGTACTAGGAACGGTTACGGTCACGTTCGATACCGAATCAACAGAGTAGATCCGTTCAACGAGTTTCAGCACTTCGGACGCGTCGCCACTTATTATATTGTCCTGGTCTAGATCGACAATCTGAAACGTTTCGTGTAGTGTCACACCATGATTGCTGATCGGCAATCTGATCCGATTTAAGGAATTTGATGTCCTGAGTACGGTTTCAAGATTTTGTTTGGATCAGTTATCTCAAACTTTTTCTTACTGAGTCCTAGTCTGTTTAGCCAATTCTTTGAAATAATGCTACATTTAGCACCCGTGTCAATTCTGAACGGAATTGGTTTATTGTCAATTTCAAGTTTCGCGATCCACTTATCATCATAGAGTTCCGTTTCGTTAGTTTTAACGGTGGAGATGTACAGAACCTCGTCTTCGTTGTCATCGGACTCGCGAATCATGTTGACATTCCGAAGTCTCTTGCGACATACCTCGATCCAGTGGTCTGGTTTCTTACAATATTTACACGTAGTCCCTTTTGCTGGGCATTTGTCAGCCTGATGTTTTAGCCCACAGTTACTACACTTTGAGCGAGAAGATTGATAGGACTTTGAATCTTTGTCAGTGCGCTTTTGTGTCTTGGGTTTTGGTTTGAAATGTTTCTTTGACTTGTCGCTTTTCTTGTTGTCGTGATCACTTATGCGTAGAATTTCCTCTCCGCGAATCATTTTCAGTTGTCTCTGTGAAAGTTCAAATTGTTGACCAATCTCTATAGCCTTGTCCAGTTTTAAATCGGACCCTTTATCTAGCATTCGTTCTTGTACTTTAGGATGTCTGACGCCACTTATAATGAGATCTGTCAAAATATCATCTGCATTATTCTGATAGTCACAATCCATGAGCAATATTCTTAAGTCTTTAACAAAATTGTCAAAACTCTCAGTTTCGGCCTGTTTACGTTGGCTTGCTTTAAATCTCGCGACACGTTTGTTGGTTCTTGGGCGGATGTATGCTTCAAGTTTGTCCAAGATTTTGTCCAGATCATCTTCTTTACCTTCTCCCCACTGGAAAGTTTTATAAATTTCTCTACCCTGTTGTCCTATCGATAGGCCTTGCCAGCCTGCTCGGTCTTTCTTCTCTGCCTTAAGGAGAGGACCTTTGAATGTGAACTGAACATTTGGCTTAAACCTTTGAAATTCTTGGAAAACATCTGAGGCGTTCCAATTCAAGGTAGGATGGTCAAACTGAAATCCGGTTGCCATTATCAGAATTACGTTTTACACCTGACACCATGTAATAACAGGCTACATGAGTCACGACACGTTTGGTGCAAGCATGTTTATTAGAAGGGGAGTTACAAGTACGGGGAATGAAACATCATTGATACACATGTACATATGAAAAGTCTAAATTAAGTATTACAATTTTAGAATGATATTACATCTCCCTTTCTTTACAAAAGAAATCAAATCATGTAGATTTAAAATATTTTTGAAACACTAGATCAAATGCAAGTTACGATGAAATAAAGTTTGGAAATTAAATGTGCACAGAATTAAAGTCTATATATTAAAATAAAATTAATAAAGCTTCTTAACGCTTTTAAGAAAACAAAAAGGTTCAGAAAAGTAAACGATTACAAGTCAAGTTTCACTGGCTTCTTGATCTCTCTTCCAGATCTAGTACGAGTGGGTTCACTGACACACGGTTGGGGATGTGATGTAGTCAGTTCATTTGGAGTTTCCGGCGGTTCGATTATCGCGTCATCGCAATCATTGTCATTGTTCATGTTCTTGTTGGCTTCGTTTGTGGAAACTTTTAGGTGTTTCCTATTTCGGCGGAACAGTCTATCACCTGATTTCACAACGTATGATCTTGGTTTTTCGTGATGTCTAACAACAGTTCCTTGTTTCCACACTTTACTTCCTTGTAGCGGAGTCATTCGGATGTTTTCTCCTTCTTTGAGCGTTGACAGTTCTTTGACACCTCTCCTTTTGTCATAATAAAACTTTTGTTTCTGCTTCTCATTGTCAAAGTGTCTTTTCACAGCGGTTGTGTTGTGCGGAACCGGTTTGAGTACCTCCTTCGATGACGGTAAGTAATTTCGTGGTCGGCGTCCCATAAGCATCTGGGATTGAGAAAGATCAATACCCTCAAGTTGGGTAGTGCGGTAATCCAGTAAACTCAATTGTTTGTCATCGGATTTCTTCCAAAGATTTTTGACAGTCTGAATAGCCCTTTCAGCTTCACCATTACAGCTTTGGAAGTGCGGACTAGAAGTTTGATGATCGATTCAGAGTTCCTTACAGAAGCACTTGAACTCAACTGAACTAAACTGTGGTCCATTATCAGATCTTAACGTTGTAGGTATTCAATGAGTAGAGAATATGCATTTCAGAGCCTGAACAATGGATGCTGTATTAGTCGATTTGAGCGGAAGTACGTCGATGTACTTGGAGTAATAGTCAACTGTAAGTATGTAAGTCTTGCCTTCGAAATCGAATAGGTCACAACCAACAAGTGTAAACGGTCAGTCCGGTGTTGGAGTTGGTTTTAGTGGTTCGGCGGGTTGTTGGGTTTGAAACGACGCACATGTACCACAATCTTGTATCAGCTTCTCGATTTCCGAATTCATGCACGGCCAATACATAACTTCTCGAGCGCGTTTCTTGCACTTTGTCATTCCGATATGAGATTTGTGAATGAGCTTCAACATATCACTACGCATACTGGGCGGTATAACAAGTTTGAGTCCTTTGTAGATAATTCCATCTAGAACGAATAATTGGTCTCTAGAGTCCCAGTATTCGCGAACTTCGAATGCGGTCTCGGATTTAAGGTCTGGTCATTCCCGCTGGATGGTATCGTGTAGAGTACTTAATTCTGATTGTGTAGCGTTCTGAATTTCCGAATATTTGTCCTTGCTGATCGAAATCATGCAGATCATATCCTGCATGGAATCTCCGTCTTCTTCCGGCTTCGTCGGTAGTGAAGCGCGTGATAGCGTATCTGAGATGATCATATCTTTTCCTTTACGATACTGTACGGTAAGGTCGTACCACTGTAACTTTAGCATCATTTTCTGAATTCTGAGCGGTGCGGACAGAAGCGGTTTACGAAATATCTGCTCAAGTGGTTTATGGTCATTGTACACGGTAGTTGGTTTTCCAAAGATGTAGCAATGAAACTTCTTAGCACTAAACACAATTGAAAGCATTTCCTTTTTGGATTTGTGCGTATCGCTTCTCAGATTCTGATAATGAACGGGATGCAAACGCGATTACACGTCCTTCCTGAGTTAGAACAGCACCTAAGCCATCTTTGCTAGCATCGCATTCGATTTCGACCGGCTTCTTAACGTCAAAGTATGCGAGCACTGGCGAAGTGCTACATAACACTTTCAATTCACGGAAGCTTCTTTCCTGATCATGTTCCCATGTGAATATTACATCTGACTTTAGATGAATACGAAGTGGAGCGTCCACTTGACTCAAGTTGGGAATGAATTTCGATAAATATTGTACTAACCCTAGGAAGCGTCGCACATCTTCCTTGTTCCTAGGAGCGGGCATATCTACAATTGCTCAAATTTTCGCTGGGTCTGGAAGGAGTCCATTATCGATAATGACATGTCCCATGTAAGCAACTTCCGATTTCCTAACGAAACACTTTTCGAAGTTTAATCTCAAGTTATGACTTGTAGCACGCTCTACAACCTGTTTGAGGATTTTGTCGTGTTCGTCCATGTCCTTTCCAGCAATGAGAATATCGTCGATGATCGCAATCGCTCCCGGAATGACCTCGAGCATTTGATCCATGATTCGCTGGTAAATTTCCGGAGCTGACTTAATTCCAAACGGTAAGCGTAACCAACGATATCGTCCTATCGGGGTGTTGAACGTAGTGAGCAACGATGACGGTTCGTCTAGCTTGATTTGTAGAAAGCCTGATTTCGCGTCTAGAACGGAAAACACTTTCTTGTTTGGAAGTAACGGAATGACGTCATCAATCGTTTTCAACGGATAGTTTTCTCGCTTAATCGCTTCGTTCAGGTCTTTCGGATCGATGCAAATTCTGACTTTGTCTTTCCTGACATTAACGACCATCGAACTGACCCATTCGGTCGGTTGTTCAACTTTGGTGATGTAACCGTTTTCTTCCATGTGATGGAGTTCCTCGATAGCCCGATCTCTAATAGCTGCAGGTAGTCGTCTCGGAGGATGCACTACTCCCTTCGCGCCATTGTCAATAGTAAGACGGTACTCACCTGGTAAAGTTCCAGAAGTCTGAATAAGTTCGGGAAAATCATGCGACAGTTCATGATCAACGGTACTAGGAACGGTTACGGTCACGTTCGATACCGAATCAACAGAGTAGATCCGTTCAACGAGTTTCAGCACTTCGGACGCGTCGCCACTTATTATATTGTCCTGGTCTAGATCGACAATCTGAAACGTTTCGTGTAGTGTCACACCATGATTGCTGATCGGCAATCTGATCCGATTTAAGGAATTTGATGTCCTGAGTACGGTTTCAAGATTTTGTTTGGATCAGTTATCTCAAACTTTTTCTTACTGAGTCCTAGTCTGTTTAGCCAATTCTTTGAAATAATGCTACATTTAGCACCCGTGTCAATTCTGAACGGAATTGGTTTATTGTCAATTTCAAGTTTCGCGATCCACTTATCATCATAGAGTTCCGTTTCGTTAGTTTTAACGGTGGAGATGTACAGAACCTCGTCTTCGTTGTCATCGGACTCGCGAATCATGTTGACATTCCGAAGTCTCTTGCGACATACCTCGATCCAGTGGTCTGGTTTCTTACAATATTTACACGTAGTCCCTTTTGCTGGGCATTTGTCAGCCTGATGTTTTAGCCCACAGTTACTACACTTTGAGCGAGAAGATTGATAGGACTTTGAATCTTTGTCAGTGCGCTTTTGTGTCTTGGGTTTTGGTTTGAAATGTTTCTTTGACTTGTCGCTTTTCTTGTTGTCGTGATCACTTATGCGTAGAATTTCCTCTCCGCGAATCATTTTCAGTTGTCTCTGTGAAAGTTCAAATTGTTGACCAATCTCTATAGCCTTGTCCAGTTTTAAATCGGACCCTTTATCTAGCATTCGTTCTTGTACTTTAGGATGTCTGACGCCACTTATAATGAGATCTGTCAAAATATCATCTGCATTATTCTGATAGTCACAATCCATGAGCAATATTCTTAAGTCTTTAACAAAATTGTCAAAACTCTCAGTTTCGGCCTGTTTACGTTGGCTTGCTTTAAATCTCGCGACACGTTTGTTGGTTCTTGGGCGGATGTATGCTTCAAGTTTGTCCAAGATTTTGTCCAGATCATCTTCTTTACCTTCTCCCCACTGGAAAGTTTTATAAATTTCTCTACCCTGTTGTCCTATCGATAGGCCTTGCCAGCCTGCTCGGTCTTTCTTCTCTGCCTTAAGGAGAGGACCTTTGAATGTGAACTGAACATTTGGCTTAAACCTTTGAAATTCTTGGAAAACATCTGAGGCGTTCCAATTCAAGGTAGGATGGTCAAACTGAAATCCGGTTGCCATTATCAGAATTACGTTTTACACCTGACACCATGTAATAACAGGCTACATGAGTCACGACACGTTTGGTGCAAGCATGTTTATTAGAAGGGGAGTTACAAGTACGGGGAATGAAACATCATTGATACACATGTACATATGAAAAGTCTAAATTAAGTATTACAATTTTAGAATGATATTACATCTCCCTTTCTTTACAAAAGAAATCAAAACATGTAGATTTAAAATATTTTTAAAACACTAGATCAAATGCAAGTTACGATGAAATAAAGTTTGGAAATTAAATGTGCACAGAATTAAAGTCTATATATTAAAATAAAATTAATAAAGCTTCTTAACGCTTTTAAGAAAACAAAAAGGTTCAGAAAAGTAAACGATTACAAGTCAAGTTTCACTGGCTTCTTGATCTCTCTTCCAGATCTAGTACGAGTGGGTTCACTGACACACGGTTGGGGATGTGATGTAGTCAGTTCATTTGGAGTTTCCGGCGGTTCGATTATCGCGTCATCGCAATCATTGTCATTGTTCATGTTCTTGTTGGCTTCGTTTGTGGAAACTTTTAGGTGTTTCCTATTTCGGCGGAACAGTCTATCACCTGATTTCACAACGTATGATCTTGGTTTTTCGTGATGTCTAACAACAGTTCATTGTTTCCACACTTTACTTCCTTGTAGCGGAGTCATTCGGATGTTTTCTCCTTCTTTGAGCGTTGACAGTTCTTTGACACCTCTCCTTTTGTCATAATAAAACTTTTGTTTCTGCTTCTCATTGTCAAAGTGTCTTTTCACAGCGGTTGTGTTGTGCGGAACCGGTTTGAGTACATCCTTCGATGACGGTAAGTAATTTCGTGGTCGGCGTCCCATAAGCATCTGGGATTGAGAAAGATCAATACCCTCAAGTTGGGTAGTGCGGTAATCCAGTAAACTCAATTGTTTGTCATCGGATTTCTTCCAAAGATTTTTGACAGTCTGAATAGCCCTTTCAGCTTCACCATTACAGCTTTGGAAGTGCGGACTAGAAGTTTGATGATCGATTCAGAGTTCCTTACAGAAGCACTTGAACTCAACTGAACTAAACTGTGGTCCATTATCAGATCTTAACGTTGTAGGTATTCAATGAGTAGAGAATATGCATTTCAGAGCCTGAACAATGGATGCTGTATTAGTCGATTTGAGCGGAAGTACGTCAATGTACTTGGAGTAATAGTCAACTGTAAGAATGTAAGTCTTGCCTTCGAAATCGAATAGGTCACAACCAACAAGTGTAAACGGTCAGTCCGGTGTTGGAGTTGGTTTTAGTGGTTCGGCGGGTTGTTGGGTTTGAAACGACGCACATGTACCACAATCTTGTATCAGCTTCTCGATTTCCGAATTCATGCACGGCCAATACATAACTTCTCGAGCGCGTTTCTTGCACTTTGTCATTCCGAGATGAGATTTGTGAATGAGCTTCAACATATCACTACGCATACTGGGCGGTATAACAAGTTTGAGTCCTTTGTAGATAATTCCATCTAGAACGAATAATTGGTCTCTAGAGTCCCAGTATTCGCGAACTTCGAATGCGGTCTCGGATTTAAGGTCTGGTCATTCCCGCTGGATGGTATCGTGTAGAGTACTTAATTCTGATTGTGTAGCGTTCTGAATTTCCGAATATTTGTCCTTGCTGATCGAAATCATGCAGATCATATCCTGCATGGAATCTCCATCTTCTTCCGGCTTCGTCGGTAGTGAAGCGCGTGATAGCGTATCTGAGATGATCATATCTTTTCCTTTACGATACTGTACGGTAAGGTCGTACCACTGTAACTTTAGCATCATTTTCTGAATTCTGAGCGGTGCGGACAGAAGCGGTTTACGAAATATCTGCTCAAGTGGTTTATGGTCATTGTACACGGTAGTTGGTTTTCCAAAGATGTAGCAATGAAACTTCTTAGCACTAAACACAATTGAAAGCATTTCCTTTTTGGATTTGTGCGTATCGCTTCTCAGATTCTGATAATGAACGGGATGCAAACGCGATTACACGTCCTTCCTGAGTTAGAACAGCACCTAAGCCATCTTTGCTAGCATCGCATTCGATTTCGACCGGCTTCTTAACGTCAAAGTATGCGAGCACTGGCGAAGTGCTACATAACACTTTCAATTCACGGAAGCTTCTTTCCTGATCATGTTCCCATGTGAATATTACATCTGACTTTAGATGAATACGAAGTGGAGCGTCCACTTGACTCAAGTTGGGAATGAATTTCGATAAATATTGTACTAACCCTAGGAAGCGTCGCACATCTTCCTTGTTCCTAGGAGCGGGCATATCTACAATTGCTCAAATTTTCGCTGGGTCTGGAAGGAGTCCATTATCGGTAATGACGTGTCCCATGTAAGCAACTTCCGATTTCCTAACGAAACACTTTTCGAAGTTTAATCTCAAGTTATGACTTGTAGCACGCTCTACAACCTGTTTGAGGATTTTGTCGTGTTCGTCCATGTCCTTTCCAGCAATGAGAATATCGTCGATGATCGCAATCGCTCCCGGAATGACCTCGAGCATTTGATCCATGATTCGCTGGTAAATTTCCGGAGCTGACTTAATTCCGAACGGTAAGCGTAACCAACGATATCGTCCTATCGGGGTGTTGAACGTAGTGAGCAACGATGACGGTTCGTCTAGCTTGATTTGTAGAACGCCTGATTTCGCGTCTAGAACGGAAAACACTTTCTTGTTTGGAAGTAACGGAATGACGTCATCAATCGTTTTCAACGGATAGTTTTCTCGCTTAATCGCTTCGTTCAGGTCTTTCGGATCGATGCAAATTCTGACTTTGTCTTTCCTGACATTAACGACCATCGAATTGACCCATTCGGTCGGTTGTTCAACTTTGGTGATGTAACCGTTTTCTTCCATGTGATGGAGTTCCTCGATAGCCCGATCTCTAATAGCTGCAGGTAGTCGTCTCGGAGGATGCACTACTCCCTTCGCGCCATTGTCGATAGTAAGACGGTACTCACCTGGTAAAGTTCCAGAAGTCTGAATAAGTTCGGGAAAATCATGCGACAGTTCATGATCAACGGTACTAGGAACGGTTACGGTCACGTTCGATACCGAATCAACAGAGTAGATCCGTTCAACGAGTTTCAGCACTTCGGACGCGTCGCCACTTATTATATTGTCCTGGTCTAGATCGACAATCTGAAACGTTTCGTGTAGTGTCACACCATGATTGCTGATCGGCAATCTGATCCGATTTAAGGAATTTGATGTCCTGAGTACGGTTTCAAGATTTTGTTTGGATCAGTTATCTCAAACTTTTTCTTACTGAGTCCTAGTCTGTTTAGCCAATTCTTTGAAATAATGCTACATTTAGCACCCGTGTCAATTCTGAACGGAATTGGTTTATTGTCAATTTCAAGTTTCGCGATCCACTTATCATCATAGAGTTCCGTTTAGTTAGTTTTAACGGTGGAGATGTACAGAACCTCGTCTTCGTTGTCATCGGACTCGCGAATCATGTTGACATTCCGAAGTCTCTTGCGACATACCTCGATCCAGTGGTCTGGTTTCTTACAATATTTACACGTAGTCCCTTTTGCTGGGCATTTGTCAGCCTGATGTGTTAGCCCACAGTTACTACACTTTGAGCGAGAAGATTGATAGGACTTTGAATCTTTGTCAGTGCGCTTTTGTGTCTTGGGTTTTGGTTTGAAACGTTTCTTTGACTTGTCGCTTTTCTTGTTGTCGTGATCACTTATGCGTAGAATTTCCTCTCCGCGAATCATTTTCAGTTGTCTCTGTGAAAGTTCAAATTGTTGACCAATCTCTATAGCCTTGTCCAGTTTTAAATCGGACCCTTTATCTAGCATTCGTTCTTGTACTTTAGGATGTCTGACGCCACTTATAATGAGATCTGTCAAAATATCATCTGCATTATTCTGATAGTCACAATCCATGAGCAATATTCTTAAGTCTTTAACAAAATTGTCAAAACTCTCAGTTTCGGCCTGTTTACGTTTGCTTGCTTTAAATCTCGCGACACGTTTGTTGGTTCTTGGGCGGATGTATGCTTCAAGTTTGTCCAAGATTTTGTCCAGATCATCTTCTTTACCTTCTCCCCACTGGAAAGTTTTATAAATTTCTCTACCCTGTTGTCCTATCCATAGGCCTTGCCAGCCTGCTCGGTCTTTCTTCTCTGCCTTAACGAGAGGACCTTTGAATGTGAACTGAACATTTGGCTTAAACCTTTGAAATTCTTGGAAAACATCTGAGGCGTTCCAATTCAAGGTAGGATGGTCAAACTGAAATCCGGTTGCCATTATCAGAATTACGTTTTACACCTGACACCATGTAATAACAGGCTACATGAGTCACGACACGTTTGGTGCAAGCATGTTTATTAGAAGGGGAGTTACAAGTACGGGGAATGAAACATCATTGATACACATGTACATATGAAAAGTCTAAATTAAGTATTACAATTTTAGAATGATATTACACCCAGGAGCCTGAATCGCTCACCTGAACTACACAGATACATATATTTTGTTGATATTATTGTGCTTTACAATATGCGATTTAAAGGCATATTGTCTACGAAAAATTATTTTTTTTGTAAAACCAAAAAATTGTCGTCAACCTATTCGTTTTGTTTATTTAGAAAGATACAAACGTTCAAAATACCACTAGGGTACCTTATTACTTCAAAAATTTAAAAATATATAATATTTGTAAAGCTTTACAAAAATTCATATTCATGAGATTAGATGAGATGTAAGCATGCGCACTATACTTTCTTTGATTGAAAACTTCCATAGTTCTTGTACGTGGTGCATAATCTGTTTCTCGAAGTTTTAGCTCAGAAGAATATTAAAACGGCAACCGAATATTAGAGCTACTTAATGAATAGAACTGACAATTATTGCCTGTATTAAGTTTTGAATGTGATTTAAAAGGTAAACACGAAAAATATTGGTATTTTTTCAACATATCAATGTATTTGGGGACAAAACCCGAGATTCCGATTAGTGTCCGCGTTAAAATTACTCAGTCTAAATCTGTGTCAATGTGACGTAATGCAGGTAAATAAAATATCAATCAATATTGTCGAGCTATTTTGATCAAAATAAACTACTTTTGAGGCAAAATTTGTGGCAAATTTGTTTTTCAATATTCATTTTATTGCATTTCGGTCTAATTGACACAAAAAAATGGGGGTTAAAAAATGAGTTTGCCGTAGACAATATGCCTTTAAATTTCTGAAATATCTTTGTTAGTTTTCAAGATATTGGGCTTAATAAGTGCAAATTTGTCAAAATTACGAAAAAGGGCAATTACTCCCACATCAGCAGTCACATCTTTTCTGAAATTTTAGGACAGGTAGATCTTAATATGCTGATCACTTTTGATTCTTGCACAATTTTGATATCTGAAACCAGTTTTGAGTTATTAGCAAACAAATGAAATTTACCCCTATGTTCTATTTTAGCCATGGAACGATAGAGTTGTAGCATATAAGCTATTAAACAAGTGTGCCAAGTTAAGGTTCAGTTGGTCTTAGGGTGTCAGACAAGTTAATCTTTGAAATTCAGGGGAAAAGTAATGAAAAATGGTAAATTTTGTTGTTTTAAGGACAATAACTGGTAAAAGAAATGGTCCTACAGCTTGCACCTAAAAAATGTAGATCTTGATGTGCTTAGTCATATGCAATTTAAATTTTTGAAATATCTTGTATAGTTTTCAAGATATAGGGCTAAATAAGTGAAAAATTTTGAAAAAATCCAGAAAAAGGGCAATAACTCCTACATCAATTGTTGGATCTTCTTGAAAATTTCATAGCAGGTAGATCTTGAGATGCTGATCACTTTTTTTTATATCCGATATTTGATATCTGTAACCATTTTTGAGTTATTAGCAAAAACTGCAATATACCCCTATGTTATATTTTTAGCCATGGCAGTCATATTTTTTAACGAATCCAAAATCCGAACGATGAAATTGTAGCATTTATGCTATTTAACAACTGTGCCAAGTTTGGTTGAAGCTGGATGTATGGTGTCAGACAAGTTAATCTTTGAAATTCAGGGGAAAAGTAATGAACAATGGTAAATTTTGACGTTTAAAGGCCATAACTCCTAAAAGAAATGGTTCTACAGTTTTGACCTAATTACATGAAATGTAGAACTTGATGTGCTTAATCATGTACTATTTGAATTTTTAAAATATCTTGTATAGTTTTTAAGATATAGGGCTAAAAAAGTGCAAAATTTTGAAAAAATCCAGAAAAAGGGCAATAACTCCTACATCGGTTGTTGGATCTTCTTGAAAATTTCTGAGTGAGTGAGTGAGTTGGTGTTTTACGCCCGTGCAACGCTACATAGGTTATTTACAGGCGATGAACATGAAAAGGGTGATAAAATGAACATGAAATGATGATGATAAATGAAATATGGGGATGGGGTGGGACACAAAGGACCGGTAAATTTTGAAGAACCACAGGAAAAGGGGAGAGGTGGGTAGGGGCGGAAAATTTAGGCTATGTGGTGCACTTCTTGGCGGTCCACAAAGGGATCTTTTACGTGCATGAAGCGTGGCACTCTCCACACACGTTGGCCCACTATGGTCGGCGGTCAGGGTTTCCGTATTATAGTCCTGACAACCCCCGCGGACGAGGGCCACCCCATTCAGCCACCCAGGGTACACACTTGGTCGCTCTGTGGGCTGAGCACTGACCCGATGTCAGAATCCCAAGACCCTTAGTCGCCTCTTACGACAAGCTAGGCACTGCTGCGGGCCTATTCGCTTTTTCTGAGTAGGTAGATCTTGAGGTGCTGATAACTTTTACCCTATGACAGAATTTTGATATCTGTCACCGGTTTTGAGTTATTTGCGAAAAAAATGTATTTGACCCCCCCCCCTGTTCTATTTTTAGTAACAGCGGCCATGTTTTTTGATGTATCAAAAATCCAAACGCAAACGTTTTGCACAATACCCTAAAAAAACAACCATATCAAGTTTGGCTGCATTTGGCCAAGCAGTTTCAGAGAAGAGGATGTTTGAAAAAAACTAACGGACGACGGACGACAGACGACGGACGACGGACGCCAAGTGATGACAATAGCTCACATGACCCTTTGGGTCGAGTAAGCTAAACACATCTTAACGAATAAGTATTTTTTTGCAATATACATAATATAATTAATAACGTTATAATTGTCTCTAACACTTACCATTACAACCCAGTAATTATTTGCATATATTAATTCAGTCACATACATGTTTGAACTTTCTATGACATAGACATGATAGATGTAATTCTGACATAATATAAATTCAATATGACCTCATTAAAACCAAACTGGTTACTTCATGAATGTTAGGTAACGTAGTTATCGTTTCTTTAAATGCTCAAACAGTGCGAATTCAGCTCTACATAACCAGGGAGGTGTACATGAAAGGGTCCTTTGGCGGTTGTCCATTGTTTTGTGGTTTTTTTTTTCTGAATTGCTGCTTGATTGTGCACTGTATCGCGTACACTTATTCCACATCTCATTATATATCAACATGAAATTATGAAGTGAAAGTTGGATGGGAAACACAATGCAAATCGTGGAAATTAGTTTAGACTGCCTTTGGAAAAAAATAATGGGAACTTTTAGGTCTGATAGTTCTCCGCAGCGTTGTTCTTTAACCTATGATCGAGGAACGTGGAATTTTCTAATGCAACATGGCTTGCAGTCAGGTCTTCAAATTACTGTCTGACGGCCAACTCATGCAAAAGGACATGGCTATCCCAATTCAACTACCAGAGGCACACATCACAGTCGCTATGTATAGTCAAAGCGACCTGATACGACATCAGGGTTCATGTACTGACGCTCTAGTGTAAGTGGGCCGAGCGCTGCTGCGTGCCTACTTGCAACCCGGCACCGTTAGTAAATGTTCTACAGGGTACAAATTTAGCAAAAAAAGCTTGCGATATACTAGTGCATGATATATGTAACCCTTGGAATTTGATAGCAAAGAAGTCGCGTACGCAAATAGTCACTTAAGTGTTCAAAGCATTTTGCAATTGACCTTGAACAACTGTAATTATTTGCAAAGGTGCTATGACCACTAGTTGCAGTAGTTCAAATCGTTGCACGCAATCATTTGATAAATTTTATAGGTTATATATGACATGTATTAGTTGGTGTTGAATGTTATAAATTAATAATTAAATCTTTTAAAAAATAGTACTGGTACAAAAGTACTTACATTTAATACGTAAAACCAAATTACATAATATATCTGATATCCTTTGCACTTTACATCTTTCATTATAATGAGGATTATCATGGTAATACAATATTCTGCAAATACTAGTAAGACAACTAACTTTTTAGTATATAAATATAACTCTGTTAACGCCGAAGTAGATAAAAATAGAACTTTAATTAATGTTAGATGAGCACTCCAAACTTAATACGGTCAGGGTTTCCGTATTATAGTCCTGACAACCCCCGCGGACGAGGGCCACCCCATTCAGCCACCCAGGGTACACACTTGGTCGCTCTGTGGGCTGAGCACTGACCCGATGTCAGAATCCCAAGACCCTTAGTCGCCTCTTACGACAAGCTAGGCACTGCTGCGGGCCTATTCGCCACCCGGGCCCCGCACGGGACTGAAAATTTCTGAGTAGGTAGATCTTGAGGTGCTGATCACTTTTACCCTATGACAGAATTTTGATATCTGTCACCGGTTTTGAGTTATTTGCAAAAAAAATGTATTTGACCCCCCCCTGTTCTATTTTTAGTAACAGCGGCCATGTTTTTTGACGTATCAAAAATCCAAACGCAAACGTTTTGCACAATACCCTAAAAAACAACCATATCAAGTTTGGCTGCATTTGGCCAAGCAGTTTCAGAGAAGAGGATGTTTGAAAAAAGCTAACGGACGACGGACGACGGACGACAGACGACGGACGACGGACGCCAAGTGATGACAATAGCTCACATGACCCTTTGGGTCAAGTAAGCTAAACACATCTTAACGAATAAGTATTTTTTTGCAATATACATAATATAATTAATAACGTTATAATTGTCTCTAACACTTACCATTACAACCCAGTAATTATTTGCATATATTAATTCAGTCACATACATGTTTGAACTTTCTATGACATAGACATGATAGATGTAATTCTGACATAATATAAATTCAATATGACCTCATTAAAACCAAACTGGTTACTTCATGAATGTTAGGTAACGTAGTTATCGTTTCTTTAAATGCTCAAACAGTGCGAATTCAGCTCTACATAACCAGGGAGGTGTACATGAAAGGGTCCTTTGGCGGTTGTCCATTGTTTTGTGGTTTTTTTTTCTGAATTGCTGCTTGATTGTGCACTGTATCGCGTACACTTATTCCACATCTCATTATATATCAACATGAAATTATGAAGTGAAAGTTGGATGGGAAACACAATGCAAATCGTGGAAATTAGTTTAGACTGCCTTTGGAAAAAAATAATGGGAACTTTTAGGTCTGATAGTTCTCCGCAGCGTTGTTCTTTAACCTATGATCGAGAAACGTGGAATTTTCTAATGCAACATGGCTTGCAGTCAGGTCTTAAAATTACTGTCTGACGGCCAACTCGTGCAAAAGGACATGGCTATCCCAATTCAACTACCAGAGGCACACATCACAGTCGCTATGTATAGTCAAAGCGACCTGATACGACATCAGGGTTCATGTACTGACGCTCTAGTGTAAGTGGGCCGAGCGCTGCTGCGTGCCTACTTGCAACCCGGCACCGTTAGTAAATGCTCTACAGGGTACAAATTTAGCAAAAAAAGCTTGCGATATACTAGTTCATGATATATGTAACCTTTGGAATTTGATAGCAAAGAAGTCGCGTACGCAAATAGTCACTGATTTAAGTGTTCAAAGCATTTTTCAATTGACCTTGAACAACTGTAATTATTTGCAAAGGTGCTATGACCACTAGTTGCAGTAGTTCAAATCGTTGCACGCAATCATTTGATAAATTTTATAGGTTATATATGACATGTATTAGTTGGTGTTGAATGTTATAAATTAATAATTAAATCTTTTAAAAAATAGTACTGGTACAAAAGTACTTACATTTAATACGTAAAACCAAATTACATAATATATCTGATATCCTTTGCACTTTACACATCTTTCATTATAATGAGGATTATCATGGTAATACAATATTCTGCAAATACTAGTAAGACAACTAACTTTTTAGTATATAAATATAACTCTGTTAACGCCGAAGTAGATAAAAATAGAACTTTAATTAATGTTAGATGAGCACTCCAAACTTAATACGGTCAGGGTTTCCGTATTATAGTCCTGACAACCCCCGCGGACGAGGGCCACCCCATTCAGCCACCCAGGGTACACACTTGGTCGCTCTGTGGGCTGAGCACTGACCCGATGTCAGAATCCCAAGACCCTTAGTCGCCTCTTACGACAAGCTAGGCACTGCTGCGGGCCTATTCGCCACCCGGGCCCCGCACGGGACTGAAAATTTCTGAGTAGGTAGATCTTGAGGTGCTGATCACTTTTACCCTATGACAGAATTTTGATATCTGTCACCGGTTTTGAGTTATTTGCAAAAAAAATGTATTTGACCCCCCCCCCTGTTCTATTTTTAGTAACAGCGGCCATGTTTTTTGACGTATAAAAATCCAAACGCAAACGTTTTGCACAATACCCTAAAAAAACAACCATATCAAGTTTGGCTGCATTTGGCCAAGCAGTTTCAGAGAAGAGGATGTTTGAAAAAAGCTAACGGACGACGGACGACGGACGACAGACGACGGACGACGGACGCCAAGTGATGACAATAGCTCACATGACCCTTTGGGTCAAGTAAGCTAAACACATCTTAACGAATAAGTATTTTTTTGCAATATACATAATATAATTAATAACGTTATAATTGTCTCTAACACTTACCATTACAACCCAGTAATTATTTGCATATATTAATTCAGTCACATACATGTTTGAACTTTCTATGACATAGACATGATAGATGTAATTCTGACATAATATAAATTCAATATGACCTCATTAAAACCAAACTGGTTACTTCATGAATGTTAGGTAACGTAGTTATCGTTTCTTTAAATGCTCAAACAGTGCGAATTCAGCTCTACATAACCAGGGAGGTGTACATGAAAGGGTCCTTTGGCGGTTGTCCATTGTTTTGTGGTTTTTTTTCTGAATTGCTGCTTGATTGTGCACTGTATCGCGTACACTTATTCCACATCTCATTATATATCAACATGAAATTATGAAGTGAAAGTTGGATGGGAAACACAATGCAAATCGTGGAAATTAGTTTAGACTGCCTTTGGAAAAAAATAATGGGAACTTTTAGGTCTGATAGTTCTCCGCAGCGTTGTTCTTTAACCTATGATCGAGGAACGTGGAATTTTCTAATGCAACATGGCTTGCAGTCAGGTCTTAAAATTACTGTCTGACGGCCAACTCGTGCAAAAGGACATGGCTATCCCAATTCAACTACCAGAGGCACACATCACAGTCGCTATGTGTAGTCAAAGCGACCTGATACGACATCAGGGTTCATGTACTGACGCTCTAGTGTAAGTGGGCCGAGCGCTGCTGCGTGCCTACTTGCAACCCGGCACCGTTAGTAAATGCTCTACAGGGTACAAATTTAGCAAAAAAAGCTTGCGATATACTAGTTCATGATATATGTAACCTTTGGAATTTGATAGCAAAGAAGTCGCGTACGCAAATAGTCACTGATTTAAGTGTTCAAAGCATTTTTCAATTGACCTTGAACAACTGTAATTATTTGCAAAGGTGCTATGACCTCTAGTTGCAGTAGTTCGAATCGTTGCACGCACACATTTGATAAATTTAATAGGTTATATATGACATGTATTAGTTGGTGTTAAATGTTATAAATTGATAATTAAATCTTTAAAAAATAGCACTGGTACAAAAGTACTTACATTTAATACGTAAAACCAAATTACATAATATATCTGATATCCTTTGCACTTTACACATCTTTCATTATAATGAGGATTAATACAATATACTGCAAATACTAGCTATAGTAAGACATGCAACAAATTAATTTTCGTATATATAAATATAAATATAAATATGTTTACGCTGCAGTAGATAAAAATAGTACTTTAATAAATGTAAGATGAGCATTCCAAACTTAATCAATCGGAAACAATAAACTGGTACATTATGTTTAAAACAATACTAGTCTAGTCAATTGCATGAAATAAATATGTCCATACTTAAGCTTATTTATCATGTTGATTTTTAATGAAGCAAAGGTCATCGACCGTGCCCGAGGTTAAGTTTATTTATCATTGTTTATTAATGATACAAAGTGAAGGTCATCGACCGTGCCAAAGGCTAACGTTAAGCGCGACTATACTCATGACACTGCTACTAGCTACAATAATGTAGCACCTTTGATATCATCACTGTCTTGGTAGCGAGGCGAGGAACGACCCGATTGGATAACCTTAAGAGGAGTTGTCGACCGTGTCCTGTTCGAAAATATGGAGGAGTTTGAGCGCTTCGGTACTTCATTGATAGGGGTGCTGCTAGAATTCTGAAACCCCACATTATTAATTTAATCAACTTTAGAAAATGTAATACCGTTTTCATTCAGTTTTTCTTAATGCTTGCGTCACATTATCCCGATTTAGACCCCGATGGAAACACGATTATGGATATTTTCAAAATCAGGACAGATTGTTACCAGATCGCGCTATTCGTGTTGCCATCTTTTTCCATCGTAGCACCTTTTGTGGAAATTTTCTGAACTCGGGGTAAATTTGTGAGGCGTTTGCAACCGTGTCCTGTTCGAAAGATGGCGCCCGGAGGTCTTTGGGCACTTGGGTACTTCATTGATAAAGGTGCCGCTAGAATTCTGAAACCCCACATTATTCATTTAATTAACTTTAGAAAATGTAATACCGTTTTCATTCAGTTTTTCTTAATGCTTGCGTCACACTATCCCGATTAAGACCTCGATGAAAACACGATTATGGATATTTTCAAAATCAGGACAGATCGTAACCAGATCGCGCTATTCGTGTTGCCATCTTTTTCCATCGTAGCACCTTCTATGGAAATTTTCTGAACTCGGGGTAAACTTGTGAGGCGTTTGCGACCGTGTCCTGTTCGACAAGATGGAGGTCTTTGGGCACTTGGGTACTTCATTGATAGGGGTGCCGCTAGAATTCTGAAACCCCACATTATTCATTTCATTAGCTATAGAAAATGTAATACCGTTTTCATTTATTTGTTCTTTAAAGAAGACCTAATCTCATATAAAGCTGTTATGTTTTAATCAAAATTAATTTCAGTTTTTTTTTTAGTCATAAATTTTGGTTTTATTGTTTTGTGTTGCCGAAAGGATCAATCTTAGGTATTTCTCTGAGTGTGTGATATACAAGTATGCAGGTTTCACAACTATAAGTAACATGGGATACGGATTTTTATCACATCGAGATAGATATTTTACAAATTTTGAAACGAGCATTTGCGAGTAGGCGAGAGAAAAACCCCTGGATTTCCAAGGACGGGTTTGATCCCAAAGGACCAGAAACTTTGGAAGACAAGAAAAGAGGAGAGGTGGGTTAGCCTATGTTGCACATAACTTGGCGGTCCACAAAGGGATCTTTTACGTGCATGAAGCGTGGCACTCTCTACACACGTAGGCAAACTATTGTCAGCGGTCAGGGTTTCCATATCATAGATCTGGCAACCCCCGCGGACGACGGCAACCCTATTTAGACCTAGGGTACACACTTTAGTAGCTCATTGGGCTTAGCACTAACCAATTCCAATACTCTTTTACGATACGTTAGGCTCTGCTGCGGGCCTATTCGCATCCCGGGCCCGCACGGGATATTTCTATGAGAGACAGACAAAATGATGTGAAATTGTACATACTACCGTAGTTTCATGTTGCCACCACTAGTAAGGTGAATTCACGAAAAAATGGTTTTGGTAAATGTTTATGTTAGAAAACCAATACAAAACAGAATCCCAACTTGTTTGTTTTTTTTTTCTTCACTGAACTCCTGTAGGTGAGGCCTACCAGGTGTGGTTACTAGGACATGATTTAAACATAAACAATATGCGCGTTCGAATATTTTTTTATATGAAAGATATACTTTTCATGAAGAAACGTGTTGTTTATTTAAGTTTGGGAAAAATGTTTCCATATGTACAAATCCCTCATTATTATAAAGCAGAATGTTCAAAGTTCGAATAAAATTCATAGGCTACAATACCGATCAAATCTAAATATTTTTTTCTTTTACTGTATGATCCAGTACCTTTAACCATGTAAAGAGAGAAAAGGGTCTGAAACCAACTCACCTTAATATCAGTTTTATGCAACGTCAACGGAACAAAAAATATCAGTTACTGTGACCGTAGATATTACGTCATATGACGCGTTCAAAAGCATGCTATCAATGACGTTAGTTTTTATTGTCAGATTGCTGTTTGATGCTTTCGCGTAGCTACAATTGAGTGAATGAGTGAATTGGTGTTTACTCCCTTTCAACACTATGTAGGTTATAAAAAGTCCCTTGCAGGGCCCGGTAGGCGAAAAGGTCCGCATCAGCGCTAAGCTTGTCGGTAAAACTCCACTAAAGTGTGCACAGCAACCTGACATCGGGTCAAGCCGCTTAGCCAACAAAGCGTCTTGGGATGTGTGCTAAATTTTCCGCCCATTCCCACCTCTTCCCTTTTCCTGTAGTCTCAAAAATTAAGGCTTCCCACTCCACCAACATATTTCTTTCTCATCATCATTTCATGTTCATTTTATCAATCTTATCATGTTCATATGGGATGAGCATTTAACCGATGTAAGAATCCTTAGACCCTTAGTGCGACAAGCTATGCAGCGAGCTTA
Source organism: Arcuatula senhousia (assembly GCA_963971305.1). Taxonomy (NCBI): domain Eukaryota; kingdom Metazoa; phylum Mollusca; class Bivalvia; order Mytilida; family Mytilidae; genus Arcuatula; species Arcuatula senhousia. The sequence continues at coordinate 34,324,007 of OZ020308.1, forward strand.
TTTGCTATCCGTGGGAGCGGTACTATTTCAGTCACATGACTTGGTAAAAAAAATCAAACTGACATTCTGACCGGAAGCGCTTTTTATCTCACTTGGACCGAGGGTGAGCTACAGCCATCACTTGGCGTCCGTCGTCGTCTGTCGTCCGTTTACAATTGTTCACACATCTTCTCCTTTGAAACAACGAAACATAATTTAATGACACTTGGTATGATTGGTCTTTAGGGTGTCCTGCACAAAAGTTATGTTTCGATCCGTCAAATAATATGGCCGCTGAATATATGGGGTAGAGAGTGCATACGTGGCACTCTCTACCCAGTATATGCATTTCTTCCTTTCATTTTAAAATCCGAATATACTACTGGCGCGAGACCGTGAGAGGAGAATGAACAGCGGATAAAAACAAAATTGGTAACCGGGAGAAAAGATATACGTGTACTCAAGGACACACCAGCTTTTAAAACATGTATAGGTTATGGGTTGTATTTTTTTAATAATTCTATCGGACTATCGGACTTTTGGACTGTCGGACCATTAGATTGTCGGACCATTGAACTGTCACACTATAGGACTGTTGCACTATAGGACTGTTGCACTATAGGACTGAAGGATTAAAGGTCTGGTCCGGTCAACTTTGTATATGTAAGGATATGATAATCCCTGTCTTCATGATTAAGTACGAGCGAAGCGAGTGGTGCTATGTTGTTTTTCTGATATGAAATTGTCCCTATTTGTTTTTCTTATTCATGAAAACCACTGGATTATCATTTTTCATTTTTAGAGTTAGACTGCTGTCTACCGTTTCACCTATTTGTTTCCTTGTTAAAAGTCTTAAACAGGTAATTTCTTTGGACTGTCTTCAGTTTGCCAGTGTTAACGATAGCTGGTAATACCTTATGTAATAAAAGCGGGCATTCCCGGCAATGATTGACATTAACTGGTAATTTGAAAAGAGTAAAAAAATTAACCTGCAGAGCATGATTTTTATCAAATGAAAAGGAACTGGGAGAAAAAAGTTGACGACAGTCTTATGATAGACACTTTAAATTGGTGAATACCTTTTTTTCTTTTGTTTTTTTTTCTTGATAATCATACACAGTATTTTTGGGGGTCTGTCTCTAGATTTTAGTCGATGTTAACCATTGCCGATAACACCCTGGGGATAAAGGGTTATCTTTGTTCAAAATCGTCTCCATTCTCTATTTGTTGAATTTCATCTCAAAATTCTTACACATAATTGTATCTAATGAGCCTTAGGTAAAACTTTTGTATTAAGACCATGAAAATGTCACGGTCTTAATGAAAAAGACATACTAAATGGCACAATTTCATTGGTCGAGAGCACTTAACAATGATCTTATGTCAGATTGTCGAAGCATGGGCAAACTAGACAACAAGAAAAAATTTGAATGAACAAACAAAACATCAAGGTTTCTAAGTTGAATCATTGTTTGATTGTTGTCTGCTTATTGTCAATATTTTGCAATATTTCACCCCTAGTCGGGACATTCACAAGTTGTAATATATAAATAACTAACGCTAAAAGAAAGTTTGTTAAAGAATCCACTATTACACCTTAAAAAGTATTTCGTTTTCTGTGGAATGTGACTATACATGGCCACCATTCTTTATTGCGAGTTTTTGCATTTGCCACGTGAAGCACTGGACAGCGGCGACAAAGTGTTGAAGATGCCTTGACGAAAAAGGGGGCAACAAGCTCGTGTTGGAGCTGTGTCGATAATTTACAAAAATCGTTCAAAATAAATACAATAATTTACCGCACGCAAAAAGTGCTGAATGAAAATTATTATGTCACAAGTTTGGTAATAATGTTTTAACCCGTTTTCTTTTCTTTTTTTTTCGTAATTTATGTGTATAATAACATAACATTCGATTCAAATCATCTTTAAAGTAAACTTACCTTGCTTGGGGTGATCATATAGGGTGTAGGTAATCATCGAGTTCGAGTTCGAGTCAGAGTTAAAGTTCGAGTTAGAGTTCGAGTTACAATTCGAGTTCGAGTTAGAGTTCGAGTTACAATTCGAGTTCGAGTTAGAGTTCGAGTTAAAGTTCGAGTTATTTTTCGAGTTCGAGTTAAATTTTGAGCTAACTCGAAACAGTAATTTTCATAGACATAGTCGAGTTACGACTCGAGTTCGAGTTAGAGTTCGAGTTACAAATCGAGTTAGAGTTCGAGTTACAAATTATTTATTGTTCTATGTCCAGATTTTGGTCTTTCGTTCATCATTATACCCCCTCTTGAAAAAATGGGGCGTATATAGTGATAGAGGTGTCTGTCCATCGTCCCGTCCGTCCTGCCTTCCTTACACTTTAGGGTACCCATCTCTTATCACAACGCCTCCTAAACTCCTTGATGAATTTTATTGAAACTTTCACATGATCTGTGTGACAAAATGTAGATATGCACCTCTTTTAAAATTTTTTCAAACTGATTTTGGGGAAGCGAAACATGGAATTCGCTATTCAACTATCCACAACTTCTCCCAAACCCATCAATGGATGTCAGTGAAACTTTCACACCATCTTCGTGAAATAGTGAAGATTTGCACCCCTAGTTTAAAATTTGATCTGTTTTTAGGAAAGAGGTAGCGGGGTATTTATTAGTAAACCACGACTAACAGTTTTTCTAGTTTGTTTAGGGATTGGTTTTAAATCTTATTCATTGTATTTTTTATTTCCAACTTTTTCCTAGCCAGAATATTTATTAACAAAAACAGCCCCCCTCAAAATCAAATGGTCGTCCCCTTAGTCTTGTCCTAAAAACTAAACTGACGACTTTGATAAAAATTAAAACTTTTTTTTTTCTGTAAACGCGGCCTTTTTTTGCAACAAAATAAACCAAGGTATTTCAAAGTATTGTCTCGTCTTTGGGAGAATTAACATATGTTTTTTTCTTAAACCACAGCACAACATAATAGATGTCTGAATTATTATTTTTTCTCGTGGAAAGTGTTGTAGTTTGCTAAAAATAGGTTTTCTTTAGGTCGGAACTCTAACTCGAACCCGATTTGTAACTCGAACTCTAACTCGAACTCTAACTCGAACTCGAACTTTAACTCGAGTCGTAACTCGACTATGTCTATGAAAATTACTGTTTCGAGTTAGCTCAAAATTTAACTCGAACTCGAAAAATAACTCGAACTTTAACTCGAACTCTAACTCGAACTCGAATTGTAACTCGAACTCTAACTCGAACTTTAACTCTAACTCTAACTCGAACTCGAACTCGAACTCGATGATTACCTACACCCGATCATATAAGTACGACAAATTAAAAGAAAAGGTATCTAGTATTTTCACATCACAGAAACGTTTTAATAACCAGCTTATCATTTTTACCATCTCCGTTTACACGGTTCAGTGATTTTATGCTGACTGTAACTTTTTATCCATGATATTTTTATTTCAATATTAATTTCATGTGTTTTTAGATCTAGACATGCTTCATGAAGATCAAAATCTGTTCATGCAAGTTTAGAACTCACGCTGTTATAGTAAAACTATAAGACAACAAAAAATAAAATCAATGTCGATCGAGAGAAAAGGAAGGGGTTAAAAGTACAAGGCCTAGGTCAATGGAAGATAAAAGTCAGGATATTAAAAGGCTTTAAATGTAAATAAATAATAAATCTTGTTTCTATTAGTTTTATTCACAGATCCATTTAATCGTGTATACTGTACAAGTAAAAAGGGGGGACACTTTCTTAATAGAGAACCATTGGAATTGGTCTGATTCGTATCCTTAAAATATGTTAGAATTGGCTACACAAATATATCAATTTTTCCTTATTTTGAGAACTACATTTGAACTAATATATCTCGAACTCATTTTTAAATACCTAAAAACTCCATTATACAACGCATCCTTCTATCAACTCATTTCATTTTCCTTACAAAAGGCTCCCGCCCCGCCCCCCTCTCTTCTGGGTCAACCCCTTCATGTGTCATACGTTATCTTTTTCCCCTTACATTACAGTAAATGATGCGTTGTGCATATAAAATAAAACCTAAAATTAAATGTATTATAAAATGTTTACATACCTTTCTGCAAAACGGAAAAAGAATAAATATACACAATCTGTCACATGGCGTGTCGACATCTTAATTATTCTCATCGATTCAAGCTTCGCCTTGTAAAAATAGTTTGCTATAAGATGTATAAGTCACTAGCAGGATTACTACATTTACAAAAAGTTATTTTTTTAAGTTACAAATCATGCATTAGATGTGCAAGTTCAACCATTCTTCTTTAATTAAAAGCACAGTGACAATCGATGTAGTCATTTATCATGTTCATTCACCGTATGTTTCCTTTTTAATTCAAATTTTGAAAATTATTTCCTAATTCGGATAACTGATTTTGCTATCAAGTCAAATTAATTTAAAGAAATTTCGTTAAAGTAAACAAACTCTGAAAATATTTTATGTGCTTACGGCTTGCCTCCTCGTAATAGGCTCCGGGTGGCAAATAGGCCAGCAGCAGAGCCCAGCTTGTCATAAGAGAAAACAACCATTATTCTGACGACGAGTCAATGCTCGGCCCACTAAGCGATCTAGGTACGTACTTATAAAGAGGTTGAGTATTATGAACCTCGTGCGCAGGTATTGTCTGATCATAATACGAAAAGCTGGCTCATGACCACTAACCAAAGTGGTCCAACGTGTGGAGAATGTTCGTCCTATAATCCACATAAAATACCCCTTTGTGCACCGCTATCAGTTTACCACATGAAATCTTTTCCAGTGGTCTTAACTGTTCGTTTGTTTCCATTCCAACCCTATATTTCTCATCATCATTTCATAGAAGAAAATGAGATGTGGAACAAGTGTACGCGACTCAACCTACAATATAAACGTAAATTTAAAACAGCCACAATGGAAAACAGCCAGCAGCCTTCAATGTGACCAGTGGTCGCTGCTCGCTGTTTTTCCATTGAAAATAAATTACATATGATTCAAGCCCAATCCTAAAGTGCAATGAAAGACCCTCTTTTTGACAACAACAAAAAAAAACAATTAACATAAATTTGACTAAATACAAACATAAGCTTTGATATAGAATCCTGGCATAGGACAGGCACATAACAAATGTGGCGGGGTTAAACTAGTTTTTTGGCGCCAACCTTCCCCGTATTGATAATCAATAACAAAGCACAAGCTAACACACAGTAAAAATCAAATCGATAGAAGTTCAATTCAACAAGAGAGCATCTGAGACAAAAGGACAACAAATAATTAACAGGACGTAGAGATACTCTCTTGAGAACACTCGAAGTTACTGACAGCTAGCTATGAAGCATCCATCGACTAATGTAAAAAAATCAAGTATGTCGATTTTAAATCCGACACAACACGTCAAACAATTCATGATTTGATGATGCATCATCACACAAAACCAACACACTTGACCGCTGTAATGCTAAAAAATGACATAAGTATAAAAAATTAACATGATCTTAAAGTAAGTATCAAATTATCAATTTCATGGACCCGTGCGGGTGGCGAATAGGCCCGCAGCAGCGCTAAGCTTGTCGGTAAAAGTCCACTAAAGAGCGCTCAGAAACCTGACATCGGGTCAGGCCGCTTCGACCACAAAGCGACTGGGATGTGTGCCCCAGGTGGTTGAATGGGGCAGCCCTGACATTGAGAGATGCGGGGTCGTCAAGCGATAATGCGGAAAACCTGACCGCAAACCATGGTGGTGCACCGTGTTGGGAGAAATGCCACGTTCCTCGCACGTTAAAGAACCCTGCTGCAGGTCTCGGTAAGAGTAGGACCCGTAGGATTCCCATGCAGGAGGCAAAATTTCCCGTCCCTACCCATCACTCCTTTTTCTAGTGGCAGTCAAAACTCTCCTACCCGATTGGCCTTGTGTCCCCATTTCCTCCACTTCATCATCATTTCATGTTCATTGTATCACCACTCTCATGTTCATCTCTCGGATATAGCCGAAATCGTGCTGCTTGGGAGTAAAGCAATAGCTAACAAACTAACTAATCAATTTCATGTTCATTTTATCATGCTTTTCATGTTCAACGCTTTTATATAACCTATATAGTGCTACTAAGGTGTAAAACATCAACTCACTCACTCATCGTTTTTAGGCAAAGTGTGTGCTATAGCAGGCAGGACTCGCCTCCTCTTCCGGAGCACCTGAGTTCACTCTCATTTCGTCTAGACTTAGCGTTGATAATTGATATTCAGTGGTTTTTGTGTTTCCGTGTTTTATATGTTGTCTTTTTTTTTCGTTTTATCCTTAATAATGTTTTGCTTGTTTTGTTTCTGTCCTTTTGGATTTTGACATTCGGATGCCCCATTGGTACTTTTGCTTCCTTAACAATTAATTCAGCTTAAAATGTTTCTAGGGACCACCCTAATAAATATGCAGTGAGTTGCCACTCAAAAAGTGGTCACATTGACTACCCGCGGCCGCGGCCAAGTTTTGAATTTTATAAACTGCCCTTCCGAAAGCTTCTTTTTCTCGGACTGAACACTAAGCCAATGGACGCACTTGGAAGGTCTAAAATACTTCATCAAAATCGACTATGACATGTATGATGCTTAGATAACTTGATTGAAATAATTGTAAACATCCGTTTACGATAAATTCTAAGATGGTCCTATATTTTACCCTTTGTAGAGTTATCTTGTCTTACAAGGTACAAATTATCAACTGAAAAATTTTAAATTCTATTCAATAATTACAAATATAAGATAAACAAAAGAAGGTTTATCTACTGGATTCTCTTCCTGATAAAGGGCTAAATAATTGGAACAAGTCTTCAAGTATGTGTGGACTTTATTTGAGGCGCAGTTGATTTTAAGCTGTTGAAACTCTCAATTTGACGATTTACTTTTGGATGGATTTAATTGTAAAAATATTGATTCATATAATTTTCAGCTCTAATTAATTCGGAGGTTCACGATGAAAAAGATAACACCAAACGAAGAAGAAAATTTAGAGGAAATTTGTGTCTGTTTTGGAGGAAATAGCACTGAGAAGACTCATGGACATGAAATAAGAAACACTCTTATTGTGTCGTTTTCATTTTTCTTTGTGTTTACTGCTTATTTTTCTATTCAAAATCTGCAAAGTAGTCTAAATCAAGAAGCTGGGTTAGGCGTTACGTCACTTTCGTTTCTGTACGGATCTATATTATACTATCTTCGGTACTTGGACCGACCATTATCAAAATAATTGGCGGGAAACTTGCATTAGTGGTTCCGTGGATTCTGCATATAGTTTATACACTGACCAACTTTTATCCTAGTTTTTATACGCTCATCCCCTCGTCCATCTTGCTTGGATTAATGTCCGGAAATTTATGGATCTCTCAATGTGTATATATTACAAGAAACGCTTATTCCCTAGCAGATTCTAAAGGTCTCGACCATCATGCTACTCTGAGTAGATTAAATGGAATGTTCTTTACGGTGTACGAAATGACGAATATTTTTGGAAACATAATTTCTTCGTCTTTATTCTATTCAGATTCAGATGCAAGTAATTCGACAACTTCCGCCTATTGCGGAGTTGATGATTGCCCAGAACTGATCGGAAATGGAACAGCACTATTAAAACAACCATCAAAGAATCTAGTATATACACTTTTTGGAATCTTTGTTGTTTTTGACGTGATTGGATTAATGCTTACAGCAACTTTTCTGCCTCCCTTACCAAAGAGTCTTTGGTCTGAGACGGCGACCATACGCCAGTCCGTGGTTTCCTGTTTCGCAACATTAACTACAGACTATAAAATGTTTCTCCTGGTACCCTTTATTTCCATGATGGCCTTCGAACAGGCAGTTCTCTGGACAGATTTTACAAAGGTTTTCATTTTTATTTTTTACATTTATAATGTTAAATATGTTTAAATATATATCTTTTTTTTCCATTTTATGATTAATAGTATATAAAAATAGGGAAGTTGTACTTAGCGAAGAATTTAACTTAAAACTAGTATATTTTGAGTGGAAAAGAACTTTTTATAAGGTATAATTATGTCTGAATTGTTTTAAACAAAGCTGCTTATACTTATATTGAAAGACAGGGAAATACTTTATTTTTTACATTTTTCTTGTAAATAGCACTAGAACGCTTTATGGACTGTTTAATTTTTGCACTTATATTGAAGTTCAAATTATAAACTCGAGACAGTTCTGATCCAAATAACATGCATGTACTTAGTTTGATCTAGAATCAAACGCGTACCAAAGGAGCATTAAAATTAGTCAAAAATGCACAGACAAAAAGACAAAACGAAAAAGAAATTAAAAATTCAACAAAGCAATCAAAAGCCAACCAAACCAACAAATCTGTAATCAGAAAACTTAGGTGCTTCGGAAATATAAGCAGTTCCTGTTTGTTACAAAACACCCATGGTCAATATTACCTTTTAAGTTCCTTTGTGATTAAAAATTGGTATAATTGTTCTTTCAGTCCTACATAAGCTGTCCTGTAGGAATCAAGATGGTTGGCTTCATCATGGCAGCATATGGTGGTACAACGACTGTTTCTGCACTTTTGACGTCAAACCTGGCAAAGTACTCCGGACGTCACTTCCTGTTTGCCATTGCAATCATTATCCAGATGGCGGTTTTTGTCGCCGTCTTCGTTTATAAACCAACGGGAGAGAAAGACATTCCTTATCTATTTGGTATTGCAATAGTTTGGGGTCTCGTTGAGGGTATCTGGCAAACACAGTCAAATGGTAAGGTTATATTTAACTCGTATACATTTTTATAAAATATCTAATTTTCTGAATGTAAAGATAATAAAATTTAAGATTTCTTTTTTTAAAGGCAAGCACAAGTGTTCTTAGTTTAAACATATTTATTTATCCTGGATTGGGAAACAAGCTTAATGCTTCTATAAATCCCTCTCCAGCTAGCAGTTTGCGAGTGTGGCCTTTGTAGACGGCCCCCATTGAGCCTACTCTTATCGAACTCTACAAAGGGGTCTTTAACGTGCACAGGGCATTGCTCTCCCCATACACGGGACAACCTTTTATCGTCCCTTCCGAAGGACTAGCATCGTTTCGTTCTTGAATGTGCATGATGCATTCTTGTCACAACTTCTATAATGTTAAAATATATACTTACCTAAAGATTTGTGTTTAATTATTTACATCGTTAAAAAAACTTCAAAATACCACCCCTAGTAAGGTGAGTTCACGTAAAACCGTTACAAAACAGAATCCTTGCTTGTTTACTCTTTTCTTCACTGGACAAAACATATCCCATTTAAATGCCGGACCAAAACCAAATCTACGTGAATCTTGGTAAGTTTTGCTCATCTTTTGCGAACTCCCCCAGGTTAACCTTAAATCTGAACATTGAAGCGATAATAAAATGAATATGAAATGATCGTGATCAGTCGGCCGTTAGGGTAAACGGGATTCATCAAGCACTTGAGAATAATTAATGCTTGAAAGGCGCAACTCCAACTCGGGATTTGCAGCATTTTTTTTTCTTTGTGGAGAACCTTTCATTTGCGCATGGTTATTCATATAATACACTTAAGAAGCTGACATACACAGAGAACTGAATTGCTACTTTATACATCGTAATGGCTTTGTTTGGCAAACCGGCCTGACATGTACACGACATTCAGTACCCGTGCGAAAGTTATGCTATGAATAAACTATAAACCAGGAGATTAAAACAAAATATTATCATATTTTAACATATTTCATTGCGTATAAAGGAATAAAAAATAAATCTTACCGATTTTTTTTTCGGAGATCGAAAATGCCTTGTATATGTTGCAAACCATTCAATAGAATATGCACTATGTAAACCAACTATTGACTGATTGACTGTGCAAATAACACCGCGATAAATAACAATGTATGATCAAAACGCTTTTGAAATGTTAAATTCTAAAGCCGTATTTAGAAACATACTATCGACCAAAAATGTATGTAGGCTAGGTGCAACGAAACTAAACTGTATATTGATATATATTTTTTAAAAGTGAATTAAGTGTAAGGTTTTACTCCCATTTGCTGAACATGGGCCGCAAAGGGCAGTCAGTTATAATAGTGAAGTAAATTGGTTTATTACCTAATATAATAAAATTTCCTTTTCTATTAACTATATTTTAATTTTGACCATTATCACATTCTACCAGGCAATAGAAAGGTGTTCTATTGCCCGGTGACGTTCTATTGCCTGTTGACATTTTGACCTCAAATTTGATTGGACGATTTATAAACATGAATATTTATTATCTATCAGTCCGGGTCATTTACGTGAAGTCCGTGCAACTGCAAAGTCTGTTTGTGTGTGTTCTGGTTTAAACCGGCTGAGCTGTCATTTCTTCCGTAATAGGGCGTAGTTCAAATGGTCATTAAACCCAGTCTTTTTTTATTTTTCAAACGTATAAGAAAAAAATAACCTAAATTTACTTTCAACACAATACGACTAATAATTTTATTAAATAGATATTAGGTAATAAAACAGTTATTGAATGTGTAGCAAGGCAATAGATCAGAACTATTTTCCCCTTGGTATCCGGATTAGCTCAATGTTCTATTGCCCTCAGCCTACAGCTTCGGGCAATAGAACATTAAGCTAATCTGGATACCTCGGGGAAAATATTCTGATCCATTGCCTGGCTACACATTAAATAACTGTATAGTCGAGGACACAACCTGACTATAACCCCATTGCAGCGGCAAACATATGACGCCTTGGTTCTTCAAAATTTACAGTTCCTTAGTTTCCCACCCACCCCCATATTTCATGTATCATCATCTTTTCATGTTCATTTTATCATCCTTTTCATGTTCATCGCCTGTAAATAACCTATATAGAGTCATAAAACACCAACTGACTCACTCACGATTGGTGTTATTGAATTCGGTGTCTAATGTTTGTCTTTAATTTATGTCTTCAAACGTGTAATCGACCCCGTGCTGTCCTTCCCTCGCGCAACAAAATTTGACTACGAGAACGTTTGCGACCGAGGAATGACTTTATATTGCCTAGAACGCATTTGCCCGGAAGTTTTTCCTCGTTTTTGCTGAAAAAAGGGATGTTTTTTATTTTCGAATAATTAACTTTTGGCGATTTGTGAACTTTTTGAACAATTGAGTTTATCGCCTAACTTTTACGTATAGGAATTTCTTATTACATTGTTTGTCGCAAATAAAGCGAAAAGATGTATTTACAGCAGTCAAACCCCTTATGTAGCGAAAAAAAAAACAACTTATACAGAAGTTTTGTAACTGTACCATGTAATGCTTCCTTTCGTCTAATTCCAGCTCTGGTTGGTTATTTGTTCCCCAACAACCCAGAACCAGCATTTGCGAATTACCATTCTACCAAAGCTGCCAGTTTCACGACATATTTTGCCATAAGTACTGTATTGTGTGTACGGACCAAACTGATTCTGGTTATATCATTGTTGTCAGTGGCAACGGTTTTATACATCATACTGGAGGTCAAAGTTCATGTAGAAAGAAGAGGGTCGGCTGATGTTACTAAATTGAACGCAAAGAAGTTTTGAACTAATAGATTTTGATGCATTTTTTTTTGCATCTCATATAAGCTTTAAGATTAGATGATATTTTTACATTGTTAAGTAAAAAAAACACTATGTCAAAACAATCTCCATATTCAAAATATGGCTCTTTCCTTCATAAATACCTGTGAAAATTTCGCCCAAACGAAGTACGTCAGTGTTAGATTTTTTTAATCTATTTTTTTTTTCATTTCCCGGACTTGACGTTTGATATATAAAACATTTATATTTGGAATTACAAATAAGTATTGGGCTGCCAATTAAAACGAAAAATAATTCATGATAAGAATTGGTTCGTAGACTGCTTAAAATACGACGCATCTACAACACAACAGTTTCAATATTCTGATAAACTGGTTAACATTAAATTTAATTATATTTTTTTTTACCATAGGTTTAATTATATTGTCACCCTTCTTTCATTTATGTCAGACTCTTTTTGATATGCCTTGCTTTTTCAGTCTTTTAGCTCACCTGGCAGAAGCCCATGTGAGCTTATGCCATCACTATGCGTCCGTCATCTTCCGTAGTCCGTTAACAATTTTGAATATCTTTTCTGAAACCGCTGAGAAATCATACAGAAATGATTAATGACAAACTATCCTCATTTTGAAATGATTCGATAAAAACATGGCCGTCGTTACTAAAAAATGACGGGGGTAAAACAGCAGTTTGTTTGCAAATTACTCAAACTGGTGAGAAATATCAAAATTCTGGCATAAAAGTAAAAGTACTCAATACGTCAAGATCTACCTACCCTGAAATTTTGAAGAAATTCCAACAAACCATGTGGGAGTTATTGTCCCTATTCCCGAGTTTTTCTGCGTTTTGCACTTATTTTGTCTTATATCTCAAGAACTATGTAAGATATTGCAGTTATTTCAATTGAATATTGTACAGCTAAGTAAGTTCTACAAAATTGTCTATTGGGTTGAAATTGTCAGATGACCCCTTATAGGAGTTATGGCCCCTTAAATGCACAAAAATAGTAGTTTTAGCCTTATAGACTTGGGATACGCTAATACGAAAATAATGCTAGAGCTCATTAGACAGAATCGATTGAGAGACATAAACTGTTATATATAAATTATACTGCTAATATTAACTGCCTAGCGCCTATGAACATTTGGCATTCAGTTTTACTGTGCGACTACGAGTATCGCCAGAAATATTCGGAAGAGTCGATCGAGACAAGATCTTCGTGATCTCCAATTAGTACACATGTACCGAAACGTGACAATCCTACCTTGCACACATTGTCAGAGGCAGTGGCCAACAGAGGGAACAGCCGTAATCACAGTCGTTATTTGCCTTCAGACTTAGATAACCGTACAGAAATTCTTAAAGGTGTCAAACCTGGTTTTCATTTATCAACAAAACCGGGACCGCATTGTTTGGTACACCGTGAAAATTACACCTCTGCTTATCGTTTTCATTCCGCGGTTGAAAATAAAATTAAAAAGGAAATCGAATTGGGAAATTATGCTGTTACAAAATCAATAACGAAAAAAGTAAGTTCGTTAGGAGCCATTCCTAAAGCAAATGGCGACATTCGTATTATTCATGATGCTAGTCAGCCCGTTGGTGCTGGTCTTAACTCGTTTAAAAGTGATATAAATTCTTCGTATATCGATATGTGGCATGCTCTGAAGTTGATAAACCCGAATAGTTATTTAGCAAAAGTTTATCTTTAAAGTGCATATCGATCAGTGCGCTGTTATACGTTCGACCACGATCTTACAGGCCTTAAATGGGCATTGGGTGGTGACGACAATCCTACTTACATGTATTATGTGAAATTACCCTTTGGTCATTCTAGACGTCCTCAAATATTTCAGGCATTACTAAGTGAAAACGTAAAATTATGTTAAAAAGAATTATGTTATATGTATAACATATCTAGATGATTTTTATGCCCCATCTACGAAAGTAGAGGGGCATATAGTGTTCGGGTTCGTCCGTCCGTCCGTTTGTCCGTCCCAAATCCAATATTTCCAAATCCCCACACTTACTGACAAATGCCACATCAATCATTGGTATGGTAGGTGCACCTATTGATGCTTAGCACAATGCATGCTTCGGATTCTGGATGTGACCTATATTTTCTGCATGAATGACCACATACAGAAGAATGGTTAAAGTATATTCCCTTTAACTGACAAGTGCTACGTCAACCATATTTGTATGGTATGTGCACCTAGTGATGCTTAGCACAATTCATGCTTCGGATGGTGGCTGTGACCTATATTTTCTGCATGAATGACCACTCATAGAAGAATGGTTAATGTCCATTCCTTCTTAATGACAAGTGCCATAGCAACCATACTGGTATGGTAGGTGCACTAAGTGATGCTTAGCATAATGCATGCTTCGGATGCTGATTGTTACCTACATTTTTCGCATGGATTAACTCTTACACAATATTGGTTAAAGTCCATTCCGAGTTACTGACAAGTGCCATAGCAACCATATTTGGATGGTAGGTGCACTTAGTGATGCTAAGCACTATGCATACTTCAGAAGCTTAAGGTGACCTATATTTTCCGCAGGGATGAATTCTTACAGAATAATGGTTAAAGTCCATTCCCACTAACTGACATGTGCCATATCAACTATATTGGTATTGTAGGTGCACCTAGTGATGCTAAGCACATTGCATACTTCGGATGCTGACTATGACCTATATTTTCTGCATGAATGACCATTCATAGAAGAATGGTTAAAGTTCATCCCTTCTTACTGACAAGTGCCATAGCAACCATACTGGTATGGTAGGTGCACCTAGTGATGCTTTAGTGATAGCAGAAAAAATAAATGTTGCGAGATGGGGCATTATGTCTTTTGGACATATTCTTGTTTTAATTATAGCTTATTCAAATTATGATTGTAATAGAGGCTTGTTTTTTTATTAATTTCAACTTTGCGTGAATAGGTTTTAACATTAACAGATCCAAAGTTGAAGGACCAACGCAGCAAATTGTGTTTCTCGGAATAATGACTTGCCACTTTTTATGCCATCACAAAAAACAGAGTGACTTTAACGAAGCTTTGCAATCGTTTAGCGGCCGTAAACGTGCAAGTATCAAGCAAAGCCGGTCTTTTTGCGGGACACTTAACTGGGCTTGTCAGATGATAAAAGGAGGGAGAACATTCTTGCGAAGATTGATAGACTCTCTATCGGAAGTGTCGAACAGAAAATTTAGTTTTACTGAACTCCGATTTTCATGCCGACATTGATTGGTGGTTCTCGTTTATGAAGGATTATATTACATAGACTTAAATAAAACTGAAATTTTACAAAACGGGTGCATCGTCCGATGGCGGAGATAGATACTATAATGGAGACCATTTTAACGTTAATTGGTGTATTGACTTGGCGTGTTTAAAGAAGAGCATAATGCCCTATGAAAAAGAAGTCATCATCTTAGATATTACAAAATATTGATTTTTTTTTTACAAAACCAATGCAAATTGTTATCAATGTTTGCTTTCGTCAATGTGATTTTCAATTTAAAATAGTTGGGTGCAGTAACGCCCCCTGTTTTTCGTTCTGATGACATGTATTGATGACATTGATTAGCTTGTGCAAGGTATTTTTGATAGTTGTTTTTCTAAAATAAATTTACAAGTTTTATTGTTAATAAGGATATTGCACTATGAATGAGTTGTTTCAATGTATATTAAAAAAAGCACTATGAATGAGTTGTTTCAATGTATATTAAAAAAATCTGCCCTCAATTATATCTTTAATGCAGCGCCGTTTTGTTTTACCTGCACTGTCGAAGGCCGATTGTCCTGTGTTGGACCAGGGTTGCGAATAAGCCCACAGTAGAACCTAGCTTGTCTTGAGAGGCGACTGGGGGTCTATGGTTAGTTAGTTAGTTATTGCTTTACTCACAAGCAGCACGATCTCCGCTATATCCGGGAGATGAACATGAAAGTGGTGATACAATGAACATGAAATGATGATAAATTGGAGGAAATGGGGACACAAGGCAAATCGGGTAGGAGAGTTTTTACTGCCACTGGAAAAAGGAGTGATGGGTATGGACGGGAAATTTAGCCTCCTGCATGGGGATCCTACGGGTCCTACTCTTACCGAGACCTGCAGCAGGGTTCTTTAACGTGCGAGGAACGTGACATTTTTCCCAACACGGTGCACCACTATGGTTTGCGGTCAGGTTTTCTGCATTATCGCCTGACGACCCCGCATCACTCGATGTCAGGGCTGCCCCATTCAACCCATGGGGCACACATCCCAGTCGCTTTGTGGGCAAAGCGGCCTGACCCGATGTCATGTTTCTGAGCGCTCTTTAGTGGACTTTTACCGACAAGCTTAGCGCTGCTTTGGGCCTATTCGCCACCCGGAACCCGCATGGGTGGGGGGTCTATGGAGTCTAATTTCTGGTTAGTATTTATCCCATAGGGCGACCAAGTGTAACTGTGTAGCCTTATTGGCTGAATTTGAGGCCCTCGTCCACGGGAATCGTCAGGTCTATAAAACGGAAAGCCATAGTGTGCCAATGTGTGTGGAGAGTGCCACGCTTCATGCAGGTAAAAGACTATTTGTGGACCGTTCAGTAGTGCACTAGATAGTGCAATTTTCTGCCCACCATTTTCTCCAATTTACCAGTCTTTAAAATTTATCGTTTCTTTGATTCCCAGACAACCCTTGTGTTTTTCACCAACATTTCATCTTCATTGTATCTTCCTCCTTATGGTTATTGCCTTTATATAACCTATATATAGTGTTGCAAGGGCCTGAAACACCTACTCTCTCACTCACTCGAACGGGGACCAGAAAGTCCGTGGGAGTATTGTTGCTGTTGTTGCCGTTGTCCTCCTCCCATTTGCATTTGCTGATTAAACATATTGTTTTGTCTCCTTCTAGGATTTGGTTGATATTGGTTACCGCCATTGTATCCCATTCCTCCTTGGTGAGTAAGCATAAACATAGCATTTTAAGCGCTTGCATCATATTCGGTTGGTTTTATCTTTGCCTTTTTATGCTTCGTATTCTAATGCAAAATCTTTCGCTGCATTTTTTCAACTCAAAGCTTTACCTTGCACCGAATGCTCATCGACGCCATTACTTCCTTTTTTAATATTAAGCATAAACATAGCAATTTAAGCGCTTGCATCATATTCGGTTGGTTTTATCTTTGCTTTTTTATGCTTCGTATTCTAATGCAAAATCTTTCGCTGCATTTTTTTCAACTCAAAGCTTGACCTTGCACCGAATGCTCATCGACGCCATTACTTCCTTTTTTTAATATTAAGCATAAACATAGCAATTTAAGCGCTTGCATCATATTCGGTTGGTTTTATCTTTGCTTTTTTATGCTTCGTATTCTAATGCAAAATCTTTCGCTGCATTTTTTCAACTCAAAGCTTCACCTTGCACCGAATGCTAATCGACGCCATTACTTCCTTTTTTAATATCATTTCTCCTTTCCCTCCTTTCATTATCTGTTCGTTTCCCATCATGTCTTTTCAATTTTCCATCTTCCCATTATGTGGGTTTATCACCTACCTTCGATTATCCCGTTCAAATCTCCTCCCCTCATATATATTGTGCATAAGCATTGGGGACTGACTGGTCAGACCGAGGTCCATGTTACCTTGAGAATCGCACTCTTCTTCCCGTAGATTTCACTTTCCTTCGGCACCTTAAGCGCCGCCACTACCTTGCAACTGACAAAACATGATGTCAGAAAGACAAATCTCAACTTCATCTAAAAGAAATGAAAGTAACAAATGCATCAATGGCAAAAATTAACGTTTTACGTTCAACAAAATCTACTGTAGGTGAATGAAATTCATGAAAAAGCGACATTCAAGACTTTGAAAATCGTATAGGGGTGTTGTATAAAGATATTCTGAAAGACATTGAAAAGGCAAAGAAAGAAATAAGATTTATTCAAATGCTTAACTCGTCATTTTTGGAACCACTCAATAAATGGGAAATTGAAAAAAAAATGATGTAGAAAATATGAAGACAGATTCCGACATTCCCAAATCGATTAACGCGATAGAGGGGATGAAAAAAGCACAAATTATCGTCTATGATGGAATGAGAACAATTATTAACTCTGTCTTGGTGAAAAACGACAAAGTCAAGGAATTACTGAACTTGAGGGGGAGTGTTGTACATATGGATAAGGACTTTAACAACAGATATAAGATAGGATTTAAGAAAGAGGCCCCGGGACGGTGTGTTATTCAGTAAAATGTAGAACACGTGTATAGATACATTTTGTTTAAATTTCAAAACCTGTAGTTTTACATGTACACACTTATAACATTTAAAAGATTTTGGTCCATGTTGTTTAATGTTCATTGTAATAATATTGCGTGTATTAATCAACGTTTGTTTGGCAAGACACAGAAAAAGAAAGGTACTTTAGAAAAAGGAAACAGTCAGTATATACATTGTATATTCTATTAATGTACTGTCTAGTATGTTAACTAGTTAAAATAAAGGACAAAGCCAGCTTCTCTATCATCACCTCTGCTTACTTTGAGTAGTTCCCGAGAGATGAACAATATTTACCCAGCACGTAATTTTTATCTTTTTGTCTTTTTGTCTTTTCGTCTCAGGTTTTTTCTTGTTGAATCGAACTTTTATCGAATTGATTTTTACAACAACTATGTTATTTTGTGTTTTGTTTAGGATTTATGAATAGGAGAAAGGTTGGACCTTAAAATCTAGTTTAACCGCGCCACATTTTTTTTATCCTGGATTGGGAAACAAGCTAAATGCTTAGGCGAATCCCTTTCCAACTAGCAGTTTGCAAGTGTGGCCTTTGTAGCAACCCCCATTGAGCTTACTCTTATCGAACTCCACAAAGGGTTCTTTAACGTGCACGTGGTTCAATATTGCTCTCCACATACACAGGACAGACTTTTTTGTCCCTTTTTGTCCCGTTTATGCATGTTATTATGGCACAATTGCGTTACTTTGAAGCAGCGCAAATTCGATAATATCAGGGAGATGAACATATGTAAAGATAATGACGATAATGAGATGTAGAATACATGTAAGTGTACGCCAACGTGAGTCGGTCTAAGTTAAATGTACACGTCTGTTAAACACAACGCTGCATAACAAAGTTTAATTGATTATAATGAAACTTTTACACACAATTTGTTATTCACGACATTATGTAGATATAAGCACCTTTTATTTAAAAAAAAATGATCCGATTAATATTTTTTTGACGGAGGGTATTTATTTGTGAGCTGCGACTCGCATTCTTTAATTTAAGGGAAATTTTCTACTTTTGACCATTTCAAGTCAAAAATTAACTAAGTCGGTAAACAGGAAGTAGATGAGGGACAGACCTGAAATCGAATCCCACGTTATGGGACCCCACCCTGATGCTGTATACCAAATATCAAGTGACTGTGATAAGTAGTTGCTGAGAAAGATGTACCAATGAACATTCCAAAGTCAAAAATCTTTAAGACAAAGACAAACCGAATCAACAGAGACGAGAATAACATGAGGAAACAGACACACAAAACATACAAAAATTTCTGAACAGCATACAGCAACGCAAACATGAAAAGTAGCAAGGGTGAACTTCGGTGCCCCGGGAGGGTAATCAGTTCTTGGGTTTTTTTTATACATGTATCTACCATTTGGCTATAGCGTTACTGATGAATCTTTATTTGACAAAATCACCACCTTCACTCGGCTAACTGAGAACTCAGTCTGTTGGTTTTATTTAACATGAAGGCTATATGGGAAATGGGTCTGTTGGAGAGTCGGCTAAAGTCTGTTGGTCAAGTTCTATCGAGAAAAACATAGCAAGGTCATTTTATTTTACTAAATATTTCTTTTTTACTTTCTTTGATAAAAACAATTTATGGTGAGCAAAACAATATTGAATACTGAACGTATTCATAAACAGTGTTTTCTGTAGCTTATATTGGTAAGCTACAAAATGGAAAGGTGTGGTACTCACTGAGATATTACTACCAATTTTGTCATTCAAAAATGTAAACATTACAGCGTTTTGCTAGAAAGCCTTACGAAAAAAAACGCAACTATAATTGTATATCATTTATGTTTGACATGTAACTGTACGTATAAGAAAACAAAAACGACAGACATACGTTTTAGTGGCATTTATTATGTTTTTGCCTTAAATTGGGTATGTTAGTGGTTCGGCTATAATGAACTCGGTCTGTTGGTCGGTCTGTTGAGAGTAAATAAATCAACTGATATCCATAATTTGATTGAAATGCTACGGATGAAAGGTTACTCCTTGAAATATTGATATATATAGCATATCGAAATTAACCGTTTATACCCGCATTTGGTATTTGTAATCATAGTATATTTGTGCCATATAACACTTTTTTGGCCGGACTTCACGGAGTGAAAAATCTGGGAAATAAAAGGTGAATGTCGGGCTGGCGGCCGGGCGGGAGGTGAGGACGGGGAAAAAAATTTTCGTAACAGTTTTCTCAGCAACTACTTATCACAGCCACTTGATATTTGGTATACAGCATCAGGGTGGGGTCCCATAACGTGGGATTTGATTTCAGGTCTGTCCCTCATCTTCTTCCTGTTTACCGACTTAGTTAATTTTTGACATTAATGGTCAAAAGTAGAAAATTTTCGTAACAGTTTTCTCAGCAACTACTAATCACAGCCATTTGATATTCGGAATACAGCATCAAGATGGGGTCCCATAACGTGGGTCTGTCGATTTCAGGTCTGTCGCTTGTCTATACTTCCTGTTTAACGAAATCCGGCCATTTCTGTCTTTGATCCATTTTTACAGATATAAATAATCTTTCACAGTGACGATAAAGCGTATATATTCGTATGATGATTGTTTAGTCACCGAAAAGACGTAAAATTAATATAAATAGAGTTATAACAAGCTTATCAGTTTATTTGATCAAGCTTTCCATCATTAATCTTTTAAGTATGAACCGAAAAAGAATGAATCATTCCAACAGAAAGTATGGAAAAAAAATAAAGAAAGAAAACAATCAAAGATGAAGACGTTTAACAAGAGACGCTTATCCATAGAGTACTGAAAAATTCAAACACTAGACATAAGTTTTAGAAGGAGATATATATATATAAAAAAAAAACATTATAACTAATTATAAACTATTCCAACTGATTTTGTAATGCAAACATGGTCAAAAACCATTCTAACATCCAAAATATAATGTATTATATGTCAGTTGTTTTGAAGCATACATGATACGTGTATTAAACAAATGAATTTTAACAGTCTGTTAACACCTGGGTGTTTGTACGGCCTGATTATTCCCATTATGATAATCTATGATCGAACCCTTGAATCAGATTTGTTCTAATTTAGTAAAAAGTACTAATTTAAAAACGACAATTTTTAAGCCATGTTATTAAAAACTTATAATTATACCCTTATTTCAAAGAAGAGGGGTATACTGTTTTACCTTTGTCCATTTGTCCGTCCGTTCGTTCGTACGTTACATAATTTCAGTCGCAGTTTTTCAAGCAACTACATAAGGTAGAGAGGTCTGATATTTTGTATGCTGCTTTGTATTAAAGTGCCATATGGTGTATTTGAATTTTATGCTCCTGGGTCATCTAATTCCTATTAACCGAACACTTCGTTTTTTCACATATTGTACATACATGCAAAATTTTCTTCACAGTTTTCTCAGCACTTCATGACATAGAGGTTGGGGTATTATATCTTGTATACAGCTTTATCCTATAGTACCATATGGTGTATACCGATTTTATGCTTCTATGTTTCTATTTCCTGTTTACCGAATACTTAGGTTTTAAAAAATAATCGACATACACGCAAAATCTCGGTCACTATTTTCTCATCAACTACATGACATAGAGTTCTGATAGTTTTATACATTTTCATCTTATACATGTTATAGCATCATAAGGTGTAAACCGACTTTATCCTCTTAGATCATCTACTTCCCTTTTACCAAAACTCAGGTTTTAATGCAAAGCAGAATTTTGGGAGCTCGTTAATCAGGATAATGTCACAGATTTTCATTAAAATAAAAAATGTACATTTCACATTTCTAAAATACATATTTTTATCACGATGTATGAAAACAAGACAAAAATAAATAAATTATCTGTTTATATTTTTTATCCGTTTTGCAAACAAATTCCTAACAAAAAATATTTTTTTCTTTGCATTCTCTAAATAGTCAAACAAATGGTATTTTCACTATTTTCTGGCCAAAGCAAATGGCAACTGTCAAAAATAAAACCAAGACACGTTGAAATTCCTTTAAAAAGGCGTAAAAATTAAATACATGTACATATATATTGTACATAATTACAAAATGTCAAACCCCGAAATTAGAGATAATTTCACACGTGAATTAATACAATATAAAATTTAAATCCTAAAAGTTTCAAAAATTTAAAATATACATCGCTTGCAATCATTATGTCTCGGCTAATAAACTCTCAACAGACTTAAATTTAATTGACCAACTCACCAACAACCCAATAGAAAATTATGAAATGTGGAATAAGTGTACGCGACACAACCCACAATTAAACGGCAATTTAGAAAAACCACAACGGACAACCGCCAACAGCCTACAACGAGGCCATTTGGCACTGCTCGCGGTTCTGCAATTGGCCCATGGTCTAAATAAAATGCATATCATTCAAATCCAGCCCTGAAATAGTCACAGATAGACCCCCTTCTTAAACAAGGAACAGAAAACATAAAAAAGACAAGTACAAACGAAAGCTTTGTCAAAGATTCCTGGCTTAGGACAGGCACATGTAATATGTGGCGGGGTTAAACTAGTTTTTGGGCCCAACCTTCCCCCTATGAATATTCCAAGACAAAGCACAAAAACTAAACACACAATAAAAATCAAATCGATCAAAGTCCAATTCCACTAGAGAGAACCTAAGACAAAAACAAGAACAAACAAAAGGACGGTAAAGGAACTCTCTATAGAACACTCGCTGTTACTGACAGCTAGCTGAGAATCATCAATCGACTGATGTAAAAAAATCAAACGTATCGACTTTAAATCCGACACAACACTTCAAACAATAATGAGTTAGTGAAGTGTCATCACACAAAACCGACACGCTTGATCGCTAAAATGCTTAAAAATGACAATAGTAAAAACTTTTATGGAAGTTTTAAAGCAAGTATCAAGTTATCAATATTTCTGCCAAAAAACACTAAATTCAAAGATTTAACCAAGATATTCAATTCATATCCTTTCCGTAATAAATTTTGAAGCCAGGCAATTTTTCATTTCTAATGGATTGCTTTAACATTTGTGAGCTTTATAAAAAACATTACCATTAAATTCAGGATGTGATATTCCTTTCACTATAAGAAAAAGACGTGTACAATTTAATTTTTCAATAAGAGATCGATACTTGTGGAAGAATTTAGAAAAAGATTTTACTAATTTGTTGTATCGATAACCTTGTTTTAATAATTTTTCAGTAATAAAACTGTTTTTATTATTAAAATCAGAAACACCACTGCAGATCCGAGCATATCTTACTAACTGTGAAATGTAAACCCCGTAAGACGGCGCTAGTGGAACATCTCCTTCAAGAAAAGGGAAATTTATAATAGGGAAGGTAAAGTCGTCAAGTTTATCATCATATACTTTGGTTTGTAATTTTCCGTCAATAATACTTAAATCTAAATCTAGAAAAGGACATCTATCACAGGTGACGTTAGATTTGTTCAAGGTTAATTCAGAAGGATAGATATCTGTAATAAAATTAGAAAATGAAGGATTGTTGAGTGCAAGAATGTCATCTAAATATCTAAAAGTATAATTGAAAGTTTCGATTAGGTTCTGTTTGTTGGGGTCTTTTTGTAATTTAGCCATAAATTGTGATTCATAACAGTACAGGAAAAGGTCGGCTATAAGTGGCGCACAATTAGTACCCATAGGAATACCAATAATTTGGCGATTTTGTTTACCAAAACGTATGTAAATATTATCTAACAAATAATTTAGAGCAGTAATAGTTTCTGCATCAGTCCACTTAATGTAACCTTTTTGAGTCTCGTTACTAAAAAATGATTTACTAAATGATTTTGAAACTCTAGAACAGATATAATCACTTTTAGATTTGTCAAAACACCATTTAACCAAATATTCAAATTTCTTTTTAATCAGATTATGTGGAAGGTTAGTATATAAAGTAGAAAAATCGTAACTATCAACGGTATGAAAAGTATTTTCAAATGCACGAAGCTTGTCCAAAACATCAAGAGAATTTTTTACGCTCCAAAAATAATTAATTCCACAATTCCAAGCCAGCACTTTTTTTAAGGAAAAACACTCATTATCTTATAACATTTAACATGGAATCACTTTTTGTTGTTTGAATGTTTTATTTCTTAACTGAAGAAAACCTTTTCGCATTGATGTTTATATTTAAAAAGTGTCAAAATCTTGCTTATTTGTTAAAAAAAAATCATTCATAGTTGCCAAATTTGAGCATTCCGACGTCTCGCCTTTTCGTTTAATCCAAAACTGGTAAGACAAATTGACTCTGTTGCAAGTTGAAAATGTTCTCAAATGAATATCATTTTGGTTGAAAGATTTTGTTTTTTTACAATAAATTGACATTTTGCCAAAAAATATCTTTTTCACAAAATTTCAAGACCATCCATTGGATTCTACTCTCAACAGACCTATAGCCGACTCTCCAACAGACCCATTTCCCATATAGCCGCCATGTTAAATAAAACCAACAGACCGAGTTCTCAGTTAGCCGAGTGAAGGAAGTAAAAAAGCACATGAATTAGATACAATTTATGGTAGTACTCCACAATTAGGATTTTTAAACAGTATTGTTTTCGTAGGTGGCCCCTGTGAACTTTTTTGTTAAATGAAAATATTGTTTCATTTTGGTCTTAAAATAAGAACAATAAAAAATCTGGACCCGTTATATAAAAATTACGATCCACGGTTATAGTTTAAAAGAATAATTTCGAAAAAAATCAATCCAAATGCTCATAAAGCGTCGATTCCGGCTGGGCATGGTCACAAGCGGATTGGCTTAAATTTAAATGTGTTATTTTTAGATTTTTGAACAATTTTAGCGGAAAAAAGAGCCGAAGTCGGATAGGTTTATTTGGCCTTAAAAGAAAGGACTGTTCTCGGGCTTTCATTTCATACATGTTACGTTTCACCTGAACCGAACGCTCGATTACAGGCAACGTTCAAAAACAGGACAAAACCCCGATTTTTGCGCATTTTTGTCCCCAAATTTTTGACATATGTTAAGAGTTGCTAGGGGCAACGAGTACAACAAAGAAAACAAATACGGCACTAAACACGACTTAACGTGCCCCGAGTTTGGAACAGCACCTAGTTTGAAGTGCAAATGGCAGTTTAAGCGATTGCAAGAACCCGGGACAAAATAGTCAACGACAAGCACATGCAAAAATAAGCAAAATAAATTAATTGTGGACTACTACCTAAAGTTTATTGCCAGCTACTTATTGATTTTTTTTATCGCTTGACAGAGAACAGTATTGAACAAGATACAAAAAATGCTTTTATTCCGTTCTATTCTTTACTAATGTGTTAAACATCAGAATTGTCTTTGAAAGAAACAAAGAGGTTTCACAAATCGTAAATGATCATATACACCCGGGTCCAAACACACTCGAACTATAAGTTACAATAAAAGACACGCAACATAAATCTTAGCAACAAAGACTTCAAACAATAGGGACACTCTTTTGTAATTTTCAATATCTGGAACAGTATAGCAAATAGATAAAATGTACATCAGTCGGCCATAACAATACCAAATTTGTATGAAAGCTAGTCGGCTATTGCTTTGACGTCCTGTTCTTTTGTTCAGAGAAGCTGGGGTCGTTAGAATCTCGACCTATATATAGCAGTGACGGGTCCTAATTATTGGTCGTTGATAATTCTTTTAACTGGTCTTCTGTAAATTCATCTGCCTGCGGGTGTCTAACTAAAAGTTGCTGGTGCATGGTTTTGTTTTCGACGTCGGAAGATGGTATAACCTATAAATCAAATTTTCATTTCGAAAATATATAATCAAGATATACAAAAATAAAACGACTGAAAGCTTTAGTAAGCCCTTTATACACATTTGCATACTATGGTTTTCCGTGTTCGAAAATTAATTTGTGTCCCTTAGCCTTATTTAACAAATATGGCGTAACAAAATAGTTTTTAAAAAAGTGCAAGGAGAAAAAATTTACAATTCGTCCGACTATTAAAAGATATCTTGCCCAAATAGATAATTATCATAGGCACGAAACGAATGAAAAACATGAAAGCGACGAACAAAAGAAGAATTAATCATTAGTAAGTTTTGAAACAAAATTTGAAATGACCCAATAAATATGCTTGTGAATAAAGGTAATAACAAAACTCCGAACTTGAATGATCAATCTCATAGTCCAGAGAAAATGACAAAAACGAATCAGTCATACCGGAGAATTGGTGGATCGCAATGGTCCTGACTTGGTACAGGCATTTCAAACGAAATGGTGGGTTAAACCAGGTTTTATGGCGCCAAACCTCCCTCTTCCATTGCGATCTTAGGATCCGGTAATGACCATAGAACACAACATAGTTGTCAGACACAATAGGGATATTGAGGTGATCATCTCAGTACAGAAGACCAGTCAAACACTAATTAAAACAATTAACTATCATATCTTTTAACTCAATTTTGAACTTTTCTACTAGTGGCTGATAACGAAGAAAGAATTTTTTAGTGATCGTATGAGACGTATTTTCTTATAGCCCTGCTCCAAAAGTCGGTCACGAAGAAATCGGTGTCTGATCAAAAAATCTGTGAAATGTGTGCAAGCTCTGGCTCTGAAAAGAACTGTTTATTGTAAACATATTTTGATATGTTCTGTCTTTTCTTTCTTATTCGTTTTTCTTAAGAGAAACATGAAAGCGACGAACATAAGATAAATTAATCAAGTAAGTTTTGAAACAAAATTTGAAATAACCCAATAAATATGCTTGTGAAAAGGACTGTTCATTGTCAACATACTTTGATGTGTTCTGTCTTTTCTTTCTTATTCGTTTTTCTTTATTTGACAAAGTGTTGTGTGGATATTTTTTTCTATTTAAAAAAGAATAAAGTGCTAGAAATGTATATAATTACTGCTATGTAATACCTTATATGTAAGGATACGATCAAATTCTTCTGAACCCTTCTCAAACCGTGCCATTATCCTTATGTCAGTTCCTGCATATCCAGTTGTGACTGACCCTTCCCAAATACCTGAGCTGATTTGTTCTAAGTGAGTCCATCCTTTACAAGAAACAGCGGCAACATCTAAAGAGTTTGGAATTTCAACCGAAAAATAAACAACTGTTCTTGAGGCCAACACCCCAGCTTTGGGTGAGAAAACGCCTATATTGTATGCGCGGTCCGTACAAAGCTCCGGAAAGGGTGCCCATCGTATGGAGGGTCGTTTGGTAGATATTAGTCCATTGTATAGACACTCCGAATCATTATCTTCCTCACTTGAAAACAGTGAAAACAAGTAGTCTCCCCTACTTGGTAAATTTATTCGTACTAGAATCAGATTTCCATTATATGTAATAAAAACATGTCGCATCATGTTATGAAAGCATGACGTAATTAAATGAAGACGAGGTTGTACCTGGACGCCATTAAAATTTTGAAGTTTTAAAGTCACCTCACCGGAAGTAGTACTTTTTATAATGCCATTGACACAGTCAGTGAAAATGAGTTGTTCCTTACGACCACAGTTAGTTATTCCAAGTCGACCATTATTTGCATTTGGGGGAATACAATTACATTTTGGTTCGTTGAGAAAAATAATGAGATATGAACAAACAGAAGCATTATGGGAACTGAAACTTGTATCCTTTTTCATAATGTTAAATATAAAACATCCCTGGAGTGGATTGCTTATCCGGAATGTTATCATATCGTTGTCGAACCAATAAAATACAAAACGTCTGGAAATGTAATCTTGTTCTTCATCGGTGGTGTCTAAGCTAAAATCATACACGTAGTCGTCTTTAGAACGCTGAAACTCTATCAAAACCGAATTATTTTCACAATTTATTTCTGAGCGTTTATGAGAAATAGGCACAAGTCCACAGATCTTTGTGTCATTGCCCGGTCCCCATTCAAAACGCAGCATATTTCTCGGGAACCCTAAAGCTATGGTGGAGTACATATCGTTTTTATCTTTAAGATTGATATTAAAGCAACACACAAGTATATGAACCACAGAAATATCAACGTCCATGGCAAATATCTTTAAGAGGCCGTCATCCGGAGCGCTCAATTTCACTTCAAGTAAACCTTTTTCAGTATCGGTTTCCACGTAAGTGTAAGACGTCTTAGATTTATCAAAGCAGAGTCCTTTGTATGTACAGAAACGTGCAGCAAATTGCAGTTTTCTTTTCGGTGGAAACGATATTTTTATCGATGTGTTCCTTGTCGAAAAAAGATCAATATGAAATGAGTCAGGCTTAACCATTTTGAGACTAAGTTCGTTAAAATAAGGCGTACAATATACCATATTTTGCCATTCACTGAAAGTTACTGGTCTACACAACAACTGCCAATAAGTTTCAGACGGATAATACAGTGAAATGTGTTCACAAGGGTTTACAAAGAACTGTTTACATATCTGTCGTCGGAACAAATGTTCGACAGCTCTCGATTTCAAGTACGACGACCCCATAATCAAACAATTGTTGGTCTCCCACGCATGTTTGTCAATTGGATGTGGATCTATAAGTTTCCATTGATCTCCATGTAACACAGCGATCCATTGGCTGCTAGACGACCAATTGTTTTCATTGTTTCCTGATGTTAACATTTTGACACGCCCCTCAATTATTTTGCAAGTTATTCCAATAAGTCTAAAACAAAAGATGAATAATTGAAGTTATTTACTATGCTGCCAATCATTTTTTATCATCATGATTATCATAGCGTACATATATTTACACCAATAAGGAAATGACTGTTACATTGTTTTACATCGAAGAAATGACACCATTCATGCACGTGGTGAACACCCAATAACCAAAATAACGGGTTATTTAGTATATTTATCTCGGGCATTGGCGTTATTTTGAAAAAAAATATGAGCATCATAACAGGCATTACTTATGATTTAACTTGTAAAATAATTTTTATTAGGAAATGGTGATGATGCGAGTAAAACCTCGACCATTAATTTTCAGTGAAGATGTTGGTTTGTCGTAGAAATGTGTCTTGCCTTCCTTAACCGGATTTGACACACTGTATTGAAGATCAGCAACACGACGAATGTGCTAAAGCAGGCAGGAACCGCTTACTCTTCCAGAGCACCTGAGTTCACTCTTGTTACGACTTGAGTTTGCGTTGTTGATTTCCGTTCGGCTGATTTTGTGTTTTGTAGTTCTTCGTGCTGTTTTTGTTTGTGTTTACCGGTTTCGTCGTTGCCTTTTCGGATTTTTTGACACTCGAATGCTTGAATGCTTTTTGCTTCATCAATATAAAGCACAACAGTTAAAACCCGTCCAAAGCATTTCGAGGAAACTAGCTATGCAGATAATCAGATCTACAATTGAACATATAAAAACTGACTAGATCGAATTTGAAGTAGAAAACACTGCCAACTTTGTGATAAACGATTGCTTATTCCGGTTCTGTGCAGAACAATGTACGGAACACCCGCATAAAAACTTATATAGATAAAAACCAGCTGTCAACAGTATAAACATCGAGAGAGCAAGAAAATAAAAAAAGACCGTTTTGTTTAATAATACCGTTGTATAAAGTATGTTGCTTTAATTTACTTTGCTTTCAAATGATAGTAGAGCTGCAAGTTTTATGTGATCATTACGAAATAAGCACATGTTTCCATTGTCATACCGTAATAGCTGTTTTTTCGCGGGCATATAATTTTTGCTTTTTTCGCGGTAGTTGGCAACTCGCGAAAATTTAAACCCGCGTAAATAAAATCTCGTATATATTTTGCGTAAAGTATATACTCACATATTGGTAATCGCTAAAATTGAATTCCGCGAAAAAAAATATCCCATTTTTAAAGAAATCCGCGAAATTTAGCTCCCGCGAAAAAAAACTGATACGGTAGTTAAACATACCTACATATCTTGTAAAATATGTGGGCACTTGGATCAACATGTTCCTCTGATAGCTCCAATCCTAGTAGATTTTTAGCTTCCCCTATTAAGTTCTTAGGTTCAGAAGTTATAACAGCATCAAAGATCAACTTGAGTTTACTCTTTTGGTCGACATATATTTTCTTGTCTTTCAGTCTAATTATGAGTTCCTTCAAAGTCATTTTGTTATTCGCCTACAAAAAGATTTTGTTCAAAACTTGTGAACTAAATCTAAATACAAATGTATTATAAGCCTTGCATATTTTCTAAAAGAAAGATGTAAATGAAATAATTGATTAAGATCATGAATCATCACTCATTATTAAACAAAAAAAATATGAACGCTATTTTTTGTACCTTTCAAATGCGTCATCTACCAGGACACACTTAACATTTCTTCATAGCTCAGATAAAAGTATTGTTCCTTGATTGATAAACTTGAAAAAAAAGTTTAAACTTACATCTACGGTACCATGTTTAATTCTACAATCCAAGCAACATGTATATGGAAGAGGTAATGGAATAAAATTCTTATTCATATGAATATGAGATGAAGTTTTTACACCAATGTCTTGAGCTTCTTGTAAGACATCAACGTCCGGGGTTTTAGAAAATAAATCTTTTCTTACTAGCTTTTTGTACTGATCCAGAATTAAATATATCTCATCGTCATCAAAATTTATTTCGTCTTTAGTTTCATTAGTGTTATCCTCACTTTCTAATTCATTTTCACTTTCTCTTTGCTCTATATTATGTATTGCGTCTTCGGTATTTTCACAGTTTGTGGGTTCTGGCGTTTCATTATCCATTCTGTCTTTATCGTCTGCCAATTTGTCACACTCGATTATTACGTCATTTCCTGTTTCGCCAGTTTTACTTTCGTCGATTTCACTGACGTCCCTGGCTAATGTTTCATTGCATTCGGACAAAGAAACAACCAAAATGCCGGTCGAGCTAGGAGGGACGTTTTCTATGAATTCATCTTCTACTTCATCAGCGCCAATTGCTACGTCATTACAACCGCCCTCATTTACCAAATCAATGTACG
Organism: Arcuatula senhousia; assembly: GCA_963971305.1. Taxonomy (NCBI): domain Eukaryota; kingdom Metazoa; phylum Mollusca; class Bivalvia; order Mytilida; family Mytilidae; genus Arcuatula; species Arcuatula senhousia. Next base: position 34,354,759 of record OZ020308.1, read on the forward strand.
AAACATCTTCAGTGATTAATCCTAAATTAGGCGCAATGTCAAAATGTAAGCCAGGTTCGGAAACCAAAATTCTATTTTCGTGACCTATAGATGTCGTCTGTTCATTTTCTGTTTCAAGGTTATCACCAACGGTCGTAACCAAGACCTGTGATTATAAAAGCATATACCACTTACATATATTGATAGCTTATCGTTTTTTCTCCTGTTGACAATATCGCAGTACTTGACAGCATATGAAGATAAAAGGTTTAATTTTATTCAAACAAATCTTTTAGATACAAATTAAGTCTTGACCTTTAATCAATTGACTGGAAGATATTTCAAGTCTTTGAAAACATTTAAACATTGCTTTATTTTTTTTCAATATACTTCGGGATTTCAAATCTTTGAAAACATTAAAACTTTATTTTATTTTTTTCTTAATATACCTTATCAGTTTATACTAGCATAAGAGTTCTTTTTAACTACCATTTACAAATGAAGTAAGAAATTATTATATATGCAATCAAATACAAACATCAGAACCTTGATATTTTCAAACTTCAAAACAATGCAATCATTCTAATAAGAATATTGACATTCTTAAATTCACCAGAGAATGCTTTGTAATTAACTTAAAGTAATTTATGGGCAGCCATTCGGGCAAAAATTAACAAAAATTTAAGTAACAGACGATAAACTTTAAACAGACACAAAAACACAAAAACAGACACCAATTTAAAATAAACAGACAAAAAATACAAAAAAAAACAGACTTTAAATTGTATAAACAGACAAACAAATACAAAAAACAGACATAAATTTTATAAACAGACAGACGATTATGTAAAACAGACACAAAATACATAAAGAGACATAAAAGTTTACAAACAGACAACCGTAAATAGCCAAACAGACGTTTTTAAAAACAGACCTAAAAGAGGGCGTGACGATAGGGTGTTGATAATTTGTGAAACCCGAACCCGAACTAAGTTTTCAAAACTAAAAGAAATTAAATTGAATTTGACGCCGTTTAAATAACAATTTCAGAAAAATGAATGTCTATAAGTTATTATCGTAAGAAAAAATATTTCAATTTAGTGAAAATATATTATTTTGACACCTATTTGAAACTAATCGATCCAAAGTTGATATTTTGTGTAACCAGGCTGGTGTCGATCTGATCGATATTCAGGATCTTAGTGGAAAAAACCCAAAGATTATCATTTTACTCTTTCAACCTTTCAACTGAGAACAAATAGAAGAAGGGTACACTGTTTTACCCTTGTCCGTCCTTTCGTCCGTGTCCGTCCGTCCGTCCGTAAAAAAAAAATTCCGGTGCAGTTCTCTAACCAACTAAATGAGATAGAGTTCTGATATTTTGTAATCAGCTTTATCCTATAGTACCATATGGTGTATACCGATATTATGCTCCTAGATAGTCTACTTCCTGTTTACTGAATACTTAAGTTTTTACACATTATAAACATATCAAATGCAAAATTTCCGTTTCAGTTTCCAAAACAACTACATGAGATATAGGTCTGATATTTTGTAATCAGCTTTTTCCTTTAATAACATATGGGGTATAGCAATTTTATGTTCCTAGGTCAACTACTTCCTGTTTATTGAGTATTTTAACTTGTATGCCTGACTTTGTTTGGGGAGCGGGGGTATCACTAGTGAGCATAAGCTCACAGATTTACTTGTTTGCTATGTCTCAGTATATTGTGTTATGTAAACTATATTTTTCATCTTTCAGGTTTGTATTGTTAAGGTTTTAAGATGACTTTCTTCTACTGAATGCATTCCAAAATAAAAAAGGAAATTCTACAGTGTCCTTTTCATAGATTTTTGCTAAATTTTGTGATATTAAATGTTAATAATACATTTGTTTTCAATACATGGAGTATTAATGCTCTATCTTTCATCTTTTATACAAAGTATAATACACCAGCTATATTTTCATATGACATAGAGTATTAATACTCTATCTCGATCACCAAATGCATAGGGTATTAATACTCTATCAGTTTCCTGGGCTTTACATAGGGTAATAATACTGTATCTTTTTCTTTATATAAAGAGTATTAATACTCTATACCCAAAAAAATTATGAAGAGTGTCGACACTATTTACCTGTTTTATCTATCAATGCAAAGAGAATGATTGAAGTAAAATTAAATATAAGTAAAAAAGTATATTACTAATGTATTGATTTGATATTTTCAGTAGGGTTTGTTAGTACAACCAATGAATTTAATACTTTAACAGTTTTTTTTTCTATTTGATTTGGGGGGCTTATGATGAAATTTGGAATAAAAAGGCAGGACAGTGCTTTGAATTAAAATATAGGCTGCTGGCATGATGGTATTTTTTGCTTAAATTTTATAGCTTTCAAATAAAAAAAATCCAGGCTTTGCTTTTTCCAATAAAAAGCTACGCCGAGCGCAGCATGATACGACCGCAACACGTTGAACCCTGAACGTTGGAGGCCAAATATGAATATTCACATGCAGCCAATGGTGGACTAATAAAGCTTTTTGACACATGCACCCCGTGGTGGACTTTAAAATGCATATTAGACACATATATATTTACATCAACATCTACATGATCTAGTAGAGAAAGTCCTATATCAATTGAAAATGCTTTAATATATATCTTAGTTAAACTTGAGTTCGCAAATAAGAAGTACAGTTAGTAATAATATAATTAATTATTTTGTTAAATTTTGTTTTTCATGGTTTTCAAATACAAACTTTTCTGCTAAATACAGGTTTCATATACGCGTAATATATGATGTTTTTACTGAAAAAAAAACATGTGCAAAGAATACTATCTGTTTATTTACTTTATCAATAAGTTAATCCGGTAAGAACCATGGTGTGAAAATTGGATTAAGTGTCAGGTGGTTAATGCATGTGCAGTAAGTATTATGAATAATCTGGTGGCTATGATCATGTTGATAATTCTGTTAGCCCTTCAGATTAACATTATTTTCTGAAGTGACCTTCACACATTACGAAAGCAATAATAAACATTACTTAAATTATTATAACAAAATATAGAAAATTTTGAAATAATACATGGAATAACTGAAATAGAAAAGACAAACACATTTCATCATAATGAACAATCTGCTTCAAACGTACAAGTGTATTTTTTATATTGCCGTATTGAAAATGTAATGAAAGCTTTTCATAAAGTTGCATCTTTTCTCAGCCTCTTTAGTCATCAAGCCATTGACCTGAAATTAAGAAAAAAATATTTTCAATAACAACTTAATATTTCAAGGATGTTAAATAAAAGACAAAAAATGCTTTCGATACAATTTTCATTACCAGGACGATCATTGTTTAAAATCAGGTTCATAATAATTCAAATTATTTTATATGTACTTGCGATTTGAAACTTATAATAAAATCTATAAATAATCTGTAATATTCTTGTATACATTCACCAACTTTTTTTTTTCTTTTTAATGCAGTTTAAATTAAATTGAAAGTCAACCATTTTTTTATGTTGATAGCTACCACAAATTTTGAATGACTATAACCATTAATAGCTTATTAACTTTAAGGCGTCAATCTCCATGATCATGTTTTAAAAATTTAGGAAAATCATTATTAAATACTAAAAATATTTTAATATATAAACTGTCTTTTGATAAAGAAAATGTCCATGGTTGAAGACTTTATAGAAAAATATTTACTCAGCCAATATATCAGCTTTTAATTTCAAAAGTCTTTGAGAAGACAAATTATCAAAAGATTAAACAAGCCAATATATACATGTATTAATTTTTTTCCAAAATATATGGATATACAAATATCAATAAATAAATTGATATATTGTTGACCGATTTTAATTTTCCTTCCATATCAGTAGACATATATCTATATACCATGTACTTACAAAATGCAAATTGTTAATGTAGCTCCTTGCATATAATCTCAACGGTGAGTGTACTGTCTGAAATTCCTGCTTTGTGATACAGTTTTCTTTTAATATGCCATTTTCAATACATGATAATACACAACTGAATAATAAATGCCTGAAGTGGTAATAAGAGAGGTATGATGTAATTTCTTGAGTAAACACAAGTCAATTGACCAACAGATCATGTCTACTGATATTGATATAGTTGCTTTATCTATAACAGATTAATGGTGTTTTCTTAGTTTGCCATATTTCCTAAATGTTGCAGATATCACATATATAATTTAGGAAAACATAGAATACAAAGTCGGTTGGTAAAACATGTTATAGTTTTTAGAAAATAAAAAATAAGTTTATTCATGATTTAATGAAAATAATGATAATAATAAAAATTAATAATTTTAACTGTCGATTATCCTTTAAGATTTCTTGAAGGAACAAATAGATGTTAACTGCAAAGTTTATGTGTCACATAAGAGGAGAAAATTGACATAATACTTTGGTATATATATTTACAAAAGTAGTGAATCAGAGACATAGACAAAATTGCAAAATAAAATGACGCCAAAAGGTATATATACCACAATTTCTTCACAAATCAAATAATTTCATTCTTTTCAAATTGATGGGAATAATTTAGGGTATTTTATAGTAAATAATTAAAAAGGCATCAAATGCTATTATTTAATCGAAATGGTATAAACATCTGTTATAATAAATGCGTGGCATTATTTTTTAATCTCAATAGAATCTTCTTTTTAATGTAAGCAAATTGAAACCGGAACATTAAAAATATATAAATTTAGAACCCTATTTCTTTTCGATATGTCCAACTTTCATGAAGATAATTTTGAAATATAACCAAAATAAATTGGTGGGAGCTGTAGATATGTGTAACTGTCTTACAAGTGGTAAATTATATAATTTATAATTGGATCTAATGATAAAGAGGTAAGAGATTTCTTTGGTATCCAGCTAATTTCATAGACTGGGATGAGAAAAGTAGAGGTGTGTAAAATTATACAACTAATCTGGTTTGTAAGAAGAAAGGCTCTGTTTGTTTTTTCATGCAGTGAATTGACCCACGGTTGCATTATAAATTCAATATGTAATATCTGCTGCATACTGAATTCATAATTTTGGAAAAAATAGAATACAAAGTCACTTGATAAAAAGTTTTATAGTTTTGAGCAAACAAAAAATAAATTTATTCATAAATTATCATTATTGTATATTTGTGTTTGCATTCTATTGCATGTGTTTTGCTTTCACTATAAATATTCATTCATTCATTCGTTCTTAATGTAAATTATACAGAATGAAATTTCCTGTCTAATTCTTTGCACATTTTTTGACATTTTATATCTGCTTGGCAGACAATCCCTATAAACATCATTGTGATACTGATTTTATATAAACATGTCATAAAAAATCTCTTAAAACAATTTAATATGTTCTCTTTCAATTCAAAAATGAAATTCATATTTTCACTTTTCTTTGATGCAATCATCACATACATTATGATACACAACAAAATTATAATAAACAAGAAGCAGTGAAAAGTCATATAACAAGTATGATATAATCACTTGTGCAACCATGGGTCATCTGACCACATGTAGAAACCAACAGAGCCTAAATACCAGACTAGTTGTATAATTTTACACATTTCTACTTTTATCATCCCAGTCTATGAAATCAGCTGGCTACATAAGAAAGAAATACATGTATCATATCTCAACATCATTAGATCCAATTATAAATTATATAATAAACCACTTGTAAGACAGTCAAAACCACAGCAAGACATATCTACAGCTCCCGCAATTTATTATGGTTATATTTCAAAACTATCTTCATGAAAGTTGGACATATAATCAATGGATTTTTTAAAGAAATAATTAAGGTTTTAGTATCTATTTGCGTACGTCATAAAGAAGATTCTATCACAATGCAAATAATGCCACACATTTTTGTCTCGTCTGCGACGAATAGTCACTGAAGGCGAGACAGAGGTTTTACTTTCCGACGGCAGTGGCGGCGGCGTAAATTGTTTGTAAGATTTTTGTGGACAATGAATTGTTTGAAAAGTATTATAGCTGATATTGGATATACAAACAGTTCAGGTTATGGTCTACGCAACTGTCACCATGCCGTGTGACCCTGACCCTATTTTTACGCTCTTGTGACTCTGTGAACTTAGGTCTTTTTCAGGCTGTAAACTTTTTTGTAAGACTTTTGTGGACTACCGTATAGTGGGTTATTTTCGCGGCGGTTTAATTTATGCTTATTTTCGCGGATCAATGACAAACGCGAAAATAAAACCAGTGAAATTTTTAAGGTAAAGACAGTCATTTAGTGATTCCTATAAAATTACCCCCGCGAAAATAACCCGCTATACGGAATGAAGTGCTAGAAAAGAATAATAGCTAGGCATCTGATATTGGGTATACAGACACTCATTGTGTTTATATCAAGAAATAAAAGCTTAGGTGGTTGCTTAAAGTGATGGTGTCGGCAGGTAGGACATACTTTTAGTGGCCACACTTGTTATAACAAATGTTTATTTATATCATTGCAATTAAACGATAGCTTTTGATACATTTTTAAAACATAAATTACAAAATACCTTGATTTATTCCCATCAATTGAAAAAAAAAATATTTGACATGTGAGCAACTTGCAGTATACCTTTTGGAACTTGTTTTGCAATTTTGTTTATGTCTCTGATTTACCACTTTCGTAAATGAATATACCAAAAAGTAAAAGGAATCTTCACTGCTTAATTAAGTATTATGTCAATGTTCTCTACTTATACGGCACATAAAACTTTGCAATTAACATCGACTTGTTTCTTGAACAAATCGTAAAATGGTGGCAAAAGTAAATATTAAATTTGATTATTATCATTAGTTTAATTACGAACAAATTTATTTCATCTTTTCTCAAAACTATAAAACATTTTACCAACTGACTTTGTATTCTGTTTTCGAAAATTATAATTTAAATATATTTATTATCTGTCACATTCAGGAAATATGGAAAAAAAAAAGAAAAACCCAATTTTTTCTGCTATAGATGAAACAACTATTTCACTATCAGTAGACATGATCAATCGGTTGGTCAATTGACTTGTGTTTACTCAAGAAATTACATCATACCTCTCTTATTACTGCTTCATGCATTCATTATTCAGTTGTGTATTATTATGTTTGATAATGGCAAATTAAAAGAAAATTGTATCAGAGTGAAAATATTCATCTTTTGAATTGGAAATGTGCAGTTTTAAAATTCTGCATTCTAACAACATGCATACATAAGGATATTTAAAAAAGCAGGAATTTCAGAAAGTACACTCACCGTTGAGATTATATGCAAGGAGCTACATTTGTATAATTTGCATTTTGTAAGTACAAGGTATATAGATGTATGTTTCTAAAATTGGTAAACAATACATGCAATATGTAAATTTATTTATTGATGTTTGTATTTCCATATATATTGGAAAAAAAAACTTAAGACATTATATTAGCTTGTTAAATCTTTAAATCATTTTTCTTTTCAAAGACTTTTGAAAGAAGCAAAGAGGCACCAATGGGGCATTCAAGTTTCAAAAGTCCTGAAGGGCAACGACAAAACCGGTAAACATGAACAAGAACAGCATGAAGACACACAAAACACACAATATACAGAATGGAAATCAACAACGCGAAACAACAGTGAACTCAGATGCTCTGGAAAAGTTATAGATATTGACTGAATGAATATTTTTTATATAAGATCTTCAACCATGGAAATTTTCCTTATCAAAAGACAGTTTATTAATAATATTTGTAGTATTTTTATAAAAAACACTCCTAAATTTTTGAAACATGATCAAGGAAATTGACGCCTTAAAGTCAATAAGCAATTAATGATTTCTATATTGTAAAAGTGTTGTAACTATCAACTTCAAAAATAAATTGGTTGACTTTCAATTTAATTTTGATTGAATTAAAAAGAAAAAAAGATGGTTAATGTATACAAGAATATTACAGATTATTAATAAATTTTATTATAAGTTAAAAATCCCATGTACATATAAAATATTTGAATTATTATGGACCTGATTTCATTCAATGCTTGTCCTGGTACATGAGAATTGTTTCTAAAACTCTTTCTATTCTTTTATTTATCAACCTGGAATTGTAAAGTTGTATAGAAAATAATTAATCTTAATTTCAGGTCAATGTCTAGATGACGACAAGAGGCTGAACAAACATAAAACTTTTTGAAAAGCTTTCGATACTTTTTTATAAGGCAATATAGAAAATAAACTAGTACATTTTAAGCAGATTGTTCATTAAAATGAAATGTCTTTGTCTTTTTTTTGTATTTTACTTATTACATGTATTATTTCGAAATCATCCAAAACCAGAATATATTGATGCCAGATAGTAAATTTCTATATTTTGTTATACAATGTAATTATTAAGTAATTTTATATTGGCTGAGTAAATATTTTTTATATAAAATCTACAACCATGGACATTTTCTTTATCAAAAGACAGTTTACGGTATATAAAATGTAATTAATTATGACATTCCTAAATTAAAAAAAAATGATCATGGAAATTGACACCTTAAAGTAAATAAGCTATTAACGGTTTCATTCATTCTAAATTTGTGGTAGCTATCAACATCAAAAATAAATTGGTTGACTTGCAATTTAATTTTAACTGTATACAAGAATATTACAGATTATTAATAGATTTTATAATAAGATTAAAATCGCAAGTACACATAAAATTATTTGAATTATTATGAACCTGATATCATTCAATGATCGGGTAATGAAAATTGTATCGAAAGCATTTTTTGTCTTTTATTTAATATCCTGGAAATATAAAGTTGTTATTGAAAATATTTTTTTCTAAATTTCAGGTCAATTGCTTGATGACGAAAGAGGCTGAGAAAAGATCATACAACTTTATGAAAAGCTTTCATTACATTTTCAAAAATACACTAGTACATTTGAAGCAGATTGTTCATTTTGATGAAAAGTGTTTGTCTTTTTCATTTCAGTTATTACATGTATTATTTCAAAATCTTCCAAAACCAGAATATATCGATGCCAGATAGTAAATTTCTATATTTTGTTATAATCATTTAAGTAATGTTTATTATTGCTTTCGTCATGTGTGAAGGTCACTTCAGAAAATAATGTTAATCTGAAGGGCTAACAGAATTATCATCATGATCATAGCCACCAGATTATTCATAATACTTATTACACATGTATTAACCAACTGATACTTAATCCAATTTTCACACCATGGTTCTTACCAGATTAACTTATTGATAAAGTAAATATACAGATAGTATTCTCTGTACATGTTTTTGACAGAAAATACATCATATATTACACGTATATAAACATGTATTTAGCAGAAAAGGTTGTATATGAAAACCATGAAAAACAAAATATAACAAAATATCTAATTATATAATTACTTATTGTACTTCTAATTTGAGAACTCAAGTTTAACTAAGTTATAAATTAAAACAGATACCAAATAGTACTGAATGTATTTATTTTTTTAAAGTGTAGGACTACTGTAAAAGGGGATAATTTCACGTGGTTTATATTTGCGTTTTCAGTCCCAAAAATGCATTTGCGAGGGTTTGATTTTGCGTTTTATAAGATCATGGTATATTTGGTCCTTTTTAAATATAATTTACGCGAGCGGATATTTTCGCGAATTTGTTATGATCGCAAAATTAGCAAAAAAAAAAACTCGCAAAAATTTCCCCTTATACAGTATTTGACCTCCTAATTTATATGCTTAAACTTTGTCCGTGCCTATTTTTTGGATTATCCAAAATGAATTTATTTTATTATATTAAATAAAATTATTAAAAGGTGTTTTCTATCACACAATTGTGTAATTTTCAAGGTTTTAGGACAATATGCCTAAAACAGTCTCTATTTTTTTTAAGTAATTAGTAGAAAAAAAATAAAGTATGCCAGAGAATTTACTCATAATTTTTTTAATTATATTTCAGCCATTTATTGTAGTGATATGAACGCCGTGTACCATGTTCGATATGGATACTCAAAGAAAGTGAGAAAAAAATTTTAGCGTATAAATTTGGATGTTGTATAGTCGTACAATTTAATAAAGAATTAAATCGAACAAGAATTTTTTGGTATCATAAAATCTTGCCTTACCCATTTGGTAAAATGTCTGTACCAAGTCTATACCATAATGATCTTGGATATCTTAAAATATTACCTGAATATATATTTTTTCTATCAAATTCAAGAAGGTTTTTAAGTTTATTATTATAACTCAAGATAAATCTATTAATGTTAGACATTTTATGTCTAATATTTTTTGCTAAATAATTCAGTTGTGTTAAGGTAATTCAAAAACTTCTGAACTTGAATCAATCTCAAATGTCCATAAGAAAATACAAAATAAGGCAGACTTACTGTAGAAATTAACGATCACAATTGTCCTGACTAGGTACAGGCATTTATAAAATGTTGGGTTAAACAAGGTTAAATGGTGCAAAACCTCCCTCTTCCATTGTGATCTCAGGGTCCGTTAGCAATAAAAGACACAACACAGTTGTGACACATAATAGGGATATTTTAATTAGATACATGTTAAGATGATCGAAATTAAGCTAACTCAATGCATCAGATCATTACTCCAGCAAATAATGCTATTGGAAGACTTACAGACTGATTATAGCTAACAGATTTTTTGTGAAACAAATTAATTGACTATAACTACTAAACAGTAAATCCAATTTTCTCTCCATGCTTCTAACTGTATAGAAACTACAACAACATCATTTATTGCACAGTCATGTTGTTATCAGTTAAAACTTACACATAAAAAATATTGCATGGACATGAAATATATTACATGTTAGTAGCAGGCAAGTTAAATGTATTTGAATAAGACTTTTTAAAGTATTAAATTAATTGGTTGTACTAACAAACCCTACTGAAAATTTCAAAACAAATATAACCTGGTACTAAATAAACACATCTCTTTATAAAACTGTATGACTATGCCACATCCAAATTAATATATTAGTAATATACTTTTATACTAATATTTCATTTTATTTCAATCATACTCTTTGCATTGATAAAGAAATCAGGAACAGAGTGTCGACACTCTTGAATTTTTTTTTGTGATAGAGTATTAATACTCCATATATTTAGAAATAGATAGAGTATTATTACTCTATGTATAGCCTGGAAAAGTGAAAGAGTATTAATACTTTATGTATCGGGGAAACGAGATAGAGTATTAATACTCTATGTCTTATGAAAATATAGAAGGTGTATTAATACTATGTATAAAAGTTGAAAGATAGAGCATTAATACTCTGTGCATTAAAAACAAATGTAATATAAACATAAAATATCACATTTTTTTAGAAATATCACATTTTTTAGCAAAAAGCTATAAAAAGGACACTGTAGAATTTCCTTTTTTATTTTGGAATGCATTCTAGGTATTTCATTGATACTTATAGAATTGGGGGTCGATGCGACTCACGTTAGTTACAATGACATTCTGGGCGCTGTTTACACGATTTAAACACGTAAAATAGAACGCTAAAAGAGCACAAATCTTTCGCTAGACAGATGTTGCACGTACGTTTCTGCATTTAACTCTTAACTACTTTCCAATTTTGATTAAGACTCATTGATAAATTAAAACGTTTCCTCTTCTTTTTAGATTCAAACCAATTTGAATATATAGAAACAATGAGTCTTTTGGTGAAATCATCTAGTGATGATTCCTCTTTTCCACACTGCCACAACAAATAGGAATTCAGGAGAATATGAATTTGAGTAGAAATGTGCGGTTTCGGCAACATATAAATATATAAAACTATATACCGGTATATTATCGCATTAAGATGTGTTACACAAATAAATATCCAAAATCTTTTTTTTTATTTATAAACTCCCGTATGTGACTTTTTTTTTGGAATTCAAAACCGTTCATCTATTTTTCTCGAAGCATTGTGTTTAAGGTGGCTCGATGCTTTTCTACTGAGCATCTTTTTGCACATATTGGTGTTTTGTATAAAATTGATAAATTAACTGGATATTGCAGACAAAATCTATATATTATGATATATTTTAACAAATTACAAGCAATTGTAATACAAAAAAGGTCTTTTTAATCATTTTTCGAATTTCCCGTACTAAATTAAAGGGAGATAATTTGTATAGAATAAATAGGAAAATTTTTCAATTTTCTTGAATATCTTGAAAAAATGAATGGTGACCCTATGTTTTTTTCATGAAATTTCGAAGAGCTTTAGAAAAAGGACTTTCCTTCAGATTTTGAGCTGATTCTATAGTAGGAATTCTTTTTTAAGTGCCTCTATAGCTTTTCTCCTTACATATTTAAAATAAAAATATTGAAAGGACAAGGTACGGTAAGGCCCGTATTTGGCCCCTCTTAAACTGAAAAATAGAAAACTGATCTAGAGAAAAGTCCTTTTGTTATTTATTAAGTCAAATGAATGAAGAAGATAAAACAACTAAATTTATCAGAATTTTTCATGTTTATTATTTGAAATTGCTTGTCAAAACATGGTGAATATGTATGATTTCTTTCAAATTCTTGTAAAATGGACAATATTTGGGTAATATTTTCAATTTTTAGATGCCAGCGACTACTTAGACCACAGTTATTGTTTATGAACTTTAATTTGCACTATAAAATGGTTATAAATCAGTTGAGAAATCCATGGTCTACGTTGTCGCTGGTCATTAAAAATAACAAAATAAGCATGAAAAATGACATATTTCGACGATTTTGATACTTTTGGACTACTTTCAGACTCTATAAAATTGAAATTAGAGTAGATGATGGAAAATGTTTACCATTGCCAAAAAGTTTAATCATCTTACTTGAAACCTTAATGATATTCATTTACTTTGGATTTGATTTTCTTTAAATAGGGGGGGGCAAATATGGCCCTTACTGTACCGTGTCCTTTTGCTATTTTTAGAAAGCTGCTAGAGCTTTAAAATGAACGGTGACCCCCTCTTTTTATTTGATATTTTTCATCTATGCATTAAGGTCTATCAATGTGCCAAAAACGAATAAAATCTATAGTAGAATTTTAATAGCCCCGAGACACCTTAAATAGAAAAAAGTTGCGTTTTAAAACATTCGGTACTGTTTCGGGTTTATGTTACACTCAATTACCGACACCCGATCGTCACGCCCTCTTTTAGGTCTGTTTTTAAAAACGTCTGTTTGGCTATTTACGGTTGTCTGTTTGTAAACTTTTGTCTGTTTGTGTATTTTTTTGTGTCTGTTTTACATATTCGTCTGTCTGTTTATATAATTTATGTCTGTTTTTTGTATTTGTTTGTCTGTTTATAAAATTTCAAGTCTGTTTATGTTTTTTTTTGTCTGTTTATTCAAATTGGTGTCTGTTTTTTTTTGTGATTTTGTGTCTGTTTTAAAGTTTATTGTCTGTTTCTTATTTTTTTGTTAATTTTTGCCCGAATGGCTGCCCATAGTAATTGGCAAAAATATTTTGAAGAAATTAAGGAAATCATCCAAAAACATCATATCACTACTGAATCGGACAACATTTAATAAACAAGTACTTAATTCACTTTACTCTTAAAGTGTCCAATGTGTAAGGAAAGTCAGTATATTTTCCTTCAATAACGAAATCATGGTCATCACGTAAAATTTTGCGTATATTACACACTTTTTTATTTTAAGATAAGATATTATTTACAGAAATTATTTCTGTATGTTAAATTTATAGTTCATTTAAACTTGTCTTATTGTTTTAACGTTTTTATTTTGATAAGCTTTAAGGTTAAGCGTGGCAATTGGGTCCAAAATTAATTTGTCAATAGATTTTCTTCAAAATTGGCATAAATGCCCAAAATGCTTTTTTCATAATTTGATTAAAAATTTATGGGTTTCTTCCCTACTTTTCGAGATATATCAATTTAAAGTATCAAAATTTTACTATGAATTATTAAGGAGAAGCCATTAAAAAATGATCCATTACTTTTTTTCCTGTCATTAGATTTCCCTCAATTTAGAATTTATACTTCTTTTGGAATACAAATTTTAATCATATTGATAAAATGTGCCTAAACAAGGTATAAAGATGCTGAAAACACAAACTTTCAAAATATTTTTCAAATTTCGTTTTATTTTGGGCAAGTCATATGACAACTGTCCTTCTCTACCTTAATGGAAAAAAACAATTTAACATCAGATAATCATACACGTAATATACTCATTGATCTTTGCAATTTTTTGCAAATCCATCCAGATATTTTTTTAGCTAAAACTCTGATTTTTCTTGCACTGAAAAACGTCAAACATGTTTTGAATTAAATTTTATTTTCATTTGTAGGTATTGTTCTATACCATTTAGGTGGCAACGTGTGATGCTAACGCATTCACAAAATTTAACTTGTAGCTTGTTTCACTTATTTCACTTATTTAAAGCTAATCTCGTTAGTTAATAATGTGTTTTGATACTGTGAAGGTCCTTTTACACAACCTTCACGGAATAGCTTGCATGTGTTTACTTAGAAACACCCAGAAGTTTTGTAAACTAATGATTTGAACTAATTTTAAACATGTTTACAAATAAATAATATTTTTCATACCTTATGATCATAAACTTCTTCAATGTCTTTCATTGAAACGCTCTGAAGAAAATCAGATATAAAGGTTTCTTCCTTCATGTTTTTATCATTAACCATTTTATTGTCTTCGTTAGAAATGAAAGTTTCGACACTAGATATTGCTTTTGATACATCAGGCACACATGATTCCATCTTTTGCTGTCGACTAGAAACGCTTCCCATTTTCTATTTTGTTGCCAACTTTAGTATAGATAATCAAAAGTGCTATTTTCTTTCGCAACTAAAAACCCATCCCATAAAATGCGCCCATCTACGTGTAAACAGTTAAACATAACGTATTCCTCTGACAATTAAAAACATCCCATGGAGTATTGCTCTTTAGAAATACAATAAAATACATATTTTTTTGCTGCCAAATATAATAATGTGTGATATTTATAAAGCATACCTGTTACTGTATTCAGTGACTAAAACATAAGTATAAAGATTCTGTATTGATTTTAGACATCTAAACAATAACACTTGATAGGGCGTTTATAGTATATTCAATGGGATTTTAAATTGTGGATGGTATCTTATTTATCATCGAACATCGTCTATTGTTTTAAAATATTCTTTGATAAAAACAAGATATCTTTATGTAACTTTTAATAATGTATGAAATTTAGGTACCTTTAAATCTGATACATGTGTATTCAAAATTTGACTTTCCACACCCTCACTTTGAAATGGATGCATGCAACAGATTTCATCGTGTAAACATGGACATTTTTTTAGGATCATGAAACCTTTCTCTTAATAGAACATTGCTATATTCCTGAAATTAAATGCATGCAGCGTTTGTAGTGATGACCTTCCAAATGATTTATGTAGAGGCCATATGCTAATTAATTAGATTAAAAAGCACTCTTTAGAGCACAATAAAAATATCATGAAATCAAACATAGATTTAATGCAACAAAAGTTCCATGAAATTAACGCCATTGTGAGTAACAATCTTTAGATGTGAAACTACAGCTCGTGATATAATTCGAGATCCAGAAAAACTAAAATGAATTAAAGCATACACCTTTCTCTAGAGCTTTCTGAGGGCCAATCCATGAATATTCAAGATAAAACGTACACAAAGAGATTGGATTTATATTTAGATAAATAGTAAACAAAGAGATATGAATTGTGTCACTCTGTATTAGATAAAAAAATATACAAACTGAGATAAAATCAGACTTTCAATACTGGATAAATATTTAACAAAGTGAAAAAAAAAATCATATACCGGTATATCTGACTTAATATGATAATAATGATATACAATCAAAAAAAGTTTATCAGTGGATTTACGAATGCTTATTATTAATCTTTGTATGAATTTTGGATTGTAACAAGCGTTACAGTAAAAGTGTCATGACGGTCGAGTTTGGCCAAGGCTTCAGGCTAATATTTATGACGTGTGAATGCTAAGCTTTTCTCACATTTCATTATCTGTTCGTGGGCTCTTTGGTGGTAATAAGATTCTTTAAACTTTCTAGTTCTACAGTTTATTATACACACATAATAAAAGTATCCACAATCATTTTTACATTCAGTTTAAACAAAGTGCAGGATGAATTTGAATTCATCTTTAAATCTTAACTCGGTAAAAAAACATATGTCATTGCTTCTGTTTATATATAAAAAAAGATGAATTAAAATTTATAGTAGGACACCATACGTTTTCAGTTATTCAAGACTTAAGGTGTCTCGGGGCTATTATAATTCTACTATAGATTATTTTTCATTTTTGGTACATTGATAGACCTTAATTTATAGATAAAAAAATATAAAATAAAAAGAGGGGTCATCGTTCATTTAAGAACTCTAGTTGCATTCTAAAAATGGCAAAGTTTCAATATTTTTTATATAGAATATATAGGGAGTAAAGCTATAGAGGCACCTAATGCAGAATTCCTACTATAGATTCAGCTCAAAATCTGATAGAAAGTCACTTTTCTAAAGCTCTTCAAATTTCTATGAAAAAAAAAACATAGGGTCACCGTTCAATCTTTCAAGATATTCATGAAAATTGAAAATTTCCTATTCATTCTATATAAATTATCTCCCTTTGATTTAGTGCGGGAAATTCTAAAAAGGATTAAAAAGACCTTGCTCGCAGTTTGATAAAATATATTATATGTAATATAGTTTTTGTCTGCCATATCCAGTTAGTTAATCAGTTTCATAAAAAAATAACAATATGTGCAAAAAGATGCTCAGTTTAAAAGCCTCGAGCCACCTTAACAACTAGCACTATGACTTCTCCAAGGAACTCCTGTGTAGGCAAAGTACTCCGTATTCACAAAAACATCAAGAACTGCATAGATACCATTTGGCTAACAACATCAGTTCCAAAACATCGATACATTTCATAACACAAGAACTGGCTATACCTGCGTAGGTTACGACTAAACCAGTCAATTCTGACAGTCCACTTAGAACATTATGCAATCACAAACAACACGAAAACTGGCTATACATGTGAAGGCTACAGCTGAATCAGTCAATCCTGACAGTTCATAAAAAGGCAAAACTACTGCATCATTAACACAAAGTTATTACTCATAATAACCGAACACATATACTATACTACCAATCCTCAAAACATCAACCTCTAACAATTTCTAAAGTAAAAATTGCTCATAACTGAAAACCTAAGGGTCTTATACAGTAACCAACGCCAAAATTGCACCCAACAATTACTAGGAATTAACATTCCAATCAGCATATTTGATCTTTATAATGAACACCAAACGGCACCAAAAACCTATTTACCAAATTAAATGACAAGAATTTGACAATTAGCATCCTCTGAATTTAACCACAAACGAAACCTGATATCTCTGCACCTTTTCCACTTAACAAAACACCGATAAAGATTATCTAATGCAATACATAGGACTTAAACTATAAATCTAGCTAAATGATATACGAAATATATAACAAAAAACTTATTACTACAATTCATGAAAAATACACTTTGACAAAAGTAACAGTATATCTAGTTTAAATGTTGTTTCATAACCACCATTTTGTTCTATTTTTGTCTTTGTGAACAATATATTTAAAAATATTGGAAGTCAACTAAAAGTATTGAAAAAGTTTTCGTAAGCTTAAATTCCGAAAAGGGAAATTTAATCCAGCAAAAAACATATCGATTATATGCAGTGTAAGGAAAGCAATCTGTTGTTGAAAGCGATATCGAATTAAGACAATCGGCAGATTAAAAAAAACACTATTTGTTAAAGGTGCCAGTCGCCCCATACTACCGGCAGGCTGGGGTGTGCTTGCTCTGGGATACATCTGCATCAACATTAATTTCTATTTGTTAAATACACCATATGAGTCATAGCAAAGACAAAAACAAAAACATGTAAAATACAAAACATATACAGAAAACAACAGAGTATACAGAACATTAACATAGGGTGTTATAGTTTTTAGAACATTTTGACCAATATGGACCCTATTTTCGTAGTATTTTGCTTTATAAAGTTGCATACATTTGGAATCGGTTATAAATTGGGATTCAAAATTCGTTGCATATGAATAATTTGATTATTTAAGTCGATGCTTTGATTTAAATTTAATTTAATAAACATAGTATGTCTTTATTGTTTGTTTATGTTACATTACAGAAGAAAATGATATTCTTTTATATAATTGATGCCTAAAGGTATTTACAGTTATTTTGTAAAATAATAAGTATACACTACAATAGTATACTCTCTCAAAAAAGTAACGCAACATATAAAGATATTTAAAATACAATGGAAATAAAAACTATTGAATTTCAACTAAAAAATGTCGTACGAATATGAAATTTTGCAGAATCATTTAGAAATGATTAGTCTTACGTGTGATATAAACAAAAGTCAAATTTACCAGCCAACAAAGGCGCAGCGCCAACTGTAGTAATATCGTCTAAATGATAAAATTACGACTTCACTTGTGTTCTCTCGGTTTCTAACAAAACGCTGCATACGATATTCTGGCTCCCATTTTCACACATATTGAAGCCTTTGCTCCCATACCCCACGTTTTTAAAAATATCGGATGGCGCTGGCGCTTGCGCTTATCCAACTTTGAAAAATCATAGAAATTGATAGTCTCAGCTAACATCCAGTAATTCTGGTAACCAATATTTGAAACGGTTACTTTTTTGGTTCCATAACCATGCAACAATCTTCTTTTCTTCGATACCATCATTATCATAACGATAATCCCGTCTTAAGTGGTTAACATCAGGCTCAACATGAGGCGTGGATTTCCCCCGCACACGACATATCGGTTGAAGGAGTTTTGAAAAAGGGAATTCGCCTTTGATTCTATTACGTCATACTCATTTCCGGTACAAAATGAGATTGTGCTGCGCATCCACGACCATCAGTGTGCTTGCATCGCTTGAAGAAGTCGGACGTTGTCTGACCAAGAAGCGACCATTTTATTATTTAAATAAAATATTTTGTATGTCAACGCCGTTGGCTTTAAAATATAAAGATTGAAATATATGTCAACGTTGTTGACTTAAAACAATATATTAGTCATTTTATTGACTTTTATTCGTATCTGATTTAAAATACGAAAATAAAAATACGAAACTGTGCGTAGTAATATTGTTTTCGCACGAGAAAAGATGGCGCAGCAGATGATACGTACTGATAATAAATCAGACAAACAGCCGCTGGCTGAAGACATACTTGATGAAAATTCTAACAAAAAGGTTGACAAGGGTAAAAAGCCCATGAGTAGAAGGTCGTCTACCGCTAAAACCCCAGCTAATGCTGGTAATCAGTCGTCTTCGGCTCCAAAAACATCGAGCAAACCCAGAGAAGCCGATACCCCATCTAGTAGTCTTAGGCCTGGTCCTAGTAATTCGTCAAGTGACCAAATTTTGTCAGTGCTTCATGCTATTCAGTCGGGTCAAAATGAACAGAATAAAAAAATCGATGATTTGACATCTAGAATTAATGACTTAGAAAATTATGATTATCAATATCATGATTATGACAATGGTTATGAAAATGTTAGCCAGTATGACAATGATGATGATATGTCAGAGGTTCATGAAAGTAATGAGAATCAAGAGAATGAAACTGCCAAAAGGAAAGATAATGAGACTGGTAGTAAGTTTGCCTCGATGTCTAAACGGTTTAAAACCAAAGAAATTACTGGTGAGAAAATTGATGAGGTGTTAGCCCAAAATATAACTGATCTCTTCCGTAATGGAATGAATGAAGAACAGTTCCTTGAAATTACCAAAGATGAAAATAACCCTAGACCTATTAATTGTGAAGGGTTAACTAAGGTTACTACAAATCAACTAATTTGGGATATTTTTTCACCCCTTACTCAAACCAATGAAAGAAAATTGCAGGTTGTTCAGAAGGCAATCGTGAAAGCTTCTACCTTGCTGGTGAAAGTGGTTGATAAAATGGCGTTGTCCAATCACGACGAGCATATTGAGGGTTGCAGTGATGTCTTGGCAATACTTGGTCATGCTAACAGAAAATTGAACTTGACTAGAAGAGAATTAATGAAACCTGAGTTGTCAAGTGAATACTCACATCTGTGTTCTCAATCAGTAGAGTACACGGCTTCACTATTTGGAGATGATGTTTCCAAACGAGCCAAGGAGATAGAAGATGTCAGTAAAATCAGCTACAAAATTGGCCATGGATCCTACTCTAGCAATTATAGTAGATTACCTAGAAGAGGGTATTCTCGTTTTAGGAGAGGACGAGGCAGTAGACGCGGTGCACGCGGCACCAGAAGACGAGGCGGCAGAGGTTCATACAGAGGTTATGGAAGTCGCCCCAATGCTGAAGCTCCAAAAAACCCACAGAAGAGGGTGGGTGTTATGAGCAAAGACTAAATGAAGAGACAAATGAGGTATGTGAACAATTTCAAGCAGGTAGATTGAAAAAATATGTCCATGAATGGCAAAAAATAACATCAGATAAATATATTTTGAATATTGTACAGCATTGTCCAGTTGAATTTATAGATAATATTACTCCTTCTCAAAACAAGGTGCCATATCAACCTACTTATAATAAAACAGAAAATGAAGTAATTGATAAAGAAATTCAGAAACTTTTAAATCAAGGGGTTATAAAAATCGTTGAAAACAATATAGACCAGTTATTTTTGTCTACAATTTTTGTAAGACCAAAGAAAAACGGGGAATTCAGAATGATTTTGAATTTGAAAAAGTTAAATGAGCATAGTCCATATGAACATTTTAAAATGGATACTTTTGAGTCTGCTCTTTTTCTTATATCCAAAGATACATATATGGCATCTATAGATTTAAGGCATGCATACTACAGTGTACCAATTGCTGAAGAAGATAAAAAATATTTAGCATTTTGCTGGAATGGCATATTTTATCAATATACCTGCTTACCTAATGGAGTAGCTTTTGCACCTAGGTTGTTTACTAAAATCCTTAAACCAGTTTACGCCTCATTAAGAGAGCAAGGCTTTAAAAATGCTGGGTATATAGATGAGAGTTTACTATGTGGTAAATCAGAACAAGATTGTACAGAAAATATTGAGACCACGAATTCACTTTTTTCTTCTCTTGGCTTTATTGTTCATAAAGAAAAGTCAATTTTTAAACCTACTAAAAGAATAGTATTTTTAGGCAATATTATTGATTCTGAAGAAATGACAGTATCACTACCACAAGAGAAAAAAGAAATTATTGCTAGTGAGTGTCAAATATTAATGAACAAAGATAAAGCAAAAATAAGAGAGGTTGCCAGAATTTTGGGCCTTATTGTTTCTAGTTTTTCATCTGTTGACTTTGGTAAGCTTTTTTTATAGAGATACTGAATGGCAAAAAAGTATAGCTTTAAAAAGATCATGTGGTGACTTTGAGGCTTTCATGATCATTTCTCCTCAGATCAAAAAAGAACTAGAATGGTGGGTCTCAAATATTTTCAAACAATGTAGAAAAATCAGACATGAAACTCCAACAATTACCGTCAAGACTGACGCTTCTCGTCAAGGTTGGGGTTCAATTTTAGAATCAGAAACAGCTGGAGGCCGATGGTCTTTGCGTGAACAAAACTATCATATAAATGTTTTAGAACTATTAGCTATATACTTTGCAATTAAAGCCTTTGTCTCTCAGATTAAAGAAAAACACATTCAAATTATGAGTGACAATACAACAGCTGTAAGTTATATTAATAATATGGGAGGCATAAAATCAAAAGATTGTAACAAAGTTAATAGAGATATATGGCTGTTTTGTAAAGAAAATAATATCTGGTTAACTGCATCATTCATACAAGGCAAGAAAAATGTTGAAGCTGATAGAAAATCTAGAAAGTTTAATGATCAGTTGGAATGGATGTTAGATACAAAGGTGTTTAATAAACTATGTAGTGTTATGCAAAAGCCAGACATTGATTTGTTCGCATCAAGGTTGAATTTTCAGATTGAAAATTTTTGCTCATGGGAACCTGACCCTCTTGCTAGAAATACAAATGCATTTTCAATCAGTTGGGCAGATTTTAATTGTATATATTTGTTTCCTCCTTTCAGTATGTTGAACCGTTGCATTCGAAAGATTCAAACAGACAAAGCCACAGGGATTGTGGTCGCGCCATATTGGCCTACACAAATCTGGTTTCCAGCCTTATAAGAGATACTCATAGACAATCCAATTCAAATTCAAAGAAAGACAAATCTGTTGACTCTTCCACATACAGACAGTGTCCACCCTCTCGGAAGGAAACTGACTCTAATTGCATGTCATGTGTCCGGCAAATCTTCAAAAATAGAGGACTTTCAGAAACATCTACCACAATACTCATGTCATCCTGGAAAATGTCAACCAAAAAACAGTATCAAATTTATATCAAAAAATGGTTTAAGTATTGTACAGAGAGGAAAATTGATTCAGTTCAAGCGTCTGTGGAAGATGTAATAGAATTTTTGTCATATTTGTTTAACAAAGGATTAGGATATAGTGCTATTAATGCAGCAAGAAGTGCATTGTCGTCATTAGGCTTAATTTTTGACAATATTGTAGTGGGAAAGCACCCTTTGGTTATTAGGTTCTTGAAAGGAGTTTTTAACTTGAGACCTTCTAAGCCAAGATATACATGTATTTGGGATGTTGAACATGTTCTGAACTACTTGCGTAAATTATCACCTGTTAAATATATAACATTGAAGGACTTAACTTTGAAGTTGGTGATGTTGATGGCTCTGACGAATGCAACGCGTGTTCAAACACTTCATTTGATTAATGTAGATAGTTGTAAAAAGTTAAGAAGTGGGTTTATTTTTCAATTGGATAGTTTAATTAAACAAAGTCGTCCGGTATATAAGGACCCGGTTTTAACTTGTAATGCATATCCTCCAGATAGAAGGCTGTGTGTTTTTACTGTTTTAAAAGAATATTTTTTGCGTACGAAAGTACTGCGGGGTAATACAAAGAAACTGTTGATATGTTATGTAGCACCACATAAAGAAGTGACTAAAAGTACAATTTCAAGATGGATCAAAGTGGTTTTAGCTAGGTCTGGAATTGACACTTCCCGTTTTACCTCTCACAGTGTGCGGTCTGCCTCGACAACTAAAGCAAAACTTAACTGTGTTCCGATAGAAAAGATTCTGGAGAAAGCTGGATGGTCTAATGTGAGAACCTTCGCAAAATTTTATGACAAAAAAGTTGTAACAGATAATTATGCAGAAGCTGTATTAAACTAACTGCACTTAAGTAAGTATTTGTAACTTTAACTTGTGTACTTTAGTTATGTTGTGATATGGAGATTTTTTATTGAATTGCTTTGAAGTCTCATTTTGTACCGGAAATGAGTATGACGTAATAGAATTCCTAAGATTAAACGAAAACTTACCTTGGTTAAAGTTTGAAGTTTGATCAGGATTCTATGAGTCATAAGACTCATTGGAGGTGTAAAATGCCCTCCTCTTTAATTTGTAACTACATTTTAATTACCCTCCCTTTGCCTTTTTTCAATTCAGTACATAAACATGTAAGTTAAAACCAATCACATTTTCATACTGGGTTTCTTACATACATGTATATATATACAATTTGGGTTTTCTTTAAAATTCCATAAAAAATCTAGATTTGAAATCTGATGGTCGTGGATGCGCAGCACAATCTCATTTTACACCTCCAATGAGTCTTATGACTCATAGAATCCTGATCAAACTTCAAACTTCAACCAAGGTAAGTTTTCGTTTTATCTTAGGAATTATTCATCCATAGTGATATCAGCACCAAAACATTGTCGTGAACTAAAATACCAAATTTTACAAAGAAAGCTTCTGAAAACATTCTCACAAACGGTAAACAGTATGAAAAGGACGGTTCAGAGATTTTGAAAAAATGGGCGGAGTGTAGTGCATCAAGAGTCAAATGGGTACATGAGAATCCTCACCAATAGCATAACAAACGTAAAACACAAGACATTTTTGCTTTTTAAAGACCTTCTGAAAATTTTAATCTTATGAAAAATCGTGTATCTACTGATTGAATTGGATTTGCGCATGCGCCAAAGCCTAATTGCGCAATCAAAAACCACGGAAAGAAAGCCCAAACTTATGGGTTATAAGAATCTGATATTGAAATCTTGTGCGGAACGTTCTTTTTGAATATGGGGATGGCAGTTTGAGTACTGTCATGCAAAAAAACTGCATGACCTAATTCTGATTGGCATGCACACTCGATTTTCGACATTTAATATAAAAATTGCAGTTAAAGAAAAAATGGTCCCTCTACAATTGCCATGCAAAATTTCATAATGATATTGCAACAACTGATGATATAAAACTTGACTTTTGTAAGCGATGTAAGTTCAAAATTTTTGCATGTTGCGTTTCTTTTTTGAGAGAGTATATATTGACTCTATACATACAATAATGAGGTTTAAAAAATAATATGGCACCAAAGTTCCAAGAAAATAAATTTTGCTACTCCTGACGCACGTTTCGTCTATTGAAGACTCATCAGAGGCGCTCTACCAAAAATATTGAAAAAGCGAAAAACTATTATTATGAGGAGCATTTGAACAATGAAAGCAAAACATACCGCAAAGGGGAACCAAATTATCACTAAGATGATCAACCTTTGTCTGGGGTAGGAAGAACCTTAAGTTTAGACAGTTATGAAATTTAAACGGAAAGAAAGATAGAAGAAAACACAGGGTTCATAAAGTGTTTTCTTATTTTGAGTCGAATTAAGCTATAGCTGACCTATTATTATTGTATTTTAACTAAAAAATACATTTAATTTTCAAACTAAATTATCAAAGAAATAAGTCAATAATTCATTCTACAACATCCCTCTATTCGTTTATGTGCCTAAGATCAAATGTAAGGAAAGCGATACCAATTCCAATGCCCCGTTCGAATGTCCAAAGTCCGAAAGAGCAAAGACGACGCCAGTAACTATGAACGAGAACAGCACAAAAAACACAAAAGCTGGTAAATAGCAATCAACACACAAACTCAAGTCGAAACGAAATTGAACTCAGGTGCTACAAAAATGATAGCAATATGTTTGTCCAAAAAGTGATATATAGCCACTAACTTGTAGCAGCATTATATGTATCGATTTGCTCAAATATAGAATAATTATAATATAAAAAAGACATGTTTTAACACAATTAACAGTACACATAACGATATAAAAATGACTAAATGAATATTGAGCAAATAATTTAAAGAAAAAAAGATTTCAAAAAGTTATAATTCAAAGCAGTTGTGTTCCATTAGAAAAAAGTCAAAACATTTATCTCTGTAAAAGTTTCTTCTTTTCTTTTTGACAGCTCTGTTTCTTTTTCTATGTGATAATTTATTTTTTTCTCTCCTTTTCATTCTCTGGCTTAAATAAAAATCGTTTCCTTGATCATCCCATGGTAGCAAAAGGCAATCACTGTCACAATTAAAACGGTCCTTTAGCCCCAAATAATGTGGATCTAAACAATAAACATCTTTGCATTTTTGTAAGGTCCTAATTGCAATATCTAAATCGGTGTCCCAATAAACATTTTTATAGGAAACAACAAAAGGGGTTCTGTTCCTTTTAGCAAAATAATAAATAAGACTAGCACAACGATGGCTGCTTAAAGTACAGGGAATGAGATGTGAGAAAATGCATATAAAGAAACGCTGGTTTCTTCCAAACCTTTTATAGAAAGTATGTTTCATAAGTTTAAACACATTTATCCCATCTGGATGACATTTGTCTTTATTAAGTTTCATAGCTTTTCTAATAGTCCCTTCTGGATCAAGCAACCTTGATTCACCGTGAATATTGGGTTCAGACAGATTTAAGAGTATTGTAATCCTTCCAAAAGTCATACTTGATGCACTACAATTGAAATTCTGTGGTTCTTTTCCAGAAATTGTCCATTTAGCTATTTCGTTGCGAGGATCGACTATAATTTCAAAATGTCTTTTTGACAGTTCATCCTCCGATAGCAATGCTGCAACCAGAAATTGCTTTTCATTTCGTTGAAAAGTTTTATTTAAATAAGGTAAAGCATTGGTACCTAAATGCCTCAACAGAGATGAAATTTCTACTATTGAATCCAGGGGAACTATCATCAGTGACGCTTTATCCAAATAAGTAAAAGAAACAATACTGTTATGTAGGTACATACAGTTGATACATATATTATTACTTAAATCTGAACGAAAAGATAATCCCAACGTTTAATTAAAACTCTTGCGTAATTATTATATATGATAACACAAACAATTGATACAGTAAAATGCTATGTGCATCTGTTTAAAAGTTTCGGTTATTAATTTCTAAAAATGAAATTAATTTTATTTTCTATTCCGGGTAAGTATTTAAAATTAGATTGATTTATTGTCTATCAAGTTACACATATTCTAAAAATAGCATTTAGATATCAAGACTTTAAGGTTTGTATTGTCTTCTTTAAATTATTCGGTTAACGGGTTATAGGTGGTACAATAAACAAAGACAATACCATTGGTGTTTGACCAATGGAATGAAAAGTAAGGAAAAAAGAAAAGTAATCAGAACCAAAAACGCCCGACAAGGGATAAAGCCAAACCCAGTACCGAAGATATCGACCATGTGTAGGGCTTTCACACGAATTTTAATAAAAGTAGCCAGACTTTGATTCGTTACATGTTGTTAGTCTTTTTGGTGCCCTCTTCAGAAAAAAGCAAAGAAATCTGCCCTACTACGTATGGTTTCTGCAGGGACAGCCTCTAAAAACGCAAAAAATATGTTTTTTCTGTAATCAGCGTCGGCCAACTTTGGGGTCCTATATTTTAACCCCGGACCCCACTAGATTCAATGTTTTTGTATAATCTTGTTCAGTAATGTATTCTAGTTCAGACAATATCAATTTCCTATCTGTAAGTTCAATATTATTCAAAAATTTGCAAAATCACATATATACGATAACCGCAGTCATAATGGCAAAAGTGAATATCGGTCTTCTGAGATTAAAAAAAAAAGAATTTCTGTATAAAATATCACGCATGTGTATTGCTTCTATGCACCCATGCAATATTTAGGCAGTAGGGTCACCCAAACAGACGCTGGCGGTGTTGGGCTAAAGCAGTTGCGGTCGTAATTTTAGAAAATCAGCAAAATTTTAGACGGCACCGGGTGGCACCGAACTTTGAAAAGCTAGTACTGCCGATTGAATCGATATAAAGATCTGATTTTTGATCTGTGTTCTTGCCACATATGTATCTTTTGACACATTTAACAGTTCTGCACTTAGGGTTTGTCTGTTGTCCAGAAATTCTTCTTACGTAAATTCATGAAATACCGAAAAGTGCTTCCCCCTGAAAAGAAAACTATTACACGAAACTCCATTAATTTTTTTTAATTTGTATAATATGGACACTGGACTTTTGATACAACAAGTAGTTACTCTGAATTCACACTTCCCAGTGGTTGTGGCACCCACGGCACCGCATTTTGCTCATTTTTCACTGTTTTCTTCGTGAACTTTTTTTTCACCATTGAATAAAAATAGGATCGAATACATGGACCTCACTGAATCATGTGATTTTAGGTTGTCTGGAACTTCTACTTGATAGATATATACAGTTTATACCTATATCATGAGTAATAGCTCCCGGAAATGCGATTGAAATTGACATTGCCGGTAAAAAAGCACTAAATTTTCAGGATTTCGTCTGGGAATTTCGGTCAACTGTACCTTACTTCGTGCCACCTTAACCCCCGACTCAAAAGTCCCAGAGTAGTCAAATTACTATCAAAATGTCAAGCAGGAATTGCTCTTTTAATTGAAGCCCCATTTGTTTCCCTGTATTGCATAGTATGCATACAACGTTGAATATACGTTGTATGGAGATTCCTATGGATTTCAGTCCAAATCGGCCTCATGAAAAGGCTACCATGTGCATTTCAAAGAAAATTATCTGCATGGTGTTATGAATAATGTGTAATTTAAACAATCGGAAATGTCACTGATAAGAAAATAAAAATATAATTTGTAAATTTGTGTTAGACTAGTCTAAAGACCAGTCTTATAAATACCCACAGAACCCTCAATTCCACTAACAGCAGTAACCGGCCCAGTGGTTTCAAAATACAAATACCAAAACGGGCATTAAACAGCAAAAACTAATCAAAACTAAGGGTAGATTTTTGTTTTAAAAAAAATAACAAAACATGGTTTAACTAGTGAAAATATGTTTGATGAGAGTCCGAAAAGGGAATTCGGGAATTCAAATCTATCAAAAATATATCGATAATGTGCAGTGTACAGAAAAAAAAACCTGTTGCTGTAAGCGATTTGGAATTAAAACAATCAGCAAATAAAAAAAACTATTTGTAAAAATTGCCAGTCGCCCCATGCTACCAGCAGACCGGAGGTGTGATTGTTCAGGAATACATCTTCATCAACAGTAATGTATCATCGTGCATAAAGGAATATAATGTTTCTTGTTCTGTATAATTATAAGTATACACAACAATAGTATATTCACCAAACATAACATGATTGAGCCTTAAGAAGAATAAAAATAAAATCCATCAAACGTTTTCCTGTTTCGAGTTCACTTTAGCTATAGTTGGTCTATTATAATTGTAATTTTATTACGTTTTTTTATTTGCTGCATTGTATTTAAAAATGGAAACTATAAGATGATTTTAAGTCATGTACCAGTAATCTCTGATGCTCAAATAACTTTCTAAGACCATTGAAAAAACGTGTTATCCATGACAGTTTGTTTCATGCGTATTGTGACCAGTTGTTTTAAGGCGTAACCCAACCAAGTGAAATAAATTATATATATATATCTAAGATAAAAGGAAAACCAAGAGAAACGAATTGGGTCATTACATGTACATACAAGATAAAACGTAAATAATATATATATTTTTTTGATAAACCGTAAACAAAGATAAATAAATTATGTCATTCTATACATGTAACAGATAAAAAGTAAAGAAACAGAGATAAATGAGGTATATTGTACTAGATAAAACTAAGAGAAAACAAATGGGTCCATATCGATCTGCTGAAATATTCATGTAATTACAATTTTATAAATTAACCGTTTATACCCACGTTTTGGTATTTGTAATTTTGAAACCATTGGGCGATAACCGCTGCTGGTGGACCAAAGGTCCCCGAGGGTAATCACAAGCCTGGTCGTCAGACTTGTCTGACACGATTTACCATAAAATTTCTAATATATTTGTCGCAGAAATTTCCGATTTTTAAATTCAAAATTGTTGAAAACACCAGGTTTCTTTCCTTGTAATGCACATGGTCGATATCCTCGGTGCTGGATTTGGCTTCCTTGTTCGAACGTTTTGGTTTTGAGTACTTTTCTTTTTCAACAGTTTTGGAATATGACCTTCCAATGTTTTGAATCAAATGCTACTGATGAGAGGTTACTCCTTGAAATATCGATATATAGCATATCCAAATTAACCGTTTATACCCACGTTTTGGTATTTGTAATTATAAAATTGACACTAAAGCTAATTTATCAATTGATTTACAACTACTAAGAATACTTACTTTTGATTTATATATGAATTATGGATAATAAAAGTAACAGTGTCTTCGATTTTAGATTTTGGATATTGTTTCAATTCTGTTCCATGGTTAAATTCCTGGAGCAAATGAGTTCACTTTGCTGATTGTGGTTTATTTGTTGTATGTTTTTCATTTGTTTTGTTTTTTGTTTTGTTGTGATGATTTTTTGTCTGCCTAGTTTGTCTATCTCTTCGGAATGACGCTATTTGATTTACCCTTTGGTACAAATTTGTTGATTTCATACCTACATTATTTGTCAATCATTTTTATCTAAGGTTTATCGAGCCTTTTCTTGTTTCAAACCGAATTTGTATAAAACATTTTAGATGTAATCAGTGTATTGGTATTGTATTTAAACATTATATTTTTTATTTTGTTATTTTTTATTTGAAACAAAAACCAATATACTATTTTACCTCGTCGTCGTGGTACCCATAATATCAAATGTTAGCAAAAGATAAAAAGGGCCGGTGGGTGCTCAAAGACATATGTAGCTAAATCCCTGAACTGAGAGCAACTTGACTGCTCAAAAATAGAACAGTTGCATCATAAAATATATAGGTTTGTAAACTGTTAACAGTTCACATAATATTTTTAGGATGATTTCATAATATTAAACAAATGAATAAATTAAAAGAATTAAAGATACAAAAATTTAAAAGATCAGTCGTGATCCTTTAGAAAAAAGTCTATACATTTATCTCTTTCAAAGTTTCTTTTCTTTTTTCTTACAGTTCTGTTTCTAGATATTTTTGATAATTTCTGTTTTTCTCTTCTTTTAATTCTTTTGCTTAAATAGAAATCGTTTTCTTGCTCATCCCACGGTAGAAGAAAACAATCACTACCACATGTAAAACGGTTCTTTAATCCCAAATAATGTGGATCCAAACAATAAACATTATTGCATTTTTGTAAGGTTTCAAGTGCTGTATTTAAATCGGTATCACAATAAACATTTTTATATGAAACAACTATAGGGGTTCTGTTCCTTTTAGCAAAATGATGAATAAGGCTAGCACAACGATGATTGCTTAAGGTACAGGGAATTAAATGAGAAAAAATGCATATAAAGAATTGCTGGTTTCTTCCAAACTTTTTATGGAAAGAGTGTCTCATCAGTTTATACACATTTGTCACATCTGGATAACATTTGTCTTTATAAAGCTTTATAGCTTTTCTAAGCGTTCCATCTGGATCAAGCAACCTTGCCTCACCATGAATATTTGGTTCAGAAAGATTTAGAAGTATAGTTATCCTTCCAAACGTCATACTTGATGCACTACAATTGAAATTCTGTGGCTCTTTTCCAGAATTTCTCCATTCAGCTATTTCGTTGCGAGGTTCGACTATAATTTCAAAATGTCTTTTTGAAATTTCATCCTCCGATAGCAATGCTGCAACTAAAAATTGCTTTTCGTCTCGTTGAAAAGATTTATTTAAATATGGTAAAGCATTTTCCCCTAAATGTCTTAAAAGACATGAAATTTCTACTATTGAATCCAGGAAAACCATAACCAGTGACGTTATATCCACATAAGTTTGGAGAAGCAACAATGTCGTGTATAGACATATAGATGATAATATGACTTATATCTGGACAAAAAGAAATTCCCCAAATCTATTTAGAATCCTTGCGTGATTATATTATAAGATAACACAAAAAAATGATACTTTGCATCTGATTTAAAGTTTCAGTTATGGATTTCTAAAAATTAAATACTTTCATTTTCTATTCCGGGTGAGTATTTAAAGAAAGATAGATTTATTGTCTATCAAGTTAAATAAAATCTAAAAATAGCTTGCAGATGACAGGAGTTTTTGGGTTGACTGTTTTTAGAAATCTTTTCTTTATTATTCGGGTACCAGGTTAAAGGTCTTTACATACCAGTCCAATGATTTGCTTCGATACCTTGTCATTTTATTTTATGAATTCAAGGATGGTGACATGCACGCCCGGAATTTTACAGAAATAAAATCAGTGAGTTGAAATTGAGTGAACTAAGGATGACGATCAAAGCCATCTTCAAACTTATCCGACGCAAATTTAATAAAATGTAATGAAAAGCTTTTAAATTATTGCCATTATTTAAATTCAGAAGCGCTTAAAATACCGGGTACTTGTTTTGTGTTACACACCGTCGATAACATGGGACGTGTATTTGAGCTTCGATAATGTACATGTAAGATTTGAACTTCATATATTAACAAATGTCGTATCTATTTTAATAAATAAGTTAGTTCGAGATATCAAATACAGCCATTTTCAATAAAGCTGCCGTAACATTTCAAAATATGCCAAATTTTGTGCGTTATGAACTTTTAATTGGTGATGCAGGAGTTTGAATAAGACTCAAATATGAATGTCAAGTAATTAAATCCCTACTCGTAAGAAATGGGGGGGGGGGCTACATTGTAATCACCTTGTCCGTCTGTTCGTCCACTGGTACTATTGATGCAAGCTTTTGTAATTTGTATCATTTCATAACAAGTTGTAAGATACTAGAATTCAATGGTCGATGCGAAAATGAAAACAACTTCATTTGGTAAGAGTGCTTTTAGTTCTCTCTAGGTAAACATTGAGAAATGGTTTTGCTCTAACAGTCATGAATAACCAGATAAGTACAGGTTTGTCCATCACTGCTTTTTATAGATCTAAGATCATCTTTTTTCATCTAGAGCCAACTGCGACATGGTTGTTTTCAACCACATTGGTGTTTATGAGAGTAAATAATAAAAATAATGAGATGTGGAATAAGTTTACGCAACATAGCCAACAATCAAGCGGCAATTCAGAAAAACCACAATGGACAGCCAGCAGCCTTCAACGAGGCCAGTAGGCGCTGCTCGCGGTTCTGCAATAAGTAACAAATCTCGATTTGTATATTCTGGCTTCCACAACAACAAATAAATATTTTGATATAGTATATTCTAACAACAAAATAATACCACATATTGGTTGGTTCTACAAATAGTAATAATCATCGTAGTTATCATAATTTCATCAAATCAAAACCAAACTTAGGTTTTATTTTCATATGAAAAATAAACAATGATAATATAGGTGAAAATTTGTTAATCAAAATTATGTGTTATTTTGTTTTTGATCTTACTTTAGCGTATATATATATTTAACAGAATGAAAAATTTAAGTTACTGGGAAGTTTTACTCCTCAGAAAAATAGTCAAAATGTTTATCTCTTTGAAAGTTTTTATTTTTCATTCTTTTGCTTCTGCTTCTGTTTTCGGATTGTTTTGCTACTGCCTTTGCACTTCATTTTATTCTGTGGCTTAAATAGCCATCTCCTTCAAGTTCATCAAATGGAGACCAATCACTGTCAAAATTAAAACGATCATTCCAACCCAAAAATCGTGGGTTTACACAACGAACATATTTGCTTTGTCGTAAGGTTTGTAGAGCACATTCCAAATCGTTTCCCCAATTTACACATTGATAGGAAATAATAAAACTCGTTCTGTATCTTAAAGCGAATTGGTGAATAAGGGAAGCACAACGATGACTATGTATTGTACAATGTATATAATTAGAGAAAATGCATATCACAAAACGCCATTTTTTCCACACTTTCTATAGAAAGCCTTTCTCATTATCTTAAACACGTATATAACGTCTGGGTATCATTTGGCTTTAGAAAGTCCCATAGCTTTTCTTATATTACCCTTTGGATCCAGCAGCCTTGCCTCTCCGTGAATCCTCGGAAGAATTGAAACCCTTTCAAACGTAATACTTGATGCACTGCAGCTTAAATTTTGTGGTTCTTTCCCGTAATTTATCCATTTAGCTATTTTCCCTGTTCGGTTTGACCATAAATTCGAAGTTTCTATTTTTCAATTCGTCCAATGACACTAATGCTGCAACCAGAAAATTCTTTTCCTTTCGTTCAAACGTTGTATTTAAATAAGGTAGAGCATCCCTTCCTAAATCTCTTAATAGAGATGAAATTTCTACTATTGAGTCATTAGAAATCACGAATTTTCCTTTTTCTAGTTAAATGATATTAATTTTTGACATTGCGAATGTACTGAATTTCATAATTTAATCCAATCAGTAATTGATGGGAATTAGATTAGATATATTGGAAATAACTCGTAATGAAAATTGCCAACAAAATATCCGAACTATCTAAGATTTAAAAGACATAGCAACACTAATTGCCACGCATATTTCTACATATTAATATATGCTCCGGTAAACACGGATGAACCTTTCAAAAAATGAAATTTATTTTCAATTCTTTTCTATATCGGGTGAGTTAATGTTTTATAATAGATTATTGTTTTGTTGTGTATCAGATTGCATCTAATTACATAAATTGTTAATATAAAGCATAAATATGAAAGGTATATTTAACCCGGCCTTTCCGAAAATATGTTTTAAAATTTTAATTTTTTTTCTCGTATATTGCTTACAATACAGAATTTTTGACTTTGAACAGTTTTGATAAAACGTGTGAAAAACACTACCCCAACAGTCACATAAATGAGAGGGTTTTATTTGTAAAATGTGTTAAAAAGGATAATTGTTAATCGCTTAGGTTTGCATCATACTTTCAATGTTTG
Source organism: Arcuatula senhousia (assembly GCA_963971305.1). Classification (NCBI taxonomy): domain Eukaryota; kingdom Metazoa; phylum Mollusca; class Bivalvia; order Mytilida; family Mytilidae; genus Arcuatula; species Arcuatula senhousia. The sequence continues at coordinate 34,389,007 of OZ020308.1, forward strand.
CATGTACGTAGCTTTGTGTTTTTAAACCACGCTAATTGATTAACATTGACTTTATATCGTCGGCCAGTTCTACCCGTCCCATTTTTTTTTATTTTTTTTTTGTTGTTGTTCGTCACATATGCTTCTATTCGCATTTTAGATATTAAGAACTCATTTATCTGGATTATTCAGTTCTAATAAAATTTCAACGTTTCAAAGACGACAATGTGCACGTTATAACGTTATATTTCATGATAGACACTAGGCATGTATACCTGTTATAAAGCACAGATGAGTCTTAGTTATAACAATATGGTTCAATTTCCAAATGTAACCTTCGTCCAGCTGATCGTTGGCAATATGTTTCGTAAAAAGACAAGTACCACTTACCATTCCAAAGATTACTCCTCCCTTTTAATCCGCATTAGTTTTTGTGCTTTCTTTGCATTGTTTCTTTTTTCAGTGTCAATTTCTTAAGGTTTGAATGCTACTTTGGTACCCATTGTATTTTTAGCTCACCTGGCCAAAGGCCATGTGAGCTATTGCCATCACTTGGCGTCCGTCGTCGTTAACTTTTCTTCAAACTTCTTCTTCTCTGAAACGGCTGAACAGATTCAAACCAAATTTGGTCTGATGGTACCTTAGGGTATCCCCCACAGAACTGATGTGGGGATTTTTGATTCGTCGAAAAACATGGCTGCCGTTGCTAAAAATAGACCAGAGGGGTCAGACTACTGTTTTTGGCTTGTAAATCAAAAAGTATAAGAGATAGATGAAATCTGATGCCACCCTACTGCTTCAACATCAAAAGCTCTACAAAAGTCTCCATTTGGTCCAAGTTGTCAGATGACCCCTTATTGGGGTTACAGCCCCTTAAAGGTGAAAAATAGCGTTTTTTCATGTTATTGCCCTATAGTATGAAAATTATTGCAGATAGAGAAAAGCTGTTGCTTGCTTAAATGTTCAGCTCATTTAGCTCTACAAAAGTCTCCATAGGGTTGAAGTTGTCAGATGACCCCTTATAGGGGTTACGGCCCCTGAAATGATGTTTTTTCATGTTTTTGGCCTATAGAAAGAAAACTATTGCAGATAGAGAAAAGCTGTTGCTTGCTTAAATGTTCAGCTCATTTAGCTGTACAAAAGTCTCCATAGGGTCGAAGTTGTCAGATGAACCCTTATAGGGGTTATGGCCCCTAAAATAATGGTTTTTCATGTTTTTGGCCTATAGAAAGAAAACTATTGCAGATAGAGAGAAGCTGTTGCTTGCTTAAATGTTCAGCTCATTTAGCTCTACAAAAGTCTCCATAGGATCGAAGTCATCTGGTGACCCTTAATAGGGGTTACGGCCCCTAAAATAATGGTTTTTCATGTTTTTGGCCTATAGAATGAAAACTATAGCAGATAGAGAAAAGCTGTTGCTTGCTTAAATGTTCAGCGCATAAAGCTCTACAAAAGTCTTCATATGGTCGAAGATGTCAGTTGACCCCTTATAGGGGTTACGGCCCCTAAAATAACGGTTTTTCGTGTTTTTGGTCTATAGAATGAAAACTATAGTAGATAAAGAAAAAACTGTTGCTTGCCTAAATGTTAAGCTCATTTAGCTCTACAAAATATAGGGTTGACATCAAGACCAGGTGAGCGATTAAGGCTCCTGAAAGCCTCTTGTTCTATATGTAATTAGTATAAGAATATTGAAAAAAATAAAATAAATCATAGAAATTGAAAGCAAACAAAAACTGTACGGTAAACTTTTTCTGATGTAAAATATCTAGGGGGTTCAAACTTTTGGAACCGCATTCCAGATCTTCCTTTGAACAATGTATTATCAATACTTATATATTTATTCAATTTGTGGAATCAATTTCGGAGGATTCTTCTAATGAAACTTTATCTGTTTCTTCAAATAAAGCTTCATCATTTAAGGTCACAGGGCATTTTTCATCAAAGTCTATCGTCTCGTGGAATTCATCGTCTTGCTTTCTTGATCTTTTCACGGTTAAATCTTTTGCATATTTGTACAGAAGCACACTGTAAAGACATATAGATATAGCTAATATTCCTAGAAAGATTATTACTTTTGTGAATACGCATAGATAGCTTGATGTCGCAAAATAAACAGTCCAAGCGACTCCTCTCCAAAATTGAAGGTTGGAAAAAGCTGTCTCTTGCTTTTCAGGAAACAGTAATGGAATCTTAGCTAAAACAAAACAAGAACATCATTCTATTTTTTTAATTTTCATTATATATTCATTTTGTTCTCTTTAAAACAGCATGCTACTTTTTGTGTTTTAACTCAGGTGAATCTGTTCTATGAACCACCACTTTATTAAATTTTTCAAACGGACAGCTACTTAAATGCATTCCTTTTTAGCTGACATAAGATTAGGACAAGCTATTTAGCTTTTATACGACCGAACGAAAAATGCAGTTTTAAGATAAGTCGCTGTCGTCGTTGTCTGTTAACTTAAGTGTTCCCAAAATAAGTTTTGTACTAGTTACTATAAAAAAAAAAGTTTTAAGATAAGTCGCTATCGTCGTTGTCTGTTAACTTTAGTGTTCCCAAAATAAGTTTTGTACTAGTTACTATAATATAAGACAATTATGTTCCTACATGTATATAAAATGAATAGAATTGATTTGGGTTTAGAAATTTGGGATCAAGAGGAGGTAAAAACTGCAATTTATTTGTTTTTTTTCCTCATAAAAATTATTGATGAGGTTAACGAAATGCTGATTCATTTCACAACAACAATCCCATCATAAAAGGATGAATTGGATTATCGGTCCCAAATGAAACTGCTGCTAAAATTTCCAAATATACAGTATATAACTTAAACTTACCAAAAACATCAATTTTAAAGACACTTTCTGCGATTCCTGCTAAAACTGCAACCATGAACACAAGAGGAAGATGTTCTCTTGTTGGGTTCCAGACTAACCAGAGTCCCATATATGCAAAATATATAACTGTTCCAACGGTAATTAATAGGTTTCCATGGACACATTTTGCTACTTTGGGCACTATTTTCATAAACAAGGTATTAGAAATGTTGAAACTGGCCATCACATAACCAACCATTCCAATTCCAAAAGGACAGGAAACAAAAGACTGAAAGATGAAACATTCAAAATAAAACAGAAATATATAAACAAAAACAAAATGACAAAAATATATGAGCAAAAACATAGCAATAAATGTGATTGCAAGCAAATCTTAAAGATATATACTCCCGTCCCCTAAATTTTAAGTGGTAGAAAATATATGTTATCTTTATCTTTTATCAACATAACTCTTTAATCAGTATAGCAAAAAGTTAAGGTGGTCGGACGTTGTAATTTTAGTCGAGAATTCTCTGCACAGTTTAAAAACCATGTTCCATTTAAATTATATGGTATTTATTCTGTGTAAAAAAGAATTTCAAAAGGAAAAAAAATATTTACTTTTTAAGTTACCTTAAATAAGGGTAACAACAAAACTACTGAACTGGGATAATCATATTACAAAGTTATTTTTTTTTGTATTTTTCATCCTTATTCTACATATTATTTTTTTAACATACCTTGGTAAAATCCCCTAACAAGTAGAAAGGTAACAGCCCTGTTGTTACAATATATGGTAGTAGAAGGATAAGCTTGATATCTGATAGAGCCGAAAACATTGAGTACAGAGACTTTCTGACGGTTTTATTTTGAACCCATTTACTTTGGGGCAAAGGAGGTAAAAATAAAACTGTTAAAAGTAAACCTATGACATCAAACGAAAGATAAACTGATATCAATTGGGTTAAAGTTGATGTTGACGGTTTAGAAATTATTGGAATTAAAATTGTGGAGTTTGACTCAAACGTTTTGTCACAATCAAGAACTCCGCATTGAAAAGAAGTATTGCTTCTTTCAATGTTGATATCATTTCTAAAAATAACAGAGGATACACCCGCACCGATTGCAAACGCCACACCTTGAATGGCATAAAATATTCCGTTGAGACGATTCAAAGTGTGTAGCTGTTCTTTGTTGTGTTTCTGAGCAGTTGAAGACGCACAAGCAGTTATATATAATCCCTGGGATATCCATAAAGGACCCGTTACAAGTCCTATAAGCAAAGATGAAGGGATCAATGAGTAAAAATGCGGATAAAAATTACTGCCGACGTATAAAGCGTGGACTATAAATCCTATCAAAGTACATAGTTTTCCACCCATCAGCTTGATGAACAATGGTGCTAGGATACAGGATATTAAAGATGCCGCGTAGATACAAGCCAGTGATTTCATCCCTAATCCTTCTTCAATGTTAAGACTCGACTGCAAGGCTTGTAAAGACCCGAAAGCACCAAAAACAAAGAAGAACGCAAATGAAAGGATATACGTGCATTGTATTGGATCTTCTATCCATTCAGTCTCTCCTGCTTCACGAAGTGTAAAATATAATTTAGGTCTAAATCTTGGCATGATTTCTGAAAAACAAAAATATTTGATATAAAAATAAGACATCTTCTTTGAGACAAAAAAACGAGATCAAATACTATTATTTTTACCCTTCTTGAAACTATGGTCTCCCATATAATCCTTTCTCCTTTATTAACTATAAAAGAAATTTTACGACAGAATTAGGTTATATTTGTTCCCTTCAAAATAGAAATTAATTGGAATAAACCGATTGGTGTTCCAATGGTGTCAATTTAAAAAGAAATGATCCAGACTCGGAAACAACAATAACGTTACGTGTTTCAAAATACCTAGTGTTTCCAAAACTAGTCATGGATGATAGTTATCTGTTAAGGTTTGCATGGCTTAACGGTTATTATTACTCTATTTTTAGTGTTTTGCTGGTTGAAATACTCAAATGATCACCTTAGTATCCCTAACCACAAACCTGTTGTGTTTTTGTAACTACCGGACCCGAAGATCATAATGGAAGATGGAAGATTTGGCGCGCCTTAAAACCTGGTTTAACCCACCATTTCTTTTGAAATGCCTGTACCAAGTCAGGGCCATTGTGATCTTCAATTTGTCCGGTATGTTTTCCTTGTTTTGTCATGTTAATGGACATTTGGGATTGATTCTCCAAGTCCGGTAAATTTGTTATAATTTTAATTGGGTATCGTTTCCATGGCAACATTTGGATTAATATGCAATACCTATTGATAGATGAATTATTGATGAGGTATAAATTTGTTGTTACCATCTCGTTCATAATTTTTAAAGATCGCAAATGTCCTCTTTCTAACGGATCATGTACTCTTTAAACTGTTGACTTACTTTCAGTTCATCTAAAAACGTTATCTTAAGACCATGATAGATTAGGTTAAGGTATGAAGTCTTAAAGCAGACTATTAGCCCAATACGTATCTAGAATATGTACAACAAGACAAGATTTTATTAGTTAACGGACTAACAGAAGGCAATATTTTCCGCCCGTACAGTAAGTTATAAAATCCTTTTTTTATCAGGAATGCTGGATCATGTTCGGGATTTTTCGAAGAAACAATGTAATTGTTTGCTTCAGATATAGTAGTAGGATAGAAACGCTTGAGTTTTTGTTGTTGTTGTTTTCTTACGAATTGCTGCACAAAAGTGTTTATGGTTATGATATTAAAAAAAAAATGAGAACACAATATTCAACCTTCGATGTTTAACTAAATTACACATAAAGGAAGTGATTCTGGCAAAATATTTACTTCGGTTGATTTTGTGTTTCTTTCTGCTGTTCTTGTTCGTGTTTTCCGGTTTTCCTCGTTTCCCTTTCGGACTACCGACACTCGAAAAGCCCATTGGTGCCTCTTTGCTTCGCCGTTGTGTTAAGTACTTACCTCAAGATAAAACAAGGACTCTCCTTTTACATGTATAACTATCGAACACTCAATGTCCTGTTTTAATGATAGGTATACCCTTACAGATGTGTAAATTTGTGCGAATAATCTAAAAGTTCAAACCGGTACACTGATAAGATGTCATAATATATAAAACTTGCCTAATCTATTTTGAAAGTGAATATAATAAAATGTAATAATAAAACTAAGAGAATGGGATGTGCGTTCAGAATTAAAAAAAAATCTTAAGATTGCAATGGTCCAGACTTTGTTCAGGCATTACAAAAGAAATGGTGGATTAATCGGTAAACTCCAACCCCCTTCCTTTGTAATCTTACGATCCGGTAGTAATATAGCCCAAAACTGCATTTATTTAAAAATATAAATAAATGTGGTTATATGCTATGATAATGATAAAAAATATAGTTACCCCGTTGGTGGAATTTTTTTTCGTTTTCAATAAAAAAAATCATTAACTATCACGTTATTTTACATTTTGATTGATTATTCTCTTGAAACAAAAACAGGCCAATAAGTTATGCCTGTCGCCGGACAAGGTACCTACCGTGAGGTTTATCTTATACCAATAATTTTCCACTGTCAAGTTCGTTTCATCTTCTTTTTTATTTTATCCTCATAGTAATCGTTGTTTCATCGTCAGGCTAATTGATACTTTTACTGGACCATCATAATAAATGAAGTGTGCAATGAGGTATTATAGAAATAAAAAAAAAACAATCGTGAGTAAACCGAAATGTAACTTGCTCTTCCAAGAACAAGCGCATACCAAAATCCTTTCCCGAAAAATACGTTTGCCAAAGCGGTTTCAAAGTGGGAAACAAGATTGGTATTGTTTTTGTAAAATAATAGAGTCAAGCACAACCGTTTGAGGGACGTTAGTCCAGGCTTATTAAATCATGTCTGAATATTATGAATGACGCTATGCTTCCAACGATAGGGGCTTACCCCTTCAGCGAAAAAAAATCCATTAACTTCTCCAAGACTTTGTTCTAGAAGTTTATTTTTGTCTTGGAAATTTGATTTGCCGCGGCAGTTAAGATCATTTGCTGAAAGATCCACACAACGGTCCAGTAACTAGGCCTAGAAGCAGTGATAAAGAAGTTAATGTAATTCCGTCAATTAGTTTTATAACTAAAGGACCTATGCAGGAGAAAATAAACATAAGATTAGTGGCTATTTTCACAAAAAAATCGTAAGTGTAAAAATGATCGTAAGTTATGACGTCATAATGTAAATTTGATTATGACGTCATAATCTACGACCGCTTTTACACTAGTCTTACGTTTTTTTTCGTATTGCTTCTCTATTGTTTAATTTAGATTGCAATGCTTGTACCGACGTTAAGGCAGAAAATACAATGAATTAAACCTCATTTTAGTTTCATCTTTTCATGCCCATTGTGTATGAGATCTAAACATTTTAATAATTTTACTTATATGTAAGTAGTTCTAAAACGTTCTTTTAAGCACCGGGTAATACTTAACGTTCGTTCGGTTTAAAGGACATATCAGACTGCAAACTGCATTACTGTGCACCAATTGAACGGTCGAGGCTCAGTAGGGGCAAGTAGAATTGGATAATGTTTAAATGGATTGCATGTTATGTGCTGCTATCCTCTTTATAATTTGTTGTCCGACAGTATGCAGCGAAACTTAAAAGCACGATTAGGTTGTTCGTTATTGATTTATCTTTAAGACATGTTGCTGTTATTATATTTTTGTCCTTCAAAGTGATAAAGCCATACCGGTAGCCAGAATTTTTCAACAGGGGGTTCGAAAATGTGAAGAGGGGGGTTCGATTTCCCAAATTTTTCTGACTTTAATAGTGCTTAACAAATTTTTCACCTGATTTTTCCCTATTTTGATCAAATTTTTTGTCCAGGGGGGGGGGGGGGGGGTTCGTCCGAACAACTCGAACCCCCCTCGGCTACGGGTATGCAAACTTAGATCAAAGAAAAATCTGTCAAGGAAGAAGCTAGTGTGTAGAACATGTAGAAGTTGGACATCCAATAATTTTATCTTGCTAGACAATTTTACACCATTAAAGTTTACTTGCTTACATTTTTATTTTGTTGAAATATCATCTTAGTTTTTTACAAATAAATTCACATAAATAACCTTATATTTATTAAGGATGTTGGAGGGTCAGCTTTTGAGATTTTTGACATTTTTTTTCGGAATCCTCTGGTTTTTTCCATCAAAATAAGGCAAAAACTTTTGCTCGGTAACCCCTATTTTTCTTTTGTGTAAGGTCTTCATTACATCATAAATATCTGTTTTACAAATTTATTTCAAATTCTAATCACTTTTTCACAGGTTTAAACAGCTAAACTATGCTAATGATAAAGCTATGAAAAATCCAGAGAAAACCTTTTCCCGCCAAATTTTGAACTCTTATTATCTTTAAAATGAGCACGGTAACCTATCAAATTTTTTAGCTTATTTTGTATTTTTAATTATTCCCTTATGATTTAATGCCTTAATTACAAACCCTCATCACTTTCAAAGTCACCCTCGAACATCCTTAACTTTAAAACATTATAAGTCAAACTAAAATATATATTATACTCTATTATATACGCATCCCTATTGAAAAAAAAATAAATAAAACTTGGCTGTACAAGGTCTTTAGAAATAATTCTTTGAAAAACATTCCACACATGTCATTATGACACAAATTAATCATTCAATAGTGATATTTAATCAGTTGAATATAGATAATTAGTACACCATCCCTATGATGCTATCATTTTTTCACAACTTTACAACAGTCTTGTATTTGGCGTGCCATCAAACCTATTTTAGCAAACCTATTTTTTTTAAATGCCTGTACAAAGTCGGGGCTATTGTGGTCTTCAATTATTCTATAGAGTTTTCCTTGTTTTGTCTTTTATCGTGCACGTTCGGGAATTTTGTTAATACCTTTATTATAATGAAGCCATAAGTCTACTCAAAGTCTGTAAGAAGCTTTTAATATACAATGATACGTGGGTTTCACATTGTTAAAGTTTGGATCATGTTTATAATGATAAAAGATAACAATTATCCATTTTCGTTGCAGAGTGATAATTCTTTGCAGGTGGACACTGGGTATCCGGTGATGGAGTGTTAACCCGACGGGTAACTAACACCAAATTGTGTGATTCGATCCTCCTGAGAACTGAAAATTTTATTAACAGGTTTTGAGAAGAGATTTTCGAAGAACGATTACGAGAGATTTTTCAACAACAAATCGGCGTTCCAATTGGCACAAACTGTGCTCCTCGCCGATTTGCTTTTATACTCTTACAAGACTGAATTTCTTCAGGGACTTGTAAAGCACAAGAAGATGAAAGAGGCAAGGTCATTTAATCTAACATTCAGATATATTGATGATGTCCTTTCTGTCAATAACACTTCATTTGGTAGATGGATTCCTTCAATATATCATCCAGAATTGGAGATAAAAGAGACCACCGAATCAAATTGCTTCACGTCTTTCTTGGATTTGCACCTCGAATTTGAGCCAGGTGGTAATCTCAGTACAAAAAATTACGATAAAAGAGACGATTTTAATTTTCAAATAATTAATTTTCCTAATCTACAGAGCAATATACCTACACTCCCTGCATACGGTGTTTATATTTCACAACTTATTCGATATGCCAAAGCTTGTACACATTTCATAGATATTTTGATCAGACACCGATTTCTTCTTGACCGACTTTTGGAGAAGGGGTCTCATACGATCCATAAAAACTAGTAGAAAAATTCAAAATTGAGTTAAATGATATGGTGATTAATTGTTTTAAATAGTGTTTGACTGGTCTGCTGTACTGAGATGATCACCTCAATTTCCCTAATTAACTATGTTGTGTTCTATGGTCATTACCAGATCCTACGATTGCAATGGAAGAATGCGGTATTGCGCCATAAAACCTGGTTAAACCCACCATTTCGTTTGAAATGCCTGTACCAAGTCAGAACCATTGCGATCCACCAACTCTTCGGTCTGAAAGATTCGTTTTTGTTATTTTCTCTGGACTATGAAATTGATCATTTAAGTTCGGTAGTTTTGTTATTACCTTTATTTTGGGAGGGACAAAGTAAGCTGTCCTTCATTACACCAATGCTAGTTAAGTAGAGATTGTAAAGAGTAGAATTAACTTGATCTATCACAAAAAATACACAGCAAGCAAGCGCAAGCTGGAAAGGAACTTTTCGAAACATAAATCTGGTTTAAAAATCTAGGCATAATTCTTATATAGTATCTTTACCTTAATGGATTGTGCAGAAAAACGGCAAATCAATCTGTTAGGTCAAATAGTTAGATATTGCTGTTATTATACTAGTTCCTCCCGGATAGCCAATAAATGAAATAGTTAAAACTTAAAATTTTATCGTGGATTATAGTTACATTAGTTAAGTCTGTAGCCATTGAAATAAAAATTACAACAAAATTCCAGACCATAATTTTTTCTACGCCTGACGCGCGTTTGATCTATTTAAAACTCATCAGACACGTTCTACCAAAATATTGAAAAAGCCAAACACTAGTACCATATCGAATATAATTATGAAGAGCATTTAGCAATAAAACCGAAAATACCGAACAAGAAGATTAAATTATGATTAAGATCAAGCTAAGTTTTGGGAAGGCAGGACTGTAGGGTTTAGATGATTTTCAAATAATGATATATGTGATAGTAAGAAGCAACACGACAAACATCCATGTATATCAACGACAACTTAAAAAAATTGACAATGGAAAACAGCTAACAGTATTCAATGTGACAAGTCTGTTCGCTGTTTTGCACTTGGTCCTGAAGATCCATGTTATAAAACATCGCATCAAGGCGCACAATATAAAATACATCGCTACGTGTTTTTGATCAATGTGTCATTACAATCGTTAAAGATCTCCTCCGGTACGTTTGTTTCTCGGTCTGTTGGTTTCATTTCATCCTCAACTTTTATCGTAGTTTCATCGTTAGGTTTGTTGAAACTTTTTCTTGACCATAATAAATGAAGTATACCATAGAGTGTTATGGAAACTACTGCAAAAGAAATACAGAACACCAATCGCGCGTAAACCGAAATGTAACTTGCTGTTCCAAACACCAGTGCATACCAAAATCCTCTCCAAAAATGTACGTTTGCAAATGCGGTATCCATGGTCTCGGGAAATAACATTGGTATTATGCCTGTAAAATAGTATTTATTTTTTTCATGTGTTCATATTTAGGGATCTAATATTTAACCGAATTAAGAGCTTTGGTTTTTTTTCCTTACTAGTAAAATAAATCTTATTTTTGATGAAAAAAAGCTATCTTGTTAGCAGAGGTTAAGATATTTTTTTTCTGAAGAAGGAGTTTTGCTATATTTTGTCATGCCGCCTTTTAATACTAAAAAAAAAGAATATCATTACCAGAACATTAACCAAGCCCCTTCAATATAGTAAAATGGTCGGATCCTTAGAGCAAATAATTCAAGGAATTTTGTTGTTTGTTGTTTTGGGTTATAATTCTACATTCTTTTCCAAAACATCTTTCAAAGATAAAATTTGTTACACACTGGAACAAGTTTGCAGTATGCTTGATTTCCTCATTGACAACATATTTGTCAACTTCGGAGGAGAGATTTTTCAACAACAAATCGGCATTCCAATGGGCACAAAATGTGCTCCTCTCCTCGCCGATTTGTTTTTATACTCCTACGAGACTGAATTTTTTCAGGGACTCGCAAAGAACAAGAAGATGAAAGAGGCAAGGTCATTTAATCTTACATTCCTGGTTTGACCCACCATTTCGTTTGAAATGCCTGTACCGGGTTAGGACCATTGCGATCCACCAGTTCTCCGGTATGACTGATTCTTTTTTGTCATTTTCTCTGGACTATGAGATTGATCATTCAAGTTCGGTAGTTTTGTTATTACCTTTATCAGATACATTGATGATGTCCTTTCTGTCAATAACACTTCATTTGGTAGTTGGATTCCTTCAATATATCCTCCGGAATTGGAGATTAAAGAGACCACCGAATCTAATTGCTTTACGTCTTTCTTGGATTTGCACCTCGAATTTGACCCAGGTGGTCATCTCAGTACAAAAATTTACGATAAACGATTTTAATTTTCAAATTATTAATTTTCCTAATCTACAGACCAATATACCTACTTCTCCTGCATACGGTGTTTATATTTCTCAACTTATTCGATATGCCAGAGCTTGCACACATTTCACAAATTTTTTTATCAGACACCGGTTTCTTCGTGACCGACTTTTGAAGCAGGGCTATAAGAAAATACGTTTCATACGATCACTAAAAAAATTCTTTCTTCGTTATCAGCCACTAGTAGAAAAGTTCAAAATTGAGTTAAAAGATATGATAGTTAATTGTTTTAATTAGTGTTTGACTGGTCTGCTGTACTGAGATGATCACCTCAATATCCCTATTGTGTCTCACAACTATGTTGTGTTCTATGGTCATTACCGGATCCTAAGATCGCAATGGAAGAGGGAGGTTTGGCGCCATAAAACCTGGTTTAACCCACCATTTCGTTTGAAATTCCTGTACCAAGTCAGGACCATTGCGATCCACCAGTTCTCCGGTATGACTGATTCGTTTTTGTCATTTTCTCTGGACTATGAGATTGATCATTCAAGTTCGGTTGTTTTGTTATTACCTTTATTTTATAATTATATCGCAAAGACTCTTTTCATATTTTTATACTATCCAATAAAACAATGTTTAAATAAAGCTTCTACAACGCGATCGAGTTGATTTTTGCTCTTCCGGAGCACTTGAGTTCACTTTTGTTACGACTTGAGTTCGCGTTGTTGATTTCCGTTCGGTTGAGTTTGTGTTTTGTGTTTCTTCGTAGTGTTCTTGTTCTAGTTTACCGGTTTCGTCGTTGCCCTTTTGGACTCTAGACGCTGGAATGCCCCATTGGTTCCTCTTTGCTTCTTTAAATGTTAGATAGTTCATAAAATAGAAAACAAATCAGACTTACCAAATGTGTCTAGTTTAAAAACGCTATCAGTAAATCCCATCGAAATTGAAGATATAAAAAACAACGATAAATACTGGAAGGATGGATCCCAAAAAATCCAAATGATCAAATTAGCTACACTTTTAATTGTCGCAAAAGCTACATCTGGTTTTCTTGGTAGATATTTTACTGTCTTTGGTAAAATTTGCAAAAAGATCGTATTTAAGACAGCAAAGGCTCCCATGACGTAGCCAACCATACCAATTCCATATCTACACGATATATATGCCTGTAAAGTAAATGAACCAGAGTTATAGTTTTAATATTGCAACCCTGGTCCATGCTAGCTCTGTTGGAGGAGTTCAAGCGAATTATAGAGGTATAAATTCTAACTTTAGAACACGCACATGTTTTTTTCATGGCTGTTTAATTCTAATTTATCAATGCTTGATTTGTTCCCCTTTCGATTGTATTAATATGTTGTACGGTTTGGTTTGCTTTTCTTTTTATTCATTTGGTTTTTTTTTAACCTAGTCCTGTTTCAGTCATCACAGGTTTGGATTGAAAAGCGAATTTATACATGTATTACATTTTTTACGTTTAATTTATTGGGCTAAAATTATACCTAAAACCTTTTAATTTTTTATCTGCGTTATGCGAGAAACATGATCTGATCTACTGTCTGTTTCCAAAAAGTGTGTATGGGAGTTGGTGTTGGGGCTATAGCGACTTTCTCGAGCGTAAATGGCAATTGTTAAAGGTAAAAAACGGGCCATATCGCCGGAGGAAACAATCGACATTGAAAAGGTAACTCACGAAGCTTATTTCAAATGAATATGATAACTATATATTTCAGCAATACAAATGAAGACTCGAAGACGGGTAGAGGTAACTGACAAGAAAAAGACTTTCTGAAACCAGTCGGCCACCAATCTCACTTTCACTGTCCTCATTCGTGTTTATTGTTTGCCTCTCGGACTTTTTTTATTCGAGTGCCCAATTGGTGCCTCGTAACATATTTCTGAATGAAAACACAACTAACTTAAGCAGGAACTGCTTACTCTTCCGGAGCACCTGAGTTCACTCTTGTTTCGATTGGAGTTCGCGTTGTTGATTGATATTCAGTTGTTTTGTGTTTCCAGGTTTTGCATGTTGTCTGTTTTTGTCCCGTTCTTGTTGGTGTTTAATGGTTTTGTCTCTGCCCTTTCGGACTTTTGATATTCGGATACCCCATTGGTACCTCTGCTTCTTACCTTTGTAAAATCTGCGTACACAATAAGTAACATAATTGATGTCGATATAGAGTATGGCAAAAACAAAAGTAACTTTACATCAACCATCGCTGTAAACATGGAACAAACAGATTTAGCTATGCTTCTGTTTTTAGTTCGTTTACTCTTTGGCAGTGGAGGTAGAAATAGTACTACGAGAATCACTCCGATTACGTCAAAGGTAAGATAAGCTGCCATGAGCTGCTAAAGTGTTTCTTTTGATGGCGTCGTTATGCTCCTTGTAGCATTGTGATCTCGAGTACCTTCAACTTTCATCAAAACACCACATGGATATGTTATATTTTCTTCTTCGCTATTAACATCATCTCTGAATATAATGGAAGACACTATACTTCCTACGGTGAAGGCTAAACCCATAAGTGCAAAAAATATTCCGTTAACTTTACTAAGGGTATGTTCAAGAAGTTTATTTTTTGTCTTGGAAATTTGATTTGCCGAGGCGGTTAAGAACAACCCTTGAGAAATCCACAACGGTCCAGTTACTAATCCTAGTACAGTTACAGACCACAATTTTTGCTACGCCTAACGCGCGTTTGATCTATTTACAACTCATCAGAGACATTCTACCAAAATATTGAAAAAGCCAAACACTAGTACTATATCCAATATAATTATGAAGAGCATTAAACAATAAAACCGAAAATACCGAACACGAAGATTAAATTATGATTAAGATCAAGCTAAGTTTTGGGAAGGCAGGACTGTAGGGTTTAGATGATTTTCAAATAATGATATATGTAATAGTAAGAAGCAACACGACAAACATCCATGTATATCAACGACAACTTAAAAAAATTGACAATGGAAAACAGCTAACAGTATTCAATGTGACGAGTCTGTTCGCTGTTTTGCACTTGGTCCTGCAGATCCATGTTATAAAACATCGCATCAAGGCGCACAATATAAAATACATAGCTACGTGTTTTTGATCAATGTGTCATTACAATCGTTAAAGATCTCCTTCGGTACGTTTGTTTCTCGGTCTGTTGGTTTCATTTCATCCTCAACTTTTATCGTAGTTTCATCGTTAGGTTTGTTGAAACTTTTTCTTGACCATAATAAATGAAGTATACCATAGAGTGTTATGGAAACTACTGCAAAAGAAATACAGAACACCAATCGCGCGTAAACCGAAATGTAACTTGCTGTTCCAAACACCAGTGCATACCAAAATCCTCTCCAAAAATGTACGTTTGCAAATGCGGTATCCATGGTCTCGGGAAATAACATTGGTATTATGCCTGTAAAATAGTATTTATTTTTTTCATGTGTTCATATTTAGGGATCTAATATTTAACCGAATTGGGAGCTTTGTTTTTTTTTCCTTACTAGTAAAATAAATCTTATTTTTGATGAAAAAAAGCTATCTTGTTAGCAGAGGTTAAGATTTTTTTTTCTGAAGAAGGAGTTTTGCTATATTTTGTCATGGCGCCTTTTAATACTAAAAAAAAAGAATATCATTACCAGAACATTAACCAAGCCCCTTCAATATAGTAAAATGGTCGGATCCTTAGAGCAAATAATTCAAGGAATTTTGTTGTTTGTTGTTTTGGGTTATAATTCTACATTCTTTTCCAAAACATCTTTCAAAGATAAAATTTGTTACACACTGGAACAAGTTTGCAGTATGCTTGATTTCCTCATTGACAACATATTTGTCACCTTCGGAGGAGAGATTTTTCAACAACAAATCGGCATTCCAATGGGCACAAACTGTGCTCCTCTCCTCGCCGATTTGTTGTTATACTCCTACGAGACTGAATTTGTTCAGGGACTCGTAAAGAACAAGAAGATGAAAGAGGCAAGGTCATTTAATCTTACATTCCTGGTTTGACTCACCATTTCGTTTGAAATGCCTGTACCGGGTTAGGACCATTGCGATCCACCAGTTCTCCGGTATGACTGATTCGTTTTTGTCATTTTCTCTGGACTATGAGATTGATCATTCAAGTTCGGTAGTTTGTTATTACCTTTATCAGATACATTGATGATGTCCTTTCTGTCAATAACACTTCATTTGGTAGTTGGATTCCTTCAATATATCCTCCGGAATTGGAGATTAAAGAGACCACCGAATCTAATTGCTTTACGTCTTTCTTGGATTTGCACCTCGAATTTGACCCAGGTGGTCATCTCAGTACAAAAATTTACGATAAACGATTTTAATTTTCAAATTATTAATTTTCCTAATCTACAGACCAATATACCTACTTCTCATGCATACGGTGTTTATATTTCTCAACTTATTCGATATGCCAGAGCTTGCACACATTTCACAGATTTTTTTATCAGACACCGGTTTCTTCGTGACCGACTTTTGAAGCAGGGCTACAAGAAAATACGTTTCATACGATCACTAAAAAAATTCTTTCTTCGTTATCAGCCACTAGTAGAAAAGTTCAAAATTGAGTTAAAAGATATGATAGTTAATTGTTTTAATTAGTGTTTGACTGGTCTGCTGTACTGAGATGATCACCTCAATATCCCTATTGTGTCTCACAACTATGTTGTGTTCTATGGTCATTACCGGATCCTAAGATCGCAATGGAAGAGGGAGGTTTGGCGCCATAAAACCTGGTTAAACCCACCATTTCGTTTGAAATTCCTGTACCAAGTCAGGACCATTGCGATCCACCAGTTCTCCGGTATGACTGATTCGTTTTTGTCATTTTCTCTGGACTATGAGATTGATCATTCAAGTTCGGTAGTTTTGTTATTACCTTTATTTTATAATTATATCGCAAAGACTCTTTTCATATTTTAATACTATCCAATAAAACAATGTT
Source organism: Arcuatula senhousia (assembly GCA_963971305.1). Taxonomy (NCBI): domain Eukaryota; kingdom Metazoa; phylum Mollusca; class Bivalvia; order Mytilida; family Mytilidae; genus Arcuatula; species Arcuatula senhousia. The sequence continues at coordinate 34,405,866 of OZ020308.1, forward strand.
TATATAAAGCTTCTACAACGCGATCGAGTTGATTTTTGCTCTTCCGGAGCACTTGAGTTCACTTTTGTTACGACTTGAGTTCGCGTTGTTGATTTCCGTTCGGTTGAGTTTGTGTTTTGTGTTTCTTCGTAGTGTTCTTGTTCTAGTTTACCGGTTTCGTCGTTGCCCTTTTGGACTCTAGACGCTGGAATGCCCCATTGGTTCCTCTTTGCTTCTTTAAATGTTAGATAGTTCATAAAATAGAAAACAAATCAGACTTACCAAATGTGTCTAGTTTAAAAACGCTATCAGTAAATCCCATCGAAATTGAAGATATAAAAATCAACGATAAATACTGGAAGGATGGATCCCAAAAAATCCAAATGATCAAATTAGCTATACTTATAATTGTCGCAAAAGCTACATCTAGTTTTCTTGGTAGACATTTTACTGTCTTTGGTAAAATTTGCAAAAAGATCGTATTTGAGACAGCAAAGGCTCCCATGACGTAGCCAACCATACCAATTCCATATCTACACGATATATATGCCTGTAAAGTAAATGAACCAGAGTTATAGTTTTAATATTGCAACCCTGGTCCATGCTAGCTCTGTTGGAGGAGTTCAAGCGAATTATAGAGGTATAAATTCTAACTTTAGAACACGCACATGTTTTTTTCATGGCTGTTTAATTCTAATTTATCAATGCTTGATTTGTTCCCCTTTCGATTGTATTTATATGTTGTACGGTTTGGTTTGCTTTTCTTTTTATTCATTTGTTTTTTTTTAACCTAGTCCTGTTTCAGTCATCACAGGTTTGGATTGAAAAGCGAATTTATACATGTATTACATTTTTACGTTTAATTTATTGGGCTAAAATTATACCTTAAACCTTTTAATTTTTTATCTGCGTTATGCGAGAAACATGATCTGATCTACTGTCTGTTTCCTAAAAGTGTGTATGGGAGTTGGTGTTGGGGCTATAGCGACTTTCTCGAGCGTAAATGGCAATTGTTAAAGGTAAAAAACGGGCCATATCGCCGGAGGTAACAATCGACATTGAAAAGGTAACTCACGAAGCTTATTTCAAATGAATATGATAACTATATATTTCAGCAATACAAATGAAGACTCGAAGACGGGTAGAGGTAACTGACAAGAAAAAGACTTTCTGAAACCAGTCGGCCACCAATCTCACTTTCACTGTCCTCATTCGTGTTTATTGTTTGCCTCTCGGACTTTTGTTATTCGAGTGCCAAATTGGTGCCTCGTAACATATTTCTGAATGAAAACACAACTAACTTAAGCAGGAACTGCTTACTCTTCCGGAGCACCTGAGTTCACTCTTGTTTCGACTGGAGTTCGCGTTGTTGATTGATATTCAGTTGTTTTGTGTTTCCATGTTTTGCATGCTGTCTGTTTTTGTCCCGTTCTTGTTGGTGTTTAATGGTTTTGTCTCTGCCCTTTCGGACTTTTGATATTCGGATACCCCATTGGTACCTCTGCTTCTTACCTTTGTAAAATCTGCGTACACAATAAGTAACATAATTGATGTCGATATAGAGTATGGCAAAAACAAAAGTAACTTTACATCAACCATCGCTGTAAACATGGAACAAACAGATTTAGCTATGCTTCTGTTTTTAGTTCGTTTACTCTTTGGCAGTGGAGGTAGAAATAGTACTACGAGAATCACTCCGATTACGTCAAAGGTAAGATAAGCTGCCATGAGCTGGTAAAGTGTTTCTTTTGATGGCGTCGTTATGCTCCTTGTAGCATTGTGATCTCGAGTACCTTCAACTTTCATCAAAACACCACATGGATATGTTATATTTTCTTCTTCGCTATTAACATCATCTCTGAATATAATGGAAGACACTATACTTCCTACGGTGAAGGCTAAACCCATAAGTGCAAAAAATATTCCGTTAACTTTACTAAGGGTATGTTCAAGAAGTTTATTTTTTGTCTTGGAAATTTGATTTGCCGAGGCGGTTAAGAACAACCCTTGAGAAATCCACAACGGTCCAGTTACTAATCCTAGTAAAAGAGATGATGGAATGAGAGTTTCAAATCGTGGGTAAAAATTACTGCACACATATATAACGTGAACAAAGAACGCTGCAATGACGCATAATTTCCCACCAATAAGTTTTAACACCAAGGGACCCAAGCTAGAGGAAATGATTGATCCGGCATAAATAGAAGCTAACGATTTTGTTCCAAGTCCCTCTGTCATGTTTAAACTAGACTGCAATGCTTGTAATGACATAAAGGCAGAAAAAACAAAGAAAAACGCTATTGAAATAACAATTGTACATTGGTATGGACTTTCAATGTCATCTTTCTTCTCCACTGTTGCGCTCAGAGCTAAGTGTAGTTTCATCTTTTTCATAATCATGGGCACTAAATCTAAAATATCCAATCTAAATAGTTTAATAATCTTTGAAATATTAAAATCTGACACCACATCATGACATCCGACGCTTAATCCGTTTTTTTTCCAAACGAATACAATGTAACAAGATACATTTAAAGACACAACTTTTAATATACATAACAATATACAAAAATAACAAATAGGGAACGCTGTCGATATATAAATAACTTATTTGATCAGATTGGCTTTTGGATCATATGCATTTTAATTTACATGTAGCGCAAATTGCATAATAGGGAGCATCGACCTCTGAACACAAGTGCCTCTGAAGGCTGCTACTTATGTAGCTATTTTTACTCTCAAAAATATTTTTTATTATATTGTCTGTTGTCTTGGTACACGTTTTCAGCATCTCATTATCTTCTATTACATGTCATGTTTGAGTATTAACTTACTTTCAATATATGTGTACACGGCAAACTTCATCGAAACCTTAATCGACCCTTGGTATCGTACAGTGCAGTGAGGGTTACTTTATCGTATCAAAAATATAATCGATTGCTATACATGCATACATTTATTGTAGAGCATCCTGTCTGTCAATTGAGACCAAAGCCAAAACTTTTCTGTATGAATACGTTTTGTATTGCAAAAGGCATCATTATGAAGGGCAAACACTTTAACGATTGTATCTTGCACGAGATAATTTTACCTGACACATTTGTTTTCTTACATTTCCTTTTTTGTTGTTGTTGAAATATTTAGATTAAAAAAAATGTCAATTTAACACAACTCATAGCGGAAAAAAAGAACTATTTCCAAACAGAAACCTATGCTATACTTGAACTTTCATATAACTTTATTTGTATTGTTTTAGTTAATTATATGAAATCCCTTACAGAAATTATACCATGCAATTATACATATAGTGCATCTATGTCACGATAACACAAAATAATACTTACACTTAATTTTATTTTAATCCTTATTCTATAACAGAGCTGTACAAGGCTTAAACTTACGATTATATATTGGCAGGTGGGAACATGTCGGTCAAAATATGTCCAAAGATACATGTTTAGAATGTTACAAGATAAGAATTGTCCATAAATGGGACAGAACGATTTAATCTTTCTTTCAAATTAGCTTTCTCTTAAAGCATCGTACGCGTGTGGTATCTTTTTCATCAAGGGACCAACCATTTAACTTCAGGGGGATTGGTGTTTTGTTTTGGTAAGAAAAATGTTTTTACGCATGTCGTGGAAAATAATATATTCTTCAAGACATACTATTATATCATTATTAACATTATTAATATAGCACACATCCTTCTTCTGAATGTTTTTTTCTTATCCACTGCTTCCAAAACAATTCTTTCATCAAAATTCATATTCAAAGTAGTTTACGAAAAAACTCAGATCTTTTCATTTAGGTTACATAATCAGTCAATTATCTGTGTAAATTGTGGTAGTGTTTGACATTGTATGCACTACCCTTTGCAGAATCAAATGATTATTCCGAAACTCATAAATATGCTCTTTTCTTTTTTTTTCATTTACTGCTGACCATAGTGGACCAACATGTGTGGAGAGTGCCACGCTTCATGCACGTAAAAGACCCCTTTGTGGACCGCCAAGTAGTGCACCACATAGGCTAAATTTTCCGCCCCTACCCACCTCTTCCTTTTTCTGTGGTTCTTCAAAATTAGACGTTCCTTTGTTTTCCAACCCACTCCATATTTCATTTATCATCATCATTTCATGTTTATTTTAGCATTATTTTCATGTTCATCGCCTGTAAGTAGCACGGGCGTAAAACACCAACTCACTCATTCACTCACTCACTTTTTTTTCATGATTAGTCTTGAATAGACGAAACGGGCGTCAGGCGTAGCAAAATTTATTGTCTGGAACTTAATTTGTTGTCATTTTCGTTTAGTACACCCGTAAAGGTTAGCACTGCTGGTGGAGTTTTAATTCCCCGATGTTAGCCCGTTCCGGCACCAATACTTTTGTGTTGGAGAACACATAAAAGTTTTAAACTATCCGTTCTAATTTCAAAATTGTCTAAACCCTAAGGTTCTTCCTACCCCAGACATAGGTTAAACATCTTAGTAATTATTTCGTTCCCCATTTTGGTATTTCTGGTTTCATTGTTCTATGTTTGGTAGAGCGCCTCTAATAAGTCTTGAATAGACGAAACGCGCGTCAGGCGTAGCAAAATTTATTGTCTGGAACTTTGTTGTCATTTTTGTTTCTCAGATTTAAGCATCCTGTTATAGCATTTATAATTACAGTTAAAACACAATTAACAGTGTTTATACATTTGTTTTCGTAGATGAGCAAGTAAGAATTCTAATAAAAATACTTCTGCCGTTTGTCAAGAGAAATATAGGGGCCGTATGTTATGTTACTGAAAGAGTGAGTGAGTGAGTGAGTGAGTTGGTGTTTTCCGCCCGTGCACGCTGTATAGATTATTTACAGGCGATTAACATGAAATGATGATGATCAATGAAATATGGTAAATTTTAAAGAACCACAGGAAAAGGGGAGAGATAGGGGCGGATAATTTAGCCTATGTGGTGCACTACTAAAGGGTCTTTTACGTGCAAGAAGCGTTGCACTCTGCACACACGTTGGCCCACTATGGTTGGCGGTACACTGCGTGTCTAGAAGTAATTACAAGATAATTAAGACGGTTAAAATAAATAATCAAATCAAATCAATTTACCTTACCGTTACGGGTGTATATTCATACAAAATTATTATTCTTAAAAAATTTTTTAAGTGTTTTGTAAAACATGCGTGCAGCTGTTACGTGAACAAATGATTATTCTATACAATGAAACGTCGTCTGAGGCGTATATGTACATGCAAACTAAAAGTAAACAAAGTCGTGATTAATCTTTATACAAAATGAGTTTTAATGCTGTACTGTAGTGGTAAACGCGATGGGCAACCAACATCAAAGTTCGTGGTTTGATCCTTGTCAGGGGTGAAAAAATACTGAACCAATTTCCCAACTCTCTCTCTCTTGATTCCATTTGCAAGGATGCTTTCATGAAAATATTTTAGTCCTTCGTGTATCCTGTATACGTTAAACATTCCTTTCTCGAGTTCGATAAGAGTAGGCTTAACAGGGTTTTCGTCAAAGACCTTCGGACAAACTGCAAACTTTTGAGGGGTTGTCATTAGATTACAGCTTGTTTTCCAGTTTATAATAAAAATATAATGTTAAATTTAACTAAGACTAGTACTCTACCGAGTAGATATCTAAAGATATGTGTAGAGAAATTCTTATCTTAACGAGCAACTGATACCCAATGCCCCATGCACACTAAAGACCCCTTGGTAGATTATGATAAGAGTACGCTCAATGGGGGCCACTACAAAGTACATACTTACAAACTGCTAGCTGGAGAGGGATTCACATATCAAGTATTAAGCTTGTTTCCCAATCCAGATAAATTAATACATGTATGTTTAAACTAAAGCAATTGATAAAATGCAATTCGCCATTATTACAGCATATGCATTGTGGGAATAAACATTGTCCAACGTACAAAATGTTGTTTGATTAATCTAAATTCAAAGTTCCATAAATAAGTTAGTGAATATAACTGTTAAAACATGATTGATTCAAAAACAATTTGAAACGTCTTTAACGGGTTACACCTAATAATTATCATTGACAACTCGACAACTAAATGACAAGAAAACGAACGTCACCATTCCGGTTCACCCTCGATTTGAAGCCAGTTTGGAACTTTTGTCGCTCATCAGACTATTTACATGTAGTTTTCCCCTCTTTTTGTTGTTTTATGTCTTTCAATATCTATTTTGGCTTATATTTTTTTTATTTACATTTGACCCTTTGGTTCTTCTTCGTTCCAAATGGGTAATATCTAGAATATCTTTAGCGTATTGAAAAAAAAAAACATCAAAATTAAAGTCAAAATCATTTTCCTATTCAAAATAAAAAATAAAAAAGAATTTCGAAAAAAAACTTGAAAAAACCTTTGGGTAGGAACAACTTATACGCTTAGAAATTTTCAGACTTTTTGGTGTAGTTTATAACTAGAACTGTAGAAGGGTAAAAACCCTAGAAAAAAAATATATACTCTAGGTCTAAGTTACATATTTAGCTTCTACGCCGTAATCGAGTTAATATGGAATTTCTTACATCAAAGTACAATTCTACAAACGGTTAATTTGTTTATGCTCTAAATCGGTATTTCAAGGAGTAACCCCTCTCATCAGCAGCATTTGAATCAAAACATTGGATTGTAAAAAAAATAAAGTATTGAATGAAATGTACTCAAAGTCAAAATGTTCGAACAGGAAGCCAAATCCAGCACCAAGGATATTGACCATGTGCAGTACAAGGAAACAAACCTGGTGTTTTTAACAATTTAGAATTTAACATTCGGGAATTTCAAACCAAAAACATATTAGAAATTAAATGGAATATTCGTGTCAGACAAGTCTAACGACCAGGCTTGTGATTACTCTCGGGGACATCTGGTCCACCAGCAGCGGTTATCGACCTAGTCATTTCAAAATATAATACGAAAACGGGTATAAAAACGGTTAACTTTTTGTTGTATGCCGATAATTCAAGGAGTAACCTCTCATCAGCAGTATTTGAATCAAAACATTGAAAGGAAATAAATAAACCAAGGAAATTATTTGATTTAACTATTAGCGAGACTTGCATTTATAATCAAACTGTCAAAACTACAATTTCAGAAATTCAAAAATCATTTAGAATTGTAGTTTTAGAAGCAGTTTCTCCAATGAAACAAGAGGTTCCCAGAGCCTGAATCGCTCACCTGACTTACATGCCCGAAGTATAGGCTATTAGGCAAAATATTTTAGCAATTGAAACCTTTTAGTATTTTTTCCTTCAACAATCTAAGAGGAATAACCCCTAAATGAGCAGTATTACAATGTTGACCTTATTACATATTTTGTAGATCATGATGTGCTAAACATTTCTTAAATATCTCATATGAATTTTAAGATGCAAAATGTAAAACAAATCAAGATTGAAGGGCAATTACCTTTTCATGGGTTGTTGGATCGTCTTTTAAATTTCAGGACAGGTAGATCTTGAGGTGCTACTCATTTTTGGTCTCCAATTTAACAAAATAGAATTCAAAACCCTGTCGCCCTTTTTGAGTTATAAGCAAAAAACTGCCATTTACCTATATATTCTATTTTTCGCCATGGCGACCATGTTTTACAACCAACTTTAAATCCCAACACCAGTTCTATACACCTAATGCTGATAGATAACCATACTAAGTTTGGTTCAATTGGACTTATGATTTCAGAGGAGTGAAAGTCTTTAATGTAATCAGGAAATGCTGTGAAAATTTTCAATTTTGACGTTCTAAGGGGAATAACCCTTATAAGGAAAGGACTTTGTTACATATTTTGTAGATCTTGATGTGCTAACAATATGCAATTTAAATTTTTCTAATATCTTATATTGTTTTTGAGATTTTCAGCTTAATATGTGCAAAATTTGCGGAATTAAATCTTCAAAAAACGGCAGTAACTCCTACATGATCTCAAAATTTCAGGGCTGGTAGATCTTGAGGTGCTGATTATTTTTGTTTTTCTATCAGAATTTAAAAATCTGTCACCGTTTTTGAGTAATTTGCAAATGAACTGCAATTTACCTCTATGTTCTATTTTAAGCCACATCAGCCATGTTTTACAATGAATTATAAATCCCCACATCATTCTATACATTTAATGCTAATAAACAACAATACCAAGTTTGGTTTCAATGGGACTTGAAGTGTCAGAGGAGTTCACGTTTACAATGTTACGAGGAAATATTGAATGCTGAATTTTGACAATTTAAGGAGAATAACTCCTAAAGGGAAAGGTCCTACAACGATGACCCTATTACATTTTTTGCAATCTTTATACGCTTAACAACATGCAATTTAAAATTCTCAAATATCTTGTATTGATTTTAAGATATTGAGCTAAACAGGTGCAAAAGTTGTACTAATTCACGAAAAGGGCAATAACTCCTACATGGGTTATTGGATTTTTTTTAAATTTAAAATTTTCCAAGAATTTTGATATCTGTAGTATTTTTTTAGTTATTTGCAAAAAAACTGCATTTATCCCTATGTTCTAATTTGTTGTCATTTTAATTTTGCCACCGCGGCCATTTTTTACGACGAATCAAAAATTCCCACATAAGTTCTAAGCACCGACTGCTAATGAACAACCATACCAAGTTTTGTTACAATTGGACTTACGGTGCCAGATGATTTAAAATTTTAAAATTTCTCCATAGATACTTTTGTTATTCTCAAACAAGTTGTGTGAGCTGAATAAACCAGAACATGATTTTTATATGTTTTTTTAACTCAAATTACTGTTTTCTAAATTTTCGAATGGTTCTTTGTCTGTTTCCAGAAATGATTTTTCATCGTCTAACGTCACATCGACTTTTTCCTTCTGGTCTTTTGGTCTCTGGGTCTCAAGTTCTCTACTCCATTTGAACTGAAGTACACCATAGAGGCATATTGATATGGCAAGTAGTGATAAACAAAACACAACCTTAGTAAATACACATAAATAACTTGATGTCGCAAAGTAGACAGTCCATACTACTCCTCTCCAAAATTGAAGATTGGAAAAGGCTGTCTCTTTCTTTTCAGGAAATAACAATGGAATTTTAGCTGAAACACAAACAATGTTTTACATTTTACTGTTAATAGTTAATGAAAATTAGTTGTGTTCAAAGTAAGTGGACTTTTTGCCCTTCAGAACTCTTAAAGAAACGCTCATTTTTTTCTCGATAAAAGTCATGGAAAATTAAATTCAACAGTATGTCAGATGAATGATTCGTGATAATCTAAGTTAGTTTTGGTTGTTTGTTGTTCTGAGATAGTCGCCTTACCATCGCCTTTTATATCAAACCCAAAGATCGCAATTGAAGAGGGAGGTTTAACGCTTAAAACTGGTTTAACCAATCATTTTAATGAACCAAGTCAGACCTTAGCGATCTTGCTGATTGTTGTACTAAGATGAATATCTTATTATCTCTATTATGTTTTCACGGCCGTGTTGTGGGTTGTGTTACTACCGGAACCTACGATCGCAACGGAAGAGCGACAATAAAACCTAGTTTAACCTACTATTTCATTTGAAATGCCTGTACCAAGTCAGGACCATTGCGATCTATAATTTACCCGGTGTGTCTTCCATGTTTTGTCTTTTCTCTTGGATATTGAGATTGATCCTAAAAATTCAGCAATTTGTTATTGGACCAAATGAGATTAGTCTTTAAAGCTTGGTAGTTTTGTCATTACCATTTATTATTTACCGATATAATATACACATTACATATGGAGGTTATCATTTTACTCTCTTGTAGAGTAAAAGCCAAAATTTGTTAATCTAAATCGGTTGAAGTTTGTTACTAGTATGACCATCCCAGTCACATTTGAGACAATGACCCTTCAGTATAATATGGACAGAGTTATTATTTAATGTATGACTTACCAAAGATATCTATTTTATAGACACTTTCTGAAAATCCTGCTTACACTGCTACCACGAACACAAAGGGTAAATGTTCTTTTGTTGGGTTCCAAATTAACCAAAGTCCCATGTATATGAAATATATAACTGTTCCCATGGCAATCAATACGTTACCATGGACACATTTCGCTACTTTTGGTAATATTTTCATAAATATCGTAATTGAAAGGCAAAATGAAGCCATCACATAACCAACCATTCCGATCCCAAAAGGACAAGCAACATACGCCTGAAAGAAAACAATGATATGTAGTAATTAAAGAATCAAAACATAAACATTTGTTAAAACAGTCAATAAATAACATACTATATTGTAGAGCGGGCGTGTTTCCAAAGTTCATTACTTCAATAAATTTGTGCTATTGAATTACTGCTAGACACTTAGAGCGTGATGGAAAGCATTTGGTTCAAACCATCCTAACTGTTCAAAGGTGAGATCATAACAAATTTTATAATTACGGAATCACGTGACATTTCGTCATTTCTGGTGGAATGCCACTGACAACACACTTATATGGACGATATCTGAAAAAATATACTTTAAAATAGTATACCGGTTTAAAGTTTGTATCATCGCAATTTTATTGTACTTTGAATATAACAACTTATATCACGTTCGAGGATGTCTTTTTCGCACAGTAATTTTTTTTCTCTCAAATTGTTAAATAAAATATACATTGTGCACCTATTATGCTTTCTTATTCTATTTTTAACAAACCTTTGCAAAATCTGCGTACAAAAAGAATGGTAAAAGCCCTGTTGCTACAAGGTATGGTAACAACAATACAAGTTTCATATCTGATAAAGCCGAAAACATGGAGTAAAGAGATTTCCCAACCGTCTTATTTTGAATCCATTTACTCTTTGGTAATGGGGGTAAAAAGAATATCGTCATAAGTAAACCTATGACGTCAAACGCAAGATATACTGAAATCAACTGGAAAATAGTTGCTTGTGACGGTTTAGAAATGTCTGAATCGAATGTTGTGGAGTTTGATGGTACCTTTTTGTCACAATCGAGAACACCACATTGAAATGTAATATTGCTTTTGTCAATGTAGATATTCTTTCTAAAAATAACAGACGACACAATACTGCCAACTGCAAACGCAACACTATGAATTGAATAGAACACACCGTTGAGACGATTTAAAGTATGTAATATTTTCTTTTCGTGTTTCTGAGATGTTGTGGCCGCACAAGAAGTTAAATATAGACTCTGACATATCCATAAAGGGCCTGTTACAAGTCCTAGAAGCACGGAAGATGGGATCAAAGTGTAAAAACGCGGATAAAAATTACTCCCAACGTATAAAGTATGACCTACAATTGCTATAATCGTACACAGTTTGCCACCGATGACTTTAATGCCCAATGGAGCTACAATACACGATATTAAAGATGCGGCGTAAACACATGCCAATGATTTTGTTCCCAATCCTTCTTCAATGTTCAAACTTGACTGTAAGGCTTGAATAGACATGAATGCGGAAAAAACAAAGAAGAATGCAAATGACAGGATATATGTGCATTGTATTGGATTCTGTATCTTTTCTGTCTCTTCCAATGTGTGAAGTGTCAGATGGAATCGCAATCTTAATTTGGACATAGCCTCTGAAAGGAGAGAAAAGAAAATTTTAAAGCATAACTAGAACGGTTATAAGTTTGTTCTTGCTAAAACATCAACAAAATTGGTTGAGCCTTTTAATCACCTGTGACACGAAAATTGCTAACACATTGTTATGTTGCTCCTCTGTTGTTGTCGTGACATGAGAAATTTTACAGAAGACATCTATAATTCTACCGCTAAGATGAACAGAGAAGTTGTTTCGATTTATCGACGTACCTGGCAACAAAAATGAACAGAGATGTAGGTTTGACATAGAGGGTTATAGCTACAATAATGAAGCTCCTTTAACATTTTTGATTGGGCCAAATCAAAGATTTAAAGGAGCTACATTATTCAATCAAACATGTTAAAGGAGCTACATTTTTGTACAGTATTGTAGATAAGAGGGTCGGTAAACAGAGATGTTGGTTTGACATAGAGGGTTATTATATTATTGTCCTTTACCAAGTTTTAACCACATTGAATAGATCACTAGCAACGTGCTTTTGGAAGTAAGAACTGTTTACTCTCTCAGAGCACCTGAATATACTTTATAGATCTCGTTTCGACGTGAGTTTACGTTGCTAATTACGTTGGTGTCTAATGTCCACAAGAAACTATGAAATTTACCCCCTTCCTCAAGCAAAAAGGTGCATATCTGCAATGTGTCTGTTGGTAATAATTGTATTGTTGAGAATGATCTTGAAAGTCAGATTACGCAAAACAGGCACCTCTATAGCGTGACGCACGTACAGAAGGAAAGGTGGTCGAATATAGTGACTCGACTTCTAAACCTTTTTTCGACTATAGCTACGGCATGTCACGAAACAAGCGAGAATGTCTCGGTTAACCACGCATTTCTACCCATTTCTAAGAAGTAAAGGTATACCAAAGGGGTTATCAACATAATAAAACCCAAAAGACAAAGACAAAATCGGTAGACAAAAAATCATCATAACGAAACAAACCATACAACAACTACAAAAACACACATACACTCGATTTAAGAGTTTTGACAATTGCTATGTATTGAATACGTTTGGTAGTTTTAAAGGACGTCAAATGGACGTCTATGGAATCTTTTCCTGTTGAATGTTGTTCCTAATATATCGTTCACTTTATTAAATGATGTGTTTAAAAAGAAGAAACATCTTAACAGAATAAGTATTGTTTGCAATATACATAATATAATTTATAACGTTACAATTGTCTCTTACCATTACAACCTAGTAATTATTTGCATATATTAATTCAATCGCATACATGTTTGAACTTTCTCTGACATAGATGTAATTGTGACATAATACAAATTCAATATGACCTCATTAAAACCAAACTGGTTACTTCATAAATGTTAGGTTACCTAGTTATCGTTTCTTTAAATGCTCAAACAGCGCGAATTCGGCTCTACATGACCAGGGAGGTGTACATGAAAGGGTCCTTTTGGCGGTTGTCCATTGTATTGTTTTTTTTTCTGGATTGCCGCTTAATTGTGCACTGTATCGTGTACACTTATTCCACATCTCATTATTATCTATTTATATCAACATGAAATTATGAAGTGAAAGTTGGATGTGAAACACAATGCAAATCGTGGAAAATTAGTTCAGAATGCCTTTGGAAAAAAATAATGGGAACGGTTAGGTCTGATAGTTCTCCGCAGCGTTGTTCTTTAACCTATGATCGAGGAACGTGGTATTTTCCAATGCAACATGGCTTGCAGTCAGGTCTTCGAATAACTGTCTAACGGCCCATGCATGCAAGATGACATCTACCAGAGGTACACATCACAGTCGCTTTGTAGGCCAGACACTACATCAGGGTACATGTACTGACGCTCTAGTGTAAGTGGGCCGAGCGCTGCTGCGTGCCTACTTGCCACCCGGCACCGTAAGTAAATGTTCTACAGGGAACAAATTTAGCATAAAAAAAAGTTGCGATATACATGATATACATGTATGTTACCCTTGGAATTTGATTGCAAAGAATAAATAATATACGTCGTGTACGAAAATAGTGATTCAAGTGTTCAAAGCATCTTGCAATTGATTGACCTTGAACAACTGTAATTATTTGCAAAGGTGCGATGACCTCTAGTTGCAGTAGTACAAATTGTTGCACGCAATCATTTGATAAATTTAACAGGTTATGTATGAGTTAACGTTGTTGTTAAATGTTATGAATTAATAATTAAATCTAAAATAAAAATAGCACTGGTACAAAGGTACTTACATTTAATGCGTAAAACCAAATTACATAATATATCTGATATCCTTTGCACTTTACACATCTTTCATTATAATGAGGATTATCATAGTAATACAATATACTGCAAATACTAGCTATAGGAAGACATGCAACTCACTATTTTTCGTATATATAAATATAAATCTGTTTACGCCGCAGTAGATAAAAATAGTACTTTAATAAATGTAAGATGAGCATTCCAAACTTAATCAATCGGAAACAATAAACTGGTACATTATGTTTAAAACAATACAATAAGTCAATTGCATGAAATAAATATGTCCATACTTAAGCTTATTTATCATGTTTATTTTTCAATGAAGCAAAGTAAAAAAAATGAATGTCATCGACCGTGCCCGAGGTTAAGTCTACTTATAATGCTTATTCATTAATGAAACAAATTGAAGGTCATCGACCGTGCCCAAGACTAACGTTAAGCGCGACTACATTGCTACTAGCTACAATAATGTAGCTGCTTTGATATCTAGAACATCACTGTCTTGTTAGCGAGGCAAGGATGACTCAGTGAGGAGTTTGCGACCGTGTCCTGATCAAGTGCTTCATTGGTAGGGGTGCCGCTAGAACCCCACATTATTCATTTATTTAGCTTAAGTACATGTAATACCGTTTTCGTTTAGTTGTTTTGAAGAGAAGACTTAATTCCATATCAAACTGTTTTGTTTTAATTAAAATTTAGATCACACAGAAATAAACGTTTTATGTTTCACTCTCGATCAACTGGCTGTGGTCTGTAAATTGATGTAACTGATGTCATGATTATAACTTATGTTTGATCATAGACCTGTATATTAAATATATTTGCAACTTGTTAATTGTCAAGCATATGTGTGAAAATATCACTGGTTGATAAATGAGGGTTGGTTTATTTTTTTAACTACTCCAATGCCTTTCTATGGAACTAATCAGAATAATTGCATTTAACAGAGAAAAGATTAAGGAATATCTGTGTGAAAATTTTATTTTATTTGGTTGAGAAATAAAGATTTTGTGACATTTAAAAGTGAAAACTTTATGAAAATTTTGTAAAATATTGTATGTTCATAAAAACTAGGGTAGTATGGGCTCTTTCGAAACTCCTCTAAAGTTCCAAATGTTATAGAAGTTATTTTAACACAAGTAAAATCTTAAAACATTTAAGGATGGTTGTAAAAAAGAATCATGTAAAAATCTTAAATGGTTTTGAGATATTACAGTATAAAGTTGAACTTTTAAAATTGTTAATTTTGTATGAAATCTCGTTTATTGGCATGAGATATTGTGAGATTTCACCAAATTGCAAATCTATATAATATACAGATCTATGGTTTGATTAACCTACCTTTCAACGCATTTTCATATGGAAATAAGGTGGCACGAATGACCCTCCTCCTTTTCTCGCTCTAATTCAAATGTGTCGCATTCTGTTTTGTTTGTTTGTGTAAATTATAAATCTTGGTTTTAATGTTTTGTGTTGCCGAAAGGATCAATCTAAAATATTTCTATGAGTGGGTGATATTATATACTAGTATACAGGTTTAACAACTATAAGTGACTGTGACATGAGATACGGATTTTTATCACATGGAGATAGATATTTGTAAAATTAAGGACCGAACATTTGCGAGTTTCCTTTGACAAATATCTAACGAATGTGATGAAAATCTGTAACTCATTACTTGTAGTTGTGAAACCTTTTTCTCTTACTATCTAACGTGAAAGTATAAGCCCAATTACTTAATTATTATTAACTCATAGAAAAAAAATCCTATATGTATTTGTTTGGCAAACATGTGAAAAAAGTAATTAAATAAAAAAGAACTACTTTTTATACCCCGCCACAGGAAGTGGCGAGGTATAATGTTATACCCTCAGTTACTTTCGGTGTCTGTCCGTCCGTCCCCCGAAGGTTTCCGGATGATAAATTGAAAACACGTCAAGGGATATGAATGATATTTTGAACAGCTGTTGAGTACAATAAAATAAAGGTCAAATTTAATTTTCAGGATGATCCGAAAAATATTATTGAAGATTTGCCACTTTGTAAATTTTCCAAATTTGAAAAAGATGAAATTTTCTAGTCTAAGAATGATAACTCATTTCTTTACTGTCTCTATATAGATTTATAGTATATACAGTATAGTATACAGATATATTTAACTAGTGATGAATATCATGGCGGGGTATCATTTAATGTCCCATTAGATGCCCTATTTTTTATTATAACTTTCTTTTGTTAAAAGAAGACTATAACATAAAAACGTTTTTATGCATTTTTGGATATATTTTATTTGTCATTTTATTCAAGCGGGATCAATAGGTCTTCAAACAATGTAAGCACGCTTTCCAAGAGATGCGTATCTAACTGCGGAGTCAAGCGCGAACTGCCAATCAATTTTCTTGAAATTGAATGTCACCATCTGAAGTGTGATACTGAAAACAGTCTCATCTTGCAAGAACTAGCTAATATTGCACAATAAGAAAAGAAATAAAGGTAACAACAATACTTCCGAACTGGGATGATCTATCTCATATATCCAAGAAGAAAAGATATACCTGAGAAGTTGAAGATCGCTATGGTCCTGACTTGGTACAGGCATTTCAAAACAAAAATTTGGATTAACAAGGTTTATGGCGCTAAACATTCCTCTTCCATTGCGATCCAAGGGTCCGGTAACACAAAACACAACATGGTTGTGAGACATTATAGGGATAAGGTAATCATTTCAGTCCAACAAACTGTCACAAACTTATTGAAACAACAACGAATCATTTCACCTAAAATAATTTTGAATTTGCTACCAGCGACTGATATCGAAAACAAACTTTTTGATGAGGCGTATTTTCTTATAACCTTGATCTAAATGTCGATCACGGAGACAACGGTTACGGGTAATAAAATCTTAACAAGAGGCTCCCAGGAGCCTGAATCGCTCACCCGGTCTCTTATGCTAAAGCCTCTTACCTAGTGTGCAACATGGTCCACATGTTCCTTGGTAAGTAACATTTAAAAAACAGGTTACGATAACACCATCAAGATCAAGAATAAAAATTTACAAAGCTTGCCATTAGTTAAAAGAGTGATAATTCTTAAAGGGTTGATCTGTTATCTTTCAAATGAATCCATTTTGTAGATTGCAATTAGCTGAACATTTTTGCAATTGCTAACTTTTCCTCTAGCTCTTATGGTTTTAAGATAAAGTTCAAAAACTGCGAAAATGGTCAATTTTGACGATTAAGAGGAAAAACTCCGATAAGGAGTTGTCCCACAAATTCGACTCAATTTAATTTTTTTTAGAGCTTTTGATGATTGCATCAGATTTTCTCTATCTCTTATACTTTATGAGCTATAAGCCAAAAACAATGGTCTGACCCTCCTATTATATTTTTAGCATCGGGGGCCATCTTGGTTGGTCGGTGTGCACTTATTTCACAAACTTGGTAGAGGACACCATAAGAATCAAGTGTACAAAGTTTCAAAGCAATCCTTTCAGTGGTTTCAGAGAAGAATATTTTTTAAAAATCAGTTAAAATTGATAGAAAAAACAGTTAAAGGGGAATAAGTCTTAAACGGTTGATCTGACAATTTTGACCCTGAAATAATTTTTGTAGATCGCAATTAGCTGAACATTTTTGCAATCGCTAACTTATCCTCTAGCACTAATTGTTTTCAAGATATAGTCCAAAAATTACAAAAATGGTTGGTTTTGACGATTAAGGGGAGCTAACTCCTATAAGGAGTTGTTCTACAACTTCGACTCAATGGAGATATTTGTAGAGCTTTTGATGCTAAAACAGTAGCGTTGCTTCAGATTTTCTCTATCTCTTAATTTTTTATTGTTTTATGCTCTTCATAATCATATAGTGTTTGGCATTTTCAATAATTTTGGTAGCGCGCCTCTGATGAGTCTTGAATAGACGAAACGCACGTCAGGCGTAGCAAAATTTATTGTCTGGAACTTTGTTGTCCTTTTTTATTTTAATATACTTGATGAGCTATAAGCCATGCAAAAACACTGGTTTGACCCCTCCTGTTCTATTCTTAGCAATTGTATCTTACTTTTAAGATTAGAAAAATTTATAATTTGAAAAATTGAATCATCTCTTTTGTCGTATATTTGTTTACTGAGATGACCATCTCAGACAAATTCAATATGCAAATCCAAGAAAGACATGATGCAAGTAAATTCGGTGATTTCTTTAATCTCTAAGTCTGGAGGATAAATTGAAGTAATTTATAGTAATTTATCCAGCAAACGAATCGGTCTTGACAAAAAGGACATCATCAATATATTAGAAACTGAGATTAAAGGATCTAACTTCTTTTATCTTCTTGTTCTAAACGAGTTGCTGAAGAAATCAGTCTCGTTAGAGGAGAATAAAAACAGGTCGGCCTGGAGAGGAGCACAATTTGTGCTCATTGTTGTTGAAAAATATCTCCTTCAAATATAGTGAGTGTGTTGGTGTTTTATTCCCTCTCAACACTATATAGGTTATATGTAGGTGATAAACATGAAGAGAATGATAAAATGACTTGAGAATATGATGATTGTGATGAAAAATGGGACGGGGTTGATCCCAAAGGACCAGAAACTTTGGAAGAAAAGCGGAGAGGTGGGTAGGGTCGGAAAATTAAGCATATGTGGCGCATAAATTGGCGGTCCACAAAGAGATCTTTTACGTGCATGAAGCGTGGCACTCTCCATGCAAGTTGGCAAACTATGGTCAGCGGTCAGGGTTTCTATATCATAGCCATGACAACCCCCGCGGACGAGGGCAACCCTATTTATACCTAGTGTACACACCTTGGTAGCTCTTTGGGCTAAGCACTAACCCGATGTTAGAATTCCAAGACTCTTAGTCACCTCTTACGATAAGTTAGGCTCTGCTGTGGGCCTATTCGCCTCCCAGGCCCGCAAGGAATATTTCTATGAGAGACAGACAAAATGATGTAAAATTGTACATACTACCGTAGTTTCATGTAACCACCACTAGTAAGGTGAATTCACGTAAACATGGTTTCGGTAAATATTTGTGTTTCGATACGTTAATTAAATCACAATAATAGAAAACCAATACAAAACAGAATCCCAACTTGTTAACTTTTTTGTTCACTGGACAAAGTATATCCCATTGAAATGCCTTACCAAAACCAAATCTACGTGAATCTTTTTAAGTTCTGCTCGTCTCTCGTGAACTCCTTCAGGTGTGATTACTAGAACATGGTTTTAACGTAAACAATATGCACGTTCGAATAGTTTTTTTTTAATATGAAAAATGATATACTTTTCATGAAGAAACGTGTTGTGTATTTAAGTTTGGGAAAAAGGTTTCCATTTGTACAAATATCTCATTATTATAAAGCAGAATGATTTACATATGTTCAAAGTTCGAATAAAATGCATAGGCTACAATACCGATCAAATTCTGATTTTTTTTTACTGCACGGCCCAGTACCTTTAACCGGTCTTAACCATGTAAAGAGAGAAAAAGGTCTGAAACCAACTCACCTTAATATCGGCTTTATGCAAAGTCAATGGAACATAAAAAAATCAGTTACTGTGACCGTAGATATTACGTCATCTGACGCGTTCAAAAGCATGTTATCAATGACGTCAGTTTTTATTGTCAAAGATTGCTGTTTGGAGCTTTCGCGTAGCTACAATTATGCAGATACCTTGCAACCAAAAGGGTGTATCGTGCGGGACTGAATAAGTGAATTTTACGCCCTTTCAACACTACGTAGGTTATATCGAGTCCCTTGCGGGGCCCGATAGGCGAAAAGGTCCGCATCAAAGCAAAGCTTGTCGGTAAAGTCCACTAAAGAGTGCTCAGAAACCTGACATCGGGCCAGGCTGCCTAGCCATTAAAGCGCCGTGGGTGTGTGATTAATCCGCCCATTCCCACCTCTCCCCTTTTCCTGTAGTCTCCAAAATTAGAATTTCACACTCACCCACATATTTCATTCTCATCATCATTTCATGTTCATTTTATCAATCTAATCATGTTCATCGCCTTAAAATAACCTATATAGCGTTGCATGGGCGTAAAACACCAACTCATTTACTCACTCACTATAAAAGCGATGGACATGATAAGGATGGATGACGACTGAACATGTCATGTTGATGAAAAATGTCGGGGTGGGGTGGGAATTGTTAATTTTGAAGATCACATGAAACGGGTAGAGGTGGGTAGTGGCGGAAAATTAAAACTATGTGGCGCACTACCTAACGGTTCACAAAGGGATCTTTTATGTGAATGAAGCCTGGCACTTTCTATACAAGTTGGCCCACTATTTCAGCAGTCAGGTATCCATATTAAAGACCTGACAACCCAGACAAGGGCCATCCTATTCAGTGTTGGATGAGCATTTAACCGATGTGAGAATCCTTAGACCCTTAGTACGATAAGCCAGGCAGCGGGCTTATTTGCCACCCGTGGGAGCGGTACTATTTCAGTCACATGACTTTGGTCAAAAATCAAACTGACATTCTGACCAGAAGCGCTTTTTAGCTCACTTGGACCGAGGGTGAGCTACAACCGTCACTTGGCGTCTGTCATCCATTCACAATTTTTCACAAATCTTCTTTTTTGAAACTACTGAACATAATTTAATGACACTTGGTATGATTGATCTTTAGGGTGTCCTGCACAAAAGTTGTGTTTCGATCCGTCAAATAATATGGCCACTGAATATATGGGGTAGAGAGCATAGTGCATACGTAGCACTCTCTACTCCCATATATTCATTTCTTCCTTTCATTCTAAAATCCGAATATACTACTGGCGGGAGGCCGTGAGAGGAGATTGAACAGCGGATAAAAACAAAATTGGTAACCGGGAGAAAAGATATACGTGTACTCAAGGACAAGCCAGCTTTTAAAATATGTATAGTTTATGGGTTGTATTTTTTTAATAATTCTATCAGACTATCGGACTTTTGGACTGTCGGACCATTAGATTGTCGGACCATTGGACTGTCGCACTATAGGACTGAAGGATTATAGGTCTGGTCCGGTCAACTTATTATATGTAAGAATATGATAATCCCTGTCTTCTTGATTAAGTACGAGCGAAGCGAGTGGTGCTATGTTGTTTTTCTTATATGAAATTCCTATTTGTAAGTCTTATTCATGAAAAGTTGAAAACCACTGGATTTTAATTTTCCTTAATACACATATTTCCACCTTAAGTTTAGCGCTGACAAACAGTCCAAAAATATAAACAGTGTATGATTTTTGACAATTTAAAGAAGAAGTTATAATGAAAAACCAATACTAGTATTCAACAGACTAGAGTTAGACTGCTGTCTACCGTTTCACCTATTTGTTTCTTTGTTAAAAGTCTTTAAACAGGTAATTTCTTTGGACTGTCTTCAGTTTGCCAGTGTTAACGAAAGCTGGTAATACCGTATGTAATAAAAGCGGGCATTCCCGGCAATGGTTGACATTAACTGGTAATTTGAAAAGAGTAAAAAAATAAACCTACAGAGCATGATTTTTAACAAATGAAAAGGAACTGGGAGAAAAAAGTTGACAGTCTTATGATAGGCACTTTAAATTGGTGAATACCTTTTTTCTTTTGTTTTTTTTTTCTTGGTAATCATACACAGTATTTTTGGGGGTCTGTCTCTAGATTTTAGTCGATGTTAACCATTGCCGATAACACCCTGGGGATAAAGGGTTATCTTTGTTCAAAATCGTCTCCATTCTCTATTTGTTGAATTTCATCTCAAAATTCTTACACATAATTATATCTAATGAGCCTCAGATAAAACTTTTGTGTTAAGACCATGAAAATGTCACGGTCTTAATGAATAAGACATACTAAATGGCACAATTTCATTGGTCGAGAGCACTTTACAATGATCTTATGTCAGATTGTCGAAGCATGGGCAAACTAGACAACAAGAAAAAATTTGAATGAACAAACAAAACATCAAGGTTTCAAAGTTGAATCATTGTTTGATTGTTGTCTGATTATTGTCAATATTTTGCAATATTTCACCCCTAGTCGGGACATTCACAAGTTGTAATATATAAATAACTAACGCTAAAAGAAAGTTTGTTAAAGAATCCACTATTACACCTTAAAAAGTATTTCGTTTTCTGTGAAATGTGACTATACATGGCCACCATTCTTTATTGCGAGTTTTTGCAACGGCCACGTGAAGCACTGGACAGCGGCGACAAAGTGTTGAAGATGCCTTGACGAAAAAGGGGGCAACGAGCTCGTGTTGGAGCTGTGTCGATAATTTACAAAAATCGTTCAAAATAAATACAACTAGAAAAACTGTGAGCCGCAGCTCACAAATAAATACCCCCCACCCCCCAAAAAAAATTAATCAGATAAAATTTTAGAATAGGAGATGCACATCTAAATTATGTCACAAACATTGTGTGTAAGTTGCATGAAAATCCATCAAGGGGTTTAGGAGGATTTGCAAATAAGAGATGGGCACCCCCATGTAGTTGAATGGCTGAGTCCATGTATTGCTATGGGAAACCCCAAAATCATTCTGATCAAACTTTCAAATAGTAGGTGCACATCTATATTATGTTACAAAGATTGTGTAAAAATTTCAAGACAATCCATCAAGGGGTTTAGGATTAGTTGTGGATAAGAGATGGGTACCCCTATGTAGTCGAATGGCTAAGTCCATGTTTTGCTCTGGGAAACCCCAAAAATAATTCTGATCAAATTTTAAAATAGTAGGTGCACATCTACACTATGTCACAAAGATTGTGTGTAAGTTTCATGAAAATCCATCAATGGGTTTAGGAGGAGTTGCGGATAAGAGATGGGTACCCCCATGTAGTCGAATGGCTAAGTCCATGTTTTGCTATGGGAAACCCCAAAAATCATTCTGATCAAATTTTAAAATAGTAGGTGCACATCAACATTATGTCACTAAGATTGTGTGTAAGTTTCATGAAAATCCATCAAGGGGTTTAGGATGAGTTTTGGATAAGAGATGGGTACCCCTATGTAGTCGAATGGCCAAGTCCATGTTTTGCTCTGGGAAACCCCAAAAATCATTCTGATCAAATTTTTAAATAGCAGGTGCACATCTACACTATGTCACAAAGATTGTGTGTAAGTTTCATGAAAATCCATCAATGGGTTTAGGAGGTGTTGCGGATAAGAGATGGGTACCCCCATGTAGTCGAATGGCTAAGTCCATGTTTTGCTATGGGAAACCCCAAAAATCGTTCTGATCAAATTTTAAAATGGTAGGTGCACATCTACATTATGTCACAAAGATTGTGTGTAAGTTTCATGAAAATCCATCAAGGGGTTTAGGAGGAGTTGCGGATAAGAGATGGGTACCCCCATGTAGTCGAATGACTAAGTCCATGTTTTGCTATGGGAAACCCCAAAAATCATTCTGATCAAATTTTAAAATAGTAGGTGCACATCTACATTATGTCACAAAGATTGTGTGTAAGTTTCATGAAAATCCATCAAGGGGTTTAGGAGGAGTTGCGGATAAGAGATGGGTACCCTGAAGTGTAACGGAAGGACGGATGGAAGGACGGACGGAAGGACGGACGGAAGGACGGACACCCCTATCACTATATACCCCCCACTTTTGAAGTGGGGGGTATAATAATTTACCGCACGCAAAAAATTGCTGAATGAAAATTATTATGTCACAAGTTTGGTAATAATGTTTTAACCCGTTTTCTTTTCTTTTTTTTTCGCAATTTATGTGTATAATAACATAACATTCGATTCAAATCATCTTTAAAGTAAACTTACCTTGCTTAGGGTGATCATATAAGTACGACAAATTAAAAGAAAATGTATCTAGTATTTTCACATCACAGAAACGTATTAATAACCAACTTATCATTTTTACCATCTCCGTTTACACGGTTCAGTGATTTTATGCTGACTGTAACTTTTTATCCATGATATTTTTATTTCAATATTAATTTCATGTGTTTTTAGACCTAGACATGCTTCATGAAGATCAAAATCTTTTCATGCAAGTTTAGAACTCACGCTGTTATAGTAAAACTATAAGACAACAAAAAATAAAATCAATGTCGATTCGAGAGAAAAGGAAGGGGACAAAAGTACAAGGCCTAGGTCAATGGAAGATAAAAATCAGGATATCAAAAGGCTTTAAATGTAAATAAATAATAAATCTTGTTTCTATTAGTTTTATTCACAGATCCATTTAATCGTGTATACTGTACAAGTAAAAAGGGGGGACACTTTCTTAATAGAGAACCATTGGAATTGGTCTGATTCGTATCCTTAAAATATGTTAGAATTGGCTACACAAATATATCAATTTGTCCTTATTTTGAGAACTAAATTTGAACTAATATATCTCGAACTCATATTTAAATGCCTAAAAACTCCATTATACAACGCATCCTTCTATCAACTCATTTCATTTTCCTTACAAAAGGCTCCCGCCCCGCCCCCTCTCTTCTGGGTCAACCCCTTCGTGTGTCATACGTTATCTTTTTCCCTTTACATTACAGTAAATAATGCGTTTAGCATATAAAATAAAACCTAAAATTAAATGTATTATAAAATGTTTACATACCTTTCTGCAAAACGGAAAAAGAATAAATATACACAATCTGTCACATGGCGTGTCGACATCTTAATTATTCTCATCGATTAAAGCTTCGCCTTGTAAAAATAATTTATTTGCTATAAGATGTATAAGTCACTAGCAGGATAACTACATTTACAAAGAGTTATTTTTTTTAAAGTTACAAATCATGCATAAGATGTGCAAGTTCAGCCATTCTACTTTAATTAAAAGCACAGTGACAATCGATGAAGTCATTTATCATGTTCATTCATCGTATGTTTCCTTTTTAACTCAAATTTTGAAAATTATTTCCTTATTTGGATAACCGATTTTGCTATCGAATCAAATTAATTTAAAGAAATTTCGTTAAAGTAAACAAATTCTGAACATATTTCATGTGCTTACGGCTTGCCTCCTCGTAATAGGTTCCGGGTGGCAAATAGGCCTGAAACAGAGCCCAGCATTTCATAAGAAAAAAACAACCAGTATTCTGACGACGAGTCAATCAATACTCGGCCCACTAAGCGATCTAGGTATGTCTGCGTACTTATAAAGTGGTTGAATATGATAACCCTCGTGCGCAGGTATTGTCTGATCATAATACGAAAAGCTGGCCCATGACCACTAACCAAAGTGGTCCAACGTGTGGAGAATGTCAGTCCTATAAACCACATAAAATACCCTTGGTTGTGCACCGCCATCAGTTTACCGCATAAAATTTTTTCCAGTTCGTTTGTTTCCATTCCAACCCTATATTTCTCATCATCATTTCATGTTCATTTTATCATGCTTTTCATGTTCATCGCTTACTAGTATATATAACCTCTATAGTGCTATTAGGGTGTAAAACATCAACTAACTGACTCATCGTTTTTCGGCAAAGTGTTTGCTATAGCAGACAGGAATCGCCTACTCTTCCTGAGCGCCTGAGTTCACTCTCATGATATTCAGTGGTTTTTGTGTTTCCGTGTTTTATGTGTTGTCTGTTGTTTTTTTTTTTTTTTTTTTTTTTTTTTTTTTTTTTTTTTTTCGTTTTGTCCTAAATTGTGTTTTGCTGGTTTTGTTTCTGTCCTTTTGGTTGCCACTCAAAAAGTGGTCACATTGACTACCCGCGGCCAAATTTTAAACTTTATAAACTGCCCTTCCGAAAGCTTCTTTTTCACGGACTGAACACTCAGCCAATGGACGCACTTGGAAGGTCTAAAATACTTCATCAAAATCTACTATGATGCTAAAATAACTTGATTGAAATAATTGTAAACATCCGTTTACGATAAATTCTAAGATGGTCCTATATTTTACCCTTAGTAAAGTTATCTTGTCTTACAAGGTACAAATTATCAACTGAAAAATTTTAAATTCTATTTGATAATTACAAATATAAGATAAACAAAAGAAAAGTTTATCTACTGGATTCTCTTCCAGATAAAGGGCTAAATAATTGGAACAACTCTTTAAGTATGTGTGGACTTTATTTGAGGCGCAGTTGATTTTAAGCTATTGAAGATTTCAGTTTGATGCTATTCATTTGCATGGATTTTATTGTAGAAATATTGATAATATATTTTCAGCACTAACTTACTCGGAGGTTCACGATGAAAAAGATAACACCAAATGAAGAACAAAATTTAGAGGAAATTTGTGTCTGTTTTGGAGGAAATAGCACTGAGAAGACTCGTGGACATGAAATAAGAAACACTCTTATTGTGTCATTTTCATTTTTCTTTGTGTTTACTGCTTATTTTTCTATTCAAAATCTTCAAAGTAGTCTAAATCAAGAAGCTGGGTTAGGCGTTACGTCACTTTCGTTTCTCTACGGATCTATTATAATATCTTCGGTACTTGGACCGACCATTATCAAAATAATTGGCGGGAAACTTGCATTAGTGGTTCCGTGGATTTTGCATATAGTTTATACGCTGACCAACTTTTATCCCGGTTTTTATACGCTTATCCCCTCATCCATATTGCTTGGATTAATGTCCGGAAATTTATGGATCTCTCAATGTGTATATATTACAAGAAACGCTTATTCCTTAGCAGATTCTAAAGGTCTCGATCATCATGCTACTTTGAGCAGATTAAATGGAATGTTCTTTACGGTGTACGAAATGACAAATATTTTCGGAAACATAATTTCTTCGTCCTTATTCTATTCAGACGCAGAAACAAGTAATTCGACATCTTCCGCCTATTGCGGAGTTGATGATTGTCTAGACCTGGTCGGAAATGGAACAACACTATTAAAACAGCCATCAAAGAATCTAGTATATACACTTTTTGGAATCTTTGTAGTTTTCGACGTGGTTGGATTAATGCTTACAGCAACTTTTCTACCTCCTTTACCAAAGAGTCTTTGGTCTGAGACGGCGACCATACGCCAGTCCGTGGTTTCCTGTTTCGCAACATTAACTACAGACTATAAAATGTTTCTCCTGGTGCCCTTTATTTCCATGATGGCCTTCGAACAGGCAGTTCTCTGGACAGATTTTACTAAGGTTTTCATTTTTAATTTTGCATTTATAATGTTAAATATAGCCTTTTTCAGTTTATGATTACTAGTATATCAAAATAGGTAAGTTGTACTAAGCGAAGAATTTAACTTAAAACTGGTATATTCTGAATAGAAAAAAAAAACTTTATATAAGGTATTATTCTGTCTGAAATGTTTTAAACAAAGCTGCCCTTATTATATTGAAAAAAACAGGTAAAAGACTATATTTTAACAATTTTCTTGTAAATAGCAATAGAATGATTTATGAACTGTTCACAGTGGAACTGTTTAATTTTGCACTTATATTGAAGTTCAAATTATAAACTCAAGAGTGAGCGAGTGAATGAGTTGGTGTTTTACGCCCATGCAACACTACAGGCGATGAACATGAAAATGATGATAAAATGAACGTGGAATGATAATGATTAATGAAATTGGGGTGGGTTGGGAAACAAAGGACCGGTAATTTTTTTAGAACCACGGGAAAGGGGGAGTAGTGGGCGGTAAATTTAGCCGACACAGTTCTGATCCAAATTGCATGCATGCACTTAGTTTGATCTAGAATCAAACGAGTACCAAAGGAGCATTAAAATTAGTCAAAAATGCCCAGACAAAAAGACAAAACGAAAAAGAAATTAAAAATTCAACAAAGCAATCAAAAGCCAACCAAACCAACAAATCTGCAATCAGAAAACTTAAGTGCTCCGGAAATATAAGCAGTTCCTGTTTGTTACAAAACACCCTTGGCCAATATTACCCTTAAGTTCTTTTGTGTTTAAAAATTGGTATAATTGTTCTTTCAGTCCTACATAAGCTGTCCTGTCGGAATCAAGATGGTTGGCTTCATCATGGCGGCCTATGGTGGTACAACGACAGTTTCTGCACTTCTGACGTCAAACCTGGCAAAGTACTCCGGTCGTCACTTCCTGTTTGCCATTGCAATCATTATCCAGATGGCGGTTTTTGTCGCCGTCTTCGTTTATAAACCAACGGGAGAGAAAGACATTCCTTATCTATTTGGTATTGCAATAGTTTGGGGTCTCGTTGAGGGTATCTGGCAAACACAGTCAAATGGTAAGGTTATATTTAACTCGTATACATTTTTATAAAATATCTAATTTTCTGAATGTAAAGATAATAAAATTTAAGATTTCTTTTTTTTTACAGGCAAGCACAAGTGTTCTTAGTTTAAACATATTTATTTATCCTGGATTGGGAAACAAGCTTAATGCTTCTATAAATCCCTCTCCAGCTAGCAGTTTGCGAGTGTGGCCTTTGTAGACGGCCCCCATTGAGCCTACTCTTATCGAACTCTACAAAGGGGTCTTTAACGTGCACAGGGCATTGCTCTCCCCATACACGGGACAACCTTTTATCGTCCCTTCCGAAGGACTAGCATCGTTTCGTTCTTGAATGTGCATGATGCATTCTTGTCACAACTTCTATAATGTTAAAAACTATACTTACCTAAAGATTTGTGTTTAATTATTTACATCGTTAAAAAACTTCAAAATACCAACCCTAGTAAGGTGAGACTGAGTTCACGTAAAACCGTTACAAAACAGAATCCTTGCTTGTTTACTCGTTTCTTTACTGGACAAAACATATCCCATTTAAATGCCGGACCAAAACCAAATCTACGTGAATCTTGGTTAGTTTTGCTCATCTCTTGCGAACTCCCCCAGGTGAACCTTAAATCTGAACATTGAAGCGATAATAAAATGAATATGAAATGATCGTGATCAGTCGGCCGTTAGGGTAAACGGGATTCATCAAGCACTTGAGAATAATTAATGCTTGAAAGGCGCAACTCCAACTCGGGATTTGCAGCAATTTTTTTTTCTTTGTGGAGAACCTTTCATTTGCGCATGGTTATTCATATATTACACTTAAGAAGCTGACATACACAGAGAACTGAATTGCTACTTTATACATCGTAATGGCTTTGTTGGCAAACCGGCCTGACATGTACACGACATTCAGTACCCGTGCGAAAGTTATGCTGTGAATAAACTATAAACCAGGAGATTAAAACAAAATATTATCATATTTTAACATATTTCATTGTGTATAAAGGAATAAAAAATAAAACTTACCGATTTATTTCGGAGATCAAAAATGCCTTGTATATGATGCAAACCATTCAATAGAATAAGCACTATGTAAACCAACTATTGACTGATTGACTGTGCAAATAACACCGCGATAAATAACAATGTATGATCAAAACGCTTTTGAAATGTTAAATTCTAAAGCCGTATTTAGAAACATACTATCGACCAAAAATGTATGTAGGCTAGGTGCAACGAAACTAAACTTTATATTGATATAATTTTTTTTTAAGTGAATTAAGTGTAAGGTTTTACTCCCATTTGCTGAACATGGGCCGCAAAGGGCAGTCAGTTATAATAGTGAAGTAAAGTGGTGTACTGTGAGGACACAAACTGACTATAAACCCCATTGCAGCGGCAAACATATGACGCCTTGGTTCTTCAAAATTTACAGTTCCTTTGTTTCCCACCCACCCCCATATTTCATGTATCATCATCTTTTCATGTTCATTTTATCATCCTTTTCATGTTCATCGCCTGTAAATAACCTATATAGAGTCGTAAAACACTAACTGACTCACTCACGCTTGGTGTTATTGAATTCGGTGTCTAATGTTTGTCTTTAATTTATGTCTTCAAACGTGTAATCGACCCCGTGCTGTCCTTCCCTCGCGCAACAAAATTTGACTACGAGAACGTTTGCGACCGAGGAATGACTTTATATTGCCTAGAACGCATTTGCCCGGAAGTTTTTCCTCGTTTTTGCTGAAAAAAGGGATGTTTTTTATTTTCGAATAATTAACTTTTGGCGATTTGTAAACTTTTTGAACAATTGAGTTTATCGCCTAACTTTTGCGTATAGGAATTTCTTATTACATTGTTTGTCGCAAATAAAGCGAAAAGATGTATTTACAGCAGTCAAACCCCTTATGTAGCGAAAAAAAAACAACTTATACAGAAGTTTTGTAACTGTACCATGTAATGCTTCTTTTCGTCTAATTCCAGCTCTGGTTGGTTATTTGTTCCCCAACAACCCAGAACCAGCATTTGCGAATTACCATTCTACCAAAGCTGCCAGTTTCACGACATATTTTGCCATAAGTACTGTATTGTGTGTACGGACCAAACTGATTCTGGTTATATCATTGTTGTCAGTTGCAACGGTTTTATACGTCATACTGGAGGTCAAAGTTCATCTAGAAAGACGTGGGTCGGCTGATGTTACTAAATCGAACGCAAAGAAGTTTTGAACTAATAGATTTTGATGCATTTTTTTTGCATCTCATATAAGCTTTAAAATGATATTTTTACATTGTTAAGTAAAAAAAAAAACACTATGTCAAAACAATTTCCATATTCAAAATATGACTCTTTCCTTCATAAATACCTGTGAAAATTTCGCCCAAACGAAGTACGCCGAATAATAATTTCAGTGTTAGATTTTTTTAATCTATTTTTTTTTTTATTTCCCGGACTTGACGTTTGATATATAAGACATTTATATTTTGAATTACAAATTAGTATTGGGCTGCCAAATAAAACGAAAAATAATTCATGATAAGAATTAATACGTAGACTGCTTAAAATACGACGCATCTACAACACAACAGTTTTAATATTCTGATAAACTGGTTAACATTAAATTTAATTATATTTTTTTTACCATAGGTTGAATTATAATATCGCCCTTCTTTCATTTAAGTCAGACTCTTTTTGATATGCCATGCTTTATCAGTCTTTTAGCTCACCTGGCCCATGTGAGCTTATGCCATCACTATGCGTCCGTCATCTTCCGAAGTCCGTTAACAATTTTAAATATCTTCTCTGAAACCGCTGAACCAATATAACTGAAACTTGACAGAAATGATAAATGACAAACTATCCTCATTTTAAATGATTCGATAAAAAAAACATGGCCCTTATTACTTAAAATTTACGGGGGTAAAACAGCAGTTTGTTTGCAAATAACTCAAACTGGTGAGAAATATCAAAATTCTGGTATAAAAGTAAAAGTGATCAGTACGTCAAGATCTACCTACCCTGAAGAAATTCCAACGAACCATGTGGGAGTTATTGCCTCTATTCTTTAGTTTTTCTGCGTTTTGCACTTGCTTTGTCTTATATCTCAAGAACTATATAAAATATTGAAGTTATTTCAATTGCATATTGTATAGCTAAGTAAGTTCTAAAAAATTGTCTATTGGGTTGAAATTGTCAGATGACCCCTTTTAGGAGTTATGGCCCCTTAAATGCAAAAAAATAGTAGTTTTAGCCTTATAGACTTGGGATATGCTAATACGAAAATAATGCTAGAGCTCATTAGACAGAATCGGTTGAGAGACATAAACTGTTTTATAAATTATACTGCTAATATTTACTGCCAACATTTGGCATTCAGTTTTACTGTGCGACAACGAGTATCGCCAGAAATAGTCGGAAGAGTCGATCGAGAAAAGATCTTCGTGATCTCCAATTAGTACACATGTACCGAAGCGTGACAATCCTACCTTCCGCGCATTGCCAGAGGAAGTAGCCAACAGAGTGAATAGCCGTAATCACGCCGAACGCCGATCGGAAAGTGTCATTTTCTTCCGGACGGTCAAGACAGTGCCGTAGCATCAACTACAACTCACGTTTTCGTCCGGAGTGCAAAATGGTTCACAATTGTGCAATTTGTTTCTCGTTCTGCTTTAAATGGTCACAGCCAACCTAAGGTTAATTAAAAAAACGGCCAGCTTCCTCAAACCCAGCTATAGTGATGTGTGCCTAGCCGACTTCATATATGAATTCGCTCAAATTTGACGCATGGAGTCGTTATTTGCCTTCAGACTTAAATAACCGTACAGAAATTCTTGAAGGTGTCAAACATGGTTTCATTTATCAACAAAAACGGGACCGCATTGTTTCGTAAACCGTGAAATTATTCCTCTGCTTTTCGTTTTCGTTCCTCGGTTGAAAACAAAATTAAAAAGGAAATTGAATCGGGAAATTTATGACGTTTTTACAAAATCAATACCGATAAAAGTAAGTTCTTTAAAAACAATTCCAAAAGCTAATGTCGACATTCGTATTATTCATGATGCTAGTCAGCCCGTTGGTGCTGGTCTCAACTCGTTTACAAGTGATTCAAATTGTTCTAATTTGGATATGCGGCATGCTCTGAAGTTGATAAAACCAAATAATTATTGAGCAAAAGTTGATCTTTAAAGTGCATATCGATCAGTGCGCTGTCATACGTTCGACCACGGTCTTACGTGCCTTAAATGGGCATTCTATGGTGACGACAATCCTACTTACATGTTTTATTTGAAATTACCCTTTGGTCATTCTAGACGTCTTCAAATATTTCAGGCATTAATAAGTGAAAATATAGAATTATGTTAAAAAGTATTATGTTATATGTATAACATATCTAGATGATTTTTATGCCCCATCTACGAAAGTAGAGGGCCATATAGTGTTCGGGTTCGTCCGTCCGTCCGTCCCTCCATCCGTTTGTCCGTCCCAAATCCAATATTTCCAAATCCTCACACTTACTGACAAATGCCACATCAATCATATTGGTATGGTAGGTGCACCTATTGATGCTTAGCACAATGCATGCTTCGGATTCTGGATGTGACCTATATTTTCTGCATGAATGACCACATACAGAAGAATGGTTAAAGTCTATTCCTTTTAGCTGACAAGTGCTACGTCAACCATATTTGTATGGTATGTGCACCTAGTGATGCTAAGCACATTGCATACTTCGGATGCTGACTATGACCTATATTTTCTGCATGAATGACCACTCATAGAAGAATGGTTAAAGTTCATCCCTTCTTACTGACAAGTGCCATAGCAACCATACTGGTATGGTAGGTGCACCTAGTGATGTTTTAGTGATAGCAGAAAAAATAAATGTTGCGAAATGGGGCATTATGTCTTTTGGACATATTCTTGTTTAAATTATAGCTTATTCAAATTATGATTGTAATAGAGGCTTGTTTTTATTAATTTCAACTTTGCGTGAATAGGTTTTAAATTTTAACGGGTCCAAAGTTGAGGGACCAACGCAGCAAATTGTGTTTCTCGGAATAATGACTTGATACTTTTTATGCCATCACAAAAACAGAGTGACTTTAACGAAGCTTTGCAATCGTTTAGCGGCCGTAAACGTGCAAGTATCAAGCAAAGCCGGTCTTTTTGCGTGACACTTACCTGGGCGTGTCAGATGATAAAAGGAGGGAGAACATTCTTGCGAAAATTGATAGACTCTTTAGCGGAAGTGTCGAACAGAAAATTCAGTTTTACTGCACTTTGATTTTCATGCCGACATTGATTGGTGGTTCTCGTTTATGAAGGATTATATTACATAGACTTAAATAAAACTGAAATTTTACAAACGGGTGCATCGTCCGATGGCGGAGCCGGATACTAAAATGGAGACCATTTTAACGTTAATTGGTGTATTGACTTGGCGTGTTTAAAGAAGAGCATAATGCCCTATGAAAAAGAAGTCATCATCTTAAATATTATAAAATATTGATTTTTACAAAACCAATGCAAATTGTTATCAATGTTTGCTTTTCGTCAATGCGATTTTCAATTTAAAATAGTTGAGTGCAGTAACGCCCCCTGTTTTTCGTCTGATGACATGTATTGATGACATTGATTAGCTTGTGCAAGGTATTTTTGATGCTTGTTTTTCTAAAATAAATTTACAAGTTTTATTGTTAATAAGGATATTGCACTATGAATGAGTT
This sequence comes from Arcuatula senhousia, assembly GCA_963971305.1. Lineage (NCBI taxonomy): Eukaryota > Metazoa > Mollusca > Bivalvia > Mytilida > Mytilidae > Arcuatula > Arcuatula senhousia. The sequence goes on from OZ020308.1 coordinate 34,439,505, forward strand.
TTTTCAATGTATATTAAAAAAATCTGCCCTCAATAATATCTTTAATGCAGCGCCGTTTTGTTTTACCTGCACTGTCGAAGGCGGATTGTCCTGTGTTGGACCAGGGTTGCGAATAAGCCCACATTAGAACCTAGCTTGTCTTGAGAGGCGACTTGGGGTCTATGGTTTGTAAGTTAGTTATTGCTTTACTCCCAAGCAGCACGATTTTGGCTATATCCGGGAGATGAACATGAAAGTGGTGATACAATGAACATGAAATGATGATGAATTGGAGGAAATGGGGACACAAGGCAAATCGGGTAGGAGAGTTTTGACTGCCACTGGAAAAGGAGTGATGGGTATGGACGGGAAATTTAGCCTCCTGCATGGGGATCCTACGGGTCCTACTCTTACCGAGACCTGCAGCAGGGTTCTTTAACGTGCGAGGAACGTGACATTTTTCCCAACACGGTGCACCACTATGGTTTGCAGTCAGGTTTTCTGCGTTATCGCCTGACGACCCCGCATCTCTCGATGTCAGGGCTGCCCCATTCAACCACCTTGGGCACACATCCCAGTCGCTTTGTGGGCAAAGCGGGTTTCTGAGCGCTCTTTAGTGGACTTTTACCGACAAGCTTAGCGCTGCTGCGGGCCTATTCGACACCCGGAACCCGCACGGTTGGAGGGTCTATGGAGTCTTATTTCTGGTTAGTACTTATCCCATAGGGCGACCAAGTGTAACTGTGTAGCCTTATTGGCTGAATTTGAGGCCCTCGTCCAGGGGAATCGTCGGGTCTATAAAACGGAAAGCCATAGTGTGCCAATGTGTGTGGAGAGTGCCACGCTTCATGCAGGTAAAAGACTCTTTGTGTATCGTTAAGTAGTGCACTAGATAGTGCAATTTTCTGCCCACCATTTTCTCCAATTTACCAGTCTTTAAAATTTATCGTTTCTTTGATTCCAAGACAACCCCTGTGTTTTTCACCATCAATTCATCTTCATTTTATCTTCCTCCCTATGGTTATTGCCTTTATATAACCTATATATAGTGTTGCAAGGGCCTGAAACACCTACTCTCTCACTCACTCGAACGGGGCCGAGTCAGACAGTAACTAAGGGTAACCAGAGTAGTATCCTCTTAAATTGAATAGCATGGCACTGATCAGTAAGCGGGAATGGACTTTTACCGTTCTTCTGTTTGTGGTCATCCATGTGAAAAAATATAGGTCAAAGAAAGCATCCGAAGCATTATGCTTAGCATCACAAAGTGCCCCTTCCATACCAATATGGTTAATGTGGCACTTGTACATGTCAGGAATTGACTCAAAGCATTCTTCTGTAAGTGGTCATTCATGCGGAAAATGAAGTTCACAGCCAGCATTGGAAGCATGCATTGTGCTAAGCATCACTAAATGCATTTACTATGCCAATATATTTGACGTGGTCCTAGACAGCATTTGTGCATGGACCTTAACCATTCTTCTGAAAGTTGATCCAGACGCTGACGCCGACACCGATGACGACTTTCGGGGTAACTCATTAGCTTCCTCACTTTCGTGAGATGAGCTACATGTATAAAGGGATTGCATCCATCCTTAACAGGAAAATGGAGTCCGACATGTGAGGAAAAGGCATTTTTAGACAAACAGACAATATATTTCAAACCATTCTTATGTACGGAAACGTTTATGATTAAAGTTTGACAAACATTTTTTTTACGGACGGACGTACAATGTACAAACGGACATGAGTAAAACCAAATGTATCATGTCTTTGCCTCAAGGGGCCGTACAATCCTTAAATTATATCTTTCTGCACAATAACGGCACACACATTGTGCGGATTCTCATTTCATATTTTCATGAACTTATTTTTTGCGTGCAGCGCAGGTCACAAAATCGATTGATTTTTGTTTTGTTTATTACGCTGGTTTTATTTTAAAGTAAAAAAGCATACTTAATTCGGTATTTTAATGTAATCATTCATTTTTAATAAATAACATGTCAAACACCACAAATAACACTTAACAATGACGTCTTTATCAAATTTTGGCACCCTATTGCAGTTTTACAAATTTGGACAATGTATTGATAAGTTGTCCTAGACTGGCTCGAATGGCGTTAAAAGTTCCCATCATTTGATTCATAGAGTTGCTAAATTGTGTCATTATTCCTAACTTCTGTTGTTGGGAGTATTGTTGCTGTTGTTGCCGCTGTCCTCCTCATATACGATATTGAGATGTGGAATAAGTGTACGCGACACAACAAACATAAACAAACAGCAATTCAAAAAATCACAACGGAAAACAGCAAGCAGTCTTCAACATGACCATAGGTCACTGCTTACCGTCTTGCATTGGCCAAAGACTTATAATACAATACAAAAGTATCAAAACAATCCCTAAATCATCAACGAAAGACTCAATTCTTGACATAAAACAGTTAACATAGAATGACAAGGACAAACAAAGGCTTTGGCAAAGTTTCTTGGCTTAGGACAGGCACATATAAAATGTGGCGGGGTTAAACTAGTTTTTTGGATCCAACCTTCCCCCTATTGATAAACTTGCACAATAGAGCTACAAATAAAACACACTGTAAAACTCAATCGACAAAAGTTAAATTCAACAAGAGAGAACCTAAGACAAAATACTGTACGAAAACAACAAGACAAGGAGGAACTCTCTTGAGAACACTCGAAGTTACTGACAACTAGCTAAGAAACATTTATCGATTGATGTAAAAGAATCAAATACATCAGTTCTAAATCCGACACCCCACGTCAAAACAATGAATGATTAAGAGTTGTATCACCATACAGAACCGACATACTTGATCGCTGTGGTGCTTATAAATAATACAGTGGATACAAAGTGAAAATTTAACGTTTTAAAGTTACTATCAAGCTATCAATATTTCTGCCAAAACATACCAAATGCAAAGATTTTACGTCCCGTGCGGGGCCCGGGTGGCGAATAGGCCCGCAGCAGAGCCTAGCTTGTCGTAAGAGGCGACTAAGGGTCTTGGGATTCTGATGTCGGGTCAGTGCTCAGCCCACAGAGCGACCAAGTGTGTACCCTAGGTGGCTGAATAGGGTGGCCCTCGTACGCGGGGGTTGTCAGGTCTATAATACGGAAACCCTGACCGCCGACCATAGTGGGCCAACGTGTGTGGAGAATGCCACGCTTCATGCACGTAAAAGACCCCTTTGTGGACTGCCAAGTAGTGCACCACATAGGCTAAATTTTCTGCCCCTACCCACCTCTCCCCTTTTCCTGTGGTTCTTCAAAATTTACCGGTCCTTTGTTTCCCATCCCACTCCCATATTTCATTTATCATCATCGTTTCATGTTCATTTTATCACCCTTTTCATGTTCATCGCCTGTAAATAACCTATATAGCGTTGCACGGGCGTAAAACACAAACTCACTCACTCACTCACGCAAAGATTTTACTAAAACATTGAATTCGCATCCTTTTTTCAAAAGGTTTTTAAGCCAGTTTTTAATTTCCATACGGTTGTTTTTGAATTTTTGTGCTTTATAAACTACATTGCTATAAAAGTCAGGATGATATATTCCTCTAACAATCAGAAATCTACGTGTACAATCAAATTTTTCGATGAGATGTCCATATTTATGTGCAAATTTTGTAAAAGATTTGACTAATTTGTGGTAACGGTAACCTAGTTTTAGCAATTTTTCTGTAATAAAACGGTTTTTATCATTAAAATCAGACACATCACTGCAAATGCGAGCATACCTGACTAATTGTGAAATGTATACCCCGTAAGCTGGAGCTAATGGTACGTCTGCTTCAAGAAACGGAAAATTAACTATTGGGAATGAAAAGTCATCCCGTTTATTTGACCAACACTTAATCGATCTTCGGCAACGTGGCGGGTGTACTATAGCAAGCAGGAACTGCTTACTCTTCCGGAGCACCTGAGTTCACTCTCGTTTCGACTTGAGTTCGCGTTGCTGAATGCGGTTTTGTTGTTATGTGTGTGTGTTTTATGTTGTTATGTGGTTTGTTTTGTTGTGATGATTTTTAGTCTGCCGGTTTTGTCTTTGTCTTCACGGTTTTATGATACTGATTACCCCTTTGGTACACCTTTGCTTCTATCATATACTTTAGTGTGTAATCTACCATTCATAATGCTTAAGTAGTTCCTTTTGCTGGTTAAACTTTTTTAAATTCTGGTTACCGATATTGTATTCAATTTCGAGTTGGTAAGTAGGCATGAAAATTGAAATTTTAGTGCTTGCATCATATTCGGATTGTTTGATCGCTGCTTTTTTGTATGCTTCGTATTTTAATGCAAAATCTTTCGCTGCATTTTTTCTACTCAAAACTTCACCTTGCGCCGCATAGCGCTATAATTTCCCTTTTTTCCTATCATTCCTCTTTCCCTCCTTTCATTATCTGTTCGTTTCCCATCCTGTCTTTTGTCAATTTTCCATCTTCCCATTTTGTGGATTATCAGCCTTCACCTTCCTTCGATTATCTCGTTCAAATATCCTCCGTTCATATATATTATGCATAAGGAGTGGAGGCTGATTATTCGGACCGAGGTCCATGTTACCCTGATAATCGCCCTCTTCTTCCTTTAGGTTCCCCTTTCTTATATTAATATGGGATTTCTATCTCTCAGATGAGTGCAGATGTTGGTTTGTCATAAAGTGTTGCTTTGTCTTCCTTTACCGGATTTGACACGCTGAATGGACTTTTGGCAACGCGACGGGTGTGCTATAGCAAGCAGGAACTGCTTACGCTTCCGGAGCACCTGAGTTCACTCTTGTTTCGACTGGAGTTCGCGTTGTTGATTGATATTAAGCTATTTTGTGTTTCCATGTTTTACATGTTGTCTGTTTTTGTCCCGTTCTTGTTCGTGTTTACTGGTTTTGTCTCTGCCCTTTCGGACCTTTAACATTCGGATACCCCATTGGTACCTCTGCTTCTTTCGGCATCTTCAGCGCCGCCACTACCTTGCAACTTACAAAACATGATATCAGAAATCCCGACTTCATTTAAAAGAAATGAAAGTAACAAATGCATGAAAGGCAAAAATGACCACATTTAGTTCAACAAAATCTACATGGTGTATGACAGGCCTGAAATAAACTATCACGATGTAGGACCTTATTCCAGCTCTCCCGGATGTACGAACCACTAACAGTTGTTGGGCCTTGGAAAAATAACTATGTCGATCGACGATTGACCTTTATTTGAAGCGACAACAGACGGTCAGATGTAGTGGTAAAATACTGAAAACAAAGGGGAATAAATTAAGGTTACAAAGTACATGTAAAAACGTTAAAGTTCATAGAAAAACAGTAAAGGGGGTCGTAGATAATTGAAATACAATTAAATATTCACACAAATATAGCATAATACAAACTTAAATGTCCAAATACTATTAAATGTACGGGAAATTAAATTCCCTTCGTCTGGTCCAATTTCATTTCACCGACCTGTTGAATTTAGAATATATCCACATAGAATAAAGTTACGATTGTGTAAAAAATATTTAAAACACTAATTGTTCGTTACTTACGCTGCGGTTGCCACAAATCACAGAAAGCGTAGACTTTCCATTAGCATGGCGCAGGGAGAACTGACAAAGGGAGATGAAACGATCTTACATCCGAGGGTTATCATACGGATCATTAAAGGAAGAGATAAAATTTCCAGAGAAGTTTCGAATGTCCAAGCAGGAGTTCGAAACGATATACGTCGAAGTTTGCCGAATTCACAAGTGATGAAGAAAATATCAATAAAAATATCTATAACAACTGGAACGCAAAATGAGTGACAGAACAGACCTCATGCTGATAAAATTCAAAATTGATAGTTTAGAGAACGGTAAGGAACCTAAAACGTGCTCAATCGGTCTGGATTCTTTAACTTTAAATCACAAGTTACCGATGTGGACACATATTAACTTTCCCGACTGCTTGGCCGAACATATGTTAAGAAGTAAAAGAGCCCCTCAAAAACCTTTACTTGTCCCTATTGTAGTTGATCATTCAGAGTAACTGAAAGTTGTCGCCGAAATTTTCCGTTTAAATCTTTTTTGATGATATCAGAGGAAAGTTGCAAACTCATCGTCAAGCGAGTCGTCGGTGTTAAATTGCAAAAACTCCTCCGAATCCTTTGTCGAGTATTTTTGTTTTTCAGGCTTCTTTTTTTGTGTTCAAGACGTGCCGTTAAATGTCACCGGAAAATCAAGTGTAACATCCTAGCTATGACACAGGCAGCTGAGAATAAATGGACCGACCATCACATTTGAAGGAGGGACCTTTTTTCCTAAAGGAATATTTTGAATGAAAAAGAAGAAAGATTTCTGCAATATAAAATAAAGTAAATAATGAATCAAATATTTTGTCAAGTAAAAATCGTTTCATGCTCTCTGCGGAAAACATGTTCTGACCAGATCAAATAAACCAACGCCCCCTTCTAGTTAAGCACCATTGAAAATCGTAAAATCCTCACCTCCGATAGCAAACAGAATCATTTGAAAGCTGTTAAAAGGAGTACATTAAATGACCTACAAGACTTCAAAAATCGTATAGGAGTGGTGTATCAAGATATTATGAAAGACTTTGACATGGCAAAGAAAGAATTAAGAGATATTCGACTGCATAGTTCATACGACTCGTCGATTTTGGAACTACTCAATAAATAGGAGGTTGAAAAATTCATCTAGAAAATATGAAGATGGATTCCGACATTCCCGCACCGTTTAACGCGTTAGACGAGATGAAAAAAGCACACACAACCGTCAATGATGGAATGAGAACAATAACTACAATGTAACTCTGTCTTGGTGAAAAATGACAAAGTCAAGGAGTTACTGAACATGAGGGGGAGTGTTGTACATATGGATAAGGACTTTAATAACAGATATAAGAAAGGATTTAAGAAAGAGGCCCCGGGCGGTGTGTTATTCAGTAAATTGTAGATACATTTTGTTTTAAATTTCAAAACATGTCGTTTAACACATAAGCACTTATAGCTTTTAAAAAACTTTGGTCAGTGCCGTTTAATGTTCATTGTAATAATATTGCCTGTATTTATCAACGTTTTAATGGCTAGACACAGAAAAAGAAAGGTACTTTAGAAAAAGGAAACAGTCATTTTATATTTTCTATACATGTACTGTCTAGTATGTTAACTTGTTAAAATAAAGGACAAAGCCAGCTTCTCTATTCACACCGCTGCTTACTTTGAGTAGTTCCCGAGAGATGAACAATATTTACCCGGCACGTAATTTTTATCTTTTTGTCTTTTTGTCTTTTCGTCTCCGGTTTTCTCGTTTATCGAATTGATTTTTACAACAACTATGTTATTTTGTGTTTTGTTTAGGATTTATGAATAAGAGAAAGGTTGGACCCGAAAATCTAGTTGAACCGCGCCACATTTTGTTATCCTGGATTGGGAAACAAGCTAAATGCTTACGTGAATCCTCTCCAGCTAGCAGTTTACGAGTGTGGCCTTTGTAGCGGCCCTATTGAGCCTTCCCTTATCGAACTCCACAAAGGGGTCTTTAATGGGCATGTGGTATTGTTCTCCAAATACACAGGACAGACTTTTTTGTCCCTTTTTGTCCCGTTTATGCATGTTATTGTGGCACAATTGCGTTACTTTGAAGCAGCGCAAATTCGACAATATCAGGGAGATGAACATATGTTTAGATAATGACGATAATGAGATGTAGAATACATGTAAGTGTACGCCAACGTTAGTCGGTTCAAGTTACATGTACACGTCTGTTAAACACAACACTGCATAACAAAGTTTAATTGATTATAATGAAACTTTTACATGCACACATTTTGTTGTTCATGACATGATGTAGATATAAGCACCTTTTATTTAAAATTGTGACTCGATTGATAATCTTTGACAGAGGGTTTTATTTGCATTCTTTAAGGAGGCAAAGATGATCCAATGAACATTCCAAAGTCAAAATTCTTTAAGACAAATTAAGACAAACGAGAATAACATGAGGAAACAGATAGCACAAAACATACAAAAACTACCGAACAGCACACAGCAACGCAAACATGAGAAGTAGCAAGGGTGAACTTAGGTGCTCTGGGAGGGTTATCAGTTCTTGTTCTTTTTATATTTACCATTTGGCTATAGCGTTACTGGTGAATCTTTATTTGACAAAATGCACACGTCAAATTAAATACAATTTAAAGTTTATTGCCAACTACATATCGATTTTTTTTATCGCTTGACAGAGAACAGTATTGAACAAGATACCAAAAAAATGCTTTTATTCCGTTTTATTCTATACTAATGTGTTGAAAATCAGAATTGTCTTTGAAAGAAACAAAAAGGTTTCACAAATCATAAATGATCATATACACCCGGGCCCAAACACACTCGAACTATAAGTTACAATAAAAAACACGCAACATAAATCTTAACAGCAATAACTTCAAACAATAGTGATTTTCAATATCTGGAACAGTGTAACAAATAGATAAAATGTACACCAGTCGGCCATAACAATATCAAATTTGTATGAAAGCTAGTCGGCTATTGCTTTGACGTTCTGTTCTTTTGTTCAAAGAAGCTGGGGTCGTTGGAATCTCGACCTAAATATCAGTCCTAAATATTGGTCGTTGATAATTCTTTTAACTGGTCTTCTGTAAATTCATCTGCCTGCGGGTGTCTAACTAGAAGTTGCTGGTGCATAGTTTTGTTTTCGACGTCGGAAGATGGTATAACCTATAAATCAAAGTTTCATTTCGAAAATATATTAATCAAGATATTTAAAAAATTAAAGGACAATTCTTCTGAAAGAATTGTAAGGTCTTTCCTTTTTCTCAGGCTTGCACTTGCTAATTGAAGACGCCATATCAAATAGTTTTCCTAAACCTTGAAAATTGCACACCTCCTTATGGTGTGTATATTTTAAAACTTATCTGTTAAACCAGAGCATGTTCAATTGTTTCTCATTCTCATAACCGATTCTATTACGATTCAGGTACCTAAAGATTTGATAACTACTGAAAGTTATCTAAAAAATATGGTGTCAACCCTTAAGTTTTAATAGAGGCTAACGTGGTAATTCAATCTTGGTTCCATTATTGATGATGGGTGAATATAGTCGTGAACATGGGCTGTATAGCTTCCGCAGCGGCTGTTTAACAATACTATCTATTCACCATAGATCGTCCAACCTATGACACAAAAATGCCAGAGCTAGCAGATCTAATTACTATAGGACAGGAGACAGAACCGTGTCCCACAATGTGGAGATTCTGGTCGGAATTCGGAAAACCTGTTCCATTCTCAAAACAAAAAATCTAAACAGCCATTTTAAAATGTTTACCATAACGGTATTTAATACTTTTGAAATAGCAATCACATTTCCTTATGGCAGAATAACTCCTGTATTGGTTAATATAACAATATGAAAAATGACCCAGCACAATTTCAAGACTTACTCTTCTGAATGCAAAAAGAATGAACTCGGTACCTCTTATGGCTAAGGAGGATAAGAAGGAACAAACGTTTTAGCTAAAAGGGGCATAACTCTTATACGTAAAATGGTACGGTACCCAAGTGTGTTTTTTCTGAAACGACAAACATTGACCGATAAAGTATACTAAGTATTATTGCGACATGTCGCGTACTTCTCATAGTTGAAATTTGTCGTTTACGGCGGAAGAAAGAAAAAATACAATAAGGTCTTCCCTTGGAAAGGGAAAGACCTTAATAAAACGATTGAAAGCTTTTGTAAGTCCTGTAAGTATGGCATACTGTGGTTGTCCGTGTTCGAAAATTAATTTGTGCCGCTTAGCCTTATTTAAAACAAATATGGCGTATCAAAATAGTTATAAAAAGTGCAAGAACAAATTTACAATGCGTCCGAATAGGAAAAGATACCTTGCCCAAATAGATAATGATCATAGGCATGAAACGAAAGAAAAACATGAAAGCGGCGAACATAAGAAGAATTAATCAATTAAGTTTTGTAACTAAATTTAAAATGACTCAATTAATATGCTTGTGAAAAGGACTGTTTAATTTGAACAGATTTTGATGTACGTGTTCTGTCTTTTCTTTCTTTTTCGTTTTTTTTATTGGACAAGGTGTTGTTTGGATATTTTTTGGATATTTTTTGTTCTATTTAAAAGAACGAATAACACAGGGGAGAATCGGTATATCGGTAAAAATGAGCGTGAACAATTTTCCTATGGTGGTCAAGTATTGTGCGTGATCGCGAACAATTTTGTACCGGATCGTGAACAACGCATATTGGATTTTTTTCGTAGAAGGTCAGTCTTTTTTCTTTTATAGCACGTTGAAAAAAGCAAAATTAAAAAAACAAATTATGACTGGCAAAATGGTTTAACTTACTAAATTGAAACATGAAAGCCGTTTTACTTAAAATTGAATAGCTTTCTCAAATTTTGAAAAGGCAGATAGTATGTTGATATAAAACGGTCAGAATTTAACACATTTTGTAAACAAAACATGTATGTTCTGCTTCATATTAATATCAAAATGCATGAAATATTGTGTTTTAGATTCAAATATCATTATTTCATTTACCAAGAGCTAAAAAATATATCTTCTTTCAAATGCAAGAGAGAAACTGGATATTTTTTGTAGTTTTTGTTATTTTTGGGATCGCGAACAATTTGGCACCGCTTGTTTTGGATCGTGAACTATGATCGCGAACAATTCATTAGTCAATATCGAATGTTTTAGATAATGAAGAGTTTAAGCGTTTGAATAGATTGACATGTATATATAAAACTTATTTTTCAGGAATGAAAAGAAAGAACAAAAATCTCAGCAACAGGAAAGGCCAGTGGAAGACAAAGAAACGCAAAGTTGAAACAACACTGAATTGTAAATTGGCAACACTACGGGTGTGCTATAGCAGGCAGGAACCGCTAACTCTTCCGGAGCACCCGAGTTCACTCTTGTTACGACTTGAGTTCGCGTTGTTGATTTCTGTTCGGTTGATTTTTTGTTTTGTGTTTCCTTGTGCTGTTCTTGTTTATGTTTATCGGTTCTGTCGTTGCCCTTTCGGACTTTTGACACTCGAATGCCCCATTGGTGCCTCTGCTTTAAAAAAAATAATTATCATAATATGTCATTTATGTCAAAATGTAAAATCACAGATTGGTTTGTCATAGGGTTTTGTTTTATCTTCCTTTACCGGATTTGACACACTGGATTGGAAATTGACAGCGCGGCGGGTGTGCTATAGCAGGCAGGAAATTTGAAAATTGTAGCCTTTTTGAGTAGTCTGGAACGATGCGAAACTCCTACCTTAGAGTACCAGGTGAGCAAAATTAAGAAAATTACTAAAATTGCACTGTATTGGAAAGAAAAAAACATCACTTTTTCAACAAATATTGCTGCAATTCTCATTCTATATACGTACACTGAAAAAAAACACCATTAAAATGTTCAATTTTAAAAAAAAAAAAGGTAGAAACCACTGATCAATCAGATGAAAGCTATATACAGCTATTGAGGCTTTAGGGTAGCCATTTTGGATTTTTCGAAAAAAAAATGTTGCCTGTCTGAACAAGTCATATAGGAGGTTCTTTAAGTTGCACTTTTATCTTTTACATAATTTAAAACCTTGCTACTGGACAAAATTAACAGTTTTCATGAACATATTCATAATGATACAAAAATTTGTTATTCATTATAATCATGAATTAAATATTAAAATTATCATTAAATCGAAGGTTTAATTAAAAATATATATTATATTTAATGTGGTCACGCTGTCTTGTTCACGATCAAATTTTGCAGGTACCTAATTGTTCGCGATCATAAAAGGCAAATTCTGAATCGTTTTTACACTTTTCCCCCCTAAATATTCCATTTAAGTTAAATAAATGGAATATTTTATATTTAGAGAAATTTTCCAGTTTTTTTTTAACATATTTAAAGTTTTATTTGAAATAAATTGTTCTTTTAAATCAACTATCATGTAAAAAACGTTGGGTAGTATAGCGCCTTTACGTTTTTAGGAAAAATGGAATTTCCAAAGCAAAATGTTAAAATGTATTTCAGTAAAGGAAATATAGTTATTTTGCCAGACGCTTTTAGTTTTTTGAATGACGTTTGTAATTTCTTAATTTTTAGTAAATTCTAGGAAATCACGCCAATATGCGTTGTTCACGATCCGGTACAAAATTGTTCGCGATCACGCACAATACTTGACCGCCATAGGAAAATTGTTCACGCTCATTTTTACCGATATACTGATTCTCCCCTGTGAATAAGGTGCTAGAAATGTTTATAATTACTGCTATGTAATACCTTATATGTAAGGATACGATCAAATTCTTCTGAGCCCTTCTCAAACCGTGCCATTATCCTTATGTCAGTTCCCGCATATCCAGTTGTTACTGACCCTTCCCAAATACCTGAGCTGGTTTGTTCTAAGTGAGTCCATCCTTTACAAGAAACAGCGGCAACATCTAGAGAGTTTGGAATTTCTACCGAAAAATAAACAACTGTTCTTGAGGCCAACACCCCAGCTTTAGGTGAGAAAACTCCTATATTGAATGCGCGGTCCGTACAAAGCTCCGGAAAGGGTGCCCATCGTATGGAGGGTCGTTTGGTAGATATTAGTCCATTGTATAGACACTCTGAATCTTTATCTTCCTCACTTGAAAACAGTGAAAACAAGTAGTCTCCCCTTCTTGGTAAATTTATTCGTACTAGAATCAGATTTCCATTATATGTAATAAAAACATGTCGAATCATGTTATGAAAGCATGACGTAATTAAATGAAGACGAGGTTGTACCTGGACGCCATTAAAATTTTGAAGTTTTAAAGTCACCTCACCGGAAGTAGTACTTTTTATAATGCCATTGACACAGTCAGTGAAAATGAGTTTTTCCTTACGTCCATAGTTAGTTATTCCAAGTCGACCATTATTTGCATTTGGGGGAATACAATTACATTTTGGTTCGTTGAGAAAAATAATGAGATATGAACAAACAGAAGCATTATGGGAACTGAAAATTGTATCCTTTTTCATGATGTTAAATATAAAACATCCCTGGAGTGGATTGCTTATCCGGAATGTTATCCTATCGTTGTCGAACCAATAAAATACAAAACGCCTCGAAATGTCATCGTGCTCTTCATCGGTGGTGTCTATACTAAAATCATACACGTAGTCGTCTTTAGAACGCTGAAACTCTATCAAAACTGAATTATTTTCACAATTTATTTCTGAGCGTTTATGAGAAATAGGCACAAGTCCACAGATCTTTGTGTCATTGCCCGGTCCCCATTCAAAACGCAGCATATTTCTCGGGAACCCTAAAGCTATGGTGGAGTACATATCGTTTTTATCTTTAAGATTGATATTAAAGCAACACGCAAGTATATGAACCACAGAAATATCAACGTCCATGGCAAATATCTTTACGAGGCCGTCATCCGGAGCGCTCATTTTCACTTCAAGTAAACCTTTTTCAGTATCGGTTTCCACATAAGTGTAAGACGTCTTAGATTTATCAAAGCAGAGTCCTTTGTATGTACAAAAACGTGCAGCAAATTGTAGTTTTTCTTGCCGGTGGAAACGATATTGTTATCGATGTGTTCCTTGTCGAATAAAGATCAATATGGAATGAGTCAGGCTTAACCATTTTGAGACTAAGTTCGTTAAAATAAGGCGTACAATATACCATAGTTTGCCATTCACTGAAAGTTACTGGTCTACACAACAACTGCCAAGAAGTTTCAGACGGATAATACAGTGAAATGTGTTCACAAGGGTTTACAAAGAATTGTTTACATATCTGTCGTCGGAACAAATGTTCGACAGCTCTCGATTTCAAGTACGACGACCCCATAATCAAACAATTGTTGGTCTCCCACGCATGTTTGTCAATTGGATGTGGATCTATAAGTTTCCATTGATCTCCATGTAACACAGCGATCCATTGGCTGCTAGACGACCAATTGTTTTCATTGTTCCCTGATGTTAACATTTTGACACGCCCCTCAATTATTTTGCAAGTTATTCCAATAAGTCTAAAACAGAGGATGAATAATTGAAGTTATTTACTATGATGCCATTCATTTTTTATCATCATGATTATCAAAGCGTACATATTTTTACACCAATGAAGAAATGACTGTTATATTGTTTTCGGTCCACGAAGAAATAACACCATTCATGCACGTGGTGGACACCCAATAACCAAAATAACGGGTTATTTAGTATATTTATCTCGGACTTTGGTGTTATTTTGAAAAAAAATATGAGCATCATAACAGGCATTACTTCTGATATAACTTGTAAAATCATTTTTAGTAGGAAATGGTGATGATGCGAGTAAAGCCTCGACCATCGCTTTTCAACAGCAATCTTTTCTGGAACAACGATCTGTTTATGATGAAATATAACAATAGGATTTCTATCTCTCAAATGAGTGCAGATGTTGGTTTGTCGTAGAAATTTGTCTTGCCTTCCTTAACCGGATTTGACACACAGTTTTGAAGATCAGCAACACGACGAATGTGCTAAAGCAGGCAGGAACCGCTTATTCTTCCAGAGCACCCGAGTTCACTCTTGTTACGATTTGAGTTTGCGTTGTTGATTTCCGTTCGGTTGATTTTGTGTTTTGTGTTTCTTCCTGCTGTTTTTGTTTGTGTTTACCGGTTTCGTCGTTGCCTTTTCGGCTTTTTTGACACTCGAATGCTTCTTGCTTCATCCATATAAAGCACAACAGTTAAAACCCGTCCAAAGCATTACGGGGAAACTAGCTATACAGATGATCAGATCTACAATTGAACACATAAAAAACTGAATATATCGAATTTGAAGTCTAGAAAAATGTAAAGAAAACACTGCCAACTTTGTGATAAACGATTGCTTATTCCGGTTCTGTGCAGAACAATGTACGGAAACACCCGCATAAAAACTTATATAGATAAAACCCGGCTGTCAACAGTATAAACATCGAGAGAGCAAGAAAATAAAAAAGACCGTTTTGTTTAATCATACCGTTGTATATAGTATGTTGCTTTAATTTACTTTGCTTGCAAATGATAGTAGAGCTGCAAGTTTTATGTGATCATTACGAAATAAGCACATGTTGCCATTGTCATGCCGTATGGGTTTTTTTCGCGGGTATATAATTTTTGCTTTTTTCGCGGTAGTTGGCAACTCGCGAAAATTTAAACCCGCAAAAATAAAATCTCGTATATAGTATATGTAAAGTATATACTAGCATATTGGTAATCGCTAAAATTGAATTCCACGAAAAAAAATTATCCAATTTTTAAAGAAATCCGCGAAATTTAGCTCCCGCGAAAAAAAAAAAACTAATACGGTAGTTAAACCTACCTACATATCCTGTGAAATATGTGGACACTTGGATCGACATGTTCCTCTGATAGCTCCAATCCTAGTAGAGTTTCAGCTTCCTCTATTAAGTTCCTAAGTTCAGAATTGATAACAACATCAAAGATCAACTTTACTCTTTTGGTCGACATATATTTGCTTGTCTTTCAGTCGAATAATGAGTTCCTTCAAAGTCATTTTGTTATTCGCCTACAAAAAAGATTTTTTTTCAAAACTTGTAAACTAAATCTGTATACAAATGTATAAGCCGTGCATATTTTCTCAAGCGACCTGGAAATGAAATAGTTAACTTAACCCCCATGTTCCTGCACAGTTTTACATACGTGTGCATTATTACATACGTATGTAATTTTAAAACTTACATCACCTCATGACCAGATGTAAATCTTTATGACTGTGTAAATTAACAATATTAAATTTTGTGCATGTAAACGCAATTCATACAAATACATAGCTCCATTGTTCCCTTCCTATGGACTTTGTGACCTTAACCTTAAAGCTTTTTACTCCAGAATCCATATGGATCTTTCTTGCATCATAAGCTCTACGACGTGTAAGTTTTATGAAATTATATCAAGGCGTTTATAAGTTATGCATGGGAAACCAATATCAAAGTTTTCCTAAACTTGTGACCTTGACTCTTGATTCCTCGAACACAATTGGCATCTTTCATACACCATAACCTGAAACGCGTATTTCAGGGTAAAATTATGTTTTGAGAACCAATATCACCTTTTTAAAGTTTTTCATTAAATGTGACCTTGGCCTTTGACCTTTTTACCCAAATGCTATAGACTTCTTCCTTAATTCTTAGGCCGAAAGCTACAATTTAGATTTGGGGAACAAACCAGATAGAAGGTCGGATGGACGTTAAGCAAAAGTCTATATAAGTCAAAATTGTATGTTGAGAACGGCACTGAGACAAAAGAGCATGGTTTAAGTTGCACACATTCACATTTAATCTTTTGACACTATAAAGACTAAAAAGTTGTTGTATTACTACATTGCTCTGTATATGTTTGTTGTTTGCTTGTTTTATGTCCAGTCAGCAATATTACAGTGATAATCAGGTCAAGAACTGATTGAATCTACTAATTGAGTTGTGTGACCAACTAGAACACAGCAACCATAACACAAACCCATGCATGTCATGTAAAAATGGCTAATGTACGACCACAAACAAGAAGGAAAAAACGAATTAACTCACAAGACAGGCCAATATACCATCAACGCACCATTTTACCGGTATATAAGACTTATGCACCCAGCAAGTGACAAAAGCCTACCCCGAAATTTCGCATTTTCTGGAACCCATACCTATGTCATTGTGACTTACAATGAAGAACCCTTGCCTGAAATAAGGTCATATTAGTTGGAGCACTTAACTGTCTTGGATATAGCCAACACTTACCCAGTTTCACATAAGCAACCCTCATCTGTCGAAAATACAATGTAGAGTATTGGTTGAACCTACATACACTGGGAGAGAAAACCTGAGTTTGTTGGGAAATAAAGGAGCTGTAAAATCTGAAGACCATTATGACAGGGCTTCATTAGCAAATTCTGGGGTACAATTCACATACCAGTATATGTATAGTTCATATTGCATGTATTGATTCAGTCAACTCTTTTGAATTAATTAAAGAAAATACACACTAAGCATAAAACTCATGTAAATGCTTAGCAAATTTGCTTATACATACGTGTGTAAATTTGCACATGTGTATATTTACATACGTATGTATAATTTGTGCATGTAAATGAGGCTTTTGATAGTAAATTAACACTATTATAAAATATGAACGTTGTTTTTTGTACCTTGCACATGCATCATATAATCCGACACATTAAACATTTCTTTAAAGCTCAGATAAAACTATTTTTCCTTTTTTTAATAAACTTTTAAAAAAATGTTTATACTTACATCTACGATATCATGTTCAATTTTACAATCCAAGCTACATGTATATGGAAGAGGTAATGGAATACCATTCTTATTCATATGAATATGAGATGAAGTTTTTAAACCCATGTCTTGAGCTTCTTGTAAGACATCAACGTCCGGGGTTTTAGAAAATAAATCTTTTCTTACTCGCTTTTTGTACTGATCCAGAATGAAATATATCTCACTGTCATCAAAATCTATACCGTCTTCCCTTTCTTTAGTGTTATCATCACTTTTTAATTCATTTTCATTTTCTCTTTGCTCTATATTATGTATTGCCTCTTCGATATTTTCAGAGGTTGTAGGTTCCCGCGTTTCATTATCCATTCTGTCTTTGTCGTCTGCAAATTTGTCACACTCGATAATTACGTCATTTCTTGTTTTGTCATTTTCACTTTCTTCGATTTCACTGACGTCCCTGGCTAATCTTTCACTGCATTCCGACAAAAAAACAACCAAAATGTCGGTCGAGCTCGGAGGGATGTTTTCTATGAATTCACCTTCATCAGCGTTAATTGCTACGTCATTACAATCGCTCTTATTAACACAATCAATGTACGAAACATCCTCAGTGATAAATCCTAAATTCGGCGCAATGGCAAAATGTAAGCCAGGTTCGGAAACCAAAATTCTATTGTCGTGACCTTTAGGTGTCGTCTGTTCATTTTCTTTTTCAAGGTTATCACCAACGGTCGTAACCAAGACCTGTAATTATAAAAGCATATACCACTTACATATATTGATAGCTAATCGTTTTCTCATGTTGACAATATCTCAGTCCTTGACAGCATATGAAGATAAAAGGTTTAATTTTATTCAAACAAATCTTTGAGATACAAATTAAGTCTTGACCTTTAATCAATTGACTGGACGGGATTTCAAGTCTTTAAAAACATTAAAACTTTGCATTAATTTTTTTCTCTCAATATACTTCACCAGTTTATACTAGCATAAAAGTTCTCTTTAACTACCATTTACAAATGATGTAAGATTTTATCATGTATATTCTCTATGCAATCAAATACAAACTGATACCAGACTCTTTGTATTTTTAACCTTCCAAAAATCGCAATCTAGACATTTTTAAAACCATAAGAGAATGCATTGAAATTTAAGTGATTTGCAAAAATATTTCAAAGACATTATGGACATCACTAAAAAATTCATATCACTACTGGATCGGAATACCCGGTAAAATACTTAACAAGTACTTAATTCACTTTTCTCTTAAAGTGTTTCTGTGTTTTAAGAAAATCAGTATATAAATGTTCCTTCAACAACGAAATCTTGGTCATCACGTAAAAGTATAATACACACTTTTGTTATTCTAAGATAAGATATTATTTCTTCGTTATCAGCCACTAGTAGAAAAGTTCAAATTAAAAACGAAAGAATATGGAATATGTGCCAGAAAGACACGATCCACATATTGCAATGATTTTGATAAATGCACAATGCAAAATTTCACTGCATGTGAAGCGCTTTTCTGGATTAACCTTGATTAACCTGGATTAAAATTGAGTTAAAAGATATGGTTATTAATTGATTTAATTAGTGTTTGACTGGTCTGATGTACTGAGATGATCACCTATTGTGTCTCACAACTATGTTGTGTTCTATAGTCATGATCGCAATGGAAGTGGGAGGTTTAGCGCCATAAAACTTGTTGTAACCCACCATTTCGTTTGGAATGCCTGTACCAAGTCAGGACCATTGCAATCCACCAATTCACCGGTATGACTGATTCGTATTTGTCATTTTCTCTGGACAATGAGATTGATCATTCAAGTTCGGTAGTTTTTTTATTACCATTTTTACAGAAACTATCTCTGGTTAAATTTATATTTTTTTCCGAAATGTCTTTTAATCTAACTTTGATAAGCTTTAAGGAAAAAAAAAACAATTTAACATTTGATAATCATACAGTCACATATATATTCATAATTGATCTTTGCAAATTTTTCGGCATTCAATCCATCCAATTGTTTATCAGCTAAAAACCTGATTTTTCTTGCACTGACGAAAGGTCAAACATGTTTTGAATTAAAATTACGACTTTTCATTTCTATATATTGTGTATATAACATTTAGGTGGCTTAGTGTGATGCTAACGTAAAGCACCCACACAATTTTACTTGTAGCTCATTTTACTAATTCAAAGCTAAGCTCGTTAGTACATTTCGTGTTTTTGATACTGTGAAGGTCCTTTTACACAGCCTTTACGAAATAGCTTGCATGTGTTTGCTTAAAAACCCAGAAGTTTTGTTAACTAATGTTAAACATTTGTTTACAAATTAAATAAGACTTTCATACCTCATGATCATTAACATCTTCAATGTCTTTCATTGAAACGCTAGTTTTTCTGTGAAGAAAGTCGGAAATAAAGGTTTCTTCCTTCATGTTTTCATCACTAACCATTTTATTGTCTTGAATAGAAATGAAAGGTTCGACACTAGGTATTGCTTTGGATACATCAGACACACATAATTCCATCTTTTGCTGTCGACTAGAAACACTTCCCATTTTCTATTTTGTTGCCAACTTTAGTATAGATAATCAAAAGTGCTTTTTTTTTCGCGGCTAAAAACGCATCCCATAAAATGTGCCCATCTACGTGTAAACAGTTAAACATATCTTCTTCCTCTGACGATTAAAAACATCCCACGAAGTATTGCTCTTTAGAAATACAATAGAAATACATATTTTTTGCTGCCAAATATAATCATGTGTGATATTTATAAAGCATACCTGTTACTGCATGCAGTGACTAAAACATAAGTATAAAGATTCTGTATTGATTTTAGACATCTAAACAATAACACTTGATAGGGCGTTTATAGTATATTCAACGGGATTTAAAATTGTGGATTGTATCTTATTTATCATCGAACATCGTCTATTGTTTTAAAATATTCTTTGATAAAAACAATATATCTTTATGTAACTTTTAATAATGTATGAAATTTAGGTACCTTTAAATCTGATACATGTGTATTCAAAATATTAAAATAGAATAGTACCTTTAAAACAACATTCTTATAAATCAAATTTGACTTTTCACACCCTCCCTTTGAAATGGATGCATGCAACAAATTTCATCGTGTAAACATGGACATTTTTTTTAAAGATTATGAAACCTTTCTCTTAATAGAACATTCCTATATTCCTGAATTTAAATGCATGCAGCGTTTGTAGTGATGACCTATCAAATGATTTCTGTAGAGGCCATAGGCTAATTGATTTGATAAAAAGCACTATTCAGAGCACAATGAAAATATCATGAAATCAATTTCATATATACATGGATTTAATGCAACAAAAGTTCCATGAAATTAACGCCAACGCGAGTAACAACATTTAGATGTGAAACTACAGCTCGTGACATAATTCGAGATCCAGAAAAACTAAAATGATTTTCAAAGTTCAAAGGACCATAACTCTCATTAAAATTTGTGGACCGGCACGAAACTCAAACTTGATCTGTAACTCATCAAGGTGAACTCACATACCAAAAATCAGTTCATTATCTATAAGCATTTAGAAAAAAAATGCGGAAAATTGAGGCGTGACAGACGGACAGACAGACAGACGGACAGAGCGCAAACCTATAGTCCCCTTCGGCTTTCGCCGGTAGGGGACTAATTAAAGCATACACCTTGATCTGGAGCTTTCTGAGGGCCAATCCATGAATATTCAAGATAAAACGTACACAAAGAGATTGGATTTATATTTAAATAATAGTAAACAAAGAGATATGAATTGTGTCACTCTGTATTAGATTCAAAATATACAAACTGAGATAAAATCAGGCGTTCAATACTGGATAAAAATTTATCAAAGTGAAAAAAAAATAAAATCATATACCGGTATTTCTGACTTAATATGATAATAATGATATACAATAAAAAAAGAAGTTTATCAGTGGATTTATGAATGCTTATTATTAAAACATATATGAATTTTGGTTTGTAACAAGCGTAACAGTTAAAGTGCCATGACGGTCGAGTTTGGCCAAGGCTCAAGGCTAACATTTATGACGACTGAATGCTAAGCTTTTCTCACATTTCATTATCTGTTCGTGGGCTCTTTGATGGTAATAAGATTCTTTAAACTTTCTAGTTCCACAGTTTATTATATATATGTTGTGTACAAGTTACAATATCGTTCATGTTGCAACATGTACAAAAAATTTGTACATGTTGCAACATGTATGATGCAATCATACAAGTTGCAACATGTACACTAATTGCTGTACATGTTGCAACATGTACAAACTTTTTAAAGAAATTTGTTCTAACTTGTACAATTGGTCAGTGAAGACATTTATGTTTCCTTGTTTTGTAAATAAAAGGTGTCAAATACATAAAACTCAGTTTTAAATTAATTGTGTTTGTATTTTAATTTTTAAATTTACCCAGAAACTTGGATTAAATTATAATAGAAATGATAGAAGTTAAAAAACCACTCAGCTTAAGCCGAGAATATGTTTAAAGGTTAAACACTACAAGGTTGCAAAAATGAGTGAAACACAGCAGAAGGTCTATCAAGAGATTGTTCAGCTTGCCAAGAACAATTCTATAACAATGCCTTGATACACTTTGAGCATTTTTTTAAGAGTCAATGTGTCATGCGAAAAAAAAACACGGAACACTGCCTGATTAAATATTAATAGAGGGGCACAAGTCCCTTTGCAGCAGCTTACAACTTAACTGCCTTAGATAGGAGAGCTCTAAAGCTGTTCAACGTGATTAAAATTGAATCTTTTGAGAAGCTCATTTGGAAAGAATAGAAGCACATTTGAGAGAAATTGTTTTGAAGGTCAAATTTACCACAGAGTATAATTAGAGTCCATAGGAATAATCAAGTGTGAACGAGAGTAGTGCATAATGACAAAACGATTACATTGGAAGGACACAGATTGAGGATGTGTGATTGTAAGTGTAGCTGATGTACCTGATGTTAAATGGAGTTTGAGGCTGTATGCAAAATGCCAGTAAGTAGAAGGCAATGTTTTTTTGTAATTGTAACAGGAAAAATTGTAAGGCAAGATGTGAGTGTCCCAAAAAAACAAATTGCAATGTATCTTGAAGTGTCATTCATGTACATCTTGCAATAAAAATTTGACTGGTCAATATTGCTGAACATTGTCCTTGGCATATTCTTGAAATATCTCCTTGATAACATTTGTGTTTGTAAATAAGAAACGGAGAAGTCGCACACGACAGCTAATCCCCTTGTCCTTGACATTAAAATGTAAGTAGAGGTGACCTAAATCTGAAACAGATGTCAAGTACTATCCAAGATCAACCTACTTTCCAAATATCATTCCTCTACTAATTGTAATAACCAAGATTTTCACTTTTACCCAAGATATTGACAAAACAAAAACCATTATGTACAAACGTATGAATAAACAAACCAAAAGCTATATATCCCTTCTCAACTCCGTTGGGCACGGAGATAATAAAGCAGAATTTCAAGCAAATTATATATTAAGTAGTTCATATAGCTAGCGACTTATCCTTATATGCCATTTGTACAAGTTAGAACAAATTTTATTCAAAAGTTTGTACATGTTGGAACATGTACAGCAAAAGATGTACATGTTGCAACTTGTACGATTGCACCATACATGTTGCAACATGTACAATTGTTTTGTGCATGTTGCAACATGTACAATATTGTAACTTGTACACAACATATACACACATAATAACAGTATCCACAATCATTTTTACATTCAGGTTAAACAAAGTGCAGGATGAATTTGAATTAATCTTTAAATCTCGAAAAAAAAACACTTGTCACTGCTTCTTTTTATAAAAAATATGAATTAAAATTTCTAGTAGGACACCATAAGTTTTCAGTTATTCAAGACTTAAGATATCTCGGGGCTATTATAATTCTACAATAGATGATTTTCATTTTTGGTACCTTAATTTATAGATAAAAATATCAAATAAAAAGAGGGGGTCACAGTTCATTTTATAGCTCTAGTTGCATTCTAAAAATGGTAGTTTCAATATTTTATATAGAATATATAGGGAGTAAAGCAATAGAGGCACCTAATTCAGAATTCCTACTATAGATTCAGCTCAAAATCTGATAGAAAGTCCCTTTTCTAAAGCTCTTCGAATTTCTATGAAAAAAACATAGGGTCACCGTTCAATCTTTCAAGATATTCCTTGAAATTGAAAATTTCCTATTCATTCTATATAAATTATCTCCCTTTGATTTAGTACGGGAAATTCTAAAAATGATTAAAAAGACCTTGCTCGTAGTTGGATAAAATATATTATATGTAATATAGTTTTTGTCTGCCATGTCCAGTTAGTTAATCAATTTCATAAAAAAAACAATATGTGCAAAAAGATCCTCGAGCCACCTTAACAACTAGCAAGGAACTACTGTGTAGGCAAGATACTCCGTATTCACATAAACATCAAGTAACAACCATCGATACATTTCATAACACAAGAACTGGCTATACCTGCGTAGGATACGGTTAAATCAGTCAATTTTGACAGTCCATTTAGAGCATCATCCAATTCACAAACAACAATAAATACCTGTGAATCAGTCAATCTTGACAGTTCATAAAAAAAGCAAAACTACTATATCATTAACACAAAGTTATTCCTCCTAATAACCGAACACATCTGGCAATACTACCATTCCTCAAAACATCAACCCCCAACAATTTCTAAAGTAAAAATTACCCATAACTGAAAACCTAAGGATCGTATACAGTAACCAACGCCAAACTTGCACCCAACAATTAATCAACATTCCAATCAGCATAATTGATCTATATAATAAACACCAAACGAACACCAAATCGGCACCAAAAACCTATTTATCAAATTAAATAACAGGAATTTGTCAATTAGCATCCTCTGAATTTAACCACAAATGAAATCTTATATCTCTGCACCTTTCCCACTTAATAAAACACTGATAAAGATTATCTAATGCGATACATATGACTAAAACTATAAATCTAGCTAAATGATATTCGAAATATAAAACAAAAACTTATACTGCAATTCATGAAAAATACACCTTGACAAAAGTAACAGTATATCTAGTTTAAATGTTGTTTCATACCCACCATTTTGTTCTATTTTTGTCTTTGTGAACAAGATATTTATAAAAATATGAAATTAACTAAAAGTATTGAAAACAGTTTTCGTATGCTAAAATTCCGAAAAGGGAAATTTAATCCAGCAAAAAACGTATCGATTATATGCAGTGTAAGGAAAGAAATCTGTTGTTGAAAGCGATATCGAATTGAGACAATCGGCAGATTAAAAAAAAATACTATTTGTTAAAGGTGCCGGCAGGCTGGGGTGTGCTTGCTCTGGGATACATCTGCATCAACATTAATTTCTATTTGTTAAATACACCATATGAGTCATAGCAAAGCCAAAAACAAAAACATGTAAAATACAAAACATATACAAAAAAACAACAGAGTATACAGAACATTAACATAGGGTGTTATAGTTTTTAGAACATTTTGACCAATATGGACCCTATTTTCGTAGTATTTTGCTTTATAAAGTTGCATACATCTGGAAGAAGCAAAGGTGTACCAAAGGGGTAATCAGTATCATAAAATCGTGAAGACAAAGACAAAACCGGCAGACAAAAAATCATCACAACAAAACAAACCACATAACAACATAAAACACACACACATAACAACAAAACCGCATTCAGCAACGCGAACTCAAGTCGAAACGAGAGTGAACTCAGGTGCTTCGGAAGAGTAAGCAGTTCCTGCTTGCTATTGCACACCCGTCACGTTGCCAAAGATCGATTAAGTGTTGGTCAAATCCGGAAAGGATGACATTACAAAACTCTATGTCAAACCAACATCTGTGCTCATCTGAGAGATAGAAATCCCGTATTTGCATACCAGCACATGATGTCGTCCGTAAAATTTCTTGAGTGATGACAACAACCTGGGAGCAACGTACCCCTGTGTTAACAATTTGCTTGTCAGCCGTGTAGCTCTATCAAGGAAGTCGTTGTACTCCCCACATGCTCTGGAATAACGAATCAATTGTGATACGTAAACTCCATATGCTGGAGCGGACGGAATGTTGCTACACAGAAAGGGAAAGTTAACTATTGGAAAGTTGAAGTCATCACGTTTGTCATAGAGCTTTTTACAAAGCCTTCCTTGTGTGTCAATTTCGAGAAATAGATCCAAATATGAAGCAGACCTCCTAGAATCTGTAGTGTCCTTTACCTCAAGTTCCTTCGGATATATGAGATGTAAATCAGTTATAAATTGGGATTCAAAATTCGTTGCATATGAATAATTTGATTATTTAAGTCGATGCTTTGATTTAGATTTAATTTAATAAACATAGTATGTCTTTATTGTTTGTTTATGTTACATTACAGAAGAAAATGATATTCTTTAATATAATTGATGCCTAAAGGTATTTACAGTTATTTTGTAAAATAATAAGTATACACGACAATAGTATATTGACTCTATACATACAATAATTGAGGTTTAAAAAATAATATGGCACCAAAGTTCCACGAAAATAAATTTTGCTACTCCTGACGCACGTTTCGTCTATTGAAGACTCATCAGAGGCGCTCTACCAAAAATATTGAAAAAGCGAAAAACTATTATCATGAGGAGCATTTGAACAATAAAAGCAAAACATACCGCAAAGGGGAACCAAATAATCACTAAGATGATCAACTTTTGTCTGGGGTAGGAAGAACCTTAAGTTTAGACAGTTATGAAATTTAAACGGAAAGAAAGATAGAAGAAAACACAAGGTTCATAAAGTGTTTTCTTATTTTGAGTCGAATTAAGCTATAGCTGACCTATTATTATTGTATTTTAGCTAAAAAATACATTTAATTTTCAAACTAAATTATCGAAGAAACAAGTCAATAATTCATTCTACAACATCCCTCTCTTCGTTTATGTGACTAAGATCAAATGTAAGGAAAGCGATACCAATTCCAATGCCCCATTCGAATGTCCAAAGTCCGAAAGAGCAAAGACGACGCCAGTAACTATGAACGAGAACAGCACAAAAAACACAAAAGCTGGTAAATAGCAATCAACACACAAACTCAAGTCGAAACGAAATTGAACTCAGGTGCTACAAAAATGATAGCAATATGTTTGTCCAAAAAGTGATATATAGCTACTAACTTGTAGCAGCATTATATGTATCGATTTGCTCAAATATAGAATAATTATAATATAAAAAGACATGTTTTAACACAATTAACAGTACACATAACGATTTATAAATGACTAAATGAATATTGAGCAAATAATTTAAAGAAAAAAAGATTTCAAAAAGTTATAATTCAAAGCAGTTGTGTTCCATTAGAAAAAAGTCAACACATTTATCTCTGTAAAAGTTTTTTCTTTTCTTTTTGGCAGCTCTGTTTCTTTCTCTATGTGATAATTTATGTTTTTCTCTCCTTTTCATTCTCTGGCTTAAATAAAAATCGTTTCCTTGATCATCCCATGGTAGCAAAAAGCAATCACTGTCACAATTAAAACGGTCCTTTAGCCCCAAATAATGTGGATCTAAACAATAAACATATTTGCATTTTTGTAAGGTCCTAATTGCAATATCTAAATCGGTGTCCCAATAAACATTTTTATAGGAAACAACAAAAGGGGTTCTGTTCCTTTTAGCAAAATAATAAATAAGACTAGCACAACGATGGCTGCTTAAAGTACAGGGAATGAGATGTGAGAAAATGCATATAAAGAAACGCTGGTTTCTTCCAAACCTTTTATAGAAAGTATGTTTCATAAGTTTAAACACATTTATCCCATCTGGATGACATTTGTCTTTATTAAGTTTCATAGCTTTTCTAATAGTCCCTTCTGGATCAAGCAACCTTGCTTCACCGTGAATATTTGGTTCAGACAGATTTAAGAGTATTGTAATCCTTCCAAAAGTCATACTTGATGCACTACAATTGAAATTCTGTGGCTCTTTTCCAGAATTTGTCCATTTAGGTATTTCGTTGCGAGGTTCGACTATAAATTCAAAATGTCTTTTTGAAAGTTCATCCTCCGATAGCAATGCTGCAATTAGAAATTGCTTTTCGTCTCGTTGAAAAGCTTTAATTAAATATGGTAAAGCATTTTCCCCTAAATGTCTTAAAAGAGATGAAATTTCTAATAATGACTCCAGGAAAACCATGACCAGTGACGTAATATCTAAATAAGTTTAGAGAAGCACTTATGTCTTGTATAGACATACAGTTGATAGTATTACTTATATTTGGACAAAAAGAAATTCCACAAATTTAAGTAAAATCCTTACGTAATCATATTATAAGACAACACAAAATATGATACTGTGCATCTGATTAAAAGTTTCGGTTATAGATTTCTAAAAATGAAATTAATTTTGTTTTCTATTCCGGGTAAGTATTTAAAAATAGTTTGATCTATTGTCTATCAAGTTACATATTTTCTAAAAATAGCATTTAGACTTTTATGGTTGTATTGTCTTGTTTAAATTATTCGGTTTGCGGGCCATAGGTTGCATAATAAAAAAGACAATATCATTGGTGTTTGACAAATTATAATGAAAAGTGAAGAAAAAAGAAAAGTAATCAAAACCAAAAACGCTCGACAAGGGATTAAGCCATACCCAGTACCGAGGATATCAACCATGTGGATTTCAAAAAAAGATATCTGGTGTTCTGAATAATGTTTAATTCAAACAATACGAAATGTCAATGTTAAAAAAAAATAAAAAATTTGGTAAATTCATATTAGACCAGTCTGAAGACAAGGCTTATAAATAGCCACAAAACCCTCCATTCCACTAGAAGCAGTTATCAGCCCAGTGGTATCAAAGTAAAAATACCAAAATGGGCATGAAACAGGAAAAAATAATCAAAAATAAAGGTAGGTTTTTGTTTTATTAAAAAAAATGGTTTAACTAGTGAAAATATGTTTGACGAGAGTCCGAAAAGGGAATTCGGGAATTCATACCATTAAAAATATATCGATAGTGTGCAGTGTAAAGAAAAAAAACCCTGTTGCTGTTAAGACAATCAGCAAATAAAAAAAAAATATTTGTAAAAATTGCCAGTCGCCCCATACTACCAGCAGACCGGAGGTGTGATTGTTTAAGAATACATCTTCATCAACAGTGATGTATCATCGTGCATAAAGGAATATAATGTTTCTTGTTCTGAACACGACAATAGTATATTGACTATACATAACATGATTGAGCCTTAAGAAGAATTAGAATTAAAACAAGATTCATCAAACGTTTTCCTGTTTATAGTCGATTTAAGCTATAGTTGGCGTATTACTATTGTATTCAAACTAAAAGTTTATTTAGTTTTTTTTTTGCTGCATTGTATTTTAAAAAAGAAATGATGATTTTAAGTCTCTGATGCTCAAATAACTTTCTAAGACCATTGAAAAAACGTGTTATCCCATGATAGTTTGTTTCATGTGTATTGTGACCACATTGGCAGTTGTTAAAAGGCGTAACCCAACCAAGTTAAAAAAAATTATATATATATATCTAAGATAAAAGGCGAACCAAGAGAAACGAATTGGGTCATTACATGTACATAAAAGATAAAACGTAAATAATATATATATATTTTGATAAACCGTAAACAAAGAGAAATAAATTACGTCATTCTATGCATGTATCAGATAAAAATTAAACAAACAGAGATATATGAGGCATTTTATACTTGTATAAATTTTAACTAAGAGAAAAATATTGGGTCTATATCGATCTGATGTAATATACATGTAATCACAATTTTATAAATTCGAGACTAATTTAATTTATCAATGGATTTACGACTAAGAATAATACTTACTTTTGATTTATGTTTAAATTATGGATAATAAAAGTAACAGTGTCTACGATTTTAGATTTTGGACATTGTTTCAATTCTGTTCCATGGTTAAACTCCTGGAGCAAATGAGTTCACTTTGCTGATTTTGGTTTTGTTTGTTGTACCGGTATGTTTTTCATTTGCTTTGCTTTTTGTTTTGTTGTGATGATTTTCTTGTCTACCTAGTTTGTCTATCTCTTCGGAATGACGCTATTTGATTGACCCCTTGGTACAAATTTGCTTATTTTATACCTACATTATTTGTCAATCATTATTT
This sequence comes from Arcuatula senhousia, assembly GCA_963971305.1. Taxonomy (NCBI): domain Eukaryota; kingdom Metazoa; phylum Mollusca; class Bivalvia; order Mytilida; family Mytilidae; genus Arcuatula; species Arcuatula senhousia. Next base: position 34,468,975 of record OZ020308.1, read on the forward strand.
ATGCAAGGTTTATCAAGCGTTTTCTTGTTTCGAACCGAATTCGTATAAAACATTTTAGGTGTAATCAGTGTATTGTTATTGTACATGTATTTAAACATTATTTCTTTTTATTTTGTTAATTTTTTTATATGAAAAAAAAAAACAATATACTTTTTCACCTCGTCGTCGTGGTCCCCATAATATCAAATGTTAAAAAAGATAAAAAGGGCCGGGTGGGTGCTCAAAGGCATATGTAGCTAAATCCCTAAACTGAGATCAACTTGACTGCTCAAAAATAGAACGGTTGCATCATAAAATATACAGTTTAGGTCACATAGTGGTTTTAGGATGATTTCAAAATATTAAACAAATGAATTAATTTAAAGAATTTAAGATACAAAAACTTTTAAGAACATTCGTTGTCCATTAGAACAAAGTCTATACATTTATCTCTTTCAAAGTTTCTTTTCTTTTTTCTTACAGTTCTGTTTCTAGAGTTTTTTGTTGATAATTTCTGTTTTTCTCTTCTTTTAATTCTTTTGCTTAAATAGAAATCGTTTTCTTGCTCATCCCACGGTAGAAGAAAACAATCACTACCACATGTAAAACGGTTCTTTAATCCCAAATAATGTGGATCTAAACAATAAACATTATTGCTTTTCTGTAAGGTTTCCAGTGCTGTAACAAAATTGGTATCACAATACACATTTTTATACGAAATACAAATAATTGGCATTTTGTTTCTTTTAGCAAAAAGACAAATAAGGCTTGCACAACGGTGATTGCTTAAAGTACATGGAATAAGCTCAGAGAACATGCATATCCCAAAGAGCTGGTTTCTTCCAAACTTTTTATAGAAAGCATGTCTCATAAGTTTATACACATTTGTCACATCTGAATAACATTTGTCTTTATAAAGCTTTATGGCTTTTCTTAGAGTCCCATCTGGATCAAGCAACCTTGCTTCACCATGAATATTTGGTTCAGAAAGATTTAGAAGAATCGTAACCCTTCCAAAAGTCATAGTTGATGCACTACAATTGAAATTCTGTGGTTTTTTTCCCGAATTTGTCCATTTAGCTATTTCGTTGCGAGGTTCGACTATAAATTCATAGTCTCTATTTGCTAGTTCATCCTCTGATAGCAATGCTGCAACGAGAAATTGCTTTTCGTCTCGTTTAAAAGTTTGATTTAGATAAGGTAAAGCATTTTTACCTAAATGTCTAAGCAGATATGATATTTCTACTAATGAATCCAGGGAGAACATGATCACTGAGGTTAACTCCTTTTAACTTGTCAGCTAGCAAATATAGAGAAACCATACTGTTCTGTATGTACATGTACATAAACTTATTACTATTACTTATATTTGAATAAACTGAAAATCCCCAAATTATTTAAAATCCTTGCGTTATTATTTTATAAGAAAACACAAAAAATAAAATTGATAACGTTAATGTGTTGTGCATCTGATTCGAAGTTTCGGTAATAGATTTTTAAAAAGTGAAATTAATTTTATTTTCTATTTCGGGTGGATATTTAAAAATAGATATATTTATTGTCTATCAAGTTACATATAATCTAAAAATAGCATTTAGATAACAGCACTTTTGAAGTTGACTGTGTTTTTGGAAACTCAAAAGTATTGTCTTTATTATTCGGATAACAATTTCCTTGTACTGCACTTGGTCGATATCATCGGTGCTGCATTTGGCTTCCCTATTTGAATTTGATTCATTTACTTCACAAAACTTTCGGTTTTAGACCTTCAAATGTTTTGATTCAAATGCTGCTGATTAGCGGTTACTCCTTGAAATATGCATTAACAATAAATTCATCATTTCTTAATTATTGGTATTTATACCGCTTTGGTATTATTGGCATATTCATAAATAGTATAACACCTCGTTTTATTGATGAACGCTTTAGTAATTTGTATTATTTCCTAACGTGTTATAATAGGTATAGTATTTAACGGTCGATGCGGAAATAAAAACAACTTTTATGTTTATGAAAAGAGTGATCCTTGTTCCCTCAAGTTGAACTTAGAGGAATTATTTTCCTTTAATTGTCTTGAATGTTACCAGAATAGCACGGCTTTGTCCATCCTTGTTTTTGCCGATGTTTTTTTATTTACAGAAAAGTGTTTTTTTTATCACATTGGTGTTTACGTTATTAATTACAAAATTCTTTAATTGTATATTCAGATTTCCGCACCAACAGTTCAAAAAGGTTATTCAAAAATAGTTGATATTGTATACTTAAACAAATATTGGTTGGTTTATAAACAGTTATAACTATCTCTATCTCTATTTTCTATCTCTCAGATGAGCACAGATGTTGGTTTGACATAGAGTTTTGTAATGTCATCCTTTCCGGATTTGACCAACACTTAATCGATCTTTGGCAACGTGACGGGTGTGCTATAGCAAGCAGGAACTGCTTACTCTTCCGGAGCACCTGAGTTCACTCTCGTTTCGACTTGGGTTCGCGTTGCTGAATGCGGTTTTGTTGTTATGTGTGTTTGTGTTTTATGTTGTTATGTGGTTTGTTTTGTTGTGATGATTTTTGTCTGCCGGTTTTGTCTTTGTCTTTACGGTTTTATGATACTGATTACCCCTTTGGTACACCTTTGCTCCTATCATATTTTCAAAAAATCAAACCATAAGTAGATGATTATTTCATGTGAAAAAAACAACAACAGAATATGGTTGTACTAGTAAAAATGTGTTTGCTAAAAGAATACATATTTTTTTTTTAATAAAACGTAAATATATATAATTAGAAGAATGACAAAAAAGTTCTTGGAAAGTTTTACCTGAAGAAAAAAGTCTAAATCTTTATCTCTTTGAAAAATTTAAGAAAGGATATGGAGTAAATGAACATGAGACCACAACACATATGTTAACTCCACCTGCAATTAATGTTTATGAGGTGTATGGCAATTTCGAAAAAGTATTCCTCCTCAGCAGCACTAGAACCCAAACAAAGGAAATCCACAATTCAAAAGATGTTCAAAATGCATTAAGCCTAACAAAATCCAAATATATATAGCTAAGGGCAAAACTACGATGATGGGAGTTAAACCTTAGGTTTTAGCATTTACATAAATCAGAGCGACACGTCTGACGCAAAAATTGCTCACACAGCGTTATGTTGCTCCTCAGTTGCTGTCTTCACTTAAGAAATTTTATGGAAGACATCATGCACTTATAGACAAATATGGGATTTTGATCTCTCAGACGAGTGCAGATGTTGGTTTGTCATAGGCTTTTGTTTTGTTTTCCTTTACCGCATTTGACACGCTGAATGGGCTATTGGCAAGGCGACAGGTGTATTATATAGCAAGCAGGAACTCCTTACTCTTCCGGAGCACCTGAGTTCACTCTTGTTTCGACTGGAGTTCGCGTTGTTGATTGATATTCAGTTATTTTGTGTTTCCATGTTTTACATGTTGTCTGTTTTTGTCCCGTTCTTGTTGGTGTTTACTGGTTTTGTCTCTGCCCTTTCAGACTTTTGAAATTCGTATACCTCATTGGTACCTCTGCTTCTTTATATAGTGATTAAAAACAAAGTGTACACAAGAGAAGTAGTCTCATGTACAAGTACATCATATCTTAAAAATAAAGAGCATAAAGTTTCTGTCTGTCTTTCCTTCGCTTCTGTTCCTGTCTGTACTTCGTTTTGCTAATGTCTGTTTTTTCTCTTCTCCTGGGTCTTTGACTTAAATAGTCATTGTTTTTGTGTTCGTCCCACTATAACAGAAACCAATCAAAGTCAAAGTAAAAACGATATTTCAAACCCGAAAGAAGCGGGTCTACACGACGAACATACTTGCTTTGCTGTACGGTGTGTAAAGCGGTATAAAAGTCGGTGACCAAATATGTATCTTGATAGAAAATACATGTATTAAAATAGTTTTGTATCTTATTGCAAACCGGTGTACAAGGCCACACAACAGTGGTTGCTTAATATACAGGGAATCAAATTAGAGAAAATGCAAATCACTAAACACTTTTTTCTTCCAAACTTTTAATAAAAAGCCCGCCTCATTATCTTAAGAACGTCAATTACATCAGGATGGCATTTTTCCCGATAGAGTCCCATCTACTGTCGTATAGTACTTTTTTGGATCAAGCAACCTTGCTTCTTCGTAAATATTTGGTTTAGAAAGATTTAAAAGAATTGTAACCCTTACAAAAGTCATACATTTTGTACTTGATGCATAGCATTTGAACTTCTGTGGTTCTTTCTTGCCTTTTGTCCATTTAGCTATTTCGTTGCGTGGTTCGACTATAAATTCAAACTTTCTTTTGTTCAGTTCGTCCACTGAAACTAATGCTGTAACCATGAATTGTTGCACGTCTCGTTTAAAAGTTGTGTAACCGGAGAGCATGAATTACTTCACAAAATCGACATGTCCTGACCGGGACTCAAACCCGAGACCTCTAGGTTTACAGTCAGGCGCTCTACCTCTGAACCAAAGAAGTAATTCCCTTGTTCAGGGATAAAGGCTGACTATTTAGATCTACTAGGAAGGGGAGCGACCCCGTTACACTTCCCCCTCCTCAAGAGTCATCATACTTCAATGTATGACTCTTAACACAACACAACCCTGGCTAGGAATCCTTCTAACCACCGTGAGTTTTTTAGTTGGGCGCCAATGTAACCGGAGAGCATGAATTACTTCACAAAATCGACATGTCCTGACCGGGACTCGAACCCGGGACCTCTAGGTTTACAGTCAGGCGCTCTACCTCTGAACCAAAGAAGTACTTCCCTTGTTCATGGATCAAGGCTGGCTATTTAAATCTACTAGGAAGGGGAGCAACCCCGTTACAGTTGTATTTAAATAAGGTAGAGTATTTCTTCCTAAATGTCTTAATAGAGATGAAAGGATGAGTGGCAATAAGACCAATTTTTGGCCCAAGATTTAGCAAGAAATTAAAACTGAGCATACAGATGCCTTGAGATGCTGAAACAGTGATAAGTTATTAGGCTAAAAGAAAATTATAAGCTTATGCCATATCAGTTAAGCTTTCATGCCAATCAGTTAACTCCAAAGGCTGTATATTAAAGAAATTGTCCTAATTTCATTGATTTTTGCTGATTTTCATACACTTTTTGGTGCGAAAGAGGGTAAGCGCATCAAAACAACAACTTCACACTTGGCAAAAATGTGTAAAATGATGAAATCCATCATTTCTGAAAGTTTGGAGTTGTTGTTTTCATGCGCCCAATGTTTTCGTAAGGAAAATATGCACTGAAACCTTTCAAAATTGCAGATTTTCTTCATTTTGTTCAATAAGACCATTAAATATAATGTCATAATTACGTCACAATGAACCAAATTTGCCTAATTTGATGCGTTTTCTTTGTAACCACATATAAGCTTATATTTCTTATAAATATCATAACATTTGAACCAACTTCATTTTCTTGGGCCAATTATGGGTCTTAATGCCACTCATCCTTTCTACTATTGAGTCACTAGAACCCATGGTTATTGCTCCAAACTTTTTTTTCAAGTTAAATGTTTAACATAACAAATGTTCAGAATTTCATTTTTTTTTCCAATCAGTGATTGGTGGGATTTAAATATATTGGTAATTCCTAGGTATGAAAATTCCCAACAAAATATCCGAATTACATAATCTTTAAAAGATATTAGCAAATAGCGACACTAAATGCTTGGCACATTTTAATGTATGAATATACTTATCGGGTCAGTGAACATTTTTATAATAGATTATTGTTTTGTTGCTGATTAAATAGCATCGTATACAATCTTAATATCAATCATTAATATGGAAGGTATATTTAGCCAGTACTTTTAGGAACTATGTTTTGAAAATAAGTTTCTTTTGCGTTTATATATTTAAATACAGATGGTTTTACCTTAAGTCCTAGTTATTGTTATTTTGTTCAATTACCCAATGTGGCCTTTCCTGTGCTGATCGTTGGCAATACGTTTTGAAACTAACAGGACCTGCTAATTACCATTCCAGAGATTACTCCTTTCTGACAACAATCCGCATTGCTTTTTGTAATTTATAAGCTTCAGATATATCCTCCAGAGTTAAAGATTAAATAAACAACCGAATCCAATTGCTTCACGTCATTTTGGGATTTACTTCTCGAATTTGATCAGGATGGTAATTCAGTACAAAACTTTTCCAAATCAACAAAGTAATATACCTGCTTCACCTGGTTTCGGTTTTATATTTCACAAATTATTTGATATGCAAGGGCTTGTTCTAATTTTTAGATCTTTTTATACGACACCGCTGTCTCCGTGACCGACTATAAGACCAGGGCTACAAGAAATACGTCTTATACAATATCTTAAAAAACATTCTGCGTTATCAATCGCTGGTGGACAAATTCAACATTGTGTTAAACGTAATCGCTTTTGGTTGTTTTGATTAGTGATTGGCTGAGTGTTGTACTAAGATGATCACCTAAATATCCTTCACTTAACTTGTACCAGGATTATATTATGCATCGATTTGCTCAAATATAGAATGATTATAATATAAAAAAAACATGTTTTATCGCAATTAACAATACACATAACGATTTTAAGATGACTAAATGAATATTGAGCAGAAAAGATTACAAAAAGTTTAATTTAAATCAGTTATTTTCCATAGAAAATAGTCTAAACATTTATCTCTGTGAAATTTTCTTCTTTCTTTCTTGTCAGTTTTGTTTCTTACAATATGTGATAATTTCTGTTTTTCTCTCCTTTTAAATCTTTGGCTTTAATGAAAATCGTTTCCTTGCTCATCCCAAAGTAGAAGAAAGCAATCACTACCATATTTAACAGTCGCAGCAATGTTAATGACGTTAGTCCCGCCAAATGTTAAAAAAAGTATCCAAGAGTTGTCTCATTTATTGCGACGAATACTCGGAAAAAGAAAATGCCTGTACCATATAGATTCGATAAAATATTTGTAATCTTAATATCTTATGTAGTCTGACATAATTATTTACAGTTATCCAAACCATTATATTTTATGAATATTACTCCATAGTTATGAAAACCGAATAGAAGAATTTTCTATTGAAAATTAAGTCCCGCCCCTTTTACCTTATTTGGCAAATCAGGCGAAATTTGATATCTCATTTTTTAAATCGGTTTTAGCATCCCGCAGATCGACATCGATTGTTTTAGAATTTCACCACACAATAGATCATAACATCTGGAATTTGAAAATTGCTGCTCATTTTTTGTTTTTGTATTTTTGAAAATTACAACAAAAAAATTGATATCAAGATGAAAAACGCAGGTTTTTCTCATTCTGATTTACTCTTTTTGTCCAAAAATTAAAATAATTTCTCATATTATCAACAATGAGCATCTAAATCCAAATGCATCGATAAAAAGAACCCAAATAAATGATTTTTAATCAATTCGATGGTGCTTATCGGGGTGCTAAACTTCAATTTCCAAATCCGAGAAAAAGCCATGTTGCAGACTAAATGGTTGCCATGGATACTTATGTATGGTACTACATGTATATCAGCAGTATTTTAACGCATTTACGCATTTTCTAAATAATTAAACACCTGGAAAAAAGTTAAGCACCCCATGATTTTTTAAAATCATACATTTTCAAAACACTTTTTAACCATTAATTATCGGATAGTCTTTGTAAATTTCCATTGCAAACTAAAATATGCACTGTTAAGCTCAATTTAACATGTTTACATGAAACAAAACGATTTTGTTGTGTACATAACACGACATGTAAAATGATGGCTTTTGTACATAAACAAGGTCTTCGAAAAGTATGGTCCCCTGAAGCTCAAAACTTTAAATTTATTGTCAAATCGCACTTGGAAAGGTAAATCATAATCAAAAGATTGGTACTGTATCTCCAAAGAGTCAATTTCGAGTATGTTTACCTTTAGCACGAATGACTGCCGGAATCCTTGTTTTTGTTACTACCAGTGTGGTGTCTTATTTCCTAAAGATTTATCTTCCGCTTTTTAAGGCGAAAATGTGCTTTTAAACGAAAGCTAACATCCTTCCAGTCACATATTGAAGAATTATAACCGACCAAACTCATGAAAATTAGAAATTATTTCAAATCATCGAAAAGCACAAAAAGTCTAGGGGTGCTTAACCTTTTTCCAGGTGTATACATATCAAATTCCTGTTCATTTCGATATAAAATAGCTTTATAATTGATTTTGATTTTTTAATGTTTGAAAGGGTCGGGAAACAGACGATTTTCCGGAAAAGTGCATTAAACACATTATTTTGTCGACTTGCATTACTGAGTCAACTTGCAGTGAATATTTTACAAATTTTGTTAACAAAATCTGGACACTGGAAACAGCATTGTTATTCTAGTTTTAACTTTTTTGTTAACAAAATTAAAATCAATGATAATCCATCATAAAGACGCATCAATAATTGATAACGCATCGTTTGGTTGGAAAAAAATGTAATGTAAATTAATATTTCCGAATCTTATTTAACAAAATTATAACATTTTCAATAACGTTTTGAAGTTTCAGGTTTTCCATAACATTATGAAAACACCAGTTTCAATAATGTAACACGAAGATATCAGTTTTCTATAACATTATGGATATATCAGTTTTTCATAACATTATGGATATCTCAGTTCTTCATAACATAACGAAAACACATGTACCAATTTTTCATAAGAGAAAAAATAGATCATTAGTTTATAACAAAGAAGATTCGGTGATACTAAAACTTTAAGGAAAAATATATCTGTTACATTGAAGATCATGAGATGTGAAATAAATGTTCGCGACACAATAAACATATATACTAACAGTAAGTTTTATATTCTCAATGGAAAACATCCATATCGATAGACAGCAAATTAGGATTAAGATGTTATCTACCATTTCAAGGGATAGGATCCAGAAATATTTGAAAAGGAGGTTTCGCTTATTATTTACTAATCATGAAGACGACAAAATGGATTCCAGGTCAGTTTTGCTCAAAATCTGCGCAAAATTTACAAAATGTTCTAAGGAAAGAGGTATATGTTCCAACCTCATGAGCCCCTTCTGAATCCGCCATTTTTGCATTTTTCTCCTATTGTCTTTTTCTTTGGAAAAAAGTAAAACTACTTAACCGGATTTGACAAGCCAAATCGACCTTTAGCAATGCAACAGGTGTGTTGCGACAACCAGGATCTGCTTACCCTTCCGAATCACCTGACTAAGACTTGATTTTACGATATTGGTTGCTCCTCAGTAATATGACTTTATTTTGTTTTTGTGTTGCCTGTTTCTTCTTGTTATTCTCTTTCTTTCTATCTTTTCATGCTGTTTGCATTCGAATGTCCCATTGGCACCTTTCTGTTTCCTTTGAAATTCGTTTAGAGATGTTAACTTATAGTTCATTTATATATCCTGGATTTGGGGAAAAAGATTGGTGATTATGGAAACTTTCTCCAGCTTGCAGCTTTCGAGTTAAACCTTTTTAATGAGCCTATCCATATAACCCTACAAAAGATTCTTTAACTTTACCTTGTATCCATCATTTTACACGGGACTAACTCTTACATCCTTTCTGACTTCATATGGAGTCAAGAGAGAGTCGAACAAATGGTCCATGAAACAAGCGTGATTTTTTTGTCCCGCGATGCAACGCGTAACGGGGATAGAGAAATGCCGGGCCTCCGTCTGTCCGTGCGTCCGTCCGTCACACTTTTTTGTTACATAGCTACTATTATAATCCTAGGCTTTAAATGTTTGTTTGCAGCTTCAGCTAAGGATAACATGTGGCTGGGTGCGTTTCCAGGGTTGTCCCTTACCTACTCCCTGTTAAACGGGCTGACTTTGTTCAAACATGGATTTTTTTTCGGATCTTTCTCAGCTTCTTCTATTTGTGAGATTTATATTTGATATGTAGCTTCAGGTAGGGGTCTCATATTATGGTGAGATGCATCTCCAGGTCTGTTACTTACCTACTTCATGTTTGACGTGCGTAGAATTTTCCAAGGGTAAAAATAAAAAAAAATCATAACAAACTGAACTTTTACTATCATTGGACTTTAAATATTTGGTATGCAGCTTCAGTATAGGGGTTTCATATGGTGGGATGCATTTCTTGATCTGTCGTATACCTACTTGCTGCTTAAATAGCTGACTTAGATTTTTCAAGGGTCAAAAAATGGGAAAAAAATATTCATTCCAGATCACTTTGCTATTACTATTTGTTGGCTTTCAATATTTAGTGTGCAGCTTAAGGTATGAGGCTTGTCGTTTATCTACATCCTCTTAAGTGATCGGACTTAGAATATTTTTGCCACTCGGTGGATCCAAGAATTTCGTTCTTGCTATCTTTCAATTCCGATAATTTGTTTAGCAAACAACACCATCCTGTCAAGGATTTGTCCTGTTATTAACATCCTGACTTTTTTTACCCTGTCATTTTATTTTAATTGAGTAGAGCCACGAAAAATCAAAATTGGAGAAAAAAAAATCAATTTTGAGTTATCACTGCTGCTTGGATGATCGTTTGACTTCATATTTGATTTACAACATTAATTTTTTGGTCAACTGATAACAATAATAAAAAGAGGTGAGCTAAAAATTAATCATTTTTAATCACAATTTTTGACATATTTTCATGTATATATCAGTTACATGAATTTGGCCACACTGGTCGGACATAAATGTGTATTGCGGCGTAACACAAATATCGTGGCTGTTTTACGGGCTACTACAAGTCACTCCGGGAGAGGGAGGCTACCTGCTATTATTTAGATGATATGAGTGTGCCACAGGAAAAGGTCATGGTTTTGGAATCAGTTTGTCTTAAACATTGTATCTTTTTTCACTCCTGCAGTCTTGAACAGAGTAACTTTTTCAATATAGACACCCTGTTGTCAACTCTTCAGGATTAGTCCGTTGCATCTGGGATTATAAATCATTATATAGAAGGAAATGAGATGTGGAATATGTGTACGCGACACAACTTACAATATAAACGTAAATTTAAAACATCCACAATGGAAAAAAGCCAGCAGCCTTCAATGTGACCAGTGGTCGCTGCTCGCTGTTTTTCAATTGGCCCCTGGACGAAAGACTACCGTTCTAGTTATGATATGAATATACAGACAAAAACTACAACTTTTAACAATTCAGGCCTATTAACTTTGATAAAATCTGTCGATACAGAACATTTGTGAGAAATTTAGGATTCTGCAATTAATACCAAAGTTTGCGAAATCACGGTTAGACATGGTTGTCTTAAAATTGTCAGATATATATAGAGTTCAGGTATAATTTGCTCGTTTTGGTTAAGTGTCATGAAAAGTTGAAGAAGTCTGAAAGAAGCAAAGAGGCACCAATGTGGCATTCGAGTGTCAAAAGTCCGAAAGGGCATCGACGAAACCGGTAAACACGAACAAAAACAGCACGAGGAAACACAACACACAAATTCAACCGAACGGAAATCAATAACGCGAACTCAAGTCGTAACAAGAGGTGCTCTGGAAGAGTTAGCGGTTTCTGCCTGCTATTGCACACCCGTCGTGTTGCTAATTTACAATTCAGTGTATCAAAGGACTAAAGCCACGAACCCTCATATTTGGCCCTAAATCGGGGAATTTTTTCAAATTAATTTGTGAGATAAGATTTTTGTGGCCAAGTAGTCTAAAATGATTACTTGTTACAAAACAAAATCAATTTTAAAGTTTTCTGTACTTGTGACGTTATAATGACGTCATAAAGTGAAATTAAAATTGAAAATATGCTAATTTCAGCTAAATTTTACAATTTTCCACCTTGTTTTTGGTGAAAATGACATGAGCTCCACCTCTCGCCCATAAATATTTTTGCTTAAATTTTATAAATACATTATTTTCTTCATATTTCAACAAAAATTTCGATGGGCTAGGGGTGGCGCCACATAGAAAATCACAAAATTGTTACTGTAAAACAAGTCATTTTGGCCAAAAAGTGAAAAATGACTGATTTAGGCTATTTTTGAAGGGTTATGGTACTTGAAAATTCATTTATACACCATAATCAAAACCTTTCTCTTTTAACACATACATCCAGCTATACGTACACAAATTTTTCTGTAAAACAAACCAATTTTGATATTTGAGTATTAACAGGGCCAAATATGGGGGTTCGTGGCTCTAGTCCTTTGGTAAAGGAAGACAAAACAATTTCCACGACAAACCAACATCTGCACTCATTATAGATAGAAGATTGCGTGGTATCTACCGTAAAATTTCTTGAGTGAAGACAGCAACCGTGGAGCTGCATTTCCCTGTGCATGTCAGCAATTTCTGTGTCAAACGTGACGCTCTGCCAAGGGAATCGATGTAATTCCCACAAGCTTTGAATGTGATACGAAGTATGAAATAAAATAAGTAAAACAAAATGAGCCTTCTTGGCTGTGGTGCTCCCTTTTTCACCCTAGCTCCTATAAAAATCAAATGTTTGCTAACTTACAACTTGAGATATCATTTATGCATTTACTTGCGGGGGATGTGATGCTCCAAATTAGTGAGAAGAGCTTTGTTTGAATTCAAGTTGAGGGTGTGCATCTGAAAACATTAAATAAGACTAGAACGCCACATGGCGACTGCAAGACACATTAAGTTGCGATTGACATATAATTGAACTTCTGCTAAACGAAGATGTTTTAGTTCTACTTGCACTACTTTCACATGTACATTTTTGTATATGCCATAAATTGTAAACCTGATTATATTCTGATGTCTTTTTGACGGATTTTTGAAGACTTATAGTTACATTACAACATCTTTGTACAAATCGACCATTAAACTTGAAATGAGAGGAGAATTAATTTGGTTTCTTTCACAAAAATATTTTGAAGCAAAACTACTTTAAAGTTCCATGCAATACATTTTGCTACGTCTGACGCGCGTTTCGTCTATTCAAGATTCATCGAAGCACACTTCTCAAAATATTGAAAATAACAAACACAACATACATATGAATAGCATAGAGCAATAATACCAACATTTGCCGAACTGGTATTTAAATTATGACTAAGATCTACCTACGCCTTGGGTAGAATGAAAGATAAGGGTCCGCAAACATTTCGAAATGTTCATGGACAATTTCGTAGCTGTTGACGTGTTCTTCAACACTATAGTATTGATGTCAGGGCGAGCTAAACTCGGGGAAATAAAACGCCACCTACAGCTCTCACTATATCAAGGATGTTGGAAAATTAAGTTTCGTGTAATGTATTTTGCTACAATGTACATGCACGCTTGGCGCCCGTTTCATCTTTTCAAGACTCATCAAAGGCGCTCTATCAGAAAGATTGATAATGACACACACACCACATGAATATGAAAATAATAAAGCAATTAAATTTACATATGCCGAACTGGTATCCAAATTATTACCCAGATCAACCAAACCTACGCCCTGGGTAGGACAAAAAACTTAGAGCTTTATAGAGTTGTAACAATTACGAAATTTTCACTTTCAGAAATGTAGGTTTTTCTTGAAAACAACCTTTATTTGAAACTGCATCTTTCAAAATTAAAAGTTAATTCGTCGTATCTATACTCTTCAAAAAAAGTTACGCATAGATAGAAAATTCCCCGTACGTTTAATGCAAATCACAACAATTTCAAAACATTATTGCCGAGCTGTTCTACAACCGATTTTCACGAAATAAAATCCAGTAAAAAGAAAACAAAATAAAGACTGTTTGATTTATTTTGACAAAAATCCTTACTTCAATGGTTTTTAAGAGATGGTGAGTAGAACACGACTAATGTTTTTCACGAAACATTTTGCATTGATTTAAACGGGAAATTGAATCGTAAAATGTACACTTGAGGTCTACTTGCAATATCTTAAAAAGCAGTGATGTTACGATTTTACTCAAAATTAAACAAACAATCTCTATTTTGTTTTCTTTTTACTGGATTTTATTTCGTGAAAATCGGTTGCAGAACAGCTCGGCAATAATGTTTTGAAATTGTTTCGGTTTGCATTAAACGTACGGGAAATTTTCTATCTATGCGTAACTTTTTTTGACGAGTATATTTTGAGAAGTGTGCCGTTTTTTTTTGTATAGGCCAAACAGGAAATAGGAGCCTTGCATGTCGAATAATCACTTAAGACAAAGTTTGTCCATACTTAACAATCTTGTTAAATCGAAAATCTTTCTAGCATTTAATAGATGGTGGACGAAAGTTCCGTGTGTGCTTAAAGACGACGAACGAACAAATGCCTCAGACATGTCGCCGTGAGGGCTTAGAATAATCATACGTTCAGAATAATCGAAACCCAGATCAAAAATTAAATGTCCCCTCATGTCTTGAACAATCTTGTGGACATTTTCGTATAAAATATATCGAATCTTATTTTGGCAACAAAGGTTAAGAGATACAAAATATTCTGAATAAGGGACCGACCATTTAACTTGAAGGGGGGCCTTGGTTTTTTCCTAAAAAATATTTCGAAAATTATTTTTGATGAAAAATATATTTTGGCAGCAGAGGGTAAGAACAAAAATATTCTGAAGAAGGATTTCTGCCATATAAAATAATGATAATAATTAAAAAAAATATTCTGTCGCAACGCCATCGAAAATTAAATATTTTTAAATAAAAAAATTCTGACCAAAACAAAAAACCAAGTCCCTTCAAGTTAAAAGGGTCTGCCCCTAAGGATTTCTTTCCGTATGAAATAATGCTAACATTGAAAAAATCCATATCAACGCCTAAAATATCTTTTTTTCTCGCCAGAACAAAAACTTATCCCCCCCTTTCAGGTTAAGTCTTGCACCCTCAAATTATATTCACAAAAAATATTTCAAAATATTGAAATATACCAGATAACTTTTATTACAAATATATACTTCTTTAAAACAATCTATCTATTTAATTCTTAAAGTGGTAGTACCTTAGATTTTGCATTGTGATCTATTGAAAATAACGGTAGAATATCTTCTTTGTCAATTTTAACATGTATAAAGGAAAAGAAAAAATTACAAACAGGACAAATGCACGCGGGAATCGATTTGTGAGAATTTTGTTGATAAAACAAACGGAAGTATCAAGCTATTATTATTTTTGTAAAAGAATTTAGAAGAATAAAGGGATTGAAATTTACTTCGCATTCTACTGACCATTTACACAAGCTGGTTAGCGATTTACGGACGATTAGATAAATCGAGGAACAATGGATCAAACAAAAACAAAACGATTTGTACTTTCTTCATTCTAGCCTTAAAGTTTTTGGTTTGTGGAATATACTTACCCAAAAATATCAAAGCATTGCTTGTCTTGAATTGCATGAAGTGGCGTCTTATTGTCATGTTGTGTCAAGTTTGAAAAGATCAAAGTAAAGGTTAGGAGATGAGCTTCAGATTGTGATTTGATGCATTCTTCAAGGACTTAAACTATAAAATTTGTCGCGAAGTTCTAACCAGTCTTTAAGTTAGAAGAAAAACAAATCTATGACCTTCGTCGTATAATACCCCCCCACCCTTTTCGATAGTATTTACTAGATTTGATTTGGTAAAAGTTCTGTTCACTTATAAAATATTGTATATAGGCCACAACTGCAAGACATTTTTAGCATTAGTTAAGCAATATTTGCCTGCAAGTTTTAAATATACAAAATAATGTAATAAATAGATTGTTAAAGATATTAGATACAATTACAAAGTATAAACTTTCAATGGCATAGTTGTGTGTTTAAACTAAAACCAAATATTGTATTTTTCAAGTAACGTATTTTTCAAAATGACGTATAATTTCGAAAATGTTTCTCCCTTTTTCGAAAATGTCTCTTTTAATTAGAAATGTTTAAAAAAATGTTTTTTTTTCTTAATAATCATTACGCGAAAAAATTACCTTTTTAAATTGTTATTTAAAAGAAGAAGTCAAAGCATTACATATATGTAAAAAATACACTTAACATACACGTAAGACTGGTGTGAGACTTTTATTTAGTTTTCGCTATACTGACATCATTTTGATGCATAGAATATTTTGTTTTTATTTATTCAAATAGAATCGGGCTGCTTTGACTAAATAAACCTTACTATTTTTAGCATGAACTTGATTTTAATCAAAACAAATGATGAAAATAAACCACCCAACCCCCTTAATCAGATGATTCTTTTTTGTATAAGAGTCGTCGACATATATTTTTTTCATGGGAGCCCTGGTTGCCTGTCTTGTCGTCAAAATATGTTTTCTCCGCGGAAGTCCCCGTCACAAGCTTTATCGTAAAAAGAAGTTAAGTTTTATTCGCACAATCTACATTAATATATCGCTACGATTGCGTCATGAGCTTCCAGAAGTTGTGTCTAAGAGATTGGTACTCTTTTCCTTCTTATGCCCAATTCAAGCCTTTAATTTGCTATTGAAAACAAAAATCATCTGATCAAATTTTTGTTTCAAATGCACAAATACATAACTTCACGAGAAAAACTATGTTCACGTTCAGTCATGAAAATTCAGTCAGTGATATAGGAAGTTGTGGTTATTTACAGTAAGGGTACCCCCTTTTTGTCTAATGGATGGCTAGGTCCAAGTTTCACTAATGGAAACTTGAAAAAATCTTTTTAAAAAGATGCAAAATTACATTTTGTTATAAAAATTGTGAATACGTTTAAAGAAAATCCAGTGAGATATTAAGGGGGACTTTTAAACTGGGGCAGGCAACATTTTTTTCTCTATTTGTAACAGATTTCATTCTATAGGTCAAACACAAAACTAAACTAAACAATATCTTTTCACCTTTAAAGGACCATAACCCCTTTAAGGGGCCAGCTGACTATTTTGACCCTAAAATCAATTTGTAGATCTCAATGAGCTTCACAATTTTCAGTTTTCAAGATAAAGTCCAAATAAATGTGAGAATAGTCAAATTTGACGATTAAGGAAAAAAACTCTTACAAGGAGTTGCCCAACAACTTTGACACTACGGAGAGTTTTGAAGAGCTTTTGATGTTGGAGAAGGAAGGATGCCTCGGATTCTTATACTTTTTTAGCAATCAGGCAAAAACTATGATCTGACCCACCTGTTCTATTTCTAGCAATGGCAGTCATGTTGGGTCAGGTGAGCTAAAAAAACGAAACACGCATTTGAAGTTCACGTAAATGAGTTATTAGTATTTTTTTTGGGGGGGCACAGAGCGGGTCAAAAAGATTTTATATGTATTTATTTCTTACTTTATCGCTAAAATAAAAACAACAATACAAGGCTCAGAAGAAGATAATCTTGCTTACTACAATATTAATTCGATCAGATTTTTGAATACGAGGCTGCAACAAAGATTGTGTAACAAATAGAAAATAAAGAGATGTGGAATAAGTGTACGCGACACAGCCCACAATTAAACGGCATATTGAAAGCTATCTCGTGTACAAAAATTACCATCATTAAAATATATAAGAGCATACACCTCAAGCATGGGGATACGTTTTACAGCATCCACACGGCACAGGAGACATACTCTGCAAAAAATAGAAATTAAATAAAGAGATGTGGAATAAGTGTACGCGACACAGCCCACAATTAAACGGCATATTGAAAGCTATCTCGTGTACAAGAATTACCATCATTAAAATATATAAGAGCATACACCTAAAGCACGGGGATACGTTTTACAGCATCCACACAGCACGTCGTCGTGTGGATATCGTGAATATCCCCATTAATTAGATTCGAGTAAGGGATCAGCACCCTAATGGACACACGGACGGACAATTCTTCATGTTTTTCTCTCTTCATATAATATATTCAACAGTTTTTAAGAAAGAAATATACATTTCAATTTGTTCTCACCTTTTTAAAAATAATAAGAAAGACATAAAAATTTACACGCACTAAACTGTTTTGAACATTTAATAACTATGCAACAAACATAATTTTAAAATTGTATACATATATACATATTAGCTTAATAGCTTTTAGTAAATAAGCACAACATGCATCTGCACAGTACAATGCTCAGTAAGCTAAAGAGCAAAAATTGAGTGGTATACATGTATGTGCAACGGCTGTTTTTAGCAACGTTCCGAGGTCGATTAAAGCCCGAGATACAATATGTCACGCTTATACATTTGTAGGTCTATGGTTAAGTGCTTTTCAAATCTTCGCGTATAAACTTTTTTTTGTCATTTAACGTCTTATAAATACAAGTAACATGGGATAACGGTATTTACAGTGTACCTATGGTACAAAGAAAGGGACTTTTAGCATAGCCCCGAGGTCCCTTAATGCAGGTAATATTGGTTTCATGTATCAACATTTTTAAAGGTAGGGAAACTTACAGAAAAGCGTTTTGAAAATATGGCGATTGTTAAAAGTGTATGAAAGTTTTTCAAATTTAATATGGTCATTTCTAAACCAATTTAGAAGAAAGGAACAGAGCGACCATTGGGGCAAAGAAACGTCAGAAGTCCGAAAGGGCAAGAGCTAGATGATGCGAAAGAGAACAACACGATGAAAGACAACAACAACAAAAACAAATACACGTAATCTATCGATTACGAAGCTCACCTCGTTATGCATTATTGTCACTAAGCAAGAATTGATTCTAACTTTCAAAAATTTAAGTGTTCAATCAATGCAAAAAGAGGTCACAGCCAGCATCTGAAGCATGTGTCTTGCTAATCATCTCTAAGTGCACCTACCATACCACTTTAAATGATGTGATACTTGTTAATAAACAGGAATGGAGTTTAATCATTCTTCTGTAAGTGGTCATCCATGCAGAAAATAAAGGTCACAACCAGCATCTGAAGCATGCATTGTGCTAAGCATCACTAGGTGCACTTACCATATTAATATGATTGATGTGGCACTTGTCAGTAAGTGGGAATGGACTTAAACATTCATTTTATGTGGTCATGCATGCGGAAAATATAGGTCAGAGCCAGCATCTGAAGCTTGCATTGTGCTTAGTATCAATAGAAGCACCTACCATACGAATATGGTTGATGTGGCACTTGTCAATTAGCAGGGATGGAGTTTATTCATTCTTCTGTGAGTGGTCATCCATGCGGAAAATGTAGGTCACAGCCATCATCCGAAGCATGCATTGTGCTTAGCATCAAAAGATGCACCTACCATACCAATATTATTGATGTCACACTTATGTATGTGGTCATCCATGCGGAAAATATAAGTCACAACCAGCATCCGAAGCATGCACTGTGCTAAGCATCACTGGGTGCACAACATACCAATATCATTGATGTGACATCAGTCAGTAAACAAGAACGTACTTTAACCATTCTTCTGAAAGGGGTCATTTAATCGGAAAATATAAGTCACAGCCACCATCCAAAGCATGCATTGTGCTTAGCATCACTAAGTGCACAATCCATACCAATATCATTGATGTGGCACTTGTCAATAAGCGTGTATGGATCCTAACCTTTCTTCTGTAAGTGGCCATCCATGCAAAAAATATAGGTCAAAGCCAGCATCCGAAGCATGCATTGTGCTTAGCGTCACTAGGTGCACCATCAATACCAATATCATTTATGTCGCACTTGTCAGTAAGCAGGAATGGACTTTAACTATATTCTTCTGTAAGTGGTCATCCATGCGAAAAAATATAGGTCACAGCCAGCATCCGAAGCATGCATTGTGCTTAGCATCACTAGGTGTACCATCAATACCAATATCATTGATGTCGCACTTGTCAGTTAGCAGGAATGGACTTTAACTATTCTTCTGTAAGTGGTCATCCATGCGAAAAATATAGATTGCAGCCAGCATCCGAAACATGGTTTGGCTTAGCATCACTAGTTGCACCATTCATACCAATATCATTGATTTGGCACTTGTCAGTAAACGTGTATGGATCTTAACCATTCTTCTGTATGTGGGAGCGGACGACGACGCAAACACCGACGCTTACACCGACGCCGACGCCGGGGTATTACATTTCATCAGGACTTAATAAGTTGAACGCTCAAGATAAATTCTAATAAAAAAATAAACAAAAAGAATGGCCCCAATGTATCACCGTAGGAATATGATAAGTTGAGAAGCTCGGAAAATAAAACGTTGTTATAAAATAAATTGTTATATTCCATAAGCTTAAGCAGACAGATTGGTACTGCACAGAAATTTCTTAATATATAAAGTTTATTAAAAGTTACAACCGTTCGATACTCCATAAAGATCTTCTCTTTATCCATTGTGGTTTTATTCAAAATTGCCGTTTGTATATAATGTTTGTTGTGTGGCGCTATTATCTTCTATTTTATATTTTATTGATGCTTTAGAATTACTGAATCTTCATTGTGATATAGACAACTTGTATCTTCCTTAATTTATGTTATTAAAACAGGTACATGTACTTGATAATGTTATGGAAAACTGACATATTCGTAACGTTATGAAAAACTGGTAATTTGTTGATGTTATGGAAAACTAATTCATCTTTGAAACGTTATGGAAAAATGGTATCTTTGTAACGTTATGAAAAACTGGTATTTTTGTAATGTTATACGGAAAAACTGGTACCTTCGTAATGTTATTGAAAACTGGTACCTTCGTAATTTTATTGAAAACTGGAATCTTATAAACGTTATGAAAAATAATACCTTCTTAAAGTTCAGAATTGCTTTAATTAAGAATCAGAAAAGAAAAAAAATATTGTTACGGAAAACTGATAACCTGACTCTATCGCGTTCTTGGAACCAAACTATTTATGTGTAAACAATCATTAATGCATCATTGTGATAGAGTTATCTTGTCTTTCAGTTTTGTTAACAAAAAAGTAAAAACAGGAAACACAGTGCTGTTTCGCGTGTCCAAATTTTGTTAACAAATTTTGTAAAATATTCACTGCAAGTTGACTCAGTAATGCAAGTCGACAAAATAATGTGTTATTAATCAACCTGATAAAAGCATGAAAGTTGGTATGGCGGTGCCTTCAGTACTCAACATTAAATCATTTCAATTTTGGCCATTTTCAAAATGGCCGCCATAAAATTCCTTTGTATACCATTCACGGCTTTTACAGCATTTTGTTTTATTTAAACTTTTTATTAATGTTTTTAAGTTTATATAGATCTACAGATATTTATCATGTAATTTGAAAAATTTACCTCTGCACCTGCGCTAAATTTTGCCAAAATTGCGGGATATTATTTCGAATTAGTGTTGTGTGTAAAGATATAAAATGTCAAAATATGAAAAAAAATTATTTAATATATTTACAGCGGTCGTATCTATTTTAATAAAGAAGACAATTTGAGACATGACAAACAGCCATTTTCAATATGGCTGTCGTAGCATTTCAAGCTATGCCAGATTAAGTGCGTTATAAATTTTTAATTGGTGCTGCAAGAGTTTGAATAAGACTCAAATATGAATGTCAAGTAATTAAATCCCTACTCGTAAGAAATGGGGGGGGGCTACATTGTAATCATCTTGTCCATCTGTCCGTCCACTGGTACCATTGATGCAAGCTTTGTAATTTGTATCATTGAAAACAAGTAGTAAGATGCTAGTATTCAATGGTCGATGCGAAAATGAAAACAACTTTATTTGGTAAGAGTGTTCTTAGTTCTCTCTAGGTAAACTTTGACAAATAGTTTTGCTCTAACAGTCATGAATTACCAGATAAGCACAGGTTTGTCCATCACTGCTTTTTTGTAGATCTTCTGTTTCATCTACAGCCAACTGTGCCGTGGTTGTTAATGTGACCAATTAATAAAAAATAATGAGATGTAGAATAAGTGTACGCAACATAGCCCACAATCAAGCATTAATTCAGAAAAACCACAATGGACAACCGCCACCAGCCTTCAACTGGCCAGAAGGTAATAAGTAACAATTCTTTAATTGTATAATCTGACTTCCACAACAACAATGAAATATTTTGATATTGTATATTCTAACAACAAAATAATACCACATATTGGTTGGTTCTATAAATAGTAATAATCATCGTTGTTATTAGGATCATATTTTCATCAAATCAAAACAAAACGTAGATTTTTATTTCATATGAAAACTAAAAAATGATTTTATGGGTGAACATTTGTCAATCAAAATTATGTTTAATTTTGTTTTTGATCTTACTTTAACGTAAATATATATTTAACAGAATGAAAAATTTAAGTTACTGGAAAGTTTTACTCCTCAGGAACATAGTCAAAATGTTTATCTCTTCGAAAGTTTTTATTTTTCTTTCTTTTGCTTCTGCTTCTGTTTTCGGGTTGTTTTCCTAATGCCTTTTTACTTCGTTTTATTCTTTGGCTTAAAAAGTCGTCACTTTCAAGTTCATCCAATGGAGACCAATCACTTTCAAAATTAAAACGATCGTTCCAACCCAAAAATCGTGGGTTTACGCAACGAACATATTTGCTTTGTCGTAAGGTGCGTAGAGCACTTTCCAAATCGGTTCCCCAATATACACATTGAAAGGAAATAATAACACTCGTTCTGTATCTTAAAGCGAATTGATGAATAAGGCTAGCGCAACGATGACTGTTTATTGTACAAGGTATACAATTAGAGAAAATGCATATCACAAAACGGCATTTTCTTCCACACTTTCTATAGTAAGCCTGTCTCATTATCTTAAACACGTCAATTACGTCTGGGTAACATTTGGCTTTAGAAAGTCCCATAGCTTTTCTTATATTACCTTTTGGATCAAGCAGCCTTGCCTCCCCGTGAATCCTCGGTTCAGAAAGATTTAGAAGAATTGAAACCCTTTCAAACGTAATACTTGATGCACTGCAGCTGAAATTTTGTGGTTCTTTCCCGTAATTCATCCATTTAGCTATTTCCCTGTTCGGTTTGACCATAAATTCAAAGTTTCTATTTTTCAATTCGTCCAATGACACTAATGCTGCAACCAGAAAATTATTTTCCTTTCGTTCAAACGTTGTATTTAAATAAAGTAGAGCATCCCTTCCTAAATCTCTTAATAGAGATGAAATTTCTACTATTGAGTCATTAGAAATCACGAATTTTCCCTTTTCTAGTTTAATGATATTAATTTTTGACATTACGAATGTTCAGAATTTCATAATTTAATCCAAGCAGTGATTGGTAGGGTTAAAATTAGATATATTGGAAATTTCTAGTAATGAAAATTGCAAACAAAATATCCGAACTATCTAAAATTTAAAAGACATAGCGACACTAATTGCCAGGCATATTTCTACATATGAATATATGCTCCGACCTTTCAAAAAATGAAATTTATTTTAAATTCTTTTCTATATCGGGTGAGTGAATGTTTTATAATAGATTATTGTTTTGGTGTGTATCAGATTACATCTAATTACATAAAATGCTAATATAAATCATAAATATGAAAGATATATTTAACCAGGACTTTTCGAAAATAAGTTTTTAAAATGGTTTTTTTTTCCGTATATTTTTTACAATATAGAATTTTTGACATTGAACAGTCTTGATAAAACGTGTGAAAAACACTACCCCAACAGTCACATAAATAAAAGGGTTTTATTTGTAAAATGTGTTAAAAAGGATAATTGTTAATCGCTTAGGTTTGCATCATACTTTCAGTGTTTGCATGTACGTAGCTTTGTGTTTTTAAACCACGCTAATTGATTAACAGTGACTTTATATCGTCGGCCAGTTCTACCCGTCCCAATTTGTTTTTTTGTTTTGTTTTTTTGTTTTTGTTTTTTTTGCTCGTCACATATGTTTCTATTCGCATTTTAGATATTAAGAAATCATTTATCTGGATTATTCAGTTCTAATAAAATTTCAACGTTTCAAAGACGACAATGTGCACGTCATAACGTTATATTTCATGATAGACACTAGGCATTGGTACCTGTTATAAAGCACAGAGGAGTCTTAGTTATTACAATTTGGTTCAATTTCCAAATGTAACCTTCGTCCAGCTGATCGTTGGCAATATGTTTCGTAAAAAGACAGGTACCACTTACCATTCCAAAGATTACTGCTCCCTTTTACTATAATCCGCATTAGTTTTTGTGCTTTCTTTGCATTGTTTCTTTTTTCAGTGTCAATTTCTTAAGGTTTGAATGCTACTTTGGTACCCATTGTATTTTTCTATATGAAATTAGTATTAGAATATTGAAAAAAATAAAATAAATCATAGAAATTGAAAGCAAACAGAAACTGTACGGTAAACTTTTTCTGATGTAAAATATCTAGGGGGTTCAAACTTTAGGAACCGCATTCCAGATCTTCCTTTGAACAATGTATTATCAATACTTATATATTTATTCAATTTGTGGAATCAATTTCGGAGGATTCTTCTAATGAAACTTTATCTGTTTCTTCAAATAAAGCTTCATCATTTAAGGTCACAGGGCATTTTTCATCAAAGTCTATCGTCTCATGGAATTCATCGTCTTGCTTTCTTGATCTTTTCACGGTTAAATCTTTTGCATATTTGTACAGAAGCACACTGTAAAGACATATAGATATAGCTAATATTCCTAGAAAAATTATTACTTTTGTGAATACGCATAGATAGCTTGATGTCGCAAAATAAACAGTCCAAGCGACTCCTCTCCAAAATTGAAGGTTGGAAAAAGCTGTCTCTTGCTTTTCAGGAAACAGTAATGGAATCTTAGCTAAAACAAAACAAGAACATCATTCTATTTTTTTAATTTTCATTATATATTTATTTTGTTCTCTTTAAAACAGCATGCTACTTTTTGTGTTTTAACTCCGGTGAATCTGTTCTATGAACCACCACTTTATTAATTTTTTCAAACAGACAGCTACTAAATGCATTCCTTTTTAGCTGACATAAGATTAGGAACAAGCTATTTAGCTTTTTTACGACCGAACGAAAAATGCAGTTTTAAGATAAGTCGCTATCGTCGCTGTCTGTTAACTTTAGTGTTCCCAAAATAAGTTTTGTACTAGTTACTATAAGATAAGACAATTATGTTCCTACATGTATATAAAATGAATAGAATTGATTTGGGTTAAGAAATTTGGGATCAAGAGGAGGTAAAAACTGCAATTTATTTGTTTTTTTTCCTCATAATAATTATTGATGAGGTTAACGAAATGCTGATTCATTTCACAACAACAATCCTATCATAAAAGGATGAATTGGATTGTCGGTCCCAAATGAAACTGCTGCGAAAATTTCCAAATATACAGTATATAACTTAAACTTACCAAAAACATCAATTTTATAGACACTTTCTGTGATTCCTGCTAAAACTGCCACCATGAACACAAGAGGAAGATGTTCTCTTGTTGGGTTCCAATTTAACCAAAGTCCCATATATCCGAAATATATTACTGTTCCAAGGGTAACTAACACATTTCCATGGACACATTTGGCTACTTTGGGCACTATTTTCATAAATAAGGTATTAGAAATGTTGAAACTGGCCATCACATAACCAACCATTCCAATGCCAAAAGGACAGGAGACATAAGACTGAAAGATGAAACATTCAAAATAAAACAGAAATATATAAACAAAACAAAAAGAAAACAAAGTAGCAATAGATGTGATTGCGAGCAAATCTAAAAGCATTAATCTCCCGTTTCCTAAATTTTAAGTGGTATAAAATATATGTTATCTTTATCTTTTATTAACATTACTTTTTAATCAGTATAACAAAACGTTAAAGCGGTCGGACGTTTCAGTTTTAGTCGAGAATTCTCTGCACAGTATAACTAGAGGCTCCAAGGAGCCTGAATCGCTCACCTGATCTCTTATGCCAAAGTTTGAATAAATTTCACAATCTTTCAAGTATACAAAGTTGAAAAACAATCCCTTCAGTGGTTTCAGAGAAGATTTTTGGAAATCATTTAAATTAAAAGAAAAAACAGTTAAAGGGCAATAACTCCTATAAGGACCTTTTGATGCTGAACAAGAAACAAGATTTTCTCGATCTCTTATACTTTTCAAGTTATAAGCCAAAAACAATGGTCTGACCCCCCTGTTTTATTTTTAGCAACGGCGGCCATGTTGTTAGGTCGACATTTATATAATTCACAAACTTGGTAGAGGACATCCTAAAGATCAAGTATACCAAGTTTAAATGCAATCCCTTCAGTGGTTTCAGAGAAAAAGATCTTTGAAGAAAAGTTAACGGACGACGGACAGACGACGGACGCCTAACGATGACAATAGCTCACATGACCCCTCGGGGTCAGGTGAGTTAAAAACCTAATCCCATTTAGATTACATGGTCTGTGAAGTAAATTATAATTTATTTACTTTTTAAGTTACCTTAAATAAAGTTAACAACAAAACTACTGAACTGGGATAATCATATTACAAAGTTATTTTTTTTGTATTTTTCATCCTTATTCTACATATTATTTTTTTAACATACCTTGGTAAAATCCCCTAACAAGTAGAAAGGTAACAGCCCTGTTGTTACAATATATGGTAGTAGAAGGATAAGCTTGATATCTGATAGAGCCGAAAACATTGAGTACAGAGACTTTCTGACGGTTTTATTTTGAACCCATTTACTTTGGGGCAAAGGAGGTAAAAATAAAACTGTTAAAAGTAAACCTATGACATCAAACGAAAGATAAACTGATATCAATTGGGTTAAAGTTGATGTTGACGGTTTAGAAATTATTGGAATTAAAATTGTGGAGTTTGACTCAAACGTTTTGTCACAATCAAGAACTCCGCATTGAAAAGAAGTATTGCTTCTTTCAATGTTGATATCATTTCTAAAAATAACAGAGGATACACCCGCACCGATTGCAAACGCCACACCTTGAATGGCATAAAATATTCCGTTTAGACGATTCAAAGTGTGTAGCTGTTCTTTGTTGTGTTTCTGAGCAGTTGAAGACGCACAAGCAGTTATATATAATCCCTGGGATATCCATAAAGGACCCGTTACAAGTCCTAGAAGCAAAGATGAAGGGATCAATGAGTAAAAATGCGGATAAAAATTACTGCCGACGTATAAAGCGTGGACTATAAATCCTATCAAAGTACATAGTTTTCCAACTAGCAGCTTGATAAACAATGGTGCTAGGATACAAGATATTAAAGATGCCGCGTAGATACAAGCCAGTGATTTCATCCCTAATCCTTCTTCAATGTTAAGACTCGACTGCAAGGCTTGTAAAGACCCGAAAGCACCAAAAACAAAGAAGAACGCAAATGAAAGGATATACGTGCATTGTATTGGATTTTCTATCCATTCAGTCTCTCCTGCTTCACGAAGTTTCAAATATAATTTAAGTCTAAATCTTGGCATGATTTCTGAAAAACAAAAATATTTGATATAAAAATAGACATCTTCATTGAGAAAAAAAAAACGAGATCAAATACTATTATTTTTACCCTTCTTTTAAACTATGGTCTCCCATATAATCCTTTCTCCTTTATTAACTATAAAAGGAATTCAACGACAGACATTATGTTTGTTCCCTTCAACATAGAAATTAATCGGAATAAACCGATTGGTGTTTCAATGGTGTTAATTTAAAAAAAATGATCCAGACTCGGAAACAACAATAACGTTACGTGTTTCAAAACACCTAGTGTTTCCAAAACTAGTCATGGATGATAGTGATCTGTTCAGGTTTGCATGGCTTAACGGTTATTATTACTCTATTTTTTAGTGTTTGGCTGGTTGATGTACTGAAATGATCACCTTAGCATCCCTAATATGTCACCGCAAACCTGTAGCGTTTTGTGTAACTAGCGGATCATAATGGAAGATGGAAGATTTGGCGCGCCTTAAAACCTGGTTTAACCCACCATTTCTTTTGAAATGCCTGTACCAAGTCAGGACCATTGTGATCTTCAATTTGTCCGGTATGTTTTCCTTGTAAATGAACATTTGGGATTGATTCTCCAAGTCCGGTAATTTTGTTATAATTTTCATTGGATATTGTTTCCATGGCAACATTTGGAGTTATTTGCAATACCTATAGATAGATGAATTTGTGATGAGGTATAAATTTGTTATTACCATCTCGTTCATAATTTTTAAAGATTGCAAACGTCTTCTTTCTAACAGATCGTGTACTCTTTCAACTATTGACCTACTTTCAGTTCATTTAAAAACGTTATCGTAAGACCATGATAAATTATGTTAAGGTATGAAGTCTTAAAGCATACTATTAGCCCAATACGTATCTAAAATATGTACAACAAGACAAGATTTTATTAGTTAACGGACTAACAGAAGGCAATATTTTCCGCCCGTACAGTAGGTTATAAAATCCTTTTTTTTCAGGAATGCTGGATCATGTTCGGGATTTTTCGAAGAAACAATGTAATTGTTTAGTTCAGATATAGTAGTAGGATAGAAACGCTTGAGTTTTTGTTGCTGTTGTTTTCTTTCGAATTGCTGCACAAAAGTGTTTATGGTTATGATATTAAAAAAATAAGTGAGAACACAATATTCAACCTTCGATGTTTAACTAAATTACACATAAAGGAAGTGATTCTGGCAAAAACATTTACTTCGGTTGATTTTGTGTTTCTTTCTGCTGTTCTTGTTCGTGTTTACCGGTTTTCCTCGTTTCCCTTTAAGACTTCCGACACTCGAATGTCCCATTGGTGCTTCTTTGCTTCGCCGTTGTGTTAAGTACTTACCTCAAGATAAAACAAGGACTCTCCTTTTACGTGTATAACTATTGAACACTCAATGTCCTGTTTTAATGATAGGTATACTCTTACAGATGTGTAAATTCAATTTGTGCGAATAATCTAAAAGTTCAAAACGGTACACTGATAAGATGTCATAATATATAAAACTTGCTTAATCCATTTGGAAAGTGAATATAATAAAATGTAATAATAAAACTAAGAGAATGGGATGTGCGCTCAGAATTAAAAAAAATCTTAGAATTGCAATGGTCCAGACTTTGTTCAGGCATTACAAAAGAAATGGTGGATTAATCGGTAAACTCCAACCCCCTTCCTTTGCAAACTTACGATCTGGTAGTAATATAGCCCAAAACTGCATTTATTTTAAAATATAAATAAATGTGGTTATATGCTATGATAATGATAAAATATAGTTACCCCGTTGGTGGCATTTTTCTTCGTTTTCAATAAAAAAATCATTAACTATCGCGTTATTTTACATTTTGATTGATTATTCTCTTGAAACAAAAACAGGCCAATAAGTTATGCCTGTCGCCGGACACGGTACCTACCGTGAGGTTTATCTTATACCAAAAATTTTCCACTGTCAAGTTCGTTTCATCTTTTTTTTTTATTTTATCCTCATAGTAATTTTTGTTTAATCGTCGGGCTAATTGATACTTTTACTGGACCATAATAAATGAAGTGTGCAATGAGGTATTATAGAAATCCAAAAAACCAATCGTGAGTAAACCGAAATGTAACTTGCTCTTCCAAGAACAAGCGCATACCAAAATCCTTTCCAGAAAGAAGCAGAGGTACCAATGGGGTATCCGAATATCAAAAGTCCGAAAGGACGGAGACAAAACCAGTAAACACCAACAGGAACGGGACAAAAACAGACAACATGTAAAACATGAAAACACAAAATAAATGAATATCAATCAACAACGCGAACTCCAGTCGAAACAAGAGTGAACTCAGGTGCTCCGGAAGAGTAAGCAGTTCCTGCTTGCTATAGCACACCCGTGGCGTTGCCAATAGTCCATTCAGCGTGTCAAATAAGGTAAAGGAAGACAAAACAAAACCCTATGACAAACCAACATCTGCGCTCATTTGAGAGATCGAAATCCCATATTTGTCTATAAGTGCATGTCTATACGTTTTCCAAAGCGGTTTCAAAGTGGAAAACAGCATTGGTATTGTTTCTGTAAAATAATAGAGTCAAGCACAACCGTTTGAGGGACGTTAGTCCTGGCTTATTAAATCATGTCTGAATATTATGAATGACGCTATGCTTCCAACGATAGAGGCTAACCCCATCAGCGAAAAAAAATCCATTAACTTCTCCAAGACTTTGTTCTAGAAGTTTCTTTTTGTCTTGGAAATTTGATTTGCCTCGGCAGTTAAGATCATTTGCTGAAAGATCCACACAACGGTCCAGTAACTAAGCCTAGAAGCAGTGATAAAGGAGTTAATGTAATTCCGCCAATTTGTTTTATAACTAAAGGACCTATGCAGGAGAAAATAATTGATCCGATAAAAACATAAGATTAGAGGCTATTTTTACAAAAAATCGTAAGTGTAAAAATGATCGTAAGTTATGACGTCATAATGTAAATTTGATTATGACGTCATAATCTACGACCAATTTTACACTAGTCTTACTTTTTTCGAATTTCTTCTCCATTGTTTAATGTAGATTGCAATGCTTGTACCGACGTTAAGGTAGAAAATACAATGAATTAAACCTCATTTTAGTTTCATCTTTTCATGCCCATTGTGTATGAGATCTAAACGTTTTAATAATTTTACTTATATGTAAGTAGTTCAAAAACGTTCTTTTAAGCGCCGGGTAATATTTAACGTTCGTTCGGTTTAAAGGACATATCAGACTGCAAACTGCATGACTGTGCACCAATAGCTCAGTTCCGCAATATGATTCCGTGTGGTTATTCCGTATTCGTTCCGGTCGTTAGTTTTTCACTAATTTGAACTTCCGGGGAGTTCAGTGGGAGTTCAAACCAAAACAACATGTAAACTTTCAGCGTTCTTTGGGAATAATCGGTAAGAAATCAAGAGGAGTGATTATTTTCTATCATAAACATTATCCATTAATGAGTTATAATTTACTTTTTCACTATAATAGTAAAGAAAACCGCTACACACGAAGTTAGTTATGACTGACAATGAACGTACATCATGTACAGTCGGAAATTGAGCCCCCTTTTCAATTTCTGAGTCAGACCATCGCTGCTTTTTTCTTAATTATTTATAACATTATAATTTAATTCTACATTATAGTCAGAATTGTAAAGCAACATCGACAGGACAGGACATAAGGTTTTGCTTCAGACACACATGAAAAAAATAGCATACAAAATATTTGTCTTTGTACAAGTACTCTATGTACATACAAGGAAATTGAAGGAATTAGATCAATATATTCTATGTAATTCCTTGGTACATACATGTACATGTACATAATTTTTTGTTCCTCAGCATGGGCTTGCAAGACATACATAAGGAAATGGTTCAGATGTTCTACCATGTCTATCCAGGCCCTTAAAGCATCTTAGCCCTGAGGCGCTATTGGCCTATGACCACACCCTATCAAAATTGTTTAAAAAAATTATCAGTAAAATTAAAGATCGTCCTACATGTCCTAGAAAGTGAACTTGTTAAATTATGGCAATAAAAATTAGGCCAAAACAAAATATATGTTTGTTTCCTTGCTTCCTACTCTTGAAAATTAGGGTAGGTAGGTAGGAAAATTATTTTTTTACAATTTTTTTTTACATTGAGTCAATGGGGAAGCAATCAAAACTTTAACGGTGCTTGTTCCAAAATGCCAATAAAAACTTTAGGGTAGGGCCAAAAAATAGGGTACATTTGTAGGTAGGGAAGCAGGAAACATACATATATTTTTGGGGGGCCTTACATTAGTCAAAAGTCTTGGTCTGTTACACTCATGACACTTGAATTGAAAACATTTTTATTGCACTTTTCTTCAGAAACTAAGCAATAGACCATAATGAGATGTGGAATAAGTGTACGCGACACAACCAACATAAAGAAACGACAATTTAAACAAACACAACAGAAAACAGCGAGCAGTCTTCAACATGACGGTTGACCGGAGGTGCAAGAGCAGTTTTGATTACTGCTTCAGTCATGGGGGATATTGTGAAATGTAATAAAACAGAGCCAGATAATCTAGTGAAAAGGATCCGTGGGTACCAATCTGTGCCAGATACAGTAAAAAGTCTGAAATATGGTCGTAAATATGAATCCGTGGCAATAGAACATTACGTACAATATCACTTAGACAGTTGCAAGTCGGTGAAAGTTGAATCTAATGGGCTGCTTGTTAATCCCCAATACCCTTTTTAGGAGCAAGTGTTGATGGGTTTGTCAATTGCAATGAATGTGGGACAGGTCTGCTAGAAATTAAATGCCCATATGGCTCAGACAATAGTGATGAACCTTGGAGACACAAGTTGCCATTAGAATGCGGGCTAGATTCAAAATTTTTTTGTAAAGAGAGAGATGAAAAACTAGTTCTGAAAGAAAATCACAACTATATGTTCCAGATCCAAGGGCAACTAGCTGTTTATGAACTTGATTGGGTAGATTTTGTGGTATGGACCAAAAAAGGACTGAGCGTTCAAAGGATTCGTTTTTCGGTACAAAAATGG
Organism: Arcuatula senhousia; assembly: GCA_963971305.1. NCBI lineage: Eukaryota > Metazoa > Mollusca > Bivalvia > Mytilida > Mytilidae > Arcuatula > Arcuatula senhousia. The sequence continues at coordinate 34,501,195 of OZ020308.1, forward strand.
AATGACATGTTACCCAAGTTGAAAGACTTTTATCTAAAAGGAATTGCTCCGGAACTATTCAGTGAAAGGATAAAGCGTGGCAAATCTTTGTATTGATTAAATGTACACATGATACACTGTATTAAAACCTCTGAATATAAGTTTTCTTTCACTTTAAGTAATTATTTTTTAATTGTATTTGAAAAAAATCAAATACTTTTCAAAAATCAGTGTAATTGCAATGTAATGTAATTGGAAAAAATGCAATGTAATTGAAAGTATTTATTAATTACTTTTGAAAGTAATTGAACCCAACCCTGTTCACTTACATGAAAATCTAATTTTTGTCGCCACACATTACATATCTTCAACATGTTCAAAGCCGCAGCAAGGCATAGGTACAGTACAGTAACCTATTGTAACTTTGTTTAATGCAATGTAATGTACATGTACCAGAGAATTTATAGCAGCAACATTAACGGTCCTGGCTTGGTACATTACAAATGAAAATTGCAACAACAACTATTGGTTTACCGTTACAAATACACATTGTAATATAAGAAATAACCAGCTGCTCAGAAAAGGTATGCAGGTCCTGCTTTTTGCAACATCTTTTTTTCTGCAATCACTAAACGATGAAGTTGATGAAAGGGATATAAATTCAAAATGTATACCCTGCTTGAAAAGTGGGGGGTATATAGTGATAGGTGTGTATTCGTCAGTGTGTCCTTCCGTTACACCTCAGGGTACCCATCTCTTATCCGTAACTCCTGCTTAATCCAATGATATTCATGACACTTTCACACAAATCTTTTTGACATAATATACATGTAGATGTGCATCTCCTATTTAAAAATTTGTTCATAATGATTTTTGGGGTTTCCCATAGCAAAACATGGACTTAGCTGTTTGACTACAAAATACAATACCAAAACAAGTATTAAACGGTTAATTTGGTTATGCTGTATATTGATATTTCAAGGAGTAACCTCTCATCAGCAGCATTTGAATCAAAACATTGGAAGATCAATAACCAAAAATTATTGAATTGAAAAGTACATTGTCACACGACACATGGTATACGTGTACATCCTTTATCCGCAAGTCCTTCTAAACCCCTTGATGGATTTTCATGAAACTTTTACATAGTCTTTGTTACATGTACATAATGTCATGAATGTAGATGTGCACCTTCTATTTTAAATTTCTTCTGATTGATATTTAGGATTGGTGGTATTTATTTGTGAGTTTCTGATGATTTTTTCTATATTACTGCTTGTTATGTGAGCTGTGTCACATACACTTATTCCACATCTCATTAATTTCTATTTCATATTACAGTGTATATGCTCATATTCATTGTATGGTATAACATAGAGCTATAGGTTAACTTAGAATAGTACAACATCCCCTTTTCTGTGTTAAATGATACAGGCACAAATTTGTTGTTTGTTCACATCCTGATGTATACATATAAATGTATGAAGTTTCATGATAATATTGCCATACTTCCTTCATGGTAAAGTAACTTTAAAACCAGTAGGTAAACCTGACTTGGGTTAGACATGAACGCTATATAATCATGATAATATGCCCTCTATTTTAATAGATATAGATATAACTGGCACTGTTTCTTTGCTTTGTTTTAATTTACTTCAATATTTATAACATGTACATGTATAGTGTGATTTTGTGTCATGCATGTATACTCAATATTCCTTCATTTCTAAAGTTTCATCTATCTACATGTACATATATTGTATATATTCAGGTCATATAATGGTCTATAATGGAATAAAATATATAAAGAACACAGTAAAACATTGACATCTTCTTTAAATATATTAAATTTGACAAAAAAACATGATAAATGCTACAATGACATCCTTTGTAAGAGGTGATTGTTCTCATATTCATTACTTTTCACTGAAGTAAAGGAGGCAATAAGTTTGTCCAGGAAGTACAAATTACTGCCATTTGTTCTGCTAGATGAGCTTCTGATAGTGGTCAAACAGAGTTTAAAATTTGAAAATTCTTGATTTGTCCCATTTTCATTTCCACCACAATTCTTGCTGATGCAATGTGTGTTGTCTTAAAAAACTCTGTAGGTGACATTTGTTGTTTACTGGACACACGGGGTGGAACATTAAGGCCTATATCAGGTGGAAACAGATCTTCTATTGTGAATCCTTTATCAGCCATAATGACATCACCAGGAGACAACTTGGGTATTAAATCATCCTGTTGTACTATGTGTCTATCTGAAGCATTTCCTCCCCATAATCTTGAAATGAAAGTGACCATGCCATTTGGTGTTACTCCAACTAACAGTTTAAATGTATTGTGGTGCTTGTATTCAGACCATGTTAACCATTGAGATACCAGGGACGATGGTCTTTCTACAAAAAACTCTGTACAGTCAATAACAATCCTTGTATCTGAGTGGTCGTTAAAATGACGTGGTAGATTAGCAAGAATCTGTTCTCTTGTTGGCCATGCAATTAAACCTTTACTATGATCGTATATAAAATTTACCCAGGTGTTGATAATTTTTGAAACAGTTGTTTTAGAAACTCTGAAAATGTCAGCAAGGTGTTCTCGATTTAATCCAAGTCGTAATCTCATGCAGGTCAAAAGAAATTCATCTATAGGTCTTAAGAACCTTTTCTTCCCTGGTTTTTCACAAACACCTTGATGATAAGGCCGATCCCCCATTGATCGTTTTTCTCCCTCCCAATAATTGAGATTGTCAGCTCCATGTTGAAAGAGGGTCATAAAAATAACCAAAATACTTTAAATGTTGGGAATCCAGTGTAAAATCGAATTTTACCATCGTCACTCATTATATCCTCATAAATCATACGTGGCAAATCACACTGAACAGCTGCTTCCTTGGTACTTGTTGCTGATTGCCCAACTTGAACTGATGCATCATTCAAAACTGTCTTGAATGTATTAGAGCTTTTTTCAAATGTCACTGGTTGGGCTGAACATTCTGATGTGTCAGTGGATTGTGTTATTTTCAAGGTAGGTTCAATTTGATTGTTTAAATTTTCAATGCCATAATCATTATCATTCATGTCTTTTGAGAGAGCAGTAGATGTGTAAGATGTACAGTAAGAGACATTGTCATTAACATCATATTTTGTAAGTGGTCTTCTTTCTTTCACCACCTTTCTAGGCTTGGATGGAAATATAGTTGGTATTGACTCATCTGTAAATGGAGTTTCAAAATGGACGCTACAGATTCTTGAACTGTCGTTGATAACAAAATTAGCCCTGACATTGTTTATCCTACTGATCCACTTTTCTTAATATGTGCTCTTTTTTCTGACATTGGAAATCTGTGCAGAATAACTTTAGATCCATCTTCCAATATGGTGTCTGAGGTATTACGGCATAGAGGAACACAGCAATATTTTTCCCCATGCTGAAAAATAAAAAAATAAAGAACAATCATTATACAAATATCACACTCTACATATAACATGTATAAGGTATATGTACATTGTCTATATAAAATAAAGAACATTTTTGTAAAAACAAACAATTGTCAACAGACTACATGTTTTTTTGTTTTTTTCTATATTTAAACATACATGTATATAATACTAGTGTGGCCGCTAAAAGTATGTCTTGCCTGTCGGTACCATCACTGAAATCAACTACCTAAGCTTTCAATTCATGATATAAACAATGTAAACAAAAAGTGTCAGTAAACCTAATATCAGATGCCTAGCTATTATACTTTTCAAGCAATTTATTGTCTTACAAAAAAATTTTCGGCCTGAAAAAAGACCTAAGTTCACAGTCACTGGAGCATGAAAATGGGGTCGGGTTCACACGTCATAGTAAAAATTGCATGACCATAACCTTAACTGTCTGTATACCCAATATCATTGTACACAAAAGTCTTACAAAAATGTGTTTGGCATGAAAAAAAGACCTAAGTTCACAAAGTCACTGGAGCGTGAAAATGGGGTCAGGGTCACACAGCATGGACCATGATGCCTAGCTATTATACTTTTCAAGCAATTCATTGTACACAAAAGTCTTACAAAAAAATTTACGCCGCCACTGTCGCCTCCGCCAGAAAGTAATTAGTAATACCTATGTCTCGCCTTTTATGGTTGCAGGCGAGACCAAAACTATAGTTGTGTATCCTATTAATTGAAAAAAATTAAAATAATATGATGATGTTTACTTTTTGTTAAGCTTTACAAAAATTCATATAAATTCCTGCCAGTTTAGCATGCACACTGTTACAATTTTTGTTTATATTAAATCATTTATTTACTGGAGTCACTGTGGTTCAAAGAAATGTACATGATGACGAAAGTATTGAAGCTACTCCAAGAAGAAAAAGGACAAAGGTGTACTTTCTTTTAGCATCCCTAATTTGTCTTCACAAACCTGCTGTGTTTTGTGTAACTACCGGACCCCGAGATCGCAATGGAAGGGGGAGGTTAGGCGCGCCTTAAAACCTGGTTTAACCCACCATTTCTTTTGAAATGACTGTACCAAGTCTGACAGGACCATTGCGATCTTTGAGTGACCGAATACTTTTGGCACATATCTGTATTCTTCAAATTTTACCATTTTAATTTCTGAAACCCCCTAACCTTGATACATTTTGTAATTTTCATGTAGATCTGAAGACAAAACAGAACCACCCTTTTGGTCTTCAGTAGAACAGTTGTCAGAAACCCCTTTCAAAAATTTCTTGTTCATGTTGCCACATTTCTTAAAATGTGGCAACCCCTACCTACACTTGTTTATTGAAGTCAGGGCTGCCAAATTTCTGACTTTTTATTATTTCAGTGATGGATCGGCACATTTGTTTTGTGTGTGTTTTTTTTTTCAAAACTTGTCATGTCATTGATTAATTTTAAATAGTTTATATTTCTTCAGCATAATTACGCTGACTGCATAACATTTTGTGACTTTTTAAGGTATAAACATAAAGCCGCCCTTTATATATTACCTTTACGCCTTATTTTGCTATGTTACATTTAGATTGTTCATATTGTTTGCAAGGTTACGCATCTTTGAAGGTAAGCGCTATAAGCAAACCACTGAGGGTTCCGGTGGTTTTCGGCAAATTCCGACGACAATGTTTTTCTTTAAATTGTGAATAAAATGTGATTTTTTTTATAATTACTTTCAAATGATTTAAAAGTTGTTATTAAAACCAATAAAATAAATAAATAAATAAATGAGAATGATATTTTTTTAATTGAAAAAAAGACCCGCCTCGCACATGCGCATCATCTACCAGGGAACGGCATGGCCGCTGAAAATAAATGGACAATATAAAGCCAATAATATTCTGAAATGCGCCTATGTAAGAGAATTACACGTTATAAAAGGACTGAAAATGGTATCTTCATATAATTATCTTTTCAATTTATCACTGACAACTGTTGAAACTTGTGTTTTCCTCTGTTTTAAAGTTTCAAATTGCCACACGACCAAACGCAGAACGTCTTGTACAATATTTTGTATTCCTTGTTCGGGTATATTTTAAAAAGCCTTTACTTTTAAGTTGTCATATTACTGTACTTCTGCTTTATTCCTAATTTACATCCGAAGATCAGAAAAACTGCAAATGTAAGAAAAACGGGGTACAGATGTATGTAAAATTGGACGAAGGCTCTGAATATAACAGTAGAAGGAAATATACTTATGCCCATGACACTTGTGTTGGTTCCAGGTGAAAAATAGGCCAGCTGAGCTTGTTTGCAAAAGTCCATTCAACAAAGACTTCAGAAACCCATCATTGGGTCAGGCTATTTGCCCACAAAGCCACTGGGATTTGTGCTTTGTGTCCCAGGTGGTTGAAATGGGCAGCCATGTTTCAATCAATTTTAGGGTTGTCTGGCTAGAAATTATTATTATTATAAGGAACCCATAACTGCAAACTGTAGCAATGCACTGTGTTTGGAAAAATGTCACATAATTGCATGTTAAAGATCCCTGCCACAGGGCTCCATCTAGGTGTTTAAGGCTAAAAAAAATATATGTCTGTTTCCTGCTTCCCTACCTACCCTATAGTTTTTATTGGCATTTTGGAACATGCACCGTTAAAGTTGGGATTGCTTCCCCATTGACTCAATGTAAAATTATTCAAAAAAAAAAATCCTACCTACCTATGACATACTACCCTCGGTGGTTTGCTTATTATTATGACATACTGTTTGATATACTACCCTCAGTGGTTTGCTGACTATTATGACATACTACCCTCAGTGGTTTGCTTACTATTTTGACATACTACCCTCAGTGGTTTGCTTACTATTATGACGTACTACCCTCAGTGGTTTGCTTATTATTATGACATACTGTTTTGACATACTACCCTCAGTTGTTTGCTTACTTTTATGACATACTACCCTCAGTGGTTTGCTTACTATTTTGACATACTACCCTCAGTGGTTTGCTTACTATTATGACATACTGTTTGACATACTACCCTCAGTGGTTTGCTTACTATTTTGATATCTGACAAAAATAAATAATAAACATGGTGGTTTTATGACTTGTGACATACTACCCTCAGTGGTTTGCTTATTATTATGACATACTACCCTCAGTGGTTTGCTTACTATTTTGACATACTACCCTCAGTGGTTTGCTTATTATTATGACATACTGTTTGACATACTACCCTCAGTGGTTTGCTTACTATTTTGACATACTACCATCAGTGGTTTGCTTACTATTATGACATACTACCCTCAGTGGTTTGCTTACTATTATGACATACTGTTTGACATACTACCCTCAGTGGTTTGCTTACTATTATGACATACTGTTTGACATACTACCCTCAGTGGTTTGCTTACTATTATGACATACTACCCTCAGTGGTTTGCTTACTATTTTGACATACTACCCTCAGTGGTTTGCTTACTATTATGACATACTGTTTGACATACTACCCTCAGTGGTTTGCTTACTTTTATGACATACTACCCTCGGTGGTTTGCTTATTATTATGACATACTGTTTGACATACTACCCTCAGTGGTTTGCTTACTATTATGACATACTACCCTCAGTGGTTTGCTTACTATTTTGACATACTACCCTCGGTGGTTTGCTTACTATTATGACGTACTACACTCAGTGGTTTGCTTATTATTATGACATACTGTTTTGACATACTACCCTCAGTTGTTTGCTTACTATTATGACATACTACCCTCAGTGGTTTGCTTACTACTTTGACATACTACCCTCGGTGGTTTGCTTACTATTATGGCATACTGTTTGACATACTACCCTCAGTGGTTTGCTTACTATTATGACATACTACCCTCAGTGGTTTGCTTACTATTATGACATACTACCCTCAGTGGTTTGCTTACTATTTTGACATACTACCCTCAGTGGTTTGCTTACTATTATGACATACTACCCTCAGTGGTTTGCTTATTATTATGACATACTGTTTGACATACTACCCTCAGTGGTTTGCTTACTATTATGACATACTACCCTCAGTGGTTTGCTTATTATTATGACATACTGTTTGACATACTACCCTCAGTGGTTTGCTTACTATTTTGACCCTCTTCCCTCAGTGGTTTGCTTACTATTATGACATACTGTTTTACATGCCACCCTCAGTGGTTTGCTTACTATTATGACATACTACCCTCAGTGGTTTGCTTACTATTATGACATACTACCCTCAGTGGTTTGCTTACTATTTTGACATACTACCCTCAGTGGTTTGCTTACAATTATGACATACTACCCTCAGTGGTTTGCTTATTATTATGACATACTGTTTGACATACTACCCTCAGTGGTTTGCTTACTATTATGACATACTACCCTCAGTGGTTTGCTTATTATTATGACATACTGTTTGACATACTTCCCTCAGTGGTTTGCTTACTATTTTGACATACTTCCCTCATTGGTTTGCTTACTATTATGACATACTGTTTTACATGCCACCCTCAGTGGTTTGCTTACTATTATGACATACTACTTTACAAACAAAAAATCTGATGTATTTTGCTTACACCCCTGAACAAAATTGAAAAAAATTAGGCCCACAATTTTACTTGCCAGACAGCTCATAGAATTTTTAATCTGCTTCTTGAGCAGTATTATGAGCATATACTGCTCCCCAGTATGGTATGGTTTCATATTATTTTCTGTACTTTTTTTAATTTTGTTGCAGTTGTTAAAGAAATAAAACTTATCAGTATAATTGCTTTGAATTTGTTATGGTTTGTGTTGTCTGCCTTTACTCAGTAAATGACCTGCAAGACCCAGTAGTAAGTGTGTTGTAAAAGAAACTGTTCTGGTCAGAATTTACTGAATGAAAAATTCATACTTTTTTCAGATTTCTCATCAAACTCTAATCCCAACCTCTTGATATTTGGTATGCAGCATTTGATTGTGCTTTCGTACTTATGAATTGATTTCAGATCTGTTGCTCTTCTACTTCCTGATTAATAAAATCTGGTCATTTTTTTACTTTGACAGACTTTATTAGTTCTATTATAAATCATGGACTTCGGATTCAAATATATAAATGGCGAAAAAACATACATAAGACCATCTCAGTTTTAAAAGTTAACAGTTATTAACAGTGTGAATCTTTTAATGTTGAACACAAAAGTCTTGGAAAAGAGGTTGAAATAGAAATATCAACACTGAATTGAGTATTGAAACGGGAAGTAATGTGTTTCATCAGGTGAGGTGTGAGCAAATACAAACAAAAACAGACAACAAAGGAATATACTGTTAAGACTTGTGATTTTAAGAAATTGGACCATAACTTACAACGATGATTTAAAACCTACACCATAATTTTCAAGCAAGACTGAAATTTCAAAAAGAAAATGTTTTAAATGGTAAAAAACCTATGAATTTCTAAACAAGCTACTGAATAGATGTTTCATACAACCATAGAATAAATAAGGGCCATTCCAGAATAAAAGGTGGTTGGGGGGCACTCTTTTCTTTACCCCACCACCCATTAAAAATTAATTGTTATTGTTTCTTCATAAAATATTTAATGTTATAGAAGTTACTCCCGACCACCCCCCCCAAAAAAAAACCATTTAATTCTGGAACAGCCATAATATACATTTACAGGTCTGAAAAATATGGATGAATTTATGAGCATTCTTGCCATTAAAAGCTAAAGAATTCATCTTATCTGATCTTGGACCCATGAGGAAAAGACTGAATTAATATATATGTTACAGTAAATTCGTGTAATCAGTAAATACGTGAATTTCCTAAAGCTATCAGTAAATTTGTGTATTTACTGGGTGATTTAGGAAATACATTTACTGATTTTTCTTGTACATTTTACACGTATTTACTGGACATGGTTGGTGAAACCAATTGTAGAATATAACTTCAATTTTAGGTTTAAAACATCAAATTTTGTTTCTGTTTAACAAATATTTAAGGGCTTGATTAGATTTTACAAGCTTTTTGGTAATAATATATATAATATATTTTTTATATTAAGCTTTGTGAAACCCTTTTTTTTTAAGAGGCGATGTACTTCCCTAATAATGCGCAGTGGCGCTCAGTTTGTCAACAAAAAGTCGTATATAAAGCGCTCAGAACCTGATGTCGGGCCTGGCCGTTTGCTCAAAGAGCGACTAAGACATGTTCCGAAGGCGGTAGATATTGGGTGGCCCTGCCATAATGAATTCCGGGGTTTCAGGGTATAATGGGAAAAACCTGATCCCAAACCATAGTACAGCATCTTGTTGGGAAATATGTCATGTTTTTCGCCGGCTGAAGAACCCTTACTACAGATCTCAATAAAAAAATATGTTCCCTAGGAATCTCCTGCAGGAGGCTAATGATTACATCTTGCTACCCATCCCTTCATCCCGGATTGGCCTTGTGTTCCAAATATCCTCCATTTCATCACCATTTTCATGTTCATTTTGTCATCCCAGTCGAACACGTGCTGCTAGTTTCTGTCAGTATTGTTAATGAATGAAAATTGTCTTATGAATTATTGTCTTACAAAATGAAACAATCAACAATTTACTTCATAAAAAAACAGGTTGAATTAGAAACAAAATGGATATTAACCATAATTAAGTGAGTGAGTGAGGTGTTGTTTTAGGTCCTTGCAACACTATATAGTTTATTTAAAGGCAATGAACATGAAAAAATTATAACATGAACATGAAATGATGATGAAAAATATGGGGATGGAGTTGGAAAAATAGGAACAGGATAAAGGGCATGGAGCCCACAAATGGATCTTTTACATGCATAAAACTGACAACTGCCGCCCTATTCAGCCACCTAGGGTACACACTTGGTCTATCAATCAGAACTATTAACCAAAAAGCTATTAAGAACATGTAACAGAATTGAAATTAATGAAAACATGTACAAGTCACAAACATGTCAAATTTGTGAAGAATAGTAAAATGCTAAAACATTGTTTTTGTATCAACTTTATAACAAATTTGACAAAGAAATTACTTTAATATCTACAAAGGTTTATTTTCCAAAATAAGTATTAGTAAAAACGTGTAAAATCTCTTCAAAAGTTTAGGAAATTCATGTATTTACTGACCATTTTTAGTAAATACATGTATTTACTGGATGCCTTAGTAAATTCACGTATTTACTAAATTTCAGTAAATATGTGTATTTACTGATTACACATATTTACTGTAACATATATATCCTGGTTGAACATTGGAAGATAGCCTGCATATTATTTTCTGTTGCATACAACACAAATACTTGGTCTTGGGTTTGGAGGTCCATACCAGGGACAGCTTGGGCTTTGAGTTTAAATGATTTATTAAGATATTTATTTTATATTGGAATAAATACTATATAGGGGTTCATATTTTTATTAGCCCTCTTTTTGGACTGCTGTGGAATTTTAATTTAATTTATTATTGCAAGGCCACGTCATTTTGACATATTGTTGTAAAGTAATGGCGTTTGAGTGGAAACTTCATTGTACCTTCACTATTAATGCAAAAGTTGTCTTTGTTAGAGCTTTTGCAGTTTATATATCTAGTGGTAGTTTGAATTTCATGCTCATTGATTTTGTCTTCACACTCTTTGAACGAATTTAAAACGTATACATTTTCAGCCATTGCATTATTCATATTTTGCCGCTTCTGAACTTTTATTTACGCTGACGACGCTGTTGCATAGCAACTAATTAGTGAAGTCGTTTACTAAGTTTTATCATAAATATCTATACCTTATTGGAAAATTTAACTGTACACGACGACTTTTGATTGTAAAGGGAATATCCCATCCAGATTTCTACGGTAATGTTGTTTATAGAGCAAATAAATTCAAAAACAATCCCTTGGGAATGCAAAATTGGCTTAAAACTTTATTAAATAAAGGTTATGAAATGGATATTTTAGTAAAATCTTTGAATTTAGTCTTCTTTGGTAAAAATATTGATAATTTGATACTTACTTTAAAATGTTAATTGCCTTTTTATACTTATGTCATTTTTGAGCATTACAGCGGTCAAGTGTGTCGGTTTTGTGTGATGATGCATCATCAAATCAAGTGTTTGACGTGTTGTGTCGGATTTAAAATCGACATACTTGATTTTTTTACATCAGTCGATGGATGCTTCTTAGCTAGCTGTCAGTAACTTCGAGTGTTCTCAAGAGAGTATCTTTACGTCCCGTTAATTACCTGTTGTCCTTTTGTCTCAGATACTCTCTTGTTGAATTGAACTTCTATCGATTTGATTTTTACTGTGTGTTAGTTTGTGCTTTGTTATTGATTATCATTAGGGGGAAGGTTGGCGCCAAAAAACTAGTTTAACCCCGCCACATTTTAATGTGCCTGTCCTAAGCCAGGAATCTTTATCAAAGCTTATGTTTGTATTTAGTCGAATTTTTGTTAATTGTTTTTTGTCAAGAAGAGGGTCTTTCAATGCACTTTGGGATTGGGCTTGAATCATATGTATTTTATTTTCAATCCAGGGGCCAATTGAAAAACAGCGAGCAGCGACCGCTGGTCACATTGAAGGCTGCTGGCTGTTTTCCATTGTGGATATTTAAAATATACGTTTATAATGTAGGTTGTGTCGCGTACACTTATTCCACATCTCATTTTCTTCTATAAGACGCCATCTTAACCCTTCCACCGATAATATTCACAACACGTTTAAAATATAGTTTTATTATAATTAATTTTAGAGACAATAACTATTTAAATACAAAATAACATTTTATTAACGAAATTTTAAAGATTCCGATGTGTATTGTACTTCCGTAAGGTTACGGAAATTGACGGAACCCTCAGTGGTTTGCTTTTAGCGATTACGATCTTTGAACTCCCCGGAAGTAAGGCGTTACGACTAAAAGCAAAAACGTACGCGAAATTAACCTCGGAATCGACATTGCGCAACTGAGCTATTGAACGATCGAGGCTCAGTAGGGGCAAGTGGAATTGGATAATGTTTAAATGGATTGCATGTTATGTGCTGCTATACTCTTTATGGATTGTTGTCCGACAGTATGCACCGAAACTTAAAAGCACGTTTAGGTTGTTTGTTATTGATTTATCTTTAAGACATGTTGCTGTTATTATATTTTTGTCCTTCAAAGTGATCAAAGTGAAACTTAGATCAAAGACAAATCTGTCAAGGAAGAAGCTAGTGTGTAGAACATGTAGAAGTTGGACATTCAATAATTTTATCTTGCTAGACAATTTTACACCATTAAAGTTTACTTGCTTACATTTTTATTTTGTTGAAATGTCATCTTAGTTTTTCACAAGTAAATTCACATAAATAACCTTATATTTATTAATTTTAAAACAATGTAAGTCAAGCTAATATATATATTATACTCTATTATATGCGCATCACTATTGAAAAAAATAAAACTTGGCTGTACAAGGTCTTTAGAAATAATTCTTTGACAAACATTCTACACATTGTCATTATGACACAAATTAATCATTAAATAGAGATATTTAATAAGTTGAATATAGATGATTAGTACACCATCCATATGATGTTTTAATTGCTGAATATTTTTGTTGCTGAAATTTCCGATTTTTAAATTATTAATTGTTTAAACACCAGGTTTCTTTCCTTGTAATGCACATGGTCGATATCCTCGGTGCTGGATTTGGCTTCCTTGTTCGAACGTTTTGGTTTTGAGTACTTTTCGTTTTCAACAGTTTGGATTTGACCTTCCAATGTTTTGATTTAAATGCTACTGATGAAAGGTTACTCCTTGAAATATCGATATATAGCATATCCAAATTAACCGTTTATCCCAGCATTTTGGTATTTGTAATTTTGAAACCACTGGGCGATAACCGCTGCTGGTGGACCAGAGGTCCCCGAGGGTAATCACAAGTCTCTGACGACACGATTTACCATAAAATTTCTAATATTTTTGTTGCTGAAATTTCCGATTTTTAAATTATGAATTGATTAAAACACCAGGTTTCTTTCCTTGTAATGCACATGGTCGATATCCTCGGTGCTGGATTTGGCTTCCTTGTTCGAACCTTTTGGTTTTGAGTACTTTTCGTTTTCAACAGTTTGGATTTGACCTTCCAATGTTTTGATTTAAATGCTACTGATGAGAGGTTACTCCTTGAAATATCGATATATAGCATATCCAAATTAACCGTTTATCCCAGCATTTTGGTATTTGTAATTTTCAAACCACTGGGCGATAACCGCTGCTGGTGGACCAGAGGTCCCCGAGGGTAATCACAAGCCTGGTCGTCAGACTTGTCTGACACGATTTACCATAAAATTTCTAATATTTTTGTTGCTGAAATTTCCGATTTTTAAATTATAAATTGTTTAAAACACCAGGTTTCTTTCCTTGTAATGCACATGGTCGATATCCTCGGTGCTGGATTTGGCTTCCTTGTTCGAACATTTTGGTTTTGAGTACTTTTCGTTTTCAACAGTTTTGATTTGACCTTCCAATGTTTTGATTTAAATGCTACTGATGAGAGGTTACTCCTTGAAATATCGATATATAGCATATCCAAATTAACCGTTTATCCCAGCATTTTGGTATTTGTAATTTTCAAATCACTGGGCGATAACCGCTGCTGGTGGACCAGAGGTCCCCGAGGGTAATCACAAGTCTCTGACGACACGATTTACCATAAAATTTCTAATATTTTTGTTGCTGAAATTTCCGATTTTTAAATTATAAATTGTTTAAAACACCAGGTTTCTTTCCTTGTAATGCACATGGTCGATATCCTCGGTGCTGGATTTGGCTTCCTTGTTCGAACCTTTTGTTGGTTTTGAGTACTTTTCGTTTTCAACAGTTTGGATTTGACCTTCCAATGTTTTGATTTAAATGCTACTGATGAGAGGTTACTCCTTGAAATATCGATATATAGCATATCCAAATTAACCGTTTATCCCAGCATTTTGGTATTTGTAATTTTCAAACCACTGGGCGATAACCGCTGCTGGTGGACCAGAGGTCCCCGAGGGTAATCACAAGCCTGGTCGTCAGACTTGTCTGACACGATTTACCATAAAATTTCTAATATTTTTGTTGCTGAAATTTCCGATTTTTAAATTATAAATTGTTTAAAACACCAGGTTTCTTTCCTTGTAATGCACATGGTCGATATCCTCGGTGCTGGATTTGGCTTCCTTGTTCGAACGTTTTGGTTTTGAGTACTTTTCGTTTTCAACAGTTTTGATTTGACCTTCCAATGTTTTGATTTAAATGCTACTGATGAGAGGTTACTCCTTGAAATATCGATATATAGCATATCCAAATTAACCGTTTATCCCAGCATTTTGGTATTTGTAATTTTCAAATCACTGGGCGATAACCGCTGCTGGTGGACCAGAGGTCCCCGAGGGTAATCACAAGTCTCTGACGACACGATTTACCATAAAATTTCTAATATTTTTGTTGCTGAAATTTCCGATTTTTAAATTATAAATTGTTTAAAACACCAGGTTTCTTTCCTTGTAATGCACATGGTCGATATCCTCGGTGCTGGATTTGGCTTCCTTGTTCGAACCTTTTGTTGGTTTTGAGTACTTTTCGTTTTCAACAGTTTGGATTTGACCTTCCAATGTTTTGATTTAAATGCTACTGATGAGAGGTTACTCCTTGAAATATCGATATATAGCATATCCAAATTAACCGTTTATCCCAGCATTTTGGTATTTGTAATTTTCAAACCACTGGGCGATAACCGCTGCTGGTGGACCAGAGGTCCCCGAGGGTAATCACAAGCCTGGTCGTCAGACTTGTCTGACACGATTTACCATAAAATTTCTAATATTTTTGTTGCTGAAATTTCCGATTTTTAAATTATAAATTGTTTAAAACACCAGGTTTCTTTCCTTGTAATGCACATGGTCGATATCCTCGGTGCTGGATTTGGCTTCCTTGTTCGAACATTTTGGTTTTGAGTACTTTTCGTTTTCAACAGTTTTGATTTGACCTTCCAATGTTTTGATTTAAATGCTACTGATGAGAGGTTACTCCTTGAAATATCGATATATAGCATATCCAAATTAACCGTTTATCCCAGCATTTTGGTATTTGTAATTTTCAAATCACTGGGCGATAACCGCTGCTGGTGGACCAGAGGTCCCCGAGGGTAATCACAAGTCTCTGACGACACGATTTACCATAAAATTTCTAATATTTTTGTTGCTGAAATTTCCGATTTTTAAATTATAAATTGTTTAAAACACCAGGTTTCTTTCCTTGTAATGCACATGGTCGATATCCTCGGTGCTGGATTTGGCTTCCTTGTTCGAACCTTTTGTTGGTTTTGAGTACTTTTCGTTTTCAACAGTTTGGATTTGACCTTCCAATGTTTTGATTTAAATGCTACTGATGAGAGGTTACTCCTTGAAATATCGATATATAGCATATCCAAATTAACCGTTTATCCCAGCATTTTGGTATTTGTAATTTTCAAACCACTGGGCGATAACCGCTGCTGGTGGACCAGAGGTCCCCGAGGGTAATCACAAGCCTGGTCGTCAGACTTGTCTGACACGATTTACCATAAAATTTCTAATATTTTTGTTGCTGAAATTTCCGATTTTTAAATTATAAATTGTTTAAAACACCAGGTTTCTTTCCTTGTAATGCACATGGTCGATATCCTCGGTGCTGGATTTGGCTTCCTTGTTCGAACGTTTTGGTTTTGAGTACTTTTCGTTTTCAACAGTTTTGATTTGACCTTCCAATGTTTTGATTTAAATGCTACTGATGAGAGGTTACTCCTTGAAATATCGATATATAGCATATCCAAATTAACCGTTTATCCCAGCATTTTGGTATTTGTAATTTTCAAATCACTGGGCGATAACCGCTGCTGGTGGACCAGAGGTCCCCGAGGGTAATCACAAGTCTCTGACGACACGATTTACCATAAAATTTCTAATATTTTTGTTGCTGAAATTTCCGATTTTTAAATTATAAATTGTTTAAAACACCAGGTTTCTTTCCTTGTAATGCACATGGTCGATATCCTCGGTGCTGGATTTGGCTTCCTTGTTCGAACCTTTTGTTGGTTTTGAGTACTTTTCGTTTTCAACAGTTTGGATTTGACCTTCCAATGTTTTGATTTAAATGCTACTGATGAGAGGTTACTCCTTGAAATATCGATATATAGCATATCCAAATTAACCGTTTATCCCAGCATTTTGGTATTTGTAATTTTCAAACCACTGGGCGATAACCGCTGCTGGTGGACCAGAGGTCCCCGAGGGTAATCACAAGCCTGGTCGTCAGACTTGTCTGACACGATTTACCATAAAATTTCTAATATTTTTGTTGCTGAAATTTCCGATTTTTAAATTATAAATTGTTTAAAACACCAGGTTTCTTTCCTTGTAATGCACATGGTCGATATCCTCGGTGCTGGATTTGGCTTCCTTGTTCGAACGTTTTGGTTTTGAGTACTTTTCGTTTTCAACAGTTTTGATTTGACCTTCCAATGTTTTGATTTAAATGCTACTGATGAGAGGTTACTCCTTGAAATATCGATATATAGCATATCCAAATTAACCGTTTATCCCAGCATTTTGGTATTTGTAATTTTCAAACCACTGGGCGATAACCGCTGCTGGTGGACCAGAGGTCCCCGAGGGTAATCACAAGCCTGGTCGTTAGACTTGTCGGACACGATTTACCATAAAATTTCTAATATTTTTGTTGCTGAAATTTCCGATTTTTAAATTATAAATTGTTTAAAACACCAGGTTTCTTTCCTTGTAATGCACATGGTCGATATCCTCGGTGCTGAATTTGGCTTCCTTGTTCGAACGTTTTGGTTTTGAGTACTTTTCGTTTTCAACAGTTTGGATTTGACCTTCCAATGTTTTGATTTAAACTCTACTGATGAGAGGTTACTCCTTGAAATATCGATATATAGCATATCCAAATTAACCGTTTATCCCAGCATTTTGGTATTTGTAATGCTATCATGTTTTCACAACTTTACAACAGTCTTGTGTTTGGCGTGCCATAAAACCTATTTTAGCCAACCTATTCTTTTGAAATGCCTGTACCAAGTCGGTGCTATTGTGGTCTTCAATTATTCTATAGAGTTTTCCTTGTTTTGTCTTTTATCGTGCACATTTGAGATTGATCCTCTAAGTTCGGGAATTTTGTTAATACCTTTATTATAATGAAGCCATAAGTCTAGTCAAAGTCTGTAAGAAGCTTTTAACATACAATGATACGTGTGTTTGACATTGTTAAAGGTTGGATCATGTTTAGAATGATAAAAGATAACAATTATCCATTTTCGTTGCAGAGTGATAATTCTTTGCAGTTGGACACTGGGTATCCGGTGTAGAGTGGTAACCCGACGGGTAACTAACATCAAATTGTGTGATTCGATCCTCCTGAGAACTGAAAATTTTATTAACAGGTTTTGAGAAGAGATTTTCGAAGAACGATTACGAGAGATTTTTCAACAACAAATCGGCGTTCCAATTGGCACAAACTGTGCTCCTCGCCGATTTGCTTTTATACTCTTACAAGACTGAATTTCTTCAGGGACTTGTAAAGCACAAGAAGATGAAAGAGGCAAGGTCATTTAATCTTACATTCAGATATATTGATGATGTCCTTTCTGTCAATAACACTTCATTTGGTAGATGGATTCCTTCAATATATCATCCAGAATTGGAGATAAAAGAGACCACCGAATCAAATTGCTTCACGTCTTTCTTGGATTTGCACCTCGAATTTGAGCCAGGTGGTAATCTCAGTACAAAAAATTACGATAAAAGAGACGATTTTAATTTTCAAATAATTAATTTTCCTAATCTACAGAGCAATATACCTACACTCCCTGCATACGGTGTTTATATTTCACAACTTATTCGATATGCCAAAGCTTGTACACATTTCATAGATATTTTGATCAGACACCGATTTCTTCTTGACCGACTTTTGGAGAAGGGGTCTCATACGATCCATAAAAACTAGTAGAAAAATTCAAAATTGAGTTAAATGATATGGTGATTAATTGTTTTAAATAGTGTTTGACTGGTCTGCTGTACTGAGATGATCACCTCAATTTCCCTAATTAACTATGTTGTGTTCTATGGTCACTACCAGATCCTACGATTGCAATGGAAGAATGCGGTTTTGCGCCATAAAACCTGGTTAAACCCACCATTTCGTTTGAAATGCCTGTACCAAGTCAGAACCATTGCGATCCACCAACTCTTCGGTCTGAAAGATTCGTTTTTTGTTATTTTCTCTGGACTATGAAATTGATCATTTAAGTTCGGTAGTTTTGTTATTACCTTTATTTTGGGAGGGACAAAGTAAGCTGTCCTTCATTACACCAATGCTAGTTAAGTAGAGATTGTAAAGAGTAGAATTAACTTGATCTATCACAAAAAAATACACAGCAAGCAAGCGCAAGCTGGAAAGGAACTTTTCGAAACATAAATCTGGCTTAAAAATCTAGGCATAATTCTTATATAGTATCTTTACCTTAATTGATTGTGCAGAAAAACGGCAAATCAATCTGTTAGGTCAAATAGTTAGATATTGCTGTTATTATACTAGTTCCTCCCGGATAGCCAATAAATGAAATAGTTAAAACTTAAAATTTTATCGTGGATTATAGTTACATTAGTTAAGTCTGTAGCCATTGAAATAAAAATTACAACAAAATTCCAGACCATAATTTTTTCTACGCCTGACGCGCGTTTGATCTATTTAAAACTCATCAGACACATTCTACCAAAATATTGAAAAAGCCAAACACTAGTACCATATCGAATATAATTATGAAGAGAATTTAGCAATAAAACCGAAAATACCGAACACAAAGATTAAATTATGATTAAGATTAAGCTAAGTTTTGGAAGGCAGGACTGTAGGGTTTAGATGATTTTCAAATATAATGAGATATCTAATAGTAAGAAGCGACACGACCTACATCCATGTATATCAGCGACAATTGAAAAAATTGACAATTGAAAAAGGTTAACAGTCTTCAATGTGGCAAGTCTATTCGCTGTTTTGCACTTGGTCCTGAAGATCCATGTTAAAAAAACATCACATCAAGGCGCACAATATAAAATACTCGGTTACGTGTCTTTAATCAGTGTGTCATTACAATCGTTTAAGATCTCATCCGGTAAGTTTGTTTCTCGGTCTAATGTTTTCATTTCATCCTCAACTTTTATCGTAGTTTCATCGTTAGGCTTGTTGAAACTTTTTCTAGACCATAATGAATGAAGTATACCATAGAGTGTTATAGAAACTACTGCAAAAGAAATACAGAACAACAATCGCGTGTTAACTGAAATGTAACTTGCTGTTCCAAACACCAGTGCATACCAAAATCCTCTCCAAAAATGTACGTTTGCAAATGTGGTATCCATGGTTTCGGGAAACAACATTGGTATTATGCCTGTAAAATAGAATTTATTTTTTTATGTGTTCATATTTAGGGACCTAATATTTATCCAAATTGGGAGCTTTGTTTTTTTCCTTACTAGTAAAATGAATCTTATTTTTGATGAAAAAAAGCTATCTTGAATTTTTTTTTCTGAAGAAGGAGTTTTGCTATATTCTGTCATGGCGCCTATTAAAACTCAAAAATAAGAATATCATTACCAGAACATTAACCAAGCCCCTTCAATAAAGTAAAATGGTCGGATCCTTAGAGTAAATGACTTTTTATAATTATATCGCAAAAACTCTTTTCATATTTTTATATTATCCACTAAAATATTTTTTAAATAAAGTTTCTACAACGTTTCTACAAAAAGTTGATGTTTGCTCTTTCGGAGCACCTGAGTTCACTCTTGTTACGATCTGAGTTCATGTTGATGATTTCCGTTCGGTTGAGTTTGTGTGTTTGTGTTTCTACGTGGTGTTCTTGTTCTAGTTTACCGGCTTCGTCGTTCCGCTTTTGGACTTTTGACACTCGAATGCCCCATAGGTGCCTCTTTGCTTCTTTAAATGTTGGTTAAAAGATAGTTCATAAAATAGAAAAACTCAGACCTACCAAATGTGTCTAGTTTAAAAACGCTATCAGAAAATCCCATCGAAATTGAAGATATAAATATCAACGATAAATACTGGAAGGATGGATCCCAAAAAATCCAAATGATTAAATTAGCGACGCTTATAATTGTTGCCAAAGCAACATCTAGTTTTTTTGGTAGATATTTTACTGTCTTTGGTAAAATTTGCAAAAAGATCGTATTAGAGACAGCAAAGGCTCCCATGACGTAGCCAACCATACCAATTCCATATCTACACGATATATATGCCTGTAAAGTAAATGAACCATAGTTGTAGTTTTAATATTGCACCCCTGGTCCATGTTATTTCTGTTGGAGGAGTTCAAGCGAAATGAACAAATTTCCCAATCAAAGAGGTATAAATTCTAACTTTAGAACATGCACATGTTTATTTTATTGCTGTTGACTTCCATATTCTCAATGCTTGATTTTTTTCTCCTTTTCGATTGTATTTTTTGTTGTGCGTTTTTTTCTTCTTTGAGTAATATTTGCTTTTCTTTTTATTCTATTCTTTTTTAACCTAGTCCTGTTCCTGAGCTATATTACATTTTTACCTTTAATTTATTGGGCTAAAATTATACTTTCCACCCTATAATTTTCTATCTGCGTTATCCGGGAAACATGATCTGATCTACTGTATATTTCCTAAAAGTGTGTATGGGAGAGGATGTTGGGCTGCAGCGACTTTATCGACATACCAGAGTGTAAATGGCAATTGTTAAAGGTAAAAAACGGACATATCGCAGACTGAAGGTAACAATCGACCTTTAAAAGGTAACTCACGAAGCTTTTTTAAATGAATATGATAACTATTTTAGCAACACAAATGAAGACTCGACGACGGGTAGAGGTAAGTGACAAGTGATCGATTGAGCTGTATTCAAACTAGAGCCTTACTGAAAACAGCTGGCCACCAATCTCACTTTCACTGTCCTCATTCGTGTTTAATGGTGCCTCTCGGACTTATGCCATTCGAATGCCTCCTTGGTGCTTCCTTGCTTCTTAAGGAAAACACAACTTACCTTTGTAAAATCTGCGTAAACAATAAGTATCATAATTGATGTCGATATAGCGTAAGGCAGAAACAAAAGTAACTTTACATCAGCCATCGCCGTAAACATGGAACAAAAGGAGTTAGCTATGCTTCTGTTTTGTGTTTGTTTACTCTTTGGCAGTGGAGGTAGAAATAGTACGACGAGAATCACTCCGATTACGTCAAAGGTAAGATAAGCTGCCATAAGCTGGTAAAGTGTTTCTTTTGTTGGCATCGTTATGCTCCTTGTTGCATTGTGATCTCGAGTACCTTCAACTTTCATCAAAACACCACATGGATATGTTATATTTTCTTGTTGGCTATAAACATCATCTCTGAATATAATGGAAGACACTATACTTCCAACAGTGAAGGCTAAACCCATAAGTGCAAAAAATATTCCGTTAACTTTACTAAGGGTATGTTCAAGAAGTTTATTTGTTGTCTTGGAAATTTGATTTGCCGAGGCCGTTAAGAACAACCTTTGAGAAATCCACAACGGTCCAGTTACTAATCCTAGTAAAAGAGATGATGGAATGAGAGTTTCAAATCGTGGGTAAAAATTACTGCATACGTATATAACGTGAATAACGAACGCTGCAATGACGCATACTTTCCCACCAATAAGTTTTAACACCAAGGGACCCAAGCTCGAGGAAATTATTGATCCGGCATAAATAGAAGCTAACGACTTTGTTCCTAGTCCTTCTGTCATGTTCAAACTAGACTGCAATGCTTGTAATGACATAAAGGCAGAAAAAACAAAGAAAAACGCTATTGATATAACCATTGTACATTGGTATGGACTTTCAATGTTGTCTTTCTTCTCCACGGTTGCGCTCAGAGCTAAGTGTAGTTTCATCTTTTTCATAATCATGGGCACTTTCTCTAAAATATGCAATCAAAATAGTTTGATAATCTTTAAAATCTTAAAATCAGCTGACTCCACATCCGATGTTTAATTCGGTTTTTAAACTAATAACAAGAGACTTTAAAGACACAACTTTTAACCTACAGAGAAACAAAAATAACAAATAGGGAACTAGTCGATATATAAATAACTTTTTTGATCGGACTGGCTTTTGAATCATCTGCATTTTAATTTAGACCAAATTGCATAATAGGGAGCAGTCACCTCTGAACACAAGAAGGTTGCTAGCTGTTTTGGGGCAAGCGCAGCGAAGCCCTATGGAGTCCATAGAGTAGTGATGATTTTCGCGGTTTTTTTTTCAGTCTAGACGGAGTGATCTTCCTGCATCCAGTCTGGAAAAAATGCTTCATTTTCTATATTACTTTTCAATATTTGTTAACATGATACGCACTTTTATAAATCTCCATTTTTATTGGAATTTTATAGGATCGGAACAAGTTTTATTTTTTCCTTTGCATTTTACATGACGAACTATTTGGTTTAAAGCGATAGAATATAAATTATGTATTCATCTAATACTTGATTGGTTCGTATAAATAGTTCTCTTATTTGATTGGTCAACGCAAGGATACGGTCTTGTTCATTCATAAATTCAGTACCTAATGCACATCAATGGGACGAGTGCATTTTAATCGGAGGGGTGTTTCAATCGATACCGTTTGTACAAGTGTGCAATTGTGATCATTAACTTTGAGCGCATCTGCAAACCATCCTTTGTTCGCTCACCAAAAAAGTTATTTCGCAAACAATTTGAACAATATACTTTAACAGAGAATAAATCTTTTAGTTCTTATGTATTTCGCTTGCCTTTAAACGCTTTAGCGCTTTGAGTTACTCTCAAATGTTATTAAATCTGTTGTCTAGCGAACACGTATAATACATATCACTATCTTATATTACATGTACATGTCATGTTTGAGTATTAACATAATTTCAATATATGTGTACACGGCAAATTTCACCAAAACCTTAATCCACGATATGCTAGTGACCTTCGGGAACGTAGTGCACTGAGGGTTACGTTATCGTATCAAAATATAATCGATTGCTTTGCATGTATACATTTTGTACATTTATTGCAGAGCATGCTGTTTATGTAAATTTGTCTATCAACTAAGACCAAAGCTAATTGAAAGACTTTTCTGTCTGTATACGTTTTTTATTGAAAAAGGCAACGTTATGTTTACAATTGTATCTTGCGCGAGATAATTTGCCCCGACAAATCTGCTTTATTTCATTTCCTTTTTTTTTGTTGTTGAAATATTTAGATAAAAAGGGTTAAGTTAGAATAATTCTTAGTGGACATTAGAAATATTTCCAAACAGCTACCTATGAAGTTTTATATTACTTAATTTGGCTTGTGTTTGGTTCACCACATGAAAACTCTTACAAAAATTATACCATGCAATGTATATATGTCATGATAACACAAATTAATACTTACACTTAATCCTAATTCTGTAACAGAGCTATATAAGTCTTAAACTTACGATTTTATATTGGCAGGTGGGAACATGTCGGTCAAAATATGTCTAAAGATACATGTTTAGAATGTTACAAGATAAGAATTGTCCATTAATGGGACAGAACGATTAAATCTTTCTTTCAAATCAGCTTTATTTTTAAGCATTGCGTAGTATCATTTTTATCAAGTTAGGAACCGACCAACTTGAGGCGGGATTCATATTCATATTTTGATTTGATAGAAAACAGCTTTTATGCTTAGATTGCGGAAAATATTTATTCTTAAAGGCATACTTTTTGTTCATTATCAGCATTATTTTTTTATAGCAAACGTCCTTCTTCTGTGTATTATTTTTATCCTCTGCTGCCAAAACAAGTCTTTCATCATCAGGATTCAAAATGGTTAACGAACGTATCAAGGCCTTTCCTTTAGATAAAATAATCGGTCCCTTCTCAGTATAAATTGTGGAAGAGTTTGACATTACTGTATATACGTCTCTTGGACAGTCACATAGTACATGTATATAGAGTATATGATTCAAGTTTAAACAAAATATAAAGTGGTAAAACCTGATTTATTTTGTAAATGAGCTAGATATCAGTCCGATTAAAATTTCATCTCTTGACTTCAACTTGAGATATATGATATAGGGGCCGTATTTTAATAAGTCTGACAAAAGTAACACAAAAACAGTGCGTGTCTTGAAGCATGTCGTGCAAACCAAAGCTAAAGTAAATATAAATATCAAATCAATTTATCTTACCGTTACAGATGCTATTCATACAAATTCATTACTTTAAAACATGGTATATGTGCAGCTGTTACGTGAACAAATGATTAATCTATACAATGAAACGTCGTCTGAGGCGTATATGTACATGCAATTAAACTAACAAAAAACAATGCCGTGATTATTCTTTATACATTCTGTGTTCTAATGCTGTACTGAGAGTCGTTGGTGTAGTGGTAAACGCGATGGGCTACCAACACCAAGGTTCATGGTTCGATCCTTGTCATGGGTGAACATATCATGAACCAATTTTCCTACTCTCGTTCGATTCCATTTATAAGGATGCTTTCATGTAAAGATGTTTGTCCTTCGGAAGGAACG
Organism: Arcuatula senhousia; assembly: GCA_963971305.1. Classification (NCBI taxonomy): domain Eukaryota; kingdom Metazoa; phylum Mollusca; class Bivalvia; order Mytilida; family Mytilidae; genus Arcuatula; species Arcuatula senhousia. Next base: position 34,526,244 of record OZ020308.1, read on the forward strand.
AAAAACAGGTTGTCCCGTGTATGGGGATAACAATTCCCTGTATACGTTGGAAATTCCTTTGTAGAGTTCGATAAGAGTAGCAAGGTTTGCTTCAAAGACCTTTGCATAAACTGCAAACTTGAAACGGGTTGACATCAGAATACAGCTTGTTTTCAAGTTTATTATTAATATATAAGGTTAAATTTAACTAAGACTCTACTGAGTAAATATACTCTCTCAAAAAAGAAACGCAAAATGCAAAAATTTTGAAATTACATCGCATACAAAAGTCGAGTTTTATATCATCAATTGTTGCAATATCATTATGAAATTTTACTTGGCAATTGTAAAGGGACCATATTTTCTTTAATTGCAAAAACTTTCATAAAATGTCGACAAATCGAGTGCGCATACCAATCAGAATTATGTCATGCAAGACAGTTCGTTTGCAAGACACATGAGACAGTACTCAAACTGCCATCCCCATACTCAAAAAGAACGTTCCGTACAAGATTTCAATATCATTCTTATAACCCTCTTTCCGTGGTTTTTGATCGCGCAATAAGGCGTTTGCGCATATGCAGACCCAATTTAATCAGTAGATGCACGATTTTTCTTAAGATCAAAATTTTTAGAAGGTCTTTAAAAAGCAAAAATGTGTTTTACGTTGGTAATGTTATTGGTAAGGCATCTCATGTACCCATTTGACTCTTGATGCACTACACTCCGCTCCAACCGATATGTCGTGTACGGGGGAAATTCACGCCTCGTGTTGAGTCTAATATCAACCACTTAAGACGTAATCATCGTTATGATAATTATGGTATCAAAGAAAGAAAGATTTTTGCATGGTTATGGAACCAAAAAAGTAACCATTTCAAATATCGGTTACCAGAAGTACTGGCTGTTAGCTAAGACTATCAATTTTTATGATTTTTCAAAGTTGGATAAGCGCAAGCGCTAGCGCCACTCGATGTTTTTTAAAAAACGTGGGGTAAGGGAGCAAAGGCTTCAATTTGTGTGAAAATGGGAGCCAGAAGATCGTATGCAGCGTTTTTTTAGGAACCGAGAGAACACAAGTGAAGTCGTAATTTTATCATTTAGTCGGTATTACTACAGGTGTCGTTGCGCCTTTGTTGGCTGGTAAATTTGAATTTTGCTTATATCAAACGTAAGATTAATCATGTTTCTGCAAAATTTCACATTCGTACGACAATTTTTAGTTGAAATTCAACAGTTTTTTATTTCAATGGTATTTTTAATATCTTTATATATATGTTGCGTTACTTTTTTGAGAGAGTTTATTTTAAGACATGTTTAGAGATATTCTTATCTTAAAGCATATTGATTAAAACGCAATTCTCCATTATTCTCGCATGTGAATTGTGAGAAAAAAAACGATTGTCCAACGTACAATATGTTGCTTGGTTAATCTTAATTCAAAGTTCCGTTAATGAGTTAGTGACCATTACTGTTAAAACATGATTAGTGTGATTGATCCCAAATTTTTAAACAATTTAGAATTTAACAATCGGGAATATCAATAACAAAAAATTATTAGAAATTTAATTGGTAAATTCGTCTCTTACAAGTCTTACGACCAGGCTTGTGATTTTCCTCTGGACCTCTGGTCTCTAGCAGCGGTGATCGACCCAGTGATTTCAAAATACAAATTTGGTTATACTGTATATCGATATTCTCATCAGCAGCATTTGAATCAAAACATTGGAAGGTAAAAAACAAAAGTATTGAATGAAAAGTTCTCAAAGCCAACAAAATCCAACAAGAAGCCAAATCCAGCACCGAGGATATCGACCATGTGCAGTACAAGGAAAGAAAACTGGTGTTTAAAACAATTTAGAATTTAATAATCGGGAATTTCAATAACAAAAATATATTAGAAATTTAATGGTCAGATAAGTCTATCGACCAGGCTCGTGTTTACCCTCGGGGAGCGGTTATCGACCCAGTGATTTCAAAATACAATACCATAACTGGTATAAAATCGGTTAATTTTATTATGCTGTATATCGATATTTCAAGGAGCAACCTCTCATCAGCAGCATTGAAGTAATCAAAACATTGAAGGAATTTTACGTGTCAGAATTTCAATAATCATTGAGAATTTTAGTTTTAGAAGCAATTTTTCTAATGAAAAACAGTGCATCCACAATTTAAGGATTATAACAAAATTTCTCTACAGATGCTTTTGTTTTCCTCAAATAAGTGTGAACTGGATAAAACAGAACCTGATTTTGGATTTTTTTTAACTCATATTACTGTTTTTCAAAAATTTCGAATGAGACTTTGTCCGTTTCCAGAAATGATTTTTCATCGTTTAAAGTCACATCCACTTTTTCCTTCTGGTCTTTTGATCTCTGAATCTCAAGCTCTCTAGTCCATTTGAACTGAAGTACACCATAGAGGCAAATTGATATGGCAAGTAGTGATAGACAAAACACAACCTTAGTAAATACACATAAATAACTTGATGTCGCAAAGTAGACAGTCCATGCTATTCCTCTCCAAAATTGAAGATTGGAAAAGGCTGTCTCTTTCTTTTCAGGAAATAACAATGGAATTTTAGCTGAAACAGAAACAATGTTAAATTATTTTACATTTTTCAGGTAAAAGTGAATGATGATTAGTTGTGTTGAAAGTAGCTGGAGTTTTCAACTTTCAGAACTCTTGAATAAACACTCATTTTTTTCCTCGATATCAGTCATTCAACAGTATGTCAGATGAAATGATTCGTGATTATCTAAATTAGTTTTAGTTGTTCGTTGTACTGAGATAATTGCCTTACCATCGCGTTTGTGTCTTGTGTATATATATCAAACCCAAAGATCGCAATTGAAGAGGAATGTTTAACGCTTAAAACTGGTTTAACCAATCATTTAAATGCCTGAACCAAGTCAGACCTTTGCAATCTTTCTGATTGTTGTACTAAGATGATCATTTTATCCCTGTTATGTCTCACGGTAATGTTGCGAATGGTGTTACTACTAGACCCTAAGATTGCAATTGAATAGGGAGGTTTGGGACGCCATAAAACCTGGTTTAACCCACTATTTCATTTGTAATGCTTGTACCAAGTCAGGACCATGGTGATCTATAATTTACCCGGTGTGCCTTCCATGTTTTGTCTTTTCACTTGGACATCCTCAACGTTCGGTAATTTGTTATTACCTTCAATTTCTCTAGCAAATGAGAATAATCATTAAAGCTCGTTAGTTTTGTCATTACCAATATAACGGGATTCATTATTTATCAATCGTGAAGTATACGCACTACATATGGAAGTGAGTATGTTACTTTTTTATAAAGTATAAGTTATAATTTAATAATTTAAATCGTTTTAATTTTTCGATTCATCTTACACTAATATGACCATCTCAGTCAAATGAGACAATGACCCTTCAGTATAATATGGACAGAGTTATTATTTAATTTATGACTTACCAAAGATATCTATTTTATAGACACTTTCTGAGAATCCTGCTAACACTGCTACCAAGAATACAAAGGGTAAATGTTCTTTTGTTGGGTTCCAAATTAACCAAAGTCCCATGTATAAGAAATATATGACTGTTCCCATGGCAACCAATATGTAACCATGGACACATTTCGCTACTTTTGGCAATATTTTCATAAATATCGTAATTGAAAGGCAAAACGAAGCCATCACATAACCAACCATTCCAATACCAAAAGGACAAGCAACGTACGCCTGAAAGACAACCATAATATGTAGTAATAAGAGAATCAAAACATATATAGATTGGTTACAACAGTCAATCAATAATATACTTTATTATACCTCAGTAGTGTTTTTCTTTAATAAATGTGTATACAATATTTTCACTATTTTTTCTGTTTTCTAGCTTTGAACTATTGACCGGTCAATAGTTTCCGAACTATTGCCCTCGCCACAACTATTTGGCCTCTGACGTCATTAAGCCCCGCCTTTAGCCAATCGTTTTCTTTATTTCATTTTGATTGATTTATTCATGTTACGTCACACTACATATAATTAATTGCACGTGTTTTCCGTGTTAAACTTTTATAAGTACTTTCAATGCAACTTTTTAGTACGTTTTTTAAAAATGATTGATTTTTTATCATTATTATATATGCATTTTTAAATGGTCAAATATTATAAACGTTCTCATCTGTTGTTTCTTTCGGTATAATAAAATACTTACTGACTGGGTATTCGGGAAATAGATATATTATTTTCCCTCGGAGACAACTGTTGCCTTCGGCTACGCCTCAGGCAATAGTTGCACCTCGGGGAAAATAATCTACCTATTTCCCTCATACCCAGTCAATAAGTATAAAATATTGTAGAGAGAGCGTGTTTTCATAGTTCGTTACAACAGTTACAATTTGTGCTATTGAATTACTGCTAGACACTTAGAGCGTGATGATAAGCATCCTTACTGTTCCAAGGCGAGATCAGAACAAGTTGTATAATTACTGAATCACGTGACATTTCGTCATTTCTTGTCGAATGCCACTGACAACACACGTATTTTGAAGATATCTGAAAAATATACTTTAAAATAGTATTCCGGTTCATAGTTTGTATTATTGCAATTGTATTGTACTTTGAATTTAACTACCTATTTTTTTTATTTGATTTCGTGTTATGACGTTCAAGGGTGTATTTTTCGCTCGGTATTTTTTTCTTTGTTTTCTAAAATTGTTGTTCAATAAATATGACTTTGAGCACCTATTTTGCTTAAAGTTTCTTATTCTATTTTTAACATACCTTTGCAAAATCAGCGTACAAAAAGAAAGGTAAAAGTCCTGTTGCTACAATATATGGTAACAACAATACAAGTTTCATATCTGATAAAGCCGAAAACATGGAGTAAAGAGATTTTCCAACCGTCTTATTTTGAATCCATTTACTCTTTGGTAATGGGGGTAAAAAGAATATCGTCAAAAGCAAACCTATGACGTCAAACGCAAGATATACTGAAATCAACTGGAAAATAGTTGCTTGTGATGGTTTAAAAATGTCTGAATCGATTGTTGTGGAGTTGGATGGTACCTTTTTGTCACAATCGAGAACACCACATTGAAATGTAATATTGCTTTTGTAAAGGTAGATATTGTTTCTAAATATAACAGACGATACAATACTGCCAACTGCAAACGCAACACTATGAATCGAATAGAACACACCGTTGAGACGATTTAAAGTATTTAATATTTTCTTTTCATGTTTCTGAGATGTTGTGGCCGCACAAGAAGTTAAATATAGACTCTGGCATATCCATAAAGGGCCTGTTACAAGTCCTAGAAGCACGGAAGATGGGATCAAAGTGAAAAAACGCGGATAAAAATTACTCCCAACATATAAAGTATGACCTAAAATTGCTATAATCGTACACAGTTTGCCGCCGATGACTTTAATGCCCAATGGAGCTACAATACACGATATTAAAGATGCAGCGTAAACGCATGCCAACGATTTTGTCCCCAATCCTTCCTCAATGTTCAAACTTGACTGCAAGGCTTGAATAGACATGAATGCGGAAAAAACAAAGAAGAATGCAAATGACAGGATATATGTGCATTGTATTGGATTCTGTATTTTTTCTGTCTCTTCCAACGTGTGAAGTGTCAGATGGAATCGCAATCTTAATTTGGAGGACATAACTTCTGAAAGGAGAGAAAAGAAAATTTTAAAGCATAACTATAACGGTTATATGTTTGTTCTTGCTAAAACATCAACACAAAAATTGGTTTAGCCTTTTTATCACCTGTGACAAGCATATTGCTAACACAGGGTTATGTAGCTACAATACTGTAGCTCCTTTAAAATCTTTGGCGGATTCCGCCAAATCAAAAATGTTCAACAAATTTAAGCTTTTCAAAAAGCTGGGGAAGCTTCGCCGTAGCGTCATTTAAAGGAAAGATAAGTGTATATTAGTTAATATTTAAAAAAAATACAAGTCAATGGTCTACCAGAACTTTATAGAATGCATCAGGAACATGCCTTTAATTACAATGCATAATGAATATTATCGTGATATTGAAACGTTACTATATATGGAAGACACATGTTGCATCCGACTTTTGATAGTTGGTAAACAAAATAAATGGGTTTCGTGTACCGGTACACACTTGTATGACACAATAGAGCATTATAGGAGGTAGCTTAATGTACATGTACGTGCCTATAACATTTATAGACACGTACATTTAGCTACTTCCTATAATGATAATTATACAAGAGGCTCCCAGGAGCCTGAATCGCTCACCTGGTCTTGATGTCAACCCTATGAAGACTTTTGTATAGCTAAATGAGCTGAATGTTTATAAGCATGAAAAATCTTTTCTCTATTTGCAATTGCTTTCATTCTAAATAATCAAAAAAACACTAAGGGGCTGTAACCCCTATAAGGGGTTATCAGACAACTTCGACCCTATGGAGACTTTTGTAGAGCTAAATGAGCTGAACATTTAAGCAAGCAACAGCTTTTCTCTATCTGCAATAGTTTTTATTCTTTAAGCCAAAAACACTATTTTTGCCTTTAAGGGGCTGTAACCCCTATAAGGGGTCATCTGACAACTTTGACCCTGTGAAGACTTTTGTAGAGTTTAATGAGCTGAACATTTTAGCAAGCAACAGGTTTTCTCTATCTGCAATAATTTCATTCTATAGGCCAAAAATACCATTTTTCACCTTTAAGGGGCTGTAACCCCTATAAGCGGTCATCTGACAACTTTGACTTTATGGAGACTTTTGTAGAGCTAAATGAGCTGAACATTTAAGCAAGCAACAGCTTTTCTCTATTTACAATAGTTTTTATTCTTTAGGCCAAAAACACTTTTTTTCGCCTTTAAGGGGCTGTAACCCCTATAAGGGGTCATCTGACAACTTTGACCTTATTGAGACTTTTGTAGAGCTAAATGAGCTGAACATTTAAGAAAGCAACAATTTTTCTCTATCTACAATAGTTTTCATTCTATAGGCCAAAAACATGCAAAAACGCTATTTTTCACCTTTAAGGGGCTTTAACCCCTATAAAGGGTCATCTGACAACTTCGACCCCATGGAGACTTTTGTAGAGCTAAATGATCTGAACATTTTAGCATGCAACAGCTTTTCTCTATCTACAATAGTTTTCATTCTGTAGGCCAAAAACACTATTTTCGCCTTTAAGGGGCTGTAACCCCTATAAAGGGTCATCTGACAACTTTGACTCTATGGAAACTTTTGAAGAGCTAAATGAGCTGAACATTTAAGCAAGCAACAGCTTTTCTCTATCTACAGTAGTTTTCATTCTATAGGCCAAAAACATGCAAAAACGCTATTTTTCACCTTTAAGGGGCTGTAACCCCTATTAGGGATCATCTAACAACTTTGACCTTACGGAATCTTTTGTAGAGCTAAATGTGCTGAACATTTAAGCAAGCAACAGGTTTTCTCTATTTGCAATAGTTTTCATTCTATAGGCCAAAAACACTATTTTTTGCCTTTAAGGGGCTGTAACCCCTATAAGGGGTCATCTGACAACTTTGACACAATGGAAACTTTTGTAGAGCTAAATGAGCTGAACATTTAAGCAAGCAACAGCTTTTCTCTATTTACAATAGTTTTCATTCTATAGGCCAAAAACATGCAAAAACGCTATTTTTCACCTTTAAAAGGCTGTAACTCCTTTAAGGGATCATCTGACAACTTCGACCAAATGGAGACTTTTGTAGAACTTTTGATGCTGAAGCAGTAGCGTGGCATCAGATTTCATCTATCTCTTTATTTTTGATTTACAAGCCAAAAACAGTAGTCTGACCCCCCTGGTCTATTTTTAGTAATGGTGGCCATGTTTTTTGACGGATCAAAAATTGAAACACAATTTTGGTGTAGGACACCCTAAGGATCATTCATACCAAGTTTCATTAAATTTTGTTCAGTAGTTTCAGAGGAGAAGATTTTTGAAAAAATGGTTAACAGACGACAGAGGACGACGACGACAGACGACAGACGACGACGACGGACGCCAAGTGATGGTAATAGCTCACATTTCGGTCCAGGTGAGCTAAAAAGGACTATGACCATCTGTGATACATGTATATTACTTTCACGCAACAGTCTTAAGATATTCGATAAACAAGAAGCAGAAGGGTTACGAAAAAAAATGCTTGATATAGAAGAAATCCATACTTGGCAAATGATATATAGTTACCGAAAAACTGCGATGAAAAAATTTTGTGACGCCACAGCACCACTTTGCAAGACCAGGGATACTGAAAAGGTGACTCTTATTTGTCGCTTTGCACACATTGCAAGTGAATTTTAAAATACACTGAACGTGCACAAGTATTGGTAACCCGTCCATAGTTGCAATTTAAAGCCAATGTGTCCTTTATTTGTATGCTGGAATAGCCCCTACCAGAAAAAAGACTTATAAGTATATATCTAACAACATGGCTAAAATATAGATGCTCACGAGTCAGATGAAGAGAAATGTGATGTAAAATGTACATGTACTTATTAAAGAACAACTTAAGTAAGTAACCATGAAACTATTATTAAAACAGACATGAAAAGAAACTAATATAGTATGTACTGATTCCATATGGAGCCGAACTTTTCAGAACGATGTCATTATGCTTTTATATTAACCCAAAGTGTTTATCAAAGAAAAAAAAGCTTATAGTTGGATGAAAAAACACAGCAAGAATCTAGACTTATAAATAATATGAAAATGTTGATTACAACAAAATTTATGTAATCCATTTTTGCTCGGCGATCAATAAATATCACGTGATCAACTATTTTAATGGATTTGTCAATGCAATTTTAATCAACGGTAAACATCAAATTGTACCGTGTCCAGTTCTGCAGTGCACAAAATGGCCTTATCATGATCAAATCGTCTCTTCTCAGTTTCTGATTCACGAAAATAGTTATTGGGTAAGCCAATGAAACGATATGTTACTTTTGCAATCTTATTAAACAGCCAATCAACGCGTTCATAAGTGATTGATTATTTCTAGATGGCGTGAATATCCTATGAAATTAATAGCTTCGCACCTTGATGGGAAGCAAAGAGCTATATTATTGTAGCTAAGGGTTATGTTGCTCTTCGGTTGTTTACGTGACTTAAGAAATTTTACAGAAGACATCTGTTATTCTATCTCAAAGATGAACAGTGGGTGTGTTGGTGCGATTTATCGACGTACCTGGCAACAAAAATGAACAGAGATGTAGGTTTGACATAGAGGGTTATAGCTACAATAATGAAGCTCCTTTAACATTTTTGATTGGGCCAAATCAAAGATGTAAAGGAGCTACATTATTCAATCAAAAATGTTAAAGGAGCTACATTTTTGTACAGTATTGTAGATAAGAGGGTCGGTAAACAGAGATGTTGGTTTGATATATAGACGGTTAGTATATAGTTGCCCTTTAGCGGGTTTTACCCACATTGAATAGATAACTAGCAACGTGCTCTTGGAAGCAAGAACTGTTTACTCTCCCAGAGCATCTGAGTTTACTTTGTAGATCTCATTTCGACGAGAGCTTACGTTGCTAATTACGGTTGGTGTCTAATATCTACAAGAAACTATGACATTTACCCACTTGCCCAACACAAAGATGCATATCCGCAATGTGTCTGTTGGTAATAATTGTATAAAGTTGAAGAATGATCTTGAAATTCAGATAACACAAAACAGGCACCTCTATAGCGTGACGGACAGAAGGGTGGTCGGATGTAATGACTCGACATCTAGACCTGTTTTCGCCTACGGCACGTCACGAAACACTATAGATCTCGTTTCGACGTGAGTTTACGTTGCTAATTACGGTTGGTGCCTATGAAATTTACCCCTCTTCCCCAACAAAAAGGTGCATATCTGCAATTTGTCTGTTGGTAACAATTGCATTACGTTGAAGAATGATCTTGAGATTCAGATTACGCAAAACAGGCACCTCTATGGCATAATTATAAGGCACGGACAGAAGGAAGGATGCTCGGATGTAGTGACTCGAGTATTACACCTGTTTTAGTCTACGGCATGTCACGAAACATGCGAGAATGTCTCGGTTAACCTCGCATTTCTAACCATTTCTAAGAAGTAAAGGTGTACCAAAGGGGTAATCAAACTCGTTAAACCGAAAACACAAAGACAAAATCGGTAGACAAAAAAATGATCATAACGAATTTTTTTGCAATATACATACTATATTATAATTAACAAGAAGCTCCCAGGAGCCTGAATCGCTCACCTGACACATGTGCCTGAAGTAAAGTTTATTAGGCAAAATCTATTTGAAATTGAAAGGGTCATAAGTTTAAGAAGCGGTCATCTGACAATATGGTTAAACTAAATGTAGTAATGATTGTACAATGTAATATTTTAGCAATTATAACCTTTTAGTAATTTTCTTTACTTCAACATTCTTAGAGGAATAACCTTAAAAAATGTTGACCTTATTTCATATTTTGTAGATCATGATGTGATTAACAATATGCAATTCACATTTCTTAAATATCTCAAATATAGATTATAAGATTTAGCTTAAAACATTTTTGTAAGTGCAAAATTCATAGAAAATTAAAATAAAAGGGCTATAACTCCTACATGGGTTGTTGGATCTTCTTCAAAATTTCAGAGCTAGTGGATCTTGAGGTGCTGATCACTTTTGTTCTCAATCGAAATTTAAAAATCTGTCACCGTCTTATTTGCAAAAGACTGTGATTTTCCCCTATGTTCTATTTTTAGCCACGACTGCCATGTTTTACCACCAATTCAAAATCCCCAGTTCTATACACCAAGGTAAAGTGAGACTGATATTCGACGTTCGATATTCGATATTCAATTTTTTTAAATATCAAACTGAATATCAAACGGTTAAATTTACCGTTTGATATTCATTCGATATTCATTTATCGTTTTTTCTTAGTGAAAACATATAGTGAATATCAAAACGAATATCAAACGGTAATTTTTTTAGGTTCGATATTCATTTGACATTCGTATCGGTCGAGGTTTGTTTTGTGAATATCAAATGAATATCGAATGAATATCAAACAAAAGTTAATTTACGTTCGATATTCATTTTACGTTCGTTTTAGGTCTAGTTTTGTTTTGCGAATATCAAATGAATATCGAATGAATATCAAACAAAAGTTAATTTACGTTCGATATTCATTTTACGCTCGTTTTAGGTCTAGTTTTGTTTTGTGAATATCAAATGAATATCGAATGAATATCAAACAAAAGTTAATTTACGTTCGATATTCATTTTACGTTCGTTTTAGGTCTAGTTTTGTTTTGTGAATACCAAATGAATATCAAATGAATATCAAACAAAACTTAATTTACGTTCGATATTCATTTTACCTTCGTTTTAGGTCTAGTTTTGTTTTGTGAATATCAAATGAATATCAAATGAATATCAAACAAAACTTAATTTACGTTCGATATTCATTTTACGTTCGTCTTAGGTCTAGTTTTGTTTTATGAATATCGAATGAATATCAAACAAATGTTAATTTACGTTCGATATTCATTTTACGTTCGTTTTAGGTCTAGTTTTGTTTTGTGAATATCAAATGAATATCAAATGAATATCAAACAAAACTTAATTTACGTTCGATATTCATTTTACGTTCGTCTTAGGTCTAGTTTTGTTTTATGATTATCGAATGAATATCAAACAAAAGTTAATTTACGTTCGATATTCATTTTACGTTCGTTTTAAGTCTAGTTTTGTTTTGTGAATATCAAATGAATATCAAATGATTATCAAACAAAACTTAATTTACGTTCGATATTCATTTTACGTTCGTCTTAGGTCTTTATTCACAAAACAAAACTAGACCTAAAACGAGCGTAAAATGAATATCGAACGTAAATTAACTTTTGTTTGATATTCATTCGATATTCATTTGATATCCACAAAACAAAACTAGACCTAAAACGAGCGTAAAATGAATATCGAACGTAAATTAACTTTTGTTTGATATTCATTCGATATTCATTTGATATTCACAAAACAAAACTAGACCTAAAACGAACGTAAAATGAATATCGAACGTATTAACTTTTGTTTGATATTCATTCGATATTCATTTGATATTCACAATCAAACCTCGACCGATACGAATGTCAAATGAATATCGAACCTAAAAAAATTACCGTTTGATATTCATTTTGATATTCATTATATGTTTTCACTAAGAAAAAACGATAAATGAATATCGAATGAATATCAAACGGTAAAATTTACCGTTTGATATTCAGTTTGATATTCAAAAAATTGAATATCGAATATCGAACGTCGAATATCAGTCTCACTTTACCTAGGTGTTCTATACACCTAATGCTAAGAAACAACTATACTAAGTTTGGTTCCAATTAGACTTAAAGTGTCAGAGGAGTTAACATTTTCAATGCAATGAGGAAATGCTGTGAAATTGCTCAATTTTGACCTTCTAATGGCGATAACTCCTACAATGAAAGGCCCTACAACATTGAACCTATTACATATTTATAGATCTTGATGAGCTTATCAATATGCAATTTAAATTTCTCAAATATCTTATACAGTTTTAAGATATTGAGCTTAACATGTGCAAAATTAGCAATAAAATCACAAAAAGGGCAATAACTCCTACATTGGTTATTGGATCTTCTTGAAAATTTCAGGGCTGGTAGGTCTTGAAGCACTTTTGTTCTCAATCAAAATTTAAAAAATCTGTCACCGTTTTTGAGTTATTTGCAAAATACTGTGATTTTCCCTTATGTTCTATTTTTAACCACAGCGGCCATGTTTTATGACCAATCAAAAATCCCCACACCAGTTCCATACACCTAATGCTAATAAAAAATATACCAAGTTTGGTTCCAATTGGACTTAAAGTGTCAGAGGAGTTATCGTTTTCAATGAATGAGGAATACTGTTAAAATGCTCAATTTTGACGTTCTAAGGGCAGGAACTCCTATAATAAAAGGTCCTACAACTTTGACCCTATTACATATTTTGTAGATCTTGATGTGCTTAACAATACTAGTATGCAATTTAAATTTCTCAAATATCTTGTATAGTTTTCAAGATATTGAGATACAGGTTCAAAAATTGCAAAGAATCCACAAAAAAGGCAATAACTCCTACATGGGTTGTTGGATTTTCTTCAAAATTTCAGAGTAGGTAGATCTTGAGGTACTGATTACATTTACTCTGCCAGAATTTTGATATCTGTAGCCATTTTTGAGTTATTTGTAAAAACTGCATTTTACCCCTATGTTCTATTTTAGCCACGGCGGCCATGTTTTACGACCAATCAAAAATACCTACATCAGTTCTAAGCACCAAATGCTAATGAACAACCATACCAAGTTTAGTTGCAGTTGGACTTATGGTGTCAGAGGAGTTAACGTTTTAAATAGTTTACGGACGACGGACGCCAAGTGATGACATTAGCTCACCTGACCCCTTGTAATTATTTGCAAAGGTGCTATGACATCTAGTTGCAGTAGTATAAATCATTGCACGCAAACATTTGATAAATTTAATACGTTATGTATTAGTTGGTGTTAAAATACATTAATAATTCAATCTTTAAAAAAATAGCACGGGTACAAAAGTACTTACATTTAATGCGTAAAACCAAATTACATAATATATCTGATATCCTTTGCACTTTACATATCTTTTATTGTAAGACAACTAACTTTTTTGTCATATACTTAGTATATAAATATAACTCTGTAATAAATATAACGCAGTAGATAAAAATAGAACTTTAATTAATGTTAGATGAGCACTCCAAACTTAATCAATCGCATATGATCAATCGGTAACAATAAACTGGTCCATTATGTTAAAAACAATACTAGTCAAATAAATATGTTCATACTTAAGTTTATTTATCATGGTTATTTATCAATGAAACAAAATGAAAAAATGAAAGTCATCGACCGTGCCCGATGTTAACACATGGCTAAGTTTATTTATCATGCTTTTTTATTAATGAAACAAAGTGAAGGTCATCGACCGTGCCCAAGGCTAACGTTAAGCGCGACTACACTGCTACTAGCTACAATAATGTAGCACCTTTGATATCAAGATTATTAGAACATCACTGTTTTGGAAGCGAGGCGAGGAACGACCCGAATGTATAACCCTGTGAGGAGTTTGCGACCGTGTCCTTTTCAAAAAGAAGAAGGAATTTGAGCGCTTCGGACCGGTACTTCATTGATAGGGGTGCTGCTAGAATTCTGAATCCCCACATTATTCATTTAATTAGCTATAGAAAATCTAATACCGATTTCATTTAGTTGTTCTTAAATGAAGACCTATTCCAAAATAAAGCTGTTATGTTTTAATCAAAATTTATTTCAGTTTTATTTTAAGTCATAAATTTTGGTTTTATTGTTATGTGTTGCCGGAAGGATCAATCTTACATTTTTCTATTAGTGGGTGATATACAAGTATACAAGTTTCACAACTATAAGTAATATTGGAGACGGATTTTTATCACATCGAGATAGATATTTGTCAAATTTTGAAACGAGCATTTGCGAGTAGGCGAGAGAAAAACCCCTGGATTTCCAAGGATGGGTTGATTCCAAAGGACCAGAAACTTTGGAAGACAAGAAAAGGGGAGAGGTGAGTAGGGTCGGAAAAGTTAGCCTATGTTGTGCATAACTTGGCGGTCCACAAAAGGATCTTTTATGTGCATGAAGCGTGGCACTCTCCACACACGTAGGCAAACTATGGTCAGCGGTCAGGGTTTCCATATCATAGACCTGGCACCCCTATTTAGACCTAGGGTACACACCTTGGTAGCTCTTTGGGCTAAGCACTAACCCGATGTTAGAATTCCAATACTCTTAGTCGCCTCTCACGATAAGTAAGGCTCTGCTGCGGGCCTATTCGACTCCCGGGCCAGCACGGGATATTTCTATGAGAGACAGACAAAATGATGTAAAATTGTACATACTACCGTAGTTTCATGTTGCCACCACTAGTAAGGTGAATTCACGAAAAAATGGTTTTGGTCAAGGTTTATGTTTCGATACGTTAAATTAAATCACAGTAATAGAAACCCGATACAAAACAGAATCCCAAATTGTTTACCTTTTTCTTCACTGGACAAAACATATCACATTTAAATGCCTTACCAAAAACCAAATAAACGTGAATCTTGGTAAGTTCCGCTCATCTCTCGTAAACTCCTCCAGGTGAGGCTTGCCAGGTATGGTTACTAGGACCTGATTTAAACGTAAACAATATGCGCGTTCGAATATTCTTTTTTATATGAAAAATGATATACTTTTCATGAAGAAACGTGTTGTGTATTTAAGTTTGGGAAAAATGTTTCCATATGTACAAATCTCTCATTATTATAAAGCAGAATGTTCAAAGTTCGAATAAAATTCATAGGCTACAATACCGATCAAATCTAAATATTTTTTTTTCTTTTACTGTATGATCCAGTACCTTTAACCATTTAAAGAGAGAAAAAGGTCTGAAACCAACTCACCTTAATATCAGTTTTATGCAACGTCAACGGAATAAAAAATATCAGTTACTGTGACCGTAGATATTACGTCATATGACGCGTTCAAAAACATGCTATCAATGACGTTAGTTTTTATTGTCAGATTGCTGTTTGATGCTTTCGCGTAGCTACAATTGAGTGAATTGGTGTTTTACTCCCTTTCAACAATGTAGGTTATAAAAAGTCCCTTGCAGGGCCCGGTAGGCGAAAAGGTCCGCATCAGCGCTAAGCTTGTCGGTAAAACTCCACTAAAGAGTGCACAGGAACCTGAAATCGGGTCAAGCCGCTTAGCCAACAAAGCGTCTTGGGATGTGTGCTGAATTTTCCGCCCATTCCCACCTCTCCCCTTTTCCTGTAGTCTCCAAAAATTAAGGCTTCCCACTCCACCAACATATTTCTTTATCATCATCATTTCATGTTCATTTTATCAATCTTATCATGTTCATATGGGATGAGCATTTAACCGATGTAAGTATCCTTAGACCCTAAGTTCGACAAGCTATGCAGCGAGCTTATTTGCCACCCGTGGGAGCGGTACTATTTCAGTCACATGACTTTGGTCAAAAATCAAACTGACATTCTGACTGGAAGCGCTTTTTAGCTCACTTGGACCAAGGGTGAGCTACAGCCGTCACTTGGCGTCTGTCGTCGTCTGTCGTCCATTCACAATCTTTCACAAATCTTCTCCTTTGAAACTACTGAACATATTTTAATGAAACTTGGTATGATTGATCTTTCGGGTGTCCTGCACAAAAGTTTCGATCCGTCAAATAATATGGCCGCTGAATATATGGGGTAGACAATGTATAAGTGGCACTGTCTACTCCATATACCCGGTATTCATTTCTTCCTTTCATTCTAAAATCCGAATATACTACTGGCGGGGGACCGTGAGAGGAGAATAATTATAGTATAACTAATGAGGGGTGGCGAATATCAATTTTAATGTCACGAGTCTCGAATAACGCCAGGATTCAACAAGTGCGCGGAACTTGTTCCGCGCACCAAGTTCCGCGCACGAGTTGAATCCCCAAGCGTTATTCGACACCAGTGTCATTAAAACCCCGAATTAGTTATACTATTTATTATATAGATGATTTAGATAAACGTGACAAATCGATCATCAAATAATGAAAATGAAAGAAATTATTGATTGATGAATTGTGTATTGCGCACTAATCTATGTTACGTATTTTTCGCGGGAAACTTCACGAGGGTTAGATAAATCCTGTAATTAACTCCGTGAAATTGTAGAAATTTATTTAACTCGGAAATCACGATATTTCATCTATATCTATATAATAAACAGCGGATAAAAACAAAATTGGTAACCGGGAGAAAAGATATAAGTGTACTCAAGGACAATTCAGCATTTAACATATGTATAGGTTATGGATTGTATTTTTTAATAGTTCTATTGGACTATCGGTCTAGTGGGTTGGCGGATTATTGGACTGTCGGACCAAAAGACTGTCAGACTATAGGACTGAAGGATTATAGTTCTGGTCCGGTCAACTTAGTATATGTAAGGATATGATAATACCTGTCTTCATGATTAAGTACGAGCGAAGCGAGTGGTGCTATGTTTTCTTATCTGAAATGAAACTGTCTCTATTTGTTATCTTATTAATGAAAACCACTGGATTTCTATTTTTCCTTAATACACATATGACCACCTTAAGTTTAGCGCTGGCAAACAGTCCAAAAATATAAACAGTGTATGATTTTTGACAATTTAAAGAAGAGGAAATTAGGAAAAACCAATACTCGTAGTCAACAGACTTGAGTTAGACTGCTGTCTACCGTTTCACCTATTTGTTTCTTTGTTAAAAGTCTTAAACAGGTAATTTCTTTGGACTGTCTTCAGTTTGCCAGTGTTAACGATAGCTGGTAATACCTTATGTAATAAAAGCGGGCATTCCCGGCAATGGTTGACATTAACTGGTAATTTGAAAAGAGTAAAAAAATAAACCTACAGAGCATGATTTTTAACAAATGAAAAGGAACTGGGAGAAAAAAGTTGACGACAGTCTTATGATAGGTACTTTAAATTGGTGAATACCTTTTTTTCTTTTGTTTTTTTTTCTTGGTAATCATACACAGTATTTTTGGGGGTCTGTCTCTAGATTTTAGTCGATGTTAACCATTGCCGATAACACCCTGGGGATAAAGGGTTATCTTTGTTCAAAATCGTCTCCATTCTCTATTTGTTGAATTTCATCTCAAAATTCTTACACATAATTATATCTAATGAGCCTCAGGTAAAACTTTTGTATTAAGACCATGAAAATGTCACGGTCTTAATGAATAAGACATACTAAATGGCACAATTTTATTGGTCGAGAGCACTTTACAATGATCTTATGTCAGATTGTCGAAGCATGGGCAAACTAGACAACAAGAAAACATTTGAATGAACAAACAAAACATCAAGGTTTCTAAGTTGAATCATTGTCTGATTGTTGTCTGCTTATTGTCAATATTTTGCAATATTTCACCCCTAGTCGGGACATTCACAAGTTGTAATATATAAATAACTAATGCTAAAATAAAGTTTGTTAAAGAATCCACTATTACACCTTAAAAAGTATTTCGTTTTCTGTGAAATGTGACTATACATGGCCACCATTCTTTATTGTGAGTTTTTGCAACGGCCACGTGAAGCACTGGACAGCGACGACAAAGTGTTGAAGATGCCTTGACGAAAAAGGGGGCAACGAGCTCGTGTTGGAGCTGTGACGATAATTTACAAAAATCGTTCAAAATAAATACAATAATTTACCGCACGCAAAAAGTGCTGAATGAAAATTATTATGTCACAAGTTTGGTAATAATGTTTTAACCCGTTTTCTTTTCTTTTTTTTCGTAATTTATGTGTATAATAACATAACATTCGATTCAAATCATCTTTAAAGTAAACTTACCTTGCTTAGGGTGATCATATAAGTACGACAATTTAAAAGAAAAGGTATCTAGTATTTTCACATCACAGAAACGTTTTAATAACCAACTTATCATTTTTACCATCTCCGTTTACACGGTTCAGTGATTTTATGCTGACTGTAACTTTTTATCCATGATATTTTTTTTTCAATATTAATTTCATGTTTTTTTAGATCTAGACATGCTTCATGAAGATCAAAATCTTTTCATGCAAGTTTAGAACTTACGCTGTTATAGTAAAACTATAAGACAACAAAAAATAAAATCAATGTCGATCGAGAGAAAAGGAAGGGGTTAAAAGTACAAGGCCTAGGTCAATGGAAGATAAAAGTCAGGATATCAAAAGGCTTTAAATGTAAATAAATAATAAATCTTGTTTCTATTAGTTTTATTCACAGATCCATTTAATCGTGTATACTGTACAAGTAAAAAGGGGGGACACTTTGAGAACCATTGGAATTGGTCTGATTCGTATCCTTAAAATATGTTAGAATTGGCTACACAAATATATCAATTTGTCCTTATTTTGAGAACTAAATTTGAACTAATATATCTCGAACTCATATTTAAATACCTAAAAACTCCATTATACAACGCATCATTCTATCAACCATTTCATTTTCCTTACAAAAGGCTCCCGCCCCGCCCCCTCTCTTCTGGGTCAACCCCTTCATGTGTCATACGTTATCTTTTTCCCCTTACATTACAGTAAATGATGCGTTGTGCATATAAAATAAAACCTAAAATTAAATGTATTATAAAATGTTTACATACCTTTCTGCAAAACGGAAAAAGAATAAATATACACAATCTGTCACACGGCATGTCGACATCTTAATTATTCTCATCGATTCAAGCTTCGCCTTGTAAAAATAATTTGTTTGCTATAAGATGTATAAGTCACTAGCAGGATTACTACATTACAAAGAGTTAATTTTTTAGGCAAGCGCCAGCGAAGCCTTATGGAGTCTATAGAGTAGTGATGATTTTCGCGTTTTTTTTCTGTCTAGACGGAGTGATTTTCCTTCATCCAGACTGGAATAAAATGCTTTATTTTCTATATTACTTTTCAATATTTGTTAACATGATATACACTTCTATAAATGTCAATTTTTATTGGCATTTTATATGACCGACACAAGTTTTATTTATGCCTTTGCATCTTTCATGACGAACTTTTTAGTTAAAGGCGATCGAATATACATTATGTATTCATCTATTACTTGGTTGGTTCGTATAAATATTTCTCTCATTTGATTGGTCAATGCATGGATTCAGATTCTAGTACACATCATAGGGACGAGTGCATTTTAATCGAAGGGGTGTTTCAATCGATACCGTTTTTACACGATACCTGTCCTGTGTGTGCAATTGCATTAACTTTAAATTTGAAGGCATCTGCATGACGATCCTTTCTTTGCTCACCAAAATTAATAATTCGCAAACATTTTGAACAATATACTTTAACAGAGAATAAATCTATTATAGTTCTTATATATTTCGCTTGCCTTTAAACGCTTTAGCGCTTTGATTTTAGTAACAAATCATGCATATAGATGTGCAAGTTCAGCCATTCTTTTTAAATTAAAAGCAGTGACAATCTTCTTTTATTTATCTATACGAGTCATCGTATCAAAGTTGATTCATTACTCCAAAGCTTGCGGGAAATACATCGATTTCCTTGGCAGAGCGTCACGTTTGACACAGACATTGCTGACACAAGGTTAAGTTTTATGAAATTTTACGGAAGAGTGTTGTCTTCATTCACCGGATTTGACACACTGAATGGGAAATTAGCAAAACGACGGGAACTGCTTACTCGTCCGGAACATGAGGTCACTCTTGTCAAGTCTTGAGTTCGCGTTGTTGATTTCAGTTCGGTTGATTTTGTGTTTTGTGTTTCTTCGTACTGTTTTTGTACACATGTTTACATGTACCGGTTTCGTCGTTGCCCTTTCGGACTTTTGACACTTAAATGCCCCATTGGTGCCTTTTTGCGTCTATCATTTTTATTCAACGTATTTTTCCTTTTTAACTCAAATTATTTCCTTTTTCAGATAACTGATTTTGCTATCGAACTAACTATGATGCTAAAGGACCGACCGTTTGAGTTTTAGGGGGAGGGGGCTATGGTGAAATTTGAAATAAATAGGCAGGATGGCGAAAATACCAGAAATAAAAGGGCAGGACAGTGCGTTGAATTAAAAAATGGCCGGATGGTAGTTTTGGCTGAAAATTTTATAAAAGCTTAAAAAATAAATGGCACGCACAAACGCGCAAAAAAATCCAGCCTCAGCTTTTTTCCGAAAATAAAAAGGCAGGATAAAGAAAATATCCAAAGCTCCCCCATAAAAATCAAATTGTTGCTCCCTAAGATGACTATTGAAATAATTGTAAACATCCTTTTAAGATAGATTATAAGATAGTCCTATATTTTACCCTTTGTAGAGTTATCTTGTCTTACAAGGTACAAATTATCAACTGAAAAATTTTTAATTCTATTTGATAATTACAAATGTAAGATAAACAAAAGAAGGTTTATCTACTGGATTCTCTTCCTGATAAAGGGCTAAATAATTGGAACAAGTCTTCAAGTATGTGTGGACTTTATTTGAGGCGCAGTTGATTTTAAGCTTTTGAAACTCTCAATTTGATGTTTTACTTTTGAATGGATTTTATTGTAAAAATATTGATTTATATAATTTTCAGCTCTAATTAATTCGGAGGTTCACGATGAAAAAGATAACACCAAACGAAGAAGAAAATTTAGAGGAAATTTGTGTCTGTTTTGGAGGAAATAGCACTGAGAAGACTCGTGGACATGAAATAAGAAACACTCTTATTGTGTCATTTTCATTTTTCTTTGTGTTTACTGCTTATTTTTCTATTCAAAATCTTCAAAGAAGTCTAAATCAAGAAGCTGGGTTAGGCGTTACGTCACTTTCGTTTCTCTACGGATCTATTATACTATCTTCGATACTTGGACCGACCATTATCAAAATAATTGGCGGGAAACTTGCATTAGTGGTTCCGTGGATTTTGCATATAGTTTATACGCTGACCAACTTTTATCCCAGTTTTTATACGCTTATCCCCTCATCCATATTGCTTGGAATAATGTCCGGAAATTTATGGATCTCTCAATGTGTATATATTACAAGAAACGCTTATTCCTTAGCAGATTCTAAAGGTCACGATCATCATGCTACTTTGAGCAGATTAAATGGAATGTTCTTTACGGTGTACGAAATGACAAATATTTTCGGAAACATAATTTCTTCGTCCTTATTCTATTCAGACGCAGAAACAAGTAATTCGACATCTTCCGCCTATTGCGGAGTTGATGATTGTCCAGACCTGGTCGGAAATGGAAC
This sequence comes from Arcuatula senhousia, assembly GCA_963971305.1. Lineage (NCBI taxonomy): Eukaryota > Metazoa > Mollusca > Bivalvia > Mytilida > Mytilidae > Arcuatula > Arcuatula senhousia. Next base: position 34,548,076 of record OZ020308.1, read on the forward strand.
AACACTATTAAAACAGCCATCAAAGAATCTAGTATATACACTTTTTGGAATCTTTGTAGTTTTCGACGTGGTTGGATTAATGCTTACAGCAACTTTTCTACCTCCTTTACCAAAGAGTCTTTGGTCTGAGACGGCGACCATACGCCAGTCCGTGGTTTCCTGTTTCGCAACATTAACTACAGACTATAAAATGTTTCTCCTGGTGCCCTTTATTTCCATGATGGCCTTCGAACAGGCAATTCTCTGGACAGATTTTACTAAGGTTTTTTATTTTTTATTTTGCATTTATAATGTTAAATATATTTAAATATATAGCTTTTTTTTCAGTTTATGATTACTAGTATATCAAAATAGGTAAATTGTACTAAGCGAAGAATTTAACTTAAAACTGGTATATTCTGAATAGAAAAAAAAACTTTATATAAGGTATTGTTCTGTCTGAAATGTTTTAAACAAAGCTGAGCTCTACTTATATTGAAAGACAGGGAAAATACTTTATTTTTTACATTTTTCTTGTAAATAGCACTAGAACGCTTTATGAACTGTTTAATTTTTGCACTTATATTGAAGTTCAAATTATAAACTCTAGACAGTTCTGATCCAAATAACGTGCATGTACTTAGTTTGATCTAGAACCAAACGAGTACGAAAGGAGCATTAAAATTAGTCAAAAATGCACAGACAAAAAGACAACACGAAAAAGAAATTAAAAATTCAACAAAGCAATCAAGCGCCAACCAAACCAACAAATCTGCAATCAGAAAACTTAGGTGCTCCGGTAATATAAGCAGTTCCTGCTTATTATAAAACACCAATGGTCAATATTACCTTTTAAGTTCTTTAGTGATTAAAAATTGGTATAATTGTTCTTTCAGTCCTACATAAGCTGTCCTGTCGGAATCAAGATGGTTGGCTTCATCATGGCGGCCTATGGTGGTACAACGACTGTTTCTGCACTTTTGACGTCAAACCTGGCAAAGTACTCGGGACGTCACTTCCTGTTTGCCATTGCAATCATTATCCAGATGGCGGTTTTTGTCGCCGTCTTCGTTTATAAACCAACGGGAGATAAAGACATACCATATCTATTTGGAATTGCAATAGTTTGGGGCCTCGTTGAGGGTATCTGGCAAACACAGTCAAATGGTAAGGTTATATTTTACTCCTATATTTTTTTCTAAAGTACTTAATTTCTCGAATGTAAAGATTATTAAATTAAAGATTTCTCTTTTTAAAAATGACAATCATAAGTGTTATAAAACGTGCATGTTGCATTATTGTCACAGCTTATATAATGTTAAAATATATATTACTTATCTTAAGTTTTGTGTTGGATTATTCACATCATTAGACGGTTATTACTTTTTTACTGAAATCAAATCTTAAACATTAAACTGATAATAAAATGAATATGAAATGATCAAGTGATCAGGTTAATGGGAGCAGACGGCTATTATGATACACGGGTTTCATTAAGCTCTTGAGAATAATACTTGAAGGGCGGAACTCCAACTAGGGATTTGCAGCAAATGTTCAATTTTTTTTGCGGAGAACTTTTTATTTGCGCATGGTTTTCTTTATAATTAGCTTAAGAAGCTGACATACACAGAGAACTGAATTCATTTGCTACATTCTACCATCTCATTTATACATCGTAAAGGTTTTGTTGGCAAACCGGCCTGACATGTACACGACATTCGGTACCCGTGCGAAAGTTATGCTGTGAATAAACTACAAACCAGGAGATTAAAACAAAATATTAAAGGAATAAATGATAAAACTTACCGATTTGTTTCGCAGATCGAAAATGCCTTGTATATGATGCAAACCATTCAATAGAGTATGCACTATGTAAACGCACTATTGACTGATTGACTGTGCAAATAACACCGCGATAAATATCAATGTATGATCAAAACGCTTTTGAAATGTTAAATTCTAAAGCCGTATTTAGAACCATACTATCGACCAAAAATGTATGTAGGCTACGTGCAACGAAACTAAACTGTATATTGATATAATTTTTTTTAAGTGAATTTAGTGTTAGGTTTTACTCCCATTTGCTGGACATGGGCCGCAAAGGGCAGTCAGTTATAATAGTGAAGTAAAGTGGTGTACTGTGAGGACACAAACTGTCTATAAACCCCATTGCAGCGGCAAATCACTTTTCCCTTGGTTCTTCAAAATTTACAGTTCCTTTGTTTCCCACCCAACCCCATATTTCATTTATCATCATCATTTCATGTTCATTTTATCATCCTTTTCATGTTCATATCGCCTGTAAATAACCGTCGTAAAACACCAACTCACTCAATCACGCTTGGTGTTATTGTATTCGGTATCTAATGTTTTTCTTTAATTTATGTCTTCAAACGTGTGATAGATCCCATGCCTTTCCTTCTCTCATGCAACACAATATAACTACGAGAACGTTTGCGACCGAGGAATGATTTTATAATGCCTGACGCATTCGCCGAGAAGCTTTTTCTCATTTTTGCTGAAAACGCGGATGTTTTTATTTTCTAGAGATGTACTTTTTTGCGATTCGTATTATTTTGAAAAATTGAGTTTATCGCATAACTTTTGCATGTAAGATTTTCCTATTGTTTGTCACATATAAAGCGAAAAAAATGTATTTACAGCAGTCAACCCCCTTATGCAGCAGAAAAACAACTTTTTCAGTATTTTTGTAAATGTTCCATGTAATGTTTTTTTCATCTAATTCCAGCTCTGGTTGGTTATTTGTTTCCTGACAACCCAGAACCAGCGTTTGCGAATTACCATTCTACCAAAGCTGCCAGTTTCACGACATATTTCGCCATAAGTACTGTATTGTGTGTACGGACTAAAATGATTCTGGTTATATCCTTGTTGTCAGTGGCAACAGTTTTATACATCATATTGGAGGTCAAAGTTCATCTAGAAAGGAGAGGGTCGGCTGATGTTACTAAATCGAACTCAAAGAAGTTTTGAACAGATATATTTTGATGCATTTTTTTTTTGCATCTCATGTAAGCTTTAAGATGACATTTTTATATTGTTAAGTAAAAAAAAAACGTCAAATGTCAAAACAATCTCCATATTCAAAATATGGCTCTTTCCTTCATAAATACCTGTGAAAAATTCGCCCAAACGAAGTACTCTGAATAATAACATCAGTGTTAGATTTTTTTAATCTATTTGTTTTTTGGTCATTTCCCGGACTTGACGTTTGATATATAAAACATTTATATTTTGAATTAAAAATTAGTATTGGACTGCCAAATAAAACGAAAAATTAATTCATGATAAGAATTAGTTCGTAGACTGCTTAAAATACGACGCATCTACAACACAAAAGTTTTAATATTCTGATAAACTGGTTAGTTTAAACATATATATTTACCCTGGATTGGGAAACAAGCTTAATGCTTATATAAATCCCTCTCCAGCTAGCAGATTGCGAGTGTGGCCTTTGTAGCGGCCCCCATTGAGCCTACTCTTATCGAACTCTACAAAGGGGTTTTTAACGTGCATAGGGTATTGCTCTCCCATACACGGGACAACCTTTTTTCGTCCCTTCCGAAGGACTAGCATCGATTCTTGAGACCATCCTCGCAAATGGTGTCAAGAGAGAGTCAGAAGATTGGTTCATGAAATTTTCACCCCTGACGAGGATCGAACCACGAACCTCAGTAGCCCGACGCGTTAACCACTACACCACCGGCTCTCAAAACATTAAATTTAATTATAAATTATTTTATTAGCCATAAGTTGAATTATATTATCGCCCTTCTTTCACTTAAGTCAGCTTTTTTTTATATGCCATGCTTTTTCAGTCTTTTAGCTCACCTGACAGAAGCCCATGTGAGCTTATGCCATCACTATGCGTCCGTCATCTTCCGTAGTCCGTTAACAATTTTAAATATCTTCTCTGAAACCACTGAACCAATATAACTGAAACTTGACAGAAATGATAAATGATAAACTATCCTCATTTTGAAATGATTTGATAAAAAACTAAAAATTGACGGGGGTAAAAAAGCAGTTTGTTTGCAAATAACAAAAAGTGAAAAGTAAAAGTGGTCAGTACGTCAAGATCTACCTACCCTGAAATTTTGAAGAAATTCCAACGAACCATGTGGGAGTAATTGCCCTTATTCTTGAATTTTTCTGCGTTTTGCACTTATTTTGTGTTATATCTCAAGAACTATATAAGATATTGAAGTTATTTCAGGTATTTTAAGTAAGCTCTACAAAATTGTCTATTGGGTTGAAATTGTCAGATGACCCCCTTATAGGGGTTATGGCCCCTTAAAAGAAAAAAAAATAGTAGTTTTAGCGTTATAGCCTGGGGATACGCTAATACGAAAATAATACTAGAGCTCATTAGACAGAATCGGTTGAGAGACATAAACTGTTATATAAATTATACTGCTAATATTTACTGCCTAGCGTCTATGAACATTTGGCATTCAGTTTCGAGTATCGCCAGAAATAGTCGGAAGAGTCGATCGAGACAAGATCCTCGTGATCTCCAATTAGTACACATTTACCGAAACGTGACAATCCTACCTTGCGCGCATTGTCAGAGGCAGTGGCCAACAGAGGGAACAGCCGTAATCACAGTCGTTATTTGCCTTCAGACTTAGATAACCGTACAGAAATTCTTGAAGGTGTCAAACCTGGTTTTCATTTATCAACGAAACCGGGGCCGCATTGTTTGGTACACCGTGAAAATTACACCTCTGCTTATCGTTTTCATTCCGCGGTTGAAAATAAAATTAAAAAGGAAATTGAATTGGGAAATTATGCTGTTACAAAATCAATAACGAAAAAAGTAAGTTCGTTAGGAGCCATTCCTAAAGCAAATGGTGACATTCGTATTACTCATGATGCTAGTCAGCCCGTGTTGCTGGTCTTAACTCATTTACAAGTGATATAAATTGTTCGTATATGGATATGTGGCATGCTCTGAAGTTGATAAACCCAAATAGTTACTCAGCAAAAGTTGATCTTTAAAGTGCATATCGATCAGTGCGCTGTCATACGTTCGACCACGATCTTACAGGCCTTAAATGGGCATTCTATGGTGACGACAATCCTACTTACATGTATTATGTGAAATTACCCTTTGGTCATACTAGACGTCCTCAAATATTTCAGGCATTAATAAGTGAAAATGTAAAATTATATTAAAAAGTATTATGTTATATGTATAACATATCTAGTTGATTTTTATGCCCCATCTACGAAAGTAGAGGGGCATATAGTGTTCGGGTTCGTCTGTCCGTCCGTTCGTCCGTCCGTCCGTTTGTCCATCCCAAATCCAATATTTCCAAATCCTCACACTTACTGACAAATGCCACATCAATCATATTGGTATGGTAGGTGCACCTATTGATGCTTAGCACAATGCATGCTTCGGATTCTGGATGTGACCTATATTTGCTGCATGAATGACCACATACAGAAGAATGGTTTAAGCCTATTCCTTTAACTGACAAGAGCTACGTCAACCATATTTGTATGGTATGTGCACCTAGTGATGCTTAGCACAATTCATGCTTCGGATGCTGGCTGTGACCTATATATTCTGCATGAATGACCACTCATAGAAGAATGGTTAAAGTCCATTCCTTCTTACTGACAAGTGCCATAGCAACCATACTGGTATGGTAGGTGCACTTAGTGATGCTAAACACAATGCTTGCTTCGGATACTGATTGTTACCAACATTTTCCGCATGGATTAACTCTTACACAATAATGGTTAAAGTCCATTCCGACTTACTGACCAAGTGCCATAGCAACCATATTTGGATGGTAGGTGCACTTAGTGATGCTTAGCACAATCCATACTTCAGAAGCTTAAGGTGACCTAAATTTTCCGCATGGATGAACTCTTACAGAATAATGGTTAAAGTCCATTCCCACTAACTGACCAACTATATTGGTATGGTAGGTGCACCTAGTGATGCTAAGCACATTGCATACTTCGGATGCTGACTATGACCTATATTTTCTGCATGAATGACCACTCATAGAAGAATGGTAGTTCATCCCTTCTTACTGACAAGTGCCATAACAACCATACTGGTATGATAGGTGCACCTAGTGATGTTTTAGTGATAGCAGGAAAAAAAATGTTGCAAGATGGGGCATTATGTCTTTTGGACATATTCTTGTTTTAATTATAGCTTATTCAAATTATGATTGTAATAGAGGCTTGTTTTTATTAATTTCAACTTTGCGTGAATAGGTTTTAACATTAACGGGTCCAAAGTTGAGGGACCAACACAGCAAATTGTGTTTCTCGGAATAATGACTTGACACTTTTTATGCCATCACAAAAACAAAGTGACTTTAACGAAGCTTTGCAATCGTTTAGCGGCCGTAAACGTGCAAGTATCAAGCAAAGCCGGTCTTTTTTCGGGACACTTAACTGGGCGTGTCAGATGAAAAAAAGGAGGGAGAACATTCTTGCGAAGATTGGTAGAGTCGAACAGAAAATTCAGTTTTACTGAACTCCAATTTTCACACCGACATAGCTTGGTGGATCTTGTTTATGAAGGTTTATAATGCTACCGTAAAATTACTTAGACTTAAATAAAACTGAAATTTTACCAACGTATGCGTCGTTCGATGGTTGAGCAGGATAGACTATAGTGAAGACTATTTTCGTTAATAATTGGTGTATTGACTTGCACTATGAAAAAGAAGTCACCATCTTAAACATTAAAAAATATTAAATTTTTACAAAACCAATGCAAATTGTTTATATAAATCAATGTTTGCTTTTCGACAATGCGATTTACAATTTAAAATAGTTTAGTGCAGTAACGCCCCCTGTTTTTCCTTCTGATAAAATGTATTGATGACATTTATACAAGGTATTTCTAATACTTGTTTTTTCTAAAATAAATTTATAAGTTTTATTGTAAATTAGCATATTGCGCTATGAATGAGTTGTTACAATGTAAATTAACCTCAATTATATCTTAAATGCAGCGCCGTTTTTTTTCCTGCACTAGGGCCGATTGTAGTGTGTAGGACCAGGGTACAACCTAGCGAATTAGCTGTAAAAGGCGGCTGGGGGTCTACTTAGTCTTATTTCTTGTTGGTACTCAGCCCACAGGGCGACCAAGTGAAAGTGTGTAGCCTTATGGGCTGAATTTGGGGCCCTCGTCCAAAGGCATCGTCAGGTCTATAATACGAAATGCCATAGTGAGCCAATGTGTTTGGAGAGTGCCATGCTTCATGCAGGTAAAATACTATTTGTGGGCGGTAAAGTAGTGAACTACCATGAAATAATAAAAGGCTCGTTTATTTATATTAATATTTTTCACCCACAAATCAAAATACACGTGGAGTCCAAACAATTGCAAAGATCGAGTAAATTAACTTCATTTTTGTATTCCATGAACTGGATCGTATATAAGGTGTACTTATAATGATCCTCGAATCAAATTCTATTGACATTTTGAAGAATACACTGGTCCCAATTTTCTTTCAACGCAATTGCAACTTATGATTTTCTAAAAATTATTTACTAAGACATTTCTAAGAAATGAAAACGGGTACATGAATTGAAAATGTTTGTTATTTGGTTTTGACAATTATAATAAGTTAACTCGAATAAGAAGTAATGTTCTCCAACTCCATTTTGATGTGTAAAGCCTTATCAATTACTTCTATTTATTGAACTCACCATTGTTTCATTCATCATTTTATAACAAGTAATTAACAAAATACAAGCAAGGCTATAAAATGCTCTATCTTCACAGGCACTTGTTTCTATCAAGAATGAGGGGGGGTGGAGTACAAATAAAATAAAGAGTTTTATTATAAATTGATAGAAACAAGTGCCTGTTTCTATCTCGCAACAATTGGGACGCACGAACGGACATAAAAACGGACAGACAGACGGATAAGTGAGCGGAACCGAACTCTACATGCCATTACTTTCAAAGATGGGATATAGAATATATTTATGTAACCTTTCGAATGAAATGATAGCAAATGGCTTGTTGTACCAATTGAGTTGAACAAAATTTCGCAAAAGTATTGAAAGTACTTGTAACCGGGATAATCAATAAATTTTTAAGATTGTTTGTGATTAGTATAAAATAAGTGTTGTAATTGTATACTGGAAAAAGAGCAATATGTCGAGCCTGAATTGATATGTGAGTTGATTAGTGACGAGAAAACACGACTATCAGATAACTTTTGATTGGCCAGTTATACTGAAATGCTGTCGCACTTTTAGCCGTGGCTAATCGCTAAAGCGAAAATAAAAATTCAGAATCTGTTATTTTTTCCTTTACCTGGCATTCATATGACATGACATAATGTAACATGGCTTCACTAAGTCATTAAATGTTTGAAGTGTTGAATCTGATTTGAAATCGATTTACTTGATTTTTTTTAATAACAGTCAATCCTTGCTTCGTAACTGCCATGGTCAGTAGCAGCAAGTGTTTTGCGAGAGTTCCTCTTTGACTCGCTTTTTCTTTTTGTCTTTTTGTCGTGGGTGTTCTCTTGTTTAACCGAACTTTAACCGATTCAAATTTAACTACAACTATATTATTTTGTGTGTTTTTTTAGGATTTATGCATAGAAAAAAGGTTGGACCCAAAAATCTAGTTTAACCGCGCCACATTATATGTTCCTGTCCTAAGCAAGGAATCCTTGACAAAGATTCTGGTTGTCCCTATGCTTTCTGTGTTAATAAGTTCTGTGGGTAGAAATGGGTCTTTCCGTGATAAGTTGAGGTATTGAATGTTATGTATTCTAACTTTAGTCTTCGGCCAATTCAAGACTACGAGAAGCGACCGTTAGTCACCTGGAAGACTTCTGTCTGCCTTCCGTGGTGAATTTTTAGAATTGTCGGTTGTTTTTAATGTAGGTTGTGTCGCGTAATCTTATATGTATTCCGCTCTCATTATCGTCTATAAAGAGTTTAATTATCTTTAAATGTACTTAAAGCTGGCGAGGTCTGGAAAATTGTCACATTCTAAGCTATTTTAAGAACACTGCATTAGCTTTCGATAAAAGAAGGATCTTCTTCAGTAGAATAAATTGAATGATCTATCTCTTTTCTCTTTTAACAATGCCAGAGAAAAATCGTTTTCGATTGGCCTTGTGTACCATTCGTGTATATCTATCATCATCATTTCGTGTTCATTTCATCACCCGTTTATGTTCGTTTAAACATATAATTTGTTTATCCTGGATTGGGAAACAAGCTTAATGCTTATGAGAATCCCTCTCCAGCTAGCAGTTTGCAAGTGTGGCCTTTGTAGCAACCCCCATTGAGCTTACTCTTATCGAACTCCACAAAGGGGTCTTTAACGTGCACGTGGCAATATTGCTCTCCACATACACAGGACAACCTTATTTGTCCCTTTTTGTCCAGTTTATGCATGTTAATATGGCACAATTGCGTTGCTTTGAAGCAGTGCATATTCGACAATATCAGGGAGATGAACATATGTAAAGATAATGAAACTCTTCATTGACGATAATGAGATGTAGAATACATGTAAGTGTACGCCAACGTGAGTCGGTCAAAATTACATGTACACGTCTGTTAAACTCAACGCTGCATAACAATGTTTAATTGATTTTAATGACACTTTTACATGCACACATTTTGTTGTTCATGACATGATGTAGATATAAGCACCTTTTATTTAAAATATTGACTCGATTGATAATCTTTGACAGAGGGTTTTATTTGCATTCTTTAAGGAGGCAAAGATGTTCCAATGAACATTCCAAAGTCAAAATTCTTTAAGACAAATTAAGACAAACGAGAATAACATGAGGAAACAGATAGCACAAAACATACAAAAACTACCGAACAGCACACAGCAACGCAAACATGAGAAGTAGCAAGGGTGAACTTAGGTGCTCTGGGAGGGTTATCAGTTCTTGTTTTTTTTATATTTACCATTTGGCTATAGCGTTACTGGTGAATCTTTATTTGACAAAATTAACATCAATTTGATAGTTTTAAAAGAATTGCCAGCTACATATTTATTATTGTTTTCGTCTGACAGAGAACAGTATATTGAACAAGATACCAAAATAAATGCTTTTATTCATGTATATTCTATACTATAAATGTGTTGAACATCAGAATTGACTTTGAAAGAAACAAAGATGTTTCACAAATCATATATGCTCATATACACCCGGGTCCAAACACACTCGAACTATAAGTTACAATAAAACACACGCAACATAAATCTTTACAACAATGACTTCAAACAATAGTGACACTCTTATCTGGAACAGTATAGCAAATAGATAAAATGTACATCAGTCGGCCATAACAATATCAAATTTGTATGAAAGCTAGTCGGCTATTGCTCTGACGACCTGTTCTTATATTTCAGAGAAGCTGGGGTCGTTGGAATCTCGACCTATATAACAGTCCTAATTATTGGTCGTTGATAATTCTTTTAACTGGTCTTCTGTAAATTCATCTGCCTGTGGGTGTCTAACTAAAAGTTGCTGGTGCATGGTTTTGTTTTCGGCGTCGGAAGATGGTATAACCTATTAGAAAAAAATTCATTTCGAAAATATATTAATCAAGATATTTAAAAAATTAAAGGACAATTCTTCTCAAAGAATTGTAAGGTCTTTCCTTTTTCTCAGGCTTGCAATTGCTAAATGAAGATGCCATATCAAATAGTTTTTCCTAAACATTGAAAATTGCACACCTTCTTATGGTGTGTATAATTTAAAACTTATCTGTTATACCAGAGCATGTTCAATTGTTTCTCATTCTCATAACCGATTGTATTACGATTCAGGTACCTAAAGATTTGATAACTACTGAAAGTTCAACAATGTTATCTAAAAAATATGGTGTCAACCCATAAGTTTTAATAGAGGCTAACGTGGTAATTTAATCTTGGTTCCATTATTGATGATGGTTGAATATAGTCGTGAACATGGGTTGTATAGCTACCGCAGCGGCTGTTTAACAATACTATCTATTCACCATAGATCGTCCAACCTATGACACAAAAATGCCAGAGCTATCAGATCTAATTACTATAGGACAGGAGACAGAACCGTGTCCGACAATGTGGAGATTCTGGTCGGAATTCGGAAAACCTGTTCCATTCTCAAAACCAAAAATCTAAACAGCCATTTTAAAATGTTTACCATAACGGTATTTAATACTTTTGAAATAGCAATCACATTTCCTTATGGCAGAATAACTCCTGTATTGGTTTATATAACAATATGAAAAATCACCCAGCACAACTTCAAGAGTTTCTCTTCTGAATGCAAAAAGAATGAACTCGGTACCTCTTATGGCTTAGTAGGAGAAGAAGGAACATACGTTTTAGCTAAAAGGGGCATAACTCTTATACGTAAAATGGTACGGTACCCAAGTGTTTTTTCTGAAACGACAAACATTGACCGATAAAGTATACTAAGTATTATTGCAACATGTCGCGTACTTCTCATAGTTGAAATTTGTCGTTTACGGCGGAAGAAAGAAAAAATACAATAAGGCCTTCCCTTGGAAAGGGAAAGACCTTAATAAAACGATTGAAAGCTTTTGTAAGTCCTGTAAGTATGGCATACTGTGGTTGTCCGTGTTCGAAAATTAATTTGTGTCGCTTAGCCTTATTTAACAAATATGGCGTATCAAAATAGTTATAAAAAGTGCAAGAACAAATTTACAATGCGTCCGAATAGGAAAAGATACCTTGCCCAAATAGATAATGATCATAGGCATGAAACGAAAGAAAAACATGAAAGCGGCGAACATAAGAAGAATTAATCAATTAAGTTTTGTAACTAAATTTAAAATGACTCAATTAATATGCTTGTGAAGCGGACTGTTTAATTTGAACATATTTTGATGTACGTGTTCTGTCTTTTCTTTCTTCTTCGTTTTTTTATTGGACAAGGTGTTGTTTGGATATTTTTTGGATATTTTTTGTTCTATTTAAAAGAACGAATAAGGTGCTAGAAATGTTTATAATTACTGCTATGTAATACCTTATATGTAAGGATACGATCAAATTCTTCTGAGCCCTTCTCAAACCGTGCCATTATCCTTATGTCAGTTCCCGCATATCCAGTTGTTACTGACCCTTCCCAAATACCTGAGCTGGTTTGTTCTAAGTGAGTCCACCCTTTACAAGAAACAGCGGCAACATCTAGAGAGTTTGGAATTTCAACCGAAAAATAAACAACTGTTCTTGAGGCCAACACCCCCGCTTTAGGAGAAAAAACGCCTATATTGAATGCGCGGTCCGTATAAAGCTCCGGAAAGGGTGCCCATCGTATGGAGGGTCGTTTGGTAAATATTAGTCCATTGTATAGACACTCTGAATCTTTATCTTCCTCACTTGAAAACAGTGAAAACAAGTAGTCTCCCCTTCTTGGTAAATTTATTCGTACTAGAATCAGATTTCCATTATATGTAATAAAAACATGTCGCATCATGTTATGAAAGCATGACGTAATTAAATGAAGACGAGGTTGTACCTGGACGCCATTAAAATTTTGAAGTTTTAAAGTCACCTCACCGGAAGTAGTACTTTTTATAATGCCATTGACACAGTCAGTGAATATGAGCTTTTCCTTGCGACCATAGTTAGTTATTCCATGTCGACCATTATTTGCATTTGGGGGAATACAATTGCATTTTGGTTCGTTGTGAAAAATAATGAGATATGAACAAACAGAAGCATTATGGGAACTGAAAATTGTATCCTTTTTCATGATGTTAAATATAAAACATCCCTGGAATGGATTGCTTATCCGGAATGTTATCCTATCGTTGTCGAACCAATAAAATACAAAACGTCTGGAAATGTCCTCTTGTTCTTCATCGGTGGTGTCTAAACTAAAATCATACACGTAGTCGTCTTTAGAACGCTGAAACTCTATCAAAACCGAATTATTTTCACAATTTATTTCTGAGCGTTTATGAGAAATAGGCACAAGTCCACAAATCTTTGTGTCATTGCTCGGTCCCCATTCAAAACGCAGCATATTTCTCGGGAACCCTAAAGCTATGGTGGAGTACATATTGTTTTTATCATTAAGATTGATATTAAAGCAACATACAAGTATATGAACCACAGAAATATCAACGTCCATGGCAAATATCTTTAAGAGGCCGTCATCCGGAGCGCTCAATTTCACTTCAAGTAAACCTTTTTCAGTATCGGTTTCCACGTAAGTGTAAGACAACTTAGATTTATCAAAGCAGAGCCCTTTGTATGTACAAAAACGTGCAGCAAATTGCAGTTTTCTTTTCGGTGGAAACAATATTTTTATCGATGTGTTCCTTGTCGAAAAAAGATCAATATGAAATGATTCAGGCTTAACCATTTTGAGACTAAGTTCGTTGAAATAAGGCGTACAATATACCATATTTTGCCATTCACTGAAAGTTACTGGTCTACACAACAACTGCCAATAAGTCTCAGACGGATAATATAGTGAAATGTGTTCACAAGGGTTTACAAAGAACTGTTTACATATCTGTCGTCGGAACAAATGTTCGACAGCTCTCGATTTCAAGTACGACGACCCCATAATCAAACAATTGTTGGTCTCCCACGCATGTTTGTCAATTGGATGTGGATCTATAAGTTTCCATAGATCTCCATGTAACACAGCGATCCATTGGCTGCTAGACGACCAATTGTTTTCATTGTTCCCTGATGTTAACATTTTGACACGCCCCTCAATTATTTTGCAAGTTATTCCAATAAGTCTAAAACAGAAGAATAATAATTGAAGTTATTTACTAAGATGCCATTCGTTTTTATCATCATGATTATCAAAGCGAACATATATTTACACCAATGAAGAAATGACTGTTACATTGTTTTCGGTCCACGAAGAAATAACACCATTCATGCAATTAGCGGGTTATTTAGTATATTTATCTCGGGCATTGGTGTTATTTAAAACAAGAGGCTCCCAGGAGCCTGAATCGCTCACCTGGTCTTGATGTTGACCCTATACTTTTGTAGAGCTAAATGAGCTGAACATTTAAGCAAGCAACAGCTTTTCTCTACCTGCAATAGTTTTCATTCTATAGGCCAAAAACACCATTTTTCACCTATAAGGGGCCATAACCCCTATAAGGAGTCATCTGACAACTTCGACCCTATGGAGAATTTTGTAGAGCTAAATGAGCTGAACATTTAAGCAAGAAACAGCTAATCTCTATCTGCAATAGTTTTCATTCTGTAGGCCAAAAACATGAAAAATCGCTTTTTTCACCTGCCAACTTCGACCCTATGGAGAATTTTGTAGAGCTAAATGAGCTGAACATTTAAGCAAGCAACAGCTAATCTCTATCTGCAATAGTTTTCATTCTGTAGGCCAAAAACATGAAAATCTTATTTTTCAGGGGCCTTAACCCCTATAAGGGGTCATCTGACAACTTCGACCCTATGGAGAATTTTGTAGAGCTAAATAAGCTGAACATTTAAGCAAGCAACAGCTAATCTCTATGTGCAATAGTTTTCATTCTGTAGGACAAAAACATGAAAAAAACGCTATTTTTCAGGGGCCGTAACCCCTATAAGGGGGTTTCTGACAATTTCGACCCTATGGAACTTTTGTAGAGCTAAATGAGCTAAACATTTAAGCAAGCAACAGCTAATCTCTATCTGCAATAGTTTTCATTCTGTAGGCCAAAAACATGAAAAATGGCTATTTTTCACCTTTAAGGGGCCGTAACCCCTATAAGGGGTCATCTGACAACTTCGACCCTATAGAGACTTTTGTAGAGTTAAATGAGCTGAACATTTAAGCAAGCAACAGCTAATCTCTATCTGCAATAGTTTTCATTCTGTAGGCCAACAACATGAAAAAATGCTATTTTTCACCTTCAAGGGGCCGTAACCCCTATAAGGGGTCATCTGACAACTTTGACCAAATGGAGACTTTTGTAGAGCTTTTGATGCTGAATCAGTAGCATGGCCTCAGATTTCCTCTATCTCTTATACTTTTTTATTTATAAGCCAAAAACAGTAGTCTGACCCCCTAGTCTATTTTTAGTAACGGCGGCCATGTTTTTTAACGGATCAAAAATCAAAACACAAGTTTGGTGCAAGACACCCTAAGGATCATTTATACCAAGTTTCATTAAATTCTGTTTGGTAGTTTCAGAGGAGAAGATTTTTGAAAAATTGTTAACAGACGACGACGACAGACGACAGACGACGACGACGACGACGGACGCCAAGTGATGGTAATAGCTCACATGGACCTTCGGTCCAGGTGAGCTAAAAAACATGAGCGTCATAACAAGCATTACTTATGATTTAACTTTTAAAATCATTTTTAGTAGGAAATGGTGATGATGCGAGTAAAACCTCGACCATCACTTTCAACAGCAATCTTTTCTGGAACAACGATCTGTTTATGATGAAATATAACAATAGGATTTCTATCTCTCAAATGAGTGCAAATGTTTGTCGTAGAAATTTGACTTGCCTTCCTTAACCGGATTTGACACACAGTATTGAAGATTAGCAAACGATGAGTGTGCTAAAGCAGGTAGAAACCGCTTACTCTTCCGGAGCACCTGAGTTCACTCTTGTTACGACTTGAGTTTGCGTTGTTGATTCCCGTTCGGTTGATTTTGTATTTTGTGGTTCTTCGTGCTGTTTTTGTTCGTGTTTACCGGTTTCGTCATTGCCTTTTCAGCTTTTTTGACACTCGAATGCCCCATTGGTGTCTTTTGCTTCTTGCTTCATCCATGTATAAAGCACAACAGTTAAAACCCGTCCAAAGCATTACGGGGAAACTAGCTATACAGATGATCAGATCTACAATTGAACATATAAAAAAATGACTATATTAAGTCTAGAAAAATGTATAGAAAACAGTGCCAACTTTGTAATAAACGATTGCTCATTCCTGTTCTGTGCAGAACAATGTACGGAAACACCCGCATAAAATCTTAAATAGATAAAACCCGGCTGTCAACAGTATAAACATCGAGAGAGCAAGAAAATAAAAAAAAGACCGTTTTGTTTAATCATACCGTTGTATATAGTATATTGCTTTAATTTACTTTGCTTGCAAATGATAGTAAAGCTGCAAGTTTTATGTGATCATTACAAAATAAGCACATGTTGCCATTGTCATACCGTATAAGTTGGGTTTTTTTTTCGCGGGTATATAATTTTTGCTTTTTTCGTGGTAGTTGGCAACTCGCGAAAATTTAAACCCGCGAAAATAAAATCTCGTATATAGTATATGTAAAGTATATACTCGCATATTGGTAATCGCTAAAATTGAATTCCGCGAAAAAAAAATTATCCCATTTTTAAAGGGATCCGCGAAATTTAGCTTCCGCGAAAAAAAAAATTAATACGGTAGTTAAACATACCTACATATCCTGTGAAATATGTGGACACTTGGATCGACATGTTCCTCTGATAGCTCCAATCCTAGTAGAGTTTCAGCTTCCTCTTTAAAGTTCCTAAGTTCAGAATTTATAACAACATCAAAGATCAACTTGAGTTTACTCTTTTGGTCGACATATATTTGCTTGTCTTTCAGTCGAATAATGAGTTCCTTCAAAGTCATTTTGTTATTCGCCTACAAAAAAGATTTGTTTTTCAAAACTTGTAAACTAAATCAATATACAAATGTATAAGCCGTGCATATTTTCTCAAGCGACCTGTAAATGAAATAGTTAACTTTAACCCCATGTACCTGCACAGTTTTACATACGTGTGCATTACTACATACGTATGTAATTCTAAAACTTACATCACCTCATGACCAGATGTAAATCTTTATGACTGTGTTAATTAACAATATTAAATTTTGTGCATGTAAACGCAATTCATACAAATACATAGCTCCATTTTTCCCTTCCTATGCCCCTTGTGACCTTGACCTTAAAGCTTTTTACTCCAGAATCCATATGTATCTTTCTTGCATCATAAGCTCTACGACGTGTAAGTTTTATGAAATTATATCAAGGCGTTTATAAGTTATGCATGAGAAACCAATCTTACTCTACAATATCAAAGTTTTTCTATACTTATGACCTTGACTCTTGATTCCTCGAACACAATTGGCATCTTTCATACACCATAACCTAAAACGCGTATTTCAGGGTAAAATTATGTTTTGAGAACCAATATCACCTTTTTTAAGTTTTTCATAACATGTGACCTTGGCCTTTGACCTTTTTACCCAAAAGCTATAGAATTCTTTTTAAATTCTTAGGCCGAAAGCTACAATTAAGATTTGGGGAACAAACCAGATAGAAGGTCGGATGGACGTTAAGCAAAAGTCTATATAAGTCAAAATTGTATCTTGAGAACGGCGCTGAGACAAAAGAGCATGGTTTAAGTTGCACCCATTCACATTTAATCTTTTGACACTTTAAAGATTAAAAAGTTGTTGTATTACTACATTGTTCTGTATATGTTTGTTGTTTGCTTGTTTTATGTCCAGTCAGCAATATTACAGTGATAATCAGGTCAAGAACTGATTGAATCTACTAATTGAGTTGTGTGACCAACTATAACACAGCAACCATAACACAAACCCATGCATGTCATGTAAAAATGGCTAATGTACGACCACAAACAAGAAGGAAAACGAATTAACTCACAAGACAGGCCAATATACCATCAACGCACCATTTTACCGGTATATAAGACTAATGCACCCAGCAAGTGACAAAAGCCTACCCCGAAATTTCGCATTTTCTGGAACCCATACCTATGTCATTGTGACTTACAATGAAGAACCCTTGCCTGAAATAAGGTCATACTAGTTGGAGCACTTACCTGTCTTGGATATAGCCAACACTTACCCAGTTTCACATAAGCAACCCTCATCTGTCGAAAATACAATGTAGAGTTTTGGTTGAACCTACACACACTGGGAGAGAAAACCTGAGTTTGTTGGGAAATAAAGGAGCTGTAAATTCTGAAGACCATTATGACAGGGCTTCATTAGCAAATTCTGGGGTACAATTCACATACCAGTATATGTATAGTTCATATTGCATGTATTGATTCAGTCAACTCTTTTGAATTAATTAAAGAAAATACACACTAAGCATAAAACTCATGTAAATGCTTAGCAAATTTGCTAATACATACTTGTGTAAATTTGCACATGTGTATATTTACATACGTATGTATAATTTGTGCATGTAAATGAGGCTTTTGATAGTAAATTAACACTATTATACAATATGAACGTT
The DNA here is from genome assembly GCA_963971305.1 of Arcuatula senhousia. Classification (NCBI taxonomy): domain Eukaryota; kingdom Metazoa; phylum Mollusca; class Bivalvia; order Mytilida; family Mytilidae; genus Arcuatula; species Arcuatula senhousia. Next base: position 34,566,295 of record OZ020308.1, read on the forward strand.
GTTTTTTGTACCTTGCACATGCATCATATAATCCGACACATTAAACATTTCTTTAAAGCTCAGATAAAACTATTTTTCCTTTTTTTTTAATAAACTTTTAAAAAATGTTTATACTTACATCTACGATATCATGTTCAATTTTACAATCCAAGCTACATGTATATGGAAGAGGTAATGGAATACCATTCTTATTCATATGAATAGGAGATGAAGTTTTTAAACCCATGTCTTGAGCTTCTTGTAAGACATCAACGTCCGGGGTTTTTGAAAATAAATCTTTTCTTACTCGCTTTTTGTACTGATCCAGAATAAAATACATCTCACTGTCATCAAAATTTATTCCGTCGTCCCTTTCTTTAGTGTTATCATCACTTTTTAATTCATTTTCATTTTCTTTTTGCTGTATATTATGTATTGCCTCTTCGATATTTTCAGAGGTTGTAGGTTCCCGCGTTTCATTATCCATTCTGTCTTTGTCGTCTGCAAATTTGTCACACTCGATAACTACGTCATTTCCTGTTTCGTCATTTTCACTTTCTTCGATTTCACTGACGTCCCTGGCTAATCTTTTACTGCATTCCGACAAAGAAACAACCAAAATGTCGGTCGAGCTCGGAGGGATGTTTTCTATGAATTCACCTTCATCAGCGTCGATTGCTACGTCATTACAATCGCTCTTATTAACACAATCAATGTACGAAACATCCTCAGTGATAAATCCTAAATTTGGCGCAATGGCAAAATGTAAGCCAGGTTCGGAAACCAAAATTCTATTGTCGTGACCTTTAGGTGTTGTCTGTTCATTTTCTTTTTCAAGGTTATCACCAACGGTCGTAACCAAGACCTGTAATTATAAAAGCATATACCACTTACATATATTGATAGCTAATCGTTTTCTCATGTTGACAATATTTCAGTACTTGACAGCATATGAAGATATAAGGTTTAAATTTATTCAAACAAATCTTTTAGATACAAATTAAGTCTTGACCTTTAATCAATTGACTGGACGGGATTTCAAGTCTTTGAAAACATTAAAACTTTGCATTAATTTTTTTTCTCAATATACTTCACCAGTTTATACTAACATAAAAGTTCTCTTTAACTACCATTTACAAATGAAGTAAGATTATATCATGTATATTCTCTATGCAATCAAATTCAAACTGATATCAGACTCTTTGTATTTTTAACCTTCCAAAAATCGCAATCTAGACATATTTAAAACCATAAGAGAATGCATTGAAATTTAAGTGATTTGCAAAAATATTTCAAAGACATTAAGGACATCACTAAAAAATTCATATCACTACTGGATCGGAATAAAATACTTAACAAGTACTTAATTCACTTTTCTCTTAAAGATTTTCTGTGTTTTAAGAAAGTCAGTATATTAATGTTCCTTCAACAACGAAATCTTGGTCATCACGTAAATGTATAATACACACTTTTGTTTTTCTAAGATAAGATAGTATTTCTTCGTTATCAGCCACTAGTAGAAAAGTTCAAATTAAAAACGAAAGAATATGGAATATGTGCCAGAAAGACACGATCCACATATTGCAATGATTTTGATAAATGCACAATGCAAAATTTCACTGCATGTGAAGCGCTTTTCTGGATTAACCTTGATTAACCTGGATTAAAATTGAAATAAAAGATATGGTTATTAATTGATTTAATTAGTGTTTGACTGGTCTGCTGTACTGAGATGATCACCTCAATATCCCTATTGTGTCTCACAACTATGTTGTGTTCTATGGTCATTACCGGATCCTATGATCGCAATGGAAGTGGGAGGTTTAGCGCCATAAAACCTGTTGTAACCCACCATTTCGTTTGGAATGCCTGTACCAAGTCAGGACCATTGCAATCCACCAATTCTCCGGTATGACTGATTCGTATTTGTCATTTTCTCTGGACAATGAGATTGATCATTCAAGTTCGGTAGTTTTTTTTATTACCTTTTTTACAGAAACTATCTCTGGTTAAATTTATATTTTATTCCAACTTGTCTTTTAATCTAACTTTGATAAGCTTTAAGGAAAAAAACAATTTCACATTTGATAATCATACAGTCACATATATATTCATAATTGATCTTTGCAAATTTTTCGGCATTCAATCCATCCAATTGTTTATCAGCTAAAAACCTGATTTTTCTTGCACTGACGAAAGGCCAAACATGTTTTGAATTAAAATTACGACTTTTCATTTCTATATATTGTGTATATAACATTTAGGTGGTTAAGTGTGATGCTAACGTAGTGAGTGAGTGAGTTGGTGTTTTACGCCCGTGCAACGCTATATAGGTTATTTACAGGCGATGAACATGAAAAGGATGATAAAATGAACATGAAAATGATGCTAACGTAAAGCATCCACACAAATTTACTTGTAGCTCATTTTACTAATTTAAAGCTAAGCTCGTTAGTACATTTCGTGTTTTTGATACTGTGAAGGTCCTTTTACACAGCCTTTACGAAATAGCTTGCATGTGTTTACTTAAAAACCCAGAAGTTTTGTTAACTTATGTTAAACATTTGTTTACAAATTAAATAAGACTTTCATACCTCATGATCATTAACATCTTCAATGTCTTTCATTGAAACGCTAGTTTTTCTGTGAAGAAAGTCGGAAATAAAGGTTTCTTCCTTCATGTTTTTATCACTAACCATTTTATTGTCTTGAATAGAAATGAAAGGTTCGACACTAGGTATTGCTTTGGATACATCAGACACACATAATTCCATCTTTTGCTGTCGACTAGAAACACTTCCCATTTTCTATTTTGTCGCCAACTTTAGTATAGATAATCAAAAGTGCTTTTTTCTTTCGCGGCTAAAAATGCATCCCATAAAATGTGCCCATCTACGTGTAAACAGTTAAACATATCTTCTTCCTCTGACGATTAAAAACATCCCATGAAGTGTTGCTCTTTAGAAATACAATAGAAATACATATTTTTTGCTGCCAGATATAATCATGTGTGATATTTATAAAGCATACCTGTTACTGCATGCAGTGACTAAAACATAAGTATAAAGATTCTGTATTGATTTTAGACATCTAAACAATAACACTTGATAGGGCGTTTATAGTATATTCAATGGTATTTTTAATTGTGGATGGTATCTTATTTATCATCGAACATCGTCTATTGTTTTAAAATATTCTTTGATAAACAAGATATCTTTAAGTAACTTTTAATGATGTATGAAATTTAGGTACCTTTAAATCTGATACACGTGTGTTCAAAATATTAAAATAGAATAGTACCTTTAAAAAAACATTCTTTTAAATCAAATTTGACTTTTCACACCCTCCTTTTTGAAATGGATGCATGCAATAAATTTCATCGTGTAAACATGGACATTTTTTTTTCAAAGATCATGAAACTTTTCTCTTAATAAAACATTGCTATATTCCTGAAATTAAATGCATGCAGCGTTTGTAGTGATGACCTATCAAATGATTTAAGTAGAGGCCATATGCTAATTAATTAGATAAAAAAGCACTATTTAGAGCACAATGAAAATATCATGAAATCAATTTCATATATACATAGATTTCATGCAACAAAAGTTCCATGAAACTAACGCCAACGTGGGTAACAACCTTAAGATGTGAATCTCTAGCTCGTGACATAATTCGAGTTTCAGAAAAACTAAAATGAATTAAAGCATACACCCATCTTCGCTAGCCAAGGGTTACGATCCGCTACCTCTCATCTTCACCCTTGGCAGATATAGAAGGATTTTTGTGGTCATACATTCTCTCATCTGATTGGATGCAGTGAAAGTTGGCTGTATCCAATCAAATGGCTCTATTTCCATTTTTAAACAATCTGTTAACAAACATATGGGTTTACAAAGGTGATAAATGATTATTATTTTTGCAAAAAATATTAGCACTTTTGATCAAATCTTACCAAAATTACCTTTATTCTATCTTAAGATAAATGTTTGTTGTTAATGGAATGAAATATCTCCTACTTTTGCAACTATCTGGATGAAAATAATTTTTTTAACTTGGAATAGATATTGCTTCAAGGGAGATAATGAAAATTGTTGAGATTACAAAAACCTTCTAGATCTGCCAAGGGTGAAGATGAGAGATAGCGGATCGTAACCCTTGGCTGGCGAAGATGGCATACACCTTGATCTAGAGCTTTCTGAGGGCCAATCCATAAATATTCAAGATAATACGTACACAAAGAGATTGGATTTATATTTAAATAAATAGTAAACAAAGAGATATGAATTGTGTCACTCTGTATTAGATAAAAAATATACAAACTGAGATAAAATCAGGATAAAAATTTAACAAATTGAAAAAAAAAATAAAATCATATACCGGTATATCTGACTTAATATGATAATAATGATATACAATCAAAAAAATGTTTATCTGTGGATTTATGAATGCTTATTATTAATCTATGTTTGAATTTTGGTTTGTAACAAGCGTAACAGTTAAAGTGTCATGACGGTCGAGTTTGGCCAAGGCTCCCCGCTAATATTTATGACGACTGAATGCTAAGCTTTTCTCACATTTCATTATCTGTTCGTGGGCTCTTTGATGGTAAAAAGATTCTTTAAACTTTCTAGTTCTGCAGTTTATTATTCACACATAATAACAGTATCCAGAATCATTTTTACATTCAGGTTAAACAAAGTGCAGGATGAATTTGAATTCATCTTTAAATCTTTACTCGAAAAAAAAACATATGTCACTGCTTCTGTTTATGAAAAAAATTAATTAAAATTTCTAGTAGGACGACACAAGTTTTCAGATCCAAGACTTAAGGTGTCTCGGGGCTATTATAATTCTACTATAGATTTTTTATTCATTTTTGGTACATTGATAGACCTTAATTTATAGATAAAAAATATGAAATAAAAAAGGGGGGTCACCGTTCATTTTAGAGCTCTAGTTGCATTCTAAAAATGGCAAAGTTTCAATGTTTTTATATAGAATATATATGGAGTAAAACTATGGAGGCACCTTAAGTAGAATTCCTACTATAGACTCAGCTCAAAATCTGATAGAAAGTCCCTTTTCTAAAGCTCTTCGAAATTCTATGAAAAAAACATAGGGTCACCGTTCAATCTTTCAAGATATTCATGAAAATTGAAAATTTCCTATTCATTCTATATAAATTATCTCCTTTTGATTTAGTACGGGAAATTCTAAAAATGATTAAAAAGACCTTGCTCGTAGTTTGATAAAATATGTTATAATATAGTTTTTGTCTGCCATGTCCAGTTAGTTAATCAATTTCATAAAAAAATACTAACATGTGCTAAAAGATGCTCAGTTTAAAAGCCTCGAGCCACCTTAAAAACTAGCACTATGACTTCTCCAAGGAACTCCTGTGTAGGCAAGATACTCCGTATTCACATAAACATCAAGAACTGCATGAATACCATTTGGCTAACAACATCAGTTCCAAAACATCGATACATTTCATAACACAAGAACTGGCTATACCTGCGTAGGTTACGGCTAAACCAGTCAATTCTGACAGTCCACTTAGAACATTATGCAATCACAAACAACACGAGAACTGGCTATACCTGTGAAGGCTACAGCTGAATCAGTCAATCCTGACAGTTCATTAAAAAGCAAAACTACTGCATCATTAACACATTATTCCTCATAATAACCGAACACATCTAACTAAACTACCAATCCTCACAACATCAACCTCTAACAATTTCTAAAGTAAAAATTACTCATAACTGAAAATCTAAGGGTCTTATACAGTAACCAACGCCAAAATTGCACCCAACAATTACTGGTAATTAACATTCCAATCAGCATATTTGATCTATATAATGAACACCAAACGAACACCAAATCGGCACCAAAAACCTAATTATCAAATTAAATGACAAGAATTTGACAATTAGCATCCTCTTTATTTAAACACAAACGAAACCTGATATCTCTGCACCTTTTCCACTTAACAAAACACTGATAAAGATTATCAAATGCGATACATAGGACTTAAACTATAAATGTAGCTAAATGATATACGAAATATAAAACAAAAACTTATTACTACAATTCATGAAAAATACACCTTGACAAAAGTAAACATAATAGTTTAAATGTTGTTTCATACCAACAATTTGTTCTATTTTTGTCTTTGTGAACAAGATATCAAAAATATTGGAAGTCAACTAAAAGTATTGAAAAAGTTTTCGTAAGCTTCAATTCCGAAAAGGGAAATTTAATCCAGCAAAATATATATCGATTATATGCAGTGTAAGGGAAGAAATCTGTTGTTGAAAGCGATATCGAATTTAGACAATCGGCAGATTAAAAAAACCCACTATTTGTTAAAGGTGCCAGTCGTCCCATACTACCGGCAGGCTGGGGTGTGTTTGTTCTGGGATACATCTGCATCAACATTAATTTCTATTTGTACAATACACCATATGAGTCATAGTAAAGACAAAAACAAAAACATGTAAAATTCAAAACATATACAGAAAACAACAGAGTATACAGAACATTAACACAGGGAGTTATAGTTTTTAGAACATTTTGACGAATATGGACCCTATTTTCGTAGTATTTTGCTTTATAAAGTTGCATACATTTGGAATCAGTTATAAATTTGGATTCAAAATTCGTTGCATAAGAATGATGTGAATATTTAAGTCGATGCTTTGATTTAGATTTAATTTAATAAACTTAGTATGTCTTTATTGTTTGTTAATGTTACATTACAGAAGAAAATGATATTCTTTAACATAATTGATGCCTAAAGGTATTTACAGTTTCTTTGTATAATAATAAGTATACAGGACAATAGTATATAGACTCTATACATACAATAATTGAGGTTTAAAAAATAATATGGCACCAAAGTTCCAAGATAATAGATTTTGCTACTCCTGGCGCGCGTTTCGTCTATTGAAGACTCATCAGAGGCGCTCTACCAAAAATATTGAAAAAGCGAAAAGCTATGATTATGAGGAGCATTAGAACAATGAAAGCAAAACATACCGCAAAGGGGAACCAAATTATCACTAAGATGATTAACCTATGTCTGGTGTAGGAAGAACCTTAAGTTTAGACAGTTATGAAATTTAAACGGAAAGAAAGATAGAAGAAAACACAAGGTTCATAAAGTGTTTTGTTTTCTTATTTTGAGTCGAATAAAGCTATAGCTGACCTATTATTATTGTATTTTAACTAAAAAATAAATTTAATTTTCAAACTAAATTATCGAAGAAACAAGTCAATAATTCATTCTACAACATCCCTCTCTTCGTTTATGTGCCTAAGATCAAATGTAAGGTAAGCGATACCAATTACAATGCCCCATTCGAATGTCCAAAGTCCGAAAGAACAAAGACGAGGCCAGTAACTATGAACGAGAACAGCACAAAAAACACAAAAGCTGGTAAATAGCAATCAACACACAAAACTCAAGTCGAAAAAAATTGAACTCAGGTGCTACAAAAATGATAGCAATATGTTTGTCCAAAAAGTGATATATAGCTACTAACTTGTAGCAGCATTATATGTATCGATTTGCTCAAATATAGAATAATTATTATATAAAAAAGACATGTTTTAACACAATTAACAGTACACATAACGATTTATAAATGACTAAATGAATATTGAGCAAATAATTTAAAGAAAAAAAAATTCAAAAAGTTATAATTCAAAGCAGTTGTTTTCCATTAGAAAAAAGTCAAAACATTTATCTCTGTAAAAGTTTCTTCTTTTCTTTTTGTCAGTACTGTTTCTTACTCTATGTGATAATTTATGTTTTTCTCTCCTTTTCATTCTCTGGCTTAAAAAAAATCGTTTTCTTGCTCATCCCATGGTAGCAAAAAGCAATCACTGTCACAATTAAAACGGTCCTTTAGCCCCAAATAATGTGGATCTAAACAATAAACATCTTTGCATTTTTGTAAGGTCCTCATTGCAAAATCTAAATCGGTGTCCCAATACACATTTTTATAGGAAACAACAAAAGGGGTTCTGTTCCTTTTAGCAAAATAATAAATAAGACTAGCACAACGATGGCTGCTTAAAGTACAGGGAATGAGATGTAAGAAAATGCATATAAAGAAATGCTGGTTTCTTCCAAACCTTTTATAGAAAGTATGTTTCATAAGTTTAAACACATTTATCCCATCTGGATGACATTTGTCTTTATTAAGTTTCATAGCTTTTCTAATAGTCCCATCTGGATCAAGCAATCTTGCTTCACCGTGAATATTGGGTTCAGACAGATTTAAGAGTATTGTAATCCTTCCAAAAGTCATACTTGATGCACTACAATTGAAATTCTGTGGTTCTTTTCCAGAAATTGTCCATTTAGCTATTTCGTTGCGAGGTTCGACTATAAATTCAAAATGTCTTTTTGAAAGTTCATCCTCCGATAGTAATGCTGCAACCAGAAATTGTTTTTCGTCTCGTTGAAAAGATTTATTTAAATAAGGTAAAGCTTTGGTACCTAAATGCTTCAACAGAGATGAAAATTCTACTATTGAATCCAGGGAAACTATCATCAGTGACGCTTTATCCAATGAAGTAAAAGAACAATACTGATATGTAGGTACATACAGTTGATACATATATTATTACTTAAATCTGAACAAAAAGATAATCCCAACGTTTAATTAAAACTCTTGCGTAATTATTATATATGATAACACAAACAATTGATACAAAAAAATGCTATGTGCATCTGTTCATAAGTTTCGGTTATAAATTTCTAAAAATGAAATTAATTTTATTTTCTATTCCGGGTAAGTATTTAAAATTAGTTTTGATTTATTGTCTATCAAGTTACACATATTCTATAAATAGCATTTAGATAATAAGACTTTAAGGGTTGTATTGTCTTCTTTAAATTATTCGGTTAACGGGTTATAGGTGGTACAATAAACAAAGACAATATCATTGGTGTTAGACCAATAATAATGAAAAGTAAAGAAAAAAGAAAAGTAGTCAAAACCAAATACGCCCGAAAAGGGATAATAAAGCCAAACCCAGTACCGAAGATATCGACCATGTGCATTTCAAAGAAAGATATCTGCATGGTGTTATGAATAATGTGTAATTTAAACAATCGGAAATGTCACTGAAAAAAAAATTAATTTGCTAAATTTGTATTAGACAAGTCCAGGCTTATAAATAGCCACAAAACCCTCCATTCCACTAGAAACAGTTACCGGTCCAGTGGTTTCAAAATAAAAATACCAAAATGGGCATAAAACAGCAAAAATTAATTAAAACTAAAGGCATTTTTTTTGTTTTATTTTGAAAAAAAAATGGTTTACCTAGTGTAAATATGTTTGATGAAAGTCCGAAATTCAAATCCAGCAAAAATATATCGATAATGTGCAGTGTAAAGAAAAAAAACCTGTTGCCGTAAGCGATTTGGAATTAAGACAATTAGCAAATAAAAAACAAACTATTTGTAAAAATTGCCAGTCACTCCATACTACCAGCAGACCGGAGATTTGATTGTTCAGGAATACATCTTCATCAACAGTAATGTATCATCGTGCATAAAGGAAAATAATGTTTCTTGTTCTGTATAATTATAAGTATACACAACAATAGTATATTGACTATTAAGGAGAATTAAAACAAGATTCATCAAACGTTTTACTGTTTATAGTCGATTTCAGCTATAGTTGGTCTATTATTATTGTATTCAAACTAAAATTTTATTTTTTTATTTTGCTGCATTGTATTCAAAAATGGAAAGATAATTTTAAGTAATGTACCAGTTATCTCTGATGCTCAAATAACTTTCTTAGACCAATGAAAAAACGTGTTATCCAATTATAGTTTGTTTCATGTTTATTGTGACCACATTGACAGTTGTTTTAAGGCGTAACCCAACCAAGTTAAAAAGAATATATATATCTAAGATAAAGGGCAAACCAAGAGAAACGAATTGGGTCATTACATGTACATACAAGATAAACCTTTGATAATCTATATATATATTTTGATAAACCGTAAACTAAGAGAAATACATTGTGTCATTCTATACATGTTACAGATAAAAAGTAAACAAACAGAGATAAATGAGGTATATGGTACTAGATAGAACTTAAACAAAGAGAAAAAAAAATGGTCTAAATCGATGTACATGTCATCACAATTTTCAATTGATATACGACTAAGAATACTTAATTTTGATTTATGTATGAATAATGGATGATAAAAATAACAGTCTACGATTTTAGATTTTTGGATATTGTTTCAATTCTGTTCCATGGTTAAACTCTTCATTTTGCTGTTTGCGGTTTGTTTTTTGTATGTTTTTCATTTGTTTTGTTTTTTTATTTTGTTGTGACAATTTTGTTTTCTAGCGATTCTGTGTATCTTTTTAGAATGACGCTATTTGATTGACCCTTTGGTACTAATTTGCTGATTTCATAATTTTTTATGTACAATATTTGTCCATTTTTAAGGAAGGTTTATCAAGCATTTTCTTGTTTCGATCCGAATTGGTGTAAAACATTTTAGGTGTAATCAGTGTATTGTCATTGTATTAAAACATTATTTCTTTTTATTTTGCTATTTTTTATATTAAAAAAAATAAATATGCTATTTAACCACGTCGTCGTGGTACCCATAATATCAAATGTTAGCAAAAGATAAAAAGGGCCGGTGGGTGCTCAAAGACATATGTAGCTAAATCCCTGAACTGAGAGCAACTTGACTGCTCAAAAATAGAACAGTTGCATCATAAAATATATAGGTTTGTAAACTGTTAACAGTTCACATAATATTTTTAGGATGATTTCATAATATTAAACAAATAAATAAATTAAAAGAATTAAAGATACAAAAATTTAAAAGATCAGTCGTGATCCTTTAGAAAAAAGTCTATACATTTATCTCTTTCAAAGTTTCTTTTCTTTTTTCTAACAGTTCTGTTTCTAGATATTTTTGATAATTTCTGTTTTTCTCTTCTTTTAATTCTTTTGCTTAAATAGAAATCGTTTTCTTGCTCATCCCACGGTAGAAGAAAACAATCACTACCACATGTAAAACGGTTCTTTAATCCCAAATAATGTGGATCCAAACAATAAACATTATTGCATTTTTGTAAGGTTTCAAGTGCTGTATTTAAATCGGTATCACAATAAACATTTTTATATGAAACAACTATAGGGGTTCTGTTCCTTTTAGCAAAATGATGAATAAGGCTAGCACAACGATGATTGCTTAAGGTACAGGGAATTAAATGAGAAAAAATGCATATAAAGAATTGCTGGTTTCTTCCAAACTTTTTATGGAAAGAGTGTCTCATCAGTTTATACACATTTGTCACATCTGGATAACATTTGTCTTTATAAAGCTTTATAGCTTTTCTAAGCGTTCCATCTGGATCAAGCAACCTTGCCTCACCATGAATATTTGGTTCAGAAAGATTTAGAAGTATAGTTATCCTTCCAAACGTCATACTTGATGCACTACAATTGAAATTCTGTGGCTCTTTTCCAGAATTTCTCCATTCAGCTATTTCGTTGCGAGGTTCGACTATAACTTCAAAATGTCTTTTTGAAATTTCATCCTCCGATAGCAATGCTGCAACTAAAAATTGCTTTTCGTCTCGTTGAAAAGATTTATTTAAATATGGTAAAGCATTTTCCCCTAAATGTCTTAAAAGAGATGAAATTTCTACTATTGAATCCAGGAAAACCATAACCAGTGACGTTATATCCACATAAGTTTGGAGAAGCAACAATGTCGTGTATAGACATATAGATGATAATATGACTTATATCTAGACAAAAAGAAATTCCCCAAATCTATTTAGAATCCTTGCGTGATTATATTATAAGATAACACAAAACATGATACTTTGCATCTGATTTAAAGTTTCAGTTATGGATTTTTAAAAATTAAATACTTTCATTTTCTATTCCGGGTGAGTATTTAAAGAAAGATAGATTTATTGTCTATCAAGTTAAATAAAATCTAAAAATAGCTTGCAGATGACAGGAGTTTTTGGGTTGACTGTTTTTAGAAATCTTTTCTTTATTATTCGGGTACCAGGTTAAAGGTCTTTACATACCAGTCCAATGATTTGCTTCGATACCTTGTCATTTTATTTTATGAATTCAAGGATGGTGACATGCACGCCCGGAATTTTACAGAAATAAAATCAGTGAGTTGAAATTGAGTGAACTAAGGATGACGATCAAAGCCATCTTCAAACTTATCCGACGCAAATTTAATAAAATGTAATGAAAAGCTTTTAAATTATTGCCATTATTTAAATTCAGAAGCGCTTAAAATACCGGGTACTTGTTTTGTGTTACACACCGTCGATAACATGGGACGTGTATTTGAGCTTCGATAATGTACATGTAAGATTTGAACTTCATATATTAACAAATGTTGCAGATGACAGGAGTTTTTGGGTTGACTGTTTTTAGAAATCTTTTCTTTATTATTCGGGTACCAGGTTAAAGGTCTTTACATACCAGTCCAATGATTTGCTTCGTAATCAAGAAATTTTACGGAAGACATCATGCACTTATAGACAAATATGGAATTTCGATCTCTCAGATGAGTGCAGATGTTGGTTTGTCATAGGGTGTTGTTTTGTCTTCCTTTACTGGATTTGACACTCTGAATGGACTATTGGCAACGCGACGGGTGTGCTATAGCAAGCAGGAACTGCTTACTCTTCCGGAGCACCTGGGTTCACTCTTGTTTCGACTGGAGTTCGCGTTGTTGATTGATATTCAGTTGTTTTGTGTTTCCACGTTTTACGTGTTGTCTGTTTTTGTCCCGTTCTTGTTCGTGTTTACTGGTTTAGTCTCTGCCCTTTCGGACTTTTGACATTCGGATACCCCATTGGTACCTCTGCTTCTTTCGTATCTATTTTAATAAATAAGTTAGTTCGAGATATCAAATACAGCCATTTTCAATAAAGCTGCCGTAACATTTCAAAATATGCCAAATTTTGTGCGTTATGAACTTTTAATTGGTGATGCAGGAGTTTGAATAAGACCCAAATATGAATGTCAAGTAATTAAATCCCTACTCGTAAGAAATGGGGGGGGCTACATTGTAATCACCTTGTCCGTCTGTTCGTCCACTGGTACTATTGATGCAAGCTTTTGTAATTTGTATCATTTCATAACAAGTTGTAAGATACTAGAATTCAATGGTCGATGCGAAAATGAAAACAACTTCATTTGGTAAGAGTGCTTTTAGTGCTCTCTAGGTAAACTTTGAGAAATGGTTTTGCTCTAACAGTCATGAATAACCAGATAAGTACAGGTTTGTCCATCACTGCTTTTTATAGATCTAAGATCATCTTTTTCATCTAGAGCCAACTGCGACATGGTTGTTTTCAACCACATTGGTGTTTATGAGAGTAAATAATAAAAATAATGAGATGTGGAATAAGTTTACGCAACATAGCCAACAATCAAGCGGCAATTCAGAAAAACCACAATGGACATCCAGCAGCCTTCAACGAGGCCAGTAGGCGCTGCTCGCGGTTCTGCAATAAGTAACAAATCTCGATTTGTATATTCTGGCTTCCACAACAACAAATAAATATTTTGATATAGTATATTCTAACAACAAAATAATACCACATATTGGTTGGTTCTACAAATAGTAATAATCATCGTAGTTATCATAATTTCATCAAATCAAAACCAAACTTAGGTTTTATTTTCATATGAAAAATAAACAATGATAATATAGGTGAAAATTTGTTAATCAAAATTATGTGTTATTTTGTTTTTGATCTTACTTTAGCGTATATATATATTTAACAGAATGAAAAATTTAAGTTACTGGGAAGTTTTACTCCTCAGAAAAATAGTCAAAATGTTTATCTCTTTGAAAGTTTTTATTTTTCATTCTTTTGCTTCTGCTTCTGTTTTCGGATTGTTTTGCTACTGCCTTTGCACTTCATTTTATTCTGTGGCTTAAATAGTCATCTCCTTCAAGTTCATCAAATGGAGACCAATCACTGTCAAAATTAAAACGATCATTCCAACCCAAAAATCGTGGGTTTACACAACGAACATATTTGCTTTGTCGTAAGGTTTGTAGAGCACATTCCAAATCGTTTCCCCAATTTACACATTGATAGGAAATAATAAAACTCGTTCTGTATCTTAAAGCGAATTGGTGAATAAGGGAAGCACAACGATGACTATGTATTGTACAATGTATATAATTAGAGAAAATGCATATCACAAAACGCCATTTTTTCCACACTTTCTATAGAAAGCCTTTCTCATTATCTTAAACACGTGTATAACGTCTGGGTATCATTTGGCTTTAGAAAGTCCCATAGCTTTTCTTATATTACCCTTTGGATCCAGCAGCCTTGCCTCTCCGTGAATCCTCGGAAGAATTGAAACCCTTTCAAACGTAATACTTGATGCACTGCAGCTTAAATTTTGTGGTTCTTTCCCGTAATTTATCCATTTAGCTATTTTCCCTGTTCGGTTTGACCATAAATTCAAAGTTTCTATTTTTCAATTCGTCCAATGACACTAATGCTGCAACCAGAAAATTCTTTTCCTTTCGTTCAAACGTTGTATTTAAATAAGGTAGAGCATCCCTTCCTAAAATCCTCAATAGAGATGCAATTTCTACTATTGAGTCATTAGAAATCACGAATTTTCCTTTTTCTAGTTAAATGATATTAATTTTTGACATTGCGAATGTACTGAATTTCATAATTTAATCCAATCAGTAATTGATGGGAATTAGATTAGATATATTGGATATTTCTCGTAATGAAAATTGCCAACAAAATATCCGAACTATCTAAGATTTAAAAGACATAGCAACACTAATTGCCACGCATATTTCTACATATTAATATATGCTCCGGTAAACACGGATGAACCTTTCAAAAAATGAAATTTATTTTCAATTCTTTTCTATATCGGGTGAGTTAATGTTTTATAATAGATTATTGTTTTGTTGTGTATCAGATTGCATCTAATTACATAAATTGTTAATATAAAGCATAAATATGAAAGGTATATTTAACCCGGCCTTTCCGATAATATGTTTTAAAATTTTAATTTTTTTTCTCGTATATTGCTTACAATACAGAATTTTTGACTTTGAACAGTTTTGATAAAACGTGTGAAAAACACTACCCCAACAGTCACATAAATGAGAGGGTTTTATTTGTAAAATGTGTTAAAAAGGATAATTGTTAATCGCTTAGGTTTGCATCATACTTTCAATGTTTGCATGTACGTAGCTTTGTGTTTTTAAACCACGCTAATTGATTAACATTGACTTTATATCGTCGGCCAGTTCTACCCGTCCCATTTTTTTTAATTTTTTTTTTGTTGTTCGTCACATATGTTTCTATTCGCATTTTAGATATTAAGAACTCATTTATCTGGATTATTCAGTTCTAATAAAATTTCAACGTTTCAAAGACGACAATATGCACGTTATAACGTTATATTTCATGATAGACACTAGGCATATATACCTGTTATAAAGCACAGATGAGTCTTAGTTATTACAATTTGGTTCAATTTCCAAATGTAACCTTTGTCCAGCTGATCGTTGGCAATATGTTTCGTAAAAAGACAGGTACCACTTACCATTCCAAAGATTACTCCTCCCTTTTACTATAATCCGCATTAGTTTCTTTTGCTTTCTTTGCATTGTTTCTTTTTTCAGTGTCAATTTCTTAAGGTTTGAATGCTTTTTTGGTACCCATTGTTTTTTTTCTATATGTAATTAGTATTAGAATATTGAAAAAAATAAAATAAATCATAGAAATTGAAAGCAAACAAAAACTGTACGGTAAACTTTTTCTGATGTAAAATATCTAGGGGGTTCAAACTTTAGGAACCGCATTCCAGATCTGCCTTTGAACAATGTATTATCAATACTTATATATTTATTCAATTTGTTGAATCAATTTCGGAGGATTCTTCTAAGGACACTTTATCTGTTTCTTCAAATAAAGCTTCATCATTTAAGGTCACAGGGCATTTATCATCAAAGTCTAACGTCTCATGGAATACATCGTCTTGCTTTCTTGATCTTTTCTTGGTTAAATCTTTTGCATATTTGAAAAGAAGCACACTGTAAAGGCATATAGATAAAGTTAATATTCCTAGAAAGATTATAACTTTTGTGAATACACATAGATAGCTTGATGTTGCAAAATAAACAGTCCAAGCGACTCCTCTCCAAAATTGAAGGTTGGAAAAAGCTGTCTCTTGCTTTTCAGGAAACAGTAATGGAATCTTAGCTAAAACAAAACAAGAACATCATTCTATTTTTTAAATTTCATTATATACACTATGAACCAAAATAAGGACTGACATTACCATGCACAGTTCAAATTCGATTTAGTATGACTGATAAGAACTGTACTTATCCACAATTTATCTGTAAACTACTGATTTCATTTGATGCAATATTTTCAGTAATTATCCATTCTTATATTTATACTGTTTTTAATTGTCCTTAACTGAAGCAGTCGATGTCAGTTTATATCAGTCAATTTTGTGATTTGTATCAAATCCTTACAGTCATTTTAAATATTTACCTTGATTTACAATAACTGACGTGGTTTGATACTGTCATTGTCAGTTATTAACAATTTGACCTTGATTTAAAAGGACTGACATTGACTGAAGATGCATGATCCACTAATCCCTGTCAGTCATTTTAAATCAAGGTAAAGTTCTGTTAATGACTGACAATGACAGTAACAAACCATATCAGTGATTTTAACTCAAGTTTAAAATGACTGTCATGATTTGTTTCAAATCACAAAATTGGCTGATATAAACTGACATCATCTGCTACAGTTACGGACAAATGAAAACAGTAAAAATACAGACTTTGATAATTACTGAAGATATTGCATCAAATAAAATCAGCATTTTACAGATAATTTGAAGTAAATTACAGTTCATTTCAGTCATATGAAATCCAATTTGAACTGTACATGGTAGTTTCAGTCATTATTTGGTTCATAGTGATATTTATTTTGTTCTCTTTAAAACAGCATGCTACTTTTTGTGTTTGAACCCAGGTGAATCTGTTCTTTGAACCACCACTTTATTAAATTTTTCAAACGGACAGCTGCTTAAATGCATTCCTTTTTAGCTGACATAAGATTAGGAACAATCTATTTAGCTTTTATACGACCGAACGAAAAATGCAGTTTAAAGATAAGTCGCTGTCGTCGTTGTCTGTTAACTTTAGTGTTCCCAAAATAAGTTTTGTACTAGTTACTATAAAATAAGACAATTATGTTCCTACATGTATATAAAATGGATAGAATTGATTTGGGTTTAGAAATTAGAGATCAAGAGGATGTGAAAACTGCAATTTATTTGTTTTTTTTCCTCATAATAATTATTGATGAGGTTAACGAAATGCTGATTCATTCACAACAACAATCCTATCATAAAAGGATGAATTGGATTGTCGGTCCCAAATCAAACTGCTGCGAAAATTTCAAAATATACAGTATATAACTTAAACTTACCAAAAACATCAATTTTATAGACACTTTCTGTGATTCCTGCTAAAACTGCCACCATGAACACAAGAGGAAGATGTTCTCTTGTTGGGTTCCAATTTAACCAAAGTCCCATATATCCGAAATATATAACTGTTCCAACGGTCACTAATACATTTCCATGGACACATTTTGCTACTTTGGGCACTATTTTCATAAACAAGGTATTAGAAATGTTGAAACTGGCCATCACATAACCAACCATTCCAATTCCAAAAGGACAGGAAACATAAGACTGAACGATGAAACATTCAAAATAAAACAGAAATATATAAACAAAACAAAAAGAAAACAAAAATAGCAATAGATGTGATTGCGAGCAAATCTAAAAGCAATAATCTCCCGTCCCCTAAATTTTAAGTGGTAGAAAATATATGTTATCTTTATCTTTTATTAACATTACTCTTTAATCAGTATAACAAAACGTTAAAGCGGTCGGACGTTTCAGTTTTAGTCGAGAATTCTCTGTACAGTATAACTAGAGGCTCCCAGGAGCCTGAATCGCTCACCTGATCTCTTATGCCAAAGTTTGAATAAATTTCACAATCTTTCAAGTATACAAAGTTGCAAAACAATATTTTTGGAATCATTTAGATTAAAAGAAAAAACAGTTAAAGGACAATAACTCCTATAAGGACCTTTTGATGCTGAACAAGAAAAGTTGCTTCAGATTTTCTCGATCTCTTATACTTTTCAAGTTATAAGCCAAAAACAATGGTCTGACCCCACTGTTCTATTTTTAGCAATGACAGCCATGTTTGTTGGTCGACGTGTATTATTCACAAACTTGGTAGAGGACATCCTAAAGATCAAGTGTACCAAGCTTATAAGCAATCCCTTCAGTGGTTTCAGAGAAGAAGATTTTTGAAAATCAGTTAAAATTAAAGAAAAAAAAACAGTTAAAGGGGAATAAATCTTAAATGGCTGATCTGACAATTTTTACCCTGAAATCATTTTTGTAGATCTCAATGAGCTTAACAATTCTGAAATGCTAACTTTTCCTCTAGCTCTAACGGTTTTCAAGATATAGTCCAAAACCTGCAAAAATGGTCAATTTTGATGATCAAAGGGCAATAATTCCTATAAGGAGTCATTTCACAACTTCGAATCAATGGAGAGATTTGTAGAACTTTTGATGCTGAACAAAATAGGTTGCTTCAGAATTTCTCTATCTTTTATACTTTTCGAGTTATAAGCCAAAAACAATGGTCTGACCCCCCCTGTTCTATTTTTAGCAACGGCGGCCATGTTGGTAGGTCGACGTTTATATAATTCATAAACTTGGAAGAGGACATCCTAAAGATCAAGTATACCAAGTTTAAATGCAATCGCTTCAGTGGTTTCAGAGAAGATCTTTGAAGAAAAGTTAACGGACGACGGAAGGACGACGGACAGACGACGGACGCCTAACGATGACAATAGCTCACATGACCCTTCGGGTCAGGTGAGTTAAAAACCTTATCCCATTTAGATTACATGGTCTGTGAAGTAAATTATAATTTATTTACTTTTTAAGTTACCTTAAATAAAGTTAACAACAAAACTACTGAACTGGGATAATCATATTACAAAGTTATTTTTTTTTGTATTTTTCATCCTTATTCTACATATTATTTTTTTCACATACCTTGGTAAAATCCCCTAACAAGTAGAAAGGTAACAGCCCTGTTGTTACAATATATGGTAGTAGAAGGATAAGCTTGATATCTGATAGAGACGAAAACATTGAGTACAGAGACTTTCTGACGGTTTTATTTTGAACCCATTTACTTTGGGGCAAAGGAGGTAAAAATAAAACTGTTAAAAGTAAACCTATGACATCAAACGAAAGATAAACTGATATCAATTGGGTTAAAGTTGTTGTTGACGGTTTAGAAATTATTGGAATCAAAATTGTAGAGTTTGACTCAAACGTTTTGTCACAATCAAGAACTCCGCATTGAAAAGAAGTATTGCTTCTTTCAATGTTGATATCATTTCTAAAAATAACAGAGGATACACCCGCACCGATTGCAAACGCGACACCTTGAATGGCATAAAATATTCCGTTGAGACGATTCAAAGTGTGTAGCTGTTCTTTGTTGTGTTTCTGAGCAGTTGAAGACGCACAAGCAGTTATATATAATCCCTGGGATATCCATAAAGGACCCGTTACAAGTCCTAGAAGCAAAGATGAAGGGATCAATGAGTAAAAATGCGGATAAAAATTACTGCCGACGTATAAAGCGTGGACTATAAATCCTATCAAAGTACATAGTTTTCCACCTAGCAGCTTGATGAACAATGGTGCTAGAATGCAAGATACTAAAGATGCCGCGTAGATACAAGCCAGTGATTTCATCCCTAATCCTTCTTCAATGTTAAGACTGGACTGCAAGGCTTGTAAAGACCCGAAAGCACCAAAAACAAAGAAGAACGCAAATGAAAGGATATACGTGCATTGTATTGGATTTTCTATCCATTCAGTCTCTCCTGCTTCACGAAGTGTCAAATATAATTTAAGTCTAAATCTTGGCATGATTTCTGAAAAACAAAAATATTTGATATAAAAATAAGACATCTTCTTTGAGACAAAAAAAAACCAAGATCAAATACTATTATTTTTACCCTTCTTTGAAACTATGGTCTCCCATATAATCCTTTCTCCTTTATTAACAATAAAAGGAATTCAACGACAGACATTATGTTTGATCCTTCAAAATCGAAATTAATCGGAATAAACCGATTGGTGTTTCAATGGTGTTAATTTTAAAAAATGATCCAGACTCGGAAACAACAATAACGTTACGTGTTTCAAAGTACCTAGTGTTTCCAAAACTAGTCATGGATGATAGTTATCTGTTCAGGTTTGCATGGCTTAACGGTTATTATTACTCTATTTTTTAGTGTTTGGCTGGTTGGTGTACTGAAATGATCACCTTAGCATCCCTAATATGTCACCAAAAACCTGTTGCGTTTTGTGTAACTACCGGACCCAAAGATCATAATGGAAGATGGAAGATTTGGTGCGCCTTAAAGCCTGGCTTAAACCACCATTTCTTTTGAAATGCCTGTACCAAGTCAGGACCATTGTGATCTTCAATTTGTCCGGTATGTTTTCCTTGTTTTGTCATGTTAATGGACATTTGGGATTGATTCTCCAAGTCCGGTAATTTTGTTATAATTTTGATTGGATATTGTTTCCATGGCAACATTTTGAGTAATTTGCAATACCTATAGATAGATGAATTTGTGATGAGGTATAAATTTGTTGTTACCATCTCGTTCATAATTTTTAAAGATCGCAAACGTCTTCTTTCTAACAGATAGTGTACTCTTTAAACTATTGACCTACTTTCAGTTCATTTAAAAACGTTATCTTAAGACCATAATAAATTATGTTAAGGTATGAAGTCTTAAAGCATACTATTAGCCCAATACGTATCTAGAATATGTACAACAAGACAAG
The DNA here is from genome assembly GCA_963971305.1 of Arcuatula senhousia. Lineage (NCBI taxonomy): Eukaryota > Metazoa > Mollusca > Bivalvia > Mytilida > Mytilidae > Arcuatula > Arcuatula senhousia. The sequence goes on from OZ020308.1 coordinate 34,587,300, forward strand.
ATTTTATTAGTTAACGGACTAACAGAAGGCAATATTTTCCGCCCGTACAGTAAGTTATAAAATCCTTTTTTTTTTAGGAATGCTGGATCATGTTCGGGATTTTTCGAAGAAACAATGTAATTGTTTGGTTCAGATATAGTAGAAGGATAGAAACGCTTGAGTTTTTGTTGTTGTTGTTTTCTTTCGTATTGCTGCACAAAAGTGTTTATGGTTATGATATTAAAAAATAAATGTGAACACGATATTCAACCTTTGATGTTTAACTAAATTACACATAAAGGAAGTGATTCTGGCAAAACCATTTACTTCGGTTGATTTTGTGTTTCTTTCTGCTGTTCTTGTTCGTGTTTACCGGTTTTCCTCGTTTCCCTTGCGGACTTCCGACCCCCGAATGTCCCATTGGTGCCTCTTTGCTTCGCCGTTGTGTTAAGTACTTACCTCAAGATAAAACAAGGAATCTCCTTTTACGTGTATAACTATCGAACACTCAATGTCCCGTTTTAATGATAGGTATACTCTTACAGATGTGTAAATTCAATTTGTGTGAATAATCTAAAAGTTCAAAACGGTACACTGATAAGATGTCATAATATATAAAACTTGCTTTATCCATTTTGATAGTGAATATAATAAAATGTAATAATAAAACTAAGAGGATGGGATGTGCGCTCAGAATTAAAAAAAAATCTTAAGATTGCAATGGTCCAGACTTTGTTCAGGCATTACAAAAAAAATGGTGGATTAATCGGTAAACTCCAACCCCCTTCCTTTGCAATCTTACGATCCGGTAGTAATATAGCCCAAAACTGCATTTATTTAAAAATATAAATAAATGTGGTAATATGCTACGATAATGATAAGATATATACCACGTTGGTGGCATTTTTCTTCGTTTTAAAAAAAAAATCATTAACTATCACGTTATTTTACATTTTGATTGATTATTCTCTTGAAACAAAAACAGGCCAATAAGTTATGCCTGTCGCCGGACACGGTACCTACCGTGAGGTTGTCCCGTGCGGGGCCCGGGTGGCGAATAGGCCCGCAGCAGAGCCTAGCTTGTCGTAAGAGGCGACTAAAGGTCTTGGGATTCTGACGTCGGGTCAGTGCTCAGCCCACAGAGCGACCAAGTGTGTACCCTAGGTGGCTGAATAGGGTGGCCCTCGTCCGCGGGGGTTGTCAGGTCTATAATACGGAAACCCTGACCGCCGACCATAGTGGGCCAACGTGTGTGGAGAGTGCCACGCTTCATGCACGTAAAAGACCCCTTTGTGGACCGCCAAGTAGTGCACCACATAGGCTAAATTTTCCGCCCCTACCCACCTCTCCCCTTTTCCTGTGGTTCTTCAAAATTTACCGGTCTTTTGTGTCCCATCCCACCCCCATATTTCATTTATCATCATGATTTCATGTTCATTGTATAATCCTTTTCATGTTCATCGCCTGTAAATAACCTATATAGCGTTGCACAGGCGTAAAACACCAACTCACTCACTCACTCACTCACTCACTCACTCACCGTGAGGTTTATCTTATACCAATAATTTTCCACTGTCAAGTTCGTTTCATCTTCTTTTTTATTTTATCCTCATAGTAATCTTTGTTTAATCGTCAGGCTAATTGATACTTTTACTGGACCATAATAAATGAAGTGTGCAATGAGGTATTATAGAAATCCAAAAAACCAATCGTGAGTAAACCGAAATGTAACTTGCTCTTCCAAGAACAAGCGCATACCAAAATCCTTTCCAGAAAAATACGTTTGCTAAACGCGGTTTCAAAGTGGGAAACAACATTGGTATTGTTTATGTAAAATAATAGAGTCAAGCACAACCGTTTGAGGGACGTTAGTCTTGGTTTATTAAATCTGAATATTATGAATGACGCTATGCTTCCAACGATAGAAGCTAACACCATCAGCGAAAAAAATTCCTTAACTTCTCCAAGACTTTATTCTAGAAGTTTATTTTTGTCTTGGAAATTTGATTTGCAGCGGCAGTTAAGATCATTTGCTGAAAGATCCACACAACGGTCCAGTAACTAAGCCTAGAAGCAATGATAAAGGAGTTAATATAATTCCGCCAATTAGTTTTTGAACTAAAGGACCTATGCAGGAGAAAATAATTGATCCGATAAAAACATAAGATTAGTGGCTATTTTCACAAAAAATCGTAAGTGTAAAAATGATCGTAAGTTATGACGTCATAATGTAAATTTGATTATGACGTCATAATCTACGACCAATTTTACACTAGTCTTACGTTTTTTTCCGTATTGTTTCTGTATTGTTTAATTTAGATTGCAATGCTTGTACTGACGTGAAGGCAGAAAATATAATGAATTAAACCTCATTTTAGTTTCATCTTTTCATGCCCATTGTGTATGAGATCTAAACATTTTAATAATTTTACTTATATGTTAGTAGTTCAAAAACGTTCTTTTAAGCACCAGGTAATATTTAACGTTCGTTCGGTTTAAAGGACATATCAGACTGCAAACTGCATGACTGTGAACCAATTGAACGATCGAGGCTCAGTAGGGACAAGTGGAATTGGATAATGTTTAAATGGATTGCATGTTATGTGCTGCTATACTCTTTATAGATTGTTGTCCGACAGTATGCACCGAAACTTAAAAGCACGATTAGGTTGTTTGTTATTGATTTATCTTTAAAACATGTTGCTGTTATTATATTTTTGTCCTTCAAAGTGATCAAACCATACCCGTAGACAGAATTTTTTCAACAGGGGGTTCGAAAATGTGAAGAGGGGGTTCGATTTCCCAAATTTTTCTGACTTTAATAGTGCTTAACCAATTTTTCACCTTATTTTTCCCTATTATGATCAAATTTTTTGTCCAAGGGGGGTTCGTCTGAACCCCTCAACCCCCCCCTGTCTACAGGATGCAAACTTAGATCAAAGACAAATCTGTCAAGGAAGAAGCTAGTGTGTAGAACATGTAGAAGTTGGACATCCAATAATTTTATCTTGCTAGACAATTTTACACTATTAAAGTTTACTTGCTTACATTTTTATTTTGTTGAAATATCATCTTAGTTTTTTACAAATAAATTCACATAAATAACCTTATATTTATTAACTTTAAAACAATGTAAGTCAAACTAAAATATATATTATACTCTATTATATACGCATCACTATTGAAAAAAATAAAACTTGGCTGTACAAGGTCTTTAGAAATAATTCTTTGAAAAACATTCCACACATGTCATTATGACACAAATTAATCATTAAATAGTGATATCTAATCAGTTGAATATAGATGATTAGTACACCATCCCTATGTTGCTATCATGTTTTCACAACTTTACAACAGTCTTGTGTTTGGCGTGCCATAAAACCTATTTTAGCCAACCTATTCTTTTGAAATGCCTGTACCAAGTCGGGGCTATTGCGGTCTTCAATTATTCTGTAGAGTTTTCCTTGTTTTGTCTTTTATCGTGCACATTTGAGATTGATCCTCTAAGTTCGGGAATTTTGTTAATACCTTTATTATAATGAAGCCATAAGTCTACTCAAAGATTGTAAGAAGTTTTTAACATACAATGATACGTGTGTTTCACATTGTTAAAGGTTGGATCATGTTTAGAATGATAAAAGATAACAATAGTCCATTTCCGCGGCAGCATTGTAATTCTATACAGGTGGACCCTGGATATCCGGTGATGGAGTGTTAACCCGACGGGTAACTAACACCAAGCTGTGTGATTCGATCCTCATCAGAACAGAAAATTTTAATTTTATAAACAGGTTTTGAGAAGATGGCTTCAAAGGACATTGCTAAGTTTTTTAGGATGGACAAAGAAATGTTGTCAAGCAGCCCTTTTCACAAAAAAGAAAACTTAAGAGTAAAATATCGTAAGTGTAAACTTCAAGGATTCTGATTGGTTGAATTCTACACTTAATTACGATAAATTTTACTCTAATAAGATTTTTTGTGAAAAGGGCTCTTGCATTACATGTACACCAACGCTAGTGAGGTACAATTTGTAAAAAGTAGACTTAACTGGATCTATCACAAAAGCCATACCACATCGCAAGCAAGCGAAAGCTGGAAAGGAACTTTTCGAAGCATAAAGTTTGTATTCAAATAGACATAATTCTTTTATTGTATCTCTACCTTAATAGATTGTGAAGGAAAACGGCAAATCAATTTGTAAGGTCAACACGTTAAATATTTCTGTTATTAAACTAATTCCTCCTGGACAGCCAATAAAATAAAATAGTTAAGACTTAATATTTTACTGTGGATTTTAGTTACATGAGTTAAGTCTGTAGCCATAGAAATAGAAATTACAACAAAGTTCCAGACCATAATTTTTGCTACGCCTGACGCGCGTTTGACCTATTTAAAATCATCAGAGACATTCTACCAAAATATTGAAAAAGCAAAACACTAGTTCTATACCCAATATAATTATGACGAGACTTAAACAATAAAACCGAAAATACCAAACACGAAGATTAAATTATGATTAAGATCAAGCTAAGTTTTGGGAAGGCAAAACTGTAGGTTTTAGATGATTTTCAAATAATGATATATGTAATAGTAAGAAGCAACACGACATACATCCATGTATGTCAACGACAACTTAAAAAATTGACAATGGAAAACAGCTAACAGTATTCAATGTGACAAGTCTGTTCGCTGTTTTGCATTTGGTCCTGAAGATTCATGTTATAAAACATCGCATCAAGGCGCACAATATAAAATACATAGCTATGTGTTTTTAATCAGTGTGTCATTACAATCGTTTAAGATCTCCTCCGGTACGTGTGTTTCTCGGTCTATTGGTTTCATTTCATCTTCAACTTTTATCGTAGTTTCTTCGTTAGGCTTGTTGAAACTTTTTCTTGACCATAATAAATGAAGTATACCATAGAGTGTTATAGAAACTACTGCAAAAGAAATACAGAACACCAATCGCGTGTAAACCGAAATGTAACTTGCTGTTCCAAACACCAGTGCATACCAAAATCCTCTCCAAAAATGTACGTTTGCAAATGTGGTATCCATGGTTTCGGGAAACAACATTGGTATTATGCCTGTAAAATAGTATTTATTTTTTATGTGTTCATATTTAGGAACCTAATATTTAACCAAATTGGGAGCTTTGTCTTTTTCCTTACTAGTAAAATGAATCTTATGTTTGATGAAAAAAAGCTACCTTGAATTTTTTTTATCTGCAGAAGAAGTTTTGCCATATTTTGTCATGGCGCTTTTTAAAACTCAAATATAAGAATATCATTACCAGAACATTAACCAAGTCCCTCCAATAAAGTCAAACGGTCGGATCCTATTGGTCGGAGTAAATTATTTTTATAAATATATCGCAAAGACTCTTTTCATATTTTAATGCTATCCAATAAAACAATGTTTAAATAAAGCTTCTACAACGCGATCCGGAGCACCTGAGTTCACTCTTGTTACGACTTGAGTTCGCGTTGATGATTTCCGTTAGGTTGAGTTTGTGTTTTGTGCTTCTACGTGCTGTTCCTGTTCTAGTTTACCAGTTTTGTCGTTGTGCTTTTGGTCTTTTGACACTCGAATTGGTGACTCTTTGCTTTAAATGTTTATAGCTCCAATCGGTTAAAAGATAGTTCATAAAATAGAAAAATATCAGACTTACCAAATGTGTCTAGTTTAAAAACACTATCAGTAAATCCCATCGAAATTGAAGATATAAATATCAACGATAAATACTGGAAGGATGGATCCCAAAAAATCCAAATAATTAAATTAGCTACGCTTATAATTGTTGCCAAAGCTACATCTAGTTTTTTTGGTAGATATTTTACTGTCTTTGGTAGAATTTGCAAAAAGATCGTATTGGAGACAGCAAAGGCTCCCATGACATAGCCAACCATACCAATTCCATATCTACACGATATATATGCCTGAAAAGTAAATTAACTAGAGTTGTAGTTTTAATATTGCACCCCTGGTCCATGTCAGCTCTGTTAGAGGAGTTCAAGCGAAATGAACAAATTTCCCAATCATAGAGGTATAAATTCTAACTTTCGAACACGCAAATGTTTCATTCATTGCTGTTAAATTCCAATGGAACTTTAGAAATAAGGTCATTCAATTTGTCCCTAGTATAAAGTTGGTTGTGCTTAGATGTATTATTCTCAGCAAATTGCTGAACTTCTTGATAAAATTTATCCTGTTGATCAACAATACTAGCCATTTTTTAACACCTTAACTTTTACTTTTGTAAATGACCATGCATGTGAAACACCAGTGAACAGGAGTTCAATTTATAACCTCAAGGCAAAATAAAGGAATCAATATGAATTCAAAAATAGCATTGAACAGTTTTTATAGTTTTATAGTGGGTATCAATACATTTTTATCACAATATCCATATGATAAATTGTTGTACAAGTTATAAGTGAAATTTAGCCTTATTTTGTACAAATTATAATTTGTACAGGCACTTTTTGTACAAATTATAATTTGTACAAAGTCAAAATACAAATCATAATTTGTACAATTTTTTTGTACAAATTGTAATTTGTACAAAATGATAACTTGTACACAACATATATACCTTTTTCTAAAGGTTAAAAACTTTTTTTTAAAATTCTAGTAAGATAACAAAAATATTGTTTAACTCACAGTAATATACCAGTTATCTATTTCTTTAATGCCCCTTTAAGGCCTTAGGATGTGAAAAATTTAAGGAGGAAATTAGATTTGTAAAGAATTTCAAGTAAGGCTGAAAAGTAAAAACAAAACAAACAAGAAGGCTGTAAATATTTGTAAATACTTTATTAAAAGTCAATGAAATCCTTGATTAAAAATCCATGTAATACTAATCAGAACTTCTTTTCTTCTGTGTTACTGTACCTGCAAATCAAAATAATAACTACTTTTTTATAAGTGGATGTAAATTGAAGTGAGAATAAAACTCGTTCTGAACAGCGTCTGAAAGCGCATACACTACATATATGCTTGCCGTAAAAGTGACTAAAGCCTTAAAAATCCTGGCTAAAACCCTGATTCCATGTTCCCAATGCTTGATTTTTTCATCTTTTCGATTGTATATTATGTTGTGCAGTTTTTTTGTTGTTGACTTGAGTAATATTTGCTTTTCTTTTTATTCTATTCTTTTTTTTTAACCTAATCCTGTTCAACAGGTTTGTATTGAAAAACGAAGTTATATTAAATTTTTACGTTTAATTTATTGGGCTAAAATTGTATTTTCCACCCTTTAATTTTTTATCTACGTTATCCGGGAAACATGATCTGATCTACTGTCTGTTTCCTAAAAGTGTGTATGGGAGTGGGTGTTGGGGCTATAGCGACTTTCTCGACATACTAGAGTGTAAATGGCAATTGTTCAAGGTAACAAACGGGCCATATCGCCGGAGGTAACAATCGACATTGAAAAGGTAACTCACTAAGCTTATTTTAAATGAATATGATAACTATATATTTCAGCAATACAAATGAAGACTCGAAGACGGGTAGAAGTAACTGACAAGAAAAAGCCTTTCTGAAACCAGTCGGCCACCAATCTCACTTTCACTGTCCTCATTCGTGTTTACTGTTTGCCTCTCGGACTTTTGTTATTAGAGGGCCCAATTGGCGCCTCGTAATATATTTCTTAATGAAAACACAACTAACTTACCTTTGTAAAATCTGCGTACACAACAAGTAACATAATTGATGTCGATATAGAGTATGGCAAAAACAAAAGTAACTTTACATCAACCATCGCCGTGAACATGGAACAAAAAGATTTTGCTATGCTTCTGTTTTTAGTTCGTTTACTCTTTGGCAGTGGAGGTAGAAATAGTACTACGAGAATCACTCCGATTACGTCAAAGGTTAGATAAGCTGCCATGAGCTGGTAAAGTGTTTGTTTTGATGGCGTCGTTATGCTCCTTGTTGCATTGTGATCTCGAGTACCTTCAACTTTCATCAAAACACCACATGGATATGTTACATTTTCTTCTGCGCTATACACATCATCTCTGAATATAATGGAAGAAACTATACTTCCTACGGTGAAGGCTAAACCCATAAGTGCAAAAAATATTCCGTTAACTTTACTAAGGGTATGTTCAAGAAGTTTATTTTTTGTCTTGGAAATTTGATTTGCCGAGGCGGTTAAGAACAACCCTTGAGAAATCCACAACGGTCCAGTTACTAATCCTAGTAAAAGAGATGATGGAATGAGAGTTTCAAATCGGGGGTAAAAATTACTGCACACATATATAACGTGAACAAAGAACGCTGCGATGACGCATAATTTCCCACCAATAAGTTTTAACACCAAGGGACCCAAGCTAGAGGAAATTATTGATCCGGTATAAATAGAGGCTAACGATTTTGTTCCAAGTCCCTCTGTCATGTTTAAACTAGACTGCAATGCTTGTAATGACATAAAGGCAGAAAAAACAAAGAAAAACGCTATTGAAATAACAATTGTACATTGGTATGGACTTTCAATGTCATCTTTCTTCTCCACTGTTGCGCTCAGAGCTAAGTGTAGTTTCATCTTTTTCATAATCATGGGCACTTAATCTAAAATATCCAATCAAAGTAGTTTAATAATCTTTGAAATATTAAAATCGACACCACATCATGACATCCGACGCTTAATCCGTTTTTTTCAAACGAATACAATGTAACAAGATACATTTAAAGACACAACTTTTAATATATACACTCTTTAAAAAGTTAAGCACCACCCTATTATTTTTTAAGTCTAGCTTTTAAACCCTTTTTACAAATCCCAAATGAATTAGAGCCCAATTTTAAAGTGATATCTTTTTGAATGTGTCCTAAATGTGAGATTTCCACCAAAATTGTTGAACAAGATATGATCAGCCGCTTTGAAATGCCAACTCAAAGCAAACAACCCAAAATTACTAAAACCGTCCTAAAGAAAACTTTCAGGGAAAAATGTTCTTTTGTACATTTAAAGTTATGCATTTAAACAGACGATCCAATATCCAATAGACTAACATACTGGGAAGAGATTTTTGTAAAAAAAAGAAAAGAAAACTATAAATTGTAAGCGAAAAGGGAGATTATTCGGATAGGATGAAATTTTCAGCAAAAAACAGAAAAACACAATTTTCTCGACAGAATTTAAACTTTTTGGCTGAAATGTTTTGTAGAGTAATTTTTAATCAACTAATCATTAATGGAGGTGAATGGCGGTGTTCTTAATTTCCACTATCCATTTATTCACATTTTGATTTTTTTTAAAGCTGGTCTTTTTCACTAAAATGTCATTTCTCTCGTTTAATTTTAACACACAACTGTTGTTCTTATTCGAAACATATTCACATTTGATACATGATTTACTGACATGTGTTTTTTTAAAGAAACGGTTGAAAAGTTCATTTTGAGTGCAATTTACCGGATTCACAAAAATCCACCATTTTCTGAAAATGACCGAAAAAAACACATTTTTAGCAAAATGCCATGATGCATGTTAGTCTTAAAGGAGATTAATCAATTTCAAACATAAGGTTTTTAATTTAACATGTTTGTTGTGAAAAAAAATTAGCACTTTAAAAAAAATTACGTCCAAAATATAGCGAAAAAACAGGCTAATTTGAAAACGTTGCAAATTTCTAATGAAACTTGTAAAACTCGTTTTTATTACTCTTAGTACTTTGCGATGATAAAGTTGTGTTAAAATCTTTGATATGAAAATTAATTTACTTTTTCACCGTGTAAATGGCCCCCGAAACTTGATTTTTTGGTCCTTGCTTAGTCAAGTTTAATAATGGCACGGATGTAAAAGAAGAAAAACTCGCTTTGATTTGTTTTAGAGGCAAACGATTGATAATATATAAAGGTTTCCTCATGCAAAAATTCAGCGAGTTTAACGGCCAAATAAAAGTATGGCGTCAATTTTAATTCTGGTGGTGCTAAACTTGTTTCGGAATGTATACATAGGAACAAAAATAACAAATAGGAACCTGTCGATATATAAATAACTTATTTGATCGGATTGGCTTTTGAATCATATGCATCTTAATTTACATGTTGCGCAAATTGCATAATAGGGAGCATCGACCTCTGAACACAAGTGCCTCTGAAGGCTGCTTCATGTAGCTATTTTTACTCTCAAAAATATTTTTTATTATATTGTATGTTGTCTTGGGTACACGTATTCAACATCTCATTATCTTCTATTACCATGATAACATGTCATGTTTGAGTATTAACTGAATTTCAATATATGTGTACACGGCAAATTTCATCGAAACCTTAATCGACCCTCAGTAACGTACAGTGCAGTGAGGGTTACTTTATCGTATCAAAAATATAATCGATTGCCATACATGTATACATTTATTGTAGAGCATCCTGTTTGTCAATTGAGATCATCCTGTCTGTCAATTGAGACCAAAGCCCAAACTTTTCTGTATGAATACGTTTTGTATTGCAAAAGGCATCGTTATGAAGGGCAAACACTTTAACGATTGTATCTTGCACGATTTTACCTGACACATTTGTTTTCTTACATTTCCTATTTTGATGTTATTGAAATATTTAGATTAAGGATGTGCGCTGGTCTTGTTTTGGTATTGTTGTCATTTTTTCGGAATCCTCTGGATTTTACCATCCAAATAGGGTGAAAAATTTTGCCCACGAACCCCCTATTTTCTTGTTATTAATGTATTTAATATGTCATAAAGAGGTTATAGACAAAGTTTTATCAAATCCTATTTATTATGTCATGGGTTTTAACAGCTAAATAGTGCTAATGGTATACTTATGAAAAAGTCAGAGAAAACCTTTTCCCGCCAAAACTTTAACGTCAATTATCACAAACCTATCAAATTTTTTTTTTCTCATTTTGTACCTTTTACTATTATCTTTTCATTTCAGGCATCAAATTTGAAACCTATTTATTTTCAATAATAGTAGCAAACATCCTTTAAAAAAATGTCAAGTTAACACAACTCATAGCGGAAAATGGAACTATTTCCAAACAGAAACCTATGCTATACTTGAATTTTCCTATAACTTTATTTGTATTGTTTTAGTTAATTATATGAAATCCCTTACAAAAATTATACCATGCAATTATACATATAGTGCATCTATGTCACAATAACACAAAATAATACTTACACTTAACTATATTTTAATCCTTATTATATAACAGAGCTGTACAAGGCTTAAACTTACGATTATATATTGGCAGGTGGGAACATGTCGGTCAAAATATACATGTTTAGAATGTTACAAGATAAGAATTGTCCATAAATGGGACAGAACGATTTAATCTTTCTTTCAAATTAGCTTTATCTTAAAGCATCGTACGCGTGTAGTACCATTACTTTTTATCAAGGGACCAACCATTTAAATTCAGGGGGATTGGTGTTTTGTTTTGGTAAGAAAACTGTTTTTTACGCATGTCGTGGAAAATAATATATTCTTCAAGACATACTATTATATCATTATCAGCATTATTAATATAGCACAAATCCTTCTTTTGATTATTTTTTTCTTATCCACTGCTGCTAAAACGATTCTTTCATCAAAATTCATATTCAAAGTAGTTTACGAAAAAAAAACAGATCCTCTCATTTAGGTTACATAATCAGTCAATTATCTGTGTAAATTGTGGTAGAGTTTGACATTGCTGTATGCACTTCCCTTTGCAGAATCAAATGATAATTCCGAAACTCATAAATATGCACTTTTCTTTTTTTCATTTACCGCTGACCATAGTGGACAAACATGTGTGGAGAGTGCCACGCTTCATGCACGTAAAAGACCCCTTTGTTGACCGCCAAGTAGTGCACCACATAGGCTAAATTTTCCGCCCCTACCCACCTCTTCCTTTTTCTGTGGTTCTTTAAAATTAACCGTTCCTTTGTTTCCCAACCCACTCCATATTTCATTTATCATCATCATTTCATGTTTATTTTATCATTATTTTCATGTTCATCGCCTCTAAGTAGCACGGGCGTAAAACACCAACTCACTCACTCACTCACTTTTTTTTCATGATGAGTCTTGAATAGACGAAACGGGCGTCAGGCGTAGAAAAATTTATTGTCTGGAACTTAATTTGTTTTCATTTTCTTTTAGTACACCCGTAAAGGTTAGCACTGCTGGTGGACTTTTAATTCCCCGATGTTAGCCCGCTCCGGCACCAACACTTTTGTGTTAGAGAACACATAAAAGTTTTAAACTATCCGTTTAAATTTCAAAATTGTCTAAACCCTAAGGTTCTTCCTACCCCAGACATAGGTTGAACATCTTAGTAATTATTTGGTTCCCCAGTTTGGTATTTCTGGTTAATTGTTCTATGTTCTATGTTCTTCATAATCATACAGTGTTTGCCATTTTCAATATGTTTGGTAGAGCGCCTCTGATAAGTCTTGAATAGACAAAACGCGCGTCAGGCGTAGCAAAATTTATTGTCTGGAACTTTGTTTTTGTTTCTCAGATTTAAGCATCCTGTTATGGCATTAATAATTACAGTTAAAACACAATTAACAGTGTTTATACGTTTGTTTTCGTAGATGAGCAAGTAACCATTCTAATTAAAATACTTGACTACTGCCATTTGTCAAGAGAAATATAGGGGCCGTTTGTTATGTTACTGAAAGAGTGAGTGAGTGAGTTGGTGTTTTACGCCCGTGCAACGCTATTTAGATTATTTACAGGCGATGAACATGAAATGATGATGATCAATGAAATATGGTAAATTTTAAAGAACCACAGGAAAAGGGGGGAGATAGGGGCGGATAATTTAGCCTTTGTGGTGCACTACTAAATGGTCTTTTACGTGCAAGAAGCGTGGTACTCTCCACACACGTCGGCCCACTATGGTCGGCGGTACAGTGCGTGTCTAGAAGTAATAACAAGATAATTAAGACGGTTAAAGTCAATAATAATATCAAATCAATTTACCTTACCGTTACGGATGTATTATATTCATACAAAATCATTATTCTTAAAAAAAAATTATGTGTTTTGTAAAACATGCATGCAGCTGTTACGTGAACAAATGATTAATCTAGACAATGAAACGTCGTCTGAGGCGTATATGTACATGCAAACTAAAAGTAAACAATTTCGTGATTAATCTTCATACAATCTGAGTTTTAATGCTGTACTTTAGTGGTAAACGCGATGGGCTACCAACACCAAAGTTCGTGGTTCGCTCCTTGTCAGGGGTGAAAAAATACTGAACCAATTTCCCTACTCTCTCTCTCTCTTGATTCCATTTGCAAGGATGCTTTCATGGAAATATTTTAGTCCTTCAGAAGGAAAGAAGAAAGGTTGCCCCGTGTATCCTGTATACGTTAAACATTCCTTTCTCGAGTTCGATAAGAGTAGGCTTAACAGGGTTTGATTCAAAGACCTTCGGGCAAACTGCAAACTTTTGAGGGGTTGACATCAGATTACAGCTTGTTTTCCAGTTTATAATAAATATATAATGTTAAATTTAACTAAGACTTTACTGAGTAAATATCTAAAGATATGTGTAGAGAAATTCTTATCTTAAAGAGCAATTGATACCCAATGCCCCATGCACACTAAAGACCCATTGGTAGATTATGATAAGAGAACTCTCAATGGGGGGCCACTACAAAGTCCACACTAACAAACTGCTAGCTGGAGAGAGATTCACATATCAAGTATTAAGCTTGTTTCCCAATCCAGGATAAATAAATACATGTATGTTTAAACTAAAGCAATTGATAAAATGCAATTCGCCATTATTAGAGCATATGCATTGTGGGAATAAACATTGTCCAACGTACAAAATGTTGTTTGATAAATCTAAATTCAAAGTTCCATAAATTAGTTAGTGAATATAACTGTTAAAACATGATTGATTCAAAAAGAATTTGAAACGTCTTTATCGAGTTACATCTAATAATTATCATTGACAACTCGACAACTGAATGACAAGAAAAGGAACGTCACCATTCCGTAGCACCCGTAAAGGTTGGCACTGCTGGTGGAGTTTTAATTCCCCGATGTTAGCCCGCTCCTGCATCAACACTTTTGTGTTGGAGAACACATAAAAGGCTTAAACTATCTGTTTAAATTTCAAAATTGTCTGAACCCTAAGGTTATTCCTACCCCAGACATAGGTTGAACATCTTAGTAATTATTTGGTTCCCCAGTTTGGTATTTCTGGTTTTATTGTTCTATGTTCTTCATAATCATACAGTGTTTGGCATTTTCAATATGTTTGGTAGAGCGCCTCTGATAAGTCTTTAATAGACGAAACGCGCGTCAGGCGTAGCAAAATTTATTGTCTGGAACTTTGTTGTCATTTTTGTTTCTCAGATTTAAGCATCCAGTTATGGCATTTATAATTACAGTTAAAACACAATTAACAGTGTTTATTCGTTTGTTTTCGTAGATGAGCAAGTAACTATTCTAATTAAAATACTTGACTAATGCCGTTTGTCAAGAGAAATATAGGGGCCGTATGTTATGTTACTGAAAGAGTGAGTGAGTGAGTTGGTGTTTTACGCCCGTGCAACGCTATATAGATTATTTACAGGCAATGAACATGAAATGATGATGATCAATGAAATATGGTAAATTTTAAAGAACCACAGGAAAAGGGGAGAGATAGGGGCGGATAATTTAGCCTTTGTGGTGCACTACTAAATGGTCTTTTACGTGCAAGAAGCGTGGCACTCTCCACACACGTTGGCCCACTATGGTCGACGGAACAGTACGTGTCTAGAAGTAATTACAAGATAATTAAGACGGTAAAAGTCAATAATAAAATCAAATCAATTTACCTTACCGTTACGGATGTATTATATTCATACAAAATCATTATTCTTAAAACATATCTTTATGTGTTTTGTAAAACATATGTGCAGCTGTTACGTGAACAAATGATTAATCTATACAATGAAACATCGTTTGAGGCGTATATGTACATGCAAACTAAAAGTAAACAATGTCGTGATTAATCTTAATACAATCTGAGTTTTAATGCTGTACTGTAGTGGTAAACGCGATGGGCTACCAACACCAAAGTTCGTGGTTCGATCTTTGTCAGGGGTGAAAAAATACTGAACCAATTTCCCTTCTCTCTCTCTCTCTTGATTCCATTTGCAAGGATGCTTTCATGGAAATATTTTAGTCCTTCGGAAGGAACAAAGAAAGGTTGCCCCGTGTATCCTGTATACGCTAAACATTCCTTTCTCGAGTTCGATAAGAGTAGGCTTAACAGGGTTTGCTTCAAAGACCTTCGGGCAAAATGCAAACTTTTGAGGGGTTGACATCAGATTACAGCTTGTTTTCCAGTTTATAATAAATATATAATGTTAAATTTAACTAAGACTCTACTGAGTAAATATCTAAAGATATTTGTAGAGAAATTCTTATCTTAAAGAGTAATTGATACCAAATGCCCCATGCACACTAAAGACCCCTTGGTAGATTATGATAAGAGTACGCTCAATTGGGGCCACTACAAAGTCCACACTTACAAACTGCTAGCTGGAGAGGGATTCACATTTCAAGTTTTAAGCTTGTTTCCCAATCTAGGATAAATAAATACATGTATGTTTAAACTAAAGCAATTGATAAAATGCAATTCGCCATTATTACAGCATATGCATTGTGGGAATAAACATTGTCCAACGTACAAAATGTTGTTTGATAAATCTAAATTCAAGGTTCCATAAAGTAGTTAGTGAATATAACTGTTAAAACATGATTGATTAAAAAAAATTGAAACGTCTTTAACGGGTTACACCTAATAATTATCATTGACAACTCTACAACTGAATGACAAGAAAAGGAACGTCACCATTCCGTGGCACCCGGTTCACCCTCGACTTGATGCCAGTTTGGAATTTTTGTGGCTCATCAGGCTATTTAGTTTTCCCCTCTTTTTGTTGTTTTATGTCTTTCAATATCTATTTTGGGTTATACTTTTTTATTTACTTTTTACCCTTTGGTTCTTCTTCGTTCCAAATGGGTAGTATCTAGAATATCTTTAGCATAGTGAAAAAATGAACATCAAAATTAAAGTCAAAAACATTTTCCTATTCAAAATAAAAAATGAAAAAGAATTTCGAAAAAAAAAATGAAAAAACCTTAGGGTAGAAACAACTTAGACGCTTAGAAATTTTCTGACTTTTTGGTGAAGTTTATTACTAGAACTAGAGAAGGGTAAAAACCCTAGAGTAAAAATATATACTCTAGGTCTAAGCTACATATTTAGTTTCTACTTTGTGATCGAGTTAATATGGAATTTCTTACATCAAAGTACAATTCTACAAACGGTTAATTTGTTTATGCTGTAAATCGGTATTTCAAGGAGTAACCCCTCTCGTCAGCAGCATTTGAATCAAAACATTGGAATGTTAAAAAAAATAAAGTATTGAATGAAATGTTCTCAAAGTTAAAATGTTCGAACAGGAAGCCAAATCCAGCACCAAGGATATCGACCATGTGCAGTACAAGGAAACAAACCTGGTGTTTTAAACAATTTAGAATTTAACATTCGGGAATTTCAAGCCAAAAACATATTAGAAATTAAATGGTTAATTCGTGTCAGACAAGTCTGATGACCAGGCTTGTGATTACTCTCGGGGACATCTGGTCCACCAGCAGCGGTTATCGACCTAGTCATTTCAAAATATAATATGAAAACGGGTATAAAAACGGTTAACTTTGTTATGCTGTATGCCGATATTTCAAGGAGTAACCTCTCATCAGCAGCATTTGAATCAAAACATTGGAATGTGAAAAAAATAAAGTATTGAATGAAAAGTACTCAGTCAAAAAGTTCGAACAGGAAGCCAAATCCAGCACAAATGATATCGACCATCTGCAATACAATGAAACAAACCTGGTGTTTTAAACAATTTAGAATTTAACATTCGGGAATTTCAAACCAAAAACATATTAGAAATTAAATGGTAAATTCGTGTCAGGCAAGTCTGACGACCAGGCTTGTGATTACTCTCGGGGACATCTGGTCCACCAGCAGCGGTTATCGACCTAGTCATTTCAAAATATAATACGAAAACGGGTATAACAACGGTTAACTTTGTTATGTTGTATGCCGATATTTCTAGGAGTAACCTCTCATCAGCAGTATTTGAATCAAAACATTGAAAGGAAATAAGGAAACCAAGGAAATTATTTGATTCAACTATTAGCGAGACTTGCATTTATAATCAAACAGAAATTCAAAAATCATTAAGAATTGTAGTTTTAGAAGCAGTTTCTCTAATGAAACAAGAGGTTCCCAGAGCCTGAATCGCTCACCTGACTTACATGCCCGAAGTATAGGCTATTAGGCAAAATATTTTAGCAATTGAAACCTTTTAATATTTTTTCCCTTCAACATTCTAAGAAAAATAAACCCTAAATGAGCAGTATTACAATGTTGACCTTATTACATATTTTGTAGATCATGATGTGCTCAACATTTCTTAAATATCTCATATAAATTTTAAGATATTGAGCTAAATACACTTTTGTAAGTGCAAAATGTAAGGTTGAAGGGCAATTGCTTTTTCATGGGTTGTTGGATCGTCTTTAAAATTTCAGGACAGGTGCTACTCATTTTGTTCTCCAATTTAACAATTATAATTCAAAAACCTGTCGCCCTTTTTGAGTTTTAAGCAAAAAACTGCCATTTACCCCTGTGTTCTATTTTTCGCCATGGCGACCATGTTTTACAACCAATTTAAAATCCCACACTAGTTCTATACACCTAATGCTAATAGATAACCATACTAAGTTTGGTTTCAATTGGACTTATGGTGTCAGAGGAGTGAAAGTCTTTAATGTAATCAGGAAATGCTGTGAAAATTGTCAATTTTGACGTCCTAAGGGGAATAACCCTTATAAGGAAGGGACTCTATTACATATTTTGTAGTTCTTGATGTGCTAACAATATGCAATTTATTTTTTTCTTATATCTTATATTGTTTTTGAGATTTTCAGCTTAATATGTGCAAAATTTGCGGAATTAAATCTTCACAAAACGGCAATAACTCCTACATGATCTTCAAAATTTCAGGGCTGGTAGATCTTGAGGTGCTGATTATTTTTGTTTTTCTATCAGAATTAAAAAATCTGTCACCGTTTTTGAGTTATTTGCAAAATGAACTGCAATTTACCTCTATGTTCTATTTAAGCCACATCAGCCATGTTTTACAATGAATCAAAAATCCCCACATCATTTCTATACACTTAATGCTAATAAACAACTATACCAAGTTTGGTTTCAATGGGACTTGAAGTGTCAGAGGAGTTCACGTTTTCAATGTAACGATGAAATATTGAATGCTCAATTTTGACATTTTAAGGAGAATAACTCCTAAAGGAAAAGGTCCTACAACGATGACCCTATTACATTTTTGGCAATCTTTATACGCTTAACAATATGCAAATTAAAATTCTCAAATATCTTGTATTGTTTTTAAGATATTGAGCTAAACAGGTGCAAAAGTTGTAATAATTCACAAAAAGGGCAATAACTCCTACATGGGTTATTGGATTTTTTTTAATTTAAAATTTTCCAAGACTTTTGATATCTGTAGCAATTTTTTAGTTATTTGCAAAAAACTGCAATTTATCCCTATGTTCTAATTTTTGCCACTGCGGCCATGTTTTACGACGAATCAAAAAATCCCACATAAGTTCTAGGCACCGACTTCTAATGAACAACCATACCAAGTTTTGCTACAATTGGACTTCGGTGTCAGAGGATTTAAAATTTCAAATTTCTCCACAGATCCTTTTGTTATCCTCAAACAAGTTGTGTGAACTGAATAAACCAGAACATGATTTTTATATGTTTTTTTAACTCAAATTACTGGTTTCTAAATTTTCGAATGGTTCTTTGTCTGTTTCCAGAAATGATTTTTCATCGTCTAACGTCACATCGACTTTTTCCTTCTGGTCTTTTGATCTCTGGGTCTCAAGTTCTCTTCTCCATTTGAACTGAAGTACACCATAGAGGCATATTGATATGGCAAGTAGTGATAAACAAAACACAACCTTAGTAAATACACATAAATAACTTGATGTCGCAAAGTAGGCAGTCCATACTACTCCTCTCCAAAATTGAAGATTGGTAAAGGCAGTCTCTTTCTTTTCAGGAAATAACAATGGAATTTTAGCTGAAACACAAAGAATGTTTTACATTTTCCCGTTAATAGTTAATGAAAATTAGTTGTGGTCAAAGTAAGTGGACTTTTTGCCCTTCAGAACTCTTAAATAAACACTCATTTTTTCTCGATATAAGTCATGATAAATTAAATTCAACAGTATGTCAGATGAAATGATTCGTGATAATCTAAGTTAGTTTTGGTTGTTTGTTGTTCTGAGATAGTCGCCTTACCATCGCCTTTTATATCGAACCCAAAGATCGCAATTGAAGAGGAAGGTTTAACGCTTAAAACTGGTTTAACCAATCATTTTAATGAACCAAGTCAGACTTTTGCGATCTTGCTGATTGTTGAACTAAGATAATAAATTAGTACTTTTATTACCCCTCTTATGTCTTCATGGCCGTGATGCGGTTTTTGTTACTACCAGACCACTGCGATCGCAATGACGAAGGGAGTTTTGGTGCACCATAAAACCTGGTTTGACCAACTATTTCATTCGAAATGCATGTACCAAGTAAGGGCCATTGCGATATAATATCATGCAGGTTAAACATGATAAGTTCAGCAGATAAAGTGGCTTTCTTATATATATGTTACCTCATACTTAAATTGAAACATGAACTCATTTTCTTTAAATAACAGTAATTAAATGCACAATTTTGCATGATTTTTTTTTAAAAGGAACACATCTGCAACGGAACAAGGAAGTGTTTCTATTTAAAACCATTTGGTGAAAATAGGTGATTGTTTCGGACGCAAGAGAAGACACCGTTGAATAATTTATACTTTCATTTCAGAAAATTACTGTTTACTGAGGCGGACAAAGTTATTGAAAGGACTGCATGGAATGAAATATATCAGCAGAAATATTCAAGTTATTTGTTTGGTTGACATGCACCGCTTTTCTTTTGTCTTGTCTCGCAAAAATTAGATTGACATGTTCCCGCGGTTCTGTCATTTTGTGTTGATAATCACAACCTCTGGTGGCCGAATTGAACAATTATGATGTCAATAACATATGCTCGCAGTTCTATTTTTTTGTATTCTTTAAATTTAAAATATCCCATAACTGAGAATACTAATAAATATCTATATTTATACAATAACTACGTATTTTATTTATTAAAATGCAAATTACATAATTGGAAATTAATTTTGCATTCAGTGCTATGGGTGCGGACTTGTAACTTGCTTATACGTCTTCCGGTTAAAGGCATTATACTCAGTAAATTTAGCGGGAGCTTATAATTTTTCCCGGTGTGTCTTCTTTCTTTTTCTTGGACATTGAGATTGATCTCGGTAATTTGTTAATACCTTCAATTTCTCAAGGCAAAATTATTAAAGGTCGGTAGTTTTGTCATAATCGTTTATTATTTACCAATATAACGGGATTCATATTTTATGAATTGTGAAGTATACGCACTACATATGGAAATGAGTATGTTACTTTCTTATAAAGTATAAGTTATAATTTAATAATTTAAATCGTTTTAATTTTGTCGCTTCATCTTACACTAATATGACCATCCCAGTCACATGAGACAATGACCCTTCAGTATAATATGGACAGAGTTATTATTTAATTTATGACTTACCAAAGATATCTATTTTATAGACACTTTCTGAGAATCCTGCTAACACTGCTACCAAGAATACAAAGGGTAAATGTTCTTTTGTTGGGTTCCAAATTAACCAAAGTCCCATGTATAAGAAATATATGACCGTTCCCATGGCAACCAATATGTTACCATGGACACATTTCGCTACTTTTGGCAATATTTTCATAAATATCGTAATTGAAAGGCAAAACGAAGCCATCACATAACCAACCATTCCAATCCCAAAAGGACAAGCAACATACGCCTGAAAGACAACCATAATATGCAGTAATAAGAGAATCAAAACATATATAGATTGGTTACAACAGTCAATTATTAATATACTATATTGTAGAGAGCGTGTTTTCAAAGTTTGTTACAACAGTTACAATTTGTGCTATTGAATTACTGCTAGACACTTAGAGCGTGATGATAAACATCCTTACTGTTCCAAGGCGAGATCATTACAAGTTGTATGATAACTGAATCACGTGACATTTCGTCATTTCTTGTCGAATGCCACTGACAACACACGTATTTTGAAGATTTCTGAAAAATATACTTTAAATAAAGGTAATAACAAAACTACCGAACTTGAATGATCAATCTCATAGTCCAGAGAAAATGACAAAAACGAATCAGTCATTCCGGAGAATTGGTGGATCGCAATGGTCCTGACTTGGTACAGGCATTTCAAACGAAATGGTGGGTTAAACCAGGTTTTATGGCGCCAAACCTCCCTCTTCCATTGCGATCTTCAATTCCATAGTATATATAGTTACATAGATTAGTGTTACACTGTAAAATAGTATTCCGGTTCAAAGTTTGTATTATTGCAATTGCATTGTACTTTGAATTTAACTACCTATTTTTTTTTTTATTTCGTGCTATGACGTTCAAGGGTGTATTTTTCGCTCGGTATTTTTTTCTTTGTTTTCTCAAATTGTTGTTCAATAAATATGACTTTGAGCACCTATTTTGCTTAAAGTTTCTTATTCTATTTTTAACATACCTTTGCAAAATCAGCGTACAAAAAGAAAGGTAAAAGTCCTGTTGCTACAATATATGGTAACAACAATACAAGTTTCATATCTGATAAAGCCGAAAACATGGAGTAAAGAGATTTTCCAACCGTCTTATTTTGAATCCATTTACTCTTTGGTAATGGGGGTAGAAAGAATATCGTCAAAAGCAAACCTATGACGTCAAACGCAAGATATACTGAAATCAACTGGAAAATAGTTGCTTGTGATGGTTTAAAAATGTCTGAATCGATTGTTGTGGAGTTGGATGGTACCTTTTTGTCACAATCGAGAACACCACATTGAAATGTAATATTGCTTTTGTTAAGGTAGATATTGTTTCTAAATATAACAGACGATACAATACTGCCAACTGCAAACGCAACACTATGAATCGAATAGAACACACCGTTGAGACGATTTAAAGTATTTAATATTTTCTTTTCATGTTTCTGAGATGTTGTGGCCGCACAAGAAGTTAAATATAGACTCTGGCATATCCATAAAGGGCCTGTTACAAGTCCTAGAAGCACAGAAGATGGGATCAAAGTGAAAAAACGCGGATAAAAATTACTCCCAACATATAAAGTATGACCTAAAATTGCTATAATCGTACACAGTTTGCCGCCGATGACTTTAATGCCCAATGGAGCTACAATACACGATATTAAAGATGCAGCGTAAACGCATGCTAACGATTTTGTCCCCAATCCTTCCTCAATGTTCAAACTTGACTGCAAGGCTTGAATAGACATGAATGCGGAAAAAACAAAGAAGAATGCAAATGACAGGATATATGTGCATTGTATTGGATTCTGTATTTTTTTTGTCTCTTCCAACGTGTGAAGTGTCAGATGGAATCGCAATCTTAATTTGGAGGACATAACTTCTGAAAGGAGAGAAAAGAAAATTTTAAAGCATAACTATAACGGTTATATGTTTGTTCTTGCTAAAACATCAACACAAAAATTGGTTTAGCCTTTTTATCACCTGTGACAAGCATATTGCTAACACAGGGTTATGTAGCTACAATAATGTAGCTCCTTTAAAATCTTTGGCGGATTCCGCCAAATCAAAAATGTTCAACAAGTTTAAGCTTTTCAAAAAGCTGGAGAAGCTTCGCCGTAGCGTCATTTAAAGGAAAGATAAGTGTATATTAGTTAGTATTTAAAAAAAAAATACAAGTCAATGGTCTACCAGAACTTTATAGAATGCATCAGGAACATGCCTTTAATTACAATGCATAATGAATATTATCGTGATATTGAAACTTTACTATATATGGAAGACACATGTTGCATCCGACTTTTGATAGTTGGTAAACAAAATAAATGGGTTTCGTGTACCGGTACACACTTGTATGACACAATAGAGCATTATAGGAGGTAGCTAAATGTACATGTACGTGCCTATAACATTTATAGACACGTACATTTAGCTACCTCCTATAATGATAATTATACAAGAGGCTCCCAGGAGCCTGAATCCTTCACCTGGTCTTGATGTCAACCCTATGAAGACTTTTGTTTAGCTAAATGAGCTGAATGTATATAAGCATGAAAAATCTTTTCTCTATTTGCAATTGCTTTCATTCTAAATAATCAAAAAAACACTAAGGGGCTGTAACCCCTATAAGGGGTTATCAGACAACTTCGACCCTATGGAGACTTTTGTAGAGCTAAATGAGCTGAACATTTAAGCAAGCAACAGCTTTTCTCTATCTGCAATAGTTTTTATTCTTTAAGCCAAAAGCACTATTTTTGCCTTTAAGGGGCTGTAACCCCTATAAGGGGTCATCTGACAACTTTGACCCTATGAAGACTTTTGTAGAGTTTAATGAGCTGAACATTTTAGCAAGCAACAGGTTTTCTCTATCTGCAATAATTTCATTCTATAGGCCAAAAATACTATTTTTCACCTTTAAGGGGCTGTAACCCCTATAAGCGGTCATCTGACAACTTTGACTTTATGGAGACTTTTGTAGAGCTAAATGAGCTGAACATTTAAGCAAGCAACAGCTTTTCTCTATTTACAATAGTTTTTATTCTTTAGGCCAAAAACACTATTTTTCGCCTTTAAGGGGCTGTAACCCCTATAAGGGGTCATCTGACAACTTTGACCTTATTGAGACTTTTGTAGAGCTAAATGAGCTGAACATTTAAGAAAGCAACAACTTTTCTCTATCTACAATAGTTTTCATTCTATAGGCCAAAAACATGCAAAAACGCTATTTTTCACCTTTAAGGGGCTTTAACCCCTATAAAGGGTCATCTGACAACTTCGACCCCATGGGGACTTTTGTAGAGCTAAATGATCTGAACATTTTAGCATGCAACAGCTAATCTCTATCTGCAATAGTTTTCATTCTGTAGGCCAAAAACACTATTTTCGCCTTTAAGGGGCTGTAACCCCTATAAAGGGTCATCTGACAACTTTGACTCTATGGAAACTTTTGAAGAGCTAAATGAGCTGAACATTTAAGCAAGCAACAGCTTTTCTCTATCTACAGTAGTTTTCATTCTATAGGCCAAAAACATGCAAAAACGCTATTTTTCACCTTTAAGGGGCTGTAACCCCTATTAGGGATCATCTAACAACTTTGACCTTACGGAGACTTTTGTAGAGCTAAATGTGCTGAACATTTAAGCAAGCAACAGGTTTTCTCTATTTGCAATAGTTTTCATTCTATAGGCCAAAAACACTATTTTTTGCCTTTAAGGGGCTGTAACCCCTATAAGGGGTCATCTGACAACTTTGACACAATGGAAACTTTTGTAGAGCTAAATGAGCTGAACATTTAATCAAGCAACAGCTTTTCTCTATTTACAATAGTTTTCATTCTATAGGCCAAAAACATGCAAAAACGCCATTTTTTACCTTTAAAGGGCTGTAACTCCTATAAGGGATCATCTGACAACTTCGACCAAATGGAGACTTTTGTAGAACTTTTGATGCTGAAGCAGTAGCGTGGCATCAGATTTCATCTTTCTCTTTATTTTTGATTTACAAGCCAAAAACAGTAGTCTGACCCCCCTGGTCTATTTTTAGTAATGGTGGCCATGTTTTTTGACGGATCAAAAATTGAAACACAATTTTGGTGTAGGACACCCTAAGGATCATTCATACCAAGTTTCATTAAATTTTGTTCAGTAGTTTCAGAGGAGTAGATTTTTGAAAAAAATTGTTAACAGACGACAGACGACGACGACGACAGACGACAGACGACGACGACGGACGCCAAGTGATGGTAATAGCTCACATTTCGGTCCAGGTGAGCTAAAAAGGACTATGACCATCTGTGATACATGTATATTACTTTCACGCAACAGTCTTAAGATATTCGATAAACAAGAAGCAGAAGGGTTACGAAAAAAAATGCTTGATATAGAAGAAATCCATACTTGGCAGATGATATATAGTTACCGAAAAACTGCGATGAAAAAATTTTGTGACGCCACAGCACCACTTTGCAAGACCAGGGATACTGGAAAGGTGACTCTTATTTGTCGCTTTGCACACATTGCAAGTGAATTTTAAAATACACTGAACGTGCACAAGTATTGGTAACCCGTCCATAGTTGCAATTTAAAGCCAATGTGTCCTTTATTTGTATGCTGGAATAGCCCCTACCAGAAAAAAGACTTATAAGTATATATCTAACAACATGGCTAAAATATAAATGCTCACGAGTCAGATGAAGAGAAATGTGATGTAAAATGTACATGTACTTATTAAAGAACAACTTAAGTAAGTAACCATGAAACTATTATTAAAACAGACATGAA
Source organism: Arcuatula senhousia (assembly GCA_963971305.1). Lineage (NCBI taxonomy): Eukaryota > Metazoa > Mollusca > Bivalvia > Mytilida > Mytilidae > Arcuatula > Arcuatula senhousia. The sequence continues at coordinate 34,612,835 of OZ020308.1, forward strand.
AAGAAACTAATATAGTATGTACTGATTCCATATGGAGCCAAACTTTTCAGAACGATGTCATTATGCTTTTATATTAACCCAAAGTGTTTATCAAAGAAAAAAAGCTTATAGTTGGATGAAAAAACACAGCAAGAATCTAAACTTATAAATAATATGAAAATGTTGATTTCAACAAAATTTATGTAATCCATTTTTGCTCGGCGATCAATAAATATCAAGTGATCAACTATTTTAATGGATTTGTCAATGCAATTTTAATCAACGGTAAACATCAAATTGTACCGTGTCCAGTTCTGCAGTGCACAAAATGGCCTTATCATGATCAAATCGTCTCTTCTCCGTTTCTGATTCACGAAAATAGTTATTGGGTAAGCCAATGAAACGATATGTTACTTTTGCAATCTTATTAAACAGCCAATCAACGCGTTCATAAGTGATTGATTATTTCTAGATGGCGTGAATATCCTATGAAATTAATAGCTTCGCACCTTGATGGGAAGCAAAGAGCTATATTATTGTAGCTAAGGGTTATGTTGCTCTTCGGTTGTTTACGTGACTTAAGAAATTTTACAGAAGACATCTGTTATTCTATCTCAAAGATGAACAGTGGGTGTGTTGGTGCAATTTATCGACGTACCTGGCAACAAAAATGAACAGAGATGTAGGATTGACATAGAGGGTTATAGCTACAATAATGAAGCTCCTTTAACATTTTTGATTGGGCCAAATCAAAGATGTAAAGGAGCTACATTATTCAATCAAAAATGTTAAAGGAGCTACATTTTTGTACAGTATTGTAGATAAGAGGGTCGGTAAACAGAGATGTTGGTTTGATATATAGACGGTTAGTATATAGTTGCCCTTTAGCGGGTTTTACCCACATTGAATAGATAACTAGCAACGTGCTCTTGGAAGCAAGAACTGTTTACTCTCCCAGAGCATCTGCGTTTACTTTGTAGATCTCATTTCGACGAGAGCTTACGTTGCTAATTACGGTTGGTGTCTAATGTCTACAAGAAACTATGACATTTACCCACTTGCCCAACACAAAGATGCATATCCGCAATGTGTCTGTTGGTAATAATTGTATAAAGTTGAAGAATGATCTTGAAATTCAGATAACACAAAACAGGCACCTCTATAGCGTGACGGACAGAAGGGTGGTCGGATGTAATGACTCGACATCTAGACCTGTTTTCGCCTACGGCACGTCACGAAACACTATAGATCTCGTTTCGACGTGAGTTTACGTTGCTAATTACGGTTGGTGCCTATGAAATTTACCCCTCTTCCCCAACAAAAAGGTGCATATCTGCAATTTGTCTGTTGGTAACAATTGCATTACGTTGAAGAATGATCTTGAGATTCAGATTACGCAAAACAGGCACCTCTATGGCATAATTATAAGGCACGGACAGAAGGAAGGATGGTCGGATGTAGTGACTCGAGTATTACACCTGTTTTAGTCTACGGCATGTCACGAAACATGCGAGAATGTCTCGGTTAACCTCGCATTTCTAACCATTTCTAAGAAGTAAAGGTGTACCAAAGGGGTAATCAAACTCGTTAAACCGAAAACACAAAGACAAAATCGGTAGACAAAAAATGATCATAACGAATTTTTTTGCAATATACATACTATATTATAATTAACAAGAAGCTCCCAGGAGCCTGAATCGCTCACCTGACACATGTGCCTGAAGTAAAGGTTATTAGGCAAAATCTATTTGAAATTGAAAGGGTCATAAGTTTAAGAAGCGGTCATCTGACAATATGGTTAAACTAAATTTAGTAATGATTGTACAGAGTAATATTTTAGCAATTATAACCTTTTAGTAATTTTCTTTACTTCAACATTCTTAGAGGAATAACCTTTAAAAATGTTGACCTTATTTCATATTTTGTAGATCATGATGTGATTAACAATATGCAATTCACATTTCTTAAATATCTCAAATATAGATTATAAGATTTAGCTTAAAACATTTTTGTAAGTGCAAAATTCATAGAAAATTAAAATAAAAGGGCTATAACTCCTACATGGGTTGTTGGATCTTCTTCAAAATTTCAGAGCTAGTGGATCTTGAGGTGCTGATCACTTTTGTTCTCAATCGAAATTTAAAAATCTGTCACCGTCTTATTTGCAAAAGACTGTGATTTTCTCCTATGTTCTATTTTTAGCCACGACTGCCATGTTTTACCACCAATTCAAAATCCCCAGTTCTATACAACAAGGTAAAGTGAGACTGATATTCGACGTTCGATATTCGATATTCAATTTTTTTAAATATCAAACTGAATATCAAACGGTTAAATTTACCGTTTGATATTCATTCGATATTCATTTATCGTTTTTTCTTAGTGAAAACATATAGTGAATATCAAAACGAATATCAAACGGTAATTTTTTTAGGTTCGATATTCATTTGACATTCGTATCGGTCGAGGTTTGTTTTGTGAATATCAAATGAATATCGAATGAATATCAAACAAAAGTTAATTTACGTTCGATATTCATTTTACGTTCGTTTTAGGTCTAGTTTTGTTTTGCGAATATCAAATGAATATCGAATGAATATCAAACAAAAGTTAATTTACGTTCGATATTCATTTTACGCTCGTTTTAGGTCTAGTTTTGTTTTGTGAATATCAAATGAATATCGAATGAATATCAAACAAAAGTTAATTTACGTTCGATATTCATTTTACGTTCGTTTTAGGTCTAGTTTTGTTTTGTGAATATCAAATGAATATCAAATGAATATCAAACAAAACTTAATTTACGTTCGATATTCATTTTACGTTCGTTTTAGGTCTAGTTTTGTTTTGTGAATATCAAATGAATATCAAATGAATATCAAACAAAACTTAATTTACGTTCGATATTCATTTTACGTTCGTCTTAGGTCTAGTTTTGTTTTATGAATATCGAATGAATATCAAACAAAAGTTAATTTACGTTCGATATTCATTTTACGTTCGTTTTAGGTCTAGTTTTGTTTTGTGAATATCAAATGAATATCAAATGAATATCAAACAAAACTTAATTTACGTTCGATATTCATTTTACGTTCGTCTTAGGTCTAGTTTTGTTTTATGAATATCGAATGAATATCAAACAAAAGTTAATTTACGTTCGATATTCATTTTACGTTCGTTTTAGGTCTAGTTTTGTTTGTGACTATCAAATGAATATCAAATGAATATCAAACAAAACTTAATTTACGTTCGATATTCATTTTACGTTCGTTTTAGGTCTAGTTTTGTTTTGTGAATATCAAATGAATATCAAATGATTATCAAACAAAACTTAATTTACGTTCGATATTCATTTTACGTTCGTCTTAGGTCTTTATTCACAAAACAAAACTAGACCTAAAACGAGCGTAAAATGAATATCGAACGTAAATTAACTTTTGTTTGATATTCATTCGATATTCATTTGATATCCACAAAACAAAACTAGACCTAAAACGAGCGTAAAATGAATATCGAACGTAAATTAACTTTTGTTTGATATTCATTCGATATTCATTTGATATTCACAAAACAAAACTAGACCTAAAACGAACGTAAAATGAATATCGAACGTATTAACTTTTGTTTGATATTCATTCGATATTCATTTGATATTCACAATCAAACCTCGACCGATACGAATGTCAAATGAATATCGAACCTAAAAAAATTACCGTTTGATATTCATTTTGATATTCATTATATGTTTTCACTAAGAAAAAACGATAAATTAATATCGAATGAATATCAAACGGTAAAATTTACCGTTTGATATTCAGTTTGATATTCAAAAAAATGAATATCGAATATCGAACGTCGAATATCAGTCTCACTTTACCTAGGTGTTCTATACACCTAATGCTAAGAAACAACTATACTAAGTTTGGTTCCAATTAGACTTAAAGTGTCAGAGGAGTTAACATTTTCAATGCAATGAGGAAATGCTGTGAAATTGCTCAATTTTGACCTTCTAATGGCGATAACTCCTACAATGAAAGGCCCTACAACATTGAACCTATTACATATTTATAGATCTTGATGAGCTTATCAATATGCAATTTAAATTTCTCAAATATCTTATACAGTTTTAAGATATTGAGCTTAACATGTGCAAAATTAGCAATAAAATCACAAAAAGGGCAATAACTCCTACATTGGTTATTGGATCTTCTTGAAAATTTCAGGGCTGGTAGGTCTTGAAGCACTTTTGTTCTCAATCAAAATTTAAAAAATCTGTCACCGTTTTTGAGTTATTTGCAAAATACTGTGATTTTCCCTTATGTTCTATTTTTAACCACAGCGGCCATGTTTTATGACCAATCAAAAATCCCCACACCAGTTCCATACACCTAATGCTAATAAAAAATATACCAAGTTTGGTTCCAATTGGACTTAAAGTGTCAGAGGAGTTATCGTTTTCAATGAATGAGGAATACTGTTAAAATGCTCAATTTTGACGTTCTAAGGGCAGGAACTCCTATAATAAAAGGTCCTACAACTTTGACCCTATTAAATATTTTGTAGATCTTGATGTGCTTAACAATACTAGTATGCAATTTAAATTTCTCAAATATCTTGTATACTTTTCAAGATATTGAGATACAGGTTCAAAAATTGCAAAGAATCCACAAAAAAGGCAATAACTCCTACATGGGTTGTTGGATTTTCTTCAAAATTTCAGAGTAGGTATTTCTTGAGGTACTGATTACATTTACTTTGCCAGAATTTTGATATCTGTAGCCATTTTTGAGTTATTTGTAAAAACTGCATTTTACCCCTATGTTCTATTTTAGCCACGGCGGCCATGTTTTACGACCAATCAAAAATACCTACATCAGTTCTAAGCACCAAATGCTAATGAACAACCATACCAAGTTTAGTTGCAGTTGGACTTATGGTGTCAGAGGAGTTAACGTTTTAAATAGTTTACGGACGACGGACGCCAAGTGATGACATTAGCTCACCTGACCCCTTGTAATTATTTGCAAAGGTGCTATGACATCTAGTTGCAGTAGTATAAATCATACGTTATGTATTTGTTGGTGTTAAAATACATTAATAATTCAATCTTTAAAAAAATAGCACGGGTACAAAAGTACTTACATTTAATGCGTAAAACCAAATTACATAATATATCTGATATCCTTTGCACTTTACATATCTTTTATTGTAAGACAACTAACTTTTTTGTCATATACTTAGTATATAAATATAACTCTGTAATAAATATAACGCAGTAGATAAAAATAGAACTTTAATTAATGTTAGATGAGCACTCCAAACTTAATCAATCGCATATGATCAATCGGTAACAATAAACTGGTCCATTATGTTAAAAACAATACTAGTCAAATAAATATGTTCATAGTTAAGTTTATGTATCATGTTTATTTATCAATGAAACAAAATGAAAAAAATGAAAGTCATCGACCATGCCCGATGTTAACACATGGCTAAGTTTTATTTATCATGCTTATTTATTAATGAAACAAAGTGAAGGTCATTGACTGCGTGCCCAAGGCTAACGTTAAGCGCGACTACACTGCTATTAGCTACAATAATGTAGCTGCTTTGATATCTAGAGGGTTTATTATTAGAACATCACCAGTCTTAGTAGCGAGGCAAGGAACGACCCGAATGGATAACCATGTGAGGATTTTGCGACCGTGTCCTGTTCGGAAAGATGGAGGAGTTTTAGCGCTTCGAATCGGTACTTCATTAATACCGTTTTCATTTAAATGTTCTTAAAAGAAGACCTAATCCCACATAAAGCTGTTATGTTTTAATTAAAAATTAGATGCAGAATATAAACCAACAGAAATAAATGTTTTATAATGCTTATAATGGTTTCACTCTACAATCAACGGCAGTGATCTGCCACTAGAAAATCAAATGTAAATTGATGTAACTGATGATAATAATTTATCTTCGATTAACCTACCTTTCAACGGATTTTCATATGGAAATAAAGAGGCACGAATGACCCTCCCTTTTTTCGCTATGATTCAATCTGTCGCATTTCAGTTTTTTTTAGTCATACATCTTAGTTTTAGTGTTTTGCGTTGCCGAAAAGGATCAATCTAAAATATTTTTATGAATGGGTGGTAAACTATTATACAGGTTTCACAACTATAACTGACATGAGATACGGATTTTTATCACATCGAAATAGATATTTGTCAAATTAGGAAACGAGCATTTGCGAGTTTTCTTTGACAAATATCTAACGAGTGTGATAAAAATCTGTCTTACTGTCCTACGTGAAAGTATAAGCCTAATTACTTATTTTATTTATAATCCTATTTGTATTTTGTTTAGCAAACATGTAAAAAAAGTAGTCAAAGAACTAATTTTTATACCCCGCCACACGAAGTGGCGAAGTACTATGTTATACCTTCAGTTTCTTTCGGTGTCTGTCCGTCCGTTCCCCGACGGTTTCCGGGTGATAACTTGAAAACGTTTCAAGGGATTTGAATGATATTTTGCACAGCTGCTGAGTACAATAAAATACAGATCAAGCTCAATTTTCAAGATGATTCGAAAAACATTATTGAAGATTTGTCACTATTTAAATTTTCCAAATTTGAAAATGATGAAATTTTCTAGTCTAAGGAAGATAACTCATTTCTTTTATCTCTTTATATAGATGTATAGTATATACAGTATAGCATACAAATATATTTAATTATTGATGAGCGGGGTATCATTTAATGTCCAATTAGATGCCCTATTTTTTATATTATTATATATTTTTATCAAAAGAAAAATTATAACATAAAAAAACGTTTTTGTGCATTTTTGGATACATTTTGTCTTTTTACTCAAGCGAGATCAACAGGTGGTCAAACAATGTAAGCACGCTTTCCACAAGATGCGTATCTAACTGCGGTATCTAGCGCGAAGAGCCAATCAAATTTCTTGAAATTGTATATCACATTGTCTGGAATGTGATACGGATCACGGAGACAACGCTTTTGGGTAAAAAAAAATCATAAAAATTAGTTCCAGATTAGGAAAATTTATAATTTGAAAAATTGAATCATCCCTATATCGTATATTTTTTTACTGAGATGACCACCTGAGACAAATTCAATATGCAAATCCAGGAAAGACGTGATGCAAGTAAATTCGGTGATTTCTTTAATCTCTTACTCTGGAGTATAAATTGAAGTAATTTATCCAGCAAACGAATCGCTGTTGACAACAAGTGTGGCCACTAAAAGTATGTCTCGCCTGCCGGCACCATCACTAAAATCAACTACCTAAGCTTTCATTTCTTGATATAAACACAAAAAGTGTCTGTATACCTAAAAACAGATGCCTAGTTATTATACTATTCAAGCAATCCATTGTCCACACAAGTATTACAAAAAGTTTTCTGTCTGAAAAAAAAGACCTAAGTTCACAGAGTCACTGGAGCGTAAAAATGAGGTCATGGTCACATGGCATAGTGACAGTTGCGTTGTCCATAACCGCAACTTTCTTTTTACCCAATATCAGATGCCTAGCTATTAGAACTTTCCAGCAATTCATCGTCCATAAAAGTCTTACAAAAAAGTTTTTTGGCCTGAAAAAAGACCTAAGTTCACAGTCACTAAAACTTGAAAATGGGGCCATGGTCACATGGCATGGTAACAGTTGCGTAGACCATAACCTGAACTGTCTGTATACCAAATATCAGATGCCTAGCTAATATACTTTTCCAGCAATTCATCGTCCACAAAAGTCTTACAAAAAAGTTTACGGCCTGAAAAAAGACCTAAGTTCACAGAGTCACTGGAGCGTGAAAATGGGGTCAGGGTCACATGGCATGGTGACAGTTGCGTAGACCATAACCTGAACTGTCTGTATACCAAATATCAGATGCCTAGCTATTATACTTTTCAAGCAATTCATTGTCCACAAAAGTCTTACAAAAAAGTTTACGCCGCCGCCGCCGCCGTCGGAAAGTAATACCTATGTCTCGCCTTTCGCGACTATTCGTCGCAGGCGAGACAAAAAGGACATCACTAATATATCAGAAACTGAGATTAAAGGATCTAACTTCTTTTATCTTCTTGTTCTAAACGAGTTGCTGAAGAAATCAGTCTCGTTAGAGAATAAAAACAAGTCGGCCTGGAGAGGAGTACAATTTGTGCCCATTTTTGTTGAAAAATCTCTCCTTCAAATATAGTGAGTGTGTTGGTGTTTTATTCCCTCGCAACACTATAAAGGTTATATGTAGGTAATAAACATTTGAAAGAAAAGCGGAGAGGTGGGTAAGGTCGGAAAATTAAGCATATGTGGCGCATTAATTGGCGGTCCACAAAGAGATCTTTTGCGTGCATGAAGCGTGGCACTCTCCACACAAGTTGGCAAACTATGGTCAGCGGTCAGGGTTTTCATATCCTAGCTCTGACAACCCCCGCGGACGAGGGCAACCCTATTTAGACCTAGGGTACACACCTTGGTAGCTCTTTGGGCTAAGCACTAACCCGATGTTAGAATTCCAAGACTCTTAGTCGCCTCTTACGATAAGTTAGGCTCTGCTGTGGGCCTATTCGCCTCCCGGGCCCGCACGGGATATTTCTATGAGAGACAGACATGATGTAAAATTGTACATACTACCGTAGTTTCATGTAACCACCACTAGTAAGGTTAATTCACGTAAAAATGGTTTCGGTAAATATTTGTGTTAAGATACGTTAATTAAATCACAATAATAGAAAACCAATACAAAAAAGAATCCCAACTTGTTTACTGTTTCGTTCACTGCACAAAATATATCCCATTGAAATGCCTTACCAAAACCAAATCTACGTGAATCTTTGTAAGTTCTGCTTGTCTCTCGTGAACTCTTCCAGGTGTGATTACTAGGACATGATTAAAACGTAAACAATATGCACGTTCGAATAGTTTTTTTATATGAAAAATGATATACTTTTCATGAAGAAACGTGTTGTTTATTTAAGTTTGGGAAAATGTTTCCATTTGTACAAATCTCTCATTATTATAAAGCAGAATGATTTACATATGTTCAAAGTTCGAATAAAATGCATAGGCTACAATACCGATCAAATTCTGAATTTTTTTTTACTGCACGGCCCAGTACCTTTAACCATGTAAAGAGAAAAAAAGGTCCGAAACCAACTCACCTTAATATCGGCTATGCAAAGTCAATGGAACAAAAAATATCAGTTACTGTGACCGTAGATATTACGTCATTTGACGCGTTCAAAAGCATGTTATCAATGACGTCAGTTTTTATTGTCAAAGATTGCTGTTTGGAGCTTTCGCGTAGCTACAATTATGCAGATACCTTGCAACCAAAAGGGTGTATCGTGCGGGACTGAATAAGTGAATTTTACGCCCTTTCAACACTATGTAGGTTATATTGAGTCCCTTGCGGGGCCCGGTAGGCGAAAAGGTCCGCATCAAAGCAGAGCTTGTCGGTAAAAGTCCACTAAAGAGTGCTCAGAAACCTGACATCGGGCCAGGCTGCCTAGCCAACAAAGCGCCGTGGGTGTGTGATTAATCCGCCCATTCCCACCTCTCCCCTTTTCCTGTAGTCTCCAAAATTAAAATTTCCCACTCACCCACATATATTTCATTCTCATCCTCATTTCATGTTCATTTTATCAATATTATCATGTTCATCGCCTTTAAATAACCTATATAGCGTTGCATGGGCGTAAAACACCAACCCATTTACTCACTCACTATAAAGCGATGGACATGATAAGGATGGATGACGAATGAACATGTCATGTTGATGACAAATGTGGGGGTGGGGTGGGAATTGTTAATTTTGAAGATCACATGAAACGGGTAGAGGTGGGTAGTGGTGGAAAATTAAAACTATGTGGCGCACTACCTAACGGTTCACAAAGGGATCTTTTATGTGAATGAAGCCTGGCACTTTCTATACAAGTTGGCCCACTATTTCAGTAGTCAGGTATCCATATTAAAGACCTGACAACCCAGACAAGGGCCATCCTATTCAGTGTTGGATGAGCATTTAACCGATGTGAGAATCCTTAGACCCTTAGTACGATAAGCTAGGCAGCGGGCTTATTTGTCATCCGTGGGAGCGGTACTATTTCAGTCACATGACTTTGGTCAAAAATCAAACTGACATTCTGACCAGAAGCGCTTTTTAGCTCACTTGGACCGAGGGTGAGCTACAGCCGTCACTTGGCGTCTGTCACCCATTCACAATTTTTCACAAATCTTCTTTTTTTGAAACTACTGAACATAATTTAATGACACTTGGTATGATTGATCTTTAGGGTGTCCTGTACAAAAGTTGTGTTTCGATCCGTCAAATAATATGGCCACTGAATATATGGGATAGAGACTGCATACGTAGCACTCTTTACTCCATATATTCATTTCTTCCTTTCATTCTAAAATCCGAATATACTATTGGCGGGAGACCGTGAGAGGAGAATCAACAGCGGATAAAAACAAAACTGGTAACCGGGAGAAAAGATATAAGTGTACTCAAGGACAATTCAGCATTTAACATATGTATAGGTTATGGATTGTATTTTTAATAGTTCTATTGGACTATCGGTCTAGTGGATTGACGGATTATTGGACTGTCGAACCATTGGACTGTCGCACTATAGGACTGAAGGATTATAGGTCTGGTCCGGTCAACTTAGTATATGTAAGGATATGATAATCCCTGTCTTCATGATTAAGTACGAGCGAAGCGAGTGGTGCTATGTTTTTTTTATCTGAAATGAAACTGTCTCTATTTGTTATCTTATTAATGAAAACCACTGGATTTCTATTTTTCCTTAATACACATATGACCACCTTAAGTTTAGCGCTGGCAAACAGTCCAAAAATATAAACAGTGTATGATTTTTGACAATTTAAAGAAGAGGAAATTAGGAAAAACCAATACTCGTAGTCAACAGAATAGAGTAAGACTGCTGTCTACCGTTTCACCTATTTGTTTCTTTGTTAAAAGTCTTAAACAGGTAATTTCTTTGGACTGTCTTCAGTTTGCCAGTGTTAACGATAGCTGGTAATATCTTATGTAATAAAAGCGGGCATTCCCGGCAATGGTTGACATTAACTGGTAATTTGAAAAAAAGTAAAAAAATAAACCTACAGAGCATGGTTTTTAACAAATGAAAGGGAACTGGGAGAAAAAAGTTGACGACAGTCTTATGATAGGCACTTTAAATTGGTGAATACCTTTTTGTCTTTTGGTTTTTTTTCTTGATAATCATACACAGTATTTTTGGGGGTCTGTCTCTAGATTTTAGTCGATGTTAACCATTGCCGATAACACCCTGGGGATAAATGGGTATCTTTGTTCAAAATCGTCTCCATTCTCTATTTGTTGAATTTCATCTCAAAATTCTTACACATAATTATATCTAATGAGCCTCAGGTAAAACTTTTGTATTAAGACCATGAAAATGTCACGGTCTTAATGAATAAGACATACTAAATGGCACAATTTCATAGGTCGAGAGCACTTTACAATGATCTTATGGCAGATTGTCGAAGCATGGGCAAACTAGACAACAAGAAAAAATTTGAATGAACAAACAAGACATCAAGGTTTCTGAGTTGAATGATTGTTTGATTGTTGTCTGCTTATTGTCAATATTTTGCAATATTTCACCCCTAGTCGGGACATTCACAAGTTGTAATATATAAATAACTAACGCTAAAAGAAAGTTTGTTAAAGAATCCACTATTACACCTTAAAAAGTATTTCGTTTTCTGTGAAATGTGACTATACATGGCCACCATTCTTTATTGCGAGTTTTTGCAACGGCCACGTGAAGCACTGGACAGCGGCGACAAAATGTTGAAGATGCCTTGACGAAAAAGGGAGCAACGAGCTGGTGTTGGAGCTGTGTCGATAATTCACAAAAATCGTTCAAAATAAATACAATAATTTACCGCACGCAAAAAGTGCTGAATGAAAATTATTATGTCACAAGTTTGGTAATGATGTTTTAACCCGTTTTCTTTTCTTTTTTTTTTCGTAATTTATGTGTATAATAACATAACATTCTATTCAAATCATCTTTAAAGTAAACTTACCTTGCTTAGGGTGATCATATAAGTACGACAAATTAAAAGAAAAGGTATCTAGTATTTTCACATCACAGAAACGTTTTAATAACCAACTTATCATTTTTACCATCTCCGTTTACACGTTTCAGTGATTTTATGCTGACTGTAACTTTTTATCCATGATATTTTTATTTCAATATTAATTTCATGTGTTTTTAGATCTAGACATGCTTCATGAAGATCAAAATCTTTTCATGCAATTTTAGAACTTACGCTGTTATAGTAAAACTATAAGACAACAAAAAATAAAATCAATGTCCATCGAGAGAAAAGGAAGGGGTTAAAAGTACAAGGCCTAGGTCAATGGAAGATAAAAGTCAGGATATCAAAAGGCTTTAAATGTAAATAAATAATAAATCTTGTTTCTATTAGTTTATTCACAGATCCATTTAATCGTGTATACTGTACAAGTAAAAAGGGGGGACACTTTCTTAATAGAGAACCATTGGAATTGGTCTGATTCGTATCCTTAAAATGTGTTAGAATTGGCTACACAAATATATCAATTTGTCCTTATTTTGAGAACTAAATTTGAACTAATATATCTCGAACTCATATTTAAATACTAAGTACCTAAAAACTCCATTATACAACGCATCCTTCTATGAACTCATTTCATTTTCTTACAAAAGGCTCCCGCCCCGCCCCCCTCTCTTCTGGGTCGACCCCTCCATGTGTCATACGTTATCTTTTTCCCCTTACATTACAGTAAATGATGCGTTGTGCATATAAAATAAAACCTAAAATTAAATGTATTATAAAATGTTTACATACCTTTCTGCAAAACGGAAAAAGAATAAATATACACAATCTGTCACACGGCATGTCGACATCTTAATTATTCTCATCGATTCAAGCTTCGCCTTGTAAAAATAATTTTTTCGATTTCCTTGGCAGAGCGTCACGTTTGACACAGACATTGCTGACACAAGGTTAAGTTTTATGAAATTGGCCGTATGACATTTGCGCCAATTTTTGAAAATTCCATTTTTTCATTTGCGCCAATTTCATTTTTTCATTTGCGCCAATTTCATATTTTTCATTTGCGCCAATTTCTAATTACCTGTTATAACAATATATTTAAAATATAAAAGTGCGGGCAAGAAACAATTCTGGAGATGTATCCAGTAGACCATCAAAAGTTGTTAGAACTGACCGCCTGATGAGATCGAGGAATGGTTTACAGAGGACATCATGCCAAACGCTCCATCCGATGAAAAGTGTACAGAATTTCTTGACTTTCTGGTTAACAATTACATATGCTCAGATTCGAGGTACCCACCTGTTTTTTGGGCTGCAGCGCCTGTTGAAAACTACAAGAGGACAAATAATGGTCCTGAGTCATTTCATTCGCACTATAACGAACAGTTTTATTCTCATCATCCGAACGTTTTTATATTCGTTGATGTAATCAAGAAAATTCAAGCCACCACTTACGTTAAGATGAGAACACTTGGTATGCCTGCCGCCGTACGCAAACCAGAAAAGGAAAAGATGGACTTTGTTCTTGATCGGTACAACAAGTACCGAAATGGGGAAATTACAAGATCAGATTATATTAGATGCGTTGCTTACAAGTACTCGGCCAGAACAGATCTTTAATCTGTATTTAGTTATCTTAGTTGTGTAAATAGTTTCGTGGGATTTTTATGCGTTTTATGCGTTTTATAGTGCTCATATTATCAATAAATGAACATAACTTTTAATATATCCTGCTCAAAATCCTACTTCCACCTCCCCGTGGTGAGCAGGGGGCAACAGTTATATATAACTGGCTAACGGAAGAGGTTTACTTGTGTATCTTATCTGTAACTTACATGAATTTACCTGTAAAAAAAACTTACCTGTAATTTACCTGTAAAAAAAAATTGGCGCAAAAGAAAAAAAAAATTGGCGCAAATGAAAAAAAAAATTGGCGCAAATGAAATGGTAATTGGCGCAAATGCAAAACGCCGATGAAATTTTACGGAAGAGTGTTGTCTTCCTTCACCGGATTTGACACACTGAATGGGAAATTAGCAAAACGACGGGAACTGCTTACTCGTCCGGAACATGAGGTCACTCTTGTCAAGTCTTGAGTTCGCGTTGTTGATTTCAGTTCGGTTGATTTTGTGTTTTGTGTTTCTTCGAGCTGTTTTTGTACACATGTTTACATGTACCGGTTTCGTCGTTGCCCTTTCGGACTTTTGACACTTAAATGCCCCATTGGTGCCTTTTTGCGTCTATCATTTTTATTCAACGTATTTTTCCTTTTTAACATAAATTATTTCCTTTTTCAGATAACTGATTTTGCTATCAAACTAACTATGATGCTAAAGGACCGACCGTTTGAGTTTAAGGGGGGAGGGGGCTATGGTGAAATTTGAAATAAATAGGCAGGATGGCGAAAATACCAGAAATAAAAGGGCAGGACAGTGCGTTGAATTAAAAAATGGCCGGATGGTAGTTTTGGCTGAAAATGTTATAAAAGCTTAAAAAATAAATGGCACGCGCAAACGCGCAAAAAAATCCAGCCTCAGCTTTTTTCCGAAAATAAAAAGGCAGGATAAAGAAAATATCCAAAGCTCCCCCATAAAAATCAAATTGTTGCTCCCTTAGATGACTATTGAAATAATTGTAAACATTTCTAAGATGGTCCTATATTTTACCCTTTGTAAAGTTATCTTGTCTTACAACGTACAAATTATCAACTGAAAAATTTTAAATTCTATTTAATAACTACAAATATAAGATAAACAAAAGAAAAGTTTATCTACTGGATTCTCTTCCAGATAAAGGGCTAAATAATTGGAACAACTCTTTAAGTATGTGTGGACTTTATTTGAGGCGCAGTTGATTTTAAGCTATTGAAGATTGAAGATTAGATGCATGGATTTTATTGTAGAAATATTGATAAAATATTTTCAGCACTAACTTACTCGGAGGTTCACGATGAAAAAGATAACACCAAATGAAGAACAAAATTTAGAGGAAATTTGTGTCTGTTTTGGAGGAAATAGCACTGAGAAGACTCGTGGACATGAAATAAGAAACACTCTTATTGTGTCATTTTCATTTTTCTTTGTGTTTACTGCTTATTTTTCTATTCAAAATCTTCAAAGTAGTCTAAATCAAGAAGCTGGGTTAGGCGTTACGTCACTTTCGTTTCTCTACGGATCTATTATAATATCTTCGGTACTTGGACCGACCATTATCAAAATAATTGGCGGCAAACTTGCATTAGTGGTTCCGTGGATTTTGCATATAGTTTATACGCTGACCAACTTTTATCCCAGTTTTTATACGCTTATCCCCTCATCCATATTGCTTGGATTAATGTCCGGAAATTTATGGATCTCTCAATGTGTATATATTACAAGAAACGCTTATTCCTTAGCAGATTCTAAAGGTCTCGATCATCATGCTACTTTGAGCAGATTAAATGGAATGTTCTTTACGGTGTACGAAATGACAAATATTTTCGGAAACATAATTTCTTCGTCCTTATTCTATTCAGACGCAGAAACAAGTAATTCGACATCTTCCGCCTATTGCGGAGTTGATGATTGTCCAGACCTGGTCGGAAATGGAACAACACTATTAAAACAGCCATCAAAGAATCTAGTATATACACTTTTTGGAATCTTTGTAGTTTTCGACGTGGTTGGATTAATGCTTACAGCAACTTTTCTACCTCCTTTACCAAAGAGTCTTTGGTCTGAGACGGCGACCATACGCCAGTCCGTGGTTTCCTGTTTCGCAACATTAACTACAGACTATAAAATGTTTCTCCTGGTGCCCTTTATTTCCATGATGGCCTTCGAACAGGCAGTTCTCTGGACAGATTTTACTAAGGTTTTCATTTTTAATTTTGCATTTATAATGTTAAATATAGCCTTTTTCAGTTTATGATTACTAGTATATCAAAATAGGTAAGTTGTACTAAGCGAAGAATTTAACTTAAAACTGGTATATTCTGAATAGAAAAAAAAAACTTTATATAAGGTATTATTCTGTCTGAAATGTTTTAAACAAAGCTGCCCTTGTTATATTGAAAAAAACAGGTAAAAGACTTTATTTTAACAATTTTCTTGTAAATAGCAATAGAATGATTTATGAACTGTTCACAGTGGAACTGTTTAATTTTGCACTTATATTGAAGTTCAAATTATAAACTCAAGAGTGAGCGAGTGAATGATTTGGTGTTTTACGCCCGTGCAACACTACAGGCGATGAACATGAAAATGATGATAAAATGAACATGGAATGATAATGATTAATGAAATTGGGGTGGGTTGGGAAACAAAGGACCGGTAATTTTTTTAGAACCACGGGAAAGGGGGAGTAGTGGGCGGTAAATTTAGCCGACACAGTTCTGATCCAAATTGCATGCATGCACTTAGTTTGATCTAGAATAAAACGAGTACCAAAGGAGCATTAGAATTAGTCAAAAATGGCAAGACAAAAAGACAAAACGAAAAAGAAATTAAAAATTCAACAAAGCAATCAGAAGCCAACCAAACCAACAAATCTGCAATCAGAAAACTTAAGTGCTCCGGAAATATAAGCAGTTCCTGTTTGTTACAAAACACCCTTGGCCAATATTACCCTTAAGTTCTTTTGTGTTTAAAAATTGGTATAATTGTTCTTTCAGTCCTACATAAGCTGTCCTGTCGGAATCAAGATGGTTGGCTTCATCATGGCGGCCTATGGTGGTACAACGACAGTTTCTGCACTTCTGACGTCAAACCTGGCAAAGTACTCCGGTCGTCACTTCCTGTTTGCCATCGCAATCATTATCCAGATGGCGGTTTTTGTCGCCGTCTTCGTTTTTAAACCAACGGGAGAGAAAGACATTCCCTATCTATTTGGTATTGCAATAGTTTGGGGTCTCGTTGAGGGTATCTGGCAAACACAGTCAAATGGTAAGATTATATTTTACTCGTATACATTTTTATAAAATATATAATTTTCTGAATGTATTTAAGATTTCTTTTTTTGAAAGAGGCAAGCACAAGTGTTCTTGAATGTGCATGATGCATTCTTGTCACAACTTCTATAATGTTAAAATATATACTTACCTAAAGAATGACCCTTAAATCTGAACATTGAAGTGATAATAAACTGAATATGAAATGATCGTGATCAGATTAATGAGAACAGACGGCTGTTAGGATAAACGGGTTTGATCAAGCACTTGAGAATAACTAATACTTGAAAGGCGCAACTCCAACTCGGGATTAGCAGCAAAATGTTTTTTCTTTGTGGAGAACTATTCATTTGGCATGGTTATTTATATAATACACTTAAGAAGCTGACATACACAGAGAACTGAATTGCTACATTCAACCATATCATTTATACATCATAATGGCTTTATTGGTAAAGCGGCTTGACATGTACACGACATTCGGTGCCCGTGCGAAACTAATAAACTACAAACCAAGAGATTAAAACAAAATATTATCATATTTTAACATATTTCATTGCGTATAAAGGAATAAATAATAAAACTTACCGATTTTTTCGGAGATCGAAAATGCCTTGCATATGATGCAAACCATTCAATAGAATATGCACTATGTAAACCAACTATTGACTGACTGACTGTGCAAATAACACCGCGATAAATAACAATGTATGATCAAAACGCCTTTGAAATGTTAAATTCTAAAGCCGCTATCGACCAAAAATGTAAGTAGGCTAGGTGCAACGAAACTAAACTGTATATTGATATATATTTTTTTAAAGTCAATTTAATGTAAGGTTTTACTCCCATTTGCCGAACATGGACCGCAAAGGGCAGTCAGCTATAACAGTAAAGTAAAGTGGTGTACTGTGAGGACACAAACTGACTATAAACCCCATTGCAGCGGCAACATATGACGTTAGTCATTTTTCCCTTGGTTCTTCAAAATTTACAGTTCCTTTGTTTCCCACCCACTCCCATATTTCATTTATCATCATCATTTCATGTTCATTTTATCATCCTTTTCATGTTCAAAGCCTGTAAATAACCTATGTTGCGTCGTAAAACACCAAGTCACTCACTCACGCTTGGTGTTATTATATTCGGTGTCTAATGTTTGTCTTTAATTTATGTCTTCAAACGTGTGATCGACCCCGTGCCTTTCCTTCTCTCATGCAACAAAATATGACTACGATAACGTTTGCGACCGAGGAATGAATTTATAATGCCTGACGCATTCGCCGAGAAGCTTTTTCTCATTTTTGCTGAAAGAAGCAGAGGTACCAATGGGTGTCCGAATGTCAAAAGTCCGAAAGAGCAGAGACAAAACCAGTAAACACCAACAAGAACAGGACAAAAATAGACAACATGTAAAACATGGAAACACAAGAAGGTTAATCCAGAAAAGCGCTTCACACGCAGTGAAATTAGCTGTTGTACATTTATCAAAATCATTTCAATATGTGGATCGTGTCTTTCTGGCACATATTCCATATTCTTTTGTTTTTATATTATTTCAGAGTTTGGCTTTAGTGCCGTGTGGAGGTCGTAGAAAGCTTCCCCGTGCTTCAGTTGTATGCTCTTATATATTTTCGAGTACTGGAATATGTGTTGGAAAGACACAATTTTCATATTTCCTAATTTTGACAACGTTTGGCTATTTCTTTAAAATTTGTTAAATTTATCTGTTTGGTCATTGTTGAAATATTTTTGGCTTCTGGTTTTGTTTAATCAGATCTAATATTCTACCGGTTTTCCAAGTTTGCTACTCCTAGCGTGTCTGATGAAGGTTAATCCAGAAAAGCGCTTCACACGCAGTGAAATTAGCTGTTGTACATTTATCAAAATCATTTCAATATGTGGATCGTGTCTTTCTGGTACATATTCCATATTCTTTTGTTTTTATATTATTTCAGAGTTTGGCTTTAGTGCCGTGTGGAGGTCGTAGAAAGCTTCCCCGTGCTTCAGTTGTATGCTCTTATATATTTTCGAGTACTGGAATATGTGTTGGAAAGACACAATTTTCATATTTCCTAATTTTGACAACGTTTGACTATTTCTTTAAAATTTGTTAAATTTATCTGTTTGGTCATTGTTGAAATATTTTTGGCTTCTGGTTTTGTTTAATCAGATCTAATATTCTACCGGTTTTCCAAGTTTTCTACTCCTAGCGTGTCTGATGAAGGTTAATCCAGAAAAGCGCTTCACACGCAATAAAATTAGCTGTTGTACATTTATCAAAATCATTTCAATATGTGGATCGTGTCTTTCTGGCACATATTCCATATTCTTGTTTTTATACAAAACAACTGAATATCAATCAACAACGCAAACTCCAGTCGAAACAAGAGTGAACTCAGGTGCTCCAGAAGAGTAAGCAGTTCCTGCTTGCTATAGCTCACCAGGGATGTTTTTATTTTCAAGTAATGTACTTTTTGCAATTCGTAATTGTTTTTGAAAAATTGAGTTTATCGCCTAACTTTTGCGTGTTAAAATTTCCTATTGTTTGTCGGAAATATAGCCAAAAAATGTATTTACAGCAGTCAACCTCCTTATGCAGCGGAAAAACAACTTTTACAGTATTTTTGTAAATGTACATGTACCGTGTAATGTTTCGTTTTGTCTAATTCCAGCTCTGGTTGGTTATTTGTTTCCTGACAACCCAGAACCAGCATTTGCGAATTACCATTCTACCAAAGCTGCCAGTTTCACGACATATTTTGCCATAAGTACTGTATTGTGTGTACGGACGAAGCTGATTCTGGTTATATCATTGTTGTCGGTGGCAACGGTTTTATACGTCATATTGGAGGTCAAAGTTCATCTAGAAAGGAGAGGGTCGGCTGATGTTACTAAATCGAACACTAAGAAGTTTTGAACTCATAGATTTTGATGCATTTTTTAGGGCATCTCATGTAGGCTGTAAAATGACATTTTGAAAAATAAAAAAAACACTATCTACGTCAAAATAATCTCCATATATTAAAAATATGGCATTTTCTTTCATAGCGAGCACAGCTCGGAAGCGGACACGAAATGTCCGCTCGAGTGGAGAGCTCTACGGTATCTGTTCCCGCGAGAAATTTTCCTAATGCTGACATTGATTTTTCATGGTCCGGAAAGGCTCTCAAATTTTACAGGAACGGAGTGAATTTGAAAATAATTACCCATTTTGCTAGTTGTGCATTCCAAAAATTATCTATGTAATAATGTATAAAGAGAAAAATATTCCGATGACGATGAATTGCTACAATTTTTTGTAGTAACCAATTTTAATCGATTTTTCTTGCTTTTTTATTTAACGTTCAATCGCCCCAAGCATCTCGTCCCAAATTGAACGTTCTAGAAAATGAACCAAAAATAACTACTTATTTGACTGCATCAGTTCGAAATTAAAAAAATATTCGTTCATTAACCAATGTTAACAATGGCACTAAGCATGTTAACATTACATTTATTTTACAGAATAATGCTGTGCTCGCATTTAGGCAATGCCTTTTTCATATTATGATTATATTTACCGTGCATATAATTAAAATGCAGCAATTCTATAAGGTAAATTGAACCTAGAATCGTCATTAATACGTCGATGAAATGCATGTCACTTGTTTCACGTGGCCGTAGCCGGATCACTAAAATTTGTTATCCAGGTAAATTCTCACAACTTGAATTCGCATTTGGATATTAATGCGCAATTAAAACATACACGAACATACACCACAAAACAAAACGAAAAATCAGACACAAAAAAAAAACATTAAAATGTAATTATAAGAATTGAATGTTTGTATTTTGATGTTCCATAGGGTTGTAAAACCGTTGACCGGTCGCACATTTTTAACATGTAGCGCGCTTTATTCAAAATGTGCTACGGTCAATGCAATGAAACATCAAAATACATGAAATACAAATATTTAATTCTTAATATCTTTATCAATTTTACCTGACCGTGTGAAAAATTCGCCCAAACGAAATACGCCCAATCATAGCATCAGTGTTTTGATTTTTTTTTTCCCGGACTTGATGTTTGACAAAAAACATTTATATTTTGAATTACAAATTAGTATTGGGCTGCCAATTAAAACGAAAATTAATTCATGTTAAAAATTAGTTCGTAGATTTCATTTAATACAACGAATTTACAACACAAAAGTTTTGATATTCTGGTAAACTGGTTAATCTATGAAAAAGAAGTCATCATCTCAAATATTTAAAATATTGGGTTTTTTTTTTTACAAAACCAATGCAAATTGTTTATATAAATCAATGTTTGCTTTTCGTTAATTGAAATAGTTGAGTGAAGAAACGCTCCCTGTTTTTCGTTCTGATGACATGTATTGTATAGCTTATATGCGAGTTTATTTTTTCTAAAATAAATTTAAAGGTTTATTGTTAAAAAGCATATTGCACTATGAATAAGTTGTTTCTATGTAAATTAAAAAGAATTTTCTGCCCCCAATTATATCTTAAATGCAGCGCCGTTTTTTTTTACCTGCACTGTTGAAGGCATATTGTCCTGTGTTGGACAATGGTTGCAAATTAGCCTGCAGTAGAACCTAGCTTGTCTTGAGAGGCGACTAGGGGTCTATGAAGTCTAATTTCTGGTTAGTACTCAGCCCATAGGGCGACCAAGTGTATGTGTGTACCCTTATTGGCTGAATTTGAGGCCCTCGTCCAAGGGAATTGTCAGGTCTATAAAACGGAAAGCCATAGTGAGCCAATGTGTGTGGAGCTCGAGAGTGCCACGCTTCATGCAGGAAAAGAATCTTTGTGGACCGGAAAGTAGTGCACTACATAGACTTAATTTTCTTCCCCCCGTTTTCTCCAAATTCCCAGTCTTATCTTAGAATTTACTTGCTTCTTTGATTCCCGCACAACCCGTATGCTTTTCATCATCATTTCATCTTCATTTTATCATTTCCTCCTTATTGTCATTGCCTTTATAAGGCCTATATATAGTGTTGCAAGGGCGAGAAACGCCTACTCTCTCGCTCTCTCGAATGGGCAGGGTCAGACAGTCCGTTCGACATACAGTAGCCTAAGGGAAACCTGAAATTGAATAGCAATCTATTGGTAGATGTGGCACTTGTCAGTTTGCGGAATGGACTTTGATCTGTCTTCTGTATGTGGTCATTCATGCAGTTAATGTAGGTCACAGCCAACATGCGAAGCATGTATTGTGCTTAGCATCACTAAGTGATGCGGGAATGGAATTTTATCTTTCTTCTGCATGTGGTCATTCATGCAGTAAATGTAGGTTATAGCCAGCATCCGAAGCATGTATTATGCTTAGCATCAGTAAGTGCACCTACAATAGCAATTTTGTTGATGTGGCAGTTGTCAGTAAGCGGGAATGGACTTTCACCATTGTTCTGTAAGTGGTCATTCATGCAGTAAATGTAGGTTATAGCCAGCATCCGAAGCATGTATTATGCTTAGCATCAGTAAGTGCACCTACAATAGCAATTTTGTTGATGTGGCAGTTGTCAGTAAGCGGGAATGGACTTTCACCATTGTTCTGTAAGTGGTCATCCATACGGAAAATATAGGTCAAAGCCAGCATCCGAAGCTTGCATTATGCTAAGAATCACAACATGCACCTGCCATACCAATATGGTTAATGTGGCACTTGTCAGTAAGCGGGAATGGACTTAAAGCATTCTTCTGAAAGTGGTTATTCATGCGGAAAATGAAGGTCACAGCCAGCACAGAAGCATGCATTGTGCTATGCCTCACTAGATGCATTTTCCATGCCAATATGTTTGCCATGGCACTAGACAGCAATTGCATAGACCTCAACCATTTTTCTGAAAGTAGATCCAGACGCTGACGTCAACACCGACGACGACTTTCGGGGTATCTCATAAGCTCCCTCATTTTCATGAGGTGAGCTAAAAATGGATGCCATCCATCCTTAACAGGAAACAGGAGTCCAACATGTGAGGACATTGCAAAGGGCATACAGTTTATCTTATCAGATAAACAGACAATATATTTCAAACCATTCTTATGTACGGATACGTTTCTGAATAAAGTTTGACAAACATTTTCTTACGGACGGACGTACAATGTACAAACGGACATGAGTAAAACCAAATGTATCGCGTCTTTTCATCAAGGGGCCGTACAAACCTTAGATTATATCTTTCCGCACAATAACGGCACACATATTGTGCAGATTCTCATATCATATTTTAATGTGTTTTCATGAGCTTATTTTTGTGTGCAGCACAAGTCACAAAATTGGTTGGTTTTTGTTATGTTTAATACGCTGGGGGTTTTTTTCACAGTAAAAAAGCATATTAATTCGGTATTTAAATGTAAACATTCATTTTTAATAAATAACATGTCAAACACCACAAATAACACTTTACAATGACGTCTTTATCAAATATTTTCACCTTATTGCAATTTTACAAATTTGGACAATGTATTTATAAGTTGTCCTAGACTGGCTCGGATCGCGTTAAAAGTTCCCATCATTTGATTCATAGAGTTGCTAAATTGTGCCATTATTCCTAACTTCTGTTGTTGGGAGTATTGTTGCTGTTGTTGCCGTTGTCCTCCTCCCATTTGCATTTGTTGGTTAAACATATTGTTTTGTCTCCTTCTTGGATTTGGTTGATATTGGTTACCGCCATTGTATCCCATTCCTCCTTGGTTAGTAAGCATTAAACTAGCAATTTTAGCGCATGCATCATATTCGGTTGGTTTTATCTTTGTCTTTTTATGCTTCGTATTCTAATGCAAAATCTTTCAATGCATTTTTTCAACTCAAAGCGTCACCTTGCACCGAATGCTCATCGACGCCATTACTTCCTTTTTTAATATTAAGCATAAACATAGCAATTTAAGCACTTGCATCATATTCGGTTGGTTTTATCTTTGCTCTTTTATGCTTCGTATTCTAATGCAAAATCTTTCGCTGCATTTTTTCAACTCAAAGCTTCACCTTGCACCGAATGCTAATCGACGCCTTTACTTCCTGTTTTAGTATCATTTCTCCTTTCCCTCCTTTCATTATCTGTTCGTTTCCCATCATGTCTTGTCAATTTTCCATCTTCCCATTATGTTGGTTTATCACCTACCTTCGATTATCCCGTTCAAATCTCCTCCCCTCATATATATTGTGCATAAGCATTGGGGACTGACTGGTCAGACCGAGGTCCATGTTACCTTGAGAATCGCACTCTTCTTCCCGTAGATTTCATTTTCCTTCGGCACCTTAAGCGCCGCCACTACCTTGCAACTGACAAAACATGATGTCAGAAAGACAAATCTCAACTTCATCTAAAAGAAATGAAAGTAACAAATGCATCAATGGCAAAAAAAAAGGTAATAAAAAAACTACCGAACTTGAATGATCAATCTCATAGTCCAGAGAAAATGACAAACACGAATCAGTCATACCGGAGAACTGGTGGATCGCAATGGTCCTGACTTGGTACAGGCATTTCAAACGAAATGGTGGGTTAAACCAGGTTTTATGGCGCCAAAGCTCCCTCTTCCATTGCGATCTTAGGATCCGGTAATGACCATAGAACACAACATAGTTGTGAGACACAATAGGGATATTGAGGTGATCATCTCAGTACAGCACACCAGTCAAACACTAATTAAAACAATTTACTATCAAATCTTTTAACTCAATTTTGAACTTTTCTACTAGTGGCTGATAATGAAGAAAGAATTTTTTTAGTGATCGTATGAGACGTATGAGACGTATTTTCTTATAGCCCTGCTTCAAAAGTTGGTCACGAAGAAACCGGTGTCTGATCAAAAAATCTGTGAAATGTGGCATATCGAATAAGTTGAGAAATATAAACACCGTATACAGGAGAAGTAGGTATATTGCTCTGTATATTAGGAAAATTAATAATTTGAAAATTAAAATCGTCTCGTTTATCGTAAATTTTTGTACTGAGATGACCACCTGGGTCAAATTCGAGGTGCAAATCCAAGAAAGACGTGAAGCAATTAGAAAAATGAACGTTTTACGTTCAACAAAATCTACTGTAGGTGAATGAAATTCATGAAAAAGCGACCTTCAAGACTTTGAAAATCGTATAGGGGTGTTGTATCAAGATATTCTGAAAGACATTGAAAAGGCAAAGAAAAAAATAAGATTTATTCAAATGCTTAACTCGTCATTTTTGGAACTACTCAATAAATGGGAAATTGAAAAAAAAAATCATGTAGAAAATATGAAGACATATTCCGACATTCCCAAATCGATTAACGCGATAGAGGGGATGAAAAAAGCACACATTATCGTCTATGATGGAATAAGAACAATTATTAACTCTGTCTTGGTGAAAAATGACAAAGTCAAGGAATTACTGAACTTTAGGGGGAGTGTTGTACATATGGATAAGGACTTTAACAACAGGTATAAGATAGGATTTAAGAAAGAGGCACCGGGACGGTGTGTTATTCAGTAAAATGTAGAACACGTGTATAGCTACATTTTGTTTTAAATTTCAAAACCTGTAGTTTTACATGTACACACTTATAAACATTTAAAAGATTTTGGTCAGTGTAGTTTAATGTTCATTGTAATACATCAACGTTTTTATGGCTAGTCACAGAAAAAAGAAAGGTACTTTAGGAAACATTTTATATTTTCTTTTAATCATGTTAATATACTAGTATGTTAACTTGTTAAAATAAAGGACAAAGCCAGCTTTTTAATCCAAACCTCTGCTTACTTTGAGTAGTTCCCGAGAGATGAACAATATTTACCCGGCACGTAATGTTTTTCTTTTTGTCTTTTCGTCTCCGGTTTTCTCTTGTTGAACAAATGTTGAACTGAACTTTTATAGATTAAATTTTTACTACAACTATGTTATTTTGCGTTTTGTTTAGGATTTATGAATAGGAGAAAGGTCGACCCGAAAATCTAGTTTAACCGCGCCACAGTATATGCTCATGTCCTTAGCAAGGAATCCTTGTCAAAGTGTCTGTTTGTCCTAGTGCCCTTTGTGTTAATAAGTTCTGTGTGTAGAAATGGATCTTTCTGTGATAAGTTGAGGATTGGTATTGAATGTTATATATTGTGACTTTAGTCTTCGGCCAATTCAAGACTGCGAGAAGCGACCGCTAGTCACGTCGAACACTGCTGTTTGTCTTCCGCTGTGAATTTTTAGAATTGTCGGTTGTTTTTAATGTAGGTTGTGTCGCGTACACTTACATGTATTCCGCTCTCATTATCGTGTTTAAGAGTTTAATTATCTTCAAATGTACTTAAAGCTGGTGAGGTCTGGAAAATTGTCACATTCTAAGCTATTTAAAGAACACTGCATTAGCTTTCGAAAAAAGAAGGATCTTCTTCAGTAGCATAAATTGAATGATCTATCTCTTTTCCTCTTTTAACAATGCCAGACAAAATCGTTTTCGATTGGCCTTGTGTACCATTCGTGTATATCTCCCAGTTAGCTTATCATCATCATTTCGTGTTCATTTCATCACCCGTTTATGTTCGTTTAAACATTTAATTTGTTTATCCTGGATTGGGAAACAAGCTTATTGCTTATGAGAATCCCTCTCCAGCTAGCAGTTTGCAAGTGTGGCCTTTGTAGCAACCCCATTGAGCTAACTCTTATCGAACTCCACAAAGGGGTCTTAAACGTGCACGTGGCAATATTGCTGTCCACATACACAGGGCAACCTTTTTTGTCCCTTTTTGTCCCGTTTATGCATGTTAATATGACACAATTGCGTTACTTTGAAGCAGTGCAAATTCGACAATATCAGGAAGATGAACATATGTAAAGATAATGAAACTCTTCATTGACGATAATGAGATGTAGAATACATGTAAGTGTACGCCAATGTGAGTCGGTCAAAATTACATGTACACGTCTGTTAAACTCAACGCTG
This sequence comes from Arcuatula senhousia, assembly GCA_963971305.1. Classification (NCBI taxonomy): domain Eukaryota; kingdom Metazoa; phylum Mollusca; class Bivalvia; order Mytilida; family Mytilidae; genus Arcuatula; species Arcuatula senhousia. Next base: position 34,639,767 of record OZ020308.1, read on the forward strand.
CAATGTTTAATTGATTTTAATGACATATTTACATGCACACAATTTGTTGTTCATGACATGATGTAGATATTAGTACCTTTTATTTAAAATGTTGACTCGATTGATATTCTTTGACAGAGGGTTTTTATTTGCATTCTTTAAGGAGGCAAAGATGTTCCAATGAACATTCCAAAGTCAAAATTATTTAAGACAAATTAAGACAAACGAGAATAACATGAGGAAACAGACAGCACAAAACATACAAAAACTACCGAACAGCACACAGCAACGCAAACATGAGAAGTAGCAAGGGTGAACTTAGGTGCTCCGGGAGGGTTATCAGTTCTTGTTTTTTAGCTACCATTTGGCTTTAGCGTTACTTATGAATCTGTATTTGACAATATGCACATAAATTAGATACAGTGTAAAGTTTATTGCCAGCTACATATTGTTTTTTATCGCTTGACAGAGAACAGTATTGAAAAAGATACAACAAAAAATGCTTTTATTCGACATCCTGCTATTTTCCGTTCTATTTTATACTACTGTGTTGAACATCAGAATTTTCTTTGAAAGAAACAAAGATTTTTCACAAATCATAAATGATCATATATACCCGGGTCCAAACACATTGGAACTATAAGTTACAATAAAATACACGCAACATAAATCTTAACAGCAATGACTTCAAACAATAGTGATTTTCAATATCTGGAACAGTGTAACAAATAGATAAAATGTACATCAGTCGGCCATAACAATATCAAATTTGTATGAAAGCTAGTCGGCTATTGCTCTGACGCCCTGTTCGTTTATTTCAGAGAAGCTGGGGTTGTTGGAATCTCGACCTATATAACAGTCCTAATTATTGGTCGTTGATAATTCTGTTAACTGGTCTTCCGTAAATTCATCTGCCTGCGGGTGCCTCACTAAAAGATGCTGGTGCATAGTTTTGTTTTCGACGTCGGAAGATGGTATAACCTATAAAACAAATATTCATTTCGAAAATATATAATCAAGATAAAAAAAAATAAAACGACTGAAAGCTTTAGTAAGCCCTTTATACACATTTGCATACTATGGTTTTACGTGTTCGAAAATTAATTTGTGTCGCTTAGCCTTATTTAACAAATATGGCGTAACAAAATAGTTTTTAAAAAAGTGTAAGGAGAAAAAAATTACAATTCGTCCGACTCACACTATGCCATGTTGGTACTCTATGAAATGTTATTTCCCGTGTCGGGTACTGTTATTTCCTAAATTGTGCATCACGTGTTTTTTTTTATATTGATAACCGACACCTAAATTTAACGATTCTGAAGCGAAACGGTATTGCTAAGCTGTAAAATGGAAAGTATATTACTTTTATGAACATTTCAAATCAAACCTTTAAAAAATTGAAAAGTAAATATGTCTGTGCAAACTTTAATTTAATATTTCTTGCTGGGAAATTAGCACATAACTGAAATATTTGATTGATTGTGTCTTAAAAACAAATAAAACAATGACCATGCAATAAATCATGAATTAAACTACTCATAAAAATCATTTTTCTTCCTTTCTCATGCGTTTTTATATCGACATCAATATTATTTGTTGTGATTTTCAACGATTAGTTGCAGTGGGTAACTTTAAAATTGTACTGTTATTTCGCGTGGTAAATGTGGTACGGTACTGTTATTTCTGGTTAGAAAATTTACTATGGTACTGTTATTTCTTGTAAAAGTGAAACTGATTGTATGCCCTCGCTTAATTATAGGGATTATATAGTGATAGAAATGTACATCCGTTACACCTTTGAGTTACACTTTAATATCAACCACTCAATTGGTATATATGAAACATTCAAACAATCTGTGTGACCTTATGTAGATGCACATCATTTCTATAATTAAGTCTGATAAATATCTTAGTCGCTCGGTCTTTATTTGTTATTCACAACGCCTAATTAACCTCTTAATAAATCTCCATTGAACTTTCAATAATACTTAAATGTTAAAATGTGAATATGTACCTTAACTTTCTATTTGAATATTTTATCTTGTTGGTTATTTTCTTGTTTTTGTTTGTTGTTTTAGGTTGTTGTTTTTATCTTCTGGTTTTTTTTGGGGGGAGGGGGGGGGATTAGTATTCATTTGTGATTGGTGATTGGTGGGTCACAGTCTGCTCAAAAGTTCATTATTAATTTGGTACTTTTTCTAATCTGGTCTGCTTTGAGACTGGTCTATTCAAGGTCCGCTCTAAATTTGGTTTGGTCTGATCTCAGGCGGACCAGGCCTACATAGAACAATCTAGACATAGAGAACCTCTGGTTTACTTTTTAAAGGTCAACTTTTTTGTTTTGGCTGCGAATCGCAAAATAAGGTTCATGTGCATATGAATTAGTCTTCCACCTCACAAAATTAGGTGCAGTGTCTAGAATATCTAGTGTTTTTTAGTCCCCTAGTGGCCCTATAGGCGACAGTCGAAAGGGACTATAGGTTCGCACGTTTAGCTGTCCGTCACGCCTCAGTTTTCCGCATTTTTTGTACTAAACCCTTGCAGATAATGAACTGATTTTTGGCATGTGAGTCTACCATAACGAATTACAGATCAAGTTCGCGTTTTGATCCGGTCTGCGCATTTATAAGGGTCCTTTGAACTTTAAAAAAAATACTGAAATTTGTTATCTGCACTTTTTTTTTTATTAACGCTTTAACGCGCTAAATATGACGCTGGTAGGGGGACTATGTATTGTTTTGCAACACTCTCAGAATGCTTGTTCAATTGTTAACCATCAATTCTTGCAAAAATTTGAACAAAGTTTTAAGTAATCACATGAAATATCAGTACCAAACCACAGGAAATAACAGTACCTCATGCATATTTACCACGCGAAATAACAGTACAATTTTAAAATTACCCGCCGCAACTTATCGTTGAAAATCACAACAAATAATAGTGATATTGATATCAAAACGCATGAGAAAGAAAGAAAAATGATTTTTATAAAAGGTTCAATTCATGATTTTATGCATGGTCATTGTTTTATTTGTATTTAAGAGACAATTATTCAAATATTTCAGTTTATGTGCTAATTTTCCAGCAAGAAATGTTAAATTAAAGTTTACACAGACATATTTACTTTTCAATTTTTTAAAGGTTTGATTTGAAATGTTCATAAAAGTAATATACTTTCCATTTTACAGCTTAGCAATACCGTTTCGCTTCAGAATCGTTAAATTTAGGTGTCGGTTATCAATATAAGAAAACCACGTGATGCACAATATGGGGAAATAACAGTACCCGGCACGGGAAATAACATTTCATAGAGTACCAACATGGCATAGTGTGCGACTAATAAAAGATATCTTGCCCATAATAGATAATGATCCTAGGCATGAAACGAAAGAAAAACACGAAAGCGACGAACATAAGAAGAATTAATCAAGTAAGTTTTGAAACAAAATTTGAAATGACTCAATAAATATGCTTGTGAAAAGGATTATTAATTGTGAACATATTTTGATGTGTTCTGTCTTTTCTTTCTTCTTTGTTTTCTTTTGACAAAATGTTGCGTTCTATTCAAAAATATTCAAAAAACGAATAAGGTGCTAGAAATGTATATAACTACTGCTAGATAATACCTTATATGTAAGGATACGATCGAATTCTTCTGAGCCCTTCTCAAACCGTGCCATTATCCTTATGTCAGTTCCCGCATATCCAGTTGTTACTGACCCTTCCCAAATACCTGAGCTGGTTTGTTCTAAGTGAGTCCATCCTTTACAAGAAACAGCGGCAACATCTAGAGAGTTTGAAATTTCAATCGAAAAATAAACAACTGTTCTTGAGGCCAACACCCCAGCTTTGGGTGAGAAAAATCCTATATTGTATGCGCGGTCCGTACAAAGCTCCGGAAAGGGTGCCCATCGTATGGAGGGTCGTTTGGTAGATATTAGTCCATTGTATAGACACTCCGAATCATTATCTTCCTTACTTGAAAACAGTGAAAACAAGTAGTCTCCTCTTCTTGGTAAATTAATTCGTACTAGAATCAGATTTCCATTATATGTAATAAAAACGTGTCGCATCATGTTATGAAAGCATGACGTAATTAAATGAAGACGAGGTTGTACCTGGACGCCATTAAAATTTTGAAGTTTTAAAGTCACCTCACCGGAAGTAGTACTTTTTATAATGCCATTGACACAGTCAATGAAAATGAGTTTTTCCTTACGACCATAGTTAGTTATTCCAAGTCGACCATTATTTGCATTTGGGGGAATACAATTACATTTTGGTTCGTTGAGAAAAATAATGAGATATGAACAAACAGATGCATTATGGGAACTGAAAATTGTATCCTTTTTCATGATGTTAAATATAAAACATCCCTGAAGTGGATTGCTTATCCGAAATGTTATCCTATCGTTGTCGAACCAATAAAATACAAAACGTCTGGAAATGTCATCCTGTTCTTCATCGGTGGTGTCTATACTAAAATCATACACGTAGTCGTCTTTAGAACGCTGAAACTCTATCAAAACCGAATTATTTTCACAATTTATTTCTGAGCGTTTATGAGAAATAGGCAAAAGTCCACAGATCTTTGTGTCATTGCCTGGTCCCCATTCAAAACGCAGCATATTTCTCGGGAACCCTAAAGCTATGGTGGAGTACATATTGTTTTTATCTTTAAGATTGATATTAAAGCAACATACAAGTATATGAACCACAGAAATATCAACGTCCATGGCAAATATCTTTAAGAGGCCGTCATCCGGAGCGCTCAATTTCACTTCAAGTAAACCTTTTTCAGTATCGGTTTCCACGTAAGTGTACGACGTCTTAGATTTATCAAAGCAGAGTCCTTTGTATGTACAAAAACGTGCAGCAAATTGCAATTTTCTTTTCGGTGGAAACGATATTTTTATCGATGTGTTCCTTGTCGAAAAAAGATCAATATGAAATGAGTCAGGCTTAACCATTTTGAGACTAAGTTCGTTAAAATAAGGCGTACAATATACCATATTTTGCCATTCACTGAAAGTTACTGGTCTACACAACAACTGCCAATAAGTCTCAGACGGGTAATATAGTGAAATGTGTTCACAAGGGTTTACAAAGAACTGTTTACATATCTGTCGTCGGAACAAATGTTCGACAGCTCTCGATTTCAAGTACGACGACCCCATAATCAAACAATTGTTGGTCTCCCACCTATGTTTGTCTATTGGATGTGGATCTACAAGTTTCCATTGATCTCCATGTAACACAGCGATCAATTGGCTGCTAGACGACCAATTGTTTTCATTGTTCCCTGATGTTAACATTTTGACACGCCCCTCAATTATTTTGCAATTTATACCAATAAGTCTAAAACAGAAGATGAATAATTGAAGTTATTTACTATGTTCTATTCATTTTTTATCATCATGATTGGTCATGATTATCAAAACGTACATATATTTACACCAATGAAGAAATGACTGTTACATTGTATTCGGTCCACGAAGAAATAACACCATTCATGCACGTGGTGGACACCCAATAACCAAAATAACGGGTTATTTAGTATATTTATCTCGGGCATTGGTGTTATTTTAAAAAAAAACAAATATGAGCGTCATAACAGGCATTACTTATGATTTAACTTGTAAAATCATTTTTAGTAGGAAATGGTGATGATGCGAGTAAAACCTCGACCATTACTTTTCAACAACAATCTTTTCTGGAACAACGATATATCGATTTGGTTATGATGAAATATAACAATAGGATTTCTATCTCTTAAATGAGTGCAGATGTTGGTTTGTCATAGAAATTTGTCTTGTCTTCCTTTACCGGATTTGACACGACGGGTGTGCTAAAGCAGACAGGAACTGCTTACTCTTCCGGACCACCTGAGTTCAATCTTGTTACGACTTGAGTTCGAGTTGTTGATTTCCGTTTGGTTGATTTTGTGTTTTGTGTTTCTTCGTGCTGTTTTTTTGTTTTCGTCGTTACCCTTTCAGCTTTTCGACACTTGAATGTCCCATTGGTGCCTCTTTGCTTCTTGCGTCATCCATATAAAGCACAAATGTTTACAGTCCAAAACCCGTCCAAAGCATTTCGGGTTGACTAGCTATACAGATGGTCAGATCTACAATTGGACACACAAAAAACTGACCAAATCGAATTTGAAGTCTAGAAAAATGTACAGAAAACACTGCCAACGTTGTGACAAATACAAATGACAACAAAGTTCCAGACAATAAATTTTGCTACGCCTTTGCTTATTGCGGTTCCGTACAGAACAATGTACAGAAACACCTGCAAAAAAATTTAGATAGATAAAAACCGGCTGTCAACAGTATAAACATCGAGAGAGCAAGAAAATAAAAAAAAGACCGTTTTGTTTAATCATACCGTTGTATATAGTATGTTGCTTTAATTTACTTTGCTTGCAAATGATAGTAAAGCTGCAAGTTTAATGTGATCATTACAAAATAAGCACATGTTGCCATTGTCATACCGTATAAGTTGGTTTTTTTTCGCGGGTATATAATTTTTGCTTTTTTCGCGGTAGTTGGCAACTCGCGAAAATTTAAACCTGCGAAAATAAAATCTCGTATATAGTATATGTAAAGTATATACTCGCATATTGGTAATCGCTAAAATTGAATTCCACGAAAAAAAATATCCCATTTTAAAGGGATCCGCGAAATTTAGCTTCCGCGAAAAAAAATTAATACGGTAGTTAAACATACCTACATATCCTGTGAAATATGTGGACACTTGGATCGACATGTTCCTCTGATAGCTCCAATCCTAGTAGAGTTTCAGCTTCCTCTATTAAGTTCCTAAGTTCAGAATTTATAACAACATCAAAGATCAACTTGAGTTTACTCTTTTGGTCGACATATATTTGCTTGTCTTCCAGTCGAATAATGAGTTCCTTCAAAGTCATTTTGTTATTCGCCTACAAAAAAGATTTTTTTTTCAAAACTTGTAAACTAAATCTATATACAAATGTATAAGCCGTGCATATTTTCTCAAGCGACCTGTAAATGAAATAGTTAACTTTAACCCCATGTACCTGCACAGTTTTACATACGTGTGCATTATTACATACGTATGTAATTTTAAAACTTACATCACCTCATGACCAGATGTAAATCTTTATGACTGTGTAAATTAACAATATTAAATTTTGTGCATGTAAACGCAATTCATACAAATACATAGCTCCATTTTTCCCTTCCTATGCCCCTTGTGACCTTGACCTTAAAGCTTTTTACTCCAGAATCCATATGTATCTTTCTTGCATCATAAGCTCTACGACGTGTAAGTTTTATGAAATTATATCAAGGCGTTTATAAGTTATGCATGGGAAACCAATATTACTCTACAATATCAAAGTTTTTCTAAACTTATGACCTTGACTCTTGATTCCTCGAACACAATTGGCATCTTTCATACACCATAACCTAAAACGCGTATTTCAGGGTAAAATTATGTTTTGAGAACCAATATCACCTTTTTTAAGTTTTTCATAACATGTGACCTTGGCCTTTGACCTTTTTACCCAAAAGCTATAGACTTCTTTTTTAATTCTTAGGCCGAAAGCTACAATTTAGATTTGGGGAACAAACCAGATAGAAGGTCGGATGGACGTTAAGCAAAAGTCCATATAAGTCAAAAGTGTATGTTTAGAACGGCGCTGAGACAAAAGAGCATGGTTTAAGTTGCACCCATTCACATTTAATCTTTTGACACTTAAAAGATTATAAAGTTGTTGTATTACTACATTGTTCTGTATATGTTTGTTGTTTGCTTGTTTTATGTCCAGTCAGCAATATTACAGTGATAATCAGGTCAAGAACTGATTGAATCTACTAATTGAGTTGTGTGACCAACTAGAACACAGCAACTATAACACAAACCCATGCATGTCATGTAAAAATGGCTAATGTACGACCACAAACAAGAAGAAAAACGAATTAACTCACAAGACAGGCCAATATACCATCAACGCACCATTTTACCGGTATATAAGACTAATGCACCCAGCAAGTGACAAAAGCCTACCCCGATATTTCGCATTTTCTGGAACCCATACCTATGTCATTGTGACTTACAATGAAGAACCCTTGCCTGAAATAAGGTCATACTAGTTGGAGCACTTACCTGTCTTGGATATAGCCAACACTTACCCAGTTTCACATAAGCAACCCTCATCTGTCGAAAATACAATGTAGAGTTTTGGTTGAACCTACACACACTGGGAGAGAAAACCTGAGTTTGTTGGGAAATAAAGGAGCTGTAAATTCTGAAGACCATTATGACAGGGCTTCATTAGCAAATTCTGGGGTACAATTCACATACCAGTATATGTATAGTTCATATTGCATGTATTGATTCAGTCAACTCTTTTGAATTAATTAAAGAAAATACACACTAAGCATAAAACTCATGTAAATGCTTAGCAAATTTGCTTATACATACGTGTGTAAATTTGCACATGTGTATATTTACATACGTATGTATAATTTGTGCATGTAAATGAGGCTTTTGATAGTAAATTAACACTATTATAAAATATGAACGTTGTTTTTTGTACCTTGCACATGCATCATATAATCCGACACATTAAACATTTCTTTAAAGCTCAGATAATATTATTTTTCCTTTTTTTAATAAACTTTTAAAAAATGTTTATACTTACATCTACGATATCATGTTCAATTTTACAATCCAAGCTACATGTATATGGAAGAGGTAATGGAATACCATTCTTATTCATATGAATAGGAGATGAAGTTTTTAAACCCATGTCTTGAGCTTCTTGTAAGACATCAACGTCCGGGGTTTTTGAAAATAAATCTTTTCTTACTCGCTTTTTGTACTGATCCAGAATAAAATACATCTCACTGTCATCAAAATTTATTCCGTCGTCCCTTTCTTTAGTGTTATCATCACTTTTTAATTCATTTTCATTTTCTTTTTGCTGTATATATTATGTATTGCCTCTTCGATATTTTCAGAGGTTTTAGGTTCCCGCGTTTCATTATCCATTCTGTCTTTGTCGTCTGCAAATTTGTCACACTCGATAATTACGTCATTTCCTGTTTCGTCATTTTCACTTTCTTCGATTTCACTGACGTCCCTGGCTAATCTTTCACTGCATTCCGACAAAGAAACAACCAAAATGTCGGTCGAGCTCGGAGGGATGTTTTCTATGAATTCACCTTCATCAGCGTCAATTGCTACGTCATTACAATCGCTCTTATTAACACAATCAATGTACGAAACATCCTCAGTGATAAATCCTAAATTTGGCGCAATGGCAAAATGTAAGCCAGATTCGGAAACCAAAATTCTATTGTCGTGACCTTTAGGTGTTGTCTGTTCATTTTCTTTTTCAAGGTTATCACCAACGGTCGTAACCAAGACCTGTAATTATAAAAGCATATACCACTTACATATATTGATAGCTAATCGTTTTCTCATGTTGACAATATCTCAGTACTTGACAGCATATGAAGATAAAAGGTTTAATTTTATTCAAACAAATCTTTTAGATACAAATTAAGTCTTGACCTTTAATCAATTGACTGGACGGGATTTCAAGTCTTTGAAAACATTAAAACTTTGCATTAATTTTTTTTCTCAATATACTTCACCAGTTTATACTAACATAAAAGTTCTCTTTAACTACCATTTACAAATGAAGTAAGATTATATCATGTATATTCTCTATGCAATCAAATACAAACTGATATCAGACTCTTTGTATTTTTAACCTTCCAAAAATCGCAATCTAGACATATTTAAAACCATAAGAGAATGCATTGAAATTTAAGTGATTTGCAAAAATATTTCAAAGACATTAAGGACATCACTAAAAAATTCATATCACTACTGGATCGGAATAAAATACTTAACAAGTACTTAATTCACTTTTCTCTTAAAGTGTTTCTGTGTTTTAAGAAAGTCAGTATATTAATGTTCCTTCAACAACGAAATCTTGGTCATCACGTAAATGTATAATACACACTTTTGTTATTCTAAGATAAGATATTATTTCTTCGTTATCAGCCACTAGTAGAAAAGTTCAAATTAAAAACAAAAGAATATGGAATATGTGCCAGAAAGACACGATCCACATATTGTAATGATTTTGATAAATGCACAATGCAAAATGTCACTGCATGTGAAGCGCTTTTGTGGATTAACCTTGATTAACCTGGATTAAAATTGAGTTAAAAGATATGGTTATAAATTGATTTAATTAGTGTTTGAATGGTCTGCTGTACAAAGATGATCAACTCAATATCCCTATTGTGTCTCACAACTATGTTGTGTTCTATGGTTATTACCGGATCCTATGATCGCAATGGAAGTGGGAGGTTTAGCGCCATAAAACCTGTTGTAACCCACCATTTCGTTTGGAATGCCTGTACCAAGTCAGGACCATTGCAATCCACCAATTCTCCGGTATGACTGATTCGTATTTGTCATTTTCTCTGGACAATGAGATTGATCATTCAAGTTCGGTAGTTTTTTTATTACCTTTTTTACAGAAACTATCTCTGGTTAAATTTATATTTTATTCCAACTTGTCTTTTAATGTAACTTTGATAAGCTTTAAGGAAAAAAACAATTTAACATTTGAAAATCATACAGTCACATATATATTCATAATTGATCTTTGCAAATTTTTCGGCATTCAATCCATCCAATTGTTTATCAGCTAAAAACCTGATTTTTCTTGCACTGACGAAAGGTCAAACATGTTTTGAATTAAAATTACGACTTTTCATTTCTATATATTGTGTATATAACATTTAGGTGGCTTAGTGTGATGCTAACGTAAAGCATCCACACAAATTTACTTGTAGCTCATTTTGTCATTTGTATTTCGAACACACGTGAAGGTTAGCACTGCTGGTGGAGTTTAAATTCCCCGAGGCTAGCCCGCTCCGGCACCAACACTTTTGAGTTGGAGAATACATCAAAGCTTTAAATTATCCGTCTAAATTTCAAAATTGTCTTAACCCTAAGGTTCTTCCTACCCCAGACATAGGTTGAATATCTTAGTAATAATTTGGTTCCCCAGTTTGGTATTTTTGGTTATATTGTTCTATGCTCTTCATATTCATACAGTGTTTGGCATTTTCAATATTTTTGGTAGAGCGCCTCTGATGAGTCTTGAATAGACGAAACGCGCGTCAGGCGTAGCAAAATTTATTGTCTGGAACTTTGTTGTCATTTGTATTTACTAATTTAAAGCTAAGCTCGTTAGTACATTTCGTGTTTTTGATACTGTGAAGGTCCTTTTACACAGCCTTTACGAAATAGCTTGCATGTGTTTGCTTAAAAACCCAGAAGTTTTGTAAACTAATGTTAAACATTTGTTTACAAATTAAATAAGACTTTCATACCTCATGATCATTAACGTCTTCAATGTCTTTCATTGAAACGCTAGTTTTTCTGTGAAGAAAGTCGGAAATAAAGGTTTCTTCCTTCATGTTTTTATCACTAACCATTTTATTGTCTTGCATAGAAATGAAAGGTTCGACACTAGGTATTGCTTTGGATACATCAGACACACATAACTCCATCTTTTGCTGTCGACTAGAAACACTTCCCATTTTCTATTTTGTTGCCAACTTTAGTATAGATAATCAAAAGTGCTTTTTTCTTTCGCGGCTAAAAAAGCATCCCATAAAATGTGCCCATCTACGTGTAAACAGTTAAACATATCTTCTTCCTCTGACGATTAAAAACATCCCATGAAGTATTGCTCTTTAGAAATACAATAGAAATATATATTTTTTGCTGCCAAATATAATCATGTGTGATATTTATAAAGCATACCTGTTACTGCATGCAGTGACTAAAACATAAGTATAAAGATTCTGTATTGATTTTAGACATCTAAACAATAACACTTGATAGGGCGTTTATAGTATATTCAATGGGATTTTAAATTGTGGATGGTATCTTATTTATCATCGAACATCGTCTATTGTTTTAAAATATTCTTTTATAAAAACAAGATATCTTTATGTAGCTTTTTATAATGTACGAAATTTAGGTACCTTTAAATCTGATACATGTGTGTTCAAAATATTAAAATAGAATAGTACCTTTAAAACAAAATTCTTATAAATCAAATTTGACTTTTCACACCCTCCCTTTGAAATGGATGCATGCAACAAATTTCATCGTGTAAACATGGACATTTTTTTAAAGATTATGAAACCTTTCTCTTAATAGAACATTCCTATATTCCTGAATTTAAATGCATGCAGCGTTTGTAGTGATGACCTATCAAATGATTTCTGTAGAGGCCATAGGCTAATTGATTAGATAAAAAGCACTATTTAGAGCACAATGAAAATATCATAAAATCAATTTCATATATACATAGATTTAATGCAACAAAAGTTCCATGAAATTAACGCCAACGCGAGTAACAACATTTAGATGTGAAACTACAGCTCGTGACATATTTCGAGATCCAGAAAAACTAAAATGAATTTTCAAAGTTCAAAGGACCATAACTCTCATTTAAATTTGTGGACCGGCACGAAACTCAAACTTGATCTGTAGCTCATCAAAGTGAACTCACATACCAAAAATCAGTTCATTATCTATAAGCATTTAGAAAAAAATGCGGAAAACTGAGGCGTGACAGACGGACAGACAGACAGACGGACAGAGCGCAAACCTATAGTCCCCTTCGGCTTTCGCCGGTAGGGGACTAATTAAAGCATACACCTCGATCTGGAGCTTTCTGAGGGCCAATCCATGAATATTCAAGATAAAACGTACACAAAGAGATTGGATTTATATTTAAATAATAGTAAACAAAGAGATATGAATTGTGTCACTCTGTATTAGATTCAAAATATACAAACTGAGATAAAATCAGGCGTTCAATACTGGATAAAAATTTATCAAAGTGAAAAAAAAATAAAATCATATACCGGTATTTCTGACTTAATATGATAATAATGATATACAATAAAAAAAAAGTTTATCAGCGGATTTATGAATGCTTATTATTAAAACATGTATGAATTTTGGTTTGTAACAAGCGTAACAGTTAAAGTGTCATGACGGTCGAGTTTGGCCAAGGCCCAAGGCTAATATTTATGACGACTGAATGCTAAGCTTTTCTCACATTTCATTATCTGTTCGTGGGCTCTTTGATGGTAGTAAGATTCTTTAAACTTTTTAGTTCCACAGTTTATTATATATACACACTTAATAACAGTATCTACAATCATTTTTACATTCAGGTTAAACAAAGTGCAGGATGAATTAGAATTAATCTTTAAATCTTAACAAAAAAAAACATATGTAACTGCTTCTGTTTATAAAAAATATGAATTTAAATTTCTAGTAGGACACCATAAGTTTTCAGTTATTCAAGACTTAAGGTGTCTCGGGCTTTTATAATACCTACAATAGATTATTTTTCATTTTTGGTACATTGATAGACCTAAATTTATAGATAAAATATATCAAATAAAAAGAGGGGGTCACGGTTCATTTTATAGCTCTAGTTGCATTCTAAAAATGGCAAAGTTTCAATATTTTTATATAGAATATATAGTGGGTAAAGCTATAGAGGCACCTAATGCAGAATTCCTTCTATAGATTCAGCTCAAAATCTGATAGAAGGTCCTTTTTCTAAAGCTCTTCGCATTTCTATGAAAAAATCATAGGGTCACCTTTCAATCTTTCAAGATATTCATGAAAATTGAAAATTTCCTATTCATTCTATATAAATTATCTCTCTTTGATTTTGTACGGGAAATTCTAAAAATGATTAAAAAGACCTTGCTCGTAGTTTGATAAAATATATTATATGTTATAAAGTTTTTGTCTGCCATGTCCAGTTAGTTAATCAATTTCATAAAAAAAATACCAATATGTGCAAAAAGATGCTCAGTTTAAAAGCCTCGAGCCACCTTAACAACTAGCACTATGACTTCTCCAAGGAACTTCTGTGTAGGCTAGATATTCCGTATTCACATAAACATCAAGAACTGCATGGATACCATTTGGCTAACAACATCAGTTCCAAAACATCGATACATTTCATAACACAAGAACTGGCTATACCTGCGTAGGTTACGGCTAAACCAGTCAATTCTGACAGTCCACTTAGAACATTATGCAATCACAAACAACACGAGAACTGGCTATACCTGTGAAGGCTACAACTGAATCAGTCAATCCTGACAGTTCATAAAAAAGCAAAACTACTGCATCATTAACACAAAGTTATTCCTCATAATAACCGAACACATCTAACTATACTACCAATCCTCAAAACATCAACCTCTTACAATTTCTAAAGTAAAATTTACTAATAACTGAAAACCTAAGGGTCTTATACAGTAACCAACGCCAAAATTGCACCCAACAATTACTAGTAATTAACTTTCCAATCAGCATATTTGATCTATATAATGAACACCAAACGAACACCAAATCGGCACCAAAAACCTATTTATCAAATTAAATGACAAGAATTTGACAATTAGCATCCTCTGAATTTAACCACAAACGAAACATGATATCTCTGCACCTTTTCCACTTAACAAAACACTGATAAAGATTATCTAATGCGATACATAGGACTTAAACTATAAATCTAGCTAAATGATATACGAAATATATAACAAAAAACTTATTACTACAATTCATGAAAAATACACCTTGACAAAAGTAAACATTATATCTAGTTTAAATGTTGTTTCATACCCACCATTTTGTTCTATTTTTGTCTTTGTGAACAAGATATCTAAAAATATTGGAAGTCAACTAAAAGTATTGAAAAAGTTTTCGTAAGCTTAAATTCCGAAAAGGGAAATTTAATCCAGCAAAAAATATATCGATTATATGCAGTGTAAGGGAAGAAATCTGTTGTTGAAAGCGATATCGAATTAAGACAATCGGCAGATTAAAAAAAAAGGTGCCAGTCGCCCCATACTACCGACAGGCTGGGGTGTGCTTGTTCTGGGATACATCTGCATCAACATTAATTTCTATTTGTAAAATACACCATATGAGTCATAGCAAAGACAAAAACAAAAACATGTAAAATTCAAAACATATACAGAAAACAACAGAGTATACAGAACTTGAACATACGGATTTATAGTTTTTAGAACAGTTTGACTAATATGGACCCTATTTTCGTAGTATTTTGCTTTATAAAGTTGCATACATTTGGAATCAGTTATAAATTGGGATTCAAAATTCCTTGCATATGAATAATTTGATTATTTAAGTCGATGCTTTGATTTAGATTTAATTTAATAAACATAGTATGTCTTTATTGTTTGTTAATGTTAAATTACAGAAGAAAATGATATTCTTTAACATAATTGATGCCTAAAGGTATTTACAGTTTCTTTGTATAATAATAAGTATACACAACAATAGTATATTGACTCTATACATACAATAATTGAGGTTTAAAAAATAATATGGCACCAAAGTTCCAAGATAATAGAATTTGCTACTCCTGACGCGCGTTTCGTTTATTGAAGACTCATCAGAGGCGCTCTACCAAAAATATCGAAAAAGCGAAAAACTATGATTATGAGGAGCATTAGAACAATGAAAGCAAAACATACCGCAAAGGGGAACCAAATTATCACTAAGATGATCAACCTTTGTCTGGGGTAGGAAGAACCTTAAGTTTAGACAGTTATGAAATTTAAACGGAAAGAAAGATAGAAGAAAACACAAGGTTCATAAAGTGTTTTCTTATTTTGAGTCGAATTAAGCTATAGCTGACCTATTATAATTGTATTTTAACTAAAAAATACATTTAATTTTCAAACTAAATTATCGAAGAAACAAGTCAATAATTCATTCTACAACACCCCTCTCTTCGTCTATGTGCCTAGATCAAATGTAAGAAAAGCGATACCAATTCCAATGCCCCATTCTAATGTCCAAAGTCCGAAAGAGCAAAGACGAGGCCAGTAACTATGAACGAGAACAGCACAAAAAACACAAAACTAGCAATCAACACACAAACTAAAGTCGAAACGAAATTGAACTCAGGTGCTACAAAAATGATAGCAATATGTTTGTCCAAAAAGTGATATATAGCTACTAACTTGTAGCAGCATTATATGTATCGATTTGCTCAAATATAGAATAATTATTATATAAAAAAGACACACAATTAACAGTACACATAACAATTTATAAATGACTAAATGAATATTGAGCAAATAATTTAAAGAAAAAAAGATTTCAAAAAGTTATAATTCAAAGCAGTTGATTTCCATTAAAAAAAGTCAAAACATTTATCTCTGTAAAAGTTTCTTCTTTTCTTTTTGTGAGTTCTGTTTCTTACTCTATGTGATAATTGATGTTTTTTTCTCCTTTTCATTCTCTGGCTTAAATAAAAATCGTTTCCTTGCTCATCCTGTGGTAGCAAAAAGCAATCACTGTCACAATTAAAACGGTCCTTTAGCCCCAAATAATGTGGATCTAAACAATAAACATCTTTGCATTTTTGTAAGGTCCTAATTGCAATATCTAAATCGGTGTCCAAATACACATTTTTATAGGAAACAACAAAAGAGGTTATGTTCCTTTTAGCAAAATAATAAATAAGACTAGCACAACGATGACTGCTTAAAGTACAGGGAATGAGATGTGAGAAAATGCATATAAAGAAACGCTGGTTTCTTCCAAACCTTTTGTGGAAAGTATGTTTCATAAGTTTAAACACATTTATCCCATCTGGATGACATTTGTCTTTATTAAGTTTCATAGCTTTTCTAATAGTCCCTTCTGGATCAAGCAACCTTGCTTCACCGTGAATATTGGGTTCAGACAGATTTAAGAGTATTGTAATCCTTCCAAAAGTCATACTTGATGCACTACAATTGAAATTCTGTGGCTCTTTTCCAGAAATTGTCCATTTAGCTATTTCGTTGCGAGGTTCGACTATAAATTCAAAATGTCATTTTGAAAGTTCATCCTCCGATAGCAATGCTGCAACCAGAAATTGTTTTTCGTCTCGTTGAAAAGATTTATTTAAATAAGGTAAAGCATTGGTACCTAAATGCTTCAACAGAGATGAAATTTCTACTATTGAATCCAGGGAAACTATCATCAGTGACGCTTTATCCAATTAAGTAAAAGAACAATACTGTTATGTAGGTACATACAGTTGATACATATATTATTACTTAAATCTGAACAAAAAGATAATCCCAACGTTTAATTAAAACTCTTGCGTAATTATTATATATGATAACACAAACAATTGATACAGAAAAATGCTATGTGCATCTGTTCATAAGTTTCGCTTATAATTTTCTAAAAATGAAAATTTTATTTTCTATTCCGGGTAAGTATTTAAAATTAGTTTGATTTATTGTCTATCAAGTTACATATATTCTAAAAATAGCATTTAGAAAACAAGACTTTAAGGGTTGTATTGTCTTCTTTAAATTATTCGGTTTACGGGCTATAGGTGGTATAATAAACACAGACTGTACCATTTGTGTTTGACCAGAGGAAAGAAAAGTTCAGAAAAAAGAACAGTAGTCAAAAACCAAAAACGCCCGAAAAGGGATTAAGCCATATCCAGAACCGAGGATTTCGACCATGTTCATTTCAAAGAAAGATATCTGGTGTTCTGAATAATATTTTATTTAAACAATCGGAAATGTCACTGATAAAAAAATAAATATATAATTTGCTAAATTTGTATTAGACAAGTCTGAAGACCAGGCTTATAAATAGCCACAAAACCCTCCATTCCACTAGCAACAGTTACCGGCCCAGTGGTTTCAAAATACAAATACCAAAACGGGCATTAAACAGTAAAAATAATCAAAACTAAGGGTAGATTAAAAAAAAAATTAAAAAATGGTTTAACTAGTGAAAATATGTTTGATGAGAGTCCGAAAAGGGAATTCGGGAATTCAAATCCATCAAAAATATATCGATAATGTGCAGTGTACAGAAAAAAACCTGTTGCTGTAAGCGATTTGGAATTAAAAAATCAGCAAATAAAAAAAAACTATGTCAAAATTGCCAGTCGCCCCATACTACCAGCAGACCGGAGGTATGATTGTTTAGGAATACATCTTCATCAACAGTAATGTATCATCGAGCATAAAGGAATAATTTGTTTCTTTTTTGTATAATTAAAAATATACACGACAATAGCATATTGACTATACATAACATGAATGAGCCTTAAGAAGAATAAGATTCATCAAACGTTTTACTGTTTATAGTCGAATTAAGCTATAGTTGGTCTATTATTATTGTATTCAAACTAAATTTTTATTTTTTTATTTTGCTGCATTGTATTTAAAAATGGAAAGATAATTTTAAGTAATGTACCAGTTATCTCTGATGCTCAAATAACTTTCTTCGACCAATGAAAAAACGTGTTATCCAATTATAGTTTGTTTCATGTTTATTGTGACCACATTGACAGTTGTTTTAAGGCGTAACCCAACCAAGTTAAAAAATATATATATATCTAAGATAAAGGGCAAATCAAGAGAAACGAATTGGGTCATTAAATGTACATACAAGATAAACCTTTAATAATCTATATATATTTTGATAAACCGGAAACTTAGAGAAATACATTGTGTCATTCTATACATGTTACAGATAAAAAGTAAACAAACAGAGATAAATGAGGTATATATCGTACTAGATAGAACTTTAACTAAAATAAAACAAATGGGTCCATATCGATCTGCTGAAATATTCATGTAATTACAATTTTATAAAATTGACACTAAAGCTAATTTATCAATTGATTTACAACTACTAAGAATACTTACTTTTGATGTATATATGAATTATGGATAATAAAAGTAACAGTGTCTTCGATTTTAGATTTTGGATATTGTTTCAAAATTACAAATACCAAAACGCGGGTATAAACGGTTTATTTGGATATGCTATATATCGATATTTCAAGGAGTAACCTCTCATCAGTAGCATTTAAACTAAAACATTGGAAGGTCAAATTCCAAAACAGTTGAAAATGAAAAGTACTCAAAACCAAAACGTTCGAACAAGGAAGCCAAATCCAGCACCGAGGATATCGACCATGTGCATTACAAGGAAAGAAATCTGGTGTTTTCATAAATTTTGAATTTAACAATCGGAAATTTCAGCGACCATATATTAGAAATTTTATGGTAATTCGTGTCAGACAAGTCTGACTACCAGGCTTGTGATTACCCTCGGGGACCTCTGGTCCACCAGCAGCGGTTATCGCCCAGTGGTTTCAAAATTACAAATACCAAAACGCGGGTATAAACGGTTTATTTGGATATGCTATATATCGATATTTCAAGGAGTAACCTCTCATCAGTAGCATTTAAACTAAAACATTGGAAGGTCAAATTCCAAAACAGTTGAAAATGAAAAGTACTCAAAACCAAAACGTTCGAACAAGGAAGCCAAATCCAGCACCGAGGATATCGACCATGTGCATTACAAGGAAAGAAATCTGGAGTTTTCATAAATTTTGAATTTAACAATCGGAAATTTCAGCGACCATATATTAGAAATTTTATGGTAATTCGTGTCAGACAAGTCTGACTACCAGGCTTGTGATTACCCTCGGGGACCTCTGGTCCACCAGCAGGTTCAATTCTGTTCCATGGTTAAATTCCTGGAGCAAATGAGTTCACTTTGCTGAATGTGTTTTTTTGTTGTTGTATGTTTTTCATTTGTTTTGTTTTTTGTTTTGTTGTGGTGATTTTTTTGTTTACCTAGTTCGTCTATCTCTTCGGAATGACGCTATTTGATTTACCCTTTGGTACAAATTTGTTGATTTCATACCTACATTATGTGTCAATCATTTTTATGCAAGGTTTATCAAACCTTTTCTTGTTTCGAACCGAATTCGTGAGAAAAACATTTTAGATGTAATCAGTGTATTGGTATTGTTTTAAAACATTGTTTCTTTCTATTTTGTTAATTTTTAATATGAGACAAATTAATATATTATTTTACCACGTCATCGTGATTTCTATAATATCAAATGTTAGTAAAAGGTAGAACTAGGGCCGGTGTGTGCTCAAAGTTATATGAAGATACTTACCTGAACTGACACGATATATAACATGTATAAATTATTAAGAACAACTTGACTGGTCAAATATAGAACGATCGCAATATAAAAAAGACAGGTTAGTTAACCGTTGACAGTTCACATAGCGGATTAAGGATGATTTCATAATATTAAACAAATAAATTAACTTAAAGAATTAAAAATACAAAACATTTAAAGAACAGTCCTTGTCCATTAGAAAAAAGTCTATACATTTATCTCTTTCAAAGTTTCTTTTCTTCTTTCTAAGAGTTCTATTTCTAGATATTTTTGATAATTTATGTTTTTCTCTTCTTTTAATTCTTTTGCTTAAATAGAAATCGTTTTCTTGCTCATCCCACGGTAGAAGAAAGCAATCACTGCCACATGTAAAACGGTTCTTTAATCCCAAATAATGTGGATCTAAACAATAAACATTATTGCATTTCTCTAAGGTATCCAGTGCTGTATTTAAATCGGTATCACAATAAACATTTTTATATGAAACAACTATAGGGGTTCTGTTCCTTTTAGCAAAATGATGAATAAGGCTAGCACAACGATGATTGCTTAAGGTACAGGGAATGAGATGAGAAAAAATGCATATAAAGAATTGCTGGTTTCTTCCAAACTTTTTATAGAAAGAGTGTCTCATCAGTTTATACACATTTGTCACATCTGGATAACATTTGTCTTTATAAAGCTTTATGGCTTTTCTTAGAGTCCCATCTGGATCAAGTAACCTTGCCTCACCATGAATATTTGGTTCAGAAAGATTTAGAAGTATAGTTATCCGTCCAAACGTCATACTTGATGCACTACAATTGAAATTCTGTGGTTCTTTTCCAGAATTTGTCCATTTAGCTATTTCGTTGCGAGGTTCGACTATAACTTCAAAATGTCTTTTTGAAATTTCATCCTCCGATAGCAATGCTGCAACTAGAAATTGTTTTTCGTCTCGTTGAAAAGCTTTATTTAAATATGGTAAAGCATTTTCCCCTAAATGTCTTAAAAGAGATGAAATTTCTACTATTGACTCGAGGAAAACCATGACCAGTGACGTAATATCTAAATAAGTTTAGAGAAGCTAGACATACAGTTGATAGTATTACTTATATCTGGACAAAAAGAAATTCCATAAATTTAATTAAAATCCTTACGTAATTATATTATAAGACAGCACAAAATATGATACTGTGCATCTGATTTAAAGTTTCGGTTATGGATTTCTAAAAATGAAATACTTTCATTTTCTATTCCGGGTAAGTATTTAAAAAAAGATAGATTTATTGTCTATCAAGTTACATAAAATCTAAAAATAGCTTGCAGATGACAGGGGTTTTTGGGCTGACTTTTTTTTAGAAAACTTAAATGTATTTTCTTTATTATTCGAGTAACAGGCTAAAGGTGTTTACATATAAGTTCCAATGATTTGCTTAGATATCTTGCCATTTTATTTTATATTTTCAAGGATGTTGACATGCACGCCTGGAATTTTACAGAAGTAAAATCAGTTAGTTGAAATTGTATGAACTGTGAATGCCGATGGTAATAAAAGCCATCCTCAAACATATCCGACACAAATTAAACAAAATGTAATGAAAAGCTTCTAAATTTTTCCCATTATTTATATTCAAAATTGCTTACAAGACCGGGTTCTTTTTTGTGTTAAACATCGCCGATATCATGTGACCTTTGAGCTTCGATAATTTATATTTAAGATTTCGAACTTTGATGTTTTTTATCAAATCTTGTTGAGTGACCTAAATATATCATGTATATAGATGCATTGTATATCATAACCAAATAAATCGATTTTTTCACTCTCTTTTTGGTCTTCGTAGTTTGTAATCAAACAAGGATTTGAAGTGCATTATAGCCAATTAGTAGGGCGGAAATAGGGTTAAATATTTCACTTTGTGATAACTTTGTGATAAAAGCATGAAAGTTGGTATTACGTTGCAGTTATCAAATGTCAAAAATGTGAAAAAAATGTAATGTAACATATTTACAGCGGTCGTATTTGGGGAGCGACCATTTGAATTTAGGGGGGGGGGCTATGGTGAAATTTGAAATAAAAAGGCAGGATGGCAAAAATCCAGAAATAAAAAGTCAGGACATTGCTTTAAGTTAAAAAAAGGGCAGGATGGTATTTTTGGCTAAAAATTTTATAGTTGCTTTAAAAATAAAAAAATAAATTCGCACGGAAGCGCGCAAAAAAATTCAGGCTCGACTTTTCCCCAAAATAAAAAGGCAGGACGAAGAAAATATCCATAGCCCCCCCCCCCTAAAAATCAAATGGTATCTACCTTATTTTGATAATCTTACATTTTAAACTATGGCATTTATTTTCCTTTTGTTCACTTTGCCAGATTATGTGTGTTATAAACTTTAAATTGGTGATGCAGGAGTTTCACTCAAATATTATGAATGTCAAGTAAATAAATCCATTTTGTCCGTCCATTGGTACTATTGATGCTTTTATGATTTGTATCATTTCATAACAAGTTGTAAAATACTAGCATTCAATGGTCGATGCGAAAATGAAAACAAATTTATTTGGTAAGAGTGCTCTTAGTTCTCTCTATGTAAACTTTGAGAATTGGTTTTGCTCTAACTGTCATGAATCACCAGATTAGCACAGTTTTGTCAATCACTGTTTTTTTGTATATCTTCTTATTAATCTTCAGCCAATTTTCACGTGGTTGTTTTCAACGACGTTGGTGTTTATGTGTGTAATAAAGAGACAATTCTTAAATTGTATATTCTGAAAGAAGCAGAGGTACCAATGGGGTATCCGAATGTCAAAAGTCCAAAAAGGCAGAGACAAAACCAGTAAACACCAACAAGAACGGGACAAAAACAGACAACATGCAAAACACGGAAACACAAAATAACTGAATATCAATCAACAACGCGAACTCCGGTCGAAACAAGAGTGAACTCAGGTGCTCCGGAAGAGTAAGAAGTTCCTGCTTGCTATAGCACACCCGTCGCGTTGCAAATAGTCCATTCAGGTAGTACTCCACAATTAGGATTTTTTTCACAGTATTGTTTTCGAATGTGGCCCCTGTGAACTTTTTTGTTAAATGAAAATATTGATTCGTTTTGGTCTTAAAACAAGACAAATAAAAAATCTGGACCCGTTATATAAAAATTACGATCCACGGTTATTGTTTTAAAGAATAATTTCGAAAAAATCAATACCAATGATCATAAAGCGTCGCTTCCGGCTGTGCATGGTGACCAGCGGATGGGCTTAAATTTAAATGTGCTATTTTTAGATTTTTAAGTTTGAACAGTTTTAGCGGAAAAAAGAGCCGAAGTCGGATAGGTTTATTTGGTGTTAAAAGAAAGGACAGTTTTCGGGCTTTCATTTCATACATGTTACGTTTCACCTGAACCGAAAGCTCGACTACTGGCAACGTTAAAAAAAAGGACAAAACCCCGATTTTTGCGTATTTTTGTCCCCAAATTTTTGACAAATGTTAAGAGTTGCTAGGGGCAACGAGTACAACAAAGAAACCAAATACGGCACTAAACACGACTAAACATGCCCGGAGTTTGGAACACCACCTAGTTTAAAGTGCAAATAACAGTTTAAGCGATTACAAGAACCCGGGACAAAATAGTCAACGTCGAGCACATGCAAAAATGAGCTAAATAAATTAATTGTGGAGTACTACCTCAGCGCGTCAAATCCGGTAAAGGAAGACAAAACAAAACCCTATGACAAACCAACATCTGCACGCATCTGAGAGATCGAAATTCCATATTTGTCTATAAATGCATGATGTCTTCCGTAAAATTTCTTGTGTGAAGACAGCAACCGAGGAGAAACATAACCCTTTGTGAGCAATTTTTGCGTCAGACGTGTCGCTCTGCTAAGGAAATCGACGTTAGTCCCTCACGCTCTGATTTCTACAATAACAGCGCTTTTAATGAATTAAATATAGTTTGATATTATTTATTTTAACAAAAAATTAATACCACATATTGGTTGGTTCTATAAATAGCAATAATCATCATTGTTATCATATTTTCATAAAATCAAAACCAAAAGTAGATTTTTATTTCACATGAAAATTAAACAATGATTTTACTAGACGTTAAAATTTATGAATGCCAGACAACTCAGCCCGGGACAACTTGTCCGGTCTGTAGTGAGAAAATTCCAATGAAATAATATGAAATGTTGACATATTCATGATTTTGATCTCAAAAGTGAAGAACGAAATTGAAATTTTTATGTTAGAAAAGTAGAATGACTTTAGGATAAGAGAATAAACAATTCATCATTGTTTTAAAAAAAAGTATACAGCCCTTTTCACAAAGGCATAGTCTTATTTCATAAATTGCTCGGAAATTAAAGCTAATTTCGAAGATAAGTAATCCATATTTTGCAGAAATGAATCATTAATAAGTCAAAATCAGAGAAATAGAAAGAAATAATGTTCAAATAGGCGTATATTACACAAAATTAATCAAGTCCATTAATAATTTATTTGTTCTTTAATTTTTATCTTTGATATTAAACTTTTTTTATTTTACTGAATCGGACTTGTCCTCGAGCGAGCCGAGTTGTCTGGCTATCAAATGTGTTTATCAAAATTATGTGTAATTTTGTTCTTGATCTTACTTTAGCGTAAATATATACCCGGTATCTAACAGAATGAAAACATTAAGTTACTGGAAAGTTTTCCTCCTCAAGAAAATAGTCTAAACGTGTATTTCTTTGAAAGTTTTTATTTTTCTTTCTTTTGCTTCTGCTTCTGTTTTTTTTTGTTTGTTTTGCCAATGTCTTTTCTCTTCGTTTTATTCTTTGACTTAAATAGTCATCACTTTCGAGTTCATCCAATGGAGACCATTCATTGTCAAAGTTGCTGTCAACGTTACTGTCATTGTTAAAACGATCTTTCAAACCCAGAAGCCGTGGGTTTACACAACGAACATACTTGCCTTGTTGTAAGGTTTGTAGAGAAGTTTGGTGATTGGTTTCCGAACATACACATTGAAAAGAAATATATAGAAAAGTTCTGTATTTAAAAGCAAAGTGATGTATAAGGCATGCACAACGATAGTTGCTTATTGTACATGGAATAAAATGAGAGAAAACGCACATCACAAAATGACGATTTCTTCCAAACTTTCTATAGAAAGCCTGTCTCATTATTTTAAACACATCTGTCACATCTGGACGGCATCTGTTCCTATGAAGTCCCATTTCCTTTCTTATATTTCCCTTTGGATCAAGCAGCCTTGCTTCTCCATGAATTCTTGGTTCAGAAAGACCTAGAAGAATTGAAACCCTTCCAAAAGTAATACTAGATGCACTGCAGTTTAAATTTTCTGGTTCTTTCCCGTAGTATATCCATCTATCAATTTCCCTGCTTGCTATGGCTATAAATTCAAAGTTTCTATTATACAATTCGTCCACTGTTACCAAAGCTGCAACTAAAAACTGTCTTACGTCTCGTTCAAACTTTGAATTTAAATACGGTAAAGCATTTTTTCCTAAATGTTTCAATAACGATGAAATTTCTACTATTGATCCACGAGAAACTGTGGTTTTTCCTTTTTCTGGTTTGATGATATTAATTTTTGGCATATCTAATGTTCAAAATTTCAATTTTTTCCCAATCAGTGATTGATAGGGTTTAAAATAATCAGAAATTAGCTATGAAAATGCAAAACAAAATATCCGAATAACATAGTATGCTTTTAAAAGAGGTAAGTGAATAGCGACACTTATTGCTTAGCATATATATGCTCCGGTAAACACAGTTGAACCTTTCCATTAATGAAATTGATTTTGAATTATTTTCTATATCGGGTGAGTGAATGTTTTTATTATATAATATTGTTTTGTTCTTTATAAAATATTAAATCAAATTACATAAAATGTTAATCAGATATATGGAAGGTATATTTTACCATGGCTTTGAAAAAATGAGTTTTTAGCGGGTTTTTTTTTACAATACAGAAAAATTGACATTGAACAGTTTTAATAAAACGTGTGGACAACACTGAAACATCTGACACGCAACAGTCACATTTATCTGCAGAATTGGTCAATGTTTATTGCTAAAGGTTGCATCATACTTCAAGTATTGCATGTACGTCACTATGTGTTTTAAAACACTGATAAATAAACAGTGGTTTTATAGTGGCGGCCATTTTCAACCGTCCCACTTTGTTTTTTATCCATCACATATGGTGTATTTGCATTATAAACATTTAGAGATCATCAATCTTGATTATTTAGTTCTAATTGAATTTCAATGTTCGAAAGACGACAATTTGTACGTTATTACGTTACAACTCGTGATAGACGCAAGACATAGACAGATTTTATTAAGATAGACGAGTCTTTGTTATTGTAATTTGGTTCAATTTCCTAATGTAGCCTTCGTTGAGCTGATCGTTGGCGATACGTTTTGAACTATTCACCATTCCAGAGATTATTCCTCACTTTCACTATAATCCCCATTGTTTGTTGTAAGTTGTAGTGCACTGGCCAGTTCCTCCCGTCCCAATTAGTTTTTTGTTCGTTACATATGGTGTATTTGTATTATAAACATTTAGAGATAATTTATCTGGATCATTACGTTTTAATAGAATTTCAGCTTTCCAAAGACGACAGTTTACACTGCCATTTTACACATGAATGACTTTGGTAAAGTTCTTGATTGAGGTCCATATCTCTAATACTAAATCTTGGGGGTCAATGATATTTAAACAACAGATAGGTATTGGATAGGACTTCACCATCGATAGAAATAAGGTCACTGTGTCCTTTATTTTACAAATGAATGACTTTTGTTAAGTTCTTGGCTAAGGTCCACATCACGGATACTACATGCTGAGGGTCAATGGTATTGCACCAATAGATGTGTCGTGGGTAATAAGACATCAACCAATAAAAACTGGGTCACTGTGACCTATATTTTATGCATGAATGACTTTTGTTATGTGCTTGGTTAAGATCCTTAACTTGGATACTAGATGTTGGGGGTCAATGATATTTCACCACTAGATGTGTCTTAGGTTATGTGACAACTTCCCACTAGAAATTAGGTCACTGCGATCTTATATTTTACTCATGAATGAGTTTGATTAAGTTCTTTGTTAAAGTCCGCAACTCGAATACTACATGTCAATGATATTTTGCTACTAGATGAGTCTTTGTAACATGGCACAATCCACCAGAAATATGGTCACTGTAGCCTATGTTTTACGCATAAACACTTTTGATTAAGTTCTTGGTAAAGGTCAATATCCTAAGTAATACGCATTGAGGGTCAATGATATTTCAAGAACGGGAATGCCATCCCGTGGCTTATAGAGACATTTTCTAGTTTTATCTTCTTGAGATTTAAATGTTTTTGTGGTTCCTATTTGTTTTTTTTCCTAGTGAATCTATGTTTAATTAATATTGGAATATTGAAAATTTTAAAGTGAAATAAATCATAGAAAATGATAGCAAAGTGAAACTGTTTGGTTCTAATAATTAGAAAAAATCCAACATCAATCATTGATACATTTAACTTTTCATGTTGTTTCCCAAATGCGATTTAATCTTAAACTTGAAAAATCAACATCAGGACGGTCCAAAACATTTTTGAAAGACGGGAACCGATAAAGTCTACTGAGAAAAAAACAGGAGTTCAAGGCTAATTTTCCAGGTAATGGGCACAAAAAAGCAAACTTTTTTGTATAAAAAAGGTCTAGGGCTAAAATCTTAGAAACCGAATTCTAGATCTGCCTTAGAACAATGTATGATGAATAATATATTAATTCAATTTGTGGAATTTATTTCGGGGGATTCTTCTAAGGACACTTTATCTGTTTCTTCAAATAAAGCTTCATCATTTAAGGTCACAGGGAATTTTTCGTCAACGTCTAACGTCTCATGGAATACATCGTCTTGCTTTCTTGATCTTTTCTCGGTTAAATCTTTTGCATATTTGTACAGAAGCACACTGTAAAGACATATAGATATAGCTAATATTCCTAGAAAGATTATAACTTTTGTGGATACACATAGATAGCTTGATGTTGCAAAATAAACAGTCCAAGCGACACCTCTCCAAAATTGAAGGTTCGAAAAAGCTGTCTCTTGCTTTTCAGGAAACAGTAATGGAATCTTAGCTAAAACAAAACAAGAATATCATTCTATTTTTTTAATTTTCATTATATATTTATTTTGTTCTCTTTAAAACAGCATGTTACTTTTTGTGTTTGAACCCAGGTGAATCTGTTCTATGAAGCACCAATTTATTAAATTTGTCAAACAGACAGCTGCTTAAATGCATTCCTTTTTAGCTGACATAAGATTAGGAACAAGCTATTTAGCTTTTATACGACTGAACGAAAAATGCAGTTTTAAGATAAGTCGCTATCGTCGTTGTCTGTTAACTTTAGTGTTCCCAAAATAAGTTTTGTACTAGTTACTATGAAATAAGCCAATTATGTTCCTACATGTATATAAAATGGATAGAATTGATTTGGGTTTAGAAATTAGGGATCAAGAGGAGGTAAAAACTGCAATTTATTTGTTTTTTCTTCATAATAATTATTGATGAGGTTAACGAAATGCTGATTCATTTCACAACAACAATCCTATCATAACAGGATGAATTGGATTGTCGGTTCCAAATGAAACTGCTGCGAAAATTTCCAAATATACAGTTTATAACTTAAACTTACCAAAAACATCAATTTTATAGACACTTTCTGTGATTCCTGCTAAAACTGCCACCATGAACACAAGAGGAAGATGTTCTCTTGTTGGGTTCCAATTTAACCAAAGTCCCATATATCCGAAATATATAACTGTTCCAACGGTAACTAATACATTTCCATGGACACATTTTGCTACTTTGGGCACTATTTTCATAAATAAGGTATTAGAAATGTTGAAACTGGCCATCACATAACCAACCATTCCAATTCCAAACGGACAGGAGACATAAGACTGAAAGATGAAACATTCAAAATAAAACAGAAATATATAAACAAAACAAAAAGAAAACAAAGTAGCAATAGATGTGATTGCGAGCAAATCTAAAAGCAATAATCTCCCGTCTCCTAAATTTTAAGTGGTATAAAATATATGTTATCTTTATCTTTTATTAACATTACTTTTTAATCAGTATAACAAAACGTTAAAGCGGTCGGACGTTTCAGTTTTAGTCGAGAATTCTCTGCACAGTATAACTAGAGGCTCCAAGGAGCCTGAATCGCTCACCTGATCTCTTATGCCAAAGTTTGAATAAATTTCACAATCTTTCAAGTATACAAAGTTGCAAAACAATCCCTTCAGTGGTTTCAGAGAAGATTTTTGGAAATCATTTAAATTAAAAGAAAAAACAGTTAAAGGGCAATAACTCCTATAAGGACCTTTTGATGCTGAACAAGAAACAAGATTTTCTCGATCTCTTATACTTTTCAAGTTATAAGCCAAAAACAATGGTCTGACCCCCCTGTTTTATTTTTAGCAACGGCGGCCATGTTGTTAGGTCGACATTTATATAATTCACAAACTTGGTAGAGGACATCCTAAAAATCAAGTATACCAAGTTTAAATGCAATCCCTTCAGTGGTTTCAGAGAAAAAGATCTTTGAAGAAAAGTTAACGGACGACGGACGGACGACGGACAGACGACGGACGCCTAACGATGACAATAGCTCACATGACCCTTCGGGGTCAGGTGAGTTAAAAACCTTATCCCATTTAGATTACATGGTCTGTGAAGTAAATTATAATTTATTTACTTTTTAAGTTACCTTAAATAAAGTTAACAACAAAACTACTGAACTGGGATAATCATATTACAAAGTTATTTTTTTTTTGTATTTTTCATCCTTATTCTACATATTATTTTTTTAACATACCTTGGTAAAATCCCCCAACAAGTAGAAAGGTAGCAGCCCTGTCGTTACAATATATGGTAGTAGAAGGACAAGCTTGATATCTGATAGAGCCGAAAACATTGAGTACAGAGACTTTCTGACGGTTTTATTTTGAACCCATTTACTTTGGGGCAAAGGAGGTAAAAATAAAACTGTTAAAAGTAAACCTATGACATCAAACGAAAGATAAACTGATATCAATTGGGTTAAAGTTGATGTTGACGGTTTAGAAATTATTGGAATTAAAATTGTGGAGTTTGACTCAAACGTTTTGTCACAATCAAGAACTCCGCATTGAAAAGAAGTATTGCTTCTTTCAATGTTGATATCATTTCTAAAAATAACAGAGGATACACCCGCACCGATTGCAAACGCCACACCTTGAATGGCATAAAATATTCCGTTGAGACGATTCAAAGTGTGTAGCTGTTCTTTGTTGTGTTTCTGAGCAGTTGAAGACGCACAAGCAGTTATATATAATCCCTGGGATATCCATAAAGGACCCGTTACAAGTCCTAGAAGCAAAGATGAAGGGATCAATGAGTAAAAATGCGGATAAAAATTACTGCCGACGTATAAAGCGTGGACTATAAATCCTATCAAAGTACATAGTTTTCCACCTAGCAGCTTGATGAACAATGGTGCTAGAATGCAAGATACTAAAGATGCCGCGTAGATACAAGCCAATGACTTCATCCCTAATCCTTCTTCAATGTTTAAACTCGACTGCAATGCTTGTAAAGACCCGAAAGCAGCAAAAACAAAGAAGAACGCAAATGAAAGGATATACGTGCATTGTATTGGATCTTCTATCCATTCAGTCTCTCCTGCTTCACGAAGTGTAAAATATAATTTAAGTCTAAATCTTGGCATGATTTCTGAAAAACAAAAATATTTGATATAAAAATAAGACATCTTCTTTGAGACAAAAAAAAACGAGATCAAATACTATTATTTTTACCCTTCTTGAAACTATGGTCTCCCATATAATCCTTTCTCCTTTATTAACTATAAAAGAAATTTTACGACAGAATTAGGTTATATTTGTTCCCTTCAAAATAGAAATTAATTGGAATAAACCGATTGGTGTTCCAATGGTGTTAATTTAAAAAAAAATGATCCAGACTCGGAAACAACAATAACGTTACGTGTTTCAAAATACCTAGTGTTTCCAAAACTAGTCATGGATGATAGTTATCTGTTCAGGTTTGCATGGCTTAACGGTTATTATTACTCTATTTTTTAGTGTTTTGCTTGTTGAAATACTCAAATGATCACCTTAGTATCCCTAACCACAAACCTGTTGTGTTTTTGTAACTACCGGACCCGAAGATCATAATGGAAGATGGAAGATTTGGCGCGCCTTAAAACCTGGTTTAACCCACCATTTCTTTTGAAATGCCTGTACCAAGTCAGGGCCATTGTGATCTTCAATTTGTCCGGTATGTTTTCCTTGTTTTGTCATGTTAATGGACATTTGGGATTGATTCTCCAAGTCCGGTAATTTTGTTAAAATTTTAATTGGGTATCGTTTCCATGGCAACATTTGGATTAATATGCAATACCTATAGATAGATGAATTATTGATGAGGTATAAATTTGTTGTTACCATCTCGTTCATAATTTTTAAAGATCGCAAATGTCCTCTTTCTAACGGATCATGTACTCTTTAAACTGTTGACCTACTTTCAGTTCATCTAAAAACGTTATCTTAAGACCATGATAAATTATGTTACGGTATGAAGTCTTAAAGCAGACTATTAGCCCAATACGTATCTAGAATATGTACAACAAGACAAGATTTTATTAGTTAACGGACTAACAGAAGGCAATATTTTCCGCCCGTACAGTAAGTTATAAAATCCTTTTTTTATCAGGAATGCTGGATCATGTTCGGGATTTTTCGAAGAAACAATGTAATTGTTTGGTTCAGATATAGTAGTAGGATAGAAACGCTTGAGTTTTTGTTGTTGTTGTTTTCTTACGAATTGCTGCACAAAAGTGTTTATGGTTATGATATTAAAAAAATAAATGAGAACACAATATTCAACCTTCGATTTACACATAAAGGAAGTGATTCTGGCAAAATATTTACTTCGGTTGATTTTGTGTTTCTTTCTGCTGTTCTTGTTCGTGTTTTCCGGTTTTCCTCGTTTCCCTTTCGGACTACCGACACTCGAAAGTCCCATTGGTGCCTCTTTGCTTCGCCGTTGTGTTAAGTACTTACCTCAAGATAAAACAAGGACTCTCCTTTTACGTGTATAACTATCGAACACTCAATGTCCTGTTTTAATGATAGGTATACCCTTACAGATGTGTAAATTTGTGCGAATAATCTAAAAGTTCAAACCGGTACACTGATAAGATGTCATAATATATAAAACTTGCTTAATCTATTTTGAAAGTGAATATAATAAAATGTAATAATAAAACTAAGAGAATGGGATGTGCGTTCAGAATTAAAAAAAAATCTTAAGATTGCAATGGTCCAGACTTTGTTCAGGCATTACAAAAGAAATGGTGGATTAATCGGTAAACTCCAACCCCCTTCCTTTGTAATCTTACGATCCGGTAGTAATATAGCCCAAAACTGCATTTATTTAAAAATATAAATAAATGTGGTTATATGCTATGATAATGATAAAAAATATAGTTACCCCGTTGGTGGCATTTTTCTTCGTTTTCAATAAAAAAAATCATTAACTATCACGTTATTTTACATTTTGATTGATTATTCTCTTGAAACAAAAACAGGCCAATAAGTTATGCCTGTCGCCGGACAAGGTACCTACCGTGAGGTTTATCTTATACCAATAATTTTCCACTGTCAAGTTCGTTTCATCTTCTTTTTTATTTTATCCTCATAGTAATCGTTGTTTCATCGTCAGGCTAATTGATACTTTTACTGGACCATCATAATAAATGAAGTGTGCAATGAGGTATTATAGAAATCCAAAAAAACAATCGTGAGTAAACCGAAATGTAACTTGCTCTTCCAAGAACAAGCGCATACCAAAATCCTTTCCAGAAAAATACGTTTGCCAAAGCGGTTTCAAAGTGGGAAACAAGATTGATATTGTTTTTGTAAAATAATAGAGTCAAGCACAACCGTTTGAGGGACGTTAGTCCAGGCTTATTAAATCATGTCTGAATATTATGAATGACGCTATGCTTCCAACGATAGGGGCTTACCCCTTCAGCGAAAAAAAATCCATTAACTTCTCCAAGACTTTGTTCTAGAAGTTTATTTTTGTCTTGGAAATTTGATTTGCCGCGGCAGTTAAGATCATTTGCTGAAAGATCCACACAACGGTCCAGTAACTAGGCCTAGAAGCAGTGATAAAGAAGTTAATGTAATTCCGTCAATTAGTTTTATAACTAAAGGACCTATGCAGGAGAAAATAAACATAAGATCAGTGGCTATTTTCACAAAAAAATCGTAAGTGTAAAAATGATCGTAAGTTATGACGTCATAATGTAAATTTGATTATGACGTCATAATCTACGACCGCTTTTACACTAGTCTTACGTTTTTTTTCGTATTGCTTCTCTATTGTTTAATTTAGATTGCAATGCTTGTACCGACGTTAAGGCAGAAAATACAATGAATTAAACCTCATTTTAGTTTCATCTTTTCATGCCCATTGTGTATGAGATCTAAACATTTTAATAATTTTACTTATATGTAAGTAGTTCTAAAACGTTCTTTTAAGCGCCGGGTAATACTTAACGTTCGTTCGGTTTAAAGGACATATCAGACTGCAAACTGCATTACTGTGCACCAATTGAACGGTCGAGGCTCAGTAGAGGCAAGTAGAATTGGATAATGTTTAAATGGATTGCATGTTATGTGCTGCTATACTCTTTATAGATTGTTGTCCGACAGTATGCACCGAAACTTAAAAGCACGATTAGGTTGTTTGTTATTGATTTATCTTTAAGACCTGTTGCTGTTATTATAGTTTTTGTCCTTTAAAGTGATCAAACCATACCCGTAGTCAGAATTTTTCAACAGGGGGTTCGAAAATGTGAAGAGGGGGGTTCGATTTCCTAAATTTTTTCTGACTTTAATAGTGCTTAACCAATTTTTCACCTGATTTTTCCCTATTTTGATCAATTTTTTTGTCCCCCCCCTGGCTACGGTAATGCAAACTTAGATCAAAGACAAATCTGTCAAGGAAGAAGCTAGTGTGTAGAACATGTAGAAGTTGGACATCCAATAATTTTATTTTGCTAGACAATTTTACACCATTAAAGTTTACTTGCTTACATTTTTATTTTGTTGAAATATCATCTTAGTTTTTTACAAATAAATTCACATAAATAACCTTATATTTATTAACTTTAAAACAATGTAAGTCAAACTAAAATATATATTATACTCTATTATATATGCATCACTATTGAAAAAATAAAACTTGGCTGTACAAGGTCTTTAGAAATAATTCTTTGACAAACATTCTACACATGTCATTATGACACAAATTAATCATTAAATAGAGATATTTAATAAGTTGAATATAGATGATTAGTACACCATCCATATGATGTTTTAATTGCTGAATATTTTTGTTGCTGCAATTTCCGATTTTTAAATTATTAATTGTTTAAACACCAGGTTTCTTTCCTTGTAATGCACATGGTCGATATCCTCGGTGCTGGATTTGGCTTCCTTGTTCGAACGTTTTGGTTTTGAGTACTTTTCGTTTTCAACAGTTTGGATTTGACCTTCCAATGTTTTGATTTAAATGCTACTGATGAAAGGTTACTCCTTGAAATATCGATATATAGCATATCCAAATTAACCGTTTATCCCAGCATTTTGGTATTTGTAATTTTGAAACCACTGGGCGATAACCGCTGCTGGTGGACCAGAGGTCCCCGAGGGTAATCACAAGTCTCTGACGACACGATTTACCATAAAATTTCTAATATTTTTGTTGCTGAAATTTCCGATTTTTAAATTATGAATTGATTAAAACACCAGGTTTCTTTCCTTGTAATGCACATGGTCGATATCCTCGGTGCTGGATTTGGCTTCCTTGTTCGAACCTTTTGGTTTTGAGTACTTTTTGTTTTCAACAGTTTGGATTTGACCTTCCAATGTTTTGATTTAAATGCTACTGATGAGAGGTTACTCCTTGAAATATCGATATATAGCATATCCAAATTAACCGTTTATCCCAGCATTTTGGTATTTGTAATTTTCAAACCACTGGGCGATAACCGCTGCTGGTGGACCAGAGGTCCCCGAGGGTAATCACAAGCCTGGTCGTCAGACTTGTCTGACACGATTTACCATAAAATTTCTAATATTTTTGTTGCTGAAATTTCCGATTTTTAAATTATAAATTGTTTAAAACACCAGGTTTCTTTCCTTGTAATGCACATGGTCGATATCCTCGGTGCTGGATTTGGCTTCCTTGTTCGAACGTTTTGGTTTGAGTACTTTTCGTTTTCAACAGTTTTGATTTGACCTTCCAATGTTTTGATTTAAATGCTACTGATGAGAGGTTACTCCTTGAAATATCGATATATAGCATATCCAAATTAACCGTTTATCCCAGCATTTTGGTATTTGTAATTTTCAAACCACTGGGCGATAACCGCTGCTGGTGGACCAGAGGTCCCCGAGGGTAATCACAAGCCTGGTCGTTAGACTTGTCGGACACGATTTACCATAAAATTTCTAATATTTTTGTTGCTGAAATTTCCGATTTTTAAATTATAAATTGTTTAAAACACAAGGTTTCTTTCCTTGTAATGCACATGGTCGATATCCTCGGTGCTGAATTTGGCTTCCTTGTTCGAACCTTTTGGTTTTGAGTACTTTTCGTTTTCAACAGTTTGGATTTGACCTTCCAATGTTTTGATTTAAATGCTACTGATGAGAGGTTACTCCTTGAAATATCGATATATAGCATATCCAAATTAACCGTTTATCCCAGCATTTTGGTATTTGTAATTTTCAAACCACTGGGCGATAACCGCTGCTGGTGGACCAGAGGTCCCCGAGGGTAATCACAAGCCTGGTCGTCAGACTTGTCTGACACGATTTACCATAAAATTTCTAATATTTTTGTTGCTGAAATTTCCGATTTTTAAATTATAAATTGTTTAAAACACCAGGTTTCTTTCCTTGTAATGCACATGGTCGATATCCTCGGTGCTGGATTTGGCTTCCTTGTTCGAACGTTTTGGTTTTGAGTACTTTTCGTTTTCAACAGTTTTGATTTGACCTTCCAATGTTTTGATTTAAATGCTACTGATGAGAGGTTACTCCTTGAAATATCGATATATAGCATATCCAAATTAACCGTTTATCCCAGCATTTTGGTATTTGTAATTTTCAAACCACTGGGCGATAACCGCTGCTGGTGGACCAGAGGTCCCCGAGGGTAATCACAAGTCTCTGACGACACGATTTACCATAAAATTTCTAATATTTTTGTTGCTGAAATTTCCGATTTTTAAATTATGAATTGATTAAAACACCAGGTTTCTTTCCTTGTAATGCACATGGTCGATATCCTCGGTGCTGGATTTGGCTTCCTTGTTCGAACCTTTTGGTTTTGAGTACTTTTTGTTTTCAACAGTTTGGATTTGACCTTCCAATGTTTTGATTTAAATGCTACTGATGAGAGGTTACTCCTTGAAATATCGATATATAGCATATCCAAATTAACCGTTTATCCCAGCATTTTGGTATTTGTAATTTTCAAACCACTGGGCGATAACCGCTGCTGGTGGACCAGAGGTCCCCGAGGGTAATCACAAGCCTGGTCGTCAGACTTGTCTGACACGATTTACCATAAAATTTCTAATATTTTTGTTGCTGAAATTTCCGATTTTTAAATTATAAATTGTTTAAAACACCAGGTTTCTTTCCTTGTAATGCACATGGTCGATATCCTCGGTGCTGGATTTGGCTTCCTTGTTCGAACATTTTGGTTTGAGTACTTTTCGTTTTCAACAGTTTTGATTTGACCTTCCAATGTTTTGATTTAAATGCTACTGATGAGAGGTTACTCCTTGAGATATCGATATATAGCATATCCAAATTAACCGTTTATCCCAGCATTTTGGTATTTGTAATTTTCAAATCACTGGGCGATAACCGCTGCTGGTGGACCAGAGGTCCCCGAGGGTAATCACAAGTCTCTGACGACACGATTTACCATAAAATTTCTAATATTTTTGTTGCTGAAATTTCCGATTTTTAAATTATAAATTGTTTAAAACACCAGGTTTCTTTCCTTGTAATGCACATGGTCGATATCCTCGGTGCTGGATTTGGCTTCCTTGTTCGAACCTTTTGGTTTTGAGTACTTTTCGTTTTCAACAGTTTGGATTTGACCTTCCAATGTTTTGATTTAAATGCTACTGATGAGAGGTTACTCCTTGAAATATCGATATATAGCATATCCAAATTAACCGTTTATCCCAGCATTTTGGTATTTGTAATTTTCAAACCACTGGGCGATAACCGCTGCTGGTGGACCAGAGGTCCCCGAGGGTAATCACAAGCCTGGTCGTCAGACTTGTCTGACACGATTTACCATAAAATTTCTAATATTTTTGTTGCTGAAATTTCCGATTTTTAAATTATAAATTGTTTAAAACACCAGGTTTCTTTCCTTGTAATGCACATGGTCGATATCCTCGGTGCTGGATTTGGCTTCCTTGTTCGAACGTTTTGGTTTTGAGTACTTTTCGTTTTCAACAGTTTTGATTTGACCTTCCAATGTTTTGATTTAAATGCTACTGATGAGAGGTTACTCCTTGAAATATCGATATATAGCATATCCAAATTAACCGTTTATCCCAGCATTTTGGTATTTGTAATTTTCAAACCACTGGGCGATAACCGCTGCTGGTGGACCAGAGGTCCCCGAGGGTAATCACAAGCCTGGTCGTCAGACTTGTCTGACACGATTTACCATAAAATTTCTAATATTTTTGTTGCTGAAATTTCCGATTTTTAAATTATAAATTGTTTAAAACACCAGGTTTCTTTCCTTGTAATGCACATGGTCGATATCCTCGGTGCTGGATTTGGCTTCCTTGTTCGAACATTTTGGTTTGAGTACTTTTCGTTTTCAACAGTTTTGATTTGACCTTCCAATGTTTTGATTTAAATGCTACTGATGAGAGGTTACTCCTTGAGATATCGATATATAGCATATCCAAATTAACCGTTTATCCCAGCATTTTGGTATTTGTAATTTTCAAATCACTGGGCGATAACCGCTGCTGGTGGTGGACCAGAGGTCCCCGAGGGTAATCACAAGTCTCTGACGACACGATTTACCATAAAATTTCTAATATTTTTGTTGCTGAAATTTCCGATTTTTAAATTATAAATTGTTTAAAACACCAGGTTTCTTTCCTTGTAATGCACATGGTCGATATCCTCGGTGCTGGATTTGGCTTCCTTGTTCGAACCTTTTGGTTTTGAGTACTTTTCGTTTTCAACAGTTTGGATTTGACCTTCCAATGTTTTGATTTAAATGCTACTGATGAGAGGTTACTCCTTGAAATATCGATATATAGCATATCCAAATTAACCGTTTATCCCAGCATTTTGGTATTTGTAATTTTCAAACCACTGGGCGATAACCGCTGCTGGTGGACCAGAGGTCCCCGAGGGTAATCACAAGCCTGGTCGTCAGACTTGTCTGACACGATTTACCATAAAATTTCTAATATTTTTGTTGCTGAAATTTCCGATTTTTAAATTATAAATTGTTTAAAACACCAGGTTTCTTTCCTTGTAATGCACATGGTCGATATCCTCGGTGCTGGATTTGGCTTCCTTGTTCGAACGTTTTGGTTTTGAGTACTTTTCGTTTTCAACAGTTTTGATTTGACCTTCCAATGTTTTGATTTAAATGCTACTGATGAGAGGTTACTCCTTGAAATATCGATATATAGCATATCCAAATTAACCGTTTATCCCAGCATTTTGGTATTTGTAATTTTCAAACCACTGGGCGATAACCGCTGCTGGTGGACCAGAGGTCCCCGAGGGTAATCACAAGCCTGGTCGTTAGACTTGTCGGACACGATTTACCATAAAATTTCTAATATTTTTGTTGCTGAAATTTCCGATTTTTAAATTATAAATTGTTTAAAACACAAGGTTTCTTTCCTTGTAATGCACATGGTCGATATCCTCGGTGCTGAATTTGGCTTCCTTGTTCGAACGTTTTGGTTTTGAGTACTTTTCGTTTTCAACAGTTTGGATTTGACCTTCCAATGTTTTGATTTAAACTCTACTGATGAGAGGTTACTCCTTGAAATATCGATATATAGCATATCCAAATTAACCGTTTATCCCAAAAATTTGGTATTTGTAATGCTATCATGTTTTCACATCTTTACAACAGTCTTGTGTTTGGCGTGCCATAAAACCTATTTTAGCCAACCTATTCTTTTGAAATGCCTGAACCAAGTCGGTGCTATTGTGGTCTTCAATTATTCTATAGAGTTTTCCTTGTTTTGTCTTTTATCGTGCACATTTGAGATTGATCCTCTAAGTTCGGGAATTTTGTTATTACCTTTATTATAATGAAGCCATAAGTCTAGTCAAAGTCTGTAAGAAGCTTTTAACATACAATGATACGTGTGTTTGACATTGTTAAAGGTTGGATCATGTTTAGAATGATAAAAGATAACAATTATCCATTTTCGTTGCAGAGTGATAATTCTTTGCAGGTGAACACTGGGTATCCGGTGTAGAGTGGTAACCCGACGGGTAACTAACACCAAATTGTGTGATTCGATCCTCCTCAGAACTGAAAATTCTATAAACAGGTTTTGAGAAGAGATTTTCGAAGAACGATTACGAAAGATTTTTCAACAACAAATCGGCGTTCCAATTGGCACAAACTGTGCTCCTCGCCGATTTGCTTTTATACTCTTACAAGACTGAATTTCTTCAGGGACTTGTAAAGCACAAGAAGATGAAAGAGGCAAGGTCATTTAATCTTACATTCAGATATATTGATGATGTCCTTTCTGTCAATAACACTTCATTTGGTAGATGGATTCCTTCAATATATCATCCAGAATTGGAGATAAAAGAGACCACCGAATCAAATTGCTTCACGTCTTTCTGGATTTGCACCTCGAATTTGAGCCAGGTGGTAATCTCAGTACAAAAAATTACGATAAAAGAGACGATTTTAATTTTCAAATAATTAATTTTCCTAATCTACAGAGCAATATACCTACACTCCCTGCATACGGTGTTTATATTTCACAACTTATTCGATATGCCAAAGCTTGTACACATTTCATAGATATTTTGATCAGACACCGATTTCTTCTTGACCGACTTTTGGAGAAGGGGTCTCATACGATCCATAAAAACTAGTAGAAAAATTCCAAATTGAGTTAAATGATATGGTGATTAATTGTTTTAAATAGTGTTTGACTGGTCTGCTGTACTGAGATGATCACCTCAATTTCCCTAATTAACTATGTTGTGTTCTATGGTCATTACCAGATCCTACGATTGCAATGGAAGAATGCGGTTTTGCGCCATAAAACCTGGTTAAACCCACCATTTCGTTTGAAATGCCTGTACCAAGTCAGAACCATTGCGATCCACCAACTCTTCGGTCTGAAAGATTCGTTTTTGTTATTTTCTCTGGACTATGAAATTGATCATTTAAGTTCGGTAGTTTTGTTATTACCTTTATTTTGGGAGGGACAAAGTAAGCTGTCCTTCATTACACCAATGCTAGTTAAGTAGAGATTGTAAAGAGTAGAATTAACTTGATCTATCACAAAAAATACACAGCAAGCAAGCGCAAGCTGGAAAGGAACTTTTCAAAACATAAATCTGGTTTAAAAATCTAGGCATAATTCTTATATAGTATCTTTACCTTAATGGATTGTGCAGAAAAACGGCAAATCAATCTGTTAGGTCAAATAGTTAGATATTGCTGTTATTATACTAGTTCCTCCCGGATAGCCAATAAATGAAATAGTTAAAACTTAGAATTTTATCGTGGATTATAGTTACATTAGTTAAGTCTGTAGCCATTGAAATAAAAATTACAACAAAATTCCAGACCATATTTTTTTCTACGCCTGACGCGCGTTTGATCTATTTAAAACTCATCAGACACGTTCTACCAAAATATTGAAAAAGCCAAACACTAGTACCATATCGAATATAATTATGAAGAGCATTTAGCAATAAAACCGAAAATACCGAACACAAAGATTAAATTATGATTAAGATTAAGCTAAGTTTTGGAGGGCAGGACTGTAGGGTTTAGATGATTTTCAAATAATGATATATGTAATAGTAAGAAGCAACACGACATACATCCATGTATTTCAACGACAACTTAAAAAATTGACAATGGAAAACAGCTTACAGTATACAATGTGACAAGTCCGTTAGCTGTTTTGCACTTGGTCCTGAAGATCCATGTTATAAAACATTGCATCAAGGCGCACAATATAAAATACATAGCTACGTGTTTTTGATCAATGTGTCATTACAATCGTTAAAGATCTCCTCCGGTACGTTTGTTTCTCGGTCTATTGGTTTCATTTCATCCTCAACTTTTATCGTAGTTTCTTCGTTAGGTTTGTTGAAACTTTTTCTTGACCATAATAAATGAAGTATACCATAGAGTGTTATGGAAACTACTGCAAAAGAAATACAGAACACCAATCGCGTGTAAACCGAAATGTAACTTGCTGTTCCAAACACCAGTGCATACCAAAATCCTCTCCAAAAATGTACGTTTGCAAATGTGGTATCCATGGTCTCGGGAAATAACATTGGTATTATGCCTGTAAAATAGTATTTATTTTTTTTCATGTGTTCATATTTAGAGACCTAATATTTAACAAAATTGGGAGCTTTGTTTTTTTTTTCATTACTAGTAAAATAAATCTTATTTTTGATGAAAAAAAGCTATCTTGTTAGCAGAGGTTTAGTTTTTTTTTTCTGAAGGAGTTTTGCTATATTTTGTCATGGCGCCTTTTAATACTAAAAAAAAAAGAATATCATTACAAGAACATTAACCAAGCCCCTTCAATATAGTAAAATGGTCAGATCCTTAGAGCAAATTATTTTTATAATTATATCGCAAAGACTCTTTTCATATTTTTATACTATCCAATAAAACAATGTTTAAATAAAGCTTTTAAAACGCGATCGAGGTGATTTTTGCACTTCCGGAGCACTTGAGTTAACTCTTGTTACGACTTGAGTTCGCGTTGTTGATTTCCATTCGGTTGAGTTTGTGTTTCGTGTTTCTCCGTGGTGTTCTTGTTCTAGTTTACCGGTTTCGTCGTTGCCCTTTTGGACTCTTGACGCTCGAATGCCCCATTGGTTCCTCTTTGCTTCTTTATATGTTAGATAGTTCATAAAATAGAAAAAAAATCAGACTTACCAAATGTGTCTAGTTTAAAAACGCTATCAGTAAATCCCATCGAAATTGAAGATATGAATATCAACGATAAATACTGGAAGGAGGGATCCCAAAAAATCCAAATGATCAAATTAACTACACTTATAATTGTCGCAAAAGCTACATCTAGTTTTCTTGGTAGATATTTTACTGTCTTTGGTAAAATTTGCAAAAAGATCGTATTTGAAACAGCAAAGGCTCCCATGACGTAGCCAACCATACCAATTCCATATCTACACGATATATATGCCTGTAAAGTAAATGAACCAGAGTTATAGTTTTAATATTGCAACCCTGGTCCATGCTAGATCTGTTGGAGGAGTTCAAGCGAATTATAGAGGTATAAATTCTAACTTTAGAACGCGCAAATGTTTTTTTCATGGCTGTTTAATTCTAATTTATCAATGCTTGATTTTTTTTCACCTTTCAATTGTATTTATATGTTGTATGGTTTGTTTTGCTTTTCTTTTTATTCACTTGTTTTTATTTTAACCTAGTCCTGTTTCAGTCATCACAGGTTTGGATTGAAAAGCGAATTTATATTACATTTTTTACTTTTAATTTATTGGGCTTAAATTATACCTTAAACCCTTTAATTTTTTATCTGCGTTATGCGAGAAACATGATCTGATCTACTGTCTGTTTCCTAAAAGTGTGTATGGGAGTGGGTGTTGGGGCTATAGCGACTTTCTCGACATACTAGAGTGTAAATGGCAATTGTTAAAGGTAATAAACGGGCCATATCGCCGGAGGTAACAATCGACATTGAAAAGGTAACTCACGAAGCTTATTTCAAATGAATATGATAACTATATATTTCAGCAATACAAATGAAGACTCGAAGACGGGTAGAGGTAACTGACAAGTGATCGATTGAGCGGTATTCAAACAAAAGCCTTTCTGAAACCAGTCGGCCACCAATCTCACTTTCACTGTCCTCATTCGTGTTTATTGTTTGCCTCTCGGACTTTTGTTATTCGAGTGCCCAATTGGTGCCTCGCAACATATTTCTTAATGAAAACACAACTAACTTAAGCAGGAACTGCTTACTCTTCCGGAACACCTGAGTTCACTCTTGTTTCGACTGGAGTTCGCGTTGTTGATTGATATTCAGTTGTTTTGTGTTTCCATGTTTTGCATGTTGTCTGTTTTTGTCCCGTTCTTGTTCGTGTTTAATGGTTTTGTCTCTGCCCTTTCGGACTTTTGATATTCGGATACCCCATTGGTACCTTCTTCTTCTTACCTTTGTAAAATCTGCGTACACAATAAGTAACATAATTGATGTCGATATAGAGTATGGCAAAAACAAAAGTAACTTTACATCAACCATCGCCGTAAACATGGAACAAAAAGATTTAGCTATGCTTCTGTTTTTAGTTCGTTTACTCTTTGGCAGTGGAGGTAGAAATAGTACTACGAGAATCACTCCTATTACGTCAAAG
The DNA here is from genome assembly GCA_963971305.1 of Arcuatula senhousia. Taxonomy (NCBI): domain Eukaryota; kingdom Metazoa; phylum Mollusca; class Bivalvia; order Mytilida; family Mytilidae; genus Arcuatula; species Arcuatula senhousia. Next base: position 34,683,632 of record OZ020308.1, read on the forward strand.
GTTAGATAAGCTGCCATGAGCTGGTAAAGTGTTTCTTTTGATGGCGTCGTTATGCTCCTTGTTGCATTGTGATCTCGAGTACCTTCAACTTTCATCAAAACACCACATGGATATGTTATATTTTCTTCTTCGCTATAAACTTCATCTCTGAATATAATGGAAGACACTATACTTCCTACGGTGAAGGCTAAACCCATAAGTGCAAAAAATATTCCGTTAACTTTACTAAGGGTATGTTCAAGAAGTTTATTTTTTGTCTTGGAAATTTAATTTGCCGAGGCGGTTAAGAACAACCCTTGAGAAATCCACAACGGTCCAGTTACTAATCCTAGTAAAAGAGATGATGGAATGAGAGTTTCAAATCGTGGGTAAAAATTACTGCACACATATATAACGTGAACAAAGAACGCTGCAATGACGCATAATTTCCCACCAATAAGTTTTAACACCAAGGGACCCAAGCTAGATGAAATTATTGATCCGGCATAAATAGAAGCTAACGATTTTGTTCCAAGTCCCTCTGTCATGTTTAAACTAGACTGCAATGCTTGTAATGACATAAAGGCAGAAAAAACAAAGAAAAACGCTATTGAAATAACAATTGTACATTGGTATGGACTTTCAATGTCATCTTTCTTCTCCACTGTTGCGCTCAGAGCTAAGTGTAATTTCATCTTTTTCATAATCATGGGCACTTAATCTAAAATATCCAATCAAAATAGTTTAATAATCTTTGAAATATAAAAATCTGACACCACATCATGACATCCGACGCTTAATCCGTTTTTTTTTTTTTCAAACGAATACAATGTAACAAGATACATTTAAAGACACAACTAGTCGATATATCAATAACTTATTTGATCGGATTGGCTTTTGAATTATATGCATTTTAATTTACATGTAGCGCAAATTGCATAATAGGGAGCATCGACCTCTGAACACAAGTGCCTCTGAAGGCTGCTACATGTAGCTATTTTTACTCTCAAATATATTTTTTATATTTTTTATTATATTGTCTGTTGTCTTGGGTACACGTATTCAACATCTTATTATCTTCTATTACATGTCACGTTTGAGATACAAATGACAACAAAGTTCCAGACAATAAATTTTGACGCGCGTTTCGTCTATTCAAGACTCACCAGAGGCGCTCTACCAAAAATATTGAATATGCCAAACACTATATGAATATGAAGAGCATAGAACAGTAAAAACCAAAAATACCAAACAGGGGAATCAAATTATTACTAAGATAATCAACCTATGTCTGGGGTAGGAAGAACCTTAGGGTATTAACTTAATTTCAATATATGTGTACACGGCAAATTTCTTCGAAACCTTAATCGACCCTCGGTAACGTACAGTGCAGTGAGGGTTACTTTATGGTATCAAAAATATAATCGATTGCTATACATTTATTGTAGAGCATCCTGTCTGTCAATTGAGACCAATGCCAAAACTTTTCTGTATGAATACGTTTTGTATTGCAAAAGCATCGTTATGAAGGGCAAACACTTTAACGATTGTATCTTGCACAAAATAATTTTATCTGACACATTTGTTTTCTTACATTTCCTTTTTTGTTGTTGTTGAAATATTTAGATTTAAAAAAATGTCAAGTTAACACAACTCTTAGCGGAAAATAGAACTATTTCCAAACAGAAACCTATGCTATACTTTCATATAACTTTATTTGTATTGTTTTAGGTAATTATATGAAATCCCTTACAGAAATTATACCATGCAATTATACATATAGTGCATCTATGTCACGATAACACAACATAATACTTACACTTAACTATATTTTAATCCTTATTCTATAACAGAGCTGTACAAGGCTTAAACTTACTATTATATATTGGCAGGTGGGAACATGTCGGTCAAAATATGTCTAAAGATACATGTTCAGAATGTTACAAGATAAGAATTGTCCATAAATGGGACAGAACGATTTAATCTTTCTTTCAAATTAGCTTTATCTTAAAGCATCGTACGCGTGTAGTATCATTCCTTTTTATCAAGGGACCAACCATTTAACTTCAGGGGGATTGGTGTTTTGTTTTGGTAAGAAAACTGTTTTTACGCATGTCGTGGAAAATAATATATTCTTCAAGACATACTATTATATCATATATTATATTATATCAGCATTATTAATATAGCACAAATCCTTCTTCTGAATATTTTTTTTCTTATCCACTGCTGCCAAAACAATTCTTTCATCAAAATTCATATTCAAAGTAGTTTACGAAAAAAATCAGATCCTTTCATTTAGGTTACATAATCGGTCAATTATCTGTGTTTGACATTGCTGTACGCACTTCCCTTTGCAGAATCAAATGATAATTCCGGAACTCAAAAATATGTTTGGAAGAGCGCCTCTGATAAGCCTTGAATAGACGAAACGCGCGTCACGCGTAGCAAAATTTATTGTCTGGAACTTTGTTGTCATTTTTGTTTCTCAGATAGTCCCGTGCAGGGCCCGGGAGGCGAATAGGCCGACAGCAGCGCTAAGTTTGTCGGTAAAAGTCCACTAAAGAGCGCTCAGAAACCTGACATAGGAGTCAGGCCGCTTTGCCCACAAAGCGACTGGGATGTGTGCCCCAGGTGGTTGAATGGGGCAGCCCTGACATCGAGAGATGCGGGGTCGTCAGGCGATGATGCGGAATACCTGACCGCAAACCATAGTGGTGCACCGTGTTGGGGAAAATGTCACGTTCCTCGCACGTTAAAGAACCCTGCTGCAGGTCTCGGTAAGAGTAGGACCCGAAGGATCCCCATGCAGGAAGCAAAATTTCCCGTCCCTACCCATCACTCCTTTTTCCAGTGGTAGTCGTCCCGTGCAGGGCCCGGGTGGCGAATAGGCCCGCAGCAGAGCCTACCTGGGCGTAAGAGGCGACCAAGGGTCTTGGGATTCTGACGTCGGGTCAGTGCTCAACCAACAGAGCGACCAAGTGTGTACCCTAGGTGGCTGAATAGGGTGGCCCTCGTCCGCGGGGGTTGTCAGGTCTATAATACGGAAACCCTGACCGCTGATTATAGTGGGCCAACGTGTGTGGAGAGTGCCACGCTTCATGCACGTAAAAGACCCCTTTGTGGACCGCCAAGTAGTGCACCACATAGGGTAAATTTTCCGACCCAACCCACCCCTCCCCTTTTCCTGTGGTTCTTCAAAATTTACCGGTCCTTTGTGTCCCAACCCACCCCCATATTTCATTTATCATCATCATTTCATGGTCATTGTATCATCCTTTTTCATGTTCATCGCCTGTAAATAACCTATATAGCGTTGCCCGGGCGTAAAACACCAACTCACTCACTCACTCACTCCAGTGGCAGTCAAAACTATCCTACCCGATTGGCCTTGTGTCCCCGTTTCCTCCACTTCATCATCATTTCATGTTCATTGTATCACCATTTTCATGTTCATCTCCCGGATATAGCCGAAATCGTGCAGCTTGGGAGTAATTATTGAACACTAACTAACTGTTTCTCAGATTTAAGCATCCTGTTATGGCATTTACAATTACAGTTAAAACACAATTAACAGTGTTTATACGTTCGTTTTCGTAGATGAGCAAGTAACCATTCTAATTAAAATACTTGACTTCTGCCGTTTGCAAGATAGGGGCCGTATGTTATGTTACTGAAAGAGTGAGTGAGTGAGTTGGTGTTTTACGCCCGTGCAACGCTATATAGATTATTTACAGGCGATGAACATGAAATGATGATGATCAATGAAATATGGTAAATTTTAAAGAACCACAAGAAAAGGGAAGAGATAAAGGCGGAAAATCTAGCCTATGTGGTGCACTACTAAAGGGTCTTTTACGTGCAAGAAGCGTGGCACTCTCCACACACGTTGGCCCACTATGGTCGGCGGAACAGTGTGTGTCTAGAAGTAATTACAAGATAATTAAGACGGTTAAAGTCAATAATAATATCAAATCAATTTACCTTACCGTAACGGATGTATTATATTCATACAAAATCATTATTCTTAAAAAAAAATAATGTGTTTTGTAAAACATGCGTGCAGCTGTTACGTGAAAAAATGATTAATCTAGACAATGAAACGTCGTCTGAGGCGTATATGTACATGCAAACTAAAAGTAAACAATGTCGTGATTTATCTTTATACAATCAGAGTTTTAATGCTGTACTGTAGTGGTAAACGCGATGGGCTACTTACACCAAAGTTCGTGGTTCGATCCTTGTCAGGGGTGAAAAAATACTGAACCAATTTCCCTACTCTCTCTCTCTCTCTCTCTCTCTCTTGATTCCATTTGCAAGGATGCTTTCATGGAAATATTTTAGTCCTTCGGAAGGAACAAATAAAGGTTGCCCCGTGTATCCTGTATACGTTAAACATTCCTTTCTCGAGTTCGATAAGAGTAGGCTTAACAGGGTTTGCTTCAAAGACCTTCGGGCAAACTGCAAACTTTTGAGGGGTTGACATCAGATTACAGCTTGTTTTCCAGTTTATAATAAATATATAATGTTAAATTTAACTAAGACTCTACTGAGTAAATATCTACAGATATGTGTAGAGAAATTCTTATCTTAAAGAGCAATTGATACCCAATGCCCCATGCACACTAAAGACCCATTGGTAGATTATATTAGAGTACGCTCAATGGGGGCCACCACAAAGTCCACACTTACAAACTGCTAGCTGGAGAGGGATTCACATATCAAGTATTAAGCTTGTTTCCCAATCCAGGATAAATAAATACATGTATGTTTAAACTAAAGCAATTGATAAAATGCAATTCGCCATTATTACAGCATATGCATTGTGGGAATAAACATTGTCCAACGTACAAAATGTTGTTTGATTAATCTAAATTCAAAGTTCCATAAATTAGTTAGTGAATATAACTGTTAAAACATGATTGATTCAAAAAGAATTTGAAACGTCTTTAACCGGTTACACCTAATAATTATCATTGACAACTCGACAACTGAATGACAAGAAAAGGAACGTCACTATTCCGTAGCACCCGGTTCACCCTCGACTTGATGCCAGTTTGGAATCTTTGTGGCTCATCAGACTATTTAGTTTACCACTCTTTTTGTTGTTTTATGTCTTTCAATATCTATTTTGGGTTATATTTTTTTATTTACATTTGACCCTTTGGTTCTTCTTCGTTCCAAATGGGTAGTATCTAGAATATCTTTAGCATAGCGAAAAAAAAAACATCAAAATTAAAGTCAAAATAATTTTCCTATTCAAAATAAAAAAGAATTTCGAAAAAAAAATTGAAAAAACCTTAGGGTAGAAACAACTTAGACGCTTAGAAATTTTCAGACTTTTTGGTGTAGTTTATAACTAGAACTGGAGAAGGGTAAAAACCCTAGAGTAAAAATATATACTCTAGGTCTAAGTTACATATTAGGCTTCTACGCCGTGATCGAGTTAATATGGAATTTCTTACATCAAAGTACAATTCTACAAACGGTTAATTTGTTTATGCTGTAAATCGGTATTTCAAGGAGTAACCCCTCTCATCAGCAGCAATTTGAATCAAAACATTGGAATGTTAAAAAAAATAAAGTATTGAATGAAAAGTACTCAAAGTCAAAAAGTTCGAACAGGAAGCCAAATCCAGCACCAAGAATATCGACCATGTGCAGTACAAGGAAACAAACCTGGTGTTTTAAAAAACAATTTAGAATTAAACATTCGGGAATTTCAAACCAAAAACATATTAGAAATTAAATGGTAAATTCGTGTCAGACAAGTCTGACGACCAGGCTTGTGATTACTCTCGGGGACATCTGGTCCACCAGCAGCGGTTATCGACCTAGTCATTTCAAAATATAATACGAAAACGGGTATAAAAACGGTTAACTTGTTTATGTTGTATGCCGATATTTCAAGGAGTAACCTCTCATCAGCAGTATTTGAATCAAAACATTGAAAGGAAATAATGAAACCAAGGAAATTATTTGATTTAATTATTAGCGAGACTTGCACTTATAATCAAACTGTTAAAACTACAATTTCAGAAATTCAAAAATCATTAAGAATTGTAGTTTTAGAAGCAGTTTCTCTAATGAAACAAGAGGTTCCCAGAGCCTGAATCGCTTACCTGACTTATATGCCCGAAGTATAGGCTATTAGGCAAAATATATTAGCAATTGAAACCTTTTAATATTTTTTCCTTCAACATTCTAAGAGGAATAACCCCTAAATGAGCAGTATTACAATGTTGACCTTATTGCATATTTTGTAGATCATGATTTGCTCAACATTTCTTAAATATCTCATATAAATTTTAAGATATTGAGCTTAATACACTTTTGTAAGTGCAAAATGTAAAAAAAAATCAAGATTGAAGGGCAATTGCTTTTTCATGGGTTGTTGGATCGTCTTTAAAATTTCAGGACAGGTAGATCTTGAGGTGCTACTCATTTTTGTTCTCCAATTTAATAAACCTGTCACCCTTTTTGAGTTATAAGCAAAAAACTGCCATTTACCCCTATGTTCTATTTTTCGCCATGGCGACCATGTTTTACAACCAATTTAAAATCCCCACACCAGTTCTATACACATAATGCTAATAGATAACAATACTAAGTTTGGTTCAATTGGACTTATGGTGTCAGAGGAGTGAAAGTCTTTAATGTAATCAGGAAATGCTGTGAAAAATGTCAATTTTGACATTCGAAGGGGAATAACCCTTATAAGGAAAGGACTCTATTACATATTTTGTAGATCTTGATGTGCTAACAATATGCAATTTAAATTTTTCTAATATCGTATATTGTTTTTGAGATTTTCAGCTTAATATGTGCAAAATTTGCGGAATTAAATCTTCAAAAAACGGCAATAACTCCTACATGATCTTCAAAATTTCAGGGCTGGTAGATCTTGATGTGCTGATTATTTTTGTTTTTCTATCAGAATTTAAAAATCTGTCACCGGTTTTGAGTTATTTGCAAAATGAACTGCAATTTACCTCTATGTTCTATTTTTAGCCACATCAGCCATGTTTTACAATGAATCAAAATTCCCCACATCATTTCTATACACTTAATGCTAATAAACAACTATACCAAGTTTGGTTTCAATGGGACTTGAAGTGTCAGAGGAGTTCACGTTTTCAATGTAACGAGGCAATATTGAATGCTTAATTTGACATTTTAAGGAGAATAACTCCTAAAGGGAAAGGTCCTACAACGATGACCCTATTACATTTTTGGCAATCTTTATACGCTTAACAATATGCAATTTAAAATTCTCAAATATCTTGTATTGTTTTAAAGATATTGAGCTAAACAGGTGCAAAAGTTGTAATAATTCACAAAAAGGGCAATAACTCCTACATGGGTTATTGGATTTTTTTAAATTTAAAATTTTCCAAGAATTTTGATATTTGGCCACTGCGGCCATGTTTTACTTCGAATAAAAAATTCCCACATAAGTTCTAAGCACCGACTGCTAATAAACAACCATACCAAGTTTTTTTTACAATTGGACTTACGGTGTCAGATGATTTAAAATTTTAAAATTTCTCCATAGATGCTTTTGTTATCCTCAAACAAGTTGTGTGAACTGAATAAACCAGAACATGATTTTTATATGTTTTTTTTTTAACTCAAATTACTGTTTTCTAAATTTTCGAATGGTTCTTTGTCTGTTTCCAGAAATGATTTTTCATCATCTAACGTAACATCGACTTTTTCCTTCTTGTCTTTTGATCTCTGGGTCTCAAGTTCTCTACTCCATTTGAACTGAAGTACACCAAAGAGGCATATTGATATGGCAAGTAGTGATAAACAACACACAACCTTAGTAAATACACATAGATAACTTGATGTCGCAAAGTAGACAGTCCATACTACTCCTCTCCAAAATTGAAGATTGGAAAAGGCTGTCTCTTTCTTTTCAGGAAATAACAATGGAATTTTAGCTGAAACACAAACAATGTTTTACATTTTCCCGTTAATAGTTAATGATGATTAGTTGTGTTGAAAGTAGCTGGAGTTTTCAACTTTCAGAACTCTTGAATAAACACTCATTTTTTTCCTCGATATCAGTCATTCAACAGTATGTCAGATGAAATGATTCGTGATTATCTAAATTAGTTTTAGTTGTTTGTTGTACTGAGATAATCGCCTTACCATCGCTTTTGTGTCTTGTGTATTTATATCGAACCCAAAGATCGCAATTGAAAAGGAAAGTTAAACGCTAAAAAACTGGTTTAGCCAATCATTTTAATAAACCAAGTCAGACCTTTGCAATCTTGCTGATTGTTGTACTAAGATGAATATCTTATTATCTCTATTATGTTTTCACGGCCGTGTTGTGGGTTGTGTTACTACCGGACCCTAAGATCGCAACGGAAGAGCGGCAATTAAACCTTGTTTAACCTACTATTTCATTTGAAATGCCTGTACCAAGTAAGGACCATTGCAATCTATAATTTACCCGGTGTGTCTTCCATGTTTTGTCTTTTCTCTTGGATATTGAGATTGATCCTAAGAATTCTTTGTTATAAGTCTTTAAAGAAGCAGAGGTACCAATGGGGTATCCGAATGTCAAAAGTCCGAAAGGGCAGAGACTAAACCAGTAAACACAAACAAGAACGGGACAAAAACAGACAACACGTAAAACATGGAAACACAAAACAACTGAATATCAATCAACAACGCGAACTCCAGTCGAAACAAGAGTGAACTCAGGTGCTCCGGAAGAGTAAGCAGTTCCTGCTTGCTATAGCACACCCGTCGCGTTGCCAATAGTCCATTCAGCATGTCAAATCCAGTAAAGGAAGACAAAACAAAATCCTATGACAAACCAACATCTGCACTCATCTGAGAGATCGAAATCCCATATTTGTCTATAAGTGCATGATGTCTTCCGTAAAATTTCTTGAGTGAAGACAGCAACCGAGGAGCAACATAACCCTGTGTGAGCAATTTTTGCGTCAGACGTGTCGCTCTGCTAAGGAAATCGATGCAAGTCCCGCACGCTCTTGGTAAAGCTTGGTAGTTTTGCCATGATTACCATTTCTTATTTACCGATATAATATACGCATTACATATGGAGGTTATCATTTTACTCTCTTGTTGAGTAAAAGCCAAAATTTGTTAATTTAAATCGGTTGAAGTTTGTTGCGTTTTCATACTAGTATGACCAACCCAGTCACATTTGAGACAATGACCCTTCAGTATAATATGGACAGAGTTATTATTTAATTTATGACTTACCAAAGATATCTATTTTATAGACACTTTCTGAAAATCCTGCTAACACTGCTACCACGAAAACAAAGGGTAAATGTTCTTTTGTTGGGTTCCAAATTAACCAAAGTCCCATGTATATGAAATATATAACTGTTCCCATTGCAATCAATACGTTACCATGGACACATTTCGCTACTTTTGGCAATATTTTCATAAATATCGTAATGGAAAGGCAAAATGAAGCCATCACATAACCAACCATTCCGATCCCAAAAGGACAAGCAACATACGCCTGAAAGAAAACAATGATATGTAGTATTAAAAGAATCAAAACATATATAGATTTGTTAAAACAGTCAATAAATAACATACTATATTGTAGAGCGGGCGTGTTTCCAAAGTTCATTACTTCAGTAACAATGTGCGCTATTGAATTACTGCTAGACACTTAGAGCGTGATGGTAAGCATTTGGTTCAAACCATCCCAACTGTTTAAAGAAGATATCATAATAAACTATATAATTACGGAATCACGTGACATTTCGTCATTTTTGGTCGAATGCCACTGACAACACACTTATATGGACGATATCTGAAAAAATATACTTTAAAATAGTATACCGGTTCAAAGTTTGTATTATTGCAATTTTGTTGTACTTTGAATGTAACTATCTAGTATTTGATTTCGTGCTATGACGTTCAAGGATGTCTTTTCGCTCAGTATTTTTTTTCTTTATTTTCTCACATTGTTGTTTAATAAATATGACATTGTGCACCTATTTTGTTTTCTAATTCTATTTTTAACATACCTTTGCAAAATCGGCGTACAAAAAGAAAGGCAAAAGCCCTGTTGCTACAAGATATGGTAACAACAATACAAGTTTGATATCTGATAAAGCCGAAAACATGGAGTAAAGAGATTTTCCAACCGTTTTATTTTGAATCCATTTACTCTTTGGTAACGGGGGTAGAAAGAATATCGTCAAAAGTAAACCTATGACGTCAAACGCAAGATATACTGAAATCAACTGGAAAATAGTTGCTTGTGATGGTTTAAAAATGTCTGAATCGATTGTTGTGGAGTTGGATGGTACCTTTTTGTCACAATCGAGAACACCACATTGAAATGAAATATTGTTTTTGTAAAGGTAGATATTGTTTCTAAATATAACAGACGATACAATACTGCCTACTGCAAACGCAACACTATGAATAGAATAGAACACACCGTTGAGACGATTTAAAGTATGTAATATTTTCTTTTCATGTTTCTGAGAGGTTGTGGCCGCACAAGAAGTTAAATATAGACTCTGACATATCCATAAAGGACCTGTTACAAATCCTAGAAGCACGGAAGATGGTATCAAAGTGAAAAAGTGCGGATAAAAATTACTCCCAACGTATAAAGTATGACCTACAAATGCTATAATTGTACACGATTTTCCCCCGAGGACTTTAATGCCTAAGGGAGCTACAATACACGATATTAAAGATGCGGCGTAAACGCATGCCAATGATTTTGTTCCCAATCCTTCTTCAATGTTCAAACTGGACTGCAAGGCTTGAATAGACATGAATGCAGAAAAAACAAAGAAGAATGCAAATGACAGGATATACGTGCATTGTATTGGATTCTTTATATTTTCTGTCTCTTCCAATGTGTGAAGTGTCAGATGGAATCGCAATCTTAATTTAGTCATAACCTCTGAAAGAAAGGAAAAGACAATTTTAAAGTATAACTAGAACGGTTATATGTTTGTTCTTGCTAAAACATCAACAAAATTGGTTTAGCCTTTTTATAAGAAGCAAAGGTGTACCAAAGGGGTAATCAGTATCATAAAACCGTAAAGACAAAGGACAAAACCGGTAGACAATAATCATTATAACAAAAAAAAAACACATAACAACATAAAACACACACATAACAACAAACGTGAACTCAAGTCGAAACGAGAGCGAACTCAGGTGCTCCGGAAGAGTAATCTGTTCATGCTTGTTATAGCACACCTGTCACGTTGCCAAAGATCGATTTAGTGTTAGTCAAATCTGTCATAACCTGTGACAAGCAAATTGTTAACACAGGGTTAGGTTGCTACTCGGTTGTTGTCCTGACTGAAGAAATTTTACAGAAGAGATCTATAATTTTATCTCAAAGATGAACAGAGATGTTGGTTTGACATAAAGGGTTAATATATTGTTGTCCTTTACTGGTACTCTTGGAATTGGAAGCAATAACTGCTTACTCTCCCAGAGCACCTGAGTTTACTTTGTAGATCTCGTTTCGACGAGAGTTTACGTTGCTAATTACGGTTGGTGTCTAATGTCTTCAAGAAACTATGAAATTTACCCCCCTTTCCCCAACAAAAAGGTGCATATCTGCAATGTGTCTGTTGGTAATAATTGTATTTAGTTGAGAATTATCTTGAAATTCAGATTACGCAAAACAGGCACCTCTATAGCGTAACGCACGTACAGAAGGAAGGGTGGTCGAATATAGTGACTCGACTTCTAAACTTTTTTTCGCCTATAGCTACGGCATGTCACGAAACATGCGAGAAACATAGACGAAACGCGCGTCAGGCGTAGCAAATTTATTGTCTGGAATTTTGTTGTCATTGGTATTTCGAACACACGTGAAGGTTAGCACTGCTGGTGGAGTTTTAATTCCCCGAGGTAAGCCCGCTCCGGCACCAACACTTTTGAGTTGGAGAAAACATAAAAGCTTCAAATTATCCGTCTAAATTTCAAAATCGTCTAAATCCTAAGGTTCTTCCTACCCTAGACATAGGTTGATTATCTTAGTAATAATTTGGCTCCCCAGTTTGGTATTTTTGGTTTTATTGTTCTATGCTCTTCATATTCATAGTGTTTGGCATTTTCAATATTTTTGGTAGAGCGCCTCTGATGAGTCTTGAATAGACGAAACGTGCGTCAGGAATAGCAAAATTTATTGTCTGGAACTTTGTTGTCATTTGTATTTCGGTTAACCTCACATTTCTACCCATTTCTAAGAAGTAAAGGTGTACCAAATGGGTAATCAACATCATAAAACTGAAAAGACAAAGACAAAATCGGTAGACAAAAAATCATCATAACAAAACAAATCATATAACAACAACAACAACAAAAACACACATACACTCGATTTAATACTTTTTGCAATTGCTATGTATTGAATACGTTTGGTAATTTTAAAGGACGTCAAATGGACGTCTATGGAATCTTTTCCTGTTGAATGTTGTTCCTAATATATCGTTCACTTTATTAAATGAGGTGTTAAAAAAGAAAAACATCTTAACAGAATAAGTATTTTTTGCAATATACATAATATAATTAATAACGTTATAATTGTATCTTACCAGTACAACCTAGTAATTATTTGCATATATTAATTCAGTCACATACATGTTTGAACTTTCTATGACATAGATATAATTCTGACATAATATAAATTCAATATGACCTCATTAAAACCAAACTGGTTACTTCATGAATGTCAGGTAACGTAGTTATCGTTTCTTTAAATGCTCAAACAGCGCGGATTCGGCTCTACATGACCAGGGAGGTGTATATGAAAGGGTCCTTTTGGCGGTTGTCCATTGTATTGTCGTTTTTTTTTTTTTGTTTTTTTTTTTTGAATTGCCGCTTGATTGCGTACACTTATTACACTCATTATTATCTATTTATATCAACATGAAATTTTGAAGTGAAAGTTGGATGGGAAACACAATGCAAATCGTGGAAATTAGTTTAGCCTGCCTTTGGAAAAAATAATGGGAACGTTTAGGTCTGATAGTTCTCCGCAGCGTTGTTCTTTAACATATGATCGAAGAACGTGGTATTTTCCAATGCAAAATGGCTTGCGGTCGGGTCTTCGAATTACTGTCTGACAGCCCACGCATGCAAGAGGACATGGCTACCCCAATCCAACTACGAGAGGCACACATCACAGTCGCTTTGTAGGCCAGACACGACATCAGGGTACATGTACTGACGCTCTAGTGTAAATGGGCCGAGCGCTGCTGCGTCAGCGTGCCTACTTGCCACCCGGCACCGTTAGTAAATGTTCTACAGGGTACTAATTTAGCATAAAAAAGGTTGCGATATACATGATATACATGATATATGTAACCCTTGGAATTTGATAGCAAAGAATAAATAATATACGTCGTGTACGAAAATAGTCATTCAAGTGTTCAAAGCATCTTGAAATTGACCTTGAACAACTGTAATTTTTTGCAAAGGTGCCAGTAGTACAAACCGTTGCACGCAAACATTTGATAAATTTAATAGGTTATGTATTAGTTGGTGTTAAATGTTATAAATTGATAATTAAATCTTAGAAAAAATAGCACTGGTACAAAAGTACTTACATTTAATGCGTAAAACCAAATTACATAATACAACTGATACATCCTTTGCACTTGACACATCTTTCATTATAATGAGGATTATCATGGTTATAGTATTACAATATACTACAAATACTAGCTATAGTAAGACATGCAACTAACTATTTTTCGTTAATATAAATCTGTTTACGCCGCAGTAGATAAAAATAGTACTTTAATTAATGTTAGATGAGCATTCCAAACTTAATCAATCGGAAACAATAAACTGTTACATCATCATGATTATGTTTAAAACAGTCATGACAGTACTAGTCAAATAGATATGTCCATACTTAAGATTTTTTATCATGTTTATTTATTAATGAAACAAAATTAAAAAATGAAAGTCATCGACCGTGCCCGAGCTTAACACATGGTTAAGTTTATTTATTATGCCTATTTATAAATGAAACAAAGTGAAGGTCATCGACCGTGCCCAAGGCTAACGTTAAGCGGGACTACACTGCTACTAGCTACTATAATGTAGCACCTTGGATATGATGATTATAAGAACATCACTGTTTTGGTAGCGAGGCGAGATTGGATAACCTTGTGAAGAGTTGTCGACCGTGTCCTCTTCAAAAAGAAGAAGGAGTTTGGGCACTTGGGTACTTCATTGATAGGGGTGCCGCTAGAATTCTGAAACCCCACATTATTCATTTCATTAGCTATAGAAAATGTAATACCGTTTTCATTTATTTGTTCTTAAAAGAAGACCTAATCTCTTATAAAGCTGTTATGTTTTAATCAAAATTAATTTCAGGGTTTTTTTAGTCATAAATTTTGGTTTTATTGTTTTGTGTTGCCGAAAGGATCATTCTTAGGTATTTCTATGAGTGTGTGATATACAAGTATGCAGGTTTCACAACTATAAGTAACATGGGCTACGGATTTTTATCACATCGAGATAGATATTTTACAAATTTTGAAACGAGCATTTGCGAGTAGGCGAGAGAAAAAACCCTGGATTTCCAAGGATGGGTTTGATCCCAAAGGACCAGAAACTTTTGAAGACAAGAAAAGAGGAGAGGTGGGTTAACCTATGTTGCGCATAACTTGGCGGTCCACAAAGGGATATTTTACGTGAATGAAGCGTGGCACTCTCCACACACGTAGGCAAACTATTGTCAGCGGTCAGGGTTTCCATATCATAGATCTGGCAACCCCCGCGGACGAGGGCAACCCTATTTAGACCTAAGGTACACACTTTGGTAGCTCATTGGGCTTAGCACTAACCAATTCCAATACTCTTAGTCCTCTCTTACGATAGGTTAGGCTCTGCTGCGGGCCTATTCGACTCCCGGGCCCGCACTGGATATTTCTATGAGAGACAGACAAAATGATGTAAAATTGTACATACTACCGTAGTTTCATGTTGCCACCACTAGTAAGGTGAATTCAAGAAAAAATGGTTTTGGTAAATGTTTATGTTTCGATCACAATAATAGAAAACCATTACAAAACAGAATCCCATCTTGTTTATGTTTTTCTTCACTGAACTCCTGTAGGTGAGGCCTACCAGGTGTGGTTACTAGGACATGATTTAAACGTAAACAATATGCGCGTTCGAATATTTTTATTATATGAAAAATGATATACTTTTCATGAAGAAACGTGTTGTGTATTTAAGTTTGGGAAAAATGTTTCCATATGTACAAATCCCTCATTATTATAAAGCAGAATGTTCAATGTTCGAATAAAATTCATAGGCTACAATACCGATCAAATCTAAATATTTTTTTCTTTTACTGTATGATCCAGTACCTTTAACCATGTAAAGAGAGAAAAAGGTCTGAAACCAACTCACCTTAATATCAGTTTTATGCAACGTCAACGGAACAAAAAAATATCAGTTACTGTGACCGTAGATATTACATCATATGGCGCGTTCAAACGCATGCTATCAATGACCTTAGTTCTTATTGTCAGATTGCTGTTTGATGCTTTCGCGTAGCTACTATTGAGTGAATTGGTGTTTTACGCCTTTTCAACCCCATGTAGGTTATAAAAAGTCCCTTTCAGGGCCCAGTAGGCGAAAAGGTCCGCATCAAAGCTAAGCTTGTCGGTAAAACTCCACTAAAGAGAGCACAGAAACCTGACATCGGTTCAGGCCGCTTATCCAACAAAGCGTCTTGGGATGTGTGCTTAATTTTCCGCCCATTCCCACCTCTCTCCTTTTCCTGAAGTCTCCAAAATCAAAATTAATGTTCCTTTGCTTCCCACTCCACCCACATATTTCATTCTCATCATCATTTTATGTTCATTTTATCAATCTTATCATGTTCATCGCCTTTAAATAACCTATATAGCGTTGGATGGGCGTAAAACACCAACTCATTTACTTACTCACTATAAAAGCGATGGACATGATAAGGATGGATGACGAATGAACATGTCATGTTGGTGACAAATGTGGGGTTGGGTGAGAATTGTAAATTTTGAAGATCACAGGAGACGGGTAAAGGTGTGTTGTGGCGGAAAATTTAACCTATGTGGCGCACTACTTAACGGTTCACAAAGGGATCTTTTATGTGAATGAAGCCTGGCACTTTCTATACAAGTTGGCCCACTATGTTCAGCAGTCAGGTATCCACATTAAAGACCTGGCAACCCTGGACAAGGGCCATCCTATTCAGTGTGGGATGAGCATTCAACCGATGTAAGAATCCCTAGACCCTTAATACGACAAGCTAAGCAGCGGGCTTATTTGCCATCTGTGGCAGCGGTACTATTTCAGTCACATGACTTTGGTCAAAAATCTGACCGGAAGCGCATTTTATCTCACTTGTGTCGTAGTGTAGATTTTCATAAAATGTTAAAAGTTCTATTTTTGCGTCTTTTCATGACATGTTTGGTGTAAAAATATTTCATTTTTCATATAGAACTTTGATTTAATATTTTGACACGATTTTACTTTATTTCTATCAGCAACCGTCAAGTTTCATATATTTTTACTTTATTTGTTTGCATTAGTTTTCACACATTTTTCCTGTATTTTACAAGATTAAAATTAAGTCAGCAACGACAATAAAGTCAATTAGACAAACATGTCAAGACTGAGTTATTCCTATCAATTTTTAATCCGTCTTTTCCTGTCTTTTGATCTTGTAATTTGTTAATCCGTCGCTAAGGCTTTTTAGTAATAGGTGCAAACAGGAGTTTTAGGATGAGGGTTGGTGACGGACGCCAACATGTAGGCTCCAGGTTTACACCACTCCGTGAGCGGTTTCGTTGATGTAAATATGTTTATTGTGTTTTCATATTATTTGCTGGACTTTAACAATAATAAATATATGAACGTTCATGTATCCAGGACTTTTACAACAGTTTATCAGAAGTATTTATAAAGAATTCTCAATTCTACAGTTTTTCAATTTGGACTTTGTTTTATAAACGCACATACAGATGACTACAAGTTTCGAATTCTATAGTTCACTCAATTTCATGAAATGAACATTTCTACAATACACACCAAAAACTTCGTTACGATACCGAGGGTGAGCTACAGCCATCACTTGGCGTCCGTCGTCCGTTTACATTTTTCACACATCTTCTCCTTTGAAACAACTAAACATAATTTAATGACACTTGGTCAGATTGATCTTTAGGGTGTCCTGCACAAAAGTTGTGTTTCGATCCGTCAAATAATATGGCCACTGAATATATGGGGTAGAGAGCATAGTGCATACGTAGCACTCTCTACTCCCATATATTCATTTCTTCCTTTCATTCTAAAATCCGAATATACTACTGGCGGGAGGCCGTGAGAGGAGATTGAACAGCGGATAAAAACAAAATTGGTAACCGGGAGAAAAGATATACGTGTACTCAAGGACAAGCCAGCTTTTAAAATATGTATAGTTTATGGGTTGTATTTTTTTAATAATTCTATCAGACTATCGGACTTTTGGACTGTCGGACCATTAGATTGTCGGACCATTGGACTGTCGCACTCTAGGACTGAAGGATTATAGGTCTGGTCCGGTCAACTTAGTATATGTAAGAATATGATAATCCCTGTCTTCTTGATTAAGTACGAGCGAAGCGAGTGGTGCTATGTTGTTTTTCTTAAATGAAATTCCTATTTGTAAGTCTTATTCATGAAAAGTTGAAAACCACTGGATTTTAATTTTCCTTAATACACATATTTCCACCTTAAGTTTAGCGCTGACAAACAGTCCAAAAATATAAACAGTGTATGATTTTTGACAATTTAAAGAAGAAGTTATAATGAAAAACCAATACTAGTATTCAACAGACTAGAGTTAGACTGCTGTCTACCGTTTCACCTATTTGTTTCTTTGTTAAAAGTCTTTAAACATGTAATTTCTTTGGACTGTCTTCAGTTTGCCAGTGTTAACGAAAGCTGGTATTACCTTATGTAATAAAAGCGGGCATTCCCGGCAATGGTTGACATTAACTGGTAATTTGAAAAGAGTAAAAAAATAAACCTACAGAGCATGATTTTTAACAAATGAAAAGGAACTGGGAGAAAAAAGTTGACAGTCTTATGATAGGCACTTTAAATTGGTGAATACCTTTTTTTCTTTTGTTTTTTTTTTCTTGGTAATCATACACAGTATTTTTGGGAGTCTGTCTCTAGATTTTAGTCGATGTTAACCATTGCCGATAACACCCTGGGGATAAAGGGTTATCTTTGTTCAAAATCGTCTCCATTCTCTATTTGTTGAATTTCATCTCAAAATTCTTACACATAATTATATCTAATGAGCCTCAGATAAAACTTTTGTGTTAAGATCATGAAAATGTCACGGTCTTAATGAATAAGACATACTAAATGGCACAATTTCATTGGTCGAGAGCACTTTACAATGATCTTATGTCAGATTGTCGAAGCATGGGCAAACTAGACAACAAGAAAAAATTTGAATGAACAAACAAAACATCAAGGTTTCTAAGTTGAATCCTTGTTTGATTGTTGTCTGATTATTGTCAATATTTTGCAATATTTCACCCCTAGTCGGGACATTCACAAGTTGTAATAGATAAATAACTAACGCTAAAAGAAAGTTTGTTAAAGAATCCACTATTACACCTTAAAAAGTATTTCGTTTTCTGTGAAATGTGACTATACATGGGGCTCCCGCAAGATACCCCCCTCAGGTCGCAAGGTCGCTTTTAAAAGGGGCCTGAGGTCGCAAGGTCGCTTTTAAAAAGCATGTTTTGGCGGAGGTCGCAGGTCGTTTTTTGGCATAGGTCGATTTTATGAAGTGTAGGTCGGAAGTCGCCCTTAAAAAGCCCTCAGGTCGCAGGTCGTTTTTAACCCTGCGGGAGCCACATACATGGCCACCATTCTTTATTGCGAGTTTTTGCAACGGCCACGTGAAGCACTGGACAGCGGCGACAAAGTGTTGAAGATGCCTTGACGAAAAAGGGGGCAACGAGCTCGTGTTGAAGCTGTGTCGATAATTTACAAAAATCGTTCAAAATAAATACAATAATTTACCGCACGCAAAAAGTGCTGAATGAAAATTATTATGTCACAAGTTTGGTAATAATGTTTTAACCCGTTTTCTTTTCTTTTTTTTTCGTAATTTATGTGTATAATAACATAACATTCGATTCAAATCATCTTTAAAGTAAACTTACCTTGCTTAGGGTGATCATATAAGTACGACAAATTAAAAGAAAAGGTATCTAGTACATGTATTTCCACATCACAGAAACGTTTTAATAACCAACTTATCATTTTTACCATCTCCGTTTACACGTTTCAGTGATTTTATGCTGACTGTAACTTTTTATCCATGATATTTTTATTTCAATATTAATTTCATGTGTTTTTAGATCTAGACATGCTTCATGAAGATCAAAATCTTTTCATGCAAGTTTAGAACTCACGCTGTTATAGTAAAACTATAAGACAACAAAAAATAAAATCAATGTCGATCGAGAGAAAAGGAAGGGGTTAAAAGTACAAGGCCTAGGTCAATGGAAGATAAAAGTCAGGATATCAAAAGGCTTTAAATGTAAATAAATAATAAATCTTGTTTCTATTAGTTTTATTCACAGATCCATTTAATCGTGTATACTGTACAAGTAAAAAGGGGGACACTTTCTTAATAGAGAACCATTGGAATTGGTCTGATTCGTATCCTTAAAATATGTTAGAATTGGCTACACAAATATATCAATTTGTCCTTATTTTGAGAACTAAATTTGAACTAATATATCTCGAACTCATATTTAAATACCTAAAAACTCCATTATACAACGCATCCTTCATTTTCCTTACAAAAGGCTCCCGCCCCGCCCCCCTCTCTTCTGGGTCAACCCCTTCATGTGTCATACGTTATCTTTTTCCCCTTACATTACAGTAAATGATGCGTTGTCCATATAAAATAAAACCTAAAATTAAATGTATTATAAAATGTTTACATACCTTTCTGCAAAACGGAAAAAGAATAAATATACACAATCTGTCACAATGGCGTGTCGACATCTTAATTATTCTCATCGATTCAAGCTTCGCCTTGTAAAAATAATTCATTTGCTATAAGATGTATAAGTCACTAGCAGGATTACTACATTTACAAAGAGTTTATTTTTTTTAAGTTACAAATCATGCATTAGATGTGCAAGTTCAACCATTCTTCTTAAATTAAAAGCAGTGACAATCTTTTTTATTTATCTATACGAGTCTTCGTATCAAATTAAAGTTGATTCGTTACTCCAGAGCTTGCGGGAATTACATCGATTTCCTTTGCAGTGCGTCACGTTTGACACAGACATTACTGACACAAGGTTATGTAGCTCCACGGTTGCTGTCTTCACTCAAGAAATTTAACGGAAGATACCGTGCACTCGTAGACAAATATGGGATTTCTATCATTCAAATGAGTGCAGATGTTGGTTTGTCTTGTCTTCCTTTACCGGATTTGACACACTGAATGTGAAATTAGAAAAACGACGGGTGTGCTATAGCAGGCAGGAACCGCTTACTCGTCCGGAGCACAAGAGTTCACTCATGTCAAGTCTGGAGTTCGCGTTGTTGATTTCCGTTCGGTTGATTTTGTGTTTTGTGTTTCTTTGTGCTGTTTTTTTAACACATGATTACATGTACCGGTTTCGTGGTTGCCCTTTCGGACTTTTGACACTTAAATGCCCCATTGGTGCCTTTTTGCTTCTATCATTTTTATTCAACGTATTTTTCCTTTTTTAACTCAAATTATTTCCTTTTTCAGATAACTGATTTTCCAATCGAACTAAATTAAGTACGCTTTAAAATGTAAAGCAATTGTGTTAATGCGCATATATTGTCAGATCACTGACCAACGGGGTAAAACGTGAGGAGACTGCCAGTCCTAGCATGCACATAAAAGACACTTTTGTGGACCGCCATCAGTTTACTATATAAAACCTTTTTCCAGTGGTCCTAAAAATTACTGTTCATTTGTTTCCAATCCCTCACCCATAATTCTCATCATCATTTCATGTTCATTTTATCATGCTTTTCATGCTCATGGCATACGGTAAGGCTTGCTTCTGGGGGAAGACTAGATTTTAAATTATCATATTTTTATGTACAACTATTTATAAACTTCCGTCCGAAGACGGGTACAATTCCAGGTAACATACAAATAATACAGAAAACATATACTGATAAAATGACCATACAAACATACAATATTACACTCATCGCTTTTATATAACTACTTAGTGCTGCTAAGGTGTAAACATCAACTCATTCTCCCATCGTTTTAAGACAACGAGGACAAATAATTCAGCATTAAATAGCGCTTAGTATCGCTCTTTTAAATATGCACAGACAAGACTGAGCTGCTAGGTTTTCCCCAATGGAGAATTATCTTCCTGACAGTATTGTACGTTTACTACCATGTTAGCAACCATTAGTTTTGTTGTCCTAATCCTTTCTTATGTCACCAGAATCTGGATGTTTTGAGAGTGCAATTTAGGTATGACCCCCCAGAAATACAAGTAGTGATTCCCTGCTATAAGATCGTGATCGGTGCGGGAGAGCTTAGGCAAGAAAATTGCATCCTATCGATCTTGTTTATTTATTGTTAATGTCAAAAAGTGGTTACATTGACCCTCAACTACCCGCGGCCAAGTTTTCAATGGTATAAACTACCTTCCCGAAAGCTTCTTTTTCACAGATTAAACACTATGCCAATGGACGCACTTGGAAGGTCTAAGATACTACATCAAAATCGAATATGATGCTAAGATGACTTGATTGAAATAATTGTAAACATCCTTTTAAGATAAAGGAGGAGGGGCGATAACGCCCTTATTTAGCCTAAAAATATGAAGGTTATGCAAAAGTGTCCATTTCTGGCCAGAATATAGTGTTAACTCTGCCTAAAAGGAAAACATGTCCAAACATTTAAAAAATAAATATTGAAGCGTCATAATGATGTCATAATTCTATTGATTTTAGCAAAAATTACAAAAATTGAGAAAATTTGGTTGTTTTCAATGTATATTTTGGACCAGAAAACATCCTCTGCACACGAGAAACAAGTTTATACTTTTAGAGAAGGTTTATATAAGCCATATTAACAAACTGTAAAAATATTTTGTTGTTTCTTGTGTGCGGAGATACTTTTCTAGTCCAAAATGTATCATAAAAATACTGAAAATCGATGTAAATTGGCGATTTTCTGAATAAGGTCAGTTTCATTTCGTATTTCCCGGAAAAACAATCATTTATAACTTCAAAAATATATTCAGTTTCTCATTTTTTGACATCTAATAAATGTTTTATCAGCATCTGACAACAGTATTAAAAGGTTGAGATTTTGTTAAAATTTTAGGCCAAAAACAGGCCTTATCGCCCCTATTCCTTTTAAGATTGTCCTATATTTTACCCTTTGTAAAGTTATCTTGTCTTACAAGGTACAAATTATCAACTGAAAAATTTTAAATTCTATTTGATAATTCACGCCAGACAGTCGGTTAATCGAGGAAAAAGTCTGTTGATTTACCTGTATATGCAGTTAAATGGGAAATTAGTCTGTTGATGGAGTCGATTCGAGTCTGTTGATATAAAAGTATCGAGAAAAACATCGTAAGGGTATTAAATAACACATATTTTCACTAATATGGTAAATCAATTAGCAAAACCATTTATGTCTAACAAAATGAAAAACAATTCTTCAATTAAAAATGTTAAAAATTTGAATTAACACCAATTTAATAAGCTATAAAATGAAAAGGCGTTTTACTCAGTATATATTTCATTAACATTTTAGCATTCAAAAATGTAAACAAAACCATGCAAAATCCTAATAAATATCAAAATAACGTTTTTCTTGTTGCACCAGCAGATGCATTACATCGGATGTGTTCTATTCTATTTATATGCAAAACCATTGTGCTCAATTTTAAGTTTTTGTGCTATAAATCATGTTTTAGTTAAAACACAGTCTGTTGATGAGTCGGTAAATGAAAACTCAATCTGTTGATCGGTCTGTTGAGAGTAAATATATTAATCAATTAGTCAGCATTCGCTATATATGGTGTGGTCAAAAACATTATAAAGGAGAATATTCATCAAAAAAATATATGGATACAACTTATTTTTAATAAATTTCGATAATTCGTAATTTTTTTTCATAATTTTATGTTTGTTATCTTTTCTTAAGAAGGTCTTATGAAAGACATGATCGGCTCATAGTGTGATTTCATTCTCTCAGATAAGTGCATTGTTTGTCATAGGGTCATTTCGTACTCCTATACTGGATTTTACACGCTGAATTGTAACTAGCATTGAGACTTGTACTTTGCAACAGGGATGAACAACTTACTTTTAATGATGGTTGTTTTACATACACTAGAGCTATTAAAAGAAGCAATGGGAAAAATGACACAATTTCACAAAAGACATTTAATTATGAAAATGGGGTCAAATTCGCATTACATAATTGTAGTTGTGTAGACTAAAATGGTCTGCCTCCAAATATTGGAGAACTAGCTATTATATTATATATATAAACAAGAGGCTCCCAAGAGCCTGAATCGCTCACCTGAACTACACAGATACATATATTTGTAGATATTATTGTGCTTAACCATATGCGATTTAAATTTATGAAATATCTTGGTTAGTTTTCAAAATATTGGGCTTAACAAGTGCAAATTTGGCAAAAATTAGGAAAAAGAACAATAACTCCCACATCAGCAGTCGGATCTTTTCCAAAAAATCAGGACAGGTAGATCTTAATATGCTGATCACTTTTGATTCTTGCACAATTTTGATATCTGAAACCAGTTTTGAGTTATTAGCAAAAAAATGAAATTTGCCCCTATGTTCTATTTTTAGCCATGGTGGCCATGTCTTTTTTTTTACGAATCAAAAATCTGAACGATAGAGTTGTAGCATATAAGCTATCAAACAGTGTGCCATGTTAAGATGCAGTTGGTCTTACCGTTTCAGACAAGTCAGGGGAAAAGAAATGAACAATGGTAAATATTGACGCTTTAAGGGCCGTAACTCCTAAAAGAAATGGTTCTACAGCTTTGACCTAATTACATGAATTGTAGATCTTGATGTGCTTAATCACATGCAATTTGAATTTTTGAAATATCTTGTATAGTTTTCAAGATATAGGGCTAAATAAGTGAAAAAAATTGAAAAAAATCCAGAAAAAGGGCAATAACTCCTATGTCGTTTGTTGGATCTTCTTAAAAATTTCAGAGCAGGTAGATCTGGAGATGCTAATTACTTTTGTCACCATTAAAATTTTGATATCTGTTACCGTTTTTGAGTTATTTGCAAAACACTGTTATTTGACCCCTATGTTCTATTTTAAGCCATGGAGGCCACATTTTTTTTACAAATCAAAAATCCAAACAATAGAATCGTAGCATTAATGCTATTAAACAACTGTGCCAAGTTTGGTTGAAGTTGGATGTATGGTGTCAGACAAGTTCTTCTTCTTCTTCCATGTACGGGAGTAGAATCCTAAAGGAGTGTAGAACATCCCGGAACTTGTGCGCAAGTACAAAAAAAGTTGGACTTAAATAGCCAAACATTTTAAAATTTATGTTCAGAATATATATATATATATATAAAATAATGTTACTATTTTTTTTTTTATATTTTATAATATTTTGCTATATTTTTGGTTTAGAATACATATAAATAAAAACATATATACAGTAGTACAGTGGTATATTTATGGTCTGTATGTCACTGGAGATCCTTCAAATGTTAGAGTGGATAGACCACTTTTGAAGGATTCCAGGGATGATGACATACCTATGGATTCAGGAAGATTATTCCAATCTGATATTGTTCTTGGAAAAAATGAATATTTATATACATCCTTATTTGTTGATATTTGCCTGAATTTATGTTCCCCCCGAGTACGCCTGTCAGATCTATTTAACATATCTTTTGGAACTTCTACTAACACCCAATTGATTTTATATATTAATAAAGTTAATCTTGATTTTTTGCGCCTACTTTCTAAACTTTCCCATTTTAGAATATTTAACATGTTTGTGACTGCACCTGGAGATCTGTCTTTGTAATTATTCAGAACATATCTTGCAGCCTTTCTTTGAATTTGCTCAACCTGAGATATCTGATTATTTTTGTAAGGATCCCAAACTGGGGAGGAGTATTCAATAACCGGGCGTACAAGTGAAGTATAAGTAAGGTTTTTAACTTTTTGAGTACAATTTTTCATGTTTCTTCTTAAAAAGCCTAATGTTTTGTTTGCCTTGCAAGTAATGTTATTTATATGAGGCCCCCAGTATAGATCATTACTTATTGTTACGCCTAGATATTTACTTTCTTTTACAGATTCTAGGGTATGGTTATGCAGTTTATAATCAAAATTTGTTGGTTTAGTTTTTTTGGAAACATGAATTGTGTAACATTTTTCAGGATTAAAGTTCATTTGCCACTCTTTTTCCCATTTTTCTAGATTAGAAAGATCATTTTGTAATAATTTGGCATCCCTATCATTGTTGACTTTTCTATAGAGTAAACAATCATCAGCAAAAAGCCTAACGTTACAATTAACATGTTCTGGCAGGTCATTTATAAAAAGAAGAAATAGGGTTGGGCCTAAAACAGTGCCCTGTGGCACACCAGAGTCAACAGACAATTTTGAAGAATTCGTACCATTTAAAAGAACCTGTTGTCGCCTATCTGCCAAAAAATCTGCAATCCAATTTAAGTTTTGATTTCTAATACCATAATAATCTAATTTATGAATTAATCTTTGATGCGGAACTTTATCAAAAGCTTTAGAAAAATCTAATAATATAATATCGATCTTATCACCATTTGCTAAGGATTTAGCTAAATCTTGAATACTTATGATTAATTGTGTTTCACATGAGCGTTTACTACGAAACCCGTGTTGGCTATCATGAAGGATGTTATGGTTATCTAAATGCTGTCTTATATTGCTAGTTAATATATGTTCCAAAATTTTACAACATATAGCTGTTAAGGAAACAGGCCTGTAGTTGCTAGCATTATGTTTGTCACCTTTTTTAAATATGGGCACAACATTAGCTTGCTTCCAGTCTAACGGGACACAGCCCTGATCGATTGACTTTTGGAAAAAATAAGTCAAAAAGGGGGCAACTTCTTCTGCTCAGGTTTTTAAAAAATAAGATGGTACATTGTCTGGGCCAGTGGCCTTGTGGTTAATCTTTGAAATTCAGGGTAAAAGTAATGAAAAATGGTAAATTTTGACGCTTTAAGGGCCATAACTCCTAAAAGAAATGGTTCTACAGCTTTGACCTAATTACATGAAATGTAGATCTTGATGTGCTCAATCATATGCAATTTGAATTTTTAAAATATCTTGTATAGTTTACAAGATATAGGGCTAAATAAGTGCAAAATTTTGAAAAAAATCCAGAAAAAGGGCAATAACTCCTACATCGGTTGTTGGATCTTCTTGAAAATTTCAGGGTAGGT
The DNA here is from genome assembly GCA_963971305.1 of Arcuatula senhousia. NCBI lineage: Eukaryota > Metazoa > Mollusca > Bivalvia > Mytilida > Mytilidae > Arcuatula > Arcuatula senhousia. The sequence continues at coordinate 34,710,152 of OZ020308.1, forward strand.
AGATCTTGAGGTGTTGATCACTTTAACCCATGCCAGAATTTTGATATCTGTTACCGTTTTTGAGTTATTTGCAAAAAACTGTAATTTGACCCCTATGTTCTATTTTTAGCCATGGCGGCCATGTTTTTCAACGAATCAAAAATCCCCACGCTAGTTTTATATTACCTATGCTAATTAACAACTGTGCCAAATTTAAAAGCCATTGGACTTATGGTGTTAGAGGAGTTAACATTTGAAAAATGTTAACGACGACGGACGACAGACGACGGACGACGGACGATTGACGACGGACGACGGACGACTGACGACGGACGACGGACGACGGACGACGACGGACGCCAAATGATGGCAATAGCTCACCTGGACCTTCGGTCCAGGTGAGCTAAGCAAAGAGGCACCAATGGCGCATTCTGAAGCCAAACGTCCAAAAGAGCGAATGGAAAACCCGTCAACACAAAAAACACGCACGAACAAACTAGAAACACACAAACATCAACTGGCAATGGTGTCGTGGTCATTTGACATGGTGTCAGAGTCGTATGGTCACTGTCATGGTAACACGACATGGTGTCAGTTGCGTACACCATAACGCCAAGTATGTGAATACAGATAATATATACATGTACCTAGATGTTTTTCACTTATTTCATTTTCAATCATTTTTGGTCCCATAAATTATCTAAGAGTTGTCTTGATTTGCGCAACCAGGAAACATAAGACATGGTACCCGGGAGTGTCAATATAGCAGATTGCAGATGCATAGCTATTAAACTTCTCACTTGATATACATTTTCCAAACGCCTAAAGAGTTTTATGGTTCCAAAAAGTCTGCAGATCCGCTGTACTAGGAAAATGGGATCAGTTTCAAATGGAATTAGTTGCGTAGACAACATCCCTTACTGTCTATAAATATTAAATGCCTAGCTACTATACTTTTCACTTAATTTAGTTTCTCAAAAGCCTGGCAAAGAGGTATCTTGGCCCGAAAAACCTCGAAGTTGACAGAGTCGTTGAACCATGAAAATGGCAAACGGCATGGAGTTAGTTGCGTAGACCATACCCCCAACTGTCTGTATACTTTACCAAATATCAGATACCAAGCTATAATACTTGTCTAGTAATTAATTTTCCGCAAAAGCCTTACAATAAATTTACACCGCCGCCGTTGACAGAAAGAAGTTGTCTTGTCTTTAGCGACTAAAGTCGCAGGCGAAACACTTTATCTTCCCCAAATCGTCTTAAAGATAATAGGAGTTATACATTTTGCAGGAAAAGTTGTTTTTCTGATTTATTAATAGGTTAGCATTACACTTTATTTAAGAGTAAAAACCTGTGGAATAGCAAGATAGGTAAAATGTTGTAAATTAGCTCATTATGACCAACAGACCTGGGGTAATTGAAAATGTAATTGTAATTAGCCGTAATTAATTACATGTTTTCCATGTAATTGAATGTAATGTGTAATTGAGGCAAATCTGAATTACTTGTAATTGAAAGTAATGCATTACTTTGCATATTTTGCCTGTAATGCCAAATTACATTTCAATTACATATCATAATGCTTGTTCTAAATATTTGAAAAAAATGAATTTTGACACTAAATCAAAAAGGAGTATCATGATTATAGAAACATGATATTTTCTTCATTGGTCATCATTTTAAAATACAAAATATTCACATGCATTTGACCTTTTGGGTAATAAACATAAATTATTTGTTTATTCTGTGAAAGAAATGATTGTATTAGACTAAACAATGGAATGATTTTTTTTTAAGTGAATAAATATTTTTCATTTAAACAAACAGTTATTTAAATAACACCCAAGCCATTTAACCACTAAAACAACATAATCCCAAGCCCTGTGCACTAATTTTGATCATAAGACATTAATTAATCTTTAATCAGCAATAACAACAAACTGATTTCTTTTGTCCAGTGAATGTCAAATATCTTTTTGAAATATGGCTTCCAAAAAGAAAACTTTTTGGGTTGATTTGTCTTAATTTGTGTCATGAAGAAGTAGAGTGTTTCAAGCTTAATAGGTACTGTAATAATTTAGAATGTATCACAATTAGAAAATTAGAAAATTAAATAGCTGAATATTAATAAAATAGAGCATGTAAATTTATAAAACAAATACTGAAATGTTTCTTGTTCGCCCTGGAAGGAAATTGTAAGCTATGTTTGAGTTGCAATTTAATGCATGTATGACATGCATATTTTAAAACCTTGAATTGCTAGATGGCTTCTAATTTTCTACTTTTATTAAGGGGTTAGTTATGAATAAAGATGTATGAAATGGTTGCCTGTAACCAGTCAGGTTAAATAATTCAAAAAGAGTAATGTTTAAATTGTAAGCTTCATGAAAATTCATACGATGAAAAATCATTAAAATATTGAAATAAAAATACTTATTGCATAATTTGTTTAAATATTTCCCATAAAAATAATTCAAAAGTAATTAATTACATTGCCAAAGTAATTGTAATGTAATTAATTACTTTTCAAATTTTTGGTAATGTAATGTGTAACTTAGCTTAGAACAAATTACATGTAATTGAATTGTAATTAATTACATTTGTATGTAATTGACCCCAGGTCTGATGACCAATTCAACTTACAAAATACTTAATAGCGGGTTCATTGGCAAAAATATCACTATTTAAAATGTACATTCCCCTTAACTAACAAAATGGTGGACAGTTTCAAAGAAGATACAACAACAATATGACGAAGACATGATGATTAGATATTTCGTTAGCAAGTTGCTCAGAACAAATTACCTCCACAAAACGGGATAAAAAATTATTGTATGCACATCAACAGGATACATGTATACTACTCACAAACTATTTCTAAATTATGCTCAAAAGTTACAGATCAGTTGCTTCCATAAACTTTGTGACGGACTGACATACGGACACGAAATCGAGAATGAAACAAATCGCAGAATTTCCTGTCATTTTCTGATGATTCTACTCATTTCTTCCTTTTTAACATCCAATTGAAAATATGATTTGACTTCTTTGCCTTATAAAAACATTAGACGTATCTAAAGTTTGAAGTATCATCATTTCATCACCTTCTTAACGCTCAGTCTACCATTATATTACCGTTTTATACTGGTTAATTGACACCTCAACTGACAAAAAAGACATTAACCAACTCATCAACAGACTTTAACCGTCACATTTTTAATAAAAGGACGATTAACCATATATAAAATATTTATATGTTAAAATTTTAATAACCAATAATTTAGCTAATAAATAACCACACATTTTGGTACCAAATCTGTGATTTTTTTCTAAGAGACTTATCGATTTTTGGTGAAAACTTGTTTTTTAGTCCTTAATATTGCTGCTACTGTCTCTGCGCCTATTCGTTTTGTTTCAAACTGTGATGGCTTTCTGTCTGTGGAATAATTGGAAATTATGCTGAAATGAATATCATTTTGTCCTACGCTTTTTGTTTTTTGATTGGATACTTATTTCATGTAAAAAATAGACGTTTTCCAGAGAATTTGTGAATTAAATTTCAATTTTACTCTCAACAGACCTATTACCGACTCCATCAACAGACTCATTTCCCATTTAACTGCATATACAGGTAAATCAACAGACTTTTTCCTCGATTAACCGACTGTCTGGCGTGTAATTGCAAATATAAGATAAACAAAAGAAGGTTTATCTACTGGATTCTCTTCCAGATAAAGGGCTAAATAATTGGAACAACTCTTCAAGTATGTGTGGACTTTTATTTGAGGCGCAGTTGATTTTAAGCTATTGATGCTATTCACTTGCATGGATTTCATCGTAGAAATATAGAAAATATATTTTCAGCACTAACCAATTCGGATGTTCACGATGAAAAAGATAACACCAAATGAAGAAGAAAATTTAGAGGAAATTTGTGTCTGTTTTGGAGGAAATAGCACTGAGAAGACTCATGGACATGAAATAAGAAACACTCTTATTGTGTCGTTTTCATTTTTCTTTGTGTTTACTGCTTATTTTTCTATTCAAAATCTGCAAAGTAGTCTTAATCAAGAAGCTGGGTTAGGCGTTACGTCACTTTCGTTTCTGTACGGATCTATTATACTATCTTCGGTACTTGGACCGACCATTATCAAAATAATTGGCGGGAAACTTGCATTAGTGGTTCCGTGGATTTTGCATATAGTTTATACGCTGACCAACTTTTATCCCAGTTTTTATACGCTCATCCCCTCGTCTATCTTGCTTGGATTAATGTCTGGAAATTTATGGATCTCACAATGTGTATATATTACAAGAAACGCTTATTCCCTAGCAGATTCTAAAGGTCTCGACCATCATGCTACTCTGAGTAGATTAAATGGAATGTTCTTTACGGTGTACGAAATGACGAATATTTTTGGAAACATCATTTCTTCGTCTTTATTCTATTCAGACTCAGATGCAAGTAATTCGACACCTTCCGCCTATTGCGGAGTTGATGATTGCCCAGAACTGATCGGAAATGGAACAACACTATTAAAACAACCAGCAAAGGATCTATTATATACACTTTTTGGAATCTTTGTAGTTTTCGACGTGATTGGATTAATGCTTACAGCAACTTTTCTACCTCCCCTACCAAAGAGTATTTGGTCTGAGACGGCGACCATACGCCAGTCCGTGGTTTCCTGTTTCGCAACATTAACTACAGACTATAAAATGTTTCTCCTGGTGCCCTTTATTTCCATGATGGCCTTCGAACAGGCAGTTCTCTGGACAGATTTCACTAAGGTTTTCATTTTTATTTTTACATTTATAATGTTAAATATATATTTAAATTTATCATACATTTAGCTTTGATACCTTTAAATTTGTACGTGCGTAACAGCCGTTAATTTACGAGCCATATCTTGAAAAGGGACTTTTATTTCCATAACAAGCCCTCGCGTGCACAAAAGTGGGCAAATATGGCCATATCAAGACCTCGCGTGCACAAAAGTGGGCTAATATGCCATATCAAGGTCTAGAGCCTCATTTTAGAATTTGACGTCACAGTATATTTATATCTTTATTTTGTTTGCTGAAAATGTATGATAAAAAGTTTATGACACAGGGTTTTCCATATCAGGTCCCATATCATTCCTCGACCCATATAAGGTCTCGGCTACCACCTCGACCTAATATGGGAGTCTCGGAATGATATGGGACTTGATATGGAAAACTCTGTGTAATAATCTATATTTATCATATATTTAGTATAAAATACAGCCTTTTTGCATATGTGATACAGCAACATGGATTCTTCCTGTATCACAATTCTTCCAGCCTACCCTTTATCACATATCCTATATTGCATTGTTTCCCTTTATCACACCCCCTTTATCGTACCCCTAAACCTTTATCACACCCTTTACCAATATCAGCACTCTTGGGTTGAAAAATATATGATAAAGTGTATAATACGTGGTGTCATCATTTTCTAAGCCTAATCTTTATCACATACCCTACATCGCATGGTTACCCTTTATCACACACCCTTTATCGCACCCCTAAACCTTTATCACACCTTTTACCAATGTCAGCACTTTTGGGTTGAAAAATATATGATAAAGTGTATAATACATGGCATAATCCGTATCATATGCTGTATCGTCCCTCGACCAATATAAGTCCTCGGGCCTACGGCCCTTTGGCTGATATTGGGGTCCCGGGATGATACAGCATATGATACGGATTATGCCATGTATTTTTCTCTATATATATAGCATTTTTTTTCAGTTTATGATTACTAGTATATCAAAATAGGTAAGTTGTACTTAGCGAAGAATTTAACTTAACACTGGTATATTCTGAATAAAAAAGAACTTTTTATAAGGTATTATTCTGTCTGAAATGTTTTAAAAAAAGCTGAGCTCTAATTATATTGAAAGACATGGAAATTACATTATTTCTTACATTTTTCTTGTAAATAGCACTAGAACGCTTTATGAACTGTTTAATTTTTGCACTTATATTGAAGTTCAAATTATAAACTCGAGACAGTTCTGCTCTAAATAATATGCATGTACTTAGTTTGATCTAGAATCAAACGAGTACAAAAGGAGCATTAGAATTAGTCAAAAATGAACAGACGAAAAGACAAATCGAAAAAGAAATTAAAAATTCAACAAAGCAATCAAAAGCCAACCAAACAAACAAATCTGCAATCAGAAAACTTAGGTGCTCCGGAAATATAAGCATTTCCTGCTTGTTACAAAACATCCTTGGCCAATATTACCCTTAAGCTCTTTTGTGTTTAAAAATTGGCATAATTGTTCTTTCAGTCTTACATAAGCTGTCCTGTCGGAATCAAGATGGTTGGCTTCATCATGGCGGCCTATGGTGGTACAACGACAGTTTCTGCACTTCTGACGTCAAACCTGGCAAAGTACTCCGGTCGTCACTTCCTGTTTGCCATTGCAATCATTATCCAGATGGCGGTTTTTGTCGCCATCTTCGTTTATAAACCAACGGGAGAAAAAGACATTCCTTATCTATTTGGTATTGCAATAGTTTGGGGTCTCGTTGAGGGTATCTGGCAAACACAGTCAAATGGTATGGTTATATTTAACTCGTATACATTTTTAGAAAATATCTAATTTTCTGAATGTAAAGATAATAAAATTTAAGATTTCTTTTTTGAAAGAGCCAATCACAAGTGTTCTTGAACGTGCATGTTGCATTCTTTTCACAACTTCTATAAAGTTAATATATATACTTACCTAAAGATTTGTGTTTAATTATTTACATCGTTAAAAAACTTTCAAATACCACCCCTAGTAACGTGAGTTCATGTAAAACCAAAACAAAACAGAATCCTTGCTTGTTTACTCTCTTCTTCACTGGACAAAACATATCCCATTTAAATGCCGGACCAAAACCAAATCTACGTGAATCTTGGTAAGTTTTGCTCATCTCTTGTGAACTCTTCCATTGAACATTGAAGCGATAATAAAATGAATATGAAATGATCGTGATCAGTCGGTCGTTAGGGTAAACGGGATTCATCAAGCACTTGAGAATAATTAATGCTTGAAAGGCGCAACTCCAACTCGGGATTTGCAGCAATTTTTTTTTCTTTGTGGAGAACCTTTCATTTGCGCATGGTTATTCATACAATACACTTAAGAAGCTGACATACACAGAGAACTGAATTGCTACTTTATACATCGTAATGGCTTTGTTGGCAAACCGGCCTGACATGTACACGACATTCAGTACCCGTGCGAAAGTTATGCTGTTAGTAAACTATAAACCAGGAGATTAAAACAAAATATTATCATATTTTAACATATTTCATTGCGTATAAAGAAATAAAAAATAAAACTTACCGATTTTTTTTCGGAGATCGAAAATGCCTTGTATATGATGCAAACCATTCAATAGAATATGCACTATGTAAACCAACTATTGACTGATTGACTGTGCAAATAACACCGCGATAAATAACAATGTATGATCAAAACGCTTTTGAAATGTTAAATTCTAAAGCCGTATTTAGAAACATACTATCGACCAAAAATGTATGTAGGCTAGGTGCAACAAAACTAAACTGTAAATTGATATAATTTTTTTAAAGTGAATTTAGTGTAAGGTTTTACTCCCATTTGCTGAACATGGGCCGCAAAGGGCGGTCAATTATAATAGTGAAGTAAGTGGTGTACTGTGAGGACACAAACTGTTTATAAACCCCATTGCAGCGGCAAATCACTTCAAAATTTACAGTTCCTTTGTTTCCCACCCAACCCCATATCTCAATTATCATCACCATTTCATGTTCATTTTATCATCCTTTTCATGTTCATCGCCTGTAAATAACCTTTATAGCGTGGTAAAACACCAACTCACTCACTCACGCTTGGTGTTATTGTATTCAGTGTCTAATGTTTGTCTTTAATTTATCTCTTCAAACGTGTGATCGACCCCGTGCCTTTCCTTAATTCTCTCGTGCAACAAAATATGACTACGAGAACGTTTGCGACCGAGGAATGATTTTAAGGTGCCTGAGGCATTCGCCGAGAAGCTTTTTCTCATTTTTGCTGAAAGAAGCAGAGGTACCAATGGGGTATCCGAATGTCAAAAGTCCGAAAGGGCAGAGACAAAACCAGTTAACACCAACAAGAACGGGACAAAAACAGACAACATGTAAAACATGGAAACACAAAATACTGAATATCAATCAACAACGCGAACTCAGGGATGTTTTATTTTCGAAAGATGTACTATTTAGCGATTTGTAAACTTTTTTATGACTGAGTTTATCGGCTCACTTTTGCATGTTTGAATTTCCTATTGTTTGTCGCAAATATAGCTAAAAAATGTTTTTACAACAGTCAACCCCCTTATACAGCGAAAAAACAACGGGCCAATTGCAGAACCGCGAGCAGCGCCTACTGGCCTCGTTGAAGGCTGCTGGCGGTCGTCCATTGTGGTTTTTTTCTGAATTGCAGCTTGATTGTGGGCTGTGTCACGCACACTTATTCCACATCTTATTATTTTCTATTTTACAGTATTTTTGTAATTGTACCATGTGATGTTTCTTTTCTTCTAATTCCAGCTCTGGTTGGTTATTTGTTTCCCGACAACCCAGAACCAGCGTTTGCGAATTACCATTCTACCAAAGCTGCCAGTTTCACGACATATTTCGCCATAAGTACTGTATTGTGTGTACGGACGAAACTGATTCTAGTTATATCCTTGTTGTCAGTGGCAACGGTTTTATACGTCATATTGGAGGTCAAAGTTCATCTAGAAAGGAGAGGGTCGGCGGATGTTACTTAATCGAACTCAAAGAAGTTTTGAACTGATATATTTTGATGAATTTGAGTTTGACATCTCATAAGGCAGCAACCATTTACAATTCGGGGAGGGGGTATGGATTTTTTTGAAAAAAAAATATTTTGTTTACATTTTTTTTTTGGAAAAAAATAAATTGACCTTGACCAAGAAAGAAAAAAATAAATTGTTTTGGTGGGCCTGTTTTGGGCTACACAGCGTAAACGAAATTGCGAATAAAAAATTGTTTTCGGTGTCGTTCAAAAAAAAAGTATCGTCTTCGAAAAATTTTGAAAAAAATAAATTGTCTAGGGGATAAAATGAATACCCCACCCCCACCCCCCCCCCCCCAACAATTTCAAATGGTTGCTGCCTAAGGGCTTAAAGATTGCATTGAATCAATTAAAAATAATTTTACATGTCATAAATTCAAAATGTGACTATTTCCTTTGTAAAATTCGACCGAAAGAAGTAAGCCGAATAATATTAATAACATTAGTGCTTGACCTGTTATACCCCCGCTTCGAAGAAGAAGGGGGTATACTGTTTTACCCTTGTCCGTCCGTCCGTTCGTCCGTCCGCCCGTCCGTAACATAATTTCCGTTACAGTTTTCTCAGCAACTACATGACACAGAGGTCTGATATTTTGAGTATAGCTTTATCCTATAGTACCATATGGTGTATACCGATTTCATGCTCCTAGGTCAACTACTGGCTGTTTACTGAATTCTTCGGTTTTAACACATAGTGTACATACATTCAAAATTTTCGTCACAGTTTTCTCAGCAACTTCTAGAGATAGAGGTCTGATATTTTGCATATAGGTTTATCCTACAGTCCTACATGATGCATAGCGATTTTATGTTCCTAGGTCAACAACTTACTGTTTACCGAATACTAGTAATTTAATTTTTTCACATAGTGAACATGAATGCAAAATATTCGTCAAAGTTTTTCTCAGCAACTACAAGAGATAGAGGTCTGATATTTTGCATATAGCTTTATCCTATAGTCCCATATGGTGTATAGCGATTTTATGTTCCTAAGTCAACTATTTCATGTTTACCGAGTATTCAAACTTGTATGCATGGCATAGTTTGGGGAGCGGGGGTATCACTAGTGAGCATTAGCTCACAGATTTACTTGTTTATTTATGTTTTTTTCCTTTACCCGTACTCTTGGTGACATGCAGCTATTTGAAAATTTTATGTTTGGTATAAAACGTTTATATTTCATATTACAAATTAGTATTGGGCTGACAGTAAGTTTTAAATGTTTGAAATTAGTTCGTACCACGTGGTTCGTACACTTTATAAAATACGACGCATCTACAACACAAAAGTTTTAATATTCTTGTACCTAAGAAAAAAGTCATCCTCTTAGTGCGATTTTTCAAGTTATGATAAGTTGAGTGCATTACACCTAAAGCAGAAACGCCCCCTGTTTTGCGTTATGATGACATGTATTGATGACATTGATTACTTTATGCAAGGTATTTCTTAATATATTTATTTTTCTTAAAAAAATGCAAAGGTGTATTGTTAAAAAGCCTATTGCACTAAGAATGAGTTGTTGCAATGTAAATTAAAAAGAATTTTCTGTCGTCAATTATATCTTAAATGCGCCGTTTTAACCTGCACTTTCGAAAGTGGATTGTCCTTTGCGGAGCCAAGGTTGCGAATTAGCCCGCAGCAGAACCTAGCTTGTCGTAAGAGGCGACTACGGGTCTTTTGATTCTTATTCTCGGTTAGTGGTCAGCCCACAGGGCAACCAAGTGTGTAGCCTTATTGGCTGAACTAGGGGCCCTCGTCCGCGGGAATTGTCAGGTTTATATAACGGAAACCTAACCGTTGGCAACAGTGAGCCAATGTGTGTGGAGAGTGTCATGCATGTAAAAGACCCCTTTGTTGACCGCAAAGTAGTGCACCACATATAGGCTAAATGTTCCACCCCTACAGTTCTCTCCCCTTTTCCAGTGGTCTTTAAAATGTATTGTTTCTTTGATTCCCACACAACCCTTTGTTTTTCACCATCATTCCATCTTCATTTTATCTTCTTCCTTATGGTCATTGCCTTTATATAACCTATATATAGTTTTGCAAAGGCATGAATCACCTACTCGCTCACTCGAAGGGGGAACGGGGCCGGGTCAGACAGTCCAGTCCGTTCGTCATACAGTAGCCTTAGGGTAATCAGAGTAGTATCATCTTAAATTGAAATCAAAGTACCGTTGGTACCGTGTACTTGGAAGTAACATTTGAACGATGGCAAGCGTTTTGATTTCGACAGAAGAAGGCAATTACTTAATTTAAATATATCTTTATTTATGTATGAACCACGCTTTTTTTCAACGATATGAAATCGATATAACTACATGTATTTTTCGGTAACTTTTATCTTAGAAAATCTAAAGTTTAATTATAAAGCATTAATGGTTTAAATTTCTATAATTTGTATAATCCCGCTAAAATATATTTCCCCATCGCACAGATGACTAAGGTCACGTGATACACAACGGAAATGTATATAAAAAGTTTTAGTTATAAAAAGGTTATGGAAAATATCGAAAATGCTATATCATCATTTAAAATGAACATGTAAACTGTAGGGGCTATAAAAAATATAGATTAGAAAGTTCGTTTGCCAAAAAGAATAAACACACTTCTACCGAAAAGCGAATGTACAATAGAATACGTTGTACGTCGGTCTCGGGAAAAACGAAACGCGGATGGATTTCCGAAATCATTACTATACTTTGGAAAGTAAAAATGGATGCCGTCGATCCTAAACAGGAAATAGGAGTCCAAAATGGTAAGAAAATGCTTAGAGTATACAATTTATCTTATCAAACAAACAAACCATATTTCAAATCAGTCGTATGTACGCGTACAGTTCAGAAGAAAGTTTGACAAACATTTTCGTACGGACGGACGGATTTACAATGTGCAAACGAACATGAGTAAAACCAAATGTACCACGTCTTTGTGTCTTAAACTATATCTTCCTGCACAATAACGACATACACATGTACAGATTCCCTTATCTTATTTTCATGTGTTGTCATTGGCTCTTTTGTGTGTGTGTGTGTGTTGCAACACGGGTCAAAACTTCGCTTGGTATTTTTTTTTGTTATTTGTTTTTCTTTTTAATTGAGTTGGGTTTTTTTTCAAAGTGAAACTGCATACTGAATTCGATAATTAAATGAAATATTCATTTTAATAAATAACATGTCAAACACCACAAATAACACTTTACAATGACGTCTTTATCAAATATTTTCACCTTATTGCAATTTTACAAATTTGGACAATGTATTTATAAGTTGTCCTAGACTGGCTCGGATCGCGTTAAAAGTTCCCATCATTTGATTCATAGAGTTGCTAAATTGTGCCATTATTCCTAACTTCTGTTGTTGGGAGTATTGTTGTTGTTGTTGCCGCTGTCCCCCTCCCATTTGCATTTGCTGGTTAAACATATTGTTTTGTCTCCTTCTAGGATTTGGTTGATATTGGTTACCGCCATTGTAACCCATTCCTCCTTGGTTAGCTGGCATGGAAATTGCCGCGGCGCCCTCAGGTTTTAGCGCTTGCATCATGTTAGATTTGGCCGGTGCTTTTGTTGTTTGTGGGTGCTCTGGCGGTTCGTATTCTACTGCAGGTTGTTTCGCTGCCTTTTTTCCACCCGCAGCTCCACCTTGTGCTGCATGTTGGCCACCACCTCCACCTTGACCTCCATTATTTCCCATCATGCCATGGCCCATCATTCCTCCATTTCCTCCCATCATGCCTTGTCCATTACCCATCATTCCATATTGAGGGTATCCACCTCCCATCATTCCGTTCATATTTCCTGCCATCATATAATTAGGAAGTGGAGGAGGGTTAGTTGGGCCTCCAAATGGACCGTTCATAGCTGCAGCGAATTCCGGAGGGACAGGGCCGAGGTCCATGTTACTCTGAGCACCACCCATTCCTCCTGGAGGATTCCAATTTCCTCCGGCACCTTCAGCGCCCCCACCACCTGACCACTGGCACAAACATGATGGCAGAAAGACAAGGGCAAAACTCAACATCATCTGAAAAAAGGGAGGTAATGAATAAATTTGTAATGATGGATACTATTTGAATGTAGAATCAATGTTCTATTAGCCATGCAATATATTCAAAAAAGTTAGCTGCTTTCAATGTGATCAATGGTCGCAGATGTTGACTGGGTAATAACCGCTGCTGGTGGACCCGAGGTCCTCGAGGGTAATCACAAGCCTGACCGTCAGACTTGTATTACACGATTTACCATAACATTTCTAATATTTTTGTTGCTGAAATTTCCTATTGTTAAATTAAAAATTGATTAAAACACCAGGTTTCTTTCCTAGTAATGCACACGGTCGATATCCTCGGTGCTGGAATTGGCTTCTTTGTTCGAACGTTTTGGTTTTGAGTACTTTTCGTTTTCAACAGTTTTGGAAATTGACCTTCCAATGTTTTGATTTAAATGCTACTGATGAGAGGTAACTCCTTGAAATATCGATATATGACCTCATATATAGCATATTCAAAATAACCGTTTATACCCGCGTTTTGGTATTTGTAATTTTGACCATATATACATAAAATAATGATGCAAATACATCATAGCTATTAAATTAACCGTGTAAATTTAAAAATTGTCAAAAACTATGGAACTTCCTATCCAGGCCAAAATTGATCTTATGACATAAGCTGGTCTCCAATTCGGCATGTTTTGGTTTATTTCTTTATTTTATGATCTTTTTGAAAGAAGCTGAGAGGTACCTTTGGGCCGTCTAATGTCAAAAGTCCGAAAGGGCAAATACAAAACCAGTCAACACAAACAAGAACTGCACGAAGAAACACAAGACAAAAAACACATAAAAACAACTGAAAAACAATCAACAACATAAATAGAGTGAACTTAAGTGCTCCGGAACGGTAAGCAGTCCCTGCTTGTTGCAACACACCCGTTGCGTTGGTTACGTTCGATTCAGTGTGTTAAATCCAGAAAAGGAAAACAAAACAAAACCCTATGTTGAATTTGGCTTTTAAATTTTGGATAGATCTTTTCTGTAGAATTCTTTTATTGTCGAAACGCATCGTGCGCAGTTTTAAAATGTTCACTTAGTTGTACATGTATTTTCATTTCGCGTGTGAATTTCTTATATTGAACGTGTATTTTCCCCTGAAGTTTATGAAATACTTCACTTTTGCGTTACACTTGCATGATTGAAGTATTTGTTAAATATTATTGCTTGGTATTTTGTGTTTCAAATTGATTCGACTGTAAAAATAAATGAACAACGGCCATGCACTCATGCTGTCCAAATTACCTTTTAAATCTACTCTACGAAACTATGTGCTGTTTAATCATTGCGGCTATAGTATCTCAATGCCGAATTCCAACAAAGAAGCAGAGGTACTAGTGGATCATCCGAATGTCAAAAGTCCGAAAGGACAGAGACAAAACCAGTAAACACCAACGAGAAGAGGACGAAAAAACAGACAACATAAAACACAGAAATACAAAACGACTGAATAGCAATCAACAAGTAACGAGAGTGAACACGGGTGCCCCGGAAGAAGTTAAATGTATAAAACTCTCAGACAAGCGTCTTGCAAACAATCTTGATAAAAAAATGTTCTAAGAAATTATTACTTACGCCTTTCTTAAAGCTCAGTTGCATTTGCACTGCATTTTAAACTCTTTACACAAAAAAAATCGAACAATGAAAACCACAAGAGAAGAACTCAAAAACCAGCATGGAGGATATCTACCATGTGCAATTCAATGCAGAAAACCTATGTCGGTTTTTTTAACAAATTCTAATTTCAATATGAATAAATAAAAACAATTTGTAACCGTCCGTGAAAACCACAAAATACAAGAATTATGAATAAAAATGAAAATAGTGAGTAAGTGAGTGAGTGAGTTGGTGTTTTACAGCCGTGCAACGCTATGTAGGTTATTTACAGGGAAAAATGAAAATAAGAACGATACTTAGTAATTGGCTTTGTGTTACAAAATCTAAATACAAAGCCAGCTTGGCCAATTTGGCTTCAATGTATATAAATAAGAACATGAAAGCTTATTAAGATCTTAACGTAAAAGTAAGAAATTCTATTCACTGGTGTGCAAATGAATGACATGAGAATTAAAAGGAGCTTGGAAAATACATAAAAAAGTCTTTATCTTTCGAAGACTTATCTAAAGCCATCATGCTTATTTTCAATGACAAATTATTATTACAAAGTGTTTTTTTAGATCTACGATGATTAACATTTTGGTCCTTTTTATCAAGTTTCTAAGCACAAAAATCAAACCAGCAGTTTATGAAATAAGCATATTAGATTAGCTGAAGAGTTTGTTTTTATTTTTGACTTCCTTTGCACAAAACTCCGAAAATCAGAACATTTCTTATCCGTTCTTCGAAAACACTACGTGCTCGATAAAAGGCATTGGGCTGTTTTAATATATTTTGTCAAAGGCTTACTTTATTCCTCACAAAAAATTATAAATGGGTCCATTTTTTTATATATTTTTTTAATAATTGAATTACTTCTTACAAAAACATATTAGAAATTATACTGGAAACCCTTTCCACACAAATTCTTAAACTTTTTATTCCCAACATATCAATTAATTGGAATATAATTAATCGTTTCCATTTATTTTATTTCTTTGAGCAAAAAGCTTAATACATATATAAACCTACCTTTTGGTAATGGAGGACCGTCCTAGAACATTTACCCTGTGATTAATGGCGAAGTCGTCACGACAAGAGACGGGCCATCATGTCAATGTCTCAGACTGCCTTCTGAATATCAATAAAGGCATTGGGACAACAGAGGCTTATTGAAATAACATGGAGTTAACGTCATGTTAAGTTCATTAACTAAATTAATTAAAGAAAGTGATAAGGGATCTGTTTATAGATTCAGTTTATTTCATGCAAATTTATACTGCTCTGCAATGAAATATATCTTTATTAAAGACTGTAAACAGCATGTTTGTCTATTTTTACATTAAAGACAGATGTTTTTAAATTATTACCTGTTTCATTATCATACTAGTATTTAGATACAATCTCTGAAGTTAAATTTAAGAACTTGAAGTTCTCGGTAATGCTCGGACTTTTAAGCCAAAAGGTTAACTAACTCGATTGTAGAAATTCAATACAAGTGATCAATTGATAAAACTAAAAGAATCTTCGTTTAAATTTGCAGTAAAATTAAGAAATGCAAGGAATAGTTAGTAAGTTATTGCTTTTCTCCTTTACAGCACATATTCGGCTCTATCGGGAGGATGATAATGATGAAGGGGAGGAAATAGGGACACAACCAATCGGGGATCAGAGTCTAGACTGCCAGTGGAAAAAGTAGAGATGGGTTGGATTAGACAATCAGAACCCTACTGGTCCAACTCTCATCAAGACCTGCAGTTGCGGGAAGAACAGACCAAAAAGTTTGTATGCGTAGGCTAAATGGAAAACTGCACTGGTCCTACACAGGTACTTGAGTGTTTTCCTCAATATCAAAATAAATAAAGGCATTTCAAAACAGATAAAGAAGCCAACATCAATATTATTACCCGTTTCTACTTGATAAGAATATAGTTCAAGCACCTACAGATTCGGACAATTGTAAAGAACTGTCACATTATCAGTTTAAAATGTATAGTGAGTATGAGTGAGTGAGTGAGTGAGTGAGTGATTAAGTCAGTATACTACGTATAGGTTGCATTAGGACGAAGAAACAGAAGGGTGACAACATGATTAACATATTGATAATGAGACATATAGGAGTGGGAGGAAAACGAAGAAACAGCAGCAAAAAAACATTGAAAGCCAGTGAAATAAAAGTAATAACAAAATTACAGAACTTTGAGGATCAATCTTAATGTCCAAGAGAAAATACAAAACATGGAAGACACATCAGAAAAAATATAAATCGCAATGGTCCTGACCTGGTTCAGGCATTTCAAATGAAAGGGGAGAGAGGTGTATATGGGTGGGGAATTAAGCCTATGCTATGCCTTAGACCTTGAAAATAATTCGTTAGTTCAGTAAGATTTTAAATGCCTAGTTCAATGTTAGCAGCGCGACGGCCGGTTTGTTGTAACAAGCAGAAATGATTACCCTTCCGGAGCACGAGACTTCATTCGTTTGATCGCGTTGTTGTGTGTAGAATGCTATTCAGTTGAATTTGTGTGATTTATGTTGTCTGTTTTCCAGTACTGTCTTCATTCGTGTTAATTGATTTTGTTTTTGCCCTTTCGGATTGTTGACATTTGAATGGCCATTGGTATCACATTGTTACTTTCTTTCTTGTTATGTATGTTGTCAATTCACATTCTTTATTGCTATTAAAATGTTTAATTTGCATTGAGTAATATACTAGTACGTAATTGGTAAAATAAAAGAACTTGTGACGTAAAAAGAAACGTGATGATACGTATGGCATTGTTTCTAAAGAAGATTTCTGACTAAATTATTATTTGACCGTTTTTTTCATGTTTTTTATTAATATCTAATGTTAAACAAGATTTTTTATTAGAAGCAGTTACAACTTTTTTCTTGTACTTTAAACAAAATGTTAAACAAAAAATTGAAGTATACTTGATTCTTTTATGATTCATAGATGGTATTTTCTTCTATAAATGGCAACTTTAAACATGATGGAGTGATAGGCGCACGTTTCACATTTATAAATATATTTAAATTGTAAATTAATTACATGCAAACTAAATTTCTAATATGTGTTACGTCAAAGAACAATTCAAACCATGATTATATATCATGTTTGAACTACTTGATAACAGATATAGGTCGACATGTGACAGGTGATGATGACAGTATCAACGAATTTAAAGATAGATCTGGGATCGAGCGTTCCCATTTTCTTTTTTAGCTCACCTTGCCGAAGGCGAAGGCAATGTCAGCTTTTGCCACCACTTGGCGTCCGTCGTCCGTCGTCCGTCGTTCAACTGTAAAAAAATCTTTTTCTCTGAAACCGCTTAGTCAAATGTTATGAAACTTGGTAGGGTTGTTCTGTAGTATGTCCTCTACATAACTATGGTTCAATAGTTTGATTTGACAAAAAACTTGGCCGCCATGGCTAAAAATAGAACATAAAGGTAAATTGCAGTTTTTTTGGCAAATTTCTCAAATACCGTAACAGATATCAAAATTCTGGCAGGGTTAAAGTGATCAACACATCAAGATCTACCTGCCCTGAAATTTTGAAGAAAATCCGACAATCGCTGTAGAAGTTATTGCCATTTTCTCTTGATTTTTTTTTCAAAATTTTGCACTTTTTTAGACCAATATCTTGAAAACTATACAAGATATTGGAAAATTAAACATTGCATTTGGTTAAGCACATCAAGATCAACAAAAGTTGTAACAGAGTCAAAGTTGTAGGACTGTTCCTGTAGGAGTTATACCCCTTGGATCGTAAAAATTGACCATTTTCACAGCTTTTTGTTCAACTGTTCAAAAATCTTCTTCTCTGAAACTGCTTGGTCAAATGTGATAAAACTTGGAAGGGTTGTTTTGTAGTATGTCGTCTACAAAAATATCGTTTGCAATGTTTATTCGACAAAAACATGGCCGCCATGGCTAAAAATAGAACAGAAGGGTAAATTGCAGTTTTTTTGGCAAATTGCTCAAAAAATGCTAACAGATATTTAAATTCTGTTTGAGTAATAGTGATCAGCACAATAAGATCTAACTTCCCTGAAGTTTTGAAGAAGATCTGACAATAGTTGTAGGAGTTATTGTCCTTTTTATTGTTTTTTTTTTAATTTGCTCTTTTTAGACCAATATCTTGAAAACTATACAAGATATTTGAAAAATTTAAATTGCATATGATTAAGCACATAACGATCCTAAAACTATGTAAGGGGTCAAAGTTGTAAGACCTTTTCTTGATAGCAGTTGTTTCCCTTAGAACATAAAAAATGATAATTCCACAGAGTAGCAGTCCTTTGCTAAAATATTCAGCTTATAAGTATATTTGAATACAAGGTGAGCGATTCAGGCTCCTGGGAGCCTCTAGTTTTTTGTTTTGGTTTTTATTTTTTACTTTTATTTTTTTTTTTTTTTATGACCTCCTAGGGAATTTGTCCATCAACCATACGAAATGTTTGATTGCTGCTTGCATTATGTACAGTTAAAAAATACTACCTAATAAGACACTAGTACTAAAGCAGACCGTATCGTTTTACTGATCAATTTGGTTTTGCTGTATTCCAATATTTCTTAGATCAGTTACACCTGGATCAAACTCCGAAACGTCGGAAACCAAAAGTGCCGAAAAAAAGAGCTCGTTTCTACATCCCTTCTTGAGCACTTGCGTATAACTCAAACTTAGACATCTTACCAGTGACGATATGTGTGCGTGTTATTTCGATTGATTGGTTGATTAATTTTGTGTTTGCTATGTGTCCTGAAAGCTTTCGATCACCATCAAGAAGTTACAAAAGAACAGAAAAAGACACACAGTGCAATACAGGACCGTTAATCTTTATTATGATGATAGACGATAAAAAGATGAGGAATAAGTGTACGCAACACACAATATTAAAGAAATGGCAATTTAAGAAAATCACGATTGAAGACAGCCAGCAGTCTTCATAGGCGGATCCAGGGGGCTTGGTGGCCTGGGCCCCCTTTTTGGTGGAAAAATTTGGTTGAATATATAGGAAATCATTGAAGCGTGCATGATCAAAGCGGGCCCCTCTTAGGCCAGTCAGTGGGCCCCCTCTTTTCAGAATTTCTGGATCTGCCTCTGGTCTTCAGCATGACCAGAGGTCACTGTTCGCTGTCTTCCATTGACCCAAGACTAAAAATAAAATACATAAGATTCAAACTTGATTATCAACGAAAGACCCATTTCTAGACATAGAAAAAAAACACCAGACAGTTGACAGGGACAAACAAAAGCTTTGACAAGGATTCCTGGCTTAGGACAGGCACATATAAAATGAAACAATATAACCGGAGGAAATCACCGACCAGGGGCAGGTTACTGACAAATCTAACAACATACAGGCGTCCAAACTGTTTTGTAAATTACAAGCAAGAGTAGAACACCTGTTTGCGTTATTGGCTAGTGGTCAATAGCGTGGTATTGAAACCAGCGTCTTTGTGAACAAAAAAGCAATTTTTGGAATGTACTGCTACATTGGTGACGCAATACCGAAGTCACTGTAGTCGACATCTAGGAATGATCTTCGCAACCCCAAAAAAATATCGTAAACAAATTAGTTTGTTCAATGTTTGACCCGCCTTCCCGAAAACCATTTCAATGTAGAGGTGAACTCGTCGTCAATGAAACAAGACCAACTACAAGAACACACATGGGAAAAATAAACAATGTCAAAGCATTTCAAAACAATTGTTCATTGCGTGGTGTAACTCCGAAAAGAAAAAAAAATGACACTTTGCCTTGTTATATATCCGGTCGTAAAAGGTTTTACAGGCAATAATAAATATCTAATAGTATCCGGTGGTGAATTGGCGAAAAACTGTGTCTTGCTTTGAGTACTTTCAAGACAAAACCCACTTTAGGAAATGTAAACGAAAATATTAAAATTAATATTAGAATATCTTTTACATATGTACATGTATTTCTTGAATTAATGTGCAATATTTTCATGTAGTTGTTTTTGTAAAATAATTAAATTGTCATCATGAAAGTGACAGAACCATGTCAGAAATCTCACGCTAGTGCATTAATTGAAAGATATTCTGTAAAACAATAGAGGCGGTAATTAATTATTTTTAATTGTCTTGTTTTCTACCATTGATTGGTCTTTTTTGCTTTAGTCGACCAGTCAGTGGGGTCAGAACGTAGATGTAAACACGGACGCATTGGTATGTATTTTCTTATTATTGTTTTAGCAATATATTTTTTATTATATTCTTATAGTTTAAAACGATTTCTGATCGCATGCATCTATTATTCCATTTATTTGTAAATCTGATGGTTAACTCTTTTAATAAAATATGCCAAATGTTACTCAAAGCTTTTTAATTAAACGTTAGCATAATCTCGAAATAGCATTATGTAATGAAAAAAAATCATAACCGCCACGTCTTTAAGTTTTTTGGTTAGTTCGGTAAAACATTCATTGCACTTAAATGCTATCAAAATCATAAACGTCTTTATACAAGTTTTAAACTTATAAGTATGAAGAATATGAATCTATATATGTTAACTGAGACCAAACCATAAAACTAAAAAACACCGATACAAACAGTAACACAACAGCTGATAGAAATGAACAGAGTGCTTTGCATGGGTAATCGGTTTCCTATATGTTTGGCTGTAATGACGTAGTAATAGCTAGCACCCGTATAAAGGTAAATACTATATTTGGCCGTAGATTCGATAAATACAGTTGTACACATTCTTTTCCTTTTAGTTTGAGTAATAAGGAATATGGATAAAACCTTTTTACTATTGTTTGCTGCGTTCGTGGCGTCAACATCCGGGCAAACCTTTTGGGACTCTATTGGTGAAGGTCAAACGTCTTCTCCAAATGGCGGAACCACTACTCCAACAGCCGACCCATTAACCACGACACCGGGGAGCACAACCATGATGGAAGCCCAAACAGAACCCATGCCTGCAGCTAAACAAGCAAGCAAAAGGAAAGGACCTGCATCAAAAAAGCCGAGAAACGTGATTAAAAAGGTTCGAAACGAACAACAAGGTGATACTTTTTCATACCAGGATTACAAAACGAACTCAAACGTCAATACGCCTTTGGTCGGTCAGGGTTTAGAGCAGGAACAAAAACCTTTAGTCAGTGAGCCAATAAGTTTATATATTGATCAGACTGACTTTCATGGTCAGCAAACTGCCAATTCTATTTTTGAAAGCGCAGTTCAGAATGCTTTCAACCCACAGAACGAAAATATGGCAAACGCATATGAGCCTACATTTATGGAGCTAGCTAATCCAAACTATTTTGCTGCAGCATTACCGGATCACTCAAACAGTGTTCAAATCGAAGGTGAAATAGGCCCCCAGAATTCCGCAGGTCAAGGACAAAAGACCGGAAATATGATCGACGTTATACCACTGGACACGAATCTTCCAACAAACGATCAAGTGTCTGGACCAAATGAAGCATCGTCGACATCACACATCTCGGGGACGAGATCAGGAAGTGATATTGCAAATACTAAATCGGAGAGTAAAAGCACAGAGATGCAAGGCGAGGCTATAACTACGTCACAAAATGGTAGTAGAGGGACTAAATCAAGAAGAGTGAGGATAATAAGCGGAAAGAGTGCTATAGAAAGCAGTGGTCAAAATGTTATTGACAGTGGAAGAGGTTCCGCTTCGAATGATCAAATAAAAGAAATTGGTACAAAAGAAAACTTTGGACAACCCATTGTCGACAAAAATGAACCCGGTGCATTGAATTTGCAAACAGACGGTACTGGTACAATGCAAACCGCTGAGCAAAACCATATAAACACTGAAATTTCTGAGCCTATTTTGAAATCAAATCAACAACTTGATACTAACATAAAATATGTTCAGTCTGGAAATCCTGAAAGCGAGGTAGTCACTAGCTTAGAAGTAAGTCCTCCAATAAACGATTTGTTAACATCTGGTCCAAATGCAGAACAGCAGATCGCCGAAGTACCAACATTCGTCAAAACATCAGCGGATGTCCCATCTAAAAAAGGATCTGTCAAGATTAAACAATTTGCGTATAACTCTGGGGCCTCTGTATCAGGCCAATATACTAAATCGGAACCAAGTTTACCACTAACAGAAGGTGTCGTGGATGCAAGTTCTCTAACCGACGGAGATATTGCCCAATCTAATGCTTTAAATGTCATTGATATGAACACTCAAGATAAACAACACTCAATTCAAAGCGTTGATACGCACCAAACAGATATAGTAACAGGCGATCAAATGGACCCGCTAGCAGTTCAAAATCTAGCACCAAGCATTGATGCACAACAAACGGTTCCTGATGTAGTACCAAATATTGACTTAAATTCAAAGGATGCTCAAGGACCAATAGCAGATTCAATACCAAGCGTTGATATGCATCTAACGGACCCACTACCGGGGACAGATCTGATACCAGGTGCTGATAAACAGCAAAAGGATCAGAAACTATCAGTTGTAGATAAACGACCATCTTACGAATCGGTATCTGATCTTTCGGTAGCACCCGAGGGCCTCATCGTATCACTTGATCATTTCCAGCAAGAGGAAGCAAGGAAGCCTATTGATCAGGGAAAGCCGGATATTTCACCTGAAGTATCGGTCCAGTCTCCATTGACTGAAACGGCAGTGAAAACGACTTCCGTTGAAGTCAACAAATCATCAAGTGCACTCGACAAAAAAGAACAGGATACCTTAGATACTGTTCCTCAACCAGAAATTACACCTGCTGAATCGTTAACTCCTAAAGAAGAATTGCCTGGTCTGTTTATACCGATGGAAACTTTTAATTTGGCATCGGATGTAGCAAAAAAAGATGGAGCTATCGATACCAACAATTTAGGTACAGTCGATGCTGTACAATCCCAACACACACAACTAGATCGTATAAACGCAGCCAAACAACAAGAACCAATCATTCCCGACACAAAAACGTCGATTGAGACAGCTGTGGATTCGCAGGCAAGTGCCAATAACAACATACCCGAATTCGTTCCAATTTCTAGTCAAATTGACGCTTCAATGCAAGAATTACATCTATCTGAACAAAGTAACACACTACAGGTTGACACAGGGGTTCCTGTACAGATAGTGGATATACCATCAGATACGATTTTAAAACCGAATGAAACGCCTGTAGTACAAAAATCTGCTCCTTCAGAGGCCCTAGTAGTTCCACTTCAGCCTTTAGTTTCGGACCCATCTTCTCCCAATGTAATTGTAAACGACCCAGTCGTAGTTGAAACGCCAAATGCTGTAGATATTGATAGAACTGTGCTAACAGTACAAGAGTCACTATTGAAACATGATAAAAGCAGTCCAGTAATTGACTCACAGCAATTGGCTGAATCCAATATGCTTGTTCAGCAAGGAATACCCGAAAATGTTAATAATATCCCCTCGGCTACGCTTTTAGATAAAATAGGAACACCACCTGTACAGTTAACTGATAGTCAAAAACAAGTTGAGCAATCGCAACAGGTACTTACAGACCAGAAGAGTAATGTAAATGAACGTTCCTCACTTGTCTCGCACACCAGTGATACCATGAAAGCCGCAGGAGATCCAGTCGAAAATGTATTGCAACATAAGATAAGCAATGCAGTAGTTGGTCAAGAAATTGTTGATTCACAAATGGGTATTACATCTGACCTACTAACAAAACAGCAGCTCGATAATACATTGGCATTTGAAACACCTGGTGCAGCAAAAGTTCAAGATACAATTGAACCTTCCCGGTCCAAAGATAAGGTTTCACCGATCCAACCTAGCGAAACAAAGGAACAAATGTCCCTGGTATATGATACAGGTAGCAGTTTACCCGAATCTAATGATGTTAAAACGCCATCGTCCGAAGTTATTCTTCCCCAGGACCAACAAACTCTGCTATCTGAATCTATCCAGCAGCAACCAGAACAAAGTGTTTCGCCGGTTCAGGATAATAAAATTCAGGTCCAAGAAACAATAATAAAAGAAATACCATCGGCTCAAGAACAGGCAACCTTAATCCATGATATGCCGTCAAGTCTAAATAAAGAAAATGTAATAAATGAACAGCTTCAAACAGCATTAAATGAACCACAACCAACTCTTACGGAGACTGCGAACATGCAAACATCAGAACAACACATGCAGACAATGAACCAAGATACAAGTCAAATACAAGATATATCCCAACCTGTTTTGCTCCCTGAATCACCCATTATTGAGGCTGCAGCAAAAGATTCAACTGTGCCAGAAGTAACTCAACTTTTAGACCAAACTCAAGATTTTACTTCGCCAATGGTTGAGAAAATACCCCTACAAAAAGAAGATTTATCCGTTCAAAGTGTAGACCAATCTCCTGCCACAGATATAACTCAAAAAAGCCCTGAAGGTATAGCTGTGCACGCTAAAGGTATTGCTGATACTGTTACGCCTGATGTTGATCCCTTGGTCCACGGACAACCAGATGTTCAGGTTGCTGAAACTAGTGCGCAGCTGGTAAAAGCAAATGATATTCCGTTACCATCAGGACAAATTGAAAGCCAGGCCGCGGATACTGGTGTTGCAGTACTAGGAGATGGTGTGAAGGATGCTACTGTTGTTGATACATTACTGCCTGGACAAATTCCTGATACTCGTGTTGTAATGAAGGAAGACGTTAGGAAGCAGATGCTTGATGTTGATCCATCAGCTACAGGACAACATGATGGCCAGGCTGCCGATACCAGTGTTCCGTCATTTAGAGATGATACAAAGCAGGCCTCTTTGTCTGATTCGTTAACGCCTGAACAAATTGAAAGCCAGGCTATCGATACCCGTACTCCGGTTGTAGAGGAAGTTGTAAGGGATACTGTTCATGTTTATGATTCTTCACTTCCTGGTCAAATTGAAACTCAGGTGACTGATACTAAACCTTTCATAGTTGAAAACGTTAGGACACAAACACCTGATCTTGATCCACCAGCCTCAGGACAACCAGTTAGAAAGGGTGTTGATACTAGTGCTCCATTAGTAGATGCTATGAAGCACGGCTTGGGTTCGTTAACGCCAGGAGTTTTGGGAAGTCGTATAGTTCCGTCCGACTTAAAGAGGCTCACAGACGTTAATCCATTGTCTCAAGATCCCAGAAATGTAGCGAATGCAAAGGCAGACAAAACCAAACCTAAGCCACCAACCTATTCTATGGATAAAGATAGAAAACATTTTGAGAAAGTTGTTGTAGAGGGGCCTGAAATATTAAGTGAACCACACGGTAAACCATTTAGATACACAGAAAACGATCGAAATGCTTTGGGTCAGAAATTTGTTGGAAAAGGCAAAATGAAAGGAAGAGGCCAAGAAGTCAAAACAACCATACTTCAAGATGTTTTGAGAGGAAAACCAGAAAGAAAATCACAAAAGGCTAAATCCAGCAGGGGGTTGAATGCAGTCAGTAGGGACACAACTGCTGATGGACAGTCATCAGTGGGAGACCTGAAAGCAGAGTTCCAGGATCTTGGAATGCCTGATTCACCAGTCAAAGATACGGAATCTCGGAGAGAACTTGGTCGTGCTGAAGGATCAGTTTCACAACCTGAGCCGCAAACAATCAACCGGGCAGTAAAGGAAGCAGTTGCACCAGAAGTTCCATCTGGACCACCACTTGAATGTAAGTATGACTTCCAGATAAAATATATTTAGCAACAAATTCAATAACAAACGCTAAATTTTATTACAAAGCATCAATTTTGAAAGTGGATCCAGTAAAACTGATGACTTAATCGTTAATACAATAATCAAATCTAGTTATACTGGGGTAAATCGATGTATACTTAAAAGAGTATATGTAATTCTCGTGTTTACAATATCTGCAGACATATTTCAAATAGCATGAAGTTGGTCTTCCAAATTTAACTTATATGTTAATGAGTAAATGACAAACTAGGAATCGACGTATATTTTAAGAAAAATTCAATATGTAAATTTTATCATAAAATTCCATGTTTTTGATTGTCTGAGATCTACACTTATGTCAAATATATTTTTTGATAGCATTATGCGAATACAGCTCCTATATAGACGGAATAGGCTATGCCGAATATCCTGGCAGATGTGAGAAGGTTGTTCAGTGTTACAACTACAGAGGACGAGACATCGCTGTTCTACGAGACTGTCCATATGGATACTTTTGGCATCAGGAACAGGCATTGTGTAGGCCACCTGCTGAAGTGCCATGCTACGATGGTAGGTTAAAGTCAATAACACGATTTGTCTGAATGGCAACCATAACGATGTTGTATTCTACCCTAATAAACTACAACAAGTTTTAAATGACCTTTGTTTTCATTCATCATGTTCATTGTATCATCGCCGCCTATATTTTACAGTGCATAGATGGGAGATTTCTATTCAGTATGGTTGTTAGAAAATTTTATGTCGTCACAATATGACGTTTTATTAGCTTATATCGACTTGATTTCAAAGATATGTCCAATATTTATTTCAATTTTACTAACAAAAAATGCATGGACAATAAAAGGCATAATACGGTTTATATAGACGCTAAAGCATATTTTAAAAAGCCAAGTTGAACACAAAAACCTCATGAGGTAAATTTTAACTTTTTTATTTCTGTGCTTTGTTTTGTAGATCCTTGCCTCGATATAGACGTAATAATGTACAACAGGTCAGGTGGATGCCGTTCTCACTACGCATGCGAATATGGAATATCTATCCCACAATGCTGTGACAAAGGCTTCCGGTATGTTGGCAGTAGTTGTATACCAGACCCGACTTGTTATGATCCTTGCAGTACACCTTTAGACATTGAACGACAAATGAGATTCCAATGTGAGTATACAGTCAATTTTTTTTTTTTTTTTTTTGGGGGGGGGGGTTGTTTCTGTTTCTATTTAGCAGTTTCTAAAGAGAGGGAGGTTTTTGGGGCATTTTGTCTCCTTTATCAATTTGAACTCAAAAGAAAAAACTCTGTATGAAAATGACTAATATACAAAACAATGAAAATCTGTTCTTGATGATTTAATCGACCATTTTTCAGCTTGCAAATTCTTACCTGATGAATACAATCCATACGGTTACCTTAGCATGGAACACAATGGTCTTCGCATCAGGGCATGCCCCAGTGGAACAGTTTATAGTGCCAGACAGTGTGGTTGTAGAACTATGAATGGAGGACGGTCGCAACCTCGTCGTCGAATGCAACGTAAGCATTTATTCATCTTTTCAATCTCGTTTTGAAAATACTCTTCTTTTCTTTTGTATTCGTATCACCCTTAAGATGTGTATTTTATTACATGTATTTACTCATTTACTGAATTTGGGACGATCTAAAAATTAAGCTTTATTGATTAATCTAAAGTTGCCTAACCTTGAATTGTCTTGACTGCTTTTCAGTTGTTGTAAACAATTATATGATTTAATAACAAATAAAAAAATGACTTTTTGTTTTATTAGAATGTAAACCAGAGTTTTCTATGGATTTCCAAAGAACCCTTAAAGACGTTTCTGGATCAAATATGGCGGTTGATGTCAGCAAGAACGTGCGACTAGTAGACGGTGCGGCATATTTCGATGGAAATGCTAAAATTACAGTTTGGGGATACATGAATAAAGAATTCGGAAAGAAATTCGCAATTAAGCTGAGATTTAAACCTGAAGCTACCGCAACGGAAATAGGAACTTTAATCTCAAACTGCGGTATGACAGGATCGCCCACTGTATCCATTGATATTCAAAATCATCAACTCGTATCGACAGCTAAAAGTCAAAGCTTTATGAAAGCAAAGAAAATAAAAGATCATTTTGATGTAAGTATATTAAGTTTTAAAAACTTCAGTTGAAATGAACAGTAAATTTGGTGTGTTCTGGTTTTACCAAAAAAATAGTACAATTCGACATATTTATAACAGCCTCATTTAGTTAATACCGTCGCTGGTCGGTCATGTGGACAAAATACGAAGTTCAAAACTTTTGGTAAGCTTTCGTCGAGAATTGAGATTAGAAATCTTTACCTTCCCAAGGAATATGTTACAAAAATTATTTAGAGATAGTAAACATATCATTGCATTTTAAAACACTGCATCATGTATTCAATATTGGTTTATTTTCTTTATTTTAGCCGTATAATTGGAATGACGTAGTATACATGTATGATGGAACAAATTTCGCAGTAACAACAAATGGTTTTAGACAAAAAATATCAATAGGAGGTATGATTATAACTAATGAAACAACGTTTTTTAAAATAATTTTATTCAATTTAGCACACTTACGTCAACAAAATAACTTAACTTTTAAAGGCATTTACATTGTACATAAAATATAAACATGTATATAAGATACCATAAAACATACATATGCCTTAAATATCTTTCACTATTTTTAGAAGGATTTATTAGAAAATGGCTTAGAAATAAATATTACTTAAATATTAATTTGATGCACTCTGGTATTTAACTTTATTTTATTCTTCCCAGGCCTATTAGAAACTCGATCTAATGCTATTGTAATAGGAAGTTGTCCTAACAGAAAGGGATACGTAGGATTAATTGATAGTGTAAGTACACAAAACATGGATTAAAAGATTTTGAAAGTATCTAAATCATTGGAATGAACTAATATATGTTTTTTTTTCACTAATACAAATATTAAAAACGAAAGAATATGGAATATGTGCCAAAAAGACACGATCCACATATTGAAATGATTTTAATAAATGTACAAAAGCAAAATTTCACTGCGTGTGAAGCGCTTTTCTGGATTAACCTTCATCAGACACGCTAGGAGTTGAAAACTTGGAAAACCGGTAGAATTTTAGATTTGATTTAAAAAAAATGCCAAAACAAAACTAACATCTGATTCAGTTTACTGCAACATGTATTGACAGAATATTAAATATCGCAAAAAGTGGTCTTTTAACAATGCTACAGAATAAAGGTCAAATGAACTCAGCAGTACAACTAAGTTTATCGAAGTTTTACAAATATTTGTTTTTTACACTAAAAGCTATATAGATAAGACAATAAATAAATTTTGAATTGATTTGATGTACGATTTTAATAGCTAAATATGATACTACATTGTTCGATTTATTTATTTATTTTTTTTTTTGGTTTTGAGTACTTTCGTTTATTCCTTTATATTTTGACCTTCCAATGTTTAGATTCAAAAGCTGCTTATGAGAGGTTACTCCTTGAAATACGCATATACAACATAACCAAATTAACCGTTTTACACCCTTTTTGGTATTTGTATTTTGTAACGTTTAATGTTTAATTGTTATTGTGACTTGATAAGAACATGTATGTTTCATTTTTTACAGATTGAAATCTATAGTGGTTGTATCCCCAGAGATATCATAGCACCAAAACGAAAACATCGATGAAATCCTCCTGTTTTAAAAAGAAGATAAAGAAATGTTTAAATATCTGAACGAAAAATGGCATCGTTTCGCAGTGAAGTTTTCTCTTCAATGGCATCTGATAGTTAGCTGTGAATCGGCTGGACCGAGCAACTGATATAGATAGCATGTAGTGAATATGTATTTCAGGTTAAAATAACACAGTATTTACTAATGACATTTTCATTCTTAAACATTTTTGTTTTGTTGTATGACAATAAATTTGACTTTCATTGGCCACAAAAACTTTTATTCAAGGGTCAATCAAAATAACCAAACGTTCAACAGAGATTAGGGATCTAATTCTTTTAACGGAAGCAGTGTTATAAAATTGTAAGGTTATAGAACCTATATATTTGTCCCCACTCAGTAAACTGTGGATTAAACGCCCTCTTCCCTTTTCAACGATTTCAATATCTGCATCTGCAATATACTGTTTAAGCCACATTTTGTATTATTTGTTATAATAGTTTGTTACTTATTTATGCGTATTTCCATTACCTGCATTATATTGTTTGTATTTATTCATTAATCATCCTAATTATTTATGCAAATAAAACAGTATTAACGAACTTATTTTTGTTTGACGTCTAAATCATGTTTTCGGGGATTTTGAAGTGTTATTTTTGATATGGCGAACAATTAAAATTCAAATCATGTCTAAATGGACACGATTTTAATTTCACCAGACGTGCGAACCTGAGGTTTGTAATTAAAATTAGAATAGTTTTACTTTGTGTATATTGTTAACAATGGTTAATTGTTTTACACAGAATTACCTTTTAGTACGTTATCTTAGCCAGAAGCTAAAACATACAGTTTTGGTCTGTATATAATTTGCGCAGTAAATCAACAAAAGTTTCAAGTTTGAATTTCCCGATAAATTTGATTCTATTTTATTATTATAACATCTAATAATACGAGTATAATTGCAAAAACAGATGTAAAACAAAGAAGCAAAAAGGCACCAATGGGGCATTCGAATGTCAAAAGTCCGAAAGAGCAACGACAAAACAAATAAACACGAACAATAACAGCACGAAGAAACACAAAACACAAAATCAACCGAACAGAAATCAACATTGCAAACTCAAATCGTAACAAACGTGTGGTTCCTGTCTGCTATAGCACATCCGTCGTATTACTTATTTCCTATTCAGTATGTCAAATCCGGTAAAGGAAGACAAAACAAAATTCTACGACAAACCAACATCTGCACTCATTTGAGAGATAGAAATATCGTATTTGTCTACGAGTGCACAGTGTCTACCGTAAATATTCTTTAGTGAAGACAGCAGCCGTGGAGCAACATAACCCTGTGTTAGCAATTTCTTTGTCAAACGTGACGCTCTGTCAAGGAAATCGATGTAATTCCCACATGCTCTGGAGTAAAGAATAAACTGTGATACGAAAACTCCATAAGCAGGACCGGTCGGAATATTGATAAACAAAAATGGAAAGTTGACGATTTGAAAGTTGAAGTCATTATGTTTGTCATAGAGCTTTGTTGAAAGTCTTCCTTGATAGTCTATTTCGAGATGTAGATCAAAAATGAAGCAGACATCCCAGAATAAATTGTGTCCTTTATCTCAAGTTCCTGAGGATATATGAGATGAAAAGTAACTAAATCGAGAATTGTTCAGTAAAAGTACATCTTAAATATAACGGAACGTAAGGTTAAAAGAGAGAGCTAGTCTACGATCTTTTTTGTCTAGAAGAGATGGTAAGAAGTCTACTTCAAATGAATGAAGAAAAAAATCAGCAAGCAAAGGTGCACAATAAGTGCCCATTGGAATCCCTATTGTTTGCTGAAAAACACGTCCACCAAACTGAACAAATATGTTGTCGAAAAGAAAATTGATTATGTCGATTATTTGGTCTTCTGAAAAACTTGAACAAGCCCTGGCATATCGAATAAATTGTAAAATATTCAACAATTAAATTTTTCAATATGTAGGTTTATAATTATCCTTTTGGTTCGCTACCAGCGGTCAGCAAACCAGTGAAGTCGGAAAATACGAAAAATCAAAATTAATGTTCTTAGTTAATGTCAATAAATAAATGTAGTTAATCATGCATATTCCTAGAAATATTCTGTTATTAACAGAATTCGAAACAAAATGGAAGATAAGAAACAAGAACCGATGAAGAATAGTTTCTTTAGACTTAAATAATTTCGAAAACGGAAGACAATCCCAGCGTAAAGAATTTTTCCTATAGCTTATAGCAATTGTTTACTCCTCTAATTCTAAAAGATGCTGCCTAAAAGTTACTACTTTCAATATGCTTTACCAGCATAAATACCGTATATATCAGCACTAACTTTAATGTTGTTACCGTATATATTGGTAGTTATTTGGTTCGAAGTATGGGCCCGAGTGGTTTAATACTGCACGATTGATCACTAGCCGATCACCCCTCAGTTGTGTGCAATTTACAATAAAGGGATTTCCAATCTGTATGTGATTAGGTTCGTCAATTACCTGCCTAAGGTTGGTGGTTTTCTCCGAGTTCGTTCTCCGTTTTCTTCCACCATAAAACTGACTGCCCTATATGGCCAAGGTGCGTCGAAAAGGGCTTTTAACCCGAACATACTAACTCTATTGTTTTTATTCAATTCGGCAAATTAAATTGTACATGTAAATTTATTTTTTGATTTTTCTAAGTAAATCTGTTATAGATATTTTGAGTTTTGTAGATAAAACCTCTATCGAAAAGGTACATTTGAGATTTTGCAAAAGTACTCTAGGGGTAAAAAGAACATGTACAAATTTAGTTGTCAGAGAAGAGCTTGGTAGAGTGCCAATTGAAACTTTTATTAAGACTCAATCAATCATGTATTTACTTAGACTTAATACTGAGAACATTAACCCTCTCTTAAAAGAGGCATTTAATTTGAGTAAAAGTCTTGACCAAAAGGGGGTATATTCTTGGTATACATATGCCAAACATATTATGTCAGAAACCGAATTAGATATTGACATTTTAAACAATTGTCAAACAATGAAAGAAGTTAAACAGCATAAAAAAATAGTGAAAGAAATCTCAGAATTTTTTTATAAAGAAATTATATTAAATAAACTAAATAATTTAAATGAAAATAATAAAAACTGTCTGTATAAATCTCTAAAACAAAATGTAAATGAAATGGAATACTATCTTTCATATCATAATAAAACATTAAGAACCCTTTTATCTAAAATTAGACTAAGCGACCACAAACTAATGATTGAACTTGGTAGATATAGAAAAATCCCAAGAGATCAAAGACTGTGTGCCATATGCAACACACTTGATGATGAGTCACACTTCTTACTTGAATGTAAAATCAATTCTAATATTCGAACTGTCTTTTTGCAATATTATAATAACATTTATGATTTTAGTAAACTAAGTAAAACTGAAAAACTAACATAAATTCTGAATCCAACTACAACTGAAGAAATTAAGACCGTTACTTCTTTTATTAAACAGTCATTAGAACTGAGAGAAGGAGACCTGTCATAAATACTTTAGCTGTACATTGTAAAATTTAGATACCACTATGATTTATGTTGTTCTTTGCTTGTTTTATATTCATGTATATGTTTTTAAGTTTTGTAAAGCTATAACCAATGCGGTTTACTGTGTGCTTTAAATAAATTGTTCACCTTGTTGCGAACAAGGAAGCCATTTTCGGGAAATGTCTCTTTCGACACCTATGGGTTTTGAACTTTTAATTATTTTATTTGAATTCTGCTTAAGTGAAGCTACTCTTTTAGTTATGCATGTAAGGCACAACCAGTTTTTTTCACACCACTAATCTTGTATTGCGAGAAGAATGCAAGAAGCACCAATGGGGCATTCGAGTGTCAAAAGCTCGCAACGCGAAGAAACACAAAACAAAACAAAAAAAAATACAAATTTAACCGAACAGAAATCAACAAAGCAAACTAAAGTCGTCATGAGATTTAGGTGCTTCAGAAGAGTAAGCAGCTTCTGCTTGCTATAGCACACCCCTCAAGCTGCCAATTGTCAATTTATTGTGTCAAATCCGGGAAAGGAAGACAAAACAAAACCTTATGACAAACCAACATCTGCACTCATCTGATAGATAGAAATCCTATAATTGTTTATGGGCGCATGATAACTTCCGTAAAATTTCTTGAGTGAGGACAGCAACCGAGGAGCAACATAACCTTGTGACAGACGTGACGCTCTGCCAAGGAAATTGTTGTAAGTCCCGCAAGCTCTGGAATAACGAAGCGGGAGCGGACGGGATGTTGCTACACAAGATCGAAAAGTAAACGATTGGAAAGTTTGCCATATAACTTTGTTGAAAATCTTTTTGAGAGTCTGCTTCGAGAATGTTGTAAATTTTTGTTTGTCCTAGAAAAGATCGTCCTGTGTTCCAAAATGTCCTGTTACATATGAATTATTGGCAATTTTTGTATTTAAAAGTAATTACAATAACATCAGAATGGTTTGATGTAGGACCAGTGAAGTTACTGAAAACGAATGCAAAGCTTAAGGTTTGCCGTAGCCGTGTCCTGTCTCGATTTTCATTTCACCTCCTACTGAATTATAGGAAATACAAAGAACAAAAAAAGAGAGGCATCATATGAAATTTACCTGCAGATGGCCTTGAACTGTAACCATGGAGATTCACTGATCCGTAGGGAACAGACCATGAAATAAACTGCATTATGTAGCCAAACGCCACTGGTTTAAGACAAATACAAACAAAACCATGTTGATGAGACTAAATAAATCAGAAACGAATATCAATTTCAACCAATGTAATCTAATGGTAATGAAGACACGGACTCCATTCTTTATCTCGGAGCAATTAAGAGCGAATTCAAGGCAAGGGGCAAGGTTAAGGTAACAAGGTCAACCTTATATAACCTTATGGCAAATTTGCACATCTCAAACGCCAATGCGACCTCTATTTCTAGGTATGGAGAGCCAGGAATAAGGTTGCTGCTGGTGGGCGAGAGGTCCACGAAGGTAATCACTTGCCTGGTCGTCAGACTTGTCTGACACGAATTCATCAATAAATTTCTAATATTTTTTTAATTGTTAAATTCAAAAATGTTTAAAACACAAATGTTTCATTCCTTGTTCTGCACATGGTCGATATCCTCGATGCTTGATTTGGCATCCCTGTTCGAACTTTTTGTTTGAGTAATTTTCGTTCAACACTTTTTTTAATTAAATGCTGCTGAGAGGTTACTCCTTGAAATATCGGTATACAGCAATATCAAATTAATTGTTTTATGCTCGTTTTTGGTATTTGTATTTTTGAAGTTAGATTGGACACTTTCACAATCTTTTGTCATCCTCATGTGTCTATCAAGGTCGCAAAATGACAGGTTTGTATGCATATATAGTGTTCATGGTCAGGCTTGTACTTTAAAAAAAAAATATTTACTAAAAGACAAGAACTGGTCATTTTTTAACGAAGTTCACCCAGTTTAGAAATTTTGTTATAAACTAGAAAAACTGTGAGCCGCAGCTCACAAATAAATACCCCCCACCCCCCAAAAAAATTAATCAGATAAAATTTAGAATAGAAGATGCACATCTACATTATGTCACAAAGATTGTGTGTAGGTTTCATGAAAATCCATCAAGGGGTTTAGGAGGAGTTGCAGATTAGAGATGGGCACCCCCATGTAGTCGAATGGCTGAGTCCATGTATTGCTATGGGAAACCCCAAAAACCATTCTGATCAAATTTTAAAATAGTAAGTGCACATCTACATTATGTCACAACAGTTGTGTGTAAGTTTCATGAAAAGCCATCAAGGGGTTTAGGAGGAGTTGCGGATAAGAGATGGGTACCCCCATGTAGGGGAATGGCTAAGTCCATGTTTTGCTATGGGAAACTCCCAAAATCATTCTGATCAAATTTTAAAATAGTACGTGCGCATCTACATTATGTCACAACAATTGTGTGTAAGCTTCATGAAAATTCACCAAGGGGTTTAGGAGGAGTTGGGGAAAAGAGATGGGTACCCCCATGTAGGGGAACGGCTAAGTCCATGTTTTGCTATGGGAAACTCCAAAATTCATTCTGATCAAATTTTAAAATAGTAGGTGCACATCTACATTATGTCACAAAGATTGTGTGTAAGTTTCATGAAAATCCACCAAGGGGTTTAGGAGGAGTTGCGGATAACAGATGGGTACCCTGAAGTGTAACGGAAGGACGGACGGAAGGACGGAAGGACGGACACCCCTATCACTATGTACCCCCCCACTTTTGAAGTGGGGGGTATAAATATCATGAGATGTGGAATAAGTAAAAAGGTGTACGCAACATAACCTACAAACATCAGTGGCATTAAAAAAAACAGCCAGAAGACTCCAATGTGACCAATGGTTGCTTCTCGCTGTTTTACAATTTTTGATATATTGTACTTTAAATCAAAAATATTTCCTAAAGACGTGAAAGGTTTTGCGTCTTCTCTTGATACCGCCTTAGTCCTTTTTTCAAAAAACATGTACAAAGTCGCGACCATGGCTTTTTGTTACTTTGGAAAGCTTATTTGTAAAAGAAGCAAAGAGGCACCATTGGGGCATTCGAGTGTCAAAAGTCCGCAAGGGCAACGACGACACCGGTAAACACGAACAAGAACAACACGATGAAACACAAAACACAAAATCAACCGAACGGAAATCAACAACGCGAACTCAAGTGTTAACAAGAATGAACTCAGGTGCTCCGGAAGAGTAAGCGTTTCTTGTTTGCTATTACACACCCGTTGTACTGCTAATTTCCAATTCAGTGTGTCAAATCCGGTAAAGGAAAACAATATAAATCTCTAAGACAAACCAACATCTGCACTCATTTGAGAGATAGAAATCCAATATTTGTCTACGAGTGCACGGTGTCTACCGTAAAAATTCTTGAATGAGGTAGCAACCGTGAAGAAACATAACCCTGAGTGAGCAATTTCTGTGTTTTAAAATTTGCATCGTGACGCTATGCAAATGAAATCGATGTACTTCCCGCAAGCTCTGGAGTAACGAGTTAACTGTGATCCGAAAACTCCATAAGCCGGAGCGGATGGAATGTTGCTACAAAAGAAGGTAAAGTTGACGATTGGAAAGTTGAAGTCATCACGTTTGTTGAAAGTCTTCCATATGGAATATAATTTTGCACACAAACTTGGTGTTTGAATTTAAAATGCGTGTATCTAAAAGAAACCTGTAAGAATGAAACAATCTGCATGAAGCAAGTAGATGTATTAATTGGGCATCCGAAAAAGTCAAGAAGGACAGAACACTAACGAGAATAGAACCCCAAAAACATTAAAACATATAAAACACGGAAACACAAAAACTAATGAATAACAATTAACAATGCGAACTCAAGTCGTAACGAGATTGAACTCAGTTGCTCCGGCAGAGTAAGCAGTTCCTGCTTCCTATAGCACTCCTGTTGTGTTGCCAATAGTCAATTAAGTATGTCAAATCTGGTAAAGGAAGATAAAACAAAACCCTAAGACAAACCAACATCTGCATGATCTGAGAGATCGAAATCCCATGTATTACATGTTTTCCGTAAAATTTCTTGAGTGAAGACAGCAAACGAGGAGCAACATTACTCTGTATGAGCATTTTTTTTTGTCAGACGTGACGCTCTGCTCGGGAAACCGATGTAAATCTGGCAAGCTCTGGAATAACGAATCAATTGAGATACGTAAATTCCATAAGCTGGAGCGGACGGATGT
Source organism: Arcuatula senhousia (assembly GCA_963971305.1). Lineage (NCBI taxonomy): Eukaryota > Metazoa > Mollusca > Bivalvia > Mytilida > Mytilidae > Arcuatula > Arcuatula senhousia. The sequence continues at coordinate 34,747,761 of OZ020308.1, forward strand.
TGCTACACAAGAAGGGAAAGTTGACGGTTGGAAAATTGAAATCATCACGTTTGTCATAGATTTTTGTTGAAAGTTTTCCTTAAGATTCTATTTCAAGGTGAAGTAGACTTTTAGAATATGTAGTGTCCTTTATCTCATATTCCTGAGAATCTACATATAAAGCATTAAACATATAACACAACAGTATTTATATGACTTTATTTCAAACGTACTAAAGTATAAATTAATCATACCTTTTATCCCAAAACTTAATGTAATTGTGTACGATATTAAAAATTGTTATGAACATTCACTGTATGGGTTATTTGCATACAGGAGAGTACAAAATAGTTCTTATTTTACTGTTTTAGAGTGCTACTTTTAACAAACAGAATTCATTCATTCGTGTTTTCAAAATATTTAAATCTCTATAATTACAGAAATTTTTAAATGCTGGCACTAACTTTACAAAAATTTCCAATGTATTCTTTCATTTGAGGATAGCACTTATTAAAGTTTTATCCTCCTGGAAAATTTCATTTCACTCCAAAACACCTTTGCCCGAGAATACAGTTTTTGCAACAATAAACGCCACAAAATATTGCACAGATTGTCTTCAGCATTTAATTTCATTGTTTCACATCTACGTGATGCCGTGAGGTACACATAAATACAATTTTACCTGAAATAAACAAAATTTTAAATTAATATAAAATTATATGCATTAATGAGATGCTAAATATTATGTACATGAAACAACATCTACCTTAACATCTTTTTCAAATCAGAAAGCCTTTTAAGTGTAAGTGTGAGTATTGGTCTAATTGTTAGGGCTATCAAGACGATTTGGTACCAGAAAGCTATGTATCATCTGATTACTTTGTATAAACTATTTTTATCTGAACTCTGCGAAAGTCATTTGTTTTTATATGTATATAGATTACTCAAAGGAAAATTAATATAGGCTATATATTATTAAGGAGCAACCATTTGATTTTTTATGGGGGGGGCTATGAAGAGTTTCCTCGTCCTGCCTTTTTTTCGGAAAAAGCCAAGCCTGATTTTTTTCAATTTATAAACCTACTATTACTTTTTCAACCAAAGATACCATTCTGCTTTTTTTTTTCATTCAAAGCACTGTCCTGTTTTTTTTTATTTCTAGATTTTTGCCATCCTGCCTTTTTATTTCAAATTTCACCAAAGCCTCCCCAAAAAAATCAAATGGTCGCTCCCTTATTCAAAATTCCATAATAATTACAAACAAGTTATTTATACTTCTGCATTTGATATTGTAGCAAATGTTGAAATGGATTTATTTTTTAATTGCTACCACAACGGAGGTTTACTCTGGGTTTATTCTAGTAATTACTGAGTCCGCGTTGTTGATTTTAGTTTTTTTTATGTGTTTTAATGTTCCATTTCTTCCTGTTGTTTTCTTTGCATGTGACAATTTCGTCTTTGCATTTCAGAACTTTGGACATTGGTACCATCTTGTTTCTTTATACTTACATCATCCATCAACCCATGAAATCCTCCAAAATAATCACAAGCCCCTAAAACTAAGGCACTGGGTCGTTCTTCTATTGTACCTACAAGTGAATATTACAACATTTAACCATAAGGAACATTTTTTTTTGAAATTTTTGAAAATTACAACAAAAATGTCTTAAAATCACCGTCTTAAAACGGACCAGATCCAGGTAAAATGCTTACTATATTTAAAATCAAAATTACATCAAAGTTCCAAACAATATATTTTTGCTACACCTGATGGGCGTTTCCTCTTTTCATAAGAGACATTCTATATTTTTGATGTCTTTACGAAAGACCGGTAGTGCCATTGGATCTGTCATATTTCTCGATTGATTGACGCGAGAAATTGCTAACTTCCAAATTGACATTTCGCACTTCCAAGTTGACATTTCCCAGTTCCAACTTGACATTTCTCAGTTCCTAGTTGACATTTTGCAGTTCCAACTTGACATTTCGCACTTCCAAGTTGACATTTCTTTGTTCCAACTTGGAAGTGTGAAATGTCAACTTGGAAGTGCGAAATGTCAAGTTGGAACTGAGAAATGTCAACTTGGGACTGAGAAATGTCAAGTTGGAACTGAGAAATGTCAACTTGGAAGTCCGAAATGTCAACTTGGAACTGAAAAATGTCAACTTGAAACTGAGAAATCTTAACTTGGAAGTGCGAAATGTCAACTTGGAACTGAGAAATGTTAACTTAGAAGTGCGAAATGTCAACTTGGAACTGAGAAATGTCAACTTGGAAATGAAAAAAATTCTCGCATCAATCGAAAAATGTGACGGAACCGATGGCACTACCGGTCTTCGTATGTCTTAGAATAAAAAACACCAGTATTTAATAAATATTTTAACCTGCAAAATCTTGTGGGTATACAACCATTGTTACAAGACTTGTTTCATAAAAGTATAGAATTTCAAGTACTATAGCGTATACATGTATGCATATTTCAAAAGAGGTAACCTCCCGTCAACGGCACTTCAATTAAAATGATTAGAAGGCTAAAAACAAACGAAAAATGATATACATTCTTTAAATCAAAACGCCGAATCGTGCACTTGGGATATCGACCACGTGCAGTTCAAAGAAAGAGATATGTTTACCACCTGTATGATTTTACATTTGCCTATACAATGAAGACAACACACACGCTGTTTATGTAAAAACACATACATCTTATATTTTCATAATCAAAGTACTAAAATTACTAAAAGTACTGATAGCCGGGAAAGTCTACAAATTATAAATATTGTGTATTGCTTATCCGTGTAGTATAATTGGATATTGGAGAACGAACTATATTGCGAGTGTGCATTGATCTGTGAATTGAATTGTGATGAGGTAACATGACCATCTGCTAGCTTTTAATTGGTCAGCTACTCAATGGCTATCGTACCTATAGCCGTGGCTAAATAAAAAAAAATGATACATATGCTTGAATTACCTCTTAATGGAACTTGAGTCCTTCGTCCATCAATATTGCCAATTAAGTTGTTTCCATCATAGACAAAGCTTAAAGTTTTCCATTCTGTACTCTGAATTCATAAAAAAAACAAATATTATACCCAGGATTTTCTTTTATTTCTATCATTCCTTGTCGAAACAAAACAAAATTAACGGGTTCTATACTTCGATCTACATTCGAGAGATACATGTAATTTTTACAATTCATTTTGCGGTTTGTAGTTCAAGGTAAATTTAATTATCTGCCCTTGGTTCATTTTCAATCCAATCTAACTTTTCTTTCATTTAAGGTCAAGAATTACATAAATATTTACCAGTATTTAATATTCCTTTGACTTACATTGTACTTTAAAATGGACATCTGTTCACCACCTTTATCAGTGGCTGCTAAAAACATGGCGCCTTTATTAGGAGATATTGCTATATCTATGGAAGGTCTCATTACTTCTGGGTTAAAACAGTTCGATAATAAATGTTCAGGTTCGGCTGAGGTATGGTGGGGAGATTCTTTATATTTCATCGTAACGGCAAACTGAGACCCGTATGAAACTCCTGCAAATCTCCACAGTCTAATTTTCCCGCTTCCATCAAATCTCGCGGCGCCATTTTCGACATGAACGTTTTCTGGTGTTACAGCGAGATTGTTTCCAGATTTATCGTTGAAGCCATCTTGGAAATCTAGAATTAGCTCAGGTCGGCATGCTGAAAAAAGCAGGTTTTGAATTATTCAAATGACTCTGAAGCAATATTTTAAATTGTATAACATATAAATAATCTTCTAGAGGTAAAAGTAAATAAATATTTGACGCCATAGTAAAACAAAAATCTTTGAATTCAGACGGAAGGGGCGATAATGAGTTCACCCAAAGCACACTACTTCAATAGTTGACCTTGAGTTTTTCTTAAAATCACGCTAACAAATCAAAACGATTCTTACTTTCTTTTCGTACTTCGTCGCTTCTGTCACATGTACAAAGACCCGGATTATACTGGGAACCACGTGGACAAGAACGCGTCATCATTCCTAATCCGGGTATTTCTTCGTAGTAAAACCTTTCATTGGTTTCAAAAGGTGTCATTCTACAGCTTGCTGCAAGGTAAAATGAAAGTAATCATGTATATTTGTATGAAGTTCGTACATTCAAAACGGTTTGTTAGATACGTTAACTAACGAGAAACATTTTCGATCTTTGAAATTTAGGCTTTATTTTTCCTTGCATTTATCTCATAAATATTTTATTTCTATTGAGTTGTGATACTAATTAGAAGTTAACATAAATAGCATAGCAAAAGAATTGACGCTCAAATCCATGAGAGACAGATTGTCATCTTTTTTTTCAAGAGTTTGCGAAATCTTTACTCGAACTTTATTCATTTTAATAGTGTTGTTTCCTCCTACAAAAAAAAATCTTTACTATTTGAAAGTGGATAAGATTTAATATGAAAATATGCCTACCAAACGGTGATGTAAATGTTAACTCTCCATCGTCCTCGCACCAGTCGTTACAATTAGGGTCTGGGATACATTCTTGTTTGTCTTCCGCAAATGCAAATCCCATGGGACAGCATTTTGCTTGAGACAGCCCATTTCTACATGACCAATGGGCTCGACAGTTCCCTTTGTGGTCGTATGAACGAACAGTGAAATCAAAACATGGGTCTAAAAAAGAAAAATACTTTTATACAAAAACAAAAATTGAAACATGATAATACTTATGTTAAGATTTGCATTGAAATTTGATAATAATAAAGTTAAAATTGAAATGGGGTGATAATATCGTTAAAGGGAAACAATGGACTGTAATCCGTTCAAATATATATCTTATTGTAATAATAACTTCAACTTAGTTTGATGTTTAATTTGTGTGCTTTGGGGAACTTAAAGCTTGAAAATAACAAAATTTTATTTTAGAGCTGACGACAATAAAAACAGACAAAAATTTTGGTGAACATGAAACGTTGAAGCTGACCATAAAGCATCCTTTCTAATTTTCGATAGAAGATAATGAGATATGGAATAGGTGTACGCAACACAACCTTCACTATTAACGATAACTTTATAAATTCCCAATGGAAAACAGCCAGCAGCCTTCAACGTGATTCAAGATATCCAAATAGACAAACTTACCTCTCCAGCAAGACATTGACGTAGATGGGCGACAAAGTAGAAGTCTCTGATCCCAGAACATCCGGAAAGGACATCGTGCGCGTTCTACCTTGATTTGACCTCCTTCGTAAAAACACTGTATGAATTCGTTACAGCTTTTTGGATCTGCATTATATCCGACACCATCGACATATTGGCTTCCGAAACATAAATCTGTAAATTAAGTAAAGAATAGTTAGAAGCAAGTTTATCTTTCAAAAGCTAAACTACTCCATGACAAGCCAAGAGTTTCCATTGATGTCATTCATAAGCAGTAGCAAACTTTAAAATTTCAAAGTTCAATTAGAATCTTTATATTTGTACGTCCTTTGGATGTTTGATTTAAACATTTTTTTTATTTTTGATTGCAGGCCAAGGCCTATGAATATCCTCTTCAAGGATACCACTTTGGATATTTCTTGGTGTTGCTTAGTATAAATTGTCAACGTCTTTTTATTGAAATCATAAGTAAAAGAATACCTTACGAGAAATTTTGACTACACTTTTATAAGCAAATGTGATTCTTTATATCAGAGTTAGTCTAAATCATACCACTTCGGATGTTTCGTGTTGTTGGTTAGTAAAAACATTCAAAGTCTGAGATCCAAAGAGAAATTTTGACTAAACTTTTATAAGAAAATCATCTAAATCACTTAGTTTACCACTCAAATACATATTTTGTTATACAATTTCCCACTCTTATCACTTTAAATAATGCCGAATAGTACTTTAAGGATTAAAACAAATCAAAATTTTCTTTTTCATCATGAAACCATCACCATTTAAAAGCAAAAATGGGTATCGTTATCACATCATTCATTTTCCTTTTATAATAAGTTATGCGTCTAATTTATAAAATAACTAATCAATCTGTGAGCAGCTGCTCACAAACAAATATTCCCGACCCCAAAAAACACAATCAGATCAAATTTTGAAATAGTAGGTGCACATCTATATTGTGTCACAAATAATGTGTGAAAGTTTCGTGAAAATCCATTGAGGGGTTTAGGGGGAGTTGCGGATTAGAGATGGTGTCTCCTTGTTTTGTAATGGCTGTCCACGTTTTGCTATGAGAAACTTAAAAAATCCATCAGATGAAATTCTAAAAAGTAGATGTTCATCTGCATTATATCACAAAGATTGTGTGAAAGTTTCATGATAATCCATTGAGGGGTTTAGGAGAAGTTGCAGATAAGAGATGGGTACCCTTAGGTGTACCGGAAGAACGGACGGACAGATACCCCTATCACTATATTGCCCTCCTTATATGAAACCAATTAAGCTGATATCTCAACCCCTTTTTTAATATAATTTCAGTTCATTTTTCCATTTCTAGGTCAAGCCAGTTTTTATAAACATTGTTTTTTTGCTCTAATCATGCTAATTGCGATTGGGTTTTTTCAAGTACACGTACACACTCATAAATCAATTAAACTCTTTTTGAAATATTTCTACGTTTTTTTTTTTTTATATAAGCTCCGATTCTGGGTGCCTATTCGAATAATGTGTTTTCTATTTTAAATTAATTAAGCTCATAAATCTTTATAAAATTGTGTCGCTTCATTTGTTCCGTTTACAGGCCAAACCAGACTTCTATATACAGTATATTGTCTTTAACTTTGAAAATTTAGTGTCTTTATATCTCAATCTAAATCAGTTAGGTTCATAAGTAAACGCCGCTTTTAATCGATTTATATTTTTTTTGCAGGTAGAGCCAGTTTTCTACAAGCATTGTCTTTCTGCTTTGATTCCGAGTGTCTTGTCAAATTACATAAGCTCTCTGTCATAACTCAATTATGCACATGGCGTTTATTTCAATTTTTCCCATTAATATTCCTTTTCCAGGCAAAGCCAGTTTTCAATATGCTCTGATCGTCCTTTCAAATAAGACCATGCATTCTTTTTTGAATTGCCTCATGTGTGTATCTTACCTGATTGCAAAATAGAATGCTGTAAGCTATCTGCAATGTAACTTATATAGCAATCATTTGAATACAGTGCCTTTTAAAGTTAATGACCATTTGTTAAATATACGGAGTTTTACTCTGAAAATCTCAATACAATGGTTCTTGTTAAATTGATCAATAAAGAAATTTAAATTTTATTAGTTCATCAGCCAATCTCTTTTAAGCCCACAGTCTCACCCTTAAAAAGTCTACCAACACCAACTGGTAGTGCTTTAATAAGAAATGGAGCAATCGTTTTCTTTTTTTTCGCAAGTCAAGAATAAGCAGTTCCTGCTTGATATAACACACCCGATGCGTTGCTCAGTTGCGGATCCAGGGGAGGGGGGTTCCGGGGGTCGGAATCCCCCTTTCCTCCGAAATTTTGAAAATTTTTGTGTAGATTTCCAGCAAAATTGGTCTGGAACCCCCCCCCCCCCCCTTTGGCCCACAGAACCCAGTATGTGGACCCCCCCCCCTTTCATCAATTTCTGGATCCGCCCCTGTTGCTAGTGATCGATTTAGTGTGGGTCAAATCCGATTAAGGACAACAATACCAAAGCTCTATATCAAGATTTCTATTTCATATTAATAGAACAAACAAGTTAGTGCATTTGTTACTTGTGTAACCTTAGGACCTTAGGATCAAGAAGCCTTACATCAATTGGAAAAATCTTGAAATACAAAATGGTGTCATAAACATATTTGAATGGGTTTCTTTATTTGACATACTGTGGTAACCACAAACAATAAGGATTCGTTAATCGTCTTTGAACTGGTGACCGACTTTAATATGGTTTTACGGGTCTTGAACTGCTAACTGAACAGAAAAATATAATTAACTTACGTTCTTCTTCAACTTTATCTGTATGACTTCCGGTTTTACCGGGTACGCCCGTCCTCTGTGTCTTCACAATATGCTTTGTTGGCGCTGGGGTTGTAGGTTTTGCAGTAGTCACACGTGTTGGCATAGTAGGTTCGTCTCTAAAATGTTGATTTTCATCACCTTGATTTCTTGGAATGAATTCACGGTTTTCATAACTTATTGGTCTATTGTCACGTTCGTTTGCTGCTTGGGGCATTGGCATCGGTTTTGTTTGGTAATTTTCTGGGTTACTATTAATGCTGAAAAGAGTTACCGGTGAGTTTAAAGGATTCCTGTAATCTCCCGACCAACTGTCTGATGGTGTGGGTCGTGGGTTGTTGGTAGTGTATCTATAGACCTGGTATTCGGGGACTTTAGTTGGTGATGTCTTCCATGGTGCTTGTGTTTGTTTTGGCTCGGGCATTTGAACCCATGGTGCTTCAATATGTGCCGTTTGTTGGTACCATCCACTATTTTGGTAGGAAGCAGTAGGTTCCTGATATGTATCAATAGCCCCTATTTGATAAGTATCCTTGTTTGAGGGGTGATTCCACCAGGGTGTGTCACCACCGACAAATGTTTCTACCTTTGTTCCTGCTGTGTCTTTGCCATTGAGAAGGTTTGACTTTACGGATATTTTCATTTGTCCGTCGGTGTTTGCTTCATTAATTCTACGACTTCCGTTTCGTCGGTACTTGGTTATCTTTGGCTTTGGGGTTGTTGTTGTCGGTTCTGTTGTAGTAGTTATCTTTGTAGTAGCTATTGTGGTCGTTGTTGTTGTTGCTGTCGTCGTCGTTGTTGGAACCGTCATTTTAGTTGTCACAACTATATGATAAAAGAAGTAAAATATATTGCTCTAAAGAAGTCTCCTGTGTGTTTTATGAATTGTTTTTGTGTCAATTGTGTTTTATGCCTATTGATTTTGTCTCGGCTTTTTAGAAATTCAAAGATTCGAATGCTCCTGAGTACTTTTTTCCATTTCGATTATAAAGTCATCCATTGATGGATTATTGTTTATAATATGTGTCCAAATTTCAGATACATATCAGGTTTTTTTCAATTGTTAGTTTAACGATTTAAACAAGAACATAAGTGTTAAGACTGCACCTAAATATCAAATAAAAACTTAGTTTTTTAAAATAATTCATCTGTTCAAATCCCAATAATTTTCATAACCTTCAATTGTACCAACCTTTTGTTTGTTGAACTGTTAAACTTCTTACTGCTCTTAAAAGTCTTTCAACGGACTTTTCAAAGGGTGTTATGTAAAAGTATTCACTTGGTTTAAATGCCATTGTCATTAGTTGTTTCTCATCTACAAGTCTTCCAACTCCTACACAAAACAGATGAATCCCAACTCCTTTCAAAGCCTCGCTTTCACCTTTACTGGCATCCGGGTATTTAGATCTACCGTCAGTAACAATGATGCCTATTTGTGGTACATTTGAACGACCACTAGTGAAAAATAATCGTTCTAATTTATTAAGTCCTAAGTCTATTCTGCTGCCATCTTGTGGCTGTTGTAAAGCATCAAAAGCTTTTAATAAAGTGTTCCTGTTTGTTGATTGGCTAAATTCAATGGTATCACCAATGTCCGAACTAACAACAATTGCACCAACACGAACATTGTCTTGGCCAATGTCAGTTTGTATAATAAAGTGTTCAATTAACCTTTTTTGTTCTAAAAATTCTCCATCAGAAATACTATCTGAACCATCTAATAAAAATATGACGTCGCCTTTTTCAACGAAACCTGTCGAAAATAAACAAGAAGTATAAGATAAATACAGAAGGTACCAATGTTTAGCAAATGACGAGTGTGTTGTTAAAAAGACACTGGAAGTAAGGGAAAACAAGAGTGCTAAACCGGAACATAAAGAAAAATTCATCTCACAGTACTACAAAAATATTGACTTTTCTACCAGTATTGCTGACTTCGGGAGCGTAATATACACGTGTATAGTGTTTGAGTCAAACATATTTGCTCTATATCTCATCTTTTCAATTTAAGTCGTATGTATCAGCTCCTTTTGGTTCATCTAAATTGTTTAATGAGTAGCGTAAATATTTAGGGTTGAGAATAAAATAATTTCTCTTTGGTTTAATGTTTTCAATGTACGGGTTGTAGCTTTAATACCTTGTGTAGCAGTAAGAATTATGTGACAGCAAATGAATACAAACACAGCATATGATGAATGGAATGACACCAACATTTTGTCTGAAAAAGAAAAACAAAGCTTTTCGTACATAATATACTTAATGCGATTTTAGTTAAAGGGGTTTGCTCCTCACATTTTGGAGCTAACAGTTTTGCTTAAAAATTTTTGCACACGAACCCCTTTTTTCTCCTATTATTTAAAAATATGTAAGTTGAATATCCACTTTACTAATTTTTATGAAATTTCATTCACTCTGTCATATATTTTAGGAGGTTTAATGGTGTCAATATGCAAAAATGCAAAGATATAGAGAAAACCTATTGAAACTGCTTATAACATGAAAACGAGAACATGGACTAATTATTTGTTCTTTTTGCTTATTATGATCATTTGTTCATATTTTCTATAAAAGATGCACCTTTGCCCACTTTTATTTACTTCGAGATAGAGGAGCGAACCATTTTTTTTTTTTTTTTTTGCTTTTGTGTGTGTGTGTGTGTGTGTGTGTTTTGATGCATTGTTAAACTTTGTTGCTGTTATTTTGTCTGTTTATTTTTGTATTTTAAGGAGAATTTCCTACATTCAAATGCCCCGTTTCGGTACTTCTTTTCTTCTTGAATAGATAGTTGTAAACCGGATATTTCAAAGTTCATTGAGGTACACCAAGAGGTACATGTACCAAGGACGAAATTGAAAGCCTCAAAGGAGAAAGACAAAATCACTTCAGGTAACACGAACGAGAACAGCACGAAAAAAAACCCACTTAAAATCACACAAAAAAAACATTTGAACAGCAATACAAAAGCGAGCTGAAGTCATAAGTCGTTTAAAATTCCATGTCAGTTTAAGATATTTTATTCTTTTTTTTTTGTAAAAGATGAAAAATACCTAAGAGCCAATCGAAAGTTTTAAATTAGAATCGATCATATGAACGTGATATAATATTTGCTTAAACTTAGCTCTATACACAAGTTCATATGTTTATAATGTTATCAATATTTCCAAAAGCACAAGTTAAAGTAAAAAGCTTAAAATGGGCACATGTGTTTTTGACTTAACCCATATGAATCGAATAATTTAAAATATAATCTAACAAACGGAAGCGAAAGCCATGAACTGATAACCCTTCCTGGGCACCTTATTTTATTTTCGGATCAACAGGAGTTGACATTCCTGATTGAATATTATTTCTTTGATTTTTCGTTTATGAAATGCCTTGTATCTCTTTGCTTTTTGCTGGGCATTCGGGATATTTGACAGCATTTAAGAGTACGTTTACTACCGCCGACATTTTTTTAAAGTGACGTCATAAGGTAGGTCAACAAATTACAATATCATCGTCCTTAGCTGTCCTTTATTGTTTATTTTGAAACTAATTAGTGATAATTGTCAGAATTAGGTAACAATGAATCACCATAAAAACTTTGTAACACGAAGACTGACAAGAGACAAAAAACATAGTACATTGTCATGTAAACTTGGAAAATTTGAATATAGTAATACTGGACATGTTTAACTAGAAATGCTGTAAATGAGCTCATAATAGAATGATATCCCCGCTTTATATTTAAACCAATCTTGAAAAACACACTAGAGTCAAATTATCTCCTCTGAATATCTGAAAGCCCTGATTTTTCATGTACATATATAATATAATATACTTTATTCAAGTATAAAGTTTCATCAAAATCAAGCTACTAAGATGTAGTTTCGACCTGTTCTGTCAGCAACATTTTATACATTATATGAAAAATCAACACAGACAGCCACTGGAATCATGGAATGTCTGGTGTGGACAGACAGACAGACAGAGTGATTCCTGTATATATCCCAGAATTAAAACTGTCATTCCAATTCTTAAGTTCATGTTATTCGTAGACAGAATTCAACCAAACCATTATCAATCAAATAATTAATAACCAAATTTGAAAATATGTTATATCTTTGTATTTGATAAGTGCATACATTAGCTCTTATAGAAAGAATTAAAGAAAATAGAAAGAAAATACATAAAGTGAAATGTAAAAACCCATATACATATAGTCGGACAGCCAAGGTGTTCAAAAAAAACTCGTCGATACCAGATTTAAATCGCACTTAATTGGTGCGACGCGTGTGTAATATCAAACAAGAACGGCTTACCCTTCCGGAGTATCCGAGTTCACTTTCGTTTTGACTTGAGTTCGCGTCATTGATTGCAGTTTAGTTGTTGTATGTGTTTAAGTAATGATGTGCGCTTTGTTTTTTTTTATTTAAATGGCAATTGATTTCGTCTTGGTCCTTTCAAATGCATCTTGGTACCCCTTTGCTTTTTTCTAAATATAGTTTGAATAAGCAAATATCTACAGGGCAATTTGTCAAAAGTCCAAAATTCATCAACAACAGAGTGACATACAATAAGAAATGACTGCTGATATGATAAAGTCACAAAAACGCATGAAATCAACATTATTTATAAATACAAATAGAGGAATGATAGACTAGAGTAATGTATAACAATATGATTCGGAAGAGTAACAATTTCAAAACAGGAAGTCATGCAACCTCTGTCCGTATGACATTTTTTGAGTGGAAGCGTAAGCGATAGTTTTAGTTATTGATGTTAGAGTCAGTGAACAAAGAAGAAAATTATATATAAGTAGCGGGAAAAAATGCTTAATCAAAGTCAAAGGTGAAGAGAATCATATAGATAAACAAACTTACCTTGATTAATTATCCTTCGGGAGCCCGCTCCTTTAATTCAATTTAAATCCGTATCGGCCAGCCGATCGGAATTCGGTTCCAAATTATATTAATCAATCAAGCGTGTCATATTCGCAGACGACCATTTTAGAGATGTATCCGTTACTCTTTTCGTTATTCGGTGTTGTTCTGAGGGCAGGTAATTTGCATACGTAATTGAATAATTTGCATGTTTTTGACAGGAAAACATGAAACATTTACTTATTAAATTTACATGCTGTCACGACAAATGTTTGTTCTTACAAGAAAAATGCTAATTAGTTTTACGCGTTACAAAATGCAAGAGAATAAATCAGGGTTTAAAACTTTTCTTAAAGACGATCTGCGAAGTGTTCACAACTTTTCTATCCAAACATTGTCTTACAAATAAGCTATTTAGGTATACATTCGATCAGAATTATGATGTAATTAAGATAGCATTAAGATAACATAGTTAAGCCTGCTTTATGTAATGATATTCTTCAAGCTTTAAAGCTTCAGTTAGAAAAAAACAGTCTAAAAGTTTAAGCATCACTGTGCCTTTCTACCATCAACAAATAGCCTGTTATTCTCGGTCACCGATGGTGTAAGCAAGGGATATCCGATTTAAACTTTGTTATTTAATAGATATTTTAACGGCATCAACAAACCACTTTGTAAAGGTATATAGTTGGAATTCTAGTTCAATTTATCTTTTTTCATATGCTTGTTTTAACACAATTACAGTATTTTTACATGTTTAAAGAGAAAATACACGCACAAATATGATTTTTTACACCAGATAACCTTTTTAGTTTTAAACAAACCATTAAGTTCAAACTGAGTCTCACGTCACTTTTTTTTTCATGGTATGAAACGGACTATGAAAAAACGGAAATCATGTTTTACATATGGGTCATGTTGCATAAAACATCAAACTGAAACGCTGTATAAAAACAGCGAAAAAGCTTGATATTTATGACCGGATGAAAGGTCACCTTTGGCAATAGTTGTATCCTTTGTTTGATTTTAATGTTTTCAAAGAAATGACAGATACCGCTTTTATGAACGAACAAAGGAGCAAAAAACTCGTGAAAAAATTATTTTTTAACGCCTCTGATATAGTTAAATAGACATTAAATGTGCGTAAATGTAAACAAGCGTAAGTCTTTTAATCGTTGTCTCTTCGCACCTGCATAGTTAATTAGTTGGTTAGTGATTGCTTTACTCCAAAGCAGCACGAATTCGGCTAAATCAGAAGATTCGTGCCTGCATAAGACGCTTATACTAGTAGTCTAACTCTTTTATGCAGTGGTGTCGTTTCAAGTCTGAATTTATGTTACATAAGCAAATACATTTGCAAATAAGTCTGTGTCATGGGAAACATGGATGCCCCTCATGATTTTTGTTTTCAAAGACCTACTTTTTCCACATACATGTGGAATACCATATATGGTGTACTAGTTATATTTTTTCTTAAGTTTGAGACAAATGCTTCATATAAAAGAATAAGTTATATCGAAAAGGTTCATTCAAGTTATTACTACGATGCACAATCGTTTAAAATTTCAAAATAAAGGTAATAACAAAACTACCGATCTCATAGTCCAGAGAAAATGACAAAAACGAATCAGTCATACCGGAGAACTGGTGGATCGCAATGGTCCTGACTTGGTACAGGCATTTCAAACGATACAAGGATACAAGTTTAAATATAAAATACAAATTTCTGTCCATCATACCTAATCCTATAAGATAAGACGTCTTTGGTGCTTTTTATAATTCTATATTGTTAGATTTTCCACATCTGACATTACAGACGTTCACAGGATATTAAATTACCTTAAACAAACTTTGTTATAACTTAAGTTATATTGTAAAATATATGATATTTTCAATATTTAGACTTCCCATATTTTTGCATTTACGTACATTATTTCCAATTTGATATAAATTTTTTTCTAATATTATTTTATAATTCGAAGCTCCTATTTTGAATAAGAATCATTTTTATCTGGTATTATTGAAATTCTGGTTAATGGAAGGTGCCGAAACGGGATGTACATAATTTAGGTTTAGTTGAGTGGTGTGTAGTCTGCTTGCCAAGGTGGCGCTTTAATAAAATTTTTGAGAGAAACAAGTTGAGTTTATTTGTGCATTATTTTTGATTAGTGAACTTTAAATCCAGTTCCCCAGATAACCGAAGTAAGTAACATGGTGGAGAACTCAAAGATTAGTATTACGAAGCTTGAAATTCTTGTGATCTTCAACTTTCACACACGTGTCTTGCAGATTGAACAAGAGGTACCCGTCGGCGACACGAGTATGTGAGATTTATATCATTACTCATTTGTAAGTTCATAAATGGTTTTATATTTCGATCTATTTGTATGTGAGATTAATCTCATTACAATCATCAGTAAATACTATAAATGTCAACACACGACAGTGACACTGAATCAGTTTTTTCCGACGATTTTCGAGATAAACACAGAAATTGACAATGGTATAGGTTATTTACTTACACGGCATTCTTCTCCAATACACGATGAATCTGACAACCCTTTAAATCTTGCAGATAACTCCGAAAATTCAGAAAACACAGAACACTCACAATGTTATTTGACAATTTACACTCGCCCGCGTTCAATGAAAGTTTTGGTATACCAGAAAACGTAGTGTCACCAGAAACCCCTAAAGTATTGCCCGCTACACATTCATGTCCTTTGAACCAGTCAATACCCGTTCAAACGCCTTACCATTTGAGAGAGACAGTCAAGATGGAAAAAATAGCAAATTGTAGAAAATTTGGAGGTTATCCCCACGAAAACGCTGGTCAATTTATTTCTGAGTCTGAATCATATGCAATTTTACATAATATTTCCCCAGACGAGGGTCCTGGAAAGCTTGCTTACCCTAACCCTATCATCTTGCATTAAAGTTCAGTTTAATTGTTACTAGTAGTTAGTTACTGTTTCAATCTTCGGCTATATCATGGCGATGAACTTAAAAGGGGTGATATGAAGCAGATACCGATGGGCATCCGAATGTGAAAAGTCCGAAAGGGCAGAGACAAAACCAGCAAACATCAACGAGAATCAGACCACAAAAACTACTGAATATCATAGACTTCTATTATTATGACAGGGTCGTCCTATGCATAGGGGCTTGAATTCTGGTCATTTATATCGACTTTTAAAAAATCGACCCCCTATTCTATGATACCCACAGAGTAGATGGTCGATTTTTTTAAGTCGATATAAATGACCAGAATTCAAGCCTACGTGGTTCCATGCAACCACATGGGACACACGTCCCAGTTGCTCTGTAGGCAAAGTGACCAGACCTGTTGTCATGTATCTGAACGCTCCTAAGTGGACTTTTACCGACAAACTAAGCGCTGCTGTGGGCGTATTTGCCACCGGAACCAGTCATTAAAGTTCCGAATAATGCCCTAAAACAAATATGACTGATCTTTAGAATATTGTGATGAACGGTTTAGGCACACCTTATTGTTTTTATTGTATAATTCAATTTCATAATTTTGAAATGAGTCCAGTTATTTACAGTCTTTATTAGGGATCTGTGGTTTGGAGACGGGATATTTGATGCAAAAATTACGGGATATGGGATATTAACCAGCCCCGGTGCTGAGTTTTGCTGTCCTGTTTTTTTTTTTGATACGAGTACATTTTTTATAGATATTTTTGGTTATCGACCTACCATATATTTTAATTCAAACGTTGCTGATGAGACGTTACTCCTTGAAATATGAATATAAAACATTAACATATTGCCCTTTTATTGATACCCGCTTTTGAATTTTTTAGTATGTTTACTGTTTTTCTTTTATCTGTCAGCTTCACAATGGTATATCGGACCCAAACTCTTGTTATAAACTTCTCGACTAACTCATAAATATTTGCACAATCGAGTCATTAAGTACCCTACATATTCATGTCATTTTTATTGGGCAATAGGATGCACAAATATTTGTGCTGTTGCATTTTTGGCTAATTGAAAATCTAGTTTAAAACATTACTGTCAAAGTTTAATTTCAATTTGTTCCATTTTGGGGGTTGGCATGTAAAAATTAATCTAGGCTTCGGTGATTCATTTATTTGTAGTCAATTAATATTTGACAACCATCAATCTGGGTGTCAACAAACAAAAAAAAAGCTTTTGATTTAATTATCTAAAATAATTGTTATAATATTTGCATATGTACATAAATTTTAATTCATTGCATATTTAACGTAATGGTTTATGTGATTTTAATAAAGGAAGTTCACTGCTATTTTTGAAAATAATTGGGTCTGATTCCTTTTATAAAAAGATCACGAGAAAAGGTACAAATTTACGGCTGGAAGGTTCATTCCCTCGTTAAACTAACACGGTTTCACCCGGTGGTTCTTTCGATATGCCTGGACCCAGTCAGAACATTACAAGGGTTTGTGTGTGTGTTGGTGTTTAACGCCCTTTATCGACGCACCTGAGCCAGGAAGGGCGGTCAGTGTTTAATGGTGGAGACCAGCAACCTTGGGCAGGTAACTGACAAACCGAATCACGTACAGTTGGGGAAGTCCCTTTTTTTTGTTAAATACAAACGGGACCCGAACCCAAGATGAGAGGTGATCAGCTAGTGATCAATAGTGTGGCATTTAAACCAACACCTTTGACCAACCGGCCATGCAGGCCCCCTAAGTTCTTTTGTTATTTGTCCACTCCCAGACATAGACATGTCTTCGTTTTGTATTTAGTAATTGTAAACACTGGCAAATTGAAAACTGTGCATAACGTAAACAAAGAAAAGGACAATATTTGTATTTGTAATAGGCAGCAGTCTAATTCTTACTAGTCTGTTGTCTACCTTTTCCTTCTATTGTCCTCTATTTTATCAAAAATCATACACCTAAAAAAATCCGAACTGTCTTTAATTTGCTTCAGACGGCAATTTATAGCTTGCCAACTGGAACTTTGGTGTAATTTTGTTAATGCACCGCCTTTTTGTACTTTTGTTTTTTTTTTCTTGCGGGACTTTCATCGATTTCCTTTGGCAGAGCGTCACGTCTGACACTAAAATTGCTAACGCAAGATTATGTTGCTCCTGGGTTGCTGTCTTCACTCAAGAAATTTTACGGAAGACATTAGCGCACCTATATAAAAATAGGATTTCTATCTCTCATATGAGTGCAGGTGTTGATTTATCATATGATTTTGTTCTGTCCTCCTTTATCGGATTAGACACACTGAATTGACAACTGACAGCGTGAAGGGTGTGCTTTAGCATACAGGAACTGCTTAATATTCTTCTGGAGCACCTGAGTTCACTCTCGTTACGATTTGAGTTCGCATTGTTGATTTCTGTTGTTTTTGTGTTTTATGTTTTGGTTTTTTTTTCGTGCTATTCTCATTCTTATTTTTTCGTGCTGTTCTCATTCGTGTTAACTGGTTTTGTCGTTGCCCTTTCGGACTCTTGACACCTGAATGTCACACTGGTTCCGCTTTGCTTCTTTTTTTAAATGTATTTTAGATCGGTATTTGCTTTGATATGGCATGGTTTTGTATTTAGAACTTGTGCATGCTCATATGTTCTTTTTTCTTAATTTTACGATTGATATTGAACCTTTTCACTGCATAGCTCACTAATTTTCGTTCGTGTTTTATTTTTCTTTCTTTTCTGACTTTTCTTTTCTTTCTTAAGTTTATTATTTAATTAAAAATTCCACCAATAAACAACAAAACAAATTGTAGTATTTCAACATTTATAATGTTGTTAGGTATTTATCTACCATTTTAAATGCCTTTGTTAGTCTAAATTCAAGTCTTTTAAATCCAGTCGCCATTTTTTTCACAGAGTCTACAAACATTACTAACTCGTCTTTTTGTGGAGCTCCCTCTTTTTGGGCTTGAAGCTGTTCGTATTTAGCTTTGTTGAAACTAACTTTCCCGCCAACTTTTCGCTCACTGGCCTTTTTCAGTAAATATTGACGCCTAGATGGTTTTGTTGTAAATTCCATAGGTGGCGCCGTAACTCCCATCATATCCGGTGCGGAGTATGGCGCTCCAAACATGTTGGTATCTCCAAATAATGATCCTGCTCCGCCAGTTTGTTGCATTCCAGTTTGGGGAAATGTTTCATACATTGGTCCCGCCATTCCGCCTCCCATTCCCCCGCCTTGTTGTATAGAACTCCACACATTTGGAGAACCTGCACCTGGTTCCTGGGCTCCAGCCAGCCCAAAAAGCACAGAAAGAAATCCAACAAGAGCATACATCTAAAATTGATTTAGATATCACACAATTTATAATTTTTTATATTTAAAGAAATTAATGAAATAGTTTCTATAGTTACAAAAGCAAACTATTTGGGCTGTATTCCAATTGGTCCCAACTCATGCCAACTTTAAAGTATTAGTTATTTCAAATCAAAAATGAATACAAAAAATAAATATCAAATATCAAATGCTTTTATAGCGGCTAATGTATCAAAGTCTTTTACAAAAAATATCCGCGCCAAACACTGTTTATGCCTATTCGTCTCAACTTATTTTTTGTCTATTTTGTTTGAAGTTACATCCAGAATAGGGTCTCTGGTAAAGCCATAAGTACAAAAAGGCTTCGAGTCGCATTTTTATTGAACGCCATATATTTCATCCTTTATAGGGGCTACCGCTGGATATCCCCTCAAAACTCTATGAGTTTTATTTTTTCAATAATGTTGCGGGTCTCTTTTTTTTATATAAAATTTCAAGGTAGGTCGTTTTAAGCAGCCGTGTAGGTCGGACGTTTCCCCTAAAAAGCGTTTAAGTCGCTGGTCGTTTTATTTTACCCTGCGGGGCATCCTATACAAGTTTGAAGAGACTTATCTTTGCGATGACGATTAGAACGGATCATCCACATAAATAAATTCAAATAATCTATGCTGTGTCATCCTCAAGACATAATTGTTAATGTTCAAAGATGAAATAATACTTTTTTTATGTATTAAGCTTATTGTTTGCATTAAAAGAAACTGTTCGAATGGTAAATGAACGAAAACATCTTACCTGGAATTTGGTCGTATGCTGTCTTAATTATTATTAGTGTTTTATGTCACCATACAACGCATGCAAAGAATATGAAAAATGGTTAATTATAGTTTTGCTAATTAGAATTATGAATAGGACTTTATGTAATAAATGTCAATGTATGCATTGTTATATACCTTAATTTGTGTCCTATTTGCCATAAATTGACTGGGAAATCTTTTATTGTTTTCTAGCTTCCGTATGTTTAGTTTTATTAACGGTCAATGCTTAGGGACCGACCATTTAACTTGAAGGGGGGGCCTTGGTTTTTTTCCTAAAAAAATATTTTGAAAATGATTTTTGATGAAAAAAATATTTTGGCAGCAGTGGGTAAGAAAAAGAAAATATTCTGAAGAAGAATTTCTGCCATATAAAATAATGCTAATAATAAAAAAAAAATATTCTGTCGCGACGCTTTCAAAAAATAAAAATTCCGTCATGACACATTCCAGATAAATGGACGCTGAAATATGTGATACCAGAAAAAGCAGTTTCTGTGTTTGCGAAGCCAACTAAAAAATGTCACAAAGTTGAAATTTTGCAAAATTTTACAAAATGTTGACATGTTTGGCGTGATAACTTTGTTTATATTGCATCAAATGAAAAGCGGATTGCTGTAAACTAAAGTTAATTTATCCCACTGTTAGCTGTTATCGTAGTGCTAAACAATTTAAAGCAGAATGAAAGTAATAAAGAAAATCGCTTACCTACTCTACATGCTACACTGGTGTTTATCCTCCGCGGATGTTGGATCCCTCCGCGGACGTTGGATCCGGATACCCGGTGTGCATTCACAAAATAATGTTTTCTGGCCAAAACAAAAAACCAAGCCCCCCCCTTCAAGTTAAATTGTCCGTCCCTTATCCTTAACGTTTTTACTACAAGCAAGAAGTAAAGTTATTTACAAATTGTTACCTTTGTTTTTGGGGTTTTGCAATCCTGAATCATTCTCAGTTAGTGGTGAGCTGACGTGTGGGTGCTTATAACTCTCATGTTACATTTCTGTCGTTTACTCATGTACAGTTAAGTTGACAGTTACAGTACACGGATGGTAATCTCCTCCGGAGCCCCTGAGTTCACTCTTGTTACGACTTGAGTTGATTTCCTTTCGGTTGATTTTGTGTTTCTTCGTGCTGTTCTTGTTCATGTTTACCGGTTTTGTCGTTGCCCTTTCGGACTTTTGACACTCGAATGCCCCGTTAGTGCCTCTTTGCTTCCTTCACTCATAATATTCTCTTATGAAAACTTTACCGTGAGAAAAATGTCCGGTTATGAGAAGAGAGAGGAAAATGTACGCATTAAACAGAAAGTGAGTCACATTTGGCATGTTTTATTACATATTTGTAGTGTATATCGAAAACAAGAGGCTCCCAGGAGCCTGAATCGCTCACCTGGTCTTGATGTCAACCCTATGAAGACTTTTGAATAGCTAAATGAGCTGATCATTTAAGCAAGCAACAACTTTTCTCTATCTGCAATAGGTTCATTCTATAAGCCAAAAACACTATTTTTTCCTTTAAGGGACTGTAACCCCAATAAGGGGTCATCTGACAACTTTGACCCTATGAAGACATGTGTAGAGCTAAATGAGCTGAACATTTAAGTAAGCAACAACTTTTCTCTATCTGAAATAGTTTTCATTCTATAGGCCAAAAACACTATTTTTTGCCTTTAAGGGGCTTTAACCCCTATAAAGGGTCATATGACAACTCCCACCCAATGGAGACTTTTGTAGAGCTAAAGGAGCTGAACATTTTAGCAAGCAACAGCTTTTCTCTATCTGCAATAGTTCTCATTCTATAGGCCAAAAACACTATTTTTCGCCTTTAAGGGGCTGTAACCCCTATAAGGATTCATCTGACAACTTTGACCCTTTGGAGACTTTTGTAGAGCTTAATGAGCTGAACATTTAAGCAAGCAACAGCTTTTCTCTATCTACAATAGTTTTCATTATGTAGGCCAAAAACATGCAAAAACGCTATTTTTCACCTTGAAGGGGCTGTAACCCCTATAAGGGATCATCTGACAACTTTGACTTTTTGAGGACTTTTGTAGAGCTTAATGAGCTGAACATTTAAGCAAGCAACAGCTTTTCTCTATCTGCAAAAGTTCTCATTCTATAGGCCAAAAACACTATTTTTCGCCTTTAAGGGGCTGTAACCCCTATAAGGGGTCATCTGACAACTTTGACCCTATGGAGACTTTTGTAGAGATAAATGAGCTGAACATTTAAGCAAGCAACAGCTTTTCTCTATCTACAATAGTTTTCATTCTATAGGCCAAAAACATTCAAAAATGCTATTTTTCACCTTTAAGGGGCTGTAACCCCTATTAGGGATCATCTGACAATTTTGACCTTATGGAGACTTTTGTAGAGCTTAATGAGCTGAACATTTAAGTAAGCAACAACTTTTCTCTATCTGAAATAGTTTTCATTCTATAGGCCAAAAACACTATTTTTCGCCTTTAAGGGGCTGTAACCCCTATAAGGGGTTATCTGACAACTTAGACCCTATGGAGACTTTTGTAGAGCTAAATGAGCTGAACATTTAAGCAAGCAACAGCTTTTCTCTATCTGCAATAGTTTTCATTCTATAGGCCAAAAACATGAAAAAACGCTATTTTTCACCTTTAATGGGCTGTAAAAGATCATCTGACAACTTCGACCAAATGGAGACTTTTGAAGAACTTTTGATGCTGAAGCAGTAGGCTGGCATAAGATTTCATGTATCTCTTATACTTTTTGATTTACAAGCCAAAAACAGTAGTCTGACCCCCCTGGTCTATTTTTAGTAACGGTGGCCATGTTTTTTGAAGGATCAAAAATTGAAACACAAGTTTGGTGCAGGACACCCTAAGGATCATTCATACCAAGTTTCATTAAATTCTGTTCAGTAGTTTCGGAGGAGAAGATTTTTGAAAAATTGTTAACAGACGACGACGACGACAGACGACGACGACGACGGACGCCAAGTGATGGTAATAGCTCACCTGGACCTTCGGTCCAGGTGAGCTAAAAAAGGAATTTCATGCAGTGTTATCATTTTTAGAATTACTTTTAATCAACACAAGGACAGTAACAGCACTATGCGTCCTAATTTCAATTTTTCCGTGACTAAAGAAGTGGAAAATTTTGGTCTCCAACTAATAAATGAGTCCTGTTCAGCTGCTTACTGTCCTTTTGTTGTTGTTTATATTGGTGTACTAACCCCAGATGTTGTCTTAAAATGCTTGAAAAAAGTACAGTGTCTTAAATCGCATTTAGGTATAATCAATAGAAAAAACGTAAATATTATGAGAGAGAGGACTGGTTGTGCGGGAGGTATTGCGATATGAGTGAGAAAACTACTTTTGAATGAGTAAAGGGGTATTATAATCTGTGCTTTCTAGATATTTCTAAAAGGCTGATGCATGCTTAAACCTTCAGCTCAGTGAGCTTTACAAAGGTCTCCATTGGGCCGAAGTTGTCAGATGACCCCTTATAGGTCATTTAAAGGTGGAAAATAGCATTTTTCGCGTTGTTGGCCTACAATGAAAACTATAACAGAAAGAGAAAAGCTGTTCCTTGCTTAATCTGTCATTCAGCTCATTGAGCTCTTTAAAAAGTCTCCATTAGGTCGAAGTTGTCAGATGACCCCTAATAGGGTTATGACCTTTTAAAGGAGAAAACTTGTGGTTTTGGTGTTTTTAGCTCACCTGACCCGAAGGGTCATGTGAGCTATTGTCATCGTTAAGCGTCCGTCGTCCGTCTGTCCGTCCGTTAACTTTTCTTCAAAGATCTTCTTCTCTGAAACCACTGAAGGGATTGCATTGAAACTTGGTATA
Source organism: Arcuatula senhousia (assembly GCA_963971305.1). Taxonomy (NCBI): domain Eukaryota; kingdom Metazoa; phylum Mollusca; class Bivalvia; order Mytilida; family Mytilidae; genus Arcuatula; species Arcuatula senhousia. The sequence continues at coordinate 34,771,443 of OZ020308.1, forward strand.
CTTGATTTTTAGGATGTCCTCTACCAAGTTTGTGAATTATATACATTTCGACAAACCAACATGGCCGCTGTTGCTAAAAATAGAACAGGGGGGTCAGACCATTGTTTTTACCTTATAACTCGAAAAGTATAAGAGATAGAGACAATCCGAAGCAACCTTCCTTCTTCAGCATCAAAAGCTCTACAAATCTTTCCATTGAGTCGAAGTTGTGAAACGACTCCTTATAGGAGTTATTGCCCTTTAATCATCAAAATTGACCATTTTTTCAGTTTTTGGACAATATCTTGAAAACCGTTAGAGCTAGAGGAAAAGTTAGCATTGCAAAATTGTTAAGCTCATTGAGATCTACAAAAATGATTTCAGTGTCAAAATTGTCAGATCAGTCGTTTAAGAGTTATTCCCCTTTAACTGTTTTTTTCCATTAATTTACACTGATTTTCAAAAATCTTCTTCTCTGAAACCACTGAAGGGATTGCATTGATACTTGGTATACTTGATCTTTCTGATGTCCTCTACTAAGTTTGTGAATTATATACGCGTTGACCAACCAACATGGCCGCCCTTGCTAAAAATAGAACGGGGGGGTCAGACCATTGTTTTCGGCTAATAACTCGAAAAGTATGAGATAGGGAAAATCCAAAGCAACCACTCATGTTTAGCATTAAAAGATCTACAAATCTCTCCATTGAGTCAAAATTGTGAAACGACTCCTTATAGGAGTTATTGCCCTTTAATCGACAAAATTGACCATTTTTGCAGTTTTTGGACAATATCTTGAAAACCGTTAGAGCTAGAGGATAAGTTAGCTTGCAGAATTGTTAAGCTCATTTAGATCTTCAAAACTGATTTCAGGGTCAAAATTGTCAGATCAGCCATTTTAGAGTTATTCCCCTTTAACTGTTTTTTTTCCATTAATTTTAACTGATTTTCAAAAATCTTCTTCTCTGAAACCACTGAAGGGATTGCTTTGAAACTTGGTACACTTGATCTTTAGGATGTCCTCTACCAAGTTTGTGAATTATATACATGTCAACCAACCAACATGGCCGCAATTGCTATGGTCCTTATAGGAGTTATTGCCCTTTAACTGTTTTTTTTAAAAAATCTTCTCTGAAACTACTGAAAGGATTGTTTTGCAGCTTTGTATTCTTGAAAGTTTGTGAAATTATTCAAACTTTGGCATAAGAGATCAGGTGAGCGATTCAGGCTCCTGGGAGCCTCTAGTTTTTGCTTAGAATGAAAACTGTTGCCTTTGCCTTTAACCTATAAAAGACCAAGAAAAGCTTTTGTTTGCTTAAATGTGGATATGTGTGATCTACAAAAGTCTTCATATGTGGAAGTTGTTAGTGATCGTTTATTGCCCAAAAATATTTTCATTTCTTCAGACTCCTGGAAACCTCTTGTTAACCTATAGTATGAAAATTGGATTTAACCTATAAAAGATTATGAAAAGCTTCCGTTGGCTTAAATGTTTGGCTATATGTGCTCTACAAAAGCCTTCATAAGTGGAAGTTGTATGATAATCTTTTATTGAAGTTATTCATCTCAGATGCCCCAAAATATTTTCATTTTATCAGTTTTTGAAGTCAGGTGAGAGATTAAGGCATATGGGAGCCTCTTGTTCATTTATTATATTTTGTTTTTGACACCGCAAGCCCATTTACTTTTTCTTTATTCGCGTTGTCGACTCTTATAAAATACAAACACTCCTAAAATATAAATATTTATTAATAACAATATATAACAGCACATTATAACAACGAACGTTTGTTTCCATTGATACATATAAAAATAAACTTTAAAAGCATAAAATACCAACAAATTTAAAAACATACTCGTACATCAATTATTTTACCAAAAATATTTTATATCTTAGTCTTAGAAAGTAAATTTCAAATTTACAGAAATAGGCCTATTATATTAAATCATAGTGAAAATTATCCTTTACATAATTAAAATCGTAATTGTAACTAGGTACAATTATGTCGCGGTGACAACACATAAGGTGCCCAAACTTTTCTTGGATATTACAACATTCAACATGCCAAAAATCACATGAATTACTTTGAAATCGAACAAAGACATTTTACCTGGCGCGAATGTATAGTAAAATTGTCATTCGACATTCGGGTCACAAAACCCGCTGTTACATTGAACTCAGCAATCCTAAAACATTAAGAAAACCAAATTTCAAGAGTATTTGACAAACATTTAATATTTGTTTATTTGAAGTAACAGCCGCCATAGTGAAACCGGAAGTCGGAGGGAAATTTTGAAAATACCAGCATACTTCGTGGGATCTTGTCTACCTGTATACTATATTTCGTGAAAGTAGGACGCCGTTTAAGTTTCAGTATTTATCACTGCTATTCTCATTCCCTTTTGTCACAAAATGCAGACAATTTACATACAATTTTAAGTACAATATCAATGCTATTATAACAACAATCAGCAAAAACAATGAACATTCGTTTCAACAAACATACATTTACAAAATATGTTTTTTTTTTACTTTTTTATAAGTCTAAACACATTTGACATACACTGCCACAAAATTATTTTTAATAGGCTTGTCTATCAGCTTTTACATTATCACAATACTGCGTGTACCTTTAATGTAATACAAAGTTGTGCAACAAGAACACACAGCTAATTTATGTAGAACAACAGGAACCCTTTCTGGCCCAGAAGCGTCGATAAAAGGGCGTTATGCACCAACACATACACACACACAGAGGAACCCTTGCACTAGGTGGATATGACAAATTGAAACGATGATATATAGAAATTAGAGTAAAAATGGATTTGATAGTATTTGGCAAATTTTACCAACAATGAACCTTTCATTTCACTTATTGGTTTGAAGAATATTTTTTGAAAGCCCTCTTATATTAATTCTAAGAATAAATGGAAATGAACCTTTCAAAGATTCTTCTGAATATAAAGTGTATAGTTAAAGAGGAAAACTGCATACGTATATTCTTCAAAAAGACTTTATCCAAGAATTCTATTGATTACAAAATACAAAGAATAAAAACGATATTAATAGAACAAAAAATTTGGTTGTAATGGATCTGCCTATTGCGAGTTGAATCCCTCTTCAATAGCGCTTTAAACTAATAATTTGAGGTTAGAAAAATAAATGTGCCAAAAAAGAAGTTCTCATACCACACACCAAAGTTCGAATCAGGACGCCAAGTCTAGCAAATATCGATCCCATATTAGCAGTAGCTCGGAACAAGGCTAGCATTTCCGGTCTCACCTCGCTTCTCTTTAAACGTTTCCGGGAAAATCCGGACGGTAACACAAGTGTAACAGTAGCACAAACTCCTCACAGTTCCAGTTCCCGCCGCCAACGTTCCGTTAACTAATTTCCGCTACTACTTTTGTAGACACTGCGAAGAAGTTTGACAGTAGTGGTAGTCCAGAGCAAGTTTGGTATCAATATTAATGTATGACCATGTTTATATGGCGTCATGTAAAAGTAATAAGACACTAAGGATGTGGTCTCCTTATCCTAGTTTCCCATTTAGAAGCATTATGTGGTAGTGAAAAAATCTTCTTCTGATTAAAAATCATCAGTTGCTACGCGTTCATGTATGTGTCGTAAAAAGAAAGCAGCTACATCATTCATCACTACGTTAGCTGTGTTTCGAAGTTCAAAGTTCAGAACAAAATATACTGGGAAATATAAAGCATAGATCAACAAAAGCACGAAGTGACAGATGATCAGTTGTTCATATACACAGTCATTTTGAGCACCGTCATAACTAGGAATCAACAGGCTAAATATAGTTATTGGCCATTCAATAAAAAGTGTAAGCACCAAAATGCCTATGGCTTGGCTCTCTTGTAATGTAGCTCGGATATTCCGCGAAACACCTGTTCGACTAGCCGCAAACATATTTTGTCGTCGTAGATAAGTCCTGCGAATGGCGTAGATAAGCAGGAGTACACAAATTGTCATTATTGTACATGGTATGAGCTGAACTGAAAATGTGTACAGGTATCGATAAAACTTTTGATAAGCAACATCAGTGAACACGGGTCGATATTTGAAAGCACACGGTGTGCCAATCTCGTACGTAAAATCGGAAAACTTGTAAATGTGAACTAGAAATGCACACATATAAATTGAAAGCGTGTACCTGAAAAATCCTTTGGTTTTATACCACACTAAAGCCCGGAAAGGCCACCGAAAGCTTACAAATCGTTGTACACCATAAAGCAACAGCTGCCACATGCTAATAGTATGGCATATAGCGGGAAGTACATATCCTAAAACTCTATACGCATAGCACCAGTTCAATGTTGTCATTTTCTCCTTAAAGTTTTCGCAAAAGAAATGGAAAAATACCGGTAGTTGAAAAACACCGTGGAGCGCGTTTGATATCGCAATACCCGTACCCTGCACTGTAGCAGCATTTCTGTCCTCTTTGACGTAATTGATCAATACAATGTAAAAAATGTTTTCAATCAGCGTAATGAACACAACAATTGGAGCAGCAATGCCATAGAGGATTTTAGCTGATTTAAAGTCACAGTCTGAAATGAATGAACCATTTACGAACGGGGGTAATCCTAAAAATATCTCTTCCATCGATAGTCTTGGTGGCTATATATTCAATATTGTTTAAATATCCACCAAGCATAATCAAGATAAGCTTACGATGAAATGGGATGATCGTGTAAAAATCCAAATCAAAATTTAATGCAAAAAAAATAATCATGCCGCAATGTTTATACTTTTAGTATAAATGCCAAAATTATTCTGCATGATTGGAATTTTGAACAGGAACGGAGTCGACTATTACTAGTAGTTAACGTTCAGCTTTGAAAAATAACGAGGCTTGGATCGATTCTCATCTTATATCCAACAATTTTCCCCGATCGATTTTTGGCTGGCAGTAAGATGTTAGCTACAATGAAATTTGATGTGTCAAAGAGAGAAATCATTCAAAATAAAGGTTTTAATACAACGGCTATATATAGAAATCTGCAAGGCGATACTTGGATATAATTTGTTATTGGTCATAAAAGAATACTGATTAAATAAGTGAAATGAATATATGTTTGCTTGTTTGAAATCATAACCACTATTGAGAGAGGCACGATTGTGGTTATATGAACCTCTCAAACATCTAATCACTATTTGTATGTGAGTGAGTGAGTTGGAGTGTTACGCCCGTGGAACGCTATATAGGTTATTTACAGGCGATGAACATGAAAATGATGATAAAATGAACATGAAATGATGATGATAAATGAAATATAGGGGTGGGCTGGGAAACAAAGGACCGGTAAATTTTGAAGAACCACAGGAAAAGGGGAGAGGTGGGTAGGGGTAGAAAATTTAGCCTATGTGGTGCACTACTTTGCGGTCCACAAAAGGGTCTTTTACGTGCATGAAGCGTGGCACTCCCCACACATGTGATTATAATCCAAAGTATATACTAGTATATAAAATTTACAGCATGACTGTTTTGGTATTAATTTATTAATATAACATGAGTTGCCAAGTGCATGTTTTTTCCACAAAAAATACATGCATGTATTAGAAAAAGATCGTATTTTGAAAATTCTGTTTTCGTGTATAATTCCAATTCAAAATTTAATGCAAAACAAAAATACTAGTATTCATGCAGCAGCAATATTTTTACTTCAGTATAAAAACCAAAACATTATTATCTTGATAATAGTATTGCCCCGGGGGTTACTGGATCCCAATGCAAATGGTTATACCTATGTGCCGCAAAACAGGGTCTGTTCTAGTAGATGAACATGATCATAATTTTCAATCCCTTAAAGAACATGTTTATAATTTGACGTCAAAGGTCCAGCATCTGTAATTCAGACAATCAATCAATCAATCAATCAAAGTTTTATTTAAAGTCGATGCATATATAACAAAGTAACACAAGCTCTAATGAGCTTTTAAATCGACTATACATATTACAAAACATGACATACAAATATACAAATATACACAGATAATAAAAATACATGCATACATAAATAAATACACATAGTTAATTAAGACATGATATAAAAGCTATATAAGTAATTTGCGAAGAAATTATCATGCAGTATTATATAAGCACAGCATTAGTAAAAATTAATTGGTACGCACAGAAACAGCAGTAGTACTAATACAGAAAGCTAGAAAAGGATGCCAGGCCACGAGCAAACCTGTTCCTGCCTTACATTTTGACTGCCCAAAATCAGAGACAGGATATGGTTTCGTATGTGTTTGAAGTCACTAACAGGTCCAGGTTTGAAAACCACATCTACACATAGGTATGCTATAGGTAGGAGAGTACCAAAAATAGACAAATATATCACATGTAATTGTTTGGAGTTTATCCTTTGATATATCAGTTAAAATGAACGATCCACGCTTGGATTTCCACCACTTCAAGTTCTTTGTGTTGTTATGAAATCACACAGAAATCTCTATGTGTTAGCTGCACCGATTCCTGCCGTCATAACTTTGTGTAATAACGTGATATATATACGTTTTAGGGTTTTTTACCCTGAAAAGGCCGTAACTAAAAAAAAGATCTTCTGATTCTTTGCCCAAAGCCGGTTTTTGTAAGGCTAAACCAGCTGAAGGCTGCAGCTGTTCTCTATTTGCAATGGTAGCATTACATGCAACTCCCTATTAAGTCTTTAGGTCAACTTTGACCAAATTCTGACTTTTGTAGAGCTCAATGAACTTAAGTTTCTCGAGTGATCTGAAATAGTTTACAGTCTAATAGACAAAAATCGATATCATGAAAAAAGTTTATCCGTAATCAAGATAGACTTAAACGCGAAAGGGTGTAATCTGTCCACTTCTTTTGTAGATCATTTGTTGTGTAAGAAAAGGGTGCACTAGAGTTTAACTATAAGTAACTATGTGTATACTTTTTTATACGACTATAAAAACTTACCCTCTTGTGCTGTTTAACAATGGCGGCGATATTGTTTATTTTGAGCAATGTTGTAGAAGTCATCCTTTTAGTGAAGTTTGCAAGCTATAACGGCCCATCGCACAAAATCGCTGCAGAGGGGCATTCCCCTTTTATCACGACTAAACCGATCAGTCAGTCAGTTATGATGGTGTTAAAATGACTGTGTATATGAACACCTTATTGTGTCTTTCTTTGTGTTACATAAAAGCAACTATTGTTATATTCAGTTCTCTTTAACTTTGTTTCTATTGAACTTGTACATTGGCTTCCAGTAACAGATCCGTGCAGAAATTTTTTAAAGTCACTGTGGTCCCAAACTCTAGAAAATAAAGGTAATAACAAAACTACCGAACTTGAATGATCAATCTCATGACAAAAACGAATCAGTCATACCGGAGAATTGGTGGATCGTAATGGTCCTGACTTGGTACAGGCATTTCAAACGAAATGGTGGGTTAAACCAGGTTTTATGGCGCCAAACCTCCCTCTTCCATTGCAATCTTAGGATCCGGTAATGACCTTAACAAGGAAGTTCCAGTCCAATCTTTAAGCAATTTTGCAGAAAATCTGCGTAAAACTAAGAAAATCCGAAAGAAAGAGGAGTTCCAACACCCTCCCTCTGGATCCGCTACTGGCTACTATTTATTACCTATTGGCTATCCATGGAAGTGCTTGTATAATAACCTTGTATAAAACTACTAAAATTAAAGGCATGTTACAATGTTAAGCCAACAAATACTTTCTAAAATATTTTTGTAGTAGTATAAATTTATATGCATAGACATGCTGCTTTTATCAAAATAAAAATTTATAGATTTTTAAATTTTTTGATATGCTGAAGGGTATAATGTTTTGACTGGTCCGTCAGTCAATCTGTCCGTGATCAAAATATTTGTAACATATATTTCTCAGTTATTATTAATCGTAGGCTTTTGGTATTTGGTATGTATAGCCTCAGGTAGGGATCCCATATGGTCTTCTTCCTGTTAAACGAGCTGACTGAGACTTTTTTCACTAAATTTTCAGGTTCAAAATTTTTGTAAGATTTGTCAGCAACTATTAATTGTAGGCTTTTTATATTTGATATGTAGCTTCAGGTAGGGATTCCATATGGTTGGATACGTTTTCAGGTCAGTCGATCATCTATTTCCTGTTTGACGAGCAGACTTTTCACTAAATTTTTAGGGTTAAAAATTCTGGTAACAGAATTTTTTAGCATCTATTAATAGAAGGCTTTGGATATTTTTAATGTAGCTTCAGGTAGAGTCCCATATGGTGTGATACGTCTGTCGATAATCTATTTCCTGTTTAACGAGACGACTTAGACAAAATTTTCGGGGTCGAACATTTTCTTAACAATTTGTAAGCACTTATAATCGTAGGCTTTTGATATTTGGTATGTAGCTTCAGGAAGGGGTTCCATATGGTTAGATACGTTTTCAGGTCAGTCGATCATGTACTTCTTGTTTAACGAGCCGACTTAGACTTTTTTCACTAAATTTTCAGGTCAAATATTTTCGTAGGAGAATTCTCAGCAACTTTTAATCGTAGGCTTTTGATATTTAGTATGCAGCTTCAGGTAGTGGTTCCATATGGTGGTAGACGTTTTCAGCTTTGGGGCTCCTCGATGGGGGGGTACCAGGAATCAAGTAATCAGCATTTATTTGCCAAAGTAACCAAATTATCATATATCTTTTATAAATTTTTTATAAATTCAAACCTTGGTAATCTAATAATCATTAAAATTTGCTCTTGTAATCAAATAAAATGGCCTGGGTATCATGTAATCAAAAACCTCATGAGAAGGCAAAGCTTTGTCGATCTTCTACTTCCTGTTAAACGGGCCGACTTGGAAAGAAAACGACTTTTTATTTCCTAACTTTAAATAAGTAATATCTGTCCATAATGTGGAGGCTAGGGGTATGTGAGCATGCTCACTAAGGTTCTTTCATTGATTTAGCTAATTGTTTGTCATCTTGCTACACCACCTACAATTACAAGTTACAGATCGCTGTCTGTATTTTATGACACAAAAAAAAATTGTATACGAAATTGCTACATTTAAGTTATATTCCATCTCACATTCATTTTGACTATGTAATCATTTTATCAGTCTGATTCAGAATGTCATTTAAAATCATCTTATTAAAATGTATATTTCATATTAATAAATTGTTAATAAAATTTTTCATTTTGTTTTTGAAACGAGTGATAGACACTAAAATCCGAGGTTTTTTTATATTTTTTTTAAAGCTGAGTTTAGATTCAAGATCTAAGACATTGGATGCATACGCTTTTACTGTTTTTAACATAAATGGTGTCTGTGTATTTGTTTCAAATTGTTGGTTTAATTTGATATTTCATAGTTTATTTTTATATCTCTATGGTAACATATCAGATTTTGTTCATGTTGTTGTTAATATGTTCTTTATTGTTAACAATAAATATCTTCAGCAAGTTTTAAAGTCCACAGCGCATTTAAGGCGGAATATGATTGTATTCGGCCTAAAAACTCATTCCGTCAACAAGATGTGAAATATAACCCATCAAAATCAATCAAGTAATTAATGTGAATGTTATAGGTATTCTTGTTATATTATTATGGGCCGAAACATCTTAGGGACGAAAGGGGCGAAATCCTGGGACGAAAGTTTTGACGCATAAGTTCTGGGGCAAGCCGGGGTTGCAGCTTCAAAATTTTTATCTAAAAACGATTGCCATATTATATTCTAGCAGAATATTGCCGTGCCTTGATTTTTTTCACATACATTTTTTTGAAAAAAATGGGGATTTATTGTTCAAATTAGCGAATCCGAGCCAACCTGCTGACAATTTATGCTAATTATTTTATTTGTATACCAAACACACTGTTGGCACGGCAATATTCCGTTAGGAGGTAAAAGTTTTGAAGCTGTGAGCGCGGCTTGCCCCAGAACTTTTGCGTCGAACTTTTCGTCCCAAGATTTAGCCCCTTTCGTCCCTAAGATATTTCGGCCCATATCAATATGACAAAAATATCTATAACTTTCACATATATTATTCAATTGATCTTGATGGGTCATATTTCGCATCTGGTTGACGGAAAGAGTGTTACATGTATGGCCGAATAAAGTCATATTCTGCCTTAAATGCGCTGTGTCTTCATAATAGCTATCTTTGCTCAATAGATGGAGGTAAATTGGTCTTCAGGTTGCAGGGACGGATCAAAGATTTTTTGTTTATGGGGGCATGTACATTGTTTTTCGTCGAGCGTAGCGAGACGTCGAAATTATTAAGTGTGTTTTTACATGGATTTTGTGCAAAAATATAATTTTGTCAGTTTAAGGGGGCGTACGCCAGGTACGTCTTTCCTTGGATCCGTGCTTGGATTGTTTTAAAGATATAGAGCTATCTCTATTTACATGATAGAGTACCATTGGAGTAAAATACAAACAAAGGAAAATTCGGAAGGTCCAAACACTTAAGTTTTGATATCGAAAACCTAACTGCGGGCAGTATTGAGAAAAGCTAACCTAACTCGATGCACGTAAATAAAAACATATCATAAGCAACTGCACATATAGTACCCTGCACGTTAATCACATTTCTCATACTCATATATTGTCACATATCTTACCTAAACATTTATCAATTTACTTAAATAAAAACATGTGACATAAACAATGGTGAACTTTTTGAGAAAAAAACAAGAGGCTCCCATGAGCGTGAATCGACCACATGGTCCTTAAGCTATAAGGGTCTCTTCTATGAGCTAAATAATATGATGCAGGTCAAACCTGAAAAGCTCCCGCAGATAAAGTAAATTTCTTATATCTTATATATATATAAATATAAGGTGCCTCATACTTTACTTAAAGCAAGAACTCATTATCTTTATAATAACAGCAAGAAAGGCAATCATTTACATGATTTTGAAAAAAAAAGAACGCGCTGCAAACAGAACAAGGAAGTTATATTCTGTGGACCTCGCCGAAGTCACCTTCTACTTTCATTTTCGAATGCACAGCCGGCTGGAGGAAAATAACAAACACAGTTTGTTTATTGAGGACAAAGTAAATCTAATGACTGCAGGGAATGAAATTTGTCTGCTGAATTAATCAAGTTATTTGTTTGGTTGACAATACACCGCTTTTTTGGCAAAAATTAGAATGACAGGTTCCCGCGCTTCTGTCATTTTGTTTGGATGGACGCGACCTCTAGTGATAGAATGCATATGGACGCCAATAATTAAAATATGCCCGAAGTCCTGATTTTTTAATTTTTCAAATTCTTTACGTTTAAAACATTTCATAGCTGGGAATACTTTAAATAATTATATTAATACAATAACTATGTTTATTATTTTTTTAAATTGAAAATTACAAAAAAGGAATTTAATTTTGCATTCCGTGTTATTGGGTGCGGATTTCTAACTAGCTTATACGTCTTCCGGTTTAAGGCATCATACTCAGTCAACTTAGCTCCCGCAGAGCGGGAGCTTATTACCCCTATAAGGGACCATTTGCATGACAACTTTGACCAAATGGAGACTTTTGTAGAGCTTTAATAATGAACTGAACGTTTAAGCAAGCATCAGTTTGTCTCTATCTGTAATAGTTTCATTTTATAAAGTAAAACATGACGAAACGCTATTTTTGACTTATAAGGGGCATAACCCTTATAAGGGATCACCCAACATCTTCGATCAAATGAAGACATTTGTAGAGATCAAAAAGCTTAAGGTGGGATTTTTACTGCTCAGATGAGTGCAGATGTTGGTTTGTCATAGGGCTTTGATTTGCCGAATTCGACACACTGACTTGGAAATTGGCAGCGCAACGGGTGTGCTATAGCATGCAGTAACCACTTACTCTTCCGGAGCACCCGAGTTCACTCTCTTATAACGACTAGATATTCACGTTGTTAATTGACATTTTGTAGGTTTTTTTCCGTGTTTTGAATGTTGTTTGTTTGTTCTTCCTGTCTGTTTGTGTTTACTGGTTTTTTTCTCTGTCCTCTCCGACTTTCTATATTTTCCATTTCTCTATCTAAGAACACGAATTTCAGTGTTTATTTTAAAAAAAAATCATGTTTATAACAATTGGCCAATTACTTTATGCGATCGAATAAAAAGTATATGTTTACACAACATAAAGTATGTTCATAAAAGCCTATTTGTTATTGCTGTAGATATATTGGTTTATATGTAATGTGAATTAAATGACCTCAAAATAACTATATCACCGGGCTATATCCACTGGCTATATCACTTCCACAAAGCATCAAAATTAAAACAAAAAATCACTACTTCTATTACTATGATTAAATGAAATTATGTAATTAGTGGAATGCAGCATCAGTGATTCTCATAATGCACTGGAGGACTTACATTATTATTGATACACACGTCGGCGTGTAAAAAGTAAAATCAATACACATCAAATAATATAGAAACTATAGAGAGATTTAGTGATTTTAGGATTAACAATTGTCTGATAGTAAATTAATTCATCCTTTCAATATAGATATTACAGATATGTTATGAGATATGATCAAAGCTGTTATGTCGTAAGTTGATCTTAGCAGTTGAAATGGAAGAAGCGTTGATGGGATTACCGCCGTACATAAATGGCTCCTTCAGCTCTTTGTGTGATTACGAGATTGCCAGAAATCTGTATGGATTAGCTGCTCCTGCTCTTGCTGTTATAACTGTATGTAATAACGTTATATATTTGATATTAATAAATTATGATAATGACAAGAGAAACGCCTTTACAGTACAGAAGACGGGAATCGTCACATCGATCGCGTTGCACGGTGTTTTGCAATTTCCAGTTTTCCTCTATTTCTTTAGCAAGAATTCAGATTCTGAAGACATCTCTAGTCATTGGTGCAATGCTTACAGAATTCAAGGATACGTTTTACCAAATATGTTTCACACTGCAATTATGTGGCAATTGTCCGTTTACGGAATATATAAGCTTGCAGCCTATAAGTGGCCACTGAAAGTTCTAAATTGGTATAAACGAAAAGGATTTGCCATGTATAATGTCATGATATTTGTATGTTCTATCATTGTTCATATTTACAAATTGTTTGATTTTGTGTCGAAAACGGGAAACCCTTGTTATATATATTATAAACGTGGATTTAACACCGTGATTTATCGTCAAATATATGAATACTTTTGTATGGTTGCAATTCAATTAATTCCATGTACTATCATGACGATATGTGTTCTGTTTTTTCTATTTACAACATGTTTAACTTTTCATCGAAGAAGGTATATGATCGCTAATGGTCCAAATACATTCAGCCAATCTTTGAAGGTGATACTGCATGAAGGCCAGGCTATTGTTATTTTGTTACTAGTTGTTTTAGTAGAATGGTATTTCACATTTGAAATGCTACTGGTCCTAAATAACATTGACTCCACTAACTCATGTAGATACAAGCACATGATTATCAACCATTTTATTCTATTGTCACTTTACGCTTTGTATTTTCCTATATGTCTTGTTTTGAACTTTAATTTACGTAATACTTGTGTATTAGTGTTCAATGATTTTTTATCACATGTTTTCAATATACCTAAAGCTTCTTGTGACACAGAAGGCATGGAGGATGAAGAATTATAGCATATTGAAATACATGCTGTTTCTAAATGAAAAAAAACGCTTTGAAGTGTAAAAAAGAAAAAAAATAGTCTAGGAATATCTTACAGATTTCTAAGCAAAGTACATGTACTCGTTTTGTGGTTTTAACGTTAAGTGAGATGTTTTTGTCTGTTAAAAATTATAGAAAACAGTTCGCTGTATAATATCTATTACATTTAAATAACATCTTTTTGGGTTTCATTACAAGAAAGGATACAACAAATTTCTAAATATATTTTTTATATTGCATTGAATTAATAAATATGTATTACTTTTATATTTTGAAACTTTTTTATTTGATATATATTGTGATAAGAAAAGATGTTTTGTTGATAGTAAATATCAAGAGTTGTATGGCTACAATATCAAAACTTTATCATGTATATATAGATTATTACACAGGGTTTTACATATCAAGTCGGCTGCCGCCTCGACCTAATATGGGAATCTCGGAATGATATGAGACCTGATATGGAAAACCCTTTCAAAAACTTTTTGAAATTATAGCCGATAAATTTTCTAGGCATTATTCTCTACTTTCTTTACTGTTTTGGGATTTTTGTCGCTAAATAACAAAATAAGCAATGGACAAATAAAACCAAATTGAAAACATTAACATCGTTGATTTTTTTTTGTATTCTAAATCAATGTACAAAGATCATTCGTAGATGAGATCTAATCAAACAAATTTCAAACATTAGAGATTATTGTCGTATGTCATGTGTGTGTGTAAAATGTCAAACTTTACAGCTTAATCTTCTAAACACAATTGTCTAACTTCATAACTTGGTCATCTCAGTGCTATCAATCTCGCATTTAATATACATACAGTCGTCACGGATATAGTCTAGAGTCTTCAAAACTTCCAGCTCTACGAATTTCTGGGCGCCAAAACTTGCATTGCGCTCTCCTACTGGTCTTCCAAGAAATGCTTTGTTGTCCTTTATGGTATTTGGTTTGATCGTATACGAGATGTTTCTACGAGCCTTCGGATCTTGGCATTGATCAATAAGGGAGAACGAAACTCGATGAGTGAACGGCCATGTTAGGAGAGGGTCGTGTTCTCCTTTGCAAATGCAAATGAAGATAGAGAGAAATTTACCTCTTGCTGTAATATAAATCACAAGCAGGTTTTAGTTTTAAGTTACCGTTACCTGTAAATATTGTTACATACACACGTGGAAAAGTGGTATTTTCTTGTGTTTTGTACATGTAATTTTTCATGTGGCGTATATATTCGCAAGTCTACCGATTATTTATATTCATTCCCGAAAGAAGAGGCCATTCACTTGTGGATATTTTCCCGGATATTCTTATATCGCAAATTTAGCGAAAATAAACACCACGTGAAAATCCCCACGTTTACATCTGAGATAATTAAACTTTAGTTTTAATTTTCTCAGTTTACTTATAGTAATATTAGTATGAATTTTGCTGTAAATTTGTTCAGCTATTAAAGCAGTCTTGAGATCGATATGTATGATAGACGCATTTAAAAAAAATGTTCAAAAATTATTCGCATGTAATTCAGATTTATCCAAGTAATTTCGCTATAATATGACAAAGCAGTTTCTAAACTATTTAAAAATGTTTCATTTGTGCTTTTAAGATTGTCTATATCTTTTTTATGGATGTCCTTTTCAAAACATTGTCCAACTCCATGAAAACTTACCTCTTCCGTCCCCGTATGGACACAGAGACATAGCCATACGGTAGCCATGTCTGGTAGTCAAAAATGGTGGGCTGAAAATGGTTGGCTTTCTACCCATTTTGGCTTCAGACATTTTTTCTTCCCATTTCTCAATTTTCCAAACCAGCTGGACACCATACAGCTTCTCCAATGTATCCACTGTTTTCTCAATTCCACAGAGCTTATTGGTGTGCACAGCTAGTTGTTTCATATTGTTATCGAGCTCTCTACCATGGGATATAATGGTATCGATGGCCATGCCCAAGTGGGAGATGGGATCTTCCTTTATGTGTTTGTGTAGATTCTTACGTTTACTCTGAAATGAAAAAAGCCCAAAATAATGAGAAAATGAGTGTTTATCCTTGGTGTAATATGAGGGTGTGGATGGGGGTGTCCTCAATTCTGTATTCTGTAAATGTTTTGCCCTTTATTCTCTTTTCTGTAAAGGTTTTTGCATGCAATTTTCACATTATTCTTTATTCGGTAAGGGTCATTATTCTCTATATTCTTTAAATTTTTGGGTCATTATTCTTTATCTGTAAATCATATTTCGTTATCTGTTAACTTTTTTGGCCTTTATTCTGTAAACCCCATCCACACCCTCTAATATTGGCAGTAATTTGCCTTTTATTGTTTAAGAATTTTAATGGTGGTCGATAAAGACCTAAAAACATGCAATCTATAAAGCGTTATTTCAGCATTAAATTTACTGGATGTCGTTTCCTTTCATTTTGACTCAGTATTTCTATCGTAATTCGACAGTAGGTGAAATATCAACTACCAAAAACACATCTTTAAAGACATAGAACCTATCATTTTGGCAATTTGTAAAAAATACTAAAATTCACACTATTTGAAGAATACATTGTAAAACCTTTGAAGAAACTGTTAAATTCTCAAAAAACCTGCCAGAAAGTATTCTTTTTGACGGAAAACTGATGAAAAAAACGCAGTGTCAAAAAAGAGGACAAACTAATTATAGAATGTAAACACTTGCGGGTACTGGTAAACTGAGAAACAAAAAGTAACCAAAACGAAACGGAGCTGCACAAAAACGATATCTGTAAAGAAGGAAACGTAATCAGTAAAATTAGCAACCGAAATCTGTATTTAGAAAGGAAACGAAATCAAGCGAAACTGGTAAAAAGGAAAATTGAATGATTTTAGCTGACACCAGACGTTTTTCTCAATTTACCGATTTCGTTTTCTCTTCGCCTCGTTTGGTTACATTTCGTTTCTCAGTTTAACAGTACCCAGTTTACCAAATGTAAATATTTATGCTGGACAATACTTAATCAAAGCGAATAATTAAAATAAGATTATTTTATAGAAAACCGCAAAATATTGAGTTTTTATGTTGGTAAAGGTAAGTTTTAGATAGTATATTTTTAATATATGTGCTTTTTATTCAATGTAAAAATTTGCGAAATTGATAGGTTCTATGTCTTTAATGGGACTCGACAAGCAACTAGCGAACCTTGATTGGTCCAACCTAAAGTTGAACAATTTAATGGAATGGATTGTAATATCGAATAAATTTAAGACAAAAAAGAAGTTTGAGGTTGTAATTTTGATTTTGTCTTTTTGTTGTCTTGAATTTTCATAAATAGCTACTCAAATTTCTAAGAGCCTTTCGTTAAAGTAGGATCATGATCATGAAAAGTTTCATCAAAATCCATCAAGCGGTTTAGGGGGAGTTGCGATTACGGGGTCTCCCATTGAATAATGTATTTAAAAAGTCTAAGCCCAATTATCTTCCCTGAATGATGTCAGAGTGCAATGAAAATTCTTCATGCACATCTACATATGATGTACTTCCTTCGTGTAAAGTTTCATCAAAATCCATCAAGCGGTTTAGGAGGAGTTGCGCTTACGGGGTCTCCCATTGAATAAAGTATTTAAAAAGTCTAAGTTCAATTCTCTCTTTTTCAAGAGAGAAGCGCTTACAAGTTATGTGGACAGACGGACAGACAGACAGACAGTGTGTTTCCTATATAGCCCCCAAACTGTGTTTGCGGGGGGGTATAAAAATCACATGTATGAATATTTCAATATTACTTGCCATAAATTCACACCCTGCGCTAGCAAATGGACAAGCTATTTCCTGCTGTGGACATTTCTCTTCAATATGAAATTCCATCTAGCATAAAAGAAGAAATATAAGCATACTGCTATTAGAACAAATAAATACAATAACATATTCCAGAATACATATTTTAAAGCTTTTAAATATGTAACAGTTGTGTAAATGATTCGTTAAAGCTTATAAAAGTATTCTGTGTAAATTTCAAAATTGTCAAAATTATAGATTTCGTCCTACAGATTAGTCAAGATGTATATTCATTTTTATTTATTGGTTGACATTTTCTATATTTGGCTAGAGTATCTCTGATGAGTCTGAAAAGGGAGAAAATTTATTGACTGGAACTCTATTCTTATTTGGTTCATAAGAACTGAAACTACTCTTGGTGTAAAGGTAAAATATAGCTGAAGAGCATGATTCCTTAGTTAGACACAATGAGTTTAACCTGGGATGGATTAATTGTTACTGCTTTAATTTTAGTTTTAACAAATACGATTTAAACTTTGAAGCAAAACAAAGGTTAAGTACTTTTGCAAGGCCCTGTCTGCTCTACCCCAGTAATTCAATTCTGAAGCACAACGTGCATTCTTTGGAATACCTATACTTCTATCATCTGAACGAAGTTTGCTCTCGAGACATCCAACATACCTCTTCCCGGGGTATTTCCCCTTTCTTACAACCATTTGGACAAGTTATTAAGAACTTTCCGCAAACTTGAAGATGGGATTCCTCCTCTTCTTGGGTGATTGGGATGTGACAGAAGTCACACCGGATGCCTCTTTTTGAGCATTCCTCTTGGAGATGCTTCCGAAGGTCACTCTTCTCTAGATCCATCCCACAATTCTTTGGACATTTGATGGGCGTGTACCGACAATCATCAACGTGCATCTAAAGTGAATAATAATGGATCGGTTACACTGTTTTATCATTCTTCGTCAATGATAGTCATTCGCGTGTTTTTATGTCCCCACGACGACATGTCGGGGGGGGCATTAAGTTTTACTCATGTCCGTCCGTACGTACGTACGTCCGTACGAATTTCCGCTTTCTTCAGGAACTGTACATGAGAATGATTTGAAACTTGGTAGGATGGTTCAGTATGACAAACTGTATGTCCTAAGCTATTTTCAGACCTGTCGGACATCTACTTCCTTTTTGGAACTTAGGCCGATGTGAAAATATGTGAACATGATTTGAAAATTTCCGCCAAACTTTTCTCAGGAACTGTATACCGAGTGTTTTGAAACTTGGTAGGATGGATCAGTATGACAAACTGTATGTCGTAAGCGATTTTCTGACCTGTTAGAAATCTATTTGCTGTTTGGGACCAGCGGGGGCATCCGTGTCCCATGGACACATTCTTTCTTTATTTGCTATTTTTCCTTTTAGTTTTTTAGTTTTTTTGTTGTTTTTTTTTTGTGTGCAATATCAAATTTCTCTAGGTTTTGTTCTTTCTTTAAACAGACTTTGACATTACGTTTTTGGTTTTCCTTTCTATTCGCGGCAAACTTTGAGGTATCCATTCATATCTTTACTTCTTTCTAAAGCATGTAGAGTTTACATGTTTTACATCTACATGTATTAAAACAGCTGTCTGACATGCAAACATTTCTCCGGGTATTATCCGTATTCCAACTTGTGGAACTAGTTTATACCCAACACGAACGCAAAAAGTGATGTCAATAAGCCTTATTGTAAGCATAAAAACTCGAATGTTAAGCTCTTACTACTTTTAAAGTCGGGTGCTTAAGCTTTTGTTCACAAAAAGTTTACTTTACTTTTTAATCTATTGTTTACCTCAAGATCTTTAAGCTGTCCAAACCATGTACAACCTCGGTTTACATGGGAACATTTGACCTCCAGAGCATCAAGTTCCTGTTGGAATCCCCTGTCCACACTGACCTAAAATTCATCGTAATTTATGAACTGTCAAATGAATGGTGCATGTTGTATGGCATATTGATTTTAAAAGTATTTGTTTTACAAGGTGCATTAGTTTAGAATAACAGTGCTCAATCTGTTTGCAATCAGAGCGATATCGAGTTAAAATAACCCGATGGAAAAGGGGCATTGGTGGTCGAGTGGTCTAAGGCGATGGGTCTAAATTGATCACTAGCCGATCACCTCTCAGTTTGTGTTCGAGTCCCGTTTGTATTAAAAAAGGGACTTCGTCAACTGTATGTGATTAGGTTTGTCAGTTACCTGCCAAGATCGGGACTCCGGTTTCCTTTACCATTAAAACTGACCGCCCTACATGGCTCAGGTGCGTCGATAAAGGACGTTAAACACCAACGCACACCGATGGAAAAGTCATGCATGAAAGTGGTCCGAAGTAATAAGGTTATGAAAATGTTTCAGTGTTATCCATAACGCAAATCATTTTGAATTATTGACATTACTTTTCTTTATTAATTATTTCGACACTAAAAGCAGTTCCACTGTTTGCTACACTTACCTCTCGCTCCCTGTCAATAAGCTTGCCATCAATTGGACACTTTGGTGCAATCCTATAAAACATTTCTATAAAATGTAATACATCACAATAAATTGCATTTAATGCATTTTTTAAATAAAAAGATTTGGCTCCGCCTAAACTCCCCTTTTATTTCAAAGATAAGTCTTATATAGCAAGGCTAATTTTTTACCATCTTCGGAAACCCAGTGGTTCTTCTCTCGCTTACTCATTCATCACCGAGTAAGCGAGAGAAGAAGCCCTGGGTTTTCAAGGGTGATTTTTACCTAACGGTGAGAACTTTCAAAATAAATCGTTTTCCTACCAGAGCACCTGAATGCGATAAGTGACTTAAAGAATGGGAGTTCCCTAGTAATGTGGCATGTTTTTTGCTTTTCGTTTTGGTTTAGAGTTTTTTGTGTTTTAATGCAGTGTCTCGCAATTTCGTTCATTGGCTAGCGAAGATGATGCCCATGTTACCTAAGAAGTTCCGGTAAGCAGGATGCACAACATCGATGGCCGCATTCTTCAAACAGGACAGGGTACCGCAGAACATTGGAGCAGACTGGACATTCGTAGATCTTGTCGAGCGGGGCACAAAATATATATTGGACCTCTTCTCGGTCACTGAAAATAAACCAGAGCTCTTTAATTAGAGGTTCACTATATATTTTGTTTCTTTTTAACTGAAAACAAAGATTAAAAAACTAAAAAGTCTACTAGGACATTTATAGTCAATCGGGACATATTTGTAGTACATGTAATTGCAAAGATTTTGCTACAATATATTGTCATTGTAATGAAAATGACCATGCATACAATTTTCATAGTCATTTGGTTTCTAATAAATCATCTTTTAAAACGCACAAGTAATTATGTGATGTGAAGGATGGACAGACCCTGGGGCAGAAGTTCCGCAATTTTTGTTGGAAATTAAGCCATAAAAAGTATTTTGTCAACGTGATAAAAACACCAACTTACAATGTAAAAATTCTATAATAGAAAACTTCTTCAACGTTAAAAGCTGAAAAACAAAAGTTTACCTTAATATGCCACCATCCATTCCTTGTGGACTAAACATTCTTGATTCTGCCCGGGTCCCGGGCCTAGCCAGGAAATCGCCATTTTCCATAATTACTTGGAAAATAATTTGTCCACGGCTTAAATAAAAAACTTTAATCTATGGAAGTCTTGTCTCAATTGAGAACTGCCAGTTTATGAAGCGCAAAAGAAAGTTACTTGTAAAACTATAATTTAATTGATTAAGCAAATAGTTCTCAAAGAAGTCTTTTTTGTTCTCAATCGATTTTAATTGACTTTCTTATTATTTCCAAATAATTCTAGACCAAAATTCAATGTATATAAATTTTCATCGATTTCTGATTTTTGTTAAATGTCAAAAATTAACTTTACGCACTCTAAATTAAATTTACCATTTTAAACGTTACATGCAAACTACAAATTAGACCAAACAAACAAGTTGTCTGAAAAAATAAATTTATTGGGTAGGTAGGTATGCATAACTTTTTTAATTTTTTTTTAAACATTTTGTTTAACCCTGTATAAATGGAGAATTCAAAGTTTAACGGTGCTTAAGTAGCTCGAATAATTCAAGTTCTTTCCGTCTCCAAACAGAGTGCAAACTTGATGAAATAAGAAAAGACAAGAAAATGCGAATTGAAAATTAAACCTTTTAAATCAATAATGACAATCATGTGAAAATTAAGTTTTGAATTGGAAATAATAACCGTAGATTATAGATTAATGTACGATTTGAGTACAAAAGGGAATAATTGAAAAGACATAAAAATATAAATAAAAGATTCTTAATTTATATCAAAAATGTAAGATAGGATTAGAAAATATATCTTGAAAATAATTTTAATAAGAAGAAAATAATAAATAATAATAATAATAATTTATTTTATTATAGTGTCACACATCAGATATATACAACATATAAAATCACAATAATCTTCATCATAATGATAAAAAATGATGTCCGGCCAATATTGACCTACGAGACACTTAAAACTTATATAAATCATATAAACTATACAATGTATAAAAAAAAGCAGGGGTATATGAGACTCTGTAGCATATATACAATTACTTCAAAATAAAATACGAGAAAAATAAATATTATAAAAGATGAAATGAATATATAAAAAAAAGTTTTATATGTGCTTATAAATCATAAAAAACAAATATATGTTTACTTGCCTTTAACTGAATAATTATTAGATATAAATTAAAAGAACGCACACAAATAAAATTTATACTAAAAGTTTTTCAGAAACGTAATAAAAATTCTTTAAATATTTACCGTTAAGTTCGTACAATCTATAAAAATTAGAGTTTTTTAGGAAATGGAACTTAGATAAACATTTAAATAATTATATGAATTACATTATAAGGTTATTTCAAGAAGAAAAAATGTATTAACAATTACTGGTTGTTTAAAAAAGCACGACGTCTTCGTAACATTTTGTTTAACAAATGACCAAGCTCCAGTTGTAGCTCTTTACAAGAAAGTAAAAATTTAAATTTATCAAGACTAGAAAAGTTATCAAAGTTATTGTCAATAGTATTGGCTTTAGCAAATATTGAAAATCTTAGATCACTGTAGATCATAAGATGTCACAGTCTATCAGAAAGTGGACTTCGTCTTCAACTATATTTATACAAAACGCACATGTCCTTTCATTTAACGGAGTTGGAGGTTTGTTGAATCGGCCAGTTTCTACGGCAAGCGGCAATGTCCCACATCTAAGGTTGCAAATATTACTTCTAAGGTGGCGCGGCATCGGGTTTAAAACGTAATGTTCTGGAATACGATCCTTTTTATAACATCTGTAAAGTCTTAATTTATTACCATTTACATTTAAATTGTCATTCCATATTTTAGAAAACCACATTTCTTCATCAGTTATTCCAATTTTTCTTTTCGCTTCATTCATAAAAAGTTTTTTACTCAACCCTTCATCTAGCACTGTCAATAATGATAATTCTGCCAAAAGTTTGTATACTTTACAGTCCCAAGACCTTCTTTTACGTTTTGATCATATCTTGATCTGGTATAAAATACGATTTTCTTCGATAAAATGTAATTTATAAAAGAAACGAATAACTTCTAGTCTCTGTTTTGATAAACATGACAGCCATCCTAAATCTCCATGCACTGCTGTGTTGTTAGTACGTTTAGGAACACCGAGAAATATTTTAGCTGCACGGTTCTGAACATTGTTAATTAGTCTCTGCTCAGTTAGTCCCCAAATAGACGAACCATATAATAATATAGGTTGAACGAGACATTCGTAAAGTTTTGTAAACACTTTGTAGTCCATGCCTCCACATGAATAGAATTTGGTTGTTAAACATCCAAGCGCTCGACTCGCAGACTTAGAATGTTCACGGACAGCTTTATCCCAAGTCACAAATTCACTGAACCATATTCCCAAATATTTGTACGAATCTACATAACTTATATCATATTCGCCACATTTAAAATTAAAAGTAGAGCGATCAATAGAGCTAGGTCTAAAATGTACAATATTTGATTTGGTACAATTAATACTAAGACGCCATTTGTGACACCATTCATTAACACAATTTAACATACATTGTAAATTTGACTCATTTGGGGCTAAAATAACAATATCATCGGCATATAATAATATACTTAAGTTAATATCACCAATATCAATACCCTTATTCATTGCCTTAATTTGAACAGCTAGATCATTAATGAATATAGCAAATAAAGTAGGAGAAATCAAACAACCTTGTTTAACACCACAAGATACAGGAAATAAAGATGTAAAATGGTTATTTACTCTGACAGTACAAGCTGTATTATCATACATAGATTTAACTGCATTTAATATTTTACCACTTATACCATATTTCTGCAATTTATACCATAAACAATCTCTATTAACATTGTCAAACGCCTTTTTTAAGTCAATGAAACATGAAAAAGTTGACAAACGTGAAAGCTTACGATCGTTTATAACAGAATAAAGACTATAAATATGGTCTAAACATCCTCTATTTCTTCGAAAACCACACTGCTCGTCTACAAGTATATCAGAATCCTCTAACCAATCTCCAAAACGATGATTTAGAATGTCACAATACACTTTACATGGCACTGAAAGTAGAGTTATCCCGCGATAAGTTAATGGTAGTCTAAAGTCCGTACTGTTCGGCTTAATGATTGGATTTATAATGCCCTGTTTCCATTGGGAGGGAGATACACCATTTTCAAAACAGAATTCAATCATTTTGTGTAACATATTTATGCAGACCTCATTCTTTAGAACTTCAGCAGGGATACAGTCAATACCAGCCGCTTTCTTCAACTTTAAACGCATCACAGCTTTAAAAACTTCATCCCGATTTATCGGTATATTTAAGCTAGTGGTGTCCGGTATTCGATTGTTTTCCGGATTAACACCTAATCTGTTAGCTAGCTTTATGCCCTCCAGGTGGTGTTCATCGTACTTGGATTCTTCAGAGTTTTCGTTGTACAAAGTTTTATAGTCTGATTCCCAACGATCTAATACAGCTTTTCTGTCTGTCACTATCTCGCCGTTTTCATCGGTTACTTCTAAGGGTATCGAACACTGACGATCATTTGATATTCCAATTTTTCCGATTCGTTTCCAGAAGTCTTTGGAATTGGGCCTTTCTAAGTCCTCAAGCATATTGTTTTGAAGTGTCATTTGATATTGTCGTTTAACCTTGCGCAAGTGTTTATCAAAAGCATCACGTGCACTGCAGTACTCCTGTTTCAATAACCGCTTTTGTTTCGTGTCCTTCGCACATTTAAGCCATCGTTTTTCCTTTTCGTTAGAAATGTCCCACATGTTTTGTAGTGTATCATTCCAGTATGGCTTATATAGCGATTTCGTACGTCTAGACTCATTTGTTTTATTGACAACAGTCAGTCCAGCAATGTCCATTTCATTGACGAGAAAGTCTACAAAAGCATTGTAAGATTCGTTGATACTTCTATTTGCGGACAATTCGTGTTTAATACGCCTGATCGTTTCTTCTATTCGAGGTGCACAGGACTCATCGGCTAGAAAGTCAGGTTTAATGTTGCTTGCTTTAAATCGCTTCTGGGTAGATTCATTGTTAATAATATTCTGTTCCTGTACAGATATGTCCGTGAGAGCTAATTTCCACTCAAGCAACGAATGATCTGGTCTTTTTTCAGGTACATCGATTCCGAAATTGCTGATCAAATCTGATACCAGATTCACCTTAAAGTCTATAACGGAGGGTAAACTTTCATGAGGAATCAGCACGTAATCAACTACTGACCTTCCTTTCTTTGAAACGCAAGTAAAATTGTCATGGTTACCAATGCGACCGTTTACAACGCAAAAATTGCTATCCACAAGAAAGTCTACTAGTAGATTTCCGTGGTGATTTTCTGTCGTGTCGATAATATTACGCACAGGGATATTGTCAACGCCTTCAATGTAATCAGAGTTGTTGCCAAGTCGCGAGTTAAAATCTCCCGCTACGCAAACGGTTCCTTCGTTTTGATACTGGTAAATCTGATATAAGAGATCGGAGTAAAACGACTCAGGATCGCAATGTCTGGTTGACCCTTCCGGAGGCAAGTATATGACGCATAAACAAAAGCAAGTGTCTGACGTTTTAGACTTCAGTTTAATCCAAAGGATATCTTGCTTTGATCGGTCAATAGTACTTATATCGAACGTATCATATAAATTATCCTTAATAAGGAAACCGACACCTCCCGAGCCACGTTTTGCATTACGGTGTATATCCGAACGATTATTACCAATGAATCTATAGCCAGGTATCTTTATAGAATCTGTATTTTTCAGAAAAGTTTCACATAACGCAATGATGTCATAATTACCACACAAAAGAATCTTTTTCCTAAACATAGAATTTTCATTTTCATTGATTGACCACCCGTTTACATTCCATGAACTTAGATGTAGAAATTCCTAGTTTTTCGGACGAGTGTTACTTTTATGTTGGTTTGGTAAGATTTGGTTTCCGACAATCTTGTATTTATCGGTCTTGCCTATTTCTTTGAGAATCGTGCGCAAGTTGTTTTGTTGTGTTCGTACTTCCCACGGTGTATCATTTTCTATGTAAATATCACTGAAAGAGCGATTTCCCTTTAACTTAGACTTTGCCTTCATGATTGATTTTTTATCATCTAGAGAGTTAAGTTTTGCTATAATAACCCCCGGTTTTGTGTTTCTGTTTTCTCTCTGCTTTTACCACTTTGACATTCGACAATTTAAGCCCATCTCGAAATAGGGAGTTTACTTTGTTAATTGTACATTGATTGTTATTTTCTTCATTTTTTCCACAGACAACACCTTTGATAACTATGTTCAATTTTCTATCGTCATTCTGCGGTGGTTGTTTGACTGCTGCTGAATACGACTTTTCGACCTTTGTCACTTTTGCCTCAAGGGTGTTTATTTTCTCTTGAAAGGTAGATAGCGTACCGTTAATCTCTACTTTCGCTTGAGTGATTTCATGTTTAACTTTCTTTTCTATGATTACAGCTAACTCTTTTGACATGTTATTTTCTAAAATGTTTATACGTTCTGTCAATGTAATACACATTTCACTCATGCTTGATGTTAAATTTGCCATCATTTCCTTTAATCCATCCCTCGATGACATTCTTTTGACAATTAGTTTCGAATTGTTGCCTTTTGTTATGTAAACCACTAACTATTCCTATTCAAAATCGTTTTTAAAAGATTTAAAACAAAATAAATCCCTTACATTTTTATAATTGTTTCTTCTAGTTCAAAAGTACTTCGTTTTACAACGTTTCCACAATATCCAATTTACGAATGATTGAAAAATAATAGCTTTTTACTGAGTGTTCTAGTTCAAAAGTACTCCTTTCTTAAACTTTCCACGCAGCTTAATCTTAGAATTATCAAAAATAATAAAATCTATAGCTGTTTACGGGATTTTCAAATCTGATTACAATATAATTATTATACTTTATTAGTTTCTTAGACAATGATAAAATTTCAAAATTTTCCTTTTAACATGATTTGAAAGGAGCGCCAAAATTGGGAGGTTAATCAGAACGGTCAACATGTCTTTGAAGTGAAATCGTCGACCCTTTAAAAAAAGACTAGTCTAGCTTTGAAAATGTTTCACGTTGAACGAAAATTATTTGAACAAATCTCTACAAGATTATTGTAAGGGCTATAGCAAACATAGCGTGCAACATTTGAGTCCCAATGTGTAGTCAATCGCTCTAGAACCATCACAAAGCTCTAAGCGCAGTCATGAAGCCAATGAAGGAGACACTGCCTGACTGTCTCATAAAAGGGTGGCAAGCCTCCTGTGGGGGGGTTCTCTAGCTCCTGTAAATCGATCCGTGACTGCAAATGATGTATATCAATATTTTGTTTTAAAGTAATTTTTCCGTGCCGAAATTTTGATAAAAAATACGGAAATTAATCCGTCAAAGATTTCTTCTTATAATTTTTTTATATCCGGTACAATGAGTTGTGGGTTGAAAAACTAGTCCAAAGAGCACTTTATTTTAACCAATCAAATGAGATTTACATTCAGACGGAATCATTTATTGGGGTGTTGCTAGGTTGGTCAATTCATTGGAATACACATTTCTGACCAGTCTAGTCAACAACACAAATTGTAAGTAAACAATTATTTGGTTTTATAATCATTTTTTGCTCTGTGTTCACAAACTTTTTGTTAAATTAAACGTAGAATATTGTAAAATCATTATTGAAAACATAGATGCTGTCAGAAGACATTAAAAAAATACATACCCCTCTCTATCCCTTTTCACGTGAAAATGGAGAGAGGGGGATATAATTATATTTTTCTTACTGTATGCAAGCCCCTGACCTGTGATCAGAACAGTCGTGAAGTTTAATTTAATGAATTAAATTAATTATTCAAAATATCTACATGATCTACTGTAACTTCTAAGATGTTTAAGTTATACATGTAGGATAATTAATCATTGAATAACCAAAATATGATCACGAGTCGGTGAAAGCACACAGATTTAACTTTTTGGGTGACGGTCTGTTCCTCCGTCCGATGGAAAGAATTTGTTTACCGATACTTGTTGTTAACAGTACAATGTATGGTATACTTCATAATATTGTAAAAAAAAATACTATGCTTCTTTAAATCTTGAATCTCAGTACTACATTATGATAAATTCTACTGTCTGTAAAGGGTAGTCTGGAGAATGAAAAAATCAAAACTTATTTTTTCTCAAAAACATAAGCCTTTATTTATTTACATAATCTTATGAGTATCAAAAAGACCTAACTTAAAATATAACAAGTTTTAAAAATGCTTAAATACATTTTCTAAAAATCTAGATATTTATATTTGAATGGGAAATTCCAATAGTAAAAAAAGTACGGGAAAAAATCTCAAATTTCTATTGTGACGTCATATGATGTCAAAGTGCACTCCCTGATGCAAACAAAAACAAGTTGATGACAAATTACCTCTTTGGTCAAAGTGGTATTGTAAAATTCTATGATATAGGAATGTTTGAAAATTTTGCATCTCCAAAAATGGCTGCCACTCATGCACTTACAATGGAAAAACAAGGGGCAAAGTTATTTTGCTTCATTTATCCTAGAGGTAAGCTTTTCTTTCACTCTTTTTGGTAAATTTAGTTACGTTTTTGTGCAACAGTAAAAATAGCAAACATTTCAAAGGTGCTAGTTAGGACTTAAAGAAAAATTCTAAGAATTTCTGTTCTCCAGAGTATCCTTTACAGACAGTAGTCTGAAGATTTTATCATTATATATGTACATGTAAACTGACCATTTAACTTGTATTTTCAGAAATCAAAATGTCTGAAAGGAAGGCCGTCATCAAGAATGCTGATATGTCCGAGGACATGCAGCAAGATGCCGTAGACTGTGCAACACAGGCTCTTGAGAAATACAACATTGAGAAAGATATTGCTGCATACATCAAGAAGGAATTCGACAAAAAATACAACCCAACATGGCATTGCATCGTAGGACGTAACTTCGGCAGCTACGTCACACACGAGACCAAGCACTTCATCTACTTCTATTTGGGACAGGTTGCCATCCTTCTCTTCAAATCTGGTTAGACAATATTGATTTTTTGGACACGCAACTTTATCAATTATACTCAAGAAGACACAAAATACAACTGAAAACTTTTTGAGCTGAATTTGACCTTGACATTTGGACATGATTAGTGAATTTGCCAACTTAGAATTGGGAACAAAGTGACTTTACTGCCATACGTGTTGTATATTTTACAAACCGCCCAGCATTATTAACATTTTGATGCTTTAATTATTTTATTGAATTGTCGTTGTTGTTTTGTTATATTGTTATTTTTATACATAAAATGATAAAAAGATCTGATAAATTTGTGATGTCTTATAAAGTTTTTGTCTTATCTTTCTTTCTGTCAATTTCTGATTCTGTTAGTCTTAAATTGGGGATTGCAACGAATATACATCTCTTTTACTCTTTATCCTGGATTCCTAGAAAAATGACATTGCCAATGTTTGTTTTTTTTTTTATACCCCAGCAAACACCCAGGTGTCTGTCTTGTCTGTCTACTATTCTCATAAGCACAACCCCTCTTAATTTAGCCTAAATGGATTTTGATGACTTAACGTGAAGGAATTTGTCATAGGAGGTACTTTGTACATCATAAAGATGTGGTGCATAGAAACTTGAGAGCTTTTGGTGATCATTCAGGAGAGTTATTTTGAAGGTTTTTTTGTGAGCTTACTTACAGTATTAAGGGAGTACGAGCCTGAATTTTTTTGTAATTAAAAGCTATTTAAAATAGATAATTTGGAAGGAATAGCTCAGAATAGCTAGACTTTATGATTTTTTTTTTCAAAAACATGGAGCCGTTTTCGAGATATAAGCATCTAAAAATATGGCGGGAAAAAAACTTCTCTAGATTTTTCATAGGAAAAAACATTGAAAATTCTTCTTCTGTTTTAACATAGAAATTATAATTAGAAGTGGTTGAAATTTTTAAAAGGTGTTTATTAGGACCTTCTGTAATTATTTCTGAACAAATTTTAGGAAAACATGTCGGAAAATTTTTAATGCATTTGAAAGGATAAAATCCGAGGATCCCGAAAATATTCGATTTCTGAGGCTCGTACTCCCTTAATTGTCTGAGGTATTGCAGCTAATGCCCTTAAAAAAATATGTGTGTTTCCAGTTACCCAACACGACCTACACATGTATTTTTTAATGTCTACCCTAACATTTTTATTGCCATTGAATGTGATTTTTGCTCTTTCATGAACAAAAAGCACACTTGTGTAAATGGTCTGTTTACAAAAATACTAAGCCTTGAAAAAAAAAAGAAATGCAGTTTTACTACTCCGCATTGCGTTGTGAGAGCAGCCTGTGGAAGCAAGGTCTAATATTTAAACAGTTTGAAATGGATAACAGTTATACATTAAACCATAATTTTTTAAAAATGAGTTATGACTCCTTAAACTATCTGGTAGCAATAATGAATTGACCCAAACTCAGCAAACAATAGGGATTCCAATGGGAACTAATAGTTGTTTCTTCATTCATATGAATCTTACAATCTGTTCTAGACAACAACAAAAAAGTCGTTGACTGGCTCTTTCTTTTAAAATCACTTTAATTTATTTTGATAATGTCCTTTCACTGAACAATTCTCGATTTGGTGAGTTTCCAAATCTCATAAATCCTCAGGAACTTGAAATAAAAGACACAACATATTATAGGTAGTCTGCTCCATATTAAGATCTTCATCTCGAAATGGACTCTCAAGGAAAACTTTCAAAAAAACTCTTATGATCTTGTGTTGCAACACTCCGTCCGTGCCAGCTTATGGAGTTTACATATCACTATTGATTCGTTATTCCAGAGCTTGCGGCAATATCATCGAATTCCTCGGCAGAACGTCACGTTTGACACAAAAATATTTATCACAAGGTTATGTTGTTCCTCGGTTGTTGTCGTCACTCAAGAAATTTTACGGTAGACATCATGCATCACTCAAATGAGTGTAGATGTTGGTTTGTCATTTTTTTTCCTTTACCGGATTTGACCAACTGAATAGGAAATTGGCAGCTCGATGGGTGTGCTATAACAGGCAGGAACCGCTTACGCTTCTGCAGCACCTGAGTTCACACTCATTTCGACCACAGATCGCGTTGTTAATTGATATTCATTATTTTTTTGTGTTTCCGTGTTGTATATGTTGTCTGTTTTTCTCGTCCTGTCCTTGTGTTTGTGTTTAGTTGTTTGCCGTCTCTGCCACTTTGACATTCGGATGCCCCATTGGTACCTCTGCTTCTTGCCTCTTGATTGTTCTGCTTCAAGCAAAACATTGCCCATTTCTGATAGAGAAAATTGGAATGATCACAGTTACAAGGTCCTGTTTTTTCAGTTTTTGTTTTATCATTACCAAAACTTGGGGACACGGGGTGCTTTAGCTTATTCACAATAAGACGTATTGTTTGACTTTCATCTAAACCTGACGAGAGACCATAAACTCATTCAGTGGATGAGCCTGTTTGACATTATTGTTGAAAAATTTTGTTATGCAGCAACAATAATTTTACAGGGATCGTCATCCTAATGATATTTATATACACGAACAATCTTTATCAGTTTTTTTTTAATAAATAAATTATTTTTTCTATTGTTTCTAAATCTTTCATTGACACAAATCTGCAATTAATACACTACCTTTGTGTTAGATTTTACTTTACACAATGATTTTGATATTCATTGATAGTCTGACAGGAAAATACAAAAAATAAGGGAAACACTTAAAACAGCTAATCGTGTAAGATTTATCTCACTGATTTTCTTGATGCCATAACGTGATAAAAAAGCCTGAAAAGGGGTTATAAAATGGTGTTTGGCTAGTTATTCAAGAAATCAACTCGAAACGAAACGTAGGAATGATAGTAAGTGCTACGTACATGGGCTGACGATCAGTTTTTAGGATATATTTCACACAAGTCTGGGTATTTAGTATGAAGTTGCATATAAACTATACAGGTCTAGATTTTTCTCAGATGATCGGAGTAAAAAATATATATTCTATGATAAATGCATGAGAGGTTCCTATTTTGAAGTATAATGCTCATTATCTTGTTATCATGCGGATGTGGAGAGCCCGTAAATGTCCTCCCCTAAGGCCTTATGAACAAAATGTTGCTCTAGCATAAAGGAAGTCACTTAAGCATGACGAAGCCGTCCCTCTTTGACCAGTCAAGGGGCCACCACTATAAACAAACTTTCTGCAAACACAAATAAATTTTAAAATAATGACTGTCTACTTAAAGTCGTCTACAAGGAAACAACAAAATATTGCAGCAAGTCATGCTAAGTGAGCATATATACCCCATTGGACGATTAAAAAAGTTGAGAGTCATGAGAGTAGGAAGTCGAGATACAACTCATCATGTCATGATAGTATTAATAAAAAGTTATCGTGGCAACAAACATAAAAGTAGCATTTTTTGCCCTTTTTTGGCCCCTTACTTCGAAACCAAAACATGTGGGACCCCGAAAATCAATCCCATTCATCCTTTAATAGTTAGCAATATCAATGTGAAACTTTATTGCATTCGGATTACTAGAACTAAAGTTATCGTGTATACACTATAGTTAACAGACAACGACGACGACAACAGCATCATACCATTATATGTCCGCAAATGTTTTGTGAAACTGTAAACCAAATATAGAATCCTCCAGTTAATTAAAGCCGAGATATCTGACTGATACAGCTGTTTTCTTTTCCATTTTTGACCCTTAAGACAATATGTCGGTCTGATCACAGGCGTTTGGGTCCAGGATTTTATTTTATTATAAATAACGTGTATATAAAAATTTTCATCTCGTCTATGGAAATAGTATAAAGACGAGATGAAAATTCAGTTTTTATATACACGTTATTTATAATAAAATAAAATCCTGGACCCAAACGCCTGTGGGTCTGATAAACTGTCAATAGCACTGAGAACAGGAGACACTTAAGTTTCATTTGTAAACAGTTGTAATTTGTTGTATTATTTTTTCAATTTAATGTTTGTAGCCTTTAATTTGCCCTTCATTGGGAGTAGCTTGTGCTAAATGAATTTGATTTGATTTGAAAAACAGGAAGAAGATGACCGACTGGCCTGGAAAAGTATGGTACAACTCATCACGCTTGATAAGCTTTATACCGATTTTGAAATGAATTCACAGTGTAGAAGCAGAGAAATCTGTAACGGTAATTAGTACCGGACAGACGGACAATGTAATTTTAATACAGTCCCACCTTTTGTGAATGCGGGTAAAACATATCGGTTTGCCTTAAAAATTTTGAATATGCAAAGTAAGAAAAAAACTGACTTAAAAAGACAGCTATATAAGGCGTTGTCGTTTTTGTACTTTGCTTAGGGCCGTTTATGTGCAATATACAAATACATACGTTATTTACTTGAAACAAAATTATATACAGCAATATATCTCAACTGTTTGTAACCGAGACAAAAATACTAACTGTAGGGCACGTGTTTAGTGATCATGCATAGTTTAAAATTACTATAAAGAGGGGCGGAACAACAAAACGATAATGTTAACCCAGGGAGAAATTTTGGTGATCTCATGATTATTATGATAGCTTTCAAAATTCATTTCGACATGTAATTCCTAAAAGGTAATGATTGGA
Source organism: Arcuatula senhousia (assembly GCA_963971305.1). Lineage (NCBI taxonomy): Eukaryota > Metazoa > Mollusca > Bivalvia > Mytilida > Mytilidae > Arcuatula > Arcuatula senhousia. Next base: position 34,805,002 of record OZ020308.1, read on the forward strand.
ATGAAAATGAATAACTTGATCGGTATGCTGGAACTTGGAACTGGGAAATGTCAAGTTGGAACTGAGAAATGTCAAGTTGGAACTTAAAAATGTCAACTTGAAACTGAGAAATGTCAAGTTGGAACTATGATATTTGAAGTTCCAATCGAGAAATGTGAAATAACTAATGGCACTTCCGGTCTTTCGTATATAACTGATAATTTAAAAAATCCACAATGGAAAACAGCCAGCAGCCTTCAATGTGACCAGCGGTCGCTGCTCGCTGTTTTGCATTTGGCCCTGAATTGAAATAAACTACATAAGATTCAAGTCAAATCGTAAAGTGCCAATGAAAGACACTCTTCTTGGCAAAAAAACAAATGACATAAATTTGAAGGATGCAAACATCAGCTTTGATCAAGATTCCCTGGCTTAGGACATACATATTCAAAATGTTGCAGGGTTATACTAGTTGGTTTTGTTTTTTGTTTTTTTGGCCCAACCTACCCCTGTTGATAGTCAATAACAAAGCACAACGTAAAAATCAAAATAAGAAAATCAAGTATCCGACACACCATGTCAAACAAATTTAATGATTTGGTGATGTACCATGTCTTTAAGACTCGAGAAAAACAACAACGATAGCTACCAGTAGTTGACGATCGATAAAGTCTTGTAGACTGGCATCCTCGGAAACCCAGGGGTTCTTCATTCGCACACTCATTCATCACCCCTGGGTCCATTCGTATCAATTCCATCGTTTTAGACAGCTTTACAAATTTTCCTATCAAGCATTCTGATTGGACACATATTTGTGCGTTCTTTTCCCCTGATCTTGAACTTTACTAAGTTGTAATAAAAAACAATATAAATCGTCCCTTAACAACATTGTTAAGCGACCAATCAGAAGGCTCGACTCAGAACTGTTTAAAACGAAGGAATTGATACGTATGGACCCAGGGGTGATGAATGAGTGTGCGAATGAAGAACCCCTGGGTTTCCGAGGATGGTAGACTGGCCAAATGGGACATTATCTGTTTTAGTTTAATCAACGACAGATCACTACAAACAATAGGTTATCGGGATCCTGTTCAAAAAGGTAACCTAGTAATTAAGCCATTTGATCTCTTTCTAAGGGGTCGCCTGTCTTCTTTGACCCAAATGAGATAAACTTTTTTTAGAGCTTCTTCAGCTGAAAATTTAAGCAAATGACATTTTTTTTCTATCCACATTTCTTTCATTCTACATCAAAGTATTTTTCCCTTTAAAGGTATATTTATAACCCCTATATGACAACTTCGACTCTATCTAACTTAATGGGAGTTCCCACAGGATATCCCCTTCAAATCTTTTAATATAGTTTTAATCAGGATTGTGTGCAACTTCGAATTCAATTCGAAAGCGCATTATGCAGATAAAAATACTGCTTATATGCACAACTACATATTGTGTACTTCTTGTATTCCAAGTTTCGTTTTAATTCTGTTCATATTTTTAGAGTAGTCGCGCTCACAAGATGATAAATCAGGATTTTCGGCAAAGGCTTCTAAGTAAAAAGGCCATTACTCCTACATTTTTTTATTGATCGAAACTTCTTTGTATTATCCACATATACCATATGTTGAACCAAGAGGCTTGCATCCACAACGTGAAAAATCAAATGTCGACAAAAGACAAGATCATAATATGATAACAACAGATTCAGAAAATTTAAAAAATTATTACATTGAGCTACTGTGTGGTTAATAGTTTAATTTGTCCTATATCACTCGAAATTTGCAGGTTTTTACCATTTTTTCTCGAAATCACAATTTTTAAGCAACTTTTGGTACTTATATCTCATCAACATTATAGACAACTTTAAACAAAATCACACTGATAAAGTATATTTTATCTAATTCATAATACATATTGCAAATTTCCAGCTCCATTTAATAATTTCGAAGACCACATTTGGCTCTGGGATTAGGCTCCTAAAATATCTTGTCCTTTCTTAGCCAAAGGGTAATAACTCCCATGAAAGTCTGCATAGAAATTCTGATCGCCCATTCAACACTTTATTTCACTAGAGGCTCACAGGAGCCTGAATCACTCACTGGGGAACAACTTCTATAAGGAGAGGTCTTTCAACTTTGACCCTGTTACGCAATTTGTAGATCTTCATGTGCTAAAATTTTCCAAGATATGTGGCTATGTAAGTGCAACAAGAGAAGGGAAATAACTCTTATATATGTTGTTGAATCTTCATGGCTGATAGATATTAAGGGGCTGATCACTATTTCTCCTACTGGAATTTTGATATCAGTAACCATTTTTGAGTAATTTGCAAATACTGCTTTAGTTTTTAAAGGTCATGCCATAGAACAATCCTTCAAAGTTTGGTTACATTTTGGTACACAGAAGAAGAATTTTGAAAAGTTGAATGACAGATGACAGACGCCAAGTGATGGCAATAGCGCACATGCCCTTCGGCCCTATGATTGTCCTTAATGTAAAGTTTGATCAAAATCCATCAAGTGGTTTAGGAGAAGTTGTGCTTACGATGTCTCCCATTTAACACTTTATTAAGTCAAATTATCTCCCCTGAATGATATCAGACAATAAAGAAAATTCTTCATACATCTCCATATGATGTTTTATCTTAATTGTAAAGTTTTATCAAAATGCATCATGTGGTTTAGGAGAAGTTGTGCTTACGAGGTCTCCCATTTAACACTTTATTAAATGTCTAAGTCAAATTATCTCCCCTGAATGATATCAGACAATAAAGAAAATTCTTCATACATCTCCATATGATGTTTTATCTTAATGTAAAGTTTTATCAAAATGCATCATGTGGTTAACAGTTTAGGAGAGAAGTGATTCTTACAAAGTCTCCCTTTCAACACTATATTTAAAAAGTCTTAGTCCAATTATCTCCCCTGAAGGATATCAGACAATGATGAAAATTCTTCATACACATCTCCATATAATGTACTTCCTTCATGTAAAGTTTCATCAAAATCTATCTTGCGGTTCATGAGGAGTTGAATTACGAGTTACGAGGTACAGACAGATAGACATGGTGATTCCTTAATACACACCTAAACTTTTTTGTGCAGGTATAAAAAACATTATACCCTCCACAAATGTGTTGCTTTGGGTATAAAAATGAACAGAAGTGAAAAGCATTCGATAGTTTTTACTTTCAATTCATTTCTAGCAAACACAAACATAAAACAATTGATGCATAAAATATAAACTTTACAATATTATAAACATGATAAAAGACAGGACCAAAGGCTAATTCAAACATTAAAACTGGTTTACATAAGCCATGTACAATGTACATGTTAGCAATGCCAGTATCATGAATATACATGTAATAAGAAAAAAAATACACAACCAGAAATTTAATTGTTCTTTTGGTAAATAAAAACACACACAAAAAAAAAAATGAAAAGCAATACTACATTCAGTTAAAATGCCCAAACTTAAAACTTAAAATTTAAATGAGAGTTCGAAATGACAAGTCACATATATATGAGAAATTATTTCTATAGAGAAATGGTTTGTAGACATTGAAAAGTGAAAGTTGATTACTTAAAACTTTAAATTTAAATGAGAGTTGGAAATGATAAGTAGCATATGAGAAATTATTTCTTTAGAAAAATTTGTAGACATTGAAAAGTGAAAGTAGATTACCAAGTAGTTACTGTAACAGTTTCAGTCATATTAAGCTAGAATAAATAATTCTACTATTCTTAAACATTCACGAGGCGCTATCACTTAACATTCATGAGAAGACGTTCACAATAAACATAATCACACAGACTCCATAGGTACTTTCATAACCAAATTCAAGCTCTTGTACAAAAGTTTTTCTGTCTCATTTTCTCACTTTTTCAAAAAGCATATTCTTCTGATCATGCAGTTCTTTACTTTGAAGATGCTTTGCTAACTTGATGGTACTTTTTCTTCCCTGTCTGTTCCTAAAACATCCTTTTCAATTTCTCCAAGGTCAATTTTCTTATCATGTATTGCTTTCTGAAATACATTTTGAAAAGAGCATTAAAATGGTTGTTCCTGGCCTTTTCAGACAAGCATGTATACTAAAGGCCAAACAAAAATATATGTGGGTGTTTCCTTTTACCATACATGTCTGAAAAAATAGGTAGGTACATAGGTTTTTTACAATTTTGTTTACCTTGAGTAAATCATGTAAATGGAGAGTGGAAGTTAAATGGTGTTGAAAAAAAAGGTAGGGTTGGATAACCGGAAACATATTTTTTTTTCCTTTTAGCGAGCACAGCTCATATATAGCAGAGAGCTCTACTGCAAGTTCATGGAAAAATTTGCCTACGGCTGATATTGATTTTTTTGGGGGGTCCAGCTATGCTTCTCAAAGCTACAGGTGCAGCATGAATATTAATAATATTGCTTTCAAAACTATATTTCATGTTTTAAAACATGGCAGAAATTTTGAAATAATATGAGGCAGGTTTAACTTGTGATGCTCACAAAGTTGAAACGTATCTATAAATATTTTACAAGCCAAAATTAATATTTTTGTGGTCTGAATGCAAACAAAATATATTTGAAAATAAAAACAAACTAGCTTTTCTAGTTGGTCAAGTGTGTGCTTAATGACATTTGAAATTTGTAAAGAAAAAAGTGTTCAAACGGCGCTGAAAGTTAGGGAAAACAAGCATGCTAAACTGGACATAAAAGGAAAATTCAGCTCATAGTACAACAAAAATATTGACATTTCCACCATTATAGCTCCCTTTGGGAGAGTAATACGATAATGGCTCTGCCCTAAAAGCTCGGGAAGATACAAAATCAATATGATAATAGGTGCAACCAAAACTGGGTTTTACCTTAATTGGATCTGGAAAAAATGTCAAAATACCCTCGGCTGGATCAATAGCTAGAGGGTCCACTTTTGGATAAAAATTTAATAATCTATTTGAAAAAAATGTATTATCCGTAAAAACGCCAAAATATGGTTTGGGGCCGGGATGACATCATTCATAACTTAATCGATCCTTCAGTGATGTCATATCATTCGACAAGCAGGCTGTAAACATGAAGACATCAGAATGTCACCGCTCTTCTGCCAGGTTTTGTTATATTTTTTGTATACCCCTATCTTTAAATGCCAAGTACTGTCTGCAAAAGTTTGATTTAGAAACCTGGTGGAAAATGACCAACTATCCAAATGATCATTTAACTTTGTCAGTTTGAGGGACCACATAGGATAAGGATGGATTAGGATTTTATTTTCAGATCAGGTAGGACCAAATTATCATACATACATGTATGTAGAAAAACAGTTGCTGATTACTTTATTTCAATGAATCTGTGTTATGAAAAGTTCCGAAAATTGATTGACAGAACTTATTAAGGACCAAGTGATGATATTTCCCACCATTTTTCTGCGCATGACTATGCACTATGGGTAAAAGGTAATTACAGTATCCAATTCTCGCGAGAGAAAGCCATAGAAATAGAAATAGAAATTCTTTATTACCAATCATGGGGCCTTGAAGCCAAATGTACAATGACATATTACAATGATTTAGACATTTATATAACAAATACAATCATCATGTTATAAAATATTCCAACAATGTGAATTATTTTGATATTTGTGTAAAAACAAAACAACTAGTGTTTGTTCATTAGATAGTTATTATTTATTGAGAAAGTTATTGTCATATACAACAAGAAAGGGTTTTGTTTTGTTACCATTTGTAAATAAATAAGCAAAAATAAAGGGTCTTGCTAATGCAAGACCCTGTATTTTCGAAAAGGTCAGATGCCTTCCAAATGATGACAGAATTTATTTTCAACCATCGTATTTTGAGTCTCATGCAATTTTGCAGACTCTCTACAATAGTGAGCGAATAGCTTCGCTCGCATATTAGTCATTGTAAGTGGGGTAAATATTTATAGCAATGTAATTTATTTGCACTTATCATTTATTTTTGTACTTTGTATATCAATGAATTAAATAAATTCATTTTGGAGCAAAACGTCACATGCTCATGGGCATAACTTTCATACATGTCATGATCAACCACAGAATTCACGGTGTCATTTGGTAAAATTAAATTTTGAGTATTTGAAAGAAATTTATATGATAATCAAGTTTAAACATTTCTTCCTATTATTTCCTATCAAATAAAGCAAATTAAATACTTATTTTGTGCCTATGTCATATTATTTAAATGCCCTTTTGACATGTTTGATTCTTGTAGAAAAAAGAATTTAAGAGGTCAATAGTGCATTTGCCAATTGTTGTTCACTTTGATTATTTTGGGTACTTAGTCATATTTTACCGGATTTTACTGTTACCGTCGGTAACCAGCCACCGGACAAGGAATGGAACATCGCTTGCTCTCAATGCAATTCCGATATTCTGAATACACTAATCAAAGCATATTTGATTGATTTTGATAGCGTAGTATGAAATGATGTGGTTTATATTATTAGAATATGGTGTAAAAAACATTAAAATTTTTGTTAGTTGTTTAAATTTTACACATGGATTATCCAAGACGTACACGATAAAATCAGAGGCGTGTCCTACTTCTATCCATTTGGAAACCAACATGATTTTTCATAACGGTAATGAAGACGGTAAAATTAAATCGATCACGGAAAAAAAATCCGACATTAATTGGCAAATGGACTATTAATGAGTAAATTGGATTCAAAACTTGTATGAGTTTGGTAAGGGAATTTTTAAGACTTTGAATTTGTATAACCAGTCCAACATACAGCAACAATGAGACGATGATGAAAATGGTGCAATCAATTGTCACGTGTGGCATCATTTGTGTCACTTTTCATACCTTTACACAACTTTGATATACCAGAAACAAATCTTTACACTTGTCCTCTGTTTTTCCTTTTAAAAACTGTTCAGAAAACCACTTGTTAAAGCAATTATCATAAGCAACTTTGAGCTCTTGACATTCCTTCCCAATGCTATTCATCTTCCGGAAGTGACCTGCAACACCCAAGCAATGAACTACTACGTTTTCCGGTAAATAGTTCTACAAGATAAAGCGTTTGCCTAACATGCATATGGACAATACATTTATCATTTGTAAAAATTCTGATATTGAAACTTAAACAAACAAAAGATTTTCTTTTTAGTTTTGAAAATAATGTCTTGTTTTTTTTTTAATATTTTGCAGACATATATTCATACGCTAAAAGATACAGTTAATTACCACAAAGTGCAAATCAAGATGGTATTGTCAAGAACCTTGATGAAGACAATATTTAGAACTGAAACAATAAGTAGAAGCAGGATAAAGTGCTATTGTAGCAAGGTTAGTATGCCATAGCAATTAGATTTAACAGATTAAAGAAAAATTACCCTTATTTTACACTCTATTCTCTAAAATTACACTTTTTTACATGTAAAGTGTAAATTTCATGAGTTATTGCCCCTTAGTTTTGGTCTTCGTATATGTTTATTTATCTTATGAAATAAAGATATTGTATTCCAAACTTATCTCTACTTTCCCTTAAAGTAATAGAGCACATACAAGAGTCTTGTTCATTGCCACAAACAGATTAATGGTTTATTTTAACTGTTTAAATTATAATTAACAGTCGCAATAATATGTTTATTTATCTTATGAAATAAAGATATTGTATTCTAAACTTATCTCCGCTTATCCCCTAAAAGCAATAGAGCACATACAAGAGTCTTGTTCAGTGCCACAAACATAATAATGGTTTATTTTAACTGTTTAAATTATAATTAACAGTCGCAATATCAATTTATAATTCATCAATGTCATTCAGTCTTTTGGGGGAAAAAATCCCAACATTTGTACACCTTCTTTTTTCTTCTATTATTTTATCAAAAACAGGTCTGCACTGACATTGAATATAGAAAGTATTTTTGTTGTTGCTTTTAATGATCCTGTTATAGGCAAAAATAATTTATTTTTTAATTAGGTCCCAAAAAATTCAACATGGGAAGAGGTAGATCCTACAAGAATTCCTGAAGTGCCGAACCTAGATCAAGAAATGATAGACCACTTAGAAAGAGTTTCCCTAGTGGAGTTTAACAACCAGGCAGGCATTGACAGATTATCTAAAGCTATAGAATCTGCTAATAAGTTACATATGGTCAACACAGATGGAGTAGAACCAATGGAATCAGTTTTGGAAGACAGGTATAGGGACCATTTTGTTTGATAAATGTGTTTTTTAAACTCATTGGATATACTGGAAAGGACAAAAGAAAATAAGGTGGTCAGCCACAAAATTGAACAATTTTCAGGTAGAAGATCCTCTCTAACACTGAGGACAACAAAATGAACATAACAAACTCTGTTGATACCAAAGGCTCATTCAAATCTCATGTAAACAAGAGAGAGACATGTGCATATATAACTTGAAACACCACAGAACAAACAAAACAACGAACCAAATAATATTTTTTTTGCTACAGAGACTCTGATTAGTCTTAAATACACAAAACATGTGTCAGGGGTAGCAAACTTGACTATCTCGAAACTTTGTTGTAATTTTTATTTCTAACATTTAAAAAATAATTGTTTACTTAGAATGTTATACCTGAGAGAAGACAAAGTTACAGATGGTGATTGTAGAGAAGCTGTACTCAGTAATGCTGTTAAAATTATAGAAGATTATTTTGTAGCACCACCAGGTAAACATTTCAGTTCAAATAAAATGGCTACTATTTACCTCTTTTAAAATATATGTACAGGTACAGCTTAACCTAGACTTAAATAAGGAATAAGTGTCCGTAGAAAATATTTTTTACCACATTTTCAAGCATTTAGAATGTACATAGTCTGTTTTGCATAGTCATTTTATTTCTGTTTTTCAAATAATGTTCCTAAATAGAGACCAGAATTTAAATATTTCTGTTCTTCATAAAAATGCTAGGCATCTACCTTTACTATTGTAAGCACTTTTTTTTGCATACAATTACATGTATCAATCGATTTTCTGAAACTGTTTATATAACCTAGAATGTTAGAACTGCAGTAGTTGCCATTAGTTTTTTTAAAGATTTATGCACCTTTGACCATGAAAACCTATTGTAGGTTGGATTAGATGTTGTTCAATCATTTGTGAACATCTATTTTGATAGCATAAAACATGCAATTTCCATAGAAATGCAATCTTTTTTTTATCCCTTTTAAATTTAATTGATTTGTTTTCTTTTTTTCTTTCTTTTCTAGGCAACATACCACTCAAGAAAAAAGAAAGAGATTATAAACAAACAGAAAAAAGTTAACTTCAGCCTGACCTTCGAAAGGACAATATTCAAATTGTGCTCAACAGACAATATATTCATTTCATCAGTCATATGTGCCAAAATAGTGGATCATTAAATAACATGAAAATAATATTTCAAATAATATTTCATTGATTTGTTGCAAATGTTTGAAATATATAAGTTAATAACTTGTTATTTGGTAATATCAATGTGCAACGTTCTACCAGAGGTTTACTATTTGTTTGTCTGTCTGTCTGTTCCCAGATACTGGCTTAAATAAAGAAATGGAGCAGTCACACACGACAGCTTATCCCCTCACCCATCAACGATTTTAAGTATTATTGTGTAAAAGAGTATGTTCAGTAAGTACTGAAATTGGCTCCATATTTTACCAAATTTTCAAGTTTGTAGTTCAATTGATTTGATGTAATTCAGTCATTAGATAACCCAACTTTACATATTCAATCTATTTCACATGGTGACATCATCATGCTTGATATAATGATGTCATAAAATCCCTGAAAACTCAGAAAATATCAATACAAGCTTAAATTTTGAGGATTTGTAAGTGTTTTTTCTTCAAATAAGTATAGAGCACATTCGTTGACAACTTTAAACTTTCCCTATCTATTTGTCAGCCAAAATATGCATATCTTCACAAAATTGTATTTGTTGATGCGTGTGCTCTCTGTTGAATTGAGTGATTTCTCTACAAAAATCCCCTAAAATTGTCAAAAATCTAAATATTTCATGAAATCACATGATTTTTAGCCTGATTTTTTCCTATATGTTGAATATTTCACAGCTAGTTTTTTGCTTTCCTTAATAATACAAGATTTCAAAACATATTTCCCATTTATTTAAAGAAGTTAACTCTAAGTTGAATTTTTGGGCCCATTTTGGCTATTGCTGAACCTTCTCCTTTAGTCGTTTTCTGCAAGGAATTTATGCAAGTGATGTTAGAGACTCAACTTAAACTAGTCAAAGCAGCCACCATGCATATTCCTGTACTTTGCTAGTATAAGGGAAGATGACAGAAAGAAATGAAGTAAGACTATAAAAAGCATGATCAGTTGCTGGTTACCATCCACTATGTACCCACTGACCCAATACCATCTCTCTATCACTTACAGTTGCTAAGATATGGACATTAACCAAAACTTTAACCAAAGCCATCCATGCAGAAAATGTAGGTCAAGGTGACCTTATTTTGGTACAGATGCTGGTTACCATCGACGATGTACCCACTTACCCAATACCATCTCTCTATCACTTACAGTTGCTAAGATATGGACCTTAACCAAAACTTTAACCAAAGCCATCCATACAGAAAATGTAGGTCAAGGTGACCTAATTTTGGTACAGATGCTGGTTACCATCCACGATGTACCCACTGACCCTATACCATCTCTCTATCACTTGCAGTTGCTAAGATATGGACCTTAATTAAAACTTTAACCCGAGTCATTCATGCAGAAAATGTAGGCCAAGGTGACCTAATTTTGGTACGGATGCTGGTTACCATCCACAATGTACGCACTGACCCTATACCATCTCTCTATCACTTGCAGTTGCTGAGATATGGACTTTAACCAAAACTTTAACCCAAGTCATCCATGCAGAAAATGTAATTAAAGGTGACTTAATTTTGGTACGGATGCTGGTCACCATCCACAATGTACCCACTGACTCAATACCATCTCTCTATCACTAACAGTTGCTAAGATATGGACCATAACCAAAACTTTAACTGAGTCATTCATGCGGAAAATATAGGTCAAGGTCACTTAATTTTGGTACGGATGCTGGTTACTATCCAAGATGTACCAACTGACCCGGCCACTGACCAAATATCATCTCTCTATCACTTGCAGTTGCTGAGATATAGACCTTAACTAAAACTTTAACCCGAGTCATTCATGCAGAAAATGTAGGCCAAGGTGACCTAATTTTGGTACGGATGCTGGTTACCATCCACAATGTACGCACTGACCCTATACCATCTCTCTATCACTTGCAGTTGCTGAGATATAGACTTTAACCAAAACTTTAACCCAAGTCATCCATGCAGAAAATGTAATTAAAGGTGACCTAATTTTGGTACGGATGCTGGTCACCATCCACAATGTACCCACTGACTCAATACCATCTCTCTATCACTAACAGTTGCTAAGATATGGACCTTAACCAAAACTTTAACTGAGTCATTCATGCGGAAAATATAGGTCAAGGTCACTTAATTTTGGTACGGATGCTGGTTACTATCCAAGATGTACCAACTGACTCGGCCACTGACCAAATATCATCTCTCTATCACTTGCAGTTGCTGAGATATGGACCTTAACCAAAACTTTAACCTGATAATAAAGGTCAAGGTCACTTAATTTTGGTACAGATGCTGGTTACTATCCAAGATGCACCCACTGACCCAATATCATCTCTTGCTGAGATATGGACCTTACCCAAAACTTTAACCTGAGTCATTCATGCGGAAAATATAGGTCAAGGTCACTTAATTTTGGTAATGATGCTGACTATTATCAAAGATGTACCCACTGACTAAATATCAACCTTCTATGATGTTTAGTTCCCAAGTTATTGACAAAACAAAAACCACCACGTACGTACGAACTAACGAACCAAATGCTATATCCCCTCCCCAACTCCGTTTGGCTCGGGGATAATAAAAACCAACAGCTCTGAGATCTGAGATTTGAACTGAATTGTTTGACACAGTGAATCAGGTCGTCTCAACCACATTGTAGTACCTCAGGCTCATAGCATTTCATAAGGGAAAGTTTCAAACAATTTCATTGAGGTATTTTAAGTTTATGCTTCAAAAATCATTTCACAATTTTGTATGAACATGTAGTGCATGGTTTCACCAAATTCTAGTAACCTTTGCCTACTGTCCCAACAATCAATACGATAGATGTCCCTTCATTTAAATCCTGAATGTGCATTTCAAGTTTCTTAAAATTGTATTGTTAAGCTCTAAAAACAATTTTCATATTGAAAGTTAGGTTTTTTGCGTGCAAAAATGATGTCTACCTTTTTAAAAGGTGTTACAATTTACAGTATAAGTTAAAACAAGAGTTAACACTTGAACATGTCTTGTTTGCCGGCACATCCAAATATATAAATACCTGGTTAATTCCATCATAATTTTATTTCTTATGAGCTTTTATGAAACAACATACCTCAACGGGAATTACAAATTTGCTGTTTTGGCCTCTCAAATCTCCTCTAGAGGACAAATTATAAAATATCTGACTGTTGTGTGCTGTATTAACCTTTTTACAAGGAGAAGTCTTTAAAAAGACTGCATCAAAGAAGTAATTATTTTTTGGACAATCAATTGTATGTATACATAATACATAAACTGGTAAGCATTCAGTGGTATATTGTACATAATGGTTAAAGTAAATGTCTGTTTTAACACTAGTACTGTTCAGGGTATCTAAATAAAAAGCTTCGCCGAGCGCAGCATGATACGACCGCAACATGTTGAACCCTGTACGTTTTAGGCCCAATATGGATAGTCAATTGCTCTGGACATATGCAGCCCATGGTGGACTGACAAAGGTTTTTGACACATGCAGCTTTTGGTGGACTTTCTAAATTCACATTTTAAAAGGAATTATTTTTTTTCCAAAGGAGATCAAAATCAGACCACAAATAAATAAGTTTTGATTTTGGCCCCTAATTTCATAACAGGGGGAAAAGGGGGGGGGTCGCAAAAATTAATTCTCAATTTTGTATCCACTATTTGACAAGAACAAACATGTATGCAAAAAAATTTTCAAAATCGGATCACATGTTAAAAAAAAATCCATTTTGGTCCCTTTTGGCCCCTAATTACATAAAAAGGGGGAAAAGATGGGGGTAGCAAAAATTAATTCTCAATTTTGCATCCGCTATTTGACAAGAACAAACATGCAAAGAAATTTTCAAAATCGGTCCAAGAACTTTGAATCAGGTCGTCCCAGAATGCTTTGCTACTTCTGGGACATACATTGCATTGATACTAAGTTTCATCATCCTATAGTTCTTGAGATATGGGGTTGCTCATAATACTTTAACATTGCTTTTATATGCATTGAAAAATAGTTTGTTTTTGCCTGCAAACAGGCAAAAACAATGTCTCCGCCTGTTTCTCCAAAAGTTTGTAGTTCAAAAGTCCACTTATCCCACAAAATTTCAGGATCACAAATTTCTGATAATATGCAAAACTAACGCATGCTGTACAATCTACAAACCAACTCTCATAAGATTTGGCTGGTTTTGTTTTTGAGATGATGCACAGACAAACTGATACTAAGAATTTTCAGCAAATTGCTAGGTTCAAAGGGCCACAACTCTCACAATTTGAAGATCAAAATGTTCTGGTAAACTACATATGCTGTCCTTCCTACACACCAAGATTCATTGAAATAGATCAGTACTTTCAGAGGAGTTGTGCTGACAAGATGATAAATGAAGATTTTCATCAAATTTCTAATAAGCTTAAAGGACCACAACTCCAACAAAATTTTGAGAATCAAATTTTCCTAGTAATACTCTCAATTACATGTGATGTTCTGTCTACATACCAAGTTTGGTTGAATTCAGTTCTGTAGTTTCAGAGGATGTACCTGGACAAACTTGATGAGGAACAGATAGATAGGACAAAAACAAAACATCTTCCATCAAAAGGGTGTGAGAATCAATTGTCACTAAACTGGAAAATTAAGGTCCAAGGTCAGAAGATTGAGAGGTGCAACTGTGCTAAGCTACTACTGGGGCATACCACAGAGACTTACTCCTCTTTATCAATATTTTGTTAGAGTCAATATGCAGTACGAAAAAAAACAAAAGGGAGATACTACTTTCACCCCCTTTCTTCAATTCGATATTCTTTTAATAAATCATTGATCTCATACCTTTCCCTATCTAATTCGTTTCATGGATGATTTTCTTTTCCAAAACACCCAAATATATTTTCATTCATTGCATTTTGGCCTCAAAATCGATTGCCATTGAATTACAAAATTGTCAGAACGAAGCCTGATTTTGAGAAAAATCGAAGAAAAGGGAAGTAGTGTAAGTAGTATCTCCCTTGTGTTTTTTTCATACCGCACATTATAATTGATAAAAGGGAGCGAGTCCCTGTGGGCATACCAAAACTAAGTTTCATCAACCTTGGACTTGTAGTTCTCGAGATATGGAGGTGCTATAAAACTTCAACATAGATATTTTAAGGAATGTGAACATCTAGACATGGGAAAAAATACCATATTTCAATTTCAGTTGTTCGGACACTATGATTTTCAAGGATTTTTTTTCAAGTTCAAATGGCCAAATGGATGTACTTGCTTAACCGATACTTGTACACAGTTTCATTATATTTTTTAAAGTAGTTTAGGGAGTAGCTGAGAAAACAAGTGAATCTGTGAGCTAATGCTCACTAGTGATACCCCCGCTCCCCAAACTAAGCCATGCATACAAGTTTAAATACTTGTTTAACAGGAAGTGGTTGACCTAGGAACATAAAATCGCTATACACAATATGGGACTATAGGATAAAGCTGTTTACAAAATATCAGACTCCTATCTCATGTAGTTGTTTGGTAAACTGTGACGGAAATTCTGCATTTATGTCCATTATGTGTAAAAACCTAAGTATTCGGTTAACAGGAAGTAGACTACCTTGGAGCATAAAATCCTTATACACCATATGGTACTATAGAATAAAGCTGTATACAAAATATCAGACCTCTATCTCAAATAGTTGCTTTGGAAACTTTGACGAAAATTTTGCATTTATATCCATTATGTGTAAAAACCTAAGTATTTCGGTAAACAGGAAGTAGACTACCTAGGAGCATAAAATCGGTATACACCATATAGTACTATAGGATAAAGCTGTATACAAAATTTCAGACCTTTATCCCATATAGTTGCTTGGGAAACTGTGACGGAAATTTTGCATTTATGTCCAATATGTGTTAAAACCTAAGTATTTTGATAAACAGGAAGTAGACTATCTAGGAGCATAAAATCGGTATACACCATATGGTACTATATGATAAAGCTGTATACAAAATATCAGAACTCTATCTCATGTAGTTACTTAGAAAACTGCGACGAAAGTTTTGTTACGGACGGACGAACAAACGGACAAGGGTAAAACATTTGCATTTATATCCATTATGTGTAAAAACCTTAGTATTTCGCTAAACAGGAAGTAGACTACCTAGGAGCATAAAATCGGTATACACCATATAGTACTATAGGATAAAGCTGTATACAAAATTTCAGACCTTTATCCCATATAGTTGCATGGGAAAATGTGACGGAAATTTTGCATTTATGTCCAATATGTGTAAAAACCTAAGTATTTTGATAAACAGGAAAACTTAGAAAACTGCGACGAAAGTCTTGTTACGGACGGACGAACGGACGAACAAACGGACGGACAGACGGACAAGGGTAAAACAGTATACCCCCCTCTTCTTCGAAGCGGGGGTATAATGAAACTGTTTTCATTTTCTCAGGGAGTAGAGAGGAACAACTTTGGCAAAAACTGACTATCAGTTCGATATGATTTTCTCAGATTGTACCTTACGATAAACGAGACGATTTTAATTTTAAAATTATTAATTTTCCTAATCTACAGAGCAATATACCTACTTCTCCTGCATACGGTGTTTATATTTCACAACTTATTCGATATGCCAGAGCTTGCACACATTTCACAGATTTTTTGATCAGACACCGATTTCTTCGTGACCGACTTTTGGAGCAGGGCTATAAGAAAATACGTCTCATACGATCACTGAAAAAATTCTTTCTTCGTTATCAGCCACTGGTAGAAAAGTTCAAAATTGAGTTAAAAGATATGATAGTTAATTGTTTTAATTAGTGTTTGACTGGTCTGCTGTACTGAGATGATCACCTCAATATCCCTATTGTGTCTCACAACTATGTTGTGATCTATGGTCATTACCGGATCCTTAGATCGCAATTGAAGAGGGAGGTTTGGCGCCATAAAACCTGGTTTAACCCACCATTTCGTTTGAAATGCCTGTACCAAGTCAGGACCATTGCGATCCACCAATTCTCCGGTGTGACTGATTCGTTTTTGTCATTTTCTCTGGACTATGAGATTGATCATTCAAGTTCGGTAGTTTTGTTATTACCTTTATTTACATGATTTAATAGTTTACTGTGACAGTATTATTATTTATGGAGTATCAATTTTCGCGGTTTTCCTGGCTGAGGCAAACCACCAAATTAAAATTCCAACGAACAACAAATTTTACATTGCTTTTAATGGTTTATCAAGAGTTTTTTTTTAAGTTCAAAGGGCAACATAAATTTAGTTTCAGGAGTTGAGAGGAACAATTTTGACGAAAACTGAATATCATTTGTATCATAAACGATTCATTGATTGTTTGTTTCATAAAACTATGATATATGCTTTTATGTTCTAACTTTATTGTTATGATAACAAATAGGCAAACAAAAATCTTTTAAAGTTGCTCAACAACAAACAAATATGAATCTCAAATAATAGGGATAAAGCTACATGTATACAGCTATTTCCTATTGTGGATTTTTTATTTTTAAAAAAAATATATCGTTAATATTGTAGGTTTTGTTATACACGTACTACAAAAGTACTGAAATTTGGGGGTATCTATTTTCGTGGATTGGAAGTAAAATGCATATATATTTGTGGATTCACGAATTCGTGGTTTAATCTGATTCTCTATCAAAAGCAATGTAAAATTTGTTGTTCGTTGGAATTTTAATTTGGTGGTTTGCCTCAGCCAGGAAAACCGCGAAAATTAATACTCCGGCACAAATAATAATACTGTCACAGTATTCCACAACTCATTTTCATATTCCTAACAATGGTCGTAAACATCAATATGAACAGGGGTGCAAAAGCCGAATGGCAGCATTTTACTTACCAAAACATAAAAGCATAAGTTGTTACAGGCATTACATGCCTATTTTCTTTTAGAGTTATTGTAAAAAAATCACTTTTTGAGAAATTTACTTACATTTTTTGCTGACCTAAATTTTGAGTAAAAATTTCCTAAAATCACTAGGATTCCTTCTCTTATGGTAAACAATATCCCAAAGTTTCTTAAAATTGGTTGACCACTTTTTTTCCAACGTCCCAAAGTTTCTTAAAATTGGTTGACAACTTTTTTTTCTCAAATTTTCCTTGATCTTGAACAGATTAACCCCAAAATAAACGGGGTTCCTCCTCTTATGTATGTAACAAATATCCCAAAGTTTCATAAATATCAGTTGACAACCTTTTGAGTTATGGTCCATAATAATTCAAGAAATTTTTTTTGTCTGGTGCTATGACCTTGACCTTAAAAGGATTTCCCTAAATTAAATAGGGTTCCTCTCCTTATTGTATGTAACAATATCAGAGTTTCATTACAGTCGGTTGACAACTTTTGAGCTATGGTAACTAGAAACCACTAGTTCAAGAATTTTTTTAACATTTTTCTGTCGCTTCGACCTGGACTGGATTTACCTTAAAATCGATAGGGTTCCACCTCTGATGGTATGTAACAATATCAATAAAAAGCTTCGCCGAGCGCAGCATGATAAGACCGCAACACGATTGAACCCTGTACATTTTAGGCCCAATATGGATATTCAATTGTTCTGGACACATGCAGCCCATGGTGGACTGACAAAGGTTTTTGACGCATGCCTTCTTTGGTGGACTTTCCACCCACATTTTACAAGGAATTCATTAGATTTTAACTATTCTATGAGCAAATGGAAAAAAATATACTTACAAAATCATATTTATATCATTTCAATATCCCAGCTCAATATTATATTAAGAAATAGACCCATGTTCTTGGTTAATTTATTTTTTATTGATGTTTTTGACCCCTTTCACCCCTAACTTCTTGAAAACAGTATGAGATATGGCCAATCTGTTCAACGAGAAAAAAGTTGCAATTTTGGCCCCTAATTACTTATAGGGGGAAAAAGGGGTTGCAAAAATTAATTTTCAATTTTGTATCCGCTATTTGACAAGAACAAACATGCAATTTTTTTTCAAAATCAGATCACAAGAAAAAAAATTCCAATTTTGGTTCCGTTTGGCCCCTTATTATGTAACAGGGGCAAACGGGGGGGGGTCAAAAATAAATTCTTAAATTTGCATCTGCTAATTGACAACAACAAACATGCCAAAAAAAATTTCAAAATCGGACCAAAAATAAAAAAGTTTCTATTTTGGCCCCCTCCGGCCCCTAATTACATAACTGGGAAAAAGGGGGGGGGCAAAATTTCATCAGGTTCATTCTTTTTCTGTAAGAAGCATTCTTGACAAATTTCACAACAATAGGCCAACTAGGACCAAAGTTATGGTGGAAACAAATAAAATATTTGAATTATTTACCCCTTTTGGCCCCCCAATTTCGAAACAAAATAATGGGGGAACCCCAAAATCAATATCACTCATCCTTTAATGGTAAGGAACATTATTGCCAAATTACAAAGCAATCAGATAACTAGAACTAAAGTTATTGAGGTAACAAACATAAAAGTAGCATTTTTGGCCCCTAATTTCTAAACCAAAAATGGGGGGACCCCCAAAGTCAATCCCATACATCCTTTTATGTTAAGAAACAACATTGTCAAATTTCATAGCAATCGGATAGTTAGAACTTAAGTTATTGTTGGAACACTAAAGTTAACAGACAACACAAACGACGACGACATTATCATACGTCGTATAAAAAGTTTCATGAAAATCGCTTGACAACATTTATAGTTATGTTCTAGAAAATCGCTAATTCAAGAAATTTTCCTGACCTTGACCAGAATGACCCTAAACTCAATTGGATCCCTCCTCTTATGGAATGTAGCAATATTCCAAAGTTTCATTAAAATTGGTTCACAACTTTTTGGGAAGTTGAGTTATGGTCCAGAAATCACTATTTCAAGAAATTTTCTAAATTTTTCTGTCGCTGTGACTTGACCTTGAACAGATTTACCCCCAAAATCAATAGGGTTCCTCCTCTTATGGTATGTAATATTATCAAAAAGTATCATTAAAGGCATATTGTCTACGGCAAACTCATTTTTTTTACCCCTCAATTTTTAGTGTCAATTAGACCGAAATGCAATAAAATGAATATTGAAAAACAAATTTGCTACAAATTTTGCCTCAAAAGTAGTTTATTTTGATCAAAATAGCTCGACAATATTGATTGATATTTTATTTACCTGCACTACGTCACATTGACACAGATTTAGACTGAGTAGTTTTAACACGGACACTAAGCGGAATCTCGAGTTTTGTCCCCGAATACATTGATATGTTGAAAAAATACCGATATTTTTCGTGTTTACCTTTTAAATAACATTCAAAAATTAATACAGGCAATAATTGTCAGTTTTATTCATTAAGTAGCTCTAATATTCGGTTGCCGTTTAAATTTTCTTCCGAGCTAAAACTTCGAGAAACAGATTATGCACCACGTGCAAGAACTATTGAAGTTTTCAATCAAAGAAAGTATAGTGCGCATGCTTACAGCTCATCTATGAATTTTTGTAAAACTTTACAAATATTATTTATTTTTCATTTTTTGAAGTAATAAAGAACCCTAGTGGTATTTTGAAAGTTTGTATCTTTCTAAATAAACAAAACGAACAGTCTGACGACAATTTTTTGGTTTTACAAAAAAATATTTTTTCGTAGACAATATGCCTTTAAAATCAGTTTACAACTTTTTGAGTTATGGTCCAGAAACCACTACATTTGTAATTCAAGAAATTTTCTTAAGTTTTTCTGTCGCTTTGACCTTGACCTTGAATGGATATACCCCAAAATCAACAGGGTTCCTTCATCTTGTAAAAGTATACCAAAGTTTCATTAAAATCTGTTCAAATATTTATGAGTAATGGGCCAAAAAGTTTCATCAACCAAGAACTTGAATGTCCGAGATGTCAAGGCTAACATAGTCGAAAAACAGGCATTTTTGTAACAAAATGTCAAGAGCCCGGTGTCCATGGGACTCCTGAACAACTTCATTAATAATATCCTGAATCAAAAATAGCATCAAAGGCCACTTTTGCTTGTACTTGTCGTTAACATTTTTTGTTCTCCTTGACAAGATGATCTTTTTTTGACAATTTCAGACTTTATTTGAATTGTTGTATGCATTTTATTTTGACATTGGGCCAATCCCTCAACAGTGAGCAGTGCTTACTGGCCTCATTGAAGGCTGCTGGCTATTTATCAATGTGTTTGCTAAATTGTCATGTGTATATGCCCACTATTTCATGTACACTTATTCCACTTCTCATTATCCTCTTTTTTTTATACTGTGATCTTAAACTCAATGAAACAACTCCAGTAATTTTTTTTCCCTACTGCAACACGGAGCAAACATTGAAATGGCAACCATTGGTCCGCCTCACTTTTTTTTAACTGCTTTCCCAGCTACTTTAAGTTGTAGGCCTTCATAAATTGGTATGCAGTTTCAGGTAAGGGTCTCATATGGTGGGATGTGTTGTCAGGTCTGTCATTTATCTACATGTACTTGCTGTTTAACAAGTCACCTTGTAATTTTGCCACTTGTTCATGCATATGAATACCAAACATTTAAGGCCACTTACAGTGTGATTGGCAGGAACAACACTGCATATTTTGGTCAACTAAGAGAGTTTTAGAATTCTATTAAGAGAAAAAGATTTTGTAAGGAAATGATTTATAAGTCTTGTCATGTATGAAATTTTTGAAAAATTCAAATAACCCACTCAAATGTAAATCTTGATAAATAGTTATTCAGTTGTGACTGGACTTGTTAGCTGTTAGTTTTTGGTTATTACCTTCAACTTCATGTGAAAACCATTATTTCTCAAGACCTTCTAATCAAAATGAATAAAGAGAAGTTAAAATCCTGCTTTTATTGACCAATTGTTAAAAACAATAAAATATTTTATACAATTTCCTGTAAAAACAAAATAAAAGAATTATCAATCAATCTACCTTTTTTATAAGCACTATCAATTTTTTTTTAAGAAAACCCTTACAAAATGTATCTTTAAAGAAGAGGAAACTGTGTGTAAGAACTATTACTTCAAAGATAAATTTTTGAAAGAAAAAAAATAATTTAATCAAGAACTTCCGATATTTTACCATTTTCCATAGATCCTTAGCTGGAAATCCTTTTTAAGGATCATCCTTCCTTCCTAAATAAAAATCCTTTTCCTTTATCCAGATATCCCTTATACCGACTGATATTTCCCAAAGAGCCAAATTTTCCTAAGATCAACGATCCAAAAAATTTCCAGACAAATTCCATGTGATAGGGGATTTTTTCCTGATCTTTTCCAAATTTAGATATGATCCAAAATTTTCCTGAATTTCTCCAGATTCCAACTCTTTTTTATCCAAATTTCCAGATGCAAGGGCTTTTCCAGGACATTTCCTTTTTTTCTCGACAAATGACATTTATCCTATTCTCTTTTATTTCCTGAACGCTCCTGATCTCATATTTTCCAAGCAAATAGATTTTTTCCCAGGATGTGCTCAATTCCCAAGCAGCAGACATTTTCAAACAAACTTCTTTATTGAAACTTTTAGTCTTTCTTAAAAACAAACCTGAAATTTAATTTTTAAATTTATACAAATCATCAAAAATAAATATTGAAAATAATTGAAAAAAAAAATTGAAAGAATTTTCTTAATTAGTTTTAGATAAATAATTCTTGTAGCAATCATTTTATTTACTTTCCTTTTGAAACTTTTCCAAACAAATAATTGAAGTTATAAAAAATAGCCCAAAGTTTGTTTGAAAATATCCTCCAGACGGACTCCAAACAATTCCCTGACACATCCTTATATCCAACAGCGATCCAAAGCCTGATCGTTTAGGATCCCTGTTCCTTTCCCAGTGTTCACCTTTTAAGTAACAAAAACATAAACATATTAATAAACATGGTTAAATTTTATTCATTACATGTCAACATCGTATATATTTTCCAAAATGTGCCAACAATTAATTACTTATTCAAGATACAGCTGCAATAGAACACGGATAATTGTTTTCTTTGCCATTTTCCTTACCTTAAGCTCTTGATGCAAGAAATATGATTCAAGAAAAGATTTCAATTTAACCAAAACACTGAATGATTTATAGCTAAAACAATTAATTGGGCTGATTAAAAAATAAAATATTTATTTCATATGAAAATGACACTATTAATGAACACACACATCTACATGAAGGGTACAACACATTTCTGTTTATAGAACATCTCAATTGAAATAAAAAAAAGAAAATTATATTTTTAGAAATAAGAAGCATTTGTCAACTGTTCAAAAAAAATTACAAATGCACAAAATTTCAATTCTACACCAAAACTAGTATTCTGAGAGAAAATTCCTTCCGAAAGATAAGTTCTAAATTTACCATTTTAGATAAGAATTTTACTTCTTTTGACAAAACTTTCACAAATAATGGACAAAGTTATATTTAACATTAAAAACCTTATGAATTTTCATGATACAAGTATTTTGATATAATGTGTATATACAAAATGAATAGGTTCTCTCAATGACTGTACAACATTTGAAACATGATAAACTTATGATAATGACGATATGCAACAAGAGATGCATACCATTTCATTGTCTGATTATGATGGATATTCCATATGATGCTCCTGTCCTAGTCTGTTCTTGAATACAGCTGTTTCATCTAAAATCAATACATATGGTAGGTATATATAAGACTTAGTATTTTTTACCATGATATGATATATATGTCAATATATTAAATATTTAGAAATGAAAAACTGAGCATTTTTAAGGCAAATTCTTGTATAAGCACCAAATGTACCCTTATTTCCTAAACATAGAATACTAATTTCGAAAAATAAAGACAACATAATATATAGCAAAATAATCAAATTAACTTATTTTCAATAATTCTCAAATGAAGATAAATTATGTGAAGTGGTCATCATGTTAAATACATACATGTATTCATTTTTGGAGTCCTTAGTAAATATCCACAATAGATGCCTAAACATGCAGAATAGGACAGCTTTTCAAATAAACTGTTAACACAGAGACATGTCTCGCCTGTCGCAACTGGACACAGTATAAAATGAAGTAAAAATCCTCCTTAAACTGATCTTAACTGATGCTTAAGCAGCTGCATACCAAATATAAATGGTGAACCATAACTGCTTTATATAAAACACTCATGACATAAGTAAAAAGTTAAAAAGTGTAAAATCTCAAAGTCAGTAGACTGTGACTGCAGGATCATACAGATAAAATACTTTTGAAATTGATCTGTACTGATGCTAATGCAAGTGCATACCCAATATCAATGATGTACCATAACTGCTTCATGTTAAACAGATGTAAGAAAAAAGGTTAACCTCAGCCAAATTGGTGTAAAATTTCAAAGTCAGTAGACCGTGACTGAGAAGCATACAGATGAAATGCTTTTGAAATTGATCTGTACTAATGCTAATGCAAGTGCATACCCAATATCAATGGTGAACCATAACTGCTTCATGTTAAACAGACTTAAGAAAAAAGGTTAACCTCGGCCAAATCAGTGTAAAATTTCAAAGTCAGTAGACCGTGACTGCAGGAACATACAGGTGAAATCCTTTTAAAACTGATCTGTACTGATGCTGATGCAACTGCATACCAAATATCAATGGTGTAACACAACTGCTTCATGTTAAACAGACTTAAGAAAAAAGGTTAACCTCGGCCAAATCAGTGTTAAATTTCAAAGTCAGTAGACCGTGACTGCAGGAGCATACAGGTGAAATCCTTTTAAAACTGATCTGTACTGATGCTGATGCAACTGCATACCAAATATCAATGGTGTAACATAACTAGTTCACACAAAACAGACTTAAGCAAAAACTTGAACCAATTGTGGACGCCGCCGCCGCCGCCAGAATCACCATACCTAAGTCTCGCCTTTTGCGACATTCGTCGCAGGCGAGACAATAAAAAATAACCCAATTGCATTACATCATGTACATATTCATCCAAAATGAACAAGAGTATGCCCAAAGGACATTATGTCCCATTTCGCAACATTTGGGACTGACAGACGAATGGACCCAAACACTATGTGCCCCTACTTAAGTAGATGGGGCAAAAAATAATATTTATAAAAGCAGCCTTTTAGGCTGAGAAAAAAGATGGCTACCGATTTGCAGCTGTCCTAGGATTTTGATGATGAGCGGGATCTGGGAGGTGGTGAGTACCGTGGTGATGCCCTAGATCTACGTTGTGACGGACTCCTGCTTCTTGATCTTGATCTTCCTCCTCCTCCACCACCGCCGCCACCTCTGTAATCTTCCTTCACTCGAACATATGACACTTCTCCCTGAAAAGATGAAGCGTCAGAACTTAAACAAGGCATTTATTCTTGTGGCATGTTGTTTGTATACATAAATGATAAATTGATAATGTACAATTTTGTTCTGATTCAATCATACCTTCTACTTAATCTACACTTTTATTACAATATAAATTTACATGTTTTTGTGAAGAGATTTTTTTGGCAGCACCGTCTCTATGCAACAACTATGGTGAGACAGTTATTGCTAATATTTATGAAAAACATCATTTTTATATGATTTGGGTCTTTTCTATGTGTATGTGGTTGAAATTCTTTTTCACCTTATAGTCAATTCATGATTGCCTTTGATAGGTCTTTGACAGATCCAAGGCAGACTCATTTTGAAAATGGGCTTGCATGGCATATTGTTGAATTTTTGATCTGAGCAAGCAAAAATCTTAGTCTAACTGGCTTTGTTATATTAACCTCATGGGATCTAAACTTTGAATCGTCAAGCTTTCGAACAGCATATTTCATGTCTTCTTTCCTAAGGAATTCCACTACACCAGTACCATCTTTGTAAACATCTGCATAACATACGTCACCAGCTTCTCTCATGTGATCTTTTAAGTCCTGCCAACTTCCAGATGGTGGTAGACCTATAAAATCACAAAATATACAAATTCTAAATCATTAATTTGTGTAAGTTTTATCATGTAACACGACAATGGTTAAGTGAAGTATGAATGACAGAATAAGAATAAGAATAAGAATGGCTTTATTTCCAATCAAGGGCCCTCAAGGGGCAATAAATCAGATACAATGATTATGATAATTATACAGTATATATAAAAATATATATAATTGAACACAGGACAGGTCAGAGCACCTTAAAATAATGACATTATGCAAACTTAAATGAATAACTGTTGTACAAAAACATATTTGTGTTTAGTTCTGCAATACACACCTGTCCAATCTGTAGACATTTTCCATCTAATTTAATATTAATGACCATGAATTATTTGAAAGGTGTTTAGCTTTTATATCTAATTGTTTTAAGACATTTGTCAAGTAAGACAGATCTAAAATGTATAATAATTGAGTCATAGTGAAAGTTGAAATTTTTCTGCCTTACAAACAAATTTCATACAAGACTTATCATGTATATATATTTTTTTATTTTGTTGAAAATTTTGCAAGACTTTGGTACTGTGAAAAAACAATAGCCTGACCTAATGAAAACATTACAGGCCGTCAAATAACTATTAATGCATTATAAACATATGCATGCTTTAATGTAAGATATAACTTCATACCCGACACCAATACTCTATATTCTGATCTTCTAGATGGTGGTCCTCCACGTCCTCCTCCTCCCCCAAAACCTCCCCTACCACGTCCACCACCTCCAAAACCTCTTCCTCCTCCGCCACCTCTGTATCCACCACCACCACCGCCTCCTCCACCTCCACCACCACCATGGCCATCACCGCCTCTGGGAAATTCAACTCTCAATGTGTATCCATCATAATTATATCCATCTCTTTGCATTACTGCATCTTCTGCATCCCTACAAAGAAAATGTACAAGCATATGCAAGTATGAAATTTGAAATTAATTATTTTTAAAATGCTTTTTGTTCTACATGTATTACTGTCATGTTATATCAAATTTTGTTTTTAGCATAAACATTGAACTTTTCAATAAGCTATAATGCAAACTATAGCATTTTAATGTTACCCTAGCTATCTAAATACAAATACATTTCAAGTCTTGACAAGGTTAACCATTAAGTTTTGACTTTCTCTGGACCCCTTTGCATCTCCCCTTCATTAGCTAGGAATTATTCTCCGATCGGGAGACAATCCCCTTATCAGGAGACCGTCTCCCGATCGGGAGACTTTACATTTAGCAGTTACACATTTTCTACCTCTAAATCAGAAGAGTGTCTCTTGATTGGGAA
The DNA here is from genome assembly GCA_963971305.1 of Arcuatula senhousia. Taxonomy (NCBI): domain Eukaryota; kingdom Metazoa; phylum Mollusca; class Bivalvia; order Mytilida; family Mytilidae; genus Arcuatula; species Arcuatula senhousia. Next base: position 34,831,565 of record OZ020308.1, read on the forward strand.
ACGGTGTTCATGAAATCGGTTTTGTGCAAAAATTGGTTCCTTGGGGCATTTTTAGACTTACTTTTACTTTTAGGGGAGGAAAACTCCCATCTATATGCAATTTTTGAAAAAGGTGCACCGACAAAATTTCAAGTTATTGAAGTTATTTAGAATTGTCTCCAGATTGGATGACTTTTCTACCATTTTGAAGTGAAGGGCATCTAGTGAAGAGAAGATAATACAGCGCTTTTTCTCAGCGCTTGGTTGTAAATAAAATATCATTTATGGTAGAAATGCTGCCAAATGAATAACGTTTTTATTTCGTTAAAGCATTCTTTTTTACCTTGGATCTTCAAATTCAACAAATGCAAATGGTGGCCCCCTTCTCGTTTTCAAATCAACAAAATTTATGCGACCGTATTTGTAAAACAGATCTTCAATGTCTCTTGCACGTATATCTGGTGGAAGATTGCCAACGTATATTCTTGCATCGTGTGGTCTTCCGTATGACATTGTGAATATTGTTTAAGTGCTTGAAATAAATGACAACGTGTGATTCTTGGGAAAAATGGAGGAAGCGTCAGTTTTTCAAACCGAGGCTTGGGAAAAATTCAGTTATGTACCAAATAGTAAATCAAATAACAACGCACCATTACTTTTTTTTAATGTTGAAAGCATAAACATTCTTGACATTTCATGTCATAATATGCCTGGTAAATATTGATGGCACTGAAGCAATTGGAACATACACTTATAACCATCAAAGTATATGTACCCATCTTGATATATTTCAGTCAGGGATCATCCTTGTACTGACTTGTAGCAGTGAATTTAATTCACCTATTTAGAGTGATACAAATTCACTTGGTCAAGTAGATAGGATTTCTTAACAATCTAAATTCACTTGTACAAGTGACTTTAAGCAAATTGTCAAATCTTTGATTATCTCTGATTGTGTACACATTTTTTTATCATGTGGTCAGCAGTATTTTTCTTCTTTACAATCAATCAAAGTCATCTTTACCGTAGATTATCGTAGATCCTCTTCTGACTGTATTTCCTCAGGGAGGTACTCTGCTGTCAGCTCTCGGTCTATTTTGATTTTACTTTGGTCGTGTCCGGTAGTGTAGTACTGCTTTGGTAATTGTATTCTTTCTTGGTTTGTGTTGATGTCTTGCGGGCGCAGAAGAATTTGAGAGGGCGCACAAGCTTTGAAAATAGGTGCCTTGAGAATTCAAATGGCTATAAATTTGCACTTACTGTGTCTTTGAAAAAGAAATTTGATTTATCAGACAAGCTATCTCCATAATGATACTAATGAAGTGTTAACATGGTATATTTGCTCTTTAAACATCAAATAAAAAGAAATTGCATTTAATGGCTATATTAATTTCATAAATTAAAACTTCATTGGAACAAGTGAAATGTATTCACGCAAAACTGTGTTCTATTATATCAGTGATTAGATTTCACTTGTCAAAGTGAAACAAATTCACTTGTATATGAATGACCCCCGACTGTATTTGAAGTTAAATGTTGGGATAAGTGCACACAAGACTTGATGTGGACATTATTCACACCCAGTTAATTGGTGAAATATAGACCTAGAGTTGCTTTAAAAAATGTATTTGATGAAAAAAAAATCAAGTAAGTTTCAAAGCCGTTAAAGGATGCAAAAGCTAGGTCATACATAGTAGTCATGGCTACAGAGGACCATATATACCCGGCATGTCTAGATCTAGATCCTGACCAATGATCACCAATAGTATATGTTCATCAAATATGATGTGTTTAGAAAATTTGCAATAACTTCAGTTTAAGTATTTAAAAGAGTCATCCATTGGATCATTGGATAATCAAGCTAGGTCTTAGTATTTCTATCGCCGCGCACTGTGTTACGGCTTGGGACAAAAGGTGGAGTAGGTAAAGGTGGTATCTTTCTTCTTTAAGTCTGTTTCACCTCAGGGCACCACTGTCCTTATCTGCAAATCCTCCTGTTACGGAAGAACTTTTGTCTTCACTATCAGCAAATGTATCATCACTATGGGACATTAAGTAGTTTATATTTTCTTTTGTTCACCTATATACTTTTTGTCAAGCATAAAAATAAATTTTACACATTTTAGATATGTTTAATGCTACAAAGAGGTAATTTTATAAATTTACATGCATTATAACTAATTTTTTGACAAATATCATTTTTACTGTAATACTTTTGACCAGTTTGTATGTTGAAACATTTTACTGTGAAATTTATGCACATAAAGACCACCCTTAAAATTTTTCCTTTGATTTTTGTCAACCCAAGGGTTGAAGGCGTAGGGTAGGTAGGGAGGGATTTTTTTTTGTATTTTTGTTATTATTTTTTTACCAAAAATGTACATGCAATCATATCAGTTGCTTATAATAAACTTTTAACACAGAGTAACGTAACTGCGTATACCAAATAATGTTGTTCCATTACTTGTTAACAGACTAGGAGTATACGGATAAAATCCTCTTGGAATTGATTTGTACTGTACCTATGCAACCGCATACCAACAATCAATGGTGTACCATAACATAAAACAGACTTAAGCAACGCCACCGACACCGGAATGGAATCACCATTCCTAAGTCTTGCCTTTCGCGACATTCGTCACAGGCGAGACAAAAAAACCATCAACATAGGCCATTAAGATCATAACTTGTGATATGGTTAATGCGCAAATTTGAACAGTCATAAATTTGCATTGTGTAATCCTTAGAATTAAAAAAAAATAGAGGCTCCCAGAAGCCTGTCTTTAATGCTAAAGCTTTTTACCAAGTGTGCAAGATGATCTAAATGTAACTGGTAAGTAGCATTAACGAAAATAGAAAAGAGGATAGAAAACACACTAAAGATCAGGTACACTCAGTAACAAAGCTTACAAAATCGGTTACAAGAACGGAAATATTGAATATCTAGGTCCCCCGAAAAAAGATCTTTGGAGGAAAGTCAACAGACGATGGAGGGGGACGGACGGATGTACAACAATGCTTTTATTGGGTCCGCCAATTTCCAAGATTTCGTGGGTATGGCTTAATGGGTAAACGATTTAGTTGAATGCACTAACAGAACACTTGTTGGGTAGACAGCCAATAAATCTTGTTGGGTACATGTGAAAAAATGTGAAAAAATGCCCATGAGTATCTGGCTAAATCTGAGATATATAACAAGTAAAAAGAGTCAACACTTAAGTATGTTTCACCTGCTTGCATTCGGAATACATAGTTATTCGCCTATTCATTTATTAATTCTTGACATTTCCATGTGGACCAACCAAAATGATTCAAGATATCATAGTAATTTAGAAACAGACTCAACATAAAAGACTAAACACACACAAAAAAAACCCAAAACAAACCAATATTAACTGTCATATAGAACAGAAATGAGATCAAGGTCAGATGTCATAGTATCGATATCCCAGAGATCTGATGCATAGCTATTATACTTTTTTAAGAAATTCATTTTTTACAAAAGTCTTACAAAGACGTTTACAGCCTAAAAAAGGACCTTAGTCCACAAAGTCACTGAAGCTTGAGAATGGGGTCAAGGTGATAGTTGTGTATACCAAAACCTGAACTGTCTGTATAACAAATATGAGATGCCTAGCTATCATACTTTTCAAGAACTTCATTTTCCACAAAAGTCTTGCAATATAAAAAAGTCACAAAATCTCATCTCTGCACCGTTCAGCCGAAGACCCTTTCCTCATTTTCTGTTTCGCTCAATTAAAATATTGAATTTATATTCATTATTTGAGGTCATGTCTCGCTATTTAGGATAGGATTCCTTATTATTGTTCAATTCATATAACAGTATTACATCTATAATTAGTCTGTTATCTTTTCTTTTTCATATAGCTAGAATATAATTTTAACTTTGATGTTTGAAATTTTATTCAAATTCTGAGCAATAATTATGGTGTTTCGACCTTACTGTATTATTTTTTTTATTTACAGTATTGATATTAAATTAAGGAATCCTGGGATATGTCCGATCCACATACGTGGTCGGGCCATAATAAAATCAGGCATCAAAAGCTTACACACGTATGCATCTACAGAAAAAGAAACACTATTGGTAAGTGTAAAATAATAATATTCCTGTAGAGTAATATCAAAAGGAATGACACTATACTGCATTTACATTTTCGCTCACCTATTACTTTATTTCATTATGTTGAGGACCTGTGTCTTCATCCAAAGCATTCATAATCCAACAATCTTTCGGAGATGTGTCCACACGTTCTTGGCTTCTTTCAAACCATAAATAAACCCATCATGTGATGGACATATGTCCAGCCTTCTAGGAAAATCTAAATCATACATAAACCCATCATGTGATGGACATATGTCCAGCCTTCTAGAGTCACCTAAGTCATACATAAACCAATCATGTGATGGACATATGTCCAGCCTTCTAGGGTCACCTTAATCATACATAAACCAATCATGTGATGGACATATGTCCAGCCTTCTAGGGTCACCTAAATCATACATAAACCAATCATGTGATGGATATATGTCCAGCCTTCTAGGGTCACCTAAATCATACATAAACCCATCATGTGATGGACATATGTCCAGCCTTCTAGGATCACCGAAGTCATACATAAACCCATCATGTGATGGACATTTGTCCAGCCTTCTAGGGTCACCTAAATCATACATGAACCAATCATGTGATGGACATATGTCCAGTCTTCTAGGGTCACCTAAATCATACATTAACCCATCGTGTGATGGACATATGTCCAGCCTTTAGGGTCATGCAACTAAATCATGCATAAACCCATCATGTGATGGACATATGTCCTGCCTTCTAGGGTCACCTAAATCATACATAAACCCATCGTGTGATGGATATATGTCCAGCCTTCTAGGGTCACTTAAATCATACATAAACACATCGTGTGATGGACATATGTCCAGCCTTCTAGGGTCACCTAAATCATACATAAACCCTTCATGTGATGGACACATGTCCAAACCTTCTTGGGTCACCCAAACCATACATGAGCCCATTATGTGATGGACATATGTCTAAACGTTCTTTGCTTCATCCCAATCATACATAAATCCATCATGTGATGGACATTTGGCAAAACCATATTGGCTTCACTCATACTACACATAAACCCATTATGTGGACATATTTCCAAAACTTCTAGGGTCACCCAAACCATACATAATCCCATCATGTGACATGTGATGGACATATGTCCAAACCTTCTTTGCTTCATCCAAACAATATATAAACCCATTATGTGGACAGATGCCAAAACCTTCTTGGGTAACCAAAACCATACATAATCCGATCATGTGAAGAACACATGTACAAACCTTCTTGGGACACTCGAAAAAAATTCCATGAGACCGTTATGTAATGGACAAATGTCTAAACCTTCTTAGGTCAACAAAACCATAGATAAACCCATTATGTGATGGATATATGTCAAAACCTTCTTTGTTTCATCCGAATCATACATACACCCATCATGTGATGGACATATGTCCAAATCTCTTGGGTCACAAAAACCATAGATAAGCCCATCATGTGATGGACATATGTCCAACCTTCTAGGATCATCAAAACCATACATAAACCCATTATGTGATGGAAATGTGTGGAAACCATCTTGACTTCACTCATACCATACATAAATCCATCATGTGATGGACAAATGTCCAACCTTCTCAAGTCATCGAAACCATACATAAACCCATCGTGTGATGCACATATATCCAGCCCTTCTTTGCTTCATCCCAACCATACATAAACCCATCACGTAATGGACACATGTCCAAACCTTCTTTGGTCAAACAAACCATACATAAACCCATCATGTGTTGGACACAAACCATACGTTAACAAATTATGTGATGGACAAATGTCCAATCCTTCTTGGGTCAATAAAACCATACATGATGGACACATGTCAAACCCCAAGAAGGTCAAACAAACAATACATGGGCCCATTATGGGATGGACATATGTCCAAATCTTCTTTGCTTCATCCCAACCATACATAAACCCATCACGTAATGGACATATGTCCTAACCTTCTTTGGTCACACAAAACATACATAAACCCATCATGTGATGGACATATGTCCAAACCTTCTTTGCCTTATCTAAACCATACATAAACCAATCATGTGATGGACACATGTCCAAACCTTTTTTGGTCACACACATATATGTCCAACCTTTTAGGGTAACACAAACCATACATTAACCAATTATGGGATGGACAAATGTCCAATCCTTCTTGGGTCACCAAAACCATACATAAACCCATCATGTGATGGACACATGTCAATACCCCAAGAAGGTCAAACAAACAATACATGGGCCCATTATGTGATGGACATAACCAAACCTTCTTTGCTTCATCCCAACCATACATTAACCCATCATGTGATAGACAAATGTCCGAACATTCTTGGGTCACCCAAACCATACATAAACCCATCATGTGATGGAAATATGTCCAAACCATCTTTGCTTCACCTAAATCATACATGTCCAAACTTTCTTGGGTCACACAAACCATACATAAACCCATTACAAGACAGATATATGTTCAAACCTTCTATGGTCACCCAAACCATACATAAATCCAATGTGTGATGGACAAATGTCCAAACATTCTTGGGTCACCCAAACCATACGAAATGTGAGCTCATTATGTGATAGACATATGTCCAAACCTTCTTTTCTTCATCCCAACCATACATAAACCCATCATGTGATGGACACAATTGTCATGTTTAAACCTTCACAAGTCACCCAAACCATAGATAAACCCCTCATGTGATGGACACATGTCCAAACCATCTTGAGATGCCCAAACCGTACATAAACCCATTATGTGATGGACATATGTGTCTAAACCTTCTTAGCTTCACTCAATCCATACATCCATCCATCTTGTGATTGATGACAATAGCTCACATGACCCTTTAAGTCAGGTGAGCTAAAAATTAGAGCGCTAAAAATCATGATAAAACCTTTTTGGTAGGTCCAATTTTCAAGGTAGGTAAGCAACATCAAATAAAATTTTTAGAATTTTGCCTACTGATTTCTCAAACAACTACACTCTCTAAACACTCATTGGATATTATTTAACTATCACATTATCAGTATCTTTGTAGCATGATGAAGATGCATACCTTCTTATGGCACGCCGTTCTCGTCATAAATATAATTAAAAATTTCATCACATAGTACACACTCAAAATATCAAACTTCACACTCAAAATTAAAACATTCGCTCAAAAATGTTTTTAAAATTTCACTCAAAATTAATAAATGCACTCAAAATTTTTAAGTCTGCCTCTGATATGGACTAGATGTAGAAGGTATCAAAATGGAAAGTATATAATATTCTTTATAATAAAACACACACATTTAACAAGTTTCAGTGCATTAAGGTTACAAATTAGGTCACATTTCATTGCATTACATCACATTATTCAGGGCTTTAGGTATCACAGACTATCCATGAACTAAATATCAAAAAAATATCAGGCAGATGAGATCAAAGGGAAAGGTCACTAATTAATGATAGATTTATTTATCTGTTGTTTTGAGACATCTTTGTAAAACTTATTTTGTAAAACTTATCTGTTCTAAGTTTCTAATGGTAATGGCAAATTTAAGGATGCTCACTAGTTTTGGGATTTCTGTCATTTTTTCGGAATCTTCTAAATTTTACTTTCAAACTAGAGTTAAAATGTTTGCCCCACAATCCCCCTATTTTCTTGTTATCAATGTCCTCAATATGTCATATTAAAAAAAGTTTTAAACAAAGTTTTACCAAATTCTATTTATTCTGTCATGGGTTTTAACAGTTATATAGTGCTAAATGCTAAACCTATGAAAAAGTCAGAGAAAACCTTTTCGCGCCAAACTTAAACGTCAATTATCTTGAAAATGAGGTCTTAAACATATCAATTTTTTGCTTATTTTATACCTTTACTATCATCTTTTCATTTAAGGCATCAAATTTTAAACTTATTTATTTTCAATAATAAATTAAACGGAAAAGTGAACCAACGCCGGTTTCTTTGGGTTCATCAGAAATCCAGATGAGGATACCTCTTGGTATGCTGGGTTGTCTCTATCAACATTAAAATGAAAAGAAAAAGGACAACAACATCAACTGGATTTGCAAGTCTATGTCTTTATTTCTGTTTGACCGACTAGTTTCGGTGCCTAGGGCACCGTCATCAGGGTACAGATATTAAAAAAATAGGACCTGAAGTACAAATGTGGGTTCATAAAATATGACGTCATAATTAAGAGTCCATGACGACGTTGAAAATGAAAGTGAAAGTAAAATTTAACTATTAATAGAAGTAATGGTTTAAAATATCTCAAGGCAAAAAAAACAATAATACAAAGTTATCAAATTTGTGTAGAGTTTCTTAATACTATGATGCCAAGTTTGTAGTATGTTTTTGGTTAGCAAGAGGTTTGTTTCAGTTTTGTTAAATTCACATGTTGGTTGAGTTTGTAAAGTCAACATTTTTTGCACTGTTCTGGTGATTTTAAGACTTTCATCAGGCATTATCAATGATGAATGGCGGGTATTCCAGTGGACACACATTCTATACTCCCATACCACTTCCCCTAGTTTCCCTCCTGGCCAATAGAGGTACTGCTCCCAAGAGCGTCGGGGGGTATTAGAATGACGGGGATTGTCGCAATAAGGAAGTCTGTTGATTATCAATCTAGTATGTTTATAATGATATGGTATTGAATGTAATTCTCCCTGGGTGGTTTGGTTTTGGGTTTTTTGACTCATTAAAAACTTCTGCTTTCTTGTAAATAGTTTGAATACGGCTTCCAAGTCACTGTTGGTTTATGTTTTTATAATTGTATCAATTTAGCTTTACACATGTGAATAGTGGATTTTTAAATGGGTACACAATATTTCTCTGCTGGTATATTAAGGTTATACTGGTTTCTCAAGTCCTTTTGAATCTATTGTATATGTAGTGGGTACGAAATCTTTGGGATAATCCGTGTTTCCTTTTGAAGTTAAAGAGCTAGGTTGATCTGTGGGTTCCTTCCAATAAGTTGTGGGTTCAAGTGAGTTTATCAGTGTGTTGATACTCCGTGCAGTTGGCTGTGGGTTCAGCGCGGGTTCGTGCAACGGCGGTTTCCTTAGAGGAATGCAGGGGTTCACAAAGAATAATAAATTAAACGGAAAAGTGAACCAACGCCGGTTTCTTTGGGTTCATCAGAAATCCAGATGAGGATACCTCTTGGTATGCTGGGTTGTCTCTATCAACATTAAAATGAAAAGAAAAAGGACAACAACATCAACTGGATTTGCAAGTCTATGTCTTTATTTCTGTTTGACCGACTAGTTTCGGTGCCTAGGGCACCGTCATCAGGGTACAGATATTAAAAAAATAGGACCTGAAGTACAAATGTGGGTTCATAAAATATGACGTCATAATTAAGAGTCCATGACGACGTTGAAAATGAAAGTGAAAGTAAAATTTAACTATTAATAGAAGTAATGGTTTAAAATATCTCAAGGCAAAAAAAACAATAATACAAAGTTATCAAATTTGTGTAGAGTTTCTTAATACTATGATGCCAAGTTTGTAGTATGTTTTTGGTTAGCAAGAGGTTTGTTTCAGTTTTGTTAAATTCACATGTTGGTTGAGTTTGTAAAGTCAACATTTTTTGCACTGTTCTGGTGATTTTAAGACTTTCATCAGGCATTATCAATGATGAATGGCGGGTATTCCAGTGGACACACATTCTATACTCCCATACCACTTCCCCTAGTTTCCCTCCTGGCCAATAGAGGTACTGCTCCCAAGAGCGTCGGGGGGTATTAGAATGACGGGGATTGTCGCAATAAGGAAGTCTGTTGATTATCAATCTATTATGTTTATAATGATATGGTATTGAATGTAATTCTCCCTGGGTGGTTTGGTTTTGGGTTTTTTGACTCATTAAAAACTTCTGCTTTCTTGTAAATAGTTTGAATACGGCTTCCAAGTCACTGTTGGTTTATGTTTTTATAATTGTATCAATTTAGCTTTACACATGTGAATAGTGGATTTTTAAATGGGTACACAATATTTCTCTGCTGGTATATTAAGGTTATACTGGTTTCTCAAGTCCTTTTGAATCTATTGTATATGTAGTGGGTACGAAATCTTTGGGATAATCCGTGTTTCCTTTTGAAGTTAAAGAGCTAGGTTGATCTGTGGGTTCCTTCCAATAAGTTGTGGGTTCAAGTGAGTTTATCAGTGTGTTGATACTCCGTGCAGTTGGCTGTGGGTTCAGCGCGGGTTCGTGCAACGGCGGTTTCCTTAGAGGAATGCAGGGGTTCACAAAGAATAATAAATTAAACGGAAAAGTGAACCAACGCCGGTTTCTTTGGGTTCATCAGAAATCCAGATGAGGATACCTCTTGGTATGCTGGGTTGTCTCTATCAACATTAAAATGAAAAGAAAAAGGACAACAACATCAACTGGATTTGCAAGTCTATGTCTTTATTTCTGTTTGACCGACTAGTTTCGGTGCCTAGGGCACCGTCATCAGGGTACAGATATTAAAAAAATAGGACCTGAAGTACAAATGTGGGTTCATAAAATATGACGTCATAATTAAGAGTCCATGACGACGTTGAAAATGAAAGTGAAAGTAAAATTTAACTATTAATAGAAGTAATGGTTTAAAATATCTCAAGGCAAAAAAAACAATAATACAAAGTTATCAAATTTGTGTAGAGTTTCTTAATACTATGATGCCAAGTTTGTAGTATGTTTTACTAATCTGTACCCTGATGACGGTGCCCTAGGCACCGAAACTAGTCGGTCAAACAGAAATAAAGACATAGACTTGCAAATCCAGTTGATGTTGTTGTCCTTTTTCTTTTCATTTTAATGTTGATAGAGACAACCCAGCATACCAAGAGGTATCCTCATCTGGATTTCTGATGAACCCAAAGAAACCGGCGTTGGTTCACTTTTCCGTTTAATTTATTATTCTTTGTGAACCCCTGCATTCCTCTAAGGAAACCGCCGTTGCACGAACCCGCGCTGAACCCACAGCCAACTGCACGGAGTATCAACACACTGATAAACTCACTTGAACCCACAACTTATTGGAAGGAACCCACAGATCAACCTAGCTCTTTAACTTCAAAAGGAAACACGGATTATCCCAAAGATTTCGTACCCACTACATATACAATAGATTCAAAAGGACTTGAGAAACCAGTATAACCTTAATATACCAGCAGAGAAATATTGTGTACCCATTTAAAAATCCACTATTCACATGTGTAAAGCTAAATTGATACAATTATAAAAACATAAACCAACAGTGACTTGGAAGCCGTATTCAAACTATTTACAAGAAAGCAGAAGTTTTTAATGAGTCAAAAAACCCAAAACCAAACCACCCAGGGAGAATTACATTCAATACCATATCATTATAAACATAATAGATTGATAATCAACAGACTTCCTTATTGCGACAATCCACGTCATTCTAATACCCCCCGACGCTCTTGGGAGCAGTACCTCTATTGGCCAGGAGGGAAACTAGGGGAAGTGGTATGGGAGTATAGAATGTGTGTCCACTGGAATACCCGCCATTCATCATTGATAATGCCTGATGAAAGTCTTAAAATCACCAGAACAGTGCAAAAAATGTTGACTTTACAAACTCAACCAACATGTGAATTTAACAAAACTGAAACAAACCTCTTGCTAACCAAAAACATACTACAAACTTGGCATCATAGTATTTAACTCTACACAAATTTGATAACTTTGTATTATTGTTTTTTTTTGCCTTGAGATATTTTAAACCATTACTTCTATTAATAGTTAAATTTTACTTTCACTTTCATTTTCAACGTCGTCATGGACTCTTAATTATGACGTCATATTTTATGAACCCACATTTGTACTTCAGGTCCTATTTTTTTAATATCTGTACCCTGATGACGGTGCCCTAGGCACCGAAACTAGTCGGTCAAACAGAAATAAAGACATAGACTTGCAAATCCAGTTGATGTTGTTGTCCTTTTTCTTTTCATTTTAATGTTGATAGAGACAACCCAGCATACCAAGAGGTATCCTCATCTGGATTTCTGATGAACCCAAAGAAACCGGCGTTGGTTCACTTTTCCGTTTAATTTATTATTCTTTGTGAACCCCTGCATTCCTCTAAGGAAACCGCCGTTGCACGAACCCGCGCTGAACCCACAGCCAACTGCACGGAGTATCAACACACTGATAAACTCACTTGAACCCACAACTTATTGGAAGGAACCCACAGATCAACCTAGCTCTTTAACTTCAAAAGGAAACACGGATTATCCCAAAGATTTCGTACCCACTACATATACAATAGATTCAAAAGGACTTGAGAAACCAGTATAACCTTAATATACCAGCAGAGAAATATTGTGTACCCATTTAAAAATCCACTATTCACATGTGTAAAGCTAAATTGATACAATTATAAAAACATAAACCAACAGTGACTTGGAAGCCGTATTCAAACTATTTACAAGAAAGCAGAAGTTTTTAATGAGTCAAAAAACCCAAAACCAAACCACCCAGGGAGAATTACATTCAATACCATATCATTATAAACATAATAGATTGATAATCAACAGACTTCCTTATTGCGACAATCCCCGTCATTCTAATACCCCCCGACGCTCTTGGGAGCAGTACCTCTATTGGCCAGGAGGGAAACTAGGGGAAGTGGTATGGGAGTATAGAATGTGTGTCCACTGGAATACCCGCCATTCATCATTGATAATGCCTGATGAAAGTCTTAAAATCACCAGAACAGTGCAAAAAATGTTGACTTTACAAACTCAACCAACATGTGAATTTAACAAAACTGAAACAAACCTCTTGCTAACCAAAAACATACTACAAACTTGGCATCATAGTATTAAGAAACTCTACACAAATTTGATAACTTTGTATTATTGTTTTTTTTGCCTTGAGATATTTTAAACCATTACTTCTATTAATAGTTAAATTTTACTTTCACTTTCATTTTCAACGTCGTCATGGACTCTTAATTATGACGTCATATTTTATGAACCCACATTTGTACTTCAGGTCCTATTTTTTTAATATCTGTACCCTGATGACGGTGCCCTAGGCACCGAAACTAGTCGGTCAAACAGAAATAAAGACATAGACTTGCAAATCCAGTTGATGTTGTTGTCCTTTTTCTTTTCATTTTCAATAATAGTAGCGAAGATCCTAAATTAAATCCATAATTATGTACATTTAAAGTCACATTTTTGGCATATGTATACCACATATTTTTTCATCTTGATTTTTTTTTTTAAACTCATGCCCTTCTTTAAGTTAAAAGACCTTGATGGTTTTACCTTGTTAAGTATTTTAGTGTCTGATTATTTAAAAGCATTCTGAAGGATTTAATTTTAGAATTGCTTTGTTGACTTATTTGTTACTTCAAATGAACATACCCTAAAATAATAGTCAATACATTTCTTAACGTTCTAAATGTGAGTTACAAATAACTTTCTACGTTTGTTATTTTCAAGTTTTCCCTTTTTTCTCTTTTTAAACTATTACATATTGTTTGGCTTCTTGCTTTCCATTTTTTTGGACAAATTTTTGTTTCAGTTCTGGTTCCTTTCTTGTTTTCAGGACCTTTTTCAAGCATCAGAAAAAATGGGATTGAAATATTCAAATAAATTTAATGAATATTTTTTCCTGCTTAAAAAGAAGTGCGCACAATTTTGAGTGTGTATTTTTCCATTTTGAGTGCATAGCTTAAAGCCTTTCAGTTTTGAGTGAGTAAATTATAATTTTGAGTGCATATTCTAATTTTGAGTGCAAAATTAAAAATTTAAAGTGTGGCATTTAAAATTTTGCAAAATTTAAGATTTTGAACGTATATTTTAATTTTAAGTTTGCAATTTATGATGATAAATCAAATCATTCTTTTAAGGAGAACGGCATGCCATACCTTCTCATCAAAAGTTGATCACAGATTGCAGCTGTAAATTTTTCTATCAGCTCACATATTTTTTATTCATAGTTTAAATCATTTTTATTTTGTTTTCTCTTGATTTGTGCATGTTAATCAGTCTACAATTTTCCTGGGATTGGTTTTTAACTTTTCAGTTTCCTTTATTGCCTTACTTATTTCTTTCTGAGGTCAACTTATGACAACAAAATGGATTTTTCTAAATTTACTTAAAATATCTTTAAATACATAATCAAATTTATAACAAAATCATTTTTTTCTAAACAATAAATCAACTTTAAATATTGTTTAAATGTAAAATCCTTTCAACAGACAATAGCAAACTGCAACATTCTAAATTATGAACTCTTTTATTGTCTTCTTGTAAATTTAATCCAACAAAAAACAGAATATTTTTAATTCCTCAATCGTAAGTTTGCACAAAGGAAGACTTCTCTGGTCTCTTTTCTTCCTCTTCTGAAAAAAAAAATAAAAAATAAAAAACCATTCAAATTGGTCAAAGACAGAAATGGAAGAGTTTCACACGAGTAACAGTCCTAAGATTAAATTGATTGGGACTTATTCTGATTTTGCATATTGTGGATTCATTAATTTTCATGGTTTTATGAAAAGTGGTCAGTTCATGGATTCTTAAATAAGTGGTTCCTTGACTGCAGCATACAGATCAATGTTAAATTTTCTTTTTGTGGGTTATCAAATTTTGTGGGTCAGAAAATATCTTTAATATGAAAGATGTGTGTTAAAATTAAAATGATGCATTAAGACTGATCTAGTCAAAATTATAGCGAATACTTTTTGTTTGATTGTGCAAGTCAAAACCATATCTACTATTTTTGTACAAAAGAGAATATTTTTCACCTTCAAGACTGGGGCTGCTAATATTTACATGTATTTTCAACTTATTCATTAACCCTGGATTGGGAAACAAGCTATGCTTATGTGAATCCGTCTCCAGTTTTCAGTTTTCAAGTGTGGCCTTTGTAACTGACCCATTGAGCCAACCCTTATTATATTAACTCTACAAAGAGGTCTGCAATGGGTATTACTCTCCCCATTCACAGGACAGCCATTTTTATCCCTTCCAAAGGAAGGGCATTTATTTCAAAGTATAGAGCAATAGTTTACCTTCTACTGAACACAAGTCTATCAGTACGTCTGCCACAGCCTTCTCAGTATCTGATAAGTCTTTATGCTTCATTAAGTTCTCTTTAGCTGCAGATAAATCTACAATATAGGAAAAGAACTGACCTGGTAACCAAGATTGACATTTATTCAATAAAGAATGTGTGTGTGTGTGTGTGTGTGTGTTAGTGTTTAACACCCTTTTTGATGCACTGGGCTAAAAACTTTACAGTATAAAGGACGATAAGTTTAAATGAGGGAGTAAACCGAGAACCCAGAGGAAACTTCCAACCTTGGACAGGTAACAGACAAACCTAATCACATACAGGTTGGAAACCCTTATAAAGAATGAACGAGAATATGTCCCAAAGACATAAAGCCCCATCTTGCCCCATCTTGGGACAGAAGGATGGACGGACAGACCTGAACACTATATGCCCCCTACTTTCCTAGATGGGGCATAAACAACCTTGCAGCAGCACATCCATGACCAGTACCAGGAGTTTATGTTTGACAAATCTGTACATTTTTCTGACATAAAAATAAAATAACAGTTTTATTGTCTTTTGATGTTTTTAACTTGTTACACCATTTAAAGTGCAGGTTGCAATAACTATTTGTTAACCAATAATATTTTAGTAATAGCCACCATGTGTATTTACGTGTCAATATTAAAAGTTAAAAACTAGATGGAGCCTTCCCCGGAAGGCATATGTCGCCTGCCTATCTATGTTTTATCAGTAATCAATAGATAAATCATGGGTATAAAATCTGTCTGCTGCATGTAACCTGGACTGAAGTGCAATGGAAATTTGTATACAAGCGCATTATTTTAATATCTTAAGTATTCGTCAAAAAGGAAGTAGTTAATTTTTGGCATAAAATTGCTTCACACCATATAGTACTACAGGATGAAGCTGCATGTAAAGTATCAAGAGCCTGTTGCATGTAGTTGCTTGGAAAAATGTGACGGAAATTTGCATCTAAGTCCTTTATATATAAAATCTTAAGTATTCGTCAAACAGGTAGTAGTTAATTTTCTGGCATAAAATCGCTTTACACCATAAAGTACTATAGGATGAAGCTGCATGCAAAGTATCAAGAGCCTGTTGCATGTAGTTGCTTGGAAAAATGTGATGGAAATTTGCATCTAAGTCCTTTATATATAAAATCTTAAGTATTCGTCAAACAGGAAGTAGTTTATTTTCGGGCATAAAATTGCTTTACATCATACAGTACTACAGGATGAAGCTGCATGCAAAGTATCAAGAGCCTGCTGCATGTAGTTGCTCAGAAAAGTGTGATGGAAATGGCATTTTAGTACTTTATATATAAAATCTTAAGTATTCGTCAAACAGGTAGTAGTTAATTTTCTGGCATAAAATCGCTTTACACCATAAAGTACTATAGGATGAAGCTGCATGCAAAATATGAAGAGCCTGCTGTATGTAGTTGCTTGGAAAAATGTGACTGAAATTTGCATCTAAGTCCTTTATATATAAAATCTTAAGTATTCGTCAAACAGGAAGTAGTTTATTTTCGGGCATAAAATTGCTTTACATCATACAGTACTACAGGATGAAGCTGCAGGCAAAGTATCAAGAGCCTGCTGCATGTAGTTGCTCAGAAAAGTGTGATGGAAATGGCATTTTAGTACTTTATATATAAAATCTTAAGTATTCGTCAAACAGGTAGTAGTTAATTTTCTTGCATAAAATCGCTTTACACCATAAAGTACTATAGGATGAAGCTGCATGCAAAATATCAAGAGCCTGCTGCATGTAGTTGCTTCGAAAAGTGCAATGGAAATTTTTATTCCAAGTCCTTTATATATAAAATCTTAAGTATTAGTCAAACAGGAAGAAGTTATTTCCGGGCCTAAAATCAATTTACACCATCAAGTACTATAGGATGAAGCTGCATGTAAAGTTTCAAGAGTCTGCTGCATGTAGTTGCCTGGAAAAATGTGACAGAATTTTTTGGTGACGCCACAGGATGCAGGACATAGGACGCAGGACGCAAGATGACAGATAGTGCCAAAGTGACTCCTATATGTGGCTTCTGCAACATGTTGCAGGCGACATAAAAATGGTAATAAGCAATCATTCATCCTTAAAAAGTTATTTTTAGTAAAACACACAACAAGTACGGTAACAAACCTTTATGTTTTGAGTTAGTTTTGAATCTGTCAAAATATGTTTTGAAATCTTCCTTCTTAAGTATATCATGGAGTACAGCTAGGTCATCTTTGCCAGATATTACAATGATATGTAAAATGGCTGTACAAATCTGCAAGTACAAATTCACATTTTGATTCAGAAATATAAATAATATATTTTATTTTGAAAAGCATCATTTGTTTATTATTGTGGTTTCATTATTATCAGTAGGGTATAAATTTTCAGGATTTTTATGGATGGCTTTGACCAATGAAATCTGATTCCCACGAAAAAGAATTTTTTTTATTGATCTGTATAACGAATGCTGCACACTTAAGAATTGATGATCAAATCCTTTCTCATCAAACCATGAATTTGTACCCAGAAAAATAAATGAATCCACAGTATATTATCCTTAGTGGAAATCTCACTTGGTTTGTTTAGCATGAATGAAAGTCAACCCCCTTATCTAAAAATTTCGAAAAATCTATCTTCATTTTTTTTTTACCCCCAGAAGTAGAAGCTTAAAATTTGTAGTTACAAAAGAACATTCATATAATAAGACTGACATTGACTGAATACAGCTCTACCTCTCTATATATTTCCTAGTAGATGACTGTCTTATACTTCTTATACAATAATCAGTGTTTGAAATTTGCACTCGCCCACTGGCTGATGGCCCCTAAAGTTTGCCGAGGGCAACCCTAATTTTTACATTTAGAATAAAACAATATGGTAAGGCTAGTTAAATTAAGTTGTGGGCTACCAAGTCAAGATTCTTAAGTTAAACAGAGGCGGATCCAGAAATTCTGAAAAGAGGGGGCCCGCTTTGGTCACGCTTAAATGATTTCCTTTATATTCAACCAAATTTTTCCACCGAAAGGGGGGGGGGGCCCTGGCCCCTCAGGGCCCCCCCTGGATCCGCCTATGTTAAAACCCTGTACATGAAGGATGGGTTGCGATAAGGCCTCTTTTCTGCCCACTGACTTTTCAACATTTTTATTTACCAAACATTGGCTTATAGTCAGAATGCCTTCTTCTGGGGTTGATTGTCCTCTAAGTAGACTACATTTTCATTTTACTTAATTCTTATCATAAGTGTGCTCTGTTGGCAGACAGTTAACATTTTTTTACACAGCTGTTTTATAAACCTTCTTATGACATTTAATTCTAAAATTTTCATGAAGATCAGGACAATGGTGGATGGGGCACCTGGCAGAGAGCAGAAAGAAGAATGCTGGAAGGACTTCTAAGCACATGATGGCCTAGAGAGGATTTGAGTATTATGAGAAAAATGGTTCAATTGTCGAAATTAATGCAGAGCAAAGCAAGGCTAAACATTTTTTAGGTTCTTGTTTACCACCTAAAGGATGGTCACTCCTCATGTTTCAAAGTTTCAGTCTGATTTTGGAACTCCTCTGGACTATACCTTTCAAAATTGAAGGAATTTTTTGCACACTAACCCTTATTTTTTATAAAATTGACTGTTAATGTAGACCTTAAAAACAACTGAATCAATTTTCTTTAAATTCTTGATACAACTTCATTGTTTTTAAGGCAAAAATGCAACAATGTAAAAGGTATGTAAAATCTAGAGCAGTCCAATTTCCAGCGAAATTTAAACATAAATAAACATATGTACTTGTACATATGATTTTTTTTTCTTTGATTTAACTTATTTATGTTTTTTTCTAACAAGAGAGACCATTTTAAGGAACATTTAATTACTTTTATTTCCAGGTGTGTATCGCCTTAAAACATTGGACACACAGAATAATTAGTCGTTAGGTCTGTACAAAGTTGGCAGGACAAAACTTTTTTTTATTTCTTACATGATCATTCAAACTGTCTCTATATCTGTATTCAGCAAAATCTGTAATTTCTTCTGCAGTTTTAAGTCCCTTTATCAAGCTCTCCCATATGTGGAGGTACAAATCTTGGTTACCATAGTGACAACGTTCTGCTGGAGATCCTAAGGCCAGTGCAGCATTAATACGAACTTTGAAATTCTTACAATCCATGACCACTGAGCATAATGTAATAAGGATATCTTTCTACAAAAACAAAGCAAAACTTCTTCTAAGAATATTGTCATAAAATATTTTCCTAAAAAAACAAAGTAAAAGAAAACTCTTTATTGAATTTTACTCAACAATAATTACAGTTGAGGTTGCTTGTATGTTTCATATGATTTTCAAACTTTCAAAACTGTTAAACAAAGCAATGGACAAAATAATGTTTAACTGTTTACTCTAATAGAACCTTACAGTTTCTGTTAAGATATAATTTAAAGCAATATTGTGGTTTTAATATCTATGTACCAATCCACCTGTTTTGTTTTTGTTTTTTTGTGTGTGTTGATTTCATGATTTCTTTCCTTTT
The DNA here is from genome assembly GCA_963971305.1 of Arcuatula senhousia. Classification (NCBI taxonomy): domain Eukaryota; kingdom Metazoa; phylum Mollusca; class Bivalvia; order Mytilida; family Mytilidae; genus Arcuatula; species Arcuatula senhousia. Next base: position 34,851,267 of record OZ020308.1, read on the forward strand.
TCTTCAACTTTTGTTGTGACACTATCATAATAAAGGAGATCTACATATAACAAATTTCTGAACTTTTTTACAATTTTTTTACTTTTAAGTCAGGTAAACATGGTAAAGGACAAAATGGGTCAAAGACAGAAATGGAAGGATTTCGTTTAAGAGCCTTTTCATGAGAAAACCATGCAAAATCGTCCAATAGCATTGTTTTCATTTTTGTAAAAGGTATAGTGCAACTGAAAGACCATCCTATAAGACTTATTCAGGCAATTTTTTTCTTTTGAAAAATCAAAGATGGCCGCCCCACAGGCCTCAAAAGCTATATATAGCATTCATCTGATTTATCAGTAATTTCAATAAAAAAAATGAAAATTATACATTTTCATTGTGATTTTTTTTAGTTTATGTATATTTAATGACAATTGTAACAAAATATTTTGAAATAGTGATGTTTTGTCTAGTAAATACAGTGCAAATTTCATAATTCATAATTTTGGTTCCTCTGGTACCCTAAGGTAGGACTTGGCCACCTAGTAGAAAGTGGTCTTTTGTTTGATTTCTATAATATTATTTGTTGATATAGAACAAGTTATATACATTTGGCCTATAAAGTCTGCTGTTCTGTGCATCTTTTAGTTTATTCAAAACGATGCCACTATTATGCCCCTGAAGCCCATTTTAGCCATGTGCTAAAATGGCAAAATCTCAATTTTTGTCGTGCTGTAACATGTAAGAGCTGACCGACAGCAAAGTTACAAATATGTTTTTGTACAGACCACATAGCAGTCTTTTGGAAACATATTCCATATTAATAGTCCAACCATTCATTCATGAAAAATAGACCCCTTTAGTTGGTAATTTCTGAACATTTCATCAAAATACACAGATATTCCCATCTTTCACCCTTAATCCCCAAGAATATGTCTTTCCCTACCCTTAAATTGTACTTGTATTGGGATCATCTGTTGTATCTTATGTTCTGAATGTATTTTGTTTCATAACAAACACATTCAGATTTTTAAACCGATTCCCTTAAACACTGGATTTTATGTACAATTATTAAAACATGTCATTGTTTCCTGGGGCTGTTGCTAAGTCAAAATGTAAAATCCCAGCTCGGCCTTTTGATATGTTTGTCCTGATATGTTATTGTTTTTTAATTTCTAAAAGATAAGGATAAAAAAGCATTACCTTGGATGATAAGTACCCTTAAAGATAACAAATTTTGGCATTTTAGAGCAGTCTGGAATATTGGCCAAGTCCTACCTGAGAGTACCAGGGGAACTAAACTTATGAATTACGAAAATTGCACTGAATTTGAAAGATAAAACATCACTATTTCAAAAAAACATTGGTACAATTTTAATTCCATCCACGTAAACTGAAAAAAATCACAATGAAACTGTCAAATTTTCAAATAAAATTTGATGGAAATAACCGATAAATCAGATAAAAGCTATGTATAGCTATTGAGGAATGTAGGGCAGCCATCTTGAATTTTTCGAAAAAATAAATTTGCCTGAATAAGTCTTATAGGATGGTCTTTCAGTTGCACTATACCTTTTACATAATTAAAAACCTTGCTACTGGACAAAATTTACAATTTTGCATGGTTTTCTCATGAACAGGCTCTTAACAGAAAATATATGGGCCACAGACATGAAATTGAATCCCACATTATGGGAGCCCATGCTGACGCTGCATACCAAATATCAAGAGGCTGTGATTAGTAGTTGCTGAGAAAACTGTTACAAAAATTTTCTATTTATCTTTTTAATTTATTGAACATTTATGTAAAAAATTCACAAAGTGGGTTAACAGGAAGTAGGTAAGCGACAGACTTGAAATTGAATCCCACCTTATGGGAGCCCATGCTGATGCTGCATACCAAATATTAAGGGCTGTGATTTGTAGTTGCTGAGAAAACTGTTAGTTTAATAAACTGTTAACACAGAGATATGTCTCGCCTGTCGCAACTGGACACAGTATAAAATGAAGTAAAAATCCTCCTTAAACTGATCATAACTGATGCTTAAGCAGCTGCATACCAATTATAAATGGTGAACCATAACTGCTTTATATAACACACTCATGACATAAGTAAAAAGTTAAAAAGTGTAGAATCTCAAAGTCAGTAGACTGTGACTGCAGAAGCATATGGATAAAACACTTTTGAAATTGATCTGTACTGATGCTAATGCAAGTGCATACCCAATATCAATGATGTACCATAACTGCTTCATGTTAAACAGACGTAAGAAAAAAGGTTAACCTTGGCAAAATCAGTGTAAAATTTCAAAGTCAGTAGACCGTGATTGCAGAAGCATACAGATGAAATGCTTTTGAAATTGATCTGTACTAATGCTAATGCAAGTGCATACCCAATATCAATGGTGAACCATAACTGCTTCAACTTAAACAGAAGTAAGGAAAAAGGTAAACCTCGGCCAAATCTGTGTAAAATTTCAAAGTCAGTAGACTGTGACTGCAGGAGCATACAGATGAAATGCTTTTGAAATTGATCTGTACTAATGCTAATGCAAGTGCATACCCAATATCAATGGTGAACCATAACTGCTTCATGTTAAACAGACATAAGAAAAAAGGTTAACCTTGGCCAAATCGGTGTAAAATTTCAAAGTCAGTAGACCATGACTGCAGGAGCATACAGATGAAATGCTTTTGAAATTGATTTGTACTGATGCTGATGCAACTGCATACCAAATATCTATGGTGTAACATAACTAGTTTACACAAAACAGACTTTAGCAAAAACTTTAACCAAATGTGGACGCCGCCGCCGCCGAAATCACCATACCTAAGTCTCGGCTTTTGCAACATTCGTCGCAGGCGAGACAAAAATTAACAAAGTTTGGTTAACAGAAAGTAGGTGAGCAACAGACCTGAAATCGAATCCCATATTATGGGAGCCCATGCTGATGCATACCAAATATCAAGAGGCTGTGATTAATAGTTGCTGAGAAAACTGATACAAAAGTAATTTCCTCGCCTGCTTACCCGCAGTCGCCTGACATTCACCATTTTATAATCTAGATTTTCACTAGTGAAATCCGGCCAAAAATAGTTAAAGTAAAGCATAATCAATCACACTTACAATCCATGGAGAGTTGCCATGGTTTAACAGATTATTTCTAAATAAGTTACTGACTGCATAACAGGCATTCCATCGAACCTGAAAAATTCAACAAAATTATTTTTTTTAGTGTTCTTGAGTTTTTCAATAGGCCAACGCAAGATGGCAAGCAGCAACCTCTGGTCATGTTGAAGACTACTGGCTATTTTCCATTATGATTTTTTAAAATTATTGTTTCTTATCTTGGGTGTGTTGTATACACCAATTTCACATCTCTTTGTTGTCCAATATTTTTAATACTAATAGCACATGGAATTATGTGCATGACTAATAAAATTTATTTTATTCCTCTCAGCACTTTGATTTTGAATATATTAATAAAAGTAGGTTCAATAGACAAATGTGCAAAAAATGATGCAAAATTCGGTTGTTTCATTCTCATTCGAGGGGTATCTAATTTTCATGTTTTTTGTTGGCGGCCTTATAAACCCATGAAATTTGATATCCCACAAAAAAGAAATTTAACATTTATCTTTATGCTGCAGACTTGAGGACCACAATAAAGAATCCATGAATTGACATTTTTTCATCAAACCACAACAAGAGGCTCCCAAGAGCCTGAATTGCTCACCTGAACTACACAGATACATATATTAGTTTAAACATATTTATTTATCCTGGATTGGGAAACAAGCTTGATGCTTATATAAATCCCTCTCCAGCTAGCAGATTGCGAGTGTGGCCTTTGTAGCGGCCCCCATTGAGCCTACTCTTATCGAAATCTACAAAGGGGTCTTTAACGTGCATGGGGTATTGCTCTCCACATACACGGGACAACCTTTTTTCGTCCCTTCCGAAGGACTAGCATCGTTCCTTGAGACCATCCTCGCAAATGGTGTCAAGAGAGAGTCGGAAAATTGGTTCATGAAATTTTCACCCCGGACGAGGATCGAACCACGAACCTATACATATATTTGTAGATATCATTGTGCTTAACCATATGCGATTTAAATTTATGAAATATCTTGGTTAGTTTTCAAGATATTGGGCTTAATAAGTGCAAATTTGGCAAAAATTAGGAAAAAGAACAATAGCTCCCACATCAGCAGTCAGATCTTTTCCGAAATTTCAGGACAGGTAGATCTTAATATGCTGATCACTTTTGATTCTTGCACAATTTTGATATCTGAAACCAGTTTTGAGGTATTAGCAAAAAAATGAAATTTGCCCCTATGTTCTATTTTTAGCCATGGTGGCCATGTTTTTTTATGAATCAAAAATCTGAACGATAGAGTTGTAGCATATAAGCTATCAAACAGTGTGCCATGTTAAGATGCAGTTGGTCTTACCGTTTCAGACAAGTCAGTGGAAAAGTAATGAACAATGGTAAATATTGACGCTTTAAGGGCCGTAACTCCTAAAAGAAATGGTTCAACAGCTTTGACCTAATTAGATGAATTGTAGATCTTGATGTGCTTAATCATATGCAATTTGAAATTTTGAAATATCTTGTATAGTTTTCAAGATATAGGGCTAAATAAGAGAAAAATTTTGAAAAAAAATCCAGAAAAAGGGCAATTACTCCTATGTTGTTTGTTGGATCTTCTTGAAAATTTCAGAGCAGGTAGATCTTGAGATGCTAATCACTTTTGCCTGCCATCAGAATTTTGATATCTGTTACCGTTTTTGAGTTATTTGCAAAAAACTGTAATTTGACCCCTATGTTCTACTTTAAGCCATGGAGGCCATATTTTTTGACGAATCAAAAATCCGAAAGATAGAATTGTAGCATTAATGCTATTAAACAACTGTGCCAAGTTTGGTTGAAGTTGGATGTATGGTGTCAGACAAGTTAATCTTTGAAATTCAGGGTAAAAGTAATGAAAAATGGTAAAATTTGACGCTTTAAAGGCCATTACTCCTAAAAGAAATGGTTCTACAGCTTTGACCTAATTACATGATATGTAGATCTTGATGTGCTTAATCATATGCAATTTTTAAAATATCTTGTATAGTTTTCAAGATATAGGGCTAAATAAGTGCAAAATTTTGAAAAAAATCCAGAAAAAGGGCAATAACTCCTACATCGGTTGTTGGATCTTCTTGAAAATTTCTGGGCAGGTAGATCTTGAGGTGCTGATCACTTTTATTCTATGCCAGAATTTTGATATCTGTTACTGTTTTTGAGTTATTTGCAAAAAACTGCAATTTACCCCAATGTTCTATTTTTAGCCATGACGGCCATGTTTTTCAACGAATCAAAAATCCCCACTCTAGTTTTATACTACCTATGCTAATTAACAACTGTGCCAAATTTAAAAGCCATTGGACTTATGGTGTAAGAGGAGTAAATGTTTGAAAAATGTTAACGACGATGGACGACGGACGCCAAGTGATGGCAATAGCTCACCTGGACTTAAGGTCCAGGTGAGCTAAAAATTGATACCCATGAAAATATATAAATCCACAGTATGAATATAAATACCAATGACAAATTTTCATACATTGATACTCTCACTGACTTAAAAAGTAAGAGCATACACCTTGATAACTATATATGTAACTATACCTTCATAGCACCTGTGCTGATATTCTTTACTAAGGCCTTAACACCATCCTCTACTGATGTCCTGAAGGGAATTTTAGCTGAAAAATGAAAAATAAATAATTTTTCATTCATTACAAATTTTGAATGTATTATGTTTATTATTCTAGGAACATTTCATTATAAAATGTAGGCAGGGCATAAAAATCCCCAAAAGGTACTAATGTAAAAAGTTTCATAGCTGCACACCATATTGTTTTGGAGTTTTAGCGACACAATAAATTGGGGATACACAGTCATATCTTCTACATCCATGATTCAGGCCATTAATAAACACTTTTTGCTGCATTGACTTGTATCTGGATTAAGTTTGATAATGTATTTCAGAAAGAAATGATTTCTTTTTTCTCTGAGCATCATAGTTCCACATCTTGCATATGTGTTTTTTTTTAATGACTTCATCCATTTATAAACATCATGTAAAAATTAGTCTAGGGATTTAAGCTTTCGTTTTTTATATGTGTGCCATTATTATAATGGAACCAAGTCTTGTAATGATTAATGTTATAAACCTGGTCATGTTTGGAAAGTAGGGGGCATAAAGTGTTCAGGTTTCTTTGTCCCTTCATCTGTCCGTCCATTTGTCCATCCGTCTTAAATGGTACAAGATGGGGCATTGTGTCTTTCAGACACAAAAATGTATTCCATACTTACCCAAACTCCTAGTTGGAAGGTATCTCATAATGTTACCAAGTGCCCTAACTGCGTTTGACTTGACTTTATCATTATCCTGACATGCATGTGTTGCCGTGGTAAACAGTTTCTGTAGCAACAGATCTGAGAAGTCTTCCATGAAGTCAGAATCACCATCATCTCTGTAAGATTGAGGTGAAAAAATAACAGGGAATTTTAAGGTTGTGATTTCTCAAATTTTCAAACAAAACAGGTAAACATAATTTACAATGGTCATGGAACAGTAATTTCAAAAGAACATGAACATGTAGTCAAATAGTGTGATCAGAAAACTGGAAAAAAAAAGAAATTTTGATTAAAGCAAAAATTTTAGTTAATGCTTTGGTCTGATGCAATTTATATTTTAAAGAAGAAGAATGTTTTGGCTCTAAACAAAGATTAGATATCTAAGTTAAAGAATATCTAAAAATCAAGTTTAAATTAAAGGAAGATAGATTAAGGGTGACTTAAAAAATCAATAGAATTTCCTTAATTTCAGTGACAGTTAGCTTTGAAATGGTAAATAATGAAAATAAAAGTTCACCATCAGAGCTTTTGTAGAATTGAATTTGAAATATGCATGATTTTACAACTTTTAATAAACAATCAATAAGGAAAATTCAAATTTCCTTGATCTAAGAAATCCTACTTCATAGATTTTTCTTCAAAATAAGTGAAAGTCTTTGATTTGTAAGACTATTAAATATACTGAAAAAAAATTATAGTTCACCATAAAAATATTTGAAAAAAGTGAAAAAATATTGTTTCCTCCTATTATATCTATATAAATTATCTCCCCTTAAAAAGTATGGTAAAATATTGAAATTTATAAAGAAGGTAAATTTTTCCACAATTTTTGTTGTAATTTTTCCATTTTTATATTTACTAAGCCCAACAGAAATTTATTACTATAGGTAGCATATATAATAAATCTAAGTTATGATAGATGTGCAATAAAGATGTTCAGTCATAAAGGGGTAGGGGCTCTAAGACCCTATTTTGGCCCCATAATTTCAGTGTATTTTATTTGAATGAACTATGTTTAATTTGCATTCTTAAAATGATGCAGACAAAGTGTTGGTCAATTATGGCATTGTAAGTTGAGAGCTTTTCTCTACACGGGTCTTTTGAATATGACTATTTTATAGAATTTGTCCAAAATGGTGAAAAACGTCACATTTTACATTGTTTTTTTTGTTAAATTTGAATGCCTCCACAGGCCTCCACCAAAATGAAACTTAGCAAAAATATGCAAGATGACACAATATTGCAGTGTATGAAATATCATTTTGGTGGAGGCATGCGCAGGTATTTGATTTTTTGAAAAACTGGTCTTAAATTTGTGAATTTTGGCCGTTTTTCAGCTTTTCTTGAAATATGACGTCATTAAGCAATCAATTAAGACATCATGTCAATGATGACATGTATATTTCAGCTTGTTACATTACAACCATACATAGCATCAATTAATTACAGTACAAACTTGATCTATTCTCCAAATTTAGTTTCATAACAAATTTGGGGCCAAATAAGCACCTTATAGCCCCTACCCCTTTTACCATCTAAATTTGATGTTAAGCAAAACTTACTTGTTTAGTACTAAGGCATCACAGAGATTGGCCAGAGACCAGGCAGTTTTAAGACGGACATTCAAACTACTGTCTGCCATACAGGTTAAAATAGCATTAGCTGCATCTGCTATGAAATTCACATCCTAAAAAGATAATTTTCATTGAATGAAAACATTGCTAAAATCTTAACTGCAACTTAAATACCAAAAGTAACACAAAGGTTGAATATGTCCATGTATAAAACATAAATCAACCCCCCTCCTCCACTGGATAAAAAAACCCACTTTTATTCAGTTGTAGTAAACTTGTACAGATTTCAAGAAGTTATTCTCTATAACAAGAATATCTCCAAAGAACATAATGCCCCATCCTGCAACTTATTTTTCGCCACAATCACCAAAACATGAAGGTACACGTGTAATTCCAAGAGTATAATTCTATGATAATTATATGATTTATAAAGTTTCATGATACTATACTTCCTTCATGGTAAAGTGACTTCAACCTTTAGGTAAACCTAAGTATAACACCCCCTTTTTCTTTAATCAATTAAAGATGAAGTTGATGAGAAAGGTAAAATTTAATGATGATTTTTGTTTCATTATATCCTGATGTATATGTGTATAAAGTTTCATGATGATACCACACTTTCTTAATGGTAAAGTAATTTCAATTTAAGTATAAAACCCCATTTTGTTATGTAATCAATCCATGAAGTTGATGAGATAGGTAAAATTTATTGATGGTTTTTGTTTGTTAATACCCTGATGCATATGTGTACAAAGTTTCATGTAAGTTACCATGATGATACCAAACTTCCTTCATGGTAAACTAAATTCAACCTGATTTAGGACTGTTGGAGGAATGGACAAATGGAAGGACAGATGAACAGACTCGAACACTATATGCCCCCCCCCCACTTTTGGATACAGGTTATAAAAATAAACATGAAGTGATCCATGCAAATGTTATCAATGTGTAGCAACACTATCAAATGTGTAAGCAACAATAGAGTCCCTATTCCTGTCTTGCTGTTTTTGATATCAATATCATTAACTTGTGAAGGAGGCAAGAAATTCTGCCTGGAGGTGGGGGGGGGGGGTTCTTCCTATTTAATATGGGACACAGTCCCACATATGTAGAAATTTCCCAAAGTTAATGGTTTGTATTTTTTTCAAACCGGAAGTACCGAGTGTGCGCAAGCATGCTCTGCAAGCGTGCTCCGCAAAAATTTCCAAAGGGCCAGAAATTCGATGTTTTTTTTCGGAATTTTTTTTAAATTGACAGATTTAAGACCCATGGTTAAATTTCTTTCTAAATTAACAGGTAAATACGGATGGAAAGTCAAATCTAACATCTCTCTATATATTTTTCAAGGAAAGTCTCAATGTAAAAGAGATGAAATTATCTCGCCAAGTTCTTGCGAGAATATTGTTGTCAACAAGTGCGCTGTCAATCATCGTGATCTGTCAAATTGTTAACTAGTAACATGTTATTTCAATCAACATTTGACGATGAAGAATTAAAATAAACAATGTACTGAATTGTAAAAAGATGTTCCTACCTGATAATCATGGAGATAAGTCAATCATGATTCATGTGCATGTGTCCAGTGTTTAATTAAAATTCCTGATTGCAACAAGTCGTCATTTTCTGCCAGGTTTTTATATCTTCAGCCTATACTTCGAATAAGATATATTGGCATAAAGAAAATCTTCCAAAACCTGGCAGACAGAATTGTCATTTTGTTTACTGTCTGCTAGAGTGCGAAATACTCTGACCGGGAAATGATGTCACAGAATATGTAGACAAAAGGGGTTGTTCGTCCGCGTCAAACTTTATCCCAAAATATTTCGACCCTTTTCAGAATGTTATGAAATTTATAATTTGCACAAATAATTAGATATTTGATAATTTAGTTATTGTTCCATGGTATTTTCTGACAATTATTTTCTAAAGCTGCGTCCCATTTTAGGTTGTGCCTATTCTCATATTAAATGGAATGAACGTGTCACAAAATTGAGTCTGTTTTTTCAGGCTTTAAAGTGTAAAACATGTTTTTAATTCAGCCTAGCTATTTTACAAAATACGGGTTACAAAATAAGTTAAAATCAATGAAGTAACATTAAAATGTTTCATGTGGTGCTCATAAACTGTCCTCTTAAAGCTGATCTATTTCAACTCAAAATGTTCTTTCATGATTTGCCTCTGAACCCATTAGACTCAAATATTCTAATATTCTACAGTTGGACAGATTTAAATGTAATTTTTATTTTTTCCATTATACCCACCTCTCTGAGACAGTTGTACAGCACATAGACACCCAACGTTCTAACGGCAGAGGACCTCACTACTCTGTCTTCATCTGATGTCAGTCCTAGTATCAGGGTTATACATAGTATTCTTTTATCCATCTAAAATGGTAAGAAAATCTTAATTCAGTCAATTTAATAAATAGAACATCTTAATTCTAAACAGTAGAAAAATCTTTAGATAAAATCACATCCATAAAAGCAAAACAATTAAATGCAGTACCTAAACCAAAGCTTTTTGTCAGAAGATTAAAAAATTGATATTCATTTGATGGGTATAAGAGTATGACAAAGGGAAAAAAATTTTCTTTATCTTAAGGTGCACATCTTTAACCACAAACTAGAGAATTACTTGAACCAAGCAAATTAAGGTTTCCCTACTTCCCTTCTAAACTTTTTATTGAATATATCATACACCCAGTAATCTCCCCTAAATAATATTCAAGAGCAATGACATATCTTCATGCACACTTTCATATGATGTACTTTCTTCTAACAAAGTTTTATGAAAATCTTTCAAGCAGTTATGAAAGGTTTCCTGGAAAGACTAACAGACAGGGAGATTCCTTAATTTTTGTTTGTCATGTTTGTCAGGATATGTTCTTTTTTCTTGGTTATAATAAACCATCACAATCAGGCAATCAAATTTTACAAACTTCATAAAGTTTTAAGCTTATATCCAGAAAATGACAGCATACAGATTTAATAACAAGTACTTACTGAAATAATACCAAACACATCAGCACCAATGTTAGACAGACAATCACAAGTGACAGCTTTCACTGGGTTGTGGTTTTCTCTTTGCAGTATTTTAGGTACTGGACCATTCAATATGTAGTCCCAAAACCTATGTACCTGAAAAAAAATATAATGTGGTTTCATTATTATTCTTGGGGTATAAATTTTCATGGTTTTCGTGGGTGACCTTTACCTAAGAAAATTGAAACCCCACGAAAAGGAAATTTGACATTGATCTGTATTCTGTTGTCTTTAAAACCACAAATTTAAGAACCCACTGACTGATCTTTTTTCGTCAAACCACGAAAATTGATACCGACGAAAATAAATGAATCTACAATAATAAATGTTCATGTTCTTTTTTGTCCAGGTGTTATTTGTAATCAAATACTGTGAAAATATTTATGTTCCTGAAGAAATTAAAAGAAACTTCCAACTGGTTTGAATAATAGGGGTCTATCTTTTCGAAGTCAATAACAAAACATGTAAATTTTGGTTTATCCATGAAAATTGATATCCACCTATGAGTTATCTTTTAAAAGAAGATCAATAATAAGATAATGATTATGTGTACAAGACACAAAATCTATAAAATAAAGACATTATAATGATACATGTATGCGATGTAAAACAGCCAGCAGCTATAACAGAAACTAACATCACTTATAATGGTGACACTTTTTCTTCAAATGAGAGACCATACTTGAGGGGGGGTAGGACCTTTTTCGGGACACCGGGATTTACCATATTTAAGCTCGGGATTCCGGGATTTGGACAATTTAAGTTCGGGATTCCGGGATAAAATTATATCAACTTTACCGGGCTTCGGGATTTTCTCATTTTTAAGTCGGGATGACGGGATTTTTTAAAAATTTGTTCGGGATTCCGGGATCAGACCCCCTCCTACCCCCCCTCATACTTCTGGTAATGTCAGCCGCTATACTCTAGCTGAGGAGTTAAATACTTAAAACAACTTGGATGTAAAAATCTGCAATAGGAAACATGTAACAGCCTAAACAAAGATTTAACAATAGTGAACAGCAAGGAGTTCAAATTAGAACGGGTCGAAGGTCTTGGGTTTTCAATGTTCCTGAACCAGCATGTATTTACTTAAGCACCTATTGAGGACTTTTTTAAATGTTTGGTGGACTTTCCATCTAGAAGTTCAAAAAGTCCTGGACCTTTCGCTCTCATATGTTAATTGAACAGCTAAAACAAATTACTGTCGTTTCATTATTATTTGTTGGGTATCAATTTTTGTGGTTTTCGCAGGTGGCATCGACCTATGATATTTGATACCCCATGAAAAGAAAATTTAACATTGATCTGAATGGTGCAGACTTCATAAACACAAATTTAAGAATCAACAAACTTTAATATCAATTTTTATCAAACCACAAAAGTTGGTACCCATGAAAATATATGAATCCACACTCCACAGTATGTTAACCCTTGTCATGCGGGGGCCGTAATATTACGGCCGTGTGTACTTCTCCGGTTCCCTGCGGGGGCCCTAATATTACGGCTTTGAGGGAAATTCCCACCATTTCAGTTTCCAGCAATGCTGTATAAATACGACCACTGATATTTATTTTGCTGTATCGTTAAATTGTTTAAATATATTTATTGAACTCACGTTTTTCGTAAAACTTATTATTTCCATATATTTCATTTACAAAATAAAAGAAAACAAATGTGTTTATTTTTATCACTAGATCATGCGTAATGGCGGCGACAATCGTCAGACGAGTTGGGTCAGCTCATTCATTTGCAATGGATTTTGTTAAAATTGTTACGACTCCAGTGAACAGTTTGAATAAAATTATTTTTTTAGATAAAAAGATAAATCATGGATTGTGTTATTTTTACTATCTGGCCTCTTTCCGTTCATTAACAACGCATTTAACTTTGGAGATTATTCGAGAACATTCTATTTTTAGAATTTCATTTTTCCAAGCAAATAAACTTACATACTAAAAATACATTTAAAAAAATAAAAATCTTGAAATTTAATTTATTTATAGCGTTCATATTTTACTTCTGAAAATTTCCGATTCTCTAATTCTTTTATCAAAACAACCAAAAAGATGTTATTTAGTACCCCAGAACAAGAAAAACCCCAAAATATGGGGGAAAACAATTCAGAAATTGTTATTATCCACAAAATATAGCACAAGAACAGAAAAAAATGGGTCAAAGACAGAAATGGCCGGATTTCGTTTAAAAGAAAGTATAAAGTATATGAGCCACAGACCTGAAATCAGATTCCACCTTATGGGAGCCCATGCTGATGCTTCATACCAAATATCAAGAAGCTGAGATTAGTAGTTGCTGAGAAAACTGTTACGAAAACTTTCTTTAATTGGACATTTATGTCAAAAATTAACTAAGTCGGTAAACAGAAAGTAGGTGAGCGACAGACCTGAAATCGAATCCCACCTTATGGGAGCCCATACTGATGCTGCATACCAAATATCAAGAGGCTGTGATTGGTAGTTGCTGAGAAAACTGTTACAAAAACTTTCTATAATTGGACATTTATGTCAAAAATTAACTAAGTCGGTAAACAGGAAGTAGGTGAGCGACAGACCTGAAATCGAATCCCACCTTATGGGAGCCCATACTGATGCTGCATACCAAATATCAAGAGGCTGTGATTTGTAGTTGCTGAGAAAACTGTTACGAAAATTTTTCTATAATTGGACATTTATGTCAAAAACTAACTAAGTCGGTAAACAGGAAGTAGGTGAGCGACAGACCTGAAATCGAATCCCACCTTATGGGAGCCCATACTGATGCTGCATACCAAATATCAAGAGGCTGTGATTAGAAGTTGCTGAGAAAACTGTTACGAAAACTTTCTATAATTGGACATTTATGTCAAAAATTAACTAAGTCGGTAAACAGGAAGTAGGTGAGCAACAGACCTGAAATCGAATCCCACCTTACGGGAGCCCATGCTGATGCTGCATACCAAATATCAAGAGGCTGTGATTTGTAGTTGCTGAGAAAACTGTTACGAAAATTTTCTATAATTGGACATTTATGTCAAAAATTAACTAAGTCAGTAAACAGGAAGTAGGTGAGCGACAGACCTGAAATCAAATCCCACCTTATGGGAGCCCATGCTGATGCTGCATACCAAATATCAAGAGGCTGTGATTAGTAGTTGCTGAGAAAACTGTTACGAAAGTATTTTCCCCGCCCGCCGTCCGCCCGCCCGCCCGCCCGCCGCCCGCCCGACATTCACCATTTTATAACCCGGATTTTCACTAGTGAAATCCGGCCAAAAAGTACATTTTTTGTAGTTTGGTTGCCATGGTAACACAAAATTTTTAAAAGATGATACCAGATATTTTTTTTCATAAAGTACATGTATTTACCTTTATTATGGTAAAATATCAGGAAGCTTGGTCTTCAAATAACATAGATATGACAAAATAAAGAACTAACACACAAAATGCTACAATTTACTGAAACAACTCAGCAGTGGAAAACTATCTTCGTTGAAACAATTTAGCATGACAAGAGTTAATACAATTGAAACTTGATGATGTTTTTTAAAAATAGAAGAAAGCATACCTCTGGTAATGTCAGTCTCTGTGCACCATCAGATTGATCAAGTGCTTGGTTATCTTTTTGTAGGGCTTGAGTAAGTTCATCCAACAACTGTCAACCAAAATAAATATAAACATGATAAAGGTGAAAAAAGAACAAATGTATTATTTTTTACACAACTTTAAGCTCATATACAGTTTAAGGACAAAGGATTAAGGAGTTGATTTGTTATTTATACAAAATTTCTTTTGCTTTCAAACATTATTTGAGTTCACACAGTTGATAGCTATTCTGTTGTTTTTGTGTATCTGTGTTGTCTGGATCTTCATGCTGTTCTTGTTCATGTTGGCTGGTTTTGTTTTTGCCCTGTTGATTTTTTTTACATTTTGATGCCCCATTGGTACTTCTGCCTCTATCAAAACTATTTCCATTCTCCTTTATAGCAAAGAAATGAATCAATAACAAACTTTCTTTTTTAAAAACAATTTTTCACACATTCAAATATTCATATACTATTTTTTCATAGAATAAGAAAACTTTAAAACAGTTTAGGCCATAATAAAATAGTTCTTAAACTCTCACCAAAATTTCCTGAAGATATGGATGCGTGAGTATGTTGACAAATTTAAATTTCATTTATTTTGAAAAAAATATTGTATCGTTCTAATGGAAATTTACAAAAGTCAACAAAATTTAAATCAAAACAAATTAGAAAAAAAAAACTCCATATTAAAAATATATCGATGCATCTACAACTGTATATTTGTAATTATGATTTAATAAACAAAGTCAAAACCTTTCAGAACTATTTTCTTTTCGTATAACTGTATATTTGTAAGCCAAATACTAACCTTAGCTGTGTGTAGTCTTATCACATTATCAGAATCTTCAAAACATTTACATATAAGATCTCGTAACACTGGTACACTATTCCTATTAATCAAAATAAGAAAGAAATAAAATAGTTCATGGCTATGTCTATGTTAAATTCATGTAATTGCAAAACAAATGGCAAAATAACATTATCTAAAAGTTTTTTTCATGGTAACACTCAAAATTTAATTAGATATAAATCTTAATTTCAAATATTATTTTAAGATTTAAAGATTGACTGCCATCATTTTTGTTGATTGTAATTTTGGAATTATGCCTTTGACATGCCTCTGGTGGGAAGGATATTTGAACAACCAATTTGTTGCTTTTATTGAGGTTTAAGATTGTGAAATCAACATTTAGAGTAATGACATATGTGTTTTTATATTGAAATAAGCCCATCAACAAATGTTATGATTAAATTCATTGACATTGTCATGGTTTTGTTTCTAGTAATCTTTTAATAACTGATTAAATTCATTACAACAGCAAGTTAACTTGTATTTTGTCACATGTGTGGTTAGAATTATTGCATAAAAACATATACTAGCTTCTTCTGAAAGGTATTTACCTTATTATTGGGAAGTAGCCCTTTGTCAGATGAGCGAGAACCTGTAAAGACTCCAGCCTAACAGGAAGTGGTTCTGTGTAGTATTCCCCACCTTCACTAAATCCTCGAGGCTGAGGCGTAACGTTACGGACACACATCTTAATCAACCAGGAAGTCTGTGAAGCTTGCGTCTGTAGCATCTGGTCTGAATACACTGGTGTCTGTATACCTGATGGTCCAGAAGATGGCGTTGACAATCCTGGTGACTGGTTCCCTGTCTCTAGGTTACCAGATTCAGGAGACTGGTTACTTTGGAAACCAGAATCAACTTGTTCTGAAGTTTTGCTGTTTACATTAGTTACGGGTACATTTTGTAACTCTTTTGGAGCAGAAGATAAAGACAGTGTGGCAGTTCTTGATGGCTGGATGATGTGACAAACTTCCATGATGGGTGGCTGAATGGCTGATACTGCACCAAAACATGTTAGACAGGCAACCCTGACATTTGGATCTGAAAAACAATGGGTTATGTAATAATGCATGTACATTACACAAAATATGTAAAACAGTAAATGTAACTTGAAAATCTGCCACAGAAAAGTGCTTACAACATTACTTTCCTATTTTGTTGTTGTCTTAAAAATGGCTTTAAATAAAAAAGCAAAAAATCAGTCAAATTCGAAATTAGTTGGATTTGGTTAGGAGGTTAAGCAACAAAACTGATATTCTGATACTGTTTAACAAATATCAAGGGGCTGTGATAAGTAATTGCTGAGTAAACTGTTACAGAATTTTTTTCGCCGCCTGTCTGCCACATCACATTCATGATTTTATAAACAGAATTTTTCAATTTGTGAAATCCAGCCAAAAAATAATGTTGCAAATTTGACCAAGAGCTAATGGACCACTTTAGACACATAAGGGATAATTTAAAGCAATATTGAAAGAAAAAGTTATTAGTTTACAAATTATTCAACAGCACTATAGTATTTCTTTGTCTTGATAAATAAATCATAATATTTTGTACAAATAAAAAAAAAAAACTAACTGCTATGACAACCATTTACCTCTGTGACCAAGGAAGTTTTTGACTTGCTTGGTAACCCTTGACAACAATCCTGGTCTCATTCTGTGGTATGGCACATTAGCAATCAGTACTGATAAACACTAGAATAAAAAATATATAATAAGGTAATTCTAGAAAAGTTGAAATTTATAATATTTGAAATAAACAAAAAATTGTAGTTTATCCCAATTCCCTAATTGTTGGGTTTTTCTCAGATTTGTTGAAATAATTTGCAAGGTTACTTACATTTCTATGTGCTCTGAAAGACATGTCAGGTCTGTACAAAATATGGGAATAGATAAAAAAAGCTGACTATTCGATTATTTTTGTATTTTTGTGTTGTCAGTTTCTTTGTGCTGTTTCCCTT
Organism: Arcuatula senhousia; assembly: GCA_963971305.1. Lineage (NCBI taxonomy): Eukaryota > Metazoa > Mollusca > Bivalvia > Mytilida > Mytilidae > Arcuatula > Arcuatula senhousia. The sequence goes on from OZ020308.1 coordinate 34,868,661, forward strand.
CATGTTTACAAGTTTTGTCTTTGCCTTTTTTCAGACTTTGACACTCAGGTGCCTCATTGGTACCTCTGCTTCTTAATAATAAACTGTTAACACAGAGACATGTCTCGCCTGTCGCAACTGGACACAGTATAAAATAAAGTAAAAATCCTCCTTAAACTTATCTTAACTGATGCTTAAGCAGCTGCATATTAAATATAAATGGTGAATCATAACTGCTTTATATAAAACACATAAGTAAAAAGTTAAAAAGTGTAAAATCTCAAAGTCAGTAGACCTTGACTGCAGGAGCATACAGATAAAATAATTTTGAATTGATCTGTACTGATGCTAATGCAAGTGCATACCCAATATCAATGATGTACCATAACTGCTTCATGTTAAACAGACGTAAGAAAAAAGGTTAACCTCAGCCAAATTAGTGTAAAATTTCAAAGTCAGTAGACCGTGACCACAGGAGCATACAGATAAAATGCTTTTGAAATTGATCTGTACTAACGCTAATGCAAGTGCATACCCAATATCAATGGTGAACCATAACTGCTTCATGTTAAACAGGCATAAGAAAAAAGGTTAACCTCAGCCAAATCAGTGTAAAATTTCAAAGTCACTAGACCGTGACTGCAGGAGCATACAGATGAAATGCTTTTGAAATTGATCTGTACTAATGCTAATGCAAGTGCATACCCAATATCAATGGTGAACCATAACTGCTTCATGTTAAACAGACTTAAGAAAAAAGGTTAACCTCGGCAAAATCAGTGTAAAATTTCAAAGTCAGTAGACCGTGACTGCAGGAGCATACAGGTGAAATCCTTTTAAAACTGATCTGTACTGATGCTGATGCAACTGCATACCAAATATCAATGGTGTAACATAACTAGTTCACACAAAACAGACTTAAGCAAAAACTTTAACCAATTGTGGACGCCGCCGCTGCCGCCGTCACCGCCGTCATCACCATACCTAAGTGTCGCCTTTTGCGACATTCGTTGCAGGCGAGAAAAAAACACTAAACAAACCTTTATAAGTTGTGTCAGAGTCAATGGGAAGTTCTCTGAAACTAAGGCTAGCAGAAGACATCTATGTAACTCATTAATGGTAGAACCTAATACAGAGGAGAATGGAGTGAAGGCTGTTCTCATTTGATCTCTGAAAAATAAAACAAAATTACTTGTCGGAGCCTAAAGGGTGTTATATCCATGGGACAGGTGTTAAATTTCATTTTTTTAAATATGAGTTGGGGTATTTAGATTTAGCAGATATTTACTTTTGTATTCTTTTTTTATCGATATATTTTGTACCAATTTTAAACTAAGAGTAACTTAAACATAAGAGTAGAATGACTTAGAACTTAAACAATGTACTAAAATACATTTTGCATTGTATTTTGGATTGATTGATTGATTTTTGTTTGCTTAATTTTCTGTCTGTGATATTTCAGCAATAATCAGAACATAAACCGGTTGTAATATACATTGTATAGCTAAAAGTTAAATAAAAAACTAGCAAATGTAATGCCTCCTCTGCCCATTATACAATGTTCAAAGTAAAAGACTCATTCATTGCCATCATAAAACTACAGGTAGCTAAGGTGTTTGTGTCTGTAAGACACTGATAATGCTCCTGCTGTGTATGAAATAAGAGGCTCCCAGGAGCCCAAATCGCTCAAGGTATAGATAATGAATCAAAGTTTAAATATAGAAATAAAACAATATGATGACAAATTAGGGTGAATATGAATTATGCCCCCTCTTTTGATATTAACTTTTGAACACCTTCTACCCTTTGACCTCTATAACTTACATATCCTCAGCAGCTGCTAAGAAATTCTTTGTTCCTTCCAGTAAGGCTGTTAGTGTGGCCAAGGCTCCCATTCTACACTGAAAGTAAAAGTAGCTCAAAATGTCAAATCTAAATATTTGTGTCATATCATCCTGGTTAAAGCACAACAACTGAAATAGAATCACTAATTAGATCGAATTGTTGCTGCACTTACTCCACAATGAATAACTTAAAATACTATAATCTTAAGTGTCCCACATGATTCCAAACACATGTTATTTTGTGACAAGTGAAAATCTTAACAGAAAAAAAGTCAATATATAAATTTTCTATAGTTCATGAAAAATTTGAACAGTCACATTATTAAATATTAAAGTATGATAATATTTGTACATGTAAGAAAGAAGCGATTTCAGGAAATGAGCAACATTCAAAAGTAAATTATAAAAGTTGGAAACTGGTCTCTTGCTAATTTAACCTTATCATACACAAACCTTTGGTGCAGGATCCTTTAAAATTATTGTAAACAAAGTCTGTATCTGTGAACTGTTACCAGAACTGATAGAATCTGGGATAAAAGAGGACCAGTAGCCAAACATTATCCTCTTATCTGTGTTCTAAAAAATATGAAGATGTAAAATTATAACATACAATGTACATGTATGTTAAATGAAGAACAGAGAACTTTAAAAAATAATAAATCCAATTCCTTGCAAGATACATACTGAGGAATCATTAATTTTGAGTGATTCAATTTTTGTTAAATTTTTGTTTCCTCCAAAAGGCATTTCCTTTGATTTTCAATTTTCAACTTCAAAGATGATGATCAGCAGATCCTCTTAGCAGACTTCACACTTTGCACATGCTGCTTGTATGAAAACTGTTACTCAATGAATAATAATGAAACTAAATATCTTTTAAACAGACTTACTGTATGTATATTTATTTTTAAAATATGCCTGGTGGTATATGTGAAATATGTTGAAAGTATAAGTTACCACCCCCTTAATAACTTTTTTCTGAATGCTAGTATTTCAATAAGTGTGGCATGTAACTTGTTGTTCTTATATATCTTACCTTAATGAGAGTATGAAGACAAGCCAGAGCACATTGCCTGACCTTGGCACATGTTGACCTATATCTTGAACTTTGACCTCCTTCGGTATCTGAATAATCTGACTCTGAGCTGCTGATCTTTGCCCATGCTGGCCGAAAATTTAATGACCTTTCACCTTGACCCTGACCATCAAGTGACATTGCTCCCATGGCAATGGTCAAGGTTGAATTATCCTGTCCTTGATCTTCATCTTTTTCAGTCTGTTTTTCATCCTGATCTTTCCCCTTTTTGGGCCTCTTTTTCTTGGACTTTTTCCCAGATTGTCCTTTACTTGCCTCATCAGCTTGGTTTTTCTGGGGTGACACAGGGGTTTTTCCTACACTGTCCTGATCAACATTGCTGAGAGGTGTTGGGTAGAGTGTTTCTGGTACAATAACGGGTCCGATTGATATTCCATGGAACATAGATGCCTACAATCAATTGAATTTATTTATGGAGAACTTTTATGTGTTAATTACAAAGTGTATCGAAAGAAGGAGACTTCCAATATATTCATGGCAAAAACTCAACTTACATGAAAAAAATGTGTACAAAAAGAACTAAAATTATCAAAATTGTTATCAAAAACACAAAATGTCATATGATTTAAAACAAGCATGAGACACAGTAATACTTAATGAAATATTTGTCATAATAAACCTTAATATTCATAAGGAACCATAATATTAATAAATTTCTTTTCCATGCCTACTTACTACCTTTTTATGGCCGAAATGTTGATGAGAGGTGAAGATTAGCAACATTTTTGGTTCTTTCAATACTTTTATACTCAATTTCAGAATACATGGAATAGTGGTACCTTTCTCAATTGAATTTAAATGACACCAATAAGTTTTGTCAATTAGGTGTCTTAAAAGAAGAAAGCGGTTCAATACCGTATAGTGGGTTATTTTTTAGGGTGGTAAATTTTCGCTTTTTTAGTGTGATAAAGTAACTGAAAAATTTTTGCTGGTTTTATTTTCGTGGTTTGTGAATGTGTATGTGTTTGATTTGCATTAGATGTATATTTTGGCGGGAATAATTTTTGAAGTTACCATTGACCCATGAAAAAAACGAAAATTAAACCACCGCAAAAATAACCCACTACATGGATATGGTAGTAGGTCAGGTAAGTTGGTGAGCCATGAGGGACCTGTTGCATTATTAATCATGAAAAGAATATAAATTCAGGTAGAAATTTAAATCAATTTAACTGACCATTTGATCAGCAATTATTGGACAGGTGAGATCTATTTAAATTTCTACCTGAATTGATAAGGTTAATGGTTTAATACTAACAACAGGTGGTTCGTGACTGTCATGGTGTCATTTAAATTTAATTGAAAAAGGTACATGTACATACCACTATTTTGAAATAGAGTATAAAAATGGCTTACCCTAACTCCTGCTAGAAGAGGTCCCAGCTGTTCAGAAGGAATAATCTTTGTAGATGATAACAAATTCTGTAGTCCTCTTAAGGTACAGATCAATATCTGAAAAGAAAAAAAAATATTCTGTCTTGTTTTGAATGGTTTATCAAAAAACATGAATTAAATGACCCTTTACAATGAACTGAAAGTTTCATGAAATTCTTATGAATTTTAAAAGTTGCCTCCTCAGGTTAAGGATTTTTGCTCATCTTTTTGGGAGATTTTGGTTATTTTCAGAACCATTGACCTTGGGCAGGTAACCTAATTACATACATGTAAAATAAGAGAAGTCCTGGTTTTGTAAATAAAAAACTGGAACTTGACCCAAAAACACCTGAAGAGATAATAGGCTATATTGTTAGTGATCAATAGTGCAGTATTTACACCAGTGCCTTAGACCACTCGGCCACCAAAACCCCCTTGTCTTGATTAAAACTTCTCCCATTAAGAAAGTAATCAGTGTTTACCTTTTTTTAAACATTTGATTAAAAGACACTAACTTTGCACTGAATGGTTGGATCTAGTTTGGTTGAAGAGACCTTTGTAGTAACTTCATGAAGACCTCAAATCAAAATTAACACAGCATTACATGGCCTTACATGTACAATTAAGATACAGAAAAACTCTTTTTTAAGGGTGGTCAGTCTTCATGTTTCAGAATTTCAGTCTGATTTCGGAACTCCTCTAGACTTACCTTTAAATATTGAAGAAATTCTTTGCACACTTACCCCTACATTTTATGATATTTTCTGATTATATTATCCTTAAAAACCAAGTGTGTAAAATTTCTTGAAATTCTTGATACAACTTCATGGTTTTCAGGCCAAAAACGTCACATTATTAAAGTTACATGTAATAAATAGAGTCACCAAATTCTTTACGTTACATATCTTGAAAACGAGCACACAGACCTATCATTTTCTTTTTTCTGTATGGTTAAGTAAACAATAATCTATCATTTCCACCACGAATCATAAATTCTTTGATATAGAAAAGTTCAGGAGTGACAATACTAAACACTGAAGTTACAGAATCTTACCTTGCACTGAATGGTAGGATCCAGTTTGGTAGAAGGAACCTTGTGCAATAACTTCATGAAGACTTCAAAACACAGCACAGCATACCTATCTTCCATGTAAGGCTGGTTCGGAACCCTTAAAAATAAATTTGCATGATAGCAAAATATTTAGTAATTTCAATACTACAAAACTTTAAATCACTGAGTATACATTTATATGACAATTTGTAGTTAATTACACTTAATGGAATGTGGATTAAGTGTACGCGACACAGCCCACAATCAAGCGGCAATTCAGAAAAACCACAAAGTATTTCTGGTTATAAAGGGCTGTTATACTCAATTTCAAAATAGTGGTAGCTTTTTCAATTGAATTTAAAGGACACCAACAGGTTTGAAAGGCATGAAGCACCTGTTGTTACTATTAAATCATGTAGCTTATCAATTCAGGTAGAAATTTAAATGGCCATTTCTTTAAAAAACAAACAAGGCAGGAAGATTGTTACTTTTTTTTTTGGTCCTTAAAATAAACAAGTAATACTGTGAGCGAGCTCACAAAAGGATACCCCCCGCTTCATATTGGACTCTGTACTGTAAAAGAGTGAGTGAGTGAGTTGGTGTTTTACGCCCGTGCAACACTATATAGGTTATTTACAGGCGATGAACATGAAAAGGATGATACAATGAACATGAAATGATGATGATTTATGAAATATGGGATGGGGTGTGAAACACAGGGACGGTAAATTTTGAAGAACCACAGGAAAAGGGGAGAAGTGGGTAGGGGCGGAAAATTTAGCCTATGTGGTGCACTACTTGGCGGTCCACAAAGGGGTCTTTTACGTGCATGAAGCGTGGCATTCTCCACACACGTTGGCCCACTATGGTCGGCGGTCAGGGTTTCCGTATTATAGACCTGACAACCCCCGCGGACGAGGGCTACCCTATTCAGCCACCTAGGGTACACACTTGGTCGCTCTGTGGGCTGAGCACTGACCCGACGTCAGAATCCCAAGACCCTTAGTCGCCTCTTACGACAAGCTAGGCTCTGCTGCGGGCCTATTCGCCACCCGGGCCCCGCACGGGAGGTACTGTAAAAGAAAAATCTCAAGTCCAGTTATCTCCCCTCGATGATAACAGAAAGCAATACAAATTCCTCATGCACATATACACATGATGTACTATCTTCATGTAAAGTTGCGCTTACATGGTTTCCCCTTTGAATAATGTATTTAAAAAGTCTAAGTCCAATTATCTCCCCTGAATGATGTCTGATTGCGATGAAAATTCTTCATGCACATCTACATATGACGTACTTCCTTCATGTAAAGTTTCATCAAAATACTTTTAGCAATTTAGGAGGAGTTGCGCTTGTTTGCGGGGGGTATAATGAGGCAACTCTTTATATTGAGGCAGGTGATTTTTCTTTTTATCTTATGAAAAGCAAAATGAGGCTGCCTCAGAACAGATGAATCAGAGGACTGAGAAGCTATATATTTTTTTTTTTGGCCTATTGACAAGCATGTAAGCCAGCCATTATTCTTAATTACAAATCCAGTCTTTAGTAAATGCTGAATTGATAATTGGTTGATAGTGAGGAATTGTGATGTGGACCACTTTGCCATTCGAGCCCTAAAAAGGAGTCTCTAAACTATTGATAAGGTAGTACTCCACAATTAGAATTTTTTCACAGTATTGTTTTCGTAGGTGGCCCCTGTGAACTTTTTTGTTAAATGATAATAAGTTCATAGTGAGGAATTGTGATTTGGACCACTTTGCCATTCGAGCCCTAAAAAGGAGTCTCTAAACTATTGATAAGGTAGTACTCCACAATTAGGATTTTTTCACAGTATTGTTTTCGTAGGTGGCCCCTGTGAACTTTTTTGTTAAATGAAAATATTGATTCGTTTAGGTCTTAAAATAAGAACAATAAAAAATCTGGAACCGTTATATAAAATTACGATCCACGGTTATTGTTTTAAAGAATAATTTTGAAAAAATAAATCCCAATGCTCATAAAGCGTCGCTTCCGGCTGGGCATGGTGACCAGCGGATTGGCTTAAATTTAAATGTGCTTTTTTTAGAATTTTAATTTTGAACAATTTTAGCGGAAAAAAGAGCCAAAGTCGGATAGGTTTATTTGGTCTTAAAAGAAAGGACTGTTTTCGGGCTTTCATTTCATACATGTTACGTTTCACCTGAACCGAAAGCCTGATTTCTAGCAACGTTCAAAAAAAGAACAAAGCCCCAATTTTTGCATATTTTTGTCCCCAAATTTTTTACATATGTTAATGGTTGCTAGGGGCAAGGAGTACAACAAAGAAACCAAATACAGCACTGAACACAACTAAACATGCCCGGAGTTTGGAACACTACCTAGTTTGAAGTGCAAATAGCCGATTAAGCGATTACAAGAGCCCGGAACAAAATAGTCAACGCCAAGCACGTGCAAAAATGAGCCAAATAAATTAATTATGGAGTACTACCTAAGACAATGGGGGTGTCACAGCCCCCGCCCCGGAATACTGAATACCGTTTGAAAAAGGACAGAATACCGTTAAAAAGACTTGAATACTGAATACTCTAAAGATCACGGCCTATATGTACCAAAAGCCTAAAAATTGATTGTAGTTTCATCTTCTTGCTACAAGTTAATCAAATCCATGTTCATAGTTTAAACACTTACTTTAGGGTCAGGTTCTCCAGGGTCTGTACAGCCTGTCTTAGGGTGCCCTCTTCAACTGCCCCTCCCTCAATCAGGGGTAACAAGATACCTCTTCTGCTCAATAGGATGTCATGGTACTATAAAAACAAAATAGTAAGAACTTTGATAAAGCAAAGCTGTAAAACAGTTCAAAATTGAAATAATGCTTATGATAATATGTGTTCTTGTGAATAAACAATGTTAACTAAGTTGTCTATATTAGAAACTACTTTCGCCCTTATATAACATACCTGTTCATAATGTTGGTAGGGTGTAAAACACACCAACCCACTTACTCACTGGAAAATACTTTATGTGTTCAAAAGTACTGTAGAAGCAGAAATATTCATGGGGGATTTAAGTTTGTTTATTTCGTGGGTAAGAAAAATCCACGAAATTAAATCCCCACAAATTTAAAATATTAAGTTGATGAGTGTATTTCAAAATTTAAAATCCACAAAAATTTGCCCCTGTAATTCAGTTTTGAGTTACAAACCACGAAATGTTCTCCCAACAGAAATAAATGATTGTACAGTAACTGATTACTGCATGAATCTAGTAAACTGTGCCACTTTAAATTACTGTAAACCAACTATAATTTTTGCTGTTACATTATTTCATGTTTTATTGTCAGAGGGGTTTTTGTGATTCTTCATTACAGCAATTATACATTACATTGAAAAATAAATTATTTGCAACCGTTTATTTTCCTGATTTATTGATCCTCGTGAAATTCGGGAAAATATATCGCTCCTGAAAATTAGTTGGTTTACAGTAATATGTTTTGTGTACTGCGAAAGAACATGTATTCATTTTCATGGTTTTATTGCTTGTATTTGTAAATAAATGATCTTTATTCAAATATGTTTTTCATCCTATAATGATCATGATAATAAACCTTTGCTAGATGGCCAACATTCTCATAAACAACTGCTCCCAGTGCCTGAAGAACCATAGACAATGCCCATGGTTGACATCTTTGTGCTCCACCAATCAAATACTCTGTTACAACCAATAATGTATGCTCTGTCAGGTTCAGCTGTTAAATATAATAAGGAGGGTATAAACATGATAAATGACTATCCATATAAGTATTTACTTAAAACAAAAAATAATGAGTTTTTCAAAAAATTTGAGCAGGTAGAATAATATCTTAACAATATTTTGATAAGGCACATGTATATTAATTGCAAATTGATACTTGAGCTAAGGAATTTCCACTGTTGCTTTATCCTGATTGATATATCATTAATACTTCTTTATCAAAGAAGATTTTACATATGTGTATAAGAAACTGCTAGTTCATGGGTAAAAAGGCTTTAAGAGTATTATGTGGCTCCCGCAGGGTTAAAAACGACCTGCGACCTGGGGGCTTTTTAAGGGCGACTTCCGACCTACACTTCATAAAATCGACCTATGCCAAAAAATGACCTGTGACCTCCGCCAAAATATGCCTTTTAAAAGCGACCTTGTGACCTCAGGCCCCTTTTAAAAGCGACCTTGCGACCTGAGGGGGGTACCCTGTGGGAGCCCCTATTATGTTCACAAGATAAGGAATTATTATATTGACTTACAGATGGACAATTGGATAGACCAGTCATAAACAACTACCCCTGTATATCCATTGCAATGTCAATGTGTGAGAATTAATCTAAAATAATAATTCCCATCTATATGTACATGTACCTGCTGTCTGGCAGTGAAGTTGAAGATTGTTTGACAAACTTTGACCAGTAATCTTTCATCATGTAATGGTACTATCTTACACAATTTGTGTTGAATCAATCTATTTGCTTCCTGAAAACGACAAAAGTTGTTAAATACATTCTTAAGGTAGCACCATACAAAGGTTGTTTTAGTCCGACCATCACACTTTAAACTTGCATAACTTTCTTATTATTTTACCAATTTTAATAAATGAGACATCATTTGAAAGAGGAAATGTAACCCTTTATGATGATACCTACAAAAATGAACTATAATGTATAACAGATGGAATTTCTGTTCAAAATTAAAAACTTCAACACAACTGACTCAAATGAAATTAGCTCTCCTAGCATTACAAATATCTCTTTAACATTGATTTAATCTGAATCAACACAGCATGACCTTCAAAACCGTGTCTCAGAATTTTCCTATCACATTCCATTCTCCAATAAAGCAATATTTTGTGTACAAGGCTTTATTGCATAAGGGGTCACTCTATTCAATGTGCCATAAAATATTTTCTGAAGCTTTAATCTAAAATCTGAGACACGGTTTTGTTGATAATAGACCTTGGAATAACATATCCAAAAACTAGCCACATTGGGGTACTCATGTGGGAGCTAAATTCAATCAAACTTTACTTTTCTCTTGAAAAATGAAAGTGGAAAAACCCCAAAAATATCAATTTCCTACTTTGAGCCCCATTTACTAGATCAAATGGCATGATTCTACCATGGGAGCACTGTAGGATTCTTAGATCATCATAAATCAACATTTATTTGACCTATAAACCTTAGTTTCATCCACACAAACATTAAATATAGCCCAAAATGCACAACCCCCTACACTTAATTCAGAATTTGCGGGAAATATTACATCAAATTGACCTTATCTCAGGTCAGCTGTTAACTGTAAAGGGCAAGACTCCTCCTTCACTGACCAGATGTTTCCACTATTGATTGTCCATCTTATTCATTTAACTTATTTCACTTCAAATGACTGGTCAACAGTCATAAAACTTTCAAGCTGTTATAGATAAGACCAACCTCCATGGTTTATTGACAGCTTAAATTACATGTGCATTTGTTTTGATTTTTTAATCATCACCATAGCTCATTAATTATTAGGTGTACTGAAAATATTTTTGCACCATTAGATAAAGGACATTTTATAGTATTGAAAAAATTATAAATTAAAATTTTGATAAAATTTTAGCACTTTTTTATGGTGCTACCTTAAGACTTCACCTTTTTTTTCATGTGTACATTTTATTGTTTGACTGCTTATTATTTTTTGTTGTAGTAAGTTGAATGTCTTTCATTACCGTTAAACAGTTCCCATACATTTCAAATTAATATAAACATGATGCTGCTAGATAAATTGCTCTCCAAATTATCAGAATCAAGAAAAAAAAACAACCTGAAATATTATTTGTTCAGCAGTATGTGTTGCCAAAATTTATTTTTTAACTTTTCCAATATTGATAATCATGAAAATCACAGACATAGTTTGCTTAACCTTATACATTTGTAATTATTCTGTTGGCTATAAATAATAAATAAGATTTTCGCAAGGTACTAATTTTCAATATTTTTGAGAGGTTTGACAGCTTAATGTTAATTTTATTCTCCATTATACGTCACAGTTATTTCTAGTTGAAAGTTTTCTGAAGACATGAAAATCAAGACAGCTAAAAATTAAATTTTGGATACATACATGTTATCACTAAATTTGCAACTCCCTAAAATTATCTGCTATATGGTAGCCCCTTCATGAACTAAAATCTTATCTTCGTCCTATTTTTAAGGAATCTTATGATTTTTAATCCTGATCTTGTTTGCATGATTTGAGAATATATGCATTCCAGAGATGGTGTAATCATAATTGTAATCATTAATCAGCTGCAATTGATTACAATTTTTCAAGTAATCAGAGTAATCAGTTATCAGTCAAAAATCTGATTACATATAATTTAATTTAATCAAGTACTTCTAAAAATGCCTTGTAATCCTGATTACATTCTGATTACAACACTGTACAATGCATATTGAATGACTTGAACAAGTTTGATACTGCATGTCTTTAACATTTAAGGTTAAAAGTGTCTTCTTTAAAGTTTTACAATATTGTGAGCTGTAAATGTAAAATTTATTTTTTACTATATATATGCACAGTTATTTTCAAAATTACTAGTAAAAGCTTGTCCACAGAATCCATATTACATTATATCAATATTTTAACATTTATGTTTTAACCTGGGTGTTTCATGGTGTGAAGATTATAATTGAAAAATTATTAAAGGATTGTAAACAAGGAGTCAATTACATGTTTTATTTTTTTAAAAGAAAATTTCAAAAGATTTCTTTTCCAATTAAGTTTTGTTGTTTTAAGTCAAATATTTAATCCTTTGTTTATTGTCACCTGTCACATTGACAGAAAGAAGCCAGTTAATGGGTGTTTTTATAACTGTTTATTATATTAAATCTTTTGAAATTTTAGTGTTCCTTAGGGCAAACCAGTGCAGCCATGTATAATAAAGTTAGTATTGAAATTGGAAAAAAAAAAGATTTTAAGATACATGTAACTAAATAAATTGTGAATAGGCAATCATTAGGAAATAATGAAATGAAAAATATAAAAGGTGTAAAACAATCACAACAATATAAACTAGATAAGATACACCTTACTTATTTATTTTTTTCCAAAAGTTTCAAATAAAATTCCAATGAAGATGTGGGAGCCCGGAGCCCTATAGTTTTGTGTTTGTCTGACTTTCTGTTCACAATTTCCTGTGAACTCCAAAAATATTTGAGAAGAGATCTGAAGTTGGATCTGATGATTAGGTACCATTTGAAGATTTGCATATATTCAATTTATATTGAAATAATCAAATTCATCAAATATGTTTGGAAAAAACATATATTTTTCAATGGAGCCCTTCCCAACTTTTCAGATTTCTAGTATAAATGCACATGTTGTAAGCAAGGTCATTTTTTTCTAAACTTTAATGCATTGTAATCAGATGTAATCATGATTACAATGTGAAGTAATCATTAATTTAATCAATTACTTTCAAAATTGCATTAATCATTAATTTAATTCATTCATATATTTATCAAAGTAATTGTAATTTAATCAATTACTTTGAAAGTAATTGGACCCATCTCTGATGCATTCATATTTAGCTGAGTAAAGTCAATGGAAGGGCTGATTACTAAACATTTGTTTTTCCTTTCTGTTAACATGCAATCATAGTTTAAAAAAAACATGTCACCTCATTACATGTGATTTCAATATAGCAGGATTGCTCTTAAATATATATTTATCTGTTCTGAATTGGAAAACAAGCTTTATGCTTACATGTATGTGAATCTTCTTCAGTTTGCAAGAGTGTCCTATGTACATTTAGCAGCCCCAAACGAGCCTACTATTATTGAACTCTATAAAGGGGTCTTAACATGTTCATGCTTCTTTGGAATGTGACTAAATTTAACAATTTTCATTTATCAATCTTATTTACATAGGCATTTATAACATTGTTTGATCTACATGTACGTACACATGTTTAAATTATCTTTCATAACTTCATATTATGTCATTTATCTTTTCTTATATATGAGCTCACTAATTACAGAGGCTGCCATATTGCAAGAGACCCAAAAAATGATCAAAGCATTTTCATTCTTGGCTGTTCAAATTTTCGGAAGTTTTGAAAAAGTCTGCAGACAAATGACAGGAAATACTATCACATGGTCCCTAATAATTTCGTCCCCATAACCCAAATTAACTTTCCTATGGAAAGGATTTTAATTTGCTATCTTTGCAAGCTTTAAGGCAATGCCATTCTTATATTATCTATATACTGATCATACATGTACATGTATGTGTTTACATTTGTAATACGCCGTTTTCACGATAACGCGGAATGGCTGGTGAACCCGGTAAAGTTCTTTTATTATATTTTTTTGGGGGCATGAAGACTTCCGATGCAACTAAGAGCATTAGATCAAAATAAATACTGCTGTGTTGCTTATTTACGATGGAATCTTCATGATTTCTGGAAATGTTCTTCACATGTAAGAATATTTTTTCATTCAATTGAAGTATTTACCGTTTAAAAATAAAGATATCACTGTTTTCATAAACCCACAAACGCTTTAACATAGTCTATGAGGCAGCGAACCAGTTTGACTCAAAAACTGGTAAAGTCAAATGATAATTTCTGTCTAATTGAGGGATTTTTCCGGAAAAGCAATGAATTCGAAAATGACGTATTGTCCCTTGTTGACCCTTTCTTGGTTAAATGAGCATTATTCATGTGCATGATATTGCTCATCCCATACATTGGACAACCAAATTTTGACCCTTCTGAAATACAAGACCATCTTCGCAAATGGTGACAATTAAGAGAGAGTCGGAAAACTGGTTCATTAATTTTCCAACTTTGTCAAGGATCAAACCACGAATATTGGTGGTGTTAGAAGTTCTACACATTAACCACTACACCACTGGCTGTCTTCATGTAAGGATGATTACACAATGATTATTATTAACACACCCTGTTGAAAAATACATGCATTTTGTTTTATTTACATATTTTTACCTCTTCTATCACAATTTTTGATGAATAATCAATTGAATTTATTTCATCAAGCAACAGACTCAGGTTTGTTCTTGATAGTTCGTCTCCCTGACTTATGAAGTTCATAAATCTCTTGTAACATTGTTCAAAACGATCTCTTTCAGTTGCTGAAAAGACATTTTCATCACCCATCTCTGAAGGATGTTGTTGATGGTAACAAATATCAATGGAATTTACCTGTGTCATAAAGAAAAAACCCGAGATGTTCAGAAAGATTTTAGGGAGACTTTCTGATTTTTATTTTAAATATATCTGTTATTTCAAATCATTTTATGAAATGATAAACGAGAAAAACGTCATACTTTTTCAGTAATTATTTTTTAGAATTTAAATCTTTAATACCTTATTCTTGCATAGATAAATGAAATTTCAAAAGAAAGAACCAACATAGAAATAGAACCTCATTTCAAAATGGCCGCGCCCTTGTCAGTTCGCCGGTTTCTTGGGTCTCGTAAATTAACAACTTTTTGCCGTTTATTGCATTCTAAAAGACAACATGGACAAGAAGAAAAGCAGTCTGAGACCCATTTTGGTTTCCAGAACATCCCAGAAGATGAAAAAGAAGATAAGGGTAAAAAATAGGAAAACTTGAAAAATGAAAAAGATCCTGTTACTTGTATCCTGTCAGATTTTTGTTCATATAATTTTAATGTGTAACAGGACTGTGGTTTGCCGTTTGGTTCTGTGTCCAGTTTGATCCATTCTCAGTTGATCTGTGTGCAGTAGAGATGTGCCTAAGTCAACAACACAGCAGATATACAATGGCCAGATAAATATGAGACAGGTTAAACCTGTGATGCTCCGGAAGTTACAATTTATTCCATTTTTTGTTTGTTTGTTCGAAAATAAAAACAAAACTTGCTTTTTCTTGTGGGGTATGCGTAGGTTTAATGACGTTTAAAATTTTCAAAGGAAAAAGCATTAAAAGACGCCGAAAGTCATGAAGTTCGGGAAAACAAGCGTGCTAAACTGGACGTTGAAGGAAAATTCAGCTCATAGTACAGCTAAAATATTGACAATTCTACAGTCATTGGACAAAAATGAGTTCCAATGCAAAAAAGTCCCTATATATTCAACTAAAATCGTAATTTTTCAAAAAATTATTGTGACCAAAGTTTTGGACGGATTTTGTTAAATAAATTGCAAAAGATGTAGATTCCTTTGAATTTTAATTGTTTATTTGGTCACATTTGTATCTACAGTCATCGTTTATATCTCACGAGATAAACACAAAATGAAAAACAACTTCGAAAATTGCTATATAAACATACATGACATAAATGAAATTAAATCACCACAAAAAATAAATTTATGTTTACCCGTACGTTGCTTTCAGAAAACTAAATATAGTAAATTACTCGCAAAATAAACAATTAATTTTCAAATATTTCTGCATTTTATGCAATTTATTTTATTGAAATAAGTCCAGTACTTTTGCCACAATAATTTGTTGAAAATTTCCGTTTTTAGTTGAATATATTGGAACTTTTTTGCAGTGGGAACCAACAACTATACCATTATCGCTCCCTTCGGGAGCGTATTAATTGAGATATCCTAACCCTCTCTGTGAGGGTTAATTATTCCTGCCCATTGACCTCAACAGAGCAAAACAATTTTCTTATATACACACTTTAATTAATATGTTGGCAGAATTTCATACGGAACAATGTGTTTGAGGATAAGTTCAGTCCAAATTTTGTTAAGTTTTCAGATATATTTAAAATAAATCAGATTAGAATATAAAATTTATAGTTTTACAGTACACTGATCTTGAACTTTATGAAGTTCAGGTTCAGAAATTTAGTTACACTAATCATGCTAATTATAAAGTAATTAAACATTCAAAAGTCAATTTGGTGATTTATAATGGATTAAAATATCATATTCTAAGCAAATAGTAGAGGGTACAGGTAAAAAAATTGTCTTTTTAAATGCGTTCTCGAGCGCCACCAATTTGTTGCGCTGCGCTCTGTAGAGGGTAATGGACCAGAACCGTAACTTTCACTGAGAGAATCATATGGAGGGTTGCCATATCGTAACTACCAGATTATGTCCTCCAACCAACTTACCGTGGAACAAGATCTCACTCCAAAGCCTACATTGAAATCAGAGCCAACTATGAACAGTACAGGAACAGCTTCATACCTCGTACTATACAAGATTATAACTCAAAACCACCTGACCTATTGCAGATCGCCGCTGTAGATGACTTCATGGACTGTCTACAGAAGCTCACAGTTTAGACACAGTCCCACTTTGTTTTTAATTAATTGTACATACACACTACTAGTGTTTTTAGTCATGTTGCTGACATCACATGCCTGTGATGCGAAAGCCCTGGGCAGTACTGAAGTAGAAGTAGAAGTGATCTGGCCTTTAAATTCATATGTTTTGAATAGACCAATTGTACATAGACCTACATGTATATAGTAGATAGATTGGCAACTTGTTACATGTAATTGTCCAAAGTTGTACAGTAAATTGGGATATTTTGGATGAAGTTTAATTTTGGTTTATTTGGCGCCTTCCCTGAATGTGCCAAAATTAAACACACCAAAATATGTTTAAAATTCATAGAACAATTTGTGTTTAAGACAATTGTTAGAGGTGGCACATGGAAGAAAAATGGTTGGATAATGAGTTACAATGTAAAAAATCCTTTAATTTTATTTTTAAAAATTTTTAATGAACATTTATTGTGTATATTTTCTCAATTAATGTATTAGCTTGGGTATAATTATCTGTTGATCTTTTATCACAATATATATATATCTTTATTCTCACAAACCAAATACATGGTACAGAGAAAAAACAATAATACAATGAAATACCAATCAATAAATATTACAAATGTACAAATGGTGGGCATGACTACAAATTGCATGATTCATAAATAAACAGATTAAGATAAAAATTACTAAGTATGAGGTTACCCAGGAGGATTCAACTTTACATTTATAACTTTGATAAATTTGCATAGATTAACAAGTGCGTTAACTGTTTTAGTATTCATTAGTTTGCTAAATTTTGTAATATTAGGTCTACAAGTGATACTTGAACTAATATATTGTTTTCTTTCGTTTTTGATACTCTTACAACACATTATGAAATGAAATTCGTCTCCGATATCACCAGAGTTACACAAAGGACATACCCTATTTTCCCTATCAATATTTGCCCATCTACCTGTCTCTATAGGTAGTCTTAAATTCAGTGTTCTAAACTGGCACAAAATTTTAGCATTCTTATCATTTAAAATATTAAAATATTGTTCGAATTCTAGGTTATCTTTATATAATCTGTAATTAATACTTTTTGGAGATATCTGTAAAGATTCGTACCAAGACTGTCTAAACTGATCAATGAGATTTTGCTTCAAAGTATTATGCAAAAATGCATTGCTATCAAAAGTATGGTTAAGCCAAATATAAGACAATCCAGAGTGCTCTAGGATAGCCTTTACATTTCTAATCCAAGGTATAACACAATCGTGCTTAATTCTACTGAAAAAATATAATAGAACAGGAAGTTTTTCTGGTTTTCCTGTAACCAGTTTTCCCCAGTAATTCACAATACGAAGCTTTATAGATACATCAAGTGGGTATCTTCCCAGCTCTCCGTATACCATAAAGTCGGGTGTGGATTTTTTCATATTTAATATAAGTTTACAAAATTTTAAATGGACACGTTCTATAATTTCGTTATCACCATGTCCCCATATCTCACAACCATACAGAAGAATCGGTTTGACGACTTTATCAAACATTTTTTTCAAAAAGGTCAATCAAAACACAAAAAGAGTTGTTTTTAAAAGCTTAAACATATTTACTAATTAGCTTGGATTTGAAAACAAACATGCTAATTAATATTTAAGTGTAGAAATGTAAATATAAATTCAAATAATTTTTATTGTACTGATGATTGTACTAAAGTTTGAAGAAGAAACATTTTTTTTCCTGAAAACGCCAATATAAAACACACTAGAATTAAACATGCCAATTTTGATTTAAAACTGCTAAATATCCCTGCACCAAAATATCCCAATTTATGACCTCGGCCACCTACCTTTTAAATTATTGTATTTTATACAAAAATTCATTAATAAACAAGAGAAATCATGAGATTTCACTAATTTGCAAATCCATTCCAATATGCAGGTCTATGCCACTCACAAGTTCATCTGTAAAATTCTGAATGTTTGAAAGCACTTAAGTCAAGGGTCAACTAAGTTAACATCTGAGGCATTACATGCTTGACATTGGAAGCAATGGAAGCAAGATGTTTATTGATTTATTTGAAGAAATATTGAAAGAAAATTGAATAAAAACAAAGTATTATTATGAAATAGACTTTATTAAAAGCTATAGAGTATAAATGTAAACTGTTAAAAAAACTACCATGTGATCTTTTTTATTCTTTGAATTCTTCCTCCTAAATGTCAACACTACTGTAAACATTTTTGTATGTAGTTGGTGTAACAAACATGCAAAGGTTACACAGATGTGACCATTCTTGAATGGCAACACTCATGTAACACTGGTATGACCATTCTTGAGTGGCAACACTCATGTAACACTGGTGTGACCATTCTTGAATGGCAACACACATGTAACACTGGTGTGACCATTCTGGAATGACAATACTCATGTAACACTGGTGTGACCATTCTGGAATGGCAATACTCATGTAACACTGGTGTGACCATTCTGGAATGGCAATACTCATGTAACACTGGTGTGACCATTCTGGAATGGCAACACTCATGTAACACTGGTGTGACCATTCTTGAATGGCAACACTCATATAACACTGGTGTGACCATTCTTGAGTGGCAACACTCATGTAACACTGGTGTGACCATTCTTGAATGGCAACACACATGTAATACTGGCATTCTGGAATGAACACTGGTGTGACCATTCTGGAATGGCAACACTCATGTAACACTGGTGTGACCATTTTGGAATGGCAACACTCATGTAACACTGGTGTGACCATTCTTGAATGGCAACACTCATGTAACACTGGTGTGACCATTCTGGAATGGCAACACTCATGTAACACTGGTGTGACCATTCTGGAATGGCAATACTCATGTAACACTGGTGTGACCATTCTGGAATGGCAACACTCATATAACACTGGTGTGACCACTCTGGAATGGCGACACTCTTGTAACACTGGTGTGACAATTCTGGAATGGCGACACTCTTGTAACACTGGTGTGACCATTCTGGAGTGGCAATACTCATGTAACACTGTTGTGACCACTCTGGAATGGCGACACTCTTGTAACACTGGTGTGACCATTCTGGAATGGCAACACTCATGTAACACTGGTGTGACCATTCTGGAATGGCAACACTCATGTAGCACTGGTGTGACCATTCTGGAATGGCAACACTCATATTATGTCAGCATTACTTACATATTTATATGTTTCATGTTTTCTATCATCAATCAATTGTAATTGTTATGTTTTGTTATCATGCCCTCTTTGGCCCTTAATCGGACTTAATAAATTTATCTTATCTTATCTTATCTGTAGCACTGGCAAAGCGACATATAGATAAGAAAATATGATATTTGGAATAGGTGTACCCGACACAGCTCACATGACAAGCAGAAATTTATAAAAACCACAATCGACAACCACCAGCAACCTTTAAGGAGGCCAGTTGGTGCTGCTCGCCGTTCTGAAATTGGCCCATGGTCTTAATAAAATGCATATAATTCAAACCCAGTCTTGAAAAAGTCACAGATAGACCCCCTTCTTAAACAAGGAACAGAAAACACCAAAAAGACGAGTACAAACAAAAAGTTTACATGCCTGTTATGCCTGTGTATAGAATACATGTATCAGTAAATTTGACGATTTTTTTTTTCAGTATATGAAGTATTCAAGAATGTGGCTGAGAAATATGACCTTATGAATGATGCGATGAGTGGTGGCATTCACAGACTATGGAAAGATCACTTTATTAGAAGACTTGGACCAACACCAGGAACAAAACTGATAGATGTTGCAGGTGGAACTGGTAAATCTGTAGTTGTTTTACTTTTAATGTACTTCTTAATTCAATTAAAATTAAAAACTCTTTTAATGAAAAGCATGTACAGGTACATACATGTCAATCTAACTGATGTTTTAAAGATGGATTTGCTACAGTTTGTTTATATATATATTTTTTATTTGTTGGTACATGTAAAATACAAAACATTGATATTTATTGAAATAGAAAAAAAAATTAAACTGTGAATTTCTTATAAGTTTTTAGTTTGACTTTTGTCATCATGACCTTTTTACAAATTGGATAAAACATTTAAGCAATTGACAAGTAAAACTTTGGAATTCTTTTTCAGGTGACATAGCATTCAGATTTTTAAAATACCTTGACACAGCTGTTGGTCAAAACCCAGACCTTTCAGCCTCAAGAAATATAGATATAGATGGTTTTCAGCTCAACATTGATGAAAATTTATCATCTTCATCATCTTCTTCTGATGAGGAAGATCATGTGACACATCATGTGACAGTGTGTGATATAAACCAGGAAATGTTGAATGTTGGTAAACAAAGAGCAAAGAATTATGGGATATCTACAGGTATTTTGACAATAAGTATTAACCTAAATATGATAATACCATCTTCTGTTCACTACATTACCATGAGGGTTTTGATATGGTCCTTTTCAAATTCAATGTAATATAGCATGTCAGAGATTTGCTCTTTACTTTCATACAAATAACACAAATCTATATTTATTGCTTTGTAGACATGCCTGCAGAAACAAAACTACATTCTGAACAAAAATATTAACACAGAAAGCTGTATAAATACATGTAACCAGAAAATATAACTTGACACTTAAATCATGATGATTTTGTAGTTAATCTTAATGTACTTGGAGTAACATAACATTTCAAAAACTTATGAACAAATTTTTACATCTCCATTTATCATTAGGTATTGACTGGCTAAAAGGAAATGCTGAATGTCTTCCACTAGACGACAACTTGTTTGATGCTTATACCATTGCATTTGGAATCAGAAACTGCACACATATAGATAAGGTTTGTATTATAGACTGTATGATATTTAAATTCATTTGTTAATTGTTAAACTTGTAACTTATAATTGAGTTCCTGTGTACAGAAGTTCTATGAAGGTTCAGTAAAAAAAAAAAGGTAGATAAAAACCATAAACTGTAAACCAATTTATTTTCGCGGCTACTTTGCGATTTGTCGTAAAATCAGTTCTTTCACATTAAAAATGAGTAAATCTGCGATGATTTATTTTCATGAATTTCTCTTCTTTGCAAAATACACGAAATAAATTGCCTGCAAAAAATAGTTTGCTTGCAGTATATTAAGCCGTTTCACATAATAAGTGCATGTGTCCAATCTCTGTAATTCACCAGCAATTAAAAAATCCAATATGAAAAAAAAACAACAGTGGTTGCTGCCTGTTTAATTGCAATAGACTCAAGAATAAAAACAAACCATTCAATTGGAAACCAATCCTATAAATACTCAATGAAAAACCCCTTTTTGGACATAGAACAAATATTATAAGGATGGCAGGTACAAACATAAGCTTTGTCAAAAATTTCTGGCTTAGGACAAGGACATATGAAATTCAGCATGTTCAAACAACCTTCCCTCAGTCATGTCTGTTGACAAACTTAAATGAAGCACAAAACTGACAAAAGAAAAATCAACAATCAGTTGGAAATTTAGCCTAAGACAACCCAAGACTTAAAGAGAACAAAAACAATAAAGCTAGTCTTAGGATTGCTAGCTGTTAGTGAAGCATCTATCAACTCATGTAAAAAAACTGATCATATATTGAATCATGATCATTATAAAAATAGTTAATTATTTTGGAAATGAAAGTCAATTGTTGTAGCATTACTTTTTTAAAGTCAATACTTGTTGAAAAAATAACTTAAAATAAGAATAAATTTAATTGACAAATAATGAAAACAGTGCTTTTAAAAACATTTCTTCAATGATTTAAATCTGATTTCTTTACGTTTTATTGTATTTCTAGGTGGTGGAGGAAGCCTACAGAGTATTAAAACCAGGAGGCAGATTTATGTGTTTAGAATTCAGTGAAGTTAAGAACCCTTTACTAAGAAGGTATTGTTATGAAAATATTTTCTTGAAATATTCATTTGTACCCTTGTAAAATTTTCAAGTCTCCATCAAATAAATGTATAGATATGACACTAGCAAAACATATCTAAAACTTTCTCTGCAAAGATTGTTGTATTTCAACTTTGAGTCAAATTTACTGTTGGAATGTTATGTTTTGCATCGCAATAATTTTTGCCTTAATATTGATGTGTCATTATTTATTACACATAAAAAAATATCGAAATAATATTGTTTTGTAATATTTGTACTATTGTCTTTGAGGGCTAACAATGAATTTTTAAAAATAAAAACCATGAGAAGATTGATACCCATGTCAAATGACAGTTATTTTCAAAAATAACATTTTAATATCAAAAGCACAAAATTGGAAACATATGGAATTATTCCCTTTAACAGCATATGTTTTAAAATTTAGATATCAAAAATTTGAAATCTTTCTCCAGTCTTTTTAAACCAACCATCAATTAAGACTTTTCCAGTACCATAATATATTCTTTACTCTTGTAGTGTATATGACAACTACTCCTTCCAAGTGATTCCAGTGATGGGACAGGTGCTTGCCAGAGACTGGAAATCCTACCAGTACCTTGTAGAAAGTATCCGACAGTTTCCTAACCAGGTATGTGTAAGTAACAGGACATGTGTATGACAGTTCTTTTGATTCCAGTGATGGGACAGGTGCTTGCCAGAGACTGGAAATCTTACCAGTACCTTGTAGAAAGTTTCAGACAGTTTCCAAACCAGGTATGTGTACATAACAGGACATGATTTTGATTCCAGTGATGGGACAGGTCCTTGCCAGAGACTGGAAATCCTACCTGTACCTTGTAGAAAGTATCAGACAGTTTCCAAATCAGGTATATGTATGTAATAGGACATGTGCATGACAATTATTCTGACTCCATTTATGGGACAGGTGCTTGCTAGAGACTGGAAATCCTACCAGTACCTTGTAGAAAGTATCAGACAGTTTCCAAACCAGGTATGTGTATGTAACAGGACATGATTTTGATTCCAGTGATGGGACAGGTCCTCGCCAGAGACTGGAAATCCTACCAGTACCTTGTAGAATGTATCAGACAGTTTCCAAACCAGGTATGTGTATGTAATAGGACATGTGTATGACAATTAATATTTTGATTCCAGTGATGGGACAGGTCCTTGCCAGAGACTGGAAATCCTACCAGTACCTTGTAGAAAGTATCAGACAGTTTCCAAATCAGGTATGTGTATGTAACAGGACATGTGCATGACAATTATTCTGATAGGTGCTTGCCAGTACCTTGTAGAAAGTATCAGACAGTTTCCTAATCAGGTATGTGTATGTAGCAGGACATGTGTATGACAGTTATTTTGATACCAGTTATGGGACAGGTAAAGACTGTAAATCCTTTTAGTACCTTGTAGAAAGCATTCAAGAGACAATTTCCAAACCGGATATAGATGTTAGCATTAACTGTAGATATAATTGTTTTATCCTATAAATTTTTACAT
This sequence comes from Arcuatula senhousia, assembly GCA_963971305.1. Lineage (NCBI taxonomy): Eukaryota > Metazoa > Mollusca > Bivalvia > Mytilida > Mytilidae > Arcuatula > Arcuatula senhousia. The sequence goes on from OZ020308.1 coordinate 34,892,694, forward strand.
CAACTTTTATGTATTAAACAAAAACAAAACAGTTGGAAAATTATAAATAATGCTAATGGTTAGGAAAAAGATTGCACTGGAAAAAAGTCTTTCACTTTTATATACTAATAATTTATGAAAGGATATGGAGTAAATGAACATGAGACCACAACACATATGTTAACTCCAACTGCAATTAATTTTTATGAGCTGTATGGCCATTTCGGAAAATTATTCCTCATCAGCAGCACTAGAAATCCACAATTCAAAAGATGTTCAAAATGCTAAAAACCAAACAAAATCCAAATATATATAGCCAAGGGCTTAGATTTTAGAATTTACATAAATGTAGGTAGTGATTAAAAACAAAGTGTACACATGAGAAGTTATCTCATGTACAAGTACACCATATCTAAAAAATAAAGAGCATACATCTTAAACGGGGGGAACTGTTCTACTAACTCCACACTGCATAAAAGGCATACTCCTGTAATAAATAATTTATGAAAGGATATGGAGTAAATGAACATGAGACCATAACACATCTGTTAACTCCACCTGCAATTAATTTTAATGAGCTGTATGGCCATTCGGAAAATTATTCCTCATCAGCAGCACTAGAACCCAAACAAAGGAAATCCACAATTCAAAAGGTCTTCTGGTCTTGTTGCCAATGAAATTCAGTTAAATTGTTGTAAATGATGATAAAAAGTTAAAATAACATGACGTTTAAGTACCACTTTGTATAAGAACCATGCAAAAAGCGATTCATGGGTGGAAAACCTACACCACTTTATTTTTGATATGTTACTCCTACTAGCACCCTGATTCGATATTTTGTACTCTTTTTCCAAACAAGCGATGGTCCAGAGAGAAAAAAATATATAGAATGCATTGGAAAATGAGTAAGAAAGGGAGATAACTCTTAAAACTGTCAATAATTTCAATAGAAACCATTGTAACAAAATGACAAGATTTCTCATAGGACCAGAAAGTTATGTGCAAATTGTTATTTATTTCTTATTTTGTATACTATGAACTATCTTTTGTTAAAAATAAACCACTGTAGCCTTTTTATCGATGAATCACTTTTCTTCAATTTTGCATGATTCTTAGGTGGAGTACTACTTAACTACATTTTACATGCTTTATGCTGAAATGGTGCTTACATTTGCATAACATATTTTTCTGTCATTACCCACCACTTTGGGTTAGAAAATTCTCAGTACTCTAATGCCTATCCACAGTGTATGGGGTACTTCGGTAATTTTGTAGTTAACCTTTCTTATCTTATAATAAACAATCTATTTGTACTTGCAGGAAGACTTCAGTGCAATCATTAGATCAGCAGGGTTCACTATGGTGTCCCATGAAAACTTGACATTTGGTGTGGCTGCTATTCATTCAGGATTTAAATTATAACAAAAATGTATAATGTATTTATTGTTTTGTACAATGTATTGAGGGAAAATAAATGTTGTGTATAGTTTAATGCTATCTTAGTTTTATAAATGATCAATCTCTCATTTGTCAAAGAAGAATAGACAAAACAAGACAAAGACATAAAATGGTTTTGCTTTTGTACAGGCATTTCAAAAGAAACAGTGGATTAAAACAAATGTTAGGTGCGAAGCCTCTCATTCCATTGTAATCTTAGGGTACGGTAGTAATGCAAAACTCACTTACATTTAAAGCTTACATCAAAAACAAATAGACAGCAACCACAAACTAAATAAAAAATGCTTCCTGTGAGGGATTATGTCCCTTTAAAGAGGCCAAGTAAAGATCATTTTATTTTTTTATATTTCTTAGATTTTATACTTGCCAAAAACCAAGTTTTGTGGGTATATAGGTTTGTCCACTTATCTGGTATGGGCAACATATTTGTACAGTTTGGTGGATGTGTTTTTCAGCAAACAATAGGTATCCCAATGGGCACAAATTGTGCACCATTGCTTGCCGATTTGTTTCTTCATTCATATGAAGCAGACTTCTTACAATCACTTCTAGACAAAAAGGACCGCAAACTTGCTTTATCCTTCAATCTAACATTTCGTTATATTGATGATGTCCTGTCACTAAACAATCCTCGATTTGGTGACTATTTACATCTCATATATCCGAAGGAACTTGAGATAAAGGACACTACAGATTCTAGGAGGTCCGCTTCATATTTGGATCTATTTCTCGAAATTGACACACAAGGAAGGCTTTGTACAAAGCTCTATGACAAACGTGATGACTTCAACTTTCCAATAGTTAACTTTCCCTTTCTGTGTAGCAACATTCTGTCCGCTCCAGCATATGGAGTTTATGTATCACAATTGATTCATTATTCCAGAGCATGTGGGGAGTACAACGACTTCCTTGATAGAGCTACAGGGCTGACAAGTAAATTGTTAACACAGGGGTATGTTGCTCCCAGGTTGTTGTCATCACTCAAGAAATTTTACGGACAACATCATGTGCTTGTATACAAATACAGGATTTCTGTATCTCGGATGAGCACAGATGTTGGTTTGACATAGAGTTTTGTAATGTCATCCCTTCCGGATTTGACCAACACTTAATCGTTCTTTGGCAACGTGACGGGTGTGCTATAGCAAGCAGGAACTGCTTACTCTTCCAGAGCACCTGAGTTCACTCTCGTTTCGACTTGAGTTCACGTTGCTGAATGCAGTTTTGTTGTTATCTTTTTGTGTGTTTTATGTTGTTATGTGGTTTGTTTTGTTGTGATGATTTTTTGTCTGCCGGATTTGTCTTTGTCTTTTCGGTTTTATGATACTGATTACCCCTTTGGTACACCTTTGCTTCTCTCCTAAACAACTGGCAGGATTTTGTTGAAACTTTATTAGAAAGAAATACATTTAATATATGGAGATGTGTACGAAGAAATTTCATCAGATGCCATTAAGAGGGATATAATGGGATAAAGTGTTTAATGATAGACCTCATAAGTGCAACTCCCCCTAAATCACCAAATGCAATTTTAAGAAACTTTAGATGAAGGAAGTACATCATATGGAGATGAGCATGAAGAAATTTCGTAGCTCTCGTATATCATTCAGGGGAGATAACTCAATTTTTTTTTACACTATAGAGTCAAAGGTATCCTTTTGTAAGCTTGCTCACAGTATTCCTTGTGGGTCTTTAAGGGGAGAGTAGATAAAAAAGGGGGTGTATTTTAAATTAGTATTCCAGATACCTGCATGTGGAATTAAGTGAAAGAAAAATGCATATCATATTGAAATGTACCTGGTACGGTCAATAATGCGTTAGTGGGTGAAAGATACCATTCCCTGATGTATATTTTACTTGGCAATAATAATGTCATGGTATGTTATACATGATTTAAAATTCTAGCGAGAAGATATTTGTTAATTACTGTGGGTTCATTTAATTTCTTGATTACCAATTTTCGTGGTTCAATGAAAAAGGATCAGTTTGTGGATTCATGGTTTTGAAGACTGCAGCATACAGATCAATGTTAAATTTCCTTTTTGTGGGGCATCAATTTTCTTTGGTAAAGGCCACCTATGAAAACCACAATGTTAATTGCTGTGGGAAAATTGATACCCCATGAATAATGATGAAATTACAGTTCATGAAAAATTGATTTATTAGAAAGATCCATAGTGTCAAATGAAAAGATAACTGTTAATACATGTATATGTAAAATAGAATGATAATAGGTGAGAATTCCAAGATAACTGTTTACCAAATGTAAAATGGTATGTTCCGTAGTGAGAGAAAATTCAAGTGAGAAGATAACTGTTTACTGCTTGAACATGTATGTAAAATGGTATGATCCATAGTGAGTAGAAATTCAAAAGTGAGAAGATAACTGTTTATTACATGTAAAATGGCATGGTCCATTGTGAGAGAAAATTCAAGTGAGATGATAACTGTTTGCTGCTTGAACATGTATGTAAAATGGTATGATCCATAGTGAGTAGAAATTCAAAGATGAGAAGATAACTGTTTATTACATGTAAAATGGTATGGTCCATTGTGAGTGAAAGTTCAAAGGTGAGAAGATAACTGTTTATTACGTGTAAAATGGTATGATTCATAGTGAGTAGAAATTCAAAGGTGAGAAGATAACTCGAATAACTGTTCACTGCCTGAACATGTATGTAAAATGGTATGATCCATAGTGAGTAGAAATTCAAGGGTTAGAAGATATCTGTTTATTACATGTTAATTGAAGTGTTCAGTGATGAGTGAAAATTCTAGTAAGAAGATAACTGTTAATGTCATGTAAAATAGTATGTGTCATAGTGAATGGAAATTAAGGTGAGAAGATAACTGTTTACAGCATGTAAAATGGTATAATCCATGTTGAGAAAAAATTCAAGTCAGAAGATAACTGTTTATGGTATCAGGCCCGAGTACACAATTAATTTTCCCTCTTTGTTCAATATAGCGAAATTTTACTTTACCAAAAAAAATCATGGCTATAACTTTATATTTAGCTATATTGTACCTATTGCCAATATGCCCTCAATAATGGAAAAATAAGAAAAATTGCATATATTCAACTTTTTTGACAAGTGAAAACTATAAGGCCCTAGAGGGGGTCAGTTCCGAGAGCTTCCGAAAAGAAAAAAATCCCCCCTTTTTGTCATTTCAAAATTCACATAAAGCATCTTCACTTCATTTCTAAAACATCTTGCTAGTGTTCTGTGACCCCTTTCCTTTGAAATGAGACCAAATTCAACTACAAAAATTAAAGAGAACAGGTTGAAGCAAATTCTTTTCTAAGGCACTATTTTTAATAGGAACTATATTTATTAATATACATTATTTTTTAATTTTGACACTGAATAAAATACAAATGCATCAATTTTGATTTGCTTTATAGTTTCTTTTTGTTTATATCATTACCATGTGCAAAATTTATTTGAGATTGACTTTTTATTAATTTATGTGTAACGCATAAGGCAATAGTATGCATAAAATTCCACTTATTGATTGAATGAATGGGTTGTGCAAAGGTTTAATCTGATTGGATATTGATGAATGGTCTGACTGACGTTGCACGCATTGGGCGTCCCAATGTGAAGATTTGTGGGTTTTGTTAACGATTGGCTTGTTCTATTCATGACAACCTAAAAATTTTCATTGTTGTGTATGCACACTTACACATTGTTGTGTATGCACACTTACTTTACGCTACAATCGAAAGTCCATAGTTAAATAATATGGGTTGTAGTTATAACATGAGGATGCACCAAGTCCAAAAGTAATGACTATTTTACATCCAAGCCTTCAAAATATGTCTAGTAAAATTTAAATACATTTTGTGCTTTTAGATCCAAATAGGAAACATTTTTATGCTATTTAAAATAGAGTATCCCTATTGGACCCCTTCAACAATCTTTAGATATGTACAAATTTTGAGCACAATGTTTTCATCGACTTTGGTGGTCTAGTGGATATGAAGGTAGACTTTGAATGGTGATGACCCTCGTTCAAATCTTATCAAGAACTAAGTTATTTTTAATCTTCCCAAAAATATTTTCTTATGTCTGACTTAATGAACATTACTTAAAATTGTGCTTTGAAAAACAAGTGTTGAAAAAGTAGAACGGGGTATTCCAAGGGGTGATCTGGCTCAGATCACCACTGATAGAACAAAGGAGCTAGGATGAAGCCCACAGAGCAATAAAGATGTACATGTACATGTGTACCCTAGGTGACTGACAAGGGTGGCTCTCATGCCGGGGTTTTCAGGTCAGAATACATAAAGCCTGACCTTAGAGCATAGTAGACCAATGTGTGTGGAAAATGCTAAAATTTATTGTGCCTTTGTTTCCCACCTCAACCCCATATTTCCCACCATTTCATGACCATTGTATCATATTTTTCATGTTCATTAACCTTATATAACCTTTATAGTGTTGTTATGGCAAACAAGGGGTTGCACTTAGTCGTGTTATGCATACCCCTATATAATTAACCATTCAGAAAGCTGTGTACCAAATTTGAAACCAATCCCTTCAGAAGCCGAGAAATCAGTAATGAAAAGTTGTCAAATTTTTACCCTTTAAAAAGTCATTCAGCTCAGAAAGCAGGAAGTAGATGCACAGCTGACCTGGAAAGGAAGGCATAATACAACTCTTCTTAAAATGTGGATCTAATTTGAAATCAATCCCTTCAGTAGAAGCCAAGAAATCTCTTTTGAAAAATTGTATAATTTTTACTCTTTAAACTAGAATGGCAGTCTTCCAAGAAAGACATATATCACCTGCATCTTAAAATATTCAGTTGACAGGAAGTTGATGAGTTACAGGCATTAAAGCGCTTTACATCATATAGTACTATAGGAGGAAGCTATATACCAAATATCGAAAGTTAGTTGCCAGGGAAACTGCGAAGGAAGTTTTTGTGACGCAGGATGCTGGAAGCTTTGCAGGAGACATAAAAAGTCTGTAAGCTTGAAAAACAGGAACTACATGCAGGACTGACCTGGAAAAAGAAGGCAAAGTACAACTCGTCATGCTGAAGCTATGTACCAAATTTAGAATCAATCCCTTTTGAAGAAGCTAAGAAATCTGTTACAAAAGTGTTGCACACATACAAGATGATTGCAATATAGCCCCCCTCTGTCACAATGGGGTATTAAACTTACTCACTTTTGTCATAAATGTACAAATCCATGCAAAACATTGCAATCCATTAGATACATTACATGTTTTGAACTCTTCAGGGGCACTCTTTCCAGGATGATTTAAAAAGGTTATTGTTTGAGGGAAAATATATTCTGACAATATTCAAAACAAAATCCCTGAAAATAGCAAATTTATTAAAGACCACACACTTTTAAAGATTTATTTGTTTTATTTCATATCAGCTGTTTCAGATCAAAATTTTACACCATAAGGTCAAACATAATGATGAGAACTATTTGTTTTATATTTCAAGATAAATAAATTAAGAAAAAATAAATTTTGTTCTAACATAGGCTATAAAGAGACGCTTATTGTGATATTTATTATAAATATATGATGGGCGAGGCTGGAATGGGGGGGGGGGTTCTTAAGTCTGTCCCCTTCTCATCCTCCAGATCCTTAAGCCCCACTTTGGCTCTTATCTACCCCCACTTTATCATACTGTTCTCTTATTTTGGATCTCTGATCCCACCCCACCCCCCCCCCCTACCCCCTCCCTTGACCACCATTCCCAGGTCCTCCTTTCCAGCCCCACATAAAATACAAGTAAAATCAAAGTTATAATATGATTTTTTTTCACTTTTCCAGAAACGTCAATTTTTTATGATACTTGATTGTCATTTTTCATAGACTATTGAATACACAATTAAACATTACATGTAGCCTTATTAGAGAGACACAAAGAGCTCTTAAATGAAAACAATACAGATGCATAACATGTGCAATACACATTCAACTTTACATTTGCTTATTTTGAAAATAAATTACATCTTATATTAGTTTGGTACAAGAATAGAATATATGATTTTTGTAAAATATATGAACAATCATACATGTAATAAAAGTTTAATATACATCTTTCTAGAATTTATTTGAAACATAAAATTGCACTTTAATTTAAATACATAAGGCAATGTTCATGTTTTGTAAAAGGAAGCATACTAGGGTTGAAACCTGCCACCCATTTGTTTATTAAAGATTTTTATTTTGTATTGTAATGCTATTTTCTTTATTTGGCCACTTAAATCCTGGACTCTATATAGCCCCTCCATACTTTTGAAAATTTCTGTGTTCACCCCAACTTTTAGAAATTCTGATTTTAAAAATAAATTATCACAACAATTGAATATGAAAAGAAAATTCGCAAATAATTTGAAGCACTGGACAAGAACAATTTGTATGTCTTTTTTAAGCTGATATAAAAACCTAGATATCATCACCTTCCATCCCAATTAGTTCAGCTGTCCCAAAAACTTTTCATTACAACTTTTTGGCAAATTATGTTCATTGCTTGCCAATGTCCTTTAAAATTCGCCTGCCCACCCCATATCCTAAAGAAACTGGATGAGCATCTAGGAATTATTTTTAGTTTAGTTGGCCTTATCTGGACAATTACAAATCAAGTTTCAATATCCACACTGAGATTCAATTAATTAGAAGTTACATTACATACAAAAAGTCAATTCTGCAAATGTATGAAACTCTAATGTACTTAAATTTCTAAACAAATTTTGGATCCATATATATTTTTCAAGCTATAAGGATTGTCTTTTAATTTTTATAGATGTGAGGTTGTGTTTACAATATTCAACTTACAATTGAACATCAATAGCACTTTAAAAAACATATACAGCAGTAGCAAAGATTTTAATTTTGATATTAATTAACAAAATAAAAAGCACTTTGATATTAAAATTTTTTTTACACACTTTACTACAATATCAAAACTAAGGGCGTTTTCTATTTTTTTTAAACAAATAAAATCATTTGTTATTGTTCTAATTTAAGATAACAGTCAAGTATATTTTAAATTTATGTGGGACAGGGGGGATGTAGTTTTTTATTTTTATATTGGTGGGGGGTTGAAATGCATTTTTTGTGGATGTGTAATGATTTTTTTTTATATTGTTGGGGGGTCTTGAACAAAGTGCGTCCCCCCTCCCCCACATCAATATAAATGGAACAGCCCTTACTGTAAACATACAATGTACTTATTTTCACAGGTACTAATTTTCACGAGTTAACAATTTTACCTAAGTTCACAGGTATTTGATTTTGTGTTTTTTATTACATATTTTACTAACTTCAACCATATCATTTCTTTTAACAGGTATTTAATTTTGGGAAAGATGACTGACCACGAAAATCCATGAAAATAACCAATTTAACATGTCATAATTTTTTCTAAGAAATTCCCAAAAATTACCTTCTACCTAAATTGAAAGAGCAATACTTTGTTTTCTTCAACCAATCCTCATATTTTACAATAAAAAAATATAATAAATATGCATGAACATATGTCAACAACAAATAAAATCTACGATTTAAATAAATAACATAAATACTAAAACAGTAACAAACGATAAAAACAAGACAAGATACAAACATATGTCTCACTTAACAACAAGACACCCTTAACTACAACAGGAAGTAGTGGTCCAACATGTCTTAATTAATACAATGTTAATACAATGTTATTGTTTTTATTGGAATTAATGCTGTGCAGATTTTGGGAATTTTGTAGTAAAGGAGCTATCATCAAGTAAGAGATAGCTTTGTTTCAATAATTTTCTATATATTCAATTTAATGCTTAATCTGAAGGGGACCGATTCTGTGTCTTGCCGAGTGATATACAGACAATATCTTTTAACTTTCACATAATATAAAGATTTATTTTTGAACTACATAAATGAAACATCAATTTTAAGGTAAATTTGACGTTGGAAATAAAACACCATTAATATCATATCCACATTCATCACAATAGAGGCAGATAATCTACACATAGTCATCAATAAAAATAAAAATTAACAAATAAAATATCAACAATCAGAGAATTACAACATATTTGGATTTAGACTTAGAAATCTAGCAGCCATCAATTTAAGTGCACCATAAATGATTTTTTCCCCCTTGTTTCTCATAAATTAATATGATGTCGGTAGAAACATAACATTATGCATTTTTTACAGATCATTATTTTTTTCAAAAACAGATAGTGATGAAATTTTTTAAATTTTACTATAACAATAAATGTTCTTTGAAAGGATGAAAAATTCTCCCAGCAATTTCAAAATATGGTTTTATTGGCTTTGTACAGACTTTTCTGGTCATTAACTCACTACTCCATTTTATTAAAAACATGATAATACATGTAAAAACAAAACTAAATCAATGATTAAAATTTTAAAAATCAAATAAATCAATAGGATTTAATTAAATATATGTTTTAGAAACCAAATGCATTTTCACCACAATAACACTTCAGACATCTAAATATCAATTATACACAACTTCACACATATAATAACCAAACTCTACCATACACGAATCTCAAATTCACACAATCTACATGTATCTAGCAATAAAAATACCAGTAAAACCTCGAAGAGCAACAGGAAAAGGGAACCAGATCTTTAACTACTATTTATAGCAACATCTATTTATAGCTGGGAAACTGAAGCACATATTTCTGGTCCAAGAATAATTTGTTACAATTACAATATCAAACATGTGTGATATGTTCATGGTTTCCATAGCAACTGTACTGGTCACCAAAGCAACTGGAACCCGTTTTAGTTCTCCGAACTTGCGACAGGACACAACATTTAGCTAGCTCGGTGATAAAGCTGAATTTTACAGTGCTGCACAACATAATGTTCACTTTTTAATCTGAAATGAAAAAAAAAGCTAATTAAAATTACAAGTATAAGAAACAGCAAAACATTACACTGCAATGCTGAAACTTGTATCTGTATTGAGTTAAAAGAAAATTAATATTCAAACAATGAATCCTTATTTTCACTGCATAAACTTATAAATTGTAGTCATATTTAATTTTTAAGTTCAAGATTCATACCACTTTAGATTATATAAGTCCAAAAGCTACTAAAGACATTAAAACATTTTGAAATATTTTTGCTGCAACTACATGTATCATGTACTTGTATAATTGCAATTGTAGCTTATTGCTTCCTTCAGAATTAAACATTTCTTTTTTATAATACTTTTTTCTCTTCTTAAAATGCAAAATAAGTCTTCTTCAAAGCAAGCATAGCTTATTTAGCTGAAAGTTTACAAAGTTTTAATACTCTAATGTTACAATTAGCAAGCACTATCTTTAATATGTAATGTAATTCAAAGCTTTGGGTATAATAAATGGGGGTACTTTTTATGTCAAAGTAACATCAACTGTGCTTTTAGCATTAAAGCTGCTCTTTCAATCATCAAGTCCTAAGTTGTATTTTATATACATGTACTATTTTTTTAATCCTGTGCATGTTTTCAAAAGGGTCAATACCTGTAAACTTGAACCATGCATAACTCACAATAAACAATAACTCACTACAAAACAGGGATGTTAATATAAAAGTTTATACAATCCTCAAGATATTAATTGGAGAAGAAAATGATGGAAATGTTTTAAAACAATGCCTTCTTTAATAAAGGGCCCTTAGATTCTAATTCTAACAATACATAACATTAGTCTTAAAATCATCCAACTTATGCATTTATAACAAATCTCCATTCAACTATGGTTAATAATAAAAACAATGGTTGGGATACAAGCATCAAATGACATGCTTGTCTTACCCACAATAAAATGGACTGGTCTGTTTTACCTATTACATAAATGGGTCATTCTCCCATGGTGGTGGCATAGGAAAATCCTTCAAAAGCAATAACTAATATGAACTCAAGTGATTGTTTTCATTCCAAAGTATAGTATACCGGTAAATGTACGTACATATCATTTCATAATTGTTTTTTTTTTACTTTGTCTCCTAAGACGTTGATAGATGTGTGGCCTAAATTTGTTGCAATGGTTTTCTAAGTGAACAAAATTTCATGAAAATCAAACTTCCACTTTGCAAGCAATCAGCTTGAACACATACTGTAACCTGGAAATTTTTGTGTCATTTTTTTTTCAGTTGGACTACTGAAATACAAGTTTTGAAACATTAACATTTTTATCTGATAATATCATGATTACATAGATGGGAACTTTAGCAACATGACGTCAAAATTCTACAGAACAACCACATGAAAATGGAACAAACAATGCAAAACCTAAGAAAAACTTCTACAAAAATTACAAACTGTACTGTAATACATTTATATAATTATCTACATGTATGACAGAGAAAATGGTTAACATTGTTATCTTTTTACATGTTGTAATTCTACAAGAAAGAACTATGTTAAGATTGTATAAATAAAATTACACCTGTACAAGATAATTCTACAAGACAGTAGGCTGTGTCAATGTTAATATACATCTCATAATGTTAATGTAACATTCTAGGCTCATACTTATAAATTGAAATATGAGAAATGTTTTTAAAAATCTTAACCCTAAGGCTTGCATGTTTATACACTAATTTTTTATCCAATCTATGAAAGAGGGGGGTCATTTAATGTTCGGGACAGTCCGTACTTCTGTCTGTCCCAAATGTTGCAAGATGGGGCTTTATGTCTTTTAGACAAATTTTTGTTTTCCTTTTACATGTATTTTAAAATGTTCAAACTTATAAAGAACATAATGGTTGTTATGGTCAAACTATTTGTCAGTGGCTTGAGCAATCTCAAAATTGTTAACACTTTGTGAACAAACATTTGATTGTTTAACAGAATGTTACATTACACAATACAAAGAATAAGCACAACATCAATGGTGATATAAGTCAGAAATTCATGGTTAGTATTGATCACTGTGGCTTTGATAACCTCGTGGCTTTATTGCAAGTTCCGAACACAGCTTTATACAACAACATTCTGTTTTCATGTCTGATTTTTTTCATTTTTTTCTACTTATGTTTTAGCAGGACCCCCTTTTTAGGTTGAAACATGCATTTATAAACAGACTTGTTTAAAGATAAACGTGTTAAAGACTACCATCAGAAGTCCACTGATGCTACACATATGACAAATGTGAAACTATATTTTGAAGAAACTAAATAAACCTAAACATGTGACACATTTTCTTTAAAAATAATTTAAATTGGTTCAATTGGTTTCATTACCTTTTTACTTGAGAGGTCAAATGATGTCCTGACATTTATGTTCTTTCATATGAGAACATATTGGTATAGAAAATTTATTCAAAATTAAAGAGAAAATACAAGTTCTTAAACTTTTCTGTTTCCATGTTTCACAATCTTCAAAGTTTGTCTTTTCTGAATAGAGAAAATTTTACTTGACAAGTAAAGCCATGAGTATCAATAAAGTTACTCAAACCGTGCAGAGTCACTCACTGGTTGTCGTGGAGAATCCGTATTAAATTCTGCATCCTGGTCCTGTGGTTAAAACACACACATGATCGTTAAAGTCTGGGTGTGATGAGAATGTGGAAGCCATGATAAAGTTACCAAGAGAAACAACTTCCTTTTTTAAGACTTAAACTGAGAACTTTTTCAGCAAAACAAACAAAAAACACAGTGGCACTTTAAATTGCCACAATAGGCTACAAATTCAATGAAAATAATTTTTTTATGCATCTTCATTTTTGTCCTTGGTTTTTATTTATGTTATGCTGGAAAAAATTGTCAGTGACATGAAGGTTTTTAGAGTTGTAGATTTGTTTTTAGTTGTAAGATTGACTTACTGGGAAGTTTAATGTCGTGACTATACCTAGATAAAGGTCTGCAGCGACAAGTGTTGTGAGATGTTTTTCTTTATTTATGTATATGTGTGTAGGAAAAATGCAAAGTCAGTCCCTTGAATTTCATTGATATTTTATAAATGAAAATTGTCAACCAAGTGAAAATGATGAGAAAGATTTTGATGATTTGTGCGAAACACAAGATCAAAAGCGTGGATTCTAATTAGCAAATGAATCACATCTAAATGATCGTAATCTTAACATACATTTCCTAAATACTATAGATAATTTTAAAAATGTTTATATTAATAATTTTTGGTTATAAACAAGACATATCAAATAAGTGTCAGATCTAAACTCTCAACAGTCAAACAAAATCTACAATTTTCCATGTAAGATTCAAGATACAATGTGTAATCTTTTACAATAAACATGTAAATTGTATACATGTAATGTTGAATGCACATTTTTTTTATGTAAACTTGTCACTCAGTGGGTTTTCAGATTAATGAATACCTTTAAATTATTCATTATTATTTCACTATAGTTAAAAAAAGGTTTCAAATGTTTAAATAAGTACAATTTCCACATTTCTTGAGATATTTATCAAGTATATGTCCTTGTTTTAATACAATTAATGTAAATATTTTTTTCTATTTTTTTTCCACCAATTATTGACCAACACTATGACTTAAATATCATTTCAGCTTGTCTAGAGTCTGTCATTTATCTCCACAAATATAACTATAATAGAAACTTAGTACATTTATTTCTTGATAAGGTAAATTGTCATCCCCCCTTTTAACAAATTAAAAGCTTCCATATACCTGATCCTCTTCCCAGCCTTCACTGGCCCCTGCCAACTGGTAATGTTTCTTTCGGATTTCTCCTAGTTTATATCTCTCTGTCTCTAGTTCTTTTTCTAGCTCCAGCACTCTCACCTACAAATCACAAGCATTTTTTATAAAGGTAATTTATATCTTCAATAGTATTACTGTAAGCAGGTAACAAATAAATACACTTTTATACCCCCTGTCCCCTAAAACAAAGGTGATAAGATTATTCTAAAAAAAAATGAAATGTGTACATCTTAATTATCTAAAAAAGATTGTGTGAAAGTTTCATGATAATTCATTGAGAGGTTTCAGAGGAGTTGCAGACAAGAGATGGATACTCCTTGTCGTCAAATGGCTAACTCAATGTTTTCCTATGGGAAACCCCAAAAATCCATCAGATCAGATTTCAAGACAGAAGATGCACATTCACATTATGTAACAAAGATTGTGTGAAAGTTTCATGAAAATCCATTGAAAGGTTAAGGAGGAGTTGAGAACCCCCTTGTCTTTAAATGGTTAAGTCCATGTTTTGCTACTAAAGTCTCCAAACAAGACTAGTCTGTTATACATGAGATTTTTCTTATAAACACTCTAAATAGTTTATTTTTCACTTTAGGCTTTGCCAAAGCCTTTGTTTGTCCTTGTCATTCTGTGTTAACTGTTTTATGTCAAGAATTGGGTCTTTCGTTGATGATTTAGGGATTGGTTTTGATACTTTTGTATTGTATTATAAGTCTTGGGCCAATGCAAGACGGTAAGCAGTGACCTATGGTCATGTTGAAGACTGCTTGCTGTTTTCCGTTGTGATTTTTTGGATTGCTGTTTGTTTATGTTTGTTGTGTCGCGTACACTTATTCCACATCTCAATATCGTCTATTTAAGACACCATTATTTTGTTGGGTAACATCAGCAGAAATTAAGACTAATTGATCTATTTTGGGGGTTATATAGGATCCAGGAAGGCCCTAGGACACCAGGCCCCCCATTTGGCGGAACATTTTGGTTGAATATATAGGAAATCATTGAAATAATAATGAAAACAAAAATTGTTAAAAAAAGTTAAACTCAATGTTTATTACTAGCATTTGGACAATAAATATAAATACCTGAGACTGCATTTCCTGCTTCTTACTCTGCATCAAGGTCAGCTTGGAGAAATCCATCAGACCTGGTCAAATATACAACAATGATTATTTAAGGTGGATCAAAACCCCACAAAGCCCCCCCCCTTTTTCATTGAAAATTTTGTTATAGTGTTACATGTGTTACTTTGATCACAACTTTGTTTGAACCATCCTCCAATACCTGGATTCTATCCTTGAAAATTTGTTGACATAAGAAAAAGAGTTTTTTTTTATCATAATTCTTATTCATTTATTATTTCCCCTTCTGCTTTACCCATTCAATTTACCTGAACACAAAAAATTTACAGAATTGGGGTTATCTTACCTTCTTTTGTAATATTAACAAAATATAAGAAAAATACTCCCAACATCAATAGCAATAATCTTTAAATGTCCTGTTACCAATAATGAAAACAATTGCAAAGTTATCCCATAAGTGAAATGTTTTACTTCACAGTACTAGGAAAATTTCCAGCTTTAAAATATTCAAATAAAGCCTCAAAGTACAGTAGACTCCGCCAAATCGGATATCGAATTTGTCAGGAAAAAATATCCGATTACCCAGGATATCCGATTTGCCATTTCAGGAGATCGAATATCAGTTTTGGTGTTGTAACTCCAAGCCTTGTCCAAGTGTTCCATGTTGAGGATGCCATCATATTATATATTTGTTGTATCATGCAAGAATAAAGGATTTAGTGAATAACTATTGTTATTTTATTAATTAATAAAGAATTTTCATCAATTTGTGTACTTATATTCCCTCCATAACATGTGTTTTACTGAGGTCGTCCATCTTTGTTGTTTACATTGTAGAAAATTTATTAATCTCTAACATGAATCAACATTTTTTCTCTGTCAATGTACGAGATTTAAAAAGCTGGTATTCATTCAAACTAAATCTAAATCGTAAAATAATGCATTTCAGGATCACATTTTCATAAAGATGTCAAAATTTGTCTTCATTTGTCAATCAAATATGAGATTATAGCAGCTCATGAATATTCAAAATGGCGACTAGTGATTTACTCACAGGATAACTCACAGGATCTGTTATGACTGTAGGACACCTCTGGTGTCCTCTTCTGTCATCTCTAATTCTTCAATACTAATACTATTAAGGTCGTGTCCGGTTATGTGTATTTTCTCTAGATATTGGTATCTCTGTGCTTGGTTTTCCCAGAATCGGTCTAATCTGGCTTCAAAGGATTTTACTGATGGTGCATTTATAACTGGTGTTGGTAGGCTGTTCCAAGTATCTACTGTTCTTTGGGTGAAGCTGTACTTTCTTATGTCTAACCTTGATCTTTCTTTTTGTAGTTTGAGATGGTGGCCTCGTGTAGTGGTATCACTGCGGGGTTGAATAAAATCTGATACATCTTGGTCGTACTTGCCAGTTATTTACAAAATGTTGATTAGCCATGTGGTTGTCCACACATCGTCTTGGATTTTATTTCAAATTTATTGAGACATCCTTTTCAAGATTGGCATCATAGTGGAGGAATATCTATTGTTTCAAAATTGAAAACCTTCAATAAAGGAAGTCAGTTGAAATGTTAGCATTACACAACTCACATGATTTGTTTACAGTCATGACGTAATAAGTACACCTGTAATTTCAATGACCTACGTGTTACCCACACACTAAATATACACAGACTTCACCACTAATAAATTTATTTTGTACCAACACCATATCATTTTGAAATATATTTTATTAGCTGTGCCAACATAGGATTTCAGAAATAACAACTTGAAAGGTTTCAAAACATTTATATTTTGACTTCCGGCATGTACGATGATCATGACAGGTGTGCAAGAAAATAAACACACAGAAGATAGATCTTTTATTGCTTAAATAAAAACAAGTATTTGAATAAAAACATCTTTATTAGTAAATACAATATACATTGTTGATTAAAAACCATAAACAGAGAGTTGAATGCAAATGTTGGTAAAAACTTATGTCAAACTTCCGGTCATCACGATCTTCTGAAATACAAAAAATATCCGATTTTTATACAAGATGGCAACATTTTGGAGGAATATTCTATTCTATTTGCCGATATATCCAATGTTCCGATATCCTATTTCCCGATCAAAAATATATAGAAAGAATAGGAAATGGTTTGGTGTTTTGAAATTCTATCCCATTTGCCGATATATCCAAGTAGCCGATATCCGATTTCGTGGAGTCTACTGTATTAATTTTGTAACATTTCATTCATTATTTTATATTTTTCTCTTAAAATTATTATCTAAATTACCTTGTTCATCAATAATCTGAGAACCTTCCCTTGCTGACCCTACAACTTTTCCTGCTCCTTGGGTTACCCCCTTGGATGCCTCTGACAACAATGTCAATTTTTTACTCTTTCTATCGGCCTTGACCTTCGAGGCCACAACCAGCTGAGCTGTACTGGCAGCTATTTCGTTAGAGCACACTATTAATTCCTCAAATTTTCCTTCTCCTTTAACCACCTTGTCAGCAGCCTCCCTGGAATCAAACACAGATTGGTAAAAAAGTTCAATGAAATATCTGTATAATATAAATACTGTCAACGTACTTATTTTCACATATTACGATGTCACCAAGGTTCACAGGTACTTAATTTTGTGTATTCTGCTCATTATTCTATTAGTTTCATATATTTTATTTCATTTCACGGGTATTTAAAATCCTCATGAAAATAAGTACATTTACAGTATATGAGATATACATTTGTATATAGAGAGATATTCTACTGTATTTTTCCATTGTTCCAAGCTTGGAGACTAATTGATTTTGCTTGTGTCTCTAATTTCTTTAACATTTGATTTTTCATGTTATAGTGCTTGTTCCTCTTATTGTTTGCACATTTTTTTTTCATGTTATAGTATGTACATGTATATAGTTTCATGATGATTCAAAATTAGATAAAAGTACATACATGTATAAGCCTATGTAGAATTGCTGACAAAGCTTCTGCTCAGCACATATTTGTGTAAGCGGGCATAGTAATAATAAAACTTGCTATAGTATGATAGTGAAAATTTGAAAAAAAATACCTAAGGTTAAACTCCCTCCATTGTAAATTTGTCCTTAACTATATTTGACATGACTGATTTTTTTTATTTCTTTTGGTTTTACGCATTTTAAACATTTTATTGAAATTGTGGATTTTCATTGTTTGGGTTCTAGTGTCCCTGTCAGATGAGGAATTAATTTCCGAAACAGTAAAACCGCACATTAAAAATTAATTGCAGTTGATTTTTACATATGGGTTATGGTCTTGTGTTCATTTACTCTATATCCTTTCATAATATAGTGTTAATCCTTACATCAAGGCAGTTGCACCCCATCCCACAGCTTTGGCGGCTGATAACAAGCCTTCTGTCCATCTGTGATTCTTCTTATAAAACTCCTTCTCTGACGATGTTCCCTAAAATGATTCAACAAAATCTGTAAGAAATAGTTTAACACTAGTTAATTTACAGGGATAGGAATTAAAGATATTTTCAAGGGGCTCATATAAGGTAAGAAGCAAATTTGTTAATACTGAGGCAAAAAATAATACATTTGTACCATCAATTTGTTGTGAACAGAAATTGCAAAAGCAATAATTTGCTTATTGCCAAAATTTTTAGAAGCAAAATTTGATAATTCAGGGGCACATTGCCTCTTAGCTTGTACTTTATTTGAACCATTTTTTTTTTAAAGAAACATTTAACTCATTATTTCATGATGCACCCTTAAATTCAGATTTTCAATGATTTCAAAAAAATTATATCTCACTCTTTATAGTTAATCTGTGAAGAATGAAAGATTTTCTTGGAAGGATTAATATATTAAAATCAAGATGATTTTAGAAGAAAATGTGAAACCATGTTACTTTACTGTACACATCAATGAAAAATCTGTGAAAGTAAAAAATGACTGGATTTAGTTATACAGGAAGTAGGTAATCCAATCTAGCGATATTGCCCCTTTGATAAGTAGTTGCTGAAAAAACTTGTACGAAAAATATTCCTTCCTCATCCACCACTGCCAGCCATCTGATCATTTTATAACCCAGACAAACATTCGAGTAATATTTCTACAACATTGAGTATCTTGGGTGCAAAGGATTGTTTTGAGGAATGCTTAGAATTCTTACTCTGCCTTGGGCCACTATCTCCCTTTGTAAATCTCTAGATCTCTCTATCAGTATTCTAATGGCCTGAAATAATCAAATGTACATGTGCATTGATAATTTGATAGAGTTATAGTTTGTTTTTTTAAAATATAGTAAAACTAACTCTTTCTGCAATATTGCTATTCATTTTTGCAGTATAGAACTTTAATCTTTAAATTGATCTTTTTTTTTCAAGATAGTCAAACTTATTTCTTGTTTTCTATATTGGTATTGATTTTGCTATTTGATCAAGCATATGATGAGGAATCAAAGATAATCACCCAAAATAATTATATCAAATTCAAATGCAGAAAAAAATTACAGAAAATATTTTCATCAATAATTGAAATTCTACATAGTGCATATTCATCTGCTGTATAATGAGACAATCACAAATGGATATCAAATAATTGTGGTGTATGAAATTACGTATGTGAATACCTGCATTAGACCTGTACAAGAGTCCAGGATACTTTCATTTACTTTCAGTTCTATTCCTGTTGTTTCATCTCGAGTCTTCTCCAACATTTCCTGATAAATATAATGCCATTAATATAGAGCAATATAAGACGGGGCTCATACAGGATAACCCCAAGTTGCAAGGTTATGTGTAAAAAATTCATAGGTTGCTTTTAAGGCACATTCTCAATGAGTTCACAAGTCACTTAAACAAATTTTCAAAGGGCGATTCTAACCGAATGAAGGCCAGGAGAAACTCCTATTAAGTCTTCAGATTGCCCAGCAGGAGCTTCAAAGATCGTAACAAAAACTCTGTCAACTAAGAAAGATTATGGGTCTGTTCATTTTGAAAAAGTTTAGATTAATTTGTATAACTTATAAGTTAAATAATAATTACAAAACATGTTGAAACCTATTAATTAAAGTATGTTAATGGTATATCATATAATACAAAAAGTTTCAAACATTAAGTATTTCTACTAGAAATGTAAACATGGATATAAGTAATTCTATGAGTTGGCCAATTTGGTGTTGTCTTTTTTTTTTGTTCTACACAAATGAAAAATTTCTTACAGCTATTCTCCTTGCAGCCTCTTCTATAGCTGAAGTTGTGGAAGCCATTTCATTATCGACCAGATCACCAATTTCTTTCTCCTTGAAATCTACAGACTTAGGCACCAAATCTTCAGCCAGACTTATCATTTTCTTGATGCATTGAACAGCATGGTCTACATCTGGTCCAATATTAGCACCTTAATAGAAAAGTATGACTATATTGACTGGATGCATCGAATCAAATTTATTGTGAATGATATTAACACATAAAATCAAAATCTTCAATAAGCTGTAAATGCACAAATAAAAAGAAAATGGTCTCTTCTGTCTAGTCATAAGATTTAATGCTCCAATTTTAAACATCAATACAAATAAATCTAAATTCTAAATCTTACATGTACTAGTAAATGTAGTATAGTGACATGTACAATACATTTCCCATACTAAATAGTTTTAATACCTTTTCCGAGTGTATCAAGCACTTTAAGGCCACTGTCCCCGGCTGCTCTGCATGAACTACCCAATTCTGAAAACAGCCAATTATAAATAAGTATTGTCAACTTGGAACTTTTTGTGCTGCGATTTTTTTTGCTAAAGTTGTAACAACAAAATATCCATAAAAAATATCCCTCACTCAAATGGATTAATCTTTAAGTACATAGAAAAAGACTTGAATTGATACTTCCCTCTTTGCTCTATGGTGAAAAGTTCACTTTACAAAAATGCCAAAATATCACCAAACGAATATTACCATGTTTACAGTAAGCTCAAATATTGTGAATTATTTGCTCTGAAAATTCACTTGACACAAACCCATCCTACTATTTTTAAATAATTGAATAACTTTGTAGCTCTGGCCTTCTTAAAATTGAGTATTTTGTCAAATTTGAGAAAATTTCCTCAAAATTATTTATAGGAATTCTGTTGAAAAATTTGAGCATGAAGAAATTCTCTAATTTGTAATGTTTTATGAAACCCGGCCCAATTGTGCTAAAAATGTCCTCCTATAAAAGTCTGCCTGTTGGACTTTCCTTGCCATGACAGGTGTATTGCAACAAGCAGGAACTGCACCTTTCTGGAGCAACTGAGTTCACTCTTGTTATGACTCAAGTTTATGTTGCTTATTGCTTTTCGTTTGTTTTTGTGTTGTCTGTTTCTTTGTGGTGTTCTTGTTTAAGTCGACATATTTTGTCTTTGCCAACGCATGGACTTATGACATTCAAATACTCCAATGCTACCTCTGCTTCTCATGCAAAGACAAATGTTATCTTAATATATAATATCACTGACCTTCCCCCGCCTCAAGATTAGCAGAATGTGTGGTAGCTATCCCATGGATAACACAGTCCCCCATATGATGTGATAGTCCTGTGATGGATTTCACAAGATTGGCTAATTCTGAAATATAAATGAGATATTTTAATAGGATTTCATGAGATTGGCTAATTCTGAAACAGAAACAAGACATTCGGAATAACAGAGATCCAATATGATTAAGTAATAATTGGCCAATTCCGAAATATAAACTAGAATGGCAGTCTTCCATGCAAGACATATGTCATCTGCGTCTCAAAATATTCAGTTAACAGGAAGTAGATAAGTTACAGCTATAACAACACTTTACACCATAAAGTACTATAGGAGGAAGCTACATGCCAAAGAGGCTGTGTCATGTAAGTGCTTTCAAATCAGTGATAGAAAGTTTTTTGATGCCGCAGGACCACGACACTAGACGATGGATATTGTCAAAATGACTCCTATATGTCCCTTTTCAACATGTTGCAGGCGACATAATGAGAAAGTTCATGTAATTAATATATAACATTGAAAACCGTCTGTAGACCATGAACCATACACATACTTTTAGTCAAATGGAATATCTTCAGTAAAAAGAAGGTATTACAAAGTATAAGGTACAATAAATTATTTCAAAATTACTATAAAAGCTGAATCTCTTTATTCCAAATATAAATATATCAAATTGTTTTTATATCTCAGCTAAGTAATTTTTACTATATGTTTGTACCGTTTGAACATTAATCTGAAGAGCACCGGCCACGAGGATGAAAATTTATTGGATTATCAAATTGACATTAGTATGGTACCTGTTTTGTCATCATTGTATGTTCCTTGCATGGTCTTTAGTTTCTCCAAACTAGCTATCACTGGCTCAGTTCTCATTAAAAGGAATTCTGAAAAAGATTATGAAATGCTTTTATACTGTTGTTACTCTGTTGTTTAATTCTAAAAATAACCTTAATGATCTCAAAGTTGAAAAGTGATATGGATTCATTCATTCTTATAAGAAGATAATTAGTACTTTATATTTTCCATTATTATAATCTCAAATATGCATTATATACAACACCCAAAATACAATTTTATAAACTTTAATACTGACTATGTAAATAGGGACTCTGACACAATTAATATCGAAGTTTTCAAACAATATTTGTCAGATTCACATGAAATTTTGATATGTGAATCCTCAGATAATACTTAATCACAGTAAACAAATTAAGATCTGTATTTTTTAGATTTCTTTTAGTGTGAGTGTTCACAAAAATATTGTCGATAGACAAACAGATAAACAGACAATGTGAAAACTCTTTGACTTTTACATCTTGAAGCCAGATCCTTATATCTACAGTTCCAATGGCTACTTTTTATCTCATTTCCTTCTTTATGTGTGTGTGTGTTGGTGTTTAACGCCCTTTATTGACAGACCTGGGCCATGTACACATACAGTTGGGGAAGTCCCTTTTTTGTTAAATACAAACGGGACTCGAGGTGATCGGCTAGTGATCAATAGTGTGGTATTTAAACCAGCAACTTAGATCACTCGGCCACCCAGGCCCCTCCTTCTTAATGTGGCATGCTATATATACCTGCTGTACATTTGACTGCTATATGTGTTGGGTTTTCAAACTGGTCTAAAGCATCCTTTATTATGACCTTTCCTTCCTGGATGGCAGAACCTGTCAAAGAGAAAGATAATTAAAGTTTGTTTTTGCCAACAAAAACGATGTCTCCCCCCGTTTCCCCAAAAAGTTCTAAGTTCAAAGGACCACAACTCCCACAAACATTTGAGAATCAAAATTTCCTGGTAATATGCACAACTACATATGATGTTCTTCCTATATACCAAGTTTCATTGAATTCAGTTCAGTACTGTAGTTTCAGAGGAGTTGCGCTGACAAGATGATAAATGAGGATTTTCAGCAATTTTCTAAGTTCAAAGGGCCGTAACTCCAACAAAAATTTGAGGATCAAAATTTCCTGTCAATTTGCACAACTTCATATGGTGTCCTTCCTATATACCAAGTTTCATTGAATTCGGTTCAGTAGTTTCAGAGGAGTTGCGCTGACAAGATGATAAATGAGGATTTTCAGCAATTTTCTAAGTTCAAAGGGCCATAACTCCCACAAAAATTTGAGGATACAAAGGAGTAGAGCCACGAAGGCCTTAAATCGGCCCGGTATTTTCACTATTTTTTCAACTACTATAGCTTGTAAAAAATTTAACTAAAATATGTTAAGGTATGAACAAACTTTTCATATCTGTAAGATTTAGCAAAATATTTACACCACAGGTTTAGCCATGAGACTTTGAACAGGCCATAAAGGAGTAGGTTCACGAACCTTCATATTTGGCCCTAAAATTTCAAGTATTAGATAATCATGTCATATTTGTTGTAGATATAGTACTATGGATATATGTAAGACATATGCATTTGAAAGTTTGATTTGTGACATAACAACGTCACAGTGACGTCACAATCTTCAACATTATGCAAAAAATGTTGAAAATCTTCAGATTTTGCCATTTTTCAACGCACATTTGTGCTTAGAAAATAAAGAGCGCACTCAAGGACACCCTTCATAATTAAGTAGATTAGAATTATGACCATATTAAAGGTTTTCTGAAAATATGAAGGGTGCCCTTGATTGCGCTCATATTTTTCTTAACCAATTTAAAACCAAAAAGTAGCAAAATATGGTGAAATTTTGGATTTTTCCTTAAATTCCCCAAGTTTGACCCCTATGGTTGAAGTGGTCTTTTATAATATGTCAAAAAGAAGTTTAGAATTAGAGAAATCAAGCACATGACTATACTTACAAAGAGTTATAACATGAAATATTTAAGTTAAGATTTTTGCCAAATTGTGGGCCAAATAAGGGTGTTCGTGAACCTTCTCCTTTGAAAATTCCTCATTTTTTCACACATTTTCACTGGTTTCCCTGCATATTTCGTCAAAATTAGTATTGGCCACATTCCTCGACCATCGTAATTTTTTGATAATGAGTTCATAATATCATAATACACATTTCTATCACAAAATAATTTTGGTCGACAGGTGTGGCCCATTTCATTTTCATCTATTTATACATGAAAATCAAGGAAAACTGTAACAAATTTTTAATTTTCACAAAATAGTCTATTTTTGACCTCACTGCTCTTCTTATTGATAAATAGTTGAAGAAAAAAATATTGCAATTCATGAAATATAAAGACTGATAAACATTAATGCAGCAACTACGAGCAGATATATCAAAGTTGAATTTTTGGGCCATTTTGGGGCCTTCGTGGCTCTACTCCTTTCCTGTCAATATGCACAACTACCTATGGTGTCCTTCCTATATACCAAGTTTCATTGAATTCGGCTCAGTAGTTTCAGAGGAGTTGCGCTGACAAACTTTGTGACGGACAGACGGACGGACAGACGGACGGACACGACAAAAACAATATGTCTCCCCACAAAAGTGGGGGTGGAGACATAAATAGGTTCAACATAACTTTATTGGCTTTTTCTCAGATCGAAACTGCCATTTTTGAATTAATCATACAATGCAATCAAGACAATACAAAATTATTTGCTTAAAAGTGTTGAAAAGTTGCCATGACTCCAGGTTTAAGGTCAATATGGTCAAAGGGACATTACTCTCACAAAAATTGGTGACCAGTACTCGCTAATAAGCTTGTTCAATATATTTAATGCACAAACATTTTGTTTATATCTTACAAAAAATGTTGAGAATTATATGTACTTATAAATAAGAACGCTGTTTTGGGGATTTCGTTTTTTTCTCTTTTTTTTTGGGGGGGGGGGGAAGGATTTACCTCTTCAAATCATTGCATCAAGCACTCTTCCAAACATAGAAGAGGATAAACTCTGGTTTTTCATAACTATATTATATCTGACAAGTTTATAAACATACCAATTAACTGTTGATGTAATGTGTCTATATCATTGGTTAGTCTCTGTTCCGTGTCATTTTTATCAGAGAGAGTCTGGTTCAACTTGGACTCCAGCTCCGCAATTTGTTGTCTTAACTGTGTCTCTAAGGAATCTTTGTCTGCTGTCTCTCGCTCTAATTTTGTCTACAAAAGATATAGATAAGTAATTACAAAAATAGGTATATTTTGGATATTACCAACATAAATGTGTTGTTGTATGATATATTTAGGAATATGATTAATCACATAGAATTTCTTTATTTTGATTGGTTGAACAATACCACATGGTCATTTTGTATTTCTTTGGGTACATATGGTATACCTAAAAGTAGAATTTTCAAGTGATATTTTTTAATACTGCATATCTATATAGCAAGTTACTAAAAATAGATTTTTAAAATTCCAGAAATTCAATGTATCCTTTCAATAGTTTTTCTATTCAACAAAAACAAATAATAATTGGAGTGCTTGAAAATATTTGAAGTCAAAATATTATAGAGAAAATAGTTTTTTTGTATTTTGATAGTACATTGTAATTTATTTAATATGTCGAAATTTGTCATACAAAAATCCAGTGAATGAAATATCTATAATCATAACATAATCAAAAACTGTAATATGGTATGCAAAAAACATTATAAATTTTAAATTAACAACAATTTATGATTAATAATATAACAATTATAGCTTTTGGTTCAGTCAATACAAGAATATATCGACCAACAGATCTATGCATATCGACCTCGAACTGCGTTCTCGGTCAATATGGATCTGTTTGGTCGATATATTCTTGTATCGACCTCATACTAAAGCTATAACTGTATAATATATATTTACATCAAAATCTAATAGAAAAAGTCTTATATTAATTGACATGTTTGGTTCTTTTCAACCCCTATTTTTTATTTTAAAAGGTAAAAATGATTGCATATCTGATTGAAAAATACGGGTTCGGGATTTTCACATGGATTCCAATGATTTTTTTTTTTTTGAAAATCGGACCAAAAATAAAATGTTGATATCATAGGTGTGACATGTCTTTGGCCCTCTGCAGCAATGTAAAGGTGCAATATTTCCAAACCATGGACACATTTAGGTGACAGAATTCAATGAGCAATTCAACAAAAATATAATCTTCAAAATCGAATGAATAATTAACATTCTACAAGAATTTTGTCATGCACATGTTTTAGCCCTTTTTGGCCCTGTTTTCTAAAACGGTAGGGGCCACAAACCCCAAATACAGTACCAACCTTACTTGATTGGATTTAACCATCAAATTACAGTAAATTGTCTGTTACCTTACAGGTATTCAAATTGGTATTACCTATTTAAATTGTCAAATAGGTATTTCAATAGGTCCATTTAAATTGATGAATTGCTTTTCCAGAAAGTAGCTCTATAGATGACCAGTCATGTATTCAGATTTTACACCTGGCCAGGTAAACCTGATTTACCTGTTTTGTACTATTATTCTATTCTATTGAAATGGATTATATCATTCCAATTTTATAAAAGGTTAGCAAGGATATCTATGCTTATCTTGTTTTAATGATCTTTCACTTTTATAGTTGTGCTAATTATCTTATAACAGCCAGATTTAGTTAAAAGAAGTGACAAAATTGCAACATATGAACTTGTTATGAATAAAACGTTTTAATTCACAATTGTTTCTCTATATAAACTATCCTGACCTCACCTAATTAAAATAATAGAATGGCTCAGTTAAAGTAGTATTAAGGACCAGTTTCTCTATGCTTTTTATATAGAATAGGTATTAGCTTTAAACTTGTTTCTTTATGTGTATGGATTTTTTTTATCTTTAATCTAAGCTGCACAACATTATTGGATCATTGTTTTCTTTACAAATATGATTTGGAATACATGTGTTACTTAAAAGCAATACATACATATTTTCGTTGGTCTATATTTGATTTGGGATATATGTGTTACTTCATTATAATTCATACATACTTTCTTGGGTCTATATTTGATTTGGGATATATGTGTAATACTTCATCATAATTCATACATGTGTTCTTACATTTTTTCTTGGATCTATATTTGATTTGGATGTATGTATTACTGCATTATATTTTATACATTTTTCTTGGATTTATATTTGATTTGGAATATATTTGGTTCTTTACAAAAGTTCCTCGAAAATTATTGTTACTTCGAATTCTCATGATCAGTGAATTTTTCACAATTATTTTTGATACATGTGTAATGCATTTTTCGTTTGGGATATATGTGTTTATACTGTGTTATTCACATTTTCTTTGGGATTTACTCTTACGTTTTGTGCATTTTCACTTTATGTTGGGAATTTAAGAGTCTTTTTAAAATTTTTCATATGATTTATGTTCCAGCACAGCCAATATATAGAAATTGCAACAAAATACATGAATATATACCAAATATCTGTGTGATTATAAACTGGACAGGTGTTAACTCTATGAAGCTACTTTTCTGGTTCTATAGCAATTGTTCAATTAAATGGACCTATTAAAATACTTATTTAATTATTTGAATAGCTAACCCAGAAGGTATTGATAAGAGTACAATGTTTATACAACAGGTAAATCTGGCCATCTGTAATTTACCTGGCCAGGTGTTAAATCTGAATGCATGAGTGGTCATCTGTAGAGCTACCTTTTTGTAAAGCAATTCCTCAATTTAAATGAACCTATTGAAATACCTATTTGACAATTTAAATAGGCAATTCCAATTGGAATACCTGTAAGGTAACAGACAACTCACTGTAAAACTTCATAACAATTGGCTGGTCCACTACAGCTAAATTTATTGACCTGGACTAACTTTAAGCAAAAATGGCGTTTTTTGCCCCTCTCAAAAATGGTTAGAGATATTGCAAATCTGATTGAAAAATGAAGGCAGGGATTTTCACAAGGATTCCAATGAAAAAAAGATTTTCAAAATCGGACCACAAATAAAAAAGTCGACTTTTGGGGTGTAACCCCTTTTTGACCCCCTGTAGCAATGTAACGGTGCAATATATATTAAAACCATTGACACATTTAGTTGACAGAATTTAATTGGGAATTCAAAAAAAAAAGAATTTTTCAAAATCGAATGATAAATAATCATTTTACAACAGTTTTGTCAATACACCCGTTTTAGCCCCTTTTGGCCCTTTTTTCTAAAATGGTAGCCACAAACCCCAAATACAATACCAACCCTCCTTTAGTTGTAACAAACGTCATAACGACAAGGACAACGACGACAACAACATCGCCATAACATTATACGATTGCAAAAATTTTGCGGTCGTATAAAAAGTCAAGCTTAAGATTGTAATATGTTGGAAATAAAATTCCTCAATATTTGTGCAATCACTTTTTTGTATTGTGAAACATGACATGACAAAATGTCAGAAAATGTTTGCTTCATTTTTCACTTTTTATAATTCTTATTTCTTTACTGTATGCTTCTTAAGAGCTTACATAAATATTCATTATTAAAGAACCTACAAGATATCAAGTTGACTTTACAAAAACTTTATGTGACAAGGTATGAACTATAACAATCATAGCTACTCAAATACTAACTTTCAGTTCTTGTATCTGTCGATTCAAATCCATATTCAAGGTATCTTTTTCAATTTTCAATGCTGTAAGCTGCTGTTGTAGATTATTTATCTCCCCTGACATGGAGCTCTCTTGTGTTCTCTTTTCCTCCTCTAACTGATCTATTTGGCTCTGTAAGTTTGTACATTCTTCCTCTGATGATTGTAACTGGTTCATCAGACTGGATTTGGCATCCTCCAGCATTTTCACTTGGTTTTCTAAATGCTAGTCAAAATAATATGAGAATAAATATTTGGTTCTGTAACTGCTACAATGGGAAAATTGAGAACAAATTCAAAGCTTCACACAATTCATGTTTTCTTGTCTTCTACAGTTTTAGCTTTCTTAAAATCTGTGTTTAAAATCAGAATTTTTTTCTCAAAAAATATTTCACAGACATCAATGAAATCATAATATCCACATCTTCAAATGTACACAATTTCAAAATTGTACCATAAATAGTGTTTGAGTTTTAGTGTTCATTACATATTGTTGACAGACAGACTGACGAAGTTAAAACCAATAGGGCATCTGCATCTTTGATGTAGGACTCTAACTAAAATGTTGATTTTTTTTTAAGGAAGTGGTTAAAAAGATACTATGGACCTTTTTGTTATACTGGTAACATACTATTTTTACAATTGCTAGTATTCCCTGCATTCGATCCAAATGTCTATTTTGGAGATATAAATTTTCAAGGTTTTCAATGATCATACTTTGGTTTACATATAATAATTGCAAATTAATGTGTACTATTTTTCACAGATTTTCATGCAAAAACTAGTACACTGTACTAAATTACTGTTAGAAGTATCCTAATATGCTGTTTTGTGTACCTTTTACTTTTGTGTTAAATATCGAAAATAAATGCAAATGGCAGGTATCTTAAGTCCTGTAATAGGCTTTTCTTTTTCAATTTTTTTAGAAACAAGATCTTATTTCTTATTCTTTTTATACCCTCTTTTGTACTTTGTATAGAGAAACTGGATTAAATTCTATGATAAATTCAAATAACCAGGTATATTTCTAACAAGAGCTTTGCTTAAAATTGCATGTACAATATACCATGTATACCTCAATGTGAATGTCTTCCATTTTCTTGGCATAATCAGGACTCTGTAAAAATGTGCCAAATTTTCTAATTTTATTGCATCCTTTTTTGAAATACCAAAATTGTACAATGCTTATGAAACTTCAATGGGAATTTGCATGCTTTGGTATTTGACAAGGAGTAGACATCCACATGCACGCACATTCACAGCTGATCATGATCATTTTTCATACAGGAGGATTGGGGCATTTTTTTCATACAGGAATTGGGACATGATGCATTTCTAATTCTCTTTGTATGATGCATTAAATTAAGTCAAATCCACTACTTAATGTATTTGTTTATATATTTTTCTTATGCAGTTTTCAGGTCTTAAGAACAAAATTTTCTGAAAGGGCTGTGAATGGGGTTGCAGCAAACATTTGGTAAAAAAATTCCTAGGAACTATAAGTATTATTTTCTTCATAAGAAGGTGTGCTCTCACCCTTAAACCCCCTCCCCAAATTGGACACCAGCCAGGTTTTCAACTGTCCTTTTGATAAAACTGCATTCTTTATACTGTAAACCAACTTATTTATGCGAGTGATTTATATTTGTGAATTTCACGAGGAGCTGAAATTGGCGAAAAATAAATTGTCCGAAAAAACTCATTTTCAAATAAATACCCATGTAATAGCCTGATGACACTAAAACATGAAATATTGTAGTCGCGAAAATAAGTTGGTTTAAGTACTTAGATCTGATATTTTTATATTTCTGTCTATTTTACATGACTAATTTGCCCTTATCAAAGATGCATCATACAAAGAAAACAACATTCAGGTCACAGGCTCAATGCACAACATGCCGATCCAAACCTCTTTATCTGTCTGTAGGTCTGTATTTTTGGCCATGGTTAAAGCCAGTTGTGATGATGTCTCGTCTGCGCTTTGTTTCAGGCTTTCTTGTATGACTTTTCTCTCCTGGTCGATTCTGTCCATCTCTGATTTAGATTCCTAGTAAAAACCATGCAACATGCCAATGAAAAACAAGATGCTTCACATTCAAACAAACCTAATTCTAAGAGGACAAAAAGATGGATTAGGATAACATTCAGGACATTAATTAGCAATGATGCTGGAATATTTGAAGTTAGCATTCAGGTGTTTAAATTGATTTTAAAAATAAATATTAAATGGGCAGGATTTTAATCAAATACAAATACATTGTTAGTACTTAATACATATCATTCATTGAAGAGGCTAAAACTGAACACAATAAATTTAACGACCATGCATCATTAAATTATTTAGAGAATGTTAATTACAATATCAATTCATCTCCACTCTGATACATTTAAAAAAATACAAGAATAAGTGATAATTAATTAACTTTCAAGTTTTTAACTATTTCAATAGTAACAGCCAAAAGGAACATGTTGTTTTACTAATATTTTGTTTGCAGCTTTTAAGGCATGGAAAGTTATGGAAATCTCTAACAACATGAGAAATATATAGTTTTCATTTATTTTTAAAGACATTTTTCAAAATATATTAATAAACTTTGGTTGCTTTCCATTATGCGGTTCATACCAGTTTATTTTGTGTTGTCACCAGTTTGTCTGGTTGGTCTTTTGATGCAAACCGCTTGTGCCAAACCAGGTAATGGAACATGAATTTAAGGTTCAACTAGTGCAAACCACATAATGGAAAGTGCCCTATGTTTTTCCACATACCTTTAACAACTGGTCCTTTTCTGCTACAGATCTTTTCTCTGCATCCAGTTTCTTTGTTACATCAGCATTCTATAAAAGTTTATCCGTAATCATTACATTTTTCATTTGATGTTTGTCGCTGATAAACCCTGTATCATGGACAGGTGTGTATCACCGAATTTATGGGGAGAGTAGGTGACTGTTTTATCAGTGCGCACACACTGTTCCATATAAAGAAAATTAAAAAAAAACTTTTTAACCGAAAAAAATCACATTTTGTAGCTCGGGTTACTGTTAAAGAAAATATAGGTTGTTTTAAATCTTGAGATCAAGTTTATCACTGGTTTTTGGTTCAACCTTCAAGTTTTATTCTATATTAAATAAGAAACTGGTTATAGAAATTAATCATGAGAAGAAATGTTTATAGTGTTAAATTTCCCTTCCTTAGCTTATAAGACATTCATTAATAGTAAATAATAAATACAATAGCAAAATTCATTCCTTTCAAAGACAAAGTTCTAAAATTAAATTATTACTTTAAAAGGCAGTAAGGTAATATGTGTAATCATTTATTTTGGTGTGGATATAATTTTCGTGGTTTAGAGCACAAAACTGATATCAAAGGTGGGGACAAATTTTTGTTGAATTTTGATTGCATGAAATACATTTGTTCAACTAAATATTTTAAATTCATGAGGGATTTAATTGCATGGATTTCTCTTTCCCATGAAATAAACGATATTTAACCCCCAACTAATGTTGCTGCTTCTACAGTATTCAGTTATCTATCTTACTGTTCGTAATAAAGTGACATGCTCTTCTCTCAATTTCTGATAAATATCCTTCATCTTCTTAAATTTTTCTTCATATGCTTTAGCTTGTTCTACAATAAAAAAAAATCATCATATATTGATAAAAAATATAAGTGTTTGGTTTTTTCATGGTGAATAATTGAAACAAACAAAGGACACAAACTATTTGGTAGGACTAAATTGCACATGTCAAACGAAGAAAATTCCTTTTATGCGGAAGTCAAAACAACTTGGATAAACACCAAAATACATGTAAAAAAAAATTCATACATTTTACTAAAATGGGTCAGTCTTTTAAATATGGCCGGATTTAGTTAAGCAGGAAGTAGGTGATAGACAGACCTAAAAATAGAATCCCAAGTTATTGGACCCCACCCTGATGCTGTATTCCAACTGGTTGTGATAAGTAGATGCTGAGAAAACTGTTATGCAAATTTCTTCCCTCCCAACCCCTACCCGCCCACTGCCTGCCTTCGGCCCGACATTCACCATTTCATAACCCTTATTTTTCTCTCCGTGAAATCCGCCAAATAATTTCATTTTGGGTCTGTCTGGAAAAATTTGAAAATGTACCAAGTACTTAAGTTTAAATGCCATTATGAATTTTAAACTTTTTACTGCTCCATTACTTTTATGCCACTGATATTCCAAACTTCATTTCAAACTGTTCTCAAACTTTTTTCTGCTCAATGAACAGAAAGGGGAATAGTGTAAATGTGCATAAAAAATTGCATCTTAAACTTTGAAACAGAATAAACCAAAAGGAACAGATCTTCTAGTGCTGTTCTTTATATGAAAGTCACAGGGAGGCAGGCCTTCAACCTGGAGCAAAGTTTTTCAAATCAATGTTTTCCTTGTTCATGCTTAAAATGCTTTTATATATTAAGTTATTGCATTGGAATTTACAATTGTTTTCAGGGAAGTAAATTCCCTAAAAAATTAACCAGCCCTGAATTTAAATTATATCTGTTTTTACTATTTAGCAAGTCAAATTTTTATGAATTTTAGCACCCCCTCTCCCCAAACGCCACATAATTGCCAGTCACAGGCTGGCAGTCAGGCTATTATTTCCAACTCTGTTGTTTTCATAAAAAATAATATTATTGTTCATGTACATTTTTACTTGTAAAAATAGTTTTTAGAAAATTGTTGAAGTTTAAGCTTGTACAATACATACTCTCAGATTCTGTCAATTTAGCTGAAGCTCCTACTTGTACTGTTTCTGTTTGTCTTAGTTTCTTCTTCAACTCATCATTGTCCTGAAAAAAGAGAAAAAAAAATCATTTGATGGACAGGTTAAAGCTATTAAAAGTTATATAAATTGCAGGCTTTTTTCGTTAAAGTTTAAGGCCCCTTTTTATGCAAAAAGATATAATGGCAGGTCAGTTTGTATTTTGTTTTAAAATATATGTACAACAAGTGTGGACATTAAAAGTATGTCTCGCCTGTTGGCAACATCAATAAAATCAACTACCTAAGCTTTCATTTCATTGCAATCCATTGTCCACACAAGAATGACAAAAAATTTTCTGTCTGAAAAAAAGACCTAAGTTCACAGAGTCACTGGAGTGTGAAAATGGGGTCAGGGTCACACAACATGGTTACAGTTGCATAAACCATAACCTGAACTGTCTGTATACCAAATATCAGATGCCTAGCTATTATACTTTTGAAGCAATTCATTGTCCACAAAAGTCTTACAAAAAAGTTTACGAAGCCGCCGCCGCCAGAAAGTAATACCTATGTCTCGCCTTTTGCCACTATTCGTCGCAGGCGAGACAAAAATAAAAGGGGACTCAAGTCTGAACAAAGTGATTTTAACAGCTGTTCCTGCTTCTTGCACTAAACCTGTTGAGTAGTCAATGATCAATTTATTGAAGGTAAAATCTAGTAAAGAAGATACTAATCAAACAAGGAATACTGTGTGAACGAGCTCAAAAAAGGATACCCCCTCTTTATATTGGATTCTATATTGCTGAAAAACTAGTCTAGTTACCTCCCATGAACAATATCTGAAAGCAATAAAATTTCTTAATGCACATCTCCATAAAATGTATTTCTTAATGTTAAGTTTCATCAACATTCAACAAGAGTAATGTGGACAGACAGACAGACAGACGGACATACATGGTGATACTTATATACCCCAAACTTTGTTTGCAGGGGTATAATTAACCTAACGAACCTTTAATGACCTGTCAGCAGATAATCTTAATTCTGATAGTATTTTTTCTAGCCTGGCAATCTCTTCTCTTTGGGCAGATAAGATCTTCTGGTCCTTAAATAGAAACATCATTGATAAAATACTTATCATTTAAGAGAAACAATTTGATTCTGTTCATATACATTTATGACAATTGAAATTCTAAATTTCGGACACAGGCATTTGGCGTAATGCTAAATTAACATTAAGCTCAATAAGCACTTATTTAACATTAATTTAACATTACATAATATAAGTTTAATGTTAACATTTTTAACATTAATTTAGAGTAAATTCTAACATTTAATTATTTTCACGAGAATTTTCATTAAAAGTTGCACTTAAGGATGTTCGCTACTTTAATTGAAAATAAATAGGTTTCAAATTTGATTCCTCAAATGAAAAGATAATAGTAAAAGGAATAAAATAAGCAAAAAAATTTGATAGGTTCGTGACCTCGTTTTCAAAATAATTGACGTTAAAGTTTTGGCGGGAAAATGTTTTCTCTGCCTTTTTCATAGGTTTAGCATTAGCACTATTTAGCTGTTAAAACCCATGACAGAATAAATAGGATTTGATAAAACTTTGTCTATAACCTCTTTATGACATATTAAAGACGTTAATAACAAGAAAATAGGGGGTTCGTGGGCAAAAATTTTAGCCCTATTTTGATGGTAAAATCCAGAGGGTTCCGAAAAAATGACAGAAATACCAAAACAAGACCAGCGAGCATCCTTAAACATTTAACTGACAAACACTAATTAATGTAAATTTTTAACGTTAACAAAATTGCCTGTGTGTAAACAAATATTTATAAACATCAATTAATTAAATCAAATCTATCAAAAGTCCTACCTCAACCTGCGTTTCCACATATCTATCCCATGGATGGACAAAATGATATTGTTTTAATATTAATCTAGAGAAGCATTTCATTTCAACATTACTCACAATAAAATATCTCATATTACATTCTGGTTTATATACCATAGACTATCATCTTTTCATATAAATTTGCAATATTACATTGGCTCAGACTATCATTTTCAAACAAAAAACCATTTTTTGTTTAAAAAAAAAGAATGTGTAGACATAAATGTATGAATATTTGATGATTCTAGTGAAACTTCATATGATTTCATTGTTTTTATACAAAATTGAAATACTTTATCTTGATGTTAACATTAATCTTTAATGAGTCCAACAATATGTTTTACTACTAAGTTAAAAACATGCCTTTAACCTTTTAACTTAGAACAATATACATTGTGTCACATATTATTTCTAAGAATAAACGTTTTTCAACATGTTTAAGGTTATTTTTTAGAGTACTAAGGGTTGTTCCATTCGAATCCACATGGGATAGGGGGATGCAGTTTTTTATTTTTCTGTTGGTGGGGGGTTAATAGGGATTTTTTTAGTGGGTGTATAACCATTTTTTTACACTGGGGGGGTCTTAAACAAATTGCATTCCCCTACCCATGTAAATATTAATTGAACAGCCCTAATACCAGGCAGATTGGTATTATCTAAACTAAACAACAATTAACAGGAAAATTGTTTGAAGGAGCATCTTTAAATGAAACTTTTACTAATAATATAGTTGAGCTATTTTATATGTACATGTATTCACATTCAAACTATGGTACATTGCATTAAATACTAAATGTGTCTTTAACATTTCAGGTAAGACAATAACTGGCCAGATAATTTTGAGAAAAAAAGTTTCAAGACAGCAACTACATGTACTTAATTATTCATACCTCAATCTTTAATCTTTCTAGCTCAGATTTCAAATACTGGATTTCTTTTGTCAATCTCTCTATCAGTAAATCTCTGGAAAGAAAGAACAAATTAGTTTTATTTCTTATCTACAAGGGGTTTGAATTATTCAGCTATTATTTTTATATATATAATATGAAGTTGTGGGTTTGTTTCATCATAATTTGCCTGCAACTGTTTGTCACAACTCTCCTTAAGGAGCACTATCATAGGGCTTCCCACACTGCAAGGTCAAAAACAACCTGCAACATGTAGGCTTTTTAGAACCAATGTCAGACTTCAATTTGCTATAAAGTGACCTACTTTAAAATTCATTAAAAAGTAAAAACTACCTGTGACCTCAATAAACTATGACTTAATACCGACCTTAAAGTGGATTTAAAAGCGACCTTGTGACCTGAAGTTATACCAAGCAAGAGTCCCAGTCATAGTTCACTTTCATTTTTTAAAAAGAGTTTGCATTGTGTTGTAGTGCCTTGTTTATAGTATGAACTTTAAACTTTAAAATTTGAATGCTTCTTCTTTATTTCTTAGCTCCATTGATATATCATTTTGTGAAAAACATAATATTCATCTATAAATACATTTTTTTTCTCTTTAAATTGTCTTACTTTAATGCTATTCTAAACTGTCTCTAATGTGTCTTACAAAGACCAAACATGCTGTCTTCAAATTTTAAACAAGAGGCTCCCAAGAGCCTGAATCGCTCACCTGAACTACACAGATACATATATTTGTAGATATTATTGTGCTTAACCATATGCGATTTAAATTTATGAAATATCTTGGTTAGTTTTCAAGATATTGGGCTTAATAAGTGCAAATTTGGCAAAAATTAGGAAAAAGAACAATAACTCCCACATCAGCAGTCAGATCTTTTCCGAAATTTCAGGACAGGTAGATCTTAATATGCTGATCACTTTTGATTCTTGCACAATTTTGATATCTGAAACCAGTTTTGAGTTATTAGCAAAAAAATAAAATTTGCCCCTATGTTCTATTTTTAGCCATGGTGGCCATGTTTTTTTACAAATCAAAAATCTGAACGATAGAGTTGTACCATATAAGATATCAAACAGTGTCCATGTTAAGATGCAGTTGGTCTTACCGTTTCAGACAAGTCAGGGGAAAAGTAATGAACAATGGTAAATATTGATGCTTTAAGGGCCATAACTCCTAAAAGAAATGGTTCTACAGCTTTGACCTAATTACATGAATTGTAGATCTTGATGTGCTCAATCATATGCATTTTGAAATATCTTGTACAGTTTTCAAGATATAGGGCTAAATAAGTGAAAAATTTTGAAAAAATCCAGAAAAAGGGCAATAACTCCTATGTCGTTTGTTGGATCTTCTTGAACATTTCAGAGCAGGTAGATCTTGAGATGCTGATCACTTTTGTCTCCATCAGAATTTTGATATCTTTTACCATTTTTGAGTTATTTGCAAAAAAATTTAATTTGACCCCTATGTTCTGTTTTAAGCCATGGAGGCCATATTTTTTGACGAATCAAAAATCCCAACGATAGAATTGTAGCATTAATGCTATTAAACAACTGTGCCAAGTTTGGTTGAAGTTGGATGTATGGTGTCAGACAAGTTAATCTTTGAAATTCAGGGTAAAAGTAATGAAAAATGGTAAATTTGGACGCTTTAAGGGACATAACTCCTAAAAGAAATGGTTTTACAGCTTTGACCTAATTACATGAAATGTAGATCTTGATGTTCTTAGTCATATGCTATTTGAATTTTTAAAATATCTTGTATAATTTTCAAGATATAGGGTTAAATAAGTGCAAAATTTTGATAAAACCCAGAAAAAGGGCAATAACTCCTACATCGATTGTTGGATCTTCTTGAAAATTTCTGGGCAGGTAGATCTTGAGGTGCTGATCACTTTTACCCTGCCAGAATTTTGAAATCTGTTACCGTTTTTGAGTTATTTGCAAAAAACTGTAATTTGATCCCTATGTTCTATTTTTAGCCATGGCGGCCATGTTTTTTTACGAATCAAAAATCCGAACGATAGTTTTGTACACATAATGCCACTAAACAACTATACCAAGTTTGGTTGCAATTGGACTTATGATGTCGGACAAGTTAACGTTTGAAAAATTGTTTACAGATGACGACGGACGCCAAGTGATGGTAAAAGCTCATATGGACCTTCGGTCCAGGTGAGCTAATAATTAAAATCATATTTCATTGTTTGCCCGACATGAAAACCACAAAAACTAGTACCCCACAAAATTTAATACTTTGACAGTATTTCCTTACCTTTCATCTATTTCAGGTGGACCAAAACCATTTCCAAATGCATTTTTCTACAATGGATAACAGCAGAAAACTAAATTATTTTATAGATTTATGCAAGATTAGAATTTATGAGTAAGAGATGATCAATTTTAATATTTTAATCAAATCTAGGTAAAGCTTGACAAGAGCAGCGCTGGAGGTGACCCACCTTGCATTTTTGTCCAAGTTGGTGCAAACCATGACCTTTGACCTTTTGACTCAGAAATCAAGAGTCTACTTTTCTGTTCATAAGCATTAATTTTCATGACACACTATAATGGGATCCAAATGTTACCCCATTAATGAAAAGCCAAATTCCAAACAAAAGGTGTTTTGATGTGCATATCTCATCTCAAGGTCAAAGTTCATACATTGTGTATAACTTTACATGAGGTGAAAGTTCAGATGTGTCAATCAATTCTAAAGGTCAAATGTTTATTCTATCTGTATGTTAAATTTTAAATTATATGAACAGGAGGTGGTGAATTTGATGTGTCCATCAAATCCTTAGGTCGAAAGTAAATTCTATAGGTCAATATATAAAATGACTTTTTGCATCATGCATAGACATTTATACTTCATATCCCTTATGTTTTAGATCTGATGCTGCAATTAAATCTGAAGGTCAAAGGTTAATTCAGTATGTCATACGTCAATTTACCTGTACAGGAGGAGGAGGTTCTGAGGTGTCAATCAAATCGTCGACCTCTTCAGGTTCGGGTTCTGGTTCAGGATCAGGTACTACAGCAACTGGTTTGACATGTTTGTTGAAATCTGATGCTATCAAAAAGTTTGGAGGGTCCTGCAAAAAAAATATCAATTTTATCATATAAAAATACTGAAGGTGTTTTGTTTGCTTTTTAATACATGTAGTAAAATAAAACCAATATCTGTTGAAAAAGGTATATGTATACTAGAGGCTCCCAGGAGCCTGAATCGCTCACCTGATCTCTTATGCCAAAGTTTGAATAAATTTCTCAAACTTTCAAGTATACAAAGTTGCAAAACAATCCTTTCAGTGGTTTCAGAGAAGATTTTTGGAAATCAGTTTAAATTAATAGAAAAAAAACAGTTAAAGGGCAATTACTACTGTAAGGACATTTTGATGCTGAACAAAAAAATTTGCTTCCGATTTTTTTTATCTCTTATACTTTTTGAGTTATAAGCCAAAAACAATGGTTTGACCCCCCTGTTCTATTTTTAGCAACGGCGGCCATGTTGGTTGGTTGACATGTATATAATTCACAAACTTGGTAGAGGACATCCTAAAGATCATGTATACCAAGTATCAATGCAATCCCTTCAGTGGTTTAAGAGAAGAAGATTTTTGAAAATCAGTGTAAATTAATGAAAAAAACAGTTAAAGGGGAATAACTCTTAAACGGCTGATCTGACAATTTAGACCCTGAAATCATTTTTGTAGATCTCAATGAGCTAAACAATTCTGCAATGCTAACTTTTCCTCTAGCTCTAACGGTTTTCAAGATATTGTCCAAAAACTGCAAAAATGGTCAATTTTGATGATTAAAGGGAAATAACTCCTGTAAGGAGTCGTTTCACAACTTGGACTCAATGGAGAGATTCGTAGAGCTTTTGATGCTGAACAAGGTAAGTTGCTTCATATTTTCTCTATCTCTTATACTTTTTGAGTTATGAGCCAAAAACAATGGTCTGACCCCCCTGTTCTATTTTTAGCAACGGCGGCCATGTTGGTTTGTCGACATGTATATAATTCACAAACTTGGTAGAGGACATCCTAAAGATCATGTATACCAAGTATCAATGCAATCCCTTCAGTAGTTTTAGAAAAGAAGATTTTTGAAAAGCAGTGTAAATTCATGGAAAAAACAGTTAAAGGGGAATAACTCTTAAACCACTGATCTGACAATTTAGACCCTGAAGTCATTTTTGTAGATCTCAATGAGCTTAACAATTCTGCAATGCTATCTTTTCCTCTAGCTCTAACGGTTTTTAAGATATAGTCCAAAAACTGCAAAAATGGTCAATTTTGATGATTAAAGGGCGTTAACTCCTATAAGGAGTCGTTTCACAACTTAGGCTCAATGCAGAGATTCGTAGAGCTTTCGATGCTGAACCAGGTAGGTTGCTTCGGATTTTCTCTATCTCTTATACTTTTCGAGTTATAAGCCAAAAACAATGGTCTGACCCCCCTATTCTATTTTTAGCAACGGCAGCCATGTTGGTTGGTCGACATGTATATAATTCACAAACTTGGTAGAGGACATCCTAAAGATCATGTATACCAAGTATCAATGCAATCCCTTCAGTAGTTTTAGAGAAGAAGATTTTTGAAAATCAGTGTAAATTCATGGTAAAAACAGTTAAAGGGGAATAACTCTTAAACGGCTGATCTGACAATTTAGACCCTGAAATCATTTTTGTAGATCTCAATGAGCTAAACAATTCTACAATGCTAACTTTTCCTCTAGCTCTAACGGTTTTCAAGATATTGTCCAAAAACAAAAAAAGTTGAAATTTGATGATTAAAGGGCAATAACTCCTATAAGGAGTTGTTTCACAACTTCGACTCAATGGAGAGATTCGTAGAGCTTTTGATGCTGAACAAGGAAGGTTGCTTCAGATTTTCTCTATCTCTTATACTCTTTGAGTTATAAGCCAAAAACAATGGTCTGACCCCCCTGTTCTATTTTTAGCAACGGCGGCCATCTTGGTTGGTCCACATGTATATAATTCACAAACTTGGTAGAGGACATCCTAAAGATCATGTATACCCAGTATCAATGCAATCCCTTCAGTGGTTTCAGAGAAGAAGATCTTTGAAGAAAAGTTAACGGACGACGGACGACGGACGACGGACGCTTAACGATGACAATAGCTCACATGACCCTTCGGGTCAGGTGAGCTAATAACTAACAGTACCACAGGGTGGGAACGGAAATTGTACAGTTTCCGGAAGCGCCGTTCTTATGACAAGCAAAAGTTAGCGCCATGTTCAAATCCCACGGATTCGTTAATAAAAGTACTTCTAATTACGTTAAATACACAAAAACGTTCAACCATATCTACCAATAAAGTGCATATATATGCTTTATGTAATGACAAGTATCTGCATTAAATGCGTTTTATCTGTATGTTCGCGTTTAAGCATGGATTTTTTAACAAAAATGGTAGCTCGAACATCTCAAAAAGACAAGACCATCTTCTTTTTTCGATCGTTTTAAAAATAAACACACATTGAACGAACGTCGATTTGTACTTTTTGAAGCCTCTTTATATTGAACATTTAAAATCAAATGCATTTGTAAAGCAGATATTAACTATTTAGTGATAACTTCCAATTTTGTCTCAAAATTCTGAAATTAAAAGTGAACGGGAAGCGCCAAGGCAGAAAAAAATGTATGAATAGTTAGCGCCGAAATTTAGAGTTTTCTGTTGGGGTATCTTTTGGGTAATTTCTCATTACAAGTCGATTTAGGAATATAACTAAAAATCCCCCGATGAAACTGAGTTTTTGGTAACACTGTTCATGACTTTGTGGCATTAAGTAGTATAACTATTTTCCGGGTATTACATGTAAAGTCCTCGTCCATATTTTTTTTAGCCTTGTGAGATTAACACCTCCCCCCATTTTTTTCCCTGCACCTAATACAATGTTATCTAAAAGTAAATTAATACAGGAATAATATCTAACTAAAGATTTATCATTATAAACACATTTACGTGCATGAGTCAGACAAGTTGAAATGGCAATATGCAAATTATAGCTGTGTTCCGATGAAATCAAGCTATCATTTAACATTAGATTATATTATACAGTGATACAGAAAAGGGGGAGGTTAAATTTAAAACGGTAGTTAGTTGTTTTCTAGGTCGTGTCAAGGTTGTGGTCTGTTCGAATGAAATAGTCAAAGAAGGTATGTATATACATGTATTAAAATGTGTAGAATTTGTTTTTCATTAGATAATTTGTGAAGTAATTCACAGAAGTTATATCTTACAAAAGGGATTATTTAAATGCACTAAATCTTTTCAAAGCATGTCTATTTATAGATATATTTATGTTTATGATGCATCCGTGTTTTGAAGTTTATTGTATAGTTTTTATTTAAATTTCATGGAAGAACTTATTTTCTGGAATTTTTAAATAGCGTTGACTGTTATTCCCCCTTTCGACGTAGAATCAAAATTCAAAATATAACCGTTAGGGGCCGAAGGGAGGGTTTGTTTTTTCTTTGAAAATGATATTATGGGAAGAAATATTTAGGCAGTAGAATAATGCTAATAATTAAAAAAAAAACTGTCGTAATGTCTTAATTCTGGCAAACAACAATTTTCGTATCTATTTGATATAAGAAAGTTTTTATACCGCTAATGGCATATGCATACTTCTTCTTCATTTCGACACTACTGCAAATCTCTGACGCCCATGTTAATTTTTTTACCATCGACGCATAGTTTGTATGAGTTGGTGGACGCGCTGTCGTCACTTGCGATTAAATGTACCATTTCTGTCATTACTCCTGGTGTGTAACCGGATTTGCAAGGATTAGAATTTTCCAAACTTTTTCTGTCTGGAACCACAAAATTAACGCTAGACTTCTGGGGATCAAACCTTCCTTCATCTTGACCTTGATTTTTCCAACCGCCCATAAATCTCAAAAACCTTCCTCTAAAAAGTTTTTCACCTACTCTCCAAAACTGCTTCACTTCATCGGAATATCGCATCTGGTGGCTGTCCTCATGTGAGAACCATTCCACTACATCCAAAAACAATAGGTATGCAATATTTGTTAATGGAAACTTTTCATCTTTAAGTAGTTTGTTAAATTTCATATATATGTCCTCTTGATTATTCTTCTGAAGGGATTTCATCACATCTGGAACCATATTGATAATTTCCTTTGTCATTTTATCTAAATAGTTTTCTTTATCTACCTCATCACTTGTATATTCTAAATCTTCGTCTAGAGCACAGGATGATGGAGACTGCAAGGTACTTTCAATACATGTATCTTTATCTGTATTGTCACATTTATTTAGGTATGGTTCATTCAAATCAATCTCAAGATCATTGTTCGTAGGTTCTATGTGCATTGGTTTTTTTGAAATCTCGATTGTAGTTGTTTTTTTGTTAGGAATAATTATTTTGTTTTCTTCTTGTATTTGTTTAGGAATAATTCCAAAGTTTTTAATTGTCTTTTGTCTTTTGTTTGACAAGTTTACACATGTAAATTGTAACTCTGCGTCGGGGTGGTAAACAATGCAGTGATCAACAACTGCAGCAAATGTCGATG
Source organism: Arcuatula senhousia (assembly GCA_963971305.1). NCBI lineage: Eukaryota > Metazoa > Mollusca > Bivalvia > Mytilida > Mytilidae > Arcuatula > Arcuatula senhousia. The sequence goes on from OZ020308.1 coordinate 34,937,018, forward strand.
AAGTATTTGCACAGCTCATGCACAAAAAAATCTGTTTACCCATCCTGTGAAAACAAATTCAAACAAAAAGCTTCAACTATGTTATATTTCGTTTTTTTTTGAACGGGGGGTAGCTCACACTATAAAAACCAATATAATTCATTTGATAAGCGCATTAAAACACTACAAATGCTAATAATGAACAAATGAAACATAAAAATGAACTCACTGCACCAAATTGATAATCACAAATTTGAATGCTCTTTATGAAGTCATTTGTGCGTTAAAAATGCTAAACCGACCTTTAGGAATTGCTGAAATTACCTTAGGAACATCATATAGCTTTTTAGCAACATCTGCATAGATATCGATACACTACAATAATTATCTCTATATTAATATTTAATCGTTACAAAAATTGTCCTGTGGTCGCGTATCATTGTAAAAAGTGTTTTTATGCAGCACCTTAAAACAATAAAAACGTAATATGCACTGAACAGGTTTCCGGATACGCCGGTATCCTTCGGAATCATAAATGACCGCCCTGTGTGATTTATATGCAAAACAATTACATTCACCCACTTTGTTTTTAGTGCTTCTCAAGATGGAGGTCTGATACCGTAAACCTGGTTTAACCCACCATTTCTTTGGGAGTACATGTACCAAGTCAGTATCATTATGGTCATCGATTTCTCTGGTATATCTGCATTGTTTATCCTTTCTCTCGGTGGAGTAGATGCATCTCTTTTTTCAAAGAAGTGGGTGCCAAAGTGGGCTAAACATAAACTAACTGTCGCTGGTTATCGGAAAGCAAAAACAGAGTTCTAGGCACTTGATTTTATAATTGACGCGCGTTTCGTATATTTAAGACTCATTAGAGAAGCACTAAAAACAAAGTGGGTGAATGTAATTGTTTTGCATATAAATCACACAGGGCGGTCATTTATGATTCCGAAGGATACCGGAGTATCCGGAAACCTGTTCAGTGCATATTACGTTTTTATTGTTTTAAGGTGCTGCATAAAAACACTTTTTACAATGATACGCGACCACAGGACAATTTTTGTAACGATTAAATATTAATATAGAGATAATTATTGTAGTGTATCGATATCTATGCAGATGTTGCTAAAAAGCTATATGATGTTCCTAAGGTAATTTCAGCAATTCCTAAAGGTCGGTTTAGCATTTTTAACGCACAAATGACTTCATAAAGAGCATTCAAATTTGTGATTATCAATTTGGTGCAGTGAGTTCATTTTTATGTTTCATTTGTTCATTATTAGCATTTGTAGTGTTTTAATGCGCTTATCAAATGAATTATATTGGTTTTTATAGTGTGAGCTACCCCCCGTTCAAAAAAAAAAAAAGAATTTTGGAGCTAACTGTTCAATACACCGGACGCTTCCCGTTCAAGTGTTAAAATTTAGGGGTGATATAAAAAATGCAATAATACAATTTAAACGTAAAGATAGCACAATACTTTTACAATGTTTTGATTCTTGTTTGTTTGATCTGTGGATTGGTGCTTTGAACTAGGTCTACATTGAAACCAATTTCACATCAGACCCCGAAAAAGACACGGCATGTCAAATTTTTCGTCTACTTCTCAGTGTTCGTGATGAATTAGATAGTAAAAAACATGGCTGATTGCACTATTATGAACCTTACTGCTCAAATAACTTACCTTCAAATATTTTCGTTATATTTTTTGTCTTTCTCTCTTCATATTGAACTTGCAAATGCCTTCTAAATTTCGTGTTTTGGCATTTTTGAATTTGTCGCTAACTGTATCAAAAAATATCCTCGCTTCGCGAACGGCGCTTCCGGAAACTGTACAATTTCCGTTCCCACCCTGTGAGTACATTAATTTTTGAAATTTTGGTACAGTTAAGTGAGTTTACAGGAGCTGTGAAGAATTCTTAAAAAAAATAATTTTGCTTACACTTATTTTGTTTTTTAAGGGATTTTAAATTGGGCTTTGTTTTATGCATGGACAAAGCAAATATAAGAAAATCTCAACTTGCATAAACACACACCCAAGCACTTAAAGTTACTTAAAGCATAAAGGACTGCATATTTAAAATGCAGCCAAAGTACAAATAAATGTATTTCATTTCTAGGTGACACACCTCCTTCTTTTCAATTGATATTGTTTTTATGTATATTCCTGTTTGTTATACTCACATCTGGTAAGCTGGGGACTGTGACTAGATTTTTAAAATATTGTAGGTTACCGCTACTCAAATAAAACTGTTTTAACCTGAAACAGACAGAATAGGAAAGAAATTAAAATCTTGACATGCATAATTATACAATTGTTTTCAAAGATGTTTTAAAAATGATTTATTTTACATGTGTAATTCAATTAATCCATGTAAGCCAGAAGGACCAATAACATAAAACATTAAGGAGTTATGGTGTGACAAGGGCAGTAACTCACCTTCTATACATAGACAGAAACCTATCCCTGTGTCCCATCAGTGTATCAGGAGGAAGATTAACATAAAACTTTACGAGGGGAGTGTGGTGTGACAAGGGCAGTAACTCACCTTCTATACATAGACAGAAACCTATCCCTGTGTCCTGAAAGTGTATCAGGAGAAAGATTAACATAAAACTTTACGAGGGGAGTGTGGTGTGACAAGGGCAGTAACTCACCTTCTATACATAGACAGAAACCTATCCCTGTGTCCTGAAAGTGTATCAGGAGGAAGATTAACATAAAACTTTACCAGGGGAGTGTGATGTGACAAGGGCAGTAACTCACCTTCTATACATAGACAGAAACCTATCCCTGTGTCCTGAAAGTGTATCAGGAGGAAGATTAATATAAAACTTTACCAGGGGAGTGTGGTGTGACAAGGGCAGTAACTCACCTTCTATACATAGACAGAAACCTATCCCTGTGTCCTGAAAGTGTATCAGGAGGAAGACCTGCAAGACAGAGATCATGATTAACATTTTTTCAGCAATTTTATAACTTTCATATTGTAAATCAATGTATTAAAAATTAACCAAACATTTTTTATATTTAATAAAATCATATACTTTATTTACTTTTTTCCGCTACCAAGGTTTAATATCCAGAACATAGTTCCTTTATAGACAACTTTTGAGTAAGTTTATCCTTTGAAATTTTCTAGATCCTTTTTTTAGCTGGTAACATCAAGAAACATCTGTTGACTGATGGTACTTTTTCTTAAAGTTTTTAGAATTTAAGCCTTTTAATAAGTTATACATATACATGTTACATGCTTTTCAATGAAAATTTTGTATTTTCATGCAAGAACTTTTGATAATTATCAAAGTACTTACTAGAATGTAATCTGAAGAGTGACTTGACAATGTAATCATAAAGCTGACATGAATCCTGAATACAGAGGATAAGGGGAGCTAATCGACATTGTCCAGAATTTGTCATGGAATTAGATCGGGACATGTCTAAAGACCCAAATACTGAAAAAGAAAATAAGGTACAATGTCTTAAGTCCTATATCTGTTCTTTTTTGTCTTATGATAGTTCAAGCTATTCTTTAAAAGAGTCATTGTATGCATTACTAGTATAAAATTTTTAATACCAATGAATACTTTTCTGTTATTTTTTCATAAACTTTTGAATTCACGATTATGCATGATGAGTTGGAAAACATGATGTTGTCATCTTTGACAATATTTTCAATCTTTTTTAGAATATAGACTTCCCTTTATACATGCAACCACGGTAACAGTTGTACTACAAAAAAATACCCTAACAGGCAGCTACAATTTCAATTTGAGTTTTTATAGTCAAGACCTTGGGGAATGCCCCTTGCAGCAAATATCAAAGACACACTGTGTGCCATGAGTCGTACAGCTCATAAAAAAGCACCATCAGAGTTAGCTTCCAGAGTGGAGTATACACGTCTGCCTTTGTTTCATGGATGTTAGGAACCATCTCCATCTGTGGAGGTTTTAGTCAGAATTTGGGAGAAAGGCAGTTGAATTCCAGAAATTTTGTATATGCTGACAAACACACATATGTTGGATGATCAAAACTCAGAACTACTTTGGTTACTCCATCTAGGATTATATTTTTTTGATTTTCACAATAAACATAACTCTTTTCTTACCTGCTTGTTGAAGATTGAGGATTTCATCCATATAATCTAACATCTCCACACTGATTTCAAAACTGAAGAATAAAAAATTTACAGAAATAAATTATCCTATCAATCAAATTATTGTTTCTCCCAATATTCAAAAGCACAGTTCAATGTATTTATAATTAATTTAATTATCAATAACATAGGCTCATAGCTGCTTTACATTTTATTTTTCATCTTTAAAAAGTGACAAATGGAGATTTTCTTTGTGGTAATTATTTGTTGTACATGTATGTAGTATATGTACAGTTAATTCATAAAGCTAGAAAAATCGTCTCACAGCAATCAAATATGTAGCAACAGTAGCTTGATAACAATGTAAGGTTATGGAAGATATCTGAAAACTTACAAATGCTCATTCAGTTTTAATAAATTACAAGTAAAAGAGCAGGTTCACTGACATTTTTTATCAGAAATTGGCCGTGAAGTGAGCTATTCCCAAAACTATTTGATTAAGACCAAGATTTCAAGCACATTATCCTTATTTCATAAGATATCTCAAGCAATTACCGTACATTGATAATATAACTGTATTTAAAATTGTAAGCAATGCTTCCATATAAAGATACAATTTCACAGATCTTTAAAAACAACTATTATATTTACATGTAGTTCACCAAGTTTACAAACAAAACATTTTAAAACATAACTTTTAATGTATAAATAAATGGCTTACAATCTTAACCCACTACCAATCAAGGTTATTTAATTTGGTTAAATAATTATACATGCAAACTATCCACCAAATGGTTTCACCCCATTATATCCTTACTTGGCATATGCATGTACATATTAAGGACCATTTTTAATCCAGCATGAATTTCAAGCTACATGTATTTATTTTAATTGGGTAAAATTGCCATCACAAACACAAGATCAAAGTACCAGGTCAGCTCTTTGAATACTGTGGTTTCATTATTATTCGTGGGGTATCAATTTTCGTGGTTTTCGTGGAAAGCCTTGACCCACGAAATTTGATACCCAAAGAAAAAGACATTTTACATTGATCAGTATGGTGCACACTTCAGAACAACGAATTTAAGAATCCATGAACTTATCAGTTTTCCTCAAACCACGAAAATTGGTACCCACGAAAATAAATGAATCCACAATATTGCTATTCTTACTTTTTTGAAAGGCGACTGTTACAATTATCATATCTTATGAATGTATTATTAGGCCTTAAATTAAATGGCATAATAAAATAATTCCTAGATTCTCATCCAAATATCTTGAAAATAAGGGGATGGGAGGGCAAATTTTATTATTATTTTTTTATAATACATTCTGATAAAATGTTCTGATGTTTTAATGGTTGAAGGAAACAGACCAAAAATGAACATAATTTGTCAAAAAATCAAAATATATTTTTCAGGTAGATGAAAAAATCTGGGGGAATGAGAATCTAGGATAGTTTTTATATCTGCATTGGTCTTAGATTGGCTTTAAAAGGTTAGTAAAACCAAAATTTTGTGCCTTAGCTAGTTAAATCTGGTAATTCTAATGTTATGAAATGTGACCTGCACATCGGCAAAAACTCATCTTGCATTTGTCTCTAGCATTTTTAACTTTTTATTTTTCATAGCAAATTTTGAATACAAATAAATGAAAGAGAACTAGCTAAACCCTTCAATGTATACACTGAAAACAAAAGTTTCTATTTTTCTATTTTTGTTCAAACTTATATAAAATAAGATTGCACATTAAATATCTGTGTTATTAATTCATGAATCAATGAAATATGCACTTTATTCCCAATCAACGGAAATTAATGTCCACAAATTAAGGCCAATATAACAAAAGTCATAGTTTCTCATCCCATCCCATCCCTGATTTTTTCATCTGCATAAAAAAAATGATATTTGGGCAAGTTATGTTCAGTTTTGGTAAATATCCTTTAAAATGGCAGAAAATTTTATCAAAATGGATAAATAATCATTTTCACCTGCCTGCCCCATATTTTCAAGAAATATGATTGAGAATCTAGGACTTATTTTATTATGGCCTAAATAAGTGCTTTCATAGTATAAGGAATGGCATTAGTTCAGTGTATACAAATGTTATGAAATAGCTTAACAATAACCCAATTGTACACTTGCCTATATTGATAATCACTGATGGTAGGAAAGAAATTGAAGAGATACAACATCAATTAGTAATCTGTTCCCATGGTTTAATCTGTCATTTCCTTAACTATGTGCTAGTTTTATATCTGTCTTTTACTTGATCTAAATTGGGGTACAGGATAATGGGGGATATAGTCTTGATGAATATTGAATGATTTAATTCTATCTCAGCCAAGTTCTACATAACCCCAAAAATTAGTTTTATTATCACAATTGCGGTATATGTAACAAGTTTCTATATATCTAGAAAACAGGTTTTTTTTATCTATCCAACCATTCTGTTGTTGTTGATAATATCACTTTTATAAATGTTAATGATTTCATATCATATTCAAAATACATGTATAATGGTAAACTAAAAGGAATATTTACTAGCTGACATTGTAAAGAAATGACAGATTATTAATTTCTTAAAACCTGAAAACAAGAACTTACGCAATCAACTCTCTCCTAGTTGTACTGGTGTAAAGTTTATTTAGATACACTTAATATAATATTTCTGATAGATAGCACGGTGTCCAACCCCCGTACAGTGCATTCCGGAAGTAGTGCGTTTTTCAATGGTAAACAAGGAAGAAAATTTGATTGCTGACTAAGAAAACCTTGAATTTGAATAAATTGAATTGTTTAAAAATACCTTTTGATTATGATTCGTGTAAAGGAAACCTTTGGTAAAATGAATAAATACACAAATACAACAATTCTTAATCCTTCGTCGTATACTTTTGAAAACGCATTAGGGTCATAATATTTTATTAGACAACTCGACAGAAAAATCATATATATTTGGTACTATACAAACATTTAACTAATCTTCTGGGTATCAAAAGAAACTTTATAAGTATAGTTTTGGAAATCATTCAACAAGTTGAGGCAAAACAACATACTTTAAAAGAAAATAAAGATAACAGTTTTTTCTTCACTGTACGGCCCGTTGCAATGATACTGTACGGTTCGTTGCGCGTACTCACTTTGAAACTGTACGGCCCGTTGCACCTTTTTACGCATGATACCTGATGAAAAGTATCTAAACGAACCATTCCGTATTCTTCTCATGTAGTAGACTTAACTTTAAATACGTTTTTAAATCAAACAGAACAAAGAGACTTTGTTTTAAAAATTATTACTAGTTAACGTTTCCTAGCCAACTCGTTAAGAGGCACTGTAAGCAGTCAAATAAAGACAACAAACGAGTAATTAGTCTTGTGTGGACCGAAGGGATGAATATGCCCCTAACAGCAGAGTCCAGCTTGTATAATACGAAAACCATGACTGCTGATCATAGTGGGCCAACGTGTGTGGAAAGTGCCACGCTTCATGACGTTAAATACCCCTTTGTGGACCGTCAAGATAGTGCGCCACATAAACTAAGTTTTTCGCCTCTCTCCTTTTCTGATCAAAATTAACTGTTCCCATGTTTCCCGCTGACCCCAAATTTCTCATCATGTTCATTTTATCATACTTTCGTGTCCATCGCCTATAAATAAACTATATAGCGTTGCTTGAGGGTAAAACACAAACCCACTCACTCATTTACTCAGGATATAGTAGACATTGACTGTGTCTGTATAATATTATTAAATATTATTATAAAGCAAAATAAAGCAAAAAACTATAAAGGAACAATACGTTGGGGGGGGGGGTTAACTTCCCATATATTTTTTGTCTTTGAAATTTCCGGTTGTTTCATTAAAAATTGTTTATTACACCAGGTTTCTTTCCTTGTACTGCACATGGTCGATATTCTCGGTGCTGGATTTGTCCCACTCTGTTCGAACGTTTTGGTCTTAAGTACCTTTCGTTCAACACATTTTGGTTTTTTGGTCTTTCAATTTTTTGATTCGAATGCAGCTGATGAGAGGTTACTCCTTGAAATATCGTTATACAGCATAGCCAAATTAAGCCTTTATACCCATTTTAGTATTTGTATTTGTATTTATGGACGTACGACTGGAATAGTTTTTCGAATCTAAATATATATGATTGGGTGTACATAGAAACAAGTGTGGCCACTAAAAGTATGTCTCGCCTGCCGGCACCATCGCTAAAATCAACTACCTAAGCTTTCATTTCTTGATATAAACACAAAAAGTGTCAATATACCTAATAACAGATGCCTAGTTATTATACTATTCAAGCAATCCATTGTCCACAAAAGTATTACAAAAAGTTTTCTGTCTGAAAAAAGACCTAAGTTCACAGAGTCACTGGAGCGTAAAAATGGGGTCATGGTCACATGGCATGGTGACAGTTGCGTTGTCCATAACTGCAACTGTCTGTTTACCCAATATCAGATGCCTAGCTATTATACTTTTCAAGCAATTCATCTTCCATAAAAGTCTTACAATAAGTTTTTCGGCCTGAAAAACACCTAAGTTCACAGAGTCACTGGAGCGTGAAAATGGGGTCAGGGTCACAAGGCATGGTGACAGTTGCATGGACCATAACCTAAACTGTCTGTATACTAAATATCAGATGCCTAGCTATTATACTTTTTAAGCAATTCATCGTCCACAAAAGTCTTACAAAAAAGTTTACAGCCTGAAAAAAGACCTAAGTTCACAGAGTCACTGGAGTGTGAAAATGGGGTCAGGGTCAAACGGCATGGTGACAGTTGCATGGACCATAACCTAAACTGTCTGTATACTAAATATCAGATGCCTAGCTATTATACTTTTCAAGCAATTCATCGTCCACAAAAGTCTTACAAAAAAGTTTACAGCCTGAAAAAAGACCTAAGTTCACAGAGTCACTGGAGCGTGAAAATGGGGTCAGGGTCAAACGGCATGGGGACAGTTGCGTAGACCATAACCTGAACTGTCTGTATTCGAAATATCAGATGCATAGCTATTATACTTTTTAAGCAATTCATCGTCCACAAAAGTCTTACAAAAAAGTTTACGGCCTGAAAAAAGACCTAAGTTCACAGAGTCACTGGAGCGTGAAAATGGGGTCAGGGTCAAAAGGCATGGTGACAGTTGCGTAGACCATAACCTGAACTGTCTGTATACCAAATATCAGATGCCTAGCTATCATACTTTTCAAGCAATTCATCGTCCACAAAAGTCTTACAAAAAAGTTTACGGCCTGAAAAAAGACCTAAGTTCACAGAGTCACTGGAGCGTGAAAATGGGGTCAGGGTCAAACGGCATGGTGACAGTTGCGTAGACCATAACCTGAACTGTCTGTATACCAAATATCAGATGCCTAGCTATTATACTTTTCAAGCAATTCATTGTCCACAAAAGTCTTACAAAAAAGTTTACGCCGCCGCCGTCGCTGCCGCCGCCGTCGCCGGAAAGTAATACCTATGTCTCGCCTTCCGCGACTATTCGTCGCAGGCGAGACAAAAACTAGAGGCTCCCAGGAGCCTGAATCGCTCACCTTGTATTCGATTATACTTATAAGCTGGATAATTTAACAAAGGACTGCTACTCTGTGGAATTATCAATTTTAATATTCTAAGGGAATCAACTCCTATCAAGAAAGGTCTCACAACTTTGACCCCATTACATAATTTTTAGATCTTTATGTGCTTAACCATATGCAATTTAAATTTTTTCAGATATCTTGTATAGTTTTCAAGATATTAGTCTAAAAAGAGCAAAATTAGAAGAAGAAAAACAAGAAAAAGGGCAATAACTCCTACAACCATTGTCAGATTTTCTTGTAAACTTCAGGGCAGGTAGATCTTGATGTGCTGATCATTATTACTTAACAAAATTTTAATATCTGATACCATTTTTGAGCCATTTGCAAAATACTGCAATAACTCTTATGTTCTATTTTAGCCATGGCGGCCATATTTTTTGGTGAATCAAAATTTCGAACAATTATATTGTAGAAGACATACTACAGAACAACCCTACCAAGTTTCATTTCATTTGGCCAAGCGGTTTCAGAGAAGAAGATTTTTGAAAAGTTGAACTAAAAGCTGTGAAAATGGTCAATTTTTACGATCCAAGGGGTATAACTCATAAAGGAACGATCCTACAACTTTGATTCTGTTACAACTTTTGTAGATCTTGATGTGCTTAGTCATATGCAATTTAAATTTTTTGAAATATCTTTTATAGTTTTCAAGATATAGGGCTAAATAAGTAAAAATTTTGAAACAAAAATCCAGAAAAAGGGCAATTATAACTCCTACTTCGGTTATTTGATCTTCTTGAAAATTTCTGGGCAGGTAGATCTTGAGGTGCTGATCACTTTTAACTATGCCAGAATTTTGATATCTGTTACGGTTTTTGAGTAATTTGCAAAAAACTGCAATTTACCCCTATGTTCTATTTTTAGCCATGGCGGCCATGTTTTTTGTCGAACCAAAATTTCGAACGATAGTTTTGTAGAGGACATACTACAAAACAACCCTACCAAGTTTCATTACATTTGACTAAGCAGTTTCAGAGAATAAGATTTTTGAAAAGTTGTACGACGGAACGGACGACAGACGACGGACGACGGACGCCAAGTGATGGCAAAAGCTCACATTGCCTTCGGCAAGGTGAGCTAAAAACCACCAAAAGAACAAAAACAACCAAAAACCGTGCAGGTATAATAGAAGAAGAATGTACATGTATCAATTAAGTCAGGAGTTCCTCAGGGTTCTGTACTGGTACCCAGTCTTTTCCTTTTTACATTAACGACATTCTAGTAGGTTTATTATCAACAATAAAATTATTTGCCGATCACATTATTGCGTATTAACATGTAGCTTTTATATAAGTTCCACCCGGTAAAAACGGAGTCATACAAATCAATAGTTAAACCTTATAAAGGGGAGTATGCCTGGTACGTGTGGGATTCATTAACACAGTAAGACATAAAAAAATATATGGAAGAAGTGCAGCGCAGGACTGCAAGGTATATGCATGCCTATAGTCGCTCCCATAATACACCAAGCGTAAGTGACACGATTTATGATCTGATCTTGGGATACCTAGCAAACCACAAAGCAGACACCACTGGACAATGCTTTATAAAATATCTAAGGAAAAACGATGAAGATCGTCTCAGCTCACTAGACACATGACCCGCATCTACCAAATTCAACAATCTCGTCTTCAAATCCGTCAACAAACTTTATTTCCCCGAACGATACGAAACTGGAACAACCTTCCTTTGGGCGCTGTCCTGGCCACGGTGCAACAAAACAAAACAAATATTCTTAAGTCTGAGAATATTTTCAACTCCATTAGTAATTACTCAGACTTACTGTAGGTTTTTATTGAAGTTTTGTGGCGGTGGAGCCTGATTGAATCATCTGAGTCATTCAAGGCAGCTATCTCAGCACTTCAACACTAAATTAACATTTCTTCACTGTACATAGTTTTCTCTTAACTTAAAAATATATATCTATATAAACCTTCCTATCGCACTGTCGGTGTATAATTGCAAAATATTCATGATCAATACACTGAAGTCAGTATAAGTAGACGTAGAAGAGACGGTTTGTTGCGTGCAATGCATTGTGGTATATATATGAGTACTATTTTACTTAGAGAGCCAGGGTTAAAAAGAGGAAATTAAAAAGAAGCATTGAAAACCTGGGACAGTGATTATTGTACGAACCTATCAAATGGATTGGAACTGTCAAACTCTTCAAAGTTCCAGTTCCCGGTCAAACACCTCGTTCATAATTAGGTTTAGATGTCACACTTCTCTCGCGCAGTTTCTTTAACTCTTCTACCCTTTAAAATACTGCGTAACTACTTGAACCGGTTTTAAAATAACCTCGCGCAATAGTTTTATATGTTTTTACGATAATGAATTAGGAAAAATATGCGCATTATTTTAGCAACGTGCCGTACAGTTTGATTTCAATAAAAAGCAACGGGCCGTACAGTATCAAATTATTAGTGCTTGATTTCAAATAATTATCGTGCTTTTATTAACAAACCATTAAGCTTAAAATTTAAACAAACAAGACATAAAAGGTCAAACTTTATTTTGCTGTGTTAAATTGTCGATGTTCAATTAATAAAGAAGGTCAAAATACGTGTTTTTGCTTCATATTCTCCCTTGGACTCGTAAAATGAAAATGCGTTTTTCGAATTTAAAAAATATATCAAAAGATGCATGTTACAGCGGCTAATATAATCAATTGTTAGTGTTTAGGAAGTAACCCCACTGAAAAAAATACAATTAAACTCCCATCTAGCTAGAAAAAAGTACATTTAAATACTTCATTTTTTGCAATTCCGTAATTATACCGGTTCCAGACCGCACTACTTCCGGAATGCACTGTACGGGGGTTGGACACCGTGGATAGAAAAGACCCATACCAATTATAAGATTGATTGATTGATTGTTGTTTGTTAAGTGTCCCGTCAGTGATATTTCAGCCACAATCAGGACATAAACATGTTATTAAAGCAAATTCTAAGAACATTAATTTTACCCACAAGAAGTTCCAGATTTGTGTCTCATATTAAAATTTACAAATGTCTTGCTACTCGCACATGCAATGATTTCTAAAATATTGTGATCTATAAATCATGTAAATTGGAGAATAAAACATCTCCTCCAGATTTTCAAAATCAAGATGCGACTTTTTTGCTTTGAAACCATTGTTTTGTTCCAAGAATGTTTAAAATAGAATGAAGGTCTTCCATGGAAGACATATGTCACCTGGGTTTCAAAATATTTGGCAAACAGGAAAATGAGGAAGAAAATGAGTTACAGACATTGAATGGCTCAATATCATACAGTACTATCATGACTATAGAAAAAAACAAGACACTGAAAAGCACAGGCTGTAAGATGACTGATAATGACTGTACTGTATGATGTTGAGCGATTTTATACTAGTAACTATAGAAGGAAATGTTACACCGAAATTTGCAGGATGCTGTAAGATGACTGTTAGTGCCATGGTGATCCCTATACGACAGTTTGCAACACATTACTGGAGACAAAAAAACTCTATATGCAATGGTATTCACAAAATATTTCCACAGAACTTTTTACTAAGTATTAGTAGTGTCAGTACACACACACCAGTATAAAATGTTTAAACCTAATATCAAAATGCACATGATAAACATCAAGGAAAACACCAAATGCACATGTACATATGTACTTACTAATTATTGACATCTGAACCACAAATCTTGGCAAACTGGTCATCTGATAAATTCAAATTGCCTGGAATTTCTTTATTCTAAAATATAAGTAAAATCTCATCCATCTAAGATTTGTTTTAAATGTATTACCAGAATGATTTTTATATACATATTTTTTTTTATATTTTTGACTTTCATCATGTTCATGTAATAAATATTTGTGAACACAATATTCTTCAAAATGAGTAACAAATAAAGGTAATACATGTAACAAAATTACCGAACTTGGAGAATCAAGTTACAGATTGTCAAAGTTTGTTAAAATAAACTGAATATTTGATGAACAATTTGTTTGGAAATTTCTTCATCCCTACTACATGTATTTACTACTAGTCTTTTTGTTTACAATTTTCTATCCAAGATTTAAGAGGTTGACAGTGATTAATAAGTTTTTTTTTAAAGTTCACTGAGTCACTGTGGCATAAACTTGAAGGAAAAACCTCAATTCTTCATCTCAAAGGGAAATTATCATAGTTAACATTGTAACTTGATTTCTTTGAACTAAAAGATACCTTTCTGTGAAAGTTCAGCTTTTCGACCAATAATCTACAGTAACAGGCTATCAATTTTCCATAACCTTCTTTTAAATGGGTCTACAAAAAATACATAAATAATGTAAAAATGGGTCAAAGACAGAAATGGCCGGATTTTGTTTAAAAGGAAGTAGGTGAGCGACAGACCTGAATCAGATCCCACCTTATGGGAGCCAATGCTGATGCTGCATACCAAATATTAAGAGGCTGTGATAAATAGTAGCTGAGAAAACTGTTACGAAAACTTTCTATAATTGGACATTTATGTCAAAAATTAACTAAGTCAGTAGACAGGAAGTAGGTGAGCGACAGACCTGAAATCGAATCCCACCTTATGGGAGCCCATACTGATGCTGCATACCAAATATTAAGAGGCTGTGTTTAGTAGTTGCTGAGAAAACTGTTACGAAAACTTTCTATAATTGGACATTTATGTCCAAAATTAACTAAGTCAGTAAACAGGAAGTAGGTGAGCGACAGACCTGAAATTGAATCCCACCTTATGGGAGCCCATGCTGAAGCTGCATACCAAATATCAAGAGGCTGTGTTTAGTAGTTGCTGAGAAAACTGTTACGAAAGTATTTTCCCCGTGTGCCAGCCCGCCTGCCATTCACCATTTTATAACCTGGATTTTCGCTAGTGAAATCCGGCCAAAAATACACATGTAAGTACATGTACATGTAAACAAATTCATACATTGTATGTTAATAATTTGAAATCAAAACAGTTCACTGATAAAATAGGATGTCAGGCCATTTCATGTAAAAAGTATTAGATTTTCAATTTTCATTGTACCACTAAGCATGCTAAACAGGCTGAAGTCATGATTACAGAATAGTCTATTTACTGTCTGACACTTCAAAAATAAACTGCTTTCCTTATCAGGGCTATACCAGAAATAAATGTAGGGGGGGGGGGGGTCGGAAGGCACTTTTTTTTAATTCCCACCATGCATAAAATTTAAATTTTTTCCCCTTTATGTTGCATTTGAGAAATATCTTAAAATACCACCACCCATACAATTTTAATTATAGTGCCTTCCGACCCCCCCCCCCACCCCCCATACAATAAATTCTGGAATAGCCCTTGATACAAAAACAAAGAATACTGTGAGCAAGGTATAAACATGTCTCTGATTCATATTGGACTTTATATTCCTAAAAAACTAAAGTCCAACTGCATATTTCCCTTCATGTAAAGTTTTATCCAAAATTCATTTAACAGTTTAAGAGGAGCTGCACTTTAATACAAGGTCTCCCACTAAATCTATTCTAAAAAATCCTATTAGCTCCCCTGAATGATAAATAGAGCATAATGTAATGTCTTCATGCACATTTTCATATGATGTTCTTCCCTTACATTAAGTTTCATCAAAATCCATAAAGGACAGAAAATTTAGACAAACATGTTGTTTCCTTTATACACAAGTTGTGACAACCAAACTTTGTTTGTGGAGTATTGTTTTAGGGTCTAATAAATTCCTTCTTTTTAACCTGGTTGCATAAACTTCTATATCTTTAGGTGCACAATACGTCACAATTCTATACATGACTTGTATATCATAATTACCCATAGCTTTCCTAGTTCTACCAGGATTGTGTGGTTCTTATAGGAATCAGGAATTGTCTGAAAAATAAGAATATTACTTTACATCTCAAATGTCTACATGCATATTTATTTATACAACTATCTGACTAATGTTTGAACACTATGATGTGATTCTACTGAATAAGTTAAAATTTTGTCAAACTATTTTGGTTACTTATCTACATGAATGTGTGAAGACTCATAATTTCTTTTTGGGGGGTAAAAAATAGGGAAAACAAACTACCGGTATCAATTTTTCATGGCCTTAACTGCATCAAAATACAATGAAACATTCATGACATTCAACATATTAAATATATTTTATATGATGAATTATGCAGAATTTCACCAATTAAATGCAGTGCATTTTATACTAACATGAGGGTGTCCATCTCTTAGTATCTTGTGTAGAATATGGCAGAATTTCCATGCCACGATTGGGTTTCCCTGCAGTGGCAGCTTGCCTGCAATGATCCAGAACAAACCTGCTCCATGGTCTTTAAATGTACCCATAACAGTAGCTGGTCATTGTCAAGGAAACTTTTTTATAAATACATCAGTAATTGAATATTTAATTTATCTTTCTACATGTTCTAAGTGAATATTTTTTTTAAATGGGACTTATATAATTCTAGCAAATACTGTAGATTCATTTATTTTTGTGGATATCAATGTTCGTGGTTTAGGCAAAAAAGACTTTTCATCGGATTCCTAATGCCATGGTTTGTTCATGTGGCCTTTATCAATCAATGTAAAAATAACACTTTGTTGGATTGTTATTGTCATGGTTAACTTCCACCAATGAAAACCTGAAAGTTTACACCCCATGAATATTAATAAAATCACAGAGGTAAGGAATTGATGGAGACTATGTCTAATAATAAAACCCTCTTGTGCTGGCTTACTCAAGAGGGTTAACTTTTAATGGGGTTTCATTTAACATAATGGAGCAGCCCCCCTCAAATTTAAGAGCTAAGTTTGAGAGCGTATTGCTGCGATTTTTGAGTTGTGGTAAAATTTTTAACAGGTATATAAAAAAATTCAAGAATATGAATAAGAATATTGAGTTTATAATTGCAAAATCTTGATTTTATGTAATTTTTATCCTGAACTTCATAACTTTTATTTATGGAAGAATTATTTTAAAAAAATACCGCAAGCTAGTGCATTTCAAAGAATCTCGGACTATTCAAATCCATTTCAAGTCTTGAGAAGGACAAAACAAAAATTTTTGACTTGCTCCATTACATGTAATGGAACCCCTTTGTAGCTCTGCCTAATCATAAAAATGTCTAAGGAGCTACATGATTGCAGCTTGATGGAGACTTACTTACTTATGTGGCTTCTCTTTATACTTGAACTACTAAACTATTAAAGGATTTTTACAATTATACAGTATTAAACTGATGGACGGACAAACAGACAGACAGACATGAATAAAACTTAACACATGGGGCATAGAAACGTATTCGAAAAGGAAACCCACAATTCATGCAAGTTATCCTTTATTGTTTAAGTTAAAACCGAAAATATAGTTTTAATATACCCTACGGAGCATTTTATTTTATTCCTATTGACAAAATGATTGAACATATGTAAATTTTATTTGTTTTATTAGTATAAAACATGGTTAAACTATTTCCTGATTTATTTAAATGACTTGCAGCAATTTAACTGTTTGTCATCCTAGTGTCAAAGCCCTAAGATCATTGTACAAATGGTACGTCACCACTTACAACACCTTCCCCCTTTTTATCCAATATTTGTATTAATTTGTAAACATTGCCCTAAAGCCAAATAAAACACACCATCATTCTTCATCCATTACTAATACATAAACATGGTAATACATTAGTACAAATTACATTTTACGACCATAAAAATTATGAGTGCTCAAAGAAAATAATTTTCCTATGGTTAAGCAAAAATATAAATAAATGAGAACTTCAGGTACATGTACTTTGAATAAACAAATATATAAACAGGGACAGATCCAGAATTTTTTTAAAAGGGGAGGTGGTTCCAACTTTAGTGTACTGGGGGGTTGTCCTAAGTCAATTTTGCTGAAATGTGAATATAGTTAAATTTTCTGAAAAAGGGGGGGGTCCAACCCCTGAACCCCCCTCTAGATCCGCCACTGATTAAACAATTATCTAAGAGATGTACATGATATACAATAATGTCTTTAATAAGCTAACTGCAGCTTGTTTGATTTGTTTTTGTGTGTGTGGTTTTAAGTTTTTTTTGTTTTGGGGTCAACTGATTTCCTCTTGGTACATTGTATTTCCAAACTAAAAACATTTCAATGCCATATAGGTACATCTTTGCTTCCATCATGCTTATAAAACATTAATAAATACATGTATACAGAATTTAAAGATTTCCTTATATGTTCTGACAAAACCCTCTATTTTACATTTGAATGTGACATTGTAAAAATAAATGTACAGCATCTGTAGGAACTTTTTTATTAAATTAATGAATTTACATTGTCTATTATGGTACCAAGTATGTACATTTCCATTAAATTTGCATTTCCTTGATTGACATTCTGTAAAAACATAAATAAAAGGATACTCCTAGCATGTTTCTCTTTTACTGGTGCCTCTGTTGTGTTGATAGCTTTGTTTATAGCAATGTTCTAAAAAAGAAAAAGAGTAAAAAATCATCTTTGTTGTACTGCTTAAATAGAGAGCTTAATATAATTTCATGATTAGAAAGACTTATGAACATTGGATGAATAATGTAAAATTAAAATTGTACATTTCCATTTTTGCATGATCCCTCAGCATCATATGTGTACAATGTTTATGTTACTAGTATATTTTCTTACAAAAATTCTGTCAAGGTAAAAAAATGGCCAGATTCCATTAAACAAGAAGTAAGTGAGCGACAGACCTGCCCACCCCCTGCCGCCGACATTCACCATTTTATAACCCAGATTTTTCACTGAAATGAAATCTGCCCAAAAAATGTAACATGTTCAGCATTTTACCTACCTCATTGTATTTGAGTTCTAAACAACTATTTGGAGTCATTTTAATCCAAATTGAAAATAAATTCATACATGAACAAATCTAAATCCATTCTTGGTAATTGATGTTGAAAAAAGATGTTCATTAATTACTGTGACCATTTTAATCAATCATAAGAATTACTCATTGATGACATATTAACTTAATATTTCGAGAACCTGAGAAGTTCAAATGTTTAATGTAGGAAATACAGGGTTTGTACTCTGCATCTATCAGTCTATGGTGTAATTGTAAGCTTGGTTTGCATTAATTGACTTATAATAAGATTTTTTTTTATCAGTTTGTGATAAATATAATTATGCAATTATGTTGATGTTTTAGGATACATGTAATAACAATATTTTTAAACCTAGGAAAAATAATTGACTTTGCAGGTTTTATGATAAACTCTTATAGATATCATACAGTGTAAGTGTAAGTACATGTAATGTGTAGGCAAGATTTTCTTTTGAATTCCTTAAAAAGGACTTTTACAAATGCAACATGTACAATGTATATTTCTGTATTAAAATTTGAATTTGGGTTCTCTTTTTTCAAACTTTTTTAGTTTGAGTACATACATGTATATACTTTTCTTTTCAAGTTTTAAACATTTTTTTAATAAACTCCCGCTCAGTGGGAGCTAAATTGACTGAGTATGATGCCTCAAACCGGAAGACGTATAAGCTAGTCAGAAATCCACACCCAATAACACAGAATGCATAATTAAATTCCTTTTTTGTAATTTTCAACTCTAACAAGAGTTAACACTAAAGTATGTCTCGCCTGCCGGCACCATCAGAAACAATTATTCTTTCTTACTTCCACTATATTTTGAATTTACATGGATTTTCAGTTTCTGAGATCAAAAGATGTTTATAGAACTTAAACATTGCAAATATATGCAATAAAAATAATCAAAGTCACTCAACCGAAAAATCAAGGCCAAGGTCAAAAGACGGGGATGCAACTGTGGTAAGCTACTACTGGGGCATATGCATACCAAGTTTCATCAACCTAGGACCTATAGTTCTTGAGATATGGGGGTGCTCGCAAAACTTTTCCATTGCTATCATATGTATTGAAAATTGTCAAAGTCACTCAACCGAAAAATCAAGGCCAAGGTCAAAAGACGGGGATGCAACTGTGGTAAGCTACTACTGGGGCATTGCATACCAAGTTTCATCAACCTAGGACCTATAGTTCTTGAGATATGGAGGTGCTCGCAAAACTTTTCCATTGCTATTATATGTTTTGAAAATTGTCAAAGTCACTCAACCGGAAAATCAAGGTCAAGGTCTAAAGATGGGGATGCAACTGAGCTAAGCTGCTACTGGGGCATATGCATACCAAGTTTCATCAACCTAGGACCTATAGTTCTTGAGATATGGAGGTGCTCGCAAAACTTTTTCATTCCTATTATATGTATTGAAAATTGTCAAAGTCACTCAACCAGAAAATCAAGGTCAAGGTCAAAAGATGGGGATGCAACTGTGCTAAGCTACTACTGGGGCATATGCAAACCAAGTTTCATCAACCCAGGACCTATAGTTCTTGAGATATGGAGGTGCTCATAAAACTTTTCCAAAAAGTTAACACCGCCGTCGCCGGTAAAGTAACACCTACATGTATGTCCCGCTCTGCTTCGCAGGCGAGACAAAAAATAATAAACATAGTTATTGTATTAAAATATTTTTTTTTGAAATATTTCCAGCTATAAAATGTCATGAATGTTTTATATATAAAGAATTTTTAAAAAAGTACTACCGGCATATTTTGGCGTCCATTCTTATCACTAGAGGTCGCGCCCATCATAACAAAATGACAGAAGCGCGGGAACCTGCAATTCTAATTTTCGCAAAACAAGACCCCCCTAAAAAAGCGGTGCATTGTCAACAAAACAAATAACTTGAATATTTCAGCATACAAATTTCATTTCCTGCAGTCATTACATTTACTTTGTCCCCAGTAAACATGTTTGTTTTTGTTAATTTCTCTCTAGCCGGCTTTGAATTCGAAAATGAAAGTAGAAATTCTTAGGGTGTCCTCTGCGAGGTCCGCACAAATTCACTTCCTTGTTCTGTTTGCAGTCACGTTCCTTTTTTAAAATCATGCAAATTGATAAGCTTGCGTTTCTTATGATGAGTTATTGCTTTAATTAAATTATGAGGAACCATATACAAGAAAGTTACTTAATCTGCGGGAACTTTTCAGGTTTAACCTGTATCATATTACATGTACCTAAAAATCAAAAATTGCCTCTAAAATAAATGTTACAAACTTTTATTTGGAAAATCGAATATAAACCATAAGATTATAAACTTTTACACATGCATTATTTCCAAATTTCATTAAAAAATATTCAGAAAAAAAGTTTTAAGAGCATTTTGAAATATTTGGGTTAGCAGTACATTTGTAGTTACTGTAATCTAACCCTCCTTACAATTCTCTCTGTGAGAGTTACGATTCCCGCCCATTGACCTCAATGGAGCAAAACAATTTTCTTTAAGCCTCACTTATACATATATATTAATTGTTGGTATATTTTGGTACAGAAAAATGTATTAGAGGATAAGTTCAATCCAGTTTGTTGATAAGATTTCAGATAAATGGTAAAAAAAATAGATTAGAAGATGATATTTTTACTTTTACACTGATCTTGAACTTCATGAAGTTCAAGATCAGAAATGTAATTACATTAACAACTAAGTAATTAAACATTGGAAAGTCAATTTGATGATTGGTAATGGTGTAAAATAACATATACATGTACTATTAAGCAAATAATGGAAGGTCTACATGTAGGTCTTAATGCATACTAGATCGCCACAATTGGTTTCGCTGTGCTCCGATGGGATTAATGGGTGGGAATGGTAACCCTCACGAGAGAATCGCATGGAGTGTTACATTATCATAAGAAGGCTAGCAGATGTTGGCCCCGGCCAGAGTTACTCATTTTAGTCACCACTGTTTAACCTTAAAGTGTAAGTTCACGATATTGTCAAAATTTGTACATTGAAAGACTATCATGTAAAAATAACTTTGGTGAAATTCCTAGCGCTCAAATATGCATAGTTAGGATAAAATTGGCTTTTGAAAGTAATAAAATTCGATCCATGGAGGGTCACGTGATTTGTACTAGATGGCGCTGCTGAAAGCCAATACACAGATTGAATGTTGCATCCTATACCCATGTGATATTTACCGATGTGTACCACAACGGACAATTTGGAATAATTAAAATTAAGTCGGGAATTATAAAATAAAAGTTAGTCTAATGATTGATTGTGAAACGTTTTAAAATGGTACCAATCGTTAAGTTCAGAATTTATTCGTAGAAAAATATAGAATTTTTATTTTTTTTTTTGGTGCGCCGTACAGACATTTTCGGAAAATATATATTTCAATTTTCAGTATGTAGAATTGCCCTATACTATTTCTTTTACACATCCTGTTTAAAATTCATGATTCCGAGACACCCTACTGGGATTACCTTGCATGATTCGTTTGAAGTGATATTTTGATAATTAGTCCTTCCGTGCAAACCATCGCACCACAGGGGCTTACTTATGGTTTTCTGTGTATAAGACTTTATTCCCTTCTACAAACCACTGGCACAACAGGGGTTCACCTGCCGTTTCCTGTGTATGTTTAGTACCCCCGTGCAAGCTATCGGTATCACAGGGGTTTAATATTGTTTCCTGTGTATTTGAAGTTGACATTTACCTGGTTGGAATGGGTTCTAGAACACTTTCTTTTAACGAAAATCAACCCCTTTGGTCCACCAGAGTTTATTTAACATTGAAGTGCAAAAATGTTAATAAAATACCCTTTCTAATCAAAAACATATAAAAACAATAAACTGTAGCTGAGAAAATCATATCGAATTAATTATTGTCTCAGACTGAAGGAATTTTTTTTTGTCTTGCAAATAATTATGTTGTTAATTAATTGTTTTTCCAACACTTCAAAAACGAAAAAAAAGTGGGAACTAAAACTCTTTAGACACATTTTTAATTTGGGTACTAGTATTACACAAACCATGCACAAACACGATGTAGCACCACGCTTTGGCTGATTGATAATTGTAAGAGAAAGGTAGTCAATGAAGTCAACAGGTGATATTGACACCTGCTGATTAATTACTAGTATACTGTATACTAATTAAGAAATTATTAAAAGATGTGCCGGTCGAAATTCTTAAAATCGAGCTGTGGTGGGTGTGTCTAAAGCGGGTTGAGTGCTGCAAGGAAATCTTTGATTGGAGGAGCACCTTAATTGATCTATGATATCTGTCAATTATACCTGTAATTAACCAACGGGGCGTGGCAGATCGTCCAAAAGGTTAATGATTTTAATTGACACCTGTGTATTCATCAAAAACTGAATTTATTGTCTTAAATATTTGAAAAAGGATTGAAAACTAGGACTACTGTGTCAATAAATGTTTAAGATTATTTACTATTTGGAATTGTAATGTATTATTTAACAATTTAAGGTTTAAGTAAACTATTATCTTGCTAAACGCGGGATTAAAAAAATTATTAATGCCATATTATTCATATTTCAAATCATTATTATGATCAACAACATCTGTCTTATGTTACAAATATTGTAATTGGTTCATGTATTTATCATTGGAGATGTGACGTCACATCTCCAATTGAGCTATCCCACAATTCATCATTGTTCATAACATGGACGCGCCCATATGGTCTTGTGTATTGGAATAAAATTAGGAATATCTTTCTAAATATATCGTTTTCAATGCCCAAACCCGGCATGATGCCTACTCTCATTATAATAAATCAAATAAACTAATAACTCAAAAATCGCGAACTTACACTTTAAAAAGTAAATTCTGGAAGCAAGTGGCTAGCCAATGTGTTATGCCTTATGGGTCATTAACGAGAACTTCATGGTTAATAATTTTATTTCTAATTTAAGTCATGTGAGTTTGACAAAAGTTTAAAGATCTTTCCAAATATCAGACAAATATGCACTTGAGAAATTCTAGATTAATGACAAAAAGGTGAAGGATCAAAATTATAAATCATGCCACAGTGTCAGTAAACAGATGCAGCAGTACAATTGTACACGCAGTACAAGTTCAACTTGCTCAGTGAATAAACACATGCTACAAGTTTATTCAAACTTTTCTTGACTTGCTATAATGCTAAAAACATTTTTAGTTGGTGTTAATTGGTCAATGTGATGGCATTGTATGTGTTTACCATATAAACTTTTTTTTTATTTTCAAGAAATTTTGTAAACAATATGCACTTCCGGTGTGCATCATACCTGACTTTTTTCGAAGTTCTCCCTCTCAATTTCCGCAGCAGTCTTTCCCCTGCTAGCTATGGCACGTGGTAAATGTCTGGTTGACATTTTCTTGCTAAAATAGTTCGATCATTTCTCATAAAACGGCAAAACTTGCATTAGTCAAACGAGTGCACTCCCCGTTGTGGTTTTTTTAGTGGCGACCTCTGGTGATCTGTCAAACTTAAGA
Source organism: Arcuatula senhousia (assembly GCA_963971305.1). Lineage (NCBI taxonomy): Eukaryota > Metazoa > Mollusca > Bivalvia > Mytilida > Mytilidae > Arcuatula > Arcuatula senhousia. The sequence goes on from OZ020308.1 coordinate 34,961,036, forward strand.
AAGGGAAGTAACTAGATTCCCGCGGGAAAATAATTGTGTTCTTAGTATTTTCCTTTTTTTTTTTTTGCTATACGTGTTATAAGATCGAAACACAGGTTCGTATGTCAACAATCACACTATAAAATCCATATTGCTATATGGTGCTGAAATCTGGGGTTGTTATTTACCTCCCTCTTTTAAACTAGAAAATTTATGTGATTGGACTAAACAATCATGCAAAATTCTCACCATCTTCTAAAATGCATTCACAATTTATTAAAATACATTCTTGGGATTCACAAAAAAGGTTCGAATTTTGGTATAATGTCAGAAGTTGGTAGATTTCCAATTATTTTAGATGGTTTTAAAGCCAGTATAAACTATTGGTATCGGATGGAAAACATCCCATCAGGTTTTTTAAAAGATGCTTATTTAGAATCCTAAAGGAGGTAAATCATGGTTTTCAGCAATTTCGAATGTTTTTAATTTACTTTAGACTCCAGGAGGGAACAAATATAGAAACAAATCAAATTCATTTTTCAAACACACCATCAAAACAGATTCAAAGATTATTTATGCTGAAACTTGGTACAACCACAGAGACAAATTGATAAATGAAAATGGAAAATTGAGAACTTATGTTAAGATTAGAACAAATTTTGGATATGAAAAATATCTTGATCTTATTAGTGAACCAAAACTCAGAAGGTGTATTATTAAATTCAAAATTAGCTGTCACAAATTGAAAATAGAATTGGGTAGATATAACCATGGAAGTATTAAATTGTGGGAAATTAGTTGTGTTAATTTATTGTTGGAATTCCTGTCAATTTAATACTTCCATGATATAACAAACCCAAAACATCTATTGAAGAAGGGATTTGTGACCACTGTAATAACTCTGAAGTTGAAGATGAATCTCATTTCTTTAATAACTGTACCAAATTTTCAGATTCTAAAAATATCTTGTTTGATATCATAAAAGAATCAGATAAGAATTTCACCAATTATCTCCATTCAACAAATTACTTTGGACATTTAACTATGAAAATACAACTGTTCTTAACTCACTTTGTAAGTTCCTTCTGGAGTCTGAGATATCATAAAGTCTAAAATAACAATTACCATTTATCTTATTTGTACTTATATACATGTACTTGATATATAAACTGTACTCTCAATTGTAATAATTTATTCATTTATAATTGTTACAATGAATACGTATACGATTCTTCATCATTATTGTTTGTACTGTCATTGCCCCTTGAGGGTCCATAATTGGTCAATAAACTTGTATTCTTGTATTCTTTTTGCTATTGGCTATTTCTTTAAAAATTGATAAATTTATCTGTTTGATCATTGTTGTAATATTTTTTGGCCTCTGTTTTGTTTTATCAACTCTTATATTCTACCGGTTTTCCAAGGTTTTTTACTCCTAGCGTGTCTGATGAAGGTTAATCCAGAAAAGCGCTTCACACGCAGTGAAATTTTGCATTGTACATTTATCAAAATCATTTCAATATGTGGATCGTGTCTTTCTGGCACATATTCCATATTCTTTCGTATTTAATATTATTTCAGAGTTTGGCTTTAGTGCCGTGTGGAGGTCGTAGAAAGCTTCCCCGTGCTTCAGTTGTATGCTCTTATATATTTTCGAGTACTGGAATGTGTGTTGGAAAGACACAGTTTATACATATTTCCAAAATTTGAAAACGTTTGGCTATTTCTTTAAAAATTGATAAATTTATCTGTTTGATCATTGTTGTAATATTTTTTGGCCTCTGTTTTGTTTTATCAACTCTAATATTCTACCGGTTTTCCAAGGTTTTTACTCCTAGCGTGTCTGATGAAGGTTAATCCAGAAAAGCGCTTCACACGCAGTGAAATTTTGCATTGTACATTTATCAAAATCATTTCAATATGTGGATCGTGTCTTTCTGGCACATATTCCATATTCTTTCGTATTTAATATTAATTTTATTCATAAATATCTGAAAAAAATATTTATCAGACGATCTTTGTAACTCAAAACAAAAATTATTAAAGTAACGAGTAATACATTCAATTCAAATTCAAACTACTCAGTTGCGTGACGGAGGAAAAATGTGCCCTTAGGCTACTTATGCAGCCCAGCCCCTAAGGGCATTATCAAACTAATTACGAAACCTTCGGCAGAATCTACAGCCATAGTGCAACTACTGAGCCTAGCAGGAGTTGCGTGACGAAGAAAAATGTGCCCTTAGGCTACTTATGCAGCCCAGTCCCTAGGGCATTATCAAAATTCCCAAACCTTTGACAAAATCTACATCTATAGTGCAACTACTGAGCCAAGTTTCAGTTCCGTATTCCAAATTACCTGGGAGGAGTTGCGTGACGAAGGAATAATGTGCCCTTAGGCTACCTATGCAGCCCAGCCCCTAGGGGCATGATCAAAATTCCGAAACTTTCGGCACAGTCCCCACCCACAATGCAATCAATTACCCAAGTAGATTATCCTGGATATTAACGCCATACGTACGTACGTACGAACACCGAATAGCAAAACTTCGCTAGCGCGGGGATTATTATATAATAATCCCTGTTGGATGTACAAAACATTACAAAAGTACATATGAAAATTAACATTAATGAAACAATAGACATAAAATCATCTTTTTTCTCCCTTCCTCAGTTCTAATGACTGCTCTCATGATGAACGGAAATTAAAGATATCATATATGGGTTTAGAATATAAGACATGCAGGGGCGGTGTTCTCGAAGCTATCTTAGGACTAAGACGTGTCTATAGACCATCTAAAGACTCGTCATAGTCTTAAGTCGTGTTCTCGAAGCAGTCCTATTTTAAGCTCTTGTCTTATATTAGGATAAAAACTAAGACACCAAATTTGATGTCTTTAGACCATCCAATCTTAAATTTTACTTATTTTTTACACTATAACTCAATATATTTTGTCCAGGTGTTCACCTAATGACATTTAATCATCGATTAACTTGTATTCAAGGCATCATGCATGATTTTAAACTTTGAACTTATTTTCACATACTTCGATGACCCTGTATGTTGTTTTAATTATTTTAGGACAACGTGGTTATGAATTTAAAATAAAAACTGTAGCTAATAAAATGTTGACTTTTAGCTTTATCATTCAAATCGTAGTCCTTTTGGTGTACATACAGAGGAATATATTCTTTAAAAAAGAAAATTATTAAATTTTGTTTGAATAAAAATTGTATTAAATCTATATTGAGAAGTCCTAACAAAAGACGCGTCTAAGATAGTTTCGAGAAACAGATTAGGATGGTCCAAACTAGGTCTCAAAATTTGACTTTAGACGCGTCTTTAGACAAATTTTAGGATACTTTCGAGAACACCGCTCCAGGTTTTCAGTCAAGATGACTAATATTATTATATAAATAAGAGCTATATTTTGATTTTTTTTATCAATTTACAATGAAGAAAGAAATGTTGTTCTTCTCTCATTGAAACTTTTACGCAATATTTGTTTTCTTGGGAGTAATGATATTTACCCCCTTTTATTAACAAATCATGGTCACTTTATGTAAATGTTGCAGATGAAACTTACAATTTTGTTTCAAATATCTATATACCGATTAATTTTTAGGTTTTTTCCAGTTTGCGATTTTCAATTCAATACCTGAACTTTATCTTTATATTAAACTCTAAAGTTATACAGCCTGCCATTTTCTCTAAAGCAATTTAAATCAGTAAAAGGTCTAAGATTTACACATTTTAAATATATATTTTTTCATAAATGAGTGGTATTAATTATACGTTTCTAAAAAGTATAATATTTAAAAACGCATAAACATGGATCCTACAAAAAATAGGAGGCATTAAGTTTTACTAATGTCCGTCCGTACGTCCGTCCGTACGAATTTCGTCAAGCTTTTCTCAGAAACCGTACAAAAGAATGATTTGAAACTTGGTAGGGTGGTTCAGTATTACAAACTGAACGTCCTAAGCGGTTTTCAGACCTGTCGGACACCTACTTTCTGTTTAGGACTAAGGCCGATGTGAAAATATGTGAACATGACTATGAAAATTTCCGTCAGCTTTTCTAAGGAACCGTACACGAGAATGATTTGAAACTTGGTAGGATGGCTCAGTATAACAAACTGTACATCCAAAGCGTTTTTCAGACCTGTCAGACGTCTACTTCCTGATTGGGACTTCGGCTGATGTGAAAATATGTGAACATGACTATGAACATTTCCGTCATGCTTTTCTCAAGCACCGTACACGAGAAAAATATGAAACTAAATAGCATTGTTCCATATGACAAACTGTACGTCCAAAGCGGTTTACAGACCTGTCAGACGTCTACTTCCTGTTTGGGACTTAGGCTGATGTGAAAATATGTGAACATGTCTGTGAAAATTTCCGTCAGCTTTTCTAATGAACCGTACACGAGAATGATTTGAAACTTGGTAGGATGATTTAGTATGACAAACTGTATATCCTTAGCGATTTTAAGACCTGTCGAACATCTACTTCGTGTTTAGGACTTGGGCCGAGTGAAATTATGTGAACATGACTATGAAAATTTCCATAATGATTTTCTCAGGCACTGTATACGAAAGTAATTTGAAACTTGTTAGCATTGTTCAATATGACAAACAGTACGTCCAAAGCGATTTTCAGATCTGCCAAACATCTTCTTCCTGTTTGGGATTCCGGCCGATGTGAAAATTTGTGAACAGGACTATGAAAATGTCCGTCAAGCTTTTATAAGGAACCGTACATGAGAATGATTTAAAACTTAGTAGGATGGTTCAGTATGACAAACTGTATGTCCTTAGCGACTTTCAGACATGTCGGAGTTCTAGTTCCTGTTAAGGGCCAGCGGGGGGAGCTGTGCCCCATGGACACATATTTTTTTTAACAAAATATCTTAAACCGTCTTTATAGTTTAGCTATTTTACACATTGGTAGCGAACCACAAAATCTCCTTGCTTACATTTTTCAATTTTTCATGAAATTTTTAGTTGATCCTGAGAAAATTGAAAACTTTATTAGTTAAAATAAACTTATGAAGGTTGAAAACCGGTCGTTGATTATCTCAGATCCTTTTAACGATTTCAGTGCATTCTTCACTGCTTCAAATCAACCCAACTTTCTTTTTATAGGTGTCTTTCGAATAAATATAGTTGCGACCTACTTCCAAAATAACATTTATTGAAACACGTTTTCATTGACTTATTCTAGTTATTTTTTTCTAAAACAGGTCTGACTGGTATAAAGGAAATAAAATTCTTTTTTTATTCACTATAATTGCGGTTTTACAACTTTTCAACAATAACAATGCAAACCTTGATATTTTGACCCGACATGTTGGCGTTTTCTTATTCCATTTTTATTTTGTTATTTATTCCTTAAAAATTCCCTTTTCGCGGTTCAAATTCTCTGTATTGACCTTTTACTACTTTTTTTTACATATTCTCTTTCGATCGTTCATTTCTTATTTCCTATACGTATAAATTCGTTTCTTAGTTGCTTTGCCTTAAACATTTAAAAACTGAAAACGGGCATACTTTTTTTAGCTCACCTGACCCTTCTATTGGCATCACTTGGCGTCCGTCGTCCGTAAACTTTTTAAAACATTAACTCCTCTGACACCATAAGTCCAATTGCAACCAAACTTGGTATGGTTGTTCGTTAGCATTCGGTGCTTAGAACTGATGTGGGGATTTTCGATTCGTCGTAAAACATGGCCACTGTGGCTAAAAATAGAACATAGGGGGTAAAATGCAGTTTTTTGCAAATAACTCAAAAAGGGCTACAGATATCTAAATTCTGGCAGACAAAAGTGATCAGCACCTCAAGATCTACCTACCCTGAAATTTTGAAGAAAATCCAATGACCCATGTAGGAGTTATTGCCCTTTTTGTGGATTTTTTGCAAATTTTGAGAATTTGAGAAATTTAAATTGCATAATATGTATAGTATTATGTAATATGTATAGAGTCAACGTTGTAGGACCTTTCCTTTTAGGAGTTATTGCCCTTAGAACGTCAAAATTGAGCATTTTAACAGCATTTCCTCATTACATTGAAAACGTTAACTCCTCTGACACATTGTCTGACATATGGTATTGTTGTTTATTAGCATTAGGTGTATAGAACTGATGTGGGGATTTTTGATTGGTTGTAAAACATGGCCGCTGTGGCTAATAATAGAACATAGGGGAAATGGCAGTTTTTTGCAAATAACTCTAAAACGGTGACAGATTTTAAAATTTTGATAGGAACAAAAGTGATCAGCACCTCAAGATCTACCAGCTTTGAAATTTTGAAGAAAATCCAACAACTCATGTAGGAGTTATTGCCCTTTTTGTGGATTTTTTTGCAAATTTTGCACCTGTTTAGCTCAATAATTTGAAAACTATACAAGATATTTGAGAAATTTAAATTGCATATTGTTAAGCACATCAAGATCTACAAAATATGTAAAGAGTCAACGTTGTAGGACCTTTCCTTTTAGGAGTTATTGCCCTTAGAACGTCCAAATTGAGCATTTAAAAAACATTTCCTCATTAAATTGAAAACGTTAACTCCTCTGACACTTTAAGTCAAATTGGAACCAAACTTGGTATTGTTGTTTATTAGCATTAGGTGTATAGAACTGATGTGGGGATTTTTGATTGGTTGTAAAACATGGACGCTGTGGCTAAAAATAGAACATTAGGTTAAACTGCATTTTTTTGCTAATAACTCAAAAAGGGTGACCGATTTTTAGATTTTGATTGAGAACAAAAGTGATCAGCACCTTAAGATCTGCCATATTGTCAGATGTCCCCCTTATTAATCTTAAGACCCTTTCAACGTCAAATAGATTTTGCATAATAACCTTTACTTCAGGCACATATGTCAAGTGAGCGATTCAGGCTCCTGGGAGCCTCTTGTTACAACTTTGACCTAATGGACACTTTTGTGAATATGTAAATTTATGAGCTGAACATTTATACAAATCAAAGGTATTGATTTTCAATCTTTAAGCTTTAGGCAAAACAACAAATTTCAAGAATAAGGCTTCATTAGTCTTATAAGGGTAGCACATTTGACACACTTAGTTAATCTTTGTTGAGCTCAATGAGTTCAATAAGATGAAAGTTTTAGCAGCTTTTCTCTATCTGCTACAAATTTTTCTTCTCTAGAAAAGAAATATGATTTACCGTTTAAAGGTAAAATCTCTTGTAAGTGGACAACAGCCTTCGACTCAATGAACAGTTTTGCATTTGAGAAGATTTGCATCACATTTTCTCTATCGCTATACTATTTAATTGAGTGAGTGAGTGTGTTTTACGTCCTTGCAACGCTATAGATTATTTAAAGGCGATGAACATAAATTAAATGCTGGTGAAATATGAACTATGGTGATGGGATGGGAAACAAAGGAACGGTTTTGAATTTAGCATACCCATGAGTATAAGCTTAATTAGATATCGTGCATGAGCTAGCCAAAGACGACATGATAGCCATTAATCTTAACAAACCTGTATATTAGATCCTTATATACATGTACCTACTGATGAAAATTTTAAGGTAAAACTATAGGAGACAATCTGATCAACAAAAGAACAAAACAAAACACTTAAGAATAATATTTAACAAGAAAAAATAGTGCAACTTCGAAGAAAGGCTGAAACAACAAGAAAAACATCGTAAATGATAAGCAGGACTCAAACACTACCAAGAGATGATCGTATGTTGATAAATAACGTGTTATTTAAACAAGCGTTCCAGACAACTCGGTACCCAAGTTCTTATTGCAGTAAAATTTCATTTTAGATTTCGATATACGATTTGGTAGGAATATTTGACAGACTGAATTAAAATGAATGACCATCGTCAAAATGAATTAAAATATTTATTTAATGCAAACATGTCCCAATTAGGGATAACAGCATGCATTAACAATACAAACATACAAACAGATTGGAACATAAAATTTACAACACGAACTACAACAGAAAATACAATAAATTTTCTATAGAGTATCATCTCTCCCCAGTTCTGATAACTGTATAATTAAAGAATGGAGATTTGATCCGGTGTTGAAGGCTTTAAGAGCCAGTTAAATTTGTTTATTTCAGTTAAAGATTCAAAATTATAGTCTATTAATTTTAATTTTTCAAATATTATAATTCGAAGTGCCTGTTTTTTTTTACAGTGAAAAAAGAAATGATTCTCATCTTCTACTTTATTACAAAAAATACATAATCTTTTATCTCTTGGTATCTTATTATACCTTCCCACTTCAATTTGAAGTTTGTGGTCACATATTCTAAATTTTGTGAAATTTTGTCTGTATTTGAAATTAGAATGGGAGAGATAATATTCCTCCTCATCCTCATTTTTAAACTATTTATATAAATAGGCCTTATTATTTTCATCAAATTTATTTATCTTATCAAGTGTGATTTCTTTATAAAATTTATTCACATTAGTTTTAATATTATTTGTAAGTTTACTAAGAATTTTGGAATTAGTACAATTAGTAAAATCTTCCATGTCCATATGAACATCTTTTGTCAAAGTTTTTGCATATGTATACCATGTGCAAGTCCCCTCTCAATCTAACTGTTTTGTTAACTCAAAAGCTTCTTTAAGTAAAGGGTTAAGCTCTTGACAATTAACCTTGCTAGTATTTTAGAGTTTGAATGTTTATGAAGCATTCTAATGGATTTCTATTTAGTTCAGCTCTGTTGACAACATTTGTTGACCATTTATTTGTTCCTAATGTACTTTTACAGAAGAGTAAATGTACTTTTTCTAGGTGTGTTTTATCTATAAAATTAAATATATCTAAACCCTTGTGCATTTTACTGGCACGTTCTTTTGCTCTATAGTACTTTAGATAAATATCCATATAGTAAATTTCTGAATAATAACATAATATAGGTTTTACCAGTGTATCAAAGAGATTACATGATACTTTAAATGAGCAGAAACGAGAATAGCAATAGTCCTGTTCGTCGATTGTATCTCTGCAGTGTATGATTTTTTTACAAAGGCGAGGACAATAGGTGAAAAAGGTATAGATCAGACTGTGACAAGACTGCTGTGTACGTTGTTCTCCTAGTTAAAAGTCATCCAATGGTTTTTTTTACTGTCCTCAGTTTTTCAGTGTTGATCGTAGCCGTTTATACCCAATTGGCATTACGATTTCCTAGAGTTCCGAACAAGCACGTGTTATGTGTTACTAGTACTTTGTCTTGTTGAACATTGTCTTTGGCTTTCGTCTTCAATCTTTCTGACTTCAGAATCAAAATTCGAATGCCCCATTTGTACGTCTTTACCCTCTCAAAAAAATTCTAACAAAAACGACTTTTTAAGGATGATGGTTCGTTTCTTCAGTTAAATAACCAGTCCTAAGTGATTGAGCCAAAGGCATATCGTTACAGAGAAGGAAAAGGAGTACCTTTATACATGTGCAAAGGCACAACGTTGTATACAGATAATATTGTAGCTAAACCCAATTGGGGAAGTCGACATAAACTGGATTATGACATATACAGAGGGCCCTACGAACCTCAATTCAAGTAAGAATAATTTCTACATGTGACTGGGTCAGCCAGGAATTTGCTAAGTCGACCTATGGATCAAAAACAAATGTTTACAAAAACTCACTCAAGGCAGGAGACACAGTACAAATCAGAAAGAAAATATAATAATTTCACTTTCTTGATACATCATCATGCTAATAAACAAACAAAAAATAGCGACCACAATCTTATAATTAGAAGTATATAAGCTCTTTTTGACAATCAAAAACTCATACTAAGCCTTCTACTTACTTAAAGAACATTAAAGTCTTTTAGGCTTTTTTTGTCATTAGTTTTGATTGTTCATGTAGATAAAAGCGATCTAACTTAGTTATAGAAATGATGTAAAATTTTATTTTTCAAAAATGAAAGTGTTACTGTCTCTGTCTGCGCCTGTTCTTGCGTCTACTTTTTAACATAATCTTTCGTGGCCTCCAACGTACTAATCGAAGTAATTGTACATCGGGCATACCTTGAAAACAGGAAACATATACATTAAACAAGAGGCTCCCAGGAGCCTGAATCGCTCACCTGAACTACACAGACACATATACTTTGTAGATATTATTGTGCATAACCATATGCGAAGTTAAATTTCTGAAATATCTTGGTTAGTTTTCAAGTTATTTGGGCTTAATAAGTGCAAAATTTGGCAAAAATTAGGAACTAGAGCTAAATGAGCTGAACATTTAAGCAAGCAACGGATTTTCTCTATCTACTACAGTTTCAATCTATAGGCCAAAAACATGAAAAAATGTTATTTTAGGGGCCGTAACCCCTATAAGGGGTTATCTCACCACTTTGACCCAATGAAAACTTTTGTAGAGCTAAATGAACTGGACATTTAAGCAAGCAACAGCTTCTCTCTATCTGCTATAGTTTTCATTCACTAAGCCAAAAACATGAAAAAACGTTATTTTAGGATCCGTAACCCCTATAAGGGGTCATCTGACAACTTTGACCCTATGAAGACTTTTGTAGAGCCAAATGAACTAAACATTTAAGCAAGCAACAGCTTTTCTCTATCTGCTATAGTTTTCATTCTATAGGCCAAAAACTTGAAAAAACGTCATTTTACGGGGCGTTCCCCCTATTAGGGGGTCATCTGACAACTTCGATCCTATGGAGACTTTTGTAGAGCTTAATGAGTTGAACATTTAAGCAAGCAACAGCTTCTCTCTATCTGCTATAGTTTTCATTCCATAGGCCAAAAATATGAAAAAAACGTTATTTTAGAGGCTGTAACCCCTATAAGGGTTCATCTGACAACTTCGACCCTATGGAGACTTTTGTAGAGCTAAGTGAGCTGAACATTTAAGCAAGCAACAGCTTTTCTCTATCTATCATAGTTTTCATTCTATAGGCCAAAAACATGAAAAAATGCTATTTTTCACCTTTAAGGGGCCGTAACTGCTATAAGGGGTCATCTGACAACTTCGACTCAAAGGAGACTTTTGTAGAGCTTTTGATGCTGAAGCAGCAGCATGACATCAGATTTCATCTATCTCTTATACTTTTTGATTTACAATCCAAAAACAGTAGTCTGACCCCCCTAGTCTGTTTTTAGTAACGGCGGCCATGTTGTTCGGACGGTGGTCACCATTTGTGCAATCTTGGTAGAGGACATCCCATAGATGAAGTGTGCAAAGTTTCAAAACAATCCCTTCAGTAGTTTCGGAGGAGAAGATTTTCAAAGAAAAGTTTACGACGGATTTTTATTAATAGTAGCATACATATATGTTGTAAAATGATTAATCTATAACTATTATTTATATTTTATCCATTTTATTAATTTAGTTTTGTCGAGCACTGTTTACATTTTTACGACTTTCATTTAAAATTACGGTGCGCAAAAAGTGTCAAAAACGACACCAGCAGACATCCTTAAATGTATAAAATAGCTTCCACTAAGCTAAAAGTATGTTTCTAAAGATAATACTATTCATTTGCAATGAGTAAATCATATTACTGATTTTTTGAAAGCTAGCGAACAATTACAGCGAACATTTAGCGAGGAGATCGACTTCTATTTAGAACGTCCCACAGAGATTGCGCCACTATATGATTGCTGCCGTCGTATAGCCGACATGCAGGGCTACCTATCGACACTAACCGACATAGGCCTTGTCGTGCAAAATTTGGGGGTTTGGGTAGGTTGAAGTTGATACAGCGGGCCGGAAGGGGGCCCTACACTTAACTGCCTCTAGTGAACTTCCACAGAGATTGCGCCACTATATGATTGCTGCTGTCGTTAAGCCGACATGCAGGGCTACCTATCAACACTAACCGACATAGGGCTTGTCGTGCAAAATTTGGGGGTTTGGGTATGTTGAAGTTGGTACAGCGGTCCGGAGAGGGGCCCTACACTTAACAGCCTCTGGTGATCTTTCACAGAGATTGCGCCTCTATATGATTGCTGCCGTCGTATAGCCAACATGCAGGGCTACCTATCGACACTAACCGACATAGGGCTTGTTGTGCAAAATTTGGGGGTTTGGGTAGGTTGAAGTTGGTACAGCGGCCCGGAAGGGGGACCCTACACTTAACTGCCTCTGGTGATCTTCAACAGAGATTGCACCACTATATGATTGCTGCCGTCGTGTAGCCGACATGCAGGGCTACCTTTCGACACTAACCGACATAGGGCTTGTCGTGCAAAATTTGGGGGTTTGGGTAGGTTGAAGTTGGTACAGCGGTCCGGAAGGGGGGGCCTACACTTAACTGCCTCTGGTGATCTTCCACAGAGATTGCGCCACTATATGATTGCTGCCGTCGTGTAACCGACATGTAGGGCTACCTATAAACACTAACCGACATAGGACTTGTCGTGCAAAATTTGGGGGTTTGGGTAGGTTGAAGTTGGTAAGCGGTCCGGAAGGGGGGCCCTACACTTAACTGCCTCTGGTGATCTTCAACAGAGATTGCGCCACTATATGATTGCTGCCGTTGTGTAGCCGACATGCAGGGCTACCTATCGACACTAACCGACATAGGGCTTGTCGTGCAAAATTTGGGGGTTTGGGTACACGACGGCAGCAATCATATAGTGGCGCAATCTCTGTGGAAGATCAACAGAGGCTGTTAAGTGTAGGGCCCCTCTCCGGATCGCTGTACCAACTTCAACATACCCAAACCCCCAAATTTTGCAGGACAAGCCCTATGTCGGTTAGTGTTGATAGGTAGCCCTGCATGTCGGCTACACGATGGCAGCAATCATATAGTGGCACAATATCTGTGGAAGATCACCAGAGGCAGTTAAGTGTAGGGCCCCCTTCCGGACCGCTGTACCAACTTCAACCTACCCAAACCCCCAAATTTTGCACGACAAGCCCTATGTCGGTTAGTGTCGATAGGTAGCCCTGCATGTCGGCTACACGACAGCAGCAATCATATAGAGGCGCAATCTCTATGGAAGATCAACAGAGGCTGTTAAGTGTAGGGCCCCCCTCCGGACGGCTGTACCAACTTCAACATACCCAAACCCCCTAATTTTGCACGACAAGCCCTATGTCGGTTAGTGTCGATAGGTAGCCCTGCATGTCGGCTATACGACGGCAGCAATCATATAGAGGCGCAATCTCTGTGGAAGATCAACAGAGGCTGTTAAGTGTATGGCCCCCTTCCGGACCGCTGTACCAACTTCAACATACCCAAACCCCCAAATTTTGCACAAGCCCTATGTCGGTTAGTGTCGATAGGTTGCCCTGCGTGTCGGCTACACGACGGCAGCAATCATATAGTGGCGCAATCTCTGTGGAAGTTCACCAGAGGCAGTTAAGTGTAGGCCCCCCTTCCGGACCGCTGTACCAACTTCAACCTACCCAAACCCCCAAATTTTGCACGACAAGCCCTATGTCGGTTAGTGTCATTAGGTAGCCCTGCATGTCGGCTATACGACGGTGGCAATCATATAGAGGCGCAATCTCTGTGGAAGATAACCAGAGGCAGTTAAGTGTAGGGCCCCCCTCCGGACCGCTGTACCAACTTCAACCTACCCAAACCCCAAAATTTTGCACGACAAGCCTTATGTTGGTTAGTGTCGAAAGGTAGCCCTGCATGTCGGCTATACGACGGCAGCAATCATATAGAGGCGCAATCTCTGTGGAAGATCACCAGAGGCAGTTAAGTGTAGGTCCCTCCTTCGGACCGCTGTACCAACTTCAACCTACCAAAACCCCCAAATTTTGCACGACAAGCCCTATGTCGGTTAGTGTCGATAGGTAGCCCTGCATGTCGGCTATACGACAGCAGCAATCATTTAGAGGCGCAATCTCTGTGGAAGATCAACAGAGGCTGTTAAGTGTAGGGCCCCCCTCCGGACCGCTGTACCAACTTCAACCTACCCAAACCCCCAAATTTTGCCCGACAAGCCCTATGTCGGTTAGTGTCGATAGGTAGCCCTGCATGTCGGCTACACGACAGCAGCAATCATATAGTGGCGCAATCTCTGTGGAAGATCACCAGAGGCAGTTAAGTGTAGGGCCCACTTCCGGACCGCTGTACCAACTTCAACCTACCAAAACCCCCAAATTTTGCACAACAAGCCCTATGTCGGTTAGTGTCGATAGGTAGCCCTGCATGTCGGCTATACGACGGCAGCAATCATATAGAGGTGCAATCTCTGTGGAAGATCACCAGAGGCTGTTAAGTGTAGGGCTCCCTCCGGACCGCTGTACCAACTAACATACCCAAACCCCCAAATTTTGCACGACAAGCCCTATGTCGGTTAGTGACGATAGGTTGCCCTGCATGTCGGCTACACGACGGCAGCAATCATATAGTGGCGCAATCTCTGTCGAAGATCACCTGAGGCAGTTAAGTGTAGGGCCCCCCTTCCGGAATGCTGTACCAACTTCAACCTACCCAAACCCCCAAATTTTGCACGACAAGCCCTATGTCAGTTAGTGTCGATAGGTAGCCCTGCATGTCGGCTTTACGACGGCAGCAATCATATAGAGGCACAATCTCTGTGTAAGATCACCAGAGGCTGTTAAGTGTAGGGCCCCCCTTCCGGAATGCTGTACCAACTTCAACCTACCCAAACCCCCAAATTTTGCACGACAAGCCCTATGTCAGTTAGTGTCGATAGGTAGCCCTGCATGTCGGCTTTACGACGGCAGCAATCATATAGAGGCGCAATCTCTGTGGAAGATCACCAGAGGCAGTTAAGTGTAGGGCCCCTCTCCGGACCGCTGTACCAACTTCAGCATACCCAAACCCCCAAATTTTGCACGACAAGCCCTATGTCGGTTAGTGTTGATAGGTAGCCCTGCATGTCGGCTAAACGACAGCAGCAATCATATAGTGGCGCAATCTTTGTGGAAGTTCACCAGAGGCAGTTAAGTGTAGGTCCCCCTTCCGGACCGCTGTATCAACTTTAACCTACCCAAACCCCCAAATTTTGCACAACAAGCCCTATGTCGGTTAGTGTCGATAGGTAGCCCTGCATGTCGGCTATACGACGGCAGCAATCATATAGTGGCGCAATCTCTGTGGAAGATCACCAGAGGCAGTTAAGTGTAGGGCCCACTTCCGGACCGCTGTACCAACTTCAACCTACCAAAACCCCCAAATTTTGCACAACAAGCCCTATGTCGGTTAGTGTCGATAGGTAGCCCTGCATGTCGGCTATACGACGGCAGCAATCATATAGAGATGCAATCTCTGTGGAAGATCACCAGAGGCTGTTAAGTGTAGGGCTCCCTCCGGACCGCTGTACCAACTAACATACCCAAACCCCCAAATTTTGCACGACAAGCCCTATGTCGGTTAGTGACGATAGGTTGCCCTGCATGTCGGCTACACGACGGCAGCAATCATATAGTGGCGCAATCTCTGTCGAAGATCACCTGAGGCAGTTAAGTGTAGGGCCCCCCTTCCGGAATGCTGTACCAACTTCAACCTACCCAAACCCCCAAATTTTGCACGACAAGCCCTATGTCAGTTAGTGTCGATAGGTAGCCCTGCATGTCGGCTTTACGACGGCAGCAATCATATAGAGGCACAATCTCTGTGTAAGATCACCAGAGGCTGTTAAGTGTAGGGCCCCCCTTCCGGAATGCTGTACCAACTTCAACCTACCAAAACCCCCAAATTTTGCACGACAAGCCCTATGTCAGTTAGTGTCGATAGGTAGCCCTGCATGTCGGCTTTACGACGGCAGCAATCATATAGAGGCGCAATCTCTGTGGAAGATCACCAGAGGCAGTTAAGTGTAGGGCCCCTCTCCGGACCGCTGTACCAACTTCAGCATACCCAAACCCCCAAATTTTGCACGACAAGCCCTATGTCGGTTAGTGTTGATAGGTAGCCCTGCATGTCGGCTAAACGACAGCAGCAATCATATAGTGGCGCAATCTTTGTGGAAGTTCACCAGAGGCAGTTAAGTGTAGGTCCCCCTTCCGGACCGCTGTATCAACTTTAACCTACCCAAACCCCCAAATTTTGCACGACAAGCCCTATGTCGGTTAGTGTCGATAGGTAGCCCTGCATGTCGGCTATACGACGGCAGCGATCATATAGTGGCGCAATCTTTGTGGAAGTTCACCAGAGGCAGTTAAGTGTAGGGCCCCCTTCCGGACCGCTGTATCAACTTTAACCTACCCAAACCTCCAAATTTTGCACGACAAGCCCTATGTCGGTTAGTGTCGATAGGTAGCCCTGCATGTCGGCTATACGACGGCAGCGATCATATAGTGGCGCAATCTTTGTGGAAGTTCACCAGAGGCAGTTAAGTGTAGGGCCCCCTTCCGGACCGCTGTATCAACTTTAACCTACCCAAACCCCCAAATTTTGCACGACAAGCCCTATGTCAGTTAGTGTCGATAGGTAGCCCTGCATGTCGGCTATACGACGGCAGCGATCAAATAGTGGCGCAATCTCTGTGGAAGATCACCAGAGGCAGTTAAGTGTAGGGCCCCCCTTCCGGACCGCTGTACCAACTTCAACCTACCCAAACCCCCAAATTTTGCACGACAAGCCCTATGTCGGTTAGTGTCGATAGGTTGCCCTGCATGTCGGCTACACGACGGCAGCAATCATAAAGTGGCGCAATCTCTGTCGAAGATCACCAGAGGCAGTGAAGTGTAGGGCCCCCCTTCCGGAATGCTGTACCAACTTCAACCTACCCAAACCCCCAAATTTTGCACGACAAGCCCTGTCAGTTAGTGTCGATAGGTAGCCCTGCATGTCGGCTTTACGACGGCAGCAATCATATAGAGGCGCAATCTCTGTGTAAGATCACCATAGGCTGTTAAGTGTAGGGCCCCCCTTCCGGACCGCTGTACCAACTTCAACCTACCCAAACCCCCAAATTTTGCACGACAAGCCCTATGTCAGTTAGTGTCGATAGGTATCCCTGCATGTCGGCTTTACGACGGCAGCAATCATATAGTGGCGCAATCTCTGTCGAAGATCACCATATGCTGTTAAGTGTAGGGCCCCCCTTCCGGAATGCTGTACCAACTTCAACCTACCCAAACCCCCAAATTTTGCACGACAAGCCCTATGTCAGTTAGTGTCGATAGGTAGCCCTGCATGTCGGCTACACGACGGCAGCAATCATATAGTGGCGCAATCTCTGTCGAAGATCACCAGAGGCAGTTAAGTGTAGGGCCCCCCTTCCGGAATGCTGTACCAACTTCAACCTACCCAAACCCCCAAATTTTGCACGACAAGCCCTATGTCAGTTAGTGTCGATAGGTAGCCCTGCATGTCGGCTTTACGACGGCAGCAATCATATAGAGGCGCAATCTCTGTGTAAGATCACCATAGGCTGTTAAGTGTAGGGCCCGCCTCCGGACCGCTGTACCAACTTCAACCTACCCAAACCCCCAAATTTTGCACGACAAGCCCTATGTCGGTTAGTGTCGATAGGTAGCCCTGCATGTCGGCTACACGACGGCAGCAATCATATAGTGGCGCAATCTCTGTGGAAGATCACCAGAGGCAGTTCTAAATAGAAGTCGATCTCTTCGCTAAATGTTCGCTGTAATTGTTCGCTAGCTTTCAAAAGTTCAGTAATATGATTTACTCATCGCAAATGAATAGTTTTATCTTTAGAAACATACTTTTAGCTTAGTGGAAGCTATTTTATACATTTAAAGGTGTTTTGTTACGTTTTAGTAATTTGTAGTTTTTCGGTTTTTAGATTTATCCCCTAATTGTTCGCTAGCTAATTGTTCGCTACAATTGTTCGCTTATAAATAACACATAGCCAAGAGGGTGATAGAGTAGATTGATACCCTGAGAAAAGCATTGTCAACTGAGGCGCAGCCGAGGTTGACAATGTCTTTTCGAAGGGTAGCGATTTACTCTATCACCCTATCAGCTATATGTTATTTAATTTATTTTACTGAATCATTTAAATACTTTTACGCACGGATTTTCAAATCTTTTTATTGGTATTCTCGAGTTAAACTGAAATAAAATGTTGCCATGTGAAATAACTTTAAAAAGTTTTGTTTAGGCGCTTGTTAGTTGATGCATTAATTAGTGTTAGTTAGAATAAGTACTTTGCACGAAATATTGTTGCATCTAAATACTGTCAATTTTAAAACTGATTTAGAATGTCAAATTGAGGCTGTGCACGAGCTCAGCGCACGAGAGGGTGATAGATAAAACAATATCACCCGCGAGGGTGATAGATAAAAAATCATCACCCGCTGGGTTTTGTTTTTGAAATAGGCTATATGATAGATTGAATTGTTTAATTAAAATTTGTTAGGAAAAATTCTTATGAAGTATAACAATTAAGCATGCGGAGAAGTAAAAAAAAATTGTACATTGTTATTTTGACTTTTTTCTAAGTGTGACCAAAAAGGAAACTGGACTCATCCTCTTTTGTATTTTTAGTCTTGGGCCAATGCAAGACGGCAAGCAGCGACTTATGTCATGCTAAAGACTGTTGACTGTTTCCATTGTGATTTTTAAAATTCACGTTTCTTTATGTTGGTTGTGTGGCGTACAATTATTCCACATCTAATTGTCGTCTACTTTAATGGTTATCATTTGTCAGATCAGCCTATGATTTTGAAGTATATAATATTATATGAAATAAGTTTAAACCCAATTGTAGATCTCTTTATGAACATTTGCAATGTACATGTATGCCTTTAAATTTTTTACGTCTAATAGCAATAAATTATATTAAAACTCAAACAGGGCCAGATCCAGAAATTTTTGAAAGGGGTTGGTCCACATAAATTCCGCTGTGGACGAAGGACGAAAAGGGGGTGGTTCTAGACGTTACTTGCGAAATTTTTGTCGGAAAGGAGGAAAATTCCAATCTCAGACCCCCCCCGGATCCGCCACTGCTCAAATATTTTTGATTGTCACCTATTCAAATATTGTCCCTCCCTTTATGATATAGACTACACGAACGTTGCAATCCATGCTCCGCACACAGGGGCTTGGATTCTGGTCATTTATATTGACTTATAAGTCGCCCCCCTACTCTATAATCCAAGCCCATGTGGTTCTGCACAGTTAAAATTATTTTCTGACATGTTTGTAGTTGTGGCGACATTGGTCTCTGTGTGGTGAATCGACAAAATTATCAAGCATTGATAACATTTTCGAACAACCAATAACTTGTGACAAATAAGTTTATTTTTCCGGATCCCGCAATAGCTTTGTGAGAAATAGATAAAATTATTTATCCTTATTAAAATGACCTAGATCAAGACAGACGAATGACCCAATGTGGCTATTTTGTCATTTTCTAAAAATCAATAAAATGCTTGAATTGTGTGTGTCTGATTGACCTATTTTGCATAAGCATTATATCTGTCTGTGATAATAAACTTTATTCAATGAATTAACATTTTGCAGTCAAAAATTTATAAGAAAGTACGCTTAAACATGTGCACAACCTGATAAAGTGACTACGCCATGTACGCTACATGATCTAGTTGAATCGCATTGTTGCTTTAAAACACCCCCACATAAAAGCATGAAAAACGAAGATGCTGTGTACAACTTTTTTGCAAGATTTAACTTATTTTTGGGAGAATATTTCTACTTTCTTTTTCGAGATACAAATATGGATAGGACAGTGTAAATAAATTCAATAATTTAAGTGGTGATGGGTTTTGTTCTACACGTCTATTCGTGGTTGTCCATTCAAGGATGTAAAGATACAGAAAGTAAAGTAAAGTAAAGAATGCAGTAATAACAAAATTAAATTTGTTTGAGGACAAAGTAAATATAATGGCTTCTGGGAATGAAATTTGTCCGCTGAAGTATCTATGTTTTTTGTTTGGTTGACAATGCACCGCTTTTATTTGGGGGTCTTGTTTCGTGAAAATTAGAAAGACAGGTTCCCGCGCTTCTGTCATCGCGACCTCTAGTGATAGAATAGACGTCAATAATTAAAATATGCCCGAAGTCCTGATTTTTTATTCAAATTCTTTACATTTAAAGCATTTCATAGCTGGAAATACTTGGAAATAATTTATATTAATACAATAACTATGTTATTATTTTTTTAAATTGAAAATTCCAAAAAAAGGAATTCAAATTTGCATTCCGTGTTATTGGGTGCGGATTTCTGACTAGCTTATACGTCTTCCGGTTTAAGGCACCATACTCAGTCAATTTAGCTCCCGCTGCGGGAGCTTATTAATGGGTTACACCAAAGTCAATCGATAAATTTTCCCTTATATAAAAATATATATTTCGAGGCACATGCATTTGATAATTTTTTTTATTGGGGTATGAAAAAAAATGCACATTGTATAATCCGCGACGCGTATTTGTGCAAAACTTTTTTTTCATATCCCCAATGAAAAAAAAAAATAATTATCACAGTCATTCCTTATGAATAAATTTTCAAAACGATTAAAAAAACATGAAAATCTTACTCATAGAAGAACTAAAATGGTAGAACTACCTGTAAAAAGTGGCGTTTCCCCATGATTTTTTTCATTAGGATATAAAAACAAGTGTGGCCACTAAAAGTATGTCTCGCCTGCCGGCACCATCGCTAAAATCAACTACCTAAGCTTTCATTTCTTGATATAAACATAAAAAGTGTCAGTATACCTAATAACAGATGCCTAGTTATTATACTATTCAAGCAATCCATTGTCCACACAAGTATTACAAAAAGTTTTCTGTCTGAAAAAAGACCTAAGATCACAGAGTCACTAGAGCGTAAAAATGGGGTCATGGTCACATGGCATGGTAACAGTTGCGTTGTCCATAACCGCAACTGTCTGTTTACCCAATATCAGATGCCTAGCTATTATAACTTTCCAGCAATTCATTGTCCATAAAAGTCTTACAAAAAAGTTTTTCGGCCTGAAAAAGACCTAAGTTCACAGATTCACTGGAGCGTGAAAATGGGGTCAGGGTCACACGGCATGGTGACAGTTGCATAGATCATAACCTGAACTGTCTGTATACTAAATATCAGATGCCTAGCTATTATACTTTTCAAGCAATTCATCGTCCACAAAAGTCTTACAAAAAAGTTTACAGCCTGAAAAAAGACCAAAGTTCACAGAGTCACTGGAGCGTGAAAATGAGGTCAGGGTCACACGGCATGGTGACAGTTGCGTAAACCATAACCTGAACTGTCTGTATACTAAATATCAGATGCCTAGCTATTATACTTTTCAAGCAATTCATCGTCCACAAAAGTCTTACAAAAAAGTTTACAGCCTGAAAAAAGACCTAAGTTCACAGAGTCACTGGAGCGTGAAAATGAGGTCAGGGTCACATGGCATGGTGACAGTTGGGTAGACCATAACCTGAACTGTCTGTATACCAAATATCAGATGCCTAGCTATTATACTTTTCAAGCAATTCATCGTCCACAAAAGTCTTACAAAAAAGTTTACGGCCTGAAAAAAGACCTAAGTTCACAGAGTCACTGGAGCGTGAAAATGGGGTCAGGGTCACATGGCATGGTGACAGTTGCGTAGACCATAACCTGAACTGTCTGTATACCAAATATCAGATGCCTAGCTATTATACTTTTCAAGCAATTCATCGTCCACAAAAGTCTTACAAAAAAGTTTACGACCTGAAAAAAGACCTAAGTTCACAGAGTCACTGGAGCGTGAAAATGGGGTCAGGGTCAAACGGCATGGTGACAGTTGCGTAGACCATAACCTGAACTATCTGTATACCAAATATCAGATGCCTAGCTATTATACTTTTCAAGCAATTCATTGTCCACAAAAGTCTTACAAAAAAGTTTACGCCGCCGCCGTCGCCGCCGCCGCCGTCGCCGGAAAGTAATACCTATGTCTCGCCTTCCGCGACTATTCGTCGCAGGCGAGACAAAAACTGTGTCCAATCAAATTGCAGTATTTTAATCAAATTTATATATTTCAAAATAAAACCCAGCAATTATTTTTGCAATTCTTGCACCAAGTCAGGGCCATTGCGATTCTCAATTTTTGCTTTGTATTTTCTTTTCATTTTGGACATGTGAGATTGATCATCCCAGTAGGTAGTTTTGTTTCTCCATTCTTTAAACCAATTATTAGTTGATAAATAAATATAAATAAATATAAATAAATAACTTTTATTTAGAGTTGGCATATAAATACATAATAGGGAACATAAGCACTGATGTGCTTTCGATCGACATAAATAACAGTATCAAATAATACAATATAACAAAGCATGCACAATAAATAAATAATAATAAGTTAAGAAACATACAAGAGACATAGATGTGAAGAGTTGGCTGAGATTGATAATGAAGCATACAAATAAAAATATAAAGCAATAGATATTAGATCTAAGCTAGCAGTAGCAACATAAAAGCATGCATGCAAACTAAATAAAAAAAATGGAATTGATCTAGTTGGTATCAGCACACATAGCACATTTACAATTGTTTCCATTCCAAGATTTAATAATATTCTTAACCTGATTAATTTGAGGTTTTTCTAAAATCATCAGGTAGGTCATTCCATAAAACAGCAGCAGCATATTTAAAAGAGTTCTTACCATAGGTAGTTGTTCGTAATCTAGGTATATCTACAATATTGGAATATCTAAAATTATAATTTGAAATTTTAAAAACAAAAGGTCATTTAAACAAGGTGGTGATAATTTATATAAAATCTTAAAACATTCAATAGCCACTGTACGCATCCTTCTGATCTTCAGTGTAGGTACTTTTGCTCTGTCTGAAAATTCATCATTTGAACTCTTGTAGTCATCATATATGAAACGTAAGGCTCTCTCTTGATTTTTTTCTAATTTAGCAGAATTACTTTTAGTGCAAAAATGCCAAGCCAAAGGACAAAAATCGAAGTTCGAAAGAATAAAGGTATGAAAAATGGTGAGCTTATTTAATTTGGAAAGAAAATAACCAATGCGTTTAAGCACATTGAGTTGTTGAGAGGCCTTACGACATATATTTTTAATATGTTAATTAAAATTCAATTGGTAATCTATATCGATCCCCAGTAATTTAACTTTATCATCACAAATTATTTCAGCTGATTCTATATTAAAAACAAGAGTTGACACTAAAGTATGTCTCGCCTGTCGGCACCATCACAAAACTCATTGAAGGTCTAGCTGGGCCTTCAAAA
The DNA here is from genome assembly GCA_963971305.1 of Arcuatula senhousia. Taxonomy (NCBI): domain Eukaryota; kingdom Metazoa; phylum Mollusca; class Bivalvia; order Mytilida; family Mytilidae; genus Arcuatula; species Arcuatula senhousia. The sequence goes on from OZ020308.1 coordinate 34,984,140, forward strand.
AAGTTAAGGTCAAGGTGATGTGACAAGTGACAGAAATCCATTTAACCATCACAAAAATGTCTGAATTGTGTTCTAGATACCATAGTTATTAAGAAACAATGAAAAAAAGACTAAAAAAAAATCCAAGTTCACAAAGTCACTGAACCGTGAAAATGGGGTCATGGTCACACAACATGCCTGATGGTGTCAGTTGCATGTGTAAACCAAAACCCCAAATGTCTGTATACCAAATATCAGATGCCTAGCTATTATACTTTTAATTTAATTTATTTTCCACAAAAGTTTTAATTGTTCAAAAAATCATCTAAGTCCACAGAGTCACTGAACCATGAAAATGAGGTCAGGATCAAACGACATGGCACCAGTTGCTTAGACCATAACCCAAAGTGTCTGTATATCAGATATCAGATGCCTAGCTATTATACTTTTCACTTAATTCATTTTCCACAAAAGGTTTTTTTTTACCTGAAAAAAACATCTAAGTTCACAGAGTCGCTGAACCATGACAATGGGGTCAGGATCAAACGGCATGGTGCCAGTTGTGTAGACCATAACCCAAACTGTCTGTATACCAAATATCAGATAATACTTTTCTTGGAATTCATTTTCCACTTAAGTCTTACAAAGGGTTTTTTAGCCCGAAAAAAAACAACATCTAAGTAACAGAGTCACTGAACCTTAAAATTGGGGTCAGGGTCAAACGGCATGGTGCCAGTTGCGTAGACCATAACCCCAACTGTCTGTATACCAAATATCAGATGCCTAGCTATTATACTTTTCTTGGAATTCATTTTCCACAAAAGTCTTGCAAAAAAGTTTACGCCGTCGCCGTCGCCACCGCCGCCGCCGCCGGAAAATAATACCTATGTCTCGCCTTCAGCGACTAAAGTCGCAGGCGAGACAACTAGTTTCATATTATGTGTTTTATACAATAGCCTGAAATTTGTCAGGGTTTGCTTGCATACAGTTTATTTTGAACCAGTCAATCAAGATAGTACTTTCATTTGAGAGAATAGACATTAAATTATCAAAATCGGAATCAACATAAGATAAAGTATTGTCATCAGCATAATTATATAAAGTACCATGCTCAATAAAATAAAATATATCATTGATAAAAATATTGAAAAGTAGGGGACCGAGTATAGAACCTTGAGGTACACCTTTTGTGATGCCAGCCCTGTCACTGAGAACTTCCTGAAGCTTAATTTGTTGCTTACAACCAGTTAAGTAATTTTGAAGTATAATTCCACTGATTTTAGACTTTGAAAGTGATCAGAATTTGAAATTGATGCCTTAAAGCATAAGGGTATAATTTAGAATACAAAATAAGCTAAACATTTTGAGAGGTTACCGTTCTCGTTTTAAAGATAATAAGAATTTAAAATTTGGCGGGAAAAGGTTTTCTCTGGTTTTATCATAGCTTTAACATTAACATTATTTAGCTGTTTAAACCTGTGAAATAGTGATTAGAATTTATCCTCTTTCCGTCAAAACCTTGGTATAAGTACATTGTGCGAGACATTTAAAAAAATTCCCGAAAAAATGTCAAAAATCTCAAAAACTGACCCTCCAACATCCTTAAACTCAAAACATGCATCATGATGGCCCAAAGTTTTAATTTTTGAAATGCTAGGGTTTAGTTTAAACATATTTTATTTGTAATAAAACAAAATGGATTGGACACAAGTAAATTCATACTTAGAAAGTCCTCTCCGCAATACAATGAGAGACATTACAATGAAATACATAATAAGGTACAAGATCGTGCATTTTAAATTAAATAGAAAAGAAATCAAATTTACGAGCTATAAGCAAGTAATAAAACAACGATAGAAGTATACAGAGAAGTAATGGAATTTCACAAAAAAAGAAAGAAAGAAAAAAGTGAATGAGAGAGAGAAAAAAAAGACAAAGTGCTGATGTGATGATTGTCCACTTAGAAAATCTACGTAATTGTAAATCTTTTGGATCGTTTAATAAACTCAAAAACATTTCTAAAAATGAGAATATTTTCATCGTATGATAGCTCTTTACATCCTTGGGTAAGCGTATTAATATCAATGTTTATTCCATTCGGAAGCCAAGTTAGGTTATTTAAAAGTTGAGTTCTGTCATTGTTATATAGAGGACATACAAAAAAAAAATGTTGTTTGTTTTCGATAGGGGAACCGCATCGGCAAGTAGGGTTAACAACAAGATTTGCTCTAAAAAGATCATAATTAAGAAAGGAGGCAGAGCATCTTAGTTGTGCTAAAATTATATTGAGTTTTCGTGGACCATATGAAAAATGTTTTGGGACTTCTGTACTGGTTAGACCGGATGCTTTCAAGGCATTCTTGAAGGCACCAATAGATGGTGCTTTTCGAACACTTGGATCAATACTATTCCACTGCCTTATTGTATTTGGAATAAAAGAGTTTGAAGTAATCGACAGCCTGCAAAATGGAAGTATTATATCTTCACCATTTCTTAGTGGATATGCACTCAGTGTTTGCACCTTGGGGGGTACAAGACTATTTAGATAATTTGGGGTATCAAGGTTTTGGATGTTATAAAACATGTTTAGTCTGCGTTTGAGTCGTCTATTAGCTAAAGTTTCCCAACCAATTTCTCTATATAATGTTTCTAATTTTGTAAAAAGAGGAAGCCCTGTTACTAAACGTGCTGCCTCTAATTGTAAATTTTCCAATTTTGAGGCATTGCCAGCACCACAATTATCCCAAACTTCTGATGCATATTCCAACAATGGTCTTATAAAAACTAGATATAACCTTTCCAAATTGTCACGACTTAACTGATATTTTAATTTTCGGAGCACGTTAAGATGTTTTGAGACGCTTTTTACGATGTTTTCAACATGGGTGCTCCATTTAGCATCACTGCTAAATGTTAAGCCCAGGTGTTTATGACTATCGGATATAGGAATAGGAATATCATTTAGATTAAAATTTATATCGTTTACATCTGAGTTCGAAAAAATGACAATTTCAGTTTTGTTTGGATTAAATGACATCTGCCATTTTTTTGACCATTCGTCCAACTCTTGCAAATCATGATCAATAACCGTTTTAATGTGCATTCGGTCATGATGGGAATAGTTAAACGATGTGTCATCAGCAAATAGCCTACACAAAGATTTTAATCTAAGTACAATGTCATTAATATAGATAATAAACAATAAGGGTCCTAGGACGGATCCTTGTGGTACACCAGCTGTTATATTATTTAAGGGTGACTCAGACGAGTGGATAACAACTTTTTGTTTTCTTGCTTTTAGATAGCTTTCGAACCACAGATAAAGATTATTTTTAATTCCATATGCTTTAAGTTTCTTCAAAAGACCATCATGCCAGACTTTATCAAACGCTTTAGAAAAGTCACAGAAAACGAAACAGTTAATTTCTTTCTTCTCTAGTGAGTTAAGTATACAGTTATACATTTCAAGCAGTTGATGAACCGTAGAGAATTTTGGAAGGAAACCCGACTGATATTCATATATAAGATTGTTAGAAAAAAGATGATTGTAAACATGTTTGTGAACAATCCTTTCCATCACTTTCCCAACACAGCTTATCAGTGATATGGGACGATAATTAGATGGCAAAGACTGATCACCTTTCTTGAAGATAGGGACCACTGATGCGATTTTCCAGTTCGATGGAAATTTACATTGTCGAAGCGATTTGTTAAACAATATTTGCAGAGGTACTGAGACTTTTTGAGGACATACTTTTAGCATCCTATGGCTTATGATATCTGGACCCGATGCCTTATTTGGTTTTAAAATTTTTAAAATATCAACAATTTCACTTTGTTCTATTTCAACACTATCAATATAATTTTCTGTTCTTTGATCGAATGGTGGTGGAAGTTGGTTTTGGTCATCGACCTTAGAAATGGATGAAAAATATTTATTCAGCACTTCACATTTTTCAGTTTCTTCAAAAACATAATTTTCAGTATCTGTTCCAAGTGTTATATCCCTGAGCGGGGGAATATCCGTCGATCCTTTATAGGATTTTAGAAGCATTTTCATAAGTTTCCAATACGTTCTGGGTGTAGATGCATTTTCAAGTATTAAGTTATCTAAATTTTGTTCAAACTTTTCTTTCGCGACTTTTTTAAGATTATTAACCTTGTTTCTCTGCTGTTTGTACCTCAGAACATCCCTATCGCTTTTTGATTGTAGTGCAGATTTTCGATACCTGTCCCTTTTTCGTATTTCGCGTCTTAATTCATTTGTAAACCAAGGCTTATCTCCCTTGCGCACGGTAACCGATTTAGTTGGTATACATTCTTTCGCAATTTTTAAGAATTTATCAGTAAACACGTGACACGATTCATCAATATCCGCATCTTCTGGTAATAATTCATGCCAGTCAGTTTCATCAAGCAGATTTTCGAATTTTTGTCTGTTCATTTGCGCATATATCCAAACATCACGCTTAAAAGTACATTTGACCTTGTTTGGACATTTAATAAAACATAAACATGCTTTGTGGTCAGACACCTCACGTGGTGTATCTAGGACATCGGCATAATAATAGGAAAGTGATTCACTTATTACGATCGGATCAAGTAGAGTTGTGGATGTATCGGTCACTCTGGTTGGTTTTGAAATAATATTTTTTAAGTTAAAAAGATCTATCATCTCTTTCAGTTTGTTGTTATTAACTTGAAGTAGGTCACAGTTCAGATCACCCGTGACCACGAGATTGTCGCCTAGTTGGTAACTTAAGCCGATCGCATGATTTAGTCGTGTGAAAAACATTTCCGAGTCAGTCAGTGGTGGTTTATAGGCCGCACATAGAAGGATTTTTATTCCCCTTCCGAGAAGTTCTACCCATATAGTTTCATCGGTATCATTTTCAAGTTCCGGTATACGTTTAAGTGATATATCTTCCTTACTATAAATAATAATGCCTCCTCCATGACTGTTACGATCTTTACGGATTATATTTTTTGAGAAACTATCAATGAGAATTTCTTCATTTGGAATATTGGGACTTAAGTGTGTTTCCGTAAGGATTAAAACATCAAATTCATCAAATGTGTTATTAATGAATTCAAGTTTTTTCCCATCTTCACTAGCCAAGGGTTACGATCCGCTATCTCTCATCTTCACCCTTGGCAGATGTAGAAGGATTTTTGTGGTCATACATTCTCTCATCTGATTGGATGCAGTGAAAGTTGGCTGCATCCAATCACATTGCTCCATTTCCATTTTTAAACAATCTGTTAACAAACATGTGGGTTTACAAAGGTGATAAATAATTATTATATTTGCAAAAAATATTGGCAGTTTTGATCAAATCTTACCAAAATTACCTTTATTTTATCTTTAGATAAATGTTTATCGTTAATGAAATGAAATATCTCCTATTTTTGCAACTATCTGGATGAAAATAATTTTTTAAACTTGGAGTAGATATTGCTTCTAGGGAGATAATTAAAATGTTGAGATTAAAAAAACCTTCTAGATCTGCCAAGGGTGAAGATGAGAGATAGCGGATCGTAACCCTTGGCTAGCGAAGATGGTTTTTTCCGTATGCTGCGTATATTAAAATTACAAAGGGATATATACCTTTCATCATTGTCATGCTCAAGGAATGAAGGACCTGGGTTTTGCTCTACATTTCCAATAATAAGAATGAAGTGAAGCACAAACAGCAGAAAAACAACGTCAATTTTAGGAACTGATGACTGAAGAATGGTAAGTGCCAATACATGTAAACTACATTTAAGGTTTATCTGGAATATTTCAAAATAGGATTGATATTTGCTTTTAAACGATCCATGTTGTTTAACCTTTACGAAATTGAATCGACCGATGGCCACCCTATATTGCATTAAATCGCTATCCATCTGGTAAGAGGAAAAGGATAGAGATAACTGAACACATGGGGGGCCACAGGTCATGGAATATTTGTTGTAGTAGGATGGACATCATACAATCAGCACTTTTAAAAGATGACAAACAAAAAAGCAAAAATATATACAACAAAAATAAGAAAGGTTGGACTTTCTCAGTTAGAGACAAGAACATGTACAGATATATGGATTTGGGAATGGGATTCTATGGAGAAAACGTATTTAGTTACAATACATATTACAAACATTGTGCGTCTATGATTAAGATATGTAGGCATTATACAGAGCATATTCTTTTGTTACATAACATATACTATCATAATACAATAGTAAAATACAGCATAATGTTATTTTTTCTTATGTTCGCTTATATGTTTGTGTCGATTGATAGGTCTGATAAGCTACAACATCAGAGGCTCCGAGCATATGCTGTAGCTTAGCAGGTCTAGCAGCAATCCACTCAAAAATATCGATAGGACGTGAAATAATAAAATAAGTTACATGTATGAAAATTAATTTCTATTTCAAACATTGAAACTTTTGACATCCGTGATACTTAACATTAAGAGATTCGATGTTTTTGTATTAAATTTAAAGAATTAAAACAAATTTCTATAGATCTTTAGTTTGTTTTGTTAAATGACTGGTCCGGATAATTCAATGATTAAATAAAAAGCACATGTTTTAACATAATCGTGCGAAACCGGTTTTATCAATCTACTGTAAATTTTTAATAACAAAGGAAAAGTGACGTACTCAGTATAATCACAACACTAATTTAAATACTATTGTAAACATTTAAATACCATAGTAAACATTATGTTAGAAAAGAAGTAAGGAAAGAAGAGTTTTGAACATGAAAATGATAATTTACAGAGTGAGACAAAAATGATAAATAGTTCAGCCAACGATGTTACTGGCCAAAGCTTCGGCAAAGTTAGTAGGTTCTTGTCTGGGTTCTTCAGTGGAATTTAATAGGTCTTCAATGTCATATTTGTCTTTGATAATCATTTTGCGACTGCGTTCAGTTTTCTTGGCAAATATGCGGCCGTCAAATGTCCAAAAAGCTTCAATCTGTTTATCAAACTTGAGTTTAGAGAGTTGTTGCACCAAAGTTGTTCTGAATTTTGTTAAGTTTTCAGTGATGTAGTGTCCATCAGCATCCCCTTTAAGTTGTTTCTTAGAAGAATAAACAAGATGTCGGGTGCGGTAAGATAAAAAACGGACAATTACTTGTGATTTTCCATCTTTAACTTTCCCGATGACATGGGATCGGCCGATATCGTTGATGGTGATGTCCTTGAGGTTAAGCTTCTGATTGATGATGTTAAGCACCAGCTGGTCGGTGTCTACAGGGTGGATAATCTTACCTCTCCCATCAACTGGTACTCGTATGTTGTGAAAGCGTAGACTAGTGCGTCGTGAGTACTGTTCCTGGTTTTCTATTCGAAATTCAAGTTCATTTATCCTTCTGTTTAGATAATCTATATCATTTGACTGTTGTCTGACTGTTTGTATTTGACCCTCTGTTGATTTTTGGAGTGCTGCTATATCAATAAATTGTCTTGTGATTTTCTGACCCTGTTGTTCAATTGTTTTTTTCTGAGTTTCTATTTGTTCAGTGAGAGGCTTCAGTTTTTGGTCTACTCTTTTTTGGACCTCTTCTTCTATGTTTGCAGATAATGACTCAGTAATTTTATCTGCAAGCACAGGAATAATGGCATTCAGTACCTCTGGACTTGATAGTGCATCCAGTATTTTGTCGGCTAGAGATTTCCTTGCTGTAGAGGACTTTTTAGACGTGCTTTGTAACTCTCGAAGATCACCATATGAGTTCCTACGTTTAATTTGTCTTTGAGTTTGCTTTTGTGTTGCAGGCAATAAATCAGGACTACATGGATCAGTTCTTTTGTTGCCACTATTTGTACCAAGAATTAAGGGGGTTGATGGCTCTAATAATGACTGTGACTGGGACTGCGACATGTCGAGTTGCTCATCAATGGGGGCAGCCATATTGTTTATATTGTTGACCTTAGTTTATTATTGTCAATTTCCAATTTAATTTTATCACACTTTAGAGTTTTTATGCCTATAAATGCAGCTCAATACATACTTTAACAAGCACACGCTGTTACTTCAATCTACATAATACTATAACCACAGAATCCCAACTTTTCCTAAGAGCTCCTATTTCATTGTTGTTGGTACACGACCTTGACCTTCTATTCAAATGCTAGGGTGACTGCTTTCATCAAAAACAACATCTTTGCCAATATCATAATCAACATTTACAAAAATGTTATTAAAAGTATCACATACATCCTTGTTATCGTTTATAATTCTATCATTTTCAACTAATACAATTTTCTGTTGCCAACTACAAGACTTTTTAGATAAAAATGGTTTGACGGTGTTATAAAAATGTTTAGACTTCTGTCCTCCAGCACATCTTTCATGAAAATAGGAATTGATGGATTTACGTTTGAGTTTTGTTACAAAATTTCTTTGTTTTCTATAGGCTTCCGAAGATTTACTAGTTTTACACTTTTCAAATTTCGAAGCATATGTTTTTTTAAAAAAGCTTTTCTCAATGTAAGGTATGGCTTCCTTGCGAGGATATCTCTGCTTTAGTGGAACATGTTCATTGATTTCTTCCTTTTATAGTTACTTCACATTAATAAGGACAAAATAACGTTAAAATTTCTTATGTTCCGTTTTTTGTCTGTGTGGAATGCTCACGCTCATGTTCAGGTTCACTCAATGTTTCAGGCTCAATCATCCGGATCGCAAAAGGAGGAAGAGGTAACAGGTTTGCTGAAATTAACGTTTATAAATGATACAAATCTATAACATAATTACAAAATATATGACCAGTCACATGTCAATTTTAATCTCTTTAATTTCGGAAGCTTATTCCTCATCAGCATTGAATGATATGAAAAAATGACGGTAAAATCTCTTATGTTTTGGTTTTTGGTCTGTATCGAATATTCACCCGTAGGCCCAGTTTCATACTCAGACTCAGCTTCAACTTCAAGGAAGAGGAGGGAATATTAAGGGACTTAAGTTCCTTTAAAAGGTAGTAAATTCCAATGTGTATTTGTATGAAATCATGTGACTACACAGAATTATTATATATAGTTAATACTGGCAGTCAAAGTTCATTCCAAATTTTAAATGAACTTTTTATTCTAATTTTTACAAATGTCCAATCATTGTAATGATTTTTTTTTCTATAAATAAAACAATTTTAGCAATTTTCCACATGCTAAAAATTGAAATAAAGTTTTTAAAATTATTTTATTCAAGTTTATATAGTCAAACGCTAAAAAAACACACAAAAAATGGCAGACGACAGACTTCACTGAAAAGCAACTCCAACTACATGCATGGATGTTTGGCCAAAATAACGACCATATTAGACAAAGCGTGTTTTTTGTTAGATAAAAAATATTATTGAACCGCGGTAAAACTAGACTGGGTTGTAAACAAACACACTGACACTGTAAGTGACTAGCCATCCAGATCGGCATCTACGGGATACGTTGTGGTTCACAAGACGCTGACCTCATTATAGAATAAACAGTTCATGCAATGATAAGGCAAAACAAATATAATTGACCAAGTTATGACTTACGTCACTCAAACAGGTGTGCCTGTCTCATCATTATGAATATATGTACAGTCATATGTCTCCCTCTTCATACTTTTATCTCTTTTAACATTTAACTTGACTGGTTTAAACATCTTTAAGTTTTGTTTCATCGTTATGCTTTTCGACTGAAATTTAAAGAAGCAATAAAGCATTTAAAACTTTCTTTATCTTGCTGTTATAAATACCTTGACAAGCAGTCTCAACAATCGTTTTCAAGAGTTGATGATTTCTAAGCTCGCTGAACTTTTCCAGCTCAATAGCAAACAGGCTATCAGGATCACTAGCAATGCCATTGATTTCATTCATGTCGATCTGATTGCCAACCCCTATTGCAAATACATATGCTGGTCTTGATTTAATTCCATTGGCCTCGATCTGAGTTTGTCGTTTGGCGCTATCACCTGAATGTTGATCATAGCTACTTCCGGGGTTTGTTACGCCATCTGTTAAGACAATGACAACGTCGGTAGCATCCGGTCTCTCGCCTCCTCCTGGAGAAAAGTTTCGTCCGGGCGTAATCAAGTGCCAAGTAGGTTCTTGTTGCAAATCCGTGGTAGTATTCTATGTTTTTAATCCTTTCAACAACTGCTTCTTTGGTGGTGTATTTGTTGAATCCAAACTGAGGATGAACATAATGACTAAACGGAATGGCGGTCACCTTCGTATAATCTGGCCCGATTTCGAGAGGGTTTACAATATCGGTAACGAACTTAAGTTGTTTCTTGTAATCTTTGTAACGTATGCTGACAGATGAGTCAATGACAAAGGCAAGATCTATTCGACATCTTGTTGAAGGCACTGGAAGAAGATATGCATTTTTTGAGAAATATGGCAAGAGGCGTTACACCAATGTATAATGTTAATGAAAACAAAAAGATAAAACACGAGACTGTACCTTGAATGTTTAGAATCAGACAGATACCATTTATGAAGTAACACAAAATATCAGTTATAGTCAAATGAATTGGCTAAAGCAACTTAGCAAATCTCTGCCTTGACGACTAAATATAATTGGCCAATCTTAGTTTTATGAGATACAACCACCGTAATTAAAGTATGCATGCAGCAAAAGAGTACAGGAAAATTTCCCGTCATTTTCTACCTATATATTTGTATCCAGTACTTTAACAGAATTCATAATAGAATAATGCAAGGATCACTGAAAAACGCACTATTACCAAAACGTGTGTGTCCAAATTCAACTGAGCACATCCTAATGAAGGATGACTTAATATGAAAAACAACTTACTTACCCGCAATTGGTGCTCTTGTTATTCCTGTAATAAAGTTTAAAATAAGATACCTGAAAGCAGTACAAAACAAACAAAAACAATGACAAAAAGTCAGTTTCTAGCTGTTTGCTAAGATTTTCCCTTCTTCATATTTCCGCCAGCAGCCTTCAACGAGACCAGTAGGCGCTGCTAGCGGTTATGCAATTGGCCCATGGTCTAAATAAAATGCATATAGTTCAAACCCAGTCCTGAAATAGTCACAGATAAAGTCAATTCTGTTTTGTTTATGTTCTTTACTAAATTGAATTGTACATATTTTTTGTTTCTTTGATTGGTTGGGTGTTTTTTCTTTGTGTTTTTTTTTCTAGTTTACGAACTGGATCAGCTTGACAAAGTCCTGGCGAGATACTGAAGAATGAATCAATGACAAATTAACGCAATATCCATTCTGCATTCGTCTTGAGAGTAAAAGCCATAGTATACTACAATTAAAAACATGTTTAAAGACAAATACAGCAGGATTTCGATCAAGATAGTGGATGAGCCATTGATCTAAAATCGAATCCCACGATATGGGACTACATGCTTCGATGCTGTATACCAATACCAATAGGTTGTGAAAAATACATGTAGTTGCTGAGCAAAAAAAAGTGCTGACGAAAATATGTTAATTCAGTAAAAAAATAGTTGATCAGAAGTCGAAGTGAAACTTTTGTAATAAGATATTTCTTAATTAATGAGGAATCTTTTATACATGTATAAGGGAAAGAAAGCGTGTGTAATAAAACAATACTTTCTAAAGATCATTTCGGCTTCGGACGATAGAACATTAAGCTAATCTGGAAACCTCGGGGAAAATATTCTGATCCATTGCCTGGCTACAAATTAAATAACTGTATAATATAAATGCTGTCAAAAAGCTTTTTTCTACTTTCTTTATTATCATTCCACAAACCATGACTTACGTCCATCAAACAGGTTTTCATGTTTTAAGTTTCAAGTTTAATTACTCAAGTCCCTTACTAGGGAATGTCAACAAAAATCAACATAATATATAACATGAACTACACAGCAGAGTTAAAATAAAATAACCCTAATTGACAGCAGACAACAGTATCTTGCAAAATTTTGCTACTGTTAAAAAGCTATTAGTATCATTAATATTGAACAAAGCATCAAATTTAATTTCACTTGGAGTGCCAGTGTATAATCTATGTAACAATATTTTTTTTTTACTGTTAAAAAAGTACATTGAAATAAAAATGAAATTCATCTCCAATATCCTTTTTTTATCAAATCTACTCGAAGATATAGTAAATATTCTTCAAAACAATGATTTCTTTTGAAAATTCTATAGTTCAAACACTTAGGTGATTCATATACAGTAGCGTATCATTTTTGTGTCGATTGATCGCATAGACGCTGTTTCACAATTTTAGTTACAAATTTGTTTTAATTTTGACCAGTATTCAGAACAACCACATTCATTTAATGTATTTTCAAGACAACATATCCAATCAGAATGATTAACATTTCTATTATGTAATGTATACAATAATTTATTTATATAAAAAAATATTTTGTCGTGCTTATAGCACACACATTTTTTTCCATAATTTTGATAAATATTTAAGTAGAATACCTGCCCAATTCTCCATACAAAATGCTATTCGGAGTTGATTCTTAAACAGTAAAAATAATTCAATCTACAAAACTATAATAGTAATGACTGAATAGTTTTATGGTTACCAGAGCCCCAAACTTCACAGCCATTTAACAAAGGTTGGTGAAAACATTTGTCATTGTAAATCAATAGGTAGTCTTTCTACATTTTCTAAGCAAACTATCCCTGGCTTTTCTACCTTGTTCTAACAGTTTACTCTCGTTTTTGAAAGAGCCAGTATACATACGTGTATAAAAAACACCCAAATAAGCAAAATCATCAACATTAGGGACAGACCATTTAACTTGAAGGGGAGGGCCTTGGTTTTTTGTTTTGATCAGAAAATTTTTGCCGCGCATTTTTCGAAGGCGTCGCGACAGATTTTTTTTTCATTATCAGCATTATTTTTTATAGCAGAAATCCTTCTTCAGAATATTTTTTCTTACCCTCAGCTGCCAAAATATTTTTTTCATCAAAAATAAGTTTCAGAATATTTTTTAGGAAAAAACAATGACCCCCCTTCAAGTTAAATGGTCGGTCCCTTATTGTTATTATGTGATTTTCGGTTACAAAATGTAAATAATTGTTGTTTTTGAAGCATTGATTTCAAGTTTCAATGTTTAATAATATAAGTACATAGAATAAAAAGCACTTTGTAATTCAACTTCAGATTCAGCAAGTATTGCAGTGTCATCAGCAAATAACAATAGATATATTCTCAAATAAACAGAAAGTCTTCTTAACATATATGATAACTTCTATTACATACCCGTTGTCTCGCTATGAATCCATAACAATAACAGTGTTCCAGCTAGGCTGTTTTCAGAGGGCGGTCCGCCCGCCTGCCTTTGCCTCCGCCCGATTGCCCTTTTCAGGATACCTGCCGGTTTTCATCTCCGCCCTGCCCTTTTTGATCGTACATTTGCCTTTTTTAGTCAATCATACATAGTTTGTGTATTGAGAATGAAGCCATTTGGGATAAATGAATGGCATATTTACAACCCCAAGCCAATTAACAAATTAAATAAACATGTGTTCTCTAGTCAATCAATTAAGGTATCTATTTTGATTAATCAATTTCAATTACAGGTAAGTTGTCCGATTGCATAGTTAATTTCTCTGCCTCGGTAATGATAATTGTGCACAAATCAGAATCTGAGCCCATCTGGATGTTTTCTATTAAAAACAACATTAAATGTGCGCTTTTATTGAAAAATAGAAACGATGTTGATGGATTTGTGAAATGCTCCTTCATTTGTTTACAAATAATGACAGGAAGCGGAAGTTTAAAACTAAATACGAACTCTGACCGGAATGGTACTAAATTTCCGGATTTTACTAGCAAATTCAATAAAAATCAAATGGGATTTCTTAATTTTTTCTTGGGCTGACATTCAAGCTTTTTAGCACTGATAGAATGTATGAATCTAATGAAAAGCCTAAAGTCTTGTTATAGAAACAAGAGGCTCCCCTTAAGCCTAAAAATGCATGTTATTTTGTTAAAAAGAATGTATGGTGTATTTGTTTGTTATTAGCTACATTTTTATGCCCTTTTGAAAGATGAAGTCAACGCATGAATGTGCCCTTTTTTAAAATTCATCCCTGCCCTTTTCAAATCCTGGCTGGAACACTGAATAAAAACAATAGACAAACTATTTCCCTACGACTCGTTGACATGTTACACGGGGACTTTATTACAAGGTTTGCTGAGAATTATATTTTTTCGGAACTTTAATACAAATTTTAGGTTGATGTTTGTTTTAGAAAAATACACGTTAACTGTCAACTTTACAAGATGTTGTAGTTATGGTTAGTGAATACTGCTTTTATATATTGTTTGCTACTGTATGTATGCTCTAAGTGGCACTTGATCAAAATGTGGGTTTTCAACATTAGGAAACAGAAATCCTATTTTAAAAAATGAAATACTGAGTGACATTAAAAACGCAACACTGAAATTTTCAAAATATTTTTGACATATGTTAAAGTTTCATAAATTGGAAAATAAAGATGTGTTTTTTAACCAATAAGTAACCAATCGATACATTCATGGTTCAGTGATTTTTTAAATTTACTTTCCTACAGTACCCACGTGCAAACGCACGGAATTATTGTTTCGACATGCAGACATGCATGAATAGCTTCAATAAAAGTCCGTTTGTTAACTTTAACTTCCGGTTACAAAAATCCCATCCTAAGTTTTCAAGTTCTTTTCGACACAAATTTGATAATGCCAAGGCTTTCAGACCACCAGCGACATGAGTTTTTGGCAATGGTCCAAGGAGGGATATCTTGGCGTAAAATTGCTCGTCGAATGAATTGTGTACAATAGACAATAACTCGCTTGTCCCCAAACGACATTATCAGACGGATTCAGTTAACGACAGATAACGTCTAAAAAGACAACTTGAACGAGCTGTAAGGAGACGCCAACAACCGTCGGTCACGTTTCGACGGCTTAAAATCACCCTACAAGAGGAATGGAACAATATTCCACAAGAACCAATTCGTTGTTTAATCTGATGAATGTCACGAAGTTGTCGCGCATGCGTTGCAGAAAATGGTGGTAACATTCGCTTTTGACTGTGTGAAATTCAGATTTGAATGTGAAAACTGTGTGAACCGTTGCACAGAAAAGAATTAACATTAAATTCAAACGCTTGCGTCGAATTGTTGCTATTGTTCAGAAGTTTTGAAAATACCAGTTGTTTTAGTAATGTTGTTTCTATACAAAAAAATATTGATGTAAATACAAGTGTTGCGTTTTCATTGTAACTCAGTATATATAAGGCTCTCTTGAGTTAAAAGTATTTAATTCATTAGAAGACTTTATCTGAGACGAAACACTAAAACATAAAAGACATCAAAAGAAAATATGTGTAATTTAAAATTAAAATCAGACGCCGTGCATATCTTCGAGATGAGTGAAGATATTGGGTGTAGGTAATCATCGAGCTCGAGTTCGAGTTCGAGTCAGAGTTAAAGTTCGAGTTAGAGTTCGAGTTACAATTCGAGTTCGAGTTAGAGTTCGAGTTAAAGTTCGAGTTATTTTTCGAGTTCGAGTTAAATTTTGAGCTAACTCGAAACAGTAATTTTCATAGACATAGTCGAGTTACGACTCGAGTTAAAGTTCGAGTTCGAGTTAGAGTTCGAGTTAGAGTTCGAGTTACAAATCGGGTTCGAGTTAGAGTTCCGACCTAAAGAAAACCTATTTTTAGCAAACTACAACACTTTCCACGAGAAAAAATAATAATTCAGACATCAATTATGTTGTGCTGTGGTTTAAGAAAAAAAAATATGTTAATTCTCCCAAGGACGAGACAATACTTTGAAATACCTTGGTTTATTTTGTTGCAAAAAAAGGCTGCGTTTACAGAAAAAAAATAGTTTTAATTTTTATCAAAGTCGTCAGTTTAGTTTTTAGGACAAGACTAAGGGGACGACCATTTGATTTTGAGGGGGGGCTGTTTTTGTTAATAAATATGCTGGCTTGGAAAAAGTTGGAAATAAAAAATACAATGCATAAGATTTAAAACCAATCCCTAAACAAACTAGAAAAACTTTTAGTCGTGGCTTACTAATAAATACCCCGCTACCTCTTTCCTAAAAACAGATCAAATTTTAAACTAGGGGTGCAAATCTACACTATTTCACGAAGATGGTGTGAAAGTTTCACTGACATCCATTGATGGGTTTGGGAGAAGTTGCGGATAGTTGAATAGCGAATTCCATGTTTCGCTTCCCCAAAATCAGTTTGATCAAATTTTAAAAGAGGTGCATATCTACATTTTGTCACACAGATCGTGTGAAAGTTTCATGAAAATTCATCAAGGAGTTTAGGAGGAGTTGTGATAAGAGATGGGTACCCTAAAGTGTAAGGAAGGCAGGACAGACGGACGGGACGATGGACAGACACCTCTATCACTATATACGCCCCATTTTTTCGAGTTAGCTCAAAATTTAACTCGAACTCGAAAAATAACTCGAACTTTCACTCGAACTCTAACTCGAACTCGAATTGTAACTCGAACTTTAACTCGAACTCGAACTCGAACTCGATGATTACCTACACCCGAAGATATTGGTTTGTCATAGAGTTTAGCTTTGTCTTCCTTTACCGGAATTGACATACTTAATTGGAAATTAGCAGCGCGACGGGTGTGCTATATCAGGAAGGAACCGCCTACTCTTCCGGAGCACCTGAGTTCACTCTTGTTACGACTTCAGTTCGCGTTGTTGATTTCTGTTCGGTTGATTCTGTGTTTTGTGTTTCCTCGTGCTGTTCTTGTTCGTGTTTACCGGTTTTATCACAGTTGCCCTTTTCGACTTTTGATACTAGAATGCCCCATTGGTGACTCTTTGCTTTTTAGAGGATTAAATTCCAAAATATACCCGTTGTTTCGCTATGAATCCATAATAAGAAAAACAGACTGAATATATCCCTACAACATCTGGACGTATAACACCTAAACATTTATCTTATATGAAGGTTTTGCTTAGGATAACATTTTTTTCGAAACTTTAATACAAATTGTAGGTTCACGGTCAATATACTTGTCCTGTGACAACAGCTTTTCTACCGATGTTTGTGCTGCAATTTCTACAGAAGTCCTATTTTTTGTCGATATGGTTATAAAAAAAACACATAGCAGACGATTTTTTGGCTCACCTGGACCAAAGGTCCATGTGAGCTATTGCCATCACTTGGCGTCCGTCGTCGTCCGTCGTCCGTCGTCGTCCGTCGTCGTTAACATTTTTCAAACGTTAACTCCTCTAACACCATAAGTCCAATGGCTTTTAAATTTGGCACAGTTGTTAATTAGCATAGGTAGTATAAAATTAGCATGGGGATTTTTGATTCGTTGAAAAACATGGCCGCCATGGCTAAAAATAGAACATAGGGGTAAATTGCAGTTTTTTGCAAATAACTCAAAAACGGTAACAGATATCAAAATTCTGGCAAAGATAAAAGTGATCAGCACCTCAAGATCTACCTGCCCTGAAATTTTCAAGAAGATCCAACAACCGATGTAGGAGTTATTGCCCTTTTTCTGGATTTTTTCAAAATTTTGCACTTATTTAGCCCTATATCTTGAAAACTATACAAGATATTTTAAAAATTCAATTTGCATATGATTAAGCACATCAAGATCTACAATTCATGTAATTAGGTCAAAGCTGTAGAACCATTTCTTTTAGGGGTTATGGCCCTTAAAGCGTCAAAATTTACCATTTTTCATTACTTTTACCCTGAATTTCAAAGATTAACTTGTCTGACACCATACATCCAACTTCAACCAAACTTGGCACAGTTGTTTAATAGCATTAATGCTACAATTCTATCGTTCGGATTTTTGATTCGTCAAAATATATGGCCTCTATGGCTTAAAATAGAACATAGGGGTCAAATTACAGTTTTTTTCAAATAACTCAAAAACGGTAACAGATATCAAAATTATGATTGGATACAAAAGTGATTAGCATCTCAAGATCTACCTGCCATGAAATTTTCAGGAAGATCCAACAAACGACATAGGAGTTATTGCCCTTTTTCTGGATTTTTTCAAAATTTTTCACTTATTTAGCCCTATATCTTGAAAACTATACAAGATATTTCAAAAATTCAAATTGCATATGATTAAGCACATCAAGACCTACAATTCATGTAATTAGGTCAAAGCTGTAGAACCATTTTTTTAGGAGTTATGGCCTATAAAGCGTCAATATTTACCATTGTTCATTACTTTTCCCCCCGACTTGTCTGAAACAGTAAGACCAACTGCATCTTAACATGGCACACTGTTTGATAGCTTATATGCTACAACTCTATCGTTCAGATTTTTGATTCGTAAAAAAACATTGCCACCATGGCTAAAAATAGAACATAGGGGCAAATTTCATTTTTTTGCTAATAACTCAAAACTGGTTTCAGATATCAAAATTGTGCAAGAATCAAAAGTGATCAGCATAATAAGATTTACCTGTCCTGAAATTTCGGAAAAGATCTGACTGCTGATGTGGGAGTTATTGTTCTTTTTCCTATTTTTTGCCAAATTTGCACTTATTAAGCCCAATATCTTGAAAACTAACCAAGATATTTCATAAATTTAAATCGCATATGGTTAAGCACAATAATATCTACAAATATGTATCTGTGTAGTTCAGGTGAGCGATTCAGGCTCTTGGGAGCCTCTTGTTTCCAAACCATGTTACCGGGCTTTTTATATGACATTTATAAACAAGTATTAGAATAATTTAACATTCATATTTGATAGAACATATAGTGTTGTTTATATTTTCTACCAAGAAACGATTTCCATTTTTCAGATAATCATGAATATCTCTTAAAATCTAGCATTTACTACATTAAATTACGCTCCATGTTCCCAATACATGTTATACATTTTTAAAAGACATATCCCTATTCTTTACAGTCGATGAATTTTTAATTTACGAGCATTTTTCAATTTTACGAGTTTTTTTTCAATTTTACGAGCTTTTTCAATTTTACGAGCATTTTTTAAAGAATGAAATGTCAATAAAAGAAGGGACCACTGACTTTCCAACAATGTGTCCTGACTTTCTCCTGACGGTCCTGACTTTCTGCCGATGGTCCTGACTTTCTGCCGATGGTCAAGACTTTCTAACGATGTGTCCTGACTTTCTTTTGATGGTCCTGACTTTTAACTATGGGTCCTGACTTTCTGTTGATGGTCCTGGCATTTTGCCAAATGTCTGACCTTTTTAACGATGTGTCCTGACTTTCTTCCGATGGTCCTGGCGTTCTACCAATGATCCTTATGTTTTGTTTCTTAAGTTTTACATTTAAGTACCGGTATAATTAAGGTCTTTCCCTTCCACAGAAGGAAAGACCTTACTGTATTTCTTATGATTATTATTATTATTATTATTATTTTTTTTTTTCTGCCGCAGATGTCAAAAAAGTGTCGCGACCTATCATTACGAAACTTAGTACTATTAATCGACACTACCAGGGCTCGACTTGAGTCGGCCTGCGAAACCGATCTATTTTTAGTAACGGAGTTATCTGCCCGGAACCCAAAAACCTTGTCTGCAGATAAAGTCAGAAACCGTAACCGTTATCAAAAATCTGAAGCATGGAAAATGTTGCTAGACTCCTGGTCATCATTCGTCACGCAAAAAAAATTTTTTCGATCAACTTCCTGGTTACGCGTTTTTGACCCGAAAAGTGTCACAACTAGTCAATTTTTTTTTCTTCAAAACGGTTTGTCCTAGTGACTTGGGACCTTCACCAATCATCCTAGGTGACATATGTTACATCTAAAAATGTCAAGGTCAAAGGTCAAATCTCAAGGTCAGAGGTCATGGTACACCTTGTCTGCAGTATAGCTCAAAAACCATACAAAATTGAAGCAGACATGTAATGAGAAAAATACTCGTCTCATTTAGACCTTTATTTGATATAAAGGGTTGAACACTGTACGACAAACGGTTTTCGAGTTATGGCCCTTGACGCGTTTCGGCTTATTCGTTTTTGGCTTATAACTTTTAAACCATCAAAGATAATATAGTAAACATATGGGTTTTTTGTGACCGTCATTAAGAGTCCTTCAATTTAAGACCAAAGTCGAATGGTTATAGGCAGCCATTTTCAAAATGGCCGACACTGTAAACAGTTTTTATGAAATAACACCTAAACCGTACAAAATTGAAGCGGACAATACATGGGAAAAATATTCCCCATGTCGAAATCTACAAAAAATGTTTCAGGTGCGAAAGCGTAAAACTTGTCGTTTTTGAGTTATTGCCCTTGATTCGTGTTTTTAAAATGATTTTTTGTTTATAACTTTTTAACCATAAAAGATGGTGAATGAAACATAGGGTTCATTTGATAGAACATTAAAATACCTACAATTTGAACCCAAACAGTACATGATTCGGTTGAACGGTTTCAAAATTGTGGCCAAAACAAGTTTCGCGAAACACGTTTTTTGCCCATAACTTGAAAACCATAACAGATAGTATAGTAAACATGTATACTTAAATGAATCAGAATGCAAAGAGCTACAATTTGGGTCCAAGGTCAAAGGTCATGGGTCAAGATCATTCCCTAGCAACAAGGTAACCTTAATGAAAAGTCCATAGCAACCATACATATTCCTAAACCAGACTACTTTCTGAGTTAAGATGTTAGTTTTTTCAACCGGAAGTGACATTTAGTCCATAGCAACCGACATAAAAGTCCTTAGCAACCATACTTTTTCTGACTCTAGGCCCTGTGATCTTCATTCTGGAGCCTATATCACAATAATTGGCAACATCTTGTCATAAACAAAGTGACTCAAATGTCTTTAGTACTTGTATAAAATAACATAACAACAACATAAGACAGGGAAAGACCTCACATTTGTTCTCTGAACAAATGACTTTTTAATTTACCATGGATTGCCTTTGTCCATACAAGAAAGGACCACTGAATACAGAACTCGAACCACTACACAAAATGTGATGTTAGAATTTCTTATGTTTGTAAAGAGTAAATCATTTTTAGCTCACACTGGACCGAAGGTCCAGTGAGCTATTGCCATCAATTGGTGTCCGTCGTCGTCTGTTAACAATTTTCAAAAACCTTCTCCTCTGAAACTACTGAACAGAATTTAATGAAACTTGGTATGAATGATCCTTAGGGTGTCCTGCACCAAACTTGTGTTTCGATTTTTGATCCGCCAAAAAACATGGCCAACGTTACTAAAAATAGACCAGGGGGTCAGACTACTGTTTTTGGCTCGTAAATCAAAAAGTATAAGAGATAAATGAAATCTGCTGCCACCCTACTGCTTCAGCATCAAAAGTTTTACAATAGTCTCCATTTGGTCGAAGTTGTCAGATGATCCCTTAGAGGGGTTACATACAGTCCCTTAAAGTTGAAAAATAGCGTTTTTTTCATGATTTTGGGTTATAGAATGAAAACTATTGCACATAGAGAAAAGCAGTTGCTTGCTTAAATGTTCAGCTCATTTAGCACTACAAAAGTCTCCATAGGGTTGAAGTTGTCCGATGACCCCTTATAGGGGTAACAGCCCCTTAAAGGCGAAAAAAGGTGTTTTTGGCCTATAGAATGAAAACTATTGCAGATAGAGTAAAGCTGTTGCTTGCTTAAACATTCAGCTCATTTAGCTTTACAAAAGGCTGATGTCAGATGACCCCTTATAGGGGTTACAGTTCCTTAAAGGTGAAAAATAGTGTTTTTGGCCTATAGAATGAAAACTATTGCAGATAGAGAAAAGCTGTTGCTTGCTTAAATGTTCAACTCATTTAGCTCTACAAAAGTTGACATAGGGTCGAAGTTGTCAGATGACCCCTTATAGGGGTTATAGCCCTTTAAAAGCTAAAAATAGTGTTTTTGGCCTATAGAATAAAAACTATTGCAGATAGAGTAAAGCTGTTGCTTGCTAAAACGTTCAGCTCATTTAGCTCTACAAAAGTTTTCATAGGGTCGAAGTTGTCAGATGACCCCTTATAGGGGTTGCAGCCCCTTAAAGGTGAAAAATAGAGTTTTTGGCCTATAGAATGAAAACTATTGCAGATAGAGAAAAGCTTTTGCTTGCTTAAATGTTCAACTCATTTAGCTCTACTAAAGTTGTCATAGGGTCAAAGTTGTCAGATGACCCCTTATAGGGGTAGCAGCCCCTTAAAGGCGAAAAATAGTGTTTTTGGCCTATAGAATAAAAACTATTGCAGATAGAGTAAAGCTGTTTCTTGCTTAAATGTTCAGCTCATTTAGCTCTACAAAAGGCTTCATAGGGTCGAAGTTGTCAGATGACCCCTTACAGGGGTTACAGCCCCTTAAAGGCGAAAAATAGAGTTTTTGGCCTATAGAATGAAATCTATTGGAGATAAAGAAAAGCTGTTGCTTGCCTAAATGTTCAGCTCATTTAGCTCTACAAACGTTGTCAGATGACCCCTTATAGGGGTTACAGCCCCTTAAAGCTGTTAAATAGTGTTTTTGGTCGTTAGCAGATAGAGAAAAGCTGTTGCTTGCTTAAATTTTCAGCTCATTTAGCTCTACAAAAGCATTCATAGGGTTGAAGTTGTCAGATGACCCCTTATAGGGATTACAGCCCCTAAATTAACATGTTTAACTATAGAAGATAAAAAAAATGGTTGCTTGCGTAAATGTCCAGTTCATCGATTAAGCCTTTATCAAAAGTCTCTAAAGAGTCAAAGTTTCCTGACGACATGCACTTAAAATATCATTTTGCACGTTTTTGGCCTACACAATGAAAACTATTGCTGAAAGAGAAAAGCTATTGTTTGCTTAAATGTTCAGCTTGTTTAGCTCTACAAAGTTCTTCATAGTGTTGACATCAAGACCAGGCGAGCGATTCAGGCCCATGGGAGCCTCTTGTTTGTTTCGATTTTCCTAAAACTTTGTCTTAATTATATTTATAGTATATAACATGTTTACCAGGTATTTCTGTACTTTATTCAATTTGTTCAGAAATACTTGTGTTGTATTAGTAGGTTGAAAAGGGGATGACCTTTTTTCATTTCGGTGAACCATTTATTTTATTTTTTTGTTTTTGGTTTATGATGATAAAACCATTTGTCGTGAAAAAAAACTTGTTTAATTTCACGCTTTCATGAATGTTCTGTTAAGATGAGTGGAACCTCTGATATAAATATAAAACATAGTTTTAAATAAAAGGCTTTCGATTTCGACATACTCTAGTAAATCGTTTATTGCATGCTAATTAGCATGTATGAGTAAACTTGTATCTCTAAATATGATTCATTAATTCCGAAAATGATGGCGCGCGTAGCAAAAGCCCGAATAAAATACATACAAAATGGAAAAGAATTTCTGGTAGTCGATTATACTTAGATCTATAATGCTATCAATAAGTCTAAAAAATATATTTATACTGACATGTTAAATGTTCTTATCGACAACATATTTGTTCAGTTTTGATGGACGGGGTTTTCAGCAAACAATAGGGGTCCCAATGGGCAGTAATTGTGTATCTTTGCTTGCTGATTTGTTTGTTACTTCATTCATATGAAGCTGATTTCTTACAATCTCTTTTAGATCAAAAAGATCGTAGACTAGCTCTCTCTTTTAGTTACGTTCCGTTATATTGATGATGTCCTTTAACTGAACAATAATTCTCGATTTGACGACTTCCTCCATCTCATATATCCCGAGGAACCTGAAATTAAAGACACAATTGATTCTAGGAAGTCTGCTTTATATATGTATTTAGATCTACATCACGAAATAGACTCTCAGGTAAAACTTTCAACAAAGCTTTAAGACAAACATGATGTCTTCAACTTTCCAATCGTCAACTTTCACTTCTTTTGTAGCAACATTCTGTCCGCTCAGCTTATGAAGTTTTGTATCACAATTGATTCCTTACTCCAGAGCTTGCGGGAATTACATCGATTCCCTTGGCATAGCGTCACGTTTGACACAGAAATCACGAACACAGGACTAGGGTTATGTTGCTCATCGGCCGCTGTCTTCACTCAAGAAATTGTACGGTAGACACCATGCACTCGTAAACAAATATGAGATTTCTATCTCCCCTAGCATTTTGACCCCGAATGCCCCATTGGTGCCTGTTTGCTTCTTTAACTTATTGGTATATCGAAATGATTTTCTCAGGCCGAGGTTGATCTTTACATATGTACAGCATTATTATGACGCTTCACTTCACAACACCAGCATGTATATGGTGTATATGCACGGCATTAAGAATAACCAAAATGTGTGGATATATGATTTTACATTATCTGTAGAAATTAAGGACTTATCGGTAGAAAAGACAGTTACGGACACAGCTAATCGGTAGAAAATAAGGAATAATCGAATTTAGAAACCTGTTGGTTATGTGAATGAGTGAAAGTGTTTTTTTTATAAAAAAACGATCATTTATTTCATATTCTACAATATTAAGATGTTTCCAAATGTCAAAATTTATAATTAAGCAGAAAAATCGGTAGAAAAGATTTTGTCGCTGGACAAGTATAACAACCATGAGGTTGTTATTTGTTTTTAGAAAATACTGGGATGCTTATATTTTGTTTGCTACTTGTATGTTTGCTCTAAGTGGTACTTGATTAAAATATGTTTTTCAACGTTACTATTTTAAAAGTTGAACTATATTAAGCCTTTCTCTTACATTCTTAAGACAATAGCATTCATTAACATCTATTCAAGACGAACACTTTAACATTTAAAGTGTGATTCAATTTAAAGAAAAAATATTTTCTTGAAATTATGGATTCAGTAATTGAGGGAGCCGAAGGTGTAGTGGTTAACGCATCGGGCTACTAACACCAAGGTTCGTAGTTTAATCCTCGTCAGTGGTGAAAATTTATTAACCGATTTTCCGAATCTCTCTGCACACCATTGGTGCGGATGTTTTCATGGAAGCGAAATCAAGAAAAAACGTTTAATTATAGTTAAGAGTGCATGTTTGACGCAAGTATTAAAGATATCCAGATCAAAATTTGCAAGACTAAAATCTATTAGAATATAAACGCATTCACTGGGTCTTATCAACTATCGTTTACCACTGGCAACAACAGTGAATGTTTTTTGACAATGAGGAGGACATGATTAGGAAAATGGTAGATACATGTAACAACAACTATTAGAATGATGTCATTTTCTTTGTTAAAAGTCGTGCACAGATATTGTTTGGACTGCCCTCAGTTTGCCAGTGTTAACCGTAGCCGGTAATAACCCTAGACATGATAGACATTACAAGTCTTCAGTATTAGTCATCAGAAATGTTAAGGGATAAGGTTGTATAGCAACAATAAACTGGATTATGAAGAGAACAGTATAATATTTAAAAAAAACTTACAGACCCTTTCGAATTCGGAGCATTCGTCCGAAGTCTTTCCAAACTGAGTTCGCTTTGCTAAATGAAGATTCTTCTAAGCGTGCACATGTAAGGTGTTTCTTTGTTTTGTTGAATATCTTATTTGGATTTCATTTTTGCCTTTTCTGACTTCAGAATCTAAAATCAAATGCGCCCATTTGTACGTTTTTGTACGTCTAACAAAAAGCGGTGTTGGATGATCGATCATTTCTTTTATCTTTAATGAATGACCCAGTGAAAAAAAAACATGTTGCAGAGGAGGAAAAAGTACACATTCAGAGCCACGCCGTGGAATGTAGATAATTGAATGAAAAATTTAGCAAAATCCGATTGGGTAAGTCTACATAAACTAGGTTATGACTTACAAGGGGGTTGTCTGGCGCTTCCAACTTCAAGTCAGAATATTTTCCACAAGAGACAAATCATGGTAAAAAATTTGCTAAGTGGGGTCAGTTAACTGACCAAGGATTAAACAACTTGACTTCGCGATCAATAAAGGCCGGAAAACGCCCAACATCCCTTCAGGATCCGCCTATGTCCTTATTATCAATTCAATACACCATGTAACATCGTGTAAAATTTTTGTAACATCTTTCGGTATATAAAATAAAAATACCAAAACGGGTATAAAACGGATAATTTGGTTAAAATGCTGTACATGTATATGCATATTTCAAGGAGTAACCTATCATCAGCAGCATTAAATACAAAATATTGGTAGGTCAAAAACCGAAAGTATTGGACGAAAATTACTCTAAACCAAAACAGTTCGAACGGGAAAACCAAAGCCAGCACCGAGGATATCGACCATGTGCAATACAAGGAAAGAGACCTGGTGTTTTAAACAATTTTTGATTTAAGTATCGGAAGTTTGAACGACCAAAACGTATTAAATTTCGTTGTTTGTATTTGGAATTAAAAGATGAATCCCTGTCAGGTTTCTGTCATATGGTCTTAACATTTTAATAATATAGTGTTCCGACAGCAATTTGGACCTTCGTTAGGTGTTAGGTTGTGCCAAACATGTAATTAAGGACGTTTCTTTTACATGACTGAAAATATGGGGTTAATTCTTTTTTACAATGATTAATATAAAGCTAGAATATCTCAAATTTTGGTTAATAAAAATGGCAATAAAAATGATCGGTTTATGCTAGTAAAGCAGCGCAGTAATGTAATAGTTATCACTTTTTTTTTATATTTTGGCATAAAGAAAAGAAACTGCTGATGGCTCATTTTCTAATTCTATTTTTAATAGTTTCATAATATTTTACAAGTTTTACAGCATGGAATATATGAAGTGTTACTGGCCAGCAAATTACACAATGTTATCAATTTTTACGTTAAAAAATTAAAGCAAATAAGCTGTCTTAGCATATTAATTGTGGCCTCTGCCTAAAAAAGGCTACAATTCTAGAAAACAATTTCTAGAACGAGCTACGGAATTTGCTGAGTTGCAACATGTGATGATTTCATTAATTCAAGTGATTTTACATTGCAAATATAGGTAACCATTTTCATGAGCTATCGACCTGCAGCTATATAATTTACTTGTGTGAAATATATTGAATTTAGAATTTAAAAAAATATGTATAGTATCTACAAGTATAAAATAAAACATATTTTTTTCTAAAACGTAATCACAAATGGCTATCAAATGAACTAACTTATACACATGCCAATAAGCAATAAAAGCACAATCTTAAATATATTGTTTGCTTTGTTGATCAAAATAGCTACTGTATGGTCTGATGAGATTGGTAATGAGTTTACTAGGCTTTATTCATAGCTTTCTTATTGTTCGTCAGCTAAGTAACTTAATAATAGAAAAAAATTAGAAAGTTTCAAGTTTCCGGAAATCAAAGTGTTACTGTCTGTGCCTGTTCTTGTGTCTCTTGAAACGCCTTGATCTGGTGTTTCGTCGTGTCCAACGTGGATATCGAATGGATTCAGCTTGAAAAAGAAAAAAAACCATTTACATTAATCTAATAAAAATATGCCAGAGACATAATAATCTACAATGCCAAAAACTTCCTTCATGAAAATAGTCTCGAACCCAAACTCATACTACCAAGGTAGTGAGTCTGGGAAAACACCTATTGATTTCTCGTAACCACTAGGTGGCGATCGTTTTACCTTTTAACCTTTACCACGTGTGTATATGACGTGTTTAGCATACAAGATTCATTACAATCTGAAATGAACCAACTTTAAAAACTCAACGTTTGATTGGTCTTCCGTGGTTTTTGACAACTGGTTCTGCAAAATCGAGAATCGGATTGGTCAAACGTGTATGGTTCTGTAATCAAGAATGTCCCAATTTTTAACTCCAATAAACATAAACAATTTCCGAAACCAGGTAGACGCCCGTGAGTACATTTTAACGATAAAACGATTTTTTTTTTATTGTTAACAAAACCAACTTGTGTTCAAAAATGTAAAATATGATGTCTTATTATAAAATAAGAAATTATATGTTATAAGAGAACAACTCACATCAATTCGATAAGTCATCTCGCTATTGTATTTGCATAAATTCACTGAACCATAGGCACGGAATTCTGAACATACGGTTGAGTGATTTTCGTCGAATATAATGATAAAGCCTGAAAGTACTCCGAACGTACACATAACAAAATAGGTAATGGGACTGTTCCAGACTCTTATCATCTATTGATAAGCGTCTGGGTGATCGAGACTATCATGAAAAGGTATCAGTTAATTCTATAGGTAAATCTTATTTGGTACTGACGGAATGGGGCATAAGAAATTTGAATTCTTAAACGAAATCCCACACACTTCAAACTCGGAATTCCGCGTAAACCGGTACTAGGGTCCGTCATTAACTTTCATTGAGGTTTTAAGCGTCAAATCAACGTTGAAGGCCTTCCAGTGACATAAGGACGAAGAACAGTAATAAAAGTATTGACCATTCCCTTTCTTTGTTTTATTCAATGTGATTTTGTGTCATGCATATACACTCCATGTCTTTCATTTTTAAAGCATTTTCCTTTATTTAAAAAAAAAAAAAAGTTTTAACTATTTCTTGAAAAAAAAACCTGAACATGAATATGAAAAATAATGCTATTATAACATAAATATAAAATTCTTAGAATTTAATTGGTTTTGAGTGTTTGTCTGTATCATAGACCTCCACTAGTAGGTATATGTCTGTATGAAATACATTTGTACTTACGCCCTGCTTCAACTGTCCGACTTGTTGGGGGAGGAGGTAACGGTGTTCCTTAAAGAAAGGACACATTCAAATATATATCAAGCAATAATAAACGAGTTAAGATTTTAATATTAATCCTCCTTATACTGTGGTCCTAATACGTGTGGTATTGAACATCATTGGTTATAATATCTATAAGTCTAGTTCAACTACAAGGATCAGAGTGTGAGCACAAACTAAGAGCCAAATAACATGAATCTTTAAATTTTGCTTCTTACAATGTTTTCCAGTGTACAAGCAAGTCATTCCATGGTTTTCTGTACATGTGAAAGGGATTGCATTATTTTAAAATAAGTATATTCGAATAAGAACATTTTTGCCTCTTGAAAAAATCTTTAATTTCTGTCCCTATGACAAACATTATAAGCCATGCCACATATATTTGCAAATTACAACATACAAGTAAATGAAAATTAACCAGCTTAAATGATAAAAAAAGATGGGTCAAAGACAGAAATGGCCGGATTTCGTTTAACAGGAAGTATATGAGCAACAGACCCGAATTCACATCCCACGTTATGAGCGTCAATGCTGATGCTACATACCAAATATCAAGTGGCTGTGATTAGTAGTTGCTGAGAAAACTGTTACGAAAATTTTCTATTATTGAACATTAATGTCAAAAATTAACTAAGTCGGTAAACAGGAAGTAGGTGAGCAATTGACCTGAAATTGAATCCCACGTTATGGGATCACATGCAGATACTGCATACAAATATCAAGAGGCTGTGATGAGTAGTTGCTGAGAAAACTGTTACGAAAGTATTTTCCCCGAACGCCCGCCCAACCGCCCATCCGTCCGCCCGCCGCCTGACATTCACAATTTATAACCTGGATTTTCACAAGTGAAATCCGGCCAAATTATAACATTATATATACCTTGACAAGCAGTTTCAACAATTGATGTCAGAAGTTCACGATTTCTCAACTCGTTAAACTTTTCCAGCTCAATAGCAAACAGGCTATCAGGATCACTCGCAATGCCATTGATTTCATTCATGTCGATCTGATTTCCAACCCCTATTGCAAATACATATGCTGGTCTTGATTTAATTCCATAGGCCTCTATCTGAGTTTGTCGTTTGGCGCTGTTTCCAGAATGTTGGTCATAGCTGCTTCCGGGATTTGTTACGCCATCTGTTAAAACAATGACCACATCGGTAGCATCCGGTCTCTCGCCTTCTCCTGGAGAAAATAGTGTCGTTCGGGTGTAATCAAGGGCCAAGTAGGTTCTTGTTGCAACTCCGTGATAGTATTCCATATTTTTAATCGCTTCAACAACTGCTTCCTTGGCGATGTATTCGTTGAATCCGAACTGCGGATGAAGATAATGACTGAACGCAATGGCGGCCACCTTGGTATAATCTTGCCCGATTTCGAGAAGGTTTACAATATCGGTAACGAACTTAAGTTGTTTCTTGTAATCTTTGAGACGTATGCTGACAGAAGAGTCGATGACAAAGGCGAGATCTAGCCGACACCTTGTTGAAGGCGCTGAAAGCAGACATCAAAATTTTAGAAAGTTTGTTATTTAATATCGGCGTTTTACAATCAACCATAGACCTGTATATTTTGGTTTTTTGAGATCTAACAGTATAAAGTTGTACATTTCAAATTCGTTTATTTACATGACTTGAGATGTAGTGAGATTTCACTAATTTTCAAATCCATTCTAATATACAGGTCTATGAATTAACTTAGTTAAAATATTGACCATTACTTCAGTAAATGTTTTAAATTAGACAGATACCACACATTCTGATATAAGGTGACACGCCAATGATAGGCATTGTCAAATGGACTGCTAAAAGAAACCAAACAAAACGGTCTTAAAGATACACAACCATTGTAATTAAGTTACAATTTGTGAAGATTTTTTAATACAGGAAATATTTCTCTATTTTTTACCTATATATATAACGAGTCAATAATTATCTATAATTTGAACCAGTTAGTGTGCAACGTCCCGTCTGAACATGACTCTGGGGGAGTACTTAAATGTGTATGTTTACTATTTTATGACGAGTTCTTGAACTTCTACAGATTTTTAATCTGACTACTTTTTAATTCAAACAAAATAGAACAAAGTTTATTGAAGGATCTCCTACCAATAAATGTATGTTACAAAAAAACAACCAGAAAGCACAGATGAAGATTGCCTTAATATGAAAAAACAACTTACTAACCCGCAGTTGGTGGTCGTGGTGTTATTCCTGTAATAAAGTTTAAAGTAAGATACATGAAAGCTGTACAAAACAAACAAAAACAATACAGCTCTTACAATTAGTAACTTTAAGACAGATATTCGTGTTTGAATTATCGGTTCTGTTTTGTTTGATCTTGTTCATGCTATTTACTAAATTAAAATTGCAAGTGTATTATGTTTGTTTGATTGGTTGGTTATGTTTTTTTGTGTGTTGTCTTTCTGTTTTGTTTTTTTTTAAAGATGGAAATCAAAGCATTTTCATCTTAAAAATTTTTTATCGAAGGCCAATTTTTAAAACATCAACCGAATTTGCTGTCGTTATGAGTTCTTTTACCCCTAATATAGAAAATGTGGGAAATAGCAAAATATCCTCAAGACGATAAAAATACAGTATTCTTATAATGGTTCATGGTTGGCTGTTTTCCATAATTGTTATTGATATAGATCTAATTGTTGATGTTTTATTTATATGGCATGTCTTTGATTGCTATTCAGTTGTTTTTGTATTTCTGTGTCTTTTGTTGTCTGTTTTTTCGTCCTGTTCTCGTTGGTGTTTACTGGATTTGTCTCTGACTGTTGACATCCGGATGCCCAATTGGTATCTTTGCTTCCTCCCGTCATGAACCACGACTACCCAACATAATAAAACATTGACAAACTCTTCTCTGGAAAGGATGTGAACTAAGGGTGCTTATTATTTTAAGTAAAACGAAATTATACGTTCATTAAATATAAATGATGCAAAAACGTATACTATCAGCTAAATACCCATCCAATCTCCTTTTCTTTTTAAGTAAAGATTACCTAGTACTTAGATACTTACGCGGAGTTGTTTGTGGCCTCGGGTTGTTGATTTCTGAAAGTAATCAAAGGTTTTTGAAATAGAAGTTTAAAAACATAACAAAATAAAGAAAATGCTATACAAATTGAAATGAAAAAAAAAAAAACTAATAACACTTCCAAGAAAAAAAATATAAAAATGTAACTTTTGGATTAAATTACATTTTGTATTTACAGAACAACATAGTAAATGGATAGAAAATTTGTCTGGAATTCACACACACAAGTTTTCTAACTGATATACACCAAGCTTAAAACTTTTATCATAATTCATCCAAACAACACGCCGCGTCGCGAATCGATTCTGATAATTTTTACTAACACCGCTAAATATTTTTTCATTCCTAAACTGCATTAATTTATCTATACCAAGAAGAAGCTAGTGAATGTTCTTTATGAACATGGACTCAATGTGCCGATATAAAGTGTTAGTAAAACTTATTATACGTACTCGACTCGCTTGTTCCTAGGAGTGATGAGTGCACATTTATTTAGTCTTAAAATGTATCCACGTTTAATGCTAGTGGTTTTCATGATGCAAATCATGACAAAAAATCTCTACAATAATAATTACCTAAACAGGTTCTAACGAAGAATGTTTGCTTGATATAATCACTATTGAGGTTGTCAAAGTCATCGACGAGAATAGTGAAAAACGAGTCTGGATCACTAGAAATTCCATTCAACTCGGCTACATCAACTCCACTACCAATACCAATAGCAAAAACATATGCTGGTCTCTCTTTGATAGTAGCAGCCTCGAGTTGAGTTTGTCGTTTTGCACTACTTCCGGAATGCTCGTCATAACTACCCGGATTTGTTGCTCCATCTGTCAAAACGACGACAACATCTATAGCTTCTGGTCGTTCGCCTCTTCCTGGTGCAAATATTGTTTTGTGTGTATATTCCAATGCCTTATAGGTTCTTGTGGAGTCTCCAAAAACATGCTTTATGTTGTTAATGGCTGCCAAAACTTCTGCTTTGGTATTGTGCTCACTGAATCCAAATTGTGGATGCGTCTCGTTGCTGAACGACACTGCCGCCACTCGGGTGGTAAATGGACCAATCTTAAGCATGTTGACGAAATCGTTGACGAACTGGATCTGCTTGACGAAGTCTTGACGAGGGATACTGACGGATGAATCAATGACAAACGCAATATCCATCCTGCATTCGTCCTGAGAGTAAACGCCATAGTATACTACAAATAAAAAAAATATTAAAAGACAATTACAGCGGGGTTTTGTTTAATAGGAAGTGGGACTCCATGCCGATGCTGCATGTACCAAATCATCAAGAGGTTGTAATAAGAAGTTGCTGAGACAAAAACGAAAAAAAAAACTGCAGTTGATTAGAATACCGGTAATTGATGCAAGGATATGTATTAAATGAACATGAGACTATAACGCATATGTCGACTTCAACTGCAATAAATTTTTATGAGCTGTATGGCCATTTCGGAAATTCATTCCTCATCAGCAGCACTAGAACCCAAACATAGGAAATCCACAATTTCAAAGATGTTTAAAAGTATAAAACCAAACGATATCAAACTTAATAGCGAGCACAGCTCGTTTCGTGCCCGCGAGAGCGGGGAGCTCTACAGCAAGTTCCCACGAAAAATTTGCCTAATGCTGATATTGATTTTTTTTTCGTCCGGATATGCTTCTCAAAGGAATCCGGAGTGAGTGTTAAATTATTACCAATTTTGCTTGTCTGCTTTTCTATTTTTTTGTTTCTCCATGCATATGAGTGGCAAGTTTTTCAACACCAGAACTAGCAGTGAGTGAGTTGGTGTTTTACGCCCTTGCAACGCTATATAGGTTGTTTAAAGGCGGCGAACATGAAAAGGATGATAAAATTTAACCGATGTCAAAACCCCAAGACCCTTAGTCGCCTCTTACGACAAAATAGGCCACGCACGGGACCAGAACTAAATGTCCCATTTT
The DNA here is from genome assembly GCA_963971305.1 of Arcuatula senhousia. NCBI lineage: Eukaryota > Metazoa > Mollusca > Bivalvia > Mytilida > Mytilidae > Arcuatula > Arcuatula senhousia. The sequence continues at coordinate 35,017,669 of OZ020308.1, forward strand.
AAAAGATAAATCGTAAATAAGACTTTGTCAGTTCTTTTAGGGTGATGGTACTTATATTATTCATTATTGGGAACTATCTTAGACGAAACACTTAAATATTAATGACATCAAAGGAGAATGTGTAAAATCTAATTTAAAAAAGATTCTCCTATAATAAATAAATCACATTATAAAACATACCCGTGGTCTCGCTATGAATCCATAATATTAAAAATAATATGCGGAATATATCCCTACAACTCGTGGACATCATGGACAAGTTACATGGGGTTTTGCTAAGGATAATATTTTTTTCGGAACTTTAATACAAGTCGTAGGATGTTGTTTGTTTTAGAAAAATAATGTCAACATTTTAAGATGTTGTGCTTAGGGTTAGTGAATCCTTCTTTTATGACTTTGTGTACTACTTGTATTGTTAAGTGGCACTTGATTCAACTGTAGTATTCAACATCAGAAAACAAAACACCCCCGTTGTAAAAGATAACCTTGTGAGGCTTTTTGTGTAGGCTTAGGGTATATAACTCATAGGAAGACATTATCTATAAGACGAGACACTAAAACATAAATGACCTCAAAAGGAAAATCATTGTTTACATATGAAAAATATCAAAAGATATTAGTAATGTAAGATAACTGGATAAATAAAATTGCTTTGAAAGTTTATATTAGGATTACAGGTTCTAATATGGGTTCAACTTGTGGTTGACTATTAAAGATAGACATTGTGATTGCCTTTCAAAATATATCTTGGGGAAAACTATAACAATAAAATCTAGATGGCCATTAAGTAGTCCTTTATCATCAAACCGCATGGACCTCGTTTAATATGACATGGAGTTTTCATTTACATCTCCATGTGCCACTTGATGGCTAATGATGATGACACGTGGGATAGAAACAAGGCAAACAAGGAATCTGTGAGCTACTTCTCACTCAGTATACCTGCGCTACCCCAAAAATGAACTATGTCGGTAAACAGGAAGTAGATATTAGACAGACCCAAATTCGAGACTCGCAATAAAAGACCTCATACTGAAGCCATATACCAAATTTCAAGTCACTTTGGTTGCTTAGTAAAAATATTACGAAAATTTTCAACAAAAGACCAGTAATGTTGAAAATTGACTAAGTCGATTAACATGAAGTAGATTTCGAACAGATCTAATTTCATTACTCGCGATTAAAGACTTCATACTGAACTCATATACCAAATTTCAAGTCACTGTGATATGTACTTGCTGAGAAAAATGTTACGAAAATTCTCACAATTGACAAGTAATGTTGAAAATTGACCAAGTCGGTAAAGCCGACATACCTAATTTCAGTACTCGCGATAATGGACCTTATATTGAACTCATATATCCGGCCGAGGATGAATGGCATTAAGACCCAGTATTGGCCCAAGAAAATGTAATTGGTTCAAATATTATGATATTAATAAGAAATATCAGCTTATATGTGGTTATAAAGAAAACACATTAAATAAGAAGAAAATCATTCATTGTGACAGAATTATGACATCACATTAGGCAGTCTTATTTGACAAAATACAGAAAATCTGTGATTTTAATGGTTTCAGTGCATATTTTCTTTGAAAAAAACATTGGGCGCATGAAAACATCAACTTCAAACTTTCAGAAATGTTGGATTTCATAATTTTTCAGATTCTGTCCAAGTATGAAGTTGTTGTTTAGATGCGCCCACCTTCTTTCAGGCCAAAAAGTGTATGAAAATCAGCAACAAACCAAGGAAATTAAGACATTTCGCTTTAATATATAGCTTTTTGAGTTAACTGGTTGGCAAGACAACAAAACTGATATGGCAAAAGCTTATCATTTTCTTTAAACCTTACATTTGATCAATGTTACAGCAACTTAAGACATCTTTTTGCTCATATTTAATTTCATGGTAAATCTTGGACCAAAAACGGTCTTATTGCCACTCATCCTTTCAAGTCACTGTGACATGTAGTGCCTGAGAAAACTGTTACGAAAGTTATGTTGCGGGCAGACGGACGGAAGAACGGACAGAGGTAAACCAGTATGCCCCCTCGTCTTCGAAGCTGGGGTATGATAAGGTATCGAGTTTTGACTGCCACTGGAAAAAGAAGGAATGGGTAGGGTCGGTTATTTTGGCTTACTTCAGGGGATTCTATGAAGAGGCGGGCGCAAATAACCCGTAGCAGAGAGCTGGTCGTAGGAGGCGACTATTGATCTCTTGAGATTCTGACGGCGGGTTAGTGCCTAAAACCCACAGAGCGACCAAGATGTGTGTTCTATGCGGCTGGATAGCGTGGCCCTCGTCTGCGAAGGTTGTCAGTATACAGTTATTTAATGCCTGGTCATGGAGCAGTCAAAACTATTATCCCGAGGTGCTGGAGATGATTTAGGAACTGTTGCCTGAGGCCGCAGGCCGAAGGCAACATGCAGTTCTTAAATCATCTCCTGCGCACCGAGGGCATAATAGTTTGACTGCCCCATGAACAGGCATTAAATCACTGTTTTAATGTCGCCTAAAACGTCTTGCGGCGTCGGCGTCCTGTGTCAGTTGTCCTGTAGCGCCACTAGAATTACCGTTACAGTTTTATAGGCAACTGCATGCTACAGCCTTAGCTATTTAACTATAGTACTATATGGTGTAGACCAATTACTAATATATGACCGTAACTCATCTACTTCCTGTTTACGGAATATTCTTTTTTCTACTTCAGTTTATATTAAAAAAACAACATCTCAGCCAAACGAAGACCTTAGGGTACGTATATGTAAACATCACATTTCTTTTATACATATATAATTATGTAAATAGTAGGGTTCTAGTAATATACTTAAAGCACTATTATATTTAATTCACGGTCAATGACGGTCAAATCTAAACAGAAATATAAACTGAGCGGCAAACCTCAAAATATACATCAGGTGGGTGTTTAAATAAATAATGTGGTATGAAATTGAACTGTATGTAAAGAATCTATTTCATTTCATTAAATTCACTAAGTTATGATAGCTTTGGCAATAATAAAACAGAGCCAGCAGGTGACTTATGTATACTGAACCTAAGGTATGATAGCTTTGACAATAATAAAACAGAGCCAGCATGTGACTTGTGTATACTGAACCTAAGGTATGATAGCTTTGGCAATAATAAAACAGAGCCAGCAGGTGACTTATGTATACTGAACCTCAATAATAAATCAACATATTGACATATTAATGGCCGGGTTTTTCTATTGAAAATTCCATTATATAAAACTACCTTTAAAATAAAGAAAAAAAATAAAAAGAAGACGAGACGAGTTGGGGGAGGGGGAAGTTCCAAAAGATTGACTAATAATTGCTTGCATAACAGACAAATCTATAACTATTAAGCGAATATTTGAGGATCAGAAGAAAATCTAATAAATATGCTTTTATGAAGCGTTTCTATGAGATTTTACTATATGCTCTTTCTAAATATGAGATCTGATTGAATAAATTCTGAAGCCTCGGAGAAAATAGATAATGTACTATTCTAGATGATGAAACCCACTTCTTTTGTCATTGAAAAGTCATCAAACCATTAAAATTAGGATTAACTATGCTAAATCTCAAAATGCTTTTAAGGTTTCTTGGGGCTATTAAAATTCTACTATAGACTTTATTCATTTTTAACACATTGATAGACATTCATGCATAGATAAACTATATCAAATAAAAAGAGGGGGTCACCGTTCATTTTAAAGCTCTATCAGCTTTCTAAAAATAGCAAAATTTCAATATTTTTGTATAGAATAAGAATAAGAATAAGTTTATTAACCAAATCAAGGGCCCCATAAGAGGCATACAAAACATAAAGTACAAATAAAGATGATTGTATAAAATATCGTTAAAATAAGGTTTTTGTTATACATAAATATATATAGGGAAAAAAGCTATAGAGGCACCTATAGAATAATTCCTACTATATAATCAGCTCAAAATCTGAAGGAAAGTCCCTTTTCCTAAGCTCTTTGAAATTGTATGAAAAAAAACGTAGGGTCACCGTTAATTTTTTAAAGATATTCATGAAAATTGAAAATTTTCCTATTTATTCTATATAAATTATCTCCCTTTGATCTAGTACAGGAAATTCTAAAAATGATTAAAAAGACCTTTTTAGCTCACCTGACCCGAAGGGTCAGGTGAGCTATTGTCATCACTTGGCGTCCGTCGTCTGTCCGTCGTCCGTCGTCCGTAAACTTTTTAAAACGTTAACTCCTCTGACACCAAAAGTCCAATTGCAACCAAACTTGGTATGGTTGTTCATTAGCATTCGGTGCTTAGAACTGATGTGGGGATTTTTGATTCGTCGTAAAACATGGCCGCCATGGCTAAAAATAGAACATAGGGGTAATATGCATTTTTTTGCAAATAACTCAAAAACGGCTATAGATATCAAAATTCTGGCAGGGGAAAAGTGATCAGCACCTCAAGATCTACCTACCCTGAAAATTTGAAGAAAATCCAACGACTAACGTAGGAGTTATTGCCCTTTTTTGTGGATTTTTGGTAAATTTTGCACCTGTTTAGCTCAATATCTTGAAAACTATACAAGATTTTTGAGAAATTTAAATTGCATATTGTTAAGCACATCAAGATCTACCAAATATGTAATAGGGTCAACGTTGTAGAACCTTTCCTTTTAGGAGTTATTGCCCTTGGAACGTCAAAATTGAGCATTTTAACAGCATTTCCTCATGACTTCTCTGACACTTCAAGTCCAATTGGAACCAAACTTGGTATAGTTGTTTATTAGCATTAGGTGTATAGAACTGATGTGGGGATTTTTGATTGGTCGTAAAACATGCCTGCTGTGGCTAAAAATAGAACTTAGGGGTAAATGGCAGTTTTTTGCAAATAACTCAAAAACGGTGACAGATTTTAAAATTTTGGTTGGGAACAAAAGTGATCAGCACCTGAAGATCTACCAGCTCTGAAATTTTGAAGAAAATCCAACGACCCATGTAGGAGTTATTGCCCTTTTTGTGGACTTTGGCAAATTTTGCACCTGTTTAGCTCAATATCTTGAAAACTATACAAGATATTTGAGAAATTTAAATTGCATATTGTTGAGCACATCAAGATCTACAAAATATGTAATAGGGTCAACGTTGTAGGACCTTTCCTTTTAGGAGTTATTGCCCTTAGAACGTCAAAATTGAGCTTTTAAAAAGCATTTCCTCATTACATTGAAAATGTTAACTCCTCTGACACTTAAAGTCAAATTGGAACCAAACTTGGTATTGTTGTTTATTAGCATTAGGTGTATAGAACTGATGTGGGAATTTTTGATTGATTGTAAAACATGGCCGCTGTGGCTAAAAATAGAACATTGGGTTAAACTGAATTTTTTTGCTAATAACTCAAAAAGGGTGACAGATTTTTGAATTTAAATTGAGATAAAAGTGATCAGCACCTTATTATCCAGCATATTGTCAGATGACCCCCTTATTAAACTTATAACCCTTTCAATGTCAAATAGATTTTGCCTAATAGCCTTTACTTCAGGCACATATGTCAGGTGAGCGATTCAGGCTCCTGGGAGCCTCTTGTTTATATTACAATTGCTTGCAATTTGTTAAAATATATCATAATATATTGTTTTTGTGTGCAAATCTAGTTAATTTATCTATTTTAAACAAAATACCAATATGTGCAAAAAGATGCTCAGTAGAGAAGCCTCGAGCCACCTTAAGCAGAGCAAAAAAAGTTTTTTTTTAGAAGTTACTAGTATAATGTATAATGGAGCAAAGGAAATGACAACACCAAGGGTCCTGACTTGGTAAGAATTATGGATTGAACCAGGTTGCATGATTTAATGGCATTAAACCTCCTCCATTCTTGCGATCTAAACATATAATTATAGTCCCTCTACATCTTTGCGTATACAAAATTTCATTCTTAATTGGGTTTTCGTTTTGCATAAAATAAGATGACCTTTCATCCCTTTATAGTACTAGTAAATAATAAATAAACAAATATGCAGGTGTTTTTTTTATATATTTGTTTACAAAATATAGGTTTTCTTTATAGTGCGTAGGTGTTGCTTTGATATTCTCATTGAGTATAATTATTTAAACGTAAAATTGTCATCAAAACCACTTTTCCATGATTAAGAAATAAATAAAAAGGAAAAATAAATTTCTTTCAAACTTACCGCCAAGGTGTACGACCTACAACAAAAGAATATTTGAAAATGAAATCTAAATTTTGTTTCAATGTGTCTGTATATAAGTAGACATCTTATAAAAGCGGAACTAAGGCCAAATAGATAGAACAAAATGAGACACAACTTACATTTACCAGCGGCAACTTAACAATCCTTAGCGAATCAATGTGACCAATGGTCGCTACTCTTCGTTTTGCATTTGTCTTTGATCAAAAATAAAATCAAACGATCTTATGAAGGTGTCACAGCGCTTTTGGTACGCGGTATTCCGTGCTTTTTAAAGGGTATTCGGTACGCCAAGGTGTTGTACGCGGTACGCGATGTTCCTAATTTTTAGGCTTTTGGTACGCGTACGCCGTGATCTTTCAAGTATTCGGTATTCCAGTCTTTTTAATGGTATTCTGTCCTTTTTAAACGGTATTCGGTATTCCGGTGCGGGGGCTGTGACACCCCTTTGATCAAAAATAAAATCATACAATCTAATACCAAAATTATTTGAAGACTTTTATTTACAAATCGGCAAGCAGCGACCTCTGGCGCCATGTTGAAGCTGCTGGTTATTTTTCTTTGCATTTCGGATTCCTAAATTGACGTTTACATATGAAGGTTGTTGTGCCCAGGGGGGGGGTGATAAGAGACTTAAGAGACTTGCTTCCCATTTCTACCAATATTTTGTTTATGCTAGACAAATTTTCGTATATAAACTTTCATTTTGTTTTGGAAAATGAATTGTTTTCTAATTTTAGATGAAGTGAATTGTTTTGCTGTAAAGCTTTTAATTCACTCCACTTTTTATATCAAACAAGATGAAAAAATATTTTCAAATATTTTCCTGAAGCTAAAATCCTTCACGAAGATCGATGATTTTATAATGTGAAAATCCAATAATTGAATTTACTTGGCCTAATAGATCAAACGGCTGTCGTCGAATATAAATTATCAGGGTTTGACATCCTTTTCATACCCATCAAAACCAACATGTATTCACTGAAAAGGACTATTTAATAGCATCTTCAACCGTGGTTAGATGCTTTCTTTGTTGAAAGATAATTTTAATAAATAGCTGAAATATTTTGGCATTAAATCAGATTTTCACACACTGAAATTTAACTGCTGAGCAAGCAGCTTGTAAAAAGGGATGTCGAGTACATCGAGACCACAGTGTTTGCATTGCTATAGGTTACAGAGTTTTATCTTCTACATTTGCGGTTGCAAAATTCTAAAGAACTTTCTTTATGAGCAGGTGCAGTTATGTATTTTCTTTGTCTCTTTCAAATCTTTAACAAAATTGAGGTCAAGTTGTTTTTTGGTGATCTAGTACAAACGTTTTTTGGGGTTATTTTGGACGTTAAGGTCCCGTCTATAAGAACTTTTTTGTCGTTGTGTTATTTTCATGCTTATATTTACTGATTAGCGGTGTCGTATTTCTAGAATTTATATATTTGTTTAATTTTTTAAATAAGTCGATATATGCTTCTAATTTAACTATAACTAGCAGTGATCGCGAGTGTTCTTTAGAAAGTTCCTCTATGTTCTATTTGTACCTTTCTAAGGTTCTCTAAGATTGATTTAAACCTATATCGATTTGATTAATTGATATCAATAAGGGTAGATTGAATTGTCGTCATTAGTAAGCACCCATTTGATTTGCATAAAGAAAGGGGTGGCTATTGATAGCTTTTCGTCCGTTCTACGTTAACAGGGACATGAAAATGACAATTTACTTCCAGAATGAAATTTCTTCTGCCGTCTGCAACACTACTTTAATATCCGGATTAAAGATATCAAAGAAGCAAAATTGTATCCATTTTGCGATGAACTCCAATTTTCTTCCCAAACAAAAAACATAAATGCAGGCGTACCTCAAGGATCGGTACTAGGACCTTTGATGTTTCTTATTTATATCAATGATATTGGTGATAATCTCCTATCATTAACACGACTATTTGCTGATGATACATCATTAGGATATTCTAGTTCAGATAAACAAGAGATAGAAACACTTGTAAATCATGATCTTCATCAATTGAAATTATGGTCAGAAAAATGGTTGATGTATTTTAATCCCGACAAGACTGAAATTATGATTTTCTCTAACTTGTTAATCCCAGACGATTTCAGATTTGTTTTTGATAATACCCATATTCCTACTACTCCCTGCCACAAACATTTAGGCATAACCTTTTCTCAAGATGCAAAATGGAACGAACACATTAATAATTTAGTAAAGAGCGTGAACAGACAGTTAGGTGTCCTCAGGAAACTAAAATATATTATGAACAGACAAAACCTTGCTAAAATGTATCTCGTATACATCCGACCATTACTTGAATATGCTTGTGAAGTTTGGGATAATTGCAATACAACGAATTCTAACAAGCTTGAAAAACTACAACTTGAAGCTGCAAGGATAGTAACGGGGCTCCCAATTTTCACAAAAACCGAAGAATTGTATTCAGAAACGGGATGGGATCTCTTAGAAAAGCGCCGCCATCTTAGAAAATTACAATTATTTTATAATATCAATAATAATGATGCCCCTTCATATTTAAAGGATTTAGTACCACCCCCTATAGAAAGCTTAACAAATTATCCACTGCGAAATGGGTCAGATTTAATTGTACCATTCTGTAGACTAACTCTAACAAACGATTCTTTTTTCCCTTCAACAATCAGGGAATGGAACAAGCTTCCACTATCTACTAGAAATTCAGAAAATATTGCAAGTTTCAAAAAAGCTATAAGAGGTAACAACATATACACCAATCCTCCAAAACATTATGAATACGGCCCAAGAAAACTGAATATTATTTTAACTCAAATTCGTTGTAGGGCATCTTTCCTAAATAGAGACCTTCACAGAGTCAACATAATAGACGAACCTTGTTGTTCCTGTGGAACTCTTGTTGAGGACGCTAATCATTTTTTCTTCCAATGTACAAAATATGGACAAATAAGAAATGACCTCCTATCAAATATTTCAAACATACTTCAAGTGCAACCGACTTTAAGCCTCTTAACGCAAGGTAGTGCCGATCTTTCATATGAAGAAAACTGCCAAATATTTAAACTTGTTTTTAAATATATCCAGTTGTCAAAAAGATTCCTCGTGTAAACTGTAAGATATGAGAGGGTCATCATACCACAAACACCACACACAGCCACCACCATTTTTTAAAAATAATTCCAACTTACAAATTATTTAATGCATGCTCTTCAGGTATTTATCTTGATATTTTTTTAAAGGAGAAGACTTCATAAGTTAGATGTATATGTATTGATTATTATATTTATGCTAAATGTAACTTGTTATATTGTTACCAACTTGTGTCTGATCCTTGTTTGCAGTTTAGAGCAAATAAAATAATTCTAAATCTAAAAATGAACTCTTTACTTTGAGTTTTACACTTACATATAATTAAAAGATTGAGAATATTTTTTTTCTGATTCAGACCGAGTGTACGACAATTAATTAAAATAACGTATAGTCCCAAACAGTTTTTTTATTTGAAATGTTGTCATCAGATTTATAGAACATTTTGTCAAGGAATTATTTCATTATGATCGAAAATATAGATCATCATATAACTTCTTCAGTTCCACCTTGTATTGACATAGGCATTTTCTACAGAAAAAAACCCTTTTTTTTTCAAAAAATAATGCAAATTTCTACATTTTGTGACTTTCTCCATCTCATATATCCCAAGGAACTTGAGATAAGGATTCTAAGAAGCCTGCTTCATATTTAGATCTTTATCTAGAAATTGACTTTCAACAAAGCTCTATGACAAACGTGATGACTTCAGCTTTCTTGTGTAGCAACATTCAGTCCGCTCCTGCTTAAGGAGTTTTCGTTTCAAAGTTGATTCGTTACTGCAAAGGTCTCGATTTTTGACATTTTTCTTTGATTTTCATCCCTGTTTTCATGTATAAATCTGTGAAAACAAAAATGGCCACACCAGTCGACTGAAATTATTTTGTGATAGAAATGTGTATTTTGATGTTATAAAATGGTAATAAAAAAATTAAGATGGTCGACGAATGTGGCCAATACTAATTTTGACAAAATACGACTGGAAAACAGTGAAAATAGGCGAAAAATTAAGGATTGTATTATTCATGGCGTGTTTGAAATGCCAAGGCTAGACCTGTGATGTAGATATTTTGTTAAATCTTACATATATGAAAATTCAGTTATGCCTTAAATCATTTTGGGTAAATTTACGAAGAGTTGAATTAGTTTAAAAATTAGTAAAAATACCGGACCGATTAAATTTGAGGCATTCGTGGCTCTACTCCTTTGTGATAAGTGTATGCATTTTTATATGAGAGATTTCAAACACTTATAACCGATCAGAAACGATATTTTGCATAATTTTAATAAATTAACATAAAAACTTTATGAAATACAGATGTATGTACGCTAAAATACTTTTTTGTGTCACATGAATTTACTCCTCTACAGTTGCTTGCTTTAAACTTGTATCCTTTGGATTTTCACAGAAACCTTTTAACTTTTGAAAACAGTGAAATCTGCGTTTGGACCTCGTAAGGAAGAATGAATGTCCTACGTCCTACATCTTTTTTTTTTCTCTTTTGATCCTAGATTTCTATTTTGCGAGCAATAAATCTCTTTTTGAATTCATTCAGCAAAAAAATACCACCCAAGGGATCCTGCCTTTTTGTCAAGTCGAAGAACTTTCTTATTTCCTGATTTTTGGCATCTTGCCTTTTTATTTCAAATTTCAACATACACCCTTAAGTATCAAATGTTTGCTACCTTAGGTGAGTTGGGTTATGTTAAAAATGAAGTTAATCATGCAATTTTAAGATTTATTTGTCAATGGACCATATGAATTACATTTTCGATCTAAGGCCAATATTGCTGTCCTCTGGTCATATTGAAGGCGGTTGACTGTTTCCCATTGACAAAAATAGTCACTGACAAATGTAGGTTGTGTCAAAATTAATTAAAAAATGTACTTTTACACAGATTTAGAGCATATTTTAAAAGGAGCGTGAGAATGATGACGAAAGTTAAAACGAAAACAACCGTATCCATTCTTTAATGACTTTAATTTTAAAAGTAGTTTATAATTCTTCACAACTTTTTGTCCTATACAATGTTAATCAGTTTGCTATAGTATTTGCATCTGTGTTGTGAAGAATATAAGTGTATTAAAGTTTCATAAATGAGAGAACGATTGCTAATTGAAAAAGAATATAACCACACCTGGTAAGCCTCGCCTGGAGGAGTTCACGAGGGATGAACAAAACTTACCAAGATTCACGTAGATTTGGTTTTGGTAAGGCATTTAAGTTGGATATGTTTTGTCCAGTGATGAAGAAAGTAAACAAGTTGGGATTTTGTTTTGTATCGGTTGTATTTTTTGTGATCTAAATTATCGTATCGAAACACCAATATTTACCAAAACCATTTTTACGTGAACTCACCTTACAAGGGGTGATAACAGTTTAGACCCCATGCAAACTCGGTGTGTTGTGCTTGGTCAATGAATCCGCCTTTGAGACAATGAATGTCCTTTAAAATTCTAATGTATCAAGTGTAAGACTGACCATATAATCAAAAAAAAAAAAAAAAAAAGAAAAGAAATTAGGCCTACAGATTTAAAAAGGAAGAGGAAATAATTAAAGTGCATTTAGTATAATTTTTCGAAGATTAAAATAAAACATAATACATAATTTGGTTCGATTTTGTATTGTTTAAAAATTAGAATGGAAATAACCACTTACCAGAAGGTTATAGAAAAGGTAGCTTCATTATGAAGTAGAACCGCTTGTGACAAAACCTCCTGTTACAACGAATTTCCTTTAAAATGTCAAGCTTTAAGTGTAAAAATGACCCGATATTAAAAAAAAACACTTGGAGTTAGAATTTCGGAAAAATCGAAAAAGGAATATATTGCATACTTTTATATTGTTCACAGTAATAATAAATAAAACAAAGACAAAATCACTCACCAAAATTAAAGAAAAAAGTAGCTTCATTGTGAAGCAGAATCCTTGTTATACAACCGTCTGTGAGAAAACCTCCTTTTACAATGAATGTCCTTTATAATTTCAAGCTTCAAGTGTCAAAATGACTCGATTATATGGAAAACTAGTTTGACATTTCGACCATGACCACAATTTTGAATAATTTATTTTGATTTCATTTTTCAAATTTAGTTTAATGCATATTTATTAATGACAGATTTAAAGGGAAGTCGTTTGAAAAACAAGTTTTTTATAGAATTAAAATCAACTTCAAGCTTAGATATGCAAAATATGAATTATCAAATATTGCATAAAATTATCATGCTGCTGCGGATTCTTAAAGAATAAATTTGCATTTCTCCATGTTGTTCGCTTTGTTATGATTTAATGCAACGAATGAAAAATGGTCTGTTTTTTTCTGAAAATGTCTAACCGTATTCAAAACGAAGCAATTTTTAAAATTTAATTTTCGAGGTAAAGGGTGCATTTGAAACCGCCAGACGTTTCCTAGTGTTTATTTAATTCATCGATGACATATCCCTTTTTAATCACGTACTTATGAGTGCCAGAAGGACGCCGAATAGATCATCTTTTTTTTCAACAGTTTCAAATAAGTAGGCTTAGTTTAGTACAAGACGTTTAAGTTTAAGACGGTGGTTATTTAAGATTCTCGAGAGCAAGATACAACACTGATTAGTTGGCCGGTAGCAAACCTTCAAACATTTTATAAATTAATTAGGATTTGTAGATAAAGAACGAGATATGATAAGGGCAGTTTTTGGTCCCTTTTTCAAAACCGTTAAATTTCTTTGAAATGTTCATTTTACTACTCCAAAGTGGTAAATTCTAAATAACTTGTATGTTTCAAACGTATTATTTATCAGCTTTCTTATCAACGTTGAGCTAGATATGAGAGAAAAATTACTTTTTCTCCCAAAAAAAAATAAAAATATGACAAATTTCATGTGTGTTTTTAATTAAAAAAATATGAGCGAACCTGTGACCCACAAAAAGTATTTTAACTGAGGATGAAGCATTATGATGCCAATGTTTTCTGAAAATATCTTTGTGGGTCACAGGTTCGCTCATATTTATTTTTCATAAAAACTGCTTAAATTGTAGCTAGTTTTAGCATATTTTGTGAATTTTGTTGGTTTTACGATTTTGCGCACGTGCATAATGTAGCAATTTAGTTCAATTTTTAAAATCAATGCCTTTTCCATCAAATGTAACTCTTAACTACAAAATCTTTCAATTACAATGAAATATTCCCCAAAAGTAAAAAAGTGCACAATTCAAGGGGGACAATTTGTTCACTTATCCTATCTTGTTCTTTGGTACAATAATATTCTTAAAACAGTATCTAATTCTATGGTTTAAATGATTGATTGGTTGTAAGTTTGTGAATAAAATTTTGAAAACTAATAATTGAAAACTTTTGATGGATTTGTATCTTAAGATGATCCACAGGGACTTGCTCCCCTCTATCAATATTATGTTAGTATCCATTAGCCATACGAAAAAAAACATTTTTTCACAGGGACTTGCTCCCATATATTGATAGAGGGGAGCAAGTCCCTGTGTTTTTTTTTTCCGTATGGCAAATGGATACTAACATAATATTGATAGAGGGGAGCAAGTCCCTGTGGATAATCTATATAAATCATGCCCCACCCCCACCCCTGAAAAAAACAAAAACAAAAATCCCATACAAAATGAACATACGACCAGTAGTTTTTGAGAAATAAAACATTTTGATTTTAGATCAAATTTGACCATTAATCAAATTCAGAATTAAGCTAATTTCAGGGTAGGGGTAATAAAATTCATTTTTTTTTTCAGCAACATATGCATATTTATAACTCATATGATTTATTTTGTAATTTCTTAAAGAAATGACTGTAAAATTACTCACACAAAATGGAGGGTTTTCAGGTTTTGTTATGAAAAAAACTTGATTTTTACAGATTTCATAATGCCTTGAAAATGGTGTTTAAAGTGCATTTTTGGACTAAACTTTCTTGAATCAAAACCGACACATTTCTTTTACAAGTTTAATTTATTCAGAATCACCACATCCACACATACGGAAACTTTGAGAGAAACTTGATTTTGAAACTTAATATTGTAAAGAAAGTTACATCAAAATAGGCAAAAAAATGATGAAATTTAGGGGTAATCGTCAAAATGGGACTTTTTAAATGGCTGTAGTGAATTAGAATTCACACGATCCCTATTCAGCTTGCAGATTGCGAGTGACCCCCATGGAGAATACTTTTAATGAACTGTACAAAGAAGTCTTTAACGTGTATGGGGTATTGTTTTTCTGACCAGATTTGGATGAATTCAACATTGGAGATTTTTTTAATTTCCAATAGATTTCCAGCAAAAAATAACAAGTATACATCGGATTTTGTCCTGGACACTAGGTGGAATATCCCTTTCAAACATTTTCTGGTTTTGTTTCTGCAAAGTATACCATTTTAAAACAAATACGCCTGACGTGCTATCGTATACAGAATCTTCAGTCATACACGAATGAGTCTGATAAGAAGGTCAAAACTAATTTGAATATAATAGTGCTGTATAACCCCCCCCCCCCCCGAAAAAAAAAAGGTCACAAGGTCGCTTTTAAAACCTCTCTGATTTTAACTCTCTGATTTTTTAGTAATGTTGCAGGTCGTTTTATTTTAAATGTTCAAAATAGGTTCTTTTTACCAAACAGTCACCCCTAAAATGCCTTCACTTCAGTAACAGAGTGTTTACTATGGATAGTTCCTTTATCGTTCGTTTGTTCTTGTTGTCTTTTGTCTATTATAGGTTATTTCTTGTTGAATTGAATGTTTATCGATTTGATTATTCTACGTGCTTTTAAGGGATTATTAATAAGGGAAGGTTGGGCGCAAAAAACTAGTTTAACCCCGCCAATTTTAAATGTGCCGGTCTGTCCCTGTCTTAATCTTGGAATCTTTAACAAAGCTTTTGTTTGTACTTGTCGTTTATGTGTTTTATTAATTAATTAACTTATTAATTGTTTAAGAAAGGGGTCTTTCTTTGACTATTTTAAGTCCGGGGTTGAATTGTATGCATTTTTAGCCTCGGACAGCGAGTAGCGCCTACTGGTCTCGTTGAAGGCCGCTGACTGTTTTTCGCTTGTCTATATGTTGAGTACATTTATTTCATATCTCATTATCTTCTATTTGGGTCGAAGGTCCATGCGGGCCCTTTAAATTACATTTGTACTTGTACAAAAATGTAACAGATGCAGATGAGAAGGATACCCGGCACCAGGCAATAATATGAATAGCAAAAATAGCAATGGCGCAGTTTGTGACCGTGGTCTACCAGGACCTTTGTCACATATCTCATTAAAATCGACAAGGGTTTAAAACAAATTTAAGATGTAGGTCACCAACTGCAGACCGTGACACCTTGAAAGAATTTCAAAGCACCCATTATAGCCCTTCCCACACATAGTATTCGTAATAAGTCTCGTTTAAAGATGACACTGATTTTTCCCATTACTTTTTACATGATTTTGACCCTAACTACTTTAACATTTCTGTCATGTGCCAAACATCAATGGGGATAACCACTCTCCAATTATTCAGTAAAATTACCGTATTATATCATTAATGCCTCTTTGTTATCCCTTTCTAAAGTTGTTACATAAGATCGTTCAAAAGAATCAATTTCAATTTTATTATTTATACTTTTTAATTCTTATTTAAAACGGTTGATGTAGACGAAACCCAGCTATAACTGGTCAATGGAAGACTCTCCTTCTTTAGTCTGTGAACAGGGGCTAGAGATAGAGGGGGATACATATTTTTTTTATTGTACACAAGCCCCATGTGTTCTATGATGATATTATATGGAAGCCGATGTCATCGATCTATTCTAATTTGTTCCCCTGTAGCAACATAGAGAGGGGAAATCTTGAAGAGAGAAATGCCGACCGCCCGTCCATGTACGCGCGTGTGTGTACGTGTATGTTCGTCACCCTTTTCTTAACAGATCGTTTCTCAGGTACTATTATTCATAAGGTTTCGATATTTGGTATGGAGCTTCAGGTATGGGACTCATATGGTGGAATGCGTTTCCAGGTCTGTCGCTTACCTACTTCCTAGCTGTTGAACGGGCCAACTTAGAATTTTCGCCGCTCGCTCGGGGGATGGGGGGGGGCATAGGAATTCAGCTGCAGCTCTTTTTTCTACATGTATATATTTGCGGCTGTCTTTTGGATTTTTTTAATGTCTGCTTTGAATTTACTCTCAATTTCCTAAAAAACTACTGAAGAATCTATATACAATCTTTTATATGAAGATGCCGGAAAAACAGCTTTTGGTTTATTCTTAATACATGCCTAATGCACGTTTGTTCTATGTAAATTGGCCGACCTGCCGCCATTCCTCACACATTCAGTTACCTCTGTAGTCATTTCCACTTCAAATTTAATTATTTCTTTCTTAATTGAACAGTCGTTTATAACTTATTTGAGAAATCCAGTTTGTGAGCATGTGTTTGACACACTTTTATTAGTTAATTCATGTCCACTCTAATTTATGTTTCAGTAGTGGCTAAATTGTTTGTGCTCTTTGTATATTTCTATAGAACCTGTTTAGGGAGGGTATCTATTTCATATATTCCCGTATAAACTTCATCATTTACTTAGTATCCCGTATCTTAAAATGTGTTTTTCACATATCTCATATCCCTGTAAATAATATGGAGTTAAATATCCCATATCACAGTAAGTTTTGCCTCAAATATTCCGTATATCCTGAATGAATACATGAATATCCCATTGTCAAATATACCCTAAACAAGCCTTTTTTATGATATTAAATGTTCAAGATTTCCTTTCGTTCAGTCATTGAACCAATACCTTTAAAAATCATGCAAATGGATGAAAGATTAACATGATTAACGGGAATGAAATAATAATAAAAAAAAAAAAAAAAAAAACAAAAACAAAAACAAACAAACTTTTGATCTGGCTATTCATGAAATAAACTATATATATTACCTTAAATAATTGTCCTTTATAAGGTTGGTTTGAATTTGATCGACTGGAATTCCACATTATGTTTCTTCAGTTACTAATAAAAAAAATATCTAGGAAATTACATTTTACGCACTTGTATTAAAACTCGTCGGGATTTGATGAAAGCATCCCGGGGGGGGGGAATAAAACCTCATACCTAGAAAAATTTTTTTTAGCCCCCTGCCGACTATTATTCACGCTCTTATAGTCATAGGTAGCGATACTGCTTTTTTTTTAAAAATAAGAGTATTTATTTCCATTAATATTTAAACGGTTCTTGTTTTATTTAGCATTGTTTTATCTGCAGTCCGAGTGAATATATGTGACACCTTTGACCGGCCATACTCGGGTTCTATCAATACTGCATGTTGTCTACATGTAACATAAATTTCATGAACGGACACACGAGCGGAGTTTGCAGCCTCGGTGCTGGTACGGATAGGGATGACTAATTTAGACAAGTTCCGGTAGCTGAAAATAGAAATGGGAAAACCCTATGAGGAAGTAGAGGTACACAGATTTTAAAATTTTGTAAGTAAATGTATGATCTTTCAGTTGAATACATGTACATGTAACTTTGATTTTATACATATTCATATAATCCCAATTCCTGCGTCCGGGAAAAGAAGAATCACATGCAATCTTAATCCCCAAATGCTTGTCCCTAGAGAAACAGGTTGGGAACAACCTGCCAAAATATGGAGAGTAATAGCTACAATAAATTATGTAACTCCTTTGACATCTTTGATTGGTCGGAGCTAGAATGTGGTCCCATTGCTCGTAACAGAGCAACGGCGAAAGTGGAATCATACCGGACGCTATTAAATCCATCAGACGTCAAATTTGGTATTAAACTATCGCTTATACTTATAGTATTTAAATGACGAATTCAGTTTAAATTTTCCGACATTTACTGCAGTTTAAAAAGATTTTAGTAAAAATATCAATTTTTGAAGGATCTTAATTCTGAACTTTATAATGTAGTTCAGGATCAGAATTTTGAAAATGTTGGTTTTCTTACAAATTAACATTTACCTATGACTCTCGACCAAAATTTTATTAACTCTAACTTTATTATTCAGAGTATTATTGGTATTTTTGAACCATCTCGTAGCTTTGTTTGTGTTGGAGAAAGAAATTCGATTTGCTCCATTACGACATGTATGAGTTATGGGACCACATTGTACATGTAGCTCCGATGTCAAAGGAGCTTCATTATTGTAGCTAGGATAGTAATTGCTGAAATGAGTTATTCTACACTTAAAACCTCCTACTTCTTGTTTGTTTTTCTCATTTTTTCAGTTGATATTGATATTTTATATTTATAGCATGTATAGTGAAATGCCCACTTCAATTTTTAATTTTAATTGAAAAATTCTTTAGCTCAAAAATATGGCTTAAACTGTAAAAGAACCTTATACATTTTTAAGGAAAAGGTGTTGTGTCAGAAAACTGTTCCTGTTTTAGTCACCTTAGTAAAAATAAGAAATTGTTTTTGTTAGGGAATCACCATTTAACATGTTTAACTTGAATGGTTCTTGGAAGTGTGTTCTGGTGGGATCATGCTAAAAAATTATTTACTTATCTATTTTTTTATAAAAGCATCACAACAGAATACTGTAAACGTGGAAATTTTCGCGTGGGGGTTATCTTCGCTTAATTTGCAATCGCAAAATATCCGCGAAGTTAACCCTCATGCGAATGATTTATTCTTTTATTAAAGAATATCAATGGTCAGAAAAATCGCAAAATTTTCCCCAGCACAAATGGTTACCTTAACAAAAACGCGAAAAATTCACCCCGCGAAAATTTTTTCCATGTTTACAGTATTTTTTTAACATTATTTAATGTACCGGTAGTATTATTTTATATAGCAAACTTCCTTCATATTCTTCTTAATCGTTCTAACCTATGCTGGCAACATATTTTTTTCAATTCAAAATATAAAAAAAAAATACCCAAGTCCCCCCTTTTCAAGTTAGATAGCCTTAGCTCAGTATTCTGTATCTGTGGCTGATACCTTAATAGTACATTAGGGCAGTCACCAAGATTCTTGTAAGGTTGGGAGGGTGACCCCTCCCAGTTGGAGAACATTTTCAAAAGTTTCATTCCTAGAGAATATTTAATTATATTGCACCCAATGCATCCCCCCTTCTGAAGGCCTTGATGTACATGTTTATGAATCAAAAGAGGTAATTTTCTTCTATTTATTTATCTAGTTTTGTTATCAGGATATAATGTTTTCTTCTTTATAGCATGCAAGCGATTATGACAGCCTACATTTTGTTACATTGTATAGAAAGATAAAAAATACACTATGGATTCTTCAGATGATGCCAGGGAAGAGGACGAAGAGATGACTGGTATGTCTGTATGTTGGAATATTTTCAATTGTAATACACAGCTGTTCATATCTCTTTCCTTTATACCAGACAATTTATTTGATAGCAACAAAATTAACTCACACCTGATAAAGCCAAAATTTTAATAAAATTCCAGACAATAAAATTTGCTTTGCCTGCAGTATTAGACAATAAAAGGACCAAAGCCACAAACCTCCATATTTGGCCCCGTAAATACACAAAGATTACAATTGGTTTGTTTTACTCCAAAATTGGTGTATGTATAGCTTGATAGCAGTGCTAAATGAGAAATGATTTGTTTTTGGTGTATTGATCAATTTTATAGCACCTTGACACTTAAAAAATTGTTTAAATTAATGAATTTTTACTTATTCGGCCAAAATAACCAGTTTTTCAGTCACATTTATGTGCCACCCCTTGCCCATCAAAATTTTTGTTGAAACATGAAGAAAACAATGTATGTGTAAAATTTAAGGAGTCTCGCGGGTCTAAATTTGCGCATATTTTTTGCGCAGCGGTATTGTATTGGTCAATCCACCCAATGTCTGTATTATCGTCACTGATTTCATTAAACAACACAGCTTCTGTCAAAATTTGAAGAAATTCTATTGTTCAGTTCTTTCTGTATGCCATGTTTTACATTGAAATCCTCATTTTCTTTATATTTTGTGTGAAAAATGCCAAAATTTCTACAATTTTTTTAATTTAATTTTTTTATTTGTACGGTGACCCCAAATTTTTATTGATTCAATTTGAAGAATGCATTCAAACACACATTCTTTGCAAATTTGAAGAAATTCTGTTGTTTAGATTTCATTTTTAAGCTTTAAATTGTCATTTTCCCTATATAATCTATATAAAATAGATGGGTAATAGCCTATTTTGAGAACCTCAATAGCGGGCTTAAATGAACGGTGACCCCCATTTTTTATTGCATATTTTTGATCCATACTCAAAGGACTACAAATGTGCCAAATTACAGAAAAATCTATAATTACAAATTTAGACCCTCGAGCCCCCTTAAGCAAAAATTCCATGGGCAAGGGTGGAGCCATTTTCATTTTCACAGAAAAAAAATGGAAGATGATGCAATTCTGCTGAAATCAGCATATTTTCAATTTTATCGTGACAATATGACATCACTGCAACGTCATAATTACAGAAACATTAAATTAGTTTTGCATTGTAACAAGCAATTATAATAGCCACAATAGTCTAATCTGAAGAATGAATTTGAAAAAAAAACCTGATTTAGGGCAAAAATAGGCTGTTTGCAAACCTACTCCGTTGCTGTGCCTGCAGTTCTAGACAATAAAATTTGCTATGCTTGGAGTGCATTTCATTTATTAAAGACTCATCATAGGTGCTTTACCCAAAGATTGAAAATGTCAAACTTTATATGAAAATAAAGAGCAAAGACCAGTAAAACCAAAAATACTGAACTTAAACCAAATTATATTAACTAAGGTCAACCTATGTCTTGGATAGAAAGACTCAGTTAAGACTTGTGTACATGTTATTGCCATGATTTTCTTATACAGTGTAAAATTCTACAGAAAGGGGCAAGTTGAGGCCAGAAATGCAAACCTAAATTAAATTTCCAGGGAACTTCAATTAAGATGTTCACAATGGTTATGTCTCAGACATGGGTCTGATATAATAGCAGACATGGGTCTGATATAATAGTCACGTTTGTTGGACCTCTTGACTATTTTGTTTGTGAGTCTTACAGGTCTGACAATTTTTGACAGCTCTGGTAATAAATTGCTTTAGCTTTCACAGTATGTAAACCTGTGCGCCTGAAATGTCTTATTTATGTGAAATGTGTACGCTTATTAACGTTTTAAGGACTAAACATCTATTTTGATGGGCCTTTCTGGTAGTTTTTTTTCATTTACCATTAAAATTACATTACATGTTCTCTTCAAAATAGTATCAAAGGTACAATACGGGTTTAAGTACAATAACAGATCTTCAAATAAAGGAAATTGTGTTTAAAAAACGAGTAATATCCTTATAAAGTGGTACCATTGAATGTATAGTAACCAAAATACGCACAATTGTATGGTTGCAACTGCATCTTTTACACTAATATTCAAACACAACACGTATATGGTCAGTTGAAACGTATTGGGAACGCAGAATGGACTTATAGTTGCCCTTAAATAAAAATAATATCACTTTGATGATTTTGTTGACTGTATTCTTCAAACAGTGTCACTGTTACTCTTATTGATGTGCCAAAAACATAAAACTGTATCCTTGCTGACGTTAATTTGATTAGAAATCTTACGTTTTTTTTCGTTTAATTATAAAGTTTTATAAAATTTATAAGTGTTTTCATCTAAATAAAATGTATTTTCAGTGATATGGACCAATCCAGCAATTACAGCTGCTATTAGTGTCCAGAAACCTTTACAACCTTTAAAGATGTATCCGAACATTTGATTAACAAACACCCCCAGGAAGTTTTTAAATGGAAGTGTCTGCGCGTCCACGCCGAGTGGACGATTAGACTACAGGCTGCGCGTCCACGCTTCCGGAAAAAGACCTAAAAATGGAGTTTTTCCGTACGTCTTTAGTAGTAATGAGCATCCGTAACTGAAATAGGTCACTTTGACCTTTATTGCCCATATGTGTGACTGTACGAATTTAACAAAGAGGAAATTCACTGTCTGCAAACAAAGACCGATTATACATCACATGACCTGCTCTGTACCAGTTGTATCGCTCTTTTTTTTTTTGCGACACCCAATGTTATTTAAGAATGTCTTAATTGGTACATTATACCATAATTTTCAACGGGTTTCTTCTAGTCAGTATATAATTTTATAAAGTATATGCATGGCTTAAAAGAGTGCCTGTGCATCATTATCATCATCATCATCATCATAAGGAGATTTTTTACAGGTTTTTATAGAGCTAGCTTCTACTCTTTTCTTCCCTTTCTACCTTTTCGCTTTATCTTTTTTACCGGTACTTATCAAATGGAATGCCCATTTCCCATAAATGTTCTTGTTAACAAGGAGGGCATGAAATTCATAATAGATAATAGTAAATGATAAGCATAACCATGATATATCATCAGCAAGCTTTAGTCATCTACCCAGACAACGGAAACTTGATGACGAATTGAAGGCAGAAGTGAAAAGTATGTTAGATTTAGTTTAAACATATTTTATTTCAAAGGCAAACAAGTAAATGCTGCAGTTGGATGTTTCATCTAGAACTGGCAAAGTCGTCACAATTAAAGACATACACAATATTGGCAACCCCAAAGGAAAAGCTCCATCAGACAAAGAAACCTTAAATACTTTAGTAAATGAGATAAACAGTATTCCTGGTTAGTTCTTTCCACTATTACTTGTGTTTTTTTACATATAGAAATAGAAATTATATAAAAAGAAATAAAAAAATAACACTGACTGAAAATACCATGACCCCCTCACTATAGAAATATTGAAAATCGAAAATATAAATTTGAACATGATTTGAAATATTCAAGCACGTATAATACGTAACTTATACTTTAGCGTTCATATTTTTTAAAAAATTTTAACAATGTGGATTTATATATACAATATTTCTGTTATTAAGAATGTGTCAACTACTGTATATAACTCGTATACGATTACAATTGTATCCCGAAAATATCTCCGTTTTTAGGTCTTTTTCCGGAAGCTTGGACGCACAGCCTGTAGTCTAATCGTCCACGCGGCGTGGACGGGCAGACACTACCTTTTTAAATTTAGACAAATAAAATTATGTGACAAAAGTGGAGCAATTGGATACACGACTTTAAATTATAATTTTAGACCTATAGATGTAATCTTAGCTGGAAAGCACATAGTATGTGATAACCCTCAAAAAGTTATTAAAGACTCAAAAACCATACAGACACCGAGCCCTAAGGTCATTAAAAGGTCAAAACCAACTTTAAGTGTTTACTCCTCCGCACATGAGATAAGCTCAGACGAAGATGAGCTTGCCGCAGAAATGCTTGATTTATCTATACAGGGCTTAGAACCAATGTCTAAAGATCAAGCAACTCAAGTGGGTGATGACCTATCTGAATTACTTTCTATTCTCCTCGGGTGTATATTGCAGTATTTCAGACTTTATGATATTAGTACGATTATATTTACGACAATTGAGCCACCTCTGACACAGTTTTTCACATTAAAAAGAGTACAAAGACTACGAAATTAAGATGCACAGTACACAATACAATACACATTAAAAAGTCTACAATGCTGTTTTTCTTTAATCCAAAATTTCTCAATAATGAAACAACTTGATTTGTCAAAAATTTATATCAATGTATTTCGGGAAAATTTTAACTATCGGGAAAAGTTTGGCCGTACAATATTGAAGTTTTCTCTTAAAAAAGTTGTTTTTACAAATTGGATACACTAAGTCTCACTCAAAACTAGATTATTTTGACTTATATGGATTATTTCACACAAAAATATGAATAGGCTACTTTTTTTATCACTCACGAAAAGAATCCTACAATAAGCAAATATGATAAATGATGTTTTGAAGAAAAGAATTAAAAAAAAACCTACCTGACATACCGTCTCTTCGGCAATTTTCCCACGAAAACGTTAATAAGCATACATATTTTACATAAATAAGACATTTCAGGCACACAGGTTTACACACTGTGGCTTTAGACTCACTCAATCAGTGTCTGAATATCATATGTTGGAATCTTGACAAAGTTTGTCTGTCAATTTTATTTAATATATTAACCACAATAGCTTAAATCATTAAAGATTTACAAATGTGAAAGGTATTTTTATGCCCCGGCGACGACATGTCGGGGGGCATTAAGTTTTACTCATGTCCGTCCGTACCTACGTACGTACGTACGTCCGTACGAATTTCCGTCAAGCTTTTCTCAGAAACCATAAATGGGAATGACTTGAAACTTGGTAGGATGGTTCAGTATTACAAACAATACATCCGAAGTATGGCAAGCCAAAGTGGACAAAAGTCAATATTTATTTATATTAATAATTCATTTATTAATATAAATAATTCATTTATAAATATAAATAAATCATTTATGAATATCAATAATTCATTTATTTATATTAATAATTCATTTATTTATGTCAATAATTCATTTATTAATATAAATAAATGGCCGAATTATTTATATTAATAAATCATTTATTAATATAAATAATTCATTTATAAATATACATAATTCATTTATTAATATTCATAATTCATTTATAAATATACATAATTCATTTATTAATATTCATAATTCATTTATAAATATACATAATTCATTTATTTATATTAATAATTGATTTGTTAATATAAATAAATGGCCGAATCATAAATATAAATAAATCGTTACAAGCACCAAAATGATCATGACAGCAAGTGCTCCCTGTTGTGGGCTGTTGTCATGAACAACAGATATAAATAGCATATTTTATGACGTCATATTTCAAACATCATTTGAAATGCTGCCAATTTTCAGCACGTTTAATAAACTCCCTTTTGGTCAAAAAGAAGAGTTCCAATTTTGATTATTTCATGGTGGCCCACTTGTTATATCGCTTTGACTTTTGCTAGATATTCGGGTAGATCTATACTTAGTCTACCATGACTATACAGTGGAAAATCCACAGGCTAAAAAAAGTTAATCGGGGAGTGAGGCTCTGCATGCTCTGTTCGGGTTTTGATTAATTTCTGAATTTCCACACATAACTTTTTACCACTTAGATAACGGCAAGTACCACTTCAAGCAAAGTGATATGGTAGATGCATCTAGGGATGCATGATTAGCAAGACATATGGTTAAGATGCTGGCTGTGACCTTCTTTTTATGCATGACCAAGCACTAACAATGACCAATTTTACATCTTTTTTTCAAAAGGATTTGTATTTTATTTTTCTCACCAGCAGCATCATGGCAAAATAGATTTAGGGCCTGTATTACCGAATGTCATTTTTCGGCTTTTTCTCTCATTATGTTAGTGGGGGGGGGGGGGGGTTGGAAGGGCTCTGGGGTGGTGTTCTCGAAGCGTTCCTATCTTTAGGGTCCTTCCCAAGTCTCTCTTTAGAGGCTTCCTAAACTTAAGTCATGTTCTCGAAGGTCTCTCAATTTGGAATACTCCGTAATTTTTCTCCTAACTTTAGGACACCTAGGAAGGTGACTTAAGACGTTCCAAACGTATTCCAATGCTATATATAGTTTAAATAATTCATTTCTGATAACGAATATTGCTGAAATTATGTTATACATTTGCAAAAAACACCAAATATGTTGACAGGAATAGATTTTGAAGGATTTATAATATTGAAAAAAAAAATATATATGAGAAATGTTAGAAGTATACGGCTCAAATTATGATAATATATTATCTTACATAAGTATTATTTCTTCACGCATTAACTTGTTATTTTTTCTTCGTATGTTCAGTTTTAATTGCTAAACAAAAACAAACACAAGAAATCATCGATTATTAATTGAACTTTATTCATGTGGTCGTGTTTTCATCTGCCGTTTAAATAGAATAAAAATATAGTTAGGAGTGCCTAAGTTAAGAAGTTACTGAGAATGCTTCGAGAACACCCCTAAGTATTTCTTTAGTCATTCCTAACTATTTGCCTAAGTACCCTTCTTATGCCCTTTCTTAGGACAGCTTCGAGAACATCACCCCTGATCCAGACATCCCCAACTTATTTTTACAAAATCCGGTCCTCCCGACTTTAAAATTAGAAAATCCCGAATTCCGGTAAAAGTAATATAATGTTCCCTATTTTACTGAATTGAAAGCCTGTGTACTTCCCAATCAACACTTTTTTGAAGCAATTTTTATTTTAATCCAGGTGTTGTTGAAAATGTAGAATGGTCAGACTTTTTTTATTTGAAAAATCTGGCCAGGATTTTTTTTAAAATATAAAATGGTGTGTGCTTTATCATATGTTTAATTTACTGTCGCCGTGCCCATAGCGACGAAGGTACTAAGTATCATATGTAATGGTCTTCGTCAATCCACGTCCTTTTGTGGGCACAGTCTGTCTGAATACGCTTAACGCATTTTGTTGAAATTTTGTAAGCTTAGATCTATGACCTGACTTTATGACACCTTTGCTGATTTGACCTGAGCAAGGCAATAAGCTGCACACATATAGAAAATTTAAAAATGTATTAAATTTGAACTATACTTACTACATGTCAATAAACAGGACAGACAAATACTATCTAAATTCAGAATAAATGCCCATAACTTAGACATTGAGCGAGGCCGATATATAAATATTAAAGCAGAGGACAGAATCTGCAGAATGTGCAAACAGGAAGTTGAAGATGAGGAACACTTTTTACTCAAGTGTTCAAAATCAAATACAATAAGAAATGATAATTTTAAACAAATAATAGATAAATATAATAACTTTAACACATTGAATAATGAACAAAAACTAACTTGGCTCTTGGTTTCTGAAGATAATTTTATTATATCATCAGTTTCCAAACTTATAAATAAATTATTTAAAGAAAGAGAGGTCATCCTTTCTAGGGAGGGGGCTATGGCAAGCCGTTTTTACATTTATTCTTCTTTATAGATATCTCATAAACTTTATAAGGTATCTCATATACTTTATAAGATATCTTATAAAGTTTATAAGATATCTTATAAACTTTATGAGATATCTTATAAAAAATAATTTATAAGATATCTCATATACTTTATAAGATATCTTATAAACTTTATGAGATATCTTATAAATTTTAAAAGATATCTTATTTACTATATAAGATATCTTTAAAAGAAAATGAGATATCTACTAAAAACAACGTTTATAAGATATCTGATAAAGTTTATAAGATATCTCATAATGTTTATAGGATATCTTATAAAGTATATGAGATATCTTATAAATTATTTTTTATAAGATATCTAATAAAGTTGATAAGATATCTTATAACGTTTATCAGATATCTTATAAACTATATGAGATATCTTATAAAGTATATGAGATGTCTTATAAATTTTATGAGATATCTTTAAAGAGGCCTTATAAAAATATAAGATATCTTATAAAGTTTATAAGATATCTCATATACTTTATAAGATATCTTATTAAATATATAAGATATCTCATATGAATGGGAGTTTATAAGATATCTTATAAAACATATGAGATATCTTATAAAACATATAAGATATCTTATAAAACAAATAAGATATCTTATAAAACATATAAGATATCTCATAAAGTTTATAAGATATCTTATAAAGATTATGAGATATCTTATATAAAATAATTTATAAGATATCCTATAAAAGTTATAAGATATCTCATAAAGTTTATGAGATATCTCGTAAACTTTATGAGATATCTTATAAAAAATAACTTATAAGATATCTCATAAAATATATAAGATATCTAATAAACTTTATGAGATATCTTATAAACTTTATAAGATATCTTATTAGTTTTATAAGATATCTTAAAAGTTTTATAAGATATCTTATTAATTATTTTTTATGAGATATCTAATAATCTTTATAAGATATCTTATAAACTTTATGAGATATCTTATATGTTTTATAAGATATCTTATATGTTTTATAAGATATCTTATATGTTTTATAAGATATCTCATATGTTTTATAAGATATCTTATAAACTACCATTTATATGAGATATCTTATATATTTAATAAGATATCTTATAAAGTATACGAGATATCTTATAAATTTTATGAGATATCTTTAAAGAGGAATAAATATAAATATGGCGTGCCATAGGGGGCTGTTTCCCTCCGTGCTTAATATATGTGTTATTAATTTGAGTTGTCTTGTTTAATAATTAGTGAACTATTTGTTGATGTTATTAGGTATATTGTATGTCTTTTTATATGTACTCCAATCAATCAAATCATATATGTTTAGTGTTATAACTGTTTGATTATTCTGCTCAAATCTTGGGCACTGTGATTAGTTTAATAAAATTATCTTATCTTATCTTATTATAGAAAATATTTGACCCACCTACTATATTAAGAGAAACGTTGTTATATAAGCAGTTTACATCTCCTGGTGTTTTGATGGCAAGCAGTTCACAATTGGTTGGCAAAGTCTGGCTTCAGGTACAGAGTCAAAGAGCCATCAGCTAGAAAGGCCTTCTCCCGGCCTTTTGGATTGAGAGTCAAAGAGCCATCAGCTAGAAAGATTTGGCCGTCTTTGACCCTCAACCCAAAAGGCCGGGGGCATACCCTGTGCTTCAGGTTATTTGAGAGAGTGTCATGATTATACAGAGCGTCTAAATGTGGTAGATCTTTTAAAAGAACATTTTGGAGGCGTGTTTGATAGAAATCAAAATTGTGCTGTATAAGTTTTTTAGCTTGTCAATGTCAATAACATCAGCATCCATTGTGTTGGATGCATATGATATAAATATGTGAAACTTGAAAACAAAAACGGATTTGTACTTGGAGTAGTCAGAAAGACAAGTTCACATAACTTATGATTAGTTGTAACTTTTAAGCCGTCGAAAAAAACTGCCAAAACAAAAGAAGGGGTCCAGACCCCATGCTGGTCAAAACGAAAGGGAGGTCCGGACCCGCTGGATCCGCCACTGAACAGAAGATTCTTGGCGGTGTACACTTTCTGGCAGAATCAGAATCTTCCGGAGCACCTGAGTTCACTCTTGTTTCGACTGGAGTTCGCGTTGTTGATTGATATTCAGTTATTTTGTGTTTCAATGTTTTACATGTTGTCTGTTTTTGTCCCGTTCTTATTTGTGTTTACTGGTTTTGTCTCTGCCCTTTCGGACTTTTGACATTCGGATGCCCCATTGGTACCTCTGCTTCTTCCAAAATGTAAAATGACGTCATAATAAATAAATTCAAGCGGACGTGATAGAAGACATCTTTAAAATGTTGAAAGTCTTGAAATACTGTCAAACCCGACATTTATTCTTAAAAGTATGCCTTCTTGGAGCTATTTATGAATATTTCTATTTATGTTCAACATTGAACAAGCCTTGTGGTTGGTCCACATGGGTTGGTCCAACGATGCGTTTAACAATTTTAACGTTTGGTTGGAAATGGTTTGAAACTTTCTCTGTGGAACTAAAATTCTAACTCCAAAAACATATCATTGAATTAATTAAACTCAACAGACTTTCGAAATGATCATAAAAATGTTTGATCATAATGTTTAAAAACAAGTAAGGAATTGTATGATTTTCGAGAAAGGGTTGCAAGATTTCTAGTTATTTTCAGGGTTCCCACGCCATCCTTGAATTCAAGGAAACCTGGAAAAGTCCTTGAATTTCATTTCAATGTTCAAAAACCTGGAAAAATCCTTGAATTATATCAAATATCCTTGAAAAACCCTGGAATTTTGTAATTTGCAGATTTGTTGACCATTTGATAAAAAAAGGCCGAAAAATATTGGATTTTTTAAATTTTTGCGGTCTATTTTAATCCTTGAAAATGACCTCAATACCCTTGAAAAGTCCTTGAAAAACAATTGAATTTTGTGTCCAAAAAATAGTGGGAACCCTGTATTTTGTAAAGGACTAAGGTGGCAAGAGTGCACCAATCAAGGGAGAATTTAATTTTTCCAAACTTCAGAAAACGTAGCACTGACTATGATTTGAATTATTTATATTAATAAATGAATTGTTAATATAAATAAATGAATTATTAATATAAATAAATGAATTATTAATATAAATAAATGATTTATTAATATAAATAAATGATTTATTAATATAAATAATTGAATTATTAATATAAATAATTGAATTATTAATATAAATAATTGAATTATTAATATTAATAAATGAATTATTTATATTAATAATTGAATTACTTATATAAATAAATGAATTATTAATATAAATAAATGTACTTGAATTGTTTATATCAATAAAAGAATTATTGATATAAATAAAAGAATTATAAATATAAATAATGCATTTATCAATATAAATAAATGAATTATTGATATAAATAAATGAATTATTTATATTAATAATTCAACTTTGAATTATTGATATAAATAAATCGAATTATTAATATTAATAATTGAATTATTAATATTAATAATTGAATTATTAATATAAATAATTGAATTATTAATATAAATAATTGAATTATGTATATTAATAAATAATTATTAATATTAATAAATGAATTATTAATATTAATAATTGAATTATTAATATAAATAATTGAATTATTAATATAAATAATTGAATTATGTATATTAATAAATAATTATTAATATTAATAAATGAATTATTAATATAAATAAATTTTGAGTTTTGTCCAGTTTGGCTTGCCATACCGAAGTGAAATTTTAGACCTGTCATACATCTACTTTCTGTTTGGGGATGGATCGATATCAAAATCAAAATGAAAATTTCCGTCAAGCTTTTCTCAGAAACTGTACATGGGAATGATTTGAAACTTGGTAGGATGGTTAAGTATTACAAACAATACGTCCTAAGCGAGTTTTAGACCTGTCGGACATCTACTTCCTGTTTGGGGCTGGATCGATCCTACCAAGTTTCAAATCATTCCCATGTACGGTTTCTGAGAAAATTTCCGTCAAGCTTTTCTCAGAAACTGTACATGGGAATGATTTGAAACTTGGTATGATGGTTAAGTATTACAAACAATACGTCCTAAGCGAGTTTTAGACCTGTCGGACATCTACTTCCTGTTTGGGGCTGGATCGATCCTATCAAGTTTCAAATCATTCCCATGTACGGTTTCTGAATATTTCTGAGATTCAACATTCAAGATTCCAACATATGATATTCAGACACTGATTGAGTGAGTCTAAAGCCACAGTGTGTAAACCTGTTTATTCAAAATCGACATGAAAATTTCCGTCAAGCTTTTCTCAGAAACTGTACATGGGATTGACTTGAAACTTGGTAGGATAGTTCAGAATGACAAACTTTACGTCCTAAGCGAGTTTTAGACCTGTCGGACATCTACTTCCTGTTTGGGGCTGGACCGATACCAAAATCAACATGAAAATTTCCGTCAAGCTTTTCTCAGAAACCGTACATGGGAATGATTTGAAACTTGGTAGGATGGTTAAGTATGATAAACTTTGCATCCTAAGCGACTTTCAGACCTGTCGGACTTCAACTTTTTATTTGAGGCCATCGGGGGCATCAGTGTCCCATGGACACATTCTTTCTTTATTTTTTTATGTTCTGCAGCATGTATTAATATCTACTACAGATAAATTTCAATATGTAACCAATTCTTGATTTGCCATATGCCCTTCATATAAATACATGAAAACTGCATCTAGTTTTTTATAACAACCACAAAATTTTTCAGATGTACATGTATAATGCTGTTTGTTTTCATCAATTTCCTTTGCATCATTATGTCTGTTATTTAACATTATTCCAGTAAACAAGATCAACTCATCAACTTTCGTTTAAAACTCCTGTTTAAAGTCAGGACAGTTGAGTTGTTCTTGTTTAAGAAAAAAACTTTGAGTTATGGCCCTTTGATCTAAGAATTTTTCATAAAATTCTCATTTTACATTATTTTGAAACTATTTTCAGACAAATTAAATGGAAATTTGTTTGAAGCAAGTACTCCAGATGTATCTGTGCATATCATTCTGATTTTGATTTTGATCTTTGTTAGAGTTATGGCCCTTTAAAACATTATATTTTGGAGAAAATGGGGGAGAGCGTTTTTGATTTAATTGTTGTTTTTCAGGGGTTAAATATTACATTTTAAAGCAAAAGGTCCAGGACGTTTTGAAGAATAATGTGAAAACTCCACCAGATGTTATTAAAAAGTCCTCACTGGGAGCTACTATAAATACATGTTAGTCCAGGACTTTTGTGACAAGAATTTAGAATGTCCCAAATCAAATATTGAAGGTCCCGGACCTCAGACCAGCGCTTATTTGAACCCCTTTTTTATACATTTACTTGACATTGATATCAGCTTTATTTGTTTATTACATATTTTTAGAACCAATTGTCATCCAGATGGTTTCAGAAAATAAAGTACTGATTGCCCATGGAGGTACAGTAAAGATCAAAGCAAACATAACATGCCACACACAAGATCAAGTAAACCTCTCCTGGCTGAAGGTGGAAAACAACATTCCCATCACCTTGGCAACAAACACAATCAAATATTCAGGAAGTTGTTGCTCAATGCCATCAGCAGAGCTTGTTGTAAATAACATTGGCCATGGTGATCAAGGAGTTTATCAGTTGGAAGTTTCCTCACGTACCTTGAGGGTTGTTGGGCCACCAGTAGTATTAGAAATATTTGGAGGTACAGTACATACATACATAAAGCCTACACTCAATAACTATACCTATAACAATTCTAAAAATAATATTAATATTAGGTTGCAACCTATGATGAGGCGCTAGATAACAGACCCGTCAAGTGTCACGCAACTCGGTGGCAATTTGGTGGCAAATTTCTTTGATCTTTCAATTTTTTGTCGAATCTCACACATAAAGCTCATAAAAACTTGACAGCTCTGAGATAAACATTCAGCAACTAGAACGAATAACACCATATTGTTTACAATAGTGCTTTAAACAGCTAAAAAATCAATTCTATTAGGCATTGAAAATGTGTAGTGTTCTTTTAACAGGAATGACAAAGTACATTTACTTGATATAATTTACTGATAAATGTACAAATGTATGTACATTTTACATGTCATGATGTAAGCTTAGCTGAAAAGGAGACCCAAAATTTATGTAATGCATGCTATCATATCTAACCAATCAAAATAAAGATGGAAATAATGTTGTGAATCCCAAATCCAAAGAATTTTATGATGTTTAAAAAAGCATTGACCCTTGAATCACAGGCTATCATCTTCACTCGGGTTAAAACTTTTTCTTTCTAGATCCTGTTGATGCTATAGATGAGGAAGAAACCAACTATTTAAAGTTGTATCTGCTCTGTTACAAGCTTGCTGCAGAATCAGTTCAGCTGTACTTTAACAGGCATGTTCCAGAGCCTTCACTGGTTAGCCATCTTACTACATGGAAGACAAGTCTGGATAGTGGTTATCACAATAGGTGTAAATGGAAATGTACAAGACCACAGCATGATGTCCTATTTCCGAGTATGTAACTTATAGAACAGAGAATATGGATGTGTGACACAAAATTACATTATACATGTAATAATTGAACCTTACAAATGCTTCAGAATTCTTACACTTTTGTTCATATTAGTGGTTGTATTTTCAATTGAAATTGGCATTTGGCATACATAGTGTGGTTTTAGAGGAGAACTGTTTTAATATTAATTTTGGAGTCATAGAGCCATTCAGAGCCTTAATGTTACTGTTACATCATGAAGAATATTAGTTAGGTAGTCCACTTGAAATTGTAATTGGAGATTCATGGCTCATCAACTTCGGTTATCCTATATTCAACCAATTCTCATATAAAACTCTTAAATGCAAACCTATTCGTGTTATTTTAATGCATTTGAATAGACAACCATTATCTAGATCTTTTTAGAATAATCCCAAATGACTGATATGATAAAAAGTTGTAATTGTAATTCAAAACACTGTGGATTCATTTATGTTGATGGGTTACAATTTTTGTAGATTGCTTAAAAAATGCTGGTCCATCGGTTTTTAAGTTCATTGTTCTTTGTGTTTAGTAAGCAAAGCAATGTTTAATTTCCTTTTCACGAAACCAAATTTCATGGATCCACAAAAACCACAAAAAAATGACACCCCAGGAAAAATAATTGAATCACATGATCTCAATAAAAAGCATAACTTCAATAGGTAGACAAAAAAAAAGCCAGCACTAGATTAGAAAGTCTTAAACTATCAAATGGCATTTTGGATTTCAGATCTATTATTTATAAATATTTCAGCACCTCCAACAATTCCAGTATCAACAAACTTTGACTTCAGCCTGAAGTATAAACTGGTAAGGAACACACTTGGTGTTCCATCTCCTTCTAGAGGCTGGGGAAACTCTCCAAGTCCTGGAGACACTAGCTGTGAAGATGATATTGAGAGAATCAGAGATTTCAGAAATCTACTTGCTCACAACACATCACTGAAAGTGTCTGATACAGATTTTGGCACTATGTGGACTGATCTTTCACAGGTAGGTTTCTTTTTGAAGCCATGTTTCAGGCTTTGTTGATATTTTTTTCATTCCTTTTAGCTCACTTGGACCGAAGGTCCATGTGAGCTATTACCATCACTTGGCGTCCATCGTCGTCGTCTGTCGTCGTCATCGTCTGTTAACAATTTTTCAAAAATCTTCTCCTCTGAAACTACTGAACAGAATTTAATGAAACTTGGTATGAATGATTCTTAGGGTGTCCTGCACCAAACTTGTGTTTCCATTTATGATCCGTTAAAAAACATGGCCACCATTACTAAAAATAGACCAGGGGTGTCAGACTACTGTTTTTGGCTTGTAAATCAAAAAGTATAAGAGATAGATGAAATCTGATGCCACCTTACTGCTTCAGCATCAAAAGTTCTTCAAAAGTCTCCATTTGGTCGAAGTTGTCAGATGATCCCTTATAGGGGTTACAGCCCCTTAAAGGTGAAAAATAGCGTTTTTGCATGTTTTTTGGTCTATAGAATGAAAACTATTGCAGATAGAGAAAAGCTGTTGCTTGCTTAAATGTTCAGCTCATTTAGCTCTACAAAAGTCTCCATAGGGTCAAAGTTGTCAGATGACCCCTTATAGGGGTTACAGCCCCTTCAAGGCGAAAAATAGTGTTTTTGGCCTATAAAATGAAAACTATTGCAGATAGAGAAAAGCTGTTGCTAGCTAGAATGTTCAGCTCATTTAGCTCTACAAAAGTCTCCATTGGGTCAAAGTTGTCAGATGACCCTTTATAGGGGTTAAAGCCCTTTAAAGGCGAAAAATAGTGTTTTTGGCCTATAGAATGAAAATGCAGATAGAGAAAAGTTGTTGCTTGCTTTAATGTTCAGCTCATTTAGCTCTACAAAAGTCTTCATAGGGTTGAAGTTGTCAGATGACCCCTTATAGGGGTTACAGCCTTTTAAAGGCGAAAAATATTGTTTTTGGCCTATAGAATGAAAACTATTGCAGATAGAGAAAAGCTGTTGCTTGCTTAAATGTTCAGCTCATTTAGCTCTACAAAAGTCTCTATGGGGTTGAAGTTGTCAGATGACCCTTTATTGGGGTTAAAGTCCCTTAAAGGCAAAAAATAATGTTTTTGGCCTATAGAATGAAAACTATTGCAGATAGAGAAAAGTTGTTGCTTGCTTTAATGTTCAGCTCATTTAGCTCTACAAAAGTTTTATAGGGTTGAAGTTGTCAGATGACCCCTTATAGGGGTTACAGCCCCTTCAAGGCATAAAATAGTGTTTTTGGCTTATAGAATGAAAACTATTGCAGATTGAGCATAGTTCTCCCCAGAAATTTTGGATAGCATCAAATTTTGCGTAAACAAGATTCAGCTGAAGGAAAACGAATCGCGTCAATCGACATCTGGCTCATGTTTCATTTATGATTTAATTTTATATGTATCACCCCCCCTTTTAATATAAAACATGATTCAGAAATACTTTTTTAAATATTATAGGAGGGGGCTGTATGCATGACTGGAAAATAACAGTCAAAGCATTGTAAAATATGACTATGTTTAATTCTCTTTGGTTGGAAAAGATAATTAGTCTAGTTATAAGAATTATGTTGTATGTGATGACTCACAACCCTTAATTAAAATGGGAGAGAAAGGGACAGAAAGTTGCCTGAAATAGTAATAATAAAAACTTATATTGATATCATAAATACATTTCATTCCTAATCTGCTTTGGATAAATAACTTAGCTGAAATGTACCATATAAAAAATATATATGGTACATGTAATTTGTACACAGAAGCCACTGCCTTTAAGTTATCTCCCTTTTGCCCAAAATTTGTCTTTCTTTGTTTATGAAATTTACTGCCAAAATCAGATGTGTGAAATCAATGTTTTGGACTATATAATCCTATATAGGGATGTTTAAGGATTCCAATATTCATTCTTTAAGGTAAAAAAATCATTCTTTTAGTTTTGGTTTTTATTTATTTTTCATGTAAGTTCAAAAACCCATGTGTATCAAGCACATGGCTTGTGTTTGTTTTTATTTTGGTCAGTTCTGATTGGTTGTCCAACCAAAATAAAACACTCGGCTGCAGGTGCCTACTGTCGGCAAATCACCGTAATCAAGTCTAATTAGTTCAAAATCGATATCTTTCAATTTTTTGACAACAGACCAATCATTTATTTGATAATTGGCTTGGGGTTGTAAAGATGTCAATTACCCAATGGTCCTGAATGGCTTCATTGTAAAAATTTTAAGCAATTTTATAGCGTCTCAGTACAGACTGATAGCATCTCGGTAAAATCTGATAGCGTCTCGGTCCCGAGATGCTATAAGGGCCTGGGGAGAACACTGGGCATATAGAATGAAAACTATTGCAGATAGAGAAAAGCTGTTGCTTGCTTAAATGTTCAGCTCATTTAGCTCTACAAAAGTCTCCATAGGGTTGAAGTTGTCTGATAACCCCTTATAGGGGTTACAGCCCCTTAAAAGTTGGATAATAGTGTTTTTTGATTATTTAGAATGAAAACTATTGCAGATAGAGAAAAGCTTTTTCATGCTTAAACATTCAGCTCATTTAGCTATACAAAAGTCTTTATAGGGTTGACATCAAGACCAGGTGAGCGATTCAGGCTCCTGGGAGCCTCTTGTTAATGTTTTGTGACATATAGGGGTCATTGTAGAATCTATAACAAATCTGTGACAAATCTGTCACTGTTTTTCAGGCAATAAGAGGTCACATTTTCTTGATGTTTGACATGAAGCATCATCCTATATTACTATAATGGTGTAAAATTACAACTCCCTGTGTACTATAGATATATATTGTTTACAAGTGGCATACATTTTATTCACTTTTGTCTTCTTTGTCTATGTATACATACATATCTTAGAATAGAAAATAATGAGATGTGGAATAAGTGTACTCGACACAGCCCACAATCAAGTGGCAATTCAGAAAAACCACCAGCAGCCTTCAACGAGGCCAGTAGGCGCTGCTCAGGGTTCTGCAAATGGCTTATGGTATAAATATGCATACATATCTGTATGTTTCAATAGAATTCTCCTTATAAAAATGTGATTGTTTAATATCTGTAAAAATATCATAACCACTGCTAGAAATAGCCCATTGGATACACATTAATTTAAAATGAAAGAACCTTAATGAGTAGGCTCACATACATGACATAGCCCATGTATTCCCTTACTGGACTATAAATATTATTCTTGAATGAGGAATTAGTTTATTGATAGTATCTACAACTTCATTTTACAATAGTGTACTTCTTGCAAACCAAGTTTTGTTAAATTCTGTTCAGTAGTTTTAGAAAAGTAACGTCCACAAGATGATAAAATTTCTAAGTTGAAAGGGCCATAAATCCCACAAAAGTTTGCAGATAAAATCTTCCTGAAAACATGCACAACTACATATGTTGTACTTCTGGCGTAACAATTTCTGTTGAATTCTTTCAGTAATTTCAGAGGCATTGTAAGTTGACCATAACTCCCAAAAATTTTGTGGATAAAAAATTCCTGGTATCACACACCATTGCATATGGTGTGTTTCTTTTATACCAAGTTAAGTTAAATTCCTTTTAGTAGTTTAAAGGAGTTGCCTCTGGATGGACCAGACAAAAACATTACAACCTCCAAATCTTTATTGCGTGTAGTGAAACAACTCACTATAATGTCCGAGGACAAGTCAGCCCAGGACAACTTGGCCTGGTCTGCAGGACAAATCGGCCCTCTATAAGACAAGTCGGCCCGACTTTTATCTGTATGTATTTACTACCTATTATAAAGAAAAAGGCAGCGATACTACAATTAGGTCGTTTGTTTCCGTCGTTTCTATATTTACAAAAGCTCTTTGCAATGTACATACTTTCACTTTTCACTCGGGGGCTATATTCGGATTCTCAATCTTCGGATTTCCATCAAGACAATATGGCCGCGACCAGTAGATTATGTGTTCCGCTTCGGATTATATTTTAGTCAGTGTAGCATATCTTGCGTAGCTTTAGCGTAATGGATATTTGATTTGGATTGCGAAAATTTACTTAATTGAATAAAGTTTAAAGGACAAAAATACTATTCGGACACCAAAAATAAGTTAAATCTTTCAAAAAAGTTGTACACAGCATCTTCGTTTTTCATGCTTTTATGTGGCGGTGTTTTAAAGCAACAATGCGATTCAACTAGATCATGTAGCGTACATGGCGTAGTCACTTTATCAGGTTGTGCACATGTTTAAGCGTACTTTCTTATAAATTTTTGACTGCAAAATGTTAATTCATTGAATAAAGTGTATTATCACAGACTTAAATAATGCTTATGCAAAATAGGTCAATCAGACACACACAATTCAAGCATTTTATTGATTTTTTAGAAAATGACAAAATAGCCACATTGGGTCATTCGTCTGTCTTGATCTAGGTCATTTTAATAGGGATAAATAATTTTATCTATTTCTCACAAAGCTATTGCGGGATCCGGAAAAATAAACTTATTTGTCACAAGTTATTGGTTGTTCGAAAATGTTATCAATGCTTGATAATTTTGTCGATTCACCACACAGAGACCAATGTCGCCACAACTACAAACATGTCAGAAAATAATTTTAGCTGTGCAGAACCACAGGGGCTTGGATTATAGAGTAGGGGGGGGGCGACTTAAAAGTCAATATAAATGACCAGAATCCAAGCCCCTGTGTGCGGAACATGGATTGCAACGTTCGTGTATAAGTTTGCTTTAGTCTATATCATAAAGGGAGGGACAATTTTTGAATAGATGACAATCAAAGATTGGAATTTTCCTCCTTTCCGACAAAAATTTCGCAAGTAACGTCTAGAACCACCCCCTTTTCGTCCTTCGTCCACAGCGGAATTTATGTGGACCAACCCCTTTCAAAAATTTCTGGATCTGGCCCTGTTTGAGTTGTAATATAATTTATTGCTATTGGACGTTAAAAATTTAAAGGCATACATGTACATTGCAAATGTTCATA
Organism: Arcuatula senhousia; assembly: GCA_963971305.1. Lineage (NCBI taxonomy): Eukaryota > Metazoa > Mollusca > Bivalvia > Mytilida > Mytilidae > Arcuatula > Arcuatula senhousia. The sequence continues at coordinate 35,057,372 of OZ020308.1, forward strand.
TAGAGATCTACAATTGGGTTTAAACTTATTTCATATAATATTATATACTTCAAAATCATAGGCTGATCTGACAAATGATAACCATTAAAGTAGACGATAATTAGATGTGGAATAATTGTACGCCACACAACCAACATAAAGAAACGTGAATTTTAAAAATCACAATGGAAAACAGCCAACAGTCTTCAGCATGACCATAAGTCGCTGCTGACCCAAGACTAAAAATACAAAAGAGGAAGAGTCCAGTTTCCTTTTTGGTCACACTTAGAAAAAAGTCAAAATAACAATGTACAATTTTTTTTACATCTCCGCATGCTTGGAATGCAACCAAATGTTGAAAATAATAATATTATAAAACGAAAATTATAAAAATTTCTAGGCGCAAAATATATGTTTGATTTTCTTCTTCGGTATTCCCAGAATCCCGTTGGTAGCTTTTGTTCTCAGAATAATTTGAAGATTGAAACCTTTTTAAACTTTAACATTAAGCTGATTTAAAAGTATATATGAACAACAGACTGTGACATCTTTGATCCAATGGAGACTTTTGTACAGCTCGATGAGCTGAAGGTTTAAGCAAGCAACAGCTTTTCTCTATCTGCAATAGCTTCCTATTTCCTCCACTAACATAACCAAACTTTGATGCAGTTATTTTAAACTAAATAGGAGATAGTACAATGCTTATACTGGTCAGGATCTAAAAACAAATAATGTTTAGGATAAACACTTACATGACTTAGATTCATCGACATGGCTTAATTTTAGATCGATTTTATAGTATGTGTACAGCAAAGGCTACATATAGAATTCAACAATAAACTTTAGCAGGACCTAGAAATAATAAAGTCTTTTTATGTTACTAAAGCAGACCTTTGCTTTTTGTGTCCATAGCCGCTTGCTAGGCAATATGCATTAGAGTCCACACTTGTTTTAATAGAAAAGAGAGAAAATATCAATAAAATGTTATGAAATTTTGCTCTATTTCCATGAGTCTGTCATATTTATGATTTTGATCTCAAAAGTGAAGAAGGAAATCATAGTTTTATGAGAAAAGTAAAATTAAGGAATAAACAGTTTATCTTTACAAGTTGAAAAAAGTCTGGAGTGGCCTTTTCACACAAAGATAATTTTTATTTTATAAATTTCTGAGAAAAAAAGCTGAAGGTAAGTAAACTGTTAATTGACCCGATATATTTGCAAAATGCACAAAAGAATTATTATGAAGTCAAACTCCACAACCAAAGAAAAAACTTATACTAGAGGAAGCAGAATTTTCGTAATAAGGAATAAAATAAGATAAGCAAAGCTGGTTTTTATGCACAAAAAATTAACCAAAGACCATTAATAAAGATTCTGTTCGTGAATATATACCTTTATATCGGGTCGAGTTGTCTTCTACCTGTCCGAGTTGCCCGGGGCCAACTTGTCTTCGGGCCGAGTTGTCTGGCTACCACATTCAATGTCTACCTGAGTATCAACAAACAAAAATAAAAATGAGGTCTCTAACAGTTCTTATTATTTCTTGATTGTAAATGTATGATTTTCATATCATAGGCAGTCAATAGACTAAGTGTTGGTGCCCTCACATCTGACATAAAAAATTTAGAGAAACAAAAGATGGATAGAGAGATAAAAAATCAACTGCTTGAAGAAATCAGAACTAGCATTGAAGATATTCAAAGAGAAGTTGAGTTGCTGAGACAAGAAGTTGTTTTCCAGCAACAAAGGAATATAAATTATGACTCAAGACTTAATGAGCTTGAGAGTGCTGTACCTACTAATATTCGCAGTAAGTGTTCAAGTTTTAAAAATATCAATAGAACGGAAAAGAATCTTATTTGTTAAGTTTTATTAAGTTGATAAAGAAGCTTTAATAGCCACTTGATAAAATAAGATTTTAACTATAAATCCAGGAAGATTATCAAAGTGTGTTTAATTCACAGTTTTCTTCAATATCTCGTAGTTTATGAACTTTGATAATGAATAAGAGTGATTTTGATAAACACACTTTGTTGTTTGAAAAATGTCATGAAAAACTACGTTCTAAGTACTCATGCAGTAAATAATTTATACCGGTAATCTTTTTAATGTTTTTCCTTTTCAGGAGTAATAGAAAAGCAACTGGAAGACTGGAAAAAAGATGATGAAGTTTATGTTTCTGCAACAAGAGTTTGCAAATGTGCCTTTAACGTAGTTCAGTCTTCCAAAATGACTATTTTTATTGGAGGTCCAGGATCAGGGAAATCTGCAACAAGTCGTCACATTGCTCTCCAGTATGGAAGAGATGGGTGGGATGTGATACCTGTGTCCATACTACAAGAGGTGTGTGACTATGCAGATCCAGAAGCCAAGCAAGTATTTCTGATGGATGATGTTTTTGGCGTGTATTCAGTAGATAAGAATGTTCAAAATTCTTTGGAAAGGTACAAGTCAAGAATATTGTACAGTCTTGGGCTGCATTCCAAGTTGCTTTGTTCATCGCGTAAATCAATTCATAAAGAGATGAATATTTTGGATCCTTTTTGGAAAACTTTTGAACTAGACAGCAAAGAATTCATGTTAAATGAGGAAGAGAAAAGAAATGTCCTTCAAGTACATTGTGAAAAGAAGAAGATCCCTGAACAAGTTTATAGAAATGTTCCTTTAACTTCTGATTTCATGTTTCCATTTCTTTGTTATTGCTATGCATCAAACAGTGCATACCAAAGATGTGGTGAACGTTTCTTTCAGAAACCACATGAATGTGTTCTGGCTGACCTAGATAGATTACAAACAAGGAACCCAATCCAATATGCTTCATTAGTAATATGCTTGATGGCAAACAAACAGCTGCAGTTAACAAATGAGCTTGCAAGAGAAATGAAAGAAGATGCACTGAATGCATGCCGTGTTAATTTAGGTACTCCAGATTTGGTTTTCATAGATGCTTTAGGTCAGCTTTGTGGCACTTATGTTCACAAATCAAATGAACAATTTTCTTTTATTCATGACTCCATGGAAGAAATATTTGGCTATCATTTTGGTAAAGATAATGTCAAATTAGTCATAAAGTATATGTCGCCTGGTTATGTATGGAATAAGATAATTGTTTCAGATCCGCATTTCGAAGGGGATGCAGATCCCCTTTGTATTTTGGTGCACCAACAACATTACCATGCATTAGCTAAGATATTCTATAACGATATCAAAGATAAACAGCCAAGTAAGCTTTACACCATATTCAAAAACAAATCTTTGAGCAACAATTGGTTTGTTGATGCTGTGATGACTCACCTTAAAACCATCTCGATTTCATGTTTTAAGAAATTATTGGATACACGGGAAATAGAGGTATCGTATGTCTCAAGAAAAGAGGATCAAACCGCAAATAAAACCGATATGACAGATGATATTCAAAACTTCTTGATCCATTTTCAATTTTCTAAGAAGCCAGGAATATTTTGCCATTATTCCGTAAGAGTATTACGATATGTTGTTCATTTTGGTCATGTTTATTTTCTAAGATGCATAAATAATTATGTGAAAAGTCCAACTAGACTTACAGCTAGAAGTACTGTATTGGCTGTACTGACATTCAGATTCCAAAACATCACTAATTTACAGGTATTTGGTGATGAGAATGAAAAGATACGTTTACTTGTCCTGGCATGTTTTGGTTCAAATATTTCAATGGTAAAGTATTTAATCGAGGAATTTTGTCACTCTTTCATTAACAAGGGCATTGACTCAGATTCTAATAAACATACTCCGTTTACTGCAGCTTGTACTACAGGAAACCTTGCTTTGATTCAGTACCTAGTTGAATGCGGAGGAGACATTACGTCCAGCAAAGATGACACATTGAATCCGTTGTCTGTAGTGGTAAGAAATGGATATGTAGATGTTGTACGTTTTTTCTTGGACAAAGGGGTAAGCATCGAGAACTATACTCTAGCACTTCCAATGGAAAACATGGAAATTTTCAAATTGCTGGTAGAGCATGGAGCAGATTTTAACTCTCAAAAGTATATACTTCCACGTGCTTCATCAGCAGGTAATATTGAACTGGTTAAGTTCTTAATCAGTAAACATGTTGACATAGATACTACAGACCCTGAAAAAGAAACTGCTCTGTTTAAAGCTGCAGAACATGGATACGATGACATTGTTGCATTTCTCTTAGCCAATGGATGTCAACTTGATCTTTGTAATTGTCGACATCGATCACCATTACATAAGGCAGCCGAAAAGGGCCATCTAGAAATTATAAAGGCCCTTGTTGAAAAAGGAGCTTCGGTCAATAGCCTTAACATTTTAAATTCGTCCCCCGTGTTTGTTGCTTCAGAAAATGATAACTTCGAAGTTGTTTCATTCCTCATCAGAAATGGGGCAGACATACACAAATGCAATTTTCAAAATAAATCGCCTTTGTACATAGCTTCAGCTAATGGATTTTCCGATGTAGTTGCTTGTTTGGTTGAAAACGGAAGTGACGTAAATCAGTGTGATTTGGAAGGCACAGGTCCAGTGTTAGCAGCTGTGAAAGCTGGTTATATTGAGACGTCCGAAATGTTGATTGAAAAGGGGGCGGATATTACAGAAATGAATATTGAAGGATTAAATGTATTGTATGCTTCTGTAGTTTTTAACAACATTGATGTACTTACAAGGGTCATGAGGAAAAAGAATCAGTATTATTTTCAAAGACTGAATGATGACACAATTGATTCTATAGATGAAACAACAAATGAGACAGAACGTATTAATTTAAATAAGTCTTTGTTTAAATGCTTTGTTGATTTGAAGGAAGCAAGCATAAGATTTTTGCCTGGGTGTTTGCACGAAGGATTGTTGATTACTAACGGCAAAAATATTCGTTTCATTATCAACTTGTTGGAATATCAAGTAGATTTTGTATTTCAAGTTCTCAATCGTATGATAGTAATTGGATGGGACATGGGCAGAAATGGGGAAAGTATTCTGCATGTTCTGTACAAGTATTGCTATGATAAGCCCCACATTGCTGAAAAGATGATATCATGGCTTCTTGAAAAGGAATATGACTTACACTTCCAACTATATGAAACGGCAAATGAGATGATAGAACAGTGGACACGTATTAATAGTTATTACACCCTTCCTTGTAAAACTTCAAAAGAAAGACAGCACAAGTTGGAAGCAAAAAGAGCCCTCTGGAAAATGTCTTTTCTTGATATTACATCAATGCAACTAAGAGAAGCAATATCAACCCGAAATAAAAAAGACATTGAAAAATGGAGAGACATTTGGTTATCTTTTAAGGTTCGATACAGAAGACATTCTATATAGTTTAATAAACAATGTTTTAGAATGGCGACGTGGAAGTATTCATCTATTAAAGCATATGGTTTTTGTCGTGCGATGTACGTTACATGACTTTAATCAACGAATTTATTCATTTGATTCTGAGGGAGGAACCTTGTAGTTAAGGTCAAATCAGATTACTTATTTTCTAAATTTTTGGGTAAGAAAATAGATTATTTAGTTATCATATACTGAAATTATATATAGTAGAATCTCGAGGACAGAAAATAATTTTTTTGGAGGATGAGACCAGATAGATAAATTAAATTCATTTTTCCAAGGTTAGCTATTTATTTACAAAAAACTGACAGCCCCCAAGGGGCCATTCAGAATCAAATGGTCGTCCCTTTAATAATATTTGTGTATGCTGACCATGTTTTATTATCGATATATAATTATATCTAAGAAAGAATCAAAGAGGCACAAATTGGGCATTCGAGTTTCAAAGTCCGAAAGGGCAATGACAATCTGGAAACACAAACAACAACAGTACGAAGAAAAACAGTGCACAAAATCAATTGAACGGAAATCAACAACCCGAACTCAAGTCATTAACAAGAGTGAACTCAAATGGTCCGGACTGCGTGCTATAGCACACCCGACGTGCTTCTAATTTCCAATTCAGTGTGTCAAAACCGGTAAAGAAAGACAGAACAAAACCTTATATATACAAACCAACATCTGCACTCATTTGACTGACATCCCATATTTGTCTACGAGTGCATGGTGTCTACTGTTAAATTTCTTGAGTAGAGAGCAATAGTTGGGCAACATACACTGTAACCCTGTGTGAGTAAAATCTGTATCAAATGGGTTCTCAGCCAAGGAAATCGATGTAATTCCCGCAAGCTAAATTTGAAGTAACGAATCAACTGTGATACGAATATCAATAAGCTGGAGCGTACGGAATGTTATAATTGTGATAATGATTATTATATAATTACATTTAATCCAAAACGTCCATATCATTTTTACCAAAAAAAGGGATAATAAAACAAAGCGCATTAATATAAAGAGCGTCAGTGAGTTTGAGGCATTGAATAGATCTAGTATCTTGAACTAATGATATATACTAAGGTGTAAAGTATAACTTAACTGTCGTGAAGTAGAATATACATGATATAGTCTGAAAATAGCAAAACAGTCGGGCGAAAAGGTGTTTACACTGGGAGAATTTCTCCAAAGGGGAATTGCATGCACTTTGGAGAGGGAACGTCATTTAAAACACACACAATTAAGTGAAGCCGAAGATGAACATTACGACCTTGAACAGATGCGATTCGAATATGAAATGGTGATGAGGATGAGGAAAAGAAAAAAAATACTTAAAGCTTGTAAAGATGCAAATTGTTTAATTAACTTGATATCAAAACCAGATTCAAAAGTCGGATCAAAAGCGAAAGCTAAGGGACGTAAAGTAAGGAGCTAAGGAAATCCAGATGCTCCATATGGACATTTCAATATTTTTTCTCATCGTCAGGACAATTTTGTTTTGAGACTTCAGATTGAAATTTGAATATCTCATGGACAAGGTGCATCTCGCTCAGTCGGCTTTTATTTTCAATCCAGGGGCCAATTGAATAACAGCGAGCAGCGACCGCTGGTCACATTGAAGGATGCTTGCTGTTTTCCATTGTGGATGTTTTAAATTTACCTTAATTTATATTGTAGGTTGTGTCGCGTACACTTATTCCATATCTCATTTTCTTCTATTTATATGAATATATATTGTTTGAATATTGCCAGCTACGTATCCAGAGCGATACGGGATTTTTAATATGTCCTTTTGAAATGATACTGGTAGGGCTAGGGGTAAGCCTTTACAATTTATATTTATTGTAATGCTATTATGAGTTAGGTAAGGGCCAACCATACAGCTTTCATTCTCTTTGTATCACAATCGTGCTGGATATGTGGTTGAAAGATACATTTACATTGACACTCTGATAATGTATTATTGTGTATATTTATACATCTATTTGGATATTTTGGGAATTGTGTAAGGATGGTTCGTTCTCATATTTTTCTACTCCCAAGGACCATGGCTTGTTCCCAGCCATGTGCCAGCTTTAGTTTATTTATTATCTCTCTTGTACCTTGCTCACCTCCTTCACTTATTCATGCTATGGATATTTATTGTTACCCTTTTGATTGCAAGTCCTCATTCCCCGTCGATCGTAGTGAGAGGGATGAATTATCTTCGAAATCGGCGCCATTTGTTATTGACCGGAAGTTGACAATTCCACATCGATTGTTGTGTGGCGACCAATGAAATCATTGGGAAATCGATTGATAACGTACGCCACACCTCCACAGTCCACATTGATTGATTACGCCACACCTCCACAGTCCACATTGATTGAAGCTCCACATTCCATAGTGTGGACATTGTATAAATAGCAAAGATGCACTCCACTACTTGGAGACTGTGGAGAAGCCCCTTAGGTTGAGGACGTTTGGATCCATTTTCGTTGCTTTCCAAAGCCAGATTGAGAACAACACAGTCTTCCTCGTTTCCTGACCTAGATTTTCCAGTCTATTGGATTAAATTACTACGTTCTCACTACGATGATCCTGGAAACGATTAAAGGGGGCTTTACTCACTCTGAGGTGTTATTTAAACCAATGCCTTACCAGCCACGGGAAAGCCACCATTGAAATAAGACGTCACTGCTTACCTGTCGAAAATTTTTGAGAGCATTTTTGAGAACAATGAAACTGTGTTGAAAAACGTCTTTGAATTGTCATAACTTTTTCTTTTTTGGTTCTACAATTTCCAGAAAAAGATAGTTTTTGAAATGTAGTGCATTTTGAAAATAAATGTTCAGTGGTTCTAAAGATCGAAAATTTGGCTGATCAAACATTTTCAACGGAAAATTACTTGGTTTATAGAATTTTTTTGTATTAGTCTTATTTTCAAAATTAACTTTGATAAATATGCTTTCAAGAACCGTTTACAGAACCTTTTTATCTGATCAATTATCAAAAGTTATGAGGATTTGAAATTTGACTAAATTATCCTGTCCATCGATGTTTTTTTTATTGCACTGTTTATTGCCATCCAATTTGACACTTAATGAGATGCAAATTAGTGAATATGACATCACTAATGAGCTAGGCGAACATTCCTATACAATGCTTGTCTATATTTATGAGCGATTAGTCTTCCAGAATACCTCCCTGTGGCGGAAGACGGGCCCTGCATCCATCGATAACAAAGGATACTAAGGACCAGCTAACACGGGCGGTGGTGTGTCATGTGCTGGACGACCCATAACACATAGCGAGTCTTTACCTTTATAGGTAAGAGTTGCTGCAGAGGCTCTTAAGGCTATAGTTACGACTATGAAAACCTATCATTCAGTATGAGCGATTCATATTTAAATTGGCCTAAGGCCCGCAGTTTAACAGTTTGGTTGCAGCCCTAGTATTACCCTTGATTGTTACAATACTTATTTACATACAGTTTAATGCCGTAATTCTCAATAGAAACAACATAGCGTGGTATATTATTATCCAAGCGTGTCTGATTTGTATGATAAAATTTATGGTACTGATGATTACTCATTTCTGTACAATATAAAACTGTAGTTATGGTATTGTTTTCATTTATCCTCGATTAATGAAAGGGGATACACATAGTCCAAGCTCTTGTTGTTGAAAATCATATCTCAGGACTCAGTCATATCCATAGGCAGCATTTCAATACAATTGTCCGTCTGTCAACATATACCAGTATATTTATATTTGACTATAGATGCATCATATATCTTTATTTCTCAATAAACCATATGCAATGGTACAGAGATTAATACATTAAGTTATTACAATAATATATGCAATATACAAAGGTACAAACATAAATAAACATAAATGGAGGTACAGAAAGAAGCACAATTAAAAACATACAATGTCAATATTTGTTTAATAAAGAGAAAAAAAAAGAAAAAAGGGAAAAGAGCATTGGAAAGGCTACCCTGGAGAATCTATCTTTTTCAGTTTAGTTCTAATAAATTTGCAGAGTTTCTTTAAAGTTGGGGTGTTCTACCTTTACGAATAATATCGTACATGGCTATCTTAGCTTTATCTGCATTATATTTTTTAGCTTTAGCAAAGTTTCCAGTTTTCGAGAATAATACCCCAAGATATACGAATTCGTTTACGATTTCTAGATCATCATTATTATATGCAAAATGCAAGTTTCTCGGATTTCGGCCTCTCGAAAATACTACAATTTTACTTTTATCCACATTGACCTTAAGTTTCCATCTGTCACAATATTCATGTAACAGGTTAAGTTGGTTTTGCAAATCGTCTCGTGATTCTGACAATAACACTGTATCATCAGCATAAAGAATCAAAAATAATTTTACATATAAATTGAGCTCGATACTTATGTCGCTAGTGATACTTTGAATACCGGTTACATTATTTGCTGACATAAAATCTTCCAAGTCATTAACGTATAAGGAAAACAATAGAGGAGATAGGTTTTCTCCTTGACGTACGCCTACATTGCATGGAAAATAATCCGAGTATGTTTCACCATTAAATATTCGAGATTTAATATTACTATACATATTTACAATTACTGCATACATCTTGCCATTGATCTGAGTTTCAAGTAGTTTACCCCATAATCCCGTTCGCCATACCGTGTCAAATGCTTTTGCAAAATCAATAAAGCCGCAAAACAGTTTCGTTTTCTTATGTTTTAAAAGTTCAAATAATAAGTGTAATGTCATAATGCTATCAATGGTAGAGTACCCTTTTCGGAAGCCGGATTTGTTTTCATTCAACAGTAAAAATTCGTCCATAAATGCACCCAATCTTGTGTTCAAAATAGATGTAAAAAGTTTACCCATGCAACTCAGAATAGTTATGGGTCTGTAATTTTTCGGATCTGAGATACTGCCTTTATTCTTATAAAAAGGAAGAATATTTCCTACAAGCCAAATACTAGGGACTTTGCCTGAATCAAATATCATATTAAAAAGTTTTAAATATATTGGTAATAATATATGTGATGTATGTTTAATGTATTCATTTTCGACATAGTCGTCACCACATGCTTTGTTATTTTTCAAATCTTTAATACATTTTAGTATTTCTAATTCAGAAATCTCACAATTTATATTCATATTAATGGTATCATTTAGTACCTGCGACATTCTCGTATTCCGTGTTTTCGATACCGTCGCCACTGTTTAGATCTTTAAAGAAATCAAACAAATTTTCTATGGCCGCGCCTGACTTTCGCCGGTCTTGTCTCGTATTAATAATATTCCAGTATTCTTTACTGTTTTGTGTTCGCAGCGATCGTAATTTCTTTTTCATATTTCGTCGATGCGATAGCAGCGCTTTGCTAGTTTCACGCTTAAATTCCTTCTCCGTTAGTCGAAGAATATTTCTATTTTCTTCAGATTTACGTAATCTAAATCGAGACTTTGCTACTCTGTAGGATTTTCGTTTTCTGCGACATTCAGAATTAAACCACGGCTTTTTATTTTTCGAAGACTGTTTACCGTTATTCAGACTTCGCTCATACGTTCCGAAGACCTGTTCTGCTGGATTAACGATCAAAGCGTTTGTTTTCTCGATCAGTGCGTCAATTTTATCTTGTGATAAATTTTCGATATTGACTTCGAACCAGGAAACTAATTTACTGTCCGTTTGTATATAATGGACAAAATTTTCAAATTCTGATTTATAGCCGAAGGCGATGCCTCCTGATTTAACTCGTTTATAATTTTGTCTATTAAGTAGCTTAAAAGTATAGCCTGGCATATCTATAGTATCAAAGTCATCAGTTTTAGTCTCAGTCAGGCAAATAAAATTATATTTACTAACAAACTCTATAAATTCTGGACAGTGCATTTTTTTCAGTATACCACAACAATTCAATGACAGAATACTGAACATATCTGAGACATTGTTACATTTACAAACATTTCCTTTACATTTGTCACAACTATTGGTAGAATCTCCACGGGAGTCCTATTTGTTTTTTGGCGTCGATGTGCGGCCCTGGAATCGATTGTCTGGTGTGTGTGAGCTACCTCTCTCATATCTGTTCTTAGTGGGCGTTGATGTTTTGTCATTTTCGTCATCATGGTATACCAGTCCGTCAACATACAAGATATCTCTCACTAGCCTTACGTGACACCCCTGATTTCGTTTCTCCTTCATCACTGGATATAGACTTCGTCTTGCCTGTTCTATAGCATCCGGATACTGTCGGTTGACAGAGAATGGTGTTCCTTTCAGACGGTACGTGTTAGAAAGAACAGTTTCTAAATCCTTGTTGTAAAGGAATCGAGCTATGATCGGTCTGTAGTATTTCCCCTTTCCAGTTCCAAACCGATGTACGTTTCCCAATTCGAGCCTGTACATTATACTCAATTCATTTCGGATAAATGATCTAATAATCTGCTCAGTGTTTTCGCCTTCACGCTCGGGTAGACCTTTAAAGATAAGGTTGTATTTCATTGACCTGCATTGCAGGTCTAACACCGTGTCGCGCAGTTCATCGTTTTCAGCTCGAACGTCACTTAGAGCAGCTTGAAACTCATGTGATTTTTCAATTGAGTAGTCTTCTAAATCATTAGCTACTTTGCTGATCTGTGTTTTTAGCAGTCTAACATCTTTGATCGTATTATCTTGTTTATTTTTAGTTTCGTCGAATAGATTACCAAGTCCTTGTATATCAGCTGACTCAGTCATATCCATAGGCAGCATTTTAATACAATTGTCCGTCTGTCAACATATACCAGTATATTTATATTTGACTATAGATGCATGGATGTGTGATTATGCATGCCCGTCTCTTCTGCCTCAGCGTTATCCAAGATATGCAAAGGTATATGCGTTCTACTCAGGAAGAGAAAAGATGCTTCGCTGACCATTCTACATGCATTTCGAGATGTTGATATAGACATTGATCTTCTGTGATTTCTCCATTTGCTAGAAAAAAGTCTTACCGTTATTCTTAATTAAATAAAATGCCTCATTTGGTTTCATGACCTCACTCAAAAGAAACAACAGATGGATATAGGTGTAAAAATCTAAAACTAATAATAATTATTATTATTACAACACTCATTAAGCGGTTATCTAAAGCACTTGACAGTACATAAAATGCATAGAAATATGAAGATAAAAGTGTGATAAAAATATATACAATATTATACTACCTCAGCTTATAAATTTGCTTTTTCCGTATTGATGTAATGACACTGCCCTTGGTATTTTCATATATCTGTATATTGCAATAGTCTGTATTTTATTCCTGTATTTGGTCAATTTAATGGTTTTTTTTCTATTTCTCATTTTTATACGACCGCAAAAAATTTGCGGACGTATAATGGTATGATGCTGTCGTTGTCGTTGTCGTCGTCTGTTAACTTTAGTGTATACACGATAACTTTAGTTCTAGTTATCCAAATGCAATGAAATTTGACAATGATATTTCTTACCATTAAAGGATGGATGGGATTGATTTTGGGAGTCCCCCCTTTTTTCATTTGGAAATTAAGGGCCAAAAGGGGCCAAAATTGTAACTTTTTTGTTTGTTCTTGCAATAACTTTTTCAAAATCTTCTCCTCTGAAACTACTGAACAGAATTCAATGAAACTTGGTATGATTGATCATTAGGGTGTTCTGCACTCTAGTAATGTTTCAATTTCTGATTCGTCAAAAAACATGGCCGCCGTGGCTAAAAATAGACCAGGGGGGTCAGACTACTGTTTTTGGCTTGTAATTCAAAAAGTATAAGGGATAGATGAAATCTGATGCCACCCTACTGCTTCAGGATCAAAAGTTCTACAAAAGTCTCCATTTGGTCGAAGTTGTCAGAAGACCCCTTATAGGGGTTACGGCCCCTTAAAGGTGAAAAATAGCATTTTTTCATGTTTTTGCCCTATAGTATGAAAATTATTGCAGATAGCAAAAAGCTGTTGCTTGCTTAATTGTTCAGCTCATTTAGCTCTACAAAAAACTCCATACGGTCGAAGTTGTCAGATGACCCCTTATAGGGGCTACAGCCCCTAAAATAATGTTTTTTTCATGTTTTTATACGACCGCAAAATTTTTGCGATCGTATTATGTTATGGCGATGTCGTTGTCGTTGTCGTCGTCGTCGTTGTCGTCGTTGTCGTCTGTAGACACTTTGGTTTCCGTGCGATAACTTTAGTTGTAGATAACCAATTGTTATAAAATTTTGATATGATGTTTATAACCACAAAAGGAAGGTTGGTATTGCATTTGGGGATTCTGGCCCCTACCGTTTAAGAGAAAAAGGCCAAAAGGGGCACACATGTGTATATTGACAAAACGTCTGTAGAATGTTTAATTTTCATCCAATTTTGATCATTCTTTTTTTATTGTATTTCTCAATAAATTCTGTCAACAAAATGTATCAACGGCTTTGATGTATCTTGTACCGTTACATTGCTACTGGGGGTCAAAAAGGGGCCACACCCAAAAAATTGACTTTTTTATTTGTGGTCCGATTTTCAAAATCTTTTTTTCATTGGAATCCTTGTGAAAATCCCTGCCTGCATTTTTCAATCAGATTAGCAATATCTCTTACTGTTTTTGAGTATTTAGGGGTCAAAGGGGCCAAAAATGCCGTTTTTAAAAGTTTGTCATTTAAACCAAAAATTAAGTTGTAGTGGGCCTGCCAATTGTTATGAAGTTTTAATATGATGATTATATCCACTAAAGGAATGTTTGTTTTATATTTGGGGTTTGTGGCCCCTTCTGTTTAAAAAAAAGGGCTAAAATGGGTGTATTGACAAACCTGTTGTAGAATGTTTATAATTCATTCCTTTTGAAAATTCTTTTTTTATTGAATTCATCATTAAATTCTATCTACCTAATGTGTCAATGATTTTGATATGTATTTCACCATTACATTGCTACAGGGGGGCTTAAGACAGGCCACGCCCATAAAATCAACTTTTTTATTTCTGGTCCGATTTTCAAAATCTTTTTTTTTCATTGGATTCCTTGTGAATATTTCTGCCTTATTCTTTAATCCGATTTGCAATATTTTTACGTTTTTGAGAAATTATGGGTCAAAGGGCCAAAATTGTAAATTAATACATGTATATAAATAAGGCTTTTTGTATTAGATGTTGATGTAAATATAAATGTGTCAAAAATGCATTTTTAAGTCCACCACAGGATGCATGTGTCAAAAAGCTTTTTAAGTCCACCATGGGCTTCATGTGACCAAAGCAATGGACTATCCATACTGGGCCTCCAACGTACAGGGTTCAACTTGTTGCGGTCGTATCATGCTGCGCTCGGCGTAGCTTTTTATTGGCCTATGAAATGAAAACTATAGCAGGTAGAGAGAAGCTGTTGCTTGCTTAAATGTTCAGCTCATTTACACATTTAAGAATTAATTTTTGCGACCCCCCACCCCTTTTTCCTTTATTACGTAATTAGGGGCCAAATGGGGCCAAAATCAAAACTTTTTTATTTGTGGTCCGATTTAAAAAAATTTTTTTGCAAGTTTATTCTTGTCTGGTAGTGAATCCAAATTTGAGAATTAATTTTTGTGACCATCCCCTTTTTCACTTGTTTTGTAATTAGGGGCCAAAAGGGGCCGTAATCAAAACTTTTTTATTTCTGGTTTGTTTTTGAAATTTTTCTTTGCAAGTTTATTTTTGTCAAGTAGTGAATCCAAATTTGAGAAATTATTTTTGCAACCCCACCCCTTTTTCACCTGTTACATAATAGGGGGCCAAAAGGGGCCGGAATTGATTTTTTTTTAATTCTTGTCCGATTTTGACAATTTTTTTGCAAGAGTAGAATACAAAATTGAAAATTTATATTTTTACCTCCTGGGTCGAAAGTCCACCAGAGCAGCATGTGTCAAAAACCTTTGTCAGTCCACCATTGGCTGCATGTGTCCAGAGCAATAGACTATCCATATTGGGCCTAAAATGTACAGGGTTCAACATGTTGCGGTCGTATCATGCTGTGCTCGGCGAAGCTTTTTATTATAATTTGAATTCATGCATACAATTCTTTAATAAAAGCTCCTATCAATGACTATCGGGAAATGTTCTCATTCAGGATCTATATTTGACTTTACTTCAGTGTTCGTAACTATGTTTTCGGAAGGGGTAACCCAGAGTATAGTATTTTATAACTTTTAGATAGTATAAACATACTTTATAGAAATACGACAACCAAATGAAATATCACTATCTGGATCGTTTTTAGGCACAAACACATATAAAATAGAAGTATCAATCTGTAGTTTCTGATTGTTTAAAATCTATATCTAATTTGTCTAAAATTCATTACCTTTTGAACCCTATCAGGGCCTTGCCCCAGACCCATATGGGGACTATAAGCGGCTCCCTTAACCACCTGCCGACGTCACTTAAATATTACCTTAGCTACGCCTAATCTTCCTACCAATGTCATTGGTTGGTCATACTTGGGATTCCACTGAGTTCGGTATATATTATGTTCTGAATCAACTTATTGTTCGATGCTATTTATATTTGTTTTGGCATTTTCCACTTTGGTTGAGTCCCTTTGTTGAGTCGTAAATTGACAAAACGTGTGTCAGGCGTAGCGAAATATATTGTCTGAAACTTATTGCGAGATTAACTTTAATCATTTAACCATGCATTGCGAAAAAAACTTTTTCTAGATCGTGATATGTCTGTAATATACGCGCTTTTCTAGCCTAGATTATAATGTAATTTTTTTCTCGTTTTGTTATTTTTCAAAAACGAAAAGGAAAATCGATTGCGTAAGGTTTCATATGAATGAAGAATCAAATCAGCAAGCTAAGGTGCACAATTAGTGACCATTTTGTTTGCTGAAATAAAAACCTCTAACAAAGTGAACAAATATGTTATCGATAAGAAAATTGAGCATGTCGATTATTTGGTCTTCTGCATATTTGTTCTTGTTCTTAGACTCTTTAATGACAAAGTAAATCTTATTTAATAGACTACCAGATATTTGTACCTGGGTTTTCTATTCTTTTTGGAGAAAAAAAGCTGCGTTTACTTTGTTGTGCCAATCGTGATTTCAGTTGTTCAGGGGTAATAGAAGTGTAAAGTGTGGAGTTAAGAATCTCCATATTTTTCATATAAGGTGGACACTGTTTGGCAACATCAGCGTTGCTGAGAATGGATGTTGCCTAAGTGCTCATTGAGATTCAAAGAATTGATTCATTTTTAAACCAACGACCTCACAGCTTTAAACGTCACTTTCTTTCTACTGTTCTTTCTTGGTCCATTTTCTGACATAGTCTTCAAATGAATCCATTATTGTTTGAAAATTATGGAATCAGTTGATTCGTTTAGGGTCGCGATATTTAGATCCTTTGATTTTACTACATTGCTTTGCTTTATTTTTTTTCAAGATGCAACTGCCTATCCTTGTTGACTTTTAGAAATACTAATGAACTCGTGCTATCATCTTATTTTTGTTATTTTCTGTTTTATATATTATGTTATTTACTACATGTGGATCCAATTGGAAATAAGCTGTCAGGCTTTCATGGGTTATCCCTGATATAATATCAATGCAAGTATAATATACATAATTATATATACAAATTTCTTTAAAAAATCTACTTTAAGATTTCTAAGATTTTATGTTTTATGTCTCTAATGTATGTCTTGACAAATGTCGTGTATATGTATATATGTGTGTGCTGTATATTGTTATTTATGATATTATGTCTAAATAAAAATCTATCTATCTCTATCTGTTTAATTAACACGTGGTATGTAAGACAGGATATCGATATCCACTTATGACACTTTAAATAGAAAAAAAAAACAAAAACAAACAAACAAACAAACAAGACAAAAACAATGAAGGGAATGTTTATAATGGCGATTGTTCACTAAAACGTACTTTCTAATGAGTTTTATAATTAATACAAGTTAAAACATCATATTTTTCCTCGAAACTTCCTATTTATGATGATTGGTGTTCACAATAAAATAAATATTATGGCCATTATATTTATTTTTTTTTCTATACGGGAAACCTTCCCACTGACAAACATGACTGACGTAAAATTAATTTGTAATAAATATTTATAAATTTATGATAAGTCATTTGGGAAAGGTTTTCAAGAAACTCGTTTTATACACACATAAATAATGAATCATAAGTTAAATTAAACAAAAAAAACCAAAAAAAAACCAATTACCTCTTATCATTTTTATTCAACAATATTTATTCTCAACTTACAGTATAATCAGTTTACTCTTGTTTCGACTGGAGTTCGCGTTATTGATTGATGTTCAGTTGTTTTGTGTTTCCATGTTTTACTTGTTGGTGTTTACTGGTTTTGTCTCTGCCCTTTCGCACGTTTGACATTCGGATACCCCATTAGTACCTCTGCTTCTTACAGTGATTAATTATTGACCAGTCCTTGGTTTTCAGCTTCTTTTCTCAGCCTTTCCATGGATTGTGATTGGTCATTGGTCATACTTTGCACGTACCAAGTGAATTTTTTTAACAGAATTAATTTCAATGTAACTGCATTTTCTACAAAATTTTATTAAAACTTTTTTTTCAAATGTTCAGTTGTAAATTGATGTTCTCAAACGTATATAATTCGGCTGCACTTTTATTGTGAAACATAGAAGGAGTATGGGTTGTTTCAACTAACTGTAATCAGTCATAACAAACACCACATCCTTTCTTACCATTCCTTTTGCTGTGAATAGAATATAAGAAGCAGAGGTACCAATGGTGCATAATTTCACTTTTAAGGTAGATGGGATGTCTATTACTGAGCATCTTTTTTGCCCATCTTTCATCAATTTAAAATTTATAATACTTGTTAATTTAGTTGATTTCAATAGGGCAAGATCAACATCTTATATCATATATTTAGAAAAATATAAAAGTTCAATCCACAAAATAAAAAATCCCCTTTAGATCAAAGATCATACTCAAGATTAAGAGACGATTTTAATTTAAAGATTATTAATTTTCCTAACCTGGAAAGAAACATTCCAACTTCACCTGCATACGGTGTCTATATTTCACAACTTATTATACATGCCATGCAGGGCTTGTACACATTTTCAGATTTTTTTTTATCCGACATCGCTATCGCCGTGACTGACTTTTGGACCAAAGGTATAAATAATACGTCTCATACGATCACTAAATTATTCTTCCGACCGACGGTCCAGGCGTGCTATTGCCATCACTTGGCGTCTGTCGTCGTCAAAAATCTTCTCCTCTGAAACTACTGATCAGAATTTAATGAAAATTTATATGAATGATGCCTAGGATGTTCTGCACCAAGCCTGTGTTTCGATTTTTGAAAAAACATGGCTGTCGTTACTAAAAATAGACCAGGGGTCTGACTACTGTCTTTGGTCTGTAAATCAAAAAGTATAAGAGATAGATGAAATCTGATGCCACCCTATTGCTTCAGCATCAAAAGTTCTACAAAAGTCTCCATTTGGTCGAAGTTGTCGAAGATGTTCCCTTATAGGGGTTACAGCCCCCTTAATGGTGATAAATAGCATTTTTTCATGTTTTTGGCCTATAGAATGAAAACTTGCAGAAAGAGAAAAGCTGTTGCTTGCTTAATGTTCAGTTCATTTAGCTCTACAAAAGTCTTCATAGGGTCGAAGTTGTCAGATAACCCATTTTAGGGGTTACAGTCCCTTAAAGGCGAAAATAGTGTTTTTGACCTGTAGAATGAAAACTATTGCAGATAGAGAAATTCTTTTGCTTGTTTAAATGTTCAGCTTATTTAGCTCTACAAAAGTCTGCATAGGTTCGAATTTGTCAGATTACCCTTTATATGGATTACAGTCCCTTAATTAACATTTTTCATGTTTTTGGCCTTTAAAATGAAAGCTATAGCAGATAAAGATAAGTGGTTGCTTGCTTAAATGTTCAGTTCATTAAGCTCTTAACAAAAGTCTCCTAAGAGTCAAAGTTGTCAGTTTGCCCTTTAAATAACATTTTGCACGGTTTGGCCTAAATAACATTTTGCACGTTTTGGTCTACAGAATGAAAACTATTGCTGAAAGAGAAAAGCTGTTGCTTGCTTGAATGTTCAGCTTATTTAGTTCTACAAATTTCTTCATAGGGTTGACATCAAGACCAGGTGAGCCAGGGTCCTTGGAGCCTCTTGTTATCCACTTGTGGATGAATTCAAATTATGTTAGACGAATGGTTAGTGTTGTCGTATACTCAGATGATCACCTCGACATCCGTATTATGTCTTTACCACCGTGTTGTGTTTTGTGTAACTACAGGACCGAAAGATCGCAATCGAAGGGGGGGGGGGGGAGTTTGGTGCGCCAAAAAATCTAGTTTAACCCACCATTTCATTGAAATTCCTGTACCATGTCAGGACATATATGGTCTTCAATTTTTCCGGTATGTTTTTCTTTTTTACTTTTTCTCATGGACATATTTGAGATTGATCATCCAACATGTCCAAGTTCGGTAATTTTGTTATAACCTTTATAATCATGATAGTATGTACAAGATATTGTTCTGTGAGTCTTCATTGTTTTCAATGGTGCTAAATAAGTCGGAAAATGCACGTCATTCTACCAAATAGACGATAAAGAGATGTGGATTAAGCGTAGGCATCACAATCAACATAAAGAAACTTCAATTTAAAAAATTACAATGAAAAGCAGCCATGACCGAAGGTCGCTGCTTGTCGTTTTGCATAGGCCGAAGACTAAAAATAAAATACATTTTTGCATAGGTTGAAGACTAAAAATAAAATACATAGGATTAAAACAAATCCCTAAATTATCAAAGAAAGACCCTTTTCTGGACATTAAACAAACACAGATAGTTGTCAGGGACAAACAAAAGTCGGTTTTCGATTTGGCTTCCCTACTCGAACCATTTGGCTATGAGTACTTTTTATTCATTATTTTTGGTTTTTGACCTTCTAATGTTTTGAATCAAATGGCGCTGATGGGAGGGTTCTTCTTGAAATTTCGATACAGCAAAACCAAATTTACTGTTTTTACACCCGCTTTGGTATTGTATTTTGACAAGGATTAATGGCTTAGGACAGACACATACAAATGTGGCGGGGTTAAACTAGTTTTTGAGCTCAACACTAGCTATTGTTAATCTTGTATAAAGCACAAAAAATAACACACTTTAAAAATCAAATCGATAAAAGTTCAATTTACCTAGAGAGGACCTGATACAAGAACACTATACGAAAACAACGAGACGTAAAGGAATTGTCTTTAGAACACTCGCAGTTACTGACAATTAGCTAAGAAGCATTTATCGACTGATGTAAATAAATCAAATATGTCGATTCTAAATCCAACATAACACTTCAAACAACTAATGATTAAGTGTTATATCATAACAAAAAGCCGACATATTTGGTCGCCGTAATGCTTGAAAATTATCCAAAACTGTAAACGTGGAAATTTTCGGGTCCACAATAATAATACTTTATTTCAAAAGCAATACAGCTTATAAACATTACATCATATCGTATCAAATGTATAAATAATACAAGACATACAAAAAAAAAACATAGTGGAGTATGCAAAAAGATACAATAAATCAATCACTGAAAAAACTAACCATTTTTGAGTTTTTCGGCAAGGCATAAATATTTACCAAAGTTATTTAATTCTTTTATATTTCTAACAGATAATAATTGAATCAGTTTATACACAGATGGATTTCTCCAATAGTAACACTTAATATATTTCTTAATAATTCATACTTTTTACATTCTAAGATAAAATGGTACTCGTCTTCAATAATATTATCATTACAAGCCGTACAATATCTTTCATTTCTTTCTATATCAAAATATCTACCCTTTTCAACCTGAAGACTATGCGCACAGATTCTATATTTACATATATAAGGTTTAAACATATAATTCACATTTCTGTCTAAATAAAATTGTAAATTAAATGCATCATGAATATATCTATACAATTGGCACTTTGGTGAAACATCAAAAAAAGAATGTGCGTCTGCTAGGAAGTTATACAACATCTTTTCTTTTAATTGAAAAATTAATAAATCGACATTGTTAACATTTTGTTCATACCATAAATAGTTAAAACCATATTTAAATAAAATATTTCTATGGAACGCCATAGCTGCCTTATGATGATGTGTTTCATTATGTGATGATACTTTGTCATTATGTGATGGTACTTTGTCATTATGTGATGGTACTTTGTCATTATGTGATGATACTTCTTCATTATGTGGTGATACTTTGTCATTATGTGATGATACTTTGTCATTATGTGATGATACTTTATCATTATGTGATGATACTTTGTCATTATGTGATGGTACTTCTTCATTATGTGATGATACTTTGTCATTATGTGATGATACTTTGTCATTATGTGATGATACTTCTTCATTATGTGATGATACTTTGTCATTATGTGATGATACTTTGTCTTTATGAGATCAAAGTTTATTATTATGAACAGCGCTAAAAAAAATATACTTTTCTTATGACAAATATTTTGTTCGACGCGTAGTTTTTCTATGTACCCCCCCCCAAAAAAAAGTTTACAAATGGTCGGTTTCTCGAATTTCAAATCCATAACCAATACATAATTTATTATATATCAAATCTTCAGTGGTTAATTACTTTGTTTTTTTAACAAGTGTAGATAGACGCGACCTCTAGTGATAGATTGTATTTTTTCTGTTATTTTTGAATGAAAAAACAAGTGTTGATAGACGCGACCTCTAGTGATAGATTGTATTTTTTTCTGTTATTTTTTAATGAAAGACGCTAAAATCTGAACAGCTAAAAATAAAGAACTAAAAAACCATTTTAATGAACCTTTAAGTAAAACCGCACGAAAGAAGAAAAATTTTGTTTACAAAGTTTTAATATATAATAAATTATATATTGGTTATTGATTTGAAATTCGAGAAAGCGACCTTTTGGAAACGATTTTTTTTGGGGGGGATACACAGAAAACCTACCTGTTAAACAAAATAAGAAATGAATATTATTTTCAGCGCTGTTCATAATAATAAACTTTGATCTCATAAAGACAAAGTATCATCACATAATGACAAAGTATCATCACATAATGAAGAAGTATCATCACATAATGACAAAGTATCATCACATAATGAAGAAGTTCCATCACATAATGACAAAGTATCATCACATAATGAAGAAGTACCATCACATAATGACAAAGTATCATCACATAACGAAGAAGTATCATCACATAATGATAAAGTATCACCACATAATGAAGAAGCATCATCACATAATGACAAAGTATCACCACATAATGAAGAGGTATCATCACATAATGACAAAGTACCATCACATAATGACAAAGTATCATCACACAATGAAACTCATCATCATAAGGCAGCTATGGCGTTCCATATATTTCTCACATTGTTACACCAATTGTTCTTATTATTTGGCTTAACGCAACTGTTTTCATATAATTGTTCATATAAACCTCTGAGTATACAATTGTCTGTATCTTATATTTTAACCCAATATTTCACAATTCGTAACTGACGATCTATGTACAATGGTAGTCTTCCTAGTTCATAATAAACCATAAAATTTACAGTTAGTTAGTTAGTTATTATTGCTTTACTCCCAAGCAGCGCGATTTCGGCTATATCCGGGAGATGAAGATGAAAGTGGTGATACTATGAACATGAAATAATGATGAAGTGGAGGAAATGGGGACACAAGGCCAATCGGGTAGGAGAGTTTTGACTGCCACTGGAAAAAGGAGTGATGGGTAGGGACGAGAAATTTTGCCTCCTGCATGGGGATCCTACGGGTCCTACTCTTACCGAGACCTGTAGCAGGGTTCTTTAACGTGCGAGGAACGTGACATTTTTCCCAACACGGTGCACCACTATGGTTTGCGGTCAGGTTTTCCGCATTATTGCCTGACGACCCCGCATCTCTCGATGTCAGGGCTGCCCCATTCAACCACCTGGGGCACACATCCCAGTCGCTTTGTGGGCAAAGCGGCCTGACCCCGATGTCAGGTTTCTGAGCGCTCTTTAGTGGACTTTTACCGACAAGCTTAGCGCTGCTGCGGGCCTTTTCGCCTCCCGGGCCCCGCACGGGACTAAAATTTACAGTACTTTTTCTGACTTTCAAATCAGCAAGCTTAAGAAAACTAATATGAACCTTTTCAATGTCAGGGGCTGTGTGAGAACCCCAAACTTCACATCCATAATTCAAAATACATGAAATATAAGTATCAAACAATGACAATAATGTTTCATGGTTAAAACAATCGTTTTTTGTTTTACTAGATAGGCTAAAAAGTGCCTTTCTACCTTGCTCTGCAAGCTTTTTGTGTGTATTTGAAAAGCTACCATTATAAGAAAATAATATACCTAAATACATAAAACTGTTACATATCTCAATTGCATTACCGTCTAAAAACCACTTTTCATTATCTTTCAGCTGATCTCTATTTCTAAATACTACAATTTTTGTCTTTGAAAAGTTAATATTTAAGCTAATTTCATTTGACAGAGTGTAAATAGTGTTTATCATATTCTGTAGGTCACTTATGTTTTCACTAAAAAGAACCATATCATCAGCGTACATCAATAAATACAAATTGAGCATTCGAAGATCATAAGGAATACAATCATTGTTTATCAACTCAGTTTCCATGTCATTCACATATAATGAATATAATAAAGGAGACAGTGTTTCTCCTTGCATAAGACCTGTAGTACAATTAAAAAAATCAGAGTATCTACCATTAAGTTTTACACAAGATTTTAATTTACAATACATAGATTGAATAACTCTTAAAAGCTTGCCAGTAATACCATTTTTAATAAGTTTTTGCCATAGTTTACAATGATTGACACTATCAAAAGCTTTACTATAGTCGATAAAACAACAATATAAGCGTTTTCCTTTTTGCAAAGAACAAGTTATCATGGAATGAAGAGCAAAGATTGCATCGTTGGTACAAAAACCCGGACGGAATCTAAACTGTGCGTCTGTCAGTATACCATTTTGTTCGCTCCATTTCAAAAGTCTACTGTTGATTAACGATGTAAACAATTTTCTGACATGTGAAACCAAAGAAATTCCACGATAATTTGTAGGGTTGTTAGCATCTCCCTTTTTATATATAGGTATTATGATACACTTCACCCATAGTTCTGGGAATTGACCAGTATTTAGTATGTTATTGAATAGTTTACATAATACTGAAACTATACTAGTCTTAGATGAAATCAAGTATTCGTTAAGTATTTTGTCGTATCCTGGTGATTTATTGCGTTTCAAGTCTTTAATTCCTATTTCAATTTCTTCTCCCGTAAACGGTAAGTCAATATCTTCAAAAACACATTCTATATTGTCACTGTAATTTTCACCGGCATTGTCATTATTCATTAGATTTTCAAAATGACCTTTGAATTGTTCAATGTTAATAGTATGCTTGACGGGTTTTCTGTGAGTTTTGAACTTTTTGTAGAACTGCTTTGGGTTGTGTTTCCTCAGTGAACTTAGCATGTTGCCTTGTTGATTTTATACTTCTCTTCAACTCATTCTCCATACATTTGTATTATTGTTTGTTTAATTTAAACGAAGTCTATTTTCTTCAGTGTGGTCCATATTTATATTGTCTAAAAAGTTCCTTACACTCGTCCGTAATCCACGGCTTATCGTCATTCGTTTTACGTTTATGTTTATTGATCTTATTATCTTCACAATATTCACAGTGTTCAGTAAAGTTTACTTCAGATACTGTATATTGTTCAAAATAACCACAAAAATATCCCCCACGCAAATGATTTATTCGTTTACTATAGAATATAGATGTTAAGAAAATTCGCCTTTCCCCCCACGCAATTGATTAACTTAAAGTGCAACAAAAATGGCCATTACAACTTTATCGTTTTTAAAAGTTTTTATTTTGTTTTAAGATCAATGCAAAAAACTCCGATCAAAATCCATTGAAAAATAACGGAGAAATGTTTGAAGTGCAAAATTTCGCACATTTCAAAATCAAATCAACGATATTATCGGAAAAGTTTATAAGCGACTTAACTGGAAGTGACCCACAAGCGGAAACCAAATTCGTAAGCTATAGTATGCATGTTTTTGAAAGGGGAAACCAAATATAGTGATGGTCACTGAGGCTTGTTAAAGGTATGTTTGGATATTTGAGGTCATATTGGATATTTAAATCTACCTTTTTTACAGTGATTGGAAAATCACTTCTTTATGAAAAAAACGGAAAATTATACTTACAAAATCATATTTATATCATTTCAATATCCCCGCTTAATATTATATTAAGAAATAGACCCATGTTCTTGGTTAATCTATTTTTTATTGATGTTTTTGACCCCTTTGACCCCAAACTTCTTGAAAACAGTAAGAGATATTGCCAATCTGTTAAACAAGAAAAAAGTTTCAATTTTGGCACCTAATTACGTAATAGGGTGAAAAAAAAGGTTGCAAAAATTAATTTTCAATTTTGTATCCGTTATTTGACAAGAACAAACATACAAAAAAAAATCAAATCAAATCACAAGAAAAAAGTTTTGATTTTGGTTCTGTTTGGCCCCTTATTAGGTAATAGGGGAAAAAGGGGTCGCAAAAATTAATTCTCAATTTTGTTTCCGCTATTTGACAAGAACAAACATGCAAAAAAAATGTTCAAACCCAGACCACAAATAAAAAAGTTTCAATTTTGGCCTCTTTTGGCCTCTCATTAGGAAACTGCGGGAAAAGGGGGATTGCAAAAATTAATTCTCAATTTTACATCTGCTATTTGACAAGAACAAACATGCAAAAACAATTTTCAAAATCGGACCACAAATAAAAAAGTTTCGGTTTTGGCCCCTTTTCACGTAACAGGGGAAAAAGGGGGGGGGTTGCAAAAATTAATTCTAAATTTTGCATCTGCTATTTGACAAGAACAAACATGCCAAAAAAAATTTCAAAATCAGACCATTAATAAAAAAAATTCAATTTTGGCCCCTAATTTCATAACAGGGAAAAAGGGGGATGCAAAATTTATCAAGTTCATTCTTTTACTGTAAGAAGCATTCTTGACAAATTTCAGAGCAATAGGCCAACTAAGACCAAAGTTATGGTGGAAACAAATAAAATATTAGAATTTTTTACCCCTTTTGGGCCTCTAATTTCGAAACAAAAAAGGGGGGACCCCCAAAATCAATCCCATTCATCCTTTTATTGTTAGGAACATTTTTGCCAAATTACAAAGCAATCGAGTTAATAGAACTAAAGTTATCGTGGCAACAAACATAAAAGTAGCATTTTTTGCCCCTTTTTGGCCCCTAATTTCTTAATCAAAAATGGGGGGACCCCCAAAATCAATCCCATTAATCCTTTTTTGTTAAGGAACATCATTGATAAATTTCATAGCAAACTAGAACTTAAGTTATTGTGGGAACACTAAAGTTAACGGACAACGACAATGACGACGACGCAGACGACGACGACGACGACAGCATACTACCATTAAACATCCGCAAATTTTTTGAGGTCGTATAAAAATATGGGGATAAGGGATATTGGTACCCTACCCCCTTTCTTAAACAAGCCCCCATATTAGCAATAAAATATATATATAAAAAATTCGGTTGTGATTTGTTATATTACTTTAATGACTTCACCTATATTTGAAAGCAACACCAAGTTAACGAAAACATACATTTTACCATTTTGAACAGTAATTTCTAGACTTAAAAAGAAAGGTAGTCGCTGTAAACAGGAATTAAGATTTAAACTTTTAAAATTGGCAAAAAAAAATCAAATATTATGGTTAAATGCAAATGATTAATTTGCTCAAATTTGAAGTTTTTACTGCATCAATTAATACTCCTGATGTAACCAAAAAGAAATTAGAATTTAAACAGTTGCGTTATCTTTATTGTTCAAAGTTTGTGTTAATTTAATTCAGATCTGTCTAATATACAAGTGTCACAAGGGTATGTACAAGTTGCAATTGGCAATGGACTTATACAATGGACTGTATAAGGGTTCCAGTCCTCATTATAATTACCTGACTTATTAATCCATGTTTAGTGTCGTCTTAATCTTCTCAAGTTCTGCGTTTAATAAATTAACTTAGGTGTGAAGTTTTGTTAATTAGACGACGAATACCACATACGGAGCAATTAACAATTTTCAGTTGAAGACTATGCCAAAATATGGGCAAAAAAAGAACAGGAAAAAGAAAATGATGTTCTTTCCGAGGAGATAAAATCTGTAAGTCGTTTGTTTTGAAAATAATTGACAATTTGAAAGGCTTAAAATTGATGAGCACCAAGTCAACATCTATTTTCAACAACCCTGATTTTGCGAAGATACTGTCCACCTTACATGACAAATATGTTGTCGTACCTGCAGATTATGCACCTAACAAAATCATTTTCGTTTGCAAAAAGCACTATATTTATTGTTTAACAGCTGAATAAGGGGTTGGTTGTACCAACAACACATATACCATGTATACAGCAACAACATTCTCAAAGGAGGAAATAATCAACAATCAATTTTCGGTCATTTCTTCCTTTGGCATTTCTGTTGACAAAAAGAACGTTGACGTTCCATCCTTGTTTAGATTCCAAAGTTACGTAATACGCCATACAAGCAACAATATATTGCTAGGTCATACAAATGATCAACTTATCCTCTTTCAGTTTTGTTAACCACGATATTGACGGCAATAAAATTAAGTCTTTGAACAAAGTATTTCGATTGTTGTTTAACTCAAGAAATGGCATCAATCAAATGTAGATTCTAAATTTTTTTTAAGAACTAATGGAAATTTTCCATTCTAAGTCATTTTCATCTTGTAAAAGCATTAAAACTTTTGATTTCTCTACATTGATATACTTAAATTCCACATTCACAATCAAAATCTCGTTTGGCACAGTTGATTAAACGCACTTAAAGAACAGGCAGGTACATGTATTTTAGTATTTGATTATAAAAAGACTTATTTTGTCAAAGAGTCTAGTAAGAAAAACTAATTTTCAGAAGTTCAAATAATAGAAATGCTCAACTTTCCTATCGACAAAATATTTGTACAGTATTTTTGACGTGTTTTTTTTCAGCAGACAGTAGGTATTACTATGGAAAAAATATTTTGCTCCATTTCTATGAGTGAGTGAGCGAGTGAGTTGATGTTTTCGCCCGTGCAACGCTATATAGGTTATTTGCAGGCGATGGACATGTAAAGGATGATAAAATGAGACATGAAATGATTATGATAAATTAAATATGGGAATGGGGTGGGAAACAAAGTAACGGTAAATTTTGAAGAACCACAGGAAAAGGGGAGAGGTGGGTAGGGGCTGAAAATTTAGTCTTTGTTGTGCACAACTTGGCAGTTCACAAAGGGGTCTTTTACGTGCATGAAGCGTGGCACCGTGGCACTTTCCGCACACGTTGGCCCACTATGGTCAGCGGACAGGGTTTCCGTATTAGGGGCACCCTATTCAGCCACCTATAGTACACACTTGGTCGCTCTGTGGGCTGAGCACTGACCCGACGTCAGAATCCCAAGATTCTTTGTCGCCTCTTACGACAAGCTAGGCTCTGGTGCGGGCCTATTCGCCTACCGGGCCCCGCACGGGACTAAATCTGCATGACGAAGTTAAGGAAACTTTAGCTAGTTAACATTGAATAATGAATTTGATGAATGTCAGAATGTTTATTGTATAATTATCATGTCTAAGCTTCATGCAAATAAATATAATGCTGCTTTTTCAACTGAAAAAGTAACAGATAGTCACGATAATTCGAAATGGGCACACATATGCGCTCTTTATTTTTGGCTTCATCTCATGGACATACACAATATAATCATTAGCATTACTGGTATCCCATCTTTATGACACAAAACTTATAAGATTTTAAATGAATATATTGCCGTTTTTTTTAATTATGATTTTTTTTATTAATAATTCATCTTCTCTTTAAAAAAATACTATACAAAGTTTTTGGGTTTAATCATGCACTTTATATTCTGAATACATTAATAATCATTTTATTGCTAATAAATTGCAAATGATAAACTACCGTTTACTATTGTATCTAATGTAAACAAATTTATCGGTCACCCTAATGCTTCACATGGGCCTGTAGAAATAATGTTGCTGGTTTGCGAAAGTTATAAGGTGAGTTTTTAATATATTAACACTTAATTGCCAATATCTTTGTTATTTCTTGTCGGAATTTACTAATTTTTTTTCTGCTTTGAACTTAGAAAATTAACACCTATTGAATGAAATGAAGTTGTCAAAGTTTTAGTTGCACTTTAACGAAAACACGAAAATATCAACCCACAAAATTTAAATTTAAAGAATTAACTATTTTAACTTATATTGAGTTGTAAAGCCAAATAACCATGTCCAGAGGATTTTTCTGTTAATTTCCAAACCTTATAAACTACATTTCGGATGTGATATGCCTTTGCCTTTTACAAAAAAAAAAGCTACGTCAACAGTTAATAGTCTATTTTTATGAATGCTATAAGCTCTACGTTGAAATTTAAAATTGTTAGACCTCTGGATATATACATATATAAGTTCCATCTAATATTAATATCGCAGGTTGCTCAACTATGTTGCCAAAAAGTTCTTGTGTAAGAGGACGTGTATGGTGTTGTATAATATCTGTACGAGAGATGTGAGTAAATCCAATGTACTTGGGTGTAAATTGAGTGGATAGTTCCCTTCTATAGCTGATGATATTGCCCTTCTTTCGTTAAAAATAAACCACTGTAGCCTTTTTATCGATGAATCACTTTTCTACAATTTTGCATGATTCTTAAAGTGGACTACTACATAAGAGGGTAGGGGATATATGGACAGAAAGAAGACCATAAGACAGCTACACAAACTAAAGTGCTTCCTATATACATTTGCAAAACTGTATTTACCAGGATTACGAATACTAAGGGTACTTCCTTTTTACTTTAGTAACGAAAATATAATTTTGCGCGAAAGCTTTAAGATTGCTCTCGATTTGTAATTTGTGTATAATTAGAAAAATTGATAAAAATTGAAATCAAAATTGAAAAACAAACAATTAAAGTGAATATATACTCGATTCTTCTGTACAAAAATGACCCGATACGCTATTAAAAAGTCAAAATTAAACGAGAATTAAGAAATACCTTAAAAAGACTGGTTTTGAAAAGGAAAACAAAGACAAAAACAAGAAAGGACGTGAAAGTTTAAATAAGTTACAATAACCATAGAAGTAGAGGTAGGCATCCGAATGTCCAAAGTCCGAAAGGGTAGATACAAACCAGTAAACACCAACGAGAACAGGACAAAAACACACACAGAAATACAAAACAACTTTATAGCAATCAAAAACTTCAAGAACTAAAGTCGTGACGAGAGTGAATAAAGGTATCAAATTAGCTGAATTAATATCTTTCATAATTATTACAAACTAATTTGAAATGTTTATAATAACTAAAACTACTTATTTACGAGATTTTGCTACTATTACTGGTTTAATATAAATGATAACATCATAAATTTTCCGAAACTTCATATTTATAATGATTAGTGTCCACAATTAAATTATCATAATATGATCTCTTCATTTTTTTTCCAATATAAAACATCCCAATTTCCTAAATTATTTTTAATATAAATATTCATTAATTTATTTGGAGTCAGTCGTTCTATAAACAAATTAATAATGATGAATAAGAAAAACCCTAATACCTCATTCACCATTTTCATTATCCACAAACAATGTTTTATATCTTTTTCCCTAATTTTGGAGTGATAAACAATTGACCGGTCTTTGGCTTTCCAGCTGTTTCCTCGAGCCAACTCACGCACTGCGGATGATAATCTTTTTACTTGTAAATTAAATATAATTAAAACATTGTTCAAATGTTCGTTCTTTAACCATGTGTACGTATATATTTTTATCTACACTATTATGAAACACATACGACGCAAAAGGCATTTTCGACTAACTGTAACCAATTAATTTAAAATAACAAACAGGTAATGGTAATGTGAAACATAATTTATAATTTTGCAATCATGATTGAAAATAAAACAGTTAGAAAAAAAAATACTTCGTTCAACATTTAAAAATTCAATCTACAAAAATATTTATCCCTTCAGATCAAGGATACTCAGAATAAGCTATATATTAAGATCAATCTTTTATAGTAAATAATTACATTAAGTTATATCGTCCATATCTTTGTCGTGATTTATTTTATCAAAGTTCTCAATGGTGATAATTAAGACGGAAAATGGAATGCCATTAAAACATAAATAAGATTCTTATTAATTGCATACAACAATATATCATACTATCAATACTATTTTGTTGTATTAAATTTGACTTTTTACCCTTCCAGAGCACATGGCTTTGTTATCTTTTTTTTTGGAAATTCGCCTGAAATATTATTATAATAATTGTTTTTTTTTGTTTTTTTCAGCAGTGTCGTTTTCCTCAGTTATTTTCATGGATTTTTATATTCAAATGATCTGTGGTATTTTTTTCTTCATGTATACAATCTTGGGCTACTTACTAGTATTTAGAAAAATGTTCTAATTGTGTTACATGTGAACAGTATAAAAAATATTTTTTTCTTGTTAATTATTTCGATTTTCATATAATTGAGAGGTGGAATGTTTAATTAAAGGGTAAACATAATCTGAATATGATGCAATATGGATTAAAATTTTATATGAGTTCCCTATTGAAATAGTGTGATCAATGTATAGATATTGAAAACAAACATGTATTTGACTAGATAATATTGTTCGTTATTAAGTTTCGTAGCCAAATTGTTCAGATTCTAACAAAAATGACCAAATTCTTCGTGTATTTTTAAAAAGTTATTCGTAGATTTTTTTAATAAACATAAAACTGTTTATACAAGTTAGTATTCGCTGTTTTCAGCTATAGAATAATCTCTTTTTTTAATTGCATGTACACGTTTTTTTTTTAAATAAGCCATTCATTAAATTTATTCATCCTGTCTGCTTTCTACAATACCAATTCAAATTCATTCACAAAAAAGTGCACCAAATTAAAATAAAACCAGTCAAAAGATATATTTTGACAGGCAGAAAGTGACCGACAAACCTGACATCCAACCAACAATAAGGAAACCTTAAATGCTAATGATTTAATTTTCATAATAAAAGATAAAAAAATACACACAAGACAACTGAACTGATCTAAGCAGCGGGAAGTCAATAAATTATAAATTCACATACCAATTACAAAAAGAGTAAAAATGAATATAACAATTTCTGTGGTGCAATTATGTAGGATATCGATATTCCAATCAAAAGTAACAAAGGGGAACGCGCTGTGCACTGTCAGCAAACTCTAAGCAGGATTCAGTATACATGTATAAAAAGTTTAGTAAGGGGGAAAGGGGGGTCTTTTATATTGGAGATGATATTCATCACAAAGAAGGTGAGCTCTGAATGCAATAGTTTTTTTATAAAATGATGCGTTTTGATACGATAATTAAAATAAGTTATACGCCGTGCATCAAAACTAAAAGAAAAATAATATCTAAGCTTGTTTGCTATTTTTCAATCAAAAGCTAGCATGTTTTGCTTAGAATATTTAATCATAAAATGATGAATATACTAAAAATACTCATATATGTTATCTTTAGACATCTTATATTTCAGCATCACCCAGACCTTCATCTTCCCGGGTGGCGAATAGGCCCGCAGCAGAGCCTAGCTTGTCGTAAGAGGCGACTAAGGGTCTTGGGATTCTGACGTCGGGTCAGTGCTCAGCCCACAGAGCGACCAAGTGTGTACCCTAGGTGGCTGAATAGGGTAGCCCTCGTCCGCTGGGGTTGTCAGGTCTATAATACGGAAACCCTGACCGCCGACCATAGTGGGCCAACGTGTGTGGAGAGTGCCACGCTTCATGCACGTAAAAGACCCCTTTGTGGACCGCCCAGTAGTGCACCACATAGGCTAAATTTTCCGACCCTACCCACCTCTCCCCTTTTTCCTGTGGTTCTTCAAAATTTACCGGTCCTTTGTTTCCCACCCCATCCCCATATTTCATTTATCATCATCATTTCATGTTCATTTTATCATCCTTTTCATGTTCATCGCCTGTAAATAACCTATATAGCTTTGCACGGGCGTAAAACACCAACTCACTCACTCACTCACTCATCTTCAGCACTCTCAATTGCTTCACTGGGGGTTAGCTACAATAATGTAGCTCCTTTGACATCTTTGATTAGGCTACATTATTGTAGCTACATGAATTAAAAAAAACTTATTTTCCTTTTGCATTGTCTTGTTTGGATATGGTTAATAGTTTAAGATATTGGAAAACACACATTGCAAGAAAAAGTTATTTAACCAAAAGTCAAAATACAAAAGATTAAAATTGCCTCCATATTGGGAGCCCTACCTTTGGAAGAAGTTTGAGCTAGTATACTAATAAATCAACCATATATGATAAACACAATAGAATTTGTACCAAATTTAGTATTTAGATATTGAAACTGCTTCCACAACAACAACATCATTCTAATTTCCAATGTATAGTCCCCTAATTCTATCATGGTCTATAGGATTGTCTTCACCTTGGGACAGTTGTATTTTATTGTCTATGCACATGTTATGAAGAAAAACTACTGCTACTGTTAAATCACAACACCTGTATTTAATAGAGTACCGGCACTAGTGTCAAGACACCAGAACCTTGATTTTAACACGCCGAATGGTCTTTCAATAGTGCATCTTGTCTTCATGTGACTTGCATTGTAATGTTGCTCTTTTCGGGCCTTTGCTTCAATAACTGGTGTAAGTAGCCACGGGCGAAGATCCCCCAGAAGCCAACTGTCAGTCATTGTTCCATTTTCAAAAGAATCGTGCAATCTAGAGTTGATAAGAACGAACGAATCGTTGGTACTACCAGGCCACTTGGCAACTATATTCAGAGTTTTCAAATTGTGGTCGACACACCCATTACATTCACAGAATGGTAGTTTTTTTGTTCACGTATAAATGTTCATCAACTGCTGGGGCTTTGATCCTGATATGTGTCCCATAAAATGCACCTATAACGTTAGGGAAATGGTCAATTTCATAAAACCCGTTTTCAATAGCATTCAATGATGCTTGATCTTTAGGCATTCTGATGAATTCATTGCTTAGCCTTTTTAAACACAAAGTTACATCTCGAGATGCATTTGACACATAAGCTCTAGAAATACGATGCACGTCAGCGTTTACTTACTCAAGGCTACCAATCTATTCAAATCACAGCCGAATGCTGTGACGTAAAAATCCTTAAAGGAACTTCCGGATGTGATGCAGAGGAACCAAAATTGTTATTTTGGATAGACGTGTCTATTTATTTTGACTCCGTGTGTTGCTTTAAAGGAAAAAATAAAAAATCTAAGAATGTCATCATACCCTTTGATGATTCCCCTGTTACTTATTAAAAGCTCGTTCTCATCTTTTACGGAAAAACGACTCTAGAACTTTTGGCACTTGGTGGGGGTAAGGGCCAGCGATCATTCTGATGGATTTCTATCTCTGTAAATACGATTTCGGCTAGGGTAATTAAGGTTATTTGTTGATTAAAATGTTCATATAAGGAGGACGAACAATAGCATTTACTCTGGTATCACCCGGGTGTTGAAGAAAACTAGCAAAGACAGAAAAATGACTATGCTGTGACTTGGAGTGCCATGTTGTGATTTGGAGGAATAAGTTATGATTTGGAGGGATTAAACTAGGATAGCGGGCAAAGCTCACAAGTGGACACACATGGTGATGGTTTTTGGGTGGTCTAAAGTCAACTAAATTGTTGTCTCAACTTTTGGTCACATTTTAGGAGGCATCCCAAAGTAACCCTTTCGTTTACACGACCTAAGACTAAAACATATCTAAAGACGGCCCAAAGACATGTCTCCATCCCAAGATAGCTTTGGTGACACGGCCTTAGATTCTTATTAAGTTTTTTAGCTCACCCGACCTGACCCTTCGGGTCAGGTGAGCTATTGTCATCATTAGGCGTCCGTCGTCCGTTAACTTTTCTTCAAAGATCATCTTCTCTTAAACCACTGAAGGGATTGCTTTCAAACTTTGTACATTTGATCTTTAGGATGTCCTCTATCAAGTTTGTGAAATTTGTGCTCGCGGACCAACCAACATGGCCGCCGTGTCTGAAAATAGAACAGGGGGGTCAGACCATAGTTTTTAGCTTATATAAGAGATAGAGAAAATCTGAAACAACTTTCCTTCTTCAGCATCAAAAGTTCTACGAAACTCTCCATTGAGTCAAAGTTGTGGGACGACTCCTTATAGGAGTTATTTCCCCTTAATCGTCAAAATTGACCTTTTCCACAGTTTTTTGGACTTTATCTTGAAAACCGTAAGTGCTAGAGGAAAAGTTAGCATTGCAAAATTGTTTAGCTTATTGAGAGCTACAAAGACGATTTCAGGGTCAAAATTGTCATATCAACCGTTTAAGAGTTATCCCCCTTTAACTGTTTTTTCTATCAATTTTAACTGATTTTTTTATCCCGTGCGGGGCCCGGGAGGCGAATAGGCCCGCAACAGCGCTAAGCTTGTCTGTAAAAGTCCAATAAAGATCGCTCAGAAACCTGACATCGGGGTCAGGCCGCTTTGCCCACAAAGCGACTTGGATGTGTGCCCCAGGTGATTGAATGGGGCAGCCCTGACATCGAAAGATGCGGGGTCGTCAGGCGATAATGCGGAAAACCTGACCGCAAACCATAGTGGTGCACCGTGTTGGGAAAAATGTCACGTTCCTCGCACGTTAAAGAACCCTGCTGCAGGTCTCGGTAAGAGTAGGACCCGTAGGATCCCCATGCTGGAGGCAAAATTTCCCGTCCCTACCCATCACTCCTTTTTCCAGTGCCAGTGGCAGTCAAAACTCTCCAACTCGATTGGCCTTGTGTCCCATTTCCTCCACTTCATCATCATTTCATGTTCATTATATCACCACTTTCATGTTCATCTCCCGGATATAGCCGAAAACGCGCTGCTTTGGAGTAAAGCAATAACTAACTAACTAAATTAACTGATTTTTAAAAATCTTCTCTGAAACCACTGAAGCGATTGCTTTCAAACTTTGTACAATTGATCTTAAGGATGTCCTCTATCAAGTTTGTGAAATGTATGCATGCTGACCAACCAACATGCATATGGCCACTGTTGCTAAAAATAGAACAGGGGGGTCAGACCATAGTTTTTGGCTTGTAGCTAAAAAAAGTACAAGAGATAGAGAAAATCCGAAGCAATCTTCTCTCTTCAGTAACAACAGCTCTACAAAACTCTTCATTGAGTCGAAGTTGTGGGGCGACTCCTTATTGGAGTTATTTCCCCTTAATCATCAAAATGACAATTTTCGCAGTTTTTCAACTTTATCTTAAAAACCGTAAGAGCTAGAAGAAAAGTTATCATTGCAAAATTGTTCAGCTAATTGAGGTCTACGAAAATGATTTCAGCGTCAAAATTGTCAGATCAACCTTTTAAGAGTTATCCCCCTTTTAACTTGTTTGGTTTTTTTTTCAAATGGAAAATGTTACCTTAAGAGAATTTTTTATCCAAACTTGTTTTTTTAATGTAACTTACCAAGTACATGTAGACCATGTTGCACACTATGTAAGAGGCTTGAGCATAACAGATCAGGTGAGGGATTCAGGCTCATGGGAGCCTCTTTTTTTGTTAAAAAGATCATTGATTTATGCAAAACCGAAGTCACCCGCACCTTTTTAGCTCACCTGGCCAAAGGCCATGTGAGCTTATGCCATCATAAGCGTCTGTCGTCGTCCGTTAACAATTTCAAAAATCTTTTTCTCTGAAACCACTTGACTAATTTAACTGAAACTTTGCAGGAATGATATATGACATGTTGGCAACAAACGATTTCCATTTTAGAATGATTCGATAAAAAACATGGCCATTGTTACTAAAAATAGAACATAGGGTAAAATCAATTAAAATGGCTTATTACTCAGCAACCATAACAGATAGAAAAAATCCGAAGCATCATCGGCTCTTCAGAATCAAAAGCTCTACAAAGAGTCGAAGTTGTCAGATGACCCTTGATAGGGGTTATGGCCCATTTAAGGTAAAAAATAGCGTTTTTTCATGTTTTTGCCCTATAGAATGAAAACTATTGCAGATAAAGAAAAGCTGTTGCTTGCGTAAATGTTCAGCTCATTTAGCTCTACAAAAGTCTCCATAGGATCGAAGATGTCAGATGACCATAATAGGGGTTACAGTCTCTTAAAGGCGAAAATTAGTGTTTTGGGCCTATAGAATGAAAACTATTGCAGATAGAGAAAAGCTGTTGCTTGCTTAAATGATCAGCTCATTTAGCTCTACAAAAGTCTCCATAGGGTCAAATTTGTCAGATGACCCATAATAGGGGTTACAGCCCCTTAAATGTGAAAAATAGTGTTTTGGCCTTAAGAATGAAAACTATTCCAGATACGGAAAAGCTGTTGCTTGCTTAAATGTTCAGTTCACCTAGCTCTACAAAAGTCTCCATAGGGTCGAAATTGTCAGATGACCCCTTATAAGGGTTACAGTCCCTTAAAGGCGAAAATAGTGTTTTGGGCATATAGAATGAAAACTATTGCAGATAGAGAAAAGCTGTTGCTTGCTTAAATGTTCAGCTCATTTAGCTCAACAAAAGTCTCCATAGGGTCAAAGTTGTCAGATGACCCCTAATAGGGGTTACAGCCCCTTAAAGGTGAAAAATAGTGTTTTGGTCTTTAGAATGAAAACTATTCCAGATATTGAAAATCTGTTGCTTGCTTAAATGTTCAGTTCACCTAGCTCTACAAAAGTCTCCATAGGGTCGAAATTGTCAAATGACCCCTTGTAAGGGTTACAGCCCCTTAAAGGCGAAAAAAGTGTTTTTGGCTTTAGAATAAAAAATATTGCAGATAGAGAAAAGCTGTTGCTTAAATGTTCAGGTAATTAAGCTCCACAAAAGTCTCTTTTGGGTCAAAGTTGTGAGATGACCCCTCATAGGGGTTATGGCCCTTTACAGGTGAAAAATAGTATTTTTTTCCCTATAGAATAAAAACTATTGCAGATGGAAAAAAGCTGTTGCTTGCTTAAATTGTTCAGCTCATTAAGCTTTTCAAAAGTCTGCATTGGGTCAAAGTTGTCAGATGACCTGTTATAGTGGTAATGGCCCTTTACATGTCAAAAAAGTGTTATCTCCCTATAGAATAAAAACTATTACAGATAGAGAAAAGCTGTTGCTTGATTAAATGTTAAGCTCATTACGCTCCATAAAAGTCTCTTTGGGTGGAAGTTGTCAGATAACTCCTTATAGGGGTAATGGCCCTTTACAGGTGAAAAATAGTGTTTTTCCCTATAGGATGAGAACTATTGCAGATAGAGAAAAGATGTTGCTTGCTTAAACATGCAGCTCTTTACAAAAGATTCACATAAGTCTGCTTTGGGTCTCATTTCTCAGATGACCCCTTAAAGAAAACACCCTTATGGCTAAAGGACCAGGTGAGCGATTCAGGCTCATGGGAGCCTCTCGTTTTTTGTCTTGTTGTGTTTGTTTTGTTTGTTTGTTTTTTTAAGGGGTAAGTAGTAAGATTTAGAATGTTAAATATCACCTTTGATGTATGCCGAAAAGCTCGATGTATATTATGTTAAAAGTAATCTGGTTTGCAAAAGGAACGGAAAAGCAACCCCGAATGTTTTCAATTTGCGATATGCCCAGTACTTAACGTATTTTACCTGCCATTCTAATTGTACTTTTTGGGAATGCTATAATTCCTAAATTTCACGTTAGGGATATGCGAATCCCAGTGGTAAAAGTTTAGCAATGAATTCTGTTAGTTTAACGGCTATCTCACACAAGGATACATCAACCTTATATTGGACAGGGGAAAGGTCAAATTATCTCTCTAAGATATTGTTATTCGAAATTTATGAATCGCTTCTTATATTATATCTCCGTAATTAATACAAACTTCCTAAATGCAAAGTTTCTTTAAAATCCATGGAATGATTTTAGAGGGTTCGAGATTTATTAACAGAAGGTAGACCCCGGGACAGCTACACAATCAGAGTGTTTCATATACAATGTTTCATATAAATATGTATTTACCAGATTACGGAGACTAAGTGTATTTTCTTTCTTACTTTTGTAACGGAAATATAATTTTTCGCGAAATCGGTTTGATTGCAATTTGATTTTGAAAACTCGCTTATGATTCATCTAGACACAATGATTAGATACGTTTTTTCAATAGTTAAAAGTAAAATTGAATTAAGAAATACCCTAAAAAGACTGTTGAAATGGAAAACAAAGACAGATACAAGAAAGGACGTAAAAGTTTCACAGAGTTACAATAACCATGGAAGAAGCAGAGGTAGCAATAAGGCATCCGAATGTTTTCAGTTCGAAAAGGCAGAGACAAAACCAGTAAACACCAATTAGAACAGGACACCCCCCCCAAATAAAAAAAAACAAAACAAAAAACACAGAAATACAAAACAACTTAATAGCAATCAACGACGCGGACTTTAATCGTAACGAGACTGATTAAAAGTATCTTATTAGCCGAATTAATTTCTTTCTACTTTTTACAAACTAATTGAAAATGTTTATTATAACTAAATCTTACTTATTTACGAGATTTTGCGACTATTACTGATTTAATATGAATCATAACATCATAAATTTTCTGAAAGTTAATATTTATAATGATTGGTGTCTACAATTAAATTATTATTATATGACCATTTCATATTTTTTTCTGATATACAAACATCCCAATTTCCTAAATTATTTTTTTTTTTATAAATAAACACTAATTTATTTTGACTCATTTGAAAAAAAGCTTGTTAAAAAGTCGTTATATATACAAATTAATAATAATGATTAAAATTAATTTAATAAGATGGAAAAAAACCAAATACTTCATTCATAATTAACCACGACTACTATTTTATGTTTTTTTTCCATATTTTAGAGGGAGAGCCAATTGACCGGCCATTGGTTTCCAAATGTTTTCCCGACTGGGCTGTGATTTATCATTATATCTTTGCTTTTAACAGGTGCAATTCTTAGAAGGAAAAAACATTGCCATTGCCTTTTTCGCGAAATATAATTAAAACTTTTAAAATGTTCTTTAACTTATTTATTTTGGCCATAACTTTATACGACTGCAAAATTTTGCGATCATATAAAGTTATGGCGATGTCTTACCGTTTTTGAGAAATTAGGGGTCAAAGGGCCAAACATATCAATTAATATATAAACAAGACTTTTTCAATTAGATTTTGATGTAGATATATATGAATGTGTCAAATATGCATTTTAAAGTCCACCACAGGATGCATGTGTCAAAAAGATTTGTAAGTTTGACCATGGGATGCATGTGCCCAAAGCAATAGACTATCCATATTGGGCCTCCAACATTCAGACTTTAACTTGTTGCGGTCGTATCATGCTGCGCTCGGCGTAGCTTTTTATTATTATGACACAAAGACGAAGTCAACTAACTTACAAACCATAGCAAACAGCACATCTTTTCTTACCATTCCTGTATTGCAGAAACATACAAAAATCGGATATAAAATGGTGAATTTGGTTATGATGTACATCGATATTTTAAGGAGAATCTTTTCATCAGCAGCATTTGAATCACAACATTGGAAGATTTATTTTGACAGCCAGAAAGTGACCGACAAAACTGACATCAAACCAACGATAAGTAAACATTTAATGCTAATAATTTTTTACTAAATTTTCATAATAAAGCTGACGTTTTTATTTTAGGTATTATCGTTCTATAAATTGGCCACACCTCATTTTAACCAAATAAAATATTTTAGACAATGAAAACAAGGAGAACACTGATTTTAAATGTAATTATTTTGTTTAAATGCCTTGATAACCAGAAAAGTCTTAAATAAAACAAATAGACATAGGAGACAAGACGGACAATCGAAAAAGTGGGAGATGCACACATACAAAAAAAACAACAACACACAAGACAACTGAACTGCAATATCCACCGTGAAGTCAAGTAGAAATGAGAACGAATTTACGCGATCCGGAAGGTTAAGCAGTACCTGCTTCCTACACGAAATCTTAAATTTTAATGGCACTCATCTTCGCTTTTTGTATTCTTTTTACACTAGTAAATATGCAGCGGATCAAAATCACATGTACATTTTTGAAGTCCATTTTTTTTTCTGAAATTAGATATCAATAAATATAGATAACACTATATAAGTTTTTCTGATCATCTTATTTTGAGAAAAAAACCTGACCAATGTCAATCAAGAAGCCACTCCCTATCTACAATTCCGTTTCATTGACAAGACAAGACCACGCATCGAAGGAAGAACCATAGAAATTACTACCACCACGAATCAGAAACAAGGAAAGAAGAATACCGGTATATAAGCAAAGAAGAGAATAAAGAATGAACCATCATTCCTTCACAATTGTATCGTGGACTGTTTTATTATTTGACTTTTATTTTTTCTACAATGTTTAAAATTGTTTTCATGCTGATTTTAATCTGTTTGATGGTAGATGATTCAAGCACAGCATTAACTTTGAAAAATCCAGCTGCAAAAAAGTATCCAGCAACAAGCACTGCAAGTGTTTTTTCAGCTAGCGAAAGATCTAATGAGATTTCACCAAACCGCCAAATATCAACACAAACACAAACCAATGAATGGGATAAATTCAATAAATATACAGACGCTGAAGAGTCATCGATTACAGGAGATTTTGCAGAACATTTTTCGCAAAAGATAGATGGAGATTATACAGTTCAATTTAAACCGTCCACTACATCGTCAAATGATCGGGAGAAAACGAAAGTTTTGGCAACAGACGACGACAATAACAATCCATCTACTAAATCATCGGCTTTTCAGATGGATAAAGGGGTCGAAGGAACAGTAGTAGCAGACGGTTTAACACTTAGAAAAGACAGAGAAAACAACACGCCAACTACATTTGCGCATCATCAGTCTGTAGTAAATGATGCAGAAATGTCAAGCGAAATTCACAAGACGTTATCGATAACGCAGGCCGAAATGGAAGTCACAACAAAAGCGTACGAAAATCCTAAGCCATCCACTGCAACTTTTAGTCAGAAGAACGGAAACAACGATGCATTGACAACTGAAAAAAATCTCGAAGGTGCTGATTTTGTTTTTCAAATATCCACTGTGTCCACCGATGAAAATGTTGAAAACGATAACAATCCTTTAATTGAATCTACGATATCTTGTAGAGTATTCAATATTTGTATATCGCAAGGGACAACACATCCGACTACAGTAAATGGAAATTTACATTCCACATCGCAAGACCCACTAGAACTTGCACATGCACAAATTATAGAACAGTCTACGACGAAAGATCAGAATTATTCGACAGCACTTATCTTCCAAGAACAAAGCACTGCCAGAACAAACACAGATCTGTGCAGTCGATATGGTGCTTGTCCTTCTGCTGACAAAGAAGAGTCATGGTATTGCCATTGTGACGACCTCTGTCATGTATATAATGACTGTTGCGAAGAATACCAGAAAACAAACCATCGACAAGACAATCAAGACATTTTCAGTTGTTTCAGAATTGATTATGGATACCAAAACAATTTTGGTATGTATGTAATTAGTACATGTTCTCATGAATTTTCAAACATTACCATAATCAATTACTGTAAGTCGGAAAACGTTATTGAACACGGCCCGCCGGTTGTAGACAAAAACAATTTATTACGAATTTTTGCGAACGTTTACTGTGCTATCTGCAATGAAGTTCAAGAATTTTCCTACATGTCGACCCAGTATTATTTTTTACCACTTAGAATGGATGTTGAAGAGATTTTAAGTTTTCAAAATGCCTCTAGTTTGCTTAGTAAATATAGCTCACTTAGATTCAGGATTTTACCTGGTAACATAAACATACGGCCTTGCATATATGGTCTAAAAGTTTCCACAAGCCCAGCATGTCAGAGGTATATCAATCCTGCTATAATTGGAGTTTCAGGTATTATCCAAAGGAATTTGCTTTGCGTAAATGATGCATTGAGAAGAAAATTGACATTCGGGGATGTTTATTGTATAGGCGAAGGTATTTCGGGTTATACGGCTGGACGTATCATGCACTTGTCAATCATTTTCAATTTTGGACAAACAGAGGATAGAAATGTTAACGGCGAATTATGTAAAGCATGGAGCGAGGAGGTAAGTTTGACTAAGATCCCCAAAACTGCTAAATAAAGGTAACAACAAAACCACCGAACTTGAATGATCAATTTCATAGTCCAGAAAAAATGACAAAAACGAATCAGCCACACCGGAGAATAGGTGGATCGCAATGGTCCTGACTTGGTACAGGCATTTCAAACTAAACGATAGAGGTTTTCTCGTGCCTGCCCTTACGTCCTTACA
This sequence comes from Arcuatula senhousia, assembly GCA_963971305.1. Taxonomy (NCBI): domain Eukaryota; kingdom Metazoa; phylum Mollusca; class Bivalvia; order Mytilida; family Mytilidae; genus Arcuatula; species Arcuatula senhousia. The sequence continues at coordinate 35,101,178 of OZ020308.1, forward strand.
AATTTCAGTCGATCTTTTTCTAAGAAACCTTACATGAGAATAAATTAAAAACTCCGCATGACAAACTTCATGGCAAAATGGTTTTTTTAGGCGACTTCATCTTCTGGAGCTTGGCCTTTACTTAATAAAGCTTTTGGTAAAAATTGTTCAAGTTTTTCGCAGAAACTGTACATGAGAACAATTTGAATTTCGAAAGGGCAACTCAGAATGACTCAGTGATGTTCACAACTGTCTGGTACTTTTCCTTTTTTGACTGGGCTCATATCAACATTTTCTTCAAAGCATTTCTCAAAAACCGTATATGAAAATGATTAGAAATTACGATGGAAGGTTAAATTTGACAAATGTGTCCTTACCAAATTCTTGGCATTTTGAATTTTTTATTTCATCTCTCTCAAATAAAGAAGAATTGTGAATCCATGCGGCGGAACAGATGCCCCTTCCCCGTCTAAGACCTTGTTGCATGGTATTTTCACTTAGAATGCTAAACAAACGACCAAACATTGTTGTAAGATGTTTTATTTTAAGCTTTTCTGAGAGCCAAATTGATAACATCTTTTAAGATAGTGTCTACTGCGTCTTTTTGGCTTTTCTGTCATATCGTCCATATTAGTTCAGTGATGGAATGTCAATTTTGAAAAATTTAAATGACCAATCTGACACATGGATTTTGAAAAGATGTTTGCTAAGCAAAATCATTCTTTTTTCGGGAAATGAATGTCGTCGCCATAATATCTGGTACAGGGGCCTGTGTGTCCGTGTGGTCTAAGGCGCTGGTTTAAATACCACACTATTGATCACTAGCCAATCACCTCTCATCTGGTGTTCGAGTCCCGTTTGTATTTAACAAGAAAGGGACCTTCCCAACTGTATGTGATTAGGTTTGTCACTTCTTTGTCTACAAGGTCGGTGGTTTCCTCCGGGTACTACGGTTTCCTCCACGATTAAAATAGACCGCCCTACGTGACCAAGGTGCGTCGATAGAGGGCGTTAAACACCAACACACACACATAATATTTAGTGCCATCATGTCAAAAATCAAGGTCAAAGGTCATGAGTGGAAAACGTTCCATGAAGTACGGAACACTTAAAACGCATTAAAATCTCAATATAGGGAAACTAAATAAAAGCAACACTAAAAACGCTTAACATAATGACCTATAAAGCTATTACAAGCTACAAGCAAAAAAAAATCAAATGACACGCACAGACGCCACATCCGGTCTGCTAAAATTTTATGTTAAAATGATAGTTTTAATACAGTGAGTGAGTGAGTTGTTGTTTTACGCCCGTGCAACGCTATATAGGTTATTTACAGGCGATGAACATGAAAAACAAAATAGATTTTTATTTATATTTTATTGACATTTTGATTTTGTTTTTACTCAGACGATTAACTGTGCTACTTTTCGGAATTTTATTCACGCATTTCGAAATCTGATCGAATTTCCGTCACAGTTCAAGTTACATTAAAAAATAAAAATCGAATATAATGGGATAGTTTTTGAAATATTCCATCAGGATGGCAAAACAAAATAGGATGGTATAAAAATTAAGTATAATAAGCATTTATTTCACTATTTCCGTGTTATACAATTGGTTTACACTCCTCCCCATTTAAGAAATTTTGAACTTGCAGCACACATCAATCTAACAGTATTCTATTTTTCTCGTACACGTATGTATATCTGACTACATTAGTGTGTCAAGTACGGCAATTATCCCTGAAATGGCTTCAGTTAACATCACTTTATAAATCTTATTCTTCAGACAACTCAACTGCATCAGTTGTTACAACAGTTTGGTGATAGCGACAGTTTTCCTCATTTTGACGAAGACACAAACCTGTTCACGGAAGATCCTGATCTTTTCAGAAACATTAAGTTACAAAACATTTTTACAACTGCATAAACAAATCGAGTCTCGTTAAAAGCCTTCAGTAATTATTAAATAAAAAAAAAACAGGTTTAAAGTTTTCATTGGTTATATAAAACAGCAAAAAAATCCTTTCTTTTTCATAAACGTCTACATGGCCATCGTTTGCTTAGGCAGTCAGATTTGCAAAACGATCCGGATTCGTTTTAATTGCGTTATACAAGGTCTTTTTGTCACTTAAAAAAGTAGAGCATGAGCAAAAGGGAAAATCTGCACAACATTTGATACAAGAAACACCAGAGTGAATGAGTGAATAAACCTTCTGCTATCTATAGAATTTGAAAATAACTGTTTGCAACCAGTCAGTCTGTCTGTCACTAGTATTGCTTTACTTCAAAGCAACACGATTTTAGCTCTTACCACCAGGTAGATGAAATTAAAATGAACCTGAAATGATGATCATCTGGAAGAAATGAGGACACAAAGCCATTTGGGTTGGAAAGTTGACTGCCATTTTCAAATGGATGAAAGCTAGGATTTGATCGGACAATTAAGCTTTGTGCATGCGGATCCTACTCTTATCGAGAGCTGCTTCTTTAACGTGCAAGACACTGACCACTTTAATCCATTCTATGAGACAGGACTGCCGTTATTCAATCACCTGGACACACATCCCAGTCGCTTTATGGTCAAAGCGTCCTGACTCGATTTAACTTTTCTGAGCGCTCCTTAATGTCCCTCTTTATCGACAAGCTTAGCGCTGTGGGCCTATTCCCCAGCCACAAAGGACCTGTTTAAAACCAAACTCCACATGTGTTTTTCAACTAAATGAAGGAAATGCACACCTAAACAAACTTTTTCGTGTTGTCAGATTTGAAAAAAAAACTTCCTTTCACACCTCTCCTGAAATATATTTCGTCGACTTTTATAAGATGAAAGAGGACATATGATCACCATCCTCGGAAACCCAGTGGTTTTTCTATCGCTTACTCATTCATCACGTGATGAATGAGTAAGCGAGAGAAGAACCTCTGTGTTTCCGAGGATGTATGATCACATACGTAGAAATTTTCGCATTTTTTGTAAATGTTACCTTTCGCGTGGGAAATAAAATCGCGTACCATCTGATACAGTTGAAAAGAAAGCATTGGCGAGGGGGATATTTTCGCGGATATTTTGAGATTGCAAATTTAGGGAAAATAACCCTTAGGCAAAATGTTTATCGTTTGCTATATTCGTCTGCAATTTTCTTCACTTTTTTCCGGATTTTGGAAGTAACCAGCTAAATACAAAGTATTTGGAAACTTTGGTTATGTTTTAAGAGTATTATGAAATTTTGCTGGCCGCCGTACTAAGAAATTTTTTTTCAGTAACAGTGTTCTAGGATTCCTATTACCCGTTACCCGTGGTAAGTGAGTTTTCACAACGGGAAAGTCAGTTTTGAAGCATAAGTACCCGTTTGAAAGTCATCCTCAAAGTTCGGGAAAGCTGAAAAACCCATGTACATGCCCGTCCCTTAATTATTTTTATTCACGTTATGGTTTTTTAATCGATTTATGATTCAGCAAAGACATCGTAGCAATTTCGTTGTGCAGTTGTGTTGACATTTTTTTCATCGGGAGTCTTTCCAGCGCTTGAAATTTAAACACTGTCTTCACTGCTACTGTAAAGCGCCCTTGAGACCAAGCTATATCGTACATTAATTTCGGAACCGGCAACGGTGAAAGTTATTTCGTACTAAATATCGTCAATTTCTTTTGTCATTGTTTGTCATCGGAAGGAATAAAAAATATATAGTTAAAATAAAAGATTATGAAATAGTTAAAAAATAAATGCCGTGATATAAATAAAACGTATAAAATCGTCTTTTGAAATAAACTTATGAAAACTTTTTCCAAATTTTATTCATGTCCGTATCCAGCTTTGACAAAATTATTCCGTTCAATTCAAAAAGTTTGAATGGTGGCAAATTCAAATCATCATGGATTTGCACAAGTTTGGATTTACATCCAAGAAACAAAAGCAAACAGAACCTGAACCTAAAAAACCAAAACTTGATAAAAAACAAAAAGATAAAATATATGACGAACAAAAAAGAAATCGAGGATATGTCCCTACATGGAAAGATGATTTTCCTTGGGTGGATTTCAATCAAGAAAAAAATGTCATGACCTGCATGTACTGTCGAGAATATCCATTTTTAGCAGGGCACAATACCTTTGTCACCGGGTCAAATACTTGGCATCGTAATAATCTTATGTCACACCATGATAGTGGGTCCCACCGTAGCTGTAGGACTAGGTACTATAATGAACATGATAATATACCAAAACCCTCTGCTGAATCCTCTTCTAATAATTCTTCTGGAACCCTACACCAAGCATTCCAACAACTTAGTGAATCTGATAGAAAGAAAATGTGCAATCTTTTCAGCATAGCCTATTTTCTTGCTAAGGAAAGAAAACCACTATCTGATATGGAAAAACAGTGCAATTTAGCAAATAAATTGGGAGTGGATCTTGGAAAGAACTACCACAAGGACTTGTCTGCAAAGCAATTTTTAAACTCCACTTACTTGAATTTAATGAATGATGCACAAAACGCCATTTCAGGATATAACTTTATATCCATTCTGTCCGATGGAAGTTCTGACATTGCTGTTGTGGAACAGGAGGTGGTATATGTTCGTTTTATTAAACCAAATGGAAGAGCGGATACTATTTTGGCAAACATAATTGCCCCTGAACACGGTCATGGTTTAGGACTTTTCGAGGCCATACAAAAAGCTTTATTGTCAGTTGGTTTGGATTTTGACAACATGCAGCATAATCATCCAGGTCCATCACGGATATGTGCCAACTTTGATGGAGCGTCTGTTATGCAGGGAAGGAAAAACGGTGTTGTGGGGCATATTTTGAATAAAATTCCAGATGTCATACCAATTCACTGTATTGCTCATAAGCTTGAGTTAGCAGTATTAGATTCCATCAAGAATGTTCCATTTTTAAAAGATACGAGGAGGTAATGAAAGGAATATTTATTATATACCATGCATCACCTAAAAAATTAAGGGATCTACAACAGTTGGCCACAGCATTAGATACTGACATTCTTCGCTTTTCTGATTTAAAGAAGGTGTGTAGAATTTACCGGTCCTTTGTTTCCCACCCCATCTCCATATTTCATTTATCATCATCATTTCATGTTCATTTTATCATCCTTTTCATGTTCATCGCCTGTAAATAACCTATATAGCGTTGCACGGGCGTAAAACACCAACTCACTCACTCTGAATGTAGAATCATTGTCTCTAGAATAAATTATAGGTCTAACAAGTCCAAGTCAGGTAAAAACAGTCATGATAAACATAGATTCTAACACATAAAAATAGCACACTAGTGGCATGGTTTAACTTTAGTATTTTACAATTGATTTTTAACCAACCTAACTTCAAGAAATAAAGGACATAATGAAAATTCAAATAAAAAGGTGCTGTTGGCATTTAATGATTCTGCTACACTTGTTTCTACAGGCTTGCATGGGTAACATTCACTTCTAAACTAAAAGACTGTCTGTCTGTTACAAAAAAAAATATTTAGAAATTGCTAACATATGAATTGATATGACATCATATTGTCTTGCATTTTTTTTCCAGACACGATGGGTAAGCAGCAAGTCTAGGGCAGTGATTGCTCTGAAAAACAACCTGACAGTTGTTGCAGCACACTTGGAGGCAATGGCGGCGGATAATATTCCAGAAGCCAAGGCATACCACACAACACTGGTATCGGTACAGTTCTTGAAGATTATGCATCTTCTGTTGGATTTCCTTCCCATCATAACAAGGGTCTCTAAGGTTTGTATTTAATTATAGATACATTATACTAAGTAAAATATGGGCCTGAATGTGCCATTGACATCAAATTTAAATTTCATTTCTAATTGATTTCATATTTGAATTTTATTTTATTTACTAAAACTATTTACTATTTTTAAAATTGAATGTCAATAACAATTTTTATGATAAATATTCATTTCTCCTCATCTCCTGACTCCACCAGTCTACTACAAATGTACTTGTCTAATGAAGTTTTAAACATGTTATATACAATAAAGACTATAAATATAAAAATATTATAAAATATAATATTTACTAACCAAGTCCATGCTTATATATCATATGACATTTTACAAATAATTTTAACAGGTGTTCCAATATAAAGACATAATGATTTTCGAAGTAGAGGAACAACTAGAGGGTATCATGTTAGATTTATTAAACCTCAGTACAATGCCTGGTGAAAACATGAAAGACTTCATGGATTTATATAAACCGTTAGATAAAAAGTTTGCTGATGTCAGCCTTAAAGGACCAACCCCAGTCATAGATTGGAAAGATGATGCTCAACTAAAACATTTAGTACATGACACAATTTCTTATCTAGATAAAAGGTATTTTAGGCTTATTTATTAATGACTGAGCATGATCAATTCATTTATTTTTGTTTCATAAGTTATTATAGTTTATTAAATTTAAAGTTTGATATCAATAATAAACTTATTATTACAATTTAATTTTCATACTAGTCTTAATCTATTACTGTCAAGTAGGACCACCCCACCCTTGTCCTGCTGAAAAAGAATTGAACCAAAGATTAATTCACTTATTTTTATGAATTTATTTACTTGTTATGTTTTCATTTTCAGGTTTGCATGCTTCAAAGAGGAGCCATTGAAGTATTTTAGAGTTTTTGACTATTCAAGATGGCCTAGGGACAGAATTGCCTTGGCTCAGTTTGGGACACAAGATCTAGTCAACCTATTGTCTACTTTTCCTGTCATTTTTAGTCAGATGCTGAAGAAATTGAACACATCAAAGCTGAGTTTTCTTTGCTGAAAGCTTATCTTGTAAATCAAAGTCCAAATGAAATGAAGGAGGTAACAGGTTACAAATTATTTGTATATGAAATCAAATTATTATATATCCACTCTTGACAAATATGTACATGAATTTATTAATTACTGGTTATGATCTAAGGCTGCTGGCTGTTTTCTGTTCAGTTGTACAAATATTATAAAGTTTTTCTTGTGTTTTTGTGGGATTGGCAATGGGTCACTTTTATTCCATGTGACAATCACATTTCTCTTCTGTAAATCAATAACAGAGATATTAGAAAACTTTATTTTCATAATTTGATCTTATATACTAGTATTTGACTATCAGTACTGTAATCATGCTGCAATATTATATATTCATTTTATTATTTTGAGTCTGTTGTATTACAGCTGTATGAAGTTCTTCTGGCTACAAGGCAGGATAGGTTTAAAAACATTCTGAAAGTCATAGAGTTGATGTGTTGTATCAGCCCCTGCGCAGCTGAGTGTGAGAGGGGATTCTCAACAATGAAATCAATCAAAACACCTGCAAGGAATAGATTGGATTAGGAAACCCTGCAGTTTTTAATGAAAATAAATTTATCTGGCCCCAGTGTAGCAGATTATGTACCAGACAGGGATGTTAACACTTGGTTGACCTCTAAAGGAACCAAACATGTAAAGGGACATACCATAAATCCTGTGCTGTCACAGCCAAGGAAAATCAGAGAGCTGGAACCAGAAGATAAATAAAATAAAATATGAATTGAAATTTATTGTGTTTTTCTTATGTTCACCTCTTTATAAGAAGCAGACAAAATCTACAATCTTACTGCATGATAAATATTTAATAACTTTTAACAATACTACTTCATGAGAATTTTTAAAATCTGATCTCTAATTAAAGTTTTAAATCATTTGAATGTTTTCAATTCTGAGTTAATTAACTAAATAAATGACTGCTTTTTAGAAAGAGGTGAACATTTTATATCTCTCATCTCTAGTCTAGATGTGTTGCTCAAGTCTCACTCAATAAGGCTCATTTATCCACAGTGTAGAAAAATCAAGCTGGTGGCTCTGCATTTATCCATATTATCTGTTCTGTTGAAATCATATAAGGAAACAGGTAACCAGTTACCAGCATTCCTAAATTCAAAATTGATGAAAACACCAGGTTTCTTTCCTTGTAATGCACATGGTCGATATCCTCGGTGCTGGATTTGGCTTCCTTGTTCGAATGTTTTGGTTTTGAGTACTTTTCGTTTTCAACTGTTTTGGATTTTGACCTTCCAATGTTTTGGTTTAAATGCTACTGATGAGAGGTTACTCCTTGAAATATCGATATATAGCATATCCAAATTAACCGTTTATACCCGCGTTTTGGTATTTTTAATTCGAAATTCAATATTATAATTACAATTTTAGTTTGGTAAGTCAATCTGAGGTTTGGGTAAGTCATTTTTTATAACAACTTTCCCTTGGAAAGTCCATGTGGCCAAAAAATCCTAGAACACTGAGTAAGAAACTACGCGTCCTTCAAGCAACGGAATCGTCTGAATATGGATTTAATTTTTTAGTGGGTTACCTTTGAAGCATGATCTACTCTTTGAACCAGAAGAGACAACTTCACACTGCTACATTCCTTCATCATATTTTTACAATCAGTCAATTACATCCAATATTTCAAACGCACCCACAGGCTTTGTATGTAAACTTCAAAAACAAAATACATTTATCAAAGCAACTTGGTATTCCGACTGAAAATATTAAATAAATTAACAATAAAATACTACAAACTTCGAAAAATTAATTTACAAAAAATAAGGTTAATATTGTAACACAGAATGAAAACAAAAATAGCCTTGGCGATAAAAATAAATCTATTTCGTTTAAGTGCTGTATATATTCCGAATTATATACGTCATCTGATCGAAAAAAAATCTTGAAGATTTCAATATAACTTTAACTTAAAAGCATTTTTCTAAAATCTAAGTCGGTTATATTTTCATTTGTAGCTATATGATTTTTGTTCGCTTTAGAGTAGAGAAAAAAATCAATTTTTAAGACATTTTTTGGGCTCTTTTTCGAATGCAAATTACATCGACGAAAAAACATAAAAAAAATTGTTTACTGCGTCTATAACCTTAATTAATCCTTATATTGTTGTTTTCTGATAGTTAACTCTATAGATAATAAGCGGAAATACTTTATTTTTAGGTTAGATGGGTTGTAGGTACGTATGTGCCAAAGGGGTACCTTCGAAAAACGTCATTTTAACGTTAAAACCACATTTTAATGCGACGACAAGCATTTTTTGGAAGCTCAATAATCAATCTATCAGTTTTGACTATCAAAATCCATGTGACAGGTGGGTCATTTAAACTCGAAAACTAAACGACTTTTTCTCGTTTCGTCACTTTACTATGAAAGACCGATAGTGCCATTAGTTCTTACACATTTCTCAATTGAAACTACAATTACCATAGTTCCAAGTTGACATTTTTCACTTCCGAGAAGAAATGTCAATTTGGAAGTGCGTAATGTCAAGCTGGAACTGAGAAATGTCAAGTTGGTACTGTGAAATGTCCAGTTGAAACTGAGAAATGTCAAAATGGAACTGAAAAATGTCAACTTGGAACTGAGAAATGTCAACTTGGAAGTGCGAAATGTCAACTTGGAAATGAGAAATTTCTCACATCAATCGAGAAATGTGACAGAACCGATGGCACTAACGGTCTTTCGTACTCTACTATATCCCCCGCCTATTACAGTTAAATTTCTAAAACATATAGACTGTGACTAGCTTTTTGAGGCCATTGAATTGTAAAGCTCAATTGTAAAATTAAAGTAATTTTTCCTTCATGTCAAGTATTAAAAGTGCGATTTTGTTGTTGTTGTTGAAAAACTGCTTAATTAGTTTATAACAGTTAGTTTTTACCTTAAAATTTCATAAAATTAATCGGTGAAAAATGTACTGAAGTAAATAAAGAAACAATGACCCTTGGTCTAAAGGAGATATATGTCTGAGGTATTAAGATTTCAACAAAAATTCGTTTTTTTTTCCTTAATCCATTCTAACCCATACTATTGTTATATCCTCCCTGTTTTTCCTTACTTTCGTAAAACATGTCAAGTGAAGACACTATACAAATTTAGTCAATTTAGTGAATTAGTTATTGCTTTACTTCAAAGCAGCACGATTTCGGCTATATCTGGGAGATGAATTATGAAAGAGGTGATACAAAGAACATGATATGATGATGTGGATAAAATGGAGACACAAAGCCAGTCGGGGATGAGAGTTTTGACTGTCACTGTAAAAAAGGAGTGATGGGTATGGACAGGCAATTTAGCCAACTTAATGGGGATCCTACGGGTCCTACTCTTAGCGAGACCTGCAGCGGGGTATCTGCAAGGAACGTGAATTTTTCCGGACATGGTGTACCACTATGGTTTGCGGTAAGATTTTCCGCACTATAGCCTGACAACACCAGCATTTCTTACAACAGGGCTGCCCCATTCAACTAACTTGGGGCACACATCAAGTCGCTTTGTGGACAAAGCCGCCTGCCTGACACTATGTCAGGTTTCTAAGCAATTTTAGTGGACTTTTACTGGCAAGTTTAGTGCTGCTTTTGGTCTATTCGCCACCCAGAACCCGCTAAGTTTAATAATTATTTCTATGTTTTTGGAAAGGACAACGACCGTTATTGAAAACCTATAAAAAAGACAGGGAAACTTTATTTTCTGTCCAATCTTTAATTGCTTACATCTTTAAATCTTTATAGTATACCTATGGATGTTTTTCGCTTTTAAATATATTATATAAGGATCCTGATTCCTGTTATTATTATAAATTTCAAGTTTCTATCGCCCTAACTGATTTTATATAATTCTTAACTTTTTTCAGGTGAGTCGTTTGTGTCAAAGCCAACCAACTTACGTTAATGTTAAAGAATCCATCACCTTTTTCTTAGAAACAACCTCAAACATGACAGAGGCAACGGATAAGTTTCTCACACAGATTGCACTAAGTGCTTTGTGGTCGTTTGAGGTACCAACAATAACACGCCTTATAGGTTCAGCTGTGGTTACAAAGTCAGACAATGGGTCTTACATCAAAGGAGATATTCTCTTAAAGATCGAAAAAAGATGTTTTGCAGAAGAATTGAAGCAAATCATAAATGATTTTCGACAATATAAAATCGAAATAACGGTAAAAAGCCAAATGCAAGAAAAAGAAATTCGTTATTCAAGTCTAAAATCTTATAATGCTTCCCTTAAAACAGAATTTACACCTTTGAAAAGAATCAGATTTTATATGTCTCTCGACTTCTACCTAGAAGCAAATTCTGTTAAAATAAATTTAATGACAAAGAAGCAACATTGCCAGAATGTAACAGTACAATCTGTGCTAATTGGAAATGAGCTAGAAATAACAGATTTTACATGTAATATGTCTACAAAAACTGTAAACTCATCTACATTAGATATACTGACATATATTGGATTTTCCGTTTCAAATGTTGCCTTAGTGCCCTTTTTAGTTATTAACAGAAGGGTCGAATCTGTCATGACCGTGCCTCGTACGAGCTTAGAAAACTTATCAGTGTCTTTAATTTTGGCTAATTGCATGTTTCTAGTCGGGGTAAGGGTGATTCACGTGCCCACTGCCTGTTACGTCATTGCCATAGTGCTACATTATATGCTCTTGGTAACATTTGTTTTTATGACTATTGGGATTGTGTCGGTTTGTGTCGCAGTCATTAAGATGCAGGAAAGAAGAAACTTACCATTGGACAAAGTAAAGCGGGATCGAATTTTTGTGACACTATTGGGAGTTTTGCTTCCTCTTCTTATTGTTGGACCGGCCGTCATAATGGACAGGTTGGGACCTCCGGAATGGTCACCAGGTTATGGACATTCCGCCTGTTTCCCGTCTCGATTTCCAGGAAACATTGCTTTCTTCACTGGACCAGTGATGCTAATTTTAGCCGTTGATCTATTTTGCCTCGTCTGTATTATGATTCGAGTTGAAGTTACTCGGAAACAAACGAGAAGTCTTAATATGTCAAGAACATACGATGACGTCAAGCTTCATCTCCGATTGGTTGTTCTAAGTGGCACTTTATGGCTGACAGGGATTATTGCTGTCATTATCGACTCGGTATGGATGGATTACTTCTTTACAGTTACTTGCGGACTCCAAGGATTCTTCATAGCGGTAGGCGGTTTATCAACACAGGAGGCGAAAAAGAAACTCAAATGTTGGAACAAGAGAGAACAGAGCGACATTGAGTTGGGTTAAAGACTATAGGGCCAAATAAGTTTACATGTTAAATCAATTTGACCGGAAAACAAAGTAAGGGATGTAGATTTCATTCTGTCTATCTCTCCGTTCGTCTGTCTGTCCACATCCAAAATTGCCATAGAAACTTCTCCTATATAATGATATATACATTTGTATAAACTTCTAAAATGGTGCACAACAACATCAAATATGATGTTAAAATAAAATAATAATTAAAGTCAAAAGACAATAATTAATAATCAAATTTGCGGATATTTCGCTGGACCGACCAGCTTCATCAGCGCTTGTAATCTGATATGATGATAATAAATTACGTAATCAAGATCTGTGACGTATGTCTAAAATCCTGAACTTTATGTTTGAACATCTCAATTAATCCTCAACATGAAAAATAATAAAATTGAACAAAATACAATAAAATATAATGTTTGGACAGTAAAATCTTGAAAAATTATGGTTTAAATAAATAATAATGCTATAAATAATAGCTATTATATGGGAGCTAAAAACAACAATCTAAACACATAATGAAAATTGTTTATGAAACAAGGTCACCAAAACAGACGAAATAGCAAAATTGTAAATAATGAAAGAATGAAAATTCACAAGAAATGACACTGAAAACTTTAAGAACTTAGTTGCAGAAGGCTAATTGACTACATTTTCTTATTTATTCCATTTGGATGAAGTGTTTTCAATTCATGGATCCAAAAGCTCTCTTTTTTCTGTCTTCGTTCATCGCTCCAGCTTTGACTATGGTCTATGATGGTTAATTTGGATCTGACAAAGTCATCCAGGGTGTGGTCCGGCGACACAAAATGTTGACTCACGGGCAAGAATGGTTTTTTTGTTAGGTCACTTCTGTGCCCATTCATCCTTTTGTTGAAGGGCTGGGAACTTTCACCTATGTATTGCAACCCACAAACGTGACATGTAATGAGATATATGACATTGGGTGTTTTGCAAAAAGTGTTACAGTATATCCTATAAACCTTTCCTGTCACATTGCTCTGGAACTCGTTTGTGGATTGCAATTGGCAACAACTCTTGCACCGTTTGTCTCCACAAGGTTTACATTGGCCGACTGCTGTTGAAGGCGCAGAGACCGCAGCTTTCACCAATGAATCCTTTATGCTTCTCGGTCGCCGAAATGCCACAACCGGTGGTTCAGGGAATAGCTTTGATAGAGTTTCACTTTTCTCTATTTCTTTCCAGTGATGACGTATAATGTTAGAAATGTCTTGTAAGCATGGATGGTACGTGATGACAAGGGGGACTCTCTTGTTCAACTTTTTTTCTTTATACTGTAAAAGCTCACTGCGGTCTAATGTATTTGCTTTTGAGAATCCTATATCAATGACTTTGTCATTGTACCCACGTTTCTTTAAGTGATGGCGTAAGTCTCCCAGTCTTTGTTTCGTTGTTTCTTCAGTTGAACATATTCTTTTCACACGGATGGCTTGACTATAGGGTATACTTTTGAAGCAGTGTTTTGGATGACAGCTGTTGGGGGAGAGATATTGATGTTTGTCTGTGGGTTTGCAATAAATGTCAGTTTTCAAAATTCCATTCTCAAGTGTGGTACAGGTATCCAGAAATGACATTTTTGTATCCGATACTTCGTGAGTAAATTTAATTGATGGATGAATATTGTTGGCATGATTAAAGAAATCTTGGAGTTCTTCATCACTGTGTACCCATTTCATATCAACATCGTCAATGAAACGGAACCATGAGAGCGGCTGTGTAGGAGAGGTTTGCAAAAGACGTTCCTCTAATTCCCCCATAAATATGTTGGCATAGGATGGGGCCATTTTAGTTCCCATGGCTGTTCCATTGACTTGAAGGAAGTTTTCCCCGTTGAAAGTGAAATTGTTATGCTTAAGTACCAGTGTAAGCATTTCAACCAAACATTCTGTTGGAGGTTCTTTAATCGTTCGCTGTTCCCACACTTTCCTGCAAGCTTCTATTCCGTCATCATGTGGTATGTTGGTATAAAGGGAGGTTACATCCATAGTCACAAGTTTGGTATTTGGAGGTATGTTAATGTTGTTCATTTTCTTTAGGTAGTCAGTAGTGTCTTTGATATGTGATGGCAAATTTTCAACGAAAGGTCGGAGGTGGAAATCGACAAACTCGGATATTTTTTCTGTTGGGTGGCTATTGGCAGAAACAATAGGTCTACCAGGATTGTTTTCTTTATGTATTTTAGGGAGGAGGTAAAAGCGTCCCGCCTTGGGATCTTCAGGGCGAAGATACTCTAAGGTTTTGTCGTCTATGTCACCACGAGAATGCATTTCAGTTAATGAGTTGTTGATCTTCTTGGTAAATTCTATCGTGGGATCCGAGTCCAGTTTTTTATAGAATCTTTCATCTGACAATTGTCTTTTTGCTTCTTGTAAGTAGTCTGTTTTGTCCATGACAACAACAGCACTCCCTTTGTCTGCTGGTTTAATAACAATGTCATCTCTTTGTTGTAGATCTTTCAGAGCTTTTCTTTCTGATGGTGTCAAGTTGTCTGTAGTTGGCACATACAAGTCGGCGTTGCGTTTGATATCCGACTTTATCAGGTCAATTACTGATTCTAGCCTGGTGTTTTTGCTAGGTTTTGGGATCCAATTGCTTTTCTTTCTGAACCTAGGAATTTCTTGAACTTCATCCGAGTCAGAGCCATCTGAGTTGAGATCTTCGCTCTCCTCTTTTTTAGAATTAAAATAATCCTTAATTCTGAGTCGTCTTGCAAACTGGTTAAGATCTTCCTCAAGTTCCCTTGTGTTAATTTTAGGTGGATTCGTTATACATATACATTTGTATATATATTGTTTTCTATAAAATTGGCAGTAAGGAAGTACATCATATTAATATATGCATGAAGAAATTTCATATAGCCCTTAAATAAAAAGAAGTGGGAAGATCATTCCACTTTAGAGGTTATCATTAACAGGGGGAGGTAACTTTTCTGAACTCCCACGCTGTATTCCTACTTTTCTTTTGCTAAGAATGAAAAAAAAACTAAAAAATTATAAGTGCCACTTTTATTTTTTTTAATCAAAATTCTTGAACAAAGCACCTGGTGTCACTTTTTGTTAATAGATCATCAGAGACATTATCACCAAAGGAATAGAATCACGAATTTGACAAAATCTCAAAATTGCCCCGTGATTTGGCTACGTTTTTAAGTGCTTCAACGCTTCTTTAACAGCATATCCCTTCGTTACATTAGAAAATACCATTAAGTGTGTGACGTGTGTGTTTCGACGCATCTGTGCCATATAGGGCGGTCAATTTGAATGGTGGTGAAAACCGGCGTACCCAGAGAAAACCACCGACCTATATCCAGGTATGGAAACCATCAATTGTAGGTATTCTTTTTCTAAATTCTGGGTGATTTTGCAATAAGCATATTTCTAAAAATCATATGATTGGCACAAAAATGTAAGTTTATATAGTAAGAACACTAGACTTTTAACTCTGAAGAATGAACCTTGAAATATGAAGTGTGAACAACGGAGTAGGCAGTATTACTTCGCATTTAATCAGTTGGAAGATAACATTGAACTTTTTCAGATGGAAAACTTCTACAATTTATCATTTTAACTATCAATAGACTTGAATTTGAATCTTTCAATGAAATGAATAAATTGAAATTACTATATAATTCAACAACATCTGATCAAATCTTCATCCTAGTAGTTTATTTTTGATAATAATTATATATATATAATACAGAGATTGAAATTATTCAATATTTTTGTTTTTATTATAGTTTTAAGTATATAGTTATAAGAGGGCCGGGTGGCTGAGTGGCCTAATGTGCTCGTTAAAAGACCACACTATTTATTACTCGCCGATATCCTCTCAGGTGGTGGTCGTCGAATCCTGCTTGTAATTTACAAAACCTGTATGTATTAAGGTTTGTCAGTTACCGGCCCAATGTCGTTGGTTTCCTCAACCATTCAAATTGACCACCCGATAGGGCAAAGGTGCGTCGAAAAGGGCCTGAACCCCCTATACTATAGTCATTAGAACTTGGAAAAAGGGTAAATCTTTAATGTACATATTTTATATATTTTACAGTAAATACTTAGTAGGTGATATCAGGAATAACGTGTATTTTTTAAGCAAGTCAGTAAATAAATGTAATTACAAATGTACAAGCCAAATTAGGAATTACGTGTATTTTTTTAGGAATTAGGGGTAATTACTGAAAACTGTGAAATTTTCATGTTTTGTTTTCAGCTTACATTTAGCAAACAATCAATTTTAATTATTAAAATCACAAAATTTTATCAGACTGCAGTGCTTCGATTTTTGTCTCGCCTGGGTATGCCCCAGTAGTAGCTTAGCACATATGCATCCCCATCTTTTGACCTTTACCCTTAACCTCCGGTTGAGTGACTTATTAACCAATTTTACGTTTTGAAAGTTGAAAACATACCAGTCAGTTAATAGGTGAAAAAAAAATCATTTAAAGGCATAGGCGGATCCAGGGGGGCCCGGGGGGCACCCCCCTTTTGGCAGAAAAATTTGGTTGAATATAAAGGAAAATGAAGCGTGACCAAAGCCGGCTCCCTCTTATGCCAGTGAGTTGACCCCGTCTTTTCAGAATTTCTGGACCCCCCACTGTTAAAGTAAGTAATTACGAATAATAACTGATTTCACCTATGCATATATTTTAGGAATGTCAATTTTCATATTTAATTTTTGTGTTTGTACTTTGTAACGTTTACTGTGAACTCTAATTGTTTTGTTAATCAAAATAGCCATTAAAAATATCTTAGATTTTCATCCCCTTTCGCTCAAATTTTTTCAGGCCCTCAAAAAAGTTATTTTGATTTTTTGGCAAATTCGGTTGTTGTTTTTGCCAAGTTTCTTTCCAATAGCAAAATATTTAATCAAAATGGAAAAAAAATGATAAAAAAGATGAAAAGCTAAGTGGTTAGTTGGCTGATAACTTTATGGAAGTTACCTTAAAAGGAAAAAAAAACTGACCTTTTTCATGTTTATGTCCTGTAAAATTCAAATATATCGAGATATAGAAAAGCTTATTTTTGCTAAACTTTTAGCTCATTAAAGCTGTTCAAATGTCAACGTCGGGTCGGCGTTGTCAGATGACCAATGATTGCAGTTTAGGCCTTTTTAAAGATAAACAATGGAAAAAAAATGTGCACGCCCGCCTCCACATTTCAAAAATTTGGATGCTAATGTAGGAATTATTTGATTATGACCTTAACGGTAACAGGGATACTGTAAACGTAGTACTAATTTCCGCTATATTCGCAGTCATTGAAATAGTTCTAACAATAAAACCCTCTAATGCTCGCTTACTCGTGACGAATCAAAAATTATTTTAAGGAGCTACATTATTGCAGCTATATTTGATATTCCGCAAAAATAGTACATGCTCATTTGCAATTATTTATGCAAATCAAGTATGATAATTTAAAACTGTGAAATTTAATACCCGCATCATAGGCATGTGGGTTGAATGCCCGAAAATCAGCAACCACGAAATTTAATACGTTTAAAGCAGATGAGGTTAGAAACCAACTATTTTCGTTTTGAAGGGATTTGATTAAAACCTGGCATTCTTACTAATATTAGAACTTGGGTTAAAATAACTAAAATTGGTTTTGACTCCGGAACTATAATGGAGGAAAAAAATCGATGGATCTTTGGTGTTTCAGAATAAAAGTCTCCATGGTTTTTTTTCATTTTTAAATGAAAAATATTGCAGAAATGTTGTTTATTTAGCTCTACAAACCATCATTGGGGGTGGGTGGATTGGTGGTTAGTTGTCTGATAACTTTATGGAAGTAATATTATTAAAGCTGTTCAAATGTCTACGTCGGGTCGAAGTTGTCAGATGACCAATGATTGCAGTTTAAGCTTTTTAAAGATAAACAATTGCCATCACTTGGCGTCCGTCGTTGTTAACTTTTCTTTGAAAATCTTCTCCTCCGAAACGACTGAAGGGATTGCTTTGAAACTTTGCACACTTCATCTATGGGATGTCCTCTACCAAGATTGCACAAATGGCTCTACCAAGATTGCACAAATGGCTCTACCAAGATTGCACAAATGTTGACCGTCGTCCAAACAACATGGCCGCCGTTACTAAAAATAGACCAGGGGGTCAGACTACTGTTTTTGGCTTGTAAATCAAAAAGTATAAGAGATAGATGAAATCTGATGCCACGCTATTGCTTCAGCATCAAAAGCTCTACCGAAGTCTTCATTGAGTCGAAGTTGTCAGATGACCCCATTTAGGAGTTAAAGGTGAAAAATAGCATTTTTTCATGTTTTTGGATTATAGAATGGAAACTATCACAGATAGAGAACAGTTGTTGCTTGCTTAAATGTTCAGCTCATTTTGCTCTACAAAAGTCTCCATAGGGTCGAAGTTTTCAGATGACCACTTATAGGGGTTACAACCCCTAAAATAACGTTTTTTCATGTATTGGGGCCTATGGAATAAAAACTATAGCAGATAGAGAGAAGCTATTGCTTGCTTAAATGTTCGTCTTATTTAGCTCTACAAAAGTCTTCATAGGGTCGAAGTTGTCAGATGTCCCCTTATAGGGGTTACGTCCTTTAAAATAACGTTATTTCATGTTTTTGGCTTATAGAATGAAAACTATAGCAGATAGAGAGAAGCTGTTGCTTGCTTAAATGTTCAGTTCATTTAGTTAGTTAGTTAGTTATTTATTTACTCCCAAGCAGCACGATTTAGGCTATATCCAGGAGATGAACATGAAAGTGGTGATACAATGAACATGAAATGATGATGAAGTGGAGGAAATGGGGACACAAGGCCAATTGGGTAGGAGAGTTTTGACTGCCACTGAAAAAAGGAGTGTTGGGTAGGGAAGGGAAAATTTAGCCTCCTGCATGGGGATCCTACGGGTCCTACTCTTACCCGAGACCTGCAGCAGGGTTCTTTAACGTGCGAGGAACGGGACATTTTTCCAAACACGGTGCACCACTTTAGTTTGCGGTCAGGTTTTCCGCATTATCGCCTGACGACCCCGCATCTCTCGATGTCAGGGCTGCCCCATTCAACCACCTGGGGCACACATCCCAGTCGCTTTGTGGGCAAAGCGGCCTGACCCGATGTCAGGTTCCTGAGCGTGGACTTTTAGTGGACTTTTACCGACAAGCTTAGCGCTGCTGCGGGCCTTTTCGCCACCCGGGACCCGCACGGGTGTCAGTTCATTTAGCTCTTCAAAAGTTATCATAGAGTCAAAGTTGTCAGATGACCCCTTATAGGGGTTATTGCCCTTTAAATAATGTTTTTTTCATGATTTGGGCCTACGGCTCCAGAACGAAAACTATAGAAGATAGAGAAAAGCTGTTACTTGCTTAAATGTTCAGCTCATTTAGTTCTAGAAAAGTCTTTATAGGGTCGACATCAAGATCAGGTGAGCGATGCAGGCTCCTGGGAGTCTCTTGTTTTCCCATTTTTGCCTCGTAGTATGAACATTGATATGTTGCTGGCTCAAACCATCTGTTCAAAAAGTCTCCATTGATGGACGTTGTCAAATAACACCTTTTAGGAGTTATGGAAATTAAAAATTCTAAATGTTATGTAAATATTGTTGTATTTCATACTTGTGTTTTATATACTAGTAGGTGTTAACCTCCTCTTTGATTGCATTTGTATTTATAGACGTACTTGTGACGTAATATGTGTAGTGCTTAGCTAATTTTACATTTGCAACAGACGTGCTTTGTTCAGCCTAATTTCATTTTAAAATTATGAACTAGTTATGTTTCCCTAATCATGTAACATGGGCGCAAGTGAAAACGGATCCCGTTAGATGTTTTACTGTTCTTTTATGTGACCCTTTTTTTACAATTTACTTTAAATATTCTACATACCACTTGATCAGGTTTCTTCATTTGATTTTATAATTTTAATCTAACAGGCTTACTCCTCCAGATCACCTGGGTTAACTCTCATTTCGACTTAAGTTCACGTTGCTGAATGCGGTTTTGTTGTTATGTAAGTGTTTTTTGTTGTTGTCATTGTAGTATGTTTTTTTGTTGTGATGATTTTTGTCTACCAATTTTGTCTTTGTCTTTTCGGTATAATGATGTTTGAGTATCCCTTTGGTACACCTTTCCTTCTTTCATCCATTTCAGAGTTATTATTTAGGACACTGCCTTCCGGAATTCCGAACTATTATACGTAATCATGACTTTATCATTTTTTGTAAAGCTGATCTGTTTAACATGCGATGAAATGCGTCATACTTTCATATTTGTCTACCTTATAAAAGTTGTTTTATATAAACTGGTGTATTTCCATGTTTTAATTTTACCAGGACATTATATATTTAATTGATTCAAGGTTACATATTTTAAATATTAAAAAGGTTTGCAAGAAAATGTTACAGAAAATCTACTTTTAATGTGAACAAAAAAAAATATTTAAAGACAATATAATTTTATGATTTTAAATAGAAATGATATCATATTCTTTTGATTAGTTATTTTTTATACCCCGCCACACGAAGTGGCAGGGTATTATGTTATACCCTCATTTTTTTCGGTGTCCGTCCGTCCATCCGTCCCCCGAAGGTTTCCGACCAATAACTTGAAAACGCGTTAAAGGATTTGAATGATTTGCACAGCTGTTTAGTACAATAAAATACAGGTCAAGTTCGATTTCCAGCATGATCCAAAACAATAGTTCTCGAGATAGGCCACTTTGAAAAATCAAATTTCATGAAATTTTGAGTTTTCGACCAATAACTTGAAAACGCGTCATGGGATTCAAATGATATTTCGTACAGCTATTGAGTACAATAAAATACAGGTCAAATTCAATTACTAGCATGATCCGAAAAACAGTTTTCGAGATAGGTCACTTTGATAACAAATTTTATGAACTATTGATATTATAACGTGGCGGGGTATCATTTAATGTCCCATTACATGCGCTATTTTTATTTTCATATTAGATGTCTGTAATTCTGAACTTTAATCTTGTTAGAAACGTAAGCTTAAGGTCATTCAAAATCGATTTCTCGTTCGTCGAATTCTCTGCGTCTTCAAGTTGTTGGCGAGAAATATTTAAATCCCTGCGTCTGTTAACATTTTTTAGCACTGCTTGCTTTAAAAGTAAAGGATAGGTTGTGATAAGGCCCTTATTTGGCCCAACAGTGTTCATGTTGTTAGAATACATTTTGTCATTCATTTTAGTCATTAAACATTTAAATGTGTTTCGGTAAATGGTAGATAGGAGATAGTATTTTGCATGGTGAAATATATCTGAATATACTCTACAATAAAGCCTAAAACTTAAGCGCTTGTACGATTAAATAAGGATTGCCGACCACTGGATGAAAATCCTCTCTCTCATAAAATTGACGTTTCTGGGTAAAATTCGCGCGCTCGCTGCCTGGTTTTGACAAAATATTGATATTGTTTATAGCAGTTAGATTTTTGTCATTAATACTTTTATATAATTGTTGACTATACAGCTGTAATAAGACAATTCTCTGGAAGCTATTTTAATCAAAGTACTACATGCTACGAAAGCTAATACGAGATTCGAAATTCAGGATTCGAGTATCGCAATTCACTTAACCGTATGCGTGTTTTATTTTTTTTGCAGGAAGCCACATTTCGCGGATTTCAAACAAAATGGATGTTTTTTTTTGGCAGGATGAGTCACTTAGTTTGCTTTTTGTAATTAACGGATACCTAAGATGATAGGTGATATTTATTAAAATGATTTTCCAATGGGCGTCTCTCGAAGGACTTCCACGTAGTGAAGAAGGTTCCTGGCTCTGGTTCAACTGTAATTTGAGTAGCTACCTCTGGTTGTTGGATTCATTGATTGTGCGACTAATGACGAACAGCGAGTATTATAATAAGCAGTAGCTACTGTAATAGGGACGTTTTGGTATAATTAAAGTAATGTTGTCCTTGTTCCCGAACATCCGAACGATTTTTATAACCCTAAAGAAAGGGAGGATTCCAACTACAAAACCCTTTCTGAATTTGCCACTACAGCATCTGATTAAAATTGTCAGATTAATATCAACATTCAGGTGATTAGAAATACACTTTAATATCAATTATCTCAATCTTTTAAACAAATCCGACAAGGACTCATACGTGTTTTGCCAAATGTAATATTAAATCATGACGGGTAAATATATCTAGATTACCAAAAGCAAACAGATATCATTATATTGCGTTTACCAAAATCATGGAATACACTGTTGAAGTCTGGGTTTCCTGGAATTAATTGGTGACCTAATTGGTTGGTTATTAGGATATTGAATTTCTTATCTCGTATCTCGAATTTCGAATCCCGAATTACGATAATTACCAAAGAACTATTTTGATTGGTACAGGATTATAAAACACAAAATCTGATTGGTTATAAGTATATTGAATTTCGAATCTTGAATTTCAAATTCGTCGAATGTGTTTTCTGGAATTTTGTAACATGAATAGTTTTTTCTTAGTATCTTCTTTGTAAATGGTTGTAATGTGTGAATGACAGATACAGATGTGGATAATGATCGCATGAATACCGGTTGCTATACTATAACCCTTATATGTGTAGGTAATGTGTGCATAAAGTTTTGTTTCAGAGAGTTCGGTTCATTTATTCCAAATGTTGTTTTCATAAAAAGTATGAAAATGTATATTTTTATAAACTCATTCACTATTTTAAATTCTGAAAATTCTGTTTTTAAGGGATGGTATGTTATGTAGTTGTAATGTATGGCCGTAGGTGTTTTTTTTGTAAAGTGTAAAGTTGTTCTCTTTTTCTGAATTTATTTGTAAATGTATTTTCAATGTAATATTTGTAGTTCGTAAATAAATAATTGCAATGTCAGCATATGTGCCTTTGTTCTGCCTAACTTAAATTTAGAATTGTGGGCTATAGTTATGTGTCCCTCTAACCGGTAACAAAATTGTAGTTTGTTAGATTTACCGAAGAGAATGGAACTATGTAGATAAAGCTATTGATATTTTAAGCTCTACAAAAGTCTGCATTTAGTTTAAGTTGTCATATGACCAAATAACTCAAAAGGTCGAATAAAGCAGTTTTAATTTTGCCATATAGAATGAAATATATTGAAGATACAGAATTCTATTCCTTGTTAACACCAGGTTTCTTTCTTTGTCCACCAGTTCTCCGGTATGACTGATTCGTTTTTGTCATTTTCTCTGGACTATGAGATTGATCATTCAAGTTCGGTAGTTTTGTTATTACCTTTATTGTATTGCACATGGTTGATATCCTCGGTGCTTGATTTGGCTTCCCTGTTGGAATCTTTTGACCTTAGTATTTTTTCATTCAATATTTTAGGTTTTATACCTTCCAATATTTTGATTCAAAGGCTGCTGATAAGAGGTTACTCCTTGAGATATCGATATACAGCAAACCTAAATTTAGCGTTTTTATACCCGTTTAGGTATTGTATTTTGAGATCACTGGGTCGATAACCGCTGCTGGTGGACCAGAGGTCTCCGAGGGTAGTCACGATCATGGTCGTCAGACTTGTCTGGCATGAATTTACCTTTATTATGTCTCCCAAACAAAGTTTTGGGAGACATATTGCTTTTGTCCGGTTTCTTATTATTATTCTTCTTCTTTTTTCTTTCCGTTCAATCTTGTCCGCGCGTTTTCTCTGAGATGTATTGCCCAATCAATATGAAACTTTGGGAATATGTTGAGGCTGACCTGAAGTTGTTCCAACGACTTTTAAAATTTTCAAAATGGCCGCCGTTTTCATGAAAACAAGATAAGGTCATAATATAGGACATTGCAATATCTCGGTTACCTAGGTGCGTAGGGTTCTGAAATTTTGTAGGTGAATAGAGCAAATGGTGCTCTTTAATAATATGAAAAAAAATTTGAAGCGATGTTAACGGTTTTCGAGATATAAATGAAAATGATATTTAAAGGGAGATAATCGGGTCAAAATTTTAATAAACATTTCAAAGTGGTCTGATTAAGATGAAAATTGGTATACTGATACATTATGATGTTGCAAGTAATATTCTATCACCTAAATTAAAATTTGACGATGGCGGCCATTTTGAATCCAAGATGGCCACCAAAATTTCAAAGTGGTCTGATTATGATGAAAACTGGTATACTGATAGATTATGATGTTGCGAGTAATATTCTATAACTAAAATTAAAATTTGACGATGGCGGCCATTTTGAATCCAAGATGGTCGCCAAAATTTCAAAGTGGTCTGATTATGATGAAAATTGGTATACTGATAGATTATGATGTTGCGAGTAATATTCTATAACTAAAATTAAAATTTGATGATGGCGGCCATTTTGAATCCAAGATGGCCGCCAAAATTTCAAAGTGGTCTGATTATGATGAAAATTGGTATACTGATAGATTATGATGTTGCTAGTAATATTCTTTAACTGAAATTAAAATTTGACGATGGCGGCCATTTTGAATCCAAGATGGCCGCAAAAATTTCAAAGTGGTCTGATTATGATGAAAATTGGTATACTGATAGATTTTGATGTTGCAAGTAATATTCTATAACTAAAATTAAAATTTGACGATGGCGGCCATTTTGAATCCAAGATGGTCGCCAAAATTTCAAAGTGGTCTGATTATGATGAAAATTGTGTACTGATAGATTATGATGTTGCGAGTAATATTCTATAACTAAAATTAAAATTTGATGATGGTGGCCATTTTGAATCCAAGATGGCCGCCAAAATTTCAAAGTGGTCTGATTATGATGAAAATTGGTATACTGATAGATTATGATGTTGCTAGTAATATTCTTTAACTGAAATTAAAATTTGACGATGGCGGCCATTTTGAATCCAAGATGGCCGCAAAAATTTCAAAGTGGTCTGATTATGATGAAAATTGGTATACTGATAGATTTTGATGTTGCAAGTAATATTCTATAACTAAAATTAAAATTTGACGATGGCGGCCATTTTGAATCCAAGATGGCCGCCAAAATTTCAAAGCGGTCTGATAATGATGAAAATTAATATTTAAGGTATTTTTGACATGCTGAAGAGAATAGTGGCAATGGGGGTTTGTTTGGGAGACATTCGTGTTTGCATCCAAACACAATCATACCTAGTTTTCTTATATTTTTGTTATTGAAATTTCCAATTTTTCAATTCTAAATTGTTAAAAATACCAGGTTTTTTTCCTTGTACTGCACATGGTCGATATCCTCGTTGCTTGATTTGGCTTCCCTGTTCGAACCTTTTTGCTTTGAATACTTTGCATTCAATATTTTTTGGTGTTTGACCTTCCAATGTTTTGAATCGAATGCTGCTGATGAGAGGTTACTCCTTGAAATATCGACATACAGTTTTACCAAATTTACCGTTTTATACCGGTTTTGGTATTGTATTTTTAAACCTTTAGCTCATCAAACTGTACAAATGTCTATATTGGATCAAAGTAGTCAAATAAACCCTTGTAGGGGCAATAGCTCATAGATGACTTTTAAAGAAGTTCCAAGTGAAAATTCAGTCTCCTGTGAACCTCCTGTCTAAACGTTTATTACCAATTAACTGATTTTTTGGCATGCGAGTCTATCATGACAGGTTACAGATTCATTTAAGTTTATTCCCGGTCCGCACACATTTGAAAACGCTATTGCATAATAAATCCCTAAAAAGGGTTAGAAAATACAAACAAACAATAAACAATGAGCAAATATTTGTAGACACATGGTACAAATACAACAAAATTTATACAGTATTTAATTTTGTGAGTGAGTTGGTGTTTAACGACTGTGTAACGCTATATAGGTTATTTACAGGCGATGAAAAGGGTGATAAAATAAACATCAAATGATTATGACACATAAAATATGAGGTTGGGGCGGGAAACAAAGAAACGACGGAAAAAAATGAACGTAGAATTTTGTAGAACCACAAGATACAACAAGATACAAATGTTTAATTGTCAATTAAAGACGCCCTTGCAGGCAGTAAAATTACAATATATACAATGATTAAATGATTGATTTAGTAACAATAAAGGGAGAATAAGAAAAACTAGAGGCTCCCAGGAGCCTGAATCGCTCACCTGGTCTTGATGTCAACCCTATGAGTTAGTTAGGTGGTTAGTTATTGCTTTACTCCCAAGCAGCGCGATTTCGGCTATATCCGGGAGATGGACATGAAAGTGGTGATACAATGAACATGAAATGATGATGAAGTGGAGGAAATGGGGACACAAGGCCAATCGGATAGCAGAGTTTTGACTGCCACTGGAAAAAGGAGTGATGGGTAGGGACGGGAAATTTTGCCTCCTGCATGGGGATCCTACGGGTCCTATTCTCACCGAGACCTGCAGCAGGGTTCTTTAACGTGCGAGGAACGTGACTTTTTTTCCCAACACGGTGCACCACTATGGTTTGCGGTCAGGTTTTCTGCATCATAGCTTTTCTCTATCTGCAATTATTTTCATTCTATAGGCCAAAAACACTGTTTTCCGCCTTTAAGGGGCTATAACTCCTATAAGGGGTCATGTGACAACTTCGACCCTATGAAGACTTTTGTAGAGCTAAATGAACTAAACATTTAAGCAAGCAACAGCTTTTCTCTTTCTGCAATAGTGTTCATTCTATAAGCCAAAAACATTAAAAAACGCTATTTTTCACCTTTAAGGGACTGTAACCCCTATAAGGGATCATATGACACTTTTGACAAAATGCAGACTTTTGTAGAACTTTTGATGCTGAAGCAGTAGGGTGGCATCAAATTTCATCTATCTCTTGTACTTTTTGATTTACAAGCCAAAAACAGCAGTCTGACCCTCCTGGTCTATTTTTAGTAAAAGCGGCCTTGTTTTTTGACAGATCAAAAATCGAAACACAAGTTTGGTGCAGGACACACTAAGGATCATCCAAACCAAGTTTCAATAAATTCTGTTCAGTAGTTTCAGAGGAGAAGATTTTTGAAAAATTGTTAACGGACGACAGACGCCAGACGACGACGGACGCCAAGTGATGGCAATAGCTCACATGGACCTTCGGTCCAGGTGAGCTAAAAAAGAGAAAGAAAAAAAATATAATAATTTCAATGTTGTAAACAGTTATACGGAATACAAATGGATTTAACTAGTGGATCAATATTGATGTCACTTAATAGAGAAAATCTGATAAGAAACATTATTTAACGTGACATATACGTAATGTACATAAGTGACACATAAGCAGGGTTTCTTTTGTTTTCCTTACGTTAAAACGTACAACTTGAAGAAATGAATTATCTTTCTTTGTCTGTTTTTTTAAAACAGTTAAGTTACTGCCGTAAACTGAAATTATGCGTCCTGAAATTTGAAAAAACCTCCCTTGTTTTAAATTCCCATTTAAAAAATGGAGAAAAAATAAATTAAAAAAAATATACTAAATGTAAAAACAAAATATGAATATGTATAGAATATACATAAAAACATAATATCGATCAATATTTTTTTTTTTAATTTTTGTAATTGTTTGATAATGTATATACCATCAATATGTTTTGCTACCATCGCAATGCTGAGTGGGAAGACACAATTATTGCTGAACTAATTTTGTAGCCGTTTTCATGCGTAGGCATGTAAATATGCCTAGGTGTCCCACAACAGGGGATGCGTTTTCACGTCTGTCACTTATTCTCATCTTGTTCAACGAGTCAACATAAATTTTATTAGGGCTGAAAAAAGAAAATGTTTCGTAACAGGTTTCGCAGAGCATACTTTAACTTGGAGGATTTTGATTTTGTATTTCAATTGAATGTCTTTAGCACTTCTTTGCTGGCTTCTCCTCTGTGGTATTTATATCGCTTCATTTTTTTTTCTTTTTCAAATCGAAGTCCATCTCAATATTAAAATTTGTGTATAAAAGGGTACATGAGACGGCATCTTGAATGTATAGGTATTTTGCAGCTTGAAACTATAGGCTCCAAGGAACTTTTATCACTAAACAAATCTTTAATGTAACATATATTCCTTAAATGTCAAGGTCATAAACAATACATGCTGTAGTGGATCCAGAAATTTTCAAACGTGTGGGCGCGCAATTTAATAAAATCTTCTAGGACCTCTTGTTTCATACAGTTCTGAGTCATCTATTTTATGTCAAACGAGAGGGCGCGTGCCCGGCACCGCCGTTTACACCTTCTTGCGTAGAGTTAGTTGAAGCAACAACCTATTTCATTATTTTCAATCAATTTTCAATTTTAAACACTAAGACATACAAAAATTTAAGATTTGACTTTTCAATAAGCAAAGCTATTCACTATCTACAATGGTATTCATATTATTAGCTCA
Organism: Arcuatula senhousia; assembly: GCA_963971305.1. Lineage (NCBI taxonomy): Eukaryota > Metazoa > Mollusca > Bivalvia > Mytilida > Mytilidae > Arcuatula > Arcuatula senhousia. The sequence continues at coordinate 35,129,543 of OZ020308.1, forward strand.
TACAAGATTGTTTTAACCTTTTAAGGACTATAACCACTTCTTTCCAATTAAAACTTTTGTAAAGCTTCTCAAGCTGAATATTAAAGCAAGCAAAAGATTTTCTCGCACTGCAATAGTTGTCATTCTATAAGCTTAGAACATGGATGACCTTCTAAGGGCTATAACCAGGAAAGGAATCGACTGACTGAACCTCGGGGGGTGCACTTCCTATATAGCAGGTACTAGGACGTGCCGCTGGAATAGGTACCATTTCTCGAGTTAAAAATTTGTGATAAGGTCGGGAAAACAAACATTAAATATATGATAAGGTTAATATTATTTACTTGCAACTTACATGACAAGCCTGGTCGGGCAATACTTAATTCCTTTCTAATACATATGCATTCAGTAAAAATATATCAAAAGGTATCTTATTTACATCAAAATATATTAAAAGGGAGGGGTTTCAAAATCTCAGCGGCACCTCCCTATCCATTAAATATAAAAGTCCCCCCCCGAGGACTGAACACATAAGTATAGTTTCTCAAGATGAATATTTAAGCGACGAAATGCTTTTTCTAACGGATTCGGCAACGATTTTCATTTTATAAGCTTAAAACAAGATATTTTACCGTTTGAAGGTAATAGTGCCTGCAAGAGATAGCCTGACAAAGCCTGGACATAAACTTTTTCAAGTGGAACATTAAATTAAAGACCAGTAGGAAAGCTTTTCTGTATCTAATTTTCAAATAAAAGGCAATACAAGAGAAAAAAATGAGTTAAAAAGGGTCATTAGCCCTTAAAGGCTTCGACTTTTGGATTGTTGAGGTGACCGTTCAAGAGCTTATCAGATCCATCAACTTTGTTCTATCCGTAACAAAGCTTTAAAGGGGATTATTACTCCATTTTCTATTTAAGCTGTAACAATTGTTTTATTTGCCACATTATAAATTCAAACGCTAGTTTTGTTGATAAGGGAGAAATCATTCGATTTTTAGAGGGGGGCTATGGTGAAATTTGAAATAAAAAGGCCAATCTATCACCAGAGGGAGCGTCTATCAACAATAAATCGATCACCAGAGGGAGCGTCTATCAACACAACACTATCAGTGTTGATAGACGATCCCTCTGGTGATAGATCGATAAAAAGGCAGGATGGCAAAAATTCAGAAAAAAGGCAGGACAGTGCTTTGAGTTAAATAAATTGCGTGCACAAGCGTACAAAAAAAAAAAATCCAGGCTCGACTTTTCCAAAAATAAAAAGACGGGACGACGAAAATATCCATAGCCCCCCCTCATAAAAATCAAATGGTTGCTCCCTAACAATCATTCTGAGTCTAGTTACAATAATCTGTCAGGCGGTTCCAGAGAAAATGATTTTTTGTTAAAAGAACGGATAGAACATTAAGTGATGGTAATAGCCAGATGAGTCTAAAATTATATGCACTTGCTCTTGTCTGTTTGATTCTTTTTGTTTGGACAATCGTATTATTGCTTTTAGTTTGTTTGGTTTCTTTTTTTTTCTCTTTTTTTTCTTTTGGAAAGGGGGTGGGGTCGTTGTATATTTTTATTAATTTGTTTTTGGTTTTCTTTGTTTTTTAACAGTTTATTAAAATGAGGTGGGATTGATATTTTTGAGTTGACTAAATGAATATCAACATATTGGCGTTTGTTGTTTGTTTTTGTTTGTTTGTTTGTTATCATTTTGATAGATTGATTGAGGGCAAAAGAGTATCAGTTGGGCACAGTAAAATGAAAGCTTATGGAGTTTACGTATCTCAATTGATTCGTTACTCCAGAGCGTGCGGGACTTACATCGATTTCCTTAGCAGAGCGACACGTCTGACGCAAAAATAGCTCACACAGGGTTATGTTGCTCCTCGGTTGCTGTCTTCACTCAAGAAATTTAACGGAAGGCATCATGCACTTATAAACAAATATGGGATTTCGATCTCTCAGATGAGTGCAGATGTTGGTTTGTCATAGGGTGTTGTTTTGTCTTCCTTTACCGGATTTGACACGCCGAATGGACTATTGGCAACGCGACGGGTGTGCTATAGCAAGCAGGAACTGCTTACTTTTCCGGGGCACCTGAGTTCACTCTTGTTTCGACTGGAGTTTGCGTTGTTGATTGATATTCAGTTATTTTGTGTTTCCATGTTTTACATGTTGTCTGTTTTTGTCCCGTTCCTGTTGGTGTTTACTGTTTTTGTCTCTGCCCTTTCGGACTTTTGATATTCGGATACCCCATTGGTACCTCTGCTTCTTTCTATCTCAAAAGCATGTTTCAGAGAATAGTATCATAATTTATCAATAAACTGTTTTTAATAGGTCAGCCCTCCGCTTAGCTTATCCAGCACATAGTTCCACAATGGATGCTAGCTCCCATCTTGGATGGCGGTACAGGGATCCAATAACTCGAAAAGTTTTTATCTCTTTGATGACATGCTCCACATATACCCTCCTTTTTCGGTGACGCATATTGAATTTTCGACGTCGTCTTGCTTCATGTTGGTTGATCTGTCCATTTTTTTCTGGCTTTATATGGGGTCAAAAGTGGCCTTTCATTTGGATAAATGCTGTCTGCTAATAAATAGCAGTTGTCTGGAAAATCCAACTCTTCTCCCGGTCCTATCGTCTTCATTTGCTGGTATGCATATGCATCGTTATTATGTCCTAGGAAGCCTGAATGAAGGTAGCAAATATTCGTCAGGTTATCTATTATTACCTGAAATTACATTGAGACAAGCGATCATGAAGCAAGAGTCGAACAAAGAACCCGTCAGAAAAGTCTCTATCAAATCAATATATAAGCTAGAGCTAGACGTGCAGATCTTATCAGTCATAAATATTCATAAGTAAAAGTAAACTTGGCAAAGGAACCATGTCACTAACCACTAAATGAATGGTCAATTACATGCCTGATTTACCAACCAGTATCTTTTTTTTTACCATCCAGTACCAAAAGATAAAATATAACGGCAGAGTGACCTTTGAGTGATCTCCCTTGAAATTTTAAAACTTGCACTATATAATGCAAATACTCCAGATAAAAATCTGTTAATTTAACACATTTATAAATTTGTAGTTTTGGAGAATAAAAATGTTTTTTTTATTACATTAATCATATTCTATATATTATTATTATTAAAGGAAATGTACACAGGTTTGTTTAGATTCTATTAATAAATTTGACTTGGGGTGCTTTCAGTGAGTGAGTGAGTGAGTGAGTTGGCGTTTTACGCCCGTGCAACGCTATATAGGTTATTTACAGGCGATGAACATGAAAAGGATGATAAAATGAACATGAAATGATGATGACAAATGAAATATGGGGATGGGGTGGGAAACAAAGGACCGGTAAATTTTGAAGAACCACAGGAAAAGGGGAGAGGTGGGTAGGGGCGGAAAATTTAGCCTATGTGGTGCACTACTTGGCGGTTCACAAAGGGGTCTTTTACGTGCATGAAGCGTGGCACTCTCCACACACGTTGGCCCACTATGGTCGGCGGTCAGTGTTTCCGTATTATAGACCTGACAACCCCCGCGGACGAGGGCCACCCTATTCAGCCACCTAGGGTACACACTTGGTTGCTCTGTGGGCTGAGCACTGACCCGACGTCAGAATCCCAAGACCCTTAGTCGCCTCTTACGACAAGCTAGGCTCTGCTGCGGGCCTATTCGCCACCCGGGCCCCGCACGGGACTGCTTTCAGTGACGTCCGCATTCTTTAAATGAATAAATCAACATTTTTGTATACAACTAATCAAACTACAAAAAAAAAAAAAAAAAAAAAAAAAAACAGACATGACTAGCCTGGTCGAGCAATACTTCATTCCTTTCTAATACATTAGGTATCTTATTTACATCAAAATATATTAAAAGGGTGGGGTTTCAAAATCTCAGCGGCACCTCCCTATCCATAAAATATAGAAGTCCCCCCCCCCCCCCCCCCCCCCCCCCGAGGACTGAACACATAAGTATAGTTTCACAAGATGAATATTTAAGCGACGAAATGCTTTTTATAACGAATTCGGCAACGATTTTCATTTTATAAGCTTAAAACTAGATATTTTACCGTTTGAGGGCAATAGTGCCTGCAAGAGATAGCCTGACAAAGCCTGTCAAGTGGAACATTAAATTAAGGCCAGTAGGAAAGCTTTTCTGTATCTAATTTTCAAATAAAAGGCAATACAAGAGAAAAAAATGAGTTAAAAAGGGTCATTAGCCCTTAAAGGCTATGACTTTCGGATTGTTGAGGTGACCGTTCAAGAGCTTATCAGATCCATCAACTTTGTTCTATCCGTAACAAAGCTTTAAAGGGGATTATTACTCCATTTTCTATTTAAGCTGTGACAATTGTTTTATTTGTCCCATTATAAATTCAAACGCTAGTTTTGTTAATAAGGGAGAGATCATTTGATTTTTAGAGGGGGGCTATGGTAAAATTTGAAATAAAAAGGCCAATCTATCACCAGAGGGATAAAAAGGCAGGATGGCAAAAATTCAGAAAAAAGGCAGGACAGTGCTTTGAGTTAAAAAAAGGCTTAATGTTTTTTTTTGGCTAAAAAATATATAGTTGCTTTAGAAATAAAAAAAATAAATTGCGTGCACAAGCGTGACCCGACGTCAGAATCCCAAGACCCTTAGTCGCCTCTTACGACAAGCTAGGCTCTGCTGTGGGCCTATTCGCCACCCGGGCCCCGCACGGGACTGCTTTCAGTGACGTCCGCATTCTTTAAAAGAATAAATCAACATTTTTGTATACAACTAATCAAACTACAAAAAAAAAAAAAAAAAAAACTACAGACATGTACATGTTCTGATGGTCTTAAATTTTAGTTGATAAATAATACCTGATAATTTACCTGAGTGTGTATGCAATGGTACTTTCTGTTACCGCTATAAAACTCCTCCTGCGGTTCGGTTAATGGAACCAGTATTTCATGGGATGTACCATCAATACATCCTAATACGTTTGGCATTTCAGGCCAAGTACCTACTCGCTGCCTCCAAGAGTCAACACCAGGTCATAAACTCGGGCGTCCAATTTCCTCCCAAAGAATTAACCAAACTCTTTTCAGTGTTTTGCTTACTGTAGAAATACTAACTCCAAAGTCTACAGACAATTTTGAATGCGTTGGATACTGTCTTAACCATATGAGTGTCATAAGAAGTCTATTTTCTAAAGTCATATTTCTTCTTCCATAACGGAAACGGTGTGTCCTTGGTCGAATGGTGTCTAAAAGGTCTCTAAAGGAATCATCTGTTTCTCCGCTTATTATCCAGAATTCAAAAGGCCTCGTCCTTAATTTGCCGAACACGTCGCATAAATGCAATGGCTCAGACTGCCTGCCATCCATGATCCGAGATCTAATTGTCATGTCAAAAAACGGCATGGGCATTAATGATTTCCTATTAAATTCCATAAATGTATTAAAAAGCCAAATTACCACGAATTCTTCATCTTGATCAAAAGGCAGAGGTGGAAACTGTGCAAGTGTATATTGCAAATATAGCATCAAAATTATAGCGAACATATCCGAAAGGTTTTCCATGACTAAATAAAGGAAAAAACAGGAAGGCTTAAAAATACATGTATAAGGCCATGCACATTTTTTTAGCCGAACTGGTTTTTTAATTGTTTATTTTGAAAAAGTAATAACAACAATAAAAGAAATGCAAAATTATGAGAGACTCTCATCTATAATCTTCCCAACTTTTCATCAATAAAGAATTTATGCATCATATATGTACAACGATAACAGAAAAAATCATTGTTATTATACATAGGAACAATCAATCAATTACTAGTAATCTTCATGTTTATTTTTAAATATTTTTTTAAATACGTCTTTTGAATTTGACTGGCCTACTACTTCATTCAATGGACAATTTTCTGTGTGGTTCTTTCCAGTCCATTCATATCGCCCTAAGGCATACTCGTTGCTTAATTCAAATTTAAATGGGTGTTTTGTCGCATGAACGTGCATCACTGTGTACTAAGTCGGATGCGAAATATTGCCCCTTTTGGTTTGACATTTTACATATATACATGTATAGAACGATGCAACATGAACATTGTACTGTAATTTATTAAAATAGCAACCAGGAATGGCATTAATCGATTTATTTACACCCTGTTACAAACATGTAACAGCAAATAATCATTTCTCAGATCGCACCTTGTACCAAGTGTGAGTTATATCACAAAGAATTCCAAAAAAAAAAGTATTAAGAGGCTGTCCAAGCAAAACCCAGGCAATAGCCGGCACATGACAAATTTTGTTTTTCAAAAATATTCATTGATTTCACATCAGGTAAACATCCATTCCCCAAAACAAATGCAGATTTTTGGTTTATTAAAGTAATAACTTAGATATAATTTATATAGAATGCATTGAAAATATGCAGCAAAAGGGAGATAACTCTTGCAAATTTGCAAATTTGGTTGCTTTGTTCATTAACTTTAATACTGAATCACAAGTCATCCATGTTGCTTTCAAACGAATCTTGGTGATTTTTGTTTTACATACGTGTTCAACAATACATTAAAACAATAAATTTGCTGGGATAAAATTCTTCATGTGCCAGATTCTGTAGGCTTTTGCCTGATTTCAACATGGACAGCCTCTTAAACACATTTTTTTTTTCGACGCGCACTCTTCTGTTGGTTTTCTAAATGGCTGGTAAAAAAACTCATGTTGAAGTTAGCGAAAGAGATTTTAAGAGCATACTCAAATAACAGAAGAAACTGGACAGCTGTCCTTGGTGAAGTGAAGCAGTCACTTCAGTCCTTACCACTACAGGCGGCAAGAATCTACCAGAAGACAGAATCTAAGAAATTGAAAAGAAGAATGGGGGATCAACTTGAAAAAGTTATCCGTGACGGGTCCAACAATGACGAGCTGAAAACACTCATTAGAGAAATTCAGCTCTTGGATAGCAGATATAGCAGCCACCCTGGAACACATCCTTCTAAACGGAAAGAGGTATACTCTAAAAAATACTTTGTTTCAGTTGAAAAACTACCGAAGCCCTTACTATTGTATCGTCAACTATTAGGGGACGACCTTTGGATGTTAAGAGGGTGGGGGGCTGGCAGTTTTGGTAAATAAATATTCTGGCCTGGAAAAAGTTGGAAATAAATAATCTGGCCTCTGTTTGCAAGAAAATAAATAGTCCGTCCCAAGATCCTTGCTCATTTGAGCTATTGTATGCAGAAAATAAATATTCTTGCCGCGTAGCGGCATAAAATAAATATTCTGGCCCGCAAAATTTTGAAAATAAATAATCTGTCTCGACCAAAATAGCCAGCCTCCCCCTTCAAAATCAAATGGTCGTCCCCTAAGCAGAAACATTTTAAACAAGATCGATTTCTATGTTACTGAATAATAATTTCTTCTTAGTTTTATCTAATTCATATATCATTTCTTGTTTTTGTTTGATTAATTCTATTTTATTATATAAATTTATATCCTCTCACCCCCCCTCCTTCCCCCGCAAAAAAAATAAACAAAATAAAACAAATAAACAAACAAAGCACCAATGACGACTTCAAATAAATAACCTTTTTTACGCATCTTCTAATTTTTTCTTCAAACTGCTGCAATTTATATTTATAAATTTATTTTGTCACCGATTAATTACAAGTATTTAATTAAGGAACATTATTTTAGGATTTCTACTTATAAATTATCGGAATCGAATTATACATGTATACCAACAATAGCTATAAAAATATATTAGCACAGGTAATTTTTTTCATACAGGTATAGTCCATTTGAGTTCTATAAATCAACGAAAATTCTTTTGTCTCTCAAATAAAAGTTATGTTTTAAACAAAAATAAACTTTTTATTAGTATACGAACTCTGATAACAAAAACCAAGATGTTATCTTCTAAAACAAAAAAGTTTTCCATATGGTATCATGCTAAATATCTCACCAATTTTAATAATATCTCAAATGGTGTGTTTATCTGACAGAAACAGCCAGGTGTTGGGCCCACCTGAATATAATTGAAAGGACTGACAATAGGAGATTAAATGACCAATTAGCCCCACAGAGGATTTTTAAAGGCATATGGAGCAAATGCTGTTCCTGGTCACTAAGTTGTACTCCCATGGATTTCTATGAATTTTTGGTCCATTTTTACTATTAAGGTCTATGGAAAAAATTTTAATAATCATGCAAAAATTTTGAAATTTTTTTGCCTGAGTTCGTATGCCATTAAAAAGACATGACATACTAAAATAGTTAAAATAGTTTGCAAGACGTAAATTTACAAGCCATTTTTCGTTGATTTAAAAAACTCAAACGGACTATACATTTCTGTTTAAAATTTATTTGTATGGGTGATAATTTAACGGCTTCTTCTGTTATAGATTTTTCTATCTTTAAAGAAAAAAAAACACAATTTAAAAATGTTGCACACACTGTGAAACGGACAAAAAATGTGTGGTCATTTCTTAGCAAGATCATGTTTTCTTATTTAAAAAAATGTTATTATAGGAGAAAAAATATTTGAAAATCAATTAAAAATTTAAACTCCTCAAATATAGGCCACAATCACCTGAACGTTTTATTCATCAGTATTAGCCATCTTCATTCAAAGAAGTATACATACATTCAATTTAGACTTATGTATTGTAAATGTTTATTCATTAATTGTTATTTTTTTCGGTTTTCATTAATCAGACAAAACTCTTTATTTGATTCTAAATGAATATGTTACAGGGCATATTGCAATCCAGGGCTATCCGGAATCTTTCTAGGACTTGTTGGAATTCCAATTTCTCCTAGGACAAATTAAGATATCCAGATTTGCCCTAGAAGGATTCTGGATCTCCCTGAATTATTAGTTTAATATGGTTACACAATTGAATAAAATAAAATGAAAATAAAATGCATTTAAGATATCAGGTGGTCCCAGAATCGGCCTACCAGCACAAATAACAAGTGTGATTAGGGGTCCCTCTGAAAAGTTAAGAGGATCCAGAATCGCCCAAGGGCAGATAAGGATATCTCAATTTCTCCTAGGACAAATTGGGTATCTGATTTGGACTGGTTTAAATCAGAATTCCAATTTTCCTAGGAGAAATTGGAATTTTAATTTGCCCTATCAGGATTCTGGATCGCCCTGGATTCAAAGTTTTCCTGTAACTCATACACTGCCGCAACGCGGAGCAGGAGAAGTCCGTCCGTGCGTCAGTTACACTTTTCGTGACAGATTATTTATCTACTACTCGTCATTCGTTTTCGATATTTGGTATGCAGGCTGTAGTCTCATATGTTCAGATAATTTCCATACCCTTCGTTAACGTTATTATACCCCCGCTTTGAAGAAGAGGTGGCTCTGTCCGTCGTTCCGTCCGTCCGCATCATAATTTTCGTAACAGTTTTCTAAGTAACTACAAATCACAATGGCTTGAAATTTGGTAAACAAATTAAGTATGATGTCTTTTATCGCGAGTGTTGAAATTAGGTCTGTCAGTTATCTTCTTTCTGCTGTTTACCGGTCGCGACTAAGTCAATTTCCGACATTAATGGTCAATTGTTGAAAATTTTCGAAACATTTTTCTATAAATCACAGTGACTTTAAATTTCTTATATGGCTTCATGCAGTATGAGGTCCTTTTTTGTGAGTATCGAAATTAGGTCTGTCAAATATCTACTTCCTGATTATCGAACATTTTAAGACAAAACATGGATTGTTATGCCCCCATCTACAAAAGTATGAGGCATATAGTATAATGATCTGCCCCGTCCGTCCTAGCAAGTATATGGTGGGATGTGTTTCAGGTCTGATGCTTGTCTACTTTCCTTTTAATGAGCAGATTAAGAATTTTTGACACGCTGGATAACACACGAGCTGATTTATCCTTAGTTGAATTTGTTTAAACCACGAAAATTAACGCTTCTGAAATCTATTCCCAATTCATGCCCATAAGATTCATTAGAACTATGACAGTCATGACAGTATCTTTAAAAGATAAATAATGAATATAAAAATATAAAAATTACTCACCCTCCCCCACCTAACAAATATTAAGAAATAGGTATATTTGGTTGAAAAATTACACAATAAAAATTTTGGTATTTTTCAGGTCATGCATCAAATTCAAGACGCCTCTAGAGGAAAAGAAGAGGTCACAAGCGGAGGAGCTATAGGAGCAGATCAGATGACAAGAGTCAAAGTTGGTGGAGCCGGGATGGGTGTAAAAGAAAGAAGTGAGGTGGAAATAGAGATAGACGGAGACTTGAGAGATGTAGGAAAGATAGAGATGGGCGGAGGCCAGAGATATGTCATAGTGAGAAGAAAGGGTGAGAGAGAGATAGGCGGAGATTTAGGAGAAAGAGGAATAGGAAGAGGCAAGACAGAAGCTTTGGAGAGAAGGGAGGAGAGAGATAGGTGGAGGTCAGAGAGTTGTAGCAAAGAAGAGAGAGGATGAGAGAGATGTAGGAAGGGACCAAAGAGCTGTAAGAGAAAGAAGAGAGGAAGAGGATATTAGTGGTGGCAAGAGAGATGAAAATGAAAGAGGAATGGGCGGAGGCCAGAGAGATGTTTTGGAGAGAGGAGAAGAGGGGAGAGAGCCAGGTGGGGGGTCAGAGAGATATTGGTGAGGATGATGAGCAGGAGGGAGATATGAACGGGGGTTAGAGAGTTGTAAGGGAGAGAAGAGTGGAGAGAGAGAGAGAGAGGTGGAGGTCAGCAAGCTATTGGCGATGAAGGTGAGCAGGAGGAAGAGATGAGAGGGCCTCAGAGAGCTGTAAGGGAGAGAAGAGAGAGATAGGTGGGGATCAGAGAGATATTGGTGAGGATGATGAGCAGGAGGGAGATATGAACGGGTGTCAGAGAGCTGTAAGGGAGAGAAGAGTGGAGAGAGAGAGAGAAGTGGAGGTCAGCAAGCTATTGGCGATGAAGGTGAGCAGGAGGAAGAGATGAGAGGGCCTCAGAGAGCTGTAAGGGAGAGAAGAGAAAGAAAGAGAGAGATGGGAAGAGGCCAGAGAGCTGTCAGGGAGAGAAGAGAAGGAGAGAGAGAGATGGGAAGAGGCCAGAGAGCTGTCAGGGAGAGAAGAGAAGTAGAGAAGGAGAGAGAGAGATGGGAAGAGGCCAGAGAGCTGTCAGGGAGAGAAGAGATGGAGAGCCAGAGTTAAGGGATCATAGAAGACAGGCTGTTATGGTGGATGATAGTGACGAAGAACCTCCCCCAAAAAGAAAATCGACCAGTGAGTTGGCACGGGAAGCATATCTTGCATACACTGGACAATTGGAAAACAACAAAAGATTGGCTGATAAAATGGAATGATGTATGGACAAGTTTTTTGATTAATTAAGATTAAATGATTGCATTTGAGAATTAGATATGTTTCCGTTATTTATAGCCATGACTCTTTTTCTCTAAGCGTATTTCGGTTCTTATTCTTTTTTCTCTGATATTTTTTTTTTAGATTGTGAACTGCATGATGTTGATCAGCAATAAATATTGCAGTATATGGTTCAACAAAAGAAGGCAAATGAACTTTAACTATTTCCGACGGAAATTTGTTTGAAGAAGAGCTCATAAAAAATAAGCCAAAAATATGTTATTCCGAATTTCCATACTTCAAAAACGCAGCAGTCCAAATATTTGAAAGGTGTCGGAAACAGGTATCAAATGAGCAGAAGCTTAATAAAAAAGTGTGGCCACTAAAAGTATGTCTCGCCTGCCGGCACCATCACTAAAATCAACTACCTAAGCTTTCATTTCTTGATATAAACACAAAAAGTGTCTGTATACCCAATAACAGATGCCTAGCTATTGTACTATTCAAGCAATTCATTGTCCACACAAGTATTACAAAACGTTTTCTGTCTGAAAAAAAAGACCTAAGTTCACAGAGTTACTGGAGCGTAAAAATGGGGCCATGGTCACATGGCATTGTGACAGTTGCGTTGTCCATAACCGCAACTGTCTGTATACCCAATATCAGATGCCTAGCTAATACAAATTTCCAGCAATTCATAGTCCACAAAAATCTTACAAAAAAGTTTTTCGGCCTGAAAAAGACCTAAGTTCACAGAGTCACTAGAGTGTGAAAATGGGGTCAAGGTCACGCGGTATGGTGACAGTTGCGTATACCATAACCTGAACTGTCTGTATACCAAATATCAGATGCCTAACTAATATACTTTCTTAGCAATTCATCGTCCACAAAAGTCTTACAAAAACGTTTACGGCCTGAAAAAAGACCTAAGTTCACAGAGTCACTGGAGCGTGAAAATGGGGTCAGTGTCTTACAAAAAAGTTTACGACACCGCCGTCGCCGCCGAAAAGTAATATAGCTTGTCGTAAGAGGCGACTAAGGGTCTTGGGATTCTGACGTCGGGTCAGTGCTCAGCCCACAGAGCGACCAAGTGTGTACCCTAGGTGGCTGAATAGGGAAGCCCTCGTCCGCTGGGGTTGTCAGGTCTATAATACGGAAACCCTGACCGCCGACCATAGTGGGCCAACGTGTGTGGAGAATACCACGCTTCATGCACGTAAAAGACCCCTTTGTGGACCGCCAAGTAGTGCACCACATAGGCTAAATTTTCCGCCCCTACCCACTTCTCCCCTTTTCCTGTGGTTCTTCAAAATTTGCCGGTCCCTGTGTTTCCCACCCCATCCCATATTTCATTTATCATCATCATTTCATGTTCATTGTATCATCCTTTTCATGTTCATCGCCTGTAAATAACCTATGTAGCGTTGCACGGGCGTAAAACACCAACTCACTCACTCACTCACCGAAAAGTAATACCTATGTCTCGCCTTCCGCGACTATTCGTCGCAGGCGAGACAAAAACTGTCATACATGTCCTAGTTGACTGAAACTAAGGTTCTATCTGATTAATGATTTCGTTTTCAACTGTTTTGGATTTTGACCTTCCAAAGTTTTGGTTTAAATGCTACTGATGAGAGGTTACTCCTTGAAATATCGATATATAGCATATCAAAATTAACCGTTTATACCCGCGTTTTTGGTATTTGTAATTGAATAATTATACATATATCATTATACATCTATATTGCAATCACTTTGTTCGTCTGTCTGTCTGTCATGTACGATTTCTCAGCTTCTACCGAAGATATTTATTTCAAATTTAGTGATAAGATGTACCATTCCTTCCATTTCCAGCTCAGTCTGCCATCTGCTTCCTGTTCACCGAGCCAACTTTGACTTTTTTAAGAATCAAAAATAAAATTTGTCTCGCAACAGATTTCTCAGCTTCTACTGAAGGAATTGATTTTAAATTTGATACACAGCTTTAGCATAATGTGTTGTACTGTGTCTATTTCGGTTACTCAGTCATCTTTTTGTTTTGTTTTCCAAATGGTCGAGTGGGGACTTAGTGTTACGACTTCAAAAAATTGTTGAAGAAGAAACATTTCTGCCTAAAATCAAATGAATGAAACAAATTAAAAGAGTTTTGCATAACCATAAATTTTATAACGCAACAATGTAGCCTAAAATAAAAGCGCACGTACAAAGTGATAAGGCATTGTTTACAACCATAAGAATTGAAAGAATGGCAAAAAAAAGTAAAGAAAAAAAAACAGTAAATAGTGCGAACAACAGACAACATAGAAATACACAAAAACAAATCAACGTATTCATACCGAGATTAAACTTATGAACTCTGAATGCGTTAGAATGCAGATCCTGCATGTTGCAACACATTCGTCGCGCTGCTATCGACCAATTCATTCAGCGTTTCAGATCCATTAGATATCAAAATTTAACCTCTATGACAAACAAATATTTGTACTAATAATTTATAACCATGCATAGAAATCCAGTATAACTTTATGGGAACATGATATTTTTAAAACTATTTCTTACGTGAAGGCAGTAACCTAAAAACAACATACCCCTGTGATACAATTTATTCGTGTAAGGCTCCATTATGGAAATAAAGGTAAGTCTCATGTAACGAATCATTTTTGATAGGTTTACTCAATATTAAAGATAACAGGTGATCAATCTCTAATGTCTGAGAGGAAAGTCAGTAAAAAGTACCATGCATATAACATGTATAAACAGGTATGTTGGGTTAAACAAGATTTGTAGCGTCAAACCTCCTCTTCCGTGCGATCTTATTGTCTAGTAGTAACATGATTATGAGACAGTGTGAGCAGGCGAAATGTTGCTGCACATAAAGGAAGCTTAAGTCATGCATGATTGTCGAAGTGCAGATGATGCCAACAGGCGAAATACTTTACTGGCTGCATTAACACCACGATATGCGTGTCGGTCCTCGTCAAGATGACCTATTGAAGGCTAAAATAAACCGTATTTATGCGTCTTAAAGAGATAAATTTTAGACATATATTCAGATAAATTATTCTGTTGCCTTAGACAATTTTCAGTAACTAAAATGGGTATACACGTTTTATTCTTTTACAAATAATTATATACCATATAACAAATAAAGTTTACTAATTAACAAGCAAAAGAATATTTATTTACTTCATTAAAAAGTGTATTTTTTAAAATTTTACACGATGGAGCTATAGACAAAATTACAATTAAACAATACTATAAGGGTGTTCAACCTTTCTGCTACATGTAATGTCTAACGTAATATGAACACACATTTAAGGTTAATATATGCAAAGAAAGACAAGTCAAATTTAAAACCAGCACTTTTTGACGTAAGAAAGACAAAAGAAAGTATACCTTATGTACGATATGTACATTATGTAAACACGTAATGTAAAGTAATGTTTCTTAACCGATTTTCTCTAATAGACGATATTGAGATGTGGAATAAGTGTATGCGACACAACAAACATAAACAAACAGCGATTCAAAAAATCACAACGGAAAGCAGCAAGCAGTCTTCAACATGAAGCAATAATAATATACCACAGGAAAAGGGGAGAGGTGGGTAGGGGCGGAAAATTAAGCCTATGTGGCGCACCACTTGGCGGTCCACAAAGCGGTCTTTTACGTGCATGAGGCCTGGCACTCTCCACACAAGTTGGCCCGCCTTGGTCGGCGGTCAAGGTTTCCGTATGATAGAACCCCCGCGGACGAGTGCCACCCTATTCAGCCATCTAGGATACACACTTGGTCGCTCTGTGGACTGAGCACTAACCTGACGTCAGAATCCCCTTTGGTACACCTTTGCCTTTCCCAAAACCCTTGGGCTGAGCACTGACCCGACGCCAGAATCCCAAGACCCTCTGTCGCCTCTTCCGGCAAGCTAGGCTTTGCTGTGGGCCTTTTTGCCACCCGGGGCCCGCATGGGACCAGTTTATACAAATATGTTTGTATTTGGCCAATGTAGATCTCAGTGTCGCAGCTAAAATGATTAATTTTCATGATAAAGAAATGAATGACCCCGCGACGACAAGTTCGGTCATTATTTTTTCCTGTGTCCATCAGTAAGTCCGTTCGTACGAATTTCCATCAAGCTTTTTAGGCGAGCGGCGGATATCGAAAAAGTCGTCTAATTAAAAAGTTTAAATTACCCAAAAACCTCATGAGATTTATTGAACTCAAATAAAAGGTTGATTATTCTATTTTATGGATATATATGTTTGACAAGTCGAATATGGTCAGAAGATATCAAAAAATGTTGTTTTGTACATGTACCCTATGAAAATCTTTAACGGCTTGATTTTTAAAATTATTTTTTTTACCTAAAACAACACACACGAAAAAAAATTGTAAATCACATCATGAAATATTTTGCTCAATTCTTTGTTTGCAATTGAAATTTTCAAAAACAATAATAGTTTTCTACAATTTTATCGAATTAAAAATCACGAATAAAAGTAGCAAAAATACACGTTAATTTCAACTTTTGCAACATTAATTGTCATTAAAATCAAACAAATTGTATACTTAGATCAAGAAAATGTTGTAAGGCTACTTTTTAGTTAAAACTGCATACTTCTGACGAATGATAATAAAGTTATACTTAATTGAATATGTAAGATTTTGAGAAAAGTGACTGCAGATGACTCGGAAAACTGTCTGAGTGTCCCGTATTTACATTTTAACTATAATCTGATTGATTGGTAATTGTAAGAATTTTCATTTTTGGTGTAATTATGAAGAATATGTGCTAGTTTTGGGTTTGTGTGAACACAAGAAATTTATTATTTGGTCTTTGCTTTTATTTTTAACCTGCGATGTATGATAAAAGCAAAGTTTTAAAAATTTGCGAAAGGTGTACTTGACTTTTGAGGTGCGTTTGATATGTTGAACTGAATAAAAATTCGATTGCAGAAAAACAATAAATTAATGCCGTATATTTTGGCGAAAATATTTGAAATTATGTTACTAGACTATCTATTTGAAACTAAAAGTATAAACTGTGCACGTTAGCATCCAGGAGCAAATCAAGAAATTTTCGAAAAAAAGGGGGAGGGCTCTACATAAAGCGTTGTTGTTGAAGATGTTAATGACAGTTTTGCCTGAAATCTATAAGATTTTTTTTAACATTTTGTCACTAAGCGACATTAAGGGGCTCCCGGAACACCCCACCTGCTGGAGTCGTCATTGTACAATGATTTGGTCGTCTTTTGAACTTATGACTTCACGCTTAAAAATGTCTAACCTTTGATCTCAAATTACACAATGTTCTGACCATTTTAGAGCCGTCAAACTAATCTGTTCTGAAAGCCAAAACTCTTATCTCTCTATTAAGTCCAAAATATCGCCAAAAGTTTGTTATTAAGTTATAAAACTTAAAAGTTTTTAAAACCTCTATTCGCCACTTAACTATTATGTGTTTTTTAGCTAGTTTTTCGATGATTTTCTTTCTTTTTTCTGTGCAAAGTTATTGTTCTCTACTTAACTAGTTGGATTTAAGATATTGTTGTTGGTTTTTGATTCCTATTCCGTTTTAAACATGTTAATGGTAACTCAGTACACTTTTTATTAAAAACCTAATATTCTGGTATAATCCACAAATGTGGTGTTTTTGAGTCAATGAACACATTTGAACCATTTATTTTTGTCACAAACGAAAGATAAGATAATGTTTTACAAATAGAGGAAAAAAGTGAGTGAAAATGTGAATTCTTTTTTCGCAATTTAAACTTTTATACACAAAAATCAAAATAATTTGACCCTTTTCTAAAAATAGAAAAAATGACGTAATAAATTTCTTCAAGGAGACCAAAATTGAATGATTTATATTCACTTATATATGTAAGTAATATCTAGTCTTTATTTTCTAACTTTTAACCACATTTTGTAACATTTTAGTCGCCTTAATGTTTGCAGACTCAAACTTTTAGATTTTGGGTAGTGACCTTTGACCTTTAATTTTTTCATGTTCTGACCAGATTCCAAATGGCAAACATCGATATTATTAAAGCTGAAATATTAAACTATCAATATAGTTAAAAATATCCCATGAGGTTTTTGGGTAATTTAATTTTTTTTCAAGACCCTTTCCGCCGCTCGCCTATTTCCCAAAAACTGTACATGAGAATGATTTGAACTATAGCAGGCTTTCAAGCACCTTTTTGCAAAAAATAAAATAAAGGCCTTTTTAAGGGCTAAATTTTCAAAAAATAAGGGCTTTTTATACCCCGCCATACGAAGTGGCAAGGTATTATGTTATACCCTCAGTTTTTTTCGGTGTCTGTCCGTCCGTCCGTCCCCCGAAGGTTTCCGACCAATAACTTGAAAACGCGTCAAAGGATTTGAATGATATTTTGCACAGCTGTTTAATACAATAAAATACAGGTCAAGTTCGATTTCCAGCATGATCTGAAAAATAGTTTTCGAGGCCACTTTGAAATCAAATTTTATGAACTTTTTGATATTATAACGTGGCGGGGTATGGTATCATTTAATGTCCCATTACATTTCCATTCCCATTTATATTTCATCGCAAAGTTAAAGTTACTCACCACTTTCCGACCCTTCAAATAAATGATATGTAACGTTACCCAGTCAGAAGACCATTATAAAAGATGATCACCAGCATGAACTAATGCCGAATGCTGTCGATCACCATCAAATAGACTCCTGAATGGTAATTACTCATTCTGAACGCATACTTAAGCTTGATTTAATAATTATAATATCATACATGCTTAAATAATTTATTTTTTATTTTTCAAATTTTGAATTTCTAAAAAAATAAGGATTTTTTTACAAAAAAGTAGTGTTTTTTTAGGATTTTGACACTTCTATTAGGAATTTTAGGGCTATTTTGAAAAAAATAAGGAAAATTAGGAAAATAAGGGCCCGCTTGAAAGCGGGATGGTACAAGTTGATGAACCATTTATCATAGGCGACTTTTAGACCTTTCGGACATCTGTTTTCTGTTCACGACAGACTGATATGAAAAAAAAAACCTAAGTTTAAATTTCCGTTATGCCTCTGTCAGACACCGCACATGAGAATTTGAATTGAGATTAAATATCTCAATAGTACACAGAGTATGTTTTGACCGAATTTCAGACCTGTCGGACTCCCATCTACGGGCACATCCATTTTTTTATTATTTGGGAGAAAGTGTCCTTTGAAAAAAAAATATATCTAAAATTTAAGTTTTTTTTTGCACTTTTTAAAAAAGCTTGCAGATTTATTGATTTTTATATGTGAGTCTATAAACATGAGTTGCAGATCATGTTTATCTATCATACCTATTTGCAAGACTTTACGGGTGTCAATGCTCATTAAATTTCGAACGTTCTTCGAAATACCGGGCCCCGGGCCCGGTTGGCGAATAGGCCCGCAGCAGAGCCTAGCTTGTCGTAAGAGGCGACTAAGGGTCTTGGGATTCTGACTTAGTACTACCGAAGATATTTATTTCAAATTTAGTGATAAGATGTACCATTCCTTCCATTTCCAGCTCAGTCTGCCATCTGCTTTCTATAAAACACTATTTCACTCACTCACTCACTCACTCACTCGAAATACCGGTATTAGTTTTCCGCACTTTTACTACAGGCTTAGAATTTTGGTATGAAAGTCTCCGTTTACGTTATTCTATTCTTTACATTTAAGCAGGAGCTTTGCCATTTGAACTTTGAATGTTCACTAAAATTTAAGTTTCTCAAACTTTTTCTAAAGGCTTATAGAAATTGAATTCATTTATTTGGTTTTCCCGTTCGGTATATTTGGTTTTCTTGTTCAAAGCTCTTCATAATTTGGGACTAATGTTTGATTTTTTAAATATTTTGGTTAGAGTGCCTCTGATGAGTCTCGAATAAACGAAACGTTCGTCAGGCGTACGTAGCAAAAGTTTGTGTCTGGAACTTTATTCCAAATTTTATTTCTAACATCCACGCGCTGCTGAAGTTGACATTCCCCAATGCAAGGTAAGCTGCTCTGGCTTCAACACTTTTGCATCAAAGCTAAAAATTATCCGTATAAATATCAAAATCGTCTTTACCTTTAGGTTCTGCCTACCTTAAAGATAGGTTGATTATAAGTCTTTATTTGGTTTTCCTGTTTTATATGTTTGGAATTTTGTGTATGATCTTCATAATCTGGAACTAATGTTTGGCTTTTTATCAATATTTATGGTAGAGCGCCTGATGGGTCCTGAATGAGTGAGTGAGTGAGTTGGTGTTTTACGCCCGTGCAACGCTATATAGGTTATTTAGAGGCGATGAAAATGAAAAGGATGATAAAATGAACATGAAATGATGATGATAAATGAAATATGGGAATGGGTTGTGGGACAAAGGACCGGTAAATTTTGAAAAACCACAGGTAAAGGAAAGAGGTGGGGAGGGGCAGAAAATTTAGCCTATGTGGTGCACAACTTGGCGGTCCACTAATTGGTATTTTAAGTGCATGGAGCGTGGTATTCTCCGCTCACGTTGGCCCACTATGGTCAGCGGTCAGGGTTTTCGTATTATAGTGATGGGTCCTGTATAGACGATAAAGAGAATTGGAATACGTGTACGCGACACAACCAACATTTAAAGACGGCAAATCACAATGGAAAACAGCCAGCAGGCCCCAACATGACCAGATGTCACTGCTATCTGTCTTGCATTGGCCCAAGACTACAAATACAGTGCATAAGATTAAAACAAATCCCTATATTATCAACGAAAGACCCAATTGAGAGTTTGGTAGAGCTTTTGATGCTATATAAGGAAGGTTGCTTCGGGTTTTCTCTATCTCTTATACTTTTTGAGCTATAAGCTAAAAACTATGGTCTGACCCCTGTATTTGTAGCTCACCTGGCCAAAGGCCATGTGAGCTATTGCCATCACTTGGCGTCCGTCGTCGTCGTCCGTCGTCGTCGTTAACTTTTCTTCAAACTTCTCCTCTGAAACGGCTAATTTGGTCTGATGGTACCTTAGGGTTTCCGCCACAGAACTGATGTGGGGAATTTTGATTCGTCGAAAAACATGGCCGCCGTTGCTAAAAATAGACCAGGGGGGTCAGACTACTGTTTTTGGCTTGTTAGTTAGTTAGTTATTGCTTTACTCCCAAGCAGCACGATTTCGGCTATATCCGGGAGATGAACATGAAAATGGTGATACAATGATCATGAAATGATGATGAAGTGGAGGAAATAGGGACACAAGGCCAATCGGGTAGGAGAGTTTTGACTGCCACTGGAAAAAGGAGTGATAGGTAGGGACGGAAAATTTTGCCTCCTGCATGGGGATCCTACGGGTCCTACTCTTACCGAGACCTTCAGCAGGGTTCTTTAACGTGCGAGGAACGTGGCATTTTTCCCAACACGATGCACCACTATGGTTTGCGGTCAAATTTCCCGCATTATCGCCTGACGACCCCGCATCTCTCGATGTCAGGGCTGCCCCATTCAACCACCTGGGGCACACATCCCAGTCGCTTTGTGGGTAAAGCGGCCTGACCCCGATGTCAAGTTTCTGAGCGCTCTTTAGTGGACTTTTACCGACAAGCTTAGCGCTGCTGCTGGCCTATTCGCCTCCCGAGCCCCGCACGGGACGTTTTTGGCTTGTAAATAAAAAACTAGAGGCTCCCAGGAGCCTGAATCGCTCACCTGATCTCTTATGCCAAAGTTTGAATAAATTTCACAAACTTTCAAGTATACAAACTTGCAAAACAATCCTTTCAGTGGTTTAAGAGAAGATTTTTGGAAATCAGTTTAAATTAATAGAAAAAAACAGTTAAAGGGCAATAACTCCTGTAAGGGCCTTTTGATGCTGAACATGAAAAGTTGCTCCGGATTTCTCTACCTCTTATACTTTTCGAGTTAAAAGCCAAAAACAATGGTCTAACCCCCTATTCTATTTTTAGCAATGGGCAATAACTCCTATAAGGGGTCGTTTCACAACTTCGACTCAATGGAGAGATTTGAAGAGCTTTTGATGCTGAACACGGAACGTTGCTTCGGATTTTCTTTATCTCTTATACTTTTCGAGTTATAAGCCAAAAACAATGGTCTGACCCCCCTGTTCTATTTTTAGCAACGGCGGCCATGTTGGTTGGTCGACGTGTATATAATTCACAAACTTGGTAGAGGACATCCTAAAGATCATGTATACCAAGTATCAATGCAATCCCTTCAGTGGTTTCAGAGAAGAAGATTTTTGAAAATCAGTGTAAATTAATGGAAAAAACACTTAAAGGGGAATAACTCTTAAACGGCTGATATGACAATTTAGACCCTGAATCATTTTTGTAGATCTCAATGAGCTAAACAATTCTGCAATGCCAACTTTTTCTCTAGCTCTACCGGTTTTCCAGATATCGTCCAAAAACTGCAAAAATGGTCAATTTTGATGATTAAAGTGCAATAACTCCTATAAGGGGTCGTTTCACAACTTCGACTCAATGGAGAGATTTGAAGAGCTTTTGATGCTGAACACGGAACATTGCTTCGGATTTTCTCTATCTCTTATACTTTTCGAGTTATAAGCCAAAAACAATGGTCTGACCCCCCTGTTCTATTTTTAGCAACAGCGGCCATGTTGGTTGGTCGACATGTATATAATTCACAAACTTGGTAGAGGACATCCTAAAGATCATGTATACCAAGTATCAATGCAATCCCTTCAGCGGTTTCAGAGAAGAAAATTTTTGAAAATCAGTGTAAATTAATGGAAAAAACAGTTTAAGGGGAATAACTCTTAAACGGCTGATCTGACAATTTAGACCCTGAAATCAGTTTTGTAGATCTCAATGAGCTAAACAATTCTGCAATGCTAACTTTTCCTCTAGCTCTAACGGTTTTCCAGATATCGTCAAAAAACTGCAAAAATGGTCAATTTTGATGATTAAAGGGCAATAACTCCTATAAGGGAGAGATTTGTAGAGCTTTTGATGCTGAACACGGAAGGTTGCTTTGGATTTTCTCTATCTCTTGTACTTTTCGAGTTATAAGCCAAAAACAAAGGTCTGACCCCCCTGTTCTATTTTTAGCAACGGCGGCCATGTTGGTTTGTCAACGTGTATATAATTCACAAACTTGGTAGAGGACATCCTAAAGATCATGTATACCAAGTATCAATGCAATCCCTTCAGTGGTTACAGAGAAGAAGATTTTTGAAAATCAGTGTAAATTAATGGAAAAAACAGTTAAAGGGGAATAACTCTTAAACGGCTGATCTGACAATTTAGACCCTGAAATCATTTTTGTAGATCTCAATGAGCTAAACAATTCTGCAATGCTAACTTTTCCTCTAGCTCTAACGGTTTTCCAGATATCGTCCAAAAACTGTAAAAATGGTCAATTTTGACGATTAAAGGGCAATAACTCCTATAAGGAGTCGTTTCACAACTTCGACTCAATAAAGAGATTTGTAGAGCTTTTGATGCTGAACACGGAAGGTTGCTTCGGATTTTCTCTATCTCTTATACTTTTCGAGTTATAAGCCAAAAACAATGGTCTGACCCCCCTGTTCTATTTTTAGCAACGGCGGCCATGTTGGTTGGTCGATGTGTATATTATTCACAAACTTGGTAGAGGACATCCTAAAGATCATGTATACCAAGTATCAATGCAATCCCTTCAGTGGTTTCAGAGAAGAAGATCTTTGAAAAACAGTTAACGGACGACCGACGGACGCTTAACGATGACAATAGCTCACATGACCCTTCGGGTCAGGTGAGCTAAAAAGTATAAGAGATAGATGAAATCTGATGCCTCCTTACTGCTTCAGCATTATAAGCTCTACAAAAGTCTCCATTTGGTCCAAGTTGTCAAATGACCCCTTATAGGAGTTACGGCCCCTAAAATGATGTTTTTTCATGTTTTGGCCTACAGAATGAAAACTATAGCAGATAAAGAAAAGCTGTTGCTTGCTTAAATGTTCAGCGCATTTAGCTCTACAAAAGTCTCCATAGGATCGAAGTCGTGTGATGACCCTTAATAGGGGTTACAGCCCCTTAAATAACCTTTTTCATGTTTTTGGCCTGTAGAATGAAAACTATAGCAGATAGAGAAAAGCTGTTGCTAGCTTAAACGTTCAATTTATTTAGCTCTTTAAAAGTCTCAATAAGATTGAAGTTGTCAGATGACCCTTAATAGGGGTTACAGCCCCTAAAATAACCTTTCTCATGTTTTTGTCCTTAAGAATGAAAACTATAGCAGATAGAGAAAAGATGTTGCTTGCTTAAATGTTCAGCTCATTTAGCTCTACAAAAGTCTCCATAGGGTCAAAGTTGTCAGATGACCCCTTATAGGGGTTACGGCCCCTGAAATGATGTTTTTTTCATGTTTTTGGCCTATGGAATGAAAACTATTGCAGATGAAAGATCCCGTTGCTTGCTTAAATGTTCGTCTAATTTAGCTGTACAAAAGTCTCCATAGGGTCAAAGTTGTCAGATGACCCCTTATAGGAGTTACGGCCCCTAAAATGATGTTTTTTCATGTTTTTGGCCTACAGAATGAAAACTATAGCAGATAAAGAAAAGCTGTTGCTTGCTTAAATGTTCAGCGCATTTAGCTCTACAAAAGTCTCCATAGGATCGAAGTCGTGTGATGACCCTTAATAGGGGTTACGGCCCCTTAAATAACCTTTTTCATGTTTTTGGCCTGTAGAATGAAAACTATAGCAGATAGAGAAAAGCTGTTGCTAGCTTAAACGTTCAATTTATTTAGCTCTTTAAAAGTCTCAATAAGATTGAAGTTGTCAGATGACCCTTAATAGGGGTTACAGCCCCTAAAATAACCTTTATCATGTTTTTGTCCTTAAGAATGAAAACTATAGCAGATAGAGAAAAGATGTTGCTTGCTTAAATGTTCAGCGCATAAAGCTCTACAAAAGTCTCCATAGGGTTGAAGTTGTCAAATGACCCCTTATAGGGGTTACGGCCCCTTAAATAACGGTTTTTCGTGTTTTTGGCCTATAGAATGAAAACTATAGTAGATAAAGAAAAAAACTGTTGCTTGCTTAAATGTTCAGCTCATTTAGCTCTACAAAATATAAGGTTGACATCAAGACCAGGTGAGCGATTTAGGCTCCTGGGAGCCTCTTGTTTTTAGTTACGGCGGCAATGTTGGTTGGTCGACAAATTTCACAAACTTGGAAGAGGACATCCTTAAGATCAAATGTACAAAGTTTTATAGCAATCCCATCAGTGGTTTCAGAGAAGAAGATTTAAAAAAATCAGTTAAAATTGATAGAAAAATCAGTGAACGGGGGATAACTCTTAAACGGTTGATCTAACAATTTTGACCCTGAATTAATTTTTGTACATCACAATGAGCTGAACAATTTTGCAATGCTAACTTTCCTCTAGCACTTACAGTTTTCAAGATAAAGTCCAAAAACTGTGCAAATGGTCAATTTTGAAGATTAAGGGAAAATAACTCCTATAAGGAGTCGTCCCACAACTTTGACTCAATAGAGAGCTTTGTAGAGCTTTTGATGCTGAAGAAGTTGCTTCGGATTTTCTCCCTGATATCGAGAGATGCGGGGTCGTCAGGCGATAATGCGGAAAACCTGACCGCAAACCTTAGTGGTGCACCGTGTTGGGGAAAATGTCACGTTCCTCGCACGTTAAAGAACCCTGCTGCAGGTCTCGGTAAGAGTAGGACCCGTAGGATCCCCATGCAGGAGGCTACATTTCTCGTCCCTACCCATCACTCCTTTTTCCAGTGGCAGTCAAAACTCTCCTACCCGATTGGCCTTGTGTCCTCCACTTCATCATTTCATGTTCATTGTATCACCCCTTTTCATGTTCATCGCCTGTGGGTAACCTATATAGCGTTGCAAGGGCGTAAAACACCAACTCACTCACTCGGATTTTCTCTATCTCTTATACTTCTTGAGCTATAAGCTAAACACTTTTATGAGGGGTCATCTGACAACTTTAAACCAATGGTTAACTTTAAAGAGCCTAATTGTAGGTTAATGCAGGCTACAGCTTTTCTCCAACCTCAAAACTTTTCACAATTTAGTCAAAAAATCATAAAAAGCGCTAGTTTAACCGTCAAAGGTCCTTAACCTCTACAAGGTGTCATCTGACAACTTTAACCCAATGGATGTGCTAGAAAAGAACGGTTTCATCAAATTTTCTCTCTCTCTACTTTTTGATAAACAAGTCAAAATACAAAGATCTGGTTCATAGTCTTTTTTAACTCGCTTTTTGATTTACAAACCAACAATCAAAAGTCTGGTTCATGGTCTTATTTCACTCACGATGGTCATGTTTTTTTTAATGGATCGAAAGGCAATTTTGTTGGACACTCTTAGGATCAATCGCACCAAGTTTTATAAAATTTTGTTTAGTAGTTTCAGTCGTGGACATCGTAAACACAATGCACCCAAGCTTTGCGATGTATCAATAAATGGACTGCTTCCGTTTGTCCAAAAACATCTAGCTATTCATCACATTAGAAATGTATTCTATTCCCCTTTCTAAACTCAATACTTTGTACAAACACTGTCTAGAAAATCCAGTCACTGACCCAAACTCTTACTTATATAGACTCACTGCTATCGTTCTTGATATCGGATACAACCGCTAATTCAAACCTATTGGAGTTCCGCACGAAAACAGTAAAGACAACAAGAAATAAACAAAGTGCTAGATGCTATTAATCTAGGAAATATTTTACACCACACATCTGTTACAGAACATATTTCTCCTTACTCCAAAGATAAAAGTATTCCCATTATTTCTTATTCCACCATCACACCTAAAGTCTACAATAATAAACAAGTGTTGCTGGATTTCCAAATCTTTCCTCAACGCCAAACCACCAGACTGTTCTTGTGAAAAGTCCCCATTCAATTATAGTCCCTCTGGCCTAGTCCGAGATTGCTCTGACGTCCGCGGCATTTTTCTAGCAAGCTGTCCCACGGCACCAGCTTGCTGGAAAAATGCCGAGGACGTCAGAGCAATCTCGGACTACTCTGGCCAGGTTATCAATGGTGGCCTCAACGTCTCGGAAAATAACTTACCTCGCGATGTTTTGGCTAAAGGACCTAAATATCGTGAGCCATAATTTTAAAACAATTATGGATTCAGTTGAATACTTTGCCAAATGGGCCAAGAAAACATGAGAAGAAAGTATGGGTTAAAGCTGTGAGGTCGTTGGTTTTGAAAAGAATCAATTCTTCCTACCCCAGGCATCTGTTGACAATATGACTAATAATTTGGTACCCCAGCTTGATTTTTTTTTAGTTTTACTGTTCTATGCTCTTCATTATCGAATAGTGTTTGGCATTTTCAATATTTTTGATAGAGCGCCTCTGATGTGTCTTGAATAGACAAAACGCGCGTCAGGCGAAGCAAAATTTATTGTCTGGAACTTTGTTGTCATTTGTATTTCATTGAAAGGCTCAATGAGCACTAAGGCAGCAACCATTTTCTGCAACGCTTATGTTGCCAAAACATTGTCCACCTCACATGACAAATATTTTGTTGAACCTGCATACAAAGCACCAAAAAATATTTTTTTCAAGTTCAAGAATCACTATATTGACTGTTTGGCAGTTGAAATAGGCGCTAGTTGTACTAGCAATATTGCCACCTACACAGCTACAACACTGTCTAAGGAGGAAGTTAGTTGCTGAATGCGATTTTGTTATATTTGTGTTTTTTGTTGTTGTGTGGTTTGTTTCGTTGTGACGTTCTTTGTCTACCAAGTTTGTCTTCCTCTTTTTGGTATAATGATATTTAATTACCCCTTTGCTTCCTCCTTTCGCCGAACTGTTCGTGCCAACAATGATGACATTCAATCCGTGTATTGGATTCCCAAATTACGTATAATATCCATTCAAAGAGCGCTACATTGCAGGGTCTTCAAAATATACCACTAAACCTCTTTCAGTTCTGTTGACTTTTAAAAGTACTTACGGCAATAAAAACCAGAAATATTATGAGTGTTGTTATTCTAGAAATGGTGTCAATCAAATGTGGATCATGATGAAATGGTGGATATTCTAAACTCTTAATCAGTTTCCACTTGTAACAGCATCAAAACTTGTTCTATACAAAAAAAGATCGTAGAC
This sequence comes from Arcuatula senhousia, assembly GCA_963971305.1. Classification (NCBI taxonomy): domain Eukaryota; kingdom Metazoa; phylum Mollusca; class Bivalvia; order Mytilida; family Mytilidae; genus Arcuatula; species Arcuatula senhousia. Next base: position 35,156,937 of record OZ020308.1, read on the forward strand.
TGGCTCTCTATTTTAACCTCACTTTCCGTTATGTTGATGATGTCCTTTCACTGAACAATTCTCGATTTGGTAACTTTCTACATCTCGTGGAATTTCCATCTCTTAGATGAGTGCAGATGTTGGTTTGTCATAGGTTTTGTTTTGTCTTTCTATCATATTCCAGAGACTGATTTGGAAATTGACAACGCGACGGGTGTGATTAAGCAGACAGGAACCGCTTACTCTTCCGGAGCACATGGATTCACTCTCATTACAACAAGAGTTTGCGTTATTTATCAATATTCATTAGTTTTTGTGTTTCCGTGTTTTATATGTTGTCCGTTTTTCGTCATGTCCTTGTTTGTGTTTACTGGTTTGTCTCTGCCCTTTCGGACTTTGACATTCAGTGCTTCATTCAGAGAAGTTTAAAAAATTGTTAACGGTCTAACGGTCAATAGCATCATGGACCTTCGATCTAGGTAGCTAGATTTCTCCTCACTTTACACTTCTATTCCACATGAACAACTGAAAACACGATTGACACTACTGATTAAACGCAATCGATTACAATAAAACTTACTTTGTCCTCAATGAGTCAAAAAAAAAAGAACAAATATACAGAAGACTAAATAATAGACATGCGCAATTTTCTTATCAACAACATATTTGTTCAGTTTGGTGTTTGTGTTTGTGTTTTTCAGCAAACATTAGGGATTCAAATGGACACCTTTGCTGGCTGATTTGTTTTTTCATTCGTATGAAGCGGACTCCTTACAATCTGTTCTATATAAAAAAAGATCTTAGACTTGCTCTCTATTTTTACCTCACTTTCCGTTATATTGATGATGTCCTTTCACTGAACAATTTTCGATTTGGCAACTTTCTACATGTCGTGGGATTTCCATCTCTTAGAATAGTGCTGATGTTGGTTTGTCAAAGGTTTTGTTTTGTTTTCCTATCGTTTTCCACACACTGATTTGAAATTGACAACGCGACGGGTGTGCTGAAGCAGACAGGAACCGCTTACTCTTCCGGAGCACATGGATTCACTCTCATTACAACTAGAGTTTGCGTTATTTATCAATATTCAGTAGTTTCCGTGTTTTATATGTTGTCCGTTTTTCGTCATGTCCTTGTTTTTGTTTACTGGTTTTGTCTCTGCCCTTTCGGACTTTGACATTCAGTGCTTCATTCAGAGACGATTTTAAAAACTGTTAACGGTCTAATGACGCAAAGTGAGGTCAATGGCGTCATGGACCTTCAATCTAGGTAGCTAACGACTTTTTGACGAGATAAGAGACGCATCTACCAAAATACACGGCTGTTATTATCCTCACTAATAGAATTTGTTTTCGAGTTGTGTTTAGCTGCTGAATTTTCATTTGTGGTTTTATTATTGGTGCAGTTCCATCAGGTATTTCCCTAAATTCTTTGATAAGAGTACATAGCCTTACTGTTTTTCAAAGCCTAAGGTACAAATGTGTAATTCCATGTCATTTCATCAAGAATACAAAACTACTTTTTAAATGGTAGATTGAATTAAACGAAAACTCAGTTTTACGTTGAACTCTGTTTATATCATTCTTCATCTTTAATATTGGATGTTGAATGCAAGGGGGGAACAGACATACAGCATTGCCCCCTCAAATTACTAAAAATTACAATAGTATATCATCAAAACTTATATAAATTTTATTATCAACTTATATTTATTTATTACTTGTCAATGGAACTAACGCAAGCTGGCGAGTTGTGTTTAGCTGCTGAATTTTCATTTGTGGTTTTATTATTGGTGCAGTTCCATCAGGTATGTCCCTAAATTCTTTGATTAGAGTACATAGCCGTACTGTTTTTCAAAGCCTAAGGTACAAATGTGTAATTCCATGTCATTTCATCAAGAATACAAAACTACTTTTAAATGGTAGATTGATTTAAACGAAAACTCAGTTTTACGTTGAACTCTGTTTATATCATTCTTTATCTTAAATAGACCTCAATGGCTTTGGATGTCGAATGCAAGGGGGAACACACATACAGCATTGCCCCTCAAATTACTTAAAGTTACAATAGTATATCATCAAAACTTATATAAATTTTATTATCAACTTATTAGCTCACCTGACCCGAAGGGTCATGTGAGCTATTGTCATCGTTAAGCGTCCGTCGTCCGTCCGTCCGTTAACTTTTCTTCAAAGATCTTCTTCTCTGAAACCACTGAAGGGATTGCATTGATACTTGATATACATGATCTTTAGGATGTCCTCTACCAAGTTTGTGAATTATATACATGTCGACCAACCAACATGGCCGCCGTTGCTAAAAATAGAACAGGGGGGTCAGACCATTGTTTTTGGCTTATAACTCAAAAAGTATAAGAGATAGAGAAAATCTGAAGCAACTTTCCTTGTTCAGCATCAAAAGCTCTACGAATCTCTCCATTGAGTCGAAGTTGTGAAATGACTCCTTATAGGAGTTATTGCCCTTTAATCATCAAAATTGACCATTTTTGCAGTTTTTGGACTATATCTTGAAAACCGTTAGAGCTAGAGGAAAAGTTAGCACTGCAGAATTGTTAAGCTCATGGAGATCTACAAAAATGATTTCAGGGTCTAAATTGTCAGATCAGCCGTTTAAGAGTTATTCCCCTTTAACTGTTTTCTTCCATTAATTTACACTGATTTTCAAAAATCTTCTTCTCTAAAACCACTGAAGGGATTGCATTGATACTTGGTATACATGATCTTTAGGATGTCCTCTACCAAGTTTGTGAATTATATACATGTTGACCAACCAACATGGCCGCCTTTGCTAAAAATAGAACAGTGGGGTCAGACCATTGTTTTTGGCTTATAACTCAAAAAGTATAAGAGATAGAGAAAATCGGAAGCAACCTTTCATTGTTCAGCATCAAAAGCTCTACGAATTTCTCAATTGAGTCGAAGTTGTGAAACGAATCCTAATAAGAGTTAATGCCCTTTAATCATCAAAATTGACCATTTTTGCAGTTTTAGGACTATATCTTGAAAACCGTTAGGGCTAGAGGAAAAGTTAGCATTTCAGAATTGTTAAGCTTATTGAGATATACAAAAATGAATTCAGGGTCTAAATTGTCAGATCAGCCGTTTAAGAGTTATTCCCCTTTAACTGTTTTTTTCCATTAATTTACACTGATTTTCAAAAATCTTCTTCTCTAAAACCACTGAAGGGATTGCATTGATACTTGGTATACATGATCTTTAGGATGTCCTCTACCAAGTTTGTGAATTATATACATGTCGACTAACCAACATGGCTGCCGTTGCTAAAAATAGAACAGGGGGGTCAGACCATTGTTTTTGGCTTATAACTGAAAAAGTATAAGAGATAGAGAAAATCGGAAGCAACCTTTCATGTTCACCATCAAAAGGTCCTTACAGGAGTTATTTCCTTTTAACTGTATTTTTCTATTAATTTAAACTGATTTCCAAAAATCTTCTCTGAAACCACTGAAAGGATTGTTTTGCAACTTTTTATACTTGAAAGTTTGTGAAATTTATTCAAACTTTGGCATAAGAGATCAGGTGAGCGATTCAGGCTCCTGGGAGCCTCTAGTATTTATTTATTACTTGCCAATGAAAATAACGCAAGCTGGCACATTTCAAAGCTTCCCTGACTATCTTAATCCATTTCAAGTCTTCAGAAGGCTCAACATAAAATTTCGACTTGCTCCATTACGGGCAATGGGACCCCTTTGTAGCTCCGCCTAATCGAAAAGATGTCTAAGGAGCTACGATATTGGAGCTAGTTGTGACCATGTTGGCAAATTTGTAAAATGATGTGTATATTGTTTGTAATTACTTTTCAAGTATTCTTCTATTTGATTGGAATGATTGCATTAAATGATTTTTTTTCATGTTTATTTTTGTATCAAAAATAATAATATTCAAAATTTATTACAAAAAAAATGTAAACATGAGCATTTATACATGTGAAAAAAAAATAATAAAAAAGGATTATATAAATTAAAACTTTTAAAATATATTCTGCATTAAAATTTAACAAAATGTATCTGAATTGATTCGACTTTTTTGAAAGATGCTTGTAATTTTCATTTCATTTTGTTCCTCGACCATTTTTCTGTTTTTTTTTAAATGTCTGAATTTGTTCATTATTTCTAATAATTCAGTGATGTTTTCATCCAATGCAAATCGGTAATACCTCCATAAAAGTCTTAAGCATTTTTCAATGTTACTGGCTGTCTACATGACTGTAGGGCTTCTCCCTCATCATTAGTCTCACATTCTGAGTTGACAAATATGTCATTCTTTGGGTTATTTCAATGAATTCATTTTCTGTCGCAACGTTATTTTCACAATATACATAAAATCCTAAGAGGAGGGGGCCGATGGGTTTATTTCGTTCGTTTCCATTATTGGCAATTTTAGGCATGCTGTACAGTAATACACAGTCAAACTTTTATCCGTGAACAAAAATTTCGCCATATTTCCGTGTTTCGTTATTTGCATTTTTTATTCTTCGTGATTCGTGATCAGGATCCCCCATGATTTGACCCATCACTAGGCACGAATTTCAATGGGGCCAGAAATTCGATGCTTTTTAAAAATAAATTTTAAAATTGACAGATTTGATAACCGCAGTTAAATTTCTTTTTAAAATATACAGAAAAATATGGATGTAAAGTCAAAACTTAACTCTCTAATTACAATTTTTCAAGGAAACTCTCGTTGTCAAAGAGGTGAAATGATCTCGCCAAGTTCTCACGAGAAAGTTCATTATAAACACTACAGGTGAGCTGTGAACCATAGTGATCACAGTAAGTGTTTACTAGTAATTCAAACAATTTATGACGTTGTTTAAGACATTTAAGCTTTACAACACCGAATAGTAAAACAAAATGGTTTTACCTGATTGATTGTTAGTTGTTTAATGTTACGTCGGCGATATTGCAGCCATCATCGGGACATAAACAAGTTGAAATAATTATGTAAATAAAATTTGATATAATAAAACGAAGTCAAAAGACCGTAGATAAAAAAAAACCAGAATGACTAGAAAATAAATAGATACAAGAACAGATTCCAGGTCCCCCGCCCGTTGAACGTTATATTGTTGAAGGGGCATAACTCCAATAATAATGTGTTATTAGATAGAAATTGTTGAATTTCTTAAAATTGTACCCTGATTACCGGTAGTTTCTAAGAAAAGTGTTACGAAAAATTTACCATTGAGCCTATGGGAGAAAAAATGACTCAGTCGTTAAACAGGAAGTAGATGTCAGACTGACCTGAAAATCACTTACACCTTAGGGGACCCCTATAAGAGTCTGCATACAAAATTTCAGAACCTTAGGATTAGTAGTTACTGAGAAAAGTGTTACGAAAAATTTACCATTGAGCCTATGGGAGAAAAAATGACTAAGTCGTTAAACAGGAAGTAGATGTCAGACTGACCTGAAAATCACTTACACCTTGGGGGACCCCTATAGGAGTCTGCATACAAAATTTCAGAACCCTAGGATTAGTAGTTACTGAGAAAAGTGTTAAGAAAAATTTACCATTGAGCCTATGGGAGAAAAAATGACTAAGTCGTTAAACAGGAAGTAGATGTCAGACTGACCTGAAAATCACTTACACCTTGGGAGACCCCTATAGGAGTCTGCATACAAAATTTCAGAACCCTAGGATTAGTAGTTACTGAGAAAAGTGTTAAGAAAAATTTACCATTGAGCCTATGGGAGAAAAAATGACTAAGTCGTTAAACAGGAAGTAGATGTCAGACTGACCTGAAAATCACTTACACCTTAGGGGACCCCTATAGGAGTCTGCATACAAAATTTCAGAACCCTAAGATAAGTAGTTACTGAGAAAAGTGTTACGAAAAATTTACCATTGAGCCTATGGGAGAAAAAATGACTAAGTCGTTAAACAGGAAGTAGATGTCAGACTGACCTGAAAATCACTTACACCTTGGGTGACCCCTATAGGAGTCTGCATACAAAATTTCAGAACCCTAGGATTAGTAGTTACTGAGAAAAGTGTTACGAAAAATTTACCATTGAGCCTATGGGAGAAAAAATGACTAAGTACTGACCTGAAAATCACTTACACCTTGGGGGACCCCTATAGGAGTCTGCATACAAAATTTCAGAACCCTAGGATTAGTAGTTACTGAGAAAAGTGTTACCAAAAAAAGTGTGACGGACGCACGGACGGACGGACACCGGCATTTCCAAGTTCTCGCTCCGCGTTGCGGCGGGGGACAAAAATAATTATCTAAAATTAACACACTAAAAATAAAACCATTTACAGCGATAGCAAAAAAGAACTTAACAAAAGAGCTAAAGATTAATTATAATAGCAACAAAAGAACTTACAAATGGTGATTTTATTTAAAGAATAATAATTTTGAGTACTGACCAATTTCTTTTAAAAATGATAAAATGGCATCGGCTGGGATGCCGTTGAACAAATCGTGCAAAGATGAACAGTTGAAATACTTCATACGAATTGGAGCCAGATCAACACAGTCCAGGAGAACATGCCTCAAAGAATACTGCGAGTCACAAGGGATGCACATCGGAACCTCCTTCCCTTGTGTCATCAAGTAGCCAATACTGACTCTAGAATGACCAATACGGCATCTAGTGATGACCACTTGATCTCGACGGCATCGGAATGAAGCATGCCTCTCCCCAAGCTATGGCTTGAGCTCATGACGTTTGTTGTGCTCAGCGGCAGCCCAAACCTCGTCCCATAAACTTTGAAGATATAATCGGATTGTATTTCTACAATCCGAATAAGGAATAAAACATTTGGATATTGGATTCCGAAGGGCTTCCTTCGCAACCCTGTCCACGACTGAATTCCCATGAATACCAGTATGACTGGGCACCCATAGGAAAATCAATTACACGCCACCTCTAATCAATTGATGAACTATATATACAATTGGGTTTTTAAAATTATAGTTCACAATTGCTTGAAGACAAGAGAAAGAATCGGAACAAACAAAGAATTGAGAGTGTTCTGAAGCATCAATAAGCCTGAGGGCTAACATGATGGATCTTGTTTCAGCTGTAAAAATGAAAGCAGTAGGCGTTGCGTAGAAATGGGACATAAGACAGCAGCAGCAACACTATCACCATCTTTAGAGCCATCTGTATATACTGTTGAAAAATCAGGATATTTGGATTTAATTTCGCAATAATCTTGTTGTATAAGCAGATAATTTGTTTCAGACTTTTTATGTTTACAGAGATCAAAAATAAATTCAGGCTTTAAGAGTTCCCAGGGTGGAACTCTCAAAGGCTTGGCAGGTTTTATAGTTTCTAAATCAATCTTCAGATTAGTCAGGTGAGGTTCGAATCGAATACCAAAAGGAGGAGTTTTGTTTTCATGTTTTTCATACATATTCATAAGAGGTGGTTTAAAACACAGTCGTGGGCAGGGTTGTTTGGAAAGGCTTTTAATTTGGTGGAATATAAGATTCCGAAGGGCTTCCTTCGCAACCCTGTCCATGACGGAATTCCCATGAATACCAGTATGACTGGGCACCCATAGGAAAATCAATTCCACGCCACCTCTAATCAATTGATGAACTATATATACAATTGGGTTTTTAAAATTATAGTTCACAATTGCTTGAAGACAAGAGAAAGAATCGGAACAAACAAAGAATTGAGAGTATTCTGAAGCATCAATAAGCCTGAGGGCTAACATGATGGATCTTGTTTCAGCTGTAAAAATGAAAGCAGTAGGCGTTGCGTAGAAATGGGACATAAGACAGCAGCAGCAACACTATCATCATCTTTAGAGCCATCTGTATATACTGTTGAAAAATCAGGATATTTGGATTTAATTTCGCAATAATCTTATTGTATAAGCAGATAATTTGTTTCAGACTTTTTATGTTTACAGAGATCAAAAATAAATTTAGGCTTTAAGAGTTCCCAGGGTGGAACTCTCAAAGGCTTGACAGGTTTTATAGTTTCTAAATCAATCTTCAGATTAGTCAGGTGAGGTTCGATTCGAATACCAAAAGGTGGAGTTTTGTTTTCATGTTTTTCATACATATTCATAAGAGGTGGTTTAAAACACAGTCGTGGGCAGGGTTGTTTGGAAAGGCTTTTAATTTGGTGGCATATTGCAAGCCGAGTTTAATTCTGCGATGCTTCAGGGATGGCTCATTCGCCTCTGCATACAGACTCTTAATGGGGAATGTCCTGTATGCACCAAGACAGAGTCGCAATCCCTAATGATGAACAGCGTCTAAAATCTGTAAATAAGACTTTTTTCGCAGACCCATAAATAATTGAACCATAATCCAATTTCGACCTAACAATGGACCTATACAAATTTAAAAGAACTGATTTATCAGCTCCCCAGTCAGTACTAATTTTCCGCCCCTACCCACCTCTCCCCTTTTTCCTGTGGTTCTTCAAAATTTACCGGTCCTTTGTTTCCTACCCCATCTCCATATTTCATTTATCATCATCATTTCATGTTCTTTTTATCATCCTTTTCATGTTCATCGCCTGTAAATAACCTATATAGCGTTGCACGGGCGTAAAACACCAACTCACTCACTCACCCCAGTCAGTACTAGAAACAACTTTTAAAACATCAAGAGCTTTTAGGCATCTTGATTTAAACATTTTGATATGGGGGAGAAAGGTAAGTTTTCTGTCAAAAAGGACGCCAAGAAATTTTGCTTGTTCAACTTATATAAAAAGAGATCTGGGTTAGGATGAAGTTTTCGTTTCTTACAAAAATGCATAGCAACAGTTTTACTCTCTGAAAATTTGAAACCATTTTCAGAGGCCCATTTTTCAATCCGTTTAAGGCACAGCTGTAATTGCCTTTCAATGGTATTCATGTTTTTTGCACTGTAGCATATTACATGTATTAAAAAGTAATCAACATATAAAGGACCTTCTATATTATCTTGGAGAACTTTGGCAATACTATTTATTTTTATACTAAAGAGAGTGATCGAAAGGATGCTACCCTGAAGCACACCCATTTCTTGATCAAACTCCTCAGAAAACGTCTTAATATGATTAGGGCCCTGCATTTTAAGCGAGCATCGAAAATCTATATACCTTTTAAAAATAAATCAATGTGCTCGACCGGCTAATTATATAAGTGTAACGTAAAGAAGGAACTTAAAAAAAAAGGAATTAGGTAGTAGGCAAATCTGACCCCACCCAAACCAAATCATATACACTTGAGAAAGTTGTTGTTAAAATATCTGGGATCAACAACTACTTATTAAAAAAATCAATTTAATATTTGTGCAAATAATAAATGCTGTAACATTCTGGGACGACATTTAGCGGGGACGAAATTATCCCTTTTATAGATTACGTGACGTCATTTCCTTGTCAGAGTATTTCGCGCTTCTTCAGCAGACCAAAACAATATTCAGATTCTGTCAGGTTTTGTGAGATTTTCTGAGTATCAGTGTTTTATTTGAAGCATTGGTAACAGAAGGTACATTTAGAAACCTGGTGGAAAAACGGTGAAGTAAAAATATCATGCAGGATTGAGGAGAAAGAATGAAACCCCAAAGGATGGGACCCTTCTTTCATTTTCTAGTAAGAACCTTTTATTTATGTTATTATTATGAGTAGGTTTTATTCAGTAAATTTATGTATTTCTTTATCTTACTTGGCAAAAACTAGGTCAGTATCATGCATTTGGTATGACTAGTCAATGGGACGATGTTGCCTAAAGCTAGCTCGGTAATTTCCGGAAAATGGTTTTTCAGCGGAAAAGACCGAATGGTGTTTCAATAAAAATCTGTGTGTAAAAATAAACAAGTGGATGAATGAGGGTTTTATCACTGTTTTTGAATTTCTATTTTTTTATTTTTGCATAACAGATTATGATGTATTTTTTGTAAGCCAAGAGGGTTGATTGTTTTACTTGCTCCGTGGAAATTAATTTTTTCACTCCGTAAAAGTAAACCTGTTCCGGTTTTATTGTCAGTATATTTCTGGCACATCTCAAAACATGCACAATGCTGTAGGGCTCGCATCTGCGATGCTCGCTATTAACTTTAACATTGAAGTGTCTGTCAGAAAGAAAGTCAGCCAAGAAAGTGGGCAACCTTCCTTTCAACCCCATATCAGAAATGTCCTTTAAAATACCATACTTCCATGTGGTGTCATAAGCTTTTTCGAGATCGAAAAAGATAGACACCACATGTTCGTTCTTCGCAAATGCATTTCGAAGAAAAGACTCAAAACGGAGCAAATGATCAAGCGTGCTCCTTCCTTGGCGGAATCCACACTGCATATTCGAAATGAGTCAATTGGACTCCAGGAACCAAACGAGCCGATCATTGATCATGCGTTCTAAAGTCTTGCAGACACAACTTGTCAAGGCTATCGGACGATAGTTGGAAGCATCCGTGTGATCCTTTCCCGGCTGAGTGAGTGAGTGAGTGAGTTGGTGTTTTACGCCCGTGCAACGCTATATAGGTTATTTACAGGCGATGAACATGAAAAGGGTGATAAAATGAACATGAAATGATGATGATAAATGAAATATGGGGATGGGGTGGGAAACAAAGGACCGGTAAATTTTGAAGAACCACAGGAAAAGGGGAGATGTGGGTAGGGGCGGAAAATTTAGCCAATGTGGTGCACTACTTGGCGGTCCACAAAGGGGTCTTTTACGTGCATGGAGCGTGGCACTCTCCACACACGTTGGCCCACTATGGTCGGCGGTCAGGTTTTCCGTATTATAGACCTGACAACCCCCGCGGACGAGGGCTACCCTATTCAGCCACCTAGGGTACACACTTGGTCGCTCTGTGGGCTGAGCACTGACCCGACGTCAGAATCCCAAGAACCTTAGTCGCCTCTTACGACAAGCTAGGCTCTGCTGCGGGCCTATTCGCCACCCGGGCCCCGCACGGGACCTGAGAGATAGGAACAACAGTGGCAAGCTTCCATATTTCGGGCAATTTTCCATTTATCCATATATCATTCATTAAATTTTGAAGAGTCTTCATCATGTGTTCATCGATATATAAAGGAAGATGTTTTAAAAGTTGATAGTGGATGCTATCAGGGCCACATGCAGTAACATGGGCTTTACTTAGGGAAGTTTTAAGTTCATCTTAAGAGAAAGGAGAATTGTGGCTCTCAGAATTTTCTGAGTTGAAGTTCAGTTTTGTTTTTCAGCTGCTCTTTTGAATTTTTAAAAGTCAAGTTTGTAATTAGATGAAGATGAATGTTTAGCAAAAGTCTCAGCTAATTTGTTGGCAATGTCCTTTTCAGATGTTTAAGTGGAATTGCCAACGTTCAGATGTTTAACTAAGGATTTAGAGTTTTTACCTTTGAGTTTTTGTATGAAATTCCAAATTTTATTTATAGGAGTTCGTGAAGTTAAACCAGATACAAAATTTCTCCAGGATGTTTTATGGATTGTCTACAAGTTCGTCTAGCCTTCGCCCGAAAAATTCTATAATTACTCAAATTTTCTTTCGTTTGGTGTTTGCCAAATTGTTTTTGAGCTTTATTTCTATCGTCGATAGCCTTGTCACACTTGTCTGTGAACCAAAGTTTAAAGAGTTCTTTAGGTGTTGCCGAGGTCATAGGGATGGTTTCATTAGCTATAGATATAAGAATTTGATTAAATGTTGTTATTGGTTCTTGGTCCTGATTAAAAAGTTCTGGTCTTAATTTTTCCGAACAAAGTATTGAAAATTTTTCAAATCGGCCTTCTCTAATTTATAGCGAGAAATTCTTTGTTCAGGTTCACCAATAAGATCTTTTAATATAGTAGGAAAGTGATCACTTCCACAGAGATCATCATGGACTTGCCATGAGAAGTCTGTTAAAAGAGGAGGATCACATATTGAGAGATCAATTGATGAGTATGTTCCATTGCCAGAATGTAAAAATGTAGAAGAACCGTCATTAAAGATGCAAAGATATTCTTCTTTTAAAAATTTCTCAATCTTTTTACCCTTATCATTCAAGTTAGCACTGCCCCATAATGGGTTGTGGGCATTGAAGTCCCCAATTAACATGTTTGGAGCAGGAAGCTGATCTGTAAGATTTTGAAGTTGTGCTAAAGTTAATGTATCATTTAGTGGTATATAAACTGAACATAGAGTTATTGTTTGATGTAATGAAACTGTCACGGCAACTGCTGGAAGATCGGTAGTCAAAGGAATCGAACTATGGAGAATACGATCCTTAACTAAGATGGGGGATCCGCCAGAAGCTCGCTCTGTGCTAAAAAATGTGTTATACATAGAAAAAACCCTTCAAGGAAATTGTGTCAGTTTCCATGAGGTGCGTTTCCTGAAGACAAAAGACAGTTGGATCGAAAGACTGCACTTAGAGATGTAATTCAAGAAAGTTGGCCTAAAGTCCTCGGCAATTCCATTGAATAATGGTACTCATTTTGGAGTCTGTATAGGATCAGAAAGTCTACCGAGTGATCGCCTACGTCTGTGTGGAGACTGGCTCTGTGAACGGTCGACAGGTGTTTCAGATAGATTCATATCAAACTCCGTGTAGTCAGCAAGAGAGCCAAAACGATTATGCATTAAAATCGTTCAGCTTGGATCGAGATGTTAATGTCGACGTCTGCTGTGACGAATTCTGTCGTCTATCCGACTGTGAGGATCGCTACTGTCTGTTCGAAGTTTGAGAAGCAGACAATGACCTTGAGGAATACTGTTTTTTCTTTGACGAAGAAGTTGAAGAAGAGGGCTATGATTGGGAACTATGGCAGGAGCACCAAATTCAGCCCAAGATGTGGTGTATAAAACAATGTCTCATCGACCACTGAATCGTTGTTTGGACCTGCTGAGAACTTTCGTGGAGGGGGTTCAGAATCATCCAATCCTTTCCATGGTTTTTTTCTGTATCTGACAAAACCTATCAAAACAGTCGGCACCAAACATCCATCCATTGGTATTTAATGTACAGGGCTTTAATTCACCCTCCAGCCAGGTGTACATAGTTTGGTAACCAAATGTCCTGGAGGGTTTAGCAGCCTCCGCGTACGACCTGGATTGTGTAGTATCACTCGAGACAGAGACTTGACGACGAGCTTCCCGATATGAAATGTTTTTTCCGCTTTAATTTTTTGATTTGTTTTTCATGTAAAAGAACGAGACATTGTTTGGATGAAGAAAGGTGGTCAGCGCTACAGTTAACACATTTTTAATCGTTGAAACAACTGAAATCTGAATGGCCTTCCTGTGCACACTTTACACATCTTTTCTTTCCGTTGCTAAAACGTTGACATTTGAAACAGCGAAGAGGATTTTGAACAAAGATGTCTACAGACACTCAAAAATAGCATAGATTTAAATGACTTGGTGGAACAGCTGAATTGAAAATAATTAGGTAAGTATTTAATTTAGTATTTTTGTTGTCGTCTCTTTTAGTGAATCTTTTGACTTGGATGACACCTTGTTAATTAATTAATGGTACATTTTTACAATTAACACACTTACAACCTGGACCACAAAACCCTTCTGTACCTTTCCTACATTTACATCTATTTGTCAAACAACCACAACCCTTGGTGTACCACTGAACTCTCTTTCAACTTGCTGAAAATTGATAGCTTAATCCCAAACACATATTAATTTATTAGAATCAATTTCCCACCCAAAATCTGAAAGAATGCCAAAAGAAATATTATTTTGCATGCTCTGTTTCCAATAATTAAAAACCCAACAACAACGCTTAAAATGTAGCTTCAGAGCGTCTGGATTTGGCATCATTTCAACCTCTGAGACAATGCGTTCCCATTGTTTTTCTCTAATTTCTGTAAGAAAAGAAACATGTTTTTGAAACTCAATGGCAAAAATGTTGTGCAGTGCTTGCTTAAATAAAATGAACCAATCAATCTGTAATAAGACAAAAGAATATCTTGTGAGGTTACATCTGTAAAGTTTTCATTATGAATAATTAAAAGATGAGTTTTTTTCTGAAAATATCAAAAAATGATTTCTTTCCAAAGCCTATAAAACAAAATCACAGCCACTGAAAATATATACCAACTGTAAATAAGCTAGAACTTGAGAAACATTCTGTAGTTGAAGATCATTTAGAATAAGCCCAGTCAGTACATTCATACTAAGAAAGGTGCATTCATAGGGTGTATCTTTTAGCTGAATGGATTTTATTACAGACATAACAATGGGCAATCCAAGGACAAATATATCTGTGTCAGACTCGATCTGTATTGGAAACAGCTGCATGCAACCAAACTCTTGTATCAGCTTCCTCGTGATTACCATAGGCCAACTCATAATCTACAGTCTTACCATGAGAAGCAGAACATGCCTTGTCTTTCTTTGTCATCCCCATCAAAACCATCAGCTAATAAAAAACAATATATTCTGCTGAAACTTATCAGATGCTAAAGAAAGAAAGAAAGATTACAAAAAAATAACCAAAAGTCTCTTCTGTTGTCGAATTGCAATAAAGTTTCTGAAATTAGAAGGAAGGACAGTGTCTGATGATATGAAAGTATATATGACTGGTCCTTGGACAACTGTGTCTCTTCTACTTCTCTCGATGTCTTTAGGGCTTACACCATTCCTGTTAGGATTATCTAAAACTAAATGAACTTCACTAGCATGAAATTGTTGAACAGATCTGATAACCCATCGCTGAAACAAAAATTCATCATATTGCCCAAATGTCCTGTGAGTAGGAAGAGGATTAGAATTTATAATAAACATACCATCTATAACAAAAGATGAAGACTTATTAGAATCAAGATCAGGTAATTAAGAATAAAAGGCTTCAGAATATAGACCTTTGAAGACAGACACTGTGGAAGACTTTTGTCCCTTTTCTAGTATACCTTCAGCATTACATAAAGCTCTAGGTAGCTGAAGAAACTGGTCAAGATCTTTGACAGCACTACCTGAATGTTTCGAAAAAGCAATTTTTTCTGCGCCAACAAGAGATAAAAGTCTTCTGATCTTGTATTTCTTTCCTTTGTTTGTGGACAGTCACTTTCTCAGGAGCAAAAGTTTCAAGTTTACGTTTCTTTCTTTTTGGAGGCTTAGTAGCTGAAACAGAAGATTTAAGGAGATAACATGTCAAAAAGTTCTAGATCATCACCATATTTCCTGTTATTTGTCAAGCTGTCCGTCTGTTCAGAATTTGTCTCAGTGCCTGAAAAAATGTGATGCAAGTTTTTGTTACTGTTACAGACATGACAGACAAACAAAGAAGATTTTAAATTAGTGATATATTCTAAAATGATTTTCTTAGCTGTATTAATGTGGGACTTGCTAGTTTCTAGTCCCGTGCGGGACCCGGGTGGCGAATAGGCCCGCAGCAGAGCCTAGCTTGTCGTAAGAGGCGACTAAGGGTCTTGGGATTCTGACGTCGGGTCAGTGCTCAGCCCACAGAGCGACCAAGTGTGTACCCTAGGTGGCTGAAGGGTCTTGGGATTCTGACGTCGGGTCAGTGCTCAGCCCACAGAGCGACCAAGTGTGTACCCTAGGTGGCTGAATAGGGTAGCCCTCGTCCGCGGGGGTTGTCAGGTCTATAATACGGAAACCCTGACCGCCGACCATAGTGGGCCAACGTGTGTGGAGAGTGCCACGCTTCATGCACGTAAAAGACCCCTTTGTGGACCGCCCAGTAGTGCACCACATAGGCTAAATTTTCCGACCCTACCCACCTCTCCCCTATTTCCTGTGGTTCTTCAAAATTTACCGTTCCTTTGTGTCCCACCCCATCCCCATATTTCATTTATCATCATCATTTCATGTTCATTTTATCATCTTTTTCATGTTCATCGCCTGTAAATAACCTATATAGCGTTGCACGGGCGTAAAACACCAACTCACTCACTCACTCACGCTAGTTTCTCTATGGTAAAACTTATCATCTCTTTCCATGATAAGCTCAGATTTTATGTTATGGATGGTCTTTGCTCTCTATGGAAAATAAAAAGTAAGTGTGGCTAAAGATGTCTGGCTGAAAGAATTCAAAGCATTTTTTGATTTGAGGTTGATCTCCATCTCGTGTACCTCGTCTAAAGCAACAGAAAACCTGTCTTTGCCTGAAATTGAAGCAGAAAGCAGCCACTAGATAAATGAAGAACAGATTCTGGAAAAGTATGAAGGTAAACAAGATGGTACGGAATAAAACGTTGGTAGTTCTGCCTGTCAAAAGCATGAAAAAGACAGACTAGCTTTTTTCAGAGAAACATTCCTTAAATGCCAGTTCCTGCTACGAATGGCAAATAAAGTTCAAGGTAAGACATGAAGTCTACATGGATAAAGTTATCCCAAAATGAAAAAGTTTGGTTTTCAGATGCAGTCTGCAATCTCCATTGCTGAAATTCCAAAAGTAATTCATTATTAAATGCAGAGAAAACTTTCTCTTTGAACTGCCATATCTCATCATGAACCTGTCTGTCAGGAACATCATCGCTGTCCGGCTGTGTTTCAGTCCTGTCAGAAAAAATATCTGAAAGAACAGAAGAAATTTCAATGTCAAATGATTGATCTAGAGCTGAAGACTTAAAAGCATAAAAAGAAGATATCTGATGCCTTAAGATTGCTTCCCAAGCTTGTACAAAAAAACATATGATAAATGGCAAATTTAGAGCACTCTGTAAGAACTTTCAAAGTGGCTCCTCTGTGATGTTTTGATGCCAACTCTTTCAAACCAGCATCAAAATAAATCTTTATAAATACTGTCAAAACATTTTTTAAAATGTGCCAATCACCAGGGTATGGAAAAACCCAATCATGATTGCTTCCATACTCTGATTTTAGCGTTATCAAATGGTCATAACTTTTGCTTTCCCCTTGAATGACAACGAAATCTGTTGATATTTCAACCTGAAATTTATCAAATAAAATGTTAATGACTTTTAACACTGTATCCTTACTGTCTGCTGTCTCATCTCGAATGGCCACAGAGGTGAACTCAGACTTTTCTGTTTCTTTTTCTGGAAAAGAAAAAAATGTTTTTAGACCAGACAAAACAATATTGTCACCATGAAAAGAGGATTTCGTGAAACCGTAGTTTGTCATATTAAGATTAAACTGTGACCATTCAGCAGCTTCTAAATCTGCTTCCTCTAAATCTAAAAGGGTTAAATGAGAAAATTTATTTTGATTAGCACTTGGAGGCGGACCAACATTGTCAACAGGATTAACAAGATTATTGATCAGGCTGATGTCAAGCTTTCTGTTTCTGTTTTATTACATACTGTGTTTTGTCTGTCTGAAATAATTGTCTCTGTCTGTTCGTCTGTTAGTATACTTTGCTTGGGAACAACTGTCTGTATGGTGGTACCATGGAATCCACCTTTATCCTTACCAGCACCTACAACGGCATATGAAAAGTTCTTGTCTAGATTGTCAAAGGAAGCAATAGTGAATCGATTAGACGAAAGGTGTCTCTGTTGCTGCTCTAATTCAAGACAACGACGAGTAATGAAACGCTTCAAAGAATCTTTAGAAATACCTGCGCCAAATCGAGCATTTATTACCAGAAGCAAATGGAAGAGTAAGAAAACTTGTCAGATAAATCGGTCAATAGAAGATGCAAAGGCTCAACACACTGAGGATTCTGTAAATTAAAAACACAAATAGCTGTAAAGAGCCTAGGAAACATTATAGAAACATTAAATTGTGTCTGTGTCTCAACATAATGAAACTCCCATGAGAAGTTGCCTTTTGGTTCTTATCTTCTTTGTCTGTAGAAGTAATCCTAAATAAAAAGTTCCAAAGAAAAGGATGATTTTTTAAAATTTCATCTTTACAACTAAATTTATCAATATCAGGCAATCTATCTGTTTTAATTCTGTCTGAAACATAGAGCTTAACACAATTCCTAAGAATGTGAGAAGCATGTTCTAAGCTTGCATGTGACTTGTTAAGCTTCATACTTTCTAGAATGGATTATGAAAGTTTTTCCTTTAATTTAAGGTTTTCCTTATCTAATAAGGAGATCTGACGCTCAGACTTTCTAGCATTTAAAAGTAGAGAATGACAAATGGATAAAAGATTTGAACCATTCCTATAAATCATGCGTCCTAGATTCCTTTTAACGGGGGCATGAAACAGGAGTGCTCTGCCGGGGCGTGCCTTCGGCGTTGAAAGTATCCGCTGGGGGGAGTGCAACAATCTGGAAAAATAATTTTCAAGATTAACAGTAATTTTAAAATCATGAATATTTTTATCTAAAAGAAATTTATACTTTTCATGTAATTCTGGTAAAAGAAGGGAAACATCACCCTCAAACGATTTCACAACAAATCGTAAAATTTGCTGAAAAGTAAAAATGGGATGTGTGCCCCAGGTGGTTGAATGGGGCAGCCCTGACATCGAGAGATGCGGGGTCGTCAGGCGATAATGCGGAAAACCTGACCGCAAACCATAGTGGTGCACCGTGTTGGGGAAAAATGTCACGTTCCTCGCACGTTTAAGAACCCTGCTGCAGGTCTCGGTAAGAGTAGGACCCGTAGGATCCCCATGCAGGAGGCTAAATTTCCCGTCCCTACTCATAATTCCTTTTTCCAGTGGCAGTCAAAACTATCCTACCCGATTCGCCTTGTGTCCCTATTTCCTCCACTTCATCATCATTTCATGTTCATTGTATCACCCCTTTTCATGTTCATCGTCTGTAAATAACCTATATAGCATTGCACGGGCGTAAAACACCAACTCACTCACTCACTCACTCAAAACAAACATAAACAAACCGCAATTCAAAAAATCACAACGGAAAACAGCAAGCAGTCCTCAACATGACCATAGGTCACTGCTTACTGTCTTGCATTGGCCCAAGACTTATAATACAATACAAAAGTATCAAAACCAATCCCTAAATCATCAACGAAAGACGCATGTATTTTTTTCAATTATAACAACTTGTCTTCTGTCTTGATTGTGAAATAAGAAACTACAATACACATGCATCTTGTTCAGCAAACAATATATGGGGTTTTCTATATCACTCCACGGTCAACTTACCAATTTTAACACTGCTTCAGATGTAACTCATTGCTGTACATAACACTACTTCTTCACCACGGGCTTCTGATCTGATCATCGTCTCTTTCACAAGTTTTATAATTCCTTTCTTTCAAACGCACATATGACGGAGAGCAGATTGAAAAAAAGTTACACGGATCAGGGAAAGGGATGCAAATCCCGTGTTTTCTAACACCAAAATAGGCGTAAGCACACATGAAGAAAAGTAACAGGGGTCAGGGAAAGGGTTTTCTAACACCAAAATAGACGTAAGCACACATGAAGCAAAGTAACACGAATCAGGGAAAGGGATGCAAATCCCGTGTTTTCTAACACCAAAATAGACGGTCCCGTGCGGGGCCCAGGAGGCGAATAGGCCCGCAGTAGCGCTAAGCTTGTCGGTAAAAGTCCACTAAAGAGCGCTCAGAAACCTGACATCGGGGTCAGGCCGCTTTGCCCACAAAGCGACTGGAATGTGTGCCCCAGGTGGTTGAATGGGACAGCCCTGACATCGAGAGATGCGGGGTCGTCAGGCGATAATGCGGAAAACCTGACTGCAAACCATAGTGGTGCACCGTGTTGGGAAAAATGTAACGTTCCTCGCACGTTAAAGAACCCTGCTGCAGGTCTCGGTAAGAGTAGGTTGGACCCGTAGGATCCCATGCAGGAGGCAAAATTCCCTTCCCTACCCATCATTCCTTTTTCCAGTGGCAGTCAAAACTCTCCTACCCGATTGGCGTTGTGTCCCCATTTCCACCACTTTATCATCATTTCATGTTCATTGTATCACCACTTTCATGTTCATCTCCCGGATATAGCCGAAATCGCGCTGCTTGGGAGTAAAGCAATAACTAACTAACTAACCAAAATAGACGTAAGCACACATGAACAATAAAAAGTAACACGAATCAGGGAAAGGGATGCAAATCCCTGTTTTCTAACACCAAAATAGACGTAAGCACACATGAAAAAATGTATCACGAACCAGGAGGGTGTGGATGTAGGAGTCCTCAATTCTGTTTTCTGTAATTTTTTTGCCTTTTTTTCTCTATTCTCTAAAGGGTTTTGTCATTTTTCACATTATTTGTATTCTGTAAGGGTCATTATTCTCTGTTCTTTAGTTTTTGGGGTCATTATTCTTTATATCATTTAACTTTTTAGGCCATTATTCTCAAATCTGTAAAACCCCATCCACACCCTCAATCAGGGAAAGAGGTGCAAATCCCGTGTTTACTAACACTAATAAAGACGTAAGCACGCATGAGGCCAAGTAACACGGATCAGGGAAAGGGATGCAAATCTCGTGTTTTCTAACACCAAAATTGACGTAGGCACACATGAAGCAAAGTAACACGAATGATGGAAAGGGGTGCAAATCCCGTGTTTACTAACACCAAAATAGACGTAAGCACACATGAAGCAAAGTAACACGAATCAGGGAAAGGGGTGCAAATCCCGTGTTTTCTAACACCAAAATAGACGTAAGCACACATGAAGCAGGAACAAATTAAAATTATGTGTTTATATAAAATTCATTATATTTAAATCAAATAAATGTTTTCCTTTCAATGCTGAGAATTTTCTGAACGTATATGGAAAATTGTCGATGCCACATGTTAAATTAAAGTTGGGGTCTGCTCTATGATAAAAGAAATGTGCTGCATATAAGAGCTGCTGCTTTTAACATATTAACCACATATACCACAATTCATGTTTTTTTTCAATTATAACAACTTGTCTTCTGTCTTGATTGTGAAATAAACTACAATACACATGCATCTTGTTCAGCAAACAATATATGTTTTTTTTTTATATCACTCCACGGTCAACTTACCATTTTTAACACTGCTTCAGGTGTAACTCATTGCTGTACATAACACTACTTCTTCACCATGGGCTTCTGATCTGATCATTGTCTCTTTCACAAGTTTTATAATTCCTTTCAAACGCACACATGACGGAGAGCAGATTGAAGCCAAGTAACACGGATCAGGGAAAGGGATGCAAATCCCGTGTTTTCTAACACCAAAATTGACGTAGGCACTTATGAAGCAAAGAAACACGAATTAGGGAAAGGGGTGCAAATCCCGTGTTTACTAACACCAAAATAGACGTAAGCACACATGAAGCAAAGTAACACGAATCAGGGAAAGGGGTGCAAATCCCGTGTTTTCTAACACCAAAATAGACGTAAGCACACATGAAGCAAAGTAACACGAATTAGGAAAAGGGGTGCAAATCCAGTGTTTTTTTAACACCAAAATAGACGTAAGCACACATGAAACAGGAACAAATAAAAATTATGTGTTTATATAAAATTCATTATATTTAAATCAAATAAATGTTTTCCTTTCAATTATGAATTCAACTTTTATTAACTTTCCTTACAAGAAAGAGGGGTATACCCGCGGAATCCAAAAGCTTTAAAATAAAAACTGATATCCCCGTTACTAAGCTTAGGTATATCTTCAGATAACAGCGGGGTAACGGCCTACGTTATTAGTAAAATACAGAATTCTGAACGGAGAGAAGGAATGAAAGATACGACCTTGTGCACCCATTTTACCACCATTCAGATTGATCGGTTGCGTTTTACACCAACTTTTAACAAGTTACACTAAACAAGAGTTTTGCTAACACACCTATGAGCATTAAGAAACTATAAAAAGCTTTTAGATTTGCGGACAGAATTTAAATATTCCAGTGTTTAATTATACTGCTGCTACACCGACGATTGTAGAATATATCCGAAGGAACTTGAGATAAAGGACACTACAGATTCAAGGAGGTCCGCTTCATATCTGGATCTATTTCTCGAAATTGACACACAAGGAAGGCTTTGTACAAAGCTCTATGACAAACGTGATGACTTCAACTTTCCCTTTCTGTGTAGCAACA
Source organism: Arcuatula senhousia (assembly GCA_963971305.1). Taxonomy (NCBI): domain Eukaryota; kingdom Metazoa; phylum Mollusca; class Bivalvia; order Mytilida; family Mytilidae; genus Arcuatula; species Arcuatula senhousia. Next base: position 35,178,807 of record OZ020308.1, read on the forward strand.
TTCCGTCCGCTCCAGCATATGGAGTTTACGTATCACAATTGATTCGCTATTCCAGAGCATGTGGGGAGTACAACGACTTCCTTGATAGAGCCGCACGGCTGACAAGCAAACTGTTAACACAGTGGTACGTTGCTCCTAGGTTGTTGGCATCACTCAAGAAATTTTACAGACGACATCACGTGCTTGTATACAAATACGGGATTTCTATCTCTCAGATGAGCACAGATGTTGGTTTGACATAGAGTTTTGTAATGTCATCCTTTCCGGATTTGACCAACACTTAATCGATCTTTGGCAACGTGACGGGTGTGCTATAGCAGTTAGTTAGTTAGTTATTGCTTTACTCCCAAGCAGCACGATTTCGGCTATATTCGGGAGATGAACATGAAAATGGTGATATGATGATGAAGTGGAGGAAATGGGGACACAAGGCCAATCGGGTAGGAGAAGCAAAGGTGTACCAAAGGGGTAATCAGTATCAAAGAGTTTTGCCTGCCACTGAAAAAAAGGAGTGATGGGTAGGGACGGGAAATTTTGCCTCCTGCATGGGGATCCTATGGGTCCTACTCTTATCGACACCTGCAGCAGGGTTCTTTAACGTGCGAGGAACGTGACATTTTTCCCAACACGGTGCACCACTATGGATTGCGGTCAGGTTTTCCGCATTATCGCCTGGCGACCCCGCATCTCTCGATGTCAGGGCTGCCCCATTCATCCACCTGGGGCACACATCCCAGTCGCTATGTGGGCAAAGCGGCCTGACCCCGATGTCAGGTTTCTGAGCGCTCTTTAGTGGACTTTTACCGACAAGCTTAGCGCTGCTGCGGGCCTATTCGCCTCCCGGGCCCCGCACGGGACGGTGTGCTATAGCAAGCAGGAACTGCTTACTCTTCCGGAGCACCTGAGTTCACTCTCGTTTCGATTTGAGTTCGCGTTGCTGAATGCGGTTTTGTTGTTATGTGTGTGTGTGTTCCATGTTATGTGGTTTGTTTTGTTGTGATGATTTTTTCACACCTTTGCTTCTATTACACCGTTTGTAGCGTTAGAGTCCCGTGCGGGGCCCGGGAGGCGAATAGGCCCGCAGCAGCGCTAAGCTTGTCGGTAAAAGTCCACTAAAGAGCGCTCAGAAACCTGACATCGGGGTCAGGCCGCTTTGCCCACAAAGCGACTGGGATGTGTGCCCCAGGTAGTTGAATGGGGCAGCCCTGACATCGAGAGATGCGGGGTCGTCAGGCGATAATGCGGAAAACCTGACCGCAATTCATAGTGGTGCACCGTGTTGGGAAAAATGTCACGTTCCTCGCACGTTAAAGAACCCTGTTGCAGGTCTCGGTAAGAGTAGGACCCGTAGGATCCCCATGCAGGAGGCTAAATTTCCCGTCCCTACCCATTACTCCTTTTTCCATTGGCAGTCAAAAATCTCCAACCCGATTGGCCTTGTGTCCCCATTCCCTCCACTTCATCATCATTTCATGTTCATTGCATCATCATTTTCATGTTCATCTCCCGGATATAGCCGAAATCGTGCTGCTTGGGAGTAAAGCAATAACTAACTAACTAACTAACTGTAGCGTTAGAGATGATCTTACTCTTTTTGCTGGTAACTTTACGAACATGTGAAAACATTACACCTTTATTTCAGACCTATTTTGAAAAAGTGATCAAAATATGTAATGTTACACCATTTAAGTATATTCTATACAACTATTTTTTCCAACTCTGATTTAAGTGTAAGTGTACCCACAGATGTGAGCTAAACTGGGGAAAGGTTGCACACTTTTTGTACAGTGTACCAATTATCATTTCTGATAACGTCGAAAATCATTAGTTGCTTGTATTGTAAATAAGGCACCGACCATTTGATTTTCTGGGGTGGGGTGGGGTGGGGTGGGGGTGGCTGGGACTTAAAAAAAAATATTCTGGCTCTGATTTTTGGCCAAAGAAATAGTCTGGCCAGCTTATAGGGCGAACAAAAATAATCTGGCCCTTAACAAAATCTTCTGGCGTTGAGTGTATGGGGAAAAAAGCTGGCCAGCGCAGCGGTCGAAAAAAAAAATCTCGGCTCTGGTGAAAATCCCAGCACCCCCCCCGAAAATCAAATGGTCGGTGCCTAATCAGTCAGGGTTGATCGAAAATACATGTTTGTTTTATTCGCTTTAAAAGCGGCGTACTTGGTCAATTTGTCCGTCTGTCCTTCATTCCGTTCGTAATGCACTTTTCATATCCCGGTCGCTAAAATAAGATGAGATTCAAATAAAGCTTTGTACAGCTAGAAGTCGACATTTTTTGTGTACGCTATAATTTGATTTTCGTTCCAAGTGCTCGATGGTTCATTACGTTTAATAAAAAGACCTTCAATATAAAATTACTTCTTATTCTACGGTTTGTACTCGATGTTCGTTATTTCTTTTTCATAACTTAGCATTATTTTTTATGGCAGAAATCCTTCGTCAGATTATCTTTTTTTCTTCAACTCTTTCAAATATTGGAATTCAAAATATTTTATAAGGAAAAAACCAAGCCCCACCCTTTTCAGGTTAAATGGTCGGTCCCCCAGCAAAGTTGGACGTATTAAGGTACTAAAACAGTGTAATAACGTCACCCGTATTAAGGATTTTTCTTTGGTAAAAGAACTCATGATTTATGTACCTTATATCCCCGAAGGGTTAGTAGAACATAAACCATGTGAAATGTTTCTGATTTTGATTTTAAGGACCTATACATTTAGAACTTTCTGTTATCAAAGCGAAGTTCACTTAAAAAAGGGAACCGTTAAAGGGGGTGACCATTTGATTCTGAAGGGGTGTGCTGGCAGTTTTGGTCAAATCGGACCGGATTATTTATTTAAAAATTTGGCGGGTCAGAAAACTTATTTTTCGTCGCTACTCGTCGAGAATAATAATTTTCTTCATTCGATACAAAAGAATCTAGGGACAGATTATTTATTTTCTTGAAGGTAGAGGCTAGATTAGTTCTTTCCACTCTTTTTGTTCTTAGTAAACGTGATTTAGTTCTTTTATGGTAAAGTGAAATTATAAATATTTAAATTTATCATTTTTTTTTCTAATCCCAGGATTGATATTTATTGATATCATTTTCGATGCCGATAATATTTATTCCGTTTTAATTACTATCCCGTGCGGGGCCCGGGTGGCGAAAAGGCCCGCAGCAGAGCCTAGCTTGTCGTAAGAGGCGACTAAGGGTCTTGGGATTCTGACGTCGGGTCAGTGCTCAGCCCACAGAGCGACCAAGTGTGTACCCTAGGTGGCTGAATAGGGTAGTCCTCGTCCGCGGGGGTTGTCAGGTCTATAATACGGAAACCCTGACCGCCGACCATAGTGGGCCAACGTGTGTGAAGAGTGCCACGCTTCATGCACGTAAAAGACCCCTTTGTGCACCACATAGGCTAAATTTTCCGCCCCTACCCACCTCTCCCCTTTTCCTGTGGTTCTTCAAAATTTGCTGTTCCCTTGTTTCCAACCCCATTCCCATATTTCATTTATCATCATCATTTCATGTTCATTTTATCATCCTTTTCATGTTCATCGCCTGTAAATAACCTATATAGCGTTGCACGGGCGTAAAACACCAACTCACTCACTCACTCACGTTTTAATTACTTTTTCCGATTGAAACAGTAAATGATCCTTAAAAATAAACGAAACGAAATTAAGTTGTAAACCAATCGGAATGCTAGACTATCGTGTATACACGATACACGATGCACCATTGACTTTTCATTACACGATACACCATTACACCATACACCATACACGATTGACCGAAACACCATTACACCATACACGATAAAATGGGAAAGTTACACGATTCAATAACTGTAATGCATTTTATTTGGGCTTGGTTAACGTTTTCTTTATTATTTATATTCCAGTTCTGACCGCCGACAATCATAGCCTTAAATTAGAGTTATCCCCCTTCGTTACTGCCGGTGCTCTTCCAGTCCCGGTAGGCCCGGCCGGTGCTATGACGTCATTGGGGATATAAAACCGCTAGTGTCCCGGTACGGGGGTCGGTTCCATTCTAACTGTTTTACTGAACAGATCGTTTTTATCTCTTCCTTACGATTAGGTAAGGATTCATGAAATATTAAGATAACTGCACGTAAAGACAAATCCCTAGACATTGATAGTTAATTTGTACTGAATCATCTGGCTTAGCAGATAAATATACATGTTAAACTGAATACTATTCTACTTTGTCCGGAACTCGATGAAGTTGATATAAAACAGGATATCTATGCACGACACAACCTTGTTTCTGATTTAAAAACTACATATACACCCACACTCCCGTTACAATACAATAATGCAGCTCCTTTGACATCTTTGAATCGGCGGAGCTACAATGCAGTCCCATTGCTTGTAACAGGGCAACGCCGAAAGCGAAATCACCCCGGGCGCTGTTTATTTATCACTATCTATACTTACCCGCATCAAATTTTTGACCTCATGACCTGCACCAGTTCAGCTTTTTGTTCGGCGCCATAATGTTCACATTGATTATTCATGTTGTTTTAATTCTGGTTGTTTTTTAGTCAAAAACGTTTTATTTTGGTATTTTTCAAAGGGAATTTTATACCGATTTTATTTACTTTACGTATTTTGATCTTTCGGATCTAAATTTTTACGATGTCGGACGATTTCAAAGACTGTTGTGACAAGAAAATGAATAATCTAGATGATCATGATGAATGCTACATGCTTGGTGTCCTTGTAAATTTTGTGAGAATTGGACGGAAGAAAAACGGAAAGCAATCAATTAAATGATTGAGAAAGCGAAAGCTATTAATGTAGTTTCGACATGTACTTCGAACAATTTGTCTAAGCGTACTCACGTGCTTCACGTCTTTCTTGGATTTGCACCTCGAATTTGACCCAGGTGGTCATCTCAGTACAAAAATTTACGATAAACGAGACGATTTTAATTTTCAAATTATTAATTTTCCTAATCTACAGAGCAATATACCTACTTCTCCTGCATACGGTGTTTATATTTCTCAACTTATTCGATATGCTAGAGCTTGCACACATTTCACAGATTTTTTGATCAGACACCGGTTTCTTCGTGACCGACTTTTGAAGCAGGGCTATAAGAAAATACGTCTCATACGATCACTAAAAAAATTCTTTCTTCGTTATCAGCCACTAGTAGAAAAGTTCAAAATTGAGTTAAAAGATATGATAGTTAATTGTTTTAATTAGTGTTTGACTGGTCTGCTGTACTGAGATGATCACCTCAATATCCCTATTGTGTCTCACAACTATGTTGTGTTCTATGGTCATTACCGGATCCTAAGATCGCAATGGAAGAGGGAGGTTTGGCGCCATAAAACCTGGTTTAACCCACCATTTCGTTTGAAATGCCTGTACCAAGTCAGGACCATTGCGATCCACCAGTTCCCCGGTATGACTGATTCGTTTTTGTCATTTTCTCTGGACTATGAGATTGATCATTCAAGTTCGGTAGTTTTGTTATTACCTTTATTCACGAGACCAATCCTTCAATTGGTTTGTCAGACACTTTTAACTTAGTCATCTGTATTATGAGTCCCTCTGTGGGGAACAACACTCAATTCACTACGAGTCCTAGTTATGATAACGTAACCCTTAATCCGTTACTCTCCGTGAGAGCAACGGAGTAAGGGATACGTTATCGTAACTATATGAGTCCCTCTGTGGGGAACAACACTCAGATAACTATGAGTCCCTCTATGGGAACACTCCTTTTTAAAGTCCTTTTGTAGGGAACACAAATTCAACACAAACAACTACAAGTATGAGTTCCTCTGTGGGGAACGATCAAAATATTATGAGTCTTCTTCTCAGTATGAAGACATTTCTGATCAGGAATCTGAAAATAATCATTTCGTAGTTAGTAGACCTAATTCGCCCTTATCCATAATGGCTCAAGATGAAGATAGTACTTGTAAGTCAAAAAGTTCCGACTTACAGTCCGAAGTACAGTCTTCAGTAGACTATCACGGGTTAAATGAGAAAGGTTGGTCACCCTTCCTAAAGAAGGTAACTGATAAACTAGGTATTGGGATGGAGGAAGTGAAAGCTGATAGTTCGCAAGATTAATCTTATGTGTCAAGTAACTTGGCTAAAGCAAAGAAAGAAACTGTTGTTAGTAACAGGTTACCTTTAGATGGTTAAGTTCTCAGTATTTACAAAGCGGTTGATCATGAGTTTCAAAAGAAAACAGTCATAAGAACTTATAAATATTATGATGATTTGAATTTCAAGTTAATTCTGATCATTTTGATTTGTTCTGTTTGACCCCACAGCTAGATGAGAATGCATTAGAAGGGTTATCTTCTTCCAATTCTACGCTTTTAAAATTTAAGCTCCAAAGGTTGGTAAAGCCCAAATTCGTTTTAAGAATGAGGATTTACATGATCATGACATGGAAATGAGGAAGGTTGATACACAATCTAGACTACTGTTGTGACAGGTGTCACATGCAACTCTGTTCACATCATATCTGGTGAGTGAATGAGTTGTTGTTTAACGCCCGTGCAACGCTATATAGGTTATTTACAGGCGATGAACATGAAAAGGATGATAAAATGAACATGAAATGATGATGATTAATGAAATATGGGGTAGGGTGGGACACCAAGGACCGGTTTATTTTGAAGAACCACAGGAAAAGGGGAGAGGTGGATAGGGGCCGAAAATGTGGTGCACTACTTGGCGGTCCACAAAGGGGTCTTTTACGTGCATGAAGCGTGGCACTCTCCACACACGTTGGCCCACTATGGTCGGCGGTCAGGGTTTCCGTATTATAGACCTGACAACCCCCGCGGACGAGGGCTACCCTATTCAGCCACATAGGGTACAAACTTGGTTGCTCTGTGGGCTGAGCACTGACCCGACGTCAGAATCCCAAGACCCTTAAGTCGCCTTTTACGACAAGCTAGGCTCTGATGCGGGCCTATTCGCCACCCGGGCCCCGCACGGGACCATCATATCTGGAAAACGTTAATGACAATGAAGATAAGCTTGAAGCTCTTAAGGCTTTAATGACAGTTTTTACTTCCATGTCAGGTGTTATTTACAGACTTATAATAAATTCTGTGAGATCTAGAAGGTTACTTCCCATCTCTGAGATGGCTTTCAAAAATAAAAGTACAGAGCATAAATCATTGTCTTTGCCAACTGAAGGGTCAAACTGTTTGGTGGTAAATTTTTTGACGTACTACATGACAAGGCACAAAATATGAGAGATGCTAAAGAATTACAAATTGTTTGAAAGACATACACATCTAACTCTCCTTCCGACAATTCTAAATAAACAAAGGTAGATTAAAAGGCTAAAGAAGAGGCTTCTTCTAATGCTAAGAAAACAAAGTACAACAAAGAGCATGAGTCTTACATTGACTGAGTGAGTGAGTTGGTGTTTAACGCCCGTGCAACGCTATGTAGGTTATTTACATGCGATGAACATGAAGAGCATGATAAAATGAACATGAAATGATGATGATAAATGACATATGGGGATGGGGTGGGAAACAAAGGACCGGTAAATTTTGAAGAACCACAGGAAAAGGGGAGAGTTGGGTAGGGGCGGAAAATTAAGCCTATGTGGTGCACTACTTGGCGGTCCACAAAGGGGTCTTTTACGTGCATGAAGCGTGGCACTCTCCATACACTTTGGCCCACTATGGTCAGCGGTCAGGGTTTCCGTATTATAGACCTGACAACCCCCGCGGACGAGGGCCACCCTATTCAGCCACCTAGGGTACACACCTGGTTTCTCTGTGGGCTGAGCACTGACCCGACGTCAGAATCCCAAGACCCTTAGTCGCCTTTTACGACAAGCTAGGCTCTGCTGCGGGCCTTTTCGCCACCCGGGCCCCGCACGGGATTACTTTACCTAGGACCCGGCACTTGAACTTCCCCCAAACTTCTTTGTCCGGAATAGCTTGGGCTTTTATTCTCCTTTCTCTTTGTCTGACCAAAAACATTTATCCTGTAGCAAATAAATAAATGAATAAATAGAATACATATATTATTATTCTTTGTATTTTATATCGTTATACTGAAGATATATTTTCAAAATGTAAATGGACATGATGGAATTCAAACAAAGAAGTTTTAGATAAATCAAACATCATATCTGATTGCACATGTTATTAAGAACTAAAATCGTGAAATCATAAAAAAATGATTCAAACCTATGACAACTGCATAAAGTATAAAACAATCGGTGTAACTTGAAAAACATAGCTTTTATATATTAATTACCTGATTTTATATATTAATTACCTGATCTAACCAAGACATTAGAACACATTCACTGTGCTTAAACGGCTGTGGGTAACTTTAAGTTAGTTATCCACATCCCAAGATGGCGGAAGTCGTTAGAAGAATATCTCATAACATACAAAACGCTGGTCTTCCGAAATTATTGCGAGTTTAAAAAGTTGTATTTACACGTGTTTTCGATGTTTTATAAACGTATTCGCAAACTTAAGAGGCACTAATTTGAAAACATGCATTACAAAAATCCCTAATGATGTGCGTAACTGTTTTACACGGTCACTCTAAGATGTAGGTAATTAAGATTTAAGATGTGGGTAATTGAGATTTTAAATGTGGTTAACTTGACAGAAACGAAAATAGAGTGGTGATATCTAAATGATATCTTCAGTGAGTTGGTGTTTTACGCCCTAGTATGATAAAATGGACATGAAATGATAATGATGATAAATGAAATATTGGTTGGGATGGGAAACAAAGAAGGAACAGTAAATTTTGAAGAACCACAGGAAAAGGGGAGAGGTGGGTAGGGGCAAAAAAATTAGTCTATGTGGTGCACTACTTGGTGGTTCACAAATGGGTCTTTTACGTGTTGGCCCACTATGGAGTATGGTCGGCGGTAAGGGTTTCCGCTATATAGACCTGACAATCCCCGCGGACGAGGGCCACCCTAATCAGCCTCCTAGGGTACACACTTGGTCGCTCTATGGGCTGAGCACTAACTCGACGTTAGAATCCCAAGATCCATAGTCGCTTCAGACGACAAGCTAAGCTCTGCTGCGGGCCTCTTTTCAAAACATGACATCAATTTTAAATTTTCAATACAAAGGTTTTTGAATATACAATGTAGCATACTTATAAGTTAGTAAGTTAGTTATTGCTTTACTCCCGTCCCGGGGCCCGGGTGGCGAATAGGACCGCAGCAGAGCCTAGCTTGTCGTAAGAGGCGACTAAGGGTCTTGGGATTCTGACGTCGGGTCAGTGCTCAGCCCACAGAGCGACCAAGTGTGTACCCTAGGTGGCTGAATAGGGTGGCCCTCGTCCGCGGGGGTTGTCAGGTCTATAATACGGAAACCCTGACCGCCGACCATAGTGGGCCAACGTGTGTGGAGAGTGCCACGCTTCATGCACGTAAAAGACCCCTTTGTGGACCGCCCAGTAGTGCACCACATAGGCTAAATTTTCCGCCCCTACCCACCTCTCCCTTTTTTACTGTGGACGTCAAAATTTACCGGTCCTTTGTTTTCCACCCCATCTCATCTCCATATTTCATTTCATTTATCATCATCATTTCATGTTCATTTTATCATCCTTTTCATGTTCATCGCCTGTAAATAACCTACATAGTGTTGCACGGGCGTAAAACACCAACTCACTCACTCACTCACGCTTTACTCCCAAGCAGCACGATTTCTATATCCGGGAGATGAACATGAAAGTGGTGATACAATGAACATGAAATGATATTGAAGTAAAGGAAATGGGGACACAAGGCCAATCGGGTAGGTTAGGTTTGACCGCCACTGGAGTGAGTGAGTGAGTGAGTTGGTGTTTTACGCCCGTGCAACGCTATATAGGTTATTTACAGGCGATGAACATGAAAAGGATGATAAAATGAACATGAAATGATGATGATAAATGAAATATGGGGATGGGGTGGGAAACAAAGGACCGGTAAATTTTGAAGAACCACAGGAAAAAGGGGAGAGGTGGGTAGGGTCGGAAAATTTAGCCTATGTGGTGCACTACTGGGCGGTCCACAAAGGGGTCTTTTACGTGCATGAAGCGTGGCACTCTCCACACACGTTGGCCCACTATGGTCGGCGGTCAGGGTTTCCGTATTATAGACCTGACAACCCCCGCGGACGAGGGCTACCCTATTCAGCCACCTAGGGTACACACTTGGTCGCTCTGTGGGCTGAGCACCGACCCGACGTCGGAATCCCAAGACCCTTAGTCGCCTCTTACGACAAGCTAGGCTCTGCTGCGGGCCTATTCGCCACCCGGGCCCCGCACGGGACGACCGCCACTGGAAAAAGGAGTGATGGGTAGGGACGGGAAATTTAGCCTCCTGCATGGGGATCCTACGGGTCCTTCTCTTACCGAAACCTGCAGCAGGGTTCTTTTACGTGCGAGGAACGTGATATTTTTCCCAACACGGTGCACCACTTTGGTCAAGTTTTCCGCATTATCGCCTGCCGACCCCGCATCTATCGATGTCAGGGCTGCCCAACCCTCATAGACTTTACATACAACATTGAACAATACCTAAAGTGGACTGATTAAGCTGAAAAGTCATAGTCATACTGAGATGTTCAGACGCATCAACATGCATGCTGAAATTATGAATTCATATGTAAAAACTTTGCACATACATTTGTTTCAAGTTGGAATCCAGTAATACCTGGTAACCCTTTGCATCCCTACCTTTTCGGATCAGATAACTATATGCTGCAGCATGTCACGGATAAGTGACTACTTGTAGTAACATCTTTTGTGTCGTGTCTACTACATGTGACCAATAAAAATAAACAAGAATTTTAAATGGAAACTGCTCAGTCGAGGAATTTTGTCCCAGATGAACAATTGTGTTTTTCTTTTCTTATCTGCAGGATTAAAAAAGGCTAAATTGCCAGTAAATTGCAAAAATGACAAGATTCTACTTATTCATATACATTTTGTAACAAGCTGCCGTACACTTAATTTTTCAAGCTGCCGTACATCGAATTTCTTACAAAACAATAAGCTGCCGTACACCAATGCGATTTTGTTTCCAAGATTTTAGAGGCATTTCAGGCCCAAGACCATCATTTCTTATATTTTTATTAAAAGTTTAACAGATTAAACAAAATTTACTATTTGGTTCAATCAGATATGCGTTAAATCATTGAATTTTATGATGTTTTATCTCTCGATCTCATTTTTTGCCGGTACTAGGTTAACTTTTTTCATCTCGTTTTAACAAATAAACCTTTCATACGACTTAATTCAAAGATACACACCTTCTCGACTATCTCATGCTTCAAACGACTCCTTTTCCAACTTGAAAAGGTGGTTTTAATAAGAATAAGATAAAATTTCTTGACCCCAGTGACGTTTGTCAGCTGGTGATCCTCGCTTCAACTAGTACCAAGTTCCGGTTTCGCTCCCACACAGTGTATACGTACATACATTATCTAGTTGTTATAGTGCATGAAAAAGATTAAATTTTGTTTAATTGTTGTTTTTGATGAATTCAAGCCCATAATAACACGTATTCTTGTCAAATTATTCCAGGGACTTTCCCGAATTATCCTTATCCGATGTACTTTGCTGTTTTACTTTATAGAATTTCTTTCTCTTACTTTAATAAAGCTTCAAGAGGACCCCTTTGTGGACCACTAAGTAGTCACTACATAGGCTAAATTTTCCGCCCCTACCAACCTCTCCCCTTTTTCTATGGTTCTTCAAAATTTACCGGTCCTTTGTTTCCAACCCCATCCCCATATTTCATTTATCATCATCATTTCATGTTCATTTGTAAATTTCTTCGTGACCGACTTTTGGAGCAGGGCTATAAGAAACGATCCCTAAAAAAAATCTTTCTTCGTTATCAGCCACTAGTTGAAAAGTTCAAAATTGAGTTAAAAGATATGGTGGTTAATTGTTTTAATTAGTGTTTGACTGGTCTGCTGTACTGAGATTATCACCTCAATATCCCTATTGCCTCACAACGAGTACTGTTTGTGACGGCAGCCGTCACAGGTGTTCCCCAAACGAACAAAATGTATCTTAAATCAGCAAAAATACTGCCTTTTTCAGTTTTATAGAATGTGCAAATGATGTAAAAATATAGAATATATATGCATAATGTTCATGGCATTGTCAATGATGTGTTTAAACATACCATCTTGGATAAATTTTGGCGCCCATCTTGGATTTAGAAATTTCACGTTTTTGCATTTACGGAAAAACTGTAAATATCTCTTTAGAACATTTTAAATATTTTTGTAGTACAAGCTCTATAATACCACGAAGTTTCAAGGTGCTCATCACTTGTGTTACTGAGATATGACAATGTCCTATTTAATGAACTTTTGCTATTTATTAAAAAAAGGCGGCCATTTAATAAGTTTCGAAGTCCTTATGGAAACCTCTGACGTGGAGCATTACTCGGAACATCAAAATCTACCAGAATATTAATTTTTATCAAAATCCAAGCACTTTAAAATTTTGGCGGCCATCTTGGATTTTGAAATTTCACATTTTCGCATGTTGCGGAAAAACCGTAAATATCGCTTCAAATTTTTTGGGGGATATTTTTGTAGTACTCATCAAGCTCTATAATCCTACCGAGTTTCAAGGTCCCGACCACCTAGGTTATCGAGATATAGCAATGTCCTATATAATGAACTTTCACTGTGTACTCAGAAACGGTGGTCATTTTGAAAATTCCGAAACGTTGTGCACACCTCTGATGCGCAGCATTACTCGCAACATCAAAATCTACCAGAATATTAAATTTTATCAAAATCCAAGCACTTTTAAATTTTGGCGGCCATCTTGGATTTTGAAATTTCACATTTTCGCATTTTGCGGAAAAACCGTAAATATCGCTTCATAGGAGTAGAGCCACGAAAGCCCCAAACCGGCCCAAAATTTCAACTTTGATATACTGCCTTGTAATTCATTAGACTTCATATTTTATAAATTGCAATATCTTTTGGTTTAATTGTTTATCAACAAGGAGGACAGTGAGCTAAAAATCAGTCTATTTTGTACAAGATCTCGTTTTTGATATTTTTCATTGATTTTCATGTATAAATCGGTGAAAACGAAAATGGCCACACCCGTCGACCAAAATTATTTTGTGATAGAAAAGTGTATTTTTATGTTATAAAATTATTATCAAAACATTTCGATGGTCGACGAATGTGGCCAATACTAATTTTGACAAAATACAACGAGAAAACAGTGAAAATAGGCGAAAAATTAAGAATTGTATAATTTATGGCGTGTTTGAAATGCCAAGGCTAGACCTGTGATTTAGATATTTTGATAAATCTCATAATATGAAAAGTTCAGTTATGCCTTAACTCATTTTGACTAAATTCACAAAGAGTTGAAGTAGTTTGAAAATTAGCAAAAACACCGGGCCGATTTGAGGCATTCATGGCTCTATTCCTTTGTTTTGGATATTGTTGTAGTACTCATCAAGGAAAGTTTCTTAAAGCTCAGTATTCACATCTCTTCGGTGAGTGAGTGAGTTGGTGTTTTACGCCCGTGCAACGCTATATAGGTTATTTACAGGCGATGAACATGAAAAGGATGATAGAATGAACATGAAATGATGATGATAAATGAAATATGGGGATGGGGTGGGACACAAAGGACCGGTAAATTTTGAAGAACCACAGGAAAAGGGGAGAGGTGGGTAGGGGCGGAAAATTTAGCCTATGTGGTGCACTACTTGGCGGTCCACAAAGGGGCCTTTTACGTGCATGAAGCGTGGCCCTCTTCACACACGTTGGCCCACTATGGTCGGCGGTCAGGGTTTCCGTATTATAGACCTGACAACCCCGCAGACGAGGGCTACCCTATTCAGCCACTTAGGGTACACACTTGGTCGCTCTGTGGGCTGAGCACTGACATGTGGTGCACTACTTGGCGGTCCACAAAGGGGTCTTTTACGTGCATGAAGCGTGGCATTCTCCACACACGTTGGCCCACTATGGTCGGCGGTCAGGGTTTCCGTATTATAGACCTGACAACCCCGCGGACAAAGGCTACCCTATTCAGCCACCTAGGGTACACACTTGGTCGCTCTGTGGGCTGAGAACTGACCCGACGTCAGAATCCCAAGACCCTTAGTCGCCTCTTACGACAAGCTAGGCTCTGCTGCGGGCCACAGGGGCCCCGCACGGGTAAGAAGAAGAATAATAAGAAACGGAGTAAACACAATATGTTCCCACACTTCGTTTGGGGAACATAACTATGTTGTATTCTATGGTCATTTCCGGATCCTTAAATCGCAATGGAAGAGGGGGGTTTGGCACCATAAAACCTGGTTTAACCCACCAATTCGTTTGAAATGCCTGTACCAAATCAGGACCATTGCGATCCACCAATTGGTATGACTGATTCGTATTTATACGACCGCAAATTTTTTGCGATCGTATAATGTTATGGCGATGTCGTCGTCTGGGGACATTTGGTTTCCGTGCGATAACTTGAGTAAATATTGACCAATTGTTATGAAATTTTGATATGATGTTTCTTACCACTAGAGGAAGGTTCCTATTGTATTTGGGGTTGGTGGCCCTTACCGTTTTGGAAAAAAGGGCCAAAGGGGACATAAACGGGTGTATTGACAAAATTGTTGTAGAACGTTTATTATTCATTTGATTTTTAAAATTCTTTTTTTATTGAATTCCTCATTAAATTCTGTCAACAAAATGTGTCAATGATTTTGATGTATATTGAACCGTTACATTTCTACAGGGGGCCAAAGACAGGCCACACCCAAAAAATCATTTTTTTTTTTGTGGTCCGATTTTCAAAATCATTTTTTCATTGGAATCCTTGTGAAAATCCCTGCCTGCATTTTTCAATCATCCTCAGAAACCCAGGGGTTCTTCATTCGCATACTCATTCATCACCACTTGTAATAAAAAACAATATAAATCGTCCCTTAACGACATTGTTAAGCGACCAATCAGAAGGCTCGACTCAGAACTTTGTAAAACGAAGGAATTGATACGTATGGACCCAGGGGTGATGAATGAGTATGCGAATGAAGAACCCCTGGGTTTCCGAGGATGTTTTCAATCAGATTTGCAATATCTCTTACTGTTTTTGAGATATTAGGGGTCAAAGGGGCAAAAAACACCATTTTAAAAATTGGTCAAGGCAAATGGTTTTACACAAGAAATTTAGCTGTAGTGGGCCAGCCAATTGATATGAAGTTTAAATATGATGATTATATCCACTGAAGGAAGCTTTTTGTTGCATTTGGGGTTTGTGGTCCTAACCTTTTTTAAAAAGGGCCAAAAGGGGCTTAAACGTGTCAAAAATGTCAATGAATATAGAAATAAGATTTTTTCTATTAATTGTTATTGTAAATATATATGTGTCAAATATGCATTTTAAAGTCTACCATAGGATGCATGTGTCAAAAAGCTTTGTAACTCCACCATGGGCTGCATGTGACCAAAGCAATAGACCATCCATATTGGGCCTCCAATGTACAGGGTTCAACTTGTTGCGGTCGTATAATGCTGCGCTCGGCGTAGCTTTTTATTGTCATTTTCTCTGGACTATGAGATTGATCATTCTAGTTCGGTAGTTTTTCATATTCATCGCCTGTAAATAACCTATATTAGCGTTGCACGGGCGAAAAATACCAACTCACTCACTCACTCACTCACTCCTAGTTGAATGTTTACTTCATTTGACAGTTACCTCAAATTTCGGTGTCCAGAACTTCTATTGATTTCTTATAAATGATGCATAGGAAAGTCTTTGGTCTTGTTGGTTTCCATTATTTTTGGGTTGGATACATTGGAGGTTCCTATGTCATCATATGCAATGATTGTGCTTTCTGGGCTTGTTGTAAGGCTTTTTTCATTATTAAAATTTCTGACGGTAACATTAGTAAATATGTAAATATAGGTTTTCCTTTCAGGTTTAACTTTTTTGCTGGCCTATTCGCCTCCAGGAACCTGTGGACAGGATGGTTCACTGTGATTAATTCCCTCTTTTCAGTTTACATAGGTTATCTCCCATAAGCAGGAGTTATCTAACTTTGCAGGAGGTGTAATTTCTTAGCCCCTCTGTTCTTTTCATGGAAAATCAAAGAAAAATCTAGAGAGATCTGAAAGAAATTAGGGATTTCCCTAAATTTCACAAGAACTTTGCTATATAAAATCTTTTAAAGTTGACATTTTTATTGCAGATTATTTAATAAGTATTTTTGTAAAAGGAAATGTTTTAAAAAGTTACATAACTATCTCAAAATGTTGGGAAATCCCTTTTCTTTCTGAACCCCTCAAATTTATCATAGGATTTCAACAATAAATCCAGAGAAAATAAATTTCATACCTGCTGTAAAGTTAGATAACTCCTGCATATGGGAGATAACCTATGTTAACTGAAAAGAGGGAATAGAACATCCGCAACAAATTTTAGTTTTGTTGAACTTTTAATTCCTGTTTGAGTTGAAGGAGCATCTGGGTCCTATAAAACGAAAGAGTATGGAATATGTGCCAGAAAGACACGATCCACATATTGAAATGATTTTGATAAATGTACAACAGCCAAATTTCACTGCGTGTGAAGTGCTTTTCTGGATTAACCTTCATCAGACACGCTAGGAGAAGGAAAGTTGGAAAACCGATAGAATATTAGATTTGATAAAACATGATTGATTGATTGATTGTTAGTTGTTTAATGTCCCGTCGGCGATATTGCAGCCATCATCGGGACATAAACACGTTGAAAAAATTATGTAAATAACACATTAATATAAAACAAAGTCAAAAGACCGTAGATAAAATAAATAGAATGACTAGAAAATAAATAGATAAAATAATTATTTAAAATTTACACACTAAAAAATAAAACCATTTACAGCGATAGCAAAAACGAGCTAAAGATTAACTATAATAGCAACAAAAGAATTTACAAATGGTGATTTTATTTTAAGAATTATAATTTTGAGTACTGACCAATTTCTTTTAAAAATGATAAAATGGCATCGGCTGGGATGCCGCTGAACAAATCGTGCATGGATGCACAGTTGAAATACTTCATACGAATAGGAGCAAGATCAACACAGTCAAGGAGAACATGGCTCAAAGAATACCGTGAGTCACAAGGGATGCACATTGGAACTTTCTTCTCTTGTGTCATCAAGTAGCCATGAGTGACTCTAGAATGACCTATGCGGCATATAGTGATGACTACTTGGTCTCGACGGCATCGGAATGAGGCATGACTCTCCCCAAGCTGTGGCTTGAGCTCATGAAGTTTGTTGTGCTCAGCGGCAGCCCAAACCTCGTCCCATAAACTTTGAACATATATTCTGATTTTATTTCTACAGTCCGAATAAGGAATAAAACATTTGGATATTGGATTCCGAAGGGCTTCCTTCGCAACTCTGTCCACGACTGAATTCCCATGAATACCAGTATGACTGGATACCCATAGGAAAATCAATTCCACGCCACCTTTTATCAATTGATGAACTATATATACAATTTTAGAAATTAATGGGTTTTTAAAATTACAATTCTCAATTGCCAGAAGACAAGATAGAGAATCAGAACAAACAAAGAATTGAGAGTGTTCTGAAGCATCAATAAGCCTGAGGGCTAAAATGATGGCTCTTGCTTCAGCTGTAAAAATGGAAGCAGTAGACGGGAGGCGTTGCGTAGAACTGCTATCTTCTAAGACAGCAGCAGCAGCAACACTATCACCATCTTTAGAGCCATCTGTATATGCTGTTGAAAAATCAGGATATTTGGATTTAATTTCGCAGTAATCTTGTTGTATAAGCAGATGATTTGTTTCAGACTTTTTATGTTTACGGAGGCCAAAAATAAATTTTGGCTTAAAAAGTTCCCAGGGTGGAACTCTCAAAGGCTTGACAGGTTTTATAGTTTCTAAATCAATCTTCAAATTAGTCAGGTGAGGTTCGATACGAATACCAAAAGGAGGAGTTTTGTTTTCATGTTTTTCATACATATTCCTAAGAGGTGGTTTAAAAACACAGTCGTAGGCAGAGTTGTTTGGGAAGGCCTTTAATTTGGTGGCATATTGCAAACCGAGTTTAATTCTTCGATGCTTCAGGGATGGCTCATTTGCCTCTGCATACAGGCTCTCAATGGGGGAGGTCCTGTATGCACCGAGACAGAGACGCAATCCCTGATGATGAACAGCGTCTAAAATCTGTAAATAAGACTTTTTCGCTGACCCATAAATAAATTTTCTTTTGTTTGATGTTTGCCATATTGTTTTTGAGCTTTATTTCTTTCGTCGATAGCCTTGTCACACTCGTCTGTGAACCAAGGTTTATTGAGTGTTTTAAGAGTTGCCGAGGTCTTAGGAATGGTTTCATCAGCTATAGATATAAGAGTTTGATTAAATGTTGTTATTGGTTCTTGGTCCTGATCAAAAAGTTCTGGTCTTAATTTTTCCGAACAAAGTATTGAAAATTTTTGCCAATCGGCCTTCTCTAACTTATAGCGAGGAATTCGTTGTTCAGGTTCACCAAAAAGATCTTTTAATATAATAGGACAGTAATCACTTCCACAGAGATCATCATGGACTTGCCATGAGAAATCTGTTAAAAGAGAAGGATCACATATTGAGAGATCAATTGATGAGTATGTTCCATTTCCAGAATGTAAACATGTAGAAGATACTAAGAGATTCTTTCGATAAAAAATCCTCAATCTTTTTACCCTTATCATTCAAGTTGGTACTGCGCCATAATGGGTTGTGGGCATTGGAAGTCCCCAACTAACATGTATGGAGCAGGAAGCTGATCCGTTAAATTTTGAAGTTGTGCTAAAGTTAAGTTATCATTAGGTGGTATATAAACTGAACATAGAGTTATTGTTTGATGTAATGAAACTCTAACGGCAACTGCTTGCAGATCGGTAGTTAAAGAAATCGAACTATGGAGAATACGATCCTTAACTAAGATGGAGGATCCGCCAGAAGCTCGTTCTGTTTTAGAAAATGTGTTATACATAGAAAAACCCTTCAAGGAAATCGTGTCAGTTTCCTTGAGGTGTGTTTCCTGAAGACAAAAGACAGTTGGATTAAAAGACTGCACTAAAAGTTGTAATTCAAGAAAGTTGGCCTTAAGGCCTCGGCAATTCCATTGAATGATGGTACTCATTTTGGATTCTGTATGGGATCAGAAAGTCTACCGAGTGATCGCCTACGTCTCCTCTGTGGAGACTGGCTCTGTGAACGGTCGACAGGTGTTTCCGATAGATCCATATCAGACTCCATGTCGTCACCAAGAGAGCCGAAACGATTATGCATATAAATTGCATCTCGTTCGGCCTTCTTTGATCTACGCATTTTAAGCGGTGACGTCTGCTGCGATGAACTCTGGCGTCTTCCTGGCTGTGAGGGTCGCTGCTGTCTATTTCCAGGTTGAGCAGCAGATGACGACCTTGAGGAAGACGATTGACTCTGTTTGGAAGAAAGAGTGAGTGAGTGAGTTGGTGTTTTACGCCCGTGCAACGCTATATAGGTTATTTACAGGCGATGAACATGAAAAGGATGATAAAATGAACATGTTTTTTTGGGGGGGAAGCCATGATGAGAGAAGAGAGTTTCACTGCCTTGCTCCCCGCCCGCCATGGAGCGCCAACAAGGGCGAAGCTGTTATACAACGGCTCTCCTGTTGAAAGCACCAGGGTTACAAGGACAGCATACTCGCACAGAGTATTCCTTTAGGGTATCACTATATGAAATATTTCGTTTATACTTTTCACTAGAACTTGGTGTTTGTTTTTTTTTTTTGGTGAGTGAGTGAGTTGGTGTTTTACGCCCGTGCAACGCTATATAGGTTATTTACAGGCGATGAACATGAAAAGGATGATAAAATGAACATGTTTTTTTTGGGGGAAGCCATGATGAGAGAAGAGAGTTTCACTGCCTTGCTCCCCGCCCGCCATGGAGCGCCAACAAGGGCGAAGCTGTTATACAACGGCTCTCCTGTTGAAAGAACCAGGGTTACAAGGACAGCATACTCGCACAGAGTATTCCTTTAGGGAGACAAGCATCGTGCCAGGGGTTACCCGGCGATACAACTCTCCAGAATAACATCCACACGATTGACCCATAAGTCACCGCCTTCTGTAAAGCATAACTGACATCAAGTAATAAATTCTAATATTACGGAAAAAAAGTTTGAAATAAACGAGAAGGTGCTTTACAGGGCTTGGCGTGACCAGCCGATTGATCAGACCGAGCCGAATCTGACCGCCTGTCTAGGAGAAGTAAGGGCCAAAGCCCACATACGTGGACCAGGATCCCGTCCTCCCCCGACACAGGTCGCAACACACGGCAAACATGTTGACCCGTTTAGTCGCTTCTTACGACAAGCTTTACGGGCGGCTGCGGGACTATTCTTTTCACACCCAGTTCCCGCACGGGGGATTTGATAAAACAAAAACATCGTAAGAGGCGACTAAGGGTCTTGGGATTCTGACGTCGGGTCAGTGCTCAGCCCACAGAGCGACCAAGTGTGTACCCTAGGTGGCCGAATAGGGTAGCCCTCGTCCGCGGGGGTTGTCAGGTCTATAATACGGAAACCCTGACCGCCGACCATAGTGGGCCAACGTGTGTGGAGAGTGCCACGCTTCATGCACGTAAAAGACCCCTTTGTGGACCGCCCAGTAGTGCACCACATAGGCTAAATTTTCCGCCCCTACCCACCTCTCCCCTTTTTCCTGTGGTTCTTCAAAATTTACCGGTCCTTTGTTTCCCACCCCATCTCCATATTTCATTTATCATCATCATTTCATATTCATTTTATCATCCTTTTCATGTTCATCGCCTGTAAATAACCTATATAGCGTTGCACGGGCGTAAAACACCAACTCACTCACTCACTCAGAAGCTAAACATATTACAACAATGAATAAAAATAAATAAATTTATCAATTTTAAAGTAATAGCCAAATGTTGTCAAATTTTGGAAATATGTAAACTGTGTCTTTTCAACACATATTCCAGTTCTCGAAAATGTATAAGAGCATACAACTGAAGCACGGGGAAGCTTTCTACTCCATTTTTTATGGAAAAAAAACGCAAGTCATTTGATGAAATGCTATCTCAGATGTATGTTCCGGAAGGGTGGCTTGCAGTCCACATAGTGTGCAACCGAGAATATTGCAGAAAGCGTTCTTTAATGCCAAAGTACATAAATACTACTCTTAGATTTCTATCCTGACTTTGAATCAGACAGAACTAATTCGTTGCATTCTTCGATGACTATGGTCATCGGTCAGGGTTTCCGTATTATAGACCCGACCGGCGGACGAATGCTATTCTTTTCAGCCACCTAGGGTATACACCTTGGTCGCTATTTGGGCTGAGCACCAACCCGATATAAAAATCTTAAGATCTTGAGTGGCCTTTAACGACAGGCTTGAGTCCCGTACGGGGCCCGGGTGGCGAATAGGCTCGCAGCAGAGCCTAGCTTGTCGAAAAAGGCGACTAAGGGTCTTGGAATTCCGACGTCAGGTCAGTGCTCGGCCAACAGAACGACCAAGTGTGTACCCTAGGTTGTCAAATAGGGTGGCCCTCGTCCGCGGGGGTTGTCAGGTCTATAATACGGAAACCCTGACCGCTGACCATAGTGAGCCACCGTGTGTGGAGAGTGCCACGCTTCATGCACGTAAAAGACCCCTTTGTGGACCGCCAATTAGTGCACCACATATGCTAAATTTTTGCTACTCACTTCTCCCCTCTTGTGGTTCTTCAAAATTTACCGGTCCTTTGTTTTTCATCCCACCCCCATATTTCATTTATAATCATCATTTCATGTTCATTTTATCATCCTTTTCATGTTCGTTCCCTGTAAATAACCTATATAGCGTTGTACGGGCGTAAAACACCTACCCACTCACGACAGGCTTGGGTCTGCTGTGTGCATATTGACATTCCGTAACCCGCACGGAACAGGTATGGGAAAGAAAGGCCTACCGATGACAAGAAACAATGACCAAGTTCTTTCAAGTCCTTTCTCCATGAAAGCTTTTCCCAAATTTAAGGAGCTTAGAAGTGTATTCCTAAGTTAAACTTGTAAGTTATCAGACCCTCATCTATTGGATATACTTCACAATTTTAGTAGAAAAAAAAGAGCATGTTATTGGACATTAAATGTTACCCCGCCAGGTTATAATATCAAAAGTTCATAAAATGATTTCAAAGTGGCCTATCTCAAAAACTGTTTTTCGGATCATGCTGGAAATTGAACTTGACCTGTATTTTATTGTACTTAATAGCTGTACAAAATATCATTTGAATCCCATGACGCGTTTTCAAGTTATTGGTCGGAAACTAACTCTTTCATGAAATGATTTTATAAAGTGGCCTATCTCGAAAACTATTTTTTGGATCATGCTGGAAATCGAACTTGACCTGTATTTTATTGTACAAAACAGCTGTGCAAAATATTCAAATCCTTTGACGCGTTTTCAAGTTATTGGTCGGAAACCTTCGGGGACGGACGGACCAACGGACGGACAGACACCGAA
Organism: Arcuatula senhousia; assembly: GCA_963971305.1. Classification (NCBI taxonomy): domain Eukaryota; kingdom Metazoa; phylum Mollusca; class Bivalvia; order Mytilida; family Mytilidae; genus Arcuatula; species Arcuatula senhousia. The sequence continues at coordinate 35,201,356 of OZ020308.1, forward strand.
AAAAACTGAGGGTATAACATAATACCCTGCCACTTCGTGTGGCGGGGTATAAAAAGTGGTGAAGGACAGTCAATAATTGATTTCCGACCACTCCGGAAACAGATTAGACTGGAAGTGCTTGACACAGTGTTGAAAAAGATAATTTAACAGTCATTTTATATGTTGCCAAGGTTAATTTTTGTCTGCTTTTAACGGAGTAAAAAATCTGGGTTATGAAATGTAAAATGTCGAGTGGGAGGGCGTGTGGGCGCGGGAAAAATTGTGTAAGCTTTCTCAGAACTATTAATCACTTAATAGGCTTTTAATGTCTGATATAAGGCATCTGGTTGGAAATGTAGGATTTCGATTTCAGCTGTGTCGCTTACATATTTCATGTTAAAATCTTGCCTCTTTCACATTGACTGATTTTTTTATTTATACTTCAGTCATAATCATTGCACAGTTTGTACAAAGGAAACGGACAAGTTGTCCTTTGTTGAGAGCTTAATGAACTGAACATTAAAGCAAGCAAATTTATTTTTCTTCTATAGTTTTCATTATATAAGCCAAAACATGAAAACATGTTTATTAAGGGGTTGTTATCTCTGTAAGGAGTCATCTGACAACTTCAACCCTATAAAGACATTTTTGTAGAGTTAAATGAGTTGAACATTTAAGCATAGTTTTCATTCTATAGGCCAAATACACTATTTTTCGTCTTTAAGGGGCTGTAACCCCTATCAGGGGTCCTCTGACAACCATCGACCCTATGAAGATTTTTGTAGAGCTAAATAAACTGAACATTTAAGAAAGCAACAGCTTTTCTCTATCTGCAATAGTTTTCATTCTATATGCCAAAAACACTATTTTTCGCCTTTTAGGGGCTGTAACCCCTTAGGTTATCTGACAACTTCAACCTTATGGAGACTTTTGTAGAGCTAAATGAGCTGAACATTTAAGCAAGCAACAGCTTTTCTCTTTCTGCAAGTTTTCATTCTACAGGCCAAAAACACAATTTTTCGCCTTTAAGGGGCTGTAGCCCCTATAAGGGATCATCTGACAACTTCGACCCTATGGACACTTTTGTAGAGCTAATTGAGCTGAAGATTTAAGCAAGCAACAGCTTCTCTCTATCTGTAATAGTTTTCATTTTAGAAGCCCAAAACATGAAACAAGAGTTGACACTAAAGTATGTCTCGCCTGTCGGCACCATCACAGAACTCATTGAAGGTCTAGTTGGGCCTTCAGAAAAGTTAAGGTCAAGGTCACATGTGACAAATGACAAAATTCCATTTAACCATCACAAAATGTCTGAAGTGTGTTGTAGATACCATAGTTATTTAGAAACAATGAAAAAAAAACAACATTCACTAAGTCATTCAACCATGAAAATGGGGTCAAGGTCACATTACATGGTGACGTCAGTTGTATGTACCATAATCCCCAAATATCAGATGCCTAGCTATAATATACATGTACTTTTCACTTAACTCATTTTCCACCTAAAAATCATGCAAGTTCACAAAGTCACTGAACCATGAAAATGGGGACAGCGTCACACAACATGGTGTCAGTTGTGTAGACCAAAACCCCAAATGTCTGTATACCAAATATCAGATGTCTAGCTATTATACTTTTAAATTAATTTATGTTCCACAAAAGTTTAAATTGTCCCAAACATCCTCTAAGTCCACAGAGTCACTGAACCATGAAAATGGGGTCAGGGTCAAATGGCATGGGTGCCATTTGCATAAACCATAACCCGAAGTGTCTGTATACCAGATGTCAGATGCCTAGCTATTATACTTTTCAGTTAATTCATTTTCCACAAAAGTCATACAAAGGGGTTTGTTGGCCCGAAAAAAACATCTAAGTTCACAGAGTCGCTGAACCATGAAATTAGGATCAGGGTCAAACGGCATTGTGCCAGTTGCGTAGATCATAACCCCAACTGTCTGTATACCAAATATCAGATGCCTAGCTATTATACTTTTCTTGTAATTCATTTTCCACAAAAGATTTACAAAGGGGTCTTTTGGCCTGAAAAAACATCTAAGTCCACAGAGTCATTGAACCATGAAACTGGGGTCAGGGTCAAATGGCATGGTGCCAGTTGCGTAGACCATAACCCCAACTGTCTGTATACCAAATATCAGATGCCTAGCTATTACACTTTTCTTGTAATTCATTTTCCAGAAAAGTCTTACAAAGGGGTTTGTTGGCCCGAAAAAAAAATCTAAGTTCACAGAATCGCTGAACCATGAAATTGGGGTCAGGGTCAAACGGCATGGTGCCAGTTGTGTAGACCATAACCCCAACTGTCTGTATACCAAATATCAGATGCCTAGCTATAATACTTTTCTTGTAATTCATTTTCCACAAAAGTCTTACAAAAAAGTTTACGCCGTCGCCGCCGCCGGAAAGTAATACCTATGTCTCGCCTTCAGCGACTAAAGTCGCATGAGAGACAAAAATGCTATTTTTCACCTTTAAGGGGCCGTAACTCCTATAAGGGGTCATCTGACGACTTGGACTCAGTGGAGACTTTTGTAGAGCTTTTGATGCTGAAGCAGTAGCGTGGCATTAGATTTCATCTATCTCTTAAACTTTTTTATTCACAGGCCAAAAACAGTAGTATGACCCCCTGGTCTATTTTTAGTAACGGTGGCCATGTTTTTTGACAGATCAAAAATCCAAACACAAGTTTGGTGCAGGACCAATCATACCAAGTTTCATTGAATTCTGTTCAGTAGTTTCAGAGGAGAAGATTTTTGAAAAATTGTTAACGGACGACGACGACGGACGCCAAGTGATTGCAATAGCTCACATGGACCTTTGGTCCAGGTGAGCTAAGAAGTGGATAAATGAAGAAAACACGACCTTATTTGAAAACAACATAGAAAATGCAATGTTACCTCAAGACACCCCCCTTTTATCTTGTTAAAACACGTTCAACGATAAAATGACTGGACCAAATTTAAAAAAGAATGGTACTGCAATATAGCTTTATCAACAGGCCCCCGAACTGTGCAACTAAATAATCATTTCATAATGATGTTTTTCTTACCTTGCAAAGTTTGAGGCGTCCTAATTTATGCCATTTGCGACCAACTCACAATCAAATGTCAAGTGTACATTAGGTAGGGTGCACAAGTGCAACAATAATCAACAAGTTATTCGCGGTACATGGAATATGTTCTGAACTTTTATCAGATAATGGTCAATTCATGTCCGAAGAATTTAAAAAATTCCTTAGTTAGTTAGTTAGCTATTGCTTTACTCCCAAGCAGCACGATTTCGGCTATATCCGGGAGATGAACATGAAAATGGTGATACAATGAACATGAAATGATGATGAAGTGGAGGGAATAGGGACACAAGGCCAATCGGGTAGGAGAGTGTTGACTGCCACTGGACAAAGGAGTGATGGGTAGGGACGGGAAATTTTGTCTCCTGCATGGGGATCCTACGGGTCCTACTCTTACCGAGACCTGCAGCAGGGTTCTTTAACGTGCGAGGAACGTGACATTTTCCCAACACGGTGCACCACTATGGTTAGCGGTCAGGCTGTAACCCCTATCAGGGGTCCTCTGACAACCATCGACCCTATGAAGATTTTTGTAGAGCTAAATGAGCTGAACATTTAAGAAAGCAACAGCTTTTCTCTATCTGCATGCCAAAAACACTATTTTTCGCCTTTTAGGGGCTGTTACCCCTATAAGGGGTCATCTGACAACTTCAACCTTATGGAGACTTTTGTAGAGCTAAATGAGCTGAACATTTAAGCAAGCAACAGCTTTTCTCTATCTGCAATAGTTTTCATTCTACAGGCCAAAAACACAATTTTTCGCCTTTAAGGGGCTGTAGCCCCTTTAAGGGATCATCTGACAACTTCGACCCTATGGACACTTTTGTAGAGCTAATTGAGCTGAAGTTTTAAGCAAGCAACAGCTTCTCTCTATCTGTAATAGTTTTCATTTTAGAAGCCCAAAACATGAAACAAGAGTTGACACTAAAGTATGTCTCGCCTGTCGGCACCATCACAGAACTCATTGAAGGTCTAGTTGGGCCTTCAGAAAAGTTAAGGTCAAGGTCACATGTGACAAATGACAAAATTCCATTTAACCATCACAAAATGTCTGAAGTGTGTTGTAGATACCATAGTTATTTAGAAACAATGAAAAAAAAAACAACATTCACTAAGTCATTCAACCATGAAAATGGGGTCAATGTCACATTACATGGTGACGTCAGTTGTATGTACCATAATCCCCAAATATCAGATGCCTAGCTATAATATACATGTACTTTTCACTTAACTCATTTTCCACCTAAAAATCATCCAAGTTCACAAAGTCACTGAACCATGAAAATGGGGACAGCGTCACACAACATGGTGTCAGTTGTGTAGACCAAAACCCCAAATGTCTGTATACCAAATATCAGATGTCTAGCTATTATACTTTTAAATTAATTTATGTTCCACAAAAGTTTAAATTGTCCCAAACATCCTCTAAGTCCACAGAGTCACTGAACCATGAAAATGGGGTCAGGGTCAAATGGCATGGGGGCCAGTTGCATAGACCATAACCCGAAGTGTCTGTATACCAGATGTCAGATGCCTAGCTATTATACTTTTCAGTTAATTCATTTTCCACAAAAGTCATACAAAGGGGTTTGTTGGCCCGAAAAAAACATTTAAGTTCACAGAGTCGCTGAACCATGAAATTAGGATCAGGGTCAAACGGCATGGTGCCAGTTGCGTAGATCATAACCCCAACTGTCTGTATACCAAATATCAGATGCCTAGCTATTATACTTTTCTTGTAATTCATTTTACACAAAAGATTTACAAAGGGGTCTTTTGGCCTGAAAAAACATCTAAGTTCACAGAGTCATTGAACCATGAAATTGGGGTCAGGGTCAAATGGCATGGTGCCAGTTGCGTAGACCATAACCCAAACTGTCTGTATACCAAATATCAGATGCCTAGCTATTACACTTTTCTTGTAATTCATTTTCCAGAAAAGTCTTACAAAGGGGTTTGTTGGCCCGAAAAAAAAAATCTAAGTTCACAGAATCGCTGAACCATGAAATTGGGGTCAGGGTCAAACGGCATGGTGCCAGTTGTGTAGACCATAACCCCAACTGTCTGTATACCAAATATCAGATGCCTAGCTATAATACTTTTCTTGTAATTCATTTTCCACAGAAGTCTTACAAAAAAGTTTACGCCGTCGCCGCCGCCGGAAAGTAATACCTATGTCTCGCCTTCAGCGACTAAAGTCGCATGCGAGACAAAAATGCTATTTTTCACCTTTAAGGGGCCGTAACTCCTATAAGGGGTCATCTGACGACTTGGACTCAATGGAGACTTTTGTAGAGCTTTTGATGCTGAAGCAGTAGCGTGGCATAAGATTTCATCTATCTCTTATACTTTTTTATTCACAGGCCAAAAACAGTAGTATGACCCCCTGGTCTATTTTTAGTAACGGTGGCAATGTTTTTTGACAGATCAAAAATCCAAACACAAGTTTGGTGCAGGACCAATCATACCAAGTTTCATTGAATTCTGTTCAGTAGTTTCAGAGGAGAAGATTTTTGAAAAATTGTTAACGGACGACGACGTCGACGGACGCCAAGTGATTGCAATAGCTCACATGGACCTTTGGTCCAGGTGAGCTAAAAAGTGGATAAATGAAGAAAACACGACCTTATTTGAAAACAACATAGAAAATGCAATGTTACCTCAAGACATCCCCCTTTTATCTTGTTAAAACACGTTCAACGATAAAATGACTGGACCAAATTTAAAAAAGAATGGTACTGCAATATAGCTTTATCAACAGGCCCCCGAACTGTGCAACTAAATAATAAATAATCATTTCATAATGATGTTTTTCTTACCTTGCAAAGTTTGAGGCGTCCTAATTTATGCCATTTGCGACCAACTCACAATCAAATGTCAAGTGTACATTAGGTAGGGTGCACAAGTGCAACAATAATCAACAAGTTATTCGCGGTACATGGAATATGTTCTGAACTTTTATCAGATAATGGTCAATTCATGTCCGAAGAATTAAAAAAATTCCTTAGTTAGTTAGTTAGTTAGTTAGCTATTGCTTTACTCCCAAGCAGCACGATTTCGGCTATATCCGGGAGATGAACATGAAAATGGTGATACAATGAACATGAAATGATGATGAAGTGGAGGGAATAGGGACACAAGGCCAATCGGGTAGGAGAGTGTTGACTGCCACTGGACAAAGGAGTGATGGGTAGGGACGGGAAATTTTGCCTCCTGCATGGGGATCCTACGGGTCCTACTCTTACCGAGACATGCAGCAGGGTTCTTTAACGTGCGAGGAACGTGACATTTTCCCAACACGGTGCACCACTATGGTTAGCGGTCAGGTTTTCCGCATTATCGCCTGACGACCCCGCATCTCTCGATGTCAGGGCTGCCCCATTCAACCACCTGGGGCACACATCCCAGTCGCTGTGTGGGCAAAGCGGCCTGACCCCGATGTCAGGTTTCTGAGCGCTCTTTAGTGGACTTTTACCGACAAGCTTAGCGCTGCTGCGGGTCTATTCGCCTCCCGGGCCCCGCACGGGAGTAAAAAATTCCTAAACGAAACGGGAATGAAGCATACACGCGTAACACCGTTTTGGGTAAGAGCCAGTGGACTTGTGGAAAATTTCAACAAATCGCTTAAGAAAACCATACGAGCAGCGCGTGCCGAACAAAAGGCCTGGCATATTGAACTTAATACCTTCTGATTACAGTATCGCTCTACCCCGCATGTAACTACAGGAACTTCTATTCAATCGTGCCGTTACTACGAAAATGCCGCAAATGTCAGCACAGAAAGCACCGCAAACTCTCCGTTACCGAGATAACATTAGAAAGGAAAGAATGAAACAATGTGCAGACAAACGAATGGGACATACTTTTTATAAACTTTATGAAGGACAAAATGCTATAGTTATGAGAAATGATGAAAATAAAATGGCCAGCCGATACCATGACAACCTTCATAAAGTTATTCGTCAAAAGGGAACAAGTGTCAAAGTAAGAACACTTAATGGACAGACAATTTATCGTAATGTCTCACACGTGCGACCTCACTTTGGAACGTACACAAATACACGTGTTGATCGCCGCCAAAACAACGCTAGACCGATCAGACAAATAAAACCACCAGAGATGTTTAATGATTTTGTAAGATAATTTTAGCCGCGACTGTTACACATGCAGGTCGTCTACAGTGCAAAGTTCAGTGACTCATTCATGTCTTCTTGTTGTAAGAGAGATAGAGAATAATTGACAGTTTTATGACTTTATATTTTCACATTCAAGGATGTTAGGTTTCGCTTTACAATTAATTCGAATTTTAAATAATTTGATAGTTTCATATTTATGGACTTTTAAATGATAAACTAGAAAAACTGTGAGCCGCAGCTCACAAATAAATACCCCCCCCCCCAAAAAAAAACCCCAATTAATCAGATTAAATTTAGAATAAGAGATGCACATCTACATTATGTCACAAAGATTGTGTGTAGGTTTAATGAAAATCCATCAAGGAGTTTAGGAGGAGTTGCGGATAAGAGATGGGTACCCCATGTAGTCAATGGCTAAGTCCATGTTTTGGTAAAGGAAACCCCAAAACTCATTCTGATCAAATTTTAAAAATAGTAGGTGCACATCTACATTATGTCACAAAGATTGTGTGTAAGTTTCATGAACATCCATCAAGGGGTTTAGGAGGAGTTGCGGATAAGAGATGGGTACCCATAAGTGTAACGGAAGGACGGACACCCCTATCACTATATACCCCCCACTTTTGAAGTGGGGGGTATAATAAGATTTTATGTTTAGAAAGTATATAAAGTTAAACTTAATTGATAATGCTAGTTTGTATTTCATTCTTGAAAGTTTCTATCTAAAACAAAGGAGGAGTGTAATGTATGAATAGATTAGCCTATAAATGCAAGTGGGCGGAGCGATAGTTCATGTACTGTCTACATGCTCTGTGTTCGCTTTCTTAAATGAGAATGAAAGATGAAATGCTTAGGGTATGAACAGAACTGGACAATTCCTCAGCTTAGATGTTCGATATGTAGTAAATCTGATAACAAAATTTATCAAATCTAGGAACACACCAATTAAAAGTTGCATAATAGTATTTACATATATCCATAAATGTAAATAAAATTATGTGTGATAAAACTTCAAATCATGGCAAGTTATCTTCTTTCAATTCAAAGAAATAATCTAAGGATGCAAATTAATCAAAAATATTTATAAAAGTCCATTTGGCCATCAAGAATATACATGTGTCCGCGCATAGAGCACAACTAACTACGGTCGCCAATATAAACACAATTCACAATTCCAAATGTATCCTTATAAATCTCATATACAGAAAATACATGCTCAACTATGAAATCATATGGACATACCGGTAAACAAAAAGATTTCATTGATCGCTTTGGGTTTCTACATGTATCTTTCTAACTTTTTCAAACATTTTTCTGTAAAGTGCATCACAAAAAGTAAACCAGATTTATTCACTGATGCAAAATTTTACGATACGATACGTTGAACTGGTATGTAGGTCGATGGACCATCGGATTCAAAATTATTTGATTGCCAGGCAGATACAAGTGTAGGTAAAGAAATCGAGTACTGTGCTTCTTTGAGCCATCTTCTGCAAATATATGAGGTTTATATTCCCTTTCATCAAGATGCTGTGTTGTAGGAAACGTTTTTTTTTCTGCCCAGGACGATATCCAGATATTCCTATATCCGCGGCTGATGAATTACTCAATGACGCTAATATGTTTGAATAGCGCTTTTCTCTAGAATTAGTGCTGGCTGAGTAAATCTCGTTTGTAATATGGATGGACTTACAGGAGAGGTATGTGATTGGAAATTTGTCTTTTAAATCAATATCTGGATACAAAATTTTATAGCATAGCTGTAAATTTTTAACTTCCAAGTCGTGCAATCCGTTTAACGTTTTTGTTTTAACCATATTAGGTTTTAAATTGCATTTCAAACTAGTCCAGTCTAAGTTACAAATATGTAACAAATTATCATCCGCAAATTTATTAAGAGAAAGAATGTCATCTTCAGTGTTGCTATTGACAGTCTTCAAAAAGACAGATTTCAACAGGGTGTCCAACTTTTCGAGTCCTTTTCGTTCAATTTTATACAATAATCTGTTTGCAGTGAATTCTTTTATTAATTGCTTTTCTATGTCTATCTTATTGGTATTTATACTCCCAAGTAAACCGTTATACCTTTCGAAAGAAAATAACCAGAACCTAAACATACTACCGAATTGTCTTAACTTTCACCGAGATAACAGTTGAGGTGCATATTTGGTGTTTTCGACTCCTCTCCGTACAACTGTTCTACTACTCTCCCAAATTTCTGAAACAAAAAATCAGCAATGTCTATTGATGAATCGGTCACCCAGGGCGCACAATTAGTCTACAGGCTTGAACAAATAAGTGCCAGACCTTAAACTTTTTATTCGGGTATAACGTCTTTAAGCACTAAAACGGAGTATATCAGCGTCCAGTTTTTTCCATTGCCCAGCATAGTTTGATGAAATATGTTTGGGTAAGCGATCATAGCCCTGGGGAGGTTGTATAGATTGATTTTTTCGTCCAGCAAAACGAGTTTGTCCGTAGTTCACATGGTCAAAATCAAATTTCTATAGAAACACATAGCAAAGAAATTATCAAGGATGGTCACTCTTGATGTTTCAGAATTTCAGACTGATTTCTGGACTCCTCTAGACTTTGCCTGTAAATTCTGAAGAGATTTTTGTCACACTGATCCCTACATCTTATGACATTTTCTTATTATAAACACCTTAGAAACCAACTGGCTAAAATGTCTTGAAATTCTTGATACAACTTGGTTTTTAAGGCCAAAAACGTCACAATGGTAAAGTTACATATAAAATCTAAAGGGAGTCTGATTTTCTGGCAAATTTTTGACGTCACACAGGGACAGAAATTAACGGTCGCCCACTCGCCCACGGCGACTAAATTGTTAGCTGGGCGATTAAAATCTTGTTTCAAAGGAGCCCAGCTGGCTACTAAATTCTCAATGAGGACCTGGGCGAGAGAAACTTGTTGATAAGGGGGCCAAACCTCTCTGACGAAGCTTTTTTTTAAATAATAAGGCATTTTATTAACGTACATGTTTACCGGAAACAAAAGTTACTTAAACTGATCCCGAATTTCGAAACCCAGTCGCGAAACGCGGAATATTTCGTGTTTTTTCCGTAACAGATCGTAACTACAATCATTTTCTGTTTTCCGATATGCAATCGTCGATGTGGAAATTTGTGAAAGGGGGCAATCCTCCGGATAAAAAAAGAAAAAAGGATGACAAGGAGGAATATTATAAGGAATATGAAGCCTCTAAACGATCGAGAACGTATTTAAAAGAGTGGGAGAAGGGCCGAAGTTGGTTAATTAACACCGACGATGGGATGATTTGTTCAATTTGTAAGGAATTCGGGGATAAAAATGTAATGAACCAATTTATTAGCGGTTGTGTTTCATACAAGTTAGATAGTGTACAAAAACATCAAAAATCAAAAGGCCATGAGAAAGCGGTCCTTCTATACAACGCAAAACATGAAGCAAAATCTAAATCACAGGCAGCAAAAATTATACAAACACTAAACAAAGAGAACATTGAAAAGTTAAATATAATGTTTAGGAATGTACACGCCATGGTCCAACACAACCGCCCCCTTAATGATTACGTTTGGCTTTGTGATCTGGATGAAATTAAAGGGCTCAAACTAGGAAACACGTACAGGAATTCCAAATCCGCAAACTCCTTCATTAGGGCTATTGCAGAAACTGAGTTTAAATCTGTAGCATCTACAATTTCCACATCCAATTTCAACTGTTTAATTGGGGATGGATCAACAGACACGTCCGTAAAAGAACAAGGAATGTGGTATGTTCGAAGTGCAAGGGGTGGTGAAATTTCAGTTAATTTTCTTGGTGTTAAAAATGTGGAACGAGCAAATGCTCAAAATATAGTATCAGGAATAAAAGATTTGTTGGCTGAAAATCTTTTATTAAACTACAATGATGTCATCAAAAAAACAGTAGCACTCTCTTGTGATGGAGCTAGTGTGATGGTTGGATGTAGGTCAGGAGTCAGTGCTTTATTGAAAGCAGATCAACCGTCAATAATTACACTTCACTGCATGGCTCACCGCTTAGAACTGGCACTGAAAGATGCTTCCAAGAAGTTAAAGCTGTATGACAAGACGGTCTCTGTTCTATGCATGGGCTTGAATTATCTTTATCATAATAGTGCACTTAATAGGGCAATGCTGTACAGAAGTTATGATGCTTTACGAGAAGATGATGATAGGTTGCTTATTCCTACAAAAGCTGGTGGTACCAGGTGGATTGGCCATGCACTTACATGTGTTACAAATCTAGTGAGTGAGTGAGTTGGTGTTTTACGCCCGTGCAACACTATATAGGTTATTTACAGGCGATGAACATGAAAAGGGTGATAAAATGAACATGAAATGGTGATGATAAATGAAATATGGAGATGGGATGGGAAACAAAGGACCGGTAAATTTTGAAGAACCACAGGAAAAAGGGGAGAGGTGGGTAGGGGCGAAAAATTTAGCCTATGTGGTGCACTACAGGACGGTCCACAAAGGGGTCTTTTACGTGCATGAAGCGTGGCACTCTCCACACACGTTGGCCCACTATGGTCGGCGGTTGTTACAAATCTAACTACGTCATACAAGTTCATTGTTGGTCATCTTGGACAGGTACAATAACATGTACATGTAATTGTGTTTACACAAAATAAAGCAAAACAAAAAACAAAAAATAACAAAATACAAAAAAAAACAAAACAAAAAAAAAGCAGTCACACCCGACAAATGCTGGATCGCAATGGTCCTGACTTAAGTTAGTACAATGTACAGGTGCCTGCAGTGCCAGTTCAAACGAAATTTTGGGTTGAACCATGTGTTATGGCACCAAACCTTCCTCTTCCATTGCGATTTTAGGATCCGAAATGACAAAAACACAACATGGTTGCAAGACATTAGAGATATTGAGTAATATAAATATGTTTTCTTGTCAAAAGTTACTCAATTTGTTTATTCTAATACATTTAATGTTTTGCAAAGCCTTTTCTTTTATAACATCCTTGCACAATGTTTTCGTCTTTACTCTTAGCGTCCGTCATGAATGATTCATTTAAAGTGAAACAAGAAACAATGTGTGCAATCTCATAAAGGATAGTAGTTGGTACTTCATATTGATATTATACTAACTCATGGCTCATACTGGCATTTTTAACAATACATATTAATATATCATGACAGTGCCTGAGTGACTTGAGTATAGGTTTCTCAAATTAAATCATTTCAGCTACCGGCATTTAAAACATTTTATTTCAGCTGTCCGAGCCAATTGAGAGAGTATCTGTTGACTCGAAGGCCAAGGGTATAGCATTTTTAAAACTCCTTAAATCAAAAGATGTTGTTTGCTTTCTTCATCTTCTCATGGATGTACTAGAAGTCCTAAGACGGATGTCCTTAATACTGCAAGATAGAACTAGCCTCATTTGTGAGCAGCATAACATCATGGCAGCAACTTTGGATGTTCTCAAAAAGTAACAAACAAGAAGGTAAAATAAAAAAACAAAACTTTAACCATATCACATACATGTTGTTGCTGGAACTTGTGCTAAATTATTTCTTTGTACATATAGGTAATTTTTAATCATACTTATTTTTTGATTTCAATAAATTAATGCTTTGTTATTTATTGACTTTTTAATCTTTACATCTTTAAAGACCAACAATTTCTAATCAACGTCATGTGTAATAAATTAATAACCTAAGGCATGTAAGGCTTTGATTTCTAAAAAATAATTGAAATGTTCAAATTTTTAAATTAAATTGTAATCAGTGTAATTTATTTATCACTCAATATCCCATTTATTTCCTACTGAACAGTGATGGACCACATCTTCGTAAGGTTATGAATCAGAATGAATTCCAAGGAACTTCTCTTAATTACTGTAACATTGTGGAATTCACTGCTGCAAGGAAAACATTTCTTTCAAATATTATTGAAGCTATTAGCAAACGATTCTCTGAGTTTTCTGAAACTGCAGTCACAAGTGTTATATCTGCTACTCGAATTGCTAATTTTAGGATTTGGCCAAAAACTTGGGATTCATTGAAAGGTTTTAAAATAAAATGTTTATAATATTTTGCATGCTATTATTCTTTTGGCCAAAATTTAATTTGAACAAAATTATTTATACAATTATTACAAGTTTGACTTTGTCTTTGAAAATATCATTTTTCAATTTCCTTTTAAAAACATCCAAGATAAATTTTGGCCAAATGAATGATTTTAATTTTAAGTAATTGTTCAGTTATTGTTTTTAGTCTTCAACTTGAATAATGTTGAAATTACATGTACTATTTACACCATTATTAAATTTATAAATTATGCTGATAAATTATACATATTAATTAAAATTTAATTATTATGTTACATGATTGATTATTTAAGAATCATTACAACAAAAATGTTAACTTCATGGTCACTAGCCTGTCAATTTAGGTACTTTCACTAGCTGACTGTTTTATTCCATTTTAAATTTTGTAAAAGTGTCAGTTATGAGTCAGAGTGAGTGAGTGAGTGAGTTGGTGTTTTACGCCCGTGCAACGCTATATAGGTTATTTACAGGCGATGAACATGAAAAGGATGATAAAATGAACATGAAATGGTGATGATAAATGAAATATGGGGATGGGGTAGGAAACAAAGGACCGGTAAATTTTGAAGAACCACAGGAAAAAGGGGAGAGGTGGGTAGGGTCGGAAAATTTAGCCTATGTGGTGCACTACTGGGCGGTCCACAAAGGGGTCTTTTACGTGCATGAAGCGTGGCACTCTCCGCACACGTTGGCCCACTATGGTCGGCGGTCAGGGTTTCCGTATTATAGACCTGACAACCCCCGCGGACGAGGGCTACCCTATTCAGCCACCTAGGGTACACACTTGGTCGCTCTGTGGGCTGAGCACCGACCCGACGTCGGAATCCCAAGACCCTTAGTCGCCTCTTACGACAAGCTAGGCTCTGCTGCGGGCCTATTCGCCACCCGGGCCCCGCACGGGACTGAGTCAGAGTGTATTGCATATTTCATGTATATAAACAATTTACTATTTAAATCATATACACATTACAAATGTATTTTCAGAACATTACACACTGTATCACATTCTTTGGTACATGTAGTAATTGTTTCCAAACATTTTCAGAGTTTGGTGACAAAGAACTTCAAGTAATTCTTGACCACTTTAGGACAGTCCTTGTGGATGTTGGAGTAGATGTAGAGGATGCTGAAACTGAATGGACAATTCTGAAAAAGGAGGTTTTAGACTTGTAGGTTGTTACAGTTATTTCAAATCATAATCTGGTTGTTACTTGATCATAATTCTTGAGTTGAAGTTTACATATCCACAACTGATTATACTTATAGTCCTTTTCCATAATTTAGACCTTCAGTGATTGCCATGATACATATTTTATCTCAGTTAAACATTAAATCATGATAAGCCTTAAAGATGTAAAAATATAACTCTACTAGTAAGAAATAATTTAGAATAGTGTTCCATAGATAAGAACAACTAATGATGCCATCACAGGAATGTTATTTTCTAATATGTTTTTTTTTAGGGAGCTGTTAACAGAAACTGTAGATTGGAAGTTGATCAATGAACGTATGGGACAGTACAAGAATATTCTGTGTGTTTTTGATTTGATATTAACAATGTCTCCTTCAAGTTCTGAAGCTGAACGTGGCTTTTCTCAGCTGAAACTAACAAAAACTGATATTCGAAGCAACTTAGGTCAGGATGCTCTAAATCACTCACTTGCAATTAAGTTGCTGTCAGCACCAATTAAGCAGTTTAACCCATTGGAAAGTATACAGCACTGGAACACTAGTTCTGTCCGAAACAGAAGGCCAACTCTTAAGGACAAAGACAATTTACATGTGGACCATGTTTTAAGACTTGAGGGTGAGAGAGAGGGGAATGAAGCACAAGAGGTAGAGAATGAGATTCAGGTGTTAGATGAGGAGAGTGAGAAGGGTGAGACAAGTAGTGAAAGAGAAAAGGAGGACTATGTAAATAAGTTATTAGATGAAATGGAGAGAATTAAAAATAAACTGGGGCATGATGATGATGAGGAAGGGGAAACAGATTCTGAGGTAGAAAACGAACTGAATGAGGATTGTGTATATAAAAAACTTTTGTAAAAATAAAGATGTACTTAAAAATTTATTAAATTTTTGAGGGTGAGTGCCTTTTACACGAATTGTTCATTCAATGGTGACACCTGGGCTACTTCATTTTGATCTGGGCTCCTAAATTTTAAAATGTAGGGGCCCAGGTGGCTACTGGCTAAAAAAGTTAAGTTCTGTCCCTGTCACATATCTCGGAAACAAACACACGAACCTATCTTTCCTTTTTGTTATTTGATTGAGTAGAAAATTATCTTTACTTCTATTACAAATCATAAACAAATGATATAAAAAAAGTTCAGCAGTGACCATCCTTGAAGCTAATCGTGACTTCCATATAAGGGCACATTGCGGGCTCTGCACGGCGAATTGGTCAACAGCAGCGCCAAGTTAGTCTTAAAAAAGCACTCGGAGACCTTACATCGAATCAGGCCGCTTCGCCGACCAAGCCAAGAGGCTTAGACGTGTGTCAAAGGTGGATGAATGGGACATCCCTGTCAAAATAATGCCGGGGTCGTCAAGCTATAATAGGAAACTGACCGGAAACCACAGTGATGCATATATAAAGTCATCAGACACTTAAGAATCCAGCTGCAAGTCTGAATAAGAGTAGGACCTTTCAAAAGCAGGAGAGGGTAAGGAAAGTACTCTCTCTTGACTACATGTAGAGGAGAGTGGTGACGAAGGAGCTCGAAGAACAAGAAGCCTTCCATGGAAGAGCCAAAAATTAAAGAAGTACAAGAATGAAATGGACATACTGTACGCAGACGCGCTTTAGCAGCGATGAGGAAAGTACATAGGCCAGATGGTCTAAATTGTTTGAGACCAATTCCATTGGATGCACCATTTTGGGCAACTGAGGATAAAGAATCTGACATAGAATAAGTTAGATAGCGAGTTAGTTATTGCTTTACTCCCAAGTAGCACGCTTTCGGCTATATCCGGGAGATGAACATGAAATGATGAAGTGGAGGAAATGGAGACACAAGGCCAATCGGGTAGGAGAGTTTTGACTGCCACTGGAAAAAGAGGTGAACGGTAGGGACGGGAAATTTAGCCTCCTGCATGGGGATCGTACGGGTCCTACTCTTCCCGAAACCTGCAGCAGGGTTTTTTAACGTGCGAGGAACGTGACATTTTTCCCAACACGGTGCACCACTATGGTTTGCGGTCAGGTTTTCCGCATTATTGCCTGAAGACCACGCATCTCTCGATGTCAGGGCTGCCCCGACAAGCTTAGCGCTGCTGCGGGCCTATTCGCCACCCTGAACCTGCAAGATAGCGAGCAATTTTAGTACAAAATATTATGTTGATAAAATGTGTTTAAATGTTTGAATACATTTTCAAGGGGTCTGTTAATCCCGACGTTGTTTATAATATATTTACAAGGCAACAAAATATGTTTTTATGTGTCTACTTAAAACATTTGGAATGCATTTGTTAATGCACAAATAAGAAATTTCAAAAGTTATGCAAGTTGACCTTATACATAATGCATATGAAATGTTATATTATTAACATCCAATGACGATTTTAGCTAGCTGTCATTCACAGCGAGTGCCTTTGTGTCTCGTTGTCTTAGTCTCAGGTTCTCTCTTGTTTAATTGAACTTTTATCGGTTTGATTTTTACTCTGTGTTAGTTTGTGCATGTTCGAGGTTACCAATAGATGGAAAGTTGAGCCCAAAACCTGGTTCAACCCCGCCACATTTGTTTACTATATGCCTCTTCTATTAAGCCAGGAAACAAGCTCTTTCATAGCTTGTGTTTGTATTCGTCATTTTTATGTTAGTTGTTCAATGTCCAGAAGGGGTCTGTTTTGACATTTTGAGGGTTCGCTCTGCAACGTATGCATTATGTTTTTATCTTTGACCAATTGCAAAACGGCGAGCAGCGACCACTGCATGCATGGCCACGTTGAAGGTTGCATTTCTCTAGAACTATTGGTCAAAGGATACAGAAAATAGTCTTGTGTACAAGCATTTGGTGCACCTAGAATGTATTTCCGTTATTCGTATTTCAAATTTAACCTTTCAGTCGGATCCTATAGTTGTGCCAGGGCCGACAGTATAGTTGAGACATAAGAGATCTAATTGTGCCGACCCAATAGTGTGTTGTCAGAAAATATATTGTTCAAGTAAATTAGAACATTAAAACACAGTTCAAATGAAGAAGCGCATACCCACTTAAAACACCAACTTAAAAAAAAAACAGAACAAAACAACAACAGCAAAACAAACAATCGCACAAACACACCCCAAACCACACTAAACATAACATTATTGTACATAAAACAAACTATTATTAGGGCCCTGAATTGAAGATGCGGACGCTTTTTATTTTTTTCTTTCCGTCAGTTAGTCAACAAGCCTTGTTAAATTAAAACTACAAAAAAGTATTGTCTTTTTATGGTAAGAAATATATTGTCATATAACAAAGCAATGGGATAAATAGAACTAAAGTTATCGTGCCAACAAACGTAAAATTTAGAATTTTTGCCTTTTTTCGAAACGGAAAATGGGGGGACACCCAAAATCAATCCCATTCATCCTTTTATGGTAAGGAACATCATAGTCAAATTGGATCTCCTGCACTTGGCGGTCACAATACTGGTATACCCGTACTCTTGACGAAACTGGAACAAAATTTTATTCCATTAATGTTGATTTTTTTCCAAAAAAGTAACAATACTGGGATATTCATGTTCCAGCATTGTTCCTCGAGGAACTTCGGGTAATGCATTATGTTACAGACGTGTATATTATAGATATAATAATGGGAGCTGCGGTGTAGCGGAATTAAAAATCAATACAATACTAAAAGTCAGGTACGCAACAAGGTTAAAAGGTTAAATCGAATTATAAATACACAAAAACGTATCACTTAAAGTCAAATAAAAAACGAAAGTGGGGCCCCGAGTACTTTCAGTCAAAAGACCTTCTTCAGGGGAATAAAAACGGGGAGAAAAAAAAGAGAGAAACAACCGCACAGCACAAAGACAAGGATAAGACTCATTAGCTAGTTCTGTTCTTGTATAAACCTCCGTTATGTCGGAGCACTCCCACTTGGGATTATAATGATTTAAAATGTCACAAAAAGCACTAAAACGTAAAATGACGATAATATGTACAATGTTATACGTATACTTGAGGTGTTTAGATTGCGGAATTCCCTGCCAGGGCTGTCATGGTTTGCTAGAATATATGGTGCAAAAGCTTGGAATTCCATGCGTTTTGCAATTTGTCACAGACAAGCATATCTAGCCGGGTTAGGTTTGTATTATATTGATTATGAGACAAGACTCTGGTAGTTAGCTTGGAATTCCATGCGGGTCACCAGAGTAATGTGTATCTAAATGAAGAGTATATATGTGCTAGCTATAACTATACTATACGGATATGCGTAAGCTTGATTTTAGTTGCAGATGAGTTTGGATTTCCATGCGTACTACTTTATTAATAGTTATGTGAATAAGCACTATATGTTATGATATGCGGATGCAAACTACACCAGTATATGAGTATTTAAGTTAATATTAGGCGAAAAGTTCATGAACTTCTATATATTCTCCATATATATGATAAATGGTGTTGCGTACAGCTCTATAAAGTAATTGTCATATAATATAGAATGGATGTGGTGAGCTGCAAAGTTAGAAGTGGTGTCCGTGTGCCAACAGTGATGAAAATCATCTAAGGTTGTTCATCGTGTACTGTGTTACAACCTTAGATTGTCTACGAGGAGGCTTAACTAGGCAACCGAAAGCTAGATTTTTATCTAGCCTAGGTGGTCTAGTGGTCTAGGGCGCTGGACACAGTGCAGGCGAAGTTGCCATAGATGACAGAGTATGGGTTCGATTCCAGCTCAACCCCATGCTGGATTTTCCGGTGTCAACGGCTTTAAAAAGATGATTTTCATCACTGTTGGCACACGGACACCACTTCTTACTTTGCAGCTCACCACATCCATTCTATATTATATGACAATTACTTTACAGAGCTATACGCAACACCATTTATCATATATATGCTTATATTACTATACCAGTTGCGACCAATTCTCTTTCTTTCTCTCCCTACCCACCTAATGTTCATCGTGTACTGTGTTACAACCTTAGATTGTCTACGAGGAGGCTTAACTAGGCAACCGAAAGCTAGATTTTTATCTAGCCTAGGTGGTCTAGTGGTCTAGGGCGCTGGACACAGTGCAGGCGAAGTTGCCATAGATGACAGAGTATGGGTTCGATTCCAGCTCAACCCCATGCTGGATTTTCCGGTGTCAACGGCTTTAAAAAGATGATTTTCATCACTGTTGGCACACGGACACCACTTCTAACTTTGCAGCTCACCACATCCATTCTATATTATATATATTCTCCACGTTGGAGGACATTGTCTGATATATATATACATGCTACGTCTATAATCTGCTCAAGTGAGTGAGTGAGTGAGTTGGTGTTTTACGCCCGTGCAACGCTATATAGGTTATTTACAGGCGATGAACATGAAAAGGATGATAAAATGAACATGAAATGATGATGATAAATGAAATATGGGGATGGGGTGGGACACAAAGGAACGGTAAATTTTGAAGAACCACAGGAAAAGGGGAGAGATGGGTAGGGGCGGAAAATTTAGCCTATGTGGTGCACTACTGGGCGGTCCACAAAGGGTTCTTTTACGTGCATGAAGCGTGGCACTCTCCACACACGTTGGCCCACTAT
Source organism: Arcuatula senhousia (assembly GCA_963971305.1). Taxonomy (NCBI): domain Eukaryota; kingdom Metazoa; phylum Mollusca; class Bivalvia; order Mytilida; family Mytilidae; genus Arcuatula; species Arcuatula senhousia. Next base: position 35,221,403 of record OZ020308.1, read on the forward strand.
GGTCGGCGGTCAGGGTTTCCGTATTATAGACCTGACAACCCCCGCGGACGAGGGCTACCCTATTCAGCCACCTAGGGTACACACTTGGTCGCTCTGTGGGCTGAGCACCGACCCGACGTCGGAATCCCAAGACCCTTAGTCGCCTCTTACGACAAGCTAGGCTCTGCTGCGGGCCTATTCGCCACCCGGGCCCCGCACGGGACATAATCTGCTCAAATATTGTGTTCGAGGTGTATGCAACTTATAGCAATAATGCTGGGTCTGTCTTTCAAGCTGCATTAGGATATCTTCTGATGTTCCTTTTAGAACATCTAGAGCTGTACAGTCCAAGACTATTTCCATAACCATTTTTGAGTCAGTGATACTGTCTATAACACCCCCTAAAATCTCTGCTAATCTTAACACAAGATTGGACATTAATGGTTTCCTTATATCTTCTAGGCCTTCACATTTAAGGAGGAAGTGCTCTATATCTTCATCCATGCTCTTGCATATTAGACCCCTAGCTGATGTTTGATTGTGACTATATTTGGCTTTGGTTGATTGCAACATGCATGTTCCTGTTACCATCCTTATTTTTATTTCTGCCATTCTGACATCATAGATGTTGTTTCTGATTGAACTTAGATTGTTTCTGATTGATCTAATGTTGTGAGGATTGTTGAAGGGATTTTTTTTGCATGGATAGAAACTGCAGTGACGATTTTGCCTTCTTCTCCTCGTTCCAGATATCACTCCAGTAGTTACTCATGGATGTTTTTGCCATTGTTTTCCATTTTTGTTTAGTATGTGGGTTTTCCAATAAAGATTCAGTGACTGGCAGATTTTATTCAGTGAGTATCTTTGTTATTTTGCTGATGAATGACTTTGGGTTGTGGACTGATTCTGCTATCTCCCATTTGATGATATCTTTTTCTATAGAGACATCCTTTCTGACTATGGCAAGGAATAGGCTCAGCATATTTCTGTCTAAAATGACCTCCCTCAATTGGCTCTGCGCCTATGAGTATATTCATAGCAATAGCTGCTGTTCGCTCTGGAAGAGAAAGGAACCCACGGAATGATGAACGTTGAAACTTCAAGTTGTAACAGGTCTGACTTTGTAAATTGTTGAACGTCCAATCCATATGTGAAACGTGGGATAACATATGTTGTCCATATCTTTTTGAGAACTATTGGTGACATTCCCTTACGTACGTGGAAGCCTGAGCCTACTAGTGCATAGCATGTTTGCCTTCCTGTATTTATCCGTTCTTCTATGTTTGCTTTATTATTTGTAGCCCTGTTTACGTCCAGATGTTTCATTTTCTCTACTCTAGCAATCTCTTTATTACACAGGGTGTATTTAGATGATTATCGTGTGCTGTCCCCTTTGGTCAGGGAGAGTTCTTCAGATTTATCTGGGTTTATTTTCACCATATCTCTTAGAGTATGAAATTCTATGATGCTCAGCATTGCTTGCACCTCTTTATGATCTCCAAGCAGAGCAATATCATCTGCACATGTTGGCGCCGCTATCCAACTGTTTCCTATCTTTGCTCGAAGCTGGCTTCTCTCTAGTGCTTTCAAAATAGTGTTATTGTATCTTTTGTATAGCAAGGTTGATAGTTTTGCACCTTGTCTTATTCTCTGGTGGATATTTATGTGATCTGATGTTTGGTCTTGCCATTTAACTAGTTTAGCTAGTATAACCAGAAGTGATAAATTACGTCACAATCAATCTCGAACATTGTAAATAAACATGCATATGATTGGCATAAATACGTCATAAGCTAGTAATCTTGAACATAATGACTAACAACCTAGCTACCAGCACTGTAATATATGTATTTAACTAAATATGAAACATAAAGAATAGAATAATATATAAAATCAGAGAACATTTACAAGTTACAACAGATTGTATTTTTTTATATTTATGCCTATAGGGTGATTAGAACCTTGGAACATGATGATTCTCTGTTCTAGAGACTGTCGTTGCTTTTCACCCATATTGGTCACTATCAACACAGTCACTTGCATATCGGACAAATTGTGGTCTGGCCGTCTGAAGTGGCGACCTACCGGACAATCTCCACTATTACGAACACTTCAGGTGTGTTCCGCAAAGCGGTCTCCAAGTCTACGGCAGGTCTCACCGACATAAACTATCAGACATTTTTTGCATTGGATTGCGTATATCAAATTCTCCGATACGCAAGTAAACCCATGTCTAAGAGTGAAAGTGTTGGACGGACCATTCACCTCATCGGTCTCCCAGGTAAACTTACATGTGGAACACACGGGCCGCTTACATTTTCTAGTGCCACGGTAATCGGCTAGAGGGCGGCGAGCCGCGCTTTCAAACGAGCTGTTGACAAGGTGTTGTCTTAGACTTTTGCCCTTCCTAAAAGCCGTTAAAGGCGGCGAATTGAAGACCTCTGCCATGTGTTGGTCCTCTAAACCAATGGAACGAAAATTCCGGATCAAAATGTTCTGTACGGCCGTATTGTGCGGATGGTACGTGAGTACCAAAGGAACACGATCGCTGGAATTTTGTGTTTTAGGCTCCAGTGCCGATGTACTGTTAACCTGAGAGACCGAGGATATGGCCTTATTTGAAACTCTGGTTGGATATCCTCTCTTGACAAAGAATGAATTCATTTTGTTGCTCTGTTGGTGGCTCTGTTTATGTTAGTCATAGAGTTCAAGATTACTAACTTGTGACGTATTTATGCTAATCATATGCATGTTTTATATTTACAATGTTCGAGATTGATTGTGACGTAATTTTACTAGCTAATCAGTCTTGTCCATGTCATTTTGCTCTGCGGTGTTTCTCTCCCCGATTTTATTTTCCTGAAGGTCTTTTGATCGAAAGCTCGGGCCCCTCTATCGTTTTTTATTTGATTTTAAGTGATATGTTTTTGTGTATTTATTATTCGATTTTACCTTTAAACCTTGTGGCGGTACCTGACTTTTAGTATTGTATATTATAGATAGAATGAGAGTTTTTTAATTACCCGGTTGCTCTTCCAAGAAATCTATCAGAATAAATTGGACTAAACGGACTACTGTCTGTAAAGGGTAGTCTGGAGAATGGAAAAATCAAAAATATTTTTTTCTGAAATAAGTTAGCTTTAATTTGTTTAGATAATCTTATTAGTATCAAAAAGACGTAGTAAAAAATATAACATCTTAACAGAAAGTTTAATACATTTCCTAAAAATTTAGATATTTGCTAGCCTATGGGGATCTCATTGTAAAAAAAATGGCGGGAAAAATTGTCAAATTTCTAGTGTGATGTCATAAAACGTCAAAGTGCACTCCCAGATGTAAACAAAAACAAATTGATCACAAAATATATCTGTGATCTGAATGATATTCTAAAATTGTACAAAAAAGTGATTATTGACAATTTGGCATTCCCAAATATTGCTGCCATTTACAATGGAAAAACTAGGGGGCAAAGTGATTTTGATTCATTTATCTTAGAGGTTAGCCGTTTCTTTACTCTTTTCTGCGAATTTAGTAACGTTTTCTTGCAAAGATAAAAACGGCAAACATTTCAAAGCAACAACGTGAAGAAAAAAAATAAGAATTTCTGTTCTCCAGACTACCCTTAACAGACAGTTAATATTAATGGATGTCTATGTGGAAGTTTTATTAAGTTTTGATGAGAAATAAACTTTTTATGAAAACATTAAAAGTGATAACTTTATAAAAAAGTTGTAAAAATGTATTTCACGTATACCATGTAAACAGGGGTGGTATATTCTGTTTTGATACTCCTTTAAGTGTCAAATGCTATAACGATAATTTATAAAACTCCAACTGGTCTTTGTTTTTATGAATTATGTATTTATCTTTTTTTTGCATTTGTAAGTTTGAATAAGCATTTGCTATATTGTTTCTTTTTGTAATTTAAAATTGTATTCCATAACTAAATATTATTTATTAAAAAGCAATTAGGTTTCCCTTATACTTTATTGTACAATAACATTAACAAAATATAGAAATAACGTTAAAATGAGTAGACAACGATTTTCAAACGACACACATTTAGATTTCTGAGTCACAAACGAAACTATGTACTGCTCAGTAATATGTGCAATAATGTTCCTGTAGGCGTCACTGTCTGAAGATCCCCATCTGTCTCTCCACATTCTTTCATTCATTAAGATAACTTGGCAGCAGGTCTGATGACACCCCTTTCGTTTCTTTGAACTTCTGTTTTGCTTGCCCAATACGACTCCATAGCTTGAGTATAAACACCAGACCCGGGATCTACAATGTTAACAGAATGGTTGACTGTTCCATGCTCAAAGTTGTAGTTTGCTGCTGATGTTGTGGTTTGCCTTCCATTGGTCAGAATAACTGCACCAGGACGAACTACTCTTTCGATGATTGGAAGAAGGGTCTGTGCGTCTCTCTTGTCTTAAGTCTCGTAAGTAGGTGATTGCAGGCTTTGTTGATGTGCCTGCAAGACCAAATACCGACTGTTCTTTGCTGACTTTTCCCCCCGGTTGTATTTGGATTTGTGGTTGAAGAGACTTTAATCAATTTGTACCAACATGCCTGGTACTCCTAGTTGTACTGGTGTGTTCAGAAGTCTAGTACTGGAACATCTGAATAACAGTCTTTTCACCAATTCTTGTCTGTTGCTGAACAGTCTTGACCTTGCTGCCTTGGCTACACAAGTTTATTGTTAATAACCTTAATAACCATTTATCCAGAGTAATGCGTGACTTCTCGAAGAATGATCTGTACGAATGGTGATAAAGGTTCTGCGCTTAGTGCACCTCTGGTTATTAAACCATCTGTTGTTGCTGAGGTTGGTCTGCAGACAAGTTCCATCTGACTTTGACATGTTGGACATGTGCAAGACTGTGCTAGTAGTTTTGTTTTATCTCTCATGTAGTTCAACACTGCATCTGGCTGTGGACTGAAGATAACATTTGGTGCAAGGTATGTGTAGAGGTCATCCATGATTTCAACTTTATGATGAATATCATTTGAGCAACCATATTCATGGTAAAATTTGGCTTGTGTTGTTTCTGTTCTAGTTTACACTAAAATTATTCTTAGCACCAAAGAAGTATAAACTTTAAAGTTTTTATTATACTTTAAGGATTGATAATAAACAATTGTAATCCTACTGATGAGATAACTTCAAAAAGTTTAATTGTTTGTTTAATTATGCAATCAACAATAATTATGATATAATAAAAAGAACTTTGCATCTGATTTTATGCAATATCCCAGTATTGTGACTTATTTGGAAAAAAATCAACAATACTGGAATAAAGTTGTGTTCCAGTATTGTTAATACCAGTATAAATTGTGATCGCCAAGTACAGGAATCCTGTCACAAGAAACAAAAAGCTTCAATACTGCATGGCAATGGCAGCATCAAACGTTGTTTTGTTGATAACTCTAGAATCACACATCATAAAGGGATAATATTTGGTCAGTGGATACACCTTTGATGGAAGTAAGCATCTGTACCAAATTTAGGTGACCCAGATTTTCTGCATGAATTGATTGGTCCATGTTAAAGGTTTTTCTTAGCAACTGCCAGTGGTAGAGGGATGATATTTGATCAGTGAGTACATCTTGGAAAGTTACATGCATCTGCACAAAAATTAGGTGACCATTACCTATTTTCAGATTAATGACTTAGGCTGAAGGCCAAATCTTAGCAGTTGCAAAGGGTAGTGGGATGATATTGATTTAGTGGTAACATCTTAACAAGAGGCTCACAGGAGCCTAAATCGCTTACCTGGTCTTGATGTAAACCCTATATTTTGTAGAGCTAAATGAGCTGAACATTTAAGCAAGCAACAGTTTTTCTTTATCTACTATAGTTTTCATTCTATAGGCCAAAAACCGTTATTTTAGGGGCCGTAACCCCTGTAAAGCATCATCTGACAACTTCGACCCCATGGAGACTTTTGTAGAGCTTTAAGCGCTGAACATTTAAGCAAGCAGCAGCTTTTCTCTATCTGCTATAGTTTTCATTCTAAAGGCCAAAAACATGAAAAAAGGTTATTTAAGGGGCGTAACCCTTATTAAGGGTCATCCGACAACTTCGATCCTATGGAGACTTTTGTAGAGCTAAATTAACTGAACATTTAAGCAAGCAACAGCTTTACTCTATCTGCAATAGTTTTCATTCTATAGGCCAAAAACATGAAAAGATTATTTTAGGGGCCGTAACCCCTATTAAGGGTCATCTGACAACTTCGATCCTATTGAGACTTTTGTAGAGCTAAATGAGCTGAACATTTAAGCAAGCAACAGCTTTTCTCTATCTGCAATAGTTTTCATTCCATAGGCCAAAAACATGAAAAAACATTATTTCAGGGGCCGTAACCCCTATAAGGGATCATCTGACAACTTCGACCTTATGGAGACTTTTGTACAGCTAAATTAGCTGAACATTTAAGCAAGCAACAGCTTCTCTCTATCTGCAATAGTTTTCATTCCATAGGCCAAAAACATGAAAAAACATTATTTCAGGGGCTGTAACCCCTATAAGGGGTCATCTGACAACTTCGACCCTATGGAGACTTTTGCAATAGTTTTCAAACTATAGGGCAAAACCATGAAAAAAATGCTATTTTTCACCTTTAAGGGGCTGTAACCCCTATAAGGTGTCATCTGACAACTTGGACCAAAAGGAGACTTTTGTAGAACTTTTGATGCTGAAGCAGTAGGGTGGCATCAGATTTCATCTATCTCTTATACTTTTTGATTTACAAGCCAAAAACAGTAGTCTGACCCCCCCTGGTCTATTTTTAGCAGTCCCGTGCGGGGCCCGGGTGGCAAATAGGCCCGCAGCAGAGCCTAGCTTGTCGTAAGAGGCAACTAAGGGTCTTGGGATTCTGACGTCGGGTCAGTGCTCAGCCCACAGAGCGTGTACCCTGTGTGGCTGAAAAGGGTAGCCCTCGTCCGCGTGGGTTGTTAGGTCTATAACACGGAAACCCTGACCGCCGACCATAGTGGGCCAACGTGTGTGAAGAGTGCCACGCTTCATCCACGTAAAAGACCCCTTTGTGGACCGCCAGGTAGTGCACCACATAGGCTAAATTTTTCGCCCCTACCCACCTCTTCCCTTTTCCTGAGGTTCTTCTAAATTTACCGGTCCTTTGTGTCCCACCCCATCCCCATATTTCATTTATCATCATCAATTCATGTTCATTTTATCATCCTTTTCATGTTCATCGCCTGTAAATAACCTATATAGTGTTGCATGGGCGTAAAACACCAACTCACTCACTCACTATTTTTAGCAACGGCGGCCATGTTTTTCGACGAATCAAAAATCCCCTGAAGAATCAGTTCTGTGGGGATACCCTAAAGTACCACCAGACCAAATTTGGTTTGAATCTGTTCAGTTTGAAGAAAAGTTAACGACGACGACCGACGACGACGGACGCCAAGTGATGGCAATAGCTCACATGGCATTTGGCCAGGTGAGATAAAAAGTAACAATCATCCATACCAAAATAAGGTGACCATGACCATGAAATGATGATGATAAATGAAATATGGGGATGGGGTGGGACACAAAGGAACGGTAAATTTTGAAGAACCACAGGAAAAGGGGAGAGATGGGTAGGGGCGGAAAATTTAGCCTATGTGGTGCACTACTGGGCGGTCCACAAAGGGGTCTTTTACGTGCATGAAGCACTCTCCACACACGTTGGCCCACTATGGTCGGCGGTCAGGGTTTCCGTATTATAGACCTGACAACCCCCGCGGACGAGGGCTACCCTATTCAGCCACCTAGGGTACACACTTGGTCGCTCTGTGGGCTGAGCACTGACCCGACGTCAGAATCCCAAGACCCTTAGTCGCCTCTTACGACAAGCTAGGCTCTGCTGCGGGCCTATTCGCCACCCGGGCCCCGCACGGGACGGTACATATTTGATGGTAGTCAGCATTTGTACTGAAAATTAAGCTACGTGGAGGATATTAAATTTTGTTTGGAACAGCTCCATTTTTTTATTCAATTTAAAATACTTTGAGGTATTATAATTTTAGGCCACTATGACCTTGACCTTTGACTGAATTTCTGCATATCCAATAGGGTTCTTGCCAACTTATTGTGTGACTATCTTAAACATGCTTTCAAAACACATGAAAACTTTTAGAGTTCGTCCTAAAACAAGTTTAGAAAATATTTGTTGGCTGCAGTGACTTTGACCTACAACAGAAACCCCTTAAAATCAATAGGGTTCTTGCCCCCTTGATATGCAAGGAGTTTTCAAATTCCAAAGTTTCATTTAAATCATTTGAAACTTTTGACTTAATTTAAACAATAATGTTATTTGGTTGCTGAGACCTCAATTCCTTGACAAATGCCTCTAATTCTAATGTCAACCTGCTGTAACCTTGACCCTTTGACAGAAATCCTCAAATATAATTTAGGCTCTTCCCCCTAATATACAAGAGTTAACACTAAAGTATGTCTCGCCTGCCGGCACCATCAGAAACAATTCTTCTTTCTTACTTCCACTTTATTTTGAATTTGCATGAATTTTCAGTTTCTGAGATCAAAAGATGTGTAAACATTGCAAATTTATGCAATTAAAATAATCAAAGTCGCACAAAGTGAACAAATAAAAGTTACATTTAATTTTGCTTGTAGTTTTAGACCAAATTGAATTTTGAATTGTTGAATTAATTCATTTAATAATTGAATTTGCTGCTACAAAAGTAGAGGGGCATATACATGTAGTGTTTGGGTCTGTTCGTCCACCATTTGGATTCGACAAATATTACGGGAGTTATCATTGTGTAGATTTTAGTTTAAAAGGTTTTCTTGTATTACTTGAATACCAGGTAGACAAGTCAGGCCCCTAGGGCCTCTTTTTTCAGTTCCCACATAACAAACTTAGAAATTTTATATTTTGTAGGTGGTAGTTCTTTATGCTGGAAACGAAAGGTACAAAATCATCAGAGAAGAGCATATGAAGGCAGCCCTGAAAGCCATCTTAAAGGATTCATCAACAAGAGCTATCATTGGTCATTTGTCAAAAGATAAATTATTCAAGGAACAATTACTGCAATTCATTGTAAGAGAAGTGAAAGTGGAAGTGGAGCAGGTCATCATTGCAAAGGAAATTTTCCAAGGACTTGCTTCCAACAATAGCAATTTATTAAAATTTGGTTTGAAAGAGAGAGGAGAACGTTTTAAGACCACACCACCTCACCTGCACACAATTTTATGGGGTGCATTGAATAAGAATAAAGATAAATGTGTGTCAAACCTTGCTACTGCAGTAGCTGTGTTACTGTATGGTAGATCGCAAAAACAGAATCAACTACAGTACATTTTAGGTCTCGTTATGGACAGGTGTGGTGTTACTAAGGAGGTAAGTTAAGATATTTAACATTAGCCCCCGGGGGGGTAACTTCCTATATAATGATGTACGGGGATGTTTATTTGCATGAAATATATAAGTTCTGGTATGGTTTATAACTTTAACTATATAAATTCCCATGTAGGAAAAAAGGTGTATAAAAATTCGGGTGTCAAAATTAGCAGTCTTGAAAATCAGTTAGTTAGTTAGTTATTGCTTTACTCCCAAGCAGCGCGATTTCGGCTATATCCGGGAGATGAACATGAAAGTGGTGATACAATGAACATGAAACGATGATGAAGTGGAGGAAATGGGGACACAAGGCCAATCGGGTAGGAAAGTTTTGACTGCCACTGGAAAAAAGAGTGATGGGTAGGGACGGGAAATTTTGCCTCCTGCATGGGGATCCTACGAGTCTTACTCTTACCGAGACCTGCAGCAGGGTTATTTAACGTGCGAGGAACGTGACATTTTTCCCAACACGGTGCACCAATATGGTTTGCGGTCAGGTTTTCGCATTATCGCCTCACGACCCCGCATCTCTCGATGTCAGGGCTGCCCCATTTAACCACCTGGGGCACACATCCCAGTCGCTTTGTGGGCAAAGCGGCCTGACCCCGATGTCCGGTTTCTGAGCGCTCTTTAGTGGACTTTTACCGACAAGCTTAGCGCTGCTGCGGGCCTATTCGCCTCCCGGGCCCCGCACGGGACTCTTGAAAATCAGATTTGTTGAGATATATAGATTTAGAGTTTCATTCTGGAATTGTTTAAAAATATTGAAAAGAGAATCGATGACATATAAGTTATTATATCTCCAGTTTAATATTGTATGCTCTACAGTGCAGTCAAGTTTTGTTTATTTCATTCTTTACTGTTACTTTGAAATTAATGATCTTAAAATTAGCTGTATTATATAATTTCGGGTTATGGTTTTAAATATTTGGTATATAAATTCGGGTCATGTTTCCAAGATTGATTTGGCACACCCATATCCCCAAAAATACCAAGTTACCCCCCCCCCCACCCGGACATTGGCAGAAGCAGAGGGGGGGTTTGCGGGGTCGGAACCCCCCTTTCCACAAAAAAGTTTTAAATATTTTTATGTAGATTTTCAGCATAATTGGCCTTGAACCCCTCTTTGGTACACAGTAGCCAGAACAATGTATGTGGAACCCCCCACCCTTTCGAGATTTCTGTATCTGCCCTTGTTTAAATACAGATAAGATATTTTTATTCCAATCAAGGGGCATATGAACAATTACAGATTTAATTATAACTCTACACAACATTAAATTAGTGAAGAAATAAATAAAGAATACACACGCACATGCACGAATATACACAAAAGGAGCAGGGATTAGAAAAATTTCTTAGATAAGGAAAAGGAGGTTTTTGAATACATGAGTAAAATTCATTTGTAACACAATAAAATTAAAGTCGATATTTTTATGCCTCGCCTACGAAAGTATATAGCGGTATGTATTTGGGTCTGTTCGTCTGTCACAAGTCATTAATAAATATACAAGTCATTAATAAATATAAAGGCAGGACACTGTGTCTCGTTGACACATTTTCTTTTTAATAATCTTTTTAAAGTAATGTATCCATTTCCATTCTGTTAATTGAAAAAGGAATGTTGCTCAATATCCCAGTTTTAATCAATAATTTATGGTTATTAATTCAAACTTACTAAAAATGTCTTGCCGGCTCGTTCTCAGGTCGATAGGGGAGCGAACGCCAAGGCTAATCTATAATCTTAACAATGATTTGTAGTAAGTGAGGTGAAATTTATATCATAGCTCAGGAATGTAAAATTGATACTTCAAAGTTGACTGACTTAAATGTTACTGTGAGGGAACCTTTTAAGACTGAATTACTTGACAACATTGAAACAAGGTGATAGTGCTACTGTATTACTCCTAGTTGATATTTTTAATAACTCAGGAATTACACAAAAAGTACAGATTCAAATATTTAATTAGTCAAACTTCAATTAAAATAAGATAACTTTTAAATTTCAGATTTGCTGATTTTTTTGCCCTTCTTGATACAACAGTTATACAGGATGTGCCTGATACCTATGGCCTAGCTAAAATAAGCACACAAAGCCACCACTTTTGCATTGATGATGACATTTTATTGACTTAATGGACATCATTAATTGAATTAATTTATTGTAGAAATTGTAATGATAAGAGTCTACATGGCTGTTTGAAACTCTTGCTCAACTCAAGATTTGGACTAACTGTAATATATCCTAATAAACAGGGCCGTAACTACCATTGAGGCGTCCCGTGCGTGGCCCGGGTGGCGAATAGGCCCGCAGCAGAGCCTAGCTTGTCGTAAGAGGCGACTAAGGGTCTTGGGATTCTGACGTCGGGTCAGTGCTCAGCCCACAGAGCGACCAAGTGTGTACCCTAGGTGGCTGAATAGGGTAGCCCTCGTCCGCGGGGGTTGTCAGGTCTATAATACGGAAACCCTGACCGCCGACCATAGTGGGCCAACGTGTGTGGAGAGTGCCACGCTTCATGCACGTAAAAGACCCCTTTGTGGACCGCCCAGTAGTGCACCACATAGGCTAAATTTTCCGCCCCTACCCACCTCTCCCCTTTTTTCTGTGGTTCTTCAAAATTTACCGGTCCTTTGTTTCCCACCCCATCTCCATATATCATTTATCATCATCATTTCATGTTCATTTAATCATCCTTTTCATGTTCATCGCCTGTAAATAACCTATATAGCGTTGCACGGGCGTAAAACACCAACTCACTCACTCACCCACCATTGAGGCAGACGAGGCAGTTCGTCTGAAATTTCGGCATTTTTTTTTTCACAGAGTCTATTTATACATATTAATTTGACTTAATAAATTTATCTATACAGAACATGATTTCTTGTCGTCAATTCAACGCATCCGGATTTTATAAATATCCTAGTCCGATGTTGATTTTCTATCTATTTATTTCCCGCACTCAAAACAAAATATTGTCGAACAAAAAATATTGTCAGTGTGCGACACTTACAGCTTTATGCTACTGAAGCACAACAACTCGGTATGTATAGTAATTCTAAATAATAACCCCTCATTTAGATATTTTGTCTCCATAAAGATATTACTGATGTGCAAACTGAGAAAGTTGATCTTAAAAATATATATCCGAAAGCAAAAAAGGTGAATTTATATTAGACACTGTGTGTTTCTGACAAGTCCCATGTAGTTTGTTCACAGGAAGCTCATGATCGGGCCAGCGAGAGAGCTAGCTGTTTTTTTTTTTTCATTGTAGAGTTTGTAATTTCCGTTTTGTGTGATTCATATTGCATGCACCTTTTATTCTACCACTCAACACTTAATTTCAACTTCGACATATCTATTCGTCCGTCCGTCCGTCCGCACCCATTGTGCTTTTCAAATCTATTGAACTTCCAGAACATGGCGGATCCAGGATTGCCGAAAAGGGGGGCCTATTGACTGACCAAAAGGGGCCGGCTTCGTTTCATTTCAGTGATTTCCTATTTTATCAACCAAATTTTTGTTCCGTAAGGGCGTGTCTCTAACCCCCTCCCCGATTCGCCTATACGTTGCAGTACATATCAACAACACTTAAATGTGACAAAGCTGAATATAATGTGTCACAACAGTATAAACCACCTTTGCAGCCGGAATCTATAATTTCTAAGACTTAGTCCAAACCATGTCTTTGTAGTCAATGATATAATTAAAATTGTACTCTCCTTAACCATATCTTCGTTTGTTTGTTGTTTGTTTTATGACCAGTAAACAATATTTGAGTTAAAATCAGGGCAAGAAGAGGTAAATTGAAACAACAAATTTGATTGTGTAAACCCACCCAGGATTCAGATCTCAACACGGACCCATGTTATAGGTTAAATCTCACAGAAAGCGAACGCCACTCAATACTCGAGCATAAATGGGTTCCTGACTCGAAGTTTGTATACCCTTTGAATGATCAAGGTAGATTTAAGGAAACATGGACAGACACGCGACCTTGGATACGGTACTCGCCCTCTACGGACAGCGTATTTTGTGCATATTGTATGGCATTTCCAATGACCAGTTCAGAGAATAACCCGGAGTTCGTCAAAACAGGTTTTAAAGACTGGAAAAATGCAACAGGAGACAAACGTGGTCAATTGGACAAGCACAGTAAATCGAAACGACATGCGAAGTCGAGAGAAAAAAGTGAAATGTTCCTTTTTACTATCAAAGGAGAAAAGGAACCAGTTACTGAATAAATAAGCAAGGCTAACCAAGAAAAGATGAACATAAACAGAGCAACACTGATATCGATTATTGACGTTATAATTCGTCTTGGACAGAGGAACATTGCCCTCCGTGGAAATTGGGCTAAAGAAGAAGGCAAAGAAGACGGAAATTTCCAATACTTTATCGATTGGAAAGCTAACTTTGATGACAATCTTAGGGAGCATTTACCAACGGCACAGCACAAGTATTTGTCACCGAAAATTCAGAATGATTTCATTAAGTTATATGACCAAGAAATCCGCGAAGCAATCAGAGAACGGTGTGCAAAATCGGAATTTTACAGCCTCATGGCCGACGAGACTACGGATGTGTCGGAAAAAGCCTAACTTTCCATTTTTGTCCGATATGTCAATGTCGATAAGGAAAAGTATGAGATAAGTGAAGATTTCTTAGGCTTTGTACAGGTAAACGAAACAATTGCCGAAACAATAAGTCAAGCCATAATAGATAGTCTGACAAAAGTGGAATTTCGATTTAACTAAACTAAGAGGACAAGGATACGACGGTTGTAGTACAATGTCAGGGGAGATATCTGGCGTTCACAAGAGAATCAAAGATATTGATGTGGATGCAAAGTATTTTGTGCACTGTAGCTCACATAGGCTGAATCTAGTAATCGTAAATTCTTGCAATAAAGTGCCGGAAGCTAGAATTGTTTTGACCATACTAGGAAAGATAACGTGATTTCTTTGCGGTGTAAGTAAAAGGAAAGCTATACTTTTGGAAACAGTTAAGCAGGCCGATAAAGATTTGAACTTTGACCTTATGTACGAAAACGAAGAGGTTCTTTTTGAAGCGTCATTAAGACAGAATATTATGCCTAAATTGTCAGAAACTAGATGGACATCACGTGTAGATACTCTTTCGTGGCTGTTGGTACACTATAGCTCTTTATTGAATGTTCTGGAAACAATTAAATCAAAATCAAAAGGTCCGGCAGCAGCTGACGCTTCGTCATACCATGCCGTACTTCTGTAATTTTACTTCATCATCACCACAGTTATGTTGCAATGTATTTTCGGTTACTTGCGTCCTTTGTCCAATTTACTGCAAGCAGAGTCATGTTAGTTAGTTAGTTAGTTAGTTAGTTATTTATTGCTTTACTCCCAAGCAGCACGATTTCGGCTATATCCGGGAGAGATGAACATGAAAGTGATACAATGAACATGAAATGATGAGGATGTGAAAGGAAATGGGGACACAAGGCCAATCGGGTAGGAGAGTTTTGACTGCCACTGGAAAAAGGAGTGTGGAAGCGACGGGAAATTTAGCCTCCTGCATAGGGATCTTACGGGTCCTACTCTTACCGAGACCTGCAGCAGGGTTCTTTCACGTGCGAGGAACGTGACATATTTCTAAACACGGTGCACCTCTATGGTTTGCGGTCAGGTTTTCCGCATTATCACCTAACGACCCCGCATCTCTCGATGTCAGGGCTGCCCCATTCAACCACCTGGGGCACACATCCCAGTCGCTTTGAGGGCAAAGCGACCTGACCCGATGTCAGGTTTCTGAGCGCTCTTTAGTGGACTTACCGACAAGCTTAGCGCTGCTACGGGCCTATTCACCATACGGAATGTGATCTAGTCAAAAGCTCATCAGGAAGCTCGAGATCTTTGAAGATGTTACAAGGTATAAGGGCGAATGCTGATATTAAGTTTCATGAGCTGTATGAAAAGACCGTGTCTATTGCCGACGACATTGACGTAGTACCAACCAAACCTAGGAGTGCTTCAAGACAAAGACACAAAGGTAATGTCCAGGTAGAAAGCATCGAAGAACACTTTCGTGTAAATTACTTTTTGCCTTTTATCGACCACACTATAACACATTTGGACTCGCGATTTCCGAACGAATTAAAGACACTCTTTTTTGGAAACTACCTTGTACTATTCCTCGTACATAACATTACACCAGAAATAATCTTAGATATGACCAATGATTACTTGAATGACCTACCTTTCCCGAATGACTTTGGACAGGAAGTGGACAGGTGGGTTGCACGGTGTAATCGAACAAACCTGCTAACCATAAAGACTCTAAAACATGCATTTTTCTATGCTGATCCTGCTTTGTATCCCAATGTCCATATGTTTTTAAAACTGTTGTTAACATTGCCAGTAGGTTTGTCAGTCGTGAGCGCTCTTTTTCAGCTTTGCGTCGTCTGAAGACCTGGTGTAGAGCAACCATGTTGGAAGACCGCTTGTGTGGGCTGGCCATGCTGCACATTCATAGAAATGACACTGTTGGTCAAGTAAGCACAGAGAGCGTTCTTAGGAAATGGGACTTCGGTGGAAATAGAAAGATACAACTTGCTTTTACTGAATAAAATCAATAAACCATACGTATTTCTTAGTTAAAATATTGCATGTAATCATGTAAGAAGATAATTTTAATAAGCCAAAATCCTATAGTTTATTGGGCCATTAAAACAGTGATTTTCAAAAAATTTCGACGGGGGCTTCGCCCTCTGGACCCAGGTCAATGGGGGCCTCTATCGGCAGCCCCCAAACCCCTGCCTCGTCCCTTTTTGGCTTTTAGTTACGGCCCTGTATAATAAGATTTATTAGCACTGCTGCAGTGCTTTCTCTTAGCACAGAAGAAGTAGAGACGGGATTTTAAGCTGGTGAAAAAAGCCCCACCGAAATAGACTCAAACAAGATACCCTAAAATAACATTAAAATAAAATAAAAACTGTAATAGACACATATTTGATGAGATAGCCCAGAATGTTATAGAAAAGTTCTTCAAAGTAAAAGAAATAAGAATTACAAACTACGGAGCTTAACATTGATTTATATATGACTTCATATTGATTTGATTTTACAATGTTTGCTGTTTCATTCCCTAGGTCAAAAACATGAAAGAACGTTATGTCATGGGCCGTCACCCCTATAAGGGGACATCTGACAACTTGGACCCTTTGGTTAGTTAGCTAGTTAGTTATTGCTTTACTCCCAAGCAGCACGATTTCGGCTATATCCGGGAGATGAACATGAAAGTGGTGATACAATGAACATGAAATGATGATGAAGTTGAGGAAATGGGGACACGAGGCCAATCGACTGCCACTGGAAAAAGAAGTGATGGGTAGGGACGGGAAATTTAACCTCCTGCATGGGGATCCTACGGGTCCTTCTCTTACCGAGACCTGCAGCAGGATTCTTTAACGTGCGAGGAACGTGACATTTTTCCCAACACGGTGCACCACTTTGGAGACTTGTAGAGTTAATTAAGCTGAACATTTAAGCAAGCAACAACTTCTCTATATCTGCTTAAGTTTTCATTCCATAGGCCAAAAACATGAAAAAAACGTTATTTTAGGGGCTTTAACCCCTATAAGGGGTCATCTGACAACTTCGACCCTATGGAGACTTTTGAAGAGCTAAATGAGCTGAACATTTAAGCAAGCAACAGCTTTTCTCTATCTGCAATAGTCTTCAAACTATAGGGCAAAACCATGAAAAAAATGCTATTTTTCACCTTTAAGGGGCTGTACCCCTATAAGAGGTCATCAGACAACTTGGACCAAAAGGACACTTTTGAAGAGCTTTTGATGCTGAAGCAGTAGTGTGGCAACAGATTTCATACATCTCTTATACTTTTTGATTTACAAGCCAAAAACAGTAGTCTGACACCCCTGGTCTATTTTTAGTAACGGTGGCCATGCTATTTGGACGGCGTTCACCGTTTGTGCAATCTTGGTAGAGGATATCCCATAGATGAAGTGTGCACAGAAAAACACTATTTTTGACCTTTAAATGGCAATAACACTTAATATAAGGTGTAAAACAACAATAAGAGAACGATTTTTTAGACACCGGAGCCAAGATTTGGATTTGTGTTTCCTCACACGAAAAATGTAACCAAACCACCACTGTGACAATGGGTGTTTAAACAAGACTTACTTTGTCATCCAAGAGTCTAGCAAGAAAAACAAATTTACAGAAGATCAAATAATAGAAATGCTCAACTTTCTAATCGACAACATATTTGTACAGTTTGGTGGACGTGTTTTTCAGCAAACAATAGGTATCCCAATGGGCACAAATTGTGCACCATTGCTTGCCGATTTGTTTCTTCATTCATATGAAGCGGACTTCTTACAATCACTTCTAGACAATAAAAAGCTACGCCGAGCGCAGCATGATACGACCGCAACATGTTGAGCCCTGTACGTTGAAGGCCCATTATGGATAGTCTATTGCTTTGGTCACATGCAGCCCATGGTGGACTAATAAAGATTTTTGACACATGCACCCTGTGGTGGACTTTAAAATGCATATTTGACACATATATATTCACATCAACATCTTATTGAAAAGGTCTTATATAAATTGACATATTTGGTCCTTTTGGACCCCTATTTTTAAAAAAAAAACAGGAAGAATTATTGCAAATCTGATTGAAAAATACGGGCAGGGATTTTCACAAGGATTCAAATGAAATAGGTTATTTACAGCCGATGAACAGGAAAAGGATGATAAAATGAACATGAAATAATGATGATAAATGAATTATGGGAATGGGCTTAATACAAAGGTCCATTAAATTTGAAGAACCACAGGAAAAGGCATCCTCGGAAACCCAGGGGTTCTTCATTCGCATACTCATTCATCATGATGAATGAGTATGCGAATAAAGAACCCCTGGGTTTCCGAGAATGAGGAAAAGGGGACAGGTAGGTAGGGGCGGTAAAGCTCTACTTTGCGGTCCACAAAGAGGTAGTTAACGTGCATGAAGTATGGCACTCTCCACACATGTTTGCCCACGCGATAAAAATATGTCATACCCGTAGCCAAGGGGGGTATTAGAGGTTCGGATGAAATGATAAAAATAGTGATCGCTTAGCACTATCAAAGTCAGAACAATTTGGGAAATCCAGCCCCCCTCTTAAAAAATTCTTGCTAAGGGTATGTATGACGAATGAATGATGAGTGAGTGAGTGAGTTGGTGTTTTACGCCCGTGCAACGCTACAAAGGTTATTTACAGGCGATGAACATGAAAAGGATGATACAATGAACATGAAATGATGATGATAAATGAAAAATGGGATGGGGTGGGAAACACAGGTACGGTAAATTTTGAAGAACCACAGGAAAAGGGGAGAAGTGGGTAGGGGCGGAAAATTTAGCCTATGTGGTGCACTACTTGGCGGTCCACAAAGGGATCTTTTACGTGCATGAAGCGTGGCATTCTCCACACACGTTGGCCCACTATGGTCGGCGGTCAGGGTTTCCGTATTATAGACCTGACAACCCCCGCGGACGAGGGCTACCCTATTCAGCCACCTAGGGTACACACTTGGTCGCTCTGTGGGCTGAGCACTGACCCGACGTCAGAATCCCAAGACCCTTAGTCGCCTCTTACGACAAGCTAGACTCTGCTGCGGGCCTATTCGCCACCCGGGCCCCGCACGGGACCGAATGAATGATTAACATATGTTGCACTTTCACCTGTGTATATAAAGTGTTAGTTAAAAGGAGTGAATAAAGGTATGTTGTCTACGACACACCCAATCTTTGGTGTCATTCAGATCGAAATGTAATAAAATGCACACCACAATACAAACTTGTTTC
The DNA here is from genome assembly GCA_963971305.1 of Arcuatula senhousia. Classification (NCBI taxonomy): domain Eukaryota; kingdom Metazoa; phylum Mollusca; class Bivalvia; order Mytilida; family Mytilidae; genus Arcuatula; species Arcuatula senhousia. Next base: position 35,240,618 of record OZ020308.1, read on the forward strand.
AAATGCACTTTATTTCGATAAAGCATTACCATGTTGATTTTTTAAATTTCCTGCATTAAGTACTTCAAAACGACAGCCAATCGTATTGTCGAATGTTTTGTTTCCGAAGGCCTTGATAGGTTGAGTGAGTGAGTTGGTGTTTTACGCCCGTGCAACGCTATATAGGTTATTTACAGGCGATGAACATGAAAAGGATGATAAAATGAACATGAAATGATGATGAGAAATGAAATATGGGGATGGGGTGGGAAACAAAGGACCGGCAAATTTTGAAGAACCACAGGAAAAAGGGGAGAGGTGGGTAGGGGCGGAAAATTTCGCCTATGTGGTGCACTACTTTGCGGTCCACAAAGGGGTCTTTTACGTGCATGAAGCGTGGCACTCTTCACACACGTTGGCCCACTATGGTCGGCGGTCAGGGTTTCCGTATTACAGACCTGACAACCCCCGCGGACGAGGGCTACCCTATTCAGCCACCTAGGGTACACACTTGGTCGCTCTGTGGGCTGAGCACTGACCCGACGTCAGAATCCCAAGACCCTTAGTCGCCTCTTACGACAAGCTAGGCTCTGCTGCGGGCCTATTCGCCACCCGGGCCCCGCACGGGACCCTTGATAGGTTGAAAAATTAAAAATATATAAATGTGAGCTTTTTAAAATTATCTTCATAACTTACATGTACAAATAATAATTGCCCTTTTTCTCGTTAAGTAGTTCTAATTTTTGATTGCCATGGACATTTCTATAGATTTAAATTTGGAGAACAGATTATTGGACATGTGCAAGAGCCAGTAAAGTTGTTTTGAGCAAATTTATTGTTAGTTAAACATAAATATACATGTACTTACAATATAAAATTGTGATACGTTTGGAAGATGTATGTTATTATATTCATATGATTTTAAAAAATTCAGCCGCAGTTAGAAAAAACAATTCCACCAAAAATGAAACAGACGACAGCATCAACCAAGTGGTTAACCGGTGGCTGAAATATGCCAGAAACTGGGTTAGTGGGAGGAAGGCAAGAGCTGACAGGAAACGGGAAGAAGCTGCAGCAGCTGCTACTATGCCTCAGCCTGTGGCCAATAATGTACAAAATGAAAAGTCAGTGAAACTTTCCTAATATAAATGCATGTAATTGATTTTCGAAACTATTAAACATATTTAAAGAGTTAAAGTGTTTTTTTTTTACTCAAAACAAACAGAAAAAGCAATTTCAGCACTGATGTAAAACTTCATCTTCAGAACTTCAAACAAGAGGCTCCCAGGAGCCTGAATCGCTCACCTGACATATGTCCCTGAAGTAAAGGTTATAAGGCAAAATCTATTTAACGTTGAAAGGGTCATAAGATTAATAAGGGGGTCATCTGACAATATGGTGGATCTAAAGGTGCTAATCACTTTTGTTCTCAATCAAAATCTAAAAATCTGTCACCCTTTTTGAGTTATTTGCAAAAAAATGCAGTTTAACCTAATGTTCTATTTTTAGCCACAGTGACCCTGTTTTACAACCAATCAAAATTCCCCACAACAGTTCTATACACCTAATAATAATAAACAATAATACCAAGTTTGGTTCCATTTGGACTTAAAGTGTCAGAGGAGTTAACATTTTCAATATAAGGAAATGCAGTTAAAATGCTCAGTTGTGACGTTCCAAGGGCAATAACTCCTCAAAGGAAAGGTCCTACAACGTTGACCCTTTACAAATTTTGTAGATCTTGATGTGCTTAACAATATGCAATTTAAATTTCTCAAATATCTTGTATAGTTTTCAAGATATTGAGCTAAACAGGTGCAAAATTTGCAAAAAATCCACAAAAAAGGCAATAACTCCTACATGGGTTGTTGGATTTTCTTCAAAATTTCAGAGCTGGTAGATCTTGAGGTGCTCATCACTTTTGTTCCTAATCAAAATTTTGTAATCTGTTACCGTTTTAGAGTTATTTGCAAAAAACTGCCATTTACCTCTATGTTCTATTTTTAGCCACAGCGGCCATGTTTTACGACCAATCAAAAATCCCCACAGCAGTTCTATACACCTAATGCTAATAAACAACTATACCAGGTTTTGTTCCATTTGGACTTAAAGTGTCAGAGGAGTTAACGTTTTCAATGTTATGAGGAAATGCTGTTAAAATGCTAAATTTTGACGTTCTAAGGGCAATAACTCCTTAAAGGAAAGGTCCTACAACGTTGACCCTGTTACATATTTTGTAGTTCTTGATGTGCTTAACAATATGCAATTTAAATTTCTCAAATATCTAGTATAGATTTCAACATATGTAGCTAAACAGGTGCAAAATTTGCAAAAAATCCACAAAAAGGGCAATAACTCCTACATGGGTCATTGGATTTTCTTCAAAATTTCAGGGTAGGTAGATCTTGAGGTGCTGATCACTTTTACCCTTGCCAGAATTTTGATATCTGTAGCCGTTTTTGAGTTATTTGCAAAAAAACTGCATTTTACCCCTACGTTCTATTTTTAGCCACGGCGGCCATGTTTTTTTTTAAAATCAAAAATCCGAACGACAGTTTTGTAGGCCATACCCTAAAGATCAACTACACCAAGTTTGGTTTCAATTGGACTTATGGTGTCAGAGGAGTTAACGTTTGAAAAAGTTTACGGACGGACGACGGACGCCAATAGCTCACCTGACCCTTCCGGTCAGTGAGCTAAAAAAGTTCAGTCATTAAATAAACATCGATAAACACTAGATATCATAGGAATTTTGTTGCTTTTCTCAATTTTAGGTTGGAATGTTTCCATTTTTTTCTGCCTTTCCAAATGCTGCTGGGCAATAGTAAAGAATATGTTTGTTCAGCCATATATATTTTTAATTTACCAAAAAAGAACAGAACAATGAAATACCAAAAGATTAAGGGATCATAATAAAATAAAATATCTTGGAACTTTGTATCAATGCAATTTGTTCATGATTGATTAAGGTTAAGTGTCTCACTAATGAGAACTTCTTCCAAAGGAAACAGATATTTCAATGGCCAATTTCAGGAGAAAGATTCAATCACAGTGACTGTATTTTTCGTCGGTGAAGAATTGACATGGAAGATGTCAAAGTTTGCAATGGATATATAAATATCGTCCTCGGAAACCCAGGGGTTCTTCATTCGCATACTCAGTGATGAATGAGTATGCGAATGAAGAACCCCTGGGTTTCCGAGGATGTATAAATATATGCGTTTGCACCAACCTCATGCTTGACCAGTGCTCAATAACGGCTTAATTTATAGTCATTTACTTACAAATAAAAAAATAGAACTATTGTTGTAAATTTTTTTCAACAACTATTGCTGATGTTTTAAATCAAATGGGCCTAACATTTAAGTTCTGTCCACGATGTTATGTATGTCTGTCTATAAGATAGATTAAAATAATCAGAATTTTATCAGTCCCGTGCGCAATACAATAACGTAGGATTTTGGCTGAGCACTATTCCCATGTCAGGATTCATTAGTCGCATTGTATGACAAATCAGACTCGTCCGTGGAGGTTTTCGGGACTATAATAGGGAAAGGCTGACCATAGCGGGCCATTGTGTGTGGAGAGTGCCACGTTTTAGCACGTAATTAACCCCTTTATTGACTACCAGATAGTGCCCCACACCCACCTTTTCCGTTTATTACAGTGGTCCATGGGGGTACATTTATTAAGATACAGAATGTCACCAAATTGAGGATTGTTCAGTTAAAGAATAACATCAATATAACGGGTAGTTAGGTTAAAAGAGAGAGAGCTTGTCTAAGATCTTAAGTAAATATTAAAGTGAGTGAGTGAGTGAGTTGGTGTTTTACGCCCGTGCAACGCTATATAGGTTATTTACAGGCGATGAACATGAAAAGGATGATAAAATGAACATGAAATGATGATGATAAATGAAATATGGGGATGGGGTGGGAAACAAAGGACCGGTAAATTTTGAAGAACCACAGGAAAAAGGGGAGAGGTGGGTAGGGTCGGAAAATTTAGCCTATGTGGTGCACTACTGGGCGGTCCACAAAGGGGTCTTTTACGTGCATGAAGCGTGGCACTCTCCACACACGTTGGCCCACTATGGTCGGCGGTCAGGGTTTCCGTATTATAGACCTGACAACCCCCGCGGACGAGGGCTACCCTATTCAGCCACCTAGGGTACACACTTGGTCGCTCTGTGGGCTGAGCACCGACCCGACGTCGGAATCCCAAGACCCTTAGTCGCCTCTTACGACAAGCTAGGCTCTGCTGCGGGCCTATTCGCCACCCGGGCCCCGCACGGGAGGTAAATATTAAAGGACTTTAAAATTATTATAATTTACTTATAATGATAAGTCCATAATTATTTCGGAACTATTTTTCGTTATTGATTTTCTGTCACACATACAGTATACCTTCCGGAAAAATAGAAATACTGACACATGCCGGGAAAGATACTGCCATTAAATAAGTGGGTAATTATTATACCAAACGTCCCAATCATTATAGAATATGTATGGGTTTTTAAAAGGAGTCACATTTACACATGTATATGCTGTAATGTGTTTTATTAAGATTTTTTAGGTCGAACCCTACACAGTTGTGTAGACATAATATATAATTTATTAAAGATGTGTTTGCAAAATCTAAGAGTGGACTTGTAACCAATAACATTTTGATATGTGGTGTACCAATGTCACAGTGTTCAGTTCAGTCATTGCTTGTATTTCAACAATCTCTACTGTATTTTGATTAATATTTAACAAAATACACTGAACAGGAAATGGCAACCAAAGTGTACAACATGTTGCATAGAGACAAAACAGAAGACTGTAGGCTTACTGCAAACAAATTTGGTGACCTTTTTGCAACAGGTTTAATGATCAAGTTGACAACTTTTGTCTCCTTAATTTTGTTTTATACCCTAGTTTACCATTGTCTGTGATTTTTTTTCTTTCGAAAACAACGATTGAAGCCATGGTTCTAAGGAAAATAATCGAAGCAAATAAGAGTTTTGTTCCAAACCTTCATGAAGTCGGGCGTTTTTTTTATTTAAGGACACAATATTAACCAATAAAAAATAAAAAATCTTTTTATTAAACTTTGGTTTATCTTGGGTTTCTTAATTTTCATCGGTTACATTATTTTGATGTATTAATTTTTTTTTTTTATTTTTTGCGCCCTTTTCCTGAAGTATGTGAACCCCACATCATCACTTTTGACGCGCGCATGCGCACTTCAATTTGTAATTTGTGGAAAAGAAAAAAATGAAAAGGTAAAAGGTAAAGGTAAAGGTAAGATTTATTTAACGTCGGTGAGTACACATCAGTGATGTGACGTGTACACAAGTCAAACAATTAACATAAGCTCTGAAGAGCTTTTGACCGACGGCAAGATTAACGACCGTTTGGCTAATAGGAGGCCCTTGCATGGTCGCCAGGCTTGTGTGGGAGGAAAGCCCGATATTCCAAGCTGGAAAATCGGTGAAACCCACGAGCAACGGTAGGTGCCTGGAAACCTTGACACGTGTGGGGCTCGAACCCACATGGGTGTCGACCTGTGATTTAAAGTCCAGTGCCTTAACCACTCGGCCACCGCGAAAAAATGGCCAACGTCAACATCCTCGGTTTTGCAACACTCGTTGCACTATCCTATGGATATGTGCTGGACAGTAAATATTGTAAGGTGAAAGCCAATATGTTGCTAGATTTCAGGGGGGGGGGGGCAAAACAGAATCCGGTGAGAGGCTGACACTAGATCGATCATCCTCGGAAACCCAGGGCTTCTTCTCTCGCTTACTCATTCATCACGTGATGTAAGCGAGGATGTAGATCGATTGACTAACGATAGCGTTTTACTGATCAAGACGCCAACCACCCTCCAAACTGTGGAAATTATACAAGAATCCTGTGACCATGCGTCAGCACCTCCCAGCTTCGGGACAGATCTTTGTCAGTTATTTTTTCTTGCACAACGACATTTCTATGTATTCTGATGAGTCTTGAATAGACGAAACGCGCGTCAGGCGTAGCAAAATTTATTGTCAGGAACTTTGTTGTAATTTTTATTTCGAACACACGTGAAGGTTAGCACTGCTGGTGGAGTTTAAATTCCCCGAGGTTAGCCCGCTCCGGCACCAACACTTTTGAGTTGGAGAATACATCAAAGCTTTAAATTATCCGTCTAAATTTCAAAATTTTCTAAACCCTAAGGTTCTTCCTACCCCAGACATAGGTTGAATATCTTAGTAATTATTTGGTTCCCCAGTTTGGTATTTTGGGTTGTACTGTTCTATGCTTTTCATATACATACAGTGTTTGGCATTTTCAATATTTTTGGTAGAGCGCCTCTGATGAGTCTTGAATAGACGAAACGCGCGCAGGCGTAGCAAAATTTATTGTCTGGAACTTTGTTGTCATTTTTATTTCAGTTGTTTAACACACGAATGTTTCTTGTCAAACTAAAAGCGAAGGGGGACATTTTTAACATGAACTAATCTAATTTCTTGTTCTGTTATCAAAGGTTATATAAAGTTAAAGCTTCATAAAATGAACACTTTTTTCTATTTACATTTTACAGTCAATGCATTTTTTAGCTCACCTGGACCGAAGGTCCATGTGAGCTTATACCATCACTTGGCGTCCGTCGTCTGTTAACAATATTTCAAACGTTAACTTGTCCGACACCATAAGTCCAATTGCAACTAAGTATAAAAGCCACACAGACCACTATTTACAGGGGCGAAAACGAAATTTCACTCACTCTCACTTAATATAGTGCTCCACGTTGGCTCACACTCACATAATATAGTGCTCCAGGTGGATTGATTTTGTCCCTACCCACCTCTTACATTTTGATGACGTTTTTTGTGTTTGCTTTTTGTTATTGTAAGTCTATGCAAACAAACTCGTCTCAGCAGGTGATATACCTTTAGGTACAATAACGTAGCTCCTGTGATCAAAGATATCACAGGAGCTACATTATGCGGACCAATCAAAGATATCACAGGAGCTACATTATTGTAGCTAATATACCTTGGGTCTAAACTCGCCGTCAGCAGATGTGTCCACGTCGTTGTTATTCCTTTAGCCCTGATGAAGGACTTCTAGTCCAAAAAATTGGGCATCTTTTAGTTTTTTATTAATTTTTACCTTTTATTGTGATTTTCTTGTTTGGATTTTACCTTTTAAATGTGGTTTTACCTTCTAAACTTTTGTTTTGTTTACCTTTTAACTAGCCACTGTACAACACCTTTTATTACTGCCATCAGAAAACTTTCTTCTCAAATTGTTCGCTTGCAGTTGCAGAGATTCATTTTCATTCCTTATTGTGTGTTCTTTTATACTGCTAAATCCTTAACTCCGTTGTCCATTAGGTCAATTTTGATCTTAGTCCGAGATTGCTCTGACGTCCTCGGCATTTTTCCAGCAAGCTGGTGCCGTGGGACGTCAGAGCTCCTTCCATATCAAAAACACGGGATTTTAACTAATGCTTTGTAAATGTTAAAATAACTCTTACATCAGTCATTTGTAAAACAATCAATTTGTAAATTAAGAATTAGTTCACATAATTTAAAGATAGAGAGTGACAGACATACTAAAAGTAGTAATAAAGAATATATAGACAGAGCACAACGTATATGTGATTATTGTAATACTAGACAGGTTGAAAATGAGATACATTTTATTACAGAATGTCCATTATATTCCAAATTAAGAGAAGACTTTTATAAAATTATTGATTCCTACTGTAAAAATTTCAAGAATTTAGACACTACTTCAAAATTCATATGGCTGATGACCACTGAAAATCAGGAATTATTAGAAAACATTGGAAAATATATATTTGATTGCTTTAAATCTAGAACTGAAAAAACTAAAACCCTAAATCAGGTTGTTACTTAGTATATTTAATGCTTTATATATTATATTGTATCTATGTACATTTTATGGTCACTGGGTCCAGTCTTTGCTAGCTTGTACATGTATTGGTATACTGATGGTTGTTAATCCTATGTATGCCTCTGGTTCCATTGGTTTTACTCAGGGAGACCAAGGACAATTACTGATACCATTAATATATTTATACTATACAAATCGTCCCTTATATTTTAATGGTCTCATACTGATAATATACACACACACATATATATAGTATTGTATATGTAGGGGTCATGATATCTAAATTACTATTATTAAGTAGGGGGGACCACTCTACTGTAGAAGGGATGATTAATAATAAAGTTGTTATCCCCCTTTGGCCACCTCTGCTGAGTTTCACCATACGAACCACAGCATACAAGGATTACTTGGTAAAAGTATTGTTATTATTATTTACTGTCACAATTATAATTGTTATTTTGTCACATACCCGAAAGGGTCCATGATTGGATTAATAAAATATTTCTATTTCTATTTCTATAATGGAAGATGTAAAACAAGACTAAATTAATATTTTAAAGTATATAGCTTCTAGAAACTACCTGATGTAACCCAGTAAAATAAGAAAAAATTAAGAGCTGATCTTGAACTTCATCAATTTCATTAAGTTCAAGATCAGCAAAATAATGTACAAATTTGGATTATTTTACTTATTCAAGATATTTTTCTTTAAAATATGTTGTATTTTTATTCTTAATAACCAAATGTTTCATTTGAGACCAAAATAAATATGCAACACTAATGATAAAGTTGCTTTATTTATCTCGGAAGTGCACGCTAAATCCCGTGTTTTTGATATGGAAGGAGCTCTGACGTCCCACGGCTCCAGCTTGCTGGAAAAATGCCGAGGACGTCAGAGCAATCTCGGACTATTTTGATCTGTCCTGTCACTTACTGAATCTAAACTATTTTCGTCCAATCGCTTTCTCTTTATGTTCTTACTTCTTAAAAAAATATTTTGTACATTAATGTTACTTGTTTAGTGTTTAATTTAAGTAGTAACACATAGGCAAAGAATGGGTGTGTGTAAAACACAATACAGACACCAGATACGGAGATACCAGATACCATATAATAAGATATTTATAATTATACAATTTAATTTTATTACTGATTCATTGTTATTTTCTTAAGTAATTAATTAAGCTACAAAGACATGTTGAGGTCAATAATGATAGCTTTTCATGGTGATAGTTTTATTTTTATCTTTATTGATTTGTCATCACATCCAAATAACATTAACATGTTTCTGGTGCACTTACCCTGTTAAGGTTGAAGCATGTAATAAAAACTGGGAAGGAGTGGAACAATAATATTCTTAATTCTAAGTCGTCATACCACTTCCGGTCTCATATGAGATGCGTGCGCATTAGGTGTAACTCGTCAGTGTGTGCAAATTTGTCAAAGGAGATGGACGTGGGTCCATCTCGTCGGGTGTAACTTTATTATAACTTTAACGTTTAACAATTTGCACTGTATTTTTCCTGAACTATTTTGGGGATATTAATATTGTTTGCGAACAATTTTATCTTTTTTGAGTAAGTTTAAAAAAAAAAAAAAAAAAATTCTGCTCTGCTATTTATTTTTCATTTACTGCGGTATTTGAATATGGCGGACGCCATGTTATCAGAGCATAATAAACCTGAATCTGAGGATTCGAGGGCTAAGAGTAAAGCTTCTAAGTCAAAACAAACAGAAAGAAAGCATGATAAAGACGCTTCAAAGAAGAAGGCAAATGATAAAGTGTTTTCCCCCTCCAAAACTCGACATTTATCTAGTAGAACACCGGTCCCTGTGGAGGCCGAAGTTCACGTGGTTGAACCAGAGCCTGCGGGTTCTAAAAAACAAGATGTCACGTTGTCAGATGTCATGTCTTTTTTGAAGGACATTAAAACCAACCAAGATAAAACTGACAAAAAGTTAAAAGAACTCACGGTAAAGGTTAATGAAATGTACGAGGTTGAGGAAGAATATGATGAAAATCAATTGTTGTATGGGGATGATGACAATATTGAGCTAAATGATGACCAAACTACGAGTAATGTAAATGAAATTGGTCAAAATGATGACAATAATAATGAGGAACCCCCTGCAAAGCGTAGAAGGACTGACGAAGGTCAGTCGAATGATACAAGTAACAAAACAGGGGATGTGTCAAATTCTGGTACAAAAAAGAGTAAGTTTAAGGAACTTGTTGAAACTCAAAAGTACAAAAAGAAGGAAAAGTTAGATGTACCTGTAGACTCCGATTTAGCTGAGCTTGTTAATAATTTATTCCTCAATGGGCTCCCAGATCATCAATTATCTGAGCTTGTAAAAAGTATAGATAGACCAGAAAACTGTGACATGTTAACTAAAACTAAGGTCAATCATCTTATATGGGATCTCCTTTCAGATAGTACAAGAGACAAAGAGATTAGAGCTCAATATCGCCAAGGTCTATTGGTCAAGGCTGCTATTTTGATAACTAAACTGGTTAATAAACTCAATGATTGCAGTAATATTACTGAGATATCTGAACTTCCCATTCAAGATTTGATGAATATGGGTACTGATGCTCTTGGCATTTTAGGACATTGTAGTAGAGCAATGAATCTGTCTCGTCGTGAGCTACATAGGCCTGATTTGAGCTCTGAGTATTATCATCTAGGCTCTTCCACGGCCCCGTTTACTCAATTTCTATATGGGGACGATATTGACATTTCCAAGAAAGTATCTGATATTGATTCAGTCAATAAAGTAGGTCGAAAAGTTATGAGGGGGAGAGGATCAGGTCGAGCTTTCAGACGAGGTGGAGGTAGATGGTGGTCTCGTCGTGGTAGAGGTCGTGGTTATGTTAGACCTTCCTACAAAGAGCATGACAACCCCAGAGATAGTAACCCTGGTAACAGTAATGTTGGAGGTGCTTCTAGATATGACTCAAAAAACTTGAAGCGAGGGTTCAGGAGAACAGGAACCCGTTATTAGAGGTGTGTAATACAGGTAATGAAAAAATTCAAAACTTTAAGGCAGGTAGATTGAAAAGTTTTGAGAATGAGTGGAGGAAAATTACATCTGATAAGCAAGTTTTAGATATTGCACTAGATTGTCATATAAAATTTGATGATGATATTCAACCAATAAGGGTGGATTTAAATAGGCCAATTATTTTTAATAAGACTGAAGAGTCTATTATAAATCAAGAAATACAAAATTTATTAGAAATGAATGTAGTTGAAAAAGTTGAAAATTCAAATGATCAATTTATTTCGCCTATATTTACAGTCCCTAAAAGAGATGGCAGTTTCAGAATGATTTTGAATTTAAAAGATTTAAATAAAAATATTGAATATTATCATTTTAAAATGGATACTTTTGAAACAGCATTGAAATTGATAAAACCAAATTGTTATATGGCATCTATAGATGTAAGACATGCTTATTATTCTGTTCCCATTGCACTTGAAGATAGAAAGTTTTTGCGGTTCAAATGGAAGAACGAAACTTTTCAATATACCTGTCTTCCAAATGGTATAAGCTGTGCTCCAAGATATTTTACCAAATTATTAAAACCAATTTATAGTACATTAAGAAAAATGGGCCATGTCAATTTAGGTTACATTGATGATTCTCTTTTAGTAGGGTCCCGTGCGGGGCCCGGGTGGCGAATAGGCCCGTAGCAGAGCCTAGCTTGTCGTAAGAGGCGACTAAGGGTCTTGGGATTCTGACGTCGGGTCAGTGCTCAGCCCACAGAGCGACCAAGTGTGTACCCTAGGTGGCTGAATAGGGTAGCCCTCGTCCGCGGGGGTTGTCAGGTCTATAATACGGAAACCCTGACCGCCGACCATAGTGGGCCAACGTGTGTGGAGAGTGCCACGCTTCATGCACGTAAAAGACCCCTTTGTGGACCGCCCAGTAGTGCACCACATAGGCTAAATTTTCCGACCCTACCCACCTCTCCCCTTTTTCCTGTGGTTCTTCAAAATTTACCGGTCCTTTGTTTCCCACCCATCCCCATATTTCATTTATCATCATCATTTCATGTTCATTTTATCATCCTTTTCATGTTCATCGCCTGTAAATAACCTATATAGCGTTGCACGGGCGTAAAACACCAACTCACTCACTCACTTTTAGTAGGAGATGACAAAACTGAATGTTTGCAGAATGTTAAAGATACAAATTATTTATTTAAAAAAGTAGGATTTATTGTACATGACAAAAAATCAATTTTTGAGCCTACACAAAGAATCCAGTTTCTTGGATTTATTATTGATTCAGTTTTAATGATAGTTATTTTACCTTTAGAAAAAGTAGAAAATGTGATTTTAGAGTGTAAAAAATTGTACAAAAAAGAACAAGTGTCTATAAGAGAGCTTGCAAAAGTCATTGGGACTTTAGTATCAGTATTTCCTGCTGTAGAATTTGGACAACTCCATTATAGAAGTCTTGAAATTCAAAAAATTGAAGGTTTGAGAAAATCGAAAGGCGATTTTGATGGAAAAGTAAAAATAACTGGAGAAATGAAGTTAGATTTGAAATGGTGGTTTGAAAATATCAAGTCTCAGTATAGAAAAATAGACCATGGTAACCCTGATAAAATTATAACTAGTGATGCAAGTATGCAAGGTTGGGGTTCAGTGTGTTTAGGCTCAAAAATTGGAGGACGATGGAATAAATTTGAAGTTGATTTTCATATAAATTATCTTGAATTATTGGCAGCTTTTCATGCCATCAAAGCTTTCTGCAAAAACGATAGAAATATTCATGTAGGTTTGAAAATGGACAATACTTGTGCTATTGCCTATGTAAATAATATGGGAGGAATAAGATCACCAGAGAGCAATGAACTAGCTATCAGTATTTGGTCATGGTGTATTCAAAGAGGTATTTGGTTATCAGCAACTTATGTTCATACATCTCAAAATATTGCTGATATTGAAAGTAGAAAATTCAATGAAAATATCGAATGGAAGCTTGATTCAGATGTGTTTAACCTTCTAGTTGAAAAGATAGATATAAATCCTAAATTTGATCTGTTTGCTACAAGATTAAACACCCAATTATCTAGATATTCATCTTGGAAACCAGATCCAGGGTGTGAATTTGTAGATGCATTTTCATTTGCATGGAATGATAATTATTGTTATTATGCTTTTCCTCCTTTCAGCCTCCTGGGGAGAGTGATGCAGAAGATAAGGAGAGATCGGACAACGTGTTTAATTATAGCACCAATTTGGCCAACACAGAGTTGGTATACAGACTTGATTCAACTTCTAATAGACAGTCCAATCGTGTTACCGAATCGGAAAGCTTTATTGACAATAGAAGGTACAGAAAAAGTTCATCCACTTTGGAGCAAGATGAGGTTAATGGCATGTCTAGTGTCCGGAAATCTTATGAAAACAGAAACTTTTCTTCAGAAACAACCAAAATCATTATGGCATCCTGGAGAGTTGGAACAAAAAGACAATATAATACCTACATTCGTAAATGGACTCGATTCTGTCGCAAAAGGAAAGTTAATTGTGTTCAGAGTACTTTAAGTCAAAATTTAGATTTTTTGACATCATTATTCAAAGACAATTTAAGTTATTCTGCTATTAATTCTGCAAGATCTGCATTATCTGCTTTTGGAATCGTTTATGACGGTGTATCATTTGGATCTCACCCAGTTGTTATTAGATTCATGAAAGGAATATTTAACCTAAGGCCGCCTAAGCCTCGTTATGTCCAGACATGGGATGTTTCTGTTGTCCTTAATGAACTAAGACGTTTGTCACCAGTGAAATATTTGTCATTGAAGAATTTAACTCTTAAACTTGCTATGTTAATATGTCTTATTATTGCGGGAAGAACCCAATGTTTGCATTATTTGTCTATTCAAAATATGATAAGAGGAACTTATTCATATACATTACAGTATAGTGCATTACTTAAACAAACTTGTCCTGGTAGAAATAATCCAGTGGTAGAACTTAAAGCTTATCCAATTGATAGACGTTTATGTTGTATTACAGTTTTAAAAGAATATTTAAAGCGAACTGAACTTTTGAGAAATGGACAGAACTCTCTTTTTATAAGTTATGTTAAACCGTACAAAGCTGTTAGTAGAGATACTATTAGTCGTTGGCTTAAGACATTTTTGTTTATGTCCGGTATAGATATTAATAAATATTCTGTCCATAGTATCCGGTCGGCTGCGTCATCAAAGGCAAAATTAGCTTGTGTTCCTATTGACAATATATTAAAGTCCGTTGGTTGGTCTTCAGCTAAAACATTTGCAAAATTTTATGATAGACAAGTTGAAACTGTCAATTTCCAAGCTTCAGTGTTAAGCTAAAGTTTATTATGCAGTGTATTGTTTTTTCATTACAATATTATTGACATTAATTGATTCTAATTTAGATTGATTTGTAATGTGTTATTATATGTCTGATTTTCTTAAAAATATTTGATTTACATTACTTGGTTTTTATTGAAATATTTGCCTTGTGTAGTGACACATACTTTGAAGACTCATATGAGACCGGAAGTGGTATGACGACTTAGAATTCAAAGTTTAATCGAAACTTACCTTGGTTAAAGTTGAAGGTTGAACAGAATTCTAAGGAGTCATATTACCACTGGAGGGATCAGATGCCCTCCCTTTGTACCCACCCTTTGATTTATAGTTATGACATTTTTAAAGGGTACATGTATGAATAATATAAGATGTTGCGGTTTTAAGTGTTGTAGCAGCAGTGGCTTGTGCACTCCACAAGGCTCCTAACTTTGAAAACTGACGAGTTACACCTGATGCGCACGCATCTCATCTGATCCCTCCGGTGGTAATATGACTCCTTAGAATTCTGTTCAACCTTCAACTTTAACCAAGGTAAGTTTCGGTTAAACTTTGAATTCTTTTTCCATACTTTTATTAATTTTAAATAACTGAAGGTTAAAAAAAACCTTCATTTTTCTAATGTAATTGGCGATTTTTTGGGGGGTAACATTTTATGAACTCACTCCAAAAATTTACCCAAGAGTGGAAAATGTCTTTAGGGAGCAACCATTTGAATTTTATGTGGGCTAGCGTCATTTTTTTCGTCCTGCCTTTTTTTCTGAAAAATTGGAGCGGCCTGGATTTTTTATTTCAAATTTGTCCATAGCCCCCCTTAAAATCAAATGGTTGCTATCTTAGGGAAAAAAAACAAGAAAAAGAAAAGTAAACTTTACGAATTGCATGTGTATTTTCTTTTATCGAGAAATAAAAAAGCGCAACATGTACTATCCAAGAAATGGTCGTTATAACACCAACATCCTAATATTATGTACATTGTCCAGTTAAACTTAATAAAGTATGAACTTGTATCTACTAAGTCATGTGTTGTACCTAAAATGTATTCTGTTGATACATGTGTTATATGGAATCACCTTATTTTTGTGTTTTTTGATTTGGTATAATAAACTTAATTATTGAATCATTAGAAAAATGGCCACACATAGGTAAGCAACAAATAAATGGAATAAACGGCCACAGTCGAAAAATTTGAGGAGCCCTGGCAAGATAAACAGATTACCAAATTGTTAACGGGCAAATCTGTGCACCACTGGTAACAGAGGATGCGAATGTCCTTCTTGTTAAAAATCAAAACAACCAAGAAAGGACGAGGTCACGCATTCCAATACGACGGGTCACATCCCATCCCCTCTGGTAAATTATAATTCAGAGGAGGCAATTTAAAACTACATACAATGACAATGACATTATTTATATATCATTTTACTGGTAAGCTCAAACTGGTGACAGTTCAGAGCTGGCAACTCATGGTGACATGAGATAGTCTTAACTACATCTTCCAGCGGTATCACGGGAAAGAATATTGATATGATCCGTCGTACATTTCCGGAAGGATCGGGACCCCCTTATCTTGCCAGAACCCGCCAAACCAAACTGTGACAATAATTTTATTAAATTTCATATCAAACAGACAAAAATGAAATAAAACATAGTAAACTTTAACGTCTATATACATATATCTTTCGAAACTGACTTAAATCCATCCATACAAGTAAAATGTTGACTCGTGTGGCAATTTTTTAACATCACTGTTGACTGCTTCCTTATGTTGAGTATAATAATTTTGTGTGTAAGATGCCGGGATCTTCGCAGTATTAGTCTTTGATCATGATGGACAGTTCACCGCAATCATCACTGTTCTATCCGTAAAAGTTCAAGTTTCGCTCCAGTCAGCTACAGTACTAAACCATATCGGCCTGCAAAATATTAGAAAACAGCAGCAAAATATGTTTTATCATAATTTAAAGGGGGTGAAAAAATGGGGGTAGGAGGTGGGTATTTTAAAATTTGCCCAAATGGCATGTACGTGTTGCAGACGAGATTAAAATATGGACCTATGGGTAATATTAGAAAAGACGGTACAAGTACGGACAAATAACGAACAAATTCCGGTTAAGATAAGTCAATTCCCAATAATTAAATTGGTTTATTGAAGAGGCAATAAACCCTATTAATTATTGAATCATTAGAAAAATGGCCACACATAGGTAAGCAACAAATAAATGGAATAAACGGCCACAGTCGAAAAATTTGAGGAGCCCTGGCAAGATAAACAGATTACCAAATTGTTAACGGGCAAATCTGTGCACCACTGGTAACAGAGGATGCGAATGTCCTTCTTGTTAAAAATCAAAACAACCAAGAAAGGACGAGGTCACGCATTCCAATACGACGGGTCACATCCCATCCCCTCTGGTAAATTATAATTCAGAGGAGGCAATTTAAAACTACATACAATGACAATGACATTATTTATATATCATTTTACTGGTAAGCTCAAACTGGTGACAGTTCAGAGCTGGCAACTCATGGTGACATGAGATAGTCTTAACTACATCTTCCAGCGGTATCACGGGAAAGAATATTGATATGATCCGTCGTACATTTCCGGAAGGATCGGGACCCCCTTATCTTGCCAGAACCCGCACATGAGTGGGTCTATACCCATTCACCCATCTCAAATTTATCTTTTAAACCAGGGAAAAAGTTAACATCTGGAGACAGAAAAAAAAAATGTTTTTAATGCACCTTGAATGTTAATAAGATAAATATCGTTTCCAATATCATATGTATAAGTGAGTACGTCGTAGCGAACTAGCCCTTTCTGTTAGGCCCAAGTGTTTGGATGTAAATTCGTTCTCAAACTTAAAACCGGTAAACCGGTTAAATCGAACTCGCTTGGTGACAAGCGAAGCAGTCTAAAAGCGGATTTGATACCGCATTTAGATGGAAGCGAGTTGACCCAAGATTTTGTTTCATTTTGATAGCATCATCAATACTAGAGTAAGAAACGGAACATTGATCCCTGTGTCTATAACTATTAACTGAATCATTTAATGGAAATGATAAAAAAAAATGTGTATCTTTCAATATTCTGAACTGGATTTGGGACATTATATAAATAGGTAATACCCTAATGTAGGCAGAGGCGGGAAATTAAATGAACCCGCTACCCCTCCAAAACTGATTTCTTTATCAATTTCTTCCTTCCGATGGAAGATAACTCTCCAACCGGATCTCTTGTATTTAATTCAATTGCAATCTAGGTCACAAGCATTGTACTAGTAATTTGAAACTTTTCTCTAACCCACAGGCACTTAAAAGTTTGGCCGCTGCCTCCGGATTTGGGTAATTTAGTAGTGACTCTCAAACTCAATTTACATGAATAGGAGAACTTCCAAACGGACACAGCCGTTTAAGACCTGTAAAAATAAACCTGTGCTAAAAAACTATCAAAATATATATATATATATATATAGGGAACATTATGTGTAACGAGCAAACAATCAAACGTTCTTTGTCAATTATTTTTTGCAATGAAAAACAGGGTGACTACAATTTCAATTTAACATTTGTGTTGATATTTGTAATTTTTCTTGAAATTACGAACTAACCCTTTGTTGAAAAACTTACAAGTCAGTCTGGTATATAGGGCTATAATTCGTAGATTGTGTGTTAGGTGTGCTTATGCATAACATCCAAAGTTCCATATCAATGACCCCCCTAGAAGACGATGGAAATCTGGCTTTTTTAAGACGAAACTGCTCATCATAGTAAACCCAACCTCCTGTACAGACTCTATTTTCGGCAGTTCTTATATTATGCATATATTTAATAAGTTCAGTGGCTTTATCAGGCATTCTTTCAAGTATAACACTTGTGTAGATCATAAAGGCTGATGTCCACTGATGGATGTTTTTGATAGTGCTATGCCTTTTACGAACAACTGCTAAAGCACCCCTTTTTACTTCGAGACTACCTTCCATAGCATAGTCGTCTGAGGAGCTTAAATTAGTTTTAAGCAAAATACCCAATTCTATAAACTCCCCATTCCAAATTTTTTCTTTGAGTTTAAGGGGGACAGTATAGGAAATTGGATCAAACACGCTTTTAACAACTTCATGAGGCTGGGTTTCTTGTAAATGAAAGCCGTTATTAGGTGTTGTGTTATCTTGAAATTGAATAAACCTACCCTGCGTGTTATTTAGGGTTGATACGGATGGCGAAGCATTGTGCCCGCTACTGGCTGTGTTCGTCGCTTGGGTAGGTGTCTCTAAGGGAACATTTGGAGAAGGATGCGACTGCACCGATATCTGATCTGGCTCGGCCTCTGCCATAATGTTTATCACTGGGCCATGGGAAACGGAAAAAGTGCAAGATCTGGATGCAGCGCTTGTCGATGGAATATTTTCAAGTGTTACAGTTTTTGCATTTGACGACTTTTTGGATTTTCGAGTCCTGTTGTCCGGTTCTCTAGACTGGGTTGTGTTAGACTTCCCTCCATCCGATGAATTTCGAGATTTCTTTGATGCTCCTGGGCCCTGTTTGAACTTGTTTGGGGACTGCCGGTTCCTTTTCTGGGGCTTCATTGCCTTTTTGATCAAGGATGTTTTCGATTTTCACGGATTGAAATATTTTAAAATTTGCCCAAATGGCATGTACGTGTTGCAGACGAGATTAAAATATGGACCTATGGGTAATATTAGAAAAGACGGTACAAGTACGGACAAATAACGAACAAATTCCGGTTAAGATAAATCAATTCCCAATAATTAAATTGGTTTATTGAAGAGGCAATAAACCCTATTATGAACATCATCTTGCTTATAATGACATGCAACTATGCTCTACAAAAGACAATCAATGTTTTTTTGGCTGTGTCTATTCGTCCGGCATACAATTTTCTATTTGTCAGGCAATAATGTTTTGATATCAAAGAGCTCGAGGTAAAAAGCAATTTTTACAAGATGAATGTTAAAATTTTGCAAACTTTTACTTAATTTACGAACGCTGAAAACTTGCTATTAATTATTTCTACAGTTATGAACGTAACATGTTCTTTGTTGTACCTGAAATAACTTGTCATCTGGATCTTACTGAACGAAATCAATGTTAAAAGTGTGATTGCTATTTGTTTTAAAAAAATTCTTTTAAGTTACAGGACTTGGATATATTCATTTGTTTTTATCTTTCTGCATGATACTTCCTATTAATTGGTAAAGAAATACAAATATATTCTGTGATCAGACAAGGATATATAATTCATTTTGACATAGGGATTATCATAATGATTACAGATAAGGATTGATCTGATCAATTTACAAAAACGTATTTAATATTCCTTTTTCATGTTCATAAATTTGTTTTCTCTCTTTTCTTTGGTTAAATATTACAATCTATAAAGCGATGCACAATGCTTCTATAAATCATTTATCATTAAAACACGTTTGATCTGATCAAGTTACAAAAACGTATTTAATATTCCTTTTTCATGTTCATAAATTTGTTTTCTCTCTTTTCTTTGGTTAAATATTACAATCTATAAAGCGATGCACAATGCTTCTATAAATCATTTATCATTAAAACACGTTTTAAATAATAAAAATAATAAAATAAATACAGTGAATTGCATCATTATAATCAGATAATGGGCTATATGGTGAGATAATGATATAAAAATCATGCATAAATATTAGCCTGACAAATAGACAGTTCGTTTTTTATGCATATTTTCACGTATAATTATAAATTACTAGAGAGGGTATATATGGTGATATTTGATTTAACATTCACATTGTGTCCGAATTACAATTGACAAGTCTGCTAGAGGTCATGTAAAAGTTTGGTTTTTGGACAAATATAACTAGCCATATCCATTGCTCTCATAAATTCTCTTTTGACAGTCGCGCCATAATGCTTTTCAAGTGAAGAAAACAAGAAAACAAGCAACTACAGCTACACACTTTTAGATGTACAAAATGTACTGTCATTAATGGATTACTAGATTATTTTGTATGATTATTTACCTTCTGAGTTTTTTCGAGTCTCAAGTGAAACTAAAAAAAAATGATGATTTTTCAACTGCAAAGTTTTAAGACATGTTTAACATGATAATGAACAAACTTTTTATATAAGACCACCTAAATTATTTACACATTCCTCCCTTATATCCTAATGCATATACAAAGTCAGGACCATTGCTAATTTTAACATTTTTGAAGTACTTAGCTCAAGGTTATGCCCATTTGGTAACTCCTCTCTATACACTAATGATACTTTTATTAAGTCATGTAATAAACATGATAAACAATGAGTGAGTGAGTGAGTGAGTGAGTTGGTGTTTTACGCCCGTGCAACGCTATATAGGTTATTTACAGGCGATGAACATGAAAAGGATGATAAAATGAACATGAAATGATGATGATAAATGAAATATGGGGATGGGGTGGGACACAAAGGAACGGTAAATTTTGAAGAACCACAGAAAAAGGGGAGAGATGGGTAGGGGCAGAAAATTTAGCCTATGTGGTGCACTACTGGGCGGTCCACAAAGGGGTCTTTTACGTGCATGAAGCGTGGCACTCTCCACACACGTTGGCCCACTATGGTCGGCGGTCAGGGTTTCCGCATTATAGACCTGACAACCCCCGCGGACGAGGGCTACCCTATTCAGCCACCTAGGGTACACACTTGGTCGCTCTGTGGGCTGAGCACTGACCCGACGTCAGAATCCCAAGACCCTTAGTCGCCTCTTACGACAAGCTAGGCTCTGCTGCGGGCCTATTCGCCACCCGGGCCCCGCACGGGACCATGATAAACAAAACTGAATTTGAATTAACATAAATTTGGCCAACAACAATTAAAATCAATTTAAGTACATGTATATTGACTTTCGATGTTCACACAAAAAGCTGCATATTCTGTCTGATCATTTCCTTATGGATTTCTTTAAGGTCAGATTTAATTTGTCCGGTAACAATAATATTGTGTGGGTTAAACTCAGAATCTTTGTTTCGTACATAATCCTGTTTAACATGGTAATGGACAAACTCTTTTTTGAAAGACATTTTCAGCTCCCCCAAATTATTAATATATTTCCTATATTCTTTTTTGGCCAGTCATGTGGTGGTTCAGGTACTTCCGTTGTAGAGTTCCTGAACTTTTTTCCACACCCATAACAAATCATATATCAGCTTTTTACCAAATTTGAAATCAATCCCTTAAGAAGGAGCGGAGATATCTGTTACGAAAAATTTCCCATGGTTTACCCTTAAAAACTCTAAGTCGGTTTGGAAAACAGGAAGTGGATGGCCGATTGACCTGGAAAGGGGAGTCACGGAAGAGTGAGTGAGTGAGTTGGTGTTTTACGCCCGTGCAACGCTATATAGGTTATTTACAGGCGATGAACATGAAAAGGATGATAAAATGAACATGAAATGATTATGATAAATGGAATATGGGGTGGGATGGGAAACAAAGGACCGGTAAGTTTTGAAGAACCACAGGAAAATGGGAGAGGTGGGTAGGGACAGAAAATTTAGCCTATGTGGTGCACTACTTGGCGGTCCACAAAGGGGTGTTTTACGTGCATGGAGCGTGGCACTCTCCACACACGTTGGCCCACTATGGTCGGCGGTCAGGGTTTCCTTATTATAGACCTGACAACCCCCGCTGACGAGGGCCACCCTATTCAGCCACCTAGGGTACACACTTGGTCGCTCTGTGGGCTGAGCACTGACCCGACTTCAGAATCCCAAGACCCTTAGTCGCCTCTTACGACAAGCTAGGCTCTGCTGCGGGCCTATTCGCCACCCGGGCCCCGCACGGGACGAGGCACGGAAGAACTCATGATGATAAAGCTGTTTACCAAATTTGAAATCAATCCCTTTAGTAGAAGCTGAGAAATCTGTTACGAAAAATTTCCCATTGTTGACCTTTGAAAAAGCCTGAGTCGACTTTGAAAAAAGGAAGTAGTCAGCGGATTGACCTGGAAAGAGCTGGCATGGTAAGACTGATCATGCTGAAGCTACCAAATTTGAAATCAATCCCTTCAATAGAAGCTGAGAAGTTGTACCAGACGGACAGACAGACGGACAAGGTGATTGCAATATGGCCACTCTCTTACGAGTGGGGGTATAATATGCACATAATAAAATAATCTGTAGGTACATGTAAATAAAGTTTCATAAGAATCTATGAAAAATTGCATGAGTATTTGATGAACAGACATAATGAGGACAAATTGTTGAATCAAAAATTTATTCTTTGGGATGAATATAAATGACTGATTTTTATGCTAATCTGAAACCCAGGTGTATGTATCAGTATTTAACAATTTGCTAAAAACTGCACCTATTTATTGTACATATATCACATTTGATCTTTTAACATTTAGTAGCTTATGGTTTTGTTACCAATATGTGTTAGTGGCTCTTTACCTCTTGTTGATTTGATTAAGAATATAGGTATATATGGTTAAAAAATGCTTCCAGAAACCCCTAAGTATTTGTTAAGTATTTTCCTACACCACGCCAGCAGATCATAATTTTTTAACCTGTTTATGTCCCGATTATAAATATTGCTGAAATATCAGCGAGAGGTCAAAGACACATTCAATAGCCAACAGTAATCAATCAATCAATTAATCAATTCTTACCTTCACAGCCTTTTACTGCCTCTGCATAACTTTTTAGAAAGATCTTTTTAGACATGTTGAATATGTTACTCTGTATCTAAGTATAAACACAGAGTGAGGCATCTATGGATGGATCTAACCCAGAACCATTCAGAGACATTTTATTGTTTCAAGTGTTGAGTGATATGTCTGAGCACCAATCTTTTTGACATTTCAAAAAGTTTTATGTGCTATATGTCAGGGATAGTAAATATAAATTATACATGCTTCAACCTTTACAGGGTCAGTGCACCAGAAACATGTTAATGTTATTTGGATGTGATGACACTATCACCATGAAAAGCTATCATTATTGGCCTCAACATGTCTTTGTGGCTTAATTAATTACTTAAGAAAATAACACTGAATCATTGATAAAATTAAATTGTATTATTATAAATATCTTATTATCTGGTATCTGGTATCTCCGTATCTGGTATCTGGTGTCTGTATTGTGTTTTACACACACCCGGCAATGAATATATTCAGATATAAAGTCATAATGATCAGACATTAGTTTATTTACATTTTTGTTAGCTCATCTGGACCGAAGGCCCATGTGAGCTATTAGCATCACTTGGCGTCCGTCGTCGTCTGTTAACAATTTTTCAAAAATCTTCTCCTCTGAAACTACCCAACAGAATTTAATGGAACTTGGTATGAATGATCCTTAGGGTGTCCTGCACCAAACTTGTGTTTTGATTTTTGATCCGTTAAAAAACATGGCCGCCATTACTAAAAATAGACTAGGTGGGTCAGACTACTGTTTTTGGCTTATAAATCAAAAAGTATAAGAGATAGAGGAAATCTGAGGCCACGCTACTGATTCAGCATCAAAAGCTCTACAGAAGTCTCCATTTGGTCAAAGTTGTCAGATGACCCCTTATAGGGGTTACGGCCCCTTCAAGGTGAAAAAAAGCATTTTTTCATGTTTTTGGCCTACAGAATGAAAACTATTGCAGATAGAGATTAGCTGTTGCTTGCTTAAATGTTTAGCTCATTTAGCTCTACGAAAGTCTCCATAGGGTAGAAGTTGTCAGATGACCCCTTATAGGGGTTACGGCCCCTGAAAAATAAAGATTTTTCATGTTTTTGGCCTACAGAATGAAAACTATTGCAGATAGAGATTAGCAAAATGTTGAGCTCATTTAGCTCTACAAAATTCTCCATAGGGTAGAAGTTGTCAGATGACCCCTTATAGGGGTTACGGCCCCTGAAAAATAGCGATTTTTCATGTTTTTGTCCCACAGAATGAAAACTATTGCAGATAGGGATTAGCTGTTGCTTGCTTTAATGTTCAGCTCATTTAGCTCTACAAAATTCTCCATAGGGTCGAAAATGTCAGATGACCCCTTATAGGGGTTACGGCCCCTGAAAAATAGCGATTTTTCATGTTTTTGGCCTACAGAATGAAAACTATTGCAGATAGAGATAAGCTGTTGCTTGCATAAATGTTCAGCTCATTTAGCTTTACAAAATTCTCCATAGGGTCGAAGTTGTCAGATGACCCCTTATAGGGGTTACGGCCCCTGAAAAATGGCGATTTTTCATGTTTTTGTCCTACAGAATGAAAACTATTGCAGAAAGAGATTAGCTGTTGCTTGCTTAAAAGTTCAGCTCATTTAGCTCTACAAAATTCTCCATAGGGTCGAAGTTGTCAGATGACCCCTTATAGGGGTTACGGCCTCTGAAAAATAAAGATTTTTAATGTTTTTGGCCTACAGAATGAAAACTATTGCAGATAGAGATTAGCTGTTGCTTGCTTAAATGTTCAGCCCATTAAGCTCTACGAAAGTCTCCATAGGGTCGAAGTTGTCAGATAACCCCTTATATTTACGGCCCCTGAAAAATAGCGTTTTTTCATGTTTTTGGCCTACAGAATGAAAACTATTGCACATAGAGATTAGCTGTTGCTTGCTTAAATGTTCAGCTCATTTAGCTCTACAAAATTCCCCATAGGGTCGAAGTTGTCAAATGACGCCGTATAGAAGTTACGGCCCCTGAAAAATAGCGATTTTTCATGTTTTTGGCCTACAGATTGAAAACTATTGCAGAAAGAGATTAGCTGTTGCTTGCTCAAATGTTCAGCTCATGTAGTTCTACAAAAGTCTCCATAGGGTCGAAGTTGTCAGATGACTCCTTATAGGGGTTATGGTCCCTTATAGGTGAAAAATGGTGTTTTTGGCCTTTAGAATGAAAACTATTGCAGGTAGAGAAAAGCTGTTGCTTGCTTAAATGTTCAGCTCATTTAGCTCTACAAAATTATAGGGTCAACATCAAGACCAGGTGAGCGGTTCAGGCTCCTGGGAGCCTCTTGTTTTCTGATTTTACACATTTTGGTTTTGAATATTATTTCAATAGTTATATTTTTCAACTTTTCACTTATAAAATTTCATATTATATTTACAAGTAATGTTCTAGTCTCATTCTTAACTAGTTAATCCACCTGTGCGGGTTCCGGTGGCGAATAGGCCCGCAGCAGCGCAAAGCTTGTCGGTAAATGTCCACTAAAGAGCGCTCAGAAACCTGACATCGGGCCAGGCCGCTTTGCCCACAAAGCGACTGGGATGTGTGCCCCAGGTGGTTGAATGGGGCAGCCCTGACATCGAGAGATGCGGGGTCGTCAGGCGATAATACGGAAAACCTGACCGCAAACCATAGTGGTGCACCGTGTTGGAAAAAATGTCACGTTCCTCACACGTTAAATAACCCTGCTGCAGGTCTCTGTAAGAATAGGACCCGTAGGCTAAATTTCCCGTCCCTTCCCATCACTCCTTTTTCCAGTGATAGTCAAAACTCTCCAACCCGATTGGCATTGTGTCCCTATTTCCTCCACTTCATTATAATTTCATGTTCATTGTATCACCACTTTCATGTTCATCTTTCGGATATAGCCGAAATCGTGCTGCTTGGGAGTAAAGCAATTACTAACTAACTAACTAGCCTAGTCAATCGTAGTTTATATCTTTGAAGATATTATATTGTATTTTGATAACCTTACACATCTTTGCTTCAGTATTGTTGATATAAATGAATTTAAATTTAAAGCATCAATCGTCTGAACCATGCCCAATGAGTTACTTTGCCAGACAAAGTCAATGAAGCAAGTTTTAATAGTTTCTGCTGTTAACATTCAATAAATAGTAGTTTCATAATAAAAAATTACCATATTTCTCGAAAGTTCACGTAAAGACTAACCAGTATATGTTTACCTATAGACTTTAAATGCCCAGTTGAGTATACAAAAAAGATAATCAACAAAAACAGCATAAAACAATTACAAATAAACAAAATATTAACAGTAAACAATAATTTGTAGCTAATAGACAAAAATCTATGTAAAAAGTTATAATTGATCATGAAATCAGTCAATGATCTGCCCCTTCTGGTTGGTACACATAATCTATAGTCTTGTCTGGGTCTTCCACGGGTGTCTCGTTCATGCTGAACCTGGACTTCAGTTGTTCAGCAATGTCACGTGTGGGTGGTGGAGGAATAGGAGCAAGATGAGCTGACAGGAGTCTGGGGTCATCATACTCCAATACAACATTGTTCTGCATACCAACTTCATCTCGTTAATGCATGTCCAGTATTGAGAACAGCATTTCCGGAATTTAGGGGCACCTCTTTTCCGTCTTAAAGGATGTAACAGTCCACCTGTTGATCTTCTTTTGAAAAATTCTTTGTAACCTACAAACACAAAATTTAAAGAATAAATTATACAAGTGATAATGGAATATAGAATAATGATTGCCAGCACTATAAGAAATAACTATCAGTGTCCTTGATTTTCAAATTTTGATGAGTAACATTTATTTCAGCAGGATTATATTAGGCCCGCAGCAGAGCCTAGATTGTCGTAAAAGGCGACTAAGGGTCTTGGGATTCTGACGTCGGGTCAGTGCTCAGCCCACAGAGCGAACAAGTGTGTACCCTAGGTGGCTGAATAGGGTGGCCCTCGTCCGCGGGGGTTGTCAGGTCTATAATACGGAAACCCTGACCGCCGACCATAGCGGGCCAACGTGTTTGGAGAGTGCCACGCTTCATGCACGTAAAAGACCCCTTTGTGGACCGCCAAGTAGTGCACCACATAGGCTAAATTTTCCGCCCCTACCCACCTCTCCCCTTTTTCCTGTGGTTCTTCAAAATTTACCGGTCCTTTGTGTCCCACCCCATCCCCATATTTCATTTATCATCATCATTTCATGTTCATTTTATCACCCTTTTCATGTTCATCGCCTGTCAATAACCTATATAGCGTTGCACGGGCGTAAAACACCAATTCACTCACCTTAAAACTAGACAAAACAAGGAAGACATGTACAGGCATTTCAAATTGATAGGGGTGAATTCCAGGTTGTAGGTCTTCTATATTCGATTGATCTTCATTCTCATCTTCTGTGATCTCATCATAATTGACCATGTAGTCTTCGTCATCATCGAAAGATGATGATGCACACGACAATACAACATCAGAATCCTCTGCGTCCATTGTTTGTTTACTATAAACTATCAACACACGTACAAAACTGTACAGGTCCTGTGCGGGGCCCGGTAGGCGAATAGGCCCGCAGCAGCACTGAGCTTGTCGGTAAAAGTCCACTAAAGAGCGCTCAGAAACCTGACATTGGGGTCAGGCCGCTTTGCCCACAAAGCGACTGGGATATGTGCCCCAGGTGGTTGAATTGGGCAGCCCTGACATCGAGAGATGCGGGGTCGTCAGGCGATAATGCGGAAAACCTGACCGCAAACCATAGTGGTGCACCGTGTTGGGAAAAATGTCACGTTCCTCGCACGTTAAAGAAACCTGCTGCAGGTCTCGGTAAGAGTAGGACCCGTATGATCCCCATGCAGGCGGCAAAATTTCCCGTCCCTACCCATCACTCCTTTTTCCAGTGGCAGTCAAAACTCTCCTACCCGATTGGCCTTGTGTCCGCATTTCCTCCACTTCATCATCATTTCATGTTCATTGTATCACCACTTTCTTGTCATCTCCCGGATATAGCTGAAATCGCGCTGCTTGGGAGTAAAGTAATAACTCACTAACTAACTCTAAACTGTACAGGCTCTGACGTCAGCATTCGTTTATGGTAATTCTCGGCTGTTATCGGAAATACTTTAATGCAATGTATGCCGACAGGTGCAAAGCAGCAAGTAATTAGAAGATAACGGCTAAATAGCTAAGATTTTTTAAACAATGTTGCGGTCATATTGCACTTTAATAAAAATTATCTACAATAATTAACCGAGTTTGAACATTTTGGTTGGTTGTTGGTCAGTGATGCATAAGAAAGCAGCTGCTCACAGCTTTTCTAGTTTAAAATGCTGTGGATTGTTTACACTTTTAGTGGTGTTACATAACTTACCTATTAAATTTTTTAACTTAACATATTTTTGTGTGTATGAAAAGTGTATGGATTAAATTAAATTTTTTAACGTAACATATTTTTGTGTGTCTGAAAAGTGTATGGATTAAATTAAATCCAGAGTTGCTATCAACTTTCTTTTGATAAATAAAGGTAATAACAAAACTACCGAACTTGAATGATCAATCTCATAGTCCAGAGAAAATGACAAGAACGAATCAGTCATACCGGAGAATTGGTGGATCGCAATGGTCCTGACTTGGTACAGGCATTTCAAACGAAATGGTGGGTTAAACCAGGTTTTATGGCGCCAAACCTCCCTCTTCCATTGCGATCTTCAAGTCAATAATATATGTAGTTACATAGAATAGCGTGACACTGTTAAATTTTCTTAGTATTAGGTTTATAAGTCTAACATAATAGGACATGTAGGATAAGAAAATTATCACGAACAAAATACAGAAGCTCTTGTCTGGAACTTGGTTGTAATTTTAATTTGAGAGAAACACAAAACCAGAAGAATTAAAGATCGCAATGGTCCTGACTTGGTACAGGCACTTCCAAAGAAGTGAAATGTATGGATTTACGGGGATTGACACCTAGTTTTTGGAGGTAGTAGTCCAAGGACTAGGAAAAAAAATACTAATACAAATTACAACAAAGTTCCAGACAATAAATTTTGCTACGCCTGACGCGCGTTTCGTCTATTTAAGACTCATCAGAGGCGCTCTACCAAAAATATTGAAAATGCCAAACATTATATGAATATGAAGAGCATAGAGTGAGTGAGTTGGTGTTTTACGCCCGTTCAACGCTACATAGGTTATTTACAGGCGATGAACATGAAAAGGGTGATAAAATGAACATGAAATAATGATGATGGACACAAAAGGACCGGTAAATTTTGAAGAACCACAGGAAAAGGGGAGAGGTGGATAGGGGCGGAAAATTTAGCCTATGTGGTGCACTACTTGGCGGTCCACAAAGGGGTCTTTTACGTGCATGTAGCGTTCGTGAACATCCGTGTTCGATGAGTATGTGGTCTGCCTCGGAGTTGGGTGTTATATGAGTCTGGCTCGAAGTTAGTGGTTTGAGAGTCTGGTTCGAAGTTGGCGTTAAATGAGTCTGGTTCAGAGTTACCGGTATGTGTCACAGAGTTGGTGGTATGACAGTCTGGTTTAGAGTTCACGGTATGTGTCTCGGAGTTGGTGGTATGAGAGTCTTGTTCAGAGTTAACGGTACATGTCTCGGGGTTGGTGGTATGGGAGTCTGGTTTGGAAATGGTGAATCAAGGACTTAAAAACAAGAGGCTCCTAGGAACTTGAATCGCTCACCTGATCACTTATGCTAAAGCCTCTTACCTCATTTATACATGCTTTTTTAGCTCACCTTGTGAGCTATTGGCGTCACTTGGCGTCCGTCGTCCGTCCGTAAACTTTTTCAAACGTTAACTCCTCTCACACCATAAGTCCAATTGAAACCAAACTTGGTGTAGTTGATCTTTAGGGTATGGCCTACAAATCTGTCGTTCGGATTTTTGATTCGTAAAAAACATGGCCGCCATGGCTAAAAATAGAACAGGGGGGGTCAAATTACAGTTTTTTGCAAATAACTCAAAAACGGTAACAGATACAAAATTCTGGCATAGGGTGAAAGTGATCAGCACCTCAAGATATACCTGTCTAGAAATTTTCAAGAAGATCCAACAACCGATGTAGGAGTTATTGCCCTTTTTCTGGATTTTTTTCAAAATTTTGCACTTATTTAGCCCTATATCTTGAAAACTATACAAGATATTTTAAAAATTCAAAATGCAGATAATTGAGCACATCAAGATCTACATTTCATGTAATTAGGTCAAAGCTGTAGAACCATTCGTTTAGGAGTTACGGCCCTTAAAGTGTCAAAATTTACCGTTTTTCATTACTTTTCCCCTGAATTTCAAAGATTAACTTGTCCGACACCATATATCCAACTTCAACCAAACTTGGCACAGTTGTTTAATAGCACATATGCTACAATTCTATCGTTCAGATTTTTGATTCGTCAAAAAATATGGCCGTCATGGCTAAAAATAGAACATAGGTGTAAATTGCAGTTTTTTGCTAATAACTCTAAAATGGTTACAGATATCAAAATTCTGATGGGAGACAAACGTGATCAGCATCTTAAGATCTACCTGCTATGGAAGTTTCAAGAAGATCCAACAACTGATGTGGGAGTTATTGCCCTTTTTCTGGATTTTTTCAAAATTTTTCACTTGATTAGCCATATATCTTGAAAACTATACAAGATATTTCAAGAATTTGAATTGCATATGATTAAACACATCAAGATCTACATTTCATGTATTTAGATCAAAGCTGTAGGATCATTTCTTTTAGGAGTTATTGTCCTTAAAACAACCAAAATTTACCATTTTTCATTACTTTTTCCCTGAATTTCAAAGATTAACTTGTCTGACACCGTAAGACCAACTGCATTTTAACTTGGCACACTTGTTTAATAGCATATATGCTACAACTCTATTGTTCAGATTTTTGATTCGTGAAAAAACATGGCCGCCATGGCTAAAAATAGAACATAGGGGTAAATTGCATTTTTTTGCTAATAACTCAAAAATGGTTTCAGATATCAAAATTGTGCAAGAATAGAAAAAGATCAGCATATTAAGATCTACCTGTGCTGAAAGTTTGGAAAAGTTCTGACTGCTGATGTAGGAGTTATTGCCCTTTTTCCTAATTTTTGCCAAATTTGCACTTATTAAGCCCAATATCTTGAAAACTTAACAAGATATTTCAGAAATTTAAATCGTATATGGTTATGCACAATAATATCTACAAAATATATGTGTCTGTGTAGTTCAGGTGAGCGATTCAGGCTCCTGGGAGCCTCTTGTTGTAAAAAAAAAGTAATTATTTTTAGCTCACCTGGACCAAAGGTCCATGTGAGCTTTTACTATCACTTGGCGTCCGTCGTCGTCGTCGTCGTCCGTTAACAATTTTTCAAAAATCTTCTCCTCTGAAACTACTGAACAGAATTCAATGAAACTTGGTATGATTGATATTTAGGGTGTCCTGCACCAAACTTGTGTTTCGATTTTTGATCCGTCAAAAAACATGACCACCGTTACTAAAAATAGACCAGGGGGGGTCAGACTACTGTTTTTGGCATATAAATCAAAAAGTATAAGAGATAGATGAAATCTGATGCCACGCTGCTGCTTCACCATCAAAAGCTCTACAAAAGTCTCCATTGAGCCGAAGTTGTCATATGACCCCTTATAGGAGTTACGGCCCCTTAAAGCCAAAAAATAGAATTTTTTCATGTTTTTGGTTTCTGTAATGAAAACTATTACAGAAAGAGAAAAGTTGTTGCTTGCTTAAGTGTTCAGCTCATTTAGCTCAACAAAAGTGTCCATAGGGTCGAAGTTGTCAGATGACCCCTTACAGGGGTTACAGCCCATTAAAGGCGTAAAGTAGTGTTTTTGGCCTGTAGAATGAAAACTATTGCAGATAAAGAAAAGCTGTCGCTTGCTTGAATGATCAGCTCATTAAGCTCTACAAAAGTTTTTATAGGGTCAACGTTGTCAGATGACCCCTTATAGGGGTTACAGCCCCTTAAAGGCGAAAAATAGTGTTTTTGGCCTATAGAATGAAAATTATTGCAGATAGAGAAAAGCTGTTGCTTGCTTAAATGATCAGCTCATTTAGCTCTACAAAAGTCTTCATAGGGTCAAAGTTGTCAGATGACCCTTTATAGCCTTTTAGGGGTTACAGCCCCTTAAAGGCGTAAAATAGTGTTTTTGGCCTGTAGAATGAAAACTATTGCAGATAGTGAAAAGCTGTTGCTTGCTTAAATGATCAACTCATTTAGCTCTACAAAAGTCTTCATAGGGTCAAAGTTGTCAGATGAACCCTTATAAGGGTTACAGCCCCCATATGGCGTAAAATAGTGTTTTTGGCCTGTAGAATGAAAACTATTGCAGATAGTAAAAGCTGTTGCTTGCTTAAATGATCAGCTCATTTAGCTCTACAAAAGTCTTCATAGGTTCAAAGTTGTCAGATGACCCCTTATAGGGGTTACAGTCCCTTAAAGGCTAAAAATAGTGTTTTTGGCCTATAGAATGAAAACTATTGCAGATAGAGAAAAGCTTTTGCTTGCTTAAATTTTCAGCTCATTTAGCTCTACAAAAGTTTTTTATAGGGTGAACGTTGTCAGATAATCCCTTATAGGGGTTACAGCCCCTTAAAGGCGAAAAATGGTGTTTTTGGCCTGTAGAATGAAAACTTTTGCAGATAGAGAAAAGCTGTTGCTTGCTTAAATGATCAACTCATTTAGCTCTACAAAAGTCTTCATAGGGTCAAAGTTGTCAGATGACCCCTTATAAGGGTTACAGTCCCTTAAAGGCGTAAAATAGTATTTTTGGCCTGTAGAATGAAAACTATTGCAGATAGAGAAAAGCTGTTGCTTGCTTAAATGATCAGCTCATTTAGCTCTACAAAAGTCTTCATAGGTTCAAAGTTGTCAGATGACCCCTTATAGGGGTTACAGTCCCTTAAAGGCTAAAAATAGTGTTTTTGGCCTATAGAATAAAAACTATTGCAGATAGAGAAAAGCTGTTGCTTGCTTAAATGTTCAGCTCATTTAGCTCAACAAAAGCATTCATAGGGTTGAAGTTTTCAGATGACCCCTTTTAGGGATTACAGCCCCTAAATTAACATGTTTTCATGTTTCGGGGTTTATAATAAGAACTATAGCAGAAAAATAAAATTGGTTGCTTGCTTTAATGTTCAGTTCATTAAACTCTCAACAAAGGTCTCTAAAGTCAGAGTTGTCAGACGGCCCTTAAAATAACTTGTTACACATTTTTGGCCTACAGAATTAAAACTATTGCTGAAAGAGAAAAAGCTGTTGCTTTTTAAATGTTCAGCTTATTTAGTTTTACAAAGTTCTTCATAGGGTTGACATCAAGACAAGGTGAGCGATTCAGGCTCCTGGGAGCCTCTTGTTTTATCATACTTATACATTTTATTTTTCAGTTTCATGTAGGAGGTGTTTTCTGATTCGTGCTTCGCTGTAGATACTTGGTGTTTCGAGTTCATCACAACAGGTATTAAGAAGTTACTTCTTTTCTGGATTAGAATAGTTGCTATTCGTATTTTCCATTTGGTAATTGAAATATATCGTCCCATACGAAAAAGTACTATGTTCTTTTTCTTCACATTTTCGTCATGTAGAACAGTTCCTTTACATGGTATGTAGTCTGGGTCTTTAGACCTAGTTTGATGTTAAGCTCCACTTTCCATAGCTCTTGGGTTTCTATTCAAATTCAGTAGTAGTTTTTTAACTAAGGATTGCAGCATTTAGAGAAATAAGAACTAAAAACCCAATATAAGTCTATATACTAGTAGCAAAGCCGATCAAAGGCATGAGAGCCCCTTAAGCAAAATCAGTTTTCTCATGGGTGTCACATGAAAAATTATGTAGGTATGTATGTAAGCAAATGTTTTGTCTCATTTTGAGGTATTATTTCCTGCATGTTTCTAATTTGTCAACACCTTTGAATTGATTGTTTATAAACATAGTGCTCTTGTCTAACTTTATGGGTGTTAATTACTCGAAGTTGCACCAGATAACCACAGAAGTGTGGCACTAGGAGATCACCAGGTGAAAAGCAAGATGATACTCAGGCTGTCCTCGTTATAAGACTCAAACATGTATTTTTTTGTTAGATATTCTCATAATAGATTCCAGATTTGAGTTTGAAAAATGTTTTGAAATGGAATTTAAAAAGTTGTATTCTTTTCCAGTTGACATAGCTTAACTGGTCCTCGTATGCCTCTTCAATTAACATTGGGTCACTGTCCTTGATGGTGATACTACTAAGTACAACATTTTGAAAACTTGAAGCGCATGTTTGATAATCTCTTTATACAGCAATTCGTATGGACGAGTTGCATTTCTTTCGGATGGTTTTCCTGTGGCTGCTTGTATGACCTCGTGACAAAATTTTTCTCACCTGGTAGTCGTCCATATGAAGAAACGTGTGCCGGAAAACTGTTGAAACAGTCAAATTTTCAATGCCTTCATCTGGTTTAAAATTATGTTTAATTTTTGAAATCTGTCGGACGAATCGATGTTGTGTCCGATTCAGCCTGGTGTTCTCTCAATTATGTTGTAAATTTATTTATGTCTATAATAGTATTTTACCGCTTTCAAATGACAGGTCTTTCCCATACTGGAGCGGATCAGCATTCTGAAGAAAAAAAATATTAGATAATGTGGTTTGAAAATACAATACCAAAATACAAGTTAAAACGATTAATTATGCAGTATATCGATATTTCAAGGAGTAACCACTCATCAGCAGCATTTGAATCAAAACATTGGAAGAAATGTACTTATTCAAAACCTACAAGATTGAACATGAAAGCAAAATCCAGCACCGAGGATATCGGCTATGTACATTACAGGGAAAGAAACCTGGTGTTTTAAACAATTTTGAATTTAACAATCGGAAATTTCAATGAAAAAATAATAGAAATTGATTGGTAAAATCGTGTCAGAAAAGTCAGACGACCAGGCTTATAATGGCTAAAAGCCACACTTACTCTTTTCGAGAAAGGATTCTATCAGATAATCCCCTATCTGACTCAGACTCATCTCATCTGGAAAGCTGTATCTTTCCATTAATGAAAATTTCCACATGATGTACTTTCTTCGTGTACAGCTTTGTCTAAATCCATCAAACTTTTTAGTTCTTAAGGTGACGATATATGTGAACAAACAAACAGGGTGATTATCACATATCCTTTTCCCATGTGCAGGAGCATGATGATATATCAAGAACTAGATGAATTGTTAAATTCACTTTTTTCCACAAAACAACACTGATTATGCATTCACTAGTATGTCTGCAATATGACTTTATACTCTATTGTTATGCTTAAGAGGATGTACTTATTGTGTAAATTTAGGAGTGTAAAAGACACAGATCAGACCCAGCAAAATCAAAGTGATAAACATCAAAACAAACCAAGAGATGCACCATAACAATTGTTCAGATCAACTTGACAAACACAAGACTGAAAAAGGACCAGGATTTTTTTTTAATGAAAACCGTTTACAGGTTTTTAATCAATTACTGCTTAGCTACAATAATAATGCTCCTTTGACATCTTTGATCGGGCGGATCCGCCTTATTAGGGTAACGGCCTCATAATATCGTTTTTTCATGTTTTTGACCTATAGAATGAAAACTATAGTAGATAGAGTAAAGTTGCTCACCTGACCCGAAGGGTCATGTAAGCTATTGCCATCACTTGGCGTTTGTCGTCGTTGTCGTTAACTTTTCTTTTAAAATCTTCTCTGAAACTACTGAAAGGATTGCTTTGAAACTTTACACACTTTATCTATGTAATGTCCTCTACCAAAATGGTGACTGCGGTCCAAACAACATGGCTGCCGTTATTAAAACAGAACAGGAGGGGCAGACCACCGTTTTTGGCTTATAAAGCAAAAAGTACGATTGAGCTCTACAAAAGTATCCATTGGGTCGAAGTTGTCAGATGGCCGCTTATAGGGGTTATATGACCCTTTAATGATCAAAAATAGTGTTTTTTCATGTTTTTGGCCTATAGAATTAAAACTATTGTAGATAATGAACAGCTGTTGCTTGCTTAAACATTTAGCTGATTGAGCTTTACAGAAGTCTCCATTTGTTCGAAGTTGTCAGACGACTTTTTATAAGGGATATGACCCTTGAATGGGGAAAAATAGTTTTTTTTCATGTTTTTACCTCACCTGGACCGAAGTCCAGGTGAGCTACTGCCATCACTTGGCGTCCGTCGTCGTCCGTCGTTAACATTTCTTTGAAAATCTTCTCCGAAACGACTGAAGGAATTGCTTTGACTCTTTGCACACTTCATCTTTGGGATGTCCTCTACCAAGATTGCACAAATGGTGACTGCCGTCCAAAGAACATGGCCGCCGTTACTTAAAATAGACCAGGGGGTCAGACTATTGTTTTTGGCTTGTAAATCAAAGAGTATAAGAGATAGATGAAATCTGATGCCACGCTACTGCCTCAGCATCAAAAGCTCTACTAATGTCTCCTAACATTTTTTCATGATTTGGGCCTACGGCTACAGAATAAATTATAGAAGATAGAGAAAAGCTGTTACTTGCTTAAATGATCCCATGCGGGGCCCGGGAGGCGAATAGGCTCGCAGCAGCGCTAAGGTTGTCGGTAAAAGTCCACTAAAGAGCGCTCAGAAACCTGACATCGGGGTCAGGCCGCTTTGCCCACAAAGTGACTGGGATGTGTGCCCCAGGTGGTTGAATGGGGCAGCCCTGACATCGAGAGATGCGGGGTCGTTAGGCGATAATGCGGAAAACCTGACCGCAAACCATAGTGGTGCACCGTGTTGGAAAAAATGTTACGTTCCTTGCACATTAAAGAACCCTGCTGCAGGTCTCGGTAAGAGTAGGACCCGAAGGATCCCCATGCAGGAGGCTAAATTTTCCGTCCCTACCCATTACTCCTTTTTCCAGTGGCAGTCAAAACTCTCCTACCCGATTGGCCTTGTGTCCCCATTTCCTCCACTTCATCATCATTTCATGTTCATTGTACCACCACTTTCATGTTCATCTCCCGGATATAGCCGAAATCGCGCTGCTTGGGAGTAAAGCAATAACTAACTAACTAACTAACTTGCTTAAATGTTCAGCTCATTTAGCTCTAGAAGTCTTTGGTTTTACTGTTTTATGCTCTTCATAATCATATAGTGTTTGGCATTTTCAATATTTTTGGTAGAGCGCCTCTGATGAGTCCTGAATAGACGAAACGCGCGTCAGGCGTAGCAAAATTTATTGTCTGGAACTTTGTTGTCATTTTGATGTATATGGTTGACTCAAGACCAGGTGAGCGATTCAGGCTCCTGGGAGTTCTTGTTACATAAGTCTCAACAATGCATTTTAGGCAAATAATTACCTATACCCTCCACCATTTTACAAGTATTAAATAAAACATTGGCACTAAAATACAAATAAACACCCTATTCAAATGAAGTATATATTTTTAATAACGTTTTCCTAGCTACGAGCGCATATGTAATTATGCCATGATTATATAAGCTTATTGATCCAGGAGCTATTTCTAATAACAAGTGCTGTTTATTTCCATAATGAATAATTATTTTAAAAATGGGCGACAGTGATTTTTAAAACCACATGACCACCATGTCTATACTTAAGTTCATGCAATTACAAAAAATGGATTCTTAAACACTAATGTACAAATCCAGTGTGTCAATAATGAAATAGGCTGATAAAACAAGTAATACCGTGAATTACTCACCGCTTCATATTAGACGCTGTACTGTAAAACAAACTGAAAAAAAAATCGTTGAATGGGGCGGGGCAGCCCTGACAACGAGAGATGCGGTATTGCGGAAAAACTGACCGCAAACCATAGTGGTGCACCATGTTGGGAAAAATGTCACGTTCTTCGCACGTTAAAGAACCCTGCTGCAGGTTTCGGTAAGAGTAGGACCCGTAGGATCCCCATTTCCCGTCCCTTTTTCCAGTGGCAGTCAAAACTCTCCTACCCGATTGGCCTTGTGTCCCCATTTCCTCCACTTTATCATTATTCATGTTCATCGCATTCATCTCCCGGATAAAGCAGAAGTCGTGCTGCTTGGGAGTAAAGCAATAACTACATTGTAACTAACTAAATAACTAATTAAAAAAAATCTAAAGTCTAGTTATCTCCCCCCGATGATAACTGAAAGCAATACAAATTATTCATGGACATCTACAGAAGATGTACTTCATGCTCAGTTTCATCAAAATCCATCAAACGGTCAAGGAGTTTCGCTTACGGGGTTTCACATTAAATTATGTATTTAAAGGCTAAGTCCTTTTATCTCTCCTGAATGATATCCAAGTGCAATGAAAATTCTTCATGCACATCTACATATGATGTACCTCCTTCAGGTAAAGTTTCATCTAAATCCGTCCTGTGCGGGGCACGGGTGTCGAATAGGCCCGCAGCAGAGCCTAGCTTGTCGTAAGAGGCGACTAAGGGTCTTGGGATTCTGACGTTGGGTCAGTGCTCAGCCCACAGAGCGACCAGGTGTGTACCCTTAATGGCTGAATAAGGTTGATCTCGTCCGCAAGGGTCGTCAGTCTATGACCACTGACCATAGTGGGCCAGCGTGTGTGGAGAGTGCCACGCTTCATGCACGTAAGACCCCTTTGTGGACTGCAAAGTAGTGCTAAATTTTCCGCCCCTAATCACCTCACCCCTTTTTCTGTGGTTCTTCAAAATTTACTTGTCCTTTGTTTCCCACCCCACCTCATATTTCATTTATCATCATCATTTCATGTTCATTTTATCATCCTTTTCATGTTAATCGCCTGTGGATAACTTATATAGTGTTACACGGGCGTAAACACCAACTCACTCTCTTCATCAAAATCCTTCAAGCGGTTTAGGAGGAGAAGCGCTTACGAGTTATATGGACAGTCGGACGGACAGACAGACAGGATGTATACCCCCACTTTGTTTGCGGAAGGTATAAAAATCATGGTTGAATTTCATCAATTTGGATAACTAAAATTGCCAAACACATTCAACAAATGCAAAAAATAGATCCTTTTAAGAAATTATTGAGAAGTATTGAGCAGCATTCTATTCACTGTGCTTTAAGAACTTTTAATGTATGCACATACATAAATCTGTTCGTCAAAACTATATGATATTGGGAAAAATAAAATGAGTCTTCCACATTGAAATTACTGACACATCCGAATGGAATTCTGTCTAAGTTGTTTTTGATTTGATACTCAGCTAATGCATGAAATGCTTTAGAAACCTTTACCTGCATCACCTTAATTTCAAACAATCATATCAAGTGTTTGAGACATAATACATTCAAAATTTCTTTTCCCTATATAATTTACTTTATAATATTTCTTGCACTTTAAATTCAGACAAACAGATATTCATCCTGATAAAAAAAAACTGTGTATACATATAACCATAATATGGAGTAGGCTTTTGCCTAAAATCAGACGAAGTCAAATTCTCATAGATTTTTCTAATGAAATAAAATTTGAATAATGTCAATGATGAAAACCATGCCTTCCTTTTCAAAAAAGCGAGCTTTGAAAGTTTCAAAGAATTTTTGATAATGTGCAAGCCCCCCTACCCAAATCATGACATTTGCATTCTTGTTAAAAATACATTGGGTCAGTGATTATTCAAACTTGATATAAATATTTAGGGACAACATTCGGCGGGGACGAAATAACTTTCCTTTAAAGGTTCTGTGACGTCATTTCCGTCAGAGAATTTCGCGTTTCCTGCAGACGAACAACATTTAGCCCTATGCAACGGTTTCGTAGGCTTTCTGTGTCAGTATTTGTCATTCTCTGTATTGGCAACAATTTAAATAATAATAATAATACAAGAGAATTATAGCGCCCTATCTATAAACAATACCCTAAGACGCTTTACAGTGACAATAAAACAAAATGAAATACATGTACACAAAACAAAATAAAAGTAAAAAATATGTAAAAAGATGAATAAAATAGTAAAATGAATTCAGATACCTAAAACTTAACGAAATTTGACTATGATAAAATATTTAAAAAATGAAATATAAAGTTAACGTGAAAAGGAAAATGATCAAAACTGCTAAATAAAATGGAAGAAGATAAATAAAACATAAAAATACAAGTAGACCCAAACATGTCAAGAAGCAATTTACCCTGGACTGATGTAAAACAATTATCTTTATCAGATAAAAATGTAAAGAGATATGATATATGATAGAAGATATATAAGATATGTTGACCAAAATAAAATATAGAAATAATATACAGAACCATACGAAACGTTCCAATATAAAAAGAAAAAAACTAATCACAGCAAGTATCTACTAATAAAGTTGATGTTTATGTTAAACATTGAAAGCCTTTTTGAATAAAAATGTTTTGAGACATGTCTTGAATTCAGTGAAGGAGTTTTTGGTTCGTAATCTCAGAGGTAGACTATTCCACAAGAAAGACGCTGATTTGTCCAAGCGACGGTCACCATAAGTCTTCGTTCTAGTAATGGGAACTGTCAAAAGCGAGGCCGACTCAGAACGGAGGGAACGCACTGGAGTGTACGGATTAATCAGTTCAGCTATATGACTAGGAGCTTGTCCATGAAGAGCCTTGAACACATACATAATGAGTTTGTATTGACACCTGAATTCTACAGGAAGCCAGTGTAGACGTTTCAAAACAGGAGTGATGTGATCAGTCTTTCTGGTTTTGGTTACAAGCCTGGCTGCTGTGTGCTGCACTCGCTGAAGTTTGTCCATTCACTTTTTACTGATTCCATGAAGGAGGGCATTCCCGTAATCAAGACGGGATGTCACTAACGAATTTACCAAAAGTTTACAGACGTCTTCCGTGATGAACTGTCTAATGAATCCTATATTGCGAATGTGAAAGTAGCAAGCCTTTGTGACTGCATTGCATTGTTTTTCCATGTTCAATGTTCTATCAAAATATACTCCTAGGTTTTTAACGTATTGAGCATTGCATATAACATTGCCTCCAAGTGCTAAACTAAACTCTGAAAATTCATGGGCTTTATGTCTTGGAGTAAAAATCATAAATTCAGTTTTTTCTTCATTCAGTTTTAGTAAATTGGAACTCATCCATTCCCGGATATCTGATAAACAAGATGATAACTTTGCGGAAATGTCGGTGATGTTATTACGAGGTTCAATTACAATGTATATTTGTGAATCATCGGCGTAGCAATGGTAATCTATTTGATGACTTTCGCAAATGTCACCGATGGGTTTGGAGAAAATACAATAAAGTCTCGGACCAAGTACCGAACCCTGCGGGACCCGTGCGGGGCCCGGGAGGCGAATAGGCCCGCAGCAGCGCTAAGCTTGTCGGTAAAAGTCCACTAAAGAGCGCTCAGAAACCTGACATCGGGGTCAGGCCGCTTAGCCCATAAAGCGACTGGGATGTGTGCTTCAGGTGGTAGAATGGGGCAGCCCTGTCATAATGAATGCCGGGGTCGTCAGGCTATAATGCGGAAAACCTGACCGCAAACCATAGTGGGCCAACGTGTGTGGAGAGGGCCACGCTTCATGCACGTAAAAGATCCCTTTGTGGACCGCCAAATAGTGCACCACATAGGCTAAATTTTCTGCCCCTACCCATCACTCCCCTTTTCCAGTGGTCTTCAAAATTTACAGTTCCTTTGTTTCCCACCCCACCCCCACGTTTTTCTTTCAGTGTGTGTAGGTCCAATCAGGATTCATCATTGTATTTTCGACAGATAAGGGTTGATTGTGTGAAATCGGGTAAGGGTTGGCTATATTCCACTTAGGTAAGTGTTCTAACTAGTATGACCTCATTTCAGGTAAGTGTTCTTCATTGTTGGTCACCATAGGTAAGGGTTCCAGATTGTGTGAAGTTTTTGGGGAGAGATTTCGTCGCTTTCTGGGTACATTGGCCTATGGTGCGTTGAGGATACATTGGCCTGTCTTGTGAGTTGGTTCGTTTTCCTTCTGGTTTGTGGTCGTACATTGGCCTTTTTTCGCATGACATGCATGGGTCTGTGTTATGGGTGCTGTTTCCTGGGTGGGTCTACACAATTCAATTTATTTATTCAATTAGTTCTTGTCCTGATTATGACTGAAATATTGTTGACTGGACATAAAACAAACAACAAACAAACAAACCGAACCCTGCGGCACTCCGATTGTAAGCGCTTGGCGGTCTGACAAAGTTGAACCTATTGAAACTTGTTGTATTCTATCGCTCAAATATGACTGGATCCACGATAGCGCCGATCCAGAAATTCCAAAAGTATGTTCCAGTTGAGAGAATAAGATTTCATGATTGATTACGTCGAATGCTGCTGAGAGGTCCAACATTACGAGAATGGAACAGCTA
This sequence comes from Arcuatula senhousia, assembly GCA_963971305.1. NCBI lineage: Eukaryota > Metazoa > Mollusca > Bivalvia > Mytilida > Mytilidae > Arcuatula > Arcuatula senhousia. The sequence goes on from OZ020308.1 coordinate 35,282,870, forward strand.
TTTCGATCTAGAGCCGTTACGATGTCATTGTGAACTCTAAGTAACGCAGTTTCGGTGGAATGATTTGCACGATAAGCTGATTGTCTGTTATCATGAAGCTTGTTACTTTCCAGATGAGAGTCAATTTAAAGATTGATTTAGAAACCTGGCGGAAAATAACGGCATGGTTTAAAGAATATTCCTACAGGATTAAATAGTTGTTGATACTGATTTACAAACACTGAGGTAAGACCCTTAATTCATATTATACCACGCCACACGAAGTGGCAGGGTATTATGTTATACCCTCAGTTTTTAGCTCACCTGGCCAAAGGCCATGTTAGCTTATGCCATCACTATGCGTCCGTCGTCGTCCGTCGTCTGTCGTCCGTTAACAATTTCAAAAATCTTCTTCTCTGAAACCACAAAACCAATTTCTCTGAAACTTTGCAGGAATGGTATATGACATGTTGGAAACAAACGATCCTCATTTGAAATGATTCGTTAAGGAACATGGCTGCTGTTACTAAAAATAGAACAAAACCACTTAAAATGGCTTATAACTTAGCAACCATAACAGAAAAAATCTGAAGGATCTTAGACTGTTCAGAATCAAAATCTCTACAAAAGTCTCCATTGGGTCGAAGTTGTCAGAGGAACCCTAATAGGGGTTATGGCCCTTTAAAGGTCAAAAATAGCCTTTTTCATGTTTTTGCCCCATAGAATGAAAACTATTGCAGATAGAGAAAAGCTGTTGCTTGCTTAAATGTTCAGCTCATTTAGCTTTACAAAATTCATCATAGGGTCAAAGTTGTCAGATGACCCCTTATAGGAGTTACAGCCCCTTAAAGGTGAAAAATAGTGTTTTTATACGACCGCAAATTTTTTGCGATCGTATTATGTTATGGCGATGTCGTTGTCGTCGTCTGTAGACACTATATTTTTTGCGATCGTAATATGTTATGGCGATGTCGTTGTCGTCGTCGTTGTCTGTAGACACTTTGGTTTCTGTGCGATAACTTTAGTTTTAGTTAACCAATTGTTATGAAATTTTGATATGATGTTTATAACCACTAAAGGAAGGTTGGTATTGCATTTGGGGTTTCTGGCCCCTATCGTTTTAGAAAAAAGGGCCAAAAGGGGCTAGAACTGGTGTATTGACAAAACGTCTGTAGAATGTTTAATTGTCATCCGATTTTGATCATTCTTTTTTTATTGTATTCCTCAATAAATTCTGTCAACAAAATGTAACAACACCTTTGATGTATCTTGTACCGTTACATTTGCTATAAGGGGTCAAAAAGGGACCACACCCAAAAAAAATCTACTTTTTTTAATTGTGGTTCGATTTTCAAAATCTTTTTTTCATTGGAATCCTTGTAAAACTCCCTGCCTGCGATTTTCAATCAGATTTGCAATATCTCATACCGTTTTTGAGAAATTAGGGGTCAAAGGGGCCAAAAACGCCATTAATAAAAGTTTGTCCAGGCAAATAGTTTTTTTACCAATATTAAGTTGTAGTGGGCCAGCCAATTGTTATGAAGTTTAAATATGATGATTATATCCACTAAAGGAATGTTGGTTTTGTATTTGGGGTTTGTGGCCCCTACTGTTTTTAAAAAAAGGGCCAAAGGGGCTAAAACGTGTGTATTGACTTAACTGTTGTAGAATGTTCATTATTCATTCAATTTTGAAAATTCTTTTTTATTTGTTGAAGTGCTCATAAAATTCTGTCTACTAAATGTGTCAATGATTTTGATATGTGTTTCACCATTACATTGCTACAGGGGGCTAAAGACAAGCCACGCCCATAAAATCAACTTTTTTATTTTTGGTCCGATTTTCAAAATCTTTTTTTCATTGGAATCCTTGTGAAAATCCCTGGCTGTGTTTATCAATCAGATTTGCAATATCTCTTACCGTTTTCGAGAAATTAGGGGTCAAAGGGGCCTAAAACACCAATTTTAAAAGTTTGTCAAGGCAAATAGTTTTATACTTAAAATTAAGTTGTAGTTATTACATGTATATAAATAAGGCTTTTTGTATTAGATGTTGATGTAAATATATATGTGTCAAAAATGCATTTTTAAGTCCACAACAGGATGCATGTGTCAAAAAGCTTTGTACGTCCACCATGGGCGTCATGTGACCAAAGCAATGGACTATCCATATTAGGCCTCCAACGTACAGGGTTAAACTTGTTGCGGTCGTATCATGCTGCGCTTGGCGTAGCTTTTTTTGGCTTATAGAATGAAAACTTTTGCAGATAGAGAAAAGTTGTTGCTTGCTTAAATGTTCAGCTCATTTAGCTTTACAAAATTCATCTAGGGTCAAAGTTGTCAGATGACCCCTTATAGGAGTTACAGCCCCTTAAAGACGAAAAATAGTGTTTTGGCCTATAGAATGAAAACTATTGCAGATAGGGAAAAGCTGTTGCTTGCTTATTTGTTCAGCTCATTTAGCTTTACAAAGTTCTTCATAGGATTGACATCAAGACCAGCTGAGCGATTCAGGCTCCTGGGAGCCTCTTGTTTTCGTTGTCCGTCCGACCCCCGAAGGTTTCCGACCAATAACTTGAAAACGCGTCTATGGATTTGAATGATATTTTGCACAGCTGTTAGGTACATAAAAATACAGGTCAAGTTCGATTTCCAGCATGATCCAAAAAATAGTTTTTGAGATAGGCCACTTTGAAAAATCAAATTTCATGAAATTTGAGTTTCCGACCAATAACTTGAAAAACGCGTCATGGGATTCAAATGATATTTTGTACAGCTATTGAGTACAATAAAATACAGGTCAAGTTCAATTTCCAGCATGATCCGAAAATTACAGTTTTCGAGATAGGCCACTTTGAAATCAAATTTTATGAACTTTTGATATTATAACGTGGCGGGGTATCATTTAATGTCCCATTACATGCCCTATTTTTTTTTCTATTATCATGGCTAGGATCATGGAACATCAATCTTATTTATCATGATGTATTATTAGAGAAAAAGGGATGATTGTTCGTCCCACATTTATTACGTTGTCGTAGTGTCATGTCGTGATAGTGACGTCATTTAGTTAGTCTGTTGTCATGTAAACACGTCGCCATATTGGAATCCGTTGTTATGGTGCTTTATTTGAATTTTTCAAAATTATGGGATTTCGATCTCTCGGATGAGTGCAGATGTTGGTTTGTCATGCGGTTTTGTTTTGTCTTCCTTTACCGGATTTGACACGATGAATGGACTATTGGCAACGCGACGGGTGTGCTATAGCAAGCAGGAACTGCTTACTCTTCCGGAGCACCTGAGTTCACTCTTGTTTCAACTGGAGTTCGCGATTTTGATTGATATTCAGTTATTTTGTGTTTCCATGTACTACATGTTGTCTGTTTCTGTCCCGTTCTTGTTGGTGTTCACTGGTTTTGTCTCTGCCCCTTCAGATTTTTGACAATCGGATACCCAGTTGGTACCTCTGCTTCTTTCGAATAAAGTTCAAATGACGCACAAAAAGTCAGTGGAAAAATATAACTGTATAAAAATTTCTTTATAGGTTTAATTGGTTTAATGCGAGCACACAGCTGAAGCTAGCATTTTGTTTTAGGGATAATGGGATTGATTTGCAAAATGCTACTTCCGGTACGAAGCGTCAATACATTTAATTTTCATCAGTCGGACTTCGTCCGATATTAGACTGTAGTAGCCTGAAACAGTCAATTGCAAGGCATAAATTTGAAGTACATGTAAATGTAGTAGGTATCACTCATTTAAGCGTCCTTTTTTTCTTCTCTGCAGATGCTCTGGAACAAGTATGGATTTAAATTTCACTGGAATATCAAATTCGCTGTCTTTCACATGGAACTTGTTAACTTGGAAATTGTTTTGTCTTGTTTTGTGTGTGTCTTTTGTACTCTTGTTAGATATAAGAATCTTAAATATTTTTATTTCTTAATATTCTTTTCAGTCTATAAACTTGGCTGCATGCGACAATTATGCTTTGTCAGTCCACCATAGGATGCAAGTGTCTAAAACTATTTACTGTCCATATTGGGCCTAGAACGAACAGGGTTCAACGTTTTGCCATGCGACGTAGGGCCAGACATCGATTGGTCTTGTTTTGTTTCGGTTTTGTCTTCGAAATTTCGTACTTATGATATTCGGATGTCCCTATGGTACCTCATTACTTCTGTCATGGTTCTGTACATTATGTAGACAATGGGATATTTATTGGTTGATGCTTGGATCGGTCCGAATCATATGTGTGATGTTTGTTTCATGGTGCAATAGCAAGGTACCAAGCAGCGCCCTATGACTACATTGAAGGCTGCTTGTTATTCTACGTTGAGGATTTTAAGTTTCTGAAGGTTTATGAGAATTGGGTCATGTACACTTATTCCACATCTCATTATCATTCAGTAAATACCATTCCTAATTGATATTATACCCCCACTCGTAAGAGAGGGGGCTATATTGCAATCACCTTGTCCGTCCGTCTGTCCGTCCGTCTGTCCGTCTGTCCGTCCGGTTCAATTTCTCTGCTTCTACTGGATGGATTGGTTTCAAATTTGGTACACAGCTTCAGCATGATAAGTTATACTATGCCTACCCTTTCCAGGTCAGTCCATCATCTACTTCCTGTTTTCCAAGCCGACTTAGACTTTTTTAGGGGAAAAAAAATTTGAAATGCGAAATTTTTCGTAACAGATTTCTCGGCTTCTACTGGATGGATTGGTTTCAAATTTGGTACACAGCTTCAGCATGATGAGTTATACCGTGCCTCCTCTTTCCAGGTCAGTCCATCATCTACTTCCTGTTTTTCGAGCCAACTTATACTTTTAAGGGTAAAAAATTTGAAAAGTGAAATTTTTCGTAACAGATTTCTCGGCTTCTACTGGATGGATTGGTTTCAAATTTGGTACACAGCTTCAGCATGATTAGTTATACCGTGCCTCCTCTTTCCAGGTCAGTCCATCATCTACTTCCTGTTTTCCGAGCTGACTTAGACTTTTTATGGGTCAAAAATAGACAATTTTTCGTAACAGATTTTTCGGCTTCTAGAGAAGGGATTGATTTCAAATTTGGTATACAGCTTTAGCATGATGAGTTGTAACGTGCCTCCCCTTTCCAGGTCAGTCGGTCATCTACTTCCTGTTTTCTGAATGGCCGAGTGGGGGTATGCTTAGCACGACTTAGTGCAACCCCTTGTTTGTAATACATGTAGTAAGAGATATTATCGATCAATACATACGTTAACAGACACTACAAGACCAGTAAAACAAAGAAACCAACAACTAAGAACATTAGAAAGACTATACACTCAAGGCAAAGAAGAGGACCAGGACTCAACACATAGTTGAAGTAATGACCAGGTGCACTGGTGCTTATCATGAAACACCCTCCAAGTCGCTTATATGATGTCATGTCCGATGGTAGAAGATTGGAAAACTAGGACAAAGTGTACATGTATGTCCTCATAGATATGGCAATCCGTTATACTTGTTGAAAAGTGATAGATTTATGGGAATTTTGCTTTATTTTATCATAACAAAATGTAGGCAATTCTTTATATGAAGCAATATTGTTCCAACACCACACAATTAAATATTGAATTCAAATAACAAATTTGAAATATTGTCTATTGTTTGTACTGTTTTCTGACACTATCGGCATTGGTAAGGAATCAATAACGGACTCAAAACTTTCCAAGCTGTAATCTGTCTTAACTTGCCATTTATACAAACCTGAACATTCTTTCATATATTTCAAGCATAATACCTGGGTTTCCTGATTAATCACCAAAATCTGTTGAAAAATTAAAGAAAGATTATTAATGAAGCTTAAATAATTCTAAATTTAATACAATATTGTCGACTACATTTTTCAGAACTTGAAGCTTGTCTCTGATTTTCTAAATACAGCGACTTGGTAAAACTCATCTGTTCCCAGCACCATAAAATCCATGTTGCCAAAATATAAAACCTGTTTGCCTTTTTCCTCTGTTAAAATCATCTTCAGGTGCATGGCTCACATATTAAGGTTGCCGATGAGCTGCTCTCTCATCTTGGACTCTGACAATTCTTTCAGGAGCCGACGATTTTCTGAATGTAGGCGACGAAGCTCCTCCGCGTCTTTCTGGCTACTTTCGGACTGGCTGTCCTTCAGATTAGCCAATTTGACTCGTGGAGCCTTCCCATCTGGTCAATAGAATTACACAACCTTCTAAGAAGAGCCTCTACCTCCGGCTGAGAATCAGGGTTATCAGGAAACTTAAGAGGTGTGTAATCTAATGAGGACGTCTGAGAAGATGATTCTACTAGTGTACCCGGAAGGTAGCAAAGCTAGGAGAAGCCATTGTTCCCGTGCGGGGCCCGGGTGGCGAATAGGCCCGCAGCAGAGCCTAGCTTGTCGTAAGAGGCGACTAAGGGTCTTGGGATTCCGACGTCGGGTCGGTGCTCAGCCCACAGAGCGACCAAGTGTGTACCCTAGGTGGCTGAATAGGGTAGCCCTCGTCCGCGGGGGTTGTCAGGTCTATAATACGGAAACCCTGACCGCCGACCATAGTGGGCCAACGTGTGTGGAGAGTGCCACGCTTCATGCACGTAAAAGACCCCTTTGTGGACCGCCCAGTAGTGCACCACATAGGCTAAATTTTCCGACCCTACCCACCTCTCCCTTTTTTCCTGTGGTTCTTCAAAATTTACCGGTCCTTTGTTTCCCACCCCATCCCCATATTTCATTTATCATCATCATTTCATGTTCATTTTATCATCCTTTTCATGTTCATCGCCTGTAAATAACCTATATAGCGTTGCACGGGCGTAAAACACCAACTCACTCACACTCACAGAAGCCATTGTTCTGACAAGGGTTTTTCCCCCGAGATGCCATTCCCATGTAGACTGGACGAAAAGGCCCGCTGCAGAGGCTAGCTTGTCGTAAGAGCGACTAAGGTTCTTGGGACTCTGAAGTCTGGTCAGTGCTCAGCCAACAGAGCGACCAAGTGTGTACCCCAGGTGGCTGAGTAGGGTGGCCCTCTTCCGCAGGGGTTGTCAGGTCTATAATACGGAACCCTGTCTGCTGACCATAGAAGGCCAACGATTGTGGAGAATGCCACGCTTCCTGCACGTAAAAGATCCCTTTTTGGACCGCAAAGTAGTGCACCACATATTCTTCGCTCTTACCCAAATCTCACTGTTCATGTGGTCCTTCAAAATTAACTGTTCCTTTGTTTCCCATCCGACCCCCATATTTCATGTAACATCATCATCATTAAATTTTCATGTTGATTTTATCATCCTTTTCATGTTCATCGCCTGTGAATAACAACACCAACTCACTCACTCACTGAATTTTTTGCATTCTTATTCAGCAATTCTACAAACATTACTTCTTTAAACAAATAAAGTCTATATTTACCATATCATGAATTTTGTCATATGTTGATTTAAATAACGTTGCTTTCCACAGACCTTCAACAGTCTCTTCTTTATTGGGTCAACTAACAATTTATTCTTAAAGAGACTATTGTAGAGCTTAGAATAAAAAATCAGAAACAAAAGCGTTGTTTTTGATCGAATGATTGATCGATGGTTAGGGTTTGGGAACAACTGGGAGCTGAAGTGGAAGATCAATACCCTCGGCATCTCGAGATGTGTTAAGGGAAACTTCGTACACTATTTCATTTATATTGTTGTCCAGTGACATTTAAGATGCGTGTCTCATCGCTAACAATTTGCATAAGCATGTCGGCAGAAAGGCTTGTATTGAAAACCGACTGTTGGTTTGCTTCAACCTCCATTAAGGTATCAACTGGTATTATCATTCATCGGACAAGTGATCGTCAAAGCTTGGCTCTCTCTGTCAGGCTGAGAAACAATGGGTTTTGCATTTGGGCAGTTTAAAAAAATGGCAGTTTTTTTGGAAATATGCCAAAATTAAACCTAATAAAACCCCAATTTTCTTTTTCATTTCTGATTGTATATACATTCAAGTTTATAAATCTAGTTCGACTAAGCACATTAAACAAACATAATTTTTTAATGACATTTCTTTGTAAGCAAAGTGTCATAAAATTAAAATGCATGCAGAGTAATGTATATGATTGGCTATTTCAGTTGTATAACAAAGATGTGATATTTTGTTTTTGTGTTTAATTAATAAGTTATGTATGATACTTCATTATGAGGTCATAAATTTAAAGTGTTATAGGGGAAATTGGTAAACAAAATAAATGTTAATTTTTTGCCTTGGTTTTTATCAATATGATGTCTAAAAGGTTTTGCAGTGCTAGCAAAACCCAACAGTTTCCCCAAAAGTACTGGTATTCTTAGTTTATTGAGTAAGGAACACCATAGACAAAAAATTGTATGAATATGTTGCCTAGTCACAGAGAAAAAGAAGCTTAAAGTTAAGATATATTTTGCTTACATTTGTTGCACTCCTGACAATTGTCTGTTACTTGAAACAGAACTGAATGCTGTCAGCAAATTCATTAACTTGCCCCAAAATTGTTCATGTTGATTGATTGATTGTTGTTTGCTTAATGTCCCGTCGGCGATATTTCAGCCATAATCGGGACATAAACAAGTTGTGATATATAACTAAAAATTCAGTATAAAACAGAGTCATATGAAGAAGCTTTTATATGAAATACAGCCTATTTTTGTTATTTTGTCAAAAAAATCTTTATCAAAAATCTTGTTTTGCACATTTTTAAGCAATAATCAATTATTTAGTGAAAGTACAAAAATTCATTGCAGCTTCCAAACTATGTATTTGTTTATGCTTTCATCAAAGGGAAACTAATTTTACACTTTATTTTCGAGAAATCAATCATTTTTTAACCTGAAAGTACACAACCTTCAAAGCTCCCAATATGGTTAAAATGTTGCACTCCTGACCAAACTTTACAAAGGGTAAGAAAAAGCAAATAAAGTCAGATAATGTTTTGAAATGGAATTTTATTTAAATTTTAACAAATACAAATGATGTACATTCTTTCTAGTGTAATAGTTCTAACAAATTGAACTTTACAGCCTCTTAATCTTAGAAAATTGAAACCATAATATTATGAGAATGAAACTATCAGACAGGAGGATGTATAAGTACTCTTCAAAAACATTTTCCAGTTAGCAGTTACGATATCTGATCACAGTTTAATAGAACGGTCACATTGAAATCAGAATATATATGATTTTTTTTCAAATATAAAACATATTTTCATACAGCTCAATATATTGCACTCCTGAAACTGAGTATTCATAGTAAAATACGAGTTAATGAATTCAAATAAAAGAGTATTTCTTGTTGCCTTATATCATAACCCTTTTAAGAACTTTCTTACATTCTTTCATTACAAAGCAGTAATAAATACTAATGAGAAAAATGTTATTTGAAAAGATGTTCCATTAAGGACCATTGCGATCCACCAATTCTCCGGTATGACTGATTCGTATTTGTCATTTTCTCTGGACTATGAGATTGATCATATAAGTTCGGTAGTTTTGTAATTACCTTTATTTCCGGATTTGACTCACTGAATTGACTGTTGGCAAAGCGACGGGTTTGCTATAGCAAGCAGCAGTTCTTCCGGAGCACCTGAGTTCTCTCTCGTTTCGACTAGAGTTCACATTGTTGATTGACATTCAGATATTTTGTGTTCTCATGTTTTACATGTTGTCTGGTCCCGTGCGGGGCCCGGGAGGCGAATAGGCCCGCAGCAGCTCTAAGCTTGTGTGCCCAGAAAGCGACTGGGATGTGTGCCCCAGGTGGTTGAATGGGGCAGCCCTGACATCGAGAGATGCGGGGTCGTCAGGCGATAATGCGGAAAACCTGACCGCAAACCATAGTGGTGCACCGTGTTGGGAAAAATGTCACGTTCCTCGCACGTTAAAAAACCCTGCTGCAGGTCTCGGTAAGAGTAGGACCCGTAGGATCCCCATGCAGGAGGCAAAATTTCCCGTCCCTACCCATCACTCCTTTTTCCAGTGGCAGTCAAAACTCTCCTACCCGATTGGCCTTGTGTCCCCATTTCCTCCACTTCATCATCATTTCATGTTCATTGTATCAACACTTTCATATTCATCTCCCGGATATAGCCGAAATCGCGCTGCTTGGCAGTAAAGCAATAACTAACTAACTAACTAACATGTTGTCTGATTTTGTCCCGGTGTTGTTGTTGTGCACTGTTTCGGACTTGTGACATTCGGATAACCTATTGGTACCTCTGCTTTCTTTAGTAGTTTTGTCCGTGTTGTTACAGGAAATGGTAGATCAAATACATTGTGTTAGCAGAATAAGTTGTAATTGTTCTTCGCAGGGAAAAGTAGCACTACACAGACGAAAGCTATTCTTTTGAGGAGCCTAGGATGTAGCTACAATAATGTAGATCCTCTGACATATTTAATTGGGTGGAGCTTTATTTTCTATGTTATTTGTATGATTAATATGCTCAATGATGGGCGCTGTGATTAGCTAAATAAAATTGTATCTTGTATCTTTCGATCGTGAACATTTTATAGTACACATACCTAAACGGTTATAAAACGGCGTAATTTGCTGTATATGCACATTATTGCAGCTAGCATATTTCAAGGAGTTACACTCATCAGCAGCATTTGAATCAGAACATTGGAAGGTCAAGACCAAAAGAATTTTAACAACGAAAAGTTCTCAAAAGGAGTTCGAACAGGGAAGCCAAATTGAGCACCGAGGATGACCATTAGCAAAAATATAGATATTGATTAAGCAATCAAAGATGTCTAAGGAGCTACATTATTGTAGCTTCAATAGCTACAGCTGAATAAACGCAGCTTTTTCATAAAGAATGGAAAACGCAGGTACAAATATCTAGTAGTCGACTATACCAAGACTTACTTTGTCATCAATGAGTATGAAAAAGAAAAAATTTACAGAAGACCAAATAATCGACATGCTCAACTTTCTTATTTGTTCAGTTTGGTGGACGTGTTTTTCAGCAAACAATAGGGATTCCAATGGGCACTAATTGTGTACCTTTGCTTGCTGATTTGTTTCTTCATTCATATGAAGCAGACTTCTTACAATCTCTTTTAGACGAAAAAAAGACAAAAAAAAATCACTTATTGGTAATGAACATTATTGAAAAATGTCATAGCAATCAGTCAACCAGAACTTAAGTTATTACGGAAAACTAATAAAAGTTTCATTTATTAGTACCTTTTAGCCCCTAATTTCAAAACATAAAAAGAAGGGACACTCAAAATCATCCCAATCTTTCCTTTTTTTGCAAGTTACATTACTGTAATGTTTCTTAGTTTTTGTTCTGGTTATCATGAAAACAATTTAAAAAGTCGCTTTTAAGGCCCCTTTAGGACCCCTAATTTCTAAACATAATGATAAAATGATCCCAAAAGGGGAGGTGCACATCTTCAATATATATGTAACCACTGTGTAAAATTTCAGACAGATCTAGTGTTTGGTTTTTTAGATTCAGATTACACAGGACATGCACCCCTATAGCGCGACGGACGGACGGACGGAGTGACTTTACTCCTAGACCTGCTTTTGCCTTCGGCGACGCAGGTAAAAAAGAAGCAGCTCATATGGCATATATGATTAGACATTATGTAATGGAAATGATATGTCCCGGGTATATTCTAATAAGGAAGTAATAGAATGTTGCCACTTATGTCAGAATAAATTTATTATTTCTTGTATGTATTCCTTATTTTGTCTCGTCTTATGGACATTTAAGATTGGTTCTCTAAGTTCGGTAATTTTGTTATTACCTTTTTTTGCTAAGTCGATTTATTCTTTTCACTTTGGTGTAGCCGTGGCCTTGTTTTTTTTTCGGCGAGAGAGTTGTTTGAGGACTTAAACTGTTTTTTCTTTTCTTTTTCGATTTTGCCAATTTGTATCCATAGTTTTCATAAGTTCTCATTTTTGTTTTAATTTCAGATAGTGTTTGACGGTGGAGCCTTCAGCAATTGGAACATCAAGTTTTTCGCACAGTGTCAGTAATGATTATCCTGGACCCAGATTCACACTATGAACAACTGAGTGAACTCTTCCTTCATAGTTTTTGCTATATGTAACATTCTTAGGCAAGGAACGTCTTAAGCACTGATTAAATCTTCAACTTTTTGTGTACTATTCAAGTTCAACCTTGGTTTTTTTTTCAAAGCGTTGTGTTATATTTTCAGATATGTTGTCTATGTTTATTTCTTAATCTTAAACTTTCTATTTAAAAAAATCACTCTTTAAAAGCCAGAATTTATCTTTACCTTTACAAACAAAAGAATAGTATTTGCACAATTAATGGTTAACCATATAACAAAGGGATATGGCATCACACATGTATGATAATTTACTCTGGAAATATTTCCCCCAAACTGTTCAATGGTATGTTTAAATTCTGCTAGATCCAATGCAAATAGATTACAAAAACCTTCCCCATCTTTTTTAGTTTTTTCCTGGCACCATATTTAGTATTTTGACATTTTTCTTTATATTCTTCCGATGATTGTTCAAAAGATGTCGTGTGTCAATGAAGTGCTTTGGTTCAGTATCTTGGTACAAATCTTCAGCAGCTTTAAAAGGAGAACTGCCGGGTCAGTTGTTAAGTGTCTGGCTTCGATACCGTCCGATTTTAAATCTGTGAGGGCCTCTTTGGCCCAAGATTATTCATCGCCCATTGTCTTTTTAAAAGCCAAATTTGCACTGCATTAATCATTGCATTTTTTTTCTTGGCATCAATTAGATGTACCGAGCACAATTTATTTTTTGCCACCACTGCTATTATGTTTCATTTTCAGCTATGGTGTATACTGCTTGAGTGACTGGCTGGTATGGTGTTCGATCTTTGCCAGAGTAACTAGGATTGTTGTATGCGGCATCACTTTGTAGGCTAACTGATCCTGGGCAGTCTGAACCACGTAATTTTTAAATTTTGATAGGGTTCCTCCTTCTGTCCTTCATTATTTTAACATTAATTTCCTTAACCTTTTGCATCACAGCATTGGTCGTTTTTTGCAGACCTTTTGTCGAAGGCGCCACAGAATTAGTTCCTAGCAGAATAAGTTGAAATGGGTGATTGACTTAGGGCTGTTTGAGCACCTATGTTCATTTTGGCAGCTTTTCGACCACGTTTGGAAGTTGGCAGTTCTTCATACAATTTAAGGATGCTCGCTGGTCCGTTTTTGAGATTTCTGTCAGATTTTCGGAATCCTCTGGATTTAACATTAAAATAAGTATATATTTTATGCCCAGTAACCCCCTTTTTTATCTTTATTATAGGGTTTATTGGGTCACTAAGAGCTACTTCACAAAGTTATATAAATTCCCTGTTATTTTTTCTTGGGTTTTCACAAAGCAAGTCTAATGCTAAACCTATGAAAAAGTCAGGGAAAGCCTTTTCCCGCCAAATTCTGAACGCTTATTATCTCGAAACCTATAAATTTGTTAAGCTTTTTTTGTAACTCTACCAATTGTTTATTCATCAAACACATAAATTTAGATACTTTGTTATTTTCAAACTGGTCCCGTGCGGGGCCCGGGAGACGAATAGGCCCGTAGCAGCACTAAGCTTGTCGGTAAAAGTCCACTAAAGAGCGCTCAGAAACCTGACATCGGGGTCAGGCCGCTTTGCCCACAACGCGAATGGGATGTGTGCCCCAGGTGGTTGAATGGGGCAGCCCTGACATCTCGAGATGCGGGGTCGTCAGGCGATAATGCGGAAAACCCTGACCGCAAACCATAGTGGTGCACCGTGTTGGGAAAAATGTCACGTTCCTCGCACGTTAAAGAACCCTGCTGCAGGTCTCGGTAAGAGTAGGACCCGTAGGATCCCCATGCAGGAGGCTAAATTTTCCGTCCCTACCCATCACTCCCTTTTCCAGTGGCAGTCAAAACTCTCCTACCGCATTGGCCTTGTGTCCCCATTTCCCCCACTTCATCATCATTTCATGTTCATTGCATCATCACTTTCATGTTCATCTCCCGGATATAGCCGAAATCGTGCTGCTTGGGAGTAAAGCAATAACTAACTAACTATTTTCAAACTGACAAGCGAACATCCTTAAATCTCTTCGATTCATAGGGACACGAATCACACTTGGCTACCTCGCTGTTACCAAGACCATCCTATTCTAAAAATCTATTACATATTGGGTTCAGAGTAGAATGCTCTTGTAACACAGAATTCCACTACCATTTTGTTCAGTCCTAGGATAAAAAGGGGGATAAAACCTTACTTTTTGTTCCACTAATTTAGCATTTTAATATTTTGAAAAATGAAGTTAGAATTATCTCCCCTTAAATACAATGTTTTTTAAAAATTGTTTTGAAGGATAATTTGGCAATTCAATATGTTAGTAAGTTAGTTATTGCTTTACTCTTCGACTATATCCGGAAGATGAACATGAAAGTGGTGATAAAAAAGGTAATTAAAATAAATAAACATCTGTACTTTACTTAGTTATGTCCATTCGTATGGTTTTGGTGCACTTATTCCCACAAAAAATTGCAACATGTGTATGAGTAAGCAGTATATAAGGATGTTTTCTAATTTCTGAAAATATTGCAATTAATACAAGGCTTTATTTGTAAAACTTGTATAAAAGACCTTAATATTACTGTATATGATGAAAAATACCCTACCTTTGCCTCTCAGTGTTAGAAATCTTAGATTGTTTCTTTCAAGATACACTGGATTTAGGACGTAGTAGAATAGCAGGTTTACTCGTTTGCACGGACTCCTCTATATCTTCCTTATACTGCACAATTGTACAAGATCGGTCATCTTACAGGTAAGTCTAACGTCTAATATTTGTTTCTTGTCCTTTTCAGATGGTTGAACACATTTTCTCTTTTTATTATGAGGTACATTTCCAACTTTGAAACCAGGATTATTTCCCTATTTGAATTTTGTTATAGTTTATAGCACTTGTTAAGGTCAAAATGATCTTGGGTACTTGATTGGTTATTTTAATTTGTTTCTAGTGTTGAGAGTGGATTTAGATATTCAAAATCTCATGTAAAACAAGGTCACCAATAAAAATCTCTTAACAACACAGATGGATAAGGGGATGTTACAATGCCAATTCCCAACATCAGAAGTGTCTTAAATTGATTCCATTTTCAACCTTGCAGTACTCACATTCTTGACCAATAAATGAAAATTTATAAATAATTTTGGTTAATGATAAGAATATATACAGCTAGAATCATGTTAGTTTGTTTCAACTATATGGATATATAAAAACAATCCTAATCAAACATTTTTTACACAACATGAAGAAATAACGTCAAAATGACAGTGAAATCGAAGATCCTTTGCTATTATATACACAAGAGTTATACACTGAAGTGTGTTTTGTTTGTTGGCACTATTAGGAATACACATCCCTATACATTCATAATTAAAAACTAAAATTGCAAAAGTATCACTGAAAAATATCAAATCATTCAAGTGCTTATTCAAGGACAACCAATAATTTTGACGGTTTCTAAAATTTATCAAATAACTGGGTTAATCTTAACATATTAACAATGTAAACATCATGCTGTGAATGTTTCAAGAACCTGGACTGAACATTATTTTCTTCCTGTTTTACTTTCTTCAGCTGCATCCCATCCTTTACACGACAGTTTCCTCCTTTGCAATCATGAATGGTTTGCAGTACATATTGCAAAGAAGAAAGAGAAGAAGATGACATTGTTATGAATCCCAATTTATGGCAAAACTTCAAAAAGACCCCAACAGACAACATCTCATTGAAACTTTTAATTATACATACAGATATTTAGACGACATTCTTTCACTAAACAATCCGACATTTTCTAATTTTATTACGGAAATTTATCCCAAGGAATTAACTTTGAATAAATCTAACCTTACTGGTGATAAATGCCCATTTTTAGATCTAGATTTAAGTATAATCAATGGAAAATTACACACTAAAATATATGAAAAACGGGATGACTTTTCATTTCCCATTGTGAATTTTCCTTTTCTAGAGGGAGATGTACCACTTGCTCCGTCTTACGGAGTATATATTTCACAGTTGGTAAGATATGCTCGGATCTGCAGTGGTGTGTCTGATTTTAATGATAAAAACCAGTGTATTACAAAAAAAATTACTAAAACAAGGATATCGTTACCACAAATTAGTGAAGTCGTTTACTAAGTTTTATCATAAATATCTATACCTTATTGGAAAATTTAACTGTACACGACGACTTTTGATTGTAAAGGGAATATCCCATCCAGATTTCTACGGTAATGTTGTTTATAGAGCAAATAAATTCAAAAACAATCCGTTGGGAATGCAAAATTGGCTTAAAACTTTATTAAATAAAGGTTATGAAATGGATATTTTAGTAAAATCTTTGAATTTAGTCTTCTTTGGTAAAAATATTGATAATTTGATACTTACTTTAAAATGTTAATTGCCTTTTCATACTTATGTCATTTTTTAGCATTACAGCGGTCAAGTGTGTCGGTTTTGTGTGATGATGCATCATCAAATCAAGTGTTTGACGTGTTGTGTCGGATTTAAAATCGACATACTTGATTTTTTTACATCAGTCGATGGATGCTTCTTAGCTAGCTGTCAGTAACTTCGAGTGTTCTCAAGAGAGTATCTTTACGTCCCGTTAATTACCTGTTGTCCTTTTGTCTCAGATACTCTCTTGTTGAATTGAACTTCTATCGATTTGATTTTTACTGTGTGTTAATTTGTGCTTTGTTATTAATTATCATTAGGGGGAAGGTTGGCGCCAAAAAACTAGTTTAACCCCGCCACATTTTAATGTGCCTGTACTAAGCCAGGAATCTTTATCAAAGCTTATGTTTGTATTTAGTCGAATTTTTGTTAATTGTTTTTTGTCAAGAAGAGGGTCTTTCAATGCACTTTGGGATTGGGCTTGAATCATATGTATTTTATTTTCAATCCAGGGGCCAATTGAAAAACAGCGAGCAGCGACCGCTGGTCACATTGAAGGCCGCCGGCCGTTTTCCATTGTGGATATTTAAAATATACGTTTATAATGTAGGTTGTGTCGCGTACACTTATTCCACATCTCATTTTCTTCTACTTCAGATGGTGTAATCATCTGGTGCCCATTTCATGTTTCACAGTTGGTGTTCTTCATGATGACAAGAAAGTGGCAGTTTCCTTTCCAAGAAACTATCAGGAAACGCAACAATTGGCCAATGTGTGACTGAAAAAATAAAGTTTAATAATGCCTTTCTAATATCTTAATCGAACTTTCTATAACAAAATTACTAATACAAAAACTCGTAAACAAATATGTATGTACTGTTTGTAAAGCCTTACAAATAGAAGTTCAAGAATGGAAATAAAAGTAATAACAAAATTCTATAACTGAGATGATTTTATTCAAAGATCCAGAAAAAAAGTAAATGCCAAAGAAACATAATGTCCTTTCTCTCAACAGTTCGGAGAGACGGACAAATGCACAAAGGGGACACTGACCTAAACATTATATGCCCCTTACTTTTATAGATGCACCATAATAATATAAAACAAACTAGAAGTTTGAACAAGATTTATAGAATGATCCTCCATATATACATATATCATTTTTTGTCCCCTGTCGCAACGTGACAGAGGGACCTAGCAATGGACTTGGTCCATCCGTGCGTTCATCTGTCAATTGATTCAATTGTCAGAATTCCTGACGATGAGCAAAACATTCACCCCCATATAAAAGTAATGGCCCGTAATTGTCAAGATTTGGGCTATTGCCTTGCAGATAAAACCTACAAAAGATTAAGAAAAGTTTGTGTCTGCTTGATGTTTGGATTTGTGTGCTCTACAAAAATCTTTGTTATACATGTATGGTGGAAATTGTGTGGTGATCCTTAATTGGAGTTTTTCACCTCAGATACCCCAAATTATTTTCATTCCATCAGTCATTGAAGTCTGGTGAGCCATTCAGGTCCCTGGGAGCCGTTAGTTACTCTTTCTATTGCTTTTTCATAAAATTAAAAAGTTCCCGCCTCACGACTTTTTTAATTGTTTACAATGTAAAAAGTTGCCTCATCTACATTTTTAATACAAATGGAAAATACTTCCCTTCCACATCTGTTGTTTGAAATTAAATTTACAACAAATTTCCATTCAATAAATTTTGCTATGCCTGGCGCACATTTCGTCTTATCAAGATTCACCAGAGGCGCTCTACAAAAAGTTGAAATTGCGAAACAATTGAAACTGCCCAATGGCACTTTAGCAGAAATAAAGATTTGGAACATGAATAAACCCTTGCCCGAGTTTACGTCTACTGTGATAATAAAAAACATTGAAGTGATGGGTGTAAAGATGTTGATCAATGCATCAACACCATTAACAGAGATAATGAAAATTTTCGAACTCGTATGATTAAGACGGATGTCATTTTACTTTATACATGTATTTAGGGAAAACATTTCACTCTACAGATTTATCAAAATCTTTATTAAACATGGTTACTTTCCAAATCGGTTAAATTTTTGCACGTAAAGAGACATGAGATGCAAGATGTATGGCGCTTTAAAACGACAATTGTTACTCTTTTTAGCTCACCTGACCCGAAGGGTCATGTGAGCTATTGTCATCACTTGGCGTCCGTCGTCCGTAAACTTTTTAAAACGTTAACTCTTCTGACACCATAAGTCCAATTGAAACCAAACTTGGTATGGTTGTTCATTAGCATTCGGTGCTTAGAACTGATGTGGGGATTTTTGATTCGTCGTAAAACATGGCCGCCGTGGCTAAAAATAGAACATAGGGGTAAAATGCAGTTTTTTGCAAATAACTCAAAAACGGCTACAGATATCAAAATTCTGGCATTGGGTAAAAGTGATCAGCACCTCAAGATCTACATACCCTGAAATTTTGAAGAAAATCCAACAACCCATGTAGGAGTTATTGCCCTTTTTGTGGATTTTTTTGCAAATTTTGCACCTGTTTAGCTCAACATCTTGAAAACTATACAAGATATTTGAGAAATTTAAATTGCATATTGTTAAGCACATCAAGATCTACAAAATATGTAATAGGGTCAACGTTGTAGAACCTTTCCTTTTAGGAGTTATTGCCATTAGAACGTCAAAATTGAGCATTTTATCAGCATTTCCTCATTTCATTGAAAACGTTAACTCCTCTGACAGTTCAAGTCCAATTGGAACCAAACTTGGTATAGTTGTTTATTAGCATTAGGTGTATAGAACTGATGTGGGGATTTTTGATTGGTCGTAAAATATGGCCGCTGTGGCTAAAAAATAGAACATAGGGGTAAATGGTAGTTTTTTGCAAACAACTCAAAAACGGCTACAGATATCAAAATTCTGGCATTGGATAAAAGTGATCAGCACCTAAAGATCTACCAGCTCTGAAATTTTGAAGAAAATTAAACGACCCATGTAGGAGTTATTGCCCTTTTTAGATCACCTGACCCGAAGGGTCATGTGAGCTATTGTCATCACTTGGCGTCCGTCGTCCGTCCGTCGTCCGTCGTCTGTCGTCCGTCGTCCGTAAACTTTTTAAAACGTTAACTCCTCTGACACCATAAGTCCAATTGCAACCAAACTTGGTATGGTTGTTCATTAGCATTCGGTGCTTAGAACTGATGTGGGGATTTTTGATTCGTCGTAAAACATGGCCGCCATGGCTAAAAATAGAACATAGGGGTAAAATGCAGTTTTTTGCAAATAACTCAAAAACGGCTACAGATATCAAAATTCTGGCTTAGGGTGAAAGTGATCAGCACCTCAAGATCTACCTACCCTGAAATTTTGAAGAAAATCCAAAAACCCATGTAGGAGTTATTGCCCTTTTTGTGGATTTTTTGCAAATTTTGCACCTGTTTAGCTCAATATCTTGAAAACTATACTAGATATTTGAGAAATTTAAATTGCATATTGTTAAGCACATCAAGATCTACAAAATATGTAACAGGGTCAACATTGTAGGACCTTTCCTTTTAGGAGTTATTGCCCTTAGAACGTCAAAATTTAGCATTTTAACAGCATTTCCTCATTACATTGAAAACGTTAACTCCTCTGACACTTTAAGTCCAAATGGAACCAAACTTGGTATAGTTGTTTATTAGCATTAGCTGTATAGAACTGATGTGGGGATTTTTGATTGGTTGTAAAACATGGCCGCTGTGGCTAAAAATAGAACATAGAGGTAAATGGCAGTTTTTTGCAAATAACTCTAAAACGGTGACAGATTTCAAAATTTTGATTGGGAACAAAAGTGATCAGCACCTCAAGATCTACCAGCTCTGAAATTTTGAAGAAAATCCAACAACCCATGTAGTAGTTATTGCCCTTTTTGTGGATTTTTGCCAATTTTGCACCTGTTTAGCTCAATATCTTGAAACTATTCTAGATATTTGAGAAATTTAAATTGCATATTGTTAAGCACATCAAGATCTACAAAATATGTAAAAGGGTCAACGTTGTAGGACCTTTCCTTTTAGGAGTTATTGCCCTTAGAACGTAAAAATTTAGCATTTTAACAGCATTTCCTCATTACATTAAAAAACGTTAACTCCTCTGACACTTTAAGTCCAAATGGAACCAAACTTGGTATAGTTGTTTATTAGCATTAAGTGTATAAAACAGAGGTGGGGATTTTTGATTGGTCGTAAAACATGGCTGCTGTGGCATAAAATAGAACATAGGGGTAAATGGCAGTTTTTTTTGCAAATAACTCTAAAACAGTGACAGATTTCAAAATTTTGATTGGAAACAAAAGTGATCAGCACCTCAAGATCTACCAGCTCTGAAATTTTGAAGAAAATCCAACAACCCATGTAGGAGTTATTGCCCTTTTTGTGGATTTTTTGCAAATTTTGCACCTGTTAAGCTCAATATCTTGAAAACTATACAAGATATTTGAGAAATTTAAATTGCATATTGTTAAGCGCATCAAGATCTACAAAATTTGTATCAGGGTCAAAGTTGTAGGACCTTTCCTTTGAGGAGTTATTGCCCTTGGAACGTCAAAATTGAGCATTTTAACTGCATTTCCTCATTTCATTGAAAATGTTAACTCCTCTGACACTTTAAGAACAAATGGAACCAAACTTGGTATTATTGTTTATTATTATTAGGTGTATAGAACTGTTGTGGGGATTTTTGATTGGTTGTAAAATATGGCCGCTGTGGCTAAAAATAGAACATTAGGTTAAACTGCATTTTTTCGCAAATAACTCAAAAAGGGTGACAGATTTTTAGATTTTTATTGAGAACAAAAGTGATCAGCACCTTTAGATCCACCATATTGTCAGATGACCCCCTTATTAATCTTATGACCCTTTCAACGTTAAATCGATTTTGCCTTATAACCTTTACTTCAGGCACATATGTCAGGTGAGCGATTCAGGCTCCTGGGAGCCTCTTGTTAGCTCACCTTGCCGAAGGCAATGTGAGCTTTTGCCATCACTTGGCGTCCGTCGTCCGTCGTCCGTTGTTCAACTTTTCAAAAATCTTCTTCTCTGAAACCGCTTGGCCAAATGTAATGAAACTTAGTAGGGTTGTTCTGTAGTATGTCCTCTACAAAACTATCGTTCGAAATTTTGATTCGACAAAAAACATGGCCGCCATGGCTAAAAATAGAACATTGGGGTAAATTGCAGTTTTTTGCAAATTACTCAAAAACCGTAACAGATATCAAAATTCTGGCAAAGGGTAAAAGTGATCAGCACCTCAAGATCTACCTGCCCAGAAATTTTCAAGAAGATCAAACAGCCGATGTTGGAGTTATTGCCCTTTTTAGCTCACCTGACCCGAAGGGTCAAGTGAGCTATTGTCATCACTTGGCGTCCGTCGTCCGTCCGTAAACTTTTTAAAACGTTAACTCCTCTGACACCATATGTCCAATTGAAACCAAACTTGGTATGGTTGTTCATTAGCATTCGGTGCTTAGAACTGATGTGGGGATTTTTGATTCGTCGTAAAACATGGCCGCCGTGGCTAAAAATAGAACATAGGGGTAAAATGCAGTTTTTTGCAAATAACTCAAAAACGGCTACAGATATCAAAATTCTGGCATTGGGTAAAGGTGATCAGCACCTCAAGATCTACATACCCTGAAATTTTGAAGAAAATCCAACAACCCATGTAGGAGTTATTGCCCTTTTTGTGGATTTTTTTGCAAATTTTGCACCTGTTTAGCTCAACATCTTGAAAACTATACAAGATATTTGAGAAATTTAAATTGCATATTGTTAAGCACATCAAGATCTACAAAATATGTAATAGGGTCAACGTTGTAGAACCTTTCCTTTTAGGAGTTATTGCCATTAGAACGTCAAAATTGAGCATTTTATCAGCATTTCCTCATTACATTGAAAACGTTAACTCCTCTGACAGTTCAAGTCCAATTGGAACCAAACTTGGTATAGTTGTTTATTAGCATTAGGTGTATAGAACTGATGTGGGGATTTTTGATTGGTCGTAAAATATGGCCGCTGTGGCTAAAAAATAGAACATAGGGGTAAATGGCAGTTTTTTTGCAAACAATTTAAAAACGGCTACAGATATCAAAATTCTGGCATTGGATAAAAGTGATCAGCACCTAAAGATCTACCAGCTCTGAAATTTTGAAGAAAATTAAACGACCCATGTAGGAGTTATTGCCCTTTTTAGCTCACCTTGCCGAAGGCAATGTGAGCTTTTGCCATCACTTGGCGTCTGTCGTCCGTCGTCCGTTGTTCAACTTTTCAAAAATCTTCTTCTCTGAAACCGCTTGGCCAAATGTAATGAAACTTAGTAGGGTTGTTCTGTAGTATGTCCTCTACAAAACTATCGTTCGAAATTTTGATTCGACAAAAAACATGGCCGCCATGGCTAAAAATAGAACATTGGGGTAAATTGCAGTTTTTTGCAAATTACTCAAAAACCGTAACAGATATCAAAATTCTGGCAAAGGGTAAAAGTGATCAGCACCTCAAGATCTACCTGCCCAGAAATTTTCAAGAAGATCAAACAGCCGATGTTGGAGTTATTGCCCTTTTTAGCTCACCTGACCCGAAGGGTCAAGTGAGCTATTGTCATCACTTGGCGTCCGTCGTCTGTCCGTAAACTTTTTAAAACGTTAACTCCTCTGACACCATATGTCCAATTGCAACCAAACTTGGTATGGTTGTTCATTAGCATTCGGTGCTTAGAACTGATGTGGGGATTTTTGATTCGTCGTAAAACATGACCGCCACGGCTAAAAATAAAACATAGGGGTAAAATGCAGTTTTTAGCTCACCTGACCCGAAGGGTCATGTGAGCTATTGTCATCACTTGGCGTCCGTCGTCCGTAAACTTTTTAAAACGTTAACTCCTCTGACACCATAAGTCCAATTGCAACCAAACTTGGTATGGTTGTTCAGTAGCATTCGGTGCATAAAACTGATGTGGGGATTTTTGATTCGTCGTAAAACATGGCCGCCATGGCTAAAAATAGAACATAGGGGTAAAATGCAGTTTTTTGCAAATAACTCAAAAATGGCTACAGATATCAAAATTCTGGCAAGGGTAAAAGTGATCAGCACTTCAAGATCTACCTACCCTGAAATTTTGAAGCTGTTTAGCTCAATATCTTGAAAACTATACTAGATATTTGAGAAAGGTAAATTGCATATTGTTAAGCACATCAAGATCTACAAAATATGTAACAGGTTCAACGTTGTAGGACCTTTCCTTATAGGAGTTATTGCCCTTAGAACGTCAAAATTTAGCATTTTAACAGCATTTCCTCATTACATTGAAAACGTTAACTCCTCTGACACTTTAAGTCCAAATAGAACCAAACTTGGTATAGTTGTTTATTAGCATTAGGTGTATAGAACTGATGTGGGGATTTTTGATTGGTCGTAAAACATGGCCGCTGTGGCTAGAAATAGAACATAGGGGTAAATGGCAGTTTTTTGCAAATAACTCTAAAACGGTGACAGATTTCAAAATTTTGATTGGGAACAAAAGTGATCAGCACCTCAAGATCTACCAGCTCTGAAATTTTGAAGAAAATCCAACAACCCATGTAGGAGTTATTGCCCTTTTTGTGGATTTTTTGCAAATTTTGTACCTGTTTAGCTCAATATCTTGAAAACTATACAAGATATTTGAGAAATTTAATTGCATATTGTTAAACGCATCAAGATCTACAAAATTTGTAACAGGGTCAACGTTGTAGGACCTTTCCTTTGAGGAGTTATTGCCCTTGGAACTTCAAAATTGAGCTTTTAAAAAGCCTTTCCTCATTACATTGAAAACGCTAACTCCTCTGACACTTAAAGTCAAATTGGAAACCAAACTTTGTATTGTTGTTTATTAGCATAAGGTGTATAGAATTGATGTGGGCATTTTTGATTGGTTGTAAAGCATGGCCGCTGTGGCTAAAAATAGAACATTAGGTTAAACTGCATTTTTTTGCTATTAACTCAAAAAGGGTGACAGATTTTTAGATTTTGATTGAGAACAAAAGTGATCAGCACCTTAAGATCCACCATATTGTCAGATGACCCCCTTATCAAACTTATTACCCTTTCAACGTCAAATAGATTTTGCCTAAAAACCTTTACTTCAGGCTCATATATCAGGTGAGCGATTCAGGCTCCTGGGAGCCTCTTGTTCTGGATTTTTTTTCAAAAAAATTACTTATTTAGCCCTATATCTTGAAAACTATACAAGATATTTCAAAAATTTAAATTGCATATGACTAAGCACATCAAGATCTACAAAGGTAACAGAGTCAAAGATGTAGGATCGTTCCTTTAGGAGTTATACCCCTTGGATTGTAAATGTAAACATTGACCATTTTCACAGTTTTTTGTTCAACTTTTCAAAAATCTTCTCTGAAACTGCTTAGTCAAATGAAATGAAACATGGTAGGGTTGTTCAGTAGCATGTGGTCTACAAAATTATCGTTCGAAATTTCAATTCGACAAAAAACATGGCCGCTATGGCTAAAAATAGAACATAAGGGTAAGTTGCAGTTTTTTGCAAATTACTCAAAAATGGTAACAGATATTAAAATTCTATTTAGATAATAATGATCAGCACATAAAGATCTACCTGCCCTGAAGTTTTGAAGAAGATCTTACAATAGTTGTAGGAGTAATTTCCCTTTTTCTTGTTTTTTTCGTCTTCAAATTTTGCTCTTTTAAGACTTATATCTTGAAAACAATACAAGATATTTGAAAAATTTAAATTGCATATGGTTAAGCACATAAAGATCTAAAAATTATGTAATGGGGTCAAAGTTGTAAGTCCTTTCTTGATAGGAGTTGTTTCCCTTAGAACACTAAAATTGATAATTCCACAGAGTAGCAGTCCTTTGATAAAATATCAAGCATATAAGTATCATTGAATACAAGGTGAGCGATTCAGGCTCCTGGGAGCCTCTAGTTAGGTATTTTTGGCAAATTTTGCACCTGTTTAGCTCAATATCTTGACAACTTCACGAGATATTCGAGAAATTTAAATTGCATATTGTTAAGCACATCAAGATCTACAAAATATGTAATAGGTTTAACGTTGTAGGACCTTTCCTTTGAGGAGTTATTGCCCTTAGAACGTCAAAATTGAGCTTTTAAAAAGCATTTCCTCATTATATTGAAAATGTTAACTCCTCTGACACTTAAAGTCAAATTGGAACCAAACTTTGTATTGTTGTTTATTAGCATTAGGTGTATAGAACTGATGTGGGGATATTTGATTGGTTGTAAAACATGGCCGCTGTGGCTAAGAAATAGAACATTGGGTTAAATTGCATTTTTTTGCTAATAACTCAAAAAGGGTGACAGATTTTTGAATTTTAATTGAGATAAAAGTCATCAGCACCTTGAGATCCACCATATTGTCAGATGACTCCCTTATTAAACTTATGACCCTTTCAATGTCAAATAGATTTTGCCTAATAGCCTTTACTTCAGGCACATATGTCAGGTGAGCGATTCAGGCTCCTGGGAGCCTCTTGTTTCATCATATGAAAATATCGAAAATACAACTTTAATGAAATAGTATAAGATGTCAAACAATAGCCTCAAAGAGACGTCAGTTAAAAGATCACGAGACGTGGAATAAGTGTACAAGACACAACCTACCAAATAAACGACAATTTAAAAAAATCCAGTGTCGCTTTGACACGATTCCTTGTATAATAAAATGTGTTAATTTAAAGTTTGCTTTTTATTTGCAGGCGGATACTGCAGCAGAACTCGTTTCTTTCAACAACACACCAGTCCAGTCTGTTTGTTTTTAAAAGTAATACTTAAGTCTAGATTAAATTAAAAATAGTCACTGAATTCATAGTGACCCGTGTTAGTCATAGTATAAAACAAGTCGGCGAGGAGAGGAGCACAAAACATAGTTTAAGCCAAAGACATTTGTATTGGTAATAGTTTTTTTTATACATCAGGTTAACACAAATATTTCCATTGATAAATTAAATGTTTGAGTATCTGAGGAATGAAATGAAGTTTCTTGATTTAAATATACTTTTATTTCAAATGAAGAGTATTGGACTGAACTTGCAGGAATGCAAATTGTCACATTTATTTTTTCCATTGTTAATTGTTATATTTGTATATTTTGTAATGTCTTATATATGATATCTAATTATTCGCATACTGAGGACATGAACATCCTAGCATACAGTTCTTAATCCAGGATGCGATGTAATGCATTCAAGGTCTGGATACTCTTCTCTTGTTGTTGTGACTGTCGATCTCAAAGCAACAAATGCATTCTCTTGTTGTCAGCATGACTAAAAACTGTCTGCGCCTGCACCTGTCATTATAAAACACAACACTTAAGGGCAATTGCAGTGTACAATTATTTGCAGAACAAAAAAGGAGATCAACATTTTCTTGGGTTTTACTCAATGTTAAGTTGAAATATAAATGACGAAAAAGTAGCGACCATGAGCCAATTCATGACAAATATGTCATTGAAGTAAGCATGTAGTTGCTTAGAAAACTGCAACAGACGTTTTGTTACGGACAAACGGACGGACAAGAGAAATCAGTATACCCCCTCTTCTTCGAAGAATTATAAAAAGTTCTTATTTATAATCTAATATCCTCAAGATTTCTAAAATTATTTATTTATATATAACAAGCCAAATAAATCAATCAATGTTGAATGATAGTAGTAGACCTGTAGTTTTCTTAACAATTTGTTCCCTATTTTTGTTATAACTTAACTGTATGTACCTGAAGTAAGGTGTGCACAAATGTTTCTCTTTTAAAGTATCATCACTCTGTAAGCGATGGAAGTCGCCACTTTCTGTCTGTGATGCTGTTGTTGTCTTCTCGGCGTGACAATAGCATAATGTCTGCATCTGGTAGTTATGTCAACAAATACAGTTCAAGGGGCAAATTTAAAATGAAAAAAAATGACAATATGCATATACATGAAATCATAATATATCCACAGCAACTAAAAAATCGCAAGTCCTCTGCACTCAAATTTACATTGTCTTCAAGAATTTCTAACTTGCGTTTTTTCTGTAATGCCATCTTATTTCCTACAAGATGATATGTGATACCATTATGTTCCCAATGAATAGTGATTAATTACTTCCTACCAAATTACACAAAGGTAACACAAGGCCAATCAGTGAATGTACCTGCATTGCATCCAAGAAATTAAAATCTTAATCATTTGGGAAAAATGGATATAAGACAAGGTAATTGGTATAATATAGAATGGATATGGTGAGCTGCAAAGTTAGAAAGGGTGTCAGTGTGCCAACAGTGATGAAAATCATCTTTTTAAAGCCGTTGACACCGGAAAATCCAGCATGGGGTTGAGCTGGAATCGAACCCATACTCTGTCATCTATGGCAACTTCGCCTGCACTGTGTCCAGCGCCCTAGACCACTAGACCACCTAGGCTAGATAAAAATCTAGCTTTCGGTTGCCTAGTTAAGCCTCCTCGTAGACAATCTAAGGTTGTAACACAGTACACGATGAACATTAGGTGGGTAGGGAGAGAAAGATAGAGAATTGGATCGCAACTGGTATAGTAATATAAGCATATATATTATAAATGGTGTTGCGTACAGCTCTGTAAAGTAATTGGTATAATATAAAATGGATATGGTGAGCTGCAAAGTTAGAAAGGGTGTCCGTGTGCCAACAGTGATGAAAATCATCTTTTTAAAGCCGTTGACACCGGAAATCTAGCCTAGGTGGTCTAGTGGTCTAGGGCGCTGGACACAGTGCAGGCGAAGTTGCCATAGATGACAGAGTATGGGTTCGATTCCAGCTCAACCCCATGCTGGATTTTCCGGTGTCAACGGCTTTAAAAAGATGATTTTCATCACTGTTGGCACACGGACACCCTTTCTAACTTTGCAGCTCACCATATCCATTCTATATTATACCAATTACTTTACAGAGCTGTACGCAACACCATTTATCAGATATAAGACAAGAATGGCCTGATGTTGTGAGGTCAAATGAAGGTTATTCTGAATTGTGACACATTCCCTCATAGTGATACATCCACCTGCCTAATATCAAAGGATAAAAAAGGTACTGCCTGGACACACTTTGCATGTAAATGAGCATTTATTGGACCTTAAGGTCAAACGTCAAGGTCATATGAAGGATGTTCAAGTACGTGTGTGACCTATTATCTGTTGATAATACAACTTCAACATGCCAAATATCACAGCCCATTGTCAAAGGATAAAACAGTTATGGCCTGGATACACTTTGCATTTAAAATAAGCATATCTTTTTGACCTAAAGGTCAAAGTCACTGGGAGTTTTTGTGGAAATATTTCTTGACTTATCGTCTTGTCAAAGGATAAAAAAGTTATCGCCTGGGCACATTTTAATTTTAAATAAGCATTATTTGACCATGAGATCAAAGGTCAAGGTAATTGAAGTGTTATTGTGGTACCCCAATCATCTTATTGTGATACATCAACCTGCCAAATAACAAAGCTCTTATGTCAAATTACAAAAATAGTTATGGCCTGGAAACACTTTGCATCTACAATTAGCATTATATGACCTTGAGGTCAAAGGTCAAGGTCATTTGAAGGTCATTGTCGTACTAGACACATTGTCTCATTGTGCTTTATCATCCTGCAAAATATCAAAGCCTTATGTCAAATGATTAAAAAGTTATGGCCTGGATACACTTTGCATGTAAAATAAGCATTCAAAGGTCATGGTCATATGAAGGTCATTCTCGTACTAGACACATTGTCTCATGATGCTACATCAGCCTGCTAAATATCAAAGCCCTATGTCAAATGACAAACAAGTTATGGCCTGGACACACTTTGCATGTTAAATTAGCATTCATTTGACCTGAAAGTCAAAGGTCAAGATCATATAAAGGTCATTGTACTACGCGAGTCAAATATCAAAGCTCTCTGACAAATGACAAAAAAGTTATGGTCTGGACACATTTTGCATGTAAAATTTGCAGTCATTTGACCTTGAGGTCAAAGGTGATATGAAGGTCGTTGTAATACGCGACACATTGTCTCATGGTGATACATCCACATGCAAATTATCAAAGCCTTATGTCAAATGACTAAAATGTTATGGCCTGGACACACTTTGCATGTAAAATTAGCATTCATTTGACCTGGAGGTCAAAGGTCAAGGCCCTACTTATGTTATGTTAAAACGCGACACATCGTCTCATTTTGATACATCCACATGCCAAATATCAAAGCCCTTTGTCAAATGACAAAAAAGTTATGGCATGGACACACTTTGCCTGTCAAATTAGCATTCATTTGACCTTGACCTGGAGGTCAAAGGTCAAGGTCACATTTAGGCCATTGTAATATGCGACACATCGTCTCATGGTGATACATTAACATGCAAAATAGCAAAGCCCTATATAAAAAAGTTATGGCTCGGACACGCTTTGTATGACAAGAAATAGAACAAGAAGAAGAAGAACTGACACTAAAACAATAGGTCTCCCCCTTCTGGGAAGTTAAATAATGAACACTTACAAAACATATAATGATGCCTATTGGTAATTTTACCTGTTTATAATACACGCAATATCAGTTGTCTCACCCTTAGGAAAATGTCTTGATCTGCCGGTACTGTATCTTAAATGCGGGGCCCGGGAGTCGAATAGGCCCGCAGCAGCACTAAGCTTGTCGGTAAAAGTCCACTTAAGAGCGCTCAGAAACCTGATATCGGGGTCAGGCCGCTTTGCCCACAAAGCGACTGGAATGTGTGCCCAGGTGGTTGAATGGGGCAGCCCTGACATCGAGAGATGCGGGGTCGTCAGGCGATAATGCGGATAACCTGACCGCAAACCATAGTGGTGCACCGTGTTGGGAAAATGTCACGGTCCTCGCACGTTAAAGAACTCTGCTGCAGTTCTCGGTAAGAGTAGGACCCGTAGGATCCCAACCCGTGCGGGTTCCGGGTGGCGAATAGGCCCGCAGCAGCGTTAAGCTTGTCGGTAAAAGTCCACTAAAGAGCGCTCAGAAACCTGACATCGGGTCAGGCCGCTTTGCCCACAAAGCGACTGGGATGTGTGCCCCAAGTGGTTGAATGGGCAGCCCTGACATCGAGAGATGCGGGGTCGTCAGGCGATAATGCGGAAAACCTGACCGCAAACCATAGTGGTGCACCGTGTTGGGAAAAATGTCACGTTCCTCGCACGTTAAAGAACCCTGCTGCAGGTCTCGGTAAGAGTAGGACCCGTAGGATCCCCATGCAGGAGGCTAAATTCCCCGTCCCTACCTATCACTCCTTTTTCCAGTGGCAGTCAAAACTTTCTTACCCGATTGGCCTTGTGTCCCCATTTCCTCCACTTCATCATCATTTCATGTTCATTGTATCACCACTTTCATGTTCATCTCCCGGATATAGCCGAAATCGTGATAACTAACTAACTAACCCAATGCAGGAGGCTAAATTTCCCGTCCCTACCCATCACACCTTTTTCCAGTGGCAGTCAAAACTCTCCTACCCGATTGGCCTTGTGTCCCTATTTCCTCTACTTCATCATTATTTCATGTTCATTGTATCACCACTTTCATGTTCATCTCCCGGATATAGCCGAAATCGTGTTGCTTGGGAGTAAAGCAATAACTAACTAACTAACCCCATGCAGTAGGCAAAATTTCCCGTCCCTACCCATCACTCCTTTTTCCATTGGCAGTCAAAACTCTCCTACCTGATTGGCCTTGTGTCCCTATTTCCTCCACTTCATCATCATTTCATGTTCATTGTATCACCACTTTCATGTTCATCTCCCGGAATCGCGCTGCTTGGGAGTAAAGCAATAACTAACTAACTAACTAATTGTTCAGAACAGCGACCAATCAGTCCATCAGGCATATGGGGACAAATGGAAAGAGATGGATTTTTATTGGGCAAAAAATAAGACGGGAGATAATTTTGTGGAAGGCAAATTGGTGAAGCTAGTAGCAAGAGACAGAAGAAAAGTGTATGGGAAATTGGTTAAAATTGGTTAATTTTCTTAAAACCTTGAGGTATCAAATATGTTTGACTGGTCTGCTGTACTGAGATGATCACCTCAATATCCCTATTGTGTCTCACAACTATGTTGTGTTCTATTATCATTACCGGATCCTAAGATCGCAATGGAAGAGGGAGGTTTGGTCCCATAAAACCTGGTTTGACCTACCATTTCGTTTGGAATGCCTGTACCAAGTCAGGACCATTGCGATCCACCAATTCTCCGGTATGACTGATTCGTTTTTGTCATTTTCTCTGGACTATGAGATTGATCATTCAAGTTCGGTAGTTTTGTTATTACCTTTATTTGCTACAGTGGAAGGTGTATAATTTGTGGAGCAGAAACTTTTGTCGTTTTCGTTGTTCAGGCAAACAACCATAGAATTGGATTTGAACAGAAAAAGAACTTTTCATTCATCTATATTGTGAAAGCCACAAACTAATGAAGGAATGAAAATAAAAAATAACCCTAGTGCACGAAAATTAATGTCAACAAATTATGTTATCGGCAATAAGCTGCTTTTCCCTTTGATCTTAACCGCTGACAATGGAGGACCAAGCATTATTAGTATGTACATGCTTTACTATTATGAAAATGTTTATGTCAATCAACAAATTAAGTACCAGTCTTTGTAAGAATCATGCAGATAGTGATTTATGGCCTGTTAGAAAATTTGTATTTTTTGTTGCACATCATTTTTTCATACTATGCTTGTTGCCATGGCAACATATGAAATACAAACATGCCTTTATAAACCTAATAATTTTAACATGAAAATCCCGAAAATCCCTTATTTTGCATGAAGCAAAACAAGAAACTGAAAGGAGGTGCACTATTTTTCTTTAGTGCAATGGGCTAGTCTTTTTATAGCTTTATAATTATCACCCAGCTGTTGCCATGGAAACCAGTTGAAATTGATTTTATATGAAAAACATTGTAGTTTTTAAAGTCCATATCTTCCATGACTAACAGATTTGAAACAAATCATTGATGTTATTGGTTAGAGGAAGTGTTGGTTGTAAAAAATAAAAAAGAAACCCTTGTGTTTTTTCTTCTCTGTTTTCCCACGCATGATAGAAACTGTGTGATTTTGCCAATATTCTGTATTTTTTGCAACCCGTCTCCTCTTGATATTATTTCACCCTCACAACAATGTAAAGCATATTATTGAAAAAAAATAAAACAACACATAAAGAGTAAGCTTTATTTTATCTTCCCAATATACATCAATTCAACAAATAATAGAAACGAAACGAAAGTAAACAATATAAATCCTAATTATCTCCCTTAAAAAATTCAAAAATTTACTATATTTTTTCACATTTATGTAATTTTAAATATTTATTTCTTCCAAAATGTATAAAAAATTGTTATGTTTCGTCATACTGAAAAATGATCAGTTTATATATATTTTTTTAATCAATTTTGAAAAAAAACCAGGTACAATGTACCTTCCATATGAATTATGGTACACAGCGGGTCTGAAAATTTACAATATTTAAACAATGTTTTCCCCTCTAAAAAATCCGTTTTCCATAATTCCGACCAGTACCTCCTCGTGGTGGAACACGGGCCCTGTCTCCAGGGTGCATGTACCTGGAACAGCCAACGCGGGTAGGTTTAGGCAGGGTACGCCTTTATTACCAAATATACATATAAAAAACTGACATGGCTTTCCGAACCGATTTTTGCAATAATACGTAAAACCTATATGTTTGAAACTTATTAGCCGTATTTATCAAATCATACTCTCGCGGAAAAAAATGTCATACAAGAACATTTGTCATAAATGAGGTCACATGGTTCTAAAATTCTATTTATAGTAACACATTACAAAATGCAAAAGTTCCATAGTCTACACACGGTTCTTTTGTTTAAAAGGGGGCTTAACGGATGGTGGGTACCAAATAGATTATAAAAAACTTCTATTCGCCTATTTAAAATCCTAACGGATATTGTATGTATATGATAAATCATTGACTTCAATGACCCTTAAGTCCAAGTTCGTTTTCATGAATGAATTACTTTAAATCTGTCATACTATATGGAGGCGGACAGAATGAAATGAAATTTCCAGACATTCTTTTGTTACAGAATACTAACTTTTCTGGTGAAAAGCGAACGTAGACTATGGAACTTTCCCCTTAAATATGACGGTTTGTTTATTTTTTGATCGCATTGAAATATTTAAAACGCTTGAATGATTTGACGAAGAGATAACTCTTCAAAGTTGAAAACGCGGAAGTTTCAAATTGCGGCTAATTACCAAAAAAGCGCGTTTATTGTTTTTCGTGATTTGTCTCTCGCTTCGACTTTTTTTTAGTTTGTAACAATCCAATAACAATACTAAATGAATAAAATAATCATGTGCATTCTTTTAAAAAAGCAAACGTTATTTTAGAGCCATTGAATAAAACGTAATATAGTAACAAAGTTCGCCCATTGCACCTCTTCATTCAAACTTTTTTATTTCGGGCCCTTTTCAATATCCTACAAATTATGGCCACTCAAAATATACTTTTTCATCTTTTTTAGGCTGCATCAGTCCAGACGATCTACGGCAGTACTGGCAAAGCATATACCACAACCCCCTAAAAGAACACCTACACTGTGTGATGGACTGTTGTTGTATTTATTATTTGTATTTATGCCTTTTGTATTAACTGTTGTTGATAAGATGGCTAATTATTCATTCATGAGTTATAACTCTCCATGTTTTATTTATGAATAAATAATTTTCTATTTTGATATGGTTAGCCTTTTGTCATGTGTAGCTTTGTTTCTCTTTGCATTTTGATCTGTTATCTGCATGGTACCTGAAGAAATGAAAACAGCCTTGATAAATCTTTCATCATTGCTGTTAGATATTGAAAACAACTTGTCAGTTGTTTAATTTAAATGAACAAGTTTTCTATTTCTGAAGTATCTGGACCAGGGTTTTTCATATTGGTCTTGCCCTAGAAAATCTGAACCAGCAAAATAAAGTCATCTGTCTTCAAGATTCGACTGACACTTCATTAACTTGTGTAGATCTATCTCCACCTTTTTTTTAATTAAAATAAATTTTAATTTTCAAACTGCACATCATTCTCATATATTACCATATAATATATTTTTGGGCAATTGAAAAATGCTGGAATGCATATCTGCTCTTAATATTTGTCAAAAAAAGCAAGTCATATTCTCTCCACACTCAACAGTAAAAAAATGGTAATTTTATTAGTAACAGTTCAGGGCAAAATGCATATTTTCAACATGGCAGATATCAAGACAGAACACAAGAAAGAATCATAATTTCCAATCCTTTATTCAATAACATAGCTTAAATTTTACAAGATACTGTTTTACAGTTTATTCAACATGAAATTTAATACATTAATATATATTTCTATATTTGAATCATGAATTACTGCAATTTTGCCAAGACAATCATAGCAAGGTCAACAAAGGACAAACTAGCCATTGAACATTTCAATCGGTCACAATGGCAGTATGAAGAAGAAACACAGAAAACACCATAATCACAAGATAAAAATCAAGAGCATGATGATGAAACAGTCGACAAAGACAAGGATTTGACAAAATCAGACTCTGAAACTGAGGTCGACACAGAAGAAGAGAACCAAGATGGCAAGAAATTGAAGAAGAAAAAGAAAAAGAAACCCAAACCAACATCTGTTTACAACCATGTCATGACCTTTGAACAACGTAAAAAAAAACTACAACATCTTCATGGAGAAATATCCAAAAATGCAAATAGATAATTTAGAAGTTTTCAGAAAAAAGGCTAAGGTCTTACAAGATTATGTTCATAGCAACAAATTTTATCTTAACAAGAATAAGAATAATGAGAGAAAGCTTTTCATAGAAAGCTTCAGCTACAAGAAATGGGGTCTAATGACAGAGTCAGAAAAGCATCAACATACCCTAGAGAATTGCGTAGTATGTCAGACTAAGTACATAGACGAGTCTTTGCTACATTCTAGTGGAAAACAGCTATGCAAGGAATTAAAACATCATGGGACTGAACTTCTTATGAGCATTAAAGAAAATATTAATAGTAGTACAAAGAAGTCAAGTTCAAAGGTGTATATCATATTCAATATCATTAGGTTCATACCATTTGAAAAAAAAAACTTAATCATAGTAAGGGGCATACCAGGAAAAAAAGAGAGTTAGAGGGGACCTATTTCCAAATTCAACAAAAAAAATATTGTAGTATAATTTAATACTGTATCATACAATTGGTATTCAAAATCCTCTCAATATTCAAATTACATGTCAGCTACAGTAACAACTTAGCTTAAAAATAAAAACCAAGACAAATGAGATGTGAACATTTTGCAAAATGACTATAGATTTATTCTGAAAACACTTTTTCAATAATAGCAAAACAAGGATCACTTTTCATAACTAATATGTACAATTAATACTAATACAATTTATGTACTACGTATACAGCTAAATAACTAAACACGCGAAAATGCATACAAATTGTTAATGAACAATCCTCTAAATTTCATGATTTTGGGTACAATTCTTTATAAGATAAATGTGATATCTATTTAATATTTCCATAATTGAATACATGTGCAAAAAGATACATAAGAAATTGATAAGTAGCTTATTTTGTTCTATTTTTATTAAAGTTCACACGAGACAAATTATAAATGCCATTTTCATGCCAAAGTTTTAAGACCATCTTTTTTTTGGCATAATTTGTTGGAAAACGGCATACTTTTTACATACCCCTAAAATAAAATACTGGTATCCATGTCAATATGTTAAAAGCACAATTATCTCTCTTTATAGAAATATATTATGCAAATCTATCACTACACCAAGACAAGAACGGAATTCCTGAGCTCCCCACTGAGCATAAAAAATTTAAGTCTGGTCGCTAAACAGGAAGTAGATAAGAAACATATCTTAAAACGCATCACACAATATGAGACCCCTACCTAAAGCTGCAAACCAAATATCAAAAGCCTTGGATTAATAGTATCTGAGAAATCTGTTACGAAAAAAAGTGTGACAGACGGACACCGAGCATTTCTATGTCCCTGGTCCGTGTTGCAGTCGGGGCAACAAGAGATATTTGGAGAGACAGGGTGATTTCTGTATACCCTCAGCTACACAAACTTTTTGTTTGTGAGGGGTTTAACTATAATGAGAGAACCTTAGTGAGCACGCTCACATACCCCACGCCTCCACGTTATTGAAAGAGATTATCTATTTCGAGTTAGGAATAAAAAAGTCTTAGTTGTTGTCTTTCCAAGACGGCTCATTAAACAGGAAATGAATGAGTGACAGAGCTGCAAATGTATCCCACCATATGGGATCCCTCTCTGAAGCCACGTACAAAATATCAAAAGTCTATGATTAATCTGTCACAAAAATTTTTTACCCTGAAAATTTAGTGCAAAAAGTCGAAGTAGGCTTGTGAAAAACAGGAAGTAGAAAATCGACAGACCTAAAAGAATCCCACCATATTGGACACCTACCTGAAGCTAAATACCAAATATCAAATACCTACGAAATATGCAAAAATAAAGCTCTGACAGGCATTATTTGAAAATAAATATGTACATTTCTAAAATATAGAGGATTCACAAATCTAAAACTCATTAAAAATTCAGGCCCATTCTCCAAATTCAAGGAACCTTGATCTATCCGATAAGAATTAATACATGAATTTGAAAATTGAGTCAGGTTGAGGGGTCAATAATACATATAAATGTATCTTATTGTCAAATATCTGCACAGCATTATTCTTTAAAAAAAATTCTCAGACTTTAAAAAAACTTGTCACTTCATTTTGTAAAATGTTTTTGATTACTGCATGTATTGCCCAGTATAAATCTTTTACAAAGGATTCACTATGAATTTAATTAATTATTTGAGAATGCTGTATTAAATTGAAAACCAATATCATAATGATAATCAAGATCTTATACATCAAAATTTGGGTATTAAAGTTAGTGAGGACACATGTCATGTGACCAAAAACAGTTAAAAATGCAAAAAACAAGCGAAACTGTCATTAATAATATAAAACTCAACTTGTCATTAAATAGTTTCATTTAATAAAACTTAATCCAAATAAATTAATTTTTCAACAAATACGTCAACCATTACTTTATAAGTATAATATTCAAATAAAACAAGGGAGATAATTCATTTAAAAATTGACCAAAAATAACACCGGTTTGTAATGTAGACAAAAATATAAGCTGGTGACCCCTTGTTTTTATTGTTGTATTTCGAAATATATTGTATTAAATTAATTTTGATCAAATAAAAATAGAATTTAAATTCATAGATTTTTTTCTGAGACAACATTTAATGCTAAATATGTAGCCTTTCCTATATAATCTATATTAATTTTGGAAAACTTTGAGCCTAAATTTTGTGAAAACAAGCCTGGAAAGGGGGTCCAATATCTTTACACAATAAAAAGTATATACCTAATATCAATATATCAAAAAAGGGAAATTTTAAATTCAGATTTTCTTTTTTTTTTTTTTGGGGGGGGGGGGGGGGGGTCAGGTGTCCGCACTAACCTTTAAGCAAGCAATTGTTATCTATAAAAAAAAAGTTTGCTCTAATATTTGCATATTCTAAATTACAGATTATTTCAACTAGAGCTGTGAGTATTCTCACTGATGATACCCCCTCTGGCATCCCGTCAAATTTTTTTAAAGTCCAAATTATCTCCCCTTGGAGAAATCTGTCTGGAAAGATCTTGCCCGTGTTTCAGTGTAATTCAATCATCTCTTGCAAGAGGATTTTCATTTAAGAAATATATGGATAGACAGACAGGGTGATACCAATATGACCCCAAAAACATGAAATTAAAATGTACAGTAAAAAAAATAAATTATCGGAACAGCTGTAGCAACTTTTTACATCTTTATACATATATCATACTTTTTCAGAGAGTAGCAAAAGCAGTGGTAGAGGTAATGAACCCATTATTTCAAAAGCATTTTGATGCAAGTTTTGACAAGGCAATAGCAGCGTCCTTGAATTTGTCACCAAAGGAAACACCAAAGGAGAGAGAGAAAGCAACCGATAAGATACTAAAAGAAAACAACAAGTCAATAATGCACAACCTGACCGAAAATGATAGAGATGTGACGATGGTCCTATCAACAGGAAAGTCATTCAGTTCTTACGACAGAGAAAGAATGGTTTATTTCACGAGCAAAGAACAAGCTAAAGAAAAGACAGCGTCAGATTTACGAAAAGAGAATGATGGTAGGAAAAAAACCAAGAAACACCAGGAGATTTTAACAATTACAGTTTTGACAGGGAGAAATTTCTAGATGAAGTTAAGGCACTACCTGAAGGCAGCATTGTCAACTGGCAAGGATTAACACGCAAATACCATCTTAAAAATTCAATAAACAACAGGGCTCCTTTAAATGGTGGACAAATTCTATTCCAGATAGCAAAATCAGAAGGAATAAAGGTGTACACCTTTAACACCCACAAATCAGTCTCTGGAAGAGATTATCTTTAGAATAGTAAGAAGATCGAAGAAAAGGCTAATGAAGAGTAGAATATCTATTCTTACTCCAAGACCAGCTAAGGCTCTCAGAGAAATTGTCAAAAGAAAAGTTTTAGATGGCGAAATATTCATTGGCGAGAAAATTGCACCAAAAACAGTTATCTCCTCAACAGACGATTCAGGTGGCAATTTGACTTCCTCACAAAAGATGGTCTACGGGAGGAAGATACCTCTCTCCTACATTATTCAGAAAGAGAATGTACGTCTGGACACAGCTGGAGTACTGATTTATAGAACGGATGAGGAATATACAAGAATGAGAAAAGAAGACATTACATCAAGACTACTTCAGCTAAGAGAGAAGTTTGAGGCAGCAGATGAGAAAGAGACATTAGTAGAGAAGCTTAAAAACATCGAGAGGAGTAGACAACTGAAGGTCTGGCATGACCATTCTAACATCTTAAATCATTCCTATGTAAACTTCATGATAAGTTTCATATATGACCATGCAAATTTCATTACAAACCAGGAATTTCGAGATCAGCATCCTGCATCCCAGACTGATGTCCAAAAAATTGTAGAAAGATCACAGCTCTACATTTTAGGCCAATCAGGTATAAGGACAAAATCTTGTAGAATAGAAAGACACATTGATTGTAAATAAAGTAAAAAAGTAAATACAAATAAAAATAAAAAGCTACGCCGAGCGCAGCATGATACGACCGCAACAAGTTGAACCCTGTACATTGGAGGCCCAATATGGATAGTCTATTGCTTTGGTCACATGCAGCCCATGGTGGACTTACAAAGCTGTTTTACACATGCAACCTATGGTGGACTTTAAAATGCATATTTGACACATATATATTTACAATAACATTTAATAGAAAAAGAATTATTTCTATATTCATTGACATTTTTGACATGATAAAGCCCCTTTTGGCCCTTTTAAAAAAAAAGTTTAGGACCACAAAATGCAATAAAAAGCTTCCTTCAGTGTATATAATCATCATATTTAAACTTCATAACAATTGGCTGGCCCACTACAGCTAAATTTCATTTGCCTTGACCAACTTTTAAAAATGGCGTTTTTTGCCCCTTCGACCCCTTATATCTCAAAAACAGAAAGAGACATTTCAAATCTGATTGAAAAATGCAGGCAGGAATTTTCACAAGGATTCCAATGAAAAAAAGATTTTGAAAATCGGACCACAAATAAAAAAGTTGATTTTTGGGG
Organism: Arcuatula senhousia; assembly: GCA_963971305.1. Lineage (NCBI taxonomy): Eukaryota > Metazoa > Mollusca > Bivalvia > Mytilida > Mytilidae > Arcuatula > Arcuatula senhousia. The sequence goes on from OZ020308.1 coordinate 35,323,060, forward strand.
TGTGGCCCATCTTTGGCCCACTGTAGCGATGTAAGGGTCCAATATACATCAAAACCATTTAGACATTTTGTTGACAGAATTTAATAAGGAATTCAATAAAAAAAGAATTTTCAAAATCAAATGAATAATAAACATTCTACAACAGTTTTGTCAATACACCCATATTAGCCCCTTTTGGCCCTTTTTTCTGAAACGGTAGGGGCCACCAACCCCAAATACAATAGGAATCTTCATCTAGTGGTTACAAACATCATATAAAAATTTCATAACAATTGGTCAATATTTACTCCGTTATCGCACGGAAACCAAATGTCCCCAGACGACGACGACGACAACGACGACGACGACAGCATCATACCATTATACGTCCGCAATTTTTTTGCGGTCGTATAAAAACCTTCCAACTTCCAAAGTCAGCAAAATTTGCTGTTGCTAAAACTACAAGGAGAATCTTAGAGATAATGCTCATTAGATATCCCTCATTACCAAATAGGCATTTCATAATCTACATGAAAGTATATGGTAAACATTAAGTAGAAACCTTGCACAAAATAAATGGCTCTAGGCCATATGGTTATAGGATAGAGAAATACACAAACTTATCAACACATACTGCATATGGTTGCTTGGAAAAACTGTGATGAATATTTTCAGTCTGTGAGAAAACATACACGGTGACAACATGGAACAACTAAGTAAAGCAATGTGCTACATATCAGATCTCCACTACTGTACAAGTAATTGCTGAGAAAACTGTGACAAAAATTGTGCATGTTGTTTAGTCTTGTCACATAACCATAAGAAAATAGTGCCAATTTACTATGTACAATTTAACATAAACTTAATTTTTTTAACAATTTTTTTCTGCATATCTTAAATTAAAAAAATATTCAAATTTTTGCTAATTTTTGAAAAAATATGAGTAAAGAATCTATATGGGACACAGATACCCCCATGTTCTATAGATCTGAAAATGGCACAAGACATATAGTTTGTCCTTAAGAAATATCCTTCCAAATTTAAAAAAAAAATCTGCCAAAGTAAAAAATGGCTGGATTTTGTTAAACAGGAAGTAGGTGAGCAACAGACCTGAAATCAAATCCAACATTATTGGACCCAACCACCATGTTGTAAACCAAATATCAAGTAGCTGTGATTAGTAGTTGCTGAAAAAACTGTAACACAAATTTCTTCCTCACATGCCAATCTATTGCTGACATTCACCAATTTTAAAACTCCATGTTTCACAAGTGAAATCAAGTCAAAAAATGAGTAAAAATGTGTAAATCAGGAATCCAGTAGTTCCCTTAAACAAAATATTACCCTTATTTTATAATTTGATCTAATCATTTTTAACATGAAAAGTCTACATTGTGCCAAATATGAGACCTTTCATCTAATTCTTAGTTAATTCCCTCGAGACAACTTAAAAGCTATTCTCTAGTATTGTATTCTCGTAATTATGCAGACAGACAAAGATTGAAAAACAATATTTTCGTAACAGGAAGTTCTGATGAGGATCAATCAACTTACATCAAAACAAGATTAGAGGACATAGCCACTGTCAGCGAAGGTACTATGTACAAAGGCATATTATTTCATGACCAGTTTAGGATATTTAGCGGTGACAACCCAGCAAGACAGTTTGAGTCTGGCCAACAAAGGGGTGGCCATTACAGATGTTTATGTGGAGTGTTGGTTGGAAACCACATGAATCTTGCAGCTGCCCTTCAGCATAAAGAGATGACCTTGGAAGACAGGCGAAAAATAGTGGTAAATGGATATCTCTGGAGAAGAATAGAAGATGGAAACCTCCAACCTTTTAGGAACTTAAAAAAGGATGACATCATCGAAGAACTTGATGCTAGACAAATTGAATGGACAAACCAAAACTACAAGAAACTCTTAATGAAATTCGCCATGGAATAGCAAGACCACCTGCTTTGATGACAGAAAATCTAACCAAAACAGCACAAGAACTAAACATCAAAGATTATGAGGTGATGAAATCAGAGCCTCTTCATGACATATGCAATGTCGTTACAAATATTTTAACGGAACTTCCATATCACATAGAAGATCCACTTACAAAATCTGAACTGGAGAAGTTTTATGAGGTGATGAAATCAGAGCCTCTTCATGAGATATGCAATGTCGTTACAAATATTTAACGGAACTTCCATATCACATAGAAGATCCACTTACAAAATCTGAACTGGAGAAGTTTTGTCAACTAATGGTAGGAGAGAAAAATCAAATGAAAGGATCGGATGCAAGAAAAAATGTCATTAAGCTATTGAGGAAACTACAGACCTTACACGAAGAACATAAGGTCAACAAGAATAGATTAGACTTGGTATCATCTTTGGTCGAAATAGTCCACATAGCTTACAGTTGCCATGATGCAAGAACACCTCGCCAGGTTCTGAGACTGTTCAACCTCACCTTCATTTTTGGAGTACTGGCCAAAACAGTCATAGGGAATCCTGTTTTATTTGTAAACTTACAAAAGGAAAGTTTCATGGCAGCCACTTCCACAGCATTACAGTCCATCTAGCTGAAATATACAGGATGATAAACACCAAGACAATACTAACTGAAGATGAGGAAAGATCATTTGGAACCATCAGAAGAATATCAGAAACAACATCTAATCGAAAAGCAGAACATGTGGTAGAAAATGCAATGATAAGATTTCAGATGCAAGAAGAGTCAGAAGACAGAGCAGATTCCCTACGAAGAACAGAAAGTGAGATCAGCAAGATGTCCAAGTTGCTACAAAAGTTCAATGGTACAAAATTATCAGAAAGTATGTTGAAAACCAAATCATTTATGGTCCAGCTTCATCTGTCTCGAATTGCCGCATATCTTGAAGTTGGAGAAAATGTCTGGTGGCACTTCAGTGGGAATGATGTAGTCTTTCATGATGGACCTGATGATCCTCACTACCAAGTTCAGGGACCGTTGACTGCCTGTTGTAGGTCAACATCACCGACAATAGAACAGGAAAAATATGATGCATCTTGGCAAAATTGCATTTCCATGGTCAAATCAAAGTCATTGACCTTACCCTTACACTCCCTGGTTCTAAAAGACAATTATGGAAAAAAAGAAACCATATTTCAGAAGACAGGTACTAGGAAATGAAAAATATAAATTGAAATGATTTATATCCTAACCATTATTACAGAACTATGAGCATCTAATTGGGTATAATACTCACTGAACAATTTACATTTCCAAATATGGTGTCACTACAATCTTTAATGGGGATATTGTTAATAAAATATTAACATTTACTTATATGGAAGAGAAAACAAGTTTGCAATCCTAACTGCTAATAAAACAAGTAATACAGTGAGCAAGCTCACAAAATGATACCATCCCCGCTTCATATTGGATCCCATACTGGAAAAAAATTCAAGTCCAGTTATCTCCCCTGGATGACAGCCGAGAGCAATTCAAATTCTTTATGCACATCTTCATATGATGTACTTCCTTCATGTAAAGTTTCATCAAAATCCTTCTTGCAGTTTATGAGATGTTGCGCTTACAAGGTCTCTCATTGAATAATGTTTTTAATAAGTCTAAGTCCAATTATCTCCCAAGAGCGATGAAAATTTTTCATGCATATCTATATGTGATGTACTTCCTTCAGATAAAGTTTCATCAAAATCCATCAAGCGGTATAGGAGGAGTTGTGCTTATGAGGTCTCCAATTGAATAATGTACATGTATTTAAAAAGTCTAACTCCAATTATCTCCCCTGAATGATGTCCAAGTGCAATGAAAATTCTTCATGCACATCTGCACGTGATGTACTTCATTCATATTAAGTTTAAGCAAAATCCTTCAAGGGGTTAAGGAGGAGAAGCGCTTACGAGTTATGTGGACAGACGGACAGGGTGTTTCCTATAAACCCCCCAAACTTGTTTGCGGGGGTATAAAAAAATCAAGTATATATGGCATGCGACAATCTTATTGTGATTTATGATTTTTTTATCAATGGGACATTTAAGCCATAGGGAAATGAACGTACCATACTGTGGGAAAGATCAATACATAGTTGATGCAAGAAAGTATTTCTTTAATAAATTCTTTTTCTTTATTCTAATAATGCCAAATAATGGAGCAGACTTCTATTTCAAACGCAGAGCCAGAGTTTTTTCCAAAAGAATCCCAGTACTCCATCCCCCTTTAACGGTTTGTGCCTTGTTTCTTGGTTGGATAACTAATAAAAGTGTGCTTTTGCAACATAATTTTTTTTTGTTTTACTTACATAGCTATTTTTTTTACCAGATCCACAAACTGAGTCCACGACTGAAGATGAGACACCTACAGCCAGTCCAAATCTGCAGAAAGGTACAGTCCCTAAATGGTAAAAGCTTCCCAATCTATAGTAAATGGAGGGATGGTAAATGGGGATGGGAATGGTAAATGGTATATGGGGAATAGTATAGTGTATGGGGATGGTGTATGGGGAACAGTATCGTGTATGGGGATGGGGATTGTAAATGGGGATGGTAAATGGTAAATCGAATTTGATTGGTCTACCGAATGGTAAATGGGGATGGTAAATGATGTAATAATACCCGGTAGAATAATTGTAAATTAATTTGGTCATTTTTACTGTAGATGATACGGTAGATGTCTGTTGCATTAAATATATAAACCCAATATATTTATATAACTACGTGTACACGAGGACGATTAACGTAGATATAGTTGTTTTGTTTGTTGAGTGTATGAAAATAACTTTATACATTAAAGCAAGGAATTCCTTGATTAAAGACATTTTTCATATTACATTTTTAATAACGGCATTTTTACGATAAATTTGTACATGTATCTTTTATTTGAATACAACTATTTATAAAAATAAGATATATAACTGAAATAAATGAAAGAATTTTATATATATAAACGAAATGTTCAAGATCAAATAAATTGTGACGTACATTTCGCCGTATATATATATTTGTATAATGAAAACAATGAAAAATTGTTTACATTAAGATTTTAATTCTGAGTATTTTAGTTAATATTGAATAATAATATATAGCATTTAAGAAAAAAGCAACGATATTACACCTGAAACGTTTTTCTATGAGATTTAAAAACTTTTATGCCCAGAAAAATTGAAAATATACACAGCCATATGCATAAATGTATCAATGAATTCAAAAATAAGATCCATAGTTTTGAGCTCCAAATTATATGCCGGCTTAATAAAATTGACAAGAAATTGATTGCGAAACAAGTTTTTTCATTAGATTTGAAACATATATGCTCAGATAAGTTGAAAATATACATAGCCATGTGCATAACATGTATCAATTATTTCAAAAATAAGGTTCATAGTTAAGAAACTATAATGAAAATTGGTTTGCATAGGAGTATTAAGATCACACTTGCAATTGTTATATGTAAAATATTATGAACTCAAGTAAAAACTGATATTTGAGCTCCAAATTATATGCCAGTTTAATAAAATTGCCCAGAAATTGATTGCGAAACAAGTTTTTTCATTAGATTTGAAACATATTTGCTAAGATAAGTTGAAAATATACATAGCCATATGCATAAATGTATCAATTATTTCAAAAATAAGGTTCATAGTTAAGAAACTATAATGAAAATTGGTTTGCATAGGAGTATTAAGATCACACTTGCAAGTTTTATATGTAAAATATAAGTTACTCAAGTAAAAACTGATATTTGAGCTCCAAATTATATGCCGGCTTAATAAAATTGACAAGAAATTGATTGCAAAACAAGTTTTTTCATTAGATTTGAATCATATATGCTAAGATAAGTTGAAAATATACATAGCCATATGCATACATGTATCAATGACTTCAAAAATAAGGTCCATAGTTAAGAAACTATAATGAAAATTGGTTTGCATAGGAGTATTAAGATCACACTTGCAAGTTTTATATGTAAAATATAAGTTACTCAAGTAAAAACTGATATTTGAGCTCCAAATTATATGCCGGCTTAATAAAATTGACAAGAAATTGATTGCGAAACAAGTTTTTTCATTAGATTTGAAACATATATGCTCAGATAAGTTGAAAATATACATAGCCATGTGCATACATGTATCAATTATTTCAAAAATAAGGTTAATAGTTAAGAAACTATAATGAAAATTGGTTTGCATAGGAGTATTAAGATCACACTTGCAATTGTTATATGTAAAATATTATTAACTCAAGTAAAAACTGCCCCCGTGCGGGAACCGGGTGTGAAAAGAATAGTCCCGCAGCCGCCCGTAAAGCTTGTCGTAAGAAGCGACTAAACGGGTCAACATGTTTGCCGTGTGTTGCGACCTGTGACGGGGGAGGACGGGATCCTGGTCCACGCATGTGGGCTTTGGCCCTTACTTCTCCTAGACAGGCGGTCAGATTTGGCTCGGTCTGATCAATCGGCTGGTCACGCCAAGCCCTGTAGAGCACCATATCATTGTATTTATAACTTTAATATTGTAAATTCTGTAATTATTTACTTAATGTCATTTATGTTCTACAGAAGGCGGTGGCTCATGGGTCAATCGTGTGGATGTTATTCTGGAGAGTTGTATCGCCGGGTAACCCCTGGCACGATGCTTGTCTCCCTTAAGGAATACTCTGTGCGAGTATACTGTCCTTGTAGCTCTGGTGCTTTCAACAGGAGACCCGTTGTATAACAGCATCGCCCTTGTTGGCGCTCCGTGGCGGGCGGGGAGCAAGGCAGTGAAATTCTTTTCTATCATCATGGAATCCCCCAAAAAACAAAAAGCAACAAGTTCATATGAAAATCTTAAACGAAATATTTCTTTGAGTGACAATGAAGACCAAGACGCATCAACTTCATCCAAACGGCAAAATACAACTAATGATAGCTGGCCCAAATTCATCGTTCTTTCAAGCAAAGATAACACTCGCCCTTTGACAAAGGTTTCACCCTTTGTCATTGCGAAAACAATTAAAGGTGTTACCGGAGTTGATATTCCAAAGATCTCCAAGCTCCGCTCCGGAAACCTTCTAGTCGAGTGTGCTAAACAACAACAAGCAAAAAACATACTTTCAATTTCAACTATTTTCGAAATACCAGTGTCTGCTGAAGCTCATCGATCACTGAATCGTTCGCAGGGAATCATTCGAGACAGAGATCGAAACCTTGCTGATTTATCAGAGCAAGAGATCTGCTCTGAGCTTGTATCACAAGGTGTTATCCAAGTCAAAAGGTTCACTAAAAGAGAGGACAACAAAGTTCTTAAATTAAATACTTACCTAATTACTTTCGATTCAGCTGTTCCACCAAGTCATTTAAATCTAGGCTATTTTAGAGTGTCTGTAGATATCTTTGTTCCAAATCCTCTTCGCTGTTTCAAATGTCAACGTTTTGGCCACGGAAAGGCTACATGCAACGGAAAAGAAAGGTGTGTAAAGTGTGCACAGGAAGGCCATTCGGATTTCAATTGTGCCAATGATCCAAAATGTGTAAACTGTAGCGCTGACCACCTTTCTTCATCAAAACAATGTCCCGTTCTTTTACGTGAAAAACAAATTCAAAAAATAAAGGCTGAAAAAAACATTTCATATCAGGAAGCTCGTCGTCAGGTCTCTGTCTCGAATGATACTACACCATCCAGGTCGTACGCGGAGGCTGCGAAACCCTCTAGGACATTTGGTTACCAAACTATGTACACCTGGCCGGAGGGTGAAATTAAGCCCCGTACATGCAATACCAACGGGTGGATGTTTGGTGCCGACTGTTTTGATAAGGAAACTCAAAAAGGTTTTGTCAAATACAGGAAGAAACCATGGAAAGAGTTGGATGATTCTCATCCCCCTCCTCGAAAGTCCACAGCAGGTCCAAATAACGATTCGGTGGTCGATGAGACATTGTTCTATACACCTCGCCAGTCATCTTGGGCCGGTTTTGGAGCTCCAGCCAGAGTCTCCAATCCTAAGCCCTCTTCAACTTCAAAAACGTCTTCATCACAGAAGAAACAATCTTCCTCAAGGTCATCGTCTGCTTCTCAAACTTCTAATAGACAGCAGCGATCCTCACAGCCGGATAGACGACAGAATTCGTCACAGCAGACGTCACCATCAAAATCTCGATCCAAGAAAGCCGAACGAAATGCAATTTTTATGCATAATCGTTTTGGCTCTCTTGCTGACGACATGGAGTCGGATATGGATCTTTCGGAAACACCGATCGAGCGTTCACAGAGCCAGTCTCCACACAGACGTAGGCGATCTCTCGGTAGACTTTCCGATCCTAATCAGACTCCAAAATGAGTACCATCATTCAATGGAATTGTCGAGGTCTTAAGGCCAACTTCTTAGAATTACAACTTTTAGTACAGTCTTTAGATCCAACTGTCTTTTGTCTTCAGGAAACACATCTCAAGGAAACTGACACCATTTCCTTGAAGGGTTATTCTATGTACAGTACCTTTTCCAACACTGAGCGAGCTGCTGGCGGATCCTCCATCTTAGTTAAGGACAGAGTTCTTCATAGTTCTATTCCTTTAACTACAGATCTGCAAGCAGTTGCCGTCCGAATTTCTTTACATCAAACAGTCACATTATGCTCAGTTTACATACCGCCCAATAATAATAATTTAACATTAGCACAACTTAAACAATTAACAGATCAGCTTCCTGCTCCATATATGGTATTGGGAGACTTCAATGCTCACAATCCATTGTGGGGCAGCGCTAACATCAATGATAAGGGTAAAAAGATTGAGGACTTTTTGTCAAAAGAATCGCTTTGTATCTTCAATGACGGCTCCTCTACTTTTTTACATTCTGGTAATGGAACATATTCATCGATTGATCTTTCCATTTGTGATCCTTCTCTTTTAACAGACTTCTCATGGCAAGTCCATGACGATCTCTGTGGAAGTGACCACTTTCCTATCATTTTAAAAGATCTTTTTGGTGAACCTGAACGAAGAACTCCTCGTTATAAATTAGAAAAAGCCGATTGGCAAAAATTTTCAATTCTCTGTTCAGAAAAATTAAGACCAGAACTTTTTACAGAAGCTGTAGATCCTATATCTGTTTTTAATGAAACCCTTATTTCTATAGCTGATGACACAATTCCTAAGACCTCGGCAACTCCAAAAAGGGTAAATAAACCCTGGTTTACAGACGAGTGTGGCAAGGCTATCGACGATAGAAATAAAGCTCAAAAACATTTTGATAACCACCAAACTAAAGACAATTTAAGTAAATTTAGAATATTTCGGGCCAAGGCTAGAAGAACATGCAAACAAACAAGAAGAACATCCTGGAAAAAGTTTGTATCTGGTTTAACTTCTCGTACACCCATGAATAAGATTTGGAATTTTATACAAAAAATGAAAGGCAAAAACTCTAAATCATCTGTCAAGCATCTTAATGTTGGCAATTCCACTCTAACATCTGAAAAAGATATTGCCAACAAATTAGCTGAGACTTTTGCTAAACATTCATCTTCATCCAATTACAAACCTGACTTTCAAAAATTTAAACAAAAAGCTGAAAAAACCAAATTAAATTTTAAGTCTGATAACTCTGAAAGCTACAATTCTCCCTTTTCCTTGGACGAACTTAAAGCCTCTTTAGGCAAAGCACACGATACAGCATGTGGTCCTGATAACATCCACTATCAGCTTTTAAAACACCTTCCTGACATTTCTATGACCACTCTTTTAAATTTGATGAATGATGTATGGATTAATGGAAAATTGCCCGAAATTTGGAAGCTTGCAACTGTTGTTCCTGTCCCCAAACCAGGGAAGGATCATACAGATGCTTCCAACTATCGTCCGATAGCCTTGACAAGCTGCGTCTGTAAGACCCTTGAGCGTATGATCAATGATCGGCTTGTTTGGTTCCTGGAGTCCAATGGACTCCTTTCGAATATCCAATGTGGATTTCGCCAAGGCAGGAGCACACAAGATCATTTGGTCCGTTTCGAGTCTTTTCTTCGAAACGCTTTCGCGAAGAACGAACATGTGGTGTCTATCTTTTTCGATCTCGAAAAAGCTTATGACACCACATGGAAGTATGGCATTTTAAAAGACATTTCTGATATGGGGTTGAGAGGAAGGCTACCAACCTTTCTGGCCGACTTCCTTTCTGATAGACATTTTAATGTTAAAGTTAATAAAACATTGTCTGAAGAGTTTGGTCAGGAAATGGGTGTTCCTCAGGGTAGCATCCTTTCTGTCACTCTCTTCAGTATTAAAATAAACAGTATTGCCAAAGTTTTGAAAGATAACATTGAAGGTTCTTTATATGTTGATGATTTTTTAATTTGCTACAGCGCCAAAAACATGAGCACCATTGAAAGGCAGTTACAACTTTGCCTTAATCGAATTGAAAAATGGGCCTCTGAAAACGGTTTTAAGTTTTCAGAAAGTAAAACAGTCGCCATGCACTTTTGTAAAAAGAGAAAACTCCATCCTGACCCAGATTTATATTTATATAATAAAAAAATAAAAATGGTCGAAGAATCAAAATTTCTTGGCGTTCTTTTTGACAGAAAACTTTCCTTTCTACCCCATATCAAAATGTTAAAATCAAGATGCCTCAAGGCTCTTGACATTATTAAAGTGGTCTCCAGTACTGACTGGGGAGCTGATAAATCTGTTCTTTTAAATTTGTACAGGTCTCTTGTGAGATCGAAATTGGACTATGGTTGTATTGTTTATGGATCAGCTAAAAAGTCTTATTTACAAATTTTAGATGCTGTCCATCATCAGGGATTACGACTCTGCCTCGGTGCATACAGGACCTCTCCTATTGAGAGCCTGTATGCGGAGGCAAATGAACCATCCCTGAAACATCGCAGAATAAAACTCGGTCTCCAATATGCTACAAAGCTGAAGGCTTTCCCTGGCAACCCTGCCCACGACTGTGTTTTCAACCCACCTCTTAAAACTGTTTATGAAAAACATGAAAATAAAACTCCTCCATTTGGCATTCGTATTACACCACATTTAGCTATCCTTAATATTGATTTGGAAACAATTAATCCTGTTACACCTTTGAAAGTTCCACCCTGGGAACTTCTAAAACCTGAATTTAATTTTGATCTTCGAAAACATAAAAAGTCTGAAACAAATCATTTGCTTATTCAACAGGATTACTGTGAAATTAAATCTAGATACCCTGATTTTCTGACTGTTTATACAGATGGGTCTAAAGATGGTGATAGCGTTGCTTCTGCTGCTATCTTAGGAAATAGCACTTCCACCCAACGACTCCCATCTTCTGCTTCCATTTTTACAGCTGAAGCCAGAGCCATTATTTTAGCTCTTCGTTTAATTGATGCTTCAGAGCACGCACAATTCTTCATCTGTTCTGATTCTCTCTCTTGTCTTTTGGCAATTGAGAACCGCAAACTAAAAAATCCATTAATCAGTAAAATTGTTTACATGATTCACCAGTTGATGAGAGGTGGTGCAGAATTGATTTTTCTATGGGTACCCAGTCATACTGGTATTCATGGAAATTCAGTCGTGGACAGGGTTGCGAAGGAAGCCCTTCGCAAACCTATTTCAAAATGTTTTATTCCTCATTCGGATTGCAGAAATGCAATCCGTTTATATGTTCAAAATTTATGGGATGATGTTTGGGCTGCCGCTGAGCACAACAAACTTCATGAGTTGAAACCACAGCTTGGGGAGAATCATGCTTCATTCCGATGTCGTCGAGACCAAGTGGTCATCACTAGATGTCGTATTGGACATTCTAGAGTCACTCATGGCCACTTGATGACACAAGAGGAGGCACCGGTGTGCATCCCTTGTGACACTCCGTATTCGGTGAGGCATGTTCTCCTTGACTGTGTTGATGTCGCTCCAATACGTGATAAATATTTCAACTGTGCTTCTATGTACGATTTGTTCAGCGGCATTCCAAATGATGCCATCATCAACTTCTTGAAAGAAGTTGGTTTATATTATAAATTATAGTTTTATTTTTCTGTTTTATCATTGTGTTGTTCAGACACATACTAGTGGATGTTTGAAACTTATTTGTTTATGTATTGTGTGTTCGTGTTACAATTTTGTTATAAGTATACAAATATTATTGATATATTTTTATCTTTTACTTAGTCTGTTTTAATGTCTACTTTTATCTATTTATTGGTGATAAACATTTTAGTTTCGGTCTTTTGACTTTGTTTTATATCAAAGTTTTATTCAGTAATAATAACCTGTTTTTGTCCCGATGATGGCTGCAATATCGCCGACGGGACATGAAGCAGACAACAATCAATCAATCAATCAATCAATCAAGTAAAAACTGATATTTGAGCTCCAAATTATATGCCAGTTTAATAAAATTGACCAGAAATTGATTGCAAAACAAGTTTTTTCATTAGATTTGAAACATATATGCTAAGATAAGTTGAAAATATACATAGCCATATGCATAAAATTTTTATGTATCAATTATTTCAAAAATAAGGTTCATAGTTAAGAAACTATAATGAAAATTGGTTTGCATAGGAGTATTAAGATCACACTTGCAAGTTTTATATGTAAAATACAGGTTACTCAAGTAAAAACTGATATTTGAGCTCCAAATTATATGCCGGCTTAATAAAATTGATAAGAAATTGATTGCGAAACAAGTTTTTTCAATAGATTTGAAACATATATGCTGAGATAAGTTGAAAATATACATAGCCATATGCATACATGTATCAATTATTTCAAAAATAAGGTTCATAGTTAAGAAACTATAATGAAAATTGGTTTGCATAGGAGTATTAAGAACACACTTGCAAGTTTTAATTTAGAATATTAGTTACTCAAGTAAAAACTGATATTTGAGTTCCAAATTATATGCTGGTTTTATAAAATTGACAAGAAATTGATTGCGAAACAAGTTTTTTCATTAGATTTGAAACATATATGGTAAGATAAGTTGAAAATATACATAGATATGTGCATACATGTATCAATTATTTCAAAAATAAGGTTTTAGTTCAGAAGTTGTGTAATATATTATAATTATTATCATAGACATTATAATTATGTTTCTTAGTTTTTGAATAATATGGTTTCATTAAAAGATGATAATAACAGCTTTTAAATTAGTTATTACTAAAATGAAACATTTTTCAATTAATATTTAATATTGAAAATATTAAAATGCGATAGTAAATTTTGTGTTATGAAAATAAGTTAAAGTTATTATTTCTATGTCACCCGTATGTTATTTATACATGTAAACTAAATAAAAAACATTAATAGATATTTAAACTATTAAATATCGTAATCATTTCCTTAAAACAAATTAATGTATTATCGATAAAAATAAACAATTGCATTATGGGTATGGGGAATATAGAATGGTAAATGGGGATGGTAAATCGAGTATGGGGATGGGGACGCGAATGGTACATGGTGTATGGGGATGGGGATGGGGATGGTACATGGTGTATGGGGATGGTAAATGGTGTGATAGTAAATGGGGAGAGAGGGAAGCTTTTACCATACAGGTACTGTAAATAGAATTAATTTTCAAAAAACTTTTTAAGTTACTAAAACAGTTTTTTTAAATTCATTTAATTACAAATCTCCAATTTCTGTGTTATTTTCTGAAATGCCAAAAATTTGTGGCAAATGTCTTAATTGTTAACATTGGTAAATAGCACTTTCAATTTCTAAATAGATTATGTAATTTTTTTTCTACATTTTTGTAGCTGCATCACCAGATAAGACTGACATGACTGGTAATCTGGAGCTACAAACAGCTAGTTCGTGTCAACAGAGAGGTATGGTTTTTTGTCTACTTTATACAAGTCATATGAATACATGTACTGTGTTACCTTATTAATTTTGTTGCCCCAAAGCAGGGAGTAAAAGTCTGATAGGTCTGAAAGTCTGAAGGACGTATAATTTAGTCATATTGAACTATGATGGCATCCTACCAAGTTTCAAACCATTCTGATTCTGTCTTAAAAGTCTTATTGTTGCTTAGGACTTTGTTTGTAATATGCACCATTGTGGTTGGGCATAAAAATCTGTAATATAATAAAAATATTTTTACTTGCATGTAGCTGAATAATGTATTATCATGATTATTTCAGCTGCTTCACCAAAATACACAACAACTGATGAGGTCAGCAATGAAGTCCATAATACAGTTTCTATACCAAAAGCTAATTCCTGCAAACAAACAGGTATAATATTGTCTATTTATACATGTACTAGTGGTCTATTCTGTTGCTTATAAATACATTTATTTTCTGTGTGTTGAGTCTGATAGATTGAAGTCAAATGATGCTTTGTGTTTTTGTTTTCTAGATTACTTTGTCATGTTCATGATGTTTGTACTGTAATTATAAATTTGACACAGAGCATCCCTGATGAGTTTGTAGATAAACCAAGCTTCAGATAATTTAATAAGCCCGTTTTGGCCCTTTTTTCTAAAATGGTAGGGACCACCAACCCCAAAAACAATAGTGGTTTCAAACATCATATCAAATTTCATAACGATTGGTCAATATTTACTAATTGTTATCGCACCAAAACCAAATGTCCCAAACAGCATCGCCATAACATTATACAATCACAAAAATTTTGCGGTTGTATACAAATTGTCGTCTGGGCCTTTGTCGTAGTTTCTTTATTAAAATGTATAGGCATAATAGCAGACAGGCACTTCAACCGCTTACTCTTCTGGAGTACCAGAGTTCATTCTTGTTAAGACTTGAGTTCACATTGTTGATTTCTATTTGGTTGATTTTGTGTTTCCTTGTGCTGTTCTTGTTTGTGTTTAAAATGTTTTGTCGTAACTTATATATTCGTATGCACAAGATAAATTATCGATTGTTCTACTTTTGTACCTTGATAATAATTCTTTTGCCTTTTTAAGTAAATACTTTACTTTGATTTTAGCTGCACAACGCAAATCCTGCACCCATCATCGAGACGAGAAAGTTACCAACAGCTACATGTAGTTCAAATCTACAAAAAGGTATTAAAATAGAAAATTTTAATGGACAATAATCAATAAAATTGTTAAAATAACATTTGCTAAATATACATGATACATTAACACCAACATATGCATTAGTTACACATGCCAAAAATCATTCTTTGATAATTAATATAATGTAGTCCTAGTTTATTGGTTAAATTGAGTATATAAGCAAACATTTTTCTATACCTTTTGTATATGTTGAACATACCAACATTTTTTATTTAATTTCCAGGAAAGCCAACAAGGAAAGCAAACCCAAAAATGACGCTTTTCCACCAAACACAGGAAAGAAAAAATCCAAAAAGAAAATTATTTGTAAAAGAACTATCAGGTATTTATAAATATTCATCAATTGCAACCCTTATTATTGCTATGGTTTAACTTCTAAAAATTTTATCTCAATATGATTATATAAACATAAAAAAGCATTGAATGAATGAGTACTTACAGTAAAAACATTATTTTGTACACTCATTCTTTGGGCAGGGACAGGAGGGGGGACAACCCTTACCCCACTTGCTCAACCCCGTAACCTGTCCACCCCTCTAACCGCTTTCCACACTGTTTAAGTTCAACTCACTGTGAGTAAGAATTTAATTTACATTCATCTGTTGCAGAAAGTTCTGATGTAGATCCATTTGGTCTGACTGGAGAAGATTCAAGCAATGATGATGAGGAACTGCAGGCGCCTATTGAAAAAACAAGTATTAAATATAAGTCATTTACAGCTCCATTGTACACCATTAAAATTGAAATTGAAAACCTAATTCTATGGCGCTAAGGGTTGTGGGTAATTTCCCTGAATTCGTGATTGAATATCATTTAAATATTTCCCATGATCCTTAGCGCGATAGTATAGAGGTCAGTGTTGATAGATGCTCCCTCTGGTGATAGATTGATTGAAAACCTATAAACTGAAGTAATTGTGTACATTTCGAATTACAAAATGTAAATGCAACAAGAACATAATCTTACTCAGGTTATATATAACATAAACATTTAGTTCTCATTTAATATTTCTCGTCTGCAAATAAATAGGCGATTGTCCATTGTGGTTTTTCAAAATTGCTGCTTGATTGTGGGCCTTGTCGTGTACACTTATTCCACTTCTCATTATTTTCTATAAATGTAATCTGTAACAAAATATAATGTTTGTATTTTTGATTATAAATATGCTTTATTTTACTTACATGAAAGATCTCTACATTATCTCTGGTAGAAGAAGCTGTTGGTGCAACTAATGAACTTGTCAATTTTAAGAAATATCGTGGCTTAGTTGCAGAATATCCCAATGACAAGTCATTTGTCAACATATACGAACAGGCTAAGGCAGCTTTAAGCTTCAAGGTGTTGGCAGCTCGCACTAAACTCAAGAAGGAGCAATCAAAGTCACCAGAGTTCCTTGAGAATTTGAAACAGTTGCTGATCCATTGGGGATTTCAGCCAAATACAATTGACTGAAAAATAAATGAATGTCTTGGTGACAATATTGTATTTTGAGAAAAAAAACAAAAACAAAAAACAGAAAGAGATGAAGACTAACAAGTCTCACTCAAAACTAATGGAATAGGGCATACCGTCAGTGCAGTAGAACACTGGCATTGCCAAATGCCTTTAAGCTTTAATCTTTTTTTTTTAATATGGGAATTTGGAAGGCGTTTCCTCACGAGCCATGTGTGTTATCGATTACTGTGATCGCCTAGGCTGTGAGGAAACGTCTAAATTAGGGATTTCAAATGAAAAGCAATCTGATTTTTTATAGTTATTAAATGCAATGTGCTAGCTACGTTTCAAATTAGTTGGTTAAAATTCCTAAATTGCATCATGGTTTGTTGTCCACAGGGGTGGTCATGTGACTTTTCATGGTGTACCACAAGGAACTAAATTATTAAATTTAAGCACTTTTATTTTCAATATAAATCTAATCAGAGAACAGAATCCATCATTTCAAAGTTATTTAATTAAAGTTCATGCAAGCAGTCTTTCTTGTTCATATCCATATTTTTTTTTCAATTCTTTAATCATGTGTTGATTTTTTATGATTAATTGTATTAATTAGGATGTGGTTATTTTTTGTATAAAAAAAAATGTTCTAAAATAGGTTGGCAAAAGCATTTAAGTTTTTCATACAAATAAAAAAATATATTTCAATAATCTTTAATATATCGGGAAGCTTAACAAAAGCAACAAAGTCATTTAAAGAAGCACTTGTTTTCTTAAAATCAAACTAGTTTAGCTTGCAGAACTAATTTCTAAAAATTTGTAATTGAAAATAGAAACAGGTAAAGTGTGCTTTAAGCCAATTACTGCTTCAAACCGTTTGTCAACAGGCTGCGATTACCACTGCTGCATAAGAACATTTTTTAAAATTAGTTTCCTGCCTGCCTGCTTGCCACCCTATATTCACCATTTAATGATCCGGATTTTTCTGTCTGTGAAACCCGGTTAAAATATAAAGCTTTTGCCAACTTACTGTTCATTATATATAGTGACAATAAAAAGTTATATTTTACCCCTTGCTGGCTTTGTGGTATTTTAAGTTGTGTTAGTATTAAAGCCAGAGGCAGAACTTCGTACATGAATGAAGGATTCCAATCCTGTAACTTACTTTTTCCCTCCTTTTTGAAAACATCTTTCTAGCAATAAATTCTTATAATCTTCTATCTCCGGTATCACATGCAGTTCAAAGTTATTTAAATTTTTTTTTCAATTTTAACATGTTTAAGACATCAAATGAAAAGGCCTAATTATCAAATGTTCTTTTAAAATCAAAAGAGTTTATTAATTAATTTGTTTTAAGTATTTCCTTCTGTATACGTAATTTTTATATAAAGAAAATAATAACACTAAAATTCTCTGAAATTGATAACAGTATATAAACCATGATAACTTTGTAGTAGTAAATTGCCCATTATAAAATAATTGGAATCCTTATTCAATGTTTCAAAATCATTTTACGTGGAATATAATCTTTTAAGTTATACTCATGAAGTACATGTAGTTTTATAACAGAAATATATAAAAATTCATTATGGTATTTAAATCTAAAAAAAAAATTTAACACGAGTTCTGCTTATGATGTAGTATTGAGTCATTCTGTCCTGCAGACATCTATTATCCACTTTAAAATATTTTTAAAAATCTGCATGTTAAAAAAATTCATATTCTAAAAAAAAAATGTTTGTAAATATAACATTATCTTTAAAAAAATGGTCCCGTGCGGGGCCCGGGTGGCGAATAGGCCCGCAGCAGAGCCTAGCTTGTCGTAAGAGGCGACTAAGGGTCTTGGGATTCTGACGTCGGGTCAGTGCTCAGCCCACAGAGCGACCAAGTGTGTACCCTAGGTGGCTGAATAGGGTAGCCCTCGTCCGCGGGGGTTGTCAGGTCTATAATACGGAAACCCTGACCGCCGACCATAGTGGGCCAACGTGTGTGGAGAGTGCCACGCTTCATGCACGTAAAAGACCCCTTTGTGGACCGCCCAGTAGTGCACCACATAGGCTAAATTTTCCGCCCCTTATCCATCTCTCCCCTTTTCCTGTGGTTCTTCAAAATTTACCGTTCCTTTGTGTCCCACCCCATCCCCATATTTCATTTATCATCATCATTTCATGTTCATTTTATCATCCATTTCATGTTCATCGCCTGTAAATAACCTATATAGCGTTGCACGGGCGTAAAACACCAACTCACTCACTCACTCACTTAAAAAAATGAAAACTTCTGTGTCCCAATACTGCATCGCTAGAGGGCCTCTTGACGTATTGAGACAAATAATACTTCAAGAGTGTATTCACCAATAAAACCGGTGAACGTGTTAATTTATTAAAAAACTAAATCTTATTATTTATTTATCAGTTAAATGTAGTTAATCTGCACTAGCTAGGAATGCTGAACGAAAAAGAATTTTGTGAAAGACCAAAATTGTGACAATTAAAGTAAAGTTTGACTTTTTTTTTTGTTCCTGACTGTTTGACACCCAAAATACTGCAACTTTACGGAAATGGTAGTTTTTTTTTCCTATACAGTCATGCTCTTATGTTTAGAATCTAAACATTCGATCAACATATGTTGAGACGGTCAAAGAAATTAGTTCTTTTTTATGAATTACAGGCCTGAATCCTTTATTTTCAAATATTTTGTATCTATAGGTTAATTATGTTACAAAATTTTTAAAAAAATTCACAGGACAGAACAGAGTTTCAGTCATCGAAATTGGCCACCAGCCTATGCCAGCCATGGCTATTAAAAGGCTCTGGGGGCTTTTAAAATATGTGTTGTTGTGTGCCCGCATGGCTTGTGGAATTTTTAAAAATGTAGTAATAATAATATTTATTTTGTAGGGCTTGTAAAATTTATTTAGGGCTTGCTGGTTTGAAAAATGTACAAGCCCTTTTGGATTGTGCGTGAAATTTATAAGTTGAAGACTGGAGTTTGACCACCTGGACACCCCCTTGGATCCGCCACTGCATTAAACAGGTGTGGTCTAGCTAGCTAGCTTGCAAGTTTGTTTTGTAGTTTTAATAACTATAATTTTTAAACATATTGCATTTTTTAGCTTGAGTGAAAAATGTCCAAACAATTTATATGCCCCATCTACTAAAGTAAGGGGTTATATACTAATCAGATATGTTCATCTGTCCATCAACCCGTCTCAAATGCTGCAAGATATGGGATATTCTTGTTTTGTCTTTTTTTGAAGTTCTACAAGATAGTAAAAGCTCTTTATTTTCCCAGAATTGCATGGCAAGTTTACTGGATTTAGAAGTTTATATTATATACAGAAGCTATGGCCAGTAAGGGACCGACCATTTAACTTGAAGGGGGGGGGGGCCTTGGTTTTTTCCTAAAAAAATATTTTGAAATGAATGTTGATGAAAAATATATTTTGAAAATGATTTTTGATGAAAAAAAAAATTTTGACAGCAGAGGGTAAAAAAAAAATATTCTGAAGAAGACTTTCTGCCATATAAAATAATGCTTATAATAAACAAAATATTCTGTCGCGACGCTTTCAAAAAATAAAACTTCTGTCATGACGCATTCACAAAATAAAAATTTTCTGGCCAAAACAAAAAACCAAGGCCCCCACCTTCAAGTTAAATGGTCCGTCCCTAAAACCATAGACCTGTGAATCTCAAGTTGATCCATTTATATGGAAACATAAACATAAAATACAGAAATGAAACATACAACATGAACAATAAATATATTAAATTATAGAGTATCCTCTCTCCCAAGTTTTAATAACTGTATAATAAAAGAATAAAGTTTAGAATGGAAATAAGATCTGGAGTTGATGGGTATAAAGCCATTTCAATCTATTTTTTCATTTTTAGGCAAGCGCCAGCGAAGCCTTATGGAGTCTATAGAGTAGTGATGATTTTCGCGTTTTTTTTTCAGTCTAGACGGAGTGATCTTCCTGCATCCAGTCTGGAATAAAATGCTTTATTTTCTATATTACTTTTCAATATTTGTTAACATGATACACACTTCTATAAATCTCCATTTTTATTGGCATTTTATATGACCGACACAAGTTTTATTTATTCCTTTGCATCTTACATGAGGAACTTTTTAGTTTAAGGCGATAGAATATACATTATGTATTCATCTTTTACTTGATTTGTTCGTATATATATTTCTGTTATTTGATTGGTTAATGCAAGAAAAATATCTTCTCCATTCATAAATTCAGTATACAATACACATCATTGGACGAGTGCATTTTAATCGAAGGGGTGTGTCAATCGATATGACGATCCTTTCTTCGCTCACCAAAATTACTATTTCGCAAACATTTTGAACAATATACTTTAACAGAGAATAAATCTATTATAGTTCTTATATTTCGCTTGCCTTTAAACGCTTTAGCGCTTTGATTTTATATATACCCCTATACACTATGTTTAACCTGTCTTGTAACACGAGACATTTTTCTGTTTGAAATTCTCATTTGTCTATATTGGGTGTCATTTTTTCTCTATCTCTGTCTATGTATGTATGTATCTCATTTCTTTTTTTTAAATACAGGAAAACATGCAGGCGGTCAACATTGTCAAAGTTTATACTCTTTTCCTGCCCTTCTATCTTTGAGTAGTACTTAATTTATTGTTAAGGTTCTTCTAAATGAAAAATGGCTGCCATGCATTGTCTATGCAAGGCTTTCAAAAAATACACAGCCTAGATGAAATAAGTATTTTGCTAAAATTATACTGAAATGAATGTATTACAATCTTACCTAAAGCAAGCTAGAAATAATATCATATAAAAACTGTCTTTAAAGGTAAAATATTAAGCATTTGTAAGGGTGTTCTCGAATAGTAGGATAGTAATCAGACGCACCTTACATGTTTATGTAAATAAAATTAAATTAGACTCATTGTGGGATTTTAAATGCTAGCTTGCTCTGGGTAATGGTAAGTTAAATCTAATTAGACAGGTTTTGAACAAAATACATCTTTTGCCTAATCTGTGTATTTTTTAGGGTTTTGTATTGACAGTGCATGGCAGCCATTTTTCATTTAGAAGAACCTTAAAGCTTTTACATTCCTGAAGAAGTCATGGGATGTAGTTCAAAATAAACAAGACCAAGTCGACCAGTAAAAAGTTTGCTAAGTATTGCAGTGAGTGAGTGAGTGAGTTGGTGTTTTACGCCCGTGCAACGCTATATAGGTTATTTACAGGCGATGAACATGAAAAGGATGATAAAATGAACATGAAATGATGATGATAAATGAAATATGGGGATGGGATGGGAAACAAAGGACCGGTAAATTTTGAAGAACCACAGAAAAAAGGGGAGAGGTGGGTAGGGGCGGAAAATTTAGCCTATGTGGTGCACTACTGGGCGGTCCACAAAGGGGTCTTTTACGTGCATGAAGCGTGGCACTCTCCACACACGTTGGCCCACTATGGTCGGCGGTCAGGGTTTCCGTATTATAGACCTGACAACCCCCGCGGACGAGGGCTACCCTATTCAGCCACCTAGGGTACACACTTGGTCGCTCTGTGGGCTGAGCACTGACCCGACGTCAGAATCCCAAGACCCTTAGTCGCCTCTTACGACAAGCTAGGCTCTGCTGCGGGCCTATTCGCCACCCGGGCCCCGCACGGGACCTAAGTATTGCAGACACTGGGGCTTGGTACCAAGCCCCTTAACTGCATAATCATCAGATCAAGCAACACGGGCATAGTCAAACACATGTCATGCCATGACATGGTAAATATTGACAAGCATGTACTGAATTCCAGAGTTTCTAGTTGTTGTATCTGTTAGCATGTAAGCATAAAACGAGAGAGATTACTTTCCTTAATTTGAAATGACAAAGTTTTTAAAATCAACCGTCAAAAACTTGAGGCCACGTGGTCGAAATATAGCAATTCACATTTTGACAGTAAATTTCTCATTTTCTGGCACGAACTATTCCGTATTTCTGGTGATTTTCTTGGTTGTCATCTCTATACATTAAAAGTATCGTAATATGAATGAAAAAAATGTATAAATACCTTGTAAAATTCATCAGATTCCATTAAAATCATCAAAACTGCGACATTCAATTAGCTAGCAGGTGCTCTTCTCCACGAGATAATTGCCAAGCACTGAATTGATCGCCATCGCTTTTTGATTGGTCGTCGCTAAAAGTGGGCGTTTCTTGTGGTGTAAGACTAAAACACGCTTCTCGGTTAAAAAAGAGGAAGTTTGCTCTTAAAAAATATTATTATACTTATTATTTTAGTCTACACCATAACGAAACATTTTAATTCCTTTCCAATGACTCTGACATAGCAAAGTCGACATACTTTTGCAACGACGCGGAGAAAATTGCATCCGCCATTTTGAATAATTAATCAGATTAAAACAGAGTTATCTTCTCCTTATCAAAATTTTAAACAAGGAAATGTGTCAAGATGACACTGATGCCCCGCTGGCAAATAAAATAAAACTGTTATTTTTACCAAATTTGCTAAGTCCAAGGGCCCTAACTTGGGTCAAAATCAGTGGACCGGAACGAAACTCGAACTTGACCTGTAACTCATCATGGTAGACTCACATACCAAACATCTTTTGAATATATGCAAGGATGTGGAAAAAAAAGTGCGGAAAACTTATTTTTACAAAATTTGCTAAGTTCAAGGGCCGTAATTTAGGTCAAAATCAGTGGACCGGAACGAAACTCGAACTTGACCTGTAACTCATCATGGTAGACTCACATACCAAAAATCTTTTGAATATATGCAAGGATGTGGAAAAAAAGTGCGGAAAACTTATTTTTACAAAATTTGCTAAGTTCAAGGGCCGTAATTTAGGTCAAAATCAGTGGACCGGAACGAAACTCGAACTTGACCTGTAACTCATCATGGTAGACTCACATACCAAAAATCTTTTGAATATATGCAAGGATGTTGAAAAAAAGTGCGGAAAACTAAAGTGTGACGGACGGACGGACGGACGGAAGGACGAACGGACCGAAAAACTATATGCCCCCCAACAAAGTTGGCGGGGCATAAAAAGTTGCCTTAACCAAGCTGCGAACACTGGCGGTGGTGTGTCATGGGCTAGACGACCCATGGCACATAGGGAGTCTTTACCTTTATTGGTAAAATAGTCGATGCAGAGGCTTATAGCCTATAGTCACGACTATAAATACCCATCGTATTGTATTTTAAAAAGTCCCAAAATAGCATTTTTTTTAGAGTTCCCAGTAGACTGTAATCTTGTTTTGGAATTAACATATGTTGTGATGTTTTGTAACTTCTCAAATGTGATCTGTTCACATGGTTCACTAGTTTCTATCAAAACATTACAACAAAGCAGTTTGATATCCTTGAAATTTTTGACTTTTGGTGAAACTATGATATCTGATTCATAAAGCCTAATCCATTATTCAAGAATACTTATACAAAAAGATCACTGTATGCAATTATTATAAAACATGCATGAAATGTTGATCATGTTGATTTTAAAGGTGCATTAGCTGACACAATAAAAAAAAAGACATTACAAAATTGCATGCATTTGAAAAAATACATGTACCATCAAAAATCATGAAAATGTCAATTTGTATTTTTTTTAAAGTTACACGAAGGACAGCATTTTCACACTATAACTTTACTTTTACAACTTCTAATGCACTTTTAAGTTAGTAATTAAATATAAAGTGTGTTTATATCAATTTTGTTCAGCTGTGTCCATCATGTCCATAGTTTCTATTGCTACAAGTAGCTGAATGGCAGAACCAAGATCTTCGTCATCAATTTTTGAAGGCTTTGGGTTTCTAGACTGCATTGAAAGTCTGGAGAAAAAAGAGGCAATCTGGCTTGGTTGCAGATATTGATCTGGTGAGAACATCTTTTTTTCCAGTCTCATCTCTACACACTCTCATGTTTCTTGACACATCAAAAGGATGGGCCTTATTGCCACTGTTGTCCCCTGCAGAGAATATTCCTCGCAGGAAATCTTTCACTTTTTCATTAAAACGGACACTCTTTCGGTCTTTCTTCAGAGCCCATCCAATTTCTGATGATGTTTCTCCCTGTTGTAATTGTTGACTTTTTGAAACAATAGCGTGTTCAACAATTGACATGCAGGACTCTTTCCAATTCATCTTCACTTGATCCATAGAGGCCACAATCCTGTTAGAATATCTGTGATTTCTACACAGAATATGAGCCTCCAGCTTAATGTTGGGCAGGCAGAATATAGCTACACTTTCAATATTTGACAGGTTAATACTCTCTTATATTGATAGATATATAAAGATAGCATGAGAAATATGAAAAGTATGGCTATATTTTTTCAAAATAAGACTGAATAGCACTTTTTCTCTATTAAACAGAGTAACGCTACTCTCTTAGTCTTATTTGTACCAATGATATAAACAACTTCACGTATATGTTACAGCGAATGTGTGATATTAGGGATAACGGGTAATCCCTAGAAATTCAGGGATTGTGTGTAATCGCTAAATCGCTTGGGGGTTACATGTAATCCCTGATTTTACCCAGGGCTTACACAAAATCCCTGATTTTTTTCACCATTTTTACACATTTTCCTTGACCCCAAAATGACTTTAAAATGAATCCTATTCGTTAAACAACTTAATTCCGAACAAAATTTTACTATTTATTGTGCCATTTCATTTGTTTTCATGATCCATTGTGCGAAATTCGTGGTAGACCTATAGCAAATGGCTATGTAAAATTCAGTAAACTTTATAATAGGGCCTATGGAAAATATTTTGCAAGTTTTACTTCTGGCTATGGTACCAAACAATTCAGTTTCACATGTACTGAAGCCCTTTCATTCAGCCACTGGGCAGTTTCAGCATGCTTCAATGATTTTCTATATAATAAACAGGCCTGTCAAGTCGTGAAACTCATGCATTTCTGGGGAACATCAGCAGCATTTTACTTTGATCTTTTGTTTACTGCCTTTGATCTTTCCATTTTTTTTTTGGGATATCTCACACATTGTCATCTCAAAAAAGAAATACAGCTTTGAATCAACTATTTGTTTTCTGTACGTGGAGCGGGACTGCCCCACTGGATATGCATCCATGTAAATAGTGGAGGGTTTATATAATCACTTCAATGAGTTTGCTCACTAATCAGTCCATGTGAATCAACATTGAAAATGAATGGACGGATATCCATTAATCCATAATCAAACACTCCTTGGCTCTTAACCCACACAGGAATCCCATATTCGGATTGTAAAGTTTTTTTTAACTTGAAGCCCAAATTAATATCAGCTTGTTTTTACCTATATTTCCCTTTTTTTCACCCAAGGGGAGGTTCGTCCAAACCCCTTGAACCCCCCTGGCTACAGGTATGGACAGGTCTGTTCTGTTTAAAGTCAATAAAGTCACCCAACCCCCTATGCCTCCCCCTTTTCTATCCACCTTTCAGTCTGATAAGGATCTGGTAAATTGTTGTATAAAACTGATTGCAAATAGCATATAATTTGACAAAAAATAAAGATATAGACATGATAGGTTGTAGGATTTTGTAATTGTGTCACACCATTTACCTATAATTGTACCTGCTACTGTATAATATGATTTAAAAAATTAAACCAACGGTCTCAAAGTTTTTGTCAAGCTTATTGTAATATATGAGCTGAATATATAGATTCCCGCTGTGAATTTGAATTTATGCACTCTTTAGTGATGGAGGTAAATAAAGGTTTAAAGATTCTAAGTTACCATGATTCATAAATACAGGATCCCCGAAGGACCGCAAAGCGCCACCTTCAGGCGGAAATGACATGGCGGTTGATCGCTAAGGTTATTAGCCGAATATGAGTTGTAATTATAGCTCGATGTCTGGCTCGGCTCGTGATGAAAGATGCTTTGTGTGTGACAAAGTTGGTGTTGGCCCTATTCTTTACATTTTAAAACCAAATGGAAAGATAGGGTCAGCTTTTCATCCAGTCCAAAAGTATTTTGGTGCTCAGCCTCAGTTGAAGTTTAACCCTGCATCCTTCATATGTAGAAGTTGTAAAAGGTTATATTTTGTATAATATACACTATTGTTCGCATAAACAGTACTCTTAACTTAAACTTTACTTTCTTTGTGGTTGCAATTTGCCTGTCCAAAAACCTGTTATTAAAACTGATGCATGAAATAAAAAAAGGGGGGTCCCATTGAAACTTCATTACCGTATTAAGGCCTATTTGTCATGGCCAAAGGACGGACCACTGAGTGGTGTGTTAGCAGTGACAAAGAAACAATTAACACAAGCTATGTAGACCTTTTGACTGACGACAAGAATGACAACTGTTTAGCTAACATAGGGCCTTTAATTGGCTTGTGTGGGAGGAGAGCTCGATATTTCAAGCTGGAAAATCTGTGAAACTCAGAGGCTGAGCAACAGTAGATGTCATGAAACCTTTGGATCCACAGACGTGACAATCTGTAATTTAACCTGTAAAATTCAGTGCCTAAACCACTTGTCTCTGCCACCAGTCTCCCATCATCGTTGTATTTTGTCAAGTATCGTTCCTGGAGACCACCCTCGCAAATGGTGTCAAGAGAGAGTTCAAAAATCAGTCCATGAAATTCTCATCCCAGATGAGGATCAAACCACAAACCTCAGTGTAAGTAGCCCAATACATTAACCATTACACCACCGGCTCTCTATAATCCAGCATTTGGTAGAGCTGGAATCAAACCCAATACACAATGTACTTAACTGTCATCTATGGTAAGTTCGCCTGAACTGTGTCCAGCACCTTAGACCACCAGACCACCTAGGCTAGATAAAATGTAGCTTTCGGTTTACTAGTTAAGCCTCATTATAGACAATCTAAGGTTGTAACACAGTACACGATAGACTTAAGGTGGGTAGAGAAAGAAAGATAGAGAATTGGTCACAACTGGTATAGTTCACCATATCCAGTCTATATTATATAACCTTTATATCAATTATACAGAGCTGTACGCAACACCATAATAAATCCGACAATGTATAGCATAACTGTTGCACTTGTTTTGCCTCATTAAAGACTGTTGAACTATGCGAAGCAACCTACATTACAGTCTGTACATGTATTTACCTGAGTAAGTAATATTCATCACCGTTGAGTTTTATTTGGGTTAATAAAACTTAGCTGATCTTTGTTGAACATGAACAGTCCCGTGCGGGGCCCGGGAGGCGAATAGGCCCGCAGCAGCGCTAAGCTTGTCGGTAAGTGTCCACTAAAGAGCGCTCAGAAACCTGACATCGGGGTCAGGCCGCTTTGCCCACAAAGCGACTGGGATGTGTGCCCCAGGTGGTTGAATGGGGCAGCCCTGACATCGAGAGATGCGGGGTCGTCAGGCGATAATGTGGAAAACCTGACCGCAAACCATAGTGGTGCACCGTGTTGGGAAAAATGTCACGTTCCTCGCACGTTATAGAATCCTGCTGCAGGTCTCGGTAAGAGTAGAACCCGTAGGATCCCCATGCAGGAGGCAAAATTTCCCGTCCCTACCCATCACTCCTTTTTCCAGTGGCAGTCAAAACTCTCCTACCCAATTGGCCTTGTGACAGTTGTGTCCCCATTTCCTCCACTTCATCATCATTTCATGTTCACTGTATCACCACTTTCATGTTCATCTCCCGGACATAGCCGAAATCGCGCTGCTTGGGAGTAAAGCAATAACTAACTAACTAACTAATTGAACAAGAACATATAGTAAAATAAAATTTATGAAAACATTTGTCATTCAAGCTTAATATTTTTTTCATCTGGAATGTATGAATTTAACATTGTATTGCAGATCACTAGAATTGATAGCTACAATAATGTAGCTCCTTTGACATCTTTGATTAGGCGGAAATGTTAAATCCAAGCAATATAAATATACTGTATAAGAAAATAAAAAGGCCAGAAAAATGAAACAATATATATGAACATTACTTAAAAGGCAAATATCACAGTTGTGAAATAAGGATGGAACATAAACAGTTGTTATTTTAGTGCCTAAAACTTAAAAGAGCACCTATTTATTTAATATATGAATAGAAGCTGTTGATTTATAGTTAAATTGAGTTAACTATTTGTTCTGAGCTTTTCTGGTTACGCAATTTGAGTGTCCTATTAGTACTCTTCACTTTTGTCAGCATCTCTTATTATTATGTCCCCGAACACGAAGTGTCTGGGACATATTGTTTTTGCTCGGTTTCTTATTATGTCCCCGACCACGAAGTGTCGTCGGGGACATATTGTTTTTACTCCGTTTCTTATTTTCCTTCTTATTATTATGTCTCCCAAACGAAAGTTTGGAGACATATTGTTTTTACTCCGTTTCTTATTATTAAGTCGCCCAAAACAAAGTTTGGGAGACTTATTGTTTTTGCACCGTTTCTTATTATTATTATGTCCCCGACCACGAAGTGTCGTCGGGGACATATTGTTTTTACTCCGTTTCTTATTTTTCTTATTATTAAGTCGCCCAAAACAAAGTTTTGGCGACTTATTGTTTTTACCCCGTTTCTTATTATTCTTATTATTTTTATTCTTTTTATTATTATTATTCCTCTTATCCATGAACTTTTCCGAAAGGATTGCTCGTAAGTGCTTTGCAGGAGGTCTATGAAATTTGGCAGGGTGGTAGAACACCAAAAGGAGTTTTGCAACATAATGTTTAAAAATTCAAAATGGCTGCCATTCTAAAAATAGTAACAACGACAAATACTTATTGGAATGTTCTGAAAATGGGTTATCTGGGTAAATGGGGTCACCTAAGCTCAAATATGAAATCAGATTTAAGATTTGACTTACTGTTTTTATTTGGCGGCCATTTTTATACCGCTGCCCCCTATGAAAATTTGGTAATTTTGTCCGCATAACTAGTCTGAGATACTTTGACAAAAAGGTAATGAAACTTTGCACAGTGATTGACCTTCATTTGAAGTTTTGCAGGAAGTTTACAGAATGGTCAAAATGGCTGCCGTTCCAAAATGGCGGCCCGTTACTTAAAATAGACGAAAAAATTAAAGTTTGTCTGATTGTCTTGGAAATAGGTTATCTGGGTAAATCTGTTATGCTGAGTTCAATGGTGCAATCAAAATTTTGATTGGACTTCCGGTTTAAAAATGGCGGCCATTTTTACTACATTCCCCTTGCTTTAAATTGGAAACTTTGTCGGATTTCAATGAAATTTGATTTCTAGGCATATTTTATCATACTTATTTGAAAGAAATACAATCCATGGCGATTTTGGGCGACTTCTGTGTTGGCATCCCAACACAATTATACCTAGTTATTATTATACTTTTTTTCTTTTTCTTCCGTCAACCTGATGCACGAACTTGTCCGGCTATCTCCTCGGAAACGGGTTGACCGATCAATATGAAACTTGGAGGGGTGATAGGTCCAAAGGTCCTACGGTGTTTCTTGCGGTTTATAATTTCAAAATGGCCGCCATTTCCAAGATGGCCGCCAAAAACGCCGAAAAGTGTAAACATTGTCCGATTTCAACGAAACTTGGTATACAGGGTATATGGGTGATGGCGACTCACGGCGCTTTGTCGGAATTTCCGTATTGGTCGCCATTTTCAAGATGGCCGCCGAAAATGGCGAAAAATGTTAACATTGTCCGATTTCAACGAAACTTGGTATACAGGGTATATGGGTGATGGCGACTCACGGCGCTTTGTCGGAATTTCCGTATTGGTCGCCATTTTGAAGATGGCCGCCGAAAATGGCGAAAAATGTAAACATTGTCCGATTTCAAAGAAACTTGGTATACAGGGTATATGGGTGATGGCGACTGACCTCACATTGTTGGAATTTCTGTAATGGCCGCCATTTTCAAGATGGCAGCCGAAAATCGCGAAAAATGTAAACATTGTCCGATTTCAACGAAACTTGGTATACAGGATATATGGGTCATGGCGACTCACAGCGCATTGTCGGAATTTCCGTAATGGCTGCCATTTTCAAGATGGCCACCAAAATCGCGAAAAATGTAAACATTGTCCAATTTTAACGAAACTTGGTACACAGGGTATATGGGTGATGGAGACTCACTGCGCATTGTCAGAAATCTGTTGAAGAGGACAGACATTATATGAGAACGGGAGGGGACATCCCACGTTTCGGGAAACGTAAATTTTAATTATTATTATTATTATTATTATTATTATTCTGATTCTTTATCGTAAAGTTGTCCTCCCTAATACAAGAAAATGGTTCAAGGAAATTGAATAACACTTGTTGGATTGGATAGTGGGTCACTCAAAGGCGTGTAATCAAGTTTTGAAATTTTCAAGATGGTCGCCGTTTCAAAATGGCGGCCGTTGGAAAAAGTGGGCGGAAAATATTTTTTCATCGGATCGTCTTGAAAATTGGTCATCTGGGTAAAACGGGTATGCTGAATTCAAATCTGCGACCAGATTTGAAATCCGACTTCCGGTTTAAAAATGGCGGCCATTTTACTACACCCGCCCCCCTTAGAAATGTGAACTTTGTCCGATTTCAATGAAATTTTATTTCTATACATATTTTATTGCACTGAATGGGAAGAAAAAGTATCCAAGGCGATTTTGGGCGACTTGTGTGTTGGCATCCCAACACAAATTATAGCTTGTTATTTTTATTATTATTATTCTTTTTCTTCTTTCTCCGCGGCATGAAACTGTCCATGCTAGTTCTCAGAAGTTGCTCGACAGATTTGCACGAAACTTTGTATGATGGTAGATGGGTCTTTGAAGTAGAACCTAACCTATTCGGAATTTTCAAGATGGCCGCCATTTTCAAAATGGCCGCCATTACATAAGGGTACCCCCAAATTATCTCGAAAACTACTGGACGGATTTCGACCAAATTTGGACGTTCATTTACAAAATTAAAAAGAACTTGATTGGTGAAAAAAAAAATTCAAGATGGCCGCCATTTTCAAAATGGCTGCTACTGAAAATAGGCATAATTTGAAAATGTAAACGGATTTGCATGAAACTTTGTAGATTAACAGAACATGGTAAGGCGACCTCAAATCTGTAAATAAAATTTTCAAGATGGCCGCCATTTCAAAATGGCCGCCATCCAAAGTTGTAAAAATTGACCGATTTCAACCAATGCTTCGATTTCAACAAAATTTTGTATCTAGAGGTTTTGATGAATGGCGAAATAGAATACGGTGTCAAAAATGCGTTCGTTTGGGAGACATTTTGTGTTGGGCATCCCCAACACAGTCAGCACTTGTTATTATTATTATATCTCCCAAACACTATGTTTGGGAGATATATTGTTTTTACTCTGTTTCTTATTATTATGTCTCCCAAACGAAAGTTTGGAGACATATTGTTTTTACTCTGTTTCTTATTATTATTCTTTTTCTTCTTTCTCCTCATGAACGTGTCCATGTGAGATCTCAGAAATGACTCAAAGGATTTTAACAAAACCTTGTACAATGGTAGATGAGCTAGTGAAGTTGTTCCTAAGCTTTTCAGAATTTTCAAAATGGCTGCCGTTTTCGTGTAATAAGCGAAAGGTCATAATATAGGACATTGCAATATCTCGGTAACCTAGGTGCGTAGGCGGCTGAAATTTTGTAGGTGAATAGAGCAAAAGGAGATCTTTAATAATACGAAAAAAAATTTCGAAGCGATATTTACAGTTTTCGAGTTATTCACGAAATTGTGATTTTTCGGTCCCAAAAATGGGAAATTCTTCAAAATGCTTTGATTTCAACTAAAATTGAAATCTAGAAGTTTTAAAAGATGGCGAATAAGAATATGAGGTCAAAATGCGTTCGTTTGGGAGACATTTTTGTGTTGGGCATCCCCAACACAGTCAGCACTTGTTATTATTCTTTTTTTTCTTCCGGACATGAACTTGTCCGCAGCACATCTCATAAAACTACTTAATGGATCTTCATGAAACTTTGTATGTTGGTAGAGGGGGTCTCAAAGGTGGGAATGCAAAAATCAGAATTTTCAAAATGGCTGCCGTTTCCATGGAAACAATAAAAGGTCATAATATAGGACATTGCGATATCTCGGTTACCTAGGTGCACAGGGTTTTGAAACTTTGCAGGTTAATAGAGCAAAATGAGCTCTTTAATAATACGAAATAAAATTTGAAGCGATATTAACGGTTTTCGAGTTATTCACGAAAATGTGATTTTTCGGTCCCAAAAATGGGAAAATTGTCAAAATGCTATGATTTCAACAAAAATTGGTATTTAGGGGTTTCAAATGATGGCGAGTTAGGGTGCGATGTCAAAATTTATGCAAGAGTGACATAATGCGTACGTTTGGGAGATATTTTTGTGTTGGGCATCCCCAACACAGTCAACACTAGTTCTTTTTTCTTTTTCTTCCGTCAACCTGATACACGAACTTGTCCGAAGTTGTTCTCGGAAATGGGTGGACCGATCGATCTGAAACTTGGTGGGGTGATAGGTCTCAAGGTCCTACTGAATGTTTTTGCGTTTAAAATTTCAAAATGGCCGCCATTTCCAAGATGGCCGCCAAATACCGAAAAACTATTACCTTCGTTTTCTCGGACACCACTTGATGAAATACAATGAAACTTGGTATACATGTTCAGGAACATTATTGGAAACTTTTTGGCCAAAAAAAAATTTCGCGAGTGGCGGCCATTTTGAAAAATGGCAGAAAAAGAGCGAAAAATGTAAACGTTGTCCGATTTCAACGAAACTTGGTATTTAGGATATATGGTTGATGGCGACTCACGGTGCATTGTCGGAATTTCTGTTATGGCCGCCATTTTCAAGATGGCCGCCAAAAATCACGAAAAATGTAAACATTGTCCGATTTCAACGAAACTTGTTATACAGGGTATGTGGGTGATGGCGACTCATGACGCATTGTCAGAATTTCCGTAATGGCTGCCATTTTCAAGATGGCTGCCGAAAATTGCTAAAAATGTAAACATTTTCCGATTTCAACGAAATTTGGTATACAGGGTATATGGGTGATTGAGATTCATGGTGCATTGTGGGATTTCTGTTGAAGAGGACAGACATTAAATAAGAACGGGAGGGGACATCCAACGTTTCGGGAAACGTAAATTTTAATTATTATTATTATTCTTTTTCTTAGTATTCTTTAGTGTGAACTTGTCCGATGTTTTTAAAGAACACCGTTTAAGGTAGGAAGCTGTAACTTCATATATCAAGAGTATGGAGTGTGAAATTATGCATCTGATTTTTTCGTACGAAATGGACGACCCCTTATAGGGTAAAAAGGGGCCTGAAAATGGCTCCTCAAAATCGATGTTGAATTTTCACTTGCATTTACAAACCAGCAGGGTTAGGGAAAATTCCTTTCAGTATGTAGTAAATACATATACGAGCTATCATTCAATTTTTTTTTTTTTGAAAATCGGACTTACAGTTTTCAAAATTTTGCAAAAATTCGAAAAAAGGGGAGATAATTGAATACCACATTATATGAAATTGTATAAAATAATCAGTATTTGTAAGTAACATTTCATTATTTAAGTATTGCCGAAGATCTGTAAACAGGTATCGGTGTATACGCCAAGATGATTTCTTGGTCTTGAAAAAATTATTGGTCGGACATTTTCAAAATGGCCGACTGTTTCCCGCCAAAATTGAAACTTGCTCCGAATTTGATGAAAATTTGTATTTAAGGTTATTGGAGTATGCCGAGTTCATTTCTGGTATCGAAATTTTTTATTGGCCGCCATTTTCAAAATGGCCGCCACTTCTATGGATTTTGGGAAAAATTTTAAACTTTACTATTTTTAAATGAAAATTTGTATTTCAGGTAATTGGGGTATGCTGACTTCATTTCTGGTATTGAATTTTTTTTTTCGGCTGCCATTTTCAAAATGGCCGCCACTTCCGGTTAAATTTCAACTTACTCCGATTTTAATGAAAATTGATATCTAGGGGTTTTAAAGGACGGCGAATTGAGACATGAATTCGAAAATGTCGAAAAATTCAAAATGGCCGCCACTTCCGGTAAAAATTCAACTCACTCAAATGTTAACGAAAATTGATATCTAGGGGTTTTAAAGGATGGCGAATTGAGACGTGATGTTGAAAATGTCGAAAAAATCAAAATGGCCGCCACTTCCGGTGAAAATTCAACTTGCTCCGATTTTAACGAAAATTGATATCTAGGGGTTTTTAAGGATGGCGAATTGCGGCGTGAAGTTGAAAATGTCGAAAAATTCAAAATGGCCGCCACTTCCGGTAAAAATTCATCTTGCTATGATTTTAACAAAAATTGATATCTAGGGGTTGTAAAGGATGGCAAATTGAGGCGTGAAGTCGAAAATGTCGAAAAATTCAAAATGGCCGCCACTTCCGGCAAAAATTCTACTTGCTCCGATTTCAACTTAAATTGATATCTGAGCTTAAATAAGGATGGCGAACAGAAAAATATTCTTGAATAAGATGGATTATAACAAAGAGGGGTACGTGAGGGGACATTTGTGACTCGCTTTGCGATCACAATTATACCTAGTGGTAACATGTGTTCGTATTTTAGGATATCTGGTTGAATTTACTTTGGACAAGAAAAAGAGAGTATTGAAAACTGAACAGATAAGACTGAAAATTTAAAGAATAATCACACCATATATATTTAAATTGATGTAACTTGTCTTTCAGAACTGTTTACACAAAATTTTAGAGTTTGCAACACTGTGATACCTGCACAATATAAATTCCTTAAGCTTTATTGATCTTTCTAATTAAATGTAAAATCTAATTTACAAACAAATATTCTACACAAACGAAAATAAGCAGGTCTAGTGTTTTTTTTTCCATATTATAATGATAATTATTTAAAACATTGGTTAGTTAGTTAGTTAGTTATTGCTTTACTCCCAAGCAGCGCGATTTCGGCTATGTCCGGGAGATGAACATGAAAATGGTGATACAATGAACTTGAAATGATGATGAAGTGGAGGAAATGGGGACACAAGGCCAATCGGGTAGGAGAGTTTTGACTGCCACTGGAAAAAGGAGTGATGGGTAGGGACGGAACATTTCGCCTCCTGCATGGGAATACTTTTTCAAAACATGTTAGCATGACTAAGATTATGATATTTTATATGCCATGTTTTTTAACTTTTAAAATGGCGAGAAACTATAGCTACGGATTATTACAGTAGATATGTTGTATAGAATTTATAATTTTATATTTTGAATTACAATATTTCATGTTTTAGAGTCATTGGACTATTTTGCGGTTTTCGCAAATTTATTTTCATGAATTTCTGTTCCTCCAAAATCCTGTGGATATAAATCACTCGCGAAAATAAGTTGGTTTACAGTATCACAGTTTCACTGCATAAGATTTGTTCTACAAGAAATATGTATTACACCCCCCCCCCTTTTTCCGACCTCTGGATCCACCCCTGGATTATAGGATAATGAAGCCATGTACGGTCACACTTACTTCTGGGTGAAACAGCTATAATTAAAAGACCCAAGGGGCATTCAAAGGAAAGAAGCCAAAGGGGGTGCAGAGCCTCTCGTTTTTGGTCTAGCTAGGACACTGTATGTTTATGTACATGTATAATTTACTTTAAATACTATACCTAACCCAACTGGAACAAGACACATCTTGGTTGTCCAAATAGCAAAACTCATGAGGCTGTTGATAGACCTTGTCGGCTTAGCTTTTCCTGAATGACCTGGATACTGACAAGTTTGTTTTGGTCTCCAATATATTCCAAGATCATATCTGTGTTTTGGACAAATACTAAAACAACCGTTGTGATCAAACACTCCAGCACGTCGGGAAATAAGATACCCTTCAGATGGCACATCACAATCAATATGATTTTGACCAATACCAAGTTTGAGTGAGGGCAAATGGCTGGCTTTATCACGATTACATTGTTCAAGGGTTGTTCTGAGTTCTTTAGGATAGTGCACTGATGTTCCACAAGGTGTTTTTGTGAAAAATCCAATGTTTCATGATAAAAACATAATGATTTAAGAAAATGTTATTCAAACTGCAAACACAAACATGATGACAATAGTGAAACTCTCAAAAGTTTGGTCTTATGTAGAACTAAAATTGCCGCCGTCTTCACTAGTGTAAACAAGATAAGTAATCTCTAAACAAAATGAAAGTAAAAAAATCACCTTAAATTCACATTTAAATCAAGCAAAGTTGGAATAATTTCACTGAAAATGGTTTGAAATTATTTTTTGGTATATAATACAGTTGATATTTGAACCAAGAAGTAATAACCAGGTCAGATAGCAAACAGAGTATTTTAAAGAAAAGGGAAGTAACTCTGAATAAATTTTGGCGGGAAAATTCAAATTATTGCTTCGCATCAAGGTGCGAAGCTATTAATTTCATAGGATATTCACGCCATCTTGAAATAATCAATCACTTATGAACGCGTTGATTGGCTATTTAAGAAGGTTACAAAAGTAACAGATCGTTTCATTGGCTTAACCAATAACTATAATCGTGAATCAGTTACGGAGAAGAGGCGATTTGATCATGATAAGGCTATTTTGTGTACTGCAGAACTGGACACGGTACAATTTAATGTTTACCATTGATTCAAATTGCCTTGACCAGGTAACCTCCACAAATCCACTAAAATATCACGTGATATTTATTGATCGCTGAGCATGAATAGATTACATACATTTTGTTGTAATCAACAGGTTTATCATATGATTTTACAAGTCCAGATTATTTTTGTTTCTTTTGCTGTGCATTTTCATCCAAATATAAGCTTTTTTGTTTGGCAACACTTTGGGCTTATAAAAGCATAATGCACCGTGCTGAAAAGTTGTCTTCCAGAATTCCGACCAGTACCTCCTCGTGGTGGAAGACGGGTCATGTCTCCAGGGCGTATGTACCTGGAACAACTATGGGCGACTTACCAATACTTGTTCACGTTCAGTTTATTTTAGAATTTACTTGCAATGTTTGCAAATATAGCGACAAATTAGAGTGACTATTTTAATATCCCTCGTCTTGCATAGTGGTGCTGTGGCGTCAGAAAAATTCCTCATCGCAGGTTTTCGGCAACTATATGTCATTTGCCAAGTATGGATTTCTTCTATATCAAGCATTTTTTGTTCGTTACCCTTCTGTTTCTTGTATACCGAATATCTTAAGACTGTCGTGTGAAAGAAATATATATCACAGTTTTCCAGGCAAATTCATGTAATTGTCCCTTTATAGACACGTACATTTAGCTACTCTTATAATGTTCTATTGTGTCAAGCAATTTTATACCCGAAACTCATGAACCACTCATTTTCATTCGGTTGACCAACTTTCATAAGGAGCATGCAACATATGTCTTCCATATATAGTTAGCCATTACTATTCGTCCTCAAAAATCATTTAATTAGACCAATTAGACAAAGACTCAGTAATAACTTATTGGCGTTATAAGATATCAATTTTAATGGCAACTGATTTTTAAAGGAGGCCATTATAATATGGCAAAGCAACTGTAACAGAGAAACTGAACATTTAACAGAAATCTGTTGTTTTCTTATAAAATGACCTTCAGCTCAAGGTAATATTTTCTTGTGCATTGTAATTATAGGCATGTTCCTGATACATTCTATAAAGTTCTAGTAGACTAGTGACTTGTCATTTTTTAAATATAAACCGATATACACTTTCCTTTCCTTTAAATGCTGCTACAGCGAAGCTTCCCCAGCTTTTTGAAAAGCTAAAACTTGTTTACTTTAACCTAAGAGACACAGAAGGTAATACACGAGGATTTCTCAATAAAAAGTTGCACAACAGGTGTATATCAATATTTAAACTAGAGGCTCCAAGGAGCCAGAACCGCTCACCTGATCTCTTATGCCAAAGTTTGAATAAATTTCACAAACTTTCAAGTATACAAAGTTGCAAAACAATCCTTTCAGTGGTTTCAGAGAAGATTTTTGGAAATCAGTTTAAATAAATAGAAAAAAAAACAGTTAAAGGGCAATAACTCCTTTAAGGACCTTTTGATGCTGAACAAGAAAAGTTGCTTCGGATTTTCTCTATCCCTTATACTTTTCGAGTTAAAAACCAAAAACAATGGTCTGACCCCCCTGTTCTATTTTTAGCAATGGCGGCCATGTTGGTTGGTCGACATGTATATAATTCACAAACTTGGTAGACTCATCCTAAAGATCAAGTGTACCAAGTTTCAAAGCAATCCTTTAGTGATTTCAGAGAAGAAGATTTTTAAAAATCAGTTAAAATTAATGGAAAAAAACAGTTAAAGGGGAATAACTCTTTAATGGCGGATCTGACAATTTTGACCCTGAATTCATTTTTGTAGATCTGAATGAGCTTAACAATTCTGCAATGTTAACTTTTCCTCTAGCTCTAACAGTTTTTAAGATATTGTCCAAATACTGCAAAAATGATCAATTTTGACGATTAAAGGGCAATAACTCCTATAAGGAGTTGTTTCACAATTTTGATTCAATGGAGAGATTTGTAGAGCTTTTGATGCTGAACATGAAAGGTTGCTTCGGATTTTCTCTATCTCTTATACTTTTTGAGTTATATGCCAAAAACAATGGTCTGATCCGCCTGTTTTATTTTTAGCAATGGCGGCCATGTTGGTTGGTCGACGTGTATATAATTCACAAACTTGATAGAGGACATCCTAAAGATCAAGAATACCAAGTATCAATGCAATCCCTTTTGTGGTTTCAGAGAAGAAGATTTTTGAAAATCAGTGTAAATTTATGGAAAAAAACAGTTAAAGGGGAATAACTCTTAAACGGCTGATCTGACAATTTTGACCCTGAAATCATTTTTGTAGACCTCAATGAGCTTAACAATTCTGCAATGCTAACTTTTCCTCTGGCTCTAACGGTTTTCAAGATATAGTCCAAAAACTGCAAAAATGGTCAATTTTGATGATTAAAGGGCAATAACTCCTATAAGGAGTTGTTTCACAACTTTGACTCAATGGACAGATTTGTAGAGCTTTTGATGCTGAACAAGGAAGGTTGCTTCGGATTTTCTCTTTCTCTTATACTTTTCGAGTTATAAGCCAAAAACAATGGTCTGACCCCCCTGTTCTATTTTTAGCAACGGCGGCCATGTTGGTTTGTCAACATTTATATAATTCACAAACTTGGTAGAGGACATCCTAAAGATCAAGTATACCAAGTTTCAATGCAATCCCTTCAGTGGTTTCAGAGAAGAAGATCTTTGAAGAAAAGTTAACGGACGACGGACGGACGGACGGACGACGGACGCTTAACGATGACAATAG
This sequence comes from Arcuatula senhousia, assembly GCA_963971305.1. NCBI lineage: Eukaryota > Metazoa > Mollusca > Bivalvia > Mytilida > Mytilidae > Arcuatula > Arcuatula senhousia. The sequence continues at coordinate 35,362,766 of OZ020308.1, forward strand.
CTCAGTCCATCATCTGAAATATATGAACTTCAAATTTCCCATATAAATCAATGTAAATGAACCTTAAAAGTAAATGAGGCTGGTTTATTACATTTTTTTTTCTTCAGTTGATGTTTTTTTCCCAACTATTTATGAATATATTTTTCAGAAAAAAAATGAGAAATTTACTGCCCCTTATGGATCACTTTTTTTTCAAATTGCATGATTCTTACAAAGACTGGTACTTAATTGCATGAAATTATAGGATCAAATCATAATACCGTATATGTGTATTTTTTTCGCCGTGATTTAATTTTCGCTTTAGTCGCGGTACACGTTAGGACTCAAGAATAAGAACCAGGGTTGGCAAAGTATTGACCGCCCGGGTTTTCCCACCCGGAAAAACCGGGTTTTCCCGGGCTAGGCAATACCCTTAAAATCATCAAAGTGGGCAATACTGGGTAATAAGAATTTATTCATGAAAAAAATTCTATTTAATAGTATTATATGCTTCAAAATTTTTCCTCATCTTCAAAATTCATAAATTATTTGTATTTGACATTACTTTCATGCATTACTTCAATAATTTGTATATTTGCACTACTTTTATGCTATAATTTTTTCACTGTCATTACAATTTTGACAATCATGACAATACATGTTGTTTTCTATGCTAATTATTTATGAAACCCCAGGCTATAAAACAAAACAGAATTGTGAAACCATATACATGAAAAGATTAAATGAAGGATTAGTAATCAAAACATCATATGTTTGTCTAATTGTTAATAGGTAGGGCTTGTGTATTTATATGAATGAGACATACATGCATTAAAAAAACATTGAACTTGTATAAGGCCATATCAGGTTATTTAAAGATCATTTTGCATTTCTATTCATGAAAAATTTATCACATATACTACATGTACATTTATATCTTTTTAATTAAATTTTAATCTTTCACTCTCTAAATCTGTTTTTAATAGTGTTTTCGTTTAGATTTTACTAAAAAGTGTACATACACATCTTAATACTGATTGTTATGTAGGTATTTGATGATATTTTGATAAGAAAAAACTTATTACCCAGTAATGCCCAGTATTGCCCAATAAAACCCAGTAAAACCCGGGTTTTCCCAGTATTTCCCGCTGGGCTGGGAAATACTCTTAAAACCCGGGTTTTTGCCAACCCTGATAAGAACACGAAATATGTTAACTTGGATAAAGCCTTGTCTAGTTTAAACAGATATAAGCTTTATAGTTAAAGGAAATGAAGTCTCACTAGTCAATTAAAAATTTAACCTAGATATTGTTTTGTAAACCTGTGATTCATTCATTATCGAAAACACATTTGTTTGTGATTACACTCCAGTTTATGTCGATTGGGATATTCAAACTACTGATAGTGGAGGTGGCTGTTCAAATTGAAACAGAACAATTTTCTGAAAACAACTTTAATGTACATCTTAGAATCTATAAATAAAGATGAAGATCCTCTCAGCAATTTTAAACCAAAGACAAATTCATGGTCTCAAACACTTACTACATGTATAACTTTCAATTAACTAAATATCAAAAACATTTGTAGTCGTTTTTCTAAGCAGTTATTTATAAAAAAAAAAGTAAAATGAAGTATGTACTACAGTCGTCAATTTTATAGTGAGTGAGTGAGTGAGTGAGTTGGTGTTTTACGCCCGTGCAACGCTATATAGGTTATTTACAGGCGATGAACATGAAAAGGATGATACAATGAACATGAAATGATGATGATAAATGAAATATGGGATGGGGTGGGAAACACAGGGACGGTAAATTTTGAAGAACCACAGGAAAAAGGGGAGAAGTGGGTAGGGGCGGAAAATTTAGCCTATGTGGTGCACTACTTGGCGGTCCACAAAGGGGTCTTTTACGTGCATGAAGCGTGGCATTCTCCACACACGTTGGCCCACTATGGTCGGCGGTCAGGGTTTCCGTATTATAGACCTGACAACCCCCGCGGACGAGGGCTACCCTATTCAGCCACCTAGGGTACACACTTGGTCGCTCTGTGGGCTGAGCACCGACCCGACGTCAGAATCCCAAGACCCTTAGTCGCCTTTAACGACAAGCTAGGCTCTGCTGCGGGCCTATTCGCCACCCGGGCCCCGCACGGGACCGTCAATTTTATAAAAATCTTTTAAGTTTTGTGAATTGTAAAATTACTATATTAAAAATGCTGCTTTATCGGCATTTATTCCACATCACAATAGTTTTGGAAGTAAGGTTGCAGATTTTTGGTCTAAATTAGGACCATCAGCAAAAACCTCGCACAAAAATTCGTTGTGGCTCCTCGTGAAAATGCGTCATTCCTATAGTGTTCTTCTTGTCCGAGAGTTCATCTGTTTGTCGGCCCACGTATACACACATCGACGGGATCTTTCTGGCGTCTAAATATGTTTTCAGCCATATTCAAAAATTCCGAGCTAAAAAGGGGGGGTGGATATATATGTAAACAAGAGGCTCCCAGGAGCCTGAATCGCTCACCTGAACTACACAGACACATATATTTTGTAGATATTATTGTGCATAACCATATGCGATTTAAATTTCTGAAATATCTTGGTTAGTTTTCAAGATATTAGGCTTGATAAGTGCAAAATTTGGCAAAGATTAGGAAAAAGGGCAATAATTCCCACATCAGCAGTCAGATCTTTTCCAAAATTTCAGCACAGGTAGATCTTAATATGCTGATCTTTTTTGATTCTTGCACAATTTTGATATCTGAAACCATTTTTGAGTTATTAGCAAAAAATGCAATTTACCCCTATGTTCTATTTTTAGCCATGGCGGCCATGTTTTTTCACGAATCAAAAATATGAACGATAGAGTTGTAGCATATAAGCTATTAAACAAGTGTGCCAAGTTAAAATGCAGTTGGTCTTACGATGTCGGACAAGTTATTCTTTGAAATTCAGGGAAAAAGTAATGAAAAATGGTAAATTTTGTATTTTTAAGGACACTAACTCCTAAAAGAAATGATCCTACAGGTTTGATCTAAATACATGAAATGTAGATCTTGATGTGCTTAATCATATGCAATTCAAATTCTTGAAATATCTTGTATAGTTTTCAAGATATATGGCTAAACAAGTGAAAAAAATTGAAACTAGAGGCTCCCAGGAGCCTAAATCGCTCACCTTGTATTCGATGATACTTATATGCTGGATATTTCATTAAAGGACTGCTACTCTGTGGAATTATCAATTTTAATGTTCTAAGGGAAACAACTCCTATCAAGAAAGGTCTTACAACTTTGACCCCATTACATAATTTTTAGATCTTCATGTGCTTAACCATATGCAATTTAAATTTTTCAAATATCTTGTATTGTTTTCAAGATATAAGCCTTAAAAGAGCAAAATTTGAAAAAAAAACAAGAAAAAGGGCAATAACTCCTACAACCATTGTAAGATCTTCTTCAAAACTTCAGGGCAGGTAGATCTTTATGTGCTGATCATTATTATCCAAATAGAATTTAAATATCTATTACCATTTTTGAGTTATTTGCAAAAAACTGCAATTTACCTTATGTTCTATTTTTAGCCATGGCGGCCATGTTTTTTGTCGAATCAAAATTTCGAACGATAATTTTGTAGACCACATACTATTGAACAACCCTACCAAGTTTCATTTCATTTGACTAAGCAGTTTCAGAGAAGAAGATTTTTGAAAAGTTGAACAAAAAACTGTGAAAATGGTCAATTTTTTACAATCCAAGGGGTATAACTCCTAAAGGAATGATCCTACAACTTTGACTCTGTTACAACTTTTGTAGATCTTGAGGTGCTTAGTCATATGCAATTTAAATTTTTGAAATATCTTGTATAGTTTTCAAGATATAGGGCTAAATAAGTAATTTTTTTGAAAAAATCCAGAAAAAGGGCAATAACTCCTACATCGGGTGTTGGATCTACTTGAAAATTTCAGGGCAGGTAGATCTTGAGGTGCTGATCACTTTAACCCTATGCCAGAATTTTGATATCTGTGACCGTTTTTGAGTTATTTGCAAAAAACTGCAATTTACCCCTATGTTCTATTTTTAGCCATGGCGGCCATGTTTTTTGTCGAATCAAAATTTCGAACGATAATTTTGTAGAGGACATACTACAGAACAACCCTACCAAGTTTCATTATATTTGGCCAAGCGGTTTCAGAGAAGAAGATTTTTGAAAAGTTGGACGACGGACGACGGACGACGGACGCCAAGTGATTGCAAAAGCTCACATTGCCTTCGGCAAGGTGAGCTAAAAATCCAGAAAAAGGGCAATAACTCCCACATCAGTTGTTGGATCTTCTTGAAACTTTCATAGCAGGTAGATCTTAAGATGCTGATCACTTTTGTCTCCCATCAGAATTTTGATATCTGTAACCATTTTTGAGTTATTAGCAAAAAACTGCAATTTACACCTATGTTCTATTTTTAGCCATGGCGGCCATATTTTTTGACGAATCAAAAATTTGAACGATAGAATTGTAGTATATATGCTATTAAACAACTGTGCCAAGTTTGGTTGAAGTTGGATATATGGTGTCAGACAAGTTAATCTTTGAAATTCAGGGGAAAAGTAATGAAAAACGGTAAATTTGACACTTTAAGGGCCATAACTCCTAAAAGAAATGGTTCTACAGCTTTGACCTAATTACATGAAATGTAGATCTTGACATGCTCAATCATCTGCATTTTGAATTTTTAAAATAACTTGTAAAGTTTTCAAGATATAGGGCTAAATAAGTGCAAAATTTTGAAAAAATCCAGAAAAAGGGCAATAACTCCTACATCGGTTGTTGGATCTTCTTGAAAATTTCTAGGCAGGTAGATCTTGAGGTGCTGATCACTTTTACCTTTGCCAGAATTTTGATATCTGTTACCGTTTTTGAGTTATTTGCAAAAAACTGTAATTTGACCCCCCTGTTCTATTTTTAGCCATGGCGGCCATGTTTTTTTACGAATCAAAAATCCGAACGATAGTTTTGTACACATAATGCCACTAAACAACTATACCAAGTTTGGTTGCAATTGGACTTATGGTGTTGGACAAGTTAACGTTTGAAAAATTGTTTACAGACGACGACAGACGACGACGACGACGACGACGACGGACGCCAAGTGATGGTAAAAGCTCACATGGACCTTCGGTCCAGGTGAGCTAAAAACTTGAAAAATTGACAAAACGTACAAGTAAACATGGGTCCCCTGGCAAAAAATTCGAAAAGGTTTTACAGTGTAGCTAAAGGAAGAGACATCGGCATCTTTACTGAGTGGAGTAGTTGTGAATTGAGTGTAAATAAATATCCACATGCTGTACATAAAGCATTTGACCGCATTGAAGATGCTATTAACTTTCTAATCGTAGGAGAGGCCTTTACATCATGCTCCTCCATCCCAGTTTATGACCTCAAACAAGTTAAAAGTGTAGCAGAGTTCAACCATAATTTTGCAAATGGTTGTCATATTTTAGAGCCCACTGATTCTTTAGCAACAGAAGTTGGAATTCAGCAAGAGATTCCACCTTTGACATTAACAGTAATGAAGATACTGAAGTTAAAGCAGTACATGTAATAGACAATAAATGTCCCTGTAACAGTTATGATTTTTTGTCTGCCGGTTTTGTCTTAGTCTTTACGGTTTTATGATAATGATTACCCTTAGGTACACATTTGCTCTTGCTAGGAACATACCAGAAAAAAAGAAAGAAAGATGGTACTGTCAGGTAAGTGCATGAGAAGGCATCGCATATAAATATATAATTTCCCCATTTCAAGGAAGTGAAGTGTATAATGATTAACGTGGTTAGTTTGTCCATCTGGAATTACAAAAAAAATGCACCTATAGTTTTAACATATGCTTCCTGTTTGTGGAAAATATTGAAGTACAGTACACAGCCTTCAATGTGACGAGTGGTTGTTCACCCTCACCGTTTTGCTGACCGCAGATTATAAATGCAATGCATTTTATACAAAAAAATCCACAAATTGAAAAAAAACATCCTATTGTAGAGAAAAACGAGGACTGATTATGACGACAGCCAGTCACAGATGTTCCCCAAACGAACAAGATATACCTTAAAGCAGCAGCCATTTAGTAAATTCTGAAACTGTTGTGCACATCTTTGATGTTATAATATAACTCGCAACATCAAAAATACCAGAATACAATTTTTTATCAAAATATAGGGATTCTTAAATTTTGGCGGCCGTTTGGATTTAGAAATTTCACGTTTTGGCATTTTACAGAAAAACTGTAAATATCTCTTTAGAACTTTTTAAATGTTTTTGTAGTACTTATCAAGCATTATATTACCACACAATTTCAAGGTACTCATCACTTGGATTACTGATATATGACAATGTCCTATAAAGGAGGCCATTATAAAAATTTCGAAGTCCTTATGGACACCTCTGACGTGGAGTATTACGCGCAACATCAAAATCTACCAGAATATTAATTTGCATCATAATCCAAGCACTTAAAAATTTTTGCGACCATCTTGGATTTTTAAAATTTCACATTTTCGCATTTTGCGGAAAAATCTTAAATATCTCTTCATTTTTTTTTTGATATTTTTGCAGTACTCATCAAGCTCTATAATCCTGCCAAGTTTCAAGGTCCTCTCCACCTAGGTTACCGAGATATAGCAATGTCCTATATAATGAACTTTCGCTGTTTACTCGGAAACGGTGGCCACTTTGAAAATTTGGAACCTCGGACGGACAGTTTACCTCCCGCAGAATACTTTTACTGACAGAAAGCTTACAAGCATTTACCACTTGTTTTAAAACATTCATGTATGTCCATTATAAATCTATTCTGCCAATCTGACAGAAAAAATACATAAATGTCAAACAACTCAATATATTCTTCCAATATGTGCATACATTTCTTAGATTTGAGGCATCAAGGCATGGGCTTTATTCCTGTGAGTGGTCATATAAAGTCTGGATGAGCACGTTTCACATATTTTTTTTAACATGTAGCTATCAAAGATCATTTGATAAGAAAAGTGGAAGATGGTCTGCACACCCTGAAAAGGAGGATAAAACTTATTGTTATATTCCTGGCCTAATGGAACACATTCTACGTATGTGATTTCGAGATCCCAACTTGAACCAAGAAGCTGTGGTGTTTTAAGGCAGATGACCCAAGAAGAGTGTGTAAAGTTTTAGCACTAGCCCCGCCGCCTCCTACATAACAAATCGTTGAGAACAGAAGACACGGTTTAGCAAAAAGGACACTAGTCATGAAGCAGCATAAACTAAAATTAGTTAGTTATTGTTTTACTCCCAAGCAGCAAGATTTCGGCTATATCCGGAAATGGTGATACAATGAACATGAAATGATGATGAAGTGGAGGAAATAGGGACACAAGGCCAATCGGGTAGGAGAGTTTTGTCTGCCACTGAAAAAAGGAGTGATGGGTAGGGACGGGAAATTTAGCCTCCTGCATGGGGGTCCTACTCTTACTGAGACCTGCAGCAGGGTTCTTTAACGTGCGGGGATAGTGACATTTTTCCCAACACGGTGCACCACTTTGGTTTGCGGTCAGGTTTTCCGCATTATCGCCTGACGACCCCGCATTTCTCGATGACAGGGCTGCCCCATTTAACCACCTGGGGCACACATCCCAGTCGCTTTGTGGGCAAAGCGGCCTGACCCCGATGTCAGGTTTCTGAGCGCTCTTTAGTGGACTTTACCGACAAGCTTAGCGCTGCTGCGGGCCTATTCGCCCCCGGGCCCCGCGCGGGACAATAAGACTATGGACGTTCGAAATTATAGGTTGTAACATTTTTTTTTTACTCTTCGAAGAAAGGAAAGCCATATAGGTAACCAACGAAAACTCTGGGGGTTAAGATTTTTGTTTCGTTTTGCTTCAAAGCAGACTATTAAGCCAAAGACGGAAGATTACGCTATGTAGTTGAAAAGGTCTACGAGCAGACAGACGAGGCCATGGCCCCTTTTATAGGCAACTACTACTTCATCGCCAAAGACAATCTACCGATCGAGAAATTCCAGTCTGTAAACGAGCTGACGAAACTGAATGGTGCACAAATTACAGCGTCAATGTACCAAGAACACACAGCCTGCCAAAAGTTCATCGGAATTATCTCCGCACAAGATGAGAAGAGTGTCATAGGCAACCTTTCTGAAAGCCAGTCGTGCCTTTGGTTTAATGATTGACGAATCCACTGGTTTGTCCACCCAGAACCTCAACTTGTACATAAATTATCTGATAGACTCAAGACTGGTTGAAGCCTTTGCAAAACTGATCAACTTGACTGTGATAGCGTCGACATAACCAATCACCTCCTAACCTTGTTCAAACTGAACGAAATCGACCTGACGACGATGTTTGGTATGGGGTCCGATGGAGCAGCTGTTGTGATCGGGAAACAAACCGCTCTTTCCTTTATCAGCCTCTTAAAGAGTACAGACCTAGCTTGCTAAGAGTTCCGCTCCGTAGCGCATAGATCAGCACAATCTATACCTACCTATAGCTGTCAAATCTTGCCGAGTTACGATCCATGCAGACATCCTAGATGACCCACAGCTCTATCCCTCCGATGTTCACAATGTTAGATTGTTATCAATTGGAAAGGCCTTAGACAATTTGAGACGCACCCTTTTGTCCGAGGTCAATATGGTATTCGGCCAAGGTGACACCGACATGGTGTCTAGTTCCATCCTGCTCCATGTTTCCACATTCAAATTACTGTTCCTCCTGCACTTTCTCAAAAACATCTGCGCCCAGATCAACATCCTCAGCAAGAGACCTGTCCAACAGTACTGTTGACACAAGAAAAGGAGGTCCCGATGTGCATCCCTTGTGACGCACGGTATTCTTTGAGGCATGTTCTCCTTGACTGTTTTGATCTTGCTCAAATTCGCATTAAGTATTTTAACAATTCATCAATGTATGATTTGTTCAGCGGCATCCTAACCGATGCCATTTTATCCCTGTTTAAGGAATTTGGTCAGTATACAAATTTATAGTTCTTGTAATCACCATTTGAAAGTTATTTGTTGTCATTATACATACTATTTAGCTCATTATTGTTAACTTCGTTGTTTTCCTATTGCTGGAAATGGTTTTATTGTTTTAGTGTGTTAATTTTTAATGATAATTTTATCTATTCATTTTCTAGGCATACTTTTTATTTTATCTACGTTCTTTTGACTTTGTTTTATATCAACATGGTATTAGCATAATTAATTCAACTTGTTTATGTCATAAGGTGAATAAGGGGGTCACGATGATGACTGCAATATCGCCATTTAGCAACTAACAATCAATCAATCAATCTGAATCGATGACATACAAAACTAATTGGCCTTTTGTACTTACAAAAATGGAGAAAATCACCTTAAAGTTTAAAGGTAGACCAGACACAAGTCAAAGGCCCATTAAAGACGAAGAAACGAGTCGAGACGTCCTTCTTTATACTATGACTAACCAATGAAATGTCAATAAAAGTTCAAACTACATCTTGAATAGTGATCTTCTGTCGATTGAAGTTCTGTAACCAAAAGAAACATCTTGTATGTTTTGTGGTTGAGAAATGAAATTTACAAAAATGATGAACTATTTGAACAAGGAACTGCGTTTGTATGCTTTTTTTGTTAATGTTTCCTTCGGTCCACAATTTTGCAAGTTTCCTGGCAGAATCTACTTTTCGTTATGTCGATCTAGGAATGGCACCGATTTAGGCCTCTGATAAGGAGGACTGATTGACATATAATGAAAGAATTTGACATTTGAGGTATGGAGAATTAGCTTTCTGGTAAGCTACCATCATAGATGGTTAATAGCTGTTGAATCTTGGTCAGCTGATTGGTTATATTACAGAACACGCTGTCATCCAGCACTTGAATGTGCTGAGGCAATTAGCTACAAGTTTGCCTTTACAACATCATCTGCTTATTTCCTGTAGTAACTCTGTGTCCTCTTTGATGCCGACTCCAAGGGTCAAATACACACAGGATAGTAAAATAAGAAGATATCTAATATCAATTTGGATTTAATAAATTGGATTACAATGAAAAACTTTATTTTTTGTACTTGAATAAATCCAAATGGAGTAAAAAGAATTTGTGAATTTTTAGCTTACCAGACCGGAATATCACTTGGTGTCAATCGTCTGTTAGTACCATATGTCAAACTGCAACCAAACTTTGCACAGTTGTTTAATGGCATGGGTGCTAAATAGCTACTGTACAGATTTTTTATACGCTAAAAAGATGGCCGCCATGGCTCAAAGTAGAAAGTATGCGAAATTGCAGATTTTGGATATAACTGTGTTGTGATTTAATAAAAAAAAATGGTCAAATATATCAAAATTCTGGCAGGATGTTATAGATAAGCACTTATCTATAATGATGTTGCTTGCTGAAATGTTCAGCTCATATTGCACTACTTAGTTTGTTACTGCTTTACTCTCAAGCAGCACGATTTCGGCTATATCCGGGAATCGTGATACAATGAACATGAAATGATGATGAAGTGGAGGAAATGGGGACACGAGGCCAATCGGGTAGGAGAGTTTTCTACATAGGGTCAAAGTTTTCAGATGACCCCTTTTAGGGGTTAAAGCCCCTTATAGGCGAAAAACAGTGTTTTAAGCATGTAGAATGAAAAAAAAATACAGTTAAAGAAAAGCTGTTGCTTGCTTAAATGTTTAGCTCGTCAGCTCAACAAAAACATTCATAAGTTCGATTCTGTCAGACGACTCTTATAGGACTTACAGCCCTAAATTAACATGTTTTCATGCAACTATAGCAGGGAAAAAAATGGTTGTTTGCTATAATGTTCAGTTCAGTAAGCGCTCAACTGAAGTCTCTGTAGAGTCAAAGTTGTCAGACCGCCATTAAAATAACATGTTTCACGTTTTTGACTTTCATCTGTAATGTTGACGAAGATCCAACCATCCATGTAGAAATAAAAATAACAACAAAGTTCCAGACAGTGAGTGAGTGATTTGGTGTTTTACGCCTGTGCAACGCTATACAGGTTATTTACAGGCGATGAACATGAAAAGGATGATAAAATGAACATGAAATGATGATGATAAATGAAATATGGGGGTGGGGTGGGACACAAAGGACCGGTTAATTTTTAAGAACCACAGAAAAAGGGGAGAGGTGGGTAAGGGCGGAAAATTTAGCCTATGTGGTGCACCACTTGGCGGTCCACAAAGGGGTCTTTTACGCTCCCACTATGGTCGGCGGACCTGACAACCCCCGCGAACGAGGGCCACCCTATTCAGCCACCTAGGGTACACACTTGGTCGCTCTGTGGGCTGAGCACTGACCCGACGTCAGAATCCCAAGACCCTTAGTCGCCTTTCACGACAAGCTAGGCCCTGCTGCGGGCCTATTCGCCACCCGGGCCCCGCACGGGACAAGTTCCAGACAGAATGTTATTGCCCTTTTCATTATTTTTTTTTACAAAATTTTTACATTTAAGGCTAAATGTCTTGAAAACTTATGATAGTTGAAAAATTTTAATTGCATATTATTTAGCACATCAAGATCTATAACAAAAATTAAAAATCTTTTTTTCTCAATGGTCTTTGTCAGAAAAATTCAAGAAGAAAAAACTATACCTTGCATCTCATTCTAAATATCTTATCGAGGTTCAGTTGTTAGTTCAACATAATTGCACGAAGCTATATGACAAGACAAATAGTGGTCCACACTGTAAACCCCTTCCAATGTTTCTTCTGGCATTTTTGACATGGCGGCATTGTCTGTGTTGTCATCAGACACATCATACTGTTAATCCTTAGAGGTAAAGGTCATAAAGGAAAAAAAAATAGGAATTTAATTACACACAGACTGATAATAATTGTGAATTTATAACCAATAGCTACTGAGTATTAGATATATTGTTTGTTGCTGATATATAATCTTAGAAATTAGTACTGTTACACCATAAAATATAAATAAATAAAAATCTTACATTCAACAAGTTTGGGAACATGCAATACTTATATTGCCCTGTTTCTTGATTTTTTTCAAATTTTGTAACTATAACGCTCAATATCAAAATCACTTGCCTACAGGTTGATGTAAGATTAACATAATGGAAATACTGTGTCTGGTTGACACAATTCTCGTTTGAAAAAAAAAATAACCAAATTTCGTTTTGATTTCTAAAACACTTTAGAAGATTTTCGCTTACATATGATCTTTAGGATGTCTTCCACCAGTTATGCGGAAATTGTACATTAACTTCAGGCTCCTGGGCCTCTTGTTTCCTGGTTCAGGGCAAATCACAATAGCAACCAAATAAATACCCTAGTAAAATGAAACTGCTTTCAACTACAGGTTAATATGTTGGTTTTTTTTTTCATTGGTAGCGTCCCTTGCGGGGCCTAAGTGGCGAAAAGACCCGCAGCAGAGCCTAGCTTGTCGGAAGAGGCGACTAAAGGTCTTGGGATTCTGACGTTGGGCCAGAGCTCAGCCCATAAAGCGACCAAGTGTGTACCCCAGGCGGCTGAATAGAGTGGCCCTCGTCAACGAGGGATGTCAGGTCTATAATACCGAAACCCTAACCGTTGCTCACAGCACCTGGGTATACTATATATATTAACATAAGTGAAGTGGCTAATCAGCTTTAAATAAAAAAAATCTAATGCTCGTTTTCGAAAATTAAAATTCAAAGAAATAAAACTTTTTTGCCTAATACGACCGAAATTCGTCCTCGATAATTAATTTGCTTTAACAACTTAAAATCCTTTTAATGTGCTATTTCACCTCCAAATGACGAATATATAGACTGATATTAAAAGAAAACGCTGGCTTATTGTATTTGTCCGTTTCAGTACTTACAGTCTGTTTCAAAAATGTAGGTCTGTAATGTATAAAATTCTTCCGAATTACCGGCTCGATTTTTTCGGGCCAAGTAGTGCACAACATATGCTAAATTTTCCTCCCCTACCTCCCTTTTTCCTGTGGTTCATGTTTTTCCCACCCATTCCTCATGTTTCATTTATCATCATCATTTCATGTTCATTCTATCAACCTATTCATGTTCATCGCCTTTAAAAAACCTATATAGCGTTGCACGGGTGTAGTTAGTGAGTAAGTTATTGCTTTACTCCCAATCAGCACAATTTCGGCTATATCCGCGAGATCAACATGAAAGTGGTGATACAATGAACATGAAAAGATGATAAAGTGGAGGAAATGGGGACACGAGCCCAATCGGGTAAGAGAACTTTGTTTGCCACTTGAAAAAGGAGTGATGGGTAAGGACAGGAAATTTAGTCTCCTGCATGGGGATCCTACGGGTCCTACTCTTACCGAAACCTGCAGCAGGGTTCTTTACCGAGATCGATACGTTTTAGAATAAACGAATTACTTCCATATAAGAATCACAAGATTTTTTAAGTGGGAACAACCTAATTGTAGCACAAACTTCACTATTTCTAGTATGAGTTATCTTGTACTATTGAATGATGAATATTAGACAAATCTAACTTGATTTTTATTATGTTGGTGTACTTGATATGCGGTTCTTGATACTTATGATTAACTTTTAATCACACATAACACGAAATGGAGATTTATTTTAGATCATGAGTTGTAATGCCAACGTATTATTAACCACTTATGGTTTGCTTAAATGTGTACCCCCCGCAAAATTTGTTTGAGGATGCTTAGAAGTTAAATTATTTTGTCTGTCCATTAGTGCGGATTTCTTGTCTTGCTCATAGCCTTAATTTAGAATTTGGAACTTGCAGTTTATGGTTTAAAAATTATTCGTGAAGACTATGCGTTGTTTTAACAACATCTTTCATAAACTAGATACATACAATCACAGGTAGATGACGACATAATGTTAGTTGATAAATTAGAACAACAACATTAACATTTCAAATTTGAATTTTCTTTCAATAAACACTTGGAAATGCAAAGCATGCAACTATGAGGCACAATTTGATGGTCAGGAATATGGTGTCTTATACATGGGAAGCTAATTTATGAAATTTGAAAAAAGATTCCTGTTTTTCTTTTAACCAAGTCAGGACCATTGCGACCCACCAATTCTCCGGTATGACTGATTCGTATTTGGTCATTTTATCTGGACAATGAGATTGATCATTCAAGTGCGGTAGTTTTGTTATGACCTTTATTTCCATAACTAGTTTTGCAAGATATATACATGTTTTTGTTTTATCATTAACTATTTTATGCATCTTGCATTGAAGTTATACTTAGTTACAAAATTGATTTCTAAACTATGTTTTATACTGATTTGGTTTCTAGGTCCACTATGTACACTGAATACATTGTTATTCGCCAGATGATTATGGATCATGGTGATTGTGATGTTGAAAAACATTTTTCATACCATAAACTGCAATGTGCATGGTTAGTTAGTTAGTTATTGCTTTACTCCCAAGCAGCACGATTATGCTGATGGAGATGAACATGAAAGTGGTGATGCAATGAACATGAAATGATGGTGAAGTGGAGGAAATGGGGACACAAGGCCAATCGGGTTGGAGAGTTTTGACTGCCACAGGAAAAAGGAGTGATGGGTAGAGACGGGAAATTTAGCCTCCTGCATGGGAATCCTACGGGTCCTACTCTTACCGAGACCTGCAGCAGGGTTCTTTAACGTGCGAGGAACGTGACATTTTTCCCAACAAGGTGCACCACTATGGTTTGCGGTCAGGTTTTCCGCATTATCGCCTGACGAACCCGCATCTCTCGATGTCAGGGCTGCCCCATTCAACCACCTGGGGCACAGATCCAAGTCGCTCTGTGGGCAAAGCGGCCTGACCCGATGTCAGGTTTCTGGGCGCTCTTTAGTGGACTTTTACCGACAAGCTTAGCGCTGCTGCTGGCATATTCGCCACCCGGGACCCGCACGGGGTGCAATGTGCATGGTATTGATTCCTAGATCTGCTTGATTTAAATTATTCTGAAGGATTTATGTGCGAGGAGTTTGGACCAGAACCATCAGTTGTTGTTATGTATGCCACCACTCTTTCATTCCGAAAAAGGATGCTGAGTTGGAATACTATTTTCAAAGACCTAAATGTGTTTAAGTTATTTAAAGGGAGATAAGTATGTTTTCCATAAAGATGCTTCTTTCCTGAGAAAGTAAGGTCATCTGAGGGCTTGTTCTGATAGTTACGTTACTTTTCGAGTCAAAGAAGCTCTGGGTCACACACTAACTTGGGTGATGATTATTATATTATATCAAATATTAAAAGACAAACAGCCAAAAGATTCTATAAGCACTATTTTATGCTATATCTCACAATTACGTGACCTTACCATGGGACTCAACGATTTCCTAACAACCTATCATCTATTGTTCTTCGCTAGATACTGAAGTTTAAGTATAGTTACGAAAATCAAAGACGGTGAGATGAAAACTGGTCAGGGATTCATCACATTCTTACAAGCAACCAACAATAAGTTAGTTAGTTAGTTATTGCTTTACTCCCAAGCAGCACGATTACAGCTATATCCGGAAGATGAACACAGGTTTATTCAATTTTAAGATGCAATATATTTCATTTACCGTGCTTGGTACCATAAATAGTCAAAGGCAAAAAATTGAAATGAAAAACTCAAAACACTCACTCTTTCATATTTGAGATTTATAAAATCTTGAAAAGCGTTTAAGTGACTCAGATTTAAGGTTTTTAATGTATTTCCTAGTATGTTTATTTCTTAGAATGTGATTGTCCCTTTTGTGACAATTGTTAGGGAATTCCTATACCCTCTATTATTTGATTATTTCATACCATAATAGATCACCATATTACAGATGGGACCAAACCAAACCTGTATGCAAACCAAACTTAGAAAGTAAACCAAAAGTTTACTATTTGTTTACTGTCATGTTGGTTTGGTTTACTTTGAGTAAACCATTGTTTACTTCTAAGTTTACTTTCAAAAGCAAAGCAAACCAGCTATCTGGTTAGTTGTGTTTACTCAAAGTAAACCACACCAGAAAAGTAAACTTACTACGTCAGAGTAAAACAAACCAGGCTGCAAGGTAAACTAAACGAGATTAAAAGTAAACCAAACCAGGTCGTTAACTAAACATGGCCAAAGTAAACCAAACCAGACAGCTAGTTTGGTTTACTTTGAGCGCGCATGCGCAGTTATGAATAAACTATTTACTAGCCGATCTGCGTGAAAGGCTGTTGAATATTTACAGAATAAAGAAGACTGAGATTAAACAAAAACACGCCGCTGGTTTGGTTTACTTAAAATAAACAAAATAAAATAATAAACTCAGAATAAACCAAACAAGATTAAAAGTAAACTAAACCAGGCCACTGGTTTGGTTTACTCAGAGTAAACCAAACAAGATAAAAAGTAAAAGTGGCTTGGTTTGGTTTACTCTACTAAGTTAAGTTTACTTTAAGTTAAGTTTACTTTAGAAAGCAAACCAAACTAGAAAAGCAAACCACGGTTTACTCTGAGTAAACCATGGTTTACTATGTAGTTTACCCAAGTGAACCAAAGCAAACCAGAAAAGTAACCTAAATGTTTACTTTTGGTTTACTTTTGTACAGGTTAGGTTTGGTCCCATCTGTAACTATCGAATGTGTAATTACTAATTTTATCAATTACGTATCTATTGTTTTCGTATATTGTAACCTCGCTCCGCTGCACTCCACGCAGGAAGACAATACACGCGTTGCGCATTTGCGGGATTCGTCACTAATTTAGCCAAAACGAGGAGGAACTGGTAAAAAAACTGGTTCAAACATGAAATGGACGAACAAAGTAATTTCTTTATTTCTGTTCAAGATTGATTTTTGATTGGTTGGAAGTGTTGTCCGTGGGTTTATTTTTCAGTTGCAAATGATTTTTACCAATATGTTGTATAATTAAAGAAGAATCGTTGATAGAAAATGCCGTTCCCTTTGTTCAAAGTTGAATGACGTCATTTTCCTCCCCGTGACCCCAGATGACCTCGTCTAAATGACGAGTCAAATCCGGAACGGATATAATGTGCAACCCTAGTATGGCAACCAATGTTAAAATCTTCAATAAACCAACGACGACAGTCTTGGATTATTAATTTTGTAATTAAATTTTTTATCCTGAACTTCATAAAATTCAAAATCAGTGAGAAATCTGAATTTATAAACACATTTGATTGAACTTAGTAGTAATAATAAAACCCTCTAACGCTCCTATCGGTCGCGAGCGATAGGAGCATTAGAGAGTTTTATTATTAAAACTAGGGGTACGTTATCGTAACTATCGACACCTTTGATTTGGCGGAGCAACAATGCGGTCCCACTTCTCGTAATGTTAGTTAGTTATTTAGTTATTGCTTTACTCCCAAGCAGCACGATTTCGGCTATATCCGGGAGATGAACATGAAAATGGTGATACAATGAACATGAAATGATGATGAAGTGGAGGGAATAGGGACACAAGGCCAATCCGGTAAAAGGAGTGATGGGTAAGGACGGGAAATTTTGCCTCCTGCATGGGTATCCTATGGGTCCTACTCTTACCGGGACCTGCAGCAGGGTTCTTTAACGTGCGAGGAACGTGACATTTTTCCCAACACGGTGCACCACTATGGTTAGCGGTCAGGTTTTCTGCATCGCCTGACGACCCCGCATCTCTCGATGTCAGGGCTACCCCATTCAACCACCTGGGGCACACATCCCAGTCGCTTTGTGGGCAAAACGGCCTGACCCCGATGTCCGGTTTCTGAGCGCTCTTTAGTGGACTTTTACCGACAAGCGTAGCGCTGCTGCGGGCCTATTCGCCTCCCGGGCCCCGCACGGGACCCCACTTCTCGTAATGGAGCAATTCAATTTTTTTCTGCTACTAAAACAAAGCATTAAGATGGCCAGTGAAGCCGGCGCTGCCAGAGGAATGAGGAGGATCTGTTTGGTTGTCTCCCAGGTGACTCTGTGCCGCTCTTACCATTAATGGCCCTACATAGTCCACGTCCTCTTCTGATTCCCCCCCATTGTTTTTAAACTCTCGTGCACTAAGCACAACCTCCACAGGGTAGTGTTTCTAACTTTTTAAATACTGTAGAGCTTGTAGCTACAATAATGTAGCTATAGAGCTTGGTCCAATCTTGGAGGGTTCTTGTCCAAGTTTGAAAGTGCTGCTTTGGTTTCAAAACACCCTTTCGAGAAGGCTTCTATGGCCATTACTTCCACGATCTCGTCCGATGTATTTGAATACCCATCAGTCGCCATTTCCTAAACACGCTCGGCAAAGTCATCCAGACTTTCATCTGCATCCTGCTTAATACTCATCAATTTCCTGCGGATAGAATGTGGCAATTCTTTCTGGACGAACCTTTGTTTCATCTTCTCCATCATCTCTTGAAAATTATTTTGTACATCTGCTGGTCTGAAAATAAAATATTTAAGGGCCTTTCCCCTTGAGCACAATAAGAAATTGTCAATCTTCTGTTGGTCTGTCCACTCAAACCGTCTTTCTGTGTGCTCAAACAGAAGGAAATAAGTCTCCAGTTCCATCGTAGGTCAATAATTTGGGGAAGTGAGGCGAAGTGATGCTGTTGTGGAACCCTCTGGTGTTGGGTTGTATTTGTTCTTGTGACTCTGTCGTCTCGTCTTGTAGGGACTTCAGCTTCTACACGGCTATATCAGTTTTGCGGAGCCAAATCACTCACCATCCTACTTGTTTTAGCAACATCTAGCATTCTGTTACGTTGATATTGGTCTTCTAGCTCCTGATTCTTTACGCGTACATGTATGTCAGATTGAAGACTATTCATTCTGGAGTCTTTCCCTCGCAATTCCACCTCTAAGGTTTGGCTCCTCTGATATTGATCTTCTAGTTCTTGACTTTTCCCATGAATGTTTGATTGCAACTGGCTTAAATATTTGAATTCTTCTCTCCAATTCTTGTGTTAAAGGGATATTTTCTTCAACTTGACCCTTTTGCATCTCTTTGTCCAAATCTGGAATTGGTTGGAGTTCGTCTTGCAATGTTTGTATTTCTTCTTGCATTGCAAGTCTGTTATCTCTTTACTACTCTTGTCAAACCTCTTGTTCTTTGTCATGGGCTAGATTGACCTGCTTGGCACAAGTCTGAATTTATAAACACTACTGGCAAAATAAACGACTGTCTGTACCATAGTCAGGCGTTATGCAACTTATAATTTAAAATATTAACCGTAAAATACTGTCAAAAAGACTGTCTGCATTTGTCAGAGTTGGGACAGCAGTTTATATCGACTGCATCAAACATATTTTATTTCTTTCTGTTAAACAATGACTGACCCAACACTTTCTTAGTTGTGTCAGTCGTTTAACAACTATTTCAACTTAAATAAAGTTAGTTCAGACCTTTTCCAGTTGTTCCAACTTATAATGGGTTGGGTCAAACACTTCACAACTGATTCAACAAAGGCCTAACAACTGATTAGTCAGTCTTTTTAAAACTCTGAGTTGGATGAGTTCATTGTACACCTAATACAAATATTTTGCGTTTGATCAGTAATTTTAGACACATGAAAAGTTCATTAAAGTTAAGTTAGTCATTTGACCACTATTTAAACTTTAAACATGCTAGTCACATTATTAGGAAGTTCATCTGATGCTGTTCATATGAAAAGAAAGACTTTGTTTGTTTGCTTTTGTGTGTGTCTGTAGACTCCTCGACAACTCTGGCTGGAATCTCAACCTCTTTACTCTAAGATGATTGAACTTATTTTCTCATAATTTTTTCATTCAAAAGGATATTTATAACTCTTAATACATGCAGAAAAAAATATTCATAATAAATAAAGATGGAAAAATACAATACCAAAAATTGGTATAAAACGGTTAATTTGGTTATGATATATGTCGATATTTCAAGGCGTAACCTCTCATCAGCAGCATTTGAATCAAAATATTGCAAGATCAAAACCAAAAATATTAAACGAAAAGTACTCGAGACCAAAAAATTCGAACAGGGAATCCCCCATCACAAATTACTCATTCATGACGGAATGGAATAAAAAGCTACGCCGAGCGCAGCATGATACGACCGCAAAAAGTTGAACCCTGTTCGTTGGAGGCCCAATATGGATAGTCTATTGCTTTTGTCACATGAAGCCCATGGTGGACTTACAAAATTTTTTGACACATGCATCCTGTGGTGGACTTTAAAATGCATATTTGACACATATGTACTTACTTTAACATCTATGATCTAATACAAAAATAAGCCTTATTTATATACATGTACCTGTATTTTAAAATTGACATTTTTGGCCCTTTGACCCCTAATTTCTCAAAAAATTGTAAGAGAAATATTTCAAAATTAAGACAGAGATTTTCATAAGGAATCCAATGAAAAAAGATTTTGAAAATTGGACTTTTTTTTTTTTTAAATTTAATGAATAATAAACATTCTGCATCAGTTTTGTCAATACACCCGTTTTAGCCCCTTTTGACCTTTTTTATAAAATAACAGGGGCCACAAACCCCAAATTCAATACCAACTTTATTGAGTGTATTAAAACTTCATAACAATTGGCTGGCCCACTTCGACTTAATTTTTGGTATAAGACAAACTTTAAAAAATGTAGTTTTTTGCCCCTTTGACCCCTAATTTCTCATAAATGGTTAAAGATATTGCAAATCTGATTGAAAAACACAGGCAGGAATTTTTGCAAGGATTCAAAAGAAAAAAAGATTTTGAAAATCGGACCACAAATAAAAAAGTCAACTTTTTGGGCGCGGCCCCTTTTTTGACCCCCTATAGCAATGTAACGGTGCAAATTTTATCAAAACCAGTGACACATTTAGTTGACAGAATTTAATGATGAACTCAATAAAAAAAGAATTTTCAAAATTGAATGAATAATAAACATTCTATAACAGTTTTGTCATTACACCCATTTTAGCCCCTTTTGACCCTTTTTTCTAAAACAGCAGTGGCCACAAACCCCAAATTCAATACCAACATTCCTTTACTGGATATAATCATCATATTAAAACTTCATAACAATTGGCTGGCCCGCTACAACTTTATCTTTAGAATATAACTATATGCCTAAACAGACTTTGAAAAATGGCGTTTTTGACCCCTTCAACCCCTAATTTCTCAAAAACAGTTAGAGATATTTCAAATCTGATTGAAAAACGCAGGCAGGGATTTTTATAAGGATTCTAATGAAAAAAAGATTTTGAAAATCGGACCACAAATAAACAAGAGGCTCCCAGGAGCCTGAATCGCTCACCTGGTCTTAATGTCAACCCTTTGAAGACTTTTGTATAGCTAAATGAGCTGAATGTTTAAGCAATAAAAAGCTTTTCTCTATCTAAAATAGTTTTCATTCCAAAGCAAAAAACACTTATTTTTCACCTTTAAAGGGCCATAACCCCTTAAAGGGGTCATCTGACAACTTCGACCCTAAAAAGACTTTTGTAGAGCTAATTAAGCTGAACATTTAAGCAAGCAACATCTTTTCTCTATCTGCAAAAGTGTTCTTTCTTTAGGCCAAAAACACTATTTTTTGCCTTTAAGGGGCTGTAGCCACTATAAGGGGTCATCTGGCAACTTTGACCCTATGGAAACTTTTGTAGAGCTAAATGAGCTGAACATTTAAGCATGCAACAGCTTTTCTCTATCTGCAATAGTTTTCATTCCATAGGCCAAAAACACTATTTTTTGCCTTTAAGGGGCTGTAACCCCTATAGGGGGTCATCTGACAACTTCAACCATAGGAGACTTTTGTAGAGCTAAATGAGCTGAACATTTAAGCAAGCAACAGCTTTTCTCTATCTGCAATAGTTTTCATTCTATAGGCCAAAAACTCTATTTTTTGCCTTTAAGGGGCCATAACCCCTATAAGGGGTCATCTGACAACTTTGACCCTATGAAGACTTTTGTAGAGCTAAATGAGCTGAACATTTAAGCAAGCAACAGCTTTTCTCTATCTGCAATAGTTTTCATTCTATAGGCCTAAAACACTATTTTTTGCCTTTAAGGGGCCGTAACCCCTATAAGGGGTCATCTGACAACTTTGACCTTATGGAGACTTTTGTAGAGCTAAATGAGCTGAACATTTAAGCAAGCAACAGCTTCTCTCTATCTGCAATAGTTTTCATTCCATAGGCCAAAAACATGAAAAAATGCTATTTTTCACCTTTAAGGGGCCGTAACTCCCATAAGGGGTCATCTGACAACTTCGACTCAATGAAAACTTTTGAAGAGCTTTTGATGCTGAAGCAGTAGCGTGGCATCAGATTTCATCTATCTCTTATACTTTTTGATTTACAAGCCAAAAACAGTAGTCTGACCCCCCTGGTCTATTTTTAGCAACGGCGGCCATGTTTTTCGACGAATCAAAAATCCCCACATCAGTTCTGTGGGGGATACCCTAAAGTACCACCAGACCAAATTTGGTTTGAATCTGTGCAGCCGTTTCAGAGGAGAAGAAGTTTGAAGAAAAGTTAACGACGACGACGACGGACGACGACGACGGACGACGACGACGGACGCCAAGTGATGGCAATAGCTCACATGGCCTTTGGCCAGGTGAGCTAAAAAGTCAATTTTTTGGGGTGTGGCCCCTTTTTGACCCCCTATAGCAATATAACGGTGCAATATATATTGAAACCGTTGACACATTTAGTTGACAGAATTTAATGATGAATTCAATAAAAAAAAAGAATTTTCAAAATTGAATGAATAATAAACATTCTACAACAGTTTTGTCAATACATCCGATTAAGCCCCTTTTGGCCCTTTATCTAAGACAGTAGGGGCCGCAAACCCTAAATACAATACCAACCTTCCTTTAGTGGTTACAAACTTCATTTCCATATTTCATATCAATCGTTCAATATTTACTCAAGTTATCGCACGGAAACCAAATGTTCACAGACGACGACGACGACGCCGACAACGACGACGACTTCGCCATAACATTATACGATCGCAAACATTTTGCAGTCGTATAAAAAGACAATAATTGATTATTGTACTAAAAACAAATTAGATGATTTATTAATTTTTAAAATAAAATGTTATCATAAGTATGCCGTCGTCAGTTCTAATGCAGTCAAAACTGGTTTATCTGGTTGGCCGCGATGACTACGTCACAGGTGCCATACCCTCGACTTCGACTCAATGGAGTCTATTGTAGAGCTTTTGATGCTGAAGCAGTAGCGTTGCATCAGATTTCATCTATCTCTTATACTTTTTGATTTACAAGCCAAAAACAGTAGTCTACCCCCTCCGGTCTATTTTTAGTAACGGCGGCCATGTTGTTTTGACGGCGGTCACCATTAGTGCAATCTTGGTAGAGGACATCCCATAGATGAAGTGTGCAAAGTTTCAAAGCAATCCCTTCGGTCGTTTCGGAGGAGAAGATTTTTAAAGAAAAGTTAACGACGACGGACGACGACGAACGCCAAGTGATGACAGGTCCTTCGGTCCAGGTGAGCTAAAAAGGGATCCTTAAAGTCACTTCCGTAAGGCATATTATTGTCAAATTTTTAGCAATTAGCTAGCCAGAAACTAAGTTGTGGGAACAAATAAAATTTTAAAATCTTTTGCCCCTTTAGGGCCAATAATTTCTAAACAAATAAAAACATGAAAGAGGGACTTCCAAAATCAATCCCATATATCTGTTTTATTGTAAGGAACATCATTGTCAAATTTCATAACAATCGGATAACTAGGACTAAAGTTATTGTTGGAACACTCAAGTAAACAGACAACGTCGACAACGACGACAACCTCGACGAAAGCATCATACCATAATACGTCGGCAATTGTTTTTCGTTCGTATAAAAATGACTATAAATTGAGATATATATCTAAAATGATATACATGTAGTTTAGTTTATAAATACGACAAACCTTGTGTAACTCGCTTGCCGCAACCAGGACTTCGCGGGTGTCTTGAAACAAGAACTGCTTATCCTTTTGGCCCACCTGTGTTCAGTTTTTTTATCAGTCTACGCGGTGGTTCATGTCTCGCTACTGAGGTTCTCAATATAGGCTATTACCCATCTATTTTATATAGATTATATAGAGAAAATGATAATTTGAAGCTTAAAAATGAAACAAAAAAATCTAAACAACAGAATTTCTTCAAATTTGCAAAGAATGTGTGTTTTTATGCATTCTTCAAATTGAATCAATAAAAATTTTGGGTCACCGTACAAATAAAAAAATGAAATTTAAACAAGAGGCTCCCAGGAGCCTGAATCGCTCATCTGGTCTTGATGTCAACCCTATGAAGACTTTTGTAGAGCTAAATGAGCTGAATGTTTAAGCAAGCAAAAGCTTTTCTCTATCTGCAATAGTTTTCATTCTATAGACCAAAAACACTATTTTTCGCCTTTAAGGGGCTGTTACCCCTATAAAGGGTCATCAGACAACTTAAACCCTATGGAGACTTTTGTAGAGCTAAATGAGCTGAACATTTAAGCAAGCAACAGCTTTTCTTTATCTACAATAGTTTTCATTCTATAGGCCAAAAACATGCAAAAACGCTATTTTTCACCTTTAAGGGGCTTTAACCCCTATAAGGGATTATCTGACAACTTTGACCCTATGGAGACTTTTGTAGAGCTAAATGAGCTGAACATTTAAGCAAGCAACAGCTTTTCTTTATCTACAATAATTTTCATTCTATAGGCCAAAAACATGCAAAAACGCTATTTTTCACCTTTAAGGGGCTTTAACCCCTATAAGGGATTATCTGACAACTTTGACCTTATGGAGACTTTTTTAGAGCTAAATGAGCTGAACATTTAAGCAAGCAAAAGCTTTTCTCTATCTGCAATAGTTTTCATTCTATAGACCAAAAACACTATTTTTCGCCTTTAAGGGGCTGTTACCCCTATAAAGGGTCATCAGACAACTTAAAGTCTATTTTTTTACCTGCTTATTTAGCAACAGCCTCAAAGAAACAGTTACCGTGTGTTGGTACATGCTGACGTTTAAGACTATTGTTCTTTAGATTCTTATCTAAACGCTTGTTGTGAATTGTTCTCTGTTCATTTCGCTTTTCAACCTCTGTTGCACTTACTAGTATTCTTTTTGCTCTTCCAATGGCACTTTCACCTGATGATGATTTTGATCTTTTGGGTGTTTTTCAATATTAGTTGACCTTATTCGTTAAAAAGATTCCGCATTGTTTTGTATTCTTAATTATCGCTTTTGTCTCTTTGAAATAACCGTCAAAAATTCATCATCGGAGGAGCTGCTGCTGGATAATTGGCCTCTGTTCGGATCAGAATAATTGAGATCTTTTTTTGGATGGCCGACATTCATCAGAACTCGATACATATTCGTCAATTGAAGAGGATCTATCTGCATACCCTAATGACGACAAGGATTTGGTTGGTGAAGATTGTAACTCTCTATCTTCATTGATAACAAAAGCTTCATCATCAGTTATATCAATTTGATTACTGTTACAGGTAGACTTTCCTCTGTGTCAATATTATCAGTTTCTTAATCCTCAAGGGCATTTTGATCATTATCTACGTCACTCGTTTCTTCTGGTTTCTGTGATGCTGGGCTTGAGGGAAACAAACGATCTTTGTTTAGTTTATTGACATTTTCAATGAAAAATGGGGGTGGGGTGAAAACAAATGACCTGTAGATTTTGAAGAATCACAGGAATAGGGGAGAGATAGGTAGGGGCGGGAAATTTAGCCCATGTGGTGCACTACTTGGCGGTCCATAAATGGGTCTTTAACGTGCATGAAGCATGTTACAAATGTACTCTCCACAAACGTTGGTAACCATACTGTTCATTTGTTAGTTAGTTAGTTAGTTATTGCTTTACTCCCAAGCAGCACGATTTCGGCTATATCCGGGAGATGAACATGAAATGATGATGAAGTGGAGGAAATGGGGACACAAGGCCAATCGGGTAGGAGAGTTTTGACTGCCACTGGAAAAAGGAGTGATGGGTTGGGACGGAAATTTTCGCCTCCTGCATGGGGATCCCACGGGTCCTACTCTTACCGAGACCTGCAGCAGGGTTCTTTAACGTGCGAGGAACGTGACATTTTTCCCAACACGGTGCACCACTATGGTTTGCGGTCAGGTTTTCCGCATTATCACCTGACGGCCCGGCATCTCTCGATGTCAGGGCTGCCCCATTCAACCATTTGGGGCAAACATCCCAGTTGCTTTGAGGGCAAAGCGACCTGACCCGAGTCAGGTTTCTGAGCGCTCTTTAGAGGACTTTTACAGACAAGCTTAGCGCTGCTGCGGGCCTATTCGCCACCCGGAACCCGCACGGGTGCTGTTCATTTGTGATAACTGCCATAAAGTTTATATAACTGCCATAAAGTTTATAAGTACAAAAGGAACCTATAACGTCATCAAGTAGAACACCATGATCGAAATTTTCAGTACTTTTAATGTGTCGTAGAAGACTGTGGCTCAACATTTATTAGAAGAGAATACCTTAACAAACACCTTCAGAAGTTCGATGGTAATAGTAATGCAGTTCAAGCAGCAGTAAATTCAACATCTACCAAGGACAATGAAGATTTTGCAGATGATGATACCATCTTAGATTTAATGGACGAGCTCAAACAAATACGAAAGGAAGATGTTGATGCCCCTGACTTCAATACCGAAGAATATTCCTAGGGGTACAGGTGCATACAATATTGTACACATATATTTAATATTGAAATTGTTCTAAAGTTTTGCTTAAAATTGTACCATAATCATCTGTATATTTAATTGCATGAATATCATGCATGTATAAGTGTTTGATCTTTATTTTATTGACAGGTCATCATGGATAAATATTACAATGTTGCTAGTAGTCGAGAACAATGCACCCTTTATCAATTAAGAAATGTTATCAATGAATAAAAGAGGCAACAATGGGTCATTAAAGTGCAAATGTCCGAAAGGGCAACGACGAAACCGGTAAACACGAACCAAACAGTACGAAGAACACAAAATCAACCGAAAGGAAATCAATAACGAGAACGAAGCGTTGTAAAAAATTCCTAAGAGGACTATCATGCTGTATTAGCATATTCGTCGATCTAGCTACAATATTGTAGCTCCTTTGACATATTTGAATCCGCTCAATCAATGGTGTCAAAGGACTACATTATTGTAGCTATCGTCGATCTAGTAACAGAATTCCATGTCCTAACAGCAGCAATTGAGTTATTTGGAATGGAAGATAAAAAACAGCCCATATTCCTTCATTACTGGTGACACCAAGAAAACGGACAATAATAGCAAGCAATCTACTAGTATATTACAAAATTTAGTTCTGCTTTTGTTGACTACTTTTTTCTAAACGATTTAAATCTTGGAGGAAAAACACTGACCGATTAGGATGGCATCACCGACTATGCAAAAAAATCCTTACGTGCTACCCGGTATGGAGATGGGATGCGTATGCTATGACATTGGAAATATACACTGCTAGTATATCACCAATCTAAATAGTACAAGTATACATAAGAAAGTTTAATCATCTTATGCATCAGAAGTAACATGTTTGTGTGTATTATTTAAAAATCAATGATCATATTGGTTTATAATTACTTGTTGACTACTTTTTTTCCAAACGATTTATATCATGGAGGAAAACAATGACCGATTAATGCCCTAAGAAGATGGCATCATCGACTATGCAAAAAAATCCTTACGTGTTACCCGGTATGGAGATGGGATGCGTATGCTATGACATTGGAAATATACACTGCTAGTATATCACAAAGCTAAATAGTTCAAGTATAGACAAGAAAGTTTTATCATCTTATGCATCAGAAGTAACATGTTTGTGAGTATTATTTAAAAAAAAATCAATGATCATATTGGTTTATTAGTTACTTGTATCAATCTTCTTCACACCTTCGTTATTTTAGTTTATCGTGACAGTGGGTCTTTTTCCTAGTTTTGGTCTCCTATCGTGTATCCGTCCGTCCGATCAATTATGAGGACGCATTCTTTCTAAACCGGAGAAAGAAGAAAAAGAATCTAAAAAAAACGAGTAGCCGCTGGAAAAAAGCAGAGGGCCCAATGGGGTATCCGAATGTCAAAAGTCCGAAAGGGCAGAGACAAAACCAGTTAACACCAACAAGAATGGGACAAAAACAGACAACACTGGTAAACATGGAAACCCTAAAATAACTTATTGATTGATTGTTAGTTGCTTTATGTCCCGTCAGCAATAGTGCAGCCATCATCGGGACATAAACAAGTTGAAATAATTATGCTAATAACATGTTGATATAAAACTAAGTCAAAAGACAGTAGATAAAATAAAAAGTATGCCAGAAAATGAATAGATTAAATAATTATTAAATAATAACCGCCAAATCAAAGATGTCAAAGAAACTATTATTGTAGCTACAGTTCGCCCCACAGAGCTAATGTGAGGTCAGGGTTCTTCGTTGTCTATATACCGTATAGGTAAGGGTTTTCAAATTGTGCGAAATTTTTAGGGAAGGCTTTCATCACTTTCTGGGTACATTGGCCTATGGTGCGTTGTGGGTACATTGGTCTGTCTTGTGAGTTTGTTCGTTTTCCTTCTGGTTTGTGGTCGTATATTGTCTATATTGTGCCATTTTTTGCATGACATATATGCATGGGTCTGTGTTATGGGTGCTGCTTCCTGGGCGGGTCTCTGACAATTCAATTTGCTGTTTCAATTAGTTCTTGTCCTGGTTATAACAAACAAACAGTTTTTATTTCATCATCATTTTATTATGGTCTTATCGTTTATTTATTTCAATTATTTTTTTCTAGTTAAGCCTTAAAGAGCTTTTTAGTAAAAAAAATGCCTCGGTTGTGGTAATTTGAAACATGATTTTTAAGTAAATGTACGGTCTATACGTTTGTCGATTCCTTTGCTGTATTCTAAGAAATCGTTGTCAATGCACCCGCCAATAAACCATGTAATATTTAGGGGGCAACCATTTGATTTTATGGGAGCTTCTCTGATGAAACTTGAAATAAAAAGGCAGGGCAGTGCTTTGACTTATTATGCAGGATGGTGTATTTGGTTTTAGTGAGTGAGTTGGTGTTTTACGCCCGTGCAACGCTATATAGGTTATTTACAGGCGATGAACATGAAAGGGATGATAAAATGAACATGAAATGATGATGATAAATGAAATATGGGATGGAGTGGGAAACAAAGGACCGGTAAATTTTGAAGAACCACAGAAAAAGGGGAGAGGTGGGTAGGGGCGGAAAATTTAGCCTATGTGGTGCACTACTGGGCGGTCCACAAAGGGGTCTTTTACGTGCATGAAGCGTGGCACTCTCCACACACGTTGGCCCACTATGGTCGGCGGTCAGGGTTTCCGTATTATAGACCTGACAACCCCCGCGGACGAGGGCTACCCTATTCAGCCACCTAGGGTACACACTTGGTCGCTCTGTGGGCTGAGCACTGACCCGATGTCAGAATCCCAAGACCCTTAGTCGCCTCTTACGACAAGCTAGGCTCTGCTGTGGGCCTATTCGCCACCCGGGCCCCGCACGGGATGTATTTGGTTTTAAAAAATAAAGAACATTTTTTAAAAATGCGCGTGTGTTATAGATACTTTTAACACGAACCATTGTTTCAAACATCAATATTTGAAATTCTTACCTTCAATAAAAAATGAAAGTAGGTATACCAATGCTTGGCATCCGTAGCTCATTTTACGTTTGTTTCTGTCAAAAGTTCTTTCTAAATCAAAATCGATCGGACCCGATTCCTGGTGGTCATCATGCTATACCTTGTTGTACACAGGAAATTTTATGTTTGTTGATTTTGATCTCTATCTAGGTTGTCTCAAAACTGTTGTAACTACAACTACTTATCCTCCATTTCAGAAAATTTCCTACCCTTAATAGATCTCCCGATAGATCTATCACAATAATTTCATAGACTTGGGATTATCTGGAATTGAACATGCTCTTTATTTTAAGTTCTATTCATTTTTTTTTGTGACGAGTATTGTTGTATTTCGTACTAGAGCTAACAAAATTTTGTTTTGAGAATGAAAGAAGTGATATTTTATGTTGTCGGACTAACATGGCGTCGGACTATTGGGGTGTCGGACTATCGGGTTGTCGGACTATTAGGGTGTCGGGGTGTCGGAATATCGGGGCTGCCCCGGATCGAAGTTGTATGATGATCCCTTGTAGTGGTTACGGTCCTTAAAAAAAGTTTTATTATGCCATTTGTCAACAGAATGAAATTATAGAAGATAGAGAAAAGATGTTGATTGCTTAAATGATCAGCTCATTTAGCGCTCCAAAACGTCTTTATATGATGAGTTTGCAGATTACCCATTATTGGGTTTCTGCCCCTTAAAGGTAAAAAATAGTGTTGGTTTTTTTTTTGGCTTTAAGAATGAAACTATTGCAGATGGAGAAAAGCTTTTGCTTGCTTAAACATTCAGCTCATTTAATTCTACAAAAGTCTTCATAGTTTTCTCAGTCCAGGTGGCGTATAGGCCCGCAGCAGAGGCTAGCTTGTTGTAAGAGGCGACTAATGGTCTTGGGATTCTGACGTCAGGTCAGCCCACAGAGCAACCGAGTGTGTAGCTACAATGGTTGTCTCTTGGGTCGTTGTTAAACGGAAAATTTTCTAAAATTACACACGTCAAAGTCACGTGATTTGGGTATTTTTATCCACACACTTACTACCGGTTTAAATGTCTTGCCAAAACAACGAGCCCAAAATTACTAAATGGTACCATTGCGCAGCCGAGGGTTGCACTTCACATGACAGAAAAAGGGGAAATATCCCTACATGCATCCTCGGAAACCCAGGGGATCTTCTCTCGCTTACTCATTCATCACCCCTGGGACATTACGCACGAACTGCTCCGTTTTTTATAGTTTTGTATCGATCTTCCTGATTGGTCGCTTTACATTTTTCTAATGAGATTTTAACTTGTTTCAATATAGAAATAATATCAAGTTCAAGATTAGATCCTGAACTCCAAACGAACAACATCATACCAAATGTCCCAGGGGTGATGTATGAGTGTGCGAATGAAGAACCCCTGGGTTTCCGAGGATGGGGATGTAATGGAATTCCTAAAAACATATTTAGAAAAAGGCTCGTTAAAATTGTGTGTAAACCATGCTGGAATAAATTATGGATCTACGGCAGTAAAATGGGCCTCTTTTATTAGAGAAATATTCGTAGATTACTTTCAAAGAGTTGTGCACACCATTGTTTTCGATGGCGATGTCGAGCTGGACGAGTCCCTGTTCGGAAGGGTTAACAAACACCATAGAAGAAAAAGTATTGGTATTACATATTAAAGGGTTACACTTAGGGGACACTTATATTTTTGTAATCAATGATAGAAAAAGAAAAAAAAGTTTCTTTATAATATACATTTGTAATTCTATTCAACATGGCCATGGTTACCCTTATAAATGTTTTAATAAAACTAACAATCTAGTTCTCAAATGTAAAAAGAGAAGAACACAATAAGGTACAAAATGTAAATACACATCAAAGAAATTGAATTCTAAGATCCCAATGGTCCTGATTTGGTACAGGCATTTCAGAAGAGATGTGACAATCATGCAATTTTTCATGGATTAGAAAAACTACACACGAGTTGCTTTATGACATGCCACTATGACCTTGATCTGTTAATAAGCTTGCATATTGACATTTATTAACAAAAGACATCCGGTTAAGTTAGGTTGTAACTTATGTAACACAGTTTTGATATTTTATGAATGCACAAAACTAACATTTAATACTGTTGATGACCAAGGTTTCATTTCATAGATGGATATTGGTTATGCAATTAACTTACCTTCAACAAAGTCAAGATGACAGAAGTTCTTTCTTCTAGCTTTGGTAGGTGTTGATGTTAGTGTTACTGTAACTTCCCTTGTTGCTACTGGTGGATATTTCACAAAAAGATCTGCAATAGTTAGTTAGTTATTGCTTTACTGCCAAGCAGCGCGATTTCGGCTATATCCGGGAGATGAACATGAAAGTGGTGACACAATGAACATGAAATGATGATGAAGTGGAGGAAATGGGGACACAAGGCCAATCAGGTAGGAGAGTTTTGACTGCCACTGGAAAAAGGAGTGATGGGTAGGGACGGGAAATTTTGCCAACTGCATGGGTTAGTTAGTTATTGCTTTACTCCCAAGCAGCACGATTTCGGCTATATCCGGGAGATGAACATGAAAATGGTGATACAATGAACATGAAATGATGATGAAGTGGAGGAAATAGGGACACAAGGCCAATCGGGTAGGAGAGTTTTGACTGCCACTGGAAAAAGGGAGTGATGGGTAGGGACGGAAAATTTGGCCTCCTGCATGGGGATCCTACGGGTCCTACTCTTACCGAGACCTGCAGCAGGGTTTTTTAACGTGCGAGGAACGTGACATTTTTCCCAACACGGTGCACCACTATGGTTTGCGGTCAGGTTTTCCGCATTATCGCCTTACGACCCCGCATCTCTCGATGTCAGGGCTGCCCCATTCAACCACCTGGGGCACACATCCCAGTCGCTTTGTGGGCAAAGCGGCCTGACCCCGATGTCAGGTTTCTGAGCGCTCTTTAGTGGACTTTTACCGACAAACTTGGCGCTGCTGCGGGCCTATTCGCCTCCTGGGCCCCGCACGGGGATCCTACGGGTCCTACTCTTACCGAGACCTGCAGCAGGGTTCTTTAACGTGCGAGGAACGTGACATTTTTCCCAACACGGTGCACCACTATGGTTTGCGGTCAGGTTTTCCGCATTATCACCTGACGACCCCGCATCTCTCGATGTCAGGGCTGCCCCATTCAACCACCTGGGGCACACATCCCAGTCGCTTTGTGGGCAAAGCGGCCTGACCCCGATGTCAAGTTTCTGAGCGCTCTTTAGTGGACTTTTACCGACAAGCTTAGCGCTGCTGCGGGCCTATTCGCCTCCCGGGCCCCGCACGGGACGGTTGTTTTCCGTACTTGGTGGTTATATTCCTGAAGTTATTGTATGCAAACAACTCTGGGCAGGGGTGTTCTGGTGTGGGTTTGCCATCCACAAAGTGAAGGGAACATACTCTCTGTTTAAAATTGGGCTCAAAATATTTTTCATCACGCCGAAGCAACTTCAACCATTTTTGCCGCAATTTTAGATTCTTTTTAGGTGTCGGAAACGGATAGAAAGAAACATTTTGCATGTAGGGCATCCTTGGAAACCCCTGGGTTCTTCTCTCGCTTACTCATTCATCACCCCTGGGTCCATACGTATCAATTCCTTCGTTTTACACAGTTCTGAGTCGAGCTTTCTGATTGGTCGCTTAACAATGTTGTAAGGGACGATTTATATTGTTTTTTATTACAACTTAGTAAAGTTCAAGATCAGAGGAAAAGAACGCACAAATATGTGTCCAATCAGAATGCTTGATAGGAAAATTTGTAAAGCTGTCTAAAACGATGGAATTGATACGAATGGACCGAGGGCTGATGAATGAGTGTGCGAATGAAGAACCCCCGGGTTTCCGAGGATGTTACATCCCTACAATCAGTTTGACCTTTGTCGAAAAAAACTTTATTATAAAATAGAAAATTCATGATTTTTATTCTTATTACATCTAAAAGTAAATCCTCCTCTTTTGTTATTTCGTCCCGGGTGGCGAATAGGCCCGCAGCAGAGCCTGGCTTGTCGTAAGAGGCGACTAAGGGTCTTGGGATTCTGATGTCGGGTCAGTGCTCAGCCCACAGAGCGACCAAGTGTGTACCCTAGATGGCTGAATAGGGTAGCCCTCGTCCGCGGGGGTTGTCAGGTCTATAATACGGAAACCCTGACCGCCGACCATAGTGGGCCAACGTGTGTGGAGAATGCCACGCTTCATGCACGTAAAAGACCCCTTTGTGGACCGCCAAGTAGTGCACCACATAGGCTAAATTTTCCGCCCCTACCCACTTCTCCCCTTTTCCTGTGGTTCTTCAAAATTTACCGTCCCTGTGTTTCCCACCCCATCCCATATTTCATATATCATCATCATTTCATGTTCATTGTATCATCCTTTTCATGTTCATCGCCTGTAAATAACCTATATAGCGTTGCACGGGCGTAAAACACCAACTCACTCACTCTTTTGTTATTTCTTCTTGTTAGAACACATAGATCTCCACATTTTTTCACATTAAATTGTTTTGGCCAAAAGTTATTTTTTCTAATTCAACTAAAAACTACAGCGTTGTTTTGCAAAAATAATCTGTAAAAATTCCAAGGATTTTCAAAATTTTTAATTTCAATTATTTATTCTATTTTGAAAATTGCCAAAAGATGCCGAATGGGCCATAGTGCCCCCCTAGACTTTTTTTTTCATTTTATTTATATCATTATATTTGTTAGAATCGTCACAAATTTAGTCTAAAATCCGTGAAAAAGAAGGCGCGAAAATAATATACTCATAAGAAAGTAACTCCCCCAATACATATACCTTAATTATTGCATTTGTAGTGCATTTGTTTTGCATATGGCGCAAAAAGGGGGAGGTGTTATTAAGCTGTAAACTGGTTTTAAGCATGATTGTAACGCCCTTTCCTTTCTCTTTAGTATTTTGTCGATTTCTTATTTAATCGATTAGTTGATTTTATTATTATGTATGTAAATTTGTGGGGTTCATTATAAAATATTTACATATTTGTTTATATATTGCATGCATGCTCGAATGTTATGGCGCGAAGGTTTTTTTTTGTATAAAGAGATTTTAAAGAAACATCGCGTTTTATTGTGCATGTATCAGTCACTACAAAGTCTTGTTTGTCTGAAAAGTACAATTTTTGTAGGAATTTGTCTCAACATTAGGCTACATTCTGATTTTGTAGCAATATGTCTCGATTCGTCTCGACATTTGTCTCAACTGTCTTTTTTTGTCTCGACATGTCATGTTTTGAAGTCTCGACATTCTAAATAGTGCAATTATTGTCTCGACAGTCTCGAAATGAAGATATTGTGTCTCGACACATTCTTGACTGTCTCGACATTTAGAAATATGGTCTTGACACATTCTTAACAGTCTCGACATGTAGAAATATGGTCTCGACACATTCTTAACAGTCTCGACACATTATTCTTAACAGTCTGAACATGTAGAACATGTAGAAATTTTGTCTCAACACAATTCTTAACAGTCTGGACAAGTTGAAAAAAATGTATCTACAGTCTTGACAATCTCAATATACATGTCAGATATACATGATATAAGAAAATAGTTTCTAGCACAGTTTTGACAACGCAGCAGTTTTAAGGCAACATATAATTGGAAATCTGTAACTTTTTTACCACTCACGAGTTTTCGTCTATAATTTTAATAATACATTATATTTTTATTAAGTTTTTTGCTAAAGGGTTGTTATATGTTCTTAGAATCTCCCTACGTAATTTTTCTGATCACGTGATCAGGCATGTGCACGATGTGACCTAAAACCAAAAACAGCCCTAAAAATTATAAAAGAATCAAAAGTGCAAGCTGTAGCACTTGCACGATCGAACCCAAAAAAATCTCACACATTCTATAGCTATTCGGCTATATGAAAAGTGCTGCAGTTTCGTTTAAATCTTTGATTTGGATTTAAAAAAAAATATTTTTCTACATCGTGTATTCATCAAATACCGACCGAGAAATCAAAATTATTTCAAAATACTTGCGATTCATACGAAAGTGCAGCACTTTCCAATACCCCAAAACATCCTAGAAAGTGGTGCTAAAATATCTTTTTGATCGGAGTTGATTTACAGCTTGCACTTTTTCAAAAACTTTGATACGTGTCAAAATTTGGCCATTTTTCTTCGGTAGTCATAGTATATGTCATAGTATATAGATCAATAACGGGCACCGCTGCGGACTGTGAGTGACGATAAAAACAAATAAAATATCCACAAAAAGTTAAAATACTACAAATTTAGATGAATTATTGTAAAGTTTCTTCAATGTTCCGTTAGTTTTCTTTCACTCTATCTATCCATGGGCATATAACTGCAGAGGAGTTCGGGAGATAATGAAAAAGGGGGATTGTTTATAAATAAAAACAGAACAGTATATTTAAATTTATGCAACAATTCTTTGACAATTGACCATGGAAGTATATTCATTTCAATGTCTCAGTAGTCAATTAGTGCATTTATTTCGTGACCACAGTTTATTAAAATTATTTTACCCTGTAGGATCCTGTAGGAAAAATGGAAATTGTAAAAAAAATTTATCCCCCAAAACAATGTGAATCTTAGGTTCATTTTAAAAATCTTCCTAAGGGTACATACAGTCTTTTAATTGTGTAAAAAGGTAAGAAAATTTGACAATGATATTTCTTACCATTAAAGGATGGATGTGATTGATTTTGGGAGTCCCCCTTTTTTCGTTTAGAAATTAAGGTCCAAAAGGGGCCAAATTGCAACTTTTAGTTTGTTCTCAAAAATCTTTTCCTCTGAAACTACTGAACAGTGAGTGAGTTGGTGTTTAACGCCCGTGCAACGCTTTAAAGGTTATTTACAGGCGATGAACATGTAAAGGGTGATAAAATGAACATGAAATGATGATAAATGAAATATGGGGGTGGGGTGGGAAACAAAGGACCGGAAAATTTAGAAGAACCACAGGAAAAGGGGAGAGGTGGGTAGGGGCGGAAAATTTAGCCTATGTGGTGCACTACTTGGCGGTCCACAAAGGGGTCTTTTACGTGCATGAAGAGTGGCATTCTCCACACACGTTGGCCCACTATGGTCGGCGGTCAGGGTTTCCGTATTATAGACCTGACAACCCCCGCAGACGAGGGCTACCCTATTCAGCCACCTAGGGTACACACTTGGTCGCTCTGTGGGCTGAGTACTGACCCGACGTCAGAATCCCAAGACCCTTAGTCGCCTCTTACGACAAGATAGGCTCTGCTGCGGGCCTATTCGCCACCCGGGCCCCGCACGGGACGTTTTTGGCTTGTAATTCAAAAAGTATAAGAGATAGATGAAATCTGATGCCACCCAACTGCTTCAGGATCAAAAGTTCTACAAAAGTCACCATTTGGTCGAAGTTGTCAGATGACCCCTTATAGGGGTTACGGCCCCTTAAAGGTGAAAAATGGCATTTTTTCATGTTTTGCCCTATAGTATGAAAACTATTGCAGATAGCAAAAAGCTGTTGCTTGCTTAATTGTTCAGCTCATTTAGCTCTACAAAAGTCTCCATAGGGTCAAAGTTGTCAGATGATATTATAAATTAAATCGCCAAATCTCACCCAAGCCGATATCAGAACAAACACTCGAAATAATTTATAGTATATGTGTTTGTAAAAATACCATTTAATTTTATTTTTCATCTTTATTATTTGGTGTTTCGACCTCTATTTTTTAAACGCCAGGTCTCGTCAGTGGTCAGCGTTACTAAGAATTATAATTGTCGGACCATACACCAGTTGTTTGCACTTGTATATTTTTTACAGATTTTTTTTAATTTGAAAGTTTTTTTATACTTTCAATTAGATTTACAGTGAAAGATGAATTATTAGAGTTTTATATTCACTCTAAGATGTACTTTTTTCATTATAAATATTTTTGTTTGAAAGTTTTCTTTTCACTTTCATTTGTTCCTTTATATATATATTTATTTCAAATACTGAATTATTAGAGTTTTCTATTCACTCTAAAATGTACTTTTTTTCATTATAAATATTTGTTCCTTTATATATATATATTTCAAATACTGAATTATTAAAGTTTTCTATTCACTCTAAAATGTACTTTTTTTGTTATAAATATTTTTGTTTGAAAGTTTTCTTTTCACTTTCATTTGTTTCTTTATATATATTTATTTCAAATACAATTACGTGTACTATTTTAAATTAGAAGGCATATTTTACTTCTCGACCAATCAGAGCACAGTATTTCAGACCTCTAATTTGTTAAGTATTCTGTCTACTGACCATCTTAATAACTTGCTTAATGCAGGTCCAAACAAAAGACCCTGATTAGTCAAGGGTCATTTGTCAAGTGGTCAGCAGACAGATTACCCAACAATTAGAGATCTGAAATAATGTGCATTGATTAGACAAAAGAAAATATACAAAACTTTCTTACACAAATAAATAAAAAAAATAACAAATTAATAAAATAAATATTTAAATACATTATTAAAACAATAAAATAAAATGAATAATGTTATGAATTTCAAAAGAAGTAAGAGCGAAAGTATCAACTCCTAAATCTAAGATTAACTGCAGAAAAAAAAAAAAATTATACATGTATTCCAATCACGAAATATTTTATTAAAATTTAGAATTTTGGTTTCAATATTAACACTGACTATACAAAACTTAAAATTCCAAAACACACTATTTTGAAATATTAAATCCATAGAGAAACGAAATCAAAACATAATATCCATAAGTAAAATTTAAAAAAAATGGAAAACTGAACTGTCCACAACAAAATGTTTGATTGAAATGAATCAAAACCTTGAGAATCATTATCTATAACCCGTAAGAATAGGCCAAATTGCTTCCTGTTTCTATAAAATGATGGACCATGAAACTCCTGATTATGAGGATCAAAGATTAGGTCTCAAGTAAAATATGCCTTCTAAGTAGGTTAGAAGGTCGTAAATTTTTCTTAACAATTAAGCATTGTCTCGCCTGCGGCTCGACTGCTTAATTGTTAAGAAAAATTTTCTAACCTTCTAACCTATACTAATAAGAGTTCCTTTTCACTTTATGATGATGCTTAATTTTTCTTTCTTTGCATATTTACTTAATCTGCATTCCTCTGACATGCAATAGTTATCATGTGATTTATTCATCGTTTGACATCTTATTTTGAAGTTAAATCAGCAATATTTCTATTTCGCCAGTACGCTATTATTGGTTTATCAGTAAAGAGTGTTTGACATCTGTTGTTTTTATCTAATTCTTTCCAATGTTTCAATAATACTCTTTTTAATTGTCTGATTGCTGGGTTGAAAGTTGTAACAAAAACTAAAGTGTTCGATTTATGTTTTTGTTTAGTTTTAAGTAAATCATTTCGTTTAAAATGTTTTGTTTCATTCATTATTGTTTCTATTTCTTCAGCTTTATATCCTCTATTTAGTAATCTCATTCTAAACAATTCTAGTATTTTTTTTAATTCATTCTTATCACTTGTATTACGAATGTGGCGTATTATCTCGCCTTTTACAAATCCTTTAAACACACTTTTTGGATGTGAACTAGATCTGTCTAAGTATTGAAATGTATCTGTTTTTTTAGTAAATGTTTTAATATCTAATATACCACATGTTTCGAATCTTCTACCTTTATAAATTGTTGTATCTAGAAATGTTATTTCACAGCGTGATATTTCATATGTAAATTTTAGATGCTTATGAATTCGATTTGCTAATTCAAAAAATTCATAGATTTCTGTTTCATTTCCTTGGTAGATGATAATAGCATCATCGCGGAATCTTTTGCAAAGAATAATATTTTTTGTATATTTAAAATTTCTTAATATTCTTTCAACAATTTCGTACATTCTTATATCGGCTAGTTCTGCCGAGGCTGCTCCGCCCATGGGAACTCCTATTTTTTGTCTGTATATTTTTCCTTCAAATGTAAATTCATTGTTTTCTACGATAATTTTCAATAACTCCATTAGTTTAGATCTTGGAGGCATGGGTATTTGTAGGGTAGATGTATCTATTTCGTTCAAAGCTCTGTTAGTGGCTTCTAAAATTTCATTGCTTTCAAACATTGTGTACATGTTTGATGCGTCAAAAGTAACTAAGTAAACATCTTCAGGAAGATGTGTCCCGTGCGGGGCCCGGGTGGCGAATAGGCCCGCAGCAGAGCCTAGCTTGTCGTAAGAGGCGACTAAGGGTCTTGGGATTCTGACGTCGGGTCAGTGCTCAGCCCACAGAGCGACCAAGTGTGTACCCTAGGTGGCTGAATAGGGTGGCCCTCGTCCGCGGGGGTTGTCAGGTCTATAATACGGAAACCCTGACCGCCGACCATAGTGGGCCAACGTGTGTGGAGAGTGCCACGCTTCATGCACGTTAAAGACCCCTTTGTGGACCGCCAAGTAGTGCACCACATAGGCTAAATTTTCCGCCCCTACCCACCTCTCCCCTTTTCCTGTGGTTTTTCAAAATTTACCGGTCCTTTGTGTCCCATCCCATCCCCATATTTCATTTATCATCATCATTTCATGTTCATTGTATCATCCTTTCATGTTCATCGCCTGTAAATAACCTATATAGCGTTGCACGGGCGTTAAACACCAACTCACTCACTCACTCAGGAAGATGTAGATTTTCGATTATTTGAATTAAATGTTTTGTGTCTTTTAAATATCGATCTCTGCTTTGAACTATGCTCACAAGAAAATAATCAATAAAATGAGCTACATTATGTAATGGTGTTCCGCATAATGAAACAATTGGTCTTCCTGGAATTATGTAATTTGTTCTTAATTCTTCATATATTGTCATTTCCTCTAAAATGTCATTTGGAATTTTGTGAATTTTTGGAAGAAGAAAGAATTTTCCCAGCTTTTCTTCATTTAAATTGATTGTCATATATTGGTATGACAAATCATCTATTTTTTTTATTCGTGTGTAGTTCGGTCAAAACATTTGAAATGTATGCGGTTATTTCTTTGACTTTGGGATTTTCAATTTTTTCATAAAACGTATCATTTTCAAGGTGTCGTAGACCCTCTGATATGTAATTGGTTTTATTTAATATGCAAGGTGTAGAACATTTATCTGCCTTTTTAATTACAATATTTTCGTTTAGTGTAAGCTCGTTAAGCGCAGTCATTTCTGCATGAGTAATATTTTTTCTTTGTTTTAAAACTTCAAGTTTACTTATTTCGTATTTTGTACAAAATAAATAGTTTTCCAAAGCTTCACATGAGTATAATGGATTATAATTTGTATTTTGGTAAAATGGATGTTTAATAAAAGGTTTAGAGTTTTCGTACAAGAATTTACATCTCATTCGTCGTGAGTATTCTTCAAAATCTCTCATTAGTTTGCGTATGCAGTTGTAAGTTCCGGGGGTTGGTATGAATTTTACCCCTTTTGCTAGAACTTAAGTTTCGTTATCATTCAGTGCATGACTTGAAAAGTTTCTAACGAACAGTTTTGCCTGTTCTATTTTGTTTGTTTTTATTCTAGTTTTTGTTTCATTTCTCTTTTGTATAAGAGCATTGAGTTTTATTTTGCTCTTTATGTTTTTACTAAGTTTTGATTTTTTGTTATATCTGCGTGCCATTTTAGTTGCAGAGGTTTTGACTGAATTCAACCAAGGTACGAGGTATAGATATGTAGAAATTGAAAGGAGGCTAGGAAGATTGACCAATGCCTTTCAGTAAAATTGTTATGACCTTGATTGACAAGTAAACCCACGCCTAAAACATAATTAAATGACTTACTTTGAAATGAGTGAGTGAGTTGGTGTTTTACGCCCGTGCAACGCTATATAGGTTATTTAAAGGCGATGAACATGAAAAGGATGATGAAATGATGATGATAAATGAAATATGGGGATGGGGTGGGACACAAAAAACCGGTAAATTTTGAAGAACCACAGGAAAAGGGGAGAGGTGGGTAGGGGCGGAAAATTTAGCCTATGTGGTGCACTACTGTGCGGTCCACAAAGGGGTCTTTTACGTGCATGAAGCGTGGCACTCTTCACACACGTTGGCCCACTATGGTCGGCGGTCAGGGTTTCCGTATTATAGACCTGACAACCCCCGCTGACGAGGGCTACCCTATTCAGCCACCTAGGGTACACACTTGGTCGCTCTGTGGGCTGAGCACTGACCCGACGTCAGAATCCCAAGACCCTTAGTCGCCTCTTACGACAAGCTAGGCTCTGCTGCGGGCCTATTCGCCACCCGGGCCCCGCACGGGACTACTTTGAAATGAAATTAAATCCATGTTCCAAATTTATTAATAATTGAATTTTATATCACATTCATGCTCAAAACAGTTTTAAATCTTTAAAGTTTAATCCTTTTAATATGGTGATGGTCGTTTTCTTGTGGGTCCAGTTTTCCCATATTTGGTAGTATTGCCTACAATTTTCTGTTCTCTTTCTTTTGTGTATTTTTCATACTATAAATTAAATCGCCAAACCATCCAAGCCGATAGCAGCACAAACACTCGAAATAATTTATAGTATATGTGTTTGTAAAAATACCATTTAATTTTATTTTTCATCTTTATTATTTGGTGTTTCGACCTCTATTTTTTAAACGCCAGGTCTCGTCAGTGGTCAGCGTTACTAAGAATTATAATTGTCGGACCATACACCAGTTGTTTGCACTTGTATATTTTTTGAAGATTTTTTTAATTTGAAAGTTTTTTTTATACTTTCAATTAGATTTACAGTGAAAGATGAATTATTAGAGTTTTATATTCACTCTAAGATGTACTTTTTTCATTATAAATATTTTTGTTTGAAAGTTTTCTTTTCACTTTCATTTGTTCCTTTATATATATTTATTTCAAATACTGAATTATTAGAGTTTTCTATTCACTCTAAAATGCACTTTTTTCATTATAAATATTTGTTCCTTTATATATATATATTTCAAATACTGAATTATTAAAGTTTTCTATTCACTCTAAAATGTACTTTTTTCATTATAAATATTTTTGTTTGAAAGTTTTCTTTTCACTTTCATTTGTTTCTTTATATATATTTATTTCAAATACAATTACGTGTACTATTTTAAATAATGAGAGTTTCCTTTTCACTTTATGATGATGCTAAATTTTTCTTTCTTTGCATATTTACTTAACTATTGCATGTCAGAGGAATGCAGATTATCATGTGATTTATTCATCGTTTGACATCTTATTTTGAAGTTAAATCAGCAATATTTCTATTTCGCCGGTACGCTATTATTGGTTTATCAGTAAAGAGTGTTTGACATCTGTTGTTTTTATCTAATTCTTTCCAATGTTTCAATAATACTCTTTTTAATTGTCTGATTGCTGGGTTGAAAGTTGTAACAAAAACTAAAGTGTTCGATTTATGTTTTTGTTTAGTTTTAAGTAAAACATTTCGTTTAAAATGTTTTGTTTCATTCATTATTGTTTCTATTTCTTCAGCTTTATACCCTCTATTTAGTAATCTCATTCTAAACAATTCTAGTATTTTTTTAATTCATTCGTATCACTTGTATTACGAATGTGGCATATTATCTCGCCTTTTACAAATCCTTTAAACACACTTTTTGGATGTGAACTAGATCTGTCTAAGTATTGAAATGTATCTGTTTTTTTAGTAAATGTTTTAATATCTAATATACCACATGTTTCGAATCTTCTACCTTTATAAATTGTTGTATCTAGAAATGTTATTTCACAGCGTGATATTTCATTTGTATATTTTAGATGCTTATGAATTCGATTTGCTAATTCAAAAAATTCATAGATTTCTTTTTCATTTCCTTGGTAGATGATAATAGCATCATCGCGGAATCTTTTGCAAAGAATAATATTTTTTGTATATTTAAAATTTCTTAATATTCTTTCAACAATTTCGTACATTCTTATATCGGCTAGTTCTGCCGAGGCTGCTCCGCCCATGGGAACTCCTATTTTTTGTCTGTATATTTTTCCTTCAAATGTAAATTCATTGTTTTCTACGATAATTTTCAATAACTCCATTAGTTTAGATCTTGGAGGCATGGGTATTTGTAGGGTAGATGTATCTATTTCGTTC
The DNA here is from genome assembly GCA_963971305.1 of Arcuatula senhousia. NCBI lineage: Eukaryota > Metazoa > Mollusca > Bivalvia > Mytilida > Mytilidae > Arcuatula > Arcuatula senhousia. Next base: position 35,406,440 of record OZ020308.1, read on the forward strand.
AAAGCTCTGTTAGTGGCTTCTAAAATTTCATTGCTTTCAAACATTGTGTACATGTTTGATGCGTCAAAAGTAACTAAGTAAACATCTTCAGGAAGATGTGTCCCGTGCGGGGCCCGGGTGGCGAATAGGCCCGCAGCAGAGCCTAGCTTGTCGTAAGAGGCGACTAAGGGTCTTGGGATTCTGACGTCGGGTCAGTGCTCAGCCCACAGAGCGACCAAGTGTGTACCCTAGGTGGCTGAATAGGGTGGCCCTCGTCCGCGGGGGTTGTCAGGTCTATAATACGGAAACCCTGACCGCCGACCATAGTGGGCCAACGTGTGTGGAGAGTGCCACGCTTCATGCACGTTAAAGACCCCTTTGTGGACCGCCAAGTAGTGCACCACATAGGCTAAATTTTCCGCCCCTACCCACCTCTCCCCTTTTCCTGTGGTTTTTCAAAATTTACCGGTCCTTTGTGTCCCATCCCATCCCCATATTTCATTTATCATCATCATTTCATGTTCATTGTATCATCCTTTCATGTTCATCGCCTGTAAATAACCTATATAGCGTTGCACGGGCGTTAAACACCAACTCACTCACTCACTCAGGAAGATGTAGATTTTCGATTATTTGAATTAAATGTTTTGTGTCTTTTAAATATCGATCTCTGCTTTGAACTATGCTCACAAGAAAATAATCAATAAAATGAGCTACATTATGTAATGGTGTTCCGCATAATGAAACAATTGGTCTTCCTGGAATTATGTAATTTGTTCTTAATTCTTCATATATTGTCATTTCCTCTAAAATGTCATTTGGAATTTTGTGAATTTTTGGAAGAAGAAAGAATTTTCCCAGCTTTTCTTCATTTAAATTGATTGTCATATATTGGTATGACAAATCATCTATTTTTTTTATTCGTGTGTAGTTCGGTCAAAACATTTGAAATGTATGCGGTTATTTCTTTGACTTTGGGATTTTCAATTTTTTCATAAAACGTATCATTTTCAAGGTGTCGTAGACCCTCTGATATGTAATTGGTTTTATTTAATATGCAGAGTGTAGAACATTTATCTGCCTTTTTAATTACAATATTTTCGTTTAGTGTAAGCTCGTTAAGCGCAGTCATTTCTGCATGAGTAATATTTTTTCTTTGTTTTAAAACTTCAAGTTTACTTATTTCGTATTTTGTACAAAATAAATAGTTTTCCAAAGCTTCACATGAGTATAATGGATTATAATTTGTATTTTGGTAAAATGGATGTTTAATAAAAGGTTTAGAGTTTTCGTACAAGAATTTACATCTCATTCGTCGTGAGTATTCTTCAAAATCTCTCATTAGTTTGCGTATGCAGTTGTAAGTTCCGGGGGTTGGTATGAATTTTACCCCTTTTGCTAGAACTTAAGTTTCGTTATCATTCAGTGCATGACTTGAAAAGTTTCTAACGAACAGTTTTGCCTGTTCTATTTTGTTTGTTTTTATTCTAGTTTTTGTTTCATTTCTCTTTTGTATAAGAGCATTGAGTTTTATTTTGCTCTTTATGTTTTTACTAAGTTTTGATTTTTTGTTATATCTGCGTGCCATTTTAGTTGCAGAGGTTTTGACTGAATTCAACCAAGGTACGAGGTATAGATATGTAGAAATTGAAAGGAGGCTAGGAAGATTGACCAATGCCTTTCAGTAAAATTGTTATGACCTTGATTGACAAGTAAACCCACGCCTAAAACATAATTAAATGACTTACTTTGAAATGAGTGAGTGAGTTGGTGTTTTACGCCCGTGCAACGCTATATAGGTTATTTAAAGGCGATGAACATGAAAAGGATGATGAAATGATGATGATAAATGAAATATGGGGATGGGGTGGGACACAAAAAACCGGTAAATTTTGAAGAACCACAGGAAAAGGGGAGAGGTGGGTAGGGGCGGAAAATTTAGCCTATGTGGTGCACTACTGTGCGGTCCACAAAGGGGTCTTTTACGTGCATGAAGCGTGGCACTCTTCACACACGTTGGCCCACTATGGTCGGCGGTCAGGGTTTCCGTATTATAGACCTGACAACCCCCGCTGACGAGGGCTACCCTATTCAGCCACCTAGGGTACACACTTGGTCGCTCTGTGGGCTGAGCACTGACCCGACGTCAGAATCCCAAGACCCTTAGTCGCCTCTTACGACAAGCTAGGCTCTGCTGCGGGCCTATTCGCCACCCGGGCCCCGCACGGGACTACTTTGAAATGAAATTAAATCCATGTTCCAAATTTATTAATAATTGAATTTTATATCACATTCATGCTCAAAACAGTTTTAAATCTTTAAAGTTTAATCCTTTTAATATGGTGATGGTCGTTTTCTTGTGGGTCCAGTTTTCCCATATTTGGTAGTATTGCCTACAATTTTCTGTTCTCTTTCTTTTGTGTATTTTTCATACTATAAATTAAATCGCCAAACCATCCAAGCCGATAGCAGCACAAACACTCGAAATAATTTATAGTATATGTGTTTGTAAAAATACCATTTAATTTTATTTTTCATCTTTATTATTTGGTGTTTCGACCTCTATTTTTTAAACGCCAGGTCTCGTCAGTGGTCAGCGTTACTAAGAATTATAATTGTCGGACCATACACCAGTTGTTTGCACTTGTATATTTTTTGAAGATTTTTTTAATTTGAAAGTTTTTTTTATACTTTCAATTAGATTTACAGTGAAAGATGAATTATTAGAGTTTTATATTCACTCTAAGATGTACTTTTTTCATTATAAATATTTTTGTTTGAAAGTTTTCTTTTCACTTTCATTTGTTCCTTTATATATATTTATTTCAAATACTGAATTATTAGAGTTTTCTATTCACTCTAAAATGCACTTTTTTCATTATAAATATTTGTTCCTTTATATATATATATTTCAAATACTGAATTATTAAAGTTTTCTATTCACTCTAAAATGTACTTTTTTCATTATAAATATTTTTGTTTGAAAGTTTTCTTTTCACTTTCATTTGTTTCTTTATATATATTTATTTCAAATACAATTACGTGTACTATTTTAAATAATGAGAGTTTCCTTTTCACTTTATGATGATGCTAAATTTTTCTTTCTTTGCATATTTACTTAACTATTGCATGTCAGAGGAATGCAGATTATCATGTGATTTATTCATCGTTTGACATCTTATTTTGAAGTTAAATCAGCAATATTTCTATTTCGCCGGTACGCTATTATTGGTTTATCAGTAAAGAGTGTTTGACATCTGTTGTTTTTATCTAATTCTTTCCAATGTTTCAATAATACTCTTTTTAATTGTCTGATTGCTGGGTTGAAAGTTGTAACAAAAACTAAAGTGTTCGATTTATGTTTTTGTTTAGTTTTAAGTAAAACATTTCGTTTAAAATGTTTTGTTTCATTCATTATTGTTTCTATTTCTTCAGCTTTATACCCTCTATTTAGTAATCTCATTCTAAACAATTCTAGTATTTTTTTAATTCATTCGTATCACTTGTATTACGAATGTGGCATATTATCTCGCCTTTTACAAATCCTTTAAACACACTTTTTGGATGTGAACTAGATCTGTCTAAGTATTGAAATGTATCTGTTTTTTTAGTAAATGTTTTAATATCTAATATACCACATGTTTCGAATCTTCTACCTTTATAAATTGTTGTATCTAGAAATGTTATTTCACAGCGTGATATTTCATTTGTATATTTTAGATGCTTATGAATTCGATTTGCTAATTCAAAAAATTCATAGATTTCTGTTTCATTTCCTTTGTAGATGATAATAGCATCATCGCGGAATCTTTTGCAAAGAATAATATTTTTTGTATATTTAAAATTTCTTAATATTCTTTCAACAATTTCGTACATTCTTATATCGGCTAGTTCTGCCGAGGCTGCTCCGCCCATGGGAACTCCTATTTTTTGTCTGTATATTTTTCCTTCAAATGTAAATTCATTGTTTTCTACGATAATTTTCAATAACTCCATTAGTTTAGATCTTGGAGGCATGGGTATTTGTAGGGTAGATGTATCTATTTCGTTCAAAGCTCTGTTAGTGGCTTCTAAAATTTCATTGCTTTCAAACATTGTGTACATGTTTGATGCGTCAAAAGTAACTAAGTAAACATCTTCAGGAAGATGTAGATTTTCGATTATTTGAATTAAGTGTTTTGTGTCTTTTAAATATCGATCTCTGCTTTGAACTATGCTCACAAGAAAATAATCAATAAAATGAGCTACATTATGTAATGGTGTTCCGCATAATGAAACAATTGGTCTTCCTGGAATTATGTAATTTGTTCTTAATTCTTCATTTATTGTCATTTCTTCTAAAATGTCATTTGGAATTTTGTGAATTTTTGGAAGAAGAAAGAATTTTCCCAGCTTTTCTTCATTTAAATTGATTGTCATATATTGGTATGACAAATCATCTATTTTTTTATTCGTGTGTAGTTCGGTCAAAACATTTGAAATGTTTGCGGTTATTTCTTTGACTTTGGGATTTTCAATTTTTTTCATAAAACGTATCATTTTCAAGGTGTCGTAGACCCTCTGATATGTAATTGGTTTTATTTAATATGCAGAGTGTAGAACATTTATCTGCCTTTTAAATTACAATATTTTCGTTTAGTGTAAGCTCGTTAAGCGCAGTCATTTCTGCATGAGTAATATTTTTTCTTTGTTTTAAAACTTCAAGTTTACTTATTTCGTATTTTGTACAAAATAAATAGTTTTCCAAAGCTTCACATGAGTATAATGGATTATAATTTGTATTTTGGTAAAATGGATGTTTAATAAAAGGTTTAGAGTTTTCGTACAAGAATTTACATCTCATTCGTCGTGAGTATTCTTCAAAATCTCTCATTAGTTTGCGTTTGCAGTTAAGTTCCGGGGGTTGGTATGAATTTTACCCCTTTTGCTAGAACTAAAGTTTCGTTATCATTCTGTGCATGACATTATAAATTAAATCGCTAAATCTCACCCAAGCCGATATTTGAAATATATATATATAAAGGAACAAATATTTATAATGAAAAAAGTACATTTTAGAGTGAATAGAAAACTCTAATAATTCAGTATTTGAAATAAATATATATAAAGGAACAAATGAAAGTGAAAAGAAAACTTTCAAACAAAAATATTTATAATGAAAAAAGTACATCTTAGAGTGAATATAAAACTCTAATAATTCATCTTTCACTGTGAATCTAATTGAAAGTATAAAAAAAAACTTTCAAATTAAAAAAATCTTTAAAAAATATACAAGTGCAAACAACTGGTGTATGGTCCGACAATTATAATTCTTAGTAACGCTGACCACTGACGAGACCTGGCGTTTAAAAAATAGAGGTCGAAACACCAAATAATAAAGATGAAAAATAAAATTAAATGGTATTTTTACAAACACATATACTATAAATTATTTCGAGTGTTTGTGCTGATATCGGCTTGGGTGAGATTTGGCGATTTAATTTATAATGTGATTTCGTAGCCTCGCTACAACTCGCCTAGCTCGTGCATTAGTCGTCTTTGTACTGATCCTCAAGTATGGTATCGCATATACATTTGATTATTTAAAATGAACATCAAAGTAGTAAAATAATAGTTATAGTAATAATAGAAATATACGAAAACCATTTCATAAAATACATAGCAAGAATTTAGACAAAGAAGACCTGAATATTTATATAAAATGCCAATACAGATAACACTGATAAAAGATGGTCGGATCTATCAACCAGTTGTTTGCACGTAAAATAAAAATTGAGACTAAAAGTCACATTGTAAAATACAAATCAGTCAAACATGACAGCAACGGAAACAAGCTCTCACTAACACTACCCACTACAACACAGAGTCATGGGAAAACCCAACCAATGCTAATCCTTAAAATCATATATTTCTAAAACCTAAATATCATATGCCAAAAAATTGTTCGTAATGAAAAGAAGTTTAAGTCTAAAAAAGTCTACAATGGCTCAAAAAGATGATCCAGATTATTTGGATTTAATCGAGGAGAAAACAAAAGAACACGAAACTGAAAGTGATGTGTTTGTTTCCCAAAGCAGTCTATGAAATAAGCTATATGAATGCTAGATTTCTTATCTCTGATCACTTAAAATTAGTTATAAATATATCAACACCCAGTTGAGTTCCTTGACCACAAACCCTATGGTGCATATATCATGTTACAGAATTTTCTTCACAAAAATGAAAATATTTTACATGATTTCAAACATCACTTTGAAGTTGACAGTGTACAGTAATTAAAACCAATCTAATGTTTAACTTTCCCTGTCTTTATGGCCATCATGCTGAGAGGTTACTGATTTAGCTGATAAAGATTGAGATAAGAGGGCTGATGAAAATCATCAGCTTTTCTTAGCTTGTTTCATAGACTGAAAGGGATATAAGCAATACTTCGTTGTCTCTCAAGATTAGAAAAGTTTGCGAGACACCCAAGGATACATCATGTAGTGATAATGTCGATAGATCAATAGATCTAATAGAAAAAATGTTATCGATCAGGCATCATATAGCCACCTTAAACGCATCCCTTCAAGGGAATAGGAATAACAATCAAATTCCGAAATTTTTAAAACTTTTTTCTGGAATTCACTCCTTTTTTGGTTCCGCTGAAGCTAGGGACTATATGATAGAAGAAATAAAGAAAATAAAATACGAAGCAACAAAAGAGGTTCTAAATAAACTTATAACTTCATGTTCAATATTCACGGATGAAATAACAGAGAGGGCTGAGAAAGTGATGAAAGATGCCAGCAGAGAAATAGGGTCGATGACCGAAAACCAGAGAAAATAAGTGATATCAATGACAAATGGAACAATGAGTATGAAAAATACACAAAAGAAAGAGAACAGAAAATTGTAGGCAATACTACCAAATATGGGAAAACTGGAAGAAAACGACCATCACCATATTAAAAGGATTAAACTTTAAAGATTTAAAACTGTTTTGAGCATGAATGTGAAATAAAATTCAATTATTAATAAATTTGGAACATGGATTTGATTTCATTTCAAAGTAAGTCATTTAATTATGTTTTAGGCGTGGGTTAACTTGTCAATCAAGGTCATAACAATTTTACTGAAAGGCATTGGTCAATCCTCCTAGCCTCGTTTCAATTTCTACATTTCTATACCTCGTACCTTGGTTGAATTCAGTCAAAACCTCTGCAACTAAAATGGCACGCAGATATAACAAAAAATCAAAACTTAGTAAAAACATAAAGAGCAAAATAAAACTCAATGCTCTTATACAAAAGAGAAATGAAACAAAAACTAGAATAAAAACAAACAAAATAGAATAGGCAAAACTGTTCGTTAGAAACTTTTCAAGTCATGCACTGAATGATAACGTGAGTGAGTGAGTGAGTTGGTGTTTTACGCCCGTGCAATGCTATATAGGTTATTTACAGGCGATGAACATGAAAAGGATGATAAAATGAACATGAAATGATGATGATAAATGAAATATGGAGATGGGGTGGGAAACAAAGGACCGGTAAATTTTGAAGAACCACAGGAAAAAGGGGAGAGGTGGGTAGGGCCGGAAAATTTAGCCTATGTGGTGCACTACTGGGCGGTCCACAAAGGGGTCTTTTACGTGCATGAAGCGTGGCACTCTCCACACACGTTGGCCCACTATGGTCGGCGGTCAGGGTTTCCGTATTATAGACCTGACAACCCCCGCGGACGAGGGCTACCCTATTCAGCCACCTAGGGTTCACACTTGGTCGCTCTGTGGGCTGAGCACTGACCCGACGTCAGAATCCCAAGACCCTTAGTCGCCTCTTACGACAAGCTAGGCTCTGCTGCGGGCCTATTCGCCACCCGGGCCCCGCACGGGACCTGAATGATAACGAAACTTTAGTTCTAGCAAAAGGGGTAAAATTCATACCAACCCCCGGAACTTGCAAACGCAAACTAATGAGAGATTTTGAAGAATACTCACGACGAATGAGATGTAAATTCTTGTACGAAAACTCTAAACCTTTTATTAAACATCCATTTTACCAAAATACAAATTATAATCCATTATACTCATGTGAAGCTTTGAAAAACTATTTATTTTGTACAAAATACGAAATAAGTAAACTTGAAGTTTTAAAACAAAGAAAAAATATTACTAATGCAGAAATGACTGCGCTTAACGAGCTTACACTAAACGAAAATATTGTAATTAAAAAGGCAGATAAATGTTCTACACTCTGCATATTAAATAAAACCAATTACATATCAGAGGGTCTACGACACCTTGAAAATGATACGTTTTATGAAAAAATTGAAAATCCCAAAGTCAAAGAAATAACCGCATACATTTCAAATGTTTTGACCGGACTACACACGAATAAAAAAATAGATGATTTGTCATACCAATATATGACAATCAATTTAAATGAAGAAAAGCTGGGAAAATTCTTTCTTCTTCCAAAAATTCACAAAATTCCAAATGACATTTTAGAAGAAATGACAATAAATGAAGAATTAAGAACAAATTACATAATTCCAGGAAGACCAATTGTTTCATTATGCGGATTACCATTACATAATGTAGCTCATTTTATTGATTATTTTCTTGTGAGCATAGTTCAAAGCAGAGATCGATATTTAAAAGACACAAAACATTTAATTCAAATAATCGAAAATCTACATCTTCCTGAAGATGTTTACTTAGTTACTTTTGACGCATCAAACATGTACACAATGTTTGAAAGCAATGAAATTTTAGAAGCCACTAAAAGAGCTTTGAACGAAATAGATACATCTACCCTACAAATACCTATGCCTCCAAGATCTAAACTAATGGAGTTATTGAAAATTATCGTAGAAAACAATGAATTTACATTTGAAGGAAAAATATACAGACAAAAAATAGGAGTTCCCATCAGAACTAGCCGATATTAGAATGTGCGAAATTGTTGAAAGAATATTAAGAAATTTTAAATATACAAAAAATTATTATTCTTTGCAAAAGATTCCGCGATGATGCTATTGTCATCTACAAAGGAAATGAAACAGAAATCTATGAATTTTTTGAATTAGCAAATCGAATTCATAAGCATCTAAAATTTACATATGAAATATCACGTTGTGAAATAACATTTCTAGATACAACAATTTATAAAGGTAGAAGATTCGAAACATGTGGTATATTAGATATTAAAACATTTACTAAAAAAACAGATACATTTCAACACTTAGACAGATCTAGTTCACATCCAAAAAGTGTGTTTAAAGGATTTGTAAAAGGCGAGATAATACGCCACATTCGTAATACAAGTGATACGAATGAATTTAAAAAAATACTAGAGTTGTTTAGAATGAGATTACTAAATAGAGGATATAAAGCTGAAGAAATAGAAACAATAATGAATGAAACAAAACATTTTAAACGAAATGATTTACTTAAAACTAAACAAAAACATAAATCGAACACTTTAGTTTTTGTTACAACTTTCAACCCAGCAATCAGACAATTAAAAAGAGTATTATTGAAACATTGGAAAGAATTAGATAAAAACAACAGATGTCAAACACTCTTTACTGATAAACCAATAATAGCGTACCGGCGAAATAGAAATATTGCTGATTTAACTTCAAAATAAGATGTCAAACGATGAATAAATCACATGATAACTATTGCATGTCAGAGGAATGCAGATTAAGTAAATATGCAAAGAAAGAAAAATTTAGCATCATCATAAAGTGATAAGGAAACTCTTATTATTTAAAATAGTACACGTAATTGTATTTGAAATAAATATATATAAAGAAACAAAAAGAAAACTTTCAAACAAAAATATTTATAATGAAAAAAGTACATTTTAGAGTGAATAGAAAACTTTAATAATTCAGTATTTGAAATATATATATATAAAGGAACAAATATTTATAATGAAAAAAGTACATCTTAGAGTGAATATAAAACTCTAATAATTCATCTTTCACTGTAAATCTAATTGAAAGTATAAAAAAAAACTTTCAAATTAAAAAAATCTTTAAAAAATATACAAGTGCAAACAACTGGTGTATGGTCCGACAATTATAATTCTTAGTAACGCTGACCACTGACGAGACCTGGCGTTTAAAAAATAGAGGTCGAAACACCAAATAATAAAGATGAAAAATAAAATTAAATGGTATTTTTACAAACACATATACTATAAATTATTTCGAGTGTTTGTGCTGATATCGGCTTGGGTGAGATTTGGCGATTTAATTTATAAAAGGGGCCATAATCGAAACATTTTTATTAGTGGACCGATTTTGGGTGAGTGAGTTGGTGTTTTACGCCCGTGCAACGCTATATAGGTTAATTACAGGCGATGAACATGGAAAGGATGATAAAATGAACATGAAATGATGATGATAAATGAAATATGAGGATGGGGTGAGAAACAAAGGACCGATAAATTTTGAAGAACCACAGGAAAAGGGGGAGAGGTGGATAGGGGCGGAAAATTTAGCATATGTGGTGCACTACTTGGCGGTCCACAAAGGGGTCTTTTACGTGCATGAAGCGTGGCACTCTCCACACACGTTGGCCCACTATGGTCGACGGTCAGGGTTTCCGTATTATAGAAATTACAAATACCAAAACGCGGGTATAAACGGTTAATTTGGATATGCTATATATCGATATTTCAAGTAGTAACCTCTCATCAGTAGCATTTAAATCAAAACATTGGAAGGTCAAATTCCAAAACTGTTGAAAACGAAAAGTACTCAAAACCAAAACGTTCGAACAAGGAAGCCAAATCCAGCACCGAGGATATCGACCATGTGCATTACAAGGAAAGAAATCTGGTGTTTTAAACAATTTTGAATTTAAAAATCAGAAAATTTCAGGGACAAAAATATTAGAAATTTTATGGTAAATCGTGTCAGACAAGTCTGACGACCAGGCTTGTGATTACCCTCGGGGACCTCTGGTCCACCAGCAGCGGTTATCGCCCAGTGGTTTCAAAATAACAAATACCAAAACGCGGGTATAAACGGTTAATTTGGATATGCTATATATCGATATTTCAAGGAGTAACCTCTCATCAGTAGCATTTAAATCAAAACATTGGAAGGTCAAATTCCAAAACTGTTGAAAACGAAAAGTACTCAAAACCAAAACGTTCGAACAAGGAAGCCAAATCCAGCACCGAGGATATCGCCCATGTGCATTACAAGGAAAGAAATCTGGTGTTTTAAACAATTTTGAATTTAAAAATCAGAAAATTTCAGGGACAAAAATATTAGAAATTTTATGGTAAATCGTGTCAGACAAGTCTGACGACCAGGCTTGTGATTACCCTCGGGGACCTCTGGTCCACCAGCAGCGGTTATCGCCCAGTGGTTTCAAAATTACAAATACCAAAACGCGGGTATAAACGGTTAATTTGGATATGCTATATATCGATATTTCAAGGAGTAACCTCTCATCAGTAGCATTTAAATCAAAACATTGGAAGGTCAAATTCCAAAACTGTTGAAAACGAAAAGTACTCAAAACCAAAACGTTCGAACAAGGAAGCCAAATCCAGCACCGAGGATATCGACCATGTGCATTACAAGGAAAGAAATCTGGTGTTTTAAACAATTTTGAATATAGACCTGACAACCCCCGCGGACGAGGGCCACCCTATTCAGCCACCTAGGGTACACACTTGTTCGCTCTGTGGGCTGAGCACTGACCCGACGTCAGAATCCCAAGACCCTTAGTCGCCTCTTACGACAAGCTAGGCTCTGCTGCGGGCCTATTCGCCACCCGGGCCCCGCACGGGACGGACCGATTTTGATTTTTATTTTTGCATGTTTGTTCTTGTCAAATAGCGCATGCAAAATTGATAATTAATTTTTGCTACTCCCATCTTTTCCCCTTATTATGTAATTAAGGGCCAAAAGGGACCAAAATAGAAATGTTTCTACTTGTGATCCGATTTTGAAATTTTTTTTTTGCAAGCTTGTTCTTGTCAACTAGTGGATACAAAATTGAGAATTAATTTTTGCGACCCCCCCCCCTTTTCCCCCTGTTATGAAAATAGGGGCCAAAATCGAAACTTTTCTATTTGTGGTCTGATTTTGATCTCCTGTGAAAAAACAATTCCTTTTAAAATGTGAATTTAGAAAGTCCACCAAAAGCTGCATGTGTCAAAAACCTTTGACAGTCCACCATGGGCTGCATATGTCCAGAGCAATTGACTATCCATATTGGGCCTAAAACGTACAGGGTTCAACATGTTGCGGTCGTATCATGCTGCGCGCGGCGAAGCTTTTTATTTATTGTGTAAATTGTATAACCTTCAGATATTTGCTTGTAAATAATCTTCATATGTGGAGCCATTTGATTGTTTATTTTCCAGATTATAATTTTTTTCAAACATGGAAACTGTCAGATCTAGACTTATACTTTTTGTTTAAGGTTGGATTGACTAAAAAATTCTGTCCAGTTTTCGTCTTGCCTGCGACTTAGCAGCGGCAGTGGCGTCAACAAAAAAGTTTTGGTTTAGTCTATCATTTTATGTGATAAAGTTATGCTACATCATTGATATTTAGTATGCAGTTACAGATCACTTTTATCATTGTTTTCTTTGTATGCCTATGCAGTTACGGTCCATGACTTAGAGATTTTCCCTGATTTGGTCAAAGTGAGCTCGTTTAACATGATGTAGTTATAATACATCACTTATATTTGGTTTGCGGTTGCATTAGCATTTATTCAGATTAATTTCAAGGGTATCTTGTCTGTATGCTCCTGCAGTAATGATCTACTGAATTTTGATATTGTTTAAGTTTGATTTCTATCTAATCTGGCTAGAATTGTTAATGTTGTTACTATGACAGGAAGTTGAAGTTGATGGTTCTTCATTATTTCTTGGCAACTGAAAAAATGTAAAATTCATCCTTGTAAATTAGCGTTTTCATGCCTTCGCGACAACATGTTAGGAAGAAAAATTTGTACTAATCAGTATGTCTATCGGTCAAGCTTTTCTCAAAAACCATAAACAAGAATTATTAGAACCTTGTTGAAATGGTTCAATATGACAAACTATATATTGTGATGAATATTGTGTGTTAGTAGTCCCCCCTTTTAGTTTTCATATCACATTTATATTCAGGGAGTTCATATTATCATGTACTTTGCACTTGTTATGTCAGTCTCACAATTTCATCAGGTTTATTTTCATGTTACTAAAAATATGCATTCCAACTGTGATTTTAAGTATTGCATCAGAATTGTAGTTAAATACCAGATGTGCATGCTGAGATTTGAACTAGTAGGTTAGGTTGCATCAGATTGAGGGTCCTATCTCAGGTGCCCGAGTAGATAAATTAACCCTTATATGGAGGTTCCTACCTAGGTGTCCTAATGCCCTACTGATTTCATCAGAATGTAAGTGAGGGCGGTGAAGGTCAGAACAGGGTATAAAAGCCATTGTTTGAGTAAGTTAGTTAGTCAGGAGTTCGTCAGTTAGTTAGTCAGGAGGTTGTGTCAGTTAGTAGAGATATAGTCGGGAGATAGTTTGGGAGTTCTTATTCTAGTCCGTATTCAATTATATTGTTAAATTGTGTTAAGCTGGATTTACATGTACAATATAATATCAACCTTATTGAGTTATTTTTCTTTCGAAGCAGGTCCCGTGCGGGGCCCGGGTGGCGAATAGGCCCGCAGCAGAGCCTAGCTTGTCGTAAGAGGCGACTAAGGGTCTTGGGATTCTGACGTCGGGTCAGTGCTCAGCCCACAGAGCGACCAAGTGTGTACCCTAGGTGGCTGAATAGGGTGGCCCTCGTCCGCGGGGGTGGTCAGGTCTATAATACGGAAACCCTGACCGCCGACCATAGTGGGCCAACGTGTGTGGAGAGTGCCACGCTTCATGCACGTAAAAGACCCTTTTGTGGACCGCCTAGTAGTGCACCACATAGGCTAAATTTTCCGACCCTACCCACCTCTCCCCTTTTTCCTGTGGTTCTTCAAAATTTACCGGTCCTTTGTTTCCCACCCCATCCCCATATTTCATTTATCATCATCATTTCATGTTCATTTTATCATCCTTTTCATGTTCATCGCCTGTTAATAACCTATATAGCGTTGCACGGGCGTAAAACACCAACTCACTCACTCACTTTCGAAGCAGATTGTTAGCCACAAAAGGATCCTCAAAATATAAATTTTATGTGACCAAGGATTTCCTTTACGCTACTGGAAAGACTTGTATGAAAGGGGATAAATTGCATTTTTGACATGGCGGCATTGTCTGTCTTTGTCATCCTCATCTTCTAAAGACACGTCATACTGGTAATCCTTAGAGGTAAAGGTCAAAAAGGGAAAATAAAATAGCATTAAAATTACAAATAGACTGATAAATGTGAATTTATAACCTTTAGCTACTGAGTATTAGATATATTGTTTGTTGCTGATATATAATCTTAGAAATTAGTTCTGTTTCACCATAAAATATAAATCAATAAAAATCTTACTCTCAACAAGTTCGGGAACATGCAACACTTATATTGCCCTGTTTCTTGATTTTTTTTTCAAATTTTGTAACTATTACGCTTAATATCAAAATCACTTGCCTACAGGTTGATTTAAGATTAACATAATGGAAATACTGTGTCCGGTTGACACATTTTTCTCGTTTGAAAAAATAATCAAATTTCGTTATGATTTCTAAAACACTATGGAAGATTTTTGCTTACATTTGATCTTTAGGATGTCTTCCACCAGTTATGCGGAAATTGTGCATTAACTTAAGGTTCCTGTGCCTCTTGTTTCCTTGTTCAGGGCAAATCACAGTAGCAATAAAATAAATACCCTTGAAAAATTAAACTACTTTCAACTATAGATAAATATGTTGTTTTTTTTATTTGGTAGCGTCCATTGCGGGGCCTGGGTGGCGAAAAGACTGTAGCAGAAGCTTACTTGTCGAAAGAGGCGACTAATGGTCTTGGGATTCTGACGTTGGGCCAGTGCTCAGCCCATAGAGCGACCAAGTGTGTACCTTAGGTGGCTGAATAGGGTGGCCCTCGTCAACGGGGGATGTCAGGTCTATAATACCGAAACCCTTACCGTTGCTTCCAGCACCTGGGTTTACTATATATATTAACATAAGTGAAGTGGCTAATCAGCCTTAAAAAAATAATCTAATGCTCGTTTTCGGAAATTAAAATTCAAAGAAATAACACTTATTTGACTAAAACGACCGAAATTCGTCCTCGAAAATTAATTTGCTTTAACAACTTATAAGCCTTTTAATGTGATATTTCACCTCCAAATGACGAATATATAGACTGATATTAGAAGAAAACACTGGCTTATCGTATTTGTCCGTTTCAGTACTTATAGTCTGTTTCAAAAATGTAGGTATGAAATGTATTAAATTCTTCCGAATTATCGGCTCGATTTTTCGGGCCAAGTAGTGCACAACATAGGCTAAATTTTCCTCCCCTACCTCCCTTTTAACTGTGGTTCTTCAAAATTTACCGTTCATGTTTTCCCACCCCATCCCTCGTGTTTCATTTATCATCGTCATTTCATGTTCATTCTAACATCCTATTCATTTTCATCGCCTTTAAAAAAACCTATATAGCGTTGCACGGGTCTAGTTACTGTAGTAGTTAGTTAGTCTTTACTCCCAATCAGCACAATTTCGCCTATATCCGTGAGATCAACATGAAACTGGTGATACAATGAACATGAACAGATGATGAAGTGGAGGAAATGGGGACACAAAGCCAATCGGGTAAGAGAGTTTTGACTGCCACTTGAAAAAGGAGTGATGGGTAGGGACAGGAAATTTACTTGGGAGTAAAGCAATAACTAACTAACAAAACAGAAAGTACACAGTCAGTTCAAAGCAGGGTCTGTGACAATATCATCTACCTCAATGCCATAATTTTTCAAGTCCATTAAAAGTTCTCGAACCCACTTATACTCATCCCCTATACTTTTTGCCATGCCAATGTTCGAACGGTCGATTGCTCGTCCTTTTCCCGCTTCAAAGGCTCTTTTAAGATTAAAGTATCGATTGTCTTGTTGATAATCAACGATGTTGTTGTTCTTGTGTCGCTGATGGTATTAAATCTTTCATCTACCACCAGTCCTGGTTCCTCTTGAATAAAGTCGTTGTCAATGTTTTTTCACTTGGATAAGTCTAGTTTGAGGCACTTGAAAGTCCCTATTCAATTTAACACGGCTAAGTGCAGGTGACTGTGGTCTGAATACGACTTTTTTGTCCAGTCAAAGGATGATTGAAATGTGTATGTCTCCTTCAAGTCTCACATACGTCTTTTTGATCCTCAGCTTTCCAAGGTTCCATTTTAGAAGGTTCCTTTTTCCTTGTAAAATTTCTTACTTGTGGTGGTTTGTGCATAGTAGATTCCTCTTCTTCTTCATCCTCTGTCAGTACAATTGGGTCCTGATAGGTGTCATTTGTGGCGAAAACTGTAATTCTTACTTGGACAGTCCTTGGCCGAATGTCCTGATTTCCCGCATATATAAAACAAATGTTGTTTCTCGTGTGGCCTATCTCCATTGATTTGATTTGTCTGTTATCTTGCCTTGTCGAAAATGGGAATTGCAGATTTTCCCAAGCCTTAATAAATCTACGAATGGGCATACTGAACCCATATGCTGTGAAAACCTTGCTAGGATGGATTGTTGTAAAATTTGCGAAAAAAGCTCATGATGATTATAAAGTAACCGTAATAGTGCCTCGCACTGCCGTAAAGGAAATACCGGTTTGCACACCAAGAAAGTTGAGTAACATCTTTTAGCAAGACTTCAACGTTAATTCGACAAAAATCGAAGAAAGTGTCACAAAATGATTTAGGGTTTCTTAGAATAATGGACAAAAACATAATGCAACGATAAATATAAAAATACAGTTGAATTCAAATACAAATGTCCATGCTGCTAGATGTACTTTAAAGGATCGCTTCTTTTCTGTTTTCGTGATACAAAAATAGGGCATGTAATCCAGATGGAGTAGAGATTGGAAATTTTATATAGTCATTCAGTACCATTTGGTAATTCGCATATTCAATTTGTATGCAAATCCGTCAAATATCTTCTTAAAAACTTTTTTTACGAACAGAACCCTTCCTGCGACTTTGTTGGATTTGTTGTTACCATTCGAAGTCCTTCAAATGTACTTTTCTTAGTTTGGAAACCCTTCATATATAGTTAAATGTATAAACATGTAACATTCAATTATTATAATAATATCACTAATATTTGATGCTATCGAATATATCAGTGCATACGATTTTAAATTCACAGCGAAACTCGGATTCGGGCGCCCTTTATGACAACGACCTGATTGAATGTCTCCAAAGATTGTATCAAGATGTCCAGGATTCCAGAGTTGTCAAAGCAATTGCGGACTTAAAAAATCGAAGAGTATTATTATAAGCCAAAAACAATGGTCTGACCCCCTGTTCTATTTTTAGCAACGGCGACCATGTTGGTTTGTCGACATGTATATAATTCACAAACTTGGTAGAGGACATCCTAAAGATCAAGTATACCAAGTTTCAATGCAATCCCTTCAGTGGTTTCAGAGAAGAAGATCTTTGAAGAAAAGTCAACGGACGGACGGACGGACGGACGGACGCTTAACGATGACAATAGCTCACATGACCCTTTGGGTCAGGTGAGCTAATAAAACGGTTATAAACACATAAAATTATTTACAAAAAATGCCAACTAAATATACAACTAAATTCGTTGTTAATAATTAAAGGAAGAAAATCTTTACATTAAAATATTTTCAAATTAAGCACTCACAAACATTGGACGTTTTGGGCAAATATTTACCATAAATACATTTTGACATTGTCTTATTCGTCCATTCGAGTATTGTATGGATAGGTCCTATACTGCCCTTTCGTTTGTTCTTGTTGTCTTTTGTCTAAGGTTCTCTCTAGTGGAAATGAACTTTCATTACGTCTAACATGAAATTGATATTTTCTACCAGTGGTTGATAACGAAGAAAGATTTTTTTTTAGAAATCGAATGAGACGTATTTTCTGATAGCCTTGGTGTAATAGTTAGTTGGTTACGGAAAAAGTGGTGTCGGATAAAAAAAATCTGAAAAATGTGTACAAGCCCTGGCATAACGAATTAGTTATGAAATACAGAATACAGAATATTTTATTTAGAAAATCACTCAGTCGCAGAACCTGCGTAACAGGAGCACAATTGAACAGACTACAATACAATACAAATATAACTGCAATACAGACAATTAATTACATACCTACATGTACATACAAATATTTTTTTTTATCACAACTGATATATGAAAGAAAAAGACAGTACAATATAGACACCGTATGCAGGTGACGTTGGTATGATACTTATCAGGTTAGGAAAACTAATAATTTAAAAATTAAACTCGTCTCTTTTATCGTAAATTGTACAGAGATGACCACCCGGGTCAAATTCGAGATGTAGATCCATGAATGATGTAAAGCAAGTGGATTCGGTGGTTTCTTTAATCTCTAGCTCTGGAGGATATATTGAAGAAATCCATCTACCAAACGACGAGTTGTTGACAGAGAGAACGTCATCAATATATATGAAGGTGAGATTAAATGACCTTGTCTCTTTCATCTTCTTGTTCTTTACGAGTTTCTGAAGAAATTCAGTCTCGTAAATCGGCGAGGAGAGGAGCACAGTTTGTACCCATTGGAATGCCGACTTGTTGTTGAAAAATCTTTCCTCCAAAGTTGACAAATATGTTGTCAATAATGAAATCAAGCATACTGCAAACTTGATCCAAAGTGTAGCAAATCTTATCTTTATAAAATGTTTTGAAAAAAATGTAGAATCATAGCCGAACACAACAAAGTTCCTTGAATTCGAAAAGGCCTTTTCAATAAGTTTTTTTAGTCGACACTTAAGTTTTACGTGTGGCAATGTGGTGTACAAAGATTAAAAATCGAAAGTATTCAAAGTGAGTGAGTGAGTTGGTGTTTTACGCCCGTGCAACGCTATATAGGTTATTTACGCGATGAACATGAAAAGGATGATAAAATGAACATGAAATGATGATGATGATGGTGATGATAAATGAAATATGGGGGTGGGGTGGGAAACAAAGGAACGGTAAATTTTGAAGAACCACAGGAAAGGGGGAGAGGTGGGTAGGGGCGGAAAATTTAGCCTAAGTGGTGCACTACTTGGCGGTCCACAAAGGGGTCTTTTACGCGTGGCACTCTCCACACACGTTAGCCCACTATGGTCGGCGGTCAGGGTTTCCGTATAATAGACCTGACAACCCCCGCGGACGAGGGCTACCCTATTCAGCCACCTAGGGTACACACTTGGTTGCTCTGTGGGCTGAGCACTGACCCGACGTCAGGATCTCAAGACCCTTAGTCGCCTCTTACGACAAGCTAGGCTCTGCTGCGGGCCTATTCGCCGCACGGGACAAAGTTTTCAAAGAATGAACCTCGGAGAATGATTGGGATTTAAAATGATCTAACACATCTTTTGAGTTCTTTAAGATCCACATATGATTTATTCCACTACGATTATAAATAGTGTCACAGTATGCTGGTTGTCCTTTGACAGCAGACAAGATCTTAATAAGTTGAACGGACAATCGATGAATAGATAATCATCGAATCCATTTCAAAATTAAAACATGTCATAATTTCTTCAAAATTTCAGTAAAATTGGTTCTGTGGTTTCAGGTTTTTATACGACCGCAAAATTTTTGCGATCGTATAATGTTATGGCGATGTCGTCGTCGTCTGTGGACACTTTGGTTTCCGTGTGATAACTTGAGTACATATTGACCGAATGTTATGAAATTTTGATATGATGTTTGTTATCACTTAAGGAAGGTTGGTATTGTATTTGGGGGTTGTGGCTCCTATCATTTTAGAAAAAAGGGCTAAAACGGGTGTATTGACAAAACTGTTGTAGAATGTTTATTATTCATTCGATTTTGATAATTCTTTTTTTATTGAATTCATCATTAAATTCTGTCAACAAAATGTGTCAATGGTTTTGATATATATTGCACTGTTACATTGATACTGGGGGTCAAAAAGGGGCCACACCCAAAAAATTGACTTTTTTATTTGTGGTCCGATTTTCAAAATCTTTTTTTCATTGGAATCCTTGTGAAAATCCCTGTCTGCGTTTTTCAATCAGATTTGCAATATCTCTTACTGTTTTTGAGAAATTAGGGGTCAAAGGGGTCAAAAACGCCAATTTTAAAAGTTTGTCAATGCAAATAGTTTTACACCAAAAATTAAGTTGTAGTGGGCCTGCCAATTGTTATGAAGTTTATATATGATGATTATATCCACTAAAGGAATCTTGGTTTTGTATTTGGGGTTTGTGGCCCCTACTGTTTTAGCAAAAAGGGCTAAAACGGGTGTATTGACAAAACTGTTGTAGAATGTTTATTATTCATTAGATTTTAAAAATTCTTTGTTGAATTCATCATTAAATTCTGTCAACAAAATGTGTCAATGATTTTGATATGTATTTCACCATTACATTGTTACCGGGGGCTAAAGACAGGCCACGCCCATAAAATCAACTTTTTTATTTGTGGTCCGATTTTCAAAATCTTTTTTTCATCGGATTCCATGTACACAATTTCCTATTATTTTTTATCGGATTAGCAATATCTTTTACCATTTTTGAGGAATTAGGGGTCAAAGGGCCAAAATTGTAAATTAATACATGTATAGAAATAAGGCTTTTTGTATGAGATGTTGATGTAAATATATTTGTCAAAAATGCATTTCTAAGTCCACCACAGGATGTATGTGTCAAAAAGCTTTGTAAGTCCACCATGGGCTTCATGTGACCAAAGCAATGGACTATCCATATTGGGCCTCCAACGTACACGGTTCAACTTGTTGCGGTCGTATCATGCTGCGCTCGGCGTAGCTTTTTATTGAAATTATTAACTGACGACGGACGGCAAAGTCAAAAAAGGAAAAAAAATGATTAACAAAAATAGTATATTCTCAAGTTGTGTAATAGATGCGCAATAGGGTTGACATTAACATTAAAACAAAAATTCCGTTGCACTTAACATTCGTTTATATGTGTTCTTAATACGTAAATTATTGGTAATTTGGAAAATTTAGGGTAAATAAATTATCACAATTCCACAAAGCTTCATTAGTAAATCGGCATTGAACCTTAAATGTTGCGAATATACCAAGGAGGTCTGACCGTTTATCGAGAAATATGGTCCGTTAAAAGGTGTTTCACGGTTTTTGTGGTCCGTTAAAGTCGCCGTGACAGTCCGTTCACCAGGTATAATCGAGAAAAAACACTGAAGACCAGTAATTAATTTGTTATATCATAATTAATACGCATTTTAGATTTATAAAAATTATATCTGTCAAAATGAAAATGAATGACTGTTCGATCCGATTTGTATTCGTGTAAAAATAGTTCTATGAAACTTCATAAAATGAAAAGGCGTGTGGCTCCTTAGTATTTTAAAGGTCGCAAATGTAAACATGTTTACCTCGTTTTTATCAATTTCTCTTTTTATGTAACAAAACATATGTTTTGGTTGATATCCATAGAAAGTACAATAATGTATCAACATTCTGTTTAATTTTCAATGCTCTATGTTATATAATAATTTTGTAATAGGGGAAAAGTTATAAAATATAGTCCGTTAAGGGCTGATGACATATTATTTTGTCCGTTAAGTTGGTCCGTTAAGTGCCTGTGACGAAATATTATGTGCGTTAAATAACATAAATAGATAGAAGATTAAAATAGTTTTGTTTTATATGAGAAATCATAATTTAACCATAAGGACTGAACGCTAGTATACAGAAGAAAAGACTAAATTCATGTGGATTTATCGAAATTAAAATACATACATTTGAATATGCACGTCTAAAAGTGAACCATTGTCAAAAGGCTTTACTTGAAACACCATTCTAGATCATACTACGAAACAACGGTATTGAAAACATACAATACATGTCTATATAATATACGAAAGAAGCAATAAGCTATAAATACTAATTATTAATAAATATAATGAAAACGGTTCAATACAGTGTTTTTGGTTATTTATTTTAAGCAATGAAAAAAAAAAGAACAAAAACTATGGAAATAAAAAATATAAATGGAAAAAAATATCTTAATACCACAGACACATTTTCTGGAACTTTAGACCGTACTGAAACCGACAAAATTTTCAAAACTCCACACATACAAACAAACGTCCAAGAAATACACTCACTCATTCCTGAAGTGATACTCCAATTGCAGATCAATGGCTTTTTCACATACCTCTTAATATTTTTTCGACTCGTGGCATACAAAACATTCGACTTTCAGAACATATGCTTTCTTCTTTTCTTCGACAATTTACTATTTTGGGCATCAACAACTACAACTCTCATGCGATTCCATTCAAGTCAACGAAACAGTTTTGGTCAATCGGCAAAATTCTATTTCACGGCAAATTTATCCCATTCATGTTCGGTTACAAAAACACAGGCCAATCCTCTATCTACTCCTATGCCAAAGAAAAACCTGACGATCAAAATGATCCTACATCCCATAATAGTTTACTGATATTGAAATCACGGTCATTAAACTGCTGTGAGAATTAACTATAGCCTGTTTCATGATCACTACATTTTATCTTGACATTTTTAATGAGATAAGCAGATGTTAGTGGTGGTGCATGCATTTTCTATATTTCACTATTTTATATTTACATGTTGAACCAAAAGTTGAACAATAGATTGCATTCTTTACTTATTAAACTCATAAATTGGAAAATAATTTGTTTATAAAAATCAAAATTAATATTTTTTAAATTAAGATAATTGTTAAATGTAATGCTTTACCAAAATAAAACATTTAAATAAGATCAAATATCAGTTCCACAAATTACATAAAATAAGCATAAAATATATTTATAAACAATGTCTTTAATCTTAATATTTGCTTCATATATACATGTTAACAGTTAGCCAAAAGTTAAGCACTGTCACATTTTAAAATGGGACCCTTTTTTCATAAAAATTTTCTAATCATTTGCACACAAGTACCTTTGGATATTAGAAGAACAATTTTGCATCCTACAAAAAATGAAAATAAATTTTAATTTTGAAAATATTGGTTTATCATATTGGGTGGTTTTACCAGAGTCCGAATTCAAGTTTTGGAGAGCAAAAAATGAGGCAAAGATTTTAGTAAAAAATAAATGGGGTGGTGCTTAACTTATGCATGTTATGGCGGACTGTATATTAAGAAAAACAATAATCATTTAACAAATAGTCTAACTACATACTGAGACTAAAATATGTTACGTACATTTATAAAATCAAAATCAATAAAAACATGAAAAAAGTCAAAATTCGGAAAACTATACACAAAATCTTAAGCTGATGTTAGGCAAGCATATGCATGGGAATAACTTTATCTAACATACATTTTGTACTAAGAAAATAATTAGCTTATCAAACATCGAAAATCATGCAGATGTTTTAAATTCAAAATTCTTTTAAAATAATAATTAGATTAAATGGTCATTCAACAAAAGTGTCCTGTTATGTTATGTTCACAAACTGTCATGAGTCTTCCAACTCGTCAGGTCCTAATAAATTTCGTCTTGCTTTCCTGTTTCTGAAAAATTAAAAAAAGTTTTTAATTTCATTTTGTACTTCTGGTCATATTCATATTGATTTGATTTTTTTATTTTTAGAAAAGAACAAAACATATTGACCAATTTTATGAATACAATGTTGATTTAATATTAATATTAATTCAGATTTGAAATTTTGATGTTACCTTCCGTGCAATAAAAACCTTTAAAATTGCAAAACATATTAAAAATACATCTATGTCACTTTCCTGTAAAAAGTGATCGTCAATTGATTCAGTATGTTGCTACTATCTTGTCTTGTCTATATTTGGGCATTTGGTATTGACCATCTAAGTTTGGTTATGTGATGTTTCATGTAAAACCAATGTGCAACTAAAATAATAATCTTAATATGAATTATATGAGTTGATTTATGAGCCACAAGAAAGTTGCACTATTATACTACAATATAAATATGGAAAACATACTTTGGTGTGGACATCTTAGGATAGCGTTTAGATGGCAGTTGGTCCTTTCCTGGTGTCTCTTCAAGGTTTCTTTTCATCACTCGAAAACTTTTATCTGGTGTGCACATAATGGTGTCTTCATCTGATGATTCATCGTCACTGCTTTGGTTTTCACCTTCTCTTCCAATATCCTCCAGTGACATGTTAGCAAGGGGGATGTCATCCAACAATGTATCAAAGTCTATATTTAGAACATCCTCATGTCCTTCAATCTCTTTCTCCAAATGACATTTCTTCCTTCTAACAATTTTTGCTCTGTGTATTGCGAGGTTTAATTCTTCATCAGATATAGACAATAACTGCTCTCTGTTTTCAATATGCATATCAGGTCCCATATCATACAATAAATCTCCGGAGTCAGTTTTAGCAAAGCAACCATAAGTTGAAAAATTGGGTAGTATGGCAGAGTGGTTCCAAGTGGTTAACAAGTAATCAATTTGACATTGGATAAGCTTGCATAAATGTTCAAGTGCTGATAGTGGAGGCATCCATAACTGTGGGCTCTTGAAATCTTTGTTGGGTGGTTTAATGGAAATTTGTCTTACTTCCTCTACAGAAAGCTGGGTTTGGTCAAGGTTGTGCGGACAGAACATTCTTTTAATAACTTCTTGATAGCACCCCGTTTCTATTGTTATTTTATGTTTTCTATCGGCTGTTACATTAAACATGAAAAGGTTCTTCATAAGGTCTTTATCATCTGTCATTAGCAAAAGCAATTTTTTATGGGAAAATCCATGGTAATTTGGGAGAAAGTCATTTCCGCCCATACTGAGAATGAGTGCTACAATACAAGCGGCGTGGTCTATGTTTAGATGCTGTTCTATTGCAATGATAATCCCTGTGATGTTGTATATTTCAGGTCTTTTCTTTTGGAGCCAAACGTATACTTGGTGTTTAAAATTGCCATCATCAGTTCTTTCCCAGTGAATACTTATTGCAAAAAGATGAATAACCACGGTGTCAATATCGGCGGATGTAACAAAACTGACAATACTTTCACCATCTAAAAGATCTACTTGTAGAGTTTGCATCCAGTCCATCATTGCCATTTCTGCTTCACCTTTTCGCTGATGTATGCTATCTATATGGGTTGTACGCTGGATCCTTCCTTCTTCAAACTTTATTCTCACAGGTATACAGTACGGGATGCATTTACACTGGTCAGCTTCCTCGCATGTACCGGTACATGTGCACATTACAGCTTCACTGTCAATATCGAGAGTAAGTGTCGACTGAATATTTAACAATTCGGCATTTTTGGCTAAATAGCTACTGATTAAGCTCTTCCCAATTGCAGTTGTTAGAACAGCCTTCTTGCTAAGTTTTGACTTGCTTATGATCTCTTTTTCTTCTTTTAAATGGGATATGGTGATGGTTTCTTTTTTCTGTCTCTTCTGTCTGGTGTTGGCTTTCAGATCATCTGGAGTGAATCGATATTTCTCTTCACATATTACTATATGGTCTACATTTGGAAGTTTTGCCTGCAGCTGAGCAAGTATCCCTTTGTTAATGTACTGGATATACTGGTCTCCAGTAGATGACATCATTTTGAATTTAGCGCCTGCAAATTCAATAATAACTTTTGTTACTGACTTCTTCATTTCTTTCGGAGGTTCTTTAAAATCTGTCAAAATCAAATCTGATGTTGGTATGCCACTTTTTTCTATTAAGGCAGCAAGAGCATTCTTAACACCAAGGGATTTGTTGGTTGAAGATTTACTACCATCAGCTTTAAACACAGATTGACAGGTATTCATACATGATGTAAGATGGTCATATTCCTTGCTCATTTTCTGAACATGTTTTTTCCTTTTGTCCTCTGCAGTGGCTTTAACACATTTGACTGATGTTTGTTTCACCCTACTCCTGGCGATAGTTGTGCCTTTCGCTTGCTTTACTCTTGTAATTAAAGCTTTTGGTCCTTTCAGCTCATTGACATTTGGCATATCATCTTCGGTCATTCCTAATAAATTGGACTGTACCAAGAATTTCTTAATCAAGAAGGTACCAATCTCGTGTGTTTCTCTATCTAATATGGACGGTGGATGTTCTTGCACAGTGGTGTGGTAAACATTTTTCACAACCTCACTGGCTTCTGTTGACAGACCTTTTTGACGAATGATCATCTTTGATATTCTTAAAATGAAGTCGGTATCAGTTGACGTAACTGTTTTCCCCATGTATTTTGTAGCATGATCTTGTATATTGTCAGGATCAGATTCCTCGTTGTCATTGTCAGTTTTTGAAGCCTGCAAAATATTTTGTCGAGTTGCATGAACTTTCTGTTGGTCATCAACAGTGCACATTTTTGGTAGTATTGATTCCAATGTTGATCCAGGTCTTATGCACTTTTTGGCAATTCGATGGTCCATCTCTCTAGCTGTATCAAGACCAAAGTTAACAAGACTGCTATTATGAGGAGTTGAAAATAGACTAGTTTTCATTTTCTGGTGAAAATGGCTAGATTGGAAATGTTCAATTAGAAGTTTTACACAGAAACCAGCATAGCTTGTTGCTCCATTTAAAAACGAAAACCTAAGAGACGATTTTACAGAAGAAAGAAGTAGATTGTAGCCATCTTCGCCTCCCAACCTTTCTGCTACAGCTATAGCAATTATTTCAGTACAATGTTCTTTTATCTCATGATGCATGCAAAATGTTGCATTGGTTTTACAGGATGTGTTGATAAACTGGCGGTATGTGTCACCCCATTTCTCCTCTAGTTTAGTTGTTTTGTTTAACTTGACATCTTCCAAAAATTCGGCTTTGTCACTACTGGAAAGTTTGTCATAAAACATAGTCAAAAACGCCAGTTGCAATGCTGCTGATAGCCTCCAGATGTTTCGTGTAGCTTTTTCTATATTGTCAATTGACAAAAGCTTTGTCCAATCTTTCTCACTTTCCTCATCTTTCATATACTGTAGAATATGTATCAGACCACATGACTTGTATGCCGAAATAAGGTTAGTAATTTTGGACTTCCTTAGATGGAGAACAGGAAATTCTGGCAGAACGCATTGGTACTTTGAGTTTTGTTCCTTTAGTTTGAAGATGTTTTGAGCAATTTTAAAGTCAGGCCCAAAAAGAATTTTCTGTCCTGGTTGGAGTTCTGTCTTGACTACTATGTCATCTAGAACGTTTCTAAGGACTGTAATATCATCATCTCTGCCTGATGCCGGTTGGAGGGTGACGAGTCAAAAGTGGTGGTGGGTGGTGTTTCTCAAATAGTGTAGTTACGTCTGACAGGGTGTTGAATTCCGTGCTACTAGATTCTACACTTTCAATGTTATAAAACATATCTCTAACAGCGCTGTTGTTCATATCAGTTGATATATTCTCAACATCTGTGTTGTCAATGGTGGCCTCTGATGTATCAGATTCTCTGACAGAAGTTTCGTCATTGTCGATTGTCTTGCTCTTGTCTTCTATTGACATAGATTCCATGGACTGGTCAAATGTTCCATTTAACATATAGTGGTCATCATCTCTGTTTTGGCTTGTCTCCTTTATCGGTTGTAATTGTAGTTGGTCAATTAAAAATGGCAATACTCCCCATGTCGAATGAGCTTCAAACTTCTCTTTTGTCTCTTGTTCCTCTGGTGTTCGTTTGAGAAGAATTCTATCCATATCTTGTTTCCCTAGACTTTTTGGTACAAGACAACTACAGGAGTCAGATTTGTCACATGATTCCATGTGCCAATTTTGAATATACAATGCATCTTTTGGTACCCCTTTGACAGTAATAGGAAGAGTGCAAACTTGTGTCGTTCTGCTTTCACCTGGTAATGGGTCACTCTTTGCTGACAAGTGAACCAAGTTGTCCATCATCAGTATCAAATGGCATTGACGTAAGTTAACATTATGACACTTTACTTGGTCTTCCCCATCCTTGATGTAAAACAATGGATAAGCTTTTAAAAATGTTTTAAGATAGCATATCTCTGAGTCTGACTTGTATTTGAGTCGTCTGTTCCCAGTTCTCAGACTTTGTGTGACTCCTGTGTGAGACGTTACATTGAAGACTGTTGTGATGTTATGGTAATTGACAAGCAGTTCATCAGTATTAAGATCTTGAATTACTCCAGAATACTGTTGGCTTAAAATGTTGAGGAGACCTTCCCATGCGCAAAATAATGATGATATTTTGTTGCACAAGTAACTGTTGTTACCTTCCTCATTTTGTTTCTTCAACGTTTGTTTACATGTAAATGCCTCGGAAAGGAAAATTCGAATCGGAAGTGGAACTGTTGTAAACCATTCTTTGATCAGGTTGAAATTGTCTATTCCAAAAGTATCATCATGAACTGGTTCAATTTCTTGAAAGCAGCTGTAACATAGACATGACCCAGAAAGGACATCAGGAGATTCCACAAGCTCAGTATCTTCAAGTGTATGGATGAAGAGGACATTTTCTTGTTTTAACAAACGTGGCATTTGGTCTTGCAGTTCAAAGCGTTTGGTAATGCCATTCTCTGTCTGTTGTATTGTGCCAGGTGTCAAAAATGTAATCTCTCGCAAATATGCATGATGGTACCTCTCCACCACTGATGTAGCTATGGTTGAAAAGTAGCTCATTGTTGTGACGTCTCTGTTTTCCCAACACACATACAAGTGCAGACCTGGTCTATGACAGCAATTATGTGAACATCCAAGACATGCTATACCTCTAGAAACATCGAGCCCGCCCTAAATTTGAAATTGATTGACTATAAGTTGTTCAATTACTTCTGGTCGGTGTTGAATATTTCTGACATATAGACTTATCCCACTTGTTAGCTCCTCTGCAGTTTTTCTCTTAGTATTGTTTTGACAAACTATTGAGGCCATCTTGTTTGATACCATTCCAAGTTCTTTCATTGAGAGGCAACTTTGTAGGAAATCCCATTTCTTTCTCAATATAGTGGAAAATGATGTTTTGTCTGTTACTCCACAGTATTTCTCAAAATTACTTTCAAAATGCAGTACTTTATTCCAGTTACTACTGTCTTTGAATTCAGCAGAATTTCTGTGATCTAGCACAGTGTGAACTGGAGTTTTTGGAAAAGTCTGCTGTTCATCCCAGAGAGTGTTGAATAAATCAGATTCTATCAATTTCCTATATAGTTGAAGTGTGGACTTGTCATCGATGGACTTTTATGAATCATTTGTTGGAGAGCAAGTTAAATTGATAATATCATTCCCAACATTTCTACAAATTTCGAAGCTGTCATAATTTCTGAATATATATCTGTATATCGATGATATAGGTGTGTACTTTCTGCCATTTTCTTCTTTTATTCCATTTGAATGGGAATGCAGCTCTCGAATAACGTTTTCCTTCTTGAAAATCTTGTTGTTGTCAGTGCTTGACTTATTAGTTCGAATAAATGTAACAAAGTCGTCGACAGATACATATTTATAGTTTTCAGAGTCACCAAGATCCACGAATGCCAACTGTGAGAGACTTTCAACCTTCGGAATACCCTGGAAACAAAGAAGTACTTACTCAATTTTATTAGTCTTATTATTGAGAATGAGTATAAGATTGATAAAATATAGGACTAATAATGCATTATATATATATATATATATTATTTGTGTTTGTGTTGCATCAACATATTTGTTGATTCAATGCTCAATAAGTTCATTAGTTGGTTATTTCTTACAGACTTATATAAAATGGTATCAGCATGGGGTTGAAAGGGGGTATTGTATCCCTGCTGCCCTCCACCTTTCTCACCGCCAACCGCACCCTGTCTCCCCGCTCCCCGCCTACTTTCTTCCCGCCCCTTGCTATGAACGAACACCAAAAAATTGGCTACACCACCGCTTTCTTCCCGCCCCTCGTCATGAACAAACACCAAAAAATTGGCTACACCACCGCCCATGTAAAATTACCCCCACCTGTTCCACCACCGTTCCCCGTCTATTTTAACACCGCTCCCCGCCCCTTCAGCCACCGTATTACCCCCTTTCCATCCCCATCAGCATATACCATCTTTATTCTTCACTGCCAAACAAACATGTTTCTAGTTCCTTTCTTTATAGTTATTCCATTCAAGATACTTTGTTAATTATTTTCATTGAATCATGACATTATCTGATTGAAATACAAAATAATTTCCTTAACCAATTATAATGATCTTTCTGTCGATACTTTGCATTACCACTCATAGCGTAGTCAAATACAAAGGTTGTTTATATTTTGGATATGGGTGGTTAATATATAATTGTTTGCTCTTCACGCTAAGCATTACAACTTTTTGTCAAAGCGCCCCTGAAGAGTCTGAAATAGTTGAAACACAGTCTTGTCGGGCATAGAAAAATTTACTGCCTGGAACTACAGTTTATATTAACATACCATCCTTGGCGTCTTGACTTGACATATCGCTCATCATTTATTGTCTCCCCTTAAAACAAAAAGAAATGTTATATGTATTGAAAGGTACATTCAAATACTTCTTAATATTAAAATCTACCTTAAAAAATAAATTTTATTTTGAGCATTTTGTCTAATTGTGTGGGTTTTTTTTTATTAAAAAGAACATTTTCTTTATTTTTTTAATCATCAAGACCTCTTTACTTAAAATCAAGTGAGAAGATAAAAGCAGTTGTTTCCTGTTTTAACCAGATGTTATCTAATGAACCAAGAAATTATAAATCATTAATAAATTGAAATAATAAAGATTATGATGCATGCACTAAAAATGACAACTAATGAAAGTATTTATTAAATTTATAGAAATATAATCAACTTACCTCATTTCAGAAAAAAATATTCCATTAAACACAGAAGTTCCTCTCTACTAGGGTATCAGAACAAAATATTTATATTCACCAGTTAATGTTTAATATCAAAATAAAGTATAACAAAAGTATGGTATAGGTAAAATTGTATATGCTAATCATTAATATGGAACATTGTTGCATAGGATTAAGCCGACCTTGTATATTTTGTATATATCATAGATAGGTAAGGATAGCTATGTGATGATTAATGATTAGAAGCAGATGCTTATAGGAATGACTAGAACACTGAAACAAACTTTAACTGTCATTGCTGTCTACAACTGATTAACCACAATATTTATTGCTGGATAAAATTTCAAAACAAGATAGAAATTTGTCTTTGGCATAGGAGTATATCGAATATGGTTCGTATGACCCTTTGGATGCTAAAATTAACTTTGCAGTACCTAACAACATTAATGTAACAATATATTATTCTATTTGTATCATATATGTAAGTATATCCAAATAAAATACATTTAAATAAAATTAATAATTGTGTTCAGATTTATTTCCATTACCACAAACTCGTGTAAATATTTTAGGCATTTATATTATATTAAAAATAATACAATAATTCTGGGAAACCAATCATTACACAATCTTCTGACAAAGATATCATCGATTTTGTCAATTTTAATACATTAAGGTTTATTTCCATCAACCTGCATTTTCAAAATGTGAGACATGCATCATTAACGGACCTAAAAAGTGTCACCTGTCATTAACGGACCATATTTCTCAAAGTAATACCAATTTTGGCATTTTTGTCCCAATATTAATATTTTTGTCCAGAAAATCCTTCTTTTATGTTTTTTATTGCGCAAGTAGCACAAGACTTATTACAAAAAAATGTTTCAATGACGAAAATGACGTATTTTAATGCATTTTTCGTCATTATAAGGACACATTTTTGCAGAGGGTAGGTCTCCGCCTTTTCGTTTTGCGAAGAAGTGTCAATTCAAATCAAAATGGTTTTTGCGGGAAGTTTTTCGTGATTAAAAACCATTTGGACACATCTATCACAAGGTTCACTTATTTACTATATTTTAGCCTCAGAGTTAATTTCATAAAAGTAAATGCTTTTTTTTTTCTTCATAAAACTACTTAACAGACTGTCACGGCGACTTTAACGGACCACAAAAACCGTGAAACACCTTTAAACGGATCATTTTTCTCGATAAACTTGTATACATACCTTTGTGGTTTTGATCAAATTGATCCCATAGCAGTTTGTCTCTACAAAATGCAGAGAGAAACAACTACCTGCTTGCAATGCTCGGACCAGCCCGACACAGTCGTCAGACTGGTCTTCCCCTCTACTAGAGCTTCCACCTGATATTTGGTGCTTGTTTTGCCCTATCGAGTTTTTATTGCTCGGGATGACAAACCTTCTACCACGAGTAATCTTATCTGAAAGAAAAAAATACAAGTGTGTACGAGTTGTTAGTCTATTCCTTGTCCTATCATTGATTATGTAGTAACGAAAAAATGTATTAAATAAAGTATATTTCACCAAAAGTATTTGCATATCATAAAACATTTTAATATACACGATTCAATTATATCTATTTTTATGAAAATCTGTCAGTCAAAAATGGCCAGACTTCGCAAACATAAAGTGTAGTTAAACGACAGCATCGACACCGAGTTCAACGTGATGGAACAAACCAAATCCGATGCAGTATTCCAAGTAGATGTGATAATAGATGCTGAGAAAATTGTTACGAAAGTTGCACCCCGTCGGCCCAACCATCCCAATTTACATTTAACATTATATAACCCCAAAAATGCAAAATTCATAATTTCTATTTAATATATAATTATCAATATAAGATAAGTTGAAATCTGACAGCTCTGAAAGTAGCGTAGGACGCATACTTTATCATACTAAACCATCCTACCAAGTTTCAAATCATTCCCATGTACGGTTTCTGAGAAAAGCTTGACGGAAATTTTCATGTCTATTTTGGTATCGATCCAGTCCGATACAGGAAGTAGATGTCCGACAGGTCTAAAATTCGCGAAGGACGTATAGTTTGTCATACTGAACCATCCTAGTAATTTTCAAGTCATTCCAATTTATGGTTTATGATAAAAGCTTGACGGAAATTCGTACGGACGGACGGACCAACTTTCAACGCTTGTGGGTTTTTTATTACAAGTTTATTTTTTTGTTCAATAGTGTGAGTTTTCAAAAATTAAGCCGACAAATAGGCGCTATGAGCTGTCAATGTATGTATATTGGGAGTTTATTGACTTATATTGGGAGTTTATTGAGAGTGTGGGGAAAATCAATATTAGAATCTAGATTTATCTCCACAGATTATCAATTTTATTTATATTCCCTTTCAGTACAAAATATCACAAGTGAAATTATTATTCTTTGTACAAAAATCACCGACCTGTGAAAATTAGACCCAATAAGGTTCATGAATAAAAGACAAAAGGTCTTCAGTCACCAACAATGAAACCCCCTAGGGTATTCAAATGATGTACTGTTATTGCAACCCGACAATTATAAGTCATATTTTGGTTCAATATATTCCTAACAACACAGGGAAATATTTGTACACGAGGCACAAAGATCATGCAGTTGATTGTAAATTTTGAACAGTCAAACCAACCGTCTGTCACAAAAATGTTGCATCATAATATAACATTTATTGACAATTGTGAAATATTGGCATTATCCTTTAAACATTATTATACAAATCTTTAAGGAATCTCTTCACACCAATTATAAAGGGTTATCCCAGATTTATAGATACCTAACGTCCTCTTTCTAAATCATGTTACCCAGAGTGTTTGTTGTTCATGATCTAAGAGTTTCTGTCCACAGTCAAAGATTAAAGAGTTTTTGTCGAAGATTAAAGAGTTTATGTCCATGATTTAAGGATGTTCGCTACTATTATTGAAAATAAATAGGTTTCAAATTTGATGCCTCAAATCAAAAGATAATAGTAAGAGGTATAAAACAAGCCAAATAATTTGATAGGTTCATGACCTCGTTTTCAAGATAATTGACGTTTAAGTTTTGGCGGGAAAAGGTTTTCTCTGTCTTATTCATAGGTTTAACAGTGGCACTATTAAGCTGTTAAAACCCGTGACAGAATAAATAGGATTTGATAAAACTGTGTAAATCACTTCTTTGGGATATACTAAAGGCATTGATTAAAAGAAAATGGGGGGTTCGTGGGTGGGCAAAAAAAGTAACCCTCTTTTGATGGTAAAAACCCGAGGATTCCGAAAAATGACAGAAATTCCAAAACTAGACTAGCGAGCATCCTTAAAGAGGTTTTTGTCCAAGATTAAAGCGTTTTTGTCCAAGATAAAAGAGTGTTTGTCCAAGATTAGAGAGTATTTTAAGAGTTCCAGAGCTCATACAAGCAATAAGCCCCTCATGCTTCACTGCCAAGGAAGAAAGTTCAACCTAACCTACCCAACAATCAATTGATCTGTTTCATCTGACTGGCTCGACCTGTTTCTGTAGTACTGTAAGCTTAAAAAATAAAAAGGAATACTTATTTATATAGAAAAGTATAATCAAAGACTACTTGAAAACTGGCTAAATCGGCGATTAGAAAAAAATCTAATGAAAAATGGGATTTAACAATATATACAAGAGCATGGAAGCCAGAATTGATCTCCTTGTGTAATATATGAATTTAAAGTTTCAACAATTTGCGTTTCATTTTAGCACTATGTTTGGAATTATATATAAGGTATAAGGAACTAGTTTTACCCTGTGGCTATCACAAGCCAGATGTCCCATTCAAAACTTGTGTTTATGCTGGTCTTAAAACCATTTGTCCAGATGGGTTTTGTAAGGACCCCTCAACTAGAACCAAAGTTATGGAGTCAACAGACACTGACACCATACCATCATATGACCAAAAAAGTTTTTGACTTATAAAGTATATTGCCTCAAAGCCTCAAGTTCTCCTGGTCTTCTTCTATTGTACAGAAGCAATCTAGCCTGTACTAGGATAGATCTATATGTTTCTAAATTGTACATTATCAGCCTATGCAGGATCACGCTCAGTTTTCTGAATTTCTTCAACCAGATAATTTTTTATTTGGGTGTGGTAGTGGTTTCCTTTAGTTAAAAGCTGTTTTCTTGCAGAACTATTAACTCTGGTACCCCATTCCATTTTTAAAAGTTGCATGAAATTTGTAGCTTCTTCTCTAGCAACTGTATCTGATGTTTTAATAGATTGAACAAGTTTTAACGCTGCTTAATTTGAAATGTCAAAACCCAACTTTACTGGGGTACTTGGTCCCGTGCGGGGCCCGGGTGGCGAATAGGCCCGCAGCAGAGCCTAGCTTGTCGTAAGAGGCGACTAAGGGTCTTGGGATTCTGACATCGGGTCAATGCTCAGCCCACAGAGCGACCAAGTGTGTACCCTAGGTGGCTGAATAGGGTAGCCCTCGTCCGCGGGGGTTGTCAGGTCTATAATACGGAAACCCTGACCGCCGACCATAGTGGGCCAACGTGTGTGGAGAATGCCACGCTTTATGCACGTAAAAGCCCCCTTTGTGGACCAAGTAGTGCACCACATAGGCTAAATTTTCCGCCCCTACCCACTTCTCCCCTTTTCCTGTGGTTCTTCAAAATTTACCGTCCCTGTGTTTCCCACCCCATTCCATATTTCATTTATCATCATCATTTCATGTTCATTGTATCATCCTTTTCATGTTCATCGCCTGTAAATAACCTATATAGCGTTGCACGGGCGTAAAACACCAACTCACTCACTGGGGTACTTGAATGTTTCAGTTCTTCATTTTCTGTGGAATTTGCTTCATTTTAAGAACGTTCAACAAAGGCATCAAAATTACAAAAATTAAACGAGACTCACCTTGGTAAGAGTCGAAGTTTGATTGTGATTCTATTTAGTCATAGAATCACGATAGGGATAAAATGAG
Source organism: Arcuatula senhousia (assembly GCA_963971305.1). NCBI lineage: Eukaryota > Metazoa > Mollusca > Bivalvia > Mytilida > Mytilidae > Arcuatula > Arcuatula senhousia. The sequence goes on from OZ020308.1 coordinate 35,442,261, forward strand.
ATTGTGTTTGCGCATGTTACTAATCAAATTTCAAAGATAGGTTTTTGTCATTTACAATCTGTGCCATGTTTGCAACATGCATTAATGATTTTTTACTTATTTCTATTTTACTCAACCATTATAAATATATATATAACACGAGACTCACCCTGCCGGGGGGGGGGAGGGTGGCATTTTATCCCTATCGTGATTCTATGACTAAATAGAATCACAATCAAACTTCGACTCTTACCAAGGTGAGTCTCGTTTAATTTTTGTAATTCTATTACGTCATAATCACTTCCGGGATAAAATGAGGTTTTTAAAGCAAATGACAAAAACCTCCCAATAATCTTAATCAATTAAATGTATAGATACTTACAGATTATTGGAGTACAGCTGATACAAAAGCATCATCTGTTTCAATCCTTTTATTGTAAAACTTGGAAAATGTTCTTTCATTGGACCATCCTGCTTTCTGTAGAATTTCCTGAATTGGTACAGATTTGAGTTTTGCCTTAGATGTGACTGCTGACCGCACACTATGAGCTGAATAAACTTTAGTGTCAATACCAGACTTAATTAGAACTGTTTTGATCCATCTTGCAATTGTTTCTCTTGAAACTTGTCCATGTGGCTTAACATAACTAATTATAAGTTTACAAGTGTTCCCACGCAAACTTCTTGTTCGCAACAAATATTCCTTTAAAACACTATACACACATAATCTCCTGTCTGGAGGGTATGCTTTTAAACAAATCTGTGGGTTCTTATACCCCGGTCTACTCTGCTTGAGTAAGCCTTCAATTTCACAAATAAATTCCGATTTTAACTTTTGTACACTATTTACACTAAGAAGATGAATGGATTGAGTCCTTGTAGCACATGTTAAGGCTATTAACATACAAAGTTTCAAAGTTAAATCCTTCAAACTCAAAAATTTTATTGGAGACAGTTTCCTTAAATACAACAAAACTTTGGACACATCCCATGTTGTTGAATATCTAGGAAGAGTGGGCCTCAAGTTATAAACCCCTTTCATGTAACGTATCACTAACCAATGTGCCCCTACTAAATGTCCTTCACATTTTATTCCTAAAGCTGATAATGCACTTCTAGCAGTGTTAAGTGAACTGTATCCTAGTCCCTGATTAAAAAGAGTTGTTAGAAATTCCACTACTTGATCAATAGTTGGTCGAAATGAATCAATCTGTTCTTTACTAGTGTACTGAAACCATCTATTTGTGAACGTTTGATATTGTTTTTTAGTACCACTTCTCCACGAGGACATAATAATTTGTACTGTTTGTTTAGAAAGGCCTCGTTGTCTGTACAATCTCCTGAGACAAGACAAGCTATCAGAACTAGTGACTGATGAAGTGGGTGTTGTTTGTCTTGAAATGGAATTTTTAACAAATCTTTTACTTTTGGAATTATCAATGGTTTGTCTATGAGTAGGTCCATCAACCTTGTGAACCATGGCTGAGTGGGCCACAGTGGTGCTATTATTATCGCTTTTACCTTTTCCTGTCTTATCTTCTGTACACAAGAAGTCAATACACTGAAAGGAGGAAACATGTAAATAAAATCAAATTTACTCCAATTTAATGAAAAAGCATCAATATATGAAGCCAAGGGGTCTGGCTTCCATGAACAATATGTTTTGATCTGATAATTCAATCTGGAAGCAAACATGTCAATAACAGGTTCTCCCCAACATAAAGTTATGCTTTTAAAAACATTGTCTTTCAATTTCCATTCTGTTTGATCACAAAAAATTCTGGACTTTTTGTCAGCTTCATAATTTAATTTTCCAGGGATATATGCACAAGTCAGCCAAATATTATTGTCAATACACCAGAGCCATATTTCTTTACTAATTTTATTACATTCAACTGACTTTGAACCACCCATGTTATTGATATAGGCTATGGCAGTTGAATTATCAGACAAAACTTTGACATGACTATTTTTAATGGAATTTTTAAAGGAGTGTAATGCAAACTTGATTGCAGTTATTTCTAAGGAGTTTATATGTTTTTGCTTTTCTTCTATGCTCCATTGACCACCAGTTTTATTTGAGCCAAATACTGCACCCCAACCCAACATTGAGGCATCAGTTTCAATTGTGCAATCTGGATTACCATGAGAAATTTTTCTGATTTGTTTGTGAATGTTTAATATCCACCATTCTAATTCTTGTTTCATTAAATTTGTTATGTTCATGTAGGCATCATAATCTCCTTTAGATAATTTTAATGCTTTTATTTTTTCACATTCTAAGTTTCTGTAAAATAACTTTCCAAACTCTACTGCAGAAAAACTTGATACCAGTATCCCAATTACTTTAGCTACATTTCTTATTTTTTCTTGGTCTTTTTTGATTAATCTTTGACATTCATTTAGAATTCTGTCTTTTTTATCATTTGGCAATGAGACAATCATTTCTTCTGAATCAATAAAATTTCCTAAAAATTTTATCTTTTTTGTTGGTTTTAAAACAGATTTTTCTGGATGAACTATAAATCCCACATCCTGCATTAATGAAACTGTTTCAACAATGTTATTATTACATTCATGATATGAATCTTCACAAAGTAGGCTATCGTCTATATAACCAACATTGGTAAAGCCTAAATTTCTAAGTCTACTATATACTGGTTTCATAATTTTGGTAAAGTACCTAGGAGCAGAAGCAAGACCATTAGGTAAGCAGGTAAATTGAAAAATTTTGTTTTCCCACTTGAATCTCAAAAATTTTTGATGTTCCTTAGCTATTGGTACGCTATAGTAAGCGTGTCTTAAATCTACACTAGCCATAAATGAATCTTTATTCACCAATTTTAAAGCCGTTTCAAATGTGTCCATTTTAAAATGGTGATAAGGAACAAACTCATTAAATTTTTTCAAATTTAATATCATTCTATATTCACCGTTAGGTTTCGGTCGCAAAAATATTGGAGATAAAAATTGTTCTTTTTCTTCGTTTACTTCAATAAGAACTTGCATGTCTAAAAGTTTTTTAATTTCATTCCTTATTATTTCATTTTCTGAATTGTTAAATTTTGATTGAAAATTGCATGAATTTTCACACATGTCTATGTCATTTTCAAGTTCAATATGACAATTTGTTACAATATCAAGAATAACTTTATCAGATGTCAAATTTTCCCAGGCATGTGTAAAATTTTTCAATCTACCTGCTTCAAATATAGGCTCTAAACCTAAATGTAATAAGTTACTGACCTCATCTTCCTTATCATCAAAAATTACTGTCTTCTGTACCCTCTTCCTGCCCCTCTCTTGGGGTAGTTTTTTGCACTCGAGTCAGCATTTCCAGCTGCATTGGTGTCTTGCTTAGAACTTGCCCAAACTGACGGCCTTTCATGAGTGTGAGATCTATTCCCTCTACCTCTAGGAAATCTGCCTCTATATGAGCCTCTAGTGCCTCTTGAAAACCGGCTAGGCCTAAACCATGACCTGCCACCCTGACCATAGTGAATTTTATTTGCAATCTTTGAGCAGTCCTCAATATCTTTTGCTACTTTTGAAACATCATCACCAAAAAGGTTGCTTGTGAATGGTTGCGACTGGGCACACAAATGTGTATACTCATTGTTTAATTCAAGCTTAATAAACTCCCTCCTAGTGAGGTTAATTTGCCTATTGGTGTGACCCTTTTCTTGCTCAAGTAAAGCACATTTATTTACGGTGTTGGCTAATAAAATAGAAGCTTTTATAAGTGAACGTTCAATGTTCTGTAGCTTTTTGTCACCAGTTTGTGCTTGAGGAGACATAAGGTCCCAAATCAGTTTGTTTGTTTTTACAACAACTAAACCTTCACAGTTTTCAGGCCTTGGGTTTTTCTCATCTTTCATCATCTCGCTATACTGAGACTCATCCATTCCATTACGGAACAAATGCCAACACTTCATCTATCTTAGGACCCTTTATTTCTTTTTGTTTTGACCTTTTCACCATACCCGAGAACCTGTTTTGGGTATTATCAGGTTCATTAGACTCATTATTTTCATTTGCATCATTATTATCAGATTGAGTTCTGGGCACCTTAGCAGGGGGTTCATAATCATTACCATCCTGCTCATTGTCATAGTAGCTATCTTCTTGATAAGCTTCCTCGTATATTTCGTCGACTCTTGTGGCAAGATCTCGAAGTTTCAAATCTTGTTGCTTTTGATTTTCTTGTATTTGTTTTAATATTGTCATCATTGACTCATTTTCACTTACAGTCACTACTTTTTCGGTAGTGCTGGCGGTGGAAGACAACGTCTTCGAACTTGAAATTGAGCTACCTTTTGTCGACGAAACAGTTCGTTTACTTTTCTTTTTGGAAGAAGATTCTAGCTCTTCATCTATCAGATTGAGAACATCGTCCTCTTTGTGATTCTTATTATTAACAGGCAGAACTTCGTTCTCCTTTGTTGATTTTTTAACCATCTTCTCAGCCATGTTTTCACGATTTTTTACTTTACCGCAAATCGATCTCGACTTTACGGTAAATGTCGTAAAATGGCATAAAAAATATCAACTTCGTTGATATGTTACTATATAATCAAATATATTTAAAAATGTCAACCTCGTTGACAAACAATAAAATTTTATTTTAAAAATCGGAGACGACAGACCACGTCTGCTCTCTCCGAGATACACAAACACATTGATTAGTAACATGCGCAAACACAATCTCATTTTATCCCGGAAGTGATTATGACGTAATAGAATTTACAGATTTAATTGCATTCAGAAATTATTTCTTCATTTTCTTTTTCTTGCGTATTTCTTGCAAAAGTCTCGCCAACAATCTCATATGGAAACTTCCATAATGCTTCCTTTTACGTTTGTTGTCAATATTTTTTAATATCCACACATCTCAAAATCCTATTATTAGGCTATCGTTTACAACAATTTCATATATTGAATCTCTCTTCATGTTTGGTAGAACTTCTTTTTGAAGGATTTTTGAACCTTTGAGTGTTATTTTTCCACTCAAAACAAAGGTGGAGGTTAAGACGGATGACCCTGTATGATATGAAGCTGTTGGAGGGGTTGCCGGGCACGATTTTTGATGATTCGAAATAGATGTGTTTATAACAATCCATTCACTGCAAAGTGGACAAGGTCCATAATCCTTCATTTTGAACTTTGTGTCTTTAGGATGCCTTGACATTAAAAGCTCACCTTCATCGAACTTCACCACTTTTTGGTTATGAAGGCTATTTCCCTTATTTCTTAACAAAGAAATTTGTTTGGTTGCACTGATTTTCTGATTTTGAAGCTCTTAGTTTTTCTTATCCACTTTTTTACCCTTTAGCAGTCTCATCATTTCCTTGACCTCTTCTTTATCCCGATGTTTATTTTGGAGATGAATAATAATATTTGTCACAAGTTTGTGACAGTACAGACAAGCAAACCCTTCCATGCTTAGAGTTTATATTTCCAGTTTGGAATATTTATATGTTAATTTTGGAGTCGCTTCATCATATAGGCAATTAGATGGTTCTAATGTTTTCTGTTCAGGTTTTTTTATTTATGGTAAAAGAGAGAGGTTTATCAGCCCCTTCTGACGTTTTCCTTTGCTCAAGTTCATCGACTGCATCTAAAACTTTGCTTTGTTGAGGTTCATCTCCTGCATCTAAAATTTTGCTTTCTTGAGGTTCAGGTTCATTTATTTGGATATCATATGATTCTTCCATATCATTTAGATCATCTATAACCTTCTCAACTACCTCATCTATAACTTTCTTAACAGATACGCACCAATAACTACTGTCTTGTTTACTGAAAATCTCAGATTCTTCAGAACTGTAATCATCGCTCTCTTCAGTTTCTGGGACATATTCTTCGTCAATCAAATCATCATCAAAATCAGAATCACTGTAGGTTACAATGCACTCAACATCTTCAGTAGTTTTGTCACTCGTGGCAAATTCTGATCTGAAAAAAAGCGAAGTCAGATTTAAGTAGATGCAATTAAAATTTAATAACCTGTTGGCACATATTTTCCACAAACCAAAGCCATATGATACGAAAGATGTAGTAAATAATTTGAAGAGTATTTTGAAAAAGTAAAACTACAAAAATTTGCCCTTACTACCATCAAAAAAGTAAATCAAGTGCATCATTTCTTTCGAATTAATTTATATTGCTTTGCCTAGGCCTGTTTTGTTCTCTTTGATTTTGGTCATTGGGCTGCTGATTTCTTCTTTCAAAGGTTTCCTTTTTTGTCATGCTGGAGTGTATTTCCTCAAATAGATTTTGCCTTCGTATAGACCTTTATTTGTCTTATATGATGTATCTACTACTTTTTCTATTTTGAGTACCGATTATTACACTAAGTTTTGAATCTGATCACTTTTTGCCATGTTTTGAAGATTGACGCACATTTCTTCTACTTTTCCTAAATTTGCATTTATTCCTTTATTGGTCTTGTGTGCATTATCCACGATTTTGTCCATTTAACGAGATGATTGGTCAATAACAATTTGTACTTTTGTTTCAGTGTATTCTGTTAATTTTTCTAATGTTTCATTTTCTTTTTGTGATTTTTCATTCTCTTTGTTTATAAGGATATTTATTTACATTGCTTTGTAGGTCTTCAAGTTTTCTACTATATTTGATGTGTTTTTCAATAAATACTGGTTCTAGAAAAAAGCAAACAAGCACTATATATTTTAAGCCTTGGACATTCTCAGAAATGAAATCAAGCACAAGGAAGCCCAAAAAGTATGTGAATGAGGCAAAATTACACAGCAAAAAATGCACCGTTTATGTCCGTTTTTTGTACGGATGTAAAATGGACCTAAAGTGCGCGGATGTAAAACGTACAAATAATTCAGACGTAAAACGGATGTAATACATCAAATTTTTTATACAACGTACATATTTTGCTTAATCCGTTAAAACGATGTAATTTATTTGAATACGTCCGTTTTACCTCTGTGCCCTTTACGTCCGTAAAACGTATGTATTTCGTCCATATCCCATCATATTTTCCATATTTTTTGTCGTCCTTCGTTTTACGTTGATCAGAAACGTATCATCAAGTGCAGGCTCTGTACATAAATGTGTTCGTCTATTTACAGGTTAAACCCCGGGATTTAAAGAAACGGTGCAGGTTAAAAACATGATGTTCAGATGATAGTAACTAGTAGTACTTATTGAGAGCTATGATAGATGTGTTACCTTATACCAATATTTAATGTTCTATCTTCAACAAAATGATAAAATGGAGTATACGTATCTGACACTCATCTTTGTATTTGTGTTCTTTCTAGCACTGGATGCCGCCATCTTAGCCGGTAAATGATATTTTAAATATATACCAAACATGGTTTTGGAATTTGACTTTCCAATGTTTTGATTTTAATGCTACTGATGAGGGGTTACTCCTTGAAATATCGATATATAGCATATCCAAATTAACCGTTGATATCCGCGTTTTGGTATTTGTAATGGTTATTTAACGGAAACCAAAATTTATATTCGATTTATGAATAGTATATCACATTCTATACCATATGTATAAACAATGGACATACCCATGACAAGTTTTAATTAAAACAAGAGGCTCCCAGGAGCCTGAATCGCTCACCTGAACTACACAGATACATATATTTTGTAGATATTATTGTGCTTAACAATATGCAATTTAGATTTCTGAAATAACTTGGTTAGTTTTCAAGTTATTGGGCTTAATAAGTGCAAAATTTAGAAAAAAATTGAAAAAAGGGCAATAACTCCCACATCAGCAGTCAGATCTTTTCCTAAATTTCAGGACAGGTACTTAATATGCTGATAACTTTCGATTTTTGCACAATTTTGATATCTTAAACCATTTTTGAGTTATTAGCAAAAAAAAATGAAATTTACGCCCTATGTTCTATTTTTAGCCACGACAGCCATGTTTTTTAACAAATCAAAAATATGAACGATAGATTTGTAGCATATAAGCTATTAAACAAGTGTGCCAAGTTAAGATGCAGTTGGTCTTACGGTGTCAGACAATTTAATCTTTGAAATTCAGGGGAAAAATAATGAAAAATGGTAAATTTTGTTGTTTTAAGGACAATAACTCCTAATAGAAAAGGTCCTACAGCTTTGACCTAAATATATGAAATGTAGATCTTGATGTGCTTGATCATTTGCAACTTAAAATTTTGAAATATCTTGTATAGTTTTTAAGATATATGGCTAAATAAGTGAAAAATTTTGAAAAAATCCAGAAAAAGGGCAATAACTCCTACATCAATTGTTGGATCTTCTTGAAACTTTCAGAGCAGGTAGATCTTCAGATGCTGATCACTTTTGTCTCCGATCAGAATTTTGATATCTGTAACCATTTTTGAGTTATTAGCAAAAAACTGCAAATTACCCCCTATGTTCTATTTTTAGCCATGACGGCCATATTTTTTGAAGAATCAAAAATCTGAATGATACGCTTGTAGCATTTATGCCATTAAACAACTGTGCCAAGTTTGGTTGAAGTTGGATGTATGTTGTCAGACAAGTTAATCTTTGAAATTCAGGGAAAAAGTAATGAAATATGGTAAATTTTGACACTTTAAGGGCCATAACTCCTAAAAGAAATGGTTCCACAGCTTTGACCTAATTACATGAAATGTAGATCTTAATGTGCTTAATCATATGCAATTTGAATTTTAAATATCTTGTATAGTTTTTAAGATATAGGGCTAAATAAGTGCAAATTTTTGAAAAAATCCAGAAAAAGGGCAATAACTCCTGCACCTGTTGTTGGATCTTCTTGAAAATTTCAGGGCAGGTAGATCTTGAGGTGCTGATCACTTTTACCCTCGCCAGAATTTTGATATCTGTCACCGTTTTTGAGTTATTTGCAAAAAACTGTATTTGATCCCCCTGTTCTATTTTTAGTAACAGCGGCCATGTTTTTTGACGTATCAAAAATCTGAACGCAAACTTTTTGCACAATACCCTAAGGAACAACCATATCAAGTTTGGCTGCATTTGGCCAAGCAGTTTCAGAGAAGAAGATGTTTGAAAAAAGCTAACGGACGACAGACGACGGACGACAGACGACGGACGACGGACGGACGCCGGACGCAAAGTGATGGCAATAGCTCACATGACCATTCGGGTCAGGTGAGCTAAAAAGGAGCCACAGGCCACCGTCGGGACCAGTTGAATCGCTTGAATCGGCCCTTCACTGCTTGCGTGCCAGTCCAAGGATTTGCTAGTTAATTAGTTATTGCTTTACTCCCAAGCATCACGATTTCGGCTATATTCGGGAGATGAACATGAAAGTGGTGATACAATGAACATGAAATGAGGATAGAGTGGAGGAAATGTGGACACAAGGCAAATCAGATAGGAGAGTTTTGACTGCCGTTGGAAAAAGGAGTGATGGGTAGGGACGGGAAATTTTACCGAGACCTGCAGCAGGGTTCTTTAACATAAGAGGAACGTGACATCTTTCCCAACACGGTGCACCGCTATGGTTTGCGGTCAGGTTTTCCGCATCATCGCCTGACGACTCCGCATCTCTCGATGTTAGTCAAGTCGATTTGTGAAAAAAATTCTCAAAAGATGGTAAAAGCATGAAATTTGGCATAGTGGTAGAACAAAGCATACTAAACAATATTAGCTATGGATCCAATTCAAAAAGTCAAAATGGCGGCCTTTTTCAAGATGGCCGCCAGATGGAATATAAAATTAAGAAATAAATCAAATAAAAATTCATTAAAAATTCTGCTTTGAAGATTAAAACATCAAATCATGTATAATAGCACTGCAAACTATTCTGAACAATGTATTATAAGATTGTTTGCCTTAAATTCAAAATGGCTGCCATTTTAAAGATAGCCGCCTCAAAACAGCATATATACCTACGAAATCATATCATATTTCATTAAGGTAAATTATGACCCCAAAAAGTTCAAATAACAATGTATATTTGCTAAATCAAATTGAATAAGATGTATAAATATAATCTTGATTCCGTTTTAAGATATCAGGCGGGAAGTATACGGGAATATACTGCATATCTAATCATTTCAATCTGATTGCAGTAAAATTGTGTTTAGATGTCAACGCTGTTTAATAAAGCATGGCAGAATTAATTTTATATTAATATTGGAACTATCAACTGAAAATGGTGTTTTTAAAGCCGACCTTTTGAAGAATTATATAAGCAATTTTTGCGGTGTCACTCTGTCTATCCTTATTTTTATCAATGTGTCCAGCCTGCTACATTTATGGACCCTATTAGGTATGACTCGACTTGAGCCATTTTACCCCCCCCCCCCCCCCAAATGGAGCATAGGCTACTGGCAATGCTTCTCAATCTTCCTCTGTCCTTTGAAAGTTGATGGATGCTGCTCCACATGTAACCATTCTCTAATATTTTTCTTGTATCTCCTATCTCCTCCATGTCAGTCTATGTATCCCTTTTTTTTCTTTTTCCTTGTTATGTCCATTGCAGGGCCTGTTTTTTTCCTTTGCGTAATGTGTTACCAAAGGGAGCGACCATACGGCGGATGGCTATGGTGAAATTTGAAAGAAAAAAAGGCAGGATGGCAAAAATCCAAAAATAAAAAGGCATGACATTACTTTGAATTTCAAGAAAGGCGGGCTTGAGTTTTTGACTGAAAAATAATTGTAGCTTTAAAAATTTTAGGGTGCGCGCGCAAAAGAAAATCCAGGCTTGGTCTTTTTCGAAAATAAAACGGCAGAGCATTTCCATAGCCCCTACCCTAATAAAAATCAAATGGTTGCTCCCTAGCCACTTCCACTTTCCCTTCTTTATTTCGAGAACAATAGGTGTTTTTTTTTGCCTGTTTTCGTTGGTCATTTTGTTAGGCGATCTTTTTGATGGATCATAGACATTTGTATCTGAATACCTGAAGTTTTTGCATGTTGGCCGTTGTGAGGCTCCATGTTTCTACACAGTACAGTAGTAGTGATTTAACCATAGCCCTGTATGCTAAATACAGATCTATGATTTATAGTTACTGCTTAAATTACTTAGCCTGGTCTTTCTAATTACTTGCGTTGATTTTCCATACTTTTCAGGCACTCCAAGGGCCGTTTCTTCATCTGTTGCACCAAAGTTGTTAAAATTAAAATGTTATTCTCTCAACATGGGTCATGTTATTTTTTTGGTGAGTGCATCTATTTCGCTGATATTGATGTTGTTTTTGTTAATTCTCATTATGATCTCCTCTCTTTTTATACACCGTACTATTGTTGTGAAGCTTTTCAACCAATTTAAAGATGCTTTCTTGCGTATGGTGGATTCCATTTCCTCTGGTGTGATTCTCAAATGATCCAATCAATCCATGGCCAAAAGAAACAAAGATAATTAAAAAAAAACAGCCATGTCCAAAAATTGGACGTTACACTCTTTACTTAGGTAGTAAAACACACTTCTAGGTATAACGTCAGAAACGTTCATAGCTTTGCAGCACATATGTGACTACCAATAACTATTCTAAAACTATTTTTAACCTTATAAACACTTATCATACATCGTTGAAATCCTCACATTCCATAGATTATCTTCCAGTTAGCTGTTACTTGCAAAAATAAGATCTATTCATTACAAACCGAAAACTCCGAAAACAGATTATACATGAAAAAACACTAAAATCTACACATTTTTACCATAATTCAAGCCTAGATTAGACTCAAACCTGCTCTAAATCCTCTATGATGCTATACATGCTCTGAAAGTACATAAACCTGGCTGTTTATTAAAAGTGAAAAACCTATACATCGACCGGCTTATTTTTTCAAGAAATGACGTCGATTTTTTTACCTTAAAAACAAGCATTAATAAAAACGTTCAAAAGATCGGTAAAATAAAAATGACACCATGCCGGAAAAGGGACTTCCGTTTTTTCGAATATTTTTGTATTTTGTCAATAATATCATCTCTGGAAGATTCCCTATCAGTTGAGCACACTTTCGTTACTAAATTATAAGGCATTCTTAATTTATAGCTACTTAAATTCGACCTTTGTATTTTACTTTAGAAATTCTAGGATGTCACTCTCCGAAACTAACTTGTAAACAAAACCGAACTGTGTCTTACTACCTTATATCTCGTGTGGGTGCACTACCTGACATTTCGTTCCTAAAACTGCACATATTTGTTATTGATGTAACAATACTGTTTGAAATTCCATAGATCTCAAGAAGTTTCTCAAAATGTCTTGATCAAGGGTATCAAAAGCTACCTCGAAGTCTATATAATAGATATAAAGGGAACTGTTTCATTGAATTAGCTGCTCGATGTGCAGGTTGACTATCTGTTCAATGCAAGGTTTTTCTTTTTTTTTCAATCTGCTTAGTGGTCTCACAGTTTTTTGTCTGAAGTTTAATACGACAAAGAATTATTATGTTAAGGATTTAATAACCAGTATGCTCTATAGTTTTTACAGTCGATTAAGCCTCCCTTTTTAACAACTTAAATTATGTATTCTTTTTCCAATCTTGTGGGAATTCCCCTGTGTAATGGGTTTGAGTATTTATGCTGTTTTTTAGGATTCAATTTAAATGATGACATAAATTCTGAGTCTGGCGTTGGTCATTTTTCATGGTCTTTGTGGCTTTGATATTTTCATTTAAGATGGAAATCAACGGTCTATATTAAGGTGGGCTGCAGAAAGCTGAGTATATGTCATTGTTTCAGGTGCTTGTATGACAATTTTCACATTTAAGGTTAGTGAGGACACCTGACCCCAAAAATAATGCCGAATTTAAAATATCCAATTCTTTTATATATAAGTATAAGGTCTATAGTCCCGTGCGGGGCCCGGGTGGCGAATAGGCCCGCAGCAGAGCCTAGCTTGTCGTAAGAGGCGACTAAGGGTCTTGGGATTCTGACATCGGGTCAGTGCACAGCCCACAGAGCGACCAAGTGTGTACCCTAGGTGGCTGAATAGGGTAGCCCTCGTCCGCGGGGGTTGTCAGGTCTATAATACGGAAACCCTGACCGCCGACCATAGTGGGCCAACGTGTGTGGAGAGTGCCACGCTTCATGCACGTAAAAGACCCCTTTGTGGACCGCCCAGTAGTGCACCACATAGGCTAAATTTTCCGCCCCTACCCACCTCTCCCCTTTTTTTCTGTGGTTCTTCAAAATTTACCGGTCCTTTGTTTCCCACCCCATCTCCATATTTCATTTATCATCATCATTTCATGTTCATTTTATCATCCTTTTCATGTTCATCGCCTGTAAATAACCTATATAGCGTTGCACGGGCGTAAAACACCAACTCACTCATTAGGTCTATACTTTATCTTGTGTAAAAATATTGGACCCCCTTTCCAGGCTTATTTTCGCAAAATTTGGGCTTAAAGTTTTCCCGAATTACAATGGATTATATAGGAAATGCCAAATGATTTGCATAAAATCATGTCGCAGAAAAAATCTACGAATTTAAATTTTTTTTTTTTATTTGATAAAAATCAATAAAATACAATATATTTTGAAACAAAACAATAAAAACTGGGGGTCACCAGCTTATTTTTCTTTCTACTATACAAATCTTTGTAGTTTTTTGGCCATTTTTCAAGTGGATAATCTCCCTTATTTTATTTGAAAATTGTATTTATGAAGAAATGGTTGATGTATTTGTGTAAAAAATAATTTATTTTGATTTATTTTTATGAAATGAAACTATTTAACACAAGTTTTAAGGTATTTGTGACATTTGCACTTGTTTTTTGCATTTTTAGATGTTTTTGGTCACATGACAGGTGTCCTCACTAACCTTAAATACTATTTTACTCCGATTAGCTATATATGTTAATATTTCTGTACACTCCCCGTCTGATATCTTCAAACAGAATAGAGATTCCTTTTACTCTTGTTTTAAATTTGTTTGAGCACTCATCTATTGCGTTAATTCATATTTGGGGGCAAAAATAACCTTGAATAAAACATGATTTCATAATGTAGATATATATATGCTATTTCTGAGGCTGTCATCTTTAAAATGACAGCCATTTTCAATATAAGGCACACTGTTTTCTACTATATTCTTTAGAATATTTTGCACTGCGGTCATGCACATGTGCTTATCTTCAAAGTACAATTTGTAATGAATTTTTATTTGATTTATTTCTTAATATTAGGCAGCCATCATGAAAATGGCCGCCATTTTGAAATTTCGAGTTGGGTCCATAGCTTATATTGTTAAGTATGCTGTTTTCTACAACCATGCCAAATTTCATGCTTTTACCATACTTTGAGTGAGTGAGTGAGTGAGTTGGTGTTTTACGCCCGTGCAACGCTATATAGGTTATTTACAGGCGATGAACATGAAAAGAGTGATAAAATGAACATGAAATGATGATGATAAATGAAACATGGGGATGGAATGGGAAACAAAGGACCGGTAAATTTTGAAGAACCACAGGAAAAGGGGAGAGGTGGGTAGGGGCGGAAAATTTAGCCTATGTGGTGCACTACTGGGCGGTCCACAAAGGGGTCTTTTACGTGCATGAAGCGTGGCAATCTCCACACACGTTGGCCCACTATGGTCGGCGGTCAGGTTTTCCGTATTATAGACCTGACAACCCCCGCGGACGAGGGCCACCCTATTAAGCCACCTAGGGTACACACTTGGTTGCTCTGTGGGTTGAGCACTGACCCGACGTCAGAATCCCAAGACCCTTAGTCGCCTCTTAAGACAAACTAGGCTCTGCTGCGGGCCTAATCGCCACCCGGGCCCCGCACGGGACTGGGAAAAAATTGGGTAAATGTTACTGATGACATATTCTAACATTAAAAAAAATGGTAAAAGTTACTGATGACATATTCTTTCATTTAAGACTATATCTCAAATTTCGCGAATTTTCCCTTTAAGGGAGTACGAGATTCAGAAATTGAACATTTTCGAGATCCTCGGCTTTTATCTATTCAAATGCATTTAAAAAATTTCAACATGTTTTCTTAATATTTGTTCAGAACTATTAAGAGAAGGTCAAAATAAACACCCTTTAACAATTTCATTCAACTCTAATTACAATTTCTATGTTAAAACAGAAGACGAACTTTCAATGTATTTCCTATGATAAATCTAGAGAAGTTTTTTCCCCGCCATATTTTTAGGTGCTTATATCTTGAAAACGGCTCCATGTTTTTGAAAACTTTTTTCATAAAGTCTAGCTATTTTGAGCTATTCTTTCCAAATTTTCTATTCTAAAAAACTTTTAATTACATAAAATATCAGGCTTGTACTCCCTTAATAGCATTTCTTGTTTTAGCACAATATTTTCTGTAAGCCTTGCGAATTCAAATGCTTCACCTTTTTTTATCTCTACTGAAGGCTGGGGGAAAGGACTATACTCATTTTCGCTCGTCCCGGTCGGGGCCGTGGAGGCGAATAGGGCCGCAGCATAGCCTAACTTGTCATAAACTTGGGATTCTAATTTCTGGTTAATGCTCAGCCCACCGTTGGCTGAATAGGATATCCAATGTCCGCATGGGGGTTGTCTGCTCTTTAATACGGACAACCTGACCGCTGACCATAGTAGACCAACGTGTGTTCAGCATGCCACACTTCATGCACGTAAAAAAACTTTGTGGGCCGCCAAGTAATGCGTCACCAAAGCTTCATTTTCTTACCCTTCATACCTCTCCCCTTTTACATTTCACGTTTATTTTTTCATCCCCTTAAAGTATATCACCTTCATCACACCACGTAATGTTGTTGGGGCGTAAAACACCAACTCACCCAATCATTAACGCTCTGGTTGTAAGTATGTGGATGAAACCCCAAACATCATTATGTCCTTCATTGACTGTTTAATAACCTTTTGACATCAAGAAATGATTCGAGGAAGTTTCTTCCCTGGGCGTGTACTTGATACAATACTAACTCGAGTTCATTGATCAAATTCCTCAGGTAATAACGATCCACTTTTCATCTATACTTGGTGCATCCTGATGTGTATCAAAAATAACATTCACTTATTGTCTTGCTACGGTTACTCGGAGACCCAGTTTTGAAAGCCTTCTTTCGGCATCATTACCATAAGAGATTACATAAAATGTGTGCTAACTCTCAGAAAAGCACAATGAATGCGTTTGGAAAGGTTTTCATCAGCGTCAGTACCTACAACGTTGATGTTGACCACATTTTTGCATGCATCGATGCTTCGTTACAGGAGTTTCAAAGAAAGTTTTGTTATACTAGATAGGATTTAACGCCCTTTTATACACACCTGGGTCATACATGGGGTCGAGTTTAATTGTGGGGATACCAGGGTGGCCATAGGGAACCACCGATCTATGGCAGGTAACTCACAAACCTTATCACATACAAGTGGGGATGTCCCTTTTCAGTAAATTAGAAACGGAGCTCGAACTTAGTGGTGATCCATCATATTAGTGTTACAATGATCCAGTTAGACAAAAATTGGAATAAGACAATTTGACCTTAAACTGAAATTACCTTATTTGTTCTATTTTTAGCTATGTTTGTTAGTTACTGAAAGATGGAAATTGTTCCCATGTCGTGGGTGACAGTAAAGAAAAACAGTGTTATGGCCTAACTTTAAATCCTCAACTAAACACAGAATTGCCGTCAAACAGGTCATTCATCCAGATCCCTCTTTCAAAAGATATCTTATCGTATTAAATATTAAAAGTTAGTAATAGAATACAAAGCGAACGTCATTATTGTGTCCCGGTATCGAAATCTGAATCTGAAAAAACTGCATTCTATGCTGGCAATTTAATACCAGTACATAAACAAGGGGTTGCACTTAGTAGTGCTAAGGATATCCAACTTGACAACTCAGAAAACAGGAAGTTAAATATAGCAAAAACTATATCTTCCACATCAAATGAAGGAAAGCTTTGAAAACTGTCAGTCATAAGGGTTACATTTATAATAATGTTTAAAATGACGAAGGAGGCAGTTATGTGAAAGAACCAGAAGAGACCTCATGCATTTCTATTTTCTATATGTACACATGTACATCACACATGAAAAACCTGAACATTTTACAAGCAAACCTTTTGACCTGAACACAAACTTCAATACTCTGAAGAATCAATGAAAAACTGTAAAGTAGAATCCAACTCGGCTAATCCTAATTAGGTTACGATTCACAAAATCAATCATACTTATTTAAAATGAAATAAAAAATAATGGTACTTTTGTACATGTATACCATGTGTCAACACATTGTAGCCGTTACTTATAATGTACATGTATTCTTGTTTTTCTATCAATCTAGGTGTGAACTCTTGTAAGCAACATATTTTTTTATATTTATCTGTAAATGTTTACTGAAGTCATTTTATCTTTCAATTTATCAGTGCATAAGCTGATGGTTTGTTTGATGTAGGGGTAGAGTCATGGGCTGTACTAGTTTGGGCGTTTATTACGGTTCCTGGGGCGGTTTTAACTACAAAACCTGACCATTGCAATGGAATAGATTTACCAGGAATGCCAGTAGTAAATATTGAAACATCAAACTGTTCATGTTTAGGTGTGAATTCGTTAAGTAGTCCAAGCACTATCCGATTAGATCCTCCAAATGCAGACACAAACCTTTCAACAATGCAGTATTCTGACACATCCCAATAAAAAGATCTACTTATGGTGAAGATTATCAAAGAAATTTAAAAACAGTACAGACAGTCTTGCACAGTAAAAAAGAAGTTCACGTCACCCTTGTGAAAGAAACTGGCAATCCAAGAGACAGTTATGCTATTCTTATATAAGCACATATAGATGCACAGGTCATTCCACTTGGATACATGTATGTTGGCTTACAGCACATTCCCAAAGTAACAGCAGCTATAAGAGACAATGTTATTGTGAAGACCTTAGTTAAAAATGTAACTTCGTGGTATGTTAAAAACATTGGACAGAGAAAGTTGCATGGTTTCCTGCTTTTAACTAAGACAGGTAGTTGGCTTCCAGATTTTTCAGACAATGTTTATAATTCAGAGTTGTAACTTTTGCTACTTTGTAGTTTAAATGTTTGTAAAATTTAATATTTTTATGTATCTGAGTCTGACAATCAGACAAATAAATTTCAAAGGTTAGCACATGTATGGTTAATCTGCACATGTATAGCGCGTCAGGCGTAGCAAGATTTATTGTCTGGAACTTTGTTGTCATTTGTATTTCGAACACACGTGAAGGTTAGCACTGCTGGTGGAGTTTAAATTCCCCGAGGTTAGCCCGCTCCGGCACCAACACTTTTGAGTTGGAGAATACATCAAAGCTTTAAATTATCCGTCTAAATTTCAAAACTGTCTAAACCCTAAGGTTCTTCCTTCCCCAGACATAGGTTGAATATCTTAGTAATAATTTGGTTCCCCAGTTTGGTATTTTTGGTTATACTGTTCTATGCTCTTCATATTCATACAGTGTTTGGCATTTTCAATATTTTTGGTAGAGCGCCTCTGATGAGTCTTGAATAGACGAAACGCGCGTCAGGCGTAGCAAAATTTATTGTCTGGAACTTTGTTGTCATTTGTATTTTAAGTTGATGCTTGACAGTGTTTGTGCATTGCTCATTAGTCAAGTCGATTTGTGAAAAAAATGCTCAAAAGATGGTAAAAGCATGAAATTTGGCATAGTGGTAGAACAAAGCATACTTAACAATATTAGCTATGGACCCAATTCAAAAAGTCAAAATGGCGGCCTTTTTCAAGATGGCCGCCAATTAAGAAATAAATCAAATAAAATTCACTAAAAATTCTGCTTTGAAGATTAAAACATCAAATCATGCATAATAGCACTGCAAACTATTCTGAACAATGTATTATAAGATTGTTTGCCTTAAATTCAAAATGGCTGCCATTTTAAAGATAGCCGCTTCAAAACAGCATATATAACTACGAAATCATATCATATTTCATTAAGGTAAATTATGACCCCAAAAAGTTCAAATAACAATGTATATTTGCTAAATCAAATTGAATAAGATGTATAAATATAATCTTGATTCCGTTTTAAGATATCAGGCGGGGAATGTACGGGAAAATACTGCATATCTAATCATTTCAATCTGATTGTGGTAAAATTGTGTTTAGATGTTAACGCTGTTTAATAAAGCATGGCAGAATTAATTTTATATTAATATTGGAACTATCAACTGAAGATGGTGTATTTAAAGCCGACCTTTTGAAGAATTATATAAGCAATTTTTGCGGTGTCACTCTGTCTATCCTTATTTTTATCAATTTGTCCAGCCTGCTACATTTATGGACCCTATTAGGTATGACTCGACTTGAGCCATTTAACCCCCCAATAGAGCATAGGCTACTTACTGGCAATGCTTCTCAATCTTCCTCTGTCCTTTGAAAGTTGATTGATGCTGCTCCACATGTAACCATTCTCTAATATTTTTTCTTGTATCTCCTATCTCCTCCATGTCAGTCTATGTATCCCTTTTTTTCTTTTTCCTTGTTATGTCCATTGCAGGGCCTGTTTTTTTCCTTTACGTAATGTGTTACCGGAAGGAGCGACCATACGGCGGATGGCTAGGGTGAAATTTGAAAAAAAAGGCAGGATGGCAAAAATCCAAAAATAAAAAGGCATGACATTACTTTGAATTTCAAGAAAGGCGGGCTTGAGTTTTTGACTGAAAAATAATTGTAGCTTTAAAAATTTAAGGCCTTGGTCTATTTCGAAAATAAAACGGCAGAGCATCTCCATAGCCCCTACCCTAATTAAAATCAAATGGTTGCTCCCTAGCCACTTCCACTTTCCCTTCTTTATTTCGAGAACAATAGGTGTTTTTTGGCCTGTTTTCGTTGGTAATTTTGTTAGGCGATCTTTTTGATGGATCATAGACATTTGTATCTGAATACCTGAAGTTTCTGCATGTTGGCCGTTGTGAGGCTCCATGTTTCAGCACAGTACAGTAGTAGTGATTTAACCATATCCCTATATGCTAAATACAGATCTATGATTATAGTTACTGCTTAAATTACTTAATTAGCCTGGTCTTTCTAATTACTTGCGTTGATTTTCCATACTTTTCAGGCACTCCAAGGGCCGTTTCATCATCTGTTGCACCAAAGTTGTTAAAATTAAAATGTTATTCTCTCAACATGGGTCATGTTATTTTTTTTTTTTGGTGAGTGCATCTATTTCGCTGATATTGATGTTGTTTTTGTTAATTCTCATTATGATCTCCTCTCTTTTTATACACTGTACTATTGTTTTGAAGCTTTTCAACCAATTTAAAAATGCTTTCTTGCATATGGTGGATTCCATTTCCTCTGGTGTGATTCTCAAATGATCCAATCAATCCATGGTCAAAAGAAACAAAGAAAATTTAAAAAAAAACAGCCATGTCCTAAAACTGCACATATTCTTTATTGATGTAACAATACTGTTTGAAATTCCATAGATCTCAAGAAGTTTCTACAGAATGTCTTGATCAAGGGTATCAAAAGCTACCTCGAAGTCTATGTAATAGGTATAAAGGGAACTGTTTCATTGAATTAGCTGCTCGATGTGCAGGTTGACTATCTGTTCAATGCAAGGTTTTTCTTTTTTTTCAATCTGCTTAGTGGTCTCACAGTTTTTTGTCTGAAGTTATTTTAATACGACAAAGAATTATTATGTTAAGGATTTAATAACAATTATGCTCTATAGTTTTTACAGTCGATTAAGCCTCCCTTTTTAACAACTTAAATTATGTATTTTTTTTTCAATCTTGTGGGAGTTCCCCTGTGTAATAGGTTTGAGTATTTATGCTGTTTTTTAGGATTCAATTTAAATGATGACATAAATTCTGAGTCTGGCATCGATGTCAGGGCTGCCCCATTCAACCACCTGGGGCACACATCCCAGTCGCTTCGTGGTCAAAGCGGCCTGACCCCGATGTCAGGTTTCTGAGCGCTCTTTAGTGGACTTTTACCGACAAGCTTAGCGCTGCTGCGGGCCTATTCGCCTCCCGGGCCCCGCACGGGACGTTGGAAGAAATGAGACAGTATCTAACTTGAGAAGTAAACTAGGACGTCTTTTTTCAGAACTGGGTGGAATGAATTTTCAGTTCTTTGTGGCCAAATGATACCTTTTTCAGGTTGAGATGAAATATGTATACTGGTTTTGCTACGAATTCTGACTATGTACAAACAAAACGCTTCCAGGAGCCTGAATCTCTCACGAGACTGAATGGCCTATTAAGTTGATTGCTTGATAGTTGTAATTTATGTACAATGACTGACCAAACTCAGACAAAGTTTTAAAAGTTGTAAAAAGTCTAACCCAACGCAATATAAGTTGAATCAATTGTAATAAGTGTTTATTTTTATTAATTCATTTTATTTTTAATTTACGGAGTTGTATTTCACTTATTCTAGAATTATTAATAATATATAAGAAATCATCAAAGAGATAGATGGAAGGAGAATGTATATATAAATACAAAAAAGTCAAAACTCACACTTTACAAGACAAAACAGTGTATGGTGCTACATAGCTACAATAATGTAGCTCCTTTGACATCTTAGATTAGGCGGAGCTACAATGCAGTCCCATTACTCGTAATGGAGCAAATCGAATTTCTTTCTCCAACTCAAACAAAGCCTCAAGATGGTTCAAAATACCAATAACACTCTGAATAACATTGAGGTTAATAAAAATTTTGGTCGAAAGTCACAGGTAAATATTTATTTGTTAAAAAACCAACATTTTCAAATTTCTGATCCTGAACTTCATTATAAGGTTCAGGATCAAGATCCTTCAAAAATTGATATTTTCACGAAATTCTTTTCAACTGCGTTTAGCTATATGTCGGAAAAATTTAGACTGAAGTAGTCATTAAAATACTATACCAAATTTGACGTCTAATTCACTGAATAGCGCCCGGTGTGATTTCGCTTTCGGCGTTGCTCCGTTATGAGCAATGGGACCGCAATGTAGCTCCGCCTAATCAAAGGAACTACATTATTGTAGCTAGCACAGGATATACTGAGGAGTGCCCTACTTCAATATAAAAAGAAATGCAAACGTACCCCTTGTGTGCTCACTTATCATCCATCTCTCAAGAGCACATTCAGTACCATTCGTGAGCATTGGCAATCTATAGAAAAAATCCCAAATAATCCAGAATCTTTCCAGAGCCTTCCGTTGTTGCATTCAAGCAACCTAATAGTCTCTGTTATCTGTTGGTTCGAGCAGAGATTTCCAAGCCTAACACTTCTGTAGGCTCCAATCAGCCTTGTCGTAGCAAACGCTGTAAATGCTGCCAACATATGCAATCCTCGTCCACATTTTCAAGCAATGTCACAAACAAACAGTTCAAAATCGTTTCCACTCTCAACTGTAAGAGTACGAATGTAATTTACATTCTCGAATGCTCAGTTTGTGGCTTGCAATATGTGGGCGAGTCGAAACAGCCATTTCACAAACGACTGAATGGACACAGAAGTGACTTGACCAAAAAGGATTTTCTGCCTGTAAGCCAACATTTTAGGTTACTCGATCACAGCCTCAAAGATTTCGATAGTATGAAAATACTTATTATCGAACATAACTGTGATTGGAGAGACTCTGAACGAGAGGCCAGAGAGAGTTTCTGGATAAAAGAACTCCGCGCAATCCATCCGAAAGGAATAAATAGAAAACATTAAATCAATCAATCACTATCCACTGTAGCTACAATAATGTAGCTCCTTTGACATCTTTGATTGGGCGGATCAAAGAATATCACAGGAGCTACATTATTGTAGCTATATCCACTGATGTCTCATAAAGTTTAAGATCTACAGTGATGACGTATCTTCTCATTAATGATGTTAAAATATGCAAGTGACGATTATAAACAAACTGTTATCGTAGTGAGTTGTTTGAACGATACCGTTTACATTTGAAAGTGTAAAGTTTTTGGTTTTTTTTTGACACTGATGAAGGCCATCTGTTGGTCGAAATATTTGTCATTATAATTTTATTACAATATCATTATTGTATCGTTGCATAATCCTCTAGACTTATATAATATTTTGTTTATGTAGCATCGTCAATTTGATTGTCGATCCGATACTTAATAAGTTAGCTGGCTGGTAGCTTCCTGACCCCCTTACGTCTTTCTGTTTCAATTCGTAAGTGATGGGAACTTATACGAAATTTACACATAATTTGTCGCTCTTCAAAATTTTTAATGCTTAAATATTTCTATTTTTGAAAAGTGTTTTTGAAAGAAAAGTAAGTATCTAATTTTCCATCACAGTTGTCTTTCTAATGAAACCGTGAATTCATGAAGAACCATATTAATTTTTCCATGATATTTTTCTTTATTTTATATATTGAGTTTTAAACCTGGTTTAACCCACCATTTCGTTTGAAATGCCTGTACCAAGTCAGGACCATTGCGATCCGCCAATTCTCCGGTATGACTGATTCGTTTTTGTCATTTTCTCTGGACTATGAGATTGATCATTCAAGTTCGGTAGTTTTGTTATTACCTTTATTTAAATGAAAAAAGATTCATCTAAACCAAGGGTTTTTAGAAGAAGAGGCATACCATGTAATTACATTTTTATTATGCAAATCCTTATTACATTCAAAAGCATCTTGTAACAAATTTGATTCACAATGGTGTAGGCGGTGAAAATAACATGAAATACTTGCAATTATATTAAAGTATAAGGGAAATTGCCCTAATTCGGACAAAATTGCAATGTTTGTACTCTTGCTATTCACCCCAAGTATGTATTTGCAAAATTAAATATTAATTTTATCAGTTATATTATTTTGGTATATTATTTCTAAAATATTTCAGGCCTCTTTTTTTACAAGCAGCTGAGTTTGTTTTAAAGATGCCCCATTTTTAAGACCCATATAATGCTATAGATTTTACTGTGTGGTCAAATAAATGAACATTTGTTTTTATACTTGCTGGAGATCCAGACAAGCATTTACCCAATTTAAATGAGGATTTAAGAGATTTATTGTATAGTTCTTCTTTTGTGTGGTTAAATAAACCACTTGATTGGAAAATTATTCCTAGATATTTATATTTATTAACACATTCTATTTGTTCACCATCAAAGTAAAAGTTTCTTTTATGTGACGACAAGCTTTGTTTACTAATATGGAGTAGGCATTGCCTAAATGCGAGCATAGCTAAAGGGACTACGTATTGTTCGGTTTTATTTGTTATCTTTTCTTTTGTATATAATTTAATTTCCAATATTTCCATTTGCTTATTTTGGGGCGAGATGGTATGGGGCGAATACGTTAGTTTCGTACGTGCATATAACCAAGACGAAACGAGCAGCTTATGCGTATTTATTATTTTAAGAATATCATTTTCTTGTAAAAAGCGCAATTTATTATTTTTTTAAGCATTATTTCTTTTCTTATAAATTATTTTAACATTCACTCCGGTCCTGTAAAAATAATAACCCTTTCCGGACCATAAAAAATCTAAATCAGCATTAGCAAATTTCTCGCGGAAACAAATACCGTAGAGCTCTCCGCTCGAGCGGGCACTTCGTGCCCGCTTGCGAGCTATGCTCGCTATTAAAATTTTAGTTTTATTTAAATTAACTGTGACACCAAATATCACAATATGTTTTAAGTACATCTAATCTTCTCTGAAGACCCTGAGGAGAATGAGCAAGTATCACAATATACAGTCCCGTGCGGGGCCCGGGTGGCGAATAGGCCCGCAGCAGAGCCTAGCTTGTCGTAAGAGGCGACTAAGGGTCAGTGCTCAGCCCACAGAGCGACCAAGTGTGTACCCTAGGTGGCTGAATAGGGTGGCCCTCGTCCGCGGGGGTTGTCAGGTCTATAATACGGAAACCCTGACCGCCGACCATAGTGGGCCAACGTGTGTGGAGAGTGCCACGCTTCATGCACGTAAAAGACCCCTTTGTGGACCGCCCAGTAGTGCACCACATAAGCTAAATTTTCCGCCCCTACCCACCTCTCCCTTTTTTCCTGTGGACGTCAAAATTTACCGGTCCTTTGTTTTCCACCCCATCCCCATATTTCATTTCATTTATCATCATCATTTCATGTTCATTTTATCATCCTTTTCATGTTCATCGCCTGTAAATAACCTATATAGCGTTGCACGGGCGTAAAACACCAACTCACTCACTCACTCATCCTTTTCATCGCCTGTAGATAACCTATATAGCGTTGCACGGGCGTAAAACACCAACTCACTCACTCACTCCAAGGCTACCTCTCACTTGTTTAGCCAAAGATGCTGTTAACTCCTGTATTAGGTTGGTTCGGATAACCCTAGTTAATCTCCTCAATTCTTCTTTGATATCGTATTTAGAGGGGTGTTCTATCATTTATAATTAGTTAAACTTTTACGGCCTCTTAAATGTGTTATATAGAGCTGTTAGAACGGGATTGTTGTTTAGATGCACATTGTCAAAAAACATGTCCATGAGACGGAAACAGTGAATTACTTTGATCTTGAAGAATCTTGAAGCTGCGTTAAAGATACAGTTATTCGCTTCATTAATAGAATCGTGAGGTTGTCTCTTCTACCCATGAGTTTAGTAAATAGATTTGTGCTTTGGGCCAACATTTAACTGTAGTGTTAGATAAGTAGATGAGTTTTACTCTACTAGTATTTGACTTCCGTGCGGAACCGGGTGTGAAAAGAATAGTCCCGCAGCCACCCGTAAAGCTTGTTGTCAATAGCAACTAAACGGGTCAACATGTTTGCCGAGTTTTGCGACCAGTGTCGGGGGAAAACGGGATCTTTGTCCTTACTTCTCCTAGATAGGCAGAGAGATTTGACTCGGTCTGATCAATCGGTTGTTCACGCCAAGCCCTTTGAAGCATCATCTTAATTTATTTCAATCTTACTGTTTTTGACATTTGAAAATTTAATTTGACTTCATTTATGTTTTACAGAAGGCGGTGGCTCATGGGTCAACCGTGTGGATGTTATTAAAATGTAACTTAGTTTAAAACATATTTATTTACCCTGGATTGGGAAACAAGCTTAATGCTTATATTAATCCCTCTCCAGCTAGCAGATTGCGAGTGTGGCTTTTGTAGCGGCCCCCATTGAGCCTTCTCTTATCTCTTGATATGTAAGAAGCAGAGGTACCAATGGAGTATCCGAATGTCAAAAGTCCGAAAGGGCAGAGACAAAACCAGTAAACACCAACAAGAACAGGACAAAAACAGACAACATGTTAAACATGGAAACACAAAACAACTGAATATCAATCAACAACGCGAACTTCAGTCAAAACAAGAGTGAACTCAGGTGCTCTGGAAGAGTAAGCAGTTCCTGCTTGCTATAGCACACCCGTCGCGTTGCCAATAGTCCAACCGGCTTGTCAAATCCGGTAAAGGAAGACAAATCAACACCCTATGACAAACCAACATCTGTACTCATCTGAGAGATCGAAATCCCATATTTGTCTATAAGTGCATGATGTCTTCCGTAAAATTTCTTGAGTGAAGACCGCAATCGAGGAGCAACACAACCCTGTGTGAGAAATTTTTGTGTCAGACGTGTCGCTCTGCGTCCCGTGCGGGGCCCGGGTGGCGAATAGGCCCGCAGCAGAGCCTAGCTTGTCGTAAGAGGCGACTAAGGGTCTTGGGATTCTGACGTCGGGTCAGTGCTCAGCCCACAGAGCGACCAAGTGTGTACCCTAGGTGGCTGAATAGGGTAGCCCTCGTCCGCGGGGGTTGTCGGGTCTATAATACGGAAACCCTGACCGCCGACCATAGTGGGCCAACGTGGATGGAGAATGCCACGCTTCATGCACGTAAAAGACCCCTTTGTGGACCGCCAAGTAGTGCACCACATAGGCTAAATTTTCCGCCCCTACCCACTTCTCCCCTTTTCCTGTGGTTCTTCAAAATTTACCGTACCTGTGTTTCCCACCCCATCCCATACTTCATTTATCATCATCATTTCATGTTCATTGTATCATCCTTTTCATGTTCATCGCCTGTAAATAACCTTTATAGCGTTGCACGGGCGTAAAACACCAACTCACTCACTCACGTGTCGCTCTGCTAAGGAAATCGATGTAAGTCGATGTAACTTTGGCCTTGATATTCTTTTTTATTATTTTCAGAATTGTGCATAAAAGTTCTATGAAATTATAGCAGCATCACAGGAAATAGACATACAGCTGACTGGTGAACAGGGTGCCACTGACACAAAAGTGCCTCCTATGAGATATTAGGCACTTACAAAATGTTGTATACAAAATTGTATAGCATCCTGTTCTCTGAAGAGCCACATTTTTGTTTTGTATTATGTCTGCCACCTTTTTAGCTCACTTGTTACCATCACTTGGCGTCCGTAGTCGTCAGTCGTCTTCTGTCGTCCGTTAATTTTGTTTCAAAAATCTTCTCCTCTGAAACTATTTAACAGACTTCAATAAAACTTGGTAAGATTGATCCTGAATATGTCCTGCATGGCCAATGATACTTAAAATAGACCAGGGGGTTAGACTACTATTTTTGGCTTGTAAATCAATAAGTATAATAAGAGATGGATGAAATCTGATGCCACCTTACTGCTTCAGCATCAAAAGTTCTACAAAAGTCTCCATTTGGTCGTCAAAGTTGTCAGATGATCACTTACAGGGGTTACGGCCCCTTGAAGGTGAAAACTAGCGTTTTTTTTCATGTTTTTGGCTTATAGATTGAAAACTATTGAAGATAGATAAGACATAATGAAACGAAACGATCGTAATGCGTTTTAATATAAAATGGTTTTTTTTTTTAACTTTCTTCTTACTTTTATTTAATGGATAAAGACTTCAGTATGCTTTTTTGATTGGATTTTCACGAAATATTTATATATATAGTTGGTTTATACAATTACAATTTTTAGTTTCAGAAGCATGCTTCTTACATTAGAATTATGGTTGTCCCCTCAACCTGCGCCTCGCCTCTATCATCACCTCCTAAAAACCTGAAGGAAAAAGGCTGTTTAAGAACAGGGTCTTGCAGAAATTTAGGACGCTATCAATTTATGATCTGTAAAAAATCAAAATTAAAATCGTTATTTCAAAAAAAAAATAAACAAATCAATAATTTTGTTTATTATCAAAATTAGATGAGTATATAACAAGCATAAGCTCAATAGACAAAATAAAATGCCCCTTCTCGCAATTTTGGACGGACGGACAGAACCGAACACTGTATGCCCCCTTCTTTCGTATATGTGGCATAAATATTCCATGATATGGAAACCTGATTTAGAATATCAAATGTCAAATAGCTGAGAAAACAAATGTATCGAAAGCCAAAAAATGAATCCATGCCAGTGTTTTAAAATTCGGATTGATCAATTATTGATGAATTCCTAAAATACAAGTCTCGTCGGTCCGATAATAAAGTGTTGAAGAATAAATTATTAAACATAACATTGATCTCTAATAGATAATTCAAAATACGGTAAAATACCACAGACTTAAATTTTATCTTAACTACAACCCCCCCCAAAAAAAAAAAACAAACAAACAAAAACATATCCACAATCAAAGACGCAATTGGTAACGTAGATTCTGAAATAAGGCGTTAATTGAAATAGATAAAGCACATTTCTATATTTGACTATAACATACATTCAGTGAGTGAGTGTGAGTGATTGAGTTGGTGTTTAACGCCCGTGCAACGCTATATAGGTTATTTACAGGCGATGAACATGAAAAGGATGATAAAATGAACATGAAATGATGATGATAAATGAAATATGGGGATGGGGTGGGAAACACAGGGACGGTAAATTTTGAAGAACCACAGAAAAAGGGGAGAGGTGGATAGGGGCGGAAAATTTAGCATATGTGGTGCACTACTGGGCGGTCCACAAAGGGGTCTTTAACGTGCATGAAGCGTGGCACTCTCCACACACATTGGCCCACTATGGTCGGCGGTCAGGGTTTCCGTATTATAGACCTGACAACCCCCGCGGACGAGGGCTACCCTATTCAGCCACCTAGGGTACACACTTGGTCGCTCTGTGGGCTGAGCACTGACCCGACGTCAGAATCCCAAGACCCTTAGTCGCCTCTTACGACAAGCTAGGCTCTGCTGCGGGCCTATTCGCCACCCGGGCCCCGCACGGGACACATACATTCAGTAGGTTTTGAAGTATGTTTTGTACTAACAGATTTATACTTTTAATTGAATCATACTGTTTCAACAGTACTTTTTTACAGAGCGACCAAGTATGTACCCTAGGTGGCTGAATAGCCAATATGAATATACACTTTTAAAATACCAAGCCCTCCAAATGAAAAGTACAAAAATACAAAAAACAAGACTCAAATGAGATACTCTTTGTCCATAAGTATAGCGAAGAAATTCGCTATCTATCTCTTTTTATTAAAAAAAAAAACATTTATAGTGATGTCCTTAGTTTTATCTTAGGTGTATGGAGCGACCTTTGAGTGTCTTGTATCACCAATACATCATTTACTAAAATCGCATATGGTGATAATCCTCGAATGCTGTATTCGAATATCCAATCGAATGAATCATCCTACAAAAATAAAATATTACATATATAGAAGCAAGCGATGTGCAACAAAAACAGAATATTTTTATACTCAGAGCAGGATAAAATCTATCTTTTAGTCAAACCCGCTTCAATACATCACGTGACCATTTTTTTATTGTAAAAATTCGCCCTATATTAAAAAAAGGGAGAAAAGAGTTGGAAATGAAGATAATTGTGTAGATTCTAGTTGTTCTGGTTTGCCAAAATGTCTCCCTTGCACATGAAGAAGTAAATGTAGCAGATTGCTATAATACTGACGATCTAAGAATGGTGGTAGACTGTGGAGGAGTACACTCACAGAATAATGTAGATTGGTATTTCGTAGGGGAAGTTGAAGAGTCTACTGTGCAGATGTATTTTAACAACCTCAAGATCCCAGTTAGATAGAAGATATGTTGCGGTCGTAGCATGCTGCGCCCGGCGTAGCTTTTTTTAAACAGGTAAAATCGTTTACCTGTGGAAATCAATTAACCAACTCCTATAAATAGGAATGTCACCTTTGCTACCGTAGGCTTTAGACGACTACTAGCTATATTATTTGAATCCTAACGTTATTCACCACGACACGTTGACTGCAATTATATTTCCGAGAAAATCAGACTCGGAGTCAGACTGGTCCCGTGCGGGGCCCGGGAGTCGAATAGGCCCGCAGCAGCGCTAAACTTGTCGGTAAAAGTCCACTAAAGAGAGCTCAGAAACCTGACATCGGGATCAGGCCGCTTTGCCCACAAAGCGACTGGGATGTGTGCCCCAGGTGGTTGAATGGGGCAGCCCTGACATCGAGAGATGCGGGGTCGTCAGGCGATAATGCGGAAAACCTGACCGCAAACCATAGCGGTGCACCATGTTTGGAAAAATGTCACGTTCCTCGCACGTTAAAGAACCCTGCTGCAGGTCTCGGTAAGAGTAGGACCCGTAGGATCCCCATGCAGGAGGCTAAATTTCCCGTCCCTACCCATCACTCCTTTTTCCAGTGGCAGTCAAAACTCTCCTACCCGATTGGCCTTGTGTCCCCATTTCCTCCACTCCATCATGTTCATTGTATCACCACTTTCATGTTCATCTCCCGGATATAGCCGAAATCGCGCTGCTTGGGAGTAAAGCAATAACTAACTAACTAACGGAGTCAGACTGTGACAACGCGGATATACCTAGTTGAAAAGATGCGACGTCAAACATTTTTTATCTCAGCAAAGGTGTACCAAAGGGGTAATAAGTATCATAAAACCGTGAAGACAAAGACAAAACCGGCAGACAAAAAATCATCACAACAAAACAAACCACATAAAAACATAAAACACACACACATAACAACAAAACCGCATTCAGCAACGCGAACTCAAGTCGAAACGAGAGTGAACTCCGGTGCTCCGGAAGAGTAAGCAGCTCCTGCTTGCTATAGCACACCCGTCACGTTGCCAAAGATCGATTAAGTGTTGGTCAAATCCGGAAAGGATGACATTACAAAACTCTATGTCAAACCTTCATCTGTGCTCATCTGAGAGATAAAAATCCTGTATTTGTATTTTTTGAAAAGGAGGCTAGGGAGATAAGTGGTTTTTCAAATTTAGAAGAAGGGAAGGGATGAAAATGCCCCTCGAGCCAAAAAAAGCCGGATCGGCTAAAGTAAATTCGCCAAAAGCCCTGGGCAAGGTTCTGGTAAAAACAAGAAAGAGAAAGCTCCCATGAAGAGAAAGGTTGTTATAATGGACGATACTGGTCCGGGTCTGTCTTCTGGTAAGAAGAATCTTGTAACAAGTCAAAGCTACTCTAGGCCATTAACAACATTTGTATCGCAACAAACTAGCAACTCAGCCTATGTTTTCTACACAAACGAACGTTAGTGGTGGATATCATATCAGAACAGTCGACACCTGCAGCTGTTATTACGTCTAGTCCAATTTACCGAATCCTACCATTTCAAATCCCAATAAATCCGACATCCATTCTCAACCTCATTGGCAATAGTTTTTGAAAAGACTAAGCTGTTCCATTTTAAGGTACTGCAAACTGAAAAGAGATTGATAAAGATAATTTCAATAATTTCAACTTGCTTTTACTTTATGTATCTATCACATATACATACTTTCGAGTTCTTAAAGAAAACTATCCCAACAATCCTTGTCTTTGTCATTTTTAAAAAATCCTTTGCTTTCTATTGATCTGCACCAAATCTGTCAATATCTATGGTATCATAGTTTGGAGGAAGATATTACAAGTTCTCCAAACAACATGATTTTAATTCAAAATCGCCTGTTTCTACCCATAGCTACAAAATTATAATAATTACTTTTCTAAATGACTTTCACATATTATGAATAGATTTTATCAATTGATCACTGCATGAAAAAATGTCTTTTGGTGCAAACAAAAGATGAGCAAAATACTACATTTAGCTTATCTTTTATCATTTTTATTTGGCTTTTAGAAAAAAATTAAATATACAAAATGTCATCTTTTTGGTCACCTTTTGAACTAATAAAAGTTATCTAAATGACCCACTTTTGTGTACCAACAAAATATATTTGAAATGTGAACTTTTGTCAATATATGAAAGCTAACAAAACAATACCTTTTTAATGCCTAAAAGATAATAAAAGTGTACATTTTGTTGAATTTCCGATTTAAAAAAATGTATTTTTTTTTTACCACAAAAGATTTAAAATGTCATCTTTTAGATTTACAAAAGAGCATAGATTGGTTTTCTTTTTACAAAATGTAATTTTTCACCACAAAAGATGTAAAATGTTGTCTTTTAGATTGATCAAAAGCGAACATTTTGGTATTTTTCATTACCAAATGTATGTAAATTATTGCCTTTTGAAATGTTTGTATACCAAGGTTTAATTTATTTCCTGTTTAACCATCCAAAAACATTTTCTGTCACCCAAGAGAATTTGGAATCCTAGGAAACGTTTATTGAAACCACATTACGTAACTGTACACAAGGATGCTTGCTATTATAATTCGTCCCGTGCGGGGCCCGGGTGGCGAATAGGCCCGCAGCAGAGCCTAGCTTGTCGTAAGAGGCGACTAAGGGTCTTGGGATTCTGACGTCGGGTCAGTGCTCAGCCCACAGAGCGACCAAGTGTGTACCCTAGGTGGCTGAATAGGGTAGCCCTCGTCCGCGGGGGTTGTCAGGTCTATAATACGGAAACCCTGACCGCCGACCATAGTGGGCCAACGTGTGTGGAGAGTGCCACGCTTCATGCACGTAAAAGACCCCTTTGTGGACCGCCCAGTAGTGCACCACATAGGCTAAATTTTCCGCCCCTACCCATCTCTCCCCTTTTCCTGTGGTTCTTCAAAATTTACCGGTCCTTTGTGTCCCACCCCATCCCCATATTTCATTCATCATCATCATTTCATGTTCATTTTATCATCCTTTTCATGTTCATCGCCTGTAAATAACCTATATAGCGTTGCACGGGCGTAAAACACCAACTCACTCACTCACTCACGCTATTATAATTCCGTTGAACGATTGTATTTATCCAAAAGACAAAATGCCACATCTCGCAATTTAGGACGGTGGACAAATGATTGAACCAGAACACCCTTTGTAGATGGGGAATTCTATAAAATGCAACCAGCTGACACTGTTTTATTTCAAAAAAGATTTACATATATCTTATAAAATCGGAAGTTGATCATCTATACATAACTGCAACCAATTTTTATACGACCGCAAAAAATTGCGGACGTATAATGGTATGATGCTGTCGTCGTCGTCGTTGTCGTTGTCGTTGTTGTCGCCGTCTGTTAACTTTAGTGTATACACGATAACTTTAGTTCTAGTTATCCAAATGCAATGAAATTTGACAATGATATTTCTTACCATTAAAGGATGGATGGGATTGATTTTGGGAGTCCCCCCTTTTTTCGTTTGGAAATTAAGGGCCAAAAAGGGCCAAAATTGTAACTTTTTTGTTTGTTCTTACAATAACTTTTTCAAAATCTTCTCTCCCGTGCGGGGCCCGGGTGGCGAATAGGCCCGCAGCAGAGCCTAGCTTGTCGTAAGAGGCGACTAAGGGTCTTGGGATTCTGACGTCGGGTCAGTGCTCAGCCCACAGAGCGACCAAGTGTGTACCCTAGGTGGCTGAATAGGGTAGCCCTCGTCCGCGGGGGTTGTCAGGTCTATAATACGGAAACCCTGACCGCCGACCATAGTGGGCCAACGTGTGTGGAGAGTGCCACGCTTCATGCACGTAAAATACCCCTTTGTGGACCGCCCAGTAGTGCACCACATAGGCTAAATTTTCCGACCCTACCCACCTCTCCCCTTTTTCCTGTGGTTCTTCAAAATTTACCGGTCCTTTGTTTCCCACCCCATCCCCATATTTCATTTATCATCATCATTTCATGTTCATTTTATCATCCTTTTCATGTTCATCGCCTGTAAATAACCTATATAGCGTTGCACGGGCGTAAAACACCAACTCACTCACTCACTCACTCAAAATCTTCTCCTCTGAAACTACTGAACAGAATTCAATGAAACTTGGTATGATTGATCATTAGGGTGTCCTGCACTATAGTAATGTTTCAATTTCTGATTCGTCAAAAAACATGGCCGCCGTGGCTAAAAATAGACCAGGGGGGTCAGACTACTGTTTTTGGCTTGTAATTCAAAAAGTATAAGGGATAGATGAAATCTGATGCCACCCTACTGCTTCAGGATCAAAAGTTCTACAAAAGTCTCCATTTGGTCGAAGTTGTCAGAAGACCCCTTATAGGGGTTACGGCCCCTTAAAGGTGAAAAATAGCATTTTTTCATGTTTTTGCCCTACAGTATGAAAATTATTGCAGATAGCAAAAAGCTGTTGCTTGCTTAATTGTTCAGCTCATTTTGCTCTACAAAAAACTCCATACGGTCGAAGTTGTCAGATGACCCCTTATAGGGGCTACAGCCCCTAAAAGAATTTTTTTTTTCATGTTTTTGGCCTATGAAATGAAAACTATAGCAGTTGCTTGCTTAAATGTTCAGCTCATTTACACAATTAAGAATTAATTTTTGCGACCCCCCCTTTTCCCCTATTACGTAATTAGGGGCCAAATGGGGCCAAAATCGAAACTTTTTTATTTGTGGTCCGATTTAAAAAAAAATTTTGCAAGTTTATTCTTTGTCAGGTAGTGAATCCAAATTTGAGAATTAATTTTTGTGACCATCCCCTTTTTCACTTGTTTTGTAATTAGGGGCCAAAAGGGGCAGTAATCAAAACTTTTATTTCTGGTTTGTTTTTGAAATTTTTTTTTGCAAGTTTATTTTTGTCAAGTTGTGAATCCAAATTTGAGAAATTATTTTTGCAACCCCACCCCTTTTTCACCTGTTACATAATAAGGGGCCGAAATTGAATTTTTTTAAATTCTTGTCCGATTTTGACAATTTTTTTGCAAGAGTAGAATACAAAATTGAAAATTTATATTTTTACCCCCTGGGTCGAAAGTCCACCAGAGCAGCATGTGTCAAAAACCTTTGTCAGTCCACCATGGGCTGCATGTGTCCAGAGCAATAGACTATCCATATTGGGCCTAAAATGTACAGGGTTCAACATGTTGCGGTCGTATCATGCTGCGCTCGGCGAAGCTTTTTATTTCATCTTGTCTTTTGTTTTATGTTTTTTTTCATCCTCGGAAACCCAGTAGTTCTTCTCTCGCCTACTCGTTCATCGCCCCTGGGACACAACGCACAAAATACTTCGTTTTCGATACTTTTGTACCGAGCTTTCTGATTGGTCGCTTTAGAATTATCTAATGCGATTTAAACATGATTCTATATACAAATAATATAAAGTTCAAGATCCGATCCTGAACTCAAAACGAAGAATTCCATACCAAATGTCCCAGGGGTGATGAACGAATAGGCGAGAGAAGAACCCCTGGGTTTCCGAGGATGGTTTTTTTTAGGAGAGGGGTTTTACTATAGCAAGCTGAACATGACAAAACTGTATTGTTGCACAACTTGGAATTGATCTCAGTTGAAAGCTTCTTGCAATTTTCCATTGAAAATTTTAAAAATAGTTTTTAAAAAGGATTGATGTTACCTTAATATAAGTAATTTTCAACATGCTCAAACTGGCTCAATGGCTGAAACTGCCATCAAATAGTAATAGAACAAAAATAAAAAAATTAAAATATTAATTTATCACTGTCTGACAATCCATGACTTTTCCTCTGGGAGGGTTGGAGGGTCAACATCACGTTGCTTCTCAATTGTCCTCTTCTGCAGCATTTTCCTGCTTTTGTTGGAATAGATGGTTTGAAACATGTTGTCCAATTTATTTTTGTAGTCCTTAAATTTTTCTGACTGCCACGCAGGCTGATGGGTTTTAAATCCTCCATCTGTTTCTTCATCACTACTCATCATTGATGGAAGCAATATATCTCTTATCTTCACTTATTGGCATTTTCTCCAGAGCCAGTTTTCTTCTTTTAGACTTAAAAAATGAAAATATACAACAAAGCTGTTTGACATATGCATCCTGTGGTGGACTTTAAAATTCATATTTGCCACATTCATATATCAACATAAAATTGAAAAAAGTCTTGTGATATGTTTGGCCCTCTGACCCCTAATTTCTCTTAAACCGTAAGAGATATTGCAAATCTGACTGAAAAATACAGGCAGGGATTTGCACAAGGATTCCAATGAAAAAAAGATTTTGAAAATCGGACCACAAATAAAAAAGTTGAGTTTATGGTCATGGCCTGTCTTTGCCCCTTGTAGCAATTGAACAGTGAAATATATACCAAAACCATTGACACATCTAGTTAACAGAATTTAATGAGCAATTTAACAAAAGAAGAATTTTCAAAATTGAATGAATAATAAACATTCAACCAACAGTTTTGTCAATACACCCGTGTTAGCCCCTTTTGACCCATTTTTCTAAAATTGTAGGGGCCAAAAAAAACCTTAATACAATACCAACCTTTTTTTCTGGATATAATCATCATATTGAAACTTCATAACAATTATCTGGCCCACTAGAACTATTTTTTTTTGTGCATAACTATTTGCTGTTACAAACTTTTTAATAATGACGTTTTTTTGCCCCTCCGACCCCTAATTTCTCAAAAACGGTAAGAGATATTGCAAATCTGATTGAAAACGCAGGCAGGGATTTTCACAAGGATTCCAATGACAAATAAAATTTGAAATCGGACCATAAATAAAAAAGTCGATTTTTTGGGGTGTGGCCCCTTTTTGACCCCTGTAGCAATATAACGGTGCAGTAAATATCAAAATCATTGACACATTGAGTTGACAGAATTTAATGTGGAATTCATTAAAAAAGAATTTTCAAAATCGAATGAATAACAAACATTCTACAACAGTTTTGTCAATACACCCGTATAGCCCCTTTTGGCCCTTTATTCTAAAACAGTAGGGGCTACAAACCCCAAATACTAAACCAACCTTCCTTTAGTGGTTACAAACATCATATCAAAATTTTGTGAGTGAGTGAGTTGGTGTTTTACGCCCGTGCAACGCTATATAGGTTATTTACAGGCGATGAACATGAAAAGGATGATAAAATGAACATGAAATGGTGATGATAAATGAAAAATGGGGATGGGGTGGGAAACAAAGGATCGATAAATTTTGAAGAACCACGAGAAAAGGGGAGAGGTGGGTAGGGTCGGAAAATTTAGCCTATGTGGTGCACTACTTGGCGGTCCACAAAGGGGTCTTTTACGTGCATGGAGCGTGGCACTCTCCACACACGTTGGCCCACTATGGTCGGCGATCAAGGTTTCCGTATTATAGACCTGACAACCTCAGCGGACGAGGGCTACCCTATTCAGCCACCTAGGGTACACACTCGGTTGCTCTTTGGGCTGAGCACTGACCCGACGTCAGAATCCCAAGACCCTAAGTCGCCTCTTACGACAAGCTAGGTTCTGCTGCGGGCCTATTCGACACCCGGGCCCCGCACGGGACTATCAAAATTTTAAAACAATTGGCCAACATTTACTCAAGTTATCGCACGGAAACCAAATGTTCCCAGACGACAACGACGACGACGACATCGCCATAAAATATTACGATCGCAAAATTTGGCGGTCGCATTAAAAGGGGATGTTTTTCTTGTTTTATTTTTTTTAAAGGTTTTATTTCTTTATATTTCTTATTTAGTTTTTACCTTTTAAATGTGGCTTCACCCTCCATTTATTTATCTAATTTTTAAAGGGGATGGTTGCGCCGTTCGAAAATTCCATCAGCACATATGCAATTATGTCTGCAGTTTGCTAATTAACATAATTAATTGATCCGGAAACGCTATTAGACAATAATAATATTATTTAGAATGTCGAGACTCAAAAACATGACTTGTCGAGACTTATCGAGACTTATTGCTACAAAATCAATATGTTGCCTAATATTGAGACAAATTCCTACAAAAATTGTACTATTCAGACAAACAAAACTTAATAGTTTATCAAAGTATAAAAACTAATTGTACTGACTATATTGGACGTACTGTCCTACTATATGTATATGCATATATGCAAAAATGGATCAAGATATGTTTAGATTTCCATATAATCCGTATAGATTTGTATTGTAAAAAGTTGAGGTTAAAATAAATTGCTTTTTCAAAAGTTGGGAAAAGAGATATTTTTTCTATTATTACTCCAATTTTTCCTCATGGTTTCATATTGATACACTTCAATGATTTAAAATAGTTTCAAAATATCAAAATTGTATCACATATGAACAGCGGTAATTACTTTGAAACAACATAATGGTTTTACTGTAATTCGTCTACTATATCTGAGTGCACAGATTTTGTAATTGTTATTTCATCTAAGTCAAGGAAAAAATCTTCCAAAAAATCTTGTTTAGCTGTGTTTGTTCTTTGCTCATCAGAAAAGCTTCAATGCATCTTGTGAATACAACTAATCTTTTAGTCTTCAAGTATTGTTTTGGTATTGTCCTCACTTAATTCACCAGCATCAAATATTGTGGTGGTATCGTCCTCACTTACTTCATCCAGTATTGTGATGGTATCATCCTCAGTTTTTATACGACCGCAAAAAATTTGAGGACGTATAATGGTATGATGTTGTCGTCGTCGTCGTCTGTTAACTTTAGTGTATACTTGATAACTTTAGTTCTAGTTATCCAAAGGCAATGAAATTTGACAATGATATTTCTTACCATTCAAGGATGGATGGGATTGATTTTGGGAGTCCCCCCTTTTTTCATTTAGAAATTTAGGGCCAAAAGGGGCCAAAATTGCAACTTTTTTGTTTGTTCTTACAATAACTTTTTCAAAATCTTCTCCTCTGAAACTACTGAACAGAATTCAATGAAACTTGTCATGATTGATCATTAGGGTGTCCTGCACTATAGTAATGTTTCGATTAATGCTTCGTCAAAAAACATGGCCGCCGTGGCTAAAAATAGACCTGGGGGGTCAGACTACTGTTTTTGGCTCGTAATTAAAAAAGTATGAGAGATAGATGAAATCTGATGCCACCCTACTGCTTCAGGATCAAAAGTTCTACAAAAGTCTCCATTTTGTCGAAGTTGTCAGAAGACCCCTTATAGGGGTAACGACCCCTTAAAGGTGAAAAATAGCATTTTTTCATGTTTTTGCCTTATAGTTTGAAAATTATTGCAAAGAGCAAAAAGCTGTTGCTTGCTTAATTGTTCAGCTCATTTAGCTCTACAAAAAACTCCATAGGGTCGAAGTTGTCAGATGACCCGGTATAGGGGCTACAGCCCCTAAAATAATGTTTTTCATGTTTTTTGGCCTATGAAATGAAAACTATAGCAGGTAGAGAGAAGCTGTTGCTTGCTTAAATGTTCAGCTCATTAACACAATTAAGAATTAATTTTTGCGACCCCCCCCCCTTTTTTTCTCCTATTACGTAATTAGGGGCCGAATGGAGCCAAAATCGAAACTTTTTTATTTGTGGTCCGATTTTGAATTTTTTTTCAAGTTTATTCTTGTCAGGTAGCGAATCCAAATTTGAGAATTAATTTTTGTGACCATCCCCTTTTTCACTTGTTTTCTAATAAGGGGCCATAGGGGCCGTAATCAAAACTTTTTTATTTCTGGTTTGTTTTTGAAATTTTTTTTGCAAGTATATTTTTGTCAAGTAGTGAATCCAAATTTGAGAAATTATACCCCCACTCGTAAGAGAGGGGGCTATATTGCAATCACCTGGCCGTCCGGTTCAATTTCTCTGCTTCTACTTCCTGTTTTCCAAGCCGACTTAGACTTTTTTAGGGGAAAAAAATTTGAAATGCGAAATTTTTCGTAACAGATTTCTCGGCTCCTACTGGATGGATTGGTTTCAAATTTGGTACACAGCTTCAGCATGATGAGTTATACCGTGCCTCCCCTTTCCAGGTCAGTCAATCATCTACTTCCTGTTTTTCGAGCCGACTTAGACTTTTAAGGGTAAAAAATTTGAAAAGTGAAATTTTTCGTAACAGATTTCTCGGCTTCTACTGGATGGATTGGTTTCAAATTTGGTACACAGCTTCAGCATGATTAGTTATACCATGCCTCCCCTTTCCAGGTCAGTCCATCATCTACTTCCTGTTTTCCGAGCTGACTTAGACTTATTATGGGTCAAAAATAGACAATTTTTCGTAACAGATTTTTCGGCTTCTAGGGAAGGGATTGATTTCAAATTTGGTATACAGCTTTAGCATGATGAGTTGTAACGTGCCTCCCCTTTCCAGGTCAGTCGGTCATCTACTTCCTGTTTTCTGAATGGCCGAGTGGGGGTATGCTTAGCACGACTTAGTGCAACTCCTTGTTATTTTTGCAACCCCACCCCTTTTTCACCCGTCACATAATAAAGGGCCAAAAGGGGCCGAAATTGAATTTTTTTTTTAATTCTTGTCCGATTTTGACGATTTTTTGCAAGTTTATTCTTGTCAAGTAGCAGATATATTTTTGTGTCCCCTTTTTTACTGTTATGTTATTAGGGACCAAAAGGGGCCAAAATCCTAACTTTTTTATTAAAAAAATTTCAAGTTCATCCTTGCCAAGTAGCGATTCTAAATTTAAGAATTAATTTTTGCGACCCCCACTTTTTTTTTTCGCTCATTACCTAAGGGGCCGTAATCATAATTTTAAAAAATTTCTGGTTCGATTTTTAATTTTTTTCCCAAACATTATTCTTTTCAAGAGTAGAATACAAAATTGAAAATTTATATTTTTATCCCCTGGGTCAAAAGTCCACCAGAGAAACATGTGTCAAAAACCTTTGTCAGTCCACCATGGGCTGCATGTGTCCAGAGCAATAGACTATCCATATTGGGCCTAAAATGTACAGGGTTCAACATGTTGCGGTCGTATCATGCTGCGCTCGGCGAAGCTTTTTATTTTTATCAGCATCAAGTATTGTTGTGGTAGTATAAAGTACTGCAGTAATCATATTCTGAAGACGAAAAATAACAAATTTTACAACTGACTACATTGTACTCAGATACAAATTATGTAGCTGGATCATCATTTCATGTTCATTTTATCATCCTTTGATGATTAGTTATACCGTGCCTCCCCTTTCCAATTTCAAAATTGTCTAAACCCTAAGGTTCTTCCTACCCCAGACATAGGTTGAATATCTTAGTAATATTTTGGTTCCCCAGTTTGGTATTTTGGTTATACTGTTCTATGCTCTTCATATTCATACAGTGTTTGGCATTTTCAATATTTTTGGTAGAGCGCCTCTGATGAGTCTTGAATAGACGAAACGCGCGTCAGGCGTAGCAAAATTTATTGTCTGGAACTTTGTTGTCATTTGTATTTCATGTTCATCGCCTGTAAATAACCTATATAGCGTTGCACGGGCGTAAAACACCAACTCACT
This sequence comes from Arcuatula senhousia, assembly GCA_963971305.1. Lineage (NCBI taxonomy): Eukaryota > Metazoa > Mollusca > Bivalvia > Mytilida > Mytilidae > Arcuatula > Arcuatula senhousia. The sequence continues at coordinate 35,483,571 of OZ020308.1, forward strand.
CACCCACTCATTATTTTTCGTGCATATGTAATAAAGTTTCATTACATTATTCTAATTCATCATATTTTTTATAATTATGGCGACCATGGTTTTTGATGAATCAAAAATCCAAACGGTAGTACTGAACTTTTATATCTTTCCTATGTACATGTACCAATGTGGGCCAAAAATAACAGACAAACAGGAAAAACTATTTATTACCAAGTATAACCCTGTTTAAAACAGAGTCCATTCCATTTAATTGCTCTGTAACTGTTACTATTTTGAAGAAATTCTATGACGCACATTACTAACGTCTTGTTGTTACAAATCAGTTCAGTCATGGTGATTGATTGATTGATTATTGTTTGCTTACTGTCCTGTCGGCGATATTTCAGCCATAATCGGGATATAAGCAAGTTGTGATATATAACTAAAAATTCAGTTTAAGGTTAGTGAGGACACCTGACCCCAAAAATAATGCCGAATTTAAAATGTCAAATTTTTTGATATATTAGTATTAGGTATATACTTTATCTTGTGTAAAAAAATTGGACCCCCTTTCCAGGCTTGTTTTTCCAAAATTTAGGCTCAGAGTTGTCCCAAATTACTATAGATTATATAGGAAATGCCAAATAATTAGCATAAAATCTTGTCGCAGAAAAAATCCACGAATTTAAATTTTGTTTTTATTTGATTAAAATCAATGAAATACAATATATTTTGAAATAAAACAATAAAAACTGGGGGTCACCAGCTTACTTTTCTCTCTACTATACAAATCTTTGTAATTTTTGGGTCATTTTTCAAGCGGATTATCTCCCTTGTTTTATTTGAAAATTTTATTTATGAAGGAATGGTTGTTTTATTTGTATTAGAATTAATTCATTTTGATTAAGTTTTATTAAATTAAACTATTCAACACAAGTTTCAAGGTATTTGTGACATTTGCACTTGTTTTTTTTTGCATTTTTAGCTGTTTTGGTCACATGACAGGTGTCCTCACTAACCTTAAAACAAAGTCAAAAGGCCGTCGATAAAACAAAAAGTATGACTAGATAAAAAGTCAACTAAAAAGAGCACATTAAAACATAAAACTAGTGATAATTTTAAAATATATATATGAACATTTTTAGCTCACCTGACCCGAGAGGTCATGTGAGCTATTGTCATCGTAAGGCGTCCGTCGTCCGTCGTTAACTTTTTTCTTCAAACATCTTCTCTGAAACCAATAATGGGATTGCTTTGAAACTTTGTACACTTGATCTTTAGGATGTCATCTACCAAGTATGTGAACATCGACCATGGCCGCCGTTACTAAAAATAGAACAGGGGGGTCAGACCATAGTTTTTAGCGTAAAGCTCAAAAAGTACAAGAGATAAAGAAAATCCGAAGCAACCTTCCATAGCGCTAAAAAACTTTCCATTACGATCCGCTATCTCTCATTTTCACCCTTGGCAGATATAGGTTTTTGTAATCTCAACATTTAAATTATCTCCCTTGAAGCAATATCTATTCCAAGTTAAAAAATATATTTTCATCCAGATAGTTGCAAATTTAGAAGATATTTCATTCCATTAACGACAAACATTTATTAAAAGATAAAGTAAAGGAAGTTTTGGTAAGATTTAATCAAAACTGCTAATATTTTTTGCAAAAATAATAATTATTTAACACCTTTGTAAACCCACATGTTTGTTAACAGATTGTTTGAAAATTGAAAGGGAGAAATTTGATTGGATTCAGCCAATTTTCAATGCATCCAATCAGATGAGAGAATGTATGACCATAAAAATCCGATGTCCCGTGCGGGGCCCGGGAGGCGAATAGGCCCGCAGCAGCGCTAAGCTTGTCGGTAAAAAACCACTAAAGAGCGCTCAGAAACCTGACATCGGGGTTAGGCCGCTTTGCCCACAAAGCGACTGGGATGTGTGCCCCAGGTGGTTGAATTGGGCAGCCCTGACATCGAGAGATGAGGTCGTCAGGCGATAATGCAGAAAACCTGACCGCTAACCATAGTGGTGCACCGTGTTGGGAAAAACGTCACGTTCCTCGCACGTCAAAGAACCTTGCTGCAGGTCTTGGTAAGAGTAGGACCCGTAGGATCCCCATGCAGGAGGCAAAACTTCCCATCTCTACCCATCACTCCATTTCCAGTGGCAGTCAAAACTCTTTAACCCGATTGGCCTTGTGTCCCCATTTCCTCCAATTCATCATCATTTCATGTTCATTGTATCACCACTTTCATGTTCATCTCCCGGATATAGCCGATATCGCGCTGCTTGGGAGTTAAGCAATAACTATCGAACTAAAATTCTACATTTGCCAAGGGTGAAGATGAGAGATAGCGGATCGTTACCCTTGGCTAGCGAAGATGTAGGTCCTTCAATGACAGAATTCTTGTAAAGCCTGTTAATTTAGACATCAATCCATTCAGAAAGCTCAATTAAAAATTAATAAAAACAATGGAATTTTCAAAACTTGTTAAAATATTTGTCAAGTAGGTAGGTGCGGTTTCCAGTACAACGCCTAAAACCTCAAATAAGGAATTCCATTGGTTTTTGTTAAATTCATCATTTAAAAACACGGTAAATTGTTTTTAATAGTTCATTGAAAGAAGCAGAGGTACCAATGGGGTATCCGAATATCAAAAGTCCGAAAGGGCAGAGACAAAACCAGTTCACAACAACAAGAACGGGACAAAAACAGACAACATGTAAAACATGGAAACACAAAACAACTGAATATCAATCAACAACGCGAACTCCAGTCGAACCAAGAGTGAACTCAGGTGCTCCGGAAGAGTAAGCAGTTCCTGCTTGCTATAGCACACCCGTCGCGTTGCCAATAGTCCATTCAGCGTGTCAAATACGGTAAAGGAAGACAAAACAAAACCCTATGACAAACCAACGTCTGCACTCATCTGAGAGATCGAAATCCCATATTTGTCTACAAGTGCATGATGTCTTCCGTAAAATTTGCTCAGCCCACAGAGCGACCAAGTGTGTACCCTAGGTGGCTGAATAGGGTGGCCCTCGTCCGCGGGGGTTGTCGGGTCTATAATACGGAAACCCTGACCGCCGACCATAGTGGGCCAACGTGTGTGCCACACTTCATGCACGTAAAAGACCCCTTTGTGGACCGCCAAGTAGTGCACCACATAGGCTAAATTTTCCGCCCCTAACCACCTCTCCCCTTTTCCTGTGGTTCTTCAAAATTTACCGGTCCTTTGTGTCCCATCCCAACCCCATATTTGATTTGTCATCATCATCTCATGTTCATTTTATCATCCTTTTCATGCTCATCGCCTGTAAATAACCTATATAAGCGTTGCACGGGCGTAAAACACCAACTCACTCACTCACTCTTGAGTGAAGACAGCAACCGAGGAGCAACATAACCCTGTGTGAGCAATTTTTGCGTCAGACGTGTCGCTCTGCTAAGGAAATCGATGTAAGTCCCGCACGCTCTGGAGTAACGAATCAATTGAGATACGTAAACTCCATAAGCTGGAGCGGACGGAATGTTGCTACACAAGAAGGGGAAGTTGACGATTGGAAAGTTGAAGTCATCACGTTTGTCATAGAGCCTTGTTGAAAGTCTTCCTTGAGAGTCAATTTCGAGATGTAGATCTAAATATGAAGCAGACTTCCTAGAATCCGTTGTGTCCTTTATCTCAAGCTCCTGTGGATTGAAAAAGAAAAAACTTTGACATTGGTTTTATTTTGAAGCAAATATATTAACTTCATACCTGTCAAAAAATTACCGTACCTTACACTGAATAACGGAAAAAACTGGTTTACTGTTGAAAGTCTGGTACATTACAGTTAAACTGGACCTTCCGTCAAAATTTATTGTGAATTTTTTAAATAAACAGTAAAATCAACAAACTTATTTATTTCCTCATTATAAAATGTTCCTCATTCGTACAAAATTCAACCATCATATACTTATTCGTCTTATAGTTTTTTTCTTTTTCAATCCATTTAGGTCCCGTGCGGACTGGGGTGAGGAAAAGGCTCGCAGCAGAGCCTTGTTTGTCGTAAGAAACGACTAAGGGTTTTGGGATTCTGACGAAGGGTCAGAGCTTAGCCAAAAGAGCGACCAAGTGTGTACCCTAGGTGGCTTAATTGGGTAGCCCTCGTCCGCGGGGGTTGTCAGGTCTATAATACGGAAACCCTGACCGCTGTCGATAATGGGCCAATGTATGTGGAGAGTGTCACGCTTCATGCACATAAAATATCCCTTAGTGGACCGCTAAGTAGTGTACCACATAGGCTTAATTTACCGCCCCTAAGATTCACACTCCCTTTTCCTGTTGTTCACAATTTATCGGTCCTTTGGTTCCCACCCCACCCCCATAATTTATTTATCATCGTCATTTCATGTTCATTTTATCACCCAATAGAGCGTTGCACGGGCGTAAAATTCCAACTCACTCACACACTCACTCCATTTCGGGAACTTAATTGTCTGAAAAGGGAAGGTTGGTCCTCAACTCGATCTTGAATTAGTGGTTTTATACCTAATCGTCTATTTTCAAGGGAGGTTTGGTTAAGCGTCTTTGTAATCGAGACTGGGATATATTCGGCCAATCACATTGTTGTTTAAATAAAGACAAGGCGTACATGTCAGGCAATTTTAGCCATTTAATAGTTAGTCATCTACACTGATTATAGAAACTATTACTTCACTAAAGAATAAAATATTCAGTGGTTTTTGTCCCTCCTGCGAAGCGGAGCGAGACGGCTTTAACGTTTGTGTTAAGGTGTATGAACATCTCCATGTCTATCTCAGGAACTATTAGTTTTAGGGAGTAGCTTAGCACAGTTGCATCCCCATCTATTTATATATAATTACCTTGACCTTGAATTTCCGGTTGAGTGATTTTGAATACATATTATAGCAATTTTAAGGTTTTATGAGCACCTCAACATCTCAAAATGCATAAGTATAAGTCCTAGGTTAATGCACAACATTTCCTGATTACTTTGAAAAAGTTAAATCGTCTGACACCATAAGTCTAATTGAAACCAACTTATTATGTTATGCCTATTAACCTTTACATCAAACATATATGTCAGGTGAGCGATTCAAGCTCCTTGGATCCTCTTGCTAATTTAGTTATGTTTTCTTGCAAAGATATAAATGGCAAACATTTCAAAGGTGCTAGCAACATGAAGAAATAAATAAAGAATTTCTGTTCTCCAAACTACCCTTTACAGACAGTAAGTTAAACAAAGATTGTGTCTAGTCTATAACAATTTCCTATGAAAAGTCTAGAGGAGTTATATTTTCCACCATTTTGGGCCAACTGTAGGACCAGTGGACATTGATGGCTATTACGCTGGACACTACTGGATCGGCCTTGAAGATAAATTGCTGAAACTCTTTTTACACTACTGAACAATAAACAAGCGCAAAGTCACCATGACTTTAACATTACTCGTCAAGTAAAATTTGTCTACGTGATTTTTGGCTTTACCAGTGCTAATTACACTGAAGATATTGACTGTTTTGCCATTAAATTTCGGATTATCAATTGCCACTGGTTAAAGAAAGCTGTGTTGTGTGCACTTTAAAATCTTGTTATTCCTTGGGCCAACTGTAAGACCAGTGGACATTGATGTCTATTGGATGGAGTGTATTAAGTGATTTTTCAGTAGACTTAGGTTTGAGAAATAAGATAGTGGGAAAACGACCCTCAATAATATTTATTAGAAGAAAAACTACTGTAAATGTTGTAAAATCTCCCTGCTCGTAAACAGGCATTCACCATTTTGTTACCTGAATCTTTATCGTTCGAAATGTTGCCAAAAATTATTACATAAGTTATACATATCATATTATTTTATACAAATATTTATCGAGCTAATGGCGATATCAATGTACATGTATATATTGTTGACATCAAATCGTATTCATCATGTTAATGGATATTAAATCATCTATTTCGTGGAAACTATTTACACTGCTTGAAATATATCTTTGCTACAATTTATGTCATAGGAATGGCTGTTTTGTAGATTTATGGGACTATAGTTCGAGTAAATAACGCGCACCGAGCCACACAGTTGAAATTATTGCTTGTTTTATTATATTCTAATTGATATTGGTTAACTTAGACTACGATATCTATTACTACTGTATTTGAGAATTATTGTTTTATTTAATTAAGAAGTGGATTTATTTAATTTTTTAGTCATTAAATTACAACCAAAGAGTCATATGCACCATTGATTGTCAACAATTTCAGCGGTTATTTAAGACAGAAACACTAACAATTAAGAATTCAGTTGATACCTTTTCCGAAGAAGAGCTCACACACTACTGGTTATAGGGCTGTATTCTGCATACAACGTAAATATCATAAAAAATGCGATTAAAAGTAACACAAGATTTTTTTTGTCTGACCGTCACACTTTAAACTTTCAATACGTCCCTATATTTTTACCAACTTTATTTAAAATTAGAAAGAGGAAAATGTAATATGTTTATGATGCCATTAATAAAATGAATCACTATAAAAACAAAACATTAACATAACCGAGTCATACATTGTCAAATAAAATTAGCTATCTTAGCTAAACAAATAACTCCTTAACATTTGTATAATAAAAAGCCTTTCTTTTTGACCTCCAAGACTGTGTCTTAGAACTTCGCAGTGGATTTTCCTATCACATCCAAAACTCCATTATTAGCTTGATTTTTTTTTATACGACCGCAAAATTTTGCAATCGTATAATGTTATGGCGATGTCGTCGTCGTCGTCGTCGTTGTCGTCTGGGAACATTTGGTTTCCGTGCGATAACTTGAGTAAATGTTGACCAATTGTTTTAAAATTTTGATATGATGTTTGTAACCACTAAAGGAAGGTTGGTATCGTATTTGGGGTTTGTAGCCCCTACCGTTTAAGAAAAAGGGCCAAAAGGGGCTAAAACGGGTGTATTGACAAAACTGTTGTAAAATGTTTGTTATTCATTCGATTTTGAAAATTCTTTTTTTAATGAATTCTTCATTAAATTCTGTCAACTTAATGTGTCAATGATTTTGATATTCATTGCACCGTCACATTGCTACAGGGGGTCAAAAAGGGGCAACACCCCAAAAATCGACTTTTTTATTTGTGTTCCGATCTTCAAAATCTTTTTTTCATTGTGAAAATCCCTGCCTGCGTTTTTCAATCAGATTTGCAATATCGCTTACCATTTTTGAGAAATTAGGGGTCAAAGGGGCCAAAAACGCCATTTTTAAAAGTGTGTCAATGCAAATAGTCTATACCAAAAATCAAGTTGTAGTGGGCCTGCCAATTGTTATGAAGTTTATATATGATGATTATATCCACTAAAGGAATCTTGGTTTTGTATTTGGGGTTTGTGGCCCCTACTGTTTTAGAAAAAAGGGCTAAAACGGGTGTATTGACAAAACTGTTGTAGAACAACACCCCAAAAATCGACTTTTTTATTTGTGGTCCGATTTTCAAAATCTTTTTTTCATTGTGAAAATCCCTGCCTGCGTTTTTCAATCAGATTTGCAATATCGCTTACCATTTTTGAGAAATAAGGGGTCAAAGGGGCCAAAAACGCCATTTTTAAAAGTGTGTCAATGCAAATAGTCTATACAAAAAATCAAGTTGAAGTGGACCTGCCAATTGTTATGAAGTTTATATATGATCATTATATCAACTAAAGGAATCTTGGTTTTGTATTTGGGGTTTGTGGCCCCTACTGTTTTAGAAAAAAGGGCTAAAGCGGGTGTATTGACAAAACTGTTGTAGAATGTTTATTATTCATTAGATTTTGAAAATGCTTTCTTTGTTGAATTGATCATTAAATTCTGTCAACAAAATGTGTCAATGATTTGATATGTTTTTCACCATAACATTGTTACAGGGGGCTAAAGACAGGCCACGCCCATAAAATCAACTTTTTTATTTGTGGTCCGATTTTCAAAATCTTTTTTTCATCGGATTCCATGTACACAATTTCCTATTATTTTTTATCGGATAAGCAATATCTTTTACCATTTTTGAGGAATTAGGGATCAAAGGGCAAAAATTGTAAATTAATACATGTATAGAAATAAGGCTAGATGTTGATGTAAATATATTTGTCAAAAATGCATTTCTATAAGTCCACCACAGGATGCATGTGTCAAAAAGCTTTGTAAGTCCACCATGGGCTTTATGTGACCAAAGCAATGGACTATCCATATTGGGCCTCCAGCGTAGCTTTTTATTTTAATTACCTTTGTTTCCCATCCCACCCCCATATTTCATTCATCATCATCATCATTTCATGTTCATTTTATCATCCTTTTCATGTTCATCGCCTGTAAATAACCTATATAGCGTTGCACGGGCGTAAAACACCAACTCACTCACTCACTAGATGACCTTGACCTTGAGACACTGTACCCTGGAAAGAATTCAATGTAATTTTCAGTTAATATGATGTCTGTTGAATATAATAGTTAAATATGGTTTACTTGAACATTAAGAAACAGTATTTTCGTGAAAATATTGAACAATGCAGAAATGGTCATTTTTCACAAATTACCATGATAACCAACTTTAACAGTGTTTCTAATTGTTAAAGACACCTTTTGTTACCCCATAGAGATTTTTTTAAATTTTAGATATCAATCTATGTAATTATGTTCATCTTGAGTTTATGTGATTGGTGCATTTTCTGAAAATTCAGGCAGTAAAGTGGCAAAACGGTATTTTTTTGTCACAAAATTTACAAAAAAATGCATGATTTCTTGACATATTCGATAGCCTCGTTCTGACTACACCTTTATAAATAGCCTTCAAACTGTTTTGAATATTTTCAATGAGGTATTCAATCAAGTATATATTAAAAGTGCTATTGAAATGGGATTGATTTTGTTTAACGAATTGGAAACTTAATATAGGCTATTTTGCGGTATGAGAAATGGTCAAAAATAGCCGCCACGGTTACCATGGCAACCATGGTCAATCATAACAAACAGTCATTATTTCTGTGATCCAGTGGTCAATATCAGGTTTTAAAATGAAAATTAGCAAAATCTGAGACATGTCATGTCCCAGTTATTTTGATGTTTAGGGATAAATGGTCATAAATTTTGTGAACAAGGCTATATTACATTAGGGGTTATTCTTAAAATGACTAGCATTTACTTTTCAATGTTTAAACATAAGCCTACCTCAGACAGCTTACATTAACATGTGCATATATCTTGATTTTTAATAATCATCATTGCTCATTATTTGTTCGATGTACTAGTATTGAAAATATTTTTGCACAGGTTGAAAAAGGATTTCTATTATAATAGACATTTTTAATGCGCATCTTTGTATTGTGCTACCTTTAATAATTGATAGTTCTATTTCTTTTTCAATTTTTTAACAGCTGAGGGAATGTTAATAGAGAATTTATTATGGTTGATGCACGGTGTTTTGCTTTGTCATCCTAAATATGACAACGAAGAGTGTTTTTCAACCGGGGTTTCAACAAACAGTAACGAATCAACTCTTCCGGTACTGATTCATGCCAAACAACAAAAAGAAAAAAATATCTTATTTTGTTTGTACGATTTATTCGTTTGAACGGTTATTAATTAGTTAAAGCTATTAATTATGAATAAATCGTACAAATGATATAAAAAACCGTTCAAACGATTTGATAAACCATACAAACGAATTATATTAAATCATTTAAACGGTTTCATAATCCGTTCAAACAAAATAATAAATTGTTTAAATCGTACATACGAATTTTTTAGGTTCGAAAATGGAAAAATTTCGTAACAGATTTCTCAGCTACTATTTATCCTAGGCTTTTGATAAATAAACCGTTTAAACAATTTAATTAACCATCCAAACGAGTAATAAATCGTTTACAGTGTAACAATGTAATGAACCGCTCAAACGTGTTAAAAAATTGCACATACGATTAAATTAACCATACAAATTAATTAACCATTGAAACGATTTTAACCAGTTTCATCTAGCAACAGCATCAAAACTTTCGATTTTCTCCACTCTTTACACTTCTATTCCGCATGCAAAACTCAAATCACGATTGGCACAGCTGATTAAACGCAGATTTTCAAAAAGAATGGAAAAGACAAATATTTGGCAGTCGATTCCTTAACTTGACTATTGTAACGCATTGCTGTATGGTCTTCCTGTGTGTATTACAGAGGTTCCAGATTTTTCAGCTACTATTAATTCTAGGCTTTTGATATTTGGTATGCAGCTTCAGGTAGGGCTCTCAGTTTGTAGGTCTGTCACTTACCAACTTCCTGCTTAGCGAACGGACATAGAATTTACGTTCGGCGGGGGACTTAGGAATTCCGTTCTTGTTCACTTAATGAAATCCGGCCAATAAACATGCATGTTTACAAATGTATAACTGAGATGTAAGAGTCATGATTCAAGTTCGAATTTTATTATACAAAGCTGCTCTTATACATGTTATAATTGGTTTCGTTTAAATCTTTTGACTAGAGTGTCCCTGGTTTATCTAACATAATACCATGCAGTTTCATGCGTAGCAAAATCTATTGCCAAGAACTTATTTTTATAAATGTCCTCTCCCATTACTGGTTATTTTGAAAGCTGACGCAGAATACAAAGATAGTAGGAACTTCTTTTTTAAAGTTTTTAAGATAAATATTGATCTGATGGTAACATGTAAGATTGTGGGCTGTCTTGACACTTATTCTACGTCTCACTATTTTCTATCTATATATTGACTAAAGGGAAGTTTCCAACAAGAATGTTATCGAATATTCACAGGTACCTGGGGAATGTACGAGTATCCTTTATTTTTCACCAAAACAGCTGAGGAGACTCTGTATAATAGACTGGATGAAGAGGAATAGTGTTTCGACTTGGGAGCCTTTGAGGCTAAAAGATTGTTCAGACTTTCGTAAGCTTGAGAACTTGATAAATTTGCAAGCTTCTCGGAATTGTTCTTTAGCTTTCCAATAAACAGCTTTTCAAAATCTTCTTAAAGTCCATTAGACTTCAAGTATTTTCCATATGGCGGTATTGTATTTTGCTGGTTTCTTTATGTATCCACACCAGACTTTTGGCAATTATCATGGTTTCCAAATGGATGATTGGAGAAGGCCATCAACCCATTCTCAATTCCAGTTTTGTTGCCCTGGTTCTGGTCAATCAATGATTGATGGGTCCGATTACATTTGAAAGTAATCGATTAAATTACAATTACTTTGCTAATTTTACGATTAAATTAAATTACAATTACAGCCAATTTGAAAAGTAATCGATTAAATTACAATTACTTTGCCAAATTTACGATTAAATTACAATTACAACCATTTATCATGAATCATTTCCCAAAATTATAAAATCTCTGTGTAAAATTTAGACCACTACGATATGTAGGTAATGAGTGTAAGAAATTGTGGAAGAACAGACAGACAAGTGAAATCCATTAGTATTACATATTTTAAAGTTTTAAGTAAAAAAAAATTATTCCTCACTAAATTAATCGCATCATTATGATCACAGACAATCATAAAGGAAAAAGTGTTTGCTAATTGAATTAATAACGAAGGCAGACATCTCCTTGTGTTTTTTTTTCTTCAATTTCATCAATTTTTTTACAAAATTCTTTTTAAAATGATTGCGATCACTGTTTTTTTCATATTGGAATGGGTTAGGATCTTTTTGCCCTTTCGAAACCAGTAATATCGTCATCTCCGGCTAATTCTCTAATTTTGTCGTCTTCGTTATCCAGCCATGATAACAACCAGACAACCATAGCAGGTTATATTTTCCTGTCAAATTTCGTTTGCATTTGTCGGCTTAAGATGGTACATTTCTCTTCTTCAAATATCACAAAACCTACATTGTTGACATCTGATGGCGTGCTTGACAACCTTGCCAGTCTTTTTTTCCAAATTAAAAATGCTAAAAATTTAAATCAGAAACAATTAAAATTAAAAGAAACTTGCTGAGCATGCTCACATACCCCACGCGTCCACATTTTCAACACAGATTATCTGTTTTGAAGAATCAGAAGACAGTGTTGTTGTCTTTCCAAGTCAGCTCTTTAAACAGGAAGTAGATGATACACAGATACAAAAACATATCCCACCATATGGGATCCCTACCTAAAGCTACGTAATAAATATCAAAAGCAATTTTTAATAGGAAGTTAATGATTAACGGACCAAAAATTTCATGGCAGTAAGGGTATGTTTGACCCACAGGAAAAGCTACGTAGTAGTTTAATTTTATTTTGGAATAAAAAGTGTTTAAAAACTGTGTTTTAAATATCAATCTTTAATCCCACCACATTTTATATGTGCCTGTCTTAGCCAGTTATCTTTGACAAAGCTTTTGTTTGTACTTGTCTTTTTGATATTTTCTGTTCATTGTTTGAGAAGGGGGTCTATAAGTACAGCCTTAGACGTAACAGATTGACACTAGCTCTATGCCTCCTTAGTCTCAAGGTACATAAAACTAAATCCATTCTAAGTCATTTTCATCATGTAATAGCATTAAAACGTTTGATTTTTCTACATTATATACTTCAATTCGACATTCACAATTAAAATCTCGTTTGGCACAGCTGATTAAACGTAGCTTTATCAAAAAGAATGGAAAACGCAGGTACAAATATTTGGTAGTCGGTTATTAAAAGACTTACTTTGTCATCCAAGAGTCAAGCAAGAAAAACAAATTTACAGAAGATCAAATAATAGAAATGCTCAACTTTCTAATCGACAACATATTTGTACAGTTTGGTGGACGTGTTTTTCAGCAAACAATAGGTATCCCAATGGGCACAAATTGTGCACCATTGCTTGCCGATTTGTTTCTTCATTCATATGAAGCAGACTTCTTACAATCACTTCTATACAAAAAGGACCGCAAACTTGCTTCATCCTTCAATCTCACATTTCGTTATATTGATGATATCCTTTCACTAAACAATCCTCGATTTGGTGACTATTTACATCTAATATATCCGAAGGAACTTGAGATAAAGGACACTACAGATTCTAGGAGGTCTGCTTCATATTTGGATCTATTTCTCGAAATTGACACACAAGGAAGGCTTTGTACAAGGCTTTATGACAAACGTGATGACTTCAACTTTCCAATAGTTAACTTTCCCTTTCTGTGTAGCAACATTCCGTCCGCTCCAGCATATGGAGTTTACGTATCACAATTGATTCGTTATTCCAGAGCATGTGGGGAGTACAACGACTTCCTTGATAGAGCTACACGGCTGACAAGCAAATTGTTAACACAGGGGTACGTTGCTCCCAGGTTGTTGTCATCACTCAAAAAATTTTACGGACGACATCATGTGCTTGTTTACAAATACAGGATTTCTATCTCTCAGATGAGCACAGATGTTGGTTTGACATATAGTTTTGTAATGTCATCCTTTCCGGATCTGACCAACACTTAATCGATCTTTGGCAACGTGACGGGTGTGCTATAGCAAGCAGGAACTGCTTACTCTTCTGGAGCACCTGAGTTCACTCTCGTTTCGACTTGAGTTCACGTTGCTGAATGCGGTTTTGTTGTTATGTGTGTGTGTTTTATGTTGTTATGTGGTTTGTTTTCTTGTGATGAGTTTTTGTCTGCCGGTTTTGTCTTTGTCTTTACGGTTTTATGATACTGATTACCCCTTTGGTACACCTTTGCTTCTTTCAATTCAATATTTTGTTTCCCAGACATGATATTGACAAAAAAGATCTTCCTGATCTTTTTTGTGCCAACAAGTGTCTGTAGAAACAGATATACCAGTGTCAGTTCTTTCCTCTTTGATACCTAAACCAGATTCTAACAATTGAAACTTACAGGCATCACATACATTGTGACATTGAAAACAATTTTTTATAGGTACAGTAGAATTTATTTATAATTTAACAAAAACAGACATTTTTAGGAAATGACATAACTGTCACTGTTACACTGCACGTTCTTTTTGCTACAATACAGATAGAATACTAACGAAGTCAGGAAGGACCCGGTAGGTAAAAAAAATAAGCTTTCCCAGAAATATTTGACATTTTTATGAATATTTCATATGCAATTAATCTATAGATAGTACTTAATCAGTTTAAAAGCTCATTGACGATGGACGGCCTGACAAAGCGAAAACTAATGAGCATTATTTCAGACCTATACAAACTTACTTTTACTATAACTGCTAAGATTATGATTTTCTTCTAGGGTCAGTTGTTGGTTTGTAGCTGGCAGTTTAGCAGTTGGTTGTGTGCATGTAACTATCTGGTCATCATTATTTTGTCCTTAAATGTAGATGGTTATAATTGAACAAGTGATTCTAAAATGATATTAAATACAATTGGAATAGAAAAGAAGGAAGAAAAGAATAAAGTTCCCTAAATTTTAAGTTTGAACCACTAACCTTAACCCCTACCAAAATTTTATTAAGTCTTTTTGGTTATATTAACAACATACAGTATGCTTGTAAAATAATATGATGGTTTAGATAATTGGAGATTGTCAGATTGTTAAATTCTATGGTCAAAGGGACATAACTCCTATTAAATTTATAGGATTTCAAAAGATAATGTACAACTATTATAGTGTATACTCAAATTTCGATGCTTAACCTAAAACAATGAGTTGCCTTAATGTATTGTCTTCTAATAAGGAGGTATGTTGAGAAAAAAACTAACTATGACTGTAACTTATACTTAGATTAGGGATCAGATGTTGGTCTGCTGGCAGTTCAAAAGTTGATTGCTAGTTTAATTATTTGGTCATAATTCATTTGTCCTTTAATTAAAAAAAAAATATAAGTGAACAAGTGACACTTAAATAATATAAATTCATATTTGAAATCAAAGACTGGAAAGATTAAAGTTCCCCTATAATTTGAAGTTTAAACAGCATATTATTAAGAAGCCCCACAAAAATGTTAGGATCAAAATCTTCTCGTCATGTTATGCACAACACAGTTTCAATTATTTTTATTTATTTTTTAGATAGTATTATGATTTTTTAAGGTTGTCAGCTACAATCAAGATTCTACGTTCAAAGGGATTTAACTCCTATTAAATTTTCTGGATAACAAAAGATGCATGTAATGTGCAACTATATCGTGTATATATAATGTATATTCATATTATAATTCTAACCTTAAACAATGTGTCAGCCCAATAAATTGTCCTCTAATAAGTATAAGTGTTTCATGGCTGAGGGAAGGTAGGTTGGTAGGTAGGCATTTATTAGGGCCCCGCATCGAAGATGCGGACGCCCTATAGTTTTCACTTTGTCCGTCTGTCCGTCCGTCCGTCCGTCCGTCTGTCCGTCTGTCCGTCCGTCAACAATTCTTGTGAACACTAAAACTCTAAAACTATTAACACCACAGTTCTGAAACTTTGCACAGCTGCTAATTAGAATGTCATGATGTGCATATTAAAATTTCGTGCAAATCTGATTAATATTTTTGGAAAAAAACTTCATTTTTTATCAAAAATCACAGATTTTGAGAATTGGACTTTGTGAACACTAAAACTCAAAAACTGTAAACAATACAGTTCTGAAACTTTGCACAGCTGCTAAGTAGCATGTAATGATGTGCATATTAAAATTTCGTGCAAATCTGATTAATATTTTTGGAAAAAAACTTCATTTTTTATCAAAAATCACAGATTTTGAGAATTGGACTTTGTGAACACTAAAACTCAAAAACTGTAAACAATACAGTTCTGAAACTTTGCACAGCTGCTAAGTAGCATGTAATGATGTGCATATTAAAATTTCGTGCAAATCTGATAAATAATTTTGGAAAAAAACTTCATTTTTTATCGAAAATCACAGATTTTGAGAATTGGACTTTGTGAACACTAAAACTCAAAAACTGTTAACAATACAGTTCTGTAACTTTGCACAGCTGCTATGTAGCATGTCCTGATGTGCATATTAAAATTTCGTGCAAATCTGATAAATAATTTTGGAAAAAACTTCATTTTTTATCAAAAATCACAGATTTTGAGAATTGGACTTTGTGAACACTAAAACTTAAAAACTGTTAACAATACAGTCCTGAAACTTTGTACAGCTGCTAAGTAGCATTTCCTGATTTGCATATTAAAATTTCATGCAAATCTGTTAAATGTTTTTGGAAAAAACTTCATATGTAATGATGTGCATATTAAAATTTCGTGCAAATCTGATAAATAATTTTGGAAAAAAACTTCATTTTTTATCGAAAATCACAGATTTTGAGAATTGGACTTTGTGAACACTAAAACTCAAAAACTGTTAACAATACAGTTCTGTAACTTTGCACAGCTGCTATGTAGCATGTCCTGATGTGCATATTAAAATTTCGTGCAAATCTGATAAATAATTTTGGAAAAAACTTCATTTTTTATCAAAAATCACAGATTTTGAGAATTGGACTTTGTGAACACTAAAACTTAAAAACTGTTAACAATACAGTCCTGAAACTTTGTACAGCTGCTAAGTAGCATTTCCTGATTTGCATATTAAAATTTCATGCAAATCTGTTAAATGTTTTTGGAAAAAACTTCATTTTTTATCGAAAATCAAAGATTTTGAGAATAGGAACTTTTGATCAATAAAACTCAAAGGCTATTAACAATACAGCTCTGAAGTTTCATATGCATTCCATGGAACATGCCTTAGTGGTTATAATTAAAGTTCGTATGATTTTGAAAACACTAAGATATTTTGCCGCGGGGCCCTTTCTGACTTTGTCAGTATTCTAGTTTTCATTTTGTATTTTTTTACCTTGAGTGAATGGGAAATAAATACTTTTCTGTATCAAGTTCAAAAGTGCAAAAAATACAATAAAAAGGGTAGGGTCGGCTTGAAAACTGGGTTAGGTAGGGAGCCTTCTAGTATCATTTTATTTATCTTTTTTATTTGGCCCAGGTGGTAAACCATACTATGACTATAAATACTCAGATAAGGGCATTCTTTCATGTTCCGATGTTGGTCAGCTGGCAGTTCAATGCTTGGTTGTGAGCATTCAACTAACTGGTCATCATTTGGTTAATTGTTACAACTGAACAATGATTGGCCACAAAATGCTAAATAATAAATTTGAAAAACTGAAGTTAATTTGGCCTTTAATATAAAGATTATAATTAAACAAGAGCTAGGCTCATCCTAGATTGAAATTTAATTTATAGCAATTGAAATTGCATAATACAAATTATCTAAGAGAAAAAAGAACAAACTATTTTTAAAAAAGGAACTTCCTTCTTCTGTCCCGAAAAGATGTAATGTTGATAAATGAGATATCGATCAACAGCATGATAATTTTTAAACGGCATTTCACATGCTTTTTTCAGTATTATGAAAATTACATATTTTAATCACATTTTTTTTATTCAAAATAAAATCTAGCCCAAGTATTTTTGATTTATGGTGGTTTACCCATAATTAGCTATATAATAATATTACCTGAATGATTCTGAACTGACATACATGTATGTAGAACTTCCACTTCAATTGGATCTACTTACAGTCATGACTGACATTGATTCAATGATACTGCCTGTAATATAATTATTAAATCAATGAAAATGGAGACAAAATTATATTAATAACATGTATGTGTACATTCATGACAATTGTACATAGAATTTCAAAAAAAAAAGATAAATGTTTATAATGTAGTTGCATGATAATGAACCTAAACTCATGCATGTAGCAGCAAAAACCGAAATTTCACTTTGCATTGAAGTTGCATAAAACTACTTGTAACATGAATTGAGAATTTTCCTTTGATCTAAAGGAAGAATAAATAAGTTCTAATAGGCATTCGTATTCCAAATCACCTCCACTTAATGATATTGCATAAATTGTCACCTGTGTTATATAAACCCAATGGAAAATTTCCATGCAATAAATCAACACCAATACCCAAATATTGCATACCAAAAGTTCCGCCTCAAAAACTTGAATTCTCTTTCAAACAATTGAAAAAATATATTTGAATATTTATTTTATTATTTTAACGAATTAAAATTAAAAGAAGCTGAAATTACAGTTTGTAAAGTTAACAACTCTCTCGTTGCCGTTGGTCACGTCTGCTAAACTTTGTCTTACTGTTGAGTTCATGTATCTTGTGCGTTTCATTTGACTTGAACCTTCTGAATTTTCATTAATAGCATCGAATTTCGTATCTGGGCCTGGAGCCAGTGGAGGGTTCAATACAGTCGAAACTTTTATCTGCATGACATCATTAGATGTTTTATAATTACGGATAGCATTTGATCTATGCCCTGTGTTACCCATGATTTCCTGTTCATCTATCCTCGCCTGATAAATCTGTGTCGCACAGGATTGTTTTCCTGAATGATTTGTATCATTTCCTTTTAGACCCCTTTTTGGCATATTTCTTTCATAAAGAGATCTAGTTTGTTTAAACCGACTGGTTGTTTGCCATATCTTATATGCTTATCTCCACTTCCTTCAAGCGGTTTACGATAAAATGGACCTTCATTGCCTAATGCATCTAAATACACCTGGAAATGTGAAGCTATGCATCTTGGACCTGAAAGACAAGATATAAATAATAAAATACTGAAAATTAATATTTAGTTTCAAAAAGTTTCAAGTTATTGTTTTCCATAGGTTGTAGCAAATAATGAGGTACCAAAGCAACATCCGGAAAAAGAAAAGTCTGAAATATAGAGTCAAAACCGTCAAACAAGAACAAAAACTGCACAAATAAACACACACACATTTTAAAACACACAAAATAAAAGAAATAGTAAACGAAGTTACAACAATGATGAATCAATGTTCATAGTTGAGTTTTAGAGAATGCATGTAAAATGAAAAAAGGCTTTGAAATTAAAAGCCTGTTTGACCTTGACTTTGGATATTCCTTGACCATTAGAATAATCTTTTTTTGACCATTATTAAATTAGATATATTTTAAAAACATGTGTAATTCTATACTTGCCTTCTTGGGAATAATGTTTGATATCCTTGTTATCCATAGGACAATCCTCCTTTGAAAGTTTTATTATTTCGTCCTTTAAATCGGACAAATTTACCAGTTTTATCAGTGCCAATTTCAAACTGTGAACAGTCTAAATTCCGATGCTCATCTCGTCCTCGAAGACCCAAAAATTGATTGGCATAGAAGAAAAGCGTATGTTGGAGTGCTACAGAGTTGCCCTTGTTCCACAAAACTTCTTCGTCTCAAATGGTTAAAGGATCGGCCCGTTTAACTTTAGTTCCTAGTCCTTTAGAAAGTAATTATTTCCTTTGTGAATCTAAAACACGTCGAATTGTCACAAATCGTGTGTCTTTTTCGTCTAAAAAGTTTTTGTCGTTAACATTCTGACTTTTGCAGTAACGCAACAATCCACAAATAAACTGTAAAACGATTTCGGTGGATATTCATCTCCTTTCTTGTTTCTCGCTTCGAACACGAAACGTTGGAGCCAGTTATTCGTCTCGACTGATTCCAGCTTGTCAAATGTCTTGATATCGTCGCCATGTTTAGCTCTAGCGGATTTCCATTCGTTAAATACGTCTATTGCCCATGTAGTGTTCTTCCACGTATTAGAGTTTGTTTGAAATCGATTAGATTTTAAATATCCTCTTCAGAAATCGGGTACTTAAGCGGTCATCGGAATAATCTACACTTCTACTCCTTGAATAATACTGACGTTAAACGTCCCAAAATCAATAGATGTTTCTCCTAAATCAAACACATCGACGGCTTGGGTGAGCATCATGTCATAAAACGGACCTGCAGTACTTTCGATTTATGACAATCTAATCTCGTCCTCTATTCTTGCTGGGGGCCTGGGTGGCCAAGTGGTCTAAGGCGCTGGTTTATATACCACACTATTGATCGCTAGCCGGTCACCTCTCAGCTGGTGTTCGAGTCCCGTTTGTATTGAACAAAAAAGGGACTTCCCCAACTGTATGTGATAAGATTTGTCAGTTACCTGCCCAAAGTCGGCGGTTTCCTCCAGTTTCCTCCACCATTAAAACTGGCCGCTCTACATGGCCCAGGTGCGTCGATAAAGGGCGTTAAACACCAACACACACACACACTCTATTCTTGCTGACGCGTTGGCCTGCTCCAAATTCTCTTCGACATCTTGAAGAACCTGTAAAAAACACCAAATTTTACTAAATTGAAAGCAAGTCTTGGCTACGGCATTTCATAATTTCCAAATTATAATATAAATATGTTTCATTTCCGCAAATAGGACCACAAGGGACATCATAATTAAAATAGTCATAGTACCAAAATATGAGTCTTTCTAGTAACAAACCCGATAAAAATTTGAAGGAAACCCATATTATACTTACACGAGACAAAACTAAACCATCTTGATTGGAACCATCAATTATTTCAAGCCAATCTGGCAGTTCAGACATCGTGTCAGTTGCTCCTTTGGGGTCTATGCCGGTTTTTCAAGAACGCGTGTAAGTACCTATTTCTTCCGTAAAAATAGTTTTTTATATACTGGAAACCTTAGGTGGCTTAATTCTAAAATCCGAAAGTTTTAAAGAACATTGCATTCCATTGGTCGACATCATCGATCAATATCAGTACCGGCGGTTATTATTGGTTAATTGACCAGTGTGAGATCGCTGCACGTGCTTGCATCTCTATCTGGTCATCTCACACTGAAAAGAGTCAATTACGGAACAATCAATTGTCCCGCCAGACGATTACACGAGCCAGTACTTCATTATAATTTAATAAACATTTTGATTGGTTAAAATATAATCACGCTACAATTATGTGCTCCGAAAACTCGTAGTATGGGTAGGAAGGTAGGTTTTTTTTTATATATATAATCCAAAAATAAACTGGCAAAAAGTGAATTAAACAAGAACAGTTGTTAGGTCTTCCGAATGTTTAGTGGGGAACATATAAGTGGGCTCGTTAAACAGGAAGTAGATGAGCGACAGATCTGAAAACGCATTCCACCATATTGGACTCCTACCTCAAGCTGCATACCAAATATCGAATGCTTATGATTTAAAGTTGCTGGGAAAACTGTTACGAAAAATAGTGTAATGGACGGACGGACAGACGCACGCACACACATGCACGGACGGACGCCCGGCATTTCTATGTCCACGCTCCGCGTTGCGGCAGGGGACAAAAATGGTAAATCTTGTATCGAAAAAGAATTTTGGTAGTGTTAATTGGGAAAATGATTTTTTTGAGGTATTTGAACTGCATCAATTTTTTTTGTTTTGTAGATTTCAATATTTTGATAGTCATTTTGATTTTACCCAAGACAATCACATAATTAGTAAATTAAAGTCTATTTCGGAATAGAAGAGTTTTAGGTGTAGATGAAATAATTGTGCAAAAACATACAGGTTTAGAATTTTAGTAGTCTGAAGTGAAGTAAACTAGACTTTGCAGTTTTTAAAAAACGGGGTTATATGAATTCCTATCGGCTTTAATTGTGCACATTTGCTTGCTGTTTTGTTCCTACATTCATATTAAGCAGACTTCCTACTAGACATTAAAACATGGTAGACTAGCTCTCCCTTTTAATCTCACGTCCCGTTATATTGATGATATCCTTTCACTGAACAATTCTCGATTTGGTGACTTTCTCCATCTCATATATCCTCAGGAACTTGAGATAAAGGACACAACGGTTTCTACGAAGTCTGATCCATATTTAGATCTACACCTCGAAATTGACTCCCAAGTAAAACTTTCAATAAAGTTCTATGACAAACGTGATGACTTCAACTTTTTCCAATGGTCAACTTTCCCTTTTTGTTTAGTAACATTCCGTCCGCTCCTCCTTATCGTATCCCAGTAGATTCGTTACTCCAGAGCTAATGGGAATTACATCGAATTCCTTGCAGAGCGTCACGTTTGACACAGAAATTACTGACACAGGGTTATGTTGCTCCACGGTTGCTGTCTTCACTCAAGAAATTTTACGGCAGACACCATGCACTCGCAGACAAATATGGGATTTCTATCTCTAAAACGAGTGCAGATGTTGGTTTGTAATAGAAATTTGTTTTGTCTTCCTTTACCGGATTTGGCACACTGAATTGGAAAATAGCAACACGACTCGTGTGCTATAGCAGGCAGGAACAACTTACTCTTTCGGAGCACCTGAGTTCACTCTTGTTACGACTTGAGTTCGCGTTGTTGATTTCCGTTGGTTGATTTTGTGTTTCTTCTTGCTACATGTATTGTTCGTGTTTACCGATTTTGTTGTTGCCCTTTCGAACTCTTGACACTCAAATGCCCCATTTGTACATATTTGCTTCTTAAATATGAAGCGGGGACATCCTTTTATGAGATCGCTTAAAGTTTTCCTCGTTTCCTTTATGAGTATTAAAAACTTATTGTATTTTAACAAAAAAATATTTTACAAATACAATATGTAAAGTGTACGTAGGATATTTAGCCGTATTGTTATTATAGTATTAATCAAAACTTTACATTAAGATTATAATTAAGCCCACAAACATTCAAGGATAGAACTTAACTTTAACTCCCCTAAGCAAAAAAGGATGAAAATCGTGACTAACGCCTGCATTATCAAGGTTATATATAAATATTCGACAGGTGTTAAAACAAATTTAAATTTACAGCAAAACAAATCTATAAGAAATTAACATTACATGTATGTTTCATATAGATTTAAAATTATAATTTTAATGGTTTTTTTATTAATATATTCTTGATATATATGTTGTGAATGTTAAATCCTTTATGATCCTTAAAAACATCCACCTCCGAAAAAGATGTGGCGAATGGTGCGCTCGCCTCCCAAAACTGTTTTATTTCAAGTTTGTTGGTTAAGAAATAAATACTGTTTATTTGTCTAAGGTACATGGAAATTTAATGGCAAAGATTGCATTATGGTGATTTCTTCCCCTCAAACGTAAGCCAATATACAGAGTATATTATGTAGCCTGTCTAAAGTATAAAATCGCAACAATATTCCAGAAGTTAATTTTTGCTTATCCTGAATGATGCCCGTTTCCTCCAATCAAGAGACTCATCAGGGGCGCTTTAGTCAAGATACTGTTAACACCAAACACCATACAAGCATAAACAATTGAGACCACAAGTGCCGAGTGTAGAATCAAAATTGTGATTGAAATCAATTCATACCAGGTAGGAATAATCTTATTTAGTTTTTTTTATACTTGAAATACAATTTGTTCCCAGGTGACTAATTTCACGTTTTGTCAGTTGTTTGGCCCAATAATTTACTCGACTTAATTTCTGTTCTCCCAGGGGCGGATCCATAGGGGGAAAGAGCAGGGGGCTCGGGAAAATGTGTTGGGATACATAAGCAAAGAATTGCCCGTCCCCCCTTTTCAAAGTTTTTGGATACGCCAATGAAGATAAAGGTTGATGACCGGCTCTCTGCTTCAATCTATGCCTTTGCTTGTGACAAAAAAAAACATTATTCTCCGATTTTCCTTAAAATTTTGACAACACAAAAAGCACAGGAATGGTCGTCATCTGTCAAAATATGTAATTCGTTGCACTTACCATTATTTTTTTAATGACAACATGTTAGTCCCGTTTTTAGAGTTCCGGTAATTCCTTAAAGATAATAAAATCCTTTTTTTCTCACAATATCATTATTCAATGAATTAAACATTCTAACTAATAAAAGAGAATAATAACTTGTCCAATCACTTGTACCTGAACTTGAAAATAAACATGACCTACATTTTATTAATAATCAGGGTTGCGACTCTTTTTTGACCATCAAATTCAAGGATATTTCCAGGGTTTTTCAAGGATTTTCAACCGTTTTCAAGGATATATCGCAATTGTAAAAGTGAGACATACATGTACACCATTCTTTTTTGTTCGATAAATGCATTATTTCATCACAGTGACTTAGTCTGTACTAAAGCATGTGTTTAATTCATAAAAGAGTTTCAGTTTACAGTTTCATATGTATTTGTATTTGACAGTATTGTATTATCTTATATAATTTTTTTCATGCCATAACCATTTACTGTCAATGTGTTCGAGCAATGATAAATTCATGTAATGTACTTGAAAAACAAGTGACATGAAAGAGAAATCACATATTTTATTAACAAATCTCTCAATTCTCAGTGATCTTGCTATGGATTTTCCACATTAAGTTAATGCTTCATATGTATTGTTTTTTATTAGGTAACTCCTCAAACTGTCTTTTGGTTTCAGGTCTTTATGTTCGATGTTTGTTTTTGTCTGGTTTCTCAGTGTGTCCTTAGATAAACCTGTATATTTCATTTAAACTTCACATACCTTAAAGACTAAATATCTGCATCATCATGATCATTAGCCACTGTATCATCCGAAAAAACATCAGTCCCAACATCAGTGTCGTCATCAGAGAACTCTTTATATATCATTGTCGCCGACGAACAACTATCAGAATCTCAATCTTCTTTAGCCCAGTAGGGGGCTGTGTCAAACATCGAGTCAAAATGGGAGGTAGAGAGACCCCTTTCTGCTCTCAAATACATGTGGTAAAAGTCATCACCGAATTCGATTTGTGAATTCAATATACCAATGTCTCGCCACGCGGACAATCCCCTGATCCACCTAGGACTAAATTTCAATACTTTTAATTGTTTCAGTTCACACAGCAGATAGAGTACTTGTGATGGATTTAAGTATAAGACCCTCTCGATAAACAAAGAGGTCAGACTCTTATATTCAGCAAGTTCCACGACAGCTTCGGCTGTTTTTACCTCAGAATATTGTTTCCCAATCGTCAATGTTCTTGGTTCGAAATGTATTTCTTTAATGTTTTTACACGATAAAGCTTTCATGTAATGGATTAACACATTTTCCTTAATCGTGTTAGAGTTCACAGTGAGTTGTGGGGGGAATGAATTCGTTCCTTTTAGCAGGATATTGAAAAAAGCATTCATGAAAACCGCCATATTTTTTATTTTTTTCTAGGTCAAATTGCCGGCCGCATCATGCTCAACAAATTCGTTAGAAACGAACGCCGAAAAGATTAAGAGTCTGGTCAAACTCTACCCATCTCTTTCGCCCCAATAATACTGTTACTTTAAACGCGAAGGACGACGTTCCGTATGGGACGAACGTGTCTATCTTAAGCAAAGGGAAGACAACTCGTGGCGAACTGACTAATCGCGACAAAACTGATCAAAATCAAGGATTTTCCCCGTATTTTTTCGCTTAATCGCGTTTTCACGGACATTTCCCGACTGGGAACGACAATTTCAAAATTCAAGGACTTTTCCCGTTTCCCGGGTGCGTGGCAACCCTGAATAATAATATATTAAGTTGGTGATTTCAGCTCAATGCGTCACTTAAGAATGATTTGCATTTCATCTCATTTAAACATACAAAATATTTACAGGGGAGAAAATATTTTGTCACCAACTCTCTGACTGCACAGAATACCTATATCTAACGTTTTGTATATTACAGTTTTCTAGAAATAAAAATCGTGCTTTTTCTTTCGGTGACACCATAAACATTGGAATAATTAGGAAAATCTTCATTTTTACCCCTTTTCACCCCTATTGTGCCAAATTCAAAAGTGACTGCATGCTCTTATCAACATAGATTTTTGTTTATTTATTTATTACTAAAACGTTTATATTCTAAGCAAATAATATGTTTGGTCAAAATATGCGGCCAACATTATATTAATCATTTTTTACCGAAAAAATGGCTGAATATGTCAAAAATATCAATTTTTAAAGAATTTGTCATTTTCAAAGGTCTCTGCGTTCATCAAACTTAACAATTCATGCACAATTTATGACATTTCATAAAGTATAGAGTCATGACAATTCTAACAGCATTATTTTGAAGCTGTCTCAAATTTAAAAATTAGGACAGTTTTCGGCCCCTTCCTAACATCCTCCTTTAATATTCTAATCCTTTGTGGACGACCTTGAAATAAATGAAATGAAAAATGGAATTCGTAACCAGATTTAATTTCATTTTTAATTTTGAATCAGGGTTAAGTAATAACAAGTTAGTATTGTTGAATACATTTAATTATTTAGAAATTTAGTTATAATTTATACAGAATTTCAGTTATTTCAAAAATTGTTCATTATTTTCCAATTGATTCGGCTTAATTTCCAGTCATATTCTAAACAAAGTTTAACGTGTAACTTATTTTCCATTCTAGTATGTCACATGTATGTCTCACTCACAGTTCTAATAACAGATTATCAATAACTTTTCTAATATTAATTGTGTGTTTTATGGAATAATTCACATTGTTTCACATACTAGTATTGTGATTTACTCTGCAATGATGTAACAAAAGACGACAACTTTAGTTTAGTTAAAATATTTGAGAAGAGCTTCTCTGATGAGCCGTAAATCATTTTGACGGAACGCGTAAGACGCAGTGTATATTTTTCCTAATTTCGAATAGTTCCTCCCAAGGACGGAAGAGGTCAACAGTCAGAAAAACAGAAATTCATCGCACAAGGTCATCTAGAACAGAGCAGTAAACGCGTGAACGGCGATTAAATGTCATGATCTTGTCAACTCTTTGGATGTGTCTTTTTTAGTCATAGCAGAGGAAATTCCTATCTCGAAAATACAAATAAAAAAATATTTTGTCTTGGTTAAGTGGAAAAGTTTTAAACCACGTCTTGAACATTTTGATGATTTGATTTTGATTCTAATAAAACTAACTGGTGAGATCTTACTACAAGCAGTGCACAATGTCATTGTTTTGCAATTGACTAATGAATAAATGCCATGGAATAGAAGGGATATTAGAACCCACGCAAAGAGGTTGAAAAGCTTTACGAAAATATGTTCAATCGCCCGACATTCCTTATTTTGTGTTCTGATTCCACTTTGTAATTTTCAGCTAAAATTTAAAAGCGCAGCTTGGTTCCAAAAATACATGTCCACCAGTTATTTGCCTATTATAGGAATTCATATGACGCAGTAAAACACGAACTGTAATTATACAATAAGAGCAGCAAATCCAAACAGACGGACTAAAACATATTAAATTACAAGTAAAAGACTTAAGCAATAATCCAGAACTTATTTTATCATTTAAACAAAACATTCCTTTATTCTTTTATCAATAGCAACCCAATATATATGCTAATCAAGGACTCTTTGCATCGTATACTATGGTGTTCTCAATATAATAAAACAGAAGCAAAAATCAATCTGTCCCATTAGGTTTTTTCTAAAATAACATTTTCAGATTTGTCCCAGCAACAAAAACTCAGCGTTCGAGTATAGAAATTAGAGTTAATACAAATTACAAGCTCTGTGCTATTACTGATAAGAGGCCTCAGACCCATAGGTCAACAAAGTTAAGCCTCCAATTGTCATGTAAGAAAATTAGACGATGTCTGTTTTTAATAGCAGAAGATTGATGACATTAAGTCTAACTTGTAAATGCATGCGTACACAAAGCATTTTAGAGAAAGATATAAATATTACCTAGCATTCTGTGGGAAATAATTGAAACAAAACGTGCTGAATACTATCAAAGTAAATACGCATATATTTCTTAAATAAAATATAAAGTGGGCTTTTTGACGGTAAGTCCTTCCAAAGCTGAAACACAAAATTGGCATTATGATTGAGAAGATTGCAGTGACGGCTTTAGAGGATTACTCCGGGTTTGATAAACTCTTTAGATATAAGTATTGATTTCTGTCAAATTAGATCTGAACAGCCCCCCCCCCCATATTGTTCTAAGTAGTTTGTGTAAATTGAAATGGAAGTAGACCATAATTATAAACTTTTCTTTCCAATCCTTTTTTTACCTTTAAATGTTTTGATTCAAATGCCGCTGATTAGAAATTACTACTTGAAGTGTGTATATAAAGCAGAACCAAATCAACTGTTTCTATACCGTTTGGGTTTTTTTTTTGTATAAGTATGATGAAATTGATCTCAAAAGCACTTCCAATCTTACATTGCATTTATCACACATTAAACGACTAAGCTCAGAAAAGAAAATATATACATTTGTACTTTGTTGTAGTAACCATTATAATGAGAACTGATCATTTGTATTCAATGTAAAGGCATTGCTTGTTTAGTTCGGTAAAGGGTTTTTTTGGGCAGGGTTTTGTCACTTTTTGGGTGCATTGGCCTATGGTGCGTCAATGGGTACATTGGCCTGTCTTGTGAGTTGGTTCGTTTTTCATCTGGTTTGTGGTCGTACAATTGCCCTTTTTTGCATGACATATATGGGTCTGTGTTATGGGTGCTGTTTCCTGGGTGGATCTACACAATTCAATTTGTTGTGTCAATTAGTTCTTGACCTGATTATGTCTGAAAAATTGTTGACTGGACATAAAACAAACAACAAACAAAAATTAGGTAAAGGATTATTTCGCACAGGTGTGGAAATATATTTATTTCTAAAAGCGTCACGACTATTCCTTTTTTATTATTATCATTATTTTATTTTGCAGAAATCCTTCAGGATATTATTTATTTATCATCTGCTACCAATTTATTATCCTGATCAACATCAGATTGACAATATTTTATAGAAGAAAAAAAACAGGTCCGTCAATTTAAGTTAATTAGTCGGCCAGTTGATCCAAAGCATTTTATTTTTAAACCAACAATTTACAGAAGTCAAATCTACCATACAAAAGAACAAATTATTTTTTCATTAAACTTATGCTCAAATACGATTTTGATTGACGGTAAACGTTTGCAGACGACAAAAACAATTTGTAATGGCCACTCCACGTAATAATGACGTCCGTCCAATGTCACTATCAGACCGAAAGAATCATAAATGGGTTTTTTTTTCGAATTAATTCTTTCCTATTTGGGAATTCATTTAGTTAGTTCGCGTTCATATTTAAAACGGTTTTAAAGATCAACCACGCCCCAGTCTTAGACAACACAAGGCTTATAATAAATGGATAACTTCAAAACTTTATTTAGTGCATCTAGCTGTTACCAGAATACAGTCCAATAATGTGTTCAAACTAAGACAGTATAATATTTTCGTGGTTTATTTAGAATACAGATATATGAGGCCTTTCACATTCGATTGCATAAGGTCTTTGTATTTATTATCTCAAAATTCAAGATATTCGTGTGCCAGGTTTGGCTGACTTTTTCGAAGTTTTCGGAAACATGTATTTTGGTTCTTGGCATGGTCTTCTGTGTTTATTTTTTAGGGGTCGGGGCTTCGTAACTCAAATATTAACTATTTCTTTCAAATTGAACAATTAGATTACAAATCAAAACAAAAATGTGTCACTATGGTTACCAGAAAACTATGATCTAAATGTTTTTATTGTCTAGAACCAACTGCCTACAAATTAACACATTCACATGTTGTTAACGTATCGCCCGGCAAATTATTATCACATTTTGCAAACATGAAATAAACAATATGAATTGCAATAAAATGTCTGGTCTGAGAATATATTAGTATCAATTATACAAAGATATGGATTTCCGTCATAAAATGCTAGTGCTTTACAAAACATGCTTGACAAAATTTATTATTACCAAAACATACAATACAAAATATTTTCAAGACTAACTACTTAATGGTATATTAATTAAGTAGGTTCCCGAATTTATGCGGTTGACAAGGGGTTTCTCTAGTAATACATGTATGCCCAAAAAATACATAAGATTTATTAAAATTATTCATAATATGCTGTATTTGAAAACAAGCTAGAAACTTATGCGAATCCTTCTCCAGTTTGCAATTTGCGAGAATGACATCTGTTGCAACTCTCATTTAGTCTACTCTTATTGAACTATACAGAGTTCTTTCACGCGTTTGGGGTTAACCGGGGGAATAACTCTCACCATATACAGGACAAAAAGCTTTTGAAAGCCTAGCAACGGGTTTGAAACAATCTCTCTTAATGGAACAGGAGAAAGTTGGAATAAATTGGTCCATGGTATTTTCATCCCTTACTCGAAATACTGACCAAGCTAATATGCGAATTCCCAAGATGAATCCGTTGCGTGTTAATGACCTCAAGGTTGTTGTTAGCTTATTTGTTATTGTGATTTTTAAAATATACCAGATTACATAAGCATATCATAAAATACATTATTTTTTGTACTACAATTTTAGGTTAATTCGCATTTAATTGAACAAAAGGATCCCAGGAGCCGAAATATGCTCACCTGGTTAAGTCCTATGGTATAGTTCACTAATTATTTGACATTATTACATACAAAACATGTAAGAAAACAAATCTGCTACAAAACAATAAAATTGTTAACTTATACATGTATATATTTTTCAAAAAAAAGTTTTTTTCGGATCTTTTCATTCATATTGACCAAAATGACGTCAGAGTGTAACAGTTACACTGAAATATCCATTCCCGAGAACAATGTTCAGTATAAAGTCAAGCGCACATTTTCTAGCACTGTAAAGTCTATAAGTTAATTAAACAGTTGTTTAATGACTGTTTATGGAGCAGTCATTATTATCACGAAATGTTGGAGGTCATTGACCACAAAGGGAGACTGTGTTTTTTTTTTTCATTCCAATGTGTCAAAATTACTATAACAGGCCGATGAGTTGAATTTTCAAGCAACCAACAACCCATTTCTCTATCTGCCAAGGTTGACAATACATGCAATATATAGATCAAAGGCATGAAACATAATTTTGTACCTTCATCAGGGGCAATATTAGATAATTTGATTTCTCGAACTGTTGTGCAATATTATCTAGTTCTCGCGAGATGAGACTATTTTGCGTATCATACTCCGCACGATGTAATATATTCAATTTCAAGAAATTTGATTGGCTGTCCGCGCGACACACCACAGTGGAAAGCGTGATAACTTTTGTTTGAACACCTGTTGATCTCGCTTGAATAAAAATACAAACAAAATATATCCAAAAAATGCATAAAATCTTTTTTGTTATAAAATCTATTTTTGATTAAAATTTGTAATAGAAAGATGGTACTTTATTATTTGACTACTTTTTTCACATGTTTGCTAAACTATATACATATAGGATTATTTTGCTATGAGTTATATAATTAAATAAGTAATTTTGTGCCTATACTTTCACGTAAGACAGTTAGAGGTGTAAAATAACTAATTCAGGCTCCCATTACTTTCTATGTTAAACCTGGTTTAGGGGGGTCACTGTCAAACTCAGAAATGAATTTTTGGGGGTGTGACAGTACTTGTGCCTTAAAGTAGACACATAACAGTACCTTTCATGTAAATCTCATATAAGGTTCCTCGGCATCTGGGAGAGAACGGTTTACCGGAAGTGGCATGTGACAGAAAACGGGAACTAATGTAAACATTCTAACCAAATCACATGCCCATAAATTACTACTCACTATTTTTCTAAACATCATAATAATGACTGTTTCATGGGCTCAAAATGTTCTCAAGTCTTTAAGCTTTTAGAAAATACCAAATTTATTGGTGTAGGACATGTCATTCTAAAGATACAGTACCTTATATGGACTACTTTGTCTCCTATATGTACTACTTTCTTATATGTGCACCGACTGGATCCCGAATTAGTTGTTTTACACCTTAGAGAAAAGGGTTTCACAACTATAAGTGATGAGATATGGATTTTATCACACTCGTTAGATATTTGTCAAAGGAAACATTGCGAGTTTCCTTTGACAAATATCTAACGAGTGTGATAAAAATCCGTATCTCATCACTTATAGTAACTGTTGTGAAACCTTATAGGTATATGCATTGCTCTTTCCAAAGTTCCAAGAGTGAACATCTTCCAATTGGTGGTTATGAATAGCATGATTCAATGCATTCAAGTTCTTAAGTTAAACACGATATTTTTTTTTCTTCATTTCATTCTCATATTTCGTCCGCCGCAAATCCGGAAAACCCAATAGGCACTCGCCATAATTTAAAAATGCACTTTGATAAAAGGTTAAGTGTATATTCCATTTTGATTGGTTAAAGTAAACTTCCGCTTATACACAGAACCACGGTGCTGCTGGTAGCGAATCAAATCTATCATATTTTTTTTCCAAAAAAAATCGCATCTCATTATATATTTAAAGATCTTAAATTACAAAGAAAAAAAGTAAAATAATAACCTACAATTGAAGATACGCTTCTTTTTTAACCGTTGTTATAAAATATTTATTCAATGGAATTGAATTTCCTGAAATAAGATATCCTTTCTAAACTTTTTTTTAAAACATGCTTATCCAATTTGAATGCAAAAGTAGATCTTTGAACTGTTGTCTTTGACAAAATTACTTTAAATTTATCTTAATTCACATAAAATCGAAGACCAAACCAAATTAACAAAAAATTAAATGGAATTGGAATTCATTAGATTTTGAACTACATTATGTTTAAATTACAGATATATTTCAATGTTGATTTAGCAATATAGAGCTTATGAATACTTTTCTCGATGAATGGACAAAAATAATTGTCCAGAATTACGAATCAATCGGCTCTCCTACTTTAACGAAGCTCGGGGAAGATGCTGAAATCGATGATGGCAATCTGACGTAAAAATATTATTGCGACCACGCATACGGAGGTTTATTTCAAATGTCACTAGGAAAGCTGTTGTTACGTAGCGTTTAAAGGAAAATGTTTCTGTGGTGGAATTCAAAAGCGTTCGTTTGAAAGGTAAGAAGTGTCATGAAAGTATACTAGGAAAAATGCATACTATTTTAAATCGGCTCTGATATGTTGCGTTTGAAAAAAAAATAATCTTTTAAAAATGTACTCGTTTTGAAATGTTTGAAGTAAAAAAGTTAAATCATGTAGGGAAAAAATTCCAATAGTTTTGAAATGTTTGAAGTGTCGTGAAAAAGTTCAAAATAGGAAAAATTCATTTTATTTCAGTCCGTTATTTATTTATTTTTTGGTTAAAGTATGATGGCTTGATAATAATGCATTATTGTTAGTTTGAAATTACGACAAAGTTCCAGACAATAACTATTGCTACGAATGACGCGTGTTTCGTCTGTTCAAGACTTATCAGAGGCGCTCTACCAAAAAATATTGAAAAAGCAAAAAACTATATGATTATGAAGTGCAGAGAACGATAAAACCAAAAATACCGAATCAATATGTTTTTGGGATAGGAAGAACCTATGAGTTAAGACAATTTTGAAATTTAAACGGACAATATGAAGCTTTGATGTGTTTTCCAACATAAAAGTGTTGGTGCCTAAGCGGGCTAACCTCGGGCAACTCCACCAGCAGAGCTAACCATCACGGGTGTTAGAAGTTCCTGACAATTAATTTTGCTACGCCTGACGCGTGTTTCCTATATTCAAGACCCATCAGAGGCGTTTTACCAAAAATATTGAAAAGGCCAATAAATATATGATTATGAAGAGCATAGAACAATGAAACCAAAAATACCGAAATGGGGAACTTTTTGATAGAGCTTTTAGTGTTAAAGTGTGTTGCTTTGAACTGTAGCAAAAATCGTTTGATCGGAATGCTATACTCAGTTAATTTGCAATACGTTCAGTCCGAAAGGTAAACAAAAACATTAAAAAGTGATATATTTGTGGAAAATGTTTATGTCCAAAGTTCGAAAAACCAATGAAAATTTCAATCATAAGGAAAAAATGGCCATGTTATTTTCGTCGGTACTTTTTTGCTCGTTAAAGTTTGTTTGATTAAAAAATATTTTTGTACTTGAATGGAATATTGTTATTTTGAAAGGTAAGAGTGTCATTAGAATAAAGTTAAATACAGAATTATTTTTTAATTACCCGTTTTTTATTTAGTCGTTATTATTTTGATTGTATAAGAATATTCATATTTGGTTTGAAAAAAGACACAGTTGATTGGCAAGAAAAGATTGGATTTGCATTATAGTCCAAAAATCAAATAACTTAGAAGAAAAACACAAGGAAAAATATTCATGTTTCAGTCTGCACTTTTGAATGATCATAAAGCAATAGTAAAATTAGGAAAAATCTATTTTATTTTTTGCTTGGTTCTTTTTTTTTTAATTCGTTAAAGTATGTTGGTAAGGTAAGAAATTATGCCTGGTGCAATTCACATCAAACAGGCTTAATGAAGTCCGATGGTATTTTTTTTGGTCAGATTTTCATAATCTTCGGAATTTATCATATGAAAAGGGTTATATCTTTTTATTTCTCGCCATAACACGGAGTGTAGACATAGAAATGACGGGCGTACGTCCGTCCACTTTTTCGTCTACCCCGTGCGTCCGTCTGTCCGTCACATTTTTTCGTAACAGATTTCTCAGCTACTACTAATCCCACTCTGTCGATATTTGGTATGCAGCTTCTGGTAGGGTTTTCATACGGTGGGATGCGTTTCCAGATCCGTCTTTTACCTAGTACCTAGTGTATGAGCCGACTTCGAATTTTTAAGGGTCAAAATGAAAACAAAATGGTAATAGATTTCTTAGCTATTATTATTTGTAAAATTTCGATATTTGGTAAAACTAAAAGTAAAGGTCAAATACGGTGGGATGCATTCCCATGTCTGCCGTTTTACCTATTTTCTGTTTAAAGAGCTGACTTGGAATTAGCTGCTCGGCGGGGAACAGAAATCCGTTCTTGTTAAAATAGGGTTTATTGTGTCGTTTACACTAAAACAATTCTTAATCCTGAACCTTTGAAAAAGTCAGAGAAATCCTTTTTCCGCCAAATTTTAAAATCCTATTGGTTCGAAAACGAGTTCAGAAACCT
This sequence comes from Arcuatula senhousia, assembly GCA_963971305.1. Taxonomy (NCBI): domain Eukaryota; kingdom Metazoa; phylum Mollusca; class Bivalvia; order Mytilida; family Mytilidae; genus Arcuatula; species Arcuatula senhousia. The sequence continues at coordinate 35,518,202 of OZ020308.1, forward strand.
ATGATTTGTAAAGCTTACTTTATACCTTTACCTTTTGCCAGTGCATCAAATATATAAATTTAAATGGCTAGTATATCTTCAAACTGATCAGCAATCATCCTTAAGTCCAAAAGGTAAAATCGAATTTTGGTGGAGGGACATGTTATTTCTTTTTATTCGTTTAAGTTTTTTGGTTTGAAAAATCTGTGTGGTTGACATGCAATTTTCAGTAAACTGACCACACAGAAAGTCTATTTTTATAATTCGTTGAAGTAAACTCGAGTATATGTAAGGTCTAAAGACCAGAACAACAACACGATGTAAAGATTTAAATTTAAACAAGAGGCTCCCAGGAGCCTGAATCGCTCACCTTTTCTTGATGTCAACCCTATGAAGACTTATGTATAGCTAAATAAGCTATATGTTTAAGCAAGAAAAAGCTTTTCTCTATCTGCAATAGTTTTCATTCTATAGGCATAAAACACCTTTAAAAGCTGTAACCCTATAAGGGGTCATCTGACAACTTTGACTCTATGGAGACTTTTGTAGAGCTAAATGAGCTGAACATTTAAGCAAGCAACAGCTTTTCTCTATCTGCAATAGTTTTCATTCTATAGGCCAAAAACACTATTTTTGGCTTTAAGGGGCTGTGACCCCTATAAAGGGTCATCTGTCAACTTTGACCCTATGAAGACTATTGTATAGCTTAATGAGCTGAATTTTTAAGCAAGCAATAGCTTTTCTCTATCTGCAATAGCTTTCATTCTATAGACCAAAAACACTATTTTTAAGCTTTAAGGGGCTGTAACCCCTATAAAGGATCATCTGACTATTATGACCTTTGAAGACTTTTGTAGAGCTAAGTGAGCTGAACATTTAAGCAAGCAACAGCTTTTCTATATCTGCAATAGTTTTCATTATATAGGCCAAAAACACTATTTTTGGCTTTAAGGGGCTGTGACCCCTATAAAGGGTCATCTGACAACTTGGCCCTTATGAAGACTTTTGTAGAGCTAAATGAGCTGAACATTTAAGCAAGCAGCAGCTCTTCTCTATCTACAGTAGTTTTCATTCTATAGGCCAAAAAACACTAATTTTTGGCTTTAAGGGGCTGTGACCCCTATAAAGGGTCATCTGACAATTTCGACCTTATGAAGACTTTTGTAGAGCTAAACGAGCTGAACATTTAAGCAAGCAACAACTTTTCTCTATCTGCAATAGTTTTCATTATATAGGCCAAAAACACTATTTTTTGGCTTTAAGGGGCTGTAACCCTTATAAAGGGTCATCTGACTACTATGACCTTATGAAGACTTTTGTAGAGCTAAATGAGCTGAACATTTAAGCAAGCAACAGCTTTTCTCTATCTGCTATAAGCCAAAATCGCTATTTTTTCGTCTTTATGGGGCTGTAACCCCTATAAAGGGTCATCTGACAACTTTGACCCTATAAATTTTTTTGTAGAGCTAAATGAGATGAACATTTAAGCAAGCAACAGCTTTTCTTTATCTGCAATAGCTTTCATTGTATAAGCCAAAAACATTAAAAACACTATATTTCACCTTTAAGGGGCTGTAACCCATATAAGGAGTCATCTGATAACTTCGACTCTATGGACACAGTTTGTAGAGCTAATTGAGCTGAATATTAAAGCAAGGAACAGCTTTTCTCTATCTGCTAGAGTTTTCATTCTATAGGCCAAAAACACTATTTTTCGCATTTAAGGGGCTGTAACCCCTATAAGGGGTCATCTTACAACTTCGACTCTATGGACACATTTGTAGAGCTAAATGAGTTGAACATTTAAGCAAGCAACAGCTTTTCTTTATCTGCAATAGTTTTCATTTTACAGGCCAAAAACACTATTTTTCGCCTTTCAGGGGCTGCACCTCTATAAGGGGTCATCTGACAACTTCCACTCTATGAACACTTTTGTAGAGCTAATTGAGATGAACATTTAAGCAAGCAACAGCTTTTCTCTATCTACGAAAGTTTTCATTCTACATGCCAAAAACACTATTTTTCGCCTTTAAGGGACTGTAACCCCTATAAGGGGTCATCTGACAACTTCGACTCTATGGACACTTTTGTAGAGCTAATTGAGCTAAACATTTAAGCAAGCAACAGCTTTTTCTCAATCTGTAATTATAGTTTTCATTTAAGAAACCAAAGACATGAAAAAATGCTATTTTTCATCTTTAAGGGGCCGTAACTCCTATAAGGGGTCATCTGAGAACTTCGACTCAATGGAGACTTTTGATGCTGAGTTATATCTCTTATACATTTTGATTTACAGGCAAAAAACAGTAGTCTGACCCCCGTTGTTTATTTTTAGTAACGGCAGACATGTTTTTTGACGAATCAAAAATCGAAACACAAGTTTGGTGCAGGACACCCTAAGGATAATTCCTACCAAGTTTCATTCTGTTCAGTGGTTTCAGAGAAGAAGTTTAAGAACACATGGACCAGGTGAGCTAAAAAAACGTATGTTGGATGTAGAAATTGGTGTCACAGTTAAGAATGCATTACGCAGTCGATTAACAATTACGCCATGATCTAAGTGCATGATAATCAGATTAATATTGTTTCCTGTTATGGGTCGGCCGATATGAAAATTTCCGTCGAGCTATTGATAAAGGAATGACTTGAAAATTAACAGGGTTAAATTGTTGGGAAGTCTATGTATAACACGAATACACTCCATTATTTACAAGAAATACCAGCATAAAGTAATTGTTTTGCCAATTTGAAATTACATCATATCTTATTTTAAGGAACATTATTTGACTAGAAATACCCAATCTTAAAACGTTGAAAACAAAAATAAAAGTTTCAAGCGCCGATAATACAAAGCCTCCCTTATCCAGCTACATGTATTTCATTTAGAAGGTTCACAAAACATTGATTCGAAGTGGCGGATATGACGTGTCAATAAACAAGAGGCTCCCAGGAGCCTGAATCGCTCACCTGACATATGTGCCTGAAGTAAAGGCTATTAGGCAAAATCTATTTGACATTGAAAGGGTTATAAGTTTAATAAGGGGGTCATCTGACAATATGGTGGATCTTAAGTTGCTGATCACTTTTATCTCAATTAAAATTCAAAAATCTGTCACCCTTTTTGAGTTATTAGCAAAAAAATGCAGTTTAACCCAATGTTCTATTTTTAGCCACAGCGGCCATGTTTTACAACCAATCAAAAATCCCCACATCAATTCTATACACCTAATGCTAATAAACAACAATACCAAGTTTGGTTCCAATTTGACTTAAAGTGTCAGAGGAGTTGACATTTTCAATGTAATGAGGAAATGCCTTTTAAAAGCTCAATTTTGACGTTCTAAGGGCAATAACTCCTAAAAGGAAAGGTTCTACAACGTTGACCCTATTACATATTTTGTAGATCTTGATGTGCTTAACAATGAGCAATTTAAATTTCTCAAATATCTTGTATAGTTTTCAAGATATTGAGCTAAACAGGTGCAAAATTTGCCAAAAATCCACAAAAAGAGCAATAACTCCTACATGGGTCGTTGGATTTTCTTTAAAATTTCAGAGCTGGTAGATCTTCAGGTGCTGATCATTTTTGTTCCCAATCAAAATTTTAAAATCTGTCACCGTTTTTGAGTTATTTGCAAAAAACTGCCATTTACCCCTATGTTCTATTTTTAGCCACAGCGGCCATGTTTTACGACCGATCAAAAATCCCCACATCAGTTCTATACACCTAATGCTAATAAACAACTATACCAAGTTTGGTTCCAATTGGACTTGAAGTGTCAGAGGAGTTAACGTTTTCAATGTAATGAGGAAATGCTGTTAAAATGCTCAATTTTGACGTTCTAAGGGCAATAACTCCTAAAAGGAAAGGTTCTACAACATTGACCCTATTACATATTTTGTACATCTTGATGTGCTTAACAATATGCAATTTAAATTTCTCAAATATCTTGTATAGTTTTAAAGATATTGAGCTAAACCGGTGCAAAATTTGCAAAAAATCCACAAAAAGGGCAATAACTCCTACATGGGTTGTTGGATTTTCTTCAAAATTTCAGGATAGGTAGATCTTGAGGTGCTGATCACTTTTTTCCTGTGCCAGAATTTTGATATCTGTAGCCGTTTTTGAGTTATTTGCAAAAAACTGCATTTTACCCCTATGTTCTATTATTAGCCACGGCGGCCATGTTTTTTTAAAAATCAAAAATCCGAACAATAGTTTTGTAGGCCATACCCTAAAGATCAACTACACCAAGTTTGGTTTCAATTGGACTTATGGTGTCAGAGGAGTTAACGTTTGAAAAAGTTTACGGACGGACGACGGACGCCAAGTGACGCCAATAGCTCACATGACCCTTCGGGTCAGGTAAAAAGGATGGGTGCCATGTCGTTTCGTAACTTTTGCCGGGATTTGTTTACACAACATCCAAACATTTTTGTCAAATGAATTAGGTGGATTTTTTAACAATTATTATACATAATTAAGGTCTTTCCCTCCCACAGAAGGAAAAACCTTACTGTATTTCTTATGATTATTATTTTTTTTTCCGCCACAAAAAAAAAGAAGAAGAAATACTTAATGTAACATTACGAAACTTCATACCATTACCCGACACTATGAGGGCATGACTTGAGTAACCCTGCGAAACCGATCTATTTTTAGTAACAGAGTTATCTGCCCGGAACCCAAAAACCTTGTTTGCAGATTAACTCAAAAACTGTAACCGTTATCAAAAATTTGAAGTGAGGAAAATGTAGCTAAACTCCTGGTCATGATTGGTCACGCAATAAAGTTTTTTTCGATCAACTTCCTGGTTACGCGTTTTTGACTCGAAAAGTATTGCGACTCGTTAAAATTTTTTTTCTTCAAAACGGTTAGTCCTAGAGACTTCGGACCTTCACCAATTATCCTAAGTGACATATGTTACATTTAAAAATGTCAAGGTCAAAGGTCAAATCTCAAGGTCAGAGGTCATGGTACACCTTGTTTGCAGTATAGCTTAAAAACCATACAAAATTGAAGCAGACATGTAATGGGGAAAATATTCGTCTCATTTAGGCCTTTATTTGATATAAAGGGTCGAACACTGTACGACAAACCGTTTTCGAGTTATGGCCCTTAACGCGTTTCGGTTTATCCGTTTTTGGCTTATAACTTTTAAACCGTCAGAGATAATATAGTAAACATATGGGTTTGTTGTTACCGTCATTTTAGGTCCTTCAATTTAAGACCAAAGTCGAATGGTTATGGGCAGCCATTTTCAAAATGGCTGACACCGTAAACAGTTTTTATGAAATAACATTTAAACCATACAAAATTGAAGCGGACAATACATGAAAAAAAGGTTTGCCATGTCGAAATGTATAATAAGTGTTTCAGGTGCAAAAGCGTAAAACTTGTCGTTTTTGAGTTATCGCCCTTGATTCTTAGTTTTACAATGATTTTTTTGTTTATAACTTTTTAACGTAAAAGATGGTGAATGAAACAAAGGGTTCATTTGAAAGAGGATTAAATTACCTACAATTTGAACCTTAACAGTACATGATTCGGTTAAACGGTTTCAAAATGGCGGCCAAAACAAGTTTCGCGAAACATGTTTTTTGACAATAACGTGAAAACCATAACAGATAGTATACTAAACATGTATTCTTAAATGAATCAGTATATAAAGAACTACAATTTGAGTCCAAGGTCAAAGGTCATAGGTCAAGGTCATTCCATAGCAACAAGGTAACATTAATGAAAAGTCCATAGCAACCATATATATTCTTAACCAAGACTACTTTCTGAGTATAGAGTTAAGATTTTTTAACCGGAAGTAACTATCTGTTCATAGCAACCGTCATAAAAGTCCTTAGCAACCATATCTTTTCTGACTTCAAACTCACTGCTCTATACTCTAAAACATTTTTCGCAACTAATTATATAATACTATTGTCAAAAACATACTCAAATAGCCTAACAGAACGTAACTAACAAAAACATGGGAAAGACCTCACATTTGTTCTCTGAGCAAATGACTTTTTAATTTGAAAATGAAATTGGTCAGTTTAATAATTTTGGGTTGGATTTTTCAATAATTTGATTTAACAAATATGCTTTATGATTTGCATTCTGAGTTATTAGATGCTTACTACTACAATGTAGCAAACATGTGACTATAGGCTTAACTTAACGAAATTAACATAGCCAGGGGAATGACACTTTTGTATAGAACACGATTTTCACACATATTAGGTATTTGAATACTGATGTATTTTTAACTTAAAGTTAACGAATGAAAAACACTTTATCGTTGAGGCATTTATTAATTGCAACGGTATTGAACATGAAATAAAGTTATATGCAGGCGTAAATGCATGGAGCACTCCTTTTTAGTAAACTGAGCATTCGCGCTCCACAATTTTCGTTTGTTCCAAAATGATGATTCAATTTCTCTGATTTAATCTGTTTTATATTGAAGACGTTTTCTCTTTATTAGCATTGGAATTCAATGTTGAAGATACACCATGCACCCGTAGACAAATATGTGATCTCAATCTCGAAGATGAGCGCAAATGTTGATTTCTGTTTGGTTTATATTGTGTTTTATATTTTTTTGTGTTTCCTCGTGCTGTTCTAGTTCTTGTTTATCAGTTTTGTTGTTGCTCTTTTGGACTTTTGACACTGGAATGCCCCATTGGTGCCTCTTTGCTTCTTTCGATATAAGATATTCTAAAAAAAGGGCATGTAATGGGACATTAAATGATACCCCGCCACGTTATAATATCAAAAGTTCATAAATTTGATTTCAAAGTGGCCTTTCTCGAAAACTATTTTTCGGATCAAGCTGGAAATTGAACTTGACCTGTATTTTATTGTACTCAATAGCTGTATAAAATATCATTTGAATCCCATGAAGCGTTTTCAAGTTATTGGTCGGAAACTCAAAATTTAATGAAATTTGATTTTTCAAAGTGGCCTATCTCGAAAACTATTTATTGGATCATGCTAGAAATCAAACTTGACCTGTATTTTATTGTACTAAACAGCTGTGCAAAATATCATTCAAATCCTTTGACGTGTTTTCAAGTTATTGGTCGGAAACTCAAAATTTCATGAAATTTGATTTTTCAAAGTGGCCTATCTCGAAATCTATTTTTTCGATCATGCTGGAAATCGAACTTGACCTGTATTTTATTGTACTAAACAGCTGTGCAAAATATCATTCAAATCATTCAAAAGCCACTTCGTGTGGCGGGGTATAAAAACCACTCCTACGTCGTTGGTTTTCACTCCTTTCACTATTTATTAATTGTTGTCCAAACAAAATTATTAAATTTCTAATCCTTTACCGACTAGCGAGTGTAATCAAGCAAAGCATTTCATCGCTTCGGTACTTCAAATATCTTATGCTAACTGCGGAACTCCCTTTTAATTATTAATTCTTTGAATTTTTACCACCCCTTCTTCCGCAAATTCTAAAAGACGAACATTAATCTTTTAAAGATTTTTAGACCATATTTCAACATTTACATCTGTCAATTAGAAAATGTTTAATCAAAGAAAAGTTGGATTAAAACATCTAAGAATACGACAATTCTTTCCCAAAATAAGAACAAAATCTATATAATGTCATCAAAGCAATTAAGTTCGCCTGACGTAATTTGCAAAGGATCACGGGATAGCTTGGCAATAAGCAATGACCGGCCATGAAAACTTAACAAAGCATAAACAGATTACGTTCTATATTATATTTATCGGTTAATAAATTGTTGTATATTGACAATTTTCTCCGAGTTTAGTCGGTATCTGTATAGTACGTGTTAATAACTTATTGATAGTACCATTCAGCAAACTTCTTTAATGGTCGTAAATGCACAATAAATATCCTTTAATCAGAGATAAATACAATTAAACTAAATGGTTTCAGGGATTTTTCTGTAATGTTAAATTTGTTTTAATGTTTTCCAGAGATTTAATTGCATGAGAATTTTTTTTTAACAAACGGTTAAATCTTAATTGTGCAGTGTCCGACATTTAAATTCGGTTTAAACAGAAGACGGGCTTTTGCTCTTAAGAGGCTGTCCAAGCAAATTCCAGGCAATAGCTGGCACATGACAAATTTTGTTCTTCAAAAATGTTCATTGATTTCACATCAGGTTAACGTCCATTCTCGAAAACAAATACAGATTTTAAGTTTATTGAAGTGATAACTTTGATATAATTTATATAGAATGCATTGAAAATATGCAGAAAAGGGCAGATAACTCTTGCATATTTGCAAAATTTGGTACTTTGTTCATGAACTTTAAGGCTGAATCACAAGTCATTCATGTTGCTTTCAAACGAATCCAGGTGATTTTTGTTTTACATATGAGTCCAACAATATATTAAAACAGTTAATTTGCTGGGATAAAATTCTTCATGTGCCAAATTCTGTAGGCTTTTGTCTGATTTCTACATGGACAACCTCTTCAACGGCTTAATGCTTGTGAGAGCGAATTAAAATTCTAGTAAAATGGTAGCGCCTGGATTAAATAAGGTATGGGAAATAAACCAAAAAAGCATCAATGGGCTTTTATTTGTTTAAGTCCCCAAAAGGCAAAGACAAAACTATTTGACTTAAAACGTAACTGGAATGGAAGACATATGTCGCCTTGTCCCTTTAAATATTCGGTTAACAGGAATTTACCGGCAAAAAATCGGTATACACCATATAGTCATATATCAATGGGCTGTGATATGCATTTGCCTGGAAACCTGTGACGGCATTCAACGACGGACGTAGGCTTATGGACACCGGAAGACGACGGATATAGTTCCACCGTGGCTCCTACATGTATATATCACTTTGCAAAACGTTGCACACGACACAAAACCGCACAACATAACTATACACGCACACAAAGCAACCGAACTGGAATCAGAAAAGCGAATGCACCTCAAAACGAGCCTCCATATCAGATAAAGGACGGCGTGGAGTATTTCTTCCTTAGATATCATTGACTTAATTGTAGATTCATACACTCGTGACATAATATTCTACATCGAAACACGTACGAAACTGCAGCGACATTATTGAGAGACCAAAATTGATTTTGGTGGTAGTTAGTTTCGGATTAATTAATACTTTTAGAGAACATTTGATCGGTTCACTTGTCTATATACTGCAATTAGTTTCCTAATACTCCCCGTTAAGAGTATCGAATTCCTTGTCATGATAATTATTGAATTGTTTTTATTTTGACGCCTGATGCTGCATAATAGAAAATCGACTTAGGAAAACTTTTTTGTCAAAGCCTTTTTTTCTCAAATATTTAGGGTGCACGGTTTTGTTTTGTCTTCCATTACCGGATTTGACATGCATAATTGGAAATTAGCAGCGCGACGGGTGTGCTATAGCAAGTAGGAACTGTTTACTCTTCCCGAGCACCTGAGCTCACTCTCGTTACGATTTGAGTTTGCGCTGTTGATTTCGGTTCGGTTGATTTTGTGTTACTTACTCCTGTTCTCGTTGGTATTAACGGGTTTTGTTGTTGTCCTTTCGGACTTTTGGCACTCGAATGCCCTATAAGGTGCCTCTTTGCTTCCTTCTTCAATTTCTTGATAAATATTAACAAAACTGAAATGATAATTTCGAGCTAATATACTAACCCCACGACAATATAAACGATTTCTAAGTATGCTTCTAGCAGTGAAGGTTTCATCATTTAGAAACTATATAGTGAGTGAGTTGGTGTTTTACGCCCGTGCAACGCTATATAGGTTATTTACAGGCGATGAACATGAAAAGGGTGATAAAATGAACATGAAATGATGATGATGATAAATGAAATATGGGAATGGGATGGGACACAAAGGACCGGTAAATTTTGAAGAACCACAGGAAAAGGGGAGAGGTGGGTAGGGGCGGAAAATTTAGCCGATGTGGTGCACTATTTGGCGGTCCACAAAGGGGTCTTTTACGTGCATGTCGCGTGGCATTCTCCACACACGTTGGCCCACTATGGTCGGCAGTCAGGTTTTCCGTATTATAGACCTGACAACCCCCGCGGACGAGGGCCACCTTATTCAGCCACCTAGGGTACACACTTGGTCGCTCTGTGGGATGAGCACTGACCCGACGTCAGAATCCCAAGACCCTTAGTCGCCTCTTACGACAAGCTATATATGCTCTGCTGCGGGCCTATTCGCCACCCGGGCCCGCACGGGACAGAAACTATATATAAGTGTTACAAAATCTAGAGCTGCATCAAGTTCTAAAAAGATACTAGCTAGCTTGCTTCATGTGGACTCTTTATGTTAGTGATATCCGAGATCAACAAAGCAATGTACATCCTACTATGATACATAGATACAAATGGTAAATTTCATAAAATGATATCAGAGATTGCACGTTAAAGACCCCTTTGTAGAGTTCGATAAGAGTAGGCTCAATGGGGGCCGCTGCAAAGGCCACACCCACAAACTGCTCGCTGGAGAGGGATTTACATAAGCATTAAAATTGTTTCTCAATCCAGGATAAATAAATATGTTTAAACTAAGAGATTGCAGAGACAAACTTATGTATATACATAAAATTATTGGTGAACAAAATTGCAGGTTTTTTCTCTGATACAAAATTGTCCGCTCTTTCGCTCATTCCATTATCTTAGTAGTGAAAGCAAATCATTAACGAGTAGGAAAAAACAATAGAAAGTTAATTGCTGGTTATATATTACTTATCGGCTGACAATGATAGAAACGCATGTCAGAGATACCTATTTATCTGAATCAGGGAAAAATTGATGTGATGCGATTTTTACTCGTTAAAACGGTTTCCTTTGAATAGTCGTCTGCTGGCCCAGACAAAAGTTAACGAAACAAAATTATCAACCTTACTTGTTATGAAATTGAATGAAAAACTGTCTTTAAAAAGCAATAAAATAAGAACCAAATGTCTCTTCTCAATACGATTATATTTTATCGAATAGGAGCAGGCGTTAAATAAATGGCAGCTGTTACTTAAACTAAAGGCAGAGTGTCTTCGCCTCCAAAATTAAGAAATACTATAACTTTATTAGCGATAATAAGAAGGCAACGGTTAATGTTTATTTTGTGCTTTTCGAACAGTTTATTTTTTATCAGATTGAAGTAGACTAGACTCTCAGAAGCGGTATACGTATTATAATGTCATAAAGGAATATACATATAAAATTTAAAAATGTATGATATGCTTAATGTAACTTTAGAGAAATACTGAGGAAACGATATACATTTAGCATATGATACAAGTAACATGACGCGACATCTGTGGAAATATTATAACGTCCCTTTAGTCTTTTTATACTATTTTGCCCCTCTTGTGTTAAGTAAATGAATTTTAGCCATTCAATTGATACTCCGGCTCTGATGTGATAACTTAAGCAAATTCAGACACATTTGCAATTTATAAGCTTTTGTCAAGGGATTATCCGGTTTCTATAGGAACCCAGCGAATAAAACAAAATGAATTTCCCAAGGCTATACAACCCGACCCCACCCTCTCGAAAAAAATGTTAACATAAATAAAGAGCTTTGACTCATCTCTGTTATTTTCTTTTTTCAGGTTTTAAACTAACAAGAAGTTAATGAAGACTTGATACAGAGCAGAAGACATTCTATCTTCCTGACACTTTTTCATTCATATTTTGAGTCTGAAAATCGAAGTTGAAAATGTGGACGTAACATAAACACACATACACACAACACGGCGAATTATATCATTATATATACTTCATTTATTTGAAAGTGAATAATTGATTTTGAAAACGTTTTCCATTTAGAAAATAAACTCTGTCCAGCATACAAGTACACGACATAAGGGCATTGATCTAAAGTCAGCAAAAATGTTCCATTTTGGGTGTCAAGGAAGCGTCATCGTGGTCACTATTATATTTTTCCTCTACAAAACTGGAGAATCCATGCTGGATGCGACGACCAGGCCGTACATACTCAAAGTTGTCTGTCAAGACAAATATCCCTTCAACTCAACCTACTGTCGTCATATTGATTTCTACCCAAATATAGAAAGCGAAATTCAACGAAGGTCGGCAAAGTATCTGATATACTATAGAGTCTTGATAAATGTTCCCTCCGTTATACTTGGGCTATTTTGCGGCGCGTATAGCGACAAATATGGTCGTAAAGTACCGATGATGCTTCCGAGTTTAGGCAGTGTATTTGGAGTCCTCTTTTACCTAGCAAGTTTAGGTTATGAGAAAGTAAGACTTCCGTTGATTCTCACAGGCGCGGCAATTCAAGGTGTTTTCGGCAAAAGTACCGTGATCACGATGGCAGTTAACAGTTACATCGCAGACGTAACAGAACCGGACGAAAGAATCCGAAAACTCGGAAATCTTCTGGCGATGAACTTCTTCGGGCTTTTTGTAGGATCTTTTATGTCAGGCGTTCTTCAGGATTTGTCAAACCTTCTTATAACGTATTGCGTAGTGATAATGTTACATGCTTGTACAGTTTTATTGACGGTTGTTGCTATGAAGGAAAGTATAGAGTATCCAGTTAAATCCGAAGAGGGAAAATCAGAAATTTTGTCGATTTTCAATCCGAGAAATATAAAAGATGTTATAGATGTCCTCTTCAAATACCGTGCAAACAATATAAGACGAGTATTGCTGGTATTGTTTCTTCTTACTCTACTTAATCAAACATGCAAAGTGGGGGAAATGGACGTAACAATTTTATACGTTATGAGAACACCCTTGAGCTGGCCAAAATCATGGTACGGATACCTTCTCTCTGTTGATTATGCAGTAATGGGGCTGTGTTTGCTTTTCCTGTTACCAGTATTATCCGGAATAATAGGACTCTCGGATGCCTCAATTCTACTTATTGGGATTGGTTGTAAAATAGTAAGGCTCATCTGGGCGGCTTTTGCAGTCCGCACTTGGATGGTGTATGCATCAGTTATCATCGGAGCTTTTGCGGGACTTATTACTTCTGCGGTTAGGTCTCTCGTTAGTAAAGCAGTGTCCGAACAAGAAGCTGGAAAACTATTTTCACTTTTAGCATGTGCCGAAACTGCATCAAAACTTCTAGGTGTACTCATCTTTGTAAATCTGTATAGCGAAACAGTAGATATATTTGCAGGATTTGCATATATCATCGAGTCGGCACTGTACATGTGCATGGCTTTGCTAGTAATTTGGATTTTCAAAGACCTTCGTCACATGGGAACAGTAGATGTAATGCAGGCTATTGAGGAACATGCAACATTTAACAAACATCAAACAAACTACGATGCCATGCGCAGAAAATCTCTTCCGGTTTTAGATGAGCTGGAGGAGAAACCTTCATATCCGACACCACTACCTGCTACAACCCCTTGATTGACAATTTTCGTATTTCTAACGATGACGATTTTGTTTCCAAAAATTTCTTAAATTTAATTTGCCCTGATAAAACTTAGGCTACAGGGGTAACAGGGTGTTAAATGCCAACTTAATCAATAACTGACTCTCTCGCAAAAATTTTTGATATCTAATTTATGTTTATGGGCAAATGTATTTTATTACCTTTGTGTTTATAAACAAAATGCACAAAAAATCAAAACAATACACGGTTTCTCAAACTTAAACTTTCCTGATTTGATATAATTTGACCAGTGGTGAATCATGCATATGTTGTAAAAATTCCTCAAAAAAATGTTATTGTTATGATGTAAATAAACTGACAATTTGCTTTTACGTATTTCAATGTAGACGATAAAGAGATGTGGAATAAGTGTAAGCGACACAACCAACATTAAAGAAATGGCAATTTAAAACATCGCAATGGAAAAACAACCAGCAGTCGTCAACATGACCAGAGGTCACTGCACGCCGTCTTGCATTGGCCCAAGACTAAAAATACAATATATAAGATTCAAAAAAATCCCTAGGATATCAAAGAAAGACCCATTTCTGGACATAAAACAAAAAACAGATAGTAGACAAGAACAAACAAAAGCTTTGAAAAGGATTCCTGGCTTAGGACAGGCACATATAAAATGTGGCGGGGTTAAACTAGTTTTTTGGGGCCCAACCTTCCCCTTATTGTTTATCTTGTACAAAGCACAAAAAATAACACACTTTAAAAATCAAATCGAAAAAAGATTAATTCACCAAGAGAGAACCTGAGACAAGAGTACTATACGAGAACAACGAAACGTAAAGGAACTCCATTTAGAACACTCGCAGTTACTGACAGCTAGCTAAGAAGCATTTATCGACTGATGTAAAAAAAATCAAACATATCGATTCTAAATCCGACATAACACTTCAAACAACTAATGATTTAGTATTATATCATCATACAAAACCGACATATTTGATCGTTGTAATGCTTCGAAACAATACAATAGTCAAAAAGTAAAAGATTAATGTTTAAGAGTTGCTATCAAATTATCAATAATTCTACATTTATCAGATGGTCAAACCGATCGATTTGATATTTATTGTATATTACTCTTTTTGTGCTTTGCCTTGGATTATTGATAGGGGGAAGGTTGTGTTAGTTTAACTCCGCAATATTTTAAATGTGCGTGTCCTAAGCCAGGAATGCCTGACGAAGTTTTTGTATGTACTTGTGTTTTTTATGTTTTTGTTCCTTGTTTAAGAAGGGGGTCTATCTTTTGACTATTTCGGGACTTGATTTGAATTATATTCATTTTATTTAGACCTAGGGTCGATTGCAGAACTGGTCTAGTTGAAGGCTGCTGTTAGTTTTTTATCGTTGTTTTTTTCTAAATTACCGCTTGTTGTGTGAGCTGTTTCGCATACACTTATTCCAAATATAAATTATTTTTGGGCCTTAAACAAGTTCAACCCGTCACATTTTATAGATTTAGATCTTATCAATGAATTCTTGTTAAAGCTTTTTTTCTTGTCTTCATAGTTTAATGTCCAGAAAGGATTCTATTTTTTATAATTTAAGGATATGTTTATAATCATGTGTATTCGATTTTTGATCAAAAGTCAGCTTCAAGAAAAAAAAAATACAGTATCTTCTATCCTGTTCAAAGCATTGAAATTCCTTAAGATGGGGTTAGTAGCTTTTATTTGCATTTTATTATTTGCAATCTGCCTTTCTTCAACACTTGAATATTCTAAATTGTCCCCTGTCTTTTTTCACATTTCACTATATTCCCCCTAACGCATTTGTAAATAAAAATCTACACTGAGCGCAGCATAATACGACCGCAACAAGTTGAAACATGTACATTGAAGGCCCAATATGGATAGTCTATTGCTTTGGTCACAGCCCATGGTGGACTTACAAAGCTTTTTGACACATGCATCCTGTGGTGGGCTTTAAAATGCATATTTGACATATATGTATTTACAGAAACATTTAATAGAAACAAATCTTATTTCTATATTCATTGACATTTTTTACCTGTTTTAGCTCCTTTTGGTCCCATTTTCTTACATGGTAAGGGCCACATGCAATAAAAAGTTTCCTGTAGTGGATATTTGTTTGCCCCTTCGACCCCTAATATCTCAAAAACAGTAAGAGATATTGCAAATCTGAATGAAAATCACAGACAGGGATTTTCACAAGGATTTCAATGGAAAAAAAAAAGATTTTGAAAATCGGACCACAAATAAAAAAGTTGATTTTTGGAATGTTGTCCGTCTTTGACCCCCGGTAGCAATGTAATGGTACAATAACCATGGACACATTTAGATGACAGAATTTAATGAGAAATTCAATAAAAAAAGAATTTTTAAAAAATTGAATGTCGAATAATAAACATTCAACAACAGTTTTGTCAATACACCCGTTTTAGCCCCTTTTGGTCATTTTTTTCTAAAACGGTAGGGGTCACCAAACCCTAATACAATAGGAACCTTCCTGTAGTGTTTCATAATTTCATAACAATTGGTCAATATTTTCTCAAGTTATCGCACAGAAACCAAATGTCCACAGACGACGACGGCGACATCGCCATAACATTATACGATCGCAAAATTCTTACAGGCATGCTTAGTCTAAATTAATATGTGATGCACAGGAGGTTTCACTAGGGGATCAGTTTTTAGTCCCCTACCGGCGAAAGCCTAAGGGGACTATAAGTTTGCGCTCTGTCCGTCTGTCACGCCTCAGTTTTCCTCACTTTTTTTCTAAACGCTTATAGATAATGAACTGATTTTCGGTATGTGAGTTTACCTTGATGAGTTACAGATCAAGTTTAAGTTTCATGCCGGTCCTTAAATTTTTATGGGAGTTATGCCCCTTTGAACTTTGAAAATTCACTAAAATTTCAGTTTTCCGCACTTTTTTTCTAAACGTCTATAGATAATGAACAGATTTTTGGTATGTGAGTTTACCTTGATAAGTTACAGATCAAGTTTGAGTTTCGTGCCGATCCACAATTTTTTATGGGAGTTATATGGCCCTTTGAACGTTGAAAATTCACTAAAATTTCAGTTTTCCGCACTTTTTTTCTAAACGCTTATAGATAATGAACTGATTTTTGGTATGTGAGTTTACCTTGATGAGTTACAGATCAAGTTTGAGTTTCGTGCCGATCCACAAATTTTTATGGGAGTTATGACCCTTTGAACTTTGAAAATTCACTAAAATATCAGTTTTCCACAGTTTTTTTCTAAACGCTTATAGATAATGAACTGATTTTTTGTCTTTGAGATTACCTTGATGAGTTACAGATCAAGTTTGAGTTTTGTGCCAGTCCACAAATTTTTATGGGAGTTATGGCCCTTTGAAGTTTGAAAATCTATTGCAATTTTCTTTCCTAAACTTTTTTATTGTTCCTTGTAGATAATCAACTGATCAAGTTAAGGTATTCATTTGTTTGACAAATTGTTACCAGTGACTGAAATATGAGGCCGGTAGGGGACTAAGTATTGTTTTGCAATACTCTCAGAATGCTTGTTCAGAATATTTTTATGTACAAATCAATCTGAATGAAACATTTCGAAGAAGCAAAGAAATGTCATATAGCATGTTTTAGGCCAACAAACCAAAGGCAGAAGCAGGAGTCGCTAAAGATTACACTACAATTTAATTTAGTTTTATGCCCCCGAAACTATACTTGGGGGAAAATTGTTTTACCCTTGTCCGTCCGTGCTTCCGTCCGTCCCGCAAGTTTTCCAGACTTTTTTCTACATGCTTGCAGATATTGAGCTCATTTTTGGTATGTGAGTCTATCATGATGAGTTACAGACCAGGTATGCATTTCGTTCTGGTCCGTTGATTTTTACCTTTGGAATAACTGTTTTTCGGTCTTTTTCCCCACATGCTTGCAGATATTGAGCTGATTTTCAGTGAGTCTTGTCATGATGACTTACATATCAAATATTCTGTTTACTTAGGTCTGTAGATTTTTACCAAATTAAAGCCTGTATTCTTTACAAGTTTTCTGGACTTCTTTCTACAATTTTGAGTAAATTTTTCCATACATGGCGAGGGCATCATCTGTGTCTTACAGACACAAATACCTTAGCTACCTGTAGTTTTATGATGGCCATGAATAAGTCATCAAACATTGTATACTGGGTGGCGAGGGGCATTACCAGTTCTGATTTGTGTTGTGTTGGCTTTTAACACACCTGCATCATACAGGGTGATCAGTTTTAATGATGGAGGAAATTGGAGCACCCGGCAGAATCCACCGACCTTCGGCAGGTAACTGGCAAACCGAATTTCACACAGATTGGGGAGTCCAGTTTTGTGAATTTCGATCTGGGATTCGATCCTACAACCTGAAGTGGTAATTGACTAATTGTCAATAGCATGAACTACATTACAAATCTACACAACAGGATTCTTGTAAAGAGAAGTCAATTGCTTTGTTACGATTTGAAGCAACTTCCACTTCCGGATTTTTCATCAAAAACATACTCGCTATTCCATACCATAGTCATATATAGTATTGATGTAAAAATTAGGCACAATTGTCGTCAATCTGGAAAGACAAAGACAAAATCGGTAGAAATAAAATCACCACGAAACAATCAAAACAAAACAAACAAAACACATATAAAAACCAAACCGCAATCAGCAACGTGAACTGAAGTCAAAACGAGAGGGAACGCAGTTGCTCCAGAGGAGAAGGAAGTTCCTGCTTGCTATAGCACACCCGCCACGTTGCCAATAACCGCTTTAGTGTGGGTTACAATACTTAAGGAAGGGCGACAATACTTAACCTTTACGAAAAAACAATATCTGCGCTCATCTGAGAGACAAGTAAAACATTATAAACAAATTATTACAAGAGGAAAAACACATCTATTCATATTAATGCAGTTCATTTCAGTGAAATCTCTGATTTGCCTAGCTGAGCTTAAATGTGGACGGGAACACAAATAGACTTTCTTTTGAAACTCTTAAAAAGTTTCAGAACAGTGCAAGAACTATTGTTTCCGTTAATGAATATCTAAAAAAACAATCAAATGAAAAGACTGAAATTTTTAACACTTTAGCCCTTAATTTTAAAAGTTTCCAAAACTTTTTTCTAAATACAAACATACTGATTTCTGAAACAACTGTAACTAAAATATAATATTATTAATCTTAATTATTTTAAATACAGATGGAAATAATCCTTGTATTGTCCCGAATGTGATGCTTCTTTCGGGATTGCTCCATACCTATTTATACTCCAGTACAACTATACTATATATATATTTGGAACCCATTGTAGCCCTGTTTAATCAAAGTCGTCAAAAGATCTACATTTTTGAAGCTACAATTTAATTGGTATCTTTTGTGACTATTGGTTGTCCGTATTCAAACAGTTATGCATTAATTTTTTTCAAAATCTATGAGAACCAACAGCTATACAGGAATAAGCTAATATATTTGAAATTTGAACTAGCATCACTCTTAAAAGTTTGTTATTCCATACTCTGATACAAAACTTGCCATGCACATCATATAAACACAAATTTTGTTTGATATAGCCATTTATTAACCACAAAAAGGTCACAAGCGATTCATCCTTTACGCGAAACCAACCAATCCTTTACAGTGTTCCAAACAGTCACAGGCGAAGTTTTGCCAACTACACGCAGCGCTTCCTATTGGTTCACATATTCCTGTAAACAATGTGATTCATAATATAAATTTTGATATCAATGTAGGCTAAAACATCTATCCAAATTATAAGAGCACACAAAAGAACATAAAAGGATAGATTTTATTTTATTCAAGACCTTTTGGTGATGACAACGGAGTGTAGAAAAAAAAAGAACACCTGAAATCTTTCTTTTACGGATAACCGACTAAACCGTTACAATGGTCTAGACAGTCACAGGCGAAGTTTTGCCAGCTGCACTTTGGGTCTCCTACCGGCTCACATATTCCTGTAAAAATGTAACATATCTTCTTGAGAGTTTATAAAACAAAATTAAAACGTTTCGTTTTTATATGCTAGTATGCTAATATAACAACTGCATTGGGTAAAGTTTTGACAGTGAAGGTCGAACCGTCAAAAGTTGCGAATAAAAAGAGTCATCGACAAGAAGACTTTAAAAATCTTACTGTGGAAAATATAAGCACCTTAAAATGAAACGACATATTAGAAAAATATTGAAAAAAAAACATTGGTCAATAATTTTCATATATTTTACCCAATTTTGAATAAACATTGGCCAAAAATTTAATATAAAACTTCCGGCATTAAGGAATTTACTGACCAGAAATACATGTATCTATACAAGACGGTCAAAGCGGGACGTCGTAGACAATAATTAATGGCGTTATTGTTTAGAGGAGCATTTCTAATACAAATCATAAGTTGAATACATGGTCAGTATTGAATAAGACACGAGTTCTTGAGTCAACACACGATAACCGTATACGCATGCCTACTTAGATTCCTATTGCAATACCTAGGGCTCTGTGCGTACACGTATCTCCTTAGTTCAACACAGTTGATATATCTGTACGTATACCTATCAGGATGCCTTGAGAAAAAAAAAAACTCCTTTAGTCCATACAAATTAATCTATCATAAACCTACCTGGATGACCTATTGCAGGACCGTCGGGTGTAGCTCCTTGAGTCCACACACAGTTCGGGTCTCCAAGCTCCTCGCCATTTGTTTTTCCATCTTGATCAGAATCCTTTTGACACAGCGCAGCATTCCAAACATGACCATTCGTTCGGAAATCCTAAATAAAAGAGAGAGTGAGTGAGTGAGTGAGTGAGTGAGTGAGTGAGTGAGTGAGTGAGTGAGTGAGTGAGTGAGTGAGTGAGTGAGTGAGTGTGTGAGTGAGTGAGTGAGTGAGTGTGAGTGAATGAGTGAGTAAGTGAGTGAGTTAGTGAGTGAGTGAGTGTAGCGGTTATGTAAGAGGGATATTAAACATGAAAAGGATGATGAAATGAACATGAAATGAGGTTGAGGATGAGAAATATGGGGTGGGTGGGGAAAATGAAACCGTTAATTTGAAAGACTAAAGACAAGACGGAGTTATCGGTAAGGACAGAAAAATTAAGCCGATCCCCGTTTGTTCTTTGAGCAAACAAAAATTGTTATTAACTAAATAGAAAAATTTAGCACATGTGTTGCATTACTTGGTAGTCCACATAGGGATTATTTACGTGCATGAAGTGTATTTCATTCCACACACGTTAGCCGACTGTGAACAGCGGCCGGTGTTTCCGTATCATAGACCCTACAACCCCGGTGACGAGGGCTACATTGTACATGTTATCTAACATTGCATAACAAATTATAAACAGAGGCCCATTACCCCATGTTAACTGTTGCAATAGATGCATTCATTTAACAAATTTATAAGGTATATACATGTACAACGAATACATATACTCAAAACATCTGCTAACAATTGAAAACCAGATTATCTCTAACAGCGCATGTGTTGCATTACTTCCAATTGGGGTTTTTACGTGCATGAAGTGTATTTCTCTTCACACACGTTGGCCGACTATGGTCAGCGACCGGGCTTTCCGTATTATAGACCCTACAACCCCCGGGGACGAGGGCTATCCTATCCAGCCACTTAGGGTACACATGTTGTCGCTCTGTAAGCTGAGCACCAACCCGATATCAATATCCTAAGACCATTGGTCGCTTCTTACGACAAACTAGGCTCTGCTGCTATCCCCGTAATTTCGAAAATGTCTTTGACGAGTGCCCAGGAAAAAGATTTCAACATATTAACATTTTTTTATCTGCTCTTCTGAAACATTTTAGATTTCGTTGTTGACTTTATTTCATTGTGTCTTAGATTTTTTTGATTTTTTTACATTCGAATGTTTTATTGGTCCTTTTTTCTTCTTTAATGCATATCATTGCTAAGATATTTTTCAAAACTGACAACTTTATCATTGAAAAACAATTGCTAAATTCTAATTAATCGCTTATTGCCAATGGGTTTTACTTTAAAATGCACTTGGCACAGGTCTTCAATAAGCAACCAACCGTCACCCAGGAAGACCTGTGTGGCCTGCGTTTGGAAGTATTAGGTATTAGGGGATGGACTATTTAACCTGCAGGGATGGGCCTTGGTTTTTCGTTTTGGTCAGAAAACTTCTTCAAGACGTCGCAACAGAATATTTTTTTCATTATAAGCATTACTTTATATTGCAGAAATCCTTCTTCAGAATATTTTTTTCTTACCCTCTACTGCCAATATATTGCTTTCATCAAAAGTTATTTTCAAAATATTTTTTTGGAAAAAGCCAAACCCCCTGGTTTCTCCATAATCGTTAAAAAGGAATTACATGCGTACTCGTTCACCGTATAAAATGTGTGCGTGTTGTTGTTTTAACACCTTTTTCGATGCACCTGAGCCACAAAGAGCAGTCAGTTTTATTTGTGGAGGGAATCGGTATACCCGGAGCAAATCACCGTCTTTTGCCAGGTAACTGACAACCCTAATTAAATATATTAATAAATGTTGTGGTGTGGCAAGTTAAAATGGAGACAATAAAATAAGTAGGTTGGTTAAACCACACATAAAAGGTAAAAATATCAAATATAAAACTAATATAAATTAATAAAGAATACATCTAAAATCTAAAAAGCCCAAATTTTCGGCTTTCAGCCTTCGTCGTGCTCTGCCCCCGACGAAGGCTGAAAGCCGAAAATTTGGGCTTTTTAGATTTTAGATGTATTCTTTATTAATTTATATTAGTTTTATATCTAATTAAATATAGTCCCGTTTATTTAATTAATTACAAACCGGGCTTTGAATTTGACCTGAAGTTTTAATTGACCAATGATCAATACACGTAGTGTGGCATTTAAACCAACGCCTTAGACCACTCGTCAACCTAGGCCCCCGTATATTACGAAACTGTATATACAGAAGAGGTTGCATTATGACTGTAGTCGCCCCGATTAGGGACCCGGTTCTGTACATGTATGTATGGCACGCGACAGTCACAAAAACCCCATAAACTGAGTTTATCGACCGTAAACTATAGTTAGCGGTCGATAAACTGGGTTAATCACTCGCTAACTATAGTTTGCTGATGCTAATGATAATTTCAGTTGTTTGAAATTTATCATTAGCGGTCGATAATGGGGGTTTCAAATGCTAATTAGGGTTTCTCGGTGATAAACCGAATTTATCGGCGATAAACTGAGTTTATCGGCGATAAACTGAGTTTATCGATGATAAACTGAGTTTATCGGCGTTAAACTCAGTTTATCAACCGCAAACTATAGTTTACGATCGATAAATGCTGTTTTGCGTTGATAAAGTAGCATTTGCACCGCACAAACTAAAGTAACCGGGTGAACTATGGTTTACGTTCTATAATATAACCCTGATAAACCAAGTTTGTTTAATTGACATTAGCTGTCGACTATGGAAATTTTCAATGCTAATTAGGATTCCTGGGTGCTGAACTGCATGGCATGCGACAGTCACAAAACCCCATAAACTGAGTTTATCGACCGTTAACTGTAGTTAGCGGTCGATAAACTGGGTTTATCACTCGCTAACTATAGTTTGCTGATGCTAATGATAATTTCAGTTGTTTGAAATTTATCATTAGCGGTCGATAATGGGGTTTTCAAATGCTAATTAGGGTTTCTCGGTGATAAACCGAATTTATCGATGATAAACTGAGTTTATCGGCGATAAACTGAGTTTATCAACCGCAAACTATAGTTTACGGTCGATAAATGCTGTTTTGCGTTGATAAAATAGCATTTGCACCTCGCAAACTAACGTTATCGCTGATAAACTTGGTTTCACGAACGTAAACTATAGTTAGCATGCGATAAACCCAGTTTATCAACAGCAAACTATAGTTTACGGTCGATAAATGTGGTTTATCAGGTTTTTGTTATTATCGCGTGCCATATGTATGTGTAGCTTTAACAGAACGTTGCAGGCAAAATGTAACCGTTGTGAAAAAAAAATTAAAAACTTGAATGTCCTTTCTACACAGACATATGTTGATCATAGTATAAGTAATAATTTGGGTTCCAGTTCGGCCATTCATATTCATAAATTTTCAATCAATTTGGTAGAGCTCCACTGATGAGTCTGGAATAAACGAAATACATGTCAGGCTTAGCAAAATATTGCCTGGAACTTTATTGTAATTCTGGGGGCTTTTTCAATGAAGGTATTTTAGGACTTATGTCTTTGTTTATTCAAATTGTATTAAGATAGTTTTATCTTATGTATTTTAAGACACCTTTGATAACAAGGTCTGATTTCATACTTACATTTCCGAATGAATTTTTCAAATGAGTATGATGGAATGGATTAAAATGTCCAACTGGATTCCAAGTTGGAGATGATCCACAGACATTTGGTACTTTTTCGCCATTGGGTATCAAGGTCGGAAACCACTGACGACCAAAAGCTATTCCAAATAAAGCAAAGCCTACAACGGTCAAAAGCATTTTTGTTTGATCTAAAAAAAAATAAGAACAAAATTACCATATAAACAATTTTAACTACTGTCAAAACAAAAACTAAGAAAGAAAGTAAATACGTGTATTTATCCATAAATGCTCAAAGATTGATCTTCATTGTGAATTAGTGTGATGTAAAATCATGGTACGTATAAATTATCATTCCTGGTTTTTTTGTTCTTTTGTTGGGAGGTGGGGGTTAGATTTAGGTAGCAAAACTTTTTTATGGTCGGATAATGGATATTTTTTTTAATCCTGTCTTTTTATAATTGTTGCAGCCTGATGATATTTGCGCGCTAACTTTTCAGTTTTCTATAAATTTTGCAACCAAACCACCATCCTGCCTTCAAGCACTGTTCTACCTTTTTATTTCATGATTTTGGCATTCTATCTTTTTATTAAACCATCAAACAGTTTCCCCCTTAAACAAAAACTTGCTTAAATTGTTTTAATTTCTCTTAAGGTGTTTAGCAGATAAAATTTGGTATAGAGAATCACAAAAGTTCACATTGTTTTGTACTTCTAAAAACAAAGCTTGGTGTTTTTTAAGGCTGATTGATGCAATTGCTAACAAAGGAGTATGTTCAGTAAGTACTGAAATTGGCCCTATATTTTTACCAAATTTTCAAATGAGTACTATCTTAATGAATTTGATGTAATTCAGTCATTAGATAACCCAACTTTACATATTCAATCAATTTCACAATGTGACAGCAACATGCTTCACATTATGACGTCATAAACTCGCTGAAAACTGAGATAATATCAATATTATCTTCAATTTTAGAGGATTTGTAAGTGGGTTTTCTTGAAATTAGTATAGAGCACATTCGTTGACAACTTTAATTCTTTCCCTATCTATTTGTCAGGCAAAAATATGCATATCTTCACAAAATTGTATTTGTCGATGCGTGTGCTCTATGTTGAATTACGTGATTTCTCACCAAAAATGCCCTAAAATTGTCAAAAATCTAAATATTTCATGAAATCATATGATTTTTAGCCCTATTTTCTCCTATCTGTTGAATATTTCACAGCTAGTTTTTTGCTTTCCTTAAGATACAAGATTTCAAAACATATCTCCAACTTATTTAAAGAAGTTTACTTTAAGTTGAAATTTTGGGTCGATTTTAGCTATTACTGAACCTACTCCTTTACGCATAAATACAACGAAATGAAAAATAATATCAAGACCAATGGGTTCCTCAAATTAATCACAGTCTACATTACAAACTTACAGTTATCCTTGCTCGAACTAAGATCGTTGAATAAATGACGTGTACTGTGAGACACGCAAGTTATCTCATTCTGGAAATCAGGTCGAAGATAAGGAAACGAATAAACTTTGGAACGGGACTAAAGTCCATATGATCACCAATACTTAGATGGGTTTCAACAACAAAAGGCTCCCATGAGTTTGAATCGTTCGTTTGATCTTCTACGGAGCATTCAAGCAAAAAGCAAACCTTATCCTATTTGAAATACATGTAATATAAATTCTGTATGATAAATCATATCACTTATTTTATGTTTTTTAAAAGGGGTCAAACATATATATCCCTGGAATGGGCCATCTTGAAATAACTTGACTTTATCCTCTTTTCTGTGATGAGACGTAAGGCTGTCACCTTCTCCACTTGGGTCGATCTTTGGTAATTTTTTGAGATGCCAATCTTTAAGCTCTACCACCTCTGTCTTCCGCCATATTGTTCTTTTTACAGACCGGAATGCATCTTAAAGCTATCATTGAATGCCGTTGTGGTTCTATCATGAAGACATGGCCTAGCCACCTTAGTTTTATTTCAAATTGATTTCAAATCCTATTATGTCCTTGAAGTCAGTTTTCATGAATAATTGATATTCAGTGGTTTTTGTGTTTCCGTGTTTTATGTGTTGTCTGCTTTTTCGTCCTGTACTTGTTTGTGTTAAATGGTTTTGTCTCTGTCCTTTCGAATTTTGACACTTGGATGCCCCATTGGTACCTCTGCTACTTTCATGAATAGTTCTCGGTTTGAAACGTGTTTAACCAAAATATTTTGAAAATCTTTCTGAGGCATCCATTGTAAAAAGCTGCTGTTTGAATCTCATGTTCTGTTTTTTTCTTAACTTTTAACGGATAGAAAATCTCTGCATCAATTGTATGCAAAATATCGTAAGGTACAAAGTTTGATTCTAATCGAAGAAAAACATTTTGAAAAAAAATAGTGACGACAGACATAAAGTCACAATAGCAATAACTCATATAGACTTTCGGTTCAGGTGAGCTTAGATTGGTTTTGGTAAAGGTTTGTGTTTTTTTGTTTTTGTCCATGATAATTTAAAAACTCTACGTAGACATTTTTTCCACCGAATAAAAAGACATGTATTTAATTAGCTCATTAAAACACCTTGTTATGAACGCTTTAATATCAGTTATGTTCCCAGAAGCGGGTCCAGAATTTTTTTTTAAGTGAGGTTCAACAGTCCACTGTGGACGAAATAGGAGTGGTAAAGATAAATAGAGCAGAAAACCTACACGCAAATAAGAAAAAAATATCAGAGGATTCGCCACTGGTTTTTCTTTTTTTCAGCTCAGGCCTAGGAAACTCGATAGTCTCAACAAATTCGAAAGGATGTCGTGGACGTGGTTAAGGTCCTATCACACTTTAACATTTTACCAAACGTGTGCCGACGTCCAAAAAAAAAAACTTTCAAAAACAATGGCACAAGTTGGCAGTTGCCGTAAATGTTTTTTTTTTCAAATATCGGTCAAAGAACACAAAACGTCCGACTTACTACTTTCAACTCATGACAAAAGAAGCAAAGGTGTTCCAAAGGGGTAATTACACATCATTATACCGAAAAGACAACAACAAAATTGAAAGACAAAAAAAAAAACATCACAACAAAACAAACAACACAACACCAACAAAAAACACATAACAACAAAACCGAATTCAGTAACGCGAACTTAGGTCGAAACGAGAGTGAACTCAGGTGCTCCGGAAGAGTAAGCAGTTCCTGCATGCTATAGCACACTCGTCACGTTACCAAAGATCGATTTAGTGTTGGTCAAATCCGGAAATGATGACATAACAAAACTCCAAGTCAAACCAATATCTGTGCTCATTTTAGAGATAGAAATCCCGTATTTGTCGTTTTCCTTAAAAAATCTTGAGTGATCACAACAACCACGGAGCAACGTACCCCTGTGTTAACAATTTGCTTGTCAGCGATGTGCTCTATCAAGGAAGTCGTAATACTCCCCACATGCTCTGGAATAACGAATCAATTGTGATACGTAAACTTTATATGCTGGAGCGGACGGAATGTCGATACATAGAAAGGGAAAGTTAACTATTGGAAAGTTGAAGTCATCACGTTTGTCATAGAGCTTTGTACAAACCTTCCTAGTATTGTGTAAATTTCGAGAAATAAATCCAAATATGAGGTGGACCTCCTAGAATATGTAGCGTCCTTTATCTCAAGTTCCTTCGGATATATGAGATGTAAATAAAGTTACGTATAATTATCTGTGCCAAACGAGATTTTAATTGTGAATGTGGACAAACTTATTAATAAAATATCTATAGCTCACAAAACATTGTACTCTTAACGTTTCAAACCATGCTTAACGATTGAAAAACGCATTTTTGACGATTAAAGGACACATACATAATGTTCATCTAACTTAAAGTTTTGCTCTTTGCGAGGGAGCCGGGAATTCTTTTTTTTTTTATTCTAGTATTGTTATAAAGTAAGGCCAAAAAAGATCTGATGTATTATTATCTGTCTTTAAATATATTGTTGGATTAACTTGAAGGGATGGCCTTTTGTTTTTTTCTTTCATTTTTCAAATATTTTTTGTTCTCAGATATTAGCATATATTTTATATGACATAAATCCTTATTCAAGATATGTTTTCTTTATTGTTGCTGCCAAATATATTTTTTTCTCAAAAAATCAGATCCAGAATATTTTTAAAGAAAAACCAGCCTCCCCCTTTCAAGTTATATAGTCGGTCTCTTGCTCGCGTTGTTAATTGATATTCTGTAGTTTGTATGTTTCAGTCTGTTTGCGACGATTTCGACGTTCAACAACGTATGATATCGTTCGCTAACGTGTTTGTAGCGTGTTCAAAACGTATACAACACTTGCACAACGCACACAAACGTGTTAAAAGTATATTCTAACATGTCGACACACTTTGGCTAAAACGTTAATAGTGTGACATAGCCTTTACAAACTTGAAATTTTACTTTCATGGAAAATACATATATGTGAATTTTCCTGATAGAGTTTAGTTGAGACTTTTACGTCTCCCGATGTGCAGGTACATGTATGGTGATTTTATGTTCAACCTATAGTTTCTATAAAATTCGAAATAGACAGATAAAATCACGTCTAGAACTGTCATATTACGTCATCGGTATGTCCAAAAACAAGGTCATTTTAAACGATAAAAGCCCCTGACTTGCAAATATTCTTACATGAGCCTGAATCGCTCACCTGGTCCTTAAGCCATAAGGGTGATTTCTTTAAGGGATCATCTGACAAATGAGACCCAGTGCAGACTTATGTGAATCTTTTGTAAAGAGCTGCATGTTTAAGCAAGCAACAGCTTTTCTCTATCTGCAATTATTTTACTTTCTACAGGGGAAAAACTCTTTTTTCACCTGTAAAGGGCCATAACCCCTACAAGGGGTCATCTGACAATTTCTACCCAAAAGAGACTTTTGTGGAGCTTAATGAGCTGAACATTTAAGCAAGCAACAGTTTTTCTCTATCTGCAATAGTTTTCATTCTATAGGGGAAAAACTCTTTTTTCACCTGTAAAGGGCCATAACCCCTACAAGGGGCATCTGACAACTTCTACCCAAACGAGACTTTTGTGGAGCTTAATGAGCTGAACATTTAAGCAAGCAACAGCTTTTCTCTATCTGCAAAGGTTTTTATTCTATAGGGAGATAACACTTTTTTTCCTGTAAAGGGTCATTACCCTATAACGGGTCAAATGACAACTTTGACCCAATGGAGAATTTTTGTAAAGCTTTATGAGCTGAACACTTTTAAGCAAGCAACAGCTTTTCTCTATCTGCAATATTTTTCATTCTTTAGGTCAAAATCATAAAAAAAACGCTAGTATCTGTTATGGTTGCTGAGTTATAAGCCATTTTAAGTGATTTTACCCTATGTTCTATTTTTAGTAACAGCGGCCATCTTTTTTATTAAATGATTTTAAAATGAGGATCGTTTGTTGCCAACATGTCATATATCATTCCTGCAAAGTTTCAGTTAAATTGGTCTAGTGGTTTCAGAGTAGAAGATTTTTGAAATTGTTAACGGACGACGGATGACAGACGACGGACGCAGAGTGATGGCATAAGCTCACTTGGCCTTTGGCAAGGTGAACTAAAAATGTAGAATTAACGTACCTGACACAACATCTACAGTATAAAACGGCTATGGGATTTCTATCTCTCAAATGAGCTCAGATGTTGGTTTGTCATAGGGTGGTGTTTTGTCTTCCTTTACCAGAAAAACTGAATTGGAAATTGGCATCGCGACGGGTGTGCATGCTATAGCAAACAGGAACTCAGCTTATTCTTCCGGAGCAACTGTGTTCACTCTAATTACGACATGAGCTCGCGCTGTTGATTTCTTTTCGGTTGATTTTGTGTTTTGTGTTTCTTCGTGCTGCTTTCCTTCATTTTTACTGGCTTTGTTGTTGCCCTTTCGAACTTTGGACACTCGAGTTAACCATATGTGCCACTTAGCGTCTATAATCAAGAACAACACAACAGCCATCACTGTCAACGTAAACCAGTGATTGTTGCTTATCTTCTTTCAAAACTACCCAAAAGGATCAAGCTGCCAAAACTAAAAGCTACGAGTTAAAATCTAAAAAGGCCATCCATTTATACCTTTGTATATTAAAACTTAGTTACGCAAATAAATGGGGGTAATATGATTAAACTGCGTTTCTGTATGTTGATTGTGTCGCGTATGCTGATTCCACTTCTCATTCTAACCCCCAAAATTTTAAAACTGTACAGTTTCTTTTATTCAATCCTGTTATAATACTGTAGCAGCTATAAACGGTTTTACAACATTAATAATTGACAAATGTTTAAATGGTGAGTTCAGAATAGATACCATGAACAATATAGAATGAATCCTGTTCGCAGTTCCTACCCCTGAACATTGAAACACACTAATAAAAGATTATGTAAAATTGAATTTTTAAGTAGAATTTGTTGGCTTTATAGTGAAATAAAAGTTCGGAAAACCTAAGATATTTGACATTTTTTTAAATTTAGACGGAGAATAAATTGCTGTTGTTTTTCAACACAGAAGTACGCTAACCTTCGGGAATTGAAACTCTATCAGCAGTGCTAACCATCACGGAGGCTAGAAAAAAATGCAATAAATTTTGTTACGTCCATTTAAGGTAGGACGTTACGTTAACAAGAGTTAATACTAAAGTCTGTCTCACCTGCCGGCACCATCAGAAACAATTAATTTTTATTCTTTCTTACTTCCACTATATTTTGAAATTATATGGATTTTCAATTTTTGAGATCAAAATATGTTTATTGAACTTAAACATTGGTAATAGAAATAATCAAAGTCACTCAACCAGAAAATCAAGAATATGGATGTGTTTGAAATCAAGGTCAAAGGTCAAAAGATGGGGATGTAACTGTGCTAAGCTACTACTGGGGCATATGCATACCAAGTTTCATCAGCCTAGACCTTTTAGTTCTTGAGATACATGTACATGTATGGAGGTGCTCGGAAAACTTTTCCATTGCTATTATATGCATTGAAAATTGTCAAAGTCACTCAACCGGAAAATCAAGGTCAAAAGATGGGGATGCAACTGTGATAAGCTACTACTGGAGCATATGCATACCAAGTTTCATCAACCTAGGACCTATTATAATTCTTGAGATATGGAGGTACTCGCAAAACTTTTCCATTGCTATTATATGTATTCAAAATTATCAAAGTCACTCAACCGGAAAATCAAGGTCAAGGTCAAAAGATGGGGATGCAGCTGTGCTAAGCTTCTACCGGGGCATATGCATACCAAGTTTCATTAACCCAGGACCTATAGTTCTTGAGATATGGGGGTGCTCATAAAACTTTTCCAAAAAGTTAACAACGCCACCGTCACCGCCGGTAAAGTAACACACATGTCCCGCTCTGCTTCGCAGGCGAGACTAAAACGAAGTTACCGATAAAAACCTGTAGACTGAAAAATCTGTCTGAACGTCGTGAAACGTAACGTCAATTTTATTTAGATTCCGTTGCAAATTTCATGTAAATGCAATGTTTACGAAACCGTATCTTAGAAACGAAGTCCGTGACATATCATTTACTTTAGATTAATGTATCGCAAATTTCCCAAGCAAGATTATGTTAGTTTTTGGTTATAATTCGGGTATTGTAAGTCAAATTTTGTGACAAAAAACTAAAAATAAATGGTGTTGAAGTTGAGTTTTTTCTTAACGTCTTTCTAAATTTCCCGTCAAAATTGCAGTTTTCATTTGCATATATTTTAAAAACTAGGTCCGGTACCCCCATTTTTTATTCATTTATTTATGGTTATATATCACTTAGAACTATATGTCTGCAAATTTTCATTAAAATCTGAATATATGTCATTTGGTATCGTCCCATCTTAAGACGGCGTCACCAGAGGCGCTCTACGCAAAAGATTGAAAATGCCAAACACTATTCGAAAAATAAAGAGCATCGAAGAGTGCGGTCTTTGATCCAAGTTTGAAGATTGAAATTTGAGGATCCTACAAAATCATTTTGTTTATTTTTACTCTTTCTGCTGTTGTATCAGAAAATAATTAAAATGTATTAAGTTATTTTTTAAATAAAAATCTTTTGTTTTTTTTTTTTTTTCGTGTCCTGAAGGAGGTTTTTCTCTCGAAATATTAGGACATTACATTTTAAAGTCAATTGTAAAGCAGTGAACAGCTATCAATGGCCACATTGAAGGCTTTTAACGTTGTTTGTTTATAATTGTGGATTTCTAAAATTGCCGATGAAACTATGCATGTTATGTCGCGTACATAAGTAATATATGGCAATTTGTTTTTGAGATGGATTTTATCACGGCAAGTATCAGTCGAGCCCGGTAGGGCGAGCCTGATACGTAAAGCCGGCTATACCGATTTATTAACGACCAACTTCTTATTTCCTTATAATTTCATTTTATGAAGAATCTATTTTAGCGTAGGCAGTGATGTGGTAGTTTCATGAATGACGTTCCAATGTATTCATTCATAAAGAGACTAGTATGTTTCGGAGATTGAACAGTATGTGATGCAAGTTATCTCAACCAGCAAACTACAAAGAAAAATGCCACAAATTGCCGATAAAATTATTTCACATGATATAATAATCATTTCATGATAATTCCTAAGACAAATACGAACTTTAGGCCCTATAATACAAGTACATGTATACATGGCGTGATATTTAACAGTCTTCCATAAACGTGATGAAAATGAATTTATTTGTATTTAATATTGACGTCAAATTCCTTGTCTAATCGTGGGTGAGATAAGAATTGGGGTCATCTATAGTCTATATTAACCTCTGTCTTGTGTAGAACCTAAAGACTCACATGAATCGGACATTCGAAACACCAGTCGAGAATAAATAATAATTAATTTGACGTTCTTTTATAAATGAAGACGTTTCAAGGCGGTTCCGTGCTTATTATGGTATACGAATTATATTCAATCGGAACTCTTGATGGGGTATACAGTCAGAGCTGCCGTTTTAGGCGCTAGCAGGTATCATTAAACATTTCCTTCATTACCCATTCAAGTACTCATTCACAGCTTAGCCGACTGGGAGAAACAAAGAAAACGTGTCTTGGTCAAGAACACAACACGATAGTGCCGGTAAATGATTACAAACTTACGACTATTCGATCGCCATCCTTTACAAATTAATGCACCACCTCGGACCAGATGCGAATAGTGAAAATGTCTTTTTTGCAATACAGTAGAGGCAACTCCAGAAATTGTTGAGATTATAGTCCACAGAGAAAGATAAAGGGATGTTTTTCCCCGTTGATTAAGCCGAAAAAAAATACAATAATTAATAATTTCCCAATGAAAAGGGGTTGAAATCCTGAAACCCTCTTTCTGGGCCCGCAATTAAACGGCATTTAATTTGTTCCTGTTTATGATAACTAGGCATATATTTGTTATTCCAAAGCTTTCGGGTGTTACATAGATTTCCTTAGAAGAGCGTCACGTTGCTCACAAAATGTTATGTTGCCGATCGGCTGCTGTCTTCGCTCAAAATATTTTACGGGAAGACACCATGCGCTTATAGACAAATATGGGTTTCGACCTCTCAGATTAGTTCAGATGTTGGTTTGTCAAAGGGCTTTGTTTTGTCTTCCTTTATCGGATTTGACACACTGAATTGGCTGTTTGCAACGCGACAGGTGTATTATTGCAAGCAGGAACTGCATACTCCTCTGGAACAACTTAGTTCAGACTCATCACCACTAGTGTATGCGTTTTTGTGATATTCAGTGGTTTTTGTGTTTCCGTGTTTTACATGTTTTCTGGGGGTTTTTTTTGCCCGATCTCGTTGGTGTTTACTGGTTTTGTCTCGTCCCTTTCTGACATTGACATTCGAATGCCGCATAGGTACATTTGCGTCTTTAAATCGATCGATTTCTTTATAAATCAAATGATCTTTAAAGCAAAAAGGCATTTTCCAGATTTGCAATTGAATTTCTAGGTTATTTAGTTGATGCTTGACTCCCAAGCAGTACGAAATCAACCAGATCAGGGAGATAAATTTATAATAATTGGATGAAATGGGACACAAGACCAATAGAAAGCATGATATTTGACTGAAGGAATGTGTAAAATTCGACTATTAGGTCTACAATAGAGGATCCTCTAATTCCGGCTGTTACCGACCCTGCTGCAATGTTCTTATCCTTGCGAGAAATCTGACATTTTTTTCAATACAGAGCATTGTGTGAGACCTGTTCCATTATGGAGGCTTGTACAAATATAAGCCATATTGTAATTTATTCTGTACAGTTTCCTTATCTTAAACTTTTACACGTCTTCAAATCGAACAGGATCTAATGTTGTTATTCTGATCACGGTTATATCATGACTTGAAAAAAATAGTCCAGAGTTCTTTATGAAGTTCAACGGGGAATAACTAATATTGGTCAGCAAACATCAATACGTTTATTATTTTTTCGCGACAAATAGACGATCTTCCAATTTCGATTTTTTGGGTAATTGTCGAAATCTTACCTCAAACTGGATAACTGGTTACCGACGTCACTTGCGCGTAAAAGGGAATTTTTTAATTTCATTATTTTAGTGTAAATGAATTGGTTTAAAAGGACCCTCCGAGTGAAACAAATTAATTTATTTCATGTTTGATTGTTTTCCATTAGAAAACACATTTAATAGATTGATAGAATAATTCAATCCCTGTGCTCTCTTCTAAAAAAGCCGCCATTTTACCCCCATAGACCTCTCGTGACCCCTATTCTAACACCCGGAACGTTCCGGAATGGCACTTTTGGAAGATCGTCTATAGTCGGCATATGTAAGCATCCGGGGTGACCGATTCTATAACTAAACATTATTTTGAAGAATATAGAAAAATAAATACCTCAAGGAAATGCATGTTTGTGTCTTTTTCCGACAACAATTTGTCACATGGCGTTTAAAAGTATAAAATTACATGACATTTGAGAGATAGTAAATGATTGGTTGTCCAACAATTATGTTTGGTTAAAAAAGGGAGTTCCAGTCTTGGGCATTTTGTTTTTTTTTTTAAATAATAACACAAATAAATATTATTTATCGCTATAAAAATTTGATCGATTAAGGGAAGCCAACCAATCCTGAGCAGTGATCCATGCAATCACAAGCAAAGTTTTGCCATGCGCATTGTTGACTACCAACAGGTTCGCAAATACCTGAAAATAAAAAATATACAAATATTTGTATGATAATTAATGATCGATATTACGCCTTTAACAAAATCTGCAATCAATTAAGGTCATAACAAAATTACCGAACTTGTCCCACATTGATCGCGAATGCATTTTTAAGGATAACGTTGAAGGGATAGATAACAATAGGCTCAATCGATCATTCATTAAAGGTGGTCACAACGAATTCACACAACAGCTTAACTCTCATACTACAAAATGGAGAAAGAAAAAGCTAAAAAAATTACCAGGATGTCCTTTTGGTTGCCCCTCAGGGAAAGATCCTCTGGTCCATGTGCAGTTTGGATCTCCCAGTTCTTCACCATTTGTCATACCATCCCTATCTGAATCCATCTTACA
Organism: Arcuatula senhousia; assembly: GCA_963971305.1. Lineage (NCBI taxonomy): Eukaryota > Metazoa > Mollusca > Bivalvia > Mytilida > Mytilidae > Arcuatula > Arcuatula senhousia. The sequence continues at coordinate 35,553,404 of OZ020308.1, forward strand.
TAAATCTGCTGTCCATACATGTCTTGTGTACCGGAAGTCCTTAAAAGGGAGATTAAAAAAAAAAAATACGGACGTACTATGTACAAGTTCTTCAAGGTGGAATTATCAAAATATAAGTCTCAAATACCGCAAGTCCTTAAAAGGGGAAATTATCAATAAATAACCATGCAATGGAGAAGACGGTTTCATATACTAGTAGTTGGCTTCCTCTTTTCATGGTCTTTTGGTGCTTTTTTTCGGCGAAAATTTGAAGCCCTTTTCCAAAAAGGGGACCTGGATATCTTTGTTCAATGTACAAGTTCTAGTACTCAGAAAGGCTTTCTTTTACAAATTAGTCTCGCATGGTCACATCCAAGTACTTTGAAAGTAGAAAGCAAAGATCGAATTTAAGTAGCTGTAAATTGGTGTTGGCTTGAAAATAATTATACATAAACGTAATACTTAAAGTACGCTCAAATGTAAATAAGGTATTTTTTCAGAGAACTTTTTTCGGCAAATATATAATTGTTCGAAAACTGTTAATTAAGCGTCATTTTTCTGGCATTGTGTGTTTTTTTTTTTTTTTTTTTTTTATCGATCTTTGTCCCTTGCCGCAACGTTGAGCGGGGACATAGAAATGCCGGGAGTCCGTCCGTGCGTGCATGCGTCCGTCCGTCACTTTTTTTTCGTAACGGATTTCTCAGCTACTATTAATCCTAGGCTTTTGATATTTGGTTTTCAGCTTCAGGTAAGGATCTCATATGGTTGGATACTTTTGCAGGTCTGTCGCTTACCTACTTTCTGTTTAATGAGCCGACTTAGAATTTTTAAGGGTCAAAAATGGAAAAATTTTCGTAACAGATTTCTCAGATACTTTTAATGCTAAGTCTTTCATATTTGGTATGCAAGCTTCAGGTAGGGTATCATATGATGGGATGCGGGATATACAGGAGGTTCTTTTGAATTTTCTTGCACAGTTACGTTTGCTTTTTAATATTTGTGCGGATTTGTTGACTACAGGAGATGAAAGATTGACTGATGATACAAATAAAATAATTTTTGACGAAGTTTTTAAGTTTATCAAAACTCTAATCACTTTCTCGTAAAATAATAATAGACTAACGCTTGTACGATCACCTGGTGTTGAGACTTTTTATTTGTGTTAAATTTGTTTTTAGTTAACTATGATTATTATATAATCCTTAACTGCTGCATGCTCTTCGTATATATCTTCTAGTGTGTGTGAATTTGTAATATTCTAATGTAGGGGAGAAGACCACGCAAGTTTTTTTAACTTGTGTCCGATCCCTGTTTGTTCTTTGAGCAAATAAAAATTGTTATAAAATGTGATTGGATGCATTTTCAGGTCTGTTGCTTACCTACTTCCTGTTAAACGAGCCGACTTAGAATTTTCTTAGGGTCAAAAATGGAAAATCTTCGTAACAGATTTCTCAGCTACTATTAATCCTAGGCTTGCAACTTCAGGTAGGGGTCTCATATGGTGGGATGGGTTTTCAGGTCTGTCACTTACCTACTTCGTGTTTAGCTAGAGAACTTAATTTTTTTTACTCTCGACGGGGGACTCGAGAATTCCGTTTTTGTTAGGTGAAAAATCACCGCCATTTTTTTTAAAATGAAAAAAACGTTTCTGACATTTTTACTCTTTCCGTTTATTAATATTTTGGTTATAGAAGCATAAACTAAATTTTACATAATCCGCTTAGTTTATGTTTTTATACCCCCCCCCCACCCCACCCCCCCCCAAAAAAAATAAAATAGATGCTATTTTTCTTCTTATATAGTTCTGACATCTAATTTAATGTTTCCGTGACATGAAGGTACACACCAAACTTTTACAATATATACAATATGTCTATATTGAAAACTGTCAGATATTTAACTCGAATTCGATGATTACCTTCACCCATCTTGCGTTACGTCGACCTAATCTGGCAATTATAGGTGGAGCCTTGTTTTTTTTATATTATAAGAAAAATGCAGTGAAAGTTCAAAAGAAGGATTTCTGCTTTATAAAATAATGCTAACTATTCCAGGCTCTGCAAAACTAAAATCTAAGGCCTCCACTTTCATTGTGATAAATATTTGGCTACTAACAACAATGATGAAATAAATATATAGGTAACTGGTCGTAGCAGAAGACTGCTGTTTGTTTTTCGGTGCGGGTATTTGAATTGCCTTTTAGTTATGTGATATATACGTAATTATGCATGTACTCAAATATATATATGTCGTGTACAAATTGCAATTTTTTACATGTTGCAACATGTACAGATAGATTGTACAAGTTAAGAAAAATATTGAATGCCCTCTACATTATTTGACACGACTTATTATTTGTGATCATAAATAAGAATGGAATGTTAATAAACAAGTGTATCATGAAGTTCACAATCAAGTCTATAAAATAAAACAAGTTTTAAGGTTTTAAGAACTTCTATTGCATAGTGATGGCAATATAAATTCCCTGACTTCGATGTCTTGATTTCAGCAACAACATTTTAAACATTTTTGTTTGGCATTCAATAATACTATTAATAAAATATTAAGGTGAATATTTCTTAAAATTGACATGCAGAATTTCAATAAGAATTATAAAAACTCATATGTCTTCTTTTGGATTACATGTACTTGACGAAAGACAACAATGCTTAACTTGTACAATATATCTGTACATATTGCAACATATTGCACAATATTGGAACTTGTACACAACATATATATATATTCTGATTGTAATAGTTATCCATTTCCTTAGAACTACCAATTTCCAAAATTTCTGTACTTACATTTCCGAATGAATTTTTTAAATGAGTATGATGGGATGGATGAAAGTGACCGGCGGGAACCCAGATTCCCGTATTTCCGCAGGGATTAGGTACACGATCGCCATTAGGAATTAGACCAGGGTATGTCTGGCGACCGAAAATTGATCCGATGAGAACAAAACTTAAAAGGATCTTCAAAGCCATCGTTATCTACAAGAAAACATCAAAATTAAGGTTTTGAATTGCTTGAAACATAAGTTTTGGCAGCTAAAGATAAGAAATTCAAAGATTGTAAAAACTTCCATACATTATTAGTATTAACTTCAAAAAAGAATATATTTCAATCTCTAAACCGTCGCTTCAATAATACATCTACTAGTTTTTGCGTTGAACTTCCATATATTTAAAATCATACATAACGTCATTTTGAATGTACTTACTGTTCAAAGTCAAGCTGATCTACTGTGTCCACTGCCGACTGCGGGTCACTGAATGGTACTAATTAACGGTGTCACCAAGATAAAGCAGGTTTCTAAGAAACCAGTCATGATGACCTATCATGACTTTAGTGGACAAAGGTCATCTTACATATTAACTGATTTCATGTTCCGAACATATAGCATTGAAAGCTGCTCACATTGACTGAAAGGAAGGGGTGGAGATATTAAACTCATTATTCAAGAATCAATGTCCATCGTAATAGAAGTCGGAAAAAGCGAAGACAAAGTAAACTTAAGTCGAACCGAGAGTGATCTCACGGGTACTCCGGAATCAGGACCATCTCTAAATTCAAACCCATCCACATTTTGCAGGTTATAATAAACTTTATAGCATAATAAAAACCTCAAGAGGTTAAACAACTGTAAACATACAAAAACAATGAACATGTAACTGTGCCTATAAATGGATACAACGGAAGATATTATTTAGTATTTACAAATATGTATGAATTTGACCAATGTTGATCTCATTGTCGCAACTCAAACGATTATATTTACAAATATGTATGAATTTGACCAATGCGGATCTCATTGTCGCAACTCAAATGATTGTATATATGTCGCAAACTATCATGTTCACCAAAGACTGATTTTGTTATTCACTCGCCTCTAGAAACAAGACCAAAATAACAAACTTACAACGAAAAGGGGTATCCAGTCCTTGGGCGCCGCTTTCCCGATCAGCCACTGGGAAAATGTATTTGTTAATGGCCCTGTCACACTATAACGTTTTGGCCAACGTGTGCCGACGTTTTAGAATATATTTTCAACACACTGGTGTGCGTTGCGTAAGTTTTGTACACGTTATGAACACGCTACAAACACGTTAGCGAACGTCAGCGTGCGTTGGTGATCGCCGAGTGCGTCGCAAATTTTTCAACATGCTTAAAATATCCGACGTTCGGCAACGTGTTAGAAATAAATTATTCCAACGCTAGGCATAAGTTAGAAGGACGCTATACACACGCTGATGTACGCTATGTGGTCGTTGTGCGCACGTTGAAATGCGTTTCACGAACGCTAAGCTAAATGGAAACGAACGTGTCTAGCGATAATGCAGCGCACGTCTAGCGTCAGTCTAACGACCAAGAAACCTATTCAACGTGTTTAAAACGTGTACAGAGCGTCATTGTAACGAACGAGTAGAACTTTATACGTTAGATTGAATTACAAGCGGGAAAGTCAATTTCAAAAGCTTCAAATACTAATTCAAACCTGAAAAAAATATGTTTACAAACAAAAACAATGAACAGAGCCAATAAAATCTTGAATATAACAAAGATAACTTAGATGGTCTGGAATTGAAAGTAATTCTTGCAAATTGTAATACACCTGTCGTGTTTCGGTGGACATTTTTTTGGTAGAAAAAAAAACTCAAATACAACGAGTAACGACAGTCTAACTTCAATACTCATTTGAAATAATGTGTATTTTAAATATTCAATAAGCACACGCGTTTTTCTCTATTAAGGACATCTCCGTCATGCTGTCTGCGATCATTTAGGGTAAATCAATCTACAGACCGATATTTCTTACATGTAAACTCATTAGAGATTTTGAGAGTTTCAAGCGCATGCATTCCTCTCTGTATATTTTTGTCATATCAAAATATAAAATCTACACTATATTTTATTCTTTTAGACTGAGTTCAAAAATTATCACTATTGGTTAAAAAACGGCTTTACAATATTTATACATTCATACTAGGAAAAACCCGCGGGAAAATCAATTGTTGGTTGGTTTACAAAATATTACACAATAAAACATTGCAGTTGCATGACCTTATTATTTTTCATTTTCAGATAAGAATAAACTGCTAAGTCTCGGGTGCCAAATGCCCTCTCACATGTCTCAGACACTTCCTATCGCTTTTTAGTATGACCGGTGGAGTGTTATTCCGGAACGATGACGGCTATACCGTTTCCGGATCAATTAATTAGGTTAATTAGCAAACTGCAGACATAATTGCATATGTGTTAATGAAATTTTTAAAGGGCACAACCATCCCCTATTTTTGATATATGAAGCTTAGTCGTAGCATTTGTTGTTTAGGCTGCAACCCGGCTAACAAAAAACCAATAATTTTATAACGAAACTTAATTTCTATAATTATTAATTAATCCAGCAATACATTTAAGCCAGATAATAGATCTATTTGGGCTATTATGAAATAATACTAAAAAAAATAACAGAAATCCTAGGTCTCCCCACCGATAGAAAAAAATTATTAGTTAGACTAACGCTATGAATGCATTCTGCAGTCGTCACACATGCGCTAGGCAAACGTCAAGTACGCCAGACAAACGATATAGATAAGTTTTGAATAAGTTTGTCGTGCGTTGCAGGTAGTTAGTCTGACGCTTTGTGGTCGTTCACCGAGATATTTTTTGAAACTTTTTTCAGCGACTGCCAACGTGTTCCAACGTTTTAGAAAATTATTCGAACGTTCGGCACACGTTGGCTAAAACGTTATAGTGTGACAGGGCCATAACAATGTATTAGCAGTCATACGGCGTCATTCGTCCGTCCATTTACTTTTCTCCAAAGATCGTCCATCTTCTCTGAATACACTGATGGGATTGCTTTCCAAATTGAACAGTTGGTTTTAAGGGTGTTCTTTACCATGTTTTTGACATTTATGCATACCAGCATGGCCATCATTATACTAAAATCAAAACAGGGGTTAAGACTATAGTTTTTAGCTTATAACTCCAGAATTATAAGAGATAGATAAATATTTGAAACACCTTTCTTCAAAATCGAAGGCTCAACAAAACTTTCTTTTTCGCAGTTCTTGGACGTCATCTTGAAAACCAAGTGCTAGAAGAATAATAAGCTGCACTGCAGAATTTTAAAACTCATTGAGATCTAGCAAAATGACTTCAGGATTTAATTATCAGATGAATTGTTTTTGAGTAACATCCCTTTTACTGTTTTCTACAAATCAAACGTGATCAATCTTATGTAAATAAATGCTTATAAAATTTACATTTCTTGAAAGTTTTGTTATTTTGTGTACTTTCTAGTCAATGTTGTCTTTTCTCACTAGTCTTAAGGGTATATAAAGCACATTTTACACATTAAAAAAGCTTCAGAGATCAGTTGAGCTTGGGATTCTCCAGTTTGAGTTCAAGTTGAAGATTTCTATTGTGTTATGTTCAATGGTGTATTTTACGAATCGATCATATCAAATTATTTTGCCTTTTAGACTGTTGATCATCTAATGACATATCGGTACTTCATTTACGTTTTTTCCGAGACACAGTGTCAACTAAAACTAATATTCTTATCTTATTTAATTTTTTTTTGGTTACTTGCAACGTTTTGAAAAGTTCCATCTATAGGTCACAACTGTATCTCTTGGAAAGCGCTACAACACCCACTAAAAATTAAGCCACTGCAACTTATTTCTTATGCATGAACGACTTTGGTTAAGCTTTTCATTAAGGTCCATATCTCGGATACTAAATGTTGGAGGTCATGATATTTCAAGAACGGGCGGGCCATCTGTGGCTCATAGACACATTTTCTATAGTTTCAAATTATATCTTACAGTACTAAAACTCTTATGTTGTTGTAACAAACATAATTTGGTCAAGTTAACGTTCTTTTCCGAAGACAATTCAAAGCTTTAAAATCTTATATTAAGAATAAATAAATAAATAAAAGAATCAATGAGACATTGCTTTCTCAGTATAGCCCTAAATTGACTAAGTCATCAGAAAGTACATGTAGATATCCAACAGACCTAATTTCAGTACTCACGATAGGAAGACCTCCTACTGGTGTCATTTACCAAATATCATGTCCCCGCGATGAGTAGTTGCTCGGAAAACTGCTACGAAAAACTTAGTAATTTAATTTTTATACCCCCGCAACAATAGAAGTTTTCTGAATTTAAAGTTAAAAATAAGATTCATTAACTGTCGTATAAGGAACTAAATATACTTTATTTAACGGCAAAGTTCTACTTGATAACAATATTTTTATGATCAGTAACAGAAAATTTGGAGTTTTAACAGACATCACGGTACAACAACCAAAAGATTTTTCACCGGTATTCCTTCAAACGAAGCATATCGTCAACATAATAGTTTTTAATTTTTCCGTTTAATATTTTTTTTTCCATTTTTAATATTTGATACAGATCGAAATCATTTTTTGATTACAATTATCAAAGTTTTAAGCAATTATTTTTATGTGAAAAGTATTGGACTCTAAAATTTATGATAAAGATCAAAATGATACATTATATTCACATTGGAAAAAAATATATATACATATTTCAGATTTTTAATTGGTATACATGTTTAATCATATTTGAGATTTTTTTTTCTTTTCGTTACAATCATAACATTACATTTAATATCTCTATATATTTTCATTTTAACTTACAAAATGTAAGTATGTACACTTTTAAATAATTCAAAATAATTAAAAACAACAATAACGCAATGAATTTTTTCTCATACCTGCTAACGTCAAAAAAGAAAACGGATGAGGTGTTAAAGAAGCAAATGCGACGGTCGCCCAAATATTTAATGACCGAGTGAGTGAGTGAGTTGGTGTTTTTTACGCCCGTGCAACGCTATATAGGTTATTTACAGGCGATGAACATGAAAAGGATGATAAAATGAACATGACATGATGATGATAAATGAAATTTGAGGATGGGGTGGGACACAAAGGAACGGTAAATTTTGAAGAACCACAGAAAAAGGGGAGAGATGGGTAGGGGCGGAAAATTTAGCCTATGTGGTGCACTACTTTGCGGTCCACAAAGGGGTCTTTTACGTGCATGAAGCGTGGCACTCTCCACACAGGTCGGCGGTCAGGGTTTCCGTATCATAGACCTGACAACCCCCGCGGACGAGGGTACACACTTGGTCGCTCTGTGGGCTGAGCACTGACCCGACGTCAGAATTCCCAAGACCCTTGGTCGCCTCTTACGACAAGCTAGGCTCTGCTGCGGGCCTATTCGCCACCCGGGCCCCGCACGGGACTTTAATGACCGAAAGTCACTACTAAATCAGAGTAGAAACACTGAAAAATACGAAATTGATAAAAAGAAAAGAAATGTACTTTGGTATTGGTTTTGTTGTTGCCCTTTTGGACTTTTGACACTCAAATGCCCATTGGTTTTTATATCGTAGATTCACTAATTTAACATTCACTAATTTAAAATCTCATTATCTTCTTTCATATCATGAGCTCCGGAATAAAAAAGCACTGTTTGCTTATTTGAACGAAACCTATGTAACAACTGCTTTGTCGCAACTTACGCATAATTTTATTTTACATGAGGTTTTCACTGATACCCTATTAATGTCGCTTTTAACAAAGTTAATTCGTATGGAACGCCAAATTAACATATATTCAATTAATTGTACCTATCTTCAAATAATTGAAGATATCTTCAATCATTTGAAGATATCTTCAATCATTTGAAGATATCTTCAAATAAATTTAAGATATCTTCAATTCAATTGTACCTATCTTCAAATAATTAAAGATATCTTCATATCAATTGAACCTATCTTCAAATGAATTATACCTAGGTGCAATTTAATTGCACCTAGGTATAATTCAATTGTACCTAGCTTCAATTGAATTGAATATATCTTTAATTCACTTGAAGATAGGTCTAATTCCAACATCTCCATAATGCATTTGGAGATATCTCCAATTCATTTGAAGATATCTTCAATTCATTTGAAGATATCTTCAATTCATTTGAAGATATCTTCAATTCAATTACACCTATCTTCAATTGAATTATACCTATCTTCAATTCAATTATAGATATAGAGACAATTGAATTGAAGATAGGTTTAATTCAATTGAAGATAGGTTCAATTTGATTGAAGATAGGTTCAATTCAATTGAAGATAGGTTTAATTGAATTGAAGATAGGTACAATTGAATTGAAGATAGGTACAATTGAATTGAAGATATCTTTAATTGTGCTGAATTGTACCTAGGTACAATTGAATTGAAGATAGGTATAATTGAATTGAAGATATCTATAATTGAATTGAAGATAGGTATAATTGAATTGAAGATAGGTATAATTCAATTGAAGATAGGTATAATTCAATTGAACATATCTTCAATTATTTGAAGATAGGTACAATTAATTGAATATATGTTAATTTGGCGTTCCATAAATTCGTCCATGTTAAGGCACATTTCTACTTATAATTATGTCACAGCTTGATTTCAATTATTTTTTTAGGTAGGTCAAAAAAGAAAAGATCAAAAGTTGAGATAAATAAAATATTTTGAATGAAAAGGTGTTAAATCTAAAGGTAAAAAAAATACCGAACTGGGTCAATCTAATATATCCAAGAACAAAAGACAAAACAAGGCAAAGACATACCAGATAAATTCAAGATTGCAATGCTCCTGACTTGGTACAGGCATTTCGAAAGAAATGGTGGATTGAACAAGATTTTATGGCGCCAAACCTCCCTCTTCCATTGCGATCTAAGGGTCTAGTTACACAACATAGTTGTAAGATACAATAGGGATAAAGATCCTCTTCGTAATAAAATTGTAAAATACTATTCTATATAGGTTTAACGTTTGTACTGAATGAAAGACAAACCCGTTTACATTTGCGAGATTATCATCTATCAGAAATATGTTTCAATATTTGTATTAGTTTTACTAAATATAGCTTGGTTTTTATATTCGTTTTTATAATTTTATGAAAATTTTATTATCAGTTCAAACGTCGCTATGGCAGGTACTTTAATATTGAAAGTTTTCGAAATCTACCTCGGAACTTAATGTTTTTTCTCGCGACTTTGCTTTAATACACAATTAAGTTTGATTAATGTTTTATTACCCTAAGTAACAAATTACTACCATCTGATCACCCTAGTTGATGTTCGAAAAAAAGTCATGGGTAAAACACCGACTACGGTGATACATGGAACTGTTATATTATAGCGAATCCACAAAAACAGAAAAAAAACAAGATTACACAACCGGGGGACCTTGAACTATACGAACGAAGGTTACCGGCTGACCCAAAGGAATGTCTCTTGGCTTTGTCTCTGCAAATCACAATAAAGAATTCTGTATGAGTGAATAATGTTTAAAATTTCTAAAGCAAAGCAATTTGCCATTCAGTGACCATGATAATTTTCAACCTAGCTGTTTAAGATAAAGGATGCCTTTTTAAAAGCAGTTTATTAATCAAAACGCTCAACCTGAAACTATGGGTTTTTTTTTTAAACATGGGACGGTCCTCCCGTTCTGTATTAATGTCAATTAAGAGTTATAAGACAAAAAAGGTTACTTTACATATTATGGGCAAATAATGAGACACGATTTCAAACCTGTAAAAAACAAAAACTATCCTTATAGTTTACTGTTCAAGTTGAGCATGGCCGGATCCAGACAATTTCTAAATGGAATCCACCTTTAGTCTCCTGAAAATGCAAACTGGCTCTGACTATTTGCAAAAAAATCTGCAAGAAAAAAAAACCAAAATAATTCTAAAAGAGAGGGACATCTTACCATGGGAGTCGCCCCTTCCGCGCCTATGGAGCGGCCATTGTTGAGTAAGATTTGCAACCAAGACGAAGTTTATCAATTTCTTTCTAACAATAATAAAATACATTAAAAAATTGTTAAAAAACATGTAAAAACAAAGTATTTTATAAACATTATAATGTTCATAGATTAAATAAAGAATTTACATGCTAGATATTTGGCCTTAGACATATTTAGAAAGAATATATTTTTGAACATTTATTCTTCAATCAATCAATTTTCAAAAAGAGGATGATAAAATATGACATCCAATCAAAAGTTTCCAAGCATACAGTATGGATGATCATTTAAATAGGGTTTAATACCTGCATACCATCCCGAGACTTGTTGAGAGGAAGCAGACGGCAGTTCATATTACATTGCCTTTGCTAGAAGGTAAGAATTTTTTTCTGTGAATATTAAAAATATATATACATTATATATATTTATTATTTTAATGAAATGTTTCAATAAAGATGAAATTAAACAGATAAAACAAATTTATACGAATTATGTAGGTACGAACATAAAAATGATACTAATCTTGTACAATGCATATTTAAATCTGTGAATTTTAACACATACCAATATGGTTATATGATTGTACGAAGACATAACTTATATAATTTTGACACACAATTTATAGACAAAAAAGCATACTAACAATTTAGAAAAAAAAGAAAACTACAGTTTGTCTAAATCAAAGCCTGATGGAAGGAAAATGACTTAAAGACGAAGATTTCTACACCTATCTGCAGGGGAATATTGCAAATAAAACATGATGGCGCAACCTAGTGAGGACATCATTTTTTTAGAGCAGAACTGGAGAAGCCAAACATATAATTGTTACTTTATGACCAATCTGGAGGGGCAATAACATATAAAGCCACGAGAATAAGATCAGGATTGTTTTAACAAACGTAAAGTTTGTGCTTCTCTGTGAACATGAAACATGGAAACAAACAGTGAGTGAGTGAGTGAGTTGGTGTTTTACGCCCGTGCAACGCTATATAGGTTATTTACAGGCGATGAACATGAAAAGGATGATAAAATGGACATGAAATGATGATGATAAATGAAATATGGGGTAGGGTGGGACACATTTTGAAGAACCACAGAAAAAGGGGAGAGGTGGGTAGGGGCGGAAAATTTAACCTATGTGGTGCACTACCTGGCGGTCCACAAAGGGGTCTTTTACATGTAAATTGGCCACATCCGAGATTAAAACTTGGAAAGATCATGAAGCATTCTATTGACTGTAACCCACAAGGAAAGAGGAAGAGAGGGTGCCCAGTCTAGAGAGCGAACCAAGTTAGATCCAGCTGTCATTAAAAGATGCCAAGCGATCTGCACTTGATCTAGACAGATCGAACATATTGTTGAGGCTCTTTTCCCCAATCAAGGGCACAGAGGATTAAATCGTATCATCATATATAAGTGATGCAGAAAAAAATCTGTCAAAGTCAAAAATGGCCGGATTTCTTTTAACAGGAAGTAGGAGAGCCACAGATTTGAAATCCAATCCCACGTTATGGGACCCTACCATGATGCTGTATACCTTATATTAAGTGGCTGTGATAAGTACTTGCTGAGAAAACTGTGACGAAAATTTCGTCCCCGACACCACCCCCACCTGTTGCCCACCAGGTATTCACCACTTTATAACCCGGATTTCTCACTCCGTGAAATCTGGCCAAAATATTAATGTTGAAATGGTGTAAGGTGGTTGGGTTCCTTTTTTAAAACATCGTAACGCCATGTATTGTGTCCGCAAAGATTTTCACCGATGTGAGATAATAATTAATTTACATAATATTGTAGGTCACATCAAGTGTGCATTTTAAAACATTTGATTAACCGAACAATAATCTTTTTTGTTGCTACCTTCCATTAAGTAAGACCATAATCCCATTTATACAAATTAAAGTTAGAAGAAGTCCGAAAGGGCAAACTTTTAAGACAAAACCACCAAACATGTACAAGATATAAACAATAATGTAGTATATTGACTCGACATTAAAAGAAAATATACGGATGAGGCTTAGAAACAGGAAAACGCGAGGGTCTCCTTAGTAGTTTCTTGTTTCGAACCAGATTCGTATAAATCGAAAATAGTACAATGACTCGACAAAAAATGTTTTTCTGTGAATACGACTCGAAACAAAAAAACGCTCAGGAGACCCTCACGTTTAGCCTCATCCGTATATTTTTTTATGCTTAGTCAGTGTACTGTTATTGTATATTTATTATAATATTGGAATCAGTTAAAGATGTTCGAGGGTGACTTTGAAAGTGATCAGGTTTTAAAATTGATGCCTTAAATCATAAGGGAATAATTAAACATACAAAATAAGCTAAACATGTTGATAAGTTATTGTACTCGTTTTAATGATAAAAAGAGTTCAAAATTTTGTGTGAAAAGGTTTTCTCTTTTTTCTTTCTTTTTTTCAAACCTTTCACATAAGCATAGTCTGTGTAAAAATGATTAGAATTTGAATAAAAATATATAACAGATATATATGATGTAGACCTTAAACAAAGAAAAATTGGGGTAACTGTGCAAAAAAAATTGCCTTATTTAGGTAGAAAAATCAGAGGGTTCCGAAAAAAATGTCAAAATTTTAAAAGCTGGCCCGCAAACATCCTGTTAATGAGCAAAAAAATATTCGTCGTATTTTTTTTTTCTATGCTTGCGTTTTTTTTCCTATTTCCGGGATGGTCAATATCCAAAGCAACCTTGGCCTACGGCCTACGGATACAGTTATGAAATTTTCATCCAGAACAGCAGGTTAAAAAATCAATCAGTCGAATAACTCAAAAATTAATAACATGTATGATACTTGTCAATATAATTCATATTTGATTTAAAATTAAAATGCCTTAGGCTGATTTGTTGATTTTTGTATAGTAAAACTAATTACTTTCTATAAAGCAATTTTAAGTCCAGAAATCATCATAGATGTAATTATATTGAATATCGACGCTTAAAACAAACATAACATTAGATTCAACTTTAAAGGAAGAATAGAATATAATGAGATGCATTTGTGAAATAAGTGTACGCGACACAACCCACAATATAAACGACATTTTAAAAAATCCCAGTGGAAAACAGTCAGCAGCGCGGTCGCTGCTCGCTGTTTTGCGATGGGCCCTGCTTTGTAAGTCAGCAGAGCGATCGCTTCTCACTCTTTTGCGATGGGCCCTGCTTTATAAGTCAGCAGAGCGGTCGCTTCTCGCTGTTTTACGATGGGCCCTGCTTTATTAGTCAGCAGAGCGGTCGCTTCTCGCTGTTTTGCGATGGGCCCTGCTTTATAAGTCAGCAGAGCGCTCTGCTTTATAAGTCAGCAGAGCGCTCTGCTTTATAAGTCAGCAGAGCGCTCGCTGCTCGCTGTTTTGCGATGGGCACTGCTTTATAAGTCAGCAGAGCGGTCGCTTCTCGCTGTTTTGCGATGGGTCCTGCTTTATAAGTCAACAGAGTGCTCGCTGTTTTCAATGGGTCCTGCTTTATAAGTCAGGAAAGTGCTCGCTATTTTGCGATGGGCCCTGCTTTATAAGTCAGCAGAGCGGTCGCTTCTCGCTGTTTTGTGATTGGCCCTGCTTTATAAGTCAGCAGAGCGGTCGCTGCTTGCTGTTTTGCGATGGGCCCTGCTTTATAAGTCAGCAGAGCGGACGCTTCTCGCTGTTTTGCGATGGGCCCTGCTTTAAAAGTCAGCAGAGCGGTCGCTTCTCGCTGTTTTGTAATGGGCCCTGCTTTATAAGTCAGCAGAGCGGTCGCTGCTCGCTGTTTTGCGATGGGCCCTGCTTTATAAGTCAGCAGAGCGGACGCTTCTCGCTGTTTTGCGATGGGCCCTGCTTTATAAGTCAGCAGAGCGGTCGCTGCTTGCTGTTTTGCGATGGGCCCTGCTTTATAAGTCAGCAGAGTGCTCGCTGTTTTGCAATGGGCCCTGCTTTATAAGTCAGCAGAGCGGACGCTTCTCGCTGATTTGCGATGGGCCCTGCTTTAAAAGTCAGCAGAGCGGTCGCTTCTCGCTGTTTTGTAATGGGTCCTGCTTTATAAGTCAGCAGAGCGGTCGCTTCTCAATGTTTTGCGATGGGCCATGCTTTATAAGTCAGCAGAGCGGACGCTTCTCGCTGTTTTGCGATGGGCCCTGCTTTATAAGTCAGCAGAGCGGTCGCTTTTCGCTGTTTTGCGATGGGCCCTGCTTTATAATTCAGCAGAGTGGTCGCTTTTCGCTGTTTTGCGATGAGTCGTGCTTTATAAGTCAGCAGAGCGGTCGCTTCTTGCTGTTTTGCGATGGGCCCTGCTTTATAAGTCAGCAGAGTGGTCGCTTCTCGCTGTTTTGCGATGGGCCCTGCTTTATAAGTCAGCAGAGCGGTCGCTTCTCGCTGTTTTGCGATGGGCCCTGCTTTATAAGTCAGCAGAGCGGTCGCTTTTCGCTGTTTTGCGATGGGCCCTGCTTTATAATTCAGCAGAGTGGTCGCTTTTCGCTGTTTTGCGATGAGTCGTGCTTTATAAGTCAGCAGAGCGGTCGCTTCTTGCTGTTTTGCGATGGGCCCTGCTTTATAAGTCAGCAGAGTGGTCGCTTCTCGCTGTTTTGCGATGGGCCCTGCTTTATAAGTCAGCAGAGCGGTCGCTTCTCGCTGTTTTGCGATGGGCCCTGCTTTATAAGTCAGCAGAGCGGTCGCTTTTCGCTGTTTTGCGATGGATCCTGCTTTATAAGTCAGCAGAGTGCTCGCTGTTTTGTGATGGGCCCTGCTTTATAAGTCAGCAGAGCGGTCGCTTCTCGCTGTTTTGCGATGGGCCCTGCTTTATAAGTCAGCAGAGTGGTCGCTTTTTGCTGTTTTGCGATGGGCCGTGCTTTATAAGTCAGCAGAGCGGTCGCTTCTCGCTGTTTTGTGATGGGCCCTGCTTTATAAGTCAACAGAGCGGTCGCTGCTCGCTGTTTTGCGATGGGCCCTGCTTTATAAAGTTTATATTTGTAATATTTAAATGTTCATGTGATCACGGTTCTCATGTTCATCTGTGGTATTGCTTTATGCCTCCCCATGTGCTTGCAATTTCTATGTGGCAAGATTTTTTGGGTGTCAACAACTTATCGCCCGACTGTTTTAATTTGTTATTCTCAGACTTTTTAAATATAACAAAGACTGAAAATACTCGGGACAATAATGCATTTGGAATGTATAACAAAACAAACAAAAAAAAACAAAACAAATACAGGTGTTCCCTTTCCCGCCATATTCTATTTGCTTTAATATCGAAAATGCTCTGTTCTTATTTTCATATTCTGGCTATTTTAAACTAGTCTTTACGAATTGTTCACTTTAACAAAAGTTTTATCGTATATTGAGTGAAAATGAAGTCCGAATATGTTTGACAAAAGTTTGTGCAGTTGATAATCCGGTTTGTCTCTATAAAATATAACTACATAACCAATAAAAAATTTAATGTGGTTAAGGGACGGACCATTTTATTAAAAGGGGGAGGCCTTGGTTTTTTGTTTTGGTCAGAAATGTATTTATTTTTCGAAGGCGTCGCGACAGAATATTTTTTTTCATTATTAGCATTATTTCATATTCTTCAGAATATTTTTTTTAACCCTCTGCTGTCAAAATATTGTTTTTCATCAAAAATATTTTTCAGAATATTTTTTATGGGGAAAACCAAGGCCCCTCCCTTCAAGTTAATTGGTTGGTCCCTAATAAGCTGACGAGTCGTGCATATGCTTATTTGAAGAAGCAACCTTTGAATCAAAACATTGGAAGACCAAAAAAAACAATAAAAAAACAAAAGTATATATACACTAAAAAGTACTTAATATAACCAAAACGATCCAATAAGAAACCAAATTCCAGATCCGAGGATATCGACAATGTACAGTTGGAAAAAAACCTAGTGTTTCAAAAAATTTTGATATGTTGATTCCATAGAAAAATTAATATTGGTATATTCGTGTCAGACAACTTGTGATTACCCTCAGGACTTCTGATTAGGACCGCAGCATTAGAAGGTCAAAAAATATATATTTTATAAGATAAGTACTGATCAAGACCAAAACGCTATATGCAACACAGTGAGGATATCGACCATGCGCGGGAAGGAAACCTGGTGTTTCAAACAATTTTGAATTTAAACATTCGGAAATTTTAATGATAAAAAATATTAGTTGGTTCGTTGTAGACAAGTCTGACAACCAGTCTTGGTGTTACTCGGGGACCTTACGGTTATCGACCCAGAAAACCACCCATCGGTATTGAAAAAAAATAATAGTCAGTTAATCATTGATTGTCATGCATCAATTATAACACAGATTTTAATATTAGAGATAAACTGTTTCATGTGATAAACAGTAAACATGTTTACCCAAATTCATAGACCTATATTATTTTTAATAAAACTATTTTTTTGATTTTTTTTAACGAGAAAAAAAAAGAGACGGTTAAATTCGAAATATGATTATTATATTTTTTTACGTCATGATCGAAGCCACACACGCGATCATTACAAAGCTTCTCAGGCTTATATTCCTTCAATTGCAAGCATATGGATGGACTGTAGTACATTAAGTTATAACACTAAATACTCTTTACATCAGTCTGGTGAACTGAATAAACTTACTACATGTAATTGGTGAGAATAACGCAACTAAAGTAATAAATTTTAACATCAAAAGTTAAAATTAGGAAATTAATAAAACTTCATTACAAAGATCTATAAAAAATTTAAAATTTCACATAAAAATTTGTTGACGTTTAAATATTTATTACAATAATTATGAAATTAATGATCAAAATCTTTTAAAAATTTTCAATGCTTTAATTTATGTTAGAAAGTTTTATATGTAATCATTTAACTTAATTATCTATTTCTTACTTATTCTTAACTTAACTTGCAGTTTAATGGTGCAGTCAAACCTATTAATAAAGGAGCAGAAGCAAAAGTTAATAAAGAAAAAGTAACAATTAGCACATTCTCTTTCTATGGGAATGGAAATATTTCTATCTTGAATTTTGAAGAAACTAAAAAGATCAAAGATTTGTTACTATTGTAACAAAAAATTGAATTATCACACAGCTGTATTAACCTTTTTTGTAGAATGTTGCACTATTTATAAAAAAAGGTCTTTAGTACAAACGAACGTGAACTCTGTAACTGCATAATTTGAAGTTTATTTTATGATAATGATCATATCTTGTTAATTTGAAATTTTATTTTGCGTATTACTTTTTCTAATTTTCACCCGATTTATCTACCTCTCAACCTGTTGTGGATATATATTTCACCTCTAGAAAAAAATTTTGTTCTCAGCGGAATTGCACGTGCTATTGATGACCAACCTTTTTGCATTTTTTACTTGTAGACACTAGAGAAAAACCTTCTACAACTAAATTCTCGATGATTATGGAATTTCTTTCATTTGATATTTTAATCGCTCGACTAGCCTCGCCATTAAAATATTCAAATGCATTTCCCTTGATGTTAGAAATTCCATAATCAACTCGATCGCGTTGTAGAAATATAGCTTCTACAACGTGATTGAGTTGATTATGGAATTTCTCGAGATGTAAGAAATTCCATAATCATTGAGAATTAAGTTGTAGAAGGTTTTTCTATAATGTTTACAGGTAAGGAATTGCAAAAAAGTCGCCCATCAATTGCACGTGCAATTACGCTGAGAACAATTTTCTCTCTAGAGGTGAGAAATATTTTTTCACAACTGGTTGAGAGGTTGATAAATCGGATGAAAATTAGAGAAACTATATGTACAGATGCCTTCAATTCCTAGGGGTATAGCTATTATTACAATATAATTAAACAATAACAATTCGCAACGAAGAAAGATACTAATATCTGATGACTTTGGTGTTTTTTTCTCGGGCATTCGCTTTCCATATCGTTTACCAAAACTTCAGGATTTCTTTTTGGATTCAAAGTTCTTATTCTTCATCTGGAATTTTTCTATTTGCATGTCTGTGAGTTTACTATAATCATATAGATTTTCATCCTTGGAAACCCAGGGGTTCTTTTCTTGCCTATACTCGGTGATGAATGAGTACATGTAAGTATGAGAAGAAACTCTGGGTCTCCAAGGATGATAGATTTTAAACCGACATACTTTCCTAATTTAATATATACTCAGCAGCAAAATAACGCACCACTTCTTTCCTTCCAGGATTCTTTAAATATTTTGAAAATTTTATTAATTCTTTTATTCTTAATGATAAATCAAACCAAATTCAATAAAAAACCAAGCCATTATTTCTGAAATTGGCACCAGTGCGCTTGCGGCATGAACTTTTGACAAAGAAGTCGAAAAAAACAAAGTTTGAACAATTCAAAAATGCATGTTTCTGAAAAGTTGTTTGGGCAGTTTTTGTGAAATTTAAGCTTTGTCTCCAATTTTCTGGTTACACATTTGGATAAGCATTAAATTTTCTAAAACAATTGTGAATATTTCGTTTTTGGGTAAAAAATCTCATTTTTTAGAAATTTTAAAACGAAAAGTCAGAATTCTTTGAATTTTACAGAGAATAGTGGTAAGGGCACCATACATGTTGTATCGAAATCTCAAATCATTCCAACGACTATTCTAAGAGATATTTGCTATAAATCTTTTTAGTCCAAAGAAATGAATGGAAGTGGTGCGTTTCTTATGTTGTTTAGTATATTAATTGCTACGCTTATGATTAATACTTGATATGCGAGATGAATAAATTTAGTAGCTTGCAGAGATTCATATTTTAAAACATTTAAAACAACTTATGAACTTCATTTAAAAGACCGAAAACATAATATTGAAGTGAATTAAAAGTATACAATATCATGATGAGCACTCGTTTGCTTTACGAGAATACATGCAAAACAACGAAGAATACAGGGGGTTGGGTGCTGACTGGCCGAAGAAGGGTGTGGACCTAGATACACTTCATTGATTCCTTTACATTCAATATTTTTAGCTCACGAAAGTGAGGGGGCTGATGTGATACCCCCGGCGTCGGCGTCAGGGTCCACACCCACTTACAGAAGAATGGTTAAGATCCATACACGCTTACTGACAAGTGCCACATCAATGATATTGGTATGGTAGGTGCACCTAGTGATGCTAAGCACAATTTATACTTCGGATGCTGGCTGTGAACTATATTTTCCGCATGGATAACACTTACAGAAGAAAGGTTAAAGTCTATACCTCCTTACTGACAAGTACCACATCATCTAAAGTGGTATGGTAAGGTGCACCTAGAGTAGCTTAGCAAGATGCATGCTTCAGATGCTGGCTGTGACTTAAAATTTTGAAAAGTTAAAGTCAATTCCCACTAAGTGACAATAATGTGCAACGAGATTAGCTTCTATGCAACGAGGTGAGCTTCGTAATCGAAAGATAACCTATGTTTTAAAAGGAAGAGTCCTGCCTACCTAGTTACCCGCCACTATACCTAAAGTGATATGTTTATGTAAGACACCACGGAGTTCCGTCAATCAGTAACTAGTTACCCGCCACTGCAAAAACACGAAATTCCACCAATCAGTAACTAGTTGCCCACCACTGCAATAACTAAGATATACCTTAAGTGATATGTTCATGTAAGATACCACGGAATTCCACTAATCAGTAACTAAAGTTACCCACCACTGCAATAACTTAGTGATAAGTGATATTTTCATGAAAGACACCACGGAATTCCACCAATCAGTAACTAGTTACCCACCACTGCAATAACTTAGATATACCTTAAGTGATATGCTCATGTAAGACACCACGTAATTCCACCAATCAGCATCTAGTTACCCACCACTGCAATAACTTAGCTATTCCTTATGTGATATGCTCATGTAAGACACCACGGAATTCCACCAATCAGTAACTAGTTACCCACCACTGCAATAACTTAGATATACCTTAAGTTTTGTGTTCATGCAAAACACTACGGAATTCCACCAATCGGTAACTAGTTACCCACCACTGCAAAACTTAGCTATACCTTAAGTTCAGTGATATGTTCATGACACCGCGGAATTCCACCAATCAGTAAATAATAATAGTTTACTTTTATTTCGGGGGTGGGGGATGGGGGGGGTTAAGCACTACTACGTTTGAGTTAGTTCATAGAGTCGTTATTGGTAGCTTCTCAATCTTTTATCTTCGGCTTTAGATATTTTTTGAACATTTATTTTTGTATCTTTATACATTGCAAGTTCAAATATTAAACTGAGGTTATTTTCTGTAATCCATGTATAACCATACTGATGATGCGGCCCTTTGAGGGACCTTAATTGAAAAATACAGTATGTCTATACTTTAATATTTTGTAGAAAAATACAGTATGTCTATACTTAAATATTTTGTAGAGATGAATATTTTGTTGTATTGTACATTAGTCGTTTTTGGCGTGGGATTGCTGCTTCCAAATGGTTCACAGGCACAAAGCGTAAGTTTTTGATACGGTAATAAATAATTGGTGCCTTTTACTGGTTTCTCATTGATTTTCCAGTTTCTTGCTTTCTGAGAAACAAGTGTCCGGAATACATTTGTTGCTGTTACAAGAATAAAAGATGCAGAAGTGAACGCGACAAAAATACGTAATCGTAATTAAAAAAATAAACAAAAATACTGCAAATTGTGTACGTTGATATCTGTTAATTGGTTAATTAATTCAGATTGGTCTCAATATTTTCT
Source organism: Arcuatula senhousia (assembly GCA_963971305.1). Taxonomy (NCBI): domain Eukaryota; kingdom Metazoa; phylum Mollusca; class Bivalvia; order Mytilida; family Mytilidae; genus Arcuatula; species Arcuatula senhousia. The sequence goes on from OZ020308.1 coordinate 35,574,893, forward strand.
TCCATTTTTTTTACTCAAAATTCAGATTCTAATTAATGTTGAGGAAAAAACAAAGACCCACCGTAGCATCTTTAAAAAATGGTCCGTCCCTTTTATCAAACACAACGTAACATTCTTTGATATAAAAAGGATAATTATTTTAGACCGTTTGAATTTTTTTATCTACTTTTAGAACACGTGCACTCCAGAATATGCTTCCCTTGATAACCACACCATGTGTTTAGTGGATGATCCAAACATCCTCTCATCTGGCGTATCAGATGCCGACATTCAGGCTATAGTCAATTTACACAACAAACTACGCGGAGAAGTAGTTCCCGCAGCTACGAACTTGGTTAAATTAGTAAGTTTTTTGCTATTAAATGGTTAACAAGAACAGGTTTTTGGGAAGTTGAAATAACACCCCTTTAAGTAAGAAAAATAAACTGACATCTACGAACCTGGTAAAATTGGGTAAATTTCTTCTTTTTTTTAGGGGGGGGGGGGTAATGAACACGTGATTTTTTTTAAAGAAGGGGTGTCCAGGAATTTGAACAGCAACCCTTATGTAATTAAAATGTTAAAGGTGTAATTCTGAAGAATTTATGATTTGGAAACAGAGAAAAAAATCTACATGTCAAACTTACGACACTGTCCTAAGGAGGATGCGGACTTTGTATGCAAGTGAAAGTAACAATGTTTTATTGTATATAAACACACATACTCTAAAAAAAAATATAAAAATAGTAATTGCATATTTGTTTTTTTAGGCGTGGCACCCTGAAATAGCAAGAGTAGCACAAAAGTGGGCTAACCATTGTGAAGGGGGACATGATGCTAACCGTAAAGTACCATGTAGGTATAGATTTACAAACTCCTCACAGTTCTAGTTCCCGTCCGTAACGAACCGTACACTAATCACTGCACTAGGCTTTCCGGGCTTCTTTTCAATGACCTCTTTTTGACCCCATACCCTCTCATAAGTACTCACATATACCTAAATGCACTACGCAACCACATTAATTTGTTTATAGTATAGTCTAAATACTTCTACTTAACCTCACTAATCATTTAAACTGGTTTTACAATCTTCTTAGAAAAAAAGTTATTACAGAATTCTTGGCTAACTATAGCAAAATTTGGAAAATTTGTTCAAATAAACGAAATTATCAAGAATCTTGATTGAATTCATACAAGCCTGTAGCAGTGGGATAATCCTGACCTATTTTTGTCAGGAAGGATAAGCCTACTGCGAAGGAGTAACCGAGTTTGATAGATTTAATCTCATGTTGTCTTATTCCGATGTCCAAATGGGGCCAGTTTGTGCAGGATCTCGCCTTGTGATACCGTTCAGTTTTGAGATCTACTAGTATTATATCCCGCTTAAAAGATTGGCGGTGTATAGCCTTAGGAACCCATCTCTAATCCGCAACACCTTCCAAACAACTTCATTGATTTTTATGAAACTTTGACTTAATGTATGCTACACAATGTAGATTTGCACCTCTTTTTTGACATTCGATCTACGTAATTTTTTACCCATCACATGCATAATTTACTTATAAATCTGTTAAAATGAGCTAGGAGCCTACAGGACAACATCGCTGTTCGCTGCTTTTGAATGCAGTTCACACAAGAAAAAGAAACATAAATGATATGAGGATTGACTCAGTGATTGATAGCTTGATTGTAGTCATAATTTAGGTTACAAGTCGGCATATTCGTGACATTCTTGTTCTATGCTTAATGTTCATTTATTGTTTGGCATTTTCAATCTTTTGATGCACATATAGGAAAAACTTCAACACATGTTAAATGCATGTTAACTTTGCGAAATATAATGTTATTATAACGTTAACCATATGTTTTGTGCATATATATCAAACATATCTTTGAAAACAAATGTTTCTTATATTTTTTATGTTTTGATATGACCAACATATGTTTTAGGAAAGAAATTATGGAGAAAAATTATTTTAAATGAATTACCAATGCATAATTCGCATTTTTAATTTTATTGTTCTTGTTACCATATGTTAAAAATATGGTTACAAACATAAGTCATAATCATTTATCATATTGGTACCAAATATGAAGTGATCATATTATAAAAAAACATATGTCAAACATATAATGAACATATAGCTAACATGTGTTGCAATTTTTCCTGGGTATACGAAATGTGTTTCTGGCGTAGCAAACTCAATTGCCCGGAACTTTGTTGTAATGATCATTACAATGCTTTTAGCCGTGACCTTCTCAGTAGGACAAAACATGGCCGGAGGGCAAGGAACCTGGGAAAGCGCCATTATGGGTTGGTACAATGAGATACAACGCTTTAAATACGGTGAAGATCCTAACGTTTACATTGGTGCAGGTGGATGGGCAAAAGTTGCTCATTTTACTCAAGTAAGTTGTAGCTAGGAATACTAGTCAATAACTGGTCCTAAGCGGCTGGGAGACAGACCTAGAACTCGATGTTTAGATTTTTTTTATTCCGGATTCCAGGTTGAAGTAAGTTTACGCTGAGAAACAAAGATAAAATGGCCATCATTTATTTCTCAGTTCTCAGGTTGATTGCAAGTTTCATAGATTGGGAAGCAAACTTTATACGTACGAGAATACTTCTCCGATTATCGAGTGTGGCCTTTGTAGCTACCCTTTTTGAGTCTACAACTATCAAACTCTTGCCATAACGTAGTGTTTACGTACTCTTCTCCCTTACGGGTGAACCTTTTTTGCCCCTTTCGGAGGATTCGCATCATTCTTTGGGACAAGTCTCTCAAATTATGTCGAGAGAAAAGAGGAAAATTGGTGTATGCAATTTGACCACTTACGTGGGTCAAACCACGAACCTTGGTGTTAGGAACCCCGACGCGTTAACCACTTCACCACATTCTCACATGTTCCTTATTATTCAAAAGCGGAATAACTTCTGAAAAACACCAGCCACAGGTACAAACAGATGTTTAGAAATAAGAAATATAGATTTATCCAGATATTATTGTATCACATTGTATCTTTTCAAATTAAGGTTGTCCAAGACAGAACTTATCTAATTGGTTGTGGATTTGCTGATTGTGAAAATTACTCATATAGAAGACTCTATATTTGTAATTACGCAGGCGGGTATGTAGCTTTTTCTATATATGTTTCCATGATAATATGTTTTTAATGGACCAAGATGTATTAAAATGATGTACAATGAGAATTAGAAAAAATAACCCCCAGAAATCATCCAAAGAATACAATCCCACCAAAACCGACAAACTATAGGAGATGTTACAACTTAATTAAACGGAAACCAAAGACAGATGATTATGAGATGAGAAAAAGCGAACGCGACACAACCATCAACAACAAGCGATAAATTAAGTGTCCACAATGGAAGAAAACCTTAATGAGAGTCAAAGGCAAAAGGGGTGTAGTAAAAACTTCGTGATGGAAGTTAAAATCATGATAATGACAAGAAAAGCACCGCAAAACACAATAGAAGTAAAGAAGTAAAAGGTATCACGATTCTAGCCAAAGCATCGATCGCGCATGTGATATAAATTGATGAAACTGTAAAAGCATCACAACAAGTCGAAAAAACATTCTGGAAAATATAGAAAACATAGAATGAAACTAGCAAAACTGTGGGCAGCTGCTCACAAATAAATACCAAAAATCTTATCAGATCAACTGCTTTTAGAAAATAGGTGTAAATATTTACATTATATCAAAAAGATGAGTAAATTTCATGAAAATCCTTAAGAGGGGGTTTAGGAGGAGTTGCGGATAAGAGATCGGTACACCCTTGTCGTGTAATGGCTAAGTTTTGGTTTTGCTATGGGTACCCCCCCACCCCCCACAAAAAAAATCAAATCAGATCAAATTTTAAAATAGTAAGTGCACATCTTGATTATATCTCAAAGGTTGTGTGAAAGTTTCATGAGAATCCATTGAAGGGTTTAGGAGGAGTTGCGGATAAGAGATCTGTACACCCTTGTCGTGTAATGGCTAAGTTTTGGTTTTGCTATGGGTACCCCCCACCCCCCACAAAAAAAATCAAATCAGATCAAATTTTAAAATAGTAAGTGCACATCTTGATTATATCTCAAAGGTTGTGTGAAAGTTTCATGAGAATCCATTGAAGGGTTTAGGAGGAGTTGCGGATAAGAGATCAGGAATCAGGACAGTCTCTCTTTTTGTGTAATGGCTAAGTCCATATTTTGCTATGGGTACCCCCAAAATTCAATAAAATCAAATTTTAAAATAGTTGGTGCACATATACATTTTACATAATATCAGACAGATTTTGTGAAAGTTTCATGAAAATCCATGGAGGGGTTTAGGAGGAGTTGCGGTAAGTAGATGGGTATCCAAGGGTGTAACGGACGGATTGACACGGACGGACAGACACCATCATCACTATTTACCCTCCCCCATTTTCAAGCATGGAGGATATAAAAGTATAACGACGAAACTGAAAATAATATGATAGAAGCTATAGGATAAAAAACACCTAGACTTATAAATAAAATTGTGTCGATCAAATTTTCTCATTTTTTTAAAAAGGTATACGTAATCAAAGGAAAAGGTACAACAAGGGTTACCCTACTTAGAAAAAATAAATTCAATGTAAATAACAAAACTATCATTAAAGTTTCAAATAAGCTTGTTGACCTTTGTGACTATAGCTAGAATTGTTTATAATACACTCTGGATTTTATTTTATAGAGGCCTTAAATAGGGCAAAAGTAACCCAATCTAAAAATGCCATTTTTCATGCTTATTACATTATTTTTAAAGGTCAGCGACAACTTAGACCATTTATTTCTCAACTGATTTATATTCATTTCAGGGTGAAATTTAAAATTCATAAACAATAACTGTGGTCTAAGTAGTCGCTGTCATCAAAAGATTAAAAATATTACCTATAATTTTGTTATTTTCAACCAGTTTAGCCAAAATGGTAAAAATTTGTCATGTTTGACATGGTATTTTAAGGAACTAACATGTTACATTCTTAATATTTGAATTGTATGTGTTTTTATTCATCTGACTTACTGAATAACAATAGAACTTTTCTCTATGTTGATGCTCAACTTTGTCGTCTTACAGAGGGCCAAATATGGGCCTTACCGTACCTCGTCCTTTAAACAGCAAAATCCAAAGAAAAACGAACCATATGTCTCTTGGAAAACGTTTGTTGCATATTATTCATATTGATCAATGAGAAGCTTGATTTTTTTTTAAATATTTGTGCTTTTTCGATAAATCATGAGAAAGATGACCCTTATTTTTTTTTTCAATTACACTAAAATATATATGTTAAAACTCGCGGCATAGCGATTTTACCCGAGAGTTTGCAACATGATTCAAAGGGACATATAGCGGACATTTTGGCGATATCTGTCGTATTGCAGCTTCCGTCGTCCGCATTGCCTCCTATAGGTTGCCTCGCAACATCATTAAGATTTTATGCACGTAACTCATCTACTTCCTGCTTATCGAATATTTCAAGACGAAGGCAACAAACGTTTTCCATGGAAGACCGCCATTCTAATTTTATATTTATTTGAAAATAAAATATAATTGTAAAAGTTGCATTTAATAACTTTTTTCTTTTTTTAAAGAAACTATAACATTGAAACACCATACCAGAACGGTACAAGATGTAGTGCATGTCCCCTTTCATGCAAGGAAGGCCTTTGTGGTATGTTAATAAATAATTTTCGTAATTTTTTTTCTGAATGGGATGCGTTAAAGTAAATTTAAGGATGTACCGGGGTCCCAACAGTAATTTGAGAGAAAAAAAATACAAGGAGTTTTAAGTATTTTTCTGCACATGTAAGCCAGCAGGTCATTATCAATTCGTACAAAAGACAAGACGTAATCAAAACGAAACAAACAACACACCAAACAAACAAAAAAGCAAAACAAAGAAACACAAAAAATCAACAAAACTGCAAATCGAAACGAGAGTGAGCTCTAGTGCTCCGGAAGGTTAAGAAGTTCCTGCTTATTATAAGAATAATGAAATATATAATTGACATTAACGTGTAAGACAAATACAAACAAAAGCTTTGACAATGATTCTTGACTGCGAGTAGACACAACATAAGACGTTGTACAACTTTCATTTAAAATACTTCTACACTTCTATATATTACAGACTGCAATGGGTTGGTATGCTTCAATGGAGGAACTTTAGATATCAATAACTGCCAATGTACGTGTAAGCAGGAGTGGAAGGGACCAAGCTGTCAAGAAGAAGGTAAGGGTGGCATAGCTTTTCATATATGTATTGATATCCAGTAACAGGAGAACAGATCATGCCAAACCCAGTTTTGTCATAGAACAGTTAGGACATCTCTACTTACCATCTTTGAAAATGTACTATATCTTTTCTATTCTAAACTGTTCTTCATACCCTGAAATTGAGTGACTGACAGAGTTCTACGGGTTATTCCACCCCTTATAATACCCCCACAAACAGAGTGTGAGGGGTATATAGAAATTACCCTGTATGTCCGTTCATTGTTCTACGTATCTCCTAAGCGCATCTCCTCCTAAACGGCTTGACATATCACATTTAAGAAGTGCATTAAGTACAAATGTGTATGCAGAATTTTTTAATATCTGTAGGATATGATAAAAGTCAGAACATTGTGTTTTGCAAGCTAGCGGGGTATCATTTTGTGGATTTGTTCACAGTATTCTTGTTTTGTATTGTAGTATGTCCCGGACTAACATGCATGAACGGTGGAACTATAGATATAAACACCTGTACGTGCCAGTGTTCTAGAATATATACCGGGCCAAGCTGTGAAACACGTAAGGAGGACTTTTTATACATTTAGCCAATTCTAAATTAAAGCAATAAAAAAAAAAATATTTAAGTTCATATCAGTACTTTAAATTAGTATGCTAAAACAGGTTTTAGAAGCAAAATGTACCACAATTAACATACTTGTAATGTCTGCGGTAAGGGGCATAATGTGACTTGTTTCTCTGTAAGTTTGTTCTTTTTGTAGTGAGCTGCCCTGATAATGATAAATGGTACTGTGGAACCGATTGGCCTGAAAGTTATTGTACTAAATACAAATTGCAAGCAGAGGCAGCATGTCCATATATGTGTGGGTTATGCGGTGGTAAGTGACAATATATTTGACAACCTAAAAGTCAGGACAGTTGCAATGACTAATGTCTTGTCGGCATGACTTCCCCATGTTGCGTCTTTTTCTCTTTGACATTTTAGACCGTCTATCCCAGTTTGTAAGATTTTTTATAAGCTTTACTTATTTTAATTATTTCATATCAAGAAAATAGTTTTTGATAATGATCATAATTATAATTTTGATACTATTGTTGAATGATTTGCAAAATTTTTTTTCCATAGATAATTGTTAAATGGCCACGAAAATGAAGCAAACACTGGTCACTTAACAAACTGCGGACTGTTTTCAATTATACCAATTCTAAATTGCAGTGACGGATCCATATTTTCGGGACAGTTTGTTGTTTTTGTACAGATTGTACTGTAACAATATGCAATACCCGTTATTGTCCCGGAATCTTTATTTCTCGTCCTAGATTTGGGTTGGAATCCTTCTAAAATACTTCATTTGAAGATTTCTAAGACGGCTTTATTGTTTAAAAAAAGGTACTGTAATGCACATTAATTTTACATTTGGTGTCTTTATTCTTTGTTTCAGACCCAAACGATTGTACCTCAGGACCCTGTAAGAACGGTGGTGTCTGTACAGACGGTGTGAATGATTTCTCCTGTACATGTCCTGTAGGATTTGAGGGAAAAGATTGTTCAATAAGTTAGTACTGATAAATCTCAAATAGCAAAACGAATTTCTATCAAGACGCTTCATCAAAACCCTTAAATAACGTTCAAACCTTAGCTAGATGAGTCTAAGGAAAAAAAAGGTTTTTGATTTCACGAAGGGACAAAAATGTGGCGTGCAAGCGGGGAACAAATTTTCCGTAAAGGTTTACTCAGCCACCTTTTTTCCCAGCCATTTGACAATTAGTATACAGCATTATTGACAAAATTTTCCTATTTTGGTTAGAATACCTTCGATGAGTCTTGAAAAGTGACGAAACGCGTGTCAGACGTAGGGAAATTTCTTGTCTGGAACTTTTTTTTGCTTTCTGCATTTCGCTATGATAAATATCATAATTAACCAAATACGGTTAATTTTGCTATGCAATAAATGCATAATTCAAGGAATTGCCAATCAGCATTAATTGAATCAAGATATTGAAACGTCGAAATCAAATATAACGCACGAAAAGTGCCGAATATTTCGAAAAGTAAAGCTAAAGTTTGCACCAAGCAAATCAACCATTTACTTGAAATTTGACTTAATTTTCTTTCTTGATAATATCTTATTAAATTTTATAAACGAAGTTATCAGAAATTTCGTTATTCGAAATTTATAATTATATTTCGTGTACAGATATAACCACGTATTTTAACATCTTTATATGTTCATATAGAGTATAAATTTTAACTTGTTACAAAGTACCATCTTCTAAATTGCCATGTTAAGACCAGTTTGTTTCAGTTTTCATTAAAATAAATATTTTAGACCCTGATGACTGTAATCCAAACCCGTGCAAAAATGGAGGAACTTGCACTGATGGAGCAGATGATTATTCGTGTTCGTGTCCATTCGGATATAGTGGAAAAGACTGTTCTGTGAAAGGTACACAACATTGAAAACACTCCAAATGAAGCTCTGAACAAACTTGCAGATTCAAAAAATAGTTTTTGTTGACAGACCGTTCATCTAATTATACGCCCACTCGTAAGAGAGGGGGCTATATTGCAATCACCTTGTCCGTCCGTCCGTCCGTCTGTCCGTCTGTCCGTCCGTCCGTCCGTCTGTCCGTCTGTCCGTCCGGTACAATACTAGTATCTCAGCTTCTATTGAAGGGATAGATATCAAATTTGGTAGACAGCTTTAGCATGATGCAATGTACATTTCCTCTCTTACTTTCCAAGTCAGTCCATGATCTACTTCCTGTTTTACGAGCTGACTTAGACTATTTTAAGGGTCAAAAATGGAAACAATTTCGTAACAGTTTTCTCAGCTTCTACTGAAGAGATTATTTTTTAATTTGGCATACAGCTTCAGCATGATAAGTTGTACCGTGCCTCTCCTTTTGAGGTCAGTCTTTCATCTACTTCCTGTTTTCCGAGCTGAATTAGACTATTTTAAGGGTCAAAAATGGAAAAAATTTCGTAACAGATTTCTCAATTTCTACTGAAGGGATTAATTTCTAATTTAGTATAAAGCTTTAGCATGATGCATTGTACTGTGCCTCCCCTTTCCATGTCAGTCAGTCATATACTTCCTGTTTTCTGAATAGTCGAGCGGGGGTATGCTTAGCACGACTTAGTGCAACCCCTTGTTTGCTGTTAAAATGATTCGATTTAATATAAACTGAAATATAAAAAGATACATTTTGACAAGGCAGTGTTCTGTACACATGGTACATGAACTAAGAATATTCCAAGAGTAATTTAAAGGCATCTGCAAACTGTTTTTCATCCATATAAATTCATTGTTGGAATTTTGTAAAGTAGAACTAATTACGTTTCTTTGCAAAGTTAATGACGTCTTTTTTTAAAGGGCACTTATAGAAACGAATGCAACATTACTATTTTAAATAGCATAAGGGACGGACTATTGAACTTGAAAGTGGGGGGGGGGGGGGGCTTGCATGGTTTTTTGTTTTGATCAGAATTTTTTTCGTGGACAAAATATTTATTTTTCGAAGGCGTCGCGACAAAAATTTTTTTTTTTTCATTATCAGCATTATTTTTATAGCAGAAATCCTTCTTCAGAATATTTTTTCCCTCAGCTGACAAAATATTTTTTTCATCAAAAATAATTTTCAGAATACGTTTTTAGGAAAAAAACCAAGACACCCCCTTCAAGTTAAATGGTCGGTCCCTTTAGAATGTTTTATTTTTGGGTTTAATACCCTCTTTGCGATTAAACAAAATCCATAGCGAACCGTGAAATAGTAGTAGAAGGGCTTTTTACTTTTGATGTTATCAGACATGTCAACATAACGTAGAACTGCCTTGATAATGAAGTGACACAGCAGTCTTACATTTTCAGACGAATGCAAAGATCTCAAAGACAATTGCGATGCATACGGAGGACCTTCAGTATGCACAGACTATGAAGGTTGGTCTAGAACAAACTGTCCCCATTACTGCAAATTCTGTGACACAGAAGAGGATGAATGTGAATCTGGTCCATGTAAAAATGGCGGAGTTTGTAACGACGAGATTAATGACTTTTCTTGTACATGCGCAGTGGGCTTCGAAGGAAAGGATTGTTCTACAATTATAGGTATGTCAGTGGCGGATCCAGGGGGGGGGGGGGTCCGGGGGTCGGAACCCCCCTTTCCTCCGAAATTTTTAAATTTTAGTGTAGATTTTCAGCAAAATTGGTCTGGACCACCCCCGGGACCCCCCTTGGCCCACAGAACCCAGTATGTGGAACCCCCCCCCCCCATTCGAAAATTTCTGGATCCGCCCCTGTATGTAAAGACAGCTTAGGATTTTTGATAACACAAAATGCAGTCTCCACAGTTTGCAAAGACCCAAGGCTTTTAAATAAGATTCTTAAAGAGGCAAAGAGGCACTAATGGGGCATTAGAGTGTCAAAAGTACGAAAGCGGTAAAAACGAACAAGAACAGCACGAAGAAACACAAAAAGCACAAAATCAACCGAATAGAAATCAACAAAAGTTAGAGTTCGAGCCTATAAACACCAGTAGCAATAAGACAATGTTGTCCATACATCTACATGAATATTTGCTAACAAGTTTGTCAATGTTGTTCCAAATCTTTGTCTTCAATTTGATGCAGGAAGGAAAAAGATATCAACAAATTATCAAACTAGATAATGTTGATCGGATCGAAGAGCTTTCTTAATCTATATACCAGATTGTTCACCCCAATAATCAAGAATTTTATGTGCACTTAACATACATAGAAGAAAATGAGATGTGGAATAAGTGTACGCGACACAACCTACAATATAAACGTAAATTTAAATCATCCACAGCCAACAGCCTTTAATGTGACCAGCGGTCGCTGCTCGCTGATTTTCAATTGGCCCCTGGATTGAAATAAACTACATATGATTCAAGCCCAATCCTAAGGTGCAATGAAAGACCCTATTGTTGACAACAACAAAAACCAATTAACATAAATTCGACAAAATACAAACATAAGTTTTTATTAAGATTCCTGGCTTAGGACAGGCACATTAAAAATGTGGCGGGTTAAACTAGTTTTTTGGCGCCAACCTTCCCCCTATTGATAATCAATAACAAAGCAAAAACTAATAGAAGTTCAATTCAACAAGAGAGTATCTGAGACAAAAGGACAACAATTAATTAATGGGACGTACATGTACATAAAGACTTTTAGTAATATTTCACCGTAGGAATGAAAAGTTATATTCGATACCAGTATATCGTAACCGTGTTTGGTACACAATTATGAGGGGGGGGGTAGGAGGGGGTCTGATCCCGGAATCCCGAACTAATTTTTACAAAATCCCGTCATCCCGACTTAAAAATGAGAAAATCCCGAAGCCCGGTAAAGTTGATATAATTTTATCCCGGAATCCCGAACTTAAATTGTCCAAATCCCGGAATCCCGAGCTTAAATGTGACCAATCCCGGTGTCCCGAAAAAGGTCCTACCCCCTCAATTATCTATTAAAATGCGTTTTAGAGACACACATTGAGACAAAATATATCGTTTTGCTCCCAGGTTGTTGTCATCACTCAAGAAATTTTACGGAAGACATCATGTGCTTGTATACAAGTTTATTTGACCAATCATGGGCCCTCAAGGGGCAATAACAGTACAAATGTTTATTTATGACAGAATATACATGAAGACATATATGTGGCAATACAAAGTAATATATACAAAGCAATTGTCATAATTTAAGTCAGATCAGTGCAGATTATACACTGTATACAAATACGGGAATTCTATCTCTCAGATGAGCACAGATGTTGGTTTGACATAGAGTTTAGTAATGTCATCCTTTCCAGATTTGATCAACGCTAAATCGATCTTTGGCAACGTGACGGGTGTGCTATGGCAGACAGGAACTGCTTACTATTCTGTTGCACCTGAGTTCACTTCGTTTCGTTTGGTACACCTTAAATTTGCTTCTTTCAGATCCGGATGACTGTGATCCAAACCCATGCAAAAATGGTGGAACTTGTTCTGATGGGGTAAATGACTATTCGTGTGCGTGTCCTTTTATGTATAGTGGGAAAGATTGTTCCGTTAAAGGTAAGCAACACCTGGATATATCCCCCCAAATGTAACACTTTGTTGTCCCCCGCCGCAACGCGGAACGGGGACATAGAAATACCAGGCGTCCGTCCATACGTCCGTCACAGTTTTTGTAAGCGCTCTCTAGGCTACAAATTTTGTTGGATTTTCATGAAATTTATACTAAATGTTTATATTACTAATACCTTGGTCAAGTTAAAAAATCAGCATTTTTCGATAATTTTTTTAGGAGTTATTGGACTTTGGCAATAAAAAGACTGTTTTTTTGGCAAAACAGACCTTGTAAGCGATCTCATCCCTACAGTTGTTGACCGATTTTTATGAAATTTATACCAAATGTTTAAACCACTAATACCTTGGACGAGTTCGAAAATCAGCATTTTTCCATAATTTTTGTAGGAGTTATGGGACTTTGACCACAAAAACGACTGTTTTTTTTGCTACAATATAAACAGACCTTGTAAGTGCTCTCATACCTACAGATGTTGACAGATTTTCATGAAAATTATATCAAATGTTTATATCACTAAAACCTTGGTCAGCTTTGACAATCAGCATTTGTCGATTATTTTTGTAGGAGTTAAGGGACTTTGACCATAAAAACGACTCTGTTTTTTTGTAAAACAGACCTTGTAAGCGCTCTATTCCCTACAGATGTTGATGGATTTTCATGAAAGGAGTAGAGCCACGAAGGCCCCAAAATGGCCCAAAAATTCAACTTTGATAAATCTTCTTGTAGCTGCTGCATAAATGTTCATTAGTCTTTATATTTCATGAATTGTAATATTTTTTCCTTCAATAATTTATCAATAAGGAGAACAGAGAGGTCAAAAATAGACTATTTTGTGAAAAATTACAAATTTGTGACAGTTTTCCTTGATTTTCATGTATAAATCAATGAATATTAAATGGGCCACACCTGTCGACCAAAATTATTTTGTGATAGAAATGTGTATTATGATACTTTAAATAAATTATCAAAAAATTACGATGGTCGAGGAATGTGGCCAATACTAATTTTGACGAAATATGCAGAAAAACCAGTGAAAATGTGTGAAAAATGGGGAATTTTCAACTTTATGGCCTGTTTAAAGTCTCAAGGCTAAACCTGTGGTGTAAATATTTTGCTAAATCTTACAGATATTAAAAGTTTGTCCAAACCTTAACATATTTTAGTTAATTTTTTTACAAGTTATAGTAGTTGAAAAAATAGTGAAAATACCGGACCGATTTAGGGCCTTCGTGGCTCTACTCCTTTATACCAAATATTTATATCACTAACACCTTGGTCAAGTTTGACAATAAGCATTTTTTGATAATTTTTGTAGGAGTTAGGGGACTTTGACCATAAAAACGACTCTGTTTTTTTGAAAAACAGACCTTGTAAGCGCTCTCATTCCTACAGATATTGATGGATTTTCATGAAATTTATACCAAATGTTTAAACCACTAAAACCTTGGTCAAGTTTAAAAATCAGATGTGTTCAATAATTTTTGCTTCACCGGCGGGGGACCCTGGAATTCCATTCTTGTTTTCCTTAGAGGCTGTGGATTTTCAAGTTGTTGTTTATATATATACACAGACAGTAAAACAACTGTTTGGATTGAATTTTAGCCGTGTCTTGTAATGAAATGATCCACTTTAATTTGGTATCTTTTTCTTATATGTGTTCAATCAAAAGCGTCTGAAAATATTTGAGGTATATCATAAACACAATCCAGTTATGATGACACACAACGCTACTCGCCACTTTTTAATTGGCCCAAGATAAACATAAATGGACACACGACTCAAAGCTAATTCAAATAGCTTTGAAATAAATCAGTTTAAATATGTATCATTTCTAGGTAGAAAAGGTGTTCGGGTGTTATCCTAGCTTTTAATTAACACGATTTAAAACAATATATCAATCCAATGCAAATTAATCTTGATGCTTAAATGATAATCTGAACATTTTCAGATGAATGTAAAGATGCTATAAACAATTGCAATTCATACGGATCCTCAGTATGCACAAATTATGAAGGGTGGTCAAAAAATAACTGTCCCCACTTCTGCAAATTCTGTGACACAAACAAAGATGAATGCGAGTCGAATCCATGCAAAAATGGTGCAATCTGTAAAGATCTAGTTAACGATTTCTCGTGTGAATGTCCCCCAGGTTATGATGGGAACGATTGTTCAGGTTAGTATTTTTAATGAAAGAAGACCACTGACTATTTCTATTCCTTTCACTTACAATAAATCGACTGTTAGTGTAATTTTTCAACACTCGTCATATTTTATTTATTTCGTCTAGCTATTTGTATTTCGCCCTATGGCAATGAATCGTCCAAATTGCAGGATGTTTAAACATTTGATGTTTTTAAATTGCCGTTTTAGTATGAAAATTATGTTACAAACACTTCTTTTTGTAAAATAACTACTTCATGCTCCCGCAACTTTCTGTATTAATAGAAAAAAATGAGATGTGGAATAAGTGTACGCGACACAGCTCGCATAGCAAGCGGTGGCAATTTAGAAAAATAACAATAGACAAGCGCCATCAGCCTTCAAAGAGGCCAGCATGCGCTTCTCGCGGTTCTGCAATTGGCCCATGGTCTAAATAAAATGCATATAATTCAAATCCAATCCTGAAATAGTCACAGATAGACCCCCTTCTTAAACAAGGAACAGAAAACACTAAAAAGACAAATACAAACAAAAGCTTTTTCAAAGATTTCGGGCTTAGGACAGACACATATACAATGTGCTGGGGTTAAACTATTTTTTGGGCCCAACCTCCCTTTATTTATTATATCAAAGACAAAGCACAAACAAAAAAAATCAAATCGATCAAAGTTCAATTCCACTAGAGACAACATAAGACAAAAGTCAGCAAGAAAATACGAACGGACGGTTGACGAACTCTACATAGAACACTCGCTGTTACTGACAGCTAGCTGAGAGAAGCAAATAGGCACCAAGGAGGCTTTAGAGTGTCAAAGATCCGAAAGGGCAACGACCAAACCGGTAAACACGAATAAGAATAGCACGAAGAAACAAAAAAAACACAAAATCAACCGAACGGAAATCAACCACGCGAACTCAAGTCGTAACAAGAGTGAACTCAGGAACTCCGAAGGAGTAAGCGGTTCCCGCCTGCTAAAACACACCCGTCGTGCTGCTAAGTTCAAATAATTGGTAGGACCCCCCATTTTCAATCACTGAACTATACCCTATCAAATAACACATTAAATCAGATAAGTAGAATAAATTTATAATTAAATTTCATTTTCAGTGGAATGCAAAGATCTTGTCAATTGCAATGCCTACAGTTCAACAGTTTGCACAGACTATGTAAGTTGGTCAAGAAAGAATTGTCCTCACCACTGCAAATACTGTGACACAGACAGAGATGAGTGCGAGTCGTCTCCCTGTAAAAATGGAGGTGCTTGTAAAGACGAGATAAATGACTTTTCCTGTACATGTCCCGCTGGTTTTGAAGGAAAGGATTGCTCTACAGGTTTGTATAAGGCACGGACCATTTGATTTTCTGGGGGGGGGCATGGGATTTTTTTGAAAAAAAATTCCCGGCCCTGATTTTCGTAAAAAAAATAATCTGGCCAGCACCTAAGTTGAAAAAAATAATCTGGTTTCAATCTTGCCCATTGAAAAAAAATAATCTTGCCAACAAAATTTCCTTGCTTAAAATGTGTGTGAAAAAAATTATCTGGCCCGCAAAGCGGGCAAAAAAAATTTCCCGGCCCAAGGTAAAATCCCAGCCCCCCCCCCAGAAAATCAAATGGTCCGTGCCTAAACAACAACTAATAGAATGAAAGAAGTACTAAATGAATGCAACAATTGATGATTTTTTTGTGATATAAAATGAAAAAGACATTTTTAGCTCACCTGAAGGTCCATGTGAGCTATTACCATCACTTGGCGTCTGTCGTCGTCGTTGTCGTCTGTCGTCTGTTAACAATTTTTCAAAAATCTTTTCCTCTGAAACTACTAAACAGAATTTAATGAAACTTGGTATGAATGATCCTTAGGGTGTCCTGCACCAAACTTGTGTTTCGATTTTTGATCCGTCAATAAACATGGCCACCGTTACTAAAAATAGACCAGGGGGGTCAGACTACTGTTTTTGGCTCGTAAATCAAAACGTATAAGAGAAAGATGAAATCTGATGCCACCCTACTGCTTCAGCATCAAAAGTTCTACAAAAGTCTCCATTTGGTCAAAGTTGTCAGATGATCCCTTATAGGGGTTACAGCTCCTTAAAGGTGAAAAATAGCGTTTTTGCATGTTTTTGGCCTATAGAATGAAAGCTATTGCAGATAGAGAAAAGCTGTTGCTTGCTTAAATGTTCAGCTCATTTAGCTCTACAAAAGTCTTCATAGGGTCGAATTTGTCAGATGACCCCTTACAGGGGTTACAGCCCTTTAAAGGCGAAAAATAGTGTTTTTGGCCTATAGAATGAAAACTATTGCAGATAGAGAAAAGCTGTTGCTTGCTTAAATGTTCAACTCATTTAGCTCTACAAAAGTCTTCATAGGGTTGAAGTTGTCTGATAACCCCTTATAGGGGTTACAGCCCCTTAAAAGTTGAATAATAGTGTTTTTTTGATTATTAGAATGAATACTATTGCAGATAGAGAAATTATTTTTCATGCTTAAACATTCAGCTCATTTAGCTATACAAAAGTCTTCATAGGGTTGACATCAAGACCAGGTGAGCGATTCAGGCTCCTGGGAGCCTCTTGTTATCAGTTGGACCACACGTCAATACAAAACAAATATTAAACACCTAAAGCACGACTAACGTTACAATAACAAACCAAAGTAATTATAGCTAGTGTGACAAGTATGTTACAATTCTTATTTTCAATTTTTAACACACAAAAAACAATTTTCAAAAAATGACATTGTATAAGAAATTCCGTTATTAATATGGGTGCAATAATGTATTAGAAATTGATGTTTTAAAAAAATCATCAATTAGCGGAAAATACTACATTTTTAAGGTTCTTCAGTTTTGAAATATTGTTTAAATATGCTCTTGTTTCATTTCAGTTTCTTAATCAGATAACTAAAATGTAGGTAAGTGCACTTATAATGCTACGACAAAATGCATTTCAATGACAAGGTTTTTAAAATAAAAATAAGAAAGAAAAATGTCCAAACGGTCCAAAACATGATTTTCAAATCTGACAGGTCTGTACACTCTGAAATCATGCGTTTGTTAACTTTTATTGTGTCAAATATTTCTGGTTAACAAAGTAATTCCAGAGCAGAGATACCTAGTCAGATAAAGATCAAGATATACAGATTTTAAACCGAGGTGTTAAGTCAACGGACTTTAAATCATGAGGCGGTCACGGCTGGATTATCACAAATGAGATGGTAATATCTAAGCTCGATGGTTTCGTCGATTTTTAACCTTGAAATAACAGACTTAAAAGGCAGTATTCAAAGTGAGATCATCACCATAGTGACCAGTAGAAACATCACATTTATATGTTAAACATAAGCAATTTATCATCAGATTGACCAAAGACAACAATGGACAAATTAAACAAATTAATGTAGAACACCACAACAATCTTTTCTGTAATTGTTATGAATAACTGCTATAAGGACATTAATATCTACAACACTCTGTCACTTTATTTGATTTTAAAGTTTACATTTGTCATGATTGTGTTATTTTTGATAATTTGTATTTTTTTTTTTTTAATTAATCCATTTATTTGTAGATTTATAAGTATTCTCCATGAATGAAAGTCGATCAACAAAGAATCTTATCTAAGAAACAGAGTTCCAAAATTTATTAAAATTTACATTTTGCAGTATACTGTTTTTCTTTCTCATTAATTATCTCAAATTATCTTTGAAATTTTTTATTGTGTCAAATATTATGAATATTATTTATTTTAAAAATTTATCTTGAGGACGTTTGCTGAAAATAACAAGGTATTTATTTTTTATCTTTGATGAAAAGACGATAGGTAAGGCCACGCCAAATTCATTCCTAGTTTGTCAGCTTTGCCACTTGCTTAAAGAAGCCACAGAGAAAAAAAGTATTTTTTACAGCCCATCTCTCATTCCTCTCACGTGAAAAACATTTTTTCATTTACATTTTTTTTACATCACTGTGTTTTGCACGAAAATGTTTCTCTATAATGGTATACAATGCGTTTAATCGAATTTTTCATAAAACAGTTTAAAAGTGTGTAAATTAAAGGTACAATTGGTCTTCTAATGAAAAATTATAAATATTTAACAGAAAAATTCTTTTAAAAACTGTTATCCTGCACATGCAATCTCTTCTTCCATTTACTTTTTTTGAAATGAAAAGCCCGCTTGTCGAAAATTGAATGCGCGTCCAAAAACGATAGTTTCAGAAAAAGAACAAGTAAAAAATTTCGCCTACTTGCACCTTATTTTTTATGCATTGTCCGATGAACTTTGAATTGATTTTGCGTGGCCTAAAGATACAAAATCAGCAAAAATTGTAAAAGGATCATGAACCCGTTTTCAAAATTATTAGAGTTCAGAATATGGTGGGAAAGAGTTGTGTCTTACTTTATCACATAATTAGCAATATAAGGTATTATAATGATCACATCAAGTCCATTATATAAGAATTGGGGATTACTATGCAAAATTAAAAGATAATCCTTTTTTTTATTAGTGCAGTTAAATCAAGAGGAATCCGAAAATCTGACAAAAATCTAAAAACATGCCAAGCAAACATCCTTAAATCTCAAAATTGCAATAAACAATAGTAGCAATAAATAAATCAAACGAGTTGAAGCTTCAAAATTTTTCTGTCATAAAATCCATAGAGAAGTTTGATTCAGGACCGGGTTGAATTGTGGTGTATCGTTATTCAAACATTGTATGAAAGTTTCATAAAAAATCCATTGAGAAGCTTGGGAGGAGTTGCAGATAAGATATTGGTACCCCTTTGTCATATATGGCAAACTCAATGTTTTTCTATGTAAAACCACAAAAATCAGACAATAATAGTGCACAGCTTATTTATGTAACAAACATTCAGTAAAACATATCAATTGAGGAGTTTAAGACAAAAGATGGTTACCCCTTATGATATAATGGCTAATTATATAAGTCCACGTTTTGCTATGTGAAACTCAAAAAATCAATCGGACCAAATCTAAAGATAAATGGTGCACATGATTATTTTGTCACAAACATTGTGTTATTTTTTTTAATCAAATGATTGAGTGAGTAAGTGAGTGAGTGAGTGAGTTGGTGTTTTACGCCTGTGCAACGATAGGTTTGTTACAGGTGATGAACATGAAACAATGAACATGAAATGATGATTTATAAATGAAATATGCTTGATGAAAAAAGACCATTTCGTTGATTCTTAAATTCGATGGTCTGAAGTCTGAAACATACGGATCAATGTTAATTTCCTTTTCCTGGGGTATTTAATTGCATGGGTCAAGGCCATCCACGAAAACCATGAAAACTAATACCCAGCGAATAATAATGAAACCACAGTATATAATCAAAGTACCGTTGGTACTGACAACTCGGAAGTCAGAATGTTTTCTTGTATAATGGAACTTTATATCCAATGGATGAAGAAAGTTTGTCACCATATAACATGGTTTAACCCACCATTTTTTCTTTAAATGACTCAACTAGGCAGCGTACCATATTTCATATCTTGAAAATATTTTAAGGATTTCTTGTAGCATGTCTTTGAGTTGCATAAATTTGTTTATTTCTGCTGGGTATTCTGTTGCAAATAAATGCGACACATTTTAGTTTCTATTTAATGCTGATTTCAAGGATGGAGAATCAGATTTCGTTAATCTGGTGTTTGATAAAACAGTTCCTGTTTTGTGGGGCTTTGTCTTATGTTGCACATTTAATCTATATCTTTTTTTATACTTAATTTTGGAAAGCATTTCCTGTTTTGTGTATTTGGACAAGGCTGTATATTTATGATATAACCCTTGTGTGCAGTTCATATTATGGTATTGGAGTAAAAAATTAGCTTTATAATTATGTACTCTGGTAAATCAATGATTTGTTGCAACAGATACAACTATAAGTGTTATACTTCTTCAATTCCAAGTTCTATGGAATTCTGTTTTGTTGTTCTTGGTATTTTGGTAAATTTAATTGTGTCCCAAATTTGTGGCTAATGAATACATGGTAATTTATGCACGATTTCATATGATGAACTTCTTGCATACCAAGTTTCGTTAAATTTTGTTCAGATGTTTAAGGGTTGTGTTGACTAACTTGACTAACAGATGGGGACAGCCTTATCACCATTTGTACATGTATATCAGGATTTCAGTTTAATTGGTGATTATTCACACTATAATTTGCAGATGGAATCCTGGTAGAAAGCACAACATATGATGTACTTTTTAGAAATATCCGTTTACTTGTTCATGAACTATTATCAGGGTTTTCAACATAAATATTGGGTCAACAGTCCGACAAAACTTTGCTTTTCTAGATTTTTTGGTAACATGCATATCTATATATGGTGTAGTTCTTGCAAACCATGTTTTGTTTGTGTTCAGTAATATAAGTGAAGTTTCATTTATAGCTTTAAATTATATGTTTAATTTTCAATATTGTCTTAACCCCTAGATTCTTCTTACCCCAGACATTGTTAGATAAGTAATAATTTTCTTCCCCTGTTTGGTATTTTTGGTTTTATTGTTTTATGCTCATCATAATTATATTATGTTTGGCATTTTCAATTTTTTTGGTAGAGCGCCTCTGATGAGTCTTGGTGCGTCAGGCGGAGCAATATTTATTATCTGGAACTTTGTCATTTTTATTATAACAAAGTGATGTGTAGGACTGATTGATGGACCAGAGACATAAAGCTCTGCAACATTTTGTTGTGGGAAATAGATTGATATAACAAGACAAGTTATCTTTTATTATTACTTTTGTAGAATAACTAACATTTTTACAGACATAATATTCTTATAGCAGCAATTATGTTTGAAAATATGCATTTTCTATTGAACACATACTTGATATTTTGGACAATATTTTCAGACATTAATACCATTTCAATGGTAGCATGTATATTATTGTTCAATAACATTACATAGCAATCATCATATCAATATTACATATTGATTCACTAAAATGCATCAAAAATGTCACCAACATGTTATATGTACAAAGAAAATGGGTACAATGATAAAAACAAGAGGCTCCCAGGAGCCTGAATCGCTCACCTGACATATGTGCCTGAAGTAAAGGTTATAAGGCAAAATCTATTTAACCTTGAAAGGGTCATAAGATTAATAAGGGGGTCATCTGACAATATGGTGGATCTAAAGGTGCTGATCACTTTTGTTGTCAGTCAAAATCTAAAAATCTGTCACCCTTTTTGAGTTATTTGCAAAAAAATGCAGTTTAACCTAATGTTCTATTTTTAGCCACAGCGGCCATGTTTTACAACCAATCAAAAATCCCAACAACAGTTCTATACACCTAATAATAATAAACAATAATACCAAGTTTGGTTCCATTTGGACTTAAAGTGTCAGAAGAGTTAACATTTTCAATATAAGGAAATGCAGTTAAAATGCTCAATTTTGACCTTCCAAGGGCAATAACTCCTCAAAGGAAAGGTCCTACAACGTTGACCCTGTTACAAATTTTGTAGATATAGATGCGCTTAACAATATGCAATTTAAATTTCTCAAATATCTTGTATAGTTTTCAAGATATTGAGCTAAACAGGTGCAAAGTTTGCAAAAAAATCCACAAAAAGGGCAATAACTCCTACATGGGTTGTTGGATTTTCTTCAAAATTGCAGAGCTGGTAGATCTTGAGGTGCTGATCACTTTTGTTCCCAATCAAAATTTTGAAAACTGTCACCGTATAAGAGTTATTTGCAAAAAACTGCCATTTACCCCTATGTTCTATTTTTAGCCACAGTGGCCATGTTTTACGACCAATCAAAAATCCCCACACCAGTTCTATTCACCTAATGCTAATAAACAACTATACCAAGTTTGGTTCCATTTGGACTTAAAGTGTCAGAGGAGTTAACGTTTTCAATGTAATGAGGAAATGCTGTTAAAATGCTAAATTTTGACGTTCTAAGGGCAATAACTCCTAAAAGGAAAGATCCTACAATGTTGACACTGTTACATATTTTGTAGATCTTGATGTGCTTAACAATATGCAATTTAAATTTCTCAAATATCTAGTATAGTTTTCAAGATATTGAGTTAAACAGGTGCAAAATTTGCAAAAAATCCACAAAAAGGGCAATAACTCCTACATGGGTCGTTGGATTTTCTTCAAAATTTCAGGGTAGGTAGATCTTGAGGTGCTGATCACTTATACCATCTGCCAGAATTTTGATATCTGTAGCCGTTTTTGAGTTATTTGCAAAAAGCTGCATTTTACCCCTATGTTCTATTTTTAGCCACGGCAGCCATGTTTAATGGTGTCAGAGGAGTTAACGTTTTAAAAAGTTTACGGACGGACGACGGACGGACGACGGACACCAAGTGATGACAATAGCTCACATGACCCTTCGGATCAGGTGAGCTAATAACCCTATTGGACTTATATGTAAATATTATTTAACCCAATGTTTTGTTTTTAATAAACAATTACTAGTGATTTTTTTTAAATGATAGGGGGCATAACCTGCCTCTAAATAATCTTAATTGGTCAAATGTCATTTCATTGACAAGGTTACATTCATAATTGAAACTTATAACATATATTGAAATACATGTAGACAATCTTTAACATGTCAAATAGTATAATCATTGCTTATGATATTTGTCGGTCAATCTATTTACATCAATTGGATAACTTGTTATATATATCTATTGTAAACACCTGAGGAATAAGATGCTTGTACTATGATGAACTGAAAGGATAATTTATAAAATACTTTGTTACAGTGAATTGAGTAAATATGCATGCCACAAAATCTTATTAAATACATGAAATAAAAAAAAAACTTATGGAGCATGGAGCAAATTACAGCTTTCAACTTTTGTTAGTCTTTTATAATTTTTTTAGACTTCATTTGGCAAATAAATTGGAACTATGTGATTTTATTCTTTCTTGCACTTGAGCTGTTACACATGGTATGTTGCATTGACACTTGCATGTGTTTTCTTTTTCTTTGTGTGTCTAGTCAACTATTATACTTGTATGTCCAATATGTGTCCAGACAAAGCTTTCTTCATTAATGTATTGTTCTGCTCTGTATTTGCCTTGATGTTTATGAAGATATGATGTTGTGTGGATCCATCATCAATAGAAAATATATAGAGTAACAAACAAAAAAAGTTCTTATATCACATTTATTTTTTTATATTTCACTTGATATTAAATTCACCACTGAACTCATTCTTTTACACAACATATTAATTCATGATTTTTACTCAATCTTTTTCACATCATCCTAGGATATTTATATATTTTGTAGCTGCTCAAAACAAATTTTCATAATTTCTATAGACTTTTGGACTCCTTAGTTAGAAGAATAAAGCTCTCTGTAAAGGTAAACACTATTTTGATGCTAGAAATATCCAGTTTCAGTGAGAATTATATATGCACAGTCAGCATTTATCCATATCTTGAAATTGCAGATGCTGATGACTTTTATCAACTTTTAGCTTTATATGGCTCTTTGTCTGAAAGAAAAAAAAAACATTTATACTTAACTTGCTAATACACTGTACAGTGACCTAGCTAGACCAAATTGAAAATAGAGGGGCGCTGCGCCCTGCCCCCCTTACAGTGTGCCCCTCTGCCCTCTATGGGCGCCCCTGTGTCCTTTTTTCTTCCCTTTGAATGTCCTTTGAGTCATTTAATTACAGCTGTTTAACCCAAGCCAATTAGTAAGTGTGACCGTTTATGGCTTCATTTATCCACCAAACATCCTGTCTAATTAATGGCCCCAGGTGAGAACTATAGGTAATTAACTGTGATTGGTACCAAGCCATAACTGTCAATCAGTGTATTTGTTAAATTGAACAAGTTTTTAATCAAAATTGAGCAATCTTTTCATCCCCGTCGGCAATGCTCTAATTTTGTATAATTGTGGTGCAGAGTTATGTCCCTTTCAAAATTATATTTTTTCTACAAAATCGTAAAATTTAAACATATTTTACTCCAAACTTACCAGTAATTTACTTATAAGATAGCTTATGTAAAAACATAAAGTTTAAAGTAATATTGGATGTTAATAATTTTTATTTGTCATTTTGCTTTTATAGATGCACCATATTTGGCAACATTTGCTAATTCAACCTTTCAAAATTGATGGCTAAATTCAAGATGTAAATTAAAATCGCACTCAATAAAGCTATGACTTATGTATGAGAACCTACAGATTATTTAAAAATATTTTCTCTTGTGAACCATATTTAGACTACTTTGCTGAAGACAAAAGAAAACTATTTACAAAGTTCAGAATAAGTGCACACAGGTTAGAGATATAAACAGGAAGATATAAAAAATATCCCTGCAGAGAATAGAATTTGTGGGCTGTGTGATGCTGGAGTGGGAGATGAAATTCATTTTCTTCTCCAGTGTCTAAAACTTAGCAAAGAAAGATCTAAATTTCTACAGGAAATAAATAATATTAATAATAACTTTTGTAGATTGGATACCACTTCCCAATTCATCTAGCTATTATCTTCTGAAGACCAAATAATTTTAGATAAACTTATTGTTTTCTTACAATTAATTAACACTGAAAGAAATAAAATTCTTGACGCATGAATATTATTTAAATACACATAATGTACCTTTTAAAGTACCAACTTGGGTCACTGTGCTAATTAAAATATTTTTCCCTTTTACTCTATACATTGATAATTCTCATTTTCATAAGTTTTCACTCCCTTTGTTAATCTTAATTTTATCAATATATTGTACAATCATTCTTTATTTTATTTTAAGTTGTAGCAGCTCTACATGGGCGTCATAATTGACATAATAAAATTATTCTATTCTATTCTATTCTATGTGAACACGTGCAACTAAAGTGCATGAAGGACTATTCAGTCAATATCAATCAATAAGAAGATCATGTTACAGAATACAGATCCAATAAACTTCTGCAAACTATTTACACCATTAAAAGATTAAATCATGAATTTGTTACTGTTTACTAGAAAAAGACATTTATAGATGCCCTTCACTCTGGAGCGCGCGCTAAAGTGCCCTCTTCCTGCGCCCCTCTAATTTCAGATCCTAGCTAGAACACTAGACACACATATTAAACATACAATGTAGGACACAATTCACATATAAATCCACATTTAAATTGATATTTTGCAAATAAATAATGTTATAAAAATAAACATCAGCTTACAATAATGTATTTTTTATCAACAATAATGATCAATAATAGTCTTGCAATTTCATATGTCCTAAAGTTGCAGCAATTCCACTATAATATTATCAATCAATCAATCAGTTTATTGGATAAAGCTCATGAATTAACAATGCAATGTACACTGTAATCCCAAAAGACATATATATATATATATATATGTAAGACAAATGTAAATAAGATGAAATAAAACATTTTTGTCCCAATATTTCAAGTTATAATATTGCAACATTTAAGGGCTGCAAATTTAGAATACAAGGAAAACTGAAGTTTCTTTGCTTTTTTTGTAAGATCAAAGATATTTGATGATAGATTTCCATTGCTTCCAAGTTATTACAATTTCTAAACACAGTTTCCTATCAACCAGAAGGTTCATGCAATAAACATGAAACCCAGAAAATGTAAAATCAAAACAAATATAAGGTGACATGTGACCAAATTGGCCATGCTGTGCTTTGAAGATATATCACATTAATCATTGTTAATATTTGTTTAATTGTTTTAAGTAATGAATACCTAATTATTTAGTAGGTCAGAAAATATTGTCAGATATTGCTTTAATTTCTTTAAGTCATATACACAGGTACATTGTCATTAAATATCTTAAAGGTCTTCAGGAGGGGGGGGGGTAGCTTTCCATAAAATGGTGAACAGGGATGTGCCAAAGAGTAGGCCATGCCCATAAAAATAACCTTTTTATAATTGGTCCGATTTCAAAATATTTTTTCATTGGATACCTTATGAAAATCCCTACCCTTTTTTGCCATCTGATTAACAATATTTCTTACTTTTTTTTTTTAAATTAGGGGTCAAAGGGCAAAAAATGTAAATTGATATATGTATATAAATAAGGCTTTTTGTATGAGATGTTGATGTCAATATACATGTATATGTGTCAAAATGCATTTGAAAGTCCACCACAGGATGTAATGTCAAAAAGCTTTGTAAGTCCACCATGGGCTTCATGTGACCAAAGCAATAGACTATCCATATTGGGCCTCCAGCGTACAGGGTTCAACTTGTATCGGTCGTATCATGCTGCGCTCGGCGTATCTTTTTATTCTATGAGGGCAAACATATCGAAATATTGTACATGATGACAGCTGTACAGAACCTCAGGACCTGTCCTGCAAAAATCTGTTCAGTCCTGCAAGATTTGGTGTGTCTGACAGAATTACTGGCTGATCAGACCGTTATTTTGTATGAACTATCCTGGTATCTCGTTATATCATGGTACATAGCTACGTAGAAACAGTGACGTCACAGTTGAATATTTGGTTTTGAAATGAAAGTAAATACCACGATAACACAGAACCCATGATATAATGAGAACGGAGTACATGTATATTAGTAAATTGCAGACAAAAAATGCTTGGGTCAGACACAATTTTCAGATTCACCGGACCGAATGTCTGCTTTTAAAATTTTTCGATATGTCTGCACTCTTGAGTGAAGACAACAACCGAGCAGCAACATAACCTTGTGTAAGCAATTTTTGATTTAAAATAAATTAGATTCATATTAGACTCTAATATATTTTTACTAAACAGGTGGCAGTGTTTTACATTCTATAACAAATACATGTACACAGAGTTCAGCATTGACCTGTAGTAACATATCTATTATTTGTTGTACATGTTGAGGAAAAGAACATAATTGATTGAAGAAAAGAACATACATGTAATTGATCATGTCAATAGATTACACATAAAATACAATAGACAGCATGGTGATACAATCAATATACATGTACACTATAATGTACAAGATGTTAATGTATGTATTCGTAAATTAAACAAAACTCTTTAAAATAACATAAATGCAAGACTTACTTGTCACATCAACTTTTACTTCCGCAAGCCTTGATACATCACAGAACCATACGAGATCATTGGGAGCGAGTTTTTCAATAACAAAATCACTATTTCCCTCTGTCGAGACTCCTGGGCATGCATACAAACCGAGATCGTCAGGTTTGAATTCAGTTTCTATAGTTGTTATGTCGATATTTTTTGGTATCAGTCTCAGATCAGGCTGCCGTCGCCATGTTTGCCGCTTACGACATTACAAAGCAATCGCCTTTTCTCGCCTGGTCCTATATTTTATTTCTACGAGAGTTAGCAACGTGACAACGAGTTGTAACAGTTTGCCGCGCTTCTTCCATTTCATCTTTTCTCCGACAAGACTCGGAAGCCGAAGACTTCCGAGTAAAAAGTACTATCATCATGCAATTTTCAAAGTCGTTTCTAGAAAAAAAATCGTATTGTGAACTTATAATTTTATTAACGAGATGTTAAGTACCAGACGAGTCTAGAAATAACTGTGGCAAAATTTAAGAAAGTTCAATAGATAACTTTAACTTTTTAGACACCCCATCTACCTTAATTGAACCCCATACAGGTTTGGCATCACCTCACCAGGGTTGTTATCATTCCATGAACTTTATTGCAAATTAAAAGAACATAGTACATAGAAATGATTGAAAGGGTTTTTGTAAAGGTCATGTGAATAAGAGATGAGCCAAAGAAGCTCTTTTTGTTAGACAACACTTATCTAAAGTCAAGAATATATACGATGAGTGTATATAAAGTTGCAAAAATTAGAGGTTTTCTGTCAGAACAGTTCATTTTTAGAAAGTCTATTTTTATACGAAACGCGCGTCAGGCGTAGCAAAATTTATTGTCTGGAACTTTGTTGTCATTTGTATTTCATATGGTATTTCATTTTGTTATCAAAAAAGCACATTGAAAGGTTCAAAATACAAACGCCAATACGGGTATAAAACCGGTAATTTCGATGAGTGTATACATGTATGCATATTTTATGGAGCAGCATTTGTATCAAAACATTGGAAGGTCAAAAACCAAAAGTAATGAACGAAAAGTACCCAAAACCAAACAAGTTTGAACAGAATCCAGCACCGATTATATCAACCGTGTGCAATACAACATGTACAAGGAATGAAACCTGGTAAATTTCAACTATAAAAACGTATTTAAAAACTTGTGGTAAATCGTGTCAGACAAGTTTGACGACCAATGTAGACTTGGGACTCATTTTTTTCAATATTGAACTTTTCATAAAACGACAATCTTTTCGTAAACCGTCGCTAGGTTGACACCAACCTAGAGCTTTGCGTATTATCTGCTTTGATTGGGTAAAAAATCATTTGTACACAAATTTTAGCAGTCGAAAAGACTCATTTTTTTATTATATGTGCTTCTGGGGCAAGAATTTTGATTTGTTTCGACTCATTGGTGTTTAACACTATGCAAAATTGACAATGTTGGTAATTTGGGTGATGACTGTTAAGGAAAAGACAGTCTTCGGGTGGAATAAAACTGCCATTCTATTATGTAATTTAGTATCTAAATCCTGGTTAAATGCTATCCCTTCTATAATCTGCTTTGCTTTGTTCAAACAACATCTTTAGGAAAGGTAAATAATGGTCAAAAACTTCAATGACGACTTAAAATTGTACAAACTGTGTTTTTGATGTCACTTTACCAAGATATACGATTATAATTTCACTAAACAAATATATGTTCCAAAAGATTTCATGATTTCGTGTTGCCAGACTTTGTTTGCTTAGAAAAGCAGTGCGGAAGGTCGAATTTATGTCAAAGGTGTCCATCTTTCACCAATTTTTCCCACTGTTTATACACTACTTTCAAAGAAGATTAGGATGACGACTTTAGAGCGGACAAACAATGATATAAATTTACCATTGACGACAACCTTAATGAGCAAAGAATAATGGCGTAAAGGAAGGACCGCTCTCAAGTCGTTTGGGCTACAACTTTGCTGTTTGTATTAAGGATACCTCCGAATAGAAATAAATAGTAAAACATAATTTTTTTTTTTCGGAAATAACTCTTTTTTATATATATTTTAAGACAATGCATCCTTAGGTCGTCAGCATACCACATGTAATGTCTGGAAATGCACCCCCATGACGACCTAGGGGCGGTTTACGTTATGACAATTAAACTTCAAGACTTTCAAAAAATAAAATACAAAACATAATTTCCCGAGTTCACTCTTGTTACGACTTGAGTTCGCGTTGTTGATTTCTGTTCGGTTGTTTTTATGTTTTGTGTTTCCTTGTGCTGTTCTTGTTCATGTTTACCGGTTTTGTCGTTGCCTTTTCGGACTTTTGACACTCGAATGCCCCTTTGGTGCCTCTGCTTATTTCAAAAAGGAATTCTCCGTCCATTGAACGTAGTATATGTATTTTGTAGTTGTTAAATTCAGTCAAATTGACACAGTTAAACTCTATTCATAACGTCATGTATACTTTGCCAACCCTTCTTTGGCCACTCGAGTAGGGGTTAAAAGCCTTTTTCGTATCTCGAGTTACTCTACTTAACTAGCGTAAGTCAACTGAAAATTGCTTTTGTTACTCAAGTTCCTCTAGTTAACCAGAAATAGAAACAGGTGAATGCAATTTACAATGTTGGTCTCAAACACCTGCAGCGGTCATTGAATAAACTCCTCTAGAATTATTATTCTTTTTCCAGAAGTAAGTAGTACTTTGCTAACAATACAAATTGAGGACGTTTCATATTCTTGGCGATAATAATCATGATTATGTATCATTATTCAATTTTTTACTCCGACCACAACTGTATGATGATTTGGGTTCTCTACAAACGATATCACGATAGCATGGACTTATAATTAAGACAGAAAAATGTACACTGGATTTGGTTTTAAATCAGTTAAGCGACACTTTAAAAGGTTTGGCACTTTCTCGTTTGGCACAGCTGATTAAACGTAGCTTTATCAAAAAGAACGGAAAACGCAGGTACAAGTATTTGGTAGTCGGTTATAAAAAGACTTACTTTGTCATCCAAGAGTCTAGCAAGAAAAACAAATTTACAGAAGATCAAATAATAGAAATGCTCAACTTTCTAATCGACATATTTGTACAGTTTGGTGGACGTGTTTTTCAGCAAACAATAGGTATCCCAATGGGCACAAATTGTGCACCATTGCTTGCCGATTTGTTTCTTCATTCATATGAAGCGGACTTCTTACAATCACTTCTAGACAAAAAGGACCGCGAACTTGCTTTATCTTCAATCTTACATTTCGTTATATTGATGATGTCCTTTCACTAAACAATCCTCGATTTGGTGACTATTTACATCTCATATATCCGACGGAACTTGAGATAAAGGACACTACAGATTCTAGGAGGACCGCTTCATATCTGGATCTATTTCTCGAAATTGACACACAAGGAAGGCTTTGTACAAAGCTTTATGACAAACGTGATGACTTCAACTTTCCAATAGTTAACTTTCCCTTTCTGTGTAGCAACATTCCGTCCGCTCCAGCATATGGAGTGTACGTATCACAATTGATTCGCTATTCCAGAGCATGTGGGGAGTACAACGACTTCCTTGATAGAGCCACACGGCTGACAAGCAAATTGTTAACACAGGGGTACGTTGCTCCCAGGTTGTAGTCATCACTCAAGAAATTTTACGGACGACATCATGTGCTTGTATACAAATACGGGATTTCTATCTCTCAGATGAGCACAGATGTTGGTTTGACATAGAGTTTTGTAATGTCATCCTTTCCGGATTTGACCAACACTTAATCGATCTTCAGCAACGTGACGGATGTGCTATAGCAAGCAGGAACTGCTTACTCTTCCGGAGCACCTGAGTTCACTCTCGTTTCGACTTGAGTTCGCGTTGCTGAATGCGGTTTTGTTGTTATTTGTGTGTGTGTTTTATGTTGTTATGTGGTTTGTTTTGTTTTGATGATTTTTTGTCTGCCGGTTTTGTCTTTGTCTTTACGGTTTTATGATACTGATTACCCCTTTGGTACACCTTTGCTTCGTTAGATCTGTCCATTGTTTTTTGCAATCGTAGATTAATTACTGAAATATACAAAGGTTGTGAGATATAATACTTTACAATTCTAGTTTTTACAAAATAATTGACAACCTCTTGCATAATCGTTACTAGTGAATTATGAATTTCGCGATCTCAAAAGCGTATTGACAGAACTTTAAGGTCTCGTCAAACCTCCGTCATTTAATTATCTCAATATTGAGCAATTAGATTGTCCACTTGACACAACGAAGATGAAATGCACTTTTTTTGTTACAGACTTCTTACAATCACTTCTAAACAAAAAAGATCGTAGACTAGCTCTCTCTTTTAATCTCACTTTCCGTTATATTTATGATGTCCTTTCACTGAACAATTCTCGATTTGGTTACTTTCTCCATCTTATATATCCTCAGGAACTTGAGATTAAGGACACTACGGATTCTAAGAATTTTGCTTCATATTAAGATCTTCATCTTGAAATTGACTCTCAAGAAAAAGTTTCAACAAAGCTCTATGACAAACGTGATGACTTCAACTTGCCAATCGTCAACTTTCCCTTCTTGTTCTTGGGTAGCAACATTCCGTCCGCTCCAGCTTATTGAGTTTACGTATCTCAATTGATTCGTTACTGCAGAGCGTGCGGGACTAACATCGATTTCCTTAGCAGAGCGTCACGTCTGACGTAAAAATTACTCATACAGGCCTATGTTGCTCCTCGGTTGCTGTCTTCACTCGGGAAATTTTACGAAAGACATCATGCACTTAGACAAATATGGGATTTCGATCTCTCAGATGAGTGCAGATGTTGGTTTGTCATAGGGTATTGTTTTGTCTTCCTTTACCGGCTTTGACACACTGCACTGAATTGACTGTGACAACGCAACGGGTTTGCTATGGCAAGTAGGAACTGCTTACTCTTCCGGAATACATGAGTTCACTCTCGTTTCGACTGGAGTTCGCGTTGTTGATTGACATTTAGTTTTGTGTTTCCATGTTTTACATGTTGTCTGTAATTTTGTTAAAAAAAAATCATTTGTACACCCCTAAAAGATATTTTGTTTGCAGTTTGAAATCAGGTATTGTCAATTTGAAATTCACAAAATCACTCTTTGGAAAAAATGCATATTTTTGAAATTAAGTTTTCTCAGCTGATTTTCACAAAAAAGTTACTCCTTTTAGCAGTTGAAAGTTTACAGTTTAAATTTTGAGTGAAAATCTTGATTTTCATTTTGGGGTTGAAAAAGTGTTTTTTTTTTAATCTCAGGAATATTTTTTTCTCGGATGTTTACCCCAAAATGATCTGAATGGTCCACTCGGCATTCAGTGAAAATTTCAATTCGATAACTGTATTTTTTACGATTTTCTTATTAAGAGAAATATGGGTACAATTGATTTCCAATAGACATGCACAGTTTTTTTTTCATGAGTATATTATTTTCGGTCATTTTAGCAACGCGACGGGTGTGCTATAGCAAGCAGGAACTGCTTACTCTTCCGGAGCACCTGAGTTCACTCTTGTTTCGACTGGAGTTCGCGTTGTTGATTGATATTCAGTTATTTTGTGTTTCCATATTTAACATGTTGTCTGTTTTTGTCCCGTTCCTGTTCGTGTTTACTGGTTTTGTCTTTGCCCTTTCGGACCTTTGACATTCGGATACCCCATTGGTACCTCTGCTTCTTTTATTATTGTTACTTTTTGTCATACATGTAATAAAACAGAACCATTTCCAATCTCCTGAAATCAATTTACTAAGATGAATATGTTTAATAAAAATAAATCAATTTTGAGTCTTGAAAAAAAGCTTAAGCGTACGTTTTTATATACACATGACCAATGAAAACTAATTTTGTTATAATTATAATAACCTATAGCAAATTCATTTATGTTTTTTTTTTCTCTGATAAAGCCAAATATATTATTTTACTGTTTACTGTTCTCCTCTTCATACAATCAACCCACGCGCATTTCGCCCCACCTCCAGCTAGTGAATTGTGATTTGTCATTATTGATAGCGTCGCTTTAACAAGTGAATACACCGTTTCAAATCGGGTATCAATAAAAAAAATGAAAAGGTTTATATAATTAGGCTGCATATATGTTTTATTGAGTAACGTCTCACCAGCAGCATTTATATTAAGAAACACGGTGCAAAATTAACACAATATTAAATTTCGCATAGGTTTCCTCAATTTTGATTGGTTAAAGAGAAGAGTGTTATTTTGGTATAACACCATTTAGTTCATTAGCATATATTTAAATTCATTTTGGGGTGTAAATTAAAATGGGAAGCCAAAAACATGGAAAATGAAAACTTTTATCTTTAAATTTTCATTAAGCATGGCTGTTTTATATGTTTTAAACAAGGATGTCTTCCATTATTGGAACATTTTAAGGTTTGTTAATAACTGTTAATGAAATTTTGAAAATTTGCTTTTCTTCTATACTTCTTTCCCTTACGGACATTGCCGTCACAGTAATTACCATTTGTTTTAAATGGAAAATCATGAATACATGCCATTACTTAAATCATGGAAAGCCATGCTTTATGGAAGATTTAGAGAAAATCTTCTTGTTTATGTTTAGACGAAAAAAAAGTGATAATGTTTTAAGGTGTGTTTTCAATTGGACTAATGAGTCAGAAAATAGAACGCCATTTTACCAGCAAATATTAATTACTTGGCTACAACAATATATCATACAATTTGTATTTTTTGTATGGAATCATGTATTTAAGTTAATGATTGGTAACCTCTGTTTCACTCTCTACCCTTCCGAATACATGCATGGGTTCAATTTCCATTTACGGACGTTTGTTTTGCTGAATTCAGTTCAGTGGTCTAAATTCTAACTGTTCCAGTTATGATCCTATACAATTTTTACATTAACATCTGAAGTTTTCATGGTTCTTTTTAATGACAAATTTTGGACCCCTGCTGTCTTATGAAAGTTATAAAAAAGGACTCACACATACAACATTACTTTGCACAACAACGTTGTTAATTGTGTAGCTTCAATACTATCAATCATTTTAAAGTAGTGTTTGTTCATTTAAACCGGCTATACAAAAACAACAAAAATTTAAAAAATTATTACCGAAGTTTAATTATATGTTTAAATTCAAATAAAAATGTTCAGGAATCTTTTTAAAATTGGTGGAAGTGTCTGTTTGTGGAATAATGCAAAGAAAGAAACCAGGAGACAGATTTATATAAGGCTTCAAGTCTTGTTTCTGAATCCCGTGATTAATTTGTTGTAATATTGTCTCATTGTCTCATGTTCAATATTTGAAAAATGTATTCGCAAATTAATTAATAGATATGTTTACAGTAAACCTAGAGTTTTACTTGGGTATAAAATCATTTGTAGTTTTAGAAGTCGATAAGACTCCTTTTATTTGTATTTGCTTAACCTCTTTGAGGTTTTATTATGCAACAATAAATAAATAAATAAATATAAATTATTATTTGCGCTTCTAGAGCAAAATCTTTTATTTGTTTCGGCTAATTGGTATTTAGCACTAGGCAAAAATGACAATGTTGGTGGGTTTGGCGATGAATGTTAAGGAATAGACAAGCTTCTGGCGAAATAATCTTTTCAGTTAGTTATTTATTGCTTTACTCCCAAGCAGCACGATTTCCGCTATATCCGGGAGATGAACATGATAGTGGTGATGCAATGAACATGAAATGATAATGAAGTGGAGGAAATGGGGACACAAGGCCAATCGGGTAGGAGCGTTTTGACTGCCACTGGAAAAAAGAGTGATGGGTAGGGACGGGAAATTTAGCCTCCTGCATGGGGATCCTATGGGTCCTATTCTTACCGAAACCTGCAGCAGGGTTCTTTAACGTGCGAGGAACGTGACATTTTTCCCAACACGGTGCACCACTATGGTTTGCGGTCAGGTTTTCCGCATTATCGCCTGACGACCCCGTGAAATAAAGCTTTCATTAGAGTATGCAGATGTATAACTAAATCCTGGTTAAATGCTATCCCTTTTAATCTGTTTTGGTTTTGATCAATTAACGGATATTCTTTTCTTCTTTAGGTAGGTAAGTAATGGTCAGAAACTGCAATGTCGACTTAAAATCTGTATACTTCAGGGTGTTACGCCAGAATATCCCACTCTGTAAATATATCACGCTCGCTTGCGTCTCGGGTGATTTATTTACCTCATGTGACATTTAATTACCTCCCTTGACCATACTTTAGGTAAGAATCTATACTACTTTTAGAATACAAATTTCAATCATCTATATTATTAAATCTATAGACTTTTTATTATGTTCGGATTTTATTCCTTTCACATTCTACTACATGATTAGTTTTTGTTATAAACATAAACAATAAACAGTGTACTTTATCACTATTGAATATTTCTTTTTTCTGTGATGCTTTGGGGGAATGGGGGAACAAAACGTTAAAAAAAGTTACGGAATATTGCCGAGTTTGATTTTAAAATTACAAATTAACAGTACTTTCGTTTCTATCCCCGAAAATTTTAAAACCGTCCCTAATTAAACATCCATGTCTATATACACAAAAAAAACCATTAGACATCAAAATCACGAAAACACCACAGGGGTAACTCCAAGTTATTTAGGGTACAGATGTGGGGCCCAGAAATTTTATACTCAACACATTCATATGTAGGCCTACTTAAAAAAGACACCTATTCATACATTTTAAATTCCTTTAAAATTACACAGAATATACTTAAACTAAACATTTTTTTTATTCTATTAAAATCAAAGTTTGAATGGTAAAAGTTATCAAATGCATGCACATTTCGGGTTACAAGGAGGCAAAACGTGGATGCTGGGTCACTCTTTTTCTATTGATATATGAAATTTGTGAAAAGTACACGTGACCTCATCATACATGAGGGGGCGGACAGGGGGGACGGGGGTTGACGAGGCGGGGAGCGGGTGTAGAAGGGGTGAGGAGCGGGGATAGAGGGGGTGGAAGGGGTGGGGAGCATGGTAACAGGGGCAGACAAGGGGGCGGTGGAACCGGTATTGAGGTGGCAGGGAGCGGGTGTGGAAGGGGCCGGGAGCGGGGTCGGACGGGATGGGGAGTGGAGGAAGAGACCCCCCTGTCCACCCCCCATGTATCCAACATCTGAAATTTCCACACTTTTTGCATAATGAGCACCCCAAAAAGTAGACCCTTTTGGGCCGCACATATGTATCTACCTTTATAATGGAAGTTACCCCCCGTGGAAAACACCCAAAAATAAAACTGTCGAAATAAACAAAAATTTACCACCCCTTTCATTTTTGTATAACAAAATAAAAAAAACAGTAAGGGTACGGGTAAATGAGCACCAATGGGGCATTCGAGTGTCAAAAGTCTGAAAGGGCAACGACGTAACCGGTAAACACGAAAAAAACATCACGAAGGTACACAAAACACAAAATCAACCGAACGGAAAGGAACAACACGTACTCAAATCGTAATAATGATGATAAATATATCGGGAGGTGTTGTGGAAAACAAAGGAACAATGAATGTTGAAGACCACTTGAAAAAAGGAAATGAACGGAAACACTCCTTGCTGACCAACAAAAAGAAACCACACATGTTACCTCATTATTGTCAGCATTCAGGCTTTGCATATCAATTGTAGACTTTGATGTCCCAGGTTTATATCGATGGAAATATTGAGGCAACTTTTCCCGCGAATTCGCGGGTGCCTTCTAGGATTGATAAAATGTGCCCAAACTAGGTATTAAGATTCTAAAAACACAAAATTTCCAACATGTTTTCTTAAAATTTGTTGGGGATAAGTTAGAGAATGTCCTTATAAACACCCTTTAAAAAGTTCAAACAATTCTTATTATTATATCAATGTTAACACAGAACAAAAACGTTTTAGTGCTTTATCTATGAAAAGTCTAGAGGAGTTTATTTCCCGCCATATTTTAGGTGCTTATATCTTAAAAACTCCTACATTTAAAATAAAACTTTTCATAAAGTCTAGTTATTTTGAGGATATAAATGCTATCGCTTTTTAATCTTCTTTTGTTTTGATCAACTAACGTATTTTCTTATACTTGTTTAGGTAGGTAAATAATGGACAGAAAATTCAATGACGAATAAAAAACTGTACAAACTGTGTTTTTCTATGACAACTTGCCACGATATAAGAGTTTTATTTCACCAAACGAATATATGTACTATACTCTGGATCACCCTTCAGTGTTTGTACAAAAATATTGGAATTTTTAAAAATAGTTGTAAAAAAGTCAAAAAACCTACCCAGGACACTAGTTTTACCATTTTCCAAGCGTTTCGCATTGTTTACAATGTAAATGGTTCACTGAGATTGAAGCTACGCCCATTTCTAAATCCTTACGGGGAATTAACATTGTGGAAAACGCCATTACTTAGCGCCTAGCAACAGTGGGGAGCAATTCTGTTTTCACTTGTCAATCACATGATCGGAAAGTTCCGTAAATTGTCGGAAACCAATCAAATTATTCCATTCGACGGCCAGATTTTTTGCGCATTTAATTAATGAATGGAATGGCGCGATTGACATGGTAAACCACGTGGATCCACAGGTAAGGAAAATTATGCTTTGATAAATGTTATTTAATGTACAACTACTTAAAGAGGTTTGAATCGTTGCAGATGTATTTCAGACACAAGAGCTGACAGTCAGAATCTTGTAAACACGTTCTTATTTTCGTTTTTGCTGACCCGATTTGCTTCCATAAAAGTTAAAACATTTTACTCGTTGAGGTGACTGAGCCATTCATACGATAATTATGTGTTTTATATCACGAAACGATCATCGCATCATTGTCATGTAGCTAGGTTAATTTTGTAAATGTGTACATGAACCATGTGGAATGCCACAGTGATGATTCAAATTATACACATAGGGGAAGTTCGCCTAAATACGGACAGCGTGTAATTGCGGACAAAATGGAACACGTGGGCTTTTACAATGCAGATGTTATAATAAAATAAATTTAAAAAAATAAAAATTTCTGTGTTGTGTTCTTTAGATTATAATGATTATCGTCTACATACTTTGAATGTTTTGTTCTGAAATAAAAATATCAAAATCACATGACAAATTCTGTCATGTGACCAGGCAATCTTAAAAAAGTTTTGAACCCGGGAAAATTTGAACTAAGAAGCACTTTTAGCAGCGACTAGTTAAACCAATTGTTCAGGTATTTATAACTTTATCGTAATATAAATATCGTTTACAGATGAAACATATAATATAGTTTACGAACAATTTTGCATTCTGTCATTAAAGTAATCAAAACTAGTGTTTTTTCCACATTTGTAGCTGTCCGCAATTAAACGACTGGTTTTTCTTGAAGATGTTTAATTGCGGACATCAATTATTAGTTGCAGTTCATACAAGTCTTACTTACTATAAGTTGAAATTCGGAATATGCGCGATTGCACAACATAAAAGTTAAAATATCGAAAGTATTCACTAACAAAAGTATTGTATTTGTAGAATGTCAATCTTAACAGAGCTCATTAAAAGAGAAACGGGAATGTCAAACAACATTAAAACTAGATTGTCTCTCCAAATACTTGAAGCTGTTTACGATAAAGAATGGATTTTTGATCAAGATGAAGTTGTGCCGCTGTACAAGAAACATATTCTGTTATCACAAAATGGACATATTGCCACACATTTGATAGAAATAATTAACAATGCCACTTCAGATGAGGAAGAATTTATGAGCATTGTATTTATTGGGCGCAACCTAATAAAGACGTGCAAAGCACTTACACAAACAGAAATGAAAGAAATAGAGCTCTATACTGACGCACTTCTTCAAAATATGTTTTAAAATACGATAGTATAAAACTTTCTAAACACTTTTAAGAAGTATTTATAGATACATATAAGGGTCAGACAGACGGTGGTACATCAAAATTTGTATGCCCGCTTACGAAAGTAGAGGGGCATATAGTGTTTGGGTCTGTTTGTCCTTCCGTAAGTCCGTCCCAAATTATTAATAAATATAAAGACGGGTCACTGTGTCTGTTTGTCACATTTTCTTGTTTTAATATCATGCAGTTTTTATGGCTGAGATGCATTCATTTTGATACAAAACAAATTACAACAGTATTTTACATTTGAATGTATGTTACTTGCGTAGATAATTTTCACTGTACAAAACAACTAAACTTCAACCGATTATATTTTAAAAATTGAAGGCAAAATAGTTTAGAACTCAAATAAATTAGATATAAATGCATGTATGTTGGAAAGCTTTATCGAATTCCATGATCAAAAGTTTCCTTTTTTTCCATCATATGCCAAAACACTATGCATTCTGTTTGAATCTTACAAAGTAAGGGACCGTATATATGCT
Source organism: Arcuatula senhousia (assembly GCA_963971305.1). Classification (NCBI taxonomy): domain Eukaryota; kingdom Metazoa; phylum Mollusca; class Bivalvia; order Mytilida; family Mytilidae; genus Arcuatula; species Arcuatula senhousia. The sequence continues at coordinate 35,614,809 of OZ020308.1, forward strand.
AATAGGACAATACATGACTGTAAAAGCTATTGATTTGGATTTATAAACACACCTACCTATACACGCTTCCGTCGATGGTTATCAATGCAGGAAAGAAAGAGGTTTAATTTGGTGCCATAAAACCTGGTTCAACCCATCATTTGTTTTTTGAAATGATTGTACCAAGTCAGGAGCATTGCGATTTCCCATTTCTCCGGCGTGTCGGTCTTGTTTGTCTTTTCTATTTAAGATTGATCCTTTAAGGTTCTGTAGTTGTGTTATTACCTATTGACTCAATGACTGGAGTTAGCGATATCTATATATATCCCAGCACCCCACCCCCACAAATAAAAAAAACATGGATAATACTCCTTCCTATCTCAAGTACCTTGCCACCAATAACTTATCTATATTTCAGGATGCCAAAACAAAAGAAGAAAAAGTCTTCTACTTATGACATAAAAAACTTGGAAAATGCGGTAGAAAAAGTAAAATCTGGGGAACTCTCGATCCGGAAGGCATCCGAAATGTATAATGTCCCGAAATCAACCATTGGGGATAGGGTGTCTGGAAAAAGGGAAATGCCAGTCGGTCGGGGTAGAAAACCGGCTCTGCCATCAGAGATTGAGTCCAGCATTGTAAACTCCGTTAAAAAGGCATCGCAATTAGGAGTTGGGATCACCAGGAAACAACTGCTAGATAGAACTGGTGCTTTGGTTAAGAAAATGAAAATTAAAACCCCATTTAAAAATAACGTACCTGGAAAAGACTGGTGGCAAGGTCTCAAAGCCAGGAACCAAGATTTGTCAATTAGAAAACCTGAAAAAACTGGCGATTTAAGATGCAGGATGATGAATAAAACCAAGATAGAGGAGTATTTTAGAGAATTGGGAGAACATTTATTAGATAATAACCTACTTGAGAAACCTACTAATATATGGAACATGGATGAAACGGGAAAGTCTTTTGAACATGAACCAGTAAAGGTAATTGGAATTAAAGGTTCAAGAAATGTATCAGGCAAAACATGTTCTCCTGGCACTCATGTAACAGTAGTAGCATGTGGAAATGCAGACGGGTCAAGAATGTCACCTCTTGTAATTGTTAAAGGAAAAACTGAGAGATCGTTGTATGGGTTCAACACAACAGCTGCACCAGAGGGAACGATGTGGGACTATCAAGAGAACGGTTGGATCGATGATCGGATAGGCGAGAGGTGGTTTAGGGAGATTTTTTTGCAACAGTGTGGTCCCGAGAGATGTCAACGTACATTGATTGTTCTGTTACTAAAGTTCCAGATTAACGTTAGCCTTTTTTAAAATATATTTTAACTACATTGTGCATGATGTAGGTTTTTATTTTTTAATCAAAATAAACATAAGAAGGTAACTTGAAGACTTAAAATAGAAAAAAAGTACATTGTATTACATGTACCTACATGTATAACTTGCAAATTTTATACAGCTAAATGTCAGAAATGAAGGGATCCATCAAAAATGTGTGTTTTTAAAATTCAGTTAGGTAGGATGAATGTTCTTGGTTGCATAAAAAATCCAAATGCCCAAAAAAGCAACCTCAAGAGCTACATGTATTATTTCAGGGGGGTGGACAAGGGGGGGTTCTCTTCCTGCTACCCGCCCTCTCCACCCCCGCTCTCCGCCACCTCCACCTCCGTACCCCGCCACCTCATTTCACAGTTAATGGGGGTGGGGGGGTTTGCATTTCAAAGGTCTTTGTAGTAAAATAGGCAAAAAAATTAGGGGAGGCATAAAATTTAAGGTACATGTAGGAATAGGTTGTCCTAAACACAAATACTGTATTGTTTTGTTTGGCCTTACAAGTACAGTAACATATTTTTTTTATTTCTACACATGCGTTAATAATAAAGTTTTAGTTGTTTATTGTCTCAATTTTGTGACTTTTGCTAATTTACTTGTCTAAGATAACTGGTCAAATTTGTCTTTCTTTCTTATTATTATCATAATTATCATTTTACTTTTTTTTTGCTGTACAGTAAGGTATTATTTTAGGCAAACATATTTTGTCGTGCAGACTTTTGAATAAAAACAAAACCCAAGAATATGTCCAAAAGAAATAATGCGGCTGTTTTGCCCCATATCGCAACATTAAGGATGGACAGAAAAACAGACCCTAACACTACATGTACATAATGTACATGTATATGCCCCCTAACTTGAGTACAAAAATGTACATGTACAATGTATATAGCCATTATAGGGCATAAAAGTTTGAATCAAAAGAATTGATGTTCCTAGAGCAATAATAATTTCCTTCATAATCATTTCTGTAATATACAAAATGTACCAGTTGTGATTTTAGTAAAGATTTGTGGAACGTTTCATGAACACTTTTTCAAGAAGTGAAATAAATCATAGAAAAACATGTGGAAAGCCTCAATCGACACATTCTGTATTAGGCACACAATACAAAGTTTCTTTGCCTTTCCTAATGGTCCATGCCCACTAACCCACAAAAATTGGCCCCTACAAAAAATACTTTTTTGCTTAATATACATGCAAGGCCACAAAAATTGATAGTTGGTTTTCCCTAACATGGACAAAACTTTTTTAGACCCAGCAGGCAGGGAAATAATTTTATTTTTAATCATTTTTTTATTTAACCAATTATTTTAAATTTTGTTAACAAAATGTCATTGATTCATTAGAAATTTAGAATTTATGATATGTATTTCTTTGCTTAACTTTAAAACAGAATAAAGTAAAAAAATAGTTTGATTTATATGATTCAAAATTTTCATTGAAAAAAAATTAGCAAATCTCATTATCTAAGACCAGGCAGGCCAGAATTATTATTATTATTTTTAAATGGCAATAAGATTTATTGACTAGGCACCAAAAAAAAACCCAAGACCCGGCAGGGTTAGGGGAAACCAACAATAATTTTGTTTGGCCCAAGTCAAATCAAAATATTTTTTTCAACATTTTTAACGATTTCAACTTCTTCTCTAGGGCATTACATTTACATTATTTGAGAATGATGAGTTGCCCTGTCCTTCCCCATAGGCGGATCCAGGGGGGCCCGGCCCCCCTTTTGGCGGAAAATTTTGGTTGAATACATGTATATAGGAAATCATTGAAGCGTGACCAAAGCGGGTCCCTCTTAGGCCTGTCAGTGGGCCCCCTGTTTTCAGAATTTCTGGATCCGCCTCTGTTCCCTTTTCCATGTCAGTTGGTTATCTACTTCCTGTTTCTGAGCTGACTTTTTTTCAGATTAAGGTAATTATATATGAAAAAAATAGACAACTTTTGGTACAAGTAATAAGTTTCTATGCTTCTCCTGATGGTATCAGATATCAAATCTGTTTCACAGTTGAGTATGATACATGCACATGTAAGTGCCTCTCCTTTCATGCCTTTCTAGGTCAGTCAGGCTTCCACTTTCTGTTTTCTGAATTGGTGAGTGTGGTATCCTTAGGCCATGGTAAAATTATTCATAGATTCTCATCCAAATTTACTAAAATATGGGGTGGGTGGGCAGATTATTTTTAATTTGTTAATTTTATCCATTGATACAGACATACAAATTAACCCATCCATGTAGTCTCAGCATGAATTTGACACAATGATTCACATATCTGTACATGTACATCCTGGTACAAAAGTAATGTTAAAAGAGAAGCTTGACACTTTATTTTTGAAAAAAAACAATGTTTCATGATCTCATAACATTTGTCATTTGTTAATTGAAATTTGAAATCCATCAATTAATGGTTAAGAATTAACATTGGCATCATGTCATGATAAAGTTTAAAATATACAGTTGTTTTAAATTTTTTTTGCAGCAGGAAGAAAAGACATCCAACCTCACCATGCTCACACTGAATACATTTTGACATTGCATCATGGATGTAAGATAATTTCTTATGAGTTTTGTTTATTTAACATTATAACAACAGGATTTAATTTAAGCATGTACAATGATGTATGTGCAATTTGAATTATAATAACATGTTCAGTGTTCTCCCCAGGCCATTATAGCCTGTGGGAAATATTTATTCATGACCATATAGGTACAGAGTTATTTCCCCTAAAAATTATTTATTTGCATTTTTTAAGCTAATAACTCATATTTATACCAAAATATGTTCTACTTGCAATTATAAATTATTATCTAAGTTTATCAATAGCCAGTTTTCTTTTTCTTTTAAAAACAATAATCTTTTTTGGATATTTGTTTTAAAAACTACACTTCTTCAATCATCTGATCAATTATTAAATATTGATCAAATGTGCTGCCAACTGTTCAATTAGATACATACTCTAATTTGATTGCCGACAAGTAGCACAAAGTATTATGATTTGTTTAATAAATGTTTGAAACAAAAACAAAAAAATGTGAGTGTTAACTCTGTTTTGAAATGCAGAGATTGGAAGATTTTATTGTTAAAAGCTACAGAATAGTTTTTTTTTCTAAATTTATTAAGACAACAGATGCAAATAAATAACTTATATCTTAGATAACATTGCCATTTGAAAATCCATGAAATAACGCCATGGAAAATCCCATGTTCGAAATTCTTGCAGGGGTTACCACAGTGCTATCAAAATTTTCTGGGGAGAACACTGAATTGTAAAAATAAATACATGACTATAGTATAATATGTGATAAGATTTTTTCTTGATTTTCATACAAATTTTAACATGTTTAATATTAAATGAAAGATCATGATGTGAGATAAAGAGATCATGATGAAATTAATGCAAAAAAAAAGAGGCCAAACTAAAAAAAATATGTGCGTTTCCTGATACATGTCTGAAGTCCTTTATTGCGAGTATCAATTCATTGTGATGTCCTTTATCATAAGTACCGAAATTAGGTTTGTCGGATATCTACTTCCTGTTTACTGACATACATGTATTCAATTTTCTACATTACTAGTCAATTGTTGAAAATTTTCGTAACATTTATTCTCAGCAAATACATATCAGAGTGACTTGAAATTTGGTATGAGAATTCAGTGTGAGGTCCTTTATTGCGAGTAGCTACTTCCTGTTTACTGACATAGTTCATTTTGGGGGTAGCAGGGGTATACTGAGTGAGCAGTAGCTCAGATTCCTTGTTTTTTATAATTTGATTTACATGTAATGTTTTTACAGGTACATGTATGTGTACATACTTAGTATATAAAGTTTATTTTTTTCTTTTCAGAATAAATGGAGTATTTGGAATAAAAAACTTGCTTACCACCAAAAATGCACCAGTTATGAAGCCCTCTTACCAAAAAGTATACACAAGCAAATAATGCAAAACCAGCGCAAGCCATGTTAGACATTTTTTTTGGATTGAAATACCAATTAGACTTTAAATAAAATTATAAGTAAAGAAAGATAACTCTTACACATTAATTTACTCAACAGAAGATAATCTTGATCAGTTACATGTAATTTTGAGTAATTATGTACAATAAAATGTATGGTAATAAGTTACACATTTTTTTTTATCTTGTCTCAGTTAATATTCGTTCAGTTATTGTGTTTTCATTTTTCACTAAAGTTGGTCCTAAAAGAAGTTTTGTTTGTGCATACAACGCACATGAAGTACATGTACATATGATTTTAATTGGTGCTTACTAAAATATAGGATATCTGCATACTAATAAAGAGTAGGTATTTGCTCAGTTCTTGATTTGAAACTCAGATTTCTGGTTTTTTTTTTTTTGGAAAATTGATGTCATGGTTTTGTACAGGTATGAGGTATCAAAATGGTGTTTTCAACAATAAGTAATTTTGAATTTAATGTGTTGTATAGATAAAAAAGGTAACTTAGTAAGAATTAATAGTTGACCAATACGAATGCTGTTGAAAGTACCCCCAAAATGAGGTAACAATCACTTGAAATGGTAACAGTAACCCAAAGTATCAGTTAACTAGATTCCATATACAAATATGAATTAGTATTTTTTATTATAATACCTCATGCAACAAACATGCAACTTTGTTGCGGAAGGTATAATGTTTTTGAATGGTTAGTCATGCAGTCCCTCTGTGATCATAGTTTGTGAACACAACTCCTCTGAAATTTCTAAACAGAAGTTAACGAAACTTGGTATGCAAGAAAAACATCATATGTAATTGACTGTTGCGCACATTTCCAGGATTTTTTTATTGCCAATTTTGGTGTAAGTTATGGCTCTTTGAACGAAGAAACTGCAGAAAATCCTGATTCAACAGCTTGTGGACACAAGTCCTCTGACTGAAACTTTTGAACGTAAGTTGACGAAACTTGGTATGCAAGATGTATTAAAACCATATATATTTGTGAATATTATCATAAACTTTTTATCTTCAATTCCTTATACCTTGAGGATAATATTGGAGTATTTGAGCGTAATCACTAAGGGTTTTTTCATATTATCGTTTAATTGCACTGCTGTTCAATCTCAAAAGATGTACATTTGAGAAATGGGCTAGACTTTTCACATATACATATATGTGTTTTTGGTCGAATTTCAAGGAGTGAAAAATACGGGTTATAAAATGGTGAGCGGCGGGGAAAAAGTTTGCGTTACAGTTTTCTCAGCAACTACTAATCATTAAATCATTATCAAAAACCATACACCCGTTAAATCGTTTGAACCAACTGACTTCCTTTTGGCAGCGGTAAACTTTAGCCGATAGTAACACAATTCACATCGTCAGATATCGAGTAAAAATGTAAAACAACGACATGTTTATGGTAATCGTTCTAAGAAGTGATATCTTGCTTGTCATCACAGGCAAGAAATATAACAGAGAGGAAATAAATCTGAGAAGTTAATAGACAGCATAATACAAAATCAAATTATAATTTTGTAGAAAAAAATCTACTTTTTTTAACATTCATTTTCGATGCGCATGGCAGTCAGTTTTATCGGTTTAGGAAAGTTCAAACCACCGACCATGCAGGGTTGGAAATTGACCAACTGAATAACATACAGCCGCATCTGTGTTGCAACAAACATGAACTAACTGAAACACGCTTGTTACGATTTTATAGTTTGCGTTGCTTTTCGTTTGTCTACTGGTCCTGTCTCTGTATAGTATAGTTTTTGACATTCTAATGCCCATCACTCAGTACTTAAACTCAAGCATGTTTGGTTTTGCGATACATAATTCATATGTTACTCGATTTTAAAATATATTCCGAACATGATAAAATATTTCCAAAATAAAAAAAAAACCGACAACTTTGGTAATGATGAACGCAGGTTTCAAGAGTTCATTTACTCACAGGGACTTGCTCCCCTCTATCAATTATTTGTTAGAGTCAATGTGTGGTTTTTTTCGTACCGCACATTGACTCTAACAAAATATTGATAGAGGGGGGCAAGTCCCTGTGATTTACTCATCATCAGCACCCCTACCCAAAAAAATACGAATTATCGTTTATAAAACTAGAAATCTGATCCGTTCGAGGCAATGTACTTGAGCAAGGAAAGTCTGTGTTGGGTTTGAATACATATTCTAAATTAATTTGTATTTGTTCTTTTTTAGGAACAAATTTCACTCTCCTCTGAGTATAACGATGTCTTTAAACAATTCAATTTGATCATGTTTCATTAAAATTTCTGGATAATGGCATTATTTAATATCGCTTGTTGTTTTTATTGAATTACTATCAATGTTCCGACTGGCAAAATGACTGGCGAGTACAGGGACATGCCTTTATATATATCAATATTTTGTTCATAGTGCCATGTGGGAGAAAAACAGCGCGGCGAGTTTATCAAAGGAACAACTCAGTTTGCAATATTTTGGGAATCATTGATAAAAGTTGTACGACTTTAGGATCTATTTTATTCCTGTCGTTTCCAAAAGAGAAAAATACGCTAGGGCTAGAATTAGTTGCTATTGTCAAGATGATAGAATTCCTAACCATGCTAACCCCCTCCCCGCAAAAAATATTCAAAATCCATCAAGGGATTCAAATACATCAGGTTTTGCGAACAAAGTTGTGTATTGTATGAGATATTCCTATTTTTAGCTCACCTGGACCGAAGGTCCATGTGAGCTTTTACCATCACTTGGCGTCCGTCGTCGTCGTCGTCGTCGTCGTCGTCTGTCGGCGTCTGTCGTCGTCTGTCGTCGTCTGTAAACAATATTTCAAACGTTAACTTGTCCAACACCATAAGTCTAATTGCAACCAAACTTAGTATAGTTGTTTAGTGGCATTATGTGTACAAAACTATCGTTTGGATTTTTGATTCGTAAAAAAACATGGCCGCCATGGCTAAAAATAGAACAGGGGGGTCAAATACAGTTTTTTGCAAATAACTCAAAAACGGTCACAGATATCAAAATTCTGGCATAGGGTAAAAGTGATCAGCACCTCAAGATCTACCTGCCCAGAAATTTTCAAGAAGATCCAACAACCAATGTAGGAGTTATTGCCCTTTTTCTGGATTTTTTCAAAATTTTGCACTTATTTAGTCCTATATCTTGAAAACTATACAAGATATTTTAAAAATTCAAATTGCATATGATTAAGCACATCAAGATCTACATTTTATGTAATTAGGTCAAAGCTGTAGAACCATTTCTTTTAGGAGTTATGGCCCTTAAAGCGTCAAAATTTACCATTTTTCATTACTTTTACCCTGAATTTCAAAGATTAACTTGTCTGACACCATACATCCAACTTCAACCAAACTTGGCACAGTTGTTAAATAGCATTAATGCTACAATTCTATCGTTCGGATTTTTGATTCGTAAAAAAATATGGCCTCCATGGCTTAAAATAGAACATAGGGGTCAAATTACAGTTTTTTGCAAATAACTCAAAAACGGTAACAGATATCAAAATTCTGATGGTAGACAAAAGTGATAAGCATCTCAAGATCTATGTGCTATGAAATTTTCAAGAAGATCCAACAAACGACATAGGAGTTATTGCCCTTTTTCTGGATTCTTTCAAAATTTTGCACTTATTTAGCCCTATATCTTGAAAACTATACAAGATATTTTAAGAATTCAAATTGCATATGATTAAGCACATCAAGATCTACATTTCATGTAATTAGGTCAAAGCTGTAGAACCATTTCTTTTAGGAGTTATGGTCCTTAAAGTGTCAATATTCACCATTGTTCATTACTTTTCCCCTGACTTGTCTGAAACGGTAAGACCAACTGCATCTTAACATGACACACTGTTTGATAGCTTATATGCTACAACTCTATCATTCATATTTTTGATTCATAAAAAAACATGGCCACCATGGCTAAAGATAGAACATAGGGACAAATTTCATTTTTTTGCTAATAACTCAAAACTGGTTTCAGATATCAAAATTGTGCAAGAATCAAAAGTGATCAGCATATTAAGATCTACCTGTCCTGAAATTTCGGAAAAGATCTGACTGCTGATGTGGGAGTTATTGTTCTTTTTCCTAATTTTTGCCAAATTTGCACTTATTAAGCCCAATATCTTGAAAACTAACCAAGATATTTCATAAATTTAAATCGCATATGGTTTATATACACAATGATATCTACAAATATATGTATCTGTGTAGTTCAGGTGAGCGATTCAGGCTCTTGGGAGCCTCTTGTTACGTTGAAAGTCTCGATTTTTTAACACCAAATTCAACAAGAGTAACGTCCCTTTAGCCGCCGTTCCAAACGTCACGCGGAATTTGGTGACGTTAACTCGAAATAATAATAGATCCCGACCCCTTTGAGGACCAAAACAAGATGGCGTCTTTACTATAGAAATCTCTCGTAGACATGTAAATAAAGTGTCCGTGTGCCGACATATAAGGGTTTCTATCACTATAAATATGTTGGACCGTCCTGGACGGCCGTGTTTTAAAAGATGGACATTATTTTTAAGGTATGTTTTGTGAAATGTTTACAAAATCTCAAAAACATCGTGATCACAGAGAGGGTGACCCGGAGTATAAATGATTTCTTGAATTTGTGTTGCCAGACTTAGTTTGCTAAGTAAAACAGTGTTGGAGGTCGAATTTATGTCAAAGGTGGCGTGCTCGATCTTTCACCCATTTTTGAACTGTATATACAGTACTTTCAAAGAAGATATGGGATGACGACTTTAGGGCGGATAATCATTAATGTTGATTTACCATTGATGACAACCTAAGGTCGCATAGAATGATGGCGGAAGGGAAGGACCGTCCTCAAGTCGTTTAGTCTACCCCTTTGTTGTTTGAATTAAGGATACTTTCGAATGTTATCCATAGTAAAACATTGAAAAACTTTTTTTCGGAAATAATTCTTTTTTATATATCTTTTTAGACATTGAAAAGGCATCTCTAGGTTGTCAGCATACCACATATTTACAGTAAGTGCACACCCCTGACGACCTAGGGACGTTTTACGTTATAACAATTAAACTTCAAGACTTTCAAAAAATGAAATATCAAACATTATTTTAAGATTAAGGTAATAACGAAATTACAAAACTAGGAGAATCAATCTCAAATGTCCATAGGACAAGACAAAACAAGGAAGACATACCGGAAAAAATGAAGATCGCAATGATCCTGACTTGGTACAGGAAAGAATTGTTTTAGAGATCGTATGAGACGAATTTTACTTAAATTGAACGTATTACATGTATCTCTTGTTGTCAAATTTAGTCCCATTATCACACTCAGGTAAACTCTACTCATAACGTCATGTATACTTTGCCAACCCTACTTTGGCCACTCGAGTAGAGGTTTAAAGTCATTGAGGTTTACCCGAGTACTATCTCTAGCCTTTTTCGTATCTCTCTAATTACTCTAATTAACAAGCGTAAATCAACTGAAAATTGAAATTGCATTTGTTACTCAAGTGCCTCTAGTTAACTAGATTTAGTCAACATAAAATATAGAAACAGGTGTATGCAATTCACAATGTGTGTCTTAAAGACCTGCAGCGGTCATTGAATAAACTCCTATAGAATTTATTATTCTTTTTCCTGAAGTAAGTAGTACTTTGCGAACAATACAAATCGAGGACGTTTCATATTCTTGGCTATAATAATCATGATAATGTATAATAATTCAATTTTTTACTCCGACCACAACTGTAAGATAATTTGGGGCTCTCTACAAACGATATCACGATAGCATGGACTTAGAAAAATGTACAATCGTTTTAAATTGTTCAGTGAACACTTTAAAAGGTCATTAAATCTGTCCATTGTTCTGTGCAATCGAAGATTAATTATTGAAATATACAAAGGTTGTTAGATATTGAAATTTACAAACAATTATATTTTTTTACAAAATAAATGACGGCTTCTTACATTATCGTTACTCTTGGGTCTGATTTTTTCGATCGCAATAGTTTAAGGGTTGTCAATGCTAACGGCATTTTTTATCTCAATTGACCAATCGAAAAAAATATATACATTTTTTTTCATTTGTTTTAACTTTTCAAATGTCTTTTATATCAAATGATATTTAGTAAACATTAGTGCGTTGTTTAAATTATTCTTTTTACGACAAAAAAAACATATGAAATTTTCATAAAGTTATTATATCAACTAATTGGTTGTGTTTATAATGATTAATGTTTACAAAACATGATTATTTTGGAATCTAATGATTATTAATTTAATGATATATAGAAAGTAACATTCTTACTCATCTAAATTACTTTATTTAATGGTCATTTAATTAATGAAATCTAATTTTTTGTGTCCACGTTAATGGTTTTTCGGACATTTCATTAGTTTTACTTTTTCTAATAAATGTAAATAGAGAAAACAATTTCCACTTTCCTGAGATTAATTTTAGATAGAAATGATTAATAAAACATGTAAAAAATTATTCATTTTAATGTACGTTTTTATATACACATTAAAAATGATAATTAATTTTACTATATTTATGATAAACTAATTCATCGTGTTTTTCTCTTATAAAGGCAAATATGATATTAGATTTACTGGTTTTCTCCTTTCCGTAGCATCAACCCATGCCTTTCGCTCCACCTCCGGCTAGTGAATTGTGATTTGTCATTAAATGGTAGCGTCACAAATTTTAACCAGTAAATACACCGTTCTTAAGCGAGTATCAATGAAAAAAAATATTCAATTAGGCTGCATATGCATGTTTAATAGAGTAGCGTCTCATCAGCAATATTTAAAATAAGAAACACGGTACAATATTTACACAAAATCGAACAAAACAATTAGACAAAAGTTTAAGTTTTTTTCTTTAAATTTTCATTAAGCATAGCTTTTAATGTTTTAAGCAAGGGCATCTAAAGGATGCCTTCCATTATTTGAACATTTGAAGGTTTGTTAATAACTGTGAATGAACTTTTGATTATTTGCTTTTCTTACATACATATTTCCCGAACGGACAATGCCATCACAGTAATTACCATTTCTTAACAACAGAAAAGCATTATTACGTGTCCTGGCAAAAGCATGAAAAGCAATGCTTAATGTAAAATTTTTTATTGTTTATATGAAAAGAAGTGATAATGTTTTAAGGTGTGTTTTCAATTGAACGTATTATATATATATATATTATATTTAATGAGTCAGAAAATAGAACGCCATTTTACCAGCAAATATTAATTAGTTTGGATACAACAATATAATACAATTTGTATTTTTTGTTCTGAATCATGTGCTAAAGTTAATGATTGGTAACCTCTGTTTGACTGCCTTCCCTTCCGAAACACATGCACAGGTTCAATTTCCTTTTACAGACGTTTGCGTGGCTGAATTGAGTTCAGTGGTCTACATTTTCACAGTTCCAGTTCCCGTCCCTTATAGTCCTTACATTAACATTTGCCTCAGGTTTTCGTGAGTCTTTAAGATTCATCAGGACAGTTTGAAAATTTTTGAAGAAAATATTTCCAGGTCAAATAAAGTATAACAGGACCTAGATATGGACTCATCTTATTATATCCACATATTAATTTTGTTGATGATAGCACAGTTTTGTCGGTATAGTTTTTTTTGCGTTCAAATTGTATTTTGAAAATGGACAAAATATCCCTATTGCACCTCTCAACTGACATGTTGGTGAACACATTTGGTTAAATTATAATTAAATGTCCCATGATTTTTTGGCCACGTGCAAGGGTGTTAGTGATATTATCCTAAAATCAAAATACGGAAAAAAAGCAGAACTTAAAAATGATGGACTTCATCATCAAAATATTTATTAAAATAGATAAGACAATAATATGTCTAGGTCCTGCTACGGTTTATTTTCAAATTTTGTATGCAGTCTTTGCTGTACATATACTGAAAAATCGATCTAAATTTAAGCCATTTTGAGGTAAACGTATACATGAACCTTAATGACATATTTTGTACTCCTGCTGTTATTAAAAAGGACTCACATATATCCCAATACTATATATATATTAAACTACTGCGAAGGAGTTTGTTTAGTGGTGTTATGTATAGGGTTTTTCCATATTTTTCGTCGACAATATCTGTTTTAAGACCTTTGGTATTTTAATGTCTTTTAATGGTATTGCTCTGCTTCTTCTGTTGTCAACCATTGCAAATTTGACACTAGTTTTACCTGTCACGATTAATCTTTGACAATTTAAATTTACAACTATTCAAATCAACCAGATTAGATTAAGTTTACTCTCCTGAACATTTCCTATTTTGCTTGCATTTGGTTTCGAGCAGTTCTCTTTTTTATTCAGGGATTATCACGTCACTTTTTCGTTCGTTTCTCACAACCGTGTTGTGCTTTGTGTTTTTATTGGACCCTAAGGTCACAATGTAAGAGGTAGGTAGGTTTGGTGTCATGAAACCTTGTTTCATTCATCGTTTCTTTGACATGCCTATAACAAGTGGGGCTATTGCAGTCCTCAACATTTCTGAAATGTTTTGCTTTATGTTGTTTTTTCTTCTTAGACATTTGAGATTTTTCATCTTAGTTCGGAAGTTTTGTTGCGACCTTAATTAATAGTTTCTTCATGATTTTCACCCTTTATTATTACAGTTTAGTTGATATTAGGTTACTCTTCTTACTATTCATAAAAGTATTATTTTACTAAATTTCCGTTTTAAATGACACTCACTTTAGCGTTTTTAATTTAATTTCACTAGTATGAAATCAGCATTTTCTAAAACATTGATTATTTAAAATAAAATAATAAATTGAGATAAGGAAATAACATGAATAAGTTACCTGTTCTATATTTTCAGTTTAAGATAAAACAAAAACTGTCAATCATGATGCCAGCTTTAGCTACTAGTTGTCCTCTGATTTAAACGGAATAGATACCGCCATAACTGTAGAAAACTATAAAAAAAATTATTATATTACTTAACCTTCAACAAATCAAAGACTAGTTATGCAAGAAAACGAAAGAACATAAGCTGAACAAAACTGTCAATGGCATTGTATTTTTTTTTGTACATATAATGTTGCTTTAAAAAACTTAATTATTTATCTGTGGTCATTTCAGTTAGTTTGCTCGTAATCAAGTCAAGCAAAATTATAATTATTCTGTGCAATCGTAAATTAATTACTGATATATACAAAGGTTGTGAAATATAAGCGTTTATCGGATTCACTGATTAATGAATTCTCATTTATAATTATATTTGACAAATCTGAGCACCATTGGTATCAATGGAAGCTCAACCCCTCCCGATTTTTTTCTGAGAAAAGACGAAAGGATTCCAGTATCCCCAAACTGAAAATCCCATATCGTCTCCGGTCCGTCACCGGTTAAGTTTAAAAGAGTTATCGTTCCTTATTGAACATTGCAAGAAGACATCTCAATTATTGTCGAAAAAAATGTTGAGTAAACCACATCCTGTTATTTAGCTCTCTCGGGGCTTACATATTCAGACATTATTGGAAACGTAAGGGGGGTATTTAGTGAGTGTATATAGATCCACTCATGCATGTAGCAAGATTGAAGGGTACGTTCCCTAAAATTCTACGTCGAACCACATTCCATTTTTACTTTCTTGTGATACCGCTGGAAGTTTAAAAAGGCCATCTTCTGATACCAGGAGTGGCCCTTTCTAGATTGGTACCAGTTTGAATGTGTGTACTCTCATAAACCTTAAGTAGATATATGGTATAAAATACAATCCAACGATTGAATTAAACGTAATATAAAATCCAACAATGGAATAGAAAGTGAATCTACAACCATGGGGTAACTTGGCGAAAGTGTTTTGCCGTGGTGGGATATCGGAATCCTTTCGTCCTCTCTCAGAAAAAAACTCCATACATACCAATAGGCACAAATTTGTCAAATATAATTATAAATGAAAATTTGTAATCGTCATTTCTTTAACACCTTACCAAATAGTGTTTGATTGGACACTTTGGCCGTTTTATTGCAAAATGTGTTTGTTTTACTTTGTCAAAGATTGAATGTTTTGAATAATATACTTAACAAAAATTATATTTTTTACAAAAATATTGACGGCCTCTTGCATAATCTTACACGTGAATTATCTGTTTTTCTATGTCTCAAAAGTTTATCGACAAAACTTTAAGGTCTCGTCAAACCTCCGGCATTTGATTTCCTCAATTGAGCGATCAAATCGTACATTCGAAACAATATACAAGCTTAAATCATTGGCTTTAACGTTTTAAGTGTATTCTATATCAAATGATATCTAGTAAACATTGGTTTAATGCTCAGATTAATTCTTCAAAAGACCCCCCAAAAATGAAATATCAATAAAGTTATCATATTAATTAAATGCTTGTGTTTATAATGATTAATGTTTACGAAAACATAACGTTCTAACTTGACTTAAATACAGAATACAATGGCGTATACAATGTCTTTATTCTATGGTCATATAACTAATGAAAATTTAAGTGCAACTAAAACGGTCATAGCAACTTGATCTTATTTAAACTTTTTTAAAATTCCTAAGATCAACGCAAAAAATCCGATCAAAATCTGTTGATAAATAACGGGGATATAAGTTTTTGAAGTGAAAAATAAATTTCGTACCTTTCAAAATGTAATCTACGATATTTCCGGAATAGAATTACATACGCGAGCTGACGCACAAGGAGGAACCGAAATCGTTTGCTAGTATTGTAGGAATGTGTTTTTGAAAGGGGAATTAAAGATATTAGCAATCAAATATAAATAATTTCTGTGGCAATTTTTGACATAAACGATTTTAAGGAAATACCTAACGAACGCATATATATTTTCCAATTTTAACAGTACATTTTACACCAGATAATATTCTAAAAAGATAGGCCGTCACAGGAATGAAGTTAAGCGCTTTTTAAAATTCGTTTTAAATGTTAAATCAAGGAATTAAAGTACTTCAATTCCTTGGTTAAATCCTATGATTTAAGCAAATAATTGTCATATTGCACAACATTTAAAGTTTTTACTGCAGCAATAAGTACACATACACGATGCAATCAAAGGAACATTTATATTTCAAACAATTGTGTTGTCTTTATTGTTTAAAGTTTCAATTTAAATCATTTAGGTCAAATATGCAGGTCTATGTCGGAATTGTACGGTTTCAGGATTCCAGTCCTCATAATACTTACCCATGCTGAGTATTGTCTACCCTTTGTGATGATTAAACAAACGCAGGTGTGAAGTGTAACGAAATAAGACAACCAATACATCACCGTGGGGGAGGGGGCAATTAACAATTTGGGGACAAGCAATTTTTAAACTCGAGCATCTTCTCAAATTATGTTTTTAAATGAATCCCTTGATTCTACAGTATTTGCAATAAACGGCTTCATACTGTTGTTGGGCATAAAATGTTCATATCAGCCGTTCAGCGTCTTATTTTATTACGTTTACATTAATTAAAACATGTTAAAACATCATGCATATCCTAAAGGATCGCCTCTGTGTGCCCTCTGCAAACATTCAAATTCAATCTCAGAAATTAATTCTTCAATATATATATATAAATTAGTAAAAAAGTATTCTTTCCTGTTGTTATTAAAATAACATCAGATCATATAGATTTTCTCTTCTAAAACTTATCTGGGTTGTGGTTTTGGCAAATACTAAGTAACACAAATATGTAAGTATGCTTATTTATTAGTGAGTGAGTGAGTTGGTGTTTTACGCCCGTGCAACGCTACATACGTTATTTACAGGCGATGAACATGAAAAGGATGATAAAAATATGGGTAGGGGCGGAAAATCTAGCCTATGTGGTGCACTACTTGGCGGTCAACAAAGGGGTCTTTTATGTGCATGAAGCGTGGCACTCTCCACACACTTTGGCCCACTATGGTCAGCGGTCAGGGTTTCCGTATTATAGACCTGAAAACCCCCGTGGACGAGGGGCATCCTATTCAGCCACCTAGGGTACACACTTGGTCGATCTGTGGGCTGAGCACTGACCCGACATCAGAATCCCAAGACCCTTAGTCGCCTCTTAAGACAAGCTAGGCTCTGATGCGGGCCTATTCGCCATCCGGGCCCTGCACGGGACTACTTATTTATTATCTTTAATAATTATAGTTGTAAATAATTATACAAACGCAACACAATATGTATTCATAACTTTTTATAACTTAAGTATCTTTTTATTCTAATGTCACTGTATAGTTCTGGTCTGTCCTTGTTTTTATTAATCATAGCTTTTATATGTAATATGCCTCCAGTGGGACCAAATTGGACAAATAAAGAATTTAATTGAATCATAATGCTTCACCTCACAACATGTGGTACGGGCGAACGAACAGGTAGACGGCCTCGAACACTTATATGCGCAATACAATCGTAGATAGGCATACAAATTCCTCCCGCTTGCAGCTTCTTTTTTCGTGAAGTGTCCTCTGGCGTTAAACTTTCATAGAAATCCACCATTAAATTAAAAAATGTGTCTATGAGCCACAGATACCCCTTCCCATTCTGAAAATGTATCAGAGTTATGGACCTTAACCAAGAACTTAACAAAAGTGTTACGGACGTATGCACGGAGGGAATGACGGACGGAGAAGGATTAAACGTGGTCGGGCCATAAAAATAGCGAGAACAGACAATTGGGTACACGTCTCATTAATCTGTATATACTAGAGTATAGGAAACCATGGAATAGTGTTGAATGTGTGAATGTCAAACTGTTAATATAAGTTTTATCTTTTATTATCTGGCTTTTACCCCAATAACTGGTCTTCCGGTTATCTTAGCCCTATTTTTAAATCTGGTGACCGCAACAATCCTGAAAACTACAGGGGTATAGCTATAACTGGATGTCTAGGAAAACTATTCAACTCCATCTTTAATAGTAGACTTGACAAATTTCTTGAAGATCATAAATTAATTTCACCTTTTCAAATTGGATTTACAAAAAAGTCAAGGCCTTCTGATCACATGTTTGTTTTAAAAACTTTAATAGATAAATACACAAATTCACATAAAAAACTGTATGCATGTTTTGTTGATTTCAGAAAGGCATTTGACACAGTACTTCATGATGCAATATACATTAAAATGTTACAAAATGGCATAGGTGGTCTCTTTTATAACTTATTAAAGAATATGTATTCCAAATCACTGCTCTCTGTTAAGGTTGGAAAAGAATTAACAGAAACATTTCCATCTAGTGTTGGAGTTCGTCAAGGTGATGTTCTCAGTCCTAACCTCTTTAAAAATTTTATTAATGATCTTCCCAGATATCTTGACCGGTCATCAGATAGTGTTTATCTTAATAACAATAAAATTAACTGCCTTCTATATGCTGATGATGTTGTACTGATGTCAAAATCAGCCTCTGGTCTCCAAAATAGTTTAAATCTTTTAGAAAATTTTTGTGATGATTGGTGTATTGAAGTCAATACAACAAAAACTAAAATTATTGTTTTCAATAAACCAGGCAAACTTATTAAGGATCAATTTACATTAAGAGGCAGTTCAATAGAAAATATAAGAAAGTATAAATATCTTGGGATTTTATTTTCTGCCTCGGGCTCCTTTACTGAGTCTAAACATGACCTTTATAATAAAGCCACTAAAGCTTTATGTAAACTTAAGGCGGATCTGTTGTCCCTCAGACCTAGCATCAAGTCTTCTATACATATATTTGACCATACAGTGAAAGCTATTCTGAACTATAGCTCTGAAATTTGGGGATGCTATTTTCCTAAATCATTTAATATTGATTCACTGTGCGATTTTACAAAACTTCCTCGTGTCTTCCCCTGTGAAAAAATGGAAATACAATTTCTAAAATATTTACTAGGTGTCAGTAAAAAAGCATCTAATTTTGCTGTAATGTCAGAATTTGGTAAATGTCCAATTATCTTTGATTGTTTTAAATCTGTTTTAAGATACTGGCACAGGTTAGACAACTCACCTACAAAATTGTTAACTGATGCATTTACTGAAATGAAGTTATTGCATAATAAGGGGTAGACACTTGGTATGGCTCTTTATTGTCTATGTTAAAAATCTTAAATATTCCTGTAGAGAGTAGCTCAAATGCCTAATAAAAATTATATTAAACACTCTACTAGTTAACACATGCGTGATCTATACAATAATTTGTGGTACAAACATAGAGATAAGCTTATTTCTGAAGAAGGAAAGCTTAGAACCTATCTTAAAATTAAGTGTAATTTTGGCTATGAAAAATATTTGGACATCATCCAAGATTTCAATAAAAGAAAGTGTTTTGCTAGATTTAGAGTAAGCAACCATAAACTTAAAGTAGAATTAGGAAGACATTCTAATCCTTCCATTCCACTTAATCTTAGAATTTGTGATAAATGTAACTTGAATAAAGTGGAAGATGAGATTCATTATTTTTCTGAATGTCCTAAATTTGTCAATGATAGAAAATTACTTTTTGATATTGTTAAAAAGTCCAATGACAATTTTGTTAATCTATCTGCTTTTGATAAACTTTTCTGGTGTTTCACTTGTAAAAATGTTGAAATTATTCATCATTTGAGTGTCTTTCTACAGGAATCAAACATAACTTGATAATTATATATGTAATTATTGAACTTAGGAACGTCCTGCTATATTATTTGTTGTTCTTGCATCACTCTGATATCACTTATAATCATATATGTTGTAATGTCTTTGCCCCTTGAGGGCCCTTAATTGGCCAATAAACTTATTTGTATTTGTATTTGTATAAGTATAACTTATGATGTCTTAGCTTCATGTAAATTAATATGTAATAGTGTCGGTTACATCGAAAATATCCAAAAGCCACGGAAATTTGGAATAGACACACACATGTGCTCCATCCTCAAAGCTTCATTTCATGCGAGAGACCTCAAATATGATCAGTATCATTACTGGCCTGTCACATTTCTGACTTAAAAGATTGTGAGAGAATAATCTTCTTTTAATGATAATAATGATTTTCTTTTATTATTTTTTCATCTTCATATCTAGAATTCAACGATTGTTACAGTACTGTATAAATTTTATTTGTGATTAAACATATATTTTACATGACTGATTCGTTTTTGTCATTTTCTCTGGACTATGAGATTGATTATTCAAGTTCGGTAGTTTTGTTATTACCTTTATTTATATCACAAACATGTATTTTATTTCTTAATGTATTTATTATCATTTCATTATTAATAGCAAGCACAGCTCGTAGCGGGCGCGAAGTGCCCACGAGAGCGGAGCTCTACAGCAACTTCCCGTGAAAAATTTGCCTAATGCTGATATTATTTTTTTTTTTCGTCCGGATATGCATTATAACTTTTCTATTTTACGTTCAATCGCCTCAAGCATCTCGTCCCAAATTGAATGTTCTAGAAAATGCACCAAAATAACAACTACGATGATTTCAGATTATATATCACTGCATCGATTTGAAATCATTTTTTTATTCGTTCATTAAAAATTACAATAATAAAAGTTTACAATGGCACTTTAAACACGTTAGCCTTATATTACATATAAGAATCCACCTGTTCTGTTACTGTTGTAATGTGGAGAGTTTTTTCCCATGTACATGTATTTACAAAAATATTTGTCAACCTTTTTATTATTAGAATTATGCAGATGAGCTCGCAGTTAGGCAATGCCTATTTCATATCAGCTACCGTTTGCTATTGTAACTAGTGTGAACAAATTAATCGGTTCCCCCTCTGACGTAGCACGGTCAGTGGCATTAGTGACGCAAATTAAAGAAATTAGCACACCAAATTGCCAATATCTTCGTTATTTGTCATCGGAATCAAGTCGGGTTTTTTGCTTTGATCTTAGAAAATTAAGATCTATGAAATGAAATAAAGTTGTTATAGACGTTTTAGTTGCACTTTAATGTTTTAGTGTCCACGATAACATTATCGTGATTATTTTCGGACATTTCATTAGTTTTACTTTTTCTAATAAATGTAAATAGAGAAAACTTTAGTTTGTTATAATTATAATAACCCATAGCAAATTAATTTGTGTTTTACTGCATTGTTTTTTTTTCTCTGATAAAGGCAAATAAAATATTTTACTGATTTTCTCCTTTTCATGCCATCAACCCACGCCTTTCGCCCCACCTTCAGCTAGTGAATAGTAATTTGGCATTATTGAAAGCGTCACTTTGAACAAGTGCATACACCGTTAAAATCGGGTATCAATAGAAAAGTGAAAAGGTTTATTTATTTGTTTTTATACTCTTACGAGACTGAATTTCTTCAGGGACTCGTAAAGAACAAGAAGATGAAAGAGG
This sequence comes from Arcuatula senhousia, assembly GCA_963971305.1. Classification (NCBI taxonomy): domain Eukaryota; kingdom Metazoa; phylum Mollusca; class Bivalvia; order Mytilida; family Mytilidae; genus Arcuatula; species Arcuatula senhousia. The sequence goes on from OZ020308.1 coordinate 35,636,406, forward strand.
CAAGGTCATTTAATCTTACATTCAGATATATTGATGATGTCCTTTCTGTCAATAACACTTCATTTGGTAGATGGATTCCTTCAATATATCCTCCGGAATTGGAGATTAAAGAGACCACCGAATCAAATTGCTTCACGTCTTTCTTGGATTTGCACCTCGAATTTGACCCAGGTGGTCATCTCAGTACAAAAATTTACGATAAACGAGACGATTTTAAATTTGAAATTATTAATTTTCCTAATCTACAGAGCAATATACCTACTTCTCCTGCATACGGTGTTTATATTTCACAACTTATTCGATATGCCAGAGCTTGCACACCTTTCACAGATTTTTTGATCAGACACCGATTTCTTCGTGACCGACTTTTGGAGCAGGGCTATAAGAAAATACGTCTCATACGATCACTAAAAAAATTCTTTCTTCGTTATCAGCCACTAGTAGAAAAGTTCAAAATTGAGTTAAAAGATATGATAGTTAATTGTTTTAATTAGTGTTTGATTGGTCTTCTGTACTGAGATGATCACCTCAATATCCCTATTGTGTTTCACAACTATGTTGTGTTCTATGGTCACTACCTGATCCTAAGATCGCAATGGAAGAGGGAGGTTTGGCGCCATAAAACCTGGTTTAACCCACCATTTCGTTTGAAATGCCTGTACCAAGTCAGGACCATTGCGATCCACCAATTCTCCGGTATGACTGATTCGTTTTTGTCATTTTCTCTGGTCTATGAGATTGATCATTCAAGTTCGGTAGTTTTGTTATTACCTTTATTAATTAGGCTGCAAATATGTTTTATTGAGTAACATATCATCAGCAGCATTTGAATTAAGAAACACGGTGCAAAATTAACACAATTTCAAACTTCGCATAAGTTTCCTGGATTTTGATTGGTAATACAGAAGAGTGATATTTTGGTATAACACCCCTCTGTCGAATATATCATCATCTGACTGTAGAGTAACGTCACTGACGTTACCTGAACTGAAAGTTACAGTATGAAACAAGATGTTCAGTATAATAAAACACATATTGCCTGTTGTAGAGTTTGTTACGCTAGAATATCCCACTCTTTAAATATATCACCCTCGTCTCCGTCTCAAATTGATATATTTACCTCGTGTGATATTCTGGCAAAACACCCTCTACAACGGGCATTATGTGTATAATATGGAATAAAACAGTGACGTAAAAATGTTTTGTAACAATATTTTTTATTTTCATTTTCATTGAAAGTAAGCCTGATTTTTTTCACTAAATGTGCATACTTGTTATGTTTATACTTCGCTGCACTTCGGCTTCACACTTTACTCCATTTACATATATATTTAAAATCATTTTGTGATGTAAATTAAAATGGGAAGAAAAAAAGGGAAAATGAGATCTTTTTGCCCTTACATTTTCCTAAATCATGACTTTGTTTTAAGCAATGGCATTAAAGGGAGGTATTTGACTATGAGAAAAATTTAAGTGTTGATAATAACTGTGAAATTGAACTTTTGAAAATTTACTTTTTTTATATACTTATTACCCTAACGGACAATGCCGTCACAGTAAATACCATATCTTAACAATAGAAAATCATTAATACATGTCCTTACTTAAAGCATAAAAAGCCATGCTTATAGAAGTTTAGAAAATAAAAATTCTCGTTTATGCTTATACGGAAAGAAGTGATAATGTTTTAAGGTGTTTTCAATTGGACTAATGAGTCAGAAAACTTAAGGCCATTTTACCATCGGATTCTAATTAACTGGATACAACAATATATCATACAATTTGTATTTTTGTCTTGAATCATGTATTAAAGTTAATGATTGGTAACCTCTGTTTGACTGCCTGCCCTTCCGGAACACATGCCCAGGTTCAATTTCCTTTTACGGACGTTTGCGTTGCTTAATTCAGTTCAGTGGTCTAAATTCTCACAGTTCCAGTTCCCGTCCCTTACAGTCCGTACATTCACATCTACCTCAGGTTTTCATTGCTTCTAATGACGTTTTTGAACTCCTGCTGTCTTATGAAAGATATTAAAAAGGACTCACATATTCCTTATTACTATGTGCAACCACGTTGTTAATTATTTAGCCTGAACGCTTTCATTCACTTTAAATTAATGTGTTTTCGTTAAAAATAAATAAATATTTCTTTAAACAAATAAAACATATGTACAGAAAATTAATTCGTTCATATTATATTATGACAGCAGTTTGATTTTATCATGTATATATTCAAATTTAAATTGGAATGTTCCCAGGTTCATCAAGAATCATTATGGCATTGGTGGAAGTGTGTGTCTTAGGGTTATCTTGGAACTATATATTTCACAGAGAAGCATTAGGCTTCCACGAAGACGTTTGTTTAGTTGTGCTATGTGTAAAGTTTTTTTCCCATATTCTTCCTCTTTAGTTACGAGTAATTCTTTTTTCTGTGCAGGGATTATCACGTCACTTTTCCTTTCGTGTTCCACAACCATGGTGTGCTTTATGTTGCTTCATTTGTAACGGACCCTAAGGTCACAATGAAAGAAGGGGGTTGGGTGCAATGAATTCCTGTTTTGTTCGATGTTTCTTTGAAATTCCTATAACAAGTTAAGGCTATTGCGGTCTTCGGCATTTCTGAAGTGTATTTGCTTTGTTTTGTCTTTTCTTTTTAGACATTTGAGATTCATCTCAGTTCATAAGTTTTGTTGTTAACTTAATTGATAGTTTTTGCCATTTTCTATTCAAGTTCAGTTGATGTGAGGTTACTCTTTTTACTAAACATACAAGTATCATTTTACTAAACCGTTTTAAATGACACTCACTTTTGTGTTGCTGTTTTTTTTTATTTCACTAGTAATTGATAGTTTCTTTAAGATTTTCATTCTTTTTTTTATTCAAGTTCAGTAGATATGACGTTGCTCTTTTTACTTTGCATACAAGTATTACTTTACTTGATTACCGTTTTAAATGAAACTCACTTCATTAGTATGAGGCAGCAGGTTCATTACATGTTCCATGTGTACCTTCTAAAACATTGATTATTGTGGTTTCATTATTTTTCGGGGGGTATCAATTTTCTTGGTTTTCGTTGGTGGCCTTCATCCACGAAAATCTATGCCCAAAGAAAAAGGAAATTTTATATTGATCTTTATGCTGGAATCATCGAAACCACAAAATTAAGAAATTAGGTAACCACGAACTGATCCTTTTTCATCAAACCACGAAAATTTGTTCCCACGAAACATTTTGCGAAAAATAAATGAATCCACAGTATTCAAAATAGATAATAGATTAAGATAGGAGTTCAGTTGTTCTATATAATTCAGTGTAAGAAAAAAACCAATAACTGTCAATCATGATGCGACTCCCTCTCTATAGCTACCAGCTCATAGATATATTTTCTTATCAACAAATCAAACACGAGCAAAGACTGGAATATAAGAAAACGAAAGAACATAAGCTGAACAAAAAATTCTATAGCATGGTGATTTGTCCATAAAAGTAATGTGGCCTTAAGTTTTGTTCCAAGCTGAAGGCTTTATCTGTGGTCATTTCAGTTAGTTTGCTCGTAATCAAGTCAAGCAAAAATGAACAGTGTTCTGTGCAATCGTAGATTAATTACTGATATAAGCGTTTATCGGATTCACTGATAAACGAATTTAATGAAACTGAAATCACATATCGTCTCCGGTCCGTCACCGGTTAATATACGATATTGAGATGTGGAATAAGTGTACGCGACACAACAAACATAAACAAACAGCAATTCAAAAAATCACAACGGAAAACAGCAAGCAGTCTTCAACATGACCATAGGTCACTGCTTACCGTCTTGCATTGGCCCAAGACTTATAATACAATACAAAAGTATCAAAACCAATCCCTAAATCATCAACGAAAGACTCAATTCTTGACATAAAACAGTAAACATAGAATGACAAGGACAAACAAAGGCTTTGGCAAAGTTTCCTGGCTTAGGACAGGCACATATAAAATGTGGCGGGGTTAAACTAGTTTTTTGGATCCAACCTCCCCCCTATTGATAAGGTTGCACAAAGCTACATATAAAACACACTGTAAAACTCAATCGACAAAAGTTCAATTCAACAAGAGAGAACCCAAGACAAAATACTGTACGAAAACAACAAGACAAAGAGGAACTCTCTTGAGAACACTCGAAGTTACTGACAACTAGCTAAGAAACATTTATCGATTGATGTAAAAGAATCAAATACATCAGTTCTAAATCCGACACCCCTCGTCAAAACAATGAATGATTAAGAGTTGTATCAACATACAGAACCGACATACTTGATCGCTGTGGTGCTTATAAATAATACAGTGGATACAAAGTGAAAATTTAACGTTTTAAAGTTACTATCAAGCTATCAATATTTCTGCCAAAACATACCAAATGCAAAGATTTTACTAAAACGTTGAACTCGTATCCTTTTTTCAAAAGGTTTTTAAGCCAGTTTTTAATTTCCATAAGGTTGTTTTTGAATTTTTGTGCTTTATAAACTACATTGCTATAAAAGTCAGGATGAGATATTCCTTTAACAATCAGAAATCTACGTGTTTAAAGTTTAAAAGAGTTATCGTTTCTTATTGAACATTGCAAGAAGACATCTCGATTTTTTTCGACAAAAATGTTGAGTTAACCCTCTTTTGCTATTTAGCCCTCTCGTGGCTTTAATATTCAGACATTATTGAAAACGGAGCGGGGATAATTAGTGCGTGTATATAAATCCACTCATGTGGCAAGATGAAAGGATCACGGTACGTTCCCTAAAATTTTACGTCAAACCACATTCCTTTTTTACCTTCTTGCGATACCGCTCGAAGTTTGAATAGGTCATATTCTGAAACCAGGAGTGGCACTTTCTAGACTGTTACCCTTTTGAATGGTGTGCGTACTCTCATGAAGTAGATATATTGTATAATATAAAATCAAACAATGCAATAAAAATTAATGTAAAATCCAACAATGGAATAAAAAGTGAATCTACAACCATGGGGTAACTGGGCGAATGTGTTTTGGCGTGGTGGGATAACGGAATCCTTTCGTCCTCTCTCAGAAAAAAAGCAGGAGGAACATGAGCCTCCATTGATACCAATAGAGCACGGATTTGTCAAATATATATTATAATGAAAATTTGTAATCGTCACTTCTTTTACACCTTACCACAAAATGCTTGATTCCCAATGGACACTTTGGCCGTTTTATGCCAACAATGTGATTGTTTTACTTTGTCAAAGATTGAATGTTTTGAATAATGTACTAAACAAAAATTATATTTTTTACAAAAATAATGACGGCCTCTTGCATAATCTTACACGTGAATTACACGTCTCAAAAGTTTATCGACAAAACTTAAAGTTCTCATCAAACCTCTGTCATTTGATTTCTCAACTGATCAATCAGATCGTCCACTCGAAACAATATATCAGTTTAAATCATTGGCGTTAACGTTTTAAAGGCATATTGTCTACGGCAAACTCATTTTTCACCCCCCCCCCATTTTTTTTGGTGTCAATTAGACCGAAATGCAATAAAATGAATATTAAAAACAAATTTGCCACAAATTTTGCCTCAAAAGTTGTTCATTTTGATCAAAATAGATCGACAATATTGATTGAAATTTTATTTACCTGCATTACGTCACATTGACACAGATTTAGACTGAGTAGTTTTAACGCGGACACTAATCGGAATCTTGGGTTTTGTCCCCGAACACATTGATATGTTGAAAACTACAAATGATTTTCGTATTTACCTTTTAATTCAAATTCAAAACTTAATACGGGCAATAATTGTCAGTTTTATTCATTAAGTAGCTCTAATATTCGGTTGCCGTTTTAATTTTCTTCCGAGCTAAAACTTCGAGAAACAAATTATGCACCACGTGCAAGAACAACCAAAGAAAATATAGTGCGCATGCTTACAGCTCATCTACATCTCATGAATATGAATTTTTGCAAAGCTTTACAGATATTATATATTTTTCAATTTTTGAAGTAAAAAGGTACCTTAGTGGTATTTTGAACGTTTGTATCTTTCTAAATAAATAAAATGAATAGACTGACGACAATTTTTTGGTTTAAAAAAATATTTTTCGTAGACAATATGCCTTTAAATGTATTTTATATCAAATGATATCTAGTAAACATTGGTATAATGTTAAAATTAATTCTTTAAAAGACAAAAAAAACATGAAATATCAATAAAGTTGTCGTATTAACTAATTGCTTGTGTTTAAAATGATTAGTGTTTACAAAAACATGATTTTTGGATTTCATGATTATTAATTTATTGATATAAAAGAAACATTCTAAGCCATCTAATACGAAATACGAAAGTGTATACAATTACTTGATTTTATGGTCAGACAATTAATGAAAATTAATTTTAGTGTCCACGATTACATTATTATGATCATTTTCGGACATTTCATTAGTTTAACTTTTTCTAATAAATGTAAATAGAGAAAACCATTTCCACTTTCCTGAAATTAATTAAAGATAAGAATAATTAATTTATCAAGTAAAATATAATTTATTTTAAGTCATTGAAAAAAGCTTTAATGTACGTTTTAATTATACGCATTTATTATAATTACAACTTAGTTTGTTTAAATTATAATTACCTACACCATGTTTACATTGTAGCTACTTTTTTCTCTGATAAAGGTAAATTATAATATTTTACTGGTTTTCTCTTGCATACCATCAACCCAAGCCTAACGCCCTACCTCCAGCTAGTGAATTGTGATTTGTCATTATTGATAGCGTCACTTTTAAAAAGTGAATACACCGTTTTAAATCGGGTATCAATGAAAAATGAAAAGGTTTATTTAATACAGATGCATTTATGCTTTATTGAGTAACGTTTCATCAGCAGCATTTGAATTAAGAAACATGGTGCAAAATTAACACAATATTAAACTTCGATTTAGTTTCCTGAAAATTAATTGGTTAAAGAGATTAGTGATATTTTGGTATAACGCCCCTTTTATCTTTTGATAAAACCATCCTTTACCTGTAGAGTGACGTCACTGACGTTACTTGAACTGGGAGAAATAGTATGAAACAAGATGTTCAGTATAATATAACAAATATAGCCTGTTGTAGAAGGTGTAACGCCAAAATATCCCACTCTGTAAATATATCACCCTCGCCAGCGTCTCGGGATGATATATTTACCTCGTGTGGTTTTCTGGTGTAATACCATCTCCAACAGGCAGTATGTGTATAATATCGAATAAAACAATAACGTAAAAATGTTTTGTAACAATATTTCTTTATTTCATATTCATTTAAATCAAATCTGATTTTTTTATTCACTAAATGTGCATAATTTTTATGTCTATACTTCGCTTCACTTTGGTTTCTAACTTTAGTTCATTTACATATATTTAAAATCACTTTGGGGTGTAAATTGAAATGGGAAGCAAAAAACATGGAAAATGAAATCTTTTTGTCCTTACATTTTCATAAGGCATGGTTTTTGTGCTTGAAGCAATGGCATTTAATGGAGGTATTTGACTACAAGAAAATTTTAAGGCTTGTTAATAACTGCGATTGAACCTTTGAACATTTACTTATCTCATAAACATATTTCCCTAACGGACAATGCCGTTACAGTAATTACCATTTCTTAACAATAGAAAATCATTAATCCTGTACATGTCCTTACATAAAGCATGAAAAGCCATGCTTATAGAAGTTTTAGAAAACAAATTCTAGTTTATGCTTATACGGAAAGAAGTGATAATGTTTTAAGGTGTTTTCAATTGGACTAATGACTCAGAAAATTGAACGCCATTTTACCATCGGATTCTAATTACCTGGTTACAACAATATATCATACAATTTGTATTTTTGTCTTGAATCATGTATTAAAGTTAATGATTGCTAACCTCTGTTTGACCGCCTGTGTTTCCGAAAAAACATGTCCAGGTTCAATTTTCTTTTACAGACGTTTGCGTTGCTGAATTCAGTTCAGTGGTCCAGTTCCCGTCCCTTACAGTCCGTACATTAACATCTTCCGCATGTGTTATGTGCTTCTTATGACCGGGTGGCGAAAAGGCCCGCAGCAGAGCAAAGCTTGTCGTAAGAGGCGATTAAGGGTCTTGGGATTCTGAAGTCGGCTCAGTGCTAAGCCCACAGAGCGACCAAGTGTATACTCTAGGTGGCTGAATAGGATGGCCCTCGTTTGCGGGTTTGTCGAGTCTCTAATACGGAAACCCAGACTGCTGACCATAGTGGGCCACGCTTCATGCACGTAAAAGACCCTTTTGTTGACCGCAAAGTAGTGCACCACATAGGCTAAATTTTCTACCCCTACCCACCTCTCCCCTTTTCTTGTGGTTCTTCAAAATTTACCAATCCTTTGTATCCCACCCCACCCCTATATTTCATTAATCATCATCATTTCATGTTCATCGCCTGTAAATAACCTTCATGTATATAGCGTTTCACGGGCGTAAAATATCAACTCACTCACTCACTCTTTGGACTCTTGCTGTCTATTTAAATATATGCACCACAAAGGCTAAATTTTCTACCCCTATCCAACCTCTCCCCTTTTCCTGTGGTTCTTCAAAATTTACCAATCCTTTGTATCCCACCCCACCCTTATATTTCATTTATCATCATCATTGCATGTTCTTCGTCTGTAAATAACCTACATGTATATAGCGTTTCATGGGCGTAAAACATCAGCTTATTCACTCACTCTTTGGACTCCTGCTGTTTTTTTAAAGATGTTAAAAAGTACTCACATATACAACATGCACAGCCATGTTGTTAATTATGTAGCCTCAATGCTTTCAATCACTATAAATCAGTGTGTGTTCATTTGAACCAGTTAAACAAAAAAATTATTCAAATTGGTCTTTAAAAAGTATGAACAGAAAATTTAATTTATTCATATCAAAATATAACAGAAGTTTTATTATATTTAGTATATATTCAAATTCAAATTTAAATGTTCACAAGTTCATCAAGAATCTTGATGAAATTGGTGGAAGTGTGTGTCTGTGGGTTAGTCCGGAACTTTTTTTTTCACAGAGAAGTATTAGGCTACTACGAAGGAGTTTGTTTAGTGGTGCTATGTATAGGGTTTTTCCGTATTCTTCGTCTTTAGTTACGAGCAATTCTTTATCCCATGCAGGGACTATCACGTCACTTTTTCTTTACGTGTCCCACAACCGTGTTGTACGTTGTGTTGCTATCGGACTCTAAGGTCACAATGGAAGAGGGAGGTTGGGTGCAATGAAACCTGGTTTCATTCACCGTTTCTTTAAAATACCTATAACAAGTAAAGGCTATTGCGGTCTTCGGCATTATGAAGTGTTTTCTTTGTTTTGTCTTTTCTTCTCGGACATTTGAAAGAATTCATCAGTTCAGAAGTTTTGTTGTTACCTTAATTGATAGTTTTTTAACCTTTTTTATTTATTAAAGTTCAGTTGATGTGAGGTTACTCTCTTACTATGCATACAAGTATAATTTTACCGAATTCCCGTTTTAAATGAAACTCACTTAAGCGTTTTATTATTTTTTTTTATTTCACTAGTATGAAAGCATTTGGTTTTCATTACTTGTACCATGTACGCCTTCTAAAACATTAATTATTCAAACTAAATAATAAATTGAGATAGAAAATAAGTAACACGATCTATATTTTTCAGTCTAAGAAAAAAACCAAGAACTGTCTATCATTATGCCACTCCCTCGCTACTTAGTTATCCACTCAATTGGATGGAATAGATATCGCCACAACTGTAGAAAACTATAGGAATATTCTTTATATTATTGAGCCTTCAACAAATTAAAGAGAAGCAAAGACTGGTATATAAGAAAACGAAAAACATAAGCTGACAATAATCTCAATGGCATTATGATTTTTCCATTAATGTAATGTGGCTTTAAGTTCTGTTACAATGTTTGATGTTTCATTCGTAGTGATTTCATTAGGTTTGCTCGTAATCAAAACAAGCACAAATGAGCATATACCAACTGCTTTATCAAATACAGCTCCAATCAAGTACCTTAAAACAAGCACTGAGAATGGTTTTCCAGGATCGGATTTTAATGGCAAGGAAATCACGGAAAAGTCAACTACCATATTGACATCTGCATCAGACAGACAAATGTCAACAGTGACAACAATCTTTGACCAGCGAAAACATTACGGCAAGGAAATAACAAGTAGTACCAATTTCGTAACAGATGATCCAAAAAAGATCAAGGAAGTTGAAAAGATTCCATGGAAAGCATCCACTATTTTAGATCAGAACGAAAACCATGTAACAACAATTGAAGATGAAATCCATAAGGCATCTACTGCCTTGTCAGTTTTGCAAAACGAAGATCAAGCTAAGGAAACAGAAAACGAAACACCCAAGGCATTCTCGATAAAGCAGTTTGAAATCACTTCAAAAGGAGAAGAAAGTCACAAGACGTTGGAGGCAACCTTCATTAAAGCGAAAGGATTCGAAGATCTATCGACGACAGGGCAACATCTCGACAGTATTGAAATTACTTCAAAATTATCTAACGTAGAAGATGACAAAAATGTGATGCAGTCAACGATATCGTGTAGAGTATTCGATATTTGCAAATCACATGGAGTGACACAACTTACTACAGTAAAAATGGCAAATCGAGATAAACTTTCTTCACCACAAAGCTTACTGGCACGAGAACGTACTTCGCTTCCAATGGTAGAACAGTCTTCGGAGAAAACCCATTTTCATTCGACAGACCTTCTCTCTACAGAACAAAGTATTGATAGAGCAAACAAAGACCCGTGTGCAGAATATGGAGCTTGTCCTTCCCCGGACAAAGTGTCATCGTGGTATTGCAAATGTGACGATCTCTGCGTTGTATATAATGACTGTTGCCTAGAATACCAGACAACGAACCACCGACCTAATCAAGACATTTACATTTGTTTCAAAATCGATTATGACCACAAAGCTCGTGGTATATATGTTATTGCTACCTGTTCGGAAGAATTTTTGAACATTACGATCATGAATAACTGTATGTCAGAAAACGTTCTTATCCATGGTCCTCCTGTTGTGGACAGAAACAATGAACTGCGAATTTTTGCAAATATTTACTGTGCCCTTTGTAATGACGTTAAAGAGTATTCTTATATGTCTATTCAATATTATCGTTTACCACAACAAATGAGCGTTGAAGGGATGTTAAGCTTTCAAAACGCATCCAGTTTGCTCACCAAGTACAGTACACCAAGATTCAGGATTTTACCTGGTAAGATAAACACTCGACCTTGCATGTATGGACTAAATGTGTCCAAAGACATACCCTGCCAGCGGTATATCAATCCAGTTATACATTTGTCATCACCTACAAGGGCCCGAGATATTATCTATAGAAATGCATTCTGCATAGATGAGGCTATAGAAAGAAACGTGACATCCTTGAACGTTCATTGTTTAGGCAAAACATTACAAGGTTTTTCCTCTGGTCCTATAATTGAGCTGTCAGTCATTTTTAACTTTGGTATATCAATGGAACGTAATGCAGAGAAAGGAATATGTAAAGAATGGAGCGAGGAGGTAAATATTTCTTACGATTCACAACAAAAACAACTTGAGGATTTTTTTCTTTTTTTGTTTGTTTTTGCCTTCTCATTTTATTTTCCTCCTTTTCAGTCGTGCATTTGTCGCCGTTGTTTTACTCCATTCATTTTTAAAAATCCAATAAATGAAAGAAGCAAAGAGGCACCAATGAGGCATTAAAGTGTCAAAAGTCCGAAAGGGCAACGATGAAACCGGTAAACACGAACAAATACAGCACGAAGAAACACAAAACAAAAAATTTACCGAACGGGAATCAACAACGCGAACTCAAATCGTGACAATAACTGCTATCATTGACATGTGTTTTTTTTAAGATTTTATTATAAAAAAGACTCGCCGAACAAATGTTTTGAGCGAATGCTGAAAAGGTTTTTGATCTTCTGGCATCAATATCAGATGACAAATTATTAAGGTAGCACAATTCTTAAGTGCTCAAAGTTTATCAAGTTTTATATCTTTATGTTCTTACTACTATAAGTTATCTCGAATAAACCATTGCATAACATGAACCGCTGGATAAAGTAATACCTTTATCTCCACTTGTCAGCAATACCTTTATGTTACATTTTTGTTTGGGTGCTAGGAAGCACGTGGTTAGTGATAAAAAAATATGATTAGTGTTTGACATGATTCGGCCTCGGCTTTACTATTTTTTTTATATATTTATCTAATATTTCAAATATTAATATCTATTTTAAACAATATCATTAAGGATGGTCACTCCTCATGTTTCAGAATTTCAGTCTGATTATACGTAACTCCTCTAGACAATACCTTTAAATACTGAAGACTTTTTTTTGGCACATTAACCCCAATTATTTATTACATTTTTTTCAGATAATATAGACCTTAAAACTCATCTGTATAAAATTTCTTAACATTCTGAATACAAATTCATGGTTTTCAAGGCCTAAAACGTCACAAGGTTAAAGTTATCCATGGTCCTCCTGTTGTGGACAGAAACAATGAACTGCGATTTTTTGCAAATGTTTACTGTGCCCTTTGTAATGACGTTAAAGAGTATTCTTATATGTCTATTCAATACTATCGTTTACCACAACAAATGAGCGTTGAAGAGATGTAAAGCTTTCAAAACGCATCCAGTTTGCTCACCAAGTACAGTACACCAAGATTCAGGATTTTTACCACCGCCTATCAACAATTTACCATAAGTTTGTCACACCCTGTAAAATGAAGGTTCTTCAATTCAAAAGCGACGGTTATCCTAAAATATAAATTCTAGAAAGCGGCAGTCATATTCTTGAATTAAGTTGAAAATTACATACTAAAGTAAATACTGTAATACAGGTTAATTTGCAGTCTTCAAATGTTTTGCGATCAATACTTAATTACGTCATTCACGTGAAAACATAAAACCTTGAAATATCGCGATAACTAAATTTAATCATTGAAACTTATATTCTATTATTTCGGATAAACCCTTGCAGAACGTAATATTTTGTCGAACCACTGGCTAATAGCTGAAACTCCGCTAGAAAGCGATACTTATATGTTTTCTTTTGTTCTTAGTGTTAGGAAGTATTTGGTTAGTAATAAAAATATGCTTGACATAGTATGGCATGATCGGGACACAGCTTTAAAATTGGTTAGGAACAATATCATTGAATCATTATAAAACTACAATCATATGAAATCCAAATATTCACATAATCAAATATGCATATTAGATAAGAACAGATAAATGGTTACCGAATATTTTGAATGGCAACCAGAATATATAATATATACAAGAGTTAACACTAAAGTATGTCTCGCCTGCCGGCACAATCGGAATACCTAGTTATTTAACTATTCATTCATTAATTTTCAACATTTTCCTGTGGACCAACTAAAACAATTCTTGATATCATAGTCATTGATATCATAGTCATTGAGAAACATACTAAACATAAAAGACTGGACAAAAAAACAATAATATTAACAGTCAATTAATGTAGAAATCAGGTCAGGGTCGGATGACATGGTTGTAGACACAAATACCCTTATTAAATTAATTAATATCCTTAATATCAGATGTCTAGCTCTCATACTTTTCAAAAAAAAGTATTAAAAAGACCTAAGTTCACAAAGTCTCTGAAGCATAAAAAATGGGTCATTATCCCACTTAATGGTGACATTGAGTAGATAATAAACTCACATTGAGTAGATAATAAACTCACATTGAGTAGATAATAAACTCAACAGTCTGTATACCAAATACCAGATGCTTAGCTATTAAACTTTTCAAGTAATTATTTTTCCGTAAAACTTTCGCAAAGACGTTTACAGCCTGAAAAAAGACCTGAGTTCACAAAACACTGGAGCTTTAAAATGGGGCCAGGTTCACAAGGTGGGCTGACAATTGTTTAGGTCATACATCAACTTCTGTAAACCAAATAGCAGATGTCTAGCTGTTATACTTTTTAAGAAATACGTTTTTCACAAAAGTCTTACAAAGAAGTTTTCGGACTGAAAATTACCTACGATCACATAGTCACTGGAGCATGAAAATGGAGGCAGGGTCACATGGCATGGCAAAGGTTGCGTAGACCATAACCTCAACTGTCTGTATACCTATTATAAGATACCTAGCTATTTAGCTTTTCAAGCAATTCTTTGTCAACAAAAGTCTTACCAAGAAGTTTACGACCGACCGAAGTTCAATGAGTCACTGGAGCGTAAAAATGGGGTTGGGGTCAACGGGTATGGCAACAATTGCGTAGACCATAACCTAAACTGTCTGTATACCAAATATCACAGGCCTTGCTATTATACGTTTTAAACAATTTATTGTCCACAAAAGTCTCACAAAAAAGTTTACAGCCTAAAAAAACTAAGTTCACAAAATCACTGTAGCGTGAAAATGGGGTCAGGGTCACCAGGCATGGTAACAGATGCGTAGACCATAACCTGAATTGTCTGTATATCTAATATCTCATGCCTAGCTATTATGCTTTTCAAGCAATTCATTGTCCACAAAAGTCTTACAAAAAAGTTCACAGCCTGAAAAAAAGAATCACTGGAGCGTGAAAATTGTAGTCAGGGTCACACAGCATTGTGACAGTTGTTTTGACCATAACCTGAACTGTCTGTATACCCAATATCTGATGACTAGTTATTATACGTTTTAAGCAATTTATTGTCCAAAAAAGTCTTTTAAAAAAGGTTACGCCGCCGCCGTCGCAGGCGAGACAAAACCCAATTTGCCTCACCATGGGATATACAGGTTATTTATATAGAGACCGAAAACCCTTACGAAATACCGTGGGATACACGGGCGGCAGATACACATAAATAAAGGATCACTGCGGGATGAGACTGAAACTCATTATATAGCATTCAATATAGTACAAGTTGACAAGCTAATAATCCCCAATTGACATTGCAAGAGAAAAAAAATATTTACAAACAGTCATTAGGATAAACAAATTCAGTTTAACAAAAAACATTTTCAAATAAATGCAATTCAAGAGGGTGGATAAACAATAACTTCAAGTCTCCCCTTCAAGTCGCTGGAAATATTCTTTGCAAAGGAAAATTAAATGCACCCCAGCCTTGTTAAATTAAGTCAAGTAGGAAAATAAATCTAGATGATGAATGTAAGCACTTTTAGGTTCATCTATTACAACTTTAGCAAGTGAACTATTGAATATGTATCTACAATGAGACACGGGTTTCGAGTTTTCTGGAAATCTATAGTTTTTTTTCGAGGTAGAATTTGGGACCACACCAACAAAGTATTTGGAACTTTCCTTTGAATCAAAGGGAGAAATGACTTAAAATTGTTTTTCATGTAGTCATTTTTTTCTTTCCCTATGTCATTACCTCTAACGTGTATAATGAGGAACTTTGTCGGGTCTTTGTACTTTTCTAAGTTACGGCATTAAAATCCGGCCTCCAGAAATATTACGATTGTTGTTATTCTAGAAATGTTGTCAATCAAATGTGGATCCTGAAGAATTCGAAAGAACTGATGGAGATTCTTATCTCTAAATCAGTTTCATCTTGTAACAACATCAAAACATTTGATTTCACCACACTTTATACTTCTATTCCACATGAACAACTGAAATCGCGATTGGCACAGCTGATTAAATGCAGTTTTTCAAAAAGAATGGAAAACGCAGGTACAAATTTCTAGTAGTCGATTATACTAAGACTTACTTTGTCATCAATGAGTCTAAGAAAAAGAACAAATTTACAGAAGACCAAATAATCGACTTTCTTATTGACAACATATTTGTTCATTTTGGTGGAATTGTTTTTCAGCAAACAATAGGGATTCGGGCACTAATTGTGCACCTTTGCTTGCTGATTTGTTTCTTCACTCATACATGTAATACGAAGCAGACTTCTTACAATCTCTTCTAGACAAAAAAAAAGACCGTAGACTAGCTCTCTCTTTCATCCTCACGTTCCGTTATATTGATGATGTCCTTGACTATACAATTCTCGATTTGGTTACTTTCTCCATCTCATATATCCCCAGGAGTTTGAGATAAAGGACACAACGGAGTCTAGGAAGTCTGCTTCATATTTAGATCTACATATCGAAATTTACTCTCAAGGAATACTTTCAACAAGGCTCTATGACAAACGTGATGACTTCAACTTTCCCTTCTTGTGTAGCAACATTCTGTCCGCTCCAGCTTATGGAGTTTTCATATCTCAATTGATTCGTTACTCCAGAGCGTGCGGGACTTACATAGATTTCCTTAGCAGAGCGACACGTCTGACGCAAAAATTGCTCTCACAAGATTATGTTGCTCCTCGGTTGCTGTCTTCACTCAAGAAATTTTATGGAAGACATCATGCACTTAAAGACAAATATGGGAATATATATTTCGATCTCAGATGAGTGTAGATGTTGGTATGTCATAGGGTTTTGTTTTGTCTTCATTTACCGGATTTGACAAGCTGAATGGACTATTGGCACACGACGGGTGTGCTATAGCGCAGGAACTGCTTACTCTTCCGGAGCACCTGATTTCACTCTTGTTTCGACTGGAGTTCGCGTTGTTGATTGATATTGAGTTATTTTGTGTTTCCATGCTTAACATGTTGTCTGTTTTTTGTCCCGTTCTTGATGGTGTTTACTGGTTTTGTCTCTGCCCTTTCGGACTTTTGAAATTCGGATACCCCATTGGTATCTCTGCTTCTTTCCAAAACATCTTTCAAAGATAAAATTTGTTACACACTACAGTATGCTTGATTTCCTCATTGACAACATATTTGTCACCTTCGGAGGAGAGATTTTTCAACAACAAATCGGCATTCCAATGGGCACAAACTGTGCTCCTCTCCTCGCCGATTTGTTTTTATACTCTTACGAGATTGCATTTCTTCAGGAACTCGTTAAGAACAAGAAGATGAAAGAGGCAAAGTCATCTAATCTTACATTCAGATATATTGATGATGTCCTTTCTGTCAATAACACTTCATTTAGTAGTTGGATTCCTTCAATATATCCTCCGGAATGGGAGATTAAAAAGACCACCAAATCTAATTGCTTCACGTCTTTCTTGGATTTGCACCTCGAATTTGACCCAGGTGGTCATCTCAGTACAAAAATTTACGATAAACGAGACGATTTTAATTTTCAAATTATTAATTTTCCTAATCTACAGAGCAATATACCTACTTCTCCTGCATACGGTGTTTATATTTCACAACTTCTTCGATATGCCAGAGCTTGCACACATTTCACAGATTTTTTGATCAGACACCGATTTCTTCGTGACCGACTTTTGGAGCAGGGCTATAAGAAAAAACGTCTCATACGATCACTTAAAAAATTCTTTCTTCGTTATCAGCCACTAGTATAAAAGTTCAAAATTGAGTTAAAAGATATGATAGTTAATTATTTTAATTAGTGTTTGACTGGTCTGTTGTACTGAGAGGATCACCTCAATATCCCTATTGTGTCTCACAACTATGTTGTGTTTTATGGTCATTACCGGATCCTAAGATCGCAATGGAATGACGGGCGTGATATAGCAGGCAGGAACTGCTTACTTTTCCGGATCACCTGAGTTTACTCTTTTTACGACTTAAGTTGATTTTGTGTTTTGTGTTTCCTCTGGCCGTTCTTGTTCGTGCTTACCGGTTAGTTGTTGCCCTTTCGGACTTTCCACGCTCGAATGCTCATTATGTGCCTCTTTGTTTCCTTCAATAAGAAAAGTAAAGTTTGATAGCTCTCACATGGGTACTCCAGTTTGGCTGGGTTTTGATGTGTTATTTCAAGGTGTATTATCAACAAAATCTTTTCTCATATTATAGATAAAAGGTTTAGAAAATATTTTATGACACATTGAACATAGTGAATCCTAAAGCAATATTGCCATGTACTCAAAATGCTGCTTATTTGGAGCATGGATATGAAAATTCTGAGACAAGGTTATGGAGGTCATGCAGTGTTGCTTAGATTATATCGATTTTAAGGAGATATTTGTAATGATAGACAACTAATTTCAATTGAGTCAGTTACTTTCAAACAGTAATTGCTCCACGGTTGCTGTCTTCACTCAAGAAATTTTAAGGTAGACACCGTGCACTTGTAGACAAATATGGAATTTCTTTCTCTTTTCCTTTTTCATTTGTTTGATGTTTTAAATTGTTTGTTGGTATCATCACAAAGGGTTATATTTAGTCTTTCTAATGATGTCTTATTTACTAAAATATGTATTTTTAGGATCAGTATTGGGACCCCTGCTATTTTTGATTTTTATCAATGATATATCAGACGACTTAGATAGTTTTACGCGATTATTTGCAGACGACACTTCACTTGGATGCTCGTCTAAGTCTCAAGTAACCATTCAGAATACATTGAATTCAGACCTAGAGAAGTTACATAGATGGTCTATTGATTGGATGGTAAACTTTAATCCGAACAAGACGAAAGCCATATATTTTACGAACCAAACCGTAGCCCATGAACCTATTATTACATTTAACAATCAGCAGGTCGAGTTAGTAGATAGACATAAGCATCTTGGTGTTATTCTTTCATCAAACTGCAAATGGACTGCCCATGTTGACAGTTTATGTTTGAACGCATCAAGACAGCTAGGTGTGCTGCGAAGCCTCAAATTCACCCTGAGCAGATCAAACTTGAGTAAGATCTATCACACTTACATATTGCCTCTATTAGAATATGCTTGTGAACTATGGGATGGGTGTACATTAGAATGCGCCAGCAAATTAGATAAAATTCACCATGAAGCTGCGAGAATTGTAACAGGCCTACCTCGTTATGCTAGCATTGAATCTCTATACTTTGAAACAGGGTGGGAAACACTAGCTCACCGTCGTAGACGACGAAAACTCTGCTTGTTTCACCGTATCCATAACGGCAGAGTCCCTGGTTATTTATATGACTGTATGACTCCAATAGTTGGAAATACAAACAGATATAACCTTAGAAACCAAGAAAATTATGTTTACCCTCAAACCCGTATTGAGATGTTTTCTAGGTCATTCATACCATCTACCACTATCTTGTGGAATAGTCTTGACCTACGGCTTAGAAATATACCGACCCTAGATAACTTTAAAAGGGTATTGAAAAACCAAAACCCTATTATTCAACCATATTCGTACTATAGCTGTGGTAATAGAAAACTCAACATCTTACACACCAGACTAAGGCATATGAGTAGCACACTTAAGGCTGATCTGTTCAGGGTGGGCATAGTTGCTGACCAAAGATGTTCTTGTGGTTGGCCAGTTGAGGATAGTATTCATTTCTTTCTTGAGTGTCCTTTGTATACTGTGCAACGAGGGCAATATATTGATATTCTTCCGGACACTGGAGAGGATAAAATTACTTTAATTCTGTTCGGGAGTTATATCCTTGACACGAATGCAAATGTAACCAACTTTGAGACAATACAGCAATTCATTAAGCATTCTGGTCGTTTCAGTTTTGATTGATTTCATTTTTATTTCTTCCCTTTTTCTTATTATTAATTTTATTTTTTCCTCTTTTTCATTCTTCGGGTTTTTGTTTTGTTCTTATGTAAATCAAAATTGTATGTATTACACTTGTCGTTATCTGTACCACAATTGTTTGTATGTTGTAAAAATGTATGGAGAAGACCTTGTGAGTTGGAATAACTCGAGTCCTATCCAATATTTGTATATTTGCAAATAAAATATGTTAAAACTAAACTAAACTAAAATATGTGAAATGATAAGAAAGTTATAAAAGTTAAAGTATGATGGTCGGACTAAAACAATCTTTGTTTTGTGCTACCTTAATAGTACCTTTAAGTAACAAAAACCCAACTTCAGAATATTTTTTTCATTATCAGCATTATCTTTTATAGCAGAAATCCTTCTTCAGAATACATTTTTTCTAACCCTCAGCTGCCGAAATATTTGTTTTCATCAAAAATAATTTTCTGAATATTTTTTAAGGAAAAAAACAACCCCCCCTTTTTAAGTTAAATGGTCGATCCCCTACAATGCTGATATTCTTTATTTAAAGCACATAACTCAATTTAGCAAAACAAATACATGTAGATACAAATAAAATGATTTTGTCCTGTTTCTTTCTTTTTTTCTGTCCGCCATTTGATTTCTTGACTTGTTTCAGGTGGGACATTTATGCTCAAGTCTACCAACTTACGTTAATGTTGCCGAAACCATTACTTTTATCCTAAGAACAAGCTCCAATATGACAGAAGAGTCGGATGCGTTTCTCAAACAAGTAGCACTTAGTGCTATGTGGTCGTTTGAAGTTCCAGATAAAACACGCCTTGTACACAAGGCTTCTGTTTCAAAATCAAACAATGGGTCTTTTATCAAGGGAGAAATTTTGTTAAAGATAGAAAAGAGATGTTTTGCAGAAGAGCTTGAAAAAATCTTAACGGAACTTCGACATCATAAAATCGAGATAAGAGTTAAAAGTACAACACACGAACGCGAAATAATGTTTCATTCAAGCTTTAATGCTTCCTTAGAAGTCGAATTTACATTTTTGATCATGTTTAGAATGTTATATTCTCTTGAACGCATTTTTGAATCCAATTCCGTCAAAGTTAATTCGATGGCGAATAGGAAACAAATATGCCAAAATGTAACGGTACAAACTGTGCTTATTGGAACTGATCTAGAAATCACAGACTTTACGTGCAAACCGTCAATGGAAAAACCGCACACATCTATACTAAGTATACTGACATATGTTGGATTTTCCGTTTCGAATGTCGCCTTGGTGGTTTTTCTTGTAATCAATAGAAGAATGGAAACTGACATGAACGTGCCTCGTACAAATTTAGAAAACTTATCCCTGTCCTTAATATTGGCAAATTGCCTATTTTTGGTCGGAATTGGATTGGTACATGTGCCTACTGCATGTTACGTCATTGCCATAGTGCTACATTATATGTTCTTGGTAACATTTGTTTTTATGACTATTGGGATTGTGTCGGTTTGTGTAGCAGTCTTTAAGATGCAGGCAAGAAGAAACTTACCATTGGATAAAGTAAAGCGGGATCGAATTTTTGTTACCCTCCTCGGAGTTTCCCTTCCTCTTCTGATTGTTGGTCCTGCCGTCACAATGGACAGGTTGGGACCATCGGAATGGTCACCAGGCTATGGACACTCTGCTTGTTTTCCATCTCAATATCCCGGAAACATTGCTTTCTTTTCAGGGCCAGTGATGGTACTTTTAGTTGCTGACCTAGTTTGTCTCATTTGCACTATCATTCGAGTTGAAATAACTCGGAACGAGACGAGAAGACTTCTTAATATATCAAGAACATTCGATGACGTCAAGCTTCATCTCCGATTGGTTGTTGTAAGTGGGGCTTTGTGGCTGACGGGAATAATTGCTGTCGTTGTTGACTTGGTGTGGATGGATTACGTCTTCACAGTAGCGTGCGGATTCCAAGGATTATTCATAGCGGTTGGCGGTTTGTCAACACAGGGGGCGATTAAGAAACTCAAATGTTGGAACAATAGAGAACAGGTTGAAACATAGATATATGGACCAAGTAACAACAGGCTGATTAAAGGGGACGGAATATAAGATACATTTAGAATTTTTAACTTTTATACGAAAGCTTTATAGGAAAGGTTGTTTGAATCAACCTGATTGTCTGTCCGCCCGTTTTTAGTCTTTCCACATTTACGTTAGCTTAATTAGCTTTAGATTGCTAAATGATGATAAAAGTTATCATGAAGAAAGTTATGATATTCAGATATTTGCATGAAGACATTTCATAGCTCAGCCTCTTTTAAAATTTCATCCAAGGGAGATAATGGTATTTTCTTCAAATTATGATATAGAGCAGGGATATTTTTATAGAGTTCTCTCAATGTATCCCTACTTTTTTGCTAAGAAGGAAAAACCTGATGAGTGCTATATTGTTTTGGTGTTATGAATTATAGTTAAAACATTCCCATTATAAAAATAATTTTCAAAATTGGGTATTCAAATAAACAAAAGCTGTTACTTATATTTTCACACTTTGTTCGTTTATGGCATTTTATTACATACTATTAAAATATTTTTACTGTTTTAAAAGAGTGTTCATTTGATAGGATTTCTTATAACATTATTGTAAAACATATTTTCAAAGTTATAGCTGTTCAAGTTTCGTTCCGGGAAAAAGCTAATAATTTTACACTTAGTTTGTTTATGATACAATATATTATTTTACCGATCTAAGATATTTTTTATTCAATTGGCCACATGTGAAGTATTTTGGTAAGGAATCCTAGTGCGACTTGGTAAGCACCTCTGTGCATGATAACTTTACAGGTCTATCGCTCAGTGTTTATAGCATAATACCCATTTTCAAGAGAGTGTTACTTAATTTTAAAAAAAATATATTATACAGTGTAAAAAGAAATAAAGTATAGATTTGAAAATCGCTACTCTTCAATGGCCAATTATTTAATACAAAACCCGCCCAGTGATAGGTCAACCTAAAACAGCGAAACATGCAAGAAGGTTAAAAAAAAGTTTAAACCATTAACATATTCAAGATGACAGTTTGATCATAAATCTTTTGGGTTAAAAGCTTTTGATATCAATATATTTTATATTATATTTTGAATGTATATTCAGGACATTTAAATGTTTATTCAGGGATTAAAAATGTATATTCAGGGAAGTTAAATGTATAGTCAGAGAATTTAAATGTATATTCAAGGAATTCATTATTTTTTTTAAAAGTTTTTACAAAATTACTGACCGATTTAGTGGTTGTACATAGTTCATAAAATTTCATGAACGCTTAAAAATATATATATATAATGCAATTCACTGTAACATATGTACTGTTTGAAATGTTTGAAAAGTTCTTTGTAAACTATTCAAGGTGGTGTAAAAAGTATAGTAAGCTCTTTTTATATATTGGAAAACATTTGTAGAATACTTATTATTGTAAAACTGTGTCAAAAATATGAATTGTTTTGTTGTTTTTCAACGATTTTAAAGGTATTTTGTTAAAAATTTTAATTATAGAGGTGACAAGCTTGGTAGTTTACTGAAACATTTTTAAAACCAAAAACGTAATATTGCAATGTGACTGCGATGTGTGAAAATGTTTATTATTTACAAAAGGAATTTGCTAAATTCTCTTATTATATGTTAAGAAATTTTCAGAGAGAAAAAATGAATTTTAATTTATTATACAAAATAAAATCAAATTTCAGAATTTTTTTCAAAACCTATAATTATACAATTTACTGTAATAGATAAACTGTTTGAAATGTAAAAGCTTTTTTTACAATATTCCTTGAGCGTAAAAAGTATATCAATTATGAAATTCCTAGATGTTGGAAATGTTTTATAGAATGTTTGTTATTGTCAAAATTATGTACTTTTCTAGATATTAGAAATAATTTGTAGAATATTTGTTATTGCAAAAAAAAACATATGTATTGTTCTAGATACTATAAATGCTTCACGGTAGAATATTTGTCTTTGTAAAAATTGTAATAGTTATGTACTGTTTCAGTTGTTTGTCAATATGTTAAGGGTAGACTTGTTACAAATTTCATTTATAGAGGATCCAAACTATGTAATTGGTTGAAACACGCTTTAGTCCACAAACCAACCTTTGCCATGTGACAGCGATGTGAATCAGTAAAATAATTTTGATTATTCAGTGATTTTGTTGTTTCCCTATAGCTAATAATGTCGCATAAAACAATTCTTGTAATGAGAATCAAATGTTAATTGGTAAAATAACGTTGATTATTTGGGGATATGTAGACTTCCTAATTACTTCAAAATAAACAAAATTTGTCAAGTTACTGTAATGTTTCCTTGCACAATAATATTGATTATTCAGGGATTTCGTAAACAGCACACCCTTTTTCGAGACTTTAAAAATTGCTGATCAGTTAAGGTTAATACAGACAGGTGTCACATGATTTTTGTACCTTTAAAAATGCAAAATTTAATACCAGTGTCGATAAAGTCAATAATAAAAAATAGAATATTTGAATTTATTGAAATGAGTAATAAATATTCAATTGCTTAACAATTGCCTCAATCGTTTCTTGAATAATGCAATTTTTGACAAAAACAAGGGAGATAACTCACTTCAAAATAACACTAAATTTACAATGGAATTGAATAGTAGACAAAAATCTAAGCTGGTGACCCCCTGTTTTCTATGTTTTATTTTGATATATAGGTAAAAATATAACTTTTGACAAAATAAAAACAAGATCCTAATGTAAGGATTTTTTCTGATACATGACTTTATGCCTAAAATTTGGCCTTTCCTGTATAATCTATTGTAAAATTACAAATACCAAAATGCGGGTATAAACGGTTAATTTGGATAATTCAGGCATACTTTAACCACTTATATTGCAAAAACGAGCATGGTGACCTATCCTTATTTTTATGTCTCATTTTAGACCATAGAATCAAATGTTTAATGACAATTTTTTATTCAGTATAGGTGTCCACATTAACCTTAAGTGGTTCTACAAAATTAATAGTTCAGGATTTTTTGTCTATAGTTATATAATTCACTATAACATATATACTGTTAGAAATATTAAACAGTTTTTGAAAGCTGTTTAATGAGTGTACTAAAAGCTTCGCCCAGCGCAGCATGATACGACCGCAACATGTTGAATCCTGTACGTTTTAGGCCAAATATTGATAGCCAATTGCTCTGGACATATTCAGCCCATGGTGGACTGACAAAGGTTTTTGACACATGCAGCTTTTGGTGGACTTTCCACTTACAATTTAAAAGGAATTATTTTTTTTCAAAAGGAGATCTAAATTAGACCACAAATTTTCCATTTTGGTTCTAATTACATAATAGGTCGAAAAGGGGGGTTTGCAATTGGAAATTTTTTGTCGAATATTTGTTATTATAAAAAATGTACTATTCTATATATTGGAAATGTTTAATAATATATTTATTGTAAAACTTGTAAAAAACATGTACTGCTCTAGATATTGATTTTTTGGGGTAAAATATTTGTTTTTGTAAAATATATGAACTATTTATTGCAAAAAATCTAAACAAAAATATATGTATTGTTCTTATCATAGGTACATGTAACAATATGTTCTATTCTAGATATCGGAAATTTTTGCAGAATATGTCATATAGTCAAAAAGAAATTTAATGTTCTGAATGTTGGAAATGTTGTGTAGAATATTTGTTTTTGTAAAAAAAATATGTACTATTCTAGATAGTAAGGATGTTTTGTAGAATATTTGTCACTGTCAAAAGTGTAACAATTATGTACTGTTTTAGTTGGCTTTTTCAATATGTTTAGGGTAGATTTGTTACAAATTTCACTTAAATAGTGGTTACAAGCTCTGTCAAAAAACTATAATGGTTATATAACTCACTCCAACATATATACTGTTTGAAGTATTTTTTTTACTTAGAAAAATATATCGGTTTTTGATGCTGAAAATGTTTGTAGAATATTTGTTCTTTGAAAAAAATCTGTACTATTTTAGATGTTGGAAATGTAGAATATTTGTTTTTGTAAAAAAGTATAACAATTATGTACTGTTTGAGTTGTTTGTAAATAGTTTTTGAGTGTATTTGTTGAAAATTCATAATTATAATTTTATAATTATAGCTTTGTGATTAGATGAATTGTGAAGCCCATAAACAAAATATTTGTATGAGACTGTGATGTTAACCACTAAAATAATTTTGATAATTCAGGGATTTTATAAATTCCCCAATTATTTTCCATAAACCAAATGCCATTTGAATAAAGTCTTAACTAGTAAAATAATGTTGATTATTCATGGATTTGTTGACTCCATATTAATTTCCTATACACACATTTTGCCATGTCACTTAAATGTTAACTTATGAAATAATATTGTTTATTTAGGGATTTTGTAAATTCCCTAATTTCCTATAAAAAAAATTTTGCCATGTGAAAATGGTGTAAACTAGTAAAATAATTTTGATTATTCAGGGATTTGTAAACTTCCTATGTTTTCCCATAAACGATATTTTTCTATGTGACTGTAATGTTAACTAATCAAATAATATTAATTAGGGGATTTTAAATTCCCTAATTATTTCCCTTAACCCAAATTTTGCCCATATGACTATTAAGTTAATTAGTAAAATAATGTTGATGATTCAGGGAATTGTTAACTTCCTAAGTATTTCCCATAAACCAAATTTTCCCATGAGAATATAGTGTAAACCAGTAAAATAATGTTGATTATTCAGGGAATTGTAAACTTCCAAAGTATTTCCAATAAATGATAATTTTCTATGTGACTGTAATGTTAACTAATCAAATAATATTAATTATTCAGGGATTTTGAAATTCCTTAATTATTTCCGATAACCCAAATTTTGCCATATGACTTTTATGTAAACCAGTAAAAAAATGCTGATTTTTCAGGGATTTTGTAAACTGCTTTAGAAACTTTACAAAAAGATCGACTAATTTAGTGAATCTATAAAATTCATAAAACTTAAGGAATTTGAGGTGTAAAAAGTATGTAAATTATATACTATTTTAGACATTGTTAATGTTTTGAAAATATATGTTATAGTAAAAGGGAATAGTTAAAGTTGATCGGTATTGTTTTATCGGGGTATATTTATTTTTCTTATTTTAATTATGGATGTAATATGCTTTGTGATTGGCTGAAATATTTGAGTCCACAAACCAATGTTTATCATGTGACTATGATGTCACCAATACTTCTTTTAAAGTTCTTACTGAATTAAACTATAATGGATTACTGTAATATTTTATAGTCTTTTCTAAAATATTCGAAATTGCGTGTGCACATGCCCAACCAGGGTTTTTCCTGCATACATCAAAAACATGACAGTTATTCCATAATTGAAAAATATAACAATGATGTATTGTTTAAGATATTTTCAATGGTTTTGTAAAAACGAATAATTGTACATTGTGTTGATAAGTTTGACCTGTTTTTTGTGTAGTGTATTTATAATTGTTATGGTAATATACATTGTATAAGATGTATGTATTCTACTTTTAAAGTAATTAATTTTCCACGAAATTTGTACAAAATGAAAAAAAGTTAAAAGACGTAAATTGGTAAACCGTGCAACAGGGTCGTGGTCAATAAATTACAATTTTGACAAATCATTCTTCTTTTTTGGTTATTGGTATATCAACCAGTCCAAGTAAATAATTTAATCAGGGTCTTTTATATAACTCGGGATTTTCAATAAGGTCTTTATATATTTCTTAGTTCCAAAATTAGAATGATAATGTATTTATGCTTAAAGTGTGATCTTCGTAATATGTTTGTAGAATATGTGTTATAATTGTAAAAAAGCATAAACAAATTTAAGAGGATGGTAAAGGGGGGGGGGGGTCCCAACACGTGCTGAAAAAAGCAGGATTTTAACAATAACAAAAAAAAAACGACAAAATGAATAAGAATAATTGTATTTATATTTGACTGTTTTTACACCGTTCTATATTTTAAAGCAAAAAAGGGACGAGAATGGGTTTTCCAACACAAAACTCGGGGCTAAAATACAGGTATAAACTGACCTCGTATACTACAATATGGTCAACACGAAAATTGTTCAAGTCAAAATTACGAAAACATGGAAAATAAAAACGTCGAAAACGTTGCACGAAACTAACCCTTTACTACCCTCTTATAACTTTATACAATGTTTTAATATTTTTTTTTTTTGCAAAAAGTATAAAATAATGTAAAAGAAAATAAAAAAAAACTTAATAAGGGTAGATCAAGTTCAAGGTAAAGAGGTAAAACTTTTGTTTTTTTTTAATGATCTTTGGAAAATTTATTACTAAAAAATAAAGAAGTGAACCAAGTTTTTGAATGCTTTTTTAATAACTAATTTCTGTAATCAGAGTCCAGTTTCAAAAAAAAACTCCCAAATTTGAGGATTTCTTCAACTGAAAACCTCTATAAGAATTTACATATAGATTTTAAGAAATTCTCAAAATTTGAGGAAATATTCAAGTTCAGATGTTCTATGAAACCAAGGAAAGAAAGCATACAACATGAAATGAAAAATAGAGTTTATTTTCAGTGTCATTTAAATTAAATTTTGACAATTTCTATCGTCTTTCTTTTTGTTATTTAAAGGTTTTGGTATAATTACAAGTCTCTGTCAATAAATAATTAATAATAGCTGATTCTTTTCTTAACTCAGGTTTCAATAAGGTTCAGGCATTTTTCAGGTACAAAATAACTTTTAATTGTAAATATAAATATAGATGTTATATCGGTTTCATTCTATATATTGTTTGATTATGTGAATAAAAAAGTTATCATAAAATATTGTTATTAATTAGCTCATCTAGTGGGGGTCTAGTGGGGGTCCTGATGGGGGTATGGATCATGGTTCATGGGAAATGGAATAGTTTTAATAAAAAATCACGATTCACTGAAAATGTCCCAATCACATTACCAGGGAAAAAAATCTTTGAATCACAATTCTTAAAAATAAAAAAGTGAACCAATCACCAATCACGAAAATATCCAATCGTCACCTACTATTTTACTTTGACATTTGGTACTACAGCTCTAAAAGACACAATTGTCACCTTGTACTTTATTTTTTTTTAATGAGGTCAACCGGTTTATTTCTTTCTTGGGTAAACCCGTAATGACATTAGATTTTTTTCCTAACAACAACCAGTCGTCCGTCCATCCGTCACACTTTTGTTGACACAAGTCCTCTAAAACCACTGAATGTATTTTCAAAAAATCTTGTAGACAGGTTTGTCACCAAATGGTTATGCAAATAAATCACCATTTAGATCTCAATAAATTTTAAGGGAGTTATTGGACTTTGTCTCTATGATAACATAATGGAAAATGTGTCAAACTGTGAACAACGGTTCCATAAAGCATAGACAACGAAAAAATACATTGATTTGTACAGAATTCACAAACCAAGATATAACATGACAGAAAAAATCAGTTAAAACACGCATACAAATCAAGATCACACCAACGACACATTAAAATAACATCACAGATAACCTCACAAACAATCAAGAGAAAATCAAAAGCAAAATTTAATTAGACATAACTTCACATACAAATGTAGATAAAACCAAAAACAAACTTAGATAATATCATCACAAACTTATCAAGATAACATCACAGACAAACCAAGATAACACAATAGAAAAAAGAGTTAACATCACAGACAAAGCTTTAACATCACAGACAATTAAATATAACAGAACAAACAATTCAAGATATCGCAACAGAAAAAAAAAACACCACATAAAATTTAGGAAAACATCATAGACAAACCGAGAAATCATCACAAACCAAGGAAGCACCACAGAAAAATCAAGATAACATCACAGACAAATCCAGATAGCATCAAAGAAAAATCAAGATATAATATCACAAACTAAGATATAGCATAAAAGACAATTCAGGATATCGCCATAAAAAGTCCGAAACAACATCACAGACAAATCAGAATGACATCAAAGACAAACCAAGAAAACATCACAAAACAAGAAAATAACACAGAATAAAAAGCTACGCCGAGCGCAGCATGATACGACCGCCCGCAACAAGTTTAACCCTGTACGTAGGAGGCCTAATATGGATAGTCCATTGCTTTGGTCACATGAAGCCCATGGTGGACTTACAAAGCTTTTTGACACATGCATCCTGTGGTGGACTTAAAAATGCATTTTTAACACATATATATTTACATCAACATCTAATACAAAAAGCCTTATTTATATACATGTAATAACTACAACTTAATTTTAAGTATAAAACTATTTGCCTTGACAAACTTTTAAAATTGGTGTTTTTGGCCCCTTGGACCCCTTAATTTCTCGAAAACGGTAAGAGATATTGCAAATCTGATTCAAAAACGCAGCCAGGGATTTTCACAAGGATTCCAATGAAAAAAAAGATTTTGAAAATCGGACCAAAAATAAACAAGAGGCTCCCAGGAGCCTGAATCGCTCACCTGGTCTTAATGTCAACCCTTTGAAGACTTTTGTATAGCTAAATGAGCTGAATGTTTTCTTTTCTCTATCTGCAAAAGTTTTCTTTCTTTAGGCCAAAAACACTATTTTTTGCCTTTAAGGGGTCGTAACCACTATAAGGGGTCATCTGGCAACTTTGACCCTATGGAAACTTTTGTAGAGCTAAATGAGCTAAACATTTAAGCAAGCAACAGCTTTCTCTATCTGCAATAGTTTCCATTATATAGGCCAAAAACACTATTTTTTACCTTTAAGGGGCCGTAACCCCTATAAGGGGTCATCTGACAACTTCAACCCTATGGAGGCTTGTGTAGAGCTAAACGAGCAGAACATTTAAGCAAGCAACATCTTTTCTCTATCTGCAATAGTTTTCATTCTATAGGCCAAAAACTCTATTTTTTGCCTTTAAGGGGCCATAACCCCTATAAGGGGTCATCTGACAACTTTGACCTTATATAGACTTTTGTAGAGCTAAATGAGCTGAACATTTAAGCAAGCAACAGCTTCTCTCTATCTGCAATAGTTTTCATTCTATAGGCCAAAAACATGAAAAAATGCTATTTTTCACCTTTAAGGGGCCGTAACTCCCATAAGGGGTCATCTGACAACTTCGACGCAATGGAGACTTTTGTAGAGCTTTTGATGCTGAAGCAGTAGCGTGGCATCAGATTTCATCTATCTCTTATACTTTTTAATTTACAAGCCAAAAACAGTAGTCTGACTTCCCTGGTCTATTTTTAGCAACGGCGGCCATGTTTTTCGACGAATCAAAAATCCCCACATCAGTTCTGTGGGGGATACCCTAAAGTACCACCAGACCAAATTTGGTTTGAATCTGTGCAGCCGCTTCAGAGGAGAAAAAGTTTGAAGAAAAGTTAACGACGACGACGACGGACGACGGACGACGACGACGACGACGGACGCCAAGTGATGGCAATAGCTCACCTGGCCTTTGGCCAGGTGAGCTAAAAAGTTGATTTTATGGGCGTGGCCTGTCTTTAGCCCCCTGTAGCAATGTAATTGTGAAATACAATTCAAAATCATTGACACAATTAGTAGACAGAATTTTATGAGCACTTCAACAAAAAAAGAATTTTCAAAATTGAATGAATAATGATCATTCTACAACAGTTTTGTCAATACACCCGTTTTAGCCTCTTTGGCCCTTTTTTTCTAAAACAGTAGGGGCCACAACCCCCAAATACAAAACCAACATTCCTTTAATGGATATAATCATCATATTTAAACTTCATAACAATTGGCTGGCCCACTACAACTTAATATTGGTAAAAAACTATTTGCCTGGACAAACTTTTATAAATGGCGTTTTTGGCCCCTTAAACCCCTAATTTCTCGAAAACGGTATGAGATATTGCAAATCTGATAGAAAAACGCAGTCAGGGATTTTTACAAGAATTCCAATGAAAAAAAGATTTTGAAAATCGGACCACAAATAAAAAAGTCGATTTTTGGGGTACGGTCCCTTTTTGACCCCTTATAGCAATGTAACGCTACAAGATACATCAAAGGTGTTGTTATACATTTTGTTGACAGAATTTATTGAGGAATACAATAAAAAAAGAATGATCAAAATCGGATGAAAATTAAACATTCTACAGATGTTTTGTCAATACACCCGTTTTAGCCCCTTTTGGCCTTTTTTTCTAAAACGGTAGGGGCCAGGAATCCCAAATGCAATACCAACCATCCTATAGTGGTTATAAACATCATATCAAAATTTTATAACAATTGGTTATCGCACGGAAACCAAAGTGTCTACAGACGACGACAACGACAACGACAACGACATCTCCATAACATAATACGATCGCAAAAAAATTGCGGTCGTATAAAAATCAAGATAACATCACAAACAATCAAAGATAACACCACAAACAAACCAAGATGATAACAAAACCGACAAATCAAGACAAATCAAGATAACAACACAATAAAACCAAGATGTAAAATCTTCAGAAAAACCAAGGCGTATAAACATAACAGAGAAACCTAGATAACATCACTGACAAATCTAGATATTACACCACAGACATATCAAATTAACATCACAGCCAAATCAAGATGACAGCATAACAGATCAGGATATATTAACTCACAGACTAAAGAAGATAACATTACAGACAAACTAAGATTAAACATCACAAACTAAGATAATAACACCATTAAATCAAGATTACATCACAGGCAAACCACGATTACATCTCAGACAAACCAAGATCATCACTGACAAATCAAGACATAACATAACAAAAAAATCAACATAACATCACAGACAAACAAAGATGTGTAAACATCACAGACAAACCAAGATGTGTAAACATCACAGTCAAACCCAGATGAATAAACATCAAATAAAGGTAATAACAAAACTACCGAACTTGAATGATCAATCCCATAGTCCAGAGAAAATGACAAGAACGAATCAGTCATACCGGAGAATTGGTGGATCGCAATGGTCCTGACTTGGTACAGGCATTTCAAACGAAATGGTGGGTTAAACCAGGTTTTATGGCGCCAAACCTCCCTCTTCCATTGCGATCTTAGGATCCGGTAATGACCATAGAACACAACATAGTTGTGAGACACAATAGGGATATTTAGGTGATCATCTCAGTACAGCAGACCAGTCAAACACTAATTAAAACAACCAACTATCATATCTTTTAAGTCAATTTTGAACTTTTCTACCAGTGGCTGACAACGAAGAAAGAATTTTTTTAGGGATCGTATGAGACGTATTTTCTTATAGCCCTGCTCCAAAAGTCGGTCACAAAGAAATCGGTGTCTGATCAAAAAATCTGTGAAATGTGTGCAAGCTTGGGCATATCGAATAAGTTGTGAAATATAAACACCGTATGCAGGGGAAGTAGGTATATTGCTCTGTAGATTAGGAAAATTAATAATTTGAAAATTAAAATCGTCTCGTTTATCGTAAATTTTTGTACTGAGATGACCACCTGGGTCAAATTCGAGGTGCAAATCCAAGAAAGACGTGAAGCAATTTGATTCGGTGGTCTCTTTAATCTCCAATTCTGGAGGATATGTTGAAGGAATCCATCTACCAAATGAAGTGTTATTGACAGAAAGGACATCATCAATATATCTGAATGTAAGATTAAATGACATTGCCTCTTTCATCTTCTTGTTCTTTACGAGCCCCTGAAGAAATTCAGTCTCGTAAGAGTATAAAAACAAATCGGCGAGGAGAGGAGCACAGTTTGTGCCCATTGGAATGCCGATTTGTTGTTGAAAAATCTCTCCTCCGAAGGTGACAAATATGTTGTCAATGAGGAAATCAAGCATACTGCAAACTTGTTTCAGTGTGTAACAAATTTTATCTTTGAAAGATGTTTTGGAAAAGAATGTAGAATTATAACCCAAAACAACAAAATTCCTAGAGTTTGAAAAGGCTTTTTCGAGAAGTTTTTTCAGGCGACATTTTAGTTTTTCGTGTGGCAAGGTAGTGTATAAAGTTGAAAAATCGAATGTTTTCAAAGAGTGAACCTCAGAAAATGATCTAGATTTAAAATGATCTAACAAATCTTTTGAGTTCTTCAAAATCCACATATGGTTAATTCCACTACGACAAACAAAGATGTCTAAACATCACAGAGAAACCAAGATAACAACAATGTCAAATCAAGACATAACATCAAAGACAAAATAAGATAAAACATCACAAATTAAGATTATAACACTGACAAATTTAGATTACTTCACAGACAAAAAAATATAACCTCACAGACAAAACAAGACATCAACACCAACAAATCAAGATAATATCACAGACAAATCACGATATAACATTATAGACAAATCAAGATAACATTACTGTAAAACCATGACAACATCATAGAAAACCCCAGATATAACATCACAGACAATCCAAGATAACAACACCCACAAATCAAGACATAACTTCACAGACAAACCAAGATAACATTATAAACAAACCAAGATAACATCATAGACAAACTAAGATAACATCACAGCCAAACCAAGATAACATCACTGACAAACCAAGAAAAAATCATAGACAAATCAACAAATAACATGTATAGACAAGTTAAAACAACATCAGACAAAAAATTAAGATATCATCATAGACAAATCAAGATGTAACAAGACAAGATATTACATCACACACAAACCAAGATTATATCACAAACAGACCAAGAAGGCATCGCAGACACATCACAACATAACATTACAGACAAATCAAGATATACAGAAAAATCAAGATATAACATCACAACAAACCAAGATAATATCACAAACAGACCAAAATAACACCACAGACACATCAAGATACAACACCTGGCAAATCAAGATAACATTTCAGCAGATCAAGATATATAAACTCACAGACAAAATAAGATAGCATCACAGACAAATCAAGATAACATCACAAACAGACCAAGGAAACATCACAGACATATCAAAATGTAGCATCAAACAAATCAAGATAACATCAAAGACAAGTTAAGATAACATCCAAGACAAGTTAAGATAACATCCAAGACAAGTTAAGATAACATCACAGACAATTAAAGATAACATCACTGACCAACCAAGATTAGAGCGCAGACAAATCAAGATAACAAAACAGATAAATCAAGATAACACCACAGACAAATCATGATTTAACATCAGTGACAACTCAAAAGTTGAACATCACAGACAAACTAAGATATTACTTCAAGATAACATCAATTAAAGTTTGTGTTTGTCTGCAAAAATGATGTCTCCCCTGGGTCCCCAAGAATTTTGAAGTTCAAAAGGTCCATAAAATCAACAATAATTTAAGAATGAAAATTTTCTGGTTATATGTACAACTACATATGGTGTCCTTCCTACATACCAAGGTTCGTTGAATTCAGTTGAAAAGGTTCAGAAGAGTTCTGCTGACAAGATGATAAATGAGGAATTTTCCCTTTTAAGTTCAAAGGGCCATTATTCCTACAAAAATTTGTTGATCGAAATTCTTAGTAAGAAGCACAACTACATATGGTGTCCTTTTATAATTAGATGCTTAGTTTCGTTGAAATTGGTTCAGTAGTTTCAGAGGAGTTG
The DNA here is from genome assembly GCA_963971305.1 of Arcuatula senhousia. Lineage (NCBI taxonomy): Eukaryota > Metazoa > Mollusca > Bivalvia > Mytilida > Mytilidae > Arcuatula > Arcuatula senhousia. The sequence goes on from OZ020308.1 coordinate 35,671,564, forward strand.
TGCTGACAAACTTTTGTGATGGACAGACAGACGGACGGATGGACAGACAGGACAAAAACAATGTCACCGATCAATGCAGGAAGGGGGAGGCATAAATACAAATCTAGATTTTAGATCATACAACCTAAGAAATTAAGCAACTAACAAATTCAGGTAATATAACAAGTAAACCAGGATATAACATCACAGACAAATCAAAATAACAAGTTTATAATGTTTAGTATACACAAAGTTCGAGTCAACCAACAAGAGGCTCCCAGGAGCCTGAATCGCTCACCTGGTCTTGATGTTGACCCTATACTTTTGTACAGCTAAATGAGCTGAACATTTAAGCAAGCAACAGCTGATCTCTATCTGCAATAGTTTTCATTCTGTAGGCCAAAAACATGAAAAATCGCTATTTTTCAAGGGCCGTAACCCCTTATCCGTAACCCCTATAAGGGGTTATCAGACAACTTCGACCCTATGGAGAATTTTGTAGAGCTAAATGAGCTGAACATTTAAGCAAGCAACAGCTAATCTCTATGTGCAATAGTTTTCATTCTGTAGGACAAAAACATGAAAAAACGCTATTTTTCAGGGGCCATAACCCCTATTAGGGGTTATCTGACAACTTCGACCCTATGGAAAATTTGGTAGAGCTAAATGAACTGAACATTTAAGCAAGCAACAGCTAATCTCTATGTGCAATAGTTTTCATTCTGTAGGACAAAAACATGAAAAACGCTATTTTTCAGGGGCCGTAACCCCTATAAGGGGTTATCTGACAGCTTCGACCCTATGGAGACTTTCGTAGAGCTAAATGAGCTGAACATTTAAGCAAGCAACAGCTAATCTCTATCTGCAATAGTTTTCATTCTGTAGGCCAAAAACATGAAAAATCTTTATTTTTCAGGGGCCGTAACCCCTATAAGGGGTCATCTGACAACTTCTACCCTATGGATAATTTTGTAGAGCTTAATGAGCTGAACATTTAAGCAAGCAACAGCTAATCTCTATCTGCAATAGTTTTCATTCTGTAGGACAAAAACATGAAAAATCGCTATTTTTCATGGGCCGTAACCCCTATAAGGGGTCATCTGACAACTTCGACCCTATGGAGAATTTTGTAGAGCTAAATGTGCTGAACATTTAAGCAAGCAACAGCTAATCTCTATCTGCAATAGTTTTCATTCTGTAGGCCAAAAACATGAAAAATCGCTATTTTTCAGGGGCCGTAACCCCTATAAGGGGTCATCTGACAACTTCAACCCTATGGAGAATTTTGTAGAGCTAAATACTAATACTAATACTAATATTTATTTGTGCAGCCCCGAAAACAATATTTGACGACAGAGATAAAAATAAAAGAAAATTAAGAACTATATACCTGGAGCGGTAGTGACTTAGAGAAAAGTACATATTCATTTAAACTTATCGAATGTTTTGGTTAATTTAACTCTTGACATTTTTTTATATACTCAATTACTGCTTTGATTATTATTAAAGAGTTGCTGTTAAATATGAAAGACATTTTGTTTTCAGTTATAGAATTGAAATCTTTATAAACATTTTTGACCTTTTTTGTAAGCTCTTGTCTAAATATATTGTAGGCAGGACAGTGGATGAAAAAGTGCATTTCATCTTCGATTTGTGACAAATTACATTTTAAACAGATTCTTTCACTTCTGGGAATATTGTTATACCGTCCTCTTTCTATTGCTAGACAGTGGGCACTTAATCTATATTTACAAATAATAGATCTATCAGATTTGAATCTGCAGATATCAACATATGGAGGTCTTTGATTGAATTGACATATTGTGTTATAAAAAGATAATTTATTGCTTTCAGTTAAAGTACTACTTCTATTTTGTAAAGCTTGGTCATATATTCTTTGTTTAAAGTTACTTAAATATTTTATAGAGTTAGTTGTGTTATGAGTTATGTAATTAAATCCTAGTTCTCTGATCCATTGGTTTGTGGTTGTCATCCATCTATTACTGGGGGGAAGGTTGTTAAAAATCTTATTAACTAAACTGTTGTCTAAGTTAGAAAGGTGATCTCTAAATTTGAGTATTAAAAATTTAACCTTTTCTCTCAAGGGGTATCGGTTAAGTTCAGATAAGCAAGCGACATTTGTTGCTTTGCTATGGATGCCTAAGATTTCTTTGATAAATTTGATATGTAGATATTCGTAGGGGTCTGTATCTTTTAGATTAGAATATGCCCCCCAAACTTCACACCCATAAAGAATTATTGGTGAAACCAGTGTATCAAATAGTTTTTCTAATAAGTTGCAAGGATTATTTAAACCGATGTTTTTCTTAATTTTGAACCATGCCTTGCGTCCTTTGTCCATTAATAAGCTTGTAGAGACATTAATATTGCCTGTGTATTTTAAAGTTATGCCAAGGTAACAATATGACTTTACAGTTTCAATATAGGCATCATTGATTTTGAATGAGTTCAAATGAGTTTTACCGTTTGAATTAAATACTATCACCTTGGATTTTTGTTTGTTTACTTCTAGCTTCCAGGATGAGCAGAAATCATTCAGAACATCAAGTGACTTTTGTAAGCCACTTTGGGTGCTGGACAGCAGAATAATATCGTCTGCGTAAAGAAGGGAGTTAACGGAAACATCACCTATGTTGATTGGATCAGTTAATGATTTATTTAAATTTGAAACAAGATCATTAATATATAAATTAAATAAAATAGGACTCAGTACGTCCCCTTGTTTAACGCCACATTTTGAAATAAAACTTCTGCTTAATCCTTGTTTGAACTTGATTCTACAAGTGGGATCTTGATACATTGAGTGTGTGATTTTTAAAATCTGTTTAGGAAAATGGTTTTGATACAGTTTGAAAAAAAGACCATCTCTCCAAACAGTATCAAATGCTTTTTTTAAATCAATAAAGGCAGCAAATACTTTCTTTTTTTTTTATTTATATGTATCAATTATAGTTTTAATAGTAAAGATATGGTCAGTTGTCCTGGATTTTCCTTTGAATCCAATTTGATTTTCACAAATCAAATTATTGGAATCAGTAAATTTTATAATTCTTGCAAGTAGAACTTTGTTGAATAATTTCCCCAGGTTAGAAGTTAATGAGATTCCTCTATAGTTTGAAGGGTTGGTTTTGTCCCCTTTTTTATGAATTAGTGATATAAAACTTTCATTCCATGTTTTTGGATATTGACCCTTTTCAAATATCAAATTAAACAATTTGTGAAGTGGATCAAGTAACTGATCAATTCCATACTTTAGCATCTCATTCGAGATTAGGTCACTAGATGTTGCCTTCCCATATTTTAGTGTTTTAGCAGCTTTAATAATTTCATCTTTATTAATGGGTTCATTGTATGAACTGGTATCTTCATATTTTCCTAGATTATTGGAATGCTGCAAAAACTTGTTCAGCTGATCCTTTATGGAGTCATGAAATCTATTGTTTGGTGCATTTTCAGAGTGATTATTTATATTTTGAAAGAAGTGAATGAATTCTTCTTTATTAGAAATATCTTCTTCATTAGTTACAGAAGAATTAAGTTTATTAACCATGTTCCAAAATAGTTTTGGGTCATTATTCATGCTTGAGTAAATATTGTCACATATTTTTCTTTTATATTTCTTTTGTTCAGTTTTACATGATCTCCTATATTTAGAGAGGAATGGGTAATATTTTATTCTATATTGTGCATTATAAGGGTACTTATTAACAAGAGAAAGATAACTTTTGACTGTTGTTTTGAGGTCTTGGCAATTGTCTGAGAACCATTCTTTCTTTTTTGAATTTTTCTTTTTATTAGGAAATTTCCCTTTTAGAAATTTTGTAGACATTGAAGCAGTTTCATGTAAAATTGAGTTAAAACTTTCAACAGCTGTCTCACAGTTTTCATTATTATTCATTAAAAAACTTTGAAGCTTGAGTTTTATTGGATCACTTTGTAGATTAGTTTTATATTTTTCAATTGCATTGCAATCCCATATGTATTTACCTGGCAAAGGGGTCAAGTTATCTCTTATTACCTTATTATAAAAACATGTGAGCAGAGAGCAGTTTATTAAACGGTGATCAGATATATCTGTAAGATTATTTACTGTAAAACTACCAATACCTTGTAAAAGGTTGCAAGAGGCAAGTGTATAGTCAACAACGCTGTTTCCATTGTAGGTTGTACATGTATATTTTCCTTGGATATCACCAAGAGTACGTCGGTTTAGAATCCTTAAACCCGTTTCTTTACATAAATTTAGAAGTTCTTTTCCACTTTTATTGGGTAACTTTTTGTCAGAGTTATTTCTTGGTAATTGGGAATCAGATATATAGTTTATGTCTTCAGAATTGGGATGTTCTGAATCGTCAAAAATGACAAAATCTGGATTTAAGTTTGTATAGGCATTAAAGTCGCCCTGTATAATGATATCACCTAGATTACTGTAATATTCTACATCACTGAGAAGTTTATTATATAATTCGTTTAAATCTTGGTTAGTGGTACCTGAGGTTTCAGGTGAAAAATAGATAACACCAAGAAACACATCTTGTTTTAGATTAAAGAAAGATTTAAGGAGCTTAATCCAAACAATATCTGTGTTATTATTAGGCAATTTGGACACACCATTTTTGAGTTCAGATTTTATATACAAAGAAATGCCACCCGATGACCTGAATGCTTTCTTATGTTTTTTTCGTGTACTGTTTGTAATCAAGGAGAATCCAGAAATATTGGCTGTATCATTGTCACTACCGCACCAAGTTTCTACTAAACTTAACACATGTACATTGCAAACAGATTTCAAAAAGGTATCATTGGAGGCTTTACTTTTGGAAAATCCATTAATATTCCACATGGCAATATTTAAATTTTCATGGGTTTTACTAGAAAAATTTGGCATTTATAGCAAATTTACCGCCAGTTATGTAAAATGGGTTTGTGAATGAGTGCTGAAAAATTTGTCTAAAATGCAGAATTAGAATAATTAAATTATTTAACAATAGATTGAATAGATCTGAACTGAATATTATTTAACATTCATTGGTATGCATGTATAAAACAAAAGGTACATTTTTACTTAGTGTACATTCTTGTATTAATTAATAATAATACATATGTATTCTAACAATGGATTAACACATGTACAATGTCAATGTATATATAAATGCAAATTAAAGTTATTAATTATGATGAAACAATGAAGCTCTATTCAATTAAATTTGTATGGATGTAGAACATATTAAAATTATTAGACTAATTTTTGCAAGGGTATTATCATTTAAGATTGCAAACAAATCATAAAATTGAAAGTTTGATAATTGTATAATTGTTTTAACAAATTATCATAAATAATTCCTGTTCAGTTTAAATGTCAAGTCAAAACAATGAAAAGAAGGATAACTCTAGTTCTATTAGAATTAAAGAGGAATGGAGAGAAAATAATAATTATAGTAAAATACAATAAATGGATAATAATAATGAAATGTATTAGTAAACAAGAAGACAAAATATCTAACGGTACATGTGATTGGGTGTTGGATTATTGCTCATCGGGGGCGGTGTTCCAAACTGATTTGGGTTCCACATCCATGGATTAATGAAGTAGGGCATTGGTGTCATCGGCGGCGGGTACATTTGTGGCATACGTGGAGGCATCATTGGTGGCACAGGAGGAAATTGTTGTTGTGACATCGATGTGAAGGATGCATTTTTTTGTGAGTAATAGTCTGCACTTTTGGGCTTTACATAGTCATTTCTGTTGAATACAGCATTGCTATATTCTGATTGTTGAGGTAAATTCAATGCATCTTTCAGATGTTTCACTAAGGCTGGAATGCCAGTGTAGGTATTCAGATGAACATGATCATAGAACATTTGGTCAGAGGGATGGAAACATTTTAGAACTTTTATCCTTGTGTAAATGAGCTGAACATTTAAGCAAGCAACAGCTAATCTCTATGTGCAATAGTTTTCATTCTGTAGGACAAAAACATGAAAAACTCTATTTTTCAGGGGCCGTAACCCCTATAAGGGGTTATCTGACAGCTTCGACCCTATGGAGACTTTCGTAGAGCTAAATGAGCTGAACATTTAAGCAAGCAACAGCTAATCTCTATCTGCAATAGTTTTCATTCTGTAGGCCAACAAGAGGCTCCCATGAGCCTGAATCGCTCACCTGACATATGTGCCTGAAGTAAAGGTTATAAGGCAAAATCTATTTAACGTTGAAAGGGTCATAAGATTAATAAGGGGGTCATCTGACAATATGGTGGATCTAAAGGTGCTGATCACTTTTGTTCTCAATCAAAATCTAAAAATCTGTCACCCTTTTTGAGTTATTTGCAAAAAAATGCAGTTTAACCTAATGTTCTATTTTTAGCCACAGCGGCCATGTTTTACAACCAATCAAAAATCCCCACATCAGTTCTATACACCTAAAATTAATAAACAATGATACCAAGTTTGGTTCCATTTGGACTTAAAGTGTCAGAGGAGTTAACATTTTCAATATAAGGAAATGCAGTTAAAATGCTCAATTTTGACGTTCCAAGGGCAATAACTCCTCAAAGGAAAGGTCCTACAACATTGACCCTGTTACAAATTTTGTAGATCTTGATGTGCTTAACAATATGCAATTTAAATTTCTCAAATATCTTGTATAGTTTTCAAGATATTGAGCTAAACAGATGCAAAATTTGCAAAAAAATCCAAAAAAAGGGCAATAACTCCTACATGGGTTGTTGGATTTTCTTCAAAATTTCAGAGCTGGTAGATCTTGAGGTGCTGATCACTTTTGTTCCCAATCAAATTTTGAAATCTGTCACCGTTTTAGAGTTATTTGCAAAAAACTGCCCTTTACCCCTATGTTCTATTTTTAGCCACAGCGGCCATGTTTTACGACCAATCAAAAATCCCCACATCAGTTCTATACACCTAATGCTAATGAAAAACTATACCAAGTTTGGTTCAATTTGGACTTAAAGTGTCAGAGGAGTTAACGTTTTCAATGTAATGAGGAAATGCTGTTAAAATGCTAAATTTTGACGTTCTAAGGGCAATAACTCCTAAAAGGAAAGGTCCTACAACGTTGACCCTATAACATATTTTGTAGATCTTGATGTGCTGAACAATATGCAATTTAAATTTCTCAAATATCTAGTATAGTTTTCAAGATATTGAGCTAAACAGGTGCAAAATTTGCAAAAAATCCACAAAAATGGCAATAACTCCTACATGGGTTGTTGGATTTTCTTCAAAATTTCAGAGCTGGTAGATCTTGAGGTGCTGATCACTTTTGTCCCCAATCAAAATTTTTAAATCTGTCACCGTTTTAGAGTTATTTGCAAAAAACTGCCATTTACCTCTATGTTCTATTTTTAGCCACAGCGGCCTTGTTTTACAACCAATCAAAAATCCCCACATCAGTTCTATACACCTAATGCTAATTAACAACTATACCAAGTTTGGTTCCATTTGGACTTAAAGTGTCAGAGGAGTTAATGTTTTCAATGTAATGAGGAAATGCTGTTAAAATGCTAAATTTTGACGTTCTAAGGGCAATAACTCCAAAAAGGAAAGGTCCTGCAACGTTGACCCTGTTACATATTTTGTAGATCTTGATGTGCTTAACAATATGCAATTTAAATTTCTCAAATATCTTGTATAGTTTTCAAGATATTGAGCTAAACAGGTGCAAAATTTGCAAAAAATCCACAAAAAGGGCAATAACTCCTACATGGGTCGTTGGATTTTCTTCAAAATTTCAGGGTAGGTAGATCTTGAGGTGCTGATCACTTTTACCCAGCCAGAATTTTGATATCTGTAGCCGTTTTTGAGTTATTTGCAAAAAACTGCATTTTACCCCATGTTCTATTTTTAGCCATGGCGGCCATGTTTTACGACGAATCAAAAATCCCCACATCAGTTCTAAGCACCGAATGCTAATGAACAACCATACCAAGTTTGGCTGCAATTGGACTTATGGTGTCAGAGGAGTTAACGTTTTAAAAAGTTTACGGACGACGGACGACGGACGACAGACGGACGACGGACGGACGACGGACGCCAAGTGATGACAATAGCTCACATGACCCTTCGGGTCAGGTGAGCTAAAAACATGAAAAATCTTTATTTTTCAAGGGCCGTAACCCCTATAAGGGGTCATCTGACAACTTCTACCCTATGGATAATTTTGTAGAGCTAAATGAGCTGAACATTAAAGCAAGCAACAGCTAATCTCTATCTGCAATAGTTTTCATTCTGTAGGACAAAAACATGAAAAATCGCTATTTTTCATGGGCCGTAACCCCTATAAGGGGTCATCTGACAACTTCGACCCTATGGAGAATTTTGTAGAGCTAAATGAGCTGAACATTTAAGCAAGCAACAGCTAATCTCTATGTGCAATAGTTTTCATTCTGTAGGACAAAAACATGAAAAACACTATTTTTCAGGGGCCGTAACCCCTATAAGGGGTTATCTGACAGCTTCGACCCTATGGAGACTTTCGTAGAGCTTAATGAGCTCAACATTTAAGCAAGCAACAGCTAATCTCTATCTGCAATAGTTTTCATTCTGTAGGCCAAAAACATGAAAAATCTTTATTTTTCAGGGGCCGTAACCCCTATTAGGGGTTATCTGACAACTTCGACCCTTTGGAAAATTTGGTAGAGCTAAATGAACTGAACATTTAAGCAAGCAACAGCTAATCTCTATCTGCAATAGTTTTCATTCTGTAGGACAAAAACATGAATAATCGCTATTTTTCATGGGCCATAACCCCTATAAGGGGTTATCAGACAACTTCGACCCTATGGAGAATTTTGTAGAGCTAAATGAGCTGAACATTTAAGCAAGCAACAGCTAATCTCTATGTGCAATAGTTTTCATTCTGTAGGACAAAAACATGAAAAAACCCTATTTTTCAGGGGCCGTAACCCCTATAAGGGGTCATCTGACAACTTCAACCCTATGGAGAATTTTGTAGAGCTAAATGAGCTGAACATTTAAGCAAGCAACAGCTAATCTCTATCTGCAATAGTTTTCATTCTGTAGGCCAAAAACATGAAAAATCTTTATTTTTCAGGGGCCGTTACCCCTATGAGGGGTCATCTGACAACTTCTACCCTATGGAGAATTTTGTAGAGCTAAATGAGCTGAACATTTAAGCAAGCAACAGCTAATCTCTATCTGCAATAGTTTTCATTCTGTAGGACAAAAACATGAAAAACACTATTTTTCAGGGGCCGTAACCCCTATAAGGGGTTATCTGACAGCTTCGACCCTATGGAGACTTTCGTAGAGCTAAATGAGCTGAACATTTAAGCAAGCAACAGCTAATCTCTATCTGCAATAGTTTTCATTCTGTAGGCCAAAAACATGAAAAATCTTTATTTTTCAGGGGCCGTAACCCCTATAAGGGGTCATCTGACAACTTCTACCTTATGGATAATTTTGTAGAGCTAAATGAGCTGAACATTTAAGCAAGCAACAGCTAATCTCTATCTGCAATAGTTTTCATTCTGTAGGACAAAAACATGAATAATCGCTATTTTTCATGGGCTGTAACCCCTATAAGGGGTTATCAGACAACTTCGACCCTATGGAGAATTTTGTAGAGCTAAATGAGCTGAACATTTAAGCAAGCAACAGCTCATCTCTATGTGCAATAGTTTTCATTCTGTAGGACAAAAACATGAAAAAACGCTATTTTTCAGGGGCCGTAACCCCTATAAGGGGTCATCTGACAACTTCAACCCTATGGAGAATTTTGTAGAGCTAAATGAGCTGAACATTTAAGCAAGCAACAGCTAATCTCTATCTGCAATAGTTTCCATTCTGTAGGACAAAAACATGAAAAATCCCTATTTTTCATGGGCCGTAACCCCTATAAGGGGTCATCTGACAACTTTGAAGCTGAACATTTAAGCAAGCAACAGCTAATCTCTATCTGCAATAGTTTTCATTCTGTAGGACAAAAACATGAAAAATCTCTCTATTTCATTGGCCATAACCCCTATAAGGGGTCATCTGACAACTTTGACCTTATGGAGAATTTTGTAGAGCTAAATGAGCTGAACATTTAAGCAAGCAACAGGTAATCTCTATGTGCAATAGTTTTCATTCTGTAGGACAAAAACATGAAAAACGCTATTTTTCAGGGGCCGTAACCCCTATAAGGGTTGTCTGACAACTTCGACCCTATGGAGACTTTCGTAGAGCTAAATGAGCTGAACATTTAAGCAAGCAACAGCTAATCTCTATCTGCAATAGTTTTCATTCTGTAGGCCAAAAACATGAAAAAATGCTATTTTTCACCTTTATGGGGCCGTAACCCCTATAAGAGGTCATCTGACAACTTTGACCAAATGGAGACATTTGTAGAGCTTTTGATGCTGAATCAGTAGCGTGGCCTCAGATTTCCTCTTTCTCTTATACTTTTGATTTATAAGCCAAAAACAGTAGTCTGACCCCCTTAGTCTATTTTTAGTAACGGCGGCCATGTTTTTTGACGGATCAAAAATCAAAACACAAGTTTGGTGCATGACACCCTAAGGATCATTCATACCAAGTTTCATTAAATTCTGTTAGGTAGATTCAGAGGAGAAGATTTTTGAAAAATTGTTTGAAAAAAACAGACGACGACGACGGATGCCAAGTGACGGTAATAGCTCACATGGACCTTCGGTCCAGGTGAGCTAAAAAGGGACTTCCACAACTGTATGCGATGAGGTTTGTCAGTTACTTGCCCAAGGTCAGTGGTTTCCTACAGGTACTCTGGTTTCTTCACCATTACAACTGACCACCCAAAATGACATAGGCGTGTAGATAAAGGACTTTAAAAACCAACACACACACACACAATTTCTTTCATAGAAAGAAACTGTCACCAAAAATTATTCAAAATTTTTAACAGTGATGGCGTTCAAAAAGTGAACAAACAAGCTAAGTTCATAGTGAAGAAATTGAAAAGACTGCTATGGTACAAGCATTTCAAAAGAAATAGTGGTTTCAAACACCAAGTTTTATTAAACTAAACTCTCTCTTCTTCTTGCAAAAACAGTTGAGCTGTGAACAAGATGAAAAACTGATGGTGCCAGTAAAGCAATAGCTATATCTCACTTTGCCTTGTTAATAAAGGAAATACCAAATTACTGTAAGTAACTGGGATGTTCGATATGATATTTCTAAGAAGAAAAGATAAAACAAAGCAAAGACAGGCCAGAAAAAATTGAAGATTGCAATGGTTAATCTTGGTCAAAGCATTTCAAATGAAATGATGGGTTAAACCAGGTTTTCTGGCACCAAACCTCCCAATTCCCAAAAACCCAAACCTCCATGATGAAGCTGAAGCTTGGTTGCATAATTAACACAGAAAACAAATAATACTTATTCAATTCCAAATTCGATTATTTCGGTCACAAACATTTTAGCAACATGTATAACATTTCTAAAAATACGAAGAAATTTAAGTTGCTTAACTGAAACCCCAAGTCGAGGCCAAAAGATGGTATGCAGTTGTAATAGCAGTCTAGCTCTTATGCAAATACATATATAACACTTAACCTAGGACTTAAAAGTTCATAAGATATGTAGGTGTTAATATAGCTTTAACATTGCTGTTTTAATGCATTGAAAATGGTTCAAGTCACTCAACCACAAAACCAAGGTCAATGTCAAAAGATGGGGGGTGTAACAGTGTTTAACTACTACTTGGGCATGTGTATATCAAGTTTCATTAACCTAGGAATTATAGTTCTTGAAATATTAAGGTGCTCATAAAACTTTAACATTGACATCAAATGTTTTAAAAATTGTCAGTCACCTGTGTTAAGCAACTACTGGGGCATATGCATACCAAGTTTCATCAACCTAGGACTTATAGTTTTTGAGATATGGAGGTGTTCATAAAATTAAAATTAAACGCAACAGCTGGTATAGTAACACCTATGTCTTGTTCCGCTTTGCAGACGAGGCAAAAGGTAGAGAAACGCAGACAAGAAATAATATTTATTTCATACCACCCCCCATTTTTCTTCGAAAGCTGAACACAGCTTTGCACAAGTCAATGCTGCCGACAGTGGATAGTTACTAATAGATACACTCTGTTCAATGTAGTCAGCATCAACCTGAGAAAAAAAAGAAACACATTATGATTAACGTAAAATATGGAATATCTTCACTGTTTTAAGCCAAATAGGGCCTAAGATGAATCAAAGTACTGAAAGTACTGGTAACCAGGAAAATCTATAAATTTTAAAGATTGTTTATGTTGAGTATTAAAGAAGAGTAGTAATTGAATATTTGAAAGGAACTGTGATGTGAGCTTGTATTGATATGTATATTAATATGTGATAAGGCAGCACGACCATCAGCTAGCTTTTGAGTGGTCAGTTACTGTAACTGAAAGGCTATAATTGTACCTATAGCCATGGCTAATCACTAGTGATTATCCCGGCTTAATCATGACCATGGTAATATCTCAGAAACTATACAAGATATTTTAGTAATTTAATTTGCATACTGTTAGAAATATCAGGATTTACTTAATATTTACATGTACATGTATCAGAATCAAAGTTGTGAAACGTTAAATATTAGAAATAACTGTGGATTAATTTATTTTCGTGGATACCAATTTTCATGGTTTGATGAAAAAGGATCAGTTCATGGATTCTTAATATTGTGGTTCTGAAGTCTGCAGCATACTTACTAATAAAGTTAAATTTCTTTTTGCGGAGCATCAAATTTCGTGGATCAAAGCCACCCAAGAAAACCATGAAAATTGACACCCCACGAATAATAATGAAACCACAGTATTCCATTTTATATGAAAAAATTTACAATTTTACAGTTGTTAACAATTAACTTATTGATTGCAACACACATCAACATTAAATAAATCATTGGTTTTTTTAGGTTTGTAAGTTACTTGTAAAACGTTGGTTGATCCTTCTTCTAACAAGACTTATTTTTTATAAGATTTGAATCCAGAGTTTTTGAAATGTGTTTTGGTTTTGACATTCCTCAAGGTGTAAATCAGGTTTTCCATTTTAATCTAAGTGTAATTTGCTAGATTTGTTTTGCCAGACTTCAGCTAATTCTGGTATACAAATGGGTAGGTCAGCAACATTTCAATACACCACTGTGTATCATAAAGAGAAATTCAAATCTCATAAAACATTACCCATAAAGATTTATACATAAAACTTGATACTTACACTTCCATGAGCGAGTGCTCCTACAACAAATACAATCGGGTCTTTATCTGGTACCATGTCTCGGACATCTGTAATCTCAGATTGAAAGGAAGTCCCTATCTTTTTACATCCAACTGGTAAATGGTCTGTTATAGGGTTTTTAATAACCTAGAAAGATGTTTTTTTTAAATTTATTATCTATGAAAGTACTTAAATTTGTGGATTAAATTCCTTATATCAGTTAACACAGTATTGGTGAAGTTAACTACACATGGCATTCAGAATTCCATGTAGTACTGCGGTTTCATTATTATTCCTTGGGTATCAATTTTCATAGATAAATTTATCCCAGCAAACATAACCCAATATACAGTATCAGTGTCCAACCTCTACCTTAAGATACTATCATTTTTATAACTTTTTACATTCAATACTTTTTTTTTCATACAGATTTCAAATCTAAAAGAATGAAAATATGTATACCAACCTTTAACAATTTTTGTGGGCCATCTGCGGCATGAATACTCAATTTGTGTAGTAGCTGAACTGCGAAAAGAAATAACATAATATGAATCTAAATTATTTATAAAATATCTTAAAAAAGTATTTTTTTAAAGTTGAATTAAAGTGACTTGGAGCAAAAATGTCAATAGTAAAACAAATACATGTAAAACTTTTTTTCCATTTAAAGTGCAAATCAATACATGTAGTTTGATTTTGTGTAAGTATTTGAATGTTGAAATACATGTAGTTAAAACATATGTAAACCTTTATTAACAATAGTCTTTTTATTTGAGGGCTTTTCCAGGGAAAAATGTACAGGGGTGTGGGAACTCACTTCTGATGTGAATGTGACACAACATACATGTACATAAACAAGTGGCAATTAAGATTTTTGAAAAAAAAAATACATTTATACATGTATATGGAATGCTTATAAAGAGCAAATCTAAAATGGAATTTTAATAAAAAGCGTATTTGTGCTTTATACACTCTAAGGGCTGTTCCATTATAATCAATATGGGAAGAGGGGGTGCTGTTTTGTGTAATTTTTCTGTTGGTGGGAGAGGGGGGAGGGGGTAAAATGCATTTTGTTGTGAGTGTTCAATATTTTTATATTGGTGAGGGAGTCTTGAACAAAGTGCATCTCTACCTCCCATGTAAATATAAATGGAAAACTCTATTGGTGTTGTACCAGTATCCATGTCCTGTTGTCAATTTCTGTTCAGTTGATTTTGTGTTTTTAATGTTTTGTGTTTCTTTGTGTTGTTCCTGTTGGTTTTTAATAACTGGTTTTGTTGTTGCCTTTTGGGATCTTTGACATTCAAATTCTCGGTTGGTGCCTCTTTGCATCTACATAATGTCTATTGGTGTACTGTACATGCTAGTTTATTAATACTTTACCCATAAGACCACAGAATCTGTCAAACGTCCGAGGAATTCTGGTCTGTGGGTTAATTTCTATCAGAACATTTTTCTCTGTGTGTATATAAACCTGTAATAATCCTGCTCTGTTTAAAGGACTGTCCATTAACATCAGCAGACACTACAATGTAAAATAAAAAACATCTTTATGTATTAAAATTATTAGTGGGATATTGTATGATACTGGGATATCAATTTAAGTGGTTTTTGTGGATGGTCTAGACCCACGAAATTTGATACCCAATGAAAAGGAAATTTCACATTAACATGTATGCTGCATACCACCGAACCACCAATTAAAGAATCCACGAAATGGTCCTTTTCCGTCAAACCACGAAAATTGGTATCCACCAAAATAAATGAATCCACAGTAACCTGTCACTGTACCCCCCCTTTTATTAGATCATTTTTCTCTGTGTGTATATACATGTACATGTTAATATGCATAAACCCTCCTGTCCACCAACATCAACAGACACTACAATGTAAAATAAAAAGCCTGTACAACATGTACATGTATTAACATTGTGTAATACCCTGCCACTGACTCACTGTACCGCCCCCTCCCCTAATAAGAACATTTTTCTCTGTGTGTATATAAAATTGTATCAACCCTGCTGTCTATGGGTATCAACAAACACTACAATTGTGTTTCTACCTTGAAGATCAAGGGTGGATCCAGAAAATTTTGAAAGGGGGGATATATTTATTCACCTACAGATTACTGAGAATGAAAGGGGATGCCAAGCTAATTTGCTGAATAGAATTTTTTTTCCATCCCCAGGACAACCCCCTTTTCCTAAGGATCTTTTACTGAAGACACATCTGACAGCACCAACATGAATATTACAAGATGTAGATCTTTAATTAATGCGCTTTATACGTGTCATAATTTATATGCATAAATTATTTAGTAAAAGAAAAAAATACATATACCAGTATCATGGGTGTACTCAGACACCTAAAGATAAGTGATATCATGCTTATACAGGAAAGTAACAAACATTGAAGTGAGGACACACACCCTATTCTATTGCTTGCTTAGTATATGCATTTTTTTTACCATAAAAGTGGAGGTGTTTGTAGTAGGATAATTTTTTATTATTTTTTGTTTATAATTTTGTCAAAACAGATGAAGGAGTAAAACAAGAGTTAACACTAAAGTATGCCGGCACCATCAAAAACAATTACTCTTTCTTACTTCCACTTTATTTTGAATTTACATGGATTTTCAGTTTCTGAGATCAAAAGATGTTAAGAGAACTTAAACATTGCAAATATATGCAATAAAAATAATCAAAGTCACTCAACCAGAAAATCAAGGTCAAGGTCAAAAGATGGGGATGCAACTGTGCTAAGCTACTACTAAGGCATATGTATACCAAGTTTCATCAACCTAGGACCTATAGTTCTTGAGATATGGAGGTGCTTGCAAAACTTTTCCATTGCTATTGTATGCATTGAAAATTGTCAAAGTCACTCAACCGAAAAACCAAGGTCAAGGTCAAAAGATGGGGACACAACTGTGCTAAGCTACTACTGGGGCATATGCATACCAAGTTTCATCAACCTAGGACCTATAGTTCTTGAGATATGGAAGTGCTCGCAAAACTTTTCCATTGCTATTATACATGTATGTATTGAAAATTGTCAAAGTCACTCAACCAAAAAATCAAGGTCAAGGTCAAAAGGTGGGGATGCAACTGTGGTAAGCTACTACTGGGGCATATGCATACCAAGTTTCATCAACCTAGGATCTACAGTTCTTGAGATATGGAGGTGCTCGCAAAACTTTCCATTGCTATTATATGTATTGTAAATTGTCAAAGTCACTCAACCAAAAAACCAAGGTCAAGGTCAAAAGATGGGGACACAACTGTGCTAAGCTACTACTGGGGCATATGCATACCAAGTTTCATCCACCTAGGACCTATAGTTCTTGAGATATGGAGGTGCTCGCAAAACTTTTTCATTGCTATTATATGTATTGAAAATTGTCAAAGTCACTCAACCGGAAAATCAAGGTCAAGGTCAAAAGATGGGGATGCAACTGTGCTTAGCTACTACTGGGGCATATGCATACCAAGTTTCATCAACCCAGGACCTATAGTTCTTGAGATATGGAGGTGCTCATAAAACTTTTCCAAAAAGTTAACGCCGCTGCCGGTAAAGTAACACCTATGTCCCGCTCTGCTTCGCAGGCGAGACAAAAACATTGCAGTAAGATTCATATAATAAGAGTACATGTACACTTAAGATATAAAATAAGAGTACACTAACTAAGAACTAAGTGGACCGTTGCATTTTCCAGTTTAATCTCTAAATAAAAAGCTACGCCGAGCGCAGCATGATACGACCGCAACAATTTGAACCCTGCACATTGGAGGCCCAATATGGATAGTCTATTGCTTTGGTCACATGCAGCCCATGGTGGACTAAAATGCATATTTGACACATATATAATTTCATTAACATCTAATAGAAAAAATCTTATTTCAATATTCATTTACAGTTTGACCCGTTCAAGCCCCTTTCGGCCCTTTTTTCTTAAAATAACAAGGGCCACAAACCCCAAATGCAATAAAAAGCTTCCTCTAGTAGATATTATCATCATATTAAAACTTCATAACAATTGGCTAGCCCACTACAGATAAATTTCTTGTGTAAAACCATTTGCCTTTACCAACTTTAAAAAATGGCGTTTTTTGGCCCTTCTACCCCTTATATCTCAAAAATGGTAAAAGATATTGCAAATCTGATTGAAAAACGCAGGCAGGAATTTTCACAAGGATTCCAATGAAAAAAGATTTTGAAAATCGGACCAGAAATAAAAAAGTTGATTTTTTGGGCGTGGCCCATCTTTGGCCCCCTGTAGCATCATAACGGAACAATATGCATCAAAACCATTGACACATTTAGTTGACAGAATTTAATGAGGAATTCAATAAAAAAAGAATTTTCAAAATCGAATGAATAATTAACATTCTACAACAGTTTTGACAATACACCCGTTTTAGCCCCTTTTGGCCCTTTTTTCTAAAACGGTAGGGGCCACCAGCCCCAAATACAATAGGAACCTTCCTCTAGTGGTTACAAATATCATTTCAAAATTTCATAACAATTGGTTAATAATTACTCAAGTTATCGCACGGAAACCAAATGTCCCCAGACGACGACGAAAACGACGACATCGCCATAACATTATACGATCGCAAAAATTTTGCGGTCGTATAAAAAATGTAGTTTTACTGTATATATACATGTATATACTTGTACACTGTATAAATACCTGATGTGTTATGTCTGGTCTACATTGAGATATGTCTTTCTTGAACTTTTTTGCTATGCCTTTGTGTTTATCACAGTTAAGTAGCTCAAACTGCTTCCCAACCTACAATAAAATCAATCATATTTACATGTAGCTTCCCGACCTACAGTAAAATCAATCATATTTAGCTTCCAAACCTACAGTAAAATCAATCATATTTAGTTTCCCCAACCTACAGTAAAATCAATCATATTTAGCTTCCCAACCTACAGTAAAATCAATCATATTAAGCTTCACAACCTACAGTAAAATCAATCATATCTAATTCCTGTGGTTTCATTATTATTCGTTGGGTATCAATTTTCTTGGTTTTCGTGGGTGGCTTTGACCCACGAAATTTGATACCACATTAAAAGAAAATTTTACATAGATCTGTATGCTGCAGACTTCAGAACCACAAATTTGAAAAATCCATGAAATGGTCCTTTTTTCATCAAACCACGAAAATTAGTACCCACAAAAATAAATGAATCCACGTTGTAACCTTTAACTGTCTTTACATTGTACACATGTATACAAGAGCATCTATTACATTTTATACATACATCATGTACAATATGTCTTAATTATTATATGTACACTACAGTAATTGACTTTTTTTACCTTCCCACTTGTCCACAGTGGGCAAGAGGACACTGTCCACCCAGTTTTTACAAATTTTAATTTTTCAAATTGTGGCGAACAGAATGAAGCTATCCACTTTTAACATTTTTTCTATAAAAGGCCTAGTCTTTCTGGTTAACTCTGTATGTCAGTTTTAGATTTATGCCCACCACTGTTCACTCCATGCCCACATCCACAGTGGGCAAGTGGGCATGTAAAAAAAGTCACTGACTGTAGTGTACAAAAATGTATTATAAATGTACACATGTACATGTACCCTTGTCATGCTTAAGTCACAGAATATACATGAGATACATGTACTCCTGCCATGAGGCAAAAAAAAAGTATGTGTGTTTCTTGTTTCAATTATTTGGCCTGTCAGCTGAAATCTTTCAATTACCCATCTCCCCCTCCTTATTTTTGTGAATTCTCTCAAGACTTCAACAAATTGTTATCTTTCAACTTTTTAGATACTTGTCCTTGTCAAAAAACATTTTGGGTGCATGTGTCTTTACATGTTTAATGTATGGATTCTGTCTAGCTGCCATATGTCATGTGTATGTACAAAATGTAGTTTCATAGACATCTTTGATATGGTTTAATTAACAGATCTCCAATATACATGATATATAAAAATAATAATGACATGCTAATTAAAGTCCCACCAGGGATTTTCTTTACCTGGCGTTTTTAATTTCAGACGGCTGCTCCTTTACATTCAATGGCATTCCATCTAAAGAGGGTTTGGGTCATAAAACATCTCTTTGGATGCAAACTTAACATGCTTAAGCACTGCAAATTACTTTCGCTGCATTGAAAGTAATGGGTGAGAATAATCAAGTCTAGTCGAGAAATATTTATTCACAAAGTCAGTACAGCTACAATAACAAATCACACAAGCTCTAAAGAGCTTTTAAAACTGAAAATAATGACAGGAACGAAGTGGGTGGCAGTTACATTTTCGAAAATTTTGACTTCATGATTGTATGTGCAATCAGTGAAGCTACATGTACAAATGTATTGTATAATGGACAACTATAGACAATGAAGACACATCACTGTTTACTATAGAGATGTACAATGTACATACATACCAGAGAGCCGGTGGTGTAGTGGTTAACACGTCTGGCTGTACTAACACCGAAGTTCGTGGTTCGATCCTCGTCAGGGGTGAAAATTTCATGAACCAATTTTCCGACTCTCTCTTGACACCATTTGCGAGGATGGTCTTGAGGATCGAAGCTAGTCCTTCGGAAGGGACGATAAAAGGTTGTCCCGTGTATGTGGAGAGCAATACCCCATGCACGTTAAAGACCCCTTTGTGGAGTTCGATAAGAGTAGGCTCAATGGGGGCCGCTACAAAGGCCACACTCGCAAACTGCTAGCTGGAGAGAGATTGATATAAGCATCAAGCTTGTTTCACAATCCAGGATAAACAAATATGTTTAAACTACATACATTCATGACATTAAATTTAAAGTTCTTTTTAAAAAGATAAATTATGTAAAACTGAAAAGTTGTTTGTGGTACCTTTACAGATTCTAAAGACGCTCTCTCTAAAATAACAATCAATCTCTTTTCTTTTAGCGATTTGCTAACAGATTTAATAACTGTTCCTTTTTGAGAAGCATGTTCACTGGAAGTCGCCATTTTGTTTGTTTATAGAATTTTACAAAAATATAACTTTTCTTTTCCGATCTTCTTAAAATCAAAATTTTCCCCATTTCTCTATTGAATGCAGATTAAAATTGAAATATTAAGAAAAAGTTTAAAATGTTTTTACTTTTCTATAAAATAATTTGGTTAATTCTATTAATAACTTTAATCGCATTTTAAAAAAAGATTTTTTGTCTCCATAATTTAGGCAGCCCTTCAACAAAAATGTTTACATTTGATACCAACATGCCATAATTTTGTGTACAGAAATTCAGTATGAAAATGGCAATTAAGACACTGCAATAAGTTACTTTTACATTATGATTTCATTTTTTTAATAAGAAATTTGTAGCAATTTTCTCACAAGCCCCTGTGTATCAGCTTTTCAGCTCCTGAAATTGTTTAGAATTCATAATTTAAGTTTATGCATGGTATGTTTCAATATAAAAAAAAAACAGTTCTTATAAACTTAATTAAGACCTTATTATTGTTGGATATCTGTACACTGCTACAAAAAAAAGACGATTCATCTCGAGCACCTTAGGGCTTTAATTCTGGTCATTTCTATCGAATTTAAAAAATCACCCCCTACTCTATTATACCCACAAGGGAGGAAAGCTGCCATCTTGGAAAGACTTTGCCCACTCCTTTAAAAACTATTTAAGGTTAGTGAGGACACCTGACCCCAAAAATAATGCTGAATTTAAAATGTCCAATTTTTTTTATATAACTAACTAACTAACTATCTAATTTTATTCAGTCTAAAATCCATTACAGAGGATCATCACTGAAAAGGAAACAACATTCTACAATAGACAAAATATCATACAATAACAAAACACACTGAACATATAATATTTATATACCATTATTATAACCTAACCAATCCCTCTGACGAATTTCGAGTCTTCATACAGTCTTCCAAGAATGAAAATAATCTGATTAGAACATCAGTTTCAGACGCATTCATTAAATATTTGAATTTTTCAAGGATATCTAAGTTTCGTAATTCGGATACAATTTCAGATATATCTGCGAAAAATAAATTTCTTGAATTTTCGAACAAATTGCACTCACAGATGAAATGGAATTCATCTTATTAGCATTACATGATTTACAGAGACGTTCATTTGACGGAGTTTTGTTGTATCGCCCCCTTTCAATTTCAAGATTATGATTTGAACTTCGCAGTTTAGATAAAAGTTTAATATGTTGCCTTTGGTACATTCAGTTGTGTATAGGTTTCAGGTTTATATTCTTTTTTCAGTGTATTATATGTGCGAAGTTTGTTATGATCATCAGAAGAAAGGATGGAAAAGAAGTATCTGTTGTATCTTTCTTCAAATTTCTTTCTAAATGCATATACGAGCTTGCCTTCAGACATAGTACCCTTATTATTCCACACATGAATAAATCCCATTGTTTTGAGCAGTTCAAGAATATGTTTGTTAAATGAACTCTGGAAAGTTTTGTCAATACATTCCGCTGTTCTAGATGCTAATTTACCGTTATTATCAGCATCTTTGTATAGATATAGCCAGTATATATAAGTATTAGGTATATATACTTTATCTTGTGTAAAAATATTGGACCCCCTTTCCAGGCTTGTTTTCCCAAAATTTAGGTTCAAAGTTTTCCCAAATTACTATAGATTATATAGGAAAGGCCAAATAATTAGCATAAAATCTTATCACAGAAAAAAATCCATGAATTTAAATTTTATTTTTAAATGATAAAAATCAATGAAATACAATATATTTTGAAATAAAGCAATAAAAACTGGGGGTCACCAGCTTACTTTTCTGTCTACAATACAAATCTTTGTAATTTTTTGGTCATTTTTCAAGTGGATTATCTCCCTTGTTTTACTTGAAAATTTTATTTATGAAGGAATGGTCAATTTATTTGTATCAAAATTAATTTATTTTGATTAAGTTTTATTAAATGAAACTATTTAACACACGTTTCCAGGTATTTGTGACATTTGCACTTGTTTTTTGCATGTGTAGCTGTTTTTGGTCACATGACAGGTGTCCTCACTAACCTTAATTGCCTCTTTTTTTACTGCTTGTAAATTTGACCTTTTCATTTGCTATACAAGCAATACATGTATATCAAACGAAAACTAAATAAAACAAAATGTCAAACACAATCAAAAATTATTTTATGAGATACATGTAACTAATGAGAAAAAAATTGCAATTATAGTTTTAGTGAATTCCCTTTATCAACATAAAAATGGAAAAACAAATCAAGCTGAAAACACATTCTTGTTCATGTTGTTTAAGCTAAGATCAGCAATTACTTGGACATATTTCAATTATTTTTCATTAGATTTTCAAAAGTTTCAATTGTGGTTTCAGTATTTATGCTAAAAATATATATGTGCTTATTACATGTATTATTAGGGTTGGTAAAAAATGTTGCACAGATGCATCTTGTATGCATGCTCAGATAAATAAAAAGACACAATGTCATCCTGTTTTATTCTGGAAATCAAACAGCAAAAAAATGTCTTTTAAATGATTGTCTTTCACCCCATATACACAATGTACAACTACTGTAGATAAAAATTGAACAGAAATGTTCTGAATTTTGAGGTGTACAACTCCACAAATATATGCATGCTATTTTTTGCTATTTTCAAAGCTTTTGCTACCTTCAAATTATAAACAGTAAAAATATAACTACATTTTTGTGTAACTTATTTTTTTTTAAAATAAACAAAGGTATAGAGTATATGTCCATCTCTATATTTTGGAAATTAATGATTGAAACCGATTCACATTTGCCATCAAGATTTTAAGTTAGAACCTTAAGAAGCATACGACACCACATACAGTCACTCTAGCTAATTTATCCAGTTTCCCACATGCTGGCTTACTCCTGCTTTACCTATTAGGGCAGAGAGTCAAATTGTGACCATCTATAAAAATTCCATTGACCCACAAGCCCAAATGCTGTTAGCTGGAGCAAGCCCCTGTAGATTAGATATGAAGTTCCATATAGAGAAATTCTGTAACCCAGATCACAAGTTTCATAATAACAGCCATTTTACCCTGATTTTACAGGAAAACCTGTTTTGTTTTTATAAGCTCCCGCCTTGCGGGAGCTAAATTGCCTGAGTATACGTACTATGATGCATTAAACCGGAATAGGTATAAGCTAGTCGACATATCCGCACCCAATGGCACGGAATGCAAAATTAATTGTCTACTTTGTAATTTGTATTTCTAAAATCAAAATACTCAAATATTGTATTAATATGAATATTTTGAATATTTCTAGCTATAGAGATGCTTGTAAAGATTTTTTTTAACGAAAACGCTTCATATTTCATTGACGTCATAATTTTTCAAAACAAAATTACAGAATGGCGGGAAACTGTCATTCTAATTTTCGTGGAACAACACAAAGCGTAATGTACATGGCAACTAAATAAATATTCTGCTGAAATATTTCTGCAGTCATAAAATTATAACCTTGTCCATGTTGTCTCTTGAGCAGTATATGATATTGTTTCTTCTCTAAACTTTACATTTCGAAAATGATAGTAGAAAGTCTTTAAAGGTGTCCTCTATGACGTCCGTTTCTATCGTCATATTATGACGTCATTTTTAGTTTGAGAAAAAAAAAACACTTACTCGTTTTGTTTGCAGGTGCGCTCCTTTTTAAAACCAAGCTTGCATTTCTTATTGTTATTAAAGAAATAAGGGGACAACCATTTGATTCTGAAAAGGGGGGTCTGCAGTTTTGGTGGAGTCAAAAATTTTTTTTCCGCCGTTTTGTGCCACCGAGATTACTTATTTTTAATATATCATACTAGTATTTGGGACAGATTTTTTCCCTTCGAAGTAGAGGCCAGATTATTTATCTCCATTTTTTTTGCAGGCAAGATTATTTATTTACAAGAACTGCCACTCATCGTCAGAATAAAATATGGCATCCCCTAAAATATATCTGCGGGAGCTTATCAGGTTGAACCTGCATCATATTATTTCTTTCATTATGACAAATTAAAAAAGACTACTTATTTAAGGGGGTACCCAACACTTTGGCTAAAATAAAATTGTGTCATTTAATTTTCCTGAATATTTGCAAAAAATATGTACTTTAGTCATATAACATGTATAAATTTAATTGCAATATCTGAAGAAAATTTAACCATAGGTTTCATGGGAAAATTTTCATTTAATATAATGGGGTTTCAACATTTCATATTTTGATCATCGAGAAGCTTGATTTCTTTGTATAAAATTGCCTGACTAAAACGTTCAAGTTATATTTAAGAGTTATTTCCCTTAGGTGTTTTGTATCCCCTTAAATTTCTTTCAATATTTCTTGAAATTATTCAGTTAGCATCTTCCTAATTCATTGCTCCCCATACATGTTTTTTTTTTTTTTAAATGAACCAGATATTGACCTCAGTTGACATTTGACATACATATACATGCATTCTAACATCCAGAATTTACCCATATTGAGTGGGGCACATTACATTTGGGCTAAAAATTCAGAAATACAGATTTTCATTTGGGCCAAAAGCACTCAAAGTTTGGGCTGATTAGATTCTTACCTGAATAGGTAAATAAAGGTAGGTTTCTACCAAAGTCTTTATAGATCATATACATATAAGCAATAAAACGTTTTCAATTCCCCCCCCCCTCCCCCAAAAAGAATTTTAAAACAACAAAAAATTGAAATGTAAAATACTTGTGTATAACCTTTTTATTATTTGTTAATGCTTCTATTCAATCTTGTATAGAATAAATTTACAAATCACTTGGTTTGCATGTTTGATAGTATAGATGTAAAAGTTACTAATATAGAGCCTTGAGAAAACATTAGGCGCATTAAAACAACAACCTCAAACTTTTTAGAAATTATATATTTTATAATTTTACACATTTTACCCAAGTATGAAGTTGTTGTTTGAATACACCCACCTTCTTCTAGACCAATAAGTGTGTGAAAATCAGCAAAAACCAATTAATAAGACAATTTCTTTAACATGTTTAATTTATAGCTTTTTGAGTTAACTGATTGGCAAAACAATTATGCTGATATGGCAAAATCTTATCATTTTCTTTAAGCCTAATATTTGAGCAATGTTTCGGCAACTTAAAACATCTGTATGCTTAGTTTTAATTTCATTTAAAATATTGGGCCTTAAATGGGTCTTATCGCCACTAAAAAAGAATTAACTAGAAAACAACTAGCAACCATCAACATACATGAATTGTGATAGTATACAATTACTGTCTTTTGATGAGGTAAATGTGTGGAGTTATTGACTTTTGAAAAAACTGTTATTCACCGAGCCCAGCGGGCGAGGTGAATAACAAAGAGTTTTTTCAAAAGTCAATAACTCCACACATTTACCGAATCAAAAGACAGTTATTGTTTTATTCAATAATGCAACAAAAATCAAATATCAAATTTATGATTAAAATTACATAGTGTTACAAAATAATTTTGTTTTTTTGTTTGTTTTGTTTTGTTATATTTTTTTTCGGGAGGGTGGTATTTCCACTGGACCATCGGGTCCGTTCGCCCCTGTCCTACGTTCGCCCTGGATCCGTTCGCCTGAGTTCGTTCGCCCTATATTATATATTAGGATAATGTCAACTGAAACTTAAACTTATGAGACTGGGATATCATAGACATATAACCCATATGTCTATGGGGATATTAATACAAGATGTTTTTGTAATACGAAAAAAGTTGAATTAGTGATATATATTTTTAAAACACATATGCATTTGATATAGATTAACATTGAAATCCCCTGACTTGAGAAGGAATATAACAGTTTTTAATAAATAACTAATAATGCAAAGTTTTTGTGCTTATACATGTAAAAATGTATTTGCATTTATATGCAGATGGTTTTCAAAATAAAGTTCCCAAACAAAAACAAAAAAACGAAAAGCGATGATCAACATCTAACTAGACTAAATCGTCAATGAGATTAACGGATTTCAGTTGTAAAAACAGTAATCAGACGTCCACGCGTACTCAGCTTGGGTCTGGCTTGGGTCATAAAGTTAATTAGATTAAATGACAATTAAGGTAATTATGAGGAGTGCAAAATAACGTTTTATTTTCATGATTGGTGGAACTAGAGCAGCCAGGTCATGCTCCACTGTTCAGTTTTTCTGTAGTACTATTTTGTTAGTTTATTTTTTCTGTTTGTATAATTCTGAATATTTTGGTATCATCTGCAAAAAAACGTAGGAATCAGAGCTTATTGTGTCTGCAGGGAGATCGTTATATTTAGGGAGATCGTTATATAGATATATAGTACGAAGAACACGGGACCAAAAAACGTCACGCCTTGTGGAATGCCTGAATGACACTACTGTCGGGTCTGATAACTCAACATTGTGGGGCTTTATCGAATGCTTTCTGGAAATCGGTTAAACAAAAGCTACATGATAGCCATTATCTAGTGCTTCTGTTTATTTGTTTAAGTTTCTTAGCAGTTGAAGTTATGTTGCCCCATATTGTTAGTTGGAATACATTTGTTTGTTTTCATATGGTCAACTATGTGTTCCCGACAGTACCATTTTCCGTGATCTTATACATGTTACAATCTTCAGTATAATTCTAATTCCCTTTTTGAAAATTGCACTAATTTCGGATTTTTCAAGACAGTTGGTACTTTTCCTAAAGTCACGGTCGTTAATATATTTAAATTACTTTAATATTCTAGCTAATTGTTTAGATATTTTCATAGACTTGTATGTTAGAATGTCTAATACATGTCATGAAACAAATACAACGTGTATTTTATGGTAAGTGATGCGTTTCTTGTCGATGATTCAACATATTCCGAAAAAAATATTTTTTTTCCTATTGTCCAGAGTTTTTTTTTCTTTGCTTGAAGAATAATGCTCTATCAAACATATGACTATATATGGCATATACATGTATAGGGCGAACGGACCCAGGGCGAACGTGAGTAGTGGCGAGCATGTACCAGGGCGAACGCGAATAAGGGCGAACGGACCCGGATTCATTTCCACTTATCGGAAAATTATAAGACATATTCTGTAAACAATTATTGAACGAGCTGTGGCCTTTTTAGTGTTTGCTGAGTCCTTTTTTCGCTAAAACATCATCGCTTACGAACGCAAATGTCGCTTTTTGCTCACAATAGGGACACTTTCGTCCGATTCGGCCATTGTGAAAATAAAACAGCAGATTTTATTAATAGATAATTAAATCACCGTTGTAAATCTAATTTAATTGGTCGAACAAAAAAGGGAATAACCGGATTCTATAAATATCAACCGCATGCATTTTCCCGCGGTGAATAACCATTTTATTTTAGTGAATATCCTTTTTTATTCAGTCACATTATTTTTATACAAAATGTTTTATATATTATTGAATAATCTCTTTTATTTTCTCACCATCCTGATTTATTTATTTTTAGATAACACGGAAAGATCACAGTCAAACCCTGCTCACAAAATGTCACAGTTGTAATTAAAAATGGTAAGTTTAATTAATAAGGCTAGAAATGTTAGTTATTCTAACAAGGCCTGTGTATAGTGGTAGAAATAATTCTTCCACAAATAAAGCATGTCAACGCTAAATACTTTATAGGAAAAATAATTTACATCCTGATATTTAATATGAAAGTTTTAAATCACAGCCAAAAAAAACTTATTCAATACTCTAATGCTTATAAAAAGAAACAACAGCATATTTTTAAGAGAAATTTGAGAAGTGAATTATCTGCAGTTTTAAACACAGACAGCTGGATGAAAGAAGCAAAGAGGCACCAATGGGGCATTTCAAGGGTAAAAGTTCCAAAGGGCAGCGACAAAACTGGTAAACATGAACAAAAACATTACAAAGAAACACAAAACACAAAATCAACCGAACGGAAATCAATAACATGAAATAACAAAAAAACAAAATAAGAACAACAAAAAACATAGAACAAAAAAGGCTTTCTAGTTTGGCATCAAATGCAACATAAAGCAAAGAAATTAAACAGATGTGTTAATTAAACTGCTTTACCATGTTAACTTTGTTTTAGTCACGTTATAAACCAGGAGGTAAAAAATTTCCAAAATCTCAACCACAGCCAGAAGCAGACCAAGAAGATGAACCAGAAGAGGTAGTTTAATACTTTGGGCCTCACACCACTTTCTTTACCTGTCCATCTGTCCACCTTAAGGGATGCAGATTTAAAATCTTACATTGTGGATATGTACATGTACTCTTTGAATCAAAAGATTGGTAGACGGGATAATCTGCAAATTTTGATGATTGTTTATTTTTTGTATAAAACTAGTTATAGATATTAGAAAAAGACCTTTATTGCGAGTGTGTATTCATATGTGAATTGGTATGTGATGAGGCAACACAACCATCATCTAGCTTTTGTTTTGTCAATTACTGAAAGACTATCATACATGTACCTATAGCTATATTTGTGGGCAATCTCTACAGTGATTATTCTGGCTAAAAATTACATATTTAAATTTCATATGTCTTTCAAAATTTTTTTGGGAAAATTATAGCGAGTTCAGCTCGTAGTGGGCACAAAGTGCCTGCGAAAGCGGAAAGCTCAACAGCAAGTTCCCGCGAAAAATTTGCCTAATGCTGATATTGATTTTTTTCTCGTCGGGATATGCTTCTCACAATTCACGTGCACACAGGTTCGATGTGAATTTGAAAATAATTACCAATTTTGCTTATCGCCTTCCAAAAATTTTCTTTGTAAATATAGAACAAGGAGAAAAATATTCTGACGATGAGTTACTTCATTTTTTAAGTAAAACAAATTTTATTCATTTTTTTTACTTTTTCTTTTTTTTTTTACGCTCATTCACCCCAAATACCTCGTCCCAAACTGAACGTTCTAGATAAGGAACTGATTAAAATAAAAATAAATACTATCAAAACAGTGCATAAAAAGTCACGTCTTTTTCGGGAATGGGGTCCTCAAGATCTTAAATTCTGAATTCTAAACGATTTTATTCCTCAATTGAGGCGTGGAACTCCGTCACATTAGGGCAAAAAAAGGATCCATCTGTATAGGGGGAGGGGGGATTTCTTCAACTCAAAAGGTATGTAAAAGTTCATTGACATTTTCTATTTTTGCTGTGCTGGCATTTAGGCAATGCCTATTTCATATTATTTTTTGTGACAGGGGCCTTTCTGACTTCATGTATGTCAGTATTCTAAAAATGGCCTTATGGATGAAAAGAGCAAGATATTAATAGAACCTATTTGTCCTGTATATATAGGCTTGGGTTTTATAACAAATGCTCAATAACTTGATCAAGCATTAACATCCTCACTCCTCAGTATGGTGAACCGCTATCGGTATATATATATATATATATTAGGCCATCATAAAAAAATCCTAGATTCTCATCCAAATTTCTTAAAAATATGGGGAAGGCATGCAAATTTAATTTTTATTGAAAAACAAAACACAAATATTTGAGGAGGTTGATAAAATCTTGGCAGAAGGAGATGAGAATTTAAGATATTTTTTATATTGGCCTTAGTGCAAATAAAGGATTTTAATATTCATTTATTGTTTTCAAAAGAGTTGAAATGAAATGAAACAAAAAGGATACGTTCTAAAGACCCAGTGAAAACTTGCGTAACAGAACACTATTTCTTTTTTTTTAGATTAGTGATCACATTAGTACCAAAAAATTTCCAGCATTTATCTTCCATTGTTTTTTTTTCCATTTTCACTTTAGATTGTCCCACGAGCTACATACAAAGCTCCCAAAGGTTACAATACTCCCATCATCCACCAGTTTAGGGACTATTTAGACAGGACGGTCCTGGAGAAAAACTTTAAAGATCTCATCAAGCTTCTATTGGACAGAAATGAGTTGCCTTATAATCCATATCCAGGATTTGTTATGCGATTTCGTCAGTTTGCTGAGAGGTTAGTAAATTACCAAAAAGCTAACTTAAGTATCTGAATTTGTAATAGAAATACTTATGATTAAAGTATGAAAAAAATTGAATAGATGTTCACTTCACAAACATATATATTTGTTGCCCCCCTTCTACAACAACTTTTTTCAGTTGAATTCAGCTGTTTGTGATCTGTTCATCTGTCACTTTCATATTATTGCCTTTTACAATAAGTCATTTACTTGCAATTGGGAACCATTATTTGAATTTTTATAAAACTTTGTACACCAATAAATCATGATATGAAATATATACTGGTGATTGTTAAACATTGATTTTGGCATTTAACTGCACACATTTTATATGTTTTGTTTTTACCTCTTGTCCTAATTTCAAATTTTCTTTCAGGTTTCATATGGAACAAGAACCAGATGACAGAATTCAGCACAAACTAAGTGAGAATTTGATATTAACTACTGTGGTTTCATTATTATTTGTGGGGTATCAATTTTCGTGGTTTTAATGGGTGGTTTTGACCCCCAAAATTTTACACACCACGAAAGGGAAATTTAACATGCTGAAGACATCAGAACCACAAATTTTAGAATCCACAAACTGATCTTTTTTTCACCAAATCACATGAAGATAAATGAATTCACAGTAACTAGACGTACAATTTTTGTGTGTATACAATATACAATATACAAATGTAGATATACTGGAAAACATTTATTCAACTCTAGAAGAAAATGATACATGTAATATACATGTGGAATACATTTTTCATGTTTGTTACACAACCTACATGTACACAAATCAGCAGCAATTTCTTATTGTGTAATTTTACAACGGAAAACAACCAGTAGCCTTTATTGAAATGCTGCAATACAGATTTTATTGAACATAAAATAAAGTTATATTAAAAAAATGTGTAATTCAAAATTGAACAGAGAACTGAATGGTACAAAATTGTAAGTGTGAAAAAAGTAACAATTTTTTTGCATGTATCAAACAGATGACAGCAACACACCATTGGTCTGCAAAATCTTTATTGGTTTATCATGGTCGACATGTTTTGCCCAAAGAAAGGCATCATCAGGACAAAATATACAAAATAAATCTCACTGAAGTACAGACCAATGGAGTGTTACTGTCATCTATTTGCTATTTTATAATTCTTATATGACATACCATAGGTATCCACAAGTCATTGGCCTCTACCAAAACTTAGACATTCACGACATTGGTTCACCTATTTCTAGTTTTTTTTTATATGCATCTAATTAAAAATCTACAGGCTACTTAATGTTTCTGTGTATTCTTCAGACAATGAGTTGAAAGAGACATTTCTTCCTTATCTCTTCTCTGTTAAGAACCACAACACTGTATGGGGACTAGCCAGTATTCTGAAGGTCATCAACCCACAGGCCTTAGCTAAGTATAGATGGCTGATTGATGACCTGACACCACATCCAGAAGACGTTTTATCCTCAGGGGATTATACTGTAAGTTACCTGGCCCTTCGTTTTAAGGGGGGGATCTCTCTGAAGGTCATCAACCCACAGGCCTTAGCTAAGTATAGATGGCTGATTGATGACCTGACTCCACATCCAGAAGATGTTTTATCCTCAGGGGATTATACTGTAAGTTACCTGGCCCTTCGTTTTAAGGGGGGGAATCTCTCTGAAGGTCATCAACCCACAGGCCTTAGCTAAGTATAGATGGCTGATTGATGACCTGACGCCACACCCAGAAGATGTTTTATCCTCAGGGGATTATACTGTAAGTTACCTGGCCCTTCGTTTTAAGGGGGGGGATCTCTCTGAAGGTCATCAACCCACAGGCCTTAGCTAAGTATAGATGGCTGATTGATGACCTGACGCCACACCCAGAAGACGTTTTATCCTCAGGGGATTATACTGTAAGTTACCTGGCCCTTCGTTTTAAGGGGGGGGATCTCTCTGAAGGTCATCAACCCACAGGCCTTAGCTAAGTATAGATGGCTGATTGATGACCTGACACCTCATCCAGAAGATGTTTTATCCTCAGGGGATTATACTGTAAGTTACCTGGCCCTTCGTTTTAAGGGGGGGGGATCTCTCTGAAGGTCATCAACCCACAGGCCTTAGCTAAGTATAGATGGCTGATTGATGACCTGACACCTCATCCAGAAGATGTTTTATCCTCAGGGGATTATACTGTAAGTTACCTGGCCCTTCGTTTTAAGGGGGGGGATCTCTCTGAAGGTCATCAACCCACAGGCCTTAGCTAAGTATAGATGGCTGATTGATGACCTGACACCTCATCCAGAAGATGTTTTATCCTCAGGGGATTATACTGTAAGTTACCTGGCCCTTCGTTTTAAGGGGGGGGATCTCTCTGAAGGTCATCAACCCACAGGCCTTAGCTAAGTATAGATGGCTGATTGATGACCTGACACCTCATCCAGAAGATGTTTTATCCTCAGGGGATTATACTGTAAGGCCAACATTAATAAATTGTTTGTTTCCCCTTTTACAACCCTACTTCTCAAGTGGTGGGTAGGTAGGTAGGTAGGTAGGTAGGTAGGTATAATATTTTTCCCTTACATAACTTTTTATATGTATAGGTACACAGCTACTGTAAGTAACCAAGAAGCATTTAGAATCATTTTTTTGTTGCAAATATGAAGGGGTATTTGAATAATAAATATAATTGAAAATTTGTCAAAACTTTTTTGAATGAGTGAATTTAGTCATATTCCATAAATTAGATTAAAAAAAAATTTTGAATTGCAAAAGTCGAAAAAATATTTCCAGTAGGGCTGATTTTTCTGGGTAGGTCGGGAAAGGGGAAACATACAATATTTTAATTTTGGCCTAGCCCCTTGTTTAAGGGGGGTGCAGATTTTTTTATAAAAGTGTTTGCTAGTATTCTGAGGGCAATCAAGTCAATCCACAGGTCTTGGCTTATTTAAGTATAAAAGGATGCTTGATTACAATCATTTCGAAGGTCTGACACCAGACAAATCTGGTAAAGATTTGCGTGGACAAGTACAATGTAAAATATTTTGACTTTTTCCATTGCAATGTACATGATTACAGTACATGTCTGGTATAAGAAAAAAATTCTTCCGAATCACTAGGATGACCTGACATTAAGAAGATGTATTGTCTTAAGGGATTACAAAGTAGCCTAAAGAATACTGTGGATTCATTTATTTTAGTGGGTACCAATTTTCGTGGTTTGATGAAAAAGTACCAATTCGTGGATTCATAATTTCGTTGTTTTGATAACTCCAGCATACAGATCAATGTTAAATTTCCTTTTCGTTGGATATCAAATTTCTTGGATAAAGGCCACCCACGAAAACCATGAAATTGATACCCCATGAATATTAATGAAACCACAGTATCTTTTTTCTTAGTTATACCACTATAAAAAATGGTGTAAGTCGGTTAGGCGGCGGGGATAAGTCGGTTAGGCGGCGGGGAAAACATTTTTCTAGTTGTTTTCTCAGATACATGTACTACTTATCACAGTCCCTTGATATTTGGTTTGTAACATCAATAATGGGTCCCATATCATGGGATTTGATTTCAAGTCTGTTGCTTACCCACTTCCTATTCAACAATATCCAGCTTTTATTTACCGTGACAGATTTTTATAAAGTTTATGTTAGTCATGTGCTTTGCATTAAGATTTACGATTCTATTCTCATTCAATGTATATATTTCAGAATCAAGTGATGTTAGCTTTGGTAGGTCAGTGTATATTTGACGGAACTTTTTACCCACATGTGCATAGTGTAACTATTAGGAAGGAATACCTTATTTCAGGGGAGGATGTCCAACAGGTATATATATAGGAAATTAAAATTCCTGGATACTACTAAAATAATTCAAATACATGTACATTTTTAGTCACTATAACTGTAGAATGTTCCCTGTATATTGTATTATCAACACCCCAACATTTATTTTAGAATGGTTAATTTTATACATGCAAACCCATCAAAACTAAAACAAGCACAACTAATTAATATGGAGTAGGCAATGCCTAAATGCGAGCATAGCTAAAAGGGACTACGTTTTTTGTTCTAAATGTCGACATTCAGGGCTATCGCTATCATTTAATTTCCCATATTTCCATTTGCTTATTTTGGGGCGAGATGGTATGGGGCGATTCAGCTTCGAGACACGTTAGTTTCGTATGTGCATATAACCAAGACGAAACAAGCAGCTTATGTGTATTTATTATTTTAAGAATATTATTTTCTTGTAAAAAGCGCAATTTATTATTTTTTTAAGCATTATTTCTTTTCTTATAAATTATTTCAACATTCACTCCGGACCTGTAAAAATAATAACCCTTTCTGGACCATAAAAAATCTAAATCAGCATTAGCAAATTTCTCGCGGAAACAAATACCGTAGAGCTCTCCGCTCGAGCGGGCACTTTGTGCCCGCTTACGAGCTATGCTCGCTATAAAATACATTCATCAATGCAAACTCCAAGTCAAAACAAGAATGAACTTCTGTGCTCCAGAGGTACGTGGCATAACTGGCATTGCAGATAATGGACCAATCTGGGCTTATTTCCCTTCATATTACCATGATAACAGTAGATAATATTTGATGCTAAAATTTTGATTACAATTTTTAAGTGGGTAGAAATTTTTTAACCTTCTATTTTTATTGAAATCAAATATTCAATGACGGTACATGTTGATCTTGAATTTCAGGTAAATGCATTTTGGATACAAGAAGACAGTAGTGGTTAATGAATTTCAGGAACAATCTTTTCTCTATACATGTATAAGAAAAGATGAAAATACATCACATGTATGATAATATTGTTATTATGTCTGACATTTTATTCACAGGGTGTTTCTATATTTGTCAACTCTATCATGGCAGAAATGAATATCATGTATCAACATCCTCACCATATGATGTTGGGTATGTATTATTGTATTAAAAGTTTAGATATTAGCAATATTGAATCTGATAAAAAAATAACATTACTGGCTCACATAGAAATACATGTATTTACAAGAAATTTAGAAAAAATGTTTCATTACAAAAAATATTACTGGTATCTGGAAATCATTCTTGAAATGGGTGGTTTAAAAAAAAGTGGTCAAATGAAACGGACAATATTTTATAGACAGTAAATAACTGTTTTATTAACTCATAGACTTAACAGAGAAAGAGTGATCATGCTAAAGAATCTTTGTTGACTGTGGAAAATGTCTATATTTAAATTTTTGGAT
This sequence comes from Arcuatula senhousia, assembly GCA_963971305.1. NCBI lineage: Eukaryota > Metazoa > Mollusca > Bivalvia > Mytilida > Mytilidae > Arcuatula > Arcuatula senhousia. The sequence goes on from OZ020308.1 coordinate 35,706,919, forward strand.
ACCATTGGTTGATATTATCTTCAAATCTGAGCAAATAAATTCCAAGCATTAAGAATATAACCCAAATAATTTCTATCACAGTAAAAAAATAAAGATGCTAGTCAATCTTTCGTTAATTATGAATGACAAATAATCCTAAGAAGCAAAGGTGTACCAAAGAGGTAATCAAATATCATTATACTGAAAAGACAACGAAAAAAATAAGTAGACAAAAAAAAACCATCATAATGAAGCAAACCACACAACAACAAAAAAAAACACACACACATAACAACAAAACTGCATTAAGCAACATGAACTCAAGTCGAAACAAGAGTGAACTCAGTTGCTCCAGAAGTGTAAGGAGTTAAAAAAATGCATGTGCTTACTGCATATCATTCTTAGGCATGAAACTGTTCATTCTGGAAGGAGTGGACGGTTAACTGTTACACACTGACATCATATCGGCCATTAATGAATGAAAACATCCAACATTGGTTCATATGAAAAATACATACTATAAGTTAATAATTAAATATATTGCACCCATAAATTGGTATTCATGCAGTGGCAGTTATAACATACTGATACTCCAATGCTAAAAACATGGTTTTTTTCTCACCATTCTCTTCAAATGGTTATCTAACTTAAATTGTGACAGTCCATCATTTTCATATATACCTTAAACTGTGTTTCTTTTACGTGCTGTTAATAAGTGATTTATCAAATTTCCTTTGTATATTTTAGGTATAAATATTCCTTATTCCTATGAAGAATACCCTGATGTTACAATGTTTGATTTCTGGGATCCTGAAAAGATTGAGTCTGAAAAGGTACAAATCCATGATAAAAGAAACCTTAATCAGTCTATTGTGTATTGTATTCATGGTGAACCCATTTTCATGGTTTTCGGGGGATTAAAGATTACCACCAAAATAAAAGGAATCAAACAAGTTGTCAACAGTACTGTGGTTTCATTATTATTCGTGGGATATCAATTTTCGTGCCTTTTGTGGGTGGCCTTTATCCACGAAAATTGATGCCCCACGAAAAGAAAATTTAACATTGATCTGTATGCTGCAGTTTTTAAAACCACGAATTTAAGAATCCACAAACTGATCGTTTTTCATCAAACCACGAAAATTGGTACCCTCGAAAATAAATGAATCCACAGTATATGATTTTATTATACAAAAGGACAAGATTTAATTTGTTCATCATTTACGGCTGGATTTCATGTACTGTACAATTGTAAACCAGTAAATTTTTCTCTGCATTTTTTTTCAGGTTATTATTGCTAGCCTCAAAATTAAAGGGTGCAGATATATTTGTCTGCCACTAATGTCTGTGGACAATAATATTACACCACAAATTTTTAAATGCCCAAACAATTTTTTAGAGGTGTTACCACAAAAAAAGATCGAAAAACTTCCAGATTTATTGTATTTAAACTATACGGTATGAACTTATTATGTTGATAGGTTTGTTAGGAAATTGGTTTTTTTGCAAAAGTTTTCTCAGCAACTACTAAACAAAACCTCTGAAAATTCGATATGTTATATCAGAATTGGGTCCCATATCATGGGAATCCTTTTTAGGTCTGTAGCTCGCCTACTTCCTGTTTATCCAAGTTCATCCATTTTGCTGAAAGATTTTTCTTGTCTTTTCAGGATGAGTTTCTGCAAGTTGTCAGTGACACTGTAGTCAGTAATCGTTACATCCACATGGAATGTGTGTTCCGCATAAGTCCATACCACCCACAGTACATCAGAGGGACCATACAGTTCTCACTTAACTTTCTAGAAATCAAGGAGGATCTTATTGAAGAAGGGTAGGTTATTCTGAGAAGAAATGTTCTTCTTGATCCATAAAAGTTTTAAAAGAGTTTTAAAAAAAGTTTGTTTGAATCTTATGTATTGTATTTTTAGTCTTGGGCCAATGCAAGACGGCGAGCAGTGACCTCTGGTCATGTTGAAGACTGCTGGCTGTTTTCCATTGTGATTTTTTAAATTGCAGTTTCTTTAATGTTGGTTGTGTCATGTACTCTTTATCGTCTAACTTATGCATGAAGCTTCTAAGAGTGAGAAAGTGTTAATCATTTTTTTTTAATTTGCTTTTGGGAACTTTAGGTCTAACAGGGACCTATTGTTAGAGGGACATTATTGCCAAAAATGTAAAATCTTTGTAAAAACTTTGAACAGATATGGAATCTTGGCCAAAAATGCTTGTTTTTATCCAAGTTTTAATGGAGCATGTGCTTTCTATGCCAAGTGTTCTCCCGAGGCCCTTATAACATCTCGGGGCCGAGACGCTATAAGATTTTACCGAGATGCTATCAGTCTGTTCTGAGACGCTATAAAAAATTGCTTAAAAAATCTCAGGTGTGATATAATGAAGCCATTGAAGACAATTGAGTAAATGACACCTTTACAATACCCAACCAATTATCAAATAAATTATAGGGTTGTGAGTCATCTTAAATAATTTTCCTTAATTAGGCTTAATATCACTTTCCATCAAAGACAATCTAAGATAGTGATATTTTACATTGTCTTGACTGTCATACAGCTACCATCCTTTATTATTGAAATAAAAGTGTTTCTGATTCCAGTTTTATAAAAAGTAGGGGGGTTGGTGGTGATACATGTTCCATTATGTTGCCTTTATGCACTTGTACATTGTACATACATATTTTAAATTAAACATCTGGTAAAACATGAGTTAGATGTTGATCTGCGTGATTTGTTTTCCTGCATCTAAATCTTGTTTACGCAAAATGTGATGCTATCCAAAATTTCCGTGGAGAACACAGTATGCCCCCTTTTTAATCTGTACATAATGGTCATGAATAATTTATCTGCAATGTAAAAATGAAATATTTGATAATTTTCAGGGAAATTTTAAAAGGTTGAAATTATAATCAGAAAATTAATTCTTCTTGGTCTTTCAATATTTTTTGCATATATATTTTTGAGCTTGCTGAAAAGCTATTTTCTTCTAGCAAATTGTAGAAGACTGGTGGAAATGAAAATCTATTAGTTTTAATTGACCTACACAGGCAAAATGTGGACTGCGTTTAACGTGCGTCTGGCGTTCAATAATGCATATCATCTGACGCATATTAGATTGGCGATCCTAACCGCAACTGTTTGACGCACGTTCAAAATTTATCTTGGCAATATTTTTATTTCATAATAAAACACACTAAATTAATAACTCACTAATTTCATACATTTCAGGAGACTAAACGTCTGACATATGGTTAACGTATGTTTGACAAACGTTAAAAAAATGTAGGTCTGACGTATGTTTTGACAATTATTTGACGTATGTTTACCGTACGGCAGTTAGAAACATATGGTTAACATACATTTATACGCTACCTCAGATGCACGTTTTTACAAACGTACGTCAGACGTATGTCTAAATTTTGCCAGTGTACATGTATATATGACAGATTTTAATATTCATGTGTGAATATTTTTCAGCCTGCAGAGCTTTGCTGAGTACCCCATGGCATCATTACATGAGGGAGTCTTTCTAAACAAGACTCACGCTGAGGCTTATCTATCCATCTTCACTCCCACTGTAGAGCAGTATGAAGATCAAGACCAAGGATCACCAAGTATGTGTGTTTAAAGCATTTCTGATGTGCAAATATTCTCATCTAAGTAAAAGCTACTGAAATGTGCAAATATTCTTATCTAAGTAAAAACTACTTAAATGTGCAAATATTCTTATCTACTTAAAATAAAATCTGAAATGTGCAAATATTCTTATCTAAGTAAAAACTACTGAAATGTGCAAATATTCTTATCTAAGTAAAAACTACTGAAATGTGCAAATATTCCTATCTAAGTAAAAAGTACTGAAATGTGCAAATATTCTTATCTAAGTTTAAACTACTGAAATGTGTGCAAATATTCTTATCTAAGTAAAAACTACTGAAATGTGTGCAAATATTATTATCTAAGTAAAAACTACTGAAATATGCAAATATTATTATCTAAGTAAAAACTACTGAAATGTGCAAATATTCTTATCTAAGTAAAAACTACTGAAATGTGTGCAAATATTATTATCTAAGTAAAAACTACTGAAATATGCAAATATTATTATCTAAGTAAAAACTACTGAAATGTGCAAATATTCTTATCTAAGTAAAAACTACTGAAATGTGCAAATATTCCTATCTAAGTAAAAAGTACTGAAATGTGCAAATATTCTTATCTAAGTAAAAACTACTGAAATGTGCAAATATTCTTATCTAAGTAAAAACTACTGAAATGTGCAAATATTCCTATCTAAGTAAAAAGTACTGAAATGTGCAAATATTCTTATCTAAGTAAAAACTACTGAAATGTGCAAATATTCTTATCTAAGTAAAAACTACTGAAATGTGCAAATATTCCTATCTAAGTAAAAACTACTGAAATGTGCAAATATTCTTATCTAAGTAAAAACTACTGAAATGTGCAAATATTCTTATCTAAGTAAAAACTACTGAAATGTGCAAATATTCCTATCTAAGTAAAAACTACTGAAATGTGCAAATATTCTTATCTAAGTAAAAACTAATGATTTTGATTTGTTCTGGTGATCTGGGCAGAACAGACACTATTCAGTGTCTTTACACCTCTACAAGTTCTAATAACCCAAATCTAATTCATGGTGACATTTCATATGATCAAATAACAGACTTTTAATGCAGATTTCTCTATTTAAACTGGATTGGATAATGTGCAAGTGAATTACTGTGGTTTCACTATTATTAGTGGGGTATCAATTTTTCGTGGTTTTCGTGGGCAACATTGACCCAGGAAATTTGATACACCATGAAAAGGAAATTTAAAATTGATCTATATGTTGGAGACTTCAGAACCACGAATTTAAGAATCCACGAACTGATCCTTTTTCTTTCAACTTGGAAAATTGGTACCCACGAAAATAAATGAATCCACAGTATATTGCTACTTTTCCATATTGACCCTTTTTGTCAATTCTATTATAGTTCCACAAAGCTCAAATACCCAAAAGAGTCAAAACAAAGACAGACCACAACCCACCCCAAGCAGAGCAATGAGCAGAATTAGTCAAATGACAGCACAGACTAAAAATAGAAAATTCTCTTCAAACCAAGATCGAGATCTAACCAGAATTCAGCAGCATGTGTATGATAGGATGGAACATATAAAACCAAAGAAAGTCAGGATTGATGGCTTTAGACTTGGTGATGAGTCTTCTAATGGACCATTTGCATGGCAGATTACTACTCCTATCAAGTATGTATATGTCTGATGAAACCTGTCTTATCTGACTAAGTTTGGAACAGGAATTTGTTCAGTATAGACAGGTGTTGAGTTTGTAATGGTTCAAAATAAATCAATTGAAAAATAGGACTGAAAATCAGTTTGGTTTAGAAACGACTTTGGTTTTCTATTTCTGCTGCAGTGATAGGGATTAGGTGTGGCCACGGGCTATTTTACACATATAAATTTGAAGTGTCCCATAGAAATATGAAAATTTAAAAAGAACAATTGAAATTTTGAAAGAAATGGTAAAAAGACACAGCATCAAATCTAATTAATCCTAATCACTGGCCCTACTCCCCAAAATGTCATAGATTTTATTCAGTTTAAAGAAGAGAATCAATTGGCTTAAACATTTTATTTCTTGGATATTGTTTAAAGAGAAACAATTATGCATAAATAGTTTTATTCATAGTATATTTTTAAAAATAATTTCAGGGCATATCTGCAAAAGAAAATGGCCAGTCATCACATGCATGCAGAATTATTTGAAGCAGTGCATTGTGGGATATTACTGTGGTTACTAGATAGGTTTGTATTTGATGTATGGTACTGTTTTAAAAATTGGGTCAAAGACAGAAACAGATGGGTTTCTTTGAAAATTAAAGAAAGTCATAAAACAGGAGATAGATGTAAAAAAAATGAAGCCTTAAGAATATGAATATGCATGACATAAATTCACAATATAAATATTGAAGTAAAACAAAGCAAAGGAACAACACTTTAATTGCTGTTCTTCATTCTAAAATCACATCCTCGCATGATGCTGCATTTAATAAATTTATCAAGTTACCATGATTTATAATTGCTACAGCCGCTGTTTTGAGAAAGATTCCTCCCTCTCATCCATGGTTGCTTACCACTTCCTGGCCTAAAGATAACATATGTCTCTAAAATCCATTTTAAATCTTGCTCACAGTTGTGTTACTTTATTATTTTTTTAAAAATGCAGAAGAAAAATGATGATTTAATTGACAGAAAATATAATTTTCAATTTTTATCAATGGGCATGTTCATCATTCCCTTCTTAGGCAGCCAGGGTAGATTATGTTTTCTGGACAGAACGCGGGTGACCTCTGTTTTTATATGGGTCAATGATATTTTTAACAAATAAAGTTTACATTTGGAACAACCTAAGTTCGATATTATATCAATACGTCATTACCTAGGTTGTTCTTGTTCTGCCCCATGTGAGCGATATTTTTTTCCTACCTGGGGCTCCCTGAGTTTTAATGTTGAATGCAAGATTTAAGTTATAATATTTGAGATTTATCAACTAAATTATGTACAATTTTAGAGAAGCATACAAACCAGAGCTGACAATAGAGTTATACAAGCTGACACACAGCACAGCTGGATCACTGTACTCTATCATGGAGCAGAACAAAACACTCAGATACATATTTAAAGCTTTTGTAAATGTAAGTATTAATACCCCTGTAAACAATGCTTCAATGGTATATATGTCTGACTAGAGAGTTACACTAACTGATACAAAACATAGCTTGAGCAGTGTACTCTATCATGGAGCAGAATAAAACACTCAGATACATATTAAAAGCTTTCGTTAATGTAAGTACTCACATCCCTCTAAACAAAGCTTCAATGGTATATAGGAATCACCTTGCCAGTCTGACTAAAGAGTTACACTAACTGACACACAACACAGCTGGAGCATTGTACTCCAGTCTCCATCATGGAGCAGAATAAAACACTCAATAATAACAGATCCCTATAAATTACAAACTTTACATCAGATGTCAATGACCTTTACAGTATGACCTGATACAGGGATTTCACGAGAAATTATGTTTAAGAAAATAAAAACAATTTCAAAAATAAAAAAAAATAAATCAACTATTTTCCTTCAGTTTGATAAGATATAGATATTTCAATGAGAATATTTAGGAGTAAAATTGATTTCTGTATTCAAAGATTTATTCTTTGACAACTTATTTTGTTCTAGTTACAGGATGCTGGACCAATGAGAGAATATCTAGCCCTATATAGAGAATCATTTGTAAACCTGTTCCTTAGTGATTTGTAAGTTAGTCAATTGAAGAAGGCTAGGATAAATGTGTATCAAAGAATAATATTTTAATGTCAATAAATTGTTTTGATTAATTTTATAAGGAAAAGTGTTTCTTACTTAGATTAATAAATGTTTAGTACTAAAGACTTTAATTTGTTACAGAATATACATGTACAAAGAATTTATAAAAACTTTTTAAAAACCTAATAAATAGATAAAAATTATGTCAAAAATGTGTCCATCAGTGTCTGAAAAAAAATGTTAGTTTCATTAATTTGATGTGCAACACAGCACCACTGGGAAAGTTTTGCACCCCCTCTTCAACAAAATACTTAAAATTTCTAGGAATATAAAACATTCAAGTCTTTTGCTGCAATATGTTGCACCCTGTAAACTTTCTTGAAGTCCTATGCAAATGCACCCCCAGCCAGATAAACCTGCATACAGACCTAATTGCATTAAATATTTTTATGGCTGACCACGTATGTGGATTGGCAATATATAGTTTTACCCTTGTCTGTCTGTCCGTCCATCTGTAACACTTTGGTTAAGATCTTGGTTAAGGTCCATTACTCGAATACTAGATGTTGGGGGTCGATGATTTTTTACCACCACATGGGTCTTGAGTAGGGCTACACCACCCACTAGAAATTAGGTCACTGTGACCTATATTTTATGCATGAACGACTTCGGTTAAGTTCTTGGTTAAGGTCCATATTTTGGATACTAGATGTTGGGGGTCAATGATATTTCACTACTAGATGTGTCTTAGGTAAGGTGACACTATCCACTAGAGATTAGGTCACTGTGACCTATATTTTATGCATGAATAACTTTGGTTAAGTTCTTGGTTAAAGTTCATATCTCAGATACTACATGTTGATGGTCAATGGTATTTCACCACTAGATGTGTCTTGGGTAACATGACACCACCCAATAAAAATTAAGTCGCTGTGATCTATATTCTATGCATGAACAACTTTGGTTAAGTTCTTGGTTAAGGTCCATATCTTGAATACTACAGGTTAGGGGTCAATAATATTTCACTACTTGATGAGTCTTGGTAACATGGCACCACCCACCAGAAATCAGGTCACAGCGACCTATATTTTACACATGAACACTTTTGATCAATTTCTTGGTAAAGGTCCATATCCCAGGTAATACACATTGAGGGTCAATGATATTTCAAGAACGGGAGGGCCATCCTGTGGCTAATAGACACATGTTCTAGTGAGACCCCGCGCAACCAAGTTGTGAAGGGTATAATGTTTTTGACTGGTCGGTCCGTCCGTCTGTCTGTGATCAAATTTTTCGTAACAGATATCTCAGCTATTATTAATCCTATGCTTTTGATATTTGGTATGTAGCTTCAGGTGGGGGTCCCATATGGTGGGATGCGTTTTCGAGTCTGTCGATTATCTACTTCCTGTTAAGCCAGCCGACTTACACTTTTTTCACTAAATTTTCATGGTTGAAAATTTTCGTAACAGATTTCTCAGCAACTATTAATTGCAGGTATTTGATATTTGGTATATAGCTTCGGGTAGGTGTCCCATATGGTGGGATTCGTTTTCAGGTCTGTCGATCATCTACTTCCTGTTAAAAGAGCTGACAAAAATTTTTTCACTAAATGTTCAGGGTTGAAAATTTTTCGTCACATATTTTTCAGCAACTATTAATTGTAGGCTTTTAATATTTGGTATGTAGCTTCAGGTAGGGGTCCCATATGGTGTGATACATTTTCAGGTCTGTCCATCAGCTACTTCCTGTTAAACGAGCCGACTTAGATTTTTTTCTTTAGTCACATATTTCTCAGCAACTATTAATTGTAGGCTTTTAATATTTGGTATGTAGCTTCAGGTAGGGATCTCATATGGTGGGATACATTTTCAGTTCTGTCGATCAGCTACTTCCTGTTAAACAAGTTTTAGATTGTTTTCACTTAATTTTAAAGGTTGAAAATTTTCGTCACAGATTTCTCAGCAACTATTAATCATAGGCTTTTGATATTTTGTACTTAGCTTTAGGTAGGAGTCCCATATGGTGGGATACATTTTCAGATTTGTCACTCATTTTCTTCCTGTTAAACAAGCCGACTTGGAAAGACAACAACTCTGACTTTTTTTATTCCGAACTCGAAATAGATATTCTCTGTCCATTATGTCGACGTGTGGGGTATGTGAGCGTGCTCACTAAGGTTCTTTCATTCTTCATGTTTTCTAGATATGAGAGAAGCAATGAGCAGTTGACAGTGGCCCGTGTAGCAGTCTCACAGATGGATGATCTGATGCCCAGCCATTTTGTACAGTTTGGGTCTTATGATCATGTTCAAGTGGTATGCATAGATTTTTATTACCTGGTGATACAAGTTGATAGACATTACATTTTTGGCCGGATTTCACGGAGTGAAAAATCCGGGTTATAAAATGGTGAATGTCGAGCGGGAAATTTTTCGTAACAGTTTTCTCAGCAACTACTTATCACAGTCACTTGATATTTGGTATACAGCATCGGGGTGGGGTCCCATAACGTGGGATACGATTTCAGGTCTGTCGCTCACCTTCTTCCTGTTTAACCAAATCCAGCCATTTTTGACTTTGACAGATTTTTATTTTTTTTGTGTGTGTCCATCAGTCTGTCAGTGATCAGGTTGACCTTTGCATTTTAGCTGATTTTTCACAAACTTTAATGGGATCTTCATGAAATTTTGTACACTTATTGCTATAACAAGAATAACACACAGTAGCAAAAAGGCAATTCTAACAAATACTTGCAAGGTAACAATCAGTGTCTAAGAGAAACACTTGCTTGAACAAACTGTATAAACCAAAAAGTTTGTCCTAAAGATTCTGACATTTTCACTATCTTTGTACAAAATCATAGCTTTTTACAAGCACTTTTTTGTGTTGCTTGATGAAGTATTTGCACTTGCACTTGAATATCTTTTTATTACAGACATTAAAGACATTAAAGAATCTGAACTGGTACTGCATGACACTTTTACTTCAATTGTCAGAAGATAGTTTAAATAGATGTCCTGAATTTAAGGTAGGAATATCCCTAAATTGGAACCGGAAACCTAATAGAATGTTCAATATAGTAATATTTTAGATAAAAGACAAGTTCCAATAAGTATTTTTATACCCCCCCCCTCTTGAAAAGTGGGAGGTATAAAGTGATAGATGCGTCTGACTGAGTGTCTGTCCATCCCTCCCTTTGACGTCAGTGTACCTAAACCCTTTGATGGATTTTCATGAAACTTTCATACAATCTTTGTGACATAATGTAGATATGCACCTCTTATTTCAAAATTAATCAAAATGATTTTTTGGGGTTTCTTAGAGCAAAACATGGACTTAGCTGTTCAACATTAAGGGGTACCCATCCCTTATCCAAAATTTATCTTAAACACCCGTGAGTCAATGGATTTTCATAAAACTTTCACACAGTATAAATGTGCATCTTATATTCTAATATATGATCAGAATGATTTAAGGCTCTCAACTTCCAATCATGGACTTACCTATTTGACAAAAAGAGGTAACCATCTCTTATCCATAACTCTTCCTTAACCCCTCAATTGATTTTCATAGACATTATTACACAATCTTTGTTACATTATGTAGATGTGCATCTTCCATTTAAAATTTCTTCTGATTGATGTTTGGGGTATTTACCTGTGAACTGCTGCTCAAAGTTTTTGTATTTTAATTTTATTTCTATTTGTTGTACATGTAAGTACAAAGAATTTTTTCTTAGGGTAAAACAAAATATAATGTGGACAATTTCTATTTTTTCATATGTAAATATTCTACCATATTATAAGATTTTTTTTTATGTAGAACATAGTTTATGAGTGAATCCCTGTATCAACATGTATACATAGATTAATTTCTTAAAAATAATATAGTTACTACATGTATAATATCTGTCACATAATGTCTTTTGATATATGAAGGTATACCCGGATTGCGAGTTTCAAAATAGCTGCCCATTTAACCCTGATTTTACTGGAAAACTTGTACTTACTCTCTGATAAATGAAATAAGCAAACCTGTTCCTTTCTCTCTATACCCTAGGAAATGTTTTTAACTTTCTGAAACCATTACAAATTTACGAATTTGATGTTTTATTTGATTTTCTTTCATTTTTTCTTGAAATTAATCGGTAAACATCTTGCTTCCATTGCTCCTCATATTCTGATGTCAGATCTTCCTCGGTTGACCTTTGACATTTGGACATTCTAATATCTGAATGTTCCGGAATGGATGAACTCTCAATTGGTCTATTGTATAGGAATATTTGTTACAGGGTAATAAATACATGTATAAGGATTAATTTTTACAATTCTTTCACGATATATTTTAGGACATAATGATAACCATGAAAGCGACCTTCCCAGATGTGATACCACAACCTGTGACAAGGCAGAGAAACAGGAAAGATCCAGCTGTAAGTTTGTGATTAGCGGGAGGAATTTTGATATTGCCATGCCTACAATAGTAGAGGGCATAGTCTGTCAATTCATCCATCTATCTGTTCAACAAAACAAATCAACTTTATCATCAGGTTTAAGTTATTTTGGCTTGAATAAAGAGTGTCTTCATCATGAAAAGTAGTTTGGTTCAGCAAACATTTTTTCATGATAGAATTTTATGCACATATGCCTGAGGGTATGATAAAAACAAAATTATCATAAAATTATCAACTTCAAGGTTCAATCATTGTATAAAACAGGACATGTTGTCAGATGGGCCATCATATAAAAGATACTGTAAACTGGAAAAAATTTTGTGTTTTTTTTGTTGACATTGGCTGTCTATCAACATATCTGGTAAGCAAAACTTCTCCTAGACCACTAAATAGCTTTCGACCAATCTTTACACCAAGGAATTACATCATAAAAAAATGTGTGTGAAAAAAAAAGTATTGTGTCAGGGGAGATAATTGGGATTTATGTTCAAAATAGAATTCAATAGCTAACAGAGTATCCTTTTGTATGCGAAATAAAAAATCCTAATTATTTTTGTGCTCTTTTCTTAGTGTAAAGTTAGGATTTATATTATAAAAACTAGTGCTTGCCTCTTGTGACTCATATTACCAGTATTTGATAGCTGCACAAAAGAATTGATGTATCACAAACAGTATACCCTATATGGTACTAGATCTCTACAACTGGTTTTGTGTTTCATTTTCAGGGACTGGATCTTGAGACTGATGTTGTCCATGGTTTGGAAGATGACAATATAATGAAACATGAAAAACTAGGTATATTTTATACTGTAAAACAGAATTTTTTTTAGAGGTTTATTTTTGGCAAATTTTACACTATTGATATGCTTGTTAAAAGACTGGTTTTGCATAAAAAAATATTAATATGATATCATAGATTTGCCAAAATAACCTTGTGAATGCATTTTTTAACTTTAAATTTAAGCTGTGGCCTTGGTGGCGGACTGGTCCAAGGGGCTGGTTTAAGTAGCATGCTAATGGTAACTTGTCAATTAGGTTCATCAATTACCTGTCCAATGTCGGTGGTATCCTCCAGGTACTCCAGTCTACACCACCAATAAAATTGCCCCCCCCCCCCCCGTCTTTATGGTCCTGGTGCATTGAAAAAGGCATTAAACAACAACACACACATAATTCAAACCACACAGAATATTCCTTTTAACAATGCATTGTATTTGGATAAAAGATATAATATAAGAAGTTATTCAAATGGAAATAAAAATTGATATTCACAGAAGTTAAATTATTTTTACAAGAACAATAGAAATTTTAAAAACATATATAAAAATCACATTTACATATTTGTATCTTGGAGGTGAGAAGCACCATTTTAATTGAGTAGCTTTGGTGGGGGTGTTTTCACAATGCTATTGCAATTGCTATTACATTGCAAAAAAAAAATGAATAAGATTCAAAAAGTGGTAGTGCTAACAAAAAAGTGGCATTCCTCAGATGCTCCAGAAGAGAAATCGACCATTCTGTATGTCTAATTTGCATCGAAAAGGTTATAAAATCATAACATTCACGAATGTTTATTTTATTACAGTTATAAATGTAGAAGAATGTGAAGCCAGAGATTCGGCTCCCAGGTCTATCACGAGAGAATCAGTCTACCTCAGGGTATGTAAGGTTTAATCTTTTAGGGTTTATGTTTCATGAAAGTTTGTTGCAGGTAAGATGCATTCGTGTGTAAAAGTTTGAAAGGAAAAGACAAAATCATTTGAGAACTTTTGTAAAACCTCACAATAAAATATTCTTTGAATCTGACTTGCAGGATATTGGTTTCTTTACTTTTAGCCAATACACAAACAAGTGCAAAATGAGTTTTAATAAAATATGCCTATTGTGCACGTTAGTTTCAACATAGTTACAGCAGACCTGTTTACATTTACATTTTGGCTGTATTTTTTATGGTGGATGGGGGTGAATTTAAAGCAATCTACAACCTATGAATCAATAGGGGTTTTGCCAGTTTTTGGCCCTAATTTCTAGACCAGAAAAGGGGGATCCCATAAATCAATCCCATGCATTTCTTTTAGGTAAAGAACAATGTTATAAAATTTCAATGCACTTGTCAACTAGAATAAAAGTAATCATGTGAACAAACCAATAAGTAACATTTTTGGGACTCAAATTTCAAAATCAAAAATGGGGGACTCTAAAATCAATCCCATTCTTTCATGGTAAGAAAACTTCACTGTAAAATTTAAAAGCAAATGGATATCTAGAACCAAAGTTATTTTACATACACTATAATTAACAGACAACAAGGACGACACTGACAATGATGACAACGACAGCATCATACCATTATACGTCCACAAAACTATTTATAGGACAAAAGAGACACGTTTGAATCTTGCTAGTGTAAATACATGTCAGAGTTAGTTACTGGTGATTTCTTTCCACCTAACCTGTACCTGAGATTTGTTACTATATTAAGACATTTTGTTTATTTTTAGTACATGATAGACACTCACCTGGATGAATCCTGGCATAAATACATGTCTGAGTTGGTAACAGGTGATTTCTTTCCACCCAATCCTTACCCAGGGCTTGTTTCTATATTTAGACAGAATGCAATGAGGTAAGTTGTAGGACCAGTATAATGAAACCAGTCTAAATTAGAAAATAAGAAATTATGTTTCTATGAAGTTAATTTCTTGCTTTCAGAAATAAATTTTGCGTTTTTGTGGTCTGATATCTTACATAATAATAATTAATGAAATAATGAGCCTTTTGCACATGGGAATATTTTGAAATTTTGTGACCCTGTATTAGGTGAGTTTTTATGTTTGCTGTAAAAAGACTATAAGAATCTAACACCGGTGTTAGATAAGGAAATCTCCGACACCCCGAGGGTAAGATTTCAAGTCTGCAACGAGGCTCTGCCGAGTTGCAGATGTAAAGAAATCTTACCCAAGGGTGTCGGAGATTTCCTTATCTTGCCCTTATCATCGGTGTTTGATTATTTTTCTCACTAAACCCGTAAATTGTACTACGTGGATTTGTTTACAAAACATAGCGTATGACGTAAACAATAGAGTTACGTCCCTTGGAAACTGCACGAGGCTATCTCACATGGGGTGGTGTGAGACAGAAAAATCTCACACCGCTAAAAATAGGAACTGTCCTGTCCAAAAAGTGAGAAAATATCATGTCAAGTAGATATGAATAACAAAACATCCAGAAAAAAACCCTAACAACTTTAAAATTGACAATATAAGATAAGATTAGACAGGTTTAATCTGAGACACTCCCATTACAATGTATCTTTAAATATTTCACAAGGTAAAATTGATTTGAAAATGGTTAATACATGAATTGAAACAGTTTTTCCCATTGTTTTATTGTTTGAAAATTAAAATCAAACTAGATTTTCCTGTGGGTCACACATGTGCTTAATTTCATACCAAATTTCAAAGGAAAAGCATTAAAAGACACTGAAAGTTCAGGAAATCAAGAATGTCTTACTGGACTTTGAAGGAAAAATCAGCTCATAGTACTAAAAAACTGACTTCTTTACGATTATTGTGGGAATACCAGCTTCTGAAAATTTGAAAACAATAACAGTTGTGGTATTTTTGCAAGAAAATGGTTAAAGATACCAAATGGCAAGCCTTTTGCATAGTATCTCTGAATTTTTAAAGTGAATCCATGATTTCTTTACAGTCAAGCTGTGTGCAATGCTTTTCTTGTATATTTTGTATTCAGACTTTTCCACTTAAGATCTCAATCCATGAAGTAGTCTTATGTTAATTCTTTCAGTTGGTTAATTTCTTTTCTCTTGTTTTCAGGATGGATTTATGTTTTGAGAGAGACTCTGTTATAACAGAAAATGTTATAAACAGCAATGTTCAGTTAGTAGATAAAGAAAACTTCATTTTCAGCATTCCTGGAATTGAAGCATATGGTAATGATCTTTTTATTTTTTTATAAAAAAATGCTCTCTGTATTAAAAGATTTTCTGTTATTAGTTGAGGCTTAAAATGAATGTGTAGAGAAAGCATTGTGGCGAGAAACCCTTTCTGTCATCTTTTCTTTTATTAAACTATTGATGAAAGTAAAATGATATGTATAGTTTTTTTTTTCATTTCTCTATCTGTTCTTTCATTCATTACAATTCGGGTAAAATAAATTTCCTGAAAACTGTAAGTTGATCTTACATTAAATTTGTACAACGTACAAGGTTTGTTTTTGAGCACAGCGGATTGGAAAGATTAATATCACTAACACCTTTTCAGGTGGCCTCAATTTTCTTTCCTTTTTTGATTATAATTTAATTAAAAGTGTTCATCATGTCAATAAAGAGGTACAATTGGGATATTTTGTTCTTATTCAAAATACATTATGAACAAAAAAATAATGTACCAAAAAAACTACACTATCTTCAACCAAAAAATCTAGGTCCTACTATAATTTATTTGTCCTGATAATGTGTTGTATGTGCTGGACAGGATTTTTCAAATTTTTATATTAGATCTTATTATCATCAAAAACAGTAATAAACACCATAAAACTAATCAATTCCTCACGATAAAGTCATAATTCGAGTAATTAGGATCAAATATTGCCGCTTCCGTCGATCGAGAAAATGAGATAGGCATCACGTGACCTGCTGACATAATATGGGCCAGATAGTGATCTGCTAGTAATATTTTACTATGCAACAAGTAGCGGTGGTATCGTTTTATAGTTGCTTAAATGAATGGCATTGAAGAAAATTCCCATATAAAGTATTCAATTTGAGTCATGAAAATTAAAAATTATTGAGATTCCGAAAATTTCAGTTGCAAACAAGCTCTGATATAGAGCACCAAGAATGTCTGTCCAAGCAGGAACATTTTAAAACGTGTTTATTTAATGTTCCTAGTCCAAGTGAATGTCAATATTTTACTTCCATGATCCTAAGTTTTTTTTTTGTTATTATTTATTCTTGTGAACTAAATTATTATAAGTTTTTATTTAAAGTTGCATATGCCTATATATATTTATATTTACTTAATTTCCATCAAATTATAGTCTGTTCATCTCCAGCTGAAGTGCTGTTTATAAATAGCGGCAGACCAAAAAAGTCGACCTACATCAGGCTCCAGGTTTCTTTTAGCAAAATCACAAAAGACCATAAATCATTAGTTTAGCTAAAAATGTGTATAGAAATGGATCTAAAAACTTTTTATGCGTAATAATAAGTGTGCTTTTGTTGGTTGAACTGATGCAGATTCTTGTAAGATTATCATTTTCGTTTTCGTCGCGGACCGACCAACCGACTCTTATGAACAAAACAATGTCCCTTATAATACGTGAAATTCTCATTTTGCAGGTCTTCTCCTTAATTCTCACACTTCTTTTTATACAAGTACGTTAACAGTCAAAAAGAACCTCTTAACCAATAATCATTGTTTACCGTCCTTCTGATTTTTAAAATAATCTATGCTTGTTCGGAAAAAAATCTAATTTAAAAATTGTGTTCAAATCACCTAAATAAAAAAAATATCTCAAGCATAAAGTACCCTTCATCTCCGTCATATGAATTCATAAAGTATATAATGAAGATAAGCAAATACTATTCATCCATTTTACTTGAATGTCGATCATTGAGTAACTTTTATAAAAAAGCAAGTAAGCTAGTATACGGTAAGCACGAGTCATTTATAGATATTATACTAGTAAAGCCAATATGACCCTGTTCTGCTACTGTAGTGTAAAGTTGTGGTTTTTTTTTGAATTGCCGTTTCTTTAGCGTTGGTTGTGTTGCGTACACTACTTCACATCTCTTTATCGTCTATTTAAAAAAATGTTATCATTCCAATATTTTAATGTGAATTTGATAGCGCAACATTTTATTCTTAGTATAAATCTAGACTCAAGAAAAAATATTCAACATGCCTACTGTCTGCCGGGTTTCAGGTAAACAGAATCTAACAAAATTGAATAATTTGACGTGCGCTTCTATTGGTATGTTAATAATCACTTAATTAATTTATGATGCAAATCCCCAATTAACATCGGTGTGATTATTGGCCGTGTACTTTCCACTGGGTGGATGTAACACCTGTTGTCAATTAACGGTGCTTTGCCAGGTGCGACACCCAGTACCGCACTCCCCGTTTGATCACTGAACCTTGAACGACTACATGCAAGAAATACCTGTACATTTTTGTACATGCAGCTTCTATCAACATTGAGCGATGTAATAAACAAACCATGACCACATGTAGCTAGAATCATAGACCTGTATATTAGAAATAGAATACGAAATTCGGGATGTTGATTATTAAATGAATGCTATTAATTGAGTAATTGCTGCAAAGAAGTATAAGAGGGACATGAAGCTCTAAATCAGACTTTAAGGGCCCTGCCCTGGTTTGTTTGAATACCGCAAAGTCTGCTTACAGCTGCTAGAGAGTAAACGTTCTCGACCTGTCAAACTATTCTCTTTTATAAATGCACAGAGCAAAGTCTATGTTTTGCCGCGACGGCAATTAAGTTCAACCTACCAAAAAAACACAAATTACGGGAAAGTGAAAACAAAAAAAAAGTTTCACATTTCTATCGGTTATTGCAACCAAATGCATAATAATAAGGCATGTTGTTAAAAAAACGGTCATTCAAAGGTTGTCATACGATTCGATAACTATGTATTTACTGTGCTACTGATTTACTGTATATCAATTATAGCAAGTGGCCCTTATGACGTCAAGCCTCGTTTTGGATTCAATTGCCGATAATTTTTTGCATATTTCAGAGGCCATAAATAATTACCTAAAAAGTGGTGTTAAAAGGTGTAAATCAACAAAACTAAGTTGTAAGATATATTTAATCATATTTTTTTATCATAATACAAAAAAGTGAAAAATCGTGTCCAGTCTCCTTTAAGAATAACAAAGACAACAATATTAAAAAAAAAACAAAACAAGAATATGTCCAAAAGACATAATGCCCCATCTTGCAACATTTGATACAGACGGACAAACGGTTCTGAACACTAAAATTAAATAATTCCAACAAATATGTGTCAAGCAGGCCATCAGCATCTTAGGAGATGTATTTGTTTGTCACATGAAAAAAAACAACATGTTTTTATGCCCCGCCTATGAAAGTAGTGGTGCATAGTTAGTGTTCAGATCTATTGTCAATCGATACCAAATGTTACGAGATGGGGCATTATGTCTTTTGGACACATTCTTGTTTTTTTTTCAAATTTGTAAAAAGTATTGCACTACGTTTGTCTGTGTCTTTCATAACTGAAATCAATTGTTCATGTTCTATTTTTAGGAACACCCAGTGCCTTGTGTGTCCTTGACACTGCTATTTATATCAATCTCAGCCAGATAATGTCTTTGTTTACACAACAAAATTATGTTCAAAGAAAGGGTCCATACAGGGTTAGTATTAAGTTTTAAGGCAATAGATCATGAAATTATTCTGAAATTAAGAAACAAAATTTAACAAAATTTAACAACCTTACAATTATGAATATGCGAGTACATGCTTGCATTTGACATTCAAACCCACGGATTCTCAGGTAGGAAAAATGTAACTCACATGGGGCAGAACGAGAACAGCCTGGGTAATGACATAGTATGTAACATAATATGTAACCTGTAGGTTGTTCCGAATGTACGCTTTTATTTTTTACAAAGATCATTGACCCATACAGAACAGAGGTCACCTGTGTTCTGTTATATATTTCAACCCGAGAAAAAATAATTTACCCAGGCTGCCTAGGAAGGGAATGTTGAACGTGCCCCATGTTTATGATTGCTTTCTACATGGATACCAAATGACAGTTCGTTAGAGTTAAAATGTAGAAAAAGTAAACACATGAAACAGTTGAGGTTAACATGTTTCAAATATGTAAAAGATAAAACCTTTATGGGCTTCATGAAAAACTTACATGCACTTTATGATGTTAAGCACTGTTAAAATATTTTTAAAATGAACAATGGATATTAATTGCATTTAGCCTTTACAAGGATGATTAATCTTTTCAGAAAGAAACATTTTAAATTTATTAGTCTGACAATCTTTTAGATTTTTTTGTCTTTTGCTTAAAAAAGGAGAGGAATTATATGAAGTTAGTTACAACTTGCCTTTCCTTAATTATGCCTATTACTTGAATTTTTAGATAGTTTTGGAAAACCACTGGTGAAATACAAATTTTTAAATAGTTTTGGAAAACCACTGGTGACATTAAAATTTTTAGATAGATTTGGAAAATCTCTGGTGACATACAAATTTTTAGGTAGTTTTCAAAAATCACTAGTGGCATACAAATTTTTAGATACTTAAGGAAAATCTCTGGTGACATACAAATTTTTAGATAGTTTTGGAAAACCACTCGTGACATACAAATTTTTAGATAGTTTTGGAAAACCACTCGTGACATACAAATTTTTAGATAGTTTTGGAAAATCACTAGTGACATACAAATTTTTGGATAGTTTTCAAATATCACTAGTGACATACAAATTTTTGGATAGTTTTCAAATATCACTGGTGACATGCAAATTTTTAAATAGTTTTCGAATATCACTGGTGACATACAAATTATGTCTCCCCCCACTTTTGTGGGGAGACATATTGTTTTTGTCGTGTCTGTCCCTCTGTCCGTCACAAAGTTTGTCAGCGCAATTCCTCTGAAACTACTGAACCGAATTCAACAAAACTTGGTATATAGGAAGGACACCATATGTAGTTGTGCATATTACCAGGAAATTTTGATCCTCAAATTTTTGTGGGAGTTATGGCCCTTTGAACTTAAAAATTTGCTGAAAATCCTCATTTATCATCTTGTCAGCGCAACTCCTCTGAAACTACTGAACCGAATTCAACGAAACTTGGTTTATAGGAAGGACACCTTATGTAGTTGTGCATATTACCAGGAAATTTTGATCCCCAAATTTTTGTGGGAGTTATGGCCCTTTGAACTTAGAAATTTGCTAAAAATCCTCATTTTTCATCTTGTCAGGGCAACTCCTCTGAAACTACTGAACCGAATTCAACGAAACTTGGTATATAGGAAGGACACCATATATTGTTGTGCAATTACCAGGAAATTTTTATCCTCAAATTTTTGTGGGAGAAATGGCCTTTTGAACTTAGAAATTTCCTGAAAATCCTCATTTATCATCGTGTCAGCACAACTCCTCTGAAACTACTGAACTGAATTCAATGAAACTTGGTATATAGAAAGGACACCATATGTTGTTGTGCATATGACCATGAAATTTTGATCATCAAATTTTTGTGGGAGAAATGGCCCTTTGAACTTGGACATTTTTGGGGAAACGGGGGGAGACATCGTTTTTGTAGGCAAAAACAAACTTTAATTTTTAGATAGTTTTCGAATATCACTGGTGACATACAAATTTTTAGATGGTTTTCGAATATCACTGGTGACATACAAATTATTAGATGGTTTTCGAATATCACTAGTGACATGCAAATTTTGAGATAGGTTTCGAATATCACTGGTGACATACAAGTTTTTAGATGGTTTTCGAAAATCAATGGTGACATAAACATTTTTAGATAGTTTTTGAAAATCACTGGTGACATACAAATTTTGAGATAGTTTTGAATATCACTGGTGACATACAAATTTTTAGATAGTTTTCGAAAATCAATGGTGACATAAACATTTTTAGATAGTTTTTGAATATCACTGGTGACATACAAATTTTTAGATAGTTTTCGAATATCACTGGTGACATACAAATTTTTAGATGTTTTTTTTTAATATCACGGGTGACATGCATATTTTTAGATAGTTTTCAAATATTACTGGTGACATACAAGTTACCAAGTACATGTATGTATTATAACTTTTTAAAAAGAATCCATTATTGATTTAGAAGAATTAATAATTGTCCAACATAGTCAAAATGTTACAAATTGCTTTGATTTGAAATTGTATTTCAATTTTTTTTTTCATCTCGCTTATAGGTTGGTATCTGCCTTGCTTTAAGTGGACCAAGCATTCTTTATGGAAACATGCAGCCATATTTAAACGAGGTAGAATTGCATGAGCATTGTTATATAATGGGACCACCTGGCTGTCAAGGGGAAGCAATCCAATTGTTTGCCATGATTGGTAGGTTTTGGCTAAATGATATTAATATTGTCTTTGAAAAAGTTGATTTTAGAACAGAATTGTTCTTAATATTTAGCAAATTATGTATTCTTTAACTTTGAATAATGAACATTGAAATTGCTTCAAAATTTCAAATGATACATTTTCGTCATATCATTAAAAAATGTAAGAAATAGAATCTGCTGAACATTTGTTTTTTGTATAGCTAAATACAGCCTGTACAAGGTTGATTTCCAGTTAGCATATCATAATTTCATAAATTACCAATTTTTATGCCCCATCTACAAAAAGTCAAGTTCATTTGGATATAATGTATTTTGGACATATTCTTGTTTAATTTTATTTTATTTGTAAATTCTGATGTCTTTTGGACATTTTTTGTTTTATTTTATTTTATTTATAAATTATTTTAATTTACCAGTTCAAACCTACATGGTTGACCTGATTCAGAAGAACATTATACCTGTGTCTGGGATATACTTTGGAGAGAACCAGAACCGCTGGACATGGGAGGATGTTCTTACAATGAGGGCTGGATTTATATCAGAGTTTGTAACGGTCTGTGCCAGGAAAGAACCAATTTTCATGAAGGTAATGTTTTGCTATAATATGAAAATAAAGCATTCTTGTATTATGTGGAATTGTTATTTCAAATGCATGTTGTTAATGTTCACAAAAACTATTGTCTGCTGGAATATGCAATGTAATCTCAAAATTGTCCTAAAAATAGCTGAAATTTAGACCGTTCCTCAAAAAAACAAAGCCTATAAATTTAGATATGGGTAAATCTAATGAAAAAAAAACCAGTTTGATTTGATAAATTATTTCTATTTAATACATGTAGATTATTTTTTTTTAACATGAGTAAACAAAGTTGTTTTTCTACATCTATTTCAGGCCTTTGTTTTAATGGACCAATGGAGATATGTGCCTGTCAGGAAATATTTTTTACTTCACTTTATGACAGATGATGAAGTAGAGTGAGTATAACTTGCCCTTTCAAAATGTCTGGCCTTTGGTCTTGGTCCCTGGCCCTGGTGCCACAAGATTTTAAAAAAATACTCAAGGTGTCTTGGGGCTATGAGAATTCTACTAAAGATTTATTTCCTTTTTAGCTCACCTGGACCGAAGGTCCAGGAGAGCTATTGCCATCACTTGGCGTCTGTCGTCATCGTCTGTCGTCGTCTGTTAACAATTTTTCAAAAATCTTCTCCTCTGAAACTACTGAACAGAATTCAATAAAACTTTTTATGATTGATTCTTAGGGTGTCCTGCACCAAACTTGTGTTTAAATTTTTGATTTGTCAAAAAACATGGCCGCCATGGATAAAATAGACCAGGGGGGTCAGACTACTGTTTTTGGCTTGTAATTCAAAAAGTATAAGAGATAGATGAAATCTGATGACACCCTTCTGCTTCATGATCAAAAGTTCTACTAAATTTTCAATTTGATCAAAATTGTGAGATGACCCCTTATAGGGGTTACAGCCCTTTAAAGGTGAAAAATAGCATTTTTTCATGTTTTTGCCCTATAGTATGAAAACTATTGCAGATAGAGAAAAGCTGTTGCTTGCTTAAATGTTCAGCTCATTTAGCTCTACAAAAGTCTCCATAGGGTCGAAGTTGTCAGATGATCCCTTATAGGCGTTACAGCCCCTTAAAGGCGTAAAATAGAGTTTTTTGGCCTATAGAATGAAAAGTATTGCAGAAAGAGAAAAGCTGTTGCTTGCTTAAATGTTCAGCTCATTTAGCTCTACAAAAGTCTCCATAGGGCTATGTTGTCAGATGACCCCTTATAGGGGTTACACCTCCTTTAAGGTGAAAAATAGTGTTTTTGGCCAATAGAGTGAAAACTATTGCAGATAGAGAAAAGCTGTTGCTTGCTTAAATGTTCAGCTCATTTAGCTCTACAAAAGTCTCCATAGGGTCCATGTTGTCAGATTTCAAGGTGAAAAATACTGTTTTTGGCCTATAGAATGAAAACTATTGCAGATAGAGAAAAGCTGTTGCTTGCTTAAATGATCAGGTCATTTAGCTGTACAAAAGTCTCCGTAGGGTCGAAGTTGTCAGATGATCCCTTATAGGGGTTACAGCTTCTTAAAGGCGAAATAGTGTTTTTTGGCCTATAGAATGAAAGGTATTGCAGATAGAGAAAAGCTGTTGCTTGCTTAAATGTTCAGGTCATTTAGCTCTATAAAAGTCTCCATAGGGTTGAAGTTGTCAGATGATCCCTTATAGGGGTTACAGCCCCTTAAAGGCGAAAAATAGTGTTTTTTGGCCTATAGAATGAAAAGTATTGCAGATTGAGAAAAGCTGTTGCTTGCCTAAATGTTCAGCTGATTTAGCTCTACAAAAGTCTTAACAGGGTTGAAGTTGTCATATGACCCCTTATAGGGGTTACAGCCCCATAAAAGTAAAAATAGTGTTTTTGGCCTATAGAATGAAAACTATTGCAGATAGAGAACAGCTGTTGCTTGTTTAAATGTTCAGTTCATTAAGTTCTTAAAAAGTCTCCATAGAGTTGGCGCTGTCAGATGACTCCTTTTAGGGGTTACGGCCCTTAAAATAACATTTTGCATGTTTGTGGCCTTCATAATGAAAATTATTGCTGAAAGAGAAAAGCTGTTGCTTGCTTAAACATATAGTTCATTAAACTCTACATAAGTCTTCATAGGGTCGAAGTTGGCAGATGATCCCTTAAAGAGGTTATGGCCCTTTAAAGGTGAAAAATAGTGTTTTTTGCTTATAGAATGAAAACTATTGCAGATAGAAAAAAAAGCTTTTTCTTGCTTAAACATTTAGCTATCCAAAAGTCTTCGTAGGGTTGACATCAAGACCAGGTGAGCGATTCAGGCTCCTGGGAGCCTCTTGTTTGCACATTGATAGACCTTTCTGCATATATAAAAAATATCAATAAAAAAGAGGGGATCTTTACTGTTCATTTTAGAGCTCTAGCAGCTTTTTAAGAAATTGCAAAGTTTTAATATTTTATATAGGATATATAGGGAGAAAAGCTATAGAGGCACCTGAATAAGAATTCCTACTATATAATCAGCTAAAAATTGGAAGGAAAGTTCCTTTTCTAAAGCTCTTCGAAATTGTATGAAAAAAAAACATAGGGTCATAGTTCATTTTTTCGAGATATTCATGGAAATTGAAAATTTTCCTATCCATTCTCTATAAATTATCTCTAAAGGATTGAAAAGTTATTTGCTGTATTGGGATTGCTCCTTATTTGATAAAATATATTATAATATATAGTTTTTGTCTGCCATGTCCAGTTAGTTAATCAATTTTATACAAAATACCAATATCTGCAAAAAGATCTGAGAATATTCTCAACTCAATGTATGACTATCTGACTTTCTGAGAATTTTCTCAGACTTTAGAACATTTTTATACGACCGCAAAAAATTTGCGGACGTATTATGGTATGATGCTGTCGTCGTCGTCGTTGTCGTTGTCGTCGTTGTCGTCGTTGTCTGTTAACTTTTTAGTGTTTCCACAATAACTTTAGTTCCAGTTATCCGATTGCTATGAAACTTTACAATGATGTTCCTTACCATAAAAGGATGCATGGGATTGATTTTGGGGGTCCCCCCATTTTTCGTTTAGAAATTAGGGGCCAAAAAAGGGCCAAAAATACTACTTTTTTTGTTTGTTTCCACAATAACTTTAGTTCTAGTTATCCAATTGCTATGAAATTTGACAGTGATGTTCCTTACCATACAAGGATGAATGGGATTGATTTTGGGGGTCCCCCCTTTTTTGGTTTCGAAATTAGGGGCCCAAAAGGGGAAAAAAATTCAAATATTTTACTTGTTTCCACCATAACTTTGGTCCTAGTTGGCCTATTGCTGTGAAATTTGTCAAGAATGTTTCTTACAATAAAAGAATGAACCTGATGAATTTTTGCGCCCCCCTTTTTCTCCGTTGTGTAATTAGGGGCCAAAAGGGGCCATAATAAAAACTTTTTTATTTGTGGTCCGATTTTGAATTTTTTTTTTACATGTATGTTCTTGTCAAATAGCGGATACAAAATTAAGAATTAATTTTTGCGACCCCCCTTTTTCCCCCTATTACGTAATTAGGGGCCAAACGGGGCCAAAATCGAAACTTTTTTATTTGTGGTCCGATTTTGAAATTTTTTTTTGCAAGTTTATTTTTGTCAAGTAGCGAATCCAAATTTGAGAATTTATTTTTGCGACCCCCACCCCTTTTTCACCTGTTACGTAATAAGGGGCCAAAAGGGGCCGAAATTGAAACTTTTTTATTTCTGGTCCGATTTTGAAAAATTTTTTTGCATGTTTGTTCTTGTCAAATAGCGGATACAAAATTAAGAATTAATTTTTGCGACCCCCCCTTTTTCCCCTTATTACATAATTAGGGGCCAAATGGGGCCGAAATTGAAACTTTTTTATTTCTGGTCCGATTTTGAAAATTTTTTTTGCATGTTTGTTCTTGTCAAATAGCGAATACAAAATTAAGAATTAATTTTTGCGACCCCCCCTTTTTCCCCCTATTACGTAATTAGGGGCCAAATGGGGCTTTTTTATTTGTGGTCCGATTTTGAAAATTTTTTTTGCAAATTTATTCTTGTCAGGTAGAGATTCTAAATTTAAGAATAAATTTTTTGGGCTGTAATCATAATTTTAAAAAAATTCTGGTTCTGGTTTTCCCCAAACATTATTCTTTTAAAGAGTAGAATACAACATTCAAAATTTATATTTTTAGCCCCATGGTTGAAATTCCATCAGAGAAGCATGTGTCAAAAACCTTTGTCAGTCCACCATGGGCTGCATGTGTCCAGAACAATAGACCATCCATATTAGGCCTAAAACGTACAGGGTTCAACATGTTGCGGTCGTATCATGCTGCGCTCGGCGAAGCTTTTTATTTGTTTTGTGGCACCAATGCCTGGTCCTGACCTGAATGTATCAGTTGTTAATGTATTTGGTTTTAATACAACACTGGAACACTAGTTATTAAATTTGATTATCTATTTATTCATGTTGCCTTTTGCATTTGATAAAAAAAGCTTCCTCATCACCTCTTTTGATTAATAAGGTTAGTGAGTTAACTGTTCTAGGTTGGTGGTTTCCTCTTTCAAAATGAATTAAACTTTACACCATATGTTACTAATGTAATTATTAGACGAACAAAATAATGACAATCTTTCAAATCATAGATTACAGTCGAACCTCGTTGTCTCAAAGTCGAGGGGACCATTGAAAATTATTCGAGTTATCAGAGGTTCGACTCATCCGAGTTACAAATAAACTGGAAGTGGAATCATCCGTCATTTTTTTTATGTACGATCTCCCATGTCTAGATGTATCTCTTATTTTGTTGTGTTTGGGTGTTTCAAGACGTGTCATCGTGTAAATAGTTTCCTTTTCATACGACCGCAAAAAATTTGCGGACGTATTATGGTATGATGCTGTCGTCGTCGTCGTCGTCAATGTCTGTTAACTTTTTAGTGTTTCCACAATAACTTTAGTTTCAGTTATCTGATTGCTATGAAACTTGACAATGATGTTCTTTACCATAAAAGGATGAATGGGATTGATTTTGGGGGTCCCCCCATTTTTCGTTTAGAATTTAGGGGCAAAAAAAGGGCTAAAAATACTACTTTTTTGTTTGTTTCCACAATAACTTTAGTTCTAGTTATCCAATTGCTATGAAATTTGACAGTGATGTTCCTTACTAAACAAGGATGAATGGGATTGATTTTGGGGGTCCCCCTTTTTTGGTTTCAAAATTAGGGGCCCAAAAGGGGCAAAAAATTCAAATATTTTACTTGTTTCCACTATAACTTTGGTCCTAGTTTGCCTATTGCTGTGAAATTTGTGAAGAATGGTTTTTACAATAAAAGAATGAACCTGATGAATTTTTGCGCCCCCTTTTTCCCGTTGTGTAATAAGGGGCCAAAATAAAAACTTTTTTATTTGTGGTCCGATTTTGAATTTTTTTTTTGCATGTTTGTTCTTGTCAAATAGCGGATACAAAATTAAGAATTAATTTTTGCGACACCCCCCCCCCCCTTTTTCCCCCTATTACGTAATTAGGGGTAAAATGGGGCCAAAATCAAAACTTTTTTATTTGTGGTCCGATTTTGAAAAAATTTTTTGCAAGTTTATTCTTGTCAGGTAGCGAATACAAATTTGAGAATTAATTTTTGCGACCATCCCTTTTTTCACTTGTTTTGTAATTAGGGGCCAAAAGGGGCTGTAATCAAAACTTTTTTATTTCTGGTTTGTTTTTGAAATTTTTTTTTGCAAGTTTATTTTTGTCAAGTAGCAAATCCAAATTTGAGAATTTATTTTTGCGACCCCACCCCTTTTTCACCTGTTATGTAATAAGGGGCCAAAAGGGGCTGTAATCGAAACTTGTTCGATTTTGACAATTTTTTTGCAAGTTTATTCTTGTCAAGTAGCAGATATATTTTTGTATCCCCTTGCTTTACTGTTATGTTATTAGGGACCAAAAGGGGCCAAAATCTTAACTTTTTTATTTCTGGTCCGATTAAAAAAAATTTTTTTACAAGTTCATCCTTGCCAAGTAGCGATTCTAAATTTAAGAATAAATTTTTTGCAACCCCCACCTTTTTTTAGCTCATTACCTAAGGGGCTGTAATCATAATTTTTGTCTCGCTTGCGAAGCAGAGCGGGACATAGGTGTTACTTTACCGGCGGCGGCGGGGGCGACGGCGGCGTTAACTTTTTGGAAAAGTTTTATGAGCACCTCCATATCTCAAGAACTATAGGTCCTGGGTTGATGAAACTTGGTATGCATATGCCCCAGTAGTAGCTTAGCACCGTTGCATCCCCATCTTTTGACCTTGACCTTGATTTTTTGGTTGAGTGACTTTGACAATTTCAATACATATAATATCAATGGAAAAGTTTTGTGAGCACCTCCATATCTCAAGAACTATAGGTCCTAGGTTGATGAAACTTGGTATGCATATGCCCCAGTAGTAGCTTAGCACAGTTACATCATCAACTTTTGACCTTGACCTTGATTTTCCGGTTAAGTGACTTTGATTATTTTTATTGCATATATTTGCAATGTTTAAGTTCTATAAACATCTTTTGATCTCAGAAACTGAAAATCCATGTTAATTCAAAATATAGTGAAATTAAGAAAGAATAATTGTTTCTGATGGTGCCGGCAGGCGAGACATACTTTAGTGTTAACTCTTGTTAAAAAATTCTGGTTCGATTTTTTATTTTTTCCCCAAACATTATTCTTTTCAAAAGAAAAATACAAAATTGAAAATTTATATTTTTACCCCCTGGGTCGAAAGTCCATCAGAGAAGCATGTGTCAAAAACCTTTGTCAGTCCACCATGGGCTGCATGTGTCCAGAGCAATAGACTATCCATATTGGGCCTAAAACGTACAGGGTTCAACATGTTGTGGTCGTATCATGCTGCGCTCGGTGAAGCTTTTTATTGTGAAATAATTTATTTAATAAAAAATGTTTTAAACAAATATTCCAATCTTGAATCAACATCATCTGATGCAAAAGCCTCTATGTAATCAATCATTCAAACATTGATATACAAAATCAGTTACAAAACGAATTCACACACATGTTATTAGTCACTTGTCACAGTGGTCTATTTTGAGTTTGGTTTCTTCTTGAGCTGACGCCGAATTCTTTTATCTTAATAAATATCTATTAATCATCATAATTTATGTATTGAAAGTAAATCATTAAAAAAAAACAGCTTTACTGGATAAGTTCGTCTCAGATTAAACACATTTACCATGATGTTAAAACGCTTGGGTGATCAGATCAAACAGTTACACATAAATACATGCATGTCCAATCATTAAATAAACAACTCATGATTAACACCTTTTGAAGCCATACAGCGGTCACAAATCAATTAAAATGACATCAAAGAATTTGAATTGTGGATTTCAACTAATCAGGGTTAATTACTATTATTTTCAAAGCGTGGGGACTGTCAAAATACCTCGACTTATCCGAGATTTCGAACTATCAGAGTTCGAGTAATCAAAGGTAAAAATGCATTGGGTAAGGGGGAGTTTTGCCTGGACTTTCAAAATAGTTCGAGTAAACCGAGTATTCGAATAATCCGAGTTCGACACATCAAGGTTCGACTGTATATACAAAACTCAGAATGAACTTGTGACTTGTTTTTCAGAGGAGAGTTATTTTTCCCAGATAACCCAGTAGCTTTCTACCAAAGTATATTTCAAAGCAAAGATAGGGTAAGTTCATTCTTTACAGTGTAAATTTTGTCAGTATCAAATTATAACACTTATTTTCAAAGTCATAAGATGTGTACAGGTAGTTTTTATGCCCCATCTATGAAAGTAGGCTTATAGTGTTTGGGTCTGTTTGTCCATTGGTCCATCAAAAATGTTGCAAAAAATTAATATTCAGTAGTTTTTGTGTGTCCATGTTTTTTATGTTGTCTGGTTTTTTGTCCTGTCCTGGATTGTGTGTACTGGTTTTGTCTCTGCCCTTTTAGACTTTGACATTCAGATACACCATTGGTACCTAAATTTGCTTCTTGCAAGATGTACATAATGCCTTTTGGACATATTCTTCTTGTTTTTGTTTTAAACAATGTTTGAAACATTGTCCTCATGTTCACAGACCCTACTTGTGTCAGCCTTGAAAATCATGCTAGCTCTCGATATAAAAAAAAATAACAGCCAAAATTCAAGGTAAACTTAAAAAGTTCTGTACATTCCTGAACATATTCATGATTGATTATTTAGATATACATAAAATATTTATAGGCAGCTTTTCACTATCAAAATGGTGGACCTAAACAGAGTGTTAACCCTATGATGGCCCCAAACACCAAGTTAGCTGTCAATCATCTAGAATACATGATGGCTGCATCTAAAACCAGAAATGATTGGATGACTGTTCACAGAGCCCTCTTACTTAAAAGTCTCATTGAACAGGTTGGTATAGTGAAGCTACTGTAAATAGGGATATTTTGGTGTAGGGATATTTTGGCCGATTTAGATAAAAATGGGCATGTTTAATTTTGGTGTATTTTATTTTTGACATTTTAAAATAAAGTTTCTTCTTAAAAACTTTACATAATCTGTATAATCAAAATTAAGTTATTTGAATTCATATTCTAAGTTCTACTCTTAAACATTAATCAGTATGTTAGTTTTCAATTCCAAGCTAATTAGAATAATATACAACTCTTTTTGAGTGTAATGATGAAATGACAAACAAATAATTGTATCCAAGCTTAAATTTAATTAAGTCATTGTGAGTAAACAAACATCATAAATGTCCATTAAAAAGTATGAAATAGGAATTAACAGATTTTTTTAACTGACATTGTAACTTATTATATATCCTACGTTTTTTGTCCACGGCCCAACTCTAACAATTGTCTCTAGCACATTTATTTCTATGCATTCTAAACATATTTTGGTGTGTTTGATTTTGGCACATTCAGGGGGGACCCAAATAAACCAAAATTAAACTACATCCAAAATATCACAATTTACAGTATATCTAAACCACACCCTTTTGAGAATTAGGAATATTTTGACTAAAGACAGGTGTTGGGTTTATGTTTGCTTTAAACAGGTTTGAATTGCATAAAAACTTAAAAAAGGAAATGAAAATCAGTTGTAGTAGGTCCGAATTTCAGTTGATCCAGAGATAGATTTTATATTTACCTGGTAAAAATACTATAAAAGTATATACACATGTATACCCCGGTAGTACCGGTAACAGAATTGGATAGATAAGCACTTGTTTCTTTTTTCTCATTTTTTTTCCAAATTCTTTGAAAGTA
This sequence comes from Arcuatula senhousia, assembly GCA_963971305.1. Lineage (NCBI taxonomy): Eukaryota > Metazoa > Mollusca > Bivalvia > Mytilida > Mytilidae > Arcuatula > Arcuatula senhousia. Next base: position 35,738,667 of record OZ020308.1, read on the forward strand.
TTATTTTTTTGTCAAATTTTGTGGTGTCAAGAAAAATAAAAGGAGTTATTCATGTTCCTAGACTTCCCCAATTCCAAAAAAAAACATGAAAATTTGTGCCCAGCAGATGAAATAATGTTCACAGTGCATGTCGTATTTATTTTCCTTGTTTAATAACAGAATGATACACACATTGGTGAATCTTGGAAGATGCTTCATTCAATGGCTGGGCAGGTAGAATATATCATAGCCATACTAGACTCCATCCAAGATCTACTACAACTCATCATAGAATATAAGGAGTTTTTGAACAAGTATGAATCAGCCCCACCCACAGCGGCAAGTGGGAAGTCCAGGCCACCGCCCACTCAATCTAGAGGTCGTTCAGGTCAACAAACAGCTGATTCTAAGACAGGAAAGAAAGCAAATACCTTGTTACCTAACTTTCAGGTCAGTTTAAAAAATATAAGTCAATAAAAAGCAATGTGATGCTGAATAATGTACATTTAGTAGGCTAGTTATCAAAAATACTTGTGTTTTGGGTTGCATGTGTCTGAAAATTTCATGTTTATCCTTTGTATGAAATAAATGACACTAAGCTGTTCAAAAGAGGCCTTTTTCAGAATAAGTGGCCTTGTAAGCCAAGTTGCAACTAGGTTGAAACAGGATATCTCTATGCTGAAAGCAGGTTGGAGAGCCTCAACAAATGGTTTTAGATCAATACTCAAAACGTTTCAGCTGATTTCTATATTTTTACATAACACATAAGAAGGAAACTTATTAATTTTGGGGGTCAAGGTCACAGTGGCAGGAAAAAGTTAGAAAAATATGGTTATTAGACTATTACTCAAAAAGTTTCCAACTGATCAATTTGAATCATGAAAAAATCAAATAATTTACTGTTCAAGGATTTCTCAATAGGCCTTTCAAGTTACATGTACATATAGGTAGCCTTTATATTTTATCAGTTTGGCAACTCTGCTTTTTCACCCTGGTGTTATTAGATTGTATATTGTATTAAACCGAGGATTTTTGTGTGTTATACATGTATATTTTATATTTCCATATACTTTTTGGTGACAGTTCCATTTTCCTTCCCTTTTGCGTACTGTATAATCATTTATTTTCGTGGGGATAAAATTTCGTGGTTTAGAGCACAAAACTAAATTGGTGGGGACAAATTTTCGTGGATTTTAAAATTCGATATACACTCTTTAACTTAATATTTTAAATTCGAGGAGATTTAATTTCGTGGATTTTTCTTAACCACGAAATAAACGAAAATTAAACCTCCACGAATATTTCTGCTTCTACAGTAACTGTTTTATTATACCGAACAAACAGTGGACTGGAATATCATATGGCCATTTTAAATTTCAAGGGTAATTCACTGGTGAATAATGGGGTTATTCAATGGACTTAGGTATTTGGAAAGGTTATTCAACTTTTGTACAAATTTGACAAAAAATATCCCGATTATTTCACGTCACATGACCTTATTTCATCAAATTAAATCAATTATTGATTCAGTAAGGTATAATAATATAATTGGTTCTATTTCATGTTCAGAGCCCGATTGATGAAGGAACCTTTGGTCAGATGTCCATGGTCTTCCATCGACGCTTGGTAGAAATTTGTAAAGCTAGGATAACAATGGCTAGCACTGCCACAGGGGACTTCATAAAGGCAAAACTTAAAACTGCTATAGAGGAGGACCCTCATCTCAATAACTTCTATTTTGCATATGAAGATCAGGTGGGTTATAATTTTATGAATGTATTGTTATAAAAAGGTCAATAGATTATTAAGTGGTATGGAATAAGTGTACATGATACAACATTCATAAAATATCACATTTTTATGCAATTATTCACTAATTTCTGTTGGGCGAGGTGTGTTCTCAGGTGGAAAATTGCAATTTCATTTGATAAGACTTTGCATGAACAACTGGTATTTTGTGTGTTCTTATTTTAGTGTCTTAATGTTACCCACAAAATATAAGAAAGTACTGAAAGTACTTGTAGCTGGGATAACTATGAATTTTAAAGATTTTGTATGCTTAAATATAGTTATAAAAGTAGATTAGTTATTGGATATTGGATAAGGAACTATATTGTGAGCTTGTAGCATTAATTTGTGAATTGATACATGTTTGTGATCAGGCAACACAACCATCAGCTAACTTTTGATTGTTCAGTTACAAAAAGGCTATCATAGTCGTGGCTAATTGTTTAAGCAATTATCCTGGCTAAAAATTAAATCACCATGAAAAAAAACTTATCGGTAATCTTAGAATTACTAAAGAATGACATCCTGCTTGACTTACTTAAGGCATTTACAGACAAAAGCTTTTACAAATATGTTTCAAATCCATCTAAACAGGACATTTTTTGCAGTATCTATAAATATCTTAGAAAATTTCTACTTTCTAATTTTAGACTTTATTCAGATTGGAGGAAGTAAAGCACATGATGAGAATGCTACAGGATAGTATAGCAGCAGACATCCATCTGATTTCTGATAAGGGCAAGAGTGTGGTAGATGTCCTTGAACCCAACATAGTTGAAGGTCGTCCAAGTTCAGTGGCTTCATACATGCTCAATGACCCTTACATGAAAATAAAGAATCCTAGGGCACAAATGACAGCTATTTTAGAATGATTAAGGATATTTGTATTTTAAGCTGTTCAAAATATGTTACGCATTTACTGATCTGAAAAAACATTGTTATGTGGGTCCAACATCAAGCCTATAGTTTTCTTTTTGTCCAACTGTCTAAAACTCTTGTAAACATTCAAATGACAGAGCAGTTCTAAAGTTTTGTACAGTTCTGTGCAGTATGTCATGTTGTGGATATAAAATTTTTGTGGAAGTTAGTGAAATATGTTTTTGGAAAAACTTTTTATAGTTAATTACAGATTTTTAGAAACGGAGTTAGTGAACACTAAAGCTATTAAAACTATTGACATTATAGTTCTGAATTTTTAAAAGGTTGCTATGCCATGTATGCAGCATGTCTGGATGTAGATATTAGAAGATAATAGGAAGGAATTCTTAATATAATTGTCCCCCGTCGCAACGCGTCGGAGGGACTTAGTAATGGTCTCCGTCCGTCCGTCCGTCACGTTTTTTGTGGGTGCAACTCCTTGGACACTACTTAACGGATGTTGCTGAAACTTTACACAGTGATAGGGTACAATTAGTAGATGATCATCCCATATTTGAAATTTTCAAAATGGTCGCCATTTCCATGGAAACAGGGAAGAAAGGTCAAAATATAGGACATTCAATATCTCGGTTACCTAGGTGCACAGGGTTCTGAAATTTTGTAGGCTGATAGAGCAAAAGGTACTCTATAATAATACGGAAAAAAAATTTGAAGCGATATTTACGGTTTTCGAGTTATTTACGAATTTGTGATTTTTCAGTCCGAAAAATGGGACTTTGTCAAATGTTTTTGTGGGTGCAACTCCTCGGACACTACTGAACCGATGTTGCTGAAACTTTACACACTGATAGGGTACTATTAGTAGGTGATCATCCCATATTTGAAATTTTCAAAATGGCCGTCGTTTCCATGGAAATGGGGAAGAAAGGTCAAAATATAGGACATCCAATATCTTGGTTACCTAGGTGCACAGGGTTCTGAAATTTTGTAGGCTGATAGAACAAAAGGTACTCTATAATAATACGAAAAAAATTTTGAAACAATATTTACAGTTTTTGAGTTATTTACGAATTTGTGATTTTCCGGTTCTAAAAATGGGACTTTGTCATATCAAACATTTTTGTGGGTGCAACTCCCGTGATACTACTGAATGGATGTTGCTGAAACTTTACACACTGATAGGGTACTGGTAACAGGTGATCATCCCATATTTTGACAACCTATTTCTATCGTTTCTCAGAGAATATATTGCTTGAATTGACATACCACACAACTTTTATGCGGCGGCGGGGGACACATGGCTACGCGTAGCAATCTTGTTTACCCTAATTGTATTGCCACTACATGTATATTTTAAATGCAAAACAACCAAACATCAATGACTATTGAGAATTGCTGTCATACCTTGTGCATGAATAGGTACTCCTGACAAAAAGAGATAAAAGTATTGGGATGTATGTAGGATTGCATTTAATTTTATTTTTTGAAATAATATTATAGTTTAAGGTAATATTGTTGGTGCAGTTAAATTTCTAAATGGATTTTCATAAACTTTTATGCTATAGATGTATAGTTTTGCTTTCATAAAATGAGTTTATGCAATTACTCAAATCAGGTGCGAATCTAAGGAAAGGGCTTTAATGCCCCATTAAATTGACGATAATTATTTCTTGCATAAAATCCATGTAAAAAAAACACTATAACAAATTAAGTGCTTTGTTTCCCTCCTCAAAATTCTGTTTTACTCCCCCTCCCCTAAAACTCAAATCCTTATTTATTTTTTGTTTGTAACTATGATTTTATGTATGCATGTATTTATTATATTTGAACAGGTCTCAAGTTTTACAGAAAAGCTGTGATGTTTATATTTATATCATTCCATCCATTTTTTGTTCTACTTTTATTGAATTTTTATACATGATGTAGTTGTTGAATTAGTTGTTATTAAGTAGAATAAATTATATATTTTTTAATCTTTTTTTTATTATAAATTTCTCAAATTCATCCAAAAAAAATCTATCATTATCTCCATAAAAAATGTACAGTCAAACCTGTTTTAAGAGGTCACCCTTGGGACGTGAAAAAAGTGGCCACTTGAGACAGGTGACTGCTTAATTCAGGTTCATTTTTGTTGATTTCATCATAGAAAGGGACAAAAATATGTGGCTGTAAAAGACAGGTGATTGCTTAATAGAGGTGGCTGCTGAGGCAGGTTTGACTGTATTTATATGTCAGAATGGGGGAAAAACAGGCCATGATCAGTTGACACCCAAGAAACAAACATTAAAAAGAACACGAGAGTTTAGTCTGGTTTTGCCTTAAGGATGTATTCTGGTCAGGTTTCGGGTCTCGTGAAATCTCGTTTGGAAATAACTTTAAAAAAATTCAAAATTTATGAACAATGGCAATGAATTTTTTAAATATTTGTATACCATAAAATTGTGTACAAAAATTATGAATTTTTAACAAGTAGTTTTGGAGTAATCGCTATTTAAAAACTTAGGCCCTAAATTGCTGGTGAGTTCAGGTTAGATTTTCTGAAAATAGGGGTTGGGGTGGAAAAAGTCGTCTCATGAAAAAAACATTCACTAGTCATTCATTTTTGCTTCTTAAAACATTTGATTAGATATTTTTGCAATAAGAAACCACAAAACATATAAAGTTTTAACCATCAGCTGCAATAAAATTGAGAAAATCAGCATTTTAGGGAAAATTGGAACGGCAAAAAATGCCCCTAAAATACATGTAAATGGGACAAAACTTTCTTATATCCACACGTACAAATGATTTTTGTTAGTTTGATATATTCATTTTTACCAGATACAACTTATCAGAAAGTATAAGAAAAAGTTTAATACTCTAAGTTGAAATTTTTGCGGAATATTTTAGTGACCTGTATAATGGATCGGTAAATGACAGTTTTGACAATGAAATTAAACAAAGAGTAGATTCGACTTATATTGAACTTAAGAACTCTGATGTTGATAGTGATCTGATGTTAGATGGTGGTGCCATAACTGAATCTGAAGTTAATAGATTTATTAAGGACTTAAAACGACGGAAAGCTGGAGGATATGACCGTATCCAATACGAACATTTTATACATGGCCGGGGTCCGGTAGTGCGTTTTTTAACGTATTTATTTAACACTATTGTACGAAATGGTCGTATTCCGAAGTCCTGGAAAAACGGGTTCATAGTACCACTTTTCAAAGGCAATGGTAAACCTAAGAATTCCCCAGACAGTTACCGTCCAATAAGCTTGTTGTCATGTACATTGAATTTGTTCGAACAAATACTTAAGTCACGCTTGGAAAGTGTTATTTCCGATCATCATACATTCCCAAACCCTCAACAGCAAGGATTCCAGAAAGGTCTCAGCTGCCTTACAGCTTCTTTTAACCTTCATGAAACTCTGTATTATAATCTTGAATTGACAAATAATGTATATGTTGCTTTTTTAGATAGTAGAAAAGCTTTTGACACTGTATGGCGTAGGGGATTAATGTATAAACTTAACAAATTAGGTGTTAAAGGTAAATTGTGGAGGATCATTGATGACTGTCATATTGATACTAATAGTGCTATTGTTGTAAATCAAACCCAATCATGTTTCTTCCCTGTTTTTGAAGGTGTAAGACAAGGTGGTGTTTTGTCCGGTATGTTGTACTTAGTCTTTATTAACGATTTATTGTATGATTTAGAACTTTCAAATTCTAATACCGGTATTCTTGATATTACCAGTTGTGCCCCTTCTCTTGCAGATGATATATCATGCATCGGTAATAACCCGGCTACTATCCAACGTATGCTCGATGTGTGCTATACTTACTCTTTAAAATGGCATTTCAAGTTTAGTGCGAGTAAATCGTCTATTGTTCGTTTTTCAATGAATACTAGAAACCCTCCTACAGACTACACTTGGAAAATAGGTGATGATGTCGTACCAGTTGTTCAAAACCAAACCCATTTAGGAATTGAACTGAATGCACATTTCAAATCACATGAAAGAACTTCTAACTGTTGTCGAAAAGCTAGAAACTGTTACTTTGCGATAAAAGGAATATCATCTGAGAGGACTAATCCAAGTGTCTTGGTTAAACTGTATCATTCCGTAATTTTACCGTCTTTACTTTATGGCTGTGAAATGTGGACTAATTTAAAATCTGCAGACTTAGCTTCTTTAAACGTGTTTCAACACTTTATTGTCAAAGACATTCTGGGATTAAAACGTCAAACCCGTTCCGATATGTGCGAGAGCATCATTGGTCTACATCCTATAATAAGTCAGATTGATAAAAGAAAGCTGTTCTTTTTACAAAAACTTTGTTCTTTAGAATGTAACAATTTATCTAAAAACATTTTTCTTACGAGATTATTTTTGTATCTAAACCAACCGTTCGAAAAACAATTGGGATTTATTCCAGACATTATCAGTATTTTGTGTCGTTATGGACTAGATGAATATCTTTCTAATTTTTTAAATGACGGTTATTTTCCTGTGAAACACGCCTGGAAAAAGATAGTTACGACAAAAATTAAAGAAGTGCAGTCAGAAGATTGGGAACAACGCACAAGAAACCAAATGGACTTCTCTCGATTTCGAAACATTCATACCTCTGTTAAGTTTGCGGATTACTGGGCTTCAGCCAAAACCTTCCATGAAATAAGGACTTCTTATTTTATAACGAAACTATTATGTGATACACCCGAACTTTCTGAACAGTCCTGTCTTATATGCAATTGTTTGTTTCGAGATCTATTTTTGCATATTTCATGTAGTTGCACTAGTACTAGCGATTTACGCGATGTATGGTCCGATATTGTTATCGAAAACTTTGATGTGTCACTGTACCAAGAACTCTCTTACTACTGTGAAGAAGATTTGTACCAAGTTCTACTTGGAAAACGACCAAACACAGAATTAGAGGACTGTGAATTTGTTACATTCAGAAAACTTTGTCATACTCATTTAGTTCAATGCTCAGTCAGATATAGCCGGCTTGTTACGATGCATGATATACATGCATAACCCATTGCACCTAATTGTGTCAAATCTTTATTTATGTATATAGTTATACTGCTTCTAAAAATAGTGTAATATACATGTTGCATTGTATTTATTGATGTTTATGTTTATATAAAATGTTCATTGTAATCTCATTTTTGAGGAATTAAAGAAATGAATGAATGAGCAAAGAAAAATGCACAGCAACCTATGAATTTTTCTTCATATCATTGCCCTTTTAGGGTCATAACATTGCAAAAATCAAGGTTAGAAAAAAAGTTTAATACTTTAAAATTTTGGCTCCTGACCAGAGTACATCCTTAATTCACATTGCTGATTGTGGTTTCGTTGTTTTTGTATATTTTTGTTTGTTTTGTTGTGATGATTTTATGTCTACTGGTTTTGTCTTTTCGGATATTTGATTGCCCTTTTGATACATTTTTGCTTCTTTGAAATTTACAATTGTAATCATATCAAAACAAAAGTGAAACTAGGTGGTCAGGAAGGGTAAGCAGTGACATAGAACTCCATTGGTGGATCCAGAGGGCGATCTCATCATTACAATGATTTTCAGTTGGATACACAAGGAAACCTGTCTTCAATGAAGTCAGAGGGCTTTAAAGCAGAAAAAGACTGACGGGGGAGTTTAACGTTGTGCCTAAACCTAGATATAGGTCTGCAGCAAGGTTAAGCAAAGAAGATATAAAAAAAAAAAAAATTAATTTTTATACCCCATGCAAGGAAGAAGGGTACAATATTTTTGACTAGTCTTTCTGTCCATCAGTCCATCTGTCTATGGTCACAGTTTGTGGATGCAACTCTTCTGAAACCACTCGTCAGAATTTAAAGAAACTTGGTATGCAAGAAGAGCACAATATGTAGTTGTGCATGTTACCAGGAATTTTTAATCCGCAAATTTTCATGGGAGCTATTACCCTTTTTGACTTAGAAATTTGCCAAAAATACTGATTCATCATCTTGTGGATGTAACTCCTCTGAAACTTGGTGTGCAAGAAGTACACTCTATATTAATGAGCATGTTACCAAGAATTTGTAATCTGCAAATTTTTGTGGGAGTTATGGCCTTTCAGACTTAGAAATTAAAATCCTGATTCAACATCTTGTGCACCCAGCTCCTCTGAAACTACCCTACTTAACAGAATTTTATGAAATGTGGTGTGCAAGAAGTACATCCAATGTAGATATGCATATTGCCAGGATTTTTTTATCTGCAAAATTTTGTGGGAGTTATGGCCCTTTGGACTTAGAAATTTGCTGAAAATTTGTTGTGGATGCAATTCCTCTGAAACTACTTAACAGAATTAAATGAAACTTGGTATGCAAGAAGTATAACATATGTACTTGTGTTTGTTATCACAATTTTTTCTCTCACAAAAAATGATGTGCTCAAAGTTGATTTTTAAGGTCAAATAGCAGAATGCCTGGGGTATGTGGGTGTGCTAACTAAGGTTCTTTCATCGATTTTATGGATTCCACATATTGCTTTATGTAATCAATGTAAAAATAAAACTATGTTGGATTCCTTTTTTTTTTGTCTTTCAGAAAGCCACTTAAACCACAAATAATTATGAAATCACAGTAGTCAATTTTCAACATTACAGTTCAGTTGTTAAAAAATTTGAAACAGTTTTTTCAGCAACTACTCATCACAGGGACTCTTGATATTTAGTAACCAGTATATGACTTTAGTATAAGATCCTTTATTGCTTCTACCAAAATTAGGGCTGTCAGATATCTACTTCTTGTTTACCAACTAATTCAATTTGGGTGTAGTAGGGGTACATATACTGAGTTAGCAGTGGTTCACAGTTTTTTTTTATTGACATTGAAACCCCCACTTTCGTACTACTGCTGCTTGACCATGTTCCCAGAAGTTCATAATCATTTGTTTTCCAAAACTTTACCTTTACATTGAATAAAGCAGACCCTATTTCCTGGCTAGTGTCCAATGAAACAGGTCTTGGTATGGTTAGTTATTGCTTTACTCCCAAACAAGCATGTTTCAAGAAGATGAACATGGAAGGAGTGACAAAATGAAGATGAAGTGATAAATGGGTTGGCGACACAAGGACAATTGGAAAGAGTTTTGACTCCACTGAAAACAGAGGAGGAATGTGTCAATAAAGTTGGGCCATTTAGCCTTCTTGCAGGAGATCCTGCAGGTCCCACTCTTACCAAAAAACCTGAAACTGTGTTCATGTACATGTAAGGAATGTGAAATTTTTAACCCATTTTGCACCACTATGGTTTGAGGTCAGGATTACTGTATTATGGCCTGATGACCATGGAAACACAATTGACAGGAATCTCTCACAATCTGGCACTGTCCCACATCCCTATTGCTCTTGATTGTCATACTTGTAAAATTAACAACAAGAAAACTGTTTTATGAAATCAAAATAATTGATCTATAGGAAAGTTCTGATTTGGGCCTACAAGGACTTGTAAAAAGGTCTAAAGTAATGAACAGAATATAGATAATGTTGTAAATGTTCCTGACAAAAGAACAACTTATTTCAAAAATAATATTTATTATAATCATAACTATATAAAGTATAAATATAAATAAAATATTAATGATTGTAAACCTGGCGAAACAAGGAAGAATAACAAATTGACAGTGAATATGTGAAAAAAAACACAAAATCATATTGTAAATCATTTTACAGATTTGATTTAAAGTACTAGTATCTCCATAGAATGAAATAAGTAAAAGGTAAATATAATTTTAGACAAAAACATTATGGAAGAAAAATCAAATAATTGGTTCTCAATGCAATTAATGATTTAATTAAATTATGCTCCCTGTATGCTCAATTTGACTTTTTGTGCACCAAAAATATGCCCCGAAAAGTTCTCTATCCTAACTTGGTCCATTCAATCAATACACATTGATAAAGACAAGAAAAAAACAAAACATAAAGCAAATACCTGTAACACAAAAATGGTCTAAAACAAGAAATATGTTGAGAAGAATAGAAACAATTGTTTAAAAAAATCTGCATAAGAAAATATATTTTTTTCAATACCCAGGCTAACTAAAATACAATTATCCTTATAGACTCTACCAATATAACCCTAAAAAGTATTAAGTATTCACCACTGATATGCACAAAATAAACCCACTACAACATCCCAATTAAATCTGACATGATCTCCTGAACATGCATTACAAACTGCCCTGCTTAAGTAAAAGTGCCCATTTTGACTAGATTTGTTAGCAGAAAAACATTACTATCAAACTAATGAAATAAACACTAAATAAAGGATGTACAGTTAGCTTTTCACATGATTTTTCATTCATTAAATACAATATTCCAATGAATTATGTCTCAGTATTTGAGATTGTTCCCTTTTACATATAATTTAAAGTTTTCTTTTCAAGTAAAATTCTACTCAGTCATGGAATGTTCCATTATAAAGATGTGGTTTTAAGTTATTCTCTTAGATGAACTATCACCCAGTTTTGGAGTGTTCCAGTTTAATGTTGATAAACTGTTTGGTCCTGTGTCTCTAATGATTATCTACTCACTAAAGGAACATTCCATTCTAAAAAAAATGAAATGTTCCATTTTACATTTGATTAACAATTATTTGTTAACATGAATTTCTACTCAGTATATATGGAACATTCTATTTTTCATTTGATTAACAGTTATATTCTCAAATGAATTACAACTCAGACTTGGAATGTTCTATTTTCAGTTTGATGATGTGTTCACATGATTTCACATTATTTTCACTTTTGGTACATTCCATTTGAGCAAGCAATTTAAAATTATCCTTTCAAATGTTTTCCTACTCCATTTTGCGTTTAACGTACGTCCCTGCAGACCTATATATATAAGTATAGCCACAAGTTAAACCCCTCCAGTCATTTTGCATTTGATCAACAGTTATAAATTTGTTCACATGAATTTCCGTTTTGTAATGGAACATTATATTTTACATGTAATTAACAGTTGTCTTAACAAGTGAAATTCAACTCACATATCATGCATATGGAACATTCCAGTTGAGCATGAAATAAACAGTTATCTTTTAACAACATGATTTTCAACTCAGTATTAAAATGTTCCATTTTACATTTGATCAACAGTTTTAAATGTATTCACTTGATTTTCCACTCAGAACATTCTATATAATGTAATTAACTATTAAATTTTCAATTTTACATTTGATACACAGTTATTTGTTCACATGAAAGAATTTCAACTCATCTATTTTTTATACATTTTGATTAAAGGTATAGCCTTTAATGAAAATTTACCAAAAATAAACATAATTTGCCAGCAAATCAAACTAAACAAAAATCTTACTAGGTGGCTAAAAAATCAAAGCTGGGGGTTATGAGAATCTAGGATATTTTTGTATTGGCCTTACCATATAAAAATGGGTCAAAGACAGAAATGGCCGGAATTTCTTTAACAAGAAGTAGGTGAGCGACAGACCTGAAATCACATCCCACGTTATGGGAGCCCTTGTTGATGCTGCATACCAAATATCAAGAGGCTGTGATTAGTAGTTGCTAAGAAAACTGTTACGAAAATTTTCTACTATTGGACATTATTGTCAAAAATTAACTACGTCGGTAAACAGGAAGTTAGTGAGCGACAGACCTGAAATCACATCCCATGTTATGGGACCTCACCCTGATGCTGTATACCAAATATCAAGTGGCTGTGATTTATAGTTGCTGAGAAAACTGTAACGAAAATTTTCTACTATTGGACATTATTGTCAAAAATTAATTAAGTCGGTAAACAGGAAGTAGGTGAGCGACAGACATGAAATCGCATCCCATGTTATGGAACCCCACCCTGATGCTGTATACCAAATATCAAGTGGCTGTGATTAGTAGTTGCTGAGAAAACTGTTACGAAAATTTCTTCCCCGCCCCAATGACGCGCGCCGCCGCCCGCCCGCCCGCCTGACATTCACCATTTAATAACCCGGATTTTTCACTCTGTGAAATCTGGCTTTTGATAAACAATAGTCCTTAAGGAATCAAGTCAACAAAATGTCTATACCCACCACTCACACGAGTGATTATTTCTTAATATCTAAAAAAAAATGTCTAGAATTCAAAACGACAGAAAGTATAACACTTGAAATTGAACTTTCGGACCCCACCCTGATGCTGTATACCAAATATCAAATGACTGTGAATAGAAGGTGCTTAGAAAACTGTTAAGAAATTTCTTCATAGCCCTCTGCCCGTCAGCCAGCCTGACGACTTAATTTTTCACTTCGTGAAATACAGCCAATAAAATTGAAAATTTCTAAATACTTTTGAAAAGTTTTTAATATACTTCAGAGAAAATATTAAAGAAAAAAATTATATATGCCCTTAAGTAGGCGGGAGGTAACTTCTTAATTCAGATTTAAGGAATGTGTTTTAAAAGTTAACAAATGTTTCAGCCAACACTGTTTTCAAGATTATGAGTAAGATCCTTTGCAGTTAAATTGTGGTAAAAAAGAATAGTACTGTCCAATTTTTTTTAACAGACCAATCTTGTCATGTGTTTTTTTAAACAACCTCTAGTCAAATAGATGAAACATACTTGCTTTGGATAGACAATGAAATAAATATTTATTGTAAGATTATTTTTGAAATGTTTAACAAACACAGTGGTACAAACATTGACAAATGAAAAGCCAAATATTAATTAAGCTTAACAAATACTCCATCAAAAATATCTATTATACCTCTATTTCATAATAAATAACCACATTTGTTCAAATATAATACATCTTTGGCCTTTAAAAACCAAATATTAAGATTATTCAAAATACTCCATCAAAAAATCTTAATACCTCTATTTCATAATAAAACACATTAATGTTCAAATATAATACACCTTTGGTATACATGGAATATGACCATCTTTATTATTCAAACTGTAAACTGGCAAATTTTCCCAGTATTTTCTTTTTCTTGTTAACATTGCTAGTATGAAAATTAAATGGCCCAATACCATATTAGCTGGGTTTTTTTCATGGGTATCTAATTTTCGCTTTTTTGTGGTAATTTGCAGTTCGTGAAAATATAAACCCGTAAAAATTTAATCCTGTAATTAGTATATGTAGGGTTAATACTCATATATAAGTTATTGATAAAATTGAATTCCGCAAAAAAAAATCTTTAATTTTTTCAGATATCCACGAACTTTAGCTCCTGTAAAAAAATATTAAAACTTATACCATATATTTGTCTTCCTTTGGAGTCTATGGACAATTACACTACAGTGTGAATTCAAATCCAGTCGTCCTACCGCAAATAAAAGATGGTGCAAAAATTTCCAGGTTTACCGTATATACTAGAAAATGTAGGTAACAGAATTCCAACAATGAACATTAATAATAGGCAGCACCTAATTTGAGATTTTTGACAGATTCTAATAACTTGACTTCTAAGTCGTAAAAGGAGAGATCTATAGGCTCAAACTTGCTAATGTGGAACTCTCTAAGTTTCAGGAACCATTCTGGTTGGTTGTGTATATCAAGCAGTGCATCTGTAATCTTTTTCTTTAGATCAGCTGAAAAATAGTTGTATTTATTGCAGTGTTGGAATAAATCAAAGCTAAGAAATACCGCTACAATGAATTTTCAAACATGTTTTTTTTTAAAGATTATAGTTCTATTTTTATACAAGTTTATTATTTTAGGGGAGATAATAAATTGAACTAAAGTTTAATTATTTGGGTTATTATGTTATTTGATAATTGTCATAAATATATAAATTTATCCCATTGACAAAAGTATATGGCAAATATATGTATCAAGTAGCATGTAATTGTAAGAAACACAAAGGACCCTGCCAGATAGCGCAATAGTTTTGAAGTGACCCAAATATGTAAGTTTACATCAAATTACAGGCAATAAAATGATATAAATAATATCAAGACTGAGTGCTGCACAAGCAGAAACATCTATGTTTGATAATCATGATAATTATGCCATCAAATTTTGTAATTCTTTAGATTACAAATTAGTCATGTTTCAGACAGAGAGACTACAGAATGACCCAACTCATAGACCTGCTCTCGCCTTCTGTGACACACAGAAATCACAACAAAGTTAAGCATACTGTGGTTTCATTATTATTTGTGGGGTATCAATTCTCATGGTTTTCGTGCATGACTTTGACCCACAAAATTTGATAACCCATGAAAAGGAAATTTTACATTGATTTGTATGCTGCTAATTTCAGAACCACAAAATTAAGAATCCAGGAACTTATCAGTTTTCATCAAACATCGAAAATTGATACCCACGAAAATAAATGAATCGACAGTACCTAATATGGAGTAGGCATTGCCTAAATGCGAGCATAGCTAAAAGAGACTACGTTTTGTTCTGTTTTATTTGTTATCTTTTCTTTTGTATATCATTTAATCAGGGGAATTTTAATTTCCAATATTTCCATTTGCTTATTTTGGGGCGAGATGGTATGGGGCGATTAAGCTTCGAGACACGTTAGTTTCGTACGTGCATATAACCAAGACGAAACGAGCAGCTTATGTGTATTTATTATTTTAAGAATATTATTTTCTTGTAAAAAGCGCAATTTATTATTTTTTTAAGCATGATTTCTGTTCTTATAAATTATTTTAACATTCACTCCGGACCTGTAAAAATAATAACCCTTTCCGGACCATAAAAAATCTAAATCAGCATTAGTAAATTTCTCGCGGAAACAAATACCTACCTATTATTTTGTCATCAGTGAACACTAACCTGGCAATTTTTTATTGAAAACAACAGGTTGTATAGGCATAGGTCCAAATGATGTCAGAATACGGATATCGTCTTTATATTCTGGGTGGTCCTTTAAGAAGTATTGTAGCGTGTTGGAATCAATGGCGGCTGCATCTGCCTTTCTGTCTAATACCATTTTAATAGAATTTCTATGTGAACCTATGAAATAGAGGAATAAAATAATACTTTGTTTCACCTATATAAGACATGATAAGATGAGGAATAAATGCACCAGAAACAACATCATTCTATAATTATTTTCAAAACCTATCACTTTTCCTGCATAATCACACCTCATAAAAAGTGACCAATGAAGTTCAACATGACAAACTCGTCAAAATTTTATTTTTCAATGAAAATAACCCCAAAATGTGAAGTGGATATTTTCAATTTTCTGCACTGAGCAAAATATTAGAAAGATCTAGAGTAAGTTTTTTTTTTTTTAAGATTAAATAATATTGGTACCTCCTATAAAAAAAAAACAGAACTGTATACAAAAATTCTTATTTTAAACAAGCATTCTGAGAGTATTGCAAAACAATACATAGTCCCCTACCGGCCTCATATTTCAGTCACTGGTAATAATTTGTCAAGCAAATGAAAACCTAAACTTGATCAGTTCATTAACTACAGGGGATAATAAAAGAGTGCAGAAAATAACATTTCAGTGGATTTTCAAACTTCAATGGGCCATAACTCATGTAGAAATGGGTGGACAGTCATGAAACTCAAACTTGATCTGTAACTCATCATGGTAAACTCAAATACCAAAAATCAATTCATTATCTATAAGCATTTAGAAAAAAGTGCTTTCGCCGGTAAGGGACTAAAAATGTAGTATCATAAATTGCACAAAAGCCTATCAAATTGTTTATATTTTTTTAATTTACCTGATTGTAATATATTTCCAAAGAAGGTAGAGTTATATCCCCTTTTCTTCAGCTCCCCTAAGACTATCAGAGACCCACTCAATGAGTTATGGTGATTGAAGACAAAAGAATATCCTTTCAGATCATTAAATTCTTTTAAATCTGTTCTAAAACGATTAAAAAATAAAAGTTTAAATATAAAGTCAAATAAATAAAATTGTGTAGTAAAGAAAACTTATATGCACAATTTAAAAAGCTTAAACAACAATATACATACGATTATCAAAATGCATGATAGTAATAAATTTCGTGACAAATATCTCCAGACATTTTTTCAGTCTTCTTTCACATTAATATTGTTACAGCTTTATCACCATCAACAATGAGCAAGCTCACTCAGGATAAGCCCTGATCTATCAAAATTGAGACAACAAAATTCCAATTATCTCCCCTGAATTGTATTCAATAACAATGAATATTTTAATGCACATCTCTGCTCAGTCATGTGATAAGATATACTTTCTTTATGTAAAGTTTCATAAATTGAATTCAGTTATTTAAGTGCGTTGGAGTTCATAAAAATATATTACGGCTATTTAAAATCATTTTAAGATAATTCCTAGATGATTATTTGAATTTCTTGAAATATGGATGGCAAATTTTATGTCTTATCTTTTATCCATTTTGATCAAATGAACACCAATTTAAAAGGAAATTGACCATAAATATCTTGCCCAAAATAAAGAATAATTTTTTTTTTGGCTGCTAAAACATCGGGGAGAGAGAGGAGATGAGAATCTAGGATATTTCATTAAAATTTGCCATATTTTGATTTTTTTTGCAAAACTGCTCAAAACTTCAGTTATTGTTTCCTTAAAAATATATACTTCAGAGATATGTTAGTTTAAAGAAAAAATATGTTCAATAGACATAATGCATGGGAGTTACAGACGAATGGACCCAAACACTATGTGCCTCCTACTTATGTTGATGGGGCATAAAAATATTACAACCCTACCTATTTTGGGCATGTATAATAATATCAGCAAAGTAGACAGGTTTTTGTTCTGACTTTGGATGTTCAAACACAGGAGCTGCACAGCATAGCTCCACTTCCTTGTTTCTCTTCATTAGATTCAATAGCCCAGGACAACACATGAAACCTAGATAAAGCATAAAATTTAGATTAAAAAACAATTTAAACTTTAGATAATACATATTATAATTCTTTTATATATGATAAAAAGTTGCTCACATAATGTGTTTTTTCATACTGGATTTAAAAACATTCTCCAGTACACTGACATACGTGAACTGAACAAGATATTCTTGTGTGGTACGTTTTTTGAGATATGTGGACAGACAGACAGACTTTATTTGTGAGGGGACATAAATATCAAAACCTCACCAATATCAGCATCATCTGAGGTAAAAGGATCTTCTCTGTCTTCAGGAGGGCTGCTCCACCTTGACTCGTGTATGAGGTATGTCTTTTTCCCAGTTACCTCCTCGAGGTAGTACATGATTGTCTCATAGACCTCCACAGGAATGCCAGGCGAGAGGTAGGTGATGAATCGTAATTTGTCAGGGGAAGGCATCTGAAAAGATAGAATTCTGTAAACCATGAAATTTTCGCAGCACTTTTATTTCACAATTTTTGCCTTGACAATCATAGTGCAAAAATTTAAGTTATAACCAGAATGTAAAATTTTGACTTCTTTTGTTACAGTCTGAGGACCTTTAAGTTAATTAACCTATCCTGAAAAAAAAATGTAGTGAAGATTTCCTGATTTACAAGAAATTATTTTCATTAGAATAAAAACTAAAAAAAAAACTTTCACCAATTTTCTGTAAGCCCTGTCATTTTGCAGTTATAAAAAAAACCAACCACTTTTTTTCACAGAAATTGTTATTTAATTTTTTATGTTTGTTAAAAGATTGAATTCTTTTAACCTATAAACAATATCATTTATCACCCAAATTACTCAAAATGTATGTTTTTGAGTTGGATAATAGTGGAAACAAGATATTTATTAAAGGGTGACCTAATTAATGTAGTCATGTACTGATAAAACAAAAGTTTCAGTATAAAAGTTCTTGATAATTAAAAACAAACCATAATTCTTAATTTTACATAAATGTACACAGTTGCAAAAATTAGCTAGGTGACTGCATGCACATTTGATCTTGGCTGATGTCAAATGAATGCATGTCTGACAATAATTGCTTCAATATCAAAATATTGTCATTTAATTTATTCTTTCACAATTATTGTTTGAAATGAGAACAAAATTTTAAAAGATTCTTAAAGTGTGTACCGTAAATAACTTTATTTACATTGATCCTTATGGTCATGATGAATAAGTTTTCAATGAATGAAATCAAATATTACCATAGATAGCTTTAGCCAATAAAAAATCCTTTTTTAGTTACTATGACCATGATGACTAATTTGTCGAATTATCACCCATGTTTTAAAAGAGTACTTACATCAAGTTACATGTAAAACAATGTAAAATGTGTGATGCGTTTCAGTTAATAAAAATATATTACTAGAGACAAAAGAAATTATATAAAAAGTATGCATTAGAAAAAATAGAAACATCCATCCTATTAACATGATTAAATGCATAATTTAATAATTCAACTATTTAAAGAAATAAAAAGTAGATTTCTACCTTCTTGCTTCTTAACTTCTCAGTCGATCTTGCAAGTATAAAATTAAACAGTATAATTCTGATGAAATTGATCTGGAAAAAAATATGTATACTTCCCAACTAACAGAAATTTAAGTTGAATGCTAATATACAAGAAATAAACTTGAACCAGGATTCTAAACTGGTTTTCTCAGGTTTATATGTTTATTCAAGGACACTGTGTACTTTACATTAATTGTCAAAAACACATCTTTTTTCCTGTTTGTGATGTAACATGCTGGGTAAGCCGGCCCATATAGAAATTATGTATGAATTAAAGCATGTGACATCTGGATTTATAGTATAGGACAAAAAATGACACTATTAAACATGTACAGGAGGTTCATATATATACTTATTTACTAAGTCTTTTGTTCTTTTAACAAACAACTCATTTCCTGGACTTAGGCCAACATAAAAAATATCCTAGATTTATACTTATTTTGTCCTAGCCCAATTTTTCAGCCAACTTGAAAAAAATTATTTTGATATTTTGGCAAATTTAATGTTGACTTTGGGTCAATTTCCTTAAAAATGCCAGAAAAATTTATCAAAATGGATTAAAAATTTTAAAATAAATATATATTTTTTTATACAAAAGTATTGAAAATGCAAAGTAGTACTTGGGTATATATACTAGCAGATTTGTGTTTTAAGCTCAGAATTTCATCATGGGGTTTACTTTTAATCCCTTCCTGGTCCTTATATTGTATAAAATAAATTGATGAATAATTTGGTCAATAACTTTATATCATATTATAATTGATAGCATATATATAGAGTTATATACGTATGTATACAGAGATAGGTACCAAAAAAAACCAAATTCTTAGCATATATAGATCATAGATGGATTTTCTTTCCAAATAAATGTGACTTAAAATCTTTCTTCCACCTCCATGTGGTGAGCAGGCGGGGGCAAGATTTTATGTTTGGTTAAGGATGCTCGCTGGTATTTTTGTCATTTTTTCGGAATCCTCTGGATTTTACCATCAAAATAGGGTTAAAAATTTTGCCCACGAACCCCCTATTTTCTTATTATTAATGTACTTAATATGTCATAAAGAGATTATAGACAAAGTTTTATCAAATCCTATTTATTCTTTCATGGGTTTTAACAGCTAAATAGTGCTAATGGTAAACCTATGAAAAAGTCAGAGAAAATCTTTTCCCGCCAAAATTTTAACGTCAATTATCTTGAAAACGAGGTCATGAACCTATAAAAATTTTTTGCTTATTTTGTACCTTTTACCATTATCTTTTCATTTAAGGCATCAAATTTGAAACCTATTTATTTCAATAATAAAAGCAAACATCCTTAATTGGAAGAGGTATAAAAATGATCATAAGGGACACTGTACCCATCATGACCATTATAACTTGAAGTTTTTTTTATTTTAGCCAACAATTTTTCAAGTGTGGCGACAAAATATTTTTTCCAATAATAGCATTATTCAAGGAAAAACCCAAGCCTCCCTTTTAAGTAAAATGGTCAACACCTAACATAATAATATACAACATTTTACAAAGTTTTACATCAACCTGCATATTACCTGTAATTAGTGACAGTCTAATTAAAGAAGCAAATAGGCATCAATGGTTTATTCCTAATTGTCCCACATTTTAACAATATGCTATTCCTAATTGTCCCACAATATGAGTTCTGATTGTCCCACATTTTTGTTCTAGGTAAATAATTCTTAGATAAACAAAAACAATGTTTTTATAGTCATTAAAACATAATTGATGTTAAAAAAATAGAAAAAAAATGTTGCAAGACTTAAAATGAAAAAAAAAACGAAATTGTGTAAATATTTCAAAAAAATAAATTTCAAAATTCATATAAGTAATATTAGTAGTAGTATTAGTTAACTTTAAATGCGACCAATTTATTAATTAAAGTATCCCAAGCTGATGAATAATTCTACATAGAATATTCAGCCATTAAGCCAATTATAAGCAAAGCTTAATTGTGATATGTCTTTGATCAGAAAAAAGTGAGCTAAGTTCAATAACAAATAGTCAAGCCGTTAAATTTATTGAGCAGGGGATGCTGACAGAACAGTGCTAACTTGCTCTATAAATGCTGTTGGAGTTTTAGTTTGAGACATAACCGTTTGAGATGGCTAATGCACAGTTGCAAGTTAGCAATACTGGGTCGAAGCTAACAGGCAACTCTGGAACCACCACCAGACCGAGGGACCAAGAATCACCAACCACCAAGAAGGATGGCACAACAGTTTGAAAAAGATTGTCAAAGTTCCACACCCTAACCTATATGTACTTCTGTCCTATCTACAAGAATTTCAAGCCGCCAACGAGGTCACACTGATTCAGTAAAACGCAGGAGGACTTAAGCCAACCAAGAGAAGAAGATACATCACACTCAACACAAGACTCCAGCAACTAAAGGCACAGTTACAGAGACGAGAACTACACATCATCCAGTATGCTGATACCGCTGCCTACCTACTTCACCTACAGGACTAGTGTCATTTATGAGAAAAAAGACTTTTAGTGCTCTTTCATATACATGTATTTATTATCTGATGTCTGTTATGTGTCTGTTTAATTGTTATATAAATAAATAAATATTATAATTAAAACCTTTTGTTTATTGATGCTTATGCAATAAAAACTACAAAAATCAAATAAAGATGAATCACATATCATACCGTCTCGACAGAATTGCTCTACCAAATGTATTGAAAAGCCAAACATGCACTATTTGAGTATGAAGAAACTTTTATAAAATACGTCATGAATTCATCAGAGGTGCTCTAACCAAAGTATTGAAAAGCCAATCACTAAATGAATATGAAATGTATTTAGCATTCTGAACTACATGTAGAATTCTAAATTATGTCTAGAATCAACCTATATGGAGACTCATCAGAGGTATTCTTCCAAAAATATTGAAAAATTCAAACACTATAGAAATAAATATTTTATGAAGACTAGACTAGGACAAACTAAAGTTTATTATTACAACAATATGCTTAAAACAACATTTTATAAAAACATTTCCTAATTGTCCAACATTTGAAATTCCTAATTGTCCATCACTTCTATTCCTAATTGTCCCACACTTTTCCTACCTTTTTTACCTGTATTTTTCAAAAGTGAGACAATTAGGAAGACACCGCATCAATGGGGCATTTGAGTGTCAAAAGTCTAAAAGGGCAACTACTAAACTGGTATACAGGAATAAGAACAGCACAAAGAAATTCACAAAATCAACCGAACGGAAATCAACAACACGACTCAAGTTGTTTAACAAAAGTGAACTCAGTTGCTCCAGAAGAGTAAAGCTTAAGATAATAAAAAGCTTCGCCGAGCGCAGCATGATACGACCGCAACATGTTGAACCCTGTACATTTTAGGCCCAATATGGATAGTCTATTGCTCTGGACACATGCAGCCCATGGTGGACTGACAAAGGTTTTTGACACATGCTGCTCTGGTGGACTTTCAACCCAGGGGGTAAAAATATAAATATTCAATTTTGTATTCTACTCTTGCAAAAAAATTGTCAAAATCGGACAAGAATTTTAAAAAAATCAATTTCGGCCCCTTTTGGCCCCTTATTATGTTACAGGTGAAAAAGGGGTGGGGTTGCAAAAATAATTTCTCAAATTTGGATTCACTATTTGACAAAAATAAACTTGCAAAAAAAAATTTCAAAAACAAACCAGAAATAAAAAAGTTTTGATTACGGCCCCTTTTGGCCCCTAATTACAAAACAAGTGAAAAAGGGGATGGTCACAAAAATTAGTTCTCAAATTTGGATTCACTATCTGACAAGAATAAACTTGCAAAAAAAAATTTTTAAATCACCCACAAATAAAAAAGTTTTGATTTGGCCCCATTTGGCCCCTAATTGCGTAATAGGGGAAAAAGGTGGGGGGTCGCAAAAATTAATTCTTAATTGTGTAAATGAGCTGAACATTTAAGCAAGCAACAGCTTCTCTCTACCTGCTAAAGTTTTCATTTCATAGGCCAAACACATGAAAAAACATTATTTTAGGGGCTGTAGCCCCTATAAGGGGTCATCTGACAACTTTGACCGTATGGAGTTTTTTGTAGAGCTAAATGAGCTGAACAATTAAGCAAGCAACAGCTTTTTGCTATCTGCAATAATTTTTTAACTATAGGCTATAGGGCAAAAACATGAAAAAATGCTATTTTTCACCTTTAAGGGGCCGTAACCCCTATAAGGGGTCTTCTGACAACTTCGACCATATGGAGACTTTTGTAGAACTTTTGATCCTGAAGCAGTAGGGTGGCATCAGATTTCATCTATCTCTTATACTTTTTGAATTACAAGCCAAAAACAGTAGTCTGACCCCCTGGTCTATTTTTAGCCACGGCGGCCATGTTTTTTGACGAATCAGAAATTGAAACATTACTATAGTGCAGGACACCCTAATGATCAATCATACCAAGTTTCATTGAATTCTGTTCAGTAGTTTCAGAGGAGAAGATTTTGGAAAGGTTATTGTAAGAACAAACAAAAAAGTTACAATTTTGGCCCCTTTTGGCCCTTAATTTCCAAACGAAAAAAGGGGGACCCCCAAAATCAATCCCATCCATCCTTTAATGGTAAGAAATATCATTGTCAAATTTCATTGCATTTGGATAACTAGAACTAAAGTTATCGTGTATACACTAAAGTTAACAGACGACGATGACAACGACGACGACGACGACGACGACGACAGCATCATACCATTATACGTCCGCAAATTTTTTGCGGTCGTATAAAAAGTAATCATTTTTTTCAGCCAATTTGTATTGCCAATTAGCTATATCCCAAATGTAGCCCCCCCCCCCTTTCCCTACCCGCAATTGATAGATGAGCATGATCATATGCGTGCGATTATTTACAAAATTACTTCTTAAATTTCAAATGTTCAAATATACATGTATGTTTAAATATCTTATTCTACACTAAATACTCACTGTCATGTTTAACAGTTCTTATTATGACTTCTGCACTTAAAAAAATAAAATAACTCACTAGGCTTATAGATCACTTTAAAACCATGCAATGAATATTATAAATTAGTTAATTTCTAACTGACAAATCCTTGACCATGAACCCCATGTCAGGGACATGTAAATAAGTTGTTGTTAGTCAATTTGCCATTTGTCAAAAACATGATCTTTACATGCATCTTCGTGACTGCACTTTAGCAATAAATATAACAACCATAAATAAACGTACCTTATTATTCTTTAGAATTGAGAATATGAGCTAAAAATTACCTTTCTATTTGTCTTTAAACCAGAAACGACCAGCTGTAATTCTATTTAAAATCCGGAAACACTACCCGCATTGGGTCCGAATTTAGTTTCTACTTTCACTTTCGTGCAGGGTGACAAAAAATGTCCGATTCTTTGACAGGTGTCTTGGTTGGTTTAGCTGCTGACACAGGGGTTGCTTTGTTGTTGTATTACTTCTACAAGAGAAGTATAAGAGCAGCAACAGAAATTAAGGTGTGTGTCTTTCAAAAATCACCAGTTTACTTTCAAGTTAATTTATAAATTTCATGACATTTGGATTTTGGCTGTTCACTGATTCAACTGTTCTGTTTAATTTCATCATACATATCTGTGTCAAACATTTTTGCTCTGTCCACAGGAGTTTTGGGTTTTCAGAAAGCTCCAAAGTTGCCTAATAGTTTGACCCAAGTAATTTTGCTGTGTGATGAAGGCAGGCGCAATTCCGAGGGAAGGCATGTAAGCAGGCTTATGTAAAAAAAATTGTCTTTTGCGCCAAATCCAGTAGAAAAAATTCTACCCTTATTTTTTCAACCAATGAAACACTCAACAGACACTATCGTTACAACGAGAGTTTCTGTTGTTAATTGATATTCAGTAGTTTTGTCACTGTTTCTATGTTTTGCATGTTGTCTTTTTTTGTCTAGCTACAATTTAATGTAGTTCCTTTTACATCTTTTAATCTACATATTTATCTACTTATTAAAGCCTGTTTAGGTAAGCAGCATTATTATAAGCACATGGTTGCATATTGTGATACACAATTACAGACCTGTCTGTAGATTATTTACTTCCTATTTTACAACTTCGCTAACTTTTGACGCAACTTTCATGACCTAATGTATCAATTGAAATGTCTGTACCAAATGTCAGGACCATTATAATTTTCAATTTCTTTGGAATATCTTCTTGATTTGTCTTTCTTTCTTGGACATTGAGATTGCACAATCCAAGTTTGTTAGTTTTGACATTTACTTTGTTGTCCTAAATGGTCAGTTTTGTCATAACCTTAATTGGTTCCATTGCTACTCAAATTGGTATTTAATTCATACACATGATTTATTTCCAGAACGCAAAACTATATGAATTGGATAAGAGTCTCATCGAAGAGCTTAAAAGTTTACCAGATAATGCAATTCCCTATGGGTGTGTTGAAGGGGTCACTGCAGCAACAAGAAGTTTGAAAAGCCATTATAAAGATGATATTCAAGGAGTTGTCCGCAATGTTGCCCTGATTGAACACAAATCAAAGAGAAGCAATGGGATATGGTATGACTCGCTTACTTTACAAAAATAACTTATATTTTTCTGGGAAAAAAAACTCACAAAAAACAGGTTGAAATCAATTTCAAGAATTTGATTTTGAACTTAGTGTATTTATAAATATAAAAAGATTTAAAAGTTAAATGTAAGGAGACAAAACAGAATGATAAAAGAAAAAAAACAAAGATGTACCAATGGGGCATTTAAATGTTGAAGTCTAAAAAAGCTACCAGTAGCCAAGACAAGATCAGTTGATACAAAGGAGAAGAACACAAAGAAACAGAAAAAATAAAAAACACCCACATTTAAACAACTGCAATCTAAACATTGTTAACTTTTGTCATATAAGAAGATTTGTTTCTAGACAAAATGTATTATAGGTTTATAAAATAGAAGATTTTAAACCTTGGAAACAGGGACTCTAACATAATTTCTCCAGTATCTTTATATAATTCTTCAGAAATTATATGCTAGTGAATGTAATAATATTAAGTTACATGTACTGATAAATATGTTAATATTTACAGTAAAAGGATTTTGTATTGACATCATTGAAAGATATTTTTAGTTTGATACACTAAACTTAAGGATTGATTTCCATTTCAGGACTGATGTCAAGAATGTCATTCGTGATGTTATAGATTCTGTTCCCTTTTATCTTCACAAACCAAAGTGTGATGATGTGAGAGTCCACATTACAGAACCGAAAAGTGCTGAATTTCTATTGGACGAACTGACATCAACTTATGACAATTACCAAAGTAACCAATCAGGGATCATGCAAAGAGGTCTGGATAGGATATTTGGGGAGGTAACCAAAGGGGTCCACGAATACGAAACCATGTTGGTTCTTGGCACTCCATTGCTTGGAATTGGGAAACTACGACTGGAAAATGGAAAGATAACTCTTGGGCCGACAGACAACAAATCTAGATTTATCCTCACAGAGAAAACAAAAGAAGAAGTGATAAAGCATTTTTCATCCCAATCAAATATCATCAAAATATTTCTAGGAATTGCCACCGTTATTGGCATCGGTTTAGCTGTTGTTATTTTTAAGAAATTGTACAAAAGATGGGCGGACAAGAGAATGTACGAAAGAATGATGGAAGAGGTTCAAGAAGCTCGTAGAGCTGCTCGATCAGCTGCTCGGGACAGACAAACAAATGGTGACCGTGACACCTCTGACAATAATTCTTTAGAATGTGTTATATGTTTGTCAAACCCAAGGGAGGTAATTCTGCTAGATTGTGGACATATCTGTACGTGTTTAGACTGTGTAGAATCATTGCCTCGACCAATCAAATGTCCAGTTTGCCGACGAGATGTGACAGAGTTTAGAGCTGCTTATATAGCATAATGAAAATAAACAATTATTAATATATTACATGTACAAAGATATTTCATAAATGTCTCTTAGAAAGCAATCATTTTTTTTTCTGAGATTAAAGAGGGGCCTGTAAATGATGTATTGAATGGATTCATTTAATTTTGTGGGTATCAATTTTTCATGGCTGCCCCAAAAAAGATATATTTTATTGAATTTTCATGATTTGCACCTACATGTACATATATTGCTAAAAGCAATCAATGCTAAAATAACACTTTGTTTGATTCTCATGATTCTTTTGGGGTTTTTTATTTTTTTTTTTATTTTGAGTTTTGTTATTAATTGACTTCATTATAATAAATGGTGTGATTGTTCCATAAATGCCTTCTGAACAAAGCTTATGTGCATTGACTTTTATTCCTTCTAGATATTTTGTTTATATGGGTTATATTTTCACTTAAGCTTCTTTGCATGCTTAAGAGATAAATTTTTTAGATCATAAATATATAAATTTTAGCAGCACTGATATTGAATGGTTTTTTGTTTGGTTTTTTTTGTATATAACAAGTAAAATTTTCAGTGATAGCTTTTATAGATGCCCGAGTGTCTTGAAAATACAAAATACAAAACATATAGATTTATGTTTTATTTAAGCAGTACTGATATCGAATTTTCTTTTCTTTATCATGTTTATAGAACAAGAAAAATTGAGAATATTAAACTTGTTTCTATTACTAAACTTAAAATTTACTTTTGGCTTTTTAATCAAGAATACAAAACTGTTATCATTTATTTCTGATATTAAGTTAGATTATTTTAGTGGTTTTGTTTTTGGAAACATGTTTTTTTGTTGATTCAGAGCAGACTTTTTTTACTATAATAATACAGTAATACATGTACATGTATGCACCGTATCATGTTGAGATGATGATTTATAATTAAAGATATTGTGTACCATTGTAAAATGTTAGACTTATTATTCGGTTGTTTTTTATCAGTAAGAACAGTATAGTGGATTTGTTTAATTTTGTTATCAAAGTGAAGATGTTTTGTCCCATTTTTTATTTTCTGTTTTCTTGGGACATTGGAATTTTGTTTTGCATATTATTTTTGCACATAAAACAAATAAAGAAATTCAAAACAACCATTTCTTAGTAAAATTATTGAATTAAAAAAGGCCACAAAAGTCAAAATCTGGAAGCAACAACACAATAGAGTCAAATTCTTATATCTACACATACCTATGATATAGAAATTTCACAATCAGTATAGGTTTTTGACTGTAGTTTCTAGAATGTCAGGAATTGGGCATTCAAGGTAAAGTTTTCATAAAGTCTCAGCAACTACTCATCAAAGCAATTAATAAATTTGACATCAGCATGGAATACCAATTTGTGGAATATTCAGGTCTTAGCTCATTTACTTCCTGTTTAAAGAAATCTTACCAACTTTGTGTTCCAATTTTATGATGATCAGAATGCAAAGTTTGTTCTTTTAGAAACGAAAGAATATGGAATATGTGCCAGAAAGACACAATCCACATATTGAAATGATTTTGATAAATGTACAATGCAAAATTTCAATGCGTGTGAAGCGGTTTTCTGGATTAACCTTCATCAGACACGCTAGGAGTAAAAAACTTGGAAAACCGGTAGAACATTAGATTGGATAAAAAAAAGCAGAAGCCAAAAATATTACAACAATGACCAAACAGATAAATTTATTATTTTTTCAAAGAAAAAGCCAAATGTTGTCAAATTTTGGAAATATGGAAACGTGTCTTTCCAACACATATTCCAGTACTCGAAAATATATAAGAGCATACAACTGAAGCTAGGGGAAGCTTTCTATGGCCTCCAAACGGCACTAAAGCCAAACTCTGAAGTAATATACAAAACTAATGTCTCCACCTGTTTTCTTAAGAAAACCAGGCTCAAAGAGGCACAACTCCGACAAAAGTATGAAAACAGAAACTTCGTTGTAATTTGCCCAACACTTGATGTGCCATATACTAGCTTCAAACCAAGTTTCATTAAATTTGGTTGAATAGTTTCAAAGGAGTTGATTGGAACAGACCATAAAATTTCCTTTAAAATTAAACTTGGTTAAACAGTCTACATATGAAACTTTGGACTTCAGTAATAGATTATTGAACATGTTAAAGTTTTAACACCATTTGACACAATACATGATCAAGATAGCATTAATAAAAATGGATGCCATATTTTTATACAGCCACTTCAAAGAAGAAGGAATATACATGTGAACTCTTTTATCCTTTTCTGTCCCTCAATCCATCTGTAAAATAATTTCCATCACAGTTTTCTAAGCAATTACATGTACATGATGCAGAGGTCTGAAAATATGTATGTAGCTTTTAAAGTGCAATATGGTGTATATGAATTGTATGCTCCCAGGCAGAGGCGGATCCAGAAATTCTGAAAAGAGGGGGCCCACTGATTGGCGTAAGAGGGGCCCACTCTAATCACGCTTCAATGATTTCCTATATACATGTATTAAACCAATTTTTTCTGCCAAAAGAAGGGGCCCGGCCCCCCTAGGCCCCCCCTGGATCCACCTATGCCAGGTCATTTATTTGGATCCCATTTACTGAATACTGTTTACACATGTCATAATTTGGGGAGCAGGGGGTATCTCTAGTGAACATAAGCCCACAGATTTTATTTTATTTTCTGGCAGGTGTTTAAAAAGCTAAAAAAGCTATGAAACTGGACAGTCTACTTCATTTTTATATAAAGACTGGAAATGTGAGACCTTAAACTTTAGCCAAATGACAATTTCTTTCTTTAACATCTTGTAAGCTTTCATCTGTGTAAATATCACGAAATTCTATCAAGGGCATACAAAAGTTATGCTCCAAACTGACTGACCAAAAGCCAAACCCTATAGTCCTCCACAAAAATACAGGAACAAAAATACATGAAGTGACTAGAAAATATTTTCTAACATTAGAAGAACAAGAATGGAAATATGAGACCATAAACATTTGAGTTAGGTATAATACATGATAAAATAAATAACATCATATTAATTTTATTTTATTATAATCATGCTATTTTCAAGAGCTGTCATCTTCTGCAACAGTTGCTACTGTCCTTTGAGGGAGTTCCCTATCAAACATAAGGATCATTTCACAATGTTTGGTGTGAGGGAATAAGTCAATAGGTATGGCCTTTACTGGCTTGTAAGGTTCTCCTTTCTTCTTCTTGGAGGTTTTCCTTGTTAAACTGAAAAGGAAATTGTGAAGTGTCATTTTATCATTCAATATACATGTAGTATATGAATTTAATACATCTGTATGGAGATTTAAGGCAAATATGTATATGCACACTACTATTACTTAAAATCACTATCTTATTATTTTTTCAAGGGTAGAACAAGAACTTGTATTTTGATAAGTTTTGATTACTGGTGCATATCTTTTCCTGCAGGTGTATCTTTTTGCAGATTTTCATTGCCTGCCAATATAGCAAAAATCTATTAAAGTCAAAAATGGCCAGATTTTCATTTAACAGGAAAAAGTTGAGCCACAGACCTGAAATCAAATCCCACCTAATAGGACCCCACCCTGATGCTGCATAAAACATTTCAAGAGGCTGAGAAAACAGTTACAAAAATTTCTTCACAACCAGCAAGACATTCACTATTTTTTTACCCCTGCCGCAACGCAACAGAGGGACCTAGTAATGGTCTTCGTCCGTCCGTTCGTGTGTCCGTCACACTTTTGTGAGCGCAACTCCTCTGAGACTGCACAACAGATTTTGATGAAATTTTGAAGGATTGTTTGTCACCCACCATATGCGGCAGTGGGGGACATTGGCTATGTATGGCAATCTTGTTAACTCAGATTTTTCACTCTATGAAATCGGGCCAAAAATTAGCACACCATGAAATTTACTAGGTTTACAGTAGTAAAATTCATATTGAGATGTGGAATTCACTTTCTGATAGAATAAAAAAATTGTCAATCTTCATATATTTACATTGATATCACATCAATAATCTTACTTACTCGATAAAATTATTAGTGGCTGCTTTAGGGTTACATGACACATAAATCAACTTAGTAAGAAATGGACACATTCTGATGGCCTGTATGACTCTTGGATCTGTAATAAAGAATATGACATTTATAAGGCTTATCATTAATCAGCATTTTAATATGTCCAGACCTATTGATCTTAAATGTGGAAAATTTCAGTATCATCTATCCATATATAACTTATCTCCATAGCATTTTTTAGCAACTATATAATGCAGTATTCATGTATAATATTATTTTGCATATCCATACTAGAGTCTGCAGTCGGATTAAGCTTTTTCATGCATGTAGGTCTTCAATTTCATGTTTCTCAAAATATATAAAACTTTTTACACCATAGACAACATACTGTAAACCATTTTTTTTGTGTGACAACAATATTTCGTGTTTTACTGTCATAATGCTATTTGGCTGCTATTTATTTTCATGGTCTATTGAAAAAAATATCAAATTACTATAACAAGAGTTGACACTAAAGTATGTCTGGCCTGTCAGCATTATCACTGAACTCCTTGAAGGTCTAGCTGGGCCATGTAGATACCATTATCCCCAAAATATCAAATGCCTAGCTATAATATTATACTTTTCACTTAACTCATTTTCGACCCAAATATTATCTAAGTTCACAAAGTCACTGAACCGTGACAATGGGGTCAGGGTCACACAACATGGTGTCAGTTGTCTAAACCAAAACCCCAGATGCCTAGCTATTTATTATACTTTTAACTTAATCTATTTTCCACAAAAGGTTTTAATTGTCCCAAAAATCATTTAAGTTCACAGAGTCACTGAACCATGAAAATTGTGTCAAGGTCACAAGACATGGTGTCAGTTGCATAGACCATAACTCCAGGTGTCCGTATACCAGATATCAGATGCCTAGCTATTATACTTTTCTTGTAATTCATTTTCCACAAAAGTCTTACAAAGGGGTTATTTAGCCTGAAAAAAACATCTAAGTTTACAGAGTCGCTATACCATGAAATTGGGGTCAGTATCAAATGGAATGGTGCTAGTTACGTAGACCATAACCCCAACTGTCAGTATACCAAATATCAAATGCCTAGCTATTTTACTTTTCTTGTTATTCATTTTCCACAAAGTCTTACAATAAGTTTACGCCATCGGCGCCTCCGCCGTCGCCGCCACCGGAAAGTATTACCTTTGTCTCGCCTTCAGCGACTAAAGTCGCAGGCGAGACAAAAATGAGTTAATTGGCGACTATTTATTTTTCAGAAATTTCTGTTCCTTGCGAAATCAACGCATATAAAATCTTATGAAAATAAGTTGGTTTACAAAACATACACAAAATTTTGTGATTTTAGATTTTAAGATGCAGAAGCCAGGTATTTTGCTTTATTTTTAGTCATAGCATTTATGATGAGTTTCATTCGGTTAAAACAAGCCAGTTAGTGGTGTTTAGGTGATGAATCTTGTATACCTTGTTTGCCTTACAATATTTTTCCCCAAAACTTACGTATGCCTGCTCTGGGTGGATCCAGCACCGCTACAACATCAGTTGTATGAATAGATTTCATCACATTTGTCATCAGATCCTCAGCCTTACCACAGTAATATCTACAGTTGTAAATTTCTGAAAAATATCAATTTACACTTAATTAAAGACAACTTGATTATAATTTTGGGATTAGTATTGGATTTTTTATATTATATTTTTAATTTGGGCTGATGCAAAACAGTCAGCAGCAATCCCTGGTCACATTGAAGGCTGCTGGCCGTCTTCAATTGTAGATTTTGTAAATTGCTACTTGTTTATGTGGGTTGTTTTGCATACACTTATCCAACATCTCATTTTTGTCAATTAATTAAAGCATGATGGACTTAATTAAACAGACAAGTTGATAAAGACAAGAGGAATTAATATATTCTACTTGTGATCATATTTTGATATTCACCTGACAAAATTAACTATCCTATAAATATTCCATTCACAGAATGTTTATAGCCAGGCCATTAAAATAAGTTGAATGTTTCAAAGGAACACAAATGTATTTTAACCCCAATTACTACGAAGAAGAAATCTGGCTTAGGACATCAATTCTCATACCAACCATCATGCAAAATTTTTGATCATTTTCTAGTGTAATTTAAGAAAATCTTTATTCAACTGTGTGCAAGTAC
Source organism: Arcuatula senhousia (assembly GCA_963971305.1). Classification (NCBI taxonomy): domain Eukaryota; kingdom Metazoa; phylum Mollusca; class Bivalvia; order Mytilida; family Mytilidae; genus Arcuatula; species Arcuatula senhousia. The sequence goes on from OZ020308.1 coordinate 35,771,749, forward strand.
ACAACCCAAAGTTACATAGGGCTGCTCCATTTAAATCAATGTTAGAGTGGGGGAATGCTTTCTTTTTCTGTTGGTGGGGGGGTTAAATTGCATTTTGTTGAGGGTGTTTGATGATTTTTTTTTACATCGGTTGAGTTTGGGAGAGGGGATCACAAAGTGTGCCCCCATGTAAAGGAGTAGAGCCACGAAGGCCCCAAAATGGCCCAAAAATTCAACTTTGATATATCTGCTTGTAGTTGCTGCATAAATGTTCATTAGTCTTTATATTTCAAGAATTGCAATATTTTTTCCTTCAATTATTTATTAATAAGGAGAGCAGTGAGGTAAAATATATACTATTTTGTGAACAAGTGTGGCCACTAAAAGTATGTCTCGCCTGCCGGCACCATCACTAAAATCAACTACCTAAGCTTTCATTTCTTGATATAAACACAAAAAGTGTATGCATGCCTAATAACAGATGCCTAGTTATTATACTATTCAAGCAATCCATTGTCTACACAAGAATTACAAAAAGTTTTCTGTCTGAAAAAAGAAGACTTAAGTTCACAGAGTCACTGGAGCGTAAAAATAGGGTCATGGTCACATGGCATGGTGACAGTTGCATTGTCCATAACCGCAACTGTCTGTGTACCCAATATCAGATGCCTAGCAATTATTACTTTCCAGCAATTCATCATCCAAAAAAGTCTTACAAAAAAGTTTTTCAGCCTGAAAAAGACCTAAGTTCACAGAGTCACTAGAGCGTGAAAATGGGGTCAGGGTCACGCAGCATGGATACAGTTGCATAGACCATAACCTAAACTGTCTGTATACCTAATATCAGATGCCTAGCTAATATACTTTTCCAGCAATTCATCGTCCACAAAAGTCTTACAAAAAAGTTTTCGGCCTGAAAAAAGACCTAAGTTCACACAGTCACTGGAGCGTGAAAATGGGGTCAGGGTTACACGACATGGTGAGAGTTGCGTTGACCATAACCTAAACTGTCTGTATACCTAATATCAGATGCCTAGCTAATATACTTTTCCAGCAATTCATCGTCATCAAAAGTCGTACAAAAAAGTTTAAGGCCTGAAAAAAGACCTAAGTTCACAAAGTCTCTGGAGCGTGAAAATGGGGTCAGGGTCACATGGCATGGTGACAGTTGTGTAGACCATAACCTGAACTGTCTGTATACCAAATATCAGATGCCTAGCTAATACACTTTTCCAGCAATTCATCGTCCACAAAAGTCTTACAAAAAAGTTTTCGGCCTGAAAAAAGACCTAAGTTCACAGAGTCACTGGAGCGTAAAAATGGGGTCAGGGTTACACGACATGGTGACAGTTGCGTAGACCATAACCTGAACTGTCTGTATACCAAATATCAGATGCCTAGCTAATATACTTTTCCAGCAATTTATCGTCCACAAAAGTCTTACAAAACAGTTTTCGGCCTGAAAAAAGACCTAAGTTCACAGAGTCACTGGAGTTTGAAAATGGGGTCAGGGTCACACGGCATGGTGACAGTTGCGTAGACCATAACCTGAACTGTCTGTATACCAAATATCAGATGCCTAGCTATTATACTTTTCAAAAAATTCATTGTCCACAAAAGTCTTACAAAAAAGTTTACGACGCCGCCGCCGCCGTCGCCGCTGCCGGAAAGTAATACCTATGTCTCGCCTTCCGCGACTATTCGTCGCAGGCGAGACAAAAATAACAATTTGTGACAGTTTTCCTTGATTTTCATGTATAAACCAATGAATATGAAACGGGCCACATCTGTCGACCAAAATTATTTAGTGATAGAATTGTATATTATGACATTATGAATTAATTATTAAAAAATTATGATGGTCGAGGAATGTGGCCAATACTAATTTTGACGAAATATCAGAGAAACCAGTAAAAATGTGTGAAAAATGGAGAATTTTCAAATTTATGGCCTGTTTAAAGTCTCAAGGCTATTCCTGTGGCGTGAATATTTTGCTAAATCTTACAGATATGTAAAGTTTGTTCATACCTTAACATACATGTAATTTAGTTAAATATTTGACAAGTTATAGTAGTTGAAAAAATAGTGAAAATACCGGGCCGATTTAGGGCCTTCTTGGCTCTACTCCTTTAAATGGAACAGCCCTTACCATTCCTCCTGGCATTTTCCCTAGCATCAGCTACAGCTTGTTCACAGAGCTCTACCCCGATCACCTGATCTACTTTCTGTAATAGAAAATTACACCATACAGTTTTACAAAATGTAGACCAATTCCATCAATTCATATATTTGGACAGAAAAATTACTCCACAGATAGGTATTTCTATGGTTTTGTTAAAGGCAAAAGTAGGTTAATAGACAAAAATACAAATGTAAAATCAACATATGTAAAAGTTGTCAGCAGTTATAGAATTTTTGCAATTAGATTAAAATCTCTTGAACAAATTGGCTGATTTAGAGATTTTGCTTTATAGTGGGTGACTGACAGACAAAACAGCACACCCAACTTGTTTATTATTCAACGATAAAATATATTAAGTGGTATCCATCCTTTTTGGATCTTCCAATGAAATGATGCTAAGATAAAATACTAGTCATTTTGAAATTTGGTAAAAGACAACAAAACAACAAATTACCAGACCACCTACCTTTGCCATAGAAATTCCAATAGTACCAGTCCCACAACAAATGTCAAGAACTGTTGTGTTTGGTCCAACATTACACCAATCAGCTATCTGACTGTATAAAACTTCTGCTCCTAATGTGTTTACTGAAAATTGAGAATAAATTGAGAATAATTGACAAACATGTTAATATGTGGCATCATTATTGAACAATGTGTTGAATATCTGTAAAATTCATGAAAATCAGGAAGGTTGTAGTTTCAAGAACTTTTATTCGGGCGACAAAAAATCTTAAATCCCTGAAGAAAAACTTTTACAATCAAATGATGATGAATGGAATTTTTCCTTTTTATTTTAAAGTTCTTTTAATTTTTCAATAAACAGACTTAAATTTGAGCAGAATTATTACTACATGTAATTAAAATTATACACCAGTCAATTACCTTAATTTATGCTTATCCACTAATACAATACTCTAAAAGGTGTGTGTGTCTGTGTGTTGGGGTTTATCGCCCTATATCGACGCACCTGGGTCATTAGGGTATTCAGTTTTACTGGTAGAGGAAACCAGAGTACAAGGAAAAAACCAACGACCTTGGGCACATAACTGACAAACCTTATCACATATAGGTGGGGAAGTCCCTTTTTTTGTAAGTTACAAACAGACTCGAACACCACCTGAGAGGTGATCGGCTAGTGATCAATAGTGTGGTATTTAAACCAGCGCCTTAGACCACTTGGCCACCCAAGCCCCTAACGTAAAAGGATATATTTCTTTATTTTCTATACAACTATTGCAACATAAATCTGTCTTATCAAAAAATACCTTGAAAGAAAGCATCTGGTGAAATCCTAAACTTTAGATCAAACAACTTCTCTTCTATATACTGAAATTGTAAATGTCACATGAATTATATACATGTACATTGATATTTTCTGGTTGTTGTTATAACAAGCTACACTTAGTCATCAACTTAAAAATAAGGTCATGAAGGTAGTAAATATTTTCCATATATATTTATTCAAATTGTGTGACAGTTGTTTAAAAGAAAAACTTTTTTATCATTAGCAACAATATCTGTTAACTATGAAATAATTTTAATTGAAAATTCTTTTTTATTATTATCAACAATATCTGTTGAAAATAAAATTATCTAACATGTGGAAAACTTAGACTAAAATGGTCCATTTGTATCTAATACCTTATCACCATGTATGTGTTCATATTCTGCCTCTGTAGTTCCTGTCTGACTGAAGAATAAAAGACATTGAAACAATTATAAATTTTTACTTATACATGTACATTGTATCTAATGTTTGTTGTTTAATATAATCCAATCAATTACCTCTCCTTAGACAATGATGGCAAACGCTGGAAATAAGTGTAAGTCTTGGAATTTTGCATGCAATGTGTTGTCCAATATTACAATTAACAAGAGCTCTAGGTCCTCGACCTGGCAAAACTTAAGACCATGAACATTGAACTATTAAACCTGAAAACAAGATGCTTCTTTTAAACCTAAAACACTTTAAATTTATGTTTGTAAGTTTAATGAAATTATATCAAGGCATTTAAAGGACATAGATTTTTGTTATTTTTATCCTTACCCAATTTGACCAACACTAAATCTATCATTGGAAAAGCTATAGCAAGCAGGAACTGCTAAATCTTCCGGATCACCCGAGTTCACTCTGGTTTTAACTTGGATTTACATTGCTGATTGCAGTTTGTTTGCTATGTGTGTTTTTAGTTTGTTTTATGGTTTGTTTTGTTGTGATGTTTTTTTGTCTACCGATTTTGTCTTTGTCTTTTCAGATTTATGACATTTGACTGCTCCTTTGGTACACCTTTGCTTCTTGTTACCAAATATCAGCATCCTAGTTGTAATAACAGCTGTATTATGAGTAATTGAAAAGTGTAACGGAAATTTGGAGGGACACACATAAAGCAGTATAACCCCTTATTCTTGGAGGTGGGGTATAATTATGGTTGTTTCATGGATGCTGTGTTATGTAAATTCATTTCATATCTCATTACAAATGAATCTATAGATACTATAAGGTTTAAATCACTTACACAGAACTGTACGTCCTCCAGTATAAACTGCTGACTTTGCAATCCTTCCCTGGACCATCAGTAAAATAATTCACCAACTCCTGTTTCTCTTTTGCTATGGCATCCTTTAAAATCAAATTTACATTATAGATTTAGACAAGGTATGGTAAGGGCTTTTTTTGGCCCCTTTCTCAAAAGTGAAATTGTATGCTAAAATATTGATTTAAATGATATTAAGTAATGAAAGTTAATAAATTTAAATGTTTTAAATAAATAATAGATCAGATCTAATTTTACCATTTGATCAAACTTGATGAAAAAAAGGCTTTTTCTCAAAATTACTCATTACAAAATGTGATATATTTTTTGTATGTTTTGGCTAATACATGTAGAAAATAATGAGATGTGGAATAAGTGTACGCGACACAACCCATAATTAAGCGGCAATTTAGAACAAGTGTGGCCACTAAAAGTATGTCTCGCCTGCCGGCACCATCACTAAAATCAACTACCTAAGCTTTCATTTCTTGATATAAACACAAAAAGCGTCAGTATACCTAATAACAGATGCCTAGTTATTATACTATTCAAGCAATCCATTGTCCACACAAGTATTATAAAAAGTTTTCTGTCTGAAAAAAAGACCTAAGTTCACAGAGTCACTGGAGCGTAAAAATGGAGTCATGGTCACATGGCATGGTGACAGTTGCGTTGTCCATAACCGCAACTGTCTGTTTCCCCAATATCAGATGCCTAGCTATTATAACTTTCCAGCAATTCATCGTCCATAAAAGTCTTACAAAAAAGTTTTTCGGCATGAAAAAGACCTAAGTTCACAGATTCACTGGAGCGTAAAAATGAGGTCAGGGTCACACGGCATGGTGACAGTTGCATAGACCATAACCTGAACTGTCTGTATACTAAATATCAGATGCCTAGCTATTATACTTTTCAAGCAATTCATCGTCCACAAAAGTCTTACAAAAAAGTTTTTCGGCCTGAAAAAGACCTAAGTTCACAGAGTCACTGGAGCGTGAAAATGAGGTCAGGGTCACACGGCATGGTGACAGTTGCGTAGACCATAACCTGAACTGTCTGTATACCAAATATCAGATGCCTAGCTATTATACTTTTCAAGCAAATCATTGTCCACAAAAGTCTTACAAAAAAGTTTACGGCCTGAAAAAAGACCTAAGTTCACAGAGTCACTGGAGCGTGAAAATGGGGTCAGGGTCAAACGGCATGGTGACAGTTGCGTAGACCATACCCTCAACTGTCTGTATACCAAATATCAGATGCCTAGCTATTATACTTTTCAAGCAATTCATCGTCCATAAAAGTCTTACAAAAAAGTTTACGCCGCCGCCGTCGCCGGAAAGTAATACCTATGTCTCGCCTTCCGCGACTATTCGTCGCAGGCGAGACAAAAACCACAATGGACAACCGCCAGCAGCCTTCAACGAGGCCATTTGGCACTGCTCGCGGTTCTGCAATTGGCCCATGGTCTAAATAAAATGCATATAATTAAAATCCAGCCCTGAAATAGTCACAGATAGAACCCCTTCTTAAACAAGGAACAGAAAACATCAAAAAGACAAGTACAAACGAAAGCTTTGTCAAAGATTCCTGGCTTAGGACAGGCACATGTAATATGTGGCGGGGTTAAACTAGTTTTTTATCATGTATAACTATAAACCGACAAGCAGCCACAAAAATATTTTAACTGTAAAGGCATACAAGAACTAATGCTCCCAGAAATCACCTTTGTGGGCCACAGGTCCACTCTTATTATCAAAAAATCTGTTATAATTTTAACAATTTAAAGCTGATTTTGCTTCATTTCATAGTTCTATCATTTTGTGCACATGCGTAATTATGACATTTGTCAAATTTTCAATAAAATTTTGCCTGCTCCAAAAAAATATAACTTTTGAATCACAAAATCACAAAGTTATAATTCAATATTCCAATTTTGGAAAAAAAAAGTCCAATTAAGGGGGCCAATTCATGCTCTTATCATATCTTGTCCTTTCAGGCTATAAAAGAACACTATTTATAAAAGAGTATTTAAAATTGTGTTTTGAAAGTGTAGTACATGTATTTTCTTAGATGCAATATTTATTTAGCATTTACTAAATAAATACAACTTTTGAAGATTAAAATCGATTGTTGACAAGAAGTATCCACTTCATTATTTTATTTGTGTTGTACTTACTTAATCTAACAGGTTTATTATTTATGTGCTACCTTATCATTTAATTTCACAGCAAAGTATGAAAGTGTACTTAGCCATAAATGATAACTGTTGGAATGAGAGATCCCAAACTAAAGTATGTTGTGTGGAAGTCCTTTTTATTTACTGACACTAACTGCTCAGGATGAACGTTTACTGTTAAAATTAATTCTCAACTAGGACACAACTTGGCTGCCAGAAAAAAGTCCCCCTATCTTAGATATGTGATGTGCACATGCATTCTATTCGTTGAGTCTAACAGCTGAATATGAAAATTTACAGTTAACATGATTTTTCTGCTAAGACATGTCTTAACCACTAAAAAAGTCTCATTACCATAGATATGTTATAAATGTAATTGACAATTTAATTCATTCTCACTGAATCTAAAGTTAACACAATTTTCCACCTACAACATGTTTTAACTGTTGGAATAACTCTTGCTACCATAGATATGTTATAAGTGTAAATTAAACTCACAGAATCCAATTGCAGAGGATGAAAATCCACAGTGAGCATGATTTCACCAATAAGACTTGTCTTAACTGTGAAAAGAAATCCTCCTAACTTGTTCATGTAGTTTATACTCACTGCATCTAACTACAGAGGATGAAAGACTTCCATGTTTTTTTCACTATGACATGTGGTAATTGTTAGAAGTATTCATCGCCAAATGTTGTGTAAGAAAGTCTACTGGTAACATGATTTTCTATTTACATGTATTCATGTAATAATTCCCATATACTGTGGATTCATTTATTTTTGTGGGTACCAATTTTCGTGGTTAGATAAAATAGAGTCAGTTCTTGGATTCTTAATATCGTGGTTTTGAAGTCTGCAGCATACATTTCAATGTTAAATTTCCTATTTGTGGGGTATCAAATTTCGTGGGTCAAAGCCACCCATGAAAACCACGAAAATTATTACCTCACGAATAATAATGAAACCATATACATGTATCAAAACTTCAGATTCTACTTACTGAATCCAATTGCTGTGGATGAAAGTCCACAGTGAGCATAATTTCTCCACTAAGACATGTCCTGACAGTCAACATTCTCCAGTATCCATCATGTGTCTCAGGGCTGTATGAAGGCAGTGTTCCACTCCTGATGTAGTCTTGAAAATGCTGAAAAAGACATTCATAAAGAACAATATTATTCTACAGATTATATGTAATGTTGGACTTGCATTTGTGTATCAATTCAGCTTCAATGATCACATTCCACACAATTCATTCCATTTTTAATATGTAAAAGATAGAGGTAAACATTCCTCTATATCCTTTTCTTTCTATCATGTCTATGTAGTTTAAAATACTGTATAATCATTAATTTTCGTGGGGATTAAATTTCGTGGTTTAAGGCATAAAACTGATTTGGTGGGTACAAATTTTCGTGGAATTTTGATTTTGAAATACACTGTTCAATTAAATATTTTAAATTCGTGGGGATTTAATTTCGTGGATTTCTCCAATCACGAAATCAACGAAATTTAATCCCCCACGAATATTTCTGCTTCTACAGTAAATGCTTTTATGGATATAGGGCTTAGTCTTTTAGAACACCCAAAGATTATCCTCATGTTGATTCAAGTTTGTGGTGCTGATTGCAGTTTCGTTGTGTTTCCTCATGAAGTTGTTATCTTCAGTGCCCCCCTGGTTTTATGTTTGTGTTTTGAACTTGAACATTGTAATGTTTCTTTGCTTCTACCAAACTGTTATTTGAACCATATTTGTTTATAATTATAGCTTCCCAAAAACAAACCCCGAGCCAAAACAAATATACTGAGTTACCTTGACAACACTTTTCATATTACTAGGAACAAAATGTAAACATTCAGGTTCTCCTACAGCATTCGTTCCATCTTTGTACAATCCATATCTCATTCCTACTGTATTATCTGGAAAAAAAACCAAGAAATGTATCGCTTTAGCTTAACAGATATTTGCTGGAATTACATACCTACTGCTAAAATGTATTGTCCTTGTAATAATATGAAAAAGGTGTGTATAAAATTTCATAAAGATATGAGAAGTCAGTTAAGACAGGAAAAAAAATGTTCTGGTATTTTCATTGACAGTTCATGAAGTTTCATGATGATATTAATGAGTATAGGGATATGCTAATCATAACACTAAATTCTATGCTAAATGAACTTTTATAGTTGAGGATGTTCTGACACTACACATACAAAGAAATAATTTCATTGGTATACAAAGGTAAGTGAATTGAAGCTAAAACATTATATTTGTATGTTTGTGTTTATCCTGGTTTTGAAGTTTAAACATTATAGTATATAACAAATTACTCAGATTAGGCCATACAAAAATAAATGTCAACTTTTCAGACCATTTTAGTCAAAAACAGATCAGGCAGGAAGGCTTCTAATTTATTTTTCTATTAGTCCATAAAGTGGATGAGGCAGCATTTTACATTGTAAATACACAACAAGAGGCTCCCAGGAGCCTAAATCGCTCACCTGGTCTTGATGTCAACCCTATGAAAAACTTTGTAGAGCTTCATAAGCTGAACATTTAAGCAAGCAAAAGCTTTTCTCTATCTGCAAAAGCTTTCATTCTATAGACCAAAAACACTATTTTTCGCCTTTAAGGGGCTGTAACCCCTATAAGGGGTCATCTGACAACTTCAACCCTATGGAGACTTTTGTAGAGCTAAATGAGCTGAACAATTTAGCAAGCAACAACTTTTCTCTATCTGCTATAGTTTTCATTCTATAGGCTAAAAACACCTTTTTTTGCCTTTAAGGGTATGTAACTCCTATAAAGGGTCATCTGACAACTTCAACCCTATGAAGACTTTTGTAGAGCAGAATGAGCTGAACATTTAAGCAAGCAACAGCTTTTCCCTATCTGCAATAGTTTTCATTCTATAGGCAAAAAACACTATTTTCGCCTTTTAGGGGCTGTAACCCCTATAAAGGGTCATCTGACAACTTCGATCCTGCGAGACTTTTGTAGAGCTAAATGAGCTGAACATTTAAACAAGCAACAGCTTTTCTCTATCTGCAATAGTTTCATTCCATAGACCAAAAACACTTTTTTTTTTCTGTAAGGGGCTGTAACCCCTATAAGGGGTCATCTGACAACTTTGAAGACTTTTGTAGAGCTAAAAGAGCTAAACATTTAGGCAAGCAACAGCTTTTCTCTATCTGCAATAGTTTTCATTCTATAAGCCAAAAACATGAAAAAATGCTATTTTTCACCTTTCAGGGGCTGTAGCCCCTATAAGGGATCATCTGACAACTTCGACCAAATGGAGACTTTTGTAGAACTTTTCATGCTGAAGCAGCAACGTGGCATCAGATTTCATCTATCTCTTATACTTTTTGATTTACAAGCCAAAAACAGTAGTTTGACCCCCCTGGTCTATTTTTAGTAACGGTGGCCATGTTTTTTGACGGATCAAAAATCGAAACACAAGTTTGATGCAGGACACCCTAAGGATCATTCATCCCAAGTTTCATTAAATTCTGTTCAGTAGTTTCAGAGGAGAAGATTTTTGAATAAAAAGCTTCGCCGAGCGCAGCATGATACGACCGCAACATGTTGAACCCTGTACATTTTAGGCCCAATATGGATAGTCTATTGCTCTGGACACATGCAGCCCATGGTGGACTGACAAAGGTTTTTGACACATGCTGCTCTGGTGGACTTTCGACCCAGGGGGTAAAAATATAAATTTTCAATTTTGTATTCTACTCTTGCAAAAAAATTGTCAAAATCGGACAAGAATTAAAAAAAATCAATTTCGGCCCCTTTTGGCCACTTATTATGTAACAGGTGAAAAAGGGGTGGGGTTGCAAAAATAATTTCTCAAATTTGGATTCACTACTTGACAAAAATAAACTTGCAAAAAAAAATTCAAAAACAAACCAGAAATAAAAGTTTTGATTACGGCCCCTTTTGGCCCCTAATTACAAAACAAGTGAAAAAGGGGATGGTCACAAAAATTAATTCTCAAATTTGGATTCACTACCTGCCAAGAATAAACTTGCAAAATTTTTTTTTTTAATCGGACCACAAATAAAAAAGTTTCGATTTTGGCCACATTTGGCCCCTAATTACGTAATAGGGGAAAAAGGGGGGGGTCGCAAAAATTAATTCTTAATTGTGTAAATGAGCTGAACATTTAAGCAAGCAACAGCTTCTCTCTACCTGCTATAGTTTTCATTTCATAGGCCAAAAACATGAAAAAAAACATTATTTTAGGGGCTGTAGCCCCTATAAGGGGTCATCTGACAGCTTCGACCGTATGGAGTTTTTTGTAGAGCAAAATGAGCTGAACAATTAAGCAAGCAACAGCTTTTTGCTATCTGCAATAATTTTCATACTATAGGGCAAAAACATGAAAAAATGATATTTTTCACCTTTAAGGGGCCGTAACCCCTATAAGGGGTCTTCTGACAACTTCTACCAAATGGAGACTTTTGTAAAACTTTTGATCCTGAATCAGTAGGGTGGCATCAGATTTCATCTATCCCTTATACTTTTTGAATTACAAGCCAAAAACAGTAGTCTGACCCCCCTGGTCTATTTTTAGCCACGGCGGCCATGTTTTTTGACGAATCAGAAATTGAAACATTACTATAGTGCAGGACACCCTAATGATCAATCATACCAAGTTTCATTGAATTCTGTTTAGTAGTTTCAGAGGAGAAGATTTTGAAAAAGTTATTGTAAGAACAAACAAAAAAGTTACAATTTTGGCCCTTTTTGGCCCTTAATTTCCAAACGAAAAAAGGGGGGACTCCCAAAATCAATCCCATCCATCCTTTAATGGTAAAAAATATCATTGTCAAATTTCATTGCATTTGGATAACTAGAACTAAAGTTATCGTGTATACACTAAAGTTAACAGACGACGACGACAACGACAACGACAACGACGACGACGACGACGACGACAGCATCATACCATTATACGTCCGCAAATTTTTTGCGGTCGTATAAAAAATTGTTAACGGACGACAGACGACGACGACAGACGACAACGACAGACGCCAAGTGATGGCAATAGCTCATATGGACCTTCGGTCCAGGTGAGCTAAAAAAGTGATGAGTCAGGTGATTATTTATGAAAAAGCAATAAAAAGGGACAATGAGGCTGTCTCAGAACAGATGAGGCAGGGTCCTGAGAAACTAAATATTTTTTTGACTAAGTACTGCCTTTTTATTTCAGATGATTTCTTTTAATAACAATATGTTATATTCCACTTCATCTGAAAACAGAAAATCAGTTATCCATTTCTTCCACAAAGCAGTTTTAGACCTTTAGTTGAATTCAGTAGTACCGTATAGCAGGTTATTTTTGTGGTGGTTTAATTTTACTTTATTTTTGCGGGTTGATTGTAATCGTGAAAATTAATCCGTGAAAATATCCATCTTACGCAAATAATCTACAAACACATTCACAAAATGCGAAAATAAAACCTGCAAAATTTTTTCACATACCTTACGACACAAAAACCGCAAAAATTTGCCCCTGCAAAAATAACCCGCTATACGGTATTTTCATTTAATGATTGATATCTCACCATTTCCATGAGTATCTTTTCCTATGGTAAATTCACATTTGTTTCTGTAGCCTTCTGTAACTGGCTGAAAGAGAAACAAGAATATGTCCAAAAAACATAAAGCCTATTCTTGCAACATTTGGGTCGGGCAGACGAATGAACAAACTGAACACTTTATGCCACCTACTTTCTTAAATGGGGGCATAAAAAGATAGATATGAGGTTCTCAAATTTGTTCTATGGAAAGATTGTAGATGGTCTTTTAAATGTGAATGCAAATAAAATGTTCTCAAAAGAATTCCCCCTCCCCCTTTCATATTGTATTCCATATGCACATGTGTAATCACATTTTAACTACTAGACTAATGACCAATAAACTTACTGATGGTTTTATATCTAAAAGTTCACAACACTTTCCTCCATGTGCTCTCCTAAAAAAAAATTCAATGTCACTATTACATGTATTACTCTATTTCATTCACAAGGTTGGGTGTGGCGGATACTTTTAGGTAAGGGTTGGGCGTGGCGGAGCTAAAGTTTCTCTATCTTTTAGGTAAGATTTAAACTAACAAGCCCGAAATAATTGACCCGTGACCAACCCGGTCAATAAAATACATAAGACAAATATATTTTAGCAATTTCCTCAAAAATAAATAAAGAGATCACAGAATTAATTTTAAAAAATACTATCAAAAGTTGGCAGCCCTGTTTTGCACATTGATTTATAGCATTTACTGTCAGATTTTATGCAGATGCAATAATATGAGGTGTGAAAAACAATGTTAAGTAACCACAAAAAACAAATTCACGTTTTTACCTATTTTATGCAGATGCAATAATTTGAGGTGTAAGAGGATAATTCTAAGTTACAACAAATACCAAATTCACTTTCTTACCTTTGTTCATTCATCCATGACTTTAGATCATCATTGCTTTTCTGAATCAAGTAACTCAGTCGTGTTAAAGTTTCTTCCATCTCTGCTTGTTTGGTCTACAAAAAAAACAATGCATTATTTTGAAGAAAAGATGCAAAATACCATGTAACATTTTTTAAAGCATTGATTAAAAAAAGGAATACTGTGTGGGAGGCTCACAAAATGATACCCCCTGCTTCATTGTGGAGTCTACACCACCAAAACAACCTTAAGTCCAATTATCTTCCCTCTATGAATTTCAAGCACAATGAAATTTCCTTATGCACATCTCCATATGATGTTCTTTCTTCAAGTAAACTTTCATCAAATCCAGTGAGTTGTTTAGGAGGAGTTACGATCATGAGGTATCCCATTGACTTCTCCATGTAAAGTTTCACCAAAATCTATCATGTGGTTTAGAAGGAGTTGCACTTACCAAGACAGAGGGAAGAAAGGACAGGGTTAATCCTATATACATCAAAACTTTGTTTTTTTGAGGGGGGAGGGGTATAAAATTTCTGTTTAAAAATATAACTTTTAGATATATGAATGCATTGAAAATAGAAGATCTCCATATATCACAAGTACTTCATAGATTAGTTTATCAGGATTATGACATTTTAACACAAATATAAAGTTACATAAGGCTGTTCAGTTAAATAGAGAACTGTTACCCTTGGTTTTTACAGGTGAGCAAACCATTTATTGCTAATTATAAAATTGTTTATTACTTGCCTACATGTATAAAGATGTAAATTTTTGTTCGAGTCTGAGTCTGAGTGGCATGAAAATGAATTTGAATGGCACATTTACATGTACACCAAACCATATACTGTGGATTCATTTATTTTCTTGGGTACCAATTTTCATGGTTTGATGAAAAAAGTATCAGTTTGTGGATTTTGAAATTTATTGTTCTTAAGACTGCAGCATACAGATCAATATCAAATTTTCTTTTCATGGGGTATCAAAGTACGTGGGTCAAAGCAACCCACATGTAAAACCCAAGAAAATTGATACCCCACAAATAATAATGAAACCACAGTATATAATAAGCATGTTACTTGTATCTATAATTGACATTGTGAAAATATATAATCATGCTTCAATACTTAACAAACCTTTATGTCTAATGCACAACTGAGAATGTCTAATCCTTGCTTGTGTTTTATATTGCCTTTCAAATCTGCTGTAACTATTCTGACTTTTTGTATCAATGATTCTATATTTTTTTGTTAGAGTTTATATGATATTCAAGTCATTACCACTGACAAATCAAAAGTACTACTATATTTTATTCACAAGGTTGGGTGGAGCTTAATTTTCTCTGTCTTTTAGGTAAGATATAAATGAAGAAGTCCAAAATAATTGACCCATGACCAACCCGGTCAATAAAATAGAGAAATAAGTCATACCTTTAACTGTTCTTCATAAGGCATCTTGAAGTATGGTGATACTGCATTCTGTAATCTGTAAAATAAATAGAGTCGTTTGATTACAGTCGAACCTCGTTAACTTGAAGTCGAGGGGACCATTGAGAAGTATTCGGGTTATCAGAGGTTCGACTCATCCAAGTTAAGAATCAACTCGAAGTAGAATCTTCCGTCGTTTGTTAATGTACCATCTTCCATGTCTAGATGAATCTCGTATTTTGTTGTGTTTTGTGTGTTTGAAGAGGCGTCCTCGTGTCAAGAGATTACTTTGTGTGAAATAAATTATTAAATAAAACATGTTTTAAAAATTTATTCCAATCTTGAATCAACATCATATGATGCAATCAACCATTCAAACATTGAAAAGACAAAATCAGTTACGAAACGAATTTTAATACGTATGTTGCAAGTCACTAGTAGTGGCATAAGTTGAGTTGAGTTTCTTCTTGAGATGACGCCGATCTATTTTATTTTATTAAAAATATCAATTAATAATTGTAATTTATGCATTGAAACTAAAATATGATTAAAATACTGGCTTTGCTGATTAAATTCGTCTACTCAGATTAAACAGACAATTTACCATGATGTTTAAAACGCTTGGGTGATCAGCTCAAACAGTTACACATGAATAAACATCATAAATAAACAACTCATGATTAATACCTTTTGAAGCCATACAGCGGTCATGAATTAATTAAAATGACATCAAAGAATTTGAAAAGTCGGCTTCGAGTAATCAGGGTTAAAGTGTAAGTTCGCGATTTTTTCAAAATTTGTACATTGAAAGACTATCATATAAAAAAAACTTTGGTGAAATTCCTAGTGCTCAAATATGCATAGTTAGGATAAAATTGGCTTTTGAAAGTAAAAAAATTCTATCCATGGAGGGTCACGTGATTTGTACTAGATGGCGCTGCTCAAAGCACGAATGTTGCATCCTATACCCATGTGGTATTTACCGATGTGTACCACAACGGACGATTTGAAATAATTATAATTAAGTCGGGAATGATAAAATAAAAGTCAGTCTAATGATTGATTGTGAGACGTTTAAAAATGGTACCAATCATTAAGTTCAGATTTAATTCGTAGAAAAATATAGAATTTTTAAATATTTTTTTTGATACGCCGTACAGACATTTTCGGAAAATATATATTTCAATTTCCAGTATGTAGAATTGCCCTATACTATTTCTTTTATACATTCTGTTTAAAATTCACGGTTCCCTGACACCCTACTGGGATTACGTTGCATGATTCGTTTGAGGTGATATTATGATAATTAGTCCTTCCGTGCAAACCATCGCACCACAGGGGCTTACTTATCGTTTTCTGTGTATAAGACTTTATTCCCTTCTACAAACCACTGGCACAACAGGGGTTCACCTGCCGTTTCCTGTGTATGTTTGGTATCCCCGTGCAAACTATCGGCACCACAGGGGTTTAATATTGTTTCCTGTGTATTAGAAGTTGACATTTACCTGGTTGTAATGGGTTCTAGAACACTTTCTTTTAACGAAAATCAACCCCTTTGGTCCGCCAGTGTCGTTGGAACATTGAAGTGCGAAAATGTTTATAAAATACCCTTTCTAATTAAAAACATATAAAAACAATAAACTGTAGGAATCTTTTTTTTTTGTCTTGCAAATAATTATGTAGTTAATTAATTGTTTTCCAACACTTCAAAAGCGAAAAAAAATGGGAACTAAAACTCTTTAAACACATTTTTAATTTGGGTACTAGTATTACACAAACCATGCACGATGTAGCACCACGCTTTGGCTGATTGATAATTGTAAGAGAAAGGTAGTCAATGGAGTGGACAGGTGATATTGACACCTGCTGATTAATTATACCGTATACTGATTAAGAAATTATTAAAAGATGTGCCGGTCGAAATTCTTAAAATCGAGCTGTGGTGGGTGTGTCTTCAGCGGGTTGAGTGCTGCAAGGAAGTCTTTGATTGGAGGAGCACCTTAATTGATCTATGATATCTGTCAATTATACCTGTAATTAACCAACGGGGCGTGGCAGATCGTCCATGGTTAATGATCGTAAAGGTTAATGATTTTAATTGACACCTGTGTATTCACGAAGAACTGAATTTATCGTCTTAAATATTTGAAAAAGGATTGAAAACTAGGGCTACCGTGTCAATAAATATTTCAGATTATTTACTATTTGGAATTATAATTAATTATTTTAAAACGATTTAAGATTTAAGAAAACTATTATCTAGCTATTTCGATAAAAAAAAAACGCGGGGTTAAAAAAAAATATCAATGCCAAATTATTCATATTTCAAATCATTATTATGATAGACAACAATGGTCTTATGTTACAAATATCGTCATTTGGTTAATGTATTTATCATTGGAGATGTGACGTCACATCTCCTATTGAGCTATCCCATAATTCATTATTGTTCATAGCATGGACGCGCCCATATGGTCTTGGGTATTGGAATAAAATTACGAATATCTTTCTTAGTATATCGTTTTCAATGCCCAAACCCGGCGTGATGCCTACTTTCATTATAATAAATCAAATAAACTAATAACTCAAAAATCGCGAACTTACACTTTAATTACTATTATTTTCAAAGCGTGAGGACTGCCAAAATACCTCAACTTAACCAAGTTTTCGAACTATCAGAGTTCCAGTAATCAAAGGTAAAAATGCATTGGGCTAACGGGAATTTTGCCGGGACTTTCAAAATAGTTCGAGTAAACCGAGTATTCGAATAATCCGAGTTTGACACATCGAGGTTCGACTGTAATTCCTTCCCAATGTAAGCCCAGTCTCTCACTGCAAACTGCACATAATGAAAATAAATTTTACACATGCTACCTTTGAATGAACTACAGTATCACCTTCTGATTAAATTAAGTACGTGATTGCCTGATTGGACATTTTTAGATCATAACTAGTAACAGATTTGTGATGATGTGAAAGTCACACATAATAAAATTTCTCATGTGCTTAGGTATTTAAAAGTTTTTCATTGGGTAAACTTTCATATGTTACAAAAATAGAATGAAACTTTGAAAGAAAATATATTTATTAAAACAGGAATTATAACTTCTTGTTTCATCAACCTTACGATGACCATTTATTTGAACAATGGAATATTTCACTCAACCGAAAAATCAAGGTCAAGGTCAAAAGATGGGGATGCAACTGTGCTTAGCTACTACTGGGGCATACCCATACCAAGTTTCATCAACCTAAGACCTATAGTTCTTGAGATATGGAGTTGCTCGCAAAACTTTTCCATTGCTATTATATGTACTGTAAACCGGGAAATTTTCGCGCCGTCTTTATTTCGCGGTATGACAACTGAATTGTAGTTCGCGCATTTTTAAATTGGCGCTGAAATGTTATTGTCTATAGACTACAACAGAGGACAAGTTTATTCGCGCTGTTTAATTTTCGCGCTAGCAACATCACCGCGAAAATCGCGAAAATAAAACTGCCGCGAAAATTTCCCGGTTTACAGTATTGAAAATTGTCAAAGTCACGCAACTGAAAAATCAAGGTCAAGGTCAAAAGATGGGGATGCAACTGTGCTAAGCTACTACTGGGGCATATGAAGACTTTGTTTAAGCAACAAGTTCCCTAATCCAGGAATACACATTAATCCGTCAAAAAAAAGTTTTTGAATTTAATTACTTTCACAGAAATTCCTGAATCCAGGAATACACATTTATTTCCATTCCACACATTTCTTTTTACATTTATATTTTCTCTACCTTTCTTCAGGGGTCAGTCCATCATCTAACTTTTTCTTCTTTTCATCTGAACCACCACCTATTGATAAAAAAGATAAAGATATATCCACTTGGAAATAATAAGAATATGTTCATCAGACATAATCTTGTATCTTGCAGAATTTTGACAGACAGATGAAAGAATGTATGGATGGTCAGATAAACAAAACCGAACGCTACAATGTGTATATGCTCCCTACTTTCATTGATGGGACAAAAAAAATATTTGTCAAACCAAAGCACCCAACAGAAGTTCAGAGAAAGATGAAAAGATAATCATGTATCAAATTGGAAACACCTTATTGCTTGTCTGTTTGTTGTTTTCAGACTTTTTTTGCATCAAATTGTAACTGTATACTGTGGATTCATATATTTTCGTGGGTACCAATTTTGGTTGTTTGATTAATAAGGCTAATTTTTCTAGAATCTTAAATTTGTGTGTATAATGTCTGAATACAGATCAATGTTAAATTTCATTTTAGTTATTAGGTATTATTAACCATGAAAATTGATACCACACAAATAATCATGAATCTACAGTATAAAATACTGTTTGTCGTACTATACCACCTAACTTAATTTCTACTTAGTCTGTCAGTCTCATGCACAGTCTTTAAAAAAAGGATTGACAGAATATCCTTATAATTGAGGTACAGACAAACTTAATGCCCCAACCAGTCATCACAGGGAAATAAAATATCCTTTATTATGCATAGCAATCTTTGAGTTTAGAGTGCTTTAGTTTTTTTTATGCATTTAAATTACAGAACTTGAAGTTTGTAAGTTTGTCAAAAGATAGTATCGAATAGGTGCTTAATCCAACAAAATGCCTTTTTTTTTAAAACCTCTTATAGTTTATCCCGCATTAAGAATATGTCCAAAAGACATAATACCCCATTTCGCAACATTTAAGATGGACGAACAAACAAACAGATAGACAGACAGATGAACAGACCCAAACACCACATATATAAGCTTTTGTAGATGGGACATAAAAATAAATGGATCACTAGAACCCTACTTTTCAAGGCTTGAAACTTGGAAAAAGACATTTAAGCTTGTTTGGCCTGACAAATAAACTGTACTCAGGACTTGCCTCTATTTTCTGCTCTTCTCTTCTTAATTAATGGATCTGCCGCTGCACTTGCTAGCTATAAAAGTTTCAAATAAAGTATATAATTTTCACACAAAAATTGGTTTGCTGAAATGTTCAACATTTCAGCATGTGGTACAGATTTTGAAATATTTATGTACATTTATAGCGCGCACAGCTTGTAGCGGGCACGAAGTGCCCGCAAGCGCAGAGAGCTCTACAGCAAGTTCCCGCGAAAAAATTTGCCTAATGCTAATATTGATTTTTTTTTCGTCCGGATATGCTTCTCACAATTTCAAGTGCACACAGGTTCGATGTGAATTAGAAAACAATTACCAATTTTGCTAATCGCCTTCCAAAAATTTGCTTTGTTCATATAGAACAAGGAGAAAAATATTCTGATGACGATGAGTTACTTCATTTTCTAAGTAAAACATATTTTATTTATTTTTACATTTTCTTTTTTTACGCTCATTCGCCCCAAATACCTCGTCCCAAACTGAATGTTCTAGAAAATGAACTGATTAAAATAAAAATAAATATGATCAAAACAGTGCATCAAAACTTGAAAAGTGTCCACGTCTTTTCGGGAATGTGGTTCTCTAGGTCTTAAACAATTTTATTCCTCAATTGAGGCGTGGAATTCCGTCACATGAATGCCAAAAAGAGGACCCATGTTTGATGTTTCATGATATAGGAGGAGCTTTCTTCTACTCAAAAGGTATATAAAAATACAATTGAGCTGTTCATTGACATCTTATATTTTTGCTGTGCTCGCATTTAGGCAATGCCTATCTCATATTATCAAACTGGTACTTTTTTATTTGAGACTTGGGGTGGGATGTAAGGTAATGTCTTAGTGATAGGCTAGGTGTGTGTGTGTTAGGGTATACAATATACTAGGGTAGTTGTTAGAGGTAAAGCATGTGAGGTAAAAATTGTTTTAAAAAATCTTAATTCAAAAAGACAGTATAATAACTAAAATGTACTCAGATATACATAATGTACATAGCTGAAACCATAATGTTTTTATGCCCCATCTCTGTTTGTCCCTCTGTCTGTCCCAAAATTGGCAATATGGGGTATATGTCTTTTAGACATATTCTTTTTATGACCCCATCTACAAAAAGAGGGGGAATAAAGTGCTTTGGTTTGTCCGTCTGTACCAAATGTTGCAAGATGGGGCATTATGGCTTTAGGACATATTCTTGTTTTTGTTATCATTTGATATTCTTTTTATCACAGCTCTTATGTTTATCTGCTGCATTTTTTATTTTATGTGATTCTTCCACAATCTTATTAAAAGCCGATCTCGCATCGCTCCCGGAATTTTGTTATCATGTGACATAACAAAAAACCTGGGAGCAATGTGAGATCAGTTTCTAATTAGATTGATTCTCCCATTTAATCATGCAATTGTTTTGTTATTTTCAGCTTTGTTGTATATGAATTCTTTTAAAAAATTTGCATCTTAATTTAGATCCAACCTACTTATAAAATGTTTCATAAGAGTTTTCTGGTTTTCTTTAGACCCTAGACTACTAAGATATACAATACTTGTAATAAGACAAACTAGATACCAGGAGATGATAGCAGACCTGTTTACCCTATTTTTGGTGTGCCAGTAGTTTTTAGTCCAACTGCCAGTAGTTTTGCATATTTACCAGTAGTTTTTGTACCAAATCACCAAAAAGAGTTTAGGGCTTTGAAAATGTTAAATACAAAACGGACGTTCGGCCTTTTTGGCATTTTCAATGTTTTTCTGCCATTATTTTTTCTTGTTTACTCTTTTTTTCTCCAACTTGGGAGAATGTCTCACGTGGACGCTTGAATTCATTACAATTTTTATTGGATCAAGCGCCGTTTGATGCAGACATAGTGAACCGGAAGTTGACAAATTAAAGATTTTTACGCGAAACGAAACTTGATTTTACCGATTTTTCAGCGAAACGAATTTATTTTAAAACTTGCCGTGACCGTAGTTTTTCACGGAGAAACCGTAGACCGTAATTTTATTGCAAAAATCGTACAAACTACGGCCAAATCGTAGTGGTAAACAGGTCTGTGATAGCCATCTCCAAGGGCCCCGCTCCCATAAAAAATTGTGGACCGGCATTAAACTCAAACTTGATCTGTAACTCATCAAGGTAAACTCACATGCCAAAAATCAGTTCATTATCTATAAGCGTTTAGAAAAAAGTAATTTTAATGAATTTTCAAGTTTCAAAGGGCCATAACTCCCATAAAAATCTGTGGACCTGCAGGAAACTCAAACTTGATCTGTAACTCATCAAGGTTAACTCACATACCAAAAATCAGTTCATTATCTATAAGCGTTTAGAAAAAAAGGCCGGAAAACTGAAATTTTAGTGAATTTTCAAAGTTCAAAGGGCCATAACTCCCATAAAAATTTGTGGACCAGCACGAAACTCAAACTTGATCTGTAACTCATTAAGGTAAACTCACATGCCAAAAATCAGTTCATTATCTATAAGCTTTTAGAAAAAAGTGCGGAAAACTGAAATTTTAATGAATTTTCAAGTTTCAAAGGGCCACAACTCCCATAAAAATCTGTGGACCTGCAGGAAACTCAAACTTGATCTGTAACTCATCAAGGTTAACTCACATACCAAAAATCAGTTCATTATCTATAAGCGTTTAGAAAAAAAGTCCGGAAAACTGAAATTTTAGTGAATTTTCAAAGTTCAAAGGGCCATAACTCCCATAAAAGTTTGTGGACCGGCACGAAACTGAAACTTGATCTGTAACTCATCAAGGTTAACTCACATATCAAAAATCAGTTCATTATCTATAAGTATTTAGAAAAATAGTCCGGAAAACTGAAATTTTAGTGAATTTTCAAATTCCAAGGGCCATAACTCCCATAAAAATTTGTGGACCGGCATGCAACTCAATCTTGATCTGTTACTCATCAAAGTAAACTCACATACCAAAAATCAGTTCATTATCTATAAGCGTTTAGAAAAAAAGTCCGGAAAACTGAAATTTTAGTGAATTTTCAAAGTTCAAAGGGCCATAACTCCCATAAAAATTTGTGGACCGGCATTAAACTCAAACTTGATCTGTAACTCATCAAGGTAAACTCACATATCAAAAATCAGTTCATTATCTATAAGCATTTAGAAAAAATGTCCGGAAAACTGAAATTTTAGTGAATTTTCAAAGTTCAAAGGGCCATAACTCCCATAAAAATTTGTGGACCGGCACGAAACTCAAACTTGATCTGTAACTCATCAAGGTAAACTCACATACCAAAAATCAGTTCATTATCTATAAGCGTTTAGAAAAAAAGTCCGGAAAACTGAAATTTTAGTGAATTTTCAAAGTTCAAAGGGCCATAACTCCCATAAAAATTTGTGGACCAGCACGAAACTCAAACTTGATCTGTAACTCATCAAGGTAAACTCACATACCAAAAATCAGTTCATTATCTATAAGCGTTTAGAAAAAAAGTCCGGAAAACTGAAATTTTAGTGAATTTTCAAAGTTCAAAGGGCAATAACTCCCATAAAAATTTGTGGACCAGCACGAAACTCAAACTTGATCTGTAACTCATCAAGGTAAACTCACATACCAAAAATCAGTTCATTATCTAAAAGCGTTTAGAAAAAAAGTGCGGAAAACTGAAATTTTAATGAATTTTCAAAGTTCAAAGGGCCATAACTCCCATAAAAATTTGTGGACCGGCACGAAACTCAAACTTGAACTGTAACTCATCAAGGTAAACTCACATACCAACTAGATAATGTGTCTATGAGCCACAGGATGGCCCTCCCGTTCTTGAAATATCATTGACCCTCAATGTGTATTAACTGGGATATGGACCTTTACCAAGAAATTGATCAAAAGTGTTCATGTGTAAAATATAGGTCGCGGTGACCTTATTTCTGATGGGTGGTGCCATGTACCAAGACTCATGGAGAAGTGAAATATTATTGACCCCTAACATGTAGTATTCAAGATATGGACCTTAACAAAGAACTTAACCAAAGTCATTCATGCGTAAAATATAGATCACAGTGACTTCATTTCTAGTGGACGGTGTCACTTTACCCAAGACACATCTAGTGGTGAAATATCATTGACCCCCAACATCTAGTATCCAAGTTATGGACCTTAACCAAGAACTTAACCGAAGTCGTTCATGCATAAAATATAGATCACAGTGACCTAATTTTTATTGGGTGGTTTCATGTTACCCAAGACACATCTAGTGGTGAAATACCATTGACCATCAACATGTAGTATCTGAGATATGGACCTTAACCAAGAACTTAACCAAGTTCATTCATGCGTAAAATATAGGTCACAGTGACCTAATTTCTAGTGGGTGGTGTCACCTTACCTAAGACACATCTAGTAGTGAAATATCATTGACCCCCAACACCTAGTATCCAACAGTGTTCTCCCCAGAAATTTTGGATAGCATCACATTTTGCGTAAACAAGATTCAGCTGAAGGAAAACGAATCGCGTTGCTCTACAAATGGCTATGATGTTTTATTTATAATTTAATTTTAAATGTATCAACCCCCCCCCCCCCCACTTTTAATATAAAACATGATTTGGGGGTTGCATGCATGACTGAAAAATAACAGTCAAGGCATTGTAAAATATGACTATGTTTTATTCTCTTAGGTGGAAAAAGATAATTAGTCTAGTTATAAGAATTATGTTGGTTGTGATGACTCACAACCCTTAATTAAAATTGGAGAGAAAGGGACAGAAAGTTGCCTGAATAGTAATAATAAAAACTTATATTGATATCATGAATATATTTCATTCCTAAGCTGCTTTGAATAAATAACTTTGCTGAAATGTACCATATAAAAAATATATATGGTACATGAAATTTGTACACAGTAGCCACTGCCTTTTAGTTATCTCCCTTTTGCCCAAAAGTTGTCTTTCTTTGTTTATGAAATTTACTGCCAAAATCAAATGTGTGAAATCAATGTTTTGGACTATATAATCGTAATTAGGGATGTTTAAGGATTCCAATATTCATTCTTTAAGGTAAAAATCATTCTTTTATCTTGATCAGTCTTTTAGTTTTGGTTTTCATTTATTTTTCATGTAAGTTCAAAAACCCACGTGTATCAAACACATGGCTCGTGTTTGTTTTTATTTTGGTTAATTCTGATTGGTTGTCCAACCAAAATAAAACACTCGACTGCAGGTGCCTACTGTCGGCAAATCACCTGTAATCAAGTCTAATTAGTTAAAAATCGATATCTTTCAATTTATTGACAACAGACCAATCATTTATTTGATAATTGGCTTGGGGTTGTAAAGGTGTCAATTACCCAATGGTCCTGAATGGCTTCATTGTAAAAATTTTAAGCAATTTTATAGCGTCTCGGTACGGACTGATAGCATCTCGGTAAAATCTGATAGCGTCTCGGTCCCGAGATGCTATAAGGGCCTGGGGAGAACACTGATCCAAGTTATGGACCTTAACCAAGAACTTAACCGAAGTCATTCATGCGTAAAATATAGGTCACAGTGACCTAATTTCTAGTGGGTGGTGTCACCTTACCTAAGACACATCTAGTAGTGAAATATCATTGACCCCCAACATCTAGTATCCAAGTTATGGACCTTAACCAAGAACTTAACCGAAGTCATTCATGCGTAAAATATAGGTCACAGTGACCTAATTTCTAGTGGGTGGTGTCACCTTACCTAAGACACATCTAGTAGTGAAATATCATTGACCCCCAACATCTAGTATCCAAGTTATGGACCTTAACCAAGAACTTAACCGAAGTCATTCATGCGTAAAATATAGGTCACAGTGACCAAATTTCTAGTGGGTGGTGTCACCTTACCTAAGACACATCTAGTAGTGAAATATCATTGACCCCGAACATCTAGTATCCAAGTTATGGACCTTAACCAAGAACTTAACCGAAGTCGTTCATGCATAAAATATAGGTCACAGTGACCTAATTTCTAGTGGGTGTTGTAGCCCTACCCAAGACCCATCTGGTGGTGAAATATCGTTGACCCCCAACATCTAGTATCAGAGTAATGGACCTTAACCAAGAACTTAACCAAAGTGTTACGGACGTACGTACGGACGTACGGACGGACGGACGGACGGACGGACAAGGGTAAAACTATATGTCCGATCCACATACGTGGTCGGGCCATAAAAATCAGTTCATTATCTATAAGCGTTTAGAAAAAAAGTCCGGAAAACTGAATTTGTTACGGACAGACGCACAGACGCACAGACGGACAGACTGATTACTATAGGGCGTCCGCAACAAAGTTGCGGGGCCCTAATAATGAAATGGAGCAGTCGCACACAACAGGTAATCCCCGTGCCTGTTAAATTAAATGTAAGTGGAGGTGACCGAAATCTGGAACAGATGTCAATTACTATCCAAGATATACTCACTTTCCAAATATCATTCCTCTACTATTTAGAATTGCCAAGATATGCGTCTTAACCAAAACTTTAACCTGAATCATTCATCTGGAAAATGTAGGTTAAGGTGACCTAATATTGGTATGGATGTTGGTTACTTTTCAAAATGTTCACTCTGATCCAACATCAATTCTCTACCACTTGTAGTTGCTGAGATATGGACCTTAACCAAAACTTTCAGGAGTATGTACCCACTGACCCAATGTCATCTCTCTATCACGTGCAGTAACTGAGATATGGACCTTAACCAAAACACAAGTCATTCATGCCAAAAATGATCATGGTGAAAACTTCATGAACCAATTTTCCTTCTTTCTAGTGACCCCTTTTGCGAGGATGGTCTCAAGGAATGATGCTAGTCCTTTGGAAGGGACAAAAAAGGTTGTCCCCTGTATGTGGAGAGTAATACCCCATGTAAGTTATAGACCTTTTTATAGAGTTTTATAAGAGTACGCTCAATGGAGGCTGCTACAAAGGTCACACTCCCCCCAAAAATAATTTTCAAATCCAGGATAATAAATATGTTTAAACAAAGATACCTTGGCAGATAATGTCCTGTCTCTCCACACATGACCGTTAACTTTTTCTATTGCCTCTTCCCTTTCCTTTTCATTTCTACAAAAAAATGGTTAGAAAAATACTATTGTTAAAATTTTTTACTGTTAACCCTTTTATTCAATACTCCGCCTCCGGGTTAATTGTTTATTACATAAGCAAACAAGTATATGTTCAAAAGACATGATGCCATGCCTTCAAACATG
This sequence comes from Arcuatula senhousia, assembly GCA_963971305.1. Taxonomy (NCBI): domain Eukaryota; kingdom Metazoa; phylum Mollusca; class Bivalvia; order Mytilida; family Mytilidae; genus Arcuatula; species Arcuatula senhousia. The sequence continues at coordinate 35,798,606 of OZ020308.1, forward strand.
TCTTCCCTTAACGAAAAAGCAACGAAATCTTAATTTTGGATGGCTGGACAACCCCCTCCCCCCATCCCCAATATAAACGCTTCACTTTATTAGGTGGGCCTAAAAACAAGATATTGTATCCGACATTACTCATACTACTGTACATAACTGTAGTATTTTTCCACAGGTACTTATTTTCATACATTTACAATTAAACACAAGCTCAAGGGTACTTAGTTGCAGGTTTTCTGCTCATTCTTGTATTCATTTTATTTCAAGGATATTTAATTTTGCAAAACATGCTGGAGCCTGAAATCCTTGAAAATAAATATCCCATGAAAATAAGTACTGTGGTTTCATTATTATTCGTGGAGTATCAATTTTCGTGGTTTTCGTGGGTGGCATTGACCCACGAAATTTGATCCCCCACGAAAAGGAAATTTAACATTGATCTGTATACTGCAGACTTCAGAACGAGGAATTTAAAAATCCACAAACTTGTAAATTTCTTTCAAACCACGAAAATTGGTACCCACGAAAATAAATGAATCAACAATATGTTTATACAGTATATGATATCCATGTCACTATTTATTTTGCTATTTTGCTGAAAATCAAACTACATGTATAAAACAAACAACTGTGTAATACATGCTCTTCCATATTGTGGATTCATATATTTTCATGGGTATCAATACTTGTGTTTTACCCTTAAAAGACAGTTTGTTGGATTCTTAATTTCATGGTTTGTTCATGTTGCTTATATTTGTTAAAGGAATCAAAGTAAATAGAACTCTTCTTATTTTCGTTTGCTATCCCTAAAAACCATGAAAATTTGTACCCCACAAATAATAATGAAACAAAATATTTTGTTGAAATTCAACCAATTTTGCTAAAACATGTTACTCTTATTATTGTGAATTGGTCTAAAAGATTTTTTGTAGATCTGACTAAATTTTTTAAGACATTTTTAAGACATCAGCTCAAATACAAAGGTAAACCTCATATGCGATGAAATTAATGTTCTGTGACTTTGTTAGCTGTGAGTCCATAAAATAACCAGAGATTAAAAAAAACAAAAGAAAGTTTAATAGTGAACATGATAGACCTACCTAATATTATTACAGTATCCAACTTTGCTGCTGCAAACCAATATATATCATTATAAGCTGTTGCTCACAAAGAATGTAGGCATTTTCCCTAATAAATCTATTGTAAAAAGAAACTGTTACTTTTACCAACCTGAAAGTAGCAAAAGCAAAGTTCTGTCTGTCTAGGGCTTTCAATTTTACAGGGTTTACACCTATATTATGAAGTCTTTTCTTCAGTTGCTGAAAAAAGAAAGAAAAAACATTTTGTGTGCAAGCATAGCTTAGCTCTTAAAGTTGTTCTATACTCATTCTGTCAAATATCACGTGACTTAAAATATGGTGGCTCAAAAAATAATATTCTGTACTGGAAGTCTACCACTCATATAGATTGAAGAAGTTTTCAAATAATTTGGACTAAGCAGAAATTGGTGGGAAAAAATAGTCCATTATCTCAAAGATGAGCGCAAGATGAACAGCTTTTAATATAATGTGAATTAACATTGGACATAATCGTTTTTGCAAGCTGGTTCAAATTGTTGTAAAATACATTTATGTACATACATGAACCATAAATAATGTATGACATACCATTTCAGAAATCTTACTTCTATAGACCTTCACCAAGAATTTTTTTAAAGTGACCGATGAAAAGACAAACACCAACATTAATCAACTATAAAATACTGTACATGCTGTATGAGTTCTTTTTTTGTGGGTGTCTAATTGAAGGTTTTTTGCATTATACATATTATAAGTTGGTAACTTGCCAAAACAAAATCTTTATATATATACTACATGTATATATTCAGAATATACTCTCATATATTAATGTACATAAATCAAATTCTGTGGAAAAAAAAAGAAACTGAAATTTACCTTCAAAAAACAAAAACAACATCTCATGTCTGACCCACATGCATTTGTATGTTGTCATGCGCCAAAATCATACACATGTACATGTTAATAAACATGAAACTTTTGATATTAACATTTTCTTTTTTTTTTTAATTCTTACCTTAAAACCAAACTTAGGAAGATTATTTATTTCTATTTTGAAAACTTCTGAAGTAAATTCTTCTCTTTTAGTGTATTGAAACACATCTGTTCCTTCTTTTCCCTTTTCATCTTCACCATCAACTTTTTGACTTTCATCATCATCAATTTCATCACCCTCAGCAGTTTCCTCTTTGTTTTCCTCATCTTTAATATCAGATGAAACTTCAGCCATTATGGAATGACTTTCTGTATTTAGAAAAAAAGGTATAAAATTATTCAACTAAATTGTTGCAGGTACATAACATGGTGAGCCAAATTCTCTTGACTTACAATCATGTACCTATAAGTTGGGTTTTTTTGAAGGTACCTAATTTTTCGGGGGGTTTTTTCGTGGTAGTTGGTAACTTGTGAATAAAAAACATAAGAAAATAAAATCTTGTAAAAATTATTTGTAAAGAATGTACTCACATACAGGCAATCACTAAAATTGAAAAAAAAAGATCTTCCATTTCTTATTCTTATTCAACAAGTGTGGACTCAGACGCATAATGCCTAGCGGGCCGCTATGGACACAGTCTGTGTGCAACAAATGTCTTTAGTATGAATTAAAACACAAAATGAGTCATTTCATGTCTCACCCTATTGAAATTCATTGAGTGAGTGAGTGAGTTGGTGTTTTATGCCTGGCAACGCTATATATGTTATTTACAGGCGATGAACATGAAAAGAATGATCATAAAATGAACATGAAATGATGATTATAAATGAAATATGGGGTGGAGTGGTAAACATTTAGAAGAACCACTGGAAAAGGGAGAGAGGTGGTTAGGGGCGGAAAATTTAGCCTATGTGGTGCACTACCTGGCGGTCAACAAAGGGGTCTTTTACGTGCATGAAGCGTGGCACTCTCCACACATGTTGGCCCACTATGGTCGGCGGTCAGGGTTTTCGTATCTTAGACCTGACAACCCCCAGTGGATGTCTAGAGGGCTACCCTATTCAGCCACCTAGTGTACACACTTGGTCGCTCTGTGGGCTGAGCACTGATCCGAAGTCAGAATCCCAAGACCTGTAGTCGCCTCTTACGACAAGCAAAGCTCCGCTGCGGGCCTATTCGCCACCTGGGCCTCGCACGGGACTGAAATTTTTTTTATACTTATGAGTTTAAGTGTTTAAACATTAAAACACTAGTTACACTAAGTTAAAAATTCCATAATAAATTCATCTATGATACGCATTATAAATGAAATAACATCAATGCACTTTACTTGGTGGGGATGGTCTTGTCTACTGCAATTAGATCTGCACTAGTTGATTTAATGTCATTGATTTTAATAGACTTTAAGTTTTGAATATCCCCCGTACGAGATGTGTGCCCCAGGTGGTTGAATGGGACAGCCCTTACATTGAGAGAAGCAGGGTCGTCAGGCTATAATGTAGAAAACCTGACCTCAAAATTGATGGTGCACTGTGTTCGAGAAAAACTCTACGTCCCTCGTACTAAGAGCCCTGCTGCAGGTATCGATAAGAGTAGGACCAGTAGGATCCCCATCCTCGGAAACCCAGGGGTTCTTGTCTCGCCTACTCGTTCATCACCCCTGGGACATTACGCATGAAATACATCATTTTTCATAGTTTTGTATCGAGCTTTCTGATTGGTCGCTTTACATTTTTCTTACGCGATTTAAACATGTTTCTATATATAGATAGTATCAAGTTCAAGATCAGATCCTGAATCCAAAACGAACAATTTCATACCAATGTCCTTAGGGGGACGAATGAGTAAGAGAGAGAAGAACCCCTGGGTTTCCAATGATGTAGGATCCCTGACAGCAGGCTAAATTGCCTGTACCCTACCCATCAGTCCCTTTTTCCAGTGGCAGTCTAAACTCCCAACTCCGATTGGCCTTGTGTCCTAATTTTCTCCACTTCATCCTAATTTCATGTTCATTGTATCATCCTTTTCATGTTCATAGACAAATATATCTTTATCTGTCAGATGCGTTAAACTTTGAGCCTACACCACCCACAGATACAGAAACACTGACAGTGTCACTGCCATGTTAAAAGATCTTGAATGGGAAAAACTGGAGTCCAGAAGAACCAAAATCCAACTGGTGATCATGATGTTTTATAAGATTGTAAACGACCTGGTTGATATACCATCATCTGAATACCTAGTACCAGCCATAGGAAGAACCAGATCAAACCATTCAAAGATGCAACAGTACCACACGAGATCAGACGTCTTTAAGTACAGCTTTTTCCCTAGAACAATCTGACTATGGAACCAGGAATCCTAGTCACTTCGGTACCTGGTCACCTCGGTACCGATTAAATAAGACACTTCGGTACTCGGTACTAGTCACCTCGGTACTCGGTACTAGTCACCTCGGTACTCGGTACTAATCATTTCGGTACTTGAAAAATAAAATTTTTATTTCGTTATTTTTTATAAATAAATGATATTTTCAGTCATAAAATTCAATATAATAAGTTTTCTTTAATAAGTTAATTTAACTTTTCTTATGTTTTTATTTAATAAAAAGTTGTTTAATAAAGCTCTCTTGCTTCCGAAGCAAACTACAATTATTTTTTCAATATTTAGTAATATATGTTTTGTTTTGATTTTCTAATTCATCTTCTAATTGGTGCTTTATCTAAAATTTTGATCTATATTTTATGATTCATTACAAATTAAAATATAAGGTATTAAGTTTATAATTATTTCATATACGGTGGCATTGTTTTGTTATTGTTTCTTTGTATATTGTTTGTTGACATAGATGTATAATAAAGATGTATAAAAATAAAATATTTTACTTTCCTTTATTCATAAACAATCAATCAATTTCTGATTAGATCAAGTCCTTCAATCCAATTATGCAATTAATTACTCCCATTAAACACTTATAATTTTATTACTCAATAGTCCATTTGCCAATTAATGTCGGATTTTTATTCCGTGATCGATTTAATTTTACCATTTACATTACCGTTATGAAAAATCCCGTTGGTTTCCAAATGGATAGAAGTAGGACAAGCCTCGTGTTTTATCGTGTACGTCTTGGATAATTCACGTGAAAAATTTAAACAACTAACAGAGATTTAAATGTTTTTGACACCATATTCTAATAATATATACCACCTCATTTCATACTCGGCTATCAAAATCATTCAAATATGCTTTGATTAGTGTATTCAAAATATCAGAATTGCATTGGGAGCAAGTGATGTTCTATTCCTTGTCCGGTGGCTTGTTACCGACGGTAACAGTAAAATCCGGTAAAATATGACTAAGTACCCAAAATAATCAAAGTGAACAACAATTGGCAAATGCACTATTAGAAGCCATATGATAAGGGTCACAATTAGCAGATCACAATTAGCAAAGCCATACAACCATTTAATCCAATTACAATCATGAAATGTTATCTGTTAAAAACAGATTTATGACATTTGAAACTTATTCAAATTATGTAGAAAGAAAAAGGCCACATAAAAGAGAATACATGTACCCAAAAATGAACTAATTTTACGATGACAAAAAGAGATCTTCATGACTGTGAATAGTAAAAAAGTGATATCCACCAATTAAATTATATTCATTTAGTTACCAGAATTAAAAAAAAAAGATAAACGACCAATCATTAAAAAAATATTTACATGAACAGATCTAAAAAATCTATTTGAAAAACTAATTCTATCTAACATAAATATTCACTTCCATCATAGACATACATAATCATACTTCTTTGTGTACGTCGCTGGTTTTCAATTTACCATTCATTACCCTTAAAATACCAATAAAAATCGTAAGTTTAACACTTATTATTATTAAATTACTATCCAATGTTGCAATATTCATTTTTTTTCGGTCGGTACCGAAGTGTCCAATACCTAGTACCGAACTGTCCAGTACCGAGTACCGAAATGTCTAAGCCAGGACCGAAGTGTCTAGGTACCGAGGTGACCAGGTACCGAAGTGTCCTGATACCGGAACCAGCTACCAGCATCTACTGCTGAGACCCCTGACTTGGTATCTTTCAAGCGGGGGCTGTCATCTACTACTTTTTAGTCTGCTTAGGTCCGTATTGTAAGTAAGTCCTAATGAAGGTTAGAGCTGTGCCTGTTGGGTGTATGCCCAGGGGCCGCTTCGGTAGCCGGATTGGTCTAATCAGAAGGACCGACAACGCAATACGGAATTCACTCGTCCTTTCATTCTATCCTTTTTCTTCAGTTGAGCTATGCTAGCTACTCTTATCCTTATCAGTTCACAACTTTTATTTTCCTACTGCCGACGCCCCTGCCCTTTAGTTCCGAAACATGATGGTCTATAAACATGATAAAGACAGTGTTTTGTACCCAGTAGAAATAGAAGAAGAACAATGCATAAATGTATTTGACTCTTCTAACTTAATTTTAAACTCAAAACTATCAAATCTTGACCATGTGATTGAAATATTTATAATGTTTACATAAAACTGTAAGCACGTTCTTCTGAGAAATGAAAGGGTATGAATAATTCCTGGGAACGAAACAACATAATTTCTGCTTATATTTTCCCAATCGGAACTACTCGGCTGGTTCCGCTACTCTCCACACATACATGATGGTGAGGTACGAGCCACCCGAGAAGTTCCGATTGTATATTTTCCCGCCATTTTCTTCCCCTATTCATTTCTGTTTGGCACGGACCATTTGATTTTCGGGGGGGGAGGCTGGGATTTTACCTTGAGCCGGGAATTTTTTTTTCCAGATTATTTTTTTCGCACACATATTAAGCAAGGAAATTTTGTTGGCAAGATTATTTTTTTTCAATTGGCAAGATTGAAACCAGATTATTTTTTTCAACCTAGGTGCTGACCAGATTATTTTATTTTACAAAAATCAGGGCCGGGAATTTTTTTTTCAAAAAATCCCAGCCCCCCCCCCCAGAAAATCAAATGGTCCGTGCCTTATAAATAACTGTATTTAGAAATTGTCATCTATTCCCTGCTACGGAACCACTTTTGAAGCGGGGGCAGTAGCGGATCCAGGGGGGTGTCACCCGGTGCACGTGACACCCCCCTGAGGTTCACAAGTATGGTTTTCTATATAAATCGAACACACCAGTCTAGTTTGATATGGCTAGCTACATGTAAATTGCCAATCAATCAATCAATCAATCAATCATTTATTGGCCAATCATGGGCCCTCAAGGGGCAAATACAATACAACAAATATGATTTAAAGTTAGGACAATACAAAATGAACAAAGATAATAACATGTTCAATTGATATATATATAATTAGGCTCCTTGTACACAAGAGTAAAACTTTATGTAAAACATTTAGGGCATTTAGTAGCAACCAATTAAGTTATATTGCTTTCCTGCAGAAAGCTGCTCAGCTGATGGATAATTTTATCATTTTCACAAGTGAAACACCAAAAAGTCTGTCGAAAGCAGAAAGGTTTATAAAGTTAGTGTTAAGGTTCATCTTTACACTTCGGAAAAAATGACTGATATTTTACGTCTTTTTTCAGTCTATGTGGAGTTTTAACTATACATTCAATTGCTTAATAAGGCGTAGCAGCGTCTAGATAAATATCTTTTGCATAAAGTTTTGGTATTTTGTATCTTTACATTTGATCCGTTTTGCCGGGGCATTTTCTTTGCGTTTTTCAGTTCACCCAAATATAGCCAAATATCAACAATGCCCTGTCATTTGGCCTCCACATGCTAGGTAATTCCATTATTGGTGTTATTAAATCTACTCACAATCGGTTTTGTGGAAGGTTATTTGGGGGTAATTCATGCTTTATTTATGGTACAATTTGAACGGAAAGAAAATGAATAGAGAAAACAACAAAAGTAATCTTGTAATGATCGGCGATTTTTATATCTAGACGCTGCTACACTTTATTTTGCGTTTCTTTGTGTCACTTAAGTCGTACATAGACTAGAAAAATAGGTAAAAAATATACCATTTTATTCGAAGTGTAACCATGAACCTTAAATATATTTACGGTATTGAATGGCATGTTAAATTGCCAAATAAACATGCTATAGGTTAATTACAATGCACGCGTACGCTTGTGACAACACTCTCTTTACCTTTTGTTAATTAAGTTCTTTTGATCGGAAATCATATTTAAGCCATGTTTCACTTGTATAAAACGCAATAAAAGTCGATATTTTTGTACAACCGTCATCCGTCAATTAATGACCCTTTTACAAATTTCACCATGCAGGGACCGTCTTTCTGATTGTCAAAAACTCGTTCAGTTTCGGCTGTCAAATAGGCCTACAGCAGCACTAAGTCTTGTCGGTAAAAATCCACCAAAAAGCGCTCAGAAAGCTGACTGCGATGTGTGCACCAGGTTTCGAATGAGATAACTAGATGCATGTCATATTGAATATGTAAAGTATTCGTCAGGCTATTATATGGAAAACCTGACGGCTATCCATAGTGGTGCACACGGGGAACATTCCTCGCACATTAAAGAACCCTGCTGCAGGACTGCAAGTTTGGCTACATGTAATAGTAAGGACCCGTAGATATGTCACAGACTTCGTTTTTAAGGTACGGACTTGTAAACATTGCTTATATAAAGAATATACGTGAAAAATGCAGTAGAATCCAACTAAAATTGACGTTGAGTTTCACGACGTTCAGACGGATTTTTCAATGTACATGTTATTGGTAACGTCGTTTTAAACGTAACGTGCCACCTTAATTAAAGACAAATGATTCTACCTGCATAAAGAGATCTATTATATTTGATTGCTTTATAAATACGTCTTTGCTTTTCCCATGCCCCTTTTCTATTTTGCCACTTTTAAAGCTTGGGTCGTGACAATCCAACACACAGTTTTACATTTTTTACGCTTGAGCTGAAAGGGGCCGCTTCGGAGGCTGCTCTTGTAACTGCATGAACTTCAATTATGTTCTAATAATAGACATATATTACCGACTTTACAAAAGTAAAATTCTGTTTTGTTTAGTACTAAGCATGTTAGTTAACAGGGGATATTACCATGTTAATAGAATGATTTTGTTTCTTAATCTTGAACTTTATGACTTTACGTCATTTGGTGACACCCCTCTGACAAAATCCTGACGGAATTGTACGATTTTGGTGAGAGGTTTAATAATGTCATAATATTCTAGCTGTTCTAAACTCGAAATAAAACTGGGACTCTATGCCCCTTTCCGTATTTCCGTCATTTACTCAAAATTACACGACCTTGAGACGAATTAAACATTTTTTACTAGTGATAGGGGTGTCTGTCCGTGTGTCCGTCCTTCTGTTACACCTTAGGATACCTACCACTTAAAACCATTTGGGGGGGCATAGCAAAACATGGATGTAGCCCGCATTGCACAACAATCGGGTACTCATCTCTTATCAGCAACTCCTCCTGAACCCCTTGGTGGAATTCATGAAACTTTCACACAGTCTTTCTGACATAATGTACATGTGCAACTCCTATTTTAAATTTAATTTAATGGATTTTTTAGGTTTCCTATTGCAAAACATGGACTTAACCATTACACTACAGGGGGGGGGGGGGCATCTCTTATTCGCAAATCCTCCTAAACCTCTAGGGGGTTTTCATGAAACTTTCACACAATCTTTCTTGCATAATGAAGATATGCGCCTCCTATCTTAAAAATTGGATTTAATGGATTTTTGAGGTTTCCTATTGCAAAACATGGACTTAACCATTATACTAAAAGGGGGTACTCATCTCTTATCTGCAACTCTGTACACTCTCAATGGATTTTCATGAAATTTTCACACAATCTTGTAGATGTGCATGTTTTATTTTAAAATTTGATCTGATTGATTTTAGGGGTGCTGTGGTATTTCTTTGTAAGCAACTGATCACAGTTTTTCTAGTTTTGCTTCTTAGAATGAATTGGTATTAGTATCATCACAAGCAATTGTTTCATTGTGAACTGTTTGTTTTGGAAAGTTTGCATGGCAATATACATAAAATGTTGCAATTAAGTGAGGTGAAATGGAATAGTCTGCAGAGCAATAAACATCAAGTGAGACATTCCGCTATATGTTACTAAATGGACCAGTCTATTATATTATCAGTGGGGTTCCATCAGGCTAATACACATTAAACGGAACAGTCCACAACTTACCAATTATAAATAGAATGGAACAATCCACAATCTGGCCTGAACATTTGTTATGAAACAGTTCACTTCATGTTAAACACGTGAAATCACAAGTGATTAGTTTTTTTTATGAACTCTTCAGACAGTTAACTACTAGTGAGTAGTGTTTGATTTAAGTTCAAAATGCAATTAAAGTTTTCATTACTTGTGAGTAGTAAGCAAGGCTATTTACAAATCAGTTCATATGGTCCACTATAGGTGAGTAGAAATCGACAACTACTCATAAAACAGTTCACAGCAGATAAACTTCTCACTTTTCTAAGTAAGTAGTCATGACTCGAGCTTTACTCACATATGGGAACATTCCATTGGCATAGCCAATACACATAAAATGGACTAGCCTGTTCTATAGCAAATACACATGGAATGGAACAATCCACTTTCAAAGCATTAAAACTCACCTGGTCCTTAAGCCATAAGGGTCTTCTATGAGGGGTCATCTGACAACTTCTAGACTACCCAACGAATACTTTTGTAGAGCTTAATGAGCTGAAGGTTAAAGCAACAACAGCTTTTCTCTTCATTCTTTATAGCAAAAATATGAAAAAACACTATTTTGACCTTTAAAGGGTCATAACCCCTATAGAGATTATCTGACAACCTCGACCCTATGGATACTTTTGTAGAGCTTAATGAGCTAAAGGTTTAAGCAAGCAACAGCTTTTCTTCACCTGCAATAGTTTTTATTTTATAGGGCAAAAACATGGGAAAACGCTAATTTTGACTTTTTGAGGGTCATAACATAAGGGGTTATCTGACAACTTGGACCCAATCAAGGAGACTTTTGTAGAGCTTAATGAGTTGAAGGTTTAAGCAAGAATTACAGCTTTCCTCATTCTGTAAAAGTTTTTGTTCTACAGCAAAAACATGAAAAAACGCTATTTTTCACCTTTAAAGGACCCCATATAGAGTCATCTGACAGCTTCGACCCAATGAAGACTTTTGTAGAGCTTAATGAGCTGAAGGTTTAAGCAAGCAACATCCGTTCTATATGCAATAGTTTTCATTCTATGGGGCAAAAAAAAAAACAATAAAAAACAAGAGTTTTAACACAAAAGTATGTCTCGCCTGCCGGCACCATCAGAAATAATTATTCTTTTTAACTTCCACTATATTATAAATTAACATGGATTTTCAGTTTCTGAGATCAAAAGATGCTTATAGAACTTAAACATTGCTAATATATGCAATTAAAATAATCAGTCACTAAACCAGACAATCAAGGTCAAGGTCAAAAGATGGGGATGCAACTGTGCTAAGCCACTACTGGGGCAAATGCATACCAAGTTTCATTAACTTAGGACCTATAGTTCTTGAGATATGGAGGTGCTCGCAAAACTTTTCCATTGCTATTATATGTATTGACAATTTTCAAAGTCACTCAACCGGAAAATCAAGGTCAAGGTCAAAAGATGGGGGATGCAACTGTGCTAAGCTACTACTGGAGCATATGCATACCAAGTTTCATCAACCCAGGACCTATAGCTCTTGAGATATGGAGGTGCTCACAAAACTTTTCCATTGCTATTATATATACATGTATTGAAAATTGTCAAAGTCACTCAAGGTCAAAAGATGGGGGATCAAACGAAAAATCAAGATCAAGGTCAAAAGATGGGGATGCAACTGTGCTAAGCTTCTACTGGGGCATATGCATACCAAGTTTCATCAACCTAGGACTTATAGTTCTTAAGATATAGAGGTGCTCATAAAACTTTTCCAAAAAGTTAACGCAGCCGCCGCCGCCGGTAAAGTAACATCTATGTTCGCTCTGCTTCGCAGGCGAGACTAAAACGCTATTCTTTACCTTTAAAGAACCATTACACTAATAAGGGGTCATCTGACAGCTTCGACCCAATGAAGACTTTTGTAGAGCCATGGAAGTATCAAATTGACAATTTAATACTTCTATGGTAGAGCTTAATCAGCTGAAGGTTTAAGCAAGCAACAGCTTTTCTTTATTTGCAACAGTTTTCATTCCATAGAACAAAAACATGAAACAATAGGCTCCCAGGAGCCTGAATCTCTCACCTGACTTAAATGCTTTTTTTGACATTGAAAGGACTATAAGTTTAATAAGGGTTCATCTGACAATATTGATTAACTTGATGCATTTAAGTGTAGAGTTCAATTAATCGAAAATTTTAGCAATCAAAAGCTAATTATTTTTTCAACAGTTTGCCAGCTAGGCATAATAAGGTTAATTAGACATTTAAGGTACCATAACTTCTATAAAGGGTCAAAACTTCCATCATATTGAACTTTTGTAGGGCTTAACTAACTAAACAGTATTGTAACTTAAGTTTTTCTCTAGCTTAAACCGTTTGCAATACAATGGGGAAAGGTTGTGAAAATGGACAAGTGTGACGCTCTAAGGGGAATAACTCCTAAAAGTATGGGTCCTACAACTTTGACCCTATTACAGATTTTGTAGATCTTCATGCGCTTTACAACATGCAATTTAAATTTCTCAAATATCTTTAATACTTTTCTGAGATTGAGCTTAATAAGTACAAAATTTGAAAAAATATCAAGAAAAGGGGCAACAACTCCTACATGGGTGATTAGATCTTCTTCAAAGTTTCAGGGCAGGTAGATCTTGAGGTGTTGAACACTTCTGCTTCCCATAAGAATTTTGATATCTGTGACCATTTTTGAGTTATTTGCAACAAAAATGCAATTTACCCCTATGTTCTATTTTTAGCCATGGCGGCCATGTTTTCTTACAAATCAAAAATCAAAACGATATATTTGTAGCACTCATGCCAAGGAACAACAATATTAAGTTTGTTTACAATTAAACTTATGGTGTTAGAGGAGTTAACTATTTTAATACAATGAAAAAGGACTGCAAAATGGTCAATTTTGACGTTCTAATGGGAAAAACTCCTAAATTGAATGAACCTACAACTTCAACCCAGTTCGGATTTTGTAGATCTTGATGTGCTGAACAACATGCAATTTAAATTAATCAAATATCTTTTAAAGTTTTCAAGATATTGAGCTTAAAGGGTATATATTTACCCGGTACAAACCAAAAACAGTAGTTTGACCCCCCTGGTCTATTTTTAGCAATGACAGCCATGTTTTTTTGACGAATCAAAAATCGAAACGCAAGTTTTGTGCAGGACACTCAAGGTGCAATCATACCAAGTTTCATTAAATTCTGTTCAGTAGTTTCAGAAGATTTTTGAAAAATGTTAACACAACCACGACAGACGCCAAGTGATAGCAATAGCTCACATGGACCTAAAAAGGACAAAAACTACTTGGACAGGGCACATAGATTTTGAGGTGCTGATCACTTTTACCCTGCCAGAATTTTGATATCTGTGACTTTTTTGGGGGAGTTAATGGCAAAGGAATACAATTTACGCATACATTCATGGTGGACACATTTACTGACCGACAAAAAATCCCCACATCAGTTCTACAGAGGAATCAATATTTGAAGGAAAAAAAAACATTACAGATAACAGATGGATAATGCATGCCAACTGGTCCTTGAGCAAACAAGAGTTGAAACTAAAGTATGTCTTGCCTGTCAGCACCATCACAGAACTCTTTGAAGGTCTAGCTGGGCCTTCAGAAATGTTAAGGTCAAGGTCATGTGACAGGTGACAGAATTCCATTAAACCATCACAAAGACTCATGGGAATGTCTGTAATGTTCTAGATACCATATTTGAGAAACAATGAAAAAAGACTGACATTTACAATGTCATTCAACCATGAAAATGGGGTCAAGGTCACATTACATGGTGACGTCAGTTGTGTATACCATAATCCAAAGGGTTTGTTTACCAAATATCAGATGCCTAGCTATAATATTATACTTTCCACTTAAGTAATTTTCCATAAAAGTTTTAATTGTCCCAAAAATTATCGAAGTCCACAGAACCACTGAACCATAAAAGTTGTGTCAAGGTCACAGGAGATGGTGTCAGTTGCATAGACCTTAGCTCCGGGTGTCTGTATACCAGATATCAGATGCCTAGCTATAATACTTTTCCCTTAATTCATTTTCCACAACAGTCTTACAAAGAGGTTTTTTGACCCTAAAAATCATCTAAGTTCACAGAGTCACCGAACCATGAAAATGGGGTCAGGATCAAATAGCATGGCACCAGTGGAGTAAGGAGCCAGTTGCATAGACCATAACCCCAACTGTCTGTATACCAAATATCAGTTGTCTAGCTATTATACTTTTCACTAAATTCATTTTCCACAAAAGTCTTACAAAGAGGTTTTTTTACCCTAAAAATCATCTGAGTCCACAGAGTCACTGTACCATGAAATTGGGGTCATGGTCAAATGGCATGGGGCAAGTTGCATAGACCATAACCCCAACTGTCTGTATACCAAATGTCAGTTGTCAAGCTATTATACTTTTCAATAAATTCATTTTCCACAAAAGTCTTACAAAAAGGTATTTTGGCCCCAAGAACATCTAAATTCACAGAGTCACTGAACCATGAAATTGGGGTCAAGGTCAAACAGCATGTACCCAGTTGCGTAGAAAATAACCCCAAATGTCTGTATACCAAACATCAGATGCCTAGCTATTATACTTTTCTTGTAATTCATTTTCCACAAAGTCTTACAAACAAGAGGCTCCCAGGAGCCTAAATTGCTCACCTGGTCTTGATGCCGACCCTATATTTTGTAGAGCTAAATGAGCTGAACATTTAAGCAAGCAACAGTTTTTTCTTTATCTACTATAGTTTTCATTCTATATGCCAAAAACACAAAAAACTGTTATTTTAGGGGCCCTAACCCCTATAAGGGGTCACCTGACAACATCAACCCTATGGAGACTTTTGAAGAGCTTTATACGCTGAACATTTAAGCAAGCAACAGCTTTTCTCTATCTGCAATAGTTTTATTTCTATAGGCCAAAAACATGAAAAAACATCATTTTAGGGGCCGTAACCCCTATAAGGGGTCATCTGACAACTTTGACCCTATGGAGACTTTTGTAGAGCTAAATGAACTGAACATTTAAGCAAGCAACAGCTTTTCTCTATCTGCAATAGTTTTCATACTATAGAGCAAAAACATGAAAAAACGCTATTTTTCACCTTTAAGGGGCTGTAACCCCTATAAGGGGTCATCTGACAACTTGGACCAAATGGAGACTTTTGTAGAGCTTTTAATGCTGAAGCAGTAGGGGGGCATCAGATTTCATCTATCTCTTATACTTTTTGATTTACAAGCCAAAAACAGTAGTCTGACCCCCCTGGTCTATTTTTAGCAACGGCGGCCATGTTTTTCGACAAATCAAAAATCCCCACATCAGTTCTGTGAAGGATACCCTAAGGTACCATCAGACCAAATTTGGTTTGAACCTGTTCAGCCGTTTCAGAGGAGAAGAAGTTTGAAGAAAAGTTAACGACGACGACGACGGACGACGACGGACTACGACGACGGACGCCAAGTGATGGCAATAGCTCACATGGCCTTTGGCCAGGTGAGCTAAAAAGTTTGCCGCCACCGCCACCGCCGGAAAGTAATCAATATGTCTCGCCTTCACCGACTAAAGTTGCAGGCGATACAAAAACTATTCCAGGACAAAACTAAACACAACATCTCAAATTTACCACTACAACACTAAATCATATAGATAAAGGCTTAGAAGAATAGTGTGGTTTCATTATTTTTTGTAGGGTATCAATTTTCATGATTTTTCTGGATGGACTTGACCCAGGACTATCCTTTTTCATTAAGCCACGAAAATTGGTACCCAGTAAAATAAATGAATCAACAGTATTATTTTCCCAACAGGGTTAGTAGGACATAAAAAACATTGTCTAAAATCACTCAGAATTTATTTCATTTTTTATCTGTTTCAGTTCTGCTTCATCATCTTCCACAAACTTCTTTTGTAAGTTCTCAGGAACGTCTACTTCCTGTAAGTTTTCATGTTCTGGTGCAGGTTCGTCACCGATTAGAATGTCTATTAAGTTCATGATGGCAGGATGGTTCATACGCTCTGGTTCCCATTTGTGGTATTCTCTCATAATGACATATGTGTTTTTATCTTTTATGAAAAGTCTGCCTTTCTTTGTGGCACAAAGCTGGAATAAAAAATTAGATTTATGCTCATCGGAATGTACTTTTTGCCATATCGCTGATTGTTTGGCTATTTTGATGTTAAAATTATCATATGATGGCTCATTTGAAAGGCCATTCTTCCTCTTTTATGATCAGGTTGTATTTTAATCTGACAGCCTAAATAAACAATTTCACAATAAACATTCAACAATCGGTTGGTGACATTTACTAGTGGGATCTTCTTTGTGACCAGTTAGCCAAACTAACAAACAATCATTGATTTAACATGTAAGTCAATATAAAAATATTTTTGTCAGAGTTTAAAAAAAACAGTAATATCTTTGAAAATATAATAATTGGTATAATTTTATGTCATCTATGTAAATTATCTGATGAATATACATGTATGTACCTGGAAAATGCATTCCACCAGAATTTTTCTAATATCTGGGTCACTTTCCCTCTTCTTATCTGGAGGTAAATATTGTAGGTCAACTGGTAGCCTGTCCATATCTTCATCATCAAACTCCTCTGGTCCAGCCAGGGGTAACAGTAGACGAGGAAGAAGATCAACTTTGTCACTTAGCAACCACTCATGGTAACCTATAATGAATTTTAAGAGACATTTAGCTTCACATTTTAATGCACACTGTTCTTAGACATACTGTAGTATTTATGGAGAAAAAAAGAAAAGCTGGTAACTTAATTTATATGCTTTTGTGAAAATCTCTTTTTATAAGCAAGTTTACACTATGTAAAAAATGTATATGTATACTATACATGTATGATTAGTCAAAGCAAGGAATATTGTGAATAAGCTCACAATTGGATATCCTCCACTTAATATTGAACTTGATCTATATTGTAAAAAAAATTAATTCTAGTAAATTCTCCTTAATGGTATTCGAAAGATGTTAAATTTATAATCGACATTCCCTAATTCTGTACTTCCTTTGTGTAAAGATTCATCAAAATCCATCAAGCAGTTTGGGAGAACTTGTGCTTACAAGTTAAATTGAATATACATGTACAAAAATGTACATTTAGAGAAACAGACAGACAGATATTGTGATTCCTATAACCATGTTCATTTATGAATGTAGCTTTTATGAAATAAATGTTTTAGTATCATGTGTATATATACATTTTTCCCATCTTCTTTTACTTTACAGTTAAGACATCAAAGATGTATTTCAATTATCAAATAAGTTAACTATTAAATACATTGTAGGTGAGAGTTAAACTGAACTGAACTGAAATAAGGTAAATATTCTAAAACTATCAGAGTAAAATGTAACTATATGGTCATATGTATAAAGCATATTGAACAAAAAAGATTCATGTACAAAATGTACAAAAAAATGTACATGTATATGTTTTAATCATACATGTAGATTAAAATGACATTACATGTCCATATACCTGTATCAAAGCAGCAGTTTTTGATAAGACTAGCAACTCCACCACGTCTTATAATTGAGTCTTCAAAACTGAGGAAAGGAAGACATCGCTGAATCACATATTCCTTGTCTGTCATCAAGGCCTGTCTAAACTGTGCCACTTGTGATAAATTCGCCAAAAATGGGGCCAGGAAATGCAGATTGGCTTTAGGATTATAATTCAAATGACACATTGCATTGACAATTTTTGAAACGCTTATATCACTGTTAGATAAAACGTGTAAAGTTATTGCTTGCGCAGAAGATTCAAACCTTGAAAGATTAGAAACAAATTTGCAAATAATGTCAGCTTGTTCACATTTGGGATCTAAAATCTTTTTAACACAGTCAACAATAAAAGACGGAAATTGCCCACTTTTTACTATGTTGGAAGAAAAGTCAGACTCTGTTGCAATATTTGTAAGTGTCTTGTACGATTTGGATACAACTACAGGATCTTCATCTAAACAAAGAGAGATAACTCCATCTAAGAAAATTTTGCTATTTGCAATTGTTTGTTTTCCTTCATCTTTGCCTGTCATGCCCAAGAAATAATCCACAGCTATATTCTTGACATCACCCCTGGCTGCTGGGTTAAGAAAGGGAGCAAACTCTTTCTCAAGCTCCTCAGTACTGTAGTCTGTCATAGTCTGGAAAAATAATTCATACTCCAAATTATTTACATGTTAAAAGGTGGTACATGTACATCATGTATGTTTTTTAGATTTAAAACAACACATGGTCGCGATGTACACACAAAAAACAGACCAATTGGCAACTTTAATTTAGACTGTGCTAACAATCCAAGTACAATGCATATAGTCAACTAGCTTCTGTAAAGTTGGGTCTTTGGCTGCTGTTGTTTTGAGCTCAAACGTGGCCTGAATGTGCAAAATACAATTATTTGTTAAAAAAAAAATAAATAAACAAGGAAACAAAAAACTGTGAATTTTTCAATACTCTGATCCTGAACTTCATAATAAAGTTCAGGATCAAGAGACTTCAAAAATTGATATTTTCACAAAAAATCTTTTCAATTCCGATTAATATTGATAAATTTTAACTGCATTTGTCATTAAAATACTATAAATGCCTTTTATGGACATCTAAATTATGGATTGAATTGCGCCTGGTGTGATTTTGCTTTCGGTGTTGCTCCGTTACCAGCAATGGGACTGCATTGTAGCTCCGCCAATTCAAATTTGTCAAAGGAGCTACAATATTGTAGCTAGACCATGGGGGAGTACAAATATAATAATATAAAACTACAATGTATTGCAATACTAAAAGTCAGGTACGCCACAAGGTTAAAAGGTAAAATCAAATTATAAATACACATAAACATATCACTTAAAATCAAATATAAAACGATAGAGGGGCCCGAGTACTTTCGGTCAAAAGACCTTCTTCAGGGAAATAAAAACTGGGAGAAAAAAGAGAAACACCCGCACAGTACAAAGACAAGGACAAGACTGATTTGCTAGTGATAAATTACGTCACAATCAATCCTGAACATTGTAGATAAACATGCATATGATTAGCATAAATACGTCACAAGCTAGCAATCCTGAACTTTATGACTAAAAACCTACCAGCACTGTAATATATGTTTTATCTTAATATGAAACATAAGAATAGAATAATATATAAAATCAGAGAACATTAACAAGTTACAACAGATTGTTTTTGATATTCATGCCCATAGGGTGACTAGAACCAAGGAACTTGATGATTCTCTGTTCTAGAGACTGCCGTTGCTTTTCACCCATATCAGTCACCATCAACACAGTCACTTGCATATCGGACAAATTGTGGCCTGGCTGTCTGAAGTGGCGACCTACCGGACAATGTCCACTATTACGAACACTTCTGATGTGTTCCGCAAAGCGGTCTCCAAGTCTACGGCAGGTCTCACCGACATAAACCATCAGACATTTTTTGCATTGGATTGCGTATATCAAATTCTCCGATACGCAAGTAAACCCATTTCTAAGAGTGAAAGTGTTGGACGGACCAACCTTCTTTTCATGCCATAGATGAGATCCGTCACCACCATTTCTTTGAGCGTAAACTTCACTCTATTCAAACAAATTATGCCATTTCATTAATTCGACTGACTATCACCGCCAATCAACAAAAGCTGGAAGGATTCCGCAAGAGGAAAGTAATTCTTAAAAACAATTTATTTAGTCTTTGTCACAAACTTATAGCCGACGGTATCGTACAGAAAATACGTCAAATTAATCAAACAGTTTTTCAACATTTAAATCTTTCGAAAGACAGAAAATTTGACCACATTGCACCGCAACCATCTGGTACTATTATGCCTGCCGATACGTCCTCTGGGAGTAATTCCAACCAACAAAACCCATCTGACTTGCACGATACCGTCCATGTCATATCACCTTCTGTTGTCCTCTCTGAATCCGAGATTAGTGTTTTATCTAAAGGTTTAAATTTTGTCCCTACCACTCCTCTCGCGGATGCCTACCAGAATGAGGTTGATATTCAAAACTTTTTTCGTCGCCTTCTACTTAAAGCTTTCTTCTATGGCAGAGAACATGACCAGAATGTGACCGACCAGCCATCTTTATTTTCCAAATATAACAACAAAAAATCTTATTTCACACCCAAAGCGTCTTGGTTCCCCACTCTTCAACGATATTTTAAAGTTTGTAACAATGAAATTGCAGGTCTGAAAACTAAACCCCTTAGGAAACATAACTTGTCACCTGATGAACAAACAGCCCTCCGTCATCTCAATTCGCGAACGGACATTGTTATCAAACCGGCCGACAAGGGTGGAGCAGTTGTTGCTTGGGACGTTGTCAGTTATGTTTCTGAAGGGGAGTTTCAATTGAATGATCAAAAGTTTTATTCCAAAATTAAAACCAACGATACAAAGAATAACCAAAAACTCATTAAGGACGTTGTTAGGAACTCCATCAAGAACGGCGATCTACCAGAAGCAGCAAATAGACTTATCGTCTCGCAACCGCGTACATCCCGGTTCTACATGCTACCCAAGATCCACAAACTCGAAAATCCTGGTCGACCAATTGTCTCTGCGTTCAGCTGTCCAACGGAGAACATCTCAAGTCTTCTTCATGACATTTTTATGCCAATCGTTGAGAACTTGCCTACCTTTATCAAGGATACTACCAATGCCTTGAACATCCTTGAGCAGTTTGAACCAGAGAAACCAGATGATTTTCGACTGTTCACGATGGACGTTACTGCTCTATACACCAGCATACCTAACAACGATGCCTTAGTTGCTTTAAAACACTTTCTCGACAGGCGACCCAATCCATATATAAAAACTGACATAATTCTTAGACTGGCTGAGTTGGTCCTAACCCTCAACACTTTTCAATTCAACGGCGATTTTTACTCTCAAACTGGTGGTGTTGCCATGGGCACCAAAATGGGGCCCAGCTTTGCTTGTCTATTTGTTGGCTACTTAGAGGAACGAATGTTCTCAGAATACATAGGTCCTGTTCCTGATCTTTACAAGAGATTCATAGACGATGTCTTTGGCGTTTCGTCCGACAGCCAACAGGAACTCCAGTTGTTCATTGACTTTGTTTCCTCTTACCATCCTGCCATCAAATACACATTTAACATTACTCAGGAAAAACTATCCTTTCTTGACATTGAATGTTCCATTCAAGGTGGTAAAATAACTACATCTGTCTTTTACAAACCTACAGATGCCCACTGCTACCTCAACTACACTTCCTGTCACCCCCAGGCTTGTAAAAATGCCATTCCGAAGTCGCAATTTTTGCGACTTCGTCGAATTTGCAGCGATGACTCTGATTTCCACCAACAGAGCAACAAAATGAAGTCATTCTTTGTCAAGAGAGGATATCCAACCAGGGTTTTAAATAAGGCCATATCCTCGGTCTCTAAGGTAAACAGAACGTCGGCACTGGAGCCTAAAACACAAAATTCCAGCGATCGTGTTCCTTTGGTACTTATGTACCATCCGCACAATACGGCCGTACAGAACATTTTGATCCGGAATTTTCGCTCCATTGTTTTAGAGGACCAACACATGGCAGAGGTCTTCAATTCGCCGCCTTTAATGGCTTTTAGGAAGGGCAAAAGTCTTAGACAACACCTTGTCACCAGCTCTTTTAAAAGCGCGGCTCGCCGCCCTCTGGCCGATTACCGTGGCACTAGAAAATGTAAGCGGCCCGTGTGTTCCACATGTCAGTTTACCTGGGAGACAAATGAGGTGAATGGTCCGTCCAACACTTTCACTCTTAGAAATGGGTTTACTTGCGTATCGGAGAATTTGATATACGCAATCCAATGCAAAAAATGTCTGATGGTTTATGTCGGTGAGACCTGCCGTAGACTTGGAGACCACTTTGCAGAACACATCAGAAGTGTTCGTAATAGTGGAGATTGTCTGGTAGGTCGCCACTTCAGACAGCCAGGCCACAATTTGTCCGATATGCAAGTGGCTGTGTTGATGGTGACTAATATGGGTGAAAAGCAACGGCAGTCTCTAGAACAGAGAATCATCAAGTTCCTTGGTTCTAGTCACCCTATGGGCATGAATATCAAAAACAACCTGTTGTAACTTGTTAATGTTCTCTGATTTTATATATTATTCTATTCTTATGTTTCATATTAAGCTAAAACATATATTACAGTGCTGGTAGGTTTTTAGTCATAAAGTTCAGGATTGCTAGCTTGTGACATATTTATGCTAATCATATGCATGTTTATCTACAATGTTCAGGATTGATTGTGACGTAATTTATCACTAGCAAATCAGTCTTGTCTTTGTCTTTGTACTGTGCGGGTGTTTCTCTTTTTTCTCCCAGTTTTTATTTCCCTGAAGAAGGTCTTTTGACCGAAAGTACTCGGGCCCCTCTATCGTTTTATATTTGATTTTAAGTGATATGTTTATGTGTATTTATAATTCTATTTTACCTTTTAACCTTGTGGCGTACCTGACTTTTAGTATTGTATTGATTTTTAATTCCGCCACACCGCAACTCATATTATTATATTATACAATGTATTGCTGTGGGTGTGGTTGTGTGTTAGATGGTAATTATGGTCACCACCAAAAATCGGTGTCATGTTTGAAGACGCTTTTATATGAGTTATGATAACACAAAGGAACATACTTTGGTCACAAATGAAAGAAATGATCACGTTTCCCCAAACTAATAAAGGGGTATCCAAAATACAGGGGAATGAAACTCGTTGGACACATTCAAGTTATGACTACTGTTACGTTAACCTGTTATAATAAAAATTCGATCTATTAAATATACAGGTCTATGATGGTTATATGGAAGTATAGACATGTAAATGAATTTATTTACAGGTCTATGATAGATGATGTTTTATAAAAGATATTAGATATCTTATACACAACTTAGAATGATAAAAAAATACGAGATATCTTATAATTTTGATAAGATAATTGTCATGATTGTAGGTCTATGATTGTATATTGTAAAGTTTATGACAATTTATGACAGTTTAAAAACAAAAACATAACCAAAAACAATTTGTTAGGTGCATTGTATCTTGACCCATGTCTTATAAACTTAACAATCCTGAATACATTAAAATATACATTGTAAAACATTCAAAATTTTATAAGATATCCCAAACTTTATGAGATATCTTGTGAAAATTATTTACTAAAAGATCTTTAAGTTAACTACAAACTTAAGTAGATATCTTTAACGATCTATTTGATATCTTACATGTTCATAGGCCGGTTAAACAGATATCTGCTGAACTTTATAAGAAATGCCAAGGAATTATACATGAGTGATCTCATTCCTAGGATATGGATATATGCATATTAAAATTTTGTTAGATAATTAAAAAATCAACACAAATGGTAAGATATTTAAAATCTGTTTTTTGCTGATAAGACAATACATATGCATGTAAAATATGTAAAAGTTTATAAAATATCTCAAAACTTTATGAGATATCTGAAAGGATTCATCATTAAGACATCTACTGAATTTTATAGTAGTGCATGTAGTGTGTTACTGTGTTACTGACTGTGCTAGGGTTGAAACGCCCTTTTCGACTCACCTGGGCCATATAGAGCCGTCAGTTTTAATGGTGGAGGAAACCACCGACGTTGGACAAAAATTCAGAAATACAGATTTTCATTTGGGCTATTAGCACCCGACGTTTGGACTGATTTGATTTTTACCTAAACAGGTAAATAAAGGTAGATTTATACCAAAGTTCATGTAGATTATATTTATAAAGGGGATAAAAATTTTCATATTCTGACCAGTCCATTATAGAAATTTATCACATGTGTCAACGAGCATTGCGTTTGAATTGATTTTATTTGAAAAACTGCGTTTTTTCAACCTCCACGAAGAATCGCACGCTTGTAACCTTATATTTTAAAACAAATAAGATAGATATAGCCGGGATGTCATTGCATCTCTCCTTTGATACATTCCATGCGCGTGGTGATATCTAAAATACTTTAAATGTTATAAGCTCATTTTTCTATAATGGACCAATAAATCTACCCTTTATCTACAAACACAACCTTAATTTCATTCAAAAATAATAAAAATGAAATAAAAATAGCTTCCAACCTTCCAAGGCAAAAAATCACTCGGTGGGTGGTGATCGTATCCAACGGGTGTCAACAAAAATTATTCAAGTTGGTAATACGGTGTGATGTAGCCTTCACAAGACTTTTAAAACATGGATTGAGATAAAGTCAGGAAAACTTTCATCCGCATTAGCTTCCGTCAATTTATATTAAAAAGGTCCGTAAATAAAAGTTTTGACGATAATATTGTCACTTTTTGTATGTCGATCCTGAATGTTACTATGAAGTTCAAGATCGAAATAATACAAAAAAATAGGATTTTTGTCAGTAAAATCATAATATATTTAGGTAATATTACGAATTCACCATGAAAGTATTAATAAAATATCCATAGCAACTAAAAAATCGCACTATAACACACTCAAACGTAGCGCGTAAATTCCAGGCGGCTGTACATGTTCCATTACGTCCAATTGGACCGACACATAAAAAGTGACACCATTTAAAAACCATTAAGATGGCTAAAGAAACGATGGTTAGTATGGAAACTTCAATCCCAATGAAGATAACATGGGCCAAGCATGATGGATGCGTTGTGAGATAATTTTCGTAATAAGTTGAAATTATGAAAGATCGACACTGTCACATACGCTGCGCCTAAATTAAATGTGCGGAATTCTGTCATTCTTAACAGTTTTAACATATAAATGGCGGAACTCTGATATTCTCAACCGTTTTAACATTAATGCCCTTTTGAATGTCGACATACTGTAGTTTATCGTCTGTGTTAACGAATCTGTGAGTCTTTTAACGAAACCTTTCCCCAAACCCCACACTCATCAACATATTGCCTGAGTGTTCTTTCCTGAGGCCTCTCTGTTTGCATTTTCACTGTTATCAATCAAATAACTAATGTTGTTTTAAATTCCCCTTAGAATGGTAGGGAATGGCATTTCTAAGAGCTTCTAACAGTTCATCTGCATGTGTTTAAAAATTTACCTGTTACTCTCTTCTTGTGATGATTTGTCTGTATTGTGACTGTGGCTGGAACTTTGTTGTCATTTTTATTTCGAACACCCGTGAGCCGTTAGCACTGCTGGTGGAGTTTTAATTCCCTGAGGTTAGTCC
Organism: Arcuatula senhousia; assembly: GCA_963971305.1. NCBI lineage: Eukaryota > Metazoa > Mollusca > Bivalvia > Mytilida > Mytilidae > Arcuatula > Arcuatula senhousia. The sequence goes on from OZ020308.1 coordinate 35,824,041, forward strand.
GCTCCGGCACCAACACTTTTGTGTTGGAGAACACATCAAAGCTTAAAATTATTCGTTTAAATTTCAAAATTGTCTTAACCCTAAGGTTAAGCCAACCCAGGCATGGGGTGAATTACATTGCAATGAAATGCATTGAATTACCATTACATTGAGAAAACTTGCATTGAATTACCATTACCATTACAAGGATTTTGAAAAGAAATGCATTGAATTACCATTATACTTTAGCTAAGTAATGCATTGAATTACCATTACATTTTAAAGTTCCGTTAACTTGTTTGCAACACTCATCATACCTAGGTAAATTTTGTTTTAAAAGATTTCTAATAAAAACTTAATAAGTCAAAACTTATAGACTTTTGTATGCTTTTACATTGTATGACTTTGCACGAAAACAAAACAGAATAGTAAAAAAGTTCCTAAGCAAGAACTTTTTTGTTTCAAAGAACTAAAATGTCTTTTACACTGTATTTTTTTTATACATCGTGTCATGAACAAAACAATGTATAAAAAAAATAGGAGTTTAAAAAATATATGTTTATCACTCATATATTCAAGAATATTGTTCATAACTAATGTATTGAAGAATGAATATTATTCATAAAAAATATATGCATAGGAGATTAGAGTATGAATAGGCATAGTTTGTCGAAAAGTCAGCTTTGTGATCTGTACAAAAATAAAAAAGCAAAGCAGTTGTTAAGTTGAATTTAAAGCATTTTTTAGATAATTTAACAGATTTTATCATTTTTGTCAAGAAAGATAACATACTAACATAGTATTACTGAATGAGGATTAACAATCGAAAAATATGCAATTTTTGCATATTCTGTTGGGTAATTTAAAATTTATTTGCTTATTCAACTCTCTTGGTTCATGGTCAACTTTCTTTTGTTAAAGATATTTACTATAAACATGATAAATAAAAATAAATAATTTAATTAATATTTTTAACTTGAAGCCATTTAATATTGACAGAAGAGTTGTTTTGACATTCTGATTAAGTTGTTTTTACAACAGTGTCAAAAGAAAATATCTAATTATTTTGTGTTCATATGGCTTCACTTTAAATTTATTAGAACAATATGTTTTATGATTTCAGAATTTCATAATCCTGCTATAGATTCAATGTTGAAAATTTTACTAAACCTTCTTTACTTTCACATTTAATAATAGTAATGCAGTGTAATTCATTTATAATTCATGAATTACATGCATTTTTGAGAAAGAAATGCATTGAATTACCATTACATGTAATGCAAAAAATGGTGCATTACACATTACATTGAATTACTTGGAAAAATGTAATGCATTGCAACGCATTACCATTACACATTTGCATTACCCCATGCCTGATCCAACCCCAGACCTAGGTTGATCATCTTAGTAATAATTTGGTTCCCCAGTTTGGTATTTTGGGTTTTACTGTTCTTTGCTCTTCATAATCATATAGTGTTTGGCATTTTCTATATTTTTGGTAGAGCGCCTCTGATGAGTCTTGAATAGATGCGTCAGGCGTAGCAAAATTTATTGTCTGGAACTTTGTTGTCATTTTTATCTCTTCCTGACGTCTTGGTTTGTAAGTCACATCGCTGGCGGGACTTTGTGGTCTTATTAGAGTAGATGTAAATAGAGGAAAGAATCTGTTGTTCTTGGCATCCTCGGCTCTGTGTTCCATTTCAAGACAGGTGTCATCATGGGTATAGTCGACTGTATTGTATACGTCGTGTACTCACTTACAATCGATGGTCTTCTTATCAAAGGAACAAAATAGTCTGCCGCCCATACAAGACCTTTGGCTAAAGCAATGAAGAGCTTGTCCACATTACTACAAGTATATGGGTTACAATTGTATGTGTCTGTTGGGAACATGTAATGTTCAGGGTTTTGAATGCTAAATCACAGGTACCACTAACAGGTGGGTATACAACTCTAATATTGTGACCTATAACATTACTTAAAGCATGTATAAAAAGTCCATTGGGATGAAAATCATTCGGCTTTGAACAATCAATACATGAATTTCTATAAGTAGGGGAGACTATAAAAGCAATGTTTATGTTATTTTAAATGTTCGTATATCGTTCTTCATTCAATGTCATTGCAATACATGTAGGAGGACGAAGCAAGTGCAATGGACTCTGAACTTAACAGGCCTCCCGTCTGCTAACGACTGTAGAGGGATACCTGAAAATAAACCGTGTTTTTGGTAAATATTGATAATTTGATAGTAAACGTAGTGGAATTAACCTTATGTAGATTTTGAAGAACTCAAAGGATTTGTTAGATCATTTTAAATCTAGATAATTTTCTGAGGTTCACTCTTTGAAAACGTTCGATTTTTCAACTTTTTTGCAACACGAACAACGAAAATGTCGCCCGAAAAAACTTCTCGAAAAAGCCTTTTCAAACTCGAGGAATTTTGTTGTTTTGGGTTATAATTCTACATTCTTTTCCAAAACATCGTTCAAAGATAAAATTTGTTACACACTGGAACAAGTTTGCAGTATGCTTGATTTCCTCATTGACAACATATTTGTCACCTTCGGAGGAGAGATTTTTCAACAACAAATCGGCATTCCAATGGGCACAAACTGTGCTCCTCTCCTCGCCGATTTGTTTTTATACTCTTACGAGACTGAATTTCTTAAGGGACTCGTAAAGAACAAGAAGATGAAAGAGGAAAGGTAATTTAATCTTACATTCAGATATATTGATTATGTCCTTTCTGTCAATAACACTTCATTTGGTAGATGGATTCCTTCAATATATCCTCCAGAATTGGAGATTAAAGAGACCACCGAATCAAATTGCTTCACGTATTTCCTGGATTTGCACCTCGAATTTGACCCAGGTGGTCATCTCAGTACAAAAATTTACGATAAACGAGACGATTTTAATTTTTAAATGATTAATTTTCCTAATCTACAGAGCAATATACCTACTTCCCCTGCATACGGTGTTTATATTTCACAACTTATTCGATATGCCAGAGCTTGCACACATTTCACAGATTTTTTTATCAGACACCGATTTCTTCGTGACCGACTTTTGGAGCAGGGCTATAAGAAAATACGTCTCTTTCTTCATTGATCATTCAAGTTCAGTAGTTTTGTTATTAACTTTATTTACGTTAGTAATCTATTACCTTTGACTATTGCATTGTTTTTAAGTATTACAGGGATCAAATATGTCGGTTTTGTGCGATGATATTACACTAAATCATTAGTTGTTTGAAGTGTTGTGTCGGATTTAGAATCGTCATGTTTGATTGTTTACATCAATCGATAAATGCTTCTTAGCAAGTTGTCAGTAACTGCGAGAGTTCGCAAGAGAGTTCCTCTACGTCTCGTTGTTCTCGTTGTTCTCGTAAAGTGCTCTTGTCGTCTCATGTTCTCTCTTGGTGAATTGAACTTTTGTCGATTTGATTTTAAGAGAGTGTTATTTTGTTCTTTGTATCAGATTATCAATGGGGGAAGGTTGGGACAAAAAAAAACTCGTTTAACCCCGCCATATTTTATGTGTACCTGTCCAATGCCAGGTATCATTGTCAAAGCTTTTGTTTTGTCCCTGTCATCTTTCTGTTTTTTATGGCAAGCCGTTTTTACATTTATTCCTCTTTATAGATATCTCATAAACTTTATAAGATATCTCATATACTTTATAAGATATCTCATAAAGTTTATAAGATATCTTATAATAATATGAGATATCTTATAAAACATATAAGATATCTCATAAAACATATAAGATATCTTATAAAACATATAAAATATCTCATAAAGTTTATTAGATATCTTATAAAGATTATGAGATATCTTATATAAAATAATTTATAAGATATCTAATAAAAGTTATAAGATATCTTATAAAGTTTATAAGATATCTCGTAAACTTTATGAGATATCTTATAAAAAATAACTTATAAGATATCTCATAAAATATATAAGATATCTAATAAACTTTATGAGATATCTTATAAACTTTATAAGATATCTTATTAGTTTTATAAGATATCTTATAAGTTTTATAAGATATCTTATAAATTATTTTATATGAGATATCTAATAATCTTTATAAGATATCTTATAAACTTTATGAGATATCTTATATGTTTTATAAGATATCTTATCTTATATGTTTTATAAGATATCTCATATGGTTTATAAGATATCTTATAAACTACCATTTATATGAGATATCTTATATATTTAATAAGATATCTTATAAAGTATACGAGATATCTTATAAATTTTATGAGATATCTTTAAAGAGGAATAAATATAAATATGGCGTGCCATAGTTTTTGTTCTTTGTCCAGAAATTTGTCTTTCGTTAATAATTCGGGGGTGGGTTTTGATTTTTAGCTCACCTGGCCGAACTATGCGTCCGTCGTCCGTCGTCGTCCGTTAGCAATTTCAAAAATCTTCTCCTTGAAATCACCGAACCAATTAAACTGAAGCTTTGCAGAAATGATATAAATCAAATCAAATCAAATCAAATTTATTGGCACAAACACATAAATGTACATGGTTAAGGCCCAATTACAAACAGATATAATAAAAGGTAAATAGTCATGAGTTTTACAATTATAGTATATTGAGATATACATATAAACTATAGTAGTAAATGTAAATATTATAGTACAACATGTTGTAAACCTATATTATTAACAGGTTTAAGACTAGACATTTATAACAGGTTTTTTCTAGTGTTCATACAATTTGTGATGAATGAAGAGGTCAATTTAAGTATTTTTATTGAACTATTATTTAATAAAAATGGTATTTTAATATTATCTTTAATATCTTTCTTGTTGTCTAGCAGATTTAAAATATTATTGTTAAATTTATCCCTTTCACTTTTGAGGGCTTTGCATTGTAAAAGAAAGTGTTTTTCATCTTCTATTTGATTTGAATTACATAATGGGCAGTATCTATTGAGATGTCGTCCTTGCTCGATAAGAAGTAAGTGAGCACTTATTCGAATTTTGCAAATGGCAGCTCGATCATCTCTGTTTGTTAATATATCAACATACGAGGGTCTCATCCCCATTTTATATATACTTTGAAAAAATTCTAATTTAGATGATTTGCATATATTTGAGTTTTGAATCTGTAGACAATGATCCTGTATCCGTTGCTTGATTTGGCTAAGGCAGCTATTAGAAAAAGAAGTATTATTTATCATGTATGCAAAACCCAGATCATTTAAGACATCCTTTACCTTTTTCATCCAGGGATTATATTCTTTTGAGTTAATGAAGATTTCTTTTAATAAGGTGTTATCAGAATCTAGGATATGCTTGTAAAAGTTTAATATAGAAAATAAGATTTTACTTTTTAGTGGGATCCTATTTAGTTCTGCACGGCAACCGTCATTGGTTGCCTTACAGTTGACTCCTAGTATCTCTTTAATAAATTTAATGTGAAGTTTTTCATATACATCAGTGTCTTTAAGTGAGGCATCCGTGCCCCAAACTTCACTTCCATATAATAGTATGGGAACAACCAGTGAATCAAATAGTTTTTCTAAAAGTTTACATGGATTATTAATTCCTATTACTTTTTTAATTTTAAAACATGCCTTTCTAGCTTTTTCCATTAATGTATTTATTGCCAGATTAAAATTTCCATTGTATTTTAGTATCATGCCTAAGTAACAATAGTGTGTTACTGTTTTAAGGTTGATATTATTATAAGTAAATTGATTTTGATATGTCTTACCATTTGAGTTGAAAACCATTATTTTTGATTTATTGATATTTACCTGTAGTTTCCAGGTTGAACAAAATTCGTATAAAATATTAAGTAATTTTTGTAGCCCTTCTTTGCTTTCAGATAATAAAACAATATCATCGGCATATAAAAGTATATTAATGTTTGAGCAGCCAATAGAAATTGGGTCAGTGTTTTGTTGGTCTAATACTTTGACTATATCATTGATAAAGTAATTAAAAAGCAGAGGTCTTAGTACGTCTCCCTGTTTAACACCTCTTTCAGAAGAAAAATATTTGCTCAGTCCATTTGAAAATTTAATTCTACATGAGGTATTAGAATACATAGAATCAATTATATTAAATATCCTTTTTGGAACTTTATTTTTTAGAAGTTTATAGAAAAGTCCAACTCTCCAGACTGTGTCAAAAGCCTTTTTTAAATCTATAAAGGCAGTGAAAACTTTCTTACCATTCTGTTTATATTTATTTGTTATAGTTTTAAGTGTAAATATATGGTCAGCTGTGCGGCTTTTCTCCTTGAAACCTATTTGATTTTTACTTATAAGATATGACATGTTTGCAACAAACGGAACTCATTTTGAAAAGTTTTGTTAAAAACATAGCTCCCGTTGCTAAAAATAGAACATGGGGTAAAACAGCAGGGTTTTTTTGCAAATAACTCAAAAACGGTGACAGATATCAAAATTCTGGAAGATGAAACTGATCAGCATGTCAAGATCTACCTACCCTGAAATTTTAAAGAAATTAAAACAAACCATGTGAGAGAAATTGCCCCTTTTCTTGTTTTTTTTCCTGCGTTTTGGACTGATTTTGTCTTATAACTAAAGAACTATATAAGATATTAAAATTATTTCAATTGAATATTGTTCAGCTACGCATGTTCTACAAAATTGTTTATTGGATCGAAATTGTCAGATGACCCTTAAATGCCAAAAATAGTGGTTTTAGCCTTATAGATTGTGAACGATTGAAGATACGAAAATGCTTCTGCTTGCTTAAAAGTTCTGCTAATTGAGCTCTACAAAATTGTCCATAAGGTCAAAATTGTCAGATAACCTCTTATAGGAGTTATGGCCCCTTAAAAGTCAAAAATAGTGGTTTTTGCCTTATAGATTGTGAACGATTGAAGATACGGAAATGCTTCTGCTTGCTTAAAAGTTCTGCTAATTGAGCTCTACAAAATTGTCCATAAGGTCAAAATTGTCAGATAACCTCTTATATAGGAGTTATGGCCCCTTAAAAGTAAAAAAATAGTGGTTTTTGCGTTATAGATTGTGAAAGATAGTAGATAGAGAAAAGGTTTTGCTTGCTTTAATATTCAGCTAATTGAGACCTACAAAATTGTCAGTAAGGTCGAAATTGTAAGATGACCCCTTATAGTGGTTATGGCCCCTTAAACGCAAAAAATAGTTGTTATATTTTTATAGTATATCTTTATAGAGAAAGGGAAAAGGTTTTGCTTACTTAAATGTTCAGATGATTGAGATTTACAAATTTTCCTTAAGGTTAGAATTGTCAGATGACACCTTTTAGGGGTTTAGCCCCCTTCAAGGCCAAAATAGTTGTAATAGGTTTATAGTTTGTGAATGATAGGAGATAGGGAAAAAGTTTTGCTTACTTAAATGTTCAGCTAATTGAGCTCTACAAAATTGTCCATTAGGTCAAATTGTCAGATAACCCCTTATAGGAGTAATGACCCCTTAAAATAGAAAATAATGAGATGTGGAATAAGTGTACGCGACACAACCCACAATTAAACGGCAACCGCCAGCAGCCTTCAACGAGGCCATTTGGCACTGCTCGCGGTTCTGCAATTGACCCATGGTCTAAATAAAATGCATATAATTCAAATCCAGCCCTGAAATAGTCACAGATAGACCCCCTTCTTAAACAATGAACAGAAAACATCAAAAAGACAAGTACAAACGAAAGCTTTGTCAAAGATTCCTGGCTTAGGACAGGCACATGTAATATGTGGCGGGGTTAAACTAGTTTTTTGGGCCCAACCTTCCCCCTATCAATATTCCAAGACAAAGCACAAAAACTAAAATCGTTCAAGTCCAATTCCACTAGAGAAAACCTAAGACAAAAAACAAGAACAAACAAAAGGACGGCCAGGAACTCTCCATAGAACACTCGCTGTTTAGCTGAGAATCATCAATCGACTGATGTAAAAAAAAAAATCAAACGTATTGATTTTAAATCCGACACAGCACTTCAAACAATAATGATTTAGTGAAGTTTCATCACACAAAACCGACACGCTTGATCGCTATAATGCTTAAAAATGACAATAGTAAAAACGTTTATGGAAGTTTTAAAGCAAATATTTCTGCCAAAAACACTAAATTCAAAGATTTAACCAAGATATTCATTTCATATCCTTTCCGTAATAAATGTTGAAGCCAATTTTTCATTTCTACTGGATTGCTTTTAAATTGGTGAGCTTTATAAAAAAATACATTACCATAAAATTCAGGATGTGATATTCCTTTCACTATAAGAAAACGACGTGTACAATTAAATTTTTCAATAAGAGATCGATACTTGTAGAAGAATTTAGAAAAAGATTTTACTAATTTGTGGTATCGATAACCTTGTTTTAATAATTTTTCAGTAATAAAAAGCCAGTGGCGTAACTGGCTTAAAACCAAATGGAAGCAAAGATGTATTTGGCAGTGTTAATATTGGTTTTCGCCGAGCGAAATTTTTTAAGTGATTTTTTACGTGGGTTTTGTGCAAAACCCCCAACATTTGTTACAGTTTATAAGGGGTGCATACGCTCAGTTCCCGCCTGCCCTCACAAGGAAGCTCATGGAAGCCCTTGGGAAAAAAAAGGGCACGTCAAAGTCGTTCTTTTTATCTAATAGTTATTGTTTTAAGACGTTAAAAAAACGCCTTCATAGACATTCAAATTATTTTAAAAAAAACTTTAACATTCCCCTTGCTTGGCAAAAGACTGGCCAGACAGCAAACAAGATTTAGCCTGTCGTATGAGTCGGGTCAAGTGTCCGTATATTGTTTTTATCCCACTTGTCACCAGCTCATCATTTTATGTTCATTTTATCACTTCTTTCGCGTTCCTTTCCCTGATCATATAGCAGAAACCGAAAAGACAAATTTTATATCTTTTCTCAAAGAAATTGTATTTTCTTGTTCTCATCAGCAGAACAGTCAGAAGCAACTTATCAATGTTATACATATAAACCTGTCGCTTAATTTATAAAACGTATACGTATCCGTATAAATTTAATGTTCAAAGCCGGGAAAAGTAATAAGCAATCTTAAGTTGTCCATCCGAAATGATAAGTTTTGTTGAATACCGGGTACGTATTCCTTTGGCAATGTCGGCATGGTTGGAGTTTATGCTTAAACAATTATATTTAATAGTTAATGTTGTGATCCCAAGCAGTGGTGAAATATAATGCAGTAAGAAGTGTGATGTCGCGGAAGCAGTAAAGTGCGAGCGGAAGCAGTAAAGTGCGATTATTATTTTTTTTTTTTTGCGAAATCGAAATGGAAGCATTTGCTTCCACTGCTTAAATTGTGTAACGCCACTGAAAGCCAAAAATAGTGGTTTTTGCCTTGTAGATTGTGAACGATAGTAGATAGAGAAAAGATTTTGCTTGCTTAAATGTTCAGTTAATTGAACTCTACAAAATTGTTCATTAGCCAAAATTTTCAGATGACCATTTTAGGAGTTTAAGGCCCCTTAAATGCAAAAAATAGTGGATTATATGTCAAAGATTGTATACCACATTTGCTTGCTTAAATGCTCAGCTTAATAGAGCTTTCCAATAGTTTTCTGTCATGACGGGCTGTGAAAAAGTTAAATATTGTTACATTAAGCAAGGTGAGCGATTCATGCTTCTGGGGGCCTCTTGTTTAAATTGCCACTTCTTTTTGTTGGTTGTGTCGCGTTTACTTATTCATGTTATTCCACATTAATTAGTTTTCTTTATCGTCTATTGGATCGAAGTTGTCAGATGATTCTTAATAGGACTTATATCAATGGCGTTTTCCCAATTTTTTTGAATGAAAGATATTAGATAGAATTATAGGCGTTATGACCACTTACAAGTATAAAAAAAAGTTCAAAGATATGGTTTTTTTTGTCTTGTTTTTGGCCTATACATAATTAAAACTCTAACAGATAGAACAGATCGTTATGGCTTATAAGAGGTCGATCTTCGACCATTTTGACTTTATGGAGACTTTTGTAGAGGTTATTATTATCTGAAGGCTTAAGGTAGTAAAACACACTTCTAGGTAAAACGTCAGAAACGTTCATAGCTTTGTAGCACATATGCTTCTTCCAATACCTATTCTAAAACTATATTTAACCTTATAAACACTTATCATACATCGTTGAAATCCTTACATTCCATAGATTATCTTCCAGTTAGTTGTTACTTGCAAAAATGAGATCTTTTCATTACAAACCGATAACTCCGAAAACAAATTATACATGAAAAAACACTAAAATTTACACATTTTTACCATAATTCAAGCTTAGATTAGACTCAAACCTGCACTAAATCCTCTATCGTGCTATACATGCCCTGAAAGTACATAAACCTGGCTGTTTATTAAAAGTAAAAAACCTATACCACTCATTCTAATCAAATGTGGCCAACTGTATGTTTAATGTGTCGCATGCAAAAAAGACGAAATGTTAATGAAAAATAGTGCACACGATGGTCTAAGAGGAAACAAATATATATTTTTGAGCATTTCTCATATGTTAAATAACGATTAAGCTATGTTAAGCAGTATAATGGTCGATAATTTTCGACTCCAAAGTTAAGGTTTTACTCAAAATACCATGTCTCTTATTGAATTTTAATATGTTGACATCGGTTTTTCAGTTTACTTTGCGTTATAGGTGGTAGATCTTCGTTTAAACTTGTGCATAAACTTTATAAAAACATTGTTAAATTGTTGATTTTGGGATGTCGATCAAAATGACATTCGTAAGAATAAAATTCTTCTGTCTCAAAATGTACTCTAACTTCCGTAACAGTAACAAAATAAATGATAAATACTTACCACAAGTTCAACATGAAAAAAACTTTTGACCAATTGAAAGTATTTCCTTACATTTTTAACTTACATTTTTTCTCGAACGATTGCTTTAATTACGTTTTAATTGACCATGTTCATTTACAAAATATCGCTTGTCTCCTTTAAGAGACTAACTTCCATAACGCAAAACCATTCCATTTATCTTGAATTTAGCTGTTTGAGTCTGTTTGAGATTTCAGTTAAACATGAATTAAAAGGAAATGCCGTCTAGTTTGTTGAAGTATATATGAAAAAAATAAAATCAGAAATCATTTAATGACTGAATCTAACTTCCGTAACATTCTAACTTCCATAACAGCTTTTACCGGAATTCCAAATTTTTCCGATAATCGGCTTCATTGAGTACAACTATTTTACACACATCACCGGTTATTATATTTTGAAAAAGGCATAGACTTTCACTGTTATTTAAAATGCAAGCAAGTAATATAGAAGAAAAATAAAGGTACTTATGTACCATGGTAATGTGAAGATGGTTAAATTGTTAGCATATCATTGTTATGAAATAAATTACAGCTTTGTTTTATAAGAAAAATAATTAATTGAAACATTCCACGTTTCGTCTGCTAGTAAAACAGCGTTAACATGAAATTTATACCCCAGACAAAAATGTTAATTTCACTGTTACGGAAATTAGAATGGACAGGTAAACATCAGATGTGAATGTTTCTATTCTGTGATGAGACAATTTCAGAATGATTTAATACTTTTAGATTTGTTTTGAGCGAAATGACGTGTTGATACAATAAAAAACTCAATGCTTATGACGTCAATAACCGTATTGCACACTCGCGCATGCACACACACATATATACAAAACGTTCATAAAAGATCTTTCAAAAGCCGACTCGTACGTATCACCCTGGAGTGGTCTTTGATATCGCACTGGCAACAGTGTCAACAAGTGGACATCTGTTTTGGAAATCACGGACCTTCGACAAAGGGAAAGTGGTTTGTTTTGGGCCAGTCTTATTATGCAATTTTAAGATATTTGTTTATTCAGATCGAATATAAAAATACCCAAAAGGAATGACTTTTCAAGATGTGGCTGCCAATGTCTTTTTAGTCCAAGATTAGCTTTGATTAGAAGGGAAAATGCAACTGACACCTGAAGCAGTCAAGAGAAAATTAAATAAAATTCAATGTGGTAGGTTGGAAAATCAAAGAAGAAGTAAATTTTGAAGACCACCAGAAAAGGGGAGAGTGAGGCAGGGGGCGGATAATTTACCCTCTGCGGAGCACAGCTTGGCGGCTCACAAAGTGATCTTTTACGTATATGAAGCGTGGAACTCTCCACACATTTTGGTTCACTATGATCAGCGGTAAGGGTTTACGTATTTTAGACCTGACAACTCTTGCGGACGGGAGACACCCTATTCAGCCAGCTAGGATACCCACTTCGAAGGGTCGCTTTATGGGCTGAGCACAAACCCGATGTCAAAATCCCAAGACCCTTGGCGGACCTATTTCCCGCCCGCATGGGCACCACTCCAATGAAACAAAAAAAAGCACTGTGTAAATAGACTAAAAGGAATGTAATTTTTGTTCACTTACGTCTAAAACATCACTTGTGTTCACTGAAATGTACACTGTCAACTCCACCAGGCAAAGCATGTACGTAAGAAAACTTTTATTTGATACTTCTGAGTTTCTGGTCTTTCAATGAATTTGATTAAAATGCTGCTGTATGACGAAAGGTTATTTCTTGAATATATATGCTATATATTATATAATAACATAACCGAATTATTATTAATCTTTCTACCCGTGCGGGTTCAAGGTGGCGAATAGGCCCGCAGCAGCGCTAAGCTTGTCGGTAACAACAAAGAATTTAAGATGATAAGAACGAATGTGTCTAAATATGTAAACTGTTATAAAATTTTACCTCCGTAAAAAAGTGGTAAAGAATAAGAGATTATTATGAACAAATACATATACAATACCCGCTTACATTTGTAGAATTGCGTTATATTTTGTACATGAAAAGGGTACAAATTTATTAAAAGTTTCATATCTTTTAGATTTACTTGCTTTTTGTGACAACGTATTTAAATTGTTGAAAAGTACTGGAAATGGCCAATTAGAAATGGAGTGTTATTTCCGGACCTAGCTACAATGGCAATGTAAGAAGGAGGTTTGGCGCCATTAAACATGGTTTAACTCGCTATTTTTAATACTGTTTTGATGCTCAAATTTTAGTACAGATTGTTCAATAAATGCTTAAAAACAAATTTCTGTAACACAACATAACTTCCGTAACGACACGGTCCAATTACATAAATAACACCTATCCACAAACCATATATCTTTTGATAGAAAAATTGAATTCTATTTGCATCTCACATTATAAAGGTCATTGCGCAGTGTTTTATGAATGATATTCAGGCCTCGAATGAGCTATAAAACAATATGACATGCAGGCCTTTTTTTTCGAGGTTTAAAGGGTAAATTTAGGACTTGAATATTAATTTTTCCGAACCCTAAGACCGCAATGGAAGAAGGAGATTTGGCGTCAATGACCTAGTTAAATTCGCTATTTCCTTTTTCGGTTTTGATGCACAAGTTTCAATATAATTTATTCAAAAATTGCTTAAAACCAAACCTCCGTAACACCACATAACTTCCGTAACGACACGGCCCAATTACATTAATATCACCTACCCACAAACCATAATCTTTGGATTGAAAAATTAAATTTTATTTGCATCTCACATAACCAAGGTTTATGTACAATGTATCATGAATGACATCCAGAACTCGTATGAGTCATAAAACAATATGGCATGCAAGCCTTTTTTCTTGGGTTTTTAAAGCTAGGTTTAGGACTTGAATTAAAATTTTTTCACTATTTTTATTGGACATTGGGCATAGCTGTTTAGGTGAAGTGTAGATCGCTCTTTGATAATTACAACAGTTTTGCTTGTTCAAACACAAATAAAACTATTTAAGAGGATAAAATCTTGCCATCCTAACTTCCGTAACGACAAGTCAGCACCTGTTATATACAAAGTGAATTTATTTGAAAGTTGTCATTTTTTGTGAGTGAAACTTTTTATTTTGATTTAACAATGATTCAGCTTTAATAAAAATACACAATTAAGATCATAGATCTCCGTGTATTTTTCTGTGCAGCCACGCGTCTGTTGGGTCGATTTGATTAGAATGACTGATACATCGACCGGCTTATTTTTTCAAGAAATGACGTCGCATTTTTTACCTTAAAAACAAGCATTAATAAAAACGCTCAAAAGATCGGTAAAATAAAAATGACACCATGCCGGAAAAGGGACGCTAAACTTCCGTTTTTTCGAATATTTTTATACTTTGTCAAAAATATTACCTCTGAAAGATTCCCTATCAGTTGAGCACACTTTCGTTACTAAATCATAAGGCATTCTTAATTTATAGCTACTTAAATTCGACCTTTGTATTTTACTTTAGAAATTCTAGGATGTCACTCTCCGAAACTAACTTGTAAACAAAACCGAACTGTGTCTTACTACCTAAGCAAACTTAAGAATCTTATTGTCCCTAACTATATTTTTGGGGGAGATTCCTTTTTTGGGGGGTGGCTTATAGCTTTGAAACTATACAAAGGGTATTTGTTTATATCATTGGCGTAATGAACCCAAATTTAAAGCAGAAAGACTTAACAAGTTCAATTAAGGACATTAGCTAGCACAAGACCGACAGCCTCTGCTTCTGTCACATAACTGCCACCTTCATTTGAAGATGCTCACGTCACAGTGAAGATCCTGTAAATTTTTTATCGGTCCAGTGAATCTTTAAAACAACATTTGTAACATTATCTTAACAAAATATTAACAATTTATGGGTCCGGTCTTGTAAATCCAAAATCCTAAATTCCATGACTGTGAAAGGTTGGTTCGTCAGTGTGCGTTGTGTTTAAATTGAAATAATTTTTGGTCTTTGTACGGATTTTTGTCAAGATTATCTCCCTTTCAGCATCTTGGATAGCAACCAACATTTCTCTCCTCATCAGCCTATTTTTTGCAAATTTTAGAAAAATGACGACTTAAGAAAACCAAAGTACGTTTCAGCTAATGAGATTATACCTTTTTTCAACCCAAACAACTAAATTTTCCACGTTCAACCCCATTAAATTCCAACCGGAAATGGATTTTGAGGTCAAATATTTTCTATAGATACGGTACACTCTAAATCTCAAATTTGCATATGAAAGACAACATACCAATGTGTGTATTGGGATAACTTTTTTACTGTTAGTCTTTTTAAGTTTATTTTGTTTAAAAAAAAACAAATTCATGATGTCTTCTGGAGGGTGAACACCTTTTGAAGAAAGTGTTTTTCTTCATTGTTTTGTTTTATATTTGGTAAGTTTTATTTGAAAAATATACAAACCAGAGTCATGTTATTTGTGTATTCCAGTTCATGACATGTTCATTATTGATATAAATGCCTGTGCAGTATACAGTTTGACCATACTCTAAAACAAGAGAAAATCCATGAACTAGCTGTGCTCGGTAACCGTTTTTCGTAATTATTTTTTAATCATTCCAATTAATGCTATAAAAATGACTCACAGAAAGTACAATCTTAACATATGCAAGACCTTTACCATGATAGCACCTTGCTATTTATTTCTTTTACACCTTTAATATGGTACCACTAGGAAATATAAACTTTTACAGATTTTGTACTGGTTTTAACCACAAAGATAACGGTGTCTGCGCATAAGTATATTTTAATGGATCATAGAGCAGATGATGTAAACATTTTTAGAAAACTATCTGTTTGCTTGTAAAAATATTGTGTAACAAGTAAAATGAGCTCAAAGATTTTTAAGGTTACTTGTATCTTTAATGAGGTAAATTTTTTAACAGAAAAATACTCGACTCTAACAAGTAATTTTGTATCTACATGTTTTTTTACTTTAAGAAGTAAAATTCTGTTTACTTGTTTAAGTGGGGTCTCTGCCTGACTAGCAGAAAATAATTTTCTGAACAGTTTTCTCTGCAACTAATTATTACCATGATTACACCCTCTTAATTTTTGGTAAGCAGCATAAGAATTGGGTCCAAAATTGTGGGATTTAACTTCAGGTCTGTATACTGGTGTTTCAAAATCTGGCCATTTTTGACTTTTACAAATTTTCTACCATTATTTGAATGTGTACATTTTACCCTTATATAATTTTGATCAGAATATGCATTTTCTTCTAAACAATGTCAACTGTGTCAATGAGCTTTAATGATGGAAAGGTTAATAGTTTAATTAAACGCTGTTTGTGGCATTTGATAAAGAATTTGTTTAATGAACATCCAATCTATCACCAGAGGGAGCGTCTATCAACACTGACCTCTATACTATCGCGCTAAGGATCATGGGAAATATTTTAATGATATTCAATCCCCGAATTCGGGGGAATTACCCACAATCCTTAGCAAGATAGTATAGAAGCCAGTGTTGATAGACACTCCTTCTGGTGATAGATCTATAGGATGAACATCAAAGCAGCAATATTTTGCAGCAGGCTCAAATTTGGGCAAAATTAGCACATTTCCCGACATGCTTCTTTTCTAAAGCTCTCATCTTTCATGGCTTTCTTTTCAAAGTGTAAAATTATATAATATCTTCATTTTCTTTTGACAAATCAGTCCTCCTGCTGCTGTACAAAAAAAAATGTATAAGGAGTCCCTTACAAAGCAAAGTAATGCTCCATAAAATAAAGAAGAAGCTTAAGTGCTCATATAAAAACAAAGAGAGCGTACAACATAGAAGAAAATGAAATGTGGAATAAGTGTACACGACACAACCTACACTATAAACATTAATTTAAAACATGTAATTAATCAATACAAGCCGTAAACTTTATCCGATTTATGTGAAAAATGACCTACTTCAGCACAATGTAAGGCAAGGTTTTGCAAGACTACTTCAGTAGCAATTTGAAAGGAGAATGATCCTGAGGTTTGGACTCAACTTAGCTGATACGTACCCCATCTTTTATCCTGAACTTTGGATGTAACAGGGTCTGATTAAAATCAGCCCTCTCATTTGCTCCTGTTTCTCGATATATGAAGGCCTGGGAAACTTGAAAGTCGCAACCGAAATTTTGGGATCCGGAATTTTGTGATTTTCATTTAATGTAATAAATTTGAGAAATCGAAGAATGTCACTCCGACCATGTATATTTGTTGAATAATTGTAAATAAAGCAAAAACAGTTTATTTTGTTCAATAGATAACATTAAATTACATTTTTCCCTAAATCCAGACTTGTCCTGGTTAATAGAATTGCCTTGACAAATAAAAACGATTTCTGGCTAATACAGGCTTATAATTATTATTTCACATGGAGTGACATTCTCTGATTCTTGCAAAAAGTGTTCTTTCTCTTAGTATCAATAAACTTCCGGGTTACAATATTTGGTTGCGACTTGCGAGTTTCCCAGGCATGTATGCTGATAAATATTGTACATGGGATGATAAACAGGAGCAAGTGATGGGGGGCATAATGTGTTATAAAAAGTGTTTTGCCTGACAATTTCTGCTACAAATATTTGCTATCATCAGGCATGCAAGGATCCAATGAGAGGTGTACTGGTGTATGCCTCCCCCCTGAAGCTGACAAAAATTATGGTTTTTGCACTACCGGTAAATCCACAGGAAAATACACCATAACAACATTAAACAATTTTAGGATGCAAAAAAAAAAAGAAAAAGGATCTGCCAACTAACCAAATGTATCTGTCCAAGATTGTGCCCTCTTTTTATTCAGTCAATGGGTCCTTATGTAGTAAAATGTCTGTATCTTCTAATGTTATATATAAATTTATAATATGTAAATATATAATGAGGGTTCAAGAATCATGAACAATTGAAATAAAAGCTATGTCACCCATTGAAAATCATTGATAATTGATTTTTATTGTAAAAAAACAATTATGAATGGAGTTAAGCCAAAAATATCAAGAATAAATTGATTGTCAAATTTATGAATTGTATGTTAATGTTAATTTAATCGGGAATCATCAACTTAACAGATTGTCTATTATTTTTAGAACATAAACTTTAAATTGGCCTTTTTTCATATGTCTAATTGTTAAACTTGTATTTTAAAAGAACAAATAGGCTATTGAGTGCATGGGGTTAAAAATGGCCTTGAACATGTCATGTATACATTTTGTACCTTGTTCAGAATAAAACTGAATTGAAGGTCACTAAAATTATGTTTTTACCAGTAAGTGTGCAGCATTAATAGCGTTTAAATATTATGATAAATAGTATTCTGTTTGTGTCTTTCTTTTTTGGATTAAACCACTTAAAAAGAGAAAAGAATCTTAAACATATATTTCTTATACATAATTTTTTTCAAATATCTTAGACTTTTTTTTTGTTCCTTTATAAAGTTTTATACGACCGCAAAAAATTTGCGGACGTATTATGGTATGATGTTGTCGTCGTTGTCGTCGTCGGTGTCTGTTAACTTTTTAGTGTTTCCACAATAACTTTAGTTCCAGTTATCCGATTGCTATGAAACTTTACAATGATGTTCCTTACCATAAAAGGATGAATGGGATTGATTTTGGGGGTCCCCCCATTTTTCGTTTAGAAATTAGGGGCCAAAAAAGGGCCAAAAATACTACTTTTTTGTTTGTTTCCACAATAACTTTAGTTCTAGTTATCCAATTGCTATGAAAATTAACAGTGATGTTCCTTACCATACAAGGATGAATGGGATTGATTTTGGGGGTCCCCCCTTTTTTTGTTTCGAAATTAGGGGCCCAAAAGGGGCAAATAATTCAAATATTTTACTTGTTTCCACCATAACTTTGGTCCTAGTTGGCCTATTGCTGTGAAATTTGTCAAGAATGTTTCTAACAATAAAAGAATGAACCTGATGAATTTTTGCGCCCCCTTTTTCTCCGTTGTGTAATTAGGGGCCAAAAGGGGCCAAAATAAAAACTTTTTTATTTGTGGTCCAATTTTGAAATTTTTTTTTGCATGTTTGTTCTTGTCAAATAGCGGATACAAAATTTAGAATTAATTTTTGCGACCCCCCCTTTTTTCCCCTATTACATAATTAGGGGCCAAATGGGGCCAAAATCGAAACTTTTATTTGAGGTCCGATTTTGAAATTTTTTTTGCTAGTTTATTTTTGTCAAGTAGCGAATCCAAATTTGAGAATTTATTTTTGCGACCCGCACCCCTTTTTCACCTGTTACCTAATAAGGGGCTAAAAGGGGCCGAAAGCGAAACTTTTTTAATTCTTGTCCGATTTTGATAATTTTTTTTGCAAGTTTAATCTTGTCAAGTAGCAGATATATTTTTGTGTCCCCTTTTTTTACTGTTACGTTATTAGGGACCAAAAGGGGCCAAAATTGTAACTTTTTTATTTCTGGTCCGATTTTGAAAATTTTTTTTGCATGTTTGTTCTTGTCAAATAGTGGATACAAAATTAAGAATTAATTTTTGTGACCCCCCTTTTTCCCCTATTACATAATTAGGGGCCAAATGGGGCCAAAATTGAAACTTTTTTATTTGTGGTCCGATTTTGAAATTTTTTTTGCTCGTTTATTTTTGTCAAGTAGCGAATCCAAATTTGAGAATTTATTTTTGCGACCCCCATCCCCTTTTCACCTGTTACGTAATAAGGGGCTAAAAGGGGCCGAAAGCGAAACTTTTTTAATTCTTGTCCAATTTTGATAATTTTTTTTGCAAGTTAATTCTTGTCAAGTAGCAGATATATTTTTGTGTCCCCTTTTTTTACTGTTACGTTATTAGGGACCAAAAGGGGCCAAAATTGTAACTTTTTTATTTCTGGTCCGATTTTGAAAATTTTTTTTGCATGTTTGTTCTTGTCAAATAGCGAATACAAAATTAAGAATTAATTTTTATGACCCCCCCTTTTTCCCCCTATTACCTAATTAGGGGCCAAATAGGGCTTTTTTATTTGTGGTCCGATTTTGAAAATTTTTTTTGCAAATTTATTCTTGTCAGGTACCAATTCTAAATTTAAGAATAAATTTTTGGGGCTGTAATCATAATATTAAGAAAATTCTGGTTCGATTTTTAATTTTTTCCCCAAACATTATTCTTTTAAAGAGTAGAATACAACATTTAAAATTTATATTTTTACCCCCTGGGTCAAAAGTCCATCAGAGAAGCATGTGTCAAAAACCTTTGTCAGTCCACCATGGGCTGCATGTGTCCAGAACAATAGACTATCCATATTAGGCCTAAAACGTACAGAGTTCAACATGTTGCGGTCGTATTATGCTGCGCTCGGCGAAGCTTTTTATTAAAGTTTTTATCATTATGGACCAAATAAGTTGGTTCATCTGTAGATGTGCTGTATCAGCCACTTAGGTAGGAGTGGGTCTTATCCTGCACTCCCATTAAAATAAATACTAAATCCCACTTTTCCCGGTAAAATCACTGACCAAAGAAAAACATAAAAATCCTTAATTCCTGCATTTTTATGGATTTATTCTGAATTCTTGGTGGAAATATAGGCCTTTCCCACTGTCCTAGTAAAGGTTCTACTGACCCTCTTTGTTACAACTAGAAAATTTGTTAGCTGGAGGTCACAAACATACCACAGGCCACCAAGAAATATATACAATGCCACTAGACATTAGTTACCTCAGGCCCCTATATATGCCATACATCAATTCAATCCCATCATTTTTCTCTCCCAAAATTTCATTACATTTATTCTAAGATAGATCATCACATCCACATTTTGTGAATATTGTGTCACTAGAATTGTGTAAAAGTTTCTTTAGAATTCAAGAGGGGAAAATTTGAAATTTAGCCATATTGTCATATTATTTTTGTATATTATCTATGGTATGTAATGTTATAAATAATAGGTGTAAAAACTTATTCAAGAAATATATTGAATCTTTCGTTTATTATGATACAGTTTTTCAACTGTTCCTTAATCCTAACCCATAGATTATTATATCTTGTTTGTTTTAGTATACCTCTTGAAAAGTTGGAATTATTCATACTGATAATGGTAATTTTAAATGGGAAAACTTTTGTTTTTGTGTTGAGAATTATGGGCAAGTGGTTTGTTTTAACATGTAAATGGTCTTTTATAATTATTCTTTGAGCCTAACAACAAATATTTTGAGGTTTTATTTAAAATAAATATTTTTCAAAATTGATATGTATAAATATTTGATAAATTTATCTGTTTGGTCATTGTTGTGATATGTTTGGCTTCTGATTTTGTTTTATTAAAATCTAATATACTGGTTTTCCAAGTTTTATACTCCTAGCGTGTCTGATGAAGGTTAATCCAGAAAAGCGCTTCACACGCAGTAAAATTTGGCTGTTGTACATTTATCAAACTCATTACAATATGTGGATCGTGTCTTTCTGGCACATATTCCATATTCTTCCGTTTTAGATATCATTATATACGACAATTTTGTACCTTCAGTTGACATTGTAAATGTGAAAGTAGTTTATGTGCCATCAATTACTGTGGATAATTTTTTTTATTGTGTGGTTTTCAAATGTTATGCTACAAGGAATTAATGAAACAACACTTTGTTGGATTTTTTTTGGGTGGCTGACTGTCTTCCACTAAATGAAGTACAAAAACTTAAGCCCCCTTTGATAGAACTGAAGTAAATATAAGTGAATCCAAGAAAAAAAGCCAGGTGTATGGTTTTAATGATTATTAAAAGTTAGTGCAAATTCTTTTTTTGTCTAGGAACATTTGGATATTTCAAATATATAAGCTCCAAAACTGATAATTCTTGAAACTAAACAATGGAGATTTTAAACTTACTAATATTTAAACAGATTACATTTGGTTTGACAGTTTAATTTAAAAGGAATTGTGTTTTTATTAACTGCATTGTTCACAGAGTTTAGATAAAGTATTCTATTGTTTACCTAATAGAGTAATATCCCCTTGATTTTTTCCTGTACTTTTTCAGCATGTCAAATAAATTAAACGTAACTATTTGTTTTGTTCAAGTTTAAAATATAGGATCTCGTTTGTTTGAAATCCTTTCACTTTGGCAGGAAATTTCAAGTGTTCGATCTTAAGTTTGTTCCTAAATGTAGAATGCTCAAAAGTGTACATGAACTTCATATGAAAACACAGTTTAACATCCATTACATGTTGTAAAAAAAAGTAAGTCCAAAAGAGCTTTGAATCATAATGTTATATGTGTTGCATGTTAACAGCTTAAAGAAATTCTGCTTTGAAGTCCTTAGAGTACAAATGTTACAATTTTAACCTATTTTATTGGTTTCAGCATCTGCCTCAGATTTTGGTCCAAAGCTTTTCCACGAATATTATATACTAATGGAAATAAGAAACTGTGCATCTCTTTGAAAAGTCACAAATTGAAAATTGTATTTAGTATTTTATACATTTTATCACAAAGGTATTGCAAAATCATTTTTCTCAAGATGTTTTGTTTGCAGTTTGAAATCAGGTAGTGTCAATTTGAAATTCACAAAATCACACTTTGGAAAAAATGCACATTTTTTAAATTAAGTTTTTTTCAGCTGATTTTCACCAAAAAAGTTTCTCCTTTTAGTGGTTGAGTGAAAATCTTGATTTCTCATTTTTGGGTTAAAAAGGTTTTTTTTTGAATCTCAGAAATTGGAATTAAAATTTTTTCGGATTTTTACCCAAAAATGATCTGCATGGTTCACTTGACATTCAGTGAAAATTTCAATTCGATAACTGTATTTTTTACGATTTTCTGATTAGGAGAAATATGCGTACAATTGATTTCCAATAGAGATGCACAGTTTCTTTTTTCCATGAGTATATCTAATATGATTTAATCTAAACTTAAAATCTGGGTTTCTGCAGGGCCAAAAAAAATGTGAATTAAATTTAAGGCTTTAAAGGGGCAAAATTAATTTCTGACATCCATTTTGATGAAATGGCTTTCTTTGAAAATTCATTAAAAATATGTCCTTCAATCAACCTTGAAATGTTTTTAAAGCGGTTTTCCAATCTGAAAGGAGTACCAGAGCAAAACCCCCTTTAATTAAACATAAAAAGAAGGCTCTTATATATCCAACTTAAGATCTATCAGTTATGATCTCACAGTTTTACACTTTTGAAACTAGATTCTGGTTAACCACAGTTAAGATACTGCTTAATGTCCATAAAGCAAGTACAGCCGTACTAAAATGACCAATAATTAATGAAAACAACACACCTTAGTGTTTTATTGATTAATGATTGACAGTTAATCCTGGTCATTAAAGTGCTTATCAAGATCACTTCAACTCTTTGTTTGCACATCCTTGATATACAAACCAATTCCAACCAATTGTAGCTATACATATTTAATATGATACAGGTAAGGAGGAATTCCAATGGAGTAAGCTTAGATAACAGTTGAAAGTGAAAATTTGAAGTGGTTTTTTGCTTAACTTTGATATTTGCTTTCATAAACTTGGATTGGTTAAATGAAGAAGGACTTTAAAAATAAGATTTAGTTATGAAAAAAAGTAAGACATGTAAGCACAGGCACTTGTTTCATACATTAAAATAATAAAAGAGAGTAAGAGAAAAGCACATATTATTTTATGAACCATATGTCTTGTTAGTTTTTTTAAAGAAATTTGTTCTCCCATTCATTGAAGTGGTTTTTTGCTTAACTTTTGATATTTGCTTTCATAAATTTGGAATGGTTAATAATGGATAAGGACTATAAAGTTATGAAAAAGTATGTAAGACATGTATGCACAGGCACTTGTTTCATTAGTAAGTAAGTAAGTAATATTTATTTAAAGTCGTCATTTTAAATACAAAATAGCAGAAACATGAGCTCTGTACTCACTGAGCTCTTTAACAACTGGATATTTTAAAACAAATAACAGACATGCAACAAACAAGACACACAAATGAAATAGCATATAAAAGAAGTTACCGTAAATAAAGGCGAAACAACATACAAGACACACAAACGAAATAGCATATAAAAGCAGTTACTGTAAATAAAGGCGAAAATTTTTACCTTGCACACTATAGCTATGTGGTGGGATAGATATTAAATTATTAGAAAAGGTAAAAAAACAGTGACATAGTTGTGCAATATAAAATCAAACATAAATGCAGACAACACATCAACTAAACAATAAATAAATTTACAAAAAATAATTAAAGAGAGTCAGAGAAAAGCCCTATTTTTTATAAAGCATGTGTCTGTGCTTTTAATTTTTTTTTTATAGAAATTTGTTCACGATGCAACACAATATTCAAATGGTTAAAAAATGTGTGCACAAATTTTACCATCAAACGTTTAAGTTAAATTTTTACATGAATTTCCCTGACATGGTTTTGTCTAAAAATTCATAGGAGCAACACATAATTTCTCCTTTAGAGAAAATCATGGGTTATCCATCAAATGATTTCTTCACCATTGAAAATTATTTGTTATTTTACTGTATGTAGTAACAAGTTCACTATAAGGCTTACATGTTGAAAAAAGAAAGAGAATAACTCATTTAGCATGTTTAGGGTTGAAAAGAAAAAAAAGAAAATAACTCATTTAGGGTTGAAAAATTATTTATGTATTCCACTCCTGACATATATATTTTATACTGGACTATTAAAACAGTCTTTCATAATCTTTCCAATTAAAAATTCAAACTGTTGTTAAAAGTGAAAACAAATATAAACAATTAATAAACTTGGTTGATTTCCCATGGGAATTATTTTGTTCTACTTTAGAAATTTTCAATACTGTTACCATTGGAACATCATCACACTATTGTGTCTTTATAAGATAATTAAAATGCTACAGCAAATTACATAATACTAATTTTAGCCAATAAAATTATTTTACTTATTGTAACGTTAGATTAACTGGATATTTTACTTAATCTAATGTTGTGAAATGTGTCAAATTTATGGATATTTATCTATATGATTTAATGAAAGTTAATAAAAAAAAGCCATTGTTTTGACATGCATCTGTTGTGCAAACAATTTTACAATATTTATGTCCAGCCTTCTCATGAAAACTCAATTAATCAATCATGCAATTGTTTTGTTTTTCTTTTACAGGTAGAATCTGATAGAAAATAACTCAAAATGACGATAGAAGCATGATAAAGCAGGGTGTCGTACAAGAGAAGATTGCTGATCTCTCCATGAACCAGTTACCTCCCCTTAGTACACTTCCACAGTGGTCAAGAATCAACACGCTGGATCGGGGACGCTATCCAAAGCCGTTTGTCAAGGTTAGTACACATCCACAGTGGTCAAGAATCAACACCCTGGATTTGGACGCTATCCAAAGCCGTTTGTCAAGGTTAATACACTTCCACAGTTGGTCAAGAATCAACTCTGTGGATTGGGGACACTCAGAGATGCTATATCTAGAACAGTATAACATGTTTAAAACATGGTCCGGCGAGGAAAACCAAGAAATTTAAAGTATGGCCTTGTAAAGAAGTTTTTTTTCATCATATACGGTATTAATGAAGAACTGTATAGAGTATGTGGGCGTATTTGCAAAGTGTATAATATACTTTGACATGTTGAAGAAGTTAAATCCTAAATTCCTTATAAGCCATAACATTGGAAAGGAAAAGTAGATAGATTGTTGGTTGTTTAACACCCATTCTATAGGCGTAGTTAAGGTCAAATTGAAAAATATATACACGAATATTATATAAGGATAATATTAAAACACTATCTGTATGTTCAAGAAGCCTTTATTCCTTGTAAATCAAAACATTGGAAAAGTAAAGTACATGTCATGTAATTTGTTGTTGGATGTTTAACGCAATAGTCTATAGCAAAGGTCAGATTGAAAAATAAACATAGTATTTAGCAAGCTTTAATAAAATACTTATATAAGGAAAAATCAGACGCCATATCCGGCATAAACATTTATGTTTTAGAAAAAGAATTCATAAACACAAAGAAAAAAAATGTAAAACTTTGTTTGAATGCAACTTAAACATGTTTTTAAAAAAAAATTATTTTATCCAAATTCTTTTTCATTTTTTCCTATGTAACAATAATTATTTTGGCTGATCCTTTCCCTTTGTCTGTCATCACCATTTTTGACCAGATTTCACAGAATGAAAAATCTTGGTTATAAAATGGTGATTGTTGGGCAGGTGGGTGTTGATATAATTTTTGTAACAGTTTCCTCAGCAGCTTTTTATCAAAGCCTATTGATATTTGGTATGCAGAATCCGCATGTGGTCAAACACCATTGGATTTGATTTTAAGTCTGTTGCTCACCTAATACCTGTTTAAAGAAAACTGGTCATTTTTGACTATTACAGATTTTACATTGATATTTGATTTATATTTTAGCAGTTTAGTAGGATGTTTTATTATATAATAACATGCATAATAGTTTTTAGCTCACCTGACCCGAAGGGTCATGTGAGCTATTGTCATCGTAAGGCGTCCGTCGTCCGTCGTCTGTCGTCTGTCCGTCGTCCGTTAACTTTTCTTCAAAGATCTTCTTCTCTGAAACCACTGAAGGGATTGCATTGAAACTTGGTATACTTGATCTTTAGGATGTCCTCTACCAAGTTTGTGAATTATATACACGTCGATCAACCAACATGGCCCCTGTTGCTAAAACTAGAACAGGGGGGTCAGACTACTGTTTTTGGCTTATAAATCAAAAAGTATAAGAGATAGAGGAAATCTGAGGCCACACTACTGATTTAGCATCAAAAGCTCTACAAAAGTCTCCATTTGGTCAAAGTTGTCAGATGACCCCTTATAGGGGTGACGGCCCCTTAAAGGTGGAAAATAGCATTTTTTCATGTTTTTGGCCTACAGAATGAAAACTATTGCAGAAAGAGATTAGCTGTTGCTTGCTTAAATGTTCAGCTCATTTAGCTCTACAAAATTCTCCATAGGGTCAAAGTTGTCAGATGACCCCTTAAAGGTGAAAAATAGCGATTTTTCATGTTTTTGTCCTACAGAATGAAAACTATTGCAGATAAAGATTAGCTGTTGCTTATTTAAATGTTCAGCTCATTTAGCTCTACAAAAGTCTCCATAGGGTCGAAGTTGTCAGATGACCCCTTATAGGGGTTACGACCCCTGAAAAATAGCGATTTTTCATGTTTTTGGCCTACAGAATGAAAACTATTGCAGATAGAGATTAGCTGTTGCTTGCTTAAATGTTCAGCTCATTTAGCTCTACAAAATTCTCCATAGGGTCAAAGTTGTCAGATGACCCTTTATAGGGGTTACGTTCCATGAAAAATAGCGATTTTTCATGTTTTTGTCCTACAGAATGAAAACTTTTGCAGATAGAGATTAGCTGTTGCTTGCTTAAATGTTCAGCTCATTAATCTCTACGAAAATTCTCCATAGGGTCGAAGTTGTCAGATGACTCCTTATAGGGGTTACGGCCCCTGAAAAATAGCGATTTTTCATGTTTTTGTCCTACAGAATGAAAACTATTGCAGATAAAGATTAGCTGTTGCTTGCTTAAGTGTTCAGCTCATTTAGCTCTTCAAAATTCTCCATAGGGTCGAAGTTGTCAGATGACCCCTTATAGGGGTTACGGTCCCTGAAAAATAGCGATTTTTCATGTTTTTGTCCTACAGAATGTAATCTATTGCAGATAAAGATTAGCTGTTGCTTGCTTAAATGTTCAGCTCATTTAGCTCTACAAAATTCTCCATAGGGTCAAAGTTGTCAGATGACCCCATATAGGGGTTACGGCCCCTGAAAAATAACGTTTTTTCATGTTTTTGGCCTATAGAATGAAAACTATTGCAGATAGAGATTAGCTGTTGCTTGCTTAAATGTTCAGCTCATTTAGCTCTACAAAATTCTCCATAGGGTCAAAGTTGTCAGATGACTCCTTATAGGGGTTACGACCCATGAAAAATAGCGATTTTTCATGTTTCTGGCCTACAGAATGAAAACTATTGCAGATAGAGATAAGCTGTTGCTTGCTTAAATGTTCAGCTCATTTAGCTCTTCAAAATTCTCCATAGGGTCGAAGTTGTCAGATGACTCCTTATAGGGGTAATGGCCCCTTATAGGTCAAAAATGGTGTTTTTGGCCTATACAATCACAATGAAAACTATTGCAGGTAGAGAAAAGCTGTTGCTTGCTTAAATGTTCAGCTCATTTAGCTCTACAAAAGTATAGGGTCAACATCAAGACCAGGTGAGCGATTCAGGCTCCTGGGAGCCTCTTGTTATTAATACTGTACTGCTATCTGGGTTGGACAAGTTTTGTAGGAGAAATTGGTCTTAAAGAATTTAAGTTTCAGTTAAGTTTTGATACATTGTGTCTTGTGGATGGTTCACTAAGTTTATTTTACTTTTTTTTCAGGACAAACACAATCCTGTTATAGATGGAAAGAAAGAAGAAGAAGAAGAGGACAAGGATGTGTCGGAGATGAATCCCACTCAGAGGATCCATCACCTTGAGAGAAGTATAGGCTTCCTCAGGCAACAGCATCAAGAGGTCCTCAGGTGTCTTCATGAAGAAATAGAGGCATTAAAGAAAGAAAATAAAGGTAAATAGAACAACATCAAGAGGTCCTCAGGTGTCTTCATGAAGAAATAGAGGCATTAAAGAAAGAAAATAAAGGTAAATAGAACAACACCAAGAGGTCCTCAGGTGTCTTCATGAAGAAATAGAGGCATTAAAGAAAGAAAATAAAGGTAAATAGAACAACATCAAGAGGTCTTCAGGTGTCTTCATGAAGAAATAGAGGCATTAAAGAAAGAAAATACAGGTAAATAGAACAACATCAAGAGGTCCTCAGGTGTCTTCATGAAGAAATAGAGGCATTAAAGAAAGAAAATAAAGGTAAATAGAACAACACCAAGAGGTCCTCAGGTGTCTTCATGAAGAAATAGAGGCATTAAAGAAAGAAAATAAAGGTAAATAGAACAACATCAAGAGGTCCTCAGGTGTCTTCATGAAGAAATAGAGGCATTAAAGAAAGAAAAAAAAGGTAAATAGAACAACATCAAGAGGTTCTCAGGTGTCTTCATGAAGGAATAGAGGCATTAAAGAAAGAAAATGAAAGTAATTGGTCAAAACAAACAATAAAAAATGGAATTGCATTTGAATAAAACAAAAAACACTTATACATACATGACATTACAAAAAGGTATTAAATGATGAGGAATAATTTTCCGAAATGGCCATACAGCTCATAAAAACTAATTGCAGTTGGAGTTAACATATGCATTGTGGTCTCATGTTCATTTACTCAATATCATTTCATAAATTATTTAAGCCTCCTTAAACATCAAAAAGTCCTCAGAAGAAAAAGAGGCTTTATAGAAAATAAATGTATGGCAAAACAAAGCAAGGAGAGAGAAAAAAACCTTCAAAACCATTTGGCAAAAGTACAGTGTTATGATTTTGAAAAAAAAAGATACATGAGAAATATGTAGACATATTCATCTGATTTCAGATCTCCAGTTCAAAATTGTCATGAGTCAAAAAAGTCAACAACATTCAGAAAAGCGAAGTGCAAGTTCAAACAGTCGTAAAAGTCGAAAGGAGGAGACAAGGTCAAGAGGAGGTGGCGGTGTCATAGACAAAGGTTAGCAACTTTTTTAGAAATTATACAGCATAAAACACAGGCAACATTTTTTTTTTACTTAAAAGAAAGGTTTTGTAAAGGTTCTATGGCATTCTTCTAGTTTCAAATTATAATAAATTTGCATGTATTTTTTTTTCTCTTACAGCAATGTACAGTTAATTCTAACCAATTTTATTCCTTGTTTAAGCTACTTTAATTAAAAAAAGTATAACCAATATGCATTAACAGCCATGATAAAATATAAATAACTTCAAATATAATACAATATTTTATGCATGTTTTAAAACAGCAAAAAATCTATTAATAATTGTACCAATCTAACCAGTGGAAAAGGATTTTGTTATTTTTTTTATTAATATTTTTTATTTATTATTTGTTCTTATTTTCTTTGATCCTTCATGACCATGGGAAATAAAATATCTCTCTACTAGATGTTCCAAGAACATTGTAAATTTATAAAGAAGAAACAAAAACTGCCTTTTATACTCGAAATTTTAGGAAAATCATAATTATAAATTTATAACTATAATAAATATAATATTACTGTAATTTTGTAATCATCTGTCGCAATGCATACATATTTTTTATTTCCATTTAAAACCTTTTTCAAATTGAAAATCAAAATATTACTAGACTGTTTCCCATGGTCATTTCTATTGATCTAATTATATAAATCTGCTGTTCAATCCTGACACAATATAAAAAAGCAGCTGATTTGAATGAATTAGATCAAATTCTTGTTTTTTTGTTGTTTTATATTTTGTTTATATTTCATACAACTTATATCTCTAACTCTTTATAAAAGACTGATTGTTTCACAGATTGAAAGGATGCAATAACTTATTACCAATTTGTTTGTTTTTCAAATGTTGCATCATAGTTCATATAATTTTGGAAAATTTTGGAAAAGACATTTGATAACTAAAGAAAACTGTGGCGTGTGGATTAAATTTTTGTGGGTACCAATTTTTGTTGTTTGATGAAAAAGAATCAGTTTGTGGAATCTTAAATTTAATGGTTCTGAAGTCTGCAGCATAAAGTTCAATAATAAATTTCCATTTCTTTTGGTATCAAATTGTGTGGGTCATGGCCATGAAAACACCATGAATAATAATGAAACCACAGGGCCAAGAACAAGGCAACAAAAATAAAATCCACTGACCTGGTAGCCTTTTCAGCTGTAGTTTTAAAAATATCTTTTTATGGGTGCTTTTAATGTCATTTTAAACATTTTTGCAACATCCTGAATTATTTGATTATTCTCAGAATTTCTTTTGAACTCTGTATGAAAGATCAATTGGACTTTCCTTGAAAGAAGCAAAGAGGCACCAATGGGGCATTTAAGTGTCAAAAGTCTGAAAGGGCAACAACAAAACTGGTAAAGTAAGAAACAATCAGTCTTTTGTTTGTTGTGTTATTTTTTTCTTTAATCAACTTAACTAATTTGATTTTCAGAATATTCTTCAAACTCTCTGATCTCACAAACTATAGAAATAACTAGTTCTGCTGGAAGATCACGGGGTAAGAAACTTTAAATAGTTCTCCTCGACAATTTGTTCAGATGTGATCTTATTTGTACAAATAATCTTTAAGTGATGGAAATTCATGAAAATGCATGCCCATGTTAATCCAAGTTATATGGGGTTAATATGAGAATGGCATTGCCCTAAAAGCTTGCAAAGATACCAAAATAAGATACTTTCCATTGGAAGGTTAATTTGGGTCGATGGGGACAAGATAACTAGGGACATATGTGTCATTATTTCCTGCCATGGGGGCGTATGCCCCCACCGCCCCTCTCTGAATCCGCCACTGCTCTTTAAGATTATAGCTATTGGTACACAAGTATGACGGATATACAAATTCAAAGCGAGCTTTGCTTTTGTCTGTGCATGTGCAGATATTTTTTTTAAACTTTTAAAAATACAAACAGGTTAGAACGAAAAATTCTTTGATCATATTTTGGCCTGGTGCAAATTGGCAGACTACATAATAGTAAGATTTGCTTCGCTCGCATATATTAAGCTTACCGGTAGCAATTTTTGGAAACTCTTTAGGGGCAGATCCAGAGGTCTGTGAAAAGGGGGGGGGGCGTAATTGCTAAAAATGTCAGATTTTGATGAAAATTTGAAGTAGCTTGGTCAATTCTATACAGAAAAAAATCAGAATTTCTCAATTAAAGGGGGGCGTATGCCCCCACCGCCCCTCTCTGAATCCGCCACTGCTCTTTAAGATTATAGCTATTGGTACACAAGTTATGACGGATATATGAATACAAAGCGAGCTTTGCTTTAGATTGCTACTATAGACAGATATATGTTATGTGAAAGTGGAAAGAGATGGTACATGGTATTAGTTACTTCGTCTCCCTATTTCAATATTTGGCAAGGAAGAATAAGGACACAGAATTGCAGGGGGATGTCCTCATTTAAAATGAATAAATGCATGTACCTTGGACAAGTGCATGACCACAAAAAAAAAGCATGTGCATTTTGTCCAAAAATGTGAAGGGACCAGGAACTAATGTTGAATTTCTCCTAAAATACTTATGAAGTTATGATTTTCTTGTACATTTTTCTTGTAAATTTTTAAAGCATGTGAGCTCTTAATTACTGTTATACATGTAAATTTATACATGTTAATGTTAAAGATGAGTAATGTTTGACTTTCATAAATGAAAATAATTTGAATTCCTATTCATATGTTTTTCATTTTTAGGGGGAGGAAAGCTTGAAACTTGACCTCCACAAATTAGTTTGATTTTGTGGAAAATGAGTAATGAACATAAATGTATATGTGCATTTTGCTAGGAGCATGTGTTGACTTTTTGCCTTTATGCACCCTTTAAGGGAAAACCCTGTTTGCAAAACTTTGCAACTGTTAAGTGGCTTATAGAAACTTTTAAAGCTCAACCTCAGATTTTATTTTGTTTTCTTTCTTTGCAGAAGATAGAATTGATGAATTGAAGATTATTTTCTTAGAAGAAGAAATAAAAGAATTAAAAATTGCCTTGCGGGAGGCTAGAAACAGAAATACATACTTAACTAATTTATTAGAGCAAGCAGAAGATATCAAGAAGAAACAGTAAGTAAAGGTGTATGGTTTGCTGTAAACATCTTTGGGGGCCTGGTTAGCCAGGTGGTCTAAGACACTTTTGACTGACAGATTTTCATGAAACTTTTAGACATTCTCAGCTATATTAGAATTATGTGTATCAACTTTTTCAATTTTCTGTTAAGAATGACAAAAAAGAAAATTCTAAGAGATATTTATATCCCAAATGTCCAAATAAAAATAACACACACAACCATTTCAGTAAAATCCAACCAAAAATTCCTTAAATTCAAATATACAAATTTTGACAAAATTCAAAATAGGTGAAAACAAGTGCTCAGCAAGGGAGGGCAGCTCTTCGTTGTTCTATATTTTGAAGAAAATGATGAAAACTTAAAGTGAAATCATTATTTTGATGAATTCTGATTGATCTGACAGATGAGATGTAGCTTAATGTTATAAAATGGATCATTTACAATGGTCTTGATGACATAATCCTTGAACAGACAATAATGAGATGTGGAATAAGTGTAAGCAACACACCCAACATAAACAAACAGGAATTTAAAATCACAATGGTTAACAACAGTAGTTTTCAAAATGACCAGAGACTAAAAATACAATCACAAGATTCAACACCCATCCCATGATTATCAACAAAAGACCCATTTATTACATATATAACAATATTCACAAAGATGAAAGGGATAAACGAAATCTTTGACAAAGATTCCTGGCTAAGGAAAGGCACATAAAAAATTTGGCGTTTTGTGGGCCCAAGCCAGGTTTAATTTATTGCATTACTTCTTCATTATATTCCAGGTCACAAAAAATTGAAACTCTACAATTTCAAGTTGCTCAGGGAGGAGGACCTCTAGCTGAACAAATGTCATCAGGGAACATAACTCTGTTTAACAATCCTCAAAGACCCCCCACGTTGTCAGAGTGTGAAGCTGTTGTACGTCATTTACAACATGTCAATGAACAACAAAAACATGAGGTAAAGTATTACCAATTTTTTTTTTTTGACAGAAGGCTTACACACTCTTTAATATCATGGCAATTAATACACAAACTCATTCTAAGCTGATCACATCTTTGATCTTTGGCAGAAGGTGTAGACACTCTTTATCCGAGTTTGTTTATATAGCAATTAATACACAGAATATTTGAAGCTGATCACGTCTTTGATCTACAACTGCTTTTATATGCACCACTCAATGAACATTTGTGAAAATTTCAAACAATTTTTGTGACATTTTTCATGTACACCTCTTATTTTAAAATTTGAAATACTTGATTTTTGAGTCAGAGAGTGGCCATGGCTACCAGTTTCTTTACTTCTTTGGCTAGAATTCGCTTAGTGTAAATTTGGTTAAAAATGGAAAATGGGCAAAGAAAATGTTTTTTTTTTTGCAATACTATTATGTACTGTAATAAGCAAATATTTACTAATCACAGCCTCTTGATATATGCAGTAATCCCATATAATGTGTGATTCTTTTTTAAGTCTGTTGCTCACCTTCTTCCTGTTTAACAAAATCCACTATTTTTGACTTTTTGACAGATTTTTATGCCCCTGCGACGACATGTCGGGGGGCTTTAAGTTTTACTCATGTCCGTCCGTACGTAGGTACGTACGTCCGTACGAATTTCCGTCAAGCTTTTCTTAGAAACCGTAAATGGGAATGACTTGAAACTTAGTAGGATGGTTCAGTATTACAAACAATATGTCCTAAGCAAATTTTAGACCTGTTGGACATCTACTTCCTGTTTGGGGCTGGATCGATACCAAAATCGACATGAAAAATTCCGTCAAGCTTTTCTCAGAAACTGTACATGGGAATGACTTGAAACTTGGTAGGATGGTTCAGTATGACAAACTTTACGTCCTAAGCAAATTTTAGACCTCTCGGACATCTACTTCCTGTTTGGGGCTGGACCGATACCAAAATCGACATGAAAATTTCCGTCAAGCTTTTCTCAGAAACCGTACATGGGAATGATTTGAAACTTGATAGGATGGTTAAGTATGATAAACTATGCGTCCTAAGCGACTTTCAGACCTGTCGGACTTCAACTTTTTATTTGAGGCCAGCGGGAGCATCCGTGTCCCATGGACACATTCTTTCTTTATTTTTCTCTGATATTACAGCTAGATTCCCTCAAGTCAGATTTAAGAGATGTTTTGTACTCCCACAAGTGGACCCCAGATGCCTATCTGCTTGCCAAAGCTTATATTGCAGAAGATGATGCTAAAGAACAAGAGAAAACGCTACCTAAACTCTCCCTGAAAAATCCCTCTAGAAAATTGTAAGTATCAGTATGGTCTTTGTAACTTATATACTGTAAAGAGTATACCTTCAAAACATATTGCATAACAGATATCACAAAGTTTATACCTAGCGGAAATATTTGCTATTTTCAGTATGTACTGTAAATATTGGATTTCTTGGAACTGTAAAATTGTTCACATTTTAATAAAGTACTAGTTGTCAATAAATCCATGGATGGTTATTGAACCCTCCCTTCTCCTAAATGTAATGATGAACAGATAAAAAAAAAATGGGGTGTAAATCTGCATTTCCCTAAAAATTTGAAAAAAAAACTCAAGACATTTTTGAGGGGTATCAGATGTACTAGTATACAAAAAGTGGTACTGACTGGCAGATGAACAGATAGACAGACTTAACTAACACATTATATAGTTTTCCAAAAACCAGTGGTGAAAGTCTACCCCAATTATTAGTTCCCCATGAATACTCGACATGTCCCAACTATGGCTAAAATATCTACAACAAGACAATTTAAACAACAATCATATCAATCAATAAAACAAATTTTACAATACAACATGTTGAATTATTTTTGTTCTTTTTCAGACCAGATATTGCTTATATAAATCACGATACAGTAGTCCTCCCTGCTCTTAAACAGACCGTGGGTAACAAGGCAGCAGAGAGAAGAAAAAGGACACAGATCCTTCAGAAAGCTCGATTACGGAAGGAAGTCCTCCAGTAGAACAGATAGTGTGCGTGTTTGTGTATTTAACAGTGTATAATGTTGTCTCATTTTCATTCCAATGTTAGAGGATAATTAGGGCCCCATATTGAAAATATAGACTTTGTCCATCTGTCTTTGAACATTTCTTTTGTGAATGCTAAAACTCAAAAACTAAGGGCCCCATATTGAAGATGTGTAGGCCCTATAGTTTTCACTTTGTCCATCTGTTTGTGAACATTTCTTTTGTGAATGCTAAAACTCAAAAACTATAAGAAGTAAAGGTTTGAAATTTTACACTGTGATTAGATACTATTTGAGATATGGCATATTAAAATTTCATGAAAATCCAAACAATATTTTTGGAAGAATTTTTTTATCTTTTGCTGGTGGGCTGCCCATCCTGATTTTGTTTTATTCTAATTTTAGTTTCTAGCCTGTGATCAAATGTTATATGTTATGTGATGTTGTTATGCCGTCCAAATTTAAATTCTGTTTACATGTTCCGTCCTTTTCAAGATTTGTTATAGACTGAAACATATTTCTATCCTTTTTGACTAAATGTAAAATTTACAGTTTATGTTTTGTTTTTTGATACATTTTACCCTTTTGAAATCAAAAATGAATTTGTTTAAAGTTCTAGTAAGTAATTTAAGAATGTGCCTCCAATTATGAAAATAAACATGAATTTGTTTTATTTTCAAAGTTTTCAGGTTTACTAGTTTCTTGGTTTGTTTAATGAAAAAATAGTGATTTGACAGGCATTTTTTGTTAGGTTATTTTAGCTGTAAATTATAACTGCTTTATAGACTTGGAATGACAAAGTCCTTTTTAGAGAAAGATAGATTAATCAATTATATGCATATGGCACAATGTAAAAAAATGTGTAATTATTTTTTTGTGTATTAATTGAAGAATGCATTTTATTAGCAACAGTTTACAACTTTTTGGATATCTCAGATAGGAAATTTTACTTTCATGTTGAAAGCACCATTTATGAATTGTAATCTGAACATTTGTTTATACATTGTATAAACTATAATAATTTAACAAAAAGGTAAAATAGTTATATAAGACATAAGGTACTCAATGTAAACTTGATCAAATAAAAAAACGAAGCTTTAATTTTGTAGATTTTAGAACTTTCATTATCATTTTTATGGCTGTATTTTTGTGAGATTTTGAAGAAATTTGTTGCGGTTGAATGTTAAATGTCCCCGCATTTATTTAATTTTTATGCCCCCGCGACGACATGTCGGGGGGCATTAAGTTTTACTCATGTCCGTCCGTACGTACGTCCGTACGTACGTCCGTACGTCCGTACTTCCGTACGTCCCGTACGTCCGTCCGTACGAATTTCCGTCAAGCTTTTCTCAGCAACCGTACATGAGAATGACTTGAAACTTGGTAGGATGGTTCAGTATGACAAACAGTATGTCCTAAGCGAATTTGAGACCTGTCAGACATCTACTTCCTGTTTGGGACTTAGGCCATGTGAAAATATGTGAACATGACTATGAAAATTTCCGTCAAGCTTTTCTCAGCAAGTGTACATGAGAAAGACTTGAAACTTGGTAGGTTGGTTCAGTATGACAAACAGTACGTCCTAAGCGATTTTGAGACCTGTCGGACATCTACTTCCTGTTTGGGACTTAGGCCATGTGAAAATATGTGAACATGACTATGAAAATTTCCGTCAAGCTTTTCTCAGCAACCGTACATGAGAATGACTTGAAACTTGGTAGGATGGTTCAGTATGACAAACAGTACGTCCTAAGTGAATTTGAGACCTGTCGGACATCTACTTCCTGTTTGGGACTTAGGCCATGTGAAAATATGTGAACATGACTATGAAAATTTCCGTCAAGCTTTTCTCAGCAACCGTACATGAGAATGACTTGAAACTTGGTAGGTTGGTTCAGTATGATTAACAGTACGTCCTAAGCGATTTTGAGACCTGTCGGACATCTACTTCCTGTTTGGGACTTAGGCCGATTGGAAAATATGTGAACATGACTTGAAAATTTCCGTCAAGATTTTCTCAGGAACCATACATGAGAATGATTTGAAACTTGGTAGGATGGTTCAGTATGACAAACTGTATGTCCTAAGCGACTTTCATGTCTGTCAGACATCTACTTTTTGTTTGGGGCCTAGCGGGGGCATCCGTGTCCCATGGACACATTCCTTCTTTATTTCCATCATGTTTTCTGGTAGTTTTATACCAGTTTATGCATTTCAACATCGTACATCATGCAGTGTTT
Source organism: Arcuatula senhousia (assembly GCA_963971305.1). Lineage (NCBI taxonomy): Eukaryota > Metazoa > Mollusca > Bivalvia > Mytilida > Mytilidae > Arcuatula > Arcuatula senhousia. Next base: position 35,861,725 of record OZ020308.1, read on the forward strand.
TAAATGTAACATTCCAATGTTAATTCATGTTTGTAACTTTTCATGTTAAAATCTTGTGTTCTACTTTAAAAATTTATGCCTGTAAATTTAGTTGAAATTTTAAAATACTGTTACAGTCTTACTTCAACTATGTGTCCTGTGTGTTTTTCAAAATTATTCTTTTAAAATCAACAGTAAAATTTTAAGTTAAAGTAGTGTTATTTCTTCATCCCCCCCCCCCTAAAAATCAAGTGGAGAGTCAGCACTTTCAAATTGTTAAAAGTTTTATAATTTGTTTTGACATTTGAGAGGTGGTGGATCTTATATGGGTGTTCCCACGGTTAGAACCTCCCTTCTTTAAAAATATTGTTATTTTTTAGTGATTTTCAGCAAAATTTGAAGGGAATCTACTTTTGTTCAAGTGGACTGGGGGGTGAACCACTTTGAAAAAGTTTCTGGAACTAATATTCAACTTGCGAAATTTTTAATTACTGATTCTCAGACACTACACAGTGCATTTTAAAATGATTAAAAAAAGTTGTTGAATTTTCAATAATAATTGAAATTTGTAGCTTTACAATAAACAAAACTTCACAAAAACATACATAACTATATATTACTTTATCTAGTCAATCATAGGTTGAGAAAAAAAATATATTAATACATTAAAATCATAATACCTTAAAAACATAGAAGTAGATGATATTTTTTATTGTCAGAAAAGTGCATGCTGTTAGAAGTATGAAATATTTATATATATGATATTCTGAGGTTATTAATAGAATTATTAAAGTTAAATCTGAACTTTTACTGATGACTTTAAAATAATAGTATCAAATTTTTAAGTCCCAGATATTATTAAGTATATAGGTAGAACTTGAAGTCACCTTAAACATATCTTAAATTTGAAGTTCTAATAGAAAACATAATACTATGTTCTATGTGAAAGAAATGATAATTATGTGCATCCTTGTCAAAACTTTGTATGTGTCTTTTTGTATGTTAAGTAATTACTATGTGTTCCAAACATTTTTTTATTGTACAATTACAAGTCTTTTTTCTATATGAAGATTTTTTTCAATACACCTCAAGCTTCTTTTAATAAAAAAAAATCAAGAGAAATTTTTAGTTTAGATTTTTTATGAAGTCATACCAACTTCCATTGAACTCTGGTACATGATATACCGGTACAATTGCCTGAATACATTGGGGCCTGGGTGGATGAGTGATCCAAGTGCTAGTTTGAATACAGCACTATTGATCACTAGCCAATTACCTCTGAGGTGGTGTTTGAGTCCTGCTGTAATTTATCAAAACAGGACTTCCCTATCTGTATGTAATTAGGTTTGTCAGTTACCTGCCGAAGGTGGGCGGTTTCCTCCACCATTAAAACTGATTGCCCTATGTGGCCCAGGGTGTTCAACCCCAACACACACACACCTTAAAACATTCATCTGTTTTTGTGTTAAGTGGATTTGTAGATATTTGAACTCATCAGGACATACAATCACTGGACACTATTGAAATTGATTGCTCTGTGTGACCATATGTGTCAAAAAGAAAGTAAAATCCTAGCAATAACCAACTTGAAAGCTTTTAATTTCTAAGTACATGTATTTAAGAACTTTTTACCTTGACCTAGCCTGATTGAAAAATAGATAAAAAGGCTTTTTGCCTATTGTACAAACTTTAATGTAAGATAGATGAAAGTCCATAAGATATTCCAAAGTTATGTATGTAACATTCACTAAGACATATATTAAAATTGTAACATGGCACATGGTCAATATCCTTGGTGATGGATTTGGCTTCCTTGTTGGAAAGTTTTCAATACTTTCATTTTTTCTATCTTACAAAGTTATGATTCAAATGCTGAGGGGTTACTCCTTGAAATATGGGTATAAAGCATAACCGTATTAACCATATTACCAGAGGGTAATCACATGCTTTAGAGTCAGACTTGTCGGACACAAATTTACCAACATAATTTATTTATTACTGAGGTTGTCCATTGTCCATTAAATTCAAAATCATTTAAAACTCTTAAGGTTTTTGTCTCGCCTGCGACTTGAGTTGCTGAAGGCGAGACATAGGTATTACTTTCCCGCGGCAGGGACAGCGTAAACTTTTTTGTAAGACTTTTGTGGAAAATTATTTAAAAGAAAAGTATAATAGCTAGGCATCTGATATTTGGTATACAGACAGTTGGGGTTATGGTCTACGCAACTGGCACCATGCCGTTTGACCCTGACCCCAATTTCATGGTTCAGTGACTCTGTGAACTTAAATGTTTTTGGGTCCAAAAGACCCCTTTGTAAGACTTTTGTTGAAAATGAATTACAAGAAAAGTATAATAGCTAGGCATCTGATATTTGGTATACAGACAGCTTGGGTTATGGTCTAGGCAACTGGCACCACGCCCTTTGACCCTGATCCCGATTTCATGGTTCAGCAATTCTGTGAACTTAGATGTTTTTTCGGGCCATCAAACCTTTTTATAAGACTTTTATGGAAAATTATTTAAAAGAAAAGTATTATAGCTAGGCATCTGACATCTGGTATACAGACACTTCGAGTTATGGTCTAAGCAACTGGCCCCATGCCATTTGACCCTGACCCCATTTTCATGGTTCAGTGATTCTGTGGACTTAAATGATTTTTGGGGCAATTAAAACTTTTGTGGAAAATAAATTAAGTTAAAAGTATAATAGCTAGGCATCTGATATTTGATATACAGACATTTAGGGTTTTGGTCTATGCAACTGACACCACCTTGTGTGAACCTTTCCCCATTTTCACAGTTCAGTGACTTTGTGAACTTAGATGATTTTTGGGTGGAAAATGAGTTAAGTGAAAAGTACAATATTATAGCTAGGCATTTGATATTTGGGGATTATGGTATACACAGCTGATGTCACCGTGAAATGTGACCTTGACCCTATTTTCATGGTTGAATGACTTAGTGAATGTTGGTCTTTTTTCATTTTTTTCTCAATAACTATGGTATCTAGAACACACTTCAGACATTTTCGTGATGGTTAAATGGAATTTTGTCATCTGTCACATGACCTGCACCTAAACTTTTCTGAAGGCCCAGCTAGACCTTCATTTAGTGTCAACTCTTGTTTTCCTTTTATTGCACATGGTTGATATCCTCAGTGCTGGATTTGGTTCCCTATTCAAAATATTTAGGTTTGATTACTTTCCTTCAATACTTTTGATTTTCAACCTTCCAATGTTTTGTTTCAAATGCAGTTAGGTTTTCCTTGAAATATGCATACATGGCATAAACATATTAACCTGGTACCTTTTACAAACAAACTTTTCATTTTTTCACTAGTGATGTACCTATGGTTCTAAATTGGCCATTCTGTTCTAAATCAATCAACAGCCTAAAAAAATATGTACCAAACTTTGTCAATTGCAAATGCAAAGGCTGTGATAAGAAGTTGCTGAAAAAAATTTCTTCCCCACCCAACCGACATTCACCATTTTATAACATGTTTTTTTCACTCTGTGCAATCTGGCCAATAAGCTAGGACAAAAAACTATCATCAAAGAATACAATGCGATATCTCAGACCAAAACAAGGCAGGTAGGTTTTTTTTTACATTAGAGTAATAGGGGGACATCTCTGACTTTAAACTGTCCTTGTTGTAAAATTGACAAACAAAACTTTCAGATAGGCATAAAATTTGAGGTAGGGGTAGGTTAACCTAAACACTCATTTTTTTGCCTTACAAAAGACACACTGAGCTTTATTTTCAACTCTTATGTTATAAAAGAAAACAACTTAAAGTCTAATTGATATACATGTTTGACAGAAACAAAATTTCTTCATTCCATATGATGCATTTCCATCATTTAAAGTTTCATCAAAATCGATCAAGCAGTTTAGGAGGCATTGTGCTTGTATGATATGTGGAGACAGATGGACAGACAAACAGACTCATATAAACTTGGTTTGTGGCAGTTAAATTAATCATACAGCTAATTTTCCTCATATCTTTAATAACAAACACCAGTATCTCATTCTTCTTGGTAAGCACAATCACTTTAGCATCATTAACTTGTCATTAGCACTATTTAAATTTGATCATGATGTAAGACAAAAAAAAAATTTAGTCACAAAAGATCAAGGTCATCCTAAACTTGATGGTGTGCCTGACTTTTAACACTAGGTCATCCTAAGCTTGATGGTGTGCCTGACTTTTTACATAGTCTTGCTAACATGGCTGACATTTGTAGTAATGAGTTGACTCCCTCTGCTATTCTCATGTGTGTATAACCAATTTCCTGGAAAAAAAAAAGAACATTAATGCACTTTTGTACCAAAATGTAAGATCTTTGAAAATGTATATTTAGTGTACATGTATTATAATTCTCTACATCGCTTATTGGTGTTATTTTTATCATGTTTTGCATGTTGTTTGTCTTTGTTTAAACACCTACTTTCATGGGATAAAAAAGGTAGTTGTATCAGATGAAGAAACCAAAGTGCCTAGTAGAAAATGCTTACATTTGACAAATAATCAACAGGACATATATATCAATGTAATTTTATCTAAACCATTGGTTTCTTTAAATGCACATTATGGAAATTTTTGTGCATTTATCAAAATCTTTTGTACTTTTAAGATTGAAGATTCTTGTATGGTGTCGATTGAATGTTTTGCTCTTTACTCTGTCAAGGTGGTGTTTTCTAATGTTTTCTTTGCTAGGGTAAAACCCTTATTCTAAATATCATAAAAATATTCTTCAAACATTATTGCTCTTAAAAATCATTTTAATGCAGATGTTTTTTTCTATTTTGAACAAGAATATGTCTAAGGTTCATAATGTGTGTCTTACAACATTTAGGACTGATCATTTTATCATTATTGCTCTTTAAAATCATTTTAATGCAGATGTTTTTTTCTATTTTGAACAAAAATATGTCTAAGGTTCATAATGTGTGTCTTGCAACATTTAGGACTGATTGACAAACAGACGGACAAACACACCCAAACACTATTTGCCCTCCTAATTTCCTAGATGGGGCATAAAAAATAAAAATAGCAGTTTATAACTACCAGTCTATTTGGTAACCCAAAAATTACCTTTATAAATTCTAACTTTGTGAATTCTGGCATACTGTGGTTTTTACAGACTCTGAACACTATGGTGATGATATCCTCTGGTGAGTAACCTAGCCTCCACAAGTGGGCCATGGTTTTGTACGCTTCCTCAATGTTACCGTTAACACAATGCTGTAACATGTCTTTGATAAGTACAGGATGGGGTTCATCACACACCTGTAAAAAGAAGAAGTGTTTAAAACCATTAGAAGAAAAAAATATAAGATAAACAACAAGAACACCTTGACGACATTAGATTAAAGAGAATGAAAAAGAGTGTAGCGCAACATTTCAACATTTTAATTATTCGAGGAGAGATATAGAATTTGTACTTCTGGAAAAATGCATACATAAATCAAAGAATTTAAATTTTGGACTTCATACTTTGGAACAACATTACCTATGATGTCACCCACCTTGACGATGTTATTGTTGAAGATGATGATGAGAAATCAAGATGGTGTAACTTAACAAGGACTTTTCCACCCCAGCTGAAGGCTGAATTGGGACATTCGATTCATAATTAATAATATATGGTTTGTCATAAATTGTGGAAGGAATAAATTGGCTTCTCACATACTAAAGCACTTAAATTTGTGGTAACAAGGGGTTGCACTAAGTCGTGCTAAGCATACCCCCACTCGGCCATTCAGAAAACAGGAAGTAGATGACCAACTGACCTGGAAAGGAGAGGCACGATACAACTCATCATGCTAAAGCTGTATACCAAATTTGAAATCAATCCCTTGTCTAGAAGCCGAGAAATCTGTTACGAAAAATTGTCTATTTTTGACCCATAAAAAGTCTAAGTCAGCTCAGAAAACAGGAAGTAGATGATGGACAGACCTGGAAAGGGGAAGCACGGTATAACTAATCATGCTAAAGCTGTGTACCAAATTTGAAACCAATCCATCCAGTAAAAGCCATGAAATCTGTTAGGAAAAATTTCACTTTTCAAATTTTTTACCCTAAAAAGTCTAAGTCGGCTTGAAAAACAGGAAGTAGATGATGGACTGACCTGGAAAGGGGAGGCACGGTATAACTCATAATGCTGAAGCTGTGTACCAAATTTAAAACCAATCTATCCAGTAGAAGCCGAGAAATCTGTTACGAAAAATTTCACTTTTCAAATTTTTTACCCTAAAAAGTCTAAGTCGGCTTGGAAAAAAGGAAGTAGATGATGGACTGACCTGGAAAGGGTAGGCATAGTATAACTCATCATGCTGAAGCTGTGTACCAAATTTGAAACCAATCCATCCAGTAGAAGCAGAGAAATTGACCCGGACGGACAGACGGACGGACGGACGGACAAGGTGATTGCAATATAGCCCCTCTCTTACGAGTGGGGGTAAAATAAATGTTTATTAAAATGGAATGAGAATAAATACATATTTATTGATTCATAACTTGATGGTTTTTAAACAAATGAGGACAAATTCCAAAAATTATACGAGACTTACCTTGGTTAAGTTGAAGTATAATTGGGATTCTATGAGTCATAGATTCACTGGAGGGCTAAAATGAGATAGTGCTGCGCATGTGCTTAAATCAGTCTTAAAAGCAATCAGGAGGTTCATTTAGGTCACATAAAGACGAAATAGTGATTGCTATAATATATTATTAATGCCTAGAACATGTACCGCGTACAAATGCTGGGAAGGCGGGTGGCATTTTAGCCCTCCAGTGAGTCTATGACTCATAGAATCCCAATTATACTTCAACTTAACCAAGGTAAGTCTCGTATAATTTTTGGAATTCTATTTCGTCATCTCACTTCCGGTCAAAAATGAGACTTCAAAGCCTGTGACCGTACAGAATGAAACTTATGATTAAACATATACTCACCAATAATCTGTTAATGTTGAGGTCTAAACACTCCTTGAACAAACTTGTCCTCAGTTTCAATGTTCTTGTTATAATATTTAGCAAATGTTTTCTCTCTACTCCATCCAGCTTTATTCAAAATAACATCTAATGGTACAGAGTTAATACTTGCTTTAGAAGTAACAGCTGAGCGAACACTATGCGGACCATAAATCTTAGAGTCGATTCCTGCTGTCGACAAGATTGTTCTAATCCATCTTGAAATAGTATCTTTACTGATTTCTTTGTGTGGTTTAGTGTAACTTAAAAGTAACTTCGAACAGTTATTTCTAAACAAACTTGTCCGTTTCAAATATTCTTTAACAACAGTGTATATACACAAACGCCTATCTGGCGGATAAGCCTTAAAATGAACAAACATTTCCCGCTTTGAGGGTCTACTTTGCTTAAGAAGCCCATCATAACTAAAAACGTATTCTGAACGTAACTTTTACAATTATTTACAGAAAGTAAGTGTATGGACTGGGTTCTTGCAGCTCCAGTTAATGCAATAAGCATAGTTAATTTTAATGTTAATTCTTTCAAATTCAGACTTCTTACAGGTGATAATTTACGAAGCACAACCAATACTTTATCCACATCCCAAGTAGATGAAATGGTCTTAAATTAAATACTCCTCGTAAATAACGGATAACCAAAGGATTCTGTCCAATTAAAACGCCATCTATCTTAATACCAAAAGCTGATAGAGCACCTCTAGTAGTATTCAAAGTACTATAACCTAAACCCAGATCAAACAAATATGTAAGATATTCTAAAATTTCGTTTATATGTGGCTGAAACTGATTAATTTTCCTTTCATGACAATATCGAATCCATCTTTCAATGCAAGATGAGTACTGTTTCTTAGTGCCTGTTTTCCAGGAGGACATAAGTATTTCGGTTGTCTTTTTAGAAAGTCCTGACTGTCTGAACTGTTCCCGGACAGGTAACATGCTATCAACACTAACTTCAATTACTTGTCTTTTAAAGGATGTTGACGTACCTTGTCGTGTGGTAGATAAAGTAACTGAGTTTTCCTCTGTAGAATACGAGGTGTGTCTATCAGCATTTGCATCAGAACGGAGAACCATGGCTGAGTCGGCCATAATGGTATTACTATAATTGCATGTGCTTTGTCTGTTATCAACTTCTGTGTGCAGGAACCCAGTACACTGAAAGGTGGAAATAAATAAACACAATTAAATTTTCCCCAATCAATGAGGAAAGCATTTATATGACTAGCAAAAGGGTCTGGTTTAAATGCACAATACTGATCAATCTGATTGTTCAAACGGGAGGCAAAAAGGTCAATGTCTGGTGTTGTCCAGATTTTTACAATTGATTCGAATACACCTTCGTTCAATTTCCATTCAAGTTGATCATTAAATGATCTGGACAAAAAATCTGCTTCAGTATTTAACTTTCCAGGTATATACGAACAAGAAATCCATACCTTGTTTTCTATACACCAAGACCAAATTGACTTCGAAAGAATATTACAATCTAAAGACTTGCATCCACCCATATTGTTTATATAAGACACAGCAGTACAATTGTCACATAAAATTTGTACATGTTTATTCACTACTTTATCCTTAAAAGATTTTAAAGCAAAGAAAACGGATAACATTTCTAGGTAATTAATATGGTTTTCCCTCTCAACAACTGACCAATGACCACTTGCTTGATCTGTTTCTACAACTGCACCCCAGCCTGTTAATGATGCATCGGTCTTAATAGTTATATCAGGATTACCCCGATTTATTATTCTAACCTGATCATGTATATTATTTACCCACCAAAAAAGGTCTTCTTTCATTTTAACAGTTACAACCATAAATGCATCAAAGTCACCACAAGCTTTCTTGAGTGCTACAATTTTAGCTTGTTCTAATTGCCTATAATACAATTTTCCATAATCTACTGCAGAAAAACTAGAAACCAACAGTCCAATAACTCTAGCAACTTCTCTAATAGAAGCCTTAGACTTGAATGAAAGACTTTCACATTCTTTCTTAATAAGATCTTGTTTTTCTTCAGGCAAGTAAACAATCATTTTTTCCGAATCAATTGTATTACCAAGAAATGTTATCGTTTTGCTTGGCTTAAAAATAGATTTATCTGGATGAATGATAAAACCTAAACCTTCCATTAAATTAACAGTTTCTGTAACATTCATTTGACATTCTACTACTGTGTCTCCAAAAAGTAAACTATCGTCTATATACCCTATGTTAACATAGCCTAAGCTTCTCAATTTTGCAAACACAGGTTTCATCAACTTTGTAAACAATCTAGGAGCAGATGCTAAACCATTATTGAAAAACTTTATCTTTCCATTTAAAGCATAAAATTTTTTTATGCTCTTCAGCAATATTAACACTATAATATGCATGTCTGAGATCAACTGATGCCATAAATATGTCCTTTTTGACTAACAAAACTGCTTTTTCAAAAGAATCCATTTTAAAATGATGGTATACTACTTTTTCATTTAATCTTTTTAAATTTAAAATCATTCTAAATTCTCCATTCTTTTTAGGTCGAACAAAAATTGGAGACAAAAACATGTCTTTTTCATATTGAACTTCTTTGATTATACCTTTTGGTATCAAATTATTAAAAATTTCATTATCAATTATCTCAGTTTCCTTTACGTTAAAGTTAACTCGAGCCTCAAAATATTTCTGTTTTGGACATACACCATCAATAAATTCAATATGACAATGCTCGACAATATCTAAAATGTTTGGGTCTGCTGTTATTTCACCCCATTTAGAGATAAAGTTTTTCAATCTACCTGCTTGGAAATCAGTACTAACCTGATCTAATTCTTCATGCCTCCCCTCTTGGGGTTTTTTGAACCCCCTGGGGTACTGTCATTTGTCTTGTACGAGTTGTCGTAGCTTCTTCTGACCATACCACGGCCTCGGCCACCTCTGCCACGGCCACCTCTACTATATCGTGACCTGCCTGTACTAAAGCCTCTACGCACACCCCTTCGTACAATTCGGCTTCCCAGTTTGTTACAGGTTTCAATTTCTTTAGCCGACTTAGACAAATCATCTCCGAAAAGAAAAGAGGTAAATGGCAAAGAATGGGCACATAAGTGGACATAGTCCCAACATAAATCAGGCTTAATCAAGTCTTTCCTTAAAAGGTTAATTTGTCTATTACAGTGGCCCAGTAATGCCAGAGAATCATTACAGTTTTCAATCATATCATTACTAGTTTGATCATCTTGAGCCATTGTGTTTACAACCTTGGTAAGAATAATTGAAGCTTTAATAACTGACTTTTCAATGTTCTGAAGTTTTTTATCTGTTTGCTGAGTTGTGGGTGTCATAAGATCCCAAACTAAAGGGTTTGTACGAACCACTGTTAAGCCTGTGCAGTTTTCAGGTCTAGTATTAACATCTTGCTTTGTCAATTCATTGTATTGTACCTCATCCATACCATTTTGGAAAAGGTCTGTTACATTTTCAGCTAAAGTCTGATCAACCTTAGTGGAGCATACCTCTTTAATCTTAAACCTTTTAGACATAGAGCTAAATTTACTAGGCGTAACAGAATCATCTTCAGCTTTTCTTTTCTCAGATTCATTATGAACTGACTCTTCGTCTATATCATCTACCTCATCTATATCATCTTCTTCACCCTCATAAAACTCAGTTTCTAAATTATCTATTCTATCACACAGTGACTGTATTTTATTATTTTGAGCTTGCTGCCCAGCTTGTATGTTTTGCAACATTTCAATAATTGCTGAGTTGTCATCTGAACTGACATTTTTACTAGAAGGTGTTACTGGTTTACTTCTAGAACTATAAGTTCGTTTGCCTAGACCCGATGTAGAGGGGGCAGATGTTGTACTTTTCGAAGACTGAGGGTCACCATGTCCCTTTTGTTTAGAAATTTCACTCTCATCTTTATCGAGCGCTTTGCCCCTTTTCTTTGAACTCGGGGTCTCATTTAAATCTAAATCTAAAAGAGCGTCTTCGTCTAATGATTTGGTTTTACTCGATACCATTTTTTCAGCCATTTTCCTGACCATGAGGCGAGCAAAGGCTGATTTACGGCAAATGCCAAATTACGACGCTATGTCGTAATTCTGTCGTAAAATGGTAAAAATTAATAAACAAAACCAATATTTTAAGCCAACCTCGTTGACTTTCTAATAACTTGTATTTATTTATATATTTTGCCAACCGCGTTGACAAATATCTAAGACAACTACGTTGACTTAATAAAATTTATGACTGACTGTTAGGAGAAAGAAAAAATTTCTTCTCCAGTTCGAACCACGTCCGAACTCTAAGAATGCAGCCAGCACACTGATTTAAGCACATGCGCAGCACTATCTCATTTTTGACCGGAAGTGAGATGACGAAATAGAATTCTTATTTGAGAGACAATCAACTTTTTTGGCCAATTTTCCCCCAATGTATACACAAAATTAAAAACAACAAAATTTTCAAAGGAATAGGCTCTGACTCTCTGGATCCACAACTGATATTGGTATTTAAGGTAGTACAGTGGAATAACACTGAGCATCTATTCTGAGCATGTAACAAAATTTAAGCAAAGGCAAAAACATTGCTGTTTAACTGTATGAAAATTGTTACTATGATAAATTATGATAGAAAAAAATAAGTTTGAAACAAAACCTAACTGTTATATTCATTTTATAACCCTTCCCGTATTTTTTTTCAAGAGAGATAATTTGTTTGAAATGTGTATGGAAAATTCAGTTTTTCAAAATTTTTAGAAATTGAACAGTGACCCCATGATTTTATACCTTAATTTCAAAGAACTAATCAAAATTGATGTGTTCACAAAATAAAATAAAAATCTATCCTGTGAAATTTGAAAAAAAAATATTGACCATTTATCCCAATATAATCTATATAAAAATAACCAAATTTGAACTATTTTTTTATCAAATTTCTACAAACATTAAGCTAGGTGACCTATTCTTTTTATTTTATCTTTCAAACATATGCACTCAGACACCTTTTAAGACAAAATTAAAGAAAATTCTATCCTACCAATTTTTTACTATTGTACTACCTTAAATCGACATCGGATGGGGGTTGTGTGTGCAGCTTTTTTATTTTTCTGTTGGTGGTAGGTTAAAATGCATTTTTAGTGGGTGAGTAATGATTTTTGTTTACATTGGTAGGGGGTGGTTTTGAACAAAGTGTGTCCCTCCTTCCCATGTAAATTTTTATGGAACAGACAACTAATTAAACTTTCAAAAGTGATGAGATGTCTTTCTGTACACCCTTCTCTGTTTTGTTTTTTTTGTAATTTCTTTATGAACATTCCTTTAAAATTTGATCAGTGGTTTGTGAATCATATGATTTTCAGCATCTGTTTGTTTTATAAATTTATCCAGATTTGTAATCTATATATTCCATTATTTTGAGCAGTAAACGTTACTTCAATATTGTAAAAATATGTAAACACGTAAATGTTACTTCAATATTGAAAAAAATGTAAACATGTAAATGTTACTTCAATATTGTAAAAAAATGTAAACATGTAAATGTTACTTTAATATTGTTCAAAATGTAAACATGTAAATGTTACTTCAATATTGTACAAAATGTAAACATGTTAATGTTACTTCAATATTGTACAAAATGTAATCGAAAATACGAATCAATAGGACATCTCATTCTTTACAAATATTACCTTGAATACATTTTCGCTGTTGACATGACCAAAGCCTTGAAATGTTGACTGTAAATTATTCAATGCCTGAAACAATAGAAGTACGATTGTAAATAAAATCACAAATGGTACTTGCATAGTAACACAAACTCTACCATAAAAAGTACAAGTAATAAATTTTTGAAGGTTTTTTTTTAGGGGGGATGGGTTGATCATCCAGGCCACAAACATAAAAATCTGTCGAAGTAAAAATGGACAGATTTCATTTAACAGGAGGAAGGTGAGTGACTGACCTGAAACCAAATTCCATTTATGGGATCCCATCCTGATGCTATATTCCAAAGTTGTTGCTGAGAAAACTGTTACGAAAATTTCCCTGCCTGCCCGAATATTCACCATTTTATAACCTGAATTTTTACTCTGTGAAATCTGGCAAAAAATTTGCTCATCTCACAGGATCCATCCAACTGTCACCTAGACATTAATTCTGCTATAAACTTATCGCTCAAAAATTTCTAATCTTTGGTCTTATTTCATAACTTGTGGACCTAAGTTCAATACCATTTACATGTGTGTTAGGGTTGTTGATGGTTGTTCTGTTGTGTAGTGTGTTTCTATAAAATTTATTGTAATATTGATTTTTACTGACTATTTCTCTGTTTTTGGATTACCAGACATTCCAATGCCATATCAATACTTCTTTCACTCTGTATATAAACACACCGTTCCAAGATGGCTATGTCCCACCCACCTTAGACATAAGGCTATAGCAATGCATTGTCACAACGGTTCAAATGAGGATTTTTAGACTAAAGTTCCAGGATCTTTTAGAGTAAAAGTTTAAAGGTCCACCTGATGACATTAAATAGTCCCCAATAGGAGTCAGTTCCAGAACTTTTGAAAATAAATATTAAAAGGCCCTAAACCAAAGATGGAAGGGCCAGACCTTGGACCAGTGCTAATAGACCCTTTCATGGTTATTGCAGTCATGTTGGATAGGGGGCAATTTTTTTGAAAGGAGGAGAGAATAATATACAAAATCGGGAAAATATATGTGTGTTGCTAAGCAATAGAGCTGTTTTTATGACATTTTCCCAAATATTTGCCCCTATCCAATATGGCTGCAATAACCATGAAAGGATCTATTTGAACCCCTGATCATTGTTTGTACAATAACTTTTTCTTATTTACCCACCTGTCGCATATCACCCTGGGCAGTAAACACTATAGCTTCCAATCCATCATCTGTATAACTGACTTTTTCTTCCTCACAAACTTCCAATAATCTTTTCAACACTTGCTGGTCTGTCAATTTGGAGTATCGTAAAACTGCACACCGGGACTGTATGGGTTCTGAAAATACAAGTTTCAAAATATTCATGACATTCAAGCTAAGCCAAACAGAATAATCTGAAACTTGTTGGTGCTTTTAATTTTCAAGTTTTGTGATCATTTACTATAATAAAATAACTTGGGAAATGTCATAAAAAAAATTCCATTCATGCACAATATATCTTTGTTTTATAAAATGTTTAAAGGGTCATCATAAAGATAGGGATGTACTGTCAGCAAATATTTAATGGAATTCTTTTAACTCATACCTATTTTCTCTCCAGTATTTTGTGATGTATAATGTATAAGATTACATTAGTCTAGCTTAAAACAAAAGTTTAAGACATGGTGACTTAAGTTGCTGTCTATTCCAGACTTGTTTTAATGCCCCCATTTTATGCCTATCTGTGAGATGGTCATTTTTTTCAAACTTTTTTAGTAAAATTGCCATTGAGTGCCAGTATTCAAACTTTTCTAATAAAATCAACAACCATTGAAAGAAAGCAGAATTACCTTGCTTTTGAGTAAATTTACAAATCATTTTGTTTCAAACCATAAAATTGGCATATACTGAGCTAAAGCTTTTTTTCAGTTTATCCTAAATAATACAGTTGAAAGCGTAAACAGGTTTGCCATTCAATCTAGCTCTTGTTTAATCACAGGATGCTTTAACAGCCTTATATCTAGTGGTATTAAATTATCTCCCCTGCAGAAAACAGCTAATGTGTTTTTAAATTTCTAACGATGACAACAACCATGGCGACCACATATAAACAATCTTCAATTTTCATTTATTGCGCATGGATCTGACTACTATTATATACGTGGGACATATTATGTTATTAAAGAATCTTTTCTGTTGCGTAAACAGTTGTTTATAAGGTCAACAAAAGTGCATATTTTAACAAATCGAGTGAAACTTGCTAGACGTTGGAAAAAAATAAAATGTCAACTCAACCTTTTAAAAATCACACAAGGCGTAAAACCTGCAGTACATTCTCGAAACTTGTGGGAATGTTAGGTCATTACCTTTTCAGTTTTAAAGTTATATTTTACTGTTATCAATTAACGATCCATTTGAATTAAATGTGTAACTATGAAAAACTTTCAAGGGACACAACCAAGTTCTATCTTTAATTTATAATAAACATGATAACAGGGAGGCATTTCTATTTTCAAAATGGATGACTGAAGATTGAATTGGACTGTTGTTGATCCCAATTTACGGACACCGGTCAAAAAGGTAAACGTATTCTATGACGTAATCGAATTCATATAGGTAAATCGTGTACTTTTAATAAGAAGGTTGTCAAGACGGACTAGAAAAAAGGGTCTTTTTCTTTATTTTATTTTGACCTAACCTCTTGCAGTACATGTCTGAAAATTTGCAGATGACAAGATATATATTTAAAATAATAGTGTAATTTTTTCAGAATTTTTTATAACCGTTAACATTGTACGATCCATTTCAGTTGCACCGTATGCATTTTATAAATATCTACATAATAAAATGCATTATAAATGTAATTTGTTACTTTTATAAACTCTTTTTAATTCAGAATAGTTTATTTAAACAACATAACTTAAAATAGAATGCACTTTTTTTCTAAAAAGAACTTTTAATTCACTTGACAACCAGGATAAACATTCGAATTGACTTTCCTATCTTTTCCGATGAAGAGCTCTCATTCTATTGTTTAAATACCACCGGTTTTCGGACTGTAACAGGACCTTTTACCTATGATTTTATCTGATGCATTACAAGCTAAGGCAAATCTGGTGGTCTTGGAGTAGATTTCCATTGTTCTTCTTAAGGCCTGCTGGGCACCATCTGTCATACTGAAAATAAAATTGATCCAGTGGGTGAGAAGGATATGTGACTAGATTGCAGTCTTCCATGGAAGATGTTATTGCCTGCGTCTAAAAATATTTGGTAAACAGGAAGTAGATAAGATAGAGGCATAAAATTGCTTAACACCATATAGTACTATAGGAGGAAGCTACATGCTAAATTCCAAGAGCCTGTGGCAAGTAGTTGCCTGGAAAACTGCAAAGGAAATTTGGTGGCGCCGTTTCACAACACAGGATGTTGGATTCATGACAACTCAAGACAACAGATAGCATCATGACTCCAATATGTC
The DNA here is from genome assembly GCA_963971305.1 of Arcuatula senhousia. Lineage (NCBI taxonomy): Eukaryota > Metazoa > Mollusca > Bivalvia > Mytilida > Mytilidae > Arcuatula > Arcuatula senhousia. The sequence goes on from OZ020308.1 coordinate 35,877,836, forward strand.
TTTTAATGCACACATTAAAATATTGCAGGTAACATAACAAATGAATCCATAGTATATCATATGACTTTCTGGTTATACATTGTCCATGCTTTTCTCTCTTGTTTTAGATCAGAAGAATAATATGTATATACTTGTACAGTATACATGGTATATCCATATATCTGTTAATATTAGCATGCTTAAACTTTTTACCTGTCAGCTTCATCAAGGATGATAATTTTATGTCGACCTTTGGGTAATGTGACCTTTTGTTGAGCAAACATCTTAATCTTGTTTCTGACCACGTCAATACCTCTAAAATAAATCAAAATATGATTAATTTCTTACATGCATTTGTAGTTTAAACTCTAGTTTGATTTTTTATACGTTTTTTTTTTACAATGCTAGGTAACCAATGGACTCAAAGATGGATTTGTGAGTAAATAAATTATAAAGGAAAATATAAAACAGCAATTACTGCAATCAGCAACTCTAGATTGGTTTTGAATAATTTGCCATGCATTTCTTTTTTTTTTGCCAATTTCAAAGATGGAAAGCTGAGTCTGAAACCATGATACAAAGTTTTTTTTATACCAATAATACAATGCTATCAATTTTCAAATCAAACCTTTCATTGGAAGCATTTAGTTCTAGAACAGCATCCCTAAATGAGGTTCCTAGCAGGGCTCTGGCTAAACATAGGATACTTGTAGTTTTTCCAGTTCCTGGGGGCCCCTAAAATCAAAAAAGAATTTCATCTACCATGTACATGCATGTTTTTAAGCATTTTAACTTATTTATATTCACATGCTTTTTCAATAAAACAAAATTTTGCATATGACTTAGGGCCATAATAAAATAATTCCTAGATTCTCATTCAAATTTCTTGAAAATATTGGGTGGGTGGGCAAATTTTATTTATTATTTTTTTATCCATTTTGATTAAACATCCTGTCATTTCACGGTGGAGAAACTACGTCACACACATGGATTCGTACACACAAAAATGGCCGAAAAATCTCCGCTTCAAGGTAGAAATCCATTCATTTACTACAAGTTTTTACATGACAGTTGCTAAGATAACTAGTCCACCGTACTCCTTACTACCCAAATTATGCTAGACAGTTCATAATTTGTTGATAGATCAAGAGAATTCTTCAAACACTTCGACACAGTTGCGATTTTGCACAGGAACATCGGACACACTTTTTGTCAATAAAATTCTTTTATGGACATATCTTATTTTTATATCATGATTCTTTGAATAAAAGCATTTTATTTTGGTTTTCTAACCATGTACAAGCTTTACAAGGCGTAATAAATAACTAAAACAGGTTAAAACAAATAAAATGCATTACTGTGGTAAAATGGTATAGGTCACACATACAAAAACGACGATATAGGCCACACTTTTGTATATGACGTATGCTGTATTGGCCTTCAATTGAGGGTTGCGTTGCCAAAATACAAGCTTTTAATTTAAAGATAAAACATATTCTATAAAATCCGTTACTCGCTATCATGAAAAGATAATTTTATTCTCAAAACAAAGCAAAGAAACCTTTAGGACAATTGTTTCTCAAAAAGTTCAATGACAAACACAACTACAGCTATAAAATCAATCAGAGAACTTACAATGCAGATGTAGCCAATGACATAAACCATGAATATCCTTATTAAATTTATATGGCATAACTTGTATGCAGAACCTCGGATTTTTGTTCATATAAATGTATATCTCTAAAATTCAAATCAGACACAATGTATAAAGAAATCAACTGGACATCATCTTTATCATTATCTGTTCATTCGGGATTTTTGAACAGTTTAATTCCTATTTTTCTTAATCGCAATTTGGTTGGGTAAACCAGAGATGTATACAAATGGGAATTCAATGTCGAAAGTCCGAAATGGCTAGGACAAAACGAGGAAACACAGAGGGGAACAACACGAAGAAACAGAAAACATTAAAGCGCATACAAATTAAAACTGAATATCAATCAACAACGCAAACTTAAGATTGAACGAGAATGAACTCCAGTGCTTCGGAAAGGTACGTAGTTCCTGCTTGTTACAACACACCGTCGCGTTGCTCCAGTCAAGTCAGCGTGTTAAATCCAGTAAAGGAAAACAAAACAAAATCTATATGACAAACCAACATCGATCTGACTGTACTCATCTGAGACACAGAAATCCAAATATTAATCCATAATTTCTCAAGTGAATACTACAATTGACGAGCAACATAACCCAGTGTTAACAATTTGTATGTCAAATGTGACGCTCTATCGTGGATATAAATGTATGTACAGCAACCTTTGGAATAACGAATAAGTTGTGATATATTAATTGCATGAGCGAGCTGGAGCGGACAAGAAGGATAAGTTGACGATTTGTTAAAGTCATCACGTTGTCATAGAGTTTTCTTGAAAGTCTTCATTGAATGTCTATTTCGAGATCTAGATCTTAATGTGAAACAGACTTGCTATAATCCATAGAGTCCTTAAGCACAAGTTCCTCGGAATATTTGAGATGATGAAAGTCACAAAACCAAAGATTGTTCCGTTTTTTGTTGTTGTCTAGATGTGATTTTAAGAAGTCTGGAAAAAAACACAAAACAGTTGTACTTGGAACTTCCATTCTTTTCGAAAAAGCAACAATAAATCAGCTGTGGCAATCATGAATCGAGTGCATGCGAAATAAAAGTGTAAAGTGTGATAAAATCAAACGTTTTTATACGGTTATAAGATGAATCTGGAATTGTTTCATTTTTTCTAGGCGTTAAAGGCATGTCTATGGTGACGATCCCTAAACAAACAGATACATTTGAGATCTGTTCTAACATTTTATAATAATTGTCTGCTAGTGCTGACAGTTCTAGAACTGTTGTACGCCCTTACAGTTCTGAGGTAGAATGGTCATAAACTATATTTTAACCCGCTCTTGTAAACTGTTCTAGCCCCTGGCCCGGACTGTTCTAGAGCTGTTTTACGACATGACAGTTCTAGTCCATGACAGTTCCAACTTTCGTCATTGGCAGGCATTTACAAGTGTTTTAAGTATTTTTGTCAAAAAAATGTTATCTGTTTAAATTGTTCACTTTCATTTAAAATATTTTAATGTAGCCATGCTATTGCATGTCATGATTTTAGTGAGAGGGCTGATTTTAATCAGACTGTGATTTTAGGCAGATCTAAAACTGTCAGGGATCGAGTAGAACACTGGGTTTAAAATTGTCAGGGTTTAGAATAGTGCCAAATCTGTCATGGTCTAGAAAAGTTCTAAGCTCAGATTCCTGACAGTCTAAAGAGATGTTAGAACTGATCCCAACTGAATGTGTTTGGGAGGTGTATTAGTAACTTTCGCTCGATCGAGTTCTTAACACCGGTAAATATGCAAATTCAAATTTCCCATTTTTTTATTCAATACCAAATACAACATTGTTTCTTCCAACTTTGCAAAAATATTTCCGTTGTTTAGAAACTATCTTGATGACTATTTATGAAAAAAGATAGGAATGTGTCCATGACACACAAATGCCCCACATTCTTAACAAACAGCTGAAGTCCGACAATCGCTATGAACAAAAAGTTTATCAAACTGAACCACCCTGCCAAGTTTCAATTTCTAGTAATCTTTAATACGGTTTCCGCGAAAAGCTTGACGGAAATTGATACCCACGTAAATTTTGATGCGTTCCAAGCCTTTCAGTGTTGCTCTTGATGTGCTCATTATAATAAGGCAATACATATAACAACAAAAATGCTCAAGTATTTATTAAGGTACAAGCTATAAAATGATAAGAAGGAGTAAGGACCGAGAGATATTTGTCTTTGCTTTGCATTGATGCACTTGCAAATGATAAAATGAACTTTCAGAAATGAGTAAACTCAGACAGCATGCTTATGTTGGGCCAACGTTGGCAATTGGTCGGCAGGTTGGCAATATGTTAGGGTTGGCAAAACAACGTAGGGCCAACATTGGCACTACGAAGTAATATAAAATTGATGGTCAGGTTTAAAAATCATTTCCTTACACCTTTCAAAAGAAATATTGAATAAAGTGGGATCAAATTATAAAATAATAACATAGTTCTCGTTTATTATACTTTTTAAGCAAAAATATTGTCCAACGTTGGGCCAACGTAGGCCCAACATTGGATCATAAAATTAAATCAGAATACTCTACCATTAATGATTGAAGATTTGAATAGTTCTGTTCATAGTGTTTATGGATAAAGAACCTGACACTAGTTTATTACTGTTTGAAAAATCCTGAATGACTACGTTGGCCCAATGTTGGCCTAACGTTGGTCATGCGTTGGACAAAGAAAAAGTCTTTATTCACATTTTCGAACAAAAATTTTAAAATCCTTATACATGTAACATCGGTTATATAAATTACACAATTAAATAATTTCACATTTTTTATTTAAAGCATTTGTTTCTGATTTTTTTTCTTTTCTTCTGTATACTATGTTGGCCCAACGTTGGTCCAACGTTGGCTTACCATAAATATTTTGGATAGCAAAATATTTTTAATTTAATATTAGAAAAATATATTTTTTTAAAATTGAGCATTCCACACTAAATCGTTTATATGCATGGCCTACAATACAAAACATTGTACATAGTTTTCTAAAGATAATTATCTGATAAAAATTAAGGTCATCGTTATTCCCCGGATAAACTGATACACACAGCATGACATCTCTGATAAGACGATGATAATTTGATAGATAAGAACAAACAGATGGTCTTTCCACACAACACATTATCTTAAATGCCAGTTGTCATAGTAACTAGCTATCGGATGTAGTTCAGAATAATTGTTAACAATTTTACGAGTTGAGGAAAGACATGTAAGTTTTGATTTTATATTATATTATATTTAACTTAAATCTAAAAGTGAGATATAATTTTAAATTTACTGTCGTTTTAATTCATTAACATTTATTTGTGTATTACACATTTATGATACTTTGTTACTTAAGTTTAGGACTTTGATCCCTATATCTTTTTAATATAACTGCAACGCACAATTTATTGATCATTTATCACTGATTTAGTAATGGTCAATAATCATATTTGAAGATTGTTTTATATTTAAAATTGTGATTAGTTTTATACAGTGCTAGTGAAGGCCAGAATTTGAAACAGTGTTCATTATATGTATAACTGTTTTAATGTTTTACTTCAATTGGATGGTTTTTTTTTCTTAATTCCTGTATGTCTCGGCAAAATCGACTTCATATTGAATAAAATGTTTAAAACAGACAACGAAAATTTGAATGAAAATAAAATAGAACTTTGTTGTTTGCTTGTAAAATGCGAACTTTATAAAAAATCTTACCATTATTTATCGTCGAGTCTTATTATCATTTAAAAATTCATTTCAGATACAGATATTGGAGAAGGATATATATATTGGATCAACAGAATGACGTCAATGAACTAGCATTATTCCATTATATATAGTATAAAGTTGGCCAACATAATGCCAATGTATAGCCAACGGTTGGCCATCATATTACCAACGATGGGCCAACATTGTGCCAACGTAGTACTGTAAATAATACAACGTTGGGCCAACGTTTGGGCCTACGTTGGCCCAACTTGCACTTAAACGTTGGGCCAACGTAGTTTTACAACATAGGGCCAACGTAACGTGATACGCTGGGCCAACGATGGGCCAACGTTAACTTGCTGACTGGGAATTAAGATAGTGATAAAAAATACAGTAAGTTATTAATATAACCATACCAGAAGACGACCGGAATGCTTTAACTTATGGTTAAGTGGTAATCTCTTTCTTTCTTTCTCACCTTTTTCACGACCCGTTGTTTTTGTTTGTTTGGATTTTTTTTGGATTTTTTTTTTGCGACGAAAAAAAAGAAAGGAAACTACATTATTGTCTGAATGGAAGCTACACCACCGTAATTTTTGCTTCCTGGTTTATTTTTTTTAAACACATTTTGTATGAATCCTGGGTTTTATAAGCAAGTTATATTCAGTTAAAGGGCTATATGTGCAATCAATAAGTTCTCTGATTGACTTTGTTGCTGTTGATGTGTTTGTCTTTTGGCTTGGTCTTGTTGATGGACTTTGATATTGTGATTGCCCCTTAGGTTTCCTAGATTTCTTTTGAGAATAAAAATATCTTTCCATGATAACGAGTAATGGACTTATTGGATACGTCGTATTATCTTTAAATAAAAAGCTTGTATTTTGGAAATGCAAGACTCGATTGAAGGCCAATACAGCATACACCATATACAAAAGTGTGGCCTATATCGTCATTTTTGTATGTGTGACCTATACCATTTTACCACAGTAATGCATTTTATTTGTTTTAACCTGTTTTGGTTATGTATTACGGCTTGTAAAGCTTGTACACGGTTAGAAAACCAAAATAAAATGCTTTTATTCAAAGAATCATGCAATAAAAATAAAATATGTCCATAAAAGAATTTTATTGACAAAAAGTGTGTCCGATGTTCCTGTGCGAAATCGCAACTGTGTTGAAGTGTTTGAAGAATTCGCTTGATCTATCAACAAATTATGAACTGTCTAGCATAATCTGGGTAGTAAGGAGTACGGTGGACTAGTTATCTTAGCAACTGTCATGTAAAAACCTGTAGTAAATGAATGGTTTTCTACCTTGAAGCGGAGATTTTTCGGCCATTTTTGTGTGTACGAATCCATGTGTGTGACGTAGTTTCTCCACCGTGCATTTTAAATAATTGACCAAAACTGGACTTAGTTTGCAAAAAGTTCAAAATAATTTTTTTGGAGTGGGCTAAAAAATGTAGGCAGGAGGAGATGAGAATCTAAGATATTCTTTATATTAAGCTTTAATTGTTAAGATTGTAAGTGAACAGGATACTTTTAATTCCATGAAATTTGTTTTAACCAAATCAAAACAATTGTTAAATGTACTAGTATTACCTTCAAGAGCTGGTTACACCAGCAAGACAAAGGACATGGTACGGTAAGGGCCATATTTGGCCCCCTATTTTATGAAAAAAATGAATCTTAAGTAGTTTATGGAAATGCACTTCATATATGGAGTACAATGGTTCAAATTTATGAGTATGCTTTCAATTTCCAATAATCTTCTCATTTTTTCAATTTTATAGACACCCAAAACAGGGTAAAATCAACAAAATCGTGAAAAATGTTGATTTTGAGAGCTTAAATTGTTATTTTCAAAGGCCTCCGCCTACATGACCCAGTGATTTCTTAACTGATTTAGACTTTAATTGGAGTGAATTTTAGAATTCAGTAACAAAATTTCTGGGTCAAGAAGACGGAGGCATCTTAAAATTGAAAAAATGACCCAAAATGTGTCCGATTTCAGCCAATTTGACTGAAATCTACGCATTTTTTTTGTTTTAACACCCTGTTTTTCAACAATGTCAGATAATAATGTTTAAAAATTATTAGAACAAGTTTGTACATGCACTTGAACTACTAAATAGCATAGGAAATCTTTTCCATAACAATTTTGAATTTTTTAGTCATAGAGGGGGCTAAATATGGGCCTTACTGTACCTTGTCCTTTCAAAATTACCATATAAAACATGAACAGTATTATATTGCCTGCAATAGTGTACTTGTGCTAATAGTGGCATTTCAACTTTTGGTTAGCGCAACACTGGTGAACCTTTTAAAGGAGAAACAAAATTTAATGTTAAAAATGGATCAAAGACAGAAATGGCAGGATTTCGTTAAACAGGAAGTAGATGAGCCACAGACCTGAAATCGAATCCCACAATGTGGGACCCCATACTGATGTTGTATACCAAATATCAAGTGGCTGTGATAATTAGTTACTGAGAAAACTGTTACGAAAAATTTCTGCCCACCCGAATGCCGCCCGGCCGACATTCACCATTTTATAACCCAGATTTTTCACTCCATGAAGTCCGGCCAAAAATTGTATCGACACTTTGCACTTGAATGTTATACTTTGCTAAATACATGTAGTGACAGTCATGACAGTTTTTTTGTGATTCTTTTTGAATAAATACACAAATTAACATGGTCCTTGTAAATGCATACAGCAATAATGATGTTTGGAACATTTCCCTCTCTTGCAAATACTTCCAGTCGACTAATTGTTTCTTCATTTCCAACAATATTATGTAGTTTTATTGGTCTGTACTTCTCAACCCTGAAAATAAATTAAAAAATATAATGTAGTTGCAAAATACATAAAATAGCACCAGGACCGTAACATGTAAATGAATAAAAAACTCTTCTGAAAAAGTTTTATGGTGGCATTTAAAAAATCTACAAATATTTCTAGGTGTAAACATGAGGTCAAGGTCACATGTCAAGGTGACGGACACACAGAACATACATGTAACATTATGTATTTACACACTAAATATCATATGCATAGGTAAATGTATTAATTTTTTCAAGTAACTCATTTTCCATTGAAGTCCTTCAAATAAATTACACCTCCAAAAAGACCCAATTTCACAAAGTTGTTGAAAGTTTGGAAAATGGGGAGAAGGTCATTTGCAGAACATGTAGCATGTTAGCAATTGCATAGACCCAGGTATACCAAATATAAGATGCCTACTACAAAACATCGAGCAGCGACCACTGGTCACATTGAAGGCTGCTGCCTGATTTCCATTGTGGATTTTTTAAATTGTCCTTTATATTGTAGGTTGTGTCGCATGTATACACTTATTCCACATCTCATTATTTTCTATTTTACTTTGCAAGTTATTCATTTTCCCCTAGTTTAAAAAAAAACTGGCTGGATTACGTTTAACAGGAAGTAGGTGAGTGACAGACCTGAAATCAAATCCCAAATGGCACCTTATGTGACCAGCCCACCCTGAAGCTGTATACCAAATATCAATATCAAATGACTGAGATTAGTAGTTGCTGTCAAAACTGTTATGCCAATTTCTTCCCCACTTGCCCGCCGCCCGAAATTCACCATTTTCAATCAATCAATCAATAATTTTATTGGAAAGAGCACAATAAAGGCGTGATCCAAGAAACATATACAAATAAGATTACAAATAGACAAGATATACATAACGCTAGAACAAGAATTATTGTTACCAAATGACATATGTATATATAATAGTTTATTGTAAAGTTAGATTGTTATGACAGTCGGATGGTCCCTTTGTTCAAAAGCTTCTCTTATAAAGTGACATAAACTTTTTAATTTATTTAAAGATTTAGGATTCAATATATCTAAAATTAAATCTTCCGAGACACTTTTGTTATTAGTATAATGATTAAAACAGGTATGTTTTAGTCTCAAAGTTTTATATTGAGGGCATAGTAATAAGAAGTGTGTTTCGTCTTCCACTTGGTTTTTACAAAATTTACAATATCTTTCATGTCTTGGGGTTTTGGGTTTTGAATATCTGCCTGATTCTATGGCCAAAGAATGGGCACTAATTCTTAATTTTGTTAATTTCTTTCTCATTTCTGTAGGGACATTAAATTTCAAATAATCCTGTAATTTAAATTCTGTAAAAATTTTGCTATAAAATAAAAGTTTACCTGAAGATTCATTCTTTATCTTAGTAAATTCGGCTAATATTTTGGATTTAAAAAATTCTTGTATTTTGGTTTTAAACACAGGTTTTGAGATCTCCGTGGAGTCAATATTTATATGTTTACAAATTTTAGTCAAACACTGTGTCCAAGAACTATCAGTGAAGGTTTTATCTTATTTTAAAACCCAGAATTTCATTCTGTGAGATCGGGCCAGATATTACACCACAAACATGCTATGATTGTTCCCCAAAGTCTTTTCTTCACAGGGGACAAAATAGCACAGCTGTTGGTGGCAAGATGAATGAATGAAGGATGGACCAATAGACCAATTGCAAGTTCATCAATCAGGATAATAGAATGTTTAACTGTCACAGCAACATGTTTACCGATTTACTTCAAGAAAAATGGCATAAAAATGGAGACAAAAATCAATAAAATGTCTTGTTTGTAAATTTGTTAATGCATCTTTTTTAAGGACTTTTGGGTGTACCATGGCATTTCATAGGTTGGCCTTGATGAATTTGCTTTCTTATGTACAGATTCTTCTACTTCCATATCCTGCTCTTCAGCCATAGTGAAATATGCTGTTCTAAAAATTATTTTTCTATTTTTGTTTACAAAATTTGCCGCGAATCAGTTTGCAGGTAATAAAAAGGTGCAATATTTTATGCTTTCAAGACACCCGTTTGGATATTTGCTTAATAGTCATCCGCGGTATGAAATAGTTCCTACGTACCCTTGGTTTGTCAAACAACCAAAATTATTTTCTATCAGTATATATATCATGATTAAACAAATCAAGGAATTAGAGTACTCTAATTCCTTGTACAAACGAACAAACAACTCTAAAAGAAGGTTGTGGAAGATTTAAAGTGAATTATTTGCTTATTATAAAATTTAATTCCAAATTGTTTTTTACGAAATAGAAGACAACATTGACTTATTTGTACAGACTATTTCAGTTAGACTTTTAAATCGAAAACTCAGAGGGCACGGGCCTATATTTCAACAGATTTTCAAATTGGTGAAAGTATCAAAATATCTGGGGTAAAGGTAATCTGTTAAAATAAATTAATTAGCAAGATGCTATAGATATACCCCTCTTACACTTGATTGAATCTGAGAAAATCATAACGAATTTATTTTTACGAATGTAATTATTGTCTCAGATTGAATATATACTAATTTTATCTACAGTCATGTGCCAAAAGTATTCGCTGATTTTTATTTTTCCCATTAGTTTCTATGTAAACTCGTGAATTTTCAAAAATTAATATTGAAGTTTTTTTCTGAGTGGATTTTCATACTTTTGAGAATTATTTGAAAATTTTATTGGTTATTGAACATAATTTTTACATGCCTTGTTTCAAAATGACAATGATTTTAGTACAAGTAAAATTTATGACGTCAAAATTTCCTTATATGGGCAACTAAAATTTTGATGTCTAATTTTTACTCTGTGATTAAAATTATATCATTGAAAAATGAATAACCTTCAAATTATATAAAAATAAACAGACAAACTTGAAATATTTTACAAATTTATAGTGGAAAAATCAACAAAATTGGCCAAGAGATTATTTCAGAATAAATTTTTGAAATTTTATGATTTAACATAGAAAGTAATGGGGAAAATGAAAAATAGCGAATACTTTTGGCACGAGACTGTAGATGTAAGTCAGATAAGTATTTTCAATGTTTTTATCTGTGTTTGATCATTTTTATATCATTCGACACTAAATAATCGAAAGCTAGAGTATCAAAAGAACACATAACAAACTCTTTTACATGGAAATTACATTTATACAAAATTTTCGTAAAGTTTTCCCTTCAAATTGTCACAAAAAGTTTATCACACGGACATTTCTTAATCTTTTGTCTGTTCAATTTATTCTGCTTAAAAAGCAGTAAGTTCGAAATATGAAACCAACTCTCATTCATAAACCAGTAATATTTTTTACACAAATACTGGACAATTAATTCCAATATACATGTCTTTGTAAAGGGCTATTGATTTCGAAGCAAATGATCAAATTCAAGGTTACTTTGAACCTTTACGGACAAAATAAGTATAAACAATATGGTTCCTTTCAAATTTCAAAATTCGTATAGTCTTCAGACTTAATATCACATCCCCTTTTGCTATGTCTGCACTTCAACGAAATGAAAAACTGGCTGAAAAATCAAAAAGTATGAATTGAATATTTTGGTAAAATCTTTAAATCTAGTTTTTGATATAAATATTGATAACTTGATACTTAGTTTAAAACTTTCATAAGCTTTTTAACTAATAGTCATTTTTAAGCATGATAGACATGATAGAGATCATGTATGTCGGTTTTGTGCGATGTTACTCCACAAAACCATAAATTGTTTGAAGTGTTGTCTCAGATTTAAAATCAATATGTTTGATTTTTTACATCAGTCGGTTAATGATTCTCATCTAGCTGTCGGTAATAGAGAGTTCCTCTATCATTTGTTTGTTTTTGTTGTCTTATATCTAACGTTCCCTCTTACTATTAATTGAAATTAAACGTTCATCGATTTGATTTTTATTGTGTGTTAATTGTTGTGCTTGGTCTGGGATTGTTGAAAGGGGAAGGTTTGGCCAAACAAACTAGTTTAACCCCTCCACATTTATATGTGTCTGTCTTAAGGGCATACGATACAGTTTTGAACTTCCATTGAAAAACGTATAGAAATTTTATGATAGACTCATTTTGTTATGCACTTTCAGAATATGCAAAATAAAGTTCACCTTATCGAACTAATTTTTGAGATATAAAGACTTAAAATTTACATAAAAATACATAGTTTAGGATCTTGATGGTTTTTCTAAGTATCTCTTTAACTTATTGTATTTTTCTTACCTTTTGGGGTATTTACACAATTTTGTTTTGCTTTGGAAAGTCTATTATTTCCTCTTTTATCTAAATGTAAATAATTATTAAATTTGAAAATCATTTCCAGTTTATTTTAACAATTAACCAACATCATTGCCGAAAAAGTATCAATTATACAGCGTGTTATACAGTTGCATAGACAATAACCTGAATTGTCTGTATACCAAATATGAGATGCCTAGCTATTATACTTTTTCAGCAATTCATCGTCCACAAAAGTCTTACAAAAAGGTTAACGGCCTGAAAAAAGACCTAAGTTTACAGAGTCACTTGAGCGTCATCTTCGCTAGCCAAGGGTTACGATCCGCTACCTCTCATCTTCATGAGAGATAGCGGATCGTAACCCTTGGCTAGCGAAGATGCTGGAGCGTGAAAATGATGTCAAGGTCACACGACATGGTGACAGTTGCATAGACCATTACCTGAACTGTCTGTATACCAAATATCAGATGCCTAGTTATTATGCTTTTTAAGCAATTCATTGTCCACAAAAGTCTTACAAAAAGGTTTACGCTGCAGCCGCCGCCGGAAAGTAATACCTTTGTCTCGCCTTTCGCGACTATTCGTCGCAGGCGAGACAAAAATGATTTGCAATTACAGCTTTTTTTTTCGTTTAAAAAATTGCATCATTTTCATGACGAAAAGGGACGGAAATTTGTTGCCGGACACTCTGACACAAGTCCATATTATTGTGTAGATCAATTGTCTTTATAAATTGTCTACTTGCCGCTTCAACCCGCCTATTCCGACCAGTACCTACAAGTGGTGCAAGACGGGCACTGTTCCAGCGACAATAAGGATACTTTGGAGCAGCTAACACTGGCGGTGGTGTGTCATGGGCTGGACGACCCATGGCACATAGCGAGTCTTCAACCTGAGAAAATCATAACGATTAATTATTGTCTCAGCTTTAACTGACTGGGGAGTTTAACGTCGCGACTAGTCTTTAACTGACTGGGGAGTTTAACGTCGTGACTAAGCCTACATATAGGTCTGCAGCGACGTTGCGAGGCTTTAACAGTTTAAACTGTTAAATAGTCGCTGCAGAGAGGCATTCTCCTATAGACACGACTATAAAAACTCATCATCGTTATCATCATCTGTACTGAAGCTTATGCAACTGCATACTAAATATCAATGGTCTTTCAAAACTGCTGCATGTTAAACAGACGTAAGAAAATAGGTTAAAATTTAGCCAAATCAGTATGAAATCTCAGTAGTCAGTAGACTGTAACTGCAAAGGCATACAGATGAAATGTTTTAACAGCCAATCTACCAGAAAACCATGCAAATCCTAAATTTTGTTCCAAACCAATATTTTCATATCAACTTAAGGTATGGTTTAACTGAAAGACCGTCATGAAAGACTTAATTTTGCAAATATTTTTTTCCGCCCGGGAAATTCAAGATGGCCGACATACAGGGCTCATCAGTATTCCTGGCTTTCTTTACAAAATCAGCTTTGAATAATTACAAAACCTCATGTATTTCAAAGTTTCTTTTGGTCCATTTATCTTCAAATTATTAAAGATTGAAGAGTAAATATTTTAAAGGTAATACATTTGCCTTCAACATAGAAGAAAATTTTGAAAATCTTAATAACCATTACCCAGCATCCCCGTGGTTTGGAACAAAATTGCAGATTGGCTCTTAAAATTCAGGAATTCACTATTTTGTTTCTTAATTTATCTAGCTACAATAATGTAGCTCCTTTGACATCTTTGATTGGGCGGATCTACAATGCGGTCCCATAGCTCGTAACGGAGCATCGCCGAAAGCGAAATCACACCGGGCGCAATTCATTCCATTCGACGTCAAATTTGGAAAAGACCGTTTGTAAAAATATCAATTTTTGAAGTCTCTTGATCCTGAACTTTATATTAAATGAAATTCAGGATCAGAATTTTGAAATTGTTGGTTTTCTAACAAATTATTAGTTCCCTATGACTTTCAACCCAAATTATTTCATGACTCAAAATTAATCAAAGTGTTATGGGTGATTTCGAATCATCTTGAAGCTTTGATTTAGTTGGAGAAAGAATTTCGTTTTGCTCCATTACGAGTAATGGGACCGCATTGTAGCTCCTCCCAATCAAAGATGTAGCTAGCTAGATAAGTTAATCGTTAATGAAGGAAAATCCCTGAATTTCGCTCAGTTTTTGACAGTTTTGACAGTTGTGTATTCTTGAAACAGTACAACACTGCAAGGAGTAGGCGAAAATTGAGAAGTCCTGGAATTTTATGATTTCTAAGTGAATAATATTTTGTATAGCATTTTTTGTCTAAAATACCATAAACGAAAAATAATCCATGCAATTCACGAAACATGAAAAATAGATTAAGATGAACACGATGAACGATGAGCCCCTATGCACGGCTGAACGAGAAATAAAACAAGTAAATCTGTGAGCTAATGCTCACTAGTGATACCCCCGCTCCCCGAACTAAGCCACGCATACAAGTTTAAATACTCTGTAAACAGGAAGTTGTTGACCTAGGAATATAAAATCGCTATACACTATATGGGACTATTAAATAAAGCTGTATACAAAATATCAGACCCCTATCTCATGTAGCTGCTTAGAAAACTGTGACGGAAATTTTGCATTTATGTCCATTATGTGTAAAACATTAAGTACTCGGTAAACAGGAAGTAGACTACCTAGAAGCATAAAATCGGTATACACCATATGGTACTATAGGATGAAGCTGTATACAAAATATCAGACCTGTATCTCATGTAGTTGCTTGGGAAACTGTGACGGAAATTTTGCATTTATGTCCATTGTGTGTAAAATCCTAAGTACTCGGTAGGTAAACAGGAAGTAGACTACCTAGAAGCATAAAATCGGTATACACCATACAGTACTATAGGATAAAGCTGTATACAAAATATCAGACCTGTATCTCATGTAGTTGCTTGGGAAACTGTGACGGAAATTTTGCATTTATGTCCATTATGTGTAAAAACCTAAGTATTCGGTAAACAGGAAGTAGACTACCTAGGAGCATAACTTCGGTATACACCATATGGTACCATAGGATAAAGCTGTATACAAAATCTCAGAACTCTATCTCATGTAGTTGCTTAGAAAGCTGTGACGAAAGTTTTGTTACGGACGGACGAACGGACGGACGGACAAGGGTAAAACAGTATACCCCCCCCTCTTCTTCGAAGCGGGGGTATAAAAAATCAGAAATCGATGAACGGAAAATAACCCTTTAACACAATCAAGCAAGGGATTTATTGCTACATAAAATTCAGTGGTAGACTCCATCACCTATCCCATCATGCAACGCTTACGTCAAAATAGAATTTCGTCTGCACCACTTCCGCTACCAAGGAATTAGAAATTTTGGAAAAAGCATATTGTTTTGATGAATCTCTGTATGAAGAGGAGATGACAGTCACGAAAAAGAGAAGGAAAAAGATTCTTTTATGTGGAAGCGCGGGTGAGAAAACTTTTGATGTAAAAGTTTTTATTGCAAACCTCTTCAACATCTTAAAATTCTTACATCCATAAAACAATCCAAAATCATGCAGCTTGTCATTCATAACTAGTCCAAATAACTATTCATTTATCTGGAATTTTCCTTCAAAATCTACTGCATTTTTGCAGTAAGAGAGAAGCCTATTCGATTTTGTTTCTCTCCTAACCCGCAGGGATTGGGAAGGCAGGGGGCAGCAGAAATGAAAATTGCCCCCTCTCATCTAAAAAAATTATATAGAATATTAAGAAATGACCCCTTGAAAATTGAATTTCTATGAAAAAAATGGTAAATGGCCCTTTGCAAAAAATTCCTTCCCAATCCCTGAACCAGAGTTTTCCAACTTCTGTACTGAATACAAAGTCAAAGTTCTGAAAGTGTGTTGTAACTGTGAGGAAAGATTAAGAAATGTGCGCTTTCTGTTTCTTGACTGAAAAATGCACTTAAAAGGTAAATGGGGTGTCTTCAAGTTTATCCATAGAATTTTCTTCAATATCGGTCACATATATAGGGAAAATTCAAATTTCTTTTATCTAAAAAATTTAATCCATAGATTTTTCTTAAAATTTGTGAAAATCTTTGTTTTCCCTATCATTTCTATACAAATTATCTCCCCTTAAAAAGTATGGGAAAATATTAAAATTCGCAAATAAGGTGTATTTTATCAAAATTTTTGTTGTAATTATCAATTTTGATGTTTACCTAGTCCAATAAAATTAAAGTTATGATAGATGTGCAAAAAAGATGCTCAGTGATAGACACCCCATCTACCTTAAAGGGTAAAAAGGGCAGGTATTAAAACACAGTTTCCTTTAGGTGCATAGATTTCAAGTTAAGGACCAACCATTTAACTTGAACAAGAGTTAACACTAAAGTATGTCTCGCCTGCCGGCACCATCAGAAACAAGTATTCTTTCTTACTTCCACTATATTTTGAATTTACATGGATTTTCAGTTTCTGAGATCAAAAGATGTTAATATAGAACTTAAACATTGCCAATATATGCAATAAAAATAATCAAAGTCACTCAACCGGAAAATCAAGGTCAAGGTCAAAAGATGGGGATGCAACTGTGCTAAGCTACTACTGGGGCATATGCATACAAAGTTTCATCAACCTAGGACCTATAGTTCTTGAGATATGGAGGTGCTCGCAAAACTTTTCCATTGCTATTATATATATTGAAAATTGTCAAAGTCACTCAACCAGAAAATCAAGGTCAAGGTCAAAAGATGGAGATGCAACTGTGCTAAGCTACTACTGGGGCATATGCATACCAAGTTTCATCAACCTAGGACCTATAGGTCTTGAGATATGGAGGTGCTTGCAAAACTTTTCCATTGCTATTCTATGTATTGAAAATTGTCAAAGTCACTCAAACGGAAAATCAAGGTCAAGGTCAAAAGATGGGGATGCAACTGTGCTAAGCTACTACTGGGGCATATGCATACCAAGATTCATCAACCTAGGACCTATAGTTCTTGAGATATGGTGGTGCTCGCAAAACTTTTCCATTGCTATTATATATATTGAAAATTGTCAAAGTCACTCAACCGGAAAATCAAGGTCAAGGTCAAAAGATGGGGATGCAACTGTGCTAAGCTACTACTGGGGCATATGCATACCAAGTTTCATCAACCTAGGACCTATAGTTCTTGAGATATGGAGGTGCTCATAAAACTTTTCCAAAAAGTTAACGCCGCCGTCGCCGCCGCCGCCGCCGCCGGTAAAGTAACACCTATGTCCCGCTCTGCTTCGCAGGCGAGACAAAAAGGGGGGGGGGGGGGCTTGGTTTTTTCCTAAAAAAATATTCTGAAAATTGTTTTTGATTAAAAAAATATTTTATATTAATTTTTATATATACATTTTTGTAACTGAATTGCAGATTTTATTAGATCTTCTTCTTTCAGAGCCAGTGGATGAAAATGATACCCAACTTGAAGCTACCCCATCAGAAAACAAGTTGATCATTTTAGAACAAAACAAAGAGAAAGGAGAAAAAAGCATATGGGTCAGGTTTACTACCTTTCTAAGGGATCGTTTTTCGACAATGGGTATGTTGATTTAAAGTACTTTTAAAAACAGTCACATCAGGGGGCTCCCACAGGGTACCCCTTTAGGTCGCAAGGTCGCTTTTAAAGGCATATTTTGGCAGAGGCCTCAGGTCATTTTTTGGCATAGGTCGATTTTATGAAGTATAGGTCGGAAGTCACCATTTAAAAGCCCTCAGGTCGCAGGTCGTTTTTAACCCTGCGGGAGCCACCATCAGCATACATGTGAAGAAAAATAAGCTTAACAAGTAATACTGTGAGCGAGCTCACAAAAGGATACCCCCCGCTTCATATTGGACTCTGTACTGTAAAAGAAAAATCTCAAATCCAGTTATCTCCCCTCGATGATAACGGAAATCAATACAAATTCCTCATGCACATGTACAGATGATGTACTATCTTCATGTAAAGTTTCAACAAAATTCATCCAATGTTTTAAGAGGAGTTGCGCTTACGAGGTTTCCCTTTGAATAATGTATTTAAAAAGTCTAAGTCCAATTATCTCCCCTGAATGATGTCTGATTGCAATGAAAATTCTTCATGCACATCTGCATATGATGTTCTTCCTTTAGGTAAAGTTTCATCAAAATCCTTCAAGCCTTTTAGAAGGAGAAGCGCTTACGAGGTTTCCCATTGTATAATGTATTTAAAAAATCTAAGTCCAATTATCTCCCCTGAATGATGTCTGATTGCGATGAAAATTCTTCATGCACATCTACATATGATGTACTTCCTTCATGTAAAGTTTCATCAAAATCCTTTAAGTGGTTTAGGAGGAGTTGCGCTTACGAGGTCTCCCATTGAAAAATATATTTAATTAAAGGACAATTCTTCGGAAAGAATTGTCAGGTCTTTCCCTTTCCTAAGTTTTGAAATTGCTTAAGAAAGACGCAATATCAAATAATTTTTCCTAACCTTGAAAGTCATACAACTTCTTATGATGAGTATATAAAAATCAGAACTGATCTGTTATACCAGAGCATGCACAATTGTTTCTTATTCTGTTAACCATTTGCATTACGTTTCATGTACCAAAAGATTGGATTAGTACTGAAAGTCAAGTAAATTATCTCAAAAATATGGTGTCAAACCTCTGGTTTTAATAGAGAATAACGTGGTAATTTAATCTTGGTTCCACTACTGATAATGGGTGATTATAGTCGTGATCATAGGCTATATAGTTTCTGCAGAGGCTGCGTAAAAATACTCTCTATTTACCATAGATCGCCAAACCAATGACACATAAGTGCCAGAGCTAGCTAGCTGTTTGAATTACTAAATAACTGGAGACAGAACCATGTCCCAAAATGTGGAAATTCTAGTCGGATTTCGGAACACCAGTTCCTGTCTTTAAACGAAAAATCTGAACGGCCATTTTAAAATATGTTGACCATAACGGTATTTATTACTTCTGAATTGATATCACATTTCCTTATGGCGGTTTTGTTGCCAAAACACGTTTAACGCTAAATATAATTAATTTGTTATTAAATAGAAGATTTAAGGTCACAGTAGATGAAATCACCGAAATAAATATTTCTTTCATAGATAATCATTCATAGGGAGTTCTTATTTGAGTAGTGAATAGAATATTTATGTTAGCTTTAAATCTACCTATTGCTTTAAACTTATTGAAAAAGTAAGGTTGAAAAAAAAATCTATGCATGTCGTCCTTAAATGAGACCAAATAAGTTCAGGTAAAAATTGAAACCTAAAAATGATTTTCTAAAGTATCATTTTCTCTTACCAGTGCAAACTATGAGACAATTTTTTAGTTTTGTGCATGAAAATTTCATCCACTAGGCAACAATTTGACTAGGACTCGATATTTTCTTTAAAAGCATTTAGCGCAGGTAATAAAAAGTTAGAGGATGGAGAGGGCTGTCTTTTTATAAAAAGATGAAAAATGTATCCTTTCAGGTGTTTGCTTATATAAGCAAAAAAGGGAAATTTGGGAACCGGTATTTTAATGCTAAAAAAGTCAAAGTTTAAAGGGGAATAACTCCTGTATTGGTAAATATACCAATATGAAAATTGACCCTGCACAAGTTCAAGAGTTACTCTTCTGAATGCAAAAGGAATAAAGTTGGTACCTCTTATGGTTTAGGAGGAGAAGATTCCACAAACTTTAGAGCTAAAAGGGGCATAACTCTTATATGTAAAATGGTACGGTACCCAAGTGTTTTTTCTGAAACGACAAACATAGACCGATAAAGTATACCAAGTATCATTGCGACATGTCGCGTACTTCTCAAAGTTGAAATTTGGCGAAACGGCGGAAGAAAGAAAATAATAATAATAATCAGAAGAAATACAATAAGGTCTTCCCTTGGAAAGGGAAAGACCTTAATCAGAAGAAATACAATAAGGTCTTCCCTTGGAAAGGGAAAGACCTTAAAAAAGAGGGCAGATGAGACTTTTTCTGGGTTTTTAGGGTTGATATCATCTAATTATGGTCAACTAAGGTGAATTTACCCAAAAATAACATTTTTTTGTCAAAAATGGCAAATTTCCAAATTTTCAAAAAAAGGGGGCGTGGCATGTCAACTTCCTTATTTCTGACATTTGAATAGTTTTAATCATTGAAACAGGTTGGAATAGTAAAAGTAAGTTGATTTGACCTTGAAAAATGTTTCAAGGTCATATAATGGCTAAGTACAGTGATACGGTCTAATTTTTACTAAAATCCATGTCGCGACACCATTTTTTCATATTTTTCCAAAAAAATTTTTGGGTTCAATTAAGAAGACATAATCACATCATATAATGGAAAAAAAATTCCAAAAAGGGTTACATTTTATTTGAGCTATTTCGCAATGAAAAAAGACTCATTTTTTGAAAATTTACAAATGATGACCTTGACCTTTGACCTTGACCTAATTTTGGTCCTTAGGGGTCAATGACCTTGTATACTAAGTTTCATTGAAATATCTTAAGAAATGTTGATTTTAGAATTTTAATGCTAAAAAAGTCAAAGTTTAAAGGGGAATAACTCCTGTATTGGTAAATATACCAATATGAAAATTGACCCTGCACAAGTTCAAGAGTTACTCTTCTGAATGCAAAAGGAATAAAGTTGGTACCTCTTATGGTTTAGGAGGAGAAGATTCCACAAACTTTAGAGCTAAAAGGGGCATAACTCTTATATGTAAAATGGTACGGTACCCAAGTGTTTTTTCTGAAACGACAAACATAGACCGATAAAGTATACCAAGTATCATTGCGACATGTCGCGTACTTCTCAAAGTTGAAATTTGGCGAAACGGCGGAAGAAAGAAAATAATAATTAAAATGCCATTTGTTCAAAGAACAAATGAGAGGTCTTTCCCGTCACCTTGACCTATGACCTTTGACCTTTGTCATAAAGTTAAGTTCCTTCATTTCTGATCATAAAAGTATGCATGTTTACCATTTACTATTTCGGTTTTGAACTTATTGTCAAAAAACATGTTCAGCGAAAACATATTTTGGCCGCCATTTTGAAACAACTCAACCGAATCATGTGCTTTTTGGACTCAAATTATAGGTCTTGATGATACGGACATTTTTCATACACATGTCTATTATACTATCTCCTAAGGTTTTCAAGTTATTGGCAAAAAACGTATTTCGCGAAAACATGTTTCGGCCGCCATTTCGAAACCGCTAAACCGAATCATACACTTCATGGACTCAAACTGTAGGTCTTTTTAAGACGATCATTTTTTGTACATATATTGTCTATACTATCTCTAACGGTTTTCGAGTTAGAAGTAAAAAACCGTTTGACGGCCGCCATTTTGGCAATGGTAAACGCAAAAAAAATTTTGACCACAGATTCGTAATCAGGACCCTCAAATCTACCTGGAAACCAAATTTCATCAAAATCGGACAACATTGACATTTTGCGCCAACTTTGCGCCATACGCGCGCAACCAGGAAGTAAAAAAAAATAATTTTTTTTTTCATGATGACACATCGGCAGGAGTCAGAGAACAGTTTCCACAGTTTAGATTTTTTATATCTGTTACTATCTAGGAGGAGATCTGTGCACAAGGGTAAACAGCGTTTTGCGCTATTGCGCCGAAACTGAAAGGAGTTGGCGTTCACAGGGTCAACCTTCTCTATTCCAGGCATTACTGAACAAGTGTACCAAATTTAGTTAAGATCGGTCAAGACACTTTTTTTTTATTGGCGTCAGAAACTGAAAAGAATAATAATAATAATAATAATCAGAAGAAATACAATAAGGTCTTTCCTTCCGAAAGGGAAAGACCTTAATTAAAGGACAATTCTTCGGAAAGAATTGTTAGGTCTTTCCCTTTCCTAAGTTTTGAAATTGCTTAAGAAAGACGCAATATCAAATAATTTTTCCTAAACTTGAAAGTTATACAACTTCTTATGATGAGTATATAAAAATCAGAACTGATCTGTTATACCAGAGCATGCACAATTGTTTCTTATTCTGTTAACCATTTGCATTATGTTTCATGTACCAAAAGATTGGATTAGTACTGAAAGTCAAGTAAATTATCTCAAAAATATGGTGTCAAACCTCTGGTTTTAATAGAGAATAACGTGGTAATTTAATCTTGGTTCCACTACTGTTAATGGGTGATTATAGTCGTGATCATAGGCTATATAGTTTCTGCAGAGGCTGCGTAAAAATACTCTCTATTTACCATAGATCGCCAAACCAATGACACATAAGTGCCAGAGCTAGCTAGCTGTTTGAATTACTAAATAACTGGAGACAGAACCATGTCCCAAAATGTGGAAATTCTAGTCGGATTTCGGAACACCAGTTCCTGTCTTTAAACGAAAAATCTAAACGGCCATTTTAAAATATGTTGACCATAACGGTATTTATTACTTCTGAATTGATATCACATTTCCTTATGGCGGTTTTGTTGCCAAAACACGTTTTACGCTAAATGTAATTAATTTGTTATTAAATAGAAGATTTAAGGTCACAGTAGATGAAATCACCGAAATAAAGATTTCTTTCATAGATAATCATTCATAGGGAGTTCTTATTTGAGTAGTGAATAGAATATTTATGTTAGCTTTAAATCTACCTATTGCTTTAAACTTATGGAAAAAGTAAGGTTGAAAAAAAATCTATGCATGTCGTCCTTAAATGAGACCAAATAAGTTCAGGTAAATATTGAAACCTAAAAATGATTTTCTAAAGTATCCTTTTCTCTTACCAGTGCAAACTATGAGACATTTTTTTTTTTTTTTGCATGAAAATTTCATCCACTAGGCAACAATTTGACTAGGACTCGATATTTTCTTTAAAAGCATTTAGCGCAGGTAATAAAAAGTTAGAGGATGGAGAGGGCTGTCTTTTTATAAAAAGATGAAAAATGTATCCTTTCAGGTGTTTGCTTATATAAGCAAAAAAGGGAAATTTGGGAACCGGGTATTTTAATACTAAAAAAGTCAAAGTTTAAAGGGGAATAACTCCTGTATTGGTAAATATACCAATATGAAAATTGACCCTGCACAAGTTCAAGAGTTACTCTTCTGAATGCAAAAGGAATAAAGTTGGTACCTCTTATGGTTTAGGAGGAGAAGATTCCACAAACTTTAGAGCTAAAAGGGGCATAACTCTTATATGTAAAATGGTACGGTACCCAAGTGTTTTTTCTGAAACGACAAACATAGACCGATAAAGTATACCAAGTATCATTGCGACATGTCGCGTACTTCTCAAAGTTGAAATTTGGCGAAACGGCGGAAGAAAGAAAATAATAATAATAATCAGAAGAAATACAATAAGGTCTTCCCTTGGAAAGGGAAAGACCTTAAAAAAGAGGGCAGATGGGACTTTTTCTTGGTTTTTAGGGTTGATATCATCTAATTATGGTCAACTAAGGTGAATTTACCCAAAAATAACATTTTTTTGTCAAAAATGGCAAATTTCCAAATTTTCAAAAAAAGGGGGCGTGGCATGTCAACTTCCTTATTTCTGACATTTGAACAGTTTTAATCATTGAAACTGGATGGAATAGTGAAAGTAAGTTGATTTGACCTTGACAAATGTTTCAAGGTCATACAATGGCTAAGTATGGTGATACGGTCTAATTTTCACAAAAATCCATGTCGTGACACCATTTTTCAATATTTTTTCAAAATTTTTTTTGTGTTCAACTAAGAAGATATAATCACATCATATAATGGAAAAAAAATTCTAAAAAGGGTTACATTTTATTTGAGCTATTTCGCAATGAAAAAAGACTCATTTTTTGAAAATTTACAAATGATGACCTTGACCTTTGACTTTGACCTAATTTTGATCCTTAGGGGTCAATGACCTTGTATACCAAGTTTCATTGAAATATCTTAAGAAATGTTGATTTTAGAATTTTAATGCTAAAAAAGTCAAAGTTTAAAGGGGAATAACTCCTGTATTGGTAAATATACCAATATGAAAATTGACCCTGCACAAGTTCAAGAGTTACTCTTCTGAATGCAAAAGGAATAAAGTTGGTACCTCTTATGGTTTAGGAGGAGAAGATTCCACAAACTTTAGAGCTAAAAGGGGCATAACTCTTATATGTAAAATGGTACGGTACCCAAGTGTTTTTTCTGAAACGACAAACATAGACCGATAAAGTATACCAAGTATCATTGCGACATGTCGCGTACTTCTCAAAGTTGAAATTTGGCGAAACGGCGGAAGAAAGAAAATAATAACTAGGAGGACAATTGTTTCGTAAACAATTGCTAAGGTCTTTCACGGAGACACGTTTACAATTATTTTATTCATCAGTTATGTTTAAATGGTTTTACAATGCTCAGTAAGTTGTGTATGTTGAGCGTAATAATGAAATTTTCGTACATTTTTATTGTTTTAGAGACATTCTGTTTATATTATAATTTTGTTCAATTCTATAAGAGCAACATTAGTACAGTTTCAAAACAGTTTGAAGAGATTTCTGAACTCTACAAGATATGAATCACATTTTTAAGTTCACATGGGGATTTTCATATACTGCTATACCTCTAGAAAGATCTGGCTAACAAAACTAAACAGCTTACTTGATAAATGCAGGAACTTTGTAGAATTATTAAAAACTAAATCAGTCAAGGTAGGTGTTTAATGCCATCATTGCTCACATCACATGGAAAACTGATAAACATCTTTATAGGATCTTTAGGTTTTATTTCTCATTGTGAGTTCGTTTTTATACTTGAAATTCTATTTGTTAATGTCTTTCGTTATGTTGTTTCAGACTTACGCCATTTCATGTTTGATTCGTGATTTACATTTACTTGTTTATTTAAGCTTAATTGCTACCGGTATAAAATAAAAAGGTTAAGTAACATTTTTAGTGGGTATATATGACTGAACGAGTTGGTGTTTTACGCCCTTCCAACGCTATATAGGTTATTTAAACGTGATGAACATGAAAAGGATGATAAAATGAACATGAAATGATGGTGATAAATGAAATATGGGGATGGGGTTGGAAACAAAGGATAGTAAATTTAAAGAACCTCAGGAAAAAGGGACAGATGGGTAGGGGCAGAAAATTTAATCTATGCAGTGCTCAACTTTGCGGTCCACTAAGGGGTCTTATACATGTATGAAGCGTGGCACTCTCTACACATGATGGCCCACTATGGTCAGCGGTCAGGGTTTCCATATTATGTACCTGACAACACCCGCTGACGAGGGCTAACCTATGCAGCCTCCTAGGGTTCACACCTGGTTGCTCTTTGGGCTGAGCACTGACCCGACGTCAGAATCCCAAGACCCTTAGTATCCTCTTACGACAAGCTAGGCTCTGCTGGTGGTGGGGGCGCTATTCGACACCCGGGTCACGCACGGGATTTATGTGGATATTATTTCAAATCATTTTATAAGAACTCAAGCCAAGAGTAAATGGCTTTTTTTATTATTGTTGGAAGAACATAATTCTTCTCTGCAGTTTCATTTTGGATACACTCTGTTATCGTTTTTGTAACAAAACTTCGGATTAAAAATCCTGCTGAGCATAGAAGACAGTAGCTACAATAATTATATAATGTAGCTCCTTTGACATCTTTGATTTGGCGGAGCTACAATGCAGCCCCATAACTCGTAATGGAGCAAATACTATTTCTTTCTTAAACGTAATTACAAATGTATCTCTAAATAATATGTCTTCAATAATAAATTTGGTTAAAGCTAAAGGTGATTTTAGTATTGTAAGAAACCCCATATTTTCAATATTCTGATCCTGAACTTTATTGTAAATATTATAAAGTTCAGGATCAAGATACTTCAAAGGTTGATACTGCCACGGACATCTTTTAAATTCCACTAAATGTCGATAAACTTTAACTATTTTCGTCATAAAAATACTGTAAGCAGTATTTTAGTTCCACAGTATGCATCTAATTGATTGAATTGCGCCCGGTGTGATTTCGCTTTCGGCGTTGCTTCGATACGAGCCATGGGATCACATTGTGGCTCCGCCGTTTCATAGATGTCAAAGGAGCTACATAATCGCAGAGGAAGAAAAATCGTTTATCTCAATATTCAAAAAAAATTGTCATTAGAATATAGATGGTATAAGGCTACTACAAATTATGTAAACATTCTAACAACATCAGGTTGCTTCGAATAAAAAAAATTCTTACATTATTTTGAATCATTTGTCCATAACGTCTGTATTTATTTACAATTAAAAAATCAAACGTACAGATTATTTTTAATTGCAAAAATGATAATAAGGGAGATAATTGTTACCATGTGTTAAAATCAACTATTTGCAAACAGAATTGTTGTACGAAATGACACTACACATATAATGATAAAAGAGTGATAAAATACCAAGAAGTTGTATATATGTACAAATGGGGTCATTTATTTTTACCCTTAGCTATTGGCTATTGCAAGATTCAGATGTATTCTATTTAATTTTAGTATTATTTTTAAAAATCATATATTTAATGTCATAACTTAATTGATATTACTTTTAACCAGACAACAAACAGAAACAATCATTTGCCTTGGCATTACCACTGAAACAGAAAATTCATATTTGGCGTTTCTGGTTAGTACGCAAAACATGACCGCTAACCATAGTGCGCCAACGTGCTTGAAGTGCCACGCCTCATATACGTAAAAGGGCTCCTTTTCACGCCAAGTAGCGCACCATTTAGGCAAAATTTCCGCCCCTACCCACCTCTCCCTTTTTCCTGTGGTTCTTTGAAATTTACTGTTTCTTTGTTTCCCACTCCATCACCATCTTTCATAAATCATCATTGTTTCATATTCATTTTATCATCCTTTTCATGTTCATGACCTTTAGATTAACCATGTAGCGTTGCAAGGGAGTAAAACACCATCTCAATCATTTTTGTCAATTTCTTTCGTTATATATGATGTTCTTTTTCGTTTTCTGCAGACATACGTCATTTGATTCCTGATTTGAACTTCATTGCTAGGCGATAAAATTTTAATAAGCTTTATTGCAGTTACTTGAAACGGCGAAATGACACTATCTATATGGATTAATTTTCCTTTCATGTTCAGAGTTAATCATTTTTTCTAAGAACATAACCGTTCTCTTCAATCCCTTAGGAATCTAATCTTAAAATCAGGATTTGTAACGATTCTAAGCATAGAAGATCGGCAACATGGTTGAATACTTAAACAAAACGCATGAGAATATTAGTGGTATTATTATACTACAAATTCTGCAAACCTACTAACAAAATCAGATTGTTTTGACATGGAATATTGTAACATTAATCGGCATCATTTTCCCTTGTAGTATGTATAAAAATACATTTAAAATTTAAACAGTACAGATTTTCAAATTTCAAAATGATAATAAAGGGAAACAATTTCTAATCACGTGTTTAAATCAACTATTTGCAAACAGAATATTCGCACGAAATGAAAGCATTAATAAATTGATAACAGAGTAATTAGATACATAACAAGCAGTTGTTTAGGTGTACTAATGGGGTTGTTTATCTTTACCCATAGCTACTTCTTATCACAAGATTCAGATGAATTCTATTTCAATATTGTATATTTGATGCAATAACTCAATATTACTTTTAACCAGACAACAAGCAGAAAACAAACAGAAAACTATCATGTCTTGGCATAACCACTTAAACAAAAATTTAATATTTTTCGGATAGTTTTTGGCATAGTCTCTGGCTACCAGATTGAATTATCGCCCCTTTGTTTTTCTGACTCAAATATGGAAAATTATGTAAAAAAGGGTTCAAAATATGTAGTTATCCTTAAAATTGCATTTTGAGCAATTTATTATGTCGCGACACTTTTCGACTCTTAATTTTCTCATCAGGAAGTAGTCTGAAATTTATGAAATTGTCCTATTCACATCTTCATTAATTCCTTATCACATTGCATGCTTTAGTTTTTGTGTTTTTATTGTAGTTTAGGAGGAGATGCGGTTAGAAACTTTACGGTGTTAGGGGAGATAACTCCGTAACTATAAAAAGTTTCGCTAAGCGGACTCATTTTTAAATTGGTTTTTCATGACCGGTATACTACCTTAAGTATTGAAATGATATGTTGCGAAACAAAAAAAAAATTTTTTTGGCGGAAGAAGAATAATAATAATAATCAGAAGAATTGCTAGAAGGTCTTTACGACCGTAGTCGTGAAAGACCTTAATAAGGACCGGTCGACATTTTTTCATCTGATTTTGACTAAATATGATTAAAAGTAGTATATTTAACATGTTTTAACCACTTTTAGTGCAAAAATGTCAAATTTCATATTTTTGGAAAAAAGGGGGGATAAATTTCATTTTTTTTATTTTTTATATCTGAAACCCTTAAATGGTCAAAATGTGTTGGAATAGTGTCATTAAGTTGATTTGACCTTGAAAAGTCAGTCAAAGTCATACGGTTACTCCATACCTGCGACCGGTGTCAATTTCTTAAAATTCCATTCGTGTCAAATATTTTAGCAATTTTTGGTCATTTTTTTATTTAAATATGTAGAATAGACATTGGACAACTGTTTAGCACATAAAAAGCCTGACTCAAATATGGAAAATTATGTAAAAAAGGGTTCAAAATATGTAGTTATCCTTAAAATTGCATTTTGAGCAATTTATTATGTCGCGACACTTTTCGACTCTTAATTTTCTCATCAGGAAGTAGTCTGAAATTTATGAAATTGTCCTATTCACATCTTCATTAATTCCTTATCACATTGCATGCTTTAGTTTTTGTGTTTTTATTGTAGTTTAGGAGGAGATGCGGTTAGAAACTTTACGGTGTTAGGGGAGATAACTCCGTAACTATAAAAAGTTTCGCTAAGCGGACTCATTTTTAAATTGGTTTTTCATGACCGGTATACTACCTTAAGTATTGAAATGATATGTTGCGAAACAAAAAAAAAATTTTTTTGGCGGAAGAAGAATAATAATAACTAGGAGGACAATTGTTTCGTAAACAATTGCTAAGGTCTTTCACAGAGACACGTTTACATTTTTTTTATTCACCTGTTATGTTTAAATGGTTTTACAATGCTCAGTAATTTGTGTATGTTGAGCGTAATTATGAAATTTTCGTACTTTTTTATTGTTTTAGAGACATTCTGTTTATATTATAATTTTGTTCAATTTTATAAGAGCAACATTAGTACAATTTCAAAACAGTTTGAAGAGATTTCTGAACTCTACAAGATATGAATCACATTTTTAAGTTCACATGGGGATTTTCATATACTACTATAGCTCTAGAAAGATCTGGCTAACAAAACTAAACAGCTTTCTTGATAAATGCAGGAACTTTGTAGAATTATATAAAACCAAATCAGTCAAGGTAGGTGTTTAATGCCATCATTGTTCACATCACATGGAAAACTGATAAACATCTTTATAGGATCTTTAGGTTTTATTTCTCATTGTGAGTTCGTTTTTATACTTGAAATTTTATTTGATAATGTCTTTCGTTATGTTGTTTCAGACTTACGCCATTTCATGTTTGATTCGTGATTCACCTTCACTTGTTTATTTAAGATTAATTGCTATTAAAATAAAAAGATAAAATAACATTTTTAGTGGGTATATATGACTGAACGAGTTGGTGTTTTACGCCCTTCCAACGCTATACAGGTTATTTAAACGCGATGAACATGAAAAGGATGATAAAATGAACATGAAATGATGGTGATAAATGAAATATGGGAATGGGGTTGGAAACAAAGGATAGTAAATTTTGAAAAACCTCAGGAAAAAGGGAGAGATGGGTAGGGGCAGAAAATTTAATCTATGCAGTGCACAACTTGGCAGTCCACTAAGAGGTCTTATACATGTATGAAGCGTGGCACTCTCCACACATGATGGCCCACTATGGTCAGCGGTCAGGGTTTCCATATTATGTACCTGACAACACCCGCTGACGAGGGCTAACCTATGCAGCCTCCTATGGTTCACACCTGGTTGCTCTTTGGGCTGAGCACTGACCCGACGTCAGAATCCCAAGACCCTTAGTATCCTCTTACGACAAGCTAGGCTCTGCTGGTGGGGGGGGGTATTCGTCACCCGGGTCCCGCACGGGATTTGTGTGGTTATTATTTCAAATCATTTTATAAGAAGAACTCAAGCCAAGAGTAAATGTGGTTTTTTTTAAATATTGTTGGAAGAACATATTTCTTCTCTGCAGTTCCATTTTGGATACACTCTGTTATCGTTTTTGTAACAAAACTTCGGTCTAAAAATCCTGCTGAGCATAGAAGACAATAGCTACAATAATGAAGCTCCTTTGACATCTTTGATTTTGCGGAGCTACAATGCAGCCCCATTACTCGTAATGGAGCAAATACAATTTCTTTCTCAAACTCTAATAAAGCTTGAAGATTGTTCGAAATTACAAATGTATCTCTAAATAATATGTCTTCAATAATAAATTTGGTTAAAGCCAAAGGTGACTTTAGTATTGTAAGAAACCCCATATTTTCAATATTCTGATCCTGAACATTATTATAAAGTTCAGGATCAAGATACTTCAGAAGTTGATACTTTCACGAACATCTTTTAAATTCCATTTAATGTCGTTAAATTTGAACTACTTTCGTCATAAAAATACTATAAGCAATATTTTAGTTCCACGCTATGCATCTAATTGATTGAGATGAGCCCGTTCTGATTTCGCTTTCGGCGTTGCTTCGTTACGAGCAATGGGACCGCATTGTAGCGCCGCCGTTTCAAAGATGTCAAAGGAGCTACATAATTGTAGACGAATGAATTTAAATAGTTTATTTCAATATTGGAAAAAATTGTCATTAAAATATAAATGGTATAAGGCTACTACAAATTATGCAAACATTCTAACAAAATAAGGTTGCTTCGAATAAAAAAATTCATACATTATTTTGAATCATTTGTCCATGACGTCTGTATTTATTAACAATTAAAAAATCAAACGTTCAGATTATTTTTAATTGTAAAAATGATAATAAAGGGAGATAATTGTTACCATGTGTTAAAATCAACTATTTGCAAACAGAATTGTCGTACGAAATGACACTACACATATAATGATAAAAGAGTGATAAAATACCAAGAAGTTGTATATATATATATATAAATGGGGTCATTTATTTTTACCCTTAGCTATTGGCTATTGCAAGATTCAGATGTATTCTATCTAATTTCAGTATTATTTTTAAAAATCATATATTCAAGGTCATAACTTAATTGATATTACTTTTAACCAGACAACAAACAGAAACAATCATTTGCCTTGGCATTACCACTAAAACAGAAAATTCATATTTGGCGTTTCTGGTTAGTACGCAAAACATGACCTCTAACCATAGTGCGCCAAAGTGTTTGGAATGCCATGCCTCATATACGTAAAAGGGATCCTTTTCACGCCAAGTAGCGCACCATTTAGGCAAAATTTCCGCCCCTACCCACCTCTCCCTTTTTCCTGTGGTTCTTTGAAATTGTTTCCCACCCCATCCCCATCTTTCATAAATCATCATCATTTCATAATCATTCTATCATCCTTTTCATGTTCATGACCTTTAGATTTACTATGTAGCGTTGCAAGGGAGTAAAACACCATCTCAATCATTTTTGTTAATTTCTTTCGTTATGATGTTCTTTTTCGTTGTCTGCAGTTATACGTCATTTGATTCCAGATTTGTACTTCATTGCTAGGCGATAAAATTTTGATAAAGCTTTATTGCAGTTACTTGAAACGGCGAAATGACACTATCAATATTAGTAGAGTGACGAAACGTGAAAAAGTCGTTTAGTTTTCGAGTTTAAATGACCCACCTGTCACATGGAATTTGATTGTCAAAAATGATAGATTGATTATTGAGCTTCCAAAAAATGTTTGTCGTCGCATAAAAATGTGGTGCCATCTGACGTTAAAATGACGTTTTTCGAAGGTACCCCCTTGGCACATACGTACCTACACCCCATCTAACCTAAAAATAAAATATTTCCGCTTATTATCTATAGTGTTCATGATCAGAAAACAAAAATATAAGGATTAATTAAGATTTTAGACGCAGTAAACAAAATAAATTTTAGTTTTTTGTAGATGTAATTTGTATCCGAATAAGAGCCAAAAAATGCATAAAAAATTGAAGTTTTTCTCTACTCCCACAGCGAACTTGCACATTTTCATTCAAAAAGTTATATAGCTATGAAGTATTAAGTAAAAATGAAATAATAGCCGATTTAGATTTTAGAAAAATGCTTTTAACTTAAAGTAATAATGAATAGTTCAAGATTTTTTTTCGAGCAGATGACGTATTTTATTCGGATTATATACAGCACTTTAACGAAATCGATTTAATTCTAACTCCAAGGTCATTTGTGTTTACATTCTTTGTTACAATATTAACCTTATTTCCTTTTTAAATTATGTTTGCTAAGTTTATAGTTGTTTTTGTTAATTTATTCAATATTTACAGTCGGAAAACCAAGTATTTATAAAAAATGTAGTATGTTTTTGAAGTTTACAAACAAAAACCTGTGGGTGCGTTTGATTAGTTGGTGTGTTTGACTTTGATTATAAAAAAATATGAATAAGGAATGTAGCAGTGTTAAAGTTGCGTCTTTTGGTTCAAAGAGTTGATCAAGCTTTAAAAGAAATCAAGTAAAAGAAAATTAAAACCATTTTTTGACGATTCCGTTGCCTAAAGGTAGTTTCTTATTAAAAAATCTAAGTAAGGCGGCCAACAAAATTTCATAATACTGAAACAACATAACCATAGTTTCCAAAATATTGCTTTGTATTTAGCTGGTTACTTCCAAAATCCGGAAAAAGTGAAGAGTTTGGAAAACAGCAGAAGAATATCGTTAACGAGACAATTTTTGTCTGGGGATTATTTTCCCTAAATTCGCAACCTCAAACTATCCGCAAAACTATCCCCCTCGCGATTGCTTTCTTTTCAAGCGTATAAAGTATAAATAGTCAGATGGAACGCGATTTTATTCCCACACGCGAGAGATCAGTAACATTTACAACAAAAAAAGACGCGAAAAATTCCACGTTTACAGTATGCGATCATATGTCATCTTTAGTCTTGTAATCACGAAAAGGCAGCTTTCATCTTGTACAAGTCGACGAAATGTATTTCAGTAGAGGTAAAAAAAGGAAGGTTTTTTTTTAAATCTGACAACACGAATAAGTTTGTTTTGGTGTGCATTTCCTTCATTCAGTTGGAAAACACATGTGAAGGTGTGGGTGGGGAATAGGCCCACAGCGGCAAGCTTGTCGGTAAAGAGGGACATTAAAGAGCGCTCGGAAAACTTACATCGAGTCAGGCCGCTTTGACAACAAAGCGACTGGAATGTGTGTCCCAGGTGATTGAATTAGGGTAGTCATGTCATAAAAAATGGATAAAATGTTCAGTTTTTCGCATGTAAAAGAACCCTGATGCAGGTCTCGATAAGAGTAGGATTCACAGGATCCCCATGTACGAAGCTTAATTGTCCGATCAAAACCTAGCTTTAATACATTTTAGAAATAACAATGGCAGTCAATTTCCAACCCAATTGGCTTTGTGTCCCCAATTCTTCCATTTCATCATCATTTCATGTTCATTTTAGGTTCATCTCTCTGATATAGCCGAAATCATGATGCTTGGAAGTAAAACAATACTAGTAGCAGACTAACTGACTGGTTTCAAACCGAGTTATTTTAAAATTCTATAGATCATGTACATAGCAGAAGGTTTATTATTTCATTCACTCTGGTATATCTTCCATAAACTGTTGTCCAGATTTTGCCTTTTGCACATGCTCTTAGTGGTTGTAACTCGACATCACGACTTTTTGTTTCAAAAAGGCCTTGTATAACGCAATGAAAACGAATCGGGATCGTTTTGCAAATTTGACTGCCTTAGCAAACGATCACCATTCATGGCGCTATTGAAAAAAGAAAGGATTTTTTGCAGTTTTATATAACCAGAGTTTCTAATATAAAACTTTGAACCTGTTATTTTTTATTTAATAATCACTGCAGTCTTTTTAAGAGACTTGATTTGTTTATGCAGTTGTAAAAATGTTGTGTTACTAAATGTGTCTGTAAGGAACAGCTAGGATCTTTCGTGCACATGTTTGTGTCTTTGTCAAAATGAGAAGAATCAGATTCTCTAAAGTGTTGTTATTTCAAACCATTGTAGGGGTAAGTGCCGTACTTGACACACTAATGTAGTCAGATATACATGTATATACGTGTACGAGGAAAATAGCATAGATTGATGTGTGCTGCATGTTCAAAATTTCTTAAATGGGAGGAGTGTAAACCATTTGCATAACACGTGAATAGTGAAATAAACCCTTATTAAACTTAATTTTAAACTACCCTATTTTGTTTTGCCATCCTGAATGGAATATTCCAAAAATATCTTAATATATATTCAATTTTTATTTATTTATGCAACTTGACCAGTGACGGAAACTCGATCAGATCTCAAAAAACGTGAATAAAGATCCGTAAAATTATTTGCCATAGTGAAGCTGGGTAACACAGCTCATCATGTGAACAAAAACAAAACTAAAATGTCAATAAAATATAAATAAAAAACTATTTTTGTATTAAAAAACAATCTCTTTTACATACAATTTTAGCAGACCGGATGTGGCGTCTGTGTGTGTCATTTGAAACATTTTTTCTTGTAATAGCTTTATAGTTCTTTATATTAAGCGTTTTTGGTGTTGCTTTCATTTTGTTTCCCTATTTTAAGATTTTTAACGCGTTTTAACTATTCTGTACTTCATGGAACGTTTTCCACTCATGACCTTTGACCTTGATTTTTGACATGATGGCACCAGATATTATGGCGACGACATTCATTTCCTGAAAGAAGAATGATTTTGCTTATCAAACAGCTTTTCAAAATCCATGTGACAGATGGGTCATTTAATTTTTTCAAAATTGACATTCCGTCACTCTACTATATGGATTAATTTTCCTTTCATGTTCAGAGTTAATCATTTTTTCTAAGAACATAACCGTTCTCTTCAATCTATTAGGAACCTACTCTTAAAATCAGGATTTGAAACGATTCTAAGCATAGAAGATCGGCAACACGGGTGAAATTAGTCTAGTTCAATACTTAAATAAAACGCGTGAGAATATTAGTGGTATTATTATACTACAAATTCTGCAAACCTACTAACAAAATCAGATTGTATTGAAATGGAATATTGTAACATTAATCGGCATCATTTTCCCTTGTAGTATGTATAAAAATACATTTAAAATTTAAACAGTACAGATTTTCAAATTTAAAAATGATAATAAAGGGAAACAATTTCTAATCACATGTTTAAATCAACTGTTTGCAAACAGAATATTCGCACGAAATGAAAGCATTAATAAATTAATAACAGAGTAATTAGATACATAACAAGCAGTTGTTTAGGTGTACTAATGGGGTCGTTTATCTTTACCCATGGCTACTTGTTATCACAAGATGCAGATAAATTGTATTTCAATATTGTTTTTTAAAATTACACATTTGATGCAATAACTCAATATTACTTTTAACCAGACAACAGGCAGAAATCAAACAGAAAACTATCATGGTTTGGCATAACCACTTAAACAAAAATTCGATATTTTTCGGATATTTTTTGGCATAGTATCTGGTTACCAGATTGATTTATCGCCCCTTTGTTTTTCGTTGTCCAATAATATAGTTCCTATTAAAATTACAATTCATTGTTCCTAAATGTCCCGTTTGTATTTTGTTTTGTTTTGTTTCTTGATTCTGTGATTTACTGTTTTAACCTAAACCATAAATTGAGCATGGAAAGTCAATGACACTTGATATAGAAAAAGAATTAATTTTCCTAACTCATGTCCTCATAAAAAGAGACCAAAGATTTTCAATTAAAAACAAAAAAAATAAAACTATTGCATTAGTTCCTTAACACTTTGCATGCTTTAGTTTTTGTGTTTTTATTGTAGTTTAGGAGGAGAAGAAGACACAAACTTTACGGTGTTAGGGGAGATAACTCCGTAACAATAAATAGTTCGCTTTCGCAGGGTAAATTGCGAAGAGTTTTTTTATGACCGATATACCACCTTAAATATCAAAATGATATGTCGCGAAACAAAAAATATATTGGGGCGGCGGATGAAAAATAATAATAATAATAATAATCAGAAGAATTGCTAGAAGGTCTTTACGACCGTAGTCGTGAAAGACCTTAATAAAGACCGGTCAACATTTTTTCATCTGAT
This sequence comes from Arcuatula senhousia, assembly GCA_963971305.1. Classification (NCBI taxonomy): domain Eukaryota; kingdom Metazoa; phylum Mollusca; class Bivalvia; order Mytilida; family Mytilidae; genus Arcuatula; species Arcuatula senhousia. Next base: position 35,914,488 of record OZ020308.1, read on the forward strand.
TTTGACTAAATATGATTAAAAGTAGTATATTTAACATGTTTTGACCACTTTTAGTGCAAAAATGTCAATTTTCACATTTTTGGAAAAAAGGGGGGATGAACTATTAATTTCTTTATTTCTAATATCTGAGACCCTTAAATGGGTTAAATGTGTTGAAATAGTGTCATAAAGTTGATTTGACCTTGAAAAGTCAGTCAAGGTCATACGGTTACTCTGTATCTAAGACCGGTGTAAATTTCCTTAAAATCCATTCGCGTTCAATATTTTAGCATTTTTTTCTCATTTTGGGGTTTTTAGAGGTAGAAAAGACATTGGACAACTGATTAGCACTAAAAATATGACTTAAATATGAATAATTATGTAAAATATAGATCTGTATATGTAGTAACCCTTAAAATTCCATTTTGGTTAATTTGACCTTGACCTTTGACCTTGGATTTTGACATTTTTGGATGTAACATATGTCACCTAAGTTTAATGGTGAAGGTTCCAAGTCTCTATGACCAACGGTTTAAAAGATAAAAATCTTGACGAGTCGCGACACTTTTTGAATCTTAAACGCGTCAACAGGAAGTGATTTGAAATTTATTAAATTGGTCCATAGAGCTTGTTTATTAGTTCCTTAACACTTTGCATGCTTTAGTTTTTGTGTTTTTATTGTAGTTTAGGAGGAGAAGAAGACACAAACTTTACGGTGTTAGGGGAGATAACTCCGTAACAATAAATAGTTCGCTTTCGCAGGGTAAATTGCGAAGAGTTTTTTTATGACCGATATACCACCTTAAATATCAAAATGATATGTCGCGAAACAAAAAATATATTGGGGCGGCGGATGAAAAATAATAATAATAATAATAATCAGAAGAATTGCTAGAAGGTCTTTACGACCGTAGTCGTGAAAGACCTTAATAAAGACCGGTCAACATTTTTTCATCTGATTTTGACTAAATATGATTAAAAGTAGTATATTTAACATGTTTTGACCACTTTTAGTGCAAAAATGTCAATTTTCACATTTTTGGAAAAAAGGGGGGATGAACTATTAATTTCTTTATTTCTAATATCTGAGACCCTTAAATGGGTTAAATGTGTTGAAATAGTGTCATAAAGTTGATTTGACCTTGAAAAGTCAGTCAAGGTCATACGGTTACTCTGTATCTAAGACCGGTGTAAATTTCCTTAAAATCCATTCGCGTTCAATATTTTAGCATTTTTTTCTCATTTTGGGGTTTTTAGAGGTAGAAAAGACATTGGACAACTGATTAGCACTAAAAATATGACTTAAATATGAATAATTATGTAAAATATAGATCTGTATATGTAGTAACCCTTAAAATTCCATTTTGGTTAATTTGACCTTGACCTTTGACCTTGGATTTTGACATTTTTGGATGTAACATATGTCACCTAAGTTTAATGGTGAAGGTTCCAAGTCTCTATGACCAACGGTTTAAAAGATAAAAATCTTGACGAGTCGCGACACTTTTTGAATCTTAAACGCGTCAACAGGAAGTGATTTGAAATTTATTAAATTGGTCCATAGAGCTTGTTTATTAGTTCCTTAACACTTTGCATGCTTTAGTTTTTGTGTTTTTATTGTAGTTTAGGAGGAGAAGAAGACACAAACTTTACGGTGTTAGGGGAGATAACTCCGTAACAATAAATAGTTCGCTTTCGCAGGGTAAATTGCGAAGAGTTTTTTTATGACCGATATACCACCTTAAATATCAAAATGATATGTCGCGAAACAAAAAATATATTGGGGCGGCGGATGAAAAATAATAATAATAATAATAACTAGGAGGACAATTGTTTCGTAAACAATTGCTAAGGTCTTTCACAGAGACACGTTTACATTTTTTTTATTCACCTGTTATGTTTAAATGGTTTTACAATGCTCAGTAATTTGTGTATGTTGAGCGTAATTATGAAATTTTCGTACTTTTTTATTGTTTTAGAGACATTCTGTTTATATTATAATTTTGTTCAATTTTATAAGAGCAACATTAGTACAATTTCAAAACAGTTTGAAGAGATTTCTGAACTCTACAAGATATGAATCACATTTTTAAGTTCACATGGGGATTTTCATATACTACTATAGCTCTAGAAAGATCTGGCTAACAAAACTAAACAGCTTTCTTGATAAATGCAGGAACTTTGTAGAATTATATAAAACCAAATCAGTCAAGGTAGGTGTTTAATGCCATCATTGTTCACATCACATGGAAAACTGATAAACATCTTTATAGGATCTTTAGGTTTTATTTCTCATTGTGAGTTCGTTTTTATACTTGAAATTTTATTTGATAATGTCTTTCGTTATGTTGTTTCAGACTTACGCCATTTCATGTTTGATTCGTGATTCACCTTCACTTGTTTATTTAAGATTAATTGCTATTAAAATAAAAAGATAAAATAACATTTTTAGTGGGTATATATGACTGAACGAGTTGGTGTTTTACGCCCTTCCAACGCTATACAGGTTATTTAAACGCGATGAACATGAAAAGGATGATAAAATGAACATGAAATGATGGTGATAAATGAAATATGGGAATGGGGTTGGAAACAAAGGATAGTAAATTTTGAAAAACCTCAGGAAAAAGGGAGAGATGGGTAGGGGCAGAAAATTTAATCTATGCAGTGCACAACTTGGCAGTCCACTAAGAGGTCTTATACATGTATGAAGCGTGGCACTCTCCACACATGATGGCCCACTATGGTCAGCGGTCAGGGTTTCCATATTATGTACCTGACAACACCCGCTGACGAGGGCTAACCTATGCAGCCTCCTATGGTTCACACCTGGTTGCTCTTTGGGCTGAGCACTGACCCGACGTCAGAATCCCAAGACCCTTAGTATCCTCTTACGACAAGCTAGGCTCTGCTGGTGGGGGGGGTATTCGTCACCCGGGTCCCGCACGGGATTTGTGTGGTTATTATTTCAAATCATTTTATAAGAAGAACTCAAGCCAAGAGTAAATGTGTTTTTTTTTAAATATTGTTGGAAGAACATATTTCTTCTCTGCAGTTCCATTTTGGATACACTCTGTTATCGTTTTTGTAACAAAACTTCGGTCTAAAAATCCTGCTGAGCATAGAAGACAATAGCTACAATAATGAAGCTCCTTTGACATCTTTGATTTTGCGGAGCTACAATGCAGCCCCATTACTCGTAATGGAGCAAATACAATTTCTTTCTCAAACTCTAATAAAGCTTGAAGATTGTTCGAAATTACAAATGTATCTCTAAATAATATGTCTTCAATAATAAATTTGGTTAAAGCCAAAGGTGACTTTAGTATTGTAAGAAACCCCATATTTTCAATATTCTGATCCTGAACATTATTATAAAGTTCAGGATCAAGATACTTCAGAAGTTGATACTTTCACGAACATCTTTTAAATTCCATTTAATGTCGTTAAATTTGAACTACTTTCGTCATAAAAATACTATAAGCAATATTTTAGTTCCACGCTATGCATCTAATTGATTGAGATGAGCCCGTTCTGATTTCGCTTTCGGCGTTGCTTCGTTACGAGCAATGGGACCGCATTGTAGCGCCGCCGTTTCAAAGATGTCAAAGGAGCTACATAATTGTAGACGAATGAATTTAAATAGTTTATTTCAATATTGGAAAAAATTGTCATTAAAATATAAATGGTATAAGGCTACTACAAATTATGCAAACATTCTAACAAAATAAGGTTGCTTCGAATAAAAAAATTCATACATTATTTTGAATCATTTGTCCATGACGTCTGTATTTATTAACAATTAAAAAATCAAACGTTCAGATTATTTTTAATTGTAAAAATGATAATAAAGGGAGATAATTGTTACCATGTGTTAAAATCAACTATTTGCAAACAGAATTGTCGTACGAAATGACACTACACATATAATGATAAAAGAGTGATAAAATACCAAGAAGTTGTATATATATATATATAAATGGGGTCATTTATTTTTACCCTTAGCTATTGGCTATTGCAAGATTCAGATGTATTCTATCTAATTTCAGTATTATTTTTAAAAATCATATATTCAAGGTCATAACTTAATTGATATTACTTTTAACCAGACAACAAACAGAAACAATCATTTGCCTTGGCATTACCACTAAAACAGAAAATTCATATTTGGCGTTTCTGGTTAGTACGCAAAACATGACCTCTAACCATAGTGCGCCAAAGTGTTTGGAATGCCATGCCTCATATACGTAAAAGGGATCCTTTTCACGCCAAGTAGCGCACCATTTAGGCAAAATTTCCGCCCCTACCCACCTCTCCCTTTTTCCTGTGGTTCTTTGAAATTGTTTCCCACCCCATCCCCATCTTTCATAAATCATCATCATTTCATAATCATTCTATCATCCTTTTCATGTTCATGACCTTTAGATTTACTATGTAGCGTTGCAAGGGAGTAAAACACCATCTCAATCATTTTTGTTAATTTCTTTCGTTATGATGTTCTTTTTCGTTGTCTGCAGTTATACGTCATTTGATTCCAGATTTGTACTTCATTGCTAGGCGATAAAATTTTGATAAAGCTTTATTGCAGTTACTTGAAACGGCGAAATGACACTATCAATATTAGTAGAGTGACGAAACGTGAAAAAGTCGTTTAGTTTTCGAGTTTAAATGACCCACCTGTCACATGGAATTTGATTGTCAAAAATGATAGATTGATTATTGAGCTTCCAAAAAATGTTTGTCGTCGCATAAAAATGTGGTGCCATCTGACGTTAAAATGACGTTTTTCGAAGGTACCCCCTTGGCACATACGTACCTACACCCCATCTAACCTAAAAATAAAATATTTCCGCTTATTATCTATAGTGTTCATGATCAGAAAACAAAAATATAAGGATTAATTAAGATTTTAGACGCAGTAAACAAAATAAATTTTAGTTTTTTGTAGATGTAATTTGTATCCGAATAAGAGCCAAAAAATGCATAAAAAATTGAAGTTTTTCTCTACTCCCACAGCGAACTTGCACATTTTCATTCAAAAAGTTATATAGCTATGAAGTATTAAGTAAAAATGAAATAATAGCCGATTTAGATTTTAGAAAAATGCTTTTAACTTAAAGTAATAATGAATAGTTCAAGATTTTTTTTCGAGCAGATGACGTATTTTATTCGGATTATATACAGCACTTTAACGAAATCGATTTAATTCTAACTCCAAGGTCATTTGTGTTTACATTCTTTGTTACAATATTAACCTTATTTCCTTTTTAAATTATGTTTGCTAAGTTTATAGTTGTTTTTGTTAATTTATTCAATATTTACAGTCGGAAAACCAAGTATTTATAAAAAATGTAGTATGTTTTTGAAGTTTACAAACAAAAACCTGTGGGTGCGTTTGATTAGTTGGTGTGTTTGACTTTGATTATAAAAAAATATGAATAAGGAATGTAGCAGTGTTAAAGTTGCGTCTTTTGGTTCAAAGAGTTGATCAAGCTTTAAAAGAAATCAAGTAAAAGAAAATTAAAACCATTTTTTGACGATTCCGTTGCCTAAAGGTAGTTTCTTATTAAAAAATCTAAGTAAGGCGGCCAACAAAATTTCATAATACTGAAACAACATAACCATAGTTTCCAAAATATTGCTTTGTATTTAGCTGGTTACTTCCAAAATCCGGAAAAAGTGAAGAGTTTGGAAAACAGCAGAAGAATATCGTTAACGAGACAATTTTTGTCTGGGGATTATTTTCCCTAAATTCGCAACCTCAAACTATCCGCAAAACTATCCCCCTCGCGATTGCTTTCTTTTCAAGCGTATAAAGTATAAATAGTCAGATGGAACGCGATTTTATTCCCACACGCGAGAGATCAGTAACATTTACAACAAAAAAAGACGCGAAAAATTCCACGTTTACAGTATGCGATCATATGTCATCTTTAGTCTTGTAATCACGAAAAGGCAGCTTTCATCTTGTACAAGTCGACGAAATGTATTTCAGTAGAGGTAAAAAAAGGAAGGTTTTTTTTTAAATCTGACAACACGAATAAGTTTGTTTTGGTGTGCATTTCCTTCATTCAGTTGGAAAACACATGTGAAGGTGTGGGTGGGGAATAGGCCCACAGCGGCAAGCTTGTCGGTAAAGAGGGACATTAAAGAGCGCTCGGAAAACTTACATCGAGTCAGGCCGCTTTGACAACAAAGCGACTGGAATGTGTGTCCCAGGTGATTGAATTAGGGTAGTCATGTCATAAAAAATGGATAAAATGTTCAGTTTTTCGCATGTAAAAGAACCCTGATGCAGGTCTCGATAAGAGTAGGATTCACAGGATCCCCATGTACGAAGCTTAATTGTCCGATCAAAACCTAGCTTTAATACATTTTAGAAATAACAATGGCAGTCAATTTCCAACCCAATTGGCTTTGTGTCCCCAATTCTTCCATTTCATCATCATTTCATGTTCATTTTAGGTTCATCTCTCTGATATAGCCGAAATCATGATGCTTGGAAGTAAAACAATACTAGTAGCAGACTAACTGACTGGTTTCAAACCGAGTTATTTTAAAATTCTATAGATCATGTACATAGCAGAAGGTTTATTATTTCATTCACTCTGGTATATCTTCCATAAACTGTTGTCCAGATTTTGCCTTTTGCACATGCTCTTAGTGGTTGTAACTCGACATCACGACTTTTTGTTTCAAAAAGGCCTTGTATAACGCAATGAAAACGAATCGGGATCGTTTTGCAAATTTGACTGCCTTAGCAAACGATCACCATTCATGGCGCTATTGAAAAAAGAAAGGATTTTTTGCAGTTTTATATAACCAGAGTTTCTAATATAAAACTTTGAACCTGTTATTTTTTATTTAATAATCACTGCAGTCTTTTTAAGAGACTTGATTTGTTTATGCAGTTGTAAAAATGTTGTGTTACTAAATGTGTCTGTAAGGAACAGCTAGGATCTTTCGTGCACATGTTTGTGTCTTTGTCAAAATGAGAAGAATCAGATTCTCTAAAGTGTTGTTATTTCAAACCATTGTAGGGGTAAGTGCCGTACTTGACACACTAATGTAGTCAGATATACATGTATATACGTGTACGAGGAAAATAGCATAGATTGATGTGTGCTGCATGTTCAAAATTTCTTAAATGGGAGGAGTGTAAACCATTTGCATAACACGTGAATAGTGAAATAAACCCTTATTAAGCTTAATTTTAAACTACCCTATTTTGTTTTGCCATCCTGAATGGAATATTCCAAAAATATCTTAATATATATTCAATTTTTATTTATTTATGCAACTTGACCAGTGACGGAAACTCGATCAGATCTCAAAAAACGTGAATAAAGATCCGTAAAATTATTTGCCATAGTGAAGCTGGGTAACACAGCTCATCATGTGAACAAAAACAAAACTAAAATGTCAATAAAATATAAATAAAAAACTATTTTTGTATTAAAAAACAATCTCTTTTACATACAATTTTAGCAGACCGGATGTGGCGTCTGTGTGTGTCATTTGAAACATTTTTTCTTGTAATAGCTTTATAGTTCTTTATATTAAGCGTTTTTGGTGTTGCTTTCATTTTGTTTCCCTATTTTAAGATTTTTAACGCGTTTTAACTATTCTGTACTTCATGGAACGTTTTCCACTCATGACCTTTGACCTTGATTTTTGACATGATGGCACCAGATATTATGGCGACGACATTCATTTCCTGAAAGAAGAATGATTTTGCTTATCAAACAGCTTTTCAAAATCCATGTGACAGATGGGTCATTTAATTTTTTCAAAATTGACATTCCGTCACTCTACTATATGGATTAATTTTCCTTTCATGTTCAGAGTTAATCATTTTTTCTAAGAACATAACCGTTCTCTTCAATCTATTAGGAACCTACTCTTAAAATCAGGATTTGAAACGATTCTAAGCATAGAAGATCGGCAACACGGGTGAAATTAGTCTAGTTCAATACTTAAATAAAACGCGTGAGAATATTAGTGGTATTATTATACTACAAATTCTGCAAACCTACTAACAAAATCAGATTGTATTGAAATGGAATATTGTAACATTAATCGGCATCATTTTCCCTTGTAGTATGTATAAAAATACATTTAAAATTTAAACAGTACAGATTTTCAAATTTAAAAATGATAATAAAGGGAAACAATTTCTAATCACATGTTTAAATCAACTGTTTGCAAACAGAATATTCGCACGAAATGAAAGCATTAATAAATTAATAACAGAGTAATTAGATACATAACAAGCAGTTGTTTAGGTGTACTAATGGGGTCGTTTATCTTTACCCATGGCTACTTGTTATCACAAGATGCAGATAAATTGTATTTCAATATTGTTTTTTAAAATTACACATTTGATGCAATAACTCAATATTACTTTTAACCAGACAACAGGCAGAAATCAAACAGAAAACTATCATGGTTTGGCATAACCACTTAAACAAAAATTCGATATTTTTCGGATATTTTTTGGCATAGTATCTGGTTACCAGATTGATTTATCGCCCCTTTGTTTTTCGTTGTCCAATAATATAGTTCCTATTAAAATTACAATTCATTGTTCCTAAATGTCCCGTTTGTATTTTGTTTTGTTTTGTTTCTTGATTCTGTGATTTACTGTTTTAACCTAAACCATAAATTGAGCATGGAAAGTCAATGACACTTGATATAGAAAAAGAATTAATTTTCCTAACTCATGTCCTCATAAAAAGAGACCAAAGATTTTCAATTAAAAACAAAAAAAATAAAACTATTGCATTAGTTCCTTAACACTTTGCATGCTTTAGTTTTTGTGTTTTTATTGTAGTTTAGGAGGAGAAGAAGACACAAACTTTACGGTGTTAGGGGAGATAACTCCGTAACAATAAATAGTTCGCTTTCGCAGGGTAAATTGCGAAGAGTTTTTTTATGACCGATATACCACCTTAAATATCAAAATGATATGTCGCGAAACAAAAAATATATTGGGGCGGCGGATGAAAAATAATAATAATAATAATAATCAGAAGAATTGCTAGAAGGTCTTTACGACCGTAGTCGTGAAAGACCTTAATAAAGACCGGTCAACATTTTTTCATCTGATTTTGACTAAATATGATTAAAAGTAGTATATTTAACATGTTTTGACCACTTTTAGTGCAAAAATGTCAATTTTCACATTTTTGGAAAAAAGGGGGGATGAACTATTAATTTCTTTATTTCTAATATCTGAGACCCTTAAATGGGTTAAATGTGTTGAAATAGTGTCATAAAGTTGATTTGACCTTGAAAAGTCAGTCAAGGTCATACGGTTACTCTGTATCTAAGACCGGTGTAAATTTCCTTAAAATCCATTCGCGTTCAATATTTTAGCATTTTTTTCTCATTTTGGGGTTTTTAGAGGTAGAAAAGACATTGGACAACTGATTAGCACTAAAAATATGACTTAAATATGAATAATTATGTAAAATATAGATCTGTATATGTAGTAACCCTTAAAATTCCATTTTGGTTAATTTGACCTTGACCTTTGACCTTGGATTTTGACATTTTTGGATGTAACATATGTCACCTAAGTTTAATGGTGAAGGTTCCAAGTCTCTATGACCAACGGTTTAAAAGATAAAAATCTTGACGAGTCGCGACACTTTTTGAATCTTAAACGCGTCAACAGGAAGTGATTTGAAATTTATTAAATTGGTCCATAGAGCTTGTTTATTAGTTCCTTAACACTTTGCATGCTTTAGTTTTTGTGTTTTTATTGTAGTTTAGGAGGAGAAGAAGACACAAACTTTACGGTGTTAGGGGAGATAACTCCGTAACAATAAATAGTTCGCTTTCGCAGGGTAAATTGCGAAGAGTTTTTTTATGACCGATATACCACCTTAAATATCAAAATGATATGTCGCGAAACAAAAAATATATTGGGGCGGCGGATGAAAAATAATAATAATAATAATAATCAGAAGAATTGCTAGAAGGTCTTTACGACCGTAGTCGTGAAAGACCTTAATAAAGACCGGTCAACATTTTTTCATCTGATTTTGACTAAATATGATTAAAAGTAGTATATTTAACATGTTTTGACCACTTTTAGTGCAAAAATGTCAATTTTCACATTTTTGGAAAAAAGGGGGGATGAACTATTAATTTCTTTATTTCTAATATCTGAGACCCTTAAATGGGTTAAATGTGTTGAAATAGTGTCATAAAGTTGATTTGACCTTGAAAAGTCAGTCAAGGTCATACGGTTACTCTGTATCTAAGACCGGTGTAAATTTCCTTAAAATCCATTCGCGTTCAATATTTTAGCATTTTTTTCTCATTTTGGGGTTTTTAGAGGTAGAAAAGACATTGGACAACTGATTAGCACTAAAAATATGACTTAAATATGAATAATTATGTAAAATATAGATCTGTATATGTAGTAACCCTTAAAATTCCATTTTGGTTAATTTGACCTTGACCTTTGACCTTGGATTTTGACATTTTTGGATGTAACATATGTCACCTAAGTTTAATGGTGAAGGTTCCAAGTCTCTATGACCAACGGTTTAAAAGATAAAAATCTTGACGAGTCGCGACACTTTTTGAATCTTAAACGCGTCAACAGGAAGTGATTTGAAATTTATTAAATTGGTCCATAGAGCTTGTTTATTAGTTCCTTAACACTTTGCATGCTTTAGTTTTTGTGTTTTTATTGTAGTTTAGGAGGAGAAGAAGACACAAACTTTACGGTGTTAGGGGAGATAACTCCGTAACAATAAATAGTTCGCTTTCGCAGGGTAAATTGCGAAGAGTTTTTTTATGACCGATATACCACCTTAAATATCAAAATGATATGTCGCGAAACAAAAAATATATTGGGGCGGCGGATGAAAAATAATAATAATAATAATAATCAGAAGAATTGCTAGAAGGTCTTTACGACCGTAGTCGTGAAAGACCTTAATAAAGACCGGTCAACATTTTTTCATCTGATTTTGACTAAATATGATTAAAAGTAGTATATTTAACATGTTTTGACCACTTTTAGTGCAAAAATGTCAATTTTCACATTTTTGGAAAAAAGGGGGGATGAACTATTAATTTCTTTATTTCTAATATCTGAGACCCTTAAATGGGTTAAATGTGTTGAAATAGTGTCATAAAGTTGATTTGACCTTGAAAAGTCAGTCAAGGTCATACGGTTACTCTGTATCTAAGACCGGTGTAAATTTCCTTAAAATCCATTCGCGTTCAATATTTTAGCATTTTTTTCTCATTTTGGGGTTTTTAGAGGTAGAAAAGACATTGGACAACTGATTAGCACTAAAAATATGACTTAAATATGAATAATTATGTAAAATATAGATCTGTATATGTAGTAACCCTTAAAATTCCATTTTGGTTAATTTGACCTTGACCTTTGACCTTGGATTTTGACATTTTTGGATGTAACATATGTCACCTAAGTTTAATGGTGAAGGTTCCAAGTCTCTATGACCAACGGTTTAAAAGATAAAAATCTTGACGAGTCGCGACACTTTTTGAATCTTAAACGCGTCAACAGGAAGTGATTTGAAATTTATTAAATTGGTCCATAGAGCTTGTTTATTAGTTCCTTAACACTTTGCATGCTTTAGTTTTTGTGTTTTTATTGTAGTTTAGGAGGAGAAGAAGACACAAACTTTACGGTGTTAGGGGAGATAACTCCGTAACAATAAATAGTTCGCTTTCGCAGGGTAAATTGCGAAGAGTTTTTTTATGACCGATATACCACCTTAAATATCAAAATGATATGTCGCGAAACAAAAAATATATTGGGGCGGCGGATGAAAAATAATAATAATAATAATAATCAGAAGAATTGCTAGAAGGTCTTTACGACCGTAGTCGTGAAAGACCTTAATAAAGACCGGTCAACATTTTTTCATCTGATTTTGACTAAATATGATTAAAAGTAGTATATTTAACATGTTTTGACCACTTTTAGTGCAAAAATGTCAATTTTCACATTTTTGGAAAAAAGGGGGGATGAACTATTAATTTCTTTATTTCTAATATCTGAGACCCTTAAATGGGTTAAATGTGTTGAAATAGTGTCATAAAGTTGATTTGACCTTGAAAAGTCAGTCAAGGTCATACGGTTACTCTGTATCTAAGACCGGTGTAAATTTCCTTAAAATCCATTCGCGTTCAATATTTTAGCATTTTTTTCTCATTTTGGGGTTTTTAGAGGTAGAAAAGACATTGGACAACTGATTAGCACTAAAAATATGACTTAAATATGAATAATTATGTAAAATATAGATCTGTATATGTAGTAACCCTTAAAATTCCATTTTGGTTAATTTGACCTTGACCTTTGACCTTGGATTTTGACATTTTTGGATGTAACATATGTCACCTAAGTTTAATGGTGAAGGTTCCAAGTCTCTATGACCAACGGTTTAAAAGATAAAAATCTTGACGAGTCGCGACACTTTTTGAATCTTAAACGCGTCAACAGGAAGTGATTTGAAATTTATTAAATTGGTCCATAGAGCTTGTTTATTAGTTCCTTAACACTTTGCATGCTTTAGTTTTTGTGTTTTTATTGTAGTTTAGGAGGAGAAGAAGACACAAACTTTACGGTGTTAGGGGAGATAACTCCGTAACAATAAATAGTTCGCTTTCGCAGGGTAAATTGCGAAGAGTTTTTTTATGACCGATATACCACCTTAAATATCAAAATGATATGTCGCGAAACAAAAAATATATTGGGGCGGCGGATGAAAAATAATAATAATAATAATAATCAGAAGAATTGCTAGAAGGTCTTTACGACCGTAGTCGTGAAAGACCTTAATAAAGACCGGTCAACATTTTTTCATCTGATTTTGACTAAATATGATTAAAAGTAGTATATTTAACATGTTTTGACCACTTTTAGTGCAAAAATGTCAATTTTCACATTTTTGGAAAAAAGGGGGGATGAACTATTAATTTCTTTATTTCTAATATCTGAGACCCTTAAATGGGTTAAATGTGTTGAAATAGTGTCATAAAGTTGATTTGACCTTGAAAAGTCAGTCAAGGTCATACGGTTACTCTGTATCTAAGACCGGTGTAAATTTCCTTAAAATCCATTCGCGTTCAATATTTTAGCATTTTTTTCTCATTTTGGGGTTTTTAGAGGTAGAAAAGACATTGGACAACTGATTAGCACTAAAAATATGACTTAAATATGAATAATTATGTAAAATATAGATCTGTATATGTAGTAACCCTTAAAATTCCATTTTGGTTAATTTGACCTTGACCTTTGACCTTGGATTTTGACATTTTTGGATGTAACATATGTCACCTAAGTTTAATGGTGAAGGTTCCAAGTCTCTATGACCAACGGTTTAAAAGATAAAAATCTTGACGAGTCGCGACACTTTTTGAATCTTAAACGCGTCAACAGGAAGTGATTTGAAATTTATTAAATTGGTCCATAGAGCTTGTTTATTAGTTCCTTAACACTTTGCATGCTTTAGTTTTTGTGTTTTTATTGTAGTTTAGGAGGAGAAGAAGACACAAACTTTACGGTGTTAGGGGAGATAACTCCGTAACAATAAATAGTTCGCTTTCGCAGGGTAAATTGCGAAGAGTTTTTTTATGACCGATATACCACCTTAAATATCAAAATGATATGTCGCGAAACAAAAAATATATTGGGGCGGCGGATGAAAAATAATAATAATAATAATAATCAGAAGAATTGCTAGAAGGTCTTTACGACCGTAGTCGTGAAAGACCTTAATAAAGACCGGTCAACATTTTTTCATCTGATTTTGACTAAATATGATTAAAAGTAGTATATTTAACATGTTTTGACCACTTTTAGTGCAAAAATGTCAATTTTCACATTTTTGGAAAAAAGGGGGGATGAACTATTAATTTCTTTATTTCTAATATCTGAGACCCTTAAATGGGTTAAATGTGTTGAAATAGTGTCATAAAGTTGATTTGACCTTGAAAAGTCAGTCAAGGTCATACGGTTACTCTGTATCTAAGACCGGTGTAAATTTCCTTAAAATCCATTCGCGTTCAATATTTTAGCATTTTTTTCTCATTTTGGGGTTTTTAGAGGTAGAAAAGACATTGGACAACTGATTAGCACTAAAAATATGACTTAAATATGAATAATTATGTAAAATATAGATCTGTATATGTAGTAACCCTTAAAATTCCATTTTGGTTAATTTGACCTTGACCTTTGACCTTGGATTTTGACATTTTTGGATGTAACATATGTCACCTAAGTTTAATGGTGAAGGTTCCAAGTCTCTATGACCAACGGTTTAAAAGATAAAAATCTTGACGAGTCGCGACACTTTTTGAATCTTAAACGCGTCAACAGGAAGTGATTTGAAATTTATTAAATTGGTCCATAGAGCTTGTTTATTAGTTCCTTAACACTTTGCATGCTTTAGTTTTTGTGTTTTTATTGTAGTTTAGGAGGAGAAGAAGACACAAACTTTACGGTGTTAGGGGAGATAACTCCGTAACAATAAATAGTTCGCTTTCGCAGGGTAAATTGCGAAGAGTTTTTTTATGACCGATATACCACCTTAAATATCAAAATGATATGTCGCGAAACAAAAAATATATTGGGGCGGCGGATGAAAAATAATAATAATAATAATAATCAGAAGAATTGCTAGAAGGTCTTTACGACCGTAGTCGTGAAAGACCTTAATAAAGACCGGTCAACATTTTTTCATCTGATTTTGACTAAATATGATTAAAAGTAGTATATTTAACATGTTTTGACCACTTTTAGTGCAAAAATGTCAATTTTCACATTTTTGGAAAAAAGGGGGGATGAACTATTAATTTCTTTATTTCTAATATCTGAGACCCTTAAATGGGTTAAATGTGTTGAAATAGTGTCATAAAGTTGATTTGACCTTGAAAAGTCAGTCAAGGTCATACGGTTACTCTGTATCTAAGACCGGTGTAAATTTCCTTAAAATCCATTCGCGTTCAATATTTTAGCATTTTTTTCTCATTTTGGGGTTTTTAGAGGTAGAAAAGACATTGGACAACTGATTAGCACTAAAAATATGACTTAAATATGAATAATTATGTAAAATATAGATCTGTATATGTAGTAACCCTTAAAATTCCATTTTGGTTAATTTGACCTTGACCTTTGACCTTGGATTTTGACATTTTTGGATGTAACATATGTCACCTAAGTTTAATGGTGAAGGTTCCAAGTCTCTATGACCAACGGTTTAAAAGATAAAAATCTTGACGAGTCGCGACACTTTTTGAATCTTAAACGCGTCAACAGGAAGTGATTTGAAATTTATTAAATTGGTCCATAGAGCTTGTTTATTAGTTCCTTAACACTTTGCATGCTTTAGTTTTTGTGTTTTTATTGTAGTTTAGGAGGAGAAGAAGACACAAACTTTACGGTGTTAGGGGAGATAACTCCGTAACAATAAATAGTTCGCTTTCGCAGGGTAAATTGCGAAGAGTTTTTTTATGACCGATATACCACCTTAAATATCAAAATGATATGTCGCGAAACAAAAAATATATTGGGGCGGCGGATGAAAAATAATAATAATAATAATAATCAGAAGAATTGCTAGAAGGTCTTTACGACCGTAGTCGTGAAAGACCTTAATAAAGACCGGTCAACATTTTTTCATCTGATTTTGACTAAATATGATTAAAAGTAGTATATTTAACATGTTTTGACCACTTTTAGTGCAAAAATGTCAATTTTCACATTTTTGGAAAAAAGGGGGGATGAACTATTAATTTCTTTATTTCTAATATCTGAGACCCTTAAATGGGTTAAATGTGTTGAAATAGTGTCATAAAGTTGATTTGACCTTGAAAAGTCAGTCAAGGTCATACGGTTACTCTGTATCTAAGACCGGTGTAAATTTCCTTAAAATCCATTCGCGTTCAATATTTTAGCATTTTTTTCTCATTTTGGGGTTTTTAGAGGTAGAAAAGACATTGGACAACTGATTAGCACTAAAAATATGACTTAAATATGAATAATTATGTAAAATATAGATCTGTATATGTAGTAACCCTTAAAATTCCATTTTGGTTAATTTGACCTTGACCTTTGACCTTGGATTTTGACATTTTTGGATGTAACATATGTCACCTAAGTTTAATGGTGAAGGTTCCAAGTCTCTATGACCAACGGTTTAAAAGATAAAAATCTTGACGAGTCGCGACACTTTTTGAATCTTAAACGCGTCAACAGGAAGTGATTTGAAATTTATTAAATTGGTCCATAGAGCTTGTTTATTAGTTCCTTAACACTTTGCATGCTTTAGTTTTTGTGTTTTTATTGTAGTTTAGGAGGAGAAGAAGACACAAACTTTACGGTGTTAGGGGAGATAACTCCGTAACAATAAATAGTTCGCTTTCGCAGGGTAAATTGCGAAGAGTTTTTTTATGACCGATATACCACCTTAAATATCAAAATGATATGTCGCGAAACAAAAAATATATTGGGGCGGCGGATGAAAAATAATAATAATAATAATAATCAGAAGAATTGCTAGAAGGTCTTTACGACCGTAGTCGTGAAAGACCTTAATAAAGACCGGTCAACATTTTTTCATCTGATTTTGACTAAATATGATTAAAAGTAGTATATTTAACATGTTTTGACCACTTTTAGTGCAAAAATGTCAATTTTCACATTTTTGGAAAAAAGGGGGGATGAACTATTAATTTCTTTATTTCTAATATCTGAGACCCTTAAATGGGTTAAATGTGTTGAAATAGTGTCATAAAGTTGATTTGACCTTGAAAAGTCAGTCAAGGTCATACGGTTACTCTGTATCTAAGACCGGTGTAAATTTCCTTAAAATCCATTCGCGTTCAATATTTTAGCATTTTTTTCTCATTTTGGGGTTTTTAGAGGTAGAAAAGACATTGGACAACTGATTAGCACTAAAAATATGACTTAAATATGAATAATTATGTAAAATATAGATCTGTATATGTAGTAACCCTTAAAATTCCATTTTGGTTAATTTGACCTTGACCTTTGACCTTGGATTTTGACATTTTTGGATGTAACATATGTCACCTAAGTTTAATGGTGAAGGTTCCAAGTCTCTATGACCAACGGTTTAAAAGATAAAAATCTTGACGAGTCGCGACACTTTTTGAATCTTAAACGCGTCAACAGGAAGTGATTTGAAATTTATTAAATTGGTCCATAGAGCTTGTTTATTAGTTCCTTAACACTTTGCATGCTTTAGTTTTTGTGTTTTTATTGTAGTTTAGGAGGAGAAGAAGACACAAACTTTACGGTGTTAGGGGAGATAACTCCGTAACAATAAATAGTTCGCTTTCGCAGGGTAAATTGCGAAGAGTTTTTTTATGACCGATATACCACCTTAAATATCAAAATGATATGTCGCGAAACAAAAAATATATTGGGGCGGCGGATGAAAAATAATAATAATAATAATAATCAGAAGAATTGCTAGAAGGTCTTTACGACCGTAGTCGTGAAAGACCTTAATAAAGACCGGTCAACATTTTTTCATCTGATTTTGACTAAATATGATTAAAAGTAGTATATTTAACATGTTTTGACCACTTTTAGTGCAAAAATGTCAATTTTCACATTTTTGGAAAAAAGGGGGGATGAACTATTAATTTCTTTATTTCTAATATCTGAGACCCTTAAATGGGTTAAATGTGTTGAAATAGTGTCATAAAGTTGATTTGACCTTGAAAAGTCAGTCAAGGTCATACGGTTACTCTGTATCTAAGACCGGTGTAAATTTCCTTAAAATCCATTCGCGTTCAATATTTTAGCATTTTTTTCTCATTTTGGGGTTTTTAGAGGTAGAAAAGACATTGGACAACTGATTAGCACTAAAAATATGACTTAAATATGAATAATTATGTAAAATATAGATCTGTATATGTAGTAACCCTTAAAATTCCATTTTGGTTAATTTGACCTTGACCTTTGACCTTGGATTTTGACATTTTTGGATGTAACATATGTCACCTAAGTTTAATGGTGAAGGTTCCAAGTCTCTATGACCAACGGTTTAAAAGATAAAAATCTTGACGAGTCGCGACACTTTTTGAATCTTAAACGCGTCAACAGGAAGTGATTTGAAATTTATTAAATTGGTCCATAGAGCTTGTTTATTAGTTCCTTAACACTTTGCATGCTTTAGTTTTTGTGTTTTTATTGTAGTTTAGGAGGAGAAGAAGACACAAACTTTACGGTGTTAGGGGAGATAACTCCGTAACAATAAATAGTTCGCTTTCGCAGGGTAAATTGCGAAGAGTTTTTTTATGACCGATATACCACCTTAAATATCAAAATGATATGTCGCGAAACAAAAAATATATTGGGGCGGCGGATGAAAAATAATAATAATAATAATAATCAGAAGAATTGCTAGAAGGTCTTTACGACCGTAGTCGTGAAAGACCTTAATAAAGACCGGTCAACATTTTTTCATCTGATTTTGACTAAATATGATTAAAAGTAGTATATTTAACATGTTTTGACCACTTTTAGTGCAAAAATGTCAATTTTCACATTTTTGGAAAAAAGGGGGGATGAACTATTAATTTCTTTATTTCTAATATCTGAGACCCTTAAATGGGTTAAATGTGTTGAAATAGTGTCATAAAGTTGATTTGACCTTGAAAAGTCAGTCAAGGTCATACGGTTACTCTGTATCTAAGACCGGTGTAAATTTCCTTAAAATCCATTCGCGTTCAATATTTTAGCATTTTTTTCTCATTTTGGGGTTTTTAGAGGTAGAAAAGACATTGGACAACTGATTAGCACTAAAAATATGACTTAAATATGAATAATTATGTAAAATATAGATCTGTATATGTAGTAACCCTTAAAATTCCATTTTGGTTAATTTGACCTTGACCTTTGACCTTGGATTTTGACATTTTTGGATGTAACATATGTCACCTAAGTTTAATGGTGAAGGTTCCAAGTCTCTATGACCAACGGTTTAAAAGATAAAAATCTTGACGAGTCGCGACACTTTTTGAATCTTAAACGCGTCAACAGGAAGTGATTTGAAATTTATTAAATTGGTCCATAGAGCTTGTTTATTAGTTCCTTAACACTTTGCATGCTTTAGTTTTTGTGTTTTTATTGTAGTTTAGGAGGAGAAGAAGACACAAACTTTACGGTGTTAGGGGAGATAACTCCGTAACAATAAATAGTTCGCTTTCGCAGGGTAAATTGCGAAGAGTTTTTTTATGACCGATATACCACCTTAAATATCAAAATGATATGTCGCGAAACAAAAAATATATTGGGGCGGCGGATGAAAAATAATAATAATAATAATAATCAGAAGAATTGCTAGAAGGTCTTTACGACCGTAGTCGTGAAAGACCTTAATAAAGACCGGTCAACATTTTTTCATCTGATTTTGACTAAATATGATTAAAAGTAGTATATTTAACATGTTTTGACCACTTTTAGTGCAAAAATGTCAATTTTCACATTTTTGGAAAAAAGGGGGGATGAACTATTAATTTCTTTATTTCTAATATCTGAGACCCTTAAATGGGTTAAATGTGTTGAAATAGTGTCATAAAGTTGATTTGACCTTGAAAAGTCAGTCAAGGTCATACGGTTACTCTGTATCTAAGACCGGTGTAAATTTCCTTAAAATCCATTCGCGTTCAATATTTTAGCATTTTTTTCTCATTTTGGGGTTTTTAGAGGTAGAAAAGACATTGGACAACTGATTAGCACTAAAAATATGACTTAAATATGAATAATTATGTAAAATATAGATCTGTATATGTAGTAACCCTTAAAATTCCATTTTGGTTAATTTGACCTTGACCTTTGACCTTGGATTTTGACATTTTTGGATGTAACATATGTCACCTAAGTTTAATGGTGAAGGTTCCAAGTCTCTATGACCAACGGTTTAAAAGATAAAAATCTTGACGAGTCGCGACACTTTTTGAATCTTAAACGCGTCAACAGGAAGTGATTTGAAATTTATTAAATTGGTCCATAGAGCTTGTTTATTAGTTCCTTAACACTTTGCATGCTTTAGTTTTTGTGTTTTTATTGTAGTTTAGGAGGAGAAGAAGACACAAACTTTACGGTGTTAGGGGAGATAACTCCGTAACAATAAATAGTTCGCTTTCGCAGGGTAAATTGCGAAGAGTTTTTTTATGACCGATATACCACCTTAAATATCAAAATGATATGTCGCGAAACAAAAAATATATTGGGGCGGCGGATGAAAAATAATAATAATAATAATAATCAGAAGAATTGCTAGAAGGTCTTTACGACCGTAGTCGTGAAAGACCTTAATAAAGACCGGTCAACATTTTTTCATCTGATTTTGACTAAATATGATTAAAAGTAGTATATTTAACATGTTTTGACCACTTTTAGTGCAAAAATGTCAATTTTCACATTTTTGGAAAAAAGGGGGGATGAACTATTAATTTCTTTATTTCTAATATCTGAGACCCTTAAATGGGTTAAATGTGTTGAAATAGTGTCATAAAGTTGATTTGACCTTGAAAAGTCAGTCAAGGTCATACGGTTACTCTGTATCTAAGACCGGTGTAAATTTCCTTAAAATCCATTCGCGTTCAATATTTTAGCATTTTTTTCTCATTTTGGGGTTTTTAGAGGTAGAAAAGACATTGGACAACTGATTAGCACTAAAAATATGACTTAAATATGAATAATTATGTAAAATATAGATCTGTATATGTAGTAACCCTTAAAATTCCATTTTGGTTAATTTGACCTTGACCTTTGACCTTGGATTTTGACATTTTTGGATGTAACATATGTCACCTAAGTTTAATGGTGAAGGTTCCAAGTCTCTATGACCAACGGTTTAAAAGATAAAAATCTTGACGAGTCGCGACACTTTTTGAATCTTAAACGCGTCAACAGGAAGTGATTTGAAATTTATTAAATTGGTCCATAGAGCTTGTTTATTAGTTCCTTAACACTTTGCATGCTTTAGTTTTTGTGTTTTTATTGTAGTTTAGGAGGAGAAGAAGACACAAACTTTACGGTGTTAGGGGAGATAACTCCGTAACAATAAATAGTTCGCTTTCGCAGGGTAAATTGCGAAGAGTTTTTTTATGACCGATATACCACCTTAAATATCAAAATGATATGTCGCGAAACAAAAAATATATTGGGGCGGCGGATGAAAAATAATAATAATAATAATAATCAGAAGAATTGCTAGAAGGTCTTTACGACCGTAGTCGTGAAAGACCTTAATAAAGACCGGTCAACATTTTTTCATCTGATTTTGACTAAATATGATTAAAAGTAGTATATTTAACATGTTTTGACCACTTTTAGTGCAAAAATGTCAATTTTCACATTTTTGGAAAAAAGGGGGGATGAACTATTAATTTCTTTATTTCTAATATCTGAGACCCTTAAATGGGTTAAATGTGTTGAAATAGTGTCATAAAGTTGATTTGACCTTGAAAAGTCAGTCAAGGTCATACGGTTACTCTGTATCTAAGACCGGTGTAAATTTCCTTAAAATCCATTCGCGTTCAATATTTTAGCATTTTTTTCTCATTTTGGGGTTTTTAGAGGTAGAAAAGACATTGGACAACTGATTAGCACTAAAAATATGACTTAAATATGAATAATTATGTAAAATATAGATCTGTATATGTAGTAACCCTTAAAATTCCATTTTGGTTAATTTGACCTTGACCTTTGACCTTGGATTTTGACATTTTTGGATGTAACATATGTCACCTAAGTTTAATGGTGAAGGTTCCAAGTCTCTATGACCAACGGTTTAAAAGATAAAAATCTTGACGAGTCGCGACACTTTTTGAATCTTAAACGCGTCAACAGGAAGTGATTTGAAATTTATTAAATTGGTCCATAGAGCTTGTTTATTAGTTCCTTAACACTTTGCATGCTTTAGTTTTTGTGTTTTTATTGTAGTTTAGGAGGAGAAGAAGACACAAACTTTACGGTGTTAGGGGAGATAACTCCGTAACAATAAATAGTTCGCTTTCGCAGGGTAAATTGCGAAGAGTTTTTTTATGACCGATATACCACCTTAAATATCAAAATGATATGTCGCGAAACAAAAAATATATTGGGGCGGCGGATGAAAAATAATAATAATAATAATAATCAGAAGAATTGCTAGAAGGTCTTTACGACCGTAGTCGTGAAAGACCTTAATAAAGACCGGTCAACATTTTTTCATCTGATTTTGACTAAATATGATTAAAAGTAGTATATTTAACATGTTTTGACCACTTTTAGTGCAAAAATGTCAATTTTCACATTTTTGGAAAAAAGGGGGGATGAACTATTAATTTCTTTATTTCTAATATCTGAGACCCTTAAATGGGTTAAATGTGTTGAAATAGTGTCATAAAGTTGATTTGACCTTGAAAAGTCAGTCAAGGTCATACGGTTACTCTGTATCTAAGACCGGTGTAAATTTCCTTAAAATCCATTCGCGTTCAATATTTTAGCATTTTTTTCTCATTTTGGGGTTTTTAGAGGTAGAAAAGACATTGGACAACTGATTAGCACTAAAAATATGACTTAAATATGAATAATTATGTAAAATATAGATCTGTATATGTAGTAACCCTTAAAATTCCATTTTGGTTAATTTGACCTTGACCTTTGACCTTGGATTTTGACATTTTTGGATGTAACATATGTCACCTAAGTTTAATGGTGAAGGTTCCAAGTCTCTATGACCAACGGTTTAAAAGATAAAAATCTTGACGAGTCGCGACACTTTTTGAATCTTAAACGCGTCAACAGGAAGTGATTTGAAATTTATTAAATTGGTCCATAGAGCTTGTTTATTAGTTCCTTAACACTTTGCATGCTTTAGTTTTTGTGTTTTTATTGTAGTTTAGGAGGAGAAGAAGACACAAACTTTACGGTGTTAGGGGAGATAACTCCGTAACAATAAATAGTTCGCTTTCGCAGGGTAAATTGCGAAGAGTTTTTTTATGACCGATATACCACCTTAAATATCAAAATGATATGTCGCGAAACAAAAAATATATTGGGGCGGCGGATGAAAAATAATAATAATAATAATAATCAGAAGAATTGCTAGAAGGTCTTTACGACCGTAGTCGTGAAAGACCTTAATAAAGACCGGTCAACATTTTTTCATCTGATTTTGACTAAATATGATTAAAAGTAGTATATTTAACATGTTTTGACCACTTTTAGTGCAAAAATGTCAATTTTCACATTTTTGGAAAAAAGGGGGGATGAACTATTAATTTCTTTATTTCTAATATCTGAGACCCTTAAATGGGTTAAATGTGTTGAAATAGTGTCATAAAGTTGATTTGACCTTGAAAAGTCAGTCAAGGTCATACGGTTACTCTGTATCTAAGACCGGTGTAAATTTCCTTAAAATCCATTCGCGTTCAATATTTTAGCATTTTTTTCTCATTTTGGGGTTTTTAGAGGTAGAAAAGACATTGGACAACTGATTAGCACTAAAAATATGACTTTAATATGAATAATTATGTAAAATATAGATCTGTATATGTAGTAACCCTTAAAATTCCATTTTGGTTAATTTGACCTTGACCTTTGACCTTGGATTTTGACATTTTTGGATGTAACATATGTCACCTAAGTTTAATGGTGAAGGTTCCAAGTCTCTATGACCAACGGTTTAAAAGATAAAAATCTTGACGAGTCGCGACACTTTTTGAATCTTAAACGCGTCAACAGGAAGTGATTTGAAATTTATTAAATTGGTCCATAGAGCTTGTTTATTAGTTCCTTAACACTTTGCATGCTTTAGTTTTTGTGTTTTTATTGTAGTTTAGGAGGAGAAGAAGACACAAACTTTACGGTGTTAGGGGAGATAACTCCGTAACAATAAATAGTTCGCTTTCGCAGGGTAAATTGCGAAGAGTTTTTTTATGACCGATATACCACCTTAAATATCAAAATGATATGTCGCGAAACAAAAAATATATTGGGGCGGCGGATGAAAAATAATAATAATAATAATAATCAGAAGAATTGCTAGAAGGTCTTTACGACCGTAGTCGTGAAAGACCTTAATAAAGACCGGTCAACATTTTTTCATCTGATTTTGACTAAATATGATTAAAAGTAGTATATTTAACATGTTTTGACCACTTTTAGTGCAAAAATGTCAATTTTCACATTTTTGGAAAAAAGGGGGGATGAA
Source organism: Arcuatula senhousia (assembly GCA_963971305.1). Classification (NCBI taxonomy): domain Eukaryota; kingdom Metazoa; phylum Mollusca; class Bivalvia; order Mytilida; family Mytilidae; genus Arcuatula; species Arcuatula senhousia. The sequence continues at coordinate 35,938,700 of OZ020308.1, forward strand.
CTATTAATTTCTTTATTTCTAATATCTGAGACCCTTAAATGGGTTAAATGTGTTGAAATAGTGTCATAAAGTTGATTTGACCTTGAAAAGTCAGTCAAGGTCATACGGTTACTCTGTATCTAAGACCGGTGTAAATTTCCTTAAAATCCATTCGCGTTCAATATTTTAGCATTTTTTTCTCATTTTGGGGTTTTTAGAGGTAGAAAAGACATTGGACAACTGATTAGCACTAAAAATATGACTTAAATATGAATAATTATGTAAAATATAGATCTGTATATGTAGTAACCCTTAAAATTCCATTTTGGTTAATTTGACCTTGACCTTTGACCTTGGATTTTGACATTTTTGGATGTAACATATGTCACCTAAGTTTAATGGTGAAGGTTCCAAGTCTCTATGACCAACGGTTTAAAAGATAAAAATCTTGACGAGTCGCGACACTTTTTGAATCTTAAACGCGTCAACAGGAAGTGATTTGAAATTTATTAAATTGGTCCATAGAGCTTGTTTATTAGTTCCTTAACACTTTGCATGCTTTAGTTTTTGTGTTTTTATTGTAGTTTAGGAGGAGAAGAAGACACAAACTTTACGGTGTTAGGGGAGATAACTCCGTAACAATAAATAGTTCGCTTTCGCAGGGTAAATTGCGAAGAGTTTTTTTATGACCGATATACCACCTTAAATATCAAAATGATATGTCGCGAAACAAAAAATATATTGGGGCGGCGGATGAAAAATAATAATAATAATAATTAAAGTGCCATTTGTTCAGAGAACAAATGAGAGGTCTTTCCCGTTAAGTTGACCTATGACCTTTGACCTTTGTCTTAAAGTCAAGCTCTTTAATTATTGATAATAAATATATATATATATATCTACTACATTATCTGTAACCGTTTAAATGTTATATACAAGTAAATAATGCATAAGATGATGTTTTTGGCCGCCATTTTGAAACCACGCAACCGTAACATATACTTCTTGGGCTCAAATGATAGGTCTTGTCAAGACGGTCATTTTTTATACACATGTCTATTATACTATCTGTTAAGGTTTTCAAGTTATTGGCAAAAAACGTATTTCGCAAAAACCTGTTTCGGCCGCCATTTCAAAACCGCTCAACCGAATCATGCACTTCTTGGACTCAAATTGTAGGTCTTTTCAAGACGATCATTTTTTGTTCATATATTGTCTATACTATCTCTAACGGTTTTCGAGTTATAAGTAAAAAACCATTTGACGACCGCCATTTTGGCAATGGTAAACGCAAAAAAAAAATTGACCACAGATTCGTTATCAGGACCCTCAAATCTACCTGGAAACCAAATTTCATCAAAATCGGACAACTTTGGCATTTTGCGCCAAGTTTGCGCCATCCGCGCGCAACCAGGAAGTAAATTACAGCATTTTTTTTGGCATGATAAATCATCACCAGGATGTAAGCTACCATTTTCACTAAACAGAATCTTGATAACTATTACCGTTTCTGAGAAGATCTGAACACAAGGGTAAACAGCGTTTTGCGCTATTGCGCCGAAACTAAAGGGAGTTGGCGCTCACAGGGTCAACCTTCCCTATTCCAGGCATAACTGAATAAGTGTGCCAAATTTCGTTAAGATCGGTCAAGACACTTTTTTTCTTTTAGCGTCGGAAACTGAAAAGAATAATAATAATCAGAAGAAATACAATAAGGTCTTTCCTTCAGAAAGGGAAAGACCTTAATAATCAGAAGAATTGCTAGAAGGTCTTTACGACCGTAGTCGTGAAAGACCTTAATAAAGACCGGTCAACATTTTTTCATCTGATTTTGACTAAATATGATTAAAAGTAGTATATTTAACATGTTTTGACCACTTTTAGTGCAAAAATGTCAATTTTCACATTTTTGGAAAAAAGGGGGGATGAACTATTAATTTCTTTATTTCTAATATCTGAGACCCTTAAATGGGTTAAATGTGTTGAAATAGTGTCATAAAGTTGATTTGACCTTGAAAAGTCAGTCAAGGTCATACGGTTACTCTGTATCTAAGACCGGTGTAAATTTCCTTAAAATCCATTCGCGTTCAATATTTTAGCATTTTTTTCTCATTTTGGGGTTTTTAGAGGTAGAAAAGACATTGGACAACTGATTAGCACTAAAAATATGACTTAAATATGAATAATTATGTAAAATATAGATCTGTATATGTAGTAACCCTTAAAATTCCATTTTGGTTAATTTGACCTTGACCTTTGACCTTGGATTTTGACATTTTTGGATGTAACATATGTCACCTAAGTTTAATGGTGAAGGTTCCAAGTCTCTATGACCAACGGTTTAAAAGATAAAAATCTTGACGAGTCGCGACACTTTTTGAATCTTAAACGCGTCAACAGGAAGTGATTTGAAATTTATTAAATTGGTCCATAGAGCTTGTTTATTAGTTCCTTAACACTTTGCATGCTTTAGTTTTTGTGTTTTTATTGTAGTTTAGGAGGAGAAGAAGACACAAACTTTACGGTGTTAGGGGAGATAACTCCGTAACAATAAATAGTTCGCTTTCGCAGGGTAAATTGCGAAGAGTTTTTTTATGACCGATATACCACCTTAAATATCAAAATGATATGTCGCGAAACAAAAAATATATTGGGGCGGCGGATGAAAAATAATAATAATAATAATAATCAGAAGAATTGCTAGAAGGTCTTTACGACCGTAGTCGTGAAAGACCTTAATAAAGACCGGTCAACATTTTTTCATCTGATTTTGACTAAATATGATTAAAAGTAGTATATTTAACATGTTTTGACCACTTTTAGTGCAAAAATGTCAATTTTCACATTTTTGGAAAAAAGGGGGGATGAACTATTAATTTCTTTATTTCTAATATCTGAGACCCTTAAATGGGTTAAATGTGTTGAAATAGTGTCATAAAGTTGATTTGACCTTGAAAAGTCAGTCAAGGTCATACGGTTACTCTGTATCTAAGACCGGTGTAAATTTCCTTAAAATCCATTCGCGTTCAATATTTTAGCATTTTTTTCTCATTTTGGGGTTTTTAGAGGTAGAAAAGACATTGGACAACTGATTAGCACTAAAAATATGACTTAAATATGAATAATTATGTAAAATATAGATCTGTATATGTAGTAACCCTTAAAATTCCATTTTGGTTAATTTGACCTTGACCTTTGACCTTGGATTTTGACATTTTTGGATGTAACATATGTCACCTAAGTTTAATGGTGAAGGTTCCAAGTCTCTATGACCAACGGTTTAAAAGATAAAAATCTTGACGAGTCGCGACACTTTTTGAATCTTAAACGCGTCAACAGGAAGTGATTTGAAATTTATTAAATTGGTCCATAGAGCTTGTTTATTAGTTCCTTAACACTTTGCATGCTTTAGTTTTTGTGTTTTTATTGTAGTTTAGGAGGAGAAGAAGACACAAACTTTACGGTGTTAGGGGAGATAACTCCGTAACAATAAATAGTTCGCTTTCGCAGGGTAAATTGCGAAGAGTTTTTTTATGACCGATATACCACCTTAAATATCAAAATGATATGTCGCGAAACAAAAAATATATTGGGGCGGCGGATGAAAAATAATAATAATAATAATAATCAGAAGAATTGCTAGAAGGTCTTTACGACCGTAGTCGTGAAAGACCTTAATAAAGACCGGTCAACATTTTTTCATCTGATTTTGACTAAATATGATTAAAAGTAGTATATTTAACATGTTTTGACCACTTTTAGTGCAAAAATGTCAATTTTCACATTTTTGGAAAAAAGGGGGGATGAACTATTAATTTCTTTATTTCTAATATCTGAGACCCTTAAATGGGTTAAATGTGTTGAAATAGTGTCATAAAGTTGATTTGACCTTGAAAAGTCAGTCAAGGTCATACGGTTACTCTGTATCTAAGACCGGTGTAAATTTCCTTAAAATCCATTCGCGTTCAATATTTTAGCATTTTTTTCTCATTTTGGGGTTTTTAGAGGTAGAAAAGACATTGGACAACTGATTAGCACTAAAAATATGACTTAAATATGAATAATTATGTAAAATATAGATCTGTATATGTAGTAACCCTTAAAATTCCATTTTGGTTAATTTGACCTTGACCTTTGACCTTGGATTTTGACATTTTTGGATGTAACATATGTCACCTAAGTTTAATGGTGAAGGTTCCAAGTCTCTATGACCAACGGTTTAAAAGATAAAAATCTTGACGAGTCGCGACACTTTTTGAATCTTAAACGCGTCAACAGGAAGTGATTTGAAATTTATTAAATTGGTCCATAGAGCTTGTTTATTAGTTCCTTAACACTTTGCATGCTTTAGTTTTTGTGTTTTTATTGTAGTTTAGGAGGAGAAGAAGACACAAACTTTACGGTGTTAGGGGAGATAACTCCGTAACAATAAATAGTTCGCTTTCGCAGGGTAAATTGCGAAGAGTTTTTTTATGACCGATATACCACCTTAAATATCAAAATGATATGTCGCGAAACAAAAAATATATTGGGGCGGCGGATGAAAAATAATAATAATAATAATAATCAGAAGAATTGCTAGAAGGTCTTTACGACCGTAGTCGTGAAAGACCTTAATAAAGACCGGTCAACATTTTTTCATCTGATTTTGACTAAATATGATTAAAAGTAGTATATTTAACATGTTTTGACCACTTTTAGTGCAAAAATGTCAATTTTCACATTTTTGGAAAAAAGGGGGGATGAACTATTAATTTCTTTATTTCTAATATCTGAGACCCTTAAATGGGTTAAATGTGTTGAAATAGTGTCATAAAGTTGATTTGACCTTGAAAAGTCAGTCAAGGTCATACGGTTACTCTGTATCTAAGACCGGTGTAAATTTCCTTAAAATCCATTCGCGTTCAATATTTTAGCATTTTTTTCTCATTTTGGGGTTTTTAGAGGTAGAAAAGACATTGGACAACTGATTAGCACTAAAAATATGACTTAAATATGAATAATTATGTAAAATATAGATCTGTATATGTAGTAACCCTTAAAATTCCATTTTGGTTAATTTGACCTTGACCTTTGACCTTGGATTTTGACATTTTTGGATGTAACATATGTCACCTAAGTTTAATGGTGAAGGTTCCAAGTCTCTATGACCAACGGTTTAAAAGATAAAAATCTTGACGAGTCGCGACACTTTTTGAATCTTAAACGCGTCAACAGGAAGTGATTTGAAATTTATTAAATTGGTCCATAGAGCTTGTTTATTAGTTCCTTAACACTTTGCATGCTTTAGTTTTTGTGTTTTTATTGTAGTTTAGGAGGAGAAGAAGACACAAACTTTACGGTGTTAGGGGAGATAACTCCGTAACAATAAATAGTTCGCTTTCGCAGGGTAAATTGCGAAGAGTTTTTTTATGACCGATATACCACCTTAAATATCAAAATGATATGTCGCGAAACAAAAAATATATTGGGGCGGCGGATGAAAAATAATAATAATAATAATAATCAGAAGAATTGCTAGAAGGTCTTTACGACCGTAGTCGTGAAAGACCTTAATAAAGACCGGTCAACATTTTTTCATCTGATTTTGACTAAATATGATTAAAAGTAGTATATTTAACATGTTTTGACCACTTTTAGTGCAAAAATGTCAATTTTCACATTTTTGGAAAAAAGGGGGGATGAACTATTAATTTCTTTATTTCTAATATCTGAGACCCTTAAATGGGTTAAATGTGTTGAAATAGTGTCATAAAGTTGATTTGACCTTGAAAAGTCAGTCAAGGTCATACGGTTACTCTGTATCTAAGACCGGTGTAAATTTCCTTAAAATCCATTCGCGTTCAATATTTTAGCATTTTTTTCTCATTTTGGGGTTTTTAGAGGTAGAAAAGACATTGGACAACTGATTAGCACTAAAAATATGACTTAAATATGAATAATTATGTAAAATATAGATCTGTATATGTAGTAACCCTTAAAATTCCATTTTGGTTAATTTGACCTTGACCTTTGACCTTGGATTTTGACATTTTTGGATGTAACATATGTCACCTAAGTTTAATGGTGAAGGTTCCAAGTCTCTATGACCAACGGTTTAAAAGATAAAAATCTTGACGAGTCGCGACACTTTTTGAATCTTAAACGCGTCAACAGGAAGTGATTTGAAATTTATTAAATTGGTCCATAGAGCTTGTTTATTAGTTCCTTAACACTTTGCATGCTTTAGTTTTTGTGTTTTTATTGTAGTTTAGGAGGAGAAGAAGACACAAACTTTACGGTGTTAGGGGAGATAACTCCGTAACAATAAATAGTTCGCTTTCGCAGGGTAAATTGCGAAGAGTTTTTTTATGACCGATATACCACCTTAAATATCAAAATGATATGTCGCGAAACAAAAAATATATTGGGGCGGCGGATGAAAAATAATAATAATAATAATAATCAGAAGAATTGCTAGAAGGTCTTTACGACCGTAGTCGTGAAAGACCTTAATAATAATCAGAAGAAATACAATAAGGTCTTCCCTTGGAAAGGGAAAGACCTTAAAAAAGAGGGCAGATGGGACTTTTTCTTGGTTTTTAGGGTTGATATCATCTAATTATGGTCAACTAAGGTGAATTTACCCAAAAATAACATTTTTTTGTCAAAAATGGCAAATTTCCAAATTTTCAAAAAAAGGGGGCGTGGCATGTCAACTTCCTTATTTCTGACATTTGAACAGTTTTAATCATTGAAACTGGATGGAATAGTGAAAGTAAGTTGATTTGACCTTGACAAATGTTTCAAGGTCATACAATGGCTAAGTATGGTGATACGGTCTAATTTTCACAAAAATCCATGTCGTGACACCATTTTTCAATATTTTTTCAAAATTTTTTTTGTGTTCAACTAAGAAGATATAATCACATCATATAATGGAAAAAAAATTCTAAAAAGGGTTACATTTTATTTGAGCTATTTCGCAATGAAAAAAGACTCATTTTTTGAAAATTTACAAATGATGACCTTGACCTTTGACTTTGACCTAATTTTGATCCTTAGGGGTCAATGACCTTGTATACCAAGTTTCATTGAAATATCTTAAGAAATGTTGATTTTAGAATTTTAATGCTAAAAAAGTCAAAGTTTAAAGGGGAATAACTCCTGTATTGGTAAATATACCAATATGAAAATTGACCCTGCACAAGTTCAAGAGTTACTCTTCTGAATGCAAAAGGAATAAAGTTGGTACCTCTTATGGTTTAGGAGGAGAAGATTCCACAAACTTTAGAGCTAAAAGGGGCATAACTCTTATATGTAAAATGGTACGGTACCCAAGTGTTTTTTCTGAAACGACAAACATAGACCGATAAAGTATACCAAGTATCATTGCGACATGTCGCGTACTTCTCAAAGTTGAAATTTGGCGAAACGGCGGAAGAAAGAAAATAATAATTAAATGACAATTCTTCCGGAAGAATTGTAAGGTCTTTCCCTTTCCTACAGTCGTGCTGTTTTCGAGTTTAATGCCATATAACCATGCAGGGGCGCTATATAACAGTTAACTGCTTGTTAAAGAATGCTTGCGTTTGATCTCTAACTATCTTTATAGCGTTCGTTAACATATATTTTCATTATACAGGAATCAAACTTTAACATGCGGTGGGAACTATTTTTGATCGATCAAGAAACTAGTTTTATGAATATCAAAACTTGTCAAATCAGAAATCAATGCTCAGTATTATAACATTTCCATGTTTAACTGAAAACAAAATAACGATGCTATCCAAATTGAAAGGTAAAACTTGGTAAGAATAATTGAATAATTTTTAAAGTAAAAAAATTCAAAAGCAAGAATAGTAATTATTTTTTTTCAGCTTTCATATGCTTTAATAAGAAATTTAAATACAAAGTAGAGAAGTAGTGATGATGGAACCATAAACTGCCACAAAAAGTTATATTTATAAAAATCCATTCACACACACACAAAAATTAAATTGCTTATAACTAATGAGAAAAAGTTGGGTTTAAAAATATTTTTTTCCACGCATGTCGTGCTTAAGTGAGACCAAATGTGTCCATTTAGATATTAAAAACTGAAAGTGTTGTTTTGAAGTTTCGTTTACCTCTTACCAGTGCAAACTATTAGGCTATGTGGTACTGTTTGCATGAAAATGCCACTCACTAGACGACATTTTGTTGTGGTTAACATATTGCTACAAAAAACATTATGCACAGGTAAAAGAAAGTTAGAGGAATGACAGGGCCGTCTTTTTCAGAAAAAATAAAAAGTGTATCCTTACAGACTTTTGTTTATTTTAACAGAAAGCGCAATTTTGGGAACCGGGTAATTTTATACTAAAAAAGTCAAAGTTTAAAGGGGAATAACTCCTAAATTGGTCAATATATCAGTATAAAAAATATCATTGGCACAACTTCAAGAGTTACTCTTCCTATTTCAAAAGGATTGAACTTGATAACTTTTATGGGTTAAGAGGAGAAGAATAAACAAACTTTACAGCTAAAAGGGGCATAACTCTTATACGCGAAAGGGTACGGTACCCAAGTGTTTTTTCTGAAACGACAAACATTGACCGATAAAGTATACTAAGTATCATTGCGACATGTCGCGTACTTCTCATAGTTGAAATTTAGCGAAACGGCGGAAGAAAGAAAATAATAATAATAATAATCAGAAGAAATACAATAAGGTCTTCCCTTGGAAAGGGAAAGACCTTAAAAAAGAGGGCAGATTGAACTTTTTCTGTTCTTTTAGGGTTGATATCATCTAATTATGGTCAAATAAGGTGTATTTTCCCAAAAATAACATTTTTTTGTCAAAAATGGCAAATTTCCAAAAAAGGGGGCGTGGCATGTCAACTTTTTTATTTTTGACATCTGGTGACTTTTAATGACTGAAATAGGTTGGAATAGTAAAGGTAAGGTAGTTTGACCTTGAAAAAACCTTCAAGGTCATACCATGGCTAAATACAGTGATATGGTGTAAAAATCACAAAAATCCATGTCGCAACAACATTTTTTCACTTTTTTCAAATTTTTTTTCTGTGTTGGGTAGAGGGAACATAAACACACTATTTAAAGAAAAATGGGTACTGAAAAATGTTTCTCCTTATTGGACTTATTTCGCAATCAAAAAATGTTATTTTTTTACAAATCACCAAATGATGACCTTGACCTTTGACCTTGACCTTATTTTGGTCCTTAGGGGTCACTGACCTGGTATACCAAGTTTCATTGAAATATCTTAAGATTTGTTGATTTTAGAATTTTATACTAAAAAAGTCAAAGTTTAAAGGGGAATAACTCCTAAATTGGTCAATATATCAGTATAAAAAATATCATTGGCACAACTTCAAGAGTTACTCTTCCTATTTCAAAAGGATTGAACTTGATAACTTTTATGGGTTAAGAGGAGAAGAATAAACAAACTTTACAGCTAAAAGGGGCATAACTCTTATACGCGAAAGGGTACGGTACCCAAGTGTTTTTTCTGAAACGACAAACATTGACCGATAAAGTATACTAAGTATCATTGCGACATGTCGCGTACTTCTCATAGTTGAAATTTAGCGAAACGGCGGAAGAAAGAAAATAATAATAATAATAATCAGAAGAAATACAATAAGGTCTTCCCTTGGAAAGGGAAAGACCTTAAAAAAGAGGGCAGATTGAACTTTTTCTGTTCTTTTAGGGTTGATATCATCTAATTATGGTCAAATAAGGTGTATTTTCCCAAAAATAACATTTTTTTGTCAAAAATGGCAAATTTCCAAAAAAGGGGGCGTGGCATGTCAACTTTTTTATTTTTGACATCTGGTGACTTTTAATGACTGAAATAGGTTGGAATAGTAAAGGTAAGGTAGTTTGACCTTGAAAAAACCTTCAAGGTCATACCATGGCTAAATACAGTGATATGGTGTAAAAATCACAAAAATCCATGTCGCAACAACATTTTTTCACTTTTTTCAAATTTTTTTTCTGTGTTGGGTAGAGGGAACATAAACACACTATTTAAAGAAAAATGGGTACTGAAAAATGTTTCTCCTTATTGGACTTATTTCGCAATCAAAAAATGTTATTTTTTTACAAATCACCAAATGATGACCTTGACCTTTGACCTTGACCTTATTTTGGTCCTTAGGGGTCACTGACCTGGTATACCAAGTTTCATTGAAATATCTTAAGATTTGTTGATTTTAGAATTTTATACTAAAAAAGTCAAAGTTTAAAGGGGAATAACTCCTAAATTGGTCAATATATCAGTATAAAAAATATCATTGGCACAACTTCAAGAGTTACTCTTCCTATTTCAAAAGGATTGAACTTGATAACTTTTATGGGTTAAGAGGAGAAGAATAAACAAACTTTACAGCTAAAAGGGGCATAACTCTTATACGCGAAAGGGTACGGTACCCAAGTGTTTTTTCTGAAACGACAAACATTGACCGATAAAGTATACTAAGTATCATTGCGACATGTCGCGTACTTCTCATAGTTGAAATTTAGCGAAACGGCGGAAGAAAGAAAATAATAATAATAATAATCAGAAGAAATACAATAAGGTCTTCCCTTGGAAAGGGAAAGACCTTAAAAAAGAGGGCAGATTGAACTTTTTCTGTTCTTTTAGGGTTGATATCATCTAATTATGGTCAAATAAGGTGTATTTTCCCAAAAATAACATTTTTTTGTCAAAAATGGCAAATTTCCAAAAAAGGGGGCGTGGCATGTCAACTTTTTTATTTTTGACATCTGGTGACTTTTAATGACTGAAATAGGTTGGAATAGTAAAGGTAAGGTAGTTTGACCTTGAAAAAACCTTCAAGGTCATACCATGGCTAAATACAGTGATATGGTGTAAAAATCACAAAAATCCATGTCGCAACAACATTTTTTCACTTTTTTCAAATTTTTTTTCTGTGTTGGGTAGAGGGAACATAAACACACTATTTAAAGAAAAATGGGTACTGAAAAATGTTTCTCCTTATTGGACTTATTTCGCAATCAAAAAATGTTATTTTTTTACAAATCACCAAATGATGACCTTGACCTTTGACCTTGACCTTATTTTGGTCCTTAGGGGTCACTGACCTGGTATACCAAGTTTCATTGAAATATCTTAAGATTTGTTGATTTTAGAATTTTATACTAAAAAAGTCAAAGTTTAAAGGGGAATAACTCCTAAATTGGTCAATATATCAGTATAAAAAATATCATTGGCACAACTTCAAGAGTTACTCTTCCTATTTCAAAAGGATTGAACTTGATAACTTTTATGGGTTAAGAGGAGAAGAATAAACAAACTTTACAGCTAAAAGGGGCATAACTCTTATACGCGAAAGGGTACGGTACCCAAGTGTTTTTTCTGAAACGACAAACATTGACCGATAAAGTATACTAAGTATCATTGCGACATGTCGCGTACTTCTCATAGTTGAAATTTAGCGAAACGGCGGAAGAAAGAAAATAATAATAATAATAATCAGAAGAAATACAATAAGGTCTTCCCTTGGAAAGGGAAAGACCTTAAAAAAGAGGGCAGATTGAACTTTTTCTGTTCTTTTAGGGTTGATATCATCTAATTATGGTCAAATAAGGTGTATTTTCCCAAAAATAACATTTTTTTGTCAAAAATGGCAAATTTCCAAAAAAGGGGGCGTGGCATGTCAACTTTTTTATTTTTGACATCTGGTGACTTTTAATGACTGAAATAGGTTGGAATAGTAAAGGTAAGGTAGTTTGACCTTGAAAAAACCTTCAAGGTCATACCATGGCTAAATACAGTGATATGGTGTAAAAATCACAAAAATCCATGTCGCAACAACATTTTTTCACTTTTTTCAAATTTTTTTTCTGTGTTGGGTAGAGGGAACATAAACACACTATTTAAAGAAAAATGGGTACTGAAAAATGTTTCTCCTTATTGGACTTATTTCGCAATCAAAAAATGTTATTTTTTTACAAATCACCAAATGATGACCTTGACCTTTGACCTTGACCTTATTTTGGTCCTTAGGGGTCACTGACCTGGTATACCAAGTTTCATTGAAATATCTTAAGATTTGTTGATTTTAGAATTTTATACTAAAAAAGTCAAAGTTTAAAGGGGAATAACTCCTAAATTGGTCAATATATCAGTATAAAAAATATCATTGGCACAACTTCAAGAGTTACTCTTCCTATTTCAAAAGGATTGAACTTGATAACTTTTATGGGTTAAGAGGAGAAGAATAAACAAACTTTACAGCTAAAAGGGGCATAACTCTTATACGCGAAAGGGTACGGTACCCAAGTGTTTTTTCTGAAACGACAAACATTGACCGATAAAGTATACTAAGTATCATTGCGACATGTCGCGTACTTCTCATAGTTGAAATTTAGCGAAACGGCGGAAGAAAGAAAATAATAATAATAATAATCAGAAGAAATACAATAAGGTCTTCCCTTGGAAAGGGAAAGACCTTAAAAAAGAGGGCAGATTGAACTTTTTCTGTTCTTTTAGGGTTGATATCATCTAATTATGGTCAAATAAGGTGTATTTTCCCAAAAATAACATTTTTTTGTCAAAAATGGCAAATTTCCAAAAAAGGGGGCGTGGCATGTCAACTTTTTTATTTTTGACATCTGGTGACTTTTAATGACTGAAATAGGTTGGAATAGTAAAGGTAAGGTAGTTTGACCTTGAAAAAACCTTCAAGGTCATACCATGGCTAAATACAGTGATATGGTGTAAAAATCACAAAAATCCATGTCGCAACAACATTTTTTCACTTTTTTCAAATTTTTTTTCTGTGTTGGGTAGAGGGAACATAAACACACTATTTAAAGAAAAATGGGTACTGAAAAATGTTTCTCCTTATTGGACTTATTTCGCAATCAAAAAATGTTATTTTTTTACAAATCACCAAATGATGACCTTGACCTTTGACCTTGACCTTATTTTGGTCCTTAGGGGTCACTGACCTGGTATACCAAGTTTCATTGAAATATCTTAAGATTTGTTGATTTTAGAATTTTATACTAAAAAAGTCAAAGTTTAAAGGGGAATAACTCCTAAATTGGTCAATATATCAGTATAAAAAATATCATTGGCACAACTTCAAGAGTTACTCTTCCTATTTCAAAAGGATTGAACTTGATAACTTTTATGGGTTAAGAGGAGAAGAATAAACAAACTTTACAGCTAAAAGGGGCATAACTCTTATACGCGAAAGGGTACGGTACCCAAGTGTTTTTTCTGAAACGACAAACATTGACCGATAAAGTATACTAAGTATCATTGCGACATGTCGCGTACTTCTCATAGTTGAAATTTAGCGAAACGGCGGAAGAAAGAAAATAATAATAATTAAAGTGCCATTTGTTCAGAGAACAAATGAGAGGTCTTTCCCGTTAAGTTGACCTATGACCTTTGACCTTTGTCTTAAAGTCAAGCTCTTTAATTACTGATAATAAATATATATATATTTACTATATTATCTGCAACCGTTTAAATGTTATATACAAGTAAATAATGCATTGGATGATGTTTTTGGCCGCCATTTTGAAACCAGTCAACCATTACATGTAATTCTTGGGCTTAAATGATAGGTCTTGTCAAGACGGTCATTTTTTATACACATGTCTATTATACAATCTTTTACGGTTTTCAAGTTATTGGCAAAAAACCTATTTCGCGAAAACCTGTTTCGGCCGCCAATTCAAAACCGCTCAACCAAATCATGCACTTCTTGGACTCAAATTGTAGGTCTTCTCAAGACGATCATTTTTTGTTCATATATTGTCTATATTATCTCTAACGGTTTTCGAGTTATAAGCAAAAAACCATTGGACGACCGCCATTTTGGCAATGGTAAACGCAAAAAATATTTTGACCACAGATTCGTGATCAGGACCCTCCAATCTACCTGGAAACCAAATTTCATCAAAATCGGACAATTTTTACATTTTGCGCCAAGTTTGCGCCATACGCGCGCAACCAGGAAGTAAATTACAGCATTCTTTTTGCATGATAAATCATCACCAGGATGTAAGCTACCATTTTCACTAAACAGAATCTTCATAACTATTACCGTTTCGGAGGAGATCTGATCACAAGGGTAAACAGCGTTTTGCGCTATTGCGCCAAAACTATAAAGAGCTGGCGCTCACAGGGTGAACCTTATCTATTCCAGGCATAACTGAATAACTGTGCCAAATTTCGTTAAGATCGGTCAAGGGACTTTTTTTCTTTTGGCGTCGGAAACTGAAAAGAATAATAATAATAATAATAATCAGAAGAAATACAATAAGGTCTTTCCTTCAGAAAGGGAAAGACCTTAATAATCAGAAGAAATACAGTAAGGTCTTTCCACTGTAGTGGGAAAGACCTTAATAATAATAATAATAATAATCAGAAGAAATACAGTAAGGTCTTTCCACTGTAGTGGGAAAGACCTTAATTAAAATGCCATTTGTTCATAGAACAAATGAGAGGTCTTTCCCTGTCTCAAGTTAGCGTTATGGTGTCCAATACAAGAATTTAAGACAATTTAGTCATTTCGTTTTCGATATGAGGTTACAAAAAGTTATCATATAGGTTCCAGAATAAAGATCAAGGGGCCTAGTGTCAGAAAAAGGATGGTTGCTAAGGACATTTTGTTGGTTGCTATGGACAGAAGGTCACTTCCGGTTATAAAAACTTTCTTCTAAACTCAGAAGGTAATGTTGGTTAAGAATACATATGGTTGCTATGGACTTTTCATTAATGTTACCTTGTTGCTAGGGAATGACCTCTGACCTTGAGATTTGACCTTTGACCTTGACATTTTTAAATGTAACATAGGTCACCTAGGATGATTGATGAAGGTCCCAAGTCTCTAGGACTAACCGTTTTGAAGAAAAAAAAATTGACGCGTCACGACAGGTTTCGACTCAAAAACGCGTAACCAGGAAGTTGATCGAAAAAAAAATTTTTGCGTGATGACATGTTGCCAGGAGTCCAGCAACATTTCCCTTACTTTAGATTTTTGATACCGGTTACGGTTTAGGAGGAGATCTGTGCACAAGGGTTTTCGGTCTGGGGCAGATAACTCCGTTACTAAAAATAGATCGGTGTCAAAGCATGAGTTTCGGCTAGGATTCCTATGACCGCATAATGGTACCAAGTATGGAAAAGATATGTCGCGACACTTTTCGTATATGGGCGGCGGAAAAGAAGAACAATAATAATAATAATAATAATCAGAAGAAATACAGTAAGGTCTTTCCACTGTAGTGGGAAAGACCTTAATAATAATCAGAAGAAATACAATAAGGTCTTCCCTTGGAAAGGGAAAGACCTTAAAAAAGAGGGCAGATTGAACTTTTTCTGTTCTTTTAGGGTTGATATCATCTAATTATGGTCAAATAAGGTGTATTTTCCCAAAAATAACATTTTTTTGTCAAAAATGGCAAATTTCCAAAAAAGGGGGCGTGGCATGTCAACTTTTTTATTTTTGACATCTGGTGACTTTTAATGACTGAAATAGGTTGGAATAGTAAAGGTAAGGTAGTTTGACCTTGAAAAAACCTTCAAGGTCATACCATGGCTAAATACAGTGATATGGTGTAAAAATCACAAAAATCCATGTCGCAACAACATTTTTTCACTTTTTTCAAATTTTTTTTCTGTGTTGGGTAGAGGGAACATAAACACACTATTTAAAGAAAAATGGGTACTGAAAAATGTTTCTCCTTATTGGACTTATTTCGCAATCAAAAAATGTTATTTTTTTACAAATCACCAAATGATGACCTTGACCTTTGACCTTGACCTTATTTTGGTCCTTAGGGGTCACTGACCTGGTATACCAAGTTTCATTGAAATATCTTAAGATTTGTTGATTTTAGAATTTTATACTAAAAAAGTCAAAGTTTAAAGGGGAATAACTCCTAAATTGGTCAATATATCAGTATAAAAAATATCATTGGCACAACTTCAAGAGTTACTCTTCCTATTTCAAAAGGATTGAACTTGATAACTTTTATGGGTTAAGAGGAGAAGAATAAACAAACTTTACAGCTAAAAGGGGCATAACTCTTATACGCGAAAGGGTACGGTACCCAAGTGTTTTTTCTGAAACGACAAACATTGACCGATAAAGTATACTAAGTATCATTGCGACATGTCGCGTACTTCTCATAGTTGAAATTTAGCGAAACGGCGGAAGAAAGAAAATAATAATAATAATAATCAGAAGAAATACAATAAGGTCTTCCCTTGGAAAGGGAAAGACCTTAAAAAAGAGGGCAGATTGAACTTTTTCTGTTCTTTTAGGGTTGATATCATCTAATTATGGTCAAATAAGGTGTATTTTCCCAAAAATAACATTTTTTTGTCAAAAATGGCAAATTTCCAAATTTTCAAAAAAGGGGGCGTGGCATGTCAACTTTTTTATTTTTGACATCTGGTGACTTTTAATGACTGAAATAGGTTGGAATAGTAAAGGTAAGGTAGTTTGACCTTGAAAAAACCTTCAAGGTCATACCATGGCTAAATACAGTGATATGGTGTAAAAATCACAAAAATCCATGTCGCAACAACATTTTTTCACTTTTTTCAAATTTTTTTTCTGTGTTGGGTAGAGGGAACATAAACACACTATTTAAAGAAAAATGGGTACTGAAAAATGTTTCTCCTTATTGGACTTATTTCGCAATCAAAAAATGTTATTTTTTTACAAATCACCAAATGATGACCTTGACCTTTGACCTTGACCTTATTTTGGTCCTTAGGGGTCACTGACCTGGTATACCAAGTTTCATTGAAATATCTTAAGATTTGTTGATTTTAGAATTTTATACTAAAAAAGTCAAAGTTTAAAGGGGAATAACTCCTAAATTGGTCAATATATCAGTATAAAAAATATCATTGGCACAACTTCAAGAGTTACTCTTCCTATTTCAAAAGGATTGAACTTGATAACTTTTATGGGTTAAGAGGAGAAGAATAAACAAACTTTACAGCTAAAAGGGGCATAACTCTTATACGCGAAAGGGTACGGTACCCAAGTGTTTTTTCTGAAACGACAAACATTGACCGATAAAGTATACTAAGTATCATTGCGACATGTCGCGTACTTCTCATAGTTGAAATTTAGCGAAACGGCGGAAGAAAGAAAATAATAATAATAATAATCAGAAGAAATACAATAAGGTCTTCCCTTGGAAAGGGAAAGACCTTAATAATAATCAGAAGAAATACAATAAGGTCTTCCCTTGGAAAGGGAAAGACCTTAAAAAAGAGGGCAGATGGGACTTTTTCTTGGTTTTTAGGGTTGATATCATCTAATTATGGTCAACTAAGGTGAATTTACCCAAAAATAACATTTTTTTGTCAAAAATGGCAAATTTCCAAATTTTCAAAAAAAGGGGGCGTGGCATGTCAACTTCCTTATTTCTGACATTTGAACAGTTTTAATCATTGAAACAGGATGGAATAGTGAAAGTAAGTTGATTTGACCTTGACAAATGTTTCAAGGTCATACAATGGCTAAGTATGGTGATACGGTCTAATTTTCACAAAAATCCATGTCGTGACACCATTTTTCAATATTTTTTCAAAATTTTTTTTGTGTTCAACTAAGAAGATATAATCACATCATATAATGGAAAAAAAATTCTAAAAAGGGTTACATTTTATTTGAGCTATTTCGCAATGAAAAAAGACTCATTTTTTGAAAATTTACAAATGATGACCTTGACCTTTGACTTTGACCTAATTTTGATCCTTAGGGGTCAATGACCTTGTATACCAAGTTTCATTGAAATATCTTAAGAAATGTTGATTTTAGAATTTTAATGCTAAAAAAGTCAAAGTTTAAAGGGGAATAACTCCTGTATTGGTAAATATACCAATATGAAAATTGACCCTGCACAAGTTCAAGAGTTACTCTTCTGAATGCAAAAGGAATAAAGTTGGTACCTCTTATGGTTTAGGAGGAGAAGATTCCACAAACTTTAGAGCTAAAAGGGGCATAACTCTTATATGTAAAATGGTACGGTACCCAAGTGTTTTTTCTGAAACGACAAACATAGACCGATAAAGTATACCAAGTATCATTGCGACATGTCGCGTACTTCTCAAAGTTGAAATTTGGCGAAACGGCGGAAGAAAGAAAATAATAATAATAATCAGAAGAAATACAATAAGGTCTTCCCTTGGAAAGGGAAAGACCTTAAAAAAGAGGGCAGATGGGACTTTTTCTTGGTTTTTAGGGTTGATATCATCTAATTATGGTCAACTAAGGTGAATTTACCCAAAAATAACATTTTTTTGTCAAAAATGGCAAATTTCCAAATTTTCAAAAAAAGGGGGCGTGGCATGTCAACTTCCTTATTTCTGACATTTGAACAGTTTTAATCATTGAAACAGGATGGAATAGTGAAAGTAAGTTGATTTGACCTTGACAAATGTTTCAAGGTCATACAATGGCTAAGTATGGTGATACGGTCTAATTTTCACAAAAATCCATGTCGTGACACCATTTTTCAATATTTTTTCAAAATTTTTTTTGTGTTCAACTAAGAAGATATAATCACATCATATAATGGAAAAAAAATTCTAAAAAGGGTTACATTTTATTTGAGCTATTTCGCAATGAAAAAAGACTCATTTTTTGAAAATTTACAAATGATGACCTTGACCTTTGACTTTGACCTAATTTTGATCCTTAGGGGTCAATGACCTTGTATACCAAGTTTCATTGAAATATCTTAAGAAATGTTGATTTTAGAATTTTAATGCTAAAAAAGTCAAAGTTTAAAGGGGAATAACTCCTGTATTGGTAAATATACCAATATGAAAATTGACCCTGCACAAGTTCAAGAGTTACTCTTCTGAATGCAAAAGGAATAAAGTTGGTACCTCTTATGGTTTAGGAGGAGAAGATTCCACAAACTTTAGAGCTAAAAGGGGCATAACTCTTATATGTAAAATGGTACGGTACCCAAGTGTTTTTTCTGAAACGACAAACATAGACCGATAAAGTATACCAAGTATCATTGCGACATGTCGCGTACTTCTCAAAGTTGAAATTTGGCGAAACGGCGGAAGAAAGAAAATAATAATAATAATCAGAAGAAATACAATAAGGTCTTCCCTTGGAAAGGGAAAGACCTTAAAAAAGAGGGCAGATTGAACTTTTTCTGTTCTTTTAGGGTTGATATCATCTAATTATGGTCAAATAAGGTGTATTTTCCCAAAAATAACATTTTTTTGTCAAAAATGGCAAATTTCCAAATTTTCAAAAAAGGGGGCGTGGCATGTCAACTTTTTTATTTTTGACATCTGGTGACTTTTAATGACTGAAATAGGTTGGAATAGTAAAGGTAAGGTAGTTTGACCTTGAAAAAACCTTCAAGGTCATACCATGGCTAAATACAGTGATATGGTGTAAAAATCACAAAAATCCATGTCGCAACAACATTTTTTCACTTTTTTCAAATTTTTTTTCTGTGTTGGGTAGAGGGAACATAAACACACTATTTAAAGAAAAATGGGTACTGAAAAATGTTTCTCCTTATTGGACTTATTTCGCAATCAAAAAATGTTATTTTTTTACAAATCACCAAATGATGACCTTGACCTTTGACCTTGACCTTATTTTGGTCCTTAGGGGTCACTGACCTGGTATACCAAGTTTCATTGAAATATCTTAAGATTTGTTGATTTTAGAATTTTATACTAAAAAAGTCAAAGTTTAAAGGGGAATAACTCCTAAATTGGTCAATATATCAGTATAAAAAATATCATTGGCACAACTTCAAGAGTTACTCTTCCTATTTCAAAAGGATTGAACTTGATAACTTTTATGGGTTAAGAGGAGAAGAATAAACAAACTTTACAGCTAAAAGGGGCATAACTCTTATACGCGAAAGGGTACGGTACCCAAGTGTTTTTTCTGAAACGACAAACATTGACCGATAAAGTATACTAAGTATCATTGCGACATGTCGCGTACTTCTCATAGTTGAAATTTAGCGAAACGGCGGAAGAAAGAAAATAATAATAATAATAATCAGAAGAAATACAATAAGGTCTTCCCTTGGAAAGGGAAAGACCTTAATAATAATCAGAAGAAATACAATAAGGTCTTCCCTTGGAAAGGGAAAGACCTTAAAAAAGAGGGCAGATGGGACTTTTTCTTGGTTTTTAGGGTTGATATCATCTAATTATGGTCAACTAAGGTGAATTTACCCAAAAATAACATTTTTTTGTCAAAAATGGCAAATTTCCAAATTTTCAAAAAAAGGGGGCGTGGCATGTCAACTTCCTTATTTCTGACATTTGAACAGTTTTAATCATTGAAACAGGATGGAATAGTGAAAGTAAGTTGATTTGACCTTGACAAATGTTTCAAGGTCATACAATGGCTAAGTATGGTGATACGGTCTAATTTTCACAAAAATCCATGTCGTGACACCATTTTTCAATATTTTTTCAAAATTTTTTTTGTGTTCAACTAAGAAGATATAATCACATCATATAATGGAAAAAAAATTCTAAAAAGGGTTACATTTTATTTGAGCTATTTCGCAATGAAAAAAGACTCATTTTTTGAAAATTTACAAATGATGACCTTGACCTTTGACTTTGACCTAATTTTGATCCTTAGGGGTCAATGACCTTGTATACCAAGTTTCATTGAAATATCTTAAGAAATGTTGATTTTAGAATTTTAATGCTAAAAAAGTCAAAGTTTAAAGGGGAATAACTCCTGTATTGGTAAATATACCAATATGAAAATTGACCCTGCACAAGTTCAAGAGTTACTCTTCTGAATGCAAAAGGAATAAAGTTGGTACCTCTTATGGTTTAGGAGGAGAAGATTCCACAAACTTTAGAGCTAAAAGGGGCATAACTCTTATATGTAAAATGGTACGGTACCCAAGTGTTTTTTCTGAAACGACAAACATAGACCGATAAAGTATACCAAGTATCATTGCGACATGTCGCGTACTTCTCAAAGTTGAAATTTGGCGAAACGGCGGAAGAAAGAAAATAATAATAATAATCAGAAGAAATACAATAAGGTCTTCCCTTGGAAAGGGAAAGACCTTAAAAAAGAGGGCAGATGGGACTTTTTCTTGGTTTTTAGGGTTGATATCATCTAATTATGGTCAACTAAGGTGAATTTACCCAAAAATAACATTTTTTTGTCAAAAATGGCAAATTTCCAAATTTTCAAAAAAAGGGGGCGTGGCATGTCAACTTCCTTATTTCTGACATTTGAACAGTTTTAATCATTGAAACAGGATGGAATAGTGAAAGTAAGTTGATTTGACCTTGACAAATGTTTCAAGGTCATACAATGGCTAAGTATGGTGATACGGTCTAATTTTCACAAAAATCCATGTCGTGACACCATTTTTCAATATTTTTTCAAAATTTTTTTTGTGTTCAACTAAGAAGATATAATCACATCATATAATGGAAAAAAAATTCTAAAAAGGGTTACATTTTATTTGAGCTATTTCGCAATGAAAAAAGACTCATTTTTTGAAAATTTACAAATGATGACCTTGACCTTTGACTTTGACCTAATTTTGATCCTTAGGGGTCAATGACCTTGTATACCAAGTTTCATTGAAATATCTTAAGAAATGTTGATTTTAGAATTTTAATGCTAAAAAAGTCAAAGTTTAAAGGGGAATAACTCCTGTATTGGTAAATATACCAATATGAAAATTGACCCTGCACAAGTTCAAGAGTTACTCTTCTGAATGCAAAAGGAATAAAGTTGGTACCTCTTATGGTTTAGGAGGAGAAGATTCCACAAACTTTAGAGCTAAAAGGGGCATAACTCTTATATGTAAAATGGTACGGTACCCAAGTGTTTTTTCTGAAACGACAAACATAGACCGATAAAGTATACCAAGTATCATTGCGACATGTCGCGTACTTCTCAAAGTTGAAATTTGGCGAAACGGCGGAAGAAAGAAAATAATAATAATTAAAATGCCATTTGTTCAGAGAACAAATGAGAGGTCTTTCCCTGTCTCTTGTCTCTCTGTCGCTTTAGCATGTTAGCATTATGGTGTCCAAAACAAGAACTTTAGACAAATGAGTCATTTCGTTTTCGATATGAGGTTACCAATAGTTATCAAATAGGTTCCAGAATAAAGATCAAGGGGCCTAGTGTCAGGAAAAGGATGGTTGCGAAGGACATTTTGTTGGTTGCTATGGACAGAAGGTCACTTCCGGTTATAAAAACTTTCTTCTAAACTCAGAAGGTAATGTTGGTTAAGAATACATATGGTTGCTATGGACTTTTCATTAATGTTACCTTGTTGCTAGGGAATGACCTTGACCCATTACCTTTGACCTTGAACTCAAATTGTAGTTCTTTGCATACTGATTCATTTAAGTATACATGTTTACTATACTATCTGTTATGGTTTTGAAGTTATGGGCAAAAAACGTGTTTCGCGAAACTTGTTTCGGCCGCCATTTCGAAACCGCTCAACCGAATCATACACTTTATGGACTCAAATTGTAGGTCTTTTCACGACGATCATTTTTTGTACATATATTGTCTATACTATCTCTAACGGTTTTCGAGTTAGAAGTAAAAAACCGTTTGACGGCCGCCATTTTGGCAATGGTAAACGCAAAAAAAATTTTGACCATAGATTCGTAATCAGGACCCTCAAATCTACCTGGAAACCAAATTTCATCAAAATCGGACAACATTGACATTTTGCGCCAACTTTGCGCCATACGCGCGCAACCAGGAAGTAAAATAAAAAAAAAACAATTTGGTGATGACACATCAGCAGGAGTCAGAGAACAGTTTCCACAGTTTAGATTTTTTATATCTGTTACCATCTAGGATGAGATCTGTACACAAGGGTAAACAGCGTTTTGCGCCATAGCGCCGTAACGAAACATAGTTGGCGCTCACAGGGTCAACCAGGTCTTCTGTTTGCAGATCTGAATAAGTGTGCCAAATTTGGTCAAAATCGGTCAAAGGACTTTTCGTCAATTGATGGCAGAAGAAAAGAACAATAATAATAATAATAATCAGAAGAAATACAATAAGGTCTTTCCTTCAGAAAGGGAAAGACCTTAATAATCAGAAGAAATACAATAAGGTCTTCCCTTGGAAAGGGAAAGACCTTAAAAAAGAGGGCAGATGGGACTTTTTCTTGGTTTTTAGGGTTGATATCATCTAATTATGGTCAACTAAGGTGAATTTACCCAAAAATAACATTTTTTTGTCAAAAATGGCAAATTTCCAAATTTTCAAAAAAAGGGGGCGTGGCATGTCAACTTCCTTATTTCTGACATTTGAACAGTTTTAATCATTGAAACAGGATGGAATAGTGAAAGTAAGTTGATTTGACCTTGACAAATGTTTCAAGGTCATACAATGGCTAAGTATGGTGATACGGTCTAATTTTCACAAAAATCCATGTCGTGACACCATTTTTCAATATTTTTTCAAAATTTTTTTTGTGTTCAACTAAGAAGATATAATCACATCATATAATGGAAAAAAAATTCTAAAAAGGGTTACATTTTATTTGAGCTATTTCGCAATGAAAAAAGACTCATTTTTTGAAAATTTACAAATGATGACCTTGACCTTTGACTTTGACCTAATTTTGATCCTTAGGGGTCAATGACCTTGTATACCAAGTTTCATTGAAATATCTTAAGAAATGTTGATTTTAGAATTTTAATGCTAAAAAAGTCAAAGTTTAAAGGGGAATAACTCCTGTATTGGTAAATATACCAATATGAAAATTGACCCTGCACAAGTTCAAGAGTTACTCTTCTGAATGCAAAAGGAATAAAGTTGGTACCTCTTATGGTTTAGGAGGAGAAGATTCCACAAACTTTAGAGCTAAAAGGGGCATAACTCTTATATGTAAAATGGTACGGTACCCAAGTGTTTTTTCTGAAACGACAAACATAGACCGATAAAGTATACCAAGTATCATTGCGACATGTCGCGTACTTCTCAAAGTTGAAATTTGGCGAAACGGCGGAAGAAAGAAAATAATAATAACTAGGAGGACAATTGTTTCGTAAACAATTGCTAAGGTCTTTCACAGAGACACGTTTACATTTTTTTTTCATCTGTTATGTTTAAATGGTTCTACAATGCTCAGTAATTTGTGTATGTTGAGCGCAATTATGAGATTTTCGTACTTTTTATTGTTTTAGAGACATTCTGTTTATATTATAATTTTGTTCAATTTTATAAGAGCAACATTAGTACAGTTTCAAAACAGTTTGAAGAGATTTCTGAACGCTACAAGATATGAATCACATTTTTTAAGTTCACATGGGGATTTTCATATGCTACTATACCTCTAGAAAGATCTTGCTAACAAAACTAAATAGCTTACTTGATAAATGCAGGAACTTTGTAGAATTACTAAAAAAACTAAATCAGTCAAGGTAGGTGTTAAATGCCATCATTGCTCACATGACATGGAAAACTGATAAACATTTTTATAGGATCTTTAGGATTTGTTTCTCATTGTGAGTTCGTTTTTATACTTGAAATTCTATTTGTTAATGTCTTTCGTTATGTTGTTTCAAACTTACGCCATTTCATGTTTGATTCGAGATATATATTTACTTGTTTATTTAAGCTTAATTGCTATAAAATAAAAAGGTTAAGTAACATTTTTAGTGTGTATATGTGACTGAGCGAGTTGGTGTTTTACGCTCTTGCAACGCTTTATAGGTTATTTAAAGGCGATGAATATAAAAAGGATGATAAAATGAACATGAAATGATGAAGTCAAATGAAAAATGGGGATGGTGTATGAAACAAAGAATGGTAAATTTTGAAGAACCTCAGGAAAAAGGGGGGGGTGGGTAGGAACGAAAAATTTAATCTATGTGGTGCACAAATTGGCGGTCCACATAGGGGTCTTTTACTTGCATGAAGCGTAGCACTCTCCAAACATGATCGCCCATTAGGGTCAACAGTCAGGGTTTCCGTATTATATACATACGCAGCCTCCTCAGGTTCACACCTGGTTGTTCTTTGGGCTGAGCACTGAACTGACGTAAGAATTCCAATACCCTTAATCTCCTCTTACGACAAAGCTAGGCTCTGTTGGGGGCCTATTCACCGCCTGGGCCCCGCACGGGATTGATGTGGATATAATTTCATTCATGTGATGAATGAGTAAGCGAGAGAAGAACCCCTTGGATTTCATTTTATAAGAAGAATTAACTCTAGCAAAGAGTAAATGTCTTTTTATAGTTGTTGGAAGAACATAATTCTTCTATACAGTTCCATTCGGGATACACTCTGATATCGTTTTTGTAACAAAACTTCGAATTAAAAATCCATCTGAGCATAGAAGACAAAAGCTACACTAATGAAGCTGCTTTGACATCTTTGATTTGGCGGAGCTACAATGCAGCCCCATTACTTGTATAAATGTAGCAAATTTAATTTCTTTCTCAAACTCTAATAAAGCTTCGAGATGGTTTGAAATTACCAATGTATCTCTGAATAATATGTCTTCAAAAATAAATTTGGTTAGAAGCCAAAGGTAACTATAGTATTGTAAGAAACCCAGTATTTTCAATGTTCTGATCCTGAACTTCATTATAAAGTTCAGGATCAAAAGACTTCAAAAGGTTATATTTTCACGAACATCTTTAAAATTCCGCTATATGGTAAATTTTAACTGCATTCGTCATTAAATACTACAAGCAGTATTTTAGTTCCAAATTTTACATCGAAATTGATTGAATTGCGCCCAGTGTGATTTCACTTTCGGTGTTGCTCCGTTACGAGCGATGGGACTGCATTGTAGCTCCGTCATTTCAAAGATGTCAGAGGAGCTTCATTATTGTAGCTAATAAGACTATAGGAAGGAAGTGAAATAGTTTATTTCAATACTCAAAAAATTGTCATTTGAATATAATGGTATAAGGCTACCACAAAATATGCAAACATTCCACCAAAATCAGGTTGTTTAAAACAAAAAAAATTGTTATATTATTTTCCATCATTTTTCCATGACATCTATATATGTGTTAAAATCAACTATTTGCAAACAGAATTGTCGTAAGAAATGACAACACACATATATTGATAAAAGAGTGATAAAATACCAAGAAGTTGTATATATATGGAAATGGGGTCATTTATTTTTACCCTTAGCTATTGGTTATAGTAAGGGGGAGGGGAAGAGGGGGTCCTGTCCCGAATTCCCGTCAAAACAATTTTATAATCCCATTTTCCCGGATAATAAAAACTACCGATTCCGCATCCCGAAAAATAAAATGCAGGTTCCCGTGTCCCGCTAGTCGCTTTTCCCGAATTCCCGTTAAATAATATGGCCAATCCCGGCGTCCCGGAAAAGGTCTTCCCGACCCTCTAGTAAGGTTCAGATGTATTCTATTTATTTTCAATATTATTTTTGAAAATCAAATATTTAATGCCATAACTTGATATTACTTTTAAACAGACAACAAACAGAAACACTCATTTGTCTTGACATTACCACTAAAACAAAACAAAAATCATATTTTTCGGATAGTTTTTGGCGTAGTTTCTGGTTACCAGATACAATTTTATCCCCATTGTTTTCCTTTCGGAAACCCTGGCTGCATATACCATAGTGCGCCAAGCCACGCTTCATGCACGTAAAAGGGCCCCTTTTGGAACGCCAAGTAGTGCACCACCATTTAGGCTAATTTTTTTCGCCCTTACCCACCTCTCCCCTTTTCATGTGGTTCTTCAAAATAACTGTTCCTTTGTTTTCCACCCCACCCCCAGCTTTCATTTATCATCATCATTTCATGTTCATTTTATCATTCTTTTCATGTGCATGGCCTTTAAATAAGCTATATAGCGTTGCAAGGGCGTAACACACCGAATCACTCACTCACTCATTTTTGTTACTGTCTTTCGTTATAATGTTCTTTTTCGTTTTTTTTCTCAGACATACGTCATAAAACTTTTATTGGAGCTTTATTGCAGTTAGTTGAAACGCAAAAATGGATTATTATTCCATTCATGTTAAAAGACAAACCCTTTTGCAACGAACAGAACAATTCTCTTCAATCCTTTAGATTCCTACTCCTAAAATATGGATTTGAAAAGCTTCTTATCTAAGAAGATTAGCAACAACTGTTATAAACAGACTAGTTCAATACTCTGAAAAAACGGCATGAGAATATTAATGGTATTGGGCTAATACAAATTTTGCAAACCTACGAATAAAATCAGATTGTTTTGACATGTAATTTCGTTATATAAATCTGTATTATTTTCCCTTGTAGTATGTATAAATATACACTTAAAATTTAAAAAGTACAGATTTTCTAATTTAAAAATCATAGTAAAGGGAAACAATTTCTAATCATGTGTTTAAATCAAATATTTGCAAACAGAATACTCGTATGAAATGAATTAAGCACAAATAAATTGAAAAAGAGTTATAAAATACATAACAAACAGTTGTTCAGGTGTACAAATAGGGCCGTTTATCTTTCCTAGTTATTTTTTAATCACAAGATTCAGATGAATTCTGTTTCTCTTCAATAATATTTTTAAAAATATTTATTTAATGCAACAACTAGATACTACATTTAACCACACTCCAAGCAGAAAACAAACAGAAAACAATCATATGTCTTGGCATTTCCACTTAAACGAAAATTTATATTTTTCGAATAGTTTCTGGCGTAGTTTCAGGTTACCAGATTGAATTATCCCCCCCTTGATTTTTCGTTGTCCAATAATATAGTTCCTTTTAAAACTACAATATATCGGTCCCAGATGTCCCATTGATCTGTCATTTTGTTTTGTTTATTGCGTCTGTAATTAACTGTTTTAAGCTATACCCAAAATTGAGCATGGAATATCAAGAACACTTGATTAGGCAAAAAGGAGAATTTTCCTTACGCATGTCTTCATAAAAAGAGACAAAAGATGTCCAAATAAAAGCAAAAAAAAAAAACTAAAGCATTTGTTTCTTATCATATTGCATGCCTTAGTTTTTTTATTCTTATTGTAGTTTAGGAGGAGAAGAAGACACAAACTTTACGGTGTTAGGGGAGATAACTCTGTAACGATAAATAGTTCGCTTTCGCAGGGTCAATTGCGAAGAGTTTTTTTATGACCGATATACTACCTTAAGTTTCAAAATGATATGTCGCGAAACAAAAAATATATTGGGGCGGCGGATGAAAAATAATAATAATAATAATAATAATAATCAGAAGAATTGCTAGAAGGTCTTTACGACCGTAGTCGTGAAAGACCTTAATAAGGACCGGTCGACATTTTTTCATCTGATTTTGACTAAATATGATTTAAAGTAGTATATTTAAGATGTTTTGACCACTTTTAGTGCAAAAATGTCAAATTTCACATTTTTTTAAAAAAGGGGGGATGAATTATCAATTTCTTTATTTCTAATATAGGAGACCCTTAAATGGTTTAAATGTGTTGGAATAGTGTCATTAAGTTGATTTGACCTTGAAAAGTCATTCAAGGTCATACGGTTACTCCGTATCTAAGACCGGTATAGATTTCCTAAAAATCCATTCGCGTCCAATATTTTAGCAATTTTTTCTCATTTCTTGGCTTTAACAGATATAAAAGACCTTGGACAACACTTAAGCACTAAAACATGACTAAAATATCAATAATTATATAAAATATTGATCTGTATATGTTGTTACCCTTAAAATTGCATTTTGGTTAATTTGACCTTGACCTTTGACCTTGAATTTTGACATTTTTGGATCTAACATATGTCACCTAAGTTCAATGGTGAAAGTTCCAAGTCTTTATGACCAACGGGTTAAAAGATAAAAATTTTGACGTGTCGCGACACTTTTCGACTCTTAAACGCGTAAACAGGAAGTGGTTTGAAATTGAATAAATTAGCCCTTCATCATGTTGATTAGTCCCTTATCACATTGCATGCCTTAGTTTTTTTATTCTTATTGTAGTTTAGGAGGAGAAGAAGACACAAACTTTACGGTGTTAGGGGAGATAACTCTGTAACGATAAATAGTTCGCTTTCGCAGGGTCAATTGCGAAGAGTTTTTTTATGACCGATATACTACCTTAAGTTTCAAAATGATATGTCGCGAAACAAAAAATATATTGGGGCGGCGGATGAAAAATAATAATAATAATAATAATAATAATCAGAAGAATTGCTAGAAGGTCTTTACGACCGTAGTCGTGAAAGACCTTAATAAGGACCGGTCGACATTTTTTCATCTGATTTTGACTAAATATGATTTAAAGTAGTATATTTAAGATGTTTTGACCACTTTTAGTGCAAAAATGTCAAATTTCACATTTTTTTAAAAAAGGGGGGATGAATTATCAATTTCTTTATTTCTAATATAGGAGACCCTTAAATGGTTTAAATGTGTTGGAATAGTGTCATTAAGTTGATTTGACCTTGAAAAGTCATTCAAGGTCATACGGTTACTCCGTATCTAAGACCGGTATAGATTTCCTAAAAATCCATTCGCGTCCAATATTTTAGCAATTTTTTCTCATTTCTTGGCTTTAACAGATATAAAAGACCTTGGACAACACTTAAGCACTAAAACATGACTAAAATATCAATAATTATATAAAATATTGATCTGTATATGTTGTTACCCTTAAAATTGCATTTTGGTTAATTTGACCTTGACCTTTGACCTTGAATTTTGACATTTTTGGATCTAACATATGTCACCTAAGTTCAATGGTGAAAGTTCCAAGTCTTTATGACCAACGGGTTAAAAGATAAAAATTTTGACGTGTCGCGACACTTTTCGACTCTTAAACGCGTAAACAGGAAGTGGTTTGAAATTGAATAAATTAGCCCTTCATCATGTTGATTAGTCCCTTATCACATTGCATGCCTTAGTTTTTTTATTCTTATTGTAGTTTAGGAGGAGAAGAAGACACAAACTTTACGGTGTTAGGGGAGATAACTCTGTAACGATAAATAGTTCGCTTTCGCAGGGTCAATTGCGAAGAGTTTTTTTATGACCGATATACTACCTTAAGTTTCAAAATGATATGTCGCGAAACAAAAAATATATTGGGGCGGCGGATGAAAAATAATAATAATAATAATAATAATAATCAGAAGAATTGCTAGAAGGTCTTTACGACCGTAGTCGTGAAAGACCTTAATAAGGACCGGTCGACATTTTTTCATCTGATTTTGACTAAATATGATTTAAAGTAGTATATTTAAGATGTTTTGACCACTTTTAGTGCAAAAATGTCAAATTTCACATTTTTTTAAAAAAGGGGGGATGAATTATCAATTTCTTTATTTCTAATATAGGAGACCCTTAAATGGTTTAAATGTGTTGGAATAGTGTCATTAAGTTGATTTGACCTTGAAAAGTCATTCAAGGTCATACGGTTACTCCGTATCTAAGACCGGTATAGATTTCCTAAAAATCCATTCGCGTCCAATATTTTAGCAATTTTTTCTCATTTCTTGGCTTTAACAGATATAAAAGACCTTGGACAACACTTAAGCACTAAAACATGACTAAAATATCAATAATTATATAAAATATTGATCTGTATATGTTGTTACCCTTAAAATTGCATTTTGGTTAATTTGACCTTGACCTTTGACCTTGAATTTTGACATTTTTGGATCTAACATATGTCACCTAAGTTCAATGGTGAAAGTTCCAAGTCTTTATGACCAACGGGTTAAAAGATAAAAATTTTGACGTGTCGCGACACTTTTCGACTCTTAAACGCGTAAACAGGAAGTGGTTTGAAATTGAATAAATTAGCCCTTCATCATGTTGATTAGTCCCTTATCACATTGCATGCCTTAGTTTTTTTATTCTTATTGTAGTTTAGGAGGAGAAGAAGACACAAACTTTACGGTGTTAGGGGAGATAACTCTGTAACGATAAATAGTTCGCTTTCGCAGGGTCAATTGCGAAGAGTTTTTTTATGACCGATATACTACCTTAAGTTTCAAAATGATATGTCGCGAAACAAAAAATATATTGGGGCGGCGGATGAAAAATAATAATAATAATAATAATAATAATCAGAAGAATTGCTAGAAGGTCTTTACGACCGTAGTCGTGAAAGACCTTAATAAGGACCGGTCGACATTTTTTCATCTGATTTTGACTAAATATGATTTAAAGTAGTATATTTAAGATGTTTTGACCACTTTTAGTGCAAAAATGTCAAATTTCACATTTTTTTAAAAAAGGGGGGATGAATTATCAATTTCTTTATTTCTAATATAGGAGACCCTTAAATGGTTTAAATGTGTTGGAATAGTGTCATTAAGTTGATTTGACCTTGAAAAGTCATTCAAGGTCATACGGTTACTCCGTATCTAAGACCGGTATAGATTTCCTAAAAATCCATTCGCGTCCAATATTTTAGCAATTTTTTCTCATTTCTTGGCTTTAACAGATATAAAAGACCTTGGACAACACTTAAGCACTAAAACATGACTAAAATATCAATAATTATATAAAATATTGATCTGTATATGTTGTTACCCTTAAAATTGCATTTTGGTTAATTTGACCTTGACCTTTGACCTTGAATTTTGACATTTTTGGATCTAACATATGTCACCTAAGTTCAATGGTGAAAGTTCCAAGTCTTTATGACCAACGGGTTAAAAGATAAAAATTTTGACGTGTCGCGACACTTTTCGACTCTTAAACGCGTAAACAGGAAGTGGTTTGAAATTGAATAAATTAGCCCTTCATCATGTTGATTAGTCCCTTATCACATTGCATGCCTTAGTTTTTTTATTCTTATTGTAGTTTAGGAGGAGAAGAAGACACAAACTTTACGGTGTTAGGGGAGATAACTCTGTAACGATAAATAGTTCGCTTTCGCAGGGTCAATTGCGAAGAGTTTTTTTATGACCGATATACTACCTTAAGTTTCAAAATGATATGTCGCGAAACAAAAAATATATTGGGGCGGCGGATGAAAAATAATAATAATAATAATAATAATAATCAGAAGAATTGCTAGAAGGTCTTTACGACCGTAGTCGTGAAAGACCTTAATAAGGACCGGTCGACATTTTTTCATCTGATTTTGACTAAATATGATTTAAAGTAGTATATTTAAGATGTTTTGACCACTTTTAGTGCAAAAATGTCAAATTTCACATTTTTTTAAAAAAGGGGGGATGAATTATCAATTTCTTTATTTCTAATATAGGAGACCCTTAAATGGTTTAAATGTGTTGGAATAGTGTCATTAAGTTGATTTGACCTTGAAAAGTCATTCAAGGTCATACGGTTACTCCGTATCTAAGACCGGTATAGATTTCCTAAAAATCCATTCGCGTCCAATATTTTAGCAATTTTTTCTCATTTCTTGGCTTTAACAGATATAAAAGACCTTGGACAACACTTAAGCACTAAAACATGACTAAAATATCAATAATTATATAAAATATTGATCTGTATATGTTGTTACCCTTAAAATTGCATTTTGGTTAATTTGACCTTGACCTTTGACCTTGAATTTTGACATTTTTGGATCTAACATATGTCACCTAAGTTCAATGGTGAAAGTTCCAAGTCTTTATGACCAACGGGTTAAAAGATAAAAATTTTGACGTGTCGCGACACTTTTCGACTCTTAAACGCGTAAACAGGAAGTGGTTTGAAATTGAATAAATTAGCCCTTCATCATGTTGATTAGTCCCTTATCACATTGCATGCCTTAGTTTTTTTATTCTTATTGTAGTTTAGGAGGAGAAGAAGACACAAACTTTACGGTGTTAGGGGAGATAACTCTGTAACGATAAATAGTTCGCTTTCGCAGGGTCAATTGCGAAGAGTTTTTTTATGACCGATATACTACCTTAAGTTTCAAAATGATATGTCGCGAAACAAAAAATATATTGGGGCGGCGGATGAAAAATAATAATAATAATAATAATAATAATCAGAAGAATTGCTAGAAGGTCTTTACGACCGTAGTCGTGAAAGACCTTAATAAGGACCGGTCGACATTTTTTCATCTGATTTTGACTAAATATGATTTAAAGTAGTATATTTAAGATGTTTTGACCACTTTTAGTGCAAAAATGTCAAATTTCACATTTTTTTAAAAAAGGGGGGATGAATTATCAATTTCTTTATTTCTAATATAGGAGACCCTTAAATGGTTTAAATGTGTTGGAATAGTGTCATTAAGTTGATTTGACCTTGAAAAGTCATTCAAGGTCATACGGTTACTCCGTATCTAAGACCGGTATAGATTTCCTAAAAATCCATTCGCGTCCAATATTTTAGCAATTTTTTCTCATTTCTTGGCTTTAACAGATATAAAAGACCTTGGACAACACTTAAGCACTAAAACATGACTAAAATATCAATAATTATATAAAATATTGATCTGTATATGTTGTTACCCTTAAAATTGCATTTTGGTTAATTTGACCTTGACCTTTGACCTTGAATTTTGACATTTTTGGATCTAACATATGTCACCTAAGTTCAATGGTGAAAGTTCCAAGTCTTTATGACCAACGGGTTAAAAGATAAAAATTTTGACGTGTCGCGACACTTTTCGACTCTTAAACGCGTAAACAGGAAGTGGTTTGAAATTGAATAAATTAGCCCTTCATCATGTTGATTAGTCCCTTATCACATTGCATGCCTTAGTTTTTTTATTCTTATTGTAGTTTAGGAGGAGAAGAAGACACAAACTTTACGGTGTTAGGGGAGATAACTCTGTAACGATAAATAGTTCGCTTTCGCAGGGTCAATTGCGAAGAGTTTTTTTATGACCGATATACTACCTTAAGTTTCAAAATGATATGTCGCGAAACAAAAAATATATTGGGGCGGCGGATGAAAAATAATAATAATAATAATAATAATAATCAGAAGAATTGCTAGAAGGTCTTTACGACCGTAGTCGTGAAAGACCTTAATAAGGACCGGTCGACATTTTTTCATCTGATTTTGACTAAATATGATTTAAAGTAGTATATTTAAGATGTTTTGACCACTTTTAGTGCAAAAATGTCAAATTTCACATTTTTTTAAAAAAGGGGGGATGAATTATCAATTTCTTTATTTCTAATATAGGAGACCCTTAAATGGTTTAAATGTGTTGGAATAGTGTCATTAAGTTGATTTGACCTTGAAAAGTCATTCAAGGTCATACGGTTACTCCGTATCTAAGACCGGTATAGATTTCCTAAAAATCCATTCGCGTCCAATATTTTAGCAATTTTTTCTCATTTCTTGGCTTTAACAGATATAAAAGACCTTGGACAACACTTAAGCACTAAAACATGACTAAAATATCAATAATTATATAAAATATTGATCTGTATATGTTGTTACCCTTAAAATTGCATTTTGGTTAATTTGACCTTGACCTTTGACCTTGAATTTTGACATTTTTGGATCTAACATATGTCACCTAAGTTCAATGGTGAAAGTTCCAAGTCTTTATGACCAACGGGTTAAAAGATAAAAATTTTGACGTGTCGCGACACTTTTCGACTCTTAAACGCGTAAACAGGAAGTGGTTTGAAATTGAATAAATTAGCCCTTCATCATGTTGATTAGTCCCTTATCACATTGCATGCCTTAGTTTTTTTATTCTTATTGTAGTTTAGGAGGAGAAGAAGACACAAACTTTACGGTGTTAGGGGAGATAACTCTGTAACGATAAATAGTTCGCTTTCGCAGGGTCAATTGCGAAGAGTTTTTTTATGACCGATATACTACCTTAAGTTTCAAAATGATATGTCGCGAAACAAAAAATATATTGGGGCGGCGGATGAAAAATAATAATAATAATAATAATAATAATCAGAAGAATTGCTAGAAGGTCTTTACGACCGTAGTCGTGAAAGACCTTAATAAGGACCGGTCGACATTTTTTCATCTGATTTTGACTAAATATGATTTAAAGTAGTATATTTAAGATGTTTTGACCACTTTTAGTGCAAAAATGTCAAATTTCACATTTTTTTAAAAAAGGGGGGATGAATTATCAATTTCTTTATTTCTAATATAGGAGACCCTTAAATGGTTTAAATGTGTTGGAATAGTGTCATTAAGTTGATTTGACCTTGAAAAGTCATTCAAGGTCATACGGTTACTCCGTATCTAAGACCGGTATAGATTTCCTAAAAATCCATTCGCGTCCAATATTTTAGCAATTTTTTCTCATTTCTTGGCTTTAACAGATATAAAAGACCTTGGACAACACTTAAGCACTAAAACATGACTAAAATATCAATAATTATATAAAATATTGATCTGTATATGTTGTTACCCTTAAAATTGCATTTTGGTTAATTTGACCTTGACCTTTGACCTTGAATTTTGACATTTTTGGATCTAACA
The DNA here is from genome assembly GCA_963971305.1 of Arcuatula senhousia. Classification (NCBI taxonomy): domain Eukaryota; kingdom Metazoa; phylum Mollusca; class Bivalvia; order Mytilida; family Mytilidae; genus Arcuatula; species Arcuatula senhousia. The sequence continues at coordinate 35,974,044 of OZ020308.1, forward strand.
TATGTCACCTAAGTTCAATGGTGAAAGTTCCAAGTCTTTATGACCAACGGGTTAAAAGATAAAAATTTTGACGTGTCGCGACACTTTTCGACTCTTAAACGCGTAAACAGGAAGTGGTTTGAAATTGAATAAATTAGCCCTTCATCATGTTGATTAGTCCCTTATCACATTGCATGCCTTAGTTTTTTTATTCTTATTGTAGTTTAGGAGGAGAAGAAGACACAAACTTTACGGTGTTAGGGGAGATAACTCTGTAACGATAAATAGTTCGCTTTCGCAGGGTCAATTGCGAAGAGTTTTTTTATGACCGATATACTACCTTAAGTTTCAAAATGATATGTCGCGAAACAAAAAATATATTGGGGCGGCGGATGAAAAATAATAATAATAATAATAATAATAATCAGAAGAATTGCTAGAAGGTCTTTACGACCGTAGTCGTGAAAGACCTTAATAAGGACCGGTCGACATTTTTTCATCTGATTTTGACTAAATATGATTTAAAGTAGTATATTTAAGATGTTTTGACCACTTTTAGTGCAAAAATGTCAAATTTCACATTTTTTTAAAAAAGGGGGGATGAATTATCAATTTCTTTATTTCTAATATAGGAGACCCTTAAATGGTTTAAATGTGTTGGAATAGTGTCATTAAGTTGATTTGACCTTGAAAAGTCATTCAAGGTCATACGGTTACTCCGTATCTAAGACCGGTATAGATTTCCTAAAAATCCATTCGCGTCCAATATTTTAGCAATTTTTTCTCATTTCTTGGCTTTAACAGATATAAAAGACCTTGGACAACACTTAAGCACTAAAACATGACTAAAATATCAATAATTATATAAAATATTGATCTGTATATGTTGTTACCCTTAAAATTGCATTTTGGTTAATTTGACCTTGACCTTTGACCTTGAATTTTGACATTTTTGGATCTAACATATGTCACCTAAGTTCAATGGTGAAAGTTCCAAGTCTTTATGACCAACGGGTTAAAAGATAAAAATTTTGACGTGTCGCGACACTTTTCGACTCTTAAACGCGTAAACAGGAAGTGGTTTGAAATTGAATAAATTAGCCCTTCATCATGTTGATTAGTCCCTTATCACATTGCATGCCTTAGTTTTTTTATTCTTATTGTAGTTTAGGAGGAGAAGAAGACACAAACTTTACGGTGTTAGGGGAGATAACTCTGTAACGATAAATAGTTCGCTTTCGCAGGGTCAATTGCGAAGAGTTTTTTTATGACCGATATACTACCTTAAGTTTCAAAATGATATGTCGCGAAACAAAAAATATATTGGGGCGGCGGATGAAAAATAATAATAATAATAATAATAATAATCAGAAGAATTGCTAGAAGGTCTTTACGACCGTAGTCGTGAAAGACCTTAATAATCAGAAGAAATACAATAAGGTCTTCCCTTGGAAAGGGAAAGACCTTAAAAAAGAGGGCAGATGGGACTTTTTCTTGGTTTTTAGGGTTGATATCATCTAATTATGGTCAACTAAGGTGAATTTACCCAAAAATAACATTTTTTTGTCAAAAATGGCAAATTTCCAAATTTTCAAAAAAAGGGGGCGTGGCATGTCAACTTCCTTATTTCTGACATTTGAACAGTTTTAATCATTGAAACTGGATGGAATAGTGAAAGTAAGTTGATTTGACCTTGACAAATGTTTCAAGGTCATACAATGGCTAAGTATGGTGATACGGTCTAATTTTCACAAAAATCCATGTCGTGACACCATTTTTCAATATTTTTTCAAAATTTTTTTTGTGTTCAACTAAGAAGATATAATCACATCATATAATGGAAAAAAAATTCTAAAAAGGGTTACATTTTATTTGAGCTATTTCGCAATGAAAAAAGACTCATTTTTTGAAAATTTACAAATGATGACCTTGACCTTTGACTTTGACCTAATTTTGATCCTTAGGGGTCAATGACCTTGTATACCAAGTTTCATTGAAATATCTTAAGAAATGTTGATTTTAGAATTTTAATGCTAAAAAAGTCAAAGTTTAAAGGGGAATAACTCCTGTATTGGTAAATATACCAATATGAAAATTGACCCTGCACAAGTTCAAGAGTTACTCTTCTGAATGCAAAAGGAATAAAGTTGGTACCTCTTATGGTTTAGGAGGAGAAGATTCCACAAACTTTAGAGCTAAAAGGGGCATAACTCTTATATGTAAAATGGTACGGTACCCAAGTGTTTTTTCTGAAACGACAAACATAGACCGATAAAGTATACCAAGTATCATTGCGACATGTCGCGTACTTCTCAAAGTTGAAATTTGGCGAAACGGCGGAAGAAAGAAAATAATAATAATAATCAGAAGAAATACAATAAGGTCTTCCCTTGGAAAGGGAAAGACCTTAAAAAAGAGGGCAGATGGGACTTTTTCTTGGTTTTTAGGGTTGATATCATCTAATTATGGTCAACTAAGGTGAATTTACCCAAAAATAACATTTTTTTGTCAAAAATGGCAAATTTCCAAATTTTCAAAAAAAGGGGGCGTGGCATGTCAACTTCCTTATTTCTGACATTTGAACAGTTTTAATCATTGAAACTGGATGGAATAGTGAAAGTAAGTTGATTTGACCTTGACAAATGTTTCAAGGTCATACAATGGCTAAGTATGGTGATACGGTCTAATTTTCACAAAAATCCATGTCGTGACACCATTTTTCAATATTTTTTCAAAATTTTTTTTGTGTTCAACTAAGAAGATATAATCACATCATATAATGGAAAAAAAATTCTAAAAAGGGTTACATTTTATTTGAGCTATTTCGCAATGAAAAAAGACTCATTTTTTGAAAATTTACAAATGATGACCTTGACCTTTGACTTTGACCTAATTTTGATCCTTAGGGGTCAATGACCTTGTATACCAAGTTTCATTGAAATATCTTAAGAAATGTTGATTTTAGAATTTTAATGCTAAAAAAGTCAAAGTTTAAAGGGGAATAACTCCTGTATTGGTAAATATACCAATATGAAAATTGACCCTGCACAAGTTCAAGAGTTACTCTTCTGAATGCAAAAGGAATAAAGTTGGTACCTCTTATGGTTTAGGAGGAGAAGATTCCACAAACTTTAGAGCTAAAAGGGGCATAACTCTTATATGTAAAATGGTACGGTACCCAAGTGTTTTTTCTGAAACGACAAACATAGACCGATAAAGTATACCAAGTATCATTGCGACATGTCGCGTACTTCTCAAAGTTGAAATTTGGCGAAACGGCGGAAGAAAGAAAATAATAATAATAATCAGAAGAAATACAATAAGGTCTTCTCTTGGAAAGGGAAAGACCTTAAAAAAGAGGGCAGATGGGACTTTTTCTTGGTTTTTAGGGTTGATATCATCTAATTATGGTCAACTAAGGTGAATTTACCCAAAAATAACATTTTTTTGTCAAAAATGGCAAATTTCCAAATTTTCAAAAAAAGGGGGCGTGGCATGTCAACTTCCTTATTTCTGACATTTGAACAGTTTTAATCATTGAAACAGGATGGAATAGTGAAAGTAAGTTGATTTGACCTTGACAAATGTTTCAAGGTCATACAATGGCTAAGTATGGTGATACGGTCTAATTTTCACAAAAATCCATGTCGTGACACCATTTTTCAATATTTTTTCAAAATTTTTTTTGTGTTCAACTAAGAAGATATAATCACATCATATAATGGAAAAAAAATTCTAAAAAGGGTTACATTTTATTTGAGCTATTTCGCAATGAAAAAAGACTCATTTTTTGAAAATTTACAAATGATGACCTTGACCTTTGACTTTGACCTAATTTTGATCCTTAGGGGTCAATGACCTTGTATACCAAGTTTCATTGAAATATCTTAAGAAATGTTGATTTTAGAATTTTAATGCTAAAAAAGTCAAAGTTTAAAGGGGAATAACTCCTGTATTGGTAAATATACCAATATGAAAATTGACCCTGCACAAGTTCAAGAGTTACTCTTCTGAATGCAAAAGGAATAAAGTTGGTACCTCTTATGGTTTAGGAGGAGAAGATTCCACAAACTTTAGAGCTAAAAGGGGCATAACTCTTATATGTAAAATGGTACGGTACCCAAGTGTTTTTTCTGAAACGACAAACATAGACCGATAAAGTATACCAAGTATCATTGCGACATGTCGCGTACTTCTCAAAGTTGAAATTTGGCGAAACGGCGGAAGAAAGAAAATAATAATAATAATCAGAAGAAATACAATAAGGTCTTCCCTTGGAAAGGGAAAGACCTTAAAAAAGAGGGCAGATGGGACTTTTTCTTGGTTTTTAGGGTTGATATCATCTAATTATGGTCAACTAAGGTGAATTTACCCAAAAATAACATTTTTTTGTCAAAAATGGCAAATTTCCAAATTTTCAAAAAAAGGGGGCGTGGCATGTCAACTTCCTTATTTCTGACATTTGAACAGTTTTAATCATTGAAACAGGATGGAATAGTGAAAGTAAGTTGATTTGACCTTGACAAATGTTTCAAGGTCATACAATGGCTAAGTATGGTGATACGGTCTAATTTTCACAAAAATCCATGTCGTGACACCATTTTTCAATATTTTTTCAAAATTTTTTTTGTGTTCAACTAAGAAGATATAATCACATCATATAATGGAAAAAAAATTCTAAAAAGGGTTACATTTTATTTGAGCTATTTCGCAATGAAAAAAGACTCATTTTTTGAAAATTTACAAATGATGACCTTGACCTTTGACTTTGACCTAATTTTGATCCTTAGGGGTCAATGACCTTGTATACCAAGTTTCATTGAAATATCTTAAGAAATGTTGATTTTAGAATTTTAATGCTAAAAAAGTCAAAGTTTAAAGGGGAATAACTCCTGTATTGGTAAATATACCAATATGAAAATTGACCCTGCACAAGTTCAAGAGTTACTCTTCTGAATGCAAAAGGAATAAAGTTGGTACCTCTTATGGTTTAGGAGGAGAAGATTCCACAAACTTTAGAGCTAAAAGGGGCATAACTCTTATATGTAAAATGGTACGGTACCCAAGTGTTTTTTCTGAAACGACAAACATAGACCGATAAAGTATACCAAGTATCATTGCGACATGTCGCGTACTTCTCAAAGTTGAAATTTGGCGAAACGGCGGAAGAAAGAAAATAATAATAATAATCAGAAGAAATACAATAAGGTCTTCCCTTGGAAAGGGAAAGACCTTAAAAAAGAGGGCAGATGGGACTTTTTCTTGGTTTTTAGGGTTGATATCATCTAATTATGGTCAACTAAGGTGAATTTACCCAAAAATAACATTTTTTTGTCAAAAATGGCAAATTTCCAAATTTTCAAAAAAAGGGGGCGTGGCATGTCAACTTCCTTATTTCTGACATTTGAACAGTTTTAATCATTGAAACAGGATGGAATAGTGAAAGTAAGTTGATTTGACCTTGACAAATGTTTCAAGGTCATACAATGGCTAAGTATGGTGATACGGTCTAATTTTCACAAAAATCCATGTCGTGACACCATTTTTCAATATTTTTTCAAAATTTTTTTTGTGTTCAACTAAGAAGATATAATCACATCATATAATGGAAAAAAAATTCTAAAAAGGGTTACATTTTATTTGAGCTATTTCGCAATGAAAAAAGACTCATTTTTTGAAAATTTACAAATGATGACCTTGACCTTTGACTTTGACCTAATTTTGATCCTTAGGGGTCAATGACCTTGTATACCAAGTTTCATTGAAATATCTTAAGAAATGTTGATTTTAGAATTTTAATGCTAAAAAAGTCAAAGTTTAAAGGGGAATAACTCCTGTATTGGTAAATATACCAATATGAAAATTGACCCTGCACAAGTTCAAGAGTTACTCTTCTGAATGCAAAAGGAATAAAGTTGGTACCTCTTATGGTTTAGGAGGAGAAGATTCCACAAACTTTAGAGCTAAAAGGGGCATAACTCTTATATGTAAAATGGTACGGTACCCAAGTGTTTTTTCTGAAACGACAAACATAGACCGATAAAGTATACCAAGTATCATTGCGACATGTCGCGTACTTCTCAAAGTTGAAATTTGGCGAAACGGCGGAAGAAAGAAAATAATAATAATAATCAGAAGAAATACAATAAGGTCTTCCCTTGGAAAGGGAAAGACCTTAAAAAAGAGGGCAGATGGGACTTTTTCTTGGTTTTTAGGGTTGATATCATCTAATTATGGTCAACTAAGGTGAATTTACCCAAAAATAACATTTTTTTGTCAAAAATGGCAAATTTCCAAATTTTCAAAAAAAGGGGGCGTGGCATGTCAACTTCCTTATTTCTGACATTTGAACAGTTTTAATCATTGAAACAGGATGGAATAGTGAAAGTAAGTTGATTTGACCTTGACAAATGTTTCAAGGTCATACAATGGCTAAGTATGGTGATACGGTCTAATTTTCACAAAAATCCATGTCGTGACACCATTTTTCAATATTTTTTCAAAATTTTTTTTGTGTTCAACTAAGAAGATATAATCACATCATATAATGGAAAAAAAATTCTAAAAAGGGTTACATTTTATTTGAGCTATTTCGCAATGAAAAAAGACTCATTTTTTGAAAATTTACAAATGATGACCTTGACCTTTGACTTTGACCTAATTTTGATCCTTAGGGGTCAATGACCTTGTATACCAAGTTTCATTGAAATATCTTAAGAAATGTTGATTTTAGAATTTTAATGCTAAAAAAGTCAAAGTTTAAAGGGGAATAACTCCTGTATTGGTAAATATACCAATATGAAAATTGACCCTGCACAAGTTCAAGAGTTACTCTTCTGAATGCAAAAGGAATAAAGTTGGTACCTCTTATGGTTTAGGAGGAGAAGATTCCACAAACTTTAGAGCTAAAAGGGGCATAACTCTTATATGTAAAATGGTACGGTACCCAAGTGTTTTTTCTGAAACGACAAACATAGACCGATAAAGTATACCAAGTATCATTGCGACATGTCGCGTACTTCTCAAAGTTGAAATTTGGCGAAACGGCGGAAGAAAGAAAATAATAATAATAATCAGAAGAAATACAATAAGGTCTTCCCTTGGAAAGGGAAAGACCTTAAAAAAGAGGGCAGATGGGACTTTTTCTTGGTTTTTAGGGTTGATATCATCTAATTATGGTCAACTAAGGTGAATTTACCCAAAAATAACATTTTTTTGTCAAAAATGGCAAATTTCCAAATTTTCAAAAAAAGGGGGCGTGGCATGTCAACTTCCTTATTTCTGACATTTGAACAGTTTTAATCATTGAAACAGGATGGAATAGTGAAAGTAAGTTGATTTGACCTTGACAAATGTTTCAAGGTCATACAATGGCTAAGTATGGTGATACGGTCTAATTTTCACAAAAATCCATGTCGTGACACCATTTTTCAATATTTTTTCAAAATTTTTTTTGTGTTCAACTAAGAAGATATAATCACATCATATAATGGAAAAAAAATTCTAAAAAGGGTTACATTTTATTTGAGCTATTTCGCAATGAAAAAAGACTCATTTTTTGAAAATTTACAAATGATGACCTTGACCTTTGACTTTGACCTAATTTTGATCCTTAGGGGTCAATGACCTTGTATACCAAGTTTCATTGAAATATCTTAAGAAATGTTGATTTTAGAATTTTAATGCTAAAAAAGTCAAAGTTTAAAGGGGAATAACTCCTGTATTGGTAAATATACCAATATGAAAATTGACCCTGCACAAGTTCAAGAGTTACTCTTCTGAATGCAAAAGGAATAAAGTTGGTACCTCTTATGGTTTAGGAGGAGAAGATTCCACAAACTTTAGAGCTAAAAGGGGCATAACTCTTATATGTAAAATGGTACGGTACCCAAGTGTTTTTTCTGAAACGACAAACATAGACCGATAAAGTATACCAAGTATCATTGCGACATGTCGCGTACTTCTCAAAGTTGAAATTTGGCGAAACGGCGGAAGAAAGAAAATAATAATAATAATCAGAAGAAATACAATAAGGTCTTCCCTTGGAAAGGGAAAGACCTTAATAATAATCAGAAGAAATACAATAAGGTCTTCCCTTGGAAAGGGAAAGACCTTAAAAAAGAGGGCAGATGGGACTTTTTCTTGGTTTTTAGGGTTGATATCATCTAATTATGGTCAACTAAGGTGAATTTACCCAAAAATAACATTTTTTTGTCAAAAATGGCAAATTTCCAAATTTTCAAAAAAAGGGGGCGTGGCATGTCAACTTCCTTATTTCTGACATTTGAACAGTTTTAATCATTGAAACAGGATGGAATAGTGAAAGTAAGTTGATTTGACCTTGACAAATGTTTCAAGGTCATACAATGGCTAAGTATGGTGATACGGTCTAATTTTCACAAAAATCCATGTCGTGACACCATTTTTCAATATTTTTTCAAAATTTTTTTTGTGTTCAACTAAGAAGATATAATCACATCATATAATGGAAAAAAAATTCTAAAAAGGGTTACATTTTATTTGAGCTATTTCGCAATGAAAAAAGACTCATTTTTTGAAAATTTACAAATGATGACCTTGACCTTTGACTTTGACCTAATTTTGATCCTTAGGGGTCAATGACCTTGTATACCAAGTTTCATTGAAATATCTTAAGAAATGTTGATTTTAGAATTTTAATGCTAAAAAAGTCAAAGTTTAAAGGGGAATAACTCCTGTATTGGTAAATATACCAATATGAAAATTGACCCTGCACAAGTTCAAGAGTTACTCTTCTGAATGCAAAAGGAATAAAGTTGGTACCTCTTATGGTTTAGGAGGAGAAGATTCCACAAACTTTAGAGCTAAAAGGGGCATAACTCTTATATGTAAAATGGTACGGTACCCAAGTGTTTTTTCTGAAACGACAAACATAGACCGATAAAGTATACCAAGTATCATTGCGACATGTCGCATACTTCTCAAAGTTGAAATTTGGCGAAACGGCGGAAGAAAGAAAATAATAATAATAATCAGAAGAAATACAATAAGGTCTTCCCTTGGAAAGGGAAAGACCTTAAAAAAGAGGGCAGATGGGACTTTTTCTTGGTTTTTAGGGTTGATATCATCTAATTATGGTCAACTAAGGTGAATTTACCCAAAAATAACATTTTTTTGTCAAAAATGGCAAATTTCCAAATTTTCAAAAAAAGGGGGCGTGGCATGTCAACTTCCTTATTTCTGACATTTGAACAGTTTTAATCATTGAAACAGGATGGAATAGTGAAAGTAAGTTGATTTGACCTTGACAAATGTTTCAAGGTCATACAATGGCTAAGTATGGTGATACGGTCTAATTTTCACAAAAATCCATGTCGTGACACCATTTTTCAATATTTTTTCAAAATTTTTTTTGTGTTCAACTAAGAAGATATAATCACATCATATAATGGAAAAAAAATTCTAAAAAGGGTTACATTTTATTTGAGCTATTTCGCAATGAAAAAAGACTCATTTTTTGAAAATTTACAAATGATGACCTTGACCTTTGACTTTGACCTAATTTTGATCCTTAGGGGTCAATGACCTTGTATACCAAGTTTCATTGAAATATCTTAAGAAATGTTGATTTTAGAATTTTAATGCTAAAAAAGTCAAAGTTTAAAGGGGAATAACTCCTGTATTGGTAAATATACCAATATGAAAATTGACCCTGCACAAGTTCAAGAGTTACTCTTCTGAATGCAAAAGGAATAAAGTTGGTACCTCTTATGGTTTAGGAGGAGAAGATTCCACAAACTTTAGAGCTAAAAGGGGCATAACTCTTATATGTAAAATGGAACGGTACCCAAGTGTTTTTTCTGAAACGACAAACATAGACCGATAAAGTATACCAAGTATCATTGCGACATGTCGCGTACTTCTCAAAGTTGAAATTTGGCGAAACGGCGGAAGAAAGAAAATAATAATAATAATCAGAAGAAATACAATAAGGTCTTCCCTTGGAAAGGGAAAGACCTTAAAAAAGAGGGCAGATGGGACTTTTTCTTGGTTTTTAGGGTTGATATCATCTAATTATGGTCAACTAAGGTGAATTTACCCAAAAATAACATTTTTTTGTCAAAAATGGCAAATTTCCAAATTTTCAAAAAAAGGGGGCGTGGCATGTCAACTTCCTTATTTCTGACATTTGAACAGTTTTAATCATTGAAACAGGATGGAATAGTGAAAGTAAGTTGATTTGACCTTGACAAATGTTTCAAGGTCATACAATGGCTAAGTATGGTGATACGGTCTAATTTTCACAAAAATCCATGTCGTGACACCATTTTTCAATATTTTTTCAAAATTTTTTTTGTGTTCAACTAAGAAGATATAATCACATCATATAATGGAAAAAAAATTCTAAAAAGGGTTACATTTTATTTGAGCTATTTCGCAATGAAAAAAGACTCATTTTTTGAAAATTTACAAATGATGACCTTGACCTTTGACTTTGACCTAATTTTGATCCTTAGGGGTCAATGACCTTGTATACCAAGTTTCATTGAAATATCTTAAGAAATGTTGATTTTAGAATTTTAATGCTAAAAAAGTCAAAGTTTAAAGGGGAATAACTCCTGTATTGGTAAATATACCAATATGAAAATTGACCCTGCACAAGTTCAAGAGTTACTCTTCTGAATGCAAAAGGAATAAAGTTGGTACCTCTTATGGTTTAGGAGGAGAAGATTCCACAAACTTTAGAGCTAAAAGGGGCATAACTCTTATATGTAAAATGGTACGGTACCCAAGTGTTTTTTCTGAAACGACAAACATAGACCGATAAAGTATACCAAGTATCATTGCGACATGTCGCGTACTTCTCAAAGTTGAAATTTGGCGAAACGGCGGAAGAAAGAAAATAATAATAATAATCAGAAGAAATACAATAAGGTCTTCCCTTGGAAAGGGAAAGACCTTAAAAAAGAGGGCAGATGGGACTTTTTCTTGGTTTTTAGGGTTGATATCATCTAATTATGGTCAACTAAGGTGAATTTACCCAAAAATAACATTTTTTTGTCAAAAATGGCAAATTTCCAAATTTTCAAAAAAAGGGGGCGTGGCATGTCAACTTCCTTATTTCTGACATTTGAACAGTTTTAATCATTGAAACAGGATGGAATAGTGAAAGTAAGTTGATTTGACCTTGACAAATGTTTCAAGGTCATACAATGGCTAAGTATGGTGATACGGTCTAATTTTCACAAAAATCCATGTCGTGACACCATTTTTCAATATTTTTTCAAAATTTTTTTTGTGTTCAACTAAGAAGATATAATCACATCATATAATGGAAAAAAAATTCTAAAAAGGGTTACATTTTATTTGAGCTATTTCGCAATGAAAAAAGACTCATTTTTTGAAAATTTACAAATGATGACCTTGACCTTTGACTTTGACCTAATTTTGATCCTTAGGGGTCAATGACCTTGTATACCAAGTTTCATTGAAATATCTTAAGAAATGTTGATTTTAGAATTTTAATGCTAAAAAAGTCAAAGTTTAAAGGGGAATAACTCCTGTATTGGTAAATATACCAATATGAAAATTGACCCTGCACAAGTTCAAGAGTTACTCTTCTGAATGCAAAAGGAATAAAGTTGGTACCTCTTATGGTTTAGGAGGAGAAGATTCCACAAACTTTAGAGCTAAAAGGGGCATAACTCTTATATGTAAAATGGTACGGTACCCAAGTGTTTTTTCTGAAACGACAAACATAGACCGATAAAGTATACCAAGTATCATTGCGACATGTCGCGTACTTCTCAAAGTTGAAATTTGGCGAAACGGCGGAAGAAAGAAAATAATAATAATAATCAGAAGAAATACAATAAGGTCTTCCCTTGGAAAGGGAAAGACCTTAAAAAAGAGGGCAGATGGGACTTTTTCTTGGTTTTTAGGGTTGATATCATCTAATTATGGTCAACTAAGGTGAATTTACCCAAAAATAACATTTTTTTGTCAAAAATGGCAAATTTCCAAATTTTCAAAAAAAGGGGGCGTGGCATGTCAACTTCCTTATTTCTGACATTTGAACAGTTTTAATCATTGAAACAGGATGGAATAGTGAAAGTAAGTTGATTTGACCTTGACAAATGTTTCAAGGTCATACAATGGCTAAGTATGGTGATACGGTCTAATTTTCACAAAAATCCATGTCGTGACACCATTTTTCAATATTTTTTCAAAATTTTTTTTGTGTTCAACTAAGAAGATATAATCACATCATATAATGGAAAAAAAATTCTAAAAAGGGTTACATTTTATTTGAGCTATTTCGCAATGAAAAAAGACTCATTTTTTGAAAATTTACAAATGATGACCTTGACCTTTGACTTTGACCTAATTTTGATCCTTAGGGGTCAATGACCTTGTATACCAAGTTTCATTGAAATATCTTAAGAAATGTTGATTTTAGAATTTTAATGCTAAAAAAGTCAAAGTTTAAAGGGGAATAACTCCTGTATTGGTAAATATACCAATATGAAAATTGACCCTGCACAAGTTCAAGAGTTACTCTTCTGAATGCAAAAGGAATAAAGTTGGTACCTCTTATGGTTTAGGAGGAGAAGATTCCACAAACTTTAGAGCTAAAAGGGGCATAACTCTTATATGTAAAATGGTACGGTACCCAAGTGTTTTTTCTGAAACGACAAACATAGACCGATAAAGTATACCAAGTATCATTGCGACATGTCGTGTACTTCTCAAAGTTGAAATTTGGCGAAACGGCGGAAGAAAGAAAATAATAATAATAATCAGAAGAAATACAATAAGGTCTTCCCTTGGAAAGGGAAAGACCTTAAAAAAGAGGGCAGATGGGACTTTTTCTTGGTTTTTAGGGTTGATATCATCTAATTATGGTCAACTAAGGTGAATTTACCCAAAAATAACATTTTTTTGTCAAAAATGGCAAATTTCCAAATTTTCAAAAAAGGGGGCGTGGCATGTCAACTTCCTTATTTCTGACATTTGAACAGTTTTAATCATTGAAACAGGATGGAATAGTGAAAGTAAGTTGATTTGACCTTGACAAATGTTTCAAGGTCATACAATGGCTAAGTATGGTGATACGGTCTAATTTTCACAAAAATCCATGTCGTGACACCATTTTTCAATATTTTTTCAAAATTTTTTTTGTGTTCAACTAAGAAGATATAATCACATCATATAATGGAAAAAAAATTCTAAAAAGGGTTACATTTTATTTGAGCTATTTCGCAATGAAAAAAGACTCATTTTTTGAAAATTTACAAATGATGACCTTGACCTTTGACTTTGACCTAATTTTGATCCTTAGGGGTCAATGACCTTGTATACCAAGTTTCATTGAAATATCTTAAGAAATGTTGATTTTAGAATTTTAATGCTAAAAAAGTCAAAGTTTAAAGGGGAATAACTCCTGTATTGGTAAATATACCAATATGAAAATTGACCCTGCACAAGTTCAAGAGTTACTCTTCTGAATGCAAAAGGAATAAAGTTGGTACCTCTTATGGTTTAGGAGGAGAAGATTCCACAAACTTTAGAGCTAAAAGGGGCATAACTCTTATATGTAAAATGGTACGGTACCCAAGTGTTTTTTCTGAAACGACAAACATAGACCGATAAAGTATACCAAGTATCATTGCGACATGTCGCGTACTTCTCAAAGTTGAAATTTGGCGAAACGGCGGAAGAAAGAAAATAATAATAATAATCAGAAGAAATACAATAAGGTCTTCCCTTGGAAAGGGAAAGACCTTAAAAAAGAGGGCAGATGGGACTTTTTCTTGGTTTTTAGGGTTGATATCATCTAATTATGGTCAACTAAGGTGAATTTACCCAAAAATAACATTTTTTTGTCAAAAATGGCAAATTTCCAAATTTTCAAAAAAAGGGGGCGTGGCATGTCAACTTCCTTATTTCTGACATTTGAACAGTTTTAATCATTGAAACAGGATGGAATAGTGAAAGTAAGTTGATTTGACCTTGACAAATGTTTCAAGGTCATACAATGGCTAAGTATGGTGATACGGTCTAATTTTCACAAAAATCCATGTCGTGACACCATTTTTCAATATTTTTTCAAAATTTTTTTTGTGTTCAACTAAGAAGATATAATCACATCATATAATGGAAAAAAAATTCTAAAAAGGGTTACATTTTATTTGAGCTATTTCGCAATGAAAAAAGACTCATTTTTTGAAAATTTACAAATGATGACCTTGACCTTTGACTTTGACCTAATTTTGATCCTTAGGGGTCAATGACCTTGTATACCAAGTTTCATTGAAATATCTTAAGAAATGTTGATTTTAGAATTTTAATGCTAAAAAAGTCAAAGTTTAAAGGGGAATAACTCCTGTATTGGTAAATATACCAATATGAAAATTGACCCTGCACAAGTTCAAGAGTTACTCTTCTGAATGCAAAAGGAATAAAGTTGGTACCTCTTATGGTTTAGGAGGAGAAGATTCCACAAACTTTAGAGCTAAAAGGGGCATAACTCTTATATGTAAAATGGTACGGTACCCAAGTGTTTTTTCTGAAACGACAAACATAGACCGATAAAGTATACCAAGTATCATTGCGACATGTCGCGTACTTCTCAAAGTTGAAATTTGGCGAAACGGCGGAAGAAAGAAAATAATAATAATAATCAGAAGAAATACAATAAGGTCTTCCCTTGGAAAGGGAAAGACCTTAAAAAAGAGGGCAGATGGGACTTTTTCTTGGTTTTTAGGGTTGATATCATCTAATTATGGTCAACTAAGGTGAATTTACCCAAAAATAACATTTTTTTGTCAAAAATGGCAAATTTCCAAATTTTCAAAAAAAGGGGGCGTGGCATGTCAACTTCCTTATTTCTGACATTTGAACAGTTTTAATCATTGAAACAGGATGGAATAGTGAAAGTAAGTTGATTTGACCTTGACAAATGTTTCAAGGTCATACAATGGCTAAGTATGGTGATACGGTCTAATTTTCACAAAAATCCATGTCGTGACACCATTTTTCAATATTTTTTCAAAATTTTTTTTGTGTTCAACTAAGAAGATATAATCACATCATATAATGGAAAAAAAATTCTAAAAAGGGTTACATTTTATTTGAGCTATTTCGCAATGAAAAAAGACTCATTTTTTGAAAATTTACAAATGATGACCTTGACCTTTGACTTTGACCTAATTTTGATCCTTAGGGGTCAATGACCTTGTATACCAAGTTTCATTGAAATATCTTAAGAAATGTTGATTTTAGAATTTTAATGCTAAAAAAGTCAAAGTTTAAAGGGGAATAACTCCTGTATTGGTAAATATACCAATATGAAAATTGACCCTGCACAAGTTCAAGAGTTACTCTTCTGAATGCAAAAGGAATAAAGTTGGTACCTCTTATGGTTTAGGAGGAGAAGATTCCACAAACTTTAGAGCTAAAAGGGGCATAACTCTTATATGTAAAATGGTACGGTACCCAAGTGTTTTTTCTGAAACGACAAACATAGACCGATAAAGTATACCAAGTATCATTGCGACATGTCGCGTACTTCTCAAAGTTGAAATTTGGCGAAACGGCGGAAGAAAGAAAATAATAATAATAATCAGAAGAAATACAATAAGGTCTTCCCTTGGAAAGGGAAAGACCTTAAAAAAGAGGGCAGATGGGACTTTTTCTTGGTTTTTAGGGTTGATATCATCTAATTATGGTCAACTAAGGTGAATTTACCCAAAAATAACATTTTTTTGTCAAAAATGGCAAATTTCCAAATTTTCAAAAAAAGGGGGCGTGGCATGTCAACTTCCTTATTTCTGACATTTGAACAGTTTTAATCATTGAAACAGGATGGAATAGTGAAAGTAAGTTGATTTGACCTTGACAAATGTTTCAAGGTCATACAATGGCTAAGTATGGTGATACGGTCCAATTTTCACAAAAATCCATGTCGTGACACCATTTTTCAATATTTTTTCAAAATTTTTTTTGTGTTCAACTAAGAAGATATAATCACATCATATAATGGAAAAAAAATTCTAAAAAGGGTTACATTTTATTTGAGCTATTTCGCAATGAAAAAAGACTCATTTTTTGAAAATTTACAAATGATGACCTTGACCTTTGACTTTGACCTAATTTTGATCCTTAGGGGTCAATGACCTTGTATACCAAGTTTCATTGAAATATCTTAAGAAATGTTGATTTTAGAATTTTAATGCTAAAAAAGTCAAAGTTTAAAGGGGAATAACTCCTGTATTGGTAAATATACCAATATGAAAATTGACCCTGCACAAGTTCAAGAGTTACTCTTCTGAATGCAAAAGGAATAAAGTTGGTACCTCTTATGGTTTAGGAGGAGAAGATTCCACAAACTTTAGAGCTAAAAGGGGCATAACTCTTATATGTAAAATGGTACGGTACCCAAGTGTTTTTTCTGAAACGACAAACATAGACCGATAAAGTATACCAAGTATCATTGCGACATGTCGCGTACTTCTCAAAGTTGAAATTTGGCGAAACGGCGGAAGAAAGAAAATAATAATAATAATCAGAAGAAATACAATAAGGTCTTCCCTTGGAAAGGGAAAGACCTTAAAAAAGAGGGCAGATGGGACTTTTTCTTGGTTTTTAGGGTTGATATCATCTAATTATGGTCAACTAAGGTGAATTTACCCAAAAATAACATTTTTTTGTCAAAAATGGCAAATTTCCAAATTTTCAAAAAAAGGGGGCGTGGCATGTCAACTTCCTTATTTCTGACATTTGAACAGTTTTAATCATTGAAACAGGATGGAATAGTGAAAGTAAGTTGATTTGACCTTGACAAATGTTTCAAGGTCATACAATGGCTAAGTATGGTGATACGGTCTAATTTTCACAAAAATCCATGTCGTGACACCATTTTTCAATATTTTTTCAAAATTTTTTTTGTGTTCAACTAAGAAGATATAATCACATCATATAATGGAAAAAAAATTCTAAAAAGGGTTACATTTTATTTGAGCTATTTCGCAATGAAAAAAGACTCATTTTTTGAAAATTTACAAATGATGACCTTGACCTTTGACTTTGACCTAATTTTGATCCTTAGGGGTCAATGACCTTGTATACCAAGTTTCATTGAAATATCTTAAGAAATGTTGATTTTAGAATTTTAATGCTAAAAAAGTCAAAGTTTAAAGGGGAATAACTCCTGTATTGGTAAATATACCAATATGAAAATTGACCCTGCACAAGTTCAAGAGTTACTCTTCTGAATGCAAAAGGAATAAAGTTGGTACCTCTTATGGTTTAGGAGGAGAAGATTCCACAAACTTTAGAGCTAAAAGGGGCATAACTCTTATATGTAAAATGGTACGGTACCCAAGTGTTTTTTCTGAAACGACAAACATAGACCGATAAAGTATACCAAGTATCATTGCGACATGTCGCGTACTTCTCAAAGTTGAAATTTGGCGAAACGGCGGAAGAAAGAAAATAATAATAATAATCAGAAGAAATACAATAAGGTCTTCCCTTGGAAAGGGAAAGACCTTAAAAAAGAGGGCAGATGGGACTTTTTCTTGGTTTTTAGGGTTGATATCATCTAATTATGGTCAACTAAGGTGAATTTACCCAAAAATAACATTTTTTTGTCAAAAATGGCAAATTTCCAAATTTTCAAAAAAAGGGGGCGTGGCATGTCAACTTCCTTATTTCTGACATTTGAACAGTTTTAATCATTGAAACTGGATGGAATAGTGAAAGTAAGTTGATTTGACCTTGACAAATGTTTCAAGGTCATACAATGGCTAAGTATGGTGATACGGTCTAATTTTCACAAAAATCCATGTCGTGACACCATTTTTCAATATTTTTTCAAAATTTTTTTTGTGTTCAACTAAGAAGATATAATCACATCATATAATGGAAAAAAAATTCTAAAAAGGGTTACATTTTATTTGAGCTATTTCGCAATGAAAAAAGACTCATTTTTTGAAAATTTACAAATGATGACCTTGACCTTTGACTTTGACCTAATTTTGATCCTTAGGGGTCAATGACCTTGTATACCAAGTTTCATTGAAATATCTTAAGAAATGTTGATTTTAGAATTTTAATGCTAAAAAAGTCAAAGTTTAAAGGGGAATAACTCCTGTATTGGTAAATATACCAATATGAAAATTGACCCTGCACAAGTTCAAGAGTTACTCTTCTGAATGCAAAAGGAATAAAGTTGGTACCTCTTATGGTTTAGGAGGAGAAGATTCCACAAACTTTAGAGCTAAAAGGGGCATAACTCTTATATGTAAAATGGTACGGTACCCAAGTGTTTTTTCTGAAACGACAAACATAGACCGATAAAGTATACCAAGTATCATTGCGACATGTCGCGTACTTCTCAAAGTTGAAATTTGGCGAAACGGCGGAAGAAAGAAAATAATAATAATAATCAGAAGAAATACAATAAGGTCTTCCCTTGGAAAGGGAAAGACCTTAAAAAAGAGGGCAGATGGGACTTTTTCTTGGTTTTTAGGGTTGATATCATCTAATTATGGTCAACTAAGGTGAATTTACCCAAAAATAACATTTTTTTGTCAAAAATGGCAAATTTCCAAATTTTCAAAAAAAGGGGGCGTGGCATGTCAACTTCCTTATTTCTGACATTTGAACAGTTTTAATCATTGAAACAGGATGGAATAGTGAAAGTAAGTTGATTTGACCTTGACAAATGTTTCAAGGTCATACAATGGCTAAGTATGGTGATACGGTCTAATTTTCACAAAAATCCATGTCGTGACACCATTTTTCAATATTTTTTCAAAATTTTTTTTGTGTTCAACTAAGAAGATATAATCACATCATATAATGGAAAAAAAATTCTAAAAAGGGTTACATTTTATTTGAGCTATTTCGCAATGAAAAAAGACTCATTTTTTGAAAATTTACAAATGATGACCTTGACCTTTGACTTTGACCTAATTTTGATCCTTAGGGGTCAATGACCTTGTATACCAAGTTTCATTGAAATATCTTAAGAAATGTTGATTTTAGAATTTTAATGCTAAAAAAGTCAAAGTTTAAAGGGGAATAACTCCTGTATTGGTAAATATACCAATATGAAAATTGACCCTGCACAAGTTCAAGAGTTACTCTTCTGAATGCAAAAGGAATAAAGTTGGTACCTCTTATGGTTTAGGAGGAGAAGATTCCACAAACTTTAGAGCTAAAAGGGGCATAACTCTTATATGTAAAATGGTACGGTACCCAAGTGTTTTTTCTGAAACGACAAACATAGACCGATAAAGTATACCAAGTATCATTGCGACATGTCGCGTACTTCTCAAAGTTGAAATTTGGCGAAACGGCGGAAGAAAGAAAATAATAATAATTAAATGACAATTCTTCCGGAAGAATTGTAAGGTCTTTCCCTTTCCTAAAGTCATGCTGTTTTCGAGTGTAACGCCACATAACCTTAAAGGGGCGCTGTATAACAGTTAAGTGCTTGTTAAAAAACGCTTGTGTTTGATAGAACTATCTTTATAGCGTTCGTTAACATTTATTTTCATAATACAGGAATCAAACTTAAACATGCGGTGGGAACTATTTTTGATCGATCAAAAAACTTGTTTTATGAATATCAAAACTTGTCAAATCAAAAATCAATGCTCAGAATTATAACATTTCCATGTTTAACTGAAAAAAATAGCGGTGCTATCCAAATTGAAAGGTAAAATTTGATAAAAATAATTGAATATTTCTTAAAGTAAAAAAATGCAAAAGCAAGGATAGTAAGTAATTTTTTTTTCAGCTTTCATATGCGTCATTAAGAAATTTAAATATAAAGTAGAGAAGTAGTGATGATGGGACCATATACTGGCGCAAAAATTTATATTTATAGAAATCCATTCACACAAATAAAAAATTAAATTGCTTATAACTTATGAGAAAAAAGTTGGGTTTAAAAATATTTATTTCTATGCATGTCGTGCTTAAGTGAGACCAAATATGTCCATTTAGATATTGAAAACTGAAAGTGTTGCTTTGAAGTTTCGTTTACCTCTTACCAGTGCAAACTATTAGGCTATGTGGTACTTTTTGCATGAAAATGCCACTCACTAGAAGACATTTTGTTGTGGTTAATATATTACTACAAAAAACGTTATGCACAAGTAATAGAAAGTTAGAGGATAGACAGGGCCATCTTTTTCAGAAGAAATAAAAAGTGTATCCTTACAGGCTTTTGCTTTTTTTAGAAAAAAGCGCAATTTTGGGAACCGGGTAATTTTATACTAAAAAAGTCAAAGTTTAAAGGAGAATAACTCCTTAATTGGTCAATATATCAGTATAAAAAATATCATTGGCACAACTTCAAGAGTTACTCTTCCTATTTCAAAAGGATTGAACTTGATAACTTTTATGGGTTAAGAGGAGAAGAATAAACAAACTTTACAGCTAAAAGGGGCATAACTCTTATACGCGAAAGGGTACGGTACCCAAGTGTTTTTTCTGAAACGACAAACATTGACCGATAAAGTATACTAAGTTTCATTGCGACATGTCGCGTACTTCTCATAGTTGAAATTTAGCGAAACGGCGGAAGAAAGAAAATAATAATAATAATAATAATAATCAGAAGAAATACAATAAGGTCTTCCCTTGGAAAGGGAAAGACCTTAAAAAAGAAGGCAGATGAGACTTTTTCAGGGTTTTTAGGGTAGATATGGTTTAGTTTTGGTGAAATAAGGTATATTTATCCAAAAATAACATTATTTTGTCAAAAATGGCAAATTTTCAAATTTTCAAAAAAAGGGGGGGCAAAAGTCAACTTTTTTATTTTTGACATCTGGTGACTTTTAATGACTGAAATATGTTGAAATGGTAAAGGTAAGGTGGTTTGACCTTGAAAAAACCTCCAAGGTCATACCATGGCTAAATACAGTGATACGGTCTAAAAATCACAAAAATCCATGTCGCGACAACATTTTTTCACTTTTTTCAAAAAAATTTTCTGTGTTGGGTAGAGGGAACATAAACACACTATTTAAAGTAAAATGGGTACTGAAAAATGTTTCTCCTTATTGGACTTATTTCGCAATCAAAAAATGTTATTTTTTCACAAATCACCAAATGATGACCTTGACCTTTGACCTTGACCTTATTTTGGTCCTAAGGGGTCACTGATCCTGTATACCAAGTTTCATTGAAATATCTTAAGATTTGTTGATTTTATAATTTTATACTAAAAAAGTCAAAGTTTAAAGGAGAATAACTCCTTAATTGGTCAATATATCAGTATAAAAAATATCATTGGCACAACTTCAAGAGTTACTCTTCCTATTTCAAAAGGATTGAACTTGATAACTTTTATGGGTTAAGAGGAGAAGAATAAACAAACTTTACAGCTAAAAGGGGCATAACTCTTATACGCGAAAGGGTACGGTACCCAAGTGTTTTTTCTGAAACGACAAACATTGACCGATAAAGTATACTAAGTTTCATTGCGACATGTCGCGTACTTCTCATAGTTGAAATTTAGCGAAACGGCGGAAGAAAGAAAATAATAATAATAATAATAATAATCAGAAGAAATACAATAAGGTCTTCCCTTGGAAAGGGAAAGACCTTAAAAAAGAAGGCAGATGAGACTTTTTCAGGGTTTTTAGGGTAGATATGGTTTAGTTTTGGTGAAATAAGGTATATTTATCCAAAAATAACATTATTTTGTCAAAAATGGCAAATTTTCAAATTTTCAAAAAAAGGGGGGGCAAAAGTCAACTTTTTTATTTTTGACATCTGGTGACTTTTAATGACTGAAATATGTTGAAATGGTAAAGGTAAGGTGGTTTGACCTTGAAAAAACCTCCAAGGTCATACCATGGCTAAATACAGTGATACGGTCTAAAAATCACAAAAATCCATGTCGCGACAACATTTTTTCACTTTTTTCAAAAAAATTTTCTGTGTTGGGTAGAGGGAACATAAACACACTATTTAAAGTAAAATGGGTACTGAAAAATGTTTCTCCTTATTGGACTTATTTCGCAATCAAAAAATGTTATTTTTTCACAAATCACCAAATGATGACCTTGACCTTTGACCTTGACCTTATTTTGGTCCTAAGGGGTCACTGATCCTGTATACCAAGTTTCATTGAAATATCTTAAGATTTGTTGATTTTATAATTTTATACTAAAAAAGTCAAAGTTTAAAGGAGAATAACTCCTTAATTGGTCAATATATCAGTATAAAAAATATCATTGGCACAACTTCAAGAGTTACTCTTCCTATTTCAAAAGGATTGAACTTGATAACTTTTATGGGTTAAGAGGAGAAGAATAAACAAACTTTACAGCTAAAAGGGGCATAACTCTTATACGCGAAAGGGTACGGTACCCAAGTGTTTTTTCTGAAACGACAAACATTGACCGATAAAGTATACTAAGTTTCATTGCGACATGTCGCGTACTTCTCATAGTTGAAATTTAGCGAAACGGCGGAAGAAAGAAAATAATAATAATAATAATAATAATCAGAAGAAATACAATAAGGTCTTCCCTTGGAAAGGGAAAGACCTTAAAAAAGAAGGCAGATGAGACTTTTTCAGGGTTTTTAGGGTAGATATGGTTTAGTTTTGGTGAAATAAGGTATATTTATCCAAAAATAACATTATTTTGTCAAAAATGGCAAATTTTCAAATTTTCAAAAAAAGGGGGGGCAAAAGTCAACTTTTTTATTTTTGACATCTGGTGACTTTTAATGACTGAAATATGTTGAAATGGTAAAGGTAAGGTGGTTTGACCTTGAAAAAACCTCCAAGGTCATACCATGGCTAAATACAGTGATACGGTCTAAAAATCACAAAAATCCATGTCGCGACAACATTTTTTCACTTTTTTCAAAAAAATTTTCTGTGTTGGGTAGAGGGAACATAAACACACTATTTAAAGTAAAATGGGTACTGAAAAATGTTTCTCCTTATTGGACTTATTTCGCAATCAAAAAATGTTATTTTTTCACAAATCACCAAATGATGACCTTGACCTTTGACCTTGACCTTATTTTGGTCCTAAGGGGTCACTGATCCTGTATACCAAGTTTCATTGAAATATCTTAAGATTTGTTGATTTTATAATTTTATACTAAAAAAGTCAAAGTTTAAAGGAGAATAACTCCTTAATTGGTCAATATATCAGTATAAAAAATATCATTGGCACAACTTCAAGAGTTACTCTTCCTATTTCAAAAGGATTGAACTTGATAACTTTTATGGGTTAAGAGGAGAAGAATAAACAAACTTTACAGCTAAAAGGGGCATAACTCTTATACGCGAAAGGGTACGGTACCCAAGTGTTTTTTCTGAAACGACAAACATTGACCGATAAAGTATACTAAGTTTCATTGCGACATGTCGCGTACTTCTCATAGTTGAAATTTAGCGAAACGGCGGAAGAAAGAAAATAATAATAATAATAATAATAATCAGAAGAAATACAATAAGGTCTTCCCTTGGAAAGGGAAAGACCTTAAAAAAGAAGGCAGATGAGACTTTTTCAGGGTTTTTAGGGTAGATATGGTTTAGTTTTGGTGAAATAAGGTATATTTATCCAAAAATAACATTATTTTGTCAAAAATGGCAAATTTTCAAATTTTCAAAAAAAGGGGGGGCAAAAGTCAACTTTTTTATTTTTGACATCTGGTGACTTTTAATGACTGAAATATGTTGAAATGGTAAAGGTAAGGTGGTTTGACCTTGAAAAAACCTCCAAGGTCATACCATGGCTAAATACAGTGATACGGTCTAAAAATCACAAAAATCCATGTCGCGACAACATTTTTTCACTTTTTTCAAAAAAATTTTCTGTGTTGGGTAGAGGGAACATAAACACACTATTTAAAGTAAAATGGGTACTGAAAAATGTTTCTCCTTATTGGACTTATTTCGCAATCAAAAAATGTTATTTTTTCACAAATCACCAAATGATGACCTTGACCTTTGACCTTGACCTTATTTTGGTCCTAAGGGGTCACTGATCCTGTATACCAAGTTTCATTGAAATATCTTAAGATTTGTTGATTTTATAATTTTATACTAAAAAAGTCAAAGTTTAAAGGAGAATAACTCCTTAATTGGTCAATATATCAGTATAAAAAATATCATTGGCACAACTTCAAGAGTTACTCTTCCTATTTCAAAAGGATTGAACTTGATAACTTTTATGGGTTAAGAGGAGAAGAATAAACAAACTTTACAGCTAAAAGGGGCATAACTCTTATACGCGAAAGGGTACGGTACCCAAGTGTTTTTTCTGAAACGACAAACATTGACCGATAAAGTATACTAAGTTTCATTGCGACATGTCGCGTACTTCTCATAGTTGAAATTTAGCGAAACGGCGGAAGAAAGAAAATAATAATAATAATAATAATAATCAGAAGAAATACAATAAGGTCTTCCCTTGGAAAGGGAAAGACCTTAAAAAAGAAGGCAGATGAGACTTTTTCAGGGTTTTTAGGGTAGATATGGTTTAGTTTTGGTGAAATAAGGTATATTTATCCAAAAATAACATTATTTTGTCAAAAATGGCAAATTTTCAAATTTTCAAAAAAAGGGGGGGCAAAAGTCAACTTTTTTATTTTTGACATCTGGTGACTTTTAATGACTGAAATATGTTGAAATGGTAAAGGTAAGGTGGTTTGACCTTGAAAAAACCTCCAAGGTCATACCATGGCTAAATACAGTGATACGGTCTAAAAATCACAAAAATCCATGTCGCGACAACATTTTTTCACTTTTTTCAAAAAAATTTTCTGTGTTGGGTAGAGGGAACATAAACACACTATTTAAAGTAAAATGGGTACTGAAAAATGTTTCTCCTTATTGGACTTATTTCGCAATCAAAAAATGTTATTTTTTCACAAATCACCAAATGATGACCTTGACCTTTGACCTTGACCTTATTTTGGTCCTAAGGGGTCACTGATCCTGTATACCAAGTTTCATTGAAATATCTTAAGATTTGTTGATTTTATAATTTTATACTAAAAAAGTCAAAGTTTAAAGGAGAATAACTCCTTAATTGGTCAATATATCAGTATAAAAAATATCATTGGCACAACTTCAAGAGTTACTCTTCCTATTTCAAAAGGATTGAACTTGATAACTTTTATGGGTTAAGAGGAGAAGAATAAACAAACTTTACAGCTAAAAGGGGCATAACTCTTATACGCGAAAGGGTACGGTACCCAAGTGTTTTTTCTGAAACGACAAACATTGACCGATAAAGTATACTAAGTTTCATTGCGACATGTCGCGTACTTCTCATAGTTGAAATTTAGCGAAACGGCGGAAGAAAGAAAATAATAATAATAATAATAATTAAAGGACAATTCTTCGGAAAGAATTGTTAGGTCTTTCCCTTTCCTAAGTTTTGAAATTGCTTAAGAAAGACGCAATATCAAATAATTTTTCCTAACCTTGAAAGTTATACAACTTCTTATGATGAGTATATAAAAATCAGAACTGATATGTTATACCAGAGCATGCACAATTGTTTCTTATTCTGTTAACCATTTGCATTACGTTTCATGTACCAAAAGATTGGATTAGTACTGAAAGTCAAGTAAATTATCTCAAAAATATGGTGTCAAACCTCTGGTTTTAATAGAGGATAACGTGGTAATTTAATCTTGGTTCCACTACTGATAATGGGTGATTATAGTCGTGATCATAGGCTATATAGTTTCTGCAGAGGCTGCGTAAAAATACTCTCTATTTACCATAGATCGCCAAACCAATGACACATAAGTGCCAGAGCTAGCTAGCTGTTTGAATTACTAAATAACTGGAGACAGAACCTATCCCAAAATGTGGAAATTCTAGTCGGATTTCGGAACACCAGTTCCTGTCTTTAAACGAAAAATCTAAACGGCCATTTTAAAATGTTGACCATAACGGTATTTATTACTTCTGAATTGATATCACATTTCCTTATGGCGGTTTTGTTGCCAAAACACGTTTTACGCTAAATGTAATTAATTTGTTATTAAATAGAAGATTTAAGGTCACAATAGATGAAATCACCGAAATAAAGATTTCTTTCATAGATAATCATTCATAGGGAGTTCTTATTTGAGTAGTGAATAGAATATTTATGTTAGCTTTAAATCTACCTATTGCTTTAAACTTATGGAAAAAGTAAGGTTGAAAAAAAAATCTATGCATGTCGTCCTTAAATGAGACCAAATAAGTTCAGGTAAATATTGAAACCTAAAAATGATTTTCTAAAGTATCCTTTTCTCTTACCAGTGCAAACTATGAGACAATTTTTTAGTTTTTTGCATGAAAATTCCATCCACTAGGCAACAATTTGACTAAGACTCGATATTTTCTTTAAAAGCATTTAGCGCAGGTAATAAAAAGTTAGAGGATGGAGAGGGCTGTCTTTTTATAAAAAGATGAAAAATGTATCCTTTCAGGTGTTTGCTTATATAAGCAAAAAAGGGAAATTTGGGAACCGGGTATTTTAATACTAAAAAAGTCAAAGTTTAAAGGGGAATAACTCCTGTATTGGTAAATATACTAATATGAAAATTGACCCTGCACAAGTTCAAGAGTTACTCTTCTGCATGCAAAAGGAATAAAGTTGGTACCTATTATGGTTTAGGAGGAGAAAATTCCACAAACTTTATAGCTAAAAGGGGCATAACTCTTATACGTAAAATGGTACGGTACCCAAGTGTTTTTTCTGAAACGACAAACATAGACCGATAAAGTATACCAAGTATCTTTGCGACATGTCGCGTACTTCTCAAAGTTGAAATTTGGCGAAACGGCGGAAGAAAGAAAATAATAATAATAATAATCAGAAGAAATACAATAAGGTCTTCCCTTGGAAAGGGAAAGACCTTAAAAAAGAGGGCAGATGGGACTTTTTCTGGGTTTTAATGGTTGATATCATCTAATTATGGTCAAATAAGGTGTATTTACCAAAAAATAACATTTTTTTGTCAAAAATGGCAAATTTCCAAATTTTCAAAAAAGGGGGCGTGGCATGTCAACTTCCTTATTTCTGACATTTGAATAGTTTTAATCATTGAAACAGGTTGGAATAGTAAAAGTAAGTTGATTTGACCTTGAAAAATGTTTCAAGGTCATATAATGGCTAAGTATAGTGATACGGTCTAATTTTCACTAAAATCCATGTCGCGACACCATTTTTTCATATTTTTCCAAAAAAAATTTTGGGTTCAATTAAGAAGACATAATCACATCATATAATGGAAAAAAAATTCCAAAAAGGGTTACATTTTATTTGAGCTATTTCGCAATGAAAAAAGACTCATTTTTTGAAAATTTACAAATGATGACCTTGACCTTTGACCTTGACCTTATTTTGGTCCTTAGGGGTCAATGACCTTGTGTATCAAGTTTCATTGAAATATCTAAAGAAATGTTGATTTTAGAATTTTAATACTAAAAAAGTCAAAGTTTAAAGGGGAATAACTCCTGTATTGGTAAATATACTAATATGAAAATTGACCCTGCACAAGTTCAAGAGTTACTCTTCTGCATGCAAAAGGAATAAAGTTGGTACCTATTATGGTTTAGGAGGAGAAAATTCCACAAACTTTATAGCTAAAAGGGGCATAACTCTTATACGTAAAATGGTACGGTACCCAAGTGTTTTTTCTGAAACGACAAACATAGACCGATAAAGTATACCAAGTATCTTTGCGACATGTCGCGTACTTCTCAAAGTTGAAATTTGGCGAAACGGCGGAAGAAAGAAAATAATAATAATAATAATCAGAAGAAATACAATAAGGTCTTCCCTTGGAAAGGGAAAGACCTTAAAAAAGAGGGCAGATGGGACTTTTTCTGGGTTTTAATGGTTGATATCATCTAATTATGGTCAAATAAGGTGTATTTACCAAAAAATAACATTTTTTTGTCAAAAATGGCAAATTTCCAAATTTTCAAAAAAGGGGGCGTGGCATGTCAACTTCCTTATTTCTGACATTTGAATAGTTTTAATCATTGAAACAGGTTGGAATAGTAAAAGTAAGTTGATTTGACCTTGAAAAATGTTTCAAGGTCATATAATGGCTAAGTATAGTGATACGGTCTAATTTTCACTAAAATCCATGTCGCGACACCATTTTTTCATATTTTTCCAAAAAAAATTTTGGGTTCAATTAAGAA
Organism: Arcuatula senhousia; assembly: GCA_963971305.1. Classification (NCBI taxonomy): domain Eukaryota; kingdom Metazoa; phylum Mollusca; class Bivalvia; order Mytilida; family Mytilidae; genus Arcuatula; species Arcuatula senhousia. Next base: position 36,002,206 of record OZ020308.1, read on the forward strand.
GACATAATCACATCATATAATGGAAAAAAAATTCCAAAAAGGGTTACATTTTATTTGAGCTATTTCGCAATGAAAAAAGACTCATTTTTTGAAAATTTACAAATGATGACCTTGACCTTTGACCTTGACCTTATTTTGGTCCTTAGGGGTCAATGACCTTGTGTATCAAGTTTCATTGAAATATCTAAAGAAATGTTGATTTTAGAATTTTAATACTAAAAAAGTCAAAGTTTAAAGGGGAATAACTCCTGTATTGGTAAATATACTAATATGAAAATTGACCCTGCACAAGTTCAAGAGTTACTCTTCTGCATGCAAAAGGAATAAAGTTGGTACCTATTATGGTTTAGGAGGAGAAAATTCCACAAACTTTATAGCTAAAAGGGGCATAACTCTTATACGTAAAATGGTACGGTACCCAAGTGTTTTTTCTGAAACGACAAACATAGACCGATAAAGTATACCAAGTATCTTTGCGACATGTCGCGTACTTCTCAAAGTTGAAATTTGGCGAAACGGCGGAAGAAAGAAAATAATAATAATAATAATCAGAAGAAATACAATAAGGTCTTCCCTTGGAAAGGGAAAGACCTTAAAAAAGAGGGCAGATGGGACTTTTTCTGGGTTTTAATGGTTGATATCATCTAATTATGGTCAAATAAGGTGTATTTACCAAAAAATAACATTTTTTTGTCAAAAATGGCAAATTTCCAAATTTTCAAAAAAGGGGGCGTGGCATGTCAACTTCCTTATTTCTGACATTTGAATAGTTTTAATCATTGAAACAGGTTGGAATAGTAAAAGTAAGTTGATTTGACCTTGAAAAATGTTTCAAGGTCATATAATGGCTAAGTATAGTGATACGGTCTAATTTTCACTAAAATCCATGTCGCGACACCATTTTTTCATATTTTTCCAAAAAAAATTTTGGGTTCAATTAAGAAGACATAATCACATCATATAATGGAAAAAAAATTCCAAAAAGGGTTACATTTTATTTGAGCTATTTCGCAATGAAAAAAGACTCATTTTTTGAAAATTTACAAATGATGACCTTGACCTTTGACCTTGACCTTATTTTGGTCCTTAGGGGTCAATGACCTTGTGTATCAAGTTTCATTGAAATATCTAAAGAAATGTTGATTTTAGAATTTTAATACTAAAAAAGTCAAAGTTTAAAGGGGAATAACTCCTGTATTGGTAAATATACTAATATGAAAATTGACCCTGCACAAGTTCAAGAGTTACTCTTCTGCATGCAAAAGGAATAAAGTTGGTACCTATTATGGTTTAGGAGGAGAAAATTCCACAAACTTTATAGCTAAAAGGGGCATAACTCTTATACGTAAAATGGTACGGTACCCAAGTGTTTTTTCTGAAACGACAAACATAGACCGATAAAGTATACCAAGTATCTTTGCGACATGTCGCGTACTTCTCAAAGTTGAAATTTGGCGAAACGGCGGAAGAAAGAAAATAATAATAATAATAATCAGAAGAAATACAATAAGGTCTTCCCTTGGAAAGGGAAAGACCTTAAAAAAGAGGGCAGATGGGACTTTTTCTGGGTTTTAATGGTTGATATCATCTAATTATGGTCAAATAAGGTGTATTTACCAAAAAATAACATTTTTTTGTCAAAAATGGCAAATTTCCAAATTTTCAAAAAAGGGGGCGTGGCATGTCAACTTCCTTATTTCTGACATTTGAATAGTTTTAATCATTGAAACAGGTTGGAATAGTAAAAGTAAGTTGATTTGACCTTGAAAAATGTTTCAAGGTCATATAATGGCTAAGTATAGTGATACGGTCTAATTTTCACTAAAATCCATGTCGCGACACCATTTTTTCATATTTTTCCAAAAAAAATTTTGGGTTCAATTAAGAAGACATAATCACATCATATAATGGAAAAAAAATTCCAAAAAGGGTTACATTTTATTTGAGCTATTTCGCAATGAAAAAAGACTCATTTTTTGAAAATTTACAAATGATGACCTTGACCTTTGACCTTGACCTTATTTTGGTCCTTAGGGGTCAATGACCTTGTGTATCAAGTTTCATTGAAATATCTAAAGAAATGTTGATTTTAGAATTTTAATACTAAAAAAGTCAAAGTTTAAAGGGGAATAACTCCTGTATTGGTAAATATACTAATATGAAAATTGACCCTGCACAAGTTCAAGAGTTACTCTTCTGCATGCAAAAGGAATAAAGTTGGTACCTATTATGGTTTAGGAGGAGAAAATTCCACAAACTTTATAGCTAAAAGGGGCATAACTCTTATACGTAAAATGGTACGGTACCCAAGTGTTTTTTCTGAAACGACAAACATAGACCGATAAAGTATACCAAGTATCTTTGCGACATGTCGCGTACTTCTCAAAGTTGAAATTTGGCGAAACGGCGGAAGAAAGAAAATAATAATAATAATAATCAGAAGAAATACAATAAGGTCTTCCCTTGGAAAGGGAAAGACCTTAAAAAAGAGGGCAGATGGGACTTTTTCTGGGTTTTAATGGTTGATATCATCTAATTATGGTCAAATAAGGTGTATTTACCAAAAAATAACATTTTTTTGTCAAAAATGGCAAATTTCCAAATTTTCAAAAAAGGGGGCGTGGCATGTCAACTTCCTTATTTCTGACATTTGAATAGTTTTAATCATTGAAACAGGTTGGAATAGTAAAAGTAAGTTGATTTGACCTTGAAAAATGTTTCAAGGTCATATAATGGCTAAGTATAGTGATACGGTCTAATTTTCACTAAAATCCATGTCGCGACACCATTTTTTCATATTTTTCCAAAAAAAATTTTGGGTTCAATTAAGAAGACATAATCACATCATATAATGGAAAAAAAATTCCAAAAAGGGTTACATTTTATTTGAGCTATTTCGCAATGAAAAAAGACTCATTTTTTGAAAATTTACAAATGATGACCTTGACCTTTGACCTTGACCTTATTTTGGTCCTTAGGGGTCAATGACCTTGTGTATCAAGTTTCATTGAAATATCTAAAGAAATGTTGATTTTAGAATTTTAATACTAAAAAAGTCAAAGTTTAAAGGGGAATAACTCCTGTATTGGTAAATATACTAATATGAAAATTGACCCTGCACAAGTTCAAGAGTTACTCTTCTGCATGCAAAAGGAATAAAGTTGGTACCTATTATGGTTTAGGAGGAGAAAATTCCACAAACTTTATAGCTAAAAGGGGCATAACTCTTATACGTAAAATGGTACGGTACCCAAGTGTTTTTTCTGAAACGACAAACATAGACCGATAAAGTATACCAAGTATCTTTGCGACATGTCGCGTACTTCTCAAAGTTGAAATTTGGCGAAACGGCGGAAGAAAGAAAATAATAATAATAATAATCAGAAGAAATACAATAAGGTCTTCCCTTGGAAAGGGAAAGACCTTAAAAAAGAGGGCAGATGGGACTTTTTCTGGGTTTTAATGGTTGATATCATCTAATTATGGTCAAATAAGGTGTATTTACCAAAAAATAACATTTTTTTGTCAAAAATGGCAAATTTCCAAATTTTCAAAAAAGGGGGCGTGGCATGTCAACTTCCTTATTTCTGACATTTGAATAGTTTTAATCATTGAAACAGGTTGGAATAGTAAAAGTAAGTTGATTTGACCTTGAAAAATGTTTCAAGGTCATATAATGGCTAAGTATAGTGATACGGTCTAATTTTCACTAAAATCCATGTCGCGACACCATTTTTTCATATTTTTCCAAAAAAAATTTTGGGTTCAATTAAGAAGACATAATCACATCATATAATGGAAAAAAAATTCCAAAAAGGGTTACATTTTATTTGAGCTATTTCGCAATGAAAAAAGACTCATTTTTTGAAAATTTACAAATGATGACCTTGACCTTTGACCTTGACCTTATTTTGGTCCTTAGGGGTCAATGACCTTGTGTATCAAGTTTCATTGAAATATCTAAAGAAATGTTGATTTTAGAATTTTAATACTAAAAAAGTCAAAGTTTAAAGGGGAATAACTCCTGTATTGGTAAATATACTAATATGAAAATTGACCCTGCACAAGTTCAAGAGTTACTCTTCTGCATGCAAAAGGAATAAAGTTGGTACCTATTATGGTTTAGGAGGAGAAAATTCCACAAACTTTATAGCTAAAAGGGGCATAACTCTTATACGTAAAATGGTACGGTACCCAAGTGTTTTTTCTGAAACGACAAACATAGACCGATAAAGTATACCAAGTATCTTTGCGACATGTCGCGTACTTCTCAAAGTTGAAATTTGGCGAAACGGCGGAAGAAAGAAAATAATAATAATAATAATCAGAAGAAATACAATAAGGTCTTCCCTTGGAAAGGGAAAGACCTTAAAAAAGAGGGCAGATGGGACTTTTTCTGGGTTTTAATGGTTGATATCATCTAATTATGGTCAAATAAGGTGTATTTACCAAAAAATAACATTTTTTTGTCAAAAATGGCAAATTTCCAAATTTTCAAAAAAGGGGGCGTGGCATGTCAACTTCCTTATTTCTGACATTTGAATAGTTTTAATCATTGAAACAGGTTGGAATAGTAAAAGTAAGTTGATTTGACCTTGAAAAATGTTTCAAGGTCATATAATGGCTAAGTATAGTGATACGGTCTAATTTTCACTAAAATCCATGTCGCGACACCATTTTTTCATATTTTTCCAAAAAAAATTTTGGGTTCAATTAAGAAGACATAATCACATCATATAATGGAAAAAAAATTCCAAAAAGGGTTACATTTTATTTGAGCTATTTCGCAATGAAAAAAGACTCATTTTTTGAAAATTTACAAATGATGACCTTGACCTTTGACCTTGACCTTATTTTGGTCCTTAGGGGTCAATGACCTTGTGTATCAAGTTTCATTGAAATATCTAAAGAAATGTTGATTTTAGAATTTTAATACTAAAAAAGTCAAAGTTTAAAGGGGAATAACTCCTGTATTGGTAAATATACTAATATGAAAATTGACCCTGCACAAGTTCAAGAGTTACTCTTCTGCATGCAAAAGGAATAAAGTTGGTACCTATTATGGTTTAGGAGGAGAAAATTCCACAAACTTTATAGCTAAAAGGGGCATAACTCTTATACGTAAAATGGTACGGTACCCAAGTGTTTTTTCTGAAACGACAAACATAGACCGATAAAGTATACCAAGTATCTTTGGGACATGTCGCGTACTTCTCAAAGTTGAAATTTGGCGAAACGGCGGAAGAAAGAAAATAATAATAATAATAATCAGAAGAAATACAATAAGGTCTTCCCTTGGAAAGGGAAAGACCTTAAAAAAGAGGGCAGATGGGACTTTTTCTGGGTTTTAATGGTTGATATCATCTAATTATGGTCAAATAAGGTGTATTTACCAAAAAATAACATTTTTTTGTCAAAAATGGCAAATTTCCAAATTTTCAAAAAAGGGGGCGTGGCATGTCAACTTCCTTATTTCTGACATTTGAATAGTTTTAATCATTGAAACAGGTTGGAATAGTAAAAGTAAGTTGATTTGACCTTGAAAAATGTTTCAAGGTCATATAATGGCTAAGTATAGTGATACGGTCTAATTTTCACTAAAATCCATGTCGCGACACCATTTTTTCATATTTTTCCAAAAAAAATTTTGGGTTCAATTAAGAAGACATAATCACATCATATAATGGAAAAAAAATTCCAAAAAGGGTTACATTTTATTTGAGCTATTTCGCAATGAAAAAAGACTCATTTTTTGAAAATTTACAAATGATGACCTTGACCTTTGACCTTGACCTTATTTTGGTCCTTAGGGGTCAATGACCTTGTGTATCAAGTTTCATTGAAATATCTAAAGAAATGTTGATTTTAGAATTTTAATACTAAAAAAGTCAAAGTTTAAAGGGGAATAACTCCTGTATTGGTAAATATACTAATATGAAAATTGACCCTGCACAAGTTCAAGAGTTACTCTTCTGCATGCAAAAGGAATAAAGTTGGTACCTATTATGGTTTAGGAGGAGAAAATTCCACAAACTTTATAGCTAAAAGGGGCATAACTCTTATACGTAAAATGGTACGGTACCCAAGTGTTTTTTCTGAAACGACAAACATAGACCGATAAAGTATACCAAGTATCTTTGCGACATGTCGCGTACTTCTCAAAGTTGAAATTTGGCGAAACGGCGGAAGAAAGAAAATAATAATAATAATAATCAGAAGAAATACAATAAGGTCTTCCCTTGGAAAGGGAAAGACCTTAATAATCAGAAGAAATACAATAAGGTCTTCCCTTGGAAAGGGAAAGACCTTAAAAAAGAGTGCAGATGAGACTTTTTCAGGGTTTTTAAGGTAGATATGGTCTAGTTATCGTCAAATAAGGTGTATTTATCCAAAAATAATATTTTTTGGTCAAAAATGGCAAATTTTCAAATTTTCAAAAAAAGGGGGGGCAAAAGTCAACTTTCTTATTTTTGACATCTGGTGACTTTTAATGACTGAAATAGGTTGGAATAGTATAGGTAAGGTGGTTTGACCTTGAAAAAACCTTCAAGGTCATACCATTGCTAAATACAGTGATACGGTCTTAAAATCACAAAAATCCATGTCGCGACAACATTTTTTCACTTTTTTCAAATTTTTTTTCTGTGCTGGGTAGAGGGAACATAAACACACTATTTAAAGTAAAATGGGTACTGAAAAATGTTTCTCCTTATTGGACTTATTTCGCAATCAAAAAATGTTATTTTTTCACAAATCACCAAATGATGACCTTGACCTTTGACCTTGACCTTATTTTAGTCCTTAGGGGTCACTGACCCTGTATACCAAGTTTCATTGAAATATCTTAAGATTTGTTGATTTTAGAATTTTATACTAAAAAAGTCAAAGTTTAAAGGGGAATAACTCCTTAATTGGTCAATATATCAGTATAAAAAATATCATTGGCACAACTTCAAGAGTTACTCTTCCTATTTCAAAAGGATTGAACTAGATAACTTTAATGGGTTAAGAGGAGAAGAATAAACAAACTTTACAGCTTAAAGGGGCATAACTCTTATACGCGAAAGGGTACGGTACCCAAGTGTTTTTTCTGAAACGACAAACATTGACCGATAAAGTATACTAAGTTTCATTGCGACATGTCGCGTACTTCTCATAGTTGAAATTTAGCGAAACGGCGGAAGAAAGAAAATAATAATAATAATAATAATAATAATCAGAAGAAATACAATAAGGTCTTCCCTTGGAAAGGGAAAGACCTTAAAAAAGAGTGCAGATGAGACTTTTTCAGGGTTTTTAAGGTAGATATGGTCTAGTTATCGTCAAATAAGGTGTATTTATCCAAAAATAATATTTTTTGGTCAAAAATGGCAAATTTTCAAATTTTCAAAAAAAGGGGGGGCAAAAGTCAACTTTCTTATTTTTGACATCTGGTGACTTTTAATGACTGAAATAGGTTGGAATAGTATAGGTAAGGTGGTTTGACCTTGAAAAAACCTTCAAGGTCATACCATTGCTAAATACAGTGATACGGTCTTAAAATCACAAAAATCCATGTCGCGACAACATTTTTTCACTTTTTTCAAATTTTTTTTCTGTGCTGGGTAGAGGGAACATAAACACACTATTTAAAGTAAAATGGGTACTGAAAAATGTTTCTCCTTATTGGACTTATTTCGCAATCAAAAAATGTTATTTTTTCACAAATCACCAAATGATGACCTTGACCTTTGACCTTGACCTTATTTTAGTCCTTAGGGGTCACTGACCCTGTATACCAAGTTTCATTGAAATATCTTAAGATTTGTTGATTTTAGAATTTTATACTAAAAAAGTCAAAGTTTAAAGGGGAATAACTCCTTAATTGGTCAATATATCAGTATAAAAAATATCATTGGCACAACTTCAAGAGTTACTCTTCCTATTTCAAAAGGATTGAACTAGATAACTTTAATGGGTTAAGAGGAGAAGAATAAACAAACTTTACAGCTTAAAGGGGCATAACTCTTATACGCGAAAGGGTACGGTACCCAAGTGTTTTTTCTGAAACGACAAACATTGACCGATAAAGTATACTAAGTTTCATTGCGACATGTCGCGTACTTCTCATAGTTGAAATTTAGCGAAACGGCGGAAGAAAGAAAATAATAATAATAATAATAATAATAATCAGAAGAAATACAATAAGGTCTTCCCTTGGAAAGGGAAAGACCTTAAAAAAGAGTGCAGATGAGACTTTTTCAGGGTTTTTAAGGTAGATATGGTCTAGTTATCGTCAAATAAGGTGTATTTATCCAAAAATAATATTTTTTGGTCAAAAATGGCAAATTTTCAAATTTTCAAAAAAAGGGGGGGCAAAAGTCAACTTTCTTATTTTTGACATCTGGTGACTTTTAATGACTGAAATAGGTTGGAATAGTATAGGTAAGGTGGTTTGACCTTGAAAAAACCTTCAAGGTCATACCATTGCTAAATACAGTGATACGGTCTTAAAATCACAAAAATCCATGTCGCGACAACATTTTTTCACTTTTTTCAAATTTTTTTTCTGTGCTGGGTAGAGGGAACATAAACACACTATTTAAAGTAAAATGGGTACTGAAAAATGTTTCTCCTTATTGGACTTATTTCGCAATCAAAAAATGTTATTTTTTCACAAATCACCAAATGATGACCTTGACCTTTGACCTTGACCTTATTTTAGTCCTTAGGGGTCACTGACCCTGTATACCAAGTTTCATTGAAATATCTTAAGATTTGTTGATTTTAGAATTTTATACTAAAAAAGTCAAAGTTTAAAGGGGAATAACTCCTTAATTGGTCAATATATCAGTATAAAAAATATCATTGGCACAACTTCAAGAGTTACTCTTCCTATTTCAAAAGGATTGAACTAGATAACTTTAATGGGTTAAGAGGAGAAGAATAAACAAACTTTACAGCTTAAAGGGGCATAACTCTTATACGCGAAAGGGTACGGTACCCAAGTGTTTTTTCTGAAACGACAAACATTGACCGATAAAGTATACTAAGTTTCATTGCGACATGTCGCGTACTTCTCATAGTTGAAATTTAGCGAAACGGCGGAAGAAAGAAAATAATAATAATAATAATAATAATAATCAGAAGAAATACAATAAGGTCTTCCCTTGGAAAGGGAAAGACCTTAAAAAAGAGTGCAGATGAGACTTTTTCAGGGTTTTTAAGGTAGATATGGTCTAGTTATCGTCAAATAAGGTGTATTTATCCAAAAATAATATTTTTTGGTCAAAAATGGCAAATTTTCAAATTTTCAAAAAAAGGGGGGGCAAAAGTCAACTTTCTTATTTTTGACATCTGGTGACTTTTAATGACTGAAATAGGTTGGAATAGTATAGGTAAGGTGGTTTGACCTTGAAAAAACCTTCAAGGTCATACCATTGCTAAATACAGTGATACGGTCTTAAAATCACAAAAATCCATGTCGCGACAACATTTTTTCACTTTTTTCAAATTTTTTTTCTGTGCTGGGTAGAGGGAACATAAACACACTATTTAAAGTAAATGGGTACTGAAAAATGTTTCTCCTTATTGGACTTATTTCGCAATCAAAAAATGTTATTTTTTCACAAATCACCAAATGATGACCTTGACCTTTGACCTTGACCTTATTTTAGTCCTTAGGGGTCACTGACCCTGTATACCAAGTTTCATTGAAATATCTTAAGATTTGTTGATTTTAGAATTTTATACTAAAAAAGTCAAAGTTTAAAGGGGAATAACTCCTTAATTGGTCAATATATCAGTATAAAAAATATCATTGGCACAACTTCAAGAGTTACTCTTCCTATTTCAAAAGGATTGAACTAGATAACTTTAATGGGTTAAGAGGAGAAGAATAAACAAACTTTACAGCTTAAAGGGGCATAACTCTTATACGCGAAAGGGTACGGTACCCAAGTGTTTTTTCTGAAACGACAAACATTGACCGATAAAGTATACTAAGTTTCATTGCGACATGTCGCGTACTTCTCATAGTTGAAATTTAGCGAAACGGCGGAAGAAAGAAAATAATAATAATAATAATAATAATAATCAGAAGAAATACAATAAGGTCTTCCCTTGGAAAGGGAAAGACCTTAAAAAAGAGTGCAGATGAGACTTTTTCAGGGTTTTTAAGGTAGATATGGTCTAGTTATCGTCAAATAAGGTGTATTTATCCAAAAATAATATTTTTTGGTCAAAAATGGCAAATTTTCAAATTTTCAAAAAAAGGGGGGGCAAAAGTCAACTTTCTTATTTTTGACATCTGGTGACTTTTAATGACTGAAATAGGTTGGAATAGTATAGGTAAGGTGGTTTGACCTTGAAAAAACCTTCAAGGTCATACCATTGCTAAATACAGTGATACGGTCTTAAAATCACAAAAATCCATGTCGCGACAACATTTTTTTCACTTTTTTCAAATTTTTTTTCTGTGCTGGGTAGAGGGAACATAAACACACTATTTAAAGTAAAATGGGTACTGAAAAATGTTTCTCCTTATTGGACTTATTTCGCAATCAAAAAATGTTATTTTTTCACAAATCACCAAATGATGACCTTGACCTTTGACCTTGACCTTATTTTAGTCCTTAGGGGTCACTGACCCTGTATACCAAGTTTCATTGAAATATCTTAAGATTTGTTGATTTTAGAATTTTATACTAAAAAAGTCAAAGTTTAAAGGGGAATAACTCCTTAATTGGTCAATATATCAGTATAAAAAATATCATTGGCACAACTTCAAGAGTTACTCTTCCTATTTCAAAAGGATTGAACTAGATAACTTTAATGGGTTAAGAGGAGAAGAATAAACAAACTTTACAGCTTAAAGGGGCATAACTCTTATACGCGAAAGGGTACGGTACCCAAGTGTTTTTTCTGAAACGACAAACATTGACCGATAAAGTATACTAAGTTTCATTGCGACATGTCGCGTACTTCTCATAGTTGAAATTTAGCGAAACGGCGGAAGAAAGAAAATAATAATAATAATAATAATAATAATCAGAAGAAATACAATAAGGTCTTCCCTTGGAAAGGGAAAGACCTTAAAAAAGAGTGCAGATGAGACTTTTTCAGGGTTTTTAAGGTAGATATGGTCTAGTTATCGTCAAATAAGGTGTATTTATCCAAAAATAATATTTTTTGGTCAAAAATGGCAAATTTTCAAATTTTCAAAAAAAGGGGGGGCAAAAGTCAACTTTCTTATTTTTGACATCTGGTGACTTTTAATGACTGAAATAGGTTGGAATAGTATAGGTAAGGTGGTTTGACCTTGAAAAAACCTTCAAGGTCATACCATTGCTAAATACAGTGATACGGTCTTAAAATCACAAAAATCCATGTCGCGACAACATTTTTTCACTTTTTTCAAATTTTTTTTCTGTGCTGGGTAGAGGGAACATAAACACATTATTTAAAGTAAAATGGGTACTGAAAAATGTTTCTCCTTATTGGACTTATTTCGCAATCAAAAAATGTTATTTTTTCACAAATCACCAAATGATGACCTTGACCTTTGACCTTGACCTTATTTTAGTCCTTAGGGGTCACTGACCCTGTATACCAAGTTTCATTGAAATATCTTAAGATTTGTTGATTTTAGAATTTTATACTAAAAAAGTCAAAGTTTAAAGGGGAATAACTCCTTAATTGGTCAATATATCAGTATAAAAAATATCATTGGCACAACTTCAAGAGTTACTCTTCCTATTTCAAAAGGATTGAACTAGATAACTTTAATGGGTTAAGAGGAGAAGAATAAACAAACTTTACAGCTTAAAGGGGCATAACTCTTATACGCGAAAGGGTACGGTACCCAAGTGTTTTTTCTGAAACGACAAACATTGACCGATAAAGTATACTAAGTTTCATTGCGACATGTCGCGTACTTCTCATAGTTGAAATTTAGCGAAACGGCGGAAGAAAGAAAATAATAATAATAATAATAATAATAATCAGAAGAAATACAATAAGGTCTTCCCTTGGAAAGGGAAAGACCTTAATAATCAGAAGAAATACAATAAGGTCTTCCCTTGGAAAGGAAAAGACCTTAAAAAAGAAGGCAGATGAGACTTTTTCAGGGTTTTTAGGGTAGATATGGTTTAGTTTTGGTGAAATAAGGTATATTTATCCAAAAATAACATTATTTTGTCAAAAATGGCAAATTTTCAAATTTTCAAAAAAAGGGGGGGCAAAAGTCAACTTTTTTATTTTTGACATCTGGTGACTTTTAATGACTGAAATATGTTGAAATGGTAAAGGTAAGGTGGTTTGACCTTGAAAAAACCTCCAAGGTCATACCATGGCTAAATACAGTGATACGGTCTAAAAATCACAAAAATCCATGTCGCGACAACATTTTTTCACTTTTTTCAAAAAAATTTTCTGTGTTGGGTAGAGGGAACATAAACACACTATTTAAAGTAAAATGGGTACTGAAAAATGTTTCTCCTTATTGGACTTATTTCGCAATCAAAAAATGTTATTTTTTCACAAATCACCAAATGATGACCTTGACCTTTGACCTTGACCTTATTTTGGTCCTAAGGGGTCACTGATCCTGTATACCAAGTTTCATTGAAATATCTTAAGATTTGTTGATTTTATAATTTTATACTAAAAAAGTCAAAGTTTAAAGGAGAATAACTCCTTAATTGGTCAATATATCAGTATAAAAAATATCATTGGCACAACTTCAAGAGTTACTCTTCCTATTTCAAAAGGATTGAACTTGATAACTTTTATGGGTTAAGAGGAGAAGAATAAACAAACTTTACAGCTAAAAGGGGCATAACTCTTATACGCGAAAGGGTACGGTACCCAAGTGTTTTTTCTGAAACGACAAACATTGACCGATAAAGTATACTAAGTTTCATTGCGACATGTCGCGTACTTCTCATAGTTGAAATTTAGCGAAACGGCGGAAGAAAGAAAATAATAATAATAATAATAATAATCAGAAGAAATACAATAAGGTCTTCCCTTGGAAAGGGAAAGACCTTAAAAAAGAAGGCAGATGAGACTTTTTCAGGGTTTTTAGGGTAGATATGGTTTAGTTTTGGTGAAATAAGGTATATTTATCCAAAAATAACATTATTTTGTCAAAAATGGCAAATTTTCAAATTTTCAAAAAAAGGGGGGGCAAAAGTCAACTTTTTTATTTTTGACATCTGGTGACTTTTAATGACTGAAATATGTTGAAATGGTAAAGGTAAGGTGGTTTGACCTTGAAAAAACCTCCAAGGTCATACCATGGCTAAATACAGTGATACGGTCTAAAAATCACAAAAATCCATGTCGCGACAACATTTTTTCACTTTTTTCAAAAAAATTTTCTGTGTTGGGTAGAGGGAACATAAACACACTATTTAAAGTAAAATGGGTACTGAAAAATGTTTCTCCTTATTGGACTTATTTCGCAATCAAAAAATGTTATTTTTTCACAAATCACCAAATGATGACCTTGACCTTTGACCTTGACCTTATTTTGGTCCTAAGGGGTCACTGATCCTGTATACCAAGTTTCATTGAAATATCTTAAGATTTGTTGATTTTATAATTTTATACTAAAAAAGTCAAAGTTTAAAGGAGAATAACTCCTTAATTGGTCAATATATCAGTATAAAAAATATCATTGGCACAACTTCAAGAGTTACTCTTCCTATTTCAAAAGGATTGAACTTGATAACTTTTATGGGTTAAGAGGAGAAGAATAAACAAACTTTACAGCTAAAAGGGGCATAACTCTTATACGCGAAAGGGTACGGTACCCAAGTGTTTTTTCTGAAACGACAAACATTGACCGATAAAGTATACTAAGTTTCATTGCGACATGTCGCGTACTTCTCATAGTTGAAATTTAGCGAAACGGCGGAAGAAAGAAAATAATAATAATAATAATAATTAAAAGACAATTCTTCAGGAAGAATTGTAAGGTCTTTCCCTTTCCTAAAGTTTTGCTGTTTTTAACGCCACATAACCATACAGGGGCGCTATGTAACAGTTTAGTGCTTGTTAAAAACCGCTTGTGTTTGATAGAACTATCCTTAAAGCGTTCGTTCACATATATTTTAATAATACATGATTCAAACTTTAACATGCGGTGGGAACTATTTTTGATCCATCAAGAAACTGGTTTTATGAATATCAAAACTTGTCAAATGAAAAATCAATGCTCATTATTATAACATTTCCATGTTTAACTGAAAAAAAATAACAATGCTGTACAAATTGAAAGGTAAAACTTGATAAAAATAATTGAATATTTCTTAAAGTAAGAAATTCAAAAGTAAGGATAGTAATTAATTTTTTTTTAGCTTTCATATGCGTTGTTAAGAAATTTAAATATAAAGTAGAGAAGTAGTAGTGATGGGACCATATACTGCCGAAAAATCTATATTTATAGAAATCCATTCACACTTAAAAAAAAAATGCTTATAACTTATGAGCAAAAGTTGGGTTTAAAAATTGTTTTTTCTACGCATGTCGTGCTTAAGTGAGACCAAATATTCCATTTAGATATTGAAAACTGAAAGTGTTGTTTCGAAGGTTCGTTTACCTCTTACCAGTGCGAACTATTAGGCTATGTGGCACTTTCTGCATGAAAATGCCACTCACTAGACGACATTTTGTTGTGGTTAATATATATATACCTACAAAAAAACATTATGCACAGGTAATAGAAAGTTAGAGGAATAACAGGGCCATCTTTTTCAGAAGAAATAAAAAGTGTATCCTTACAGGATTTTCCTTATTTTAACAAAAAGCGCAATTTTGGGAACCGGGTAATTTTATACTAAAAAGTCAAAGTTTAAAGGGGAATAACTCCTGTATTGGTCAATATATGATAATAAGAAATAGTGATGGCACAACACCAAGAGTCAGTCTTCCTATTTCAAAAGGATTTAACTTGGTATCATTTATGGTTTAGGAGGAGAAGCGTCAACAAACTTTTACGCAAAAAGGGAGATAACTTTTATACGCGAAAGGGTACGGTACCCAAGTGTTTTTTCTGAAACGACAAACATTGACCGATAAAGTATACTAAGTATCATTGCGACATGTCGCGTACTTCTCATAGTTGAAATTTGTCGTTTACGGCGGAAGAAAGAAAATAATAATCGGAAGAAATACAATAAGGTCTTCCCTTGGAAAGGGAAAGACCTTAAAAAAGAGGGCAGATGGGATTTTTTCTGGGTTTTCAGGGTTGATATCATCTAATTATGGTCAAATAAGGTGTATTTACCCAAAAATTACATTTTTTTGTCAAAAATGGCAAATTTCCAAATTTTCAAAAAAAGGGGGCGTGGCATATCAACTTGCTTATTTTTGAGATTTGAGGACTTATTATGATGGAAACTGATTGGAATAGTGAAAGTAAGTTGATTTGACCTTGAAAATTTCTTCAAGGTCATACAATGGATTAATACAGTGATGCGGTCTATTTTTCACAAAAATCCATGTCGCGACACCATTTTTTCACTTTTTTCCAAATTTTTTTTTGCGTTCAGCTGAAAAGACAATATCACATCATGTCATGCAAAAAAAATCGAAAAAAAGCCTAGATTTTGTTTGAGTTATTTCGCAATGAAAAAAGGCTCATTTTATGAAAATTTACATATGATGACCTTGACCTTTGACCTTGACCCCATTTTGGTCCTTAGGGGTCACTGACCTTGTATATTAAGTTTCATCAAAATATCTTAAGATTTGTTGATTTTAGAATTTTTTACTAAAAAAGTCAAAGTTTAAAGGGGAATAACTCCTGTATTGGTCAATATATGATAATAAGAAATAGTGATGGCACAACACCAAGAGTCAGTCTTCCTATTTCAAAAGGATTTAACTTGGTATCATTTATGGTTTAGGAGGAGAAGCGTCAACAAACTTTTACGCAAAAAGGGAGATAACTTTTATACGCGAAAGGATACGGTACCCAAGTGTTTGTTCTTAAACGACAAACATTGACCGATAAAGTATACTAAGTATCATTGCGACATGTCGCATACTTCTCATAGTTGAAATTTGTCGTTTACGGCGGAAGAAAGAAAATAATAATCGGAAGAAATACAATAAGGTCTTCCCTTGGAAAGGGAAAGACCTTAAAAAAGAGGGCAGATGGGATTTTTTCTGGGTTTTCAGGGTTGATATCATCTAATTATGGTCAAATAAGGTGTATTTACCCAAAAAATACATTTTTTTGTCAAAAATGGCAAATTTCCAAATTTTCAAAAAAAGGGGGCGTGGCATATCAACTTGCTTATTTTTGAGATTTGAGGACTTATTATGATGGAAACTGATTGGAATAGTGAAAGTAAGTTGATTTGACCTTGAACATTTCTTCAAGGTCATACAATGGATTAATACAGTGATGCGGTCTATTTTTCACAAAAATCCATGTTGCGACACCATTTTTTCACTTTTTTCCAAATTTTTTTTTGCGTTCAGCTGAAAAGACAATATCACATCATGTCATGCAAAAAAAATCGAAAAAAATCCAGATTTTGTTTGAGTTATTTCGCAATGAAAAAAGGCTCATTTTATGAAAATTTACATATGATGACCTTGACCTTTGACCTTGACCCCATTTTGGTCCTTAGGGGTCACTGACCTTGTATATTAAGTTTCATCAAAATATCTTAAGATTTGTTGATTTTAGAATTTTATACTAAAAATGTCAAAGTTTAAAGGGGAATAACTCATGTATTGGTCAATATATGATAATAAGAAATAGTGATGGCACAACACCAAGAGTCAGTCTTCCTATTTCAAAAGGATTTAACTTGGTATCATTTATGGTTTAGGAGGAGAAGCGTCAACAAACTTTTACGCAAAAAGGGAGATAACTTTTATACGCGAAAGGATACGGTACCCAAGTGTTTTTTCTGAAACGACAAACATTGACCGATAAAGTATACTAAGTATCATTGCGACATGTCGCATACTTCTCATAGTTGAAATTTGTCGTTTACGGCGGAAGAAAGAAAATAATAATCGGAAGAAATACAATAAGGTCTTCCCTTGGAAAGGGAAAGACCTTAAAAAAGAGGGCAGATGGGATTTTTTCTGGGTTTTCAGGGTTGATATCATCTAATTATGGTCAAATAAGGTGTATTTACCCAAAAAATACATTTTTTTGTCAAAAATGGCAAATTTCCAAATTTTCAAAAAAAGGGGGCGTGGCATATCAACTTGCTTATTTTTGAGATTTGAGGACTTATTATGATGGAAACTGATTGGAATAGTGAAAGTAAGTTGATTTGACCTTGAACATTTCTTCAAGGTCATACAATGGATTAATACAGTGATGCGGTCTATTTTTCACAAAAATCCATGTTGCGACACCATTTTTTCACTTTTTTCCAAATTTTTTTTTGCGTTCAGCTGAAAAGACAATATCACATCATGTCATGCAAAAAAAATCGAAAAAAATCCAGATTTTGTTTGAGTTATTTCGCAATGAAAAAAGGCTCATTTTATGAAAATTTACATATGATGACCTTGACCTTTGACCTTGACCCCATTTTGGTCCTTAGGGGTCACTGACCTTGTATATTAAGTTTCATCAAAATATCTTAAGATTTGTTGATTTTAGAATTTTTTACTAAAAAAGTCAAAGTTTAAAGGGGAATAACTCCTGTATTGGTCAATATATGATAATAAGAAATAGTGATGGCACAACACCAAGAGTCAGTCTTCCTATTTCAAAAGGATTTAACTTGGTATCATTTATGGTTTAGGAGGAGAAGCGTCAACAAACTTTTACGCAAAAAGGGAGATAACTTTTATACGCGAAAGGATACGGTACCCAAGTGTTTTTTCTGAAACGACAAACATTGACCGATAAAGTATACTAAGTATCATTGCGACATGTCGCATACTTCTCATAGTTGAAATTTGTCGTTTACGGCGGAAGAAAGAAAATAATAATCGGAAGAAATACAATAAGGTCTTCCCTTGGAAAGGGAAAGACCTTAAAAAAGAGGGCAGATGGGATTTTTTCTGGGTTTTCAGGGTTGATATCATCTAATTATGGTCAAATAAGGTGTATTTACCCAAAAAATACATTTTTTTGTCAAAAATGGCAAATTTCCAAATTTTCAAAAAAAGGGGGCGTGGCATATCAACTTGCTTATTTTTGAGATTTGAGGACTTATTATGATGGAAACTGATTGGAATAGTGAAAGTAAGTTGATTTGACCTTGAAAATTTCTTCAAGGTCATACAATGGATTAATACAGTGATGCGGTCTATTTTTCACAAAAATCCATGTTGCGACACCATTTTTTCACTTTTTTCCAAATTTTTTTTTGCGTTCAGCTGAAAAGACAATATCACATCATGTCATGCAAAAAAAATCGAAAAAAATCCAGATTTTGTTTGAGTTATTTCGCAATGAAAAAAGGCTCATTTTATGAAAATTTACATATGATGACCTTGACCTTTGACCTTGACCCCATTTTGGTCCTTAGGGGTCACTGACCTTGTATATTAAGTTTCATCAAAATATCTTAAGATTTGTTGATTTTAGAATTTTATACTAAAAATGTCAAAGTTTAAAGGGGAATAACTCATGTATTGGTCAATATATGATAATAAGAAATAGTGATGGCACAACACCAAGAGTCAGTCTTCCTATTTCAAAAGGATTTAACTTGGTATCATTTATGGTTTAGGAGGAGAAGCGTCAACAAACTTTTACGCAAAAAGGGAGATAACTTTTATACGCGAAAGGGTACGGTACCCAAGTGTTTTTTCTGAAACGACAAACATTGACCGATAAAGTATACTAAGTATCATTGCGACATGTCGCGTACTTCTCATAGTTGAAATTTGTCGTTTACGGCGGAAGAAAGAAAATAATAATCGGAAGAAATACAATAAGGTCTTCCCTTGGAAAGGGAAAGACCTTAAAAAAGAGGGCAGATGGGATTTTTTCTGGGTTTTCAGGGTTGATATCATCTAATTATGGTCAAATAAGGTGTATTTACCCAAAAATTACATTTTTTTGTCAAAAATGGCAAATTTCCAAATTTTCAAAAAAAGGGGGCGTGGCATATCAACTTGCTTATTTTTGAGATTTGAGGACTTATTATGATGGAAACTGATTGGAATAGTGAAAGTAAGTTGATTTGACCTTGAAAATTTCTTCAAGGTCATACAATGGATTAATACAGTGATGCGGTCTATTTTTCACAAAAATCCATGTCGCGACACCATTTTTTCACTTTTTTCCAAATTTTTTTTTGCGTTCAGCTGAAAAGACAATATCACATCATGTCATGCAAAAAAAATCGAAAAAAAGCCTAGATTTTGTTTGAGTTATTTCGCAATGAAAAAAGGCTCATTTTATGAAAATTTACATATGATGACCTTGACCTTTGACCTTGACCCCATTTTGGTCCTTAGGGGTCACTGACCTTGTATATTAAGTTTCATCAAAATATCTTAAGATTTGTTGATTTTAGAATTTTTTACTAAAAAAGTCAAAGTTTAAAGGGGAATAACTCCTGTATTGGTCAATATATGATAATAAGAAATAGTGATGGCACAACACCAAGAGTCAGTCTTCCTATTTCAAAAGGATTTAACTTGGTATCATTTATGGTTTAGGAGGAGAAGCGTCAACAAACTTTTACGCAAAAAGGGAGATAACTTTTATACGCGAAAGGATACGGTACCCAAGTGTTCGTTCTTAAACGACAAACATTGACCGATAAAGTATACTAAGTATCATTGCGACATGTCGCATACTTCTCATAGTTGAAATTTGTCGTTTACGGCGGAAGAAAGAAAATAATAATCGGAAGAAATACAATAAGGTCTTCCCTTGGAAAGGGAAAGACCTTAAAAAAGAGGGCAGATGGGATTTTTTCTGGGTTTTCAGGGTTGATATCATCTAATTATGGTCAAATAAGGTGTATTTACCCAAAAAATACATTTTTTTGTCAAAAATGGCAAATTTCCAAATTTTCAAAAAAAGGGGGCGTGGCATATCAACTTGCTTATTTTTGAGATTTGAGGACTTATTATGATGGAAACTGATTGGAATAGTGAAAGTAAGTTGATTTGACCTTGAAAATTTCTTCAAGGTCATACAATGGATTAATACAGTGATGCGGTCTATTTTTCACAAAAATCCATGTTGCGACACCATTTTTTCACTTTTTTCCAAATTTTTTTTTGCGTTCAGCTGAAAAGACAATATCACATCATGTCATGCAAAAAAAATCGAAAAAAATCCAGATTTTGTTTGAGTTATTTCGCAATGAAAAAAGGCTCATTTTATGAAAATTTACATATGATGACCTTGACCTTTGACCTTGACCCCATTTTGGTCCTTAGGGGTCACTGACCTTGTATATTAAGTTTCATCAAAATATCTTAAGATTTGTTGATTTTAGAATTTTATACTAAAAATGTCAAAGTTTAAAGGGGAATAACTCATGTATTGGTCAATATATGATAATAAGAAATAGTGATGGCACAACACCAAGAGTCAGTCTTCCTATTTCAAAAGGATTTAACTTGGTATCATTTATGGTTTAGGAGGAGAAGCGTCAACAAACTTTTACGCAAAAAGGGAGATAACTTTTATACGCGAAAGGGTACGGTACCCAAGTGTTTTTTCTGAAACGACAAACATTGACCGATAAAGTATACTAAGTATCATTGCGACATGTCGCGTACTTCTCATAGTTGAAATTTGTCGTTTACGGCGGAAGAAAGAAAATAATAATCGGAAGAAATACAATAAGGTCTTCCCTTGGAAAGGGAAAGACCTTAAAAAAGAGGGCAGATGGGATTTTTTCTGGGTTTTCAGGGTTGATATCATCTAATTATGGTCAAATAAGCTGTATTTACCCAAAAATTACATTTTTTTGTCAAAAATGGCAAATTTCCAAATTTTCAAAAAAAGGGGGCGTGGCATATCAACTTGCTTATTTTTGAGATTTGAGGACTTATTATGATGGAAACTGATTGGAATAGTGAAAGTAAGTTGATTTGACCTTGAAAATTTCTTCAAGGTCATACAATGGATTAATACAGTGATGCGGTCTATTTTTCACAAAAATCCATGTCGCGACACCATTTTTTCACTTTTTTCCAAATTTTTTTTGCGTTCAGCTGAAAAGACAATATCACATCATGTCATGCAAAAAAATCGAAAAAAAGCCAGATTTTGTTTGAGTTATTTCGCAATGAAAAAAGGCTCATTTTATGAAAATTTACATATGATGACCTTGACCTTTGACCTTGACCCCATTTTGGTCCTTAGGGGTCACTGACCTTGTATATTAAGTTTCATCAAAATATCTTAAGATTTGTTGATTTTAGAATTTTATACTAAAAAAGTCAAAGTTTAAAGGGGAATAACTCCTGTATTGGTCAATATATGATAATAAGAAATAGTGATGGCACAACACCAAGAGTCAGTCTTCCTATTTCAAAAGGATTTAACTTGGTATCATTTATGGTTTAGGAGGAGAAGCGTCAACAAACTTTTACGCAAAAAGGGAGATAACTTTTATACGCGAAAGGGTACGGTACCCAAGTGTTTTTTCTGAAACGACAAACATTGACCGATAAAGTATACTAAGTATCATTGCGACATGTCGCGTACTTCTCATAGTTGAAATTTGTCGTTTACGGCGGAAGAAAGAAAATAATAATCGGAAGAAATACAATAAGGTCTTCCCTTGGAAAGGGAAAGACCTTAAAAAAGAGGGCAGATGGGATTTTTTCTGGGTTTTCAGGGTTGATATCATCTAATTATGGTCAAATAAGGTGTATTTCCCAAAAAATACATTTTTTTGTCAAAAATGGCAAATTTCCAAATTTTCAAAAAAAGGGGGCGTGGCATATCAACTTGCTTATTTTTGAGATTTGAGGACTTATTATGATGGAAACTAATTGGAATAGTGAAAGTAAGTTGATTTGACCTTGAAAATTTCTTCAAGGTCATACAATGGATTAATACAGTGATGCGGTCTATTTTTCACAAAAATCCATGTTGCGACACCATTTTTTCACTTTTTTCCAAATTTTTTTTTGCGTTCAGCTGAAAAGACAATATCACATCATGTCATGCAAAAAAAATCGAAAAAAATCCAGATTTTGTTTGAGTTATTTCGCAATGAAAAAAGGCTCATTTTATGAAAATTTACATATGATGACCTTGACCTTTGACCTTGACCCCATTTTGGTCCTTAGGGGTCACTGACCTTGTATATTAAGTTTCATCAAAATATCTTAAGATTTGTTGATTTTAGAATTTTATACTAAAAATGTCAAAGTTTAAAGGGGAATAACTCATGTATTGGTCAATATATGATAATAAGAAATAGTGATGGCACAACACCAAGAGTCAGTCTTCCTATTTCAAAAGGATTTAACTTGGTATCATTTATGGTTTAGGAGGAGAAGCGTCAACAAACTTTTACGCAAAAAGGGAGATAACTTTTATACGCGAAAGGGTACGGTACCCAAGTGTTTTTTCTGAAACGACAAACATTGACCGATAAAGTATACTAAGTATCATTGCGACATGTCGCGTACTTCTCATAGTTGAAATTTGTCGTTTACGGCGGAAGAAAGAAAATAATAATCGGAAGAAATACAATAAGGTCTTCCCTTGGAAAGGGAAAGACCTTAATAATCAGAAGAAATACAATAAGGTCTTCCCTTGGAAAGGGAAAGACCTTAAAAAAGAAGGCAGATGAGACTTTTTCAGGGTTTTTAGGGTAGATATGGTTTAGTTTTGGTGAAATAAGGTATATTTATCCAAAAATAACATTATTTTGTCAAAAATGGCAAATTTTCAAATTTTCAAAAAAAGGGGGGGCAAAAGTCAACTTCTTTATTTTTGACATCTGGTGACTTTTAATGACTGAAATATGTTGAAATGGTAAAGGTAAGGTGGTTTGACCTTGAAAAAACCTCCAAGGTCATACCATGGCTAAATACAGTGATACGGTCTAAAAATCACAAAAATCCATGTCGCGACAACATTTTTTCACTTTTTTCAAAAAAATTTTCTGTGTTGGGTAGAGGGAACATAAACACACTATTTAAAGTAAAATGGGTACTGAAAAATGTTTCTCCTTATTGGACTTATTTCGCAATCAAAAAATGTTATTTTTTCACAAATCACCAAATGATGACCTTGACCTTTGACCTTGACCTTATTTTGGTCCTAAGGGGTCACTGATCCTGTATACCAAGTTTCATTGAAATATCTTAAGATTTGTTGATTTTATAATTTTATACTAAAAAAGTCAAAGTTTAAAGGAGAATAACTCCTTAATTGGTCAATATATCAGTATAAAAAATATCATTGGCACAACTTCAAGAGTTACTCTTCCTATTTCAAAAGGATTGAACTTGATAACTTTTATGGGTTAAGAGGAGAAGAATAAACAAACTTTACAGCTAAAAGGGGCATAACTCTTATACGCGAAAGGGTACGGTACCCAAGTGTTTTTTCTGAAACGACAAACATTGACCGATAAAGTATACTAAGTTTCATTGCGACATGTCGCGTACTTCTCATAGTTGAAATTTAGCGAAACGGCGGAAGAAAGAAAATAATAATAATAATAATAATAATCAGAAGAAATACAATAAGGTCTTCCCTTGGAAAGGGAAAGACCTTAAAAAAGAAGGCAGATGAGACTTTTTCAGGGTTTTTAGGGTA
Source organism: Arcuatula senhousia (assembly GCA_963971305.1). Classification (NCBI taxonomy): domain Eukaryota; kingdom Metazoa; phylum Mollusca; class Bivalvia; order Mytilida; family Mytilidae; genus Arcuatula; species Arcuatula senhousia. Next base: position 36,025,928 of record OZ020308.1, read on the forward strand.
GATATGGTTTAGTTTTGGTGAAATAAGGTATATTTATCCAAAAATAACATTATTTTGTCAAAAATGGCAAATTTTCAAATTTTCAAAAAAAGGGGGGGCAAAAGTCAACTTTTTTATTTTTGACATCTGGTGACTTTTAATGACTGAAATATGTTGAAATGGTAAAGGTAAGGTGGTTTGACCTTGAAAAAACCTCCAAGGTCATACCATGGCTAAATACAGTGATACGGTCTAAAAATCACAAAAATCCATGTCGCGACAACATTTTTTCACTTTTTTCAAAAAAATTTTCTGTGTTGGGTAGAGGGAACATAAACACACTATTTAAAGTAAAATGGGTACTGAAAAATGTTTCTCCTTATTGGACTTATTTCGCAATCAAAAAATGTTATTTTTTCACAAATCACCAAATGATGACCTTGACCTTTGACCTTGACCTTATTTTGGTCCTAAGGGGTCACTGATCCTGTATACCAAGTTTCATTGAAATATCTTAAGATTTGTTGATTTTATAATTTTATACTAAAAAAGTCAAAGTTTAAAGGAGAATAACTCCTTAATTGGTCAATATATCAGTATAAAAAATATCATTGGCACAACTTCAAGAGTTACTCTTCCTATTTCAAAAGGATTGAACTTGATAACTTTTATGGGTTAAGAGGAGAAGAATAAACAAACTTTACAGCTAAAAGGGGCATAACTCTTATACGCGAAAGGGTACGGTACCCAAGTGTTTTTTCTGAAACGACAAACATTGACCGATAAAGTATACTAAGTTTCATTGCGACATGTCGCGTACTTCTCATAGTTGAAATTTAGCGAAACGGCGGAAGAAAGAAAATAATAATAATTAAATGACAATTCTTCCGGAAGAATTGTAAGGTCTTTCCCTTTCCAAAAGTCTTGCTGTTTTCGAGTTAAACGCCACATAACCATGCAGGGGTGCTATATAACAGTTAATTGCTTGTTAAAAAACCGTTTTTGTTTGATAGAACTATCCTTATTGCGTTCGTTAACATATATTTTCATAATACAGAATCAAACTTTAACATGTGGTGGGAACTATTTTTGATCGATCAAGAAACTGGTTTAATGAATATCAAAACTTGTCAAATCAAAAATCAATGCTCAGTATAATAACCTTTCCATGTTTAACTGAAAAAAAATTACGATGCTATCCAAATTGAAAAGTAAAACTTGATCAAAATAAGTGAATATTTCTTAAAGTAAAAAGGCAAAAACTTAAAAAAAAAAAATGATAATTCAAAAGCAAGGATAGTAATTGATTTTTAAAGCTTTCATATGCGTTATTAAGAAGTTTGAATATAAAGTAGAGAAGTAGTGATGATGGGACCATAAGCTGCCGAAAAACCTATATTTATAGAAATCCATCCACACATGAAAAATTGAATTGCTTATAACTTATTAGAAAAAGACGGGTTGAAAAATATTTTTTTCTACACATGTCGTGCTTAAGTGAGACCAACTATGTCCATTTAGATATTTAAAACTGAAAATGTTGTTTTGAAGTTTCGTTTACCTCTTACCAGCGCAATCTATTAAACTATGTGGTATTTTTTGCATGAAAATGCCACTCACTAGACGACATTTTGTTGTGGTTAATATATTTTTACAAAAAAACATTATGCACAGGTAATAGAAAGTTAGAGGATAGACAGGGCCATCTTTTTCAGAAGAAATAAAAAGTGTATCCTTACAGGCTTTTGCTTATTTTAGAAAAAAGCGCAATTTTGGGAACCGGGTAATTTTATACTAAAAAATTCAAAGTTTAAAGGGGAATAACTCCTTAATTGGTCAATATATCAGTATAAAAAATATCATTGGCACAACTTCAAGAGTTACTCTTCCTATTTCAAAAGGATTGAACTTGATAACTTTTATGGGTTAAGAGGAGAAGAATAAACAAACTTTACAGCTAAAAGGGGCATAACTCTTATACGCGAAAGGGTACGGTACCCAAGTGTTTTTTCTGAAACGACAAACATTGACCGATAAAGTATACTAAGTTTCATTGCGACATGTCGCGTACTTCTCATAGTTGAAATTTAGCGAAACGGCGGAAGAAAGAAAATAATAATAATAATAATAATAATAATCAGAAGAAATACAATAAGGTCTTCCCTTGGAAAGGGAAAGACCTTAAAAAAGAGGGCAGATGAGACTTTTTCAGGGTTTTTAGGGTAGATATGGTTTAGTTATGGTGAAATAAGGTGTATTTATCCAAAAATAACATATTTTGGTCAAAAATGGCAAATTTCCAAATTTTCAAAAAAAGGGGGGGCAAAAGTCAACTTTTTTATTTTTGACATCTGGTGACTTTTAATGACTGAAATAGGTTGGAATGGTAAAGGTAAGGTGGTTTGACCTTGAAAAAACCTCCAAGGTCATACCATGGCTAAATACAGTGATACGGTCTAAAAATCACAAAAATCCATGTCGCGACAACATTTTTTCACTTTTTTTCAATTTTTTTTCTGTGTTTGGTAGAGGGAACATAAACACACTATTTAAAGTAAAATGGGTACTGAAAAATGTTTCTCCTTGTTGGACTTATTTCGCAATCAAAAAATGTTAATTTTTTGCAAATCCACAAATGATGACCTTGACCTTTGACCTTGACCTTATTTTGGTCCTTAGGGGTCACTGACCCTGTATACCAAGTTTCATTGAAATATCTTAAGATTTGTTGATTTTAGAATTTTATACTAAAAAAGTCAAAGTTTAAAGGGGAATAACTCCTTAATTGGTCAATACATCAGTATAAAAAATATCATTGGCACAACTTCAAGAGTTACTCTTCTTATTTCAAAAGGATTGAACTTGATAACTTTTATGGGTTAAGAGGAGAAGAATAAACAAACTTTACAGCTAAAAGGGGCATAACTCTTATACGCGAAAGGGTACGGTACCCAAGTGTTTTTTCTGAAACGACAAACATTGACCGATAAAGTATACTAAGTTTCATTGCGACATGTCGCGTACTTCTCATAGTTGAAATTTAGCGAAACGGCGGAAGAAAGAAAATAATAATAATTAAAAAGTCATTTGTTCAGAGAACAAATGTGAGGTCTTTCCCTGCCTTATGTTTTTGTTATGGTATTTTATACAAGTACTAAAGACATCTGAGTCACTTTGTTTATGACTAGATGTTGCCAATTATTGTGATATAGGCTCCAGAATGAAGAGCAGGGAACCTAGAGTCAGAAAAAGTATGGTTGCTAAGGACTTTTATTACGGTTGCTATGGACTTCCGGTTGAAAAAAATTACCCCTTAACTCAAAAAGTAGTCTTGGTTTAGAATATATATGGTTGCTATGGACTTTTCATTAATGTTATCTTGTTGCTAGGGAATGACCTTGACCTATGACCTTTGACCTTGGACTCAAATTGTAGCTCTTTATATACTGATTCATTTAAGTATACATGTTTACTATACCATCTGTTATGGTTTTCAAGTTATTGGCAAAAAACGTGTTTCGCGAAACTTGTTTTGGCCGCCATTTTGAAACCGTTCAACCGAATCATGTACTGTTTGGGTTCAAATTGTAGGTAATTTAATCCTCTTTTAAATGAACCCTATGTTTCATTCATCATCTTTTATGGATTAAAAGTTATAAACAAAAAATCATTTTAAAAAAAGAATCAAGGGCGATAACTCAAAAACGACAAGTTTTACGCTTTCGCACCTGAAACCTTTTTTGTAACTTTCGACATGGCGAACATTTTTTCCATGTATTGTCCGCTTCAATGTTGTACGGTTTAAGTGCTATTTCATAAAAACTGTTTACGGTGTCAGCCATTTTGAAAATGGCTGCCTGTAACCAATCGACTTTGGTCTTAAATTGAAGGACATATAAAGACGGTCACAAAAAACCCATATGTTTACTATATTATCTCTGACGGTTTAAAAGTTATAAGCCAAAAATGGATAAGCTGAAACGCGTTAAGGGCCATAACTCGAAAACGGTTTGTCGCACAGTGTTCGACCCATTATATCAAATAAAGGTCTAAATGAGACGAGTATTTTTCCCATTACATGTCTGCTTCAATTTTGTATGGTTTTTTAGCTATACTGCAAACAAGGTGTGTCATGACCTCTGACCTTGAGATTTGACCTTTGACCTTGACATTTTTGAATGCAACATATGTCACCTAGGATGATTGGTGAAGGTCCCAAGTCTCTAGGACTAACCGTTTTGAAGAAAAAAAATTTGACATGTCGCGACAGGTTTCGACTCAAAAACGCGTAACCAGGAAGTTGATCGAAATTTTTTTTTTTCCGTGATGACATGTTCCCATGAGTCCAGCAACATTTCCCACACTTTAAATTTTTGATATCGGTAACGGTTTAGGAGGAGATCTGTGCACAAGGGTTTTCGGTCTGGGGCAGATAACTCCGTTACTAAAAATAGACCGGTTTCAAAGCATGAGTTTCGGCAAGGATTCCTATGACCGCATAATGGTACCAAGTATGGAAAAGATATGTCGCGACACTTTTCGTATATGGGCGGCGGAAAAGAAGAACAATAATAATAATAATAATAATAATCAGAAGAAATACAGTAAGGTCTTTCCTTCTGTAAAGGGAAAGACCTTAATAATAATAATAATAATCAGAAGAAATACAATAAGGTCTTCCCTTGGAAAGGGAAAGACCTTAATAATAATAATAATCAGAAGAAATACAATAAGGTCTTCCCTTGGAAAGGGAAAGACCTTAATAATCAGAAGAAATACAATAAGGTCTTCCCTTGGAAAGGGAAAGACCTTAATAATAATCAGAAGAAATACAATAAGGTCTTCCCTTGGAAAGGGAAAGACCTTAATAATAATCAGAAGAAATACAATAAGGTCTTCCCTTGGAAAGGGAAAGACCTTAAAAAAGAGGGCAGATGGGACTTTTTCTGGGTTTTTATGGTTGATATCATCTAATTATGGTCAAATAAGGTGTATTTACCAAAAAATAACATTTTTTTGTCAAAAATGGCAAATTTCCAAATTTTCCAAAAAAGGGGGCGTGGCATGTCAACTTCCTTATTTCTGACATTTGAATAGTTTTAATCATTGAAACAGGTTGGAATAGTAAAAGTAAGTTGATTTGACCTTGAAAAATGTTTCAAGGTCATATAATGGCTAAGTATAGTGATACGGTCTAATTTTCACTAAAATCCATGTCGCGACACCATTTTTTCATATTTTTCCAAAAATTTTTTGGGGTTCAATTAAGAAGACATAATCACATCATATAATGGAAAAAAAATTCCAAAAAGGGTTACATTTTATTTGAGCTATTTCACAATGAAAAAAGACTCATTTTTTGAAAATTTACAAATGATGACCTTGACCTTTGACCTTGACCTAATTTTGGTCCTTAGGGGTCAATGACCTTGTATACTAAGTTTCATTGAAATATCTTAAGAAATGTTGATTTTAGAATTTTAATACTAAAAAAGTCAAAGTTTAAAGGGGAATAACTCCTGTATTGGTAAATATACCAATATGAAAATTGACCCTGCACAAGTTCAAGAGTTACTCTTCTGAATGCAAAAGGAATAAAGTTGGTACCTCTTATGGTTTAGGAGGAGAAGATTCCACAAACTTTAGAGCTAAAAGGGGCATAACTCTTATATGTAAAATGGTACGGTACCCAAGTGTTTTTTCTGAAACGACAAACATAGACCGATAAAGTATACCAAGTATCATTGCGACATGTCGCGTACTTCTCAAAGTTGAAATTTGGCGAAACGGCGGAAGAAAGAAAATAATAATAATAATCAGAAGAAATACAATAAGGTCTTCCCTTGGAAAGGGAAAGACCTTAAAAAAGAGGGCAGATGAGACTTTTTCTGGGTTTTTAGGGTTGATATCATCTAATTATGGTCAACTAAGGTGAATTTACCCAAAAATAACATTTTTTTGTCAAAAATGGCAAATTTCCAAATTTTCAAAAAAAGGGGGCGTGGCATGTCAACTTCCTTATTTCTGACATTTGAATAGTTTTAATCATTGAAACAGGTTGGAATAGTAAAAGTAAGTTGATTTGACCTTGAAAAATGTTTCAAGGTCATATAATGGCTAAGTACAGTGATACGGTCTAATTTTTACTAAAATCCATGTCGCGACACCATTTTTTCATATTTTTCCAAAAAAATTTTTGGGTTCAATTAAGAAGACATAATCACATCATATAATGGAAAAAAAATTCCAAAAAGGGTTACATTTTATTTGAGCTATTTCGCAATGAAAAAAGACTCATTTTTTGAAAATTTACAAATGATGACCTTGACCTTTGACCTTGACCTAATTTTGGTCCTTAGGGGTCAATGACCTTGTATACTAAGTTTCATTGAAATATCTTAAGAAATGTTGATTTTAGAATTTTAATGCTAAAAAAGTCAAAGTTTAAAGGGGAATAACTCCTGTATTGGTAAATATACCAATATGAAAATTGACCCTGCACAAGTTCAAGAGTTACTCTTCTGAATGCAAAAGGAATAAAGTTGGTACCTCTTATGGTTTAGGAGGAGAAGATTCCACAAACTTTAGAGCTAAAAGGGGCATAACTCTTATATGTAAAATGGTACGGTACCCAAGTGTTTTTTCTGAAACGACAAACATAGACCGATAAAGTATACCAAGTATCATTGCGACATGTCGCGTACTTCTCAAAGTTGAAATTTGGCGAAACGGCGGAAGAAAGAAAATAATAATAATAATCAGAAGAAATACAATAAGGTCTTCCCTTGGAAAGGGAAAGACCTTAAAAAGTCTAAGTCCAATTATCTCCCCTGAATGATATCTTAGAGCAATGAAAATTCTTCATGCACATCTACATATGATGTACTTCCTTTAGGTAAAGTTTCATCAAAATCCTTCAAGCGGTTTAGGAGGAGAAGCGCTTACGAGTTATGTGGACAGACGGACAGACGGACAGACGGACAGACAGGGTGTTTCCTATATACCCCCCCAAACTTTGTTTGCGGGGGGTATAATAAATTTATGTACCCAAGACTAATCTTTTAACATGGAGGGGCTTGGTTTTTTTCCTAGAAAAGAATTCTCTTTGGGGAAAACAATCTGACCAGATAGACAAAACAAGGCCCACCCCTTCAAGTCTAGAAATCAGTCTCTTAATTACAGCTAAAGCTACAAAAAGGAAAATGAATTTAAAAAATGGGTAACTCAGAAAGCTTGGTATGAAAAAGTAGATTTTTTTAGGCAAAGATATTTCAACCAATTTTTAGAGAAGTTTAAATTTTGCAATTTAAATAAATATTTTAATATGTAATAACTTCTTCTTATATTCTAGCTTTTATAAGAACTCAAAGACCATTGAGAAAAACATCTAGTTCAAGAGTTGGAAAGAAACCCAGAGGGTTACAATTAAAGAAAAAGCCATCAATTCTACCTGTTGTGTCACTCCCTGCAATTAGTGAAATTAATGATGAGGTGAATCTAATTATGAGTGATTGAAAAGAAAACACTGTGCAACCATAAATATATCATGTTAAATCAAAATTTCTTGTATTGGATTAGGGGCAATTTTAGTAAAACTTCTTTAGAAATACTGGCGAAAACACCAAACTGTGAGAGTCCATATTCATTTTTGAGTGACTAAATTACCATTTTCAACTCTGTTGGAAATAATCTAGCTAATTAAATAATTTGAAAATTGCAATATTTAAAATTTTGTCTTTTAATGCTTATTAACGAAAAACTTTTAGGATCTCTCATTTCTTAAAATATATCGATGTTTATAAGAACACTTTTTTGTTTCATTTATAGGAAAGCAACCAGTCTATTAAAAGCAACAAAGATACAACATCTGGTAAAACTTTCTGTGAGGTCTTTAATTTATGGTATACACATAATAAAAAAAAAAGTGTTTACAAATTTCATCCTGAATTAAAAAAAAAATCTATACAACAAAAACAAAACATCAAAATAACAAAACCAGAAAAAAAATTTTTTTAAATCCAAAAGTGTCCTTGTTTTGTGATTCTTTTGGTCATTATACATGAATATCACAAGTCAAAAGATGATAAAGCTGAAGCTCTCCCTCTAAGCTTCCACAAGTCATCTTATATAGAAATTCAAGAAAATCACCGTTAAGCCGATTTTTAAAATTTTCTTGACCAGGGATACATGCAGCTTTTTGTCAATCTGTAGGGAATGAAACTTTGGAGGAGTAATTAGTTCAACATTAACCAATAGTGAATCAAATCATACTTGATGGTTTTCCCCTTTTTAACTGCATGTAATTATATTTCATCATATTTTATATAATATGTATATTTCAGATGAAGAAATTATTGTTGACTCTGAATACATCAAAAACCAATCTACTAATGCTTGTGCAATGGATCAATCAGTTTTGGCATTTCCTGAAAATGTTGATCATTTCGATGGAAGGGTCATAAAAAGTCACCATAAGCCAAGATCAAGCTTCAGAACAAAGCCCTTTTCAAAAAGAGAAGAAAATTCTTTTGGAAGAAACAGAGTAAAAGATGAGTTGTCCAGATTGAAAAAAAAGTTAGGAAGAAATAAAATTGACAGTTTAAAGGAATGGAAAATTGCTGAGGAGAATTGTTTAAATAGCAACAATAATGGCCTAAGAGAAACACCAGAGACATTCAATAAGGTGACAAAAAGTACAAGGAGTTTATATCGGAATGTTTCATTCGTGGCTGAGAAAGGGAGAAATGTCAATGCCTGGGGTGGGGAGGAAGATACAGAGCTAAAAAAGAGCAAGCCAAAAGCCTCGAAGAAAAGTCCTGTTAAGAGAAGAGTCACTTTCAATGAGAAAAGTATTGAAAAGTCTGAAAATGAGATAGAGCAGAGTTCACTTATACATAAAGAATTGTATCAGAAAGAACAGATAATAAATACTGAGAAAATTCATCCAGCAACATCTAAAAGGAAAGAATATCAGAAACCTAAAAGATCCAATCCTTGTGGATTATCATCATCCTTAGAAGAATTGTTAAATGATTCAGAGAAAAAATCCTTTGCCCAAGATATGATAACTGAATTATTTCAAGATGAAGCAAAGTCACAAAGTGAAGGTAAAAAAATCCATACTGAAGAAGGTTTTTCCAGTAGTTTAAAAGATGCTCCTATAATTGTTAAACCATACAAAGGGAAGGGCAAAGGTAAAAAATCAAAGTCAGAAACAAAGAAAGAAACAAGTCCAAAAATGTCAAGATCAACTGATGAAGATCTTGAAGCACTTTTAGCTGAGAGTAAGGATTATGGAAAGATGTTGTTTGAGGAAGAGCTGAAAAAACATGGTCAGAGACAAGAAAGAACGGATGAAAAAGATGCAAATGTTGATACTAGCAAAAAGGTGGTGAATAATGAGAAAGAACCAAAGAAAGAAAATGAAAGCAGTGAGGGTTCATCTTGTGAAGAGCTTGATTTAGATCATATCAGAAATGCTGCAAAAAGTCTGGTAACAAACTCAACTATGAAAGCACTTGATTTTATTGATGGTTTAGATGGAATCAAGAAATCGTTGAGGGAGTCCGGAAAATATCAGTCAAATTTGTCAAAGATTAAAGAAGAGAAGGAACCTCACCACAAAAGAAAGCAGATTTTACAGAAAATTTATGGGGAAATGAACACGGACAATAAGGCATCAGAATCCGAAGAAAGTATAAGCCATGGGTCATCAGGTCATGACCTCATTGAATCTTTAGTAGATCAAAACCCACCGCTGCCACCAAACAACAATGACAAAAGGCAGAGGGATGCTCTGCCTAAAAACTACATTACAAGAAATGATGATGAGAAGGAGGTGAAACAGGGGTATGATTATCAAACCACAGATGATGATCTTGATTGTGATGATGGAGATGAAAAAGATTTACCAAGGCCTGCTAAGAACAACACTGTTATTATTCCAAAGCCAAAGATAAAGCATAATGTTCCTGATGTTATAGGTTTGTTTTCCTTAGTTTTAGCATATTTTTATATTGCTAAAAAATGCTTTTTTTTGCCTTGACATCATTCTGCTTTTCAAGCCTATTATTTTACATTTGAAATCACAAAAACATTATATACGATTAAAAGAGAAGCAGAAAGATATATAAAACTAGAAAATGTGTCTATGAGCCACAGGATGGCCCTCCCGTTCTTGAAATATCATTGACCCTCAATGTGTATTACCTGGGATATGGATCTTTACCAAGAAATTGATCAAAAGTGTTCATGTGTAAAATATAGGTTGCTTTGACCTTATTTCTGGTGGGTGGTGCCATGTTACCAAGACTCATCGAGAAGTGAAATATTATTGACCCCTAACATGTAGTATTCAAGATATGGACCTTAACCAAGAACTTAACCAAAGTCATTCATGCGTAAAATATAGGTCACAGTGACCTCATTTCTAGTGGATGGTGTAACCTTACCCAAGACACATCTAGTGGTGAAATGTCATTGACCCCCAACATCTAGTATCCAAGTTATGGACCTTAACCAAGAACTTAACTGAAGTCGTTCATGCATAAAATATAGATCATAGTGACCTAATTTTTATTGGGTGGTGTCATGTAACCCAAGACACATCCAGTGGTGAAATACCATTGACCATCAACATGTAATATCTAAGATATGGACCTTAACCAAAGTCATTCATGCGTAAAATAGAGGGTCACAGTGACCTTATTTCTAATGGGTGGTGTAGTCCTACCCAAGACCCATCTGGTGGTGAAATATCATTGACCCCCAACATCTAGTATCCCAGTAATGGACCTTAACAAAGAACTTAACCAAAGTGTTACGGACGGACGGACAAGGGAAAAACTATATGTCCGATCCACATGCGTGGTCGGGCCATAAAAAAGATACAAATGAGCAAATGTTATATACACATATTATATTTTGTCTATTGTAGAATGTTGTTTCCTTTTCAGTGATGATCCTCTGTAATGGATTTTAGACTGAATAAAATTAGTTAGTTAGTTAGTTAGTTACACATGTACATGTGATGCTGGGGTTTTGATGAAAAATTGTAAACTTATCTTATGGGCAATTGAATTTACATTTTATCATACTGATTGAAGCATATATGATACATGTATTTACTATAATTATTGAAAATGTACTACTAAATTATAATTATTTCATATTTACAATAATATTTATTTTATGCTTCTAAAAGCATCTTGTAACAAAATGATTTGTTATTTTTTTTATTTACAGCAGATAGTGGCAGAGAAAATACCAGAGAAGAATCCAGGATAAAATTGTGGTAACTATTATCAAGATTTTGTTTTGTCACAATATGGGGGATAACTCTATACAAAATTAGGGTTTTGCCAGTACAAAAAAATGTATATGGGAGATAATTCAATAAAAAATAATGGAATTCTGGTTTCATAACCCACTTAATTAGATCTTGTCTTATATAGTGACTTAAAATACATGTACATTGAAACTGTGTGAAATTATTGCCAAAATTTTATTTGATGTTGTATTGAACACATATATATAATTAAACGAATTATATAAATTTCTAAAGCTTTACAATGATGAATAAAATGTGTTCCATCTTACATGTACATGTAATTGTAAAAGCAACCAATTCAAAAAAGCTTTAAGCATAGCATTGGTTTTTAATGAATGGGAACAATTGATATGTGTCACAATATGGGAGATAACTCTATTTCACAAAATTCATATTTCACGAATGCAGAAATTACAGGGCATCACACAAGAATCCAGACAAGGAGGAAACATATTTTAGTATTTTCATGATCTAATGCAAATGAAAAAGTTAGTTTAAAAAATTCATGGTGATATATTAAGTACTTTTTGAGAAATTATCATTTCAAATTTTAAACAACTAGAAAATTTTGATTTGTGTAATAAGTATATATGTGACACACCCTACACATATAAAAAATAATTTAACAAAACTGCAGTGTCTTTTTAAAAGTATCTAATAAAAAAGTCATAGACCCATATTAAATTCATTTTCATTTTAGCAACCAAGATAATTTTTCTCCAAGAGAATCAATACCTTGTGCAGAGAAGGAATATACCACATGTGATCTTATCAACGACATAGATTCTTGTTTGGCTGAAGTAGAACCTCCCTTGGTCAAAATGTCAATGATGAGAGGCCAAAGGAATGCATCTCTGGCTCCTAATCCTTTCCCTGTGGATAAAAATAACCTCATCCAAGTGCAGCCTCCAAAGTCAGAGAAACCAAAGTATAAAAGAAAGAGATTGTATAATCCATTGCTTGCTGGTAAGGGCCGGTAATGCTAATAATTTAAAAAATATTCTGTTGTGACACCTTAATTTCTTATTTTTAAATCTGACCAAAACAAAATTATTATCAAGTTAAATGGTCCATCGGTAATTTCATAGTGTTAGAATTTTCACAAGCAAAAAAGAAATTGCCCTTAATTTTCTACTGAACATTTAAACCTAGAAAAAAAAAAGAAAAAAAAAAAGAAGAAAGTTAATAAACCATTGCTTGCTGGTAACTATCACGGGGTTAAAAGTTGCACAAGAAAAAAAAAAGAAGAAAAAAAATCCCTTCAATGTTTACATTTGAATCTAAATGCTTTTGCATAAGAAAACACTTTACAGGATTTCTGATTTGGAAAAAAAATTACAATGCTTTTCAGTTTGTTTGAATTAACTATATCTGCAAATTTATTTAAAAGCAATAACTCCATTAATTTACATTTTATATACTGTGGTTTCATTATTATTCATGGGGTATCAATTTTTGTGGTTTTCGTGGTTGGCCTTGACCCACAAAATTTGATAACCCACGATAAAGAAATATAACATTCATCTTCATGCTGCAAAATTTAAGAATCCACGAACCTATCAATAGTCATTAAACCACGAAAATTGATACCCACGAAAATAAATGAATCCAAAGTAGCACAGTACTAGGGGTGTAACGATACCACTTCCCCACGATCCGATACAGATCACGATACCTAACTCACGATCTGATCCGTATCATGATAATTTTACTTCCATTACTTACAATGCTTGTCATATCATTGTTATTCAATGTTAATGTTAAAGAAGTATTATTTTCATGTGTTAAATAGACAGTAAACCGAAGTATTTTCAAGCTAATCATTTATTTCAGTCCAGCAGGCAATGATTTGTGCCATTGTTGACACCGGAAACACGTTTTTTTATCTTCTTGCCAAAGACGGATATGACATTTTTTGGATTGGATTGGAATTGCGAAGTCAAACACGATATCGATTTCCGGATAAAATATCGTGATGCACCAGTGAATCATTACACCCCTATACAGTACATGCAAAAATTGTTAACTATGTACACTACTAGTTCTGAAATTTTGTAAAATTTTAATGAGTCAATGTTATACAGTTATTTCATTACAGCTTCAGTTCATTTTAATTTTAGGAGTTGAAGACCACCCTGCTGTTCAACCTATCAATGCAAACCAAGAGGATTTAGGAAAGCTGAAAGAGGTGAAGAATAGACAGGAACCCACACCTGAGGTCTACTTGAAAACAGGTCAAGAAAAGAGACCACAAGAAAGAGAAAAAAGATCACAGGCAGATGTCTTTAAGCAACCTATGGGTGCACTTCTTCCAAAAGGAAAAGTTCACTTAAGCCAATACCCTATTATTGAATCAGTGGCTGATAATAAGGAGAGATTACTAAGCTGTGAACATGAGGATCCAACAAGTAAAATGTCTGAATCTAGTAAACAGAAGTACTCCAAGATGAAGACCACATTTAGAGCTAGAACAGAAAATTTGCCCGATGCTCAATTCTGGACTAGTTTAGCAATGGATAGTCCTCAGCCTCGACAAAGATTTGAGGAGTCCCAAAGCCCTACTGAAGAGAAATGTGGCACCCCTTTACCCATGGCTCCTATTGGGTGTTGTAAAAAGGATGGTTATTATGTTGGAGTAACAAACAGCGAGGCTGATTTAAACAAACTTTTCTTTCATGCAATTGCCTCTAAACCTCAATTTTATAAAACATCAAATGATGGGAGCACTGGGAAATATGTTTCGTCTCAGTCATCAAATTCATCTACACAAGAAGATACATGTAATACACAATCACCTGAAGAAAATCTACGATTTTTTCAAAACGTGTCCAAAGACTCCAGCTTTTGGAAAGGTAAACATTCAGACCAAACAGAGGTTCCGAAGTTTTTGCCCAAGAGATCAGGTCAGGATTCTTCAAGCCAAGATTCACAGGAAAATTTATCCTTCTTCAAAAAGGTGTCACAGCATGAGTTTCTAAATAAAAAATCTAACAATATTCCAAGGTCCTACTTCAACGAGCCTCCTCTTGGATCTGAAATGTGCACAGGAAGAAATCACACTAAAGGTATAGAAAATATAGAGTTCTTTCTTAACGTTTCAAGAAATCCAACAGCATTTTATCATATGTCCAATTCCCCAACATCTATGCCTGGAGAATCCAAACTTCCACAAGGGTACAGTCCAAATAGTGGATACATACCGGATGATCCAAAGAACTATGTGGACATGGAGACAGCTGGAGAAAATTTAATGTTCTTTCAGAATATCACTAAAAGTTCTATTGAAAAGAAAGACAAGAAAAAGAAGAAGAAAAAAGAGAAAAGAGAATGTGAAGAAGAAAACAAACTTTAAATAATATTAATTTTAAAACCTTTTTAACATCAAGTTAAGCTTGCCTAAAATTCATGGTGATGTTTTTTTTTCATCATCTTAAAATTCAAATAATAACTAGTCTATTATGAATAAGTGCATGTATTGATAAATAAATTGTATTTTAATGAGGGAATATGAATAATATCTCAAAATATAAGATGAAATTTTAGTTAAAAACTATAAAGCTAAAGGTGTACAAGCTTAAAATTTGAATCTGAATTTATTATAAAAACTCAGATTACAAAGGGTGATAACTCAATAAATTTAACTTCCGATTTTTTCTATCTTTGCTAGCCTATGGTGACCATCTGCCCCCTCCTACTCACCAGTTTTACTTACACATTGTAACTGTATTAAAACTTTCTCAGATTATTTATTATTGCTTTAATTTTTACATGTTTTTATTTGAAGCAGAATGTGATAAGTTATGATTGAACTTTTTTAAAATAGATACTGTGTACATTGTACATCTGTGATGCTACATATTTAGATCAATAAAATGTTGTGGTTGTTTAATGTTAAAATTTTATTGCATTGTTACTTTATTATATGAATAACCAGTTTATATGTTCTAGAGCAAGACTGTGATACTCAATTTTGTATTATAAAGTTGTTATTAGATTTTACTTTGTAATTATTGTTTGTTGTGCACATTTATTTTGTGTTAAGACTGGTTAATTTTATGTTTAGATTTTATGTTTAAAAGGGCTAGACAATGGAAATTTAAATAAGATATTTCATGCAATAATATATGCACATTTTAATGGTTAGCCAAAATTCCCAAGTGTCAAATATGACTTTATCTTTTATAAAGTGTTATTGTATTTTAGTGATTGACATTACATTAGTATTTTGCCTAACATTATGCCCTGTAAAAACAAGAGTAAACACTTAAGTATGTCTCGCCTGCCGGCACCATCAGAAACAATTATTCTTTCTTAATTACTTCCACTATATTTTGAATCTACATGGATTTTCAGTTTCTGAGATCAAAAAATGATTATAGAACTTAAACATTGCAAATATTTGCAATAAAAATAATCAAAGTCACTCAACCGGAAAATCAAGGTCAAGGTCTAAAGATGAGGATGTAACTGTGCTAAGCTACAACTGGGGCATATGCATACCAAGTTTCATCAACCTAGGACTTATAGTTCTTATGATATGGAGGTGCTCGCAAAATTTTTCCATTGCTATTATATGTATTGAAAATTGTCAAAGTCACTCAACCGGAAAATCAAGGTCAAGGTCAAAAGATGGGGATGCAACTTTGCTAAGCTACTACTGGGGCATATGAATACCAAGTTTCATTAACCTAGGACTTATAGTTCTTGAGATATGGAGATGCTCGCAAAACTTTTCCATTGCTATTATATGTATTGAAAATTGGCAAAGTCACTCAACCAGAAAATCAAGGTCAAGGTCAAAAGATGGGGATGCAACTGTGCTAAGCTACTACTGGGGCATATGCATACCAAGTTTCATCAACCTAGGACCTATAGTTCTTGAGATATGGAGGTGCTCACAAAACTTTTCCATTGCTATTATATGTATTGAAAATTGTCAAAGTCACTCAACCGGAAAATCAAGGTCAAGGTCAAAAGATGGGGATGCAACTGTGCTAAGCTACTACTGGGGCATATGCATACCAAGTTTCATCAACCTAGGATATATAGTTCTTGAGATATGGAGGTGCTCATAAAACTTTTCCAAAAAGTAAACGCCGCCGTCGCCGCCGTTAAAGTAACACCTATGTCCCGCTCTGCTTCGCTGGCGAGACAAAAACCCAAATACATGTGTTTGGCATTGCATGATTAATTTGATTTATTGGGAGATATCCGTTTCCGCCAATTTGATGTAGTTTTCACCACAGCTTAATTGCACCAACATATTTTTTGAAAGGGTTAGCACATTTGCACCAATATTTTTTTTAAATCTATTGCACCAATCACATTGAGTTTAACAAAAACACATAGTAGTAAAGTGCAAATGATATAAAAAATAAATAAATAAAAACTTAATATTTTAACTATCTGTTTTTTGTTTTTTGTTTCATGTCCAAAAATGGGTCTTTCGTTGATAATCTAGGGATTTGTTTGAATCTTATGTATTGTATTTTTAGTCTTGGGCAAATGCAAGACAGCGAGCAGTGACCTCTGGTCATGTTGAAGACTGCTGGCTGTTTTCCATTGTGATTTTTTAAATTGCTGTTTCTTTAATGTTGGTTGTGTCGCGTACACTTATATCACACCTCCTTATCGTCTATTCTAGTCCTATTCAAGTCCTAAACATGGGAATTTACTCCATCATGTAATGTAGTAGTGCATGTATATGTAATAGTATCCAATACTTTTAAGTTCTTTTATTCAGTAATAATTTTGAATTTTGATATTTGACCAACAGAAACATTGATAATTTTTCGGAGTTTACAATGACGTAGATTCAGGTAAATTGGCACAAATAAGTTCCGAAAACTGGAGCATATGAAACCTCTAAAAAATAAATATGTGGCGCAATTGATATCTCTTGAAATATGTAAATGGCACAAAAGAATTCTTACCAATTTTTTATGTGTTACATAATAAAGTAAGCCATGTCTTTTACTTCAATAAATAAAGTTAAAAACCTAGATTAGACTTTAAGAATTAATTTTGGTTGTGTATCATAAGTTCTACTACTTTGTCAGCTTGTTTTTTTCAATATGCAGAATGATTATTTTGTTACATTCAAATTATTTATATTTACATTTAAGTTGTCAAATGTCCAAGATGTAATCATTTTAGTTTTTTTTATTTTATTTTTTGAAGGCAGCTCAATATTTTGTTATTTCCTGGTGCAGGATATTTTTTCAAGTTTTTATACATTTAATATACAATCATGCTATTTTTTATTTATATGAATTGTTCTATTAGCAATAAAATAATTAAAAACCTATTGAATTACAGTGTTTTGCCAGAAAACAATGTCTCCCTCTACTTTCCATAAAAGTTCAAACCTCAAAATTTTCTAGTACATGTAATAAGCAATTCAGCATAACAACATTTGATGAATTATCTTAATCACCAAGTTTCTCAGAGTAGTTTCAAGAGTTAAGCAGGAAAAAAAATGTGATAGACAGACAGGTTGACCTATTAGTTCAACACTCATATAGTACCCAATAGAAAATTGGTCAAAGTAAAAAATTGCAGGATTTTGTTAAACAGGAAGTTGGTGAGCGACAGACCTGATATCTTATCCCACATTTTGGGACCCCACCCTGATGCTTTTATCCAAATATCAAGTGGCTGTGATTAGTAGTTGCTGAGAAATTTGTTACCCACAAGAATAAGTTGACCCACAGTACATTGTAACATGACCGTACTTCCATGCTGATGATGCATTCCATATTTATAAAAAGGTTGTTATACATGTGATTGGCTACAACTGTTGTGTCCAAGGCCCAACATTCATGATTTTATTCGCAGAATCCTGGCAAAAATGATCAATGACAAAAAATGCAGCATTTCATTGATTTCAGTGACAAACCTGAATCCTGAGTGTTGCTGAAAAACAATTACATGTACTAATTTTATTCTCTGCCAATCATTCACCATTTTATAACCATATCTTTACATGGTTTCTGATCATCTTTGAAACTACATGTACAAAACCAAATTAAACAAAACTTGGTATAACACCATATGAAGAACTTTGTATTACTGGGAAGTTTCAATCCTCCAAATTTTGATTTGATTTTCTAGGGGGTGGGGGTGGGGGGCATCACTCCCCCCCACACACAACAAGAATCAAAATTTCCAGGCAACATGGTGTACTTTCTACATATCAAGTTTTGTTAATTTCAGTTGGGTATTTGAGTAGAAGCTATGAGTTATGACATGTATGAGGTACAAGTGAATAGCCCTAAGCTAAAGCTTGGAAATTCCAACTTTAACCATTCTCCTATAAGTGGTCATTCAGACATTCATGCGGAAAATAAAGGTCACAGCCAGCATGCGAACATGCATTGTGCTTAGCATCACTAGGTCCATCTACCATACCAATATGGATAATGTGGCACTTGTCAGTAAGAAGGAATGGACTTTAACCATTCTTCTATTTTAAAGTGGTCATTCATGTGGATAATATGGGTCACATCCAGCATCTGAAGCATGCCACTAGATGCACCTACCATACCAATATGGTTGCTATGGCACTTGTCAATAAGAAGGAATGGACTTTAACTTTTTCTATAAGTGGTCCTATAAGTGGTCATTCATGCATAAAATATAGGTCAAAATGCCTACCTTCCTACCCTAATTTTTTTTAGAACATTACCAGCAATACACAAATTTGTTGGGGTCTGGGTGGTTTATTTGCTGCATATATACTAAACTTTCATTACCATAAATTCTGTTGAGTACAGAGTACTTTTAGAGGAGTTAAGTGGAATACCGTTGTGAGGGACAGAACAAACACAAATTTCCTTGTTACTGTTAACAAAATATATGTATATACTACTACATTTAATTACATTTGAACATAAACAACTATAACATAATAAAACATATCTTTCTCAACACATGATCATTAAAATTGTTAAAATTTTAACCCAATGCCTCAAAAATTTTAATTTCTAAAATTTTCCGAACATGTTTTACAGTAAATGTACTTACAAATGTCTTTTTACAATCTTACAATTTCATTTTACTATTTTACAATTTCAGTTAAGTTTGCAGGTATTTAATTCCGCATTTTCTATTCTCCTCATTCCATTCTGGCATTCATATTGTTTCATTTCACGGGTATTTAATTTGACAAAAGATGCCTGACCAGAAATTCGTAAAACAAATACATGTACCTAGCAAAAATCAGTATGTTTAAAGTAATTTACAGGTACATGTAATACTTATTTCTTCATAAATGTATCGAGGTTTCTTTTTTTCTTTACATCTTCATGACAAATAATACAAATTAACAGATTCTTCAATTTTGATCTTCATTACTTCTATTAAAATTTTCAAAACAGCTTTTATCAATGTTTATTTACCAGTTATTTCTTTGCTAGTTTTGAGACCGAGTTTGTTTCTTTTGTCATAAAACTGACAAACTGTTTTAAAAAATGCTCCAACTTGCCAGATACAGTGGAGAAAGAGACAAAAGGCCAATATAAAAATATCCTAGATTCTCTTCCCCTACCACAATGTTTTTTTTTCTAGCAGACTCAAATAAAAAAAAAATATTTTGAATTTTTGGCAAATTATGTTCATTTTTGATCATATGATTTCCTTTTCAGTGTTATAGGATTCCTATTACCCGTTATCAGCTGTGAGTGAAATTTAACCCAGGGTAAATGGATTTTTACAGTTTTCTGTATTAATTAATATTAAACCATGCAAAATCCTTTAAATAATTTTGTCCACACATGTATTTATATTCATAGCTTAAAATGGCAGAATATCTTATGAAAACGGATAAATATATATTCTCCTGTCTGCCCCATATTTTCAAGAAATTTGGATGATAATCTAGGAATTAATCTATTATTGCCAAAAATCTCCAATAATGTGACTGAACGCTGCAATAAAGGTACCATAAACCACCTACCGGTAATAATGTGGTAACAAAAATATTTTTTGTGGTCCTCAATTTTTCAAAAATTCTTTTTGCTTTGAAAGGGATTCATTATACTAAGATTCCAACCAAAAATTTCAAGTTTTTAAAAGTTAAGTGATGCCACTATTATAGTGGTGTGCCTCTATAGAAGTGTTCAGTCACAATATGTGTGTTGATGTATGTACTAATCTATTCAACTGATTTGTTCAATTTTGGGTGATGTCAAAACTTTGGTCTGCAACGGGAAAACTCCTGATTCCCTGAATGCCTTTTTGACTTCGTACTCTGTGAACACATTGTTGTAAGCTACAGAGACGGCTTGACATAGAGATTTTCTGTTCAGTTTGTTTTGCTTCTTTGCCATGCAAGTGTCGGCGAATAATTTCTCAAATGCCTTGCGTCCTTCTATTTCTAAAGGCTGATGTGTTTCACTACTGTCTGCCGGTAGTAAAACTAATGTCACATTGTTTTCTTCTGTCCATTCAAACACCTCAAGCGAAAAGTACAAATTGTGTCCATCAATAAGGAGTATCTTTTGTCTGTCTTTGGGCGAGTTTTTAAGGAAATGATTTTTCAGGAAATGTAAGAAAATTTCAGAAGAGAACAGTTTTTCTTCCGCTATGAAGCCTGCGCCTGGTTTGCAGTCATTGATCAACTCTACATCGTTGTCAGTTTCTTCCGAGAACACATAATATGGTGTAAGCACTTCCCCTGCTGCATTAGCGCACATGAAGATCGTGATGGTATCTTTAACTGTTGGTACAGTCCGCACTGCAAAAGGCACCTCATATGTGACCTCTGTACAGGTCAAGCTATAAATAAATTCAGGGTGGTCTGTTAACCCATGCTTTGTCAAATTCTTGGAATAGAAAGATGCAAAGTTGGACAGGTATGACGAATCTTGGATTTGATTTTTTTCATTGCGTTGGACTTTGCTCCGAACCTCTTGCATGACAGGGTAATTCTGTGCATAGGTGTAAAACCAATGTTTTGTAACGGGACGGGTATGAGAGCGTTTACCTATACCTACGGCATACTGACTGGATAATGTACATAGGTCCTCAATGCTGTAATTATAACCCAGCTTGAACAATTTTGTTAAATGAGTGGCTAATTTGTCCGATTCTGTATCATCTAGCGTTGAAGGTAGACCAGCCTTTACAACCACTGGCTTTTTACCTTTGACTCGATCTCTTAAAGTCCCGTCTGGTATGTTGTAGACTTTAACTGCCTGACGTAAAGTCATCTTTTTAGACATAACGGCTTCATAAGCTTCTGTGATTTTCTCCCTGTATTGGTCTTTCTTTAACTGTGCAGCAGTTTTCTCTGCCTGAAAAAAAAACATTACATAGAATACTAGAACTACTACATTGTATTAGGTATATCCAATATATAATCATGGCCAGGAATAGAGGGAAATATCCTGAAATGTAATCCCAAGGCCATATGTTGTTTTGACAAGGGCTTGCTTGAAGTAAAACAACAATCCCAAGAGATTACCATTCGGGATGTTTCCATCTAAAATGGGACACAATTGTTTTATTATATTTTGGTTTATCGTTTACTTTAACAAGGTGACCTCAGATTATTGATTTTTCAAGAGTGGTACAACAGTAGTGTTTCTGTGTCAAAGGGCAATTTTGTGGCTAATTATTTTCACGATTCTTCCGAATACTTTTATTTGCTTTGGATATTGAAATGTATAAATTTAGACATTTTATTTTATGTTATTTTTTTTTTTACCTTGATGATGGCTGCATGTCTTAATTTTATTTATTTAATGTTTCAAATCTCCTTTAATTGGACAGATTTCACGGAGTGAAAAATCTGGGTTATAAAATGGTGAATGTCGAGCAGGCGGGTGGGCGGGGAAAAATTTTTCGTAACAGTTTTCTCAGCAACTACTAATCACAGCCACTTGATATTTGGTATACAGCATCAGGGTGGGGTCCCATAATGTTGGATTTGATTTTAGGTCTGTCGCTCACCTACTTCCTGTTTAACGAAATCCGGCCATTTTTGACTTTGACAGATTTTTGGTAATACATGTAGTTGTTTTGTGTATTCTATATATTTTACCTTTTTTAATTAACTACATGTACAGTGCTCGCCTTTGACAGGTAGCCTGGAGTCCAAGGCTGACCTAAATAAATTCTGGCTAGTAAATTCTTACAAGCTGTCCATTGTTTGGGCTAGTTTATTGTTGTACAGTGTTCAATTATTCAAGCTACTTCAGGAAATTTTCAAAGAAAATAAACATGATAGAGACTGTAGCTATGGTTTATGTGAACCAAATGTCTTTTATTTACATTGTACTTCTTCATAAGGAGAATTACAAATTGGCTAATTTTATTATTTCTTTTATTTTAATACCCACCTTTTTCTTTTCCTTTGCAACTCTTTTAACCTCTGAGGCCTTATGTATGTTAATTTCTGGATCATCCAAAGATCCTTTTAGTGATGATGTGTCTTTGCCTTCTTGGGATGAAGCAGCAGTTTGTGATAAAAGATCATAAGCCTCCTCTTCGTCAAGTTTCAGCTTCTTACTGGATGAAGCACCATCATCTTCAATTTCTGCCGCTCTCTTTTCTAAAACTCCAGTTTTTTCATTAATAACCATATCTTGATCTTCAGGTGCTATATCAACAGGTTGGACATCTGTAACATTATGAACATTGATTTAAAAATCTTGGAAAAAACTCATTTTACATATAAAGATTTATGTTCTTTGCATTTAACATGTTTAATTTTCATGGTAACTGTGTTATAAAGCGTGGAAACTATTTTTGTGGGGTTTATTTTCATTTGTGAAAGAGCTACAATACAACAATATATGGATCTTTTCTCAGTGTTGTCGATCTGTGAAAAACCTGCAAAACCATACACTTTTAAACATGTTTAAATGTATAAACTTTGTATTCAATAATAAAGGAATGATAGTAAAAAGTATTTCACATTGTGCACTGTGCCGGAATACACATATCTGCAATGCATGTACACTAAAAGTCAGATACATGTGGTTTCTTTTTTTTGAGGTAACTAATTTTTTCGTGGTTTGACAAAATTTGAAGTTGGTGGATTCTTAAATTCCTGGTTCTGAAGTTTGCAGCATACAGATCAATGTTAAATGTTAAATTTCCTTTTCATGGGGATTCAAATTTCGTTGGTCAAGGCCACCCACAAAAAAACACGAAAATTGATACCCCATGAACATGATGAATAATGATGAAACCACAGAATATAAATTTAACATCAAAGCGAACTCTAAGATAGTTCAGCACTTGTTGGAAATTGCTCATGAGTAAAAAAAATCAACTGCCATTTATAAAGTGAAGGGGCCGCCTATTATTTGTACAGGTATACCTGACATGGATTGAAAGTTGCCTTATACAATTGCTGTCAAAGCAACTTGAGGCCAAAACAAAAATTAAGTTTGTTTGTCCAAACACTATCTACCCCAAAAAAAACCTGCCTACCCGGTACTCAAATTCTTTTTTTTGATAAAAATTTTATGACTTTTTATATATATCTTGATTAATATAAGGAAAAATTCAGTTTCTGGTCTCCAAGAGAAAAAAAAAATTCCCTGCCTAGTACCTACAAATGTATCCGTACCTTGGTGACATGGGTAGGGTTTGGGCAAACAGACCAATTTCTTATTGTGGCCTGAATACTTTGGATTCATTTATTTTCGTGGGTATCAATTTTTCGTGGTTTGGTGAAAAAGTATCAGTTCATGGATTCTTAAATTCATGGTTCTGAAGTCTGCAGCATACACATCAATGTTAAATTTCTTTTTTGTGGGGTATCAAATTTCGTGGGTCAAGGCCACCCACGAAAACCACGAAAATTGATACCCCACGAATAATCATGAAACAACAGTATTCTAAAAAAAATGTTTAAAAAGTACAATTAAACTTTCAATCAATTAAATTTGTATCATGCCTCATTCCTTAGCAACATTACCATAGCTGTGGTCACCAGAAGCTGCTACGACTTCCTCACTCTCGGTAACCATGGTAACAACACTGTCACTTCCCCCTTTCTGCATCTTCTTTAACCCTAAAGAACTCAAGGTTTCGATCACATGACTCAAACCAAGAAAATTACAAAGTTCTACAAACTCTATAATGTTGCTTGCATCTTTAAGCTTTATCTCGCCAGTATAAATGGTTTGCACTAAACAGTAAACAGTTTTCATAGAAAATTGATTGAGATTGATAAAAGTTTTTCCTTGCTGCGTATTGGACGACAGAATTTGTGTTAAGTATGGACTTTTGCAAGAGAGGAGGACAACTTTATGGACAGCAACCGTCCCATCTTTGCATTGAAGACTAGCATCACAAGAGGTTCCATTCTGCTGCAACGAGTACATGAACTGTACAAGTTCATCAGAGTAGTTAGGTATATTACTGCAGTATTCCATTATTTGATGTTCTCACTCTCTGAAACAAAATTAAAAACATATATACATTAATACATGATTAATAACTGAACATGGAAGTAGGGGATTATCAATTTCAAAGTCCCCCCAAACCAGGAACTGCTTTTCCTTTTGGAGCACCCCATTTCACTCTCACTACTAACTACTAGAGTTCATGCTGTTAATAACTGTTTAAAGTCTTTTACATCTTTTGTGTATCTTAATATGTTTTCTGTTTCACATTGTTTTTATTCATGTTTACTGGTTGTCTATATGCTTCTATAGTACTACATGTAGTGTTTTTTTACATTATACATTAAATTTTGATATCTTGGATGTAGTTTTACCTGTAAGTGTAAATAAAAAAAAATCCTTTAATAAATAATTTATAATTTTAATTTCTTTATGAACATTAATGTTTGCTTAATTTAGTAAAATTTTTAGCTTTGATACAATTACTTGATTGTCAAATCATCATTAGACATTAGACATAAAATGGGTTGTTTTTAAAAGCCAAAACATACACTATTTATTAGCTTGGGTTTGAAAACAAACATACGTTACAAGAGTAGAATTGTGAATACAAATTTAATTAACTTATGATTGTATAGATGATGGAAAGTATTAGAGAAGAACTTTTTTTTTCTAAAAGGGCAAAAATACATGTAATAGCACATGTACCAAAATTAAACATGGCCAGCTTGATAAAACTGCCAAAAATATCCCGGTTTATGGTAATGCCCCATTGGTACATTTTTGTACCTCTTCTTCTAAACCTAGGAAAAAGGCAGAGAAAACCTTTTCCCGCCAAAACTTTAACATGAATTGTCTTGAAAACGAGGTCACGAACCTATCAAATTTTTTTGCTTATTTCATTCCTTTTACTATTATCTTTTCATTTGAGGAATCAAATTTGAAACCTATTTATTTTCAATTAAAAGTAGCGAACATCCTTAAGTAATATTTTGTTAATTTTCTGTAAAAGCTAGAATTTCAACAATGCACCTCTCTTTCAAAATCCTTATTACAGTGCTCTTCATTTTAAATGCTTTGGAGAGAAGTCTGAGTCTTATTGTATAATTAAAGATACCTGAACTGAATTTTGGATTAATCTTCTAAATCACTTTTTTAGTATCATATTGATTTTTACCTTTAAAAAAAACCTTTGGCAAATAATATTTTTTTAGGTAACCCCTACTATCTTTATCACAAACATGTTGATTTTGATTGGTAATAAATTACATTTATAATCATGAAGTTAATGGCAAAAATATAGCCACAGCTGGGAACATTCAGAAATTGGAGTGGTCTTTCTTTTTTAAAATAACATATTTTGGGGAAATACTGATACCAGATTACAATAAAATCTTTAATGTCATTTTCAAGGATGAAAATAGTTGACAAAATTTCAGTTCCCCGATGAAATTTTCTGTGAAACATTTAATCATGAACCTTTGACTGTGGAATTACATATATTATATACTCATATAGAAATCTTTATTGTGATTAGCTTAGACGTTGTCACGTGACATGTGATAATTCGCTGGGTCAACCGGTAAACGTTGGGTCGCATGGTAAGGTCACCCTCTCATGAGAATTTGCACGTGAGCCCCAGGAGTTTTCTTCAACATTTGTATGGAATTTTTTTTCTAATGGAAAAAGGTTAAAATGTCCGAAATATGTTTAAAATTTAATAATAAATTGTTTCATTTAAATATTCGATATAATATAACAGTTATCACCCTAGACATGCTACATGATATGTGACCCGGCATTTCTTTCCCCTCGAAAAGTAAGGTCACCCTCGGGGCAAGCCCTCGGGTGACCTTACTTTCTCGGGGAAAGAAACCACCGGGTCACACACCAACTAGGGTGATAATTGAATAGTATCAAATTCCAGGGTTTTTCAAGGATATTTTCATTTTTTTTTAAATTCAAGGTCTTTTCCAGGACCTTGAACTGACAAAAGAAATTCAAGGGTTTTTCCAGGTTTCAAGGATGTGTGGCAACCCTGGTAAGTTTTAGGAAGCTTAATAAATCTTTTTTTCAATACAAATTATCTTATTTTTTGTAAATTTTGATTATTTGAAATATCTTGAGCATTTTGAAATGTTACTTGAATAAGTGAAATATCACTCACTTAAGTAACTAACACCCCTGACTGATAATTGTCCAGTTACATGTATCTTTGTTTTTAGATCAAATGGAAATAGAATTAATTCTCACATGCAACTTCACTACAGCTGATCAATTGAAATATCCAAAATTGCTAACTTTTTATTGACCTAGCTAGATTTAATACACTGTATGTTTGTACTTTCACTTTCCAAAAGAATGCTAAAAATCTAGTTAAACCATGTTGACCCCGCCTCATTTTATATGTGCCTGTCCTAAATAAGGAATTCAAGTTTGTCAAAGCTTCTGTTTGTCCCTGTGGTTTGTGTGTATTGTTCTGTGACTAGAAATGGGCCTTTCAGCGATAATTTGGGGGTTGGTACAGTATATTGAATCTGATAAATTGTAGTTTAAGTCTTGCATTCTTTGGCCAATGCAAATCGGCAAGCAGTGACTGCTGGTCATGTTGAAGACTGCTGGCTGTCTTCCATTGTGGATTTTTTAAATAGCCATTTGTTTAGGTAGGTTGTGTCGTGTCGGTGGTGACTAAAATGTGTAACCCGTACCCGTACCATTTTCGGCTCATTTACCCGTACCTACAATGTATACCCGCACCCGTTTTCAATTTTGACTTGTAAACAGCTAAAACGCGATGAAACTTTCTGAAATTGCACATGAAGATAAATGATGAGTTGTATTCAATGAACTGGTATCATTTGTTATTCAAATCATTATTCTAATTTTCAACTAGAAAATGTGTCTATGAGCAACAGGATGGCCCTCCCGTTCTTGAAATATCATTGACCCTCAATGTATATTACCTGGGATATGGACCTTTACCAAGAAATTGATCAAAAGTGTTCATGTGTAAAAATAGGTCGCTGTGACCTTATTTCTGGTGGGTGGTGCCATGTTACCAAGACTCATCGAGTAGTGAAATATTATTGACCCCTAACATGTAGTATTCAAGATATGGACCTTAACCAAGAACTTAATCAAAGACATTCATGCGTAAAATATAGGTCACAGTGACCTCATTTCTAACGGATGGTGTCACCTTACCCAAGACACATCTAGTGGTGAAATATCATTGACCCCCAACATCTAGTATCCAAGTTATGGACCTTAACCAAGAACTTAACCGAAGTCGTTCATGCATAAAATATAGATCACAGTGACCTAATTTTTATTGGATGGTGTCATGTTACCCAAGACACATCTAGTGGTGAAATACCATTGACCATTAACATGCAGTATCTGAGATATGGACCTTAACCAAGAACTTAACCAAAGGCATTCATGCGTAAAATATAGGTCACAGTGACCTAATTTCTAGTGGGTGGTGTCACCTACACTAAGACACATCTAGTAGTGAAATATCATTGACCCCCAACATCTAGTATCCAAGTTATGGACCTTAACCAAGAACTTAACCGAAGTCGTTCATGCATAAAATATAGGTCACAGTGACCTAATTTCTAGTGGGTGGTGTAGCCCTACCCAAGACCCATCTGGTGGTGAAATATCATTGACCCCCAACATCTAGTATCCGAGTAATGGACCTTAACCAAGAACTTAACCAAAGTGTTACGGACGGATAGACGGACGGACGGACAAGGGTAAAACTATATGTCCGATCCACATACGTGGTCGGGCCATAAAAATCAATGATGCTAGAAAATTTTGGTGCTAAAATGTGTAACCGGAAGTTTATACTAAGACAAAAGTGTCAAAGAAATGATAAATTTTATCTTCTTAAAATTTTACTTTTTAATTGTTCATTGGTTTCTTTTAATTGTTTAATGTTACATTTAATGTTTATAAGGAATGTTTTGTAAATCGACTCTTGTATGAATCTTTTTAATCTTATAAGAAATTATCAAAACTTTGGCCCGGATTTTTGCCAGGTACGGGTAATTTGTAAACATTGGATAAAATCGCAATTTGTCCCTCGGTAAAAAGTAAAATTGTAAAACGGGTGGATATTGATTTCAAATATAACTTTAATACACTAATTACTGATATATTTTTGTAACTTTTAAGTTATGTTTAAAACAAATATGCTTCTTATTTGATCAGAAAAGGCCCTGTATGTCATTGGGTATGGGTAGATTTTCAATGTTGGTATCGAGTAAAAACATTAAATACATTTTTTGTAATAATATCAAAGTTTGAATGTTAGTTGAGGTGTTTGGAGATATATAAACAGTAATTGGTATATTTAAAAGGCTCCTGTCAAATATCACAATGATTGACATCTTTTCTCTACAGTCGAAGCGAATTTGTAAAATTTTGACAAATCTGGATGCGGGTACGGGTTACACATTTTAGGCACCACCGGTTGTGTCACTTAAACTTATTCCACATCTCATTATCTGACATCTATATATTACATACAAGGACATGCAATAGTCCAAATAAGTATGCTGTCTTGGAAGCCTTTTATAATTTTTCACGTTTTGCTTCCTACATGTACGACTCTGGGGATCTAAAAAGTCCAAATGACTCTGGACTAGAGACAGAGTCACGCAGGTACTCGCTTAAACATGGTAGTTATCAAACACTGCTTGATATTGAAAACACCTTACAAGACCATATACCGTCCATAATTTAAACATATGATAGACAGTGCCTTGCCCTTCTATTAATTTAAATGGGATAATTGTGTAGAGCATTAACATGTAGACAGTCACTTAGGATGAAAATAAAACATTTAAAACTATGGCTACATAGTGACATTATTTCTATTTCGTTTGACGACTTACTGACTGAGCATGAAACTGATTTGGACATTAAATCGCTGAAAGTATGCAAATCCAGGAGGGAGCTGAGCGCCAACGCTTTCCGTTTCCGTGCCCGATATTACATAGGATCAATTTACTTCCGGTTTTACGCAGATGGAATCGGTAGGTGAATATACAGAGGAGTAGAGAGCAGGACAGAGGAGGACAGAGAATTAATAAAAAAAATGATTTATCGTGTGAAATAAATGTTGTTATCTGGCTATTGTTTGTTTCTTAGGTATTTTGAGTAATTTGAAAGCACTTGGGTTGGTTTTAAATGGTTTTATATGGTAGGAATCGAAGATAACTACGATGTCGGTAGAGAGGAGTAAACCAGCGTATGATAAATGACATCAAAGACTCTTTCCAAAGTATTAAATTTGGAATAAATTACACTATTTTGTTATTATGAAGGTAAATGTACATTCAACAATCTTTGTTTGTGTGTTTTTTGGCCAATTCAAACTTTATTTGCAATTGTTTTTTTTTTCGTAAATATCGTAATCAAAATGGCGACTGTCGACTTAAAAAATACAGGTAAGTGCAGGGTCGGATACGTATGAATTACGGTTTTCGTAGTTGAACGATAAATAACTCATGATATATATAAAATTGCACATTTATTATTACTAATGCATTAAAACATGAAATAAAACATTTTTTATATATAAACGACCCAATGACAATTTTCAATTCTAACGTCAAATTATTTAAAAGTGTTACAAAATAGTGCCAACTTAATCTGTCTTGCGGATATCCTCAAATTTCTTAGTTAAATGAACACACGCAGTGAAATTTTGCTTTTGTACATTTATTAAAATCATTTTTATATGTGGATCGTGTCTTTTTGGCACATATTCCATATTCTTTCGCTTTTAATATTATTTCAGAGTTTGGCTTTAGTGCCGTGTGGAGGTCGTAGAAAGCTTCCCCGTGCTTCAGTTGTATGCTCTTATATATTTTCGATTACTGGAATATGTGTCCTGCGCCATTACAGACCATCGATAATCCGTCAAGATATTTAAAAAATCGACAATAAAAACTCAAATAAAATGTCTCTTTGCTGTTAAAATGAATGAAAAGACAAGTTTACACATTAAAACCTTTAACTTTAAGTGAAAAAAACGTTTTTTATCTACT
Organism: Arcuatula senhousia; assembly: GCA_963971305.1. Taxonomy (NCBI): domain Eukaryota; kingdom Metazoa; phylum Mollusca; class Bivalvia; order Mytilida; family Mytilidae; genus Arcuatula; species Arcuatula senhousia. The sequence goes on from OZ020308.1 coordinate 36,056,662, forward strand.
CCTCTGCACATCTCTCTAAAGCTCTCTAGTTCTCTCTGTTTTGATGATCCCGATGGAATTAAGGTCCAAAATTAAAAGTCCTCAAGAAACCACTTTCGCGCATTAATTTCACTCAAAATCCAATTTCTAAAAGCGGATTGTAAGCAGCTTTTTTGTCTATATATAAATGTTAATTAGTCAATGGACTTTATAATTCAATATTTTGTCATAGTGTTTTATAAGGCTTTGATTGCTTATTTTCACGCGTAAAAAAAACTTAAAATTCAAGGGGAAAATTTATACAGGGGTAGGAAACAACACTATAGTCTGCTTGTCATGTGAGCTGACACTGTCAAGTGCTGCTGTAATGAAAATGTTTTTCTTATTGTTTATGACCATGTCAGTGTTTACATTTCATCCAGTCAGGTCCAAATACTTCCCCACACTGTATCCACGAGATTCAGAATCAAGGAATATCAAGGAGCTGAATGGATTGTGGAATTTTAGAGCAGATTTTTCAATCAATAGAACTCAAGGATTTGATGAGAAGTGGTATATGAAAAGATTGTACAAAGTATGCAGTTTAAATAGTGTCTTTTCTGTCCCTACCGTTTGAAAATTTCTGGATCTGCCACAGTGAATGCATTTTACCTTATAATCTAAATAAAGGTAATAACAAAGCTACCGAAATTGAATGATCAATCTCATAGTCCAAGGACAAAAACGAATCAGTCATACTGGAGAATTGGTTGATCACAATGGTCCTGACTTGGTACAGGCATTTCAAACGAAATGGTGGGTTAACAAGGCTGTCAAGTTTTGATTGGCTGCTTGCACGAGATTTGCCCAAAAATTGAAAGATCAAAGGAAAAAATTAAAACATTAAAGGAATTTGCCGCCAAATTGCTGACCAGATGCGTGAATCTCACACGAGTTGCGTGACACTTGGCAGGTCTGGGTTTAACCAGGCTTTATGGCGCCAAACCTCCCTCTTCCATTGCGATCTTAGGATCCGGTAATGACCATAGAACACAACATAGTTGTGAGACACAATAGGGATATTGAGGTGATCATCTCAGTACAGCAGACCAGTCAAACACTAATTTAAACAATTAACCACCATATCTTTAACTCAATTTTGAACTTTTCTACTAGGTGCTGATAAGGAAGAAAGAATTTTTTTAGGGATCGTATGGGATGTATTTTCTTATAGCCCTGCTCCAAAAGTCGGTCACGAAGAAATCGGTGTCTGATAAAAAAAATCTGTGAAATGTGTGCAAGCTCTGGCATATCCAATAAGTTGTGAAATATAAACACTGTATGCAGGGGAAGTAGGTATATTGCTCTGTAGATTAGGAAAATTAATAATTTGAAAATTAAAATCGTCTCGTTTATCGTAAATTTTTGTACTGAGATGACCACCTGGGTCAAATTCGAGGTGCAAATCCAAGAAAGATGTGAAGCAATTTGATTCGGTGGTCTTTTTAATCTCCAATTCTGGAGGATATAATGAAGGAATCCATCTACCAAATGAAGTGTTATTGACAGAAAGGACATATCATCAATATATCTGAATGTAGATTAAATGACCTTGCCTCTTTCATCTTCTTGTTCTTTACTAGTCTCGTAAGAGTATAAAAACAAATCGGCGAGGAGAGGAGCACAGTTTATGCCCATTCATTCATGCCATTGGAATGCTGATTTGAAAAATCTCTCCTCCGAAGGTGACAAATATGTTGTCAATGAGGAAATCAAGCATACTGCAAACTTGTTCTAGTGTAAAACAAATTTTTTCTTTGAAAGATGTTTTGGAAAAGAATGTAGAATTATAACCCAAAACAACAAAATTCCTAGAGTTTGAAAAGGCTTTTTCTTGCAGTTTTTTTAGGCGACATTTTAGTTTTTAATTCGTGTGGCAAGGTAGTGTATAAAGTTGAAAAATCGAACGTTTTCAAAGAGTGAACCTCAGAAAATGATTGAGATTTAAAATGATCTAACAAATCTTTTGAGTTCTTCAAAATCCACATGTGGTTAATTCCACTACGATTATAAATAGTGTCGTAGTATGCTTGTTGACCTTCTTTGACAGCAGACAAGATTTTAGTTAAATGAACGGACAGCTCTGTAGTTGAACATGATGAAGATCCAGCTATATACCTTTCTTTGTACGGATTTTTGTGAAGTTTAGGTATCCAGTACAAATATGGGAACTCTTTATGTTCGGTCATAAAAGAGCTATGGTTGGCTATGATTTCATCTTTGTTAAATGTAGTCAGTTTGTATGTAGCACTAGCGGAAGTATTACTTGAATGTTTTTAGATAAATGGTATATTTTCCCTATTTAATGACCGTGGCGGATCCAGAGAGGGGGTGTAGGGTAGAGAGGGTTGTAACCCTCCAATTTCTCAGAAAATTTTCATGCAGATTGGCCTGGGACCCTTTTTCTTCATACATGTATGTACACTATAAAAGGAACCCCCCTTTAAAAAAAAAAAACTTTTTATTTTGAAAAAATTCACCCTATACGATGTACATGTAAGAGAAGTATGTCTGAATTTATATGTAATACTACAATGCATATATTTTTAGTAGATTACATTATTATACTATCATGGTTATGTATTTTAAAAAGTTTTAAACATGTTAAAAGCAGTTGATTTGTTGGTAAATAGAATGAACTTCAATTGAATATTTTTCAGAGTGGGCCAGTTATTCAAATGCCAGTTCCATCAAGTTACAATGATGTTACACAGGACAAGTCTTTGAGAGATTTTACTGGTTGGGTTTGGTATGACAGAGAGTTTTTTGTACCTGCTTCATGGAAAGGACAAAGAATTGCTATCAGAGTAGATGCTGCAAGGTATTATAGCAAAATGGTAGGTCTATAAAGTTATAAACCAGGAGTAGGGCCAAAAAAAGTATCTGTGTTTCAGGTTTCATGCCTGAAAAAAGTAGGGTCGGTAGGTAGGCATTTATTTTTTATTATTATTTTTATTTACCTCCAGTTAATGGGGAGCAGATTTCAAGTTTATTGCTGCTTTTAAAAGCAAAAATAGCAATAAAAAGTCTAGGGTTGGCAGGAAAAACTAGGGCAGGGAGAGAAACCTGAAACACACATATTTTTTTTATTTGGCCTAGTAGAAAATGAGATGTGGAATTAGTGAACATGACATAACCGACATAAAGCATCAACAATTAAAAATTCCACAATGGAAAACATCAAGCAGCTCACAATGTGACCAGTGGTTGCTATTGGCAAATCTTGTAATTGGCCCTACATCGAAAGATTAAAAAGGTTTAATAGTTGGACTGTGGTAAACCACATATAAAAGGTAGCAATACACAAAAAAAAAACAATATAAAAGAAATGAAGATGTAAATAAAATAGTGGTCCAAATTTATTTTTATATTTTCACATAGATTTTACAATTATGCAAATGAATCAAAATTAATATTATCAAAGAATCACCTCAATGAAAAAAATGGGTATAAGGCATGTAAGGGCTAAAGGCAAATCATTCATTAGAAAACAACTGCTCATTCAGGAGTTTATATTCATATCCCTCTGCCAGTAACAATTGTTCATTCACCAGTTTATATTTTGTGTGTTTTCACATTGTTTTTTACAATCAAATGAATGCACCTTTCTATATTTTTAGTGGGTAAACTCTGTCTATTTGTTAGATCATGAGATGGGACATTTACCATTTGAAGCTGACATTCAGGACATCGTAACATATGGTGCAGTGAATTTTGTTACTATTGCTGTCAATAATACTCTGACACCTCACACAATACCGCCTGGAGAAATCATCCACAAAATTAACAAGTAAGGCCAGTAAGGTAAACCTTCAAGTTGGTATTTGATACTGTATCATGTATAGCAGGAAATTTTCACAAAAAATTCTAATTTTTGCTATTTTCATGACCATTACTGTATCTGTATATTTAAATTCTGCCTATGATAGGCAAACCTCAAGTATGCCAGAGTACGCCACGTTTTTTTTAATGGTACAATGTAGCAGAAATCCCGGTCGAATATTTCCAATTACATTACCATGATTATCGACAAGTTTATAAGTTTTGCAAGTATGTGCATCAAATCATTTATCTTATAGTTAATAATTTGTAACCATGTCACTCTATCGCGAAAATTAGAACCGTTGTATTAAGAATAGAATCAACATAAATTTGTATCAGAATATTATTTAATCACGAAAATAAATTGCTTATATAAAAACTTGGTCATTTGGTATGGAATCGTGAAATTTGCACGCTGCAAATATTACCCACTATACGGTATATTGTGTTCAAAATACTTTCTCTTATATCATTTCGATATGTCTATGTTAATCCTAAAATAGTGTTTGGTTTGTGAGACCATAAACAATAACTAGATTTTTTAAAGGTTATGTCATTAGATGCAACTTTGTAACAAAATCTTTTTTGTATATTTTTATGTGGTACATTGTGTAATAAATGACATTTTATAAAACAAAAAGACAAGACTCTTGCATGAGAGAAAGTTTTCAGAATTTATATACTGTTTTTCACTATAACAGGGGTGGTTTAAGAAATGTTTTATTTGAGGGGGGTTGATGGGTTTCGGGTCTATTTCGCCTATTATCTGCAAAAAAATACAAAATTTTTCAAGGAATGGGAGGTTCCAACTCCTTGACCCCCTTCTGAATCCACTTCTGCACTATAGAATGTTTTCCCTCGTTTACGATGTTTACTGCAACACTTCATTTATGCAAAGAACCAAAAGAATTTCATTTTAATATAATATTTTTAATATGGTTGTTACTGCTTTAGATACTGATATATTGATAATGTTAATGTGACTTTTTATTTTTACAGCTACCCTCCTAACTTTTTCATTCAGACACTGAACTTTGGATTCTTTAACTATGCTGGCATTGATCGACAAGTCAGACTGTACACAACTCCAATGGTTTATGTCTCAGATATACATATTGTTACAGATTTTACAGAAAATACAGGTTTTGTTGTATGATTTTATGATTGCATTTTTAGTATGAATGATGTACTTTTGTTTGCATTGACAGTTTTACCTAAGTATAGTATTTGAGGGGTTGCTCTTAGTTTTACAATAAAGGCATACTAGCCATGCTTGTACATGTACATGTATGTATTTATGAAATAATTATTGTATTTCGTTTAAATGTTATCACAATTTAATTTAAAAAATAATACCCAGTATATATATTTTTTTATTTCTGTTACTCTATTAAATAAACCCAATTTTCTTTCAATGCAAATACAACTTATAGTTTTCTAAAATTTGTTTATAAACTAATAGACACTCATTTCAGTTTTGAAATTTCCAATATTTTATTTTCAGGAGTGTACACAGGGATATTAAACTGGATTATCACTGTTAGTTCTGAGAATGCTAAAGCTTTGGTAGAAGTAATTGATGCTGAAGGTTCTATTGTTGCCATGGGAGATAAGGTCAAATGTCAACTGTCTATAAATGATGTAAAATTATGGTGGCCTTACTCAATGGTAAAATCTGGGGCTGCTTATCTTTACACATTGAAGGTAAGATGTTATTTGTATGTATTGTAACTCTACCCAACCCCCTTTCCCCCAAAAAAATGTTTGAGTGTATAGGACTATAAGAGAAAGGGAATCACCTTGTCTCTCTATCTGTCCATCTGTCTGTCTTTTACATATCTTGTGGGCAATTCCTCCTAAACAGCTTGAAATATTTTGATAAAAGTCAACATGGAGTAAAAACATAAAAATGGAAATATGAATGAGAAGAATTCTTCAATCTCAGATATCATTCAATGGGGAATAATTAATTTTTTTTTATATTATATGCGAGCAAAGCAAAGCTCACTATTGTACAGAGTCTGCCAAATTGCACAAGACTCAAAATACGATGGTTGAAAATAAATTCTGTCTCGCTTCTCGGAATGCATTGGGAATTACCGAAAATTCCGGGTCTCGCGTTAGCGAGATTCTTTATTTTCGCTTATTTATTTACAAACGGTTACAAAACAAAACCTTTTCTTGTTGTTAATGACAATAACTTTCTCAATAAATAATAACTATCTAACGAACGAACACTAGTTGTTTTGTTTTTACAGAAATATGGCTTTCTCTCACGAGAATTTGTGACCTTTTACCCATAGTGCATAGTCATGCACAGAAAAATGGTGGGAGTTCTGTCAATCAATTTTCGGAACTTTTCATAACACAGATTCATTAAAATAAAGTGATCAGCAACTGTTTTTCTACATATGTATGATAAATTGGTCCTACCTGATCTGAAAATAAAATCCTAATCCATCCTTATCCTATGTGGTCCCTCAAACTGACAAAGTTAAATGATCATTTGGATATGTCTTCATTTTCCACTAGGTTTCTAAATCAATTTTTTGCAGACAGTACTTGGCAATTATAGATGCGGGTATACAAAAAATATAACAAAACCTGGCAATGAGCGGTGACATTTTGATGTTGTCCCGGCCGCAAATCATATTTTGGCGTTTTTACGGATAATACATTTTTTTTCAAATAAATTATTAATTTTTTTCCAAAAGTGGACCCTCTTAGCTATTGATCCAACCGAGGGTATTTTTACATTTTTTCCAGATCCAATTAAGGTTAAACCTAGTTTTGGTTGCACCTATTATATTGATTTTGTATCTTCGCGAGCTTTTAGGGCAGAGCCGTTATCATATTAGAGGTTAATATGAAGCTGAGAATATTTTTGTGAGCTCATTAACAGTATTACTAGTAAACATGCATGGATTTTTAAAATTCATTCCTGGAGTTAATACATGTATTTTGAATAAATTTAATCCCCATATCATTAGAAATCAGTGCTGTTGGGTTTTACCTTTCATGGAGGTCACCATTTTAATATTTAAACAAAAATTACAAAATTTTAATGCATTAATATTAATGTTCCACTTAAATGCTTAAATATTTTTTGTCTTATAAATTCATATGTTTTATGTCTAGTAGAATTATTCAAATCTTTTTTTGTCTTTTTCAGGTGACGGTCACAGACATGTCTGGCACCACCGACATCTATAGACAACAATTTGGGTTCAGAACTGTCAATCAAACCACAACACAGCTGCTGATAAACAACAAACCTTTTTATTGTCATGGTGTAGCCAAGCATGAGGACTATGATGTAGGTTTAATGTCAAGTAAAAGGCAGTTGAAATGTTTACCCAGAAAAACTTGACCTTTTACAATACTGTAAACTAACTTAATTTTGCAAGCAATCTATTTTCACTTGTTTCACGAGGAACAGGCATTCACAAAAATAAATTTTCACGAATGTACTAATTTTCATAATAATTTAACTGTTGTAATTAAGAATCGCAAAAAAAGATTGCCACAAAATTGTCCTCTGACCCAAAAATTTGAAATAAAATAGTCATGAAAATAAGTTGGTTTATAGTAACAATGAGATAAACTGTTGCCTAGAACTACCCTTTTGGATGTGATATTGTTTAAAATGTATTTAAATTAACAAAGGGTATATTTTTATATTTGGTAAATGTGCATTTCAAAAGGCCTGAACACTTAATCACTATGTCAACATAGCAATGTGTTTCTTTTACATTCTTTTTACAGTCAAATGGCTCACCATTCATTTCCACTTTCTAGATAGCCACTGTTTAAGTTTTAAAGTTTAAGTTTTATTAAACAATTGTTATAAATTCATTTGATGAAAAATATAACAGAAGTTGAGAGCTGGAGTCATATTTTGGTAATCACTTGACGCCATGACTCTGATTTCATTATTATTCGTTATTTTTGTTGGTGCCATTGACCCACAAAACAAAAGTTTATCTTGAACATTGATCTGTATGCTGCAGACTTTAGAAACACAAATTAAAGAATCCACGAACTGATCCCTGTTTTTCAAACATGAAAATTGGAACCTATGAAAATAAATAAATCCACAGTATTTACTTTATATACTGTATGTTTCCTGATTAAAACTTTAATGTTTTTACCTGCGTCGCCGAAGGCGAAAGCAGGTCTAGTAGTCGGGTCACTCCGTCCGTCCGTCCGTCCGTCCGTCCGTCCGTCCGTCCGTCCGTCCGTCTGTCCGTCCGTCCCGTTATGGGGTGCCTGTCTTGTGTAATCTGAATCTCAAAAACCAAATGCTGGATCTTTCTGAAATTTTACACAATGATTACAGATATATTGAAGATGTGCACCTCCCCTTTTGGGGTCATTTAATAATTTCGTTTAGAAATTAGGGGCCCAAAAGGGGCCAAAAAAGCGATTTTTTTATTTGTTTCCACAATAACTTTTGTTCTGGTTGGCCAAATGCTATGAAACTTTACAGTAATGTTACCTACTATAAAAGAAAGAGTGGGGTTGATTTTGGGTGTCCCCGCTTTTTTTGTTTAGAAATTAGGGGCCCTTAAGGGACCAAAAAAGCGACTTTTTTTATTTGTTTCCACAATAACTTTTGTTCTGGTTGACCAAATGCTATGAAACTTTACAGTAATGTTACTTACCAGAAAAGGAAAGGCATGGCTGATTTTGGGTGTCACCGCTTTTTTCGTTCAGAAATTAGGGGCCCGAAAGGGGCCAAAAAAGGTACTTTGTTATTTGTTTCCACAATAACTTTTGTTCTGGTTGACCAAATGCTATGAAACTTTACAGTAATGTTACTTACCATAAAAGGAGGGGTGGGGCTGATTTTTGGTGTCTCCTATTTTTTTTGGTTTAGAAATAAAGGGCCCTAAAGGGGCCAAAAAAGCAACTTTTAATTTTTTTTTCGACAATAACTTTTGTTTTGGTTGACCAAAAGCTATGAAACTTTACATTAATGTTACTTATGATTAAAGGAAGGGTGGGGCTGATTTTGGGTGATCCTTCTTTTTTGGTTTAGGAATGAGGGGTCCAAAAATGAGATTTTTTTTATTTCCGGTGCAATTTAGAATTTTTTTTTACAAGTTAAGGGATAAAATAGAAACTTTATTTTTTTTTAATATAATTTTAATATTGGGTTGCATGTGACAAAAATGCTTTGTAAGTCCACCATAGGATGCAAGTGTCAAAAATTATTGACTGTCCATATTGGGCCTAGAACGTACATGATTCAACGTTTTGCCGTGCGACGCAGGGCCAGACATCGATTGGTCTTGTTCATAATAGATCAGAGGAAAAGGTTTGGATTTTGTGTCTGTTATTAAAGATTTCAACCTGTTGAAATGGTTAGGGGTGAACTGTTTTAGAACATCCCACTACCCCTATGCAGAAGAGATAATGGACCAGGCAGACCAACTTGGAATTGTGGTAATTGATGAATGTCCAGCTATTGGATTAAGATTGTAAGTACTGTAAGGTTTTCCTGGGTGGCCTTGGCCCACGAAATTTGATACTCAAAGAAAAGGAATTTTAACATTAGTCTGTATGCTGCAGACTGTAGAACCACGAATTTAAGAATCCACAAACTGATCCTTTTCATCAAACCAAGAAAATTGGTATCCATGTTAATATAAATGAATCCATAGTACATGTATAAACGTTCTCTTGATTTCTATTGTAACGTAATTGTGTTTTCATTTTTTTGTCCCATGCAATGTGTTGCAAAGCAACATATAGGAGTTAATTAGACACTATCTGTCGTCCTAGGGCATTACAAAAATTCCGTCACAGTTTTCTCAGCAACTACATATCACAGCCTCTTGATATTTTGCATTTAGCTTCCTCTTATAGTACTATATGGTGTATAGTGATTTTATACCTGATTATAACTCATCTACTTCCTGTTTACCAAATTTTTTTAGACGCATGGAAGACTCCCATTATAGTTCCTTTAAGTTGTACAGTGTACCATTTTGTATTGAGTCTTGAAAGTAAGGCCATAATAAAATAATTCCTAGATTCTCATCCAAATTTCTTGAAAATATGTGGCGGGCTGGCCAATTTTATTTTTTATTTTCTATGCATTTTCATAATAAATATTCTGCCATTTTGAAGAAAATCTGCCAAAATGTAACAAAATTTCCCCAAATATCAAAATAAATTTTTTTGAGGGGCTGAAAAAATTGGGGCGTGAGGGGATGAGAATGCAGGATATTTTTTATAATCAACATGAAACCTATAATTGAATTGCATTTATTTGATTACATTAACTACACTTGTTTCATTAGTTTGAACTATTCAACTAAGTGATCGAGAAACAGAACAGGGCTGTCAAGTTTTTATGAAATTCTTGCGCGAGATTTAACGAAAAATTGAAAGATTAAAGGAAAAAACTAAAAGATCAAAGAAATTTGTTTCAAATTGCTGACTAGATTCGCATGTCTTATGCGAGTTGCATGACACTTGACAGCTCTGCAGAAATGTTTAGATTAATAATTCAATCTCTGTTGTTAATTGAAAATGACACATATTTTGCATATAGAATTATTTTTGAAATACAATAAATCTGGGGTTTTTTATTATTTACTAGTGAAAACAACTATGTCAACCAGACCTTGACCTTACATAAACAAGCCATGCGTGAACTGATTTCCAGAGATAAAAATAGACCTGCTGTAATAGCATGGTCCATTGCTAATGAACCAGACTCAACACTTGCAGTATCTGGACCACATTTTCAGTGAGTATTTTGGGGACATTCGTTTTTCCTTCTTAGGGTAGCCTAGGCACCCTGGGTAGATTTTTTCCCCAGGTTTAAAGATAATATAGAAAGTGGGTGACCTCTGTTTTATATATATATATATAGGCCTTTACCTATTTGATAAATAATAATATATATTCAGAACATTTTTATGCTCCATGTATGGGGGCATATAGTGTTCAGGTCCATTTGTCCATCCAAGATGTTGCGAGATGGGGCATTATTATGTCTTGTGGACATATATTTGTTCTAACCTAGGTTACATTTTACATTACCTGCGATATTGCTAACATTCTGCACCAAGTAAACAGCTTTTCCAAGACCTGGGTTTCTTAGATTTGAATTCCAAAACAACTTTGTAAAGCAAAATAACTAAGTGGAAGACAAATAAATAGCTAACTGGTCTAATGCATGTTTCAATTATAACAGACTTATCTGGGCACTCTTGCCAAAAGTTGAAGGACCAAAGTGAAAAAGATAAGGTTCAACTGAAGATATCAAGATATTTGCTATCCTCTTTTATATTTAGATAAACATCACCATTTATGAAAAAAAATCAAAATTTAAAAAATATTTTAGAAATTTCTATCTGCCTAATGTCACAATTCTGTCTCAATATACAATTACTGTATTATCATTTATTTTCATTAGAATAAAATTTCTTGGTTAAGAGCAAAAAACTGAATTGGAGGGGGAAATTACATTTTCGTGGATTTTTAACTTTGTAATACATTATTCAACTATATAATTTAAATTTGTGAGGATTTAATTTCGTGGATTTCTCTTAAGGAGATATGCACCTGAAAATTAAAGTAATTAAATGTCCCTAAAAATGGTCTCTTGTGTTAGAAAAACTTACATAAAGCTGAATCAAAGAAAACAAATTCATATCTACATGAGTTGGATTTAAAGATATAAGGGTTTAAAAAATTGGCAGGAAATCAGATTTTTCTGGATTTTTTATAAGAATAACATTGAAACAGTTTTTGACCTATTAAGCATAGAAATAGTAATTAAACCTTACTGAAAATTTAGACATGATATTAGAAAAAAATAAAAAGAAAATAGGGGGTCAATGGGTAAATTAATTCCCATGCATTTTAATGGATAAGGCAGAGGATATCGAAAAAATATCAAAATAATCAAAACCACAGGATTGTATCTCCTTAACTTCGAAATTAACAAAATTGAATCCCCCCTGAATATTACTAATTCTACAGTATATTATATTTTCATGCATATTATTAGACAGGTTTATGATTTGACAAAGTCATTGGACCCTACAAGACTGGTGACATTTGCATCTGGTAATGGAATCCCACTTAAAGACCATGTGGTAAGAAATTACATTCCAAATACAGTGTACTGTAAGTCTACTTATTTTTAGGATTTCACAAGTTCCTAATTTCTCTTTATATGTATGATTTAACATTGATCTGAAAAAAAAAGCAACTACTGGGTAATATTTTTTTTTTATTTTAATAATGTACAAAAAAATCAAAGTATTAATAATTTAAGAATGGAATGTTTGTATTTGATGTTTCATTGGCCTGTAAAACCGTTTACCGTAGCACATTTTTGTTTCGCCTGCGAAGCAGAGCCGGACATAGGTGTTACTTTACCAGAGGCGACAGCATATTTTTTTTGCATGTAGACTGAAAATCCTTATAAATTCAAAATATAGTGTAAGTAAAAAAGAATTAATGTTTCTGATGGTGCAGGCCGGCAGGCGAGACACACTTTAGTGTTAACTCTTGTTAACATGAAGCGTGCTACACGCCTATGAAACATCAAAATACAAACATTCAATTCTTATAATTATGTTTTAATGTTTATAATTGGGTTTCTGATTTTTTGTTTTATTTTATGGAGTACATTTGTGTATTTTTCATTTGTGATTTATATCCAAATGCAACCATATAATTAAGCTGGGAGAATTTACCTAGATAAGATCCAATTTTACTTGTGCATATAGTAAGGTCATGACCCGGTTATGGCCACATGACACAAGCCACATTTCATTGATGTATGAAAGACGATTTAATGGACCAATTAACCAATGGGATTATCACTTTTAATTATAATCAGGAATTGAGAGTTATTTCAGGTAACTCTTGGGTTCCCTTAGCTATCCCATGGATACCACAAAAACTCCTGTTATTAAGAGTTTTCAAAAATAATTCATTGAAAGCTTAGCTTTGTATTAGATTTTGAGGTATTGATAGATTTCAGCTTTACATTGATATATTCTGCTTTCAATGAGTTAAATAGCATTTATTTGCAATATCTGTGGGTAGAAGGGGTTTAATCAGGTATCTATGTGATAGTTGACAGCAAACCCCCAGTTACCAAGATAACTTTTAATACCTGATGTCATTGAGAGTTTCGTCCAGAAAACCCCCAGATAGCTGCCAGTAAACCCCCAGTTATCTTAATCCTATCGATACCAGGGTTTTGGTTAAAATGGCGTGCCATATTATATGCACGTTAAATGAAATTTTAAGATAATATATTACACTGCAGTTAATTTGTTCACAAATTTGCTTATGCTAGAAATGTGGTTTTAAAAAAGGAATGGTTTAAAGGTACATGCAAAAAGGTGGTCACTTGAATTGGGGGGGCAACTGCATAATAAAACCACATATACCTCAATTATACTTTCAGATGAACATAGTAGACTTTGTTTGTGTCAACATTTACTTTGGCTGGTACCAGGATACTGGTTACCTACAGACTATTCCATACCAGGTACCAGTGTGTTTGGGAGGTCTACATACCTTCTATAATAAACCAGTAGTGGTCACAGAATATGGGGCAGAGACGTTAGCAGGACTCCATGTGGTTAAGTATTAATTATTATTTACATATATAACATACTCTAACTAACACTTAAAACTATCCTATGTGGAAGGGAAGAAAATATCAAAGGGGTTATCAATCACTTACGGGGGTTTGCTCCTCTATCTTAAAGTAAATAAATATGAATAAAGTATCTGTTTTGAAGAATATGGATAAATGATCAAAATAAGGAGGACAAAAATGTAGGTCCATGTGCTCGTTTTTATGCTATAAGCATTTATAATTTTGGCGGGAAATAAGTTCTCTCTAGATTTTTTCTTACTTTTGCAATTGCTGCAGATTGGCATCTTAAAACCTTTTAAAATGTATGACAGAGTAAATAAAATTTTCATAAGAAATTGTGAAGTTCATATTCGGTTGACATATTTTTGAATAAGAAAAAGAAAATAGTGGGTTCATGGGCAAAAAATTTCAAGCATAATAGAAGGACAAACCCCGAGGATCTCGAAAATCTTACAAATATCCCAAAATATGAGGAGCAAACCTCCTTAAAGTAAAAAATGATCAAAAACCAGGCAAAGCTACTAACTAAAAAAGCTTTATTAAGTCGATGAAGCAGAGAGGTACTAATGGGGCACTCTTGTGTCAAAAGGGCAACGACAAAACCGGTAAACAATTTACATGAACAAGAACAGCATATTTACATTAAAGTAAAAAATGATCAAAAACCAGGCAACACTACTAAGAAATTTTATTAAGTTGATGAAGCAGAGAGGTACCAATGGGGCATTGAAATCTCAAAGAAGCAAAGAGGCACCAATGGGGCATTCTTGTGTCAAAAGTCCAAAAGGGCAACGACAAAACCAGTAAACACGAACAGATGTCAGCTCATGGAAATACAAAACATAACAAACACAAAATAGACTTAACAAAAATCAACAGCAGGAACTCAAGTCGTAACAAAGAACTCAGGTAGTCCAGAAGAGAAAGTGGTTCTTGCCTGCTATAGCACAAAAAATTCTGAAAAGGCAAAACCATTAAACACGTACAAGAACAATGAAACAGACTAAATAAAACCAAACTGTCACAAAAACAACTGAAAAGCAATCAACAACACAAACTCAAGTCATTACCGGAGTAAACTTGGCTGCTCTGACAAGAAAGCAGTTATCGCTTGGTATAGCACACCTGTCACATTGCTTCTGTCAAATCTGTAAAGTGTAAAGGAGGACAAAACAAAACCCTATGACAAACCAACATCTTTAGTTATCCAAGGGACCAAGGGAAAAAACCTGATATTTGTCTATAAGCCGACGATGCTCATGTCAACTTTTGACGTTTTTATTTAAAGTCACATGCTTTGCCATCATGATTTTACCAATAGATGTTGATTTATTGACATATTAGTAAACCAAGTTGTCTACCTTGTAAAGAAAACCCTGTAATGATAATTAGATTTCATGTATTTACAGAGTCCATCTTTCACTTATTCTGAAGAATACCAGAGAGATTTAATGATAGAGTACCATCATGTCTTTGACAAGTTAAAAGAGGAATATCTAGCGGGTGAAATGATCTGGAATTTTGCTGATTTCCTTATTGACCAGAGTAAGTAGATGGATGTTACTGAAACTAAGGGAAACAAGAGCAGTGCTCTGTGTAAATGACCTTTGACCTATGGACGCCAAAACCAAAACATGAAGATCTGTCTTCCTGTCCTGATAAGCAACACGTGAAAGTTTTATGAAATTCTATATAAGTATTTTATGAAAGGATATTGAATACTGTTAATCTGGAAATTTTTGCCGGTTGATATTTTCACTTTTTTCGTAAAGTTAACCTTTCGCAAGGGTTAAAATGATCGTTATTTCTGATTATTTATACTCTTTACTTAAGGAATGATTAATTTGCATGGGGGATATTTTTGCTGATATTTTAAGATTGTGAATTCAGTAAAAATAATCCCTATGCAAAAACTTCTATGTTATAGTACATGTATATGAACACGAGACCACAACACATATGTTAACTACAACTGCAATCAATTTTAATGAGCATGTCTTTACATTAAAAAAACCATCCAGTTGTTAGACAGACAAAATGACAAACAGATTGAACGACATGTAGCGCATTTTAAACTCCTTAATTTTTTACCTGATTTCACGGAGTGAAAAATCTAGGAGATATAGGTGAAAATCAGACAACAGGGGGGCAGGAGAGAAATTTTGTAAAATTTTCTCAGCAACAGCTTATCACAGCCACTTGAAATTTTGTATTCCGCATCAGGTTTGGAATACATTTTCAGGTCTGTCACTCACAAAATCCTGCCATTTTTTACCTTTTGACAGATTTTTGTGAAAATTGAGGGGAAGGGGGTCAATTAGGGCTAGCATCAACTTTCCTCAAGTTTAATAAAATAAGATCTGACTAAAACCATGGGCCAAAGTTAGATAGATACCAGCAGAGACCATATAAATGCACATGACCCCATCTCCAAGAACAAAGTCATTGAGAAAATGTACAATAGAAAAGTAATAGTAGCTTTTCTAATAAATCAACAGCATAGAGATAACAATACAATGTCATGTGAATTTATACATGACACATCTGATAACAGTCATTTGTAACATTGTGACTGATACTTTAATGATGTCAGTAACTCACCTCCAACTGATATTTTAATCTGTGTAATTTGCAGACACTAATCAAAACACTATTTTTATGTCCCATCTATGAAAGTAAGGGCATATAGTGTTTGGGTCCATTTGTCTGTTCCACCGGATGGGGGATTATGTCTTTTGGACATATTCTTGTTAAACTAGCTTAGGTTTACCATTACCAAACCTAATTCAATCTTTGTTATTCTTAAAACTTGTTACATTGTATATTAAAGTTACTAATACACCTATATTTTAACTATCACAAATTTCGTTCTTTCTATTCAGAAGTCAACTGGCCCTATGGGTGTAACAAAGGATTATTTACAAGACATAGACAACCAAAGATGGCAGCATATGTAGTTAAAGACAGATATCAGAAAATGCTGAATGAGACTCAATCAAGGCACATTCCTGTGGAATAGGTGTACAAAATGTTTTTATTAAATAGTCAATTTCATGAATGATATATGTCTGATATATGATTGCTTTCAATCATATTTTGGCCATATAAATAAAATAATTCCTAGATGCTCACGCAAATTTCTTGAAATAATGTGTTGGCGGGCCAATTTTATTATTTCTTTTATATCCATTTTGATAAGAAAAAAAATGTCATTTTTAAGGAAATTGACAAAAAATGAAGATAGATGTTATTTGCCCCAAAAATAAAAATAAAAATTTTTGTAGGCGACTGAAAAAATAAAGGTAGGAGAAAGGATGAGAATTAAGATAGTTTTTATATTGGCTCATTGTTCCCCGCCGCAAAGCGACTGAGGGGCCAAGTAATGGTCTTCGTCCGTCTGTGCATCCGTTACACTTTTGTGAGCGCAACTCCTCTGAGACCGCTAAACAGTTTTGATGAAACTTTGTAGGATTGTTTGTCATGATATGTGGTTGATCATATTGTACCGCCATTTTGATTTGACAAATTTTATAAGAGTTATGGGACTTTATCGAATTTGTTCATTTTATGTCTTAGGAACACTTTGTGAGCGCAAGTCCTCTGAGACCGCTAAAAGGAATTTGATGAAACTTTGTAGGATTGTTTGTCATGATATGTAATTGATCATATTGTACCGCCATTATGATTTGAAAAATTTAATAGGAGTTATTGGACTTGATCGACTTTGTTCATATTAGGTTTTAGGAAGACTTTGTGAACTCAGATTTTGATGAAATTTTGTTGGACTGTTTGTCATGATATGTAGGTAATCATATCGCAAAGGCATTTAAATTTTTTAAATTAAGTTTATTTTCAACTTTAATGCGGTGGCGGGGGACATTTGCTATGTGTAGCAATCTTGTTTTTAAAAAATGTTGAAGAGGGTTTACTATTTGTTGATGATATGTGGGATTTATATGTATTTACAAATCTCAGCTTATGGATGTCTTCCTATCTTTTTTTTACTGCAATATTAAACTTAATTGAAAGATCTTTTGTAATTGTACATGTATTAATTTTGAGGCAATTAAATTTTCATAGGTGGTGATGCTGATTTAAATTAATGTGGGTTTTACTAAAAATGTATGTTACTTAAATTTTGCACCCTTAATGTGCACTTTTAATTACAAGTTTAATAGTTTGGCATGGATTTTAAAGTACCATGGAAATATAGAAATAGACTCATTTTAAGTGCTATTCCAGAAAATTTTCTAAGAGGGGTTTTGCAGGCAGTGTCGAGGATGAAGTGCAATAAGACCCATTTTTGTCCTAAAATCTACCATGAAACTAAAACTGAGCAAACAGTTTTCTCATGTTGCTGAAACATTGAACAAATATAGGACTTCAAGAAAATGAAAAGCTGTGTCCATTACCAGTTTAGTTATCATGCCAATCAGTTATATTTTAAGGAAATTGTCCTAATTTCATTGATTTTCGATGTTTTCCTTGGACTTTTTTGTTTGGAAAATTGTGGGCACATCTGAATAACAACTGGTGAAAACGTGTAAAAAGATGTAATACATCATTTCTGAAAGTTTAAAGTTGTTGTTTTCATGCGCCCTAGGTTTACTGAAGTTCGGAAATATGCACTGAAAACATTCAAACTTGCAGATTTTCTCAAAGTTTTCGAAAAAGAGGGCTCATTGTAATGTCACAATTACGTCATCATGATAGAAATTTGTCTCATTTGACATATTTTCTTTGTAGCCACATAAAAGTTATAATTTTCCATGAATTTCACATTATTTTAAGCAACTTCATTTTATTGTAAATATGGGTCTTATTGCCACTCAACCTTTATTTGGAAGGTGTTTTGTCATACTTATATTATAGCTATGGAATATAATTCTATGGGTAGTGGCTGTTAATTAAAAGTGCCTTCAAACACCCCATGTGGTTTTTTTTTCTGGAACAGCTGTAATCAAAAGCTATTTTTTCCTATTCTGTCAATGTACATTTTCAAAGTTTTAAAAAGATTACAGATAAAAGTTTTATGCTTTTTAAAAGTTCAATTCTATTTTGTGGAGTGAATTTCCCTTTGTCCTTGTATACTGATGAATATAAATTTGAATACTGTTGCCTTTTTGCAATTGTACAGTTTGCTAAAAACTATATGCTTTACTTTTATAGATATTGTGCAATATTTTGTTTGAAATATATTTTAGTCCTTTTTTTTGTCACTTTTTGAAAAAAAATGTCGAATGTATTTTGTTTTTAGTTGTTTACTTTTAATTTTTTATATTAATCAATTTTGTTTGTTGGTGATTGATCATGAGAGTTTTTGATAGAAATTTGGTCGATATTTTTTATTTATTTATTATTTGTTTCATTTAAATCTTGATTTTGTTTGTTGTTGAATTTTTAAAAAATAAAAATTATAATTGTTCAAGTCTTTTATTTATTTTGTATAAATTCCAAGTCATCATCATCATATTTAGGCTCCTCTAAATGTTCCCATAACTCCTCTTTCACTTCCTGTATGGAGGATTCTGGGAAAGTTATTATTGATGTATCATTGAAAATGTCTGTGTATTGAAAGTTCTCTGGAAAGTCTTCCTCCGAAACATGTGGAGATATCTAAAAGCTGATAAGAAAATATTAATAATAAACATATAACTGCTACTTAATGACTTAAAAAAAGGGTCAAAGACAGAAATGACCGGATTTTGTTGAACAGGAAGTAGATGAGCCACATGCCTGAAATCGATTCCCACATTAAGGGACCCCACCCTGAAGCTGTATACCAAATATCAATTGGCTGTGATTAATAGTTGCTGAGAAAACTGTCACGTAAAGTTTTCTACTTTTGACCAATAATGTCAAAAATGAACTAAGTTGGTAAGCAGGAAGTAGATGAGCAACAGACCTAAAATCAAATCCTATGTTATGGGATTTAATCCTGATGCTGTATACCAAATATCAAGTGGCTGTGATAAGTAGTTACTGAGAAAATTGTTACGAAAAATATTCCCCCGCCCGCACATCATTCACCATTTTATAACCGTGAAATCCGGCCAAAAATCATGAACCATTAAAGCAATTTCAGTAGGACATTTGAAAATTCCAAAGGGTCCGATACAAAATTGGTCTACACAGACAAAAACAACACTTAAAAATAAATAACATCGAACAACATCCAAACTGTGCAATATACAACGAAAACTGAAGTTAAAACAAATGTGGACATAAGGTGAACAAATAAAATTCTCTCAAAAGTTATGCAGAGGAAAGCAATACGAGCAGAGTTATGGAGATTCAGAAATGTGAGTCTTATACTTCATCTCTTTTGCAGAAATAAGAGGGGGGAGTAAAAATCATGAAAATTAATGGCATGTATACTTCAAATTACAAATTAAAAGATACATTGTACAAATACCAGCAACAATTTTCTAGCTTCTTTTTTGTATTTCTGAAAATATAAGGTAAACAAGTAAATCTGTGAGCTAATGCTCACTAGTGATACCCCCGCTCTCCGAACTAAGCCACGCATACAAGTTTAAATACTCGGTAAACAGGAAGTAGTTGACCTAGTAATATAAAATCGCTATACACCATATGGAACTATAAAATAAAGCTGTATACAAAATATCAGACCCCTATCTCATGTAGTTGCTTTGGAAACTGTGACGGAAATTTTGCATTTATGTCCATTATGTGTAAAAACCTAAGTATTCGGTAAACAGGAAGTAGACTACCTAGAAGCATAAAATCGGTATACACCATATGGTACTATAGGATAAAGCTGTATACAAAATATCAGACCTGTATCTCATGTAGTTGCTTGGGAAACTGTGACGGAAATTTTGCATTTATGTCCATTATGTGTAAAAACCTAAGTATTCGGTAAACAGGAAGTAGACTACCTAAAAGCATAAAATTGGTATACACCATATGGTACTATAGGATAAAGCTGTATACAAAATATCAGACCTGCATCTCATGTAGTTGCTTGGGAAACTGTGACGGAAATTTTGCATTTATGTCCATTATGTGTAAAAACCTTAGTATTCGGTAAACAGGAAGTAGACTACCTAGGATCATAAAATCGGTATACACCATATGGTACTATAGAATGAAGCTGTATACAAAATATCAGATCTCTATCTCATGTAGTTGCTTAGAAAACTGCGACGGAAGTTTTGTTACGGACGAACGGACGAACAGACGGACAAGGGTAAAACAGTATACCCCCCTCTTCTTCGAAGCGGGGGTATAAATATAGTTATATCAAATTTTACTCAAAAGAAAATTAAACATATAAGCCCTATATAGCAAAATCAAAAAGTTATACTGCAAACAAACCAATTTTCGCCAGCAATTTATTTTCCCAGATTTTAGGAGGAACAGAAATACACAAAAATAAATCATCACAGATTAACTAATTTTCATAGTCACATTACTGTTTTATGAAGAATCACAAAATTGTCCTCTGACACAGAAATGCATAATATAGTAGTAACAAAAATAAATTGGTTTACAGTATGAAAACTAGAAAAAAAATAGGAAGCTCACAAAAAGAAACCGCCTGCTTCATTTTAAAACTATTTATGGTGAAAAATAAAGCCCAATTATCTCCCCTGAATGCTTTCAATGACTTGTGATGAGAAATGAAAATTTATTTTATATATGACATACTTCCAGCCTGTAGCTTTTTATCAAAATCTATCAAATGACTAAGAAGACTTTGCACTTTCCAGATATGCAGATAGACTGACAGACCGACATATTTCTTTACGCAACCCCACCTTGGTTTGCAAGGAGTATGGCCAAATATATTAAAAACCAAACAAAGAACAAAGGCCTAGAGACACAAGGAACAATCTTAAAATGGAAATCAGAAAGTGGTCCACAAATTATTTATAAACATGTAGTTATCAATACAATTTACCAAAGAAAAACAAGATGGTCCTGGATTGAGCAAATGTTGTCCTGTTCAGTAAACATACCAAAACAAATTTCATGTCATTTTACTCTATCTACTCTTATCTACATAAGAAATTATTAACATAACTCTGTGTTAATGTAACAGCTAGCTAGCTTATAGATTTACCTCTCCACAATATTATGAAAGCTGTTTCCAATGATTATACATTTTGACAACTTCTCAGGTGCCCAGTTAGACCACAATAAGTTATTGTATAAACTTTTACCACAGTGAGGCATATAAAACAAAGTCTTGTCTGTGACTGATCTTTTTCCTTCCTGGAATATACAAGAAGTTTAAAATAAAGGCTGTTCCATAATTTTATGCAAGGGGGGGGTCCGAGAAATATGGTGGGTGGTGGGTGTTTGAGAAAGATTTTGTTAAGAAACAATGATAAAAATTTATTATTATTAGATGGGTGGTGGGGTAGAGAAAAAAAAGCCTCCTGATCTCCCCCCCCACAAACACACACATTCAATTCTGGAACAGCCCTTACCAATAGTATAAAAAGTTACATGTAAAAGAATACAATGTTATTTTGGCAATGGTGAAATTTTCAAAGAAAGTTGAAAATAAGTGTGATAAGTGGATGAAAAACATATCAATTCAGGAAAAAAGAACACCATTGTTTAAAAAATACATGAGTTTATGTCATATGGTTCATGATGGTTATAATTTTATGCCCCACATACAAAAGAAAAGAGTCATAAAGTGTTTGGGTTTGTTTGTCTGCCAGCCTGTCTGTCCAAAAATCAGACTAATGTATTTTCATAGGAATAATAATAACATAAAATTAAATAGATTGATGCATTAAATCTGAAGCTAATCTGCAAATAGACTATTGCTACATACCATCATTACCATATTGTACTATAGGATAAAGCAATATGCAAATATCAGGCCTCTTGTAGCTGCTTAGACAACTGTGATGGAAATCTTGAATGTATGTCCACTATGTGTAACGTTTGTTCCTGATAAATGGGAAAGTATAAAATTATATATCCCCTTCTTCTTAAAAGCAGTGTGTATTCCTATTACCTCATTTATAATAATGACATTACATCCAATATCTTTCAAGTAAATCTTTTCTGAGTCTGTCATCTTTGGATCATAGAAATGGCATCTATTGATAGGAACCTTTAACAATAAAAGAAGTTTTAAAACATTTCATTCAAATCATAAAAAACATTAATAGTATACATTCAGCTAAGTATCAACCCCCCAAATTTAATATCTATTGTTTAGAGCACATAATAACCTAAAAATACACCTAATTTAAAGTACTTTTGTACATGGGGGTTCAATTTTCATGAATTTTGCCAAATTTGTCTGTTGTGGATTCCTTACAATAGTTACCAAGTTACCAAATTTTGTGAGTAAATGATGAAAACTGGTACATTGTACCAAACAAACCATACTTTCACTGAACATGCTGAAAACATTTTCAATTAAGTATTACCATTATTTTAAATTATAAAAAAAAATCTAAATAAATTTTCTTCACAGTTATACACACATATATATATGTACCTTCAACAAGTCTTCCCTAAGTAACAAAAGTAAGGCAAGTTGATATCTGGCAATACAACACTCAGCAAAGTTACCAATACCGTAACAAACCACATCATCAATTTGTTTAGTTTCAACTAGACCTTAAAAACATTTCACAAAAGAATAAAATCAAACATTGATAATTTTGATGAGAGTACCAAGTTTATATTTGAACTTGCACGAACAATTTTCTTTACATTTGACTATATTAAAAGACCTTGAAACTTAAATGGTTTTTTTTTTATGTCAGAACATGATGAACAGTTACACAATTAGCAGGGAAAAATAAGTGTTTAAATGTTATGTTTATTGCCAACATTTTAGCAAAATTATTTTTTGAAAGAAAATCTTATGATATAAAAGCATATATGCATAATCGCTATTTTTCATGTACTTTAAAAAGGGGGGTCCTAGAAATATTTTGAATCTGATTTTCTAAAAAAATATTCTGAAGAAAGATTTCTGCTAAAATATAGTGCTTATATTAAATGATTTTTTGTTAATTGATTGTTCTGTTCTAGCAATGATTGAGTTAATGAACTTTATTGGTTCATAAGTAAAGACAAGAAAAATGTACTTGATAATGGTATTAAGTTTCTATTTTATACAATACTTTACCTTTAATATCTTGAAAGAAGTCTGATATCTTTAGTATGCACCTAAAGAAATATAAGAAGACATTGGATTTTGATGAGTTATATAATAAAATTTAAATAATGTCTAAGAGTAAGAAGGAAAAAGTTTGGTACTTTAATAATCTGTTAATATGAGAAAGAACCCTGTTTAGTTACAATTATAACTAGTTCTTTCTTAAGATAATCTTACTTTGATTGAAAATGGTTAACATTGAGTTACAAGAAAATTTTCAAGCACATACAACTGAAAATGAAAAATATCAAATCATAAAAATTATATATATTTGGATATTTACATAGATTCTTTTAACTTTTTCTTGATTTCAATAGGATCTATAGTATTGTTTTGTATATTATCATCTGTAATATTGTGTGATTTCTTATTCCTTTTGCCTCTTTTACTTTTCACCATAACAAATTCTGAGTCTTCAGACATTTTTTAAAAATATTTTTTGGTATTCGACACGACCAAAAGTAATTTTAAATCTATGTCGGGACAAAATATGAAACCGTTCCGGAATATCCCATGAAAAATCTTAAAATTCTTCCCCTCAAAAAGATAAACTTGAAAACCCTTAAGGGGAGTTTGGTTTGCTCGATTTCAATTTAAAGGGATCCCAACAGAATATCAGAATTATTCTATATACATGTAGCAGAAATCCTTTTTATTTTTTTTCTTAACCTCTGCATGCTAACAAAATATTTTTTTCCATCAAAATCGAGTTAAACCCAACATATTTTAAAGGAAAAATATCCTTCAAGTTAAATCATATGTCGGTCACTTACCACTCATGTCCATAAATAATGTGTGAATTCGCGCATTTAGGTAAAATTTCATTTGTCGCAAAATGCAGTCTGAAGCTGCAATATTGCCCCTAGTTGATTCCAAAGCATGCCTCGCTGGTTTTCTTAATCTCTGTGATATTGACATCATGTTTCCTTGTCTCAAAAGTATAGAGGAAATTTAACTGCGACTGCAGCATTCGAAGCGCATGTGTCATTGAGGCTGCAAAGGTATCATTGAGTATTTCACTAGCGGCTCCTAGATTTGTCTCATAGACTTTACCGCAAAATTATCATGTACATGCAGTTACAATACGTTATCACTATATTTTGACAGAGATCGACTTTAAGTCTTATCTCAGACTCTGCTGGATCTATCATTGTCATGATTGTGTTGGAATTATATCATCTACAGTGTTAGAAATATATCACCTCAGCTACAATATTGTCTTTAGATCATCATATTTAGTACCGCTTCATAACGTTTCCACTATACTGTCTCCGAGACTTACTTCTCAGTCTACAGATATCATTGCGTGATTGTCATTACGTTACTTGTCTTCTAAACCTTGTCCAATTAGCTTCTGCAACCTGACTGTCAGCAAAGGATTATCTGTAGATTTTTATGCCCCATCTACGAAAGTAGAGGAGCATATATATAGTGTTCAGGTCCGTTCGTCCGTCCGTCCCAAATCCCCATTTTTCCAAATTCCCACTTACTGACAAATATCACATCAATCATATTGGTATAGTAGGAAGAAGAAGAAGAAGAAGAAGATGATACTTTATTAGCCATGAAAATGGGCCCTTTAGGGGGCATAGTTGACAATTGAATAGCATTAATATGATATACAAGCATTTATATTTAAACACAGTGCAAAAAGTATATATTATATAAAACATACACAGTGATTGCATAAATAACAATTATACTTGGTTAAATCATAAGATGCATATATTACTTGATCTAGTGATGCTTACTTAGCACAATGCATGTTTCGGATGCTGGATGTGACCTATTTTTTCCGCATGAATGACCACCCACAGAAGAATGGTTATAGTCTATTATTCCCAATTACTGAAACGTGCCACACCAACCATATTGGTATGGTATGTATACCTAGTGATGCTTAGCACAATGCATGCTTCGGATGCTGGTTATGACATTTATTTTCCGCATGAATGACCACTTATAGAAGAATGGTTAAAGTCCATTCTTTCTATTGACAAGTGCCATAGCAACCATATTGAATAATATGGTAGGTGCACCTAGTGATGCTTAGCACAATGCATGCTTCGGATACTGGATGTTACCTATGTTTTCCACATTGGTTAAAGTCAATTCCCACTTACTGACATGTGCCACATCAACTATATTGGTATGGTAGGTGCACCTAGTGCCCTAGTGATGCTAAGCACAATGCATGCTTCGGATGCTGGCTGAGACCTATATTTTCCGCATTAACGACCACTTATAGAAGAATGCTTCTGACTGACAAGTGCCTTAGCAACCATATTGATGCTTTACAGTAATTGCCGAAAAAAATAAATGTTGTGAGATGGGGCATTATGTCTGTTTGACATATTCTTGTTTTGTGTGTTTTGATACTTATTACTTTTTTGTCATGTATCGTCCTCATTACTAAATTGCAAGCTTATGGCCCTGTCACACTATATATAACGTTTTAGCCAACGTGTGCCAAACGTTCGAATAATTTTCTAAAACGTTGGAACACGTTGGTAGTCGCTGTAAAACGTTTCAAAAAATATCTCGGTGAACGACCACAAAGCGTCAGACTAACTACCTGCAACGCACGACAAACTTATTCAAAACTTATCTATAGCGTTTGTCTGGCGTACTTGACGTTTGCCTAGCGCATGTGTGACGACTGCAGAACGTATTCATAGCGTTAGTCTAACTTATTATTTTTTTTCTCGGTGGGGAGACCTAGGATTTCTGTTCTTTTCTTTAGTATTATTTCCAGTAGCCCAAATAGATCTGTATTGCTGGATTAATTAATAATTATAGATACATCATGTGAATTTTGTTTCGTTATAAAAATATTGGTTTTCAGCGTTCCGGTAACATGAATGTATAATTATTCTAAAGCCGTTTTTTAACCTTGCACTCTAAAAGAATAAAATATAGTGTAGATTTTATATTTTGATATGTCAAAAATATACAGAGAGTAATGCATGCGCTTGTTAACAAACTCTCAAAATCTCAAATGAGTAAATACATGTAAGAAATACCGGTATGTAGAGTTTGCCTAGCATCCCTTTTATAGCACTTGACTAATGATGTCCTTAATAGAGAAAAACGCGTGTGCTTATTGAATATTAAAAATACACGTTATTTCAAATGAGTATCAAAGTTAGACTGTCGTTACTCGTTGTATTTGAGTATTGTTCTACCAAAGACATGTCCACCGAAAACACGACAGGTGTATTACAATTTGCAAGAATTACTTTCAATTCCAGACCATCTAAGTTGTCTTTGTTATATTCAAGATCTTTTTGGCTTTGTTCATTGTTTTTTTTTGTAAAAAGATTTTTTTCAGGTTTGAATTAGTATTTGAAGCTTTTGAAATTGACTTTCCCCTTGTAATTCAATCTAACTTATAACATTCTTGGGCTGATACGCTACTCGTTCGTTACAATGACGCTCTGTGCGCTCTGTACACGTTTTAGACACGTTGAATAGGTTTCTCGGTCGTTAGACTGACGCTAGACGTGCGCTGTATATCGCTAGACGTGTTCGTTTCCATTTAGCTTAGCGTTCGTCAAACGCATTTCAACGTGCGGACAACGACCACATAGCGTACATCAGCGTGTGTATAACGTCCTTCTAACTTATGCCTAGCGTTCGAATAATTTATTTCTAAAACGTTGGCGAACGTCGGAAATTTTAAGCATGTTGAAAAATTTGCGACGCACTCGGCGTTCACCAACGCACGCTGACGTTCGCGAACGTGTTTGTAGCATGTTCATAACGTGTACAAAACTTACGCAACGCACACCAGGGTGTTGAAAATATATTCTAAAACGTCGGCACACGTTGGCTAAAACGTTATAGTGTGACAGGGCCATTAAATAATTGTCTGCATTATTTAAACGGGATATAAGTTCAAAGCTGTAAATCTGATGACAGTCTAAAAAAATAACGTTGTATGATTTTTAACAAAGTATAGAGGACAATATATAGGAGAAAATGATAGACAACAGTTATGATTAAGCTGTTGTCTTCATTTTTCTCCTTATATTGTCTTTTTCATTTTTCGTTTTTTTTTTAAATCATTCACAGGCAAATTGTGTTGGACTGTCATGATCGCAGTTGTCCACATCTTTCTCCTCATATTAAATTTTCTTTTTCGTTTTTTTTTTAATCAATCACAGGCAAATTGTTTTGGACTGTCACAAGAGGTCCATAGAAATACCCAAGAATACCCAAAAATACCCAAGAATACCCCAAAATACCCAAGAATATCTTAAATAAAGTAGAAAATGTGCAAAGGAAATTAAATAATGAATTATTTATCGATAAAAACATGTTTTAGATTAATATGCACTATTTTTCAATGCCGTATGCCACATTTTGGGGTATTCTTGGGTATTTCTATGATCCAATCTTGTGTGATTATTCTGGTGTGAAAACGAAAACTCTTGCTTGTTTTTACTTATGTATAATTTATAAAATTGTATATTAGGAATATATTACACGAGGTAAATCCTCTATACGGACTATAACACACAAAAAAGAGATTTTTCTAACAGATTCAATCTGCACAACAAAAATGTATTTTGTAACACATAATCGGTATTTATTATATGTGTATCCCGGACACGGGCCATACATTTTAGCGCAAATATTTCAAAATGCTTGAAAATCTCTATTTCTGAATGTTCTATTTTTTTTTTATTTAAAACTAAAATGTTTTTTAATGTTTATGCTCATATTAGACCATTTCGAACCCCCCCCCACGACCACGTTAAGGCCAGGAGCGTATGGGGTGGCATAAATTTATGGGGCTTTTAAATATTATAAAAAGGATTTAAATGAACTTTAAATTTATTTAACAGAAAGGGACTTGGGGACCATTTTAAAACTACATAGACACCCTGCACAATTAAGGCTCGGGCGTGCCTATGAAAGTCCGGGATAACAATTATTTACATTTTATGTTAAGAAAAATTAAAACTATCTAGACACCCTGCACGAGGCTCGGGCGTGCCTATGATATTAAATTTCAATCTTCCTTCATTATTCGACAATCTATTGCTGATATTCTACATTTTATTATTTTTTGCACCATTGACCAACATTTAGATGTTAATAAAGGTAATGGCAAAACTGCGGATCTGGTATAATTAATCCTAAATCTAAGAAGAAAAGCAAGGTAAATGCATGCCGGAGAAATTGAAAGATGTAATGGTGTACCAACGTCGTAAGCCGAAAAAGGACAAGCTAATCTCGAAAGACAAGAAATCACCACAAAATCCATATTACAATTTAAGATCGCAATGGTCCTGACTTAATCGGTACAGTCATTTGAAACCAAATGGAAGGTTCAACCAGGTTCAACCATCAAACCTCACTCTTTCATTGAAAACCCGTCTAGTTGTATCAACAAAAATCAGTTTAGCTGAACGAGATATAGAATATCTGTTTTTATAGCAATAAAACTTTCAAAAACAATTTTTACGTTTTTATTTTCATTTCATCTCAAAAACAGTTGTTTTGGTAAGGGAGCGACCATTTGATTTTTTTTAATTAATAAAAAGGCAGGACGGTGTTTTTGGCTGAAAAAATTATAGCAGCTTTTAAAAAAAATTGCGCGCCCTGGCCCGCAAAAAAAAAAAAAATACAGCCTCGGCTTTTTTCCGAAAATAAAAAAAGCAGGACGAAGAAAATCACCATAGCCCCCTATAAAAATCAAATGGTTGATCCCTAACCTTTTTCACAAATAACAAAAAAAATTAAAAATTGACAAATTACAAAACTTAAATATTTGACAAGTAACAAAAAAATAATGTTATGCTATTTTATATTATTTGTAACTTTTGATTAAGAATTTTAAAAAAACTTATAAAAATATATATATTTTTTAAAAAATGTGATATTATTTTTTTAAGGCTTTGCTTATTTATAAAGAATCGCCACTACGTGCAATACGAAATAATATGCCTTAAAGTTTTAGTAGGTAATTGGTACGGACGGCACACGCTAGGCGGGGTAATCGAGACATCAAAGGATGGCCGGTTTTTGGGCGTGTCCCCGCGTCAATCAATGTATAGTTCATTAAAAGTGTCTTCCCTTCTGTAATAAAAGCATATAATCATTAGTACTTATTACATTTTTTACACATTAATGTAAAATTGAAGTATATAGAGGTGTTTTGGGGGTATTTTGGGGTATTCTTGGGTGTTCTTGGGTATTTTTGGGTATTCTTGGGTATTTCTATGGTCCGGTCACAAGATTTACAGTTTTTAACGATAGGTGTTATTACCCCGTTTTTTATTGTTGATACAGAGATGCATTTTGGCCAAAATCTGGTAACAATTTAAATAGAAAAAATAACATAATCATTTAAATTGTGGCGTTTAAAGTGGTTCAAAGAGAGAAATGAGATCTAGATAAAGAAATCTTAAACAATCTTATCAACTTGGGAACTGTGTATGTCAAATATAAGCTTAGATTTTTGTAAATCCTCTTTGTATTGTGTTTGTAAGTGCAGTGTTGACTGATGCAGCAAATGCATACGCTCTGGAAGGTAATATAATTATGTATTTGTGTGTGTGTTTTTTTTAAATATTTTTGCTTGATATTTCTTTTTCTCTGGTTACAGCTGTTTCTCTCAGTGAAATTAAGTGATGTACCGGAACACAATGGAATACAGAGATAAGTTGGGTGCCATAAAACATGTTCTTTTACAGGATTGACATTTTACAATTTTGTTTTATAAGATGTCTGTACCATACATGTCAGGGCCATTGTGATTTTCGTCTTTTTTATATGCAACCACTCTGGATTTTTGTTCATGACCTTTGCCATATTTAGATTGGTTATCCTATTTTGGTATTTTTCAGCCATCTTGAATTCTTTTTATCTTTCTCTGACCATTCTTTATATATCTACACCTATATTTGGTATTCGGGCGATGTAATGAGCTTTTAAGTTTATATTGGTTACTTTTTTTGATAGATTGTTCATTGGATATACACGAGTTAAAGGAGCAAATTAAGAGTTTGCAACAACAGAATAATAAAATGATGAATATGATTAAAAGCTCCCAAACAACGAAATTGGAAAAAGGAGTTGACAAGCGTCTTTTGGTACCAGGTGCTTTTGCAAACAATGGTAAGATTAGAAGAGAGAAAATGTAGATACGCATGACGATTTTCAATCAAGGTTTAAAATGCAGTCACAACTTTCGAAAGACTGTTGAGTGTTCCCTTTCGTGACAAGTCGTTATTGTTTTTTTTTTACTTTTCTCGAACAAAGGACACTAGTTGTGAGTCTATAGTTGCCTTTAAACCCAAATGTAATAATTTTAATGGTTAAAAGATCACGTTAAAGAGCTTATAGTATAAATATTAAACGTAAGAGTTTTTATAAATTACTTATACACTTTAATGCAATTACGCTACAACAAACCAGAGCGGGTATAGGTGTCTTTTTTAAAAAGTAATAGTGATCTCTCATCAGCAGCATTTGACTGAGTAAAGCATTGGAAAGTTGAAAACTAAAAGTATTGAAAAAAGAGGCTTCCAGGAGCCTGAATTGCTCACCTGGCTTCGATGACTTAATGTAACAATATTTAAAATTGCCAAGTACAGCCCATCATGACATGAAACCATTGGAAAGCTCTATGTAGCTGAGCATTTCAGCAAGCAAATGTGTATTCTTTGCTATACAATTTTTCACGTTCAATCTACTACTAGTATTTTTAACATTTAAAGGGCCTTAACTCCTATAATGGTCATCTGTAAATTTAAGTCTAATGGACAGTTTTGTAGAGTTCAATTGCCTGAACATGTAGGCAAGCAAAACCTTTTCCCTATCTTCTATATTTCACAATCTATAGGCTAAAACCACTTTTTTGGCATTTAAGGGGCCATAACCCCTATAAGGGATCATCTGACATTTTCCAACCGATGGATAATTTGGTAGAGCTCACTTAGCTGAACAATATGCAATTGAAAAAGCTTCAATATCTCATATTGTTCTTGAGATATAAGACAAAATAAGTGCAATCTCAGAAAAAAATCAAGAAAAGGGTTAATAACTCCCACATGGTTAGTTGAATCTATTCAAAATTACAGAGTAAGTAGATCTTGATATGCTGATCACTTTTACCCTCGCAAGAATTTTGATATCTGTGACCGTTTTTGAGTTGTTTGCAAAAAACTGCATTCTATTTTAGCAACGGCGGCCATGTTTTTGACGAATCAAAACTCAGAACGATAAATTTGTCATACATACTATAGAACAACCATACCGAGTTTGGTAACATTCAAGTACAAGAATTTATTTGCAAAAACAATTTTGAAATCGGACAATAAATAAAAAAAGTTTCAATTTTGGCACCTATTTCCGAAATGGGGATTGGGGATAAAGCAATAATAAATCTTCCATTTTCTATCCACCGCTTGACAAGAATTAACTTGAAAAAAAACCTCAAAATCAGACCAGAAATAAAAAAGAGAACTTTTTGCCCCTTTTGGGCCCCTTATATCTAAATGAAACAAGAGGCTCCCAGGGGCCTGAATCGCTCACCTGACATATGAGCCTGAAGTAAAGGTTATTACCAATAGGCAAAATCCATTTGACTTTGAAAGGGTCAAAAGTTTAATAAGGGGGTCATCTGACAATATGATTTAACTTAATGTAGTAATGGTTGTACAGAGTAATATTTTAGCATTGACACCTTTTTATAATGTTCTTTCCTTCAACATTGTAAGAGGAATAACCTCTAAAATGAACATTATTACAATCTTGACCTCATTTCATATTTTGTGGATCATGATTTGCTTAACAATATGCAATTCACATTTCTTAAATATCTTATATAAATTTTTAGATATTGAGCTTAATTTACATTAAATTAATAGAAAATCAAAATAAAAGGGCAATAATTCTTTCATACCCCTATGTTCTTTTTTGAGCCACGGCGGCCATGTTTTACGACGAATCAGAAATCCCTAAATCAATTCTAAGCATCGACTGCTAATGAACAACCATATCAAGTTTGGTTGCAAATGGACTTATGGTGTCAGTGGAGTTAACGTTTTAAAAAGTTTACGGACGACGGACACCAAGTGATGACAATGGGCCAGGTGAGCTAAATTTACTCGAACCCAATAATTTCGAACAGGAAAGCAAAATCCAGCGTCGGACCAACCTTTGAGCTTTCATCACAGGGATTTGCTCCCCTCTATCAATATTTTGTTAGAGTCATGTGTTTTTTTCGTACCGCACATTGACTCTAACAAAATATTGATAGAGGGGAGCAAGTCCCCGTGCTTTCATTGGATGAAATATTTTATAACCTTGCAAACGTGTCCTATTTCACTTATTTCTAACGATGTTTGAATGTCAAAGGGTCGGACGGTACTTAATAACCAACTTCATTTTTTTTTCTTTTTCAAGCAAGCCTAAGTGGAGTGGTTGCGTTCTCTGTTGGACTTCAACACACGATTTATCTAGGACAAGACCAAATAGTTGAGTTTGATAAGGTTTTTATCAATATAGGAAATGGATTCGAGCCCCGTCACAGTCATTTTACTGCGCCAGTCAAGGGCCTCTACTTATTCTCTGGGTCCCTCTTTGTACAGGATGCCTATGTCCATGTCGATATAGTAAAGAATGGTAAATCAATCGCGTACATGTTTGCCCATACACACGCACAAAGTACCGGGACGACCGTGGCGCTACTGGAAGCCGGGGATATGGTTTGGATGAAACATAGGGCTGAAACAAGCAACAGTCCTATCTATGGGGCATCCTTTGAACAGTTTAACACTTTTACAGGTGTTCTCATTCAGCAGATAGAAGAATAAATTACCAAATACAGGAGGCTCACGGCTAAGAGCCTGAATCTATCACCTCTCTTTTATACACCTTAGTTTTCATAGCATTACTCTGCTACACCTTAGCTTTTATAACGTTACTCTGCTACACCTTAGCTTTCATAACGTTACTCTGCTACACCTTAGCTTTCATAACGTACACCTTAGCTTTCATAACGTTACTCTGCTACACCTTAGCTTTCATAACGTTACTCTGCTATAACAGCCCCTCTTTATCTGCTAAAACACCTGTGTACAGCCTCTTAGACAGAACAACAGCGTCACTCTAACTGCCAAAAAAATGCACACTATTAAGAAAAACATGATTTTGTACATTTTATAGAAATAAAAGGGTCATTTAAGGACTTCAACTTATTTTCATTCCATCTGTATCAACAGTATACGTTCATTCTACTATGAAACATACGTGTCCCGAAAATATTCTTGTAATTTCAATCCACTCATTCGACGACTTCAATTCAACGGAGACTGCTTGACTGAGCTGAATATTAAAGCGAGCAAAAGTTTCTCTGTCGGGTTTTTATTCTACAGAGCAAAGCTTGAATAATGAAGATGTTATAAAGCATTTCAATTTTGATTCGAAATAGTCCACAACCATTAGATTCATTTATCTGTATAGTAATATTTTTGAAGTATTAGCATTCAAAGCTGATTTTTCTCTTATAATTTATGTTCTTTAAGCAACTTTGGTCATGTTTTTCACAATTAAGTAATCCAAACAATACTTATGTAAGGGAGTCAAACAGACAAACGTGTCGAATGGTTTCAGAGGCCTCAAGATAATAATGGAAAAAAAACTATTGGCAATAGCTCACAAGATCTTTGGACAAGGGAACGCTAAAAAGCAAATCACCATATTAAGATGGTGTTTTTCCGACTAATGTATTCATTTTGTATTGTCCTTTACTTGGCTCTCACAAGCAGTAAGGGCAAACGTACAGGGCGATAAAAAGTAGTAAGGGCAATCGCTTAAATATAACATGTATGTCATGATTGCCAGCAACCTCAGTTTTATAAATTTCTTGTCATTTCTTCTTTACGTTCGTGAATTTATAGATTCATTATCTTGATGAAAAACTAATCTTGAAGACTATTATAGGTAAAAGCACCACTAACTGATAAGTTTCTAAACTTGCAACAAGAAATCCTTTGTCAGGGTAAACGATGAGTATGCAACTGTTAGTCTGGCAGTGATTATAAGCATGCCAAGTTTCACTAGCCTAGGACTTATAGTTGCTGAGATGTAAAGCTGCTGATAAAACTTTACTATTGGGATGTATTGGATTGTGGAAGTAACTCAAACAGTCCAAGGTCAAGGTCAAATAATGCATGCAACTGATTGCAATGCATGTATGCACACCAAGTCTGGTCAATTGATGACTTAATTCTTGAGATAGTGAAGTGCTCATAAAAATTTAACAGAGTTATCATATCTATTGTATTTTATTAGTTATATAAATCATTCAACCTGAAACTTGAGTCCAACATCAAAAGATGGAGATGCAAACTAGGACATATGTATACAAAGTTTCCTTAATCTAGGACTTACAAGTTCCTGAGCTATGAGGGTGCTTATACGACTTGAAAATATCGCTGTAATGTGTCAAAGTCACAGA
Source organism: Arcuatula senhousia (assembly GCA_963971305.1). Lineage (NCBI taxonomy): Eukaryota > Metazoa > Mollusca > Bivalvia > Mytilida > Mytilidae > Arcuatula > Arcuatula senhousia. Next base: position 36,091,783 of record OZ020308.1, read on the forward strand.
CACCGGTTTCTTCGTGACCGACTTTTGAAGCAGGGCTATAAGAAAATACGTCTCATACGATCACTAAAAAAAATTCTTTCTTCGTTATCAGCCACTAGTAGAAAAGTTCAAAATTGAGTTAAAAGATATGATAGTTAATTGTTTTAATTAGTGTTTGACTGGTCTGCTGTACTGAGATGATCACCTCAATATCCCTATTGTGTCTCACAACTATGTTGTGTTCTATGGTCATTACCGGATCCTAAGATCGCAATAGAAGAGGGAGGTTTGGCGCCATAAAACCTGGTTTAACCCACCATTTCGTTTGAAATGCCTGTACCAAGTCAGGACCATTGCGATCCACCAGTTCTCCGGTATGACTGATTCGTTTTTGTCATTTTCTCTGGACTATGAGATTGATCATTCAAGTTCGGTAGTTTTGTTGTTACCTTTATTCACTCAAGAAGTAAGAAAGAAACTGAACTCCACTAACTTAAATTTGTGTCATTAATCTGACTTATTTTTCCTGAGATGCGAAGGGACTAAAAATACTTTAAAAAAATGCTATTACATGTATACCTATTGTAATTTTTCAATATCAATAAACCCTTAATTCAGGTAAACAGACAGAATTCAGCTATGTGATCTTATAGTTGGGGTTTATTGGAAGAGGTTGGGCTACCAAACTACTAGATTAACCCCTCCACATTTGCTTGTTCTACATGAAAGCAAGGAATCTTTTTCAAAGCTTACCTAAGGTTTAACTTCCTCCATCGTAGTTTTGCCCTTAGCTATATTTATTTGGATTTCGTTTGATTTCATCCATTTTGAACATCTTTTGATATTGTGGATATTCTATGTTGGACTTCTAACGCTGCTGGTGAGGAATAAATTTCCGAAATGGCCATACAGCTCATAAAAATTAATTGCAGTTCTAAGAGTTTACATACATGTATGTGTTGTGGTCTCATGTTCATTTACTCCATATCCTTTCATAAAGAATTATGGTATTTTTTTATCATAATATAGGATGGATTTTGAATAGAATATATCATATTTTTGATCTAGGGCAAATTGCAAGATAGAAGGCAGCAGCCACAGCCCATTACACCGAAGACTGTTTCCCATTTTGAGTTTATAAATTGCTACTGAGTTATGTACAAAAAATGTAGGTTGTGTCACATAAAGTTATTCCGCATCTCATTATCTTCTATTTCATGATTAAATTTATCTTAAGGAAGAATAACAGAGAAGTATCACAGCCAAGTATTGAAGATGCTAACAAAACCTTACAAGGTTATCTAAACTTAAATCAAGAATTGTCCTAAAGACATAATTGTTGCTCCACCTCGCAGCATGTTCTTTTTCAGTAACCATGTTACCATGAAGTAGATGTCAAGTGTACAATTTTATAGAAATTTTTGTTTGTTCATTTCATATACTAATGTGTATGCACATAGAGTTTTATGATCATTATCATTCATCCTACAAACTGTTGGTGAACCGTTGAAGTTTTCTTTTTTTCGTGGGAGCTAAATTTTGCAGATTTCTAAAATAATAGAAGATCTTTTTTTCGCGGAATTCAATTTTAGCGATTTCCAATATAAGAGTATCTACTGTACATTTACTATTTAAGAAATTTTATTTTTGCGGGACTATATTTTCACGAGTTACAAACTATCCCGAAAATACCTGCGAAAAAAACAACTTCTATGGTTTAACATCTCACATTTTTCTTGGATCAATCAACCATAAAGTTGATGAGACAGAAACAATTTCGTGGTGATTTTTATTTGTTCATATCCTGATGCTTTGTGTAAAGTTTTATGATGATAGCATACTGCATACATGTACTTCCTTTACCAAAAAATAACTTTAACCCGATTGTAAGGGTCCTACTAAAAGGTGCCCCCGCCTGGGGAAAGAAAAGGCGCCCGGTGAGAAATAAAGGGCGCCCAGGGGAAACATATTAAGGCGGTGGCTATATTCTGCCGTAAATGGCAAAATAGTCCCACAGGCTATTTTGCCCTAACAGATTGTATTATGTTGTACACTTAATTAACTAGCAAAATATCGAGTGGAACAAATTTTATTTCTATATTCATTAATTCATTAACAGGGTAATATAAATTTAAAATGATAGTGCATATAATTGTTTTACCTTAATTTTATTTCAGAAAAATTAGAAAATCTCAGTTTGAAAATTAATAAATTATTTTGTTTAAGTACGTATTAAATAAAGTTGCAATTTTTAAAAATGTTTATATCAAGGAATTATATAGAATTTGATTTAATTCCTTGTTTATATATACATATTTTATATAGCAAAATATAAGATATAACAAAATTGAAATACGTCCGCAGGAATCAAGCGCTTGTCAATCAAGATTGTACAAGGGCTAAGCGGTGTTACAATTTCGAGAAATTTCGTCTTTTTAAGCTTTTTATCAAACTGCTAAATGGTTGGCAGCCACAATTATTTTTATATTAAAAACTTCCAATAGAGATCTCAACCATATACTTCTGAGTTTCAGTATATAAATTTCGATTTAGTGATAACTTTGTTTCTTTAAAGAAAATTGAGAAATTTCATCTACGTTTTAATTTTCTTGGATGAAAAAGAAGAAACAATATTTAGATTGTATAATTTTTCAGAATCTTATTTTTAAATTAAATATTAACTTTCAAATGCAACCAACAAAATATTAATTTAAAAAGACATTTCAATACCTGAATCAAACACCATCAAACTATAATAGCACCGATTTACTAAAAGATATTTTTATGCCCCCGCGACGACATGTCGGGGGGCATTAAGTTTTACTCATGTCCGTACGTACGTACGTCCGTACGAATTTCTGTCAAGCTTTTCTCAGGAACCATACATGAGAATGATTTGAAACTTGGTAGGATGGTTGAGTATGACAATCTATACGTCCTAAGTGATTTTGAGACCTGTCGGACATCTACTTCCTGTTTGGGACTTAGGCCAATTTTAAAATATGTGAACATGACTATGAAAATTTCCGTCAAGCTTTTCTCAGGAACTGTACATGAGAATGATTTGAAACTTGGTAGGATGGTTGAGTATGACAAACTATACGTCCTAAGTGATTTTGAGAACTGTCGGACATCTACTTCCTGTTTGGGACTTAGGCCAATTTGAAAGTATTTGAACATTATATGAAAATTTCTGTCAAGCTTTTCTCAGGAACCATACATGAGAATGATTTGAAACTTAGTAGGATGGTTGAGTATGACAAACTATACGTCCTAAGCAATTTTGAGACCTGTCGGACATCTACTTCCTGTTTGGGACTTAGGCCAATTTTAAAATATGTGAACATGACTTTGAAAATTTCCGTCAAGCTTTTCTCAGGAACTGTACATGAGAATGATTTGAAACTTGGTAGGATGGTTGAGTATGACAAAGTATACGTCCTAAGTGATTTTGAGATCTGTCGGACATCTACTTCCTGTTTGGGACTTAGGCCAATTTTAAAGTATTTGAACATTATATGAAAATTTCCGTCAAGCTTTTCTTAGAAACCATACATGAGAATGATTTGAAACTTAGTAGGATGGTTGAGTATGACAAACTATACGTCCTAAGCGATTTTGAGATCTGTCGGACATCTACTTCCTGTTTGGGACTTAGGCCAATTTTAAAATATGTGAACATGACTATGAAAATTTCCGTCAAGCTTTTCTCAGGAACTGTACATGAGAATGATTTGAAACTTGGTAGGATGGTTGAGTATGACAAACTTTACGTCCTTAATGATTTTGAGACCTGTTGGACATCAACTTCATGTTTGGGGCCAGCGGGGGCATCCGTGTCCCATGGACACATTCTTTCTTTATTTTTCTTAATTATCTTTATGTACAAGTTATCCCTAATTAGCCGAGTTAAGGCTGCGATACCTGTGTTAATTAAAAAAATATGCTCCCAGGCGCCTTTTATTTCTCCCTGGGCGCCTTTTAGTAGGACCAGATTGTAAACATGATTTGGGATGGACAGAGGTACGAACCCAACACTATACCCTCCTCTTAGGCTCTGCTCTCAAAGGTGCTACATAACTTGTTTTATGTACATTCAAATTTTATTATATTAAATAAAACAGACAAACAGTTAATTAGAGCACTAGTTTTGTTGTACTTCCAGTTCTTTGTTGTAATGTGCCCTGTACTTTCTACGATATTTCACATCCCTCACTTCCTGTACGTAATCTTTATCGTCTGGCAACTGTTCATTCGGTGATATCACATTTGAATAGTCTAAGTTTATATTGAGATTTTTCGGTAAATTTAATTTTGATATGTCTTCAAATGCACAAGTGTCTTTGACTTCCGTTTTGAAATATTCCACGACATCATCTACTGTTTTCATTGAAGAAAGGTCCATATTTGATACCATGTGGTCAAGTTCATTTTGACATTTGGTTAAGAACTGAAAAATAATATCGGTCAAAGATAAAAAAAATGGTTAGATTTCATTTCACCTGTAGATATTGCATTACCAGATATCAAGAGGCTGTGATACGTAGTGCTGAGAAAAACTGTCCAATTTTTCTACCAACCTGCAGACATCATTCAAATCTGGCCACATTCTGTAAAGGTAGTAATTTTCGTGGTGTACTAATATTTGTTATATTCACAGTCAAAGAAATTCAACGAAAAATATGCAATAGTCATATGTAATTTGAAGTATGAACAAGAGGCTCCCAGGAGCCTGAATCACTCACCTGGTCTTGATGTCAACCCTATGAAGACTTTTGTATAGCTAAATGATCTCAATGTTTAAGCAAGAAACAGCTTTTCTCTATCTGCAATAGTTTTCATTCTATAGGCCAAAAACATGCAAAAACGCTATTTTTCAACTTTAAGGGGCTGTAACCCCTATAAGGGATCATCTGACAACTTCGACCAAATGGAAACTTTTGTAGAACTTTTGATGCTGAAGCAGTAGGCTGGCATCAGATTTCATCTATCTCTTATACTTTTTGATTTACAAGCCAAAAAACAGTAGTCTGCCCCCCTGGTCTATTACGCGCATTCTAAATAGGCAAAAAACACTATTTTTCAACTTTTAAGGGGCTGTAACCTCTATAAAGGGTTATCTGACAACTTCAACCCTATAGAGACCTTTGTAGAACTAAATAAGCTGAACATTTAATTATAAGCAAGCAACAGCTTTTCTCTATCTGCATTAGTTTTCATTCTATAGGCCAAAAACACTATTTTCACCTTTAAGGGGCTGTAACACCTATTAGGGGTCATCTGACAACTTTGACCTTATGAAGACTTTTGTAGAGCTAAATGAGCTGAACATGTAAACAAGCAACAGCTTTTCTCTATCTGCAATACTTTTCATTCTATAGGCCAAAAACACTATTTTCACCTTTAAGGGGCTGTAACACCTATTAGGGGTCATCTGACAACTTTGACCTTATGAAGACTTTTGTAGAGCTAAATGAGCTGAACATGTAAACAAGCAACAGCTTTTCTCTATCTGCAATACTTTTCATTCTATAGGCCAAAAACACTATTTTTTTTACCTTAAAGGGGCTATAACCCCTATAAGCGGTCATCTGACAACTTTCACCCTTCAAAGATTATTGTAGAGCTAAATGAGCTGAACATTTAAGCAAGCAACAGCTTTTCTATATCTGCAATAGTTTTCATTCTATAGGCCAAAAACAATATTTTTCATCTTTAAGGGGCTTTAACCCCAATAAGGGGTCATCTGACAACTTTGACCTTATGAAGACTTTTATAGAGCTAAATGAGCTGAACATGTAAGCAAGCAACAGCTTTCTCTATCTGCAATAGTTTTCATTTTATAGGCCAAAAATACTATTTTTTTGCCTTTAAGGGGCTGTAACCTCTATGACGGGTCGTCTGACAACTTTGACCTTATGGAGACTTTTGTAGAGCTTAATGAGCTGAACATTAAAGCAAGCAACAGCTTTTCTCTATCTGCAATAGTTTTCATTCTATAAGCCAAAAACATGAAAAAACGCTATTTTTTACCTAAAAAGGGCCATAACCCCTATCAAGGGTCATCTGACAACTTCAACCCAATGAAGACTTTCGTAGAGCTTTTAATTCTGAAGAGCCTAAGATCCTTTAGATTTTTTCTATCTGTTATGGTTGCTGAGTTATAAGCCATTTTAAGTGATTTTACCCTATGTTCTATTTTTAGTAACAGCGGCCATGTTTTTTATCGAATCATTTTAAAATGAGGAAAGTTTGTTTCGAACATGTCATAAATCATTCCTGCAAAGTTTCAGTTAAATTGGTTTAGTGGTTTCAGAGAAGAAGATTTTTGAAATTGTTAACCGACGACGACAGACGACGACGGACGCATAGTGATGGCATAAGTTCATAAGTTCACATGGCCTTTGGCCAGGTGAGCTACATGTAAAAATGAAAACCATGACAATAATAAATACCCACAAAATAGGGATTTGAATTAAATCTGCCAAAATTAGCAACCTTGAATTTTTAAATCAATATGTTAATAGTACTTGTAATAATGCTTTTCTACTTTTGTGTTATTTAATATTTGGAAAAGTTATTGTTCAGTAAACATTGCAACCAAACATTGAATCTGCAGACTGGTTCAAACAAAGTTGAAGGTGTCATTATGAGTAAGAGTACATCAGTCAGATCTGTCGGACTCCGAATACATTTAGTCAAAATTTGCTTGGGTACATGATAACAGGACATGTCTGGTAAAAGAGAGAAAAATCTTTGGAATCACTGTACATGATCAGAAAGTGAAGAATGATTTTTTTCATAAATCTTGTGCTATGCACATTTATTCCATTTTAGATTCCTGTCAAAGCATAGACATTTCTACTAGAGCATCTCTCTTTTCAAAATTTCTTGACTACCACCAGTCTAATAAAAATTTGATCTCTCACCATGCCAACTCTATGTCACTGCCTGTGACATATAAAAAATAGGGCATCTAATGGGACACTAAATGATACCCGGCCACAATATTCATCAATAGTTACTATACTGTATATTCTATACATCTCTATAGAGACAGAAAAGAAATGAGTTACCTTTCTTAGAACTGAAAATTTCATCATTTTCAAATTAGGAAAATTAACAAAGTGGCAAATCTTCAATAATGTTTTTTCATCTTTAAAATTGAACTTGACCTGCATTTTATTGTACCCAACAGCTGTGCAAAATATCATTCAAATCCTTTGATGCATTTTCAAATTATCATCCTGAAATCTTCAGGGGAGGGACTGACGGACTGACAGATGGACATACCGACAAACACCGAAAGGAACTGAGGGTATAACATAATGCCTCGCCACTTCATGTGGTGGGGTATTAAAAGGGGGAGTGGAGTATACAATGTATTAAAGAGAGAAATCTGTCAAAGCCAAACATGGCCAGATTTCGTTAAACAGAAAGTTGGTGAGTGAAAGACCTGAAATCAAATCCCACACTATGGACCCCACCCTAATGTTGAATAACAAATATCAAGTGGCTGTGATAAGTAGTTGCTGAGGAAACTGTTATGAAAAATTTCTTCCCCACCCGCCTGTCCACCCAAAATTCACCATTATATAACCCAGATTTTTCACTCAGTTAAATCCGGCCAAATATTGCCAGTTAGTCATACTGTGGTTTCAATAATATTTGTAGGGTATCAATTTTCGTGCTTTTCGTTGTTTGGCTTGACCCACGAAATTTGATCCCCCATGAAAATAAATGAATCCACAGTATATCATGAACAAAATACCTGGAATTTCTTTGTTCTATCTTCTAATGGTGTAGATTTCCAGTCATCTGTCTGATCAAATATCTCTGTAGTGATGGCTTGAATTCTCTCTTCAACATCTTCCTCTGGTGTGTAGCCTCTTACAGTCTGTATACCCCTGTAAATAGTAAGGTATTCATTAGTTTAAGCCATTGTGAACAAATTTCGCAACAAACCTAGATACTATCTAAATTTGAAGCTCTGGAACTTTTTGTTCGAAATACTGGTACATCAGATTTTACATAAATGCTGTTTTGTCTTCTTTTTCCATAAGCATGTGCATATAACTGTTAAGTATTGTACATGCATATATCAAATAAAAAGGTTTGAAATGTCAGAAATGATGGGTATTTAATACATGTTTTAGTGGTCATTCATTTTCACATTTATAAATTTTAAAATTAATATCAATGTATAAAATAATACATGTACCAGAATTACGAGAGTTTTTAACTAGCTTTAAAAAAGCCACACAAATACATGATTGTATATGTGCTGTCATAATTAAAACCTTACAAAACAATGGAGTGAATTCTGAAGTACTGTTTGTAGATGTACCATTTTGCAAGTTGCCAAGATAATTTTAGTGTAATTGTAATTGATTAAAAGAAGAAAATGAGATGTGGAATAAGTGTACGTGACACAATCTAAAATATAAACTAAATTTAAAACATCCACAATGGAAAACAGCCAGCAGCCTTCAATGCGACCAGCGGTCGCTGCTCGTTGTTTTCAATTGGCTGCTGGATTAAAAATAAACTACATATGATTCAAGCCCAATCCTAAAGTGCAAGAAAGACCCTCTTTTTGACAAAACACAATTAACATAAATTAGACTAAGTACAAACATAAGCTTTGATAAAGATTCCTGGCTTAGGACAGGCACATTAAAAATGTGGTGGGGTTAAACTAGTTTTTTGGCGCCAACCTTCCCCCCTTTTGATAATCAATATTACAAAGCACAAACTATGTAATTAGCAGAGTGGTCATTAAAAACATTAAATGTCATGTGTGAACATCGTACTTACGATCTTTTCTTGAGTCCCTTAAATCTGTCTGTAAAAGTAATTCTATCTTTTTTCAATTCTTCTTCAAAATCTAGTTCCTTCTTCCCTCTAAATCTATCAAAAAATCCTGTCCTCACAAATATCTGTGGAAGAAATAAATATGATATTATAAGTTATACAATGTACAATATACTGAATATAGTATACAGTTGTCATTTAGACAATAATGAGATATGGAATAGGTGCACCTAACACCCTACATGAACAATAGACAATATTGAGATGTGGAATAAGTGTATGCGAGTGAGTGAGTGAGTGAGTTGGTGTTTTACGCCCGTGCAACGCTGTATAGGTTATTTACAGGCGATGAACATGAAAAGGATGATAAAATGAACATGAAATGATGATGATAAATGAAATATGGGGTGGGATGGGAAACACACAACAAACATAAACAAACAGCAAATCAAAAAATCACAACGGAAAACAGCAAGCAGTCTTCAACATGACCATAGGTCACTGCTTACCGTCTTGCATTGGCCCAAGACTTAAAATACAATACAAAAGTTTCAAAACCAATCCCTAAATCATCACCGAAAGACCTAATTCTTGACATAAAACAGTTAACACAGAATGACAAGGACAAACAAAGGCTTTGGCAAAGTTTCCTGGCTTAATTAGGACAGGCACATATAATATGTGGCGGGGTTAAACTAGTTTTTTGGATCCAACCTTCCCCCTATTGATAAGCTTGCACAAAGCATACATATAAGACACACTGTAAAACTCAATCGACAAAAGTTCAATTCAACAAGAGAGAACCTAAGACAAGATACTGTACGAAAACAACAAGACAAGGACATGAAGGAGGAACTAGATACTAGAACTCAGGAACATTAGTTTTAAAACTGTGACATAACATTCCCCCCTTCTCAAAAGTCTTCATATATTACTGAATCCCCCTTCTCAAGAGTCTTCATATATTACATGTACTAAATAACTCTTCACAACCCAAGGAGCATGATCCACACAACTGCCACCAGGGATCAAATCTTGACCTCCCCTGAATGACAGGCTAGTTACCGAGTGAGCTAAAGATAAAAACCTCTGAGTTAATAACTTACAACGGCTATACATTTCACGTAATACATCATGTACATGGAGAATATTCAATGTATGTCTTATTTAGTTAAATCATAACATGTATAATTACAGAGATTTATCATAGATCTGTCATGCCTGCCTGCATATTAGATGGATTTTTTGTCCAGTCAATGTGTAGATATGTCGATATAATATAGAATGGATATGGTGAGCTGCAAAGTTAGAAGGGGTGTCCGTGTGCCAACAGTGATGAAAATCATCTTTTTAAAGTCGTTGACACCGGAAAATCCATCTAGCCTAGGTGGTCTAGTGGTCCAAGGGCGCTGGACACAGTGCAGGCGAAGTTGCCATAGATGACAGAGTATGGGTTCGATTCCAGCTTAACCCCATGCTGGATTTTCCAGTGTCAACGGCTTTAAAAAGATGATTTTCATCACTGTTGGCACACAGACACCCCTTCTAACTTTGCAGCTCACCATATCCATTCTATATTATATCAATTACTTTACAGAGCTTTACGCAACACCGTTTATCGTGTAAATATGTCACTGGTTTATGAATGAGAGATTGAGAGTTGGCTTATTTTCAACTATACTTTTTGCCTTTCAATGACATGAATGAGATTAATCACTAGGCTATATGTATTAAACAAACAGGTACATTGTAAACATGGTAAAGGAATGTCTGTGTGTAGGTTTAATTTAATTTGGTTAAGAAATAAGCTTTTGATGAATATTCCCCAGCTTGTCTGGGAAAAAAGCCGTAGGACGTCAGAGCAATCTCGAACTATCCTTTGAAGTGTCAAATGTAATAGAAATCATTCTAACAGAAAAAAACTCAAAAGATTTAAGAATGGACGTAAAAAAGTTTCAGTTTGGTATTTTTGGTTGAATTGCTCTATGCTCTTCAAAATCATTTAGTTTTTGGCTTTTTCAGAACGCCTCTGATGAGTCTTGAATACTGTCTGCACCGTTAGCCACTAGTCCGATGCCCCAGAGTCTGGCTCACCAAACCAGGCGAAGTAAGCGAAAATGAAATGAAATGTTAAATTTCGCCTTTGTAATGTCACAGGGAGAAGTTGAAGTCGCCTTCTGAAAATTGCGGTAATCGCGGACATTTCCCGTCTGGGCCAGACTATAGTACAAATTTGTTCCGACTAGTGAAAAATAGCCAAGATTTTATATAGACATTTAAGGAAAAACCTTTAAAACTTGTTGTCGGACAAGTTGTTGAAAAAGTTTGCAGACTGTAATAAATATTGAATAGAGGAAATGCACGTCAGGCATAGCAAAATTTATTGTCATGATCTTTATTTTTTGGTTTATTTTTGGTATAGCACTTTGACTCTTTTATACGCTCCCGAAGGAAGCGATAATGGTAGAAATGTCAATATTTTAGTTGTACTATGAGCTTTAACGTCCGGTATAGCACACGCTTGTTTTCCCGAACTTTTGGCGTCTTTTTAACGTTCTTATCTTTGAAAATTTTAGACGTCATAAAACGCTCACGTAACCCACAAGAAAAGCTAGTTTGTTTTTATTTTTGAACCAAAAAAAATAAATTAATTGAAACCTCGGGAGCGTAACAGGTTTTACCTGCCTCATATTAATATTAACAGGCGGAAGCAAGTTCCTCTTTACAATATTTGTTAAATTACACTATATACATGTACTCACCTCATATTAATCAGGTTGGGAATGACCCCAATTGGGATAATATAATTGGGATATATTATCCCAATTGGGATAAATGGACTTATCCCAATTGGGAAAAAAGACAAGTCTTTTAAATATAAAAATCTACTGGCTGAATGGTGCATAAAAATGCATGTGAGAGATTATACCCAGATGTAAATGCTTCATTACAATATACATGGATTACATAAGGGATGCTGCATTTTAATGCACAGATCATAATTTTTGTCTAAAAAGTTAGTCGTTTTTAATGTGAATTAACAACATGAACAACATTTTAGTATTGTTAAAAGTTCATTTGTATGTATTTTTTGCTCCCTCTGTAGTTGTGCAATTTCAAATATTTTTGGAACTTGCATAGATATGATTTATTTTTTTAAATCTCAGAAAAAAATTCTGATAATCAAATTATTATTTTCAGTTGCAGCTATCTTTCTTTGACCAGGGTAAAAAAAATATTGAAAAAATAACCAAATATTTTATGTTTTCCAATGAACATTTTACACACTATTGCAATACATCTACATCTATGTGGTACAAAACACTGTCTTGATAGACCATTATGTTTCGGATCCCTGAAATTATAATCTTTTCAATTGTTCATGATTTGTGATGCACCAAAACTCCATAAGCCTGGCGACCATGCAAGGGCCTCCTATTAGCCAAACGGTCGTTAATCTTGCCGTCGGTCAAAAGCTCTTCAGGGCTTATGTTAATTGTTTGACTTGTGTACACATCACATCACTGATGTGTACTCACCGACGTTAAATAAATCTTATCTTTATCTTTATCTTTATATCAAAATAATGCTTGAAAAACTGGTCATTTATCCCAATTGGGATAACTTCACTTATCCCAATTGGGATAATACATTGTATATCCCAATTGAGATATATTATCCCAATTGGGGTTATTCCCAACCTGTTAATTTAAGAACATTGTATAATTTGGTATTTTATCAGTACACAGTGTGTGTCCGATATATATAACCCCTTTGACGTTAGAACATATAATTTTATTTCTGAAGGACAAATATAAACTAGTTTTACCCGTAATTGCGTTGATGCTGCTGTAAAATTGTAGTTTTTCACAGCTAAAATTTTTGACCTCATGGAGGCCGCCATCTTGAAAATAGTCTGTGTGTTCAGGACGCTTTTCATGTAAGTCTACATACTAATCAAACACTTTGGTGACCCTTTGCTTGATGAATGTATGTTGACAGAACCTGGTAATTCACAATTGCAAATCAATCTATCAAACATATTTTGTTTTAATGAATGAAACAATAAGATAATAAACAGATAATATGGGCACAAGACAGAAAACCTCTGGTTCTCAAAAATGTCAATTTTTTCACCAATTAACATGATTAAGTCATGTACCTGTAGACTTTACATTGTACATGTAGATATTTTACATGTAATATGATTTTATTATACATGTAATATGATTAATATGAGGCAGGTTTAACCTGTGACGCTCCCGAAGTAAAAATACAATGTATCTTTAAATATTTAGATGCTATTCAAATTTTAAATAAAATTTGTATTCGAAAATTTAAAAAAAATGCTAGCTTTTCTTCAGCCAGTTCCAGGTCCCGCGTGCGCTTAATGACGTTCGAAATTTTCAAATAGATAAGCGTTAAAAAGACGCTGAAAGTTCGGGGAAAACAAGCGTGAAATACAGGATGTTGAATGAAAATTCAGCTCATAGTACAACTAAATTGTTGACATTTCTACCATTATCGCTTCCTTCGGGAGCGTATTAAGCAGGTTTAACATGTGATGCTGTTACACAGTTTCGGTTCCCGCATGTGCTTAATGACATTCAAAATTTTCAAATGAATAAGCGGTAAAAAGACGCTGAAAGTTCGGGAAAACAAGCATGCATGAAAAACCAGACGTGGAAGGAAAATTCAACTCATACATATACATGTAGTACATCTTAATTGTTGACACTTCTACCCTTATCACTCAATTCAGGAGCGTACAATGTCCATTATATATGATATACAAGTCTATGACCGAAGTATATTTAAAGTGGGGGTATACTGTTTTACCCTTGTTCCTTCGATTAATTTTCTATCCGTCAAATCTGCGTTTTGTTCCTTTGTCCCTAACAAAAATTCCATAGAACATATACATGTATACAAGAGAGAAAACTATGTATTATAAAATGGAATAAAGACCCACACAAGTTGGTAAATAATACAGAAAAATATTAATAACCAAACACATTTTCAATAATTGTTTAGGCAGTGGTTATTCTAGCATCTCAAATTACATACAATTTCCATGCATATATATGTATTTATTAATGTGCCTGTGCTCCCTTAAGGGGGGGGGGGCTTATAATTTAGGAGGGTCCCACCTTTCCCACCCTTAGTAATTGTATAATTTAGACCAAAGGGGGAGGTCCTAGTCAATATTGCAGAAAATCTGGATGAAAATCACAGAATTATTTCAAGGAGAGGGAGGGATTCCTTCCCTCAGAACCCCCCCCTTGTGGATCAGCCACTGTTTAAATGTACATAATGTAATGTGCTTTCATTTACATGTACCAGTGTTTATGAAGCATATCATTTGCACATTTCAATTTTAAATGCTTTGACATTTTATATGATTTGATGAAATATTATATGGACGTGTAATGTTGCAGACGTGTGGAGAACATTATTCCAGCTTAACATCATTAGCTAAGCAATGGTAATTTTTGTCATTATTTTAATATTGATTGATGTTGTACCTGTAGTTTAGATATTCACAAATCTTTAAAAAGAACATATTGTCTGTATGAATTGATAAATGTAGACATAAAAAAAATCTATGTAAAAATCTAATATTAATTGCACTGTTTGCACATACATTTTAATACATACATGTATGAAATCTAAAACTATGATTAAAGATATTTTCTTGTTTAATTTTTATCTACCAGTATGTGCATTAAATATCCATACTTGTAACATGAATTGAGAATTTTCCTTTGATCTTCAGAAAGAATAAATAAGTACTAATAAGCATTTGTATTCAAAATCACCTCAACTGAATGATATTGCATAAAATGTCACCTGTGTTATATAAACCCAATGAAAATTTCCATGCAATAATCAACACCAAAGACCCAAATATTGCATACCAAAAGCTCCGCCTCCAAAACATGACTCCTCCTTCAAACAATGGAAAAAAAATATTTGAATATTTATTTAATTTGATGTTTCCCGCCAGAAGATGGCACGAGCCAGTATTTCGTTAATAAAGATTTTGATTGGTTAAAATATATCTACGCTACAATCATGTGCTCCGCCTTTCAATTATTTTTTTATCAGTGGACGGAGTTTAATTCATGTTACAAATAATTTATAGCACCGCCTACCTCGTTATCCAAATAAACTACTCACGCTTCGCGTTCAAAGTTTATTAGGATAACTCGTAGTACTGTGCTATAAATATAACATCATGTACATGGACATAGCCCACTATTTTTTTTAAACTTGAATTTTCTTTTTTTTTCAGGGTTTAGAAGAATAAAGGAAGTTAATAGAATAAGCCAGATCACAATTGAAGGGACAAAATCACCAGCTTAGTGAGAAGAGTAGAAATAGCTAGATTTACACGTACACTGTGCAACAATTATGTTTCTGGCATATTTGTTAATCCCAGATGGTAGGGTCAGTGATTCTGTTTATTTATGTTTTGCCTAGCTAGACATTTACCAGTATATATTGTTATAAATACATTGTAATTTTACCTGCATTTTCAATTGGCCGAATTCATCTGTACATAAATTTATAAATATTGCATCCATTCAGGACGGGCTAATAGTCAAATAGGCATGAATTTACAAATCAGCCAAGCAGACAAGCAACAAAGAAATGATTTATAAAAGTTGAATTATTGACATATCACGCAGTGAAAACAGGAGTGACCAATTGAAAGCTTAGAATGTCAATTATCACGCTACAACTTGGACAGTGTGGGAATCAGATTGGAGGACAAATGTTTCAGTCACTGATGGACGATATACACATGAAACCTATTCAAACCATGGTAAGAAGAATATGCATAGTCATTCTTACATTATAGGGCCTGGGTGGCAAAGTGGTCTAAGGTGCTTGCTTTAATACCACATTATTGATCACTAGTCGATCACCTCTCAAGTGGTGTTCCAGTCCCGCTTGTGATTTACAAAAACAGGACTTCCCCACTTGTATGTGATTAGGTTTGTCAGTTACCTGCCCAAGGTCGGTGGTTTTCTCTACGTACTCTGGTTTCCTCTACCAATAAAACTGACCACCCTACATAGTCCAGGTGCGTTGAAAGAGGGCATTAACCACCAACATACACACACTCACACATTCTTACATTTTAACCTGCTAATTTTCAGTAATGTAATGTAATATGAGAAAGACATTGCCTTAAAAGCTCGCGTAGATAAATCCATTGAAAATTTCGAATAATGCCTGGGACGAGATAATTTGGGACGATGTGTTACTATTTCCCGCAATTTTTTCAGCACGCGCAGACATTTTCGAAAACTTCCGAAAATCGAATGTCCGGACAACCGGAAACAGAATGATTTTTCTTCCATAGTATTTTGAGTCTCGTGCAATTTGGCATACTTTCTACATTAGAGAGCTCGCTACGCTCGCATATCACTAATTAAAAATAAACATCAAAATTGGCAATACATGTACTGTGATGAAGAAACAAAATACAATCAGAAAATCATAGTCAAATATGGATAAGATAGGAAATATGGATATTTTAAAAAGATTTTTTTCATTTTCTTAATGCATTTGTACATCATGTACATACATACCATAGTTCTTACAGAATTTGAAACTCTTGAAAAGTATTTTTATGGTAATTTTTCTTCAATAAGATTATTATTAATGTACAACTAAAGGTACATTTAAAAATAATATTATTTCCTTTGAGCAATATACATGTCCATGTTTGTATAAAAACGTGTGTCATTTAAATGTTGTTTTTTTTCATACAGCTTATATATTAATTCTTTATATTTTTCAAAAAAAACAAAACAAAAACAAAAACAATTACCAGGCACAGTTGATTATAAAGTATTTTATATAAAAGTATAATATTGCATGCATATTTTTATTAATTACGTCTAATGCAACTTAGGTACGTAGAAATAATAGATAATACATGTATTTGAAAAAAAAATACAACATTCATGTAAATCTATAGTCATTTACCTGTACATGTGTTACCTATAATGTTTCAGGTCCCTCCAAACAAAAATGAAGAATATATCAATGATGTAACAACTACATTCTTTGACAGAAATGAGAAGTCAGGCATACCCAGAGCAAGGGCTGTCATGGTGGATATGGAACCAAAGGTATAATAGAAAATTAGGCCAAATAAACAAATAATCAGGGTTGGCAAAACCCCGGGTTTTAAGAGTATTTCCCAGCCCAGTGGGAACTACTGGGAAAACCCGGGTTTTATTGGGTTTTACTGGGTTTTACTGGGCAATAGTGGGCATTACTGGGAAATACTTGATTTCCTATTATATTATTATTAAAATCCTACATACATGTAGCAATCAGTTTTGATAAGTGCATGGACACTTTTCAGTAAAAACTAAATGAGAACATTATTAATAACAGATTTTAACAGTGAAAAATTAAAAAATATTATTATAATATAATATATGTTAAAATTTACACTTATTGAAATGCCATAGTGCTTGTGGGTGGGAGTCTAAAAATTAACTTGCAATTGATATGGCCTTATATAAGTTCAATGTTGTTTTTTTTTTACTACATTTATGTACATTCTGCCACATTGTAATCAACACAAGCCTTACCCTATAATTAGACAATTAAGGATGTTTTGATTACTATAATAATAATAATGAATAAATTTATTTTATTATAGTGTCACATATTGATTGACATAAAACAATACATATAAATACACAACATTATAAAACAATCAATACCCAGCCAAAAATGACTTACGAGACACTTAAAAATCTCTATTTACACTATGTTAAATCAAAAATTTACATTTTATACGATAAGATTAATAAACATATCACCATTTAGCACTTTAAAAGTATATTAAAACAAAAATTCATGACCAAGTCAAAATAAAACATTAAGAAAACGAGAATATTTTACCAGTAAAAGACAATAATTTAGTTTAAATATATTAACATAAAAATAAGTTTTTATACATAAAAACTACTAGTAACGAATAAAAATAAGTAAGCTTTGCCAGTAAAAGAAAGTGATTTCGTTAAAATATATGAAAAATAAAAATAAAATAAAAATAGCATTTATACTTTAAAAGTATTAAATTATGAATAAAAATAAGTAAACAATTTTAGAAAAATATACTTCTGACCATTTGTAACTTTGACTTTTAGTTCTAGTCTATTTCTAAAATTAATAAGTAAATAATTTTCTAGGTAAAAAGAATTTATGTATACTCTTACAAAGAACATGCTGAGTTTCATCACAATTCATTATCGCAATAAATTGGTCATCTAACATCATATCATTTAAATTTTCAATAAACCTTGAACATTCTAAAAACAGATCATATCTTAAGTCTCTATAAAGCGGACATGTCATTAAAAAATGTTTTTCAGTTTCGACTGCCGAGAGTTCACAATAGCAACAAATTCTTTGTTCAAGCGGAATTGGCGGCCTGGAGTAACGGCCGGTCTCTAGGGCCAGCGGTAACGAGCCAGGGCGAAACATTGCCATTATACGTCTCTGATTTTTGGGAATGTTAAGTTTCACATACTGTTCGCTTTTTGTATTGTTTTTATATTTCCGATATGTGTGTAATTTATTCCCATGAGCCTGGTTATGATTGTCATTGAATAGTTCGTTTCGCCATTCCATTTCATCTAATTCATTGAGCTTATCTTCAACTTGATCCATTGCGTTTCTTACACTTATATTGGTATTTTGAACTAACAACAAAGTTTCAGTTTGTGCCACAAATTTGTCCACCTCGAAATTCCAGCCCTTCCGTCTTCTGGATGACCAGCGCCAAATCTTGCGTAGTAGACGATCCTCATCAAGTCTATACAGTTTACATAGTAAGCGGATACAGGATTTACGCAGCTTAGTTTTTGTAGAGGTCCAGCCCATATCACCACGTGTCGAAATGTTAGAAGTGTGTTTCCCTACGCCCAAAAAGTATTTGCAAGCTTTATTCTGTACACTCGAGATTACACTGAAGTTCCTGTATCCCCAGACTCCGCTTCCGTAGTAAAGTATAGGTTCAACCATTGTCGAATAGAGTTTGTTATATACTGTATGGGTCACTCCTCCCGAAGATATAACCTTTCCATAAACTGCACCAAGCGCACGACTGGCTGACTTCGAAAGCTATTTTGCGTTCTTATTGAAGGTCAAGTGTTCATCAAACCAAACACCTAGATATTTATATGAGTCTGCAAACTGAATTGACTGCCCTCCGCAGGTAAAAGAATATCTGGATATGTCCAATGTCGTAGGTCGGAAATGAACTACTTTAGTCTTGCTACCATTTAAAGTTAGTTTCCAATTACTAATCCTTATTTAATCTTTTTATGGTTTCACAAATTTGTCTTGATTAATATAGCCTGGGGTATTTATCAATAATTAGTATAGACTTTTAACTGTGTATTGTCCTACCTGTCAAAACTGCAATGACAATCAGTGAAAAAAAGATGCAAAAATAGTGCAAATATATAGATAATTGAAATAATACATGAATATTAATGTCATATTTACTGTCTAAAAAAATGATTCATATAATTTGTAGATGAGGAAAATGTTTTAAGCTTAAAATATTATAAAATAGGATTTTTTTATCATGAATAAAGTCTTGAAATAATGTGTTACTGGTTTCTCTAACTTCCGTAGTTTTTTTATGCCAACCCTAGCTTTTTTATTGCCATTTTTGCTTAAGCTCTGTTAAACTTGAAATCTGCTCCCCCTTTACTATGGGTTAAAATTTTGAAAAAAATACTGACCCTATTTTTTCTTGAGCATGAAACCAGAAACCCACATACTTTTTTTTGCCTTATGGGATATGGAATATATGTCATGTATGTACAGTTGTACATGAAACAAAATCCATATAAGAACATCAAAATCTGCAAAAGAACAGAGCACTCTACCTTCAGTATAAAAACATGTAGGCCAAGTAGGCCAGAATTTGTTACTTGCAGTCTTACAATTAGGCCAATATAAAAGAAATATCCTAGATTCTCATCCCCTCCTTTCCCGATTTTTAAAGCCCCCTAAAAAATTATTTTGGTTTTTTTGGCAAATTATGTTAATTTTTGGTCAATTTCTTTTAAAATGGCAGCATATTTTATCAAAATGGATAAAAATTTAAAAAAAATAAATTTGCCCGCCTGCCTCATATTTTCAAGAAATATGGATGAGAATCTAGTAATTTATTTATTATGGCCTTTAATAGCTGTAGAAACAAAGACATGTTTATTTTAAGTTTAACTACACCATTTGATGGTTAATGAAGAAATAACTTCAATTTTAGCAACATCAGCATCAACATCAACAAGAACACAATTTACAAAAATATGGATAAACATCCTGATATAGCACAGAAATGACAATCCACATATATAAACAGCATGCATTTATTTTATACTTGTTAATATAATTTATTTTGAATACATTAGCAGAGTTTGAAATAATAGCCCGACCGCCAGCCCGAGACTGGTATCTTTTTGGCAGGGCTGGCTAAAATTCATGAAAATTTGACTGTCTATATAGTAAAAACAGGTGTAATTTCAATTCTGGGCTGGCTACTATTTCAGCCAATTTCCTACCCTGACATTAGACAAAATGACTTAAATGTATTTATATTGAAGGCTTTAAGAAAAAAAGCAATTTATTAAGAATACCAAAGAATATTTATATTTTAAGTCTTGAGAATTCACTTTTAGGTCCAACAAATTTAATATTGGATAGAATACAAACATGGCTGTTATTGCACTAGCGGTAGTTCAAAATCATTATGTATTCTATGTGCAATTAAAACAAATTTTACAAGAGAATATTTTTTATTAAGGTCATTACCCAGACATGTCTTGATGCTAAAAGATCAGGAAAATGGCAGTACCCAGATAACCAGCAATTTTGTCAACAGAGAGGATCGGGTAACAATTGGGCACATGGATTCTGTATCCATGGCCCTAAGGCTAAAGACAAGGTAATAGAAATGGTCCAAAAAGAGGCAGAGAAATGTGACAACCTTGGCGGATTCCTTTCCCTGATGAGTTTGGCTGGTGGAACTGGATCTGGTGTTGGAGCTTATATTACTGAATGCTTAAAAGATGAATTTCCTCATTCTTTCATCCTTAATCAGGTTGTCTGGCCGTACAACACCGGTGAAGTGATCGTCCAGAATTATAATGCTGTACTGACTCTGTCTCACCTTTATCGGATAGTTGATGCTGTTGTTGTCATGCAGAATGACCATTTACACAAAATCTGCTCACAGTTATTGAATATTAAGAAGATCTCGTTCAAGGACATTAATAAGGTCATTTGTCACAAACTTTTAAGTGTACTGTCACCAGGAACTCTACATAAATATCCAGGTCATACATGTGGTAATTCTATAGGTTAGTAAGTTAGAAGTACAATGTATAAATGTATTTCAGTATATCTATTCTACTTCATAAATGTTTTGAAAGATTGACTGAAAATGAAAATGATATTGCATTAAGGTCAATATAAAAAATAGTCCTAGATTCTCATCCCCTCCTGTCCCAACTATTCAGTGGCCTCAAAATTTTATTTTCATTTTTTGACCATTTTCCTTAAAAATGACAGAATAATTTATCAATTGGATAAAACCTAAAAAAATAAGATTCATCCACCCACCCAAAATTTTCAAGACACTTTGATGAGAAATTAGGAAACATTTTATTATGGACTTATCACTAATTGAGAGTTATTGACATTTGTATATGTTCAAGTTATATTTTCTGGATCTTCTGGTTCAGATATAAATTCCAATTTGTATATTGTATATTGTCAGTTTTATCATGTTTATCTTAAAAAAAAACCCAAGTAATATATGAATTAGGCAGCAGTACACATATATGATATTACCACAAGAACATATAAGAGATTTTGATGTCACTAACTTGAAAGTCTCATTTGAGACTTGAAATATTACTCTTAGTTGCCCATTATGTAAATTGTATGCTATTATTGTTGGGTTTGTGTATTTTTTTCTACATTTACTACATGTAGTACATGTATATTAAAACTGTATGGTCTCTAAGTGATTTTATCAATTGTTTCTTACTCTTATTTTAAAATCCATACACCTTTTATAATTTCAGGAGAATTGATGGAGCACATGGTCCCAGTTTCCGACTATAAACTATTGACCTTGAAGAACATTCCACAGATGCCAGAGACTTCCATCCAGTTTAGCTCTTTCCAGTGGCATGGGCTACTGAAACATCTGAGACAGATGCTGATAGCTGATGCAGCTATGGAAGAAGGTAAACAGAAACATGTAATCTTCCTCAAAAGGCTCTACTCGGTGTTAGAGGACCAAACTGAGATGCGAGCTCATGCAGGGATTTCACACTGTTCAATTAACCAATAAAATTGTTGGTACAGATATTGATTGATAACATCAATCAATGAAATGCAATGTTATTTAAAACTTTTGGTTTTTAGAATGATGCTACCTAGAGTTTCAGTCTATGAATAATTAATTTTTGGGGATGAAATAGGTACTTACATGCATTCTTGGAAAACCAGCAATAATCTTTCACTTTTGATAGAATTTTTAAGTTGTTTTTGTTCTTTTCACTGTGCTCCACTCACAAAAAGACCGAAAAAATTCTATCACTATTGAAAGATCAGCTGGTCTTTTCCAAGAACTTATGTCAGAACCTGTAAATCTTTTAAATGTCTAGTGGTTGTTTTTAAATTATTTCCATGTTCTTCATCTTTGTGTCCTTTAAAATTTAAATACCCCGGTATATAGTTGAATAATATGATTGAAATATGGGTTAAACTTTTGAAGTACATATTTTTTTCAAAATAAGATTTTTTTTTCTTTATCATGTTTATAGGGGGTGGTAAAAGGGGAGTAGATGCACGGATGAACAACCAATAAAAATGATAATCACGATGAACGGCCAATAAAATAATGATAATCACGATGAACGAAAAATAAAATAGAGAAACAGGATGCACGATGAACTTCCATGCACGGCTGAACGGGAAATAAAAATTGCTCAACACGATGCACGAAAAAAAACCTTTACCACCCACTTTATAAGTAGAGATTAATAGGTTGCAGAATAAGTGTTAGCAACACAATCTCCACAAATTACAACCCATTTAAAAATCTACAATATAAAACAACCAGCTTCCTCCAGTGGTTTCTGCTTGCTGTCTAGCAATTGGACCCAGATAAAAAATACTTGTATAAATCAAGATAAATTTTGAAAAGCATTTATCAAATTTTAACACATTTTTAAAACTGTTCACATGAAAAGATATAACTCTCAGCAATAATGAAAGTGAGCTTAGTAAAGTGAGATTGTGGGCTGTGTTGTGTACACTTATTCCACATCTCATTATTTTCTATTAAATGATTCCTGCTTTTAGCTACACACCCATCATACGGCCAAAGATCAGTTAATTCTAAGTCAAACCAAGAACACTTGTTTCATAAAATTGAATTTCTTCATTTAGGAATTGATTGGCAGGTTAAAGTTGGAGATGAAACACCAAGAGGAAGTTCTCGTCATAACCAATCATTAGCCAACTTTCTGATGCTCCGTGGCAAAGATGTTTCTACTGCAGACACCTCTGCCTTTGAGGAACAACAATTGTATGCTCCCTGGATACCACCAGGTGGAGCTCTACTCAAGGGGACACAACCTAGAGTTTTTAATCACTATGAGAAATCAGCTTGTTTGATGTCCAATAGCAAATCACCGATCGTTCAGATGGATTACACTGTAGGAAAGGCATGGAATATGTTCTCCTCCCGTGCATACGTTCATCAATACAATAAACATGGATTACTGGATGAGGATTTTGTTGATAGTTTTGTAACGCTTGAACAAGTTATTTCTAATTATAAAAATCTTTAAAAATAAGGATTTTGTAAATTTAAATGCCTTTGATAGAAAAAGAAATGACTAACCAATTTGTAAGGAAAAAATTATGGAAAAATATATGTGAAAGATGTACCAGGCTATGTGAACATGTATAATGCATAAGGTTTCTCTACATTTGTTGGACTCTTAGACATTGACAAGTCCTTTCATTTATTTCAAAACTTTCTGAAAACGATTCTTAATTCTTCAATTAAACAAAGGTCTAACTTTAAAAATACTAGTCATGGATTTGAGCATCTTGCACACTTATGAGCTTTTGAAATTGTTAGTACCATTATACATCTCCCACCAACAGGTTTAAGGGCTCTCATATCGTGGGGCTCCCGCAGGGTACCCCCCTCAGGTCGCAAGGTTGCTTTTAAAAGGGTCCTGAGGTCGCAAGGTCGCCTTTAAAAGGCATATTTTGGCGGAGGTTGAAGGTCGTTTTTTGGCATAGGTCGATTTTATGAAGTGTAGGTCGGAAGTCGCCCTTTAAAAGCACTCCGGTCGCAGGTCGTTTTTAACCCTGCGGGAGCCACATATCATGCTCATAGACACATGTATCTTATTTCTACATGTAATTGAACAACGCAAACACAGAAAAATATTTTAATGCATGTTTTGTCTATTAAAAGTCTCATCAGAAATGTTCAAGCCAAAGCTGAAAGATAGAAAAGTATATAATTATAAGGTGAGCATTCAAATAGGAAAATACCTTCTCAAAAATAACGTTTTGTGTATCTGAAATACAGCATCTAATTCTTTAATCTTCTTAATCAACAAAAGAGTTGTGGTTTAGTTTTTAGCAAATAAAGGTAATGTTTTTAGCAAAGTAGCTGAATTGATCAACCAAAACCTTTTACAATACCCTGAGTTTTCTAAAGAGACAAAGGTGACTCTGGAATTTATTAGAGACTGACCATTTTACTTGAAGGGGGATGCCTTGGTTTTTTCCTAGAAAATATTTTGAATTTAATTCAATGAAAAAAAATATACTTAAGAATGATTTTTGATAATAAAATTATGCTTATAATGAAAAAAAAAAATACTCTGTTGTGACGCCTTTAAAAACAGATATATTTTTGTGCTCTATGTGGAAATTATTTTTTTGAGTAAAACAAAAAACCAAGCCCCCCCTTCTAACAAGTTAAATGGCTCGTCTCTTAAACTGGAAAGTATTGAATTTTTAAAAAAGGATATTGCTCTAAGACTTACAATGAACAAATAATCAGATGAAAATTACAACAATATATTAGGAGAACAGTTTAGATATGCATCTGACACACATAGCGTCAAGAAGCTCTGGCCGAAAGTTACCGGGTGACTGTCAAAATGACGTAGAATATGTATACATGTACATTATATGCATGCAACTAAAAATCACAGGCACTAGCTTGTTTCTGTAAACTTTGGCTCACTTCCACATGTCATAGGCCGATCTAGGACCAGGGTACACAGGTTTTTGTCTCGCCTGCGAAGCAGAGCGGGACATAGGTGTTACTTTACCGGCGGCGGCAACGGCGGCGGCGACGGCAGTGTTAACTTTTTGGAAAAGTTTTATGAGCACCTCCATATCTCAAGAACTATAGGTCCTGGGTTGATGAAACTTGGTATGCATATGCCCCAGTAGTAGCTTAGCACAGCTGCATCCCCATCTTTTGACCTTGACCTTGATTTTCTGGTTGAATGACTTTGACAATTTTCAATACATATAATAGCAATGAAAAAGTTTTGCGAGCACCTCCATATCTCAAGAACTATAGGTCCTGGGTTGATGAAACTTGGTATGCATATGCCCCAGTAGTAGCTTAGCTCAGTTGCATCCCCATCTTTTGACCTTGACCTTGATTTTCCGGTTGAGTGACTTTGACAATTTTCAATACATATAATAGCAATGGAAAAGTTTTGCGAGCACCTCCATTTCTCAAGAACTATAGGTCCTAGGTTGATGAAACTTGGTATGCATATGCCCCAGTAGTAGCTTACCACAGTTGCATCCTCATCTTTTGACCTTGACCTTGATTTTTCGGTTGAGTGACTTTGACAATTTTCAATACATATAATAGCAATGGAAAAGTTTTGCGAGCACCTCCATTTCTCAAGAACTATAGGTCCTAGGTTGATGAAACTTGGTATGCATATGCCCCAGTAGTAGCTTACCACAGTTGCATCCCCATCTTTTGACCTTGACCTTGATTTTCGGGTTGAGTGACTTTGATTATTTTTATTGCATATATTTGCAATGCTTAAGTTCTATAAACATCTTTCGATCTCAGAAACTGAAAATCCATGTAAATTCAAAATATAGTAGAAGTAAGAAAGAATAATTGTTTCTGATGGTGCCGGCAGGCGAGACATACTTTAGTGTTAACTCTTGTTTATAATTGCGCCCCCCCCCCTGATTGAAAATATTTGGATCTGCCACAACATGTGGCATTCCTGGGACATCAATACTGAAAATCAATTTATTGTACACATCCAAAATGTAATGCAATTAATAATTGAATTCAACAGTAAAAGTGAACCAACACCTGATTTCTTTGGGTTTATCAGAAATCCAGAAGAGGAAACTTCTTGGTATGCTGGGTTATATTTAGTACAATGTATATCAAGAGATTTTGAGAATTTATATTTTTTAACACTAACACTCAAAAACTATTTATAGTACATTCACTATTGGGTCCTTTTGCAAGAAATAATAAACAGAACAGACTCCAAGGAGCCTGGTCTTTAAAATACCCGGTGGGAGGGTCTCTTCAATAAGCTACTTGTATGGCCCTATAATCAGGCTAAATGGGACACTTGACAATATCAACCTATATGAGACTTTTGTAGAGATTTATGTGCTGAATTTAAAATCCACCTTTTTTCAATAAAAGATGTTGCACCTTGGCTTGTAAATGAGTAAATAAAAGAATTGTTTAGAAGGTGCCCTTTCATTACTGTATTGTTTAACTATTTTTTTTACATTTTATTGTGATTTATTTATTTTAATTTTGCCTTTTAAATGTGGTTTTACCTTCTTTAATTTTTTTTATCCACTTCTGTTTTTTTTTAAAAGCCCACAAGTCCTAAAAAGGGATATCTGGCTACTTTGAAGCTGTTGTAGAGCTTAATGAGCGGTAGGTTTAAGTAAGCAACAGCTTTTCTCTATCTTCCTGAGGGCAAAACATAATTTTTTTTTTAAATTTACTAATTAAGGGCCATAGCCCCTGTAAGGGGTCATCTGACAGCTTGGACTTAATAGAAAACTTTTGTGGAAATTTTATTCAGCTGCATATGTCAAAAACAATTGACTATTCATATTGGACCTCAAAGAACAGAGTTCAACATGTTGTAGTTGTATCATGCAGTGCTAAGCGAAGCTTTTTATTCCTTTATACTGAGATAATTAAACTAAATTTAGTTTTAATTTTTTGCCGGATTTCACTA
Source organism: Arcuatula senhousia (assembly GCA_963971305.1). Lineage (NCBI taxonomy): Eukaryota > Metazoa > Mollusca > Bivalvia > Mytilida > Mytilidae > Arcuatula > Arcuatula senhousia. The sequence goes on from OZ020308.1 coordinate 36,118,932, forward strand.
GTGAAAATCCGGGTTATAAAATGGTGAATGTCGGGCGGGCAGGGAAAAAACTTTCGTAACAGTTTTCTCAGGAACTACTAATCACAGCCATTTGATATTTGGTATACAGCATCAGGGTGGGGTCCCATAAAGTTGTATTCGATTTCAGGTCTGTCGCTCATCTACTTCCTGTTTAACGAAATCCGACCATTTCTGTCTTTGACCCATTTTCTCAGCTATATGGTATAAGCCATGTTAGTTGGTTTTATCCAGATCACTTCACGAAGTTAGGGCACTTATGTAATACATTGAGCGTCAGTGTCGGCGTCCTCGCCACTTATAGACGAATGGTTGTGATCCATACCCGCTCAATGAAAAGCACCACATCAACCACATTTTCATTGTAGGTGCAGCACAATGCTTGCTTATGGATGCTGGCTGTGACCTACTAGTATATTTTCCGCATGGATGACCACTTACGTAAGAAGGTGCAACTCTATCCCCGCTTACAACAAGCCAGTGCCACATTTGTTATACTGGTATGGTAGGTGCACCTAGTAATAATAAGCAAAATGCTTGCGTTGGATGCTGGCTGTGACCTATATATCTTTTCCACATGGATGACCATTTACAGAGGAAATGGGCAAGTCCATTCCCGCTTTCAGTTCGACAAATGCCACATTAATTATATTGGTTAGTAAATGCATTTAGTGATGCTTAAGAAATGCTTTTGCTTGTGTAACTGTTAACTTTCAGCTCATTGAGCTATGAAACAGTCTCCTTTGTTTGAACATGGCCCATTGAATGTCAAAACGAGCGTATTTTTCATGTTTTTGCCATTTTGAATGAAAACTATTGCCGATAAAGGCAAGCTGTTGCTTACTTAAACCTTCAACTCATTAAGCTTTACAAAGTCTCCATATAGAAGGAGTTGTCAGAATACCCGTTATACCAGTTACGTGTATGACCCTTTAAAGGTAAAATGGAGGTTTTTTTCATGGTTTTGCCCTTTAGAAGGCAAAGTGTTTGAGATATAGAGAAAACCCGTCGCTTGCTTAAATAACCCATTGAGCTCTTTTAATGTCTCTATCATGTCAAAGATGTTAGACTACTTCTTTTAGAAGTCATGGCTCTTTGAAGCTCTTCATGTTTTTGGACAATAGAATGAAAACTATTCCAGAAAACGAAATGCTGTTGCTTGCTTAATTAAACCTTCAGTTCATTAAGCTCTACATTAGTATACATTGAGTGGATGCTGTCATATGACCCCTTGTAGGAGTAATGGTCCTTTAAAGGTTACAATTATAATTTTAGCTCACCTGGTCGAAGACCATGTGAGCTATTGCCACCTCTGGTGGCCGTCGTCTGTTGTCCGTCGTCTCTCTGTTCAACTTTTCATAAATATTCTTCTCTGAAACCGCTAAGCCAAATGAAATGAAACTTGGTAGTGTTGTTCTGTAATATATCTTATGCAAAACAATTGTTCGAAATTTTGATTCGGAAAAAAACATGGCTACCATGGCGAAAAAAAGAATAAAGGGTAAATTGCTGTCGTTTTGCAAATTACTCAAAATCTGTAACAAATAACAAAATTCCGGCATAGGGTAAAAGCGATCAGCACATCAAATATACCTGCCCTGAAATTTTGAAGAAGATCCAATAGTCTGTATTGGAGTTATTCCCCTTTTTCTTGATTTTTTCCAAATTATGCACTTTTTACCAACATCTTGAAAACTTGTATATGGTTTAGCACATCAAGATCTACAAAAGTTGTAAAAGAGTTATACCCCTTAGATCGTTTAAATTGACCATTTTACAGCCCTTCGTTCAACTTTTCAAAAATCTTCTTCAGTCTCTGAAACCTCTTGGCCAAATATAATAAAACTTGGTAGGGTTGTTCTGAGGTTTGACCATTTGTAGTTTGGCATTTTGATTCGACAAAAAACATGACCACCATGGCTAAAAATAGAACATATGATCAATTGATTTTTTTTTCAAATTGCTAAAAAGCGGTTACAGATATTTAAATTCTGGCAAGGATATAGTTATCAGCACATCAAGATCTACCTGCCCTTAACTTTTGAAGAAGATAAGACACTAGTTGTAGAAGTTATTGCCCTTTTTCTTGTTTTTTGACAAATTTTGCTCTTTTTTAGTCCAATATTTTGAAAAATATACGAGATATTTGAAAAAATTAAATTGCATATGTTTAAGCACAAAGATCTAAAAATTATGTAATGAGGTCGAAATTGTAAAACCTTTTTTGATAGCAGTTGTTTACCTAACAATATGTTAAAATTGATCATTTCACAGAGTACCAGTTCTATGTAAAAATATTCAGCTTATAGTTATCATTATATACAAGGTTAGCGATTCATGCTCCTGGGAGCCTCTAGTTCATATTTTTGGCCTATAGAATGAAAAGTGTTGCAGATTGAGAAAAGCTGTGGCTTGCTCAAACCGTCAGCTCATTTAAGCTCTAAAGAAGTCTTTATTTGATCTAAGTTGTCAGACATTAACCCCTTATACGGGGTGTAATAGTTCAAATAAGTCATGTACGAAGAGGTCTTTATAGCTGATAGACCAGATGAGCGATTCAGGCTTCTGGGAACCTCTTGTTCCGAAAACAAAAAGGCAGGATGAAAAAAATATTACTAGCTCCCATAAAAAAGAATTTAGAATTTGTAAATATCTAAGGCGGTATTGTATGTAGTGTTTTTTGGGTGTAAAAAACCAATTCATTCACTGAACTTTTGCATTATCACAGCAAATTATGTAATATGCATCTATGTTTGCTTAAAAATAATAAATTATTCGTTTTGAACTGTTGCACAACATTCGCAGCAACATGACAAAGGATCTGAAAAGGCGTTTTTTTTTCTTGCAAACTTTTCTAAGCATATATTTTGAATTTATGTATTGATTAACATGTTTAACGATATCACAGTAATTGTTGTTGAATATCATTTTAGATGTCCGCACGTACACAAACAATATTTTTTATTAAGCAGTGTAGTTCCAAAATTCGTGGCCATGCAGGAAGGCTATAGCTTTTGTTTGAACACGTATGAAAGATAAGATGTGAGATACATGTACGTGACACAATTTGCATTTAACTAGAAGAGGGCGCCTTAAAAAAATAAATAACCAAAATAAAAAACCAAAGCCCCTCCTTCAAGTTTTATATGGTCGGCTCTGCCCGCTCACCGCCCGCCATTCATCATGAAATAAGGCCAAAAATAACAAAATGACAATGAATGTATCATAAAGGATACAAGGCTTTCCTTTACCTGGGTTTCTTTGTCCGTTATTTCCAATTTTAAAATGTGCATTTGTTGAAACTGTGGATTAAATGTGGACCCGTCTTACTGAACAAACTGGGGAGTTTTGTCCCTTAGTTAAGCAGTACAGTCGGAGGATGATTTATTCGACAGGGGGGAGTTTAACCAAAATATCACTCTCCTCTTTAACCAATCAAAATTCAGGAAACTAATGTGAAGTATGCTACTAATATGTCGTGTGTATTGAAATACTTTGGTTTGAGTGACTGAGATCGTTTCAAATAATCGTGTATTATTATATCTGTTTGTCCATAGTATGATCTTGACATTAAAATTGAGTTACTGACATTTTTCATTATCTCCGTGAACTAGTGTGGTCTTCAGTCAATATCTGTGGTAAATGTGTGTCGTCATTATGTCTTACATTTTAGGACATTTGAGATTCTGTCATTTTAATTGTTGCTTCCTGTATTGAAATTGAAGTATGAATTTAAGTATGCCGACCCCCCCCCTAGTATCTTCATATCCCATGATCATGACATATTTGGGACAAAGTTAAAATCATCAATCTATGGAAAGGAGTAGAGCCATGAAGGCCTGAAATCGGTCCGGTATTTTTACTTATTTTCAAACTACGTTCACGAACACCCTTTTTTGGCCTACAATTTGGCAAAAATCTTAACTTAAATATTTCATGTTATAATTCTTAGTAAGTTAAGTCATGTGCTTGGTTTCTCTAATTCGTTGGGTAACACTTTTGTGTTAGAGAACACATCAAAGCTTTAAATTATCCGTTTAAATTTCAAAATTGTCAAAACCCTAAGGTTCTTCCTACCCCAGACATAGGTTGATCATCTTAGTAATAATTTCGTTCCCCAGTTTGGTATTTTTGGTTTTACTGTTCTTTGCTCTTCACAATAATATAGTGTTTGGCATTTTCACTATTTTTGATAGACCGCCTCTGATTAGTCTTGAAGAGACGAAACGCGCGTCAGGCGTAGCATTTATTGTCTCGAATTTTGTTGTCATTTTTATTCTGAACTTTTTTTGACATATTATAAAAGACCAATTCAAACCATAGGGGTCAAACTTGGGGAATTTAACAAAATATCCCAAATTTCACCAGATCTTGCTACTTTTTGGTTCTAAATTGGTCAAGAAAAATATGAGCGCAATCAAGGGCACCCTTCATATTTTCAGAAAACCTTTAATATGGTCATAATTATAATCTACTTAATTATGAAGGGTGTCCTTGAATGCGCTCTATATTTCCAAAGCACAAAAGGCAAAATCTAAAGATTTTCAATATTTTTTTGCAAAATGCCGAAGATTGTGACGTCAGTGCGACGTAGTTACGTCACTAATCAAACTTTCAAATGCATATGTCTTACATCCATAGTACTATATCTACAACAAATATGACATGATAATCTAATACTTCAAATTTTAGGGCCAAATATGAAGGTTCGCTAACCTACTCCTTTAACTCAAATGAGTTAAGGAATAACTGAACATAAATTGTAAAATACTTAATTTTTCACACATTTTCACTGTTTTCTCTTTGTATTTCATCAAAATTAGTATTGGCCACATTCGTCGACCATCGTAATTTTTTTATATTTAATTCATAACATAAAAATACATATACATTATTACACAGGGTTTTCCATATCAAGTCCCATATCATTCCGAGACTCCCATATTAGGTCGAGGCGGCAACCGAGACCTAATATGGGTCGAGGAATAATATGGGACCTGATATGGTAAACCCTGTGTCATAATCTTTTTATCATACATTTTCAGCAAACAGATAAAAATAAATAGCAGACGATATAAATATACTGTGATGATGTCAAATCTCAAAGCGAGGCTCTAGACCTTGATATGGCATATTTGCCCACTTTTGTGCGCGCGAGGTCTTGCTATGGACATATTTGCCCACTTTAGTTCACGCGAGGGCTTGATATGGCAAAAAAAGTCCCTTGTCAAGATATGGCTTTTAAATTAACGACTGTTACACACCGACAAATTTAAAGGTATCAAAGCTAAATGTATGATAAACAATTTTATCACAAAATAATTTTGGTCGACGGGTGTGGCCATGTTCATATTTATCGATATTCAGGCCTGGGGTAATGCAAATGCGTAATGCAAATGCATTGTAATCATTACATTTTTTTCAGTAATGCAAAGTAATGTGTAATGCACAAATTCTGCATTACATGTAATGTAATATAATGCATTACTTGGGTCAAAAATTGTGTAATGCACCCATTACATTGCATTACATGTCATTATATTTTTTTTCTTATTTTGTACATCTAAAAAATATATACGATATATACATTAAAATCAATCAAAAATGTAAAATATCGCCGGAGATTTTTCACGTGAGATTTTTTACACAATGGACTAATTATGAGCTAACTGCTTTTCATGTTTATAAACTATTCAACCAAAAGATATTGCATTTATGAAATATGAAGTCTAATAAACGTTAAAGCAGCGATTGCAAGCAGGTCTATATCAAAGTTGAATTTAGGCCGATTTAGGGCCTTTGTGGCTTTACTCCTTTATTAATAAAACAGCGAGTCTTAATTCCTGACTAACTGTCTGTCTAAGATTTGTATTGCATTGTACATTTTGTATTTGTTTATGATATTTCTTATTTTCTTTATCATGTTTATCGTCTTTTCTCACTCGCTCTTTCTTGTATTTTGTAATATTTTAAATATTGTATACAGCATTTCTTTGTGCCTAATCAGCCTGGAAGCAAACTTTACTTTTATTTAAGAATTCAAGGGAGATAATTAGAATATTTTATTATAATGGCTGAAGAGAATTAAGTTTAATATGTATGTAGGAAGGACATTGAAAAATGATAACAAGTTCGAAGACCTACACTACTAAAGTGTTAACCCTTGTTTTTGTTATTCAACCTCGAAACTTTACCTTGAAAATAAAGATAACAAACAACATATATATTTAAACAGCACAAATAATATTTTCAAAATCCTTCACTTCAGGTGAATTAAGAACCAACATAACAGAACTTTGCAAATATTTTGATGAAATATCTGATAATAAATGGGGATGATTTTGGATACAGCCGACAACGGAACGAGGGGATTGTAAAATGCTTCAGGGAAGGCGTGGTCACTAGTACCTCCCTAATCATCAATGGTACCGCGGTTGACCATGCTGTTGCTCTGGCCAAGAAGTATGGTATACCAACAGGTACGTGTATAGCGTTTATTTTTCTGAACTGGTTTTAATAATTTGAAGACTCTTTTAGGCCGATATTTGTCTATTTAATTGGTTTTTATGTACATGTAATTTGAGATTATAGAAACGACCATTTGATTCTGAGGGGTGGCAGTTTTTGTAAATAATATTGTGGCCTGGAATAACTTGGAAATAAATAATCTGGCTTTTACCTTTAAGAAAATAAAACAAAAATGAAATGATCTGACCCCAGGGGCAAGGTTTTCAAACATATCTTAACAGTTATGACATCTTTACCCATACAATTTAAATGGACAATTGTAAGACACCTTCGAAAACCTGGCCCCAGATTCTTAAGTAAGCTATACCATATAGAATAGTCTCGCCTTGCAGCGGTGGAAAATACATTTTATGGCCTGCAAAATTTAGAAAATAAATAATTTGATTCGACCCAAATCAAAATCAGAATCATTGGTCGTTCCCTTACCGTATGAGGTTTTTTTCGCGGGAACTATACTTCGCGGATTAAAAAAAAATGAAGATCTTTTTTTCCCGGAATCCAATTTTAGAGATTTCTGATATGAAGTAAATACTGTACATATACTAACAAAATTTCATTTTTGCGTTTAAATTCGACAACTTTCGTGAAAAAAAGCGCAAATCATCATGTGATCATTTACCCGCGAAAAAAAAAATGTTTTGCTCAGTTAGAAAGCTTGTATTGAGTATATGCATCCGTCATGCTACTTTAAATAAATTCTGCAAAGGGACTTTAAAATGGGTCACTAATGCATTGGACACCAATATATGTTTTCTTTCTATACATTCCTATTTGAAACCCTTATCAGGTTATATCAACTTGCATAGCTAAAATGATTTTATAGTATTTTAAGAGTAAGGTTGCTTACCAACCAAAACCCTTATGCGGTCGGGCATTCGACTGTGAAAAGTCTGCAAGGGATAAGACAAAACAGTCAACACAGACGAAGAAACAGATCAAAACAACATCGAAAAACAATCAGCAACGCGAAGTCGTAACGAGAGTTAAGTCATTAGAGTTTTGAAGGGTCAGCAATTTCTGATTGTTGCGTTGCTAACGGTCATTTCGGTTTCGTGAAGACAGTCGAGGAGCAACATAACCCTGTGTTTCTATCAAGTCGGTGCCCCACTTGCTCTGAAATAACGAGTCAGTTGTGGTTTATAGACTCCCTACGCTACGGTGGACGAAATGTTGCTACATAAGGAGGGGAAAGATAAACTGACCAGGTTTGTCATAGAGCTTAGAGCTTTGGTAGAACCTATATCATTTTAAAAGGTAGAGTTCCTGGAATCGGCCGTGTTCTCATTTTAAAGTGCATGGTGTATTTGAGATAGAGAAAGTCACCAAATAGACGATTGTTATAAGTGTTCAGAATGATATCATCAATGTAACGAAAGACTACGATCTTTTTAGTCTTGAAGTTATATTAAGGGGTACAGAACACGTAAGGTAGATTACTCTTTAAAATCATTTGAGCGTTTTATTAGATTGAATTTAATCAAAGAAATCAAGCTTCTCGGTGATCAAAAATAGGAAATGTTGAAACTCCATTATGTTCAACGAAAATTTTCCCGAGAATTTCTTAAGATTTTGCAATTGAATTTATTTATTCAAAGTGAATAATTTTGCAAATTTTCGGGAAATTAAACGACACAGTTTTATTTAGCCGAAGTATTGGGTACCCGCTTAAGAAGCCTGTTTGATATGAATTACATGATTATCACAATTAATAGTAGAGTGACGAAACGTGAAAAAGTCGTTTAGTTTTCGAGTTTAAATGACCCACCTGTCACATGGAATTTGGTTGTCAAAAATGATAGATTGATTATTGAGCTTCCAAAAAATGTTTGTCGTCGCATAAAAATGTGGTGCCATCTGACGTTAAAATGACGTTTTTCGAAGGTACCCCCTTGGCACATACGTACCTACACCCCATCAAACCTAAAAATAAAATATTTCCGCTTATTATCTATAGAGTTCATGATCAGAAAACAAAAATATAAGGATTAATTAAGATTTTAGACGCAGTAAACAAAATAAATTTTAGTTTTTTGTAGATGTAATTTGTATCCGACTAAGAGCCAAAAATACCTAAAAATTGAAGTTTTTCTCTACTCCCACAGCGAACTTGCACCTTTTCATTCAAAAAGTTATATAGCTATGAAGTATTAAGTAAAAATGAAATAATAGCCGATTTAGATTTTAGAAAATGCTTTTAACTTAAAGTTATAATGAATAGTTCAAATTTTTTTTTCGAGCAGATGACGTATTTTATTCGGAATATATACAGCACTTTAACGAAATCGATTTAATTCTAACTCCAAGGTCATTTGTGTTTACATTCTTTAATACAATATTAACCTTATTTCCTTTGTTAATTATGTTTGCAAAGTTTATAGTTGTTTTTGTTAATTTATTCAATATTTACAGTCAGAAAACCAAGTATTTATGAAAAATGTAGTTTGTTTTTGAAGTTTACAAACAAAAACCTGTGGGTGCGTTTGAATAGTTGGTGTGTTTGACTTTGATTATAAAAAAATATGAATAAGGAATGTAGCAGTGTTAAAGTTGCGTCTTTTGGTTCAAAGAGTAGATCAAGCTTTAAAAGAAATCAAGTAAAAGAAAATTAAAACCATTTTTTGACGATTCCGTTGCCTAAAGGTAGTTTCTTATTAAAAAAGAAATCTTAAGTAAGGCGGCCAACAAAATTTCATAATACTGAAAAAACATAACCATAGTTTCCAAAATAATGCTTTGTATTTAGCTGGTTACTTCCAAAATCCGGAAAAAGTGAAAAGTTTGGAAAATTGCAGAAGAATATCGTTAACGAGACAATTTTTGTCTGGTGATTATTTTCCCTAAATTCGCAAACTCAAACTATCCGCAAAAATATCCCCCTCGCGATTGCTTTCTTTTCAAGCGTATGAAGTATAAGTAATCAGATTGAACGCAATTTTATTCCCACACGCGAGAGATCAGTAACATTTACAAAAAAGACGCGAAAAATTCCACGTTTACAGTATGCGATCATATGTCCTCTTTAGTCTTGTAATCACGAAAAGGCAGCCGACGAAATGTATTTCAGTAGAGGTGAAAAGGGAAGGTTTTTTTTTAAATCTGACAACACGAATAAGTTTGTTTAGGTGTGCATTTCCTTCATTCAGTTGGAAAACACATGTGAAGGTGTGGGTGGGGAATAGGCCCACAGCGGCAAGCTTGTCAGTAAAGAGGGACATTAAAGAGCGCTCGGAAAACTTACATCGAGTCAGGCCGCTTTGACCACAAAGCGACTGGAATGTGTGTCCCAGGTGATTGAATTAGGGCAGTCCTGTCATAAAAATGGATAAAATGTTCAGTTTTTCGCATGTAAAAGAACCCTGATGCAGGTCTCGATAAGAGTAGGACCCACAGGATCCCCATGTACGAAGCTTAATTGTCCGATCAAAACCTAGCTTACATCCATTTTAGAAATTACAATGGCAGGCAATTTCCAGTTGACCCAATTGACTTTGTGTCCCCAATTCTTCCATTTCATCATCATTTCATGTTCATTTTAGGTTCATCTCTCTGATATAGCCGAAATCATGATGCTTGGAAGTAAAACAATACTAGTAGCAGACTAACTGATTGGTTTCAAACAGAGTTACCTTAAAATTCCATAGATCATGTAGATAGCAGAAGGTTTATTATTTCATTTGGTTGTAACTCGACATGACGGCTTTTTGTTAGCTCACCTGGACCGAAGGTCCATGTGAGCTATTACCATCACTTGGCGTCCGTCGTCGTCTGTCGTCGTCGTCGTCTGTCGTCGTCGTCGTCGTCGTCGTCTGTTAACAATTTTTCAAAAATCTTCTCCTCTGAAACTACCAAACAGAATTTAATGAAACTTGGTATGAATGATCCTTAGGGTGTCCTGCACCAAACTTGTGTTTTGATTTTTGATCCGTTAAAAAACATGGCCGCCGTTACTAAAAATAGACTAGGGGGGTCAGACTTCTGTTTTTGGCTTATAAATCAAAAAGTATAAGAGATAGAGTAAATCTGAGGCCACGCTACTGATACAGCATCAAAAGCTCTACAAAAGTCTGCATTTGGTCAAAGTTGTCAGATGACCCCTTATAGGAGTTACAGCCCCTTGAAGGTGAAAAATAGCATTTTTTCATGTTTTTGGCCTACAGAATGAAAACTATTGCAGATAGAGATTAGCTGTTGCTTGCTTAAATGTTTGGCTCATTTAGCTCTACAAAAGTCTTTATAGGGTCGAATTTGTCAGATAACCCCTTATAGGGGTTATGGCCCCTGAAAAATAGCGTTTTTTCATGTTTTTGTCCTACAGAATGAAAACTATTGCAGATAGAGATTAGCTGTTGTTTGCTTAAATGTTCAGCTCATTTAGCTTTACAAAATTCTCCATAGGGTCGAAGTTGTCAGATGACCCCTTATTGGGGTTACGGCCCCTGAAAAATAGCGATTTTTCATGTTTTTGGCCTACAGAATGAAAACTATTGCAGATAGAGATTAGCTGTTGTTTGCTTAAATGTTCAGCTCATTTAGCTCTACGAAAGTCTCCATAGGGTCGAAGTTGTCAGATGACCCCTTATAGGGGTTACGGCCCCTTAAAGGTGAAAAATGGCAATTTTTCATGTTTTTGGCCTATAGAATGAAAACTATTGCAGATAGAGATTAGCTGTTGCTTGCTTAAATGTTTGGCTCATTTAGCTCTACAAAAGTCTTTATAGGGTCGAATTTGTCAGATAACCCCTTATAGGGGTTATGGCCCCTGAAAAATAGCGTTTTTTCATGTTTTTGGCCTACAGAATGAAAACTATTGCAGATAGAGATTAGCTGTTGTTTGCTTAAATGTTCAGCTCATTTAGCTTTACAAAATTCTCCATAGGGTCGAAGTTGTCAGATGAGAATGGAGAATTTTGTAGAGCTAAATGAGCTGAACATTTAAGCAAGCAACAGCTAATCTCTATCTGCAATAGTTTTCATTCTGTAGGCCAAAAACATGAAAAATCGCTATTTTTCAAGGGCCGTAACCCCTATAAGGGGTCATCTGACAACTTCGACCCTATGGAAAATTTTGTAGAGCTAAATGAGCTGAACATTTAAGCAAGCAACAGCTAATCTCTATCTGCAATAGTTTTCATTCTGTAGGACAAAAACATGAAAAATCGCTATTTTTCAGGGGCTGTAACCCCTATAAGGGGTCATCTGACAACTTCGACCCTATGGAGAATTTTGTAGAGCTAAATGAGCTGAACATTTAAGTAAGCAACAGCTAATCTCTATGTGCAATAGTTTTCATTCTGTAGGACAAAAACATGAAAAAACGCTATTTTTCAGGGGCCGTAACCCCTATAAGGGGTTGTCTGACAACTTCGACCCTATGGAGACTTTTGTAGAGCTAAATGAGCTGAACATTTAAGCAAGCAACAGCTAATCTCTATCTGCAATAGTTTTCATTCTGTAGGCCAAAAACATGAAAAATTGCATTTTTCACCTTTAAGGGGCCGTAACCCGTATAAGGGGTCATCTGACAACCTTGACCCTATAGAGACTTTTGTAGAGTTATATGAGCTGAACATTTAAGCAAGCAACAGCTTATCTCTATCTGCAATAGTTTTCATTCTGTAGGCCAAAAACATGAAAAAATGCTATTTTTCACCTTCAAGGGGCCGTAACCCCTATAAGGGGTCATCTGACAACTTTAACCAAATGGAGACTTTTGTAGAGCTTTTGATGCTGAATCAGTAGCGTGGCCTCAGATTTCCGCTATCTCTTATACTTTTTGATTTATAAGCCAAAAACAGTAGTCTGACCCCCCTAGTCTATTTTTAGTAACGGCGGCCATGTTTTTTAACGGATCAAAAATCAAAACACAAGTTTGGTGCAGGACACCCTAAGGATCATTCATACCAAGTTTCATTAAATTCTGTTAGGTAGTTTCAGAGGAGAAGATTTTTGAAAAATTGTTAACAGACGACGACGACGACGACGACAGACGACGACGACGACGACGGACGCCAAGTGATGGTAATAGCTCACATGGACCTTCGGTCCAGGTGAGCTAAAAAGCGATTTTTCATGTTTTTGGCCTACAGAATGAAAACTATTGCAGATAGAGATTAGCGGTTGCTTGCTTAAATGTTTGGCTCATTTAGCTCTACAAAAGTCTCCATAGGGTCGAAGTTGTCAGATGACTCCTTATAGGGGTTATGGCCCCTTATAGGTGAAAAAATGGTGTTTTTGGCCTATAGAATAAAAACTATTGCAGGTAGAGAAAAGCTGTTGCTTGCTTAAATGTTCAGCTCATTTAGCTCTACAAAAGTATAGGGTCAACATCAAGACCAGGTGAGCGATTTAGGCTCCTGGGAGCCTCTTGTTTCAAAAAGGCCTTGTATAACGCAATGAAAACGAATCCGGATCGTTTTGCAAATCTGACTGCCTTAGCAAACGATTCCCATTCATGACGCTATTGAAAAAAGAAAGGATTTTTTGCAGTTTTATATAACCAGAGTTTCTAATATAAAACTGTGAAACTGTTATTTTTGATTTAATAATCACTGCAGTCTTTTTAAGAGACTTGATTTGTTTATGCAGTTGTAAAAATGTTGTGTTACTAAATGTATCTGTAAGGAACAGCTAGAATCTTTCGTGCACATGTTTGTGTCTTTGTCAAAATGAGGAAAAACTGTCGCTATCACCAAACTGTTGCCTGAAGAAGCAGATTCTCTAAAGTGTTGTTATTTCAAACCATTTCAGGGGTAATTGCCGTACTTGAAACACTAATGTAGTCAGATATATATACGTGTACGAGGAAAATAGCATAGATTGATGTGTGCTGCATGTTCAAAATTTCTTAAATGGGAGGAGTGTAAACCATTTGCATAACACGTGAATAGTGAAATAAACCCTTATTATACTTAATTTTAAACTATCCTATTTTGTTTTGCCATCCTGAATGCAATATTTCAAAAATATCTCAATATATATTCGATTTTTATTTTTTATGCAACTTGACCTGTGACGGAAACTCGATCAGATCTCAAAAAACGTGAATAAAGATCCGTAAAATCATTTGCCATAGTGAAGCTGGGTAACACAGCTAATCATGTGAACAAAAACAAAACTGAAATGTCAATGAAATATAAATAAAAACACTATTTTTGTATTAAAAAACAATCTTTTTTACATACAATTTTAGCAGACCGGATGTGGCGTCTGTGTGTGTCATTTGAAACATTTTTTTCTTGTAATAGCTTTATAGTTCTTTATATTAAGCGTTTTTGGTGTTGCTTTCATTTTGGTTCCCTATTTTAAGATTTTAACGCGTTTTAACTATTCTGTGCTTCATGGAACGTTTTCCACTCATGACCTTTGACCTTGATTTTTGACATGATGGCACCAGATATTATGGCGACGACATTCATTTCCTGAACGAAGAATGATTTTGCTTATCAAACAGCTTTTCAAAATCCATGTGACAGATGGGTCATTTAAATTTTTCAAAATCGACATTCCGTCACTCTACTATAAGTACTATTCCACATATTAAGGATCAGGCAGGGGGTGGCACATCGATAATTTCCAATTTAAGATTTTGGGATATAGATGCATTCATTTTACCATAAAAACAAACCCAATGCAGTTTTTACATCTTAATTTGTATTTGGTGCCTAGATATTTTTTGACTGGTTATATAGGAAAAAAATATGGCGGGAAATTTTCCCGTACTTTTTAGCTCACCTGGACCAAAGGTCCAGGTGAGCTATTGCCATCACTTGGCGTCCGTCGTCGTCGTCGTCCGTTAACAATTTTTCAAAAATCTTCTCCTCTGAAACTACAGAACAGAATTGAATGAAACTTGGTATGATTGACCCTTAGGGTGTCCTGCACCAAACTTGTGTTTCGATTTTTGATCTATCAAAAAACATGGCCGCCGTTACTAAAAATAGACTAGGGGGGTCAGACTACTGTTTTTGGCTTATAAATCAAAAAGTATAAGAGATAGAGGAAATCTGAGGCCACGCTTCTGATTCAGCATCAAAAGCTCTACAAAAGTCTCCATTTGGTCAAAGTTGTCAGATGACCCCTTATAGGGGTTACGGCCCCTTAAAGGTGAAAAATAGCATTTTTTCATGTTTTTGGCCTACAGAATGAAAACTATTGCAGATAGAGATTAGCTGTTGCTTGCTTAAATGTTAAGCTCATTTAGCTCTACGAAAGTCTCCATAGGGTCGAAGTTGTCAGATGACCCCTTATAGGGGTTACGGCCCCTTAAAGGTGAAAAATGGCAATTTTTCATGTTTTTGGCCTACAGAATGAAAACTATTGCAGATAGAGATTAGTTGTTGCTTGCTTAAATGTTTAGCTCATTTAGCTCTACAAAAGTCTCCATAGGGTCGAAGTTGTCAGATGACTCCTTATAGGGGTTACGGCCCTTAAAAAATAGCGTTTTTTTCATGTTTTTGTCCTACAGAATGGAAACTATTGCACATAGAGATTAGCTGTTGCTTGCTTAAATGTTCAGCTCATTTAGCTCTACAAAATTCTCCATAGGGTCCAAGTTGTCAGATGGCCCCTTATAGGGGTTACGGCCCATGAAAAATAGCGATTTTTCATGTTTTTGTCCTACAGAATGAAAACTATTGCAGATAGAGATTAGCTGTTGCTTGCTTAAATGTTCAGCTCATTTAGCTCTACAAAATTCTCCATAGGGTCAAAGTTGTCAGATGTCCCCTTTCAGGGGTTACGGCCCCTGAAAAATAGCGATTTTTCATGTTTTTGGCCTACAGAATGAAAACTATTGCAGATGGAGATTAGCTGTTGCTTGCTTAAATGTTCAGCTCATTTAGCTCTACAAAATTCTCCATAGGGTCAAAGTTGTCAGATGACCCCTTATAGGGGTTACGGCCCCTGAAAAAAACGATTTTTCATGTTTTTGGCCTACAGAATGAAAACTATTGCAGATATAGATTAGCTGTTGCTTGCTTAAATGTTCAGCTCATTTAGCTCTACAAAAGTCTCCATAGGGTCGAAGTTGTCAGATAACTCCTTATAGGGGTTATGGCCCCTTATAGGTGAAAAATGGTGTTTTTGGCCTATAGAATGAAAACTATTGCAGGTAGAGAAAAGCTGTTGCTTGCTTAAATGTTCAGCTCATTTAGCTCTACAAAAGTATAGGGTCAACATCAAGACCAGGTGAGCGATTCAGGCTCCTGGGAGCCTCTTGTTACTATACAATGTAACTAAATTTTGACTGGTAATATCTCCTGAACCCAAGATAGACTGAAAAATTTAGTGGTCAAAACAAAGTTTACTGGGGTTGCTTTACCTAATTCCGTAGAAAAATTTTTGTGAATTTATTATCGATGTGCCACCCTATTCATGGTATCTGCCTGATTCTTAGAAAAAGTAGTACTTAAGTGTTTATACGTTTTTTTTAGGACTGCATCTAAATTTGTCAGAAGGGACTCCTTTAACAGATGCATGTTCATTAGTTGGTAACGATGGCTTTATGTTTGGAAAACACACCATTAGAGACAAGCTGGCGATGAAAGAATTAGATTTTCAGGAGGTATATGTTACTTTTGAGAAAGATTCTTTCAAACAAAATAAGTGAACTGTAATTAAAACAATGAAACTTTTATAAATTATTGTAAGAGTACTTAAATTTTCGTGGAATCGGCGTAAATTACATATTGGTGGATTCATGAATTCGTGGTTTTAAAACATTCTCTATTGAAATTGATGTTTTATTCTCTGTTAGTTTGGGAATTTAAATTCGTGGTTTTCCTGACCCACGAAAACCACAAAAATTGGTTTCCAGATTCATTTATATCCTGCCGAATCAGAAAGACTCAGTCAACCTATTTGAACTCCTAAATTAATTGCTTTTGGCTTCATATGCATTGTATTTTGATCTAGTGCTATTCAAGTGCGGATCCAAGGATCAAAAGAAAGTCGTTCGCCCTCTATAACTGCAAGAAATTGTACAAAATCTATTTAAAAATGACGAGACGGGCTTCACTCGGTGAACAATAACAAGAAATTGTTGTCGCCCCCTAAACTAAAATCCTGGATCTACCCTGGCTAATTTCAAGTCGGCAAACAGGTCACCTAGTCTCATAGCTGGTTTACTGCAGACTTTTTCCATCGTAGATTTATGCAGGTGTGTCCTGGTACTTATCCCACATGTACATCTCATTTATATATATTTGATTGCATCGTTAAATCAGATATAACTAATGATTAAAAAAAAACATTTCGTGGTTTTCGAGGATATCTGAAAAACCATGAAAATAAGAATCCAGCCAAGTGTAATTTTAACGTTGACATGGGCATACCACGAAATGTCTTTTTTGGCGAACCTGGGAAAATCAACAGTACTACTACATTTTCCTTTTAAACTGATCCATTGGTGACTTTATACTATAAGATTTTTGCAATAGTGAGTATTTTTAATTTTTGCATAGTATTAATCCAAGGGATTTTAATTAACCTTGGATGGGGCTTTGGTAATATATAGTAATTTTACTTTTTTATTACATCAAAATTTGGAATTTGTTTTTATTTTTCATTTTAGCCTCTGTTTTTTTTACCTTTATTTAAGCATGAATAAATTACTATTTTGTTATACCCCCACTCGTAAGAGAGGGGGCTATATCGCAATCACCTTGTCCGTCTGTCCGTCTGTCTGTCTGTTGGTCTGTCTGTCTTATAGCCTCTGTTTTCTTTTACCTTTATTTAAGCATGACTTAATTACTATTTTGTTATACCCCCACTCGTAAGAAAGGGGGCTATATTGCAATCACCTTGTCCGTCCGTCCGTCCGTCTGTCTGTCCGTCCTGTAAAATGTCTCAGCTCCTACTGAAGGGATTGATTTCAGCATGATGAGATGTAACATTCCTGCTTTTTCAAAGTCAGTCGGCCATCTACTTTCTGTTTTTCAAACGGACTTAGACTTTTTTTAATGATCAACAATGGACAGTTTTTCGTAACAGATTTCTCAGTTTCTACTAAAGGGATTGATTACAAATTTGGTACATAGCTTAAGTATGATCACTTGTACCGTGCTTCCTCCTTCCATGTCAGTCGATTATCTACTTCCTATTTTCTGACCCAACTTAGACCTTTTAAGGGTCAGCAAAGGGATTTTTTTTGTAACAGAGTTCTCAGCTTCTACGAAAGGGATTGAATTCAAACTTAAAACACAGCTTTGGCATGATTAGTTGTTCTGTGTCTCCCATTTCCAGGTAATCTATTTGCAGTTTTTTTAATGATTGAGTGGGGGTATGCTTAGCACGACTTAGTGTAACCCCTTGTTTCGTTATGTTACACAAAAAGTAGAAGTTTGTTCACAGCTTAAAAATAATTATAATGATTTTTGTTTTGTTTGCCCTTTTTAGTTTATTCAACAGTATACTAGTAGTAAATGTTTATAACTCCCTGGTGAATAATTTTTTTTTCACAATTGGCAACCGTGCATAAATTAATATTGGTGATTTTTTTTATGGTTATTATATATACACGGTTTTTGTCTCGCCTGCGACGAATTGTCGCGGAAGACGAGGCGTGGGTATTACATTCGGCGGAGGCCGCCGCGTAAACTTTTTTGTAAGACTTTTATGCAAATGAATTACTTTGAAAAGTATAATAGCTAGGCATCTGATATTGGGTGTGCAGACAGTAAAGGTTATGGTCTACGCAAATATCACCATGCCGTGTGACCTGGACACCATTTTCACGCTCCAGTGGCTCTATGAACTTAGATCTTTTTTTCAGACCGTAAACTTTTTGTAAGACTTTTGTGGACAATGAATTGCTTGAAAAGTATAACAGCTAGGCATCTGATGTTGGGTATACAGACAATTGAGGTTATGGTCTATGCAACTGTCACCATGCCGTGTGACCCTGACCCCATTTTCACGCTACAGTGACTCTGTGAACTAAGTCTTTTTTCATGCCGAAAACTTTTTGTAACACTTGTGTGGATTGCAATTAATTGCTTGAAAAGTATAATAGCTAGGCATATGATATTGGGTATAAAGACACTTTTTGTGTTTATACCAAGAAATAAAAGCTTAGGTTGTTGAATTAAGTGATGGTGCCGGCAGGCGAGGCATACTTTTAGTGGTCACACGTGTTTATATTGTTGATTTATTCGGTACAATTATTTATAGACTTCTTTTTTTTTAAGAGTTACAATTGAACTAATTTTTAAAATGCAATCAGCTTGGATTTGGTTTTTAAGTGCCACTTTTAATTTTTGTTTTGAAAATTATCTTAATTATGTTAAAGATTTTAACCAGAGAAAGGCATTGTGCAGATTTAGAATTTCTGCACATAGATTACAAATTGAAACTGGCCGGTTTGATAATACTCCTAGATCACAAAGAATTTGTCAAAAATGTTCATCCGGAGATATTGAAGATGAAATTCATTTCTTATGCTCGTGTCAATTTTTTGAAGTTAAAAGAGCTGATTTATTTAATTTGGTCTCAAACAAATATCATAATTTTTCAAATCTAAACACTCTTAATAATTTCATTTTTTTACTGACTTTGGAAGACACTCAGATTTTAAATGTTGTTGCTAGATTTATCATTGACAGTAACATTTAATAAAAGGTGTGTTTTTTTGTTTTTTGAAAATAGATGTTATAAATTAGATACTATTCTATGTTTTATGTGTAAGTTGATTGTATTTGTTAAACTATCAATTGTGTTCTTTCTCTCATTGTTGTAATCTCTTATTGCTCCTCGTGGGCTCCTGGTCTGGAATAAAATGATGTTTATATTTATGTTTATGTTTCCTTTTAAAGACATAGAACCTATCAATTTCGCAATTTTTTGCATTGAATAAAAAGTACATATATTAAAAATACTTATCTTTCCCAACATATGAACTCAATGTTTTGCAGTTTTCTATAAAATAATCTTATTTTTATTATTCGCGTTGATTAAGTATTGTCCAGCATAAATATTTACTTTTGGTAAACTGGGTACTGTTAAACTGAGAAACGAAATGTAACCAAACGAGGCGAAGAGAAAACGAAATCGGTAAATTAAGAAAAACGACTGGTGTCGGCTAAAATCGATTCAGTTTTCTTTTTTTACCAGTTTCGCTCGATTTCGTTTCCGTTCTTTACAGATTTCGGTTGCTTATTTTACTGTTTACGTTTCAATCTTTACCTATTTCGTTTTTGTTCCGCTCCGTTTCGTTTGGTTT
This sequence comes from Arcuatula senhousia, assembly GCA_963971305.1. Lineage (NCBI taxonomy): Eukaryota > Metazoa > Mollusca > Bivalvia > Mytilida > Mytilidae > Arcuatula > Arcuatula senhousia. The sequence continues at coordinate 36,138,694 of OZ020308.1, forward strand.
CTTTTCGTTTCTCAGTTTACCGGCACCCGCAAGTGTTTACATTCTATAATTAGTTTGTCCTCTTTATTGACACTGCGTTTTTTTCTTCAGTTTTCTGTCGAAAAGAATACTTTCTGGTAGGTTTTTTGAAAATTCAACAGTTTCTTCAAAGGTTTTATAATGTATTCTTCAAATAGTGTGAATTTCATTATATTTTAAAAATTGCCATAATGATAGGTTCTATGTCTTTAATCAAAGTGTGTGTATATATATGTATGTTGGAGAATCAAGGTCGTCATGTTCATCTCCGGTCTTAATTTTATTTGTTTCAATGATGTTCACCCTCCAAAGTGCTTTAAGTTCCCATGTGGAGAGATTCTCCCAGTGTTGTCACCTTATCACCCGACTGTTTTATTATTTTTGTTGACTCCATGGTATGAAATTTTACTAACTGCATGTTTAAAAATCCAGTCTGCTTCTCGATGGTTTAACTCAACTAGTAAGAGTTTCTGGTTTTCTTTAGACTTTACAATGTTTTGGATACGCTGCATCCGTAACCCTTTAGTTTCTGCCTATTGTATAAACCACACCTAGTGTCATAAATGAACGTTTATAAAAAAAGTAGTTGTTTCAGCTGTTCAAATTGTATTTAACTGTTTTTGGTGAAAAGGGCAGGGATTTCAAGCCCAATTAAAGCAATTTACCAGATTTCATGATATTTCTTAGGAACACTTCAACAAAGATAAACACTAAATTGCTGAATGTATTAATTTGTAATATTTGTTTTCTATAATTTGACTTTATGTTTGATTTGATTAGATAAGGCTAGAAATCCAAGCTCAAGTTGACAGATTTCATGATTTATTTGGAGAGAAACCTTTCCATGTAGATGGCCACCAACATGTCCACCTTCTTCCAGGTAACCTTAATTATAAGCTTATCAAAGCAGTATATCCCCATCCCAGGAGTGGGGAGGGGGTGGCTACTGCCTATAATTAAGGGTATACCTGTGCTGTTGGTCTGTTCTGAACCGGACCCTGTTAGTATCAAGAAACTTGCGAAAACATACCCTGTTATGCCAGCCGACATTTTATATCATAGCCTGTTATGACAATATCAAAATGCTTTAGTGTTTATATTTTACTGTATTTATAGCCGTTCAGAGGAAATTCACAATGGGAATAACTTTTTGAGGTGAAATAGATCTGGCACTTTCATTTTTAGAACCAATACATGTATAAGGTTAAAATTTAATATCCTTGATGCCGAAAAAAGTAGACCCTATATCGCGGCACACTCATGCCGTTGATTATACAGGAAGTAGCCCCCCCCCCGGGGATCCCCATACTCATTGGGTCTGAAGTGCATAGCCGTTAGTCTTGGAGAACGATCAATCAATGGGGTTTGATAGTCGGAGCTATAGGCTAAGAGCATCTGCAGTGACTTTAAAAAAGGCGCACTGTGTGCCATATTGGTCGTTTGTATAAAAATACTTAAAAGTAAACAAAAATGTTTTTCTTAACATGCCAAATTTCAAATTTAAGATGCATTTATTACAGAATGTCTTTTTCGAACATCTTGCAAGTTTTTTTTTTTATTTTTATCAGTTTATAATTTTGGCACCTTAATGGTCTGGTAAAACGGACTCTGATTCTTTGAATCTTGAAACAAAATAGTTAATTTTCCAGGACATATTGACAATATATTTATGCAATTTTTAATCATTTTCTTACATCTCACTAAATAATTACCAAAAGACCACAATGGAAGAGGGAGGTTTGGCGCGCCTTGAAACCGGGTTTAACCCACCATTTCTTTTGAAATACCGGTACCTGTACCAAGTCAGGACCATTGCGGTCTTCAATTTTTCCGGTATGTTTTCCTTGTTTTGTCTAGTCTTATGGACATTTGAGATTGATTCTTCAAGTTCGGTAATTTTGTTATTACCTTTATTGACCTCTGTCATGTCTGTTTTCAGGAATTTGTGAAATATTTTGTGACATATTAAGAAAGGATTGTATTTACGCCACACGACTACCTCTGCAGGATATATCAAAAACTGTTAAAAATAAAGAGTTTTTACAGTCTGTTTTGAAGAACTGTTACACTGCCAAACCCATATTTGACCAACATCATATCAGGTAAATTATTGTGTATATCTGTACATGTGTGAGGGTGTCGCAGACCTTTTGGTATTAAAGCGGTATTCCTTGCTTTTTAAAGGGTATTCGGTACGTCAAGGTGTGGTACGCAATACGCGATGTTCCGAATTTTTAGGCTTTTGGTACGCGTACGCCGTGATCTTTAGAGTTCTTTTTAACGGTATTCTGTCCTTTTTAAAACGGTATTCGGTATTCCAGGGGCGGGGGCTGTGACACCTCCATGTGTACATGTATACACTAAACATAGTTTTAGGTGAAAAAAAATCGTGTAAAATGCACCGTTATCAAGCTTTATTTTACTACTTTCACAATATCTACAAAATAATGAGATTGGAATAAGTGTGAACGACACAGCTCACATAACAAGCAGAAATTTAGAAAAAAACAAAATATGCAAAACCGCGAACAGCATTCAATGAAGCCAGTAGGCGCTGCTCGTCGTTCTGCAATCGGCCCATGGTCTAAATAAAATGCATATACATGTATGTAATTCAAATCAAGTCATCCAGTTTGAACTGTAAAATACCCTTTAATCAATATGATGATTTTTAATTTTTAGCCTTTTGTACATAAATGAAAACGCATTTATTAGACTTTTTATATACATGTCAAGGAATTGATTGCTTTTAAGGTATACAGACAATTTTGTCGGATTAGACTTTGACGGAACATCTTTCAAACCCATTCTGGATAAACTGTCAGACGTTTTGAAAACCAATCACCATGATTACACTTCCTGTGAATACATGGTGCATCCTGGGTACAGAACAGGGCAAGATGGCGGATGTGGGTGCGGACCAGACGACTATTCACAGTCAATAAACAGAGAAAATGAAATGGATTTTCTTTGTGATAAAAAATGGACAGACATGTTAAAAAATTGTGATGTTAGATTGACTGATTTTAGAACTGTGTTTTCTGTGCCAAATATATGAAACCCTAAAATTATTTAAATGGAAAAGTTGTGTAAAAATGTGTTTTAAAAACTATTTTTTTCACCTTTTCCCTGTTGAAGAATCAAACAATGTAGAAATAGATTTTAGATTTTAGATTTTTATGAATTTAAAAGTCTTTTTATGCCCAATCTACGAAAGTAGAGGGGCATATAGTGTTCGGGTCCTTTCGTTCTCCGTCCGTTCGTCCGTCCGTCCGTCCTAAATCCCCATATTTCCAAATTCCCACTTACTGACAAATGCCACATCAATCATATTGGTATGGTAGGTATATCACAATGCATGCTTCTGATGCTGGATGTGAACTATATTTTCCGCATGAATGACCACGCACAGAAGAATGGTTAAAGTCTATTCCCACTTACTGAAAAGTGCCACATCAACCATATTGGTATAGTATGTGCACCTAGTCATGCTATACACAAAGCATGCTTCGGATGCTGGCTATTACCTATATTTTCGGCCTGAATGACCACTTTTAGAAGAATGGTTAAAATCCGTTCCTTCTTACTGACAAGTGTCACAGCAACCGCATTGGTATGGTAGGTGCACCTAGTGATGCTTAGCACAATGCATGCTTCGGATGCTGGCTATGACCTATATTGTCCGCATGTATGGTTAAAGTCCATTCCCACTGACTGACATGTGCCACATCAACTATATTGGTATGGTAGGTGCACCTAGTGATGCTAAGCACAATGCATGCTTCGGGTGCTGGCTGTGACCTATATTGTCCGCATGAATAACCACTTATAGAAGAATGGTTAAAGTCCATTCCTTTTTACTGACATGTGCCACATCAACTATATTGGTATGGTAGGTGATGCTAAACACAATGCATGCTTCGGATGTTGGCTGTGACCTATACTTTCTGCATGAATTACCACTTATAGAAGAATTGTTAAAGCCATTCTTTCCGACTGACAAGTGCCTTAGCAACCATATTGATGCTTCAGTGATTGCCGAAAAAATAAATGTTGCGAGATGGGGCATTATGTCTTTTTGACATATTCTTGTTTTTTTATTATTTCCATACGGGTATTTAAAGTCATTTTTATAATTGAGGTATTCTCTCTAGTCTAAGTTTAAAATAATGAATTGAATCAAATAATACGAAAATAAGGTTCTGAATGTATTTGCAAATCGTATTCTAATATTATTATGTCCTCTACAGGTGAATTGTTCTTGGCTGTTTAGATATATATACATTTTATCTTTACATTTTAAAGATACTGACCAATACCAGGGACATTAACAGACAAAGGGGAATCAATCCCCATGGGACAATACACAAAAATAAATGACTTGTAATTTTTTGAAACAGTTTTGACAGGATTTGATGTTTTTTTTTATTTTCTACAAAACTTGTATATTGTTTACTACTTTATTCTTGACAATTAACTGCATTTAGTGTTTTGCTTGGAAAGTTAAAATTTATTAGGTTCGAGCATACAGGGTGTATGGTTCTATGAAATGTAAATTCATTTGTACAGGGTGTTCATGGATACTTTAACAGATATGACCAGAATTTATTATTTACAAGTTTTCAATACAATTTTATCTTTTATTACCTGTATTATTTTATGTTTTATTTAGATATATTTTTAAATTTATTTACACATTTGTCTAAATGCACATGCCTTTACCTTTAGGTTAAACTGTTAGGTCAGGTGCTGCAGATTAATTTCAGGAAACAATTTATTTGTCTGGATATGCTTATTTATTGAATGTGTATAGTATTTTTTTGTTTCTAAAAAAAAAATAAATAATTTTAAGAAAATTTAATTATTTGTATTATATAAAAGACTTTTTTTGACAAACATTCTATGTAATAATTTAAAAAAATTATAAAATGCTATGTTTTCTTACAGGATTTATTAGCTTAAAAGTAAGCAGTCAACTGCCCTCTGTTTGAATGCTAAAATTTGCCATTATTTCTAATTTTATATCTTATTTGTTATACGTGAATATAATATGTCCTCAAACAGATATTTTATATATAAGAGTTAATATGTACATGTAGATGATATAAATTATTATAGTTTGTTAGTATGGTTGTAATCATACCCGTAGAAAGGGGGGAGGGTCGAGGGGTTCGGACGAACCCCCCTTTGGACAAAATGATTTGAAAAATATAGGTAAAAATAAGCCGAAATTTAGCTAAGCATTATCAAAAAAAGGGAATATTTTGAAAATCGAACCCCTGATCGAACCCCTCCCCTTACAAATCCTAACTACGGGTATGGTAATGATAAATTTTACATGAAATAAATTATCTAACTACAAAAATATCGAAATTAATCAAAGAGGCTAGTTTATATACATAATGCTTGTTATATGTTAAAAAGAGCCAGTGTCGACCAACATTGTTTCAAGTCTGGAATCAAAATTGCAAAGATGTGCTACCTACATGTACCATTCAATCAGAGACATACAACTTAGGCAAAAAACTATACAAAAAGCCTAACAAGAACTATGACAATCAATCTCAAAGGGACAAAACAGTTAATTACTTTTCGGAAAATTCAATGGTCCTGACTTGGTACAGGCTTTTCAAAAGTTTGATAGACAAAGTAATACAACAGTGCAAAGTAGCTCATTTGTATATTTTAAGCATCGTAGGGCCGTTGCAATATTACCTTCCCAATTCTGTTTTTGTAACAATGGAATGCTTAACTAATGACAAACTTTAAATACCTGGACATGTGCGACATTTATCTGAGACTTTTATTTAAAGTCACGTCATAACATAACTGCTTCCAGTCACGTTCTAGAATTGTCCAATCATAAACTTAACTTGCTTAAAAAGTCACTACTATTGGTTGATAACGTAGTTCATCTATTAAAGGTAGCACGTGTACAATTTATTTAAATGTGTACTATTCATTTGGATATGATTGGTTCGTAGTGAGCGACCCGGCTTATATTAAGAAGGGATTTTATAAACGACTCTATCACAGAGGGGGTAGTATTCCATATGCTGAATAGAGTGACTTTTTTCTAGCGAGTTGGTATGGTCATAATACAGAGAGCATGATCGATGGCCTGTGTTCGGAAAGTGCCACGCCGCTCCTGTTCGTAACGAACCCTTAGTGTATCGCCATGAGTGCGTCATGTCACATAGGCTAGCTGTTCCGTCCCTATCCATCTTTGACCTTTTCAATGGCCTTCAAAATTAATTGTTGTTTTAATCCTCAGCTATTCTTATATTTTGAACCACCATTTCATGTCCATCGTCCTCTTTATCTGTATTGCCCTGACATTGTTTATATGGTGTAGCTAGGACTATAAACGCCAGCTCAAAAAGGGACCGAGCATTTGATTTTTTCTTGGGGGGGGGGGGGCTATGGTGAAATTTGAAATAAAAAGGCAGGATGGCAAAAATCCAGAAATAAAAAGCCAGCACAGTGCTTTGAATTAAAAAAAGGCAGGATGGTAGTTTTGGCTGACAATTCTATAACAACTTTCAAAATAAAAAAATTGGCGCGCGCAAATTAAATAATTCAGGCTCTGCTTTTTTCCGAAAATAAAAAGACAGGACGAAGAAAATATCCATGGCCCCCCCATGAAAATCAAATGGTTGCTCTCAAATAAGTTCACATAATAAGCAATGAAATTTCAATAAAAATATCATACAGAGCTATGAAATCGCATCCAAAAAGCTTTCGTATGAATTAACAGAACCTGTAACTTTTTTGAAACTAATTACATAACAAAGATTAAAAAATACCATTAATTATATTTTATCAGCAATATTGTATAGTATAATCGAAGCCCCCAGTCACATGATAAAAGGAGAGGAAACCCTAGCAAGGAAAAAGTTTAAGTAAAACATAACTGGAGGTCAAAAGAAAAGCGGCGGGCGTATTGAGCAAGTTTGTTGTTCAGACAAATCTCAACAAACGAAGTAAAATTCAGTTCAAAGGGCCACATACATGTTATTCCACCGCCGGGGGACAAAATCTCCCGGTTTTTTTTTACCCATCTCCCTTTCTCCCGCTTTTTTGTGTAATCTACCGCTTTTTCAAAACTTGAAATATTAGACATTTGTATTGTTCAGTCTTAAGACATTTCAGGTTTGTCAATTAGTCAGACATTAATTTCATTAAAATTTAAATTGACCTGATGATTGTAAAACAGTAGGGGCTAATCAGTGAAGCCAGGTATATTTGGCACACGTTAGTGCCATCAATTAACATTTGAAATCAATTTTGAAAGAACATTGAAAATCTCCCGCTTTTATGTACAATCTTCGGCTAAAAAAATCAAAATCTCCAGTTTTGTCATGACGTATCCGTCACTTGTCTGGGACCATGACATCTATATTTTTTTAGGATTAAAATCTCCTGGTCAGAAACAGTAGTTACGTTCCAAGTTACATTGAGCTTTGTCGAGTCGAGTCAGATGAATTGCGCGAACAGACAGACGGACAAAAACATTATGTCTCCCAAACAAATTGGGGAGGGGGGTATAATACCGTGACTATGATGGTACTGGGCTAGTTAAACAAAAGGTAATAAAGTTTTTTTTTAAAAGGACTTAATCTTTTTTAATTAGTAACAAAGATCAAGGAATAAGATCAAAATATATTGCAAGGATTAATAGAAAAGTTGCGAATGTTCACAGGACGGTATTTACTGAAATGACCTCATAATAAAAGAATTTAATCACTTTCTTTTGTTATGTTTGTTTTTAATTGCAAAACAGGTTAACCCTAGGAGAAGTTTGTTTTGGGTTACATTCAGAAAAGGTAGGGTTTTTTAAGTTAAAAAAGTCGAAATTTTTATGATAAATTTTATTTTAAAGTTGTGTTACAAAAAAAGCGGATTTAGACGTTAATTTACATTTTGTAATTAATTTTATTTGAGCCGAATGGTACTGAGTAAGTTTTTATAAAAACATGTTAAAAGATGTGAGTTTTATAATTATTATTTTTTTATAAATTTGCTTTTTATGTGAACTACTAAGCGATTTGAAGTGTTAGTCCTAGTAACTCCGTAATACAAGGGCCATGGACACAAAGAGATGCGAAATTTATCATTATTTTTTTTTTATCAAAATGAAGAAAAGTCATTTTTTTCAACACATTTGTTGTAATGGTAAGAGGAAACTACGGAAGCCCTGGAGGGACATTTTGAGTTAATAGTTAGGAGTTAGGAGGTAACAATTAAGAAATACTCTTAACACAAAATGTCCCTCCAGGGCTTCCGTAAGAAACCTATATTTTATACGGATAATTTCATCATTGCAGATTAAAAAACCTCAAAGTAAAGAAAATCAACTTTTCTGAGAAATGAACCAAAACCGACCCTTATCATACCTTATCCTAAAATTTCTGATTTATAATTGCACAGACATGATAGAAATGTATATTAGTTGTGAACTAACTAAGATAAAATTAATACTTTTTAGATTTGTTTGGTTTATTTGTAGACATAATGAACCTCGAAAAACAGGTAGACGGACTTTATCCTATTGGGACCGACAAAAGACGAACACTTGCAATAACAAAAGTCATGAAAGGGGCATTAAGTGTTTCCAAGAGTCGGACAGGGGAAGCTATTTATAGGAGTAATGAATTCCACAAAAAGAAACTAGAAAAGAAAGTTAAGCAGTTTAGTTCAGCGGCTAAAACGGAGATCAGCGCATATGAGTCTAAAAAGAGGAATATAAGTCAACGATTTTCTATCATGTTTGGAAAACACAAGGCTACAAATGAAGCAATAACCGAATATGACGACATGATTTCTAAAGCTCTAAGGGAAACAGACATAAGACCGCCCACATCAATACTAAAGCAAGCCGCCAAAAAAGACATTGAGAGTGAGACCGAAGACGAAAACGAAGACAATGAAAACGACAAGGGAATTTCGCCCCAGTCTCAAGAAAACGTGAAAAATATTCAAAATAGTTTAGAAGAAGCTCCACGCAAAAAATCTGTGTTTATTCCAACTGGTATTCTACTTCCGTTGCGATCCAAATCGTTCGGACGTTTGAAATTTCACAACGAACCAGAAGAACTAAAAGAGGAAGAGGTCGTAGAAGAGGTCAAAGAAGTATGGCCACTAGAGGATACCGAAAAATATGATAAATTTATCAAAACTCAAAAAGATAGACATGAAGTTCTTGTAACCAGAAATATTCTTAAGAAAATAAAAACGAACATTACTGGAAAAGATATACTTCTTCGATTTCAAACGAAATCCATGTTGACAGAAGACCCCGATTTTGTTCGAAAATTAACTTCTGCTAAAACTACTCCGATGGACCTATTTTCAGAGGAAAAACGAACACAGCAGGCTAGCAAAAATTTTAAGAAATATGTCTCGAGTCTTCCTAGCCTATTTCCCCTTAAGGGTGTGGTTTCTAATAGATGTAACCAAAGTCAAAAGTCTGCTAGAATTTTTCCAGAATTGAAACCTGGGCCACGGTCTGTTAAATCAACTGGGCGTGTGGCTCCTCTCTTTTCGCGGTCGGGAACAATGCCTTTCTGATTCTGGCCATTGGGAACTATTTTTCGGTGCGGAAGTCCAATCAGGATGGCAAATATTTGATCAATCAGACTGCATCTGTTAAACTCTGTGTCTTAATTTATTCGCGATTGACGTAGCAATTTAAGGCAACTCTTTTCAATCTTTAGGCACAAACGACTTGCTATAAGATGGCTTTATAGTGGCAACTTCCGACCTTCGATTGGATGGAAATGGTCTGCCTTAAAATTCGTTGTTTCATTTTCAAACGCCCTGCCACTTTAATGAAATAATACTTTTAAGTGATCTGTTACACAGGGATATGAATTTTGATAATTTATATCATCTTTGAAGAAAATCTACCCATACTCTCTAATACTTTATAATACCCGCCCTTAAGCCTTGTCTGTTTTATGTTTTAAACTTGAGGGGGGGGGTTACCGCGGGAACCTTTTGATAGGTATTATACATGCATCCTTATTCAAATCTAGTTTTCAAAATAAATTAAAACTAACGACAACACTACTGACATAAATGACTGAAATGCTGCATTAAGTTTTCCCTTCTTTTTTGGGATATTTCGAGAAGGGTCGTACTTTTTTCAATGTTTTTGTTTAATATTTTTGTAGAATATAGAATAAGGTCAAGTTATTATTCTAGAACAACTATTTTTCTGGGTATAAGATTAAAAACATAAATGCATGCATCTGGAATGCCACAGCTGTGATGCTCAAGTTCAATCACAGCCTTTGAAGCACCTACCAAAACGCTTTTCGAACGCAAATGAACTATTTAGAAACATCTTAAAGTGCAACTTAGTGCGACGACTTCGGCTTATGTTCTTCAAATGAAGTGGTTGCCTTATATAGATTTTAATTTCAAGTTAGAATTTAACGAGCCACTTCAAGCTGTCCTGAGTGCTAAAATGTCTGTTTTCATAATAATGTGATTAGTGCCAAAATTTCTAGGGGCAGGTGTAATCGATTGAAAGTTTGCAGTTTTATTGCTATAATCCTATTATCATACCAATTTTAAATTGTATACTTGCACTTTAATTACCTTTTAAGTTTAGTTAGAGATTAAATCTACGCAATTTTAATATGCTTGATAATTAAAAAACTAGAACAGTTACATGTGTTGGTTTTGTTTTTAACCGGGTCAGTGCAAAATTTTAGGCCAATTGTTTTACATTTAACACGTTGGGGGAAAATTAGTGTTTGGTTTGAAATCGATTAGACAAAGGATTGGTATTTTTTGTTTGTTTGGTGTAAAGGAAGCGACCACTTGATTTTTATGGAGGAGGTGGGGGAGGGGGTTTGGTAAAATATTAAATAAAAAGGCAAGATCATGCCACAAATCAGGAAAAAAGGCATGATGCCACATATCAGGAAACAAAGGCAAGTTGTCAAAATTAGGAAATAAGAAGGCTGGTGATTTTGGCTGAAAAATTTGTAGTAAATTGAAAGTCCATGCAGACTCCAATATTTCCGGAAATAAAAAGACAGGATGATAAAAAATATCCATAGCCCCCCCTCTAAAAATTAAATGGTTGCTCTCTAAGAATACATTTTCCAAACTAACACATAGTAAAAGGAAGCAAAGAAACAAAGACAAAACAATGATATTTAAATCTCAACGTTTATATAATGCAAAAGTGAAGAAAAAAAAAAGAGAAAGAAAGCATAAAAAAAAACAGTTAAGAATGTGCCCAAAAAATTTTCAGACCTACATGTAATGATCAATTTCAAATGTCAAAAAATAAGACAATTTAAGGCAAGATAAAAAAAAAATGGCATCTAATGGGACATTTAATGATACCCCGCCACGATATAATATCAATAGTTTATAGAATTTTATTTATCAAAGTGGCATATCTCAAAAACTATTTTTCAGATCATGCTGGAAATTGAAGTTGATCTGTATTTTATTGTACTAAACAGCTGTGCAAAATATTATTCAAATCCCTTGACGCGTTTTCAAGTTAGCAGTCGGAAACCTTCGGGAGACGGACGAACGGACGAACGGATAGACGAGCAGCGAAAGAAACTGAGGGTATAACATAATACCTCGCCACTTCGTTGAGAATGTGCCCAAAAAAATTTCCAGACTTAATGATCAATCTCAAACGGCAAAGAAAAGACAATTTAAGGCAAGATATACCACATCAATTAAAGATTGCCTGACTTTGTACATGATACATTTAAACAAATTGGTGGGTCGAGTCCGGTTTTATGGCACCAATTTGGCAAATTGGAATCTTAGGGTCCACGCAGAAGTTACACAAAACACAGTACACGTACCAAAACGTTCGAAAGTACAAGTTAATTTTCAAAATAATGATATTATGTATCATTAATTTCGTGTAAAATACGTTAAAACACCATTTCAAATAAAAAAACTACCAGTGGATGGAGAATAATAACACCATTGATTAGTAATGTTGTTTTATTTTCAATGTGAAAACAAATAATTAATGATTAATCACATTACATTCATATTATAAACGTGCCACAACTTTCTATCCACCGTCTGCCGAGGCGCAGGAAATATTCCCCCTATTTTATCAAAATTTCTCAGTTTACCAAAGTGTTTGACATTACCTTTAACTTTTACTTTAATTTGACCTATTTGTTGATTAAAATCTACCTGATCGTTTAACGAAATACTGCCATGTTTGTTATAGTTAATTGTTTCATCAAGCCCCATGTCATCGCCATGACGGGGCGCCGGTGTGTTCCGCGCCGAAAGTTGGGCTTCTGTTCTTTGTCTTACGTTCATCATATGTTGTTCGATGCGTAATTTAAGAAAATTGTTTTCGTTGCTTTCTGCCGCTAAGATAGGCGTGCTCTTGGCTAATTGCAGCGGGACCTTTGTAAGCCGAGTGTCGGCTTTGTCCCGCGGAGAAGGCATATGGGGTTCGCTCAATTTCTGGTCACATTTTAAGTATACTCTTGCTTGAGATTCTTTTGATAAGCGCTTTTCGATATTAGACACTCTATACAAATCGTTTTGAATAACGTTTTTGATTTGATTTTTTGTATCATTGTCAAAGTCAGAAAATATATCGTGTTTCCTTGGAATCAAAGGCACTTTGAGATTTTTGTTAATTTGCTCTTTCTCATTTTCACTTCTTTCTTTGTCGGTCTTTGACTTCGTTGTTTCAAGTGTATCCATATTATCCGAAAGATCGTTTGAATGAATTTCACTTGGTTCTGATTTTGGTTTCGAAACTTCTAAATAAATAGAGTTTGCTGCCGACACAACATCGATTTCACTAAGTTCTGAAGGCTTACCATGGCCACCACTTCTTGCTGAAACAGTCGTTTGCATTAAAGAATTGGTTTCTCCATGACATTTATTTTCGGTTTTCTTCTTGTTCCCTTTACTTTCATAATTTAACAAATGGCCAACAGATATCCGAGGTATTGCAGATGTGTCAAAGCTATATTGTTCTTTATATGCGTTTCCATCGACTTGCAGTGAGTTCTCTGAATTGTCTTTTACCGAATTTCTTTTATTCTTTATCACATTTTGCTTTGATTTTTCTTCGTGGACCTCGAATTTTTCATGAACCGTATTCATGCCACGACTCGGTGCAGATTTTATCTCAACGCGCATGTTGTCGGTGAAGAAACCTTCGAAAACATCGCCAAAGTTTTTAAAGTGTAACGGTTTTGCAATCGGTTTTGCGCCACTCCCTTTCCTCAAAAACGGAAACGCTTTTTTGGTCCCATCTTGAGTCTTAGGTGCATTTGATAAGGAACACTGGCTATATTCCGAACGTACAAGTGGGGCGTTGTTGCTCGGAGCGGAAACGGAAACAGATCGTTTATTTCGTGCCCACTGGTTATAATGGTCCTCCCGTACTCCGATTTTAACGTCAAGTTTGAATTTGTTTTTATTGTCATTTAAATTTTCAATGGCATCACTACATTGGTTGCTGATAATATCGCGCCTGGTAAAAGATTCTCTTCTTTTCAATGCACTTGATGACCTTTTCGAGTCCTCAAGAAGAATTCCATCTTTAACTATTGTATTTGCTGAGGAAATTTTTCGGTTATACTTCAAAGAAGCGTCACTCTTTGACCTTTTAAGATCACCCTTCTTTTGAAAAGCCTTTTCTACTTGCTGTGCACTTTTACATATCCGAGGGCTCGAAGGACTTGTTGCGTTTTGGGGCAACATTTCCCGCCTTTGACAATTTTTCGTACTAGGATTATTATTTTGCTTCAAACTTTTACCTCCAGTAAATGCTGCTCCTTTAATGTACAATTTTTTATTGTTATTTTCTCTAGAATCACTATCTCCATCATATAAATCCATTATTGTAGCAGAAACATGAAATCCGACAACTTGTGAATTACTCCATTTTCTTATCTTACATTTTACTACTAAATATTATTGCATAAAAAATGTATTAAAAAACACACCCATATGTTCACAAGAACATACGACTTGAGTGATTATGTTCAGAGTCCATAGTTACAACTTTCGTCTGTGAGTGTGACAAATTATTAGTATTAATTATTAATGATTTTCACGGGTAGCTGACTCTTTGTCCCCAAAAATGTGGGAAATCGATAATGATTACTTATTTTAATTGGAGTTTAGTCCTTTTTATGCCTATTTTAGATTCTTTGTTGATAAAGAATGCTTTAGATCGGCGAACGTGTCTAAGAATGTTATTCATCACGCGAAAAATGCATGATTGTGATTCGATTTTACATTAAGACGAACGGTTTTGTTTAAAGATTTGTAGATTGAATACGTATACATGTAGGTTCAAATGTGAAATGATCAAACTGTGATAAACTTTGATTTCCGCATGTTTAGCTATGTTTCACTTTCAATTTATTTAATACAATTCACGTTTAAAAATCTAAAATCGACCGTTTGTTTATGAAATTTTATATTGTACATTTATATTGAGATACTTACTGGACATGTTATACATAGATTTTATCAAACCAACTCTTAAGCAGCAGGAATTCGGGTACAACAGGGACATGAAAAAAACCCAACAACATGAAAACGTGATAAAATGAACATAAAATGATGATGGAAGTGGAATAATTTGAGACAAAAATAGGAGAAACGAGTTTTTGTTAGTTTGTTACATTTTAATTATGATAGTTATATGGTGTTCTATAAAAAAATAAGACTTTCAAACGAGTAATGTTTTAATGTCTACTACTATAAAAAAAAAATAGAAAAAGATTTTTATTAGCACACAGAGGTCTTTTGTACATATTACGTGGTGTTAATGTACTTGACACAATATCAGCATAAAACAATAATTCAAAAACCTAATCTGGCATTTACTGTCGACATCAACCCGAGGTAACTGTTCATTTATCCTGGCCCGGGAAACAGCATCTCAAGTTTGCAAGTGTTACCTTTGTAGCAATACCATTGAGCCTTCTCTTATCAAACTTTACAAAGGATTGTGGATCTCCTCATACACCGGAAATCCTTTTTTCTCCCCTTTCGAAGGACTAGCATTGGTTCTTAAGACCATATAAGAGAGAGGTCATTGTTATGCATTGCTGTTGCAAAAAGTCTTGACCTTAAACATTTTTTTTCCTCGGAGCAAAACATTTTCTGCCCCTTTTGTTATTTTGTTTTTATTTGAAGAATATTAACTATACAAGCTTACCGGCGTAGATCTTGGAAACGATTAACATGTGCTGTATATAAGGAAAACTGGCTAGACATGTTATTTCTTAAAATTAAACTTGACCATGTTGGCAGCAATGTTAAATACCGACTTCAACAGCAATTTACAAAACCAAACTCAAAAGTTTAATTGTTACAAAGCCAAACTGGGAATTAACGTTACAAAGCAGAACCTTGTAGCGAATATAACTAAACATTCGGCCTCAATTTGCAAATCGAAGAAAAACATAAAATTTGATCGACCATAATATGTATACTGTAAAACTGATGCATAAAGTATTTGAAAATTCTGTAAACAATTAATTTAACTCGAAAATTTCCAAACGAACTCCTGTTAATAACAATTTACATTCTTCTTACTTTTGGCCTAGACGAGTCTGTTAAGTCTCTCGTCTTATACCACGTTAAAACTACTTTTTTTGGTCTTTCTCTGTTATTTTATTTCTTATTTAAAGGCTACTTATGATAATGTTTTATTTGAAACGAATAAATAAAGATTATAATGTATATAGACAGTAACACATTCAATGTATATTTGGGAAAATAAGAATTCAAAAACGAACATAAACATTCCTTATATAAGAATGTTTCTCACTCAGATATTCTGGAATCCGTATCATTGAGCTGCTCCCGCCAATCCTGTTGCATTTTAAACAGCTTGACGGTATTCTTTTCCACCGGAATCAGTGTAACGGCATGTTGGGTAACGAGCATTGTTTCTCCATTCGAACTCAGACAAACTTTGTGGGGCGAGGAAAGATTTTGTTTTACTATGTCTCCTAGAACTTCACCAGCGGTTGACATTGCTAGAATGTTATGCGATCTGCTCCCGGCTATATATAACCGTGTGCCATGAACTGCTAAGCCACGCGGCGCCTTGAGTCCGTTGTGCTTTGCTTCCCACCGTTTTTCTCCGCGGACGGTCACAGCTATTACGGATTTTTTGTAACGGTCGGTTATGTACAGTGTCTCGCCTATTTTATCGAAAGCAACGTACTCCGGGAAAAAGAACAACTGATGTCCATATTGGTCTGCGTTGATTATTTTAATTTCTCGGCCATCCCGGGTCATCAATTTAACACTCGGTGGCGCCGTGTAACACGATATGGCAATCGTTCCTTGGGATGAGCTTATTCCCCAGCATTTAGCGCCCGTTTGAAAACCGGATGTTATGCATATCTCAGGATCACGAACATAAAGCAATACGACACGTTTTTCCTTCGGTATTGTCACAGCAAGTTCCGAGGGTCCGATTTCTGTTATATCGTAAGGTCTGGCTGACAAAATCTTTGACGATATGAACCTCTGCATATCATCGTACAACTTGAGCTTTCGATGGACCTGATCTACAAGGACAATTTTTCCATCAGAGAGGAATGTTGCGCCGGTAATACAGCAATTATCACGATCATCTGGGGTCCTAGCCTTAAACGTCGCATCAGGTAAAGCTCGTTTCAGATTTATTTTGCGAACCGCCGGCAATTTACCCGGTGTTATCGGGGTGTAATTTACCCTCGCGGATAAATCACCGCTGATTTTAGTTTTTCCACTTAGACGGTAGGCGGATGGTTGAGGTGAGTAGTGTCCGCTTTCAGATGACGTTTCATGCGTCTGTTCATCCTCGGAGATTCGGGATGATGGGATAGGTAGCAACTGAGAGGAATAAAGTTTTGCCTTTTTCAGAGATCCTCGAGCCGGAGTGGAAAAGAATTGGCCTTTAGACGAATGACCTTGATTTTTGTAATTATAATTCAGAGACGATCTCCTTTTCGACATTGCCGAATTCTTCCCAGTAGATTTTGTAGTGTTGATGATATCTTTCGGAGTACGCCGAGAAGCCTTCGATGCCTTACTAGCCGTATTTTTTCGGTCAGTTGATGGTGCATTTCGAGAGGTTCCGGCTTCACTTTCTTCTTCGTCGTCGTCCTCATCCTGTGTGATAAAAATAGTATCAGAACGAACGTGATACGAGGGTGGTATATTGACAGGCTGGTATGTGATGGAAAAATGGCCAACCTCCTCGCCCAGCTGCACTAGAACATCATTGATTGATTGATCCTCTCTAAACTCGAGCTGAACGGTAGTGAGAGTTTTGCAGAGATCTCTAACTTCCTTCTCGTGTTTTCTGGTTGCAGCTTTAATTTTCGCCATGCAAGATAATACATCTGTATCTGTGCCGTGTTTCAATGAATTTTTCAGAAGTGCATTTGCGTTTCTTGTTACGCTAATAATTTCCTTGCAACGATTCTTTTCTTTTTCGTATCTCTCTGCTTCTTCGACTTCTTTTTGTTTCAATTCAGAAATCATCTTCTTTTCTTGCATATCAAGTAATGCATCTACACGATTGCGTATTCCTTTTATTTGGTTCTTGATACGATCCGCTGCCTCTTGTATATCTTGTAATCCTTGCTTACGATTTTCCATGACGCGAACTGACCATTCGGTAATCTTTCCAAGATTGTCTAAAATGTACTTTCCACCCTCTTTAAGTGACGCGGCTGCCTCGTTCACAAACTGAATGCTTTTACAGTCCCGATGAGAATCAGTCACACAAGTAGTGCACAACACTTCTCCGTGATCAGCGCAATAATAGTCCAGAAATTTTCCGCCATGTTTATAACATTGCAGTTTCAGTTGCGTCGTCTTAACGGGTGATTGTTTAACTTCGTCGATACCAATAGTCACGTGGTCTTTGGAATATTTCATGCTGTTGTGGATATTTGTACAGGAATCGCACATAGCCTCTCCACATTGATTACACCAGATCGTAGCTGGTGTCTTTTTGTCCATCTTTTTGCAAGGGTCACATTGGCGTTCACCGGACCTCAATTGTATGGCGTCGATCAGACCAAAAATGAAATTGTTTACCGGTAAATCATCTGCCCAAGTATGCACGGGACTGGTCGTGTTTGCATCAACCCTTGCTTGGCAGACGGGACATTTAAAAGACGTAACAAACTTTGAATCTTTGTTGTTTTCGACGATATATTCTGAAATACAATGATGGCAGAAGGAATGCAAGCAAGGTAGCATCCTTGGATCGGTAAACTCTTCCGTACATATTGGACACGTCAGGAACTCCTCTGTTATGTCCCCGAGGCTGACCATACTTTCCCGCGTACTTCCGACATAGGTGGCACTCGCGGTATCGGACATTTTGGTAAATCTTAATTCTTTATACTGGAAAAAGAAAAAAAAAGATTTTGAATGAAGTTAGAAACCCAAGCATCTGAGTTCACTATCGTTTTGACTTGGGTTTACGTGGCTAAATGCGGTTTAGTTGTCACGTTTGTGTTATTTTGTGTTTGTTGTGTTGTTTGTTTCGTTGTGATGATTTTGTTGCCTACCGCTAGTGTCTTTGTCTTTTCGGTATACACTTGCATTTGATAACCTTTTTGCTACACCTTTGCTTCTTTCCAAGGCAACACGCCGGAATCTAGTTTTGGGGAATTATAATATTTTGATACAATTGACTTCAAACACAAATATAATCTTAAAGTTTTAACCTTTTGAATGATGCTAGTACTAGTAATCGAAGGAGGATAATTTCAAGCTGTCATTTTTAAAATTATCATGTAATCAGTAAATTTTGCACAAAGGATCATATCATGTCAAATAACTACAGAAAGTCCTATTTAAAGCAAGAAATAATCAAACAGGAATATGACAAGAACAAACATATACTTTTGAAAAAGGCTTTTAATTGGCCTTCTAGAACAAGCAATGTTAAATTGAATTATCGTCTACAGACTGTGTATCAACTCATTTTTGGTATTATTAAGTACTAAATCTAAAATTTTGTAAACTTACCAGTTTTGAAGTGAAATTGCTAACTTTAGTTAGATTTTCATTTCTCTCTTTTTCTTCATTTTTTAACTTCGTTTTGTATTTCAAATCTCTACGGTGATTGAATACTGAGGCACAGGACGAGGGTTGAAAAGTTAAAAGTACCCCAAGAAAAGAATGCAAAAAAATTATATTCATCAAAAACCCAATTTGTCTTCTAGTAAGAGAATTACCTTGTATCTACAATTATAGTTTTATTTATGCAATTGGATTATCATTTCAAAATAAAAAATAAAAAAAATCACACAAAAAAAATAAGTTCACTTATCTTCTCCTTTTGGATACCTCTATATTACATTTCAACGTGAATATGATATGAGTAAATATCTTTTAAAAAACAAAAGATGTGAAATTAAAGTGAATGAGTTGAAGTAGTAAAATTACAAAGCGGAACAACTATTTTCTAAAGCTGATTTTAATAATAAAAATACACTCCTAAATGTAATTGACTAATTTAGAGGACTATTTCTTAATTACTTAATAAATTCTCATTTTGACTATTGGTACTTGTTATAACCTATTATGCACGATTGGTATATCAGACAAAATATAAATGTATTCACCCCTAGTAAGGTGAGTTTACGTAAAAATGGTTTTGGTAAAAAATTTCTGTTTCGATACTATGATTTAAAACAACAAAAATAGAAAACCGATACATAACATAATCAAAAACTTTATTGTCTTCTAACTGTTTTCTTTACCAGCCTAATTAAAGCCTTACCGAAACCAACAGTATGTAAATCTTGCAGTGTAAATTTTGTTAATGATCTCTCTTGAACTCTTTCAGATGCATGAGCGTTATTGAGGTGCATTATTATAGTAGAATAAATAGGACCATAGTTAAATAGAAAGTCTTGCCTTAAGGCCTCATTTGTGGTCTGGCGGCCTACGGGGTACGACAGAGCAATCCTCAGTCCACAGCGTCTGTGAATCTAGAAGTGGGGTATGGATGGAGTCATTTATTCTTTATATTGCTTTTTCTTTTTTTCTCTATTCTCAGGGGCGGATCCAGGGTTTGAGTTTAGAGGGAGCGTAATAGGATAAATTTGCAAGAAAAAGCCAAAATTACCATTACAAATTTAAAAATATTGGAGGTTAAGGAGGGGGCGAACCGTTTGTCCTCTTGAATCCGCCAGTGAGACTTTAAAATTTTGTCATAATTCCCATTATTCAAGAAATGATTAGGTTTTTATTCTTTATTCTTCTTTTTTTTTGTGGGGCTTCTTTTTTGGTGTGGGACGGGGGATAATTCTTTATCTAAATTACCTTGTAAAGCCCATCCGCATCCTTCTAGGCCTGCCCACTTGGTTAATTTAGATTAAGTACGTTTTCCCCCGCTGCAACGCGGAGGGGGGACTTAAATTTCCGATATCAATCTGTGTGACTGTCCGTCCGTCACACTTGTGTTTTGCAACATATTTCTCAGCTTCTACTATTCGTTCGGTTTCGATATTTGGTATGCAGCTTCAGGAAGGAATCTTATGTTGTGGGATGCGTTTCCAGGTATCTCGCTATTTACTTCCTGTTTTACGAGTGGACTTGATTTTTTTGCACTCGACAGAGGACCCAGGAATTCCGTTCTTGTTAAGTTACAAAACTAACAGGTTATTGTGCGTATGTCACAATTGCAAAAGAAAGAAAACTTTTAATAGATACCTAAATTGCCCGTCCATACCCATCACTCCTTTTTCCAATGGCAGTCAAAACTCTCCTCCCCGATTGGGGGAATGGCCATGTGTCCCCATTTCCTCCGCTTCATCATCATTTCATGTTCATTTTATCACCCTTCCATGTTCATCTCCCGGATAAAGCCGAAATCGTGCTGCTTGGGAGTAAAGCTATAACTAGTTTTAAAACTTATTAGATCCCTAAGCTACAATCACCTTACATATAATACCAGGCCTACCAACTTTGAAATGTTGATATCGGGTTTTTAAGTATTTTTCTGATCTTTCCTTCTAAGTTAATTATAAAATTAAGACAAAAAAGAAAACCCGCGAAAATCGGGAAAGGTATAACATTGTACCTGTTGGGCTCTTGAAAGATTAGAGAAATTTTATTAATGCAGGTATCAGATACAATGATAAATGAAAGAACTCGGATAGGGCCTTCTAAATACCGTGTTTTTAAGTTTACATAGAAAAAAATGATAATAGAAATTTTATTTCACCTCAAGTGCTTCTACGATAAACAAAATATTTCCTGTGATTTACAACATGTTTGAAATAAAAAGAAAAGTACTTCGAAGTACTTTTATGTCACAAAGCGGAAAGATCATTTGTCGTTTAACATCTTAAACGATATTTTTACTTTACATTTACAAGAAATACATCAAACTGCGTAACTCTTCTTGTTTTTTAAAATGCAGTTTGTGTCGTCTGCTTGCGGTTTTGAACATCGGAATGCCTACCGTTCGTGACCACTTGCGGTTTATCACTGTTTTTGATACGAGTGTTTTTACTTCCTTATAATCACTAACTAGTTATGGGACGACACAAGCGATTCGTTGATAATTTTTGGGTAAGATTTTTTGAATTTGATTTATTAAAGTATCGATACTTTTATGATTTTTGAAAAAAAAATTAAAATAGAAGAATTCAACTTTTTGTGATTAGTTTTTTTATTTGCGATATAAAAATATATGTAATTTATATATATATCGCATTCACTTGTAAGAAGAATCTTTTTTAAAAGTTTTTAACTAAACGTGACAGTGGCATTATTAATGAAAGTTATTTTAACTTGTCAAAGTAATGTTTTAACACATTGACATGCATTGCGTGAATCAGTGTAAATATAACTGACGTTTTTTACTTATAAAGGAAAAAAATACAAATTGCAAGACAAAAAGGTAGGTAAAAGTATAGGGTTTGTAAAAGTATGTAAAATGTAATTAAAAATAAATCAAGAATTGTAAGCTTTCCAAATAGACAAATACTTCCTGAATCCCACTTTTTCTTATATGAGGGTAATTTGTTCTTTTTCGTTCTATTTACTGTGCATACTTGAATTTAAATTTGAACTTATCACGAAGAATTTAAATAGGGTTTTTACCACTAAATATAGACAGAATACGTCAACAGTAAATCAGTAGGCCGTATACTTTTATTCAACCCACTGAACCTTAGAAACCCAAGTATTTAGTCTACTATAAGGTAAATACCCAAATCTACCTTTAAATCTTATATAAAAAAAATCTGTTTTATATATTTACTACATTATACCAGGGTCTAAAGAAAACCAGAATATATTTCAATGATGTACGCCCTCCTAAAGTGCTTGAAAATTCCTTTGTGGAAAGATTCTCCCAGTATTAACACCTTATCGCCCGACTGTTTTGTTATTCTCCGATTTTACTACATTATACCCATATACTTTATGCTTGATACACAAGTACATAATTGTGGTAACAGTTTGAACAAGCTAAATTTGTATGTCATTTACTTCGTCACCTGTCGTAGGAGTTCAAAAACAAAGACGTATTTGTCGACAGTTTGAAACAGAAACTTTAAAACAGTTTTCTTTTCCGTACTCGGATTTCTTTCCCTGTTAATCATATACCGATAACCCTGGTCCCGATTTGGCTTCACTAGTGTTTTTCTTCCTAATAATTTCAGTGAATAATTTCTTTCTGTTTCATTTTATTTGATGGAAATATGATTTAGATAGATTATTTCCTTCAGTAATTTTGTTGTAACTCGTTTATCTATACTTCTTGTGATCATGTGATGTAATAACTTTCGAATGTTTTGTTTGAATTCTGAAACCAAATTCAACTGACATTTTTTCATTTTACCATTTCCCTTTATGTCAATATTTTGCAAATATATTGTAAATATTGGTAAATATTAAGCAAAAACTTATTCTGGACAGGTCTAAGATAATGCTCTAAACTCTATCTCCGTGGAGCATCTTCGGGAGTGGGGGGTCGCCCCCTGGAACTCCTACCAGGACTCTGTTCTGGATCTACCTTTGGTCTTATAAGCTGTCCCCGGACCCACCTTGCCGAAATTATGCCTTCACTTGCTTTAAGTCCCATCTACGGCCCTGGATACTGAGAGGAAACGTGAAAATTGCAGTGTCTTTGCTAAAAGTAAAAATCTGAAACAAAGCTAATAAGTATCCCCGCAACCATCTCCAAAAATTTAATAGATGTAAATCGACAGAATGTCTAAACAATGTGGATAAGAGACTGATACCGCCTTGCAATCTAATGGCTTTGTCGATGTTTTGCTTCTCGATTTTTTTCTCTCCTAAATCCTAAATATGAAAATTTTAAATAGCAGCTGGATATCTTAACTAGATTAATTGAAAATTTCATTAAATCCAATTGCTCAAAGCGCGCGGTTAAGGAGTAATAGAGGTTAAGAGATGGTACACCTTGTCATCTTATGGTTTACGTTTATGTTTTGATATCCATCAGATCAAATTTTAAATAAAGGGCAAATAACACGTTTAAGTAACAAAGATTGTATAAAAGTTCCATGAAAATTCAATTATCCAAAGAAGTTTAAGAGGAGTGGAGGTCAAAAGACGGGTACCCCTTTTCATCTAATGGTTTAAGTTCATGTTTTGATATGAAAACCTAAAAATCCATCAGATCAGATTTTAAATATTAAACGGCAATGACATTTTTATGTAAAAGATTGTATAAAAGTTTCATGAAAATTCAATTAACCAAAGAGGTTTAAGAGGAGTGGAGGTCAAAAGATGGGTATCCCTTTTTTATCCCTAGTGGTTTAAGTTCATGTTTTGATATGAAAACCTTATAATCCACCTGATCAAATTTTAATAAACGGCAAATAATACATTTATGAATCAAAGATTGTGTAAAAGTTTCATGAAGATGCAAATGTTCAAAGAGGTAAAAGAGGAGTGGAGGTTAAAAGATGGGTACCCCTTAACGTCTGATGGTTTAATTTCATGGTGAATTAAAAACCTAATAATCCAACTGATCAAATTTTAAATAAACGGAAAATAATACATTTATGTAACAAATATTGCGTAAAAGTTTCATGAAATCCATTGTTCAAAGAAGTAAAAGAGGAGTTAAGATTAAACTAGAAAAACTGTAGCCGAAGCTCACAAATAAATACCCCCCACCCCCCAAAAAAAATAATCAGATAAAATTTTAAAATAGGAGATGCACATCTACATTATGTCACAAAGATTGTGTGTAAGTTTCATGAAAATCCATCAAGGGGTTTAGGAGGAGTTGCGAATAAGAGATGGGCACCCCCATGTAGTCAAATGGCTAAGTACATGTATTGCTATGGGAACCCCCAAAATCATTCTGATCAAACTTTCAAATAGTAGGTGCACATGTTTATTATGTTGCAAAGATTGTGTAAAAGTTTCATGAAAATCCATCAAGGGGTTTAGGAGGAGTTGCGGATAAGAGATGGGCACCCCCATGTAGCCGAATGACTAAGTCCATGTTTTGCTATGGGAAACCCAAAAATCGTTCTGATCAAATTTTAAAATAGGAGGTGCACATCTACATTATGTCACAAAGATTGTGTGTAAGTTTCATGAAAATCCATCAAGGGGTTTAGGAGGAGTTGCGGATAAGAGATGGGTACCCCCATGTAGCCGAATGACTAAGTCCATGTTTTGCTATGGGAAACCCCAAAAATCATTCTGATCAAATTTTAAAATAGTAGGTGCACATCTACATTATGTCACAAAGATTGTGTGTAAGTTTCATGAAAATCCACCAAGGGGTTTAGGGGGAGTTGCAGATAAGAGATGGGTACCCCCATGTAGCCGAATGGCTAAGTCCATGTTTTGCTATGGGAAACCCCAAAAATCGTTCTGATCAAATTTTAAAATAGTAGGTGCACATCTACATTATGTCACAAAGATTGTGTGTAAGTTTCATGAAAATCCATCAAGGGGTTTAGGAGCAGTTGCGGATAAGAGATGGGTACCCCCATGTAGTCGAATGGCTAAGTCCATGTTTTGCTATGGGAAACCCAAAAACTCATTCTGATCAAATTTTAAAATAGTAGGTGCACATCTACATTATGTCACAAAGATTGTGTGTAAGTTTCATGAAAATCCACCAAGGGGTTTAGGAGGAGTTGCGGATAAGAGATGGGTACCCTGAAGTGTAACGGAAGGAAGGACGGACGGACGGAAGGACGGACGGACGGACACCCCTATCACTATATACCCCCCACTTTTGAAGTGGGGAGTTTAAAGATGGCTAAGTTTAAATTAAGGGAAAGCCAAGCTATGGTTCAGCTATCAATCTGATCAAATTTTAAAATAGGATATGTACACCTTCATTATGTAATAAAAATGGTTGAAAACTCTAGTTTCTGCGAAATAGATAATACTTTTAATCATACCAGTTTAACCCCGCAATATCAGACATTACAATACACGGTAAATATTTTTCCAAGAACATTTATATAGGTATACTTGTTTCCTTTTTTCGACGAAGGGAAGTAAAAACGTGAGGTCAACATAGGATAGCAAGTTTAAGATATATGCTTGTAATTTTAAGTAAATCTATCGTCAAAATCATGATTCATCAATGTTGATAGGGCCTAAAAAATATGTGTGTTTCAGGTTTCCCTACCTACCCTAGCTTTTTTATGCCGACCATAGCCTTTTAATTGCCATTTTTGATTAAGCAGCGTTTAACTTGAAATCTACTCCCCATTAACTCAAGTTAAAAATAAAAAAATAAAAATTAATGTCTGCCTACCGACCCTTTTTTAAGGCATGAAACCTGAAACTTGCATACCTTTTTTGCCTAGATAGATTGTTTAACATTCCCCGTCAAGCCAACCTGACGGAGATTACGAGAGTAAGTTAATGAGTTTTGGGTTTTCAATTTTTCATTCTTGCAACACTGGCATAATTGTATTGGTTATAAAAGGGCGACGAATATGAACAGGATAAAAAAAATGAACATGAAATGATGATGAAAAAAAGGACAAGATCGAGTTAACGGAAAAGAGGAGGGTCGTAAATTGAACCGGTTTGGTTTTCTTTGCGGTCCGCAAAAAAAAAAATTTAATTGACTTGCATGAAGCATGGTATTTTATACATACTTTGGCCTATTATGGTTAGTGGACAAACTTTCTGTATTATGACCTGACAACCATCGATCACGAGGGCCCCAATAAGATATCAGAATATCAAGACCCTTAGCCTTCTTTTGGCGATTTGATAACCTGGTCCATATGCTGATTGATTGATTTATTGTTTTCTTTTCTTAATGTCCCGGCAATATTTCAGCAGTAATCAGAACATAAACCAGTTCTGATGTATAGCTAAAAATTCGGTATAAACCAAAGTCAAAAGACCGTAGATAAGAAATAAAGTACTAGTATTGAGAAATGAGGAGATAAAAACATTAATAAAAAAGAGCACACTAAAAAACAAAACTCATTATTAAGAACACGCTACAAGCCTGGTCAATGCAAACAACCGTTTCTTTTGAAATACTTGTACCAAGTCATAATAATTGCGATTTTCCGTTCAATTCATCCGGCGTATAGTATCATAATTTTGTCTTTTTTAGAAAATAACGGGATTGATCATTCCTTTTCGGTAATTTCATCTGTTATGGTTTCTTCGAATTATAACTAATTAGTTTTTTTTTAGTTAACGCTTTACTCAAAGGCACCACGAATGGGTAACAAAATAAACATAAAATGCCGTTAAAGTGGAAGCAATGGGGACATTGTCAATCGGGGGAAATGCGTTATGACAAATAAATGGAAGAAGGAGGGACAGGAAAGGTCGGAAAACTGAGCCTACAACGGGGAATCGTAAGATCCTACTGTTGCTGAAACGGACATCAGTGTTTTAACGTTTTCATTTTATTCGTACGGCGCACCACCATCATTTTAGGTCAGATTTTTAGCATTTTAGTCTGACTAATATTTAAATAATTATTTCATCATTTAAATAATTATTTGGGGCACACAATCCATTCTGCGGAAACTAATCACAAGGTAGATAGCTATAACAGAGAAACTTAGGGGGTCCCTGTGGTCTTAATCGTCACAAGGAATTAATTCCGGTTATATAACCTACGCATGACTAATGACTACCTTTTTTGAACAGTTGGAAGATTTTACCAGCACAGCACCATTTGATGCTTTAAGTCAGCACATGCGAGATGGACGAAAACTTTGCAAAGAGATGAAAGACTACCTCCAACAAAGGTAAGAGCTGAAACGTTTTGCTCCAAGATGTCCTTATCATAAATTTAGCATGTAGATTTCTTTATTTGAAAGAAAAAAATGAAGACAAACACTGAGTACACAAAAATGCTGGTATACAAGAGACCGACCCAGCCGACGGTCTGTAACGTAACATACGTCCGCGTTCTTTTTTGTCAAAAATGCAAATAAGTCCAATGAAAATATAGGATATCGGTTGGCATAATTTAAATCGGTTTTGCTAACCACCAATCTTCAGCATTAACAAGAAACGTGACCGAGCCGCGCTGTGCACAAACTGAGATTTTTAGGTCCAGTACCACTTTTTTTTAACATAAACAATATTGGTTAATACGCACTGGTATTTATAGTATTTTTTTTCTTTTTTAAGGTTAACCGATTAAAACATGTAAAAGAAAAAGCTTTATGAGCATTCCATGATTAAGAGACTATGTCCATTTTCCTTCCTCTATTCTTTTATCAGATTTACTTTTATATTTTCTCCAGATCTAAGATAGAATCACAGTACGTCAAAGATCTCCAGAAATTAAACAAACAAGATTTTAACAAAGAAGATATTGGGTTTGTACAAATACATCAATTTATGATAGACAACTAAACCACATTCAATTAATCACCATTTTATTTTCACAAAGCTTAGAACCTAACTTAAATGACCAGCAAAAACATTTTTCTTATTATCAAGCTATTGGCTAGTTGTTAAAAACAAAATAATTATTTATTTTTTCCTACGATCATGCATACAAAAATAGTGTCGGTACAGGTCGGATCGACAATTGATTAACATTTAAGAATATGTTACGTTGAACCAGAGGAATCAATTCAGACTTTAAGCGTTCTTGTGCCAAAATGCATTAAAATGTTTGGGAGCGGGGCAAACAAAAATAGAGTAGGTCGGGTAGCAGGAAACAAGAATTTAATTTTTGCACAATTTAAGACATTGACTGGTTCTTTTCAGTTCAAACATGACCGACCAATCAATCAATACTTTTTAAAGACATATTACTTTCCAAATACTTAAAGTTAAAGCTTTATTGTAAAAATGAAAGCATATTCTTCCATTTTGCATGCATTTCCTTAGCATTCATTATAATTTCCCACTTAAGGTTGTTTTATGGTTATATTTCCTAACATTCACAATAATGTCTTGTTTTAATTTTCCTTAGCATTGATTATAATTACCTTAAAGGTGTAATGGATATATCACCGCAAAAATTTCTTATTTTTTGTAAATCAACGTTAACGTGCCACAACATGCGAATGTCCAGTTAAAAAGCAAAATTTCATTACTACATATAACTGTTTGTAACGTATCAATTTCAGAGCTCTAGAGTCTGCATGGAAGGATCTAAAAGTACAGACAGAAAATATTGCACATGTTCATGAACTTGCTGCAAGACAATTTCAGAATCTATCAAACGAGATCGCAACATTTAATGCAGAACAAAAGAAAATAACAACAGAGGTATAAATTTATTTCGATCATTTTTATTAAAAACGCGGTTCGTGGTTCGAACTTCGTCAGGGGAGAAAATTTCATGAATCGATTTTTCGACTTTTGCTTGACACCATTTGTGAGAATGGTCTCAAGGAACGATGCTTGTCCTTCAAATTTCTTCCCCGCCTGCGACGGAAAAAAAGATTGGAGAGCAATACACCATGCAAGTCAAAGACCCCTTAATTTGTAGAGATTGCATGATTAGAGCACGCTCAACTTAAATATACTAGTATTTCAAAAGAGATCTTAATCTTTTATTATTATAAAGATGCGTAAGTTTTTAAGTAGACCAGATGCGAAGATGTGGAAAAAAAAGGGGTGATTATTCTTGACTTGCGTTTGCTTCCAAGTTGACGTCGTAGTAATGAAAATCGGTCTTGTTGTTCCCAGCGACTACGTTGACTTTTTGGCGCTCCTTATGGTACAGTTACGTTTCATGGCCATTGCTTTTAAACTTCCTTTGAAAGGGGTTTTGTTTAGTTAGAATACTGCGCTCAATTTAGCTGTTAAATATTAAATAAATTAATTTTAATTTTTATAGGAGAAATTTAACAAAAGAGCACAAATATTTTTTTTCAGCATGAAGATAAGGTATCAAAACTTCACAGTGCTGCAAAAAGTACCTATGCAAAAGTCAATAATGTAAGTAACCTAATTACGTATGGAGACTAGTTTGCAGGGACGAATTCATTTCATTAAAGGGAAGGGGCTTCGCATAAAATCAAAGGGGGATAAAAGGTTCACAGTTCACATTTCCTGAAAATCTGCAAGTAAAACAACAATAGTAGTACAAGTATTCTGAAGAAGACCAATTGATGTTTAAAAAATACAATGTAATCAACCACCCATCCGCAACCCGAAAAAAATAAAGAACACAAAACAGAACGATATTTTAAAAACTGTCATATTTGCCATTCGGTAAAACGTTACTTGGAGACACCGATTGTGTGGTTCATCCAATAAACTTCAGTCAAGTAAAGTCAAACATCTGTTTAAGGATAATGATCTTTATAAAGCTAAACTCTTATTGTTCCAGCAACATAGAGTTTATCTATCTAAATTTGAGGACAACGAAAAGGCCTCGCATGATTTGAAATATTCAGAGAATATGGTCACAGCCGTCACTCCTAAGGAAATGGACAAGGTTCGTAGAATAGTTATTGTAAATGCTTTTTGGCCGGATTTCACGGAGTGAAAAATCCGGGTAAGTCGGGCGGGCGTGCAGGCGGGGAAGAAATTTTCATAACAGTTTTCTCAGCATCTGCTAATTACAGCCACTATATGGACAACGAAAAGTCCTCACATGATTTGAAATATTCAGAGAAAATGGTCACAAGCGTCACTCCTCAGGAAATGGACAAGGTTCGTAGAGTAGTTATCAGTTTCTGCAAACAAATCAATGAGCACGAAAGGATAGTGACTGACATAAGCTTTTACTAATATTCATTACAAATCTCCACTGCTGGACTATATAGAAAATAATGAGATGTGGAATAAGTGTACGCGACACAGCCCACAATCAAGCGGCAATATAGAAAAATGGACAACCTCAATTGGCCCATGGTCTTAATAAAATGCATATAATTCAAATCCAATCATTATCCGCTCAAGTGTCAAAGTTTTCTCCCTAGCCCATATAGAGGTGATCTTATTCATCATTTTGTTTTCAGTTCGGCCGACTTTTGGTATAATAATGTTGTCTGCTCTTCATATTCATAATAGTATTTTGCATTTTCAACTTATGATAGATCGTCTCTGATGAGTCTTGAATAGATGACACGCGCTTTAAGGCTAAGTAAAATTTATTGTCTTGAACTTTGTTGTAATTTTTATTCCATACTTGTATGTAACCCAATAAAAAAATCATGGAGGAACGTCACCTTTACAGGAAATGACACCATTTTAGTTTTTTTAGCTCACCTTGCCGAAGGCAACGTGAGCTTTTGCCATCACTTAGCGTCCGTCGTCCGTCGTCTGTCGTCCGTCGTTCAACTTTTCAAAAATCTTCTTCTCTGAAACCGCTTGGCCAAATGTAATGAAACTTAGTAGGGTTGTTCTGTAGTATGTCTTCTACAAAACCGTCGTTCAAAATTTTGATTCGACAAAAAACATGGCCGCCATGGCTAAAAATAGAACATAGGGGTAAATTGCAGTTTTTTTGCAAATTACTCAAAAACCGTAACAGATATCAAAATTCTGGCACAAGGTAAAAGTGATCAGCACCTCAAGGTCTATTGCCCAGAAATTTTCAAGAAGATCCAACAACAGATGTAGGAGTTCTTGCCCTTTTTCTGGATTTTTTTTCAAAAAAATTACTTATTTAGCCCTATATCTTGAAAACTTTACAAGATATTTCAAAAATTTAAATTGCATATGACTAAGCACATCATGATCTACAAAAGTCGTAACAGAGTCAAAGTTGTAGGATCGTTCCTTTAGGAGTTATACCCCTTGGATTGTAAAAATTGACCATTTTCACAGTTTTTTGTTTAACTTTTCAAAAATCTTCTTCTCTGAAACTGCTTAGTCAAATGAAATGAAAGTTGGTAGGGTTGTTCAGTAGTATGTGGTCTACAAAATTATCGTTCGAAATTTTGATTTGACAAAAAACATGGTCGCCATGGCTAAAAATAGAACATACGGGTAAATTGCATTTTTTGCAAATTACTCAAAAACGGTAACAGATATTAAAATTCTATTTGGATAATAATGATCAGCACATAAAGATCTACCTGCCTTGAAGTTTTGAAGAAGATCTTACAATGGTTGTAGGAGTTATTGCCCATCTTCTTGTTTTTTCTTCAAATTTTGCTCTTTTAAGACTTATATCTTGAAAACAATAAAAGATATTTGAAAAATTTAAATTGCATATGGTTAAGCACATAAAGATCTAAAAATTATGTAATGGGGTCAAAGTTGTAAGACCTTTCTTGATAGGAGTTGTTTCCCTTAGAACATTAAAATTGATAAGTCCACAGAGTAGCAGTCCTTTGTTAAAATATCCAGCATATAAGTATCATCAAATACAAGGTGAGCGATTCAGGCTCCTGGGAGCCTCTAGTTATAAATAAAGTTTTCTTGTTTTTGGAATTGTTTCACAGTTTAGAGGGAATGACTGTCACATTTTTTTTTCTTCATTGGGGTATGTAAAAAAAGTTTTCACATTAAGTATTTATAATCCGCAACGTCATTCCTTAATTTCTTTTATTCAGCTAAGAACAAAGGCAGATAAAGCAAAAGACGAACTCGAAAAAGCAGGTACGTAAAGGAAACAAATATACATCTTCATTTATATAAAAATAAGAATAGATTAATTCAGAAACAAAATCACAGCATGCAACACATGTTATCAAGAATAAAAGATACAAAGGTGATGAATAGTAACATCTTAACATTGACGTTTGCGTTTCTCTATGTTTTCAAGCAAAAAGGGTCCCAAAGACCCAAATCTTATTTGTCTAACTTGTTATTTTGTTGCATACTAAAAGCAAGACGTGTAGGATCATTATCCCAGCCAAATGGACTGATATAACACTTTCTGGCTCAGGGTATGTCAATTATAAAGAAGCAAAGGTACCAATGGCGCATCCGAATGTCAAGTGTCCGAAAGGTTAGAGACAAAACCAGTAAACACCAACGAGAACTGGACATAAAAACAGAAAACATATACACAAAGACACGGGCACACAAAAACTACTGAAAATCAATTTACAACACGAACTCTTGTCGTAACGAGAGTGAAATCAGGTATAGTTAACTTTCCCTTTCTGTGTAGCAACATTCCGTCCGCTCCAGAATATGGAGTTTACGTATCACAATTGATTCGTTATTCCAGAGCATGTGGGGAGTACAACGACTTCCTTGATAGAGCTACACGGCTGACAAGCAAATTGTTAACACAGGGGTACGTTGCTCCCAGGTTGTTGTCATCACTCAAGAAATTTTACGGACGACATCATGTGCTTGTATGCAAATACGGGATTTCTATCTATCAGATGAGCACAGATGTTGGTTTGACATAGAGTTTTGTAATGTCATCCTTTCCGGATTTGACCAACACTTAATCGATCTTTGGCAACGTGACGGATGTGCTATAGCAAGCAGGAACTGCTTACTCTTCCGGAGCACCTGAGTTCACTCTCGTTTCGACTTGAGTTCGCGTTGCTGAATGCGGTTTTGTTGTTATGTGTGTGTGTTTTATGTTGTTATGTGGTTTGTTTTGTTGTGATGATTTTTTGTCTGCCGGTTTTGTCTTTGTCTTCACGGTTTTATGATACTGATTACCCCTTTGGTACACCTTTGCTTCTCTCCGGAAGAGTAAGCAGTCCCTGCTTGCTATAGCACACCCGTCGCGTTGCAAACATAAAACATCGTTGTTTAATACAATGTTTATTGTTGACAAAGTACACCAGGTAGAAACTTAATATGTCTTACTGTGAGAATACAAATACAGTTTAGTAGGAGGTAGTATCAAATAAATGTAAGTTTTATTCAACTTTCTAACAAATCACAAGGTTAAATTGTTTTAATATGCATGTTGGAATATTAATTTTATAGCGATAAAAAAAAATCCCACTTGTTTTTGTCTCGCCTGCGAAGCAGAGCGGGACATAGGTGTTACTTTACCGGCGGCGGCGGCGGCGACGGCGGCGTTAACTTTTTGGAAAGTTTTATGAGCACCTCCATATCTCAAGAACTATAGGTCCTGGGTTGATGAAACTTGGTATGCATATGCCCCAGTAGTAGCTTAGCACAGTTGCATCCCCATCTTTTGACCTTGACCTTGATTTTCCGGTTCAGTGACTTTGACAATTTTCAATACATATAATAGCAATGGAAAAGTTTTGCGAGCACCTCCATATCTCAAGAACTATAGGTCCTAGGTTGATGAAACTTGGTATGCATATGCCCCAGTAATAGCTTAGCTCAGTTGCATCCCCATCTTTTGACCTTGACCTTGATTTTTCGGTTGAGTGACTTTGACAATTTTCAATACATATAATAGCAATGGAAAAGTTTTGCGAGCACCTCCATATCTCAAGAACTATAGGTCCTAGGTTGATGAAACTTGGTATGCATATGCCCCAGTATTAGCTTACCACAGTTGCATCCCCATCTTTTGACCTTGACCTTGATTTTTCGGTTGAGTGACTTTGACAATTTTCAATACATATAATAGCAATGGAAAAGTTTTGCGAGCACCTCCATATCTCAAGAACTCTTGTTTTAGATAACTTATACAAAACATTAGTTAAACAAGTACAGGATGAGATGGCGTTATGGGAACAAGAAATGGGGACTCTATGTAATGTAAGTAAACAATTAATACAACATAGTATTAAACGAAGGTAAGAAAGCAAGTTAATGTTTTAAAGAAAAAAAAATAGCAATACCTCATTGGTCAATTCGTAGTAACGATAACGTAACCCTTTGCCTTACTCCGTTACTTTCAATGAGGGTAACGATTGACCTCAACGGAGCAAAACTATAAAATTTTCTTTTATACATTTTTACTTATCTGTTTGTATTTGTCATATGAAACAATGTCCTTGAGGATAAATTTAATATTTTGATTTAATTTCATTGAATACTAAATAATTAGACCTTCAAATGTTAATATGATAAAAGATAATGGTGTAAAATAGCATGAATTTAGCAAATAATGGAGGGTCAGAGTTATAAATCGTTTCTTTATGTTCGTATTCGAGCTCCACCAATTGTTTTTTTCTGTGCTCCGTTGAAAGTAATAGGTTGAATTCCCAAATAGAGGGTAACGTTATAAGTGTAAATCGATAAGGTACAGCTTTTTAAGTCAAAGAGTTCAGCGCTTAATTCAAGGTTAATATTACTCAAAATTTCTCCATTATTAGACTGTAGATTCTACAAATTAAATAATCTCAGAGGTTGAAAAAATGACTATATAAATTCTTAAATTTGCCGTTATATATACTCTTCAAAAAAGTTACACATAGATAGAAAATTCTCCATACGTTTAATGCTAATCGAAACAATTTCAAAACAATATTGCCGAGTTGTTCTGCAACCGATTTTCATGAAATAAAATCCAGTAAAAAAAAAACGAAATAAAGATTGTTTGATTAATTTAGACCAAAAGCTTAACTTCAATGGTTTTTAAGACATTGTGAGTAGAACACGACCAATGTTTTTACGGAACATTTTCCATTGATTAAAACGGGAAATTGATGCGTAAAATATACACTTGAGTTCTACTTGCAATATCTTAAAAAACAGCGAGGTTACGATTTTGCTTAAAAGTAAACAAATAAGATTCATTTATTTATCTTTTTATTGGTCTTTATTTCATAAAAATAGGACAATGGACGGCTTGGTGATATTGTTTTGAAATGGTGTGGGTTTGTATTAAACATATAGGAGTTTTTCTACCTATGCGTAACTTTGTTTGAAGAGTATATGATGACTAAAATGCCTTCTACTCCTTTTTGGCATTAGAGATTGATCATTTTTGTTCCGTACTTTATTTCCAGAAATTCCAAGGGCTGGAAGAAAAAAGAATCGATCATCTAAGAGACTACTTATGGAAATGTACCAATATAGATTCTCAGGCGAACGTAGATCATGATCAGGTAAATAATCTATGAGACTACTTATGAAAATGTACCAATATAGATCGATTCTCAAGCAAACGTTGATCATGATTAAGGAAATACTGCTTATGAAAATGTTCCAATACAGATTCTCAATTAAACCTTTATCATGAACAGGTTAACAATCTTAGACATTACTTATGGAAATGTAACAAATTAGATTCCCAAGGGTGCTTTGATCATTATTAGGTAATACTTACGAAAATGTGCCAATATAGATTCCCCAGCGAACGGTGATCATTATCAAGTAAATAATCATAGACACTACTTAAAGAAATGTACCAATATAGATTCGCAAGCGAACGTTGGGTTTGACCAGGTAGATAAATGTTACATTTTATCAATGGCAATAGCCCATAGAAATAGTCCGTCACTCTAAGGTGTACGTGAATCAAGTTCAATACATTTTACTTACACTTTATAGGTGAATCAATTCCAATATTTTTGTATTATTCATGAAGAAATAATGCAGTTGCTTTTTGTAAAATGTGGAGCATGGTACGTAAAAAAATTACCTGGGTCATTCGCGAGTTTCTAAGTGTGCTTATAGCAAATAGAGCTTAAGACGCCCACGGTAAAGTGTGTGCACATACAAATGGTTTTCATAAATACTTGTGTTTAGAAACGACAATTTGAATAACAAAATTAAACAACTAAATACAAAATATAACCCAAAGTGGTTTGCTTTTTTCAAAACTTGACAGAACGTACAA
The DNA here is from genome assembly GCA_963971305.1 of Arcuatula senhousia. NCBI lineage: Eukaryota > Metazoa > Mollusca > Bivalvia > Mytilida > Mytilidae > Arcuatula > Arcuatula senhousia. The sequence continues at coordinate 36,174,821 of OZ020308.1, forward strand.
TGTTTAAATGGTTTACAAAGACTAAAACTACGTGAAGTTTTGGTAAGGTTTGTTCATCCTCAGTGAGGCTTACAAGGGGTTAAAATAAATAAAACATTACAAAACATACACGTAATAGTACAAAAGAAGATTTTTGTCTTCAGAAGATATATTTGAAATATGCATAAACTATACTGGATGAAGTGTTTAATATAGCACTGCCACATATCAGGGTTTCTTCTTTTTTTTCCAGTGTTGTGAACATGTCCGAATGTCTTTAGAAAAATGTAACATTGATAGCGATATTGACCACTTCATTGACAAAAATAGAACAGGAAGCTCACGGCCGGGTAAGTGCAAGAATAAAAACATTACCAATACAAGAGTCTCAAAGAAATAAGAAAAATCTTACTAGTATTTTGACCAAAAGCCTGGAAAAATAAATAAAAGTTATTGTAGGTGTTAAGATTCTAAAGAAAATACGAAAACTCTGAACCACCGAGAAGCAAGCTAGATCTTAATTTAGATAAAATGTCATTTGCATACAACGTCCAATTTATAAAATGTCTGTACTAAGAACGTTTCTATATCCCACACCTTCTAAAACGACGTCATTTAACCATTTCTATACACTTTTTAGGATGCATAGCTGCCTATTTTAGTCTGAGAATATTTTCAACGTCTCGATTAAACAAAAACTTCATCCGATTTTCACGTTTTGAGAAAATCGGTTGGATATACTCGTTCCACAATATAGAATAAACACGGTCAGTAGATGAACACCTTAGCATCTCTGATATGTCATCACAAATAGGTTGTGTTTTGTGTAACTACCGGACCAAAAGATCGCAATGGAAGGAGGTTTGGCGTGCCTGAAAACCTGGTTTAACACATCATTTCTTTTGAAATGCCTGTACCAAGTCAGGACCGTTGCGATCTTCAATTTATCCGGTATGTCTTCCTTGTTTTGTCTCGTCTAATGGACATTTGAAATTGATTCTCCAAGTTCGGTTATTTTGTTATTACCTTTATAAATTTCATATTGGGCTTCAAAACTCATTTCAGCAAGAGTAGAGTACCGAGGACACGGTAAAACATCACCCAAGGTGAAAGACAGGGGCAGGTTACCGTCATTACCAAAACAAAGCGGCCATATTTATGCGGACATCAATGATATCTGATTCATTAGACCTAGAAGGTAAACATTTATTCACATAATATAATAATGAAAAATACATTTATTTCGCAACTTTCAACTTTCCCATAACGAATCATAAAACAAAACGACTTTACACATTGACTAGTTGTATTTGGGACATATTAAAAATTGTATTTACTTCACTGAATATATCATTTGATGTATGCGGCTGAACCATATCTAAGAAGTACTCTTCTTTATGTAACCAAAACTTTTTAAGGTAAACAACCTTTGAATATGATAAAAATACTAGACCAAGGATGACCCGTCAAAATATATGCTCTTAACAAGCCCGTACAACAATTATTCTCCAATCTTTTCAAGCTTAATTAAAGGAATAAAACAACAAAACAGAAAGGGCAGCTGAAAATTTTCCTTGTATGAAAAAAAAAGCAAAAAAGGAGACAGTCTAGACAAGTCTATCTTAGCTGTTCAAACTAGTGAACGTACTTATTTTGCAATTTGTCATAATTTATTTAATTTTAGCTTTGGCAAACTAAAAACTCCTTCTGAGTAGTTTTGAAAAAAATCCATTAATACACACGAACCAAATATTATGATTAGAGTTTTAAAGAGAAATCATTAATAATTTTAATCATATAATTTTCGTAAATTTGTCTTTATTATTTTCATACTTACTTTACTAACTTTGTTACTTTGTTGTTCTGTCCTCTTCGCCCTATGGTGAGGACCTCAGTCGTCTTTTGAAGCATTCCAAAGAAGGAACAGCGACGGTAGCGGATGGAAGCATGTTCCAATTGTTCACAACACGATTTGTAAAAAAGTTTTTACGAATGTCAGTTCTTGAATATTTTTTAGCAAGCTTGTAGTTGTGACCTCTGGTCTGTAATTCGCTTAGTTCAAACAGATTATTGACGTTAGACTTGTATTTATGGTTGATATACTTATAGGATTCACACATATCTTGTTCCCATCGTCTATGTTGTAAAGTTACTAAGTCGAGCGAATTGTTAGCTAGGTGAATGCACCTTCTTTGTACTTTTTCTAAGGATTCGATATAATTGAGTAAATATGGTGACCATGTAATTGATCCGTAGTCTAATATTGGACGCACAATTGATTTATACAAAATAGATATTTTCTCAGACGTTAAATTAGTGAAACATCTTTTGATTAAACCTAAACGTTGGTTTGCTTTCTTCACAACTTGTGAAATATGTTTTTCAGAGTGTAAGTCATTTGAAATAATAACACCCAAGTCTCTTTGACAGTCTTCTTCTAAAAGCGGAACACCGTTTAAACTGTATACAAAATCGTAACTTTTATGGATTCTTAAAACGATGCATTTTGCCTCATTGAAACGTAAAAGCCAAGTCATGGACCAAGCTGACAAAGTATTTAAGTCCTCTTGTAGAATTTGACAGTCCTCGACATTATTAATTTCTCGGTATAGTTTAGTATCATCAGCAAAAAGCTTAGCTGTTGAGCATACAAGGTCATATTAGCTAAAATATTCACTTAGAAATATTTACCTCGAATTGTAATAAATATAATAAATATTTATTATATTTTTCTAAAAATTTTTTTAATATATTATAATTATGAAGTTTAACATTGTTTTTTTTTGGTTAATTTATTTCAGATCTTAAAATGTGTTAACCATTCTCAACATTTAGACGCACGTGAGGTTTCTTTTAGGTGGATCTGTTATATGGTGAAAAAAAAATGCAGAATTCGTTTGAAATGGTACCATCTCCGAGTTGTTTGCTTAAATGTATTATATCTATGCAACGCCATAGCTGCCTTATGATGATGTGTTTCATTATGTGATGATACTTCTTCATTATGTGATGATACTTTGTCATTATGTGATGGTACTTTGTCATTATGTGATGGTACTTTGTCATTATGTGATGATACTTCTTCATTATGTGGTGATACTTTGTCATTATGTGATGATATTTTGTCATTATGTGATGATACTTTGTCATTATGTGATGGTACTTCTTCATTATGTGGTGATACTTTGTCATTATGTGATGGTACTTTGTCATTATGTGATGATACTTTGTCATTATGTGATGATACTTTGTCTTTATGAGATCAAAGTTTATTATTATGAACAGCGCTAAAAAATATTCTTTTCTTATGACAAATATTTTGTTCGACACGTAGTTTTTCTGTGTATCCCCCCCCCCAAAAAATAGTTTTCTAATGGTTTATTCTCGAATTTCAAATCCACAACCGATACATAATTTATTAAATATTTAAACTTTGTAAACAACATTTTTCTTCTTTAACGGCTTGCTGCACAAGTGCACGGGGTCAGATCGGAAAGTAAAGAGGCTGTTGTATTATGCTTTTTTTCGCGTATCAAAGTTGTATTATGCTAAATTATAAGCGTAAAAACTGCTTCTTTAACAAAAAGGTCAGGAATTAGAACGTAATTTTAATAATAATCTAGATGTTGAGAGCTGTTATTGCTGATAATTAAAAATCAAAGACTTTAAGGTAAGTTCTGAGATGCCTATTCGAACAAAAAATCTTTCCGGAAAGTGGACAATTTTTCCAAATAAGCCTGGAACTGATAAGTAAAGAGTGATTCGTGTCAAAGTACCAGTACCCCTATTTTCAAACAGCAAATCCTAGCCCAAGTTCGGCCAATAATGCTTATTCTTGCAAATAAGCAGCGCTTTTAGGCGTTATTAAGAAAAAACACACATCATGTATCGCATCTGGAATGCAAGGTAGTTCAAATAGATTGTTTAACGACATTTTCTATTATAAGCCAACATTGCATAAGTTATGTTTTGCTAAGACTATTGTGAGTATATTATGCTTCATTATTGTAATATACAAACAGAAAATTATATGGGTGTATCATTGATTTCCCCTTTTGTAATGATTTGGGGTTAAACCACTCGATAAATAGATGAAACACAACTGCTTTAGTTCACAAATATATAACGCCATTCCAAAATTATGCACCAGATCGAATTAAAAAAAAAGTACACATCTAACTTCTGTCACCAAAATTGTGAAATCATTCATGAAAAGCGATACAAACGTCAAATGGTATTGTATATAATAAAGGTAATAATCAAAATACCAAAGTTTGAGGTCCAAGAGAAAAGACAAAACGAGGAAGACAAACTCCCGTTGCTTGTTGTTTTCATCGAATGTTCAGCTTAGAATATCGGGCGTTCCTCCTGCACAAGCCTGGCAACCATTCAAGGGCCTCAAATAAGCCAACGGCCGTTAATCTTGCCGTCGGTCAAAAGCTCTTCAGAGCCTATGTTAATTGTTTGACTGTGTACACATCACTCATCTTTCAAATGTATGCTAAAATCTTAAACATCCAACAAAAATTGTCTCAGCTCCCTAGCTAAAACATGTAAAAATGTCTGTATATGTGTATTAACAATAGTTTTTGGTTGTTTATTCTATGCTATTTTAATGTCCATGCATGACCTGGCGGTCTTAGCAGGATGTACCGGCGGCATATCAAAGGATTTTAATTAAAGTCTCTATAATTCAAAAACGGATTGAAATACTTTTACTAAAATTTCAAAACATTTTATTTCTAACATTCTTTTACCGTTTGCATAATTTTTATGACATAGAATGTCCTTTGTGCACATTTAAGGTCCTTAGTGCACTAAGGAGTCCTCTGTGGTGTTTAGATGTACCCCCAAAACACCGCCTGAGAGATGATCGGCTAGTGATCGATATTGTGCACCAGCGCTTTAGACCTCTCGGCCACCTAGGCCCGAGTCTGAATATGGCTTAACATTTAACAGCTGCACCTATTATCACCTTCAAATTGTACAAATGCATATACAAGATGGCATTGCTATTTTTAGACGCATCAAAGGAGTGACGAAGTGTACAGATACATAAAGGATATGCCACAACGAAAGAGTACTAGTTGTGACCATATATATTTAAAAGATTTTAGAATTCTCAAACAGCTTCTTATACGTATAATCCTTAAAACAGAGTCTCGAATAAACTTGCAAAATTTCAATGATCAATAGCTGTCTAGATCTGAAGTTCAGAACAAAAAAAACCCAAAGTAAAGTAAAACTGACTTAGCGTCTAACAGCACGGATGAGGAACGAAATGATACAGAGCCGGATCGTTTCCGGCACCATGTATTTTACAGAGTGGAGTCTTGGAGTGGAGTTGTAGAGTGGAGTCTGGATTTTGGAGTTTAGAGTGAAAAATTATTTAAATTTGACACAGCTGTGCTATAAATATTTGTCATATATGCTGATTGGTTATAAACCTAGATCAGCTACAGCACCATTCACCTTTAGATAGATGATTTTCATCATTGGCAGGAATGTCTAGAGTTTTAAAACAAAAGAGTTTTATTCATAAAGTAAGATTTATGACCTATGAACCACATATGGTTTAAATAACTATGCAGTCACAGACATTAAACTTCACAATAAAGCTATTTACAGGTCATTGCCCTGTACAACCTGTCTTTAATGCATTGCTATTTTAAAACATGATCAAGCAATTGGAATCTTCTCAGTCAACATGCATTTACTATAACTCAAGACATAACAGGACAAACAAGCACTTTTTATTACATAATTCTGATTATTCTTGTTAAAAAATGGAGCCATGTCTAACTTCTTTTTTATCAGTCATCTTCACATTGTCAAAAAAGAAAGCAAATGACCAAGATCAAGTTTATGGATAACTGCATGGACATGCCATTAACTTTAATTAACTTTATTAAGTAATTCATTTTTGGCTTATAAAATCTATCAAGAATGAAAATGATTTAATGCTGATAGAATTGATAACATTTAGGCACAGAAACACAAACCTTTTAATAATCTGGCTCACAGACCATGATTAAATTACCAAATTGAATAAAACAGAAATATATAAAATTTCTAAATATTGTTTTAAAATTAACATGATTATTAAGAGGGGAGAATAATTATTATTAAACTCCAGACTCCAAACTCCAAACTCCAGACTCCAAACTCCACTCCAAGACTCCATTCTGTAAAATACATGGTGCCATCGTTTCCATAGCTGATCCGGCTTTAAATCCCTGAATGAGTGACTAGGGCATAATGGAAAATTTCTTAAGATGAAATAAATATGTTTACTACATGCAACAAAAATAATATGACATTGTTAAGAAATAAGCATTAAATACATGAAATAGCCGGTTAATAAATGTGTAGTTAACCTCAATATATTATCGCAATTATTAAAATTCTCTTCACAACAAAAGTATATTACCATCTGGTACAATACTTTATATCACTGAAGTTTGTAACTGTAGCGGCGTGAGAATGATTGTCTGACAGATAGAAAAACACAGACTGGACGAGATGCAAATGATATATGTATATTATGCAATAAAGTATTATATTTTTATTAACAGATTTTTTTTACAAACTATGCAAATCAGCGATTTCAGTTATCTCATGAACGTAATAAAACGACCACTGTGATAATCGCGGATTTTAAAGTTCAGCGGAATGCATGTACTATAGTTATTGCGCGATTCTTACTACATTAAAGATATTTGGTCATATTTGTCCGGACTTGATTCGAATTCAGAAGGGGGTCTTGGTCTATTTTTTTATATTGATAATTAAATATAATTATATATTGATGATTAGATTAGGTTATTCTTCTCTATTTGTAATTAAGGGATTTGTGTTATTCAAACAGATATATAAGTGTTTTATATTTAAGAATACACATGCAAAGTCATTTCAAAAGCCCTCATAAATGTATACATATCAACGTCGTTTTTAGGCCTGGGATTTTTTTGAAAAAAATTTCCTGGCCCGGATTTCACTGAAAAAAAATAATTTTGCCCAGACCTGGACTGAAAAAAATAATCTGACCTTGATTTTGGCCTATCGAAAAAAAATAAACTTTCCCACAATTTTTTTTTTTGCTCAGCATGTTTTTGAAAAAAATAATCCGGCCCGCAAAGCGGGTAAAAAAAAATTCCGGCTCGAGGAAAAGTCCCAGCTCCCCCCCCCCCCCCCCCCCGAAAATCAAATGGTTCGTGCCTGATACGAATATATTAAAAAGGATTACAGAAATGCAAAAATGGGGTGTGTGAACGAGAAACAAAGACAAAATTAAAAACATTATATTAGATTTGTCACAAATATATACTAAGGGCTTCAATGCGACAATTATTAAAAGACGTGTGCAGTGATAGCCCTTTTTTATTCAATCGAGAAAAAAAACCACAGGAACAGTATGTTTTTTGTAAACAGGTTTTATTCATCAATGTTAATTTTCTTTTAGTTAACAAATTAATTACAAATCCATTGTCTATTGCAAATGTTAAATAACTACCATGTGGAAAATTAGGGCGATTTCTATTATAACGCCACTGTGACCTTTTCAAGTGCATATCTCCTGACATGCCTGACCCGCCTTACCGTTTTGTTTTCTATCTACAGAAAATGAATTATAGGTATTTCATAATAATATGAATAGAAACATTGGCGTTTTAGCGGACAGACAGACGAACACTGTGAAAACAATTGGGCTTCAGCGTCCTCGATGCAGGGTGGAATATTTTTTATTCCATTGAAGTTACTATCCTGTTAAATGGCACACTTATTGCCGATCGCAACCTGCTGATGTTTTTGATGCGTGAAAAATGAGTACAGCCAAAACTGTTTATAAGTTTGATTTATAGTAATTGTTTTAGACTTGCTGCAAGTCCCTTTCTTTTTAAACATATTATTTTTAATTATTTCTCAATTAAAAATAATTGTTCTAGCAGGAACAAATTTACTGATTGCTGCAGGAGTTAGAATATGTTTCAGTCAGATTAATTACATGAATTAAGAGAATAAATAATACAGAGGGACTAGTAACCAAAAAATCAAAGATTACATGTAATATTTTTATGACTCTCAGTTTTCGTTGATCTCTTTCTTGTTTTGCATTTTCCCCGTACATGTACATGTGCGGCAAATTATCATAGTAGTAAAAGTAGAATTTTGGCTAAATCATGTAAATATTATAGTTAGTACTTTTATGTTCCATCGTATTTTATCAATATTATCAGAACATAAGTAATCTTCCCTTTTTGTTCTGTGCAGTATACATATGGTATAGAAGCCCCAAATTTGGTGGTATTGAATTGAAAATATATTCGGCTCGGCAATCAGCCAAAAACGGTTAACAAAACATTCTACGCTTAAAAACTTTGCTAATTTTATTACATTTATATCATTCAATATACCAATAAATTTTAATACTTTTTTTGTCGTTGAAATGTCCGATTGTAAAATTCAGAATTTTTAAAATACTGGGTTTCTTTTCTTGTACATTGTACTGCACATGGTCGATATCATCGATGCTGGATTTGGCTTTTCTGTTCGAACGATCATTTTGGGGTTTGTGTACTTTTCGTTCAATACTTTTTGTTTTTGACCTTTCAATGCTGGGTTATTCCTTGAAATATGTATATGCAGCCTAACCAAATTACCCGGTCTATACCGAATTATGTAACAATACATATAGTTAACAACATCCTTTTTCATGCATTAATGTTTTTCTGCACATGGTTTAATACAATTTATCTGTATCATAAAATAACCACATATATTCCAAAATTTATTGTTTTATTATTTAGTTATTGAATATATAACATGGTTGACTTTTGAAGTCAAGCATGATAAATAGATGTGGGTACATATGATAAAGCCATTTCCCATGTACTTTATGCATGTCATGATCGCGTGTCGACCGTCATTGATACTATTTAAAAAAACAGTAATATAAATAATAAAAGTAATTATTTTTTTAGCAGAAAATGTCTTCATTTGTTTAACTGTTTCTGTGCACAGAAATTATATTGAGAAAAAAATCGAATCATTCAACGTATAACATAGGGGAGATAACCGATTTTTTCATTCAAGACAACAATGTTTGTCTCCCCTCAATGGACACACCACTTAGTGTTAAAGTAATTTTCATGAGAACGTGGTGATATGTACAATGATATGTTATACTTTTTTAGAAAGATAAATGATTAATAGTTCGTCGAAGCTTAGTCCGAAGGGCCACAAACAATTTAGAAAGAAATAGTTTGAGGTTAAAGACAGAAATTGTGATATTTCACCATGTATTCGAAAATTTTTGTGTGTTCCTTTAAAATGAAAATTTTCTCTTGCTGGTAGTTTTGTTAAACACACTTGAGTCTTTAAAAAATTCTTAAAACAGTCATTTAAAAAGAGGTCGAAGATTGTTTTTAGCAAAGATTTCCTTATATTATTGTATACTGTAATTTACCAACCCTATATTACAAAACACAATAATATAAAAAAATACAAAATATTGTAATTTAAGCCTTATATTATTCCCTGCAATAATATTATCATTTGTTGTAATATTACGTGCTGCAGTAATATTACAACAAATAGTAAGTGCCTGGACTGATAACGTCAAAGTTGTCAGTCGGCCCTTTTTAAAAATAACATTTTGCACGGTTTGGCCTACAGAATGAAAACTATTGCTAAAAGAGAAAAGCTGTTGCTTGCTTAAATGTTCAGCTTATTAAGCTCTACAAAGTTATTCACAGGGTTGACATCAAGACCAGGTGAGCGATTCAGGCTTCTGGGAGCCTCTTGTTTCGTGTTGCAACAAATGATGCTTCTAAGAGAAGGATTTGTGACATGTATCACAATTCTGATGGTGACTTCTTAGCTAGCTGTATCTATGCCTTTTCAATCAAATTTCACATTGAAATGGAGCTTAACCGCCATGGCTTTCTAAATGGGCGGTTACATTTTGCTACTCATAAAAACCTCTACCACATACATCGCAAATATGAGTTGGCTTTTCTGTGTGGCGTTTAACATGAAGTTTTAGTGCCCCCTTTGACCACAGTACCTTATGACATCTATCACATTTATGTCCGTGGAGTTTATGAGTACCTTATGACATCTATCACATTTATGTCCGGGATGTTTATGGGCAGCAGCTTTATGCTTTGCTAACTGGTACTTTTAGCAAAATATTTACTACATGCCTGGCAAAATGTTGCAGCTCCTTGGGATCATGAGATTTTTTGTGCCTTTGGAGGGTGCTTTTGTGTTTGAAACCGCCACAAATCAATCCAGTAACATTTTTAAATTTTGTTTGCGCATTTATCTGCATCATATCACAATGAATTTCATGAAAATTAATTGATAGGTGCGGATAAGAAGGGGGTTACCCTCCTTGTCATCTAATAGTTCAATTTAAGTCTATATTTGCAAGGGCAAACCAAGAGTAAATCCAAATAAATTCTTATCAAATAGGAAGTGTAGTAGATCTATGTCACTAAAATTGTGTTAAAGTTAAAAAAAAACATTGAGGGGTTGTGGATAAGAGACAAGTAAGCTGGCAACCGGCTCCGTTCTGTTCAGATAAGTTTTTTTTCTTCAGATACTACATGTAGCGGGACATGGACAGACATCCCACTACATTTCTCGCAAGGGTATAACCATTCACCTTAAACTTTGCTGTAACGTTAAATATTTTATTTGTTCATTTTAATTTATATGGAATAAACGTCAAAATTGTGCCAAGGAATAATAATTTTGTATTGGTTTTCTACTACATACATTTTGAGCTTTTTTTGCATTACACATAGGATGTCTAAAACATAACATAACTTTATGTGGGTTAACAAACGCAAAATACAACAATATTGCTCTTATCAATAAAGTTAAAGCTTTATTTACGTAAACATAATGTTTTACTTGAAATGTATCACTCAAGCAAAACATACCATATAATAAAAGTTAAGAATATCGTATACATGCCTATTTAAGCCTGAAAACAGACTTACTTGAATCGTTTTGAACGCTCTTAGTCGGTTGTTGAAAACTGTGACGCGTTTCAACAAATTACCAGTGAAGGTACAATTTCAAATAAGTATATGTATTATACCAAGATATCCCTTTCTTACAATGGGCCAAATGATATTTGGATAAGTTTAAGCATTTGTGAGTTTATAACGGTTTAATAAAGTTGTCGTGTAAAAGATAGCATAATTCATGCGTATCATCAACTAAACTTAACCGGAAGTCGTAGAATTGAGCTTAATACAACAACCTCTTTACTTTCCGATCTGACCCCGTGAAGTGGTAAGCTTAGTCTGTATATTTGCGTTTGGTAAGATTTTTATTGTCTCCCTTGATATTTTTGATTATTTAATATTCCGATATTGTATCAAGCGGATTTACAAAACTTTACATATACTGTTTAGAAACATATTTTGATAATGACATATTAGAGTTATAGATTATTTGTTTACACATTTAAAGTTATTTTGCTATTTTAATCACGCAAATACACCTTCATATTTTTATATAAAGTTTTGAGGTTGGCTCAAGGTCGTTTTATAGTGATGTAATACACATCCACTCACTTTGGAATGCGATACATATTTTAAATAGGTTAAATGTATTATAACAGATCGCACCTGTTCTGTGTTACAAAAGAGCTATTAAAACATAATAAATTTACTATATTAATCTGTGATGTTGTTATACTATATTGATTGATTGTTACTTCTATATTTGATACTTGATTTGTTGTAAATTTCAGAGCCATGTAAAATTTGGTAATAAAACGATTGAACCCTACGCAGAGTTTCTTTACCCCCAGAAACAGCCCCTGCAACATTAATATATAATAAATTATATATATTGGTTATTGATTTGAAATTCGAGAAAGCGACCTTTTGGAAACGATTTTTTTGGGGGGGATACACAGAAAAACTACCTGTTGAACAAAATAAGAAATGACTATTTTTTTCAGCGCTGTTCATAATAATAAACTTTGATCTCATAAAGACGAAGTATCATCACATAATGACAAAGTATCATCACATAATGAAGAAGTATCATCACATAATGACAAAGTATCATCACATAATGAAGAAGTACCATCACATAATGACCAAGTATCATCACATAATGAAGAAGTACCATCACATAATGACAAAGTATCATCACATAATGACAAAGTACCATCACATAATGACAAAGTACCACCACATCATGACAAAGTACCATCATATAATGACAAAGTATCATCACATAATGAAACTCATCATCATAAGGCAGCTATGGCGTTCCATATATATCCATTGGGAAAATTTTTTAAGTATATATGGTGCATCTATAGTAGCTTTAACACTTATAATTTTGCTATGTGTAACCAAAAAGACACCTGTTATTTATAAGTATTTTGTAGTCACTGTGCCAGGTTTGCGATAACTCTGATTTGGATGATGAGTCTCCCACTATATACTTTTCTTGTCTTTTTGAAAGGAAAAAAAACAATTACTTCTTTTTTTTTCATAAACATTCCAACATAGTAAACTTAAACTAGTTGTTTTCATCGAATAATAGCAAGATTATTTAATAATTTGTGTATTTTTTACATGACTAACTTCCTTGGAATATATATTGTTTTAATTTTTGTATTCATACATTTGTTTATGTTTTATATTGTTTACAATTTTCTGTTTTTCATTTGCTGTTTTGTTTTAAAAACGTTACTCTTCAATAAGCCGAATGAGCTCATTCATGACAATGCTTACAATTGCCATGCTACTATTTTTGCTGTTGAATAGTTTAAATCATTTGTATCTTATTAGTTTATTATAAAGTTATATTATACAAAATAAATATTTGAAAATTTCTTGGTTTGTTTTGTATTCGTTAAAGTAATAAATGTGACTTTCTAACTACAAACATGTGCATGTAGTCTACATTTAAAATGTTTTTTTTTTCAAGTTTTGTATTCCCTCGTGCTGTACTTGTTCTTGTTCATGTTTACCGGTTTTGACGTTGCTCTTTTGGACTTTTGACACTAGAATGCCTCGTTGGTGCCTCTTTTGTTCCTACAGTTAAACAACATAATAATTTATTGGCGAACCATTGAATTTTAGCCATTTAAATTTTTCCTTGTCTTTGTACATCTTAAACTACACAAAGATATAAAACATAAGGTATAGCATCTTCTAGATATAAAATATGCAGATAATTTTATTTTGCGTGATTCAAATATGTTAAAATTGATATGGAGTAAATGAACAGAAGACCATTACACATATGTAAACCCCAACTGTATTTCATTTTTATACTCCACGCAACGAAGTTGCGAAGGGTATAATGTTTTTGACTGGTCCGTCCGTCAGTCCGTCAGTCTGTCCGGGATCAAAATTTTCGTAACATATATCTCAGCTATTATTAATTGTAGGCTTTGATATTTGGTATGTAGCTTCAGGTCGGGGTCCCATATGGTGGGATACGTTCTCAGTTCTGTCGATCATCTACTTCATGGTTAAGGAGCCGACTTAGACTTTTTTCACTTAATTTTCAGGGTTGAAAATTTTCTTCACTGATTTCTCAGCAACTATTAATTGTAGGTATTTGATATTTAGTATATAGCTTCAGACAGGGGTCCCCTATGGTGGGATTCGTTTTCAGGTCTGTCGATCTTCTACTTCCTGTTTAACGAGCTGACCTAGACTTTTTTCACTAATTTTCAGGGTTGAAAATTTTCGTTTAAGATTTTCTCAGCAACTATTAACTGTAGGCTTTTGTTATTTGGTATGTAGCTTCAGGTAGGAGACCCATATTGTGGGATACGTTTTCAGATCTGTCGATCAACTATTTCCTGTTTAACGAGCTGACATAGACTTTTTTTCACTAAATTTTCAGGGTTGAAAATGTCACAGATTTCTCAGCAACTATTTATCATAGTCTTGTGATATTTTGTACGTAGCTTTAGGAGTCCTTTTTTACATTTTCAGGTCTGTCACTCCTTTACTTCCTGTTTAACAAGCAGACTTTGATGAAAGACAACAACTCTGAAAATTTTTTATTATTCCTACCTTGAAATAAATAATCTCTGTCCACAATATGGACGCGTGGGGTATGTGAGCGTGCTTACTAAGGTTCTTTCATTATAAGCTGTAAGCTGTATGGCCGTTTCGGAATTTTATTTCTCACCATACATAGGAAACTAACAGTAAAAAAATGCATTAACCCAAATGAAATCCAAATAATTAATATTATCAAATATACTCTTCAAAAAAAGTTACGCATAGATAGAAAATTTCCCGTAGGTTTAATGCAAATCGAAACAATTTCAAAACATTATTGCCGAGCTGTTCTGCAACCGATTTTCACGAAATAAAATTCAGTAAAAAGAAAACAAAATAGAGATTGTTTGTTTAATTTTGTGTAAAATCGTAACGTCGCTGCTTTTTAAGATATTGCAAGTGGAACTCAAGTGTACATTTTACGATTCAATTTCCCGTTTAAATCAATGCAAAATGTTCCGTGAAAAACATTAGTCGTGTTCTACTCCCAATTTCTTAAAAACCATTGAAGTTATGATTTTGGTCTTAATTTATCAAACGATCTTCATTTTGTTTTCTTTTTACTGGATTTTATTTCGTGAAAATCGGCTGCAGAACAGCTCGGCAATTATGTTTTGAAATTGTTTTGATTTGCATTAAACCTATGGGGAATTTTCTATCTATGCGTAACTTTTTTTGCAGAGTATATATCTAAGAACAAACTACAATGGAAGGAGTTTAATCTAAGGTTTCAGAATTAACATCAATTAAGCATGATAAGTGAATAGCAATTAACAAAGTGTACACGTAAGATTAAATCTCTTGTACAAGTACACCATATTTAAAACAATAGAGTGCACACCTTAAACACGGGGAATTGTTCTACTAGTTTCACACGACATAATTTAAAGAGAAAGTCCAGTAAAATATCTATAAAAGGATATGGTTATACATAATTATAATATGATTAAGGCCCTGCCTTCTTAGCGAGCATCGAAAATCTATATACCTTTAAAAAATAAATCCATGTGCTCGACCGGCTAAGTTTAACTTAAAGAGGGAACTTTTAAAAAAGGAATTAAATAGTAGCAAAGTCTGATCCCATCCAACCCAAATCATATGCACTTGAGAAAAGTGTTGTTAAAATATCTGGGATCAATAACTACTCATTAAAAATTCATTTATTTGTGCAAATAATAAATCCTGTAACATTCTGGGACGACATTAAGCGGGGAAGAAATTATCCATTTTATGGATTACGTGACGTCATTTCCTTGTCAGAGTATTTCGCGCTTCTTCAGCAGACCAAAACAACATTCAGATTCTGTCAGTTTTTGTGAGATTTTCTGAGTGTTAGTGTTTTATTTGAAGCATTGGTAACAGAAGGTACATTAAGAAACCTGGCGGGAAAAAAAACGGTAAAGTAAAAATATCATGCAGGATTGAGGAAACTGAGTGAAACACCACAGGATGGGACTCTTCTTTCATTTTCAGGTAAGTACCTTTATTTATTATCATGAGTAGGTTTTATTCAGTAAATGCATGTATTTCTCTATCTTATTTTTTCTTACTTAGTAACAAAGCTTGGTCAGTATCATGCATTTGGTATGACTAGTCGCCAAAAGCTAGCTCGGTAATTTCCGGAAAATCGTATTTCAGCGGAAAAGACCGAATGGTGTTTAAATAAACATCTGTGTGTAAAAATAAACAAGAGGATGAATGAGGGTTTTATCACTGTTTTTTTAATTTCAATTTTTATATTTTTGAATAACAGATTATGATGTATTTTTTTATAAACCCAGAGGGTTGATTGTTTTACTTGCTCCTTGCCCTAATATTTTTTTCACTCCGTAAAAGTAAACCTGTTCCGGTTTTATCGACAGTATATTTCTGGCACATCTCAAAACATACACAATGCCGTAAGGCTCGCATCTGCGATGCTCGCTATAAAACCAACTGAAGCTATCTTTAATTTTTGTCCCCCGCCGCAACGCGTCGGAGGGACTTAGTAATGGTCTCCGTCCGTCCGTCCGTCACGTTTTTTGTGGGTGCAACTCCTCGGACACTACTGAACGGATGTTGCTGAAACTTAACACACTGATAGGGTACAATTAGTAGATGATCATCCCATATTTGAAATTTTCAAAATGGCCGCCGTTTCCATGGAAACAGGGAAGAAAGGTCAAAATATAGGACATTCAATATCTCGGTTACCTAGGTGCACAGGTTTCTGAAATTTTGTAGGCTGATAGAGCAAAAGGTACTATATAATAATATGAAAACAATTTTAAAGCGATATTTACGGTTTTTGAGTTATTTATGAATTTGTGATTTTTCAGTCCGAAAAATGGGACTTTGTCAAACGTTTTTGTGGGTGCAACTCCTTGGACACTACTGAATGGATGTTGCTGAAACTTTACACACTGATAGGGTACTATTAGTAAGTGATCATCCTATATTTGAAATTTTCAAAATGGCCGCCGTTTTCATGGAAACAGAGAAAGGTCAAAATATAGGACATCCAATATCTCGGTAACCTAGGTGCACAGGGTTCTGAAATTTTGTAGGCTGATAGAGCAAAAGGTACTCTATAATAATACAGAAAAAAATTTGAAACAAATATTTACAGTTTTCGAGTTATTTATGAATTTGTGATTTTCTGGTCCAAAAAAATAGGACTTTGTCATGTCAAACATTTTTGTGGGTGCAACTCCTCGGATACTACTGAACGGATGTTGCTGAAACTTTACACACTGATAGGGTACTGTTAGTAGGTGATCATCCCATATTTTGACAACCTTTTTTTAAAATGTTTCTCTCTCAGAGAATATATCGCTTGAATTGACATACCACACAACTTTTATGCGGCGGCGGGGGACACATGGCTACGCGTAGCAATCTTGTTATGATATGAATGGCCATTTCGTAGTTTTATTCCTCATCAGCAGCACTAAAACTCAAACAAAAAGTTTACTTGTGGTGTTATCTCTATTTATCTTTTTCCTTTCATGTTATATCGTAAAGAATGAATTGCCCTTAAGCTACCTTCGTATACATGATAAAAACGTACTTGAGTATGATAATGAAATTAACCTTGAAAATGGAGACCAAATGATGAAAGATAAATGATTCATCGAAGGATTTTGATTTATGGTTTATGCATGGTCATTGTTTAGTGTTTTTCCCGATAAACAATTAGTACAATTATTTCAATAAGTGTCATGATACAAGTTATTTGAATTATTAATGACCTTCTTTTACACACATATATTTATATCTAATGATTTTTCATATGTACATTAAGTTATGGATATTATTCTCTAGTATGCATATTCAATGATTTCTACTTGGCTATCTGACCAATCATACAAGACTAAAAGATAAGTGACAGATGAGCTTGGAGGTGAATTATAAAATAATTTCCCTGCAGACGAATTCTCAGTTAAAACAACGCTGATAACAGCTAGAGAATAAATCAGTAATTCACTTCAGTTTATTTATTTAAGTAGTCGGGCTACGCCCTCCTTTTAAATAAACATGAAGTGAATTACTAATACTAATTGTTTACTTCATACCTATCCCATACAGCCATTAAGACTCCGTATTATTTTAATTTTTGAAAACACCCGATTTTCAAAATAAGGAAAATGGCTGTACTCAGCACAATGCATCACATTTCACTGAGATGTGGTTAGATTCTTAATATTTTTAAAAATCGTTTGTTTGCATATCCACCTAACTTTGAGTACTTTCATTCGATACTTTGGATTTTGATCTTCCAATGTTATGGGAACATGTTTTTGTTTCAAATGCTGCTGAGGTCACTCCTTAAAAAATATATATATATATACAGCATGTTTTATACCCGTTTTGGTATTTGTATTTTGAAATGTTGATACCACTCAAACATCTGGAAGATATTGTTGCTGTAATAACAAATGCTAAGTCGTGATGAATAGGTATATTGTTTACCATAAAGAGAATGCTTATTCCAGGCAAAGTAGTTTATATCGTTTATGCCATAGGGTTTATGAAATTGTATGTATTTAATAAAAAGCAATACAAAATCGTCGTCGTTTTTCCAGTTTGAATTTGCATAAAAAGTGTGCATCAGAAAAAGCAGTTTAAGTGCCACAAATGAGTTTAAACTCACCCCATTTTTCGTAAAAGACATTCATTTTAAGTTCGGCTTGACCTTTTTGTTTTTCATTTGTTACCTCCTTCTTGAGAAATGTAAATCATTATTATCTACATTATATGAACTGTATTATTTTTCACTTTTGGCATGTGTTTTCCTATATTCGTCTCTAAAATATAATGCCGACCTGCTAGTTAAACATTTTTACCACCACCAGAGAAGAAAATGTGCTATTAATGACTAGAGTGACCCATAACTTGTTTAACGTTAGTAATTTGTTATATGTTCACCCGAATGAAGACCCCTGTCAGATATTCGTCACTTATTTTTCTTTATTTTAACATATATTAAAATGTTGATATTGTTTTATTAAATTATTAAATTTGTTAGTCTTAAGTTATAAGGGACCGAACATTTAACTTTAAAAAAGGGTGGTTTCTGGTCAAATTTTTCGAACACAGCACAGAAAAATATTTATAAATTTTAAATACATCGTATAATTATTTTTCATAATAAGCATTTTTTACATGGCAAAAATCCAAATTCAGAATATTTGTTTTCTTAACCTCTGATGCCAGATTATTTGTGTCATTACAAGCAGCTTCAGAATATTTTTAGAAAAAAAAATCAAGCACCTTTTTTTCTGGTTTATAGATGATCGTCCATGCAAGATGAAATATCTTAATGCAACAAAGTTTGATAGTTGTGTTATATCCTTAACAACAAGTACAGTCATAGCATACAATACAATATGATACGATGACATATATTTATTTATAAATGGAACAAATAATCAAATGTCATATAACAAGTGCAAAAAAACCTTGTATAAACAACTTTTTGAAAATCCAGTCACTGACCCAAATTCCAACCTTTATGACCGCTTTTGTTCTTTGTATCGGTTACAACCGCATATTCAAACCTGCTGGAGTTCCACATGAAAATAGTAAAGACAACCGTTCTTTTCTCTCACTTCCCTTTTTAAACAAAGGTTTGGATACCATTATATTAGGAAATATCCTACATCATAAATCTGTTACGGCACATATTCCTCCTAAGTATTCCAATCATCTCCTATACCTTTACTTCCACTGTTGCACCCAAGGTTTTCAATTACCATAAAAGTGTTGCGGGATTTCCAAATCAATGACCTCTAAGCAAATCCTCTAGAATGATCTTGTGAAAAGTCCCCATTGAATTAATGTCCCTCTGGCCACGTTATCACTGGTGACCTGAACATCGTGGAAAATAACTAACTTCGCAATGTTTTGGCTAAAGGACCAAACTATCGTGAGCCTAGAAGAATAAAGTAAAACCATAATTTTAAAACTATTATTGATTCAGTTGAAGACTATGCAAGAAAATGGGCCAAGAAAGAACAGGAGTAAGAAAATGTCGTTTCGTCGGAGTGGGTTAAAGCTGTGAGGTCATTGATTTTGAAAATAATCCTTTTTTGAAGGGCTCAATGAGCACTAAAGCAACATCCATTTATAACAACGCGGATGTTGCAGAAACACTGTCCACCTTACATGACAAATATGTTGTTGTACTTGCAGACAAAGCACCAAATAACATCATTATTGTGTGCAAGAAACACTAAATTGACTGCTTGACAGCTGAATTAGGGGTTGATTGTACCAGCAATAGCAGCACATACACAGCTACAACACTGTCTAAGGAGGGAATTATTGACAATCACAAGTCTGGCATTTCTTCCTTCGGGCTCTCTGTTGGTGCTGACAATAATGACATTCCATCCCTGTATTGAATTCCTAAATTACATAAAAATCCATACAAATAGCGCAACATTTCAGGGTCATAAAAATGTACCACTTAACCTCTTTCAGTTCTGTTGACTTCAATACTAACGGCAATAAAATCCGGCCTCAAGAAATATAACGATTGTTTTTATTCTAGAAGTGATGTCGATCAAGTATGCATCCTGAATAATTCGAAAGAACTATTGGAGATTCTTAACTCGAAATCAGTTCCATCTTGCAACAGCATCAAAAATTTCGATTTCTCCACTCTTTACACCTCCGTTTCGCATGAACAACTCAAATCACAATTGGCATAGCTGATTAAACACAAGTTTTTCAAAAAAGAATGGAAAACGCAGGTACAAATATTTGGTAGTCGATCACAGTAAGACTTACTTTGTCATCAATGAGTCAAAGAAAAAGAACAAATATATAAAAGACCAAATGGTTGACATGTTCAATTTTCTTATCGACAACATATTTGTTCAGTTTGGTGGACGTGTTTTTCAGCAAACAAAAGTGATTCCATTGGACACTAAATGTGCACCTTTGCTTGCTCATTTGTTTCTACAGTCATATGAAGCAGACTTCTTACAATCTCTTCTAGACAAAAAATATCGTAGACTACCTCTTCCTTTTAACCCCATGTTCCGTTATATTGATGATGTCCTTTCACTTAACAACTTGATTTGGTGACTTTCTCCATCTTATATACTAGTATCTCCAGGAACTTGAGATAAAGGACACAACGGATTCTAGGAAGTCTGCTTCATATTTAGATCTTCATCTCGAAATTGACTTTCAAGGAAGACTTTTGACAAAGCTCTATTTGCTTGTTTATTTGTTGTTTGTTTAATGTTCAGTCAACAATATTTCAGTCGTAATCAAGACAAGAACTACTTGAAACAAATTGAATTGTGTATACCCACCTAGGAAACAGCACCCATAATACACTGTAAAGAAGTAAACATAAATCTGATAGAACATTTCTCTCATAGTCAGTAGGATTGACAGTGTTTAACTTCAATAGCTTTGAATTTGGAATTTCCAAAACAGATCTAATCATTTTAAGTTGACTGTTCCATCTGGTTGCATTGTCAGATTGTAAACGTTTTTCATCTTCTAAAATCTCAGAGGCTGTTATAGATTTTCGAACATATTTCACTATAGTAGCAGCTTTACTTATTACATTCTTTAAATGTGAACTTGCCTCTTTGAGACCATCTTTTACTACAAGTTGTAATGTGTGGGCAAAGCACCGTCCATGTTTTGGCAAGTCATTGTCAGGGAAGTCGATATCAACAGATGTAAGATCATTGTCATCGTCATCATTCTCGTCTTCACTGTCACATGAAGTTTTGTCATCTGATGTTTCAACAGTATATCCAGGAAGACTGAAGTCAAAAGCTTTCGTCATATTGGAAGCATTATCAGTTATTATACTGGTGATTTTATTAGCAATGTTGTAAGAAGCAACTGCTTCTTCATACTCCTGGCGAATATTTTCTGCACAATGTGACCCCTTGAACCTTTTACATGTTATCATTATGGATTTCATGCACCAATCCAAAATATAATGGCCTGTTATTCCAAGAAACCCTTTCATCTGTCTATTTGACCACAGATCTATGGTAAGACATATGCTCTCAAGAGAATGCAACTGGTCCTTTAAACTAGACTGAATTTTTGTTGATTTTTGATACAAGAGTTTTGTAGACAAATGCTTTCTGCTAGGAATATGATATTGTGGATTTAAAGCTTCCATAAGATTTTTAAATTCAGTGTTTTCTATGGTCGAAAGAGGTATGAGGTTTCCTGCTATGAATGTAACTAATGCATCAGTAATTATTTGTTGACTTGGGTCATTTGACTGATATTTTTTAGTAGTTGAAGACTTTATATAGCTATCCATAGATGGCTGTGCTACAGATTGACTATCAGATTTAGATTTCAGGAAGATGTCCCTATGTTTTCTCTGTAAAATTAAAAAAAAACCAAATAGTAAAAAAATATTGACTGTGCCTATATTTGTTTTTATAACCGATTGTAGGGCTTGTATAAACATGTAGGTGACACATATTTTTATGTTTATTGCAATTAACAACTGTCATATCTTATGGCCTGAAGACACTTCTAATTCTTTTAATTAATTAAGGCTTCTCATTCATGTCCTTCAATTATAGAAATTTCTTTCTTGAAATCACAAAATTAATGGTGAAATATTTACATTAGGAAAACATATAATGTTATGTATATATAATTAGTCTCAAAATAACTTTTTTTATTTCACAATATTGATTTCAAAGTTGAAATTTGAATTTCTAAAAATTTAGTAGCTACATGTATGTTATTTAATATTTTATTCAAATTAATACGAAAAGACTAATATCTGTCCATATATTCTTTTTAATTCTTGCAATATCTTATTGAAATCAAGAAGCTTTTAACATAATTATTGTTAAATAAAAAAAAACAAAAGACTCACCTTCAAATGAGTAGCAAAATTGGATGTGCTTTTGATGTTTCCAGAAATGAAGGTGTCTGGACAATGTTTGCATTTTATTTTTATAATTCCAGAATCAGGTGGATTATTAGGAACTTCAAAATGTTTCCACACATAAGACATTATGCTCTCACAAACTTTTGATCAAGAATGAAATATTTATTTGAAAGTGAACAGTTTCATGAGTTTTATTCAATCTAAAATCTTTCACTGAAGGTTAATATGCCTAAGGGTCTAATCTTGGTAGACAAATTTGTGAATAATGAAAAGCAATCAATATTTCTAAAATGTTTTACTGCAAATCTACCCTACTAACAAATATTTGAATCAGTATTCAAATATTTCATATTTCATAATGTCATTTTATGAAGTTTAGAATTATAAGCAGGAAACCTCTCAGTCAGTCTGTAACAATTTCTTCAACAAAAACTTGGGAGTCTTAAAAAGAGTATCTTGAAATAGTTTTTGATAATGTAATCATAAGTAATCATAAAATAATCATGATTACAGCTCTTTTTCATTTTGTAATTGATTACATTACAATTAAAAGTAATCATAAAATGCATGATTACAGATTACTTGCGATTACATATCAAAATGTAATCAATTACAGGATGATTACGATTACAGATTACGATTACCCCATCCCTGTAATACAGACCCATGCATGTCATGCAAAAAAGGCCAATGTACGACCACAAACCGAAAGGAAAACAAACAAACTCACAAGACAGGCCAATGTACCCTCAACGCACCATAGGCCAATGTACCCAGAAAGCGACGAAATCTCTCCCCAAAAACTTCAAAACAATCTGGAACCCTTACCTATGGTGACCAACAATGAAGAACCCTAACCTGAAATGAGGTCATACTAGTTTGAACACTTACCTATGTGGGATATAGCCAACCCTTCCCCGATTTCACACAATCAACCCTTATCTGTCGAATATACAATAATGAATCCTGATTGGACCTACAAGACCAACGTGATGACTTCAACCTTCCAATTGTTGTGTAGCAACATGCCGTCCGCTCCTGCATATGGAGTCTTCTTATCACAGTTGATTCGTTACTCCAGAGCTTGCGGGAATTACATTGATTTCCTTTGCAGAGCGTCACCTATGACACATACATTGCTGACACAGGGTTATGTTGCTCCAAGGTTGCTGTCTTCACTCAAAAAATGTTACGGTAGACACAGTGCACTCGTAGACAGATATGGGATTTATATCTCTCAAATGAGTGCAGATGTTGGTACGTCGTAGAAATTTGTTATGTCTTCCTTTACCGGATTTGACCCACTAAATTGGAAATTAGCAACACGACGGGCGTGCTATAGCAGACAGGAACCGCGTACTCTTCCGGAGCACCTGAGTTCACTCTTGTTACGACTTGAGTTCGTGTTGTTGATTTCCGTTCAGTTGATTTTGTGTTTTTTGTTTCCTCGTGCTGTTTTTGTTCGTGTTTACCGGTTTCGTCGTTGCATGACCATTCGGACTTTTGACACTTGAATGCCCCATTGATGCCTCTTTGCTTCTCTCAAACATTTTTATTGAATTTTATCATTGAACATCACCATAAAATGAACAAGTTAACTGAAAATACCGAAATATTTTTAGAATATAACTAATTCAATACGCGTATTTTGACATTTTGCTTCTCAGACACTTGGCCCTTTTTATATTGTAATGCCTTTATTTAAAAGTAGAAAAAAACCAGTTTTTTTAAGACAGTGTTATTTCTGTAGTTTAAACTTAAACAAAAAATGAGGAAAAATGTTTTGACTGAAGTGTCAAGAGACCTTAAGGAGTGCGTTATCCTGACAAAGAAAATGTCGTCACATACACTAATATAATGCATCATTTAATGTACTTGTTAAAAGAATGTACACAAAGATGTGCAAATTATTTAACATATTTATTATTGTCTCAAGATAATTAAAATCAACATGAAAATTAAAATTATGCAAATTAAGACACGATTTTTAGCCCTGTTAAACGATAAGCTATGAAGATGGAGAAATGGCGATAGGCGATCATCAGTAAATCCTGGAATTTCAAGGTAATTTCGTTCGATTTTACCATACAAACTTTTAATTTTTAATGGGTTAATTCACTATTTAAAAAATATTTATTTGAATTAAAAAACAATATCTGAAAAAAATAACTGCATTTAAACTAGTAGTTATTTTTATTTGCAAACACGCCCTAACGTTTTATAGAATGTATTAAAAAATTCTGAAATTAAAATGAAGTTTTTATTGATATTTCAAAAAATGCTAACTTCAAACACAATCTCCATTGAATATTTAATTTACATATTTTATCTTCTTACATTTGATTGTTATTTCTAATTTCAAACAAAATCTTGTTTTGTTTCTTCAGTTTCAGAAAATAAATTTAAGCAATGAATACTTAACCAAAGATGAAGGAGCTAATATGGGTGTGCTTGGTTTTGGGTGTGGCTCAAGGTAAACACTATTATATCAGTCAGATTCAAAATAATGTGGTTTCATTATTATTCGTTGGGTATTAATTTTCGTGATTTTTGTGGTTGGTGTTGGTCCACGAAATGTGATACCCCATTAAAAGGGAATTTAACATTGATCAGTAAGCTGCAGACTTCAGAGTTACGAAATTAAAAATCCATGAACTTATCAAGTTTCATTAAAACCACAAAAATTGGTACCCACGAAAATAAATGAATCCACAGTAGTTTTTTAACATCAAAAGCTGTCAATGACTTTACTTCAATACACACTCATAGGTCATGACCACTATCACTTTTGTCAAATGTTTTAAAAGACACAAATTATAATATTTCGCCCGCTGTTTTTCAAGCTGAAGATTTCGAGTCACAGGTGATTAAATCATATGTTTGCTTCATTTTAATTTATGTTTGCATTGGCTTCACTCTCATTGATGTTCGGTCTTTCTGCGTTATTGTTCGGCTGGACCTTTTGCGATATTATTCACATCAATCGTAGTTTCAAAACAACATAAGAAAAAGAAACGTTTGAAGTGTTTTATTAGTTGCATATTATTTCAAGCCTTTGCAAATCGTCTATCAATAAGGTAGAAAAGTGAATAAAAATTAGTTATATTTGCATAATTACTAAAAACTGTTTGGAAAATTACATGAGATTGTAGATAGTTATTTTGAGAATTATAGCAACAAACCATATTTTTCTTTTTTCTTTGTAAAATAGGGTGCAAGGAAGCTGTTGATATTCTTTTTCTCGTCGACGGATCGAATGGTGTATCGTCTTCTGATTTTATGCAAGAAACGGCTTTCGTGTCAACTCAAACTATGGAATATCATATCGGTCAAAATGACGCAAGAATTGGAATTATCTCGTTTTCTGACACTGCATGGGACTATGTGAATTTTAAAGAATCTGAAAACGAGGAACAGTTTGCAAGTAGGGTTACAAGTGTGCAAAAACCAAAAGGAGATCTAATCATAAACAATGTTTTAAACGCTGCACACGAGTTTATCGAAAAGGAGGGACGAAAGGGATCGAGAAAAGTACTTGTTCTTGTAACTTCCGGTCGATCGAGAACAATGTGGGAGTCGTTTAGAAAAGCGCGCCAAATGAGGAGGGAGCATATTTTAATATATGCCATCGGAGTTGGTCATAAAATATCCCGAACTGAACTCATGGGTATTACAGGTGACATAAACAATGTAATTAATGTGGACACCTTTCATTCCCTGTTCTCGTTGTCATCAAAACTACATGAATTGATATGTCCAGGTGAGAAATGTAAGATAAATTGTGTAATTAAGTTACCTTTTAGTTTAAAACACGAAGACGTAAGATATGCATACATTAAACAAGAATATCTAATTATTTACATATATATGTCAATGAATATGCAAATATCAATTTAAGGTCCCAGTTACAAATTCAAATTAATTACATAATAGATATGTTTTATGAGTGAAAGGGAAAAAGATTGATAATTTAAATGGAACAATAGAACAAAGGTTGAATGAATAATAATTATTTTACTACCAAATCTCCAAAATTAATCAAGTGAAATATTTTTTTCAATACAAAGGTAAAGTACATTTTGTGCATCATTATGTAAGTATATAAAGTTTTTTTAGCATTGGTTTCCATCGGTTTCGTGGTCTTTTGGATACGAAGGAAATCGACACTCGTTCAAATTCTACTGAGAACTAAGTGTATTCTAGTATAATGAAAGAATGTTCCTAATTTTTTTCTTGCTCTTAGTGACAATTTTTGCACATTTCCGTCTAAAAATCACGATTGATACACAGGCAATTTTGCTAACGTTAATTTAACGTTAAAAATTAAAGTAAAATTAGTGTTAATCGAGCTTCGATTGTTAATTGGACGTTAAAGTTTAACATTTGACGTCGCATTATTCAACAGCAAAATTAATGTTAAAAAGTTTAACACTAAATAAACGTTAATGTTTAACACTACATTAACATTAAACAATTTAACGTTAGACTAACGTTAATTTAACATTCAATTAGTGTTACATTAATGTTAAATTAATGTTAATCGAGCTTAACGTTAATCTAACATTAAGACAAATTGCCTTTGTATACTTCTTTCAAAATAGGTTACAACAAATTACATTTGAACTTGTATCCGTTACAAGTGTTTTCTAGAGCAATATAATGAAAGAATGTCCATAAAGTTTTTGTCCCTTAAGTTATTTTTTATTGCTTTTGAACACTGTTTTTGAACATTTCCTTCTTAAAATAATTCAATAGTTATAAATTTCTTTCTAAATAGGTTACAACGAACCTTCAAGTTTGGTTATACAGAATGACCCATACCTGTTCAAAGCTAATGTTGAACTTTCCGTCATCAGCAATGCAATAAACAAAGGATTATCCCCACTTCTACCTCAAAGATACCATCTCATCGACAATTTTACCTACGCAAAAAACAATCCGAGACAGAGACTCAATAGCATCAAACCAAATACTGCAAATACTGCAAAGAAGTATCAAACAAAAGAGGACCCAAAGAAACCTAAACAAGATGGTTTAAAACCATTTTCTACGAAATCCACGAAAAAAGATATTGAGAGTGAACTAAAAGAAATAGTACAAAATACAATTAATGAGTATAGACAAAAACAGAAGAAAGTTGTGGTCAATTCTTTTTCGAATAACAGACAGATGACATCGCTTCCAAATCTACCGAGAAAGGATTCAAATAAAAATGACATCTCAAGAAGGCATGTTACCAGTTCATCGAAACAAAATGACAGACGTTTTGTTAAGAGTAGAATCAACAATTTAGATAATTTGTCTTTTAACCTAAAACAATACTCTTTGAAAAACCAAAAATTTGACAAAAATGAAATTCAAAATAAAGAATCTAAACTGAAGACGCAAGGAAGAAAAATGTTAAAATATGGCTTCATTGATGACTTTATTCATTCAGAAATAAGAGATAAACATATAAGGCAAAATGAAAAAGCACAGATAAAACAGGGCGTTCAAAAGGCAGACAGTTCAAAAACTCAAAAACCAAAATTCGAAAAATTTAAAAAGCCTGAAATTCTTAAACTACAGTTACAAACACTCGAGAAGCCTGAGACTCCTAAACTACAGCTACCAACAATTGAAAAGCCCGAACTTTCTAAACTACAGTTACCAACAATCGAGAAGCCTGAAATTCCTATACCACAGTTACCAACACTCATGGAGCCCAAAACTACTAAAGAACAGTTACAAAAAATCGATAAGCCTGAAATTCTTAAAGTACAGTTACCAAACATTGAAGAGCATCAAATTCCTAAAATACAGTTACCAAAATTCAAAAAGCCTATTTTTGTTATGAACGAAAAATCTATATGGGATAAATTAATACAACAACATGAGCCACAAGTGACATATCGAGTAGTTGATTCAAAAAAGAAAGACAATAAAACCCCTAAAGCAAATGAAGATATTCGAGTTACATATAGAAGTGACATTAACCAAGAGGTCCCACCGCCTCCTTCAATTTTTCAACAAAAATCTTCTGTAAGTTTAGATCAGATGATAGGACACACTAAAATTGACAAGGGCATTTTGTTTAATGCAAGAAGTTCATACATAGAAAACCAGAGCAAAGGACACAAACCAGCTGAAAATAAAGTCAAAACAAAGAACAGGATGAGAATAGCTGACTCTGAGGCAAATGATGGAAAATCAAATGATGGGCATCAAAGTAAAACCAAAGGTGCTGGACCAAGAAGGACTTCAAATGGTTCAAACAAATCTTCAGAATTAGGTGCTTTGAGGAAAACGCTAGAGTTATTGACAATGCTTAATAAAAATTTTAAGATAGTGACAACTACATCAACTCCTTTGACAACAACAGCACCTACAACAATAAAAACAACTACAAGTACCCCATCTACTACTACTTCTACTACAACTATTAGGCCACCTATAGCCGCACAAAGCAAAAGTCAACGGGATAAAAATACTGAAATTAGAAAAGGACGACCAGTGGATGAAACTATTGAGAAAGGAAATACAAAGGAGTATCTCAAGACTTTCAAATTTTCAAAAGATGTTAAAAAAGATGTAACGTTACTTTTAGACCTGTTAATGTTTGAACACGATAAAATGTTAAAACGAAAGAAGAAAAGAAAAGAACCGAAGAAAACCAAATCTGAGACTTCGACTACAGCAACTGAAGCTCCAAGGAATAAAACTACTCAAACTGTAACAACGACTCCAGCAGTGCTTTGGAAGAAAGTAAATTTTCAAGAAAATTTAACACCAACATTACAATCCTATGCTGTTCAAAGAAGTAGGGATACAGGAAAAGCTAGGTTTAAAGAAGATTGGAACTTTAGACGACCTGCTCATTTTCGTCCTGGAAGTGAGATAAAGCGTCAATATTTGTCTGAATCTTCTTTGGTTAAATCTGGAGATAAACAAACAGGTGTGTATGATTTTTATTCAATTTCCGTTGTTTTGTCTTCAAAGTGATACACATCGAAAAAATAGTAATTAAATATTTCTATATGGTCTCTCATGACAGAAATTCTTATAAAACAAAGTAAATCTAATGAAAAAAAGTCATTTAAAGATATTTTATGAAGCATTAAAATGGTCGGAAATGGGACTACTCATGGTTTTTCATTAGAATGAAATTTATAAATTTATAATTTTTTTAGAACTATTCAGCATGGAGATTATGATTTAATGCTTAATATTTATACATGTGTTTGAAAATTACCAAAAAGAGGTTCAATGGGTAAATGTATTTTCATGTATATTAAAATGCATTAAGGCAGGGGATATCGAAAATATTTCAAATATTCAAAACACAGCTTCGTATCTCCATAAATCTACCCGACACACAGATAACAGAAACAATCATAAACCTTTATTTTAGCATGTATGTTAAAAAAAAATCAAAAATAATAATTGCATCTAAACATGTTTTGGCTTTCTTAAATTTCTTATACCCAGCAAGAACCAACATACTCTTCATTTGGTCTGCATGTTACTTTCCCCCATCCTCTGGACATTAGGAAAAGTCATGACAATTCAATAGTTTTGTTTGCACATCAACTTGTTGTTAAATGTTTGGAGATAATATATTTTTAGTTTTTGAAAATTAATTAATTTGTTCCTTAAGGGGATACATTACGTTAAAAACGACGTTATGGTTAAAATTTACCTGTGAAACAGAAAAACGTCCATTGTCGATTTGAAACACAACGTCAATTTTACTTGAATAGCGCTGAACTTTAACACTATTGTTTATCTTTGATGTGAATAATTGTAAAAAGATGGTCCATGACCTATGACAAAATATATATCGTTGTTTTGAGAAAGATTTGGACTTTCTTGTGTTAGTTTTTGGTTGAAATGTAATGAAAAATTTTTGTTTTAATCAATGGAGAATAACAAAATTTGGAAAATATTTGATCTTTTCCCATTATTTCTATGTAAATTTCCCGCCAAAAACGATAGTTTCAAAGTGAAATAACTTGAAAAATCGACCCATGACCCACTATTTCAAATAGATATTTAAATGTGTCATGGTATTGCAATTCATTATGCAAATTTGTTTTGAAAAGTAAGATGGCCGACCAAAGTAACGTATCCCCTTAAAACGAGAATGAGTACAATTGCTAAACAGGAGTAATTCCTAACCAAAACCCTAAAGAGGCAACTGAAATAATTTAATTTTCATTAACTTTTAAATTTCGTTAGTTGTTATGTATTCAATATTTCAGTGACTGTGGCCCAGAGAGGTGTTTATTTTTATGCAGATTTTAAAAAAAGCATTTTAATGGCTTACTTAATCTGTTTCTAGATCAGGAAAATTGTAATTTACTACCATACAGAAAAGATTCTAGTTTCTATATAGAGAAAACAGAGAATAGGACAGTACTTCGCCCCTGTCCAGAAGGAACTGCTTTTGATATCCAGTCATGTGCCTGTACAATCATGACGATTGTTCGCAGCTTACAAGGTATAAATAAATAATCAAGTTACTAATGATCATATTCAAATTTGGCATTTTCAATATTTTTGGTAGAGCGCCTCTGATGAGTCTTGAATAGACGAAACGCGCGTCAGGCGTAGCAAAATTTA
Organism: Arcuatula senhousia; assembly: GCA_963971305.1. NCBI lineage: Eukaryota > Metazoa > Mollusca > Bivalvia > Mytilida > Mytilidae > Arcuatula > Arcuatula senhousia. The sequence continues at coordinate 36,205,838 of OZ020308.1, forward strand.
TTGTCTGGAACTTTGTTGTCATTTGTATTTCAAGTTTTGTTTAATGTTACTCACCCAGCTCGTTTCCATCTGTTATTTGAGTATAATTTCATTCCGATAAAGGACGACAAGTGAAAGTCTACCACAAACTTACATCATTCTGTGCTTACCTTAGAGATCGACATTCGGTATTTGAATACCGGTTCATGTATTCATTCCTTCATGAATCACAGTAATATCACCACCCTAGGTTTGCAATTTCTGTGTTCTTTGATTGAAACCATACTTACCTAAAACAATGATTTGAGTAAATGTAAAATTTCCAACACTGAGAGAATGAATTGATTGTTATGCTAAGATGTTAAAATGAACGCTTATCAAGAAAGCAAAGAATGTCCATGATTCCGCAAATTTTATGAGTTGAATGTTAAAAACTACTACTTATAAGTATTGTTCAACAGAAGTTCACGAAGCCTAGTTGTTCGAGTGGGCACATCACCTATAAACATCAAACAAAATTCACAGGAAAGGTTATCTATGTAGTAAATTTTCTAACCATTTTATGTTTAAGTTCAATGTGTAAGTCTACTATTCAATACAAACAGTTTTTATTTTTTGCCTAACTAACTAACTATGTAACTAACTAATTAACTAACCAATGTTTTCGTTATTTAATAACAGGTTGCTCTCCTGAGGTTTTGTTAGATTTTACATCAGATACAAAAGACAAATCAGGCAAAAATATTCATGTCGGCGCCGAAAACATTGAGCTTTCGAACGGATCAGCTGTGTTTAGAGACAAAGCCGACATAACAATATGGCGGTTTACTGGTTCCCATATAGGACGTCAACTAATGATACAAGTCCGCTTTAAAGCATTTAAGGATCCTGAACAGCGCCAGTTTGTTGTTAGCAATTGTAACTATGGGACAGACATTTCATTTGGAATAGAGATTGATAGAATTAATGGGGTTGTAATTTTTGTTTTGGATACTGAACCCCGTGAGAAAAAGGAGATTAAAATTCCATTTGATGTGAGTTACATTTTTTATTGTTATCAAAAACTTTAATGAAGAAAACAAAACGCAACAAAAGATGTAAAAGAGGCAACAGAAAGAAACGTCCTTATTTGAAGTTGAAAAATAGGGCATCTTATTGGACATTAAATGATACCCCGCCAAGATATTCAACAATAATTAAATATATTTGTTTAGTATACTGTATACACTATTCATATGTAAAGAGACAGAAAAGAAATGAGTTTTCTTTCTTAAACCAGAAAATTTCATCATTTTCAAATTTGGAAAATTTACAAGGTGGCAAATCTTCAATAATTTTATTCGGATCATCCTGAAAATTGATCATGACCTGTATTCAATGTACTTAACAGTTGTGCATTATATTTATATCATTAAAATCCACCCTTTGACGCGTTTTCAAGTTATCATTCGGAAACATTCGGGGGATGGACGGGTAGACGGACGGACTGATAGACACCGAAAAAAAAAACTGAGGGTATAACATATGATAATACCTCGCCACTTTGTGTGGCGTGGTATAAAATCCAAGATAAAACCTTAAAACCTTAAAATTATAATGTTATTGTATGCATCTGTCTAAATCTTTATCTATTTACTAGCTTGATAATTGGACAACAGCAATTTTTTTATATGATGGCATCAGCTTTACTGGCATTGTGAACGGTAAAAAACAGTCAACATCACTAGCAGGTACATACATCTTACTCTTTGCATTTTCATAGTACCTCTTGTCTAGTCATTATATGCTTTTTGAATTAAAAATAATACAAAATGAAAAAAATATATAAAGACTACGTTGACAAATGTTAAATGCTATAGAAAGCAGGAATCGCTTAGTCTTTCGGAGCACCTGAGTTCACTCTGAGTTGTTGGCGATGTTTACTGATCACCTTAGTTCACACTCATGTTTCACCTACCTTGCTTTCTATCTTACCCATTGAATAATCTAAGCAAGAGGCTGCATGGTCAATTGAAAGGGCTGTGATACAAAGTTTTCAGCAACACGACGGGTGTGCTATAGCAGGCAGGAACCGCTTACTCTTCCTAAGCACCTGAGTTCAGACGACTTGAGTTCGCGTTGTTGATTTCCGTTCGGTTGATTTTGTGTTTTGTGTTTCTTCGTGCTGTTCTTCTTCGTGTTTACCGATTTCGTCGTTGCCCTTTCGGACTTTTGACACTCGAATGCTCCATTGGTGCCTCTTTGCGTCTGTCATCCCCTTAATATGACAAACATTTAACTTAAATATAAAATATTATAAAACAATGAACGTATCGATCGATAATCTGTATACTGCGTACTAATCTACATGTATGTTACCTTTTTTGCAAGAAACTTCACAAAGGTTAGATAGCTTTTCACATGGGTTAATTAAATCCTGTAATTCACTCCGTGAATATCTAGAAATTTATTTAATTCGGAAATCGCGATATTTTATTTATATTTATATAATAATATTTATTCTGAACTTTTATCTAGGGGAACATGATATTAAAAAAAACAAGGATTGAAATCCGATTTAGTTAGTCCTTTGTCTCCAGGCAATCATACAAATTTATTTCAATCATTCTAAATTCACGATGTTTGCAAAAATGTTTAATGTATGGGTTCTGTTTTAGGCGATGTTGAAACTAGATCCAGTCCATTAAGAATAGGAGGATGTGGAGGAAAGGCTAATAAATTTACTGGAATGATCGATGAGGTATGAAATCGTTATTTAATAAATTTACTGGAATGATCGATGAGGTATGAAATCGTTATTTAATAAATTTACTGGAATGATCGATGAGGTATGAAATTGTTATTTAATAAATTTACTGGAATGATCGATGAGGTATGAAATCGTTATTTAATAAATTTACTGGAATGATCGATGAGGTATGAAATCGTTATTTAATAAATTTACTGGAATGATCGATGAGGTATGAAATCGTTATTTAATAAATTTACTGGAATGATCGATGAGGTATGAAATCGTTATTTACTGATGAATAGCAGTATAACTGTAAAAATCCACGAAAATCAAAACCAACCTTAATCAAACAAAAGCAAACCATAAAAACAAAGCAAAATATGTTATACAGCTTTGTTAAATCAATAAAATACAAACAGTACGCCGATTTTAAAGCGATCATAAATCTATATCTATAGATACAAATCTGTAAATGAAGTTTTGATAGAAATGACAAATTTGTAGAAGTCCAAAATCACGTGTATGTTAGGATGCTACAGACGTTAAAAGGTTATTTTGACTTTTTTTCATGAAAAAAAAATTAGCTTAGAGTATTAAACTTTTTTTTATACTTTCTGATAAGTTGTATCTGGGAAAAATGAAAACACCAAACTTTAAAGAATCATATGTACATGCAGATATAAGAAAGTTTTGTCCCTTTTTCATGTATTTTAGGTGCATTTTTTGCCGTTCAACATTTCCCTAAAAATGCTGATTTTCTCAATTTAATTGTTTTGTGGTTAATGCCAAAAATATCTAATCAATTGTTTTAGGAAATAAAAATGAATGACAAGTGAATATTTTTTCATGAGATGAATTTTTCCAACCCAACATCTATATTCAGAAAATCTAACCTGAATTCACCAACAATTTAGGGCCTTAGCGATTATTCCAAAACTTCTTGTTAAAAATTCATTATTTTTTACACAATTTTATGGCATGTATGGTGTACATATATTTTAAAAATTCATTGTCATTGTCCATAACTTTTGAATTATCTTAAAGTTATTTCCAAACGAGATTTCAACGAGACCAAAACCTGACCAGAACACATCCTTAACATTAACAATACATTGTTTATAGCATAAACTTAAAAGTACTAAAGTAGTTAACGTGCAATATGGTACATTATTTACAAAACGTTCAAAAATTGAATGCAAATATTCATATAAGATAACTGTTTTGTTAGATCTTAACTAGCTTAAAGACTTGAATCGGTTTATTTTCAGGTATCTATGTCGTTTTGTATCCCAAAGCAGAGAAGAGGGTAACGAGGATCATAATCTAAGCCTCTATATTTAAAAGGCCTAGTTACATCATAATTTGATAGATGTTTACAGATTATATTTCAAATGTTTGAATGAGGATTGACCGAATTTCTATTTCGTATTTGAGGTATCTCGAACCAGATCATGTTGCATCTCACTTTTCAGCATCATCGCCGTGTTGTTTTTACTAATATATTTATTGGCACCCAGTTTGGTTTTTTGTATTTAGAAGCCGGTGGCTGGACCACCCATTTTCGTGATCTAGAGTTCACCCGAGGTGGTTCTAAAAACCCATTCGTCATACTTGTCTGTTTGTCAGCTTTATGTTTTTAAAATTTGTATATGGTTTAAGTTCAAACTTATTTGAAATTCCAGGTTTCTTTCCTTTAAATGCACATAAGCGATATCCTCCGGCTTCCGAGTTCAAATGTTTGGTTAGATCACGTCTCTTTCGATATCTGGTTTTGCCTTCGAACTGTTTTGAATCAAACGCTACTGATGAGGGGTTACTCTTTACAACATAACGAAATTAAAAGTTTTATTGATACCAATCTTGGTTTAATGATTATGTATGCATGAATTAACTGTTTTTATTTTATTTTATTGAGATTCATTTATTTCAGACTATCATTCTGCAAATGATCTAAAAAGATTCTTGTGTATATTAGCAATATGTATAAATTATATAATCTATATTTAATATTTATAAAATAAAAGTTATATTGTGTTTTTGTCATAAATTTTCTATGGGTCGCCTTTTCACTGCCTTAGTTTATATTTAAATTACGTTTATCATATCGGTTTCTCCTGTCTTCAGGTTTCACACATATCATTATGTTTAAAAAAGTTTTGAATCTTAATATAACTGCATTTACACTAATAACTTGAATACAGGTTTGCAATCACACAACACATTCTTTTTACGAACGTCGTATAAACTGGTAAGCAAACTATACATGCGACACATAAAATGTATAAGAAGCTTTGCAAAGCAATGCAAATCAAATGAAAAGAAATACGATACAGCGCTTACGTCCAAAACTCGCAAGGATGACTTATTTATCGAAAATTTTCTACAAACAGTAGCGTTTAAACCATTTGTGATTAGATTGTGGATGAAAACCTTAAAAAAATACAGCTCGAAGACATGTCTGCTCGGGCAACATGAATGTATTCCAATCGTTAGAAAATTCTGTCAAAGGCAATTGAATCTTGAAGCAATTGAATTTGTAAGATAACATCCATGCAATTTGTTTAGCATTGATGCCATTAAATTATGCCATGACGGGAACACTTAAATATCTAACACAAAATTAATATTTGAAAAAATAAAGATGTCTGCATAAAATTTTGCAAAATTTTGAAAAAAATTAAGATCGACAAATCAGGGATAAATTTCAGTTTCATCAATAACGTTGAAAGCCATTCCGCATGGTCATATTAAAGGACGTTTTTGACATGGGATATCTCAATAATTAGTTCATATAAAAAATGCAAATGCGATTATATCATTGGAGCAAACGAACGAATGATATAAGATCTAACCTTTAAACAAGGGCAAACACTCCACGCACGTGTACATCCCTTTCTGAGAAACTGAAATAAAAACGCATTGTTCTATTCAGGTTTCTAGCTCAATATAGGACATATAAATTATCCTGGGTTATGCTATGCTTTTTTCTTTTTTGACATCTTATACAAATAATTATGAAGATGACCGTAAGGGTACTGTTCATATAAAAAAAAAACAAATGTATAGAAAAAACAGACATTTTCCAAACAGGAACTATCAGTTAATGTTTAAGAAAAAATAAAAAGACAAAAAAGGGAGTGATCGACATATAAAACTCGGAGATCGTAATGGTCCTGCCTTGTTACAAATAACCATCCATAGCCAATTGGTGGTAATAAATCGATTCTATATACAGGGGTAGGTACTTTCACGTCGCTGCAGACCTATATATAGGTATAGTCACGACGTTAAACTCCCCAGTCGGGGGTAGGTACTTATACTTGAACGAAATTTTAAAAACATTTTATATTTTGCCATAAGATTGTTTAATTCTGGATTAAACTTTATTCTATACTCGTATATAATGGGTCTAGTTACAAATCATTGAAAACTTACATGGGATTAAGTCATAATTATAACGTACAAAAGAATATCAAATGGTATACTGTAAATGGGGTTATTTTCGTTTAATTAGCAATCACAAGATTTTCGCAAAAATCCCCAACGTGAATGGCTGATTGTACAGATTACCAGAAGAAACGCGAATCAACCCCAACGAGAAAAGTTTACTTTACAAAAACGCAATAATATAATCCTGGTGAAGATGTCACGGTTAACGTTATTGCTTTTATACCCCGCCACACGAAGTGGCGATGTATTATGTCATACACTCAGTTCTATTCGGTGTCTGTCCGTCCGTCCGTCCGTCCCCCGAAGATTTCCGGATGATAACTTGAAAATGCGTGAAGGGATTCGAATTATATTTTGCACAACTGTTGAGTACAATAAAATACAGGTCAAGTTCAATTTTTCAGGATGATCCGAAAACAGTATTAAAGATTTGCAACTTTGTGAATTTCCCAATTTGAAGATGATGAAATTTGCTGACCTAAGAAAGATAACCCTTTTCTTTACTGTCTGCATATAAATGTATAGTATACACAGTATAGTATACAAATATATTTAACTTTTGATGAATGTTGTGACGGGAAGCACTATTTTTTAAAACTTGCTTACCTTTACCATTGCTATGTTTTGGAATGTCCATTTTAAATCAATAACACTGGTGCTTCAACCCACTAAAGGTTAACTCATATACCATGTTAAGTGACAGATTTAACCCTCTAGTGATAAAGCTTTAAGCCTGTTTATCCAATAAATCCATTGAATTTATCAGGATGAATCAGATGAGCGCAGGAGTTGGTTTGTCTTATTTTAAGTAAAGTGTGATCCAAAATAAAGCGGTCGCTATCAACGTGGCGGATGGGCTATAGCATCCAGTAAATGATTATTCTGTCGGAGCAACTGAGTCTATTCTCGTTTCGACTTGAGTTTACTTTGCTGATTGAGGTTTGTCTATCATGTTATAAAATGATTATAACAATGCTGATTTCCAAGAAATCAAAATTGACAAGAAATAGTAGGACATGACATTCCATTATTATGTCAAAATACATTTGCTATTGAAACTGTTGATACCAAAAGCTTTTTATTTTTGTTTCGCAAATAACAATTTTGCATTATTTGACCTTCTATATTTAGTAATGAAGGGATGGCAGGATGAAATGATGATTTGGGTGCGACCCCGTATTATAAAGCATTAGTTACAATGTCGCTTGTTTGTTTCGGAAAAAATACCCATACTTTAACATGTCTCATACAAAACAAGGTTCTAAACTCACGAAAAACACAATTTTGACTAGCCACTTTTGTCTTTGTCAAGTCAACTACTTCATCATTTCTCACATACTAAAGGGCTCTTTTTTCTTCTGACACAAGTGCCTAACATGCACATAAACACATAACTAACACAATAACTAGGCATCGCTTTATAAAACGCTCCCCTAGATGTCTATAAAAAGATATGTTTTGAATTAACTACCAGTAATTTTAATGCGAATAATTTTAATCGTAGCAAACCCTATTGTCTGGAACTTTGTTGCTATTTCGATTTCTATTATAATTGCACCTTAAGTTTTAATGCATGTCTGTGTAATGAATGGAAACTTTTCCATGTTCTTTTATATATTATTTAATAAATAGCAAACATACAAGTTATTTTGTTTTTTCTTTGCTTGAATTTGGTTAAAAAGACTATCCCAGAATAGAGGTGAAAATAATTATAAAAAATTAGAACTAAGTCAAAATATGATACCGGAGAAATCGCAGCGTTGATATTTAGCAAAAATATAAATGAATTATAAACAATTTAAGAAAGGATATGGAATAAATGAATATGAGACCACAACACATATGTTAACTCTAACTGCAATTAATTTTATGAGCTGTATGGCCATTTCGGAAAATTACTCATCATCAGCAGCACTTTAACCCAAACAAAGGAAATCCAAAATTAAAAAGATGCTCAAAATGCATATAACCAAACGAAATCCAAATTTATATAGCTAAGGGCAAGAGTTTAACCTTGGGTTTTAGAATTTACATAAAACAGTAATATAAGTCAGATTTCGTTTGAATTTTTATAAATTGTATTCAACATTGATGAAACATAAAAGACACCATTACAGTTTAATTCAAACATAGAGATTATAACGCATAGTTTTCCATTTTAGGTCCCATAACATTCTGAGACTCCCATATTAAATCGAGGCGTCAGTCGATACCATAATATGGGTCGAAGAACTATATGGGTCCTGATATGAATACGAATACGAATCTTTATTGTCATAAAACTTTTATAGAGTTAGTGAAACATAAACATACACAAACATACAACTATCTAAAGCACACAATATTGAAACATCTGTGTCGTAATCTATTTATCACATCTTTTTCTACATAAGACTTTGTAATGCTCCAGAAAATATATAAAAATATTATTTATTTATAAGAAGAATTATTGTTTGATTGTCATAATAAATTATAATCCTTTCATGTTTGTTTCAGCTAAAAAGCGAGGTAAATGACGTCACAAATGAACGCAAGTCTTTGATATGGCCATATCAAGACCCCTAACAAGCACGCGAGGTCTTAATATGGCATAATATGTCCTTGGTCAAAATTTTACTTGAACACTTCCGCTGTTTCATTCGGGCTAATTCACGCTTACATGCGCAAACTGTATAATTAAAAGTTGATAAAGTCAAAGCACTAGTGATACTTACCTCGAAAAAAAAAATTATTAAAATAATTAAATTGTTTTATAATTATATGTGGCATGAGCAAGATTGAAAACAAAATCTTTACTTTCAATATGTATTTCTTATTATCTAAATACTTTATCATTATTACGAAGGGAACATATTGTATATAAAATAATGCTATTGAGTGTTGAAAACAGGATGTGTGACATAAAGTGCATAAAAATTAAACGCCCGAATTAAATATTAAGTAGAAATTAACACATTGTCATGGAACGATTAGTTAACAAAATACTTAAACAACTTTAATTTTTCATAGATTAAAAAAGAACGGCAAAAAGGTAAACTGATGGAAAATGCTTCTAAGATGATAAAAATTCTACTCTTTTGGGTTTACACTGAATAATATTGCTGATATTGTACGCCTTTTTGCAGTCTATGTGGAGTCTGAACCACATATACATTTGCTAAATAACGCATAGCATCGTCTAGATAAATATTTATTACATAAAGTTTAAGTATTTTTACATGTGCACTTGATCTGTTTTGCCGGGACATTTTCTTTGAGTTTTTAAGATTTCCCATATATAGCCAAATACAGTAAAAGTTAACAACAATGCCCAGTCATTTGGACTCCTCGTGCAAAGTAATTTCATTATTGTTGCTATAAAATCTACTCACTAATGTTTAAAGGGGAGGTTATTTAAATGGTAATTTATGCTTAATTTAAGGTACAACTCAAAGGAAAAATGAATACAGTAACACCTTATTTGTTATTTCTATGTGTAGTCAACGCTCTTAATAATAGACTAAATTAAGGCTAAAATATCAACCATTTTATTCAAAGGTTAATCACGAACCTTTCATCGTTTGAAACAAAAAATGTCTTATGCATACAACATTCAGTTCTCAACTTTTATTGTCTTTGACTTGCCTATTCGGCATTATTTAACATTTCCACTTTGTTTACAATTTGAGTGTTCAGCATTTTTCTGGTAATTATCTGAATATTGGTTATCAAGGTCTTCAACCTTTTCATTACTTGTCAATTGATTGTCATCCTTAACACCATCGTTTCCCTCCTTCTTGTTTCTATCAATCGTTTCCGCCCATTTGACTGTATGGCTTTCAACTTGTCTCTCCTTTTTTTCTCCATTTGTCTTTTCATTTCTGGCAATTTCTGTGGCTGCTATGTCATCCATTTGGTGTCTTATTGTCTCCCTTACAGCGTTTTCCGTCGACCTAGCTGCTTGGCCTTCCTTTTGGGCAACCGGCTCCTTTGTTTTCATCCCTTGTGCTACGCCTTTGTTCATCATAGGCCCATTCTGGTGAAGATACATCACTGGCCAGACCAAATAATTTATATAATCTCCACTTTTGGTAAATGGTGTCAGCCGTTCTTTGTTAAACTCCGATCCATATTGGTAAGAAAAATCGAGAACCATCGATGGATCTTGTACAGCCATATGTATGCATATTTCAGTGCATTTTTCCAAAAACCCTGTACCATGTTCTCCGACCTGACTCAAAAAATTGCTAAAGATTTCTTCCTTTTGAGTTTTCTAAAGAACAAAAGATAAAAAACTAATTTATGTTCCATTAAAAATAGATATTGTCAAACATTTCATATTACCTGGTGCTAAATGTACAGCCATATGTATGCATATTTCAGTGCATTTTTCCAAAAACCCTGTACCATGTTCTCCGACCTGACTCAAAAAATTGCTAAAGATTTCTTCCTTTTGAGTTTTCTAAAGAACAAAAGATAAAAAACTAATTTATGTTCCATTAAAAATAGATATTGTCAAACATTTCATATTACCTGGTGCTAAATGTACATTATACATTCTTAAAGATACCCGACCTATATAAAGCAATAGTTTGACATATCACTCTACATTAAATTATCCGTTTGAATTTCAAAATTGTCTAAAGCCTATGGTTCCTCCTATCCCAGACATAGATGGACAATCTTAGTTACAATTTGGTTCCCCATTTCGGTATTTTGGTTTCATTGTTCTAGTATGCTCTCCATGATCATATAGTTTTTGGCTTTTTCAACATTTTTGGTAGAGCACCTCTGATGAGTCTTGAATAGACGAAACGCACGTTAGGCGTAGCAAATTTTAATCTCTGGAACTTTGTTGTCATTTTGATCACACCGCGATATAATTACAATTAATCTGTATGGAGTATTTTAGTGAGTTATAAGATGACATATATATCTTAACGCAAACTTCTTTTGCTTTTGTTTTAATTTGTTATTTACAACTGAGTTCAAACGAATATTTTTTCAAATATAATGGCTGAAAATTTACCAATATGAGTTGGCTTGTTTGTCTTGACGCCGATTTTCTTAGTAATTCTTTAACAAATTTTATGTCTGGATCATGACCGTCTTTCCCACCAGTGTACTAAAAATGAAATAAAAAAATTAATATTCTTAATTTTTCATTCCAATAGGGCTAAACTAAATCATGTTGTATAAATTTGGTTTGTTTTATATAAGGCAACAAATTTAAACACCAACAACAACATACCATTTATTAGAGTTTAATACTTGCTTTCAAAGGTTGGATGCGTTTGCCACCGTATCGTATTTCACTTGCATGATAAATTGGAATTTCACTGCTACATATTACGAGATATTCAGTCCGAGTCCATAACGATAAAGTTTTGTCGCTCTTTTCTATCATTAACGGGTTATTTGGGTAAAAATTCCCGGTAACGTTACACTGAAGAAACAGCCATTGAAATTTAGACACTTATTTATATTATTGTGAACAGCTTACCATCAAACTATCAATAACACAAAAAGCCCCCCCCCCCGATGAAATATACATTTTCAATGTTGTGAATTATTGGCTTTCTTTTGCTCATATAGACTTCGTTTCTGCTCATATTGCATTATTGTAACGACGTATGTTTCTGTCCGTCGCCGTAAAAACAATTTCTTGCGTTGTATGAAACTTGATAAAAAATGTAATGCAAATACAGGTTACACATATATAACAATTTTTAAATGTTAATGGGGGATAGACAAAACTAGGTAACAATATTTTGAACAAAAAAAAATCGAACTGTGTTTTGGCGCCAAAACTGTTGTCTCTGTCTTTTTCATCTTAAAAAGCATGGTTTTATTTCTAGACATATTAAAAACAATATACATAAATAAGGAGTCTACTTACTTTTTGCTCAAGCATTTCGTCAGTGTATCCAAGTGCTTTCAGTACTTTTTTCTTTTGTTTACTCAACAATTCGTTGCATCTATCATAAATATTCTACAAAATCAGGAGGGAATTCAAAAAAGTACCGACCAAATTAGACAGTATAATACATCAATTTTCCATCTTAATACTTAAACATACATTTAACAAAAACAGTAACAAAGTAAAAAAGCTTAGTTAGAGAGCACACACAACCGCTGTGCCCCATAGAAAATGCACCGGGGATCAATTAACTGTTTATTGTCTAAGAAGATTCAAATCAAACGAAAAAGTTTTAACTTCGAAGTACACTTTAATTTAGCAATGAGCTTTAAACTAAAGAACACAAGCCAAATTTAATCATTTCATACAAAATCTAACCAAATGAAAAATATGAATCATAGTGAATGTATTAGTCATAGTTTTTTTCTAACATTTCATAGCAACCATAAATTCTAGGGTCATACAAATAAGTATCAAGAAAAAAATAATAAAAAAGTTTACTTTTAATATTCCAAGAATGTCTTGGATTTTTTTCTTTTCTGATTCTGATTCTGGAAGTGCATCCAACACATCGGTCCATGCATTGTCATATAATTCCCTTAACTGTTCACTTAGTTTCTCCGGTCTATTTGGATCACTGAGATCAGCAATTCCTGGATTGTTGTCCTTCATTTTCATTCCTGCCACCATACTCAGTCTAAAATCATTGAATCACAAGTAAAAATGCAAAATATCAAAGAAGTATAAACACTAGAAAGTCAAAAGCCAATAATATCGAGAAAAATGTACTCGTACCCTATACAATTATCACCCTAGTTGGAGTGTGACCCCGTGGTTTCTTTCCCCGAGGAAGTAAGGTCACCCGAGGGCTTGCCCCGAGGGTGACCTTACTTTTCGGGGGGGGGAAGAAATGCCGGGTCACATACCATCTAGGGTGATAACTGTTATATTATATCGAATATTTTAATGAAACTATTCAATATTACATTTAAAAAATATTTAGGAAATATTATAACCCTTTTCCATTAGAAAAACCCAGCCCATACAATGTTGAAAAACAAACATGGAACTCAAGTGCAAAATCTCACGAGAGGGTGACCTTACCATGCGACCCAACGATTACCGGTTGACCCAGCGAAATATCACATGCCACGTGACCGCGTCTTAGCGAATCACAATAAAGATTTTTATATGAGTACATAATATATTACTGTTCCCACATGCAGGATATCGACCAATTGCAATAAAAGGAAAAACGCCTAGTGTTTGAAACAATCTTAAATTCGGACAAACGGAAAGTTCAATAATAAAATAATATGATCATAATTGTGATTCAAGAACAATAACAGGGTAGAATACTAAAGAGTATTTTTATAAATTTTCTACGATATTCGCCACATACGTAATACATTAAAGTCAGCAGATTATACATTTCGTACATCATAGTAAATCTAAGATAAAATGCATAATTCATAAAAAATAATTTGACTTAGCAATATTGCTAGCTGAATTTAAATAAAAACAAAGAGGAACCCCCAAAGCCCAAATTATTGGTCCTATTCAAAGGAAGACTTGTTAGTTTTTTAACAGCCTCTATGTTTTTTCAACCCACCTTTGCAACAACGCGTCTTTTTCTTTCTTTATAGCATCAACATGTTGAGTAAGATATGACACCCTGAAAAGAAATAAAAAGGGCACGTAATTCGACATAATACATTATGAGTTAGATGATTTTAGGGGAAAATCTCTGAAAGGAATCAACCATGGGACTGAGATTTTTATTGAAGTTTTTTAGCTGCAGAACATTCAAAAAGCAAGAAATTTTCTTTATCTACCATATATCTACAATAAAATAATAAAAGCACGATTACTAAAACAAAATGTTTCTTACCTTGTTTTTTGTTCTGCAACCTCTTTCTTCTTGTCTTTGTACGCTATTTCGTATTTGGTACACCTATCAAGTAAAATTAAAATAATATGTACATATTTTTGATGACAATCTGATGAAAAAAACTTCGATTAAAAATCCATTAATTTATGGATTGACTGTTTCAATACTTACGATTTTTAACTTAACTGGAGGGTCAATGCCTAAACATCCATGACACATCCAGTCATATGGGCCATCGTCAATCCCACCACATCTTGCCTATATTACTTCACACCACTTCTGTCTCACCTCCAACTCCCTTCTCCGCCTTCCCCTTTAAGTTGTCCGTCCCCTCAAATTGTAGTTCAAACTGTTGACATCAAGATAATCCGACCCGTACAAAATGTTAAGGCGTAAACCAGCTAATTTTGAAACGGAAACCATGTGGTTTTCAGGCGTATTATTCAAATTCCCAAAGAAACATGGCGCATTTTGTGTAACCAAAGTTTACAGTTATGAAGCACATACATGTTATGTATTTAGAATTAGGTCGAATATTACGACTGGTTATTGTCTCATTTTACGCCCAGTTTTTGCAAGGCGTAAATTATTCATTTGCATATTACGTCTGGATTTTCGACCAGCTGGTCGATCTAATTTAAATGTTACGTGTCTGTTTCCGCCTCGTTTACGTGTCTTTTGACGCCTGGTTTGCCTATCCACACGTGAAAGCAAGTTACGCCAGGATCACTGATATTTTACGCCTGATAATAGATTTAAGGCAGAACATTTCAAAGTGCTTTGAAGTTGTCTTTAAACAGAATTAATGCCGAATCAAAGTACCTGATCCGTTGTTTTTCAATACATTGATGCTTTTCTATCCTTATTACATGTATGTGATTATTGAAAAAGACAACACAGTACCCAAAGAAAAAGGGAAAAAGGCCAAAACAATTCAATAAAACATTAATACTTATAAAATACCGGTTATTCAAGGGAATGTTTGGCAATTTCGATAACTTTGTTCTTACAAGTCTTCGTATTCAGCACATTTCTTGTCCTTTTCTCTGAACGCTTGCTCAAATTGACCACACCTTAAACAAAACAAATAAAGTTTGCTTAATTTGAATACATATTACAATGTTAAATTGCAATGACAAAAATTTTTGGCCTAAAACCTGAACTTCAAAAGGAGACTAAAAACGTAAATAGATAATCGTAATGTTTTGTTAAACGGTTGGTTATTTGCGACCAATTTAAATGAAACGATAAGAAGTAAAAAAAAAATTAAACAAAATAAGCCGACTCTAGCGAATACAAGCAAATTTCCATTGCATATTTGAAATGTGCATATTGGGGTTATTGCAGATAAAAATGTATAAGGAATGACATATATTACAAGATAAGTAACGGGGGTTCACGAAAAAAAAAATCCTACGCAGGTTGGTTAATGCACTTTTCCGGAAAATCGTCCGTTTCCCGACCCTTTCAAACATAAAAAATTAAAAATCAATTATAAAGTTAATTTATATCGAAATGAACGGGAATTGGATGTGTATTTAGAAAATATGTAAATGCGTTAAGATACTGCTCATATAGTACCATAAATAAGTATCCATGGCAACCATTTTGTCTGCAACATGACTTTTTTTCGGATTTGGAAACTGAAGTTCAGCACCCCGATAAGCACCATCGAATTGATTAAAAATCATTTATTTGGGTTTGTTTGTGATCAATTTATTTGGATTTAGGTGCTCATTGTTGATAATGTTAAGAATAATTTTAATTTTTCGACGAAAAGGGTAAATCAGAATGAGAAAAACTTAATATCAATTTTTGTTATAATTTTCAAAAATACAAAAGGATGAGCAGCACTTCTCAAATTCTATATTTTATGATCTATCATGTGGTGAAATTCTAAAACAATCGATGGCGATCTTCGGGGTGCTAAATCCGATTTAAGAAATGAGGTATCAAATTTCGTCTGATTTGCCAAATAAGGCAAAAGGGGCGGGACTTAATTTCCAATAGAAAATTCTTCTATTCGGGTTTTTCTAACTATTGAGTAATATTAATAAAATATAATGGTTTAGATAACTGTAAATAATTATGTCAGACTACATAAGACAATAAAACTACAAATAATTTATCAAATCTTTATGGTACAGGCATTT
Organism: Arcuatula senhousia; assembly: GCA_963971305.1. Taxonomy (NCBI): domain Eukaryota; kingdom Metazoa; phylum Mollusca; class Bivalvia; order Mytilida; family Mytilidae; genus Arcuatula; species Arcuatula senhousia. The sequence goes on from OZ020308.1 coordinate 36,221,941, forward strand.
TATTTTTCCAAGTATTCGTCTCAATAAGGGGGACAACTCTTGGAAACTTTTTATTAACTTTTGGTGGGACTAACGTCATTAACATCACTGTGTAATACAAAACCGTTGTATGGGTCTGATAGGGTCTGGAAAATGTTCCTTCTGATACCTTATACATTTATATGAAAAATCTTTCATGTTGGTCACATCTGATTGATGGCATTACAAAATATTTATGACAAACACCAATCTGTGCTGGTCAGGGTAATATAGATTTCGTAGTTGTCTACGAGCGAGTGATGTCTGCCGTAAAATGCTTTGAGTGAAGACAACATCCGAGTAGCATCCTTACTCTGTGTTAGCATTTTTTTTGGCACACACATGCGATTTGAAACTTCAAAATAGAAATTCAAATCTCTTGAACTTCTATAGAAATTGAAGCCACAGGTAAATCCTACTACCCCTCTCCCAATGTATCAAATTACAATAAATCTAGTGAAATCTAAAGAAGCATGGATTAAAATATCGACCTGTTATAAAAATTGATGCTAATTCAAATTTGATACATTCAATTATTTTTTAGGCCAGGACTAGTAATTAAATATAAATTAAAAATACAAGTGGTTAAACCAAGCTAGATGTGCAGTCTTTGCTTTTGTCGTTCAAAATTTACTCCAAGGAATACGCGAACCAGGTAATTTTGATTAACTCTGAAAAATAGTGTTCTTCTAGCCAATTGCATTTTCTCTATTCCAAATACATGTAGAAGCAAATCGAGTGAAAACCAAAAGAACTTAATCCCCTAAAAAACAATTAAATCAAAAAGAAACAAGTTCCTGTTAGTTCATTTACGTAACTCTAAGGCGAGAATTTATTTACGCTTCTGTTACGTTACTTCCGCGACGGGATAAATTCTGCAGTTTAGAATTTAGAAATAAAATAACAGGACCCGAAAAATCTAAATATAAAAAGTCATGACGGTGCTTGACTTGAAATAAAAAGGGGTTGGTGTTTTGTTTTGCCAAAACCTTTACAGAATTGAAAAGACTAAAAAAAATGTGAATGCCTTTTCAAAATAGAGAGGCAGAAAAAACATATATAGGTCTCCATAAAATCAATGATTCTCCCTAAATTAAACAAATTAAATCTTACTTAGTTTTATTTTCGGCGGCCTCTCTGGCTATGTTCTGGTATGCTTCATTGTACTGTTTACATCTGTGAATACATGGCAAAAATATTGTGAAATATTATTTTGTTTAATTATATATCATTAACCTATCGCATGAAAAATTTAAATCTATTTACAAATAAAAAAAATAAACAATGCAAACCAATTTTGAAATTTAGTCTCTTATTGAAATAAAAAATATATATGCCGATTGTGACAGACAACCTGCTGTTAAAGTCCTTTTGACCTAAAAAAAACAATTGCTATGTCTTGGTATAAGTATGGAATCAAATGCATTAATTTGTTTAATCTTGGGCCAACACGAGACGACAAACAGCGACCAATATTAATGGTGACTTTAACGGCTATTGAAAGTCTTCCTTTGTGATTTTTTTATATTGCCTCTTGTTTTTGTTCCTTAATAGTTCGCATACACTTATCCTACATCTTATTTTCGTCTACTAAAACGAATAGTCTGAATCTTCTACAGAATTTAATCAAATAAGAAGTGCAATATGTTGAACTACATATAATGACAAACAATCCTATAACATTTCAGCAACATCCGTTAAATTGTCTCACATAAGTTGTGTCCTATAGTCTAAAGTGGAAAAAGCCGATGGGACTTATACTTTCTATAAAATATGTCTATTCAATGTTTCCGTAAAATCAATTAAGCGGTTTCAGAGGTGTTTTGTCCTCACAAGTGTGACGGTTGTACGGACGGACACACGGTATTGTGGACAATACTTATGCAATGCGAAATAATTCATTTCAGACATTTCTCTCATCCCTATTGTTTTTCAGCAAACAATAGGGATTCCAATGGGCACTAATTGTGCACCTTTGCTTGCTGATTTGATTCTTCATTCATATGAAGCAGACTTCTTACAATCTCTTCTAGACAAAAAAGATCGTAGACTGGCTCTCTCTTTCAACCTCACGTTCCGTTATATTGATGATGTCCTTTCACTAAACAATTCTCGATTTGGTGACTTTCTCCATCTCATATATCCCCAGGAGCTTAAGATAAAGGACACAACGTATTCTAGGAAGTCTGCTTCATATTTAGAGCTACATCTCGAAATTGACTCTCAAGGAAGACTTTCAACAAGGCTCTATGACAAACGTGATGACTTCAACTTTCCAATCGTCAACTTTCCCTTCTTGTGTAGCAACATTCCGTCCGCTTCAGCTTATGGAGTTTACGTTTCTCAATAGAGCGTGCAGGACTTACATCGATTTCCTTAGCAGAGCGACACGTCTGACGCAAAAATTGCTCACAAAGGGTTATGTTGCTCCTTGGTTGCTGTCTTCACTCAAGATTTTACGAAAGACATCATGCACTTATAGACAAATATGGGATTTCGATCTAGATCTCTCAGATGAGTGCAGATGTTGGTTTGTCATAGGGTTTTGTTTTGTCTTCCTTTTCCGGATTTGACACGCTAAATGGACTATTGGCAACGCGACGGGTTTGATAGCAAGCAGGAACTGCTTACTCTTCTGGAGCACCTGAGTTCACTCTTGTTTCGACTGGAGTTTGCGTTGTTGATTGATTTTCAGTTATTTTGTGTTTCCATGTTTTACATGTTGTCTGTTTTGTCCCGTTCTTGTTTGTGTTTACTGGTTTTGACTCTGCCCTTTCGGACTTTTGACATTCGGATACTCCATTGGTACCTCTGCTTCTCAATACATTTCCTAACAAAGTTCAAATTGCTATCTTAGATTTCACTTAAGTATAGTATGAAACATGGCAGAATACAAGTTAACTTATCAACACTTCTATACAAATAACATGTATAAATTAATACCCACAATTTGGAAAGCTTTTCTTTTTCTTTCCTAAGTTCATTAAAAGCTCTTTCTAAAGCTTCATATTGCTGCCTGGACTTTGTTTCTGGCATTTCGCATATTCTACAAATAAGATTGATATGAAAGGTATTGTTTAATGGAAACATTCATACAGCCGTAATTATAAGTAGGTGAAACTCTTTAGACGATACAACTTTAACTTAAGCATTTTCAAATTATTTATCTACCATATAGAAGTCAACAACTACTTTCCGACACTGTTTGTTAATGAATTTATTCATAATGTAGAAGAATATCAGATGTTTACATTACAATCATTTACAGTTTAGTTTAAACTCTGTTTGCCGACTTCTAACACGTTGCATAACTTTTAAAATTACCTTGCTATGTCTTCAATATATTCTTTGTTGTATTGTTTATATTTTTCGTTCTCTTGTCTCAATTCGGCATTTTCCTTTTGGTTATTATCAAGTCTGTCAAAGAGTGAACACACGTTACACAAGTAATTATAGCTTTGAACAATTCATACATACAACCTTTACAAATGTTAAATTTCAAAATCATAATCATATACATGTAGTGTTTGGCCTATACAATATTGTTTTTTTTTCATTTTAATTTCTAAAATCCGAGATGGTTAGCGATGCTGGTTGAGTATTGATTCCCCGAGGTTAGCCAACTCCGGCAGCAACACTTTTGTTTGAAAACACATCAAAACAAGAAATTATCCATTTAAGAGGCTGTCAAAGCAAAACCCAGGCAATAGCTGGCACATGACAAATTTTGTTTTTCAAAAATTTTCATTGATTTCACAACAGGTTAACATTCATTTCCCAAAACAAATGCAGATTTTTTGGTTTAATGAAGTAATAACTTACATATGATTTATATAAAATGCATTGAAAATATTCAGAAAGAGGAGATAACTCTTGCTTTGTTCATGACCTTTAAGGCTGAATCACAAGTCATCCATGTCGCTTTCAAACGAATCCGGATGATTTTTGTTTTACATATTAGTCCAACAATACATTTGCTGTGATAAAATTCTTCATGTGCCAGATTCGGTAGGCTTTTGTCTGATTTTTACATGGACAGCCTCTTAAATTTTACAATTGTGTTAACACTAAGATTCTTCCTTACACAGGTTGATGATCTAAATATATGTTATAATTTGGTTTCCCAGCTCAGTATTTTGGGTTTTATTGTTCTATGCTCTCCTTAATCATATATATAGTGTTGTGCCTTTTCAATATTTTTGGTAGAGTGCCTCTGGTGAGTCTTGAATAGACGATATGCACTTTATTGGCTGAAACTTTGTTGTCATTTTAATTGCTAAGTTTTAAGGGTTTTTTTTGTTTACAAAGTGCATGAATAGCTTTTCCCATCTATTTTTTTTTTCATTTTTTCAGAAGCTTTTATTATATATTATATAACTAAATGCTGACACTTGATGTTTCTAACAATAAAGGTAAATAGAAAAGTTTACTGCTCTTTAATCCTTGAGTAATTTTAGTGTAAAACCGTTTAGTGTCTTTTTTTTTAATTAGGCCTATTAAAAAAAAGACTAATGTTTATGTAGTAACCTTTTTTGAAGTTCCAGTACAGCCTCGTGAAGGTTTTGGAAATCCACCCCATCATTTTGAGATTTTCTGAAAATAACACAATTCTGAAGATGTTATTCAAATGTTGATTGTAAAAACTTCATTCATGAAAAAAGAATACTTTTTATGAAGAGCTTAAAGGGAAAAGGTGTAACAATATAAATCAAAGACTGTATACTGTTTACACTGTAAATTCGTCCGTCCGTCCGTCCAAAATAATACCGGTATACTGTAAAAATATAAAGTACATCATGGTTTTCTAACATGCAAGTACATAAGATAGTGGTCTTATATTTTGTATGATTAGCTTTATCCTATAGTATACTGGTTTAATAAACTTTTTGTAGACTTTTGTGGAAAAATTAATAACATGAAAAGTATAATATACATACCTAAACATCACTTTTCCCCCTTGTGGTCCCTAATTTAGTAACGGAAAATATGGGGTTGCAATTCTAAATATTTCAATTTGCATCCACTGCTTGATAAGAATTAAATTGCAAAAAAAAAAAAAAAAAAAATCTGACCAGAAATAAAATGGAACATTTTTGCCCATTTAATGGCCATTAATTTCTTATTGAAAAAAGGGGGACCCCATAATCCCATCTATGGTGTTATGGTAAGACATATCATAACAATTGACCAACTAGAACCAAAGTTATTGTTGGACCAAATATAAAACTTTACCCATACTCGTAAGAGAGGGAGCTGTATTGCTATCACATTATCCATCTGTTTGCCCGTCCGTAACAAACTTTCGTAACATATTTCTCGGCTTCAATTGAAGGGATTGATTTCAAATTCAGTAAACAGCTTTAGCATGATACGTTGTACCGTGTCTTCCCTTTCTAGGTAAGTTACGCATCTACATCCTGTTTTTGAAAGCCGAGTTAAGACCTTTTAAGTACCAAAAATAGACAATGTTCCCTTACAGATTTCTCGGCTTCTATTAAAGGGATTTATTTCAAATTTGGTATAAAGCTTAACTGGCTTAAGCATGATGAGTTGTACCATGCCTTCCCTTTCCATGTCATTTCTGTCATCTACTATACCTGTTTTCTGAATGGTCGAGCGGGTGTATGACTTAATGCAACCGCTTGTTTGAATTTTTTGCCCTTTTATGGCCCCTAGTTTATAAACGAATAAAAGGGGGACCCCAAAATATAAAATTTCACAGCATTTGGTTAACCAGAATAAAAGTCATTGTGGGAACAAACAAGATTGCAACATTATTGGCCCCTTGAAGAAGGGGGAACCCATTAAATCAATGAACACGAATATGAAAAATGTTTATACAACAAATTCAATAACACTGAAACAAGTTAATTCTAATATCATAAACATGACATGCATATGATAATGGCATACACACAACTTGTTTATATCAAATTTAGTGTAGGAAAATACATTTCATCAATTGAGTAAGCTGATCATTGTACATGCTGTACATTTTTTACTTCGACAGATTTTCATTTTTATTTAATACACATAATAATAAAGGCCCGATGTTTTATGACACTTTCGGCACAGCCAATAAGTTGTTTTGAGTGGTGCTTTAAGTTCTGGTTATTTTAAATGATGCAAGTCCAAGCATCCGACACCACACGTCTGGCACAACCATTCTGCTACATCTTTTGTTTTCTGCCACTCTTTACATTTATGTTAAGACGTGATCCTCCAGCCTTGGAAGAAAAATGCATTCCCCCCATCAATGCAAGCATATTTTTAAGTTGTTGTATATTATCTAGAAAAGTAAGTGGGTGAGTCAGTGATTACTTACTTTTGAGTCAAAGCCCGCGATAGAATATATACCTTATGTATTACCTATGGGAAGAATTGAAATGCACAAGGAACCCCGTTAAAATCCTCGCGAGTAAGCGAGTCTTGTACATGTTGTATATCAACAATTTATTATGCTTTTTTTGGTGACATTTTATTTCTTTAAGTTTTTGAGTAACAATACAATGTACATGTAAATCCGGAGTAACTTTTTTTTGTACCCGAGATTCGGGAAACCATTCCCTTACCCAATACCTATTAAAAAGGCATACGAATATTCCTTTATCATGCGACTGTGCTAAATCTGATTTCAGATATGCTCCTTGTGATCATGTTGTTACCGGAGACCTTTCAATCGTCAATGACCCAGAGGTTATCAATTTCTTGAAAAAAGGACCAAAGTTTAGACCACCCATTAAAATTAATTGGAATTCCTGCCTAAAGTGTATCAAAACTTCCCTTCTCTCTTATTGCAAATCTTGGATCAGGAGAGAAGGGGCCGACTCAAAATCTCTAGACCGTTTTATTAATAAATTTATGGCAATTGTTCAACTCAGAATTAGCCAATTTCAAAATTCATTTGTAGATTTTAGGCCTAATACTTACCTTAATCGAATAAAGTCAAAAATCCGTTTACTTGGTTTGCGATACGTGTTTGTTCCCGATAAAGCAGCTAACAATGTCGTTGTGGTATGAAGAAAGTATTACCTTGAGGTTTTAATGCACGAAATAAAAAATTCGAACACTTTCGTTCCCGTGCATTCGACAGAATCAGGTATCATTGACGATCATATCATAGCGACCACAGCACTTCGAGTTGCCCCGACATACTTTAAGTTACCTACTATGTACTGGATACCTAAATTGCACAAAAATCCATATAAATCTCGTTTTATCTCTGCTTCAAGTAAGTGTTCTTTAACCCATATTTCCAAAGTTCTATCTCTTACTTTAACTACTATGAAGGAATTTATTATTCAATACTGTGAAAGGGTATTCGAAAACAGTGGAATTAATTATTTTTGGAGTGTAAAATATTCTCTTGATGTTTTGGACAAGCTTCGTGCATTTGAAAATACTTTTCATACCGTTGATAGTTACAATTTTTCTACTTTATATACTAACCTTCCACATAATCTGATTAAAAAGAAATTTGAATATTTGGTTAAATGGTGTTTTGACAAATCTAAAAGTGATTATATCTGTTCTAGAGTTTCAAAATCATTCAGTAAATCATTTTTTTAGTAACGAGACTCAAAAGAGTTACATTAACTGGACTGATGCAGAAACTATTACTGCTCTAAATTATTTGTTAGATAATATTTACATACGTTTTGGTAAACAAATTTATCGCCAAATTATTGGTATTCCTATGGGTACTAATTGTGCGCCACTTATAGCCGACCTTTTCCTATACTGTTATGAATCACAATTTATGGCTAAATTACAAAAAGACCCGAACAAACAGAACCTAATCGAAACTTTCAATTATACTTTTAGATATTTAGATGACATTCTTGCACTCAACAATCCTTCATTTTCTAATTTTATTACAGATATCTATCCTTCTGAATTAACCTTGAACAAATCTTACGTCACCGGTGATAGATGTCCTTTTTTAGATTTAGATTTAAGTATTATTGACGGAAAATTACATACCAAAGTATATGATAAACGTGACGACTTTACCTTCCCTATTATAAATTTCCCTTTCCTTGAAGGAGATGTTCCACTAGCGCCGTCATACGGGGTTTACATTTCACAGTTAGTAAGATATGCTCGGATCTGCAGTTGTGTTTCTGATTTTAATAATAAAAACCGTTTTATTACTGAAAAATTATTAAAACAAGGTTATCGATACCACAAATTAGTAAAATCTTTTTCTAAATTCTTCCACAAGTATCGATCTCTTATTGAAAAAATTAATTGTACACGTCACTTTCTTATAGTGAAAGGAATGTCACATCCTGAATTTTATGGTAATGTTTTTTTATAAAGCTCGCAAATTTAAAAGCAATCCAATAGAAATGAAAAATTGGCTTCAAAATTTATTACGGAAAGGATATGAAATGAATATCTTGGTTAAATCTTTGAATTTAGTGTTTTTTGGCAGAAATATATATTGAAAACTTGATACTTGCTTTAAAACTTCCATAAACGTTTTTACTATTGTCATTTTTAAGCATTATAGCGATCAAGCGTGTCGGTTTTGTGTGATGACACTTCACTAAATCATTATTGTTTGAAGTGTTGTGTCGGATTTAAAATCAATACGTTTGATTTTTTTACATCAGTCGATTGATGATTCTCAGCTAGCTGTCAGTAACAGCGAGTGTTCTATAGAGAGTTCCTTTACCGTCCTTTTGTTTGTTCTTGTATTTTGTCTTAGGTTCTCTCTAGTAGAATTTGACTTTGATCGATTTGATTTTTATTGTGTGTTTAGTTTTTGTGTTTTGTCTAGGAATATTGATAGGGGAAGGTTGGGCCCAAAAAACTAATTTAACCCCGCCACATATTACATGTGCCTGTCCTAAGCCAGGAATCTTTGACAAAGCTTTCGTTTGTACTTGTCTTTTTGATGTTTTCTGTTCCTTGTTAAAGAAGGGGGTCTATCTGTGACTATTTCAGGGCTGGATTTGAATTATATGCATCTTATTTAGACCATGGGCCAATTGCAGAACCGCGAGCAGTGCCAAATGGCCTCGTTGAAGGCTGCTGGCAGTTGTCCATTGTGGTTTTTCTAAATTGCCGTTTAATTGTGGGCTGTGTAGCGTACACTTATTCCACATCTCTTTATTTTCTATACAATATGCATGTATTCTAGTAAATGTTACATATCTAATTAAAACAACCTATTATAAAAACTAGAGGCTCCCAGGAGCCTGAATCGCTCACCTGATTTCTTATGCCAAAGTTTGAATAAATTTCAAAAACTTTCAAGTATACAAAGTTGCAAAACAATCCTTTCAGTGGTTTCAGTGAAGATTTATGGAAATCAGTTTGAATTAATAGAAAAATACAGTTAAAAGGCAATAACTCCTATTTATAAGGACCTTTTGATGCTGAACATGAAAAGTTGCTTCAGATTTTCTCTATCTCTTATACTTTCGAGTTATAAGCCAAAAACAATGGTCTGACCCCCCTGTTCTATTTTTAGCAATGACGGCCATGTTGGTTGGATGACATGTATATTATTCACAAACTTGGTAGAGGACATCCTAAAGATCAAGTGTACTAAGTTTCAAGGCAATCCCTTTGGTGGTTTCAGAGAGGAAGATTTTTGAAAATCAGTTAAAATCAATGGAAAAAACAGTTAAAGGGAATTAACTCTTAAATGGCTGATCTGACAATTTTGACCCTTAAATCATTTTTGTAGATCTGAATGAGCTTAACAATTCTGCAATGTTAACTTTTCCTCTAGCTCTAACGGTTTACAAGATATTGTCCAAAAACTGTAAAAATGGTCAATTTGACGATTAATGGGCAATAACTCCTATAAGGAGTCGTTTCACAATTTTTACTCAATGGGGAGATTTGTAGAGCTTTTGATGCTGAACAAGGAAGGTTGCTTCAGATTTTCTCTATCTCTTATACTTTTTGAGTTATAAGCAAAAAACAATGGTCTGACCACCTGTTCTATTTTTAGCAATGGCGGCCATGTTGGTTGGTCGATGGGTATATAATTCACAAACTTTGTAGAGGACATCCTAAAGATCAAGTATACCAAGTATCAATGCAATCCCTTCTGTGGTTTCAGAGAAGAAGATTTTTGAAAATCAGTGTAAATTTATGGAAAAAACAGTTAAAGGGGAATAACTCTTAAACGGCTGATCTGACAATTTTGACCCTGAAATCATTTTGGTAGATCTCAATGGGCTTAACAATTCTGCAATGCTAATTTTTCCTCTAGCTATAACGGTTTTCAAGATATAGTCCAAAAACTGCAAAAATGGTCAATTTTGATGATTAAAGGGCAATAACTCCTATAAGGGGTGGTTTCACAACTTGGACTCAATGAAAAGATTTGTAGAGCTTTTGATGCTGAACAAGGAAGGTTGCTTCAGATTTTCTCTATCTCTTATACTTTTCGAATTATAAGCCAAAAACAATGGTCTGACCCCCCTGTTCTATTTTAAGCAACGGCGGCCATGTTGGTTTGTCGACATATATATAATTCACAAACTTGGTAGAGGACATCCTAAAAATCAAGTATACCAAGTTTCAATGCAATCCCTTCAGTGGTTTCAGAGAAGAAGATCTTTGAAGAAAAGTTAACGGACGGACGGACGACAGACGGACGACGGACGCTTAACGATGACAATAGCTCACATGACCCTTCGGGTCAAGTGAGCTAAAAACTATTATAAAACAAATGCAGGATATACCAGTGTTCTTTCTCTTGAACAGACAGCTTTGTATCCTGTCACGTCAACATTCACGACTCGGTCCATCGTAAAATGCAAACATCATACATATCAAATGCATATTTTCCAACGCTTCAAACATGTCAATCAAGGACATCGTCGGAAACCCACGGATAATTCCTACCTCCTAAATCACCATCTGCCTTCCCTATGTATGCTCCTTTAAACCACACGTAGAAAAGAAATCTTGCATATGGAAATCAACGGGGTAATCACCGGGGACATTGCATAATTTTTTTCTGATGCCTCCCTGTCCAAAACACTTGAAAAGCTAATTGGTAGCACATACTTTTCTCACCACTTGTATGTATCGAACGATAATCATCCTTTCCGTTCATCAAAATGAACGTGCCAAATTCTCAATCGTGTTTCGCGAAAAGGTTTCATATCTTTCACGCCTAACAAATTCGAAGTCGTAACACTCCATTGTTTACATTTATAACGATAAAAAGCACATGTTAATGTTATAGAAGCGATGATTTGATTGGCCCGATTGGCCTGAGGCATTAAATATTCATGACGAAGTTTATTATCTTCGTTGCCGATTGGTTGGTATCATCATCGTATCGGAAACATGAATATGTAAATACACAGTAAAACAATTATTTATAAATACGCAATATTCCGCACACGCGGAAATTATTTTACCTACCCACATTTAATTAATATTACGATATTTTGGTGCTCAATTTTAAGATATTCAATGTTATGGTATGTTAATACTAGTATGTTATAGAAACGTACATTATGAAAGAATCGCATAACTATTCATCGAATAAATTCTTATCGCGGAAGGTTAATTGAATATCATTAATTTGTAGTAATGAGTGAGGCCATCGCTTTTTCTAATCTGGTCCTATTTTGACCTATATTCCATTTCTACGAGAGTTTGCGAGGTGACAACGAGTTGTAACAGTTTGGCGCGCCTTCTTCCATTCATCTTATCTCCGACAAGACTGGGAAGCCGAAGACTTCCGAGTAAAAATACATATCATTCGTATGTTTGTATACAAACACACCCAATGAGTGTCATTTACTATGTACAAGCTCGGTAAAACATTGTGTTTGAAGTCTTTACATGTAAGTGTATTTATCAGATAAAGAATGCCAAAAATATGTTACAAACCTTTGTAATCCATCTTCAACTGTATCAACCTCCATACTAAAATAATTCAATATGTATTTACTTGAAACACAAAGTGTTTATAAATTGTATATTAATAAAATAATCGCTTGTAATATAATAAAAAGAACATAACAAGCGTTTTACCTTAATTTATCACATATAATATTTTGTGTAAAATACAACTCTTATAATATTTTAACTTAACAACCACAATGATGATCTGCAAATAGCCCCTATCTTGTTGCAATTGTATTCAAATAAAAGGTTTTGTATAATTCTTAAAATACTAAGTATCATAGATCTATGTATGTCGAATGCCTCTTAACAAGCTTTTAAAAAATAAATAATAAAAATTGATATTTCTTATGTCTACGTGTACAAATGTATCTTGCAAGTGAAAACCGCAAAAAATATCATGTAACTAGTGCCCAATTGCCACCAGAAAAAAAGTTCATGAGTATTTCAAAATATCTAGTTCAATAAATTATTTGAATGTGTAATATAAATAATATATAATAAAAACCTTTCTTCTTTATCTATAGAATCTTTGTCTGTAACTTGTACAGCACCTTTTTGCTCTTGGGTAGATGTTTCAGGAATAGGAACATTCGGCATTTCTTTGTTTTCATGTGTTTGGGTACTGGAAAATTTTCATTATTGAAACTATTGATTCTATTTTTTTTCTACTATGAAAACCCACACTTAACTCGGTTACCATCACAGTAAAATTTCTAAACAGTCTATCGTGTTTAGTCTTTTATTGGATGATGTTGTGTTAAAATCTTTCAATTTATTTCTATACTATTTGTGGGTTTTTTTTTTAATAACTCTGACATGTCTGACAAGAGATGTCGGATCTATATCCGAAAATTTGGAACAGTTTCTTTATCTTTTATTTTCTTCTTGTTTGTTATTATTCCATTGCAAGTTTGAAAGTTTATTATTTTTTTATCAATACACATTAGTTTGGGAAAAAGACCCGTTGCTAAACTTTTCTACATTTTTTTATCCACAGATCTGTATTGAAAAGTATTAAGATAGATGTGACGAAGCAGGTCTTCGTCGTATTATTTGTAGTATTTCTTACCTTTTATTTAGAGGGTCGGCTTTAACTGACTCATTGTGTTGTTTTGTCGAACCCCGTCTACCAAAATAGAAATTGAAATTCAGTTGTTACCGAATACTTCGAAGTTACATTAAAACTTTACCAGTATGATTCAAATGGACAAGATTTTAGAGCATTTATATGATTCAATTTACAATGGTATAAGAATCAAACTAGAAAATGTGTCTATTAGCTACAGGATGGCCTCTTTATTTTGAAATATCAATGTGTATTACCTGGGATATGGACTTTCACCAAGAAATGAATTATTTTTGTTCAGGCACAAAATATTGGTTACAGTGACCTAATTTCTGTTGGGTGGTGTCGTGTTACCAAGACCCATTTAGCAGTGAAATATCATAAACCCCTAACGTATAGTATCCAAGAAATTTTACCAAGATCTAAACATAAGTCGTTCAGGCATGAAATATGGGTAGATGAGACCTTATGTCTAGTGGATGGCGTCGTGTTACCAAGATTCATCTAGTAGTTAAATATCATAGACCCTCCAACATCTAGAATCCAAGTTATGGACCTTAACCAAGAACTTTACCAACATCATTCATGCATCAAATATGATCACAGTGACCTAATTTCTAGTGCGTGGTTTAGCCCTACACAACACCAATCTAGTGATGAAATGTTGTTGATCCCGAACATCTAGTATTCGAATAATGGACCTTATCCAAGAACAACCAAAGTGTTACGGACGTACGGACGGAGAAGGATAAAACTATATAGCTAATCCACATAGGTGGTCGGGCCATAAAAAAATAGAAATAATATAAAAAATATTTCTGAAAATGTGTTATCCGTGTAAGGGAGCGATCATTTTATTTATATTTTTTTGGGGGCGGCCTATTGTGAAATTTGAAAAAAGCAGCATGCAAAAAAATACAGGAAGCAAAAAAAGGTAGGACAGTGGTCTGAATTTAAAAAAGGCAGGATGGTGTTGTTAAACAAAAATACTAGTATTATTTGTATTTGAAAATAATAGAATGGCGCGCCAAAAGAAATTTATGCTTTTTTCAAAAATATAAAGGCAGGATGAAAAAAAATATCCATAGCCCTTTCCCCCCATAAAAACTAAATCGTTGTTATATAAAGCAAGCGCCGAACCGAGTTTTACCAACAAAGAATCCTTTGCGTATGTATTTTGCCAAAATGTTAAAAGTTTCGCTGATAAATAAAATAATTTACTCCAAGGTATAGTTCTTTGAAAGTCACAGAACATATCGAAAATTAAAACTCACCGCTAATGTTAATGATAAAAAATTATATTCTAAAGTTTTTGTTTTTGTAAAATACAGCTAAGATTGCTATTAACGTAAAATCAAATACGATTTTACTGGAAAACAAAATACACATCTACCGGACTGAGAAGTATGTCCTCGGACACACATTTTGTTTCAAAATAAGGGAAAACTGTCGTATAAATGTTTGAATTATATATACCTACCCGACATTTCGCAAAAACTTAATAAGACCGTGTCGACGGCCTTGAAATTCCAAGTATTGTGGTGTACTTTCATATTCTTCCTTGTCGTGGTCCGACAAGTCTGGAAATGTTTTAAGGTCAAGTGTTCCAAGTTCGTAATCATCTGTTAGCCTTGAGGCGATGAAGATGACACTGTTTCTATACAAATCGTTAATTTTCTCATTAAAATCTGTAAAAAAAAAGAAAAAGTGAAAGAAAGTCACCGGGGAGGGGGGACCATAAACTCCAAGTTTTTTTTAAGGGTACAGATGTGCGGCTCCAAAAATTTAAACCCGCCCAAGTCATATCTTAGCCTGCTTAAAAAAGACACCCATTCATATATTTTTATGCATTTAGAATTACATGGAATATGCTTAAATTTGACATATTTTATGATATTTTTTTTTCAAAATCAAAGTTTGAATGGTAAAAGTTACCAAATGCATTTAAAGTTTTGGTCACAAGGAGACAAAACGTGGACATTTATAGTAAGTATTTTCCATAGATTTATGACATTTGTGAAAAGTACACCTAAACTTGTCTTTGTCTTGACGGTTTTATGATACTGATTACCCCTTTGGTACAACTTTGCTTCTGAAATTTCCAGCCTTTTCACATACTTAACACCCCAAACAGATCGACGACCCCTTTTGAGCAGCATATATGTACCTATCTTTATAAAGGAAGCCCCCTCCACCCACCCCGTGAAGAAAGAGGTTTTTAGACATTATAAAAAAAAGATTTACGAAGACTTGTTAAAATAAATAATCTTAAAATAGAGAAAACGAGAATGATCATAAGTCGGGTGAATCCTAAAAAAAAACAGCCTTTATTGATGAAACGAAACAGAAAGTAAGTCATGTATTAAGTTCAGTAATAATAATTTGTTTTTTTTACAGCGACAAGACATAAAACAACTACAGTCCTAAAAAACTTTTTCAGTTCTTAATGTTTTTACAACTATCGATTTGAAAATTTTTCACAAACCTGCCATTTCCAAAGTGCTTTTAAACTTCCTGGTCAATTAATCTACAATAGATTTTTGAACTAATTGATCTATTTAACCAGATAGAGAGCGATACATTAAAGGTGTGTTTAAATGTAAAAAAAATAAATCTTATTTGATATTGAATTTAATGTACTTATGCAATTTAGGACTGAGAAGTATATATGTTGACATAGGTTTAATCCAATATGTAAAAAGAGTTACATTATCATCCGGATGTTTTTTATGTGGCCCGGAGTCGCAATTATGTCAAATCAATTTAATTAATCTACGATATTATTATTCTCACTGTCACACTAATTCTACGATTTTTTTACGCTTTATCAATGAGCCAATCACAAGAACGGTATGATTATAACACTGAATTCCTTTTGATCAAATAAAATTCAACACAAAATAAACAAAAATACAGAAGTGTATTATTAAAGCAAAGTCTTTAAAAATCAGAGTAATGGTCTAAACTTTGTGCAAACATTTCTAATGATAAAATGTGTAATTGCACTAAATATCTGTCTTATTGAACTCTGATAGAATAAGTAAAACACAACATTGTTGTAAGACACGATTTTAAAAATGAGGTGATCACCTCATTACCACCGACAGTCAAAAACTTAAACAACAAGATATGTCCCAAAGACATACATGGCACGATGTCCCATCTCGCGATTTGGGACAGACGGACAGACGGACTGACAAACAGACCCGAGCTATGGACCCACCTCAAAAATTCAAAATGGCGGACTTTCAAGATGGCTGCCATAATGTTTAACTGAAACGCGTTTAGCACTTAAAAAACTATGGTTAAATGTTTCTTAAAATTAGTTCAACAGTTTGAATTCCAGTTTTCAATAAAGTACCTTAAAATAAATGCAACAGTCGTTGAAGCCCCTGCGGAAACTCGAAAGCAGTATGTGACATTATTTACATGTACTTCCATTTAACGGAAACCCAAAACGAATATATTCAGTAAAAGACGAAGAAGGAAAACTCCTAACCATAAAGAAGAAATAACAAGGAAATGAAAAAAAAAGTAAGCGAAGTTTTGGATAGAACAAATTCATTACAACTACGATTTACACACCAACCTAGACATAAGCGCAGAGCATATTAAAAAACGGGAAATTTACTAAAATGGAATATAAAAAAAGAAGCCTCCTGGCTAGAAAAAGATTCGGTCTCGTCAGTTGATGTGTCTACATCTTTTTTCTTTTAGCCCATGAGGAAGGACTTGAAGTCCGAAAATTTTGTCATCTTTTATTGTTTTATAAATTTCAACCTTTTATTGTAATTTTTCTTATTTGGATTTTACCTTTTAAATGTGATTTAAGAGACCACCGAATCTAATTGCTTCACGTCTTTCTTGGATTTGCACCTCGAATTTGACCCAGGTGGTCATCTCAGTACAAAAATTTACGATAAACGAGACGATTTTAATTTTCAAATTATTAATTTTCCTAACCTGCAGAGCAATATACCTACTTCTCCTGCATACGGTGTTTATATTTCTCAACTTATTCGATATGCCAGAGCTTGCACACATTTCACAGATTTTTTTATCAGACACCGGTTTCTTCGTGACCGACTTTTGAAGCAGGGCTATAAGAAAATACGTCTCATACGATCACTAAAAAAATTCTTTCTTCGTTATCAGCCACTAGTAGAAAAGTTCAAAATTGAGTTAAAAGAAATAATAGTTAATTGTTTTAATTAGTGTTTGACTGGTCTGCTGTACTGAGATGATCACCTCAATATCCCTATTGTGTCTCACAACTATGTTGTGTTCTATGGTCATTACCGGATCCTAAGATCGCAATGGAAGAGGGAGGTTTGGCGCCATAAAACCTGGTTTAACCCACCATTTCGTTTGAAATGCCTGTACCAAGTCAGGACCATTGCGATCCACCAGTTCTCCGGTATGACTGATTCGTTTTTGTCATTTTCTCTGGACTATGAGATTGATCATTCAAGTTCGGTAGTTTTGTTATTACCTTTATTTACCTTCTAAACCTACATACTTGGTCTATGAGATTTGGTATAAGTGTACGCGACACAACCAACAATATAAACGACAATTTAAAACATCCACAATGGAAAACAGTCAGTTGCCTTCAATGTGACCAGTGGTCGCTGCTTGCTGTTTTTCAAGTGGCCCTGGATTGAAAATAAACTACAAATGATACAAGCCCAATCTTTAAGCGCAATGAAAGACCATCTTATTGACAAAAAATGTCTTTTTTCATGTTACATTTTAGAAAAAAACACAGCTAACAAAGTCCTAAATCATAACTTTTAATTATGAAAAGAAATTCGTTTGGAGATATTTCAGTGAATTATAAGTATGCTTGAGTTTTTCATCCTTATCGTCATTGTCCAAGCCCTATTTTAGAAATAGGAGAATGTAGGGATAAGGATGTTTTTTATATAGATACGTCCTTCATGGTAATTTTTCGCTGAAAATTATCATTTTTGTATTTTTTGCCCAGGAGTCGAGTGTAAATTTTAAACACGTGAGAACCATACATTGTAACGATCTGCAGCGACAAAATAAGTTGTTTTTATAAACTCTAGCCATTTCTACAGCTGACTTTATTCTCTGACTTTTCACAGGAACGTGGGGAATGACAATACACATAAAAAAAACAGCAATCTTACCAGAAAACTCCTCCTCATAATCATAACAGGAAATTCTTCGATCGGATCTTCTCGCATAAACTGGAGTTGTGATTACCAAGTTTTAAAGGTGGAAATTAATCTCAAATTAACAAGATGTCGTTAAAGAACCTCAAGAATACCAACAATAAATTGTTTATTGTTGATATTTATATTAATATAAAATATATAAATATAGAGTTTCCTGTCAGTTCAAGTTGTTAGTTGCTGAATACGCATTTAAGGGGAATAACTAGCGTGAAAATGTGCGATAAAATTATTAAAAAGAGATTTATGGGACAATTATCGTTTTCTTAAATATCTAAAAAAATAGTACCGGTAGAATGACCCCATGTGTTCATGGTACGTGTTAATCACAGAACTTAAACGTATGTTCTATAACCATTAGAGTAGCTTGCTCAACTCATGCTATTCCTGCTCTTCCGAATCACCTGAGTTCACTTTTGTTACGACTTGAGTTTTCGTTTTAGACTGCTGTTCAGTTTTTTGGTGTTTTTATACGAATGTATATTTATATGTAGTCTTATATTCGTTCTGTTATCGTTCGTGTATTCTGGTTTTGTCTTTGCACTTTCGAACGTTTGACCTTTGGATGCCACATTGGTACCTCTTTGCTTCTTTGAAATAATTCTATCACATGTTACTTTTACTTAAATTACTTTAAATGTCGTCAACGGCTTTTGCTTATGACGTCTTTTTTTACAATATCTGTACCTGGTGACAGTGACCTAGGTTTGTAAAGTCCAGTTGACGTTTGTGTACATTTTCTTTTTCATGTTGAATAATGGTTATTTGTTTGAAACAACTCTTTATGGTGGTGTAGTGGTTAACGCGTCGTGCTACTAACACCGAGGTTCTTGGTTCGATCCTCGTTAGGGATGTAAATTTCATGAACCAATTTTCCGATTCTCTCTTGACACCATTTGCGAGGATGGTCTCAAGAACCGATGCTAGTCCTTCGGAAGGGACGAAAAAAGGTTGTCCCGTGTATGGGATAGTAATACCCTATGCACGTTAAAAACCCCTTTGTAGAATTCGATAAGAGTAGGCTCAATGGGGCCGCTACAAAGGCCACGCTCGCAATCTGCTAGCTGGAGAGGGATTTATATAAGCATTAAGCTTGTTTCCCAATCCAGGGTAAATAAATATGTTTAAACTTCAATATAGTTGTACTTCAAAAACACACGAGTATTTATGAACGTTATGTACTATTTGAATTTAATATGGCTGTACGCCTCTTCAATATGTTAGTTGTTCTACATCCAGAAAGGAGTCTTTCTTTAAGGATTGGTTTGAATCGTGCTTGCATAACACTCTTTTTAAAGACATAGAACCTATCAATTTTGCAATTTTTTACATTGAATAAAAAGTACATATATTAAAAATATACTATCTAAAACTGACCTTTACCAACATAAAAACTCAATGTTTTGCAGTTTTCTATAAAATAATCTTATTTTAATTATTCGCTTTGATTCAGTATTGTCCAGCATAAATATTTACTTTTTGTAAACTGGGTACTGTTAAACTAAGAAACGAAATGTAACTAAACGAGGCGAAGAGAAAACGAAATCGGTAAATTAAGAAAAACGACTGGTGTCGGCTAAAATCGATTCAATTTTCCTTTTTACCAGTTTCGCTTGATTTCGTTTCCTTTCTAAATACAGATTTCGGTTGCTAATTTTACTGTTTACGTTTCCTTCTTTAACGATATCATTTTTGTGCAGCTCCGTTTCGTTTGGTTACCTTTTGTTTCTCAGTTAACCAGTACCCGCGAGTGTTTACATTCTATAATTAGTTTGTCCTCTTTTTTGACTCTGCGTTTTTTTCATCAGTTTTCCGTCGAAAAGAATACTTTCTGGCAGGTTTTTTGAAAATTTAACAGTTTCTTCAAAGGTTTTACAATGTATTCTTTAAATAGTGTGAATTTTAGTATTTTTCAATAATTGCCAAAATGATAGGTTCTATGTCTTTAATTAGGGTCATTAATTAATGAGATGTTGAATAACTGTACGCGACACAACCTACAGTATAAACGACAATTTAAAAAATCCACAATGGAAAATAGCCAGTAGCCTTCAATGTGACTATAGTGGTCGCTGCTCGCTGTTTTTCAATTGGCCATGGATTAAAAATAAACTAAATATGATACAAGCCCAATCCTAAAGTGCAATGAAAGATCCTCTTTTTAAAAAAAAAAAATGCTGTCTTTTTTCCATGTTACATTTTAGAAAATACATCCTAAATCATAACTTTTAGTTATGCAAAGAAATTCGTTTGGAGATATCCTAGTGAGTTATAGGAATGCTTGAGATTTTCATCCTTAATAAATAAATCATTCATGGCCGCCCGTGGTTTATTAGAGATTTTAACATGGGTTGCCATTGTTTTCGGTAATATTTAAAAATGAAAAAAATATAAAATATTTGATTTAATCTTTCATGATAACCTTATATTGTTCTTTTTTCAAAACTGTTTTAATGATTTTAATAGCGAAATTTTATCCCGGAACCGATAATATCTTACAAACTGAACCATGTATTTTGCTTTGAGATTGACTTTTTCTTTATTACTGGACGCTACCGATTAAAACTTTTTTTCTTTTATAAGTAACAGCGATAGGCATACGCACGCCGCGATTACCGGAAAATTACTTGCTTCGGCATTAGGTACATGTATGTTATACTGTGATAGGTACATGTAGGATTGTTTTTGCATAAGTTAAGAAAAGAGATATAATCATTTTTTCAGTCGACATTTTTACATTTGTACATTTATCAAAATCATTTCAATATGTGGATCGTGTCTTTCTGGCACAAATTCCATATTCTTTCGTTTTTAATATTATTTCAGAGTTTGGCTTTAGTGCCGTGTGGAGGTCGTAGAAAGCTTCCCCGTGCTTCAGTTTTATGCGCTTATATATTTTTGAGTACTGGAATATGTGGTGGAGAGAAACAGTTTACACATTATCAAAATTTGACAGCGTTTGGTAAATTCTTTGAAAATTGATCAATTTTTCTGTTTGGTCATTGTTGTAATATTTTTTGGCTTCTGTTTTTGTTTTATCAAATCTAATATTCTATCATTTTGTCAAGTTTTCTACTCCTAGCGTCGTCTGATAAAGGTTAATCCAGAAAAGCACTTCACATGCAGTGAAAAAAGACAAAGCATAATTTAGTCAGAAAATATATATTTATATAATATATAAATGTAAAGTTAATCATTTTATTCTTATCACAGAATCAATAAATAAAATATCACAATAATCTGAAAATGATGTAAAACCACTTGATGGTATATATCAATAATGATATTACTTATATTGCAAAAAGTTGTATCTTTTTATATTTACATTATTTTGTCTTCCGTGTAAACTTGCTTATTCATTTGTATTATTTAACACCTTAATGTATTTAAACTTAAAATGTAAATTAAATGATATGAAATTATGAATTCTAAATCTTATGCAAAACTAAAGAAATAAAACGATCTTCTTGTCCAATTGTAAAATCAAAACAGAATGTTGAATAACAACCTTTTTAGTATAACAGGTTTTTAATCCCTCGTTATTTGTTGTTGAAAATTGTCTGGATCATTATTTTCATTCGCTGAAGAATCAAAATTTTCATTATTTGATTGACTTTTGGTATCAACATCCTTTTGACTGTGATCGTTTCCTTTCTTGTCTCTTTTCGTTCTTGATTTTCCGTACGCCTCCTTATTACATATCGCTTCTTTGTCCATTGGAATTTCTTTCTTTAGCTTTCCATCAGTACATCCCTCTGATGTGGTTAATACTCTCTCAACTTGCCCGTTGCCTTTACCATCTTTTGGAGTAAAAATGTTTCCTTCAGCCTCATCTGTTTCTGTCGCTCCTTTGTCTCTCAATTGATTAATCATTTTGTCGTCCTTTGTCTTTCTATCATTATTCTCCTTTGGTTTGTCTGTATTCCCTTCAACTTCACTTTCGCCTTTACCATCATTCGGACCAAACTTTCGTTCAGTCATATCTTTTCTTTTTGCTCCTTTGTCTTCAACTGCACCAAACGTATTTTCATGTATCTGTTTATCAGAACCCCCCTTCGATCTGTCTGTCCTACTTCCAACTTGACTTTCGCCTTCTCCGTCATGTGAAATCCCAGGCTTTTCTTCACATGCTTCAGCCTTACCTTTTCCAGCTGCTCCTTTGTCATCCATTGTTTGTTTATCTTCTTTTTCTTGAACTTTTTTGTCCTTTCCCTTTAACTTTTCCGATTTTCCATCTTCTGATGTATTTGTCTCTTTCGTTCCCATCCCTTGTGCTACGCCTTTGCTCATCAAAGGACCATTCTGGTGAAGAAACATTACTGGCCAGACCAAATATTTGATAAAATCTCCACTTCTTGTGAATGGTGCTAACCGCTCTTTGTCAAACTTCGATCCCTGTGCATAAGAAAAATCAAGAACCATCGGTGGATCCTGAAGAACCATGTACATGACTGTTTGGATACTTTTCTTTACCAACTCGTCGCCATCTTTTCCGCTTTTTCTCATTAAATCTGCGATAGTTTGATTGTTTTGAATTTCCTACAAAGGAATAATTTGGCTAGTAGATTAGTAAAATGGATAGGCATTGTATACTTTGTCTATAATTATGAATAGCGGATTTCAAATATTTGAATAGCCAAATATAATGTTTTATACAAATTTCTTAAAAGAACTTTGATATGATAATCTTTTAAGTAAAAACCTACATCAAACTATTTAATCTTTATCTGAGCACATTCTTACGAGTAGATAACCAGCAGTAACAATGTAATGCAAACAATTAATACACCATTTATATTATACGATGTTGTAAAAAGATTAATCCTCATTGTGTCAAAAAATGTACAAGTACACTTTTAAAGTGAATTTGGACTGCAGTAAAAACTATTACAGCACTACAGTTGATATACTAAGGCATCACGATATTAAAACTAAAGAATAGGTTACATTAACAAGAGGCTAACAGGAGCCTGAATCGCTCACCTGGTCTTGATGTCAACCCTATGAAGACTTTTGTATAGCTAAATGAGCTGAATGTTTAGGCAAGAAAAAGCTTTTATCTTTCTTCAAAAAGTTTCATTCTTAATAAGCAAAAAACACCATTA
Organism: Arcuatula senhousia; assembly: GCA_963971305.1. NCBI lineage: Eukaryota > Metazoa > Mollusca > Bivalvia > Mytilida > Mytilidae > Arcuatula > Arcuatula senhousia. The sequence goes on from OZ020308.1 coordinate 36,245,223, forward strand.
TTCATCTTTTAAGGGGCTGAAACCCCTATAAGGGTCATCTGACAATTTCGATTCTATGGAGACTTTTGTGGTGCTAAATGAGCTGAACATTTAAGCAAGCAACAGCTTTTCTCTATCTGCAATAAATCTCATTGTATAGGCCAAAAATACTATTTTTTGCCTTTAAGGGGCTTTAACCCCTATAAGGGGGCCATCATACAACTTGGATCCTATGGAGACTTTTGTAGAGCTTGATAAACTGAACATTTAAGCAAGCAACAGCTTTTCTCTATCTGCAATAGTTTTCGTTCTATAGGTCTAAAACACTGTTTTTTGCCTGTAACCCCTATAAGGGGTCATCTGACATCTTCGACTGAAAGGATACTTTTGTAGAGATTTAGATTCTGAAGAGCCTAAGATCCCTCGGATTTTTTCTATAGGTTATGGTTGCTGAATTATAAGCCATTTTAATTGATTTTACCCTATGTTCTATTTTTAGAAATAGGGGCCATGTTTTTTATCGAATTATTTTAAAATGAGGATCGTTGTTGCCAACATGTCATAAATCATTCCTGCAAAGTTGCAGTTAAGTTGGTTCATCGGTTTCAGGGAAGAAGATTTGTGACATTGATAACGGACGACGACGGACGATGACGGACGCATAGTGATAGCATAAGCTCACCTGGCAAAATAGGTCAATGATTGGGGGATAAGATGTTGTCAATAAATGCACAAATGTTCTACTTCTTTTCACACTTTTTTAATTCGTGGATTTCCTATGTTTGGTTTCTATTGCGAGGAATAAAATTCCGAAACGGCCATATATATACAGAATATGAAAAATAATTGCAATCGGAGTTTGCATTTGTGTTATGATCTCATATGTTCATTTACTCCGTATTCTGTCATAAAACAGTAGTACTTACCACTGAAGCACACGTGGAAAGTCTTTTCGCCGACTTCCGTAGTAAGTCTTTTACTATCTTTATATCAGGATCATGGCCATCTTTGCCTCCATCGTACTATTAACAATATATAACATGTATAAATGCTGTATAAAACAAATGTTTTTATATCTTTTCTTAGGTTCGTTTTTAAATCCATATAATTTTAGAATAATACAATTTTATTGAAGAAATATATTAATTTAAAAATTATTTGAACGTTATGAGAAAAAATTGAATTTATTGCTTAAAATTATGTTTGAAATTAAATAATTTCTAAAAAATTTTAAAATTCTAACATAACAACAATTTTCAACTTCTTTGCTATTTCCTATGAAAACTAAGTTGTCTTGATATAAAATAAATATGTTTTTCTCGTACCCAGAAGTTAATTATAGTATAAAATGCTTACTTCCTTTTGCACTATATCGCTCTCGTAGCCCAAAGATTTAAGTATTCTGTTTTTCCTTTTCTGAACTACATCTTGACAGCTTTTATAGATCATCTGAAAATATCAAACGTAGGTAAAAAAAAGTGTACAAATTTAGAATTATTTATAAAAGTTAGAAATATTTTAATATCTATGGCTTTTATTTGATATCTCATGTTCCGTACGGCAGGTTTTCCTTTAAGTATTAATGATAAAAAGTTCTTATCTATAGTGGCCAACATTATACTAATATTGGTAGTCTTGCTTTAATCCTACACTTTAAATTTTACACTTTGCTATTTCAGTGCAATATTCAGCTCTTTTTTTTAAACTAAAGTTGACACTGAGATTTCGAAAGAGATAGAAGTGGCAATGTTTAATCAGCCACAATATTAAATTAAGCTTAAAGTAATAATAAAATTTCCGAACTTGGATGATCAATCTGAACGTTCAAGAGAAAAGAAAAAAAAAGAAAAACACACATGAAATTGCAATGGGCTTAACTTGGTACAGGCATTTCAAAAATGAAGACATAATAGGGATATGAAGGTGATAATCTCAGTAATCTCGATACAACAATCAGCAAAACACTAATTAAAACATCCACTAACCATTACGAAAAACTTAATTTTTAATTTTTCCTCCAAGGATTGATTCCTAAGGAAGAATTGATTTAGAGATAGTATTAGACATTAGACTTGTTCTCTTATAATCATGGTCTAAAAGTCGGGCACTGATACACGATCAAGAAAAAATCTTTCTCAACGAAAAGAAGCTAATAAAAAAAGATTACCTGTAATGTTTCAAGAATTTCTTGAACATTAGCTTCCTCCGAATCGGTCTGTTCTGCAAGTGCGTCTAATACATCTGTCCATGAGTTGTCATAGAGCTCTCTAAACTGTTCACTTAGTTTCTCTGGTCTGTTTGGGTCGCTCAAGTCAGCAATACCTGGGTTGTTGTCCTTCATTTTCATTCCAGCCACCATACTTAATCTTTCATTGAAAAGTGAAACCATTTATAATAGATAATAATTTTAGAAATAGAGAATTGTATGTGTATGTAATTTTGAAAAACTTTATTTTTTAATTTGAACATAAATAAAACTTAGTATAGTTGTAGAAAAACGTCAATTAACATCAATTTATGTTCCAATTCATCTTTGCTACATATTGGCTTCGTATTCATTAAACAAAATCGCAGAATTATTTTCAAAAGCTTATAATAATTATATTTAGTATTTGTAAACTTTTTTACGACATGGTTATGACAGGGGCAATGTGACACACCAATAAGATTTGTTCTTTTCATATCAACATCTATCATTACATACCGTTGCATTAGCGAATCCTTTTCTTTCTTGAGAGAATCGATTTGGTTGTGTAGATGTGATATTCTGATAAACAGAAACGATAATAGATATTTGAGAGTAGTAAAAAGTTCAAGACTTATCACGTGAAGCATGGAATACATGTACATGCACATGTACCAATGAGTGAGAGTCAACTCAAACACCTATATTTATTTGTACAATTTTGTACATTGCATATCAATAATTTAAATATTGTCAACGGTGGTCATAATTCAAAATTTGGAGCGAAACGTGACGCGCCTAAAGGCGTCTTTTCAAAATCAGCCACACACAGTTTCGTTAGCTAAAATAAGATTTGGAGTATTTGAAAGAAGTTTATATTATGTTCATGTTGAATAAACATTTCTTACCATATTTCGTTGCTTTCAAACAAAGAAAATTGAATGATTATACTGCGATCGCGGCTAAGCAATTCCGAAATCGGCCGCTAGACTTGTCTGGCATAAATCAACTAATATAAATATTTCTGGTTTTTAAGGGGGTGTTGTCAATATCGTAAGTCATTTGGATCACCAGGCTCTTTTAATTTCCTTGCACTTCATATTGTTGTCGTGCTAAATGCTAGCTTGAACTTGTTATGTTCGATTACTTTTCATCCATCTTTAAGGTGTTTGATCTTCCAACGGCTTGTTTGTTATGCTGCTGATAAGAGGTTATTCCGTGAAAATATATGCACATATTACATAATCAATTTAACTGTTATCATTTGTCATAGTGTTTCTGCTGTATCCTCTTTTACCATATCAACCGGATTTGACACGCCGAACTAACTATGAGCAACGCCATGGTGTGCGCAGTGACTGCTTATTCTTCGAGAGCACCCGAGTTCACTCTCATTGCGACTTGAATATGCGATATTAATTGCTCTTCCGTTGTTTTTCTTTGTTTTGATGTTAAATGTTTCTTTTTTTCTGTTCTCGTTCTTGCTAACTGCTTTGTTTTGGCCCTGTCATACTTTTGACATTCGAATTCCTAGTTGCTACCTCTTTGTGTATTGCACACAATATTTACCAAGTTCGCGAATTTCTCTTCGGGAACTAGGTTGCAATTTATAATTTAAATTTGAACAAGTATATCCGTATATTTTGCATAAACTAATAAATGCATTTTAAAATTCTTCTTACTGTGATTCCTGGTTTTTCCTCTCATTTAGCAACCTCCCATGAGCTTCTTTATACCTATTGTAACTACAAAAAAAAAACAAAAATAGAAATATTTTATCCAAATGGCCATAATGTGGTCTTACGGCATATACATAATATGATACAGGTTAAACCTGATAAGCTCCCGCAGATAAAATAACTTTCTTATATATATATGGTGCCTCATACCCATAATTTTGGGAAAAAACTGCAAACAGAACAAGGAAGTGAATTGCTTCGAACGCGGACCTCGCAGAACGCCCCCTTTTTCAAGAATAGTTTCTACTTTCATTTTCTATAGGGATGTTCGCCGTGACGTCAGAGCTTACCTGTGGAATATTTTTGGAGGACAAAAAGACAATAAAATTGTGTTGAAAAACGTCTTTAAACTGTCATAACTTTTTTGTTTTTCAAGATAATTGAAAAATTCTTTTGGTTCTACAATTTTCAGAAAAAGATCGTTTTTGTAGTGCATTTTACAGATAAATATTCAGTGGTTCAAAAGATCGGAATTTGGTTGATTTAAAATTTTCAACAAAAATCAACTTGGTCTAGAAACAATTTTGTAGAAAACTTATTTTTTTGAGCAATCTTTTAAAACTTTATTATGGTAAATATGAATAAATCTGTCTTCCCAGAACCGTTTACAGAACCAATTTATCTTCTTTTTTTTTTAAACATATAACAATTTATTGCACTATAGCTGTTCACAATTACATCAACTATTACAGCTTTTATAGATGACGTACCCAGTAATATTAGTGTCTATGTAAGCTGGGTATTACATAGACAATAATTAACAAAAGTTTGTTAGTTCAAGTACATCAGATTTTAAATACATCGTATTAAAATTTACAATTATTAACATATAAAACTTTATTTCATTTTTCTTAAGTAATAAACTTGCTCAAAATTATCCCAATAAGAATAACATAAACAACTATTACACAGTTTTGTATCAATTGATTAATTTGTACTTTTAAATTCCGTTATTTACGCTTCACTGGTTTTCTATAGAGACCACGTGGATTTAATTTATGAATGGGTATTTTATACATTTAATGTGTCACTCATATAGGACGGATTTAAAATAAGTGACTGGGTAAGTAAGTTAACTAAGCATCGTTCTAAAAAAGTGGATAATGCTGTTTTCCTTTACACGATCTATTATGGAAAGATACAGATAAAGTTCTTGTTTGAAAATTTTAAAAATATCCTTTGGTTTTGTACGTTGTTCTGAAACATAATACGTTTTGTAGATAGAAAAGCCTAAAAGTGTGAAAAGAGTATTGAAGTCATTGTAACTTGGATCTAGTATTTTATAGCCAATGACTAGCAATCCCTACAAAGTGCGACACGATAAATTTGTTTTTGCGTGACAACAGTAAGGTTTTTGATGATCTCCTAAATGCATTGTGGGAAAAACAGAGGAAAATTAAGACGATATTGACTTTTTCAATGTCAGTTTAGTTTATAGACTAGTTGATTTGTAAAAAAATATGTCAAGTGTTTTTAAAAATGTACCGAACATATACCTAATGAATATTGACACAATTCAAATCATTTAATTGTCAAAATTAAACATTGTTACCATTTTCAAAAATATCGTTATTTCGTCAAAAAACAATTTTAAAAATGAACAAAAAAAAGTTTTTGTGACTCTTTTGTCAAATTTGAAACGTTTAGCATCTTTCTTACAAATAGTTATAAAGATACCTTGAAGTAATTTACATTTTCCTCCAAACACGTTACGTTTTTTTCGTGAATACTGTAAGGTTTGTTCGGGAACCTGTGACGGTTTTTGAGTGACACAGCTTAAGACTGCGACGGTTTCCTCCTTATAATTAGGTTTTTACCTGCGTCTCCGTATGAGAAAACATGTGTAGTAATTGGGTCAATCCGTCCGTCTATACGTCCGTCCGCCTCCGTCCGTCCGTCCGTCGCACTGTAGGAGTGCCTGTCTTGTGTAATCAGAATCTCAAAGCTAAACACTGGATCTTTTTGAAATATTACACAGTGATTACTGATATATTGAAGATGTGCACCTTTCCTTATGGGTCATTTTATAATTCCGATTAGAAATAAGGGGCCCAAAATTGACCAAAAACCGATTTTTTTATTAGTTTCCACAATTACTTTTGTTGTGGTTGATCAAATGCTATGAAACTTTACAGTAATGTCTCTTGCCATAAAAAGGGGTAGGGTTGATTTTGTGTGTCCCCTCTTTTTTCGTTTAGAAATTAGGGTCAAAACGGGGTAAAAATCAAATAATTATGTCCCTGTCAAATATTTTCCCTTCGGAGAAAACGATTAAAAAAAACGAAAAATATACACCCACCGCTAGTGTCTGTTGTATAACTGACCAAGAATTCAGTTGTTCTTAGATTTTTTATTAAGAACAACAATGACCTCAATGTAATTTTTACAAAAATCGAAAGTACGCCCTTTAACTTTTACACTAAAACAAAATCCATGAATGCTTTTGAAATTGTATTAATTCATGCTTAATATATATAGTTATATCTTATATTTTAAAATTTTAAACAATTTCAATCTTAAACCAATATTTTATCCCCCCCCCGTGCGGGTTCCTGGGGGCGAATAAGCCTGTAGCAGCACGGAAAAAGTCCACTTATGAGCGCGCAGAGACCTGACATGTGGGAAGTCTGCTTTGCCCTCGAAACGGCTGAGGTGTGTGCCTCAGGTGGTTGAATGGGGCAGCCCTGTCGTAATGAAAGCCGGGGTCCACACCGGGTTTCCCGATACAGCCACTACGGAGCGATACGATTTTCACGGAGCAATCTAAAATTGTCAAAATGAAGGTATTGGTCAAACTTATCTTATATCATTTATTCATAACAGTTTATAGCAGACATGTATGTTGTTGTCAACTGAATATATATTTGGCTCCATGCCCAGCAAATTTGGGCTTTTTATGTAGTAAAACAAAAAATCTGTGGACGATCACTTCCAAATAAACAAATTGAAAAAGTCGTCCAAAGATTTTTTTGTTTTACTACTAGCCCAAATTTGCTGACAATGAGGCCCAATATATACTCCGTTGACAACAACATACATGTTGTTTGATATCTAACATCATGTTCGACAATTTTAGACTGCTCCGTGAAAATCATATCACTCCGTACTCGCTGTATCGGGAGACCCGGGGTCGTCACGCCATAATCTTATGTGAAAAACCTGATCGCAATCCACATTCATACCCCGTATTAAATAACCCAGCTGCAGGTCCGTTAAAAGAAAAACCCGTAGGATCGCCATGCAGGAGGTTAATTGTCCGGCCGCTCCTACCCATCTCTATACAGAGGCCGCCCGGGATCCAGAAATTCTGAAAAGAGGGGGCCTACTGACTGGCCTAAGAGGGGGCCGCTTTTGTCACGCTTCAATGATTTCCTATATATTCCACCATTTTTTTCCGCCAAAAGGGGGGCCCGGGCACCCCAGCCCTCCCCCCCCCTGGAACCGCCTATGCTTAACCTTTTGAAGTAACAGAGAAAAGTCTCATCCCGAATGGTCTTTCCCCCCGGCATTTCCGCGATCCTCCACTTCATTGTCCTTTTATGCCCATTTTATCACCGCGATTTATGTTCATCTTCATGATAGCCGAAGTTGTGTTGATTTGGGGTAAAGCAACTATTATTAACGAATTAAGTACATTCATTGTGAAACTAACCTAATGTTTTATTCATAATTTTCAAATGTACCTACGTGTACCAATTTGACCCAACGTCTAAACATTTATATTTAGGATGTATAAATACGGATTCCCCATTGGTACCCGTGCTTCTTTTATATTGTTGAATATGTAGATGCATGAGGTTGTGAAATGAAAATTCCTATATAAAATTGTTCGGTATTTCCGCTTCTATTTTTATTACAGTAATTTTTAAAGTTTTATATAAATCGACTGTACAATATTTGAATACTATTCTTGTACAGATTTTTATATTTGTTGTACGCATTCGTTATAAAACTAACAGTAAAATACCCATTTATCAGTCTGTAGTTTATTTATTTGATAAAAAACAACCAAAAACTCTTTAATTGTATTTTCAAGTCCAATTTAAAACCGAAAAAAAATCAACTTTAACCCGAAAAAACAGTTGCTTCGTTCATCAAAAACCGTCGCCTACACACTAAAAAACCTTATATAGCAAAAGGTAACACACGAAAAAACCATACCAAAATAAAATATTTTGGTTGGCATTTTTGTTCTTTTGCTTTGTGACAGAAGACTGATTCCAAGTCATGAGTTTTGGCAAATAAGTAAAGTTTATATAGGTATAGATAAACTTGCATTACAGTGAGGTTCCTTGTCATAAATCGTCTGAAGGTAGAAAAACAAGGCTTACAAGATGGAAATCTTATATTTTTTCTTCTTTATTAAACATTTTTATTTAAAAAAATATACCTACCGATTCGTTAGAATACAGGGTTAAATGTCAATACTTTTTAAAGACCTATTTCGTTCATTAAGACACTGATAATTGATAGGTTTTCATTTTTGTCGTATGTAAAATTTACCTATCACCGCAAAAACCTTACTGTTGTCACGCAAAAACATTTTTGTCGTGTCGCACTTTGTAGGGATTGACTAGATATTCGAGTTTAATCTCTTTACCAAATCCGTATTGTTTTAGAATATTGTTTGTAAGCTCCCAAAAAGGCTCTAACATTTTGCATTTTAAGAAGAAATGTTCATAGTTATCAATGCATTTACATAAAATACAATATGGATCTTTTACTATTTTCCATTTAAATAGATTTTCTTGATTGACTAGAATACCACTCAAAAGCTTCCATCTAAAGCATTTAAGTTTATTTAATTGTAAATTATAATGTATAAAATTAAGAGCTTTTCTGATATGAATCGGTTCGATTTTAAAATTTCTCTTCCATTTTTCAAAACCGATATTTTTTTCCATTTTGTTTTCTAATAATGACTGATAAATATCTTTACTTATTAATTTTTCGCTGTTTATTAATTTATTACAGACAATAATACGTGTGTCTATTCTACTTATATTCAATGCAGTCTTCTTTGAAACTTCGCTTTCTAATGTATTAATCCACTCGTTCGGAATTGATTTTTTTAATATGGTTATTTCGCTTATCCAGTTTCGTTTATTTTTTATTTTTTTACTATTTCTAGTAGATTTAACGTTCCAGACTCATCAAAAAGATCATTTATAAAAATGATACCACTTTGTATCCAGTTTTGGAATATTAAAGGTTTATTATTAAACTTAATATTTTTGTTTCCCCAAATTATTTCTTTCCGGATCTCTCTGAAATTTTTTGGAGGCGTTGGTGGCTTTTTATTGAAATTCATCCAACTATTTAGTATTTCTCTGTAGAATTCTGGGATCAGATCTATATTTTCCAGATGTTTAAGGTCTTTGTTATTTAAATTCATCTTAAATACAAGTAGGTTTGTACCGTATTGAGAAAAGTACAATTTCGGTATGATTGACCAATTTTCACAATCAGAAGAATGCATGAGTCTTGTTGCCCATCTGATTTTTTGTGTATCTAGATGACTTTGTATGTCGATCATTTTTAAACCACCATTTTCATAGTCTGCTATGATCGTATTTCTTTTAATCTTATCATTTTTATTATCCCAAAGAAATTTAAATATTTCACTCTCTAATTGTTTTATTCTAGTTTTGTCTAAGCATGTCATATTAGACACGAAAGTGAATTGTGGTACAATGAAGGTTTTGATTATAAGTATCTTCCCTAATAATGTAAGTTTTCTTTTTTCCCATGATTTCATTAATTTAAGCGCCTTGTCAAATTTTGCTTGCCAGTTTAAGTTTTCGCATTCTTTTTTATTGAGACCGACATATAGCCCTAAAACTTTAACAGGTTTTCCCGAAAAATTTATTTCATGTACTTTATCTTTACAGTGTTTTAATTTTCCAATCCATATGCCTTCTGTTTTATTTTTATTAAGCTTTAACCCTGAATAAGTTCCAAAGATTTCAATAATATTAAGCGCTTGTTCAATTTCATTTGAATTTTTTAGAAAAAGAGTTGTGTCGTCTGCTAGTTGTGATATTTTCAAACTGTGTACTTTGTTATTAAATTTTATCTCTATACCTTTTATATTATTATCGTTTTTTAATCGGTTAGCCATTATTTCTACCGCGATTACGAAAATTAGAGTGGAGCACGGGCATCCCTGTCTGATTCCTCTGTGTATGTTCACGGGTTCCGAAATCCATCCATTATTTGTTATATGCGTCGTTATATTGGTATACAACGTTTTTATCCAATTGATAAAAGATTCACTAAAGCCAAAATGTTTCAGTGTCTCGTACATAAACTTCCAGTTTAGAGTGTCGAATGCTTTTGAAAAGTCTATGAACAGTATTGCCCCTTCAATGTTAAATTTATCCGCATAGTCTATGATATCTTGTATTTGTCTCAGATTACATCCTATGAATCTATCTTTTATATAACCTGATTGATCTTAACTTATGATTAGACTTAAAACTTGTTTCATTCGTTCTGCTAATGCATAAGATAATATTTTATAATCAGTATTAAGAAGTGAAATGGGTCTATAATTTAAGAGATCTAACGGGTCGTTTTTCTTATATATGAGACTTAGTAAACTTTGTCTAAGAGTGTATGGCAAATTTTGTTTATCATAGCTATTATTAAAAACTTTTAAAAGAGCTGGTCCTAATTTATCCCAAAAATGTTTGTAGAAGTTTGAACTTAGCCCATCCATTCCTGGACTTTTATTCTCTTTTAGTCTATTAACGGCATTCGTAATTTCTTGCAGGCTTATATGGTCATCACAGATTTTACTTTCTTCTTTTGTTAATTTATGATGTATATCGGTATCCGTGACGTACTTTTGTAGTTCTTCTAATTTATCATCTACATCTTTGTCATTTGAATACAGATTTTCATAAAATTGTTTTTCAATCTTAAGTATTTTATCTTGGTCAGTAAATATATCTCCATTCTCATCTTTCAATTTAATTATTGTCTTCTTAATTTGTCTCTGTTTTTCTAAGCCAAGAAAATATGCATTATTTTTTTCTCCCTTTTCTACCCATAATTGTCTTGAACGAACTTGAGCCCCTATTGCTTTATATTCATATTCTTTCTCTATTTCCTGGTGTAATAACTCTATTTTATTTGTTAAATTAAAATTATTATTTTGATCGCATATATTGTTTAGTTTGATAAGCTCTTTTTCTTTTTTCGTGAGTTCATTTTTCTTCCTTCTAGCTCTTTGTTTACAATAATTTATACTATATTCTTTTATTTCTATTTTTAACAGTTCCCATTCTGACGCTATATCTTTTGTCTCTTTATGTATCATTTTATTATATTTTTCTATTATTTTACCTATATTATTTTCATATTCTGTTTCTGTCAGAATAGAATTGTTTATTTTCCAGTATCCTGGACCTTTGCTTTTAGCAGAAGCCGTTTGCAATTTTAGTGATACGGCTTGGTGATCAGTATATTTTATAAGAATTGGTCTTATATCGCTTGTTTTAACATTTGGTGATAAGTCTTTATGAATTAAAAAAAGATCTATCCGGCTTGCTTGAAATCCATTTTTTCTTCTCCAGGTATATTGCGTTTTTCCTGGATTCATGTGTCTCCATATATCAATGAGATTATTATTTTTTATTAGTTGTTTTAATCCATGAACCGGTTTTTGTTTTTTATTTAGATTTAGCGATTTTCTATCTGCGTTTGTTAATGATTGATTTAAATCTCCACCTATTATTAGTGCCCCTATAGCATTGTTGTTGACAAATTCATTCATTCTTTTAAAAAAGGTATTTCGGGTCGATTCATTATTTGGGGCATATGTGTTAATTAAGGAGAATATAACGTTTTCGATTTCTATATTTATTAGAATTAATCTGCCTTCGGTGTCTCGGTGAATGTCGATCAATTCAGCGTTTACGTTTTTATTGATTAAAATAGCAACTCCTTTACTTGCATTTGTTCCGTTACTTGTAAATATATCGAATGTTGTTTCAACTTTTATCAGTTTTTTGATTTCGTTATCAAAATGGGTTTCTTGAATGAATATTATATTGGTTCGTTGGTTCTTAATCCATTCGTAAAAACGAAACCTTTTTTGCTTGTCGCGAAGACCTTGTACATTTACTGTACACAAATGCAGATCACATAGCATATTTGATATGATTTGAAATAAATATTAATAATATTGTATTTATAAAATTGACCGTACACGATCTGATACGTACAGCTGGATAAATACATAATCACAATAATATTAACAAAGTACATGTAGTACAAAATATATATAAATACAAATGATGTTGTTACATGTATGGTAATATTTTCATATAATTTCCATATACTACCTATTTCAGTCCTACAAAGCGATGTTGTAGCTGCTTTGATCTTTCTTTTAATATATCGTTTACAAAAAGGTAGATTTGTTTGCCCATATTTAGTGTCATGTTTCAAGGGCAATAACTCAATATCACATGAACTGACAATAGTATGGCTGTTATTATTGAGTTCTCTAGTGATATAAGTTTTTAAAACATACAAAGTATTACACACAATAACAAAACTACACATAATAGTAATGACAATTTTTTTTAACATATTACTTTGGTTTTATGATTTTTTTTGGTTTTTTTCTAACAATAACTAAAAATAACAATATTTTACATACATGTTTTTATACAATTATCTCTTAAAAATTTTGGTTTCTCTGTCTTGTGGAGTTGGTGGTGTCCTTTTATGATGTTCTGGTCCTTTAGGCGTTTTCCCTTTAGGAGTTGTGTAATCATTAATGTTTGATTGCTTCTTTGAATCATTGTTCTCTTTCTTCTTATTATTTTCATCTGTTTGGGCTTTCTCATTTTTTCTGTTTTGCTGTTTTTCTGCTTTCTTACTTTGAGAAGAGGATGGTTTCTCTTGTGTTTTCTTCTTGGCTTGTGGCTGGGATGTTTTATGTTCTTTTTTCTTTTCTACTGGTTGGAGTATAGACTGAGAAGGTTCTATGTCTGACTCACTATTGTCTGTGTCATCTGCTGAATCATGTAAAGGATTTTGTGTTTCCTCTTCTACTCCATCTTGATCTTTTTGTTCTTCTGGTGTCTTGTTTCTCAGTTTTTCTAGGTATTTTGGACATTCCAACATCTTGTGTCCTGATTCCATACAGTTTCTACACTTCCAATCATTTGGGCAGTTTAGTATGTTATGACCCTTTTCCATGCATTTGTTGCATATGAATATGTCTTCATCTCTCAATTGACCACGATGATATATTCTTGCCATATATTTCCCTATTTTGAGTTCTCTAGGCAGGGGGGTTTCAAATTTTTTGCATGCCAATGTTCTTTCCCCTGTCTGACAGTTAGTAAGTTTGCCATCCACTCTGAGTCTTGTTCGAGAAAGGTTTATAACTTCTACATTTCTGGTGGTCACAGCTCTTTCGATTTGACCATCGTCAGCGGAAAGGGGTATGTTGGATACCGTGACCATAATAACATCTGGCTGAGGTGGGCGCATGGGATTGTGGGCGTACATTTGTATCTTTCTGCTTCTCAGAACTATCCCCTTTATAAGCAGTGTTTCTTTGTCTTCTTCGTTGTTCATGTAAATTCGCCAGACCCTATAGACTCTTTGTATTCCCCGAATGCATTGTGGTGGTACCACCTGTACAATGGCTTTATAGATTTCTACGTGGGTTAGCCAGAATTCTTTTGGAATGTTTTTGTCATCTCCGAGGATTTCAGATTCTTTTATGAATATAGGCTTTACAGTATTTATGTTTTGGTCTTCTACATTTACTCTATTTTTCGCTATGTTTGCAAATGAAGTCGCCATATTGTTTGTTTTTGTCAGGTCAAGCGCTTCTGGAGTTGCTATTCTTACTGTTTTTTGTTGTCTTTCTGTGTCTTTGTGGTCTAAATTACTAATCGAATGTTCAAACGAATCTTCACACCAAGTATCTGTCATTTTCGATCTTTGTTGTAGCTTTTCTTTTGATTTTTGTATCAGAGGTAATTCACACCAAACCTTGGTAAGGGGCGGTCACTCTGCTGAAATTATCCTATCAATCGATGTTTGTTTATTGCACTGTTTATTGCCATCCAATTTGACACTTAATGAGATGCAAATTAGTGAATATGACATCACTAATGAGCTAGGCGAACACTCCTATTGCAAAGAAAACAACAAAACCAAATTTGTTTACTGAGGACAAAGTTAATATAATGGCTTTTGGGAATCAAATTTGTCCCCTGAAGTATTCAAGCTATTTGTTTGGTTGACAATGGACCGCGTTTATTTGGGGGTCTTGTTTCGCGAAAATTAGAATGACAGGTTCCCGCGCTTCTGTCATTTTGTTTTGATGGACGCGACCTCTAGTGATAGAATAGACGCCAATAATTAAAACATGCCTGAAATCCTAATTTTTTTATTCAAATTCTTTACCTTTGAAGCATTTCATAGCTGGAAATACTTGAAATAATTTATATTAAAACAATAACTATGTTTATTATTTTTTTAAATTGAAAATTCCAAAAAAGGAATTTAATTTTGCATTCCGTGTTATTGGGTGCGGATTTCTGACTAGCTTATACGGCTTCCGGTTTAAGGCATCATACTCAGTCAATTTAGCACCCGCTGTGCGGGAGCTTATAAATTCCTTTATAACTCAACCAAAAAAAAAAACACAATTGACAGACAATTCCAACCTACACATCCATTATTTTACCAATGGTAAATTATAACACTTAACTACCGAACCCAACGATCGCAATGAGGCGAGGTTTTGTGCGCTTGTATCAAGTCATTTTCTTAGACATTTGAGATTTTTCCTCCAAGTTCGATAATTTTGTTATTACTTTTATTTAACATTTGACTTACCTTTGTTCAAACTTCTCCTTTTCTGTACACAATTGGCGATATGACTCTTGAAACGATTTGTACCTGTTTAATAAATTGAAAGTTAATATTTGCATTTGAAGAAGACAAAATACATATAGTTTCTGTTAATGCATTTATCTAATCATCCCCCAGAAAGTGAGTTCATTTAATATATGGTTTTGATATTCTAAAATTTTATCAGGAATTGTAATATAATATTCATTAATAATATACTCCGTGGAAAAATCGTGTATTAGATTAAATTGCTTTCTGTTCTATTGTGTGTAGGTTAGCGTACTTTTGATATTTGACTTTAAGCTATGGTCCCTTAAAGTTATTCTACAGCCAGATGTAAAGATGTTGTTTGTTCGGAAATTCATTATTCAATGGCCTTTCTGGCCAAAATAGTGAAACACTTCCCCCAAAATAGTAACTTAAGGTGGAAAATTGTAAAAATAATTAGGTGAGTAAAAAAGCTTTATATAATTTAATAAGAGTATTAAATATTCTTACATTCTTTTATATTCTTTGTATTCAGCAGCCTTTTCCTGCAATCTGTCATAGGCTGTCTGAGACGCCTTGAAATCTTTGTGCAATTGAGCATACCTATGAATGTTGTAAAACTCTATGATTTAAAAGAGCCTTAGTGAGCATGCTCGTATACCCCACGTGTCCACATTATGGACAGAGTTTATCTATTTAGA
Organism: Arcuatula senhousia; assembly: GCA_963971305.1. Classification (NCBI taxonomy): domain Eukaryota; kingdom Metazoa; phylum Mollusca; class Bivalvia; order Mytilida; family Mytilidae; genus Arcuatula; species Arcuatula senhousia. The sequence continues at coordinate 36,260,705 of OZ020308.1, forward strand.
GCTAGGAATAAAAAAGTAAGTGTTATTGTCTCTCGAAGTCAGCTTGTTTAACAGGAATAGATGTTCAACAGACCTGAAAATGTATCCCACCATTTGTGTGTGTTTGTGTTTAATTCCCTTTATCAACGCATCTGGGTCATGAAGGGCGGTCAGTTTAAATGGTGGAGTAAACCAGAGTACCCGGAAAAAACCACCGACCTTGGGCAGGTAAATGACAAATCTAGTCACATACAGTTAGGGAAGTCCTTTTTGTGAATTACGAACGGGATTACAACACCGTCTGAGAGGTGATCGGCTAGTGATCAATAGTGTGGTATTTAAACCAGCGCCTTAGATCACTCGGCCGCCCAGGCCCAAACCACCATATGAAACCCCTACCTGAAGCTACATACTATATATCAAAATATAAAATAATGAGATGTGGAATAAGTGTACGCGACACAGCTCACATAACAATCGGTAATTAAGAAAAAACCACAATGGAAAACTGCCAGCAGCCTTTAACAATGCCATCAGGCACTGCTTGCAGTTCTGCAATCGGCCCAAGGTCTAATTAAAATGCATACTAGTTTTTTTTTCAAATCCAGTCCTGGAATAGTCAAAGATTGACCCCTTTCTTAAACAAGGAATACAAGACATCAAAAAGACAAGGACAAACAAAAGCTAACAATTAATCCCCCCAATTAATAGTTCTCCTAGGACAAATTCTGGTTTGCCCTGGATTTAAACAAGTACAAAACAGAATTCCAATTTGTCCTAGGAGAAACTAAAATATCCAGATTTGCCCAGGACGATTGTGGATCCTCTTGATTTTTCAGTGGGATCCAGAATCACACTAGATATCTGTCCAAGTGGAATTCTGGATCAAACTGATATTTGAAATGCGTTTACTATGATTAGTTCTAATAAAAAAAAATAAAACACAAATATATTTTGCATATGACACATGTATTTATTATCTTTTTTTTATATCAATTATTTAAAATGCAAGCTTTTTGGAAAGAATATGGAGTCATGTTAAGATCCAGATACAATATTTCTCCAGATCTTTATACATTCTAAAAACAGTTAAACTTTTAGTATCTTCATTTAGATATATTATCTCAATACACCACTTCAAATGTCTTAAAAACAAGCATTCTGAGAGTATTGCAAAACAATAATAGTCCCCTACCGGCCTCATATTTCAGTTACTGGGAACAATTTGTCAAACAAATGAATACCTAAACTTGACCAGTTTATTATCTACAAGGAACAATAAAAAGCTACACCGAGCGCAGCATGATACGACCGCAACAAGTTGAACCCTGTACATTGGAGGCCAGGCCCAATATGGCTAGTTTATTGCTTTGGTCACATGCAGCCCATGGTGGACTTACAAAGCTTTTTTATACATGCAACCTATGGTGGACTTTAAAATGCATATTTGACACATATATATTTACAATAATATTTAATAGAAAAAAAATTATTTCTATATTCATTGACATTTTTGACACGATTAAGCCCCTTTTGGTCCTTTTTTAAAAAAAATGTCAGGACCACAAAATGCAATAAAAAGCTTCCTTCAGTATATATAATCATCATATTTCAACTTCATAACAATTGGCTGGCCCACTACAGCTAAATTTCTTGTGTAAAACCATTTGCCTTGACCAACTTTTAAAAATGGCGTTTTTTGCCCCTTCGACCCCTTATATCTCAAAAACAGTAAGAGATATTTCCAATCTGAGTGAAAAATGCAGGCAGGGATTTTCACAAGGATTCCAATGAAAAAAAGATTTTGAAAATCGGACCACAAATAAAAAAGTTGATTTTTGGGGTGTGGCCCGTCTTTGGCCCCCTGTAGCAATGTAACGGTTCAATATACATCAAAACCATTGACACATTTTGTTGACAGAATTTCAATAAAACAAGAATTTTCAAAATCAAATGAATAATAAACATTCTACAACAGTTTTGTCAATACACCCGTTTTAGCCCCTTTTGGCCCTTTTTTCCAAAATGGTAAGGGCCACCAACCTCAAATACAATAGGAACCTTCCTCTAGTGGTAACAAACATCATATAAAAATTTCATAACGATTGGTCAATATTTACTCAAGTAATCGCACGGAAACCAAATGTCCCCAGACGACGACGACAACGACAACGACGACGACGACGACAACGACGACGACAGCATCATACCATTATACGTCCGCAAATTTTTGCGGTCGTATAATAAAAAAGTGTAGAAAAGAAAATTGCAATGGATTTTCTCACTTCAAAGGACCATTACTCCCATAAAAATTTGTGGACAAGCACGAAACTCAATTTTGATCTGTAACTCATCAAGGTTAACTTACAGACCAAAAATCAGTTCATTATCTGTTATCTGTATCATTATCATAATACCTCCAGCGTGACAGACATGCTTAATAATCTATCATGGCCTAATCTACAACAACGTAGACTGAAAACAAAACTTGTTATGTTCTACAAAATTGTTCACCACCTCGTTGCAGTACCATCAACAGTTCTTATACCATCAGACCCAAGAACCAGACAAGCACATCCTAATACATTCAGACATATCCATGCATCAAAAGACACATACAAATATTCATTTTTTCCAAATACCATAATCTACTGGAATTTATTACCACCAAACATCATACTCAGCCCTTCTGTCGACCATTTTAGAGAACAGCTCAAACCTGCTGTTCTCTATCAGCTACAACCACAACTCATATAATTCAAAATTTTTGGCTGTAAATAGTTTTAATCACTCATCAGGTCTTTTTTATATTATTTTGCACGTTATTGTTAATTTAACAGTCTAATGTCTAATTTCTAGACATGTTATTATTATTTTATCTTATTTGAAAATAATTAAGCAAAAAAAAAAAAAAAAAAAGAAACAAAAAAATTGTTAATCTTATTTGATATTTTATCCACGTATGCGCAACAGTTTATAATCATCCAAGTGGATGGTAAACTGTATACCACAAGAAGAAGAAGCGTTTAGAAAAAAGTGCGGAAAACTAAAATTTTAGTTAATTTTCAAAGTTCAAAGGGCCATAACTTCCATAAAAATGTATGGACCGGCACGAAACTCAAACTTGATTTGTAACTCATCATGGTTAAATCACATACCAAAAATCAATTCATTATCTATAATCGTTTAGAAAAAAGTGCGGAAAACTGATATTTTAGTGAATTTTCAGAGTTCAAAGGGCCATAACTCCCATAAAAATTTGTGGACCGGCACGAAACTCAAACTTGATCTGTAACTTATCATGGTCAGCTCACATACTAAAAATCAGTTCATTATATATAAGCGTTTAGAAAAAAAGTGCAGAAAACTGAAATTTTAGTGAATTTTCAAAGTTCAAAGGGCCATAACTCCCTTAAAAATTTGTGGACCGACATAAAACTCAAACTTGATCTGTAACTTATCAAGGTAAACTCACGTACCAGAAATCAGTTCATTATCTATAAGCGTTTAGAAACAAAGTGCGGAAAACTGAGGCGTGACAGACGGACAGACGGACAGAGCGCAAAGCTATAGTCCCCTTCGGCTTTCGCCGGTAGGGGACTAAAAACAAAACCAAAAAATATGCATTCACATAATTTTTATTTTATTTTTACATCAAGTAGAGTCTTTTGCTTCTTTTCGTTTTCTTCTTGACCCTAGGTATTTTTTACAAATATAAATTAAAACAAAGTTCCAGACAATAAATTCTGCTACGCCTGACGCGCGTTTCGTCTATTCAAGACTCATCAGAGGAGCTCTACCAAAAGTTGAAAATGCCAAACACTATATACTTTGAAGAGCATGAATAATACCAAAAAAATGTCGAACTAGAAACCAAATAATGACTAAGACCAACCTATGTCCAACCTATGTCTGGGGTAGGAAGAACCTTAGGGTTTTGACAATTTAGGAATTTGAACGAATAATTTATAGCTTTGATATGTTCGTCAACACACAAGTGTTAATGCCGGAGCGGGCTAACCTCAGGGAATTAAAACTCCACCAGCAGCGCTAACCATCACGGATGTTAATAATATAAATTAAAACAAATTTCCAGACAATAAATTTTGCTACGCCTGACGCGGTAATCAAATAATAAAAAAGTCTGACCAAAGGAAGACCTCATTTTATTTCTTCCGATTATAATTTTCTTTCTTCCGCCGTAAACGACAATCTTCAACTTTGAGAAGTACGCGACATGTCGCAATGATACTTGGTATACTTATCGGTCTATGTTTGTCGTTTCAGAAAAAGACTTGGGTACCGTACCATTTTACGTATAAGTGTTATGCCCCTTTTAGCTTGAAAGTTTGTTCCCTCTTTTCCTCCTAAGCCATAAGAGGTACCAAGTTCATTCTTTTTGCATTCAAAAGAGTTGAAGTTGTGCTGGGTCATTTTTCAATATTGGTATATTAACCAATACAGGAATTGTTTCCCTTTAAACTTTGACTTTTTTAGTATAAAAATACCCGGTTCCCAAAATTTCGGTTTTTGTTACCATAAGCAAACGCCTGTAAGGATACACTTTTATTCTGTTCTGAAAAAGATGGCCCTGTCATTCCTCTAGCTTTTTATTACCTCGGCAAAATATGTCAAAGTATCGTTTCCACGACAAAACGTCGTCTTGTGAATGGCATTTTTATGTAAAAATTCTTATATTTTTAAAAGCCTTATAGTTTGCATTGTTAAAAGATAAACGAAATTTCAGAAAACATTATAGTTTTTAATATTGAATTGGACTTATTTGGTCTCAATTTAGGACGACATGGGTAGAAAAATAACATTTTTGAAAATTTACATTTTCTCGAAAGTTAAAAGCAATAGATAGATTCAAAGCTATCATAATCTATTCACAATTAAAATAAGAACGAAAGAAAACTCATTTTGGTTCTGTATTTTCATATTCAAGGAGTGATTCTTTATGTCACTACTTTTCGGGATACCGAGATTTACGGCAGCCCATTGATGTCATATATTTTTCCAATAAAAATCGTTCATTGATAAAGATTGACGTGTGCTGAAATACAGCCGAGTAGCAGTGTTTTATGTTAATTGAAAAGTTCAGAACAAGTAATAAGATGATCAATTGTTTCATTGTTTTCCATGGTACACATGTAAGTGAAACTTTACACAAATTGTAAGGATACCCATCTAAAGGCTATAAAACTGGGCATTAAAGATTTGTTATTTATAATTCCAAATTTCTTGATCGATCACAAATAGTTCAAAACGCATGTAAACGTTTGATTCCTGTATTATGAAATTATATGTTAACGAACGCTATAAGGATCGTTCTATCAAACACCAGAGGTTTTATATACTTACAAGTATTTAACCGGTATATGGCGCCACTGTATGGTTTTGTGGCGTTTAACTCGAGAACAGCAAGACTTTAAGAAAGGGAAAGACCTTACAATTCTTCCGGAAGAATTGTCCTTTAGTTATAAAATTATTTTTATTTTATTGAGTAACAATATTAAAACAAAAAGTAAGGAGGATCCAGAATCCTCCTGGGAAAATCTGTATATCTCAATTTGTCCTAGAAGAAATTAGAATTTCGATTCACACTGGACAAATCAGAATTCCAATTTGTCATAGGAGAAATTAGAATTCCAATTTGCCCTAGGAGGATTCTGGATCGCCCTAGATTTCAATTTGCACTGTAACATATACATGTATAAAAAAAAACAGGTCAAAAGATTTGCAATGAAAAATATTTAAGTCCAAGAGGCAAATTTATTATGATATTTTTTATCAATATTTCTTTTCTTCTATAACGATCTGTTCAGCATATATCTATAAAACTAAATTTTAGTTGAAATTTATTTATCCTGGATTAGGAAACAAGGTTCATTAATATTGTATTATTCCTGTGTTTTAATAATTATTTAAAGAATATATGAGATTATTTTCTACATGTCGCCTAAGATTTACTTGTACTACTTGTAAATAGACTGTCGCTGTTTTGATGTATGATTTGAAAAAAGACTTATTTTATACATGACGTCGCTGTTTTTGATACGGCGCCTTTCGAAATAAAATACCGTTTGAAATGTTTATAATAAAAAAGAAATAACAACACAATTTCCTGGCACAAAAACAAGTATGGACATGCACTAAAAGTATGTCTCGACTGTCAGCACACTGTAATACAATCTATCTAGACCTTTAGTACACCACAAATCCAAGTGTATGCATACTAAATTTTATAGAGCTTATGAGTTAACGTATCACAATTAATTCGTTACTCAAGAGCTTTCGGGACTTCACCTCACGTCTGTCACAAAAATTGCTTACACAAGCTAGTTAAGGTTATGTTGCTCCTCGGTTGTTGAATTCATTCAAGAAATTTTACTGAAGACATCATGCGCTCATACACAAATATGGGATTTCTATCTCTAAGATCAGTGATGAAGTTAGTTTGTCTTAGAGTTTTGTTCTGTCTTTCTTTTTCGAATCTGGCACGCTGAATTGACCACTGACAGCGCGACGGGTGTGATAAGCAAGCAGGAACTGCTGACTCTTCCGGAGCACCTGAGTTCAATATCGTTACGACTTGAGTTCGCGTTGTTGATTGTTGTTAAGTTGTTTTTGTGCTTCTAAGTTTTGTGTTTTTTCGTGCTATTCTCGTTCGTGTTTACTGGTTTTGTCGTTGCCCTTTCGGACTTTTGACATTCGAATGCCCCATTGGTGCCTGCCTCTATTAGAAGTCTTAAGCTAGGTATTATACTTTTTAAGTTATTCGTTTGCCACATAAGTTTATCAAAGATGTTTACAACACCCCCCCCCCCAAAAAAGACCTAAGTTAACAGTCCGTGAAGCATGGAAGTATGTCCAAGGTCACATGACATTGTGCCAGTTGCGTAAACCACAACCCCAATTGTCTGTATACTTAATATCAAATGCCTTAGTATCATTCTATTTCAAGTTATTGCATTTTCCTCACAAGTCTGTCAAAGAATTGTGTTACCCCCCCCCCCCCCCCCCCAAAAAAAAAGAGATAGTCGTTGAAGCGTGAAAATGGGGTCAAGGTAACACGCCTTGGTACCAGTCGTTTAGACCACACGTGTCTGTATATCAGATATCAGGTATTGTACTTAATTTTCTACGAAAGTCTTACAAAGAAGTGTACGACTAAAAAAACATAAGTTCACAGCGTCGTTAACGCGTACAAAATGGGGTCAGGGTCACATGTCATAGTGCCAGTTGCGTAGACCACAACCCTTACTGTCTGTTTTCAAATATCAGTATGTTCACTTTCATGTAATTCATTTACAGACACTGTTCATCTATGTTGAGTATGCAAGGAGGCCTAACCGTTTATCAAGAAATATGGTTCGTTAAAAGGTGTTTCACGCTTTTTGTGGTCCGTTAAAGTCGCCGCGACAGTCCGTTAACCAGGTATAATCGAGAAAAAACACTGAAGGTCAGTAATTAATTTGTTATATCATAATTAATACGCATTTTAGATTTATAAAAATTACATCTGTCAAAATGAAAATAAATGACTGTTCGATAAGATTTGCATTTGTGTAAAAATAGTTCTATAAAACTTCATAAAATGAAAAGGCGTGTGGCTCCTTAGTTTTTTAAAGGTCGCAAATGTAAACATGTTTACCTCATTTTTATCAATTTCTCTTTTTATATAACAAAACATATGTTTTGGTTGATATCCATAGAAAGTACAATAATGTATCAACTTTCTGTTTAATTTTCAATGCTCTATGTTATATAATAATTTTGTAATAGGGGAAAAGTTAAAATATGGTCCGTTAAGGGCTGATGACATATTATTTTGTCCGTTAAGTGCCTGTGACAAAATATTTTGTCAGTTAAATAACATAAATAGATAGAAAATTAAAATATTTTTGTTTGATATGACATATCATAATTTTACTATAAGGACTGAACGCTAGTATACAGAAGAAAAGACAAAATTCATGTGGATTTATCGAAACTAAAATACATACATTTGAATATGCACTGCTAAAAATGAACCATTGTCAAAAGGCTTTACTTGTAACACCATTCTAGATCATTCTACGAAACAACGGTATTCAAAACATTCAAAACATGTGTATATAATATATGAAAGAAGCAATAAGCTACTAATTATTAATAAATATAATGAAAACGGTTCAATACAGTCTGTTTTTGGTTATTTATTTAAGGCAATGAAAAGAAAAAAGAACAAAAACTATGGAAATAAAAAATATAAATGGAGAAAAATATCTAAATATGAAGGGATTTGTACCACAGACACATTTTCTGGAACTTTAGACTGTACTGAAACCGACAAAATTTTACTCCACACATACAAACTGAGGTCCAAGAAAGACACTCACTACTTGCTGAAGTGATTCTCCAATTGTAGATCAATGGCTTTTTCACATACCTCTTAATATTTTTTCGACTCGTGGCAAACAAAACCTTCGACTTTCAGAACATGCTTTCTTCTTTTCTGTGACAATTTACGATTTTGGGCATCAACAACTACAACTCTCATGCGATATCCGTTCAAGGCAACGAAGCAGTTTTGGTCACTCGGCAAAATTCTATTTCACGGCAAATTTATCCGACTCATATCCTGTTACAAAAACACAGGCCAATCCTCTATCGAATATGGTTCGTATGACCCTTTGGATGCTTAAATTAACTTTGCAGTACTTAACAACATTAATGTTAATGATACGTCTATTGCTCCGCATATCCCTGATATCAGAGGACCCGGTAAATGTCCAAAAATGATCGACATGATAGCTTCCTAATTCGTTTGTTTTGACATTTGACGGGAAAAAAATAGCTCCTGATTTATTTCCATTGCCATAAACTCGTGTAAATATTTTAGGCATTTATGATATGTTAGAAATAATACAATAATTATGGGAAACCAATCATTAAAATCTTCTGACAAAGATATCATCGATTTTGCCAATTTTAATAATTGAGATTCGCTATATTAAGGTTTATTTCTATCAGACCTGCATTTTCAAAATGTGAGACATGCATCATTAACGGACATAAAAAGTGTCACGTGCCTCTTGACGGACCATGTTTCTCAAAGTAACACAAATTTTGGCATTTTTGTTTCAATGACGAAAATAACGTATTTTAATGCATTTTTCGTCATTATAAGGACACATTTCTGCAGAGGGTAGGTCTCCGCCTTTTCGTTTTGCGAAAAAGTGTTAAATCAAATCAAAATGGTTTTTGCGGGAAGTTTTTCGTGAATAAAAACCATTTGGACACATCTATCACAACTTTCACTTATTTACTATACTATAGCCTCAGAGTTAATTTCGTAAAAATAAATGAATTTTTTTTCATAAAACTACTTAACGGACTGCCTCGTGCAACATATAACGGACAAAACCGTAATGTTAACCTATGGTAGAAACACGTAACGGACAAAATGCCTCGATAAACGGTTAGGCCTCCTTGGTATGGTAACGACTCGAATTCGCGTTGTTGATTTGTGTATTTATGGCCTTTTCTTCGTGTTTTTCTTGTTTGTGTTGACTTGCTGTTTTACTGGCTTAGTGTTTGTCGTTTCCGACTTTTGACGTGCAAATATCTATTATATAAGGGTTTGTACAATATTTAAATCTATAACCGGATAATTTCATAGCTTAAATGTGTTTTCAATACAAAAGTGATTTATTAACAAGATTTTTGTGTTCGTCTTATACATGTAGAAGGGATATTTGCATTGATTTCATTAAATTGGTTAGATTTTAATGCTGCTGGTGAGAGGTTACTCCTAAATATTTGCATATATACAATAACTAAATAATTAAATGTTTTATATCCATTTTCATATTTGTGTTTTATCATTTTCAAAGATTTGAATTATATTTAATTTGTATTTCTTTTAAAAATATTAAAATTCGATGTTCTCGTCATTGACACTCTACTATGTTCTGCTTTTGTTCTTTTTTTCAAACTATTTATTGTTCTAACAATTTGTGTAGTTACATATATTTTTTTTAATTGAATAAGCAAGTAATTATTCTTCGATCTTTGCTATACCGGTATTTTTGCCTTTACGTTAAGCAAAATAACAGAATATATAATTGTTTAAGGTATTATAAAATTGCTTGTAAGACTTATTAAGTTGAAGTTACTTGTTTTGGAGCTCCTTATGCTCTTTTAACTTCTTTTTTATTTCTTCTTTTGGTACATCTGACCTTTAGGATAAAGAGAAATACATATTATAGTTGTATTATGTAGCAAACGTTTCAAATTCTTATCTGTTTTTAACTAGTAATACATCTGAACGTGGACTTTGAGTCGGATGAGACTTTTAGTACCTATAAAACTGACGAAATGGTTTTAAAAACATATGATTAAAACATTAAATTGGTGAATTAAAAGAAAATCATTGATCATATTGACAAGAGAAATTCAATCTGCACATTGTTTTAAAATTTGCTTTTCAACTGATAGTGTAGTTGATGTAAACACATATCAAGATTTTCAAGATTATTAGCTTTTTTGTAGTCTATCAAGATTTTTGCTTATAGGCTTGTGTTCTAACAAGGAGGATCTAAAAAATGAAAATACCATTAATTTCCTCTTATTATAATTATTAAATATTTTGTTGTTGTTGTTGTTGTTACAATTACCTTTGACCTTGATTTAACATCTCATGAAGTTCTTTGATTTCCTTTTCATATTTGTTTCCTAGTCCAATTAAATCCTCCTTTTCCTTTTGTATGATATCACACCTGTGATTAAATGATATTTGATAAGTGAGGTAAAATATCAGGAAACATTTCATCAACAACAAGAGGCTCCCAGGAGCCTAAATCGCTCACCTGGTCTTGATGTCAACCCATTATTTTGTAGAGCTATTTGAGCTGAACATTTAAGCAAGCAACAGTTTTTCTTCATCTACTATAGTCTTCATTCTATAGGTCAAAAACACGAAAAACCGTTATTTTAGGGGCCGTTACCCTTATAAGGGGTCATCTGACAACTTCGACCCTATGGAGACTTTTGTAGAGCTTTATGCGCTGAACATTTCAGCAAGCAACAGCTTTTCTCTATCTGCTATAGTTTTCATTCTAAAGGCCAAAAACATGAAAAAGGTTATTTTAGGGGCAGTAACCCCTATTAAGGGTCATCTGACAACTTCGATTCTATTGAGACTTTTGTAGAGCTAAGTAAACTGAACATTTAAACAAGCAACAGCTTTTCTCCATCTGCTATAGTTTTCATTCTATAGGCCAAAAACATGAAAAAGGTTACTTTAGGGACCGTAACCCCTATTAAGGGTCATCTGACAACTTCGATCCTATTGAGACTTTTGTAGAGCTAAATGAACTGAACATTTAAGTTAGCAACAGCTTTTCTCTATCTACAATAGTTTTCTTTCTATAGGCCAAAAACATGAAAAAACATCATTTTAGGGTAGGGGCCGTAACCCCTATAAGGGGTCATCTGACAACTTCGACCCTATGGAGACTTTTGTACAGCTAAATTAGCTGAACATTTAAGCAAGCAACAGCTTCTCTCTTTCTGCAATAGTTTTCATTCCATAGGCCAAAAACATGAAAAAACATTATTTCAGGGGCCGTTACCCCTATAAAGGGTCATCTGACAACTTCGATCCTATGGAGACTTTTGTAGAGCTAAATGAGCTGAACATTTAAGCAAGCAACAGCTTTTCTCTATCTGCAATAGTTTTCATACTATAGGGCAAAAGCATGAAAAAACGCTATTTTTCACCTTTAAGGGGCTGTAACTCCTATAAGGAGTCATCTGACAACTTGGACCAAATGGAGACTTTTGTAGAACTTTTGATGCTGAAGCAGATGGGTGGCATCAGATTTCATCTATCTCTTATACTTTTTGATTTACAAGCCAAAAACAGTAGTCTGACCCCCTGGTCTATTTTTAGCAACGGCGGCCATGTTTTCGACGAATCAAAAATCCCCACATCAGTTCTGTGGGGATATTCTAAAGTACCACCAGACCAAATTTGGTTTGAATCTGTGCAGCCGTTTCAGAGGAGAAGAAGTTTGAAGAAAAGTTAACGACAACGGACGACGACGGACGACGACGACAACGGACGCCAAGTGATGGCAATAGCTCACATGGCCTTTGGCCAGGTGAGCTAAAAATGATGGGTGCTAAATCTAAAATGCGAGCAAATGTATTAGTGTTGAGTGCGTGTTACATGTACATGTAGGTGGTTTGATCTTAGTTAGTCCTTGGTAAAGAGGTCTTGTTAAGTTTTTTTCAAAGATTTTTGGACTTTAACGTAACATCATTGGGTTGAAAAGGCCTGGATTTTCAACAGCAAAAACAATTTTTGTGTTTTTAAAAGAGGCTCGAAAAAGTGTGTTACTTCGAAGACACATGGCTCGGTGAGGTTACATATTCTTTCTATCCTGTTTCTTTACTGTCTTAATTTACCATTTATGAAAAGCAAGCTTAAAAAGAGGTTTACAAAAAAAAAGAGGAATGCATCACAACAACTAATAAAAAGTACAGAGATGATAAATCATGGGAAATAAAAAAAAACAACGCTGCAACTATGTAACCACGTTAAAAAGACAGTTGGAAAAAAATATTTTTTTACAAAAATGTAAAGGCGGACTTCCGGTCTACAATGCAGCCATTTCTCACAAATAAGGGCTGTCATTTCCATACAAACATTATACTAAATGAAAATATTTTTATTGGACAAACTAAAATAGCTCAAGTATTTTTTTTTCAACAATGTAGCAGGAGGTATTGGTTTAAACTCTATAGATATAGATCAAAATAATCCAAGTATTGTAAAAATAATGAAATGTGAAGGTAAAAATCTTATAATTATTGTTTTAAACCAATATAAGAGTAGAAAAGCAGAAAGGTTGTTCCACCAATTACAAATATGATAAATATGACTATGTCTACCTCTATCTTTTCCGATAAGGTAAAGGTTGTACAAGTTGTGCCAGTGCACAAAAAAGAAAAGTGTATAAACAAAAGGTAGTTGTAGACATGAGAGTGTCTTGTCTGCAATTTCAACATTTTTTTGAAAGGGCAATGTATGTTCAAGTAAATGATTTATTTGAAAACGTTTACATTACAAAGTTTATTGTTGCCAAAATACATTGATTAAGTTATTGGAAGGTTGATTGGAGACATGAGTTGGATAATACGAAGTTTTTTGCTGCCATTTTGATCTATCAGAGGCTTTTGACTCTTTGACACATAATCTTTTATTGTTTAAAATTAAATGTATGTTGTTTCTGTCAGTGCACTCAAACGTTTTGATAGCAACTTATGTACTTAATAGAAAACAATGTGTTAAAATTGGATCATCCTACAGTTCTTTCTTGTCTTGGTGTAAAGCTGTTCCGCAGGGATAAATGTTGGGCCTCTACTTTTTAATATTTTTTATCAACGATATTTTTAACAAAATTGAAAAAAGTTCTTTGTTTAACTATGCAGACAATAACATCGTGCTTTGCTCTGACGATAATGTTGAAAATTTTGTTTAAACACTTGAAACTGAAAGCAAAATACTTTATAATTGGTTTTGTAACAATCAAATGCAGGCTAATCGAGATAAGTTCCAAGCCATATCCATTGGAAAGAAGACCATTGATAGATATATCTTTTGATTTGGATGGTAATATTATTAAATGTGATGAAGAGGTACAACTATGGGAGTTCAAAAAAAACCTTTTGATTTCTAATTCAATTTCAAATCTCATGTTTCGAAAATTTGCAAAGGAGCATCTTAGCAGCTCAATATTTTGAATAGGATAGAAAGTTATCTGAACAGACTAGTATTATTCATTTACTCTATCATTAAGAGCACTATGAACATTGAATATATACAACAAAAAGCTCTACGTTTTATTTTTATTGAATATGTAACATCAACATATAAACAACTATCATCTAGATCTAACTTTACACAATTGAAAATCAGGCGCTTAAGATCACTACAAACCTATAAAATCATCCATTGCAATTTGCCAGCACATTCAAAGGATTACTAACACCTAAATTAAGCAATTTCACACTTTCTCAGATATCCAAATCCAGTGGAACGGCCGAGGGTAAGAACCAAAAGATATGGCCTACATTAATTTCGGTATGCTGCTCCAAAATTATGGAATAATCTACCAAATTTTAAGGGTCTCATTGGCAAGTTGGTAGGGGGTGTATGGAAATGCAGTTTTTGCAAATAGCACTTACTCATTGAACATGGTCATAACTGGTGGGTAATTCATATATTTTAATGGTTTTTTTATGTTTCTGTCTTGTTTTATTGTTTTGCATAAAATCTGTTATTTTAATAGCTGTATGTGTCTTAATTTTGTGTCTATGTCTATGTATGTATGTCTACCTAAATAGGGTACTACATATGCATGCTTATTTATAAATGTACTGATTTGCTGTGTATGTCCTCTGCATGTGCTCTAACCTAGTGCTGTCTTGTAATTTATGTTCATTATGGTTCCATTATGTCATCATCATATATGTGTTTAATGTTTGTAATGTAATGCCGGTTTTAAAAGCTCATTAGAGCTTGTGTTATTTGTTTGTAATCTGTACCGACTAATAAATAAATATTACTTTACTAGAATTGAGTTAATTCAGTGTAAATAAATAAGAGCATAAAAGTTAATAAAGTACCTTCCTTGGAGGTCATTCAAGTTTTTAGTAAGTTCCTCAACTTGATCAGATAGTTTTTGTGTATCAGTCTGATTGTTTCTGGAAAAAAAATGAGATTTTTTTTTAAATCATTTTATGAGTTAATTTGAAGTACAGTATTAAATCAATGTTATATATCTTATATATTTTAAAGAATATGATAAAATAATACACATATATATATATATATATATATATATATATTGTATAGATTAAACTGCGATGTAAAAATTATATGGTGTATGGGCAGTCTAACCTCCTTAATGTTCCTTCTTCATCATTGTCAACTTCCATCCTAAATAATAAAAAAAGTTAATTGCAAATATGTGTAAAATTCCAAAATACTATTACAACTTAGTTAACAGGTCTAAACATTCAAACTACCAACAATATCGAGTTTCTTTAAAGTAGTCATTATTTTGATTTGATTTTTCCCCAAATTAAAAGCCGTAAACTGCATTTATTTTGGTTAGAATATAATCTATTTCAAATTCAAATTTCAATTTCATCAAACATTTATAAAACATGTTTTTGACTAACCAAAAACAACATAGAGTCAATATCATAAATAGGTAAAAATGAATTATACATATGTAGCTCTTTTTTTTCCCTTTTTAGTTTAACATTTGAGAAACACATTATTGAATCATTCCTTGTTGGAAATCATAATTTTACATTCACTCTAGTTAAATTTTATGCCTTCAAGTCATCACCAAGACTCGAAAATTAAAGTAAAAAAATTAACGACTTATCTCAATTGTAGAAGTTGAGATGTGACAATAGACTTATAATATTAACATAATCTATATTTAATATATATATTCTTTTAGAGAGCATGTATAATGTTTGATTTAAAACATTTTGATGTATGGTCTTACATACCTTTCTTCGCCTTCCTCAAGATCCTTAGTGGAAAGCTCAACAAATCCATCTAGATCACATGATGTTGTATCACTATTTGATAGAACTTTTTCTGGATCAGTTTGTGAACTTAAAATGAAATACAATATATAAACAAAAGTTAATACAAAATTATTTAATCGAATATGTCAAGGACAAGTCAAAGACACACCAAAGAAATTGAGGATCGCAATGGTCTAGGGTTAATGAAAGTAAGCATGCAGCGACAACTGGTCACATAAAATGCTGCTGACTGTCTACCATATTGGACTTTTTGTAATTGTCGCATGGTATTCAATATCGTCTATATCGATATAAGCATTTCAAAAGAAATAGAAGGTTGAAGCAAGTTTCATGATGACAAGCCACACAATAAATTTCTGTGGGCTACCGTATTTATTTATTTTTGCGATTAAATTACACTATACATTGAATAAATCTTGCGATAGCAAGAATCTTTAATTCCTAATTGGAGTTTGATAAAAAAAAACTGTAGAACATTTTGGAATTTCATTAAATCAAGCAACATTTCATATTTTTAAAAAGGCGATATATTTAAACGGTGACAAAACATGCATCAAAACAGCGACAAATATTGGACATCATGAAGTCGGAACAGCGATATTTACATGTAAACTGTCCATGAGACAAGAAACTAACGTACGACATCCATCGTGTCTACCTATCTCTCGGTTTTTTTTTCAGTGGCTGTCTAAACCTTTATCACCGATTGTCATAGTGTCCCCATTTTTTCCACTTCATCATCGTCATCATTTCATGTTCATTTTATCGCCCCTTTCACGTTAACCTCCCTGATGTACATGTAGCCAATATTGAGCAGTAAAGAAATATCTTGCTAAGTACGAAAACAAGTTACAAAGCTGGCTTGTTTTTAAAATGTATCAAGCCAAACAAGCTTTACTCTAAACTTTCACCGCATGGAGGTCACATTTATGTAAAACAAGAGCTTCATAAAGGAAAACATCAGTGGAATGAATAGAAATGAAGATTTTCCACGGGTTTTTATTAGAGACTGGACGCAGGTGAGGTCTGCCAAATTCATGAATTTCAAACTTTCCATAGCGTCTTTTGATGCATCTTACTTTGAAACATCTGTGTTTCCTTCAACAGCCGCAGTCACTGTTAATATTTCATTAAATTACCACGAATCCCCATTTTATTTTCATATAACATGAACAAAAGTTTCTATATATGATCTTTAATATATACATGCATGTAAATCTAATGATACCGGTTTGATGCATGATTTTAACAAGTTCCAATTAAATATGTCTCTTGTTTCTTGTGATCTTCAATTTGTCCGGTATGTATTCCTTGTTTTGTCTCGTCTTATAGACATTTGAGATTGATTCTCCAAGTTCGGTAATTTTGTTATTACCTTTATTTTTTTACTATGGTGCTATTGTCACTATTTGATATAGCCCCTACTTATTATATTGATATCATTTATATATGGCTTTAAATGAATTTCTTATTTACGTCCTATATTTACTAGTTTAATTCATATATTTATCTTTTATCCTGTAGCTAGCATCACTTACATGTACCTGCTATCGACCCTTTTGTTCAACGTTTGCTGTGTTTCTCTAGAAGAAGTCTGGCTGTAAATTTAAAGTATTTAAACATGTTAAAAGTATTTGAGGTTTACAAATGTAATTATCAGAAATTGATTCGTGTAAATAAAAATTACTAAAAATAATGATTTTGTTTTAGGATGTTCCTAGAAAAATTTTTTTCACCATATTTGTCATATTTATTACAGCAATTCAAGAGTAAGCAGATAACAGTCTTATGCAAGATTAAGATTCTAGCTGCTGCAGAAAAAATTGAAGTTTGTCGGAGAAAAAAAACAACTCTACCTTAGGACTCTTTCGACTGCATTTAAAACTTCCATCTGCTTCTGATATGTAAAGCCTTCGGGGACGTTGGTAGTGCATTCTAATTTAACATACGACTTCAATTTCCATACTGTTTTAAGAATCTCACTGCAGTCAGCTGCCTTTTTCTGGTCTTTTCTTTAAGGAACGAAAAAAAAAAACAACGATTTTGTCAAAATTTACCATTTCAATTGAGCAGAAATTATGTATAAACACGTTTTTTGTAACATTAAAATTAATATATGTTTTTATTTCAAAGAGTAAAATTACTCGTTTGGTCTTTTTGTTAACCCGGTATCAATATCGACTTGTTCGTAAACAGCAGATAAAAAAAAAAAAGAACAACTTGAAACAAACAGAGGGGCCATGGCGACCGAGTGGTCTAAGGCGCTGGTTTAAATACCACACTATTGATCACTAGCCGATCACCTTTCAGCTGGTGTTCGAGTCCCGTTTGTATTTAACAAAAAAGGGACTTCCCAACTGTATATGATCAGGTTTGTCAGTAACCTGCCCAAGTTTGGTGGTTTCCTCTGGGTACTCCGGTTTCCTCCACCATTAAAACTGATCGCCCTACATGGCCCAGATGCGTCGATAGAGGGCGTAAAAAACCAACACACACACACACACACACACACACACACTGAAACAAACAGAAAATTGTTCCAAATTTATATACTGACTACAAAGTTGAACGTTGTCGTTGTCAATATTTTTCTAAGAACATGTGGAAAGGGCAAATCTTATAAATAAATAAATAAAAATATGATCAGTACCTACCGAGCACTTTCGAAAAGTTTGATCAATTCATTTCGTTTGCATTTGAACTCAATATACTCTTTATAGCCATCATATTCTTCACTTTCTTGGATTGGTAGATCAGGCAGTTTGTTTAAATCGGTAGTTTCTGGTAGGCGCTCATTTATTAGACTATTGATGATGAATGTTACACATTGTTTATACAAATCTTTGATTTTATCACCAATCGGGGCATTGCAAGAATCTGTAAAAAAGATAGAAAAAGTAACGTACAATTAAATAAGCTATAAACATTCAGATATGGGCTACGTCTTACGTGCGTTTCGCCTATTTAGGACTCATCAGAGGCGCTCTACCTATAATATTGAAAAAGCCAAACACTAGTTCCAGATTATGAAGAGCACTGAACAATAAAAAAAATACCGAACAAAAGAAAGCCAAATCACAACTAAGATCTACCTTTGTCTGTAATAGGCAGATTCTAAATTTAATTAAAAACTTTAAGATTTTAAATTTTAAATTTGTATTATTTAGATTTGGATTTTCAAAGTGTTGGTGCAGGGACCTGTACAATGACTTATAAAAAGCTACGCCGGATGATACGACATCATGATACGACGGCAACATGTAAACCGTGTACGTTTGCGGCCCAAATTGAATATGGATAGTCAATTGCTTTGGACACATGCTGCCCATGGTGGACTCACAAAGATTTTTGACACATGCTTTTTGAGGTGGACTTCCAAAGCATATTTGATTTGTTTTCATACATTTATTGCAACCTTTAAGGAAAACTCTTATTATAGGCAATTTGGTCCCTGTGACCCCTAATTTCTCTATTCAAGTGCTAGATATTGCAAATCTAATTGAAAAACGTAAGCAGGTATTTCCACAAAGATTTCAATGACAAAAAGATTGTGAAAATTGGACCACAAATAATAAAGTTGATTTTTGGGGCGTGGCACAACTTTGACCCCCGTATAGTTATGTAAACGTGCAAGATAAATAAAAAATATTGACACATTAACATGATTAAGATGACAGAATATATCATTATGAAAAAAAGAAAAAAGATCAAAATCAGATGAAAAATAGAGTTTCTACAGCAATTTTGATTTAACATTCCATGAACAGGTAGGGGCCATAGGCCGCAAAAGTTCTCTAGTGGTTAGAAACATTCCGTGAAAACAACATAACAATTGGTCCGCCCGTAACAACTTAAGTTTTTGCACAAGACTATTTGTTCAGACAAATACTAAATAATTTGCGTTGTTTTTGGTCCTTTTGACCCCTTATTTCCTAAAAAAACCGGTAGGAGATATTGCAAAAATGTGGTTATCATATAAACAAGGGGGGTCTTGGTGTTGATTTTTGTTTTCTCATGTATTTCTTTTGTCAGAACAATTACATGACTTTTCAAGGCCTGGAATGGAAATAATCAAATTCCATGACTTTGGAATCCTGATATTATCTCTGTTTGATTGTGTTTATTGCACTATTGTCCTGATCTTTAAAAAAAATCCTACAAACATAAACGTATATATCAGGATAAAACCGTATACGTTTACTTGAAAATTTGAGAAACAAAGTATCAACACATAATGATAAAGTATCATCACATAATGACAAAGTATCATCCCAATCATAATGAAGAGGTATCATCCCATAATGAAGAAGTTTCATCACACATAACGAATAATTACCATCATATAACGAAAAACATCATCATAAGGCAGAGCTCTATGGTGTTCCATACGTTTTGGTATAACTTGTATTTTCAAATACCAATCTATCCACCATTTGCTTTTTAACATATGTATGCTATTCTATCAATCTACATTAAAAAGAATTAATTCTTGACTATTTTAAAGATTTTTGTGAATGGTTACTTTCGATTTGAAAACTATAATATTTGAGCTACAAACCTGCCATATCTTCGTAAGTTTGACCCTTTTAAAACTTCCTTGTATGACATATGAATTAAATCGATAAATATAGTTTATCAATTTAAATATTGTGTCAATTGTAACATGTATATATAAGTACTTATTCTTGGTTGACTAATCATGAATATGCATATTTAGAGGAAGAAATTTATAAATATGCATATTTCGAAGAATTTAGATCTATACTAGGCAAACAAAAAAAAAGAAACGTTATATTGGTTTTCTTTTAAGTTTTTTTTTCGAAACATACTTTGGTTTAATTATTGTCTAAACCCTAAGGTTCTTCCTACCCCAGACGTAGGTTGAATATCTTAGTAATTATTTGGTTCCCCAGTTTGGTATTTTTGGTTATATTGTTCTATGCTCTTCATATTCATACAGTGTTTGGCATTTTCAATATTTTTGGTAGAGCGCCTCTGATGAGTCTTGAATAGACGAAACGCGCGTCAGGCGTAGCAAAATTTATTGTCTGGAACTTTGTTGTCATTTGTATTTCTAATGTAAATATTTTGCAATAAACGGGGTTTTCTGTCAAATTTGCGAATTGGAGGCGGATTCGAAAGTGACGTTACGTCATTTTTAGCTCACCTGACCCGAAGGGTCATGTGAGCTATTGTCATCGTTAAGCGTCCGTCGTCCGTCTGTCCGTCCGTCCGTTAACTTTTCTTCAAAGATCTTCTTCTCTGAAACCACTGAAGGGATTGCATTGATACTTGGTATACTTGATCTTTAGGATGTCCTCTACCAAGTTTGTGAATTATATACACGTTGATCAACCAACATGGCCGCCGTTGCTAAAAATAGAACAGGGGGGTCAGACCATTGTTTTTGGCTTATAACTCGAAAAGTATAAGAGATAGAGAAAATCGGAAGCAACCTTCCTTGTTCAGCATCAAAAGCTCTACAAATCTCTCCATTGAGTCGAAGTTATGAAACGACTCCTTATAGGAGTTATTGCCCTTTAATCATCAAAATTGACCATTTTTTCAGTTTTTAGCTCACCTGACCCCTATTGTCATCGTTAAGCGTCCGTCGTCCGTCCGTCGTCCGTCGTCCGTTAACTTTTCTTCAAAGATCTTCTTCTCTAAAACCACTGAAGGGATTGCATTGATACTTGGTATACATGATCTTTAGGATGTCCTCTCCCAAGTTTGTGAATTATATACATGTGGACCAACCAACATGGCCGCTGTTGCTAAAAATAGAATAGGGGGTCAGACCATTGTTTTTGTCTTATAACTCAAAAAGTATAAGAGATAGAGAAAATCCGAAGCAACCATCCTTGTTCAGCATCAAAAGCTCTACGAATCTCTCTATTGAGTCGAAGTTGTGAAACGACTCCTTATAGGAGTTATTGCCCTTTAATCATCAAATTTGACCATTTTTGCAGTTTTTGGACAATATCTTGAAAACCTTTAGAGCTAGAGGAAAAGTTAGCATTGCAAAATTGTTTAGCTCATTGAGATCTACAAAAATGATATCAGGGTCTAAATTGTCAGATCGGCCGTTTAAGAGTTATTCCCCTTTAACTGTTTTTTCCAGTAATTTACACTGATTTTCAAAAATCTTCTTCTCTAAAACCACTGAAGGGATTGCATTGATACTTTGTATACATGATCTTTAGAATGTTCTCTACCAAGTTTGTGAATTATATACATGTCGACCAACCAACATGGCCGCCGTTGCTAAAAATAGAACAGGGAGGTCAAACCATTGTTTTTGGCTTATAACTCAAAAAGTAAAAGAGATAAAGAAAATCGGAAGCAAATTTTCTTGTTCAGCATCAAAAGGTCCTTACAGTAGTAATTGCCCTTTAACTGTTTTTTCTATTAATTTAAACTGATTTCAATAAATCTTCTCTGAAACCACTGAAAGGATAGTTTTGCAACTTTGTATACTTGAAAGTTTGTGAAATTTATTCAAACTTTGGCATAAGAGATCAGGTGAGCGATTCAGGCTCCTGGGAGCCTCTAGTTTTAATTTTGACTATTAAAAATGGAAACTTTTAAAAATTTGCGTGTCAACAATTCAATTAAGCTGGCGATTATGGTCGTTAAATGTAACAAATATCACGGTTAACAAAAAGATCGCACTTAAAGGTTGAGAAATTGTAAGTCAGAATTAACGTCAAAATTAGAAGAAACTTTTTACTTTTGTGTTGGTTACAGCTGAAATGACA
Source organism: Arcuatula senhousia (assembly GCA_963971305.1). Taxonomy (NCBI): domain Eukaryota; kingdom Metazoa; phylum Mollusca; class Bivalvia; order Mytilida; family Mytilidae; genus Arcuatula; species Arcuatula senhousia. Next base: position 36,283,066 of record OZ020308.1, read on the forward strand.
AAATTCAGGTGATTAATCATTTAGAAGACTTTAGATCAACTATCCGTAGACCAGAGACTCGTGTCAACTGTACAACAATCGATGAAACCAGAAGTAGCAGAATGCTATTACCAACCGAGTTTAGATCAGGCGTTGCCGCTTTATTTTTCTTCGTAATCGCTTTGTTAACGGTGTAAAACATTCACTCAATTTCAATCAAATATCCATAAACACATCTATACGCAGTCACGCCAAGCTGACGTCATTGACGTCCTCTGAATTATGTTACTTTCGCGTTATGGCGTAAATGAGTTGTATCTTGACAAAGATAAGTTAAACATTTTATCATTTTTTAAATTTTGACCAATTTTACTGAACTACGTTTTTAGAAATATCCAAACCCCACCGGAAAGCGTTGCAAAATACCCCCATCCATACATAGTTTTACATGTGGTTAAATATCCCTAAATACTGGATTCAACTTTTAAATTATATTCATGGAAATGCTGTCAGATATTCAAAACGAATGGTTAGTCATGAACGATAGTGCTTTGCAAACTTGGTTTTCAACAATATCTAGGTAAAACCTTAAAGAGGTGTTGAATTTAATTTAAAATTAGGTATTCCTGGATTTTCGTTTCTTCAGTATGGCCAAACTTACCTTTATTCAATGGAAGTTATAACTTTTCGTTTGTTATTGTAATTTTATCAAATAAAATATGAGTGAAACGTTTCTTTTTTTTTTGCCTAGTATATTATTGTGGGGCATTTCGGAGGGTACGAAACTACGAAACGATTCTATTTTTTTCCTACAAGAAAAAAAACTTTTAAAATGCGCCCCCCCCCCTCGAAAAAGGATTTTTCGCAATCACGCAACCATGAAGTTGATTTACAAACTCCTTCGTAGTAGGTACTTATCCTAGTACTTAGTGTACGGAACGTTAGCGACGGGAACTGGGACTATGAGGAGTTTGGTTGATGTAAGGATATTTATCATATGCTCATATCCTGATATAGGTACATATGTGCATAAAGTTTCATTATGATCGGTATTTCTTTCTTCTTTCATGGAAAAATAACTTAAAGCTATAGATAAACATAAGTATTACAGTGACCTATTTTCCTGTGATCAATCAATCAATCATTATTGCCCCCTCCCCTGTCTTGCTCAATATCTACATATCAAAAATAACAACCTGGTTCAAGGGGACAAATGCACTGCGTGTGACTCGCCTTTGGCCTATTAAAGACCTATTATATAGGCACTTTAGCTGTAATGCATATTATGCAAACTATGGAATAAGAATAAAAAGTGTCCAAAATAACAAAAGTAAGACTTGCCTATACTAAACAAACAGCAATTCTTAAAACAGGTTATTTGGAGTTCATGCAACATGTGTAACACGTGCTTTTGTTTTACGAGCTAGTGAGTGGTATAACAATTTTGTGAAGGCCTTTTTTGTCTGTGTGAATTTTTACTGACCGTTTTGGCTAACGAAGAATGATATATATATAATCCAAATAAGAAACAAATGTATAATTTATTAGGAAGGAAATAAGGAATATACAAAATATTCAAAAAGAATCTTCGACTTCTGCTTCAGCCTCCATATCTTCTAGACGTTTCAAAATCCTTGTTTATTCTACCTTGGTACTGACTCTTCTTTACGGGTGTCTCAATCAAAGGTGGAGCATCGTCTATAATCATGCAGAAGGAATGTTCAAAGTCAGTATCAGGATTCACGGAACACTCATCGGCATTACTTGTACCTTTTGATGCACCACTGTCTTCGCCGCTATCAGTCTCCACATCATTTAGGCGTTTTAAAAGTCTAGGTATAATTCCATAGGGCGGGTTACAGGGATTAGGATTCTTAACCAAGGGAGGAGCATCCTCTTATATCATTTACTGTTCGGGATCTTCCTTTGATACTGGACTTTTATTTTCTGACCGCCTAGGTACTTGTTTAGTTGTTTCAGAATGTAATTCTTCGCTTGAGGAAGTGTTATAATCAGAAATGGATGTGTGGATGGAGCTTAAATTACCAAAGTAGTTTGACAAGGAGTCTGGATCAACCGGTTTGGAATCATCCTGTGAGTAGTCGTTCATAAACCTTGGCACCGGTGTACTAGTTCTTGGATTTTTGACGTAGTCAGATGAAATCTAACCATCGGATAAATCCAAGCTAATGGAACTTTTGTCCCCTAAAAATTCCGATAGGGATTCTGTAAAATCGTCTGACTCACTCATATCTGAGTAACTTACATAGGGAAGCGGGGTGCTAGTTCTTGGATATTTTGTATTTTCATTGCATATAGATAAATGGTGTATTGTGAACTGGATAAACCAATAAAACTTATGTTATCGAAATAGTTTGAAATGTATACCGAGTCGACTTCACCGATATCGGAGTCAGAAGAATAAGACGACGACTCGTCAAAACTTTCACTTTTAAAGTATACTTGGAAGTAACGGTTATCCAAATATCTCCTCACTCTAGATCTGTTTACGGAGATGGAATCTTCACAGATGACTTCCTGATGACCATTGTCTTCTATCACTTAGATTTGATCTAGCAGAATATCAAAGCTCGTGTTTGTATTCTGAAAAAAAGTCTTTCGGAATTTTAATTGATTTTTTGGCTAACGAAGACTGATAAACTGAATAAGAAATCAAAAACAATTTAATATGCATGAAAAAAAGGTATAAAACAGTGGTAAAAAGCACCAAATCCTCATCTTCTTCAGCCTCCATGTCTTCTAAACCTCTCAAAATCCTTGTTAATCTAGTCCCGTGCGGGGCCCGGGAGGCGAATAGGCCCGCAGCAGCGCTAAGCTTGTCGGTAAAAGTCCACTAAAGAGCGCTCAGAAAACTGACATCGGGGTCAGGCCGCTTTGCCCACAAAGCGACTGGGATGTGTGCCCCAGGTGGTTGAATGGGGCAGCCCTGACATCGAGAGATGCGGGGTCGTCAGGCGATAATGCGGAAAACCTGACCGCAAACCATCGTGGTGCACGGTGTTGGGAAAAATGTCACGTTCCTTGCACGTTAAAGAACCCTGCTGCAGGTCTCGGTAAGAGTAGGACCCGCAGGATCCCCATGCAGGAGGCAAAATTTCCCGTCCCTACCCATCACTCCTTTTTCCAGCGGCAGTCAAAACTCTCCTACCCGATTGGCCTTGTGTCCCCATTTGCTCCACTTCATCATCATTTCATGTTCATTGTATCACCACTTTCATGTTCATCTCCCGGATATAGCCGAAATCGCGCTGCTTGGGAGTAAAGCAATAACTAACTAACAAACTAAGTAACCTTGTTATTCTACTTTGGTACGGACATTTATATACAGATTCCTCAACCAAAGGTGAAGCATCTTCTAGTATCATGCAGAGGAAATTGTCAGAGTCCGTATCAGGATTCACAGAACCCTCATCGGCATTACTCGTACCTTTTGATGCACCACTGTCTTCGCCGCTATCAGCCCCCAAATCATCTAGGCGTTTCAAAGTCTAGGTATAATTCCATAGGGCGGGTTACAGGGTTTAAGATTCTTAACCAAGGGAGGAGCATCCTCTTATATTATTTACTGTTCGGGATCTTCCTTTGATACTGGACTTTTATTTTCTGACCGCCTAGGAACTTGATTCATTGTTACCGAATCTCTTTGTTTGCTTGAGGAAGTGTTATATGGACTTTTATTTTCTGACCGACTAGGTACTTGTTTAGTTGTTTCCGAATGTAATTCTTCGCTTGAGGAAGTGTTATAATCAGAAATGGATGTGTGGATGGAGCTCAAATTACCAAAGTAGTTTGACAAGGAGTCTGGATCAACCGGTTTGGAATCATCCTGTGAGTAGTCGTTCATAAACCTTGGCACCGGTGTACTAGTTCTTGGATTTTTGACGTAGTCAGATGAAATCCAACCATCGGATAAATCCAAGCTAATGGAACTTTCGTCCCCTAAAAAGTCCGATAGGGACTCTGTGGAATCGTCTGACTCACTCATATCTGAGTAACTTACATAGGGAAGCGGGGTGCTAGTTCTTGGATATTTTGTATTTTCATTGCATATAGATAAATGGTGTATTGTGATCCGGATAAATCAATAAAACATGTTTTCGAAATAGTTTGCGAGGTACACCGAGTCGACTTCACCGATATCGGAGTCAGATGAATAAGACGACGACTCGCCAAAACTTTCACTTTTAGAGTATACTTGGAAGTAACGGTTATCCAAATATCTCCTCACTATAGATCTGTTTACGGAGATGGAATCTTCACAGATGACTTCCTAATGACCATTGTCTTCTATCACTTAGATTTGATCTAGCAGAACACCAAAGCTCGTGTTTGTATTCTGAAAAAAGTCTGTCAGAATTTTAATTGACTTTTTGGCTAACGAAGAATGATAAACTGAATAAGAAATAAAAAACAATTTAATATGCATGAAATAAGGTATAAAACAGTGGTAAAAAGCACCAAATCCTCATCTTTGTCAGGTTCCATGTCTTCTAGACCTTTCAAAATCCTCGTTATTCTACTTTGGTACGGACATTTTTATACAGATTCCTCAACCAAAGGTGGAGCATCTTCTAGTATCATGCAGAAGGAATTTCAAAGTCAGTATCAGGATTCACAGAACACCCATCGGCATTACTTGTACCTTTTGATACACCACTGTCTTCGCCGCTATCAGCCTCCAAATCATCTAGGCGTTTTAAAAGTCTAGGTATAATTAAACAAGTACCTAGTCGGTCAGAAAATAAAAGTCCATATAACACTTCCTCAAGCAAAGAAAGAGATTCGGTAACAACGAATCAAGTTCCTAGGCGGTCAGAAAATAAAAGTCCAGTATCAAAGGAAGATCCCGAACAGTAAATGATATAAGAGGATGCTCCTCCCTTGGTTAAGAATCCTAACCCCTGTAACCCGCCCTATGGAGTTGTTTCCGAATGTATTTCTCCGCTTGAGGAAGTGTTATAATCAGAAATGTATGTGTGGATAGAGCTCAAATTACTAAAGTAGTTTGACAAGGAGTCTGGATCAACCGGTTTGGAATCATCCTGTGAGTAGTTGTTCATAAACCTTGGCACCGGTGTACTAGTTCTTGGATTTTTGACGTAGTCAGATGAAATCCAACCATCGGATAAATCCAAGCTAATGGAACTTTCGTCCCCTAAAAATTCCGATAGGGATTCTGTGAAATCGGCTGACTAACTCATATCTGAGTAACTTATATACGGAGGCGGGGTGCTAGTTCTTGGATATTTTGTATTTTCATTGCATATAGATAAATGGTGTATTGTGATCCGGATAAATCAATTAAACATGTTTTCGAAATAGTTTGCGAGGTACACCGAGTCGACTTCACCGATATCAGAGTCAGATGAATAAGACGACGACTCGTCAAAACTTTCACTTTTAGAGTATACTTGGATTAGTAACGGTTATCCAAATATCTCCTCACTCTAGATATGTTTACGGAGATGGAATCTCACAGATGACTTCCTGATGACCATTGTCTTCTATCACTAAGATTTGATCTAGCAGAACATCAAAGCTCGTGTTTGTATTCTGAAAAAAAGTCTGCCAGAATTTTAATTGACTTTTCGGCTAACGAAGAATGATAAACTGAATAAGAAACCAAAAACAATTTAATATGCATGAATAAAAGGTATAAAACAGTGTTTAAAAGCACCAAATCCTCATCCATCTTCTTCAGCCTCCATGTCTTCTACACCTTTCAAAATCCTTGTTATTCTAGTCCCGTGCAAGGCCCGGGAGGCGAATAGGCCCGCAGCAGCGCTAAGCTTGTCGGTAAAAGAGCGCTCAGAAACCTGACATCGGGGTCAGGCCGCTTTGCCCACAAAGCGACTGGGATGTGTGCCCCAGGTGGTTGAATGGGGCAGCCCTGACATCGAGAGATGCGGGGTCGTCAGGCGATAATGCGGAAAACCTGACCGCAAACCATAGTGGTGCACGGTGTTGGGAAAAATGTCACGTTCCTCGCACGTTAAAGAACCCTGCTGCAGGTCTCGGTAAGAGTAGGACCCGTAGGATCCCCATGCAGGAGGCAAAATTTCCTGTCCCTACCCATCACTCCTTTTTCCAGTGGCAGTCAAAACTCTCATACCCGATTGGCCTTGTGTCCCCATTTCCTCCACTTCATCATCATTTCATGTTCATTGTATCACCACTTTCATGTTCATCTCCCGGATATAGCCGAAATCGCGCTGCTTGGGAGTAAAGCAATAACTAACTAACTAACTAACTAACCTTGTTATTCTACTTTGGTACGGACATTTATATACAGATTCCTCAACCAAAGGTGAAGCATCTTCTAGTATCATGAAGAGGGAATCGTCAGAGTCCGTATCAGAAAATGACTTCCTGATGACCATTGTCTTCTATCACTTAGATTTGATCTAGCAGAACATCAAAGCTCGTATTAATTGTATTCTGAAAAAAAGTCTGTCAGAATTTTAATTGACTTTTTGGCTAACGAAGAATGATAAACTGAATAAGAAATCAAGAAGAATTTAATATGTATGAAATAAGGTATAAAACAGTGGTAAAAAGCACCATATCTTCATCTTCTTCAGCCTCCATGTCTTCTAAACCATTCAAAATCCTGGTTATTCTACTGTGGTACGGAAATTTGTATACAGATTCCTCAACCAAAGATGGAGCATCTTCTAGTATCATGCAGAAGGAATTTCAAAGTCAGTATCAGGATTCACAGAACACTCATCTGCATTACTTGTACCTTTTGATGCACCACTGTCTTCGCCGCTATCAGCCTCCAAATCATCTAGGCGTTTTAAAAGTCTAGGTATAATTCCATAGGGCGGTGACAGGGTTTAGGATTCTTAACCAAAGGAGGAGCATCCTCTTATATAATTTACTGTTCGGATTCTTCCTTTGATACTGGACTTTTATTTTCTGGCCGCCTAGGAACTTGATTCGTTGTTACCGAATCTCTTTCTTTGCTTGAGGAAGTGTTATATGGACTTTAACTTTCTGACCACCAAGGAGCTTGTTTGGTTGTTCCCGAATGTCTTTCTTCGCTTGAGGAAGTGTTATATGGACTTTTATTTCTGACCACCTAGGAATTATTTGGTTGTTTCCGAATGTCTTTCTTTGCATGAGAAAGTGTTATACCGGTATGGACTTTTATTTTCTGACCGACTAGCTACTTGTTTAGTTGTTTCCAAATGTATTTCTCCGCTTGAGGAAGTGTTATAATCAGAAAAAGGATGTGTGGATGGAGCTCAAATTACTAAAGTAGTTTGACAAGGAGTCTTGATCATCTCCTGAGTAGTCTTTCGTAAACCTTGGCACCGGTGTACTAGTTCTCGGATTCTTTACGTCATCAGATGGCATCCAACCATCGGATAATTCCAAGCTAATGGAACTTTCGTCCCCTAAAAAGTCCGATAGGGACTCTGTGGAATCTTCTGATTCACTCATCATATCGGAGTAACTTATATACGGAGGCGGGGTGCTAGTTCTTGGATATTTTGTATTTTAATTGCATAGATGAATGGTGTATTGTGATCCGGATAAATCAATTAAACATATGTTTTCGAAATAGTTTGCGAGGTACATCGAATCGACTTCACCGATATTAGTCTAGTCAATCTAGCTTGAAAAATAGCCTTACCTCAAACTTATTGCAACAAAAGTTTTGTGAGTGGAATCCGTTTCTTTTATGTGACCTGATGAAAATTTCAAAAATCGATCGGCGGGTTTTCTGTCATTTTGGGGTGAAAAATCAGTATTTTGTCGAAAAATCGCTGAAAACTGGAAATCCGATAAAAATCATTATTCGGCCCAAACATATAGGGTTTGAAACAAAAAACGATGAGAGTGTGAGGTAAATGATCGTAATATATTGTGTTAATTTTAATTCTTAATTGATGAAGCTTGACATTTTGGGTAAAAATGCATTTTTTAAAGAAAAATCGCTAAAATCGAGAAATGCGACATTTGTCATTATCAAAACCAAACTGGTAGATTTTAAAACTATAATCATAAGAAGGTCAGGTAAATAAAGGTATTAATTGTTATTCTTTTTTTTGTCTATTTTTGAAGTTAAATTTTGGGGGTAAAAATGCCATATTTAAAAGAAAAATCGATGAAATCTGGAAATACGTCATAAGACATTTTTCAGACCAAACTTGTATTGAGAAACTATCAGTTTACGCCACCGTTTGCTTCCACTTTGCTGTAAGCTAGTTACGCCATTGTGTACATGCATATAGTATAAATTTCATTTTTTATTCGTGAAAATAAAACATTTGGGTAAAAATGCTTTTTTTTAAAGAAAAATTGCTGAAAACTGGAAAATGTCATCATCGCATTTATGTTCCAAAAACTTTGCATTTTTTTTTTTGTTTCAGAAAACTTTACTTCAGAAAGATAAAGTTTTGATATTCGTTAAGACATTTAAAATGAAGATAATATTTTTACAATGTTCACGTAGCTATTTCTGGTTACATATTAAATTGTTATTATGTTATCTCCTGTGGTCAAAATAGTCCAAAGGTGCATTTAATAACATTCAAAGACAAGCGAGTAAAGAATACTTTACTAGAACTAATGATGATTTAATGGTGCATCTGAGTGTGACATCCGACTTTTTTGGAAACTCATTAACATGATTAAGCGTCAAACCTTGATCGAACAAAATACTGCCCGAAATCCAAATTCCGTTGCCGAAAGGTTTACCAAGTACTTTGAAAACTTATACGCAACCGCTAACGACAAAGTATTTGACGAGAAAACTTTTACTAAAATAGAAGATCATCATACAATTTTGAACAATCATTGGATGAACTCTTTGGATGACCAAATTACTATTACAGAAGTGTATCAAATTGCAAAAGCCCTTCATAGGCATAAAGCTAATGGTACCGACAAAGTTCAGAACGACCACATTATTCATGGTGGTCCGTAGGTCATATCTATACATGTAATGCTTAAGGTTCATCTTATATTTCGGAAAAAATGAGATATTTTACGTCTTTTTTCAGTTTATGCGGAGCCTAAACTACACATTCAATTTCTTAATAAGGCATAGGAGCGATTAAATAAATAATCTTTGCATAAACTTTTAGTATTTTGTACGTTTACACTTGATTCGTTTGCCGGGGTATTTTCTTTGCGTTTTTCAGTTCACCCAAATATAGCCAAATATCAACAACGCCCTGTCATTTGGCCTCCACGTGCAAGGTAATTTCATTATTGGTGCTATTGAATCTACTCACAATCAGTTTTATGGAAGGTTATTTAGGGGTAATGCTTTATTTTTGGTACAATTTGAAAGGAAGAAAAATGAATAGAGAAAACAACAATAGTAATTTTGCAAACTGGAAGGAAAAATGATCGGCGATTTTTATATCTAGACGCTGCTACACTTTATTTTATGTTTCGAGGTGTCGTTTTAGTCGTACATAGACTAGAAAAACAGGTCAAATATCTACCATTTTATTCGAAGTGTAACCATGAACCTTAATAGAACGTTTTAATAATTTCATTTTGCATGCAAAGGTTCCAGTCATGTGGAAAAAGGACTGATTGTGCCAATAAATAATGTATATGTTGTTAGTCGAAAAGCTTTCAACACTGGGTTGCGAAAAGCTCTGATGAACAAACTCTAGAAGCTGAATGTAAAAGGTAAAGGCATGGCGATTAATCAACCTTAAGCTTCATACAAATACTCAAAGCTCAGTCTATAAATGCGTCATTTGTCATTATCAAAACCAAACTGGTAGATTTAAAAACTCCCTCGTTTTACTCTATCTATGAAGTTCACAATGACAATATCAAACCAATGACTGTTAATCAGCTGTAAAGATCTGCATTGTTACCACCAGTTTTTTTATGGATGTGAAATATGGCACAACCCCAGAACGAAAGATATCATTCAGTAGCATAAATTTCAACACCTCGTACAAAATGCACACTATAACAACCAGATCAGACATGTGCGAAAGTATGTTTGGTCTCCTTCTGATTTCGTGCGAAAGAGAAAAACGGAAAATATGCTTTTTATGCAGACTTTGTAATTTTGACTTGTTTACCAATTTTCTTTTTCCAACTGATTTCATGTATAAGACCGTATAAACAACTTTAACAACGGAACCGCATGGATTTATGCCTGACATTATTCAAATTACTCTTAACCTACTTGTTCTGTTATGTTGCCTTAGGACAATTCAATTTACTGTGAAATTTCAATGGAAAACATTGTTAAATTTGAAATAAATAGGAAACAATATGAACTTTGGCCTCGCGGGGTTACCCATGATACAGACTTTTGACGCTTTCGTACCATCCATCAACAGATAACAACAGCAGATATCTGAATCTTTCCTTCGCCCTAACCAGAACGGAGTCGACTTCACCGTTATCGGAGTCAGATGAATAAGACGAAGACTCGTCAAAACTTTCAATTTTAGAGTATACTTGGAAGTAACGGTTATTCAAATATCTCCTCACTCTAGATCTTCTTACGGAGATGGAATCTTCACAGATGACTTCCTAATGACCATTGTCTTCTATCACTTAGATTTGATCTAGCAGAACATCAAAGCTCGTGTTTGTATTCTGAAAAAAAGTCTGTCAGAATTTTAATTGGCCTTTTGTCTAACGAAGAATGATAATCTGAATAAGAAATCAAAAACAATTTAATATGCATGAAATAAGGTATAAAACAGTGGTAAAAAGCACCATATCCTCATCTTCTTCAGCCTCCATGTCTTCTAAACCTTTCAAAATCCTTGTTATTCTACTTTGGTACGGAAATTTATCTACAGAATCCTCGACCAAAGGTGGAACATCTTCTAGTATCATGCAGAAGGAATTTCAAAGTCAGTATCAGGATTCACAGAACACTCATCTGCATTACTTGTACCTTTTGATGCACCACTGTCTTCGCCGCTATCAGCCTCCAAATCATCTGGCGTTTTATAAGTCTAGGTATAATTCCATATTACGGGTTAGAGGGTTGAGGATTCTTAACCAAGGGTGAGTGAGTGAGTTAGTGTTTTACGCCCGTGCAACGCTATATAGGTTATTTACAGGCGATGAACATGAAAAGGATGATAAAATGAACATGAAATGATGATGATAAATGAAATATGGGGATGGGGTGGGACAAAAAGGACCGGCAATTTTGAAGAACCCTTAACCAAGGGAGGAGGTTCTCTAATGTCATGTACTGTGCGGGATCTTCCATTGATGCTGGACTTTTATTTTCTAAACGCATGCATAGACCCGTGCGGGTTCCGGGTGGCGAATATGCCCGCAGCAGCGCTAAGCTTGTCGGTAAAAGTCCACTAAAGAGCGCTCGATACCTGACATCGGGTCAGGGCGCTTTGCCCACAAAGAGACTGGAATGTGTGACCCAGGTGGTTGAATGGGGCAGCCCTGACATCGAGAGATGTGGGGTCGTCAGGCGATAATGCGGAAAACCTGACCGCAATCCATAGTGGTGCACCGTGTTGGGAAAATGTCACGTTCCTCCCACGTTAAAGAACCCTAGGCCTGCTGCAGGTCTCGGTAAGAGTAGGACCCTTAAGATCCCCATGCAGGAGCTAAATTTCCCGTCCCTACCCATCACTTCTTTTTCCAGTGGCAGTCAAATCTCTCCTACCCGATTGGCCTTGTGCCCCCATTTCCTCCACTTCATCATCGTTTCATGTTCATTGTATCACCACTTTCATGTTCATCTCCCGGATATAGCCGAAATCGTGCTGCTTGGGAGTAAAACAATAACTAACTAACTAACTAATCTAAACGCATAGGAACTTGATTCGTTGTTTCCGAATCTCTTTCCTCGCTTTAGGAAGTTTTATATGGACTTTAAATTTTCTGACCATCAAAAACTTGTTTGGTTGTCTCTTCACAGCTTAAGGAAGTGTTATATTCAGAAAAAAGTGAGTGGATAAAGCTCACATTACCAAAGTAGCTTGACAAGGAGAATTGATCATCTTCTGAGTAGTCTTTCGTAAACCTTGGCACCAGTGTACTAGTTCTAGGTTTCTTGACGTCGTCAGATGACCACCAACGATTGGATAAATTGCAGCTAATGGAACTCTGGTTTCCAAAAAATTCCGATAGGGATTCTGTGAAATCGTCCGACTCACTCTTATCTGAGTAACTTACATAGGGAAGCGGGGTGCTAGTTCTTGGATATTTTGTATTTTCATTGCATAGATAAATCTGGTGTATTGTGATCCGGATAAATCAATAAAACTTATGTTATCGAAATAGTTTGAAAGGTACACAGAGTCGACTTCACCGATATCGGGGTCAGATGAATAAGACGACGACTCGTCAAAACTTTCACTTTTAGAGTATACTTGGAAGTAACGGTTATCCAAATATCTCCTCACTCTATTTACGGAGATGGAATCTTCACAGATGACTCCTTGATGACCATTGTCTTCTATCACTTAGATTTGATCTAGAAGAACATCAAAGCTCGTGTTTGTATTCTGAAAAAAAGTCTGTCAGAATTTTAATTGACTTTTTGGCTAACGAAGAATGATAAACTGAATAAGAAATCAAGAAGAATTTAATATGCATGAAATAAGGTATAAAACAGTGGTAAAAAGCACCAAATCCTCATCTTCTTCAGCCTCCATGTCTTCTAAACCTTTCAAAATCCTCTGTATTCTACTTTGGTACGGAAATTTATATACAGATTCCTCGACCAAAGGTGGAACATCTTCTAGTATCATGCAGAAGGAATTTCCAAGTCAATATCAGGCAGGATTCACAGAACACTCATCTGCATTATTTGTACGTTTTGACGCACCACTGTCTTCGCCGCTATCAGTCTCCAAATCATCCATCTGGCGATTTATAAGTCTAGGTATAATGCCATATTGCGGGTTACAGGGTTGAGGATTCTTAACCAAGGGAGGAGGTTCTCTAATGTCATGTACTGTGCGGGATCTTCCATTGATGCTGGACTTTTATTTTCTAAACGCATATACAGACCCGTGCGGGTTCCGGGTGGCAAATATGCCCGCAGCAGCGCTAAGCTTGTCGGTAAAAGTCCACTAAAGAGCGCTCAGAAACCTGACATCGGGTCAGGGCGCTTTGCCCACAAAGCGACTGGGATGTATGCCTTAGGTGGTTGAATGGGGCAGCCCTGACATCGGGAGATGCGGGGTCGTCAGGCGTTAATGCGGAAAACCTTTCCGCAATCCATAGTGGTGCACCGTGTTGGGAAAATTGTCACGTTCCTCGCACGTTAAAGAACCCTGCTGCATGTCTCGCTAAGAGAAGGATCCCCATGCAGGAGGCTAAATTTCCCGTCCCTACCCATTACTCCCTTTTCAGTGAGAGTCAAAACTCTCCTACCCGATTGGCCTTGTGTCCCCATTTCCTCCACTCCATCATCATTTCATGTTCATTGTATCACCACTTTCATGTTCATCTCCCGGGTATAGTCGAGATCGTGCTGCTTGGAGTAAAGCAATAACTTACTAACTCATCTAAACGCATAGGAACTTGATTCGTTTTCCGAATCTCTTTCCTCGCTTGAGGAAGTTTTATATAGACTTTTAATTTTCTGACCACCAAACACTTGTTTGGTTGTTTCTTCACAGCTTAAGGAAGTGTTATATTCAGAGAAGGGTGAGTGGATGGAGCTCACATTACCAAAGTAGCTTGACAAGGAGTCTTGATCATCTTCTGAGTTGCTTTTGTAAACCTCGGCACCGGTGTACTAGTTCAAGGTTTCTTGACGTCGTCAGATGACCACCAACCATTGGATAAATTGCAGCTAATGGAACTCTGGTTTCCAAAAAATTCCGATAGTGGCTCTGTGGAATCGTCTGACTCACTCACATCTGAGTAACTTACATAAGGAAGCGGGGTGCTAGTTCTTAGATACTTTGTTTTTTCATTACATAGATACATGATGTATTGTTCTCCGGATAAATCAATAAAACGTTTCTTATCGAAATAGTTTGAAAGGTACACCGAGTCGACTTCACCGATATCGGGGTCAGATGAATAAGACGACGACTCGTCAAAACTTTCACTTTTAGAGTATACTTGGAAGTAACGGTTATCCAAATATCTCCTCACTCTAGATCTGTTTACGGAGATGGAATCTTCACAGATGACTTCCTAATGACCATTGTCTTCTATCACTTAGATTTGATCTAGCATAATATCAAAGCTCGTGTTTGTATTCTGAAAAAAGTCTGTCAGAATTTTAATTGACTTTTTGGCTAACGAAGAATGATAAACTGAATAAGAAATCAAAAACAAATTAATATGCATGAATAAAGGTATAAAACAGTGGAAAAAAGCACCAAATCCTCATCTCTTTCAGCCTCCATGTCTTCTAAACCTTTCAAAATCCTGGTTATTCTACTGTGGTACGGAAATTTGTAAACAGATTCCTCAACCAAAGATGGAGCATCTTCTAGTATCATGCAGAAGGAATTTCAAAGTCAGTATCAGGATTCACAGAACACTCATCGGCATAACTTGTACCTTTTGATGCACCACTGTCTTCGCCGCTATCAGTCTCCAAATCATCTGGCGTTTTAATTATAAGTCTAGGTATAATTCCATATTACGGGTTACAGGGTTGAGGATTCTTAACCAAGGGAGGAGGTTCTCTAATGTCATGTACTGTGCGGGATCTTCCATTGATGCTGGACTTTTATTTTCTAAACGCATATATAGACCCGTGCGGGTTCCGGGTGGCGAATAGGCCCGCAGCAGCGCTAAGCTTGTCGGTAAAAGTCCACTAAAGAGCGCTCAGAAACCTGACATCGGGTCAGGGCGCTTTGCCCACAAAGCGACTGGGATGTGTGCCCCAGGTGGTTGAATGGGACAGCCCTGACATCGAGAGATCCGGGGTCGTCAGGCGATAATGCGGAAAACCTTACCGCAATCCATAGTGGTGCACCGTGTTGGGAAAAATGTCACGTTCCTTGCACGTTAAAGAACCCTGCTGCAGGTCTCGGTAAGAGAAGGATCCCCATGCAGGAGGCTAAAGTTCCCGTCCCTACCCATTACTCCTTTTTCAGTGGCAGTAAAAACTCCTACCCGATTGGCCTTGTGTCCCCATTTCCTCCACTTCATCATCCTTTCATGTTCATCTCTCGTATATAGCCGAAATCGTGCTGCTTGGAGTAAAGCAATAACTTACTAACTAATCTAAACGCATAGGAACTTGATTCGTTGTTTCTGAATCTCTTTCCTCGCTTGAGGAAGTTTTATATAGACTTTTAATTTTCTGACCACCAAACACTTGTTTGGTTGTTTCTTCACAGCTTAAGGAAGTGTTATATTCAGAAAAGGGTGAGTGGATGGAGCTCACATTACCAAAGTAGCTTGACAAGGAGTCTTGATCATCTTCTGAGTAGTCTTTCGTAAACCTTGGTACCGGTGTACTAGTTCTAGGTTTCTTGACGTCGTCAGATGACCACCAACCATTGGATAAATTGCAGCTAATAGAACTCTGGTTTCCAAAAAAAGTCCGATAGTGGCTCTGTGGACTCTTCTAATTCACTCATATCTGAGTAACTTACATAGGGAAGTGGGGTGCTAGTTCTTGGATACTTTGTATTTTCATTGCATAGATACATGATGTATTGTTCTCCGGATAAATCAATAAAACTTATGTTATCAAAATAGTTTGACCGGTACACTGAGTCGACTTCATCATATCGGAGAATAAGACGACGACTCGTCAAAACTTTCACTTTCAGAGTCTACCTTGAAGTAACGGTTATCCAATTATCTCCTCACTCTGTTTAAGGAGATGGAATCTTCACCAATGGCTTCGTGATGACCATTGTCTTCTATCACTGAGCATTGATCTAGCCGATGCCGTAGAACATCAAAGCTCATGTTTGTATTCTGAAAAAAAAAGATGCTAAGTTATTTTCAGAATAACTGTAAGTCAAAAGAGAGTCTAAAACGACAGTATTGTAAAATCTAGCTAAAGAACATGTCAAACGATAAAGTATTCCGAGGGCACAAAACAAATAGGTTGCTTTACACCTATTTTAAAAGAAAAGGGTTTAGCTATTTTCAGAATATCAAGAATTTTCTAGGATGTAATTTTACGATAATTTACATTGGGTCTTAATTTAATTGAAATTCTAATTTAAAAAAACTTATGTTAACCATGAACTGGTTTCACTATGACTGACCTCTCTACTCCCTTGACTTCCATATCTGTTTCTCTCTACATCTGTATTAAACGACAACTCAGAGTGATCTAAAAAAACATGATGTACTTAAACAAAATGAAAAAAATATATTATTGTGAATTAAACATAATATATTCATTCTTTTTTTATAATTAAAGATGTTCGTGCATTAAAATTTGTGAAATTCGCGGAAAGTGTCAGGTTGAATTTGTGATCAAAATGCATGCATCATGCATATGATATTTTTAATAACTAAGCATCGGATGTTGAAAGAAGGGGTCCCGTGCGGGGCCCGGGTGGCGAATAGGCCCGCAGCAGAGCCTAGCTTGTCGTAAGAGGCGACTAAGGGTCTTGGGATTCTGACGTCGGGTCAGTGCTCAGCCCACAGAGCGACCAAGTGTGTACCGTAGGTGGCTGAATAGGGTGGCCCTCGTTCGCGGGGGTTGTCAGGTCTATAATACGGAAACCCTGACCGCCGACCATAGTGGGCCAACGTGTGTGGAGAGTGCCACGCTTCATGCACGTAAAAGACCCCTTTGTGGACCGCCAAGTAGTGCACCACATAGGCTAAATTTTTCGCCGCTACCCACCTCTCTCCTTTTCCTGTGGTTCTTCAAAATTTACCGGTCCTTTGTGTCCCACGCCACCCCCATATTTCATTTATCATCATCATTTCATGTTCATTTTATCACCCTTTTCATGTTTATCGCCTGTAAATAACCTATAGTGAGTGAGTGAGTGAGTTGGTGTTTTACGCCCGTGCAACGCTATATAGGTTATTTACAGGCGATGAACATGAAAAGGATGATAAAATGAACATGAAATGATGATGATAAATGAAATATGGGGATGGGGTGGGACACAAAGGACCGGTAAATTTTGAAGAACCACAGGAAAAGGGGAGAGGTGGGTAGGGGCGGAAAATTTAGCCTATGTGGTGCACTACTGGGCGGTCCACAAAGGGGTCTTTTACGTGCATGAAGCGTGGCACTCTTCACACACGTTGGCCCACTATGGTCGGCGGTCAGGGTTTCCGTATTATAGACCTGACAACCCCCGCGGACGAGGGCCACCCTATTCTGCCACCTAGGGTACACACTTGGTCGCTCTGTGGGCTGAGCACTAACCCGACGTCAGAATCCCAAGACCCTTAGTCGCCTCTTACGACAAGCTAGGCTCTGCTGCGGGCCTATTCGCCACCCGGGCCCCGCACGGGATGTAAATAACCTATATATAGCGTTGCACGGGCGTAAAACACCAACTCACTCACTCATTGAAAGAAGGGGGATTCATTCAATATACTTGAGCTATTTAAAAAAATCTATTTAAGACTGTTTAAGAGGCGTTTGGTGAAAAGCTAAAAACATAATTATCTTTTACATTTTGGAAAAAAAATCTTGTTAACATTTTTTAAAAGTCTGCCCGGGCAATGATGGTTGAGAGAGTCCTCTTTTCTGTAAAATCTTTTTCGGAAATATATCTGAAACTGCTGGAAAACTGTGATATTTTAACATTCAAAATATAAAGTAGCTTACCCATTTTTAATTTCTGTTCAATTTCGGGCATACTTCGATAGTGAGGATTTCTACAAATATCTGTAAATAATTCTTAATATGTTTGCAGCACCTTTTTGGTCACTTTTGAGTCCCTAATTTCTAAATAATTTAAGAAAGGATATGGAGTAAATGAACTATGAAATGATCCAAGAAGAGGAGTAGCAGATCTATCTTGTAACGCAGATACATTTTGTAGTTTGAATGAAAAATCGACGACAAGCACACTGAGTGCTTTACACCGGGGCATTATACGGTGGCTAATAAAATATACAGTCACGTATAAGGGCAAAGATATAATACCGAAAAAGTGTGTTTTTCTTTATAAAAGGGGTGCTTTTATATTCGCATAATATAATGTTCGCGATTTCATATTATTTCAAGATGCTACTCTAGATATATAAACATATATTTTGCGTGTTCTAATTTACGCGACTCAATTTGTGCCGAAATTAGGGGAAATTTAATCACCACGAAAAAAAAACACCTATAAATACGGCATGGCCCTTGTAACTGTCGCAATTGTGAATACGATTGCTCCTGTACATGTGTGTGCCATGAAAATTTAATATGTAAACAATTCTAAATATTCTTTTAGATATGCAAACTTTCTTGAAGTGCCTCATTTTAAATTAACCATGTTTTTTTTTCTAATGAAATTTGCTGCTGCCACTTTATAGTAAACCCTTCCAAATCATTTTAGAACTGAAAATAGTTTCTGACATTTCTTTAATGTTGTTGATTGTCACCTGTTTTATGCCTTGATCTGATAATGGCATGGAACACAATTGCTTGTTTTTTTTTTCGCAGATTGGCAATTTACAATGTGTTTTTTAAACCTTTACTCTTTTTTGGTGATTTACAGTTTTAGTTAGAACTCAGTCTTCCACTATACAACCAGGACCGTTCTGTCAGGCTATATTTTTCTTAATACTGAACTTTCAAAGCTCTTTTGCTTCCATTTTTTTTTGTTTATTTACAAACTGCACTGTGATCTGGATTTAAAAACTGTATCAATTTAAACTACTTATTCGTTTACCCCGGAATGCCCCTCACCCACCTTAAACCCATCGAATAAAAGTATCAAGATAAACTAATTTCGAGGAATTAGAACCTACCTTTATCAGGTATTATTCCAGAAAGATCAATAGTGCTTGGCTTTTGAGATTCAGAGACACATTTATACCGCGATCGACAGGCGTACGAACTGACCCTTTAGCAACGCAGGTACATTTTAAAGTATGAAGAAAATTGAAGACAAGCCCATTGAGTGCTTTACACCGGGGACTTATACGGTAGCTAAAAAAATATACAGACAAGAACAAAAGCAGAGATATATGACTCTTGAAACTGTGAAAATTGTGAATACTATTGCTCCCGTGTGCCTTCAAAATAGTTGATGTAAAATATTCTAAATATTCTTTTAGACATGCAAACATTTTTGAAGTGCCTCATCATGTTAAATCAACCACGTATGGGGAAAACATCTTTTTAACTTGCTGCTGCCACTTTATAGAAAAACACTTTCAAATCATTTTAGAGCTCAACTCAATGTTATTGATTGTCGCCGGTGTTATTTCTGCAGATCTGATAATGGCATGGAACAAAATTGCTTGTTTTTTTTTCGCAGATTGGCAATTTACACTGTGTTTTTTTAAACCTTTTCCTCTTTTTGTGGGATTTCCCTACTATACGCGGTTTCATTTAATTAGAACTCATTCTTCCAATATACAGCCAGAACCGATCATTCAGACTATATTTTTCTAAATATTGAAGAAACAAAACTATTTGACTTCCATTTTTCATGTTTCTTAACAAATTGCACTGTGATCTGGATTTAAAAACTATATCAATTTAACTACTTATTCGTTTACCCAGGAATACCCCCTTTTTTCCCTAGTTTCTAAGAAAGCTATTAATATACAAATACAAATACTTTATTGCCACATTTGTCAAACACATCAATATTACATGGTTATGGCCCAGTATAATAAGTATACAGATATCAAAATTTGGAAGTACAAATGTATATTGTAAATCAGAACATATAGATTCAATTTTTAGAAATAACAAAGCATCTGGTTTTGATAAGATTATAAACGAATACTTTAAGTTTTCACCTCCCCAGTATATCTCTATTTATTGTAAACTTTTAAACATTATTTTTGAAAGTGGTATTGTACCCGAAAGCTGGACACGTGGCATTATAAAACCAGTTTATAAAATAAGGGCGACCCGCTTGATCCAGATAATTTTCGAGCGATTACCCTTATAAGCTGTCCTGGTAAATTGTTTACCTCTATTCTGAATAGTAGACTAACTGTGTTTTCCAATGAGTTTAATGCCATTTCGGAAAATCAAACAGGCTTCAGAAAGGGCTATTCCACACTGGATAACATATTTCTTCTACATTCTCTTATTGAATTGTATTTTGCCTACGGGAAAAAAACTATATTGTACATTTATCGATTTCAGAAAAGCTTTCGACACTGTTTGGAGGGATGGACTGTGGAAAAACTTCAAAATTGCAAGATTAAGGGGAAATGTTTTAGAGTCATTTATAATATGTATAACGGTATCAAATCTTGTGTTCAGTATGATGGCAAACAGTCAGATTTTTTCCCATGTCTTATTGGAGTAAGACAGGGTGAAAACTTGTCACCTTTCTTGTTTTCCATCTTCCTGAATGACCTTGAAGACTTCTTTAACCAGCTTAACGGTTTACCACTGGAATTAATCAAAACAAAACTTAATGAAGAACTGCATATCTTTTATAAAATTTTTGTAATTCTTTATGCTGATGACACTATTATTTTGTCTGAAACTAAAGAGAATTTGCAGAATTCTCTTGACATTTTTCAAATATATTGTAATGCTTGGAATTTACAAGTGAACATTAGCAAATCAAAAGTAATGATTTTTAGCAAAAGAAAAGTTAGACAAGATATTGATTTTTATATAAATGGACAAAAATTGGATATTGTAGATACATACACCTATTTAGGAGTGATTTTCAAGTATAATCATTTATGGTTGTTTTATTGACACCCGTAGAAAGCGGGTTGAACAAGCCCAAAAAGCAACATTTTCACTATATAAGTTATTTCAAAATGAGATAATCCCTATTGATATTCAACTTAAAATGTTTGATTCTATGATTGAACCAATATTACTGTATGGTTCAGAAATATGGGGATTTGAGGATCTAAAAATTGTAGAACAAATGCATTTAAAATTTTGTAAAAGATTGTTAAAAGTAAGACAAACCACAGCAAACTTCATGATATATGGGGAACTCGGGAGATATCCTTTGGAAATGAGGGTTAAAGTTAGGATGATTTCTTTTTGGGGTAGGTTAGTACAAAACGAGAACAAATTGTGTAATTCACCTTATCGATTGATGGTTTGTCTTCATTTGAATAATGTACATGTTCCAGACCGTACAGGTATTCAGACCGTACGCGTACGGTCCGGACCATACGAGTATACCTATATGGTCCGACCGTACGTGTACGGTCCGACCGTGCAAGTATACCCGTAAGGTCTAAAACGAGCTGGACCATACAAGTATTCAGACCATATAGGTATTTCTTTAAATTTGCATTTATTCATATAATATTAGGAAATAATATTTTTATTTTCAACCTAAATAGTGTTATTACCAGCTCCAAGATTCCTACGGAAAAAATAGGGAAACTCAAAAAAAAAAAAAAAAAAAAAAAAAAGAAAAGAGGAAAGCAAACTTAGAATAATAAGACAAATAAAATTAAACTAAAGTCAGAATTTGTAAATAGCTAAAATATAGAAAGGCGATAAATGAGGGAATTGGGAAATATGATGTTATTCATTTGGTAGAATTTGTTAGTTTTTATTCTCTGCTTTATTGTTGGATTTCACCGGTATATAGGGTCCACAAAAATGTCAGACTTCGTGAAAATCATTCTAAAATTATACTCAGTAAAGTAAAGTTTGAGGATGACGACAATGCATATAACATGTATAACTTATATCTGTAGAAAGTAAAATCGGCTGCACATAATATAAAAAATAAGAGTTCTATGGTTGCTAAAAAGTAGGTAAATATTTTGGGAAAACTGACGGACGAATGGCTTAAACATATTGCCGGAATCTTTGCTGTATCAGCCTCCCCAAGCACGTCTCTTCGTCTTCTCAACGGGTAAACAAATGATTGGAAGGTCTGTCGACTAAAGTTTCTATTTACATTCCTCGAACTTTTCCTCCCAAATTTCAATGACTGTTTAGTTGTTACAGTTGTTACAACTGACGTATATAAGTACTCACTTCTATTTCACAACACTCAGGGTCGATATATTTTATTGAATATTGATCTAGAAGATGCAAGTCAGACCGTACGCGTACGGTCTAAATACGCACACGGTCTGGAACATATATAAGTTCAAATGGATAGATTTTATAATGAATATATGGAATGATATAGGTATGAGCTATGTATTTTCAAATCAGTTTCCTTGCTTTGATATTAAGTATGTACAATGTATTTTACGTGATCAATTCGTACAGAAATGGTCGGAGATATTTCCTCAGCCTCACGCGGAGAACTTTATTCATTATTCAAAAATTCTTTTGGCCTAGAAAATTACCTATTACGTCTTCCAGAGAAGAATAGTTTTTGGATTTCTAAATTTCGCACATCAAACTTACATTTACCAATTGAAACGGGACGCTGGGCTAATATTCCAAAAGCAAACCGTATCTGCAATTTGTGCCATGACGAAGTAGGAAATGAATTTAACATTCTATTTCAATGTAAAAATGATATTGTAAAGGATAATAAAGCAAAATTTATTCCTAATTATTATACGATTAATCCAAATTACGACAAAATGAAAGGTCTCCTTACACTTTGTAATGTCAAGCTATTAAAAAACTTGTCATTATTCATGATTATTTATCAAAAACATTTCTGAATTATTGTTTTGATTTTGTCATATTTTTCTAAACCACTTTGTTCATACTCATTCTGTTATTTGTATATAAGTTGTATTTATATGATATGACCTCATGTAATACTGTGTCTGAGTGTATCAATAAAACTTAACAAGTATAATCTATCATAATAGACTTTTTCTGATGCTCAGATAATTTGTAATGGACGAGGAGGTTAATTTGAGGATTTTGTATGATTTACTATTAAATGATAATGATATTTTTATTTGCATTAATTGCTTTTTTATTATCTAATAAATTAAGTATATTTTAATTAAATGTGTCTCTTGGTTTTTAAGAGCGCTGCAGTTTAGGATAAAATGTTTTCTATCTTCTACCGGTATTTGTCCAGATTTTCATAATACCTTTCATTTCTTGGAATAATAATTAAGATATCTACCTTTTTCAATAAAAAGCGAATTAGCGCTTATTCGGAGTTTACAAACGGCGGCTCGATCATCTTTGTTTTTTTAATAAATCGACATATGAAGGTCTTGTCCCCTTCTTGTATATACTTTGAAAACATTCTTAATTTTGGTGATTTATAGATACTAGAGTTTTGATCTTGTAAGCAACGATCCTGTATATGTTGCCTAATTTGACTAAGGTTGCTTTTAAAAAGGAATGTGCTATTTATCATGAATGAAAGACCAAGATTATTCAAAATCTTTTTGACTTTCTTTATCCAAGGATTACATTCTTTTGAATTATTAAAAAATTCTTGTAGTAAAGTATTATCCGCATCAAGTATATGCTTGAAAAAAACTTAAATATAGAAAGCCTATTGAATAAAAGTATCAAAGTTAACTAATTTCGAGAAGTGCCGAATCGTTTATCAGAACCTACCTTTATCAGGTATTATTTATAATTACCCAGACCCAACCCCACCCCAAAGTTTCTAATTATCCGTGATGGATTTTCATGCCCGTGTCCGACTTTGTTCCGGTTACTTCATAGCTATTATAAACTTCCGGTTAGATTTTGCATTTTTGCATTTTTAACTGAAACAACAGTCACCATGACAGACACGGAGGCTTGGGGACAGCTTGTCAGTCTGACAGATATTGATAGTGATCCAATTTCTTTATCGGAAGATTCATTTACAATAGGCAGAGCGAAAGGTTAATTAAAAAAATTGGTTCAACAGGTTGGGTCTGTTTTGGGGGGAAATCTACATCTACCTGTACATAAAACTTCTGAACATCAATATATTGATGAAACTAGAAGGCGCATGCCAGTGTCTGGGAAATAAAATTTAGTAATTATATACAATTTACAAAACAAAATTGTTACATTCTTTTTTAATTTTTTGATAAGATAAAAACGGAGTGCTAAGAAATTTACACAGAGAATGATTTAGCACCAGCCTTAACAGTGTTCCAGCTAGGCTGTTTTCAGAGGGCGGTCCGCCCGCCTGCCTTTGCCTCCGCCCGATTGCCCTTTTCAGGATACCTACCGGTTTTCATCTCCGCCCTGCCCTTTTTGATCGTACATTTGCCTTTTTCAGTCAATTGTACATAGTTTGTGTATTGAGAATGAAGCCATTTGGGATAATTGAATGGCATATTTACAACCCCAAGCCAATTAACAAATTAAATAAACATGTGTTCTCTAGTCATTTAATTAAGGTATCTATTTTGATTAATCAATTTCAATTACAGGTAAGTTGTCCGATTGCACAGTAAATTTCCCTGCCTCGGCTATGATAATTGTTCACAAATCAGAATCTGAACCCATCTGGATATTTTCTATCAAAATTAACATTAAATATGCGCTTTTATTGAAAAATAGAAAAGATGTTGATGGATTTGTGATTTGCTCCATCATATATTTTTTATTTACAAATAAAAATTGACAGGAAGCGGAAGTTAAAAACTAAACACGAACTCTGACCGGAATGGTACAAAATCTCCGGATTTTACTAGCAAATTCAATAAAAATCAAATGGGTTTTCTTAATTTTTTCTTGGGCTGGCATTCAAGCTTTAAAATTTAGCACTGATAGAATGTATGACTGTAATGAAAAGCCTAAAGTCTTGTTGTAGAAACAAGAGGCTCCCCTTAAGCCTAAAAATGAATGTTTGTTTGTTAAAAAAGAATGTGTGCTGTATTTGATTGTAATTAGCTACATTAGTATGCCCTTTTGAAAGATGAAGTCAACGCATAATGTGCCCTTTTTTAGAAATTCATCCCTGCCCTTTTCAAATCCTGGCTGGAACACTGCTTAAAGGATGTTAGGTCTGGGCTAGTAGCTACATGGTTTGGCAAGGAATTCCACAACTTTAGAGATCTTGGAAAAATGAGTTTGAGTGGTAGTTTGTGGGTGAGTGTGGTTTAGCTACAATAATGTAGCTCCTTTGACATCTTTGATTGGGCGGAGCTTCAATGCTGTCCCATTTCTCGTAATGGAGCAAATTAAATTTCTTTCCCCTACTCTAAGAATGCTTCAAGATGGTTCGAAATAACAAATAATACTCTGAATGATATGTGGTCATTAATAAATATGGTTGAAAGCGATAGGTAAATATTATTTTGTTAGAAAACCCATATTTTTCAATATTCTGATCCTGAACTTCATTATAATGTTCAGGATCAAGAGATTTCAAAATTTAGAGTTTCATGAATATCTTTTAAATTCCGCTAAATGTTGGTAGATTTTAACTGCACTTGTCATTAAGGGGGTATTCTTCTGAGGTTTCAGTCTCGTCGAAATCTCGTTTGTGAATAATTTTTAAATCTTGCCTTATAATTGAAAACTTTTGGTGGATATATATTAAATGATGATCCATCTTAATTTTGTCAAAAAATTATGAAGATATGATTAGTAATTTTGAGATATGCAACATTTTAATTTTTGACCAAATTTGACCATTGATCTCAATCTGAATTAAGCCAATTTCAGGGTAGGGGTAGTAAAATTCATTTTTCCATCAAAATGCTCATGCAATTCATGTAATTTTTTTTCTAAATTCAAAAAGATATATTTATCTTATTATTTCAAACGAAAATGGAGAGTTTTGAGGTTTTGGTATGATAGTAAATTTGAAAAATCTTGATTTTTACCGGTTTTATGGTGTCTTGAAAATGGCCTAAAAAGGCACATTTTCGGGACTAAACTTTCTTATATCATCACGGACATATACTTTTTATAAGTTAAATTTGTTGAGAATCATGGCATCTATCAATATGGAAACTTTGAGAGAAAACTTGATTTTGAAACTTAATATTTTAAAGAAAATTACCTCAAAATAGGCCGAAAATGATGAAATTTTGGGAAAATTGTCAAAATAGGCACTTTTTAAATGACTGTAGCGAACTAAAATGCACACGGACATATCATTTTCTTAATAAATTTGATTTTCTCAGGGTCTTAGCAATTCATAAATGTAGGTTTGGGAAAAAACTTGATTAAGGAAAATTTTGACCCCTCAGAAGAATACATCCTTAAAATACTATAAGCAATATTTAAGTACCAAATCTGACATCTAATGGAATGAATTGCGCCCGGTGTGATTTCACTTTCGGCGTTGCTCCATTACGAGCAATGGGGCCGCATTGTAGCTCCGCCAATGAAAACATGTCAAAGGAGCTACATTATTGTAGCTAAGTGTGGTTGTTAAAATTTGTGTTGGCGAGTAGGTACAATGTATAAGATAGTTTTGTGGTACTGTGATGTTCACTAGTTTATATTGTATTTTTATGGCATAATAACTGTTGTACGATCTCTTCTTACAAATGTAGCTGTAGTGTGGGCCAATTGAGTTGTTTCAGCATTGCACTGACGCTACATTTGTACTTTGGTAGTTATATTGATGTAAGATGTATCTTGCAGCTCTTCTCTGTATCATTTCGATTTTTTGAATAAGATGGTTTTGCCATGGGTTCCAAATGATGCTGCAATATTCAAGTTTGGGCCGGACATAGGTTTTGTATGTTGTTTCCTTGGTCTTTTGATGTAACGTTTAATAATAAAGCCAAGAGTTGAGTTTGCTTTGTAAGTGATCATGCTGATATGTTTGTTCCATGATAAGTCTTTTGTTATGGTGACACTCAAATATTTTGCATTTTCAGTTGATTGTAAAATTTGATTGTGAAGAACAATCCAGAATTAGATATTAAGATTCCTCTCTTTAAATGGAGATGACACATTGGATCTTAGTTGAATAAAACCAAAAACCTGTTTTTTAATTGTGCAAAACTATTCATTAAAAGGAGAAATCAGTAGATTAGAAAACTCTAAAAGTTGTCTGTACATAATTTTGATCCTGAACTTCAAAATGAACCATAAAGGTCAGGATCAAAAAGTACAAAATACTCATTATATTTATTAATTTCTCACCTATAGACCTTGTTAATAAACATGTTTAATAACATAGTATAAGCAACATATTGTTTGTGTATGGAAGTAAAATAACCTAACTATCATGATGTACATGTACATTGTACAAGTAGTGTATTAAAAAATTCTTAAATAACATGAGGCAGGATTTTAAACCTGTGACGCTTCCAAAGTTACAATTAACATAATATCTTAATATTTCACAGGCTATATAAATTTTTAAAATGTTTATAACATGTATAATGTGATGAATGCATTGAAGCAATTTGCATTTGTACTGCTCTAGCTTTTCTTATTGGTCATGTGTGCATTAATTAACATAGGAGACCCTGAAAGTTTGGGAAAGCACATTTCTTTATTCTTTGTCTGTTTTAAAACATTTTTAATGCAATTTATTCTATAAATATGAGGCAGGCTTAATCTGTGACCATCCCAAAGTTAATATATCAACAAATGTTTTTAACATGTTACAATCTAAAATAAATTTTCAAACATTTATAATCAGCAATTTTCTTTTCCTATATTTACTTCTGAAATAAGGCGTTCCCCAAGAAAATGTTTCCCACAATGTCCAAAAATTGCTTAAATATTTCCAAAATGAGGATTAAATTTCCCAGAAGATGAAATTTAAAGCAGAACAAATGGAAAATAATATTTTTTAGCTTGCTTAAAATGATTGCTTCTTTATTTCTCCCTAGTTCTTTATAATTTTAAGAAAATTTACCCAATAATCAAGGTTTTATATATAAACATGATAAAAAAAGCCTTACTTCAAATTTCCCAATTCTCTTAAAATGAGGCATTTTTCCCAATATGAAAGGGCAGGGACAGTTTTGAAAAATTCCAACTAAAGGACAAGATATAATAAGAGCCCAATTTTGCCCCCCAATTTTGAAATTATTAAAATGAGCTATAAGTATGTGATGTATACTTTAAATTAGTTTAACTTCACTAAATCAGCATTATTTTGTTTAAAGTGATCCATTACAATGTTAAAATAGTTACATAAAGTGGCTTTAAATCATGATCATGATTTGATGAAAAACTGCAAAAAACCTGCAATTTTGAAGTGGTTTTCAGCAAATTTAACTATGAGCCACACAGAGTACCACTACAATAATTTATGTATATAATCATTTTTGTCTCGCCTGCGAAGCAGAGCGGGACATAGGTGTTACTTTACCGGCGGCGGCGACGGCGGCGGCGATGACGGCGGCGGCGATGACGGCGGCGTTAACTTTTTGAAAAAGTTTTATGAGCACCTCCATATCTCAAGAACTATTGGTCCTGGGTTGATGAAACTTGGTATGCATATGCCCCAGTAGTAGCTTAGCACAGTTGCATCCCCATCTTTTGACCTTGACCTTGATTTTCCGGTTGAGTGACTTTGACAATTTTCAATACATATAATAGCAATGAAAAAGTTTTGCGAGCACCTCCATATCTCAAGAACTATAGGTCCTGGGTTGATGAAACTTGGTATGCATATGCCCCAGTAGTAGCTTAGCACAGTTGCATCCCCATCTTTTGACCTTGACCTTGATTTTCCGGTTGAGTGACTTTGACAATTTTCAATACATATAATAGCAATGAAAAAGTTTTGCGAGCACCTCCATATCTCAAGAACTATAGGTCCTAGGTTGATGAAACTTGGTATGCATATGCCTCAGTAGTAGCTTAGCACAGTTGCATCCCCATCTTTTGACCTTGACCTTGATTTTTCGGTTGAGTGACTTTGACAATTTTCAATACATATAATAGCAATGGAAAAGTTTTGCGAGCACCTCCATATCTCAAACACTATAGGTCCTAGGTTGATGAAACTTGGTATGCATATTCCCCAGTAGTAGCTTAGCACAGTTGCATCCCCATCTTTTGACCTTGACCTTGATTTTACGGTTGAGTGACTTTGATTATTTTTATTGCATATATTTGCAATGTTTAAGTTCTATAAACATCTTTTGATCTCAGAAACTGAAAATCCATGTAAATTCAAAATATAGTGGAAGTAAGAAAGAATAATTGTTTCTGATGGTGCCGGCAGGCGAGACATACTTTAGTGTTAACTCTTGTTAATATAGAAACAAACCACAAAAATATCTTTGTGGTACTCGGTGTGGCTCATAGTTAAATTTACCAAAAACTACTCAAAATTTGCATGATTTTAACACTTTTTCACAAAAATGTCATTTTAACATACCCGGTAATTTGATGACGTCACTGTCACGTAATACAGTGAAACTTCTCTAAACCGGCCGCCACAGGGACCATATAAAATGGCCAGATTAGAGGGGTGGCCGGTTTTGTGGGTGTCACCTCGATACAATCCATGATCAAAATATATTGATCTTAAATTCTTAAAGTATATATTCTTTATATCATACTTTTGGATCGCCATGTCAGTAACATTCAAAAATAAGGTTATGTTTATTTATTTTATATCTTTATTTGATAATAACTTTGATTTGAAGTAAAGCTTAAAAAAATGAGTATTTAAAGATCAGGCAGTTTTACAATATGGAAAAAACTTTTGGTTCATTACTTTCTCAGTCTGGCATAAATTAAAATGAATTGCTTATCAAGTTTTAAAATAATTTCAAAAGACTATTTTTTATACCATTAATTATTTTCAGCTCATTTATTCCTATTTACATGATAAAATTGCCTAACAATATTTTGATCAGCTTGGAAAGAAAGATTTGAATAAAAAAATTATGTCACAATAACTTACAAAGGTGCAATTAATAATTCTATAAATCCTTTTAATAACCATTTTAAATTAATTGTTTACATAATGATTAAAATTGACTTGAGAAGGGCTTCAAAATTCTTTAATTTGCTTTTATAACTTGTGTGTTGACAACTTTATTGCCTATGGCATTGATGGTTTGGCCAGTATTCAGGGGTTTAAATTACTTGATTAATGGAGGGAAAGTTTAAAAAAGGTGGCCGGTGTACGGTTTGGAGG
This sequence comes from Arcuatula senhousia, assembly GCA_963971305.1. NCBI lineage: Eukaryota > Metazoa > Mollusca > Bivalvia > Mytilida > Mytilidae > Arcuatula > Arcuatula senhousia. The sequence continues at coordinate 36,313,068 of OZ020308.1, forward strand.
GGTGGCCGGTATTGTGAGGAAAATTTACATAGAATTTTAATAGAATTTGCAGGGACTTTTTGAAATGGCCAGTTTAAAGGGGTGGCCAGTTTTCAGGGGGTCCGGTTTAGAGAAGTTTCACTGTAAACAAAATTTAGTTAAAATTAATGTTATTTTACTATACCTTGTTTATCTAAGAACTGATATAGAATAATTCAACCTTAGTTCTATTGCTTAAAAAAAATGGTAAATTATATTAGGGGGCCAAATTTAGCACTTATTCATATCTTGTCCTTTCTGATAATGCGATGAACTTGAAACAATTTATGTTCAAACATAAATCAAAACTAGCTTTTCTTGTGGGTCATATGTGCATGTAATGATGTTTGAATTTTATAAAGAAAAAAGCGACAAAAGATGCTGAAAGTTCCAGAAAACAAGCGTGGTAAACTGGACGTTGAAGGAAATTCAGCTTATAGTTCAACTATAATGTTAACATTACTATCTTTGAAAGGCAAAAAAGTACTTAAAAAGACAAAATAAACTCGCATGCATAAAACACTGATATTTTAACACATACATGTATATTGTACAATTTACAGGTTGCCAATCTATCTACGACAGAACTACAAATTATCCAACTTAAAACTGTGCAAAGAATAATAAATTGACTTGTTATTAAAACCACTTTATTTTTTAGATTGTGATTTAACCTTCACTGACAACAAGTTGGTTTCAAGTAGACACTGCTGTGTAAAAAGAGATGAGGAAGGAAAAGTCTGGCTGTTCGATTCAAGGTTTTTGTTTTAGATTTGAAAATTGCAGCAAACGAAAAAATATTCATATGCTTCACATTTCTAACATGATTTAAACCATTTAAAAAATCTTCACCTTTATCTGAAATCATCCTCTGAATGATTCTTCTTTTGCTACATGTAACTCATTCATCAACCCAAGGTCATTTTTAGTCAGAGCCTTTAGTAGTCATATACAATGTCGAATGATATAGCTATCTGATTTTCTCATTTTTTTATTGTCTAGACAGGGTAAATTGGCCAGGCAATATTCCTACCACAGGATCTATTACTGAACATAAATACAAGTGTAATCGTGTATTTTTATTGTTTAAATGTTTGTAATGTTATACAGATTGACTTAAATAAGATGTACCTCTTTATACCCCTACATAGATATGATGTAAATGTGCACTACATCTCATGTATCAATACACCAGTTGATGTATAGTTAAGCATTGTTGATCTTTATACCTTTCATCAAGTGGGTGGAGCCAAATTACATATTTTTAGCTCACCTGGACCGAAGGTCCATGTGAGCTATTACCATCACTTGGCGTCCGTCGTCGTCTGTCGTCGTCGTCGTCTGTTAACAATTTTTCAAAAATCTTCTCCTCTGAAACTACCAAACAGAATTTAATGAAACTTGGTATGAATGATCCTTAGGGTGTCCTGCACCAAACTTGTGTTTTGATTTTTAATCCGTTAAAAAACATGGCCGCCGTTACTAAAAATAAACTAGGGGGGTCAGACTACTGTTTATGGCTTATAAATCAAAAAGTATAAGAGATAGAGGAAATCTGAGGCCACACTACTGATTCAGCATCAAAAGCTCTACAAAAGTCTCCATTTGGTCAAAGTTGTCAGATGACCCCTTATAGGGGTTACGGCCCCTTAAAGCTGAAAAATAGCATTTTTTCATGTTTTTGGCCTACAGAATGAAAACTATTGCAGATAGAGATTAGCTGTTGCTTGCTAAAATGTTCAGCTCATTTAACTCTACAAAAGTCTCCATAGGGTCGGAGTTGTCAGATGACCCCTTATAGGGGTTACGGCCCCTTAAAGGTGAAAAATAGCCATTTTTCATGTTTTGGCCTACAGAATGAAAACTATTGCAGATAGAGATTAGCTGTTGCTTGCTTAAATGTTTAGCTCATTTAGCTCTACGAAAGTCTCCATAGGATCGAAGTTGTCAGATAACCCCTTATAGGGGTTACGGCCCCTGAAAAATGGCATTTTTTCATGTTTTTGGCCTACAGAATGAAAACTATTGCACATAGAGATTAGCTGTTGCTTGCCTAAATGTTCAGCTCATTGAGCTCTACAAAATTCTCCATAGGGTCGAAGTTGTCAGATGACCCCTTATAGGGGTTACGGCCCCTGAAAAATAGCGATTTTTCATGTTTTTGTCCTACAGAATAAAAACTATTGCAGATAGATTAGTTGTTGCTTGCTTAAATGTTCAGCTCATTTAGCTCTACAAAAGTCTCCATAGAGTCGAAGTTGTCAGATGACTCCTTATAGGGGTTACGGCCCCTGAAAAATAGCGATTTTTCATGTTTTTGTCCTACAGAATGAAAACTATTGCAGATAGAGATTAGTTGTTGCTTGCTTAAATGTTCAGCTCATTTAGCTCTACAAAAGTCTCCATAGAGTCGAAGTTGTCAGATGACTCCTTATAGGGGTTACGGCCCCTGAAAAATAGCGATTTTTCATGTTTTTGTCCTACAGAATGAAAACTATTGCAGATAGAGATTAGCTGTTGCTTGCTTAAATGTTCAGCTCATTTAGCTTTACAAAATTCTCCATAGGGTTGAAGTTGTCAGATGACCCCCTATAGGGGTTACAGCCCATTAAAGGCAAAAAATAGTGTTTTTGGCCTATGGAATGAAAACTATTGCAGATAGAGAAAAGTTGTTGCTTGCTTAAATGTTCAGCTCATTTAGCTCTACAAAAGTTTTCATAGGGTCAAAGTTGCCAGATGACCCCTTATAGTGGTTACGGCCCCTTAAAGGCAAAAATAGTGTTTTTGGCCTAAAGAAACAAAAACTTTTGCAGATAGAGAAAAGATGTTGCTTGCTTAAATGTTCAGCTTAATTAGCTCTACAAAAGTCTTTTTAGGGTCGAAGTTGTCAGATGGCCCCGTTAAGGGGTTATGGCCCTTTAAAGGTGAAAAATAGTGTTATTTGTTTTGGAATGAAAACTATTGCAGATAGCTATAGAGAAAAGCTTTTTATTGCTTAAACATTCAGCTCATTTAGCTATACAAAAGTCTTCAAAGGGTTGACATTAAGACCAGGTGAGCGATTCAGGCTCCTGGGAGCCTCTTGTTATCTGATCTGATCAGAAACTTCATAAGATTTAAATATAGAAGCATGTTAGAAAAATGTAAGGCACCCATTCAGAAGCTTGATACAAAACTAAAAAAAAAAAAAACAAGATATTTTATGACCCAGCGATGATGAACAAATAATTAGTGAGAGATGAACCCCTGCATTTGCCAAGATGCTTTGAAATCTAAAATATGATTTTCTTTCTTACTTTAAAGAATATTTACCTACATGCATATGGTAATAAAAAAAATCTATGGTAATCACAATTAAAAGAGATAATTCCTTCATGATATCAAATCAAGTTGTAAAAACTTGTAATACATGTATGTGGTCTCAACAATATATAATTATTTTTTTAATAAAGAATGACACTTATCATGAAATTATTAATGATTTATTATTTTCAGAATCACTTAATATATAATTGTATTTTACACATGTTAATTTTTTATTTTAGCACAAATGGTACATTGGTCAATCTTAGATCCAAGGTAACAAAAGGCAATGTAAGTATTCACAAAATAATTTCAGCAGGCAAATGTATTCAATAAATTCAATATGTATTAAAATTTAAGGTAGAGGATTTGCTGTCATTGATCAATGTTCCATTGATCCATTGTGTCATTGATCATTGTTCCATTGTGTCATTGAACATTGATCCATTGTGTCATTGATCATTGTTCCATTGATCATTGATCCATTGTGTCATTGATCGATCCATTGTGTCATTGATCATTGATTTATTGTGTCATTGATTATTGATCCATTGTGTCATCGGTCATTGTTCCATTGATCATTGGTCTATTGTGTCATTGATCATTGTTCCATTGATCATTGATCCATTGTGTCATTGATCGATCCATTGTGTCATTAATCATTGATTTATTGTGTCATTGATCATTGATCCATTGTGTCATTGATCATTGATCATTTTTTCATTGATCCATTGTGTCATTGATCATTGATTCATTGTGTCATTGATCATTCATTTGCAGATGGAAAAAAAATGAAACATTCCTGATGTTCTACTTTATATATTGCAAAATGCTTCCAAAGTATCAAATTGTGACAAACTCTTCATTTTTGTTTGCAGTAAAGGATTTAAGTAATCACCTGCATCAAGGTATTTTCGCCTGTAAATTTTTAACATAATAAGAACAAATTTTAGTTGTGCATATAGTAAGGTCATGACCCGGCTACAGCCACATGATTCAAGTGACATTTCATCAAGGTATAAAAGACGATTCAAGGAGTCAATTAACCAATAGAATTACTGCATTTCAATTATATGCACTGAAAATGTAATTTTTTATACATACAAAATACCAAAGGGGTATAAAGAATGGAAAATTAAGTTATGGCTGTATAGGCATAACTCAAGGCCCAGCATTTGAATCAAAACATTGTGAGGTCAAAAATCAAAAGTATTGAAAAGAAATACTCAAACCTGTAACATTGGAACAAGGGAGTTTTGAATTTAGACAACTGGAAATTTCTATAATAAAAAAATGAATATGTTTGTTATTTTGTACCAGACTTGTGATTACTATGAGGGACATCTGGTTCACCAGAAGCCGTTTTCAACATAGTAAGATTTTAGTTTTATGGTTCAGAATACTGTCAAAGGGGAAATTTCAGAGAGGGGTTTATTTTCCCTGATTTCGCAATCATAACAAATTCACGAAAATATTCCCTCACGTAAATTACATTTAGAAGGACGCAATATTCTGTGAAATAATAAAATGCGAAATTAAAACCTTGCGAATGCATTTTGGTACTTAAAACACAAAATTTAAACCATACAATATTATCTTCTTCTGCAGTATGTGTTGGTTCCAGTTGAAGGTAGTATTGTAAACAAACCAAGTTTGTATTTGTATTTTCTTTTTTTTTTTTAGAAGAAAGAACTGGAGCATGGTGATGAATTTTACATTGTTTACAAAAAGGGAGAAGAGGAAAAAAGTATGAAATACATGTAGTAAACTTAATGTGCCAAGATTTGTACCTGCATTGCCAAATGTTTTGTTGATTTATAAACTGTGAAAAGAAGTTATAAGATACATGTAATTCAAACCAATAAATGTATCAAGCTAGTGCAGTATAATATATTCCAAATTTAAATTAATGTATAGAACATGTACTCAAATAAGCTTGTCATTACTAGAGAATGATAAAAGTGATGTTTATACATATATATATGAACATGAACAATGAATTGTAATAAATGTAAACAAATAAACTTTCATGGGACGTTCACAAACTGTAAATTAAGGTTAAAATGTCCACATAAAATATAAAAAAAAACATTATAAACTACATTTGCTTTGAAATAATCTTAAAATTCCAAATGTTTTGTTCTTTGAAAAAGTTTTAATTTTGGTAAATATGTAAAATTTTAAAGCTTCAAAAATACTCTTTTATGTAATAGTATTGAACATGTTGAAATACTATCAATATATAATATCAATCCAAATGTCGAATTTGCTTGTATTTATTATCACGGTTTTAAATTATTATTCTTTGGTTCACATTAAAGTAATTGCATGCATATCCATGTGTACTATTTTTCGCAAATGTTCATTGGTCACCAATACGGCAAAAAATTTGTACACTGCAAAAATACTACATTTGCAGCAATTTGCCATGGGTTTACCAAACTGTGAAAATACTCCTTATAAATCTACACATACACTACAGTCAGTGACTTTTTTACCTTCCCACTCGTCCATGGTGGGCAAGAAGACACTGTCCACCAAGTTCCTACCACTTTTAATTTTCAAATTGTGGAAAACTGAATGAAGCTATCCACTGAAAACTTTTTGTTGATTATTAAAGAATATCTTTATTCTATGAAAATGTTAATAACAATGGCTTAGACTTTCTGGTTAACTCTGGATGTCTGTTTTAATTTGATGCCCACTGCTGTCCACCCTATGCCTACGTCCTCTGTGGGCAAGTTGGCATGTCAAAAAAGTCACTGACTGTAGTGATATATTTTGTTGCCTAATTAATAGATTTTTACCTTTGATTTTTACAGATATTGGGTTTGTGTATCAGAGTATGGAGGAGTTAGCCAAAGAAGACTCATCCGAGATGGAACAGACACAGGAGTATGATACCAGTACTGATCTCAATCTTACAGATGCTACAGTCATAGGTATGAAAATATAGCTTCTACAACACGATCAAGTTAAGATAAGGATAAGATATGTTAAGGGGCCTTTTTGGCCCCTTTTTATGCGACTGCAAAATTTTTGCAATTGTATAATGTTATGGCGATGTTGTTGTTGTTGTCTTTGTCTGGGGACATTTGGTTTCCGTGCGATAACTTGAGTAAATATTGACCAATTGTTATGAAATTTGGTATGATGTTTGTAACCACTAGAGGAAGGTTCCTATTGTATTTGGGGTTGGTGGCCCTTACCGTTTTGGAAAAAAAGGTCAAAAGGAGCTATAACGGGTGTATTGACAAAACTGTTGTAGAATGTTTATTATTCATTTGATTTTAAAAATTCTTTTTTTATTGAATTCCTCATTAAATTTTGTAAACAAAATGTGCCAATGGTTTTGATGTATATTGAACCGTTACATTGCTACAGGGGGCCAAAGACGGGCCACACACAAAATATCAACCTTTTTATTTGTGGTCCAATTTTCAAAATCTTTTTGTCCCCCGCCGCAACGCATCGGAGGGACTTATTAGTGGTCTCCCTCCTTCCGTCCATCACGTTTTTTTGTGGGTGCAACTCCTCGGACACATACTGAATGGATGTTGCTGAAACTTGACACACTGAAAGGGTACTGTTAGAAGGTGATTATCCCATATTTGAAATTTTCAAAATGGCTGCCATTTCCATGGAAATGGGGAAGAAAGGTCAAAATATAGGACATTCAATATCTCGGTTACCTAGGTGCACAGGGTTCTGAAATTTTGTAGGCTGATAGAGCAAAATGTACTCTTTGATAATACGGAAAGAATTTTGAAGCAATTTTAACAGTTTTCGACTTATTTACCAATTTGTGATTTTCCGGTCCAAAAAATGGGAATGATTTCGTCTCCCAAACAACTAATTTCTATTGTTTCTCAGAGAATATATTGCTTGAATTTACAAACCACACAACTTTCATGCGGTGGCGGGGAACACATGGCTATGCATAGCAATCTTGTTTTCATTGGCATCCTTGTGAAAATCCCTGCTTGCACTTTTCAATCAGATTTGCAATATCTCTTACTGTTTTTGAGATATAAGGGGTCGAAGCGACAAAAAACACCATTTTAAACAGTTGGTCAAGGCAAATGGTTTAACACAAGAAATTTAGCTGTAGTGGGCCAGCCAATTGTTATGAAGTTTAAATATGATGATTATATACACTGAAGGAAGCTTTTTTATTGCATTTGGGGTTTGTGGTCCTAACCTTTTTACAAAAAAGGCCAATAGGGGCTTTATCATGTCAAAAATGTCAATGAATATAGAAATAATTTTTTTTCTATTAAATGTTATTGTAAATATATATGTGTCAAATATGCATTTTAAAGTCCATCATAGGTTGCATGTGTAAAAAAGCTTTGTAAGTCCACCATGGGCTGCATGTGACCAAAGCAATAGGCTATCCATATTGGGCCTCTAATGTACAGGGTTCAGCTTGTTGTGGTCGTATCATGCTGTGCTCGGGGTAGCTTTTTATTCAAAATTAACATATTTCTTTAAAAAGTTTATTTTGTTACTCTCAAATGATGAAAGTTTTATATTTTGAATGTTTAAAGGCTATTCTGTATCAGGTTTCTTCTCTGAATTGAGACAAATATGTTAAAATATCAACCTTTTCCTAATTTTGATTAAAAATGACAAATTTCTGTATGTTTTTGGACAAAATAATTTTGAGCGTAATTAAGTTGTAGAAGGTTTTTCTCTAATGTCTACAGGTAAAAAATTGCAAAAGGTTTCTCATGTGTTGCACATGCAATTATGCTAAGAACAAAATTTTCTCTAGAGATAAGAAATACTTTTCCTCACTGGTTGTGAGGTAAATAAATTATCTACACTTTAAGTGTGTCATTGGAATTTGAATCAAATTTGCTTTCCAGCAAAATTCACAAAATGTTTTTCAAATTAAGTCATTTTATGTATGGTAAATTCAACTGAGTGAAAAACAAACTGTTTTGCAGCATTTTATTTTCCCCCTTCAACAAATTTCATTTGGTAAATCCCCCAAAATAGGAGTATTTTACTCATGAACCCCCTCTGGGCATAACACTGAGTGTGTCATATAACGTCCCATTTGATGATCTTTTTATACTCCCTGCTTGAAAAGGGGGGGGGGTATATAGTGATAAGGGTGTCTATCCGTCCTTCAGTGACGCCTTAAGGTACCCATCTCTTATCCACAAATCCTCCTAAACCCCTTGATGAATTTTCAGACAACTTTCACACATTCTTTGTCACATAATGTAGATGTGCACCTACTATTTAAAAATTTGATCAGAATGATTTTTGGGGTTTTTCCATAGCAAATTATGGACTTTGCCATTGGACAACTTGGGAGTACCCATCTCTTATACGCAACTCCTCCTAAACCTCTTGATGGATTTTCATGAAACTTTCACACAAGCTCTGTGACATAATGTAGATGTGCACCACCTATTTTAAAATTTTATCTGATTTATTTTTTCGGGGGCGGGGGGTATTTATTTGTGAGCTGCTGCTCACAGGTTTTTCTAGTTTTACATGTATTTCTTTTTTATAGATACAGATGTGAACATCCTAGATTCTAGTCATTCAGATGAAGATACCAGTAAAGGCAAAATAGAAAAAATTAAGACCAAAAACCTGAAAAGACCAAAGGTATAAATTTCTGTCACATTTCCTTCTAATTTCTTGAGGAAAATATATTCTGTGAAAGTACTTGAATTTGTTGGTATCAATTTTCATGGATTTGGAGTAAATTGCATCATCATGGATTCATGATTGTGGTTAAAACAAAATTAAATTCTCTATAAAAACAAATATTTAACCCTCTGGCCCCATTTTCAAAAAACACCTCAAATCCTCCCCCAACTCAAATTCTAACCAATCAAAAATGTTTAAATTTGAATTGAGGAGAGATTTGAGGAAATACTCAATTTAAGATGTTTTATGAAACCGGAGCCTATTAGTTTTTTTTTTGTCTGACCCATGAAAACCACAATTCAAAATTATAAACTATAGATGTTCATTGCACATTAAATCATATACAATATATTTAAATTTTCTAACCTAATTGTGTTACGACAAGGCATAATCAAAATATTGAAGACTTAATTAGTGGTAAATATTACACTTATTTAATGTCGAAAAGTATACAATATACATGAAATGTACATATATTGTAAGTGATTGCATGGGTGGTGGTATTTTAAGATATTTCTCAAATGCAACATAAATGGAAAAAAAATAAAATTTTATGCATGGTGGGTATAAATAAAGTGCCTTCCGACCCCCCTACATTTATTTTTGGAATAGCCCTTACATAGAAATACTAGAATGTACAAACATATAGATTAAGGTAGACACATTTTTTAAGGAATCAAAGTTGGAAGATACAGAGGAACCCCAGAAAAAAGTTTCAAAAATAGAAAATGACCAAAAAGCAGAGTCTAAGATGGACGCTTGTTCCTCAAACTCTGAGGAGAACAAAAACAAAAACAGTAAAGAGAAAACCCAAGCTGCAGAGGAAAAATATGAAAAAGAGACTCCTTCCACAGGGGAAACATCTGAAAAAGAGGCTTCTTCTGCCAAAGAAAAATCTGAAAAAGAGGCTCAGATGAAAAGTGATGGAAGGGTCAAGCAGGTGGCATCAACCCCAGCAGTGGATGAGATTGAAGAAACTTTACTTTGCAGTATATGTCAGGAATTATTATATAATTGTATCAGGTAATAATAAATATTGTGAGAGTGTCATCAGTCAAGGATCTAACTCTATAGAGTTATTTTTGAAAATAACTATCATATGTTATTACAGAAGAAATCACAATAAAAGTTTTTTAACATTTGGTTGTTATTTTTGTTTTGTGTAACACAAATAGTTGAGATTTTGTTTCATACATGTCTTAAAATTTCTTATATCAGTTACATTATTTATTTGATGAAGTATGTATAATTTGCATTGCTAACATCCATATTATAAGGCATAACAAGTGTGTGTTATGACATCAAGATGTTGTTCTGTAATAACAATATGCTGTTATTACAGACTAACACCATCTCTACTTCAGAGGCTTTGCGCAGAGATTTCCCATGCTTGCTCAGACAGTATTTTAACTGATCTACATTCTATAAAGGTGTATCTATCTAATTCTAGTGTGCACAGGAACCAAATCATGTGCGCATGGGATGAAAAATGAACTTGAACTTGGTGAAAAAAAGACATTTTTGGTCAGAAAAATGCCTGCCATTCATTACTTAATGAAACAAAACAGATAAGCTATGCAGGAAAATGTGGGTCTATTTCTTATCCTTCATCCAATTTGTACCATAATTAGATAATATAAGTCAAAACATTGAAAAACCATATTTTTCATTGAAAAAGTACTTGAAATAACACATGTATGTTATTACAGAATTAAAATAACAGGCATGTGTTATCAAATTAAGATATGCTAGGAGCAGACAACTCGTGTCATACCCACAGAGTTTCCTTTAATAACATGTGCTAGTTATTTTCAAAAATAACTCTATAGAGTTAGATCTCTGACTGGTCATATTGTATAACTGGTAATTATATTTGTGGATTGAAATTTTTACGTATTGAATTCGAATTTGTTGATTTTAAATTTTGAAGTTTTACAGCTTTAATTTCAAATAAAAAGACAACATACTTTTTAATTCAATTTTTAAAACGCTGTAAAATAATGCAAAAATTACCACAAGTCTTATACTGTATTTTGTTCAGAACCAATGTTTGTGGTTTTTGTTGGACAGACATACCCATGAAATTTGATTCCCAAGAAATAAAAAATTATTCATTGATTTCTATTCAGGGCTGTTCCATAATTTTACGTGTGGGGGGTGTCAGGAGGAACTTCTATTACATATATGGTGGGTGGTTGGTGTTTGAGAAAGATTTTGCTCAGAAACAATGATAAAAATTAATTATTTTTTGTTGGGTGGTGGGGTAAAGAAAAAAGTGCCTCCCGACCCCCCACACATTTGATTCTGGAACAGCCCTTATATGAATTTTTCAAAGCAAATTAGTTCATGAATCCACAAGTATGCATCTTATTATTTACAAATCTACTAGAATAAATAGGATCAATAAAATGGTTGGTTCAGTTTGTCTGTCCTTCCATAATCAGTGCTCTCAGGTTGAAGTTTGAAGGTCAGGCATCATGTCAAGAAAGAAGAAAAGGTTTACTAAATTGGTCATCAAATTTCTGAAGGCAGAAAAGATAAAGACAAAATTTGTAGATATTAATTATAAACATCACTAAAACAAATTACATGATAAACAAAAAACGCGTTGATCACCCGACCACATTTTGCATGGTAAACTTTAGTCAAAATTTGAGTGAACACAGGTGCTGCAGATGAGATAGCAATTCCTGCTTGATGTAGGACTCAGATATCCTTGTTCTTTAGTTTAGTTTTGATACTAAATGGTTTATGATTTTTGTACCCCACGCAACGAAGTTGCGAAGGGTATAATGTTTTTGACTGGTCCGTCTGTCCGTCCGTCCGTCTGTGATCAAAGTTTGTAATCGCAACTATTGAACAGAATTTAACGAAACTTGGCATGCAAGAAGGACACCATATGTAGTTGTGCATATAAGCAGGAATTTTTGATCTGCAAATTTGTGTGGGAGTTATGGCCCTTTTGGACTTAGAAATTTGCATTAAATATGATTACAGTTTGTAATCGCGACTCCTCTTAAACTACGGAACAGAATTTAACGAAAGTTGGTATGGAAGAAGGACACCAGATGTAGTTGTGCATATTACCAGAAATTTTTGATCCGCATATTTTTGTGGGAGTTATGGCCCTTTCGACTAAGAAATTTGCAGAAAATCATGATTACAGTTTGTGATTGCAACTCTTCTTGAACTACTGGACAGAATTAAATGAAACTTGGTATGCAAGAAGGACACCATATGAAGTTGTGCATACTACCAGGAATTTTTGATCTGCAAATTTTTGTGGGAGTTATTACCCTTGGGACTTAGAAATTAGCTGAAAATCTTTATTACAGTTTGTGATTGTTACTCCTCTGAAACTACTGAACAGAATTTAACAAAAAATAGTTTGCAAGAAACATAACATATGTAACTACTGTGTATGTTATAACATATTTTTAATTCGCAAAAAGTTCACGAGCTCCAGGTTAATTTATATAGTCAAATAGCAGAACGCATGGGATATGTGAGTGTGCTCACTAAGGTTCTTTCATTGTCTATATTTTACAGTTTACAGCCATGTATGCATTCTTACTGTGCTCTATATTTTACAGTTTACAGCCCTGTATGTATTCTTACTGTGCTCTATATTTTACAGTTTACAGCCCTGTATGTATTCTTACTGTGCTCTATATTTTACAGTTTACAGCCCTGTATGCATTCTTACTGTGCTCTATATTTTACAGTTTACAGCCCTGTATGCATTCTTACTGTGCTCTATATTTTACAGTTTACAGCCATGTATGCATTCTTACTGTGCTCTATATTTTACAGTTTACAGTCCTGTATGCATTCTTACTGTGCTCTATATTTTACAGTTTACAGCCCTGTATGTATTCTTACTGTGCTCTATATTTTACAGTTTACAGCCCTGTATGCATTCTTACTGTGCTCTATATTTTACAGTTTACAGCCCTGTATGCATTCTTACTGTGCTCTATATTTGATTTACAATGTACAGCCCTGTATGAATTCTTACTGTGCTCTTTATTTTACAGTTTACAGCCCTGTATGCATTCTTACTCTGCTCTTTATTTTGCAGTTTACAGCCCTGTATGCATTCTTACTGTGCTCTATATTTTGTAGTTTACAGCCCTGTATGCATTCTTACTGTGCTCTATATTTTACAGTTTACAGCCCTGTATGCATTCTTACTGTGCTCTATATTTTACAGTTTACAGCCCTGTATGCATTCTTACTGTGCTCTATATTTTACAGTTTACAGCCCTGTATGCATTCTTACTGTGCTCTTTATTTTACAGTTTACAGTCCTGTATGCATTCTTACTGTGCTCTATATTTTACAGTTTACAGCCCTGTATGCATTCTTACTGTGCTCTATATTTGACAGTTTACAGCCCTGTATGCATTCTTACTGTGCTCTATATTTTACAGTTTACAGCCCTGTATGCATTCTTACTGTGCTCTTTATTTTACAGTTTACAGCCCTGTATGCATTCTTACTGTGCTGGATGTTATTCTGACTGGATGCAGAAATCTAATGAATGTCCAACTGTAAGTAAATAACTGATAATGAATGTCCTACTGTAAGTTAATAACTGATAATAAATGTCCTACTGTAAGTTAATAACTGATAATGAATGTCCTACTGTAAGTTAATAACTGATAATGAATGTCCTTCTGTAAGTTAATAACTGATAATGAATGTCCTACTGTAAGTTAATAACTGATAATGAATGTCCTTCTGTAAGTTTATAACTGATAATGAATGTCCTGCTGTAAGTTAATAACTGATAATGAATGTCCCACTGTAAGTTAATAACTGACAATGAATGTCCTACTGTAAGTTAATAACTGATAATGAATGTCCTACTGTAAGTTTATAACTGATAATGAATGTCCTACTGTAAGTTTATGATAGAATGTTTTTAAAACTAAAACATAGACAGTAGGGATATCGATGTGATACAAACTGTTTCATTAATGTCTATCTTTCTTACAATAATTTATAAAGGAGGACTTTAAATCCCTCAACCAATCTTTCCTCCCACACAAGTCTGGCAACCATACAAGGGCCTTATATTAGCCAAACAGTTGTTAATCTTGCCGTCGGTCAAAACCTCTTCAGAGCTTATGTTAGTTGTTTGACTTGTGTACCCATCACATCACTGATGTGTACTCACCAACATTAAATAAATCTTACGTTTTAATTTTACCTATACAGAATTTTGCATAGCTGTTAAAAACAGTAAAGTTGAGAATATTTCAAGTTTGGTTATTTGTTTAACAAAGATACAGATTTCAAGCCTATCCTTTAAGTTTATACCAATTCATTTTTAGTAGTATAATGATAAAGTTTATGCTTAACTTATGCCAAGAATATTATCTCCATATTAGATGTTATTACAATGGATAGTGTCCATCATGTTCATAAACATGGACCATGCTGATCAAACAGTAGCTATTCTTCAATTGAAAATAAAACAAGACAAAAGAAACACAAAAATGGTTTCTATTAAATAATTAATAAGATACAAATATATGATTTTAAGTAAAGACATGAATTTTGATTTATAAAAGAACATTCCACCTTCATTACCTATAATTAAGGCCAATATAAAAAGAATATCTTAGATTCTCATTAGATCCCACCCACCCTGATTTTTCAGCCCCTTCAAACTGATTTTGATTTCCTTTGAAACGGTAGAATAGGCTCATTGCAATTATACCTTCCCCATTATATTTTTGTACCAATCCAAATTTTAACCAATGACAGACTCTTAAAGCACATTAGAAATTTTACTACATCTTTTATTTAATATCACGTCATAACACACCTGTTGATAGTTACAATCTAAAATTGTCCAATTACAAACTTGATTAAATCAGAAAGTCACTACCGTACTATTGGATGATACAGTAGTTCATTCTAAGGTAGTGCATGTAAAAATTATTTTGAATATGATTGGTTTGTTAACTTAAGTGAACAGCTCAGCTTTAAACATGGGGAAGGAAATATTAAAACAATTCTATTTTATCGCAGGGATTTGACTGAGAATCTAGAATTTAATTAGTCTCCTACCGGCGAAAGCCGAAGGGGACTTTAGGTTTGCGCTCTGTCGGTCTGTATGTCCGTCTGTCTGTCACGCCTCAGTTTTCCGCATTTTTTTTCTAAACGCTTATAGATAATGAGCTGATTTTTGGTATGTTGATGAGTTACAGATCAAGTTTAAGATTCCTGCCGGTCCACAATTTTTTATGGGAGTTATGGCCCTTTGAACTTTGAAAATTAACTTAAATACTAGTTTTCCGCACTTTTTTTCTAAACACCTATAGATAATGAAGTGTTTTTTGGTATGTGAGTTTACCTTGATGAGTTACAGATCAAGTTTGAGTTTCGTGCGGGTCCACAATTTTTTATGGGAGTTATGGCCCTTTGAACTTTGAAAATTCACTAAAATTTCAGTTTACCGCACTTTTTTTCTAAACACTTATAGATAATGAACTGTTTTTGGTATGGACTTTAACTTGATGAGTTACAGATCAAGTTTGAGTTTTGTGCCGGTCCACAATTTTTTATGGGAGTTATGGCCCTTTGAACTTTGAAAATTCACTAAAATTTTAGTTTTCGGCAGTTTTTTTCTAAACGCTTATAGATAATGAAGTGATTTTTGGTATGTGAGTTTACCTTGATGAGTTACAGGTCAAGTTTGAGTTTGGTGCCGATCCACAAATTTTTATAGGAGTTATGGCCCTTTGAACTTTGTAAATTCACTAAAATATCAGTTTTCCACATTTTATTTCTAAACGCATATAGATAATGAACTGATTTTTTGTCTGTGAGTTTACAGTTGGGTGCAGACATAACCTGTACGGTAAGTTAACTTGAGAAGAAGACATCAAGTTAACTTCAGTTCACTTGCGACTGGTCATGCAACTGCTTTTAGCAGACGCGCTACTGGTTCCAAGTTAACTTGAAAAGCAGTCATAATTCCACGTCTGCTTTTAAAAGCAGTCATATTATTATGACAGGTCTGGTCAAGTTAACTTCGTGAAATGTCTGCTTTAAAAATGAATATAAATGGAAAAAATGTATGTTCTTTTGCCTGAACTGTATTTGAAGCTCAGTTTTTATGTTAAAGACAGTTTTTATTATTAAACCAAACCCTTGCACAAATAAACATGTCCGGCAAGAGCAGACTTGCTGCAAAGACTGGTCTGGTAAAAGCAGTCATGTCTTTGTGACTGGTTATGACCAGTCATAAAAAAGCTGTCACAAGTCTGCTTTGACCAGTCATGAGTTAACGCAAGTTAACTTGAATGTCTGCTACAGACGTGGAAAGCAGTCACAAAGTAAACTTTATGTTAACTTCCGTACAGGTTATGTGTGCACCTATCTGTACTTGATAAATTACAGATCAAGTTTGTGTTTCGTGCCGATCCACAAATTTTTATGGGAGGTATGGCCCTTTGAAGTTTGAAAATCTATTGCAATTTTCTTTTCTCAACTTTTTTATTGTTCCTTGTAGATAATAAACTGATCAAGTTTAGGTATTCATTTGTTTGACAAATTGTTACCAGTGACTGAAATATGAGGCCAGTAGGGGACTAAGTATTGTTTTGCAATACTCTCAGAATGCTTGTTTATTATGGCCTGATTTATATCTGAATGTTTTATTTCGTCTACAGTGCAGGATGAAGGTGAAAAGAATAAATAAGAACCATATTGTCAACAATCTGATAGAAGCATACTTAAAAGAACACCCAGGTTGGTTTGTAAACTGTTATGGTATTATTTTTCACATACATCATTGTGGATTCAAAGGAAAGATTCAAACCATGTATATTAATGACATGGTTCTGTCATTTTCTGCCCAATCTATGAAAAAAGGGGCTTCTTTTTTTAGGGGGGGGTCTAGTCGTCTGTTCATCCATTTGTCCCTCTGTCCCAAATGTTCCAAGATGGGGCATAATGTTTTTGGACATATTCTTGTTGGTATTAATTTCACAGTTTTCCAGTGTATAATCCCTTTGCTTTACTCATTATTATGTATATGTTGTGTACAAGTTACAATATTTTACATGTTGCAACATGTACAAATAAAATGTACATGTTGCAACATGTATGGTGGAATTGTACAAGTTGCAACATGTACACCTTTTGCTGTACATGTTGCAACATGTACAAACTTTGTCATGAAGTTTGTTCTAACTTGTACAATGTTTTTTTGCTTTCAAAAAAGAGTGTCAGATACGTAAAATTCAGTTGAAATTGTGTTGATTTATTAATTTTAAATTTTATTAAGAAAGTCGTTAAAGTCACATGAATTAAACCATATTAGACATGACAGAAATTTAGAAATCTCAAGGCTCAATCAGCTCAAACCAAGCCATGTAAGTAAATTTGTTAAGGTTAACCACAACAAGTAAGTTTAAAATAAAAATGAAATAGGCGCGCAAACAAAATCCAGGCTCTGATTTTTTTCTCGAAAAATAAGGAAGGATGAAGAAATTATCCATAGCCATCCCCATAAAAATCAAATGGTCCTTCCCTTAAAGCAATTTCTTTGAAAGGTAAGTTTACAACAGATGTTCCTAAGTGCCCATAAGAGTTATCAAGTATGAACGAGGAAAAAAAAAACAGATAAAATATTATATCCTCATAAAAAATCTTATTTGTGATTGCTAAAAGGCGGTCATGTGACATGTGATATTTCGCTTGGTCGCATGGTAAGGTCACCCTCTCATAAGTTTTCGCATGTGAGACCGGCGTTTGTTTTTCATCAACATTGTATAGGTGGGATTTTTTCAATGGAAAAATGTTAAAATGTCCGAAATTTGCTGCAATTGAGATTTAATATTGATTTGTTTCATTTGAATATTCGATATAATTGAACAGTTATTGCCTTAGATGATAAATGAATAAAGCAGAATTTCAAGCAAATTAAATAAGCAGACCATAACTTGACGCAAATTTATCCATATATGCCATTTGTACAAGTTAGAACAAATTTTATTAAAATGTCTGTACAAGTTGCAACATGTACAGCAAAAGGTGTACATGTTGCAACTTGTACGATTGCATCATACATGTTGCAACATGTACATTTAATTTGTACATGTTGCAACATGTACAAAATTGCAACTTGTACACAACATATTTATACTGTATAACTGGTAATTTTTGCGGTAATTTAATTTTTGCAATATTTCGCCGTTGATACTCGACCGCGAAAATTAAAATCGCACAACATTATGAAGTCAATATATTTTATATGGCATTATTTTAAGTATACAATGTATAAGGTAATGTTTTACAGAGGATAGCAATATCTATCGATCTTTTATTACAGGTGTGAAAATTGTTAATTACCTTAAATGAAAAAAAGTCATGTATGTTTACATAACGGTCAATATGGCCACGTAATGACACCTAATTAAAACACTAAATGTTGACATACACGCACATTGCAAGTGAGTTTATTAATTGGTGCACTGTGTCATGAATATATGGGTATAACAAATATGAAAAGTTTGATTTTATTACCCACGCTTATGAATCAATTACTTTGTATTAATTATAATAATATTAAAAGGAGTCACTGTTTTTTTTGTTCTGGAAACCAATTATTCAACTTGAATTAGCTGGTAAAACTCTATATACAAGGGAAAATCATAGAGCTTGCCAATCTATATTGAGAGTGATATAGCTAAAATTAAAAAAATAAAATAAAAAAACAGACACATTTTAGATTTATTGAAGATATAAAACCGCAAAAATTAAAATCAGCAAAAATAAAATTTAAGAATTTTCACTCCAATTCGCAAAAATTTCACACTGCAAAAATTACCGGTTATACGGTATATATATGTATATGGAATTTGCCTGCCCTCAAATTGAGCAAAATTGGGTAAAATGTGTAAAAACTGTTCTTAATATGTTTTAGAAAAACTTAATTAGGAAATGTGTAATAATCAACACCGCAATAGACTATTTTCAAAACTTATAAATATCAATTTATTATGCCCTGGACATGAAAAGTTGGGGTGCATTAAGTTTTACTCATGTTTGTCAAGCGTTTCTCAAAAACCATACATGAGAATGATCTGAAACTTGCTAGTATGGTTCAGTATGACAAACTGAACATCCTGAGCGACTTTCAGACCTTTTAGACTTCTGCTTCCTGTTTGGGACTGGGTCGAGATGAAAATTAATGGGAAAATTTATTATAGGCCTTTCTCAGAAACCATACATGAGAATGCTTTTAATCTTAGCAGGATGGTTCAATATGACAAACTAAATGTCCTAAGCGACTTCCAGACCTGTCAGACTTCTACTTCCTGTTTGGGGCCAGGGGGGCCTCTTTGTCCCATAGACACATTCCTTCGTAATTAAAAAAATCATACACATAGGTTTTTAGCTCACCTGGACCGAAGGTCCATGGGAGCTTATACCATCACTTGGCGTCCGTCGTCGTCGTCGTCGTCGTGTGTCGTCTGTCGTCGTCGTCTGTTAACAATTTTTCAAACTTTAACTTGTCCGACACCATAAGTCCAATTGCAACCAAACTTGGTACAGTTGTTTAGTAGCATTATGTGTACAAAACTATCGTTCGGTTTTTTGATTCGTAAAAAAACATGGCCGCCATGGCTAAAAATAGAACATAGGGGTAAATTGCAGTTTTTTGCTAATAACTCAAAAACAGTACCAGATATCAAAATTCTGGCACAGGGTAAAAGTAATCAGCACATCAAGATCTACCTGCCTCGAAATTTTCAAGAAGATCCAACAACTGATGTAGGAGTTATTGCCCTTTTTCTTGATTTTTTCAAAATTTTGCACTTATTTAGCCCAATATCTTGAAAACTATACAAGATATTTTAAAAATTCAAATTGCATATGATTAAGCACATCAAGATCTACATTTCATGTAATAAGGTCAAAGCTGTAGAACCATTTCTTTTAGGAGTTATGGCCCTTAAAGCGTCAAAATTTACCATTTTTCATTGCTTTTCCCCTGAATTTCATAGATTAACTTGTCTGACACCATACATCCAACTTCAACTTAACTTGGCACAGTTGTTGAATATCATAAATGCTATTATTCTATCATTCAGATTTTTGATTCGTCAAAAAATATGGCCGCTGTGGCTATAAATAGAACATATGGGTAAATTGCAGTTTTTTGCTAATTACTCAAAAATAGTTACAGATATCAAAATTCTGATGGGAGACAAAAGTGATCAGCATCTCAAGATCTACCTGCTATCAAATATTCAAGAAGATCCAACAATCGACATAGGAGTTATTGCCCTTTTTCTGGATTTTTTCAATTTTTTTCACTTATTTAGCCCTGTATCTTGAAAACTATACAATATATTTCAAAAATTTAAATTGCATATGATTAAGCACATCAAGATCTACATTTCATGTATTAAGGTCAAAGCTGTAGGAACAATTCTTTTAGGAGTTGTCATCCTTAAAACAACAAAATTTACCATTTTTCATTACTTTTCCCCTGAATTTCAAAGATTAACTTGTTTGACAAGGTAAAACCAACTGCATCTTAACATGGCACTCTTGTTTAATAGCTTATATGCTACGACTCTATCGTTCAGATTTTTTATTTGTAAAAAACATGGCCGCCATGGCTAAAAATAGAACAAAGGGGTAAATTGTATTTTTTTGCTCATATAAACTCAAAAATGGTTTCAGATATCAAAATTGTGCAAGAATCAAAAGTGATCAGCATATTAAGACCTACCTGTCCTGAAATTTTTCGAAAAGATATTTCAGAAATTTAAATCGCATATGGTTAAGCACAATAATATCTACAAATATATGTACCTGTGTAGTTCAGGTGAGCGATTCAGGCTCTTGGGAGCCTCTTGTTTTAAAAACTGATACAGATTGTATATATGCAAACAGATATTTTCATTTTATAACATGAAATTTTTGGAAGAAAGACTTAATTTGTTTTTAAATAATTAATTAAAAGCAAGTGTTCTTATAATACATTTAATACATTTATATATATGTTGAAAACATTTAATCATATTAAAAACGAAAGAATATGGAATATTCATTTTTATTTCATATTCATTCATGTTTACTGATAAGATTTTATTAAACTCTCATTTCTATATGAAAGTTTTCTACAAACCTCTTAGAATGAATTTATGCAATATTTAGACAAGAAGAGACCTGAAGAGGATTTGAAAGCACTGGATGCAAAAAATAAGATAACGAAAGATATGGTTAGTACTGTAATGTTCTACATAATCTTAAAGTGTTATAGTTCTTTTAGGATATTGAAATTAAAATTTTAACATGTTGAAAAAACTTCTCATCTAGATCACCATCAGTAAAAAATAGCATACATTTAATAGATTTTCTCAATCTACTTTTTTGGGGGGGAGGGGCTGGGTAGCCGAGTAGTCTAAGGCGCTGGTTTTAATACCACACTATTGATCACTAGCTGATCACCTCTCAGTTGGTGTTCGAGTCCCGTTTGTATTTAACAAAAAATGGACTTCCCGAACTTTATGTGATTAGGTTTGTCAGTTACCTGCCCAAGGTCGGTGGTTTCCTATGGGTACTCTGGTTTCCTCCACCATTAAAACTGACAACCCTGCATGGTCCAGGTGCACCAACACACACACACACACACACACTATTTTAGGGGTAAAGTTTTGTGGATATCAGTTCTCATGATAATAATGATTGTAAGAGGTATTCAATGTATCAATGTAATAAACAAAACAACTGAACTTGGAGGTCAATCTCAAATGTCACAAAAAAAGACAAAACTTGGAAGGTATACTCCCTGAATCATTCAATGTTTCATGTCACACGGCATAGGATACACGATGAGGGGTACATGATACAAGAGCCAAATGATCAGTTTATTAAAGTGGTCATTTCCTTTTTGTGATATTTATATTTCATAAACCTCATGTTTAACTATATTCAGGAAGAGAGTTTCTACTTTTGCACTGTATGAGGACATTGTTAATAAAAAAATAGGAAAAATTAATTATAAAAACATTTCAAAAACTTTATATATATAGTAGTAGTATAAGTTGTTTGGCTGATATTATAGGCTGGATTTCGTAAAGTAAATATTTGGGTATTGTTTAATAAATGTCAGACAGAAGGCTGGCAGTGAGAATATTGTATCGGTTAACTCAGCAACAATTAACATATTTATAGCCTCATGATGTGTTAATATGCAGCATCAGAATGGAGTCCCACATTGTGGGATCTGATTTCTGGTCTTATAGGAATCAAATTGAATGTAAAAGTAACACTTTGTTGGATTGTTTTCGTTGTTGACTGTAACCAATTAAAATTAATACCCCATGAATAATAATGAAACCACAATAAAATCTAGTCAATTCTGATTCTTACTGATCTTTTACCTGATTTTACAGGTTATAAAATGGTGGATGTTGGGCGTGCATCATGCAGGGAGGGGGGGGGATTAAGAAATTTTCTTAACAGTTTTCTCAGCAACTACTTATCACAGTCATTTGATATTTTGTAAACAGCATCAAGGTGAGGTCCTATTACATAGATTTCATTTTCAGATCTGTCGCTCACCTATTTCCTGAAAAGTAAAATCGAGTCATTTATATTTGACTTTTGATATTGAAAATTTTAGATGACACCTATGGCTCAACATTCCTACGATGCAGATGAAGATTACTCAGACTCTGATGAAGATGAACCTCCAAATACTTATGTGTATGTACCAAACATAAAATACTTTAAACAAATTACTGTAAACGTACTTATTTTAACAAAGTATTTACTTTTACGGATTTTGAAATCTGACATCTATTGTAAAATTAAGTACCCATAAAAAGGAATAATTTGTTAAAGATAAGTAGAATAACATAGAAAAAGTGAAATTAAATACCCTTGAACTTAGGTGAAATTGTAAAATAGTGAAATTAAGTAGTGTTGGGGAATTGGAAATATTTTATAATCGATCGTCAGGATTAATCGAAAGATCACAATCTATCATAAAGTAGGACTTCATTTTTCATGAAAATGATAGAATTTACTCACCAAATAAATGTAATTCTCAGAAATATTTGCATAAATTCACTGAAATCTATTATGTTTCGATTAATTGATTATTGATTTGATAATCAATAAGTAGCATCAGCAGCCCATTTTGATTAGATTTTCCAATCAATCGGAACATCACTAAAATTAAGTACCTGCCAAAATAAGTGTGTTTACAGTAGTTTTCATGGGATATAGAAATTATTTCATGCGTTTCATTAATTAGTTATTCCCCTGCAAACAAAGTTTGGAAAGTGAGTAGAATACTATAGAAGCAGAAATATTCGTGGAGGATTAATTTTCGTTTATTTCGTGGGTAAAAAAAATCAATGAAATTAAATCCCCATGAATTTAAAATATTTAGTTAAAGAGTGTGTATATCGAAATAAAAAATCCACAAAAATTTGTGCCCACCAATTCAGTTTTGTGCTCTAAACCACAAAATTTTATCCCCACGAAAATAAATGATTATACAGTATTAATAAATATTGTCTGTCTTAACACCTATACTTTAAACAATGTTAGCAAAATCATATAAAGGTTGAGTGATGATTGTGTTCAAGCAAATAAAGTTCAGTATTAACATGTCCCAAACAACAAGTTTAAGAAAAAGTTAATGCTATTTCACAAATTTATTCAGTAGTCCTCCTTTTATAAGGCCATTCTTGTTGCAAAGAAATGTGGATTTATGTTGGAGGTGGCCTTTCATGAAGGGATTGCAGTTTATTGGTCGATACCTAAAACCAACGCTAAATATAAAAGGTTAAGCATCAAATCATAGTTATTCCATAAATGTAGCAAAAATTTTTTTTCAGACCACCTAGACCTATTGCTTTCAACCCAGTTCTGCCACCACCTCCACCAATGCTGTTTGGAATAGGAACTCCATTCTTTGGAACAAGGTAACCAAATAAATCAGTATCTATTATATTACTTTTGTATGGTATACATGTACATGTAAGTGGTAATTTTTGCAGTGATTTAATGTTCACTTTATTCCTGGCAATCATATGGACATGAATATTAGAACACTTGGAATATAGTACATCATATTGATAGTAATAAATAAATATTAATATGAAACTGTGAAAAAATACATTAGACGAACATAAAAACATCCAGCTTTACACAAAAAACTAGAAATTTTCCACACACAAAGAAAACCACATACTGTGGATTTATTATTTTCGTGGGTACCAATTTTTGTGGTTTGATGAAAAAGGATCAGTTCATGGATTCTTAAATTCGTTGTTTTGAAGACTGTAGCATACAGATCTATGTTAAATTTTCTTTTCATGGAGCAGCAATTTTCGTGGGTAAAGGCCACCCACGAAAACAACAGAAATTGATACCCCACGAAAAATAATGAAACCACAGTATTAGGTTATGATAATGGTAATACCCTCTCAGCTGGTGTTGGATCCTGTTTGTGATTTACAAAAAAAGGATTTTCCCAACTGTATAATAAGGTTTGTCAGTTATCTGCCCAGGGTGGGTCGTTTTTGTGGTTGTCTGTAAACCACAAAAATAAGAATCCACAAAGTGTTATTTTTCATTGAGCACTACTTGTTGGGTGAACCACAAAAATTAATAACCATGAAAATAAATGAATAAACAGTATGTTAATCAATGCTTTTTCTTTTTATATGAAGACCAGCTGGTACAAAATGCAGGCAATGTCCAGGATATGTTGCTGTTCCACAACCAGGGGTTATACAGACAGGTAACAATATTTCATGATCATCTCATAAATATTCATGTTTTTCTTTGTCCAATCAAAAGTAAGGTCAAAAAGTCAAGTGTAAATGAGAATGCAATGAGGCAATATCTAGATCTTTGTTCTATTGACTGACAAAACTATTTAGAATGAAAATGATCAAGAATAAACAACACTTAATATAAAAGGATTTTTTTTCTATTAGGTATAATATTTGCTTGATTTAAAAAATGTTGAGTGAAAATCCATCCACGGTAACCCAGGGGTTCTTCTCTCGCTTACTCATTCATCACCCCTGGGACTTTTGGTCTGATTTTGTTAGTTTCGCGTTAACGATCTGATCTTGAACTTGATATTATTTAATATAGAAACAAGTTTAAATCACATTAGAAAAATGTAATGCGACCAATCAGAAGGCTGGATACAAAAACAAGCTATGTCATGTGTAATGTCCCATGGGTGATGAATGAGTAAGCGAGAGAAGAACCCCTGGGTTTCCAAGGATAGTGAAAATCATGACAGTAGACATAATATATGTCAGCAGGCGGCCCCGGGTAGGTGGCAAAATTTTCTCAAAACACCTCTTTCACCAGACTTGATATTTGGTTTACAATATTGCTGTGGGAATTTTTTTTTATGAGCTGGCTAAGTGTATTCCTTGTTATGCCCTGAAAAGCATTTACCATTAGTGTTTAGATCTGTTTATTCGTTGGTAAAATTATATTCTTAGCATCAATTTCATGGTTCACTGATCAGAGATAGAAGAACATGTTGTCAGACAGGGCATATTCTTGTTATGTCGCTTACAACCTGTTGCAAAGCGACATATAGGAGTAACTTGTACACTAGTGGTCGTCTTTCTTAGTCCTAGGCCATGTGGCATCACAAAAACTTCTGTTGTAGTTTTCCAGGTAACAACATGTACATGTCACAGTCTCTTGATATTCTCCTATAGTATTATATCAATTTTATACCTGTAACTCATCTATTTCTTGTTTTCTGAATATTTTAACGTACAGGCAACAAACATCTTCCATGGAATACTGCCATTCTAGTTTAGACTAAGTTTGTACGCTTATTAATCATACCACATTGAAAAATGTATCCAGTGGGCCATCAGTGTCTTAGGAGACACTTTTGCTTGATTTAATTTATGTCTTTTTATACGACCGCAAAAAATTTGCGGACGTATAATGGTATGATGCTGTCGTCGTCGTTGTCGTTGTCGTTGTCGTCGTCGTCGTCGTCCGTTAACTTTAGTGTATACACAATAACTTTAGTTCTAGTTATCCAAATGCAATAAAATTTGACAATGATATTTCTTACCATTAAAGGATGGATGGGATTGATTTTGGGAGTCCCCCCTTTTTTCGTTTAGAAATTAAGGGCCAAAAGGGGCCAAAATTGCAACTTTTTTGTTTGTTCTTACAATAACTTTTTCAATTCTTCTCCTCTGAAACTACTAAACAGAATTTAATGAAACTTGGTATGATTGATCATTAGGGTGTCCTGCACTATAGTGATGTTTGATTTCTGATTCGTCAAAAAACATGGCCGCCGTGGCTAAAAATAGACCATGGGGGTCAGACTACTGTTTTTGGCTTGTAATTCAAAAAGTATAAGAGATAGATGAAATCTGATGCCACCCTACTGCTTCAGGATCAAAAGTTCTACAAAAGTCTCCATTTGGTCGAAGTTGTCAGAAGACCCCTTACAGGGGTTACGGCCCCTTAAAGGTGAAAAATAGCATTTTTTCATGTTTTTGCCCTATAGTATGAAAATTATTGCAGATAGCAAAAAGCTGTTGCTTGCTTAATTGTTCAGCTCATTTAGCTCTACAAAAAACTCCTTAGGGTCGAAGTTGTCAGATGACCCCTTATAGGGGCTACAGCCCCTAAAATAATGTTTTTTCATGTTTTTGGCCTATGAAATGAAAACTATAGCAGGTAGAGAGAAGCGGTTGCTTGCTTAAATGTTTAGCTCATTTACACAATTAAGAATTAATTTTTGCGACCCCCCCTTTTTCCCCTATTAGGTAATTAGGGGCCAAATGGGGCCAAAATCGAAACTTTTTTTATTTGTGGTCCGATTTTGAAATTTTTTTTTGCAAGTTTATTCTTGTCAGGTAGCGAATCCAAATTCGAGAATTAATTTTTTTGACCATCCCCTTTTTCACTTGTTATGTAATTAGGGGCCAAAAGGGGCCGTAATCAAAACTTTTTCAATTTCTGGTTTGTTTTTGAAATTTTTTTTTGCAAGTTTCTTTTTGTCAAGTAGTGAATCCAAATTTGAGAAATTATTTTTGCAACCCCACCCCTCATTCACCTGTTACATAATAAGGGGCCAAAAGGGGCCGAAATTGATTTTTTTAAAATTCTTGTTACTGTTATGTTATTAGGCAACAAAAGGGACCAAAATTGTAACTTTTTTATTTCTGGTCTGATTTTAAAAATTTTTATTACAATTTCATCCTTGCCAAGTAGCAATTCTAAATTTAAGAATAAATTTTTGCGACCCCTACCTTTTTTTCGCTCATTACCAAAGGGGCCGTAATCATAATTTAAAAAAAATCAATTTTTCATTGTTTCCCCAAACATTATTCTTTTCAAGAGTAGAATACATAATTGAAAATTTATATTTTTACCCCCTGGGTCGAAAGTCCATCAGAGAAGCATGTGTCAAAAATCTTTGTCAGTCCACCATGGGCTGCATGTGTCCAGAGCAATAGACTATCCATATTGGGCCTAAAATGTACAGGGTTCAACATGTTGCGGTCGTATCATGCTGCGCTCGGCGAAGCTTTTTATTAGCTTTTTGTCCCCTGGACCACCAGTGTCTTAGAAGACACTTTTGCTTGATTTAATCTTTTTATCATTAGCTATAAATGCAGTAGGAACTGCACTTGGATTGAGACAGGTTGAGACTACAGAAAAAGACAAAGATGGAAACAAAGATGAAAACAGTGAGGCTACTCAGAGTCTCGGTGAAATACCTGGTACTTCTACAGGTGAGTCTATATACTCAGAGTCTCGGTGAAATACCTGGTACTTCTACAGGTGAGTCTATATACTCAGAGTCTCGGTGAAATACCTGGTACTTCTACAGGTGAGTCTATATACTCAGAGTCTCGGTGAAATACCTGGTACTTCTACAGGTGAGTCTATATACTCAAGAGTCTTGGTGAAATACCTGGCACTTCTACAGGTGAGTCTATATACTCAAGAGTCGTCGTGAAATACCTGGCACTTCTACAGGTGAGTCTATATACTCAAGAGTCGTCGTGAAATACCTGGCACTTCTACAGGTGAGTCTATATACTCAGTTATGGTGAAATACCTGGTACTTCTGCAGGTGAACCTATAACTAGAATAATATTTGACTAAACTCTAAAGTATGAGTAAACAAAAATATATCCAAAAGACATAATGCCCTATTTTGCAACATGTGGGACAGATGGACGGAGGGAGGGAGGAAGGGACGAAAATTGAATGATTTACACATTTAATTACATATTACATGAGCTGTTACTTTGTTGAGGAGCTATAACTTTCAACATATAGAATTTCGACTTTTGTATAGGGGAAAGGAAAACCGACCCTGAATTGAGAGATGAAAAGATAATGCCAGAAGCTCCGAACCATGTTTGTCCTGCCTTCCAGAACCATGTGTTATGTCAGTGTTGTTTACAACCAATGCCTGATAGACGTTCTCAATTTACCAACAATGGAAATGATGTACCACCACAGCAATGTAAGCATTAGCTGATGTTATCTGCAATGTTAGGCATTTTTTGTCCCCAAACCAAAATGCTAGTGTCCGTAGGTCCGTCCATACAAATAAAAGTAGTAGAGCCATAAAGGCCCCAAATTGGCCGAAAAAATTCAAGTTTATAATTATCTGCTTATAATTGCTGCATTGATTTTCATAAGACTTCATATATTATAAATTGCAAAATATTTTGGTTCAATTGTCATGATTGTTTATCAAAAAGGCAAAAAGTGAGCTAAAAGTCAGTCTATATTACATGTACAAAAAAAAAAATTGGACATTTGACATTTTCCCATGATTTTCATGTATAAATTGGTGAATGAGAAAATGGCCTCACTTGTTGATCAAAATCATTTTGGAATAGAAATTTGTATTTTTATGTAATAAATTTAATATAAAAAACTATGATGTTTGTTGAATGTTGTTGATATTTATTTCAACAAAATATACTGAGTGACAATGAAAACGCAACACTAAACATTTAAAAAAATTTTTGTTAATCTTTAAAATAAAAAATTAAAATCTATGTTAAGTGGTTTCGACATGCGTCAGTAATCTTTCGATTAAGTCACGGTCTATTGGTTTTTAAAGTTTTACCGTCCGTCGTATGTCCACTATAATGCACGAAAATTTCACTTTGGTGCGAAGACATGCATGATTGATTTCAAAACAAGTCGATTTTGTAACCTTAACTAACGTCCTTGAATATCCCATTGCACGTTTTAAGATGGAACATTAACCAGAGTAATTATGGCACGACTTTCTGACAACGAACGACACCAGGTTTTGGGCATGATTCAGGGAGGCATGTCTCGACGTGAAATTGCCCGTAGGATGAACTGCTCTGCGTCGACAATCACTCGTTTGGCCCAACGGCATGAACAGACCGGCTCAGTTAACGACAGACCTCGCCCAGGAAGAGGACGAGTGACAACACCCCAGCAAGATCGTTACATTCGTTTGCAGCACTTACGTGATCGATTCCGCACTGCCGCCCAAACAGCACGAGAAACTATAGGAGTACACGGAAGGCGGATAGAAGCAAATACAGTCCGACGTCGTCTACGTCGTAACGGGCTCAACGCAAGACGACCATTTCGTGGAAACATTCTTACACCACTGAGACGTCGGAATCGCCTAGCATGGACCCAGCAGCGTCAACGATGGACACACAGACAATGGACATCTGTTTTATGGTCTGACGAGTCACGTTTTCACTTACGTCATAGTGACGGTCGCACGCGTGTTTGGAGACGTAGAGGAGAACGTTATGTTGATCCGTGTATTCAAGAGACCGATCGATGGGGTGGCGGAAGTGTAATGGTGTGGGGAGGCATGTCAACAAACTATCGTACACCACTGGTGGTTGTTAATGGCACTTTAATTGCTCAACGCTACATTGATGAAGTCCTTCGACCAACTGTTGTTCCGTTCCTTCAGGCACACCAAGACCTTCATCTTTTTCAACAGGACAACGCTCGTCCCCATTCTGCTCGAATCACGCGTAACTTTATGAATGCAAACAACGTGCAAACACTTCCGTGGCCAGCCTTTTCACCCGACTTAAGCCCGATAGAACACTTATGGGATCAACTAGGGCAAGCTGTGCGAAGACGTCAACCACCGCCAATCACGATTCGCCAGCTCGAAATCGCTTTGCAAGATGAGTGGAATAACATCCCACAAGACCGTATCCGTCGTTTAGTTCGTTCTATGCCAAGGAGATGTCGTGCATGCGTCGCTGCAAATGGAGGACACATTCGATATTGAAAGTGGAAAATGTGTAATTGACTATGAATGAATTAACAAACAATATTCACAATGAAATAAACATTATGTGGCAAACGCTGTAATCGGTCCATTCATAATGTTTAAAAGACTGTATTGCAATTATTGTTAAAATCTATACTTTATTGATATAAATTATATTTTTGTACATCTTAGTGTTGCGTTTTCATTGTCACTCAGTATATGACTAGAAAACAGTGAAAATTATGTCCTAAATTATAACTGAACTTCTGATAGAAATAATAAGTACCCAGGGGAAACAGATGTATTGTTTTCTGATCATGATTGACCAGTCATGTATTTATATGACTCAACCATGACTGCTGTACATCATATTTAGCCACACCTTCTCTGCCAATCAATTAACTATATGACTCAACCATGCCTACTGTACATCATATTTAGCCACACCTTCTCTGCCAATCAATTTCAATCAAATTTGTAATTCCCTAGAGTAATAATCTTTTTCCTAGTATTAAGTCATTTTTATGTCGCCTGCAATGTTTAGCAGAAGCGACATATAGGGTTTACTTTGGCACCATCTGTCGTCTTGCGTCGTCCTGTGTCATCACAAAAAAATTTCCGTTACAGTTTTCCAGGCATAAACATGCCACAACTTCTTGATATTTGGCATGTAACTTCATCCCATAGTACATGCACTATAAAGGTGTAAAGCAATTTTATGCCCGAAAAATCACTACTTCCTGTTTGCCGAATACTTAAGTTTTTATGTATTATAACCACATATATGCCAAATTTTTGTTGCAGTTTTCTGGGTAACTATATGCCTCAGCTTCTTGATATTTTGCACTTCACTTCATCCCATAGGACTATAAGGTGTAAAGCGATTTTATGCCTGAATCATTGCTACTTTCTGTTTACTGAATACTTTTTTGTCTGGACTGTGAAGCAGAGCGGGACATAGGTGTTACTTTACCAGCGGCAGCAACGGCGACCGCGGCGTTAACTTTTTGGAAAAGTTTTATGAGCACTTCCATTTCTCAAGAACTATAGGTCCTGGGTTGATGAAACTTGGTATGCATATGCCCCAGTAGTAGCTTAGCACAGTTACATCCCCATCTTTTGACCTTTGACCTTGATTTCAAACACCTCCATATTCTTGATTTTCTGATTGAGTGACTTTGATTATTTTTATTGCATATATTAGCAATGTTTAAGTTCCATAAACATTTTTTGATCTCAGAAACTGAAAATCCATGTAAATTCAAAATATAGTGGAAGTAAGAAAGAATAATTGTTTCTGATGGTGCCAGCAGGCGAGACATACTTTAGTGTTAACTTTTGTTATGTATTATGCCCACATATATGCACAATTTTTGTAGCAGTTTTCTGGGCAGCTATATGTCACAGCCTCTTGATATTTTATTTTTTTGCTGGAAACATTGCTACTTCCTGTTTTCAGAATGTTTTAAGACGCAGGCGACATACGTCTTCCATGGAAGACCACCATTCTAGTTTTTGTTGTGATGCATGTTTTTAAGTCATAATCCAAATGTAATTAACATTTCAGGTACAGTTTGTTACAGAGCCTACTGCCATGCGTACTGGGGATGCCAGAAACAAGATTGTCAGGGATGTCTTGCAAGGTTCAGAGGTACTTTTTTAAAGAGCTTATAAGATAGATGCACTTAATTACCTTCAATAACCTTTAAATATTGAAGTAAAAAACTTAAACAACATTTGAATTTATTTTAATTTTATTGATTTTTAAAAAAATCAAATTATAGTATTTTTTTAAGTTTAATTTTTCAAACATAATATTTCCTAGTGGCTGGTTTTTATGGTAATTTAAAAAAAAAAGAAATGATTCTCATCTTCTATTCACATAAAGTAACAAAATAGAAGAATCAATACTCAAGAAAAAAATCTTAATTTGAAACCCTGTTGATCTTTTTTATTTTTGTCTCGCCTGCCACGAATAGTCGCGGAAGGCGAGACATAGGTATTACTTCCCGGCGGCGGCGGCGTCGTAAACTTTTTTGTAAGACTTTTGTGGACAATGAATTGCTTGAAAAGTATAATAGCTAGGCATCTGATATTTGGTATACAGACAGTTCAGGTTATGGTCTACACAACTGTCACCATGCCATTTGACCCTGACCCCATTTTCACGCTCCAGTGACTCTGTGAACTTAGGTCTTTTTTCAGGCCGTAAACTTTTTTGTAAGACTTTTGTGGAGGATGAATTGCTTGAAAAGTATAATAGCTAGGCATCTGATATTTGGTATACAGACAGTTCAGGTTATGGTCTATGCAACTGTCCCCATGCCGTTTGACCCTGACCCCATTTTCACGCTCCAGTGACTCTGTGAACTTAGGTCTTTTTAGCTCACCTGACCCGAAGGGTCATGTGAGCTATTGTCATCACTTGGCGTCCGTCGTCCGTCCGTCGTCCGTCGTCCGTCGTCCGTCGTCCGTCCGTAAACTTTTTAAAACGTTAACTCCTCTGACACCATAAGTCCAATTGAAACCAAACTTGGTATGGTTGTTCATTAGCATTCGGTGCTTAGAACTGATGTGGGGATTTTTGATTCGTCGTAAAACATGGCCGCCGTGGCTAAAAATAGAACATAGGGGTAAAATGCAGTTTTTTGCAAATAACTCAAAAACAGCTACAGATATCAAAATTCTGGCATAGAGTAAAAGTGATCAGCACCTCAAGATCTACCTACCCTGAAATTTTGAGGAAAATCCAACGACCCATGTAGGAGTTAGTTGCCCTTTTTGTGGATTTTTTGCAAATTTTGCACCTGTTTAGCTCAATATCTTGAAAACTATACTAGATATTTGAGAAATTTAAATTGCATATTGTTAAGCACATCAAGATCTACAAAATATGTAATAGGGTCAACGTTGTAGGACCTTTCCTTTTAGGAGTTACAGCCCTTAGAACGTCAAAATTGAGCATTTTAACAGCATTTCCTCATTACATTGAAAACGTTAACTCCTCTGACACTTTAAGTCCAAATGGAACCAAACTTGGTATAGTTGTTTATTAGCATTAGGTGTATTGAACTGATGTGGGGATTTTTGATTGGTCGTAAAACATGGCCGCTGTGGCTAAAAATAGAACATAGGGGTAAATGGCAGTTTTTTGCAAATAACTCTAAAACTGTGACAGATTTCAAAATTTTGATTGGGAACAAAAGTGATCAGCACCTCAAGATCTACCAGCTCTGAAATTTTGAAGAAAATCCAACAACCCATGTAGGAGTTATTGCCCTTTTTGTGGATTTTTTGCAAATTTTGCACCTGTTTAGCTCAATATCTTGAAAACTATACTAGATATTTGAGAAATTTAAATTGCATATTGTTAAGCACATCAAGATCTACAAAATATGTAATAGGGTCAACGTTGTAGGACCTTTCCTTTTAGGAGTTATAGCCCTTAGAACGTCAAAATTGAGCATTTTAACAGCATTTCCTCATTACATTGAAAACGTTAACTCCTCTGACACTTTAAGTCCAAATGGAACCAAACTTGGTATAGTTGTTTATTAGCATTAGGTGTATTGAACTGATGTGGGGATTTTTGATTGGTCGTGAAACATGGCCGCTGTGGCTAAAAATAGAACATAGGGGTAAATGGCAGTTTTTTGCAAATAACTCTAAAACTGTGACAGATTTCAAAATTTTGATTGGGAACAAAAGTGATAAGCACCTCAAGATCTACCAGCTCTGAAATTTTGAAGAAAATCCAACAACCATGTAGGAGTTATTGCCCTTTTTGTGGATTTTTTGCAATTTTTGCACCTGTTTAGCTCAATATCTTGAAAACTATACTAGATATTTGAGAAATTTAAATTGCATATTGTTAAGCACATCAAGATCTACAAAATATGTAATAGGGTCAACGTTGTAGGACCTTTCCTTTTAGGAGTTATAGCCCTTAGAACGTCAAAATTGAGCATTTTAACAGCATTTCCTCATTACATTGAAAACGTTAACTCCTCTGACACTTTAAGTCCAAATGGAACCAAACTTGGTATAGTTGTTTATTAGCATTAGGTGTATTGAACTGATGTGGGGATTTTTGATTGGTCGTAAAACATGGCCGCTGTGGCTAAAAATAGAACATAGGGGTAAATGGCAGTTTTTTGCAAATAACTCTAAAACTGTGACAGATTTCAAAATTTTGATTGGGAACAAAAGTGATCAGCACCTCAAGATCTACCAGCTCTGAAATTTTGAAGAAAATCCAACAACCCATGTAGGAGTTATTGCCCTTTTTGTGGATTTTTTGCAAATTTTGCACCTGTTTAGCTCAATATCTTGAAAACTATACTAGATATTTGAGAAATTTAAATTGCATATTGTTAAGCACATCAAGATCTACAAAATATGTAATAGGGTCAACGTTGTAGGACCTTTCCTTTTAGGAGTTATAGCCCTTAGAACGTCAAAATTGAGCATTTTAACAGCATTTCCTCATTACATTGAAAACGTTAACTCCTCTGACACTTTAAGTCCAAATGGAACCAAACTTGGTATAGTTGTTTATTAGCATTAGGAATATAGAACTGATGTGGGGATTTTTGATTGGTCGTAAAACATGGCCGCTGTGGCTAAAAATAGAACATTAGGTTAAACTGCATTTTTTGCAAATAACTCAAAAAGGGTGACAGATTTTTAGATTTTGATTGAGAACAAAAGTGATCAGCACCTTTAGATCCACCATATTGTCAGATGACCCCCTTATTAATCTTATGACCCTTTCAACGTTAAATAGATTTTGCCTTATAACCTTTACTTCAGCCACATATGTCAGGTGAGCGATTCAGGCTCCTGGGAGCCTCTTGTTTCAGGCCGTAAACTTTTTTGTAAGACTTTTGTGGACGATGAATTGCTTGAAAAGTATAATAGCTTGGCATCTGATATTTGGTATACAGACAGTTCAGGTTATGGTCTATGCAACTGTCACCATGCCGTGTGACCCTGACCCCATTTTCACGCTCCAGTGACTCTGTGAACTTAGGTCTTTTTCAGGCCGAAAAACTTTTTTGTAAGACTTTTATGGAAAATGAATTGCTGGAAAGTTATAATAGCTAGATATTGGGTAAACAGACAGTTGCGGTTATGGACAACGCAACTGTCACCATGCCATGTGACCATGACCCCATTTTTACGCTCCAGTGACTCTGTGAACTTGGGTCTTTTTTCAGACAGAAAACTTTTTGTAATACTTGTGTGGACAATGGATTGCTTGAATAGTATAATAACTAGGCATCTGTTATTAGGTATACTGACACTTTTTGTGTTTATATCAAGAAATGAAAGCTTAGGTAGTTGATTTTAGCGATGGTGCCGGCAGGCAGGCCACACTTGTTTATTTTTGTATTGCTTAAAAGCAGATGAGTTTAGAATTCTACTTTTCTTCCGTGTGTCTGTCTGAATATGATTTTCAGATAACCTTGATAGAATTCAAACTATGCACTTCTTAATTTGAACATCATCTAAAATCGTTTTTCCCAAAATTTTCAAATTCTGTGGATTCATTTAACATGTTTAATTCATGGTTATAATTGTGGCTTGATGAAAAATAGGTTCTAGGTTGATGAAACTTGGTATGCATATGCCCTCGTAATAGCTTAGCAAAGTTGCATTCCCATCTTTTGACCTTGAACTTGATTTTCTGGTTGAGTGACTTTGATAATTTTTATTGCATATATTAGCAATGTTAAATGATCAGTACATGGATTCTTAAATTTATGAATTATGAATCTGATGTCTGCAGCATACACATCATTGTTGAAATTTTTTCATCGGGTATCATATTTAGTGGGTCATAGTCACCCATGAAAGCCACAAATATTAAGGCTACAGACCCCATTTATTTTTTACATTCATTTCAACCAATTTTTTACCAAAAATAAGGACAAATAAACAAAAATTGCACCATATGGATTTTAAAATATTTTACACACCTCATCTATATGTTATTCTTGTAATAATTTCCAACTGCCAGGAATCTTATTCGCCTTATCCACCTTCATTGGCCAAATTGGCCGGTTGCATGGTTGATTCTTGGTGAAAGTGAAAGTAGAACTCCAAAATATGACCTCTGGACTTTGGTCAATTCACAACATCTATTTATAAAATCATTAGTTTTGACTGAATCACAATCTAAGCTTGACTTTTAGATATTTACTAAGAAAGCCATTACATTTTCAACAAATATAACTATAATACACTTTTTTATTATACACCTATATTTTTATTAGGAACTATATTTGCAGACCACGAGCAAAGGGAATTAATTGGGGTCTGCAGCCTTAATACCCCACAAATAATAATGATACCACAGTATTAAGAATGTACTTTGTGTTAGAGACCTTTTACTTAGTTGTTGTTTTACATGATTTTTTGCAGATTTAAACTTTGGCAAGAAGTGTTTGAACAATCTAATTCTAGAGAATATTTATGAATCAGAAATATTTAAAGTGAGTACTAATTAAAAAAGACATTAGCAGCCAAGCATCCCCACAAAATTAGATAAAAAAAATTATGTACTTTTATTCAGAAAGTATACATAATTATACTTTATTGTTGAGTAAGGTATTATTTCTTTTATAAAATACAAAGTGTACGATGATGAGAAACAAATAAAGTTTCTTTCTTTCCTTATTGCTAATTTATTTTTTAACCCTAGAACTTTTTTGTTTGTACACTTGAAGATTTTGTAGTGCATTTATATGTCAATAGGTATGTTTTGATGTAAGACAGTCCATTAAGGAGGAATATTACATTACAGCAAGAATTTAAAACTGTGTGAACTGAATTCTGTTGTCTGTCAGCGAAAAAAAAACCACAAAAAATGGTGTGAAAATTTCCTTATTGATTTAGTTTTGGGTTATCTCTCTTTACACATTAGCATAAATCTGATCTCTTTTATTATGTTAGTCGCTCTTGTAAAAAAAATAGTACGGTCAATTCATATGTCCTCAGGCACTTTATCGTATATTTTTCAACCCAAGAGTGCTGATATTGGTGAAGAATGTGATAAAGGGGGTGTGATAAAGGGTAACCATGCGATATAGGGTATGTGATAAAGGTAAGGCTTAGAGAATGGAGATACAGGTAGAATCCATGTTGCTAAAGGTTTAGGGGTGTGATAAAGGGTAACCATGTGATAAAGGTTAGGCTTAGAGCATTGTGATACAGGTAGAACCCATGTTGCTGTATCACATATGCAAAAGGTTGTATTTTATACTAAATATATGATGAAAAACATTAATTATCTAATATCTGATATAATGAATATAAAATAGCTAATTATATTTGCCATGCTGTATAAACCCTCAACCAATATCACCCATCAGGACAATTGACCTAAGGGTGATATAGATTGGGTTTTTACAGCATGTGGTACATTGGTATATGGACAGTCGATCATGTAATATTCAGTATACAATTCAATGTCTTTCAGAACTACTTAGAAGCCAAAGGAATAACAGTAAAGCAGGTCCTCAGAGAATCACTGGTCAAGTTAGACAATGGAAAATATACCTGTCCTGGTATGTATTAATTTGGCAAAAAAAAGCTTCTCAGCCCCCTGCCTCATCTCTTCTGAGGCAGCCTCATTGTCCCTTTTTTATTGCTTTTTCATAAAATTAAAAGAAAATAATCTGCCTCATCTTTTTTGTGTATTTACAATGTAAAAAACTGCCTCAATAACTTTATGGACCAATAAAAAAATAAAGTAGAAGCCTCCCTGCCTCATCTGTTTAATGGCCTGAGAAGCTAAAATTTATTTTTGTATGACCTTACATATAGGTATTTAACCAGTTTCTTGCAATTACTTTAGAGTGTATAGGAGGAGGCCATCACTTACCTAAAAATGAATATTAAATCCAGCTTTCCTGTAAAAATAATTGAACAAAAAAAAACCTGTAAAAATCCTGAATTCCCAGTTTTATGGGTTAAATCCCCAATTCCTGGTGAATAAATAACTAAACATGAAAACTAATTGTGTTTAAGCTTAATGGGACTTCAAAGCAGCTAAAAGATGATATTTTGAAACCCATATATGCATGTATCTTAAGCATAATTATGTTCCCCAAACGAAGTGTGGGAACATATTGTTTTTGCTACGTTTCTTCTTCTTCTTCTTCTTCTTCCGCACTCTGCCAAACGCTTGTCCGGGTATAGCCGAAGAGATGTGAAGACTGAGCTTTATGAAACTTTCCACAGTGATAGGGCACATATCAGAGGTGTGCACAACGTTTTCGAAATTTTCAAAATGGCCACCGTTTCCGAGTAAACAGCGAAAGTTCATTATATAGGACATTGCTATATCTCGGTAACCTAGGTGGTCAGGACCTTGAAACTCAGTAGGATTATAGAGCTTGATGAGTACTACAAAAAATATCAAAAAAAAATTTGAAGCGATATTTACGGTTTTTCCGCAAAATGCGAAAATGTGAAATTTCAAAATCCAAGATGGCCGCCAAAATTTAAAAGTGCTTGGATTTTGATAAAAATTAATATTCTGGTAGATTTTGATGTTGTGAGTAATGCTCCACATCAGAGGTGTCCATTAGGACTTCGACATTTTTTAAATGGCCATGTTTTTTAATAAATAGCAAAAGTTCATTATATAGGACATTGTCATATCTCAGTAACCCAAGTGATGAGCACCTGGAAACTTCGTGGTATTATAGAGCTTGATAAGCACTACAAAAATATTTTAAAAGTTTTAAAGAGATATTTACAGTTTTCCCATAAAATGCAAAAACCTGAAATTTCTAAATCCAAGATGGGTGCCAAAATTTATCCCAAGATGGCATGTTAAACACATCATTGACAATGCCATGAACATTATACATATATATTCTATATTTTTACATCATTTGCACATTCTATAAAACTATAAAATTAAGGCAGTATTTTGGCTGCTTTAAGGTACATCTTGTTCGTTTGGGGAACATCTGTGACGGCTGCCGTCACAATCAGTACTCGTTTATTATAGAATTATTGCATATTAAGCATAATGATTTGTGCTATGTAACAAAACTATCTTAATAAGTAAGATATTTGTGTTACTTTCTATTTTGGTAGCTGTATAGGTATCTGTTCACTCCTTTACTGCTGTACAAGTTGTTTCCTCACAGATCTTTTTAAAAAAAGGCAAAATCTTTTTTCTATAGAATTCAATTTTAGCCATTAACAAAATGATAAAAGATGTTGTACGGTGGCTCGTAAAAAGGTAAACAAAACAATTGTTTAAAAGGTAAGACCACATTAAAAAGGTAAAATCCAAATAGAAAATCACAATAAAAGGTCAAAATTAATAAAATAGTAAAAGATGCCAAAATTTTCTGACCTCAAGTCCTTCCTCAGGGCTATAAGAAAAAAGATTACACAAATCAGCTAACAAAACCGAATGGCGAGTGCAAACCCTAGGTATACCACCTGAGGAGACGAGTTTGTTTGCAAAGACTTACAATTACAAAACAAAATACGTCAACAACATTTTATTTTTGCAAGTATAGCCAACTACCATGAATAAAGAAAAATTAGATTCCTGGAAAAAAAAACCTTATACAGTACGTATCCATTAACTAGTCATGTTTTTGTTTTGCTTTCTAGATCAGACAAGATACACAATCAGTTCCAACACTCCTTTATGTTTTGCATGTGGATTGAGAAATTTTAAAGAATTGGCATACCAGTACAGAAGAGACATCCCTAAAGAAGATTTTCCAGGTATTTCTTATTTCATAGGGTTTTATTCTGACTTCCTTTCTCCGATTTGACACTCCGAATTGACAATTGGCAATGTGACAGGTGTGCTATAGCAAGCAGGAACTGCTTACTCTTTTAGAGTACCTGAGTTCACTCTTGTTACAACTTGTGTTTGCATTGTTATTTTCTCTTCATTTGTTTTTATGGTTTCTTCAAGCTGTTCTTGTTCATCTTTACTGGTTTTGTTGTTGCTCTTTCAGACTTTTGACACTTGAATGCCCTATAAGTGCCTCTTTGCTTTTTATACGACCGCAAAAAATTTGCGGACGTATAATGGTATGATGCTGTCGTTGTTGTTGTCGTCGTCGTCGTCGTCGTCGTCTGGGGACATTTGGTTTCCGTGCGATAACTTGAGTAAATATTGACCAATTGTTATGAAATTTTTATATGATGTTTGTAACCACTAGAGGAAGGTTCCTATTGTATTTGGGGTTGGTGGCCCCTACCGTTTCAGAAAAAAGGGCCAAAAGGGGCTAATACGGGTGTATTGACAAAACTGTTGTAGAATGTTTATTATTCATTTGATTTTGAAAATTCTTTTTTTATTGAATTCCTTATTCAATTCTGTCAACAAAATGTGTCAATGGTTTTGATGTATATTGAACTGTTACATTGCTACAGGGGGCCAAAGACAGGCCACACCCAAAAAATCAACTTTTTTATTTGTGGTCCGATTTTCAAAAAAAATTTTTCATTGGAATCCTTGTGAAAATCCCTCCCTGAATTTTTCAATCAGATTTGAAATATCTCTTACTGTTTTTTAGATGTAAGGGGTGGAAGGGGCAAAAAACGCAATTTTAAAAGTTGGTCAAGGCAAATGGTTTTACACAAGAAATTTAGCTGTAGTGGGCCAGCCAATTGTTATGAAGTTTAAATATGATGATTATATACACTGAAGGAAGCTTTTTATTGCATTTTGTGGTCCTAACCTTTTTTTAAAAAAGGGCCAAAAAGGGGCTTAATCGTGTCAAAAATGTAAATGAATATAGAAATAATTTTTTTTCTATTAAATGTTATTGTAAATATATATATATGTGTCAAATATGCATTTTAAAGTCCTTCATAGGTTGCATGTGTAAAAAAGCTTTGTAAGTCCACCATGGGCTGCATGTGACCAAAGCAATAGACTATCCATATTGGGCCTCCAATGTACAGGGTTCAACTTGTTGCGGTCGTATCATGCTGCGCTCGGCGTAGCTTTTTATTCATAAAATGCTATTCAATTATTGCGGACTTTGACAAAGTGAAAATTCCGGGATATAAAATGACCATCAGGGAGGAAATTTTTATGGCCCGACAACGTATGTGGATCAGACATATAGTTTTACCCTTGTCCGTACGTTCGTCCATAACACTTTGGTTAAGTTCTTGGTTAATGTCCATTACTCAGATACTAGATGTTGGGGGTCAATGATATTTCACCACCAGATGGGTCTTGGGTAGGGCTACACCACCCACTAGAAATTAGGTCACTGTGACCTATATTTTATGCATGAACGACTTCGGTTAAGTTCTTGGTTAAGGTCCATAACTTGGATACTAGATGTTGGGGGTCAATGATATTTCATTACTAGATGTGTCTTAGGTTATTGTGACACCACCCACTAGAAATTAGGTCACTGTGACCTGTATTTTACACAGGAATGACTTTGGTTAAATTCTTGATTAAGGTCCATTACTCAGATACTAGATGTTGGGGGTCAATGATATTTCACTACTAGATGTGTCTTAGGTAAGGTGACGCCACCCATTAGAAATTAGGTCACTGTGAATTATATTTTACACATGAATGACTTTGGTTAAGTTCTTGGTTAAGGTCCATATCTCAGATACTACATGTTGATGGTCAATGGTATTTCACCACTAGATTTGTCTTGGGTAACATAACACCACCCAATAAAAATTAAGTGACTGTGATCTATATTTTATGCATGAACGACTTTGGTTAAGTTCTTTGTTAAGGTCCATAACTTGGATACTAGATGTTGGGAGTTAATGATATTTCACCACTAGATGTGTCTTGGGTAAGGTGACACCATCCACTAGAAATGAGGTCACTGTGACGTATATTTTACGCATGAATGACTTTGGTTAGTTCTTGGTTAAGGTCCATATCTTGAATAATACATGTTAGGGGTCAATAATATTTCACAACTCGATGAGTCTTGGTAACATGGCACCACCCACCAGAAATAAGGTCACAGCGATCTATATTTTACACATGAACATTTTTTATCAATTTCTTTGTAAAGGTCCATATCCCAGGTAATACACATTAAGGGTCAATGATATTTCAACAAGAGGGCCATCCTGTGGCTCATAGACACATCTTCTAGTTGTTATAGTTTTCTCAGGAACTACTTATCACAGCCACTAAATATTTGGTACACAGCTTCAGGGTGGGTCCCATTACATGTGAAACAATATCAGGTCTGTAGCTCATCTACTTCCTGTTACATGATTCTAGCCATTTTTTACCTTGACAGATCTTATTGGATAATTTTTATATTTATGCTCCACAATTCATAAAGTAGGAGAGTATAGATGTAGGCTTTCTGTTCATTCATTTGATATTGGTATCCTTAAATTTACTTTTTTGAACACCTTGCATTTGGTAGAATTGAAGGAGCCTATTGCTTATTGGATAAATAGATCAATGATCAAGGTAATACAGTTGTTTTGTCAGGTTAGATCCTAGAGGTTTTGTTTTCCACATAACATAAAATCTGTTAGATATGTGATAATAACATTGCCTTTATTCAAAAACTGCAATGAAAAAATAGAATTGACACCATAAAAATTATGGCAGTAAGGCCTCTTTTCAGCCCACTATATGTATTTACATATATTAAGTAAAAAAACAAGTTCCATTTGCTGAAATTATTGCAGCTGTTTTATTTTCAAAATTTTAACGTTGACAATGCTAGTGTGAAAATTGAATGGTGGGAATATATTTTCTTCGATTGTAGTCTATTGACCATTACATTTTAAGTCCTATCCTGAAAAATAGATGGTGTGAAAATTGGTTTACAGTATTGTG
This sequence comes from Arcuatula senhousia, assembly GCA_963971305.1. NCBI lineage: Eukaryota > Metazoa > Mollusca > Bivalvia > Mytilida > Mytilidae > Arcuatula > Arcuatula senhousia. Next base: position 36,356,213 of record OZ020308.1, read on the forward strand.
TTGCGTAATGTGTGGTTTGCTTTATTTCTAACAGAAGATGTCCAGAATAGAGAAGACTGTTACTGGGGTAAAAACTGCCGAACACAGAGGACACGACCTCATCATGCTAAGTAAGTTTTCATGCCAAACTTGCGTTCATAGAGGGGGCCTTGGTGACTGAGTGGTCTAAGGCACTGGTTGTGAAAAATGAATTTCTTATAAAAAGTACAATAACTAGGCATTTGATCTTTAGGATATCAATGAATTACATTTTAAAGGGTTTTTGGGTCTGTCACCATGTCATCTGACCTTGACCTCATTTCTACACCATTTGAAAACTATTGATAATTATAGTATAACTAATGAGGGGTGGCGAATATCAATTTTTATGTCACGAGTCTTGAATAACCCCAGGGTTCAACAAGTGCGTGGAACTTGTTCCGGGCACAAGTTGAATCCACAAGCGTTATTCCACATGATTGACATTAAAATTGATATTCCTCACCCCGAATTAGTTATACTATTTATTATATAGATGATTTAGATAAACATGACAAAAAGATCATCAAAATAATGAAAAGGAAAGAAGTTATCGATTGATGAATTGTGTATTGCGCACTTATCTATGTTACGTAATTTTCGCAGGAAACTTCACGAGGGTTAGATAAATTCGCACCCGAGTTAGATAAATTCTGTAATTAACTCCGTGACAATGAAGAAATTTATTTAACTTAGAAATCACGATATTTCATCTATATCTATATAATAATGATTTTTTTTACCCCCGCTTTAAAGAAGAGGGGGGTATACTGGTTTAACTCTGTCCGTTCATCTTTCCGTCCGTCTGCAACATAACTTTCCTAACAGTTTTCTCAGCAACTACATATCACAGTGACTTGAAATTTGGTAAATAAGTTCATTGTGAGGTTCTTTATTGCAAGTACAGAAATTAGGTCTGTCAGATATCTTCTTCCTGTTTACCGACTTATTAAATTGTCAACATTACTAGTCAGTTCTTGAAAATTTTCGTAACATTTTTCTCAGCAACTACATATCACAGTGACTTGAAATTTGGTATAAGAATTCAGTATGAGGTCCTTTATTGCGAATATTGAAATTAAGTCTGTATAATAGCTACTTCCTGTTTAGTGACATAGTTCATTTTGGGGGTAGCGGGGGTATACTGAGTGGGCAGTACCTCACATATTTCTTGTAATTACCTATGACATCTTTATATTACATATATGACTTTATGAATTTATTATTCATTATATATTTGTTCCTTTCAGGAATTTCAGCCATGTCTGTGACCAAATCAGGACAACATAGTATTAATACCATATTGTGGAAGCCAATCTGTGATAACTAATAACAGTTTCTTTTTATTACAATAGAGGGTTAATACAGCTGTATGCATATGTCTAGCCAGGCAAATAACATCTCCATGTAGAAATTTAGTTTTTTTTTCCTGATTGAAAAATGTGCAAAGTGGAACATTTGAATATATTTTCCTTTATGTATGCTGATATGTATAATGTATTTCTGGATAAAATGTTACTTAAGGGGGTACCTAACACCTTGGCTAAAATAAAATTGTGTCGTTTAATTTTCCTTTAAAATTCGCTGAAAGATGAACTTTGGCAAAATAAATTTAATTGTAAAATCTTAAGAAAATGGAACCATAGGTTTTTTGGGAAAATTTTTATTGAACATAATGGAGTACCAACATTTCATAATTTTATCATTGAGAAGCTTGATTTTGTTTAATAAATGTGTCTGACTAAAATGTTCAACTGATATTTAAGAGTTATCTCCCTTAGGTGTTCTGTACCCCCTTTAGGAAAGTCAATATGCATACCAGGTTGAATTGAAGATTGCAGATGTAAAGTAAGAGAATAATGAAAATTATTATACCTCAGTAGTGTTTTTCTTTAATAAATGCATATACAATATTTTCACTATTTTTTCTGTTTGCTAGCTTTGAACTATTGACCGGTCAATAGTTTCCGAACTATTGCCCTCGCCACAACTATTTGCCCTCTGACGTCATTTAGCCCCGCCTTTAGCCAATCGTTTTCTTTATTTGACTTTGATTGATATATTTTTTTCATGTTACGTCACACTACAAATAATTAATTGCACGAGTTTTCCGTGTTAAACTTTCAATGCAACTTTTTAGTACGTTTTAAATTGATTGATTTTTTTAATTATTATTATATATGCATTTTTAAATATTATAAACGTTCTTTTCTGTTGTTTCTTTCGGTATAATAAAATACTTACTGACTGGGTATTTGGGAAATAGATATAATCTACCTATTTCCCTCATACCCAGTCAATAAGTATAAAATATTTAGACAGAATTTATTGTGAATGAAACAAGTAAACTTTTAAAAAGGTCTCAACGGAAACCAAACAAATCTATTTATTTATTTGACGCCTTAATAATATGATAATAATTTCTAGATTCTCATCTTAAATTCCTGAAATTTGGGCAGGTTAGAGTTTTATATTTTAATTTTTTAAGTACTATGATAAAAAAATTCTGTCATTTTGAAAGAAATTGATCAAAACTTAACATTATTTGCCAAAAAATCAAAATAAATCTTTAAGGCATGTACAGGTAGCTGCAAAAATCAGGGAGGAAGGGGTTGGGAATCTAAAATATTTTAATATTGGCCAAAACAAGGAATTATATGGGGAGAAATTTACATAAAATATAAATACAAGTGCTCCATGACAAGAATGTGTTTGATTTCCCATGATGCAGTTGCTTATTTTCATATCAATGGTTTTCTTTTGGCCAGAGTTCATTTTATGGATGGTAAATTGGTCTTCTAGAATGGGGGCTGCTAGGGGGGAATTAGTTTTCTCAGCAATCACTCAATATTTTTATCTCTATATTATTATTAAATAAAAACAACAAAATGTAGATAGTTTGATTGAACTCTTATTTGTGTGTGTGTTTGTGTAACAGTTAAATATGAATTATTTGTTATGTTTTATTTAGATAAAAAGAGATGTTATTTTATTTGTTTGAAAGTTGAGAATACAAAAGTGGAGAAAGAAATATGCTATCTTTACCATCAACTTTACATGCATTTTTGTACCCCTGCAAACAAACTTTTTTTGGAGGGCGTATATAGGAATCACCCTGTCTGTCAACATACTTGTATGCGCTTCTTTCCCTTAACTGCTAAACGGATTTTGATGAATCTTTACATGAAGAAAGTACATCATATGAAGATGTGCATGAAGAATTTTTAACACTCTTGGATATAATAGATGATTTTCATATTAGTGGTTATAGGTCAGATCTTTGGTAGTTGGACGAAAGGGGAATTACTCAAACACCCAACACACTGGTTTACATTTCCATTGGAGAAAGGGAAAATAGCTCATGATTTTCTTAAAAACTGTAGCAAATTTATCTTTGGTAAATATTGACCACTGGTAAGTAAAATTTCCAAAACTAGATATGCACTGACCAAATTATATGATTTTTCCTATGAGCAGTTTTTATGTTCCTATTTTTCCTGTGTTCCTATGGGACAGGGAACTAGAATGTCTGGTCTTGGGTTTTCAATAAGTTATTCCCCTTTTGACTTATTACCAAAGATTTGACTAAATACCAGGAATATGAAAATGGTCTATTGAGGGGAGATAATTGGAGGGTTTTTTGGCAGTACAGAGTCCAATATGAAGTGGGGGAATCCTTTTATGAGCTTACTTACAGTATTACTTGTTTTTGTTTTCCATGTTCTATTTTACATTAGAGTTTTTTGTGTTAGAGCTCACAGGAGAGAGCATATCTGACTAACTTGACTAGGAACAGCATTACATTTTATAAATGTAATAAGAAAATTATTAAAACCATTTAAAGACAGTTATCTTGATATCTTTTTCTCCATCTGTACCTAATTATCAATCCTCAAATTATTATTTATGAAAAATAACATGAACATGCAGGATTGGAAAGCAGAACTAAGCCTTTAAAGTTTGCTCTCCTTACAGCTACTCTATCCATCTGCCTGTGTACATCCGGTTTCGAATATGGGTACCTGTACATGGACATCTGGATATGAACCTTTATGTTTGAAGTGTTTAAGTTTTACAGTTTTTTTAAGACACATCAGTGATATGCAACTACTGTTTTGTGAAGAGGTAAAAGAACAATTTTGCTCATCTTGTGAAATTCACATATATATGAACAAAATTTCCCTGTGTATTTAATATATCCTGTTGGTTTGCAAAAAGGGATATTTTTTTATGTGAAAAATGTACAGATAAAGAATAACAGTATCTTTAAACTAAATAGAAACAGTCAAAATCTCATTCTGCTTAAGAATTTGAAAACAATACATATTCTCAATTTCTGTCGTAAAAATGTCCAGTTGTCCTTGTTGGTGCATTTAGTTTTCCTTTCTCTTGTTTTGTTTCAGTGTTGATGATGAATCAATGTATTGCCAGACCTCTACTTATACTGGTCATACTTTTAAGTTTACATTTCCATTCAAAAAATGTTTCAATATTATGACAACACCAATTATATCTTGGTTTGATGTTGCTTATTTGAGTTCATCGCCTCCAGAATATTCATTCATTTAGCTTTTGTTGCACACATCTGCATTCTTTCAGTTCGGAGAAATATTCACCTCATATTCTGCATATTTTTTTCTTCTTAAGATTATGCCGGCAATGATATGTGCTAGTGCAATAGCAAAATAAGATCCCCCACAAAGGTAAAATGAAGCATCATAGCTATTTGTCGCCTCATACACTAACCCTAAAAGAGAGAAATTCCAATTAAGTGTATAAAAAACATAATGTATCATACAAAATCACACTAAGGTCAAATAAGTGTATAAAAAACTAAATGAATCATACAAAATCACACTAAGGTCAAATAAGTGTATAAAAAAAATTAAATGTAAGTGTATAAAAAAACTAAATGTATCATACAAAATAACACTAATTATATGGTCAAAAAATGTATTAAAACCTAAATGTATCATACAAAATAACACTAATTATATGGTCAAAAAATGTATTAAAACCTAAATGTATCATACAAAATCACACTAAGGTCAAATAAGTGAATAAAAAAACTAAATGTATCATACAAAATCACACTAAGGTCAAATAAGTGTATTAAAAACTAAATGTATCATACAAAATCACACTAAGGTCAAATAAGTGTATAAAAAACTAAATGAATCATACAAAATCACACTAAGGTCAAATAAGTGTATAAAAAAACTAAATGTATCATACAAAATAACACTAATTATGAGGCTTGTTTAGGGTATATTGGGATATGGGATATCCACACATTTTCTTAGTGGGATACGGGATATTAGAGGCAAAACTTATTGGGATATGGGATATTTTTGTCAATTTTATCTACAGGGATATGGGATACTGGAAAAATTTGGGATACAGGATATTTAATGGAAAATTTATGGGGATATGGGATATTGGTACCCCCCCCCCCCTAAACAAGCTCCAATTATATGGTCAAAAAATGTATTAAAACCTAAATGTATCATACAAAATCACACTAAGGTCAAATAAGTGTATAAAAAACTAAATGTATCATACAAAATCAAATTAAGGTCAAATAAGTGTATAAAAAACTAAATGTATCATACAAAATCACACTAAGGTCAAATAAGTGTATAAAAAAAACTAAATGTATCATACAAAATCACACTAAGGTCAAATAAGCTAGTGTATAAAAAACTAAATGTATCATACAAAATCACAGTAATGTAAACTTTATAAAACATATTGAGATGCAGAGCAGAATAAGTGTATACGACACAGCCCACATAAACAAGTGGCAAATAAAAAAAAACAATGAAAAACAGCCAGCAGCATTCAACAGGGTCAGAAGGCACTGCTCGCTGCTTTGTGATCGGCCAGAGGTCAAAATAAAATGCATACAAGACCGTATAATTCAAATACGGGGTGTATGTAATCATCGAGTTCGAGTCAGAGTTCGAGTTAGAGTTAGAGTTATTATTCGAGTTCGAGTTAAAATTTTCAGCTAACTCGAAACAGTGACTTTCATGGCAATATTGAATAATCGAGTTACAACTCGAGTTAGAGTTCGATTTACAGATCGAGTTAGAGTCCGAGTTTCAAAACGAGTAGTATATTTATTTTTTTTTTTACCAACTTTCTTGCATGTAACCAGCAATCTACTTTGAGATACTAACTAAGTAAGGTACTGATTCATATTATTATGCGGTTACAGATTAAAACCCGACTACAATGGAAATATATTTACATCGGATGTGTATGTTTCTTCTTAAACAAATTCGGACATCTTTTAAAATGCTTCTGACGCAAAACTTTTAACACAGTCTTATATAAGGGACAAACCATTTGATTTTGGGGGGGTGGCCGGGGCGTTGATTGGTTTTTTTTTTGGGGGGGGGGGGGGGGTGGGGGTATTGGCTATGATGGATTTGAAATAAAAGGCAGGATGCCAAAAATCAGGAAATTAAAAGGCTGGACGGTGCTCTGAATTAGAAAAAGGCAGGATGGTGTTTCTGCCTGAAAAAAGATTATGTTAAGTTAAAAAATAAAAATGAAAAATGCGCACAAATCAAAAATTCCAGGCTTCGATTTTTCAAAAATGAAAACGAATAAAGAATATCCATAGCTCCCCTAAATATCTTATGGCCGTTCCCTAACTGTTCAATTGTTGTTGTCTTCATTCAAAAAACTTGATAGAAAACAAGTAAATCTGTGAGGTGTTGCCCACAAATGATACGCCTGCTCCCAAAATAATGCCTTGCGTTAAAAAGTATTCGGTATTGTAAAACAGAAGGTACACATAGGATATAGTTATTATTATATTAAAAACAGACATTTTCGTCATACAGATCGCAATAGAAGTGGAAGGTGGGAGGCACGTTACAACTCATCATAATAAATTAAAGTTGTGTACCAAATATGAAATTGATGATTCCTTCAGCAGATACCGTTAAATCTGTTACGACAAATTGTCCTATTTTGGACAGTTCGCTAAGAAAACAGAGAGTAGATGCACGACTGTCCTGAAAAAGGGGGGGCACGGTACAAATCACGGACGGACGGACAAGGTGATTGCAAATATATCCCCCTCTCTGACGGGTGGTGGTATAATATTTTCAAGTATTCAATGACAAAAGACAGGGATTCCGCCGTGTTGGTCCAGTACCGGGGAATATACCAAGTTTTTTTTATAGCCCCGCTTGTAAATTGGACGGGAGATTGTCACATTAGTACATATTTGCTTCTTGTCTACAGTCTTTGTGACATTACGTAAATATGTTCATTTTAATCGTATCTACACATATATTTATAAATAAGTATAATATTATTGCAAGGCGACAACCTTAAACAGTTTAAAAGAAGCAGAGGTACCAATAGGGTATCCGAATGTCAAAAGTACGAAAGGGCAGAGACAAAACCAGTAAACACCAACAAGTGTTATGTTTGACAACATTCATGTAATTGCGCTAAAGTAAATATCCAACTCGAACTCGAGTAGTAACTCGATTATTGCCATAAAAATCACTGTTTCGAGTTAGCTCAAACTTCAACTCGAACTCGAAAAAAAAATCGAAATCTAACTCAAACTCGAGTCGTAACTCGAACTCTAACTCTGACTCAAACTCGAACTCGATGATTACCTACACCTTCAAATACGGGTCTGAAATAGTCATAGAAAGACCCCCTACTTGAAAAGGAACAGAAAAAAAAAATAAAGCGACAAGTACAAATAAAAGGTTAGTCAACGAGTCCAAGCTGTGAATTGGACATACACATATAAAATGTAACAGGGTTAAACTAGTATTTTGGGCCCAACCTTCCCCCTTAGTATTAATACAAGAAGATTAAATTGTTAATCATAACGTTTAAGCGTACGGTTCCTCTTTAAATAAGACAGATTTATTACCTGCAATATAAGGTCCAGAAACACAACCAATGCCCCAGGCGACAAAAATTAAGCCAGTACCATAAACTGTCTTGGTTGCCCCTACCATATCGCAACAAATAACAGTCGTTGTCGATACATACACTGTAAGAATATAAAGGTGTAGTTTGAAAATGAATAAAAAACAGCAACATCTTTTTTTTCAAAATAAATTTGGTCGATGAGTGTGGAAATTATCATATTCATCGATTTATTTTTAATATTCATGAAAAAATATATAAAGATTTTTTTTACAAAATGGAATAATTTTTGTAGCTTGCTGCTCTCCTTGTTGATAAACAGCTAAACCACAGGCACTTTATTGTTTCTAGAAAAAAAAACCTTACATATTAATCATACAACAAGATGTCTAACGTTTGGGTTTTTTTTTGAAAATTTACCTACTCTTGATATTTGCTTATATACAAATACGTTGTAAAAGTAAGAATTTGTGGTGTTGGGATCCAATGAAGGTAGTTGTTACACAGACCATTTTGCAGATAATTCATTCTAGTTTACGATGATATAACCCTTATTCCTTTGGCAAAGTTTTTTCTGCCTGTGAGCTAAACCAAAAGATATTTCCATTTAATATGAAATATGAAGTCTATTGAACACCAAATCAGCAACTAGCAGTAGATAAATTAAAGTTGAATTATAGGCCGATGTTGTACCTTCGTAGTCTTTACAACTGTATTAAACGTTTAATGGTAAATTTTATGAAATGAATATTACATGGTCACGTTGTAACACGCTGCACGATCTCAAATCTAAAATATTAAAGTAAAAAAAAACACTTGTATTGTTGCCGAGTTTCTTTGTATCGTATGCAACCTCTAAAAATTTTGCGATCGCATACGAAAGGGTACCCAGAACTAATAACTATATAGAACCTAAATGGAACATCTCTTGCACCAACTTTTGATAAAGAACATCTCTTACACCACAGGGGTTTGCGTACAGTAAGAAAATATAAACACCCTCTATCCGAAGATATATATATATTTTTAACTGTACAAAAGTTCCTGTGTACACACTATCTTAAAACATGGAACAGCTCTTACACTAACTTTAAATATGGAACATCTCTTACACTAACCTTTTAATATGGACAAATCCTTACAAATACTTTAAATATGGAACAGCTTTTACACTAGCTTTAAATATGGAACATCTCTTAAGGAACATCTCTTACACTAATTTTAGATATGGAAAATCTCTTACACTAACTTTAAATATGGAACATTTCTTACACTAACTTTAAATATGGAACATATCTAACCCACTTTAAATATGGAACATATCTAACCCTAACTTTTTAATATGGAACATCTCTAATCCTAACTTTAAATATGGAACATCTCTTACACTAACTTGAAATATGGAACATCTCTTACACTAACTTTAAATATATAGAACATCTCTTACACTAACTTTAAATATGGAACATCTCTTACACTAACTTTAAATGTGGAACATCTCTTACACTAACTTTAAATATGGAACATCTCTTTCACTTACTTTAAATATATGGAACATCTCTTACACTAACTTTAAATATGAAACATCTCTTACACTTACTTTAAATGTGGAGCATCTCTTACACTAACTTTAAATATGGAACATATCTAACCCTAACTTATTAATATGGAACATCTCTAACCCTAACTTTAAATATGGAACATCTCTTACACTAACTTTAAATATGGAACATCTCTTACACTAACTTTAATTATATGAAACATCTCTTACACTAACTTTAATTATATGAAACATCTCTTACACTAACTTTAATTATATGGAACATCTCTTACACTAACTTTAAATAAAGAACATCCCTTACACTTACTTTAAATGTGGAACATCTCTGACACTAACTTTAAATATAGATTATCTCTTACATTTTCTTTTTAATATGAAACATCTCTTACACTAACATTTATGATAGACTAATTATTATAAACTTTGAACTTACCACCGCTAAATCCAAATAAGATACAACACACAACAAGTAGAGAATACTCGTTGCAAAATCTTTGTAGAAATCCTGCCACACCTCCAAGTATTACTGCTACTACTGAAACGATCATTGCTTTAACACCAAATAAGCTTATGACAACACCTGCTCCAATTCTGCTTATTGTAATGACAATACCTGTCGTAAAATCATAAAAATAGAATATAGACAAAACTACGATCCATAAGTTCTAAGTTGAGAAATGTTACATAGAAATAAGAAATGTCAGAGATTGGTGTGTGAGGGGGGGGGGGGGGTGGGGGCGTGGATGGGTTCGTGTGTGCGTGCGTGTGGATGTGTGTGTTATCGATGCACTTTGGCCATATAGGGCGGTCAGTTTTAATGGCAGGAAAAAAACCTGAGTATTTGGAGTCAGAGATGGGCCATTTGTCTTATGTACATATTTTTGGTAATATTCATTTATTTTTAAATATTTTCATCACATGAATGTTGTTTTTTAATAGGGTAACAAATAGTGGTAATTAAAAACAATTTGATGAAAATCATCAAATATCACCAATTTTGATATAGTATGGGATTGTTTAGAGGCGGAGACACTTAATATGTACTTGAAAAATGATAAATACAGTTGCACTGTTATACTTGATGAAGCTGGATAGAAAATTGTTTGAAGCTCCATCTCGAAAAGTGCCTTAATTAGCGATGCAAAATGAGCGAATTTTAACGAATACTCTTCAAATTTTGTAATATTGACACTTTTAATGATAGTTGTTATTACTTTTAATCCATTTACATATGCAACATAAATGGTTTAGATTCATAATGTTTTCGTTTGTATGTTGGTGTTTACATTTTTGGACTTTTGACATTCGAATATATCATTGGTTCCTATCGGCTTTTTTACTTCTTAACATTGTTTCGGCTGGAATCTACGGAGTAAAAAACCATGGTTGTAAATTAAATCTGCAAATGTTTCTGTGTGCGGCGGGGAAAAAAAAATTGTAACAGTTTTTTCAGAAGCTACCTACCGGTATCACAACCTCATGATATTTTGTATACAGAATCACCATGGGGTCCCATGTCGTGGGATTTGATTTCAAGACTGCATGTCGTTAACCTATACTTCTTGTTTAACGAAATCCTGTCAGTTTTCACTTTAATTGTATTTCACATAAAATGAATTTTTAGGACCGAGTCTGATAAGTTCAAACCTGATCCTTTCTTTTCTTTCATTGAAAAATGAAAACAAAAACATCTTAAATGCGAATAGAAAATAAAGAGATGTGGAATAAGTGTACGCGACACAGCCCACAATTAAACGGCAATTTAGAAAAACCACAATGGACAACCGCCAGCAGCCTTCAACAAGGCCATTTGGCACTGCTCGCGGTTCTGCAATTGGCCCATGGTCTAAATAAGATGCATATAATTCAAATCCAGCCCTGAAATAGTCACAGATAGATCTCCTTCTTAAACAAGGAACAGAAAACATCAACCAGACAAGTACAAACGAAAGCTTTGTCAAAGATTCCTGGCTTAGGACAGGCACATGTAATATGTGGCGGGGTTAAACTGGTTTTTTGGGTCCAACCTTCCCCCTATCAATATTCCTAGACAAAGCACAAAAACTAAACACACAATAAAAATAAAATCGATCAAAGTCCAATTCTACTAGAGAGAACCTAAGACAAAACAAAAGGACGGTAAAGGAACTCTCTATAGAACACTCGCTGTTACTGACAGCTAGCTGAGAATCATCAATCGACTGATGTAAAAAAATCAAACGTATCGATTTTAAATCCGACACAACACTTCAAACAATAATGATTTAGTTAAGTTTCATCACACAAAACCGACACGCTTGATCGCTATAATGCTTAAAAATGACAATAGTAAAAACGTTTATGGAAGTTTTAAAGCATTAATCAAGTTTTCAATATTTCTGCCAAAAAACACTAAATTCAAAGATTTAACCAAGATATTCATTTCATATCCTTTCCGTAATAAATTTTGAAGCCAATTTTTCATTTCTAATGGATTGCTTTTAAATTTGTGAGCTTTATAAAAAACATTACCATACAATTCAGGATGTGATATTCCTTTCACTATAAGAAAGTGACGTGTACAATTAAATTTTTCAATAAGAGATCGATACTTGTGGAAGAATTTAGAAAATTTTTTTACTAATTTGTGGTATCGATAACCTTGTTTTAATAATTTTTCAGTAATAAAACGGTTTTTATTATTAAAATCAGAAACACAACTGCAGATCCGAGCATATCTTACTAACTGTGAAATGTAAACCCCGTATGACGGCGCTAGTGGAACATCTCCTTCAAGAAAAGGGAAATTTATAATAGGGGAAGTAAAGTCGTCACGTTTATCATATACTTTGGTATGTAATTTTCGTCAATAATACTTAAATCTAAATCTAAAAAAGGACATCTATCACCGGTGACGTTAGATTTGTTCAAGGTTAATTCAAAAGGATAGATATCTGTAATAAAGTTAGAAAATGAAGGATTGTTGAGTGCAAGAATGTCATCTAATTATCTAAAAGTATAATTGAAAGTTTCGATTAGGTTCTGTTTGTTCGGGTCTTTTTGTAATTTAGCCATAAATTGTGATTCATAACAGTATAGGAAAAGGTCGGCTATAAGTGGCGCACAATTAGTAACCATAGGAATACCAATAATTTGGCGATAAATTTGTTTACCAAAACGTATGTAAATATTATCTAACAAATAATTTAGAGCAGTAATAGTTTCTGCATCAGTCCAGTTAATGTAACCCTTTTGAGTCTCGTTACTGAAAAATGATTTACTAAATGATTTTGAAACTCTAGAACAGATATAATCACTTTTAGATTTGTCAAAAAACCATTTAACCAAATATTCAAATTTCTTTTTAATCAGATTATGTGGAAGGTTTGTATATAAAGTAGAAAAATTGTAACTATCAACGGTATGAAAAGTATTTTCAAATGCACGAAGCTTGTCCAAAACATCAAGAGAATTTTTTACACTTCAACAATAATTAATTCCACTGTTTTCGAATACCCTTTCACAGTATTGAATAATAAATTCCTTCATAGTAGTTAAAGTAAGAGATAGAACTTTAGAAATATGGGTTAAAGAACACTTACTTGAAGCAGAGATAAAACGAGATTGATATGGATTTTTGTGCAATTGAGGTATCCAGTACATAGTAGGTAACTTAAAATATGTCGGGGCAACTCGAAGTGCTGTGGTCGCTATGATATGATCGTCAATGATGCCTGATTCTGTCGAATGCACGGGAACGAAAGTGTTCGAATTTTTTATTTCGTGCATTAAAACCTCAAGGTAATACTTTCTTCATACCACAACGACATTGTTGGCTGCTTTATCGGCGGGAACAAACACGTATCGCAAACCAAGTAAACGGATTTTTGACTTTATTCGATTAAAGTAAGTATTCGGCCTAAAATCTACAAATGAATTTTGAAATTGGCTAATTCTGAGTTAAACAATTGCCATAAATTTATTAATAAAACGGTCTAGAGATTTTGAGTCTTCTCTCCTGATCCAAGATTTGCAATAAGAGAGAAGGGAAGTTTTGATACAATTTAGGCAGGAATTCCAATTAATTTTAGTGGGTGGTCTAAACTTTGGTCCTTTTTTCAAGAAATTGATAACCTCTGGGTCATTGACGATTGAAAGGTCTCCGGTAACAACATGATCACAAGGAGCATATCTGAAATCAGATTTAGCACAGTCGCATGATAAGGGAATATTCGTGTCTAGTTCTTCATCTGTTGTAGTTGTTGTATAGTTGAAAATAATGTTACGTGTAGGTTTCTTATATTTATAAGATACAATAGGTGGTTCGGTATTAGAAATATAAGGTGGAATGAGATCTTGAATATTAGGATCCATAAATATACTAGATATATTAATGAAGTCAAGTCCTCTATTAATGTAGGTTAATTTTATAAAATGTCGAATGTGGTCTTCTGGGTTTTCAATTTTGGGAAACAGTTTATAATAACAATAAGAAGAGACGATGAGTGCACCTTCATATAATGGACTTGCATGAGATATAGTACTACATTCCAAACGGATACTGTTTAATTTAGAAATGGGTATTGAACATAATTTACAAAACAGATGATGACGTCCATTTTTTTTTTAAAGATTTTAATAAGATCAGTAATACTTGAGTCAGAGCGATGTTGTTTTCTGACATTACGATTTATTCGTTTAACTTACCTATTATACTCAATAGAAAGGCAGCTTTTTTGCTAGATATTCCTAACAAGAGTGCGCGATCCACGATGTATGTGAAAGGAATTGTGAATGCAACCATCCAAAAGACCGCCCCAATGAGCAGGAAAAGGAAAGGGATGTTCTTTAACAAAGCAAGGTACTCTTTCATTTGTTTTATAATTCTAAGTTGTTCCTCTGTATTAGTGCTATTTTTAATTCCAGAGAACGTGTAATCTTCCTCTGTTTTTTCTTCCTTGGAATGTTTGAATTGATATTCATTAAAATTTCCTGTAATTTGACTTATGTGACTTTGCAATTTTCCAGACGGAGTGATTGGAATCTCTAAAGAATTCGACCTCGTTTTGTCATCGGTGGAGCTTTCACATGGGCCAATTTCCCCTTTTGTGTTTCCTTTCTGAGATTTTCTTTTGTCGTGAGCAATTTTTGGTGGTCTTACAAAAATTCCGCAAAATATACCAGTCAATGTCATTCCTGCAAGTATCCACAACGTTTTCTTCCAGTCATATTCATTTAACAAATACTCTATTAAAGGTGGATACACTAACGTGCCGATTCCCGAACCACAAATAGCAATGCCAGTAGCCATACCACGTTTTTTGTCAAAATAATGGCCAACACTTACATATACTGGAAGATACATCAGACCTAAACCAATTCCTTAAATTGAAAAGAAAAAAAATATTACTTTAGTTTAAATACAATGTAAAGTTCTTTAAAAAAACTTTTCTTACAATGTCTAGTACGCTCCCGAAGGGTGCGATAATGGTAGAAATGTCAGTATTTTAGTTGTACTATGAGCTGAATTTTCCTTCAACGTCCGGTATAGCACGCGCTTGTCTTCCCGAACTTTCGGCGTCTTTTTAACGTTTTTATCTTTGAAAATTTTAGACGTCATTAAACGCTCACATAACCCACAAGAAAAAATAGTTTGTTTTTATTTTCGAACCCCCCCAAAAAACGGCAAAAAATTTAAACTAATTGAACCTCGGGAGCGTAACAGGTTTTACCTGCCTCATATTAGTACAATGTACATGGCGGAACTGATTATTGCCTTCAATCGTGTTTAAAATTGTGCCGAAGAATGACAGATATGTGTCTCGCCTGTCGCAGCTGAACACAATATTAAAATGAAATTAAAATTTCCAATATTGAGGGTGAAAGCAGTACTGCCAAATACTCATGTTTGGATAGTTGTTGAAATTGATTTGTTCAGATGCCGTTATGAACCTGCATACCAAATATCAATGGTGTACTTTAACTTGTTTAAATAAAACAGACAAAAGAAGTGTATACATTTAGACAAATCAGTATAAAACATCCAAGTTAGTTAACAGGGCGCCACCACAATTAACCGTCACCTCCGGAATCACTATACCCAGGTGTATCCCCTTAAATTAAAAATGTCTCTCCTTCTCATATATTTGTCGTTTACTAACACATGTAAAACGTGTGTTCATAAGTTAATTCTCAGTAATAAAAGTTTAAACAAGAAAGTGCTTATTCAAACTAACTGTGGGGAGGCTATTATTTGCTGTTTTCTATTACTTAATGAGCTATGTGTCATATCAACTTTACATCGTGACTATCAATTTGGTTTAAAAATTTAAAAAGTTTAGCTTTACTTCGTTTTGTAAAGAAAAATAAATGTTAATTTTATCAAAATAAATATTTGTTCTTCAATTTTCGTTAGTTCTACAATTAAAAAGAAAATGAGTCATATCTTCGAATTTTATGAGTATTCTATTAATATTTTAAATACCTCCTCCAATGCCATAAACCACAATCAATACGTTAACATTTGGACTAAATGATCCAGACACGAGGGCAACGGCTGTTACGATGCTTCCAGCTATTATGGCAGATCGACAACCGAACTTGTCAACGATTGCGCCGCAAAATGGACCTAAAATATAAATCGTCAAAAAGCCTTTTGTTGGGTTTTGTTTTGGTATTTGTACCAAAAATATAATTTTGTAGTTGTACTATAGTTTGTTCAACACAAGGTTCTGTTTAAAGGAATTTCTAATATTGACAATACCAAAGTAAGCGCCAAAAACTATTACTGACTGATGGGTTTTAGGGAGCAACCATTTGATTTTTATGGGGAGGCTATGGAGATTTTCTTCGTCCTGCCTATTTATTTTTAGAAAAAACAAATCCTTGATTTTTTTCGCGCTTGCGCGCGCAAATATTTTTTTTTATTTTTAAGGTACTATAAATTTTTCAACCAAAGCTACCATCCTGCCTTTTTTTTCATTCAAAGCACTGTCCTGACTTTTTATTTCTGGATTTTTGCCATCCTGCCTTTTTATTTCAAATTTCACCATAGCCCCCCCCATAAAAATCAAATGGTCGCTCCCTTATAGTCGTGACTACAGGGGAATGCCCCTCCGCAGCGACTATTAGACACTCTGTATACCATGGGTCGGCCAGCCCATGGCACACAATCTCCACTATAAGCTGCTCCAGAGTATAATGACTAGGCATCTGATATCTGTCATACAGACACCTAGAGTTATGGTCTATGTAACTGACACCATGTCCTGTGACCTTGACACAATTTTGATGGTACAGTAACTTTGTAGACTTAGATAATTTTTGGGACAATTAAAACTTTTGTGGAAAATAAATCAAGTGAAAAGTATAATAGCTAGGCATCTGCTATTTGGTATACAGACACTTGGGGTTTGGTCTACACAACTGAAACCATGTTGTATGACCCTGTCCCCATTTTCACGGTTCAGTGACTTTGTGAAATTTGTGATTTTCGGGTGGAAATTTAAGTTATATGATTATTTAACTAGGCATCTGATATTTAGTATACAGACCTTTTGGATTATGGTTAACATAACTGACGTCGCCATGTAATTCGATCCTGGCCCAATTTTCATAGTTAAATGACTTTGTGAATGTCGGTCTTTTTTCATTGTTTCTCAATAACTATTGTATCTAGAACAGTTCAGACATTCCGTTGAGTCTTTGTGATGGTTAAATGGAATTCTGTCACCTGTCACTCGACCTTAACTTTTCTGAAGGCCCAGCTAGACCTTTAATGAGTTATCCGATGGTACCGACAGGCGAGACATACTTTAGTGTCAGCTCTTGTCAAAAAATAATGAACAACGCGGGTACAAATATCTGTTATCCGATTATAACATGACTTATATTGGCAATGCAACATCATGGTTGTTGAAAAGGGATGTAGCTCATCGAGCCTTTCAAAGAATTGATTATTTCAAAATTAATGACCTCACATCTGAAAGGCAGAAAACCAAAGGTGTCGAAAGAGCTAGAAGTGTCAACCCAATCCTCGCTAGGGGGACACTTTTATACTTCATGGATAGGTAGGTGCCGCTGAGGTTTTGATAACAAGAGGCTCCAAGGAGCCTGAATCGCTCACCTGGCTTTAATGTAACAATATTTAACATTGCCAACAGCCTATCATGACATGAAAACATTGGAAAGCTCTATAAAGCCGAGCATTTAAGCAAGCATAACATTTTCCCAATCTCATATCGTTCACATGCTATAAAGCTATAAACACATTTTTTTTAGTTTAAGGGGCAATAACCCTATAAGGTGTCATCTGACAATTTCAACTAATGGACAATTTTGTAAATCTCGATTAGCTGAACATTCAAGCAAGCGAAACCTATCGTTAACAATCTATAAGGTAAAAACCACTATCTTTGGCTTTTAAGGGGCCTTAACTCCTGTAAAGGGTCATCTGACTATTTCAACTGAATGGACAATTTTGTAGATCTCGATTAGCTGAATATTCAAGCAAGAAAAACATTTTCTCTATCTACTATTGTTCATAATCTATAAGGCAAAAATCACTATTTCTGGCTTTCAAGGGGCCATAACCCCTGAAAGGGGTCATCTGTCAATTTCGACCTAATGGACAATTTTGTAGATCTCAATAAGCTGGACATTAAAGCAAGCAAAGCTTTTCCCTATCTTTTATTGTTCACAATCTATAAGGCAAAAACCACTATTTTTGGCAGTTAAGCGGCCATAGCCCTTATAATAATAAGGAGTCATCTTGCGAGTTCGACCCAATGGACAATTTTGTAAAGCTTACTTAGCTGAACAATATACAATTTAAATAACTTCAATATCTTATAAAGTTCTCGATAATAAGTGCAAAACGCAGAAAAAAATCAAGAAAAGGGGCAATAACTTCAAGATGGTTTGTTGAACTTTCTTCAAAATTTTAGGGTAGGTACTAGTATATGATGACGCGCTGTTCACTTATATTACCCTTGCCAGAATATTGATATCTGTCACCGTTTTTGGGTCAGGTGAGCTAAAAATGGATATTATTTATTTCTAGGTAGCTATTCAAAGATGGTTGTTCGATCAACACTTCAATGAATGTATGAATACATGTTATTGGAAAAGAAGTAAAAATTGCCTGTTCGGGCTTAATTGTCATATAATTAGCAAGTAGATATTATTGACCTTATCATTTTTTTATGGGTTTTTTTTTCGACCTTATCACATATTTGGTATACCTTTTCCAGCGACACGTCCTATTACCTTTTATATATGTCTATCTTCTTCTATCTTCGATATGCCCCCCTCCCCTGAGATCCAATCACGCTATAAGGTAAAATCATTAGATTAGAAATCTTTTTAATACCTGTTGAAAGCATATGTAAATGCGTACCTAAAAAGTCTTATTTTCTTGGATTTTTTAAGACTATCCATATACAGTTACTTTGTTGGGACTTTTTATTTTGTTCTTTAATATTAGTAGAATGTTTCTTACCTGAAAATAACAGGGCTCCAATTGTTAAAGTTCCAACAAGGGCAACTTTACTTGTGTTTTCGTTAAATTCTTTCACCAGCGTTGGTAAGAGAACGCCAAAGCTTAAAAGAATACCGTCAACAAGAACATTTATACTGAAAGCACAGAAAACAACCACCCATCCATAGCCGCCGTCAGGCACATCATCTGATTCGATGGTATCATCTTCCTTTCTTTTGACATCAGTTTGTGTTTTCTGTAGATGTTTTTCAGTATTTGGGTACAGAGAATCCATTTTGAATACTTGTAAAGAATCACTGTATAATAACAAACACAGAAAACATTAATTATTTTCATTATTGGAAACCAGGGCCCATGTCATCAAAAGTTTTTGTTTTAAAACAGGACCATCCCATCTCCAAACAATCTAGATTGACAAGGAGGTGTTATTGACATGGCCCTAGATGCAGTATGATATATTCCCTCTTAAATTTTTGCTGTTATGATATGTAATGTATATCGCCATTTATTTGATTAGTGCGATGTAATTATTTGCCTGATTGCTGGTATAATTACTACCTATTATAAAAAGATTGTCAGCGATACATCAATTAGGTCGTTTGTTTCCGTCGTTTCTATATTTACAAAAGCTCTTTGCAATGTACATACTTTCACTTTTCACTCGGTGGCTATATTCGGATTCTCAATCTTCGGATTCCCATCAAGACAATATGGCCGCGACCAGTAGATTATGTGTTCCGCTTCGGATTATATTTTAGTCAGTGTAGCATATCTTGCGTAACTTTAGCGTATAAATGGATATTTGATTTTGGACTGCGAAAATTTACTTAATTGAATAAAGTTTTAAAGGACAAAAATACTAATCGGACACCAAAAATAAGTTAATCATGCAAAAAAGTTGTACACAACATCTTCGTATTTCATGCTTTTATTTGGCGGTGTTTTAAAGCAACAATGCGATTCAACTAGATCATGTAGCGTACTTTATCAGGTTGTGCACATGTTTAAGCGTACTTTCTTTATAAATTTTTGACTGCAAAATGTTAATTCATTGAAGCGTATAAATGGATATTTGATTTTGGATTGCGAAAATTTACTTAATTGAATAAAGTTTTAAAGGACAAAAATACTAATCGGACACCAAAAATAAGTTAATCATGCAAAAAAGTTGTACACAACATCTTCGTATTTCATGCTTTTATTTGGCGGTGTTTTAAAGCAACAATGCGATTCAACTAGATCATGTAGCGTACTTTATCAGGTTGTGCACATGTTTAAGCGTACTTTCTTTATAAATTTTTGACTGCAAAATGTTAATTCATTGAAGATAGTTTATTATCACCACGTGATTATCACAGACAGAAATATAGGTCAATCAGACACACACAATTCAAGCATTTTATTGATTTTTAGAAAATGACAAAATAGCCACATTGGGTCATTCGTCTGTCTTGATCTAGGTCATTTTAATAAGGATGAATGATTTTATGTATTTCTCACATAGCTATATTGCGGGATCCGGAAAAATAAACTTATTTGTCACAAGTTATTGGTTGTTCGAAAATGTTATCATTGCTTGACAATTTTGTCGATTCACCACACAGAGTCGCCACACTTGTCTTACAAACATGTCAGAAAATAATTTTAACTGTGCGGAACCACAGGGGCTTGGATTATAGAGTAGGGGGTCGATTTTTTTTTAAGTCAATATAAATGACGAGAATCCATGCAACCCCCTGTGTGCGGAACATGGATTGCAACGTTCCTGTATAAGTTTGCTTTAGTCTCTATCACAAAGGAGGGACAATCTTTGAATAGGTGACAATCAAAAATATTTGAGCAGTTGCGGATGCGGGGGGGGGAGGGGTTCCAAGGTTGGAATTTTCCTCCTTTCCGCCAAAAATTTCGCAAGTAACGTGCAGGTATTCTGCAAAATTTGTCTGGAACCACCCCCTTTTCGTCATTCGTCCACAGCGGACTTTCTGTGGACCAACCCCTTTCAAAAAATTCTGGATCTGGCCCTGTTTGAGTTATAATATAATTTATTGCTATTAAACGTAAAAAATCTAAAGGCATATACGTGTACATTGTAAATTTTCATAAAGAGATCTACATTGGGTTTAAACTTATTTCATATAATATTATATACTTCAAAATCATAGGCTGATCTGACAAATGATAAACATTAAAGTAGACGATAAATAGATGTGGAATAATTGTACGTGACACAACCAACATAAAAAAACGGGAATTTAAAAAATCACAATGGAAAACAGCCAGCAGTCTTCAGCATGACCATAAATCGCTGCTCGCCGTCTTGCATTGGCCCAAGACTAAAAATACAAAAAAAGGATGAGTCCAGTTTGCCTTTTGGTCACACTTAGAAAAAAGTCAAAATAACAATGTACGATTTTTTTTACATCTTCGCATGCTTGGAATGCAACTAAATGTTGAAAATAGTAATATTATAAAACGACAATTGTAAAAATTTCTAGGCAAAAAATAAATGTTTGATTTTCGTCTTCGGTATTCCCAGAATCCCGTTGGTAGCTTTTGTTCTCAGAATAATTTGAAGATTGAAACTTTTTTAAACTTAAACATTAAGCTGATTTATAAGTATATATCAAGACCTATAAACAACAGACTGTGACATCTATGATCCAATGTAGACTTTTGTAGAGCTCGATGAGCTGAAGGTTTAAGCAAGCAACAGCTTTTCTCTATCTGCAATAGTTTCCTATTTCATCCACTAACATAACCAAACTTTGATGCAGTTATTTTAAACTAAATAGGAGATAATAAACCTACATGTTCAATGTACTTGATCTAAAAACAAATAATGTTTAGGATAAACGCTTACATGACTTAGATTCATCAACATGTTTATCTTAAAATGGCTTAATTTTAGATTGATTTTATAGTATGTGTACAACAAAGGCTACTTATAGAATTCAACAATAAACCTTAGCAGGACCTAGAATTTAATAAAGTCTTTTTTTATGTTACTAAAGCAGACCTTTGCTTTTTGTGTCCATAGCGGCTTGCTAGGCAATATGCATTAGAGTCCACACTTGTTTTAATGACAAAAAACTTGCTAAGAGTCATCACAAGATATCATTACAGCGAATACTATATCTTACTTGTTTCCCACCGTAGTAACGGATTGGGAAATTCCTAGACGGGGGAGGGGCACTGACTGGCGGAGGAGGGCACTCTGACCTTGCATCAATGATTTGCTATATACTAAACCAACCTTTTCCGTCAACCGGTGGTCCCAGTCTCCTTGCCCCCTCTGTATCCGCCCTAAGTCAGCAGCCTTCAGTTTGGGCAACGGTCGCTGTTTGCCATCTTGAAGACGAATCTAGATCAAAGATGTACATAGTGCATAATATATAATGATGAAAATTCATACAGAATTAGAACTTCAAGGTTATTTAGAACTATAAAATGTCCAAAAGACATAATGCCCCATCTCGCACCAGTTTTGACGACGGAAGGGTGGACGAGCAGACCTAAACATTATATGCCCCCTTTTGTTCGTAGATTGGACTTAAAAAACTTCTATTGACATTTACATGTTAGGTATTTAAAAGAATAAAACCGTGTGCTAGTTTAGGATTTCAATACTTAAATTTAAAATACACTTTATCATGTTTATTGTAGTTTGAAAGCGTCGACACAAAAAGTTGTGCACCCAAGCGTTATTTTAAAATATTAATGGTTTGGAATCTATTTACAATATAAACTTATGAAACTAGTTTTCAGATATATCAAAAAACCTACATACAGAATAATATATATTATATATATGTTTGTTCCAAAGCATCACGGATTCGGGGAATTATGATTGCACTTAAAAAGCAGGGATGGCTAGGATCGGACAATAAATTAAGCCTCTCGCACGGGGATTCAAAAACTCGTACTCTTATCAATAGCAGCAGCATGGTTAATTAAAGTGTTAGAAACACGATACATTTTTAAACACAGTGTTTCGCTGACTATCGTTTGCGGTCAGGTTTTCCGCATCATTTATAGCATGACGACCACGGCATTCATTATATATACAGAATTATTCAAAAAATTTTAACCCCCTTGTCCACCAAGAGAAATAAAGTTGATTAACCTTATTATACCCCCCACTTCAAAAGTGGGGGGTATATAGTGATAGGGGTGTCCATCCGTCCGTCCGTCCTTCCGTCCGTCCTTCCGTTACACTTCAGGGTACCCATCTCTTATCCGCAACTCCTCCTAAACCCCTTGGTGGATTTTCATGAAACTTACACACAATCTTTGTGATATAATGTAGATGTGCACCTATTATTTTAAAATTTGATCAGAATGATTTTTGGGGTTTCCCATAGTAAAATATGGACTTAGCCATTCGACTACATGGGGGTACCCATCTCTTATCTGCAACTCCTCCTAAACCCCTTTGTGGATTTTCATGAAACTTACACACAATCTTTGTGACATAATGTAGATGTGCACCTACTATTTTAAAATTTGATCAGAATGATTTTTGGGGTTTCCCATAGCAAAACATGGACTTAGCCATTCGACTACATGGGGTTACCCATCTCTTATCCGCAACTCCTCCTAAACCCCTCGGTGGATTTTCATGAAACTTACACACAATCTTTGTGACATAATGTAGATGTGCACCTATTATTTTAAAATTTGATCAGAATGATTTTTGGGGTTTCCCATAGCAAAACATGGACTAAGCCATTCAACTACATGGGGGTACCCATCTCTTATCCGCAACTCCTCCTAAACCCCTTGATGGATGAAACTTACACACAATCTTTGTGACATAATGCAGATGTGCACCTACTATTTTAAAATTTGATCAGAATGATTTTTGGGGTTTCCCATAGCAAAACATGGACTTAGCCATTCGACTACATGGGGGGGGGGGGTACCCATCTCTTATCCGCAACTCCTCCTAAACCCCTTTGTGGATTTTCATGAAACTTACACAATTGTTCTGACAAAATGTAGATGTGCATCTACTATTTTAAAATTTGATCAGAATGATTATTGGGGTTACCCATAGCAAAACATGGACTTAGCCATTCGACTACATGGGGGTACCCATCTCTCATCCACAACTCATCCTAAACCCCTTGATGGATTGTCATGAAACTTTTACACAATCTTTGTTACATAATATAGATGTGCACCTACTATTTGAAAGTTTGACCAGAATGATTTTTGGGGGTTTCCCAAAGCAATACATGGATTCGGCCATTCGACTACATGGGGGTGCCCATCTCTTATCTGCAACTCCTCCTAAACCCCTTAATGGATTTTCTTGAAACCTACACACAATTTTTGTGACATAATGTAGATGTGCATCTCCTATGCTAAATTTTATCTTATTAATTTTTTTGGGGGGGTGGGGGGTATTTATTTGTGAGCTGCGGCTCACAGTTTTTCTAGTTTTTAACCACCCATATCTCAGATAAATATCATTTGTCCCTTAGAAGCTGTAATTACCATAGTTGATTGCGATATGTTTTTGTGCCTTCACGATGACATGACGGAGCATTAAGACTTGTTTCATGTTCGTCCGTCTGCATGTCGTTAAGCTTTCTCACGAACAGTACGTGTGTATGATTTGAAATTCAGAACTTAGGCAAAAGCGATTAACAGAAATTTTGAACATCTACATTATGTTTTGGACCCAACATGGTGGCATCTGTGTCCCATGGACACATTCCTTCATTTTTAGACAGGACAGCTGCTCCTTTCAACTACCTTAGACACCCATTCCAGTAGCTTTCTGGACAGCGGTCTGGTCCGATATCAGGTTTCTGTGTGCTCTTTAGTGGACATTCACAGACAAGCTTAGCACTGCTACGGGCCTAGTCGCCACCTAGAACCCAAATTCAAAAATCATCCCGAAGCTAAACAACGTCACCACCGGCTTTCTTCAATTAAGTTTACATATAAATGCGTTGGTCTGTTGATCTGTTATAGTTTATGTGACTTGTATTGTCGTTCTGATATTTGTCCATGAAGCTGGTCGTCATAGGTGGATCCAGGGGGGGGGGGGGGGGGGGCTGGGGGCCCGGGCCCACCTTTTGGCGGAAAAAATGGGTTGAATAGATAGGAAATCATTGAAGCGTGACCAAAGCGGGTCCCCTCTTTGGCCAGTCAGTGGGCCCCCTCTTTTAGAATTCGTTCTGGATCCGCCACTGGTCGTGATTGTTCTCTTAATGTTGTTTTTTGTTTTTGTTCATTGCATAAAAGATATTGTTAAATTGCTTCAAACTGACCTTTATTTAAATAATATCCGGGTAAAGTCATTAACTAAATGCCATAACGATCCTCATGTTTAAATTTACGTTGGTTAAAAAATGTTAACAAATGGTTAAAGGTTAACCTTTAAGTAGTATCAAAATTTAGCCTCTCAACCGTAATGACATTAAAAATTATGTTTATTGCGACAGGCGAACAAATGATGTCTCAACAGACCATATGATATGAATGAACGAAGGGCACAGTGTGACTTCCTATGCTAGACTATATCCTCTGTTCACCTCTTCGACAACACAAATCACTTACTGAGTGCGTACACAGGGTTATGTTGCTCCTCGGTTGTTGTCTACACTCAAGAAATTTTATGGAAAACATGATGCGCTCATAGACAAATATTGGATTTCTTTATTTTAGATGAGTGCAGATGTTGGTTGTCATAAGATTCAGTTCTGTCTTCCGGTAGTTACCGTATTTGAAATGGCACGAAATTGAATGAATGAATGAATGGCTTTATTTGCATCAGCAAATACATGTTATAGCAATGAACAAACAATACAATTACATGACAGAAAACAGAGAACAATACGATTACATCTACTTAACAATGTCAGCTCTTAATTTCCAAGCATGTTTTAAATAGTTACAGAATTTCCTTGTTAGTTTTATAGATTGTCCTTGAAGTAAGTTTGTCGGTTTTCTCATATTAGCCCAAGAACAATAGTACTTTGCTTAACGATCTAAAAGCTGGACAGATAAGTACAAAATGGTATTCATTTTCAACACAGTTCATTGAACAACATTAACAAATTCTTTTTTCTCTCAATTGACAATTGACAGCGCAATGGGTGTGCTATATCACACAGAAGCTGCTTAATCTATTGGAGCACATGTGCCCACTCTCATCACGACTTGAGTTTACATCGTTGATTTCTATTCCGTTGCTTTTTGTCTCACCTGCGAAGCAGAGCGGGACATAGGTGTTACTTTACCGACGGCGGCGGCGTTAACTTTTTGGAAAAGTTTTATGAGCACCTCCATATTTAAATAACTATAGGTCCTAGGTTGATGAAACTTGGTATGCATATGCCCCAGTAGTAGCTTAGCCCATTTGCATCCCTATCTTTTGACCTTGACTTTGATTTTCCGGATGAGTGACTTTGACAATTTTCAATACATGTACATATAAAAGCAATGAAAAAGTTTTGCAAGCACCTCCATATCTCAAGAACTGTAGGTCCTAGGTTGATGAAACTTGGTATGCATATGCCCCAGTAGTAGCTTAGCACAGTTACATCTCCATCTTTTGACCTTGACCTTGATTTTCTGGTTGAGTAACTTTGATTATTTGTATTGCATATATTAGCAATGTTTAAGTTCCATAAACATTTTTTGATCTCAGAAACTGAAAATCCATGTAAATTCAAAATATAGTGGAAGTAAGAAAGAATAATTGTTTCTGATGGTGCCGGCAGGCGAGACATACTTTAGTGTGAACTCTTGTTGTAATTTGGTGTTTTATCTTCAAGTTGTCTGTTTCTTCGTGCTGTCCTAGTTGGTGTTTACTACTGTGGTAGTCGATTCACTCTCTGTGTTTGACACTGGTAATAAGACAGATAGACAGGCACACAGAAAGACAGACACAGTCAGAGTGATCAGAAAAACAGACAGACAGTCAGTCAATTCTAGACAGACAGATAAACTGTCAGTCAGACAGACATGCAGATAGTCAGTCAGAAAGACAGAGCAGGCAGACAGATTTAAAGACAGTTTGATGGACAGACAGATAGTAAAAAACACAGACAGACAGACAGACAGACAGACAGACAGACAGACAGACAGACAGACAGAGAAAGACAGACAAACAACAGACGTGTCAGCTTCAAAAAATTATTAAATCCTAAATTACCAATGAATATTGCACAATACCTTTAGTGGTAATGGGACAATATTTTTGACTTTCTACTGAGCAATGGTTGTAGCAATACTATTGACTCGAAGTCCTTTACTCTAAACACTAGAGGGTACGAAAATACACCCTCTTGATTTTTTTGTTAAAATATAGTAGATGCCCGACTGATCTCGAAAGAGAAGCACGTTACAATCCATCGTAATAAACCTGTATTCTAAATTTGCAATCAATGCCTTTAGTAAAAGCCAAGAAATCTATTACAAAAAAATGTTCTTTCCCCCTATACAAAGAGCTAGTCGGAGAGAGAGAGACATACACAGACAAAAAGATAGACAGATAGACAGGCACGCAGAAAGACAGACACAGTCAGAGTGATCAGAAAAACAGACAGACAGTCAGTCAATTCTAGACAGACAGATAAACAGTCAGTCAATTCTAGACAGACAGATAAACAGTCAGTCAATTCTAGACAGACAGATAAACAGTCAGTCAGACAGACATGCAGATAGACAGTTAGTCAGAGAGACAGAGCAGGCAGACAGATTTATAGACAGTTTGAAGAACAGACAGACAGTAAAAAACACAGACAGACAGACAGACAGACAGTAAAAAACACAGACAGACATAATATAAAAGTAGGGGCATATAGTGTTCGGGTCCATATGTCCGTCCGTCCATCCGTCCAAAATGTTGCAAGATTGGATATTATGTCTTTTGGGCATATCATGTTCTAAATAAATTGTAACAGCATAAGGCATGTAAGGGGGCAGTTTTGAATGAAATTATCTTATGAAATATTTTTTTGGAAATATCATTCCGCTAATATGCAAAACAAAAAACTTCACAACGAAAGAATGTTTTCATTGCTAAGATATATAATTGAAGTGCGTGATTAATATATTAAAAATCTTAAAAGGTGAATTTTGATCAACCCTTCCCTTACTTAAAATAAGATATTTACCACAAAGAAGATAATGATAAAAAAAACTAGTCATAGCAGCCACGCTTCAAATTACCGTACTATTCTTCTGTTGATATTATAATGGGAAACCGGGGTATAATGAACATAATTATGCGAGCCCTAAGAGCATCATCAAAATTTTGAAACCATCAGCACAATTAAGACCCATAGTGCAATTACTGAACATAACTTCTATTCCGTGTTCCAAATAACCGTAGTAAGGTTGCGGGACGGGAGTGAGGGGGGGGGGGGGGGGGGCTTAGAGTACCTATGTCCTCTGGACTAACGACAGTAAACAAATAATAACGCGGACTATAATGAGCATACTTGTGCGAGCCCCTGGAATCCAACAATCGGCATTTACATCCATATTTCACCTCCTAGCGTGTCTGATGAAGGTTAATCCAGAAAAGCGCTTCACACGCAGTGAAACTTTGCTTTTGTACATTTATCAAAATCATATTAATATGTGGATCGTGTCTTTCTGGCACATATTCCATATTCTTTCCTTTTTAATATTATTTCAGAGTTTGGCTTTAGTGCCGTGTGGAGGTCGTAGAAAGCTTCCCCGTGCTTCAGTTGTATGCTCTTATATATTTTCGAGTACTGGAATATGTGTTGGAAAGGCACATTTTACATATTTCCCTTTGACAACGTTTGGCTATTTCTTTAAAATTTGATAAATTTATCTGTTTGGTCATTGTTGTAATATTTTTGGCTTCTGTTTTTGTTTCATCAAAACTAATATTTTACCGGTTTTCCACTTTTACTCCTAGTTTTTTACTCCTAGCGTGTCTGATGAAGGTTAATCCAGAAAAGCGCTTCACACGCAGTGACACTTTGCTTTTGTACATTTATCAAAATCGTATCAATATGTGGATCGTGTCTTTCTGGCACATATTCCATATTCTTTCGTTTTTAATGTAATAATTGAGCCTAATAAAATAAACTAGAAGGAGTAATGTGACAAAGAACAATGCTATGCCTATATGTTCTTTATAGCCCAGCAACAAGGGACATAATTCTTTTGCACAATCTACTTCCATAGTGAAAACTAAGCAAGGTCTCAATTCCAAATAACCTGGAAGAATATATGCCCTGAGCCTACCTATGGAGCCTATGGCTAACTCCCAGGGGCATATTCAAACTTCCGAGACCACCGTTAGCACAGTTCCTACCTACAATGCAATCATCAACGCAAGTTCAATCTTTCTACTCGAAGTGAAATAATTGTTTCAGAGATTATCCTGGAGAGATTAAAACTTTTGTGGAAAATAAATTGAGTTAAAAGTATAATAGCTAGGCATCTGATATTTGGTATACAGACATTTGGGGTTTTCGTCTACACAACGACACCATTTTGTATGACCCGGACCCCATTTGCATGGTTCAGTGACTTTGTGAACTTAGATGATTTTTGGGTGGAAAATGACTTAAGTGAAAAGTACAATGTATAATATTATAGCTAGGCATCTGATATTTGGGGATTATGGTATACACAACTGATGTCACCATGTAATGTGACCTTGACTCCATTTTCATGGTTGAATGACTAGTGAATGTTGGTCTTTTTTCATTGTTTCTCAAGAACTATGGTATCTAGAACACACTTCAGACATTTTTGTGATTTGTAAATGGAATTCTGTCATCTGTCACATGACCTTGACCTTAACTTTTCTGAAGGCCCAGCCAGACCTTCAATGAGTTGTGTGATGGTGCCGACAGGCGAGACATACTTTAGTGTCAACTCTTGTTTGTCAACTTGTTTGCATTTTTTTCACGTGGAAAAAATAAATATATTTTGTAGGCATTGAGACAAAATATTTTTACATTATAAGCATTATACTATATGGCAGAAATACTTCATCACATTATTTTTTCATTACCTCTGATGCCAGAATTTTTTATTACTAGTATCACAAACCACTTTCAGGATATTTTTAAGAGAAAAAAAACAAGCCTTTCCTTTTTTCAAGTGAAATGGTCGGTTCCTAATTTTTGAAAATTCATATTTATTCAACAAGGAAATTTTCGCTGTGAAACTCAACAGAAAAGGTGAGAATAACCCTATTCGACTGCCAATTTTGTTTTTGGCCCAGAGCTAGTTCTTATTGGTATGACGATTTTATTTTATTTCTAAACCCTTGTCCGTTCATTTGTTCGTTCGTCTGTCCATAACAATTTTTTCGTCACAGTTTTCCAAGCAACTACTTGGCGTGAAGGTCTGATATTTTGCACACAGATTTATCCTATAGTGCCATATGGTGTTTAGCGATTTTATGCTTCTATGTCATCTACTTCCCTTTTACCGAATACTAAGTTTTTGACACACAATGGACATATATAGATGCAAACTTTACGTAACAGTTTTTAAAGCAACTGCTTGAGGTAGAGGTCTAATATTTTGGACATAGCTTTATGCAATATTACCATTTGGTGACTACCGATCTTTCGTAATTACCACCTATTAAGACTTAGAATTTTTTTTAAATAAATTGAACTGAAATAAGTTTAGCACATGTTAATGAACTAAAGGCAGCAAAACTAAAATTGATATAAACACTAGATAATCTTTGATTTAGGGTGTTTGGATTGGAAATGACCAAGTTATATATATCATAATAAGTCGTGCGCACGACATAAAAAGTCGTAAGCTCAAGATGATAAATCGTGCGCATGACAAAATAAGTCGTGCACATGACATAATAAGTCGAGCACGACATAATAAGTCGAGAGCACGACATAATAAGTCGAGAGCACAATATAATAAGTCGTGCGCACGACATAATAAGTCGTGCGCACGACATAATAAGTCGAGAGCACAATATAATAAGTCGTGCGCACGACATATTAGTCGTGCGCACGACATAATAAGTCGAGAGCACGACATAATTAGTCGTGCGCACAACATAATAGGTCGAGAGCACGACATAATAGGTCGTGCACATGTAATTATAAGTGGTGCGCACGACATAATAAGTCGAGAGCACGACATAATAAGTCGTGCACACGACATAATAATTCGTGCGCTCGAGATAATAAGTCGTGCGCTCGATATAATAAGTCGTGCACTCGAGATAATAAGTCGTGCACACGACATAATTAGTCGTGCGCACGACAAAATAAGTTGAGAGCACGACATAATTAGTCGAGAACACGACATAATAAGTCGAGAGCACGACATAATTAGTCGAGAGCACGACATAATAAGTCGTGTGCTCGAGATAATAAGTCGTGCGCTCGAGATAAATTTTAATAAAAAATAAAAAAAAATGAGTGTCCTAAATGTATCACCGTACTATCCTGGAACTTCAAAATATTGTAAATTATTACCTAATGGATGTTTTTTTTATTTGTAATATACGGATTGTATTAAGTTACGGATTTTCCAAGACCGTTACATACAATGGTTGATTGTGAATTTTCCATTTTACGAAAATTTACAGTAAATGATAAGTAGCAGTTATATTTAGAAATGACATGACGGTTGAACGGTTTTTTTATATCATGTAAAATCTATTTTTAATTTGAATTGGTTGTGAGAATAGTTTCTATCAAAATGGCTTTCCATGTGTTAACATGCTTTTTCTTTTTTCAAGCATGTCTCGCCACGCCTGTCTGTAAGTACATGTATATCATCACTAGTATTTTATTGTTAGAATTAAAGTATCACTTTGATTGCCAATATTTTTGGAATTTCTCAAATTCGGTTGAATTAAGTTCCATGACAAAGAGCAAAAATCAAATCTTTAAATAAAGTGTTTTCACTATGTCTAGATGTTTATATGACAATAAATTTGAATTAGATATGCATCAATCATTTAATCGGATAGCCAAATGGATAGAAAATTAAATGATTGTTATTTTAAAAAATCGTGAATTTTGAATTATTTGGGTCAAACGGGACTTTATCATTTTATCATTTACTTATAGTCATAATATCGTATAAAACTTTATTATCTGTATGAGTTTAATATTGTTGCAATGAGGCATTTTTTTTAAAGTGGCACAAAATAGTATGATACCATATGAAACACGTAGTGTTGTACTTTTTCTAATAATTATGTTCCTTAACAATAGCTTATCGACTCAAACGGTAACAAGTGAAACAACAACCAATCATCCCCCGACCGCTCCCGATTTTCGCCATTTCATTATCCGGCTTTTCTCTCCATTAAATCATTGTTTCACCACTTCCATGTTCATCTCCCGGATATAGCCGAAATCGTGCTGCTTGGGAGTAAAGCAATAACTAACTAAGTAACTAACTAACTAACTCTCCATTAAATCCAGCCAAAACAATGCAGCAGCGGTCACAAGCAAAACATTTTTTTATCGGGATCATAATCATGTGGATCTTCCTCAAATCTGTACAATTTTTACAATCCGGGTTGAGGAGACTTATGGTTAATGATCTAACTTATGTTTTTATAATTTTCTTATATAAAGGTACTCTATAAAGGACTACTATTTTTTACTAATCTCAAATCGGTTTGAAATTTCGAAACATTCTTTGATTTCAAAAAATGCAACAAAATTCCAAGTGTACAAAAGTTAATGACATTGTTTCTTTTTTTAGGAGTTCGTTGCTAAGTAACGTTACATATATTGCCCTTTATTTATCTAATTTCTAATATTTTGTAATGTGGATTTTGTCTTAAAAATCACAGGTGTATACTATCCACACATGTAATAACCCAAAGGCATTTTACGCTCGTCTTTTTAGTTATGTTTGTGTTTCTGATCAACGTAG
Organism: Arcuatula senhousia; assembly: GCA_963971305.1. Lineage (NCBI taxonomy): Eukaryota > Metazoa > Mollusca > Bivalvia > Mytilida > Mytilidae > Arcuatula > Arcuatula senhousia. The sequence continues at coordinate 36,389,068 of OZ020308.1, forward strand.
AATTTAAATCTATAGTTACACTACTGACTAGTGTTAATATAATACAATGGCCTTGAATATGCAAACCAGGACATATGAATTGATAGTATTTACTTTGATTTTGATTATACACAGTGGCCGTAAGAAAATTTGGTGGGATATAAAGAAAACCATTTAAGCATGACCAAGGTGCCCCCAGCCCTTTTAAAAGTTTCTGGATCCGCGACTGATTCGTAAAATGATATCGAATAATTATTTATTCAGCAATTGCATTTACTAGTAGTTTATCGGGTGTGTCACGGGGCAAATTTCAGCTTTTTTTCATTTTTAAAAACTTCTGCTCCGCCCAAACAACAAGGGTTCTTGATTGACACTTAATTTAAAAAGCCGACCTTCATGTTTGATGCTGCTGCTGTCACCGTTGGCGTACACTTCAGTTTAAAATTGCTTTTGAAATCTTTAAAATATGTACTTAAAAGTACACAGTACTGGAGATGAAAAGATGATATTTTTAACGGGGATTCATGTTTTTGGGTTTATAGGAAAATCAATAAGAATCTACTGCAAAAATTCCGTCAAGCTTTTCTAAGAAACTGTACAAAAGAACGATTTGTAGGATGAATCAGTATGACAACGTGTGTGCCCTAAGCGACTTTCAGACCTGTCGGATATCAACTTCCTGTTTGAGTTTGGGCCGATATGAAAACCTTTGAAAATCGACTTAAAAAATTTCTTTCCGTCAAGCTTTTCTGAGAAACCGTACATGGGAATAATTTGAAACTCGGTAGGATGGTTCAGTATGACAAACTGTACGTCCTAACAACTTTCAGACATATGTGCATGTGGAAACTCCACTTTCTGTTCAGGGCCTAGCAGGGGGATCCGTTTCACATGGTCACAGTCCTTCTTAATAAATTATAAGCCGCTAGTCATACGCTTTTTTTAAAATTATTTGCTTTTCGTCCTTGTATATTTTTAGACGAATCAATCGAAGATTTGGTCGATGGGTTTAGACGGCAGCAGATGTTTATTTCAACAAATTTATTAAATGAGACCAGTCGTCTTAAGCTTCCGGAGAAATTGGCTCAAGCGGAAGCGGAGGAAGCAGAACAGAGGTTCATGGTCGGTAAGAGGCATATATTTGTTCAGATTCATGAATTGTCATCAGTAAGACATAGTCATTGTTATGGTCGGTAAGTAACAGATCATAATTCGACATCGGTTAGTCATAGTCAGTGTTCATGGTCGATAAGTTATAAAAAGAAGGTCAGGGCTTTGGTCGGTAAAAAGTATAGTGTATGGTCAATAAGTAATAGATAGTATCCATGGTCAGTAAATTAAAGAGAGGGTTTATTGTCGGAAAGCTATAGTTAGGGTTCATGGTCGGTAAGCTCACTAATGTACTGAGTCTGCTAAATAAAAAGAGACCCATAATATGATCAAAAAAATTTTGACATGTTAGGACTGAGTTTCCTAAAAAAAAAAGCACAGGCGCAGAAAAAAAGGCGGGAAATACTCCCACATCGTCCCTTATTATTTCGTCCCAATCGACCCGAAAAAACTTTCCAGTGGAAAGAATTTTATTTCGGTATCTTCCCGAGCTTTTAGAATAATGCCATTATATCATATTAGTTGGTAAGATAAAGATAATTTTAATAACCGATGTCTTCATGCCGTTAAGATTAAGATAAGGTTGATGACCGGGAAGTTAGAGAAAGTTTTCAAGGTCGAAAAATTAAAGATAGGTGTTCATTGTCGTTAAGTTATAGATGGGTGTTCATGGTCGTTTAGTTATAAAAATGTCTATGGTCGGTAAGACACAGTTATTGTTATGGTCGGGAAGTAATGATCGGTAATTTAGAATTTTGGCCTTAGTAGCTTTGTTATAGATACACATCTTGGTTGGTAAGTTAAGGATGGAGCACATGGTCGGAATGTTATAGATGATTCAAGCTCATAGTTTGTCAGTTAAATATATGGTTCTTGGATGTTAGGTCTTTTGTAACATCTTTTGAATTGTGGATTAACTTTGTTTGGGTTCTAATGCTGCTGATGAGGAATAATTTCCCGAAATGGTCATTCAGCTCATAAAAATTCATTGCAGTTGGAGTTAACATATGTGTCGTGGTTTCATGTTCATTTACACCATATCCTTTCTTAAATTATTAAGAAAGGATCCAACTAGGGTAAATTATAGATTGTTGTTCGCCTTCATCAGTTATTGATAGGGTTCATGTACGGTAACGTTCGGTAAATCATAGACAGTGATCGGTATATCGTTTGTATGACTGGTAGACTTTATTTACATGTATTTAGTCTTTTTTGAATCAGCAAACCTTATTAATAAAAAAAAGTTGGTCTTTTTGGGGTCCATTTTTTTAACATGCAAGTTTATCTTCTAAACTTTAGTTAGTTTTCCTTGAAATCGCTATGTCATATCAGTGAAAACTGTCCAAACCGAACCCTGACAAAACCGAATTTCACCTTAAACCGGACAAATTTTCAAGTCCCATAGTAATAAAAATGTCTATGGGTAAGACATAGTTATTGTTATGGTCGGTAAGATACGGTAATTGTTATGATCGGGAAGTTATGGTCGGTAGCCTTAGTAGCTTTGTTATAGTTGGTAAGTTGTGGACGGAGTACATGGTCGGAAAGAATATCATTTTTAGCCAGGATAATCGCTTTTATAATTAGCAACGGTACGATAGCCTTTCAGTAACTGACCAATCAAAAGCTAGCTGAGTGTCGTGTTGCCTCATCACACTCATCACAAAGAATTTATATATCAATGCACGGTTGCAATAAAGTTCCTTTTGGAAAATCCAATTACTAAATCTTCTTTTATACTTTTGATAAACAATATGTTTAATTTGTTGATTTCTGCCGGCTACAAAGTCAATATACATAATTATGTAATTCCAGCTTACAGAGCAAAGAATGAAGCGAAAATCCCATTTATTGCTACCAGTTCTCGACTTAACCTCGGTTACATTGGAAGAGGATACGATATTTACTACGGGAATCCTTTATCAGACACAGGAGACATTGATCAGGGTTTCCGACTTCCGGTTATAGATCTGCCATTTTCGTTCCGGTTTTCGACTGACGGAGAATACCGACTTCCAGACAACGTTGATGTAGAGTCAGAGCCAAGGTAAGAAATTTTTTTTGATGGAGGGGGGAGACAGGGAGGAGATTAGGTTTATAATAGCGAGCACAGCCCGTAGCGGAAAGGTCTACAGCAAGTTCCTGCGAAAAAAATGCCTAATGCTGATATTGATTTTTTTCGTCCGGATATGCTTCTCATCTGAGGCGTGGAACTCCGTAATATGAGAGCAAAAAATATGTTTCATGTTGTAATTTGACAGTGCTTTTTTCATATGTTTTTACAAAAATATGTCAACCTTTTATTATCAAAATTATGCTGTGCTCGCAGTAAGGCAAAGCCTATTTCATATTATTAACTTAATTTGTGTGGGGGTGTCGATTTTTCGCGTGTTTTTTTTTTTTTTGGAGGGGGGGGGGTTAAGCCTTTTACTGACATAGTGAGTTTTCTCCGCCAGTTTTACAATTCCGTGTCTTTGGAATTCAGCATTAAAAAATAATGAATAATTCTATAATGGTCCGATTTCTTTTCAGTGCGTCTTTCGGCTCATATTTCTATGAAACAAAAACGGAGACAGACTACAGGAGCATGTTACAAGAGGATACATCGGTAAATATGTTAAAACAGAGAAATGTCCTAAGTAAAAAGAAGCTATATTATCATTGTTTGATTTTCAAACAATGATACTTGAAGATAAATCAGGAAGTTTTCTGAAAGTATTACCTATGTTTATACACCGCCACAAGTAGTGGCAAGGCATTATGATACACCTTTTGTTGTTCGATGTCCGTCCATCCGTCTGTCTCCCGAAGGTTTCGATAAATAACTTAAAAACGCATTTAAAATCAATTTTATTTTGCACAGCTGTTAAGTACAATAAATACAGGGAGAGTTCAATTTTCAGGATGATACAAAAAAAAAAAATAAATAAATTGAATTTTGAATAACAAATCAATGACTTATTATATATATTATCAAATATAGAAGTTAAAAGTCGAAAGCGAAAGCAAAGCAAAGTAAAAGTGAGGAGCTACGGCATTGATTTGTTATTCAAAATTCAATTTGGACTTCCAACACTTTAGATCCTAGCTTCACTGAAGATGAGATAAATTCTCGAAATGACCATATGGAGCATCTGAATTGCCGTAGCTCCTCACTTTTACTTTGCTTTGCTTTCGCTTTCGACTTTTGACTTTTGACTTCTATATTTGATAATATATAATAAGTAAATTGATATTTATATAGTAAAAACCTGTAAGTATTTTTTTTCACGTCATTTCATGTTCATTTTATCAGGCCCGTCGTGTTCATCTCCGGCCAAGTTTATATATTTCAATGATGTACGCCCTCCTAAAGTGCTTGCAAATTCCTTTGTGGAAAGATTCTCCCAGTATTTACACCTTATAGCCCGTCTGTTTTGTTTTTCTCCGATTTTATAGAACCAGTATATATATAGTCGGTCGACAGATTCTTCTTTGTTTTTAAATTAAATCTGTCATCTGCATTTAGTGTCCTTTTTTCTCCAGAACGTAAACAGAGTTTCAACGTCGACAGGCAAAGCATACTTTTAGAGGTCACACCTCTATATTTGAAACGTTATCGCAAAATGAAAGTGTGCATGTACTGGAACTATATGTCTATATTTGAGTAAACGAAAAGAAACAGTCCCGGCAAAATGAAAACTAAAACTAAACTAAAAAAAACACGTTTAGATGTTAAAATTTTGATGTAAGTGTCTAATACAATTGTTTTGTCTTTGTGTTACAGGTTGAGGCAAACATAGGCGGGTCTTTTATGGGATTTGGTGCAAGTGCCTCATTTAGTGCCAGCAATTCATACAAAAAAGCGGTAAAAGATATTACAAGGGGAGAAAGCACCAAGCTGAATGTTATAGGGAGAGCAAATGTCTACAAGGCCAGACTTTCTTCTCGAGGAACTTTGTCAAAGGTATTATCTAACAATTATTAGTCATATATGCAATTTAAATTGATTAACTAAGAAAGTAGCAAGCTGATAGGAAGAGCGACTGTCTACAAAGCAAAGCATTGACCATCTAAAAAAATTCGACAACTTAGAAAGTAGCAAGCCGATAGAAAGAGCGACTGTCTACAAAGCAAAGCATTGACCATCTAAAAAAATTCGACAACTTAGAAAGTAGCAAGCTGATAGGAAGAGCGACTGTCTACAAAGCAAAGCATTGACCATCTAAAAAAATTCGACAACTTAGAAAGTAGCAAGCCGATAGAAAGAGCGACTGTCTACAAAGCAAAGCATTGACCACCTAAAAAATGTCGATTAACCTTTAAAAATCAGACGGTCATTTATTTCAGTCAGTTTTCGAAATTCTTCTTGACTTAACGTTTAAATACTGTAAAAACATTTGCACATTTATCTCTTAGCTTCTGATAGTGACATAAAACCTTATATAGGTCTTAAACAGCACTGTGTGAAAATCGAAAAATGTTAAAAGAAGTCCAATTTACAACATTTTTTTATGTTAGTAAGACATTTCTGTACCTGTTGCATGTGTTGCGCACATCATTTTCTTCTAGCTTGATGCGACTTTCTTGCTTATATCTTATTATTACAAAATAACAATCAATAACATATGACATAATTAAATTTTGCTGAGTATAAAATGTATTACATTTAAAGCACAACTGACAAGTTTTAGGCTAGGTATAAATCACTATTTGCTGTATTTCGACAAGAGGAGGCGCGAAATTCGTAAGAGTGGTTTTTATATTGATTTTTTTTGCCAAAAAACGATTTTTGTCAGTTTTTTGGGAGGGGTGGAGTGTACGCCCGGTATGTCTTTTCTTGTATCATAAACTTTTAAGATTAAACATCTATTCGGCCAATTTGCATTTAACTCAACACATTAGCACCTTTAATTGTTAATTAAGCATTTAAAGTTGAAACATTTGGCGTCCCATAATTCAACAAGAAAATCAACGTTAAATATTATAATTGTAAAATAAGTGTCGATCGATCGTAACTTCAATTTTAAGGGGCAACTCAACACTTTGGCTAAAATGAAACTGAAAATTTGTGTAAAAATATGTTCTTTGGTCAAATGAATTTCTTGCAAAATCTTTAGAAAATCGAACTATATGTTTATTCGGAAAATATTCACTGAATATAATGGCGTTTCAACATTTCAAACTTTGGTCATTGAAGAGGTTGGTTAATTTGTATAAAAAATGACCGACTAAAACGTTCAACTGATATTTAAGGTTTAAGTCCCTTACATTTGTAGGTGTTCTGTTTCCCCGAACTTTAAGAAATGTAAATCGGCGTTGATAACTTTTCATTTTGTTATTATCTTATTTTCTTTATAGCTAAGTGTATTTCTAGAGGATGCAATTACATCATTGCCGATTGAGAACTGTGAAACACGTTCGATACAACAACTGTACATATCCCAGATAATACAAAAGTTTGGTACACATTACACGACGGAAGTCACTATGGGGGCAAAAGCAGTGCAAGAAATGAGGTTCAAAAAGTCAGATTTAGACCGATTTAGGTCATTTGGAATGTCTTCTAAGGTAAATTTTACAACCATACTTATGCCAGACCATCCTCGGAAACCCAGAGGTTCTTTTATCGCTAACGAATCCATTCGTTTCCGAGGATGATGTCGGACTTTTATCCCGGTATTCATTAAGTCATACATTTATAGATTACTCTTACGATCACACAACAATTTTTATCCTTAGTGTTTCTTGTACAAAAGATGTATTTTGATTTTGACACCTCAAAAACATGGCTACTGTCGCTAAAAATAGACCAGGTTGGTCAATGAACTGTTTTGATGTGTAAATAAAAAAGTTTAAAAGATAGATAAAATCTGATGCAACTTTCCTTCTTCAGCATCAAAAGTTCTACAAAAGTCTCAATTGAATCAAGGCTGTCAGATGTCCCCTTACAGTGTTTATGTCTTGAAAGCACAACAAATGCATTTTTAGCTCACCTGGACCTTCGGTCCAGGTGAGCTATTGCCATCACTTGGCGTCCGTCGTCGTCGTCGTCGTCGTCGTCGTCTGAAAACTTTTTCAAACTTCTTCTCCTCTGAAACTACTGAACAGATTCAAACCAAATTTGGTATGGTGGTACTTTAGGGTATCCTGCACAAAACTTGCGTGGGGATTTTTGATTCGTCGAAAAACATGGCCGCCGTTGCTAAAAATAGACCAGGGGGGTCAGACTACTGTTTTTGGCTTATAAATCAAAAAGTATAAGAGATAGATGAAATCTGATGCCACCCTACTGCTTCAGCATCAAAAGTTCTACAAAAGTTTCCATTTGGTCAAAGTTGTCAGATGACCCCTTATTGGGGTTACAGCCCCTTAAAGGTGAAAAATGGCGTTTTTTAATGTTTTTGCCCTATAGTATGAAAACTATTGCAGATAGAGAAAAGCTGTTGCTTGCTTAAATGTTCAGCTTATTTAGCTCTACAAAAGTCTCCATATGGTCGAAGTTGTCAGATGACCCCTTCTAGGGGTTACGGCCCCTGAAATAATGTTTTTTCATGTTTTTGGCCTATGGAATGAAAAATATTGCAGATAGAGAAAAGCTGTTGCTTGCTTAAATGTTCAGTTCACTTAGCTCTACAAAAGTCTAAATAGGATCGAAGTTGTCAGATGACCCCTTATAGGGGTTACGGCCCCTATAATAACCTTTTTCATTTTTTTGGCCTATTGAATGAAACCTTTAGCAGATAGAGAAGAGCTGTTGCTTGCTTAAATGTTCAGCGCATTAAGCTCTACAAAAGTCTCCATAGGGTCGAAGTTTTCAGATGACCTTTAATAGGGGTTACAGCCCCTAAAATAACCTTTTTCATGTTTTTAGCCAATAGAATGAAAACTATAATAGATAAAGAAAAACTGTTGCTTGCTTAAATATTCAGCTCATTTAGCACTACAAAATATAGGGTTGACATCAAGACCAGGTGAGCGATTTAGGCTCCTCGGAGCCTCTTGTTTATGTTGTTGCCTTATTGAACGAAAACCATTGCAGATTGAGAAAATATGTTGCTAGTGCTTAAGCGTCGAGCTAATCAAGCTCAGCAAAAGTCTACATTCGGTCGAAGCTGTCAGATGACCCTTTATATGGGTTATGGTGCTTTAAAGGTAAAAAATAGCGTTCTGTTCATGTTTTTGTCCTAACGAATGAAAACTATAGCAGATGAAGAGATAAAATAAAACTGTTGCTTGTTTAATCATTCAGCTCATTAAGTACTACAAACTCTCTATAAGTCGAAATGTCAGATGACCCCTTATAAAAGATCCTCATGACTTAGGGACCAGGGGACCGATTTGGGCTCCGGAAGCCCCTTTTTCGAAGGTTTCCATCACTATCCTTTGCATGGTATTAACCATTGTTATTACATAACAAATGCACATATAGTATTGAGTAATCATTAGTAACATATCTTCAAATTTTCCGGTACGTCTTTCCTGTTTTGTCTCGTCTTATGGACATTCGAGATTGGTTTGGTATTATTTTTATTACCTTTATTTAGTAAGACTTTATATTTTTTCAAGAACTTTATGAAGATTCAAAATGTACATGTATGTGTTTGAGAAAAAAGTGACGAATTCAATTTTCAATTCAAAGTCCAATAATTTCCTTCCATTGCCCCTTGTTGGGCCTCTCCAAGGGAAAAATATTCTGATTCAAATCACTTCCAAATCATTTTAAATGACTTTCAAATTATTTTAAATTATTTTAAAATAATTGTTGAGTGATTTGAAACATTGATTTGAAACTGATTTTAAAAAATTTTAGAACAGCAAATATTGAAATTGTATCTGTTATTATATATTTCCAAATTTACTTGAACTCAATTGGATGAACTGTCATTTATCTTTGAGTAATGTCTATAATCTAGTCAAATTTTGCCAAGAATATTGACTAGTTAGAACAAATCGATTTGATGTTTGTTCGTGTTCATTTATATTTTAATATGTATAAGAACAACATTTATTGAGAAATAACGTTTCAATAATTTAGTTTTAAATTAAAGGCATATTGTCTACCAAAATCAATTTTAAAATTTCATTAAGACCAATATGTAATAAAAAGAAAACTTTGATTACCAATTTGTCACCAAATTTACCTAAAACTTGGTTTATTTGACCTTATTTCGCTTAAACTTTTTCGACCATGTTAATTGATTTTTTTTACGTTAATGGCGACCGATATATTTTTAGTGTATTTAGTGCGGCCATCGATTGGGATCTCGGATGTTTTGTTCCTTAAGACTTTAATTTGGTGACAAATTAAACAAGTTCAATTTTAACTATCTAAATCATCTTCATCTATATTATTTAATGAATAGACTTTTTTCTATGTTCGGATTTTAATCCTTTCACAATCTACTACATGATAAGTTTTTGTTATAAACATAAACAATGAACAATGTACTCTATCACTATTGAATATTTCATATTCTGTGATGCTATGGGGGAATATTACGACAAAACGTAAAATAAAATACGGAATATTGCCGAGTTTGATTTTAAAATTACAAATTAACAATACTTTCGTTTCTATCCCCAATATTTAAACACCCTTCAGAGAATGCGAAGCAAAAAAAAAAATAATAAAACAAGAGGCTCCCAGGAGCCTGAATCGCTCACCTGGTCTTGATGTCAACCCTATGAAGACTTTTGTATAGCTAAATGAGCTGAATGTTAATAAGCATGAAAAATCTTTTCTCTATTTGCAATTGCTTTAATTCTAAATAATAAAAAAACACTAAGGGGCTGTAACCCCTATAAGGGGTTATCAGACAACTTCAACCCTATGGAGACTTTTGTAGAGCAAAATGAGCTGAACATTTAAGCAAGCATCTGCAATAGTTTTCATTCTTTAAGCCAAAAACACTATTTTTGCCTTTAAGGGGCTGTAACCCCTATAAGGGGTCATCTGACAACTTTGACCCTATGAAGACTTTTGTAGAGCTTAATGAGCTGAACATTTTAGCAAGCAACAGCTTTTCTCTATCTGCAATAATTTCATTCTATAGGCCAAAAACACTATTTTTGCCTTTAAGGGGCTGTAACCCCTATAAGGGGTCATCTGACAACTTTGACGTTATGGAAACTTTTGTAGAGCTAAATGAGCTGAACATTTAAGCAAGCAACAGCTTTTCTCTATTTACAATAGTTTTCATTCTTAAGGCCAAAAACACTATTTTTCGCCTTTAAGGGGCTGTAACCCCTATAAGGGGTCATCTGACAACTTTGACCTTATTAAGACTTTTGTAGAGCTAAATGAGCTGAACATTTAATCAAGCAACAGCTTTTCTCTATCTACAATAGTTTTCATTCTATAGGCCAAAAACATGCAAAAACGCTATTTTTCACCTTTAAGGGGCTGTAACCCCTATTAGAGATCATCTGACAACTTTGACCTTATGGAGACTTTTGTAGAGCTAAATGAGCTGAACATTTAAGCAAGCAACAGCTTTTTTCTATTTGCAATTATTTTCATTCTATAGGCCAAAAACACTATTTTTTGCCTTTAAGGGGTTGTAACCCCTATAAGGGGTCATCTGACAACTTCGACCCTATGGAGACTTTTGTAGAGCTAAATAAGCTGAACATTTAAGCAAGCAACAGCTTTTCTCTATTTACAATAGTTATCATTCTATAGGCCAAAAACATGCAAAAACGCTATTTTTCACCTTTAAGGGGCTGTAACTCCAATAAGGGATCATCTGACAACTTCGACCAAATGGAGACTTTTGTTGAACTTTTGATGCTGAAGCAGTAGCATAGCATCAGATTTCATCTATCTCTTATACTTTTTGATTTACAAGCCAAAAACAGTAGTCTGACCCCCCTGGTCTATTTTTAGTAACGGTGGCCATGTTTTTTGACGGATCAAAAATTGAAACACAAGTTTGGTGCAGGACACCCTAAGGATCATTTATACCAAGTTTCATTAAATTCTGTTCAGTAGTTTCTGAGGAGAAGATTTTTGAAAAATTGTTAACAGACGACGACAGACGACAGACGACGACGACAGACGCCAAGTGATGGTAATAGCTCACCTTCGGTCCAGGTGAGCTAATAAAAAGGAGGTAGTAAATTGTTTAACTGCAGTCCAAGAAAGTGTTTGGTATTTAAAAAAATCAGGTCCGAATTCTATCCCAATATTTTTAAAACCGTCCCTATCTGATGATCAATAAAAGTAACCTGACTGACTGATCAACTTCGATACAGGTATATGGTATGTGTGACATTGTACATATTTTATTTAGCACCCTACAGGTAGATAGATAAAAATATTAAAACAATAAACGTAACAATAAAAAAAATGAAAAGAAGTAAGCAAAATTTCCAACTGCAGTCAAAGAAATAGCGTTTTGGGAATTTAAAAAATACAGGTCCGAATCCATTATTATCAAATATTTTATAGGTTATGTAAAAAAAATTGCAAAAATTCACAGGACCGAAACGATTTTAACAGGCCAAAACCTGTCGGACTGGTGCTAATTTGTAGATTGCAACTGACAACCAGTTCACCTTTAACTACACAAAAAAAAACTTTGGAAAAGATATAGGCTCTAAATACAACAACAATGCTACACGTAGCCACGTTGAAGGGGTAACAAAGGATCAATGAACATTAAGGAGATGATACATGTAAAATGAATATGACTTGAATTGAAATGATAATGAGAAATATATTGGGGGTGGGGTGTAGGGTATTTACATTCACTATGTATGGTTTATTTTAATGTTAGGCAAAATGAAAAAAAAAACAGTACCAGTACGGGTAAATGAGCAAAACAGTGGTTCAATAATGTTTTAGTGAGTGACTGTGTTAGTTGGTGTTTACCTCCTCCTCTTTGTATATGTTTAATGAGAGTGACAAAAGGGACACTAGAAATTTGTTTCCCAACACGAAACACTGGGCAAAAATATAGACAAAATAGAGCACGTTCATCTATGTCTATAACGAAAACGTGAGAAATCAAAATCACGAAAGCATCCAAAAAAAGACCGTCGAAATCGTTGTACGAAAATAAACATATTGTCAGCATTCAGGTATTCAGTTATAGACTTCAATTTCCCAGGTCCCATTTCGATGGAAATGTTCAGGCAACTTTATGATATGATTCTGTATCAATATGAAACTAATTTGATTGTGATTGAAAGCAAGTTGGAAATAATTTGGTAACAAGTTGAAGCTAATTTGGAAAAGGAATAGGATGAGGGGTAATTTTGTTTTGGAAGATTTGGTTATGCTTTCGATTGAGATATTATAATAAGGTTATTATTTGGAAGCTAATTTGTCTGTGAATTTACATCATCTCCAAATCACTTTCAAATTGATAAGTTGAAAATGATTTGGAAAGGTGATTTGGTATAGGATTTTTTTTTAACCTTGGCTTATTTCTAACTGATAAATAGAGAGGACCATCGAAAAAATCCATCCTATTAATGGTTTGCTGGTAAGGCATATCATTGTCAAATTTCATAAAATTTGCTGACAAGAACCAGATCGAGTTATTTTACAAAAAAAGGTTTTTTGGGCTTTATTTGGACCCATAATTTTTTAAACAAAAAAACGGGGGATAGTTGAGGAAGGTCCGAAGTCTAGACTAACCGTTTAAAGGGGAAAAGCTGGCGAGTCGCCAAATTTCTCGAGTAAAAAACGCGTAAACAGGATCTTGATCGAATTTTTCTTTTGCATGACAAACCATGGCCATGAGTTATTCAACATTTTCCCTACTTTAAAAATTTGCTTTTTAAGTTTATCTTAACACAAGGATTTATGTAGCGGGACAAATAACTCTATTATTTAAAATAGATAGGTTTCGCATGGTCATTCACAGAATGACCAAATAATGGTACAATTTTCCAAAAGATACGTCGCGGTGATCTATGGCAGGAAAAATAAAGATAAGAAATACAGTAAGGTCTTCCTAAGGTCTTCCTTTTAGAAACACCCCGTGCGGGGCCCGGGTGGCGAATAGGCCCGCAGCAGAGCCTAACTTGTCGTAAGAGGCGACTAAGGGTCTTGGGATTCTGCCGTCGGGTCAGTGCTCAGCCCACAGAGTGACCAAGCGTGTAACCTAGGTGGCTGAATAGGTTGGCCCTCGTCCGCGGGGGTTGTCAGGTCTATAATACGGAAACCCTGACCGCCGACCATAGTGGGCCAACCTGTGTGGAGAGTGCCACGCTTCATGCACGTAAAAGACCCCTTTGTGGACCGCTAAGTAGTGCACCACATAGGCTTAATTTTCCGCCCCTACCCATCTCTCCCCTTTTCCTGTGGTTCTTCAAAATTTACCGGTCCTTTGTGTCTCATCCCCCCCATATTTCATTTATCATCATCATTTCATGTTAATTTTATCATCCTTTTCATGTTCATCGCCTGTAAATAACCTATATAGCGTTGCACGGGCGTAAAACACCAACTCACTCACTCACTCACTCCTTTTAGAAACGGAATGACGTTTATAACATGACGTCACTATGCAAATTTATTTTAGTTACAAAAAGCTTTTGAAGCTCCCGTTGTGCGAGAGCTAAATTGATTGAGAATGATGTCTTAAACCAGAAGACGTATAAGCTAGTCAAAAATCCGCATCCAATAACAGGGAATGCAAAATTTTAAATTCCTTTTTAGCTCACCTGGACCGAAGGTCCATGGGAGCTTATACCATCACTTGGCGTCCGTCGTCGTCGTCTGTCGTCGTCGTCTGTTCACAATTTTCAAACGTTAACTTGTCCAACACCATAAGTCCAATTGCAACCAAACTTGGTACAGTTGTTGAGTAGCATTGTGTACAAAACTATTGTTCGGATTTTTGATTCGTAAAAAAACATGGCCGCCATGGCTAGAAATAGAACAAAGGGGTAAATTGCAGTTTTTGGCTAATAACTCAAAAACAGTACCAGAAATCAAAATTCTGGCATACGGTAAAAGAAATCAGCACATCAAGATCAACCTGCCCAGAAATTTTTAAGAAGATCCAACAACCGATGTAGAAGTTATTGCCCTTTTTCTGGATTTCTTTCAAAATGTTTCACTTATTTAGCCCTATATCTTGAAAACTATACAAGATATTTCAAAAACTTAAATTACATATGATTAAGCACATCAAGATCTACATTTGATGTATTTAGGTCAAAGCTGTATGACCATTTCTTTTAGGAGTTATTATCCTTTTAAAAAACAACAAAATTTACCATTTTTCATTACTTTTCCCCTGAATTTCAAAGATTAACTTGTCTGACACGGTAAGACAAACTGCATCTTAACTTGGCACAGTTGTTCAATAGCTTATATGCTACAACTCTATCGTTCAGATTTTTTGATTCATGAAAAAACATGGCCGCTTTGGCTAAAAAAAGAACTTAGGGGTAAATAACATTTTTTTGCTAATAACTCTAAAATGGTTTCAGATATCGAAATTGTGCAAGAATCAAAAGTGATCAGCATATTAAGATTTACCTGTCCTGAAATGTCGAAAAAGATCTGACTGCTGATATTTTGTTCTTTTTCCTAATTTTTGCCAAATATGCACTTATTAAGCCCAATATCTTGCAAGCTATTAAACCAAGATATATCAGAAATTTAAGTATTCTTAGCTATCAAATGTTTTAAATGTAAAAATTTAGAAAAATATATATATATGACTTAAGGCATATTCTAATTATTGGCGTCCATTTTATCACGTCTATCAAAACAAAATGACAGAAGCGCGGGAACCTGTCATTCTAATTCTACCGAAAGAAGATCCCCCGAAAAGCGATGCATTGACAACCAAACAAAAAACTTGTACGATTAAGCAGACCAATTTATTCCTTGTAGTTCCTACATTTACTTTGTCCTCAGGAAACACATTTGTTTTTGTTATTTTTTTTTCTCTAGCCAGCTTTGTATTCGAAAATGAAAGTAGAAATTCTTTATAAGTGGCTTCTGCGAGGTCAAAAAACAAATAACTTACTTGTTTTGTTTGCAGGCCGTGTGCGTTCCTTTTTTTTCAAAATCATGCAATAACTTGCGTTTCTTGCTGTTATTTGTAGATAACAAGTTCTTGCTTTAATTAAAGTTTAGGCGCCATATATTTATTTCAAGTTATTTCAGAGTTTGGCTTTAGTGCCGTGTGGAGGTCGTAGAAAGCTTCCCCGTGCTTCAGTTGAATGCTCTCATATATTTTCGAATACTGGAATATGTGTTGGAAAGACACAGTTTACATATTTCCAAAATTTGACAACGTTTGGCTATTTCTTTTAAAATGATAAATTTTTCAGTTTGGTCATTGATGTAATATTTTTTTTGCTTGTTTTTTTTAACAAATCTCATATTTACCGGTTTTTCAAGTTTTCTACTCCTAGCGTGTCCGATGAAGGTTGATCCAGAAAAGCGCTTCACACGCAGTGAAATTTTGCATTGTGCATTTATCAAAATCATTTCAATATGTGGATCCTGTCTTTCTGGCACATATTCCATATTCTTTCGTTTTTAATATATAGAAGAAAGTTACCTTATCTGCGGGAGCTTATCAGGTTTAACCTGCATCATATTAGGTTCTCAAATTATTAAAAAAACGGGCTGATTTTTCACAACTGAATATTTTAGTCTAGCTTTTGGCGTGTTAAGCACAGCTGAACGAGGTAAAAGCAATGATCCTACAGGCCCAGTCACACTGTCACGTATCGACTTCCCCGTTTTACAACATTTTAAAACGTCACGTTTTAATGTAATTTATGGTCAAAGTTTTCGGTCTTCACCTTTAAATAGGTATATGCTACGTTTTACAAGGTTTCCTCACGTTTTACTACGTTTTACTAGTTATGGCAAGGTTTAACATCAGCTGTTTCATTAGGTTTCACTACGTTTTGCTACGTTTGTGGTACGTTTCGTCAGTCATTACTAGGCTTTCTCACGTTTTACAAGGTATATGTTACGTTTAAGTAAGTATTTATGCGGTTTTACTAGGTATGTACTACGTTTTACTACGTTTTACCACGTGCCACTACGCTATGAAGATTTATCTGCGAAAACCGCGTAATTTTCTCAAAATAAAAAAAATATATATATTCACCAGGAAGAGGTAGTGATTGCTTTGTTGTGATTTAATTCATATTTTAGTACATTTATATTAAATCTTCGCTCCAAAGACTAATGATCACTAATGGTATAGTATATTACCATTGTCTGTTCGTTCGTCTGTCTGTGAAATACAATTTTTTCTCAGTTTCCAAAATATAATAGATATGATATTTTGCATTTACTGTAGTACCAAATGGTGGATAATTTCAGGTTTCTAGCAAAACTGGTTTTACACAGGTTGAAAATGGATGAAAACTTCCTATCACAGTTGTCCAACTATAGGTCGTATAGGTTTTATATATCGACTTCAATCTTATCATATGGTATAATAGCGAGAAAACTCGCAAGCGGAGAGCTCTACGGCATTTGTTCCCGCGAAAAATTTGCCTAATGCTGATATTAATTTTTCATGGTCCGGAAAGGCTCTCAAATTTTTTCAGGAACGGAGTGAATTTGAAAATAATTACCCATTTTGCTAGTCGCATTCCAAAAATTATCTATTGAATAATGTAAAAAGAGAAAAAATATTCTGATGACGACGAGTTGCTACATTTTTTGTAGTAACCAAATTTTAATCGATTTTTCTTACTTTTCTATTTAATGTTCAATCGCCCCTAGGATCTCATCCCAAATTGAACGTTCTAGAAAATTAACCAAAACAAAAATAACTACGATGGTTTCAGATCTTATTTGACTGCATCGATTCGGAATCATTTTTTTTTATTGAACAGAATTATGCTATGCTCGCATTTAGGCACTGCCTATTTCATATTATGGTGTATATCTATTTTATACTTCTAGGTCATCTACTTTCTGTTAACCGAATACTAAAGTTTTGAACAGAAGCGGGATATCACTAGTGCGCATTAGCTTAAAAAATACTTGTTACAAATTGTGTATATTTGAAAGCTTTAAGACTTTCACGCAAAGTACTATTTCAGTCTTTTCCTCATTCCCTTTAAATAAGAGAAAATAATCGCCCTGTAATTTTATCTCAGTCATTTAATTCCAAAAATAATTT
Source organism: Arcuatula senhousia (assembly GCA_963971305.1). Taxonomy (NCBI): domain Eukaryota; kingdom Metazoa; phylum Mollusca; class Bivalvia; order Mytilida; family Mytilidae; genus Arcuatula; species Arcuatula senhousia. Next base: position 36,406,263 of record OZ020308.1, read on the forward strand.
GTAACAGAAAACTTGACAAATCGCTGCGATGAGTACAAGTGCAATAGAGATAGGCCAACTGCCTCTCTGAACCATGTGTCTTTCTTCTTAACCCTGGCGTCATTTTAACTACATTCACCCGGAACATAGCTTGGTCAACTCGCAAACAGTTTCTAAGGGAACAATATATCATCACGTCCCAGTTCCTCTAAAATTGTTCGTACATGCCGAACTAGGATGTCCTACTTTTCCAATGTCTCACCCAAATTAAACGCGTTTTTCTTATCCTCTGGTACCGGTTCTGGTGTTATTGATACAACCATAGCCTTATCTTGCAGAATACGCGTATACATGCTCATTCAGCAACGTCCCGTAATTTACCAATTTCATATTACTGTTTTCCTTTTAATGTGAAGATTTTTTTACAAAATAAGGGTGCAAAAATAGGCGAAATGAAAGAGTAAGCGTAATTAAACGTTATTATACCTACTAAAACGTGACAAAACGTGAAAAAAACTAGCGAAACGTATCATCAAACGTAAAAACGCGCAAAAACCTCATAAAACCTCGTGAAGCGTAGTAAATACCTTGGAAAACGTAGTAAAACCTGGTGGTGGGCATTCTGTTACGTTTTACTAAGTTTTCGTTACGCTTTCACTAGGTTTTAACACGTTTAAACGACGTTTTACCACGTTCTACCACGTGTCTGCTACGTTTATTTATTTAGCCGCGTTTCGCCACGTTTTTGTCGTTCAAACGATACAAACGGGGCACCCCACGTTTGCGTCCAGGTATCTCTACGTATGTACCCGGTTTCAACTACGTGTCGGTACGTTTCGTTACGTTTATAGCCGTTTCACTACGTTTTAGAAACGTAGTAAAACGGGGTGTCGAAACGTGACAGTGTGACTGGGGCTTACCACGAGTGAAAGATCATTGCCGGTTTTCAATGAGCGCGTGACTTTAAGTACTTATGTCCGCCGTCCTTTTTATGCACTGAAAAATTAGATGGCTTCATACCAAAATCTGAAAGATTTAAATAGCATTGCATTTCATTGGTCAACATAATCTATCAATAGCAGTGCCGATGTTTTTTATTGATTAATTGACCAGTGTGAGATTGATGCACGTGCTTGCATCAAAACCGGGTCATCTTAAACTGCATGCAGAGGGGAATTTAGGGAATAATCGGATTTTATCAACACGATACGTGATGAAGTAAACAAAGAAAACAATAAAAAAGTTACCGACAAATAAATAAAGTTTCTTGTGTATCCTTGCACACAAAGTAAACTTCTTTGTCACTTTCATGAACCAGACACCACGGCATCTGTCCAGAACTTAGACTTCAGCAAAATGATAAAATGTTGTGAATATTTTATAGGTAGCAGCTTCGTTTTCAGTAGGCTTTACGGGTAAAAGCGGCGGTATAAATGCTGGAGCAGGTTTTTCGTTTGGGACTTCCAATTCGGAGTCTTTAAGGCAGATGGTCGAAGAAACAGAAAAAGAGCAACGGGAATATTATATCGGTGGGAGTCCACCGTCCGGGGACTACTCAAAAGGATCGACAGAGTCTTTAAGAGAATGGGCGAGATCAGCATCAGAAAACCCCGCCCCAATACAGTACAAGATAGCTTCAATAGATTCAGTCTTGACAGCACAATATTTTTCGAATCCTACTGCAGGTATTTTTGTGTTGCATACATTACAAAATTAATATTGTACCACCACTTCAGCGATAGGGAAAGACCAATTGGTTTTTTGGACGGGGCTATGGTCAAGACAGAATAGCAAAATCAAAACAAAAGCTGTCAGAATAGTGCGTTGAATTGAAAGAAGGCAAGATTTTAAACATTCTGAAAATAAATGAGCCATCTAATGGGACATTAAAAGTACCCCACCACAATATTCATCAATAGTTAAATTTATTTATATACTGCATCTATATAGAAACAGAAAAGAACTGAATTATCTTTCTTAGACCAGACCTGTATTTTATTGTACTCAACAGCTGTGCAAAACATCATTCATCTTTTGAAGCCTTTTCATGTTATCATCCGAAAATAGATGGACAAACGGACAGACACCGAATGAAACTTAGAGTATAACGCAATACCCCGCCACTTTGTGTGGCAGGGGATACAAACAAGTTAAGAGTAAATTTAAGAATTTCTCTCTTCACCATTCCATTTCAAGGACATCTCCAATTGTATTTTTTGTTGGTTTCGACTCGAAACGTTTCAAAATGGTGAAAATATACCACTTTTTGTAAGAAAAGTATTATTATTTTTTTCAAAATATAGGGTCAAATATGTTCTGCTTTATATATTGAAGGTTTGTTTGAAAGAAGAAAGTGTCTCAGAAAAGCACTAATGACATATTGTATGGAAACTGTGACAGCAAAATACTGTGAACCTCTGTCGGACGCAACAGTGACTGGTGCTATAAAGTAAGTGATACCTTTTAACAGGATATTGAGCAACTGAACATGAGACATAAAACAAATCTGAACTTAAACTGCAATTAATTTTATGAGCTGTATGGCCATTTCGTAAATTTATCTCTCATGATCAAAACTTAAACCCAACCATAAGAATCACAATTTCAAAAAAGTGCAGGAAATTGTTTAAAAAACAAATCAAAAATATCCAGAACTATGCTCTGAGTTATTTCTTCATCTGGTTAAGATAATTACACCCTTCTCATGTCTATAGATAGATAATTAATAAATTATGTCTCGTGTCTTTTATAACTTCCATTACTTATATTAAAATTCTATACTTTCTGTTAACCTTTATTGTATTATTGTAAAAAATCAAAACAAATTTGATCATTAAAAGTAGAAACATCATCGAAAAAATTGAGCATATTAAAGATGTTAACCATCAATAACCGTTATAGTCTGTACGATAACATAATAGAAAATAAAGAGATGTGAAATAAGTGTACGCAACACAGCCCACAATCAAAGGGCAAGTCAGAAAAACCACCATGGACAACCGCCAGAAGCCTTCAACGAGGCCAGTAGGCCAGTTTGCCCATGGCCTTAATAAAATCCAGTCCTGAAATAGTCACAGAGAGACCCCCTTCCTAAAAAGGAACAGTTAACATAAAAAAGACAAGTACAAACAAAAACTTTGTCAAAGATTCCTGACTTAGGACAGGCACATATAAAATGTGGCTATTTTTTTGGACCCCCTATCTACTCTGTATATTCCTAGACAAAGGACAAAAACTAAACACACAATAAAAATCAAATCGATCGAAGTTCAATTCCTCAAAGACAACAAGAACATACTAAATGCGACAAAGGAACACTTTATAAAACCCGCTGTTACTGACAGCTAGCTCAGAATCATCAATCGACTGATTAATAAAAAATCAAACATATGGATTTTAAATCCGACACAACACTTCAAACCATAATGATTTGATGGAGTATCATCACACAAAACCGACATGATTATATTTTTTTTATAATGCAACAAATCACACATAAAACATGTTGCCTTCTATACAAGAATGTTTTATTAACCAAAAGCATGGGCCCACAAGGGGCATGATACAGAGCAATTAACACAATGTAATAACAATTGATATAAGTTACATAGGAAGTATATAATTATCACCTATATATTAGTATATTTATTTTCAATATATTTGGGGTCATTAAGATTATAATAAGTATATATGAAAGGTCAGATATATATGTGTTTAGTTAGTTATTGTTTTACACTCAAGCAGCACGATTTCGGCTATATCCGGGAGATGAACTTGAGAGTGGTGATACAATGAACATGAAATGATGATGAAGTGGATGAAATTGGGACACAAGGCCAATCGGGTATGAGAGTTTTGACTGCCACTGGAAAAAGGAGTAATGGGTAGGGAAGGGAAATTTAGCCTCCTTCATGGGGATCCCACGGGTCCTACTCTTACCGAAACCTGCAGCAGGGTTCTATAACGAGGAACGTGACATTTTTCCCAACACGATGCACCACTATGGTTTGCGGTCAGGTTTTCTGCATCATAGCCTGACGACCCCGGCATTTATTGTGACAGGGCTGCCCCATTCAACCACCTGGGGCACACATCCCAGTCGCTTTGTGGGCAAAGCGGCCTGACCCGATTTCAGGTTTCTGAGCGCTCTTTAGTGGACTTTTACCGACAAACTTAGCGCTGCTGCGGGCCTATTTGCCACCCGGAACCCGCACGGGGGTATGTGTTTTTGAAAGCGAAAACCAGTCAGAGTTTGCTTTTTACATATAATAAACAGTGTTTATTCAAATACATTAAGGACATATACCACTGCTAGACGGAAAAAAAATCACTGAACTAAAAGATAACTTAATAACCTCTTTGGGTGTTCTATATTCTAACGACGTCTTCATTGTCTTTGCAGTAATTTGTTTAAGTAAAGTTAACATCGTGTCAAGTAGAATGAAGAAACAATACACTTAACACTTTTTAATGTACTTCATAAAATTGAATATTAACCCCAACACCGCTGAAAATAAATAAGCCATTTGTTAAAAAGAAATAACAAGTAAATTAAGTTCCATCAAACTTTTTATATAGCTGTACAAGTTGGAGTTATATCACAGATAAGAAAATGAGGAAAAGAGCATTTGCAAGTTTTATTTTGACAAGTATCTAACGACCGTGATGAAAAATTATAACGCAAGCTGGAATTGACAAAACTTTCTTGACAACAACTGAATTTACTGGACGCTTAAAGACATAGAACCTATCAATTTCGCAATTTTTTACATTGAATAAAAAGTACATATATTAAAAATATACTATCTAAAACTTTCCTTTACCAACATAAAAACTCAATGTTTTGCAGTTTTCTATAAAATAATCTTATTTTAATTATTCGCTTTGATTAAGTATTGTCCATCATAAATATTTACATTTGGTAAACTGGGTACTGTTAAACTGAGAAACGAAATGTAACCAAACGAGGCGAAGAGAAAACGAAATCGGTAAATTAAGAAAAAACGACTGGTGTCGGCTAAAATCGATTCAATTTTCCTTTTTACCAGTTTCGCTTGAATTCGTTCCTTTCTTAATACAGATTTCGGTTGTTAATTTTACTGTTTACGTTTCCTTCTTTACCGATATTGTTTTTGTGCAGCTCCGTTTCGTTTGGTTACTTTTTGTTTCTCAGTTTACCAGTACCCGCAAGTGTTTACATTCTATAATTAGGTTGTCCTCTTTTTTGACACTGCGTTTTTTTCATCAGTTTTCCGTCGAAAAGAATACTTTCTGGCAGTTTTTTAAAAAAATTAACAGTTTCTTCAAAGGTTTTACAAGGTATTCTTCAAATAGTGTGAATTTTACTATTTAAAAAAAAATGCCAAAATGAAAGGTTCTATGTCTTTAAAGTGTTTTGTATAATTTAAGACATACATTTTAAATTTGGTATATGATATCTGCAGTCAATCAAGTAAATTGACTTGTCGTCTCCAGTATTCACTGGACACCTCTGGATCGGTTATGAAGAGCAACTACTGGAATTGAACTTGACAAAAAAAAAAAAAAAAAAAATAGATTTTCAGCATGTTCAGTGTCAACACAAAATGTCATGTACTGTGGATTCATTTATTTTCGTGGGTACCAATTTTCGTGGTTTAATGAGATGGGTTCAGTTCTTGGATTATTTATTTGGTGTCTCTGAAGTCTGCAGCATACAAACAATGCTTAATTTCCTTGTTGTTAGATATCAAATTTTGTATATTAAGACCATCAACGAATGTCACAAAAATTGATACCCAACGAAAAATAATGACACCACATAAGTTTATGTCCGATAATTTTTTTTTTAGTTTTGCTAGTGCCTTTAACAATATTGTTACTCTCAGTCAATGTCAATGTTTTGTTATAGATATGGTGATTTTATAACACTAAAACATACGAAGACCGGCCGATACCTGGCATTGTCAGAGGACTATGGTGTTATACCAGGAAACACGATACAACCTCTTAAGTCAGGTAAATGTACATTAAAAAACACGTTAATTTTCGGGAAATTCAAATTTTCAATGTACAGTACAACTATTGATGTCGAAAAAGCCACAAAACATGGATAAACCAATATATAAAGGTTTCAAAACTGTAAGTTGAGGTTGGAGTTTCATCACATCAGAAACTGATGAAAAGAGCATTTGCAAGTTTCACTTTGACAAGTATCTCATCATTTTAGTTTTGAAAAAAGCAGAGGACATCCAAAGGTCAAAAGTCCGAGAGGGCAAAGACAAAACCATTAAACACCAACGAAAACAGGGCGCAGAAAAAAACATACATAATACGCAAAATTATAAGAAAAGTAATCAACAATGCGAACTTTATCGTAACGAGAGTGAACTCAGGTACTCCTAAAGAGTAAGCAGGGCCTGCTTGCTATAAGACACCTGTCGCGTTGCCAATAGTCAGAGTGTCGAATCCGGTCAAGGAAGACAAACAAAACCCTATATCAAACCAAAATCTGCACTCATCTGAGAGACAGAAATCCCATATTGTCAACTAGCGCAAGATGTTTTCCATGAATTTTTGAGTGAAGACAACTGAGAAGAAACATAACCCAGTGTTAGCAATTTTTAAGTCATATGTGTCGATCTGCCAAGGAAATCGATTTAAGTCCCACAAACTCTGAATTAACAAATTAATTGTGATACATAAGCTGGAGCAGACGGCATGTTGCTACACAAAAAGGGAAAGTTGACGATTGGAAAGTTGAAGTCATCTCGTTTGTCATAGAACTGTATTCAAAGTTTTCCTTGGGAGTTTATTTTGAGATGTAAATCTAAATATGAAGCAGACTTTCTAGAATCTGCTGTGTCCTTAAACTCATGTTCCGGAGAATATATACTAGCCACAAAAAGAAACGATACAAACACTTTTTTTGTAATTCATTTTTATGATAATGAAATGATTTCATCAATTTTTTTCTTATGTAATTATTTGTGGTTTAAAGCATCTTCCAAGCAGACCTTAGGTTTTTTAACGACAAATAACGCCATTTTGAGGGCAGCTTCAAAATGCTTAAAATCTTGATTTCCAGGACCGTTTTAAGTTTAAATTTTACCAAAGTTCATTAAATGGGATATTGTCAAAATGTAAACAAAAGGTGTTTAAAGTTCAAAACGAAAAATGTCTAATTCCGATGCCACGACTACGCCAAAATGAACGAGAAAGAGCTGTTGGAATGGTGAAAGCAGCAATGCGTTACAAAGACTTTGCAAACCTATTTGGATGCTCAAAGCTGACCATAATAATATTGATGAACCGTTTTAGACAAACAGGTAGCACAGTTGACCGTCCTCGTAGTGGGCGTCCACGTGAAACGACGCAACGTCAAGATCGACGTATTCAGCTGATCCATCATCGTAACATATTTGTTCCGGCAACAATCACTGCCAGCCACACACCTGGACGACATAATCCTAGGATTTCTCCACAAACCTTTCGAAACAGGCTCAGAGAGGCAAATCTTCGCATAAGAAGACCACTCGTTGGAGCTATGCTGACCCCTCGTCATCGCCGGGAAAGACTCAGATGGGCAAATGCACGGTTATACTGGAATCGGATAAGGTAGCAACACGTTATTTTCAGTAAGGAGTAGCGTTTTTTGCTCAGCAGAAGCGATAGGCGTACATGAGTTTACAGTAGGCAAAGTGAACGATATGCTGACGCATGCGTGCACGAGTGTAACCGTTTTGGTGGAGGTGGAGTTATGGAATTGGCTTGATTAACACACTGTGGTCGCACAGAATGATTCAATATTTTGTACTAGCAGTACTGTTATTTAAATGAGATCTATTGTTAAATGAGAATCAGTTTTGGGCTATTCACGTGATTTAAAAAGAACACATGGTCAAATTGTACTTTCATATTTAAAATGGATTATATTTTTTCTCATGGTAAGTTTTTTATGTAAAGCAGTTTTGAATTATCAATCATTGAATTCGATTTTTCATGCACACAACTAGATTAATATCTAATAAAAAGATACATTCGTGGGAGTAATCATAAACTACATGTACATACACTCTACACATACATAATTTGCTTTAGGTATAAATTGACACCATAGCATTTTTTTGTACATCATCAAGCTTGACCGAAACAGAACTTAAAAGAAATTTCGTTTCGGTTTTAAACATATTCAAGAGATTGGAGACAGTTAATTTCTTTTTTTGATATTTTGTTATATTCCTGTTTTTCCATACGGTCCATTTTGGCTGTTATTAAAATAGTATTAATTATAAATGGATTGTTTACTTCTTTGATACCAAAAATAATATTCTCAACTGAATGGTCTATGTGGCCCATACCCGCCAATGTGGAATAGTTATTTATTCTATTAAAAACTTCTTCCCAAAAAGAGTTTACTATTTGGCAATTAACAAAAAGATGCAATAGATTTTCATTATTATTACAAAAATGACATCGTCCATCGGACTTATTCATTTTTTGTAGCAATTCTTCTGTATAAACTGCGTTATGTAAAAGTTTCCATTGCAGCTGTTTCGATTTTCTGCTGCTAAAGTTTATATATATATATATTCTTCCAAATCATGTCCAAATTTAGATTGTTAAATGTTGCATCCCATTTTGCTTGGCAGTTCGGGATTGAATTATTTTTATAAAAGAATTGTATATCCTTTTATCGCAGTTTATTAACATCTATATTTGACCCGTTCTTTGTGAATTTTAATAATTTGAAATCAAAATTTTCTTTCTGTTTTATAATGTTTGGATGTTCATCGGATTTTAATAAATCTACATATTCTTTACCGAACGCTTTCTTCAGTCTTGTGTACTGCGATATCTAATCCCTTTTATCCCTAAGGTTATTGAAAATCACAGTAGAATCTATGAAAGAACTAAGGTTATTATCCCAAATGTCTTTCACCTTTTTGAATCCGCTTTTGGCAAAGTTTTCATAGAAAAGTGCTTTGCCATTAAACTTAAGCTTATTGTTGCCAAATTAATTTGATTCAAGGAGTTCGGATTTGGTAATGCGTTCCTGGTTGTTAAGAAATTCCACCCAGGAACGCATGAGATTTCTATAATATGTGGATGGGTGTGCTCTGTTAAGTACATCTGTACTGGAACACGTACACATGAAGTATTCCGAATCAAATTTTTCGTCTAGTCCCATCAAAAAATATTTCCCGATAGCGTTCCATTTGTCAAGCTCAGAGTGTAACACCAAGTAGATATTTTTCACATGTTTCGCTTTTATGAATTCTTTCAAATTCACCATTCCCATCCCACCATTTTCCTTTGGTAGACAACAAACACGTCTTGCGACTTGGTTTGTTTTATCGTCCCAAAGAAATGACCACATAATGTCATTTATTTGTTTTTTCATATTTATCCGGTATACCTCGCATTTCATTTTCAAATACAATAGTAGATAAGACATAGGACTTGATGATTAGCACATTTCCATCATACGTTAAATCTCTAGATTTCCACACTCCCATCGAGTTTTTAATTTTATTAATTTTTTCTAGCCATATATGGTCTAAATTTACTCCATAGCCATGCATAACGCCTAACGCTTTAACTGGTCGCACAGAACTTAAATTTGTCGAAGGCAGACTTACAGAAATTCGTCATGGAGATGAAATCTTAGCGCTCATTGTTCAGCCATTTATTCAAAGGCACGGAAACCGGCATTCATTTAAACAAGACAATGCTCGTTGTCATGTTGCTCGGGTCTGTTTGGCTTTCCTTCAGCTACAAAACATTGATCTTCTTCCTTCGCCTGCTCTTTCACCTGATGTGTCTCTAATCGAACAAATATGGAATGAACTTGATAGACGGATAAGGAGACGTATTCCACAGCTGGAATCAATAGCTCAGCTACGAATAGCACTCGCAGAGTCACAGAAGAATGGGACAACATCCCAGAAGCAATAATGCAACGTTTTATTGCCCTTATGTGCCGAAGGGTTATCCAAGAGTGAACATACCCGATATTGACTTTCACCTTATGTTTTCATTTTAAAACTTGTTGTAAATTGACCTCGTGCAATATTGTTTTTGATTGAATCCCTGTTATCATTGTTAAATTTCATACTTTTAATGTAAAATATTAATAAAATTGTTGATATTTATGTGTATTGTGTTTAATCGATCTGAAAATTAAATTTAATTACTGGTATCGTTTAAATTTAATCAATAGTATTGTTTCTTTTTGTGGCTTGTATGTGAGATTAAGAAGGTCACCAAATCGATAATTGTTCCGTAATAGGAATTCATTAACATCCATGATAGTTACATGAGGGGCTAGTCTACGATCTTTTTTGTATAGGAGTGAGGGTTAGAAGTCTGTTTTATATGAATGGAGAAACTAATCATCAAGCAAATGTGCAACATTAAAATTTGAAAAAACTTGAAAACAAAATTTAATGAAGATTTAATACGGTACATGGCGTTCAATTTTACGTTTTTCAGTTTGCACATACATTTATCCTGGGCATCAAGATGTGCCAATACGTAGAAATGTTTCCTACAATTTATTTTCAAATTGCCAAGCGTTTTAAAGTGAGCTGTGTCGCACTGAAAAGGAATAAGAGACAGGTTTTGTGAATATATCTAAAGATGAAGAACTTCAACTCTAATTGTTGATATTTCCTCAAATGAGTTATCTCAAAATCTCAAAAAGTACCACTTACTACTGCATACTAGTAATACAAACCAAACAAAACCGTGATTTCAGTACGTTCCAAAAGATATCTAAAACCTTGTACACCGTGACAAAACCTAGTTATAGGTATAAGACCGTGGTAAATTCGTCACCCAATCTAGAGACACCTACCGAAACGCTTCAAAGGTTAAACTGCATGACTATTTGTAGTATATGTAAAACGTAACAAGTGTTACCACCTGAGGTTACCGCCAACCGCATTGCTTGGTACAACGTTAACACCAGATGACAAAAACTTTCATTGATAGGTGTGACTTTAATACAAGTTAAAATGAGGATTTCGAAACATGAAAGAGTGACCGGCCAGGGTGTTGTTATTTGTATGCTTATCAATAACTTTTGCCTTCAACCTTGAGTTTTGGTATGAACATATATTAAGAACGCCAAATAAACTGGTGATTTTTATTCAAAAATCGTAATAAATTCAATGTCTCAGGTTTTTAGCTAACCTGACCCGAAGGGTCATGTGAGCTATTGTCATCACTTGGCGTCCGTCGTCCGTCCGTCGTCCGTAAACTTTTTAAAACGTTAACTCCTCTGACACCATAAGTCCAATTGCAACCAAACTTGGTATGATTGTTTATTAGCATTCGGTGCTTAGAACTGATGTGGGGATTTTTGATTCGTCGTAAAACATGGCCGCCATGGCTAAAAATAGAACATAGGGGTAAAATGCAGTTTTTTGCAAATAACTCAAAAACGGCTACAGATATCAAAATTCTGGCAAGGATAAAAGTGATCAGCACCTCAAGATCTACCTACCCTGAAATTTGGAAGAAAATCCAACAACCCATGTAGGAGTTATTGCCCTTTTTGTGGATTTTTTGCAAATTGTGCACCTGTTTAGCTCAATATCTTGAAAACTATACTAGATATTTGAGAAATTTAAATTGCATATTGTTAAGCACATCAAGATCTACATAATATGTAATAAGGTCAACGTTGTAGGACCTTTCCTTATAGGAGTTATTGCCCTTAGAGCGTCAAAATTTAGCATTTTAACAGCATTTCCTTATTACATTGAAAACGTTAACTCCTCTGACACTTTAAGTCCAAATGGAACAAAACTTTGTATAGTTGTTTATTAGCATTAGGTGTACAGAACTGATGTGGGGATTTTTGATTGGCGTCAAACATGGCCACTGTGGCTAAAAATAGAACATAGGGGTAAATGACAGTTTTTTGCAAATAACTCTAAAACAGTGACAGATTTCAAAATTTTGAATGGAAACAAAAGTGATTATTCTCAAGATCTACCTACCCTGAAATTTTGAAGAAAATCCAACAACCCATGTAGGAGTTATTGCCCTTTTTGTGGATTTTTTGCAAATTGTGCACCTGTTTAGCTCAATATCTTGAAAACTATACTAGATATTTGAGAAATTTAAATTGCATATTGTTAAGCACATCAAGATCTACATAATATGTAATACGGTCAACGTTGTAGGACCTTTCCTTTTAGGAGTTATTGCCCTTAGAACGTCAAAATTTAGCATTTTAACAGCATTTCCTTATTACATTGAAAACGTTAACTCCTCTGACACTTTAAGTCCAAATGGAACCAAACTTGGTATAGTTGTTTATTAGCATTAGGTGTACAGAACTGATGTGGGGATTTTTGATTGGCGTCAAACATGGCCACTGTGGCTAAAAATAGAACATAGGGGTAAATGACAGTTTTTTGCAAATAACTCTAAAACAGTGACAGATTTCAAAATTTTGAATGGAAACAAAAGTGATTATTCTCAAGATCTACCTACCCTGAAATTTTGAAGAAAATCCAACAACCCATGTAGGAGTTATTGCCCTTTTTGTGGAATTTTTGCAAATTTTGCACCTGTTTAGCTCAATATCTTGAAAACTATACTAGATATTTGAGAAATTTAAATTGCATATTGTTAAGCACATCAAGATCTACAAAATATGTAATAGGGTCAACGTTGTTCGACCTTTCCTTTTAGGAGTTATTGCCCTTAGAACGTCAAAATTTAGCATTTTAACAGCATTTCCTCATTACATTGAAAACGTTAACTCCTCTGACTTTAAGTCCAAATGGAACCAAACTTGGTATTGTGGTTTATTAGCATTAGGTGTATAGAACAGATGTGGGGATTTTTGATTGGTCGTAAAACATGGCCGCTGTGGCTAAAAATAGAACATAGGGGTAAATGGCAGTTTTTTTGCAAATAACTCTAAAACGGTGACAGATTTTAAAATTTTGATTGGGGAACAAAAGTGATCAGCACCTCAAGATCTACCAGCTCTGAAATTTTGAAGAAAATCCAACGACCCATGTAGGAGTTGTTGCCCTTTTTGTGTTTTTTTTGCAAATTTTGCACCTGTTTAGCTCAATATCTTGAACACTATACAAGATATTGGAGAAATTTAAATTGCATATTGTTAAGCGCATCAAGATCTACAAAATTTGTAACAGGGTCAACGTTGTAGGACCTTTCCTATGAGGAGTTATTGCCCTTGGAACATCAAAATTGAGCATTTTAACTGCATTTCCTTATATTGAAAATGTTATCTCCTCTGACACTTTAAGTCCAAATGTAACCAAACTTGGTATTATTGTTTATTATTTTTAGCTCACCTGGACCAAAGGTCCATGTGAGCTATTGCCATCACTTGGCGTCCGTCGTCGTCGTCGTCGTCGTCGTCGTCCGTTAACAATTTTTCAAAAATCTTCTCCTCTGAAACTACTGAACAGAATTGAATGAAACTTGGTATGATTGATCCTTAGGGTGTCCTGCACCAAACTTGTGTTTCGATTTTTGATCTGTCAAAAAACATGGCCGCCGTTACTAAAAATAGACTAGGGGGGTCAGACTACTGTTTTTGGCTTATAAGTCAAAAAGTATAAGAGATGGAGGAAATCTGAGGCCACGCTACTGATTCAGCATCAAAAGCTCTACAAAAGTCCCCATTTGGTCAAAGTTGTCAGATGACCCCTTATAGGGGTTACGGCCCCTTAAAGGTGAAAAATAGCATTTTTTCATGTTTTTGGCCTACAGAATGAAAACTATTGCAGATAGAGATTAGCTGTTGCTTGCTTAAATGTTAAGCTCATTTAGCTCTACGAAAGTCTCCATAGGGTCGAAGTTGTCAGATGACCCCTTATAGGGGTTACGGCCCCTTAAAGGTGAAAAATAGCCATTTTTCATGTTTTTGGCCTGTACAGAATGAAAACTATTGCAGATAGAGATTAGCTGTTGCTTGCTTAAATGTTAAGCTCATTTAGCTCTACGAAAGTTTCCATAGGGTGGAAGTTGTCAGATGACTCCTTATAGGGGTTACGGCCCCTTAAAGGTGAAAAACAGCCATTTTTCATGTTTTTGGCCTACAGAATGAAAACTATTGCAGATAGAGATTAGCTGTTGCTTGCTTAAATGTTAAGCTCATTTAGCTCTACAAAAGTCTCCATAGGGTCGAAGTTGTCAGATGACCCCTTATAGGGGTTACGGCCCCTGAAAAATAGCGTTTTTTCATGTTTTTGTCCTACAGAATGGAAACTATTGCACATAGAGATTAGCTGTTGCTTGCTTAAATGTTCAGCTCATTTAGCTCTACAAAATTCTCCATAGGGTCTAAGTTGTCAGATGACCCCTTATAGGGGTTACGGCCATTGAAAAATAGCTATTTCCATGTTTTTGTCCTACAGAATGAAAACTATTGCAGATAGAGATTAGCTGTTGCTTGCTTAAATGTTCAGCTCATTTAGCTCTACAAAAGTCTCCATAGGGTCGAAGTTGTCAGATGATTCCTCATAGGGGTTATGGCCCCTTATAGGTGAAAAATGGTGTTTTTGGCTTATAGAATGAAAACTATTGCAGGTAGAGAAAAACTGTTGCTTGCTTAAATGTTCAGCTCATTTAGCTCTACAAAAGTATAGGGTCAACATCAAGACCAGGTGAGCGATTCAGGCTCCTGGGAGCCTCTTGTTAGGTGTATAGAACCGTTGTGGGGATTTTTGATTGGTTGTAAAACAGGGCCGCTGTGGCTAAAAATAGAACATTAGGTTAAACTGCATTTTTTTGCAAATAACTCAAAAAGGGTGACAGATTTTTAGATTTTGATTGAGAACAAAAGTGATCAGCACCTTTAGATCCACCATATTGTCAGATGACCCCCTTATTAATCTTATGACCCTTTCAACGTTGAATAGATTTTGCCTTATAACCTTTACTTCAGGCACATATGTCAGGTGAGCGATTCAGGCTCCTGGGAGCCTCTTGTTGTTATGTGCGTCCTGTAGGGACTGATCCTAACCCGCTCCTCTGATAAAGTACGCATTTTGCCAAGTTTAATCATAAGCAATGGAATCCAAACTACTATATAAGTTGAAGATGGGAGTACATCACATCTACTTAATATTTTTTTACAGTTCCACAGATGTCAAATTATGATGCGTTGTTCCAAATAACTCCCCTGGACACTGAGAAATATGGTTATGACTTACACTACGGAGAAGTATTCAACTTAAAAAGTAAAAAGGTATGCAATGTTCTAATAATATCCCCCAAACACTACATTACTTTAATGGTCTGGGAGATATATTGTTATAACTTTAGGGTTTAAAAAATTCCGGTCAGTATGCGTACGTTTTTGAGACAGTTCTGTGTTGGGCATCCGACTAGTTTTTATAAGCGGCCGTCTCCTTGGTGAAATCACTTTCTGCATTTCACTTTTTAATTGAATAGATGTTTTACATTTTAAAAAGATGATAGGAATTTCCTTTTTATTTCTGCAAGTTTTCAATTTAAAAAAAGTTGTGTGCAATCTCTTCATTGGCCATTGAATAAACTAAAGTTGACATAGTTATATACAATAGTTTAAAATATTTTGATTGTTTAATTATATTTTTTTCAGTGATGCATTTGGTCGATAACTTGCTAGATTTCTGTTTTCCCTTTATGAGCCCCCGTTACACTGAACCACTACCTTACTACGATCTTGATTTTTTTTTCTAAATCGTAAAACATCGTAGTATTGTCGTCCTGTGGTCACAGAGGTCGTGGGTGACTACGACTGAGCAAAGTAAATTTCTTTCACGTTCAAAACATTCGAGTGCGGTCCTTGTCAAAATAGAGTGTACTTACATCGTGGTGAAATCGTGATGAGATTGCAGAACAGTCGGCATAAGTCGTATCAATGTATTTGCACAATCATGGTTAGGTTATTCCTACATTTTAATCGACAGCTGATCCCTCTACTCTAGCGCTACGTTCTCGTTACGATTATACCACGGTTATAGGACGACCTTTATGATCATACGACGATAATACTACATTACTACGACGCTATTGTACCATGGGTCTGGTAAGAACGAACCTACAACGATTTTCATTGTCTTAGGGACGGACCATTTAACTTGAAAGGGAAAAAATCATTTTTCAAAATATTAATTTAGGAAAAATCCCGTCCAGTTAAATGGTCTGTCCCTAAATATCAATTTGCCTAACCTTATATCCATTGGCAGTAGATGCCTCCCCTTGATTTCAGTTTTGAAACCTAAGCTTAAAAATAACAAAACAAATGCATATTGTGAAAAAAAAAACACGTACAATCAATAAGTCTAGATTTGGATGTTCCTAACGTCACTAGTACATGTACATGAATCGGCGTTTGGGTCTAGGAATTATTAATTTATTTATTGTGTGTATACATGAATTATAAAAATGAACCTCACTATATTCAAATTTCACTATTTCCTCGTGAAACGAGGGTCAGAATTTGTTATATGCACACAATAATAAGTAAAATTTTAGACCCGATCGCCTGTATGTACATGTTTCTCTGAGAATTATATGATACTAAGGGACCGACCATCTAACTTTAAGTCGGGGCCTTGTTTTTTTCCTAAAAAAATGTGGGTCGGATTTTAATGAAAAAAAAATGACAACCTAAGTGAGGACAAAATATTTTTAAGAGTGAAGTTGATATTAAAAATGTTAATATTAAAAAAAAAACAATTGTCGTGACACCACAACAACCCAAAAACAACAACAACTATCCCTTTTTATGTATACTGTAGACCCTTTGTAACTATCTCGTGTTTGAATTTTCATTTTTTTTAAAAAGCGTTCAATAGTGATTGGGTGGAGTAATTCATACAGCCTTTTTGCCAAAGATGCCACTCTGTCGATCAAGCAGACAAAGCATTCATCAATTTGAAAATGGATCGCCTCTCACATGATAATATGTATTTTATGTATCGTAGTTGTGTTGACCTTGCACATGTCTTGCAAACATAATCATACGAAATGACCTGTGATAATGAATGAGTAGGCAAGAGAAGAACCCATTTGTGACCCAGGATGGGTAGCGATCGGTCTTGTCTGACTTTAAATTCACAATTGGTCAACCCCTAACGTTATTTTTTGTAATATGTTGTGCTATTTCTTCCTTGTTGGTTAGTAGGTTTTGTTAGCTTTCGCCTCTAAACATGTTTGGTAGTTCCTTTTCAACTATACATAATGTTTAATACTGCATTTTTACTGTATACCTTTGTTTCAACATAGGTTATATCAGATTAAAAATATATATTTATATCCTCCATTGTAACGATTGTTCCATCTAAAAAGCTGTCCCTCTGCAAATACAACATGTACTTATGTTCAAGGCGTAGATGTGTTTTAAATAGCGTTGTTGACCGAGTGGTTCAGGTCGCTGGACTTAGTGCAGGTGGTATTGCTATTGATGTTAAAAGAAGAGGGGTTCGATTCCCGCTCAGGGTGCGAACAACGATTCAAATTTGTTTCAGCTTTTAAGAGTTGATGTCAATACATGTATTAAGACTTACTGTGAATTCCTTTTTATTCGTGGGGTACCAATTTTCGTGGGTAGGCTGATCCACGAATTTAGGAACTCAACGAAATAATAACTTGTTGGAATTGCCCTTTTATGGTAAAAACCTTGGATTAGATCTACATTGTAGACCGTTGCTACATAAATGTAGCCATTAAAGTTCATTTTAATTGTTTTTCAAGCTATTTGGGAACAGACATACCTTGCATATTAGCAATCATTAAATATATCTTAGAAAAGTTTTTGTAATGTTTATTTGGCAAAACTCAAACGAATGTTTTGTTGTAAAGTGTTCATTTTCACAATTCTTATACACTGAATATGTACATTGGGAAAAAATACAAGTATATAAAACATATCAATTGAAATATTTCTAAAATTGTTGAAATCATAAGCATGTCCTGTCACCTGAAGCCATAAACAGTTTCCAAACCGTTATACAAACACCCGTAGGATAATTTTAACAATGTTAATCTCTATCACCACCATAAATAAATTAAGTCTTGCCTGGTGTTTTTCACACCTTTACAGCTTAATTAATAAGATAATCAAGGTCTTTTACACATTAATCATTGGCAATTCGATAATGAGGACGAAAACTAACTGGCATATGTTTATTTAAGAATAAAAAGTTAAAATCAATGTACAAATTAAATGCTCACTTTAATGTGCTGAAATTGTATACAGATCAACAAATACAAATATTTTTTTCTTCAAAATAAAAAATCCACGAATTTATGAATCCACGAACTATCAAAATGTGTTTAAACCACGAAAATTGATACCCACGAATTTAAGTACTTTCACAGTATATAAAATATTGGTCCACATTTGCATCGTCAAGTGTGATCCTCTCACGGCTAGTAAAAGGTATTATTTTGTTCATAAAAAAGTAATCAAGTTATTCATCGTAGTGCTGAACTTTGATGGGTGTACATATAAACTGCAAAGGAGCAAAGAAGCACCAATGAGGCATTCAAGTGTCAAAAGTCCGAAAGGGCAACGACGAGACCGTTCAACAGGAACAAAAACAGCACGAACAGCACGAAGATATACATAACACTTAATCAACTGAATGGAAATCAACAACTAATGCAAACTCAAGTCGTAACAAAAGTGAACTCAGGTGCTCCGGAAGAGTAAGCGCACTCATTTGAGAGATAGAAATCCCATATTTGTCTAACAGTGCACGGTGTCTAAAATTTCTAGAGTGAAGACAGCAACCGTGGAGCAACATAACCCTGTTTCAGCAATTTCGGCGTCAAACGTGAAGCTCTGTCAGGGAAATCAATGTAATTCCAGCAAGCTTTGGAGTAACGAATCAACTGTGATACGAAGACTCAATAGGCAAGAGCTGACGGAATGCAGACGTCAAGCTAACTTCAGGTTCACCTGTTACTGGTCACGCGACTGCTTTGAGCAGACGTGCGACTGGTTCCAAGTTAACTTGAAAGCAGTTATTATTCAATGTCTGCTGCGTAATAATGACAGGTCTTCTTGAAAGACTGAATGTAAAAAGACAAAGTTTATGTTCTATCACCTAAACTGTGTTTATTTTTATTATGATAAACAGATGTTATATTAAATTAAAGCTTTGCATTTTAAAACAGAGTTCGGGTACAGCAGAATTGTTGCAATAACTGGTCTGGATGAAACAGTCATGTGCACGATTTTCTGACTGGTTATGATATGACTAGTCATAGAAAAGCTGTCGCAAGTCTGCTTTCACCAGTCATGAGTAAAAAACTAATTATGATGTCTGCTATAGCAGTCACATAGTTAACTTTATGTTAACTTCCATACAGGCTATGCGTGCACCTATCTGTATGATGGGATCATATAAGTATTGACTTGCACGATTTTTGCATTCTAGTTATACATGTAATTTATACAAAATAATAACATGTACACGACATAAAACTGAATTGCATAATATTGTTGCTTGTTTCTTTTTGTTATTCGTCACTTTTCTTAGGGAGAAGATTTCCATATGGGTAAACCGACGATTCTGAGCGATAAAAATTACTATTACTCTAGACTATTTGATATAATGGCTGGTACTCATAGTGATGTGTAAGTAAAAAAGTTCTTAAACCTTAGATATTCAGTAAATGAATAATGGTATGTTTACTTTTTGAACATTTGATTATGAGATATTGGGGGGGCATAGAAAATAAAAATTGGGTTTACTTAACAATTCTCATTACGGTTTGGATGTTATTTGTGTTTTAGTGTGTGTGGTGTTTAGCTTACTTGTCCGGAAGGGTAATGTGAGCTTTTGCAATCGCTTGGCGTACGACGTTTGTTGTCTGTCGTCTGTTAACTTTTTCGTAACTTATCTGATACCACAAGTCCAACTGCAACCAAACTTGGTATAGTTTAATTGGTAATTTGCATGCATTAAAGTGTAAAGACGGCACTTTTCTTAACACGCATCTGTTGATAAACATTCGGAGCTAAAATTGGCATTATTCACAGGCGGGATCAGCAGAGTGGTGTTCATTAGAGATGTGCAAAATAAATCCGTGAAAAAATCCGGGTTATAAAATGTTGAATGTCGGGCAGCGGGTAGGCGGGAAGAAATTTTTGTTAGTTTTTTTTCTCAGCAACCACTTATCACAGTCACTTGAAATTTTGTACATAGTATCAGGATGGACTCTCTTTACTTGAGATTTTATTTTAGGCACACAATAATAAGTAAAATTTTAGACCCAATCGCCTGTGTGTACATGTTTCTCTGAGAAACTTTTTTTTACTTTAATATAGAACTTGAAAACTATGCATGTTTATCTTGCTCACATTCAGTGATACGCAACTAATTTTTGATTTGTATGCTTAAATTTTCAACCAAATCGTCCTACAGCCCCCATTCCTTACTTTTTGTGTGGTTTGTACTCTCTTCACTAACGAAAACTTCTAAGTCCGCCAATGCAGGTAAAGCTACTAATATCTTATTTGTCTTGTTTTTTTTTTAGGTCTGTCAGCATTGATGTCAACCCGATCAGTCAATTCTCAATATTTCTAAAACAATCTAAACGTAAGTTGATTACATGCCTATAAATAAACTATTTGTTTAAGTTTTTGGGTAATGAATAAAACTAACCAAACAAAAGGTGAAGCACAATCCTCGGACAAACAAGACAAACAGCATAACCTGATAACATAACATATATAAAAATTGAATGAAACAGGCAATCATAATCCTAGCTACAATAATGTAGCTCCTTTGACATCTTCGAACGGGCGGAGCTACAATGCGGTCACATAACTCGTAATTGAGCAAATCGATTTCTTTCTCCAACTAAAACAAAGCTTGAAGATTGTTCGAAATACCAAATAACAAGCTGAATACAATTTTGTCAATAAATTCTCTAGTTTTAAGCCATACTAGGTTATTAATACTATTAATTTGTTAGAAAAAGCACATTTTCAATTTTTCAAGAGATTTCAAAAAAATGTGAAAAGTTGAACTGGATTCGTGTTTTAAAACTGAGAGCAATATTAAGTACCAAGGAAGCAGAGGTACCAATGGGGTATCCGAATTTTAAAAGTCCGAAAGGGAAGAGACAAAATCAGTAAACACCAACAAGAACGGGAAAAAAACAGACAACATGTAAAACATGAAAACAGCATAACCAAATTTTGACATCTAATGGATTGAAGTTCGATTTCGGCGTTGCTCCGTTACGAGCAATGGGCCGCATTGTACCTCTGCACGAGGAGTTGCATTATTGTAGCTAGTTCAACACACACACACACACAAAAATTATAAAACTATCATCAATTTTTTGTCATCAATAAATAACTAATAGATCACTCTTAAAGAAAATGGAATAGCACCTCGTACCCCAAAGTCAATGGCATAATATCAGGCCACGAGAAATAATGCTTGTCAAAGAATGATGTAGATGCATTTTGTATCGAGTGTAACAAGACCACTCACCTACTCCTTTGAAAAATTCAATGACATGCTTATGGCATTCTTTAGTTGTGTAATTTCACTATTTCGTGATATTATTCTTCTTGTTTTGCAAAAGATGTGTACCTGCATTGTCCCGTGATCTTTTTCTTAAATCACAATTTTCATATTATTCCTATGATGTGTTATTTTTATTTCCATATTTTTTGGTTTCCTAATTATACCCCGCTTCCAAGAAGAGGGGAGGGGTATACTGTTTTACCACGTTAGGTCGTAACGTAAATCTTTTACCTTTGTACTATTGTATTGTAAGCTCACCTGGTCTTTATGTGCTTATGCAATAACTATGCGATATGTTTGACGATAAAACACTAAATCATTAGTTGTTTGACGTGTTATGTTAGTTTATAATCGATATGTTTGATATTTTTACATCAGTCGATAAATGCTTCTTTGGTAGCTGTAAGTAGCTGCAATTGTTCTCAAAAGAGTTCCTTTACGTCTCGTTGTTCTCGTAATTAAAGTACTCTTGTCTCAGGTTCTCTCTTGGTGAATTAAACTTTTATCGATTTGATTTTTTAAAATGTGCTACTTTTGTGCTTTGTATATTTGTACAAGATTAACAATAGGGGGAAGGTTTGGCCCAAAAAACTTCTTTAACCCCGCCACATTTTATATGTGCCTGTCCTAAACCAGGGATCGTTGTGAAATCTTTTTTTGTCAATGTCAACTACCTGTTTTTTTGTTCTATGTGCAGAAATTGGTCTTGCATTGATAATTAAGGGATATGTTTGAATCTTTTGTTTTGTATTTTCGGTCTTAGGCCAATGCAAGACAGCGGGTAGTTTTAAGACTGCTGGCTGTTTTCCATTGTAATTTTTTAAATTGCCGTTTCTTTATGTTGGTTTTATCGGGCACACTTATTCCACATGTCTTAGTAGTATGTTTATGTGTATGTTAAGTTTTTTTAAATTTAATTTATATTTTGATTTATTTTTTAAAAAGTTGGTGCGTATTTTTGTCTCATAACTTTCTTTACTTTACAGTATGTTCATACGTTGTAAGTGTTTACCTGCACTGCTATAATACCGCCAAGTTTGATCTTCAGGTGGATTTAAAGGGAGAGAACGGGTCATTTTCAACCATTATCGACGCTAATTGTCAGAAAGGGAAAAAGGAATGGTTCCACTCGATAACAGTTGATTTGGATTTTGGTCATATATTAGAGTTCAATAATCTTGTATACTCTTGGGTATGTACATATTTGATAATTGAGTATACTTATAAGTTGTATTATGCTTTTTTCTCATTTGTAGATTATTCACATACGATAAAAATAAAGGTAATAATAGAATAATAATATCAAAGAGAAATGACAAACCATGAAGGACATACCCAAAACATGGAGATCGCAATGGTTCTGTTGAATTGGTACATTATTACAAATGATAGTGTGGGTTAAATTAGGCTTTATTGCGAAGCAAACCTTAGGACCCTCTTCAGTTGCGACTTAAGATCCGGAAGTAACACGATTGAGAAGACAAACATAAAGCAATAGGTATATTGGGGTGGTCAGTACAACACAACTAATCAAAACAATTACTTACCATTACATTTAACATAATTGTTATTTGCCACCAATGGCTGATTAAAAAATAACAAAATTATTTAAACGACCACCAAATGCTGGCTATCATATTATAATGTTATGGCGATGTCATCGTCGTTATATTCTTTGTCGTCTGGAACCGTTGCCGTGCGATAACTTGAATAATGTTATGAAAGTTTGATATGATGTTCATTTGATGTTGGATATTACTAAGAGAAGGTTGGTACTTCTGTCATTATTTAAGGAAAGTGTCAAAATGGGGCTAAAACGGTTGTATTGACAAAGTTGTTCCGAACTGTTAATATTCATTCTGATTAAAAAAAAATCCTCATTAAATTCTGTTAATATTCATTCTGATTAAAAAAAAATCCTCATTAAATTCCTTCACAACTAAATGTGTCAATGGTTTTGATATATATGTTACAGGTATCTTGGAATCCAGGACGATTCCGAATCGTTCTAGGGTAACTTGGAATTCCACATCGTCCTAGGTGAAAGTGGAATTCCAACTTACACTGGATTTTTGCTATTGCGATTTGGATTTCCACCTTCTCCTAGGAGAACTCAGGATATTCCGAATCGTCCAAGGACGATTCCTAATCGTTCTTTATCTTTTTGTCTGAAGTAACTAGAGACCACTGAGGAAGAAAATGGGCCAGACGTCCCCCCTCAGGAATATGAGGAAGAGGATAGGGTAAAACCTTTGCTGTGGGAAGACTTACCTGTGTTACTAGAGGGGGGAGACATCAATGCTGCGACCTCTTACCCTTGGCAACTTGGGTTTCTTATAATTAGCAGAACCCGAAGAACCAGGGTAAGACTTATTCTCATTACCCCTCTTGAGATTTCGTGTACCTGACTGAGAGGACTGAGAATAGCTAGAAAACGAACCACCAGATCTGACAGGCCCTTGATTACTATTAATATTAGGTTTAGTAGAGCAAGTGACCCGCCTAGCACCATCATTGTTCAGCTGAACATCTACCTTAACTGTAGGAGGCTCTTTGTGAAGCTCATCTTGAAGCTTACTCAGAGACATACCAAACAACTGTTCCTGATGTAAAGGAGAATATAATAAGGAATCCTTCAACACTTCAGAAATAGAGGATTTTCATAAGAACTTCTTGTCTCCTAGCTTAAGTCAAATTGGCAATGGTGCCAAGATTCAATAGCTGGCAGGCACAAAGACATCTATTAACCTGGCGGAGAAAAGACCTAAGATAATTAAATTCTTCGCCTTTATCCTTCAAGGAAGCCCCTGCTGCAGCTAAGAAATGTTCAGCATTCTGGAGAATCTGGGAAACACCTCTAAGATTATTTTCAGTTCTGCTGTATGCTGCCTCAGGAAGTTTAACATTATCCGAACACTTCGCACCTAGCAGACTAGAAAAACTATTATCAAGTACAGGCAAATTCTTACCAAGAGAAGATTCATGTAACTCGAAATATTTCATTCGGACTTTACCAGGAAAGGAGGAGGTGCTAAAGGCTAGATGCTGTTCAACTGAGTTGGCAGACCTAGTCGAAGACACATCTTGCGAAAGCTGAGAATTGACATATTCAAGGGCAGCTTTGAAATGACTGGACTCTGAAAAAGTGAAGTAAGTTTTAGAAGAATCCTTCACAAGACCAGAACAGGACATAAAAATTCAGAAGGCTTCGAAGACTTCCTAGGAGGAGAAGCAAAAGATTCAGGACCAGACAAATCTTTCCAGAGGGCATACACCTTAGCTTTGAGGGAGATATTCTCAGGAGGGACCTGTACTGAACTTACCTCCTTTTCCATCTCTTCACCTCGAGCTGGAGCACCTTCATCTTCTGAGGAAACCAACTCACCTGGTGACCGAGCTTCGTCACTAAGAAAAGAAGCCTCTTGACTCCTAGAAGTCAAAGAGACTGAGTCATCTACCTTATCCACTCTAATAACAGGAGTGGGCTGAGGATCTGACTGGACACTGGAACCCTGACCAGAGGGCGTAGCAGATTTACTTTCTATTATGTCAAGCCTATGCTCCACTGTCAGAAATTTAGCATTCAGGCATGCCTCCAACTTATGCACTGAGGTAACCAAAGACTTGATATCTTCACTAGTTGAAGATTCCAAGCCAACACTAGGTTTGGGTGTAAACCCCTGACCTAACCACACAGACTGAAAAGCATAGGGGTCAAAGGGGGCATCATGGGGTACATAGGTGGATAAGGATAATTGGAAGGCCACCTTGTCCTCCTAGAAACATCTCTCCTGTTACCAGCTGGAAAAGACCCAGAAAGAGAAGTCATATTCAATGACACTGAAGAGCTACACGGAGGTCTAGAAACCGTGGCTGCGGCTCTTAATTGACCCGTCTAACTAACCGGACGAGGAATTCCATGATTAACTGGAGATTCCACGTTCACTACCGACAAAAAAGGGTCGGACTCTAAAACTGGGTCAATGGACATACTCCTAGCACCAATAGAGTCCCAATAATCTTTTTGGGTGGTAAAAAAGGGGCAGCGGGGTTTTTACTTATACCCATCTCACCTGTATTTGCAATTTCTTCAATATTGACTTACAATAATTCACAATTGAATTGAAAATTTGAATTTTTTTCACTCCTCGTGGAAACCGACTGCAATCACGCAAGCGGAAAAAAGAATAGATGACCACCGGAAATCGGGGAGTGCGCAGGTCAGTGTGGTTAGGGTCAAGAAGGTAGTTCAGTTTTTGATGGTGGAGTGGTTTCCGATAACAAGACTGCAAGCAGGTGATCATATCTAAATTTATAAAGGTATCGTATTTATTGATATAAAATCACTGAACCAATTTAATTGGAACTTTGTAAGTATGATATATATGACATGTTGGCAACAAACGATCCTCCTTTTTAGAATGATTCGATAAAAAACATGGCCGCTGATACTTTAAATAGAACATAGGGTAAAATCACTTAAAATGGCTTATAACTCAGCAACCATAAAAGATAGAAAAATCTGAAGGATCTTAAGCTCTTCAGAATAAAAAGCTCTACAAAAGTCTTCATTGGGTTGAAACTGTCAGATGACCCTTGATAGGGGTTATGGCCCTTTAAAGGTAAAAAAGCGGTTTTTTCATGTTTGTGCCACATAGAATGAAAACTATTGTAGATAGAGAAAAGCTGTTGCTTGCTTAAATGTTCAGCTCATTTAGCCCTACAAAAGTCTCCATAAGGTAAAGGTGTCAGGTGACCCCTTATAGGGGTTACAGCCCCTTAAAGGCGAAAAATAGTGTTTTTGGCCTATAGAATGAAATCTATTGCAAATAAAGAAAAGCTTTTGATTGCTTAAATGTTCATCTAATTGAGCGCTTCAAATGTCTCTGTAGGGTCAAAGTTGTCAGATGACCCCTTATAAACGTTACAGCCCTTTAAAGGCAAGACATAGTTTTTTTCCTATAGAATGAAAACTATTGCAGATAGAGAAAAGATGTTGCTTGCTTAAATGTTCAGCTCATTTCATAGGTTCAGAGTTGTCAGATGACCCCTAATAGGGGTTATAGCCCCTTAAAGGCTAACAATAGTGTTTTTGGCCTATACAATAACTATTGCAGATAGAGAAAAGTTGTTGGTCGCTTAAATGTTAAGCTCATTGAGTTCTACAAAACTCTCCATAAGGTCAAAGTTGTCAGATAAATCCTCAAAGTTGAATAATATTGTTTTTGCTTATTTAGAATAAAAACTATTGCAGATAGAGAAAAGCTTTTTCTTGCTGAAACATTCAGCTCATTTAGCCATACAAAAGTCTTCATAGGGTTGACATGAAGACTGAAGAGATTCAGGTTCCTCTTGTTTTATTTATGGTAAAATTTTTACAATGTTTTTTTTTCTAAATCCTTGTGAGAATCCCTGAATTTTTCATTCAGATTTGTAATATCTGGACAGGTACAATGTTTGAAAAATTAGGGACCAAAAAGGCAAAATAAAAAGAAAAACTGATTAGAATAAGGGTTTGCATATATTGGACAAATATGTATTTTTCATTTAAAGTCCTCCAAAGAATGCATGTGTCAAAAATCTTTATGAGTCTTTCGTGGCCTACATGTGTCCAAATCAATAGACTGTTCATTATGGTTTCCAACGTACAGGGTTCAAGTTAGTGTGGTCGTATCATGCTGCTCTCAGTGTAGCTTTTCATTTAGGAATCGTTTGAGGCGTTTTTTTACTATTACCCTTGGCCTAATAATCGGTCGGAGAGAGAGAGCAGTGCCGTATAAAAACAAATATGAAAAATGAGTACAAGCCCTGGCATGTGAAATGTAAAAACCATAAGCAAGTGAGGAATATTTTCGAGAAAATGAAAATTAATAATTTGAAAATAATAATTGTCTCTTTCGTCGCGTAAACTGTTGCATAGAGACGACCAAGTTAAAGTATTTGAACGTTTCGGCGAGCAGAAGAGCAAAATTTGTGCTCGTTAAAATGCCAATTTGTTTGTGGAATAATCTCTCCACCAAATGTGACAAATATGTTATCAAATGAATAAGGAAATCAAGCATACTGCAATAATGGGCCAATGTGTTGCAATTGTCATCTTTTTAAGATGTTTTGGAAAAAAAATGTAGAACGATAATCTTAAGAAATCAGCCTTTTCGGGAACTATTTTTTTTCAGACCACATTTTGGTTTTACTTGTGTCAATGCTAGTATATACAAAGTTGAAATATCGTTTTCAAAGAATGGACCAAAGAAAACGACCAAGATTTTAAAGTACCTAACAAATCGTTTGAATTCTTTAAAACCCACCGATGATTGGTTATTCCTTAGATTATAAATACTGTCATAATATGCATGTCGTTCTTCGTAAAGTGCCCTTTACTTATTTGTTCATAAGTCGGATTTATCAATTATCCAACGTATAGCAATTTTAACAACGGGAAAGGAGAATAACTATGTCAGTACTCTGATACCGCACCTAAAATGTTATTCTGTCAATCAATTACCAGATGGAACTTCTATCAACACTGACCTCTATACTGTTGCGGTAAGGACTTTGAGAAATATGTCATTGTTATTCAATCCATCGATACGGGAAAATTACCAATTATCCACAAACGCGATAGAATATTGGTCAGTGTTGATAGATGCTTTTTCTGGTTATAGATTCGGGATTCTGTAAAATCTTGAGATTGCAACTTAAGGGAAATACGTACTTAGGGTTACTCAACCAATAATGTAGCCAACAGCAAAACTCATATCTACTAGTTTTTTTTTCATTACAAAACCGTTAATCTTCTGTTCTCCGGGATATAATGAGCTGGTTTATTATGATAATTCGAAAGGGCTATTTCTTTTTGATGGCGATTATAAGTCAAGTCATTATTCTAGAATTGGTTGCTCCCAATCATTTGTTTAAGCACATGCTCTGTATTAGAACTTAGATAATTGTTATATGTGAGTCATAATTGATGACATGTTTTTAAAATTTACTGTTATTTGTATATTAGCAAAGTTAATTTTTTTTCCTCTCCACTATAATTATAGTACAAGGGAAGTCTTCGGCCCCGCTTTTTCATAGAACAACTGCAAATTCACTCTTTGATAAACGGCGAAAGAAGAACAATCAACTGGGAACATCAACACAATGCAGGAAATAATAAGCTTGGAACTACTGTGGAGAAAATCAGTATGTAAAACAATTAAACATACAGATAGTCGTAAATTTAATCTGAATTTAAACTGCATGATAAATAAATAATGGTCTTAGTTCAGCAATTAAAGTAAAATACACAGCACACATTTCAATGTTCAAATTATAAAGGATGATAAAATGAACAGAAATAAAAATAATACCAAATAAACAGTACAATGAACGTTATAATTAAACAAATAGAATAACTTGTTATACTACAAAATTTGCATTTTGGAGAGGGTATTTAGGGGATACAGAACACCTTACGAAAAAAAACTAGTTAAATATCAGTTTAAAACATAGAACCTATCATTTTTTGGTAGAGCGCCTCTGATGAGTCTTGAATAGACGAAACGCGCGTCAGGCGTAGCAAAATTTATTGTCTGGAACTTTGTTGTCATTTTTATATACCAATTTTTAAAAATAATGCAATTCACACTTTTTAAAAAATTCAATGTTAACCTTTGAAGATACTAGTACTGTTAGCTTAAAAAAAACCTACCAGAAACATGAGAAAGTATTCTTTTCGAGTTTTTTATTGGAAAACTGCAGACAAATACGCAGTGTTAAAAGAGAGGACAAACTAATTATAAAATGTAAACACTTGCGTACCGGTAAACTGAGAAACAAAAAGAAACCAAAAGAAACGGAACGAACACCAAATCGATAAAGGAGGAAACGAAAACAGTGAAGTAAGCAACCAAATATGTTAAGAAAGGAAACGAAATCGAGTGAAACCGATAAATAAGAAAGTGTTGAATAGATTTTATCCGACACCAGTCGTTCTCTTAATTAACCAATTTCGTTTTCTTTTCGTCTAGTTTTGTTTCGTTTCGTTTCTCTGTTTAAGTGTACCCAGTAAAGGTCATGTGAATAACGGTTTACCAAAAGAAAATATTTATGCTGGACAATACTTTATCAATGCGAAGAATTAAGATGATTTTATATAAAAGCTGCACAAATTGAGTTTTTAAATCGTTTTAAAAGAAGGTATATTTATAATATATGTACGTTTTATTCAATGTTAAAAAAATGCGAAATTGGTAGGTTCTATGTCTTTAACCTTTTTAGTTAAATACATCTTTTCAAAGAATACAAGCTTCTCAGTGATCAAATAGGAAATGTTGAAAATTCCATTTTCTTCAACAAAAAAATCATGAGAAACCTAGGGTCCAAATTTCTAACGATTTTGTATTAAACTTATGTTATCAAAGTAAATATTTTTACAAATTTACAGGACATTTAAACGACACAATTTTATTTAAGCCTTGATTAGCATATATTTTTTAATGAGTTCATTTTTCTAATCTCTTTTAATACCACGAGTACTTCAACTTCAGAATCTATTCTTTAAATTGCTACTGAAGGTAGAAAAAATATTTCCAAAAACTTAGTTTCTCGGTTTTATTAATATTTGCTTTATGTTTTTGATAAATATATTGTTGAGCAACCATGTAAAAGAGACTTTCCACGAAAAAATCTATTTCCTATCGGATTTAAAGCATGCGACCGATTTTCCATTATGTCTTGCCTGTGAAGCGGAATGAGAATAAAGTGTTTCTTTACCAGTGGTGGCTGCGTTAACTTTTATGAGCCCCTCCATGTCTTCAGAACTGTATGTCCTTGGTTGATAACTTGTACAGTAGTAGCTTAGCACAATTGGACCTCCATCTTTTGGCCTTTACCTTTATTTACCGGGTGAATTACTTTCACACTTTTATAGTCCAGTCGATTTGTGAAAAAAATGCTCAAAAGATGGTAAAAGCATGAAATTTAGCATAGTGGTAGAACAAAGCATACCAAACAATATTAGCTATGGACCCAATTCAAAAAGTCAAAATGGCGGCCATTTTCAAGATGGCCGCCCGATGGAATTTAAAATTAGGAAATAAATCAAATAAAAATTCATTAAAAATTCTGCTTTGAAGATAAAAGCATCAAATCATGTATAATAGCAGTGCAAACTATTCTGAACAATATATTAGAAAATGGTTTGCCTAAAATTCAAAATGGCTGCCATTTTAAAGATAGCCGCCCCAAAATAGCATATATACCTACGAAATCATATCATCTTTTATTTAAGGTAAATTATGACCCAAATAGGCCCAAACAACAATGTATATGTGCTAAATTAAATTGAATAAGATGTATAAATATAATCTTGAGTCCGTTTGAAGATATCAGGCGGGGAGTGTACAGGAATATGCTGCATATCTAATCATATCAATCTGATTGTGGTAAAATTATGTTGATGTTATCGTTGTTTAATATAGTATGACAGAACTAATTATATTAACATTGGAACTATCAACTCGAAATGGTGTTTTTAAAGCCTACCTTTTGGAGAATTAAATGAGCATTTTTTTTCCGGTGTGAGTCTGTCAATCCATATGTCTATCAATTTGTCCAGCCTGCAATAGGGGTGCGACATTTATGGACCCTATTAGTAATGACTCAACTTGAGCCATTTTAAACCCCCCCTATAGGCTTCTGGCAATGCTTCTCAAACTTCCTCTGTCCTTTGTAAGTTGATGGATGCTGCTCCACATGTAACCATTCTCTATCATTTTTTTTCTTGTTTCTCCTCCATGTCACCCCTTTTTTCTTGTTCCTTGTAATGTCCATTGTAGGGCCTGGTTTTTCCTTTGCGTAATGTGCTACCAAAGGGAGCGAACAGACGGTGATGGCTATGGTGAAATTTGAAATAAAAAAGGAAGGATGGCAAAAATCCAGAAATAAAAAGGCATGACAGTTCTTTGAAGTACTTTGGCAGGATTGCGGTTTTGGCTGAAAAATTATTGTACTTTTAAAAATTTAAGTCCCTGCAATAAAAAATCCAGGCAGAGCATCTCCATAGCCCCCATCCCCATAAAAATCAAATGGTTGCTCTCTAGCCACTGCCGCCTTCCCTTCTTTATTTCGAGAACAATAGGTGTGTTTTGGCCTGTTTTTGTCTGTAATTCTGTTAGGCGATCTTTTGGGTGGATCAGAGACATTTGTATCTGAATACGGCATGTTGGCCATTGTGAGGCTCCGTGATTCTGACCCGTACAGCAAGAGTGATTTAATCATAGCCCTGTATGCTAAATACAGATCAATGATTTAAAGTTACTGCTTAATTTACTTAGCTTGGTCTTTATGAATACTTGTTTCGATTCCCATACTTTTCAGGCATTCCAAGGGCCGTTTCATCATCTGATGCACCAAAGTTGTTAATCACAATTTCTATAAATTGAAGTCTCTAGGACTCCGTACGGCAACCCCGCCTAGCATATAATGCATGCCGCCTATAGCGTGACGCTACGGTGACTCCCTAAAAAAGGAGTTCCTATAACGTTCTTATAAACTTCATGCATTACACACCCTGGAATCTACTATTTTTGAGTATAGTATAATCGCTAATGCTATAGGGTCGTTCCGAAGGAGCGATTTCACATCTTTTTCAACCAGCGGACGCCCGTACAACAGAGTTTTTATAAATACAATTTCTATATATATATAAAGTAAAATGTTGTTCTCTCAACGTGAGTCTTGTTCTTTTTTTTTCTTTTTTTCTTTTTTTTTTGGTGAGTGCATCTATTTCGCTGATATTGATGTTGTTTTTGTTAATTCTCATTATGCATGGTCTCCTCTTACGTACTACTGTTTTGAAGCATTTTCAACCAATTCAAAGACGTTTTCTTACATTTGGTGGAGTCCATTTCCTCTTCTCTGGTGTGATTCTCTAATCATCTAATCAATTCATGGCCAAAAGAAACAAAGAAAAGAAAAGTAAACAGCCATGTCTAAAAACTGGACGTATTTCAAACTCTTTACTTATATCTCGTGGGTGCACTACCTGACATTTCGTTCCTAGAGCTGTAAATATTTGTTATTGATGTAACAATTCTGTGTGGAATTCCATAGATCGCAAGAAGTTTCCACAGAATTTCTCGATCAAGGATATCGAAAGCTTCCTCGAAGTCTATTGTAATAGATATAAAGGGAACCGTTTCATTGAATTGGCTGCTTGATGTGCAGAATGGCTATCTGTTCAATGCAAGATTTTCCTTTTTATGTCTCCCCCCCACTTTTGTGGGGAGACATATTGTTTTTGTCGTGTCCGTCCGTCCGTCTGTCCGTCACAAAGATTGTCAGCGCAACTCCTCTGAAACTGCTGAACCGAATTCAACAAAACTTGGTATATAGGAAGGACATCATATGCAGTTGTGCATATTACCAGGAAAATTTGATCATCAAATTTTTGTGGATGTAAGGGCCTTTTGAACTTAGAACTTTTTGGGGAAACGGGGGGAGACATCGTTTTTGTAGGCAAAATTAACTTTAATTTTTTAATCTTTCTGGTCTCGCAGTTTTTTGTCTGAAGTTGTTTTAATACGACAATGCTCTATAGTTTTTACAATCGATTTAGCCTACCTTTTTAACAACTTAAATTATGTATTCTTTCACCAATCTTATGGGAGTTCCACTGTGTCATGGGTTTAAGTATTTATGCTGTTTTTTAGGATTCGATTTAAATAATGACATAAATTCTGAGTCTGGCGTTGGTCAGTTTTCATGGTCTTTATGGCTTTGATATTTTCATTTTAAGATGGCAAAGAACAGTTTATATTAAGGTGGTCTGCAGCAGGCTGAATATATGTCATTGTTTCAGGAGCTTATACGACAATATTTACATCTAAACACAATTTTACTCCGATTAGCAAGATATGTAAATATTTCTGTACACTCCCCGTCTGAATAGAGATTCCTTTGACACTTGTTTTAAATTTGTTTGAGCACTTATCTATTGTGTTCATTCATATTTAGTGACATAAAAAACTTGGAATAGAACATGATTTCATAATGTAGAAAAATATGCTATTTTGAGGCGGTCATCTTTAAAATGACAGCCATTTTCATTATAAGGCAAACCGTTTGCTAATATATTTTTAAGAATATTTTGCACTGCTGTAATACACAATTTTGTGAGTTTATCTTCAAAGTACAATTTTTAATTAATTTTATTTGATTTATTTGTTAATCTTATATTCCATTAAGCGGCCATCTTGAAAATGGCCGCCATTTTGACTTTTCGAGTTGGGTCCATAGCTAATATTGTTTAGTATGCTATTTTCTACCACCATGCCAAATTTCATGCTTTTACCATACTTTGAGCAATTTCGCAAAAAACCTGCACAAATCGACTGGACTATAGTTGAATAAAGATAATTACAATATTACCGAACTTGGTGGATAAATCTTAATGTCCAAGAGAAAAGACAAAACACGGAAAATACACCGGATGAGTAATAGATTGAAATGGTCCAGGCATTTCAAATGAAATGGTGGGCTAAACCAGGTTTTATGGCGCGTCAAACCTTCTTTTTCCATTGCTATCTTAGCTACCGATAGTACCACAAAATGCAACACGATTTTTAGAAACCGTATGAGAAGTATTTTCTTGTAACTTTGGTCTAAGATTAGGCCATGGAGACAGCGGTTTTGTATAAAAGAATCAGAAAAGCCCTGGCGTATCGTATAGGTTGTGAAATATGAACACCGCTAGCAGGTGACGTAGGTATGTTGCTTTCAAGATTAGGGAAATTAATAATTTGAAACTCAAAGTCTTTTCTTTTATCGAAAATTTTTGTACTGAGATGACCATCCTTGTCAAATCCGATATGAAAATCCAAGAAAGATGTGAAGAAATTAGAATCGATGGTTTTTAGCTCACCTGACCCGAAGGGTCATGTGAGCTATTGTCATCGTTGAGCGTCCGTCGTCCGTCCGTCCGTCCTATAACTTTTCTTCAAACATTATCTTCTCAGAAACCACTGATGGGATTGCTTTGAAACTTTGTATACTCGATCTTTAGGATGTCCTCTACCAAGTTTGTGAAATTTGTGAACGTTGACTAACCAACATGGCCGCCGTTACTAAAATTAGAA
Source organism: Arcuatula senhousia (assembly GCA_963971305.1). Taxonomy (NCBI): domain Eukaryota; kingdom Metazoa; phylum Mollusca; class Bivalvia; order Mytilida; family Mytilidae; genus Arcuatula; species Arcuatula senhousia. The sequence goes on from OZ020308.1 coordinate 36,440,881, forward strand.
CAGGAAGGTCAGACGAAAGTTTTTAGCTTATAGCTCAAAAAGTATAAGAGATAAAGAGAATCCGAAGCAACCCTTCTTCTTCAGCATCAAAAGCTCTAAAAAGCTCTTCATTGAGTCAAAGTTGTGCGACGAACTCCTTAAAGGAGTTATTTCCCCTTAATTGTCAAAATTGACCATTTTCACAGTTTTTGGACTTTTTCTTGAAAACTGTAAGTGCTAGAGGAAAAGTAAGCATTGCAAAATTGTTCAGATTACTGAGATCTACTAAAATGATTTCACGGTCAAAATTGTCAGATCAACCATTTTAGAGTTATCCCCCTTTAACCGACTTTTTATCAATTTTAACTGCTTTTCAAAAATCTTTTTCTCTGAAACCACTGATGGGATTGCTTTGAAACTTGGTACACTTGATCTTTAGGATGTCCTCTACCAAGTTTGTGAAATTTATGAACGTCAACCAACCAACATGGCCGCCGTTACTAAAAATAGAACAGGGGGGTTCAGACCATAGTTTTTAGCTTATAGCTCAAAAAGTATAAGAGATAGAGAAAACCTTATGCAACCATCCTTCTTCAGCATGAAAAGCTCTACAAAACTCTCCATTGAGTCAAATTTGTAGGACGACTCCTTAAAGGGGTTATTTCCCCTTAATTGTCAAAATTGACCATTTTGATAGTTTTTGGACTTTTTCTTGAAAACTGTAAGTGCTAGAGGAAAAGTAAGCATTGTAATATTGTTCAGCTCATTGAGATCTACAAAAACGAAATCAGGGTCAAAATTGTCAGATCACCGTTCAAGAGTTATCCCCCTTTAACTGATTTTTAAAAATCTTCTCTGAAACCACTGTTGAGATTGCTTTGAAACTTTGTACACTTGATCTTTAGGATGTCCTCTACCAAGTTTGTGAAATTTGTGAACGTCGACCAACTAACATGGCTGCCGTTACTAAAAATAGAACAGGGGGGTGAGACCATAGTTTTTAGCTTATAGCTCAAAAAGTTAAAGAGATAGAGAAAATCTGAAGCAACCTTCCTTCCATCCTCGGAAACCCAGGGTTTCTTCTCTCGCCTATCAATCAATCAAGTCATTTTGACAATTAAGGAGAAATAACTTTTATAAGGAGTCGTCCCACAACTTTGACTCAATGATTGATATGTAGACCATGTGCACACTAGGTAAGAGGCTTTAGCATAAGAGATCGGGTGAGCGATTCAGGCTCCTGGGAGCCTCTAGTCTTAATATCTAACTCTGGAGGATATATCAAAGGAATCCATCTACCAAATGAAGCGTTGTTTACAGCGAGGACATCGTCAATATATCTGAAAGAGATTTAAGGATCTTGCCTCTTTCATCTTCCTGTTCTTTACGAGTTCCTGAAGAAATTCAGTCTCGAAAGAAAATAAAAACAAATCGGGGAGAAAAGGAGCACAATTTGTGCCCATTGGAATTCCAATTTTATTTGTTAAAAAGTCAATAATGAAATCTAGCATACTGCAAACTTGGTCCAATGTGTAATAGATTTTATCTTTATAAGATGCTTTGGATGCTTAGGTATTCCGATGGTGCCAGCAGGTGAAACATACTTGAGTGTTAACGCTTCTTTAATATTTTTATTTATTGTTTTATGAATATATGGATGAGCACCCATATAAAACAAACTTAAATTGTCAAGATTAAATCCCCATTCTTATGTATAAGGCATGGAGACAAAATACATTTAACGAAAAATAAAAAAATAAATTTAATTGTAATAATGATAAATAGGAATAAATTACTCTGTAAAAGCCTTTTTAGCTCACCAGGACCAAAGGTCCAAGTGAGCTATTGCCATCACTTGGCGTCCGTCGTCCGTTAACAATTTATCAAAAATCTTCTCTGAAACTACTGAACAGAATTTATTGAAACTTGGTATGAATGATCCTTAGGGTGTCCTGCACCAAACTTGTGTTTTGATTTTTGATCCGTTACTAAAAATAGACCAGGGGGTCAGACTACTGTTTTTGGCTTGTAAATCAAAAAGTATAAGAGATAGATGAAATCTGATGCCGCCCTACTGCTTCAGTATCAAAAGTTCTACAAAAGTCTCCATTTGGTCAAAGTTGTCAGATGATCCTCTATACGGGCTACAGCCCTTTTAAGGTGAAAAATAGCATTTTTTCATGTTTTTGGCTTATAGAATGAAAACTATTGCAGATAGAGAAAAGCTGTTGCTTGCTTAAATGTTCAGCTCATTTAGCTGATTCATTTAGCTCATTCATTTAGCAAAAGTCTTTATAGGGTCGAAGTTGTCAGATGACCCCTCATAGGGGTTACGGCCCCTTAAAGGAAAAAAAGTGTTTTTGGCCTCTAGAAAGAAAACTATTGCAGATAGAGAAAAGCTGTTGCTTGCTTAAATGTTCAGCTTATTTAGCTCTACCAAAGTGTTCTAGGGTCGAAGTTGTCAGATGATCCCTTAAAGGGGTTATGGCCCTTTAAAGGTGAAAAATAGTGTTTTTGCTTATAGAATGAAAACTATTGCAGATAAAAGAAATGTTTTTTCCTGCTTAAACATTCAGCTCAATTAGCTATGCAAAAGTCTTCATAGGGTTGACATCAAGACCAGGTGAGCAAATTAGGCTCCTGATAGCCTCTTGTTTTATAGATCCAGTAACATACCCAGTACAGTTTGCCTTCCACAGTACATCACAATCACACCTCCTGGGTCAACCAGTCAATCCAAAAGATAATGGTATAATTAAGCTTTTGTCAGCCATGGAAAAATCTACGTTTTGGGATGAGGAAGTAACTCATCTAATTAACACAGATGGAACAGGGGCAGTAGGAATTAGTGAAATCGCACCAGCATCTCAAAGACACAGAAGAAAACGATCAGGTTAGACTGTGTCATTCGATTTAAGCAAAAAGGCACCAAAGGGACAATAGAATTTCAAAAAGTCGGACAAACTCAAACAAAATTTCTCTTTGTTCCGGAAAATAAGCAGTAAACCTGCTTGTTGTACGATAGTCCAAGGAATAACCAGAGGTGCCAATATGGCATCTAAATGTCCAAACGAGAACAGTGCACAAAACTAATTTGGTTGGGACAAATTTCGTGGAAAAACGGAAATTTAATCCCCCACGAATATTTCTGATTCTACAGTGTCCGTTTAAATTTCTAAATGATGAAAAACCTTTGTTCTTCATACCCCAGACATAGGTTGATCATAATTTTGTTTATCGTTCGACATTTTTTTGTGTTTTATTTTAAGCTCTTCATATTCATATAGTGTTTGGCATTTTCAACTTTTGGTAGAGCGCCTCTGATGAGTCTTTAATAGACGAAACGCACGTCAGGCGTAGCAAAATTTATTTTTTGCAACTTTGATGGAATTTATATTTCTAACATCCGGATGGTAAGCGCTGCTGGTTGAGTTTTAATTTTCCGAGGTTAATCCGCTCCGGCATTAACACTTTTGTGTTGACGAACATATCAAAGCCATACATTATCCGTTTGAATTCCTTAATTGTCAAAACCCTTAGGTTATTCCTACCCAGATATAGGTTGATCTGAGGCATAATTTGGTTTGTGTCGCGTACACTTATTTCACATCTCTTTATCTTTTATTCTCGTTCGACATTTTTTTTTGGTTTTATTCCAAGCTCTTCATATAGTCTTGAATAGACGAAACGCACGACAGACGTAGCAAAATTTACTGTTTTGAACTTTGTTGTCATAATTTTGTATTTCTATTTGTTGTAATTTATGTTTCGGAACAAATTTATGAAATTTGTTAATTAATTAAGAAAGTAATGTGACAGATAAAAAATAGCGCACTAGCACTTTTGCCAAGTAGTTGACCGTAGTTTTGATATGTTTAATATGTAATTTTCATGAGCTGCTTATTTAACGTTTTAGTTGATTCCTGTTATGATGTAATCTTCCCGAGTACGGTTGTACCCAATCAAAGATATGATCGCCAAGACCACATCATTCTTTCATTTGGTATCCATGTTAAAATTGCTCTCCTGGAAATAACAACAAAATCCTCCAAAGTTGCCGACATAGGTGTCAGTCTTTTGGGTAATACCGGCAATACATCTGCAAGTTCAAAAACAAACTCGGATGGTGGCAATGTAATAGTATCGTATAACTTCAATCAGGTAGATGCAGTCGGTTTGCAGATCTTCTACAAAGGAACCATTACTGATACAGACGTTACGACTATAATTGATTCCATACAGATTAGGGGCTGTGTGGCTAGTACTGCTGATCAGACGATTGAAAACCTGGTATGGGAAATAGAGCGTAGTGATTTGGAACTTATATCATATCCCTATATAGAATTAGCACCGAACCCTAAAGCGAATGACGACGATATTGTAATAATAGATAAAAGTGTTACTGTAACTAAACACTACAGTTTTTATCTTTCACAGGAGATGGCTAATTGTACAATTTCAGAAGACAAACTTAAGATATTTTTGGAAACATCTATTAATACTGGGGGACTTCAATTCGAAGACATACAAGTACAAAAATCGGAAGATTTGGAATTCCGTGTTTCAATTAAGATCACAGCATTGAGTTATGATGAATTTGAACGCGGTAGTATGGCACTTAAAGCCACATTAAGTCGTGGAATAGAAGATCAAAGCTGTGGTACTCAAGGGCAATTTTATAGTGGTAGACAGGCATACAAAGCCCAGAATGAATCAACTGGTCTTACGTTTACGGTGGAGCAAGTTATTCTCATTGTAATTGCTGTTGTCGTTATATTAGCGCTTTTAGCTTTCCTGATAGTTTTGTGTCAGATAAAGCAACGACTAGAAATAAGGGGTAAGCATAATAATCGCCTTTGTTAGAATCAGTTAAAAACGGATTCATATCAGTTAAAATTACTGACAAGAATCAATTTTACTGATTCATTATTTTTGCAAATTCTTATTTTTTTATGCTTCAGACTCTATACCAAAACGACACAGCGCTGAACGGGGCGCAGTTCTAAACAGGTTAAATGTCAGGACATCGTTACTTGTAACAAATACATGAACAATGAGAATCGTATCCGCTGTCAGATTTTTTTTTGCAAGATGACCACATTGGTCGATAAACCTTTTAATTTTTTTTTACTCTTCTTACTTTATTGGTCCCTTGCTGGGCCCGGTTAAGGAAAAGGCCAGCAGCAGAGCCATGCTCTATCGGGATTCTGACGTCAGGTCGGTGCTCAGCCTACAGAGCGACCAAGAGCTAAACAGGGTGGCCCTCGTCCGCAAGGGTTGTCAGGTCTATAATACGGAAATCTTGACCGCTGACCATAATGGGCTTACGTGTGCGGAGAGTGCCACGCTTCATGAACTTTAAATACCCTTTAGTTGACCGCCTTTTGTAGTGCACCACATAAGCTAAAGTTTCCGCTCCTACCCATCTCTACCTTTATCCTTTTGTATCTCCAAAATTTGCTTTTCCTTTGTTGCCCACCCCATCCCCATTTTAGCTCACCTGGCCAAAGGCTTTCTGAGCTTATGCCATCACTATGCGTCCGTCGTCCGTCGTACGTCATCCGTTAACAGTTTTGAAAATCTTCTCTTATTAAAACCACTAAACCAATTAAATGAAACTTTGCAGAAACGGCATATGACATGTTAGCAACAAACGATCTTTAATTGGAAAAAAAACCGATAAAAAACATGGCTGCTGTTACTAAAAATAGAACACAGGATTACTACACTTTAAATGGCTTATAACTCAGCAACCATAACAGATAGAAAAAAGTCAAAGGATCTTGGGCTCTTTAGAATCAATAGCTCTACAAAAGTCTCCATTGGGTCGAAGTTGTCAGGAATCTGAATAGGGGCATGGCCCTTAAAAGGTCAAAAATAGCTTTTTCCATGTTTTTTCCATATAGAATAAAAATTATTGCAGTTAAAAAAAGCTGTTGCTTGCTTAAATGTTCAGCTCATTAACCTCTATAAAAGTCTTCATTGGTCGAAGTTGTCAGATAACCTCTTATAAGGGTTACAACCCCTTAAAGGCGAAAAATAGTGGTTACTATTGCAGATAGAGAAAATCTGTTGCTTGCTTAAATTTTCAGCTCATTTAGCTCTAGTAAAGTCTTCATAAGATCGACGTTGTCAGATGACCCATTATAGGGGCTACAGTCCCTTAAAGGCAAAAAATAGTGTTTTTAAAAAACAACATTTTGCACGTTTTGTGCCTACAGAATGAAAACTATTGCCGAAAGATAAAAGCTGTTGCTTTCTTAAAATTTCAGCTTATTCAGCTCTTCAAAGTTCTTCATGGGGTTGACATCAAGATCAGGTGAGCGATTCAGGCTCCCGGGAGCCTCTTGTTTACTTATCATTATTTCATGTTCATTTAAGCATCGTTTGCATGTTCATGCTTATTAAAACCTATACAGCGTTGCAAGGGCGTAAAACACAACTCAATTTCTCACTCTACCTTAATTGTTGATATTGTACGTATATAGCACTTTTAACTACACCTTCAATTTCAGAATACTACAATGCAGCGTCTAAATTGTTGCATTTTTGGGCGATTTTTGATGCAAATACTTGCTCTGTTTTGCATAGACACATTCTATCCGTTTTGGAATTCATTGATATAGCCAAAAATCAACAATGCGTCATGTGCAATATTATTTCATTATTCTTGTAATTAAATATACCAACAAACATTATTATGGACGTTATTTTGGGCTCAATCATGTGAATTGTATTTAAAAAATCTTGACAAATATCTTCCACTTTGTAAATAAAGGTAATAACAAAACTACCGAATATGAATGATCAATCTCATAGTCCAGAGAAAATGACAAAAACGAATCATTCATACCAGAAAATTGGTGGATCGCAATGGTCCTGACTTGGTACAGGCATTTCAAACGAAATGGTGGGTTAAACCAGGTTTTATGGCGCCAAACCTCCCTCTTCCATTGCGATCTTAGGATCCGGTAATGACCATAGAACACAACATAGACACAATAGGGATATTGAGGTGATGATCTCAGTACAGCAGATTAATTATCATATCTTTTAACTCAATTTTGAACTTTTCTACTAGTGACTGATAACGAAGAAAAATTTTTTTTTGGTGATCGTAAGAGACGTATTTTCTTATAGCCCTGCTCCAAAAGTCGGTCACGAAGAAATCGGTGTCTGATCGAAAAATCTGTCAAATGTGTGCAAGCTCTGGCATATCGAAAAATCTGTGAAATATAAACACCGTATGCAGGAGAAGTATGTATATTGCTCTGTAGATTAGGAAAATTAATAATTTGAGAATTAAAATCGTCTCGTTTATCGTAAATTTTTGTAATGAGATGACCACCTGGATCAAATTCGAGGTGCAAATCCAAGAAGGACGTGAATCAATTTGATTCGGTGGTCTCTTTAATCTCCAATTCCGGAGGATATATTGAAGGAATCCAACTACCAAATGATGTGTTATTGACAGAAAGGGCATCATCAATATATCTGAATGTAAGATTAAATGACCTTGCCTCTTTCATCTTCTTGTTCTTTACGAGTCCCTGAAGAAATTCAGTCTCGTAAGAGTATAAAAACAAATCGGCGAGGAGAGGAGCACAGTTTGTGCCCATTGGAATGCCGATTTGTTGTTGAAAAATCTCTCCTCCGAAGGTGACAAATATGTTGTCAATGAGAAAATCAAGCATACTGCAAACTTGTTCCAGTGTGTAACAAATTTTATCTTTAAAAGATGTTTTGGAAAAGAATGTAGAATTATAACCCAAAACAACAAAATTCCTAGAGTTTGAAAAGGCTTTTTCGAGAAGTTTTTTCAGGCGACATTTTAGTTTTTCGTGGGGCAAGGTAGTGTATAAAGTTGAAAAATCGAACGTTTTCAAAGAGTGAACCTCAGAAAATGATCTAGATTTAAAATGATCTAACAAATCTTTTGGATTCTTCAAAATCCAAATATGGTTAATTCCACTACGATTATAAAAAGTGTCGCAGTATGCTTGTTGACCTTCTTTGACAGCAGACAAAGTTTTAGTTAAATGAACGGACAGCTCTGTAGTTGAACATGATGAAGATCCAGCTATATACCTTTCTTTGTACGGATTTTTGTGAAGTTAAGGTATCCAGTACAAATATGGTAACTCTTTATGTTCCTTTTTCATTGGAATATTGAAAGAGGACATAAAAGAGCTATGGTTGGCTATGATTTCATCTTTGTTAAATGTAGTCCGTGTGTTTGTAGCATTATGCATTATTTCAATATCATTTTATTATATTTTTTTTAATAAGAAATGAGCCAAACTCACTTGCTTATGTGTGTGTTCAAATAGAAAGGGGTCTGTTCTTCACGATGAAAGTGAAGAATTACAGATAAAATCTCCTCTTTTTTATGAAAGATAAATGATAAATGTCTTATATTCAATTCAAAATTGTTGAATTTTGATGTCACTAATATCTGATCTTAATATGTTATCAATCAGGATATGAAGAACAGCCCTCTATCAGAAAACGTCCCAGATGTATGGATAGCGAAACAAATACTGAACGGGATATAGAGTGCAGAGACGGAGTTCGAAGACCTTCTGTACACGTGGATAGAGAAACAAATAGTAGACCGGTTACCTTAGAGTGTAGCACTAGTGCCTCACACAGGTAAAATAATTAAGTAAAATAACTAAGGCATTATACTTGTTTTGTCTTATCTTATGGACATTTGTGTTGATTCTCCAAGTTCGGTAATTTTGGTATTACCTTTATTAGCACAACAACAAAAAATGTCGAAATGTAATTTACAATTCTTGTTTACATTAGACTTATTATTTGTTAAGGACTATTAGAAAGATGTTTCATTTTTAGCTGGTCATGTTAATGTCAGATTTTCGGAACCCTCTGGATTTTACCATTTAAATAAGGATAATATTTTTGCCCAGCAACCCCCTAATTTCTTTTCATAATAAGGTTTTTTGTGTCATTAAAAGCTAATTTACAAAGTTTTTAAAACATATTGTTATTTCTTCACAGTTTTTTTTTTCACTAAAACAAGTCTAATTCTAAACCATTGAAAAGGTCACAAAAAACCTTCTCCCGCCAAAATTTGAACGCTTAATTTTTCATAATTCAGTTCAGCAACCCATGATTTTTTTAAACTTATTCAAGTTTGTTCCTTTACCAATGGTCTTACTATCATTAGAAATATAAAAATTTATATATCTTGTTCTTTTTAAACTGGCCAGCGAACATCCGTAACATGTTTTAACTTGATTGAATGCATAATCAAAATGAATTCATGAAGTTCTAAAATACTGGAGACTTTGCAAGTTCAGAAAATTCAGTAATAATTAAGTTAGTTTTGTACGTTAAATAGAGCAAGTAACAGTCAATAGCCATCGGGTATATATCAGATGTGCCGGTGTTATATCAGTATGGACAATGTTTTTTTTTCAACTAGAACGTAAGTTTTATAAAGATTTTGACGTCATTTCAATTGTAATGATTATGTTATGTTTACAGGCAAAGGGAAGATGAAGGTCATAATTCAAGGGACAAAAGGTGGAACTGGAATTACTATCTCAAAGAAAACACTTCTTTTTAGGATTGATTGTTAAAAAACATATCTTATCTGTCCCTTAACATAAATAAGTTTAAATGAAGATGTGTATGAAGGGTGTATTCTTATTAGTAGAGCTGAATCATTGTGAAGTAGTTTTCTGCTTGTTTGCTTATGAATAATATATGGATAATCAAATATATGTATCTTGAAAATGACTAAGTTTTATCAGTCAAGCCTTATTGTTCATAAATGGCATAAATGAAGCATATTGCAAATTTTCTTAGCACAAAGATTAGAAAAATGGCTGTCACAGATCCCCTAAGTCTAGATTGAATGGCCACTACTCCGAAAAATGTGATACTTAAGCATAGAAATGGGACAATCGGTTGTCAGTTCAAAAGGGCAAAGACAAAATCAATGTAAACGGACGGAAACATCACAAAAAACCCAACTTCATAAAAGAAGCAGAGGTATATGGGGCATCCGAATATCAAAAGTCCGAAGAGGGCATAGACAAGACCTGTAAACACCAACAAGGACGGGACCCCCAAACCCCCCGAAAAAAAAAACAAACAAAAAACAAACAAAAACAACATGCAAAACACGGAAACACAAAAAACTGAGTGTCAAATCCGGTATAGGAAGACAAACTTAACCTATGACAAACATATGACTTACCAAAATCTGCACTTATCTGAAAGATCAAAGTACCATATTTGTCTATAAGCGCATGCTGTCTTCTGTAAAATATCTTGAGTGTAGACAGCAACCGAGGAGTTGCTGTACAATAACCCTGTGTGAGCAATTTATGTGTCAGACGGAATGCTCTGCTAGGGACATCCATGTAAGTCCCACATCTCTTGGCTAACAAAACAGACGAAGACAAATAAATGGCAATTTGAGAAATAAAAATTAAAACACTGTTGAGAAAATCTATAAGAAACAATTTCAATCGCATTACAGTGACAGATAAGGGAAAAAATCATTCAAAGGAAAGCAATCATGGACTTTACAGATTGACAAGATGCGATACCCTATAAATTTATAGGTCAAACTTGGACAAAAGAAAGACTTCGTTTTAATAACTAGGAAATATAGATTAAAAGATGAATTGTGTTCAACCCTTTACAATAATGACATTTAGCTCAAACTTACTGCATATGTCATGGTTTCTTTTAAGATTTGATGTCCATTTCGAAATGTTACTTTCAATAAGTGAAAGCATCTTTCTAACAGTCAGGACCCCAGTAGTACAGTACTGTAAAATGTTTCTCGTATAGTCCTGCTATATAATTATGCAATCAGAATGACAATACATGATATTTACGGGGTAAAATAGTGAAAAGTAAGTGTTCTAACAGTACACTCTAAATTGATCAGGTGTTGTCTGTAACACGTTATATAGATAGAGAGGTTGGTATAAAGGTTAACAAACATATAGAACGACATAGTAGTGCGTTTATTAAAAGAAGAATAATGATATATTACAAGTATGTTTCAAGGTTACAAGAAGCTGGGTATACCCGCTATGGTTAAACTTCGAATTATAGATATTAATTTTTTTTTCAGCCTAAATAAGGTAAGCTTTAACTACACATAGAGCTGTAGTAAAAAATGACATGTTCCTTGTACGTTGAACACTAATGCAGATGTAATCATAGGACCCTCTGACCCGGAAAGGGGGGGGGGGGTAACTTCCTATTAGAAGGTGTACGTGTATGTGCCATAAATATGGGTAGGTTTTCTAGAAAATTTATATTAAAATGGGTTTACTTGTAAGTCTTTTTGATATAAAAATTTTCATTGAAAAAAATCTGGTCTCATATAAATATGGGTCATGTTTTGTCCATTTATATATAGATATGCCCCAAGAAACTGCATCAGCTATGGTGAGAGAAAAAATCTTCATCCCTTATTATATTTTGAAACAATCAAGAGCTAATATATACATGTATAAATATTAAATGAAATTCATTAAGATATTAACTATACAGTTTACTGAATATAAATACGGGTTATGAAAGTTGAAATTTAATATAAATATGGGTATTGAATCAAAATCGAAAATGGCACATCCCCATCAAAAAAATTGTTAGGTTAACCCCCCCCCCCCCCCGAGCCATCTGAATTAATCTAGGTTGTCCGACTTTAACCAGATCTCCACTTTCCACTGTCGAAATCCTACTTGATTGCATTTCATGTAAATTTTAATCAAAGCCCTTGTTTTAGCTCACCTGGACATATAAGTTATGCCATCACTTTTCATCCGCCGTCGTATGTAAATAATATCAAAAATCTTTTCTTCTGAAACTTCTGAACCAATTAGGAAACGCATGATATATTGCGTTGGCAACAAACGGTCCCTTTTTTAAGGGAATCTATTATTTACATGTACTAAAATAGAACATAGGGATGTTAAAATCACTTAAACTGAATTATCACTCAGCGTCTACAATGTATGACAGAAGGAATTATAGGGCATGTAATGGGACATTAAATGATACCCCGCCACGATATTCATCAAATGTTTAATATATTTGTATACTATACTGTATAGAGACAGAAAAGAAATGAGTCATCTTTCTTAGACCAGAAAATTTCATCATTTTCAAATTTGGAAAATTTAGAAAGTGGAAAATCTTCAATAAAATTTTTTGAATCATCCTGAAAATTAAACTTAATCTGTATTTTATTGTCCCCAACAGCTGTGCAAAATATCATTTAAATCCTTTGATGCGTTTTTAAGTTACTAGTATCACTCAGAAACCTTCGGGGGACGGACGGACTGACACAGAAAGAAAGTGAGGGTATAACATAATACCTCGCCACTTCGTGTGGCAGGGTATAGAAATTGGCCGTTGACGTCGGGTCTTATTCGGCAAATAATACCTTATAGGAGTAAAGGCCCATTTATGGTAAAAATAGCGTATTTCATGTTCTTGTACTTTTGAATGAAAACTATTACAGAATAAGAAAAGCTGTTGGAGGCATATTTTTTCAGCGCATTAACTCCAATAAAGTCCTTATTGGGTCGAAGCTGTCAGATAACCCTTTATAAAAGAGTAAGAGACCGTTATGACGGCAAGTAAGAGGTTCATGCGGGCTCCTGAGATCATCTTGTAATGGTCATCTCCCTGATACAAAAATGATTTTCCTCATCCGTTACGGTATATTAATAACTGCCTCAAGCCTTCCAGGTTTCTATTTGACCCCCTCCCCTCCACAATAGAAGATAATGCAGTATGGAATAAGTTTTTAGAAAAGACCGGCTGATCTTTCACAAGTGATAGAAATTTTCAGTCTTTCTGCAAGTGGAGCGCAATGGAACGAGCATTCAGACCATAGAAATTGTATCATGAGTGGAAGATCATTGCCGGTTTTCCAAGAACGCGCGTAAGGACCTATTTTTTCAATAAAAACTGAATTGTTATAAATTGAAACCTTAGGTGGCTCCATTATGAAAACCGAAAGATTTTAAAATAACATTGCATTTCATTAGTCGACATCATCAATGGATATCAGTAACAGTGGTTATGATTGGTTGATTGACCAGTGTGAGATCGCTGCAAGTGCTTGCATCTCAACCTGGTCATCTCACGCTGAAAAGAGGCATTAACAGAAGCGTCAATAATCCTCAACAAAGCACAAAACTTAGCAAACAATAATAACCAGTTCAATAAACATTCAAGAGTAAGGGAACAATAGATAAAAATACTCCAACCTTCAAGACAATTCATTTTTTTTTCAACCACACAGTTCGTTGTAAAGACTCACTCTTCCATCCTTCACGGGAACGCGAACAAAAGTCGCAATACCCTTATACTAATTGTAACTAGGGAAACGGACAACCTCTTAACCAAAATGCTTGTTCTTCATCTACACATATGCAAATTGTGTGTTCCTTATTTATTCATCGAAAATCATATTTTTAACCAGAATAAATCTTTAATCAGAACAATTATTAAAGCAACAATAGAAAATAGTAGATAAACGAAGAAAACGCGACCTTACTTGAAAACATCATAGAAAATGCAATGTTTACCCTCAAGACATCCCCCTTTTATCTTGTTAAAACACGTCCAACGATAAAATGACTGGACCAAATAAAAAAGAATGGTACTACAATATAGCTTTATCAACAGACTTCCGAATTCAGCAACTAAATAATAAATAATCATTTCATAATGATGTTTTTCTTACCTTTCAAAGTTTGAGGCGTCCTGATTTATGCCATTTGCGACCAATTCACGATTAAATATCAATTGTACATTAGGTAGGGTGTTATAGGAGCTATCACGGAGTAGCAACTGTACATCTCATAATTGTCTTTCATTAATCTGGTTATAGTTAATATAGCGAACTAAATGCATATTTTTCTTTTTAAATTTTGGTAATACTATAAAGTTTTATTCATGGTGTAATGTACATGTTTACATTATTAATTAAATGGATGTATTTAAATAGCTTTCTAATTTTTAATCCAAAGTTTTATTTTTTTAAAGTCAAGGGGAAGAGGCGTAAGAAGAGCTAGGTTAAATAACCCGTACGGTCAGCCGCGGATTGGTGGGGACACGGACGGAATCGGCAGCCGGATGTCCAACCAGATAACCAACAAAAGGGTCAACCAGTCCTTCGACCTGTCCTAGTTGATCAGCCAGTTGTTAACCCACCACCACCACAAGTCCAGCCATTAACAGCTATTAACCCGCCCGTGCAGCCGCTTGTACAGCCACCTCAAGCTGAGCCACAAATACAGCCACCACAGATACCAGGCCTCTACGGGATCACAAGCAGGATTAATGGTGAGGATTTGATATCTGATAGCATGTCTAATGATCCTCTTATAATTCCAAATTATAATGAAGTTGATATGTTTGGTCCTTACAATTTGAAAGAAAAAAATTGTAGTTTACAATACGTTAATTTGGTTCAGGTTTTGCACGAAAATTTTGATGTGTCAAATGATTCTAAAACAAGCAGCTTAACGTTGGTTAATAGATTTATTTTAGTAAACACGGAGAACAAAAATTTAAAAGTTAAGAAACTAGAAAATATTGAAGCATGGACTTATGCATTTTGTAATTATTTTAAAATATTACTTCAAAGACACCCATTATTAGCATGTGATTTGTTCTCGTACATAAGTTTGATTAGAGGAGCCATTGTTGATGCTCCGTTCATTAGAGTTTTCAATCATGACCAGCAATTTAGATTTAGGTTATCCTATTCACCAAACAGGTCTTGGACTCAAATTGACGCTCATTTGTGGTTTAAATTTGTTACCAAAGGAGCCCAAGGTGGGCAAATTGCGCCTTCAAACCTAGGAAAAGGGTTTTGTGATGACTTTAAGTTTAAAAAATAATTGCAAATATAAACATAAATGTATCAAGTGTTTATTTATAGTGTTCCTAGCATCAAAAAAAAATTTACCAAAATACAGCTAAGTCATATTCATATATATATATTTCTTTGACATACCATTTAAAAGCTTTTTTATAACAAATGTGTTTTTGGTATCGTTTTAACTGTTTATCTTCATATAAAAGCTAATAGCTGCTAAATATGACTTAGCTGTATTTGGTGAATAATTATTTGAAGAAAAAAATCATCCAAATAATGATCAAGACCATAAGAATTTGCTTCCTGTGATGCTAACCAATATAAAAAGATTGAAAATTTTTCATAAGTTGAACATGATAGTGAGCACCCTATTGGCATACATTTATCAATATAAACTAACAAAGAAAAATCACAAGGATAACATGGAAGTAGTCTAAATGCAGATTTGATATCCATTTTTGCTATGAGAGCAATGCTTCCTAATCTTTTAACTATTGAATCAGCATTATCAAATGACGAATATTGTACTGAAGTATATTTTGGATCAATAAAATCATTTATACTTTCGGATGGTGAAAATGATAAATGAGTTATCAATCGCCAACCAGAAGTTTTCTTAGGAACTAACCCTATCGGATAACATTTCAAGTTTGATATTTGACGAAAATTAAATGGTCCAGTAATACCTCCTAATTAAATTTCATTTTCCACCTTATCGATTGCAGCTAAAGGATTATTTAGAACCGA
The DNA here is from genome assembly GCA_963971305.1 of Arcuatula senhousia. Classification (NCBI taxonomy): domain Eukaryota; kingdom Metazoa; phylum Mollusca; class Bivalvia; order Mytilida; family Mytilidae; genus Arcuatula; species Arcuatula senhousia. Next base: position 36,456,497 of record OZ020308.1, read on the forward strand.
TCTTAATTTTTTTTATTCAGAACACCGTCTTTGTCTTTCGTAATGAAGTTGAAAACCATACTTAAAGCCATTTGAAAGGAACAATGCTGTTTCTTTATCAGGATAAATTATCAGTGACTTATCCAAATCATCTGTATCTGTAGGCGAAAAACCCATAACCTAAACATCTTTTGATTTGTCTGAAATTAATATTTATGGAAAGTTGAAATGGGTCTCTGAAATTGCGGCTTTTGATTTGTGTACTTTGACCATACACGTTTGGTATTAGAGGGCGGTTATTAACCCTTTTGCTATAAGCTACACCTCTTGGTTTTTTGATTGCTAAAAACAGATTTAAATGATTCTCACAAAGCTGTTGGGTGATTAAATAAACATTTGATACATTTATGTTCATATGTGCAATTATTTTTGAAACATTATTTTCTAAAATTGGAATCATAACAAAACCCTTATCCTAGGTTTGAATGCTCAACTTGCCCACCTTGGGCTCGTTTTGCAACAATTTAAACCACAAATGAGCGTCAATTTGAGCCCAAGGTCTGTTTGGTGAATGGGACAACATAAGTCTAAATTGCTGGTCATAATTGAAAACTTAAATGAACGGAGCATCAGCAATGGCTCCTCTAATCAAACGTATGTACGAGAACAAATCACATGCTAATAATGGGTGTCTTTGAAGTAATATTTTGGAATAATCACAAAATGCATCAGTCCATGCTTCAATATTTTCTATTGTTCTTAACTTTAATTTTATTATTCTCCGTGTTAACTAAAAAAGATCCATTAACCAACGTTAAGCTGTTTGTTTTAGAATCATTTGGCACATCAAAATTTTGGTGCAAAACCTGAACCAAATTTACGTATTGTAAACTCCAATAATTTGACTTTCAAATTTTGAGGAACAAATATATTAACTTCATTATAATTTGGAATTATAAGAGGATCATTAGACATGCTATCAGATATCGAATCCTCACCATTAATCCTGCCTGTGTTCCCGTAGAAGCTAAAGTATGTCCACCTGGTATCTCTGGTTGCTGTATTTGTGGCTCAGCTTGAGGTGGCTGTACAAGCGGCTGCACGGGCAGGTTAATAGCTGCTCATGACTGGACTTGTGGTGATGGTGGTGGGATAACAACTGGCTGATCAACTAGGACAGGTTGAAGGACTGATTTACCCCTTTGTTGGTTATCTGGTTGGACATCCGGCTGCCGATTCCGTCAGCGTCCCCACCAATCCGCGGCTGACCGTACGGGTTATTTAACCTAGCTCTTCTTACGCCTCTTCCCATGGGCATGTAAAAAATAAAACTTTGTATTAAAATTAGATAGCTATTTAAATACATCAATTTAATTAATTATGTAAACATGTACATTACAGCATGAATAAAAGTTTATAGTATTACCAAAATTTAAAAAGAAAAATATGCATTTAGTTTGCTATATTAACTATAACCAGATTAATGAAAGACAATAATGAGACGTAAAGTTGCTACTCCGTGATAGCTCCTATAAGAATATTTTTAACATTTGCATGATACTTATCTTTAATTAACCTTAAAACATTTGCGATAACCTAATTAATGTTAGTTTGCACAATACTTTAAATTGTCTTGACTTCAAATTTATTAGTAACAACGAAGTTAAATAACTACAATGCAAAGCTATATAACAAAGAACTAAAGATTACTCCAATTTAAAGAACGCAACAAATAATTGGATATTTCTTATTCAAACGTTGAAATTGAATAATATTAATGTTTTTAACGAATCAAATAATGTTCCCTTTAACATTTAAACATAAAATAACTTTATGTTATAAATACTTATCTTTTTTTAATTATATCCTTTCGCTTAAAACAGTAGTCCTTTTAGGTCTGACAAAACGAACACTGAACCGATGAGTTAATATAGGGTTACATTCTAGTCTCGTGGCTACTTTTAGCGCGAAAGGTACTTCATATATAGTTAACAGGCTGGCTGTTTATACATGCAAATATTTCAGAAATATACTATGTATTGATATTTAACTGTATTGTATAACAGGTTACACTTTAAATAAACATAACTATCTATAGTTAACATGTAAATCTAAAGATCATGATCTTATGATGAAGAATATGAATTGAACAAATACAATATTAAATGAATTTAATTTATATTGAATTAACTTTCATTATTTCGTTGTTTCAGTATGACAAACTGTCGTTTTCCTAATTCACTTTTGTATAAACGTCAATAAAGTAATACTAGTAACAACAATTAAAGCTGCTTTAATTTGTGTTTTTAGAAGCAAAGAGGCACCGATGGGGCATTTGAGTGTCAAAAGTCCGAAAGGCAACGACAAAACAAGTAAACACTACAGCCTGAAGAATTGTTATCCAATGCTATCCAATTGTTATTATCCGGAACATTTATATTTTTTAGCTCACCTGACCCAGCTATTGTCATCACTTGGCGTCCGTCGTCCGTCCGTCGTCCGTAAACTTTTTAAAACGTTAACTCCTCTGACACCATAAGTCCAATCGCAACCAAACTTTGGTTGTTCATTAGCATTCGGTGCTTAGAACTTATGTGGGGATTTTTGATTCGTCGTAAAACATGGCCGCCATCGCTAAAAATAGAACATAGGGGAAAAATGCAGTTTTTTGCAAATAACTCAAAAACGGCTAAAGATATCAAAATTCTGGCAAGAGTAAAAGTGATCAGCACCTCAAGATCTACCTAACCTGAAATTTTGAAGAAAATCCAACAACCCATGTAGGAGTTATTGCCCTTTTTAGCTCACCTGACCCGAAGGGTCATGTGAGCTATTGGCGTCACTTGGCGTCCGTCGTGCGTCCGTCGTCCGTACGTAAACTTTTTCAAACGTTAACTCCTCTGACACCATAAGTCCAATTGCAACCAAACTTGGTATGGTTGTTCATTAGCATTCGGTGCTTAGAACTGATGTGGGGATTTTTGATTCGTCGTATAACATGGCCGCCATGGCTAAAAATAGAACATAGGGGTAGAATGCAGTTTTTTGCAAATAACTCAAAAACGGCTACAGATATCAAAATTCTGGCAGGGTGAAAGTAATTACCACCTCAAGATCTACCTACCCTGAAATTTTGAAGAAAATCCAACAACCCATGTAGGAGTTATTGCCCTTTTTGTGGATTTTTTGCAAATTTCACCTGTTTAGCTCAATATCTTGAAAACTATACAAGATATTTGAGAAATTTAAATTGCATATTGTTAAGCGCATCAAGATCTACAAAATATGTAAAAGGGTCAACGTTGTAGGACCTTTCCTTTGAGGAGTTATTGCCCTTGGAACTTCAAAATTGAGCATTTTAACTGCATTTCCTCATTATATTGAAAATGTTAACTCCTCTGACACTTTAAGTCCAATCAGAACCAAACTTGGTATTATTGTTTTTTATTATTAGGTGTATAAAACTGTTGTGGGGATTTTTGATTGGTTGTAAAACATTGCCACTGTGGCTAAAAATAGAACATTAGGTTAAACTGCATTTTTTTGCAAATAACTCAAAAAGTGTGACAGATTTTTAGATTTTGATTGAGAACAAAAGTGATCAGCACCTTAATATCCACCATATTGTCAGATGACCTCCTTATTAATCTTATGACTCTTTCAACGTCAAATAGATTTTGCCTAATAACCTTTACTTCAGGCACATATGTCAGGTGAGCGATTCAGGCTCCTGGGAGCCTCTTGTTGTGGATTTTTTGCATATTGTTAAGCACATCAAGATCTACAACATATGTAATAGGGTCAACGTTGTAGGACCTTTCCTTTTAGGAGTTATTGCCCTTAGAACGTCAAAATTAAGCATTTTAACAGCATTTCCTCATTACATTGAAAATGTTAACTCCTCTGACACTTTAAGTCCAATTGGAACCAAACTTAATATAGTTGTTTATTAGCATTAGGTGTATAGAATTGATGTGGGGATTTATGATTCGTCCGTCCGTCGTCCGTAAACTTTTTAAAACGTTAACTCCTCTGACACCATAAGTCCAATCGCAACCAAACTTTGGTTGTTCATTAGCATTCGGTGCTTAGAACTTATGTGGGGATTTTTGATTCGTCGTAAAACATGGCCGCTGTGGCTAAAAATAGAACATAGGGGTATATGGCAGTTTTTTGCAAAGAACTCAAAAACGATGACAGATTTTAAAATTTTGATTGGGAACAAAAGTGATCAGCACCTCAAGATCTTCAAGCTCTAAATTTTGAAGAAAATCCAACAACCCATGTAGGAATTGATGCCCTTTTTGTGGATTTTTTGCAAATTTTGCACCTGTTTAGCTCAATATCTTAAAAACTATACAAGATATGTGATAAATTTCATATTGTTAAGCGCATCAAGATCTACAAAATATTTAATTGGGTCAACGTTGTAGGACCTTTCCTTTGGGAGTTATTGCCCTTATAACGTTTGAGCATTTAAAAAGCATTTCCTCATAACATTGAAAATGTTAACTCCTCTGACACTTTAAGTCCAATTTGAACCAAACTTGGTATTGTTGTTTATTAGCATTAGGTGCATAGAACTGATGTGGGGATTTTGGATTGGTAGTAAAACATGGCTGCTGTGGCTGAAAATAGAACATAAGGTTAAACTGCAATGTTTTGCTAATAACTCAAAAAGGGTGACAGATTTTTATATTTTGATTGAGAACAAAGTGATCAGCACCTTAAGATCCACCATATTGTCAAATGACCCCCTTATTAATCTTATGACACTTTCAACTTCAAAAAGAATTTGCCTAATAACCTTTACTTCAGGCACATATGTCAGGTGAGCGATTCAGGCTCCTGGGAGCCTCTTGTTATATTATTCCTCTTTATGTAAATGAGGACTTCAGTTGAGTTTACTTCTGTATACCATTGTACAACAAAGGTGATCAGAATAAAGTATATCTATACTACTAAAATAACGAAGCGTTTTTTGTTAGCCGGGTTGCAGCCTAAACAACAAATGCTACGACTAAGCTTCATATATCAAAAATAGGGGATGGTTGTGCCCTTTGAAAATTTCATTAGCACATATGCAATTATGTCTGCAATTTGCTAATTAACCTAATTAATTGATCCGGAAATGCTATAACCGTCATCGTTCCGGAATTACACGTATGAACAAGTTTTGCTAAAAAGCGCTAGGGAGCGCCCGGGTTGGTATTTAGCGCCCGAGACTAAAAAGTTTATTCTTATCTGTAAATGAAAAAGCAATGGGTCATAAATTGTTACAAAATTATTTCCTCAATCTATATGTTAGCCTAAAAAATACTAAAACTCTAAGTACGTGTAGAGGTAAAATATCTTCAGTGCCGGTTCGATATTTTGTCCCCACCCCTTTTTTACAATGTTTTAAATTATTTCCCCTGTTTTCAGACAAATACAAAAAATCCCACAATTATGCTAAATATTTAAAAGATTTTATATAATAGATTATATTGTTAAGTTTAGTATAAAATTGTATGCCAAAAATGTTTTACCGTAAAAATTGTAACTTTTCAACAATTTAAAATTTATCATATTGTAGTTTTTTTCTACCTGTAAAATTTAAATTGACAAAATTGCGTAGCGATTGATTGAAATTTATCCTGCCACTGGCCATTTGTGCACTTTAAAGGTGGGGTAACAAATACCGTAGAACCTTTAATTTGCGATTATCACAACCATGTAAGTTCATGCAAATGCAATGTATAAATTATTGTGTGGTATTTTTTTTAAAGCATCGCGACGATTGATTTTCCCGCGAAATCGCGGGTTTTTCCTAGTATATATATAAAAAAACCACAAAATCTACCGAACGAAAATCACCAACGCAAATTCAAGTCGTAACAAAAGTGAAATCAGGCGCTCCGGAAAAGCTTTATTAACATTTTAACAACATATAGATGAGTTAAAATAGCACAGAAATGTACTTTAAAGCCAGGGCAGGTAATCCAAGGATAAATGCGACATATATCGTCCATTAATTGGTGTTTGTTAAATGTAAAGTCACCGCCATTTACAGTCAAAATCAGGACAAGAACAAAATGAAACACCAAATTGAAGTGTGTAGTCCCAGCAAGGACAAGACACTCATCACACAAATCAAAAAGTGTTAATATATGACCACAAACCAAAAATAAAATCAACAAAACTCACAAGACATGCCAATGTACCATCAACAAACCAATGGCCAATACATCCAGAAAATGACGAAACCCTCTGAAGATATGTTTTTGACAATCTGAAACCCTAAACTTTGTCGGTTGACAATAAAGAATCCTTACTCGAACAGACAAAAAGGATAGAATCTTAAAGACAGATAGCGCTAAACCTACGTAAAGCAAATTTTAATTGATACACTAATATGTGGACATAAGGGACTTAGCCATGAAAACGGCACCTAATTAGTTTACGCTTAGTTGTCAGAGTTAAAGTTCAATTTAGTTTTTGCAGCTGTTCGTTTAAATTTTTGGAAGTCAGGTTTGTAATTAGATGAAGATGAATGTTTAGCAAAAGTTTCAGCTAGTTTGTTGGCAATGTTCGTTTCAGATGTTAAAGTGGAATTGCCAATGTTAAGATGTTTAACTGAAGATTTAGAGTTTTTACCTTTGAGTTTTTGTATGAAATTCCAAATTTTATTCATGGGAGTTCGTGAAGTTAAACCAGATACAAAATTTCTCCAGGATGTTCTTCTGGATTGTTGACAAGTTCGTCTATCCTTTGCCCGAAAAATTTTAAAATTACTCAAATTTTCTTTCGTTTGTTGTTTGCCAAATTGTTTTTGGGCTTTATTTCTATCGTCGATGGCCTTGTCACACTCGTCTGTGAACCAAGGTTTAATGAGTTTTTTAGGAATTGCCGAGGTCTTTGGAATGATTTCATCAGCTATAGAGATAAGAGTTTGGTTAAAAGTTGTTATTGGTTCTTGGCCCTGATCAAAAATTTCTGGACTTAATTTTTCCGAACAAAGTATTAAAATTTTTTGCCAATCGGCCTTCTCTAACTTATAGCGAGGAATTCTTTGTTCAGGTTCACCAAAAAAGATCTTATAATATAATAGTAAAGTGATCACTTCCACAGAGATCATCATGGACTTGCCATGAGAAATCTGTTAAAAGAAAAGGATCACAAATTGAGAGATCAATTGATGGATATATTCCATTTCCAGAATGTAAAAATGTAGAAGAACCATCATTAAAGATACAAAGAGATAAAAAATCCTCAATCTTTTTACCCTTATCATTCAAGTTGGCACTACCCCATAATGGGTTGTGGGCATTGAAGTCCCCATCTAACATGTATGGAGCAGGAAGCTGATCCGTTAAATTTTGAAGCTGTGCTAAATTTAAGTTATCATTAGGTGGTATATAAACTGAACATAGAGTTATTGAACTCTCACGGCAACTGCTTGCAGATCGGTAGTTAAAGGAATCGAACTATGGAAAATACGATCCTTAACTAAGATGGAGGATCCGCCAGAAGCTCGCTTTGTATTAGAAAATGTGTTATACAAAGAAAAACCCTTCAAGGAAATCATGTCAGTTTCCTTGAGGTGTGTTTCCTGAAGACAAAAGACAGTTGGATTAAAAGACTGCACTAAGAGTTGTATTTCAAGGAAGTTGGCCTTTAGGCCTCGGCAATTCCATTGAATGATGGTACTCATTTTGGAGTCTGTATGGGATCACAAAGTCTACCGAGTGATCGCCTACGTCTCCTCTGTGGAGACTGGCACTGTGAATGATCGACAGGTGTTTCCGATAGATCCATATCAGACTCCATGTCGCCACCAAGAGAGTCGAAACGATTATGCATATAAATAGCATCTCGTTCGGCCTTCTTTGATCTACGCATTTTAAGCGGTGACGTCTGCTGCGATGAAGTCTGGCGTCTTCCTGGCTGTGAGGGTCGCTGCTGTCTATTTCCAGGTTGAACAGCAGATGACGACCTTGAGGAAGACGATTGACTCTGTTTGGAAGAAACAGAAATTGATGGGGGTTGAGGATTAGAAGCTTTGGTTGGAGCTCCAAATCCAGCCCAAGATGATTTACGTGGAATTATACACAAATCCTCATCGACCATTGAATCATTATTTGGACCTGCTGTTGACTTACGTGGTGGGGGATGATTATCACACATTTCCTTTCAAGGCCTCGCGTATTTGATATTGCTTTTTGGGATATCATCCACAAAACAGTCAGCACCAAACATCCATCCATTGGTGTTGCAAGTACGGGGCTTAATTTCACCCTCAGGCCAAGTGTACATGGTTTGCCAACCATATGTCCTAGAGGGTTTAGCAGCCTCCACGTAAGACATGGATGATGCTGTATCACTCGAGATAGAGACTTGACGACGAGCTTCTTGGTAGGAAATGTTCTTTTCTGCTTTAAATTTTTGGATTTCTTTTTCACGTAGAAGAGTTGGACTTTGTTTTGAAGAAGAAAAATGATCACCACTGCAGTTAACACATTTTGGATTTTTCGTACAGTTGAAATCCGAGTGGCCTTCCTCAGCGCACTTTACACATTTTTCCTTCCCGTTGCAGGTGGCCTTCCCGTGGCCAAAACGTTGGCATTTAAAACAACGGAGAGGATTGGGAATAAATATGTCTACGGACACTCTGAAAAGACCCAGATTAATGTGACTTGGTGGAGCTGCGGAATTAAATGTAATAAGGTATGTATTTAATTTAATAATTTTGTTGTCTTCCTTTTTTGTAAACCTTTTAACGTGAGAGACACCTTGTGATGAAAGTTCAGAGCATATTTCTTGCTCTGATAAATCAGCAAGGTTTCGGTCTCTATCTCGAATGATACCCTGCGAACGATTCAATGATCGATGAGCTTCAGCGGAAACTGGTACCTCTAAAATGGATGAAATTGTCAAGATGTTTTTTGCTTGTTGTTGTTTGGCACACTCTACTAGGAGGTGACCGGATCGGAGTTTCGTTACCTTGGGAACATCACCTCCGGTAACACCCTTAATTGTTTTCGCAATGACAAAGGGCGAAACCTTTGTCAAAGGACGAGTGGCATCTTTGCTTGAAAGTACAATAAACTTTGGCCAACTATCAATTGTTGTGTTTTGACGTTTTGAAGAAGCTGGTGCATCCTGATCATCACTATCACTACATGAAATTCGTTTATATTTTTCACTCGAACTTGTTGCTTGTTTTTTTTGGGGGAAGCCATGATAAGAGCAGAGAGTTTCACTGCTTTGCTCCCCGTCCGCCATGGAGCGCCAACAAGGGCGATGCTGTTATACAACGGCTCTCCTGTTGAAAGCATCAGGGTTACAAGGACAGCATACTCGCACAGAGTATTCCTTTAGGGAGACAAGCATCGTGCCAGGGGTTACCCAGCGATACAACTCTCCAGAATAACATCCACACGATTGACCCATGAGCCACCGCCTTCTGTAAAGCATAACTGACATCAAGTAATAAATTCTTATATTACGGAAAGAAAGTTTGAAATAAACGAGAAGGTACTTTACATGGCTTGGCGTGACCAGCCGATTGATCAGACCGAGCCGAACCTGACCGCCTGTCTAGGAGAAGTAAGGGCCAAAGCCCATATACGTGGACCAGGATCCCGTTCTCCCCCGACACAGGTCGCAACACACGGCAAACATGTTGACCCGTTTAGTCGCTTCTTACGACAAGCTTTACGGGCGGCTGCGGGACTATTCTTTTCACACCCGGTTCCCGCACGGGGGATATTCAGTCAGAAAAGTATCAGATTTTTACATTTCAGTAAATGTTTGTATGGAAGATGTAAAATTGCAGGAAGAGTACGCTATTTTTTAGGCTGAAGGCATCAAAAACTGATCCCTTTAGGAAAGGTGTTAACATTCAACTGCATCATTTGTCCTTTTCTTGCTATCAAAAGGTTTGATTTATAGAGACAAGTTTTTTTTAGAGACAAGGTGCACAGGCCAATGACCCCCTTTTCATAAATGAATTTGGCCAACTCTTGCTTTATTTTATTGAGAAATTGAAACACGTATTATGTCTTATTGATTACGATTCTAATTTGTACAATGGACATTCCTTCTGATGGTGCAACAGGCGCAGGTAAAGCTCAAATAGAGGATCACATGATTAAAGCACTAGGTCGATGATCGTCCGATTGTTATGTAAGATATATTAGGATTTCGATGGAAAGCATTAAAAGAAATTTTCTTATCGTTATTATATTATTTTTACCCCCAAAATTTTCGATATAACATTATACCGTCAATTCAACACATCTCGTAGTCCCTGATGTGCTACATTCCCTTTCTGATCAGCTGTAATTGAACATAATTATCGCAGTCCCTGCTTCGCTGCTCGATATCATGCTCAGCTGTGATCGACTTTAAATGCAGCCCTAGTGTTGCAGTGACGGTAGTTTTAATTTGAAACAAATTCAGCATATCAGAGTTGATATCCACAAGGCCAAAAAGTTGAAAATATTGTAAACATTTTTAAAGTAAATGTTTGATAATAAAAGTGAATCATTAATGTTTATTCAACAGATGCCTTTGAGCCCCTTAATATGGATGTCGTAGTTTTCTCATCAAAGAATATGCTGCTTACATAGCAACGATATAGCACATGGATAAAAATCACACCGTATGCATATTTGTGTTAGTTATTCCCCTGAGGGCGGATGCCCGATGGGGGATAACTGATTTATACCACGGGACTGTAGAAGGTGCTTAATGAAATTTTATTATAATTAATGAGGGGGGTCTTTTAGGAAATTAGCCTTATCTACTGATAAAGCATGATTAATGCAGGGTATCTCGTTACATTTTATGACATAGTGGTATAAATTACTTAACATCATCCTTGACACTTGATAGTCGTATATATACAGCACAAGCTTGTCTGGTAAAATGATTAAAGATGAAAATATTTTAAAGGAGGTCACGACAGGTGAAAAACTTATGAATGAGTGTTTGTGGTAATGAGGTTACTATAATGATGTGGAATAAATGGCACGCGCACAAACAGTAATTATTATAACAACATGCCATTGAAAAGAGATGAATTAATTGGGAATTATGGTGTACGTAACTTCATTCATGTTTATTCATGAGAAAAAGTAGTTCCGTCCCCACTTGCGTTCTTGCAAAACACATAGTTGCAATTTCTGTTGATAAAAACCAGCAGAAAATTTTTATGGAAAGTATGCTTATTTGATTTTAGAACCACCACCGTGCCCAACCACTCAACATCGACTCAATCTGCGACTGTGGTTTCAACTCAACTCCTTAATTTGTGCTACATGAATTTGGTCCATCATGAAATTTTCTTATCGTTATAATTTCATTTTTAACCCCCAAAATTTTCGATATAACATTATACCGTCACTTCAACACATATCGTAGCCACTGCTGTGCTACATTCCCTTTGCGATCAGCTGTAATTGAACATAATTATCGCAGCCCCTGCTGCGCTACTCGATATCATGTCCAGCTGCGATCGACTTTCCTTGCAGCCCCTCCTGCGCTGCATCCCCTAGGGAGCCCCTTCTGTGATCTTAGTTTTGCATTGACGGTAGTTTTTATTGAAATCGAATTCAACAGAGTTGACATCCCAAAGGCCAAAAAGTTGTAAATATTTTTATAGTAAATGTTTGATTATAAAAGTGTATTAATAGCGAGCATAGCTCGCAAGCGGAGAGCTCTACGGAATTTGTTTCCGCGAGAAATTTGCTAATGCTGATTTAGATTTTTTATGGTCCGGAAAGGGTTATTATTTTTACAGGACCGGAGTGAATGTTAAAATAATTTATAAGAAAAGAAATAATGCTTTTAAAAAATAATTAATTGCGCTTTTTACAAGAAAATAATATTCTTAAAATGATAAATACACATAAGCTGCTCGTTTCGTCTTGGTTATATGCATGTACGAAACTAACTTGTCTCGAAGCTTAATCGCCCCAATACAATCTCGCCCCAAAATACATTATATAAACAAAACGTAGTCCCTTTTAGCTATGCTCGCATCTAGGCAATGCCTACTCCATATTAATGTTTATTCAACAGATGCCTTTAAGCCTCTTATTATGGATGTCGTGGTTTTCTTATCAAAGAACATGCTGCATACATAGCAACGATATAACATATGGATTAGAATCGCACCGCAGGCATATTTATTATTTTTCACCATCCTTGACATTTGATGGTCGTTTATATACTAGCGGAGTGACTTGAGGTCAAATTTTAAGATTTAAATGTACCCACCTAACATACGGCTAAATCTGGTATCATTTGAAAGCTTGTACTTGTAGCTATATGAAATGCCTGGTCGTAAAAACTGGAAATGGTCACAACTTTCATTGGCATTAAACATCAAGGGAGGTAATATGCGTGAAACACCATTTGTCTGATAAAATAAGATTTTTAACCTCAATTGAAATGTTAATCGCAATAATTCAACTGAACAAGGAAAACAGGGTACCTGTCAATAAAAATACGCAATCACAACATTTCTATTGTATTTTTCTATGAAAAATTCACGTTTTTGACAAAAAGAAAGAAAAAGTGTCTTTTTGGACGAAAATGTTAATATCGAACAATACCTGCATTTACCCACTAAACGCACTAACGTTCCAATAAGGTTCCGTTACAGCGGAACGTTACGAAGGGACGTTTTTAAAACGTTCTGAGAACCATAAAGTTTTAAAAAACCCTGAGAGAACTATAAACTAACGTTCCGATACCGTTCCGTGTTCAGTGGGTATTATGGTCAAAAGGGGGTTTATGTAAAAGAGTTAAGCTACTTCAAGCTTCTTATTCCACATCTCTTTATTTTCTATTCAAGTTTTCTAGAACATGAAAATATAATTTTAAGCCAATTTTCTCAAACTATTTATCTGTTTAAAAAGGGGGAGGAAATAAGAAAAAATACAGAAATGCCAAAAAGATGCTTAACATATTTTGAAAGAAATATTGTATAACATTTTAACTTTTTTCACGTTGAAAATCTTAAAAGGCTTGTCTTGATCAAAAACTGAACAGCAAAAGTGTTGGTTTGTTTGACTTTTTCAGTCAAAAAGAAAGCGCAAGAATGGGGTTTGTATTAATGGTATTGTTCTATGTTTCTGTAAATTAATAGTTTTAATTACTATAACTTTTATGGAAGTTAAAAAGTATAAAGTATTTGGAAACTGCCAGACCTAGCATTTAATTTGCACATTTTTTTAGGATGAAGAATATTAGAACAATATTTTTTTCATAAAGCTAGCAAAATATACTTATCTCTTATCTAAAACAAGAATTGCATGCAAAACACCATGTTGCTTTAATAGGTTTTTTTTCAATCAAAAATAAAATTGGATGGCCAATATCATCTTAGACCTGTATATTCTAATATTGTCACATCATTAACTCGTATTATAATTCGCGATTTCGATCATTAGCATGCAGAAGTTGGCTTTCTATAGAATTTTAACAATCAAATGTCTACCTTGATCTCTTTTTTTATTCTCTCTTAACTGACCATTTGCAATGCGACCACTATATTCCTTCAAACTGGTTTTTTTTATCCTTCTTAAGCAACGAATCTCTTGTGTTATGTCGGCGTTTCAAGCTGATGAAGTTACATTTTAATGTTTTGTCGAATCTGTCCTCGTATTATAAATTAAGAGCATTAATAGGAGTGGGTAAGGACAAGTACAAAACCCTAAACTTTAACTCCGATAGAGTTTCCCTGAAGGCACATGTTTCGTAAATTGTACCAAATAAAGTAAAATTAAACATTAATTCAGATTTTAATATACCACTTATCTCCTAAAACATCACAACTATTCCATAAAGTGCAGACTTCCTATAGTATTTCACAATTCGTTTTGCAGTTGTCTTGTTAGATCTTGCCCAAATTGGTTAAACATCGTTATGAATTAATAAGAGCCCCACCTTTAACATGATTTGTAACATTAAAATTGGAACTTGATTTCTTGTTCTTATCAAGATATGTTTTACAAAATTTAATGCCTTTTAGATCATCATTACCTTTTAGGTAAATGAATGAACAAAGCGATTGTATAAAGTCTAATGATCACCAAAGCAGCAATCATAAGTAGGTAACTATACGTTTGTGCCTCTAGAGCATTCTTGGGTTACCCTTTTAATATACCAATGTATCAAAGCATTCGGCATGTCGACAAAATGATGAAGTTTAAACGATTAAACATTTTATACTTCCGCTTCCAGCAAGAAGAGGGGTATGTTTTACCCTTGTCCGTTTGTTCGCCCGTTACAAATCGTAGTTTTTAAGGCAGTGGCATAACGTACAGATCGAAAAATGTACACATAGCTTTATAAAAATGTATCGTTGAAAGGCTGTATAGCAATTTTATGCTTTTCCTCTTTTTCCGAATACTTAGGTTTGTACATATAGTGTTCATGCATGTAAACTTTCAGTCACAATTTTCTAAGCTACTACATGATGCAGAGATAAGATATTTTGCATATAGCTTCATTTTATAGTACCATATGTCGTCAAGCACTTTGTACTCCTAGACATTTACTTCCTGATAACCTTATACTTAATTAAGTTTTTACCCAATGCATGATTTTAGAAGCGGGTATATAACTAGTGAGTAGAATTACTTGTTACGAAAGATTTTTTTGAAGATAAACACAATTTGTAAAGCAGTACCATGTACTGAAAAAGAAAAGAAAAATGGTAACTTATTCTTGACATTACGGTATAAACTTCAATAAAAGGTTGATATAATGAATGGAATCCAAAAAAACAGTTTTCGCAGGAATTTCATTCACTAAATTGGTGTAATAGATAACCGCACGGCAGATGAATACTTCTATAAAATATTATCACAATAAAATTTAAAAAGGTGGCAACTTACTTTAATTTAATAGAGGTAAAAAAGGTACCGTAGCAAGGGACCCTAGAGCCCATATGGTTTAAACTAAAACAGAAATCAAATTAGTAGACAGACGACAGCACTCTACAAAATGAAGAATGCCATCAGCAACACAATCTCACGTCTTATCGAGAGTTGATTCATGCAATCGGCAAGGTGACTTGTTTCTGCTTGTTGCATTAAACCAGACGATCCGCTTAATGTCAAAGTCAAGTCCAAAAAAGAAATACATTCCTGTACTTTCATAACAAACTCACATCCGTTTTTATCTGAGGGGTCATATTCATTTACAGACCCATAAAAAAAAGAACAAAAATGTAGAGTTTCAAAAGCATAATGTTTTGAATACACTGTTTGCAACGCAACGAATGTGCTTTAGCAAGTAGGAACTGCTAACTCTTTCGAAGCACCTGATTCCACACCCGTTACTACTGGTGTTCGCGTTCTAGATTGATATTCAGTATTGTTGTGTTTCCATGATTTACATGTTGTCTTTATTTGTCACGCTCTCTTTGGTGTTTACTGGTTGTCTCTGCCCTTTTGGACTTTTGACATTCGGATGCCCCATTGATACCTTTGCATCCTTTTTGAACTGTTTGTCCGCGATTGACCTAAACAATCATGAATATGTTTGCAAAGGAGAGCGATGTGGTTTTGTTCTAATATCTGTATTGTCGTAAACATGCACCTGTATATAGTTAATAAATGATAGAAATCCGAAATAAGTATTTAGTTTACAGAAATAGATTACTTAAATATTTATTACGGTGTATTTTTGACTTAAATGTAGATCAAACGCATATTTTGGCTATTATTTGTGTAAACTTTTATCATATTTAACGAAATTTCTTTTCAAAATGTACATAAAGAATAATATAAAGCATTGTTTTTACTCTCCTGTAAATTCTCTAATAACCTCCTCCTTTTTTACCGATCAGTTTTTTAGCTCACCTGACCCGAAGGGTCATGTGAGCTATTGGCGTCACTTGGCGTCCGTCGTCCGTCCGTAAACTTTTTCAAACGTTAACTCCTCTGACACCATAAGTCCAATTGAAACCAAACTTGGTGTAGTTGATCTTTAGGGTATGGCCTACAAAACTATCGTTTGGATTTTTGATTTTTAAAAAAACATGGTCGCCGTGGCTAAAAATAGAACATAGGGGTAAAATGCAGTTTTTTGCAAATAACTCAAAAACGGCTACACATATCAAAATTCTGGAACAGGGTAAAAGTGATCAGCACCTCAAGATCTACCTACCCTGAACTTTTGAAGAAAATCCAACGACCCATGTAGGAGTTATTGCCCTTTTTGTGGATTTTTTGCAAATTTTGCACCTGTTTAGCTCAATATCTTGAAAACTATACTAGATATTTGAGAAATTTAAATTGCATATTGTTAAGCACATCAAGATCTATAAAATATGTAACAGGGTCAACGTTGTAGGACCTTTCCTTTTAGGAGTTATTGCCCTTAGAATGTCAAAATTTAGCATTTTAACAGCATTTCCTCATTACATTGAAAACGTTAACTCCTCTGACACTTTAAGTCCAAATGGAACAGAACCTGGTAAAGTTGTTTATTAGCATTAGGTGTATAGAACTGATGTGGGGATTTTTGATTGGTTGTAAAACATGGCAGCTGTGGCTAAAATTAGAACATAGGGGTAAATGGCAGTTTTTTGCAAATAACTCTAAAATGGTGACAGATTTCAAAATTTTGATTGGGAACAAAAGTGATCAGCACCTCAAGATCTACCAGCTCTGAAATTTTGAAGAAAATCCAACAATCCATGTAGGAGTTATTGCCCTTTTTGTGGATTTTTTGCAAATTTGGCACCTGTTTAGCTCAATATCTTGAAAACTATACTAGATATTTGAGAAATTTAAATTGCATATTGTTAAGCACATCAAGATCTATAAAATATGTAACAGGGTCAACGTTGTAGGACCTTTCCTTTTAGGAGTTATTGCCCTTAGAATGTCAAAATTTAGCATTTTAACAGCATTTCCTCATTACATTGAAAACGTTAACTCCTCTGACACTTTAAGTCCAAATGGAACAGAACCTGGTAAAGTTGTTTATTAGCATTAGGTGTATAGAACTGATGTGGGGATTTTTGATTGGTTGTAAAACATGGCAGCTGTGGCTAAAATTAGAACATAGGGGTAAATGGCAGTTTTTTGCAAATAACTCTAAAATGGTGACAGATTTCAAAATTTTGATTGGGAACAAAAGTGATCAGCACCTCAAGATCTACCAGCTCTGAAATTTTGAAGAAAATCCAACAATCCATGTAGGAGTTATTGCCCTTTTTGTGGATTTTTTGCAAATTTGGCACCTGTTTAGCTCAATATCTTGAAAACTATACTAGATATTTGAGAAATTTAAATTGCATATTGTTAAGCACATCAAGATCTACAAAATATGTAATAGGGTCAACGTTGTAGGACTTTCGTTTTAGGAGTTATTGCCCTTAGAACGTCAAAATTTAGCATTTTAACAGCATTTCCTCATTACATTGAAAACGTTAACTCCTCTGACACTTTAAGTCCAAATGGAACCAAACTTGGTTTAGTTGTTTATTAGCATTAGGTGTATAGAACTGATGTGGGGATTTTTGATTGGTTGTAAAACATGGCAGCTGTGGCTAAAATTAGAACATAGGGGTAAATGGCAGTTTTTTGCAAATAACTCTAAAATGGTGACAGATTTCAAAATTTTGATTGGAAACAAAAGTGATCAGCACCTCAAGATCTACCAGCTCTGAAATTTTGAAGAAAATCCAACAACCCATGTAGGAGTTATTGCCCTTTTTGTGGATTTTTTGCAAACTTTGCACCTGTTTAGCTCAATATCTTGAAAACTATACAAGATATGTGAGAAATTTAAATTGCATATTGTTAAGCACATCAAGATCTACAAAATTTGTAACAGGGTCAACGTTGTAGGACCTTTACTTTGAGAAGTTATTGCCCTTGGAACGTCACAATTGAGCATGTCACAATTGAGCATTTTAACTGCATTTCCTTATATTGAAAATGTTAACTTCTCTGACACTTTAAGTCCAAATGGAACCAAACTTGGTATTATTGTTTATTATTAGTTGGTGTATAGAACTGTTGTGGGGATTTTTGATTGGTTGTAAAACATGGTCACTTTGGCTTTAAATAGAACATTAGATTAAATTGCATTTTTTTGCAAATAACTCAAAAAGGGTGACAGATTTTTAGATTTTGATTGATAACAAAAGTGATCAGCACCTTTAGATCCACCATATTGTCAGATGACCCCCTTATTAATCTTATGACCCTTTCAACGTTAAATAAATTTTGCCTTATAACCTTTACTTCAGGCACATATGTCAGGTGAGCGATTCAGGCTCCTGGGAGCCTCTTGTTTTAGAATTTATTGTTATAGTTATTTTTTTATGTCATAGAAAACTTTAAATAGCTTAACTCTTTTCTTTAAACCCCCCTATGAACATTTCTTATTCAGAATAAGTCCAATATTTACATTTTCTTCCAAAAATACACTTTTCTTAAGTTTGGCCAAATTTTTTTTCATAGAAACTGTACAATACAAATGTTGTAATTGTACAGTTTCATTCACAAGTGATTTATTTTTCTTGTTATGTTGAATTTTTGCGACTACCATTTCAAGCATATTACCGCCCTTGATGTTTAATGCCAATTTTAGAAAATTGTGACCATTTCCATGTTTTACGACCAGGCATTTCATATAGTTACAAGTTCAAGCTTTCAAATGAAACCAAATTTAGCCGTATGTTAGGTCCTAACTAGAAGTCTTTTTTCTAAAAAGTCACTCTACTATACAGCACAAGCTTGTCTGGTAAAATGATTTAAGATGAAAATATTTTAAAGGGGGTCACGACAGGTCAAGACGTATGAATGAGTGTTTGTGGTAATGAGAATACTATAATGGCACATGCACAAACAGTAATTATTATAAACACATTCCATTGAAAAGAGATGAATAAAAAAAATATGAACGATGACAACGGACGCTAAATGATGGCAATAGTTCACTTTTACCTTTGGTCCAGAAAGGTCCAGGTAAGCCATAAAATAAACAAGTATTGAATATATTTTTATCAGTTAAATTTTCTATTTTTGTGATTTAAAATATCGAAACACAATTTAATACCAGACCCATTTTTGCGTGAACACACCTTACTAGATGTGATAAGAAAGATTTATAAAATTGAAAAAAAAAACGAACTTATCTAGTTGTTTATTGTATACAGTATATTAATAACAGCATTTTCTTTCAAAAAAACCTACATGACCTAGATGTTTTGTATGGTTCATTAATATAAAGTTAGTATACCTGCGATGTCACCAAAGGTACGTCACTTAAGACATGCAAGGGGAATCACCTATATTTGCTTAATATATTAAATTACTGGATAGGAATAGATAAAAGCATAACAGATTACTTTTATAAATAAAATACCTTCCGGTACATACATGCAATATTTAAATGTGTCTTAAATTTCTTTGACAAAAATATATAAGGAGAATTCAGCTTATTTCTAAACAATAATAGAAAATTTAACTCACCATAAAAATTGCATAACGGTGAGGCTTAGAAACAGATAAACAGTTGTGTCACCATAGTTTTTTTTTCTTTGAACCAAATTCGTTAAAAATCTATTTTATGTCGATTCAATGTACTATTATTGTATTTATGCTGCAATATTTGTTTTTGCGTTACATATTTTTGGCAATATTAAGACATTAATCAATGATCAATAAATCATCCTTTATCACTATAATTTCGTTTTATGGCCTTAACACTTTTTAAATGCCATTAGAAAAGAGGCGTGTGCGAAGTTGGTCTCTAGGAGCGACGCTACATGAAGTGCTTCGGAAGGGATTTTCATCGGTTGTGTCTCATGTTTGGTAGATCAAATCCACATGTACGTTTAATACCCCTTTGTAGAGTTCGACACGAATCGACTAAATGGGAGCCACTACAACGGCGCCAAATTCACAAACTACAATCTAGAGACGGATTCACAATCATCTTAAAGTTTTTTCCCAATTTAGAATAAATTAATTACATATTTAAAGTAAGCTAGATCATATGGGATATTTATTTAAAAGACCTGTTTTACTTGTCTTTTTTTATAGCCGACAATCTCAATCTATAAATTTAACAATAACAAACCTGCAAATTGTGTAGTTTATTTTCTATTAGCAAAAGACATGAATGGATAACAGAGACTTCAAAACAAAGTTGGGATAAGGCCTCTGTTCCGCCAAATTATGTAAATTGTATCACATAGTTCATTGAAATCAAGGCCTGTAGGATATGTTTATGGGAAATCTATATGGTAAAAGAGTAACATAATTATTCTAGATGAGTATCTATTTCTTAGATCACATTTTGCACAACAATGTTCCTACTGCAATAGTCATTAATTCAATTACAGAGAACTATATATCAATAGGGGGAATTCGAATGTCAAAAG
This sequence comes from Arcuatula senhousia, assembly GCA_963971305.1. Classification (NCBI taxonomy): domain Eukaryota; kingdom Metazoa; phylum Mollusca; class Bivalvia; order Mytilida; family Mytilidae; genus Arcuatula; species Arcuatula senhousia. The sequence continues at coordinate 36,476,880 of OZ020308.1, forward strand.
TTCGAGAGGGCAAAGACAAAAAAAGTATCAAAAAGTGGAAACAAACAATATAAAAACACCCTTCCTTGATCAACTTTATTGCGATTGGGACCTTGATAAGGTCAAATCTAGTAATATTCACACATTTTTATAGCCCATTTTACTCCGGTACACTTTTTTCCGATCAGTTTGTTTCTTTGAATAAGGACAAAATATTCCTAAAGTTCCTTCTTAAATACATGTGTATAGTGAACACTTTAAGTTTCATCATAATTGAATGTCGCATGAGATTTGAGGCTACACAAAGGGATTAAAGAGCTATTCACTCAAAACCAACTGTACTCAAAAACGGAAAAACAGCAATTATAACCATGAAAATAAAATTAATGAATAAGGTAATATTTTTTTTAAGAGATTGCATTATTGAATATGTTTAATTTTAGGTGAAAGATAAATAGATCTAACAATTTACCTTTCTAAAGGAAAGACACATGTAAGTGTTATAATCTGTATATCCTCAATTCAAGTAAGGGTTCTTCATTGTCAGTCACCATAGGTAAGGGTTTCAGATTGTGCGAAATTTTTGGGGGAGGGTTTAGTCACTTTCTGGGTGCATTGGCCTTCAGTACGTTGAAGGTACAATGGCCTGTCTTGGAGTTTGTTCGTTTTCCTTCTGGTTTGTGGTCGTACATTGGCCCTTTTTATACGACCGCAAAAATTTGCGGCGTATAATGGTATGATGCTGTCGTCGTCGTCGTTGTCGTCGTCGTCTGTTAACTTTAGTGTTACAGTAAATTCGTGTAATCAGTAAATACGTGAATTTCCTAAAGATGTCAGCAAATTCATGTATTTACTGGGCGATTTAGGAAATACATGTATTTCCTTAGTTGACCAGTAAATACATGTATTTACTGATTTTTCTTGCACATTTTACACATATTTACTGGGCATGGTTGGTGACACCTAATGTAGTATCTAACTTTAATCTTTCGGTTTAAAACATCAAATTTTGTTCATGCTTAACATTTATTAAGGGCTTAATAAGATATTACAAGCTTTTTTGGTAATAATACTAAAAATATTTTTATAGTAAGCTTTGTGAAACCTTTTTTTTAAATGGTAGTGAACATCCCTAATAATGCGCAGCAGCACTAAGTTTATCAATAAATTTACAATTTACGTTATCATAATCAGGTTAGAAACAAAACGGTTAAGCATACTCCATGTACGTTTTGGTCATTATTTATATGAGTGAGTGAGTTGGTGTTTTACGTCCTTGCAATACTAGATAGGTTTTTAAAGGCGATGAACATGCAAAAAAATGATAAAATGAACATGAAATGATGATGAGACATATGGGGTTGGGGTGGGAAACATAGGAACAATAAATTTTGAAGACCACATGAAAATGGGCGAAAAATTTAGCCTATATGATGCACTACTTGGCAGTCCACAAAGGGATAATTTATGTGCATGAATTAAGCGTGGCACTCTCCACAAACGTTGGTCCACTATGGTCAGAGGTCACGCTTTCCGTATTATAGAACTGATAACCGCTGCGGTCGAGGGCAACCCTATTCAGTACACACTTGGTCGCTCTGTGAGCTGAGCACTAACACGATGTCAGAATACCAAGAACCTTAGTCGCCGCTTACGACAAGCTATGCTCTGCTGGGGACCTATTCCCCATCCAGGCACCACACGGAACTATTAACCATAAAGCTATATATAATATGTAACAGAATTGAAAATGTAAAAAAATGTACAATTCTCAAACATGTCAAATTGGTGAAAAATAGTAAAAACATTGTTTTTGTATTAACTTTATAACAAACTTGACACAGAAAATTATAATGTACAAAGTTTTATATTCCAAAATAAGTATCAGTAAAAACGTGTAAAATCTCTTCAAAATTTTAGGAAATTCATGTATTTACTGACCATTTTTAGTAAATACACGTATTTACTGGGTGCCTTAGTAAATTCACGTATTTACTAAATTTAAGTAAATACGTGTATTTACTGATTACACATATTTACTGTAACATATACACGATAACTTTAGTTCTAGTTATCCAAATGCAATGAAATTTGACAATGATATTTCTTACCATTAAAGGATGGATGGGATTGATTTTGGGAGTCCCCCCTTTTTTCGTTTGAAAATAAGGGCCAAAAGGGGCCAAAATTGTAACTTTTTTGTTTGTTCTTACAATAACTTTTTTCAAAATCTTCTCCTCTGAAACTACTGAACAAAATTCAATGAAACTTGGTATGATTGATCATTAGGGTGTCCTGCACTATAGTAATGTTTTAATTTCTGATTCGTCAAAAAACATGGCCGCCGTGGCTAAAAATAGACCAGGAAGGTCAGACTACTGTTTTTGGCTTGTAATTCAAAAAGTATAAGGGATAGATGAAATCTGATGCCACCCTACTGCTTCAGAATCAAAAGTTCTACAAAAGTCTCCATTTGGTCGAAGTTGTCAGAAGACCCCCTTATAGGGGTTACGGCCCCTTAAAGGTAAAATATAGCATTTTTTCATGTTTTTGCCCTATAGTATGAAAATTATTGCAGATAGCAAAAAGCTGTTGCTTGCTTAATTGTTCAGCTCATTTAGCTCTACAAAAAACTCCATTTTGGCCTCATTTAGCTCTACAAAAAACTCCATTTTGGCCTATGAAATGAAAACTATAGCAGGTAGAGAGAAGCTGTTGCTTGCTTAAATGTTCAGCTCATATACACAATTAAGAATAAATTTTTGCAACCCCCCTTTTTTCCCCTATTACGTAATGAGGGGCCAAATGGGGCCAAAGACAAAAGTTTATTCTTGTCAGGTAGTGAATCCAAATTTGAAAATTAATTTTTGTGACCATCCCCTTTTTCACTTAATTTGTAATTAGGGGCCAAAAGGGGCCGTAATCAAAACTTTTTTATTTCTGGTTTGTTTTTGAATTTTTTTTGGCAAGTTTATTTTTGTCAAGTAGTGAATCCAAATTTGAGAAATTATTTTTGCAACCCCACCCCTTTTTCACCTGTTACATAATAAGGGGCCAAAAGGGGCCGAAATTGATTTTTTTTATTCTTGTCCGATTTTGACAATTTTTTTGCAATAGTAGGATACAAAATTGAAAATTTATATTTTTACCCCCTGGGTCGAAAGTCCACCAGAGCAGCATGTGTCAAAAACCTTTGTCAGTCCACCATGGGCTGCATGTGTCCAGAGCAATAGACTATCCATATTGGGCCTAAAATGTACAAGGTTCAACATGTTGCGGTCGTATCATGCTGCGCTCGGCGAAGCTTTTTATTTACATGACATGCATGGATGTTCATTATGGGTGCTGTTTCCAGGGTTTTTCTACACATTTCAAATAATTTTTGTCCTGATTATGACTGAAAAATTGTTGACTGGACATAAATCAAACAACAAACAATAAACATCTAAAGGAAATATAAAGATAAACCTTTAGGATCATACATAATAAAATTTGCCCATCTGACGAGAGCTTCCTTTGCTAAACATTTTAACAAACAAAAGATTTTGCTTGTTTTGCAATTAGCTTTCATTTTACAAGTGAATGTTACATGAAATATATTATAGCAATAGTACTTTTTAACCATTTATTAAAACAAAAACAACAGTATCAAAATACGTGATTGAGTGTTTGAGTTGGTGTTTACGCCCTTGCAAAGCTAAATAGGTTATTTCAAGGCAACGAACATGAAAAGGGTGATAAAATGAACATGAAAAGGGTGATATAATGAAAATGAAATGGTGATGATAAATGAAATGTTGGGGTTCGGTGGGAAACAAAGAAACAGTAATCTTGAAGACCACAGGAGATGTGGAGAGATAGGTAGCCTAAGGGTAAAAAATGTCGCCTATGTAATACACTACTTCATAGTGGTCCAGAAAGGCAACTATTACGTTCATGCAGTGTGGCACTCTCCACACACGTTGGCCCACTATGGTCAAGAAAGACCTGACATCCCCCGACGGAGGAGTGCCACCCATACGGCCACCTAGGGTACACACCTTGGTCGCTCTGTGTGTTGAGCACCAACTCCGATTTCAGAATCTCAAGACCATTTGTCGCCCATTACGACAATCTAGGCTCTGCTGCAGGCCTTTTGGACTTTTGAAACTAAAAAACGAAGATATGTTTTGATAATACATTGGGGAAAAACAAAATCATACAACTGTATGCATGATTATTTACATATTTTTGAAAATACTGAAAATATCTATACTTGATTGGAGCTGTAAGATACGAAACATGGTCTGACACAACAGCGAATTTTTGGAAATATTTATTCACTGTTATTGAGAGAAAAAATGCAGTTAATTAGAATACATGTGCGTAAGGCAAAGCAAAATTTATTGTATGGAACTTTGTTGTCATTTGTATTGCATTTATAAAGTAGCATAATACTGTACAATATAAGTATAAACATTACACAAATAAGTGGTTACATAAAACCTTAAACATTACACAAATAAGTGGTTTCATAAAACCAAAGGAGTTAACTCTTCAATATCAGCTGACCATTTTAGTCTAGCCCATTTTTTTTGCAATGAAATCAAGCTTATTAGTTATAAAAATAGAAAATAATGAACCTCCATCATGGACATGAAGTTTATCCAAAAACTTAAGGTCTGATTTTTTCTTAATCTAACAGCAGCTTAGTTGGATATCTTGTTGAAGAACGTATTTTAACAAGTTTTAAAGACATGGATACAACACAATTTGGTGCAACTATTGGTTACCAACTAAACACAATTTCACATATCTATATCGAGCAAAAGTTCGTCAAGTGTTTCACTAGATGATTGAAATCGTTCAGGGTTGGTTTCAGGGCCCTCTGAATTGTCATTATCATCTTCACCTGTCCTACAGACACTATGCAACATCCTTTCGTTCCCAAGAGACGTAATACAAAAACTAATCACAACCTCACGAATTTTTCGTCTTTCCTCGATATGATATGACTTGTCAACACGCTTTGTAAATTTTCCCAATAGTTTGGGAATCAAACAAATAAAAAGTGATGTCATTACTTGGGTCAACGATCCCATTCTGTTCATTTTGTTAAACACGAGAAGATTGGAAATGGAAATGTAAAGAACTATGGCAATTAATACCACTTTGATCAACGAGAACAAAAGTTGTACCCTTAGGGGTTTATAATAGCGTACAACATATCCAAAGAGTTGCTCTGAAACATACAAACATTGATCGTCGGTGTCATATTTGACCAGATCAATGCCACATCTTTGCTCTGGGGAGATAGTTTTAGAAATTTTCACCAACTTGTCGAATAATGCATTATAACTTTTGCTTACATGTTGTATACTCTCAGTTAGGTACATCATAACAGTTAATACAAAAACTACGTAACTAAACGTTATCTCTGGATAGGCGATTAAACCAGAATACGTGTTAACGGCAACGTCACATAAGAAGACAAAACTTTCAACAAAAATAGTGCACAATATCATAAAATCAAACAGGAGACATAAAGAAATTATAAAAACGTATACCAGCTTGGCAATTTTATTACTTCGTGTATTCGACGATAATCGACCAACTAAACTAGAAAGAAATGCTTTAATCAACAAAACACATACCCCAAAAATTGGAACACCATTAAAAATAACCACAAGTACCCATTCAATGACGCACACACAAATATATATTGGTAAAATGGTAATAAGGACTAATATTTTGAACAAAAATACTTGACTTTGCAAATGTAAATATGATGTTAATCTGCGTTTTTGTAAATTAATACCAAATTTCCAAAATGATGGATTAATCAGTATATAAAAATTTCCTTTTAAGGATTCATACAGTTTTGTAAAGCCAGTTTTTCTATGAAAGTTAAGAAGACCACCTAGTCTAGCTTTTGTTGCCATATCAACCGTTAGAAGGGTTTTGGATAAACCTTCACTGTCTTGAAATCCTTTCCCAAGAAATGACCCCAGATCAGCGGGTAAGCACAGCATTAGGGAAAAGGTAACAATATACAGAACTAGTGCAACATATGGACCCCCAAACCAAGCGAGATAGTTATCTTTGCTAAGACTATAGCCAGCTGCTATACTTTTCCAACTAAAGAAAACACCAGCTTTTATTCCATCAACAAGGAGGCTATGAAGATCAGGAATTTTGTAGAAACACACAATTGCTACTACTAAAACAGAAAAGGATGAAAGTACACAACTAACCTTAAGAATACAAGAATATATTCTGTTACATCCAAACGTCTTTCGTAGAATTTTGTTACACATTTTAGAGCATGTAAAAGGATTAGATGCAATCCATTTCCCAGAACTAGACCCAATATTGTAGCACTTTTCCGACTTTCCTAGAATATGTAGAATAAAAAGTGGCGAATACAAACTTATAAAAATTGAAATGTAATAGGGAAAATCCCACCATAGATCATTTAAAGTAAGAAATATATCACTACCACACAGCACCGTGTCGTTCTTAGTAATTTCGTTGAACTGGCTTTTGCAGCATCTGTAACCAAGAAGTTGTCTGTTGTCGATGAAGAATGGGCTTTTCCAATTATCAGCATTATCTATGATACTACTAAGATAACAAATATATGCCGTTTCAATATCCACATTATACGCATTTCGATATATTTCGTTTATGGAGTTTATGAAAGTTAGTCCCAATCGCTCGGTGGTATTTCTCTCACCAATCGTAACTGAACAGTTCCCAACTTTATCAATATTAATAAGCATTGTCTTAGAATGATAATCAAGGAGACCAAATGAATAATATGACCACCCTTTCAACATATGTAGAAATGGTTCACCTCCATTTTCTCCTTTAAAGGTCCATACCCAGCTTAAAGCTGTGATCGTACATTGAGTCTGGTGTACTACGATTTCATCTGAAAACTTTAGCTCTAGCTTAAGAAGACGAACCTGGAAGTCCAATTGTTTTAATTGTCTTTCAAATTTATCCAAGTCCGTCTGTTTGATTTTAAAACTGCATTGTTCAGCAACTTTGTCTTCTTCGGAAGAAACATTTTGATAAAAGTCACATGCAGTATCGCTTTTCCTTATGTCTGATTCATGTACATGCACATGAGTGTCGTAGCAACAAATTGTGTTTAATAAACAATAACAGACAATTATATTTTTCACATGTTTCAGTCTTAAAATCATCATTCTAAAAGTTTTAAATATATAAATATTTATCCATTTAAACGTTCATTTGCTTGGTTGACAATTCGATGTTAAAACCTGATAAAAATATATATCTAATATGCAGACGCACATCATTTATTTGCCTTTATGTAGTTATGTTTTAAGTGGATATTCGTTCTAGCAAAACCATATATTGAATAAATAAATAGATAAATTAAGTACACGTCGTCTTAAGATTTACCTGATACTTTAAAAGAAGTGAATGTCAAGATACCTTTAATTTATAACCGCATCCTAAACGTTGTCATTCCGCAGTCGTTTTGGGTCATTATGTTTTTGTTCGAAAGTTGTAATGTGTGTAAAATGATATTCTTGTGCTTGCCAGAAAAATGTTTTGCTGACCCCAAACTCCTGTGTTTTTGATATTGTTTAACGTCTTTTTACAAAGAGACATCATTGGTCTTTGGGTTGCAACTGACGAAGATAATTTCATTATGTACATATAGAAGAGAAAGTCATTTCTATATAATTACAAGCGAAGTTTGAACTCTCCCAAGGAGGAGTAATTAACTAGTGCGATATCATATAACATGTATAATAAGGTAAGCAAAAGACAAAAAAAAATTGAAATGGCGAAAGAAACCTTCAACAAAACGCTACCGAATTTATTTTTGTCTCATCTGCGACAAATAGTCGAGGAAGGCGAGATATGCGTATTACTTTCCGGAGGCGGCGTAAACATTTTGTAAGACTTCTGTGGACAATGACTTGTTTGAAAAGTATAATAGGTACAGATAGATGCACACATAACCAGTATGAGCATAGAACAGTATAACCAAAAATATCAAACTGGGGAACCAAATTATTACTAAGATATTCAACCTATGTCTGGGGTAGGAAGAATCTTAGTGTTTAGACGATTTTGAAATTTAAACGGATAATTTAAAGCTTTGATGTATTCTCCAAATCAAAAGTGTTGGTGCCGGAGCGGGCTAACCTCGGGGAATTTAAACTCCACCAGCAGTGCTAACCTTCACGGGTGTTCGAAATACAAATGACAACAAAGTTCCAGACAATAAAATTTGCTACGCCTGACGCGCGTTTCGTCTATTCAAGACTCATCAGAGGCGCTCTACCAAAAATATTGAAAATGCCAAACACTGTATAAATATGAAGAGCGTAGAACAGTATAACCAAAAATACCAAACTGGGGAACCAAATTATTACTAAGATATTCAACCTATGTCTGGGGTAGGAAGAATCTTAGTGTTTAGACAATTTTGAAATTTAAACGGATAATTTAAAGCTTTGATGTATTAAAATAGACTAGAACAAGTTACCACACACCGAATTTTGTCTTGAATTTTTTTTTCATGGGAAGATATGATACTTAGTTGTGTAAAAACTGCTGAACCCTTAAAAATAAATCATTTCTTCTATTTAAAAAAAAATAAAAATGCCAAAATTGATTCTGAACGTCTAAATCAAGCTGATGCGAAGAGGTTTGGTCTGTTAGCAATCTTTTGCCTCCTCCTTCAAAATACACACAACAAATTTGTCTAAATCTTTAGACAATTATTACATGTAATTATATAAATTGTAAGATTTTTAGGTATTTAGTTGATCGTCAATTTGTTAATCTTGAACATTTTGGACCGGACAATAATGGAGTCTACGTATAGAGATGTTATATCCCAAGGATATTCATTTTCAAACACCAGCTAGTGCATTAGCATGAAAAGGTAACACAAATAATAATATATTTTTTTTTAAATTTAGTTTTATATTTTTAAAATGACTATTTTTGTTCATCACAAATCATGTGTCTTGATTCTATCATTGTTAATGTACATTCCAACCCATAATTATGGCACGCCGTAACCACTTTTTTGGGAGAATCTTAGTTTAAGTTACTGAATCCAAGTTTAACTGGGCTTAATCCAGGATTAGGTAACATAAACTAAGATTAACCCTGCTAAATGTTAGTTACAAAATAGCCTTGATTTTTTAACTTGAACTAAGATTATCTCGTAACTATCATTAAGTTCAGAAATCTCGGTTTAACTTAGTTTTTAAAGAAAAACTGAGGTTTTCTTGATTTTTTTTTTAGAAATTCCTAGTTTTTCTCAACGTAATGATAGATACTTTAGTTTATCTTAGGTCCTTAAACTAAGATTAAGTAGGATCACTCGTATAAATCAAGCGTTTTTGAATGGCAAACAGATAACCCAACTTTTCTGGGAGGAATTTTAATTGGCCAGAACATAACTAATCTTTTCTGGGTACTTGATCTTATAAAAACCTAGCTAAATGTGAAGTACAGAATAACCTAGATTTTCTGAAATAAAAACTTCAATTTTCTAAAATTCACATTACATGTAAGATAAGAAAACCTACAGTTGAGCCCAGTTCTAACATCTCTACTGTCCAGCTCTCCTGACAGTTCAAGAACTGTTCTAACCCTGGACAGCAGCTGTCATAACCTGTTCTAGGGTAGAACTGCCATAACTTGTTCTAACCAATGACACCTTTAGAGCTATCCTAGGCCCTGACAGCTTAGAACTGTTCTAGGCCCTGACACCTTAGAACTGTTCTAGCCTTGGACAGTTCTGCACCCTGACAGTTCTAAATGACGTCACGCGGTTATAATAATACTCCTAATTCGGAAAATATGCATATTTTCGGCATTGTTATTTAAATGAAACTCGATATATAAATTTATTTTAACCAGACAATTCTTTATTCTATACTGTTCTGAAATCGTCACACTCAGAACTGTCAGAGGGTTAAACTGTCCGAGGCTAGAACAGTTCTAAGCTGTCAGGGCACAGAACAGGTTAGAACTGTCAGGGCGTATGACAGCTTAAAACTGTCTGGGGTTAGAACAGTTTTAAATTTGTCACGGGATAGAACTGTCCAGAACTGTTCTATGACAGGACAGGGCTTGTCATAAACTGTCCTAAAACTGTCAGCAGAGCAGAATTAGAACAGATTCCTGACAGTTCTAAAGAGATGTTAGAACTGGACTCAACTGTAGATTAACTGAAAAATACGAGAAAATCTTAGTTTATAAGCAGTACCCTTTTAGAAAATAATCTCGGTTTTTCTCAACTTAATGATAGCTATGTCAGTTGCAATGCAATCCTAAATTATCTTCCATATAATTTTTATTTGCATTAACCAATCTAGTGATTTTTAATTAATTATTTTCCCTTGGTAAACCACTGTCAAACAGACTATACGGTTGTTAAAAAATCTATAGATATAAGATATGAGAAGTTACCCAAATTGGTCTTTTCCGTGCTTGATTGATTTTCCTCGGCCAACTTATCATTGCTATAACTTTTGCATCTACATTTGTCTTCACCGAGTTTGTGTTTGACGGCATCTAGTTCATATTTTACTCCTTTTAACTCAAACCTGGTATCAGCAAGAGCTTTCGTCAGGAATTCTAACTGTTTTAGTACTGCTGCGAATTCTACCTTGTCAGCCGCTTCCGATTGTGCTAAACAAAACATGCACATGAACAATAGTAAGGTGAATATTTTCATTTTCGCCGTCTATATTGCGTCAGTGGTTTTCTGTAAGACTTGCAGAATAGCAATGACATACTGATAAGAAACCAGACAGATTAGGTCTCTCCGGTAGACTATGTAAGGTCATCGTTGAAAATTTGTCAATCCAATGTCTTGAAATAGAACGTTATCTTTATTTTATTACAACACTGACATTCATTAAAGAACTGCTTTTTTAGCTCACCTATAGTGTGAGCTATTGTCATCACTTGGCGTCCGTCGTCCGTAAACCTTTTTAAAACGTTAACTCCTCTGACACCATAAGTCCAATAGAAACCAAACTTGGTATGATTGTTTATCAGCATTCGGTGCCTAGAACTGATGTGGGGATTTTTGATTCGTCGTAAAACATGGCCGCCATGGCTAAAAATAGAACATAGGGGTATAATGCAGTTTTTTGCAAATAACTCAAAAACGGCTACAGATATCAAAATTCTGGCATTGGGTAAAAGTGATCAGCACCTCAAGATCTACCTACCCTGAAATTTTGAAGAAAATCCAACGACCCATGTAGGAGTTATTGCCTTTTTTGTGGATTTTTTGCAAATTTTGCATCTGTTTAGCTCAATATCTTGAAAACTATACTAGATATTTGAGAAATTTAAATTGCATGTAAAGGGTCAACGTTGTAGGACCTTTCCTTTCAGGAGTTATTGCCCTTAGAACGTCAAAATTGAGCATTTTAACAGCATTTCCTCATTACATTGAAAACGTTAACTCCTCTGACACTTTAAGTCCAATTGGAACCAACCTTGGTTTAGTTCTTTATTAGCATTAGGTGTATAAAACTGATGTGGGGATTTTTGATTGGTCGTAAACGCAGGTATGTTAATGCATTTTTCAGGAATTTCCGGCAGGACCACCTCCCTTTTTTCGTACATACCCTATTTTACTGGAACGGAATGTCGTATAGGATATTCTTATAAACCAACAATAAAAAGATTAGAAATGAATATCTTTGGTGATTTTTTATTCTATCTTATCATTCGTATATTGTAAAAGTTGCGGAAAAGTCTTTATTTAAGGATCGGTATTAAAAAAATACAAATGACAACAAAGTTCCAGACAATAAATTTTGCTACGCCTGACGCGCGTTTCGTCTATTCAAGACTCATCAGAGACGCTCTACCAAAAATATTGAAAATGCCAAACACTGTATAAATATGAAGAGCATAGAACAGTATAACCAAAAATATCAAACTGGGGAACCAAATTATTACTAAGATATTCAACCTATGTCTGGGGTAGGAAGAATCTTAGTGTTTAGACGATTTTGAAATTTAAACGGATAATTTAAAGCTTTGATGTATTCTCCAAATCAAAAGTGTTGGTGCCGGAGCGGGCTAACCTCGGGGAATTTAAACTCCACCAGCAGTGCTAACCTTCACGGGTGTTCGAAATACAAATGACAACAAAGTTCCAGACAATAAATTTTGCTACGCCTGACGCGCGTTTCGTCTATTCAAGACTCATCAGAGGCGCTCTACCAAAAATATTGAAAATGCCAAACACTGTATAAATATGAAGAGCATAGAACAGTATAACCAAAAATACCAAACTGGGGAACCAAATTATTACTAAGATATTCAACCTATGTCTGGGGTAGGAAGAATCTTAGTGTTTAGACAATTTTGAAATTTAAACGGATAATTTAAAGCTTTGATGTATTAAAATAGACTAGAACAAGTTACCACACACCGAATTTTGTCTTGAATTTTTTTTTCATGGGAAGATATGATACTTAGTTGTGTAAAAACTGCTGAACCCTTAAAAATAAATCATTTCTTCTATTTAAAAAAAAAATAAAAATGCCAAAATTGAGCAATTTCGCACCATTTTTCTTATCTTTTCAAGCTAAATTCAAGAAATTTGTTGCGATTTGCGAGAGGGTTCAGCGATTTTATGATAGCTGTTTATCTTCGAAAAGATATATTTAAAGGATTAGGGATTTTGTTAACTGTGGTAACTTGTTCTAGCTTGAAACAGAAAGCCTGTTGTCTGGATTCCAGTATTTCTCCATTGCTGTCAAACGCCGAGTTCATCAAGATCTACGGCGTCAACAACGTGATGACGTCATTATAAAATATTTCTATTTATTTTGCACAGTGCGTGTTTGTTCGCGATTTTAGTTTCATATTATTATTAAATTGTGAAGAAATGTTTCGGACTTTGTAGTTTTGTAGGCGAAAAGAAAGCGGCAGCCGTTGTACATGTGCGTGACACAAACGTTAGTTTTTTAGCTAAAAGGGGGAGGGGGGAGTAAACAATTATGAAGCTTTTATAACGTACAGTAGTTTAATAATGTACCCCGGGACATACATGATAGGTATAGAATCTGTGCACTAGGCCATACAGATAACAGAATCATACATGTCATACTGCAGATAATGCAATTTAGTTTTATGCAGTGGCCATGTTTTATGTCATAGTCTGACTATGTCATAGAACCTCAACACATTTTATTCTACTTTTTCTACTGTGACTTTTTTTGTTAGTTTAAGACTATTGGTTCCATTTAGTTAAACAGATCTATTAAGTTACAAAGCAAAGCTCCTACATGTCCTAATTTATGTAAAATTCAACTGAACACAACTCAGATAATCAAATTCCATATCTATCATAATATGATTAAGGCCCTGCCTTTTTAGCGAGCATCGAAAATCTATATACCTTTTAAAAATAAATCCATGTGCTAATCTGGCCGCTAAGTTTAACGTAAAGAGGGAACTTTTAAAAAAGGAATTAAATAGTAGCAGAGTCTGATCCCACCAGACCCAAATCATATACACTTGAGAAAGTTGTTGTTAAAATATCTGGGACCAATAACTACTTATTAAAAATTCAATTATTTGTGCAAAATAAATCCTGTAACATTCTGGGACGTCATTAAGCGGGGACGAAATTATGGATTACGTGACGTCATTTCCTTGTCAGAGTATTTCGCGCTTCTTCAGCAGCCAAAGCAACATTCAGATTCTGTCAGGTTTTGTGAGATTTTCTGAGTATCAGTGTTTTATTTGAAGCAGTGGTAACAGAAGGTACATTAAGAAACCTGACGGAAAAAACGGTAAAGTAATAATATCATGCAGGAGGAAAGTGAGTGAAACCCCCACAGGATGGGACTTATCTTTCATTTTCAGGTAAGAACCTTTTATTTATTATTATGAGTAGGTTTTATTCAGTAATACAAATGACAACAAAGTTCCAGACAATAAATTTTGCTACGCCTGACGCGCGTTTCGTCTATTCAAGACTCATCAGAGGCGCTCTACCAAAAATATTGAAAATGCCAAACACTGTATGAATATGAAGAGCATAGAACAGTATAACCAAAAATACCAAACTGGGGAACCAATTTATTACTAAGATATTCAACCTATGTCTGGGGTAGGAAGAACCTTAGGCATTAGACAATTTTGAAATTTAGACGGATAATTTAAAGCTTTGATGTATTCTCCAACTCAAAAGTGTTGGTGCCGGAGCGGGCTAACCTCGGGGAATTTAAACTCCACCAGCAGTGCTAACCTTCACGTGTGTTCGAAATACAAATGACAACAAAGTTCCAGACAATAAATTTTGCTACCCCTGACGCGCGTTTCGTCTATTGAAGACTCATCAGAGGCGCTTTACCAAAAATATTGAAAATGCCAAATTTATGTATTTCTTTATCTTATTTTATCTTACGTAGAATTTAACAAAGCTTGGTCAGTATCATGCATTTGGTATGACTAGTCAATGGGACGATTTTGCCAAAAGCTAGCTCGGAAATTTCCGGAAAATCGTTTTTCAGCGGAAAAGACCGAATGGTGTTTAAATAAAAATCTGTGTGTAAAAATAAACAAGTGGATGAATGAGAGTTTTATCACTGTTTTTGAATTTCATTTTTTTTATTTTTGCATAACAGATTATGATGTATTTTTTATAAGCCCAGAGGGTCCATTGTTTTACTTGCTCCGTGCCTATTATTTTTTTCACTCCGTAAAAGTAAACCTGTTCCGGTTTTATCGTCAGTATATTTCTGGCACATCTCAAAACATGCACAATGCCGTAGGGCTCGCATCTGCGATGCTCGCTATTATTTTTTCTTATTGCTGTGTTTCTGCTTTGCCTTATATTTTGTTTTCATGAGTAAAATCTTATTGAAAAGTGTACGGTGTCCATGTATGCTGTTTACAATTGCTTTGATGTCAATCAGACTCAGTACTTATATTTATTTTGTTGTCCCATAAATACTGTTTTATATCTCTGACTTTTCACTCATTTCATTGAAAGAATTTAATTCAAATGATCTGAGTAAATGAATTTATGCTCAAGTTTTTTGTTTGAATGTAAAATTGTTATATATGCATGATTCTATGTGTCCTTTTTGGTCTTCATGCTTTGCCTTTGTTTTATGAAATGTACTTTTTGTCAATCAAAGCATTTACATTTTTAACTTTCTATATTTTATATCCAAACTAAAGTTTATCTGGTCATGCTGTTAGCTATCAAAACAATAAGAATGCATTTGTGAAAAAAAAGAACAGAATATCCCAACAAAGCTTTTTTATACTATTAATGTAAAAATACTGCAGCTATCCATTCCATAAAAAAATTAAAGGTAGGGTGGTGATCCTTCATTGCGCTTCACAGAGTGAAAATATCAAGTGCACACAATTGTTTTATGCCTTCATTTAATAAAATAACTACTTTCATTATTCACACTTTGAAAAATCCAGCTCCTCAATTTCTTGAAATGTATATATAATTATGTATACATAAACTTATAAGGGAAGATGTTTTCCTTCATTGAATTCCATAGAATATAACATCCATCCTATGAAAGACCATTTATTTAGTCACACGTTCTTCTAGTTTAAAGGCATATTGTCTACGGCAAACTCATTTTTTTTACCCCTCAATTTTTTGGTGTCAATTAGACCGAAATGCAATAAAATGAATATTGAAAAACAAATTTGCTACAAATTTTGCCTCAAAAGTAGTTTATTTTGATCAAAAAAGCTCGACAATATTGATTGATATTTTATTTACCTGCACTACGTCACATTGACACAGATTTAGACTGAGTAGTTTTAACACGGACACTAAGCGGAATCTCGAGTTTTGTCCCCGAATACATTGATATGTTGAAAAAATACCGATATTTTTCGTGTTTACCTTTTAAATAACATTCAAAACTTAAAACAGGCAATAATTGTCAGTTTTATTCATTAAGTAGCTCTAATATTCGGTTGCCGTTTAAATTTTCTTCCGAGCTAAAACTTCGAGAAACAGATTATGCACCACGTGCAAGAACTATTGAAGTTTTCAATCAAAGAAAGTATAGTGCGCATGCTTACAGCTCATCTACATCTCATGAATATGAATTTTTGTAAAGCTTTACAAATATTATTTATTTTTCCATTTTTGAAGTAATAAAGAACCCTAGTGGTATTTTGAAAGTTTGTATCTTTCTAAATAAACAAAACGAATAGTCCGACGACAATTTAAAAAAATATTTTTTCGTAGACAATATGCCTTTAACATCATAGTAGCAATACTGTCAATAGAATAACTTCTCTTTGTAAGAACCACACACCAGATTTCATCAAGGAAGAAAATTGCAAGCTGAAAATAATAAAACAAATATTTTAAAATGATTAAAATGACATTATATCATATGCTATATTTTATAATATTATTGTTGGTCTATCATTTTAAAGAAAATGGATTACAAAAACATATACAATTTGACATACAACTCCTTTTCAAAGCTATTCTATATTTTGAAATGCAAAAATGAAAACCTTCAAGTAATACCTTATCATAAACTAGTTTGAGCACATGGTAGATTAATATTTAAAAAAATATAAATGTATACTAGTATATGCATAAAGCATCTTCTCATTATAAAATGCTTATTTTAGCTATACACCAAATTGTATGCTTTTTAAAAAGTGCCTATTATTTCTCAAATATCAAAAATTTTCACATGGAAACTTTCAGAATAACATAAATCATGATTTTTGAGATATATCTATGTTGCCCAAGACTTTCATTTAAGTAATGCATTAATGCTAAAACCCCCCTTTTTTGTAGAAGTAATGCCAACATGTTTTATTGTGTAAATTTAAGCACATATGGTATATCATAACAAATAAAAGATAGAACTTACTTGTTAATAATATTGTCTCCATTCTCCCCAAAACAAAATTTTGTTAACATTTTCTAAATGGCGCACCTGTTGAGTCGTCGCCGTCAAAACAAAAGCTTCTTCGGGATCATGAGAACCAATACTAAAAATGCGTTACTGTCTCATTTTTACAAGTATTTGCTGTGATAAATACGTTTCAAATTGACTAGATAGTTGTGTTGTTGTATCAACATATAAAGAAATGTCCTTTAATAGTGTATTATTTACATAAACGTCATAAAACTTAAGCGGAAATGACATATTCTCCTAACGTCATAAAATATACAATTCGAGTATCAAAAACGGTAAAAATTGAAATTCCGGATATTGTTTCTCAAACGGCATTAATATACCTGCGAAAACATGGCCGCTGTAGCTAAAAATAGAACATAGGGGTAAATGGCAGTTTTTTGCAAATAACTCAAAAAGGGTGACAGATTTTAAAATTTTGATTGCAAACGAAAGTGATCAGACCACAAGATCTAGCAGCTCTGAAATTTTGAAGAAAATCAAACAACCCATGTAGGAGTTATTGCCCTTTTTGTGGATTTTTTGCAGATTTTGCACCTGTTTAGCTCAATATCTTGAAAACTATACAAGATATTTGAGAAATTTAAATTGCATATTGTTAATCGCATCAAGCTCTACAAAAAAAAATGTAATAGAGTCAACGTTGTAGGACCTTTCCTTTGAGGAGTTATTGCCCTTAAAACGTCCAAATTGAGCATTTAAAAAGCATTTCCTCGTTAACTCCTCTGACACTTTAAGTCCAATTGGAACCAAACTTGGTATTGTTGTTTATTAGCATTAGGTGTAAGAACTGATGTGTGCATTTTTGATTGGTTGTAAAACATGTCCACTGTGGCTAAAAATAGAACATAAGGTTAAACTGCATTTTTTTGCTAATAACTCAAAAAGGGTCACAGATTTTTAGATTTTGATTGAGAACAAAAGCGATCAGCACCTTAAGATCCACCATATTGTCAGACGACCCCCTTATTAATCTTATGACCCTTTCAATGTCAAATAGATTTTGTCTAATAACCTTTACTTCAGGCACATATGTCAGGTGAGCGATTCAGGCTCCTGGGAGCCTCTTGTTCCATATCAATAACCTATTTATTATGCAAAGTTTTGGAATAATCATGATTGTCGTGATTTTAACTAATTGCATAATTGTTATTTAGAAAAGAAACAATTATACTTCTGTTTATCTAAAGGGATATTGTCTACGAAAATAAAATGTTTGAACTAACAAAATAAAGACAGCAGACGGCTGGATTTGTCTAATTTTAACATACGAACAACAAAAATAAAGTTGTGGTACCCTATTAATCTAAAAATTGAAGAAAAAACAACCATTATTAAATAATATTTGTAAAGCATTATCGTGAGCTCTTATCTCACCTTATGCATTCGCACTGTTTTTAATTTTCTTTATAAACTTTTCTGGTTTATACACGCGACCGAGGTTTTAGCCCGTTTGAAAAGCTACATGGCGATGAAAACATCAAAGCCGCCAAACAAAGAAAAAGACTATGATGGAGTACTGAAGATGATTAAGTTAGTTAGTTAGTTAGTTATTGCTTTACTCCCAAGCAGCGCGATTTTGGCTATATCCGGGAGATGAACATGAAAGTGGTCACAGATATTTTTTTTCTAATTTGTCACACTATCAGTCTTTGGGAACAAATACCCGATTGATGGTTTTAATAAAAACACTAAAATATATCTGCCGTTACAAAGGTAAAAGAATAATCAATCAACATGGTCAAATAAACTTGAGAGCAATAAGCAAAGTGTAAGGCAAATTTGGTAATACATGTATATGAATTTCAAAGTTTTCTTTTATTACATTTCGGTCTTAATAACATAAAAAAATGGAGACGAAAAAATGTGATTTTGGTATACAATATATATGCATTTAAGTTTAAACAAAAATAAAAAGAATAAAAAACAACTCATAATTACATCTATATATTTAACCTTGGGGACCCTAGTACGGTATCGATCTGTTTATTATGTCTTGAAAGAAGAAAAATGTATCTGAAGTTAACGCAGGTACAAATTTCTTGTAGTCGATTATACCAAGAATTACTTTGTCATCAATGAGTCTAAGAAAAAGAGCAAATTTACAGAAGACCAAATAATCGACATGCTCAACTTATTGACAACATATTTGTTCAGTTTGGTGGACGTGTTTTTCAGCAAACAAAAGGGATTCCAATGGGCACTAATTGTGCACCTTTGCTTGCTGATTTGTTTCTTCATTCATATGAAGCAGACTTTTTACAATCTCTTCTAGACAAAAAAGACCGTAGACTAGCTCTCTCTTTCAACCTCACGTTCCGTTATATTGATGATGTCCTTTCACTAAACAATTCTCGATTTGGTGACTTTCTCCATCTCATATATCCCCAGGAGCTTGAGATAAAGGACACAGCGGATTCTAGGAAGTCTGCTTCATATTTAGATCTACATCTATAAATTGACTCACAAGGAAGACTTTCAACAAGGCTCTATGACAAACGTGATGACTTCAACTTTCCAATCGTCAACTTTCCCTTCTTGTGTAGCAACATTCCGTCCGCTCCAACTTATGGAGTTTACGTATCTCAATTGATTCGTTACTCCAGATCTAGAGCGTGCGGGACTTACATCGATTTCCTTAGCAGAGCTACACGTCTGACGCAAAAATTGCTCACACAGGGTTATGTTGCTCCTCGGTTGCTGTCTTCACTCAAGAAATGTTACGGAAGACATCATGCACTTATAGACAAATATGGGATTTCGATCTCTCAGATGAGTGCAGATGTTGGTTTGTCAGAGGGTGTTGTTTTGTCTTCCTTAACCGGATTTGACACGCTGGATGAACTATTGGCAACGCGACGGGTGTGCTATAGCAAGCAGGAACTGCTTACTCTTCCGGAGCACCTGAGTTCACTCTTGTTTCGACTGGAGTTCGCGTTGTTGATTGATATTCAGTTATTTTGTGTTTCCATGTTTTACATGTTGTCTGTTTTTGTCCCGTTCCTGTTGGTGTTTACTGGTTTTGTCTCTGCCCTTTCGGACTTTTGATATTCGGATACCCCATTGGTACATCTGCTTCTTTTATATGCTTAGCTTATTTTTTTGTTAAAATAGAGAAGTTACAAAATCTGTTCATCCTAACTGATAGTTGTATTTATTTTTTGCGTGGATTAAAAAATGTAAATTTCAAAGACATCGCTAGACGACAACGAGATGTGGAATAAGTATAGAACACAACGTATACAACGATCAGCAATATGGAATACAGCCAGACGTTTTCAACAAGAACAGTGGTCGCTGCTCGCCGTAAAAAAAGCTTAGACAAGGATTCCTGCCTAAGGACAGGCACACATAAATTATGGTGGCTGGGGTTAATTTTTTTTTTTTTTTGGAAAGCCCATCCTTCGTATTGATAATCCTTTACATAACATAAAAAATACGCATTACAAATCTATAGATTTTCAGGTAAACAAGAGTGAAACTGGGACGAAAAGACAAAAAAAACCCCAAAGACATGAAAGAGGAAAACTCTTCGGAACACTTCCTTTTACTGCCAGCTAGCTAAAAAGCAATTATTGACTTATGTAAAAATGTTACAAATCAAGAAGATCGATTTTAAATTCCCCTCAACACTTCTAACATGTAAGGACTAAATAAAGCGTCACCGACACACTTGATGGCTTCGATTCATTGCTAAAAAAATAAACATGCATTAAAAATGCAATTAACATTTTCAAGAGAGTATCAAATGGTCTACATATAAAAAAGACGTTCAGTCAACAGTATTTCAATCATACAGTCATATAATCAGGACAGGGGTAAAGTGGTTATTGAAACACCAAATTATGTAGACGAACCAAGGACACAGCACTCATAACCACATCTGGAAAGCCTCACCTGGAGGAGTTCACGAAAGATGAACAAAACTTACCAAGATTCACGTAGATTTGGTTATGGTAAGGCATCTAAACGGGATATGTTTTGTCTAGCGAAGAAAAAGTAAAAAAGTTTGAATTCTGTTTTGTATCGGTTTTCTATTTTCGTGATTTTAATTATAGTATCGAAACACAAATATTTACCAGAACCACTTTTACGTTAACTCACCTTACTAGGGGTGATAACACAGACCCTTGAATGTCATGCGAAAAGGGCCAATGTACGACACAACAAAACAACAGAAAAATGAATCAAACTTACAAGAGTGGCCAATGTACACTCCACGCAACATAGTCCAATATACCTTGTACTGAAGAAACTCCCAGAAAATAATTAGCACAATCTGGAATTCTTACCTATGATGACTGACAATTAAGAAACCTTACCTTAAATAACGACGCACAGAGTGGTAACACTTTACCAAGTGGGATAATGACAATCCTGACCTAGTTTAACATAAACAAGGTAAGTACATGTATGTTGAAAATGCATGTACTGTATAATGCTGAATTTCGGTCGAAACTACACACATCGGGAGGCGGAAAAGACGGAATTACCTAGTAGAATCATAGAAATAGAGAAGAAAGCGAGAAATCCAAAGAAAAAGTAACACATAGTCCATGGGCAAAATATTTTCAACTGCCACAATAGCGATTGGACGTAAGGGACCCTTGCGACAATTAAGCAATGGCAACTGCCCTCGGTAAGCCTTATGTCTGTCGATAGGAACTTTTACATGCGCAAGCGTAGCGTTGCAACTGCAAGCTCATTTTAAAGAAGTCAAAAACGTCAGCTGGGGATACTCTGCCCTATTTTTAAACCACAGGATACCCCTGACTGTTGGTATGTTTGTTTGAAGATTTATTCTTATTAAGTCTCCCAAACGAAGTTTGGAGACTTATTGTTTTTGTTGCGTTTCTTATTATTATTAAGTCGCCCCCGTTTCTTATTATGTCGACCGAAACGCAGTTATTCGGTAGACATATTGTTATTGTCGCGTTTATTTTTTTTCATTATTATTATTCTTATTATTATGTCTCCCAAACAAAGGTTTGGGAGACATATTGTTTTTGTACGGTTTCTTATTAAGTCGCCCAAAACGAAGTTTGGGAGACTTATTGTTTTTGCACCGTTTCTTATTATTATTAAGTCGCCCAAAACATAGTTTTGGGGACTTATTGTTTTTGCACCGTTTCTTATTATTATTATTATTATTATTCTTCTGATTCTTAATCGTAAAGCTGTCCTCCCTAATACAAGAAAACGGTTCAAGGAAATTGAATAACACTTGTTGGATTGGATAGTGGGTTACCTAAAGGCGTGCAATCAAGTTTTGAAATTTTCAAGATGGCCGCCGTTTCAAAATGGCGGCCATCGGAAAAAGTGGGCGGAAATTTTTTTTTCATCGGATCGTCTTGAAAATTGATCATCTGGGTAAAGCGGGTATGCTGAGCTCAAATCTGCGACCGGATTTGAAATCCGACTTCCGGTTTCAAAATGGCGGCCATTTTACTACACCCGCCCCCCTAAAAACGTCAACTTTGTCCGATTTCAACGAAATTTAATTTCTAGACTTATTTTGATGCACTGATTTGAATGGAACTCTATCCAAGGCGATTTTGGGCGACTTGTGTGTTGGCATCCCAACACAATTATACCTAGTTATTATTCTTATTATTATTCTTCTGATTCTTTATCGAGAATTTGTCCTCCCTAGTACAAGAAAACGGTCCAAGGAAATTGAATAACACTTGTGAGATTGGATACTGGGTCACTCAAAGTTGTGTAATGCACTTTTAAAATTTTCAAGATGGCCGCCATTTCAAAATGGCGGCCATCGGAAAAAGTGGGCGGAAAATTTTTTTTCATCGGATCGTCTTGAAAATTGGTCATCTGGGTAAAGCGGGTATGCTGAGTTCAAATCTGCGACCGGATTTGAAATCCGACTTACGGTTTCAAAATGGCGGCTATTTTACTACACCCGCCCCCCTAAAAAAGTCAACTTTATCCGATTTCAACGAAATTTGATTTCTACACTTATTTTGATGCACTGATTTGAATGGAACTCTATCCAAGGCGATTTTGGGCGACTTGTGTGTTGGCATCCCAACACAATTATACCTAGTTCTTATTCTTCTTTCTTTTTTTTCTTTCCGTGCTACTTTGTCCGCGCGTTTTCTCATAGATGCAATGCCCAATCAATATGAAACTTTGGGAATATATTGAGGGTGACCTGAAGTTTTGCAAATGACTTTTAAAATTTTTAAAATGGCAGCCGTTTCCATGGAAACAATGATTAGGTCATTATATAGGACATTGCAATATCTCGGTAACCTAGGTGCGCAGGGTTCTGAAATTTTCTAGGGTGATAGAGCAAAAGATTCTCTTTAATAATACGAAAAAACATTTTGAAGCGATATTTACGGTTTTCGAGATATAAATAAAAATGTGATTTAAAGGGAGATAATGGGGTCAAAATTTCAAAGTTGTCTGATTATGATGAAAATTGGTATACTGATAGATTATGATCTTGCAAGTAACATTCTATAACTAAAATTAAAATTCGACGATGGCAACCATTTTGAAAACAAGATGGCCGCCAAAATTTCAAAGTGCTCTGATTATGATGAAAATTGGTATACTGATAAATATTATGTTGCAAGTAATATTCTATAACTAAAATTAAAATTTGACGATGGCGGCCATTTTGAATCCAAGATGGCCGCCAAAATTTCAAAGTGGTCTGATTATGATGAAAATTGGTATAATGATAGATTATGATGTTGCGAGTAATATTCTAAAACGAAAATTAAAATTTGACGATGGCGGCCATTTTGAATCCAAGATGGCCGCCAAAATTTCAAAGTGGTCTGATTATGATGAAAATTGGTATAATGATAGATTATGATGTTGCGAGTAATATTCTATAATGAAAATTAAAATTTGACGTTGGCGGCCATTTTGAATCCAAGATGGCCGCCCAAATTTCAAAGTGGTCTGATAATGATGAAAATTGGTATACTGATAGATTATGATGTTGCGAATAATATTCTATAACGAATATTAAAATTTGACGTTGGTAGCCATTTTGAATCCAAGATGGCCCCCGAAATTTCAAAATGGTCTGATAATTATGAAAATTGGTAAACTGATAGATTATGATGTAGCGAGTAATATTCTATACCTAAAATTAAAATTTGACGATGGCGGCCACTTTGAATCCAAGATGGCCGCCAAATTTTCAAAGTGGTCTGATTATGATGAAAATTAGTAAAGTGATAGATTATGATGTTGCGAGTAATATTCTATAACTAAAATTAAAATTCGACAATGGCGGCTATTTTCAATCCAAGATGGCTGCCAAAATTTCAAAATGGTTTGATTATAATGATGAAATTGGTATTTAGGGGTTTTGTGACATGCTGAAGAGAATTATGGCAATGGGAGTTTGTTTGGGAGACATTCTGTGTTGGCATCCCAACACAATCATACCTAGTTCTTATTATTCTTACTATTGTCGCCAATTATTGTCCACATCATAACTAAAGAACCGTTTTATATTGCGGTTCCAAACTTGGTATGATGATACGTGATCATGATATCTGTTGCAGTAGAACTTTTCGGAACCAAGATGGCTGCCATTTTCAAGATGGCCGACATTTTACGTAAAAAAAGTCGCGTTTTCTGATTTGGACAAAAATTTATTTAAAGCCATATTATAGGATGGCGTGTTGAGGCGTGACGAAAAAAATGTCGAAAAATTCAAAATGGCCGCCATTTCCCGTAAAAATTGAACATTCTCCTATTTTCACGAAACTTTATATTTAAGGTATATGAAGGATGGCGAGTTCATACGCGGAGTAAGAAATGACGAAAAATTCAAAATGGCCGCCACTTCCTGTTAAAATGAAAAATTTTCCGATTTCCACGAAAATTTATATTTAGGTGTTTCAAAGGATGGCGAGTTCAAAAAGTTCAAAAAATTCAAAATGGCCGCCACTTCCAAAATTTTAACTAAATTTTATTTTTAAGAGTTTTGAAGGATGACCGATTCAAAAATTTCAAAAAAATTCAAAATGGCCGCCATTTCCCGTAAAAATTGAACATTCTCCGATTTTAACGAAACTTTATATTTAAGGAATATGAAGGATGGCGAGTTGATACGCGAGGTCAGAAATGTCGAAAAATTCAAAATGGCGGCCATTTTCCGTAAAAAGTGAACATTCTTAGATTTTAACAAAACTTTATATTTAGGAGTTTCAAATGATGGCGAGTTCAAAAATTCCAAAAAATTCAAAATGGCCGCCACTTCCGTAATTATTGAAAATTCTCAGCTTTTAACGCGACTTGATATTTTAGGTGTTTGAAGGATGGCGAGTGCGAATATGGAGTCAAATATTAAAAATCATTAAAATGGCTGCCAACAGTGTCAAATATGTCGTAAAAGATAAGGCAACGGTCGACATCTGCTATTGCTGGCAATGGCAATTCTAGTTATTATTATTTTTCTTCTTATTATTATTTCTCTTATCCATGAACTTTTCCGAAAGCTTTGTAGGAGTTCTATGACACTTGATAGGGTCATAGAACACCAAAAGGAGTTATGCAACGTAATGTTTAAGAATTCAAAATGGCCGCCGTTTTAAAATGGCGGCTGGTCTAAAAATAGTAACAACGACTAATACTTATCGGAACATTTTGAAAATGGATTGTATGGGTTAATGGGGTATCCTAAGTTCAAATATGAAATCAGATTTCAGGTTGGACTTACCGTTTTTAAATGGCGGCCATTTTTATACCCCCGCCCCCTATGAAAAACTGCTAATTTTGTCCTACTATCTAGTCCGAGATGCTTTGAAGAGTGGTAATGAAACTTTGCACAGTGATTAACCTTCATTTGAAGTTTTGCAAGAAGTTTTCAGAATGTTCAAAATGGCCGCCGTTTCAAAATGGCAGCCCGTTACTAAAAATAGACGAAAAAATTAAAGTTTGTCTGATTGTCTTGAAAATGGGTTATCTGGGTAAATCTGGTATGCTGAGTTCAATGTTGCAATCAGAATTTTGATTGGACTTCCGATTTTAAAATGGCGTCCATTTTTACTACATTCCCTTTGCGTTAAATTGGAAACTTTGTCTGATTTGTCTGAAATTTGATTTCTAGGCATATTTTATTATACTTATTTGAAAGAAATACAATCCATGGCGATTTTGGGCGACTTCTGTGTTGGCATCCCAACACAATTATACCTAGTTATTATTATTCTTCTTCTTCTTTCTCGCGCCGCCAACTTTGTCCGAGGCCCTTTTGTACTTTATACTTGACCGATTTATTTCAAATTTGGCACAGTGGTAGAACCCTATGAGATGTGGCTTCTCCCTGAAATTCAAGTATGAGGACCCCCCAGGGGCTGTGCCACGCCCCCCCCCCAAATACCCGAAAAAATGATATTTTTTGAATATGTCGAAAATAGTTCAAATAACTACTTTATAACCATATATATTATTAATCCTTATTATAAGACGAATCATTTGGTACCATAGGGGGGTCCCAGGGGGTCATGCCCCGCCCCCTCAAATTACAAAATCCTTAATATCTTTAAAATTATTGAGATCCCCACCCTATAACCATATATATTATTATTCCTTATGATAAGACGAATCATTTGGTACCATAGGGGGGTTCCAGGGGGTCATGCCCCGCCCCCCTCAAATTACAAAATTCTTAATTCTTGAAAATCATTGAGATCCCCACCCTATAACCATATATATTATTACTCCTTATGATTAGACGAATCATTTGGTACCATAGGGGGGGGGGTGTCCCATGGGGTCATGCCCCGCCCCCTAAAATTACAAAATCCTTAATATCTTGAAAACTATTGAGATCCCCACCCTATAACCATATATATTATTACTCCTTATGATTAGACGAATCATTTGGTACCACAGGGGGGGTCTCATGGGGTCATGCCCCGCCCCCTAAAATTACAAAATCCTTAATATCTTGAAAACTATTGAGATCCCCACCCTATAACCATATATATTATTATTCCTTATGATTAGACGAATCATTTGGTACCATAGGGGGGTCCCAGGGGGTCATGACCCGCTCCCTAAAATTACAAAATCCTTAATATCTTGAAAACTATTGAGATTCCCACCCTATAACCATATATATTATTATTCCTTATGATTAGACGAATCATTTGGTACCATAGGGGGGTCCCATGGGGTCATGCCCCGCCCCCCTAAAATTACAAAATCCTTAATATCTTGAGAATTATTGAGATCCCCACCCTATAACCATATATATTATTTCTTCTTATGATAAGACAAATTATTTGTTGCCATAGAGGGGTCCCAAGGGGTCATGCCCCACCCCCTCAAATTACAAAATCCTTAATATCTTTAAAGCCATTGAGATCCCCACCCTATAACCATATATTTTATTACTACTTATTTTAAGAGAAAGCTTTTGTAATCATAGGGGAGTCTGAGATTATTACATGGGAGTCAATTGGGAAACTTCGTTTGGGAGACTTAGTAACAGATTCGCTGTTACACTTATTACTTGTTACTTTCCAGTTTACTCTAGTATGTTTAAACTCTATGAACGTGTTATATGTTCTATTCTTACAGCAATGTTAATCATGGTCGATCGAGATAGTTATAAACAAAGAATGACTTTCAAATGCGGAAATACTTAATAAATTCTTTAATCCCTAGCATATGTTGCATAAGAAATAATCGTTTCAGGTAATGGTATCAGGATTTGTGATAAAGCTAGTAGCTATAATGGTATTAAGCTGGACTTGCTAAGGCGACAACACGTGCCCACGACAGATAAATACTGGAGGTTCATAATCCTTAACCAGGATTATATAGTACACAAGAGAGTAAAAATGCTTAGGTCATTTTCATTCTTTGGGCGGATCATTCGTAAATGAAATGACTAAATGATAATTTTATTTTCTACATTTTTTTGTTCATTGTCGTTCTTTTATTTCTGAAATATCGAAACCGTAAGTTCCATTATTTTGAACTTTTCATAGACCCATGTAGCAGTTGTCTAATAGTTACGCCAGCCAATGTTTTGAGTATGTACCATGGTTTCCATAATTCTTAAAAGGAAAAAATTAACACACTAATTTTGTACAGATAAAGAGACCAGAATCCAGCGTTATGACCCAGATACGGCTGAATTATGTAACTTTTGCTAGAAACGTTACGCTTGGGTATCGGGGGGGGGGGGGGGGTCACTCCATATATTTTGTGATAGGGGTGAGCCGCTGGCACCCAATGACCCCCACCCTTATCATATATAAGGATTATTGCAAAAGTATACCTTATCACATAATTTTTGCAAAAAATCATACCTCATCATAAATATTTGTACAATATGATATACCCTTTAAATAATAGGATTTGCGGATTCAAACAGAACACACAATGAGATTAAGTACTAAATTACATGTGGTTTGTAATCTTATAACTTATAAGATGTCAAAAGCTAATTGGCATCCGATATGGTTCAATATTGTGACCTTATCATATAAACCTATCAAAATTTGTATCCTTATCAGATATTTTCATCTCAATTTCACGCCCTTTTCATATACCGGTATTACGGAGCGTGAAAAAGGTACCTTTGCCAGCGGCTCATCCCTATCTCATCTTATAATTGAAGTGACCCCCGGGCCTGTATTTAGGAGGTGCATGAAAATAAAATAAACCAGTCTTATTACACGTACTCTAATCGTCAAGGTAGGTTCAATTGCAAATAATCCGTACACGATTTGTCGTTTGCAACAAGATATCATTAATTAAGGATGTATTCCGGGGTTTCAGTATGAAATATCGTTTTTGAATAATTTTGTTGTTTACTCGTTTTGTTCTTTCGATTTTTAATTCGAATGCCCCATTGGTACATCTCTGCTCCTTATTCGTAAATTAATGGTAAACTTTATTCAGCCGATCTCATATTCTGAAAAAGATCGACATAACCATAGAAGGGTATAGGTATTAGACGATATAGAAAAACCTTTACATTCGACATTTACAAATCTCAGGATAGGTAACGTGTAGCGAATTTATAAAATATTTTCCACTATTTGTCATTCTAAAAAGCGTACTCGCTAAGGAGTTTTATAATTTATTACATTCTGTTGTTTACAAAAAGGTAAGTTATTCTGAAGATGTGTCTAACGATTCAGATGAATCTATTCCAAAAGCTTTCAAAATTTTAGGGACCTGTTTTTGTATAAATTTGTGATATGACAATTGGTTACGCCTAACATGTTCCATTGTGGACATCCGCTTTTTCGATTTCTTTTATTTCTTTGACTTTTTATACGACCGCAATTTTTTTGCGATCGTATTATGTTATGGCAATGTCGTTGTCGTTGTGGTCGTCGTCGTCGTCTGTAGACACTTTGGTTTCCGTGCAATAACTTTAGTTGTAGTTAACCAATTGTTATAAAATTTTGATATGATGTTTTTAACCATTAAAGGAAGGTTGGTATTGCATTTGGAGTTTCTGGCCCCTACCGTTTTAGAAAAAAGAGCCAAAAGGGGCTAAAACAGGTGTATTGACAAAACGTCTGTAGAATGTTTAATTTTCATCCAATTTTGATTATTCTTTTTTTATTGTATTTCCCAATAAATTCTGTCAACAAAATGTAACAATACCTTTGATGTATCTTGTACCGTTACATTGCTATAAGGGGTCAAAAAGGGGCCACACTAAAAAAATCGACTTTTTTATTTGTGGTCCGATTTTCAAATTTTTTTTTTCATTGGAATCCTTGTAAAAATCCATGCTTGTGTTTTTCAATCAGATTTGCAATATCTCATACCGTTTTCGAGAAATTAGGGGTCAAAGGGGCCAAAAACGCCATTTATAAAAGTTTGTCCAGGCAAATAGTTTTTAACCAATATTAAGTTGTAGTGGGCCAGCCAATTGTTATGAAGATCAAATATGATGATTTTTATCACTATAGGAATGTTGGTTTTGTATTTGGGGTTTGTGGCCCCTACTGTTTTAGAAACAAAGGGGCTAAAACGGGTGTATTGACAAAACTGTTGTAGAGTGTTTATTATTCATTCAATTTTGAAAATTCTTTTTTTGTTGAAGTGCTCATAAAATTCTGTCTACTAAATGTGTCAATGATTTTGATAGGTATTTCACCATTACATTGCTACAGGGGGCTAAAGACGGGCCACGCCCATAAAATCAACTTTTTTATTTTTGGTCCAATTTTTAAAATCTTTTTTTCATTGGAATCCTTGTGAAAATCCCTGGCTGCGTTTTTCAATCAGATTTGCAATATATCTTACTGTTTTCGAGAAATTAGGGGTCAAAGGGGCCAAAAACACCAATTTTAAAAGTTTGTCAAGGCAAATAGTTTTATACTTTTATAAAATTAAGTTGTAGTTATTACATGTATATAAATAAGGCTTTTTGTATTAGATGTTGATGTAAAAATATATGTGTCAAAAATGCATTTTTAAGTCCACCACAGGATGCATGTGTCAAAAAGCTTTGTAAGTCCACCATGGGCTTCATGTAACCAAAGCTATGGACTATCCATACTGGGCCTCCAACGTACAGGGTTCAACTTGTTGCGGTCGTATCATGCTGCGCTCGGCGTAGTTTTTTATTAGTAGGTGGAACAGCTTCGTCATCTGATGATAGGGCTTGAGCTGTGTTATCCCTTTCATCCTGTGCACCCGTATCGTCTTCCTGTCGTACTTTTGGCCTAGAAGGGCCTGGTTGTTCTTCATCCTAGGTATCGTCTTAGGTTTGGGATGTGCTAGGAGTCGATTGTTTAGAAGGGATTGAAGGAACCGAAGATCTCATCTCAAGTCTTTTTATTTTTTCTACCTCATTTCTGTTTCAAAACAAAACAAAACGACTCAACTCTCATAGTTTTTGCAATGAACAAAACTGATAGACGATATTGAGATGTGGATGTAAGGATCGTTTGTATTTTGGTCTTTACATCGTCAAAAAGTCTTTACAAAAGTCCTGATGCGATCTTTTTCGATTTTCAATCATTTTATAGCATACAACTGTAATGCTGGCGTCACACTGTCCCGATTTTGACATACGATGGACACACGAATGTGAAAATTACAACTTCGTGCGAAGTTAGCCCCGAACTTGCTAGAAATCAAAATCAAAACCGAAGGGTATACGATAAGAACCGATGGCAAAACGATTGGAAAAGTTGCGCATACGAATAGCTGCGAACCGATAACGAAGTTGTTACGATGTTATCAAGATAAGTCGAGAATTAGATCCGAAGGAGAAACGAAGTTATACGACGGCTGTACGGCGTTGTGTTTAGCATACGATGGGTCTACGATGCATCACGATGAGTATACGAAGTATGAAATGTAATAACGCGATTTGCAATAAGATTATATAGTTTTGTCTTTATAAATTGTCCTTTGCTTCCGTATGGATAACTAGTTAAAACAAAGGCGCTTCAAGTAGACCCATGCTGTCCATGATGTCGTTCGGTAAGAGTAGATGAGACAATTGATATAAAGCTAATATGTAGAGACTGATAAGATAGAACCAAAAAAATATGATGTTACTTTATCTTGTTCTGTTCGTGCCTTGTGTGAATTGACCGAAGCACACATGATCCTTAAACAGCAAGTTTATGTTGTAACTATGTAGAAACGTTACACCAAAGCATAATTTGTTATTGCAAATCGCGTTATATGACAATCCGTTATGCAATGAAGTGTGAAAATTTTGCAATAAGGTTATTGTTCAGTCTTTAATTTGTCCGTTGCTCCCATGATTGGTATATATGGATGAAATTTAAAACTAGGGATCTCTAAGCATACCCGGCCCACGCTGCATGTCCCTAATGTCGACCAGTAAGAGTTGATAATTCTAAATTTAATATGTAGAGATTGAAGATAAAGCAAAATGATGTTACTTGATTTGTTTAGCTCTGCCAAAGTCTACGAAAGTTACACGAGTTACCCGTTATAACGCAAAGGTAACACGTTATTACAGTGAGAATAGTATAGCTGGAAAATTGATTTTTAGAATAATACCCCCAAAAAAGCCCAATGGGTTTTCGTATTTTAAGGCATAAAGTTCAAATTGTCTAAACCCTAAGGTTGTTCCTACCCCAGACATAGGTTGATTATCTTAGTAATGATTTGGTTCCCCAGTTTGGTAATTTTGGTTTTACTTTTCTATGCCTTTCATATTCATATAGTGTTTGGCATTTTCAATTATTTTGGTAGAGCGCCTCTGATGAGTCTTGAATAGACGAAACGCGCGTCAGGCGTAGCAAAATTTATTGTCGGGAACTTTGTTGTCATTTGTATTTCAGCAATTTTAGCTGTTGCGTAGGATATTTGACCTTACAATACATTACTTCTTTACCTACTTACCGGTCCCATATCTAAAAGTTTAAAGGTCCCATAAACATTTGCGGACCGAAACGGAACGTTAACTTGATCTTGACTCGCATACAGCACCTACCAAAAAGCAGTTTAATAACTATAAGGGTTTAGAAATAAAAAGTGTGAAAAACTGAAATTTTAAAAGGGTCCTAAAATTTGTGGACCGGATCGACACGTTAACCTGATCTTTTACTCATCATGGTAGACTCACACTCCAAAAATCAGTTTAATATCTATAAGGTTTCTTAAAAAATGCGGTAAAATTATTGTGAATGCGAGACGGCCGGGCCGGACAGACACACAAACGGACGGACAAAGTGAAAACCTAAAGTCACCTTCGGCTTTTGTCGGTAGGGGACTGATAAAAACTGAAGTAAGATGGAAAAATGTTTAAACCTTTATTTCTGATATTGTAATGCAAGTATTACATGTATAAGATGCTACAAAATCCTGGACGAGAACGTGTAAGAGGCCGGAAGCGCCTGATTGAAAAGGAAAGCGTCAGCTAAAGATTCTAGATCCAGACTGTCTTCGTCTTGTTTTGTCTTTTCTTCTTGTACTTTTGAGACTGATAATTCTAGTTCCGATTTTTTTTATTTCATTTATTAGTTTTTTGGAAACAAGAAAATTGTACAGAATACAATGTGGACTACGAAATGGTAAGTTAAACAGCTATTCGGTCTGTAATGATGGTTCCTCCGCCAGACTGTACAGATTATCTTAACTAACTTCTTACACTGCTGTTGCTTATTTTGAGACCACCACCAGATCCTGTTCTTGATATTAGGCATCGTTTAGTCGGAGATCTAGATATTTCAGAAGTATGGAATGGGAGGGATGTCTTGTCTTTATTTTCTCATCATCGATATGAGTTTTATCGTGTAACAGGTGAAACACAGAAGACAATCCTACAACTGTTAAACTCTTTTGGAAATAGGATAACTTATGGCACACGGGGTCGTACACATAAACTGTCACCAAAGAATAGACTGTTATTATTCCTTATGTGGTTACAATCATACCCTTGCTATACATTGTTGTCATTTCTTACACTGTTGGTAATATAATTGGTCCCGTGCGGGGCCCGGGTGGCGAATAGGCCCGCAGCAGAGCCTAGCTTGTCGTAAGAGGCGACTAAGGGTCTTGGGATTCCGACGTCGGGTCGGTGCTCAGCCCACAGAGCGACCAAGTGTGTACCCTAGGTGGCTGAATAGGGTAGCCCTCGTCCGCGGGGGTTGTCAGGTCTATAATACGGAAACCCTGACCGCCGACCATAGTGGGCCAACGTGTGTGGAGAGTGCCACGCTTCATGCACGTAAAAGACCCCTTTGTGGACCGCCCAGTAGTGCACCACATAGGCTAAATTTTCCGACCCTACCCACCTCTCCCCTTTTTCCTGTGGTTCTTCAAAATTTACCGGTCCTTTGTTTCCCACCCCATCCCCATATTTCATTTATCATCATCATTTCATGTTCATTTTATCATCCTTTTCATGTTCATCGCCTGTAAATAACCTATATAGCGTTGCACGGGCGTAAAACACCAACTCACTCGCACTCACTAATATAATTGATGAGTTGTTGCTCGTTGTATGGGGGATATATGGACCGTTAGACTGGCCAAGCACGACCAGTAGCTTTCTATGCAAGGTGTTTGGCCAAAATTGCCTAGGGCACTAGGAGTAACAGATGGAACTTCGCACAAAATTTACAGACCCCAGAATGAACCCCAAGAGGAGTTCTATTCTGGTCATAGAAATATGCACGGCATTCACACACAAGTTTTAGTTTTAATGAACATCATTTTCGTTTTATACGAGGCGGGTTTTGAGGGTACCAAAACGATGCACGACAGTTTAATTCGTTACCTCATATCGGATATGGGCAACAACTTAATTTCCCGGCTAATCATTTTATGTTAGCAGACAAGATTTATCCAAACAAATATCATATTTTTACACCCTATAGGAGACACCAAATAAAGAAAAAGGCACAAAAGGATAGAAAGAAATGCAAAAAAAGGCTAATCGGGGAAAGTAGAGTGAAACATGCTATCCGGAGACTAAAAACGTATAAAGTTCTTGATACTATGTGGCGTCACCCTATGTGGGAAGTATACCATGTGGTTGAAATTTGTGTAGGCTTGGTAGAGCGAAAAAGACAAATTTTTGATTAATTAATCAATCATGTAACGTTTGTAATAAAGCTGTTTTGAGATCAACCAGGAGTTTAGATACCTCAATCTTAAATCTCGATTTTAAATATTTTCTGTCATGTCTATTAAGAAAAATAGAGTTTTTTTTTTAATTTAATGGATGTGATACTTTTGCATGTTCCTTACTTTATATCCTTCCTACATGTCGTTTCAGACAACATTTTACTTGGGTTGAATGAAGCAGGAATACAAATGGATCGTCCGAATGTCAAAACTTCGAAAGGTAATAAAGACGAAACCAGTTAACACGAACACGAACACACAGACAACAAACACACAAAAAGCAAAAAAAAAAAACAAAAAAAAAAAAAAACGGATGTAACGCGTGTGAACTGGCTCGGGTACTCCAGATGAGTAAGCTACAGATAGGTGCACACATAACCTGTACAGAATTTAACTTTGTGACTGCTTGCCACGTCTGCTCATGTCTGCCATAGCAGACATTCAAGTTAACTTGCGTTAACTCATGACTGGTCAAAGCTTTTTTATGACTGGCTCATAACCAGTCACAAAGACATGACTACTCTTACAAGACCAGTCATCGCAACACGTCTGCTCTTACCAGACACGTTCAATGATGCAAGGGTTTAATTGAATGAAAAGAAACCCTGTCTAAAACATGTTTCACATAAAAATAAATGAGTTTCAAATACAGTTAATGCAAAAGAACATAGTTTTTAAAGCAGACATTTCATGAAGTTAACTTGACCAACCTGTCATAATTATGTGACTGCTTTTTAAGCAGACGTGGATTTTAAGTTAACCTGGAACCAGTCGCGCGTCTGCTCCAAGCAGCCGCATGACCAGTCGCAAGTGAACTTGAAGCTAACTTGGTGTCAGCTTCTCAAATTAACTTACCGTACAGGTTACGTGTGCACACACACACACACAGACAACAAACACACAAAAAGCAAAAAAAAAAAAAAAAAAACGGATAGCAATCAATAACGCGATCGAAGTAAAATTGTAACGAGTGTGAACTGGCTCAGGTACTCCAGATGAGTAAGCTATTCCTACTTGTTATATCATGCCCCTCGTGCTATTAAGCTTGGCAAATATACAAGTCTGATATACGATGTACCAGCTAAGAACAATGTCTGAACTGCCGGATCCTTCTTGTTTATGAGCTCAAAAGCCACATTTTGCGAGATTGATGAGAATTCAGTTAGTTAGTTATTGCTTTACTCCCAAGCAGCACGATTTCGGCTATATCCGGGAGATGAACATGAAAGTGGTGATACAATGAACATGAAATGATGATGAAGTGGAGGAAATGGGGACACAAGGCCAATCGGGTAGGAGAGTTTTGACTGCCACTGGAAAAGAGAGTGATGGGTTGGGACGGGAAATTTTGCCTCCTGCATGGGGATCCTACGGGTCCTACTCTTACCGAGACCTGCAGCAGGGTTCTTTAACGTGCGAGGAACGTGATATTTTTCCCAACACGGTGCACCACTATAATTTGCGGTCAGGTTTTCCGCATTATCGCCTGACGACCCCGCATCTCTCGATGTCAGGGCTGCCCCATTCAACCACCTGGGGCACACATCCCAGTCGCTTTGTGGGCAAAGCGGCCTGACCCCGATGTCAGGTTTCTGAGCGCTCTTTAGTGGACTTTTACCGACAAGCTTAGCGCTGCTGCGGGCCTATTCGCCTCCCGGGCCCCGCACGGGACGATGAGAATTCAGCAATATTTTCTTATAAATTACTTATAGTCCATTTGAGTTTTATAAATCAACGAAAATTCTTTTAAATTTTTTTGTCTCTCAAATAAAATTAATTTTTTAAACACAAATAAACTTTTTATTAGTATACGAACTCTGATAACAAAACCCAAGATGTTATCTTCTAAAACAAAAAAGTTTTCCATATGGTCAAATGCTAAATATTTCACTAATTTTAATAATACCTTAAATGGTGTGTTTATCTGACGGAACAGCCAGGTGTTGGGCCCACCTGAACATAATTGAAAGAACCAACAATAGGGGATTAGATGACCAATTAGCTCCACAAAAGATTTTTAAAGGTATACAGAACAAATGCTGTTCCTGGGCACAAGGTTGTACTCCCATGGATTTCTATGCATTTTTGGTCCATTTTTACTATTAAGGTCTAAAGAAAACATTTTTATTAATAATGCAAAAAATTTGAATTTTTTTGCCTGAGTTTGTATGCCATTAAAAAGTCATGACATACTGAAATAGTTAAAATATTATGAGTGAGTGAGTGAGTTGGTGTTTTACGCCCGTGCAACGCTATATAGGTTATTTACAGGCGATGAACATGAAAAGGATGATATAATGAACATGAAATGATGATGATAAATGAAATATGGAGATGGGGTGGGAAACAAAGGACCGGTAAATTTTGAAGAACCACAGGAAAAAGGGGAGAGGTGGGTAGGGGCGGAAAATTTAGCCTATGTGGTGCACTACTGGGCGGTCCACAAAGGGGTCTTTTACGTGCATGAGGCGTGGCATTCTCCACACACGTTGGCCCACTATGGTCGGCGGTCAGGGTTTCCGTATTATAGACCTGACAACCCCCGCGGACGAGGGCTACCCTATTCAGCCACTTAGGGTACACACTTGGTCGCTCTGTGGGCTGAGCACTGACCCGACGTCAGAATCCCAAGACCCTTAGTCGCCTCTTACGACAAGCTAGGCTCTGCTGCGGGCCTATTCGCCACCCGGGCCCCGCACGGGACGTTAAAATATTATGCAACATGTAAATTTACAAGAGATTTTTTGTTGATTTATAAAACTCAAACGGACTATAGTAGTTAATTATCATGCTCTCTGTTTAACGCATTTCTTGCATACTCTAGAGTTACGGGGATTTGGAAAAAAACTGGAATATAAACATTATAATCATGCCAGTAAACCATATGCGTTTGTTTTTTTAGATTAATTGTGCATTATATAATATATCACCTCTAAATCAGTTTTTGTTATATCAAAATCATATTATTTTATATAATAAGCAAATTATTAAGATATTCATTTAGGATTACTCGATTTCACGCAATTATGATAAAAAGTTTTAACATTGTTCACTAAAAAGAACTTTATTATCGCTGTTATATATTAAAGTACATTCTTTGTCTTGATAGAAATACATAAACAAGTATTCGAATATATTTCGGACTCATAAAAATTAAATTAAATATAAGTATATTATGTCATTTTATATATACTTATTCAGTAAAAACAGCTGTTACATCGGCTGGGTCTATTTAAATATTATACGTTCCCTTTTTTGGCTAGTCGGTTCTATCTATGCCGTTGAGCAGACAAATATACAAACGGAAAAGTCCGATAAAAGCATATAAGGAACATGAAATATCTTGGCATAGTTTTGATTATTGGTCTGTATATGGTCTCAGAATGTAACACGCAAGATAAAGTACCTTTGCCTAAACGATTTCTTAATCGGTTACCGGCAACAGCACCACTTTCAATTGGCGAAGAACCTTCCCAAAATTGTAAGTATTTTATTTTAACCCTTCTTACAACCTATATCATTCATGCACTACGATGCGACGTAATAAGCTAAAAAAGTAATGCGTTAAGGCATGGATTATAATGTTAAAAATCTACGTTTAAATCAGGCTGCTTCGTATGAAATCCTTTGTACCGATCAATAAAAACTTGGCTTTATATGTAGTTTAAGTTGATTCCTAAGTTGATTTGAGATCGTTCCACAGTATCAAAATGCATTTCATCAAAATGATTCATTTAGATGAATGGTTATTTTAAAGACGTACTAAACATGCTTAATTGTAACAGTTATTTATGTAAAGAAATAACTGGGTTTTTAATGTTCCATCTACGAAAGTAAAGGTTCATATATGAAAAGTATGAGGGTCTGTTCGTCCAAAATCAGGTTTCTCTACAGGTTAAAGTTATTTTACCATGAAAGAATGATGATATTACAAAACTTTATATATGTACACTTATACACCAGAAAAAGATCAAACAAAGTTTTGAGTAACGGTAATTTGAGTAACCCGAACCCAAACCAGGATTTGAAAACCGAAGATATTTTAAAAGTCATTTTAACTTGATATCAACGTTTTGACAACATTCATGTGCTTACTGGTGTTCTCAGCTATGTATATCTTGCTTTTTTTCAGTGACCAGTACAGTTAAAAGTGCTTTTGCGTTTGACAGTATTAATGTTATATACTTGGCTAACTGTCGATTCAAGCACAACTTTGTTTTCATCCAATACGAAGTTTTACTATACCAGTAAGTTTAAAGTTTTTATAGAATTTTTGTTATATAATAGGATTAATATCACTAGCACATGATCTAAAAACTTCTTGATCAAGCATAATCTATTAATCAATTCTATTTTTTACATTGAACAAAACATTTTGAATTGTGAAAGTATTGTAAGAGAATTCAAGTTCAATTTCAGTAGTGAGTGTTCAAGAAAGACCCAGTTGTGTCAAGTGTCTTGTCTTTAAGTTTTTCTGCACACCATCTTCATTCTACTGGATTGATTGCAAAGAAATTATACTGAAAATATACTGAATTTCTTTTAATTCTGAAATATTAATATAGTCAGTAATAGCCCCTTCACATATACGATATTTCCTTACGAATTCTTACGAGTTTTCAACTCTTATTCGATCACGAAGACTTGTGAAGCACTCTTTGTTACTTTGTTGTAAATTATATATATATACTTTGTTTTAATTTATATTTCTAACATCCGGGATGATTAGTTTTAATTTCCCGAGGTTAGCCCGCTCCGGTATCAACACTTTTGTGTTGACGAATACATCAAACCTAGAAATTATCCGTTTAAATTTCAAAATTGTCAAAACCCTCAGTTTCTGCCTACCCCAGACATAGGTTGGTCTTATAAGTTGGTTCTCGTTTTCAGCATTTTGTGGTATAATTGTTCTATGCTCTTCATATTCATAAAGTGTGGTATTTCAAATATTTGGAAGAGCGCCTCTGATGAGTCTTGAATAGACGAAACGCGCGTCAGGCGAAGCAAAATTTCTTTGTCTGGAACTTTGTTGCAATTTATATTACTCATAAACAGGTATTTCAAGCTCGTGTGAAATCGCAAGAACTCGTGAAAGTTTAACGAGGATTTTCGCACAACTGACGAAATCATGACAACTCGTACAGGTTGGAAGACTGTAGAACCTTAGTGAGCACGCTCACATACCCCATGCGTCAACATTATGGACAGAGATTATCTATTTCGAGTTAAGAAAAAAAGTCAGAGTTGTTATCTTTCCAAGTCGTCTTGTTAAACAGGCAGTTAAAGAGTGACAGACCTGAATATGCATCCCATCATATGGGACCCCTAAAGCTACATACAAAATATCCAAAGACTATCATTAATAGTTGCTGAGAAATCTGTGACGAAAATTAGCAACCCTGAAAATTTAGTGAAAAAAATCTAAGTCAACTCGTTTAACAGAAAGTATTGATTGACAGATTTAAAAACATATCCCACATTATGGGAACCTTACCTAAAGCTACATACCAAATATCAAAAGCCTACAATTATTAGTTGCTGAGAAATCTGTGACGAAAATTTTCTACCCTGACAATTTAGTGAAAAAAAGTCAGCTAATTTAACAGAAAGTAGATAATCCACAGACCTGAAAACAAATCCCACCATATGGCACCCCTACCTGAAGTTATATTCTAAATATCAAATAGTGAGTGAGTGAGTGAGTTGGTGTTTTACGCCCGTGCAACGCTATATAGGTTATTTACAGGCGATGAGCATGAAAAGGGTGATAAAATGAACATGAAACGATGATGATAAATGAAATATGGGGGTGGGAGGGAAAACAAAGGACCGGTAAATTTTGAAGAACCACAGGAAAAGGGGAGAAGTGGGTAGGGGCGGAAAATTTAGCCTATGTGGTGCACTACTGGGCGGTCCACAAAGGGGTCTTTTACGTGCATGAAGCGTGGCACTCTCCACACACGTTGGCCCACTATGGTCGGCGGTCAGGGTTTCCGTATTATAGACCTGACAACCCCCGCGGACGAGGGCCACCCCATTCAGCCACCTAGGGTACACACTTGGTCGCTCTGTGGGCTGAGCACTGACCCGACGTCAGAATCCCAAGACCCTTAGTCGCCTCTTACGACAAGCTAGGCTCTGCTGCGGGCCTATTCGCCACCCGGGCCCCGCACGGGACCTAAATATCAAATACCTACAATTAATAGTTGCTGAGAAATCTGTTACGAAAATTTTCAACCTTGAAAATTTAGTGAAAAAAGTCTAAGTCGGCTCGTTTAACAGGAATAGATGATCGACAGACCTGAAAACGTTACCCACCATATGGGACCCCCACCTGAAGCTACATACCAAATATCAAAAGCCTACAATTAATAATAGCCGAGATATCTGTTACGAACATTTTGATCACGGACAGACTCATGGACAGACCAGTCAAAAACATGATACACTTCGCAACTTCGTTGCGTGGGGTATAAAAATCTTGTAAGAACTCGAAATAATTTACATTTTGAAAATCGTAAAAAAACTAGTAAGGAAATCTCGAATATGTGAAGGGGGCATTATTATCAAGCTAAATTTGTCCATGGTCACTTATTAATAAAGTATCAGATTAGTTAGTTTCTAAAATCTACATTAACGTGAGGAACATTGAACATTGATGATAAATGAAGATGACATAATGATGAACATATCAACACTTTTCATATGAAAGCCTGTAGTAACGGCATTTAATATCTACAAAATGTATGCATAATGCGTATGAAATACTCATGAAAAACTGAATTCAAAATATGTAAAAATATGTTTTTCATGTCATACAAACCAAATATTTGTCTATAAGCGGATGATGTCTTTCGTGATTTAGTGAGTGAAGACAGCAAACGAGGAGCAACAAATCCTTATGCTAGCAATTTAAGTGTCAGACGTGACGTTCTGTCGTGAAAATCGATGCAAGTCCCGCAAGTTCTGGAAAAAGCAAATTAATTGTAGTATACTTTATAAGCTGTCGCGAACGGAATTTTACCACACAAGAAAGTAAAAATGACGATTGTAAGGTTGAAGATAGGTGTACAGAAGGCAGCATTAAAATTGGGAAAGACGAATAAAAAATGAACAGAGTTTGCAACAGAAGAAAATCAGAGCCCACATCGCAAGTTTTTCCTTATTTCTTATATTTTAAAATTTTATAATTATACAATAAACATGAATATTTTTTATGAACTATTGCAGTAACAGAATTACATCGATAACAAACCAGCCAAATGTTATATTTACCATCTATCCAATGTTCATTCTCTTCCATGTGTTAGACTTCGGAGTAAGGATTGAGGGCAATTGGCAAGTAAGGTAATTAATCTCTATTTTAAATCAAATTATTCACAATGTTGAGAAAGAAGCAGAATGAATTTTTATTTTTTATAAATTATGAACGTATATGGAGTTAATGAACATGAGACCACAACACATATGTCAACTCCAACTGCAACTGATTTTTACGAGCTGTATGGCCATTTCGGAAAATTATTCCTCATCAGTAGCACTAGAACCCGAACGCACGAAATCCGCCATTTCAAAAGATTTTCAAAATTCACCAAACCAAACGAAATCCAAATAATTATAGCAAAGGGGAAATCAACGATGGAGCGAGTTAAACCTTTAGTTAGGTTTTAAAATTTACATAAGTTTAGATGATAATTATAAACATGTTACAAAAATAAAGATGTTTTATCTTTGTATGACGGTTCGCGTACCATATAATGCATATAAGAAATAAAAGAAGCCATTTCAACCTGAGAAAGTAAACAAGATAAATCCGTTGTCATTGTTACTATACTCAAACCAGGAAAAGAAATGCTCCGCATAGTTCAAGAGTTTCCGTTGTTATACTTTTACAAAAAAGAGAGTGATCTACTCTTTCTATGCAAAAGTTACTTAGGTTATGACGAAAACAGAAAAAAGCTTAATAAAT
Organism: Arcuatula senhousia; assembly: GCA_963971305.1. NCBI lineage: Eukaryota > Metazoa > Mollusca > Bivalvia > Mytilida > Mytilidae > Arcuatula > Arcuatula senhousia. The sequence continues at coordinate 36,519,363 of OZ020308.1, forward strand.
ATGTTAAATTAGTTAGAGTTTATTAGTTTAATATACATTTACTTCCGAGTTTATTTAACATACTAATTATATAAGGAGAGAGTTTTGGAATGGGCATTTGAATGTCAAATTTTTATGACAAACAAACATTTTTTTCATACAACAAAACAGATAAAAAATGGTATTTGTCAACGAGCTCATGATGTCTTCAGAAAACTTGTAAACTTCCTTGAGCGAAGACAACAACCGACATAACCCTGTGTTCAACTTAACGTTATACATATGTATCGAGAAAACCATGGTAAATCCAACAAGCTCTTTAACAACCAACCAGTTGTGGTATCAAAAAAGCAAAAAGGCACCAATGGGGCATTCGAGTGTCAAAAGTCCGAAAGAAAAACTCAATAAACTTCAGCGGACGAAATGTTGCAGCACACGATGCTTGATTTTGGGAAAATCTGAAATGCTTATAAACACCATTGGTTAAAGTTTTGGTATCTTTTTTTATAGAAGAAAGATATTTTTAGGCTACGAATACAAGTATGGAACCTACAGAGCCTCTGCGTCTGGAATTGGATGCACATTACTTTACAGTAAGTGGAAACTGTCGTTAAAATCTAGCTTTCGTTAAGATTATAACAAAACAAAGGGAGATTATGACATAGGTTCAAAAATGCCAAAAATAATTCAATGGCATACCATAGGATTTTACGATCGTAATGACCCAGACATAAAACACATGTCGGGTTATGCTTTTCCTTTCCGAGTTTAAGACCGGTAACATACATGTAAACCACAAAACAATTGTTAGACACAATAGATACATTGAGGTAATTATATCACTCAGTACAAAACTATCTCAATACTCACTCAAGATAATTACAATCAATTCATCTAATAACATTTTTAAATTTTTCTTCAGAGCTACACTAAATGAAGCTTCACTATGAGTGCCACAATCAAAACAAAACATGTCTTCCTGTGTACGATTATACTATTGACAGTTTAATGTTAAAGCGCTGGTTTGACCTGAGACTTTCGTAGTTTGTTCCCATCCGTGTTGAAGATTAAATTTTAAAACAAGTTTTCTTAAATAATCCCAAATTTATAAAATGCCTAGGTCTAACTGTTTTTTTTATTACTTCGATAGTTGATTGGTAATGATTTCCAGCTTTTTTATGCTGTATAAGAATCAGTTTCAAAACTCCAGAAAAAAATTGCAGACAAAATAATGTCAAATGTGGTAATTTCAAAGCATATACTCCCTAATATAAATTGACAATTTCTACGACAGTCTATTTATAATTCAAACATAGTACATTGTAAGTTTGTTATTACTTCACCCAATCAGCGAGATTTCGAAAACATGAAAGAAGCTATGAAAATATACATAAACAAAATTGTATATTGTTAGATTTATTCTTATGCAGACAGATTTACCAATAAGATAGTTTGGTGTGGCTGCAGTGTCAGGAATCTCTCTATTGATGGAATTAGTGGTAAACCTAACCTCCTCCAGGAAATAGTCGATAGTGGGCCATCCGCTAATGATAAACTAGTAAGATGTGCTAAAGAAACTATGACAGATAAATCTTATGGGGTGAGTTTTTCTCAATTTATTAAAGTTTTCATGGTCTGAGTGTCCTTTATTCAAGCACATTGGCTACCGTATAGCGGGTTATTTTAATGGTGGCTTAATTTTCGCTTATTTTCGCGGTTCGACGAAAATTGCGAATATAAATCCCGCGAAAATATTTTTCCAACGCAAACCATTAACAAACACATCGGCAAACCGCGAAAATAAAACCCGCTAAAAATTTTCACATACTTTTTCAGACTAAAACCGCGAAAATTTACCCCGGCGAAAATAACCCGCTATACGGTACGTATTTAGCAGATTTTACCAGAAGACAATCCTATCCACTAGGAACTGATAAAAAGTTATTCATCTTCATTAAGCACGTAAAACTTTTATATTCGACAGATGACACTCTTTTGTTAATGATGTAATACATGTATTGTTTTCACTTTTTATTTGCCTGCATGTTAAAAATGTTTCTGTACTTGATGTAAAGCATCAAAAGTTTTTAAGGATTCACTAATTATATATCTGTTTCAGCTATGTAATCACTTTAAACGGCAGATAAAGAGCCAGGCCAAGGCTATAGCTGCATTTGTTGCAGGAGCCAAGGCACTATAAACAAAACCTTAAAAGAAAATAAATATATGTAAGTACTTTTGTATTTTCTTTTCTAAAACGATCGCAGCACATAAAACAAATTTCACATTTTTTTACAGAATGTTTTAGAAGCAAAGAGGCAACAATGGGGCATTCTAGTGTCGAAAGCCCGAAAGGGCAGCGACAAAACCCGTTAGCACGAACAAGAACAGGACGAGGAAACACAAAACTAACTGAACAAAAATCAACAGCGCGAGGTCAAGTCGAAACATTAGTGAACTCGGGTGCTTAATTAGAGTTTTAAACATAATTACGTCTCCCAAAACAAAGTTTGAGATTTATTGTTTTTGGATCGTTTCTTCTTATTTTTTTTTCTTTCTTAGAATTTTTTTTTATGCATTTTTAGAAAATGCTGATTCCAATGAGGACAAAATTTCCGAGAAAATAGGAAAATCTTATATGTGTTCTATCAATTTTCAAAATTTTAAGGATGGTCGCAGTTTCAAAACGGTGACCACTACTAAAACTGACGAAACATTTAAATCTATCGGATCGAAATGAAAATGGATTATTTTGGTAAATCGGGTATGCTGAGTTCAATTGTGCAATTAAAATTTATCCGAGTTAAGAATTGCCACCATTTTAATACAATCCTGTCCAGTTATATGTCAATTTTGTCCATTGTCAACAAGATTCAATTTTCATGTATAAAATGTATAGTTTAATATACATGTACTGTGACTTTAACTAAATACTTAAATACGATTTTGGTCTACATGTAACTCTGTGTTGGCATCATACATGTAATAAAATTATTCCTAGTTCATACATTTGTTATTGTTTTATTCCGACATGGTTGAAATGGTGGTAAATGAAAATGAAGAATGACGCGGTTTTTTTTTCTCTTGTCTGCTATCAAAATGGTCAAGTTAATGTTCAGTAAATAACATTCAATAGAGCGAATTTCACTTAATGTAAATTTAAGGACATTTTTTTTTCTAAATCTTTCGTTAATCTTTTTTTTTCTATTTTCAGGTAAACAAGGCATACTAAAGAATTGAGTGCTTTATCAATAAAGAGTATTTAATGTGTGTTTTGTTTTTATTTTAATATATACCAGATTCATGTGTAGCAGTGTTTTGTTATATATATATTTGTTAAAACTAGAATGGCACTATTCCATGTGGGAGTGGAAAGGAGGGGCGGTGATACATATACGATGGCTGAAGGGGCGGGGGGCAGTGTTAAAATAAACGGGGACGGTGGTGGCATGGTCGGTGGTGTAGCCGTTTTAGATGCTTCATAATTGTGTCATATTTGTAAGTTCTTAATCTATTATGATACAATCTGTATTTTGCTCGTCAAAAGTAACATTAAGTTTTGTTTTAATGGGCAATTTTGTTCCCGGCTTTTTTTTTTACATTATCGTAACCGTAAGCTACAGCTAGGTCGATAGCATCAAGGCACTTCTTTGCTTTAAGGAATAACAAGGAAAGTGAGTCAGGTAAAGAAGTCTTAGGTCAGATACAACCAAACATAATGCCGGAACTTTGCCGATTAACTTGTATCTAAATGATAAAAAAATCACATGCTAAGGTCATTTCATTCAATGACAGAGACGGGTAAACACCACGAGAAGATGAAACAGATAGCTACCATGCAGATGTAAGTTCGTCGTCTGTATATGATAAAGATGATGTTACAATGGTACGAACTGACAGAGTTCTTAATGTTGTAATTATAGTGGACCCAAATTGAGCACTCAACAATCGATGTTAAGCTTTATCAAGAAGAGCAGGGGCTCCACTTTCGGAATAAAAACAAAAGACGGTTATTGATACGGCAAAACTTCATTCATTTCTATTTGCGAACGAGAAGAATGTAAGAAACTAAAGAAAAATTGGAAAATGAAATAGATAAATTCGATTCGAATAAAAGCATTTAACGACCAAAATGTCATCCAAGTCGATATGGATAAGGGTGACTCCTCTGTTACAGGTACGAGCGCTATATCTTCTGTTCCAGGTACAAGTGGTTTATCCTCTGTTCCAGGTATAAGTGGTTCATCCTCTGTTCCAGGTATTAGTGGTAAACCCGCTGTTCCAGGTACTAGTGGTTCAACCTCCGGTCTAAGAACAAGTGGTTCAGCCTCTATTCCAGGCACTAGTGTTTATATGCTGTTCTAGGTACTTGTGGTATATTCGCTGTTCCAGGTACTAGTGATTCAACCTCCGGTCTATGAACAAGTGGTTCATCCTCTGCTCCAGGCACTAGTGGTTCATCCTGTGTTCCACGTACTAGTGTTATATCCGCTGTTCCAGTTAATAGTGGTTCATTGTCTGTTCTACGAACTAGGGGTTCATCCTCTGTTCCAGGTACTAGTGTTATATTCGCTGTTCCATGTTCTTGTGGTGCATCCTCTGTTCTACGAACTAGTGGTTCATCATCTGTTCCAGGTACTAGTGTTATATCCGCTGTTCCATGTACTTGTGGTGCATCCTCTGTTCCAGGTTCTAGTGGTTTCATCTGTTCCAGGTACTAGTACTATTGATATATCCGCTGTCCCAAGTTCTAGTGGTTCATCCGCTGTTCCATGTACTAGTGGTTCATCCTTTGTTCCAAGTACTAGTGGTATATCCGCTGTTCAAGGTACCAGCGGTACATCGGTCCCAGGTATAAGCGGGATAAATGAAGCCATATTAAGGTTAGTGAGGACACCTGTCATGTGACTAAAAACAGCTAAAAATGCAAAAACAAGTGCAAATCTCACAAATACCTTGAAACTTGTGTTTAATAGTTTCATTTAATAAAACTTAATCAAAATAGATTAATTTTAGCACAAATAAAGCAACCATTCCCCCTTTTCTGTGGTTCTTCAAAGTTTACCGTTCCTTTGCGTCCCATGCCAACCCCATATTTAATTTATCATCAACCATTTCATGTTCATTTTATCATCCTTTTCATGTAAATCGCCTGTACATAACAGGTATATAGCGTTGCACGGGCGTAAAACACCCACTCACTAATTCTTCATTAAATATTACCTGCTGATGTTGTATGCTTACTTGATGACCATGTTCAATACATTAGATTTTGGCAAAACAAACCTGGAAAGGGGGTCCAATATTTTTACACAAGATAAAGTGTATACCTAATATTAATATATAAAAAAATTGGACATTTTAAATTCGGCATTATTTTTGGGGTCAGGTGTTCTCACTAACCTTAATTGCAAATGTTTACACTTCCAAAGCATCAAGTAAGCATACAACAGCAAGAGGAGAGGTTGGTAGGGGCGGAAAATTTAACCTATGTAGTGCACTACTTGGCGTTCCTCAAAGGGGTCTTTTACGTGCATGAAGCGTGGCGATCTCCACACACGTTGGCCAACTATGGTCAGCTTTATACGGTGCCTGTTCATACCAACACCAATAACAACACTCATCATAGCGATATCTGTATGTCTGATGAATTAACTAATGTCTTTCTGGGTGGGCGCCAGGGCATCTGTGACCTTGTTTTTTACGCATCATGCCTTTAACATGAGCAACTAGTTTATTGAAAGAGCTCTCCGTGACCGCACCAAGCGTGGAACTGACTTCACCCACGAACGGTAGTAGGCTACGTCCTCTCTCGAGTTTTTTTAGTCTCGTGCGGGGCCCGGGTGGCGAATAGGCCCGTAGCAGAGCCTAGCTTGTCGTAGAAGGCGACTAAAGGTCTTGGGATTCTGACGTCGGGTCAGTGTTCAGCCCACAGAGCGACCAAGTGTGTACCCTAGGTGGCTGAATAGGGTAGCCCTCGTCCGCGGGGGTTGTCAGGTCTATAATACGGAAACCCTGACCGCCGACCATAGTGGGCCAACGTGTGTGGAGAGTGCCACGCTTCATGCACTTAAAAGACCCTTTTGTGGACCGCCAAGTAGTGCACCACATAGGCTAAATTTTTCGCCCCTACCCATCTCTTCCAATTTCCTGTGGTTCTTCAAAATTTACCGGTCCTCTGTATCCCATCCCATCCCCATATTTCATTTATCATCATCATTTCATGTTCATTTAATCATCCTTTTCATGTTCATCGCCTGTAAATAACCTATATAGCGTTGCACGGGCGTAAAACACCAACTCACTCACTCACTCTCGAGTTTTTAGAGCTGCTTAACGGCTTGCTCAATATCATGAATGAGATCGGTCTTAATGGATAACACATGTCCAATTTCTTTACCTTGAAGCAAACAAAATTTATTTGTAGAGTCATAATGAGTTCAGGTTTAGTTCGGAGTATGAAAAGTCTCACTTAGGTAGATAATTTTCGAAAACGTTCTTCCAACTTTGCTGTGAGAACACAAGTGGAACTTCCTTTTCAAAGATTACCCTATTATTCACCAGAAAGAAAAAGGGAAAGCGTCGCTGGAAGTTTAAAGGCAGTCACCAGTCTATCTATCTTAACAACCTAAAAAGATAGAGGGCAGCGTGAGAACTATTATGATGCATTTATTTTTATGTACGGGTTTCCGGTAGAGAATTCAACAAAACTTCACAAGGCAAATAAACAAATTACGATTTTACATATATATAAGTGTTTTGACAAGGAAACCTTTGTCCGCTCCGACACCAACACTTTTGAGTTGGAGAAAAACATCAAATCTTTAAATTTTCTGTCTAAATTTCAAAATAGTCTTAACCCTAAGGTTCTTCCTACCCCAGACATAGGTTGATTATCTTAGTAATAATTTGGTTCCCCAGTTTTACTTTTCTATGCTCTTCATATTCATATAATGTTTGGCATTTTCAATATGTTTGGTAGAGCGCCTCTGATGAGTCTTGAATAGACGAAACGCGCGTCAGGCGTAGCAAAATTTATTGTCTGGAACTTTGTTGTCATTTGTATTTCACCACCTTTTTACCTCGTTTGAGCCTATGGTTGTTAAAATAAAACTCGTGTCTCAAAGTGCTGGAAACATTTTCAGTTGGTTCCCAAGTGGGTGCTGAACCATCAGACCACTTCTCTAAGTTATAACGCTTATGTTGAACAAGCGTCATTTTTATTAACCTTGTTGCCTCAAACCTTTCAACTTGTGCATCTTTGCTAGCATTTACATCTCTCAAAGACTCCTGTTAAGGAATTACATTTCTGTAAAATAGGAAACTATGAAAATGCAAATACATGTAAAGTTATACAAATTACAGTTTACTCTGTTTAATAACAATAGTCATGTACGAGGCGAGTAGGCTTTATCAGCCACAATTTTGACAGAAGTGAATGCCATCAGTTTAACAACAAATCTGCGAACTGTAAATGAATGCCCTTGTGTGTGTCACTTCGTCTGCTACGGCGCAAATCCTCAGAAGACCTAGGAGAATGAAAATGAACAGTCTGTTGGTATCGTCAATAAATTGGTTACACCGGGATTTGTTGCTGCAGTTTACGATCATCATGTCGATATTTATGTACACCCGACCGTCTTTCGAACTGTTCCATTTAAAAAAAGTACACCGGTAAATGAAAAATATCATCTTTATCTGATTCGAGTTATATTGTCTCTGCAAAAATCTCGTTAATTATGACATGGTTTTGTAACAGATGTATTTTTCTAGACTTATGATAAATGAAGTTGTCAACTTTTGCTTTGAGATCACACGTGCCAACCATTGAAAAAGACAAATGTTACCATATATATTACTTTCTGATGCTAAATTGTCTTTAAAATATCGAATATGATTATCTGACTCAGTCCCGCTTTCGCATCGAAATTCAATGAAAGTCTCCTGGTTCACACGTTCCTCTTGCTGAAGTCGAATGCCTATGCTGCATAAACAAAGTAATCATCCTCTTCATATTCATCGTCCTTATATAAACTAAGTATATGTCCAAGTGTTACCTTGCAGTAAATTCAATGCATCCATGCATAATGTCTTAAGTATGCTTTGGTTTGCAAGAGGGGTTTGTTAAACAGTATAATGCAATATTTAAGGGATTACCTTAAACAAATATTTAACAAATGTTACTTTGTTGCCTTTATTAGCACTAATTTGCAAAAGTTTTGATATATAAAGTAAGTTGATAAAAGTGCTTTAAGTTTAATCCAATAAAACTACATCACGATCAAAGAAGGGCTTCTTGAATTATATGTGTATTTCCTTGTTGTTAGTTATATTATTAACACTTTTCTTCCATATATAAATATATCTCCTCTGTTGGAAACACATTAGTCTGAAAAGGGGAAACATTTAACAATGAGACTTCTATTCTCCGTTCTCGCTCTATCATTTTCTGTGGTACTTGTAGATGGTGAATACAAATATGTACAAGTACCTGGAGCACGAGGGCCACCCTCAGGCCTTCCCCCTGACGACACAGGACTAACTGGACCTCCTCCATTCAAACAATGGGAAGGTTAGTGTTCATATACGTAAAAAGTAGTTTTGCAATCAATTTTCATGCTTTTGGTTTCCTATACATGTATGTGGAGGTTTTTTGATTTTGATTTTTTGGCCTGATTTCACGGAGTAAAAGTGAGTGAGTGAGTGAGTTGGTGTTTTACGCCCGTGCAACGCTATATAGGTTATTTACAGGCGATGAACATGAAAAGGATGATAAAATGAACATGAAATGATGATGATAAATGAAATATGGGGATGGGGTGGGAAACAAAGGACCGGTAAATTTTGAAGAACCACAGGAAAAAGGGGAGAGGTGGGTAGGGTCGGAAAATTTAGCCTATGTGGTGCACTACTGGGCGGTCCACAAAGGGGTCTTTTACGTGCATGAAGCGTGGCACTCTCCACACACGTTGGCCCACTATGGTCGGCGGTCAGGGTTTCCGTATTATAGACCTGACAACCCCCGCGGACGAGGGCTACCCTATTCAGCCACCTAGGGTACACACTTGGTCGCTCTGTGGGCTGAGCACTGACCCGACGTCAGAATCCCAAGACCCTTAGTCGCCTCTTACGACAAGCTAGGCTCTGCTGCGGGCCTATTCGCCACCCGGGCCCCGCACGGGACCACGGAGTAAAAAGTTCAGGTTATGAAATGGTGAATGTCGGGCGGGCAAGCGGGGGAGCGGTCGATGGGCGGGGAACAAATTTTCGTAACAGTTCTTTTAGCAACTACTAATCAGATCCACTTGATATTTGGTACACAGCATCAGGATGGGGTCCCATAACCTATGATTCGATTTCAGGTATGTCGCTTACTACTTACTTCCTGTTTAACAAATCTGGCCATTTTTCACTTTGACAGTTTTTTTTTTTATATGCATTATGAGTCTTGAGATGTCAAACTCCTCTCGCTTTACCTACAAGTACATATGATCAAAATGTAAATTGTATAAAAATAACCATTGAATCCACCCATTAATGGAATGAAAACCATGCCTCTGACCCGACATTGCGTACTGCACATTTTGATGCAATGTTTCGTCCGTATTTAGGGCTCGGATTCATCAGGGGAAGGCCCAATTATAGGACTGATTGTTGTCCATTTGATATTATTCAATAATTGTATTTATTTGTGTTTAAACAGCAACAAATCATGGTGTGTATTTTTGTATTTCTAAATTTGTTTGTTTTGGAATTCAAATATTATGATAGTAAATCTTTAATTGACTTTTGTATACCAGTCACAAATTCTAATCATTTCTATAATTTCGTTTGATTATATACCAGAATTTCCTAAGTATATTTTGTAGTATTTCCCCTTTCGGGTGATAAGTTATTACAAAATATAGTTTTGTTAAATTGATGTCTGTTTTTTATCCGTTTGCGTAATCTGGCTTGTCTGTCCTCAGAGGAGATTTTATTTAATATTTACCACACTTTGTCTATCTGGTAGCCTCTTTTGACCAGTTGTTGGACAAAGAAGTTCAAACGTGTTTTGGGTGAGTGAGTTGGTGTTTTACGCCCGTGCAACGCTATATAGGTTATTTACAGGCGATGAACATGAAAATGATGATAAAATGAACATGAAATGATGATGATGAATGAAATATGGGGTTGGGGTGGATAACAATGGACCGGTTAATTTTGAAGAACCACAGGAAAAGGGGAGAGGTGGGTAGGGCAGAAAATTTAGCCTATGTGGTGCACTACTTGGCGGTCCACAAGGGGGTCTTTTACGTGCATGAAGCGTGGCACTCTCCACACACGTTGGCCCACTATGGTCGGCGGTCAGGGTTTCCGTATTATAGACCTGACAACCCCCGCGGACGAGGGCCACCCTATTCAGCCACCTAGGGTACACACTTGGTCGCTCTGTGGGCTGAGCACTGACCCGATGTCAGAATCCCAAGACCCAGAGTCGCCTCTTACGACAAGCTAGGCTCTGCTGCGGGCCTATTCGCCACCCGGGCCCCGCACGGGACTCAAACGTGTTTTAAATTCTTGTGAATCGCTTGCATTGCGTAATATTCTAACTGCTACGCCTTTTAGAAAGGAGTTGAAGCATTTGTTAGGATGATTTGAATATCTATGTAGATATTGAAACTTTTCAGTTTACCTGGAAAAGCATTTGATGTCTAGTATTGATGAACTTTGGAATCTTTTTTCCTTTATATATCTCTGTATTTAGAAAAAGATGTTAAATATTCTTCGATTTCGAAGGTGAACTTTATAAGTTCATGGCAGTTGTTTGCCTGTTGAAATAAAATATTTATTTCTTCTTTGGTTCCATTGAAGATAATGAAGCCATCATCTCTCATTCTTTTATGAAATACGATTTTATCCCTGTTCGGAAAAGATTGTAATATGGTTTCAATGTGATCAAAAATTGCAATGTCACATATTTCAGGAGAGTCTTCTTGACCCATTGATAATCATGTAGTAACAATCTTGACAAATGTTATTTTTGCTCCTATGAGATGTTTTATTGCTGTTTAAAAATAGTTGGTGTCATGCAATCTGGAATTCACAAAATCATAATTATTTTTACATTAATAACAAGTACTCCACATTAAAGGAACCAATGGGGTATCCGAATGTCATAAGTCCGAAAGGGCAACATGTAAAACATGGAAACACAAATATAACTGAATATCAATCAACAACACGAACTCCAGTCGAAACGAGATTTAACTCAGGTGCTCCAGACAAGTAAGCAGTTCCTGCTTGCTATAGCACACCCGTCGCGTTGCCAACAGTCAATTCAGTGTGTCAATTTTGGTAGAGGAAGACAAAACAAAACCCTTTGACAAACCAACATCTGCACTCGCCTAATTGCATGATGTCTTCCGTGAAATTTCTTGAGCGACGTCAGCAACCGAGGAGCAACATATAAGTAACCCTGTGTGAGAAATTTTTGGGAGCAAAAAATGGTTTTATGAAACTGGATTTCAATTTTTTTTATTTTTATACCAAAAATATCTGCATACATCATTCACTTGACATTCAATGAAAATTTCAACTTTTTAGCTGTATTTTTTCACGAATTTCTCAGGGGAAGAAAGTCTGTGAATTTCGAAGTATCCTTTTTTTCCATTAAAATAGGATGTTTTCTAAACTCGTGAATGTATTTTATGCATTTGATTTTTGTATTTCAGTAATTGATCTAATTAACGCAATTTTGACAAACAGCCTACAAAATGCTTCACTACCAGACTGCAGTTTTATGTATCCTATTTCTGGAGCACAAAGAAAGGTTACTCTTTATTCGTAAGTACATGTACATGTTTGTGCCAAAAGTAACCAACTGCTGCAAAAGCTCGTTGCATTGTTTTTCGACATCAAAAACTTGTCAAACTGTTACTTAGTCTTCCATATACGAATTTTGCAAATATTACAAGATAGAACTGTATTAGGGGATTTCTTTTATCATAAAGATCCATTCCCAATGTTTATAAAATTAGATCCTCATGTTTTTCAAAATATTTGCATGTTTTGCACGATATGATCTTATTTGGGACAGTGTACGATTAGCCTGGCGTGCTTATGACACATGTGATTTTCCTTTTCACGGAGTAGTAATAAATACAATTTATAAAGGTTTACGGAAAATAACTGTAAATCATTCTCATTCTGTTTGGAAAAAAGACTTCTTCACATTCTAGCAATATTTAAAACACATCTGGTGATTATCATTGTCAATGATTGTGCATAGTTAGATTGAAATCTGACAGTATGTAAAAATCAAACAGAAACATTCGATTTCAAAGAGGTATCCCACATAGTCATGACATACTGTTTCAGTAGCCAGCTTTGCCCTTTACAATATACAAATGAAACAATGTACTATTTTACATATTTTTATGTATTGATAGGAACAGGGTATACAACAGTTATCCACCACTAAAATTATTACTCGATCTTCCTAAGAGTTACGTGATTCTCAACTTAAAGAGACTGAGTTTGTCTCCAGAGGGAAAATGGAAAATTAGGTAAATTTATTGCAACGTGGTAATTTTATTTATAAAAGCAAACCTTTTTATAATTTTTTTCAGTGTTTTTTTTTATCTAGCAATTTATTTAATTTATTTATGCGTGCTTTATACATGTTTTAATTTTGTCTTTGTTTATATGAACTTTGAATTAATGATGATAGTTTAAATGCAAAATAAACTGTTTAAAATTATATCGAATTTGATTTACTCTTGCAAAAAACAAACCCAGAGAAATAGCTATATGTAGCCACAAACAAGAAAAAATGACAAACCATTTTCTTGTTTTAAATGTGTGTGTATTATATTCAGCTGTAGATATTTTACTATCTTTATTTACAGTATTCCATTTGGCGGACCGGATATTGCAAATGGGTACTATAGAGCAAAGATTTCAGAAATTTCGTGCAAATTGAATTACAGTAAGTATTTTATTTATATTTGTGTTAAAAACTGTCGTATTTTTCGGTTTTAAATCATTCTAGTCGTATATATATTTAATAATACTTCTATGGACGTTATATGTAAAAAAACAAGTGATCAAGATTAACACATATGTTCTTGTCAGTTAGTAAAAGCTAACACACTTCTTGTCATAGATTGTTTGATACACCTCTATAGAACATACACAATTCAATATTTAAAAAAAATATATAATTATCTTTAATAATACATAAAAATAATTGAAAGACATTTAGTCTGACAGAAGCTTTCATCACTACATCGCTGTTTGTAGTCAATATTTAGGCTATTTAACAAAATTGTTGAGTACATTAAGCCCCAGTCACACTGTCACGTATCGGCTTCCCCGTTTTACTACGTTTTTAAACGTCACGTTTTAATGTAATTTATTGTCAAAGTTTTCGGTCTTCACCTTTAACTAGGTATATGCTACGTTTTACAAGGTTTCCTCACGTTTTACTACGTTTTACTAGGTATGGCAAGGTTCAACATCAGCCGTTTCATTAGGTTTTAATACGTTTTGCTACGTTTTTGGTACGTTTCGTCAGGTATTACTAGGCTTTCTCACGTTTTACAAGGTATATGTTACGTTTAAGTAAGTACTTATGCGGTTTTACTAGGTATGTACTACGTTTTACTACGTTTTACCACGTGCCACTACGCTGTAAAGATTTATCTGCGAAAACCGCGTAATTTTCTCAAAATAAAAAAAAATATATTCACCAGGAAGAGGTAGTGATTGCTTTGAAGAGAAAAGTAAGTTGTGATTTCATATTTAAGTACATTTATATTAAATCTTCACTCCAAAGACTAATGATCACTAATGGTATAGTATATTACCATTGTCCGTCCGTTCGTCTGTCTGTGAAATACAATTTTGTCTCAGTTTTCCAACTGCTTTTAAAATATAATAGATATGATATTTTGCATTTACTGTAGTACCAAATGGTGCATAATAATTTCAGGTTCCTAGCTAAACTGGTTTTACACAGGTTGAAAATGGATTAAAACTTCCTATCACAGTTGTCCAAGTATAGGTCGTATAGGTTTTATATATCGCCTTCAATCTTATCATATGGTATAATAGGGTGTATATCTATTTTATAGGTCATCTACTTTCTGTTAACCGAATACCAAAGTTTTGAACAGAAGCGGGATATCACTAGTACGCATTAGCTTACAAAATACTTATTACAAATTGTTTATAATTAAAAGCTTTAAGACTTCCACGCAAAGTACTATTTCAGTCTTTTCCTCATTCCCTTTAAATAAGAGAAAAGAATCGCCTTGTAATTTTATCCCAGTCATTTCATTACAAAAATAATTTGCTACAGAAAACTTGACAAATCGCTGCGATGAGTACAAGTGCAATAGAGATAGGCCAACTGCCTCTCTGAACCATGTGTCTTTCTTCTTAACCCTGACGTCATTTTAACTACATTCTCGTGGAACATAGCTTGGTCAACTCGCAAACAGTTTCTAAGGAAACAATATATCATCACGTCTCAGTTCCTCTAAAATTGTTCGTACATGCCGAACTAGGATCTCCTACTCTTCCAATGTCGCACCCAAATTAAACGCGTTTTTCTTATCCTCTGGTACCGGTTCTGTTTTTTTTTTATACAACCATAGCCTTATCTTGCAGAATACGCGTATACATGCTCATTCAGCAACATCCCGTAATTTACCAATTTCATAGTACTTTTTTCGTTTTAATGTGAAGATTTTTTTTACGAAACAAGGGTGCAAAAATGGGCGAAATGAAAGAGTAAGCGTAATGAAACGTTATTATACCTACTAAAACGTGACAAAACGTGAAAAAAACCTAGCGAAACGTAACATTAAACGTAAAAACGTGCAAAAACCTCATAAAACCTCGTGAAACGTAGTAAATACCTAGGAAAACGTAGTAAAACCTGGTGGTGGCATTTTATTACGTTTTACTAGGTTTTCGTTACGCTTTCACTAGGTTTTAACACGTTTAAGCAACGTTTAACCACGTTCTACTACGTGTCTGCTACGTATATTTATTTAGCCGCGTTTCGCCACGTTTGTGTCGTGCAAACGATACAAACGGGACACCCCACGTTTGCGTCCAGGTATCTCTACGTATGTACCCGGTTTCAACTACGTGTCGGTACGTTTTGTTACGTTTATAGCCGTTTCACTACGTTTTAGAAACGTAGTAAAACGGGGTGTCGAAACGTGACAGTGTGACTGGGGCTTTAGAGGTTAGAACCGACTTTTTATAAATGCTTTTAGCATAGCTTATGGATTTAGGAATCTAATTTTGGAAAATGATATTTGGAAATTTATGTCCGTGCTACCATAAAATTAGTGAGTGAGTATTTTTTAACGTTTCATAGAACGTAATTTGGTTAAAGGTTGCTAATTCAACTTTATTTTATAATTCAAAAGTAAAGTTCGATTATGAACATTGCAATCTAATAATATAATGATGTACCGCCCTTGAAGACGGAAAAGTCCCGTGCGGGGCCCGGGTGGCGAATAGGCTCGCAGCAGAGCCTAGCTTGTCGTAAGAGGCGACTAAGGGTCTTGGAATTCTGACATCGGGTTAGTGCTCAGCCCACAGAGCGACCAAGTGTGTACCCTAGGTGGCTGAATAGGGTAGCCCTCGTCCGCGGGGGTTGTCAGGTCTATAATACGGAAACCCTGACCGCCGACCATAGTGGGCCAACGTGTGTGGAGAGTGCCACGCTTCATGCACGTAAAAGACCCCTTTGTGGACCGCCCAGTAGTGCACCACATAGGCTAAATTTTCCGCCCCTACCCACCTCTCCCCTTTTTCTGTGGTTCTTCAAAATTTACCGGTCCTTTGTTTCCCACCCCACCCCATCCCATATTTCATTTATCATCATCATTTCATGTTCATTTTATCATCCCTTTCATGTTCATCGCCTGTAAATAACCTATATAGCGTTGCACGGGCGTAAAACACCAACTCACTCACTCACTCACTGAAGACGGAAAACGGTTGGTACTAGATTTAAATTGTATTTGCTTTCGCTTAAAAGGCTACATTGATTCACTCAAACTTTGAAAAAAAACTTATTTTAAAACAACCAAACATATGGAAAACATATTTTATAGAATAGAATCAAAATATAAATCAAAGAAATTCAAATGACAACAAAGTTCCAGACATCAAATTTTCCTACGCTTGACGCGCGTTTCGTCTATTCAAGACTCATCAGAGGCGCTCTACCAGAAAAAGAAGAATAGCAAGGAATATAAACATGATAAAGAAATTAAGCAAACAATGATTATATAAAAATTGTAGGGAAATGGACCAAAATGGTAGATAACTGCAACTGTAAAATAGGCACAGTCACAGTAGAAAAGGCGACTGGAGGCTCAAGTCCCAATTCACTTAAAGACATACTTGCTACACGTACAGGAACACGAAGAACAGCTAGCTGTATTAGACGCATACTTAAACTTGGGGTTTGTATAAAGATACATTTATGATGACCAGTATTTGAAATTGGTTTTAATTTAAATTATTTTTACTAGTGCATATGATTTATTCTAAATGTACTTATTTTGGATTTGTTATCTGTTGTTTTTTATCAGGGAGAAAAGAACACTTTATAATCAACTCTTTAATCATTATTTTAATCAGTAACAAATATGAAAATATCAATTTTATCTATGATCAACATTTGCAATGATAAAACTCCATTTGTTTTTTTTTAATCTCAAGATAACTATTGTGTGCATGTGTAAGCCCAATTAACTGAAAAACTTTATTTGAGCCAAGATTTTGGGTACCCATGTCAATTTTTAGATGCAAAGCATTCCTTAATTTCTTTTAAGTTGCTGATTGGTACACAAAAATAGTAATTCTTTATGTAATCAATCCATATAATTACATTGCATTATCATGAAATATAGAAAATAATGAGATGTGGAATAAGTTTACGCGGCACAGCGCACAATCAAGAGGCAATTCAGAAAAAAACACAATTGACAACCGCCAAAAGCCTTCAACGATGCAAGTAGGCGCTGCTCGCGATTATGCAATTGGCCCTTGGTCTAAATAAAATGCATATAATTCAAATCCAGTCCTGAATTAGTCATATATAGACCCCCTTCTTTAACAAGGAACAGAAAACATAAACAAGAGGCTCCCAGGAGCCTGAATTGCTCACCTGACATATGTGCCTGAAGTAAAGGTTATTAGGCAAAATCTTGTTGACGTTGAAAGGATCATAAGATTAATAAGGGGGTCATCTGACAATATGGTGGATCTTAAGGTGCTGATCACTTTTGTTCTCAATCAAAATCTAAAAATCTGGCACCCTTTTTGAGTTATTTTCGAAAAAATGCAGTTTAACCTAATTTCTATTTTTAGCCACAGCGGCCATGTTTTACAACCAATCAAAAATCCCCACATCAGTTCTATGCATCTATTGTTAATAAACAAAAATACCAAGTTTGGTTCCAATTGGAATTAAAGTGTCAGAGGAGTTAACGTTTTCAATATAATGAGGAAATGCTTTTTAAATGCTCAATTTTGACATTCTAAGGGAAATAACTCCTCAAAGGAAAGGTCCTACAACGTTGACCCTATTACGTATTTTGTAGATCTTGATGCGCTTAACAATATGCAATTTAAATTTCTCAAATATCTTGTATAGTTTTCAAGATATTGAGCTAAACAGTTGCAAAAATCCACAAAAAGGGCAATAACTCCTACATGGGTTGTTGGATTTTCTTCAAAATTTCAGAGCTGGTAGATCTTGAGGTGCTGATCACTTTTGTTCCCAATCAAAATTTTGAAATCTGTCACCGTTTTAGAGTTATTTGCAAAAAACTGCATTTTACCCCTATGTTCTATTTTTAGCCACACCGGCCATGTTTTACGACAAATCAAAAATCCCCACATCAGTTCTATACACCTAATGCTAATAAACAACTATACCAAGTTTGGTTCCATTTGGACTTAAAAGTGTCAGAGGAGTTAGCGTTTTCAATGTAATGAGGAAATGCTGTTAAAATGCTCAATTTTGACGTTCTAAGGGCAATAACTCCTAAAAGGAAAGGTCCTACAACGTTGATCCTATTACATATTTTGTAGATCTTGATGTGCTTAACAATATGCAATTTAAATTTCTCAAATATCTAATATAATTTTCAAGATATTGAGCTAAACAGGTGTAAAATTTGCAAAAAATCCACAAAAAGGGCAATAACTCCTACATGGGTTGTTGGATTTTCTTCAAAATTTCAGGGTAGGTAGATCTTGAGGTGCTGATCACTTTAACCCTATGCCAGAATTTTGATATCTGTAGCCGTTTTTGAGTTATTTGCAAAAAACTGCATTTTACCCCTATGTTCTATTTTTAGCCATGGCAGCCATGTTTTTCGACGAATCAAAAATCCCCACATCAGTCCTGTGGGGGATACCCTAAAGTACCACCAGACCAAATTTGATTTGAATCTGTGCAGCCGTTTCAGAGGAGAAGTTTGAAGAAAAGTTAACGACGACGGACGACGACGACGGACGACGACGACGGACACCAAGTGATGGCAATAGCTCACCTGGCCTTTGGCCAGGTGAGCTAAAAAGACAAGTACAAACGAAAGCTTTGTCAAGGATTCCTGGCTTAGGATAGGCACATATAATATGTGGCGGGGTTAAACTAGTTTTTTTTTTGCCAAACCATCCCTCTATCAATATTCCTAGACAAAGCACAAAAACTAAATGGTGATATTAGTTTTTTTAAGGTTTTAAGCACTTCAAAGTGTTCCTACACGTCTTTGAGGGAACAGAAAATAATCGATAGTTTGAAAATGAAAATTAAACTAAATTTTGTACATATTGATGAACATGTACATTCGCATTATCTGGATCATTAAATTTCAGATTTGTAGACATTTCCAATACGGCAAATAAGCAATACGTTTCATCATGAGTATGGCAAGTATTTCATTTAATTTATATAACCAGAGAAGCTACGACATGATGTAGCAAAGCAATGTTTAAAATATAAAGAAAATAAAAAGATTACTTAAAGTCAATAATTAAAAAATGACTTAAACATCTTATGATTGCCTCCTTGTCATTTTGATTTTTAATATTGTTCTATTCTTGTCTGCAGTTTGTTTGCTGTCTGCATTTTTGATGTTTTTACTTCTTCTTCTTGTTATATAATGAACAATATGCACAAGTTGTAATTCGGGGGTCAGCTCTGTTCAAACTCATAATATCTTTAAGTGTTGATAGAAATCAATTGTATTTTGTTTTAACTAAAATACATGTAAAAACGATATGATTCGATTGTTTTAATTAGTATGACTGTTTGTTGGGATGTTTGTTGCACTGAGATGATCGCTTCGATTTCGCAATTATGGTTAACAACCATATTATGTTCCGTTTTACTACACAAATGGAAGAGATAGATTTTGTTAGATAAACCATGGTTTTGACCTCCTGTAATTTTTTAAATGTCTACACCAACCCAGGAGCATTGCGATCTTCAAGTTTTCCTATGTGCTTGGTTTTTTTTTCTATTTCTTCTTTGGCATTTGAAATTGATCACCCAAGTTCAGTATATTTGTTATTTTTATGAACCGTGTTTAAGCATTCCTTTTAATTTTTATTTTACGTTATTGTAGATTTCCCAGCTGAACCGGAAGAACTAATTGTTTATATTAACACCAATAAAGTAAAAACAGCACCAGTTTTACGTCTGATTAAAACAGGTAATCATGAACTTACGAATTTGATACAAAAATGTTTCAGAATTTTATGCATGGTTTCAAAATATACATTATTTTTTTCAAGAAAATTATACTAAATCAGAGGCATTTAAAACAATTTATAGTTAGTTAGTTATTGCTTTACTCCCAAGCAGCACGATTTCGGCTATATCCGGGAGATGAACATGAAAGTGGTGATACAATGAACATGAAATGATGATGAAATGGAGGAAATGAGGACACAAGGCCAATCGGGTAGGAGAGTTTTGACTGCCACTGGAAATAGGAGTGATGGGTAGGGACGGGAAATTTAGCCTCCTGCATGGGGATCCTACGGGTCCTACTCTTACCGAGACCTGCAGCAGGGTTCTTTCACGTGCGAGGAACGTGACATTTTTCCCAACACGGTGCACCATTATGGTTTGCGGTCAGGTTTTCCGCATTGTCGCCTGACGACCCCGCATCTCTCGATGTCAGGGCTGCCCTATTCAACCACCTGGAGCACACATCCCAGTCGCTTTGTGGGCAATGCAGCCTGACCCGATGTCAGGTTTCTGAGCGCTCTTTAGTGGACTTTTACCGACAAGCTTAGCGCTGCTGCGGGCCTATCCGCACGGGTTGAAAACAATTTATAAGTTTGAAAACATAGCCAATTTACCCGTTTGGAGATTTCAAAATCATCCTCAGACATTTTGCATATCTGAAGCTTTAAAAGCTCTTCAAATGAACATAAAGGACTTCCTAGAAAAACCAAAGGGGGTGCTTCTCTCGCATGCTCATTCACCAATGATGATGGAAAGGCTGAAAGTATGAATACAAATGACAAAAAAGTTCCAGACAATAATTTTGCTACGCCATACGCGCGTTTTGTCTATTCAAGACTCATCAGAGGCGCTCTACCAAAAATATGAAATGACGAGGAGTTTGACGAAATTGAGACAAAGGGACAATCGGATATGGGAGTTTTGACTTTGCTCTGGAAAAAAGAGAAATAAATCGATCGTTCGATTTAGCCTTCTACGTTACATACTCCTATCAAAAACTGTAGGAGGGTTCTATTAAGTGTACGGAGACTGCCATTTTTTCCAACACCGTGTGCCATTAAAGCTAGCGGTCAGGATTTCCGAATTATACTCTGATGACCCCGGAATTCATAATGAAAGGGCTGCAGCAATAAACCACCTAGTGCATGTAGCATCGCGCTCAGGGCACTGCTAAAGAAAACCAACTATCTAGCTACATGGTTTATTACAAACTGACCACAAGTTACAAAGGGATATAAGCGTCTGTGAAAGTAATTAAACATTGCACGGTCTGAAGATAAAGATCTAACAAGTAATAAAACTTTAAGACAGAAGTAATTAACTCTGAACTTAACCTTTTAAACTTTATCAGTAAACACTACATTTCCTCCTTTCCTTGGATTTATAATTAGATTAATACTAAATAAAAATTATTTAACAGAAACTTTAAAAACTTCAAAATTGCCATTCAATAAAATAAAAATGATTTTTTCGTAAAATTGATATTATTGAAACTGTCTATAAAAACTGATCCTAATCTAATTCTAATTATTTACAATCTATAAAACCCTTAACGGCAGTTTATCTAAGGTCATAGTCCTTGAGATAATTTGGCATCTTGATGATTCGTCTCGGTCTGGTCAAAGCAATACCAGGTGTTTCACACTGTGTTTCTTCACTCATATTTGTAACATTAGTCTCGTCTAATTGTACATTAAACGGCTCATCATCATTGTCAATTGTATTGTCGTTAACGAACTCATTGTCATTGTCATTTAACTTCTTAACAAACGAAGTGTTTCTCTGAGCAACAGTTCCTTCACGGTTTTCAAGAGTAAGTTTTGTCCCCTCTTTCTTTACTACACGGTACGGTTCATTTTCGTAGTTTGTAGAAAGTTTATTCGACTTGCTTTGCTTTTGTAGAACAATATCCCCAACTTCAACATCTGATTTACACGCATTTCTACGATTGTCTGCATATTTCTTTTCTTTTTCTTTTTTCTCGGAGTCCCTTTTCCGCGTTGCCATATCTTCGTTTAACGGAACTTGACTGACTTGCGGTAATCTGGTACGGATTTGTCTATTGTACAACATTTCGGCAGGGCTTTTACCGGTAGTACTATGCGGAGTACTTCGATACGCTAACAAAAATTTCGGCAATTCGGCTTTCCAATCACGTTTCTCGGCATGAGCTGTTCTTATCGCTTTCAATAGAGTTCTGTTTTGACGTTCAACTTCCCCATTAGCTTGAGGCCAATAAGGTGTTGATTTACAGTGTTTGATACCATTGTCTCTCAAATACGATGAAAATTCTTTTGAGGCGAACTGCGGTCCATTGTCTGTTTTAAGAGTAATCGGAATTCCATGACAAAACATAATGTCAAGTGAACGAATTATTTTCTCGGTAGTTACTGATTTTAAAGTTGCCACTTCTTGCCAACGAGAGTAGTAATCGACTACAACAAACAAATATTCTCCTGACGGAAACGGTCCCATGAGATCCGCACATACGTCCTGCCACGGTCCATTCGGTAACTCGGTACATCTAGTCGGTTCTGGTTTCGGTACTGGACTGACTAATTGACACGCACGGCACGACCTGACTAAATTCTCGGCTTCTTTGTCCATGTTAGGCCACCACACCTTTTCGCGCAAACGTAGCTTTGTTTTAACGATCCCTTGGTGTCCTTCATGTGCTAGTTTAAGAGTTTGCTTCCTTAACTTACTCGGAATAACTATTCTTGTACCTCTTAAAAGTACACCATCAACTACTGAAAGTTCGGAACGGAACTGAAACAACGAATTAGACTTCGAAATACGACCATTCAAAATTTGTCTAATATCGATATCTTCCTTTGAGGCTTCTCGTATTAAGTCAAATGTCATTGCCTTCGGAACTGAATTTTCCGCCACGAAATACGCATATTCATCACCAATGTTTCGCATTTCTTCTCGACATTGCGACAGTCTTGATAAACAGTCGGCTGGATTCTTCGGACCGGGTCGGTAACGCACTTTAAACTTATACGGCTGTAAACGCATGGCCCATCTTTCAATACGCGCAGGCGGTTTCAATTTAGGCGAGTAGATCACCTCCAACGGCTTGTGATCTGTTACGAGAGTAAATTCTTTACCCAGCAAGTATAAATGAAAACGCTCGCATCCCCATACTACGGCTAACGCTTCACGTTCTGTTTGTGAATATCTCTGTTCAACGTCAGTAAGAGTCTTACTTGCAAAAGTAACCGGTCTGAAATTACCATCATTTTGCTTCTGGCTCAAAATCGCTCCTAGTCCTACAGGACTCGCATCGACAATCACTTGTGTCTCTGCATCACTGTTGTAATACGCTAAAGTTTTTGCACTAGCAAGTAACCTCTTAAGTTCATCAAATGAATTTTGATGCTTACTAGTCCACGTCCATTTCTGATTTCGTCTCGGTGAGTTCACGGAGAGGTGCGGATACGGTCGAAAAATTCGGTATGTATCGGCCACAATAATTCACGAGACCTAGAAAACTTCTAACTTCCGACACGTTTTCCGGATTTCTAGCATTCGTTACGGCTTCTACCTTTGAATTTTCTGGACTGATTCCTTTAGCAGACAACACATGACCCATAAATGTCATTTCATCCATATTAAATCTACACTTGTCTCGGTTCAATTTAAGACCCTTTTCCCGAAGTCGTTCTAATACTGTTGCCAACCTTTCATCGTGCTCCTTTTGCGTTGATCCATACACAATGATATCGTCGGATATATTCCGTTGTCCGGTACATCCTGCTAACGCTAGCTGAACACACTGTTGATACATGCCTGGTGCACATGATATTCCAAACATTAAACGCTTGTATCGAAATAATCCAATGTGAGTAGTAAAAGTAGTAATAAATCCTTGATGCTGGCTCTAGCTCAATTTGAGGAAAACCCATTCTTAAATCCAATTTTGAAAATACTTTAGCACCATTTAATTCCTGTAAAACTTCATCCACTGTTGGTATAGGATGGCGTGAACGTATAACACTTTCATTTGCTCGACGCATATCAACACAAATTCTGATTTCTGAACTCTTTTTCGGAACAACAACTAATGGTGAAACCCACTCAGTAGGTCCATCAACTTTTTCGATTACATCCATCGACTAATTCTTGCAATTTTTCTTCGACTGCTTTTCTTAAATTGAACGGTAATCGCCTTGTCGGTTGTGCTATCGGTTTAACACTTTCATCTACATGAATCTTCAATTGGTAATCCTTTAGTTTACCTAATCCACAAAACAAATCATCATATTTTGAAACTATTTCACATTTAGAACTGACCATATTGACAGATGGTCCTATCTTCAATACACCTAATTCCTTCACAGTTTTACGACCCAGCAAGGGTGTATAATTCCCATCAATAATCATGAAATCTGCTTTAATGCTTTTCATTGACTCTTCACATACAATATCAGCACTTAATTTGCTTTGAATATTTAACGGATTAATAGCACCATACGCATACAGCTTCTTATCAACCGGTAATTCCTTCAAACCGCATTTTTTCAACTTTTCACATATATCCCTAGTTATAATATTACTTGTACATCCCGAATCTACTAAGAATGGAATTATAACATTTCCTATTTTCAGAGTGAAATCTTTCTCTGACGAACGATCTATGGCGAACACATATTCATCGGATTCAGATGAATCATCATCAACACAACGGACCTTTTCTTTGTGCTTCTTTCCGAAACCTGTTGTTTGTCTACGGGATTTACACTTCTTGGCAAAATGTCCTTCTCTTCCGCATTTATGACAGCTTTTTCCTTCAGTTATCTTACATTCTCTTGCGATATGTCCTCTGTTTCCACATCAGTAGCATTCGATATCTCTTCTCCTTGAAAATTCTGCTTTCGGTGGTTGTTTACTTTGCTGAAATATTGATGGTTTTTGTCGATTTCGCTTTTATCCTGTTCACATGACCCTCTTCAAACTGTGCAGATTGTTGATCGGCTGCTTCGCTGGCTCTTGCTATTTCTTGTAACTTTTCAAGTGTAAGGTCTTTTTCACGTAGAAGACGTTTTCTGAGTTTGGCAGATGAACATTTATCAATTACTTGATCTCGAATAGCATCGTTGGTCATTGCTCCAAAGTCACAGGTTTTCGCTAAAGTTCTTAATCTTGTAACATAACTGTCTGTTGATTCATTTTCTGCTTGGGCACATTTTCTAAACATATGTCTCTCAACTGCCTGATTTTTCTTCGGTAAGAAATACTCATCGAATTTTGCAACGGCTTTGGCATATGTATCTCCAGTGTCTGAAAACGTTTCGAAAATATCCTGGCAATCTTGTCCAACTAAATGTAAAAGCAATGCTCTCTTTTGTGCATTTTCTGAAACTCCTGATGCGTTCATATAATACTCGAAACTTTTCTTCCACTTCGTCCATCTTTGAGAAAGAGATGATTGGTCCCCATTACAATCGAATGGTTGTACGGCTGGTAAATCTAACAATTTTGCCATTTCCTTTGTATTAAACAAAATGTCTAAACAAAAGTCATCGGATTCTAGATCCATTTAAACAATGTCATTTTTAGTAACATCCTCGTCGCCAAATGTAGCATCGCGCTCAGGGCACTGCTAAAGAAAACCAACTATCTAGCTACATGGTTTATTACAAACTGACCACAAGTTACAAAGTGATATAAGCGTCTGTGAAAGTAATTAAACATTGCACGGTCTGAAGATAAAGATCTAACAAGTAATAAAACTTTAAGACAGAAGTAATTAACTCTGAACTTAACCTTTTAAACTTTATCAGTAAACACTACAGTGCACACATCCCAGTGGCTTAGTTGGCAAAGCAACTTGTCTTGTGTCAGGTTTCTAATAGTTTTTAATCGACAAGCTCAGATCTGCTGCGTCACATATCTGAACCGAAAAATTGCATCTGAAAACTGTGGTATGATTATGCTGAAAGTTGAACATATTACAGGAGTGAAAACCCTGTTCATAAATTTTGATTAACACAATACTCTTATTATGATTGAAAAATTAAAATACCAAAATGGGTATGAAACAGAAATAGTTTAGTTTTGCTGGATATACATACTTATATGGGCAACTTCTCATCAGCAGTAATTAAATCATGATATTGGGTCTAAAAGAAAGAAGCAGAGGTACCAGTTGGGTATCCGAATGTCAAAAATCCGAAAGGGCAGAGACAAAACCAGTAAACACCAACAAGAACGGGACAAAAACAGACAACATGTAAAACATGGAAACACAAAATAACTGAATATCTATCAACAACGCAAACTCCACTCGAAACAAGAGTGAACTCAGGTGCTCCGGAAGAGTAAGCAGTTCCTGCTTGCTATAGCACACCCATCGCGTTGCCAATAGTCCATTCAGCGTGTCAAATCCGGTAAAGGAAGACAAAACAACACCCTATGACAAACCAACATCTGCACTCATCTGAGAAATCGAAATCCCATATTTGTCTATAAGTGCATGATGTCTTCCGTAAAATTTCTTGAGTGAAGACAGCAACCGAAGAGCAACATAACCCTGTGCGAGCAATTTTTGCGTCAGACGTGTCGCTATGCTAAGGAAATCGATGTAAGTCCCGCATGCTCTGGAGTAACGAATCAATTGAGATACGTAAACTCCATAAGAAGGAGCGGACGGAATGTTGCTACACAAGAAGGGAAAGTTGAAGTCATCACGTTTGTCATAGAGCCTTGTTGAAAGTCTTCCTTGAGAGTCAATTTCGATCTGTAGATCTAAATATGAAGCAGACTTCCTAGAATCCGTTGTGTCCTTTATCTCAAGCTCCTGTGGATATATGAGATGGAGAAAGTCACCAAATCGAGAATTGTTTAGTGAAAGGACATCATCAATATAACGGAATGTGAGGCCGAAAGAGAGAGCTAGTCCACGGTCTTTTTTGTCTAGAAGAGATTGTAAGAAGTCTGCTTCATATGAATGAAGAAACAAATCAGCAAGCAAAGTTGCACAATTAGTACCCATTGGAATCCCTATTGTTTGCTGAAAAACACGTCCACCAAACTGAACAAATATGTTGTCAATAAGAAAGTTGAGCGTGTCGATTATTTGGTCTTCTGTAAATTTGTTCTTTTTCTAAGACTCATTGATGACAAAGTAAGTCTTGGTATAATCGACTACAAGAAATTTGTACCTGCGTTTTCCATTCTTTTTGAAAAAGCTGCGTTTAATCAGCTGTGCCAATTGCGATTTCAGTTGTTCATGTGGAATAGAAGTGTAAAGTGTGGAGAAATCGAATGTTTTGATGCTGTTACAAGATGAAACTGATTTAGATTTAAGAAGCTCCATCAGTTCTTTCGAATTCTTCAGGATCCACATTTGATTGACACCATTTCTAGAATAACAACAATCGTAATATTTCTTGAGGCTGGATTTTATTGCCGTAAGTATTGACGTCAACAGAACTGAAAGAGGTTTAGTTGTACATTTGGATGACCATGCAATGAAGCGCTGTTTGTATGGATTTTTATGTAATTTAGGAATCCAATACAGGGATGGAATGTCATCATTACTGCGCACCATCAGAAAGGCCGAAGGAGGAAATGACAGATTTGTGATTGTCAATGATTTCCTCCTTAGACAGTGCTGTAGCCGTGTATGTGGTGCTATTGCTTGTACAACCAACCCCCAATTCAGCTGTCAAACAGTCAATATAGTGTTTCTTGCACACAAAATCTAAAACTATTGAACGATAAGTACTAAAAACCAGAAGACCAAATCAAGCACCTAGGATATCGACCATGTACAGAAAACTAGTGTTTTTTAAAAACAAAATCGATTGTTAACAAAAGTAAACATATTATCATGGGGTAAGTTTCGTAGGAATGATCTTTTAAATCAGAAAAGTACCAAAAAGCCTAATACAACAAGTAATTACAAAAGAAAAAAATCACAAAATAACAGCCAACGTAAAAACACAAAAGACAACTAAATAGCTACCAACAACGCGAATTCAATTCGCAACGAGAGTGGATTCTGTGATCCGAAAGCGTAGGCAGTTCCTACTTGTTGCAACACAGCCGTCGCGTTGCAAACAGTCAATTCAGAGAGTCAAATCCTGTAAAGACCTTATGGCAATTACAGTTGAGTCCAGTTCTGACATCTCTTTAGAACTGTCAGGAACTCTCAGGAATCTGTTCTAATTCTGTTCTGCTGACAGTTCTAGGACAGTTTATGACAAGCCCTGTCCTGTCATAGAACAGTTCTGGGCAGTTCTATCCAGTGACATTTTTAAAACTGTTCTAACCCCTGGCAGTTCTAAGCTGTCATACGCCCTGACAGTTCTAACCTGTTCCGTGCCCTGACAGCTTAGAAATGTTCTAGCCTCGGACAGTTCTGATTGTGACGATTTAAGAACAATATAGAAAAAAAAATTGTCTAGTTAAAATAAAGTTATATATCGAGTTTCGTTAAATAATAATGCCAAAAATATGCGCATTTTCCGAATTAGGAGTATTATTATAACCGCGTGACGTCATTTAGGACTGTCAGGGTGCAGAACTGTCCATGGCAGGTGTCAGGGCCTAGAACAGTTCTTAGCTGTCAGGGCCTAGAATAGCTTTAAAAGTGTCATGGGTTAGAACAGGTTATGGCAGTTCTACCCTAGAACAGGTTATGACAGCTGCTGTCCAGGGTTAGAACAGTTCTAGAACTGTCAGGAGAGCTCGACAGTAGTGATGTTAGAACTGGGCTCAACTGTAATTTCTGAACTCGTCTTAGGGATAGAAACCCCTATATCTTTTGTTTTTCCGTTGTCTTTTACCAACACATGTTCAAATGGTAATAATTCTGGTTAAAAAAAAAATGGTGGTTGAATGGGGCAGCCCTGACATCGAGAGATGCGGGGTCGTCAGGCGACAATGCGGAAAACCTGACCGCAAACCATAGTGGTGCACCGTGTTGGGAAAAATGTCACGTTCCTCGCACGTCAAAGAACCCTGCTGCAGGTCTCGGTAAGAGTCCCCATGCAGGAGGCGAAATTTCCCGTCCCTACCCATCACTCCTTTTTCCAGTGGCAGTCAAAATCTCCTACCCGATTGGCCTTGTGTACAATACTAGGAGATTGTGATAAGGGGTGTTATTTATATAAAAATTATTAGACTAAGCTCTAAAATAACAGGGAACTGTTCTAAAAATTATGACTTACTTGCTATGATTAAAGTTTAATTAAAACCCCATATGGAATTATCTTTGCTCAATAAAAGATTAATTAAAACCCCATTTGGAATTATCTTTGCTCATTAAAGCCCATTAGGGACTAGATTTTACAGACGTTTCTGTGGTAAAATTACGCTTAGTTTAATTATCAAAACATCAGATTAAAATTAGTTATCACATTGCTCGAAGACGATCTATCAACCCTGCATCACATGAGTCACGCCTGTCAGTGTAGATGCCAATACGTTCCAGTTTTGCCTTGAACTTTATCAAATGCAATTGCATTGAATCTTAAGTATGCAATTTTTGTAAGAAGCTTATTTTATACGCCATATCCAAGGAAGCTGTTTTTAAAATATACGACACATGTTACATGCAGACATTTAGGCTTATTAGTTACATAAATTATATACATTATAACGGGATTTTCATTTCATCCGATGTAACGATAAAATATAACTTTGGATAACGAAATGTTTTATTTCCTGTTCTAAGTCGGCCTTTTTATGACATATACTTTTAACCAATTTTGACACATAGAAGTCTGATAGATAAAAACGCTATAATATGAGAGTTTTGAATTTCGTTTTACTTGTATCATTGTCCTCAATAAAGGATACATTTTCACAAAATCCAGGGGAGCGCGGACCACCAGCTAATTTACCACCCGACGACACTGGTTTAACAGGACCGCCTCCACTAATAACATGGGAAGGTAAGTATTGGATTTCTTAAAATTTATCTTAAAATATATCGTTTTTTAGTCGGTAACTCCGGTATTGTTATGATGATGACAGGCGACTGGACGTGCGGGCGTCAACAATTGGATTCTGGACCATAACTCAATTAGGGTAAATCTGTTGAAGGTCAAGGTCAGAGAGACAGAAAAACTTTGATTTCCGGACCATAACTCAAAAAGTCGTCGACCTATTTTAATGAAACTTTGAGATATTGTTACATACCTTAAGAGGAGGAACCCATTGTTAAGATCATATGGAGGTGATGCATGTTCAATACGTTTTACATGTAGATAATGAAATTTAATGTCAAAAACTACATCTTTAATTAAAATATATTGAAAAAAGATATTAATATTACAAAAAACACGAACACGCATTGATTTTTAAGTTGACATATTAAAAAAATCGGGTAGGAGAGTTTTGACTTCCGCTGGAAAAAGGAGTGATGGGTAGGGACAGGAAATTTAGCCTCCTGAATGGGGATCCTACGGGTCCTACTCTTCCCGAAACCTGCAGCATGGTTCTTTAACGTGCGAGGAACATGACATTTTTTCCCAACAAGGTGCACCACTATGGTTTGCAGTCAGGTTTTCTGCATTATCGCCCGACGACCCCGCATCTCTCGATGTCAGGGCTGTCCCATTCAACCACCTGGGGTACACATCCCAGTCGCTTTGTGGCCCGACGTCAAGTTTCTGAGCGCTCTTTAATGGACATTTACCGACAAGCTTAGCACTGCTGCGGGCCTATTCGCCACCCAGAACCCGCACGGTTGTACCACCAAAAGAGTGGGAATGTCTATGTCAGTGTTCAGTAATGGAAAGTCTCTTGGCGTACTGTGACCTATAATTTATTGTACTAAACAGTTGTGCAAAATATCATATTAATCCTTTGACGCGTTTTCAAGTTATTGGTCGGAAACCTTCGGGGGACGGACGGAAGGACACACACTAAAATTAGGTGGTGCTCGATTATTACCTCCAAACGCTCCGAACACTCGGAACTTAATCGAGTAAAACGGAACATGTGTTCGTAATATTTTCTGTCTACTCCATATGAGGAGGTGGTGTGTTTGAATCAGTTGTAAAGCAAGATTGCGACCAATGAAACAAAGGGAGTTAAAAGAGAATATATTAGGCTATTTGTTTATCTATTTGAAAAAAAGATTGATTTTAATTTAATTGTTGTCATTCACAACGCTTTAGTAAAATTGGGCGTTTATTTGTCAAATTTAAGAGTTAGCAATACTGAATTTAAGCAATTCTTCTTCTGAATCTGCTCCATGTAACTTGATTTTTTATGTTGTACAGAGTAAACAGAACATGCTCTGAACAGAATAATCGAGCACGCCCAAGATGAAACGTAGGGTATCACATAATACCTCGCCACTTCGTGTGGCGGGGTATAAAAACGTGACAGACGCAGACCATTACTAGGCCCCTCCGTCGCTCTGCAACGGGGAACAAAATGTAAATTAGTTAAAATTGAAATAAAATGAAACATTGAAAACAACAAGAAGATGAAATTTTATATTATTCAGTAAAACAATATTTCTCTCTTTTGGGAAAGGGAATCATCATTATACCTCTGTGTCAACAGCGTCCATATTTATCTGTTTTTGTAGTGGTCTTATGTAGATAATGGATTGTCCCATGCCACTTTCCTCAGCCAAAAAGTAAGAAGTATACCCAATTGCAGATGGTCTGATCACCTCCAGATCCACCCTGGAAATGCTTCGAAGAAAATCAAAGTCACCTCCATCAGTTAGTTTGGGATGGTTTTCACTTAAACAATGTTTTAATTGTTGGGGATCGTTGTTCTTTAACATGGTTATCTTCTTCTCCCCCAATCAGCATCCAGAACATAATTCTACAAATAGCAAGAGTTAACACTAAAGTATGTCTCGCCTGTATGCAACATCAGAAACAATAATTTCTTCTCATTTCCTCTATATTTTCATACATTTATAAGGTTTTTAGTTTCTGTGATCAAAAGGTGCTTATAAAACTTAAATGTTGCTAATATTTGCAATAAAAATGTGTTTGTTGCTCATGCATGACTGCTGGGGTATATGCGTAAAATCATCCCTTGATGTTGAAGTACAATGTAGAAGTCCTTATGTACCTGCATACCAAATGTCATTGACATATGATGAGTAGGTCTTGAAATAACCATATGGGCAAAAACCCATACATGTGCATAATTGATCTAAACCGGTAAGTCGCTCATGCATGACTGCGGGGGTATTTATTTTCCGTGAACCGTGATCAGGACCCCCCATCAGGAACCCCATTAACGACTTGGACTCACAGCTCGAAGTGTTATGTTAGGTAAACCCTTGCAACACACATAAGCCCATAGCCTATGCCTGTAAAATTGTCCATTTAAAGGTAAAACGTTTTATGGCCTATTGAATGAAAACGTTTGCAAATAGGAGAAAGCTGTTGCTTGCTTTAACCTTCAACTGCTTGAGCTCTAGAAAACTTCCCATTGGTCCGAAGTTTCAGATGACCCCTTATAGGTGTAAGGCCCTTTGAATATGAAAAAAAACCTTTTTCATGTTTTGGCATATAGAAAGAAAATTGTTGTAGATATAAAAAAAGCTGTTGTTTGCTTAAACCTTCAGCTCACTGAGCTTATGAAAGTTTCCATTGGGTCAAAGTTTTTTTATAAGACCTGAATGGGGTTGTGAACCAGTTCATTTAGCTCTTTAATAATGTCCTTATCAAAATAATGGCCCTTAATTGTAAATTTTTCCTTGCAGTTTTAACCAAAACAAAAAATAAACGCTATATGATGATCCTTTATTGGTTTTTCCGCTTTATATGTCCAAGAATATTTTCAGTCCATCAACCATTGAAGTCAGGTGAGCGATTCAACCTCCTGGAAGCCTCTTGTTTTTGAAACGCCATTACATAATCGATTGCAAACAATTGCGGTCGTATGAAAATACAACAAAAGTTATTGATATCAAAATATATAACTAATTGAAAAATGCAGCAACAGTTCTGCCTATATGATATCACTACTGGGTAATTAACGTTGAGACTCGTTTCTTATATCTTTCATTTTGTTTTTGTAAAGTTTTTTTTTTATAACAGATTGATATGCTATTGTACATTTGTACAAGAATTATTATTTTTGGCAAATTTATCAGTCTTTAATATTTTTGAATTGATAAACAATTAAGTATCATTACATTAAAAAAGAATATTTCAAAATGTTTATCATGTACACACATGCACATATGCGTCATTAGCATGCTGCCCAAGACAAACTTGTAATCATAATCCCAAGCTAGGGAAAAAACACTTGATGTATTTTAACATTCGTTTTATTTCGTTTTGTACACATCATAGGTCAATGAAATTTGGTATGCAGGTACATCACGATTACTACATTGTACTACAAATCTACAATTACGCGTTTATATGATTTTTTTTTAATTCAGCAATTGATCTGATCAACGCAGTGTTAACAAACAGCCTACGAGACGCTAATCTACCAGACTGCAGTTTTATGTATTCAATTTCTGGTGAACAACGAAGGGTTACTCTTCATTCGTAAGTTATTTTCGGCAGCTGGCACTAGTTGTAATAGTGTGACATATTGCAAAATATATATATATTAAAAGGACAAGAATATAGAAGATTATGAGATGTAGTATAAGTGTACGCAACACAACAAACAACTAGGAAAGACAATTTAAAAAAATCAACAACGGAAAACAGCCAACAGCCTTCAATGTGACAAGCGGTCGCTGCTCGCTGTTTTGCAATTGGCCCGGGATTGAAAATAAACTGCATATTGTTCAAGCCCAAGTCTAATGCTAATGAAAGATTATCTTCTTGACAACGCACTTATATGCCTAACGGACATAATGCCACATCTCGCAACGTTTGGGACGGGCGGATGGACGCACAGACAGACCCAAACACTTAATACCCCTTCTTTCGTAGACGGGGCATAAAAAAATAATTGTTTAAATATATCTCATCAATATCTAAAAAACTACAGGTGGCTAAGATGTTTTGTCTGTAAGACACAGATAATGCCCACCCAATGTATGGAAAATTTTGATATAAAATATAGGAAAAAGTAAAAAAAACCTGTTATTTTCATATAATATGCTGTATTGTCGTTGCCCTGTCGTCCCGTGCGAGGCCTGGGTGCGAATGGGCCCGCAGCAGAGCCTATCTAGTCGTAAGAGGCGACTAAGGGTGAGTGAGTGAGTTGGTGTTTTACGCCCGTGCAACGCTATATAGGTTATTTACAGGCGATGAACATGAAAAGGATGATAAAATGAACATGAAATGATGATGATGAATGAAATATGGGGATGGGGTGGGACACAAAGGACCGGTAAATTTTGAAGAACCACAGGAAAAGGGGAGAGATGGGTAGGGGCGGAAAATTTAGCCTATGTGGTGCACTACTGGGCGGTCCACAAAGGGGTCTTTTACGTGCATGAAGCGTGGCACTCTCCACACACGTTGGCCCACTATGGTCGGCGGTCAGGGTTTCCGTATTATAGACCTGACAACCCCCGCGGACGAGGGCTACCCTATTCAGCCACCTAGGGTACACACTTGGTCGCTCTGTGGGCTGAGCACTGACCCGACGTCAGAATCCCAAGACCCTTAGTCGCCTCTTACGACAAGCTAGGCTCTGCTGCGGGCCTATTCGCCACCCGGGCCCCGCACGGGACGGCGACTAAGGGTCTTGGGATTCTGACGTCGAGTCAGTGCTCAGCCCACAGAGCGACCAAGTGTGTACCCTAGGTGCTTGAATAGGGTGGCCCTCGTCCACAGGGGTTGTCAGGTCTTTTATACGGAAACACTGACCGCTGACCATAGTGAGCCAACGTGTGTGGAGAGTGCCACGCTTCATGCACGTAAAAGACCCCTTTGTGGACCGCCAAGTAGTGCACCACATAGGCTTAATTTTTCGCTCCTACCCACCTCTCCCCTTTTCCTGTGGTTCTTCAATATTTAATCTATCATCATCATCATGTCATGTTCATTTTATCACCCTTTTCATGTTCATCGCCTGTAAATAACCTATAAAGCGTTGCAAAACAACAACTCACTCACTCGTTGCCCTGTCAGGGTTTTTGACACTACAATGCTCATTAATGCCTCATTGCTTCTTTCAAATTATCTTTGATATTACAGGAATAAAGTTGGAACGAGTTATCCACCACTTAAATTACTACTAGATCTTCCTAAAAGCTACGTGATCCTAAACTTGAAAGGTTTGGCTGTGGAACCGGTTGGTAAATGGAAAATAAAGTAAATGTATTAGGACTAATGGTTTAATGTTATAAAAGTTAATTTGCAGTTACAAATATATGACCGCATTAAGAAACAAATAGAAAAGTCTTTCGGACTTTACTATTTGTTTTGCCAAACAACGAAATGTTATTGATTATTATGAAATCGTTAAAAAGAATCTATGTTTCTTCAAATAAACGAATATTTTAACCGCGAATTAATAAAGATCATATTAAATGAAAAAAAAAAATTGAAGTGGTTTATGAACTAAATCCATCTAAAGAAAAGGAAAAAAAAGCTTTTTAATATGATAGAAAGAAAAAGCGCAATAATCCATCCTCGGAAACCCAGGGGTTCTTCTCTCGCCTACTCGCTCATCACGTGATGAACGAGTAGGCGAGAGAAGAACCCCTGGGTTTCCGAGGATGGCAATAATCCTGCCTTGTTCAATTTGTTTCAAAACAACTAGATAGATTAATCAAAATTCTGCTTTTCAGTTTTATGTCCTTAACAAACTATGTCTCCCCTTCACCGAGACATTTTGTTTTACCATGTGTTCTTCATCTTCTGATTATTTATGATATTTGCGAACTTATTCCTCTCAGCGAAACCTTGTCCGGGTTATAACGTTGTTGTCTTTTGATAAAGGCCTTAGATATTTAGTATGGTGGTAGGTCACTACAAGACGATGTGTCGCGTACCGACATGATTGATCTTTGACCTCAAGGTTATTTTAATTATAAGGCAATGTGTCTCGTATCGACATGGTCGACCTACTCCTTTGACCTCCATGTCATTTTTGGGAATATTTGGACTGTAGCCTTGTTCAGAGCAATTTGATATAGGCCTTAGATATTTGGTTTGTAAATAGGTCATTTTACGACAATGTGTCACGTTCCAACATGATTGACCTTGACCATTGGCTTCAATGTCATTTTGGTGATTTTAAGGACTAGAGTTGTGTCCATGTCACATAACGTTTTGTCTTTTGAGATAGGCCTTATATATTTTATATGTAGGTAGGTCACCATGAGACGATGTGTCAAATATCAACATGGTTCACCATGATCTTTTACTGCATGGTCACTTTCGATGTAAATTTTTGACGATGATCTTGTCTGAGCCATACTTTGTTTGTTTTTTGACATAGGACTGACATATTTGGTATTTTGGTAGGTCACATTGGGATGATGTGTCAACACCAACATGGTTAGTCTTGATTCTTGACCTCAAGGAAACTTTTTATATTAAAAACCATATTCTTGTCCGGCCATAGCTTTCTTGTCTTTTGACATAGGTCTCAGATAGTTGTGTCCACACAAACATTGTTGACCTTGACCTTTGACTGCATACCTCTTGTATGCACGTAAAATACACAAAACGAAGGGAAGACATCAGTTTTAGCTACCCAAAACAATTTAAGTTACACTAGAAACGGCATAGTTTTTATTCTATCAGCCACAAACAAGGGATACTCGCATTCTGAAAATATAATTTATGTCGATAGTTAAGGTTAATTTATCAAAACAGTACATTTTTGCATTTTCATCTACCATATATATGATTCTATGAGCAAACGTCAAGTTCAGTAATCCGGAAATTCTCGTTCAACAAGTTTCTTGATTTTTTAAACCCATCGTGTTCTTGATGATTCTTTCGTGTTTTTTGAAATGCCAGCTAATGTTTAGAAATTGCATCTACATACTTTATTTATCCGCACATTTATTTTAAGTCCTCCATCACAAAAAGATATTGCAAATGGTGACTACAGAGCGAGGGCGGGAGATATTTCATGTACATTGAAATACAGTAAGTATTAAAATCAAAATGGTGTGTGTGTGTGTGTTAAAAGCTTTGAAGTAACATGGCGATCAGTTTCAATGGTGAATGAAGACAAAATACCCGAAATAAACCACTGATCTTGGGGCAGGTCCATATGTAGCAAACAAATTTAATTACAAGTAGTCGTTTAAGTCCCTTGTTGTTTTATATAGTTTATGAAAGGATATTGGGTAAATGAACATGAGACCACACCACATATGTTAACTAAAACTTCAATTATGTTCGATTGGTCTATTTTTAAGGTCCTTGTCATTCTGTTATACTGTTTTATGTCAAGAATTGGGTCTTTCGTTGATGATTTAGGGATTGGTTTTGAAACTTTTGTATTGTATTATAAGTCTAGGGCCAATGCAAGACGGTAAGCAGTGACCTATGGTCATGTTGAAGACTGATTGCTGTTTTCCGTTGTGATTTTTTGAATTGCTGTTTGTTTATGTTTGTTGTGTCGCGTACACTTATTCCACATCTCAATATCGTCTTTATAAGAAAGAAAACGTTAATAACTTTTAATAACTTACTACGACAAAATATATTTTAGAACTAGTATAGACGTAATGGTGTACAAAAAAACATTATTTAATCACTAACACATTTAGTGTTGCGTGTGTAAGTGGGCTGTGTCGAGTGCATTTTTCCACATCTTATTATCTTCTATTTAGAAGTTCTTAAAATATTCATCTCACTTTTAATTTTGGTTCTAAGTTGCGAATAGACCAACAGTATTGTTAAGATTGTCAGTAAAGTCTACAAAATACTGCTAAGAAAACTGACATCGGGTCAGGCAGCTTTGCCCTTAAAGCAACTGGGATGTGTGCGCCAAGCAGGCGTGGGATAATTGTAATATGTAATGTAATGTAATGCTACCATATTCCATGTAATGATGATGTAATGTGTAATGAGCTAGGTTTTTTTTCATTACAAGTAATTACTTCTATAAAAATGGCTGAAATTAGTGTTACATTTACGTTACATTTCTTGAACAAAAAGGCTCACAGGAGCCTGAATCGCTCACCTGGTCCTTTAGCCATAAGGATCTTCTATAACAGGTCAGGTCATCAGACAACCTGGACCAAATGAAGACTTTTTCAGAGCTTAATGGGCTGAAGGTATAAGCAAGCAACAGTTTTTTCTCTATTCTTAGTGGTTAATAGTGTTGTATTTAAACCATCACCTATTTAAAAAAACATTAGGTCGTTGGCCTGTTTTGTGAATTGGTTTATATTCTTGTTGTTTTTTATTGTTGTACAATACCCTTTTCTCATGATAGCCTTGTGTCTGTGGAAGGAGTGTTGTATACTTGGTGAGTCTATGCAATTTCATTTGTTGGTTCAATTTTGTTCCTGTCCTTAAAATTAGTGAAATACTGCCGACTCGATATTAACAAACAACAGTCTGCAGAGCTGTCTTCCGTCACATTCATGTTTCTATTATTTAAATCATTTTGTCTTTAACGTGTGACATCACAAGAAACATTTACACTGTTAAAATGTCAGTTTTTTTTCCTAATGAATATCTACAATGAAATAATTTGAAGGAAAAATGTCAAAGACGGTTGGCGATTGCAGATGCAGGATAGGAAAAGTTACTATAGAGGAAACAACTGGAGGATCAAGTCCCAATTCACTAAAAGATATAATAAAAACACGGACAGGAACACGCAGGACAGTTACATGTATTCGACAAATACTTTCTCGTGGGGTTTGTAAAAAATATACTTTTATGATACTTTCGTAATCTCGAACTGTATATTGCGAATAATGATTTTATTATAATAGTAAGGGCAACCGTTTGTTGAATATGTATATGTTGCAAAAAAAAACAATAACAAAATTAAAGACATGACCAAACTTTAAATCAAGAGAAAAGGCAAAATAAGATATATCTCCCGGAAAAATTCAAATTGCAATGTTCCTTACTTTGTACAGATTAATTAATTGTTAATATAAAAATATGTTTTGCTGTGTATATTTAATTGTAAAACATCGACGCCGAATTATTATGAAACTTATTTTACTGCACCTTCAATTTCAAAAGACATGTACAGAAGAATTTGTTATGCCATGGCTTTTCGGTAAGAGAATTAAACGTTCTCTTTAAATAATGCATGTTTTACTCAGTATAACCATGATGAGAGAGGTATGATGTAGCGCACAAAATTTCAGAACAGATCTTTTTCCCTGAGTGTTACAGTAAACCTGATCTGTTTCAAAATTTATTTTAGATTTGCGGCCATTTCCAAAGAGGCACTTAACAAGCATTTTCATTAGCAGGTATGTCGTTAGATTAAAACCGCAAAAAATCAAAATATATTTACGAAGAAAAACAAATCCTTAAAAGAATCTAAGTTCGGACTAGTCTTATCGTGAATGCGCATTTGTTTATTTTACATTTTGATGATAACGTAAAGTTTTCATATCCGAAATACATCATGCATTGTATTATTTGCATAAACATTTGTTGTTCATTCGCTCCTTGTTCGCCTCTATCGAAGTGTCTATTGTGTCTACATTGATTTTGCACTTGCTTTTGTTCTAACGTCGCGTTTTCGAACGTCATTTTCGTGTTTCCTCTTATGCATTAAATTCCTCTCTCTTCTTCAATCTTTCATTTAAAACGTGCCCGGTTTACAGTAAGCGACAAAGAGAAAATACAAATTTGAATATTTTATACCGAAACGAGAGAAATTCAAAATACAAATGACAACAAAGTTCCAGACAATAAATTTTGCTACGCCTGACGCGCGTTTCGTCTATTCAACACTCATCAGAGGCGCTATACCAAAAGTATTGAAAACGCCAAACACTACATGAACAAAAAGAGCATAGAACAATAAAACCAAAGATACCAAACTGGGGAACCAAATTATTACTAAGATAATCAACCTATGTCTGGGGTAATTGAACGCAAAAAAAAGGAAGTTTCAAACAGATTTTTTTAATCGAAAAGGACTTAAAAAGACTCTTAATTATACAAGAGATCTACATATAAATGTTTCAACGTCTGACTTTTTGCTAATGATATTTTATGTTAACTCGAAATATTTGTTATATTATCATTAAAATTATACGTCTTTCTACAGATAAGCGATTCCTCGTTCCACACTATAACCATGCTTTCAGTTATTTTTTAAGGGAGTACGAGCCTCAGAAATTGAAGATTTTCGGCTTTTATCCATTCAAATGCATTAAAAATTTTCCAACATGGTTTCCTAATATTTGTTCATTACTAATTAGAGAAGGTCCTAATAAACTCCTTTTGAAATTTTCTACCAATTCTAATTATTATTTCTATGTTAAAACAGAACAAGAATTTTCAATGTATTTCCTATGAAAAACCCAGAGAAGATTTTTTCCCGCCATATTTTTCGGTGCTTATATCTAAAAAACGGCTCCATGGTTTTGAAAACTTTTTTCATAAAGTCTAGCTATTTTGAGCTATTCTTTCCAAATTTTCTATTTTAAATAACTTTTAATTACAAAAAATCTCAGGCTCGTACTCCCTTAAATGATCTTTTTCATTTTCTTTTTTTTTTCAGATTTCCAAGAAAATCTAGGAGATGAATAATTTTCACTAATAAAAATCAATAAGTAACATTTTGTTCGTTTAAAAACAAGACTTCGGAATCAAACATATAACCGAATTTATACATCGTCATGTAATGTACATTTGATACAATTAATAGAGATTTTAAGATATCAAAATATTCTTGATAGCACAACAATTTATAAGCAGTATTATTTCATACATATTTATTTATCATGGATCGGGAAACAAGCTTAATGCTTATGTGAATACCTCTCCAGCTGGCAGTTTGCCAGTGTGGCCTTTCAGTGGTCACCATTGAGCCTACTCTTATCGAACTCTATAAAGGTGTCTTGAGTGTGCATGGGGTATTGCTCTCCACATACACGGGAAAACATCCTTTCCCAAGGCCTAGCATCGTTCTTTGAGACCATCTTTGCAATTGCATGGTGTCAGGAGAAAGTCGGAAAATTGGTTCATGAAA
This sequence comes from Arcuatula senhousia, assembly GCA_963971305.1. NCBI lineage: Eukaryota > Metazoa > Mollusca > Bivalvia > Mytilida > Mytilidae > Arcuatula > Arcuatula senhousia. Next base: position 36,560,176 of record OZ020308.1, read on the forward strand.
TTTTCACCCCTGATGAGGATCGAACCAAGAGCCTTCGTGTTAGTAGCCCGATGCGTTAACTACTACACCACAATCATTTTCTTTTTCAATTGATCAATTTGTTCGTTTTTTGATGCATTTTATAACGTCTTTTATGAATTTCTAATGCCAGAAAATGGGCCAAAAAAGAACATGAAAAAGAAAGCGACGTTCTTTCTGAGTGGGTAAAATCTGTGAGGTCGTTGGTTTTGAAAAGGATTAACTCTTTGAAAGGCTCGATGAGCACCAAGGCAACATCAATTTTCAACAACCCTGATGTTGCGAAGACATTGTCCACCTTACATGACAAATATGTTGTCGTACCTGCTGATAAAGCGCCTAACAACATCATTTTCGTATGCAAAAGACACTATATTGATTGTTTAACAGCTGAATTAGGGGTTGGTTGTACTAGCAAAAGTACCACATATACAGCAACAACACTGTCAAAGGAGGAAATAATCAACAATCATAATTCTGTAATTTCGTCCTTTGGCATTTCTGTTGACAAAAAGAACGATGACGTTCCATCCTTGTATTGGATTCCAAAGTTACATAAAACTCCATACAAGCAACGATTTATTGCTGGGTCATCCAAATGTACAACTTAGCCTCTTTCAGTTTTGTTAACATCAATATTGACGGCAATAAAATCAAGCCTTCAAAAGTATTTCGATTGTTGTTACTCTAGAAATGGCGTCAATCAAATGTGGATTCTCAAAAATTCTAAAGAACTGATGGAAAATCTCCATTCTAAGTCATTTTCATCATGTAATAGCATTAAAACGTTTGATTTCTCTACATTATATACTTCAATTCCACATTCACAATTAAAATCTCGTTTGGCACAGCTGATTAAACGTAGCTTTATCAAAAAGAATGGAAAACGCAGGTACAAGTATTTGGTAGTCGGTTATAAAAAGACTTACTTTGTCATCCAAGAGTCTAGCAAGAAAAACAAATTTACAGAAGATCAAATAATAGAAATGCTCAACTTTCTAATCGACAACATATTTGTACAGTTTGGTGGACGTGTTTTTCAGCAAACAATAGGTATCCCAATGGGCACAAATTGTGCACCATTGCTTGCCGATTTGTTTCTTCATTCATATGAAGCAGACTTCTTACAATCACTTCTAGACAAAAAGGACCGCAAACTTGCTTTATCCTTCAATCTCACATTTCGTTATATTGATGATGTCCTTTCACTAAACAATCCTCGATTTGGTGACTATTTACATCTCATATATCCGAAGGAACTTGAGGTAAAGGACACTACAGATTCTAGGAGGTCTGCTTCATATTTGGATCTATTTCTCGAAATTGACACACAAGGAAGGCTTTGTACAAAACTCTATGACAAACGTGATGACTTCAACTTTCCAATAGTTAACTTTCCCTTTCTGTGTAGCAACATTCCGTCCGCTCCAGCATATGGAGTTTACGTATCACAATTGATTCGTTATTCCAGAGCATGTGGGGAGTATATCGACTTCCTTGATAGAGCTACACGGCTGACAAGCAAATTGTTAACACAGGGGTACGTTGCTCCCAGGTTGTTGTCATCACTCAAGAAATTTTACGGACGACATCATGTGCTTGTATGCAAATACGGGATTTCTATCTCTCAGATGAGCACAGATGTTGGTTTGACATAGAGTTTTGTAATGTCATCCTTTCCGGATTTGACCAACACTTAATCGATCTTTGGCAACGTGACGGGTGTGCTATAGCAAGCAGGAACTGCTTACTCTTCCGGAGCACCTGAGTTCACTCTCGTTTCGACTTGAGTTCGCGTTGCTGAATGTGGTTGTGTTGTTATGTGTGTGTGTTTTATGTTGTTATGTGGTTTGTTTTGTTGTGATGATTTTTTGTCTGCCGGTTTTGTCTTTGTCTTAACGGTTTTATGATACTGATTACCCCTTTGGTACACCTTTGCTTCTTTCTAATGTAGATGAATAATATTGTTTTTGCATCTCGAACTAAATTAGGAAATACTTTTACTTGAAAGTCAAATTAGTATTTTCTTAGAGTAGAATTTTAATCTCATACGATTCGAATTATTTATATCTATTTTCATTTGTAACACTGTGTACTGATTGTTTTCTTCTTGTGTTTGGGAGGTGCCTTACTTTAACATAATCGTGCCTTTATACTTACCGGTATCATTTAAGCTGAAATAAAAAGTAAATTATACAACCCGTCCGATTTAACTATGGACTTTCGATTGAAGCGTGCAAACACAACAATGAAAATTTACGTCGTCATGAACAAGCCAATAGATAACAAAAACCGCAAAACGTCACAGTAAGAAAAACCAACGTCAGCCGACTATTCATCAATATCCAATCAGATTTAATGTTTGCAAAACCCATTCATTCAATCAATGTAGTTTTATGTAATCAAATGTAACGATTTGTGGTTTTTGTTAACGTTTTGGCTTTGTTCATGGCGACGTAAATTTTCATTGTTGTGTTTGCACTCTTCACTTTACGCTACAATCTAAAGTCCATATTTAAATCGGACGGGTTGTATTGTAGACGAGCGTTGTTGTTTATTGTCATTTGACAAGAAGTGTTAAAGTGATATTTTCAATCGATCTCCCTAGGCAACAATGTTCTCAATTTGTAAATTTATCGTTGGATAGCTTGAGGTGATGGTTACTTCGTAATGTCTTTTGATAAAAAAAAATGCTTATAAAGAAAATATTAGGAGTAAAATTTCGTTCTTGGTTTCTCGGTAAAATTCTAACGATGTAAACTTTCATCTTTATAGGTTATATTTTCCATTTTCGTTAAAGCATCCTACTCTTTCTGTAGCAGTTCTATGGATTTTGTTGTAAAGGGCTGTACAAGGATTATAAGATAAACATGAAATGATGAGAAACATGGGAAACAACCAGAGGAAAATGGGAGAGGTGGTTAGGGGTAGGGAAATTAAGCCTATGTGGTGCTCTATTTGGCGGTCAACAAAGGGATCTTTTACGTACATTTCTGTCAGGAATCGCTGTTGGGAGGTTTTCAAACGAACTTGTGAAAAAAATACACAACAATGGACATTTCAAAATTTATTAAAACCGATTGCCTTATCATTGATGATATTTCAATGTTGTCTGCCAAATTATATTAACCAAATTGAGTAAGTTTGCAGACAAATTCTGCACAAAACAAATTTTGGAGGAATTAAAATCAGTCTGTTGGGAATTTAACCAGCTCATTCCTGTCCCAGATGCTTTAAAGAATGCCCAGGTGGATTCTGTATTAAAAGTGAAGCTTTACAGCAAGCTTTTAAGAACAATATGTTTTGATTGAGGTTATCCTTCAAAATTACACTGATTTGATCAAGGCTGTTAATGAAATGCCAAGGAAGTTGTGTCGAAAGAGGTCTTATATCTACATGGATGGAGAGGCAAATGTTTATAATTCAATCGACGAGGGTGATGTGTACAAGCTTGAACAATTGCGAGTACCTAAGAAACAACATCTTGAAATTAGATGTCATGTTATGCTATTTAAATATTTTAATTTTTCGACTAAGAGACATTTTTTGCAAATCTAAAGTACGAAAACTTTTTAACAAACAGTTGCTAAAAGGGGCGTGTAGTGGCTTCAAGACATCAAATACAACTCTGTCTTGCTTTAAGCATTATAGTACACAAGGAACAAGGTCTGACACTTGACAAAGTGGTAGTTGATGCTTAAACATATTTCCCCCTGGTAAGTTGGGAGTGGCAATAGAAAGGGTCACAGAGAAAAAAGGTCTTTGGGTTATAGGCTTTATTAATTCTTGCATTGCCAAGAAAATACAACAATGGAAGAATGTGGTTCAATTTTATTAATCGTTAAGTTGTTATCGAACTGATGTGAGTGGTGGTTGTGAAAATGCTGAGGAGCTGGATGATGATGATAAAGATAACGATGATGATGTGATGATGATGATGATGATGATGGTGACTTAATTGAAAAAAATTTAAAAGAAATTGACTTTTTGCTTTCAAATGGTTATGAAATCAAAATCGACATCAATACAAGTAAAACACATGAAAATGAAAATATGCAGTCTGATAAATTCAGTTATTTCTGAAATAGCAAACTCTTTTGAATTGGAATGTGTACAATTAGAGATCTAAAGACCAAATATTTTAAAACCTTTTGTTTATAAGCACTATTCAAAAATTTAAATTATTTATATATATAATTAGCAATAGTTTTCTGAGATCATCGAATGAAATATCCTCATAGTCCTGCTTTGATCTAAGTACCATTTACCTCTGATTACTTTGTAAGAGATTTGGCATCTTACAGTTGATCTTGGCCCTTGGAAAAAGCTTCAGTATTATAAAGGTTATGGTACTGTTTGTTTGGTCTACACTATAATATTAAAAACAAAAGAATGTGGAATATGTGCCAAAAAGACTCGATCCACATATTGATATTATTTTTATAAATGATAAAAACAAACATTTAAAAGCCTAAAACTAGAAATATGTAAACATTGATTTCCCATCACATATTCCAGTACTCGAAAATATATAAGGGCATACAACTAAAGCACGGGGAAGCTTTCTAGGACCTCCACACGGCACTAGGGCCAAGCTCTGAAATAATATTAAAAACGAAAGAATATGGAATTCGTACCAGAAAGACACGGTCCACATATTGGTATTATTTTTATAAATGATAAAAACAAACATTCAATGTGTATTTTGCTTATTTTCATTGTTAATACTTTCTACACTTGTATTTCCACCAGGTATTTCCACAATGTTTTCAATTAACCTACAAAAAATTTGAATTTTCGTCCTTCCCATCAAAATTCAAAAAAATTTTCAGAAATTAAAAAAAAATATTCGGCTTATAAACGATGGATTAAAAACTATTTAAATCGTGCTGTAACAATGAGAGCTGAATAACTTGCAAGTACAAGGACTGAAGGTGATCGGGCCTTGGTATCAACTGGTATCATCCTTTACAAATGCATAAATATGAGAAAGCATGATTGTGTTGGGAGTAAATAATAAGAAATGCCAGATTCAAAAACAATAGGCCCCATACACTTTATTCATGAGTACGGACTTAATAAAAATAAAAAAAAAACAGAGCAAAAACAATAAGCCCCCGACACATCTGCCTGTATAAGGCCTAAACATTATGTGTGTTTAGACCAGAGGAAAATTATGTTAGTTAGTTATTTAGTTATTGCTTTACTCCCAAGCAGCACGATTTCGGCTATATCCGGGAGATGAACATGAAATTGGTGATACAATGAACATGAAATGATGATAAAGTGGAGGAAATGGGGACACAAGGCCAATCGGGTAGGAGAGTTTTGACTGCCACTGGAAAAGGGAGTGGTGGGTAGGGACGGGAAATTTAGCCTCCTGCATGGGGATCCTACGGGTCCTACTCTTGTGAGTTTCGGGTAACGCCTTTAAAACATGAGGTATCGTAGGTAGGGATTTTTTAAGTTTTCATTTTTGTACATAGATATTTATCATGTTTATGCAAACGCGACTTAGATTTGATCGAGCTTGTTAAAAAAATTCTTAAAAAGGTGGGCAGGAAAAAAATTAGGTAGGGTCAAGTTTCCCTAATCTCGACTAATTTTTTTAGGCCTATGGGTAACCCGAACCTACTTCGATCGTTTTATCCTTCCCACCTATTTTTTATTGACTCTTTGCTATTTTTTATCGCATTAATGACTATCATTTGAAAAATACATACATTGTACAAACCAATCATACAATGAAATAAATATCCACCTACCCTACCAAACATTTTAAAAAGTGTTACCCGAAACACACATATTTTTCTCTTTGGCATAAACAATCCCCACTAAGACATGTTTAGTTTAAAAATATTTTATTTGAAACAATTTCATAAGGGAATCGGACACAAGTACAAAGTATTTATGAAGTCCTCTCCCGATAACAATACAATACAGAAATGGTTATGGAAATGCACGTTCAAATATAAATATGATTGTGATAAAGTAACAACAAAAAATAATTAAGAAATAAAGTTAAAAATATAAATAAATTCACGAGTCATGCGTTGTGTGTGTGTTTGTGTTCGTCTGATCTTAACTAAAGACAGGTCTGCTGTTTATATTTGTTTTGCTTTATTTTGCTGTTTTATTCTTTTTGTTTGCTTGTTTGATGTGTGATGCCCATCCTCGAAATAATTACTTCAGGGTCCTTTAACACATTTATGATATGGCGGACCTAGGGTCGTCAGATAAAAAAAATTAAAGACCCCTTTGGCTACGATTTTGCAGCTATGTGATCCCAAGAAATGAACACAAAAACAAAACTTTAACTGAATGATAGTTGGTTTGACAAATGTCCAGTAAAAAAATCAGTGACGCTTACTGGACCTTATCCTTTTGAATGACAAAGACAAATCCATAGAATAATCATGTCATCTTTGTTTTTTCACCCATTCATAGAATTTCCCTTTTTATAATAAAAACTTGTTCTCTTTTCATTTTTGAAGTTATCATGAGCCGAACTAACTAAAATGCTAATGGTTTCTTATTTTCAACTAATTCTGTCATCTCAAATCATCTTGTTATGAGCAGGTCCTTTTTAGCTCACCTGGACCAAAGGTCCATGTGAGCTATTACCATCACTTGGCGTCCGTCGTCGTCGTCTGTCGTCCGTTAACAATTTTTCAAAAATCTTCTTCTCTGAAACTACTGAACAGAATTTAATGAAACTTTGTATGAATGATCCTTAGGGTGTCTTGCACCAAACTTGTGTTTCGATTTTTGATCCGTCCAAAAACATGGCCACCGTTACTATAAATAGACCAGGGGGGGTCAGACTACTGTTTTTTGCTTGTAAATCAAAAAGTATAAGAGATAGATGAAATCTGATGCCACCCTACTGCTTCAGCATCAAAAGTTCTACAAAGGTCTCCATTTGGTGGAAGTTGTCAGATGATCCCTTATAGGGGTTACAGCCCCTTAAAGGTGAAAAATAGCGTTTTTTTAATGTGTTTGGCTTATAGAATAAAAATAATTGCAGTTAGAGAAAAGCTGTTTCTTGCTTAAATGTTCAGCTCATTAAGCTCTACAAAAATCTTCATGGGGTTGAAGTTGTCAGATGACCCCTTATAGGGGTTACAGCCCCTTAAAGGCGAAAAATAGTGTTTTTGGCAGTAAGAATGAAAACTATTGCAGATAGAGAAAAGCTGTTGCTTGCTGAAATGTTCAGCTCATTAAGTTCTACAAAAGTCTTCATAGGGTCGAAGTTGTCAGATGACCCCTTATAGGGGTAATACAGCCCCTTAAAAACAAAAAAATATTGTTTTTTTGCCTAAAGATTGAAAACTATTGCAGGTAGAGAAAAGCTGTTGCTTGCTTAAATGTTCAAGTCATTAAGCTCTACAAAAGTCTCCATAGGGTCGAAGTTGTCCCCTTATAGGGGTTACAGCCCCTTTAAGGCGAAAAATAGTGTTTTTGGCCTATAGAATGAAAACTATTGCAGATAGGGAAAAGCTGTTGCTTGCTTAAATGTTCAGCTCATTAAGCTTTACAAAAGTCTTCATAGGGTTGAAGTTGTCAGATGACCCTTTATAGGGGTTACAGCCCCTTAAATACGAAAAATTGTGTGTTTGGCCTTTAGAATGAAAACTATAGCAGATAGAGAAAAGCTGTTGCTTGCTTAAATGTTCAGCTCATTTAACTCTACAAAAGCATTCATACAGTTGAAGATGTCAGATGACCCCTTATAGGGATTACAGCCCCTAAATTAACATGTTTTGTTTGCTTAAATGTTCAGTTCATTAAGCTCTTAACAAAAGTCTCTATAGAGTCAAAGTGTTCAGACGGCCCTTCAAATAACATTTTTTACGTTTTTGGCCTACAGAATGAAAATTTTTGCTGAAAGAGAAAAGCTGTTGCTTGCTTAAATGTTCAGCTTATTTAGCTCTACAAAGTTTTTCATAGGGTTGACACCAAGACCAGGTGAGCGATTCAGGCTCCTGGGAGCCTCTTGTTAAACCCATCAATTCCCTCCAATAAACTGTAATTTTGCATTTCTCTTGAGTTTTCATTATCATTCGGAATTCTCGGGTTTTTACGATTAACATACATTTCACAAGATTTCATTCAAATAAAATGTATAAGAACACCCTCCAATCAAACTAAACTATACAAAATTTGATACGAAAAAATATTCTTATTCACTGTTAGTGCTATGGTATTATTTTGTGAGGCGATATGAAAACAGGAAGTAGCTGTAGATGTTAGTATGTCTGAAAGTAGATCAATGAAAAAGTTCTTTGCTGATTACGTCAAGGGGTACCAATTAGGTTAAATTCATTGTGGTGGTTAAATGGTTGTATCGATATATATTGGTCAGTTAAAAATGAGTAAATGAGAGGCAAATATATGAAACTGAAATTGTTCATGGTGTCTAAATCAGTACATGCGCTTTCATGAAACAAGTGCCTGTGATGTAAACTCCTGTAGAGAACCGGACCTATAAACCTCATTCTGAATGAACGAATTAAGTCTACCGGAAGTGTTTACCTGTTGCTAAAGTCATGACAGTAAAATATAAGGTTACGAAAACCAGTTTTCAAAAGTATATACATTTGAAACTAAACTAGCTGTCAAATGATTCTGACTGAATTCTTTGCTTATGCTTATTTAAAATGGTTGCACCTTTAAATTTGAATTCTATTCTATTAGTTTTGCCTTCTGTTTAAAACCGTATTTTATTCTTCGTACATGTACTTACTTTATAAATACTACAAACAGTGAGATCAGAGGCATAACCATTTATAAAGCTCTAGTTTGTACATGTACTTAATACGTTCAATAAATTTGCATATTTAAAAAAAACATAATTTTTAATGTGCTGATTATCTTTTTGCAAGATAGTACTTTTGCGTAGCAAAAATAATTGTCTGGAACTTTGTTAATTTTGAACATTCGTGAAGGTTAGAGCTGGTGGTGGAGTTTTAATTCCCCGAGGTTAGCCCGCTCCGGCACCAACACTTTTGTGTTGGAGAACACATCAAAGTTTTAAATTATTTGTTTAAATTTCAAAATTGATTAAACCCTAAGGTTCTTCTTACCCCAGACATAGGTTGATCATCTTAGTTATTATTTGGTTGCCCAGTTCGGTATTTTTTTTTTGGTTTAATTATCCTATGCTCTTCATAATCATATATGTTTTTGGCTTTTTCAATATTTTGGCAGAGCGCCTCTGATGAGTCTTGTATAGACGAAACGCGCGTCAGGCGTAGCAAAATTCATTGTCTTGAACTTTGTTGTCATTTTAATTTATTATATGTTAAGTCTTTAATATCTTTAATTACATCCATTGATGATAATTAAAATTGATATAAATGTAAAATTGATATAAATTGAAACATTGAATTCACAACACTGCACAAAAAAGTATCCATCAGAGAGTACGTAATAGGTAACTCCTCATTTCTGCACACAAAATCAAGATCAAAATGCTTATCAAATGCACAAATGATTATAACGTTGATCTCTTTATCAGAAAAATCGAAGTTTCATAAGTATGTTCCATTTACAGTCGATATCATTTTCGATATCGGTATCGGTTTCGACTTATGGAAAAAATGTCTTTCTTGGGGAAATCCTCTGAAACAGTAATCGTGTTTACTAAGAATGCTCATTTTACAGTAATTATCTAAGTAGGAAAATATAAAATTGAATAGTAGTTATGATCAATCCCTTCTGAAAGTGCAAAGATAAGAACCTGTGAATCACAAAGGACACTTCTTAATGAAACATGAACGCATTCTTAAATTGCAAATCGAAAAATATGTGTTTCTTAACATCTTACAAGGAATTAAACATATCAGATGATTTTGCGTTGAGAATTGATATTCACAAAAAAGCACAATTATGCTGATTCGATCTACATCAACGAACTTTGCAGCTGATCATATGTAAGACAATTCTAGATTAATCAATGCATTAAATCTTAAGTATGCATTGATTTGTAAGTAGCTTATTTAATATGCAATATGCACGGAAACTTCCTCATTAATGTCGGAGCACGTGTTTTATTGACGTACGTTTATCTAACAGAAGTCACACGTTTTGACTACAATGCAGCTTGCCTAAGAAGGTTTAGGTTACCTCGAGATTCACATATGAAAATTCGTGCATAAGAGAAATAGTAATATTCAACTATGAAGATTCATATTTTTGTTTTACTTTTATCATGCTATCTGATAAAAGATTCCTGTTCTCAAAAGCCAGGAGACAGAGGACCAACAAGACCACCACACCCGGACGACAGCGGTTTGACAGGACCACCTCAACTTCGTAAAATTGAAGGCTAGTATTGATATAAATGATACAAGGCCAAACAAAAATAGATTTTAGCTTCTCATGCATTTTTTTATTGTCAAGCACCGATGAGGCAGGGAGGTTTCTAAATTATTGTTTGATTGGTCCATCAAGTGGATAGGGCAGCTGTCTTTTACATACTCAAACGGACATTTTATTATATTATTATCTTTATTGCAATCTTTAGAAATCATCTCCAAAGGTGCGAGTGTATCCATCAGATATTTAATCTGCAACTGATTGAAGGGGTCTAGAAGCTTATGTACATGTAAAAAAGTCAGTTGCAATGCTTAGGAAAAGGATGAAACATGGCATTTCTAAACCACCAATTTTATATTGATTGTATAACATTACCATTTTAAAAAATACAAACTGGATTCCATTGAAAATATACGAGTCAGACTGAGGTTTTACTGTCGTATTTGAATAAAAAAAGGTAGAAGTTTGAATGACTGATCTTACCAATGTAAGTAAGATTCCTATATTTCCGGTTGATAAGTAGCATTTTTATTAGAAACTTGATCTGTCTATTTATATAATTGTTAGCAAATTTGTAATTTTCTAAGAAATTCAAATTTTCTGTATGATTCCACATGTCAGTTTGTTTGTCGTTCAGGGGCACTACAATCCCTCTAGAGCTTAACAAAACAGCTTTGTGCATTGTCTTAATTCTAGCACACTCAAAAGAACTTATCTAAAACGAAACACTGTTTGCTAAAAAAAGACTTTTTAGCTAACCTGACTCAAAGGGTCATGTGAGCTATTGTCATCACTTGGCGTCCGTCCGTCATCCGTAAACTTTTTAAAACGTTAACTCCTCTAACACCATAAGTCCAATTGCAACCAAACTTGATATGGTTGTTCATTAGCATTCGGTGCTTAGAACTAATGTGGGGATTTTTGATTGGTCGTAAAACATGGCCGCAATGGCTAAAAATAGAACATAGGGGTAAAAGGCATTTTTTTGCAAATAACTCAAAAACGGCTACAGATATCAAAATTCTGGCATAGGGTAAAAGTGATCAGCACCTAAAGATCTACATACCCTGCAATTTTGAACAAAATCCAACAATCCATGTAGGAGTTATTGCCCTTTTTGTGGATTTTTTGCAAATTTTGCACCTGTTTTGCTCAATATCTTAAAAAAATATTCAAGATTTTTGAAAAAATTAAATTGCATATTGTTAAGCACATCAATATCTACAAAATATGTAATAGGGTCAACGTTGTAGGACCTTTCCTATGAGGAGTTATTACCCTTAGAACGTCAAAATTGAGCATTTAAAAAGCATTTCCTCACTACATTGAAAACGTTAACTCCTCTGACACTTTAAGTCCAATTGGAACCAAACTTAGTATTATTGTTTATTAACATTAGGTGTATAGAACTGATGAGGGGATTTTTGATTGGTTGTAAAACATGGCCGCTTTGGCTAAAAATAGAACATAAGGTTAAACTGCATTTTTTGCAAATAACTCAAAACGGGTGACAGATTTTTAGATTTTGATTGAGAACAAAAGTGATCAGCACCTTAAGATCCACCATATTGTCAGATGACCCCCTTATAAATCTAATGACCCTTTCAACGTCAAATACATTTTGCTTCACAACCTTTGCTTCAGGCACCTATGTCAGGTGAGCGATTCAGGCTCCTGGGAGCCTCTTGTTTTGAATTATCAAGTGTCAAAGTGAAACCGTCAGTGTACTAAATAATTCGATATTTATGACCATTACACCTTAAGCCATCTATATCAAGCTTAAATCATGTATTCAATACCTCAATAACTTAAAGTCCCGTGCGGGGCCCGGGTGGCGAATAGGTCCGCAGCAGAGCCTAGCTTGTCGTAAGAGGCGACTAAGGGTCTTGGGATTCTGACGTCGGGTCAGTGCTCAGCCCACAGAGCGACCAAGTGTGTACCCTAGGTGGCTGAATAGGGTGGCCCTCGTCCGCGGGGGTTGTCAGGTCTATAATACGGAAACCCTGACCGCCGACCATAGTGGGCCAACGTGTGTGGAGAGTGCCACGCTTCATGCACGTAAATGACCCCTTTGTGGACCGCCCAGTAGTGCACCACATAGGCTAAATTTTCCGCCCCTACCCACTTCTCCCCTTTTCCTGTGGTTCTTCAAAATTAACCGCTCCTTTGTTTCCCATCCCACCCCCATGTTTCATTTATCATCATCGTTTCATGTTCATTTTATCACCCTTTTCATGTTCATCGCCTGTAAATAACCTATATAGCGTTGCACGGGCGTAAAACACCAACTCACTCACTCACTCAATAACTTAAATAAATTGGAAGGGTGATAATGGATCACCTTGACCAACCCCCTCGCTCCAAAGAGAAAAAATACTGAGCAAGTGCCATTATTAATAAAATAGCGTTGAAAATTAGTTTGTAGGGCTATTACCAAAATACAAAAAGAGTGCTTTGGTGCATTTATGCTGAGTTCCCCCCTCAAATATTTTTTTAGGATCCTCATTTATTGAAATGGATTTGTCTTGGAAAAAAATATTATGGCAAACATTACAATTTGGTTTTTAGTTGAATTATTCTTAGTCAATTTTCAAGTTGCTCCACTGTAATTTCTATAGTTCCTCCATATGTTCTGTTCATCCGATAGTGCAGTGACTTAGAGTGTCAATATCAAATTTTAATCAACCACCCTGACACACGGCTGAATCATACCTCTTTGGATAGCTTAACTCTTACCCCATTCATTGGGTGGTCGTAAAAGTTAAAAATGGTGCAAAAGTCAGTGATCAGAGGTCAAAGGTCAAATTGTCAGCATGTAAATTTTCGTAAAATTTCAACGTTTATGTCCATATTTTAGTAAAGGCTTGTGATTTTGTTTAAACTTTTGAATTTTAACATACTTTGAGCAAATACCAAACGAACAGAGTAAATAATTAGGGGTCATAACTCTTTTACTGCTTGAATTATGCCCCTTTTCCTTCTAGGTGCGTTTTTTTTCAAATTTCTATGTTTATTCCGGAATTTCTGAATAATTATACGACTTTTTTCATATTCACTAATTGCAAACTATTTTTCAAAGTGTATACACATTTTTGACAACTTATAACAAGGATTTTATCAAAACCTATGAAGAACATTACATTTATAAAATACCCATGCCATGGCCTGACAGCGTGTAAATTTCTATCATCTTTACCAATCACGGTTTTGTAGCTTTTCTTATAATACGTCAAATCTAAGAAGAATAATATTAACTAAAACAAGTAGACAAGTATAAAAGTCACATAAGTTATTAAACACTCCTCCCCTCCCCAAATTACTGCACTATCAAACAATGGTCGACTATACTATACATGTATACCAGTGGTGTCCATTATATGTATAATAAAACAAAATGTAAGTGTTATTGGAGTTTTTTTTTTCAAAATGACAAAATTGTCACCAGCACTGTTAACACATGATCAGCATCCAAAGGAAATCGCAAACCAAACCAGCTCTGAAAAAAGTACAACGCAGAAGAGACCAATATCCATTTTTTTTTCAGTGAAGGGTATACGGTTTGATCAACTATCCCATGCAGATTCATAATTAAAAACCGATCATATCAAAGAAGCAGAGGTACCAATGGGGCACCCGAATGTCAAAAGTCCGAAAGGGCAGAGACAAAACCAGTAAACATCAACAAGAACGGGACACAAACAGACAACATGTAAAACATGGAAACACAAAATAACTGAATATCAATCATCAACGCGAACTCCAGATGAAATAAGAGTGAACTCAGGTGATCTGGAAGAGTAAGCAGTTCCTGCTTGCTATAGCACACCCGTCGCGTTGCAACAGTCAATTCAGCGTGTCGAATCCGGTAAAGGACGACAAAACTAAACTCTATGACAAATCAACATATGCACTCATCTGAGAGATCGAAATCCCATATTTGTCTATAAATGCATGTCTTCCGTAAAATTTCTTGAGTGAAGATAGCAATCGATGAGCTATAGATGGTTCGTAGTTTTTAGATCTTATGCACCGGCAATTCAAACAAAAACTAAGACACAACCCTGTGAAAATGCGGTGTCTTTTAAAAGCAGTGGACTTGAGCTAAGTTATTATAGCACTTAATCAAACAAAACAAACCCAAACCAAACAAACTTAAACGAAGTCGCCTGGTTTCATAAGTGTGGAACAAAAACATATGAAACTGCCAAAACCACAAGTTCAGCTACTCATATAAGTCTAATAAATGCTAAAAGATCGGATCTAGACACGCTAGGATTTGAACCTGGGGGAAACCATTTTCGTTAAAGACTTAGATCCTGAATCAGGACCATCAACTATTGGTTTAGATCTATCGATACAAGCTCGATCAGTATGACAGCTAGTGAGAAGCACCAATAGAAGATTATAAAATGTGAACTAGGTGTTCAGAAATACATAATTTATCAGTCTTACGATCATGCTATGACAGTTAGCAATAGTCTATGTGTACGATTGCTCGTTAAACCCTCTTTACTGACTGACTAATCCATGATTTTTAACTGTTATTGATATAACTATTATTTATATAACCAATTAGAGTAGGAATGGGGCACAAACGCCCCGCACTAGGCCCTAAACGAGGAGTAGAAGTCCAAAAAGTCCGGCCGAAAGTCGCTTGGGACGTAGTTTGTGATACTGAGCTCTCCTATCAAGTTTCATTGTCATTCTCATGTACGGTCTATGGAACAGCTTGATGGAAATTTTACATAAATTTTCATATCGACCCAGTCCCAACAAGAAAGTAGTTAGGTCTGAAAGTCGCTTAAGGCATACAGTCTGTCATACTTAACGGTGACCCTGCCAAATTTCAAATTATTATCAAATACGGTCTCTGGGGAAAGCTTGACAGAAATTCGTACGGACGGACATGAGCATACCTTAATGCCTCTCGCTAGAATGTCGTGGGGAGGCATCAAACTTGTCATTGTAACGAATAGTCTTTGTGCTAATATATATCTTTATCTTGGAATCACATTTTAAGGGTTTTTTCTTGCGAACCTTGATTTAAGGTTCATATGCTACAAATAAACAGTTTGCCGACTTTTCTTGTTTAATAATGGTACTCTGTTGTATATAATAATAAATATATTTACTGTACACTCGAGGTGTATCAGATTTGAACACACACAGAGACGATATATCTTTGTTTTGCTAAATGACTGTTTCCGAAATAAAATACTTTTTCCTTTATATTTATGAACAGGTTGGAAACATCTGGTGGAAATGAAATATATTTTAAACAATGTTACTAAACTACATCCTCGGAAACCCAGGGGTTCTTCATTCGCATACTCATTCATCACCCCTGGGTCCATACGTATCAATTCCATCGTTTTAGACAGCTTTACAAATTTTCCTATCAAGCATTCTGATTGGACACATATTTGTGCGTTCTTTTCCTCTGATCTTGAACTTTACTAAGTTGTAATAAAAAACAATATAAATCGTCCCTTAACAAAATTGTTAAGCGACCAATCAGAAGGCTCGACTCAGAACTGTGAAAAACGAAGGAATTTATACGTATGGACCCAGGGGTGATGAATGAGTATGCGAATGAAGAACCCCTGGGTTTCCGAGGATGCTAAACTATCATTTGATTAAAACTAAAACACAGTTTGAAACCCAATCAAAGATGTCAAATGAGCTAAATTATAGTAGCTAGATTGTTGTTTGCTTAATGTCCCATCGACAATATTGCTGCGTAATCAGGACATAAGTTGCAATATATCATTAAAAAATTAAATAAAACTAGATCAGAAGAACGTAGATAAAAATATGACGACTAGATAAATAAACAAATAAAATGAACTGTAACAAATGAACTAATTAAAAAATCAAACCAATCACAACTATTGCAAAACATAAAGATCGATACAAGAATGAGGTACTCATTAAGTAAGAACTTACAAATGGTTATTTTTATGACAATAACTTTAGTTCAGAAAAAAGACCAATTTCTTTTAAAAATGATGAAATGCATCGGAACAAATCTTCCATAGATGCGCAACTTATATACTTCATACGAATTGGAGCAAGATCAACACATAAAAAACATGCGTCACAGAATACCGCAAGTCACAAGATGCACATTTGGTTACTGATTTCCGAAGTGTTTAATTCGCAACCCTGTCAACAATTGAATTTCCATGTTCAAGATTGTAATCGATGCAAATAGGCACGACTGTTTGATTATGAATAAGTTTAGTGTGCATGCACTCATTTAACTATTGTAACCAAATAACATTGTGCATTCACATGTTTATATGTTGCTGCGGATTTACAAACCTATATAATGCTAAAAAAATTAGTTAATAACTTTGTTTACGATTAAAGGTGTATTTGTTTGTGAAATGTAAACATAATATTTTGTTAACTACGTGATTTTAAAAGTACCGCCGATGCCTCTTATCGACTCAATTTACTTTTACACTTATATTTATGTTTGCTTACAATCGAATGCAAATATGCAAATTTTCTAATCTTTTGCAACGAAAGTGCAAGAATCATAAAAACATATATGTCATGAAGGAGTTTAAAATGTACTTTATCAGAACCATCTCCGATCTTTCTTTTTTTTTTTTGGGGGGGGGGGGGGGGGGGTGGTTAAACAGTTTACAATGTGTGGATTGTGTCTTTCTGGCACATATTCCATTTTTTTTGGTTTTTAATATTTGTTTTTCGCGGCAGTCACCATTTGTTAGCAAAATTTATTGTCTGGAACTTTGTTGTCATTTGTATTTCGAACACACGTGAAGGTTAGCACTGCTGGTGGAGTTTAAATTCCCCGAGGTTAGCCCGCTCCGGCACCAACACTTTTGAGTTGGAGAATACATCAAAGCTTTGAATTATCCGTCTAAATTTCTAAATTGTCTAAACCCTAAGGTTCTTCCTACCCCAGACATAGGTTGAATATCTTAGTAATAATTTGGTTCCCCAGTTTGGTATTTTTGGTTATACTGTTCTATGCTCTTCATATTCATACAGTGTTTGGCATTTTCAATATTTTTGGTAGAGCGCCTCTGATGAGTCTTGAATAGACGAAACGCGCGTCAGGCGTAGCAAAATTTATTGTCTGGAACTTTGTTGTCATTTGTATTTCGAACACACGTGAAGGTTAGCACTGCTGGTGGAGTTTAAATTCCCCGAGGTTAGCCCGCTCCGGCACCAACACTTTTGAGTTGGAGAATACATCAAAGCTATGAATTATCCGTCTAAATTTCTAAATTGTCTAAACCCTAAGGTTCTTCCTACCCCAGACATAGGTTGAATATCTTAGTAATAATTTGGTTCCCCAGTTTGGTATTTTTGGTTATACTGTTCTATGCTCTTCATATTCATACAGTGTTTGGCATTTTCAATATTTTTGGTAGAGCGCCTCTGATGAGTCTTGAATAGACGAAACGCGCGTCAGGCGTAGCAAAATTTATTGTCTGGAACTTTGTTGTCATTTGTATTTCGAACACACGTGAAGGTTAGCACTGCTGGTGGAGTTTAAATTCCCCGAGGTTAGCCCGCTCCGGCACCAACACTTTTGAGTTGGAGAATACATCAAAGCTTTGAATTATTCGTCTAAATTTCTAAATTGTCTAAACCCTAAGGTTCTTCCTACCCCAGACATGGGTTGAATATCTTAGTAATAATTTGGTTCCCCAGTTTGGTATTTTTGGTTATACGATTCTATGCTCTTCATATTCATACAGTGTTTGGCATTTTCAATATTTTTGGTAGAGCGCCTCTGATGAGTCTTGAATAGACGAAACGCGCGTCAGGCGTAGCAAAATTTATTGTCTGGAACTTTGTTGTCATTTGTATTTTGTTGCCAAATAGCCACGAGTCAAAATCATATTTACACTATTAATTTTAATATTCTATCTATTTCTTATTGTTTGCCCTTTAACATGAAGTAATAGTTTTTATCAAGTAGCCTGTCGGTCGCATAATATTTGTATATATTTATCGTAGTTCTATGGAACTATTTTTCTAATACTGCGTAGTTAAGCAGTGAATTATAGTCTTCTGCTATATTACTACTCTATGCTCAAAGTGGTGTCAGCGCGAATATTTAAATATATCTAAGTACTTAATACTTCAATTATGCTTCTTTTATTATTATAAGTTTATGGACAACCTAAGGACAAGCTGAAATATATGTATTAAGCTATTTTTCTATATTGTACTTTTACACAGTTCCGTCCTCCCAGGAAGGACAAGCAATCATTGGTCAAATTGTGTCACGTAGTACTCAAATTTTCTATAGATAGCCAAAAGTCTTCTTGGCGGTTACTTTCAAAAGTATCTAATACGTTTTCTTCGGAAATAAGATGAGATTTGGATCTCAATAGAATAACATGGATTTTACATAGGAAATACATTTTGTAGGATTAATAAATAAATAAAATTTAGTCGCCAGAAGCTTTTTATAAGGGATTTTCGGATTTTCAATGGAAGCACAGTATAAGGCTATCTCCCATCACACCGGACACCACCCCACACACAAATCATAATGTTTTATTTATGCTGTTATGAGATTGTTACAAAGAAATATATACCATTAAACTATTGATACTTACGGAGTTTCTAAAGGAACCCTGGAACAGAACACAATAAAACCTCAAAAAAGGAATACTTGTACAACAGGCAATACAAACAAATAAACCACAATGTCTACGTTAACCATCAAGGAGTACTGTGAGACAGGCTACTCATGGGTTGCTTACAATTGGTGTCAGAAGTATCCAGGATACGAACCTGTAATTAACTGTCCGTAGCAAAAACACAAGGAAAAATTTATAGCCTGGCGTGATGGATTACTGTGCTTCCAGAAAATAGGGGAACATATAAATTATTTCAAATTAAATTATGGGATTAATAAGAAATGGCTGATGCTAGAGCAACATCACCTGACTCTGAGGTAGAATTTAACGTAAATCAAGACCAAGGACATGGGGACATTGACCACTACCATGACTCGCGGGAACACTATGACGGAGACACGGAGGATGAGGGACTGGATCAGAATGCTAACTATGGACCTAGGAGGATAAGGGATCGCTACCCAAGGGAGGATTTCATCAGGCCTATGCCTAATGCTCATAACCCTATGCATAGCATGATGCTCAGACCAGAACCATATTTTGGAAAAGATTACTGGGAGAAATATCTATCGCACTTTGAAGACTGTGTGGAGCTTGTACAATGGGACAATCGCACCAGGCTACTTTTCATAGCAGCCAGCTTAAGGGGTCAGGCAAGGACCTTCTATAAGAGCCTATCACCAGGAGAACTTACAACACGCTAGTTCAGAAGCTAGGTCAAAGATTTGGAAGTACAAAGAACCGTAATAGATGGCTATCTAAATTGGAAATGCGCAAGCGCATACCAGGAGAAAATATTGCAGAAGTAGGATTGCAGGATTGCGGAAAGTGAGTGAAACCCCACAAGCACAGGATGGGACTCTTCTTTCATGTTCAGGTAAGAACCTTTTATTTATTATTATGAGTAGGTTTTATTCAGTAAATTTATATATTTCTTTATCTTATTTTATCTTACTTAGAATTTAACAAAGCTTGGTCAGTATCATGCATTTGATATGACTAGTCAATGGGACGATGGTGCCAAAAGCTAGCTCGGTAATTTCCGAAAAGTAGTTTTTCAGCGGAAAAGACCGAATTGTGTTTAAATAAAAATATGTGTGTAAAAATAAGCAAGTGGATGAATGAGGGTTTTATCACTGTTTATGAATTTTGAATTTTATATTTTGGCATGAAAGATTATGATGTATTTTTTATAAGCCCAGAGGGTTGATTGTTTTACTTGCTCCGTGCCTATTATTTTTTTCACTCCGTAAAAGTAAACCTGTTCCGGTTTTATCGTCAGTATATTTCTGGCACATCTCAAAACATGCACAATGCCGTAGGGCTCGCATCTGCGATGCTCGCTATAATTAGACGAGGAATGAGAGCCCACCACATAGCCAATATAAACAAGCGACCTTTCAAATGACACAATGAAAACCAGTTAGTAGCCTTCAACGAAGCCACTAGTCCCTGCTCGCTGGGATTGGCCAAATGTCAAAATAAAATGCACATCATTCAAACCTTCTCAATGTTCTCACAAAAATTCAAAGAAAGACCCAATTTTTAAAACAAGATCAGAAAACACCAAACGATGAGTACAAACAGATTCCTGGCTAATGACAGGTACATATAGAATGTTGCAGGATGAAGCTTTTTTTTTGCCCAACCTCTCCCCTATCATCAATTCTTCATAGAGCGCAAACATTAACACACAATAAAAATCACTTGATTGACAATCGCACCAGGCTACTTTTCATAGCAGCCTGCTTAAGGTGTCAGGCAAGGACCTTCAAAATGGAAAGGTCCGTATGTAGTAGTTAAACGAATAGACGATATCACTTACCTGTTCAGAAGATCCAAGAAGGCACAAGCTAAAGTTTACCATATTGATAGGCTCATGCCGTATCAGGGAAGAAGTCCACCAACATGGTTCTCCAGGGAGAGGAGAGAACAGAACTGAGTTTAGGATAATGTGTACAAATATGTCAATGGTCCAAATATTTTTTTTTGTATACAGCCATTAAAAGGGGGGGCTGTAGGGAATTCTTAGGGATGCGCAACCTAGATGGGTATGGCGGGAATATCTGGCCATTATATCTGTGTGTATATTGAGGTAGTATAAGGGAAATACTACTCGAAGCAGTATTCAAGGAAAAGAAACTACCGTTATATAGTAGGGTAGAGTGTGGTAGGGCAAGGGGCCTTCGCCGTTACCCGGGATTTGGACAAGGGACACGATCAACACATTGGTGGAAATAAGTGGATAAAGGAAACCCATGAATTTGACATGACAAATAGTTAGTTAGTTAGTTATTGCTTTACTCCCAAGCAGCACGATTTCGGCTATATCCGGGAGATCAACATGAAATTGGATACAATGAACATGAAATGATGACGATGAAGTGGAAGAAATGGGGCACAAGGCCAATCGGGTAGGAGAGTTTTGACTGCCATTGGAAAAAGGAATAATGGGTAGGGACGGTAAATTTAGCCTCCTGCATGGGGATCCTACGGGTCCTACTCTTACAGAGACCTGCAGCAGGGTTCTTTAACGTGCGAGGAACG
The DNA here is from genome assembly GCA_963971305.1 of Arcuatula senhousia. Lineage (NCBI taxonomy): Eukaryota > Metazoa > Mollusca > Bivalvia > Mytilida > Mytilidae > Arcuatula > Arcuatula senhousia. The sequence goes on from OZ020308.1 coordinate 36,581,694, forward strand.
TGACATTTTTCCCAACACGGTGCACTACTATGGTTTGCGGTCAGGTTTTCCGCATTATCGCATGACGACCCCGCATCTCTCGATGTCAGGGCTGCCCCATTCAACCACCTGGGGCACACATCCCAGTCGCTTTGTGGGCAAAGCGGCCTGACCCGATGTCAGGTTTCCTTAGCGCTGCTGCGGGCCTATTCGCCACCCAGAACCCACACGGGTTATAGGCATCCTCGGAAACCCAGGGGTTCTTCTCTCGCTTACTCATGAATGAGTAAGCGAGAGAAGAATCCCTGGGTTTCCGAGGATGGGGTTATAGGATGGACCGACTTTAACTCATGGTGTCTCCGCACAGCCAAAATTGACATTTTTTCACTATTTATCTAAGGGGAAAGGAATTACAAGTACACACACACACTCGCACCCTTTTTCTTGTTGTAGTTCGTTTTGCACAATGACCTTAATATCTAAATGCACAATTTACTTTCAGAATGAACCCTGCCTCCGAAGTAAATCTGAAGTGTTGGCTCTGCCATGAGGCCTTCAAGACCAGGAGGCAGTTGACGAATCATGGGGCCGCCCAGCCCCATAGACAGCTAAGCCTGGTGTGAGGAAGAGGGAGTTTAGGAGGATGGTAAACCTTAAAGAACATGTCATGGCCAGTCATAGGAGCAAGATGGAGCTTATTCCAAGCAGCTTTTTAACTGAGAATAATGGTTTTTGGATGGCTGCTCACCCTGAAGGATATGCAAAGATAATAGAGCCCAGTAAAGAAACATCAGTGGAGACGACGAAAGCTAGAATAGAAGTTCTAGAGTTCGTTGATACGGTGAGGACATCCAGAACGAGAGATCAATGGATAGAGAGATGGAAGTGCCCAAAAGAGTTGATGTTTGGAATGACAAAAGGAGGACATAAGATGGCCTACTCTTCATTCAGGCCTACGATCTTTGAAGACTTTGAGTTAGAACAATTGACAGTAGGAGCCGGTACAATTAGTGCCATTTTTAGATTAGACATTGACCTCTCAATCCGGTATTTTGAGGAATACATCCATGACGGAGCACTGAAGGATGCAAAAGTACTGGATAACCTTACGAGAAGGATGGCGACCCTCATAGGTAAAAAGTACCTGGGATCAAGGAACTTTGAGACACCAATCACTTGAAATCAGAAGGCAACGATCATAATGGTAGTAGCCAGGAAGCTCAGACTAAAACCTGAGTATATTAAGGACCTTAAGACAAAGGATGAGTGTTTTCCTAACAAGAAGGCCAGGACACAGCCACCTTTGTCACCTCTGGCTACTCCATCAACATCAGAAATTGAGCTAGATTAGGCTCCTATGGATGAAGACGATGACCGTCCACTAAAAGAGTTTGCTAATGGAAAGAAAAAGAAGCCGAAGATGGTACAGGAAAACAAGGAGGCAAAGAAGGCGGAAAAAGCAAAGAATGAGGAGGAACAGGAGAGGAAGGAGAAGGCTAAGAGGGAACAGGAAAGGAGGGAGAAAGCCAGAATGGAACATGAGAGGACGGAAAAGTCCAGGAAGGAACAGGAAGAATGGGAGAAAAGGGAGAATGCCAGGAGGGAACAGGAGAGAAAGGAGGATGCAAGGAATGAACAAGAGGAACAGGAGAGGAGGGAGAAAACCAGGAAGGAACAGGAGAGAAAGGAGGATGCAAGGAAGGAACAGGAGAGGAAGGAGAAGGCCAGGAAGGAACAGGAAGAACAATAGAGTGAGTGAGTGAGTTGGTGTTTTACGCCCGTGCAACGCTATATAGGTTATTTACAGGCGATGAACATCAAAAGGATGATAAAATGAACATGAAATGATGATGATAAATGAAATATGGGGATGGGGTGGGAAACAAAGGACCGGTAAATTTTGAAGAACCACAGGAAAAGGGGAGAGGTGGGTAGGGTCGGAAAATTTAGCCTATGTGGTGCACTACTTCGTGGTCCACAAAGGGGTCTTTTACGTGCATGAAGTGTGGCACTCTTAACACACGTTGGCCCACTATGGTCGGCGGTCAGGGTTTTCGTATTATAGACCTGACAACCCCCGCGGACAAGGGCTACCCTATTCAGCCACCTAGGGTACACACGTGGTCGCTCTGTGGGCTGAGCACTGACCCGACGTCAGTATCCCAAGACCCTTAGTCGCCTCTTACGACAAGCTAGGCTCTGCTGTGGGCCTATTCGCCACCCGGGCCCCGCACGGGACGAACAAAAGAGTTAAGAATGGAAAAGGAAGGAGCAGGAGGAGCATACAAGGATGGAACAGGAAGAGCAAGCAAGGAAGGACCAGGAGGAGCAAGCAACGAGGGAGGACCAGGAGGCAAGGGACGATCAGAATAACTTACGGGAGGAACCCACACACAAGGAGGCATTGGCGAGGCACGTGGTGGATGGAGAAGGATTTGTTGCAACTCCTTTGGCAAAGACACCAGAAGAGAGGGCATACAATCTTCTCAGCCTAGGAGGAATGCCTCTATTCCCGAATGCCAGAAGAGAGTGGAGTACAGAAGAGGTGGTTACGTTAAATGAACGACCCTCCTTACAGTGGCCACCGAAGGGATGGGTGGAGATGACGGGTCAACAAAGAATCTTTCAGTGGGAACTTGCCAGCATGGCATTATAATTTAATTCAGCAACATCTGTCTCATCTCTGACAAGGGAAGAACTTATGACAAAGTATAACTTCTTGGCTTTGCCAGTGGCAGTCAAAACTCTCCTACCCGATTGACCTTGTGTCCCTATTTCCTCCACTTCATCATCATTTCATGTTCATTGTATCACCATTTTCATGTTCATCTCCCGGATATAGCCGAAATCGTGCTGCTTGGGAGTAAAGCAATAACTAACTAACTAACTCTTGGCTTTGCCAGGCATCAAGACTGGGATAAAGAAAGAGAACATTACCCTTGCACAATACTATCTATACAACGCCTTAAAGGACATTATAAAGAAAGGAAATCGGATCACTTTACAATTACTTAAAACCCTTGAAAATACATTGAAGCAGAACATCTCCAAAGTTAGCTACAATATTTTAGCTCCTTTGATATATTTGAATCCGCCCAATCAACGATGTCAAAGGAGCTACATTATTGTAGCTACTCCAAAGTTACAGACCTGTGCATGAAGTTAAACGACCTGGAAATCCCTCTGAAGCTGTGGAATTTCCTGAATGAATAGAAGTCAGATGATAAAGAACTTTTTAAGACATTAATTATTTTATGAATAATATCTATCAAAATCTCAGGAGAAATTTTATTATTAAGTTGGGGGAGTGTAATAATCAGGATATTTGAACTCATTTTTTTTAAAGTTTTTTATGTAGGGATTTCATATTTGTAATAATTTGTGAATGATAAGGCTTCAAAAAAATGCATATGCTTATCAGAGATTTAAAATATCATTGGGGGTTTCACATATTTGTACACATTCAGAAGTTTATGTTTTTATATTTTGTTATTGTATGAAACAAAGATTTTGACATTGCAGGTGCTTGTGCTCACAATTTTTACTTATAACTCATCATTTCTATATTTCATAGTAATTTCAATTGTCAAGTCATGATTCACAGTTAAAATAGTAATTTTTTACCCTTCCTTAAATCAAGTTGCATCAGTATAAAGCCCAAATCAAGATTTTTACATTTTTGTTGACATTTGTTTTTCGCGGCAGCCATCATTTGTTGACAAATAGCTACGAGTCAAAATCATATTTACACTATTAATTTTACATCCTCGGAAACCCAGAGGTTCTTCTCTCGCTAACTCATTCATCACCCCTGGGAAATTACGCATGAAATACTTCGTTTTTGATAGTTTTGTATCGAGCTTTCTGCTTGGTCGTGTTGCAAGTTATGGTTGACATAGTTAGGGACGACTTTTTAAGACATTAATTATTTTATGAATAATATCTATCAAAATCTCAGGAGAAATTTTATTATTAAGTTGGGGGAGTGTAATAATCAGGATATTTGAACTCATTTTTTTAAAGTTTTTTATGTAGGGATTCATATTTGTAATAATTTGTGAATGATAAGGCTTCAAAAAAATGCATATGCTTATCAGAGATTTAAAATATCATTGGGGGTTTCACATATTTGTACACATTCAGAAGTTTATGTTTTTATATTTTGTTATTGTATGAAAAAAAGTTTTTGACATTGCAGGTGCTTGTGCTCACAATTTTTACTTATAACTCATCATTTCTATATTTGATAGTAATTTCCATTGTCAAGTCATGATTCACAGTTAAAACAGTAATTGTTTACCCTTCCTTAAATCAAGTTGCATCAGTATAAAGCCCAAATCAAGATTTTTACATTTTTGTTGACATTTGTTTTTCGCGGCAGCCATCATTTGTTGACAAATAGCTACGAGTCAAAATCATATTTACACTATTAATTTTACATCCTCGGAAACCCAGGGGTTCTTCTCTCGCTAACTCATTCATCACCCCTGGGAAATTACGCATGAAATACTTCGTTTTTGATAGTTTTGTATCGAGCTTTCTGCTTGGTCTTGTTGCAAGTTATGGTTGACATAGTTAGGGACGAGTGACCGACAGGACGAGACGTCATCAATGGACTTCCTCTGTAGCGGTAAATCGGCGCGGAATAATACAGAACACGTTGAATCAACAAGACAGAAGACACGAGTTGGAATCTAATAGAAGTTGGACATCGAGCCCTGGAACCTGTTGCCCAATCCCATCACAGTCAACGATTATTATAGTTAATATTCTTCAAATGCCGCTGCACAGCAGGGCTTGATGTGATCAAAATATTGTTTTAAAGTTTTTGAATTTTGTCCCAAACGACGTTCTAGAAAAAAGTAGTTCCTTCTTGTGAAAAATACACGTGGTGTACAGTTTGATAAAAATTACGAATTTTATTAAAATATTCTAGAATAAAAATGATTTAAAGAAATTTGGAGTGAATTTTTTTTTGGAAATTGTGTAAAACTTTGTGAATTGCAATTTTCCATAAATTCAGATGTGTAAAGTGTTCATTTGCAGTTAGAAAATAAAATGTAATATCGTTTACCCGGGGTTGTCTGTACCAATGTGAATTATCGTTGAAAAATTAAAAAGAATAAAGCAAAATAAAAGTGTTTTTTAAGGGAAATTAGAAAACTTTCATTCATTATTCGATTTTGTCATAGAAGTTTTAGGTTGCACTGAAAATAAAGTGTTGATTTTCAATAATTTTGGATTTCCATAACTTGTGAAAAAATCAGTGTCCAAAATGGCATACTCTGAGAAAGGTATTCACGAGCAAATAGACAAGGTGTGCATAAATTTTTGTGGTTATGATGAGTTGTTATCCATTCCCTCGGTAGGAAAAGCGACTGCTTTTCGCATATGGGAGCTACTTAAACAGGGGACATAACCCCAGAAATTTTGTCAACGATTCCCTACATTCGAATGCAGGAAGTTATTCCACATGTGGATTTTTCAACTTTGTCACAAGTTGAATTCAGTGAACAGGGCTTTACTGACGAGCTGGATGATTTTACTGATAAGTGTACCCTTGCAGGCAGTGAGGAGGAATACAGTGATGAGGAGCAAACCACAGTAAAATCCATCATAAAAAAACACAGTGAGACTTTGTTATCCCCGAGTGATTTTAGTTTTTCTCAGGTTAAGATGGATATGGGTCCACCGGAATTACCGGTTCAAGTGCCCACATCACTCAGTACAGGTGGGGACAAACCAGTGGATTCATGTAATACGGTTAACCCCGTTTACGCGGGACCAACCTTATCCAAGTCCATGAATTATGATCAACATACATCTGAAATGGGATACCAGGAACCAAGACAAGCTGGAAATAAATCGGAGAAGTGTGATTCCCAGCCAAGACATTCCTCATCTGAAAGGAAGCCTGGTATGGTTGAGTTCAGAAGTCCAGTTGACAAACCAGAACCTGCAGAGTTTGAACCTAGTATGACAAGTACTGTAGGGCCTCAACGACTACGTAAAGCAAAGCCGACCAGACTGCGCCCCATGTTGTCCCCTTCGGTGAGTAGTCAACCAGAAACAAGGAGAGTCAATCCAGGATTGATTCACAATACACAAAATGTCACTACAGTAACGCAAGCAACTGCTGCACCTTAGTCGCATAAGCCTCAAATGTCACAGGCGAAACCTCAGGTGAGAGGTTATCTGCCACCCAGTACTCAAACACACACAGTGTGGCCCCATGCAATGCCACAAGTGCAGGCGTTACCTAATCCAGCTAACGTAGGAAAAATATGCCATTTCATTCCAACCAAGTTGTGCAGCAATGACCATCTGTGCCTCCCACGTTCTATGGACAAATGTTTAACCAGCCAGGACCTACTGTTGTGCTACATACTGGATATCCAGAAAGACGGGGACCAAAGTTGCCAAGTCAAAATCTGATGTCATTGAAGTCATTACAGTTTGATGGTTCGGACAAAGGAGACGATTGGGTGTCTTTTCATGGGAAGTTTGAAATGTATGCCGATATGGCTGGACTGAGTGATTCAGAAAAACGGGCACAGCTATGTTTCGCTCTGACAGGAAGTGCAGCCAGATTTTGCCTTGGTAAGGTAAGAAGGGACAAGGATATTCCTTACAAGGAACTGGTCAAGTGTATGGCAAAGCGCTTCGATCTCAGAAAATTAACAGAAACAGTGCGAATCCAATTTCAGAGTGCCAGACAAGCGCCAGGAGAAGACTTAGACGACTGGGCGGAGAGATTGCTCTCCCTTGCAGATAAAGCCTGCCCAGAGTTGCCAGAGGACTATGTGGCAAGTGAAGTGATAACTAAACTGTGTCAAGGATGTACCGACCGACAAGCTGGCATGGTTGCGTCATCTTTTAGACCAAAAACAGGCTCCCAGGAGCCTAAATCGCTCACCTGGTCTTGATGTCAACCCTATATTTTGTAGAGCTAAATGAGCTGAACATTTAAGCAAGCAACAGTTTTTTCTTTATTTACTATAGTTTTCATTCTATAGGCCAAAAATACGAAAAACCATTATTTTAGGGGCCGTAACCCCTATAAGGAGTCATCTGACAACTTCGACCCTATGGAAACTTTTATAGAGCTTAATGCACTAAACATTTAAGCAAGCAACAGCTTTTCCCTATCTGCTATAGTATTCATTCTAAAGGCCAAAAACATGAAAAAGGTTATTTATGGGGCTGTAACCCCTATTAGGAGTCATCTGACAACTTCTCTCTTATTAAGACTTTGGTAGAGCTAAATAAACTGAACATTTAAGCAAGCAACAGCTTTTCTCTATCTGCTATAGTTTTCATTCTATAGGCCAAAAACAATTTTAGGGGCCGTAACCCCTATTAAGGGTCATCTGACAACTTCGATCCTTTTTGTAGAGCTAAATGAACTGAACATTTAAGCAAGCAACAGCTTTTCTTTATCTGCTATAGTTTTCTTTCTATAGGCCAAAAAACATTATTTTAGGGGCCGTAACCCCTATAAGGGGTCATCTGACAACTTCGACCCTATGGAGACTTTTGTACAGCTAAATTAGCTGAACATTTAAGCAAGCAACAGCTTCTCTCTATCTGCAATAGTTTTCATTCCATAGGCCAAAAACATGAAAAAACATTATTTCAGGGGCCGTAACTCCTATAAGGGGTCATCTGACAACTTCGATCCTATGGAGACTTTTGTAGAGCTAAATGAGCTGAACATTTAAGCAAGCAACAGCTTTTCTCTATCTGCAATAGTTTTCATACTAGGGCAAAAACATAAAAAAACTATTTTTCACCTTTAAGGGGCTGTTACCTCTATAAGGGGTCATCTGACAACTTCGACCCTATGGAGACTTTTGTAGAGCTAAATGAGCTGAACATTTAAGCAAGCAAAAGCTTTTCTCTATCTGCAATAGTTTTCATACTATAGGGCAAAAACATAAAAAACCTATTTTTCACCATTAAGGGGCTGTAACCCCTATAAGGGGTCATCTGACAACTTGGACCAAATGGAGACTTTTGTAGAACTTTTGATGCTGAAGCAATAGGGTGCATCAGATTTCATCTATCTCTTATACTTTTTGATTTACAAGCCAAAAACAGTAGTCTGACCCCCCTGGTCTATTTTTAGCAACGGCGGCCATATTTTTCGACAAATCAAAAATCCCCACAGCAGTTCTGTGGGGGATACCCTAAAGTACCACCAGACCAAATTTGGTTTGAATCTGTGCAGCGGTTTCAGGGGAGAAGAAGTTTAAAGAAAAGTCAATGACGACGACGGACGCCAAGTGATGGCAATAGCTCACATGGCCTTTGGCAAGGTGAGCTAAAAACCGTGGACGATGCACTTAAAAGGATTAAGTGGCACCAATACAATGATAAGGCAGTGTACGGTGGTGTGCGTACCCGTGTACAGCGGGATTTTGAAACCACATATGATTCTGATGAAAACATAGTTGTAAACAATGTTCGACCAGAAACCAGTGAACTTCTTAAAAGTATGGACAAATTGAACGCAAGTGTTGACCAGAATATGAAAAGCAATCAGTCGGATATAGGACAAGTGCAAGAGAAATTTGATAAAAACCTTCAAGATGTCAAAGCGGATATGGCTGGCATGCAGAAAAAGTGGCAAAACGAGCTGAAACAAATGAAATAGTCCATGGATAATAAGTCGAAGTTCAGTAAAGACAACTCAGGAAGAGAGTATAAACCACAAAGAGGAGGCGGCAGAAGTAGACGCCCAATAGAATGTTACAATTGTCATGAAGTAGGCCATGTTGCAAAAATGTGTCCACAAGAGAGTCTTTAAACGACAAAGGGTCGGAACAGAAGTAGGCGTTGTTCCGTCCCGCACTGTTAATCGTCTAAATAAGGAAGACTTGAAAGTAAAATTTTGCGATGTTGCTACAGAAACAGAAACAACAGTGCGGGGGAGTGTGACCCAGAGTGGAAATAAAACTGACATTAAGAATGAAGAAATCAGAAAGGGGAACATTTTTAAGGATCAAAATTCAGAGGAACAAGCAAGTGACTTATTAACAACCAATTCAGATAGTGAGGCGGTTTTGATGGAAACAGTGGAGTCAGACAAGGCTGACCTGAATGCACTACCTATTAACGTAAGTAAGGAGCATAAGAAAAGGACCAGCAAACAAGCCTCAGTGGTTCCACCGAATAACCCCGTAGCTTGACCAAGGTTTGTGTGAAGTTGAATGCCTATTGACTGACAATTCTGGTATAGAAATAGGGTCATCCTTGTTGAGGGTAAATGTTGAGGTTGAGGGGGCCCCTATCAAAGCCGTAGTGGATTGTGCTGCTTCAGTAACTATCATATAGGATAGAGTATACGATTCCTTCAAGGCGAAGACCATATTACGTGAGGGTGTCATGAATGCCGCCGGCCGGGGCATGAAAATGAGGACATTTGTTGTTGGTCCGGTGAAGTTAGGTTCGAAAGTGTATTCGACAGAGGTATACGTTGCCCCTACTCAGGAGGATATGTTGTTGGGACTGAAGTTCATGTTATCAAAAAAGACTGTCACTGATTTGTCCATGTTAGTGTTTACCATTGAGGGTGAAACTTTAAGAGATTTTAGTTGGTCCTGCTAAATCTATTCCCACCGTGTCTTTTGTAACTTTTGAAAGGCAAAATGTTCTTCCACCTAATTCTATGCTACATGTAATTGTGCAGCTCGATGAGAAGATAAAGAATTATGTGGTTGAACCGTGTAATGAAAAAAATCCAGTTTTAGTTCCACGATGTCTATACCAAGATCAAGTCAAACCAAGTATTTGTTTGGAAAACGCCAGTGACAGGTACTTTACCTTGAAAAAGAACACAGTGATAGCCAAAGCAGAAGTGGTCGAAAAAGTTGAGGCAGAAACATGTGTGAATGAAGTGAGAGTGGACTCCAAGGAAATACAAGGCACTTTGCCCGATTACTTACAGCCTTTACTTGAAAAATCCAGTGAGAATTTAACATCAGAGCAGAAAAAGCGATTGGAAACACTGCTTGGGGAATACGTTGATATATTTTCGCAAGATGAATATGACTTGGGTTTATTCAAAGGAGTGGAGCATACAATAGAGACTGGGAATTCTTCGCCAATTAAACAACGTATGCGAAGAACACCCACACAATTTGTTGGCGAAGAGGAACAACATCTAGAAAAAATGGCAAAAGCCGATGTGATGGAAAAAGTGTTTCGGAATGGGCATCACCTCCTGTTCTCATTCAAAAATCTGACGGTAGGGTTAGATACGCGATTGATTACCGCAAGTTGAATTCGGTGACCAAAAAAGATGTCTACCCTCTACCGCTCATAGAGGAATGTCTAGATACACTTTCAGGGAACGATTGGTTTTCGAAGTTGGATGCCAATAGTGCATACTGGCAGAAAGAGGTCAAGGAGGAGGATCGTCCAAAGACAGCATTTATCACACGGTATGGACTTTTCCAATTCAAGCGTATGAGTTTTGGGCTTTGAAATGCTCCGGCAACCTATGCCAGGGCAATGGATCTTTTGTTACGTGGGCTAACCTGGCAAATTGTATTGTGTTTCCTGGATGATATACTGGTCATGGGGAAAACCTAGCCAACTTAAGATCTGTTTTTAGCTCACCTTGCCGAAGGCAATGTGAGCTTTTGTCATCACTTGGCGTCCGTCGTCCGTCGTCTGTCGTCCGTCGTTCAACTTTTCAAAAATCTTCTTCTCTGAAACCGCTTGGAGTTATACCCCTTGGATTGTAAAAATTGACCATTTTCACAGTTTTTGTTCAACTTTTCAAAAATCTTCTCCTCTGAAACTGCTTAGTCAAATGAAATGAAACTTGGTAGGGTTGTTCAGTAGTATGTGGTCTACAAAATTATCGTTCGAAATTTCGATTCGACAAAAAACATGGCCACCATGGCTAAAAATAGAACATAAGGGTAAGTAGCAGTGTTTTGCAAATTACTCAAAAATGGTAACAGATATTAAAATTCTATTTGGATAATAATGATCAGCACATAAAGATCTACCTGCCCTGAAGTTTTGAAGAAGATCTTACAATGGTTGTAGGAGTTATTGCCCTTTTTCTTGTTTTTTTTTTCTTCAAATTTTGCTCTTTTAAGACTTATATCTTGAAAACAATACAAGATATTTGAAAAATTTAAATTGCAAATGGTTAAGCACATAAAGATCTAAAAATTATGTAATGGGGTCAAAGTTGTAAGACCTTTCTTGATAGGAGTTGTTTCCCTTAGAACATTAAAATTGATAATTCCACAGAGTAGCAATCCTTTGTTAAAATATCCAGCATATAAGTATCATCGAATACAAGGTGAGCGATTCAGGCTCCTGGGAGCCTCTAGTTTGAGAGATTCCGTGAATACGGAGTAAAACTTAAACCCAAGAAATGTGAGCTGTGCAAAGCAGAGGTGAGTTTCCTTGGCAGAACGGTTAACAAAACAGGCATGGCCATTGGGGAGGAATATGTCGAAGCAATTAAGAGATGGAAAGCTCCAGAAAATACGAAAGAAGTGGAACAATTCCTCGGCTTTGTCAATTACCATCGGACATTTATTCGTAATTACTCCAAAATTGCATTTCCATTGACTCAACTTACTGGGAAGAAACCATTCAATTGGGGTGCAGAACAACAAGAAGCCTATGAATGTCTGAAAAGTGCCTTGCAGAGTACACCATTACTGACTTTACCCAATGGCAAAGATAAGTTTATTTTGGACACAGACGCGTCAGATGTAGCAATTGGTGCCGAGCTCATACAAGTCCAAGATGGTATTGAACAAGTGGTTGCCTATGGTAGTTTGAGTTTGGCGCCAGCACAACAGCGGTACTGTACGACCCGAAAAGAATTGCTTTCCATTGTGCGGTTTACGCAACATTTCTTGGTGCTGACCGACCACAATAGCTTAAGGTGGCTAATGAATTTTAAGCACCCACAAGGACAATTTGCCCGGTGGCTAGAGGTGTTAAGCCAATACCATATGAAGATTCAGCATCGCCCTGGGAGGAATCATGTGAATGCAGACACTTTGTCAAGGTATTCAGTCGAAAAGCCGTGCCCAGAGATGTCAATCTTTGTAAAACCCGAAAATCTTTCTTGTGGCGGTTGTTAACATTGTGTTAGAGTTCATGAGCAATGGCAGGATTTCATCAAGATAAACAATGTGATATCATTGGCGGGAAGTCAATAAATTCAGAGATCTCAGCTAGAACCAGTAGAGACACAAATCCTAGGGACAGAGCCTGTTAACTCAAATGATGTTTTAGCGAATATCATTTTGATGGCTGGTGACGAGGATGTGGAATTCAGTATACCACTGATCATTTATCCACCGAACAATCCAAGGACCCAGACCTCCAGTTAATTCTGTTCTACTTAAAAAATGGATGATGCTATAGACGAAATCTGTTTATTTTTCCGAAAAACTGGTTTCTTACAAAAGACAAAGTACCACACTGCCTCAGATGATGATCTTGTCAACTTTGTAAAAAAATCTTCCGAAAAGAGATCTTTTTTTATTTAAGTCCAATTTGCTTGGTGTCACAAATGCCCTCCAAACTCTTAGACACCCATTACCAATTACCCCATCTGAAAGGGCTAAACAAGAATTGATAGAAAAAAATGACATTGAAGGAAATAAAGGAAATGACAGAATTCTTGCTAGACCTGATAAGAGATCCAATGCAATATGCCTACCACTAGCAAGTGTATAAATACGATTTAAAAGGAAAGAAAAAAGAACAGTTTATTGACTTCCTACAACAGTTAAAAGAATCCATCGAACATGATGACACTACAGGCAATGAACCAGAGTCTCAGTGAGGTATTTGGCATGCTGGACGTGCTTAAAAAAGTGAATGGGCAAAGATCCTTGACTTGTCAATTTCATGTATCTTACATGTAAATGTTATGGTCAACATCTTTAAATAAACTTATTATGTATACCGTAAATTCATAAAAATAACGTAGAATCATGAACATGATAAATAATATTCATGTATTAATCATAAACGCACATCCACCTTATTATACAAAGGACATAAGTTAAATCTTACATTGATTTTTGAAAAACGTGATGTGCACCGACCCTTTCTTTTCTCGCACTGCCTTTTTTATTAAAAAAAAATCTGTTACATGTAGCGTGATGTGGCATGGTCAACTCACTTCTATAACATTTGAACCATTGTCATTGATTATTACCAATTAGCATGATCATGATGATTAGGTTTACAATGTATGTTATTATTTTAATGCTCTATCTGCAATTGAAGGGTGGCAAATGGTGTTTTTGGTCCATTTTTTTTTCAGTCGGTCCCAAATTGCAAGATGGGGTTTAATGTCTTTGGACATGAATGAAATAGTTTTACAGTTTATAAAACTTTGTTCATGTAGACATGATGTGTACATGTATTATCAATGTATATTGTGGTTGTAGTATTAATGATAATATGGTTATCCATGTTCTACTTGGGCTGCATCCTCGGAAACCCAGGAGTTCTTCTCTCGCCTACTTGTTCATCAACGTGATGAACGAATAGGCGAGAGAAGAACCCCTGGGTTTCCGAGGATGCTTGGGCTGGGTAATTGGACGAAGATTTGTCGGATATTTTAATTAATGGAGGAGGTAAAATTGATTTCTTAAGAGAAAAGAATGTCTAATCATTCTTCATGATAATACAAAAATTAGAACAATCACAAGTCAGTTATTTTTGACAAAAAAAGTATTTAAAAAAGCTATGATCATTCTTTGCAATCTTCAACATTGTTCAAGTTCATACAGAATTTTTACTAACATGTTAAGCAGGAAGCTAAAAAAAAACTATTTGATCATGATCATGTGTTGATTAACAGTGATTAAGTAATGCTCTATGTAAGAGCCTGAAATTGTTAAAATTAGAAATGTAAAAGAGAATGATATATCAATTGTATTTATAATGTTCATGGTGTGCATAATTACATAGTAAATTAATACATGCACCCTAGAGGTCTCTTGTTCCTTGCATATTCAAAAAAATGTCAGGTCTATAGTACGGAAGCCCTGACCGGTGACCATAGTGAGCCAACATATGTAGAGAGTCCCACGCTTCATGCACGTAAAAGACCCCTTTGTGGACCGCCAAGTAGTGCACTGAATAGGCTTCATTTTTCAGCCCTACCCACCTCTCCCCTTTTCCTGTGGTTCTTCAAAAGGACCAGGGTTGATATGGGCCATTTTTGGCCCCAAAATTATTTTTATTTAAATTCAAGTAAAAATTGTGACAAGACTTAGTTAAATGTCAGTACTTTAATGTTTCATAGACAATTTAATATTTTTTACCATACTGTGACGTCAAAATTGAACAAATTGCACAAAATTGACAAAATCGGCTGTTTTTTAGCATATTTTTAATACTTTTGCTCTGCGAAGTGACCACAACACCCATGAACCACACAATCCTTTTGGTAACAAATTAAGTTGGTCCTGAAAAATATTTTCCCGAAGTATCTATTTGGTACATGGCTGTACACACTACTATTGAAAACAAAATAAGTATGAAAATAATGTAAAAACCGCTAATTTTGACCAAATGTTGAAAATCTTCCAACTTTTAATGCCATTTTCTATATATAGAATGAATGGATTAAAATAATTTTCATTGTTTATTTTGTCCCTAACCATTGCCTAAGAAAATAACACAGTGAATGTAGAAAACTAGAACTTTTAATTTTCAGCCATATTTTGATGCCAAAAACATGCCTTATCAGCCCTGGTCCTTTGCCGTTCCTTTGTTTCTCAACCCAGCCCTTATTTCATTGAGTCCCGTGCGGGGCTCGGGTGGCGAATAGGCCCGCAGCAGAGCCTAGCTTGTCGTAAGAGGCGACTAAGGGTCTTGGGATTCTGACGTCGGGTCAGTGCTCAGCCCACAGAGCGACCAAGTGTGTACCCTAGGTGGCTGAATAGGGTAGCCCTCGTCCGCGGGGGTTGTCAGGTCTATAATACGGAAACCCTGACCGCCGACCATAGTGGGCCAACGTGTGTGGAGAGTGCCACGCTTCATCGCCCAGTAGTGCACCACATAGGCTAAATTTTCCGCCCCTACCCACCTCTCCCCTTTTTCCTGTGGTTCTTCAAAATTTACCGGTCCTTTGTTTCCCACCCCATCTCCATATTTCGTTTGTCATCATCATTTCATGTTCATTTTATCATCCTTTTCATGTTCATCGCCTGTAAATAACCTATATAGCGTTGCACGGGCGTAAAACACCAACTCACTCACTCACTCACTTATTTCATTGATCATCATCACTTCATGTTCATCGCCTATAAATAACGCAAATAGCATTGCATGGGCGTAAAACACCAACTCACTCAATGATTTAAAATCACTGATGTGGTTTGCTACTGTCATTGTCAGTCATTAACATAACATGACTGACAGGGATTAGTTGATGATACATCTTCAGTCAATGTCAGTCATTTTAAATAAAGGTTAATTTCTGTTAATGACTAATGACTAACAATAACAGTAACAAACCACATCAGTGGTAAATCAAGGTAAGATTTAAAATGACTGACATGATTTGTTACAAATAACAAAATTGATCCCGTGCGGGGCCCGGGTGGCGAATAGGCCCGCAGCAGAACCTAGCTTGTCGTAAGAGGCGACTAAGGGTCTTGGGATTCTGACATCGGGTCAGTGCTCAGCCCACAGAGCTACCAAGTGTGTACCCTAGGTGGCTGAATAGGGTGGCCCTCGTCCGCGGGGGTTGTCAGGTCTATAATACGGAAACCCTGACCGCTGACCATAGTGGGCCAACGTGTGTGGAGAATGCCACGCTTCATGCACGTTAAAGACCCCTTTGTGGACTGCCAAGTAGTGCACCACATAGGCTAAATTTTCCGCCCCTACCCACCTCTCCCCTTTTCCTGTGGTTCTTCAAAATTTACCGGTCCTTTGTGTCCCATTCCATCCCCATATTTCATTTATTATCATCATTTCATGTTCATTTTATCACCCTTTTCATGTTCATCGCCTGTAAATAACCTATATAGCGTTGCACGGGCGTAAAACAACAACTCACTCACTCACTTCATGCACGTAAAAGACCCCTTTGTGGACCGCCCAGTAGTGCACCACATAGGCTAAATTTTCCGCCCCTACCCACCTCTCCCCTTTTTCCTGTGGTTCTTCAAAATTTACCGGTCCTTTGTTTCCCACCCCATCTCCATATTTCGTTTGTCATCATCATTTCATGTTCATTTTATCATCCTTTTCATGTTCATCGCCTGTAAATAACCTATATAGCGTTGCACGGGCGTAAAACACCAACTCACTCACTTATTTCATTGATCATCATCACTTCATGTTCATCGCCTATAAATAACGCAAATAGCATTGCATGGGCGTAAAACACCAACTCACTCAATGATTTAAAATCACTGATGTGGTTTGCTACTGTCATTGTCAGTCATTTACATAACATGACTGACAGGGATTAGTTGATGATACATCTTCAGTCAATGTCAGTCATTTTAAATAAAGGTTAAGTTCTGTTAATGACTAACAATAACAGTAACAAACCACATCAGTGGTAAATCAAGGTAAGATTTAAAATGACTGACATGATTTGTTACAAATAACAAAATTGACTGATATTAACTGACATCATATATTTTGAAATGCGCGCCCATAATTGTCACGTGATGTACAAACTTGAATTTATTATTAAAGATGGGCATCATGGTTCTTTTTTCTTGTCCTTCGATTCAAATTATAAATTAATTTAATTAATTAATTTGTTTTATAAAAACAAAGGAAAAAAAGAAATTTCATAAAAATCGGAGTCATTCGAGGTAATCCAGGTACAATTATTCGTCACGTGACATACCCACACCTGAACAAGAAAGATGATGCTGGCCATGCTTTTTTTCGTTGTCCTCGTTTATTCCTTACCACTATCAACTACCTTTGATGTAAATAAGTGCCTATGAGTTGGACTGCAGAGATAACAATGTACAGATGTTTACGGGGGAGGTGAGTGAGTTGGTGTTTTACGCCCGTGCAACGCTATATAGGTTATTTATAGGCGATGAACATGAAAAGGATGATAAAATGGACATGAAATGATGATGATAAATGAAATATGGGGGTGGGGAGGGACACAAAGGACCAGTAAATTTTGAAGAACCACAGGAAAAAGGGAGAGGTGGGTAGGGACGGAAAATTTAGCCTATGTAGTGCACTACTGGGCGGTCCACAAAGGGGTCTTTTACGTGCATGAAGCGTGGCACTCTCCACACACGTTGGCCCACTATGGTCGGCGGTCAGGGTTTCCGTATTATAGACCTGACAACCCCCGCCGACGAGGGCTACCCTATTCAGCCACCTAGGGTACACACTTGGTTGCTCTGTGGGCTGAGCACTGACCCGACGTCAGAATCCCAAGACCCTTAGTCGCTTACGGGGGAGGTGCCAGATGATATATTACTGATCATGTTTGACACCATTGACGACGTGATACAAAGTAAAAGATGTCAGATCAACAAACCCAGGAACGGTTTGTTTCTAGCATATGCCCAGAACTGAAGAAATTGCCACATGGAAGCAATTATAGCTGATGTTGACTTGCTTTTGTGTATTCAAATTTATAAAAAAATTGTCACGTGACCATTGTGTATACTTGTTCAGTTCGTTTTTATTTTTTTACATGTCGGAATATTATTTGATGTTTTCCTACCTCGATTTTTTTTCTACCTACTAGATTCACTTGTATATTTCCGGTTATTGAAAAAGACAAAACAATTCTTTGCTTAGGACAGTATATTTCCGGTTATTGAAAAAGACAAAACAATTGTTTGCTTAGGACAGGCACATTAAAAACTTGGACATCAAATTATGTATATAATATTGACTCAAGAAAAAAAATGAACTTGCACAACACAAACAAAAATGTGACAAAAATTTAAAACTGAAAAGAACCAGCTAAGAACAAACAAAAACTTCTGACGAATGATCACGGCACAACAAAACCAAAGATAGGTAGAGAGAAAAGAAAATGTTTTAAACAGTTTTAAAGAATTAATAAGAACAGTAACAAAATGGTATAAAACTGTACAGTTTACATACGTATTGTTACAAACCAAATAATTATAACGATTCTGCATTTGTCATTGCAGGGTGTAGAAACTGTCTCAAGCTTACACAAAGCCAAGAATGTCCGCTATGACAGCAGTGATTCTGTTTGGGATATGCAGACAGCTCTCGCCAAAGTAGTTGATGAGGAAATTATAGAAGACCTCAAGCCAACACATATCTTTTCAATTATGTTGGACGAGTCCACAGACAGAGGCACAGAAAAAACGACAGTGATACTAGATTTTTGTCAGTTGTTGAATTGAGTAGTGGTACTGCTGATGGTATATTTGAAGCCGTAAAAGAGCTTTTTATTGAATATGAGCTAGATTTTTCTAAGTGTATTTCTATTTCAACTGATGGTGCCAGTGTTGTGACTGGTATACGCTCAGGTGTAACCACATGGTTTTCTGACCGGAACCCTTTATCATTAAGGTTCATTGCATTACCCACAGGTTGGCCCTTGCTGCATCTTAGGCAGCAAACTCTATTCCATTCTTAAAGTATCAAGGTGCCATCAATGAGGTCTACTAGTATTATCATTATTCTTGTAAGCACACTGCTGAGCTCAAGGCTATGGCCCTCATCTTTGATAAGGTTGAGAAGAAATTCCAAGAGGTTTTCAGTACACGGTGGTTGATTGATTGATTGATTGTTGGTTGCTTTATGTCCCGTCGGCGATATTGCAGCCATCATCGGGACATAAACAAGTTGATATAATTATGTTAATAACATGTTAATATAAAACAAAGTCAAAAGACCGTAGATAAAACAAAAAGTATGCTAGGAAAATAAATAGATAAAATAATCATTAAAAAATAACACACTAAAACAATAAAACCATTTAAAGCAATAGGAAAACAAAGAACTTAACAAAATAAGCTAAATATTATGACAACAAATTAACTTTCAAATGGTGATAACAAAAACTATAATTTTGAATACTGACCGATTTCTTTTAAAAAGGATAAAATGGCATCGGCTGTGGTGCCGCTAAACAAATCGTGGATGGATGCACAGTTAAAATACTTCATGCGAATTGGAGCAAGATCAACACAGTCGAGGAGAACATGCCTCAAGGAATACCGTGCGTCACAAGGGATACACATCGGGACCTCCTTCTCTTGTGTCATCAGGTAGCCATGGGTGACTCTAGAATGTCCTATACGACATCTAGTGATGACTACCTGGTCTCGACGGCATCGGAATGAAGCATGATTCTCCCCAAGCTGTGGCTTAAGCTCATGAAGTTTGTTGTGCTCAGCGGCAGCCCAAACCTCGTCCCATAAACTTTGGACATATACTTGGATTGTATTTCTACAATCCGAATAAGGAATAAAACAATTGGACACTGGTTTACGGAGGGCTTCCTTTGCAACCCTGTCCACAACTGAATTCCCATGAATACCAGTGTGACTGGGTACCCATAGGAAAATCAATTCTAAGCCACCTCTGATCAATTGATGAACCATATAAACAATTTTAGAATTTGCAGTTCTGAATTGCCAAAAGACAAGAAAGAGAATCGGAACAGATAAAGAATTGAGCGTGCTCAAAAGCATCAATCAATTTGAGTGCTAAAATAATGGCTCTCGCTTCAGCTGTAAAAATGGAAGCAGCAGACGGGAGTCGTTTTGTTGACGTGCTATTCCCTGAGACAGCAGCAGCAGCAACACTGTCACCATCTTTAGAGCCATCTGTATAAACTGTTAGAAACCCAGGATATCTAGATTTAATTTCGGAATAATCTTGTTGAATAAGCATGTGATTTGTTTCAGATTTTTAGCTCACCTGACCCGAAGGGTCATGTGAGCTATTGTCATCGTTAAGCGTCCGTCGTCCGTCCGTTAACTTTTCCTCAAAGATCTTCTTCTCTGAAACCACTGAAGGGATTGCATTGATATTTGGTATACATGATCTTTAGGATGTCCTCTACCAAGTTTGTGAATTATATACATGTCGACCAACCAAGATGGCCGCCGTTGCTAAAAATAGAACAGGGGGGTCAGACCATTGTTTTTGGCTTATAACTCAAAAAGTATAAAAGATAGAGAAAATCCGAAGCAACCTTCCTTGTTCAGCATCAAAAGCTCTACGAATCTCTCCATTGAGTCGAAATTGTGAAACAACTCCTTATAGGAGTTATTGCCCTTTAATCATCAAATTTGACCATTTTTGCAGTTTTTGGACAATATCTTGAAAACCGTTAGAGCTAGAGGAAAAGTTAGCATTGCAGAATTGTTTAGCTCATTGAGATCTACAAAAATGAGTTCAGGGTCTAAATTGTCAGATCAGCCGTTTAAGAGTTATTCCCCTTAAACTGTTTTTTCCATGAATTTACACTGATTTTCAAAAATCTTCTTCTCTAAAACTACTGAAGGGATTGCATTGATACTTGGTATACATGATCTTTAGGATGTCCTCTACCAAGTTTGTGAATTATATACATGTCGACCAGCCAACATGGCAGCCGTTGCTAAAAATAGAATAGGGGGGTCAGACCATTGTTTTTGGCTTATAACTCAAAAAGTATAAAAGATAGAGAAAATCCGAAGCAACCTTCCTTGTTCAGCATCGAAAGCTCTTTGAATCTCTCCATTGAGTCGAAGTTGTGAAACGACTCCTTATAGGAGTTATTGCCCTTTAATCATCAAATTTGACCATTTTTGCAGTTTTTGGACAATATCTTGAAAACCGTTAGAGCTAGAGGAAAAGGTAGCATTGCAAAATTGTTGAGCTCATTGAGATCTACAAAAATGATATCAGGGTCTAAATTGTCAGATCAGCGGTTTAAGAGTTATTCCCCTTTAACTGTTTTTTCCATGAATTTACACTGATTTTCAAAAATCTTCTCTAAAACAACTGAAGGGATTGCATTGATACTTGGTATACATGATCTTTAGGATGTCCTCTACCAAGTTTGTGAATTATATACATGTTGACCAACCAACATGGCTGCCGTTGCTAAAAATAGAACAGGGGGGTTAGACCATTGTTTTTGGCTTATAACTCAAAAAGTATAAGAGATAAAGAAAATCGGAAGCAATTTTTTTTGTTCAGCATCAAAAGGTCCTTACAGTAGTTATTGCCCTTTAACTGTTTTTTTCTATTAATTTAAACTGATTTCCAAAAATCTTCTCTGAAACCACTGAAAGGATTGTTTTGCAACTTTGTATACTTGAAAGTTTGTGAAATTTATTCAAACTTTGGCATAAGAGATCAGGTGAGCGATTCAGGCTCCTGGGAGCCTCTAGTTTATGTTTACGAAGATCAAAAATAAATTTAGGCTTTAAAAGTTCCCAGGGTGGAACTTTCAAAGGCTTGACAGGTTTTATAGTTTCTAAATTAAGTTGAAGATTAGTCAGGTGAGGTTCGATACGAATACCAAAAGGAGGAGTTTTGTTTTCATGTTTTTCATACATATTCCTGAGAGGTGGATTGAAAACACAATCGTGGGCAGGGTTGCTAGGAAAGGCTTTTAATTTGGTGGCATATTGCAAACCGAGTTTAATTCTGCGATGCTTCAGGGATGGCTCATTTGCCTCTGCATACAGGCTCTCAACGGGAGAGGTCCTGTATGCACCGAGGCAAAGTCGCAATCCCTGATGATGAACAGCGTCTAAAATTTGTAAATAAGATTTTTTCGCAGACCCATAAATTATTGAACCATAATCCAATTTCCATCTAACAATAGACCTATACAAATTTAAAAGAACTGATTTATCAGCTCCCCAGTCGGTACTAGAAACAACTTTTAAAACATCAAGAGCCTTTAGGCATCTTGATTTTAACATTTTGATATGGGGTAGAAAGGAGAGTTTTCTATCAAAAAGAACGCCAAGAAATTTTGATTCTTCAACTATCTTAATTTTTTTGCCATACAAAAAGAGATCTGGGTCGGGATGAAGTTTTCTTTTCTTACAAAAATGCATAGCAACAGTTTTGCTTTCTGAAAACATTTTCGGAAGCCCATTTTTCAATCCGTTTTAGGCACAGCTGTAATTGCCTTTCAATGGTATTCATGTTTTTTGCACTGTAGCATATTAAAAAGTCATCAACATATAAAGAACCTTCAATATTGTTTTGAAGGACTTTGGCAATGCTATTTATCTTTATACTTAAGAGAGTGACAGAAAGAATGCTACCCTGAGGTACACCCATTTCTTGGTCAAACTCTTCAGAAAAAGTTTTATTTACATTAAAGTGTCTGTCAGAAAGAAAGTCGGCCAAGAAAGTTGGTAACCTTCCTTTCAACCCCATATCAGAAATGTCCTTTAAAATACCATACTTCCATGTGGTGTCATAAGCTTTTTCGAGATCGAAAAAGATAGACACCACATGTTCGTTCTTCGCAAATGCATTTCTAAGAAAAGACTCAAAACGGACCAAATGATCAAGCGTGCTCCTGCCTTGGCGAAATCCACACTGGATATTCGAAATGAGTCCATTGGACTCAAGGAGCCAAACGAGCCGATCGTTGATCATGCGTTCTAGAGTCTTACAGACGCAGCTTGTCAAGGCTATCGGACGATAGTTGGAAGCATCTGTGTGATCCTTCCCCGGCTTGGGGATAGGAACGACAGTGGCAAGCTTCCATATTTCAGGCAATTTTCCGTTTATCCATATATCATTCATTAAATTTAGAAGAGTCTTCATCGATATTTCAGGAAGATGTTTTTAAAGTTGATAGTGGATGCTATCAGGGCCACATGCAGTGTCATGGGCTTTACTTAAGGAAGTTTTAAGCTCATCTAAAGAGAAAGGAGAATTATAGCTCTCCGAATTGTCGGAGTTAAAGTTCAATTTCGTTTTTTCAGCTGTACGTTTTAATTTTTGGAAGTCAGGTTTGTAATTAGATGAAGATGAATGTTTGGCAAAAGTCTCAGCTAGTTTGTTGGCAATGTCCTTTTCAGATGTTAAAGTGGAATTGCCAACGTTCAGATGTTTTACCGAGGATTTAGAGTTTTTACCTTTTAGTTTTTGTATGAAATTCCAAATTTTATTCATGGGAGTTCGTGAAATTAAACCAGATACAAAATTTCGCCAGGATGTTCTTCTAGATTGTCGACAAGTTCGTCTAGCCTTCGCCCGAAAAATTCTAAAATTACTCACGTTTTCTTTTGTTTGATGTTTGCCAAATTGTTTTTGAGCTTTATTTCTATCGTCGATAGCCTTGTCACACTCGTCTGTGAACCAAGGTTTATTGAGTTTTTTAGGAGTTGCCGAGGTCTTAGGAATGGTTTCATCAGCTATAGACATAAGAGTTTGATTAAATGTTGTTATTGGTTCTTGGTCCTGATCAAAAAGTTCTGGTCTTAATTTTTCCGAACAAAGTATTGAACATTTTTGCCAATCGGCCTTCTCTAACTTATAGCGAGGAATTCTTTGTTCAGTGAGTGAGTGAGTGAGTTGGTGTTTTACGCCCGTGCAACGCTATATAGGTTATTTACAGGCGATGAACATGAAAAGGATGATAAAATGAACATGAAATGATGATGATAAATGAAATATGGGGATGGGGTGGGAAACAAAGGACCGGTAAATTTTGAAGAACCACAGGAAAAAGGGGATAGGTGGGTAGGGTCGGAAAATTTAGCCTATGTGGTGCACTACTGGGCGGTCCACAAAGGGGTCTTTTACGTGCATGAAGCGTGGCACTCTCCACACACGTTGGCCCACTATGGTCGGCGGTCAGGGTTTCCGTACTATAGACCTGACAACCCCCGCGGACGAGGGCTACCCTATTCAGCCACCTAGGGTACACACTTGGTCGCTCTGTGGGCTGAGCACCGACCCGACGTCGGAATCCCAAGACCCTTAGTCGCCTCTTACGACAAGCTAGGCTCTGCTGCGGGCCTATTCGCCACCCGGGCCCCGCACGGGACAATTCTTTGTTCAGGTTCACCAAAAAGATCTTTTAATATAATAGGAAAGTGATCGAACACACGTGAAGGTTAGCACTGCTGGTGGAGTTTTAATTCCCCTAGGTTAGCCCGCTCCGGCACCAACACTTTTGAGTTGGAGAATACATCAAAGCTTTAAATTATCCGTCTAAATTTCAAAATTGTCTAAACCCTAAGGTTCTTCCTACACCAGACATAGGTTGAATATCTTAGTAATAATTTGGTTCCACAGTTTGGTATTTTTGGTTTTATTGTTCTATGCTCTTCATATTCATATAGTGTTTGGCATTTTCAATATTTTTGGTAGAGGGCCTCTGATGAGTCTTGAATAGACGAAACGCGCGTCAGGCGTAGCAAAATTTATTGTCTGGAACTTTGTTGTCATTTGTATTTCGAACACACGTGAAGGTTAGCAATGCTGGTGGAGTTTTAATTCCCCGAGGTTAGCCCGCTCCGGCACCAACACTTTTGAGTTGGAGAATACATCAAAGCTTTAAATTATCCGTCTAAATTTCAAAATTGTCTAAACCCTAAGGTTCTTCCTACACCAGACATAGGTTGAATATCTTAGTAATAAATTGGGTCCACAGTTTGGTATTTTTGGTTTTATTGTTCTATGCTCTTCATATTCATATAGTGTTTGGCATTTTCAATATTTTTGGTAGAGGGCCTCTGATGAGTCTTGAATAGACGAAACGCGCGTCAGGCGTAGCAAAATTTATTGTCTGGAACTTTGTTGTCATTTGTATTTCGAACACACGTGAAGGTTAGCACTGCTGGTGGAGTTTTAATTCCCCGAGGTTAGCCCGCTCCGGCACCAACACTTTTGAGTTAGAGAATACATCAAAGCTTTAAATTATCCGTCTAAATTTCAAAATTGTCTAAACCCTAAGGTTCTTCCTACACCAGACATAGGTTGAATATCTGAGTAATAATTTGGTTCCACAGTTTGGTATTTTTGGTTTTATTGTTCTATGCTCTTCATATTCATATAGTGTTTGGCATTTTCAATATTTTTGGTAGAGGGCCTCTGATGAGTCTTGAATAGACGAAACGCGCGTCAGGCGTAGCAAAATTTATTGTCTGGAACTTTGTTGTCATTTGTATTTCCACAGAGATCATCATGGACTTGCCATGAGAAATCTGTTAAAAGAGAAGGATCACATATTGAGAGATCAATTGATGAGTATGTTCCATTTCCAGAATGTAAAAATGTAGAAGAACCATCATTAAAGATACAAAGAGATTCTTTCGATAAAAAATCCTCAATCTTTTTACCCTTATCATTCAAGTTGGCACTGCCCCATAATGGGTTGTGGGCATTGAAGTCCCCAACTAACATGTATGGAGCAGGAAGCTGATCCGTTAAATTTTGAAGTTGTGCTAAAGTTAAGTTATCATTAGGTGGTATATAAACTGAACATAGATTTATTGTTTGATGTAATGAAACTCTAACGGCAACTGCTTGCAGATCGGTAGTTAAAGGAATCGAACTATGGAGAATACGATCCTTAACTAATATGGAGGATCCGCCAGAAGCTCGTTCTGTATTAGAAAATGTGTTATACATAGAAAAACCCTTCAAGGAAATCGTGTCAGTTTCCTTGAGGTGTGTTTCCTGAAGACAAAAGACAGTTGGATTAAAAGACTGCACTAAAAAATGTAATTCAAGAAAGTTGGCCTTAAGGCCTCGGCAATTCCATTGAATGATGGTACTCATTTTGGAGTCTGTATGGGATCAGAAAGTCTACCGAGTGATCGCCTACGTCTCTTCTGTGGAGACTGGCTCTGTGAACGGTCGACAGGTGTTTCCGATAGATCCATATCAGACTCCATGTCGTCACCAAGAGAGCCGAAACGATTATGCATATAAATTGCATCTCGTTCGGCCTTCTTTGATCTACGCATTTTAAGCGGTGACGTCTGCTGCGATGAACTCTGGCGTCTTCCTGGCTGTGAGGGTCGCTGCTGTCTATTTCCAGGTTGAGCAGCAGATGACGACCTTGAGAAAGACGATTGACTCTGTTTGGAAGAAAGAGAAATTGATGGGGGTTGAAGATTAGAAGCTTTGGTTGGAGCTCCAAATCCAGTCCAAGACGATTTTCGTGGAATTATAAACAAATCCTCATCGACCATTGAATCATTATTTGGACCTGCTGTTGACTTACGTGGTGGGGGATGATTATCACACAATTCCTTCCAAGGTCTCGCGTATTTGATATTGCTTTTTGGGATATCATCCACGAAACAGTCAGCACCAAACATCCATCCATTGGTGTTGCAAGTACGGGGCTTAATTTCACCCTCAGGCCAAGTGTACATGGTTTGCCAACCATATGTCCTAGAGGGTTTAGCAGCCTCCGCGTAAGACATGGATGGTGCTGTATCACTCGAGATAGAGACTTGACGACGAGCTTCTTGGTAGGTAATGTTCTTTTCTGCTTTAAGCTTTTGGATTTCTTTTTCACGTAGAAGAGTTGGACATTGTTTTGAAGACGAAAAATGATCACCACTGCAGTTAACACATTTTGGATTTTTCGTACAGTTGAAATCCGAGTGGCCTTCCTCAGCGCACTTTACACATTTTTCCTTCCCGTTGCAGGTGGCCTTCCCGTGGCCAAAACGTTGGCATTTAAAACAACGGAGAGGATTGGGAATAAATATGTCTACGGAGACTCTGAAAAGACCCAGATTAATGTGACTTGGTGGAGCTGCGGAATTAAATGTAATAAGGTATGTATTTAATTTAAAAATTTTGTTGTCTTCCTTTTTTGTAAACCTTTTAACATGTGAGACACCTTGTGATGAAAGTTCAGAGCATATTTCTTGCTCTGATAAATCAGCAAGGTTTCGGTCTCTATCCCGAATGATACCCTGCGAACGATTCAATGATCGATGAGCTTCAGCGGAAACTGGTACCTCTAAAATGGATGAAATTGTCAAGATGTTTTTTGCTTGTTGTTGTTTGGCACACTCTACTAGGAGGTTACCGGATCGGAGTTTCGTAACCTTGGGAACATCACCTCCGGTAACACCCTTAATTGTTTTGGCAATGACAAAGGGCGAAACCTTTGTCAAAGGACGAGTGGCATCTTTGCTTGAAAGTACAATAAACTTTGGCCAACTATCATTTGTTGTGTTTTGACGTTTTGAAGAAGCTGGTGCATCCTGATCATCACTATCACTACATGAAATATTTCGTTTATACTTTTCACTAGAACTTGTTGCTTGTTTTTTTGGGGAAGCCATGATGAGAGAAGAGAGTTTCACTGCCTTGCTCCCCGCCCGCCATGGAGCGCCAACAAGGGCGATGCTGTTATACAACGGCTCTCCTGTTGAAAGCACCAGGGTTACAAGGACAGCATACTCGCACAGAGTATTCCTTTAGGGAGACAAGCATCGTGCCGGGGGTTACCCGGCGATACAACTCTCCAGAATAACATCCACACGATTGACCCATGAGCCACCGCCTTCTGTAAAGCATAACTGACATCAAGTTATCAATTCTAATATTACGGAAAAAGAGTTTGAAATAAACGAGGTGCTTTACAGGGCTTGGCGTGACCAGCCGATTGATCAGACCGAGCCGAATCTGACCGCCTGTCTAGGAGAAGTAAGGGCCAAAGCCCACATACGTGGACCAGGATCCCGTCCTCCCCCGACACAGGTCGCAACACACGGCAAACATGTTGACCCGTTTAGTCGCTTCTTACGACAAGCTTTACGGGCGGCTGCGGGACTATTCTTTTCACACCCGGTTCCCGCACGGGGGCACGGTGGTTGTCTTTGAGGGAGCTGTTGATGCACTTCTCAGTAATTTTGACATCATGGTTGGTCGTCTTCTCTCTAATGAGGAAGGTGGTAACGTTATAGCTGGTGGCCTAGTCAAGTTCATTTCTACATATGAGTTTCTTGCTGTCTCCCATTTAGTTGCTGATGTTATGGGCATTGTCTGTCGTGTTAGTAGAGTGTTTCAGAGGAAAGATCTTACTTTCACAGTAGTTAAGGACACTCTTGAGTCAGCTTGCTCTGCTCTTCTTGGTATGAAGTCCTCTGCTGGTCCTAGGCTTGAATCCTTTCTTTCTGATGTTCCTTCTGAGGTGCAGGAGAGTGGTAATTTTCTCTTTGGTGGCAATCTGGTCAAGAACAGTTCTTCTCAGAGATCTAACTTTGACACTCTTAGGTTAAGGTTCATTGACCAGCTGGTGGCTAATCTTAAGACCAAGTTTCCTTCTCAGCAATTCTTTGAGGGCCTTTCTATCTTTGACCCCAAGTTGATCCCTACTAGTGGTAGTCAGGAGTTTCTGTCCTATGGTAAGGAGCAGGTGGACTTTCTTTGTAAGCACTTTGGGCAGGACAAGGATGGTTGGTGGTTGATATTTAAGCAAGTTCTGTCTTGGTATAAAGATTTGAGGATCAACTCTGCTATTTTTTTCTCTTCTGGCTAAGGGCTATTTCTCTGAAGACTATCCAAATGTCTCCAAGCTCCTCTCTATCTGCTTAGTTTCAACCGTCTCCTCTGTTGACTGTGAAAGTGGCTTCTCTAGGAAAAATCTTATCAGGACCTATTTTAGGAACAGACTGAAGGTTGCTTCTGTCAACATGCTACTTAAGCTCTGTCTTCACCCTTCTTCTTTCAGGACTTTCACATTTTCTAGAGCTTTCGTGTTGTGGTGTAAGGCCAAGGATAGGAGTGAGTGAGTGAGTTGGTGTTTTACGCCCGTGCAACGCTATATAGGTTATTTACAGGCGATGAACATGAAAAAGGGTGACACGATGAACATGAAACGATGATGATAAATGAAATATGGGGGTGGGATGGGAAACAAAGGACCGGTAAATTTTGAAGAACCACAGGAAAAGGGGAGAGGTGGGTAGGGGCGGAAAATTTAGCCTATGTGGTGCACTACTTGGCGGTCCACAAAGGGGTCTTTTACGTGCATGAAGCGTGGCATTCTCCACACACGTTGGCCCACTATGGTCGGCGGTCAGGGTTTCCGTATTATAGACCTGACAACCCCCGCGGACGAGGGCCACCTATTCAGCCACCTAGGGTACACACTTGGTCGCTCTGTGGGCTGAGCACTGACCCGACATCAGAATCCCAAGACCCTTAGTCGCCTCTTACGACAAGCTAGGCCCTGCTGCGGGCCTATTCGCCACCCGGGCCGCCAAGGATAGGAGGATTCTTCACTATTAGTTTGATTTCATATCTCAGTTTGTAAGTAGTTGGCTGTTGCTATCATTATATGAGAATAATTGGTGCTTTGAAATGTATATATTAGTGCTATATTAATGGTTATCAACTTTATTCTTTATGTCTTTTAAACCTGATGAGCATGCAAAACAATGTATTTTTATTAAAATAAATACACAATGTTCATGAATGTATAACTTTTATTATTATATAAAATACGTCTGTTATCTGTTAACTGTATGCTTGTTATGTGCTGTAAAAGAAATAAATTATGATATACGATGAGTTTGTTTTTATGTTATAAATGCAATATTAAATTAATGTGGTACTCTCTAAAACATGCATCTGAAAGGTCAAGTATTTCGGTCGACCGCAAAAGTGACTAAAGCCCTCAAAATCCTGGAAAAACCCTGCTTCCCCCTATTGATAATCAATTACAAAGCACAAACTAACACACAGTTAAAATCAAATCGATAGAAGTTCAATTCAACAAGAGAATATCTGAGACAAAGGGACAACAAGTAATTAACGGAACGTACAGATACTCTCTTGAGAACACTCGAAGTTTCTGACAGCTAGCTAAAAGGCATCCATCGACTGATGTAAAAAAAAAAAGCTACGCCGAGCGCAGCATGATACGACCACAACAAATTAAACCCTGTACGTTGGAGGCCCAATATGGATAGTCTATTGCTTTGGTCACATGCAGCCCATGGTGGACTTACAAAGCTTTTTGACACATGCATCCTGTGGTGGTCTTTGAAATGCATATTTGACACATTCATATATATCTAAATCAACATCAAATTGAAAAAGTCTTGTTTATTTATTCATTAATTGATATGTTCGGCTCTCTGACCCCTAATTTCTCTAAAACTGTAAGAGATATTGCAAATCTGACTGAAAAATACAGGCAAGGATTTGCACAAGAATTCCAATGAAAAAAAGATTTTGAAAATCAGACCAAAAATAAAAAGTTGAGTTTTAGGTCGTGGCCCATCTTTGCCCCCCTGTAGTAATTCAACGGTGAAATATGTACCAAAACCATTGACACATCTAGGTGACAGAATTCAATTTATTTGTGTAAAACTATTTGCTGTAACAAACATTTAAATAAGGACGGTTTTTGCCCCTTCGACCCCTAATTTCTCAAAAACAGTAAAAGATATTGCAAATCTGATTGAAAAACGCAGGCAGGGATTTTCACAAGGATTCCAATGAAAAAAAATAATTTGAAAATCGGACCTCAAATAAACAAGAGGCTCCCAAGAGCCTGAATCGATCACCTGAACTACACAGATACAGGTACATATATTTGTAGATATTATTGTGCTTAACCATATGCGATTTAAATTTATGAAATATCTTGGTTAGTTTTCAAGATATTGGGCTTAATAAGTGCAAATTTGGCAAAAATTAGGAAAAAGAACAATAACTCCCACATCAGCAGTCAGATATTTTCCGAAATTTCAGGACAGGTAAATCTTATTATGCTGATCACTTTTGATTCTTGCACAATTTTGATATCTGAAACCAGTTTTGAGTTATTAGCAAAAAAATGAAATTTGCCCCTATGTTCTATTTTTAGCCATGGTGGCCATGGTTTTTTACGAATAAAAAATCTGAACGATAGAGTTGTAGCATATAAGCTATCAAACAGTCTGCCATGTTAAGATGCAGTTGGTCTTACTGTTTCAGACAAGTCGGGGGGGAAAGTAATGAACTATGGTAAATATTGACGCTTTAAGGGCCATAACCCCTAAAAGAAATGGTTCTACAGCTTTGACCTTATTACATGAATTGTAGATCTTGATGTGCTTAATCATATGCAATTTGAATTTTTGAAATATCTTGTATAGTTTTCAAGATATAGGGCTAAATAAGTGAAAAATTTTGAAAAAATCCAGAAAAAGGGCAATAACTCCTATGTCGTTTGTTGGATCTTCCTGAAAATTTCATAGCAGGGAGATCTTGAGATGCTAATCACTTTTGTCTCCCATCATAATTTTGATATCTGTTGATCACTTTTACCCTATGCTAGAATTTTGATATCTGTTACCGTTTTTGAGTTATTTGCAAAAAACTGTAATTTGACCCCTATGTTCTATTTTAAGCCATAGAGGCCATATTTTTTGACGAATCAAAAATCCGAACGATAGAATTGTAGCATTAATGCTATTAAACAACTGTGCCAAGTTTGGTTGAAGTTGGATGTATGGTGTCAGACAAGTTAATCTTTGAAATTCAGGGTAAAAGTAATGAAAAATGTTAAATTTTGACGCTTTAAGGGCCATAACTCCTAAAAGAAATGGTTCTACAGCTTTGACCTAATTACATGAATTGTAGATCTTGATGTGCTTAATCATATGCAATTTGAATTTTTAAAATATCTTGTATAGTTTTCAAGATATAGGGCTAAATAAGTGCAAAATTTTGAAAAAATCCAGAAAAAGGGCAATAACTCCTACATCGGTTGTTGGATCATCTTGAAAGTTACAGGGCAGGTAGATCTTGAGGTGCTGATCACTTTTACCCTATGCTAGAATTTTGATATCTGTTACCGTTTTTGAGTTATTTGCAAAAAACTTCAATTTACCCCTATGTTCTATTTTTAGCCATGGCGGCCATGTTTTTCAACGAATCAAAAATCCCCACGCTAGTTTTATACTACCTATGCTAATTAAAAACTTTGCCAAATTTAAAAGCCATTGGACTTATGGTGTTAGAGGAGTTAACGTTTGAAAAATGTTAACGACGACGGACGACGAACGACGACGGACGCCAAGTGATGGCAATAGCTCACATGGACCTTTGGTACAGGTGAGCTAAAAAGTCGATTTTTGAGGTGTGGCCCCTTTTTGACCCCCTGTAGCAATGTAACGGTGCAATAAATATCAAAATCATTGACACATTTAGTTGACAGAATTTAATAAGGAATTCATTGAAAAAAGAATTTTCAAAATCGAATGAACAACAAACATTCTACAACAGTTTTGTCAATACGCCTGTTTTAACCCCTTTTGGTCCTTTTTTCTAAAACGGTAGGGGCTACAAACCCCAAATACAATACCAACCTTCCATTAGTGGTTACAAACATCATATCAAAATTTCAAAACAATTGGTCAACATTTACTCAAGTTATCGCACGGAAAGCAAATGTTCCCAGACGACAACGACGACGACATCGCCATAACATTATACGATCGCAAAATTTTGCGGTCGTATAAAAAATTAAGTATGTCGATTTTAAATCCGACACAACACGTCAAAAACAATTCATGATTTGATTATCCATCATCACACAAAACCGACACACTTGACAGCTCTAATGCTAAAAAATTACATAAGTATAAAAAGTTTAAAAAGGCAATTAACATTTTAAAGTAAGTATCAAATTATCAATATTTTTACCAAAGAAGACTAAATTCAAAGATTTTACTAAAATTTCAATTTCATAACTTTTATTCAATAAAGTTTTAAGCCAATTTTGCATTCCCAAAGGATTGTTTCTGAATTTATTTGCTTTAAAAACAACATTACCGAAGAAATCTGGATGGGATATTCCCTTAATCAAAATTCGTCGTGTACAGTTACTAGTTAATTTTCCAATAAGGTATATACATTTATGATAAAACTTAGTAAACGACTTCACAAATTTGTGGTAACGATATCCTTGTTTTAGTATTTTTTTTTGTAATACACCGGTTTTATTAATTATACTTAAATCTAGATCTAAAAATGGGCATCTATCACCGGTAAGGTAAGATTTATTCAAAGTTAATACCTTGGGATAAATTTCCGTAATAAAATTAGAAAATGTGGGATTATTTAGTGAAAGAATGTAAAAAGTTTCAATGAGATGTTGTCTGTTGGGGTATTTTTGAAGTTTCGCCATAACTTGAGATTCATAACAATACAAGAAAAGGGAAGCAATAAGTGGAGCACAATTAATTCCCATAGGGATAACAATGACAACACTAGTTTATACTTTTTTATACTTTTATGACACTGATGATATGAAACATTAGACACAATAACAATCTGACAAATAATTATGTTGCTTAAAATTATATGAGCTTTGCTCTGCCCTAAAAGCTCACATAATCAACACAAATTTTGTTGATGC
Organism: Arcuatula senhousia; assembly: GCA_963971305.1. NCBI lineage: Eukaryota > Metazoa > Mollusca > Bivalvia > Mytilida > Mytilidae > Arcuatula > Arcuatula senhousia. The sequence continues at coordinate 36,615,022 of OZ020308.1, forward strand.
GATGAGACATTGCAACCTCAAACTGGTCCAACCTTAATTGGATTTAGAAAAAATGTAAAAATACTCTCAGCTGGACCAATAGCTAAAAGGGTCCACTAATGTTTAAAAATTGAATAATTTGTTTAAAAAAATTGTATTATTCTAAAAAACGCCAAAATATGGTCCGCGGCCGGGGCGACATCATCCATAACTTATACACAAATAAAGATCTATCTATATATGTGACGTCATACCCAGCAGACTGTTAACATGAAGACATCAAAAGGTCAACGTTCATCTGCTAGGTTTTGAGAAATTGTCTGTATACCCGTATCTATAATTGTTAAGTACTGGCTGGTAAGGCCTGGTGGAAAATGACGACGAACCCATTTTGACTTTGTCATTTTGAAGGACCACATGATGATGGCCGATGGATTAGGATTTTATTTTCTGTGCACTCTGGGTTAAAGGTAAGTAGTGTATTGAAATCTCGCGAGAGAAGTCATATTTCATATAAACAAAACAACTAACGTTCGTTCGTGAGATCGCGATTTTTAATTGAGACAGTTAATGTCATTAACAACAAGAAAAGGTTTGGTTTTGCTACCGTTTGTAAATAGTGAGTGAGTTGGCGTTTTACGCCCGTGCAACGCTATATAGGTTATTTACAGGCGTTGGACATGAAAAGGATGATACAATGAACGCGGGTATGTTAATGGAGTTCCGCGATATTTTATACAAAATCGATGTTCAATGAAAGTATACTTTGAAGCGGATATTTTCGTCATAATAATTGTCAGATACAACTTTGAATAAAAATATTGAAATATCCTTTGGTTTCACTTACGTTTCTGCTATTTTTATTTTTCGGAAACATCAAGGTGTCACGTGACCGACAAAAGGGGTAACTTAATGTAAATTCGTTAAAGGCTATTTTCCAACCTTTTACACTGGACGGATTTTTTTGAAATTTGGCACAGAGTTGGAGGAAACTGCCTAGTATTTGAAAAGTTCTGGCCGGTTGCTAAAATCTGGTCGGAAATATTTTTAATATTAAATAATTTGTTGAGGAGAATGGAAAATGAGCATTTCTTTGCGAATTAATCATTACTTTTTGTTCAAAATGTATGCATTTGATTAATCGGCCAGAACTTTTTGAAAACTACATAATTTTCTGAATTCGACCATGTAGGTTTTATTTTCGAAGACTATTCCTAAAAGCTTGGAATTTTCATCTAAAGATGGCATGTAACGCCGTGATTTGTCATCGCCTTTAACGTCAAACACTCAGGTGACGTCATAAGGGAGTTAACTCAAGCCAAGGGTATTTTGTCATGTCATACAAAATAAAAAAGCGTTGTACGTTTTACCCCGGCGATTACTTGTCAAGTACTGTTTTGTTTTTAATGTCAAGTTATTAAGCATAAAATATTTGAGCGGGTGAATAAATAAAGTTATGCCAAACCTTCCTTATACAAACTTTTATGAAACCGAAACCATTGAACGTCGCCGACTTTTTCAAAATTTTGTTGAGTTTTCTTTCTTCTTTTAATTTTACGATGTCCTTTTATTAAATGTAATTGATTTTGTACAATTTAATATCTATAAGATTCCTTATTTTTTTATCCACATTTTGACAATATTCGTGTGACTTGCACCTAAAACTATGCAATAATCATGTGCCGTGCAACTAAAATGCAGGGATTTGTCTGATATATATATAAACCAAAAGAAAAAGACACATTCTTGGTATACAGTGGCAGGTATACAGTGGCAGTACATGTATGATCATTCTATGTCTGAATAGTGTTGAATCATTCAAGATTCCAATTAGAACTTCTATTTCTTTGTAAAAAAAAAACTCCCGAAAAAAAAACTGCCAAGAAGTTGCCCCAAGTCTATTTTATTTTTATAAACTGCATTTAGTTCATAATGTTTTTTTTTTAAATTACTATAGAGTTAGGCACGGACCATTTGATTTTCTGGGGGGGGGGGCTTGGAATTTTTTGAAAAAAAAATTCCCGGCCCTGATTTTTGCATCCTCGGAAACCCAGGGGTTCTTCATTCGCATACTCATTCATCAATTGATGAATGAGTATGCTAATGAAGAACCCCTGGGTTTCCGAGGATGTGATTTTTGTAAAAAAATAATAATCTGGCCAGCACCTAGTAAGTTGAAAAAAATAATCTGGTTTCAATCTTGCCAATTGAAAAAAAATAATCTTGCCAACAAAATTTCCTTGCTTAATATGTGTGTAAAAAAAAAATAATATGGCCCGCAAAGCGGGCGAAAATAATTTCCCGGCTCAAGGTAAAATCCCAGCCCCCCCCCCAGAATTCAAATGGTCCGTGCCTTATAGACAAAGAACAATTTAAGGAAAATAATCTAGTTAATTTATTGGTTAGCATATTATTATGTTTGTTAGATAAAAAATGTAAAATTTAAGTTATGTTGCCCTTACAAGCCCACATTTTTGTTTGAAGATTAAACAAGAACATAAATTGCATCATATATATATAACCATACAAATTGTATAAGTAAAGTGTATCACAGACCTTTGAATAAATGTGAGTAATTAATTGTCAAAAGTTGACTGGTTGCTTTTTGGCTGCTGAGGAAAAAAACATGATTTTTTGCAGTCATGAAAATGATGTGCCAATTTAAAATGTGGTAAATGAAAATTGCAAAATGGAATATTTACACAGTAAATGTTACATAATTTTTGAGTGTATAGTTTTAAGATGCTTGTACTATGATGAATTGAAAGGATTTATAAAATACTTTGTTACAGTGGATTGAGTAAATATGCATGCCACAAAATCTTATTAAATAAAAAAAAACTTATGGAGCATTTACAGCTTTCAACTTTTATTAGTCTTTTATCATTTTTTAATAGACTTCATTTGGCAAATAAATTGGAACTATGTGATTTTATTCTTTCTTGCACTTGAGCTGTTCACATGGTATTTTGCATTGGCACTTTGTATGTGTTTTCTTTTTCTTTGTGTGTCTAGTCAACTATTATACTTGTATGTCCAATTTGGGTCCAGACAGGGCTTTCTTCATTAATGTATTGTTCTGTTCTGTATTTATACGATATTGAGATGTGGAATAAGTGTACGCGACACAACAAACATAAACAAACAGCAATTCAAAAAATCACAACGGAAAACAGCAAGCAGTCTTCAACATGACCATAGGTCACTGCTTACCGTCTTGCATTGGCCCAAGACTTATAATACAATACAAAAGTATCAAAACCAATCCCTAAATCATCAACGAAAGACTCAATTCTTGACATAAAACAGTAAACATAGAATGACAAGGACAAACAAAGGCTTTGGCAAAGTTTCCTGGCTTAGGACAGGCACATATAAAATGTGGCGGGGTTAAACTAGTTTTTTGGATCCAACCTTCCCCCTATTGATAAGCTTGCACAAAGCTACATATAAAACACTGTAAAACTCAATCGACAAAAGTTCAATTCAACAAGAGAGAACCTAAGACAAAATACTGTACGAAAACAACAAGACAAGGAGGAACTCTCTTGAGAACACTCGAAGTTACTGACAACTAGCTAAGAAACATTTATCGATTGATGTAAAAGAATCAAATACATCAGTTCTAAATCCGACACCCCACGTACGTCAAAACAATGAATGATTAAGAGTTGTATCACCATACAGAACCGACATACTTGATCGCTGTGGTGCTTATAAATAATACAGTGGATACAAAGTGAAAATTTAACGTTTTAAAGTTACTATCAAGCTATCAATATTTCTGCCAAAACATACCAAATGCAAAGATTTTACTAAAACATTGAATTCGTATCCTTTTTTCAAAAGGTTTTTAAGCCAGTTTTTAATTTCCATAAGGTTGTTTTTGAATTTTTGTGCTTTATAAACTACATTGCTATAAAAGTCAGGATGAGATATTCCTTTAACAATCAGAAATCTACGTGTACAATCAAATTTTTCGATGAGATGTCCATATTTATGCGCAAATTTTGTAAAAGATTTGACTAATTTGTGGTAACGGTAACCTTGTTTTAGCAATTTTTCTGTAATAAAACCGTTTTTATTATTAAAATCAGACACATCACTGCAAATGCGAGCATACCTGACTAATTGTGAAATGTATACCCCGTAAGCTGGAGCTAATGGTACGTCTCCTTCAAGTGAGTGAGTGAGTTGGTATTTTACGCCCGTGCAACGCTATATAGGTTATTTACAGGCGATGAACATGAAAAGGGTGATAAAATGAACATGAAATGATGATGATAAATGAAATATGGAGATGGGGTGGGAAACAAAGGACCGGTAAATTTTGAAGAACCACAGGAAAAAGGGGAGAGGTGGGTAGGGGCGGAAAATTTAGCCTATGTGGTGCACTACTGGGCGGTCCACAAAGGGGTCTTTTACGTGCATGAAGCGTGGCACTCTCCACACACGTTGGCCCACTATGGTCGGCGGTCAGGGTTTCCGTATTATAGACCTGACAACCCCCGCGGACGAGGGCTACCCTATTCAGCCACCTAGGGTACACACTTGGTCGCTCTGTGGGCTGAGCACTGACCCGACGTCAGAATCCCAAGACCCTTAGTCGCCTCTTACGACAAGCTAGGCTCTGCTGCGGGCCTATTCGCCACCCGGGCCCCGCACGGGACCGTCTCCTTCAAGAAACGGAAAATTAACTATTGGGAATGAAAAGTCATCCCGTATTTGCCTTGATATGATGTTTTGTGGATCCATCAACAATAGAAAATATATAGAGTAACAAACAAAAGAAGTTCTTATACCACATTAATTATTTAATATTTTACTTGATATTAAATTCACCACTGAACTCGTTCCTTTACGCAACATATTAATTCATTATTTTTACTCAATCTTTTTCACATCATCCTAGGATGTTTATATAGAACAGAACAGAACAGATTTTTTAATAGACTTCATTTGGCAAATAAATTGAAACTATGTGATTTTATTCTTTCTTGCACTTGAGCTGTTCACATGGTATTTTGCATTGGCACTTTGCACTTTGCATGTGTATATTATATATTTTGTAGCTGCTCAAAACAAATTTTCATAATTTCTATAGACTTTTGTTGGAAGAATAAAGAAACACTATTTTGATGCTAGATATATCCACTTGCATTCCACATGTTTCAGTATTGTAAGAATTATATATGCACAGTCAGCATTTATTCATATCTTGAAATTGGAGATGCTGATGACTTTTATCAACTTTTAGCTTTATATGTCTCTTTGTCTGAAAGAAAAAAATATTTATACTTTACTTGCTAATACACATATATTAAACATACAATGAAGGACACAATTCACATATAAATCCACATTTAAATTAATATTTTGCAAATAAATAATGTTTTAGAAATAAATATCAGCTTACAATAATGTATTTTTTATCAACAATAATGATCAATACATGTAATAGTCTTGCAATTTCACATGTCCTAAAGTTGCAGCAATTCCACTTTAATATTATCAATCAATCAATCAATCAATCAATCAATCAGTTTATTAGATAAAGCTCATGAATTAACAATGCAATGTAATCAAAAAAGACATATGCAAGACATAAGTATAAGATGTAAACAAGATGAAATAAAACAGTTTTGTCCCAATATTTCAAGTTATAATATTATATTATATTAATTAATTCATAATATTTGACCTAATATCTGTACATATACATATTTCATATTATTTACATGTATTATCAGGTGTATTACTTATGGTTATCTTAGCAGTAATGAAAAGGATTTCATACCATAAATAAAGGTAATAACAAAACTACCGAACTTGAATGATCAATCTCATAGTCCAGAGAAAATGACAAAAACGAATCAGTCATACCGGAGAACTGGTGGATCGCAATGGTCCTGACTTGGTACAGGCATTTCTAACGAAATGGTGGGTTAAACCAGGTTTTATGGCGCCAAAACCTCCCTCTTCCATTGCGATCTTCAAGTCCATAATATATATAGTTACATAAAATAGTGTGACACTGTACAATTTGCTTAAACCATAATATATAGTTACGTAAAATAGTGTGACACTGTACAATTTTCTTGGAATTAGGTTTTATAAGTCGAACATAATAGGACATTTAGGATATGAAATTTATCATGAACAAAATACAGAAGCTTTTGTATGGAACTTTGTTGTAATTTTTATTTGAGAGAAACACAAAACCAGAAGAATTAAAGATCGCAATGGTCCTGACTTGGTACAGGCACTTCAAGAGAAGTGGTGGGTTGAACCAGGTTAAAATGAGATTTTATTAACTGTACAGGACTGTATGGACATGTCATGCATGAGTACAAAATCAAAATGTATGACCACATCCTATATTTTAACCTTTTAATTTTTTAAAATGATCAAGTTTATTACTGTCCTTTTATTTTTACTAGCTGACAGTAATGCTGAATTTTAACTTTTGGCACTACCAGCAAAAGACCTAAGACATGAGCTACAATGACATAAAGCTTATAATGTGTGTGCAAAAGCATTTCAAAAGTCAAGAAATAACACACATGTATAAAATCTGAGAAATTGGCACGAGTTTTCTTCTTTATTGTCAAAGTAATGGTAGGCTAGCGATACAATTTTATACATCATATTTCTCATGAAAATAAAACAATATTACACAAAACTAATATATAACCTGTTTGTATTTTTTCGATATTCGTAGTGGTCCAAAGTGGCATGGCAAATCATCACACTGTCAACACTGGGTCGGATTTCAGCAAGGACTAACGATTTTACGGCTACATCGTCCATGTCGTCAATAAAAGAATGTTAAAATTGTTTCCTATAATAAAATATTCAGAGCTCCGCCAACAAGGTCATCATCTTTAGAGTAGAGACGTTACAAATGACTTTTATTAAAAAAAACAGGTGCTTGTTGACATTTCAACGTCACTTACACAAAATGGACGACGTCATAACAACGTCCAAGCACTTTTTCCGATAATGATTTTCCAAATATGGTCATTGAAATACGCCCACGGCTTTTGACATATTTTATATTCTGTGAGATATAACAAATGTGTTCACTTGAAATGAAACAAAGGGTTCTTTTAGAATAAATATTAACTTTTGAATCGATGTAAGACCGAATAATGCAGATTGTGATGGAATAACACGGAAGAAAAATATCGCGTCGTCAGGGGCAACCAATACAGCTAATAAATATTCATCAGGATTGAAGAGTTATCTTTTCATGGAAAAAATTCTCGGAACTACATTAATATACCCGCGAACATGAAATGATGATGATAAATGAAATATGGGGGTGGGTAAATAAGGGGTCTCGCTAACGCGAGATGGTCCGATGCTTTCCATATTATACCATAATTTATTTTCAACAATCATATTTTAAATACCATAATTTATTTTCAACAATCATATTTTAAATCTGGTTCAATTTGGCAGACTCTTTACAATAGTGAGCTTCTCTCGCATATGATCTCATTATTTTATCTCCAGTTGCCAACTGAAAGGAATATCACATCCTGAATTTTATGGTAATGTTTTTATAAAGCTCACAAATTTAAAAGCAATTCAATAGAAATGAAAAATTGGCTTCAAAATTTATTACGGAAAGGATATGAAATGAATATCTTGGTTAAATCTTTGAATTAGTGTTTTTGGCAGAAATATTGAAAACTTGATACTTCCATAGACGTTTTTACTGTTGTCATTTTTAAGCATTATAGCGATCAAGCGTGTCCGTTTTGTGTGATGACACTTCACTAAATCATTATTGTTTGAAGTGTTATGTCGGATTTAAATCGATACGTTTGATATTTTTACATCAGTCGATTGATGATTCTCAGCTAGCTGTCAGTAACAGCGAGTGTTCTATGGAGAATTCCTTTACCGTCCTTTTGTTTGTTCTTGTTTTTTTTGTCTTAGGTTCTCTCTAGTAGAATTGGACTTTGATCGATTTGATTTTTATTGTGTGTTTAGTTTTTGTGCTTGGTCTAGGAATATTGATAGGGGGAAGGTTGTGCCCAAAAAAACTAGTTTAACCCCGCCACATATTACATGTGCCTGTCCTAAGCCAGGAATCTTTGACAAAGCTTTCGTTTGTACTTGTCCTTTTGATGTTTTCTGTTCCTTGTTTAAGAAGGGGGTCTATCTGTGACTATTTCAGGGCTGGATTTGAATTATATGCATTTTATTTAGACCATTGGCCAATAGCAGAACCGCGAGCAGTGCCAAATGGCCTCGTTTAAGGCTGCTGGCGGTTGTCCATTGTGGTTTTTCTAAATTGCCGTTAAATTGTGGGCAGTGTCACGTACACTTATTCCACATCTCATTATTTTCTATCATAACAAGATTTTGCTTTAAAACTATTTCATTTTAATAAGCTCAAAAATGTATAAAATGAACCTGATCTAAACCGAACTCCAATGGGACCGATTTTTTCAGCAGCACTTTCGCTGCATTTTGTTCATCTAACTCGTGGCCGGAAAAAAAATTCATTATAAACAGCTTTTTCAGCAAGGACTAGACTGTTCAATGCTGGTGCCTACCATGATAAGAATTGGAAGTCAGCTTAAACATAAGTACTCATTATTATCTGATTTAAACAAAATATATAAAGCATTTCGGTACAGAAACAAACATGAGGTTGGGTTGATGAGAACAATTTAGTTGCATTGTCTATGGATTTATGTCAATATAATGGGGTTTATACTTTCAATATATTCGGGATTGGTTTGGAATCATTTGTTCTTTTATGACTTATTTTAAATTGCCCCTTTTAAAATATATACCTGATGAAACTGCACTGGGTGAAGGTGAGTGAGTGAGCGAGTTGGTGTTTTACGCCTGTGCTACTTGAAAAGGATGATAAAATGAACATGAAATGATGATGATAAATGAAATATGGGATGGGTGGGAAACAAAGGACCGGTAAATTTTTGAAGAACCACAGGAAAAGGGGAGACGTGGTAAGAGGGCGGAAAATGTTTGCCTGTGGTGCACTACTTTGCAGTCCACAAAGGGGTCTTTTACATGAGATAAATATGTTAGGGTTTGACATGTCCTCTGTTTGCACAGGTTCAAATCATAATTTACCTGACTTGAAATTATTTTTCAGCAGCACTTTCGCTGCATTTTGTTCATCTAACTCGTTGCTTGAAAAAAAAAAATCATTATAAACAGCTTTTTTCAGCAAGGACTAGACTGTTCAATGCTGGTGCATACCATGATATGAATTGGAAGTCAGCTTAAACATAAGTACTCATTATTATCTGATTTAAACAAAATATATAAAGCATTTCGGTACAGAAACAAACATGAGGTTGGGTTGATGAGAACAATTTAGTTGCATTGTCTATGGATTTATGTCAATATAATGGGGTTTATACTTTCAATATATTCGGGATTGGTTTGGAATCATTTGTTCTTTTTCTTGGTTGAAAGCTGCTTACTTTTATGACTTATTTTAAATTGCCTTTTTTAAAATATATACCTGATGAAACTGCACTGTGTGAAGGTGAGTGAGTGAGCGAGTTGGTGTTTTACGCCTGTGCTACTTGAAAAAGATGATAAAATGAACATGAAATGATGATGATAAATGAAATATGGGGATGGGTGGGAAACAAAGGACCGGTAAATTTTTGAAGAACCACAGGAAAAGGGGAGACGTGGTAAGAGGGCGGAAAATGTTTGCCTGTGGTGCACTACTTTGCGGTCCACAAAGGGGTCTTTTACATGCATGAAGCGTGGCACTCCACGCACCTTGGTCCATTATGGTCGCCGGTCAGTGTTTCCGTGGGTTACCCTATTCAGCCACCTAGGGTACACATTGGGTCGCTCTGTGGGCTGAGCACTGACCCGATGTCAGGATCCCAAGACCCTTAGACGCCTTTTACGACAAGCTAGGATCTGCTGCAGGCCTTTTCGCCACCCGGGCCCCGCCCGAGACCACTGGGTGAAGGTCATCCCCGCCGGAAATCAACATAGTTCTGCTAAACACATGCGCATACTAACCCGGATATCTCCTTTATACCCGTCTTCAACCTTTTTCTTGAAAGTTCTTTGAGAGGTAAATAAGTCAGGCACCTGGGTACTAAAAATTAACGATATATAATACGGAATTAGTGTCAATAACATTTAAAAGTATACTTAGTAATCACTAATGTATTTATAAGATGTACCACATCTACAAATAAAACTGTTCATACTAAGGTTTACTAGCTTATGATTATATAACCTAGCACAGTAAGCACTTTAATTGCTTAGAGCTGTTGCAATTTTCGTTTCTTGTGTGTTTTGAACTATTTTTTTTATTGCAAGTACCCATTCATACAGTTTAACCTATGTGCGAATATTGATATGGTTCTGATTTTTGTTCTTCCTATTAAACAATATTCCTGAGCCATCAAATGGACATGTTGTTTAAGATGCACTTTGACTACCACTTTGATGCTAAATGTTCCGTTGATTCACTAAGTCTCTTCTTTTGAATATTATACCACTTTCTGGCATTTATCTCACCGATATTCCCTGCAGTGAGTATGTACGTCTTCCAAAATAGATACTTCCATGAACGATGCATCCAGTGGGTGTATCTCCTCCTTATTTTCATCATGAGACTCGTCCATTGCTAGATTAAATGTCAAAATAATTGATGCCTGACACATGTAACGTCTACAGTTTTTGAGAGAAGTGCATTGGCTTTTTTTTTTTTTTTTTTTTTTAATTGTTTAAGGAGGGAGTCTATATGTGTAACTATTTTTGGACTGGATTTGAATTAAAAGCACTTTATTGAGACCATGGGTAAATAGCAGAATGGCCTTGTTGAGGACTGCATGTCGCTGTCCATTGTGTTCTTTTCCAAATTACTGCTTGAAATGTGAATTGTGTCGCGTACACAATTTATAGAATGCAAACCAAAATAACGGTAACTTAGTAGCTTTATATAAGCATGATCTTGAGAAACCAAAAAACGATACTGGCTCAGGCGTCGCTAGAATAATAAGATCTGGATTTAACGACGATAACTCCAAAATACTCCGGTTTCGTCCAAGATTTCATATACCCAGTCTGAAAATTCAGAACTTCATTATAAAAACTTTGATTTTTAAAACAATAACATCAAACAATGATCTGAAATCGTGAAACACGTTTTAGATTTTGAAAAGCACGGTCAGTAAATGTGGAATTAAAATTGTACAACATGTAGGATCTTGATCACTGACACCCAAATTAAAAGCAATTCAACTAATTGAGCATATAAAATTAACAGTTGGGATGATTTAAATTGCAAATCTTCAAATTTTATTTACGGACTAAAATGCACTAAATGCTCGTATGTGTGGCCACAGGTCAAGTGTTAACAACGACAATTTTCCTTTCGTCTACCAATATTTCAACCAACCTGACCATTCCATTTTGTCATAAATCTCTTGTATAAGTAATATTGTAAGGCTGTTTATATATATCTGTAAAATTTGAAAGCCAGTTAAGTTTGAGAACCCTTCAGAAAAAAAACGAGTACTGATTGTGACGGCAGCCGTCACAGATGTTCCCCAAACGAACAAGATGTACCTTAAAGCAGCAAAAATACTGCCTTTTTCAGTTTTATAGAATGTGCAAATGATGTAAAAATATAGAATATACGAGTATATGTATAATGTTCATGGCATTGTCAATGATGTGTTTAAACATGCCATCTTGGATAAATTTTGGCGCCCATCTTGGATTTAGAAATTTCACGTTTTTGCATTTTACGGAAAAACTGTAAATATCTCTTTAGAACATTTAAAATATTTTTGTAGTACTTATCTAGCTCTATAATACCACTTAGTTTCAAGGTGCTCATCACTTGGGTTACTGAGATATGACAATGTCCTATATAATTAACTTTTGCTATTTATTAAAAAAACGGCCATTTAAAACAATTCGAAGTCCTTATGGACACCTCTGATGTGGAGCGTTACTCGCAACATCAAAATCTACCAGAATATTAATTTTTATCAAAATCCAAGCATTTTTAAATTTTGGCGGCCATCTTGGATTTTGAAATTTCACATTTTGCGGGAAACCGGAAATATCGCTTCAATTTTGTTTTGATATTTTAGTGAGTGAGTGAGTTGGTGTTTTACGCCCGTGCAACGCTATAGGTTATTTACAGGCGATGAACATGAAAAGGATGATAAAATGAACATGAAATGATGATGATAAATGAAATATGGGGGTGGGATGGGAAACAAAGGACCGGTAAATTTTGAAGAACCACAGGAAATAGGGGAGAGGTGGGTAGGGTTGATATTTTAGTAGTACTCATCAAGCTCTATAATCCTACCGAGTTTCAAGGTCCTGACCACCTAGGTTACCGAGATATAGCAATGTCCTATATAATGAACTTTCGGATTTAGAAATTTCACTTTAAAATTTTTGCTTTTTACGGAAAAACTATAAATATCTCTTTATTTATTAAAAAAAGCGGCCATTAAAATAATTTCGAAGTCCTTATGGACACCTTTGATGTGGAGCATTATTCGCAACATCAAAATCTACCAGAATATTAATTTTTATCAAAATCCAAGCACTTTTAAATTTTGGCGGCCATCTTGGATTTTGCCATTTTACATTTTCGCATTTTGCGGAAAAACCGTAAATATTGCTTAAATTTTTTTTTTTGGATATTTTTGTAGTACTCATCAAGCTCTATAATCCTACCAAGTTTTAAGATCCTGACCACCTAGGTTACCGAGATATAGCAATGTCCGCTATAATGAACTTTTGCTGTTTACTCGGAAACGGTGACCATTTTGAAAATTTCGAAAACGTTGTGCACACCTATGATATGTGCCCTATCACTGTGGAAAGTTTCATAAAGCTCAGTCTTCACATCTCTTCGGCTATACCCGGACAAGCGTTTTGCAGAGTGCGGAAGAATAATAAGAATAGTAAGAAACGAAGTAAAAACAATATGTTCCCACACTTCGTTTGGGGAGCATAATAATACATATTAAATTTGTTTTAAAATAAATGTATGTATCTATCAAAGATGAAACGTTTCTTCCTTTTTTATACCCCTGCTTCGAAAAGGAGTGGGTATACTGTTAAGCCTTGTCTTTTGGTCGTTTGTACATGTGTTCATTCAAACATAACATATTTTTAGTTCACCTGACCTGAAGGTTCATGTGAGCTAATGTCATCACTTGGCGTCCGTCGTCCGTAAACTTTTTAAAACGTTAACTCCTCTGACACCATAAGTCCAATTGAAACCAAACTTTGTATGATTGTTCATTAGCATTCAGTGCTTAGAACTGATGTAGGGAATTTTGATTCGTCGTAAAATATGGCTGTAGCTAAAAATAGAACATAGGGGTAAAATGCAGTTTTTTGCAAATAACTCAAAAACGGTGACAGATATCAAAATTCTGGCAAGGGTAAAAGTGGACGACGGCCACCCTATTCAGCCACCTAGGGTTCACACTTGGTCGCTCTGTGGGCTGAGCACTGACCCGATGTCAGAATCCTAAGACCCTAAGTCGCCTCTTGCGACAAGCTAGGCTCTGCTGCGGGCCTATTCGCCATCCGGGCCCCGCACGGGACTCGAGTAAAAAGTAAAATGAAGAACAATGATCTACCTGGCAATAAAACACAAAGGACATTTCAAAGTTTTCCTGACTATCTCAATCCAAGTCTTTTGAAGGCTTAACATAAATTTTGACTTGCGCCATTATGGGTAATAGAACCCCTTTGTTGCTCCGCCTAACCAAAAAGATGTCGAAGGAGTTATATTATTGCAGTAAGAGTAAGCATTGTCGTTGACGACCAAAGACCCGGGCCAAGAAAAAGGCTCACACTCCAATCCTATTGAGGTAAATGAAATCGAAGTTAGTCGTGAAGAGCCCCAGCAGTCACAAAAGAAGGCCAAGATTATTAATATGGAAATGATTTCGATAGTGCTTTAAAAATAAGGTCAAAAGATGGGGATGCAACTGTGCTAAGAAACCACTTGGGCATATGCATAACAAGTTTCATCAACCTAGGACCTATAGTTCTTGAGATATGGAGGTGCTCTCAAAACTTTTCCATTGCTATTATGTGTGTTGAAAATTGTCAAAGTCACTCAACTGGAAAATCAAGGTCAAGGTCAAAAGATGTGGATGCAACTGTACTAAGCTTCTACTGGGGCATATGCATACCAAGTTTCAATAACCCAGAACCTATAGTTCTTGAGATATGGAGGTGTTCATAAAACTTTTCCAAAAAGTTAACGCCGCCGTCGCCGGTAAAGTTACACCTATGTCCCGCTCTGCTTCGCAGGCGAGACAAAAATTATTGACACATTTGGTAGAAAGAATGTCTGTCTGGAGATGATATAATTAGACCTACTTTGCTCGAACGTGTTGATTCAGACCAGGAATCAGTAGGTTCTTACTCCGATGTTACTGATTATGAACTACCACGGGGAAATGAGAACAACCGTCAATATGGTGAGTGAGTGAGTTGGTGTTTCACGCCCGTGCAACGCTATATAGGTTATTTACAGGCGATGAACATGAAAAGGATGATAAAATGAACATGAAATGATGATGATAAATGAAATATGGGGATGGGGTGTGACACAAAGGATCGGTAAATTTTGAAGAACCACCATCCTCGGAAACCCAGGGGTTTTTCATTCGCATACTCATTCATCACCCCTGGGTCCATTCGTATCAATTCCATCGTTTTAGACAGCTTTACAAATTTTCCTATCAAGCATTCTGATTGGAAACATATTTGTGCGTTCTTTTCCCCTGATCTTGAACTTTCCTAAGTTGCAATAAAAAACAATATAAATCGTCCCTTTACAACATTGTTAAGCGACCAATCAGGAGGCTCGACTCAGAACTGTGTAAAACGAAGAAATTGATACGTATGGACCCAGGGGTGATGAATGAGTATGCGAATGGAGAACCCTGGGTTTCCGAGGATGAAGAACCACAGAAAAAGGGGAGAGGTGGGTAGGGGCGGAAAATTTACCTTATGTGGTGCACTACTTGGCGGTCCACAGATGGGTCTTTTACGTGCACGAAGCGTGGCACTCTTCGCACACGTTGGCCCACTATGGTCGGCGGTCAGGGTTTCCGCATTATAGACCAGACAACCCCCGCGGACCAGGGCTACCCTATTTAGCCATCTTAGTACACACTTGGTCGCTCTGTGTGCTGAGCACTGACCGGATGTCAGAACCCCAAGAGCCTTAGTCGCCTCTTACGACAAGCTAGGCTCTGCTGCGGGCCTATTTGCCACCCGGGCCCCGCACGGGACAAATCTATTTGACGTTGAAAGGGTCATGAGATTAATAAGGGGGTCATCTGAAAATATGGTGGATCTTAAGGTGCTGATCACTTATGTTCTCAATAAAAAATTAAAAATCTATCATTTAGTTTTGATCTTTAACTTCATAGTATTATAAAAGTTCATGATCAACATCGAAACAGTGGCAAAATTATCAAAAGCAATGATTGAAGAAAAATCTACAGCATCCTCGGAAACCCAAAGGTTTTTCTCTACCTTGCTCATTCATAACCCCTGGGACATTTGATATGAAATTGTTCGTTTCGAGTTCAGGATCTGATCTTGAACTTGATATTATTTCTACATAGAAA
Organism: Arcuatula senhousia; assembly: GCA_963971305.1. Taxonomy (NCBI): domain Eukaryota; kingdom Metazoa; phylum Mollusca; class Bivalvia; order Mytilida; family Mytilidae; genus Arcuatula; species Arcuatula senhousia. Next base: position 36,630,660 of record OZ020308.1, read on the forward strand.
CAAGTTTTAATCGCATTAGAAAAATGTGTAGCGACCAATCAATTAGTTAGTTAGTTATTGCTTTACTCCCAAGCAGCGCGATTTCGGCTATATCCGGGATATGAACATGAAAGTAGTGATACAATGAACATGAAATGATGATGAAGTGGAAGAAATGGGGACACAAGGCCAATTGGGTAGGAGAGTTTTGACTGCCACTGGAAAAAGGAGTGATGGGTAGGGGCGGGAAATTTTGCCTCCTGCATGGGGATCCTACGGGTCCTACTCTTACCGAGACCTGCAACAGGGTTCTTTAACGTGCGAGGAACATGACATTTTTCCCAACACGGTGCACCACTATGGTTTGCGGTCAGGTTTTCTGCATTATCGCCTGACGACCCCGCATCTCTCGATGTCAGGGCTGCCCCATTCAACCACCTGGGGCACACATCCCAGTCGCTTTGTGAGCAAAGCGGCCTGACCCCGATGTCAGGTTTCTGAGCGCTCTTTAGTGGACTTTTACCGACAAGCTTAGCGCTGCTACGGGCCTATTCGCCTCCCAGGCCCCGCACAGGACAGCTCGTTACAAAACTATAAAAAACGAAGTATTTCATGCCTAATGTCCCAGAGGTGATGAATGAGTAAGCGAGAGAAGAACCCCTGGGTTTCCGAGGATGAATTTGATTTTGAGTACTTTTCGTTTTCAACTGTTTTGGATTTTGACCTTCCAATGTTTTGGTTTAAATGCTACTGATGAGAGGTTACTCCTTGAAATATCGATATATAGCATATCCAAATTAACCGTTTATACCCGCGTTTTGGTATTTGTAATTTTGAAACCACTGGGCGATAACCGCTGCTGGTGGACCAGAGGTCCCCGAGGGTAATCACAAGCCTGGTAGTCAGACTTGTCTGACACGAATAACCATAAAATTTCTAATATATTGTCCCTGAAATTTCCGATTGTTAAATTCAAAATTGATGAAAACACCAGGTTTCTTTTCTTGTAATGCACATGGTCGATATCCTCGGTGCTGGATTTGGCTTCCTTGTTCGAACGTTTTGGTTTTGAGTACTTTTCGTTTTCAACTGTTTCGGATTTTGACCTTCCAATGTTTTGGTTTAAATGCTACTGATGAGAGGTTACTCCTTGAAATATCGATATATAGCATATCCAAATTAACCGTTTATACCCGCGTTTTGGTATTTGTAATTTTGAAACCACTGGGCGATAACCGCTGCTGGTGGACCAGAGGTCCCCGAGGGTAATCACAAGCCTGGTAGTCAGACTTGTCTGACACGAATAACCATAAAATTTCTAATATATTGTCCCTGAAATTTCCGATTGTTAAATTCAAAATTGATGAAAACACCAGGTTTCTTTTCTTGTAATGCACATGGTCGATATCCTCGGTGCTGGATTTGGCTTCCTTGTTCGAACGTTTTGGTTTTGAGTACTTTTCGTTTTCAACTGTTTTGGATTTTGACCTTCCAATGTTTTGGTTTAAATGCTACTGATGAGAGGTTACTCCTTGAAATATCGATATATAGCATATCCAAATTAACCGTTTATACCCGCGTTTTGGTATTTGTAATTATGAATCTCCATCCATAATAAGTCTTTTGAAGGCCAAATATAAAATTTCGACTTGCTCCATTAGGGAACGGTCATTATTTATCAGCTGAAGGGGTTGGGTGTTTTTTACAAGTTTCAAAATAAAAATTCTAACCCCCTCACTGAAGAGAGGAAAAAAATTCAACCCCCTCAGTGAATCTGAGGAAAAAATTTCGACCCCCTCCCCCTTTCACATTTTTATAGAATTATTACAGCACTGCCAAATTTATATTCATGGGACATTTTTATGGTGTTTGTGCAATTATTACTTGTAGCAAACCACACTATCAATAAGAAACTAAGCAAAAACAACTTGGTTAAGATATATTAACCAATTTCGGTCGTACATGGTTACATGTAACAGTGGTACATGAAGTATGACAAAGACCGTGTTAAGTAAGATTTATAATTGATTATAATCAAGTGTGTACAATGGTTACGTAGCACTTCAATTTTTCGCTTAAGTACCTTTTTACGGTTATGTGACAAATTACGTTTTATGCGTCCATCTGAAGACCTCCTTGAGGGACCTTTCAGTCAAAATATTTGCTTATATTTAAAGAGCGAGCATCGCGAGCCCTGCGGCATTGTACAAGTTTTGAGATGTGCCAGAAATATACTGACGATAAAACCGGAACATGTTTACTTTTACGGAGTGAAAAAATTTATAGGCACGGAGCAAGTAAAACAATCAACCTTCCGGGCTTATTGAAAATACAACATAATCTGTTATGCAAAAATAAAAAAATAAAAATTCAAAAACAGTGATAAAACACTCATTCAACCACTTGTTTATTTTTACACACAGATTTTTATTCAAACACCATTCGGTCTTTTCCGCTTAAAAACGATTTTCCGGATATTTCCGAGCTACATGTAGCTTTTGGCAACATCGTCCCAATGACTAGTCATACCCAATGCATGTTACTGACCAAGCTTTGTTAAATTCTAAGTAAGATAAAGAAATACATAAATTGACTGAATAAAACCTACTCATAATAATAAATAAAAGGTTCTTACCTGAAGATGAAAGAAGAGTCCCATCCTTTGGGGTTTCACTCACTCTCCTCAATCATGCATGATACTTTTACTTCACCGTTTTTTTCCGCCAGGTTTCTTAATGTACCTTCTGTTACCCATGCTTCAAATAAAACACTGATAGTCCACTAAAGAGCGCTCAGACACTTGACGTTGGGTCAGGCCGCTTTGCCCACAAAGCGACTGGGATGTGTTCCCCAGGTGGTTGAATGGGGCAGCCCTGAAATCGAGAGATGCGGGGTCGTCAGGCTATAATGCGGAAAACCTGACCGCAAACCATAGTGGTGCACCGTGTTGGGGAAATGCCACGTCCCTCGCACGTTAAAGAACCCTGCTGTAGGTCTCGGTAAGAGTAGGACCCGTAGGATCCCCTGCAGGAGGCTAAATTGCCCGACATCAAACCTTGTTTCTTGTGGCAGTCAAAAGTCCCAATCCCGATTGGCCTTGTGTCCCTATTTCATCCACTTCAGCATCATTTCATGTTCATTGTATCATTGTATCATCCCTTTCATGTTCATCTCCCGGAAATAGCCGAAATCGCGCTGCCTGGGAGTAAAGCCCTAACAAACAAACAAACAAACTCAGAAAATATCACAAAACCTGACAGAATCTAAATGTTGTTTTGGTTTGCTGAAGAAGCGAAATACTCTGACAAGGAAATGACGTCACGTAATCCATAAAGGGATAATTTCGTCCCCGCTAAATTTCGTCCCAGAATGTTACAGGATTTATTATTGCACAAATAAAATGTCGTCCAAGACTGTTACAGGATTTTTTATTTGTACAATTGAATTTTTAATAGGTAGCTATTGATCCCAGATATTTTAACAACAACTTTCCCAAGTGCATGCATATGATTTGGGTTGGGTGGGGTCAGACGTTGCTACTACCTAATTCCTTTTTTAAAAGTTCCCTCTTTACGTTGCACTTAGCCGGTCGAGCACATGGATTTATTTTTAAAAGGTATATAGATTTTCGATGCTCGCTAAAAAGGCAGGGCCTTAATCATATTAGTAAGTTCTCACACTTATTGATAGCAGCTTTAGTCTCGTCATTAAGTTCATCCATATTGTTTCTTATCTTAACATTAAATAAATAAAAAAATCATAAAATTTTTAGCAGTCTTTTTAACCTTTAAGAATATATATTGTTAATAAAAACTTTTATTAAAGCTACAAAAAGTCCATTAAACAGTGAGATTTTGGCAGAATTTAACACAAAAAATGTCTTTCACATTCATTTGCTTCCCGAATTGTATTATGCAAACGAGATGCATACGACTCAAGTTTGAACTCACTCGGAAGTGCCCGCGCAAGCCCATCTAAAAATACTTTAGGAAATGGATGTAATCAAACGTGGTCTGAAAAGGTATGTTCTGCATATGGCTTTTGTATCTGTTTTGCTTTTTGTTTACCCCATTCTCCTTTAAAATGATATCAATAACAAGAGAAAGCTGTTTAGAGTGAGCGAGTGAGTGAGTTGGTGTTTTACGCCCGTGCAACACTATATAGGTTATTTACAGGCGATGAACATGAAAGGATGATAAAATGAACATGAAATGATGATGATAAATGAAATATGGAGTGGGGTGGGAAACAAAGGACCGGTAAATTTTGAAGAACCACAGGAAACACAAATGACAACAAAGTTCCAGACAATTAATTTTGCTATGCCGGACGCGCGTTTCGTCTTTTCAAGACTCATCAGAGGCGCTCTACCAAAAATATTGAAAAAGCCAAACACTATATGATAACGAAGAGCACAGAACAGTAAAACCAAAAAATACCAAATTGTGGAACCAAATTAATACTAAGATGATCAACCTATGTCTGGGGTAGGAAGAGCCTTAGAGTTTAGACAATTTTGAAATTTAAACGGATAATATAAAGCTTTGATGTATTCTCCAACACAAAAGTGTTGATGCCGGAGCGGGCTAACCTCGGGGAATTAAAACTTCACCAGCAGTGCTAACCTTCACGTGTGTTCGAGTGAGTGAGTTGGTGTTTTACGCCCATGCAACGCTATATAGGTTATTTACAGGCGATGAACATGAAAAGGATGATAAAATGAACATGAAATGATGATGATAAATGAAATATGGGACGGGGTGGGAAACAAAGGACCGGTTAATTTTGAAGAACCGCAGGAAAAGGGGAGAGGTGGGTAGGGGCGGAAAATTTAGCCTATGTGGTGCACTACTTGGCGGTCCACAAAGGGGTCTTTTACGTGCATGAAGCGTGGCATTCTCCACACACGTTGGCCCACTATGGTCGGCGGTCAGGGTTTCCGTATTATAGACCTGACAACCCCCGCGGACGAGGGCTACCCTATTCAGCCACCTAGGGTACACACTTGGTCGCTCTGTGTGCTGAGCACTGACCCGACGTCAGAATCCCAAAACCTAAGTCGCCTCTTACGACAAGCTAGGCTCTGCTGCGGGCCTATTCGCCACCCGGGCTCCGCACGGGACGAAAGTTGTTTAGAAATTCCACCAATGAGAATCTTATGTCATTGAATCAATCGAGTTTTCAATTAGATAGGCCCGGTCAATATATAGCACGATAAAAGGAAAACTGGTACGTGTGTGTTACTATTATTTACATGTTAAACACTTTTTATCCAGTTTTTCCTAATAGCGGTAAGGTTTTACTTGTCGAATAAAGACGAAGTATGAAATTATAAACCCGAAAAGTGTTTGGCATTTTCAATATATTTGGTAGAGCGCCTCTGATAAGTCTTGAATAGACGAAACGCGCGTCAGGCGTAGCAAAATTTGTTGTCTGGAACTTTGTTGTAATTTGTATTTCGAACACACGTGAAGGTTTAGCACTGCTGGTGGAGAAAAAACCAGTGGTTACTTGTGGACCGCCAAGTAGTGCACCACATAGGCTAAATTTCCGCCCCTACCCTTCTCTGCCCTTTTAGTTGTCACTTGTGTTTCGAACACACGTGAAGGTTAGCACTGCTGGTGGAGTTTTAATTCCCCGAGGTTAGCCCGCTCCGGCACCAACACTTTTGAGTTGGAGAAAACATCAAAGCTTTAAATTATCTGTCTAAATTTTAAAATTGTCTAAACCCTAAGGTTCTTCCTACCCCAGACATAGTAATAATTTGGTTCCCCAGTTTGGTATTTATGGTTTTACTGTTCTATGCTCTTCATATTCATAAAGTGTGTGGCATTTTCAATATTTTTGGTAGAGCGCCTCTAATGAGTCTTGAATAGACGAAACGCGCGTCAGGCGTAGCAAAATTTATTGTCTGGAACTTTGTTGTAATTTGTATTACAAGGTTAATCAGGGACTCTAGTGACTGCTGAATTTTCTGTAAATTCTGAAGGCGGTTGTTTAATATATTTGTTTTGCCTAGAATAAGAACATCTCTCTTAAAAATAGTACCAACTGCATTTGGAGTATCTTCTAATATGAACTTAACACTGTCTTTCAACTTATCATAATTTGTTTTTGTATCCCACTCGCGTAGCACTTCTGCAATAAAGGCTTTTCTAAAGACAACAGGGTCTTTTTTGTATTCCCACACAGCTTTGAAAAAATGAGGCAAAAGTTCATTAGAAAATTTATACATCTTTCAGTCTTGGGAAATGGATACCATCCAAACTTAGTATCCTGCCATGTTGCATCGATTTTCAAAGATGGAGTTTGGGTCGGTTTAAGCTCCTGGACTTCGTGTCGAATAAGGTTTCCTTTGCTATGAAACGTCTGAGAACAGGCCTGACAGTATTCTAAAAGAGTAAACATATGCATCAAATCTTGTAGGAATTTATTTTCCAATCTTTAGACCATAACTATACATTTTTTTTTATTCTAAATAAATATGAAATGAAGATATTATAATTATTTAATTAAAGCATTATTATGCTGATCACTGCGATTGGGGATGTGTGCTGTAGGTGTATTAAATCTCTTTATTTTTTTATTTGTGTCATTTATTATTGCTTTCTAGTCTAAAATCGTTTTCCTTATATCAATACTAATTAAATCACAGTCTTCACAAAAAATTGTAATTTCATTTTCCTCGCATCTTTGACAAAGTTTCTTTTCATTATCCTTTATATCACCCAACCTGTGAGATTGTAGTTTTCCCTAAAATATGCATAACACATGCATGTGATTTTATGTCTTACGGTAATAAACAGTTTAATATTTCATATATACATGTGCATGATATCAACGCTTATTATTTGTTTGCTTTTTGACAATATAGAAACAGTATATGAACCATTCATGATGGTAATAACATTTTCTTACTTTTTAAAATAGTCCCGGGTGGCGAATAGGCCCGCAGCAGAGCCTAGCTTGTCGTAAAAGGAAACTAAGGGTCTTGGGATTCTGACGTCGGGTCAGTGCTCAGCCCACAGGTGATCATCATCATTTCATGTTAATTTTATCATCCTTTTCATGTTCATCGCCTGTAAATAACCTATATAGCGTTGCACGGGGGTAAAACACCAACTCACTCACCTGGTTGTTGATTGGACATAAAACAAACAACAAACAAACTAATACTATGAATTAAAGCAGAACATTCTATACAGTAGATTAAATCACAATCAAAGCATTTTTTAACTGCATCAAATTCTGCACAATGTTCACACCTTTAAAAAAAAGACGGGAAAATGCATATTTAAAAATATTTGTTTAAATCAACGATTGACGGTCAAAGTATTAAAATACCTATTTTTTTAATGTTTAAATAAACTGTATGGATGTCTTGGTTGTTTATTTTCTCTTTGGAGCTATCCTAAAATTGTTTGTTTAATTATTATTACATTTTGATTGTAATTTGTTTGACTGACAAGTTTTCTTGCAAATGAATATGTGAAATTTGGTTGCAAACTTAGTTTTCCATAACTTATTTTCACGAAAATTACATCATTTTTTAGAAAAAAAAGTAGAGTGGGGGTGTTTTAACCCCCTACATCCTCGGAAACCCAGGGATTCTTCTCTCGCTTACTCATTCATCACGTGATGAATGAGTAAGCGAGAGAAGAACCCCTGGGTTTCCGAGGATGAACCCCCTAGTAATCCACATGAATCTGCCACTGTATTAATCATGTGACCTTGAACTTAAAAACATTTTGACCTATTTTGATTACAACAAAAGTGGGTTTCCATTTTAACTTAAAATATTAAAACATTAGATAATAATTAAATGAATTTATTTGCATAACTCAAAATTTACATGGTTTTTGTCATTTTAGCTCACCTGGACCGAAGGTCCATGTGAGCTTATACCATCACTTGGCGTCCGTCGTCGTCGTCGTCTGTAACAATTTTTCAAACGTTAACTTGTCCGACACCATAAGTCCAATTGCAACCAAACTTGGTACAGTTGTTAAGTAGCGTTATGTGTACAAAACTATCGTTCGGATTTTTGATTCATAAAAAAACATGGCCACCATGGCTAAAAATAGAACATAGGGGTAAATTGTAGTTTTTTGCTAATAACTCAAAAACCGTACCATATATCACAATTCTGGCATAGGTAAAGTATTCACTTCAAGATCTATCTGCCCAGAAATTTTCAAGAAGATCCAACAACTGATGTAAGGGTTTTTGCCATTTTTTCTGGATTTTTTTCAAAATTTTGCAATTGTTTAGCCCTATACACGTATCTTGAAAACAAGACAAGATATTTCAAAAATTCAAATTGCATATGATTGAACACATCAAGATCTACATTTCATGTAATTATGTCAAAGCTGTAGAACCATTTATTTTAGGAGTTATGGCCCTTAAAGCGTCAAAATTTACAATTTTTCATAACTTTTCCCCTTGAATTTCAAAGATTAACTTGTCTGACACCATACATCCAACGTCAACCAAACTTGGTACAGTTGTTAAATAGCATAAATGCTACAATTCTATTATTCGGATTATTGATACGTAAAAAAAATATGGCCGCCATGCTAAAAAAAGAACATAGGGGTAAATTGCATTTTTTGCTAATAAATCAAAAGTGGTTTCAGATATCAAAATTGTGCAAGAATCAAAAGTGATCAGCATATTAAGATCTACCTATCCTGAAATTTTGGAAAAGATCTGACTTTTGATGTGGGAGTTATTGTTCTTTTTCCTAATTTTTGCCAAATTTGCACTTATTTAGCCCAATATCTTGAAAAACTAACCAAGATATTTCAGAAAATTTAATCGCATATGGTTAAGCACAATAATTTCTACAAATTTATGTATCTGTGTAGTTCAGGTGAGCGATTCAGGCTCTTGGGAGCCTTTTGTTTCAAATTCTTGACCTTTTGACATTGAGTGTCTATATAAACTAAGATCTTAATGATTTACATGCTTTCACCAAGTAAGAATGTAATTGGGTAAATGGTACCAAAAGTATCAATCAAAAACCAATTTTTAGCATTTTTTTCCCCTAATAATTATTGGTTGCCATGGAAACCATGTATACAAAAAACAAGCATATTTGAAACCTGATCTTTATTATTGAGACACAATTAAATGAACTTTCTCTTATGAGCATTCATATAAGTATAGTATTCAAATAGGGAAAAAATGAAAAGATTTTGTTTACCCCCATAATTCACTCAATGCCTGATTCTTAGGGAGAACAGCACTTAAATGGAGAAAAAAAGGGTAAAATCAGGTAAGAAATTCTACATTTATACTATTTCTAATTTCAAATATTTTAAAACAGGAATGAATGGATGAGCCCATGGCATGTATAAATGGGACTGCCACCCCCACCCCCAATTCATTCCCCATTTATTTTTTTAATTAAAATATTTTATTCCTGTCTTAAGGTCTGGGATAGGGTTGGGGGTTGAAAAGTAGTTTTCCTGGGAGGGGTGCTGCACATTTTTTTTTTTTTTTTTGGTTTTGAACTAAGAATTTTCCAACCCATTTTTTATGCGGCGTGCTAGGAATGAAAGGGTAGAAGCTGTGCCTGTGAAGAGTGCTGCTTATATTTTTATAACTCATTTAATAGGTGGGGGGATTTTTATAAACATTTGTTATTTCTTTTCAGGCCTAACTTGCATAACGGTGGCCCAGTTTGCCTTGCTAAAGAAAACTGTCGATGATACTAAATAATCTGTATCAACATACTCTTACATCGAAGCCATCTAAAGATGTGCAATGCCTGAAATGATTGTACCAAAGAAGTAGGCAAATGTGAACAAGGCTGTCATGAAAATTTGGAGAAGAGGACTAGTTTTTCTACTCCAATAATTATACCCCACGCAACGAAGTTGCGAAGGGTATAATGTTTTTGACTGGTCCGTCCGTCAGTCCGTCTGTCCGTGATCAAAATTTTCGTAACAGATATCTCAGCTATTATTAATCGTAGGCTTTTGATATTTGGTATGAAGCTTCAGGTGGGGGTCCCATATGGTGGGATACGTTTTCAGGTCTGTGGATTATCTACTTCCTGTTTAACGAGTTGACTTAGACTTTTTTCACAAAATTTTCAGGGTTAAAAATTTTCGTAACAAATTTCTAACGAAGTTGCGAAGGGTATAATGTTTTTGACTGGTCCGTCAGTCCGTCTGTCCGTGATCAAAATTTTCGTAACAGATATCTCAGCTATTATTAACCGTAGGCTTTTGATATTTGGTATGAAGCTTCAGGTGGGGGTCCCATATGGTGGGATACGTTGTCAGGTCTGTGGATTATCTACTACCTGTTTAACGAGTTGACTTAGACTTTTTTCACAAAATTTTCAGGGTTAAAAATTTTCGTAACAAATTTCTCAGCAACTATTAATTGTAGCTATCTAATATTTGGTATTTAGCTTCAGGTAGGTGTCCCATATTGTGGGATTCATTTTTAGGTCTGTCGATCATCTACTTCCTGTTTAAATAGCCGACTTTGACTTTTTCACTAAATTTTCAGGGTTAAAAATTCGTTGCGAAGGGTATAATGTTTTTGACTGGTCCGTCCGTCTGTCCGTGATCAAAATTTTCGTAACAGATATCTCAGCTATTATTAATCGTAGGCTTTTGATAGTTGGTATGAAGCTTGCTTCAGGTGGGGGTCCCATATGGTGGTATACGTTTTCAGGTCTGTGGATTATCTACTTCCTGTTTAACGAGTTGACTTAGACTTTTTTCACTAAATTTTCAGGGTTAAAAATTTTCGTAACAGATTTCTCAGGAACTCTTAATGATAGGTATTTGATATTTGGTATTTAGCTTCAAGTAGGTGTCCCATATGGTGGGATTCTTTTTAAGGTCTGTGGATTATCTACTTTCTGTTTTTCACGAGCATACTTAAATATTTTTCACTAAATTTTCAGGGTTAAAAATTTTCGTGACAGATTTCTCAGCAGCTATTAACCATAGACTTTTGATATTTTGTACGTGGCTTCAGAGAGGGATCCCATATGATGGGATACATTTTCAGCGCTGTCACTCATTCATTTCCTGTTTAATGAGCTGTCTTGGAAAGATAACAGCTTAGACTTTTTTATTCCAACTCGAAATAGATAATCTCTGTCCATAATGTGGACGCGTGGGGTATGTGAGCGTGCTCACTAAGGTTGATTGATTGATTGGTATCTGCTTTATGTCCCGTCGGCGATATTGCAGCCATCATCGGGACAAAAACATGTTATAACTTAATAAATCATTAAAGTAAAACTAAGTCAAAAGACCGAGACTAAAACAAATTGTTATTGCTAATAAATAAATAAAAGTAAACACTTAAAATAATTTAAGTAAAAGCTAAAACTAATATTATCAAACGACAATTGTAAATAGAACATACAAAATTATCAGGTGAAACAAATTAAATGTTTATAAATAGTAAAATATTTAAAAAACAACAAAACTATAATTTTGCATACAATCCAACTTCCTTAAGGAAGTGGATGATGGCATCGTTTGGAGTGCCGCTGAACAAATCGTGCATAGAAGCACAGGTGAAATACTTCACACGTATTGGAGCTACATCAACACAGTCAAGGAGAACATGCTTCACCGAATACGGAGAGTCACAAGGGATGCACACAGGTGCCTCCTTCTCTTGTGTCATCAAGTGGCCATGAGTGACTCTAGAATGTCCAATACGACATCTAGTGATGACCACTTGGTCTCGACGGCATCGGAATGAAGCATGATTCTCCCCAAGCTGTGGTTTTAACTCATGAAGTTTGTTGTGCTCAGCGGCAGCCCAAACCTCATCCCATAAACTTTGAACATATATACGGATTGCATTTCTGCAGTCCGAATAGGGAATTAAACATTTAGAAATTGGTTTGCGAAGGGCTTCCTTCGCAACCCTGTCCACGACTGAATTCCCATGAATACCAGTATGACTGGGTACCCATAGGAAAATCAATTCTGCACCACCTCTCATCAATTGGTGAATCATGTAAACAATTTTACTAATTAATGGATGTTTTAGTTTGCAGTTCTCAATTGCCAAAAGACAAGCGAGAGAATCAGAACAGATAAAGAATTGTGCGTGCTCTGAAGCATCAATTAAACGAAGGGCTAAAATGATGGCTCTTGCTTCAGCTGTAAAAATGGAAGCAGAAGATGGGAGGCGTTGGGTGGAAGTGCTGTTACCCAAGATAGCAGCAGACGCAACGCTATCACCATCTTTAGAACCATCTGTATAAACAGTCAGAAAATCAGGGTATTTAGATTTAATTTCACAATAGTCCTGTTGAATGAGCAAATGATTTGTTTCAGTCTTTTTATGTTTTCGAAGATCAAAATTAAATTCAGGTTTTAGAAGTTCCCAGGGTGGAACTTTTAAAGATGTAACAGGTTTTATCGTTTCCAAATCAATATTAAGATTAGCTAAATGTGGTGCAATACGAATGCCAAATGGAGGAGTTTTGTTTTCGTGTTTTTCATAAACAGTTTTTAGAGGTGGGTTAAAAACACAGTCGTAGGCAGGGTTACCTGGGAAAGCTTTCAGCTTCGTAGCATATTGGAGACCGAGTTTTATTCTACGATGTTTCAGGGATGGTTCATTTGCCTCCGCATACAGGCTCTCAATAGGAGATGTCCTGTATGCACCGAGGCAAAGTCGCAATCCCTGATGATGAACAGCATCTAAAATTTGCAAATAAGACTTTTTAGCTGATCCATATACAATAGAACCATAATCCAATTTCGATCTTACAAGGGACCTGTATAAATTTAAAAGAACAGATTTATCAGCTCCCCAGTCAGTACTGGAGACAACTTTTAAAATATCAAGAGCCTTGATGCATCTTGATTTTAGCATTTTGATATGGGGTAGAAAGGACAGTTTTTTATCAAAAAGAACGCCAAGGAATTTCGCTTCTTCAACCATTTTAATTTTTTTGTTATATAAATAAAGATCTGGGTCAGGATGGAGTTTTCTCTTTTTACAAAAATGCATAGCCACGGTTTTACTCTCTGAAAACTTAAAACCGTTTACAGAGGCCCATTTTTCAATTCGATTAAGGCACAGTTGCAATTGCCTTTCAATAGTGTTCATGTTTTTGGCACTGTAGCATATTAAAAAATCATCAACATATAAGGAACCTTCAATATTATCTTTCAACACTTTGGCAATACTATTTATTTTGATACTAAAGAGAGTGACAGAAAGGATGCTTCCCTGAGGAACGCCCATTTCCTGATTAAACTCTTCAGACATTGTTCTATTTACTTTAACATTAAAATGTCTATCAGACAGGAAGTCAGCCAAAAAATTCGGCAACCTTCCTTTCAACCCCATATCAGAAATATCTTTTAAAATGCCATACTTCCATGTGGTGTCATAAGCTTTTTCGAGATCGAAAAAGATAGACACCACATGTTCGTTCTTCGCGAAAGCGTTCCGAAGAAATGACTCGAAACGGACCAAATGATCTTGTGTGCTCCTGCCTTGGCGAAAACCACACTGGATATTCGAAATAAGTCCATTGGACTCCAGGAACCAAACAAGCCGATCATTGATCATACGTTCAAGAGTCTTGCAGACGCAGCTTGTCAATGCTATCGGACGATAGTTTGAAGCATCTGTATGATCCTTCCCTGGTTTAGGGATAGGAACAACAGTGGCAAGCTTCCATATTTCGGGCAATTTACCATTTATCCAAACATCGTTCATTAAATTTAAAAGAGTATTCATCGATATATCAGGAAGATATTTTAGAAGCTGATAGTGGATATTGTCAGGGCCACAGGCCGTATCGTGTGCTTTACTTAAAGAAGTTTTGAGTTCATCCAAAGAAAAAGGAGAGTTGTAGCTTTCGGAGTTGTCAGAATTAAAGTTTAATTTGGTTTTCTCAGCTGTTTGTTTAAATTTTTGAAAATCAGGCTTGTAATTTGATGAAGATGAATGTTTTGCAAAGGTCTCAGCTAATTTGTTGGCAATATCTTTTTCAGATGTTAAAGTGGAATTGCCAACATTAAGATGCTTAACAGATGATTTTGAGTTTTTACCTTTCATTTTCTGAATGAAGTTCCAAATTTTATTCATGGGAGTTCGAGAGGTTAAACCAGATACGAATTGTTTCCAGGATGTTCTTCTTGTTTGTTTGCATGTTCGTCTTGCCTTTGCCCGAAATATTCTAAAATTACTTAAATTTTCTTTAGTTTGATGGTTTTTAAAATGATTTTGAGCTTTGTTTCTATCGCCGATAGCCTTGCCACACTCGTCGGTAAACCAGGGTTTATTAAGTTTTTTTGGAAATGCCGAGGTCTTAGGGATTGTTTCATCAGCTATAGAGATAAGGGTTTCATTGAATACAGAAATTGGTTCTTTAAATTCAGTAAAAAGTTCTGGTCTTAATTTTTCTGAACAGAGAATTGAAAATTTTTGCCAATCGGCTTTTTCTAATTTATAACGAGGAATTCTTTGCTCAGGTTCACCAAAAAGATCTTTTAAAATGATAGGAAAGTGATCACTTCCGCAGAGATCATCATGGACTTGCCATGAGAAGTCTGTTAAAAGAGAAGGATCACAAATGGAAAGATCAATCGATGAATATGTTCCATTACCAGAGTGTAAAAAAGTAGAGGAGCCGTCATTGAAGATACAAAGAGATTCTTTTGACAAAAAGTCTTCAATCTTTTTACCCTTATCATTAATGTTAACGCTACCCCACAATGGATTGTGAGCATTAAAGTCTCCCAATACCATATATGGAGCAGGAAGCTGGTCCGTTAATTGCTTAAGTTGTACTAATGTTAAATTATTATTGGGTGGTACGTAAACTGAGCATAATGTGACTGTTTGATGTAATGAAATCCGAACGGCAACTGCCTGCAGATCTGTAGTTAAAGGAATCGAACTATGAAGAACTCTGTCCTTAACTAAAATGGAGGATCCGCCTGCAGCTCGCTCAGTATTAGAAAACGTACTGTACATAGAAAAACCTTTCAAGGAAATGGTGTCAGTTTCCTTGAGGTGTGTTTCCTGAAGACAAAAGACAGTTGGATTAAAAGACTGCACTAAAAGTTGTAATTCAAGAAAGTTGGCCTTAAGGCCTCGGCAATTCCATTGAATGATGGTACTCATTTTGGAGTCTGTATGGGATCAGAAAGTCTACCGAGTGATCGCCTACGTCTCCTCTGTGGAGACTGGCTCTGTGAACGGTCGACAGGTGTTTCCGATAGATCCATATCAGACTCCATGTCGTCACCAAGAGAGCCGAAACGATTATGCATATAAATAGCATCTCGTTCGGCCTTCTTTGATCTACGCATTTTAAGCGGTGACGTCTGCTGCGATGAACTCTGGCGTCTTCCTGGCTGTGAGGGTCGCTGCTGTCTATTTCCAGGTTGAGCAGCAGATGACGACCTTGAGGAAGACGATTGACTCTGTTTGGAAGAAACAGAAATTGATGGGGGTTGAGGATTAGAAGCTTTGGTTGGAGCTCCAAATCCAGCCCAAGATGATTTACGTGGAATTTTAAACAGTTCCTCATCGACCATTGAATCATTATCTGGACCTGCTGTGGACTTACGTGGCGGGGGATGATTATCACACAACTCTTTCCAAGGCCTCGCGTATTTTATATTGCTTTTGGGGATATCATCCACAAAACAGTCAGCACCAAACATCCATCCATTGGTGTTGCAAGTACGGGGCTTAATTTCACCCTCAGGCCAAGTGTACATGGTTTGCCAACCATATGTCCTAGAGGGTTTAGCAGCCTCTGCGTAAGACATGGATGGTGCTGTATCACTCGAGATAGAGACTTGACGACGAGCTTCTTGGTAGGAAATGTTCTTTTCGGCTTTCAGTTTTTGGATTTCTTTTTCACGTAGAAGAGTTGGACATTGTTTTGAAGAAGAAAAATGATCACCACTGCAGTTTACACATTTTGGACTTTTAGTACAGTTGAAATCCGAGTGGCCTTCCTGAGCACACTTGACACATTTTTCCTTCCCGTTACAGGTGGCCTTCCCGTGGCCAAAACGTTGGCATTTAAAACAACGGAGAGGATTCGGAATAAATATGTCTACGGACACTCTGAAAAGACCCAGATGAATGTGACTTGGTGGAGCTGCAGAATTGAATGTTATAAGGTAAGTATTTAATTTAATAATGTTGTTGTCTTCCTTTTTTGTAAACCTTTTAACTTGTAAAACACCCTGTGATGAAAGTTCAGAGCAGATTTCTTGCTCTGACAAATCGGTAAGGTTTCGATCTCTATCTCGAATGATACCTTGAGATCGATTCAATGATCGATGAGCTTCAGCTGAAACAGGTAATTCTAAAATACGTGAAATGGTCATAATGTTTTTGGCTTGTTGTTGCTTTGTACACTCGACTAGAAGATTACCGGATCGGAGTTTCGTAACCTTTGGAACATCACTTCCGGTAACGCCTTTGATCGTTTTTGCAATGACAAAGGGCGAAACCTTTGACAAAGGACGAGTGGTATCTTTGCTTGAAATAACAATGAATTTAGGCCAACTATCATTTGTTGTATTTTGACGTTTGGATGAAGCTGATACGTCTTGATCTTCACTGTCACTCAAAGAAATATTACGTTTTAAATTTTCATTAGAACTTGTTGCTTGTTGTTTTTTAGGGGAACCCATGATGATAGAAAAGAGTTTCACTGCCTTGCTCCCCGCCCGCCACGGAGCGCCAACAAGGGCGATGCTGTTGTACAACGGGTCTCCTGTTGAAAGCACCAGGGCTACAAGGACAGTATACTCGCACAGAGTATTCCTTTAGGGAGACAAGCATCGTGCCAGGGGTTACCCGGCGATACAACTCTCCAGAATAACATCCACACGATTGACCCATGAGCCACCGCCTTCTGTAAAGCATAAATGGAATCAAATCAATATTTTCAAAAGTCAAAAACAGTAAATTTGAAATAAAATGAGAAGATGCTTCACAGGGCTTGGCGTGACCAGCCGATTGATCAGACCGAGCCAAATCTGACCGCCTGTCTAGGAGAAGTAAGGGCCAAAGCCCACATACGTGGACCAGGATCCCGTCCTCCCCCGACACAGGTCGCAACACACGGCAAACATGTTGACCCGTTTAGTCGCTTCTTACGACAAGCTTTACGGGCAGCTGCGGGACTATTCTTTTCACACCCGGTTCCCGCACGGGGGGTGCTCACTAAGGTTCTTTCATTTTAAATGAAAACCCCATTCTTCAGGTCCGGAGTTTGTAGAGCCATCCTGTGATGCTTCAGGAATAAATAAAACTCTTCATAAATCCAATGTAAATTAGTCTTCAACTACCCTCACTGTTCAGCAATTCCATGAAATATGTGTTTTTAAAAATAAAGAAAATGTTTGCTGGAAAACTAGCATCTTGAGTCGAAATTTTGTACCGGAAGATTTAAAAACCAACCTTAGAAATAAGCGATCGGCATTCAGATCTAAGGTCTGCGTGGTCTAAGGCACTGGATTAAATAACACACTATTGATCACTAGCCTATCACCCAAAAGCAGGTGTTTGAAATAAGCAGAGGTACCAATGGGGTATCCGAATATCAAAAGTCCGAAAGGGCAGAGACAAAACCAGTAAACACCAACAGGAACGGGACAAAAACAGACAACATGTAAAACATGGAAACACAAAATAACTGAATATCAACCAACAACGTGAGTCCAGTTTATCATTTACAAAAAGGTCGGTGGTTTCCTTTGGGTACTCCGGTTTCCTCCATAATTAAAACTGACCGCCATACATGAACTGTATTAAACAGTATAAACAGGTAAAACTACAAATGGATTATAAATTTACAGAAAAAAAGGTTTAAGGTATATGTTGTTTTTTTTTTTTTTTAAATTTGCACGCACAATTAGAAAGACTTACAAAAAAGAGTCGTTGAATTTAGTTGAAATTTACACGCAACACCACATGTATTGACCTCGCATAAGTGTTTTTATGAAAGGTGCCGGCTGTGTTTAGTTCCTTACCGGCAAAGGAATGTAGGTATGCGCTCCGTCCGTCCGTGAAATAATTCATTAAAAGTTTGTAGTGACTTGTAATTAATGGTCTAATTTTTTTAGGAGTCACATGTATTTACTAGGAGCTTAAATAATTTTCCTGATCGCGTGCAATAACTGATTTTACCTATTTACTGAAACATTTACGTAATCTAATATATTTATACTCATTTCTGATATCTCAAGGGGAAAGAGGGAGACGAATGATAGTCTTGAAAAAGAATAATGGACGGAGTTCAATAAAGGAAGCAAAGGTGTGACAAAGATTTTAGCTTTTTCCACAATATTGTATGGGGATGAACAGTGTGTTATTTTTTAGATCCGTCTTATGCTAAGTGTATTAATGACAATCAAAATTTTGGAATAATTTAAGTATGTAACTTGTCCTTCAATGATTCTATGTCGATGGAGATCTACTATTGGTTGTTCTATTTTAATTCTTATAATTTTGAAATAGCTTTTTTTCATATAACAATTGTTAAAATTTTGGGATATGCATTTTGTGATGAAAAAGTTTCTAAAAGTACAATTTTGAAAAAAAAACATTGTGGTCTGGGGGTTATCAACAATTGATACAGAATACTTGAATGAAAACTGTAAGGATTTACACTACATAGTAATTCATTCTCTAAATAACGTTGATAAGTACGTTGCATTTAGCAATCCGTGAACATCAGGATCAACTACCATAGACTCTGAGACAACGTCAGACTTAGGTATTACTAACAGTGTGTTAAGTGGTGCCACTGAATACTTGGTAAAAATTCACTACCTCTAGGTTTTAATGTCAACGAGAAAACAAGCCAAGACATGCTTATTGACAATTATATTGATTGAACTTCACTACTACCAAGTTTCAATGAATAAGAAGGCGATGACATATTACTTCAGTCATAATCTTTCAAAATATCAAGACCAAGACAATTATTAACAATCCATCAATAGACAGCCGCTTTCGACATCTTCATGTCAATCTATTTCTCACAACACCGTGAAATATGCATATCATCTCAAAGCGATATCAAAACTATTTGGGTTTAACATGGCTTATTTGAAATGGATATTGTTAACGAAGAATTGTGGCGTACTGCCTTTACCGAACACTTTAGTTAGTTAGTTAGTGCTTTACTCTCAAGCAGCAAGATTTGGCTATATCCGGGAAATGAACATGAAAGTGGTGATGCAATGAACATGAAATGATGATGAAGTGGAGAAAATAGGGACACAAGGCCAATCGGTTAGGAGAGTTTTGACTGTCACTGGAAAAAGGAGTGATGGGTGATGGGTAGGGACAGGAAATTTAGCCTCCTGCATGGGGAACCCTCGGGTCTTACTCTAACCGAGACCTGCAGCAGGTTTCTTTAACGTGCGAGGAACGTGACATTTTTCCCACCACGGTGCACCACTATGGTTTGCGGTCAGGTTTTCCGTATTATCGCCTGACGACCCCGCATCTCTCGATGTCAGGACTGCCCTATTCAACCACCTGGGACACACACTTTAAGCCTGGTCAAAGTGCAAACAATAATGAAACTTCCCCTTCTTAAACGGTCCAGCAGCCAAACTATCAATTCCTGTCTACAAGAAAATTATTTATTTTATTACATGAAATATTTTCGCAATTTCAAAATTAAAATGGACAGGACCAATCCATATCCGTTTCTCACAAATTTTTAATCATCTGAAAGGAAAATGTTTGAACTATATCGATGAAGAAGTACATCATTAACTTTTTAAATGTTTAGGTGTTAAAAAAGCTGAGGTTAAGGGGATGGATAGCAAAAATTGAACGACTTTATCGTTAAATACATTTGTACATGTAAAATACAAGTATTTTCTTCCAATAAGGGTCATATTTTCAAATCAAAATGGACAGGACCAATCTAAATAATTATTTCAAGTGTTATATACCAAAATGAAAGAAAAGATTGAAGATTTTCATAAAAGATGTCTATTTTAGACAAGTTACATACAAAAAAAATATTGCAGTTTAAAGTGTGCCTTCCATTATATTCTATACGTTCTGTATACGAAAATTCAATATACATGTATTGGACAAAAGTCCCGTGATGACCGATATATCTGGGTATGATTTCGCTTTGAAAAGTTCTAGCAATGCAACATCCACTCCACCTTGCTACCTCTTAATTGTCATCTCCTTCAGCAAGATGTAAAGTCACGCTATTTGGCTATTCCGTGAGACCTAGTAAATGTTGATTGATCTCTCAAATCCTCGGTTTAAGTCTTTCGACATCCTACTAAACTCATAAGAGACTGGTTTATCAGGTCTTTTCAGACTGTGTTTTTTTCTCAATACAGTCGGTTGTGCAATCTATTAATAAACAATCTCTTCAATGGCAGTAAGGTTACCCCATGTCCTCCTTTTGGTATTCGTATCGAGCCTCACCTTGTCTAATCTGAAGATTAATTTGGAAACTATAAAACCTGTCAAGCCTTTGAGAGTTCCACCCTGGGAACTGTTAAAGCCGATATTTATATTTGATCTCCGTAAACATAAAAAATCTGAAACAAATCATCTGCTTATTAAACAAGATTATTCCTATATTAAATCTAGAAATACTGGATTTCTAACAGTTAATATAGGTGGCTCTTAAGATGGTGATAGTTTTTATAAAAAAGATATTTATATTTTCAGGATCAAGATTGAAGCAGTGCAATTGCCATATCTGTCTTGGAGCCTTTGTTAACGTCAAGACATTTTATAAACATATTCGAAATGCAGCCGTTACGCAAGCACCTGTTGAGCACCAGTACTTTAGACCAAACCTGAATAAACCTTTATATGCAGGAGCACCCGTTACCTTGATTGAAGCAGTTTTTGAACATTTTTATGTTTTGCTACTAACAATGGAATGTCAAAGTCAGCTATGTCTGATTCTCTTCAGACTGAGAAATCACATCTTCCAAGGCCAAATATACTTCCTTGTTCATTCCGAGAAGCCAGACAGCTAATCAAGCCGTTGCTGATGCCAGTTCAAAAGTATGATGTCTACTTAAATGACTGTATCATTTTAGAAACTGTGACAAAGGAGACTTTTCAAGCTTAGAGTCCTGTAATGTGCCAAGAAAGATTCGTAATGTTAGTCAGGAAGTTTTTCACTATATGCCAATTGGACCAAGTTTGGTGAGATTGTTCCGAACACCAAATCCTTTGTAAGATATTTTATATGTCCGACAATTATTGTAGCTAATTTAAATACCACACTATTGATCACAAGCCGATCACCTCTCATCTAGTCCGGGATTGCTTTGACGTCCTCAACATTTTTTCCAGCTAGCTGGTGCCGTCGGATGTCAGAGTTCCTTCCATATTTTGACGATTGCTTTTTAAATGTTAAAATGACTCTTACATCAGTCATATGTAAAATGGGAGATGTAAAACAAGACTAAATTATTTTTTTTAAAGTATATTGCTACTAGGAACTACCTGATATAATCCAATTAAGTAAGAAAAAATAAGAGCTGATCTTGGCCTTTATTATTTCATGTTGTTCAAGATCAGCAAAATAATGTACAAATTTTAGATTATTTCACTTATTCAAGATGTTTTTCTTTATTTTATTCTTAATTACCAAATGTTTCATTTGAGACCAACATATATATGCAACAATGATGATAAAGTTGCTTAATTTATCTCGGAAGTGCACAACAAAACTGTTGTGCTAACTCCCGTGTATTTAAGATGAAAAAATGCCGAGGACGTCAGAGCAATCTCGGAATACTCTCAGCTGGTGTTCGAGGGACTTCCCCAACTGAATGTAATTAGGGTTGTCAGTTACCTGCCCAAGGTAGGTGGTTCCTCATGATACTCTGGTTTCCTCCACCATTAAAACTGACCGCCTTACATGACTTAGGTGCGTCGAAAAAGGGCGCTTAAAACCAACACACACACATGTTAAGTACAGCTCCTAGCTGCCGTCAGGCAAAAAAGCTTTTGTTTGCACTTAGTTTTGCCAATTATTATTTTGGTTTTTAAAGCTCCTAACACATTATGCTGTTGAACGTAAATGTATTGATATCTGTTAGTGATTAAAATAAAATGCATCATGATCAATATATTGTCAAATTGCGAATCCCAACCGTACCGTTTCCGATGTTGTTCAGGCTTTTGTACTACGGTATGTTCACAAGTGACCATCCCGGCAATCTTTCAAAAGGAAAAAGTTGGATTTCTACTTTAAGCCAATGGATCAGAGGGCCAGTGTAACACATGACTCGGAAGCCGCATCAACAAGTTCTTAACTCGTGCATGTAGTTCTAAAGTCAATCCTCCGTATCCGGATATAGGCAAATTGTCAGATGCCGAACTCTCATTGCATCAGACCAAAGTTGAAGCCAGCGTCCGCACTATCATGGGAACATTCCAAGAAAAAGCTTTCTGTTTCGACTATTCAGCAAAAAGAATGGAGGCATTTTATGACAAACTTGAAGAGGACGAAGCCACGGCTTTGTCTAAAATTGTCAATAAGTCGACATTAGCGTCATTCGGAGTCGGGGCGTATAGTAGACCGTGTACATATGAAAGACTAAATGATTCTAGGTCGAATTTGACGATACCAGTTGCAACTTCATGCTATTTATTAATATTTGTTAGATGGATAATTGCAGCGATAGTGATCTGCAGACTATCTATGATAACTTATTTGATGAACTGTTGAAAGCAGGATTATTTAAAAAAGATCGGATACCATCATTGAAAGCTGTGTTTGTTGAACACCATGTCAAAAGCTGCAGATGTGAGCTTGAACAATTTTATAAAGTTTTGTTACCATAACTCCTATAAAGAGTCGTCCCACAACTTTGACACAATGAAGAGTTTCGTAAAGCTTTTGATGCTGAAGAAGGAAGGTTGCTTCGAATTTTCTTTATCTCTTATACTTTGTGAGCTATAAGCTTAAAACTATGATTTGACCCCTGTTCTATTTTTAGTAATGGCAGACATGTTGGCTGGTCGACGTTCACAAATTTCCCAAACTTGGTAGAGGACATCCTAAAGATCAATTCTACAAACTTTCAAAGCAGTCCCACCAGTGGTTATAAGAGAGTTAGTTAGTTAGTTATTGCTTTATCCCAAGCAGCACGATTTCGGCTATATCCGGGAGATGAACATGAAAGTGATGATGCAATGAACATGAAATGATGATGAAGTGGAGGAAATGGGGACACAAGGCCAATCGGGTAGGAGAGTTTTGACTGCCACTGGAAAAGGGAGTGATGGGTAGGGACGGAAAATTTAAATAAATAATAAATAAATAAATGTTTTATTTCCTAATCAAAGGGCCTTTTCAGGCATAGCAAATCACAACATCAACATTCATACAACAAACTATGCATAAAACGATACACATACAATCATTCATTCATCATAGCCTCCTGCATGTGGATCCTACGGGTCCTACTCTTACCGAGACCTGCAGCAGGGTTCTTTAACGTGCGAGGAACGTGACATATTTCCCAACACGGTGCACCACTATGGTTTGCGGTCAGGTTTTCCGCATTATCGCCTGACGACCCCGCATCTCTCGATGTCAGGGCTGCCCCATTCAACCACCTGGGGCACACATCCCAGTCGCTTTGTGGGCAAAGCGGCCTGACCCCGATGTCCGGTTTCTGAGCGCTCTTAAGTGGACTTTTACCGACAAGCTTAGCGCTGCTGCGGGCCTATTCGCCTCCCGGGCCAGGTGAGCTAAAAAGTCAAATAAGACCATGACATGTTAATAAGAGGCTAGATGGGTCCATGGTCTTATATTTAAAACAGTCAAATTGGACCATGGCAGGTTATGAGAGGAAATAGGGGTCCATGGTCTTATGGTTGGTAACAGTCAAATAGGACCATGGTCTTATGGTTGGTAACAGTCAAATAGGACCATGGCATGTTGAGAGGAAAGAGGAGTCCATGGTCTTATGGTTGGTAACAGTCAAACAGGACCATGGCAATGTTATGAGAGGAAAGAGGGGTTCATGGTTTATGGGTGATAAAAGTAAAAAAGACCATGACATGTGATAGGAGGAGAGAGGGGTCCATGGTCTTATCACTGATAACAGTCAAATAGAACCATGGCAATCATATACTACAGTACAAACAGGGACCTATTGTGAAAGATGCCTCTCAGAGACAGTGTCTAACTTTTGATGTCAGACAGGAAATCAGACATCTGCCTCTTAGAGACAGGGTAATAAAACAGCATGAAGTGGTTGCAAAATGATCATGCATAAGTCCTACAATTTAATTGAAATGATTATTCAATAAAATAATAACACTTTAACAATTATAAACATGTTCAGGAAAAAAGATTTTAGAAAATATGATTTTTTTAGTAATTGTTTTTTAAATATTGTTGAAAATCAGAAATTCACAAAATAATTTACAATATTTTTGATTTATAAATTTATTTAACTTTGTTGAATTTGTATACATGTAGATGCATATAATGTGTTTTCTATATGTCTTCTTATTGAAATCATTTTTTCATATTCAATCAATTTTATTTAGATATTATTTTTTAAAGAATTATTCTTTAAGTTTCTATAAAAAAAATCGTTCAGGTAAATATGACAATATGGCATATTTATGACCATTTTCTTTTCACCTGTGTTCTCAAGTAATAAAATAAAAACCATGACATGAATTGATATGAAAAAGTAAATGAAATAAACACTTTTTTTTTGTTTTAATGATAAAAAAATGATGATACATTGATAGTAAATAAAAAAAATTAAAACAGAAAAAAATATTTAAATTAATTTTTAATCAGTATATCTATATCTTGGCTGTCTTTATATAAACAACTTTACATGGTTTTGATTATGATAAAAAAAAATAAATAATGTTATATAATAAAAATTCAAAAAAACTTTTTTTTAATATTTTTTTCATTTGGGTAGTTATTTTACTCATTAATGACTTTGTTTGAATGTTTAAATTAAATGAGTTGTCTATTTATTTTTAGTCAAATCAAATTTCTTTTTTTTTCAACTAAATAAGACTTTGTTTTTAAAGAAAATTAAAAAAAAAAAAAAAACAGAACCTTTTAAAAAAAAGTATTATTATTAAGGTTCATAAAATTTTACAGGTAAGTGTGACATGGTGACAAATTTATTACCCTTTTCCTGTTCACTTGGAGTATGAAAACAGCAGGATATAAAAATTTTATTGCTTTGGTCAGGCAGGGTATGAGACATGTCAGACATGGCTGTCTCTCAAAGACAATCATAGAAATAAGTCCCTGTTTGTACTGTAGTTATATTAAATAGCAGATTAATATTTAAAAAAAGATAAATGTACATATGCATAAAGCATCTTTTCATCATAATACCTTTCTGAGATACATCAAAATGTATGCTTTATAAACTGCTAATCATTTTTCAAATTTCAAAATTCTCAAATGTAAACTTTCAGAATTACATAAATTTCTTAATTGGTTGAGATACATTTATAACAATGTTGCCCCAGACTTTCATTTAAGTAATGTAATTATATTATGCTAAAGTGTAGATAATAATAAATGTGTTTTCAAAGTATTTAGGGCCTGACAAATAAGTACCGTACCCCCCTATTTGTTGACGTTTTATTGTGTCAATTTAAGCACATATGTCCACATATGGAATAATAAATTAACGAAAGAACTTACTTGTTGACCTGGAAAGTATTGTTTGTCTCCATTCTCACCAAAACAAAATTTTGTTGACGTTTTCTAAATGGCGCACCTGTTGAGTCCTCGCTGTCAAAAATAAAGCTTCTTCGAGATCATGAGAACCAATAATAGTGAGTGAGCGAGTGAGTGAGTTGGTGTTTAACGCCCGTGCAACGCTATATAGGTTATTTACAGGCGATGAACATGAAAAGGATGATAAAATGAACATGAAATGATGATGATAAATGAAAATGGGGATGGGGTGGGAAACAAAGGACCGGTAAATTTTGAAGAACCACAGGAAAAGGGGAGAGGTGGATAGGGGCGAAAAATTTAGCCTATGTGGTGCACTACTTGGCGGTCCACAAAGGGGTCTTTTACGTGCATGGAGCGTGGTACTCTCCACACACGTTGGCCCACTAATGGTCGGCGGTCAGGGTTTCCGTATTATAGACCTGACAACCCCCGCGGACGAGGGCTACCCTATTCAGCCACCTAGGGTACACACTTGGTCGCTCTGTGGGCTGAGCACTGACCCGACATCAGAATCCCAAGACCCTTAGTCGCCTCTTACGACAAGCTAGGCTCTGCTGCGGGCCTATTCGCCACCCGGGCCCCGCACGGGACTGAACCAATAATAAAAATGCTTTACTGTCTCATTGTTACAAGTATTTGTTGTGATAAATACGTTTCCAATTGACTTAATAGTGGTGTTTTTGTAACAGCATATAAACGAAATGTCCTTAAAAAGAGTATTATTTACATTCACGTCATAACACTCACGCGGAAATGACAAATTCTCTTAATGTCATAAAATATACAATTCGAGTCAAAAACGGTAAAAATCGAAATTCCGGATATTGTTTCTCAAACGGCATTAACATACCTGCGTAGACTTAATCGATTGTGACAATGACATAAATATACCACAAAAATCTGAAAAACTTACTGGCATTATAATGTTTTCGACACCATATTCTAAAACTTAATAGCAAACTGTTAAACTGGACATAAGCATAAAGTTAAATGGGTTCCAATAATGGTATCAGTCGCTGAAGATTATGGTAGTCATGAATTAATAATAACAAAACTACCGAACTTGAATTATCAATCTCATAGTCCAGAGAAAATGGCAAAAACGAATCAGTCATACCGGAGAATTGGTGGATCGCAATGGTCCTGACTTGGTACAGGCATTTCAAACGAGTGAGTGAGTGAGTTGGTGTTTTACGCCCGTGCAACGCTATATAGGTTATTTACAGGCGATGAACATGATAAGGATGATACAATGAACATGAAATGATGATGATAAATGAAAAATGGGGTGGGGTGGGAAACAAAGGGACAGTTAATTTTGAAGAACCACAGGAAAAGGGGAGAGGTGGGTAGGGGCGGAAAATTTAGCCTATGTGGTGCACTACTTGGCGGTCCACAAAGGGGTCTTTTACGTGCATGGAGCGTGGCACTCTCCACACACGTTGGCCCACTATGGTCGGCGGTCAGGGTTTCCGTATTATAGACCTGACAACCCCGCGGACGAGGGCTACCCTATTCTGCCACCTAGGGTACACACTTGGTCGCTCTGTGGGCTGAGCACTGACCCGACGTCAGAATCCCAAGACCCTTAGTCGCCTCTTACGACAAGCTAGGCTCTGCTGTGGGCCTATTCGCCACCCGGGCCCCGCACGGGACGCATTTCAAACGAAATGTTGGGTTAAACCAGGTTTTATGGCGCCAAACCTCCCTCTTCCATTGCGATCTTGGGATCCGGTAATGACCATAGAACACAACATAGTTGTGAGACAATAGGGATATTGAGGTGATCATCTCAGTACAGAAGACCAGTCAAACATTAATTAAAACAATTAACTATCATATCTTTTAACTCAATTTTGAACTTTTCTACTAGTGGCTGATAACGAAGAAAGAATTTTTTTAGTGATCGTATGAGACGTATTTTCTTATAGCCCTGCTCCAAAAGTCGGTCACGAAGAAATCGGTGTCTGATCAAAAAATCTGTGCAAGCTCTGGAATATCGAATAAGTTGTGAAATATAAACACCGTATGCAGGAGAAGAAGGTATATTGCTCTTTAGATTAGGAAAATTAATAATTTGAAAATTATAATCGTCTCGTTTATCGTAATTTTTTGTACTGAGATGACCACCTGGGTCAAATTCGAGGTGCAAATCCAAGAAAGACGTGAAGCAATTTGATTCGGTGGTCTCTTTAATCTCCAATTTCGGAAGATATATTGAAGGATTCCATCTACCAAATAAAGTGTTATTGACAGAAAGGACATCATCAATATATCTGAATGTAAGATTAAATGACCTTGCCTCTTTCATCTTCTTGTTCTTTACGAGTCCCTGAAGAAATTCAGTCTCGTAAGAGTATAAAAACAAATCGGCGAGGAGAGGAGCACAGTTTGTGCCCATTGAAATGCCGATTTGTTGTTGAAAAATCTCTCCTCCGAAGATGACAAATATGTTGTCAATGAGGAAATCAAGCATACTGCAAACTTGTTCCAGTGTGTAACAAATTTTATCTTTGAAAGATGTTTTGGAAAAGAAGGTAGAATTATAACCCAAAACAACAAAATTCCTAGAGTTTGAAAAGGCTTTTTCGAGAAGTTTTTTCAGGCGACATTTTAGTTTTTCGTGTGGCAAGGTAGTGTATAAAGTTGAAAAATCGAACGTTTTTAAAGATTGAACCTCAGAAAATGATCTAGATTTAAAATGATCTAACAAATCTTTAGAGTTCTTCAAAATCCACATATGATTAATTCCACTACGATTATAAATAGTGTCGCAGTATGCTTGTTCACCTTCTTTGACAACAGACAAGATTTTAGTTAAATGAACGGACAGCTCTGTAGTTGAACATGATGAAGATCCAGCTATATACCTTTTTTTGTACGGATATTTGTGAAATTTAGGTATCCAGTACAAATATGGTAACTCTTTCTGTTCCTCTTTCATTGGAATATTGAAAGAGGACATAAAAGAGCTATTGTTGGCTATGATTTCATCTTTGTAAATGTAGTCCGTGTGTATGTAGCACTAGCGGAAGTATTACCATCAATGCCTAGTTCTTTTATTAGACAATTGTAATAGTGTGCTTTACATACAAAAACTATATTATTGGAAGCCTTGTCTGCTGGCGTGACAACATACCTGTCATGTAAGGAAGAGAGACAATTGAGAGCTTCACGATCTCTAAATACAGAAGAAGGCCCGGGGTTCACACATTTGCGAAGTTTGTCTATTCGGCTTCGTACAAGAGATCGGATAGTCCTTACCCAGTGCTCTGGTTCTTGGTCCTTTTCCCTCTTTATCCAGGCTCTAGCATAGTCCTCCACAGCGTCCATGATGATCTTAAAGTTGTGATTCCAATTTATACGTTGCAGTTCCCTGAATTTAGGTCCATGGGAAACCACATTACGTAATAAACCATTTTCAATTATCTTAAGATCACCCGTGATGACATGACCAGAGAAATGATAGTCAAGATTTGTCCAGTCTGTATGTCATTCGGTAACCAACAAAGCAGTAATACAAACGTAATATTTAATTGATTCTGGAATTAAATCCAAACCGTATTGGCGAATTGAATATTGGTTGCCAAATCATGTTTTAGTTAAACCTTTTTGATGCCGATGTTAAAATATGGTGGACCTACCCATTTGTCCTGCAGAATTTGCTGAGGTCAATCAAAATATCTAGCAAATTACACTAAATTAATAGGGAAAATTAATTTCTAGCTAGAGGTCCAGCAAAACCATAGCAGATTTTAAAACCTCTGTGCTGAAGTTAAGAATTTAGACCTATTAGTTGCCGATGTTAAAATATGGCGGACCTACCCATTTGTCGTGCAGAATTTGCTGAGGTCAAACAAAATATCTAGCAAATTACAATAAATTAATAGGGAAAATTAATTTCTAGCTAGAGGTCCAGCAAAACCATAGCAGATTTCAAAACCTCTGTGCTGAAGTTATACCATTGCTCTGAAGTTAAGAATTTAGACATAATATTTAATAGATCTGCAAGGTATATTACATGTTTATGTGAAAATGTTGCTTGACATTGACATGATTTCAGTATATTTCCAAAATGTACACGTAAAACTTCTTGTATTTAGATTATAAGACTTCTAAAAAGTTCATTGTTTTTATTCTTCAGATAACTAATGCACCATTAGATGAGTTGTTGTATCTAAAGAAGAGGAGTTCTCATTCATCATCCTCCTAGATGAAATGGTAAATGTTCCAGTAGCACTAGTAACAGAACAGTTTCCAGAAGTTGAAGATGAAAACCTGTAGGACACCCTACAGCTATATGCCAGACTTGTTGTCGCTCCAGAGGAAGAGTCATTATATTAATTTCATCTAATAAACAATATTGTCAGTAAGAACAATGTTGGTGCAGAGAACAAAATTTTCAACTTAACTTGAAGTGCTTTCTATTAAATTAGGTTTTTGATGATCGGTGCTTCACATTTTTTTACCAGTGGTATTAAATCATACAATATACTCATATTTCACATTTTTCCTTACAGTTTTGTCCTTAATAATTTCATGCTACGATTTGTTATCATGATTATATGAACATGTGTATCTCTAAACAGAAGGTTAATTTGGGGTTTGGATCTTCAAATTTGATTAAAATTGTATACATTGTACTTTAATAAAAACATGTTTTTATGTCACATCATGAAATGCAGTTTTATTCTTAAAGATTTTAGATTAATTTTATTTCACACTCATTAAGTTTATATGGCTTAAAGAGAAAGTCCACAAAAAAAGGAAAATTTGTCATATGATTTCTAATGCATTATTTAAACCAACTGAAAATCATCCGATTTTTCAAATTCCTAAATTTATATCTTGAACCTATCAAATAAAATTAACTAAGTCTTAAACAGCATTGCCATCGACCCATCTTTGGATT
Source organism: Arcuatula senhousia (assembly GCA_963971305.1). Classification (NCBI taxonomy): domain Eukaryota; kingdom Metazoa; phylum Mollusca; class Bivalvia; order Mytilida; family Mytilidae; genus Arcuatula; species Arcuatula senhousia. The sequence continues at coordinate 36,661,289 of OZ020308.1, forward strand.
TGATCAAGAATAACAGAAATAATTCTAACAAAAGTCTAGAAATGTCCAATTAACTTAACTAGGTGAAAAAAAAAATGGGCAAATACAGTGGGTATAATTTTTTTCGCAATATGTAAAAAAATTGAGTGATATCGAACTTAAAATTTTTATTCCTACGTTTAGTTAGTTAGTTAGTTATTGCTTTACTCCCAAGCAGCACGATTTCGGCTATATCCGGGAGATGAACATGAAAATGGTGATACAATGAACATGAAATGATGATGAAGTGGAGGGAATAGGGACACAAGGCCAATCGGGTAGGAGAGTTTTGACTGCCACTGGAAAAAGGAGTGATGGGTAGGACGGGAAATTTTGCCTCCTGCATGGGGATCCTACGGGTCCTACTCTTACCAAGACCTGCAGCAGGGTTCTTTAACGTGCGAGGAACGTGACATTTTTCCCAACACGGTGCACCACTATGGTTAGCGGTCAGGTTTTCCGCATTATCGCCTGACGACTCCGCATCTCTCGATGTCAGGGCTGCCCCATTCAACCACCTGGGGCACACATCCCAGTCGCTTTGTGGGCAAAGCGACCTGACCCCGATGTCAGGTTTCTGAGCGCTCTTTAGTGGACTTTTACCGACAAGCTTAGCGCTGCTGCGGGCCTATTCGACTCCCGGCCCCGCACGGGACTATTCTTACGTTTAGAAATACAAATGACAACAATGTTCCAGACAATAAATTTTGCTACGCCTGACGCGCGTTTCGTCTATTCAAGACTCATCAGAGGCGCTCTACCAAAAATATTGAAAATGCCAAACACTGTATGAATATGAAGAGCATAGAACAGTATAACCAAAAATACCAAACTGGGGAACCAAATTATTTAATGATAGTTCATTAAGTCTAGGTCATTTTGTACCTAATTGGGAGCGAACTCATAATTACAGACAATTTTAGCTGCAAATTTTTCTTTGTAATTTTCCCCATTTTCATTTTTTTTTCATAAGAAAACAATTAGCCACAACTTGTATTAAATTGCATATCTTCATCTTGATCCTCCTGTTCACTGTGAATAGTAAATCAGACGTGAAAAGGAATTATAAAAAAAAATTATAAAAAAATATTCTTTTGTCTAAATCTTTCTTGTAATAAGAAATGGGTGAAGTTGTACTTGTTAACCACAGCGTACAATCCCGTAAAATTGGTTAATACATGTACAATAAGTGCAGCTAAAATATATGACTGGTATTAATAAAGAAACTAGATGGAGCCTTCCCCGGAAGGCATATGTCGCCTGCGTATCTGTGTTTGTTCGCCAAACAGGGTGTAGTAAATTTTCGGGCATTGAATCGCCTAGTCCGAGATTGCTCTGACGTCCATGGCACCAGCTTGCCGGAAAAATGCCGAGGACATCAGAGCAATCTCGGACTGTGAATCGCATTACACCTTAAAGTACTATGCGATGAAGCTACATACCAAATATCAAGAGGCTGTGGCATGTAGTTGCTTGGAAAACTGCGACGGAAATTTTTGTGACGCCACAGGACGCAGGACGACGGATAGTGCCAAAGTAACCACTTTATGTCGCTTCTGCAACACGTTGCAGGCGACATAAAAATGACTTACTTAAAAAAAATAGACGATAAAGAGATGTGGAATAAGTGTACGCGACACAACCAACATTAAATAAACGGCAATTTAAAAAATCACAATGGAAAACAGCCAGCAGTCTTTAACATGACCAGAAGAAAATGCTCGATGTCTTGCATTGGCCCAAGACTTATAATACAGGATTCAAACAAATCCCTAGATTATCAACGAAAGACCCATTTCTAGACATTAAACAAAAACAGATAGTTGACAAGGACAAACAAAAGTTTTGACAAGGATTCCTGACTTCGGACAGGCTCATATAAAATGTGGCGGGGTTAAACTAGTTTAACTAGTTTTTTGGACCCAACCTTTCCCATATTGTTTATCTTGTACAAAGTTTTTGCGTAAATATATTGAAAGCTGTCTGATTTTCTATCTAAGAATATCTATTTTTTATACGACCGCAAAAAAATGCGGACGTATAATGGTATGATGCTGTCGTCGTCGTTGTCTGTTAACTTTAGTGTATACACGATAACTTTAGTTCTAGTTATCCAAATGCATTGAAATTTGACAACAATATTTCTTACCATTAAAGGATGGATGGGATTGATTTTCGGAGTCCCCCCTGTTTTCGTTTAGAAATAGGGGCCAAAAGGGGCCAAATTGCAACCTTTTTGTTTGTTCTTACAATAACTTTTTCAAATATCTTTTCCTCTGAAACTACTGAACCACATTCAATGAAACTTGGTATGATTGATCATTAGGGTGTCCTGCAGTAAAATTGTGTTTTGATTTATGATTCATACAAAAAAATGGCCGCCGTGGCTAAAAATAGACTAGGGGGTCAGACTACGGTTTTCGGCTTGTAATTCAACAAGAGTTAACACTAAAGTATGTCTCGCCTGCCGGCACCATCAGAAACAATTGTTCTTTCTTACTTCCACTATATTTTGAATTTACATGGATTTTCAGTTTCTGAGATCAAAAGATGTTTATAGAACTTAAATATTGCAAATATATGCAATAAAAATAATCAAAGTCACTCAACCGGAAAATCAAGGTCAAGGTCAAAAGATGGGGATGCAACTGTGCTAAGCTACTACTGGGGAATATGCATACCAAGTTTCATCAACCTAGGACCTATAGTTCTTGAGATATGGAGGTGTTCGCAAAACTTTTTCATTGCTATTATATGTATTGAACATTGTCAAAGTCACTCAACCGGAAAATCAAGGTCAAGGTCAAAAGATGGGGATGCAACTGTGCTAAGCTACTACTGGGGCATATGCATACCAAGTTTCATCAACCTAGGACTTATAGTTCTTGAGATATGGAGGTGCTCGCAAAACTTTTTCATTGCTATTATATGTATTGAAATTGTCAAAGTCACTGAACTGGAAAATCAAGGTCAAGGTCAAAAGATGGGGATGCAACTGTGCTAAGCTACTACTGGGGCATATGCATACCAAGTTTCATCAACCTAGGACTTATAGTTCTTGAGATATGGAGGTGCTCATAAAACTTTTCCAAAAAGTTAACGCCGCCGTCGTCGCCGCCGCCGTTGCCGGTAAAGTAACACCTATGTCCCGCTCTGCTTCGCAGGCGAGACAAAAAGTATAAGAGATAGATGAAATCTGATGCCACCCTACTGTTTCAAAATCAAAAGTTCTACAAAAGTCTCCATTTGGTCGAAGTTGTCAGATGACGCCTTATAGGGGTTACGGCCCCTTAAAGGTGAAAAATATCATTTTTTCATGTTTTTGCCCTATATAATGAAAACTATTGCAGATAGCAAAATGATGTTGCTTGCTTAAATGTTCAGCTCATTTAGCTCTACAAAAGTCTCCATAGGGTCGAAGTTGTCAGATGACCCCTTAAAGGGGCTACGACCCCTAAAATAATGTTTTTTCATGTTTTTGAAATTTCTCGAAATTGACACACAAGGAAGGCTACAAAGCTCTATGACAAACGTGATGACTTCAACTTTCCAATAGTTAACTTTCCCTTTCTGTGTAGCAACATTCCGTCCGCTCCAGCATATGGAGTTTACGTATCACAATTGATTCGCTATTCCAGAGCATGTGGGGAGTACAACGACTTCCTTGATAGAGCCACACGGCTGACAAGCAAATTGTTAACACAGGGGTACGTTGCTCCCAGGTTGTTGTCATCACTCAAGAAATTTTACGGACGACATCATGTGCTTGTATACAAATACGGGATTTCTATCTCTCAGATGAGCACAGATGTTGGTTTGACATAGAGTTTTGTAATGTCATCCTTTCCGGATTTGACCAACACTTAATCGATCTTTGGCAACGTGACGGGTGTGCTATAGCAAGCAGGAACTGCTTACTCTTCCGGAGCACCTGAGTTCACTCTCGTTTCGACTTGAGTTCGCGTTGCTGAATGCGGTTTTGTGGTTATGTGTGTGCGTGTGTTCTATGTTGTTATGTGGTTTGTTTTGTTGTGATGATTTTTTGTCTGCTGGTTTTGTCTTTGTCTTTACGGTTTTATGATACTGATTACCCCTTTGGTACACCTTTGCTTCTTTGGCTTATGGAATGAAAACTATAGCAGGTAGAGAGAAGCTGTTGCTTGCTTAAATGTTCAGCTCATTTAGCTCTACAAAAGTATTCATTGGGTCGAAATAGTCAGATGACCCTTTATAGGGGCTACGGCCCCTAAAATAATGTTTGTTTATCATTTCTTTGGCCTGTGGAATGAAAACTATAGCAGGTAGAGAGAAGCTGTTTTTTGCTTTAATAGTAAGCTCAATTAGCTCTGCAAAAGTCTCCAAAGGGTCGAAATTGTCAGATGACCCTTTGTAGGGGTTACGGCTTATTTTTTTTTTTTTGGCCTATGGAAGGAAAACTATAGCAGGTAGAGAGAAACTGTTGCTTGCTTAAATGTTAAGGTCATTTAGCACTACAAAAGTCTCCATACCTCTATAAGTTGTCAGATGACCCCTTATAGAGGTAAGGGCCCCTTAAAAGCGAAAAATAGTGTTTTTTGCTGTAGAATGAAAGCTATAGCAGATAGAAAAAAGCTGTTGCTTGCTTAAATTTCAGCTTATTTAGCTCTATAAAAGTCTTCATTAGGTCAAAGTTTTCAAATGATTATATATTTGCGACCCCCCCTTTTTTTCCCCAATCCCGTGCGGGGCCCGGGAGGCGAATAGGCCCGCAGCAGCGCTAAGCTAGTCGGTAAAAGTCCACTAAAGAGCGCTCAGAAACCTGACATCGGGGTCAGGCCGCTTTGCACACAAAGCGACTGGGATGTGTGCCCTAGGTGGTTGAATGGGGCAGCCCTGACATCGAGAGATGCGGGGTCGTCAGGCGATTATGCGGAAAACCTGACCGCAAACCATAGTGGTGCACCGTGTTGGGAAAAATGTCACGTTCCTCGCACTTTAAAGAACCCTGCTGCAGGTCTCGGTAAGAGTAGGACCCGTAGGATCCCCATGCAGGAGGCAAAATTTTCCGTCCCTACCCATCACTCCTTTTTCCAGTGGCAGTCAAAACTCTCCTACCCGATTGGCCTTGTGTCCCTATTTCCTCCACTTCATCATCATTTCATGTTCATTGTATCACCACTTTCATGTTCATCTCTCGGATATAGCCGAAATCGCGCTGCTTGGGAGTAAAGCAATAACTAACTAACCCTTTTTCCCCTATTACGTAATTAGGGGCCAAAGGGGCAATTTTAACTCTATTATTTGAGGTCCAATTTTTAAAATTTATTTTTTTTTCATTTCCTTTACAAATAGTTAAAATCTAATGAATTCCTTGTATAATGTGGGTAGAAAGTCCACCAAAGAAGGCATGTGTCAAAAACCTTTGTCAGTCCACCATGGGCTGTATGTGTCCAGAGCAATGGACTATCCATATTGGGCCTAAAAGGTACAGGGTTCAACGTGCTGTGGTCGTATCATGCTGCGCTCGGCGAAGCTTTTTATTATATAATTGACTGAAAAATCCAACATGGTGTAGATTTGTAATACCGTTAACTACCACTCAACACCATTTCCTGCCTTTAACATACATTTTTGTCGCGAGACCATATGAAAATATATCGATTTCCTTCAAAAACAAGAGTAATAGTAAACAATAGCGTAAAATTTCACTGAGTCGATTGATTAGAGTACAAAAATCATCACGTGGTTTCTAAATATGGTAATTTCTTCGACCTGATAAACAATTTAAAATTTATAGATTACCCTGGCTACCAGTACTCTCAGTATTTTGATTATGATTTTTTTGAAATGGGAAGGAGAAAAAAATAGATTTTGAGTGAGTGAGTTGGTGTTTTACGTCCGTGCAACGCTATATAGGTTATTTACAGGCGATGAACATGAACAGGTTGATAAAATGAACATGAAATGATGATGATAAATGAAATATGAGGGTGGGGTGGGACACAAAGGACCGGTAAATTTTGAAGAACCACAGGAAAAGGGGAGAGGTCGGTAGGGGCGGAAAATTTAGCCTATGTGGTGCACTACTTGGCGGTCCTCAAAAGGGTCTTTTACGTGCATGAAGCGTGGCACTCTCCACACACGTTGGCCCACTATGGTCGGCGGTCAGGGTTTCCGTATTATAGACTTGACAACCCCCGCGAACGAGCGCCACCCTATTCAGCCACCTAAGGTACACACTTGGTCGCTCTGTGGGCTGAGCACTGACTAGCTACAAGAATGGAGCGCCTTTGACATCTTCGATAAGGCGGAGCTACAATGCGGCCCCATTACTCGTAACGGAGCAACGCCGAAAGTGAAATCACACCGGGCGATTTTGAAGGATCTAAGATTTTTTTACTACATTTTCTAACTAGAAATAAATATCTATACATAGGAAGGGGAGATAATTTTAATTTTCAATGCTCTCCCTTTGTTCTATTGATCTGGAGATCGTATTTTTTATGTTTTGAAAGGGTCTTCTAAGCCTGGGAGTAATAAATATTTCAAGCCAGCAGCTATAATTGGTTTATATTTTGACAAATTTATGGTTCTCCTTCCACCCATTAACACCTTGACATGTGTTTTGAAATCAAGGGACAGATTATCGATTTTCAATCAGCTGATTGAGTAAATCACCTGTGACCACCTGTTGAAAACTAACAAATGAATAAGTTTTTGATAGAATGATTCACAGTTTCGGGAGATCATGCGGGAGGGCTTAAAAAGTCGGGAGAATAGCATCTCCCGCACGGGAGTAATTCATTTCATGGGAGATAGCTTAAATTTTCGGGAGGCTCCCGCAGGATTCGGGAGGGTTAACACCTATGAGGATCCTGATCCTGAACTTTACAATGAAGTTCAGGATCAGAATTTTGAAAATGTTTGATTTCTAACAAATTATCATTTATCTATGACTCTTGACAAAGTTTTTAGTAACTCACTGTTATTGGTATTTCTGAACCAATTTGAAGCTTTGTTTGAGTTGGAGAAAGAAATTAGATTTGCTCCATTGGGAGAAATGGGACCGCATTGTAGCTCCGCCTAATCAAAGATGTCAAAGGAGATACATTATTGTAGCTAGAGCTAAAACTACTCGATTTAAAAGCAAAATATGGCTAGTGAAAACGAGAAAATTAAATCTAAAGGGAATAAATATTGTTGACATGAGGTATCGTCACCGGGATGTTTATACCATTCCCCAAAACATTGACACGCCGTGAAACATGTGAGAAATGGATCAAGGCATGTGGTTGTCCTGAAGCAGACCTTCACATCGGGAAAATCACAAGATCTACCTATATTTGCAGCAAGCTATGTTCTAGTTCGAGATTGATCTGACGTCCTCGGCATTTTTTCAGCAAGCTGGTGCCTAAAAATGCCGAGGACGTCAGATCAATCTCGGACTAGCTATGTTCCTGTGCTTTTGTTTTGTATCTGATGTGTATATTGTGGTGCTCGACCACGCTGTGTCTAATGTTTGTTTTCCGCTGCCACCACCTGTGTTTCAAGGCACTAATGAACCTTACAAGAGTATGTAAAATAATCTAGAACACGAGTATATTAATACTCGAAAACTGAGAGAGATGTGTTTTTGACAGAGATCACTTTACAGGTACATCAAAATGTACAAGAATAGTTTTGTTGTGTTTTATATAAGGGGAGCCTAACGGAAGGGGTAAATGGGGAATGGTTTTCTTATATCTAAATTTAGGGAAAAGGGGGGATGAAATATTCAGTCAGCGTCAGAATGTACAATCTTCTATTGCGTATTCTATGACACAAATCAACAGATTTGGAAAACTGAGGAAAACTTAGTTATTCCCGGAACTGGAATCAATAGAGGTACGCTCGAGAAGAAGTCTAGGACTAGTACTTCGGACAGAAACTGCAGAGAATAATAGCTATCCGGTGACTAGACTATAGGTTAATTGCCTTTTCACGAGATAACCAAATGGTAACTTTTATTCGTATCTGGGATTCACTATTTATCTATCAAAATAACAAGCAAGACAAATATGAGCTTCAACGTAATATTATTATCTCAAATAAATATATTTGACAGAGTTACGATATTCATTACAATATGTTCATTACAATATGTTCAACAACAGAGTCTGAGTCAAATGATTAAACCTTATTTATCTAAATATTTGATCGTCAATCCAGTGTTCTACGGTGTTCAACCAAACCCTTATTTATGTTATTTGGTGTTTCAACTATTATTGCTATGTTTCCACAGTTAGAGTTATCTTTCTTAGTCCAATGTACTTTAATACTTGATATTTGTACAACTTTACGTCCCGTGCGGGGCCCGGGTGGCGAAATGGCCCACAGCGAACCTAGCTTGTCGTAAGAGGCGACTAAGGGTCTTGGGATTCTGACCTCGGGTCAGTGCTCAGCCCACAGGGCGACCAAGTGTGTACCCTAAGTGGCTGAATAGGGTAGCCCTCGTCCGCGGGGGTTGTCGGGTCTATAATACGGAAACCCTGTAAATATATATGTGTCAAAATGCATTTTTAAGTCCACCATGGGCTTCATGTGACCAAACCAATTGACTATCCATATTAGGCCTCCAACGTACAGGGTTAAACTTGTTGCGGTCGTATCATGCTGCGCTCGGCGTAGCTTTTTATTCAAAATTTACCGGTCCTTTGTGTCCCACCCCATCCCCATATTTCATTTATCATCATCATTTCATGTTCATTCTATCATCCTTTTCATGTTCATCGCCTGTAAATAACCTATATAGCGTTGCACGGGCGTAAAACACCAACTCACTCACTGTTTGAGTGCGTTTGCATAATAAAATATTGCTATTTTCTATAGTTTCTCTATTTCTACTGAAATAGCACATCAAAAAAGGATATCTCAAAGTTATCTATTATTACTTATAACTTTACTATGAGAAACTAACTTATTTTCTACAGCCTATACACAAGCTGTGATTCAAAACAGTCAGAATTAAATAGAAAACACACTATTAATATCTTCTGACAAATAGACAACTACAGGGGCAAGGTTAAAAAAATAACATAACCTTGTAGAGTAGATAAAATAATTTTGCTAGTGATTGAGCTTGAAAGCAGAACTCAGAATACTAGAAATAAATTCCAAATGTGTTCCAAAACTTTGAAACAGTTACTATTTTAGCTAGGCTTTACAGAGCATAAAAATCAATACTCAGAAGTAACCTAGAGAATGTCCGAAAGTTACAAGAAAAATTAACTAAATTCAACTATGCTTGATCCTAGACATAAAATGTCTAGAAATGATCTTACATAGAAAAATAGCCAAAACAAGTGAAACCTTTATCCTTTTAGCTCAAAAATAATAAAAAAAACTTCTAAAGAAGAAGCAAACTGTTAACAAAACTTACTAACCAAAAATAATGAACGTCTAAAGAAGTTTGCTGTGAAGAGAGGAACCTAGAATTAACGGGGAATTTACTTTTATACTACAGCAACTTTGTGAGTGAGTGAGTCGGTGTTTTACGCCCGTGCAACGCTATATAGGTTATTTACAGGCGATGAACATGAAAAGGGTGATAAAATGAACATGAAATGATGATGATATATGAAATATGGGGTGGGGTGGGACACAAAGGACCGGTAAATTTTGAAGAACCACAGGAAAAGGGGAGAGGTGGGTAGGGACTATGTGGTGCACTACTTGGCGGTCCAAAAGGGGGTCTTTTACGTGCATGAAGCGTGGCACTCTCCACACACGTTGACCCACTATAGTCGGCGGTCAGGGTTTCCGTATTATAGACCTGACAACCCCCGCGGACGAGGGCCACCCTATTCAGCCACCAAGGGTACACACTTGGTCGCTCTGTGGGCTGAGCACTGACCCGACGTCAGAATCCCAAGACCCTTAGTCGCCTCTTACGACAAGCTAGGCTCTGCTGCGGGCCTATTCGCCACCCGGGCCCCGCAACTTTGTAACGGGAAACGGTAACGGGAGACTGTAACGGGGGTAAAACGTCATGAAATAATTCCCGTTAACGTAAAAATATACACAAATAAAAATTACATCCACGGAACTCTAAAATGTTCCATTTACAATATTCAATAAATAGCAATACATCTTTAATTCAATAATTAAATAAATACGTCGCCGTAATGATTTCCGTATTCATACACTACAAAAATAACGGGGCCAGCGACCTTGAGTGCACTTAGGTCACATTCCTTTCTCAGAACTAATTTACAGACCTAACTCCGCCCCTGGAAGTGGAAATAAAATCATGACTATTCACATGTTGACAAAAAGTTAGCGACGACCTATTACTGATTACTGCTAATAAAATGGGTTGAACACCGATTTACGAACATCATGACGACACTGAAAGTCCCGTTCCTACAATTTAGCTAGGTAGGTAAAAAGGGGTGACAAATCTGTCCAAGCGAGAAAATGTCAGAACATTCCCTCGAACTATGCGAGGGCTACTAAAAGCGCATAGTTTACCGTTACTGAACCAATGCACAGCCGTTACATTGGCTCCCTACTTATATTTTCAGTGTCCTCACGAAAATAATAATTAAAATATCTATGAAGCTCAAAGTTAACAATTCTATAACAGTAACAACAATAATACCGGTTTAACTGCTTAAAACCTGAGCATAAAAATGCACAATCAGCATCATTCAATCAATATTACTACATGTATGCTTAAATAATTTCTTCACACATATACCAGTTACTTATCGAACCGAACAAGTCAATTTAAATATTAACATCAGGTTAATCATAATAACCTTTTTCAAATTATAACCTTCATACACCTGGTCACCATTTATACTTTCAAAAATAGTCCCGTGCGGGGCCCGGGTGGCGAATAGGCCCGCAGCAGAGCCTAGCTTGTCGTAAGAGGCGACTAAGGGTCTTGGGATTCTGACGTCGGGTCAGTGCTCAGCCCACAGAGCGACCAAGTGTGTACCCTAGGTGGCTGAATAGGGTAGCCCTCGTCCGCGGGGGTTGTCAGGTCTATAATACGGAAACCCTGACCGCCGACCATAGTGGGCCAACGTGTGTGGAGAGTGCCACGCTTCATGCACGTAAAAGACCCCTTTGTGGACCGCCCAGTAGTGCACCACATAGGCTAAATTTTCCGCCCCTACCCACCTCTCCCCTTTTTCCTGTGGTTCTTCAAAATTTACCGGTCCTTTGTTTCCCACCCCATCTCCATATTTCATTTATCATCATCATTTCATGTTCATTTTATCATCCTTTTCATGTTCATCGCCTGTAAATAACCTATATAGCGTTGCACGGGCGTAAAACACCAACTCACTCACTCACTACTTTCAAAAATAACTTTTACGAAGCGTAAAAGCTAAAAATCTATTACTTTTAAAACGTTTAACGTTATCATATATATTAATCTTTACTTTTGTCCTTTTTAGCTATGAACAAAAACTACCCAACTTACACCAAAAGTCATATGGTGTCTTCAAAATATCAAAAGCAAAAATGTAATTAACAGTTATAACACAATAATACCAAGTTATTCAACTTGATTACACATAAAAAAAAATATCCAAAAAAAAATCGTCCAGTGGCAAATAGGTCCGCAGCAGAGCCTAGCTTGTCGTAAATGGCGACTAAGGGTCTTGGGATTCTGACGTCGGGTCAGTGCTCAGCCCACAGAGCAACCAAGTGTGTACCCTAGATGGCTGAATAGGGTAGCCCTCGTCCGCGGGGGTTGTCAGGTCTATAATACGGAAACCCTGACAGCCGACCATAGTGGGCCAACGTGTGTGGAGAGTGCCACGCTTCATGCACGTAAAAGACCCCTTTGTGGACCGCCAAGTAGTGCACCACATAGGCTAAATTTTCCGCCCCTTCCCACCTCTCCCCTTTTCCTGTTGTTCTTCAAAATTTACTGGTCCTTTGTGTCCCACCCTACCCCATATTTCATTTATCATCATCATTTCATGTTCATTTTATCATCCTTTTCATGTTCATCGCCTGTGGATGACCTTTATAGCGTTGCACGGGCGTAAAACACCAACTTCACTAACTTAAAAAAAAATCAAAGGAAAAGTTTGGTGACTTTTTCCTGGTACTTTGTAGAGTACAGATTGGGAACTTTGTACGACTCTTCAATATAAAAATCTAAATTCTACCCTCATAGGATTTACTTAGTTAGTTATTGCTTTACTCCCAAGCAGCACTATTTCGGCTATATCCGGGAGATGAACATGAAAATGGTGATACAATGAACATGAAATGATGATAAAGTGGAGGAAAAGAGGACACAAGGCCAATCGGGTAGGATAGTTTTGACTGCCACTGGAAAAAGGAGTGATGGGTAGGGACGGGAAATTTTGCCTCCTGCATGGGGATATTACGGGTCCTACTCTTACCGAGACCTGCAGCAGGGTTCTTTAACGTGCGAGGAACGTGACATTTTTCCCAAAACGGTGCACCACTATGGTTTGCGGTCAGGTTTTCCGCATTATCGCCTGACGACCCCGCATCTCTCGATGTCAGGGCTGCCCCATTCAACCACTGGGGCACACATCCCAGTCGCTTTGTGGGCAAAGCGGCCTGACCCCGATGTCAGGTTTCTGAGCGCTCTTTAGTGGACTTTTACCGACAAGCTTAGCGCTGCTGCGGGCCTATTCGCCTCCCGGGCCCCGCACGGGACTCATAGGATTTACAACTCGTATCCTATTTTATCAGAACCCTCTATTAACAATATACCTATACGGATTTCAAGATAATAAGGTCAGTCCCTTATATCTCATTAAACTTTGTACGCACCCAACCAAGCTAAGTGGACTCATGAAAAACTACTACATCTCGTAACTTTATGTAACTTTATCATGTGGACTAAAATCTATGTCTGAACTGATATACTTTAACGGGAAGCAAGTTACTTAGACAGACAAAAACTTCTACTTTAATCTTCATTAAAGCCTAGATCATATATATAAGGGGAAAAAGGGGGAATAACTACACCTATGGTCTGAAAGGAGAAACAGTACTTTTAAATCTAAAAATAAAAATAACTACTACCACTTACTTAAAATAGTAAAATTTTACTAATCACTCTTTTTAATAATAGTCCCGTGCGGGGCCCGGGTGGCGAATAGGCCCGCAGCAGAGCCTAGCTTGTCGTAAGAGGCGACTAAGGGTCTTGGGATTCTGACGTCGGGTCAGTGCTCAGCCCACAGAGCGACCAAGTGTGTACCCTAGGTGGCTGAATAGGGTGGCCCTCGTCCGCGGGGGTTGTCAGGTCTATAATACGGAAACCCTGACCGCCGACCATAGTGGGCCAACGTGTGTGGAGAGTACCACGCTTCATGCACGTAAAAGACCCCTTTGTGGACCGCCCAGTAGTGCACCACATAGGCTAAATTTTCCGCCCCTACCCACTTCTCCCCTTTTCCTGTGGTTCTTCAAAATTTACCGGTCCTTCGTTTCCCATCCCACCCCCATATTTCATTTATCATCATCGTTTCATGTTCATTTTATCACCTTTTTCATGTTCATCGCCTGTAAATAACCTATATAGTGTTGCACGGGCGTAAAACAACAACTCACTCACTCACTCACTCATGTTCATCGCCTGTAAATAACCTATATAGCGTTGCACGGGCGTAAAACACCAACTCACTCACTCACTCACTTTTTAAAAATACGAGAAAAGTCCACTGTAATAAAATAAGTATTACTTTATCGACGAAGTTACATACAAAGCCAGTACTAGAAAGCAAGCACTGTAAACGGAATTAGTCATGCTAGAACAACAAGCATGCAATTCACATGACTATAAATATATCAATACTAAATACTACTTACAATATATAAAACTAAAAAGGTATTAAAATGTCCATAAAAAGTTCATGTATCATATAATCTTTCACTTCTTAAACACTGCGGATTTCCTCTTTTTGGGGGAAATGTCCTTTCTTGCACAAATTTCTTTTTCAGTCCATAGGTGCGGGGCGGGGAACGGGGGCGGATGAAATTGTTGGTTCTTGGAGTACTACGGGCTGGGGACGGTTTTCTATTTGACGTGGTCCCGTGCGGGGCCCGGGTGGCGAATAGGCCCGCAGCAGAGCCTAGCTTGTCGTAAGAGGCGACTAAGGGTCTTGGGATTCTGACATCGGGTCAGTGCTCAGCCCACAGAGCGACCAAGTGTGTACCCTAGGTGGCTGAATAGGGTAGCCCTCGTCCGCGGGGGTTGTCAGGTCTATAATACGGAAACCCTGACCGCCGACCATAGTGGGCCAACGTGTGTGGAGAGTGCCACGCTTCATGCACGTAAAAGACCCCTTTGTGGACCGCCCAGTAGTGCACCACATAGGCTAAATTTTCCGACCCTACCCACCTCTCCCCTTTTTCCTGTGGTTCTTCAAAATTTACCGGTCCTTTGTTTCCCACCCCATCCCCATATTTCATTTATCATCATCATTTCATGTTCATTTTATCATCCTTTTCATGTTCATCGCCTGTAAATAACCTATATAGCGTTGCACGGGCGTAAAACACCAACTCACTCACTCACTCACTCTATTTGACGTGAGTACCGCAAACTCCACCTTTTCCACTCTATCTTGAAGTTTCTTATTTTCCTCCTTTATCTCTTTCAGAAGCTGGTTAGTGATGCGAGCCTCTTCCAATAACAACATGAAGGCTTCCTGGGGGAATGGGGGAGACTCCTCGTAGTCTCCCAGGAGCTGACCCATGATATCTTCTTCCTGAGTAGGAGGAGGGATTGTAATATCTGGTAGTTCAGGCCTAGGCACAGAGGCAGGCTTAACCTTAAGATGTGAATGTATGGGCCTGGGTGTCTGTTCTACAGCTGTTTCCGGCTCTGCAACTACCAAACACACATCGCCAGCTATTTCCTTACAGGCCTCGGCTAAAAGGTCCCTGGATGGAGTACTGGAACAAGCATCAACGGTTTGTGGTTCAGCTGACGGAATTGTGTTAAGAAGTTTCTGGAGTGGTTCTGGAAGGCAGGCTGGAGCGATAATAGAAACTGATGAGCAGGATTTTGGAACATCTGAATGGGGCTTCTGATGGTGGCTGATACAGTGACACTAGTATAAGGACTACTGGAAACTGTGGTAGGAGTTGTGACAGGTCTGATGTTGACAAGGTTCCTTCTGTGAGGAGGATACGTCCCACATTCTCAGATCCACTTCAACATTTACTTCCCTATGCTTAAGGTTTGTTTTAAAGTAATCCTTGTCAACCCCTGTATAGGTATGGGTGAGAGTGGCCTTCGTCACCTCAACGGCATGATGTGGATAAAAAGCCGGCCGCACGTGGCGCTTCATATATCCCATCTTCATGGACCCAAAACCACACAGCCGACAGATAAATTTACATTGAGAAGCCTCAAAATGTTTCCCTTCAAAATGCGCTATGGCCGATCTCCTCTCTCCACAGAAATCGCACTGGGTGCACCCGTAGACCCTTCCTCTGTCATGATCCATCTCTGAAAAACAGGTAAGGTCTGTGTAAATAACACAGTTATTTGTTATCCATCTAATGTTTTTGTTTGAATATTTTGGTTATTTTTTTTTAAGATCTTGATTGAACACCCTAGTACTGGATTGACCTTGACATCCGAAATTGAGTACCGGTAATCTATTTTATTTTTCGTCTATAATTCCGTACTGCACTGGTTCCCCAGTCTGGGTACTGTTTTCCATTGTACTTCAACAATTTATTATGGTTTACTACTTTGGTTTGTCCGTCGTTCCCTGTCTGTACGACATACAATAAACTACTAGTATTAAGTTTCTTTACTACAATATATGGACCAAGAAAAATGGGCTGTAACTTCGGGCAAACGCCTTCCCGTCTGTTTTCATTTAAAAACCAAACTGCATCACCGGGCTTGTGAACCAATAGGTTTGACTTAAGATCATAATTATCTTTTCTTCTCACTCCAGAGGAAGCCAACATTTTCCTGCAGATTTGGTGGGCAGCTTGCAGACTTTGTCTGATCTTAGCAGTAAAGTCTCCATATTTTTCATAACTTTGGGGATCAGGATGGGGGAATATAATATCAATGGGTGTCTGGACCTCTCTACCCAGCATCAGCATATTTGGGGTGAAACCAGTTGATTCATTTACACTGGAACGGTAGGCGCCAACAAACATCCTAGGTGTTTGTCCCACTCAGTTTGATCATCTTTTAAGTAGATTCTAACCATCTGTAATACTATTCTATGGATTCTTTCGGACTGCCCATTACCTTTTGGATTTATTGAGGTTCGGGTTTTCTTGATCCCTAAAGTGGAACATATCTTCTGAAAAACTTCACTTTCGAAATTGGAACCTTGGTCTGAGTGTATACTCAGAGGACAGCCAAATCTACTGATAAACTCATTCAGTGTCTTTTCTTAGAGTCACTTCTTTTTGGAAAGGATTCATAACTCTGATGAGTCCATTTACACTGGCCTTCAGGTTTATCAAACATGAAGCCACTAGTAGCTCTGACTTATCAGTAAAAGCAGGGGAGGGTTCTATCAAAAAGTCTTGGTTTTCACAACAGCTATCTAAACCAGATTTCGTCCCGTGCGGGGCCCGGGTGGCGAGTAGGCCCGCAGCAGAGCCTAGCTTGTCGTAAGAGACGACTAAGGGTCTTGGGATTCTGACGTCGGGTCAGTGCTCAGCCCACAGAGCCACCAAGTGTGTACCCTAGGTGGCTGAATAGGGTGGCTCTCGTCCGCGGGGGTTGTCAGGTCTAAAATACAGAAACCCTGACCGCCGACCATAGTGGGCCAACGTGTGTGGAGAGTGCCACGCTTCATGCACGTAAAAGACACCTCTATGGACCGCTAAGTAGTGCACCACATAGGCTAATTTTTCCGCCCCTACCCACTTCTCCCCTTTTCCTGTGGTTCTTCAAAATTTATCGGTCCTTTGTGTCCCACCTTACCCCCATTTTTCATTTATCGTCATCATTTCATGTTCATTTTATCATCCTTTTCATGTTCATCGCCTGTAAATAACCTATATAGCGTTGCACGGGCGTAAAACACCAACTCACTCACTCACTCATACAAAAATTCACTCATCATGCCTTTTACAGCACTGGTTACACCATCTACAACACCTCTTAAAGTCCAAATGGAACCAAACTTGGTATAGCTGTTTATTAGCCTTAGGTGTATAGAACTGATGTGGGGATTTCTGATTGGTCGTAAAACATGGCCGCTGTGGCTAAAAATAGAACATAGGGGTAAATGGCAGTTTTTTTGCAAATAACTCGAAAACGGTGACAGATTTTAAAATTTTGATTGGGAACAAAAGTGATCAGCATCTCACGATCTACCAGCTCTGAAATTTTGAAGAAAATCCAACAACCCATGTAGGAGTTATTGCCCTTTTTGTGGATTTTTTGCAAATTTTGAACCTGTTTAGCTCAATTTCTTGAAAACTATACTAGATATTTGAGAAATATAAATTGCATATTGTTAAGCGCATCAAGATCTACAAAAAAATGTAATAGGGTCAACGTTGTAGGACCTTTCCTTTGCGTCAGGCGTAGCAAAATGTATTGTCTGGAACTTTGTTGTTATTTGTATTTGAGGAGTTATTGCCCTTAGAGCATCAAAATTGAGCATTTAAAAAGCATTTCCTCATTATATTGAAAACGTTAACTCCTCTGACACTTTAAGTCCAATTGGAACCAAACTTGGTATTATTCTTTATTAGCATTAGGTGTATAAAACTGATGTGGGGATTTTCGATTGGTTGTCAAACATGGCCGCTGTGGCTTAAAATAGAACATTAGGTTAAACTGCATTTTTTGCAAATAACTCAAAAAGGGTGACAGAAATAACTCAAAAAGGATGACAGATTTTTAGATTTTGATTGAGAACACAAGTGATCAGCACCTTAAGATCCACCATATTGTCAGATGACCCCCTTATTAATCTTATGACCCTTTCATCGTCAAATAGATTTTGCCTAATAACCTTTACTTCAGGCACATATGTCAGGTGAGCGATTCAGGCTCCTGGGAGACTCTTGTTTCCTGTAAAGATTCAATGTGCAAAGATATGTTACTTGTTATTTCCCTTTGCACTACATCTTATTTGGTCTCGTAAGTATTTCTTGTATGTTTCTATTTCTTTTGTAAGCAATAATAGGCTTGGTTTTAAAGATTTTTTTACATTCTGAATTCTGTTCTATAAAGTTCCAGTGTTTTATCAACATTTTTTTTTCAATTGTTTTACTGCAGGATTAAATCTAGTTACAAAAACAAGATTTTTGCTATTTTTCTTTGGATTGTCTCTCAAAAGCTTGGAACGCTGAAGTTTAACAACAGTTTGAAAAGCTTTATCTATTTCTTCTGCTTTGTAATTTCTTACAAGAAGTTTCTCTCTGAAGAAATGAATAATTTCTATTCTCAACATTTCTTCATTGGTATTTCTTATATGTATAATTACTTCAGCTTTTATAAACCCTGAGAATACACACTTTGGGTGACAGCTTGTTCTATCTAAGTATTGAAAAGTGTCTGTAGGTTTTGTTTAGGTTCTAATGTCTAAGACTCCTGTTGAATGGAACTTTTTACCTTTTTGTATTACAGTATCTAACAAGAGGCTCACAAGAGCCTGAATCGCTCACCTGAACTACACAGATACATATATTTGTATATATTACTGTGCTTAACCATATGCGATTTAAATTTCTGATATATCTTGGTTAGTTTTCAAGATATTGGGCTTTATAAGTGCAAATTTGGCAAAAATTAGGAAAAAGAACAACAACTCCCACATCGGCAGTCAGATCTTTTCCAAAAATTCAGGACAGGTAAATCTCAATATGCTGATCACTTTTGATTCTTGCACAATTTTGATATCTGAAACCATTTTTGAGTTATTAGCAAAAAAAATGCTATTTACCCCAAGTTCTATTTTTAGCCATGGCGGCCAGGTTTTTTCACAAATCAAAAATCTGAACGGTAGAGTTGTAGCATATAAGCTATTATACAACTGTGCCAAGTTAAGATGCAGTTGGTCTTACCGTGTCAGACAAGTTAATTTTTGAAATTCAGGGGAAAAGTAATGAAAAATGGTAAATTTTGTTGTTTTAAGGATAATAACTCCTAAAAGAAATAGTCCTACAGCTTTGACCTAAATACATCAAATGTAGATCTTGATGTGCTTAATCATATGCAATTTAAATTTTTGAAATATCTTGTATAGTTTTTCAAGATATAGGGCTAAATAAGTGAAAAAAAATTGAAAAAAATAATCCAGAAAAAGGGCAATAACTCCTATTTCGATTGTTGAATCTTCTTGAAAATTTCAGAGCAGGTAGATCTTGAGATGCTGATCATTTTTGTCTCCCCATTTGAATTACGTCTAGGCTATTTTTGAACAAAAGATAGCCGCCATTCTCAAATCCCAACAAATCTATGTCTGTGAAAACTTATCTCGATATTTCTGTTATTTATATTTTTATTACAACTTCTATAATATTTTATTGATACTTTCCATAATATACCGAGTAATGTAACATTGTGTTGACTATTCTCAGGCTCTTGAATGCGCACAAAAGTATTAGCATTTGATATACCGTATGATACACTGAAAACATTGGTCAGAAAGCGCAATTTCTATACCGCACACAAATTTTGTAGCATAAAATTTGTTACATTAACATTGCTTCTCTTACTCTGTGTAGAAATATTGAGATAGCCCAGCTACTCGGGTCCGGTACACCAACACCAAATCAAAATCTAATAGACAACGTCCAAACAAGTACTTCCCTAGCACAGCTGCCTTTGCAATGTACTTGAAATTTACATACATGTATGGACAGAAACTGTATTAAATTTAAGAATCAATCTTTTTCAAGACAGCTAGTTCATGAGTGTTATCCCTGACTGAGGGTCGGTAGGACCTTTTGCGGGACAGCGGGAAAGCCCATTTATTTCAACGGGAATTCGGGAAAACCCTTAACAGGAACGGGATTTAGCCATTTTCATTTTTCGGGATGCGGGAATCATCACTTTATTTTCGCGGGAAACCGGGATTTCTTGTTTTAATTGCCGGGACTTCGGGATCATACCCCCTCCTACCCCCCCCCCCTGACTGTAACATCAAGAAATAATTGTTGATAGATGGACAAACAAGTGCTGGGAATGGCAATGCGCATACATTGTACAATAGGTTATAGCGAGGTATTTGTTTCCGCGAGAAATTTGCTAATGCTGATTTAGATTTTTTATGGTCCGGAAAGGGTTATTATTTTTACAGGACCGGAGTGAATGTTAAGATAATTTTTAAGAAAAGAAATAATGCTTAAAAAAATAATAAATTGCGCTTTTTACAAGAAAATAATATTCTTAAAATAATAAATACACATAAGCTGCTCGTTTCGTCTTGGTTATTTGCACGTACGAAACTAACGTGTCTCGAAGCTTGATCGGCCCATACCATCTCGCCCCAAAATAAGCAAATGGAATTATTGGAAATTAAATGATAGCGATAGCCCTGAATGTCGACATTTAGAACAAAATATGAATAAAAAATATATATGAAAAAGATTGTTAGAAATGGAAAAACTTGTTTACCAAATAAACTTGTGCACCATTTGATTGCATTGATTATGATCATCATTATATAAACAAAACGTAGTCCCTTTTAGCTTTGCTCGCATTTAGGCAATGCCTACTCCATATTACATGTAAGATAGTTTAAATGCATATGAAGGCAAGATCAAATTCAAGAAAAAACAATGTTACCTGAACATGATGTAGAACATGTGGATAAAATAGGGGATATATGATGTGGGGGACTGAAGTGGTTTAAAAATAACTGTTGATTTTTAATTCAGTCATGTTCACTTCTCAGCTGAAGAATTGGACAAAGGCAAATAATTACCTTTCCAAATCCAAAGGAACGAAGCTCTTTGACATAATTACATATGATAGATTTAATTTATATTTATATATACATGTACGTGTACATGTAGTTCAGAAAATCCCATAATGAAGCTACATGTAAGTGTAAAAGATGAAAATCTTATTTATGAAAAGTATTTATACATGTACATGTACAATGACAAGCCTGGGGGGTCAACTAAATTGGTTGCTTCAATTATTAATTCTTATATATCCAACCAAAATGAAAATTGAAATTTTTCAAAAAAAGGAGGGAAGGGCTTGGATATGAAATATCTTATAGGAATGATTGATTGATTGATTGATTGTTGATTGCTTATTGTCCCGTCGGCGATATTTCAGCCATAATCGGGACATCAACATGTTTTAATAATTAAGTCAAAATTAGAAATAAAACAGAGTCAAAAGACCGTAGATAAAACAAAAGGTATGAAAATATAAATGATAAAAAGCAAACATTAAAAATGGACAAACTAAAATATAAAATCATAAGGAAACAATAACAAAAACAAAGCAAGTAATAATAAAACAGTAATTTTACAATAACTATGTCTTAGAAAAACAGATCTATAGTTTTGAATAAAGTCCAATTTCCTTTAAAAGTGATAAAATGACATCAGTTTGAGTGCCGCTGAACAAATCGTGCATTGTGACACAATTGAAATACTTCATACGTGCTGGAGCAACATAAACACAGTCGAGAAGAACATGCTTCAAAGAGTACCGCGAGTCACAGGGAATGCACATCGGGGCCTCCTTCTCCTGTGTCATCAGGTGGCCATGAGTGACTCTAGAATGTCCTATACGACATCTAGTGATGACCACCTGATCTCGACGGCATCGAAATGAAACATGGCTCTCCCCGAGCTGTGGTTTTAGCTCATGAAGTGTGTTGTGCTCAGCGGCAGCCCAAACCTCATCCCATAAAGTCTGAACATATATTCGGATTGTATTTCTACAATCCGAATAAGGAATAAAACAATTTGACACCGGTTTACGAAGGGCTTCCTTCGCAACCCTGTCCACAACTGAATTCCCATGGATACCAGTATGACTGGGTACCCAAAGGAAAATCAATTCTGCGCCACCTCTTATCAATTGATGAACCATAAATACAATTTTAGAGATTAATGTGTTTTTCAATTTACAATTCTCAATTGCCAGAAGACAAGAGAGAGAGTCGGAACAGATAAAGAATTGAGAGTGCTCAGAAGCATCAATTAACTTGAGGGCTAAAATGATGGCTCTTGCTTCAGCTGTAAAAATGGAAGCAGTAGACGGGAGGCGTTGTGTTGACGTGCTATTCCCTGAGACAGCAGCAGCAGCAACGCTATCACCATCTTTAGAGCCATCTGTATAAACTGTTAGAAATTCAGGATATCTAGATTTAATTTCGGAATAATCTTGTTGAATAAGTAGATGATTTGTTTCAGATTTTATGTTTACGGAGATCAAAAATAAATTTGGGCTTTAAAAGTTCCCAGGGTGGGACTCTCAAAGGCTTGACAGGTTTTATAGTTTCTAAATCAATCTTCAGATTAGTCAGGTGAGGTTCGATACGAATACCAAAAAGAGGAGTTTTGTTTTCATGTTTTTCATATATATTCCTGAGAGGTGGATTAAAAACACAGTCGTGGGCAGGGTTGCTAGGAAAGGCTTTTAATTTGGTGGCATATTGCAGACCGAGTTTGATTCTGCGATGCTTCAAGGATGGCTCATTTGCCTCCGCATACAGACTCTCAATAGGAGAAGTTCTGTATGTACCGAGACAGAGTCGCAATCCCTGATGATGAACGGCATCTAAAATTTGCAAGTACGACTTTTTTGCAGACCCATATATAATGGAACCATAATCCAGCTTTGATCGTACAATAGACCTATACAAATTTAAAAGAACTGATTTATCAGCTCCCCAGTCCGTACTGGAGACAACTTTTAAAACATCAAGAGCTTTTAGGCATCTTGATTTTAACATTTTGATATGGAGGAGAAAGGTAAGTTTTCTGTCAAAAAGAACGCCAAGAAATTTTGATTCTTCAACTATTTTATTTTTTTTGTTATACAAATAGAGATCTGGATCAGGATGAAGTTTTCTTTTTGTACAAAAATGCATAGCAACAGTTTTACTCTCTGAAAATTTGAAACCATTTTCAGAGGCCCATTTTTCGATCCGTTTGAGACATAATTGTAGTTGTCTTTCAATGGTATTCATGTTTTTGGCGCTGTAACATATTAAAAAATCATCAACATATAACGAACCCTCGATATTATCTTGGAGAACTTTTGCAATACTATTTATTTTAATACTAAAGAGAGTGACAGAAAGGATGCTTCCCTGGGGCACACCCATTTCTTGATCAAACTCCTCGAAAAAGGTTTTATTAACTTTAACGTTAAAATGTCTGTCAGAAAGAAAGTCAGCCAAGAAATTTGGTAACCTTCCTTTCAACCCCATATCAGAAATGTCTTTTAAAATACCATACTTCCATGTGGTGTCATAAGCTTTTTCGAGGTCGAAAAAGATAGACACCACATGTTCGTTCTTCGCAAATGCATTTCGAAGAAAAGACTCAAAACGGACCAAATGATCAAGCGTGCTCCTACCCTGGCGAAATCCACACTGGATATTCGAAATGAGTCCATTGGACTCGAGGAACCAAACGAGCCGATCGTTGATCATGCGTTCTAAAGTCTTACAGACACAGCTTGTCAAGGCTATCGGACGATAGTTGGAAGCATCTGTGTGATCCTTCCCCGGCTTAGGAATAGGAACAACAGTGGCAAGCTTCCATATTTCGGGCAATTTTCCATTTATCCATATATCATTCATTAAATTTAGAAGAGTCTTCATCGATATTTCAGGAAGATGTTTTAAAAGTTGATAGTGGATGCTATCAGGCTACATGCAGTATCATGGGCTTTACTTAAGGAAGTTTTGAGTTCATCTAAAGAGAAAGGAGAATTGTAGCTCTCAGAATTGTTTGAGTTAAAGTTCAATTTTGTTTTTTCAGCTGTTCTTTTAAATTTTTGGAAGTCAGGTTTGTAATTAGATGAAGATGAATGTTTAGCAAAAGTTTCAGCTAGTTTGTTGGCAATGTCCTTTTCAGATGTTAAAGTGGAATTGCCAACGTTTAGATGTTTAGAGGTCTTAGGAATGGTTTCTTCAGCTATAGATATAAGAGTTTGATTAAATGTTGTTATTGGTTCTTGGTCCTGATCAAAAAGTTCTGGTCTTAATTTTTCCGAACAAAGTATTGAAAATTTTTGCCAATCGGCCTTCTCTAACTTATAGCGAGGAATTCTTTGTTCAGGTTCACCAAAAAGATCTTTTAATATAATAGGAAAGTGATCACTTCCACAGAGATCATCATGGACTTGCCACGAAAAATCTGTTAAAAGAGAAGGATCACAAATTGAGAGATCAATTGATGAGTATGTTCCATTTCCAGAATGTAAAAATGTAGAAGAACCATCATTAAAGATACAAAGAGATTCTTTTGATAAAAAATCCTCAATCTTTTTACCCTTATCATTCAGGTTGGCACTGCCCCATAATGGGTTGTGGGCATTTAGGTCCCCAACTAACATGTATGGAGCAGGAAGCTGATCTGTTAAATTTTGAAGTTGTGGTAAAGTTAAGTTATCATTAGGTGGTATTTAAACTGAACATAGAGTTATTGTTTGGTGTAATGAAACTCTAACGGCAACTGCTTGCAGATCGGTAGTTAAAGGAATCGAACTATGGAGAATACGATCCTTAACTAAGATGGAGGATCCACCAGAAGCTCGTTCTGTATTAGAAAATGTGTTATAAATAGAAAAGCCCTTCAAGGATATCGTGTCAGATTCCTTGAGGTGTGTTTCCTGAAGACAAAAGACAGTTGGATTAAAAGACTGCACTAAGAGTTGTAATTCAAGAAAGTTGGCCTTAAGGCCTCGGCAATTCCATTGAATGATGGTACTCATTTTGGAGTCTGTATGGGATCAGAAAGTCTACCGAGTGATCACCTACGTCTCCTCTGTGGAGACTGGCTCTGTGAGCGGTCGACAGGTGTTTCCGATAGATCCATATCAGACTCCATGTCGTCACCAAGAGAGCCGAAACGATTATGCATATAAATTGCATCTCGTTCG
The DNA here is from genome assembly GCA_963971305.1 of Arcuatula senhousia. Classification (NCBI taxonomy): domain Eukaryota; kingdom Metazoa; phylum Mollusca; class Bivalvia; order Mytilida; family Mytilidae; genus Arcuatula; species Arcuatula senhousia. Next base: position 36,686,352 of record OZ020308.1, read on the forward strand.
GCCTTCTTTGATCTACGCATTTTAAGCGGTGACGTCTGCTGCGATGAAATCTGGCGTCTTCCTGGCTGTGAGGGTCGCTGCTGTCTATTTCCAGGTTTAGCAGCAGATGACGACCTTGAGGAAGACGATTGACTCTGTTTGGAAGAAAGAGAAATTGATGGGGGTTGAGAATTAGAAGCTTTGGTTGGAGCTCCAAATCCAGTCCAAGACGATTTTCGTGGAATTATAAACAAATCCTCATCGACCATTGAATCATTATTTGGACCTGCTGTTGACTTACGTGGTGGGGGATGATTATCAAATAATTCCTTCCAAGGCCTCGCGTATTTGATATTGCTTTTTGGGATATCATCCACGAAACAGTCAGCACCAAACATCCATCCAATGGTGTTGCAAGTACGGGGCTTAATTTCACCCTCAGGCCAAGTGTACATGGTTTGCCAACCATATGTCCTAGAGGGTTTAGCAGCCTCCGCGTAAGACATGGATGGTGCTGTATCACTCGAGATAGAGACTTGACGACGAGCTTCTTGGTAGGTAATGTTCTTTTCTGCTTTAAGTTTTTGGATTTCTTTTTCACGTAGAAGATTTGGACATTGTTTTGAAGACGAAAAATGATCACCACTGCAGTTAGCACATTTTGGATTTTTCGTACAGTTGAAATCCGAGTGGCCTTCCTCAGCGCACTTTACACATTTTTCCTTCCCGTTGCAGGTGGCCTTCTCGTGGCCAAAACGTTGGCATTTAAAACAACGGAGAGGATTGGGAATAAATATGTCTACGGACACTCTGAAAAGACCCAGATTAATATGACTTGGTGGAGCTGCGGAATTAAACGTAATAAGGTATGTATTTAATTTAATAATTTTGTTGTCTTCCTTTTTTGTAAACCTTTTAACGTGTAAGACACCTTGTGATGAAAGTTCAGAGCATATTTCTTGCTCTGATAAATCAGCAAGGTTTCGGTCTCTATCTCGAATGATACCCTGCGAACGATTCAATGATCGATGAGCTTCAGCGGAAACTGATACCTCTAAAATGGATGAAATTGTCAAAATGTTTTTTGCTTGTTGTTGTTTGGCACACTCTACTAGGAGGTTACCGGATCGGAGTTTCGTAACCTTGGGAACATCACCTCCGGTAACACCCTTAATTGTTTTCGCAATGACGAAACCTTTGTCAAAGGACGAGTGGCATCTTTGCTTGAAAGTACAATAAACTTTGGCCAGCTATCATTTGTTGTGTTTTGACGTTTTGAAGAAGCTGGTGCATCCTGATCATCACTATCACTACATGAAATATTTCTTTTATACTTTTCACTCGAACTTGTTGCTTGTTTTTTGGGGGAAGCCATGATGAGAGAAGAGAGTTTCACTGCCTTGCTCCCCGCCCGCCATGGAGCGCCAACAAGGGCGATGCTGTTATACAACGGCTCTCCTGTTGAAAGCACCAGGGTTACAGGGACAGCATACTCGCACAGAGTATTCCTTTAGGGAGACAAGCATCGTGCCGGGGGTTACCCGGCGATACAACTCTCCAGAATAACATCCACACGATTGACCCATGAGCCACCGCCTTCTGTAAAGCATAACTGACATCAAGTTATAAATTCTAATATCACGGAAAGATAGTTTGAAATAAACGAGAAGGTGCTTTACAGGGCTTGGCGTGACCAGCCGATTGATCAGACCGAGCCGAATCTGACCGCCTGTCTAGGAGAAGTAAGGGCCAAAGCCCACATACGTGGACCAGGATCCCGTCCTCCCCCGACACAGGTCGCAACACACGGCAAACATGTTGACCCGTTTAGTCGCTTCTTACGACAAGCTTTACGGGCGGCTGTGGGACTATTCTTTTCACACCCGGTTCCCGCACGGGGGCTTATAGGAATGAAGTTAAGTGTATCATGTGTAACATTGTTTGTCATTTTTCTTAAATTTGTAACTGCATTAAGACATGCATGTTACAGTATGTACACATGTAAAACAGTTTGCTATTTGATTTGTGATGTTTCTTGAATGCAGTCACGTTCACTTCTCAGCTGAAGAAATGGTCAAAGGCAAATGATTACCTTTCCAAATCCAAAGGAACGAAGCTCATCTGACATACATACATATGATTATATTTAATTGATATACATCAACATGTACATGTACCTACATTTAGTTCTATAAAATCCCAAAGTGAAGCTATGTGTAGGTGCGTGAATGTAATGTAAATGAAGGGTATATATACATGTACAATGAAGATATTATGTACTCTATATAGTGATAGATGCAGATATTTCCAAGAGGGGGGCACTGACAGGCTGAGGGGGTCCACTTTGTTCATGCTTCAATAATTCTTTTATATGTCACACCAAATTTTTCCCCAGTAAGGGGGGGGGGCTTGGATATGTGGTATAATTATTGTAGGAGTGTAGTCAAGTTTATGTCATTCCTGCTCATTCTAGCTTCGTTTCATTAAATTGTAATCTTTGGATTGAAAAAATGGTCAACGTACGTATCATTGACCTGTATATCAATAATACATGTAGTACGTCTTTTCATTGTGTATAATCTGAAGAATTGTCTTGGTTACTTGATCTTTACCGGTGACTCTAAATGATGCCCGTAGATGTCAGATGATGACCGTAGATGCCCGGGACTAAATAAAGAGGATTTTTATATTGTTCGTGTTATATTATGAAAGCTTATACTAATAAAAGCTTATTTCTAAAAAAAAACATTTACATGTAGCCAGGGATTAAATAAAACTGATTTTGGACATCCCTGATGTAGCCAAGTTTGGCCAGGGATTAAATAAAACTGACTTTTTGGACATCCCAGGTTTGGCCAACACTTTCATGAATGGTCATTATTAAAAGAAAGGAGGGGGTCACCAAATCAAATCAAATCTATTGGCACAAACAATAGGCCCAATTACAAACAGATATAATAACTGAACAGTAGGTCACGTCCAACGAGGCAAAATTGATTATTCAGGTCGACGAAAAAAGACCCCATAAAGGCACAAAACAACAAAAACATGTATAATTCAGTCAAAAAACACAAAACTATGATAAAAATTCATGTAGGGCCTCGCCGTATGCATCTTAAAACATGTCCGTCTCAAACACATATCAAATAAATAAATTATAATTATAATGTTGTAAAATTGTGAAGATATCTTACCTTTCTTACTTGATTTCACACTGAAATTTGTGATTGAAATTCTGAGGCGTTGATGTCTGTTTTCTTTGTTCTGGACGCGCTGGAAATGCACGAGTATTCTATGAATACGCGTGCGCGATTGTGGAATGTGAAACAGAAAGTCACGTGGTTTCCCAATAAAACCCATTAAAATTGTAAGTTTTTTTATTCCATATATATAAATATATAATAATTATTTGAAATGATAATAATTAATGAAATGTATTTTAATGATTCGGAGTTTTTTTTTTGTATTTGCATATAACTATAGTCATCTATGAAACTAAAAGGGGGGGATCCGAATGTTACGCGATGACAAAAAGGGGGGATTCGAAAACATTGACCTCTATAAACAGTAAATCTGTTCAATATTCAACGAGGGGGGGTCCAGACAGGACACAAATATTTATTTGCATATAGAAAGTTAAAAAACATAAAAAGGGGGAACTGATTGATCATTTTCGGATATAGTAGCAAAGTTTCAAATATAAAAATTGGGGGATGGGGTATTGTCAAACTGAAATAAAAGCGCAGAACAGCTAGTCCTTTAAAAAAAAACAAACAAAAAAACGCAACATGGTGTTTTCGAAAGTTTTATTTAAAGAGGAATTTAAAGTGCCAGATACCCCTATATCTGTCCTATTTACATTAATCAAATCCCAATAAAATGGCAAGTTGACAGGGATTCCTATCAAGCTTTAAGGAAAAGAAAAAAAAAGATCACGGATTTCTTTTTCATAAGATAGAATTCCATCAATTTGGTCTAAACAAACCAGAGAAGAACAACGTACATAGATCACACACATCGATTAGTTAATATCATATTATATCCAAAGTTACTCAGACCGCAAAGTTCTGCGCTATTAATATATGACCAGTCTAAAATAAACAAGAAAAAAAACAACTGTGAGCAACAGCTCGCTAATGAATAATCCTGCCCCTAAAACAGAAGACATTTAATATTATAAGAAGTCATGGCAAATTGACAATATGTCACAGCGAACGTTTATTAAAGAAATCCATTCATGGGTTTAGGAGGAGTTGCAGATAAGAAATGAGTGCCCTTTTAAGTCACACAGATAGGTCCATGTTTTGCTATGGGAAGCCAAAATAATACGGATCAAATTTTTGAATACGTAGAAGGTGCACATCTACATTATGTCACAAAGATAAGAGTTTCATGAAAATTGTTCAAGGGGTTTAGGAGGTGTTGATGATAAAGATTTGTACCCAAGATGTAACTGAAGGACCGACGGACACACGGACGGACACTCCTATCACTATATACCCCCGCGACTTTTCAAGCAAGGGTATCAAAATGCTCGAACTCGAATTAAGCATAAATTAAATAAGTCAAGAAATGTACCTTTAACATGTATGGGCAAGGCAAACAACATACAGGAAAAAGTGAACTCAACAACTAAAAACAAACAACAACTAGAAAAAAAATCGCAATGGAAAACAGCTTGCATATAGTTTAAGCTGATTTTTCATCTTTGCTTTGCCCCCTTCTTACTTCTTTTCGAACGCCAATCATCTCTTTAAAGTTCACATTATTTAAAAAAATGTGTATGTATGTGGTGCTTTTTTCTCTGATAGTGTCATTCGGGATTGTGCTTCCTGAATATAAAAGAATTAGAAAATAGTTTTTCTCTACATCTAATGCAATGCGTCAAAAGGGTTAGCTACAAAGCAAATTGCAACGAGAATTCTTCATTGTATGCGCGACGTTGAAATTGTCGACATTGTTTCAACGTCGATAACTTAACTTATTCTCAACGTTGAAACTTGCAACCTGATTTCAACGTGGATTCAATGTGTTAAAATGGTATGTTTTAAGCATCAACGTTGATTCAACGTCGGGCGTTAAACCTATATAAACGTTGAATCTGTCAACTTTATTTCAACGTTATAATTTTAACCTTTTGTATGTTTTCCAATATTATGGCCAACCTAAAAAAACTTCCTAAGTCGTGTATTTTGAGCAATAGTTCATCAATTAACCCACTGCATGGTCATAAATAAAAGATAATGAGATGTGGAATAAATGTACACACACAGCCTACAATATATATGGAAAACAACAATTTAAGTGTTGAAGTATGGTAAATTGCATGATATTTTATAAAAGTTGTCCAAGCTGATCTTTTAAATTAGTAAAGGATAATATTTGTTTACTGGATATATATATTATTTCATTGTTATAATATTGAAGAATGATAATGATCTAATGTTTTAAGAAATTAATTACATCTCCATATTGGGTTATCACCTATCTCAAATCAATAAAACTTATTAAAAATGTACCAAAATAAAAATGCATAATAATCGGTTCATGTGGGTTATGAATGAGTGAGTGAGTGAGTTGGTGTTTTACGCCCGTGCAACGCTATATAGGTTATTTACAGGCGATGAACATGAAAAGGATGATAAAATGAACATGAAATGATGATGATGAATGAAATATGGGGATGGGGTGGGACACAAAGGACCGGTAAATTTTGAAGAACCACAGGAAAAGGGGAGAGATGGGTAGGGGCGGAAAATTTAGCCTATGTGGTGCACTACTGGGCGGTCCACAAAGGGGTCTTTTACGTGCATGAAGCGTGGCACTCTCCACACACGTTGGCCCACTATGGTCGGCGGTCAGGGTTTCCGTATTATAGACCTGACAACCCCCGCGGACGAGGGCTACCCTATTCAGCCACCTAGGGTACACACTTGGTCGCTCTGTGGGCTGAGCACTGACCCGACGTCAGAATCCCAAGACCCTTAGTCGCCTCTTACGACAAGCTAGGCTCTGCTGCGGGCCTATTCGCCACCCGGGCCCCGCACGGGACTGTGGGTTATGAAAGTGAAACATAGAATCTGTAAACCGTAGCTATATATAGTCTATTATTAATTTGGCACTATAACCTTAATGACAATAACAATTCTTTTGTATACTAAATAGAATCAGAATACCAAAAGTAAAGAAGAAAACTCCATTTATGAAGAGACGAGATGACAGATATAGGAAGACGACAAAGGTAGGAATCTACTCTTTATATTATATATTTATTGTTATTCCCCGCTTCATCCTTCTGATACACCTCAGGGTACACATCTGTTATCTGCAACTCCTCCTACACCAATCAATGAATTTTCATGAAACTTTACACAGTGCAGATATGCACCTCATATGAAATTCAGTCCCACAAATTTTGTGGGTTTCCCATTTGTAAAACTATCTTATTGAAACTCTGTAGATCATCACAGTGCACCTCCTATATGAAATTCAGTCCCACAAATTTTGAGGGTTTCCCATTGGAAAACATGGACTTGGCCTTTACATGACAAGGGGTTACCCATCTCTTATCTGCAACTCCTCCTACACCACTCTATGGATTTTCATGAAACTTTCACACAATCTTTAGGACACTATGTAGATGAGAATTAAGGAATTATTTTATTTTGACCTTTAAAGCATTAAATTTATTAATGTTGTTTAAAACATGATTAAAAATATTAGGTTGTCTTGCCCAAAGGGTGGCTAACCTGTTATATCTAGCTCTGCATTGTTTGGCTTATTAGCACTAACAAAACTTTATGCTGAACATTAATATTATGACAAAAACCAAGAAAAAGTCCAAAAGACATAATGCTCCATCTCGCAATATTTAGGACAGACTGACCGACTATATGCCCTCCCTACTTTCATAGATGTGACATAAAAAAAAATATTAATGAATCCTATGAGTTGTCGGCCTAACCATTTTTCAACTGTAGGGCTAGCTGCCATGCCCTTCCAATTATCTAAAAAATTGATATATTTTAAATATGTCAAAAACCATTGAGATCCCCACCCTATAACCATATATATTCTTAGTCCTTACAGTAAGAAGAATCATTTGGAATCAAAGAGTGGCCTGAATGGGTCATGCTCCACCCCCCCTCAAATGACAAAAGACTAAATATCTTGAAAGCCAATGAGATTCCCTCCCTATAACCATATATATTCTTTGTCTTCTTTATCATTAAACAAATCATTTGGTACCATAGAGGGGTCTGAGGGGGTCATGCCTCACCCCCCTCAGATGACAAATTACTCAATATTTTTAAAACAATTGAGATCTCCATCTCCATCCTATAGCCATACATATTCTTAGTCCTTTTAGTAAGAGGAATTTAATACCATAGGGGGGTCTGAGGGGTCATGCCCATCCCCTCAAGTGGCAAAATACTACTTAATATCTTGAAAACCATTGAGATCTGCACCCTATTACCATATATGTTCTTTGTCCTTATGGTAAGACAAATCATTTGGCACCATAAAGGGGTCTGAGGAGGTCATGCCCCACCCTCTTCAAATGACAAAATGCTTAATATCTTGAAAACCATTGAGATCCCCACCCATTAAATGTATACATTCTTAGTCCTTATAATTAAACAAATCATTTAGTACCATAGAGGGTTTTGAGGGGTTCATACCCCACCCCCCTCATATGACAAAATACTTAATAATTTGAAAACTATTGAGATCTTCAACCCTATAATCATATATTGTATTACTCCTTATAATAAGATGAAGCCTTTGGTATAATAGGGGGTCTGAGAGGATTCCATGGGAGTTATGATTGGGAAACTTTGGGAGACTTAGTAACAGTTTCACTGTTACAATTATTACTTGTTGGTAACAAAATTGATATGGACATGATATATTGTTGGATACATTTTTGGATACTTCAAACATCTTACTTTTGTTTTGCTGTTAACTTTATATTTAACACATATATGTCATAGTTGTGAAAGCGGTGGTATCACTTGTGAGCATTGGCTCCCTAATTTCTTGTTTAATTTCTTTATAATACCAAAAAGGTGAAGGACATTGTCAATTTGCAATTATCTGGCTGGGTCACATATTCCCTTGTGAATATCATGTCATCTCTTTTCCTTCAAACTTGACTTTTAAAAACTGCATTATTAACTCTGGCAAATGTAGCTTGACTCAATATTTAATTTAATTAATGATTTTCCATAAATGTGTTCACAAGTTTAAGCATATGATGTTTACAGTGTTCATTTTATTTTTGTGTAAAGACAAAAGTGTCTAAAAAAAGCACAACCCTTTTATTGTCCTATTGTTAAAATGATCCTATTCTAAACATAAAAGCTTAAGTGACAGATAGAATAAAGCTTATGGTCTATAAGTCTCTATTAAGTCAAAGCATAAGTTATTGGGTTTTGGTCTTTGCAATTCTCACCACACCATGTCACCATGTGACCCTGACCTCATTTTCACCTTTTTAGCTCACCTCACCCAACCCAAAGTGTCATGTGAGCTATTGCCGTCACTTGGCGTCCGTCGTCCGTCCTTTATGTCAAAAGTTTACTCCTCTGACACCATAAGTCCAATTTCAACCAAACTTGGTGCAGTTGTTTATTGGTATGGGTGCTTCAAAACTATCGTTTGGATTTTTGATTCCAAAAAAAAACATGGCCGCTGTAGCTAAAAATAGAACATAGGGGTAAATTGCATTTTTTTGCAAAAAACATTGACAGATATCAAAATTCTGCTTCAGGTAAAAGTGTTCAGCACCTCACGATCTACCTGCCCTAAAATTTTCAAGATGATCCAACTACCAATATAGGAGTTACTGCCCTTTTCTGGATTTTTTTCAAAATTTTTCACTTATTTAGCACTATATCTTGAAAACTATACAAGACATTTCAAAAATTCAAATTGCATATGATTAAGCACATCAAGATCTACATTTCATGTAATTAGGTCAAAGCTGTAGGACCACTTTTTAGCTCACCTGACCCGAAGGGTCATGTGAGCTATTGTCATCACTTGGCGTCCGTCGTCCGTCGTCTGTCGTAAACTTTTTAAAACGTTAACTCCTCTGACACCATAAGTCCAATTGAAACCAAACTTGGTATGGTTCTTCATTAGCATTCGGTGCTTAGAACTGATGTGGGGATTTTTGATTCGTCGTAAAACATGGCCGCCATGGCTAAAAATAGAACATAGGGGTAAAATGCAGTTTTTTGCAAATAACTCTAAAACGGCTACAGATATCAAAATTCTGGCTGGGTAAAAGTGATCAGCACCTCAAGATCTACCTACCCTGAAATTTTGAAGAAAATCCAACGACCCATGTAGGAGTTATTGCCCCTTTTGTGGATTTTTTGCAAATTTTGCACCTGTTTAGCTCAATATCTTGAAAACTATACTAGATATTTGAGAAAGTTAAATTGCATATTGTTAAGCACATCAAGATCTACAAAATATGTCATGGGGTCAACGTTGTAGGACCTTTCCTTTTAGCAGTTATTGCCCTTAGAAATTCAAAATTTAGCATTTTAACAGCATTTCCTCATTACATTGAAAACTTTAACTCCTCTGACACTTTAAGTCAAAATGGAACCAAACTTGGTATAGTTGTTTATTAGCATTAGGTGTATAGAACTGATGTGGGGATTTTTGATTGGTCGTAAAACATGGCCGCTGTGGCTAAAAATAGAACATAGGGGTAAATGGCAGTTTTTTGCAAATAACTCTAAAACGGTGACAGATTTCAAATTTTGATTGGGAACAAAAGTGATCAGCACCTCAAGATCTACCAGCTCTGAAATTTTGAAGAAAATCCAACAACCCATGTAGCAGTTATTGCCCTTTTGTGCATTTTTTGCAAATTTTGCACCTGTTTAGCTCAATATCTTGAAAACTATACAAGATATTTGAGAAATTTAAATTGCATATTGTTAAGCGCATCAAGATCTACAAAATATGTAATAGGATCAACGTTGTAGGACCTTTCCTTTGAGGAGTTATTGCCCTTGGAACGTCAAAATTGAGCATTTTAACTGCATTTCCTTATATTGAAAATGTTAACTCCTCTGACATTTTAAGTCCAAATGGAACCAAACTTGGTATTATTGTTTATTATTATTAGGTGTATAGAACTGTTGTGGGGATTATTGATTGGTTGTAAAACATGGCCGCTGTGGCTAAAAATAGAACATAGGGGTAAATGGCATTTTTTTGCAAATAACTCAAAAAGGGTGACAGATTTTTAGATTTTGCTTGAGAACAAAAGTGATCAGCACCTTTAGATCCACCATATTGTCAGATGACCCCCTTATTAATCTTATGACCCTTTCAACGTTAAATAGATTTTGCCTTATAACCTTTACTTCAGGCACATATGTCAGGTGAGCGATTCAGGCTCCTGGGAGCCTCTTGTTCTAGGTGTTTTGGACCATAAAGCGTCAAATTTTACCATTTTTCATTACTTTATCCCTGAGTGAGTGAGTGAGTGAGTTGGTGTTTTACGCCCGTGCAACACTATATAGGTTATTTACAGGCGATGAACATGAAAAGGATGATAAAATGAACATGAAATGATGATGATAAATGAAATATGGGGATGGGGTGGGAAACAAAGGACCGGTAAATTTTGAAGAACCACAGGAAAAAGGGGAGAGGTGGGTAGGGTCGGAAAATTTAGCCTATGTGGTGCACTACTGGGCGTTTCAAAGATTAACTTGTTTGACACCATAAGACCAACTGCATTTAAACTTAGCACATATGTTCAATAGCCTATCTGTTACAATTCTAATGTTAGGATTTTTGATTCGTCAAAAGAAATGGCCGCCATGGCTAAAAATAGAACATAGGGGTAAATTGAGGTTTTTGCTAATTACTCAAAAATGGTTACAGATATCAAGATTGTGCAAGAATCACAAGTGATCAACACCTCAAGATCTACCTGCTCTGAAACTTTCAAGAAGATTCAATGATTGATGTAGAAGTTATCGGCCTTTTTCTGGATTTTTTCAATTTTTTTCACTTATTTAGCCCTACATGTATGTCTTGAAAACAAGACAAGATATTTCAAAAATTCAAATTGCATATGATTAAGCACATCAAGATCTACATTTCATGTAATTAGGTCAAAGCTGTAGGACCACTTCTTCTAGGTGTTTTGGCCCTTAAAGCGTCAAATTTTACCATTTTTCATTACTTTTCCCCTGAGTTTCAAAGATTAACTTGTTTGACACCATAAGATCAACTGCATTTAAACTTAGCACATATGTTCAATAGCATATCCGTTACAATTCTAATGTTAGGATTTTTGATTCGTCAAAAGAAATGGTCGCCATGGCTAAAAATAGAACATAGGGAGGGGTAATTTGAGGTTTTTGCTAATTACTCAAAAATGGTTACAGATATCAAGATTGTGCAAGAATCACAAGTGATCAACACCTCAAGATCTACCTGCTCTGAAACTTTCAAGAAGATCCAATGATTGATGTAGAAGTTATCGGCCTTTTTCTGGATTTTTTCAATGTTTTTCACTTATTTAGCCCTACATGTATGTCTTGAAAACTAGACAAGATATTTCCAAAATTCAAATTGCATATGATTAAGCACATCAAGATCTACATTTCGTTCATTTAATTAGGTCAAGGCTGTAGGACCATTTCTTTTGGGAGTTATTGCCCTTAAAGCGACAAAATTTACCATTTTTCATTACTTTTTCCCGAAATTTCAAAGATTAACTTGTCTGACACTGTAAGAACAACTGCATCTAAACTTGGCACACTTGATTAATAGCATATATGCTACAACTCTATTGTTCAGATTTTTGATTCGTCAAAAAACATGGCTGCCATGGCTAAAAATAGAACATATGGGGTGAATTGCAGTTTTTTTTTTGCTTAAAACTAAAAAATATCAGATATCAAAATTGTACAAGAATCAAAAGTGATCAGTATATTAAGATATACTTGTCCTGGAATTCTGTAATTGATTCTGACTGCTGATGTGGGAGTTATTGCTCTTTTTCTTAATTTTTGCCAAATTTGCACTTATCAAGCCCTATATCTTGGAAACTAAACAAGATATTTCAGAAATTTAAATTGCATATGGTTAAGCATATAATATCTACAATTCAGACTACAAAATGTGTGCATCTGTGTAGTTCAGGTGAGCGATTCAGGCTCCTGGGATCCTCTTGTATAATGTCTATCAACATGATTTGAAAATTGTTTTATGTGTTTAGTCTTTTATGTTAAGTCTATTTGTCGATAATTATGATACATTTATGAAGGATATGGAGTAATGGTCATTAGTATAACACATATTTTAACTTCAGCTGCAACTAATTTTTATGAGCCGTATGGCCATTTTAGAAATCCATGCCTCATCACTTTCAAATAGTTGGTCCACAGATTCCCCTTGATGGTTTAATGTCTATCAGTCACCTGACACATGACCTTGACTTTTTAATAACTTCTGATCTGAAGAACTTAAGGCCTATGTAGAATTCAAATGCGTCACCACTCTACACAAGAAAAACCTTTAGTGGCCACACTTGTTTATATATTTTTACTCGGAAGTCTTCGGCTTCCGAGTCTTGTCGGAGAAAAGCATCCTCGGATACCCAGAGGTTCTTCTCTCGCTTACTCATTCATCATGATGAATGAGTAAGCGAGAGAAGAACCCATGGGTTTCCGAGGATGGAGAAAAGATGAAATGGAAGAAGCGCGGCAAACTGTTACAACTTGTTGTCACGTCGCTAACTCTCGTAGAAATAAAATATAGGACCAGACGAGAAAAAGCGATTGCTTTGTAAGGTCGTAAGCGGCATACTCAACAACAACAACCACATGGCGACGGCAGCCTGATTTTAACAATCCACGAATCTATCTGAGACTGATACCAAAAAATATCGACATAACAACTATAGAAACTGAATTCAAACCTGACGATCTCGGTTTGTATGCATGCCCAGGAGTCTCGACAGATGGAAATAGTGATTTTGTTATTGAAAAACTCGCTCCCAAATTATGATCTCGTATGGTTCTGTGATGTATCAAGGCTTGCGGAAGTAAAAGTTGACGTGACAAGTAAGTCTTGCATTTATGTTATTTTAAAGAGTTTTGTTTAATTTACGATTACATACATTAACATCTTGTACATTGTACATGTATATTGATTGTATCACCATGTTGTCTATATTGTATTTTATGTGTAATCTATCAACATGATCAATTATGTTCTTTTCTTCAATCAATTATGTTCTTTTCCTCTACATGTACAACAAATAATAGATATGTTACTACAGGTGAATGCTGAACTCTGTGTACATGTATTTATTATAGAATGTAAAACACTGCCACCTGTTTAGTAAAAATATATTAGAGTCTAATATGAATCTAATTTATTTTAAATCAAAAATTGCTTACACAAGGTTATGTTGCTGCTCGGTTGTTGTCTTCACTCAAGAGTGCAGACATATCGAAAAATTTTAAAAGCGGACATTCGGTCCGGTGAATCTGAAAATTGTGTCTGACCCAAGCATTTTTTTGTCTGCAATTTACTAATATACTCCGTTCTCATTATATCATGGGTTCTGTGTTATCGTGGTATTTACTTTCATTTCAAAACCAAATATTCAACTGTGACGTCACTGTTTCTACCTAGCTACGTACCATGATATAACGAGATACCAGGATAGTTCATACAAAATTACAGTCTGATCAGCCAGTAATTCTGTCAGACACACCAAATCTTGCAGGACTGAACAGATTTTTGCAGGACAGGTCCTGAGGTTCTGTACAGCTGTCATCATGTACAATATTTCGATATGTTTGCCCTCATAGAATAAAAAGCTACGCCGAGCGCAGCATGATACGACCGATACAAGTTGAACCCTGTACGCTGGAGGCCCAATATGGATAGTCTATTGCTTTGGTCACATGAAGCCCATGGTGGACTTACAAAGCTTTTTGACAACAGTGTGCGACGTTAACGGATAGCCCGATGCCTGGTCAATTAGAAATCTGATCGGTCTAGTTAATTTCGGTAGTTACTGGTCTGATTGGTCTAGTGAATTGAAAGTAATAAATATATCCGTATTCTTGCATTTATCTTTCATTTATTATCCAATAAAGATCTGTTTTTCTCCGTTTTTATATCAGCGTCTCCTTGAAATCGGCCATTTTCAATAAATATATAATCTTAAAACGGATTCCGTGACGTCAGGGGGAAATCCCGCATTTGGATGTAGAGAGTTAACGCTCCACACTACCAACATGCGCAAAACCTTCCGAATGGAATGGTTTCCTCTTGCATATGCGCATTGGTCAGTAAATAAAGGTCAAGGTATTCTTTAATTATTTACAAAAAAATGGAGAAATTCAGATAAATAAATCGCAGTTTTTAGGCATTTTAAACACGGTACGTTTATATGGATGATTTTAAACGTGTACGAGGGTAACATTACAAGATACTTGATTATATTAATTTGTTACTCGCTCTTCAGAATTTTCTTGAAATAACGGATAAGTTTTGTCATCGGAAAAGAGGTTCTCAACTTTCAAATGATTTTTTTTCTTTGGGAGACACATACAATGGAAAGTTGCCAAATAAAAAATGAACGAAAATCTGCCATGTGCATGGTGTTTTTTTGTTATTGTTCATCAACCAAGAAAATAAATAAAGATGAATGACTGACATGGCCAATGTATTATGCAATTGCATGAAAAATGCAATATATTTTAAAATATCAATATGTATTGAAAAATAAAACAGAATATATCTTTACTTGTCTTCTATCATATTTCTCAAAATAAAAGAAGGCACTCTGAGATTTACCCATTAAAAATCTGGAAAAATATTAGTTAGACCAAGCTCATTTCTTTTGTCATGTCATTGTTTTGTTTACTGGTGCAGTGCTTGGTATGGTACTTTTAGTCTTAAAAAAAAATTGGTCTGCTTGAATCTGATTCGGTCTGGTGGAATTAGAAATTTGCTAGCCCAAATGTCTAGTGGCTGAAAAAAGTTTTGGCACAGACTGCATACATCCTGTGGTGGACTTTCAAATACATTTTGACATATATACATGTATATTGACATCAACATCTCGTACAAAAAGCCTTATTTATATACATATATCAATTTACATTTTTGCCCTTTGACCCCTAATTTTAAAAAAAAACTAAGAAATATTGTTAATCAGATTGCAAAAAAGGGCAGGGATTTTCATAAGGTATCCAATGAAAAAAATTTTGAAATCGGACCAATTATAAAAAAAAGTTATTTTTATGGGCATGGCCTACTCTTTGGCACATCCCTGTTCACCATTTTATGGAAAGCTACCCCCCTCCTGAAGACCTTTTAGATTTTTAATGACAATGTACATGTGTATATGACTTAAAGAAATTAAAGCAATATCTGACAATATTTTCTGACCTACTAAATAGTTAGGTATTCATTACTTAAAACAATTAAACAAATATGTGATATATCTTCAAAGAACAGCATGGCCAATTTGGTCACATGTCACCTTATATTTGTTTTGATTTTACATTTTCTGGGTTTCATGTTTATTGCATGAACCTTCTGGTTGATAGGAAACTGTGTTTAGAAATTGTAATAACTTGGAAGCAATGGAAATCTATCATCAAATATCTTTGATCTTACAAAAAAAGCAAAGAAACTTCAGTTTTCCTTGTATTCTAAATTTGCAGCCCTTAAATGTTGCAATATTATAACTTGAAATATTGGGACAAAAATGTTTTATTTCATCTTATTTACATTTTATACTTATGTCTTACATATATATATGTCTTTTGGGGATTACATTGCATTGTTAATTCATGAGCTTTATCCAATAAACTGATTGATTGATTGATAATATTATAGTGGAATTGCTGCAACTTTAGGACATATGAAATTGCAAGACTATTATTGATCATTATTGTTGATAAATGTGTGTGTATTAGCAAGTTAAGTATAAATGGTTTTTTTTCTTTCAGACAAAGAGCCATATAAAAGCTAAAAGTTGATAAAAGTCATCAGCATCTGCAATTTCAAGATATGGATAAATGCTGACTGTGCATATATAATTCTCACTGAAACTGGATATATCTAGCATCAAAATAGTGTTTACCTTTACAGAGAGCTTTATTCTTCTAACTAAGGAGTCCAAAAGTCTATAGAAATTATGAAAATTTGTTTTGAGCAGCTACAAAATATATAAACATCCTAGGATGATGTGAAAAAGATTGAGTAAAAATCATGAATTAATATGTTGTGTAAAAGAATGAGTTCAGTGGTGAATTTAATATCAAGTGAAATATTAAAAAATAAATGTGATATAAGAACTTTTTTTGTTTGTTACTCTATATATTTTTATTGATGATGAATCCACACAACATCATCAAGGCAAATACAGAGCAGAACAATACATTAATGAAGAAAGCTTTGTCTGGACCCATATTGGACATACAAGTATAATAGTTGACTAGACACACGAAGAAAAAGAAAACACATGCAAGTGTCAATGCAACATACCATGTGTAACAGCTCAAGTGCAAGAAAGAATAAAATCACATAGTTCCAATTTATTTGCCAAATGAAGTCTATAAAAAAATGATAAAAGACTAACAAAAGTTGAAAGCTGTAAATGCTCCATAAGTTTTTTTTTATTTCATGTATTTAATAAGATTTTGTGGCATGCATATTTACTCAATTCACTGTAACAAAGTATTTTATAAATTATCCTTTCAATTCATCATAGTACAAGCATCTTATTCCTCAGCTGTTTACAATAGATATATATTACAAGTTATCCAATGTAAATAGATTGACTGACAAATATCATAAGCAATGATTATACTATTTGACATGTTAAAGATTGTCTACATGTATTTCAATATATGTTATAAGTTTCAATTATGAATGTAACCTTGTCAATGAAATGACATTTGACCAATTAAGATTATTTAGAGGCAGGTTATGTCCCCTATCATTTAAAAAAATCACTAGTAATTGTTTATTAAAAACAAAACATTGGGTTAAATAATATTTACATATAAGTCCAATAGGGTTATTTTTATCATTGTACCCATTTTCTTTGTACATATAACATGTTGGTGACATTTTTGATGCATTTTAGTGAATCAATATGTAATATTGATATGATGATTGCTATGTAATGTTATAAAGATTACTTTAACTAATTATTGAACAATAATAAACATGCTACCATTGAAATGGTATTAATGTCTAAAAATATTGTCCAAAATACCAAGTATGTGTTCAATAGAAAATGCATATTTTCAAACATAATTGCTACTATAAGAATATTATGTCTGTAAAAATGTTAGTTATTCTACAAAAGTAATAATAAAAGATAACTTGTTTTGTTATATCAATCTATTTCCCACACAAAAAAAGTTGCAGAGCTTTATGTCTCTGGTCCATCAATCAGTCCTACACATCACTTTGTTATGATAAAAATGACAAAGTTCCAGACAATAAATATTGCTCCGCCTGACGCACCAAGACTCATCAGAGGCGCTCTACCAAAAAAATTGAAAATGCCAAACATAATATAATTATGATGAGCATAAAACAATGAAACCAAAAATACCAAACAGGGGAAGAAAATTATTACTTAATTTATCTAACAATGTCTGGGGTAAGAAG
The DNA here is from genome assembly GCA_963971305.1 of Arcuatula senhousia. Classification (NCBI taxonomy): domain Eukaryota; kingdom Metazoa; phylum Mollusca; class Bivalvia; order Mytilida; family Mytilidae; genus Arcuatula; species Arcuatula senhousia. Next base: position 36,704,028 of record OZ020308.1, read on the forward strand.
AATCGAGGGGTTTAGACAATATTGAAAATTAAACATATAATTTAAAGCTATAAATGAAACTACACTTATACTACTGAACACAAACAAAACATGGTTTGCAAGAACTACACCATATATAGATATGCATGTTACCAAAAAATCTAGAAAGCAAAGTTTTGTCGGACTGTTGACCCAATATTTATGTTGAAAACCCTGATAATAGTTCATGAACAAGTAAACGGATATTTCTAAAAAGTACATCATATGTTGTGCTTTCTACCAGGATTCCATCTGCAAATTATAGTGTGAATAAACACCCATTAAACTGAAATCCTGATATACATGTACAAATGGTGATAAGGCTGTCCCCATCTGTTAGTCAAGTTATAATTAGTCAACACAACCTTTAAACATCTGAACAAAATTTAACGAAACTTGGTATGCAAGAAGTTCATCATATGAAATCGTGCATAAATTACCATGTATTCATTAGCCACAAATTTGGGACACAATTAAATTTATCAAAATACCAAGAACAACAAAACAGAATTCCATAGAACTTGGAATTGAAGAAGTATAACACTTATAGTTAGGGCCCCGCATCGAAGATGCCGACGCCCTATAGTTTTCACTTTGTCCGTTTGTCCGTTTGTCCGTCTGTCCGTCCGTCAACAATTCTTGTGAACACTAAAACTCAAAAACTATTAACACCACAGTTCTGAAACTTTGCACAGCTGCTAAGTAGCATGTCATGATGTGCATATTAAAATTTTGTGCAAATCTGATTAAAATTTTTGTAAAAAATCTTCATTTTTTATCGAAAATCACAGATTTTGAGAATTGGACTTTGTGAACACTAAAACTCAAAAACTGTTAACAATACAGTTCTGAAACTTTGCACAGCTGCTAAGTAGCATGTCATGATGTGCATATTAAAATTTCGTGCAAATCTGATTAATATTTTTGGAAAAAGCTTCATTTTTGTCTCGCCTGCGACGAATGTCGCAAAAGGCGAGACTTAGGTATGGCGATTCCGGCGGCGGCGTCCACAATTGGTTAAAGTTTTTGCTTAAGTCTGTTTTGTGTGAACTAGTTATGTTACACCATTGATATTGGGTATGCAGTTACATCAGCATCAGTACAGTTCAGTTTTAAAAGTATTTCACCTGTATGCTCCTGCAGTCACGGTCTACTGACTTTGAAATTTTACACTGATTTGGCCGAGGTTAACCTTTTTTCTTAAGTCTGTTTAACATGAAGCAGTTATGTTACACCATTGATATTGGGTATGCAGTTGCATCAGCATCAGAACAGATCAGTTTTTAAAAGGATTTCACCTGTATGCTCCTGCAGTCACGGTCTACTGACTTTGAAATTTTACACTGATTTGGCCGAGGTTAACCTTTTTTCTTAAGTCTGTTTAACATGAAGCAGTTATGGTTCACCATTGATATTGGGTATGCACTTGCATTAGCATCAGTACAGATCAATTTCAAAAGTATTTTATCTGTATGATCCTGCAGTCACAGTCTACTGACTTTGAGATTTTTTTACTTATGTCATGAGTGTTTTATATAAAGCAGTTATGGTTCACCATTTATATTTGGTATGCAACTGCTTAAGCATCAGTTAAGATCAGTTTAAGGAGGATTTTAACTTCATTTTATACCGTGTCCAGTTGTGACAGGCGAGACGTGTCTCTGTGTTAACAGTTTATTTAACGAAAATCACAGATTTTGAGAATTGGACATTGTGAACACTAAAACTCAAAAATTGTTAACAATACAGTTCTGAAACTTTGCACAGCTGCTAAGTAGCATGTCCTGATTGGCATGTTAAAATTTCGTGCAAATCTGATTAATATTTTTGGAAAAAATCTTCATTTTTTATCGAAAATCACAGATTTTGAGAATTGGACTTTGTGAACACTAAAACTCAAAAACTGTTAACAATACAGTTCTGAAACTTTGCACAGCTGCTAAGTAGCATGTCCTGATTTGCATATTAAAATTTCGTGCAAATCTGATTAATATTTTTGGAAAAAACTTCATTTTTTATCGAAAATCACAGATTTTGAAAATTGGACTTTGTGAACAATAAAACTCAAAGGCTATTAACAATACAGATCTGTAGTTTCATATGCATTCCATGGAACATGCCTTAGTGGTTATAATTAAAGTTCGTATGATTTTGAAAACACTTAGATATTTTGCCGCGGGGCCCTTTCTGACTTTGTCAGTATTCTAGTTGTATCTGTTGCAACAAATCATTGATTTACCAGAGTACATAATTATAAAGCTATTTTTTTACTCCAATACCATAATATGAACTGCATACAAGGGTTATATCATAAATATACAGCCTTGTCCAAATACACAAAACAGGAAATGCTTTCCAAAATTAAGTATAAAAAAAGATATAGATTAAATGTGCAACATAAGACAAAGCCCCACAAAACATGAACTGTTTTATCAAACACCAGATTAACGAAATCTCCATCCTTGAAATCAGCATTCAATAGAAACTAAAATGTGTCGCATTTATTTGCAACAGAATACCCAGCAGAAATAAACAAATTTATGCAACTCAAAGACATGCTACAAGAAATCCTTAAAATATTTTCAAGATATGAAATATGGTACGCTGCCTAGTTGAGTCATTTAAAGAAAAAATGGTGGGTTAAACCATGTTATATGGTGACAAACATTCTTCATCCATTGGATATAAAGTTCCATTATAAAAGAAAACATTCTGACTTCCGAGTTGTCAGTACCAACGGTACTTTGATTTTTAAATGAAAAAACATTCTACAAACATTTAATAAAAAAATGAAGAGATATTGTATTCATGTATTTAGATATTCTAAATGGATATGGGATTTAATGTTAATCATGTTATAAATTTGAAGTATTATAAGGATTGAACACCAATTTTCGGTCGTTCATGCATGTATGAACGACCGAAAATAGGTGTCCAATCCTATATTATTTTCAAAATACATGACGTTGCTATATTAGGGTATAAACAAACACAGCTCTTAAAATGATGTTCATGTTTTAAAAATAAAAGTACAAGGCATGGCATTCTATGTTTGTTTTCTTGTTATGCAGGTGCCTCCGAATGAACCTGACAGAAGGTCACTTGAAATCATTGACAGTATTTACCATCAACCAGGGCTTAAACATCCATACGGAATTCCTAAAAGAAAATTTACTCCAAGCAGTGATGAACCTTCCACTTCAAAGTGAGTGAGTGAGTGAGTTGGTGTTTTACGCCCGTGCAACGCTATATAGGTTATTTACAGGCGATGAACATGAAAGGGATGATAAAATGAACATGAAATGATGATGATAAATGAAATATGGGATGGGGTGGGAAACAAAGGACCGGTAAATTTTGAAGAACCACAGAAAAAGGGGAGAGGTGGGTAGGGGCGGAAAATTTAGCCTATGTGGTGCACTACTGGGCGGTCCACAAAGGGGTCTTTTACGTGCATGAAGCGTGGCACTCTCCACACACGTTGGCCCACTATGGTCGGCGGTCAGGGTTTCCGTATTATAGACCTGACAACCCCCGCGGACGAGGGCTACCCTATTCAGCCACCTAGGGTACACACTTGGTCGCTCTGTGGGCTGAGCACTGACCCGATGTCAGAATCCCAAGACCCTTAGTCGCCTCTTACGACAAGCTAGGCTCTGCTGCGGGCCTATTCGCCACCCGGGCCCCGCACGGGACTCCACTTCAAAGGACACCACTTTTTCCAGCAGAAGTCCATTGACTCATCCAGATGAAGCTTCCACACAAGACCCAAGTTATCATCAATCATTCTCAAATTCTAGTTTATGGAATAGAGTAACATTTCCTTTGAACAGAGCAGATCAGAAACTTCTTTGGAAACAGATAAAGAGAAGCGAGCCAGAGTATCGAGCTAATGAACAACAACAAGACACACTAAGAAGACAACAAAAGAGAAAGAATCCTGTTGTGAAACAGCAAGAAGTTGAAGCCAAGCAGTTAAAAAGATCTTTACCAGGTGAACTTGACAAAGAAAGCAGACAAAAGAGCAAAACCAGGTGTGTTACAGAAAGAAAAAGAAGCTAAGCAAGACAGAAGGTCAAAACCAGGTGTGTTACAAAAAGAAAAAGAAGCTAAACAGGACCATAGAGCAAAGCCAGGTGTGTTACAGAAAGAAAAAGAAGCTAAACAGGACCATAGAGCAAAGCCAGGTGTGTTACAGAAAGAAAAAGAGGCTAAGCAGGACAAAAGGTCAAAACCAGGTGTTCTACAAAAGGAAAGAGACGCTATGAGGGACCATAGAGCAAAGCCAGGTGTGTTACAGAAAGAACAAGAGGTTAAGCAGGACGAAAGGTCAAAACCAGGTGTGTTACAGAAAGAAAGAGATGCTATGAGGGACCATACAGCAAAGCCAGGTGTGTTACAGAAAGAAAAAGAAGCTAAACAGGACAAAAGGTCACAACCAGGTGTTCTACAAAAGGAAAGAGACGCTATGAGGGACCATAGAGCAAAGCCAGGTGTGTTACAGAAAGAAAAAGAAGCTAAACAGGACAAAAGGTCAAAATCAGGTGTTCTTGAAGTAGAAAAGGTTGCAAAGAGAACTGAAAGAATGTTCAGCAGGCAAATAAAGAAAACATCAAGACATACTCAAAGAAAGCTGAAGACTTAGCCATTAAATGCTTCACTGGAAGGAAAAGTGTAAATGACAAAGAGTGGATTTGTAAGACATGCTTTGGTTACGTCAAGAAGGGGAAAATGCCTCCATCTGCAGTTGCCAACAAGATGGTGTTTACAGAGCAGGGACCATTGAAAGATCTGAACCCACTAGAGCTAACTTTGTTATCCCCTCTTCTGCCTTTCATGAAAATACACCAAGCACCAACTGGTAAGCAGTTCAAGATTCATGGTAATATGGTTGTTGTTCCTGCAGATACTATAAATACAGTGCAGTCACTTCCTCGTCTCTCCAGTGATACTTCTACAATAAAAGCACAGTTAAAGAGAAGACTCCGATATCAACACCACGTTTACAGCTTGAACATCAGACCAGAAAAGATTCGAACTGCTGCAAAATATTTATCTGAAACAGGAGAGCTGTATAAATCTCTTAACATCACCTATGACTAAGGATGGTCTGACACTCAAGAGAATACAACTGATGATACAAGTTTTGATGTATTTGACTTATCCTCTGCACCTTCAGCGAATGATTCAATAACACCTGATGATGAGGATGATGGCAAGACTGCCCAAGTTGACAGTGATGATGAATGGAATGAAGTAGATGAAAATGATACTGTTGCAGGAGTTACAGATACACTTCTAACGCCACCAGACTTTATAGAATCAAGGGAAAGAGACATGGTCTACAGTTATGCTCCATCAGAAAACAGAAAACCAGTCATTTTTTTACAGAAAAAACCTCTGAAGAGCAGGCCTATCCTGGAATTTTTTGTGGGCAGTCCCGTGTATCCAATGAAAAAAGAACTGTACTAGTCACATATGGAGAGATAGTTAAGTCTGAACTTAGGAACAGTGACAGAAGATGTGCAAAAAATGTAGAAAATATTTTTTTTAAGACAAAGAAACTCCAGATGAAGTTCTTAATAGACCAGACAAACATTGCATTAAGAAAAATCAAAACAGGTGGCTAACAGCTCACAGCCAAAGATGTACGAAAGGAAAATGCCCAGAACCTAATCCATCTAGACCAACGGTACAAAGTCCTGAGAACACTTCGTGGATCACCACCGTACTTTCAAGCTGTATCTAAAGAATTATTTGCTTCAATAAGACAACTTGGACCAGCAACATTTTTCCTAACTTTGTCAGCTGCTGAGACGCATTGGAACCATTTACTTAGAATACTTGGAAATCTTATTGACAACACAGATGAAGAAGTAGAAAATTTTACCTGGCAAGACAAGACCCGATTGATTCAGTCAGATCCTGAAACCTGCACAAGACATTTTGACTTTTCTCTTCATATCTTTATGAACCAGTTCTTATTGTCAAATCTGAACCCCATTGGAAAAGTTCCAGATTGGTTTTACAGAATAGAGTTCCAGCAAAGAGGCCCCCCCCCCCCATGTTCACATGATGTTGTGGTGTGCTGATGCTCCTAATATTAACGAAAACTCATATGATGACATCTGTACCTACATCGACAAATACATAACCTGTTCTTTGCCAACAGATGATGATGACTTGAAGAACCTAGTAAAATTACAAACACACAAACATAGTCGAACATGTAAAGGAAAAAAGAAAAAACAGTGCAGATTTGGCTTTCCTAAACCTCCAATGAATAAAACTCAAATATTGATGCCTTTTGATGCTGACAAAGACCCAGAAGAGAAGACTAAATATCAAAACATGTGGAAGAGGATACATGAAGAATTGGTATCAATGTCAGATGGTGCTGATATGTCCCACAAAGATTTCTTGAAGATGATGAACATTACTGAAGATGATTACATCATGACTATTAGAACTTCAATATCAACAGCTACTGTATTTTTAAGGCGTTCACCTTTAGAAATCAGAGTTAACAACTACAACCCTCATTGCTTAAAGGCATGGAGAGCAAACCTTGACCTTCAGTTCATATTAGATGTCTATGCCTGTGCCATTTACATTGCCTCATATGTAACCAAAGCCCAAAGAGGGATGAGTGAACTCCTGAGAAATGCATGCAAAGAAGTCAATGCTGGTAACAAAACAATCAAAGAACAAGTACGTTTGATTGGTAATAAGTTCCTGAATGCAGTAGAAATCAGTGCACAGGAGGCTTGCTATCTGTCACTTCAACTTCCACTTAAGAGGTCATCAAGGCAAACCATCTTCATCAACACCAGTCCACCTGACCAGAGAGTAGTTCTACTGAAGCCACAAGACCAACTAAACAACTTGGATGATGAAGATGAGGAAATTGAATGTAAAGGTCTATTAGCCAGATATTCTGAAAGACCTAAAAGTATGGAAAATGTTATATTGGCCGAATTTGGATCCTTTTATGAAAGAAAGAAATCTGTATTTACACGAAGGGCCAAATCAATATGTAAAACAACACGAGATGGTCTTATCCCAGATCCACAGGCAGTGTCATATGCTGAAACTGATGATCCTTCCACTGATGTAGAAGATGGTGAACAGCCACAAATAGCCACTGAAGATGTTGAGTACAGAAAACGTCAGAAACCCAAAATTATCCGCACTGTACATTTCAATCCATCTACGGATCCCGAAAATTATCATAGAGAACTTTTAATGTTATACTCACCATGGCGAGATGAACAAAAAGATCTATTGGGGAAGCACTCTTCATTCACTGCTAGGTACAACAAAATATCTGCTAAAATAAAAGAACAACAACAAATTTTTTAGCCCTTCAGAGAAGAGGTCCAGTCTGCCGAGATCCTTATTGCAGAACAGCCGGATTTAGAAGACGCTTGGGATACAGTAGCACCAAATACACAACAAAGAGATGAGCAAGAGAGGGAACTGTCCGAATCCAATCGAAGTGGTATGCCAAATCAGGAGTATGATATTGGTCCAGAACTTGGATTACCAGTTTCAGTAGCTGAGGATATGAATTCCTACAATCAGTGGACAGAAGGGCAACTCCGTAAACATATGAGATCTCTCAATAAACAACAGATACAGTTTATTTATGATATTCTACATCAACTCAAAACAACAACAAAGCCAGTTTACCATTTTCTAAGTGGTGGAGCTGGAGTAGGTAAATCTTTTGTAACCAAAGCTCTTTTCCAGATGATCCTCAAATACTACAATAGAAAAGCTGGTGACGACTTCACTACATCAAGAGTTCTACTGATGGCACCTACTGGTAAAGTAGCCTATCATATCCATGGCAACACCATCCATTCAACCCTCAGAATACCAGCAAATCAAAAACTTCAGCATAAGTCACTAGACTCCAGCTCATTTAACACATTACAGAACACCATTGGTAACGCCAAACTTATATTTATTGATGAGATCTCCATGGTTGGATACAAAATGCTCAATTGTATACATCAGAGGTTGATGGAAGTTAAGAGATCCAAAGAGCCATTTGGTGAAATTTCTATTATTGCAGTTGGTGACTTGTTTCAGCTGAAACCTGTTATGGATTCATACATATTTAAGATGCCAAAAACAGATTACATGCCATTGGCCACCAATTTATGGAAGGAACTTACAGATATAATGAGACAGAAAGATAACAAAGAGTTTTCGGAACTATTAAACAGACTACGAGAAGATAACCATACAATTGAAGATATTTTGCTACTGAAAACCAACCTAATTGATCAAGATGATGACGATTACCCCTATGAAACACCACATGTTTTTATTTCCAATGAAAAAGTCAACTCCTACAACTCCAGCATTTTTCTGAGAACAGGGTCAACCAAGTATACAGTAAAGTCTAAAGACAGAGTTGTTGGTAGCTGCAATCAAGAGGCAGCTAAAAAAATCCTTGAAGCATTTGCCTCTAAAACTAAAGATGTTCCACAGCTTCCAACCACAGTTCAATTAGCAGAAGAACTAACTTATGAACTCACACTCAACTTAGATTGTGAAGATGGATTGATCAATGGTGCCTCCTGCAAGATAAAAAAAAAATAAAGCTTTCACACCCTACAGATGCATCAGGTATCATCTGGGTATTATTTTATGACAAAGATACAGGAAATCTCCTAAGGAAAAGTAAGAAACGTTTATTTACCCATGATATTGACAAAGATTGGACACCAATAGAACCAACTATGAGACAATATTCTGCTGGATACAAAGGTGAGGCACAAGTACAAAGATTGCAGTTTCCCCTTCGGCCCTCTGCAGCCAAGACCATTCACAGATCGCAGGGTGATACAGTTGATGATATAGTAGTTGATCTGACCAGCAACAGAAAGATAGATCATATGCATTATGTTGCATTGAGTCGTGTTACTTCCATGAAAGGTTTAAAGATAAGGAACCTTCAAGAAGATAAAATTAGCGTAAATAAGGAAGTGGAGGAAGAAATGAAACTTTTAAGGTTAGCCACACCACAGCCATCACTGCAGCTACTTTACAACATACCCTACAAACTTAAAATAGTTTTTCTAAATGCCAATTCGTTGAATAAACATCTAGTTGATGTGAAGGCAGATTTTAGTCTGAATGCTGCTGACGTATTATCCTTTTCTGAAACCAGATTTCACCAGGCAGATAAAGATACAAAGATTCAAAACTTTTACACATACAGACAAGATGCCAAAGCAGAAAAAAAGCATGAAAGGTCACCATATGGCATGGCTATATACAGCAAAATGGAACTTGCTGACACTCCAAGAAATCTTAACTTCAACACAGCAAAGAAGTCCACTGATAAAACCAAGACAATAGAGATGATGATGATAGAATTGCCTAATAAAACTCAAAACGTGACAGTACTCTTTCTCTATAAACCACAATCAGTCCAAGTTGTAGATTTTATCAACCATCTGAGAAACATTTATAAGAAACACCTAATTGGCAAAAACTGTATAGTTTTAGGCGACTTTAACATTGACTGGTCAACTCAAAGTGCTGATAAAAGAAAACTGTCTGCTTTCTTTCAAACTGTATCGTTTCATCAACTTGTCAAAACCCCAACAACGGAAGATGACACAATGATTGACTTGATCTTTACCAATTTAGGAGATATCCAAAGTGGAACGCTAGAAGTATTTTTTTTCACCGCATAAACCAGTTTGGGTTGCTTTAGAGTAAATGTTAAATAAAAACAATTAAGAACTTTCTTTGATTATAATAAGCTAAAAATTGTTACCTGCTTGGGCCGGTGACTTAGCATTTTTACAAAGAAAAATCATAAGAAAAAGCTTGATTTTTAATGTACATTTTCATTGTCTTATTAGTTTTTCTAATAGATAATCATATAAATTTTGTCAATTTACTTTCTTTTATGACATCGTTTTATGTAGCTAGCTTGAATTTCACAGTAGTTGTTTTTAGGAAATTAAATTGCAAAAGTTTAATTGTATGGTTTAGAAACATTTTGTGATTTTTATGTTTGTTTGTTTTTGTTTTATTTTTTTTTTTATCTGCATGTGCATGTTTTTTTTTTTTGGTTTTTTTTTTGTTGTTTCCTTGGCCAGATAGTTTTTGTTACATTGTCATGAATTTGAACATACAACATTTATGCATTAAATATATTCTCAGAAGTGCACATTTTTGTTAATTTTAAGTGTTTGATAATTTTTCACACTTTGATACAGAATGCTTTAAGTACTGTTTTGAATGAATATTTTTGTTTAACTTTCATTTAAACTTGTCATTGCAATTAAAGAAACAGCTGTTTGTAGTAATTTTTTAGAACAAATTTCATTTCCTTGGTGTTTGTTTTTTCAATTTGTGATAATATTGAAAAATTATTTATCATTTTCTGTCCATTCATTAATTGACATCAACTGTAACCAAGGTCTAAGCTAATTTTTCTTTTTTTACTTTTATCTATGTTTTTATGTGTTAATAATTATATGCTCTGATTTTTGTACATTAAATTTTGCTCCAGAGAGAAAATATACAAAGTTACTGTGAGCAACCAAGCATAAATAATGTCTTGTCTCTTATTCAAAGCCTTTTAGATTCATTGAAACAAAGTAAAACAATGTATTATTACAAAGTTCCACATGAAAATTTATCAACTTTACCAAAATCACTTAATTAAAGACTCATCAGTGATGCTTCAGTCAAAACTTATAATGCCAAACTTAAGTGAAGAATGTAGAGCACAGTTTGAAAGAAATATAAGTTAGCAGGCAAAATTTAACCAAGCCTTTGCCTGAAAGTAAAATATTCTTAGAATTTTGCACATATGGAGGGTATTGTTTCCAAAAGCAAGAAAAAAAAGAACAAAAAATAATTGAGACAAACAATCTAAACAATGAAGGAATATAGAGTACTATATATGCATGACACAGAATCAAATTATAAATATTGAAATGAAACAAAGCAAAGAAATGGTGCTTTAATTGCTGTTCTTAATCCAAAGTTCAAACTGAGGCCTTCACTGAGGACACAGGGGTGTCTATCAAACTTTCCCTATATACAAGTCTTTCTATATACATGTAAAAGACTTGCCAGAGAGCTCTATCCATAAGTTGCGTTGCCAAAATCATGAACACAAAGAGCACTGCCTAAAACAAAACTCTAAAATTTTCATTTTTATGTCCATTTCATTTTATGTCCCACAATGGTTGATCCCCAACATAAAAAGAGTTTAAAATATTTGGTGAGATCAGCATACTCATTGTTTTAATACATTAGAGTACCAATAACCAAGAGTGAATAAATGAAACTTTGTATGAAAATAAATAAATTTTCACAATAATCTTATGTGATTGACATAAATAGTTTTATGTCAAATATGCAATATGCCATTGAAAGTCCACCACAGAATGCATGTGTCAAAAAGCTTTATGAGTCCACCATGGGATGCATGTGTCCAAGACAATAGACTATCCATATTGGGCTTCAAATGAACAGGGTTCAACATGTTGCGGTCGTATCATGCTGCGCTCGGCGTAGCTTTTTATTACCCAATGAAACTATAAAGAAGTAATTTATTTTCTTATGATAACATGTCTGTTACTCTTTTCTTTTCTTACTTGTTATAATACTGAAAATAATTGACCACCTAGCCTCTAATTTTAGCATGTTTATTGCTATATAATTGAACACCAAAATGCAAGTTTTGAACAATAACATAATTGTGTTACTTGTACAACAATGTGCATTGTTCATTATCATTAAATAGTCTGTTATAGGGACATTTTATTTATGCAATTCAAATACAAGTATCAGCTAGACTCGTGTTTGTTCAGGGGCAAAGATACTCATCATGCTCATTGCCATCTAACTCTATTGCGTTATAACACACATGTGTTATTACAGTTAATCGCACAATTTCAGCTGAGGTGGTCTAGTAATTTTTAGTAATTCATTTCCCATTATAACATACAAGTGCTATTCATTTCTATTTGCCATTTCTTTATATATACTCACTCCTTTGTCAAATAATTTACTACATTATATTTAACTGACTTGTTTAGTAACATTATTTGAAAAAAAAATTCCAGCCATTTCAATCAATAACATACATGTGTTACACTGGACGTGAGTACTGACAAAAATGTAGACTGTCCCCCCTTTTTTGCTTATGCATATTTAGCGAGACTGTTAAATCAGAGTTGAAAGATCTGTCTTGTTGTTTCTATTTTTGAAATTTGTTACAGGAAATTCCGGACAAAAACCAGCAAGAAGAAAATGATAATCAGGAAGACAAGGTAACTTTTATTTATACATTGAAGAAACTGACACCCTACAGGTTTAACTCTCTTGACCTTCTGTCAACACTAAAACTAAAAACTATTTAAACAAGAAGATGTCTGGAATTTTGAATGGCTAGTGTATCGTGTATCTAGATGTGCATTCATCAAAATACAAATGACAACAAAGTTCCAGACAATAAATTTTGCTACGCCTGACGCGCGTTTCGTCTATTCAAGACTCATCAGAGGCGCTCTACCAAAAATATTGAAAATGCCAAACACTGTATGAATATGAAGAGCATAGAACAGTATAACCAAAAATACCAAACTGGGGAACCAAATTATTACTAAGATATTCAACCTATATCTGGGGTAGAAGAACCTTAGGGTTTAGACAACGGATAATTTAAAGCTTTGATGTATTCTCCAACTCAAAAGTGTTGGTGCCGGAGTAATCATAGAAAAATAAAATCATAGACGTGATAAAAAATGGTGAAATATTCTTTCAAGAAAACTTTGATTTTACAAAAAGAAAACCACACAGGCACGTGACAGAGTAGACGACAATTCACCAAACGTCGAGCATATAAGGTACAGATCTAAAAGTCTATACAGTATGCTTATGCATATTTAGCGAGACTGTTAAATCAGAGTTGAAAGATCTGTCTTGTTATTTCTATTTTGGTTATTTTAAATTATTGCAGAACAAACTTCAAATTGGTGATTTTGTGCTGGTCAATGTTTATGGTTTGGAAAAGAAGAAACAAATCCAAAAAAGCTTTACTGCCCAGGTAAAACAAGTACAAGTATATTTGAAGACAAGTAAAAGTATGTTTGAAGACATGATTGAGTTACTGTAGCAGGGGAGAGGAATAAAAATAATATCATTCTGAAAGAAGGGACATATAATATACATGCATGGCACAAGCTCTAATTACTAATATTGAATAGAACAAAGCAAAGGAACAGATGTTTGTTATAGCGAGCACAGCTCATAGTGCCCGCAATAGCGGAGAGCTCAACGGCAAGTTCCTGTTTTATTCGTTCATTAAAATGTAAACAATGGCATTTTAAACACGTTAACAAATTACATTAAATGTCTTCAGTTCAAAATTAATCAATCAAAATATGCTGTGCTCGCAGTTAGGCAATGCCTATTTCATATTATATTCAAAGGTGGAAAATAAATAATTTATTCAATATTTTAAGACTTTGGTGACATATTCTTCCATTCTAGTTTGCTACAGCTTGTTTTTGTTTTGTTTTTACCTGTGTTCCATGGCCAAAGCAGATCTAGTTTGCATAAGCAACATATTCATTTTTTTTTCAGATACAAGAAATAAAGAACGAGGACCTTAGAGTTAGTTTTCTTAAAGACTGCAAGGAGCCGGGGCTCAAGTTTTGGCCTGACAAGACGGAGGAGTCTTGGGTTTCAAAAAGGGATGTTCTCAACAAATTTAAACAACCAGATTTTTAAGAAAAGGGAAGAAAGTTTTTTTTTTAATTCTGAACCAAGATAAATTGTACTTTTGTAAATTGTAAACATTTTTTAAATTCCATCTCACCATTCTAATTATGTTTAAAATATTTTTACAAGATTTCCTCAGGCTGTTGTTTCTTCATATGTTTTTGTTTCTGTTTTGAATAATCAACTAATTACAAGATTCAAATTAGTTTGGTTTCAATAATTCCTTCCCAATGTAAGCCTGGTCGTCCACTTTCAACCAATCATATTTAAAATGAAAAGAATTAAGAAGGTATTATTGCGCCCACCCTAATATGTACATTGATCTCTTTATTTGTTTGTACAAAACCTCCAAAAAAACGTTAAGCAAAAGTTTTTTTGTTTTGTTTTGGGGTATTTTCAATTCAAATAATACAAGGTTAGTGGTTGTGATTGATTTTTTTTTAATATTGCTTTTGTTGTCATTGTCATGGTTGTCATTGCCTGTTGTAATGGTTGTAGGCTACCTCATGGGATGCTAGATTAGGCAGAAATCTGTTTTCAATTTTTTTATGTTTATTGATTTTATTTTGTTATTGAATTATCATGAAATAGTTTAACCATAATACAATTTAAAAGGAAAAAAACATATTAGAATTTGAAAAGATAAATCATCCAGTTGTCAAGATTATGGCCTTAACATGCTAAATTTATAAAAATGAAAATCGTTGTTTTGTTGCAACACAAAAGGAAACCCTGATCTTGCATCTCATCACTTTTTTGTATATCATGTATAAAGTATTGAATATAGTGCTAACATGTTTTAGTGCTATTGATTATCAAACATCATGAACATTAGACTTGTTGTTATGTAAGCTTTGTTATGAAATGTTATGCTATTCTTTAGTTGTTGACATGTTTGGATAAACTGTTCTTTGTTCGTTTACCATGTTTTATATGATGTTAGTTTTTAATTAATGATCTCAGGTTTTTTAAATTGGTCGTGGTTGTTGAATTTTAATTAATGATCTCAGGTTTATTAAATTGATCGTGGTTGTTGAAATCCTACACAAACTCAGGTTTAAGTTTTTATTCCAAAAGCTAATCATGTTAATAGCCCAAATTATATTTAGATATGACTGTTGTTGTTATTTCGTTTTTGGGCTAAGCATTAAACCATGATCATGATGATATTGTTAACTTGTTTTATAAATTGTTAAAGTTTTTAAAACGATCTCAGTTTGAAAAGTTGGCTCAGCATAAAAATTCATTCCACTTGTCATGTATGTAAATATTTTTTGTTAATATGTCTAGTCAGTAAACTTGAAAAATGCATGTTTATTTTTATCAAAGGTGTGTGGTTTACATGTTATACTATTTTTTAAAGATTTTTTTATCCTGACCATGACATTTACTTATTTTTACATAAGGTTGATTTTTGACACATTATTAACTTGGTTTTTCAGATTATTTCCTTGAAAAGGGTTTTTAATTTATTTCCTTTTAACATGTTTAAGTTTATTGTCAGGAAAAAGTAATTTAACATGTTTAACAAATATACAGAATTCGTTTTAGGGAACCACCAAGTTGAGGTTGAGATGTATTTGTTTAAACTTGAAGACAAATAATTTTACAAATGACCTCAATAACCAATAACTTGGTTCATTATTTTTTTTTCAAAATACCATTTATTAATAGCATAAAATCAAATATTATCTTTTCCTGGTAATTATTTTCAAAATACCAGTAGCATAAAGTCAAATATTATCTTTTCCTGGTAAAATATTATTTAATAAACCAAGTTCCAGCTCATTCCTTGTCCTAAGAATTCTTGAAAACATTTTCATGCCACATGATCATTTGTCACTGTTTTATTTACTTATGTATTATGTGTATGGTGCTAAGTAAGATGTTGATCAAGTTTACACTAGTTATTTTTATAGTTTTTGAACCATTTTTTTGTATTACACTTATCAAATATGTCAGTGGTTGATGTATATATTTGTTCTGAAAAATAAATTTGTTACATTGTTTGTGTTGTTTTTAGTGATACATTTAGGGGTCACAGTGGGTTATTAAATGCAAACTACTAAATAATGACAACTGCTGGCATGTGTTGAGTAAAAGATTTTCAGAACAATAAGTCAAAAAGGCTTGGACATGCTGAACAAAAAACATAAACATAAACATTAAAAAGACAACAGGAATAAACACGATAAACAAGAACAAATAACACAACTTATAACATGACTAGTATTTGATTTGTTTAATGATAAAAGCATTTCCACCTTTCAACACAGATCACACATTGTATTTTTTAATAGATTATGCTAATCTCTGTAAACAAAACTGACAAACCTTCATGAGATAGAAATACGCCTTTAAGAATTCCCCGAAAAGTGGTGCTAAAGGACATTCAAAACTTGCAGTGAGGCATGGGTTCCATGTTGAAGGCCTCCCTGTGACTAAAGGATGAAGAACAGCAATAAAGGAGGTGTTTCTTTGTTGTGTTTTCTCATGTTTATTTCATATTTTGGCAATGGGAAGATTTGAGGCCCCATAAAACCTGGTTTAACTCACCATTCCTTTTAAAATGCCTGAACCAAGTCAGGACCATTAAGATCTTCCATTTTCCTGGTATGTCTTACTTGTTTTGTCTTCGAGATTGATCCTCCAAGTTCGGTAATTTTTTTTATTACGTGTATTCAATACTTATAATTGACATATGTTATATTTTAATATATTCTATATACCTTCATTTCTAGACAATTAAACATGTTAAATATTATGTATGGTTTTTTTTCTATGGCCACATCGTAATGATCATTCTAGTACAATTTCATCAACATGATCAATACAACACTAAGGAGCAACATAGTCTTAATAAAAAATAACACCTGTATGTTATAAAGCTCAATCAATATAATAATATGCCGAAAAGTTATTGTCACACCCCATAGTAACACATGCATGTTACAAACAGCACCATGTGAATATTTTTAACCATGATAACTTGCTCATGTTATTGTGTGTAATGACAACCTTGTACTTGTGCATTCTCTAAGACAATTTAGGTAACATGTTTTCTTCTTAATGATCTACTTCTAGAAAAAAAATATATACACCTGAAATTGTTTGCTGTACCATATGTGTGGGAACACTGAATCCTGGCATTTTCTTTCCAAGTATTTCTTGCAGAAATGAAATGACATTTTTAATTTTAACATCTGTATTTTATTTTCTGTTAAACATTATTTCCTAGTATAATCAGGAAAACATAATGCAATAACATGTGTGTGTTATTTAATAGCAGTATTTTATAACATGTACATGTTATGTTGATAACAAGGGGAATAATCCATACTAATAAAAGGATGCAAGTTTTTGTTTATATCTAATAATTGTATAAAATCTTGATATAAACACATGATAGTTATCTCAGATTTAAACTACCAAAGAAAGATAACTCTAGAAGTTGATTATAAATAACATATACATATTATTTTCAGAAATAACTCTATAGAGTTAGATCTCTGACTGTAGTACAGTAAGGGTAGACGAGCCAAAGGAGGTGCGAAGAAGATAAAGACGAAAAAGAGGACAATTGTACATAGTGTGAAGGCTGGACTAAAAGTGACCATTACATTTTGTTTTATTGTATTTATTTAGTAGTGCACGAAAAAGTCTTTTTCTAATAATAATACCCTCTAATACTCGTTCACTCGCGAGTCGTCTAATCAAAAAAGATGTCGATGGAGCTACATTATTGCAGCGATAAAAAATCCTAGAATATGTGACTCTCGAGTTAGAGAAGATGATACTAACACTCCTTCGACATCAAATGAGGATCATACCGATATTTTTTTATTAGGCGGAGCTACAATGCGGTCCCATCACTCGTAATGGAGCAAATCCAATTTCTTTCTCCAACTCAAACAATGCTTCAAGAAGGTTCGATAATATCAATAACACTCTGAATAACATTGAGTAAATAAAATAAATTGTCGAAAGTCACAGGACACATTGGTTGAAGAAACCAGCGTCCACAGTTGATCCTATGCTTAATATTAATTTGTTTACAAAATTCTGATCCTGAACTTCATTATAATGTTCAGGAACCAAAACGCGGGTATAAACGGTTAATTTGGATATGCTATATATCGATACATCCTCGGAAACCCAGGGGTTCTTCATTCGCATACTCATTCATCACCCCTGGGTCCATACGTATCAATTCCTTCGTTTTTCACAGTTCTGAGTCGAGCCTTCTGATTGGTCGCTTAACAATTTTGTTAAGGGACGATTTATATTGTTTTTTATTACAACTTAGTAAAGTTCAAGATCAGAGGAAAAGAACGCACAAATATGTGTCCAATCAGAATGCTTGATAGGAAAATTTGTAAAGCTGTCTAAAACGATGGAATTGATACGTATGGACCCAGGGGTGATGAATGAGTATGCGAATGAAGAACCCCTGGGTTTCCGAGGATGATATCGATATTTCAAGGAGTAACCTCTCATCAGTAGCATTTAAACCAAGACATTGGAAGATCAAATTCCAAAACAGTTGAAAACGAAAAGTACTCATAACCAAAACGTTCGAACAAGGAAGCCAAATCCAGCACCGAGGATATCGACCATGTGCATTACAAGGAAAGAAACCTGGTGTTTTCATCAATTTTGAATTTAACAATCGGAAATTTCAGCGACAATATATTAGAAATTTTATGGTAATTCGTGTCAGACAAGTCTGACTACCAGGCTATCAAGATCCTTCAAAAATTGGTATTTTCACGTAATTCTTTAAACTGCGCTAAATGTCGGAAAATTTAAACTGCATTCGTCATTAAAATATTGTAAGCGATATTTTGATACCAAATTTGACGTCTAATTGATTGCAATGCGCCCGGTGTGATTCCGCTTTCGACGTTGCTCCGTTATGAGCAACGAGACCGCATCGTAGCTCCGCCCAATCAAAGATGTCAAAGGAGCTACATGTAGACACATCAACTGACTATAACCTAAAGGCGAGTATAGACCTTTGGTATACCACCTGCGGAGACGAGTTTGTTTGCAAAGACTAACAATAACAAAGAACAAACACAAAATCATCATCAAATGTAAGATAAGCACCTATTCTCAATATAAGTGTTCACGCTATGGATTACAATTAGAAAAAATAGTGTTGTGAATGCCCTCGTGGTACTTCTTCTGTCACGAACACACTTATTCCACACAACGGACAAGGGTTAGCAATAAATGTTATATTAACTATATCAATCAGAATACCTTTCCTGGCTGGATATTTAGCCCTGCGTCGAGTTAGTCTCAGAAGTGATTATTTTGACCGTCTTCTCCAAGCTGGATCTTAGTCGCGGGAAACTTCTCCCAGAAGGGTCACACTGCGCAGCCTCTAGCAGTGCATCAACCAATCGCTGGTCTTCTTGGTTGGTGCCGACCAATGGACATCGAGCTGACGTCATCCTAACTGGATCGGGACCCCCCTGACGTAACGGGCAACCCCACAACACCCCCCCCCTCCACTTTAAAAAGGAGGACGTTAAGTTCGACAAGGGCCGACACTATGAACACCCCTCTGGGCTGAAGTAACGTCAAAACTGTATATATATATATATGAAAACCACCCCCCAAGGACTGGGCACTTAAACTTATCACCCTGGGTATTAAAATACACAAAATAACTACTATCAAATCACATGACAAAAAAACATCTGAAATCACTCCAGACCACAAATATACAAATAAACGGAATACTCGTCATAGCCAAAAATAACACAAACTCCTAAATCTCATAGGAAAAACTACCAGCTTCGACTGGGTAAACAAACAGCAATGACTATACAAAATAAAACAGACATTAGAGCAAATCACTGCTCATACGGTCTAACCTTGAGGTTAATGCAATTCATTAGCAAAAAACCCCCCTCAATAGATCTATCAATTTTCCCCATACTAAAACTACAGAAGTGGCAGCAGACATGACCAGATACAAATATCAACTTATTAAAAATATCAAAACTTTCCTTAGGGGATAGGTAAGGAAACCAAAAACAATCTAAAACTTTCGCCCTAGAGCCCCTAACAAAAACTAGCCTTTTCAATCAAAATTGAACCCAAACAGCCATCTTGGGATGCTCGCTGTCCCTCTATCTGTTGCCTGTCACGGGATGCTCAGTGTCCCAGTGACACGGTCATGTTGCTGACTTCAACTTGTATGTACACTTTACAAGGCAGGAGGTGGGGGGTCCAAAAGTTATTGTTCTAATTCATTATCATCATCCAATCTCTGGAACATTAATCATTGGGGAATCTCAAAATTATTATAGTTAGTATACATGTTGGCATTGGTACCTCCTGCCAATTAATCATTTTGTCCGTCAGGACATCGCCCCAACACTCCTCCTTTTCTCACACTAGCATGGCTCCCGGCTGGATTAGTCCACACATTCTGTTTCCACCCTTATTTGTCCACCCGTCGGTCCGTGCTTCCTTCCTTTTTGCCGTCCGTCCGTCTGACCGTACTTCCTGATTATTCCGTCTGTCAAACGTTTTGTATACTACTCCTTCCAAACGCTTGATGAATATTCTTCATAATTTTGAGAACCTTACTTATACAACATAGATTTGCGCATACTATTTAATGTTTGGTGTTTATGGGGATTTCTTAGAGCCACTTACAGACGTAAGCCATTGACACATTAGTTGTTCATATGTTGCATCGGCTTATCTATCAAAATTCTTACAAATATAATGATCTGGTAAGGGGGTTTCTACTGGAACCTTTAAACCTCTAACGCATCAGAATCTATCATCACATAAACCGAAAGGTTACTCTTTCCCAAATCTTTTATTGTTGTCTTCGCAATTGCATGTCTTTATGCAAAATAGGAAACCTTTTCCTTTGTCTTTAAGAAGTGAGACGTCCGTAAATGCCATACCATTTACTTAAAAAGGAAATTCCAAAATGTAATAAAAGAATAGTAACCTACTAGGCCATCTTCTTTCTCGTCTTTCTTACATTATAAACTAAAAGCCCTTTGATGCTGGTTGACAATATGGTTGGTGATATAATGAACATGAAATGATGATTAAGTGGAGGAAATGGGGACACGAGGCCAATCGGGTAGGAGAGTTTTGACTGCCACTGGAAAAAGGAGTGATGGGTAGGGACAGGAAATTTAGCCTCCTGCATGGAGATCCTACGAGTCTTACTCTTATCGAGACCTGCAGCAAGGTTCTTTAACGTGCGAGGAACCTGACATTTTCCCAATTCAGTGCACCGCTATGGTTTGCGGTCAGGTTTTCTGCATTATGGGCTGACGACCCCGGCATTCATTTTGACAAGGCTGCCCCATTCCACCACCTGGGGCACACATCCCAGTCGCTTTAAGGGCAAAGCGGCCTGACCCGATGTCAGGTTTCTGAGCGCTTTTTAGTGGACTTTTACCGACATGCGTAGCGCTGCTGCGGGCCTATTCGCCACCCGGAACCCGCACGGATGAGTTGGTTATATCCCACTAAAGTAAGTGTTTATACTCCTGTGTAAGGGTTTTTCATTGTCAATCGCCATAGGTAAGGATTCCAGAATGTGTGAAGTTTTGGTCGACGGTTTCGTCACTTTCCGAGTACATTGGTTTAAGGTTCATTGAGGGTATATTTGTCTGTTTTGTGAGTTGGTTCATTTTCTCTCTGGTTAGTGGTCGTACATTGGTCCGATTAGGGTGATATACATTTATGAGTTCTGTGTCTTGGGCGGGTCTACACAATTCAATTCGTTGTTGTCTTTTCCTGATTATGACTTAAATGCTGTCGACTGGACATAAAACGAACAACACTCAATAAATCAACCCTTGTTAAACAGAATCTACATCCATTGCGGCATTTGCATTCCCTGTCATTGTATCTTGACCAAAATGTTCCGTTAACTGGCAACTAGCATTTCTATATCGTTCGATCTATCTGGTTTACATTTGAAACATTTCAATCGGCTGCGATCAGTTGTTACATTTTCATACAGTTTGATTCAATTGTACAGTAAAACATTAAAACCGAAATCGTTCCCTATAATTGAAATGATACCGCTTCTAATTTGATCACTCCTGCGAGGGACGAAACATTTTTCAAAGACGGTGCACCACGATGGCTTGCGATCTGGTTCTCCGCATTATAACCTGACGACCCCGGTATCCACTTTGACAGGGCTTTCTCATTCAACCACATAGGGCACATATCCAAACCGCTTTGTGGGCAAAGCGACCTGACCCGGTGTAAGGGATGTGTTCATGGGACACGGATGCCCCCGCCGGTCCCACACAGAAAGTTTAGGTAAAAGTCAGATAATTTCGAAAGTCGCACTGAACCATCCTACCAAGTATCAAGTCGTTCTCATCTACGGTTTCTGAGAAAGGCTTGACCGAAATTCGTACAAACATACGAACATATGTCTGTTCGTCCGTACTCCAAATAGGAAGGAGTCTTAAAGGTCAGGAAGTCGCTTAGGACGTACAGTTTGTCATACTGATCATCATACAAGGTTTCAAATCATTCTCGTTTACGGTTTCTGATAAAAGCTTGAAGAAAATTCGTACAGACATTTATGTCGGTTTGTCCCTACCCCAAACAAGATGCTGAAGTCTGACAGGCGAAAAAGTCGAAAAGGACCTAGAGTTGTCATATTGAACCATCCTACCACGTTTCAAATCATTCTAATGTAGTGTTTTGGCAAAAACTTGAAGGAAATTTTCACGTAAATTTTCATCTCGACCCACTCTCAGACAGGAAGTAAAAATCCAAATGATCGAAAAGTCGCTTATGACGTACAGTTTGTCATACTGAGCAATCCTACAAAGTTTTAAATCATTCGTTTCCGTACGAAGTTTGACGGCAATTCGTACGGACGGATGACATGAGTAAAACTTAATGACCCTGGCGACATGTCGGCGGGCATAAAAAAGCAGGATTCCAGATATCAGGCAGAATAGTGCATTTTGACTGAATTAAAAGGAATTATAATAGTAAATCAAACAAAATGCGCGCATTAGCAAGCAAACTAAAACAAATTGTTTGCATAAGTGTACATAAAGACAAATATTAATTATAAAAATCGGTTCTTTCAAGACAGATTGGCAGTTTTCACTACAAAATTTCATTATATTTGTTAGAGTACATTCCGATTCAAATTATTGATTACATCTGTTTATCTATATATCATTTTTTCGACACAAAATAATCTATTTTATTCGTTTTTTTTTTCAATTTCAGTTCAACTTTGACGAAATAACAAGGAACACAAAGTGATTTGCAACAAACATGTATGTTTGAAACGCGAGAAAATTTGGTCATTCAGAACAAAAACCATCTGTAAAATAAACCACATATTTCATCTTTATAATCACGTAAAATAGTTTCTTCTTGTGAAGCAGAAACCTTGGAATTATGTTTTTTTCAGGGTCAGGGAACTCCTCATGATAGATTTATGACTATAGTCAACCTAATTAACATTCATCTAGTTCAAGGTTCTTCCACAAACACATGTAAATGAATCTGCACTGAAAGTTTTTCAGCTTTTCCCGCTATTTTGTACAAAGGAAGAAAACAATTTTGTCGTATTGAGTTTTAAGTTCGTCAAAATGTTTTGTTTGACAACATCTATTTTATCTATATCATGACTAAAACTGCCGAAACACACTGGTGTAGGGTCTATGAAATAGATGTATGTGTTGAAGGACACCTCTTTTAATGAAAAGCTAGTTTGTAACTTTATTTCAGTAAGATGAAATCATAAAGTTTTGGACATTTGATGAAAATGTTTTAAAAGCCGGACCATTGAACTTGAAAAGAGGGGCTTGGTTTTTAGCTTACCTGACCCGAAGGTTCATGTGAGTTATTGCCATCACTTGGCGTCCGTCGTCGTTAACTCTTCTTTGAAAATCTTCTCCTCTGAAACTACCGAATGGATTGCTTTGAAACTTTGCACACTTCATCTATGGGTTGTTCTCTACAAAGATTGCACAAATGATGACTACCGACCAAAAATCTTGGCCGCCGTTGCTAAAAATAGAACAGGGAGGTCAGACTATAGTTTTTGGCCTATAAATCAAAAAGTATAACAGATGGAGAAAATCTGAAGAAACGATCGTTCTTCAAAATCATAAGCTCGATCTACAAAAGTATCTAATGGGTCGAAGTTGTCAGATGACCCCTTATAGGGGTTATGGCCCTTTCAGGTAAAAATAACGTTTTTTTCATGTTTTTGTCCTATAGAAATGAAAACTATTGCAGATAGAGAAAAGCTGTTGCTTGCTTAAATGTTCAGCTCATCAAGCTCTACAAAAGTCTCCATTCGGTCAAAGTTGTCAGATTACCCCTTATAGGGGTTATGGTCCTTAACAGGTAAAAAATAACGTTTTTCCCCTATAGAATGAAAACTATTGCAGATAAAGAAAATATGTTGCTTGCTTAAATGTTCTACAAAAGTCTTCATTGGGTCAAAGTTGTCAATTGACCCCTTATAAGGGTTATGGCCCTAACAGATCAACAATATAATGGACGAGGGCCACCCTATTCTGCCACCTAGGTTACACATCTGGGTCCCTCTGTGGTTAGCACTGACCCGATTTCAGAATCCCAAGACCCTTAGTCGCCTCTTACGACAAGCTAAGCTCCGCTGAGGGACTATTCGCCTCCCAGGTCCCGATGGGGCGGGATAGAAATCGAAAGCATATTTATATGCGCCAGGTTATAACGCTTATTGAACGTCTAAATATAATTTCATGATAAAAAAGGAGTAACAACAAAATTACCGAACAGGGATGATCAATCTCATACATCTAAGAAGAAAAGGCAAACAAGGCAAAGACATACCAGAGAAAATGAAGATCGCAATGGTCCTGACTTGGTACAGGCATTTCTAAAGAAATGGTGGGTTGAACTAGGTTTTATGCCGACCAACATTCTTTTCAATTCCGGTAACATAAAACACAACACATTGGGATACAGGGGTGAACATCTTAGTACAAAAACTAGTGCTCATGACAATTTTAGTGTTATTTCAATAACACATCTAGTCGGCGACACGCTATATATGACTTTATATGTAAAACAAGTAAATCTGTGAGCTTATGCTCACTAGTGATAACCCCACTCCCAAAGATATACCATGAATAAAAAAACTATGAAGTCCGTAATCAGAAAGAAGATGATATAGAAATCTTCAATAGGAAAAAGCTTGCCTACATGAAAAATTTCAGATCCCCAAGTCATGTATTTGTTTAGGACACTGTGACGGAAATGTTAAATTTATGTAAACTATGTGTAAAATCCTAAGTATTCGGTAAACAAGAAGTAGATGACCTAGGAGCATAAAATAGGTATAAACTATATGGTACTATAGGACAAAGCTTAAAGCTATATTCAAAATACCAGACCTCTATGTCATGAAGTTGCTAAGAAAACGGTGACGGGAAATTTTCATTCATGTACACTGTGTATAAATGCCATAGTCTTCAATAAACAGGAAATAGATTACCTAGGAGCATTAAATCGGTAAACAACATACAGTACTACAGAATAAAGCTATATAGGCAAAATATTGGACCTCTGTGTTATGTAATTGCGTATATAACTAGAAAACTGTGACGGAAATAACATGTGTATGGTAGTCTATACGTACGGACGAACAATCGATCGAATAGACGGATGAACGAACGTACAAGGTTAAAAAAGTATACCCCCTCTAGGTCTTCATTAAAGAGAGGGTATAATAATGCATGCTCACGTAAGAAAGGAAATGTATGCAACACACCGACACAGATTTTATGTACTTAGTATAGGGAGACAATTCAAAAACTCTATGGCAACCCAACATCCGCACTAGCAAACTTCCTTTAAATTTTGGTGTCGCACAGGTTCCGGGTGACGATTTGACACAGAAGCGCTAAAGTCCATTTAAGAGCGGTTAGAAACCTGACATTGGTCAGGCCGCATTGTCCAAAAAGCGACTTTGATATGTGGCGCAAGTCGTTGAATGGGGATACCCTGTTGTTCTTGTTCATGTTTAACGGTTTTGTCGTTTTGTCACTCGAATGTCCCATTTTTTGCCTCTTTGCTTCTTTGATGTATCTTGCACCGTTACAATACAGCAGCGGCTAAAAGGCTCAAAATACCAATGTAAACTTTACTTGTAGTGGGCCAACCAACTTTAATAAAGTTTTAATATCATGTTACTTTTACTAAAAAAGCTATGTCTCGCATTTTGGGTTAGCGTTTTTTATTTTATTTTATTTTTTTTTTTTAAATGCAAAATTTTAAAAGGCTAAATGAACGTTATGCAGAATTAATGTTTATTTTACATTGGATTTTGATAATTATTTTTTCATTGTGTTCCTCAATAAATTCTACTAGACAAATGTGACTTCAGTTTTGATTTACAAGGGGTTTCTTTAATTGTGGGCTTAATTTCAAAATACTAATTATTTCAAAATATTTCAAACTATAAGTTGGAGTGTATTGTTTAACCCTTGGCCAAAATTATAGCCCTTAGACTTACATTTAAAAAAAATCATAAAAAAACCTGTTTTCGGACTTTTTTCCATATGCTTGCACATATTGAATTGGTATTTTGGAATGGAAGGTCATAGCCCCATCAGTTGATTTTAATGGAAGTTATGGCTCTTGGACTTCGAACATTAAAAGAAAATACAAGTTTTCTGGACACTTAAGCAAGATAATTTCAGTTGAATTTTTCAAACATCGCGGAGCAGCATCTTCGTCTTCCACACACTTACAACATTTAGCTACATGTACTTCTCTGAACATGGGCATTCAACTTTAATTAAGGTCTTTTCCCTTTCCAAAGGGAAGACCTTATTGTATTTCGTCGGCCTATTATTATTATTATTATTATTATTATTATTATTCTTTTTTTTTTCTTCCAGTCGGGTGCAAAAAGTGCCTTGACCGATTTTCATGAAATTTTGCACACTTACTTAGCACAACCAGGAATAGACTAGGCCATGGACACGACGCTAAATTATTTGTACTTTCGGCGCAATAGCGCAAAACGCTGTTTACCCTTGTTATCAGGTGAGCTCAGAAACGGTAATAGTTATCAAGATTCTGTTCAATGAAAATGGTAGCTTACATCCTGGTGATGATTTATCATGCAAAAATAATGCTGTAATTTACTTCCTGGTTGCGCGCGTATGGCGCAAACTTGGCGCAAAATGTCAAAGTTGTCCGATTTTGATGAAATTTGGTTTCCAGGTAGATTTGAGGGTCCTGGTAACGAATCTGTGGTTAAATTTTTTTTTGCGTTTACCATTGCCAAAATGGCGGTCGTCAAATGGTTTTTTACTAATAACTCGAAAACCGTTAGAGATAGTATAAACAATATATGAACAAAAAATGATCGTCTTGAAAAGACCTACAATTTGAGTCCAAGAAGTGCATGATTCGGTTGAGCGGTTTCGAAATGGCGGCCGAAATAGGTTTTCGCGAAATAGGTTTTTTGCCAATAACTTGAAAACCGTAACAAATAATATAATAGACATGTGTATGAAAAATGACCGTCTTGACAAGACCTATCATTTAAGCCCAAAAAGTACATGTTACGGTTGAATGGTTCCAAAATGGCGGCCAAAAACCTCATCCTATGCATTATTTACTTGTATATAACATTTAAACGGTTACAGATAATATAGTAAATATATATATATTTATTATCAGTAATTAAAGAGCTGGACTTTAAGACAAAGGTCAAAGGTCATAGATCAACTTAACGGGAAAGACCCGTTGGACACGATGCTAAACTATTTGTTGTTTCGGCGCAATAGCACAAAAAGCTGTTTACCCTTGTGATCGGGTCAACTCTAAAACGGCAAAAGTTATCAAGATTCTGTTTAGTGAAAGTGGTTGCTTACATCCTGGTGATGATTTATCATGCAAAAATAATTCTCTAATTTACTTTCTGGTTGCGCGCGTATGGCGCAAAGTTGGTCAAAAATGTAAAAGTTAACCGATTTTGATGAAATTTAGTTTCCAGGTAGATTTGAGGGTCCTGATTACGAATCTGTGGTCAAAATAAGTTTTGCGTTTACCATTGCCAAAATAAGGGTCGTCAAATGTTTTTTGGCTTGTAACTCGAAAACCGTTTCAGATAGTATAGACAATATATGAACAAAAAATGATGGTCTTCAAAAGACCTACAATTTGAGTCCAAGAAGTGCATGATTCGGTTGAGCGGTTTCGAAATGGCGGCCGAAACAGGTTTTCGTGAAATACGTTTTTTGCCAATAACTTGCAAACCTTAACAGATAGTATAATAGACATGTGTATGGAAAATGACCGTCTTGACAAGACCTATAATTTAAGCCTAAAAAATGCATGATACGGTTGAGTGGTTTCAAAATGGCGACCGAAAACATCATCCAATGCATTATTTTCTTATTTAACGTTTAAACGGTTACAGATAATATAGTACATATATATATATCTATATTATCAGTAATAAAAGAGCTTAACTAGTGATGATTTGCAAATCAAAAACGATTGTTTTAATTAACTTCCTGTTTGTGGGCTTTTGGCGCAAACTTGGCGCAAAATGTCAATGTTGTCAGATTTTGATGAAATTTGGTATACTGGTAGATAAGAGGGTCCTGATTACGAATATGTAATAGAAATAAAAAATTGCTTTAACCATTGCCAAGATGGCGGCAATCAATATTTCGTAATCGCTATAACTCAAAAACCATAAGAGATAATGGTGCACAATAAATTGCAAAATGTTCCCCTGATTGAGATCTACATTTGATATATATGGGGGTTCAAAACTTATAACTTTTAAACCGTAACATATAGTATAACAAACAGGTGAATGAAAATGGCCGTCTGCACAAGACCTACATTTTGAGTCCAAGAGTCCTACCACTTCTGACTATAATTTTTATGTTAAAACAGAAGAAGAATTTTCAATGTATATCCTATAAAAAGTCTAGAGAAGTTTTTTTCCCCGCCATATTTTTAGATGCTTATATCCTGAAAACGGCTCCAGGTTTTGGAAAATTTTATTTCATAAAGTCTAGCTATTTTGAGCTATTCTTTCCAAATTATCTGTTTTAAATAGCTTTTAATTACAACAAAAAATCAGGGTCGTACTCCCTTAATACAATAATTCTTTAGTTGCAAACCCCCCTTTTCTGTTCTGATAACTCCAATCAAGTGGGATGAACAGACCTAAGCACTACTCTTCTTTCATAATTGGGTTTTAATGTTTTTGTCAATTTTCTGGTTATGCTTATTATGATAATCGATTAAACGTTATAAAAAAATCACAAAATCCCATCTTTGCACCGTTCAGCCTCAGACTTTTTCCTCATTTTCTGTTTTGTTCAATTAGATGTTCAATTTATTTTCAACATTGGAGGTCAAGTTTCACTATCTAGGATAGTATTCCATATTATTGTGCAATGTGTCACATAGCAGTATTACATCTGTAATCAGTATGTTATCTCTTCTTTTTCATTATAGCTGCATGGGCTAGTATACTGTATATTTTGAATAAATGTACTTCTAACTTTGATGTTTGAAATTTTATTCAAATTCTGAGTATTCTTTATGGTGTTTCGGACCTTACTGTATTAAATATTTATTAACTTTAAGAATGATATGGTCCACCTTCAGTTGTCAAAACCATTCTTCTATATTTTAATACAGCTAGACTAGTATACATGTAAGCCTGTTCTTGTTTTGACTTTTCAGTTTGGTAATTTTGTTAATACAAGAATATTTTTAAATTATTTTTTTAACCATTGACACGGGGCCACTAGGCAATCTGCCCAACTTTGCACCAGCATGGAAACAATGAATATAATGCCTAGGGAGGGAATCGAACCCTCGTGCGTCAATGCATGTGTACCAGAGCCCTGTTAGCTACCTGTGCAAAATCAGATTTGCACAAGTACCCACCTCCCACGACGAGGACGTAGGGTTGGATTTTTGGGAGGCAAAATATTTTTTTTTTATATTGTAACAAATAAGTTTTTTTTCTTCACATTCCACACTTTTTCTCTGTTACATTGAACCATCAAAGCAAAAGCTGCATTACATTTTTTTTTATAGTAACAATTTTTTTTTCTCAATACTACAATATTTTCTATTTACACTATTTACACATAGAGCAACATCAAATCAAATGCTCCTACGACACAACATTTTAGACACCTTTAACTTTTACCATTATAGATTCATGGTAACTATAGTAAGTTGGCAACACAGTAACTTCAATATCATCTAATCCTCTGACATAAACATGATCGATAAGGGTGCCTCCCTCTGTTGTTGGTAATGTCACACACTGTCTAAAACCTGTTGACTCCATGAAACGACAAACAGTTGTCTCACCTCTCATAATGTTTTGATTAAAATCACCTACAACAATTGTTTTCTCTGTAAGGGGTAATAGACTGTATATCAGTTGTCTAAAATTGTCCATAAAAAGATTTAGAGGGTATTTTTGTGTTCTGTAAAATGTGGCAATAACTATATCTAAGCCTGAAACTTTAAAGATGAAACATTCCAAATTTTCTACCTCAATTTGAGTTGTCATCAATCCTTCTTTCAAGAAAACTCCAACACCACCATGATGCATATATTTCAAAGAAGCATACAAATCTGTATTTCCAGTAAAGGCTTCTGATCTACAAATGTGTTCTAAATAAAATGTGTCAAGCCTACATTGAGTATTGTTTTTTAGCCAAGTTTCTGTCAGGCATATGAAGTCTACTTCTGTAATAACAGGATTTCTTCTCAAATCTTCAATATGGTTTTCTAAACCTTCAATGTTGTGATACAAGAAGCTTAACCCACCACAACCAGAATTATCTCGATTTTCTATTATGAATGGTTTCATCATAGATAATCCTTTTTCAACATCTGGATCACAATAAATCTTAGACTCCAAGGCCTTCTCAGTAATGTCCTTAATATACAAGCCATCTAAAGAAGTAACTCTGCTTAATGCAACGTAAGCTTGGCCACAAGAGAAACATTTGTTAAGGTCAATTACACATTCTTTCACTGTTAATCCCTGAACTTTGTGAACTGTACAGGCCCAAGCAAGTTGCAGTGGAAATTGCTTTCTATTACCATTTCTTTTAGGAACATCTTCATTTGAAGGTTCAATACCAATACATCTTTTTCCATCTATTGTTTTTAGATCTGATGTGTTTTTGCCAACCTTTTCATTGTCAAAATGTACAAATATTTTTTGTGGTAAGTTCTTTGACATACCTTGTGCAATTTCCATCACCGTGCCTATAACTCCATTTACTAGACCATCTTTAGTGTCAATATTTTTTATCAACATTACTCTGGCACCTTTTCCGAGTAGCAATGAGGAAGGTAACTGAAGGTCTTTGTCTGCAAAGTTCATAGCCTTCCTTACTAACTGACCACTAGCCTTAGTTTTTTGAAAGTCTTCAGCTTCTAACAGTTTTACTTCTGAGCCGAGTTGCATTACCATACTATTGTTATGAGTCTTGATCTCATCATTTGTTGCAAAAATATGCAGAGCATTGTCTGGCCCTTCTTTAATTCTACTTTTCAAGACCGACAAGTCATTTTTGTCCAATTCATCACCTTTAGTTCTCACTCTAAGTCTGTTCAAGATCTCTGCAAATTCACTGTTGTTTTTTTGACGCATTATTTCATCCAGCTCAACTATCTCAAACAACTCATTCCACAATTGGTTCATTGGATTTGATGGATCATCTACATACAGTTTATCCGATTTCTTTGTTTTCACTGGTGGTAACTGATAAAAATCACCAACTGCAATAACAGAGACACCTCCAAATAAACTTTCTTCTGGCATTTTCTTTATTTGTCGTAAGCGTTGATGTATAAAGAAGAGCAGTCTTTTATTTACCATTGAGATTTCATCGATTATGATGACCTGTAATGATTCTAACTTTGACCTTAGAGTATTTATCTTGTCCTCACTCAAAAGAACATGATCTAATGACAGATTTTTATAAATACCTAAAGCACTGTGAATTGTCATTCCTGATATATTAAAAGCTGCAGTACCAGTTTGAGCAGTTAGCAAAACAGAAATGTCATCAGGATTGTCAACAATCTTTGAAAATATTCTTGACATTTCATAATAAAGACACTTTATTAGGTGACTTTTACCTGTTCCACCTCCTCCAGTTACAAAAACATGAAATGGTTCAACGGTTTCTCCATTGGCTTTCAGTAAACACCACTGTCTAATTTTGTAGAAGACTTCTCTTTGTTTAGAATTCATGGTTTGCAGTAATGGAATCATTTCATTTTTAGGAAACAGTGTTGTTGTTAAGAGATTTGTTCCAGTTTGGGTATCGTTCTTATTGAGATCTGGTATCAACTCATCTGAAACATCGTCAACAGCTGTAGAAACAGTACCTTCTACCTCACATTCAAGTCTTTCTAATTCAGTTTCAGGACATAATTGAGCCCATGCATCTTCCTGATATCCTCTTTGCTCTAAAGTTTTTTCTGCTTCTTCTAAAACTTGGTCGCTTACTTTGACATACATTGCTTTATTGTTTTCAACAATACTTCTCACAGAAGACAAACTTGCATTTTTCTTCAATTTTACTGAACCATTGTTATAGAAGTCTTCAAAGGTCTCAAATTGCTTCGGTTTTAATTGTTCTTCTACTCTATGAGGCAAAAACAACTGCAGCATGCTTTGGAAATACTTTTCTGGTGCAAGTTCCATAGAAAATCTAGGATATCTGATTACAGCAGGATCAGTCCGAGTTCTTTTTCGTATGTATCCAAGATCTTTTCCCAGCTTAAATGTAGTCTCTTCATTAATTTTCTGTGGAATTTGGGACTTTGCAAGCACACTGTATTCTGAGCTAAATTGAGCTAAACTCATATCTTCAAATACATCATTCATAGGACTTACTTTATATCTGTCAACAACATTTGCCATCCACATCTCTTCATCAATAGTGTCATTGTCATCATTCGATTCAGAGGTATTTGTTGATTTCTTTAGATCCTTCAAAGGTTTACTTAATCTACATGGGTTTGCTCCTAATGGCACAAATTCTACCTTTCTTGAACATCCTTTTAAATTCAAACCAGTCACTCTATATACAGCTTCTTGAGCACTTATTTCACGATGATGTAGATAAGCAGTACCCACTTTTTTCATGGTTTTTTGAGCATTTAGATTCCCTTCAGCTGCTTCAATTCTAGTCTGTTGTAGCAACAAACCTAACTCACGTTCTGCTTTACTTATGTAACTGATTATGTACACAACACATGAATATTCATCGAGTACATACTGTATGTCCATATTTGCATTCCAAGCTCTTAACAAATGCTCATTGTACTGATTTATGAAAATTTCATTTGTATTCCTTTTAAGAATGACTGTGTCTCTCTTTGCAACCACTGAACATATGTTTTCAAACTCTTCTTGTGTCATATTTACTTTTACAAAGATTTCTTCTACAGACAATGGTTCAGTTTCTTGGTCAAGAACACACTCCCAAAGTTGATTTAATCTCTGTTTTGCTTGTTCTATCTCTTCATTGGTTTTTTCTATGTCATTTGATACTTCAGCTATGAAAGTCTCAGTGGAAGGTGGTCGAGGAAAGTTAAATCTGCAGTTGGTTCCTTTTTTCTTGCATGATTTAGAGTGATTCTTGCTATGTTGATGAAGCGAGGTAACCATCTCATTAAGTTCTGGATCTACTTCCTTATCAGGGATTTCACAAGTGATGTACTTATTGATGAAATCTACAATATCATTGGTACTGTCTATTCCAAACACAGGAGCATTTTCAACCCAAAATAAGCAATGAGCATGTGGAGAACCTCTCTGTTGAAACTCTATTCTATAGAAATGGTCAATCACTTTACCAATTGGGTGTGCATCAGAAAGGATTACTTCTTTCAAAAATATTTGAAATCTATGGTCAAACATTCTTGCTAATGTAACTGGATTACTATACAATATCTTGCATTTCTCAGTCCAGTCTAGATGAGCTATATCTCTTGTATCACCTTGTTGTTTCATTACAGTTTCGAGCATTTCATTCCATCTAAAATCTGCTGATGAAAATGAACAAAAGAATGTTGGTTTTCCTATTTGTCTAACCATAGCAAACATATCTTTCTGTGTAGCTTGCCAGTAAGGTGGTGTTCCTCTAATTGGCTTCAAGTATTTTATTGCTTCATCTTTTTTCATCATCTCCATCACAAAATCTTTGTTCAAAAGCATGTCACTAGTTATTTTTTGTCCATCATTTGTTAAAGGGGATTGCTTTCTTAAAGAAATTTGTAATTTTGACATAACTTGATCAAGCTCTGACAAGTATTGAGCAAAAAATATATATGAGGTATCTTTAGCAAATCGGTTGTCTGCACCCATCAATCTCATATTAAAATATCTCAGACGAGATAGTTTTTCCTCCCTTTCATCTTGAAAAGTGTTTTTGCCACTAGGAAAATGTGCTGGAAATGATTTCGCCTCAACTCCGTCATCTTGCAAAACACTAACTGGTTTATTGCCTTCTGCAGGAGATATATGAAATACATCATCAAAGCACTGGTCTAAAACTTCTTGCCCGATATCAGCTGGTTGAAGACATGTGTTAAGTTGTACACCTCTTAGTTTGTCATCTATGTAAGACTCTTCTTCATTGTTTTCTGGATATTTTTCAGATTCTTGAACTTCAGGGTTTTGGTTCATAACTTTGTCTTCTACATTTGGTACACAAGTCTCATTAGCTGCGATTTCATCACTGTCATTTTCTTGCTCTTCTCCTGGAATAGGGTTCAACCAATTTTCAGCTAGATGAACAGTTGAATACCAAGTGTTTTTCTCTTTTAGATAATTCAAGGCACTCTCTAGTTTTTTTGTGCTTACATACTGGTATTCTTCATAACCTTTGTACTCTATCTTTCTCTTCAATTTTACTGCAAGCATTCTATTTTCATCTTCAGATCTAGGTAAAGTTGTTGTTAAAGTTTGTAAATTTGATGGAACACATACTACAGGTCCGTGCACTCCTTTTTGTCCACCTTTAGGTAAACCTAAAATTTTCATAAATGGAATATTCAGTGCTATCAGATGCTGTTCAAGGCTATTTAAAGAATTTAACTCTGGAGGGACATCATCTAAATCCATTCCATTGGCATGACTTTCAGCTGGCATTTTACCTACTAATAATTTTCTATGGCATGTTAAACAAACCCAAAGTAATTTTCTGCTTGAAGTTGCATACTCACAACTATTTACACAATTATTGCCACATTCATGAAGGTATTTGTTAGATATGCATTTCTTTGAAAGTTCTGCTACCTCATCACCTCTAACGTTATACAATTGTTGATCATGTTCCATTACTTGTTTCCTAAATAACAATCTGTAGCAACATCCACAAATAAATTCTGGTCCTTTCTTTGATTCCAACTTAAATTTTTGTATTACATTTTCAATAACACTTTTTTCTCCCTTTTCCTTCTGTCTCCTGTCAGCTTTTTGTTTTATGATTTTATTCTTATGAGCTTCATTTGTGGCATATTTGTTTATGCTAGCATCTTTGACATTTTGTTGAAACATCTCATTAGTGGCATATTTGTTTATGCTAGCATCTTTGACATTTTGTTGAAACATCTCATTAGTGGCATATTTGTTTATGCTAGCATCTTTGACATTTTGTCGAAACGTCTCATTAGTGGCATATTTGTTTATGCTCGTATCTTTGACATTTTGTCGAAACGTCTCATTAGTGGCATATTTGTTTATGCTAGCATCTTTGACATTTTGTTGAAACATCTCATTAGTGGCATATTTGATTATGCTAGCATCTTTGACATTTTGTTGAAACATCTCATTAGTGGCATATTTGTTTATGCTAGCATCTTTGACATTTTGTTGAAACATCTCATTAGTGGCATATTTGTTTATGCTAGCATCTTTGACATTTTGTCGAAAAGTATCATCATTGGCATATTTATTTATGCTGGCAGCCTTGACATTTTCATTATGTATCTCATCAGTAGCATACCTTTCGATACTTGCTTTTATTTTTTGTTTCTTATAGTCTTGGTTTGTTTGGTACATTGATTTTGAACGTTTTTTAGACCTCTCCTTGAAATCAGAGTCTAAACTATACAAATCATTTAATTTTCTTTTAATTATCTCTCTTTTCGACTGATATCTGTTTTTACTAGCATCATTAGTAACTTGGTTAAATGCAGTATCTCTTGCATATCGATCTCGAGCAATTCCAAGTTTTCTCTCTCTCAATTCAGGTTTGTTTTCATAACACTCTTTCATTTTTTCTTTCTTTGACTTTTTACTTTCAATGCCATCAAAACTGTCATTACTTTTCCCGACTTGATCTGTCAAACTTAGTTCCTCATCATTTGTTTTTCTTTTTAGAGATCTCGCTGAAAATTTCCCCAAGACACTTGCTACAACATCATAGTGGTTATTTTCATGCTTTAGATAAATTGCTTCATTGTTTACCTCACAGTCTGGGTCAATTTGCTGTGCAGAATATCTTATCCATCTGTTACAAGTATAGGTGTAAATATCAGTTTTCAGAAAATCAGCAGCAGCTAAGATTTCAATGGCTGTTCCCCAACTATTATCCTCTCTCATTCTGTTACATATAATGTGTTCTTCAACTGTTGAAAATTGAATAAAAGAAGAAAATCTATCAACATTTTCCAAACAATGGTTAACAATAGCCTCTCTCAAATTTGAATAGAACATCTGTCTTTGGGATAGTACAAAAGATAAGGCTCTAAATAGACAATTGCCATCACCAATTATGCTTTGAATTTTATCTGGTTTGCCCATGTTTGTAACAGACTTATAATTCGCTGATTTTGTGATATGTTTTGTAGGAATTTTTAAGAGAGAGCATAATTTCCTTCGCAACCGCCCTTGAATTGGTTTAAAATCAAAGTTCTGAGCGTTTTCAAAAGTAACAAATTGTAAATCTATGGAATTAACCATTACCTTTTCATTAACAGAGTCAGCAGAGCATGACATATTACAGATCTGTTGCTGTCTTGCTTGTCGTTTTTCCACCTTTCTTTCTTTCTGATCTCCATTCAAGTCTTGGCACCTATCAATAGATATATAATCATCATTCAAGCAAGCAAGACTACCATTTTCAATTTGTTGAATATCTAAAATAACACCTGTGATTTCAAACTGTACTGAAAAGTTGTGCCTAACCAGCTTTATGAGATGTTCATACAAATGTTCAATGCTTTCAAGCTTCATTAAAATACTTCTGCCATCATATGCTGGGAGACCTTGTTCGTTTCTAGCATGGGAATCAAATAAGAAAAGTTTATCTTCTTGTTTTATAACTACACAAGTTGAACCTTGTACACAAATAAAGCAACCGTCTGTGTCTATTAAAGACTCTTGAATGGCTTGATCTAAAGGAAGTACACCAGGTAAGCCAATGTTTTCATCCATATTAATCAAAGCAGCAAATGAATCTTTCATTTCAATTTGAACTACCGTGTTGTTAATGTCTAGTTGAGATGGCAAATCGGAAACTAAAAGCAGATCATTGTTCCCATGGATCCAAGTGTACACATCATTGCCTTGATTAAGAATAGTATCCAGCATAGAAAAATTCCAATGATTAACTTGTGATAATTTGCTATGAACCAAAGCAACTAAACAATTAGCTACACATTGTTTCCCTGAGTTTAAACCGAATCTTGGTGTCCCTTGATGGAAACTGCCCCTTACAATACTCTGTTCAAATAATGAATATGACAAAATATCGCATACCTCATTATTTCTACATTTTATGGAAGTTGACTTTTCTGATTTTGGTGTTGACTCAGTATCTATAATGCATTCAGAGGTAAAAGTTTCAGGTTCATATTTAATTTCAGCAGTATCAGGCTCATGTATCATTTGACTAACCTCTGTGTCAGTGCTCAATGTGTTTTGTTGATCTGATACATAGAAGTCACATGTGGGAACTGTTTTTGAGTCATTCTCTGTACAATTTGCTGTGTCAGGTAAGCTAATTGTTTCTTCACTTTGATTGGAATTTTGATTTTCTAACCTATCAAAAGAAGGGTGATTATAATTGACAGAGGAAACAGCATTTTCATGTTCAATATGGAGATCAACACCAGTAATTTCAAATTGTACTTGAGAGTCGTTTTTAACAAATGCTATAAGATGATGATATAAATCATCAACATTTTGGAGACTTATGACTATACTTGTACCATTACACTCAGGCAGGCCAAAATCATTTCGTGCATGTGAATCAAATAGATATAGTCTTTTTCCCTGCTTCATTACTAAGGATGTTGATCCTTGAACACATATGAAGCAACCATCTGTTTCAATCAGAGATTCTTGAATAGCTTGATCAAGAGGCAAGACACCAGGGATATCAATGTTTTTATCCATATAGATCAAAGCGGCAAAGGATTCTTTCATATTAACACCTACTAACATGCCATTTAATTCTATTTGAGTCGGCAAGTCAGAAACTAAAAGCAAATCATTATTGCCATGAATCCATGTGTACAAGTCATTCCCTCGAGTAAGAATTGCATCTAATATTGAAAAGTTCCACTGACTAACTGTTGACAGCTTACTTTGAACTAATGCAACCAAGCAATTAGCAACACATTATTTCCCTGCATTGAAACCAAATCTTAAGCTTCCTTGATGAAAACTTCCTCTTGTGATAATTTGTTGAGATAAAAAATAAGGTAGAATATTACATACCTCTGTATTTGCACATTTTGTCAAAGTTGCACTGCTAGTAGACTGTTGTGATGGCAGAAATAAATCTTGCTGGTGAAAAGTCTTTAATTCTTTCTCAAGATCTTTATCAGCAGGCTGAAAAACATCAGACATGTTTTTATGTTCAACATTGGTTGTTTTAACACTTGTCTTGTTTGTACATTTATGTTCATCCATTTCAACAATTTGAGAATAAGTATTGTGGTTTGAATCAAAATTAGTTTCAGAATGATTAGTTATAGGCTTTGATTCCTTGTTAGTTTTTGAACGTTGGTTTCCATAAGTTTCAGTATAAGCTGATGAAGGCATTGACTCTACCTGGTGAGAAGTGCTAAGTTCTATATCTATAATGCTTCCAGATGCAGTGTTGGTCATAATTTCAAAATCAGATAGAGTATTTTTTGTATTGCTAGGTATTTGCTTGTTATATCTCTGTTTGATATCCGATTGCATATTCTGATCTGATTGTATATTCTGATCTGATTGCATATTCTGATCTGATTGCATATTCTGATCTGATTGCATATTCTGATCTGATTGCATATTCTGATCTGATTGCATATTCTGATCTGATTGCATATTCTGATCTGATTGTATATTCTGTAAATTATCTGATTGTATATTCTGATCTGATTGCATATTCTGATCTGATTGTATATTCTGATCTGATTGTATATTCTGATCTGATTGTATATTCTGTAAGTAATCTGATTGTATATTCTGTAAGTTATTTGCTTGTATAATTCGACACATCTTTTCAGAATTACTTTTGATTATACTGGTGACTTCCACCAGTTTCACCTGTCCTGCAACGCCTTGGTGTAATAGCCTTGGCGAGGGTACCCTCGGTGGAGTACAAACCCCAGATGGGGAGTCAGAGGTCGGTGCCATATCCTCGTGTGGGATAGACAGGCTGCCCTCAAAAGATGATAAGAAACTCAGGGCGGTTGGACAATTTTTCTCGCTAGCAAAGCTAGGAGAAGCCATTGTCCTGGCTAGGGGTTTTTCCTCGTCCCGAGGTGCCATCCCCATGTAGGCTGGACAATTTTTCTCTCTAGTTACACTAGGAGAAGCCATTGTCCTGGCTAGGGGTTTCTCCTCAACCTTAGGTGCCAACCCCATAGAGGCAGCCTGGCGTCTTTCCCTCATTCTAGCTTTCTGTTCTGCAGCCTTCACTGCTTTGCTCTTTCTTTTCTTTGCCATGTCTGAAAATATATAAAAGAAAATGTGTGAATTAACATATGGAGGTGCTCTTAAAACCATAACACTGCTATAATATGTATTGAAAATTGAGTTATTTGCAAAAAAACTGCTGTTTCAAAAAAACCACCTGTTCTTTTTTAGCAAAGACACCCATGTTTATTATCAGATCAATTTAAAATGAGGATCGTTTGTAGCCAATACATTCCTATTAGGTTTCAGTCAAAATGGTTCAGGAGTTTCAAAGGAGAGGATTTTTTAAATTGTTTACAGACGATGGACGACAACAGATGCAGAGTGATGGCATAAGATGACCTTGATTTCGACCAGGTGAGCTATAAATGACAGACTAAAAAGAAACTTCCTAGTGCAAGCGTTATTATTTTTTTCAGTTGAGATGTTGGTTTGTCATAGAATCTTGATGCAACAGGCAGGAACTGCTTACTCTTCCAGAGCACCAGACAATGCCCATTGGTGCCTTTTTGCTTCTTTTACTAGTCATTGGTATACACGACAGACGCAAAGTAATGACAATAGCTCACCTGATCTGGAGGGTAAACACATACCTTAAACAGCAAAAAAGTTTCTGGCATATAACTGCTTTATGCCAAAAAAATACATCAAATCTAAACAAATGAACCATGTTAAAATATCAAGTCCTATATATATGGATGGTCAATAACTCAGGACACTTGCAGCCTCTGACGACGACTGCATCATATTATAATCAACCACAAATGTTTGCACTTGTATAAAAAATATTCACACTTATCTTCGTATAAAGTACAATGTAGACTGTTCACCTTTCATATAAAAATCTAACAAGCAGTTTAAAAGGAGTGTGCTCATGATGTACATGGACAGACATACAGACAGGATGATTAATACATATCTACCTAAACATTAATTCCAAACGGCATAATCACACAATATTTTGTTTCCTCCAAATATTCATATAGTGCATTGAAATCTACTTCAAAACTAGATTTGTTTTAGTTAACTAAAACTTATGTCTCCCCTTCCTATATTGGTACACCACATGCCACCTTGTAGTGACCCACATACCAAATATCTAAGGCCTATGTCAAAAGACAAAAAGTGATGGCTGTGACAAGACTATGGTCCAAAATATCATAAAAATGACCTTGAGGTCAAAGGTCAAGGTGAATTGTGTTGGTACCCATCACCCCGCCTTGTAGTGACCTACCCATATACCAAATATCTAAGGCCTACATGTATATCAAAAGAGAAAAAAGTTATGGCCCAGAGAAGACTTTGGCTCAAAATATCATAAAATATTACCTTGGGATCAAGGTCAGAGCTCATCAGGTCAACCATGTTGGCTCGCGATATGCCGCCTTATATTAACCTACCAAAAGTCCAAATATCTAAGGTCTATGTCTAAAGACAAAAGGAGACTATGGTCCAAAATATCATAAAAAATGACCTTGAGATCAAAGGTTGTGGTGACCTACCAACATACCAATTATCTAACGATACAACAAGGGTAAAAATATCTGATGACGACGGACAAGGGTAAAAATATATGGCCGTTCAACAAACATGTACATGATCAGGCCATAAAAATCTAAGCCCAATTATCTACCCTGAATAATGACAGGAATTAATTTAATTAATCAACAAGCATTCTGAGAGTATTGCAAAACAATACATAGTCCCCTACCGGCCTCATATTTCAGTCACTGGTAACAATTTGTCAAACAAATGAATACCTAAACTTGATCAGTTTATTGTCTACAAGGAATAATAAAAAAGTGTAAAAAATAATATTGCAATGGATTTTCTAACTTCAAAGTGCCATAACTCCCATAACAATGTGTGGACCTGCAGGAAACTCAAAATTAATCTATAACTCATCATGGTAAATTCACATATCAAAAATTAGTTCATTATCTATGAGCGTTTTGAAAAAAAGTTTGGAAAACAGATATTTTATTGAATTTTCAAAGTTCAAAGGGCCATAACTCCCATAAAAAATTGTGGACCTCCAACGAAACTCAAACTTGATCTGTAACTCATCAAGGTAAACTCACATACCAAAAATCAGTTCATTATCTATAAGCGTTTAGAAAAAAAGTGCGGAAAGCTGAAATTTTAGTGAATTTTCAGAGTTCAAAGGGCAATAACTCACATAAAAATTTAAGGACCGGCACAAAACTCAAACTTGATCTGTAACTCATCAAGGTAAATTCACATACCAAAATTTAGTTCATTATCTATAAGCGTTTAGAAAAAAAGTGCGGAAAACTGAGGCGTGACAGACAGACAGACAGAGCGCAAACCTATAGTCCCCTTCAGCTTTCGCCGGTAGGGGACTAATACATTTTTTTGTAAAATGAAGCATGTCCGCTTTTACAGGACAAGGTCAAGGTCAAAAGATGGGGATGCAACTGTGCTAAGCTACTACTAGGGCATATGCATACCAAGTTTCAT
Organism: Arcuatula senhousia; assembly: GCA_963971305.1. NCBI lineage: Eukaryota > Metazoa > Mollusca > Bivalvia > Mytilida > Mytilidae > Arcuatula > Arcuatula senhousia. The sequence goes on from OZ020308.1 coordinate 36,746,275, forward strand.
TAACCTAGGACTTATAGTTCTTGAGATATGGAGGTGCTCGCAAAACTTTTCCATTGCTATTATATGTATTGAAAATTGTCAAAGTCACTCTACCGGAAAATCAAGGTCTAGGCCAAAAGATGGGGATGCAACTGTGCTAAGCTACTACTGGGGCATATGCATACCAAGTTTCATCAACCTAGGACCTATAGTTCTTGAGATACGGAGGTACTCGCAAAACTTTTCCATTGCTATTATATGTATTGAAAATTGTCAAAGTCACTCAACCGGAAAATCAAGGTCAAGGTCAAAAGATGGGGATGCAACTATGCTAAGCTACTACTGGGGCATATGCATACCAAGTTTCATCAACCTAGGACCTATAGTTCTTGAGATATGGAGGTGCTCATAAAACTTTCCAAAAAGTTAACGCCGCTGTCGTCGCCGCCGCCGCCGGTAAAGTAACACCTATGTCCCGCTCTGCTTCGCAGGCGAGACAAAAACAGGGAAGGCATTAAAACTTACATTAGTTTCTACATGTAAGTGAAAGCTCACAATAATCTTATGTACATTATAACACAAAACACCATAAATCAGATAGAATGTGGGTCTTCAAAAGATGTATGTCACCTTGTGTCTCAAAAAATTGTTAACAGGAAGTAAATGAGTTACCAGCATAAAATCACTTTACACCATACATGAAATAGTCCAAAATAAATAAATATTCTCTATTCTCATCTCCTCCCCTCCCAATTTTTCAGACCCCTAAAAATTTATTTTGATTTTTTCACAATTGTGATCAATTTCTTTTTAAAAGGGAGAACATTTTATCAAAATGGATAAATTGGAGAATTTTTTTATTATGACCTTAGTACACTGTACTATAGGATGAAGATACAAGCCAAATATCATGAGGCTGACAAATGTATGAAGTGTCCCTGAAAACTGTGACAAATTTGTGGGACATGTACATGTATTGACAAAGTAATTGATCTTTGGCAACGTGACAGGTGTGCTATAACAGGCACGGGCTGTTCCACAGCACCAGAGTTCACTCTCATTTTTACTTGAGCTCACATTGCTTAATGCAGTTTAGTTGTTGTGTTGTTTGTTTTGTTGTGATGATTTTTGGTCTACCTATTTGTCTTTGTCTTTTATGGTGTAACAATGTTTGATTAACTCCTTTGGGTTCACCTTTGCTTCTAACATACATGCATGTCACTTTGCAACATGTTTCAAACACCAAATTTGAATAAGGAATTTTCTGAAAACCCCAATTTAAATTTTTCCTACACATCACAAAAGTTTCTGTCCAAATTTTCAATTTTCTTGAAATATTTTTTTTTTTAAATCAACTTACTTAAAATGAGATTTCATCCTATACATGTACAACCGAAATCAAAATTATTCTAAATTTAGTATGACGGAAAATTGATCTGTACTAATTCTAATGCAACTGCATACCCAATATCAATGGTGAACCATAACTGCTTCATGTTAAACAGACGTAAGAAAAAAGGTTAACCTTTGCCAAAATCAGTGTAAAATTTCAAAGTCAGTAGACCCTGACTCAGAGTTGGAAATAACAGCCTGCCCACCAGCCCGAGACTGGTAACTTTTGGGCAGGGCTGGCTAAAATTCATGAAAATTTGACTGATTATATAGCAAAAACAGGTAGAATTTCAATTCAGGGCTGGTTACTATTTCAGCGAATTTCCTACCCTGCCTGACTGCAGAAGCATTCAGGTGAAATCCTTTTAAAACTGATCTGTAGTGATGCTGATGCAACTGCATACCAAATACCAATGGTGTAACATAACTAGTTCACACAAAACAGACTTAAGCAAAAACTTTAACCAATAGACCAATCGCGAGTTTATCCATTCCGGATATTAGAATGTCCAAATGTCAAAGGTCAACTGAGGTAAGATCTGACGTCAGAACATTGGGAGCAATGGAAGCAGCATGTTTACCGATTTATTTTAGGAAAATTTGAAAGAAAATTGAATAAAAAGTTTTGTTCATCAATTTGAAATGGTTAAAGAAATGGTGCTTGTCCCAAAATGCAAAAAAAAACTTTAGGGAAGGGGCCAAAAAATACGGTAGGTAAGGCCTTCCTTATAAAAATGTTGGTTTGCTGTTTTTCAACCGACTCACTGTGAAACCTACCGATTCAAAAAAATTTATCACCCTCTCTGGGAATAATTTTTTTGCTATTCTATTTTCAGCATACTTTCTTTAAAAACAAGGCACTTTTTTCATTGTTTTTGCTTTTTCAGAAAAAAAAATAATACGATCGCAAAAATTTTGCGGACGTATAATAAATAATACACCTACATGTACATGTACCAACCTACTCACATTGAGAAATGTGAGTAGGTAAACAGCAAACAAATAATTTTTTTAGGATGGCCTAGGGTAGCTACAATAATTTAGCTCCTTTGACATCTTTGATTGGGCGGAGCTACAATGGGGCCCCATTACTCGTAATGGAGCAAAACAAATTTCTTTTTCTAACTCAAACAAAGCTTTAAAATAGTTTGAAAATACCAATAACTCTCTTAATAACATTGAGTTAATAAAAATTTTGGTCAAGAGACATAAATAAATGTTAATTTGTTAGAAATCCATTATTTCAAAAATTCTTATCCTGAACTTCATCATAAAGTTCAGGATCAAGATCCTTCCAAAATTAATTATTTTACTTAAATATTTCAAACGGCACTAAATGTCGGAAAACTTCAACTGAATTCGTCATTAAAATACTATAAGCGATATTTTAATACCAAATTTGTTGTCTAATGGATTAAATTGCGCCTGGTGTGATTTCGCTTTCAGCATTGCTCCGTTACGAGGAATGGGACCACATTGTAGCTCCCCCCAATCAAAGATGTCGAAGGAGCTACATTATTGTAGCTAGGCCTAGGGTAGCAGGAAACAGACATTTATATTTTTTTGGCCTTACCAGACATGTCCTGTAATCCTTTACAATGCAATGAAAAGTCAAAATATTTTACTGGACGAAATTTTTTTCAGACACGTAAACCTTCTGGTTATACGCACCCGATTTAAAATAATGAAACATTTAAATGTTAAAAGTGTGAACAAAGATTCAAAGAGTATATTTTCAAATTAAAGGACTGCATGGTGCATACATGTACAAATAGAAATACAATAACTAATGTTATTTTCAACAACACTAGTTCCTTAGTTTTACTATAAAGAATCAGCATTTGAAATATTTAAAGGTTTGTTGCATTTTCACAAATATCTAGTCAAAATCAAAGCTGATAAGGGTATCGGTAAATGACCAGATAAATAATGGCGGAGCTTACATTAAACAGCAAGCGCTTTAGTCTAATATAAAAAAAAATCCATAACAGATCCTTTTCTGTTGTTTTGTTTATAATCAATGTCTTTTTTTTAAGGCGTCCACCTACCATAAGTTACAAAGTCAATAATAAAGGAGTTAATTAATTTAAACATGAGTGATAAAGTATACCAGTACACGAGAACACCTGTGTCGAAAGCTTGACACTTACACATGTTACACAAGGAATTACAGTTTACACATTTTGCCAAACCACTGTCAAGTTAATTACATGTACATCATCAATTAATATTTTTGTTTCAATTCTTTAATTTTTTGCATCTGCTGTGACTTATTCATAAAAAAAAATCAGAGCAAAGCAACCTGGTACATGTATAAAGAGGAAATGGAGGGGGGATGTCTGAAACCGTGTTGCTTGAGTATGTTGTGACATAATAATTTATTTTATGTTAAAGAGAGGAGTTTGTTTCGTGTTTTATGTCCGCTTTTACGGGACATGCTGCATGAAAATGTCATTACTATATTGGTTTCTGGGGTAGAATGTTACACGTATGATAAACTTACCAAAATAACTCTAAACAACGTGCTGGCCAGGCAAACCGACAACTCTCTGTCAAACAATCTTATATATAAATAAACAGTAAACTGCAGAATCAGCTACGGAATCTATGGACCTGATTTAAAATCAGTATGCAATATTCAATTCCGTGGATACGTAAGCTGATGATAAAAAGGCACAAGAGTAAATAATCTGTATGATCGATATAATACAAATGGCGGATCTATGATCGGAAATGATAAACCCGCATGCGCAAGGATCAAAGGTACGTCCCAACAGAGAGAAGTAGAGAGAACTAAAGAGTCTGTCAATTAAAAAAACAAAATCTATGCATAATTCAAGCATTCTCAAAGTTTTGTTTCTTTGTTTGTTATGCATGTTTCTCCTCTATTAGAAGCACCGCCACACAGCGTTATATAGGCGTTAAGTGGAACATTTAACAAATTGCATAATTGCAGTTAATGTGAACGTTGCCTTCAACAGCTCAAATATTACTTGAATCTAATCCATCTTCTAGAACACGGTCAATTTGCTTAGGAAACTGAATATCCGCTAATGAACCAGTAAAAGTTTGGAGTTCCACAAGGATCCATTTTGGGACCGTTGCTCTTTATTTCATTCATAAATGACCGTATTAGATAACATTAAATGAATTAGTATGCAAAGAGCCACAATGTTAGTCGTAGGTCAAAGGTCATGGGTCATAGGTCACGTTTGTGGGAAAGACCTCTCATTTGTTCTCTGAACAAATGGCATTTTAATTATTATTTCAATCCTAGGGGTTCCACAAAGGGATCTTTTACGCGCATAAAGCGTGGCACTCTCCACATACGTTGGCCCACTATGGTCAGTGGTCAGGATTTCCTTAATATAGTCCTGCGAATGAGTGCCGCCCTATTCAGCCACTGAGGTCACACTTTGCCGCTCTGTGGACTGAGCACTAACACTATGACAGAATCCCAAGACCCGTATTCGACTTTTACGACAAGTTAAGCTCTGCTGTGCGGTTATTCGCCAAGCATCCGGGCCCAGCACGGAAAAAAAACAACATTTAAACAACAATTTAATTATTTTGTCATTGATACCATTTTTAGAGTATGTTTTAAACTAGTTTTTAGAAATATTTAGTTAGTTTTACTTTAATCACAAGCAGCAATATTCGGTAGTTTACCATAAAAGGGATGATTCATTCATGTGCATGTAAGGGTGTAAAGACTTTTTGACGCTCGTTTGCCAAACAGAAAAGTCAGCTTAATGGATACCGGAGTTACCAGAGGACACCATTAGTTAACATCCGGACAGGTATCTGACGGACCTAGTTACATACATGTATATGATGTGTACAAGTTGCAACTTTGTACAAGTTGCAACATGTACAGATAAATTGTACAAGTTAAGAAAAATATTGAATGCCCCCTACATTATTAGACATGACTTATTTTTGTCATCATATATGAGAGTGGAATATTAAAGTAAAAGTGGATCAATAAGTTCACAATCAAGTTATAAGATACAGCAAGTTTTAAGAACTTTCATCGCATAGTGATAGCAAAATAAGTTCCTAAACTTTGAAGTCTTGATTTCAGCAATTACACTTTAAATGCTCTTGTTTGGTACTAAGATAATACTATTTATCAAACATTTAGGTGAATATTTCTTAAAATTGACGTGCAGAACTAGGACTAAAAGTGTAAAACTTCATAAGTCTTCTTTGGGATTATATATGCTTGATGAAAGACAACCATGTCATATTTTGTCTTAACTTGTACAATTTATCTGTACATGTTGCAACATGTACAATATTGCAACTTGTACACAACATATATACAAATGGAAAATCCCAATGTTTTTTGTTTTTGTTTTTTGTTTTTTTCCCGTTTTTTCTTGGGGGGGGGGGGGTGGTGTATGTGTGTGTTTGTTCTTTTTTTTATTGTTGACTAAGGCTGATACAATGACCATGAAATGATGAATATATAAGAAATGGTATATTGACACATAAAGCCATAGAAACCATCCATTTTTGATTGCCACTTTTAACCGGTTTAGGTTGGACACTAAGCCAACTGTAGAGAAGCAAAAGCTACACATTTTATCGAAACATTTAACATGCGAGAAACATGACCTTTTATCCATTAAAGTGCACCTATCATATGGTTGCCTGACGAACCCGGGATGCTTGTTTACAGGATTTCTCCATTTAATCCCTCGGGTGCATTTTACGGTCACTATGTGTACAAAGGTGAACAATAGAAAATAAAGAGATGTGGAATAAGTGTACGCGACACAGCCCACAATTAAACGGCAATTTAGAAAAACCAAAATGGACAACCGCCAGCAGCCTTCAACGAGGCCATTTGGCACTGCTCACGGTTCTGCAATTGGCCCATGGTCTAAATAAGATGCATATAATTCCAATCCAGCCCTGAAATAGTCACAGATAGACCCCCTTCTTAAACAAGAAACAGAAAACATCAAAAAGACAAGTACAAACGAAAGCTTTGTCAAAGATTCCTGGCTTAGGACAGGCACAGGTAATATGTGGCGGGGTTAAACTAGTTTTGTGGGCCCAACCTTCCCCCCTTTTTGACAATCTCCAACAAAGCAGACAAACACACAATGAAACAAAGAACACGCAATATAAAGATGACAGAATATCAAAACAAATGCGTCGTCAAAGACTCCTGACTTAGGACAGGCACATATTAAAAATAATATGCGGCGGGGTTAAACTAGTTTTTTGGGCCCAACCTTCCCCCTATCAATATTCCTAGACAAAGCACAAAAAACTAAGCGATATGTCATAAAAACTTAGCACTGAAGCGGTCCTAATATTTGGATTACTGAAACCCTCGCTAGGCCGTTACATTTTTATACCATACCAGACCGAATATTAAATGCCATTTTATATTAGAAGACTTTAATATGTACAAACATTTCTTACTAGGTAGTCTTTTAATCTCAAGTTAGCAGAACAAATTCGGCTACATGTACATGTAAATCAGGGAGATGAACATAAAAAGGGCTATAAAGTAAACATGTTTAAGTTTTCATATGAAATGATGACTAAGTGGAGGATATAGGGACACACGGACTTTCGGTGAGGTTTTTCGCTGCCGTTTGAAAATAAGACGTGCAGGTTCTATCATGCAATAATGCCGCTTGCAATGTGATCATAAGGGTCAATTTTACCAAGGCCTGCCCGAGCCTCAGTCTTCTTTCATTTGCGAGAAACGTGAATGTTTTCCCACTTCGGACCGATGTACATGTACGATTATGATTTTGTCTGATAACCCCGGCATTCAATCATTAGTCGTTTTGTTTGCAATCGGCCTTACTCGATATCAGTTTTCTGGCCGCTCTTTATAGTGGACTTTTACCGGCAAGCATATCCCTGCCCGAAACTGCGTTTCAATCATAATCATAATTATATCTAAAAACTCCTGAAGATAAGATACACAGAGAATGAATGATATTTTCTAACCAATTCTTGTTTTTCTGTAAAATTGACAAAAATTAAAATTTTTCTATTGATATTTCATAAAGGACAACGTTACCTTATTTCATTAATTTAAATAAGAATTAATGAAAATATTCCCCTATCAACAAGAATCATTGTCTATATTGTTTTGACTGTGGCATTATGCATGTATCAAATCTCGTTAACTTTTTAAATCATAGCGCTGAATAAGAAAATTCTTTAAAGATCGAAAAAAAGTGTACTTCTGTGATACTACGTATACGTGTTCAAAAATGTTCGCGCTTGAAATAGCCAGAAAATAGCAAGATATCGCTTTAAGCATGAAATGCTCAACCGGTTGTTGACCCCATGCACGCATATACTTATGATATACTGTAAAATGTGGTATTTCAAAAAATATATACGATAATGTCAGCAATATAATAAGACTGAATTAGTTTTGATACTGTAAATTAATATAATTTGCGATCGTGACAAAGGCCGTTTTCAGTTGACCTACTCGAGTTAACCCTAGTAGAGTAATTTTCTATTATAAGCTCGGTAGGATTATGCGGACTTGATTTTTCAACTGAACAAGTCGGGTTGATTCGTGTACTTTTTCTCAATAAAACGGGGTACTTAAGTATAGAGTTGACCATAGCGACAGTATTATAACAATAAAACTTCAAGACTTTTAAAAAATAAAATACAAAACATTATTTTCTAATGTAACTTTAGGTAAATTTAACATTTGATACGTATTATTTTAAAAATCTAGTCACATTGTCGCAGGTAAATTCTACTCATGACGTCACGTACTCTACCAACCCTGCTTTTGCCAGAGTTAAACTCGAGTAGGGGTTAAAGGTCATCGGGGTTTACCCGAGTCCGAACTCTAGTCGTTTATTTGTTACTCGAGTTAACTAAAGTAGGTCAACTGAAAACAACCAAAGTGTTAGTACATTATGCTCTTGCACAAACGATGAAAAGTGTGGTATGCAACATTTCTTAACGATAAGAGGGGCGCTTTAATTTTTTGTTGTTTTTGTTTTAGTTATGTATTTTTAAGAGCATTATTTTATAGATCAATATAAATCTTTCTTCAGGATGGCGTTTTTGGTTGCACAGACTATAATAAAATAAACTTATGAAAATGCCACGCTACGTGCGATTTGTCAAAAAATAAAAAGACAGGTTGAAAAAGATTCAATAACCTTCCTCTATTAAAAATCTAATAGCTGATCACTTATACATGTTTTATTTATCACCTAGTCACACGGTTAGTGTGAAATATATATTTTTAGCATTTCTTTTAGACATGATTATTATAACATGTGCACTAATTATCAGACAGTAAATAGGAAAGGTCACTCTGTTCATGTCTGCTTTTGAGAAAAATGTATCTGGTAAACCGATTGATCTTGATTTTAAAAATTCTTGAGGTTGAATGACCACAAACAACACACGTTTATGACTGTGGCTAGAGTATCTTATAAACAACTGAAAAAATACTTGACAAATATCTCTGACAAATTCAACACGCGTATCGATTGCAATAATTTTTACTTGTGCTAAAATCGTCGAGTGAAATAATTTTTCGTATGAAATAGGGCCTACAATGCTAGGGTCGTCCTTAACTTTCAGTGAGGTGCGTTGGACTCTGTGACTTTATGAACAGTAATAGTTTTTTTTTACCTGTTATAAATTCGCTTTTTTGCAACATCTATAATAACGGAATTACGAATACTCAATCTCCTTCAAGTCTCTTAAGTGCATTGAGACCAATTCAATATCGTTTTTCTTTGATTTAGAATCGTCTATTCGATGATTGCATTTGGTGGATTTAAACAATTTCAATGTAACTTTTCTTTCCAAATGTGTTTATTTCTGGTCCTTTCAGGAAAGATTAAGAAAGGTCGGTCGTACGTCGGACATCGTGCGTTTGAAAAAAAAGTTTACACTCCCGTAAGTTCTCTGTACTCATCCTACAATTCATTATTAGAACTAAGAAAAATTCTATATGAATAATGTTTGTTATCTTGGATACTTGACAAGTAAGAGAAGTTTTTAGAAGCTATCCCCCCTATCCCCGCCATTTTGGAAAAAAGATCGGCTGGACACTTTGAAAGTGTGTTAAAAATAAATGCTAAAACAGAGATAGTGCCTTTTTCAGTGCTCTTGTTTAATTGGCAAAAGCTTCCTTATGAAACCAAAAGTTGCTTCACATGATTTATTTTTTTCAAATATTGACGGATCCATGACGACCATTTAAATGCTTTCAAATTGTATTTAAGACACACATTAAGGATAATTAAAGATAAACAAAAAGAATATTTTAAAGGTTAACAAAGCATCTGCCTTTTATTTGATGTTTTGTGCACTAAATTTGATATTTTGTGCATGAAAAATATAACTAAATTCAGTTCGCATACCCTGCGAACGATTCAATGATCGATGAGCTTCAGCGGAAACTGGTACCTCTAAAATGGATGAAATTGTCAAGATGTTTTTTGCTTGTTGTTGTTTGGCACACTCTACTAGGAGGTGACCGGATCGGAGTTTCGTTACCTTGGGAACATCACCTCCGGTAACACCCTTAATTGTTTTCGCAATGACAAAGGGCGAAACCTTTGTCAAAGGACGAGTGGCATCTTTGCTTGAAAGTACAATAAACTTTGGCCAACTGTCATTCATTGTGTTTTGACGTTTTGAAGAAGCTGGTGCATCCTGATCATCACTATCACTACATGAAATATTTCGTTTATACTTTTCACTAGAACTTGTTGCTTGTTTTTTGGGGGGAAGCCATGATGAGAGAAGAGAGTTTCACTGCCTTGCTCCCCGCCCGCCATGGAGCGCCAACAAGGGCGATGCTGTTATACAACGGTTCTCCTGTTGAAAGCACCAGGGTTACAAGGACAGCATACTCGCACAGAGTATTCCTTTAGGGAGACAAGCATCGTGCCGGGGGTTACCCGGCGATACAACTCTCCAGAATAACATCCACACGATTGACCCATGAGCCACCGTCCCGTGCGGGGCCCGGGTGGTGAATAGGCCCGCAGCAGAGCCTAGCTTGTCGTAAGAGGCGACTAAGGGTCTTGGGATTCTGACGTCGGGTCAGTGCTCAGCCCACAGAGCGACCAAGTGTGTACCCTAGGTGGCTGAATAGGGTAGCCCTCGTCTGCGGGGGTTGTCAGGTCTATAATACGGAAACCCTGACCGCCGACCATAGTGGGCCAACGTGTTTGGAGAGTGCCACGCTTCATGCACGTAAAAGACCCCTTTGTGGACCGCCCAGTAGTGCACCACATAGGCTAAATTTTCCGCCCCTACCCACCTCTCCCCTTTTTCCTGTGGTTCTTCAAAATTTACCGGTCCTTTGTTTCCCACCCCATCCCCATATTTCATTTATCATCATCATTTCATGTTCATTTTATCATCCTTTTCATGTTCATCGCCTGTAAATAACCTATATAGCGTTGCACGGGCGTAAAACACCAACTCACTCACTCACTCACCCCATGAGCCACCACCTTCTGTAAAGCATAACTGACATCAAGTTATAAATTCTAATATTACGGAAAAAAGAGTTTGAAATAAACGTGGGTGCTTTACAGGGCTTGGCGTGACCAGCCGATTGATCAGACCGAGCCGAATCTGACCGCCTGTCTAGGAGAAGTAAGGGCCAAAGCCCACATACGTGGACCAGGATCCCGTCCTCCCCCGACACAGGTCGCAACACACGGCAAACATGTCGCTTCTTACGACAAGCTTTACGGGCGGCTGCGGGAATATTCTTTTCACACCCGGTTCCCACACGGGGGAGGATCAAACGGAAAAGAGGAGAGGTGGGAAGGACCAAACCAGCCCTTGGAGCACTGTATTGTGCCAGTGTAGGCCCACATGGAGCACTTTATGATGTGGGTGTGGTTAAATTTGCGTTCTCGCCCCCACAGCGCCACACATGCCACTCCAATGCGACAAACATGAAAAGGGCGACTAAATGAACACGAAATGATGACGACAAATGTAATATGGGGCCCCTGATGAAGGACTTGCAGTCCGAAAATTTGGGCATCATTTATTGTTTTATTAATTTTTACCTTTTAATGTGATTTTTTTATTCGGATTTTACCTTTTAAATGTGGTTTTACCTTCCAACTTATTGTAATGCTCGTTCACTCGCGAGGGTTAGCAGCCGCCTGGAAATTACGCGCTTAAATAAGTCTAATGTGACGGTACCCAAATTGCAACAACTTTGGCGGTTTTTGTCTCGTATCTTTATCTGGGCACGATTGCTTAATAGTTTGGTCGGCTGTGTTTTGAGTGAGTGAGTGAGTTGGTGTTTTACGCCCGTGCAACGCTATATAGGTTATTTACAGGCGATGAACATGAGAAGGATGATAAAATGAACATGAAATGATGATGATAAATGAAATATGGAGATGGGGTGGGAAACAAAGGACCAGTAAATTTTGAAGAACCACAGGAAAAAGGGGAGAGGTGGGTAGGGGCAGAAAATTTAGCCTATGTGGTGCACTACTGGGCGGTCCACAAAGGGGTCTTTTACGTGCATGAAGCGTGGCACTCTCCACACACGTTGGCCCACTATGGTCGGCGGTCAGGGTTTCCGTATTATAGACCTGACAACCCCCGCGGACGAGGGCTACCCTATTCAGCCACCTAGGGTACACACTTGGTCGCTCTGTGGGCTGAGCACTGACCCGACGTCAGAATCCCAAGACCCTTAGTCGCCTCTTACGACAAGCTAGGCTCTGCTGCGGGCCTATTCGCCACCCGGGCCCTGCACGGGACCGGCTGTGTTTTGAGAGTAAGGTTTACTGTATTTATCCATACAGAAAGAATTTTAATATTTGAAACACAAATGTCATAAAACAGATTTAAAGACACCTGGGAATGACCTAACTTTTTACATCAGGGCTACCCAAATTGCACATGGGGGTAAAAAATTTACTCCTTTAGATTTCTCTTTAAAATCTTGCTTCATTATTGAAAGTACTTACTTTAATTTATTTTCATTAAAAAATCCAATCAAGAAAAGGTATGTCAAAATTTAAAGGCAGTTGGATTTTTAGACAATTGCACAGTATTCCCGAAAAAGGATGTATAAATGTGTATTTTCTTGTTTGCAGCTAAACAACGGTATAGACATGCAAAGTCCTTTGTAAATGAAGCATTTTCATCTTTTAAATATTTAAAAACACTAAATACAAACAAAACTGACCTGAAAACAAAGTTAATTTTAAGTCTAAATTTAGGTCTCCATTACGTCATCTAGTGCGGACGTGATAGAAACACTTTTATTTTAGTTCCGGGTTGAGATCTTGGAATATTCATATGAATTTTGCTGTCTGAATAATTTGGCAACAAAAGATATTTAACAAAATGAAAAATATACAACAACTGTCAAGATTTTCAACATCAACCAGAAGTCCTATCTGTCGCAAGGCAATTTTCAGCATAGGGCCATATTGGATAAGGTATTCCACAATCATATACAATCGTATTTTTTCTATTAGAAATGACTTTTTTATTCATATTTTTGTTGAATACTTTAGAAAAATAATCTTATATTAATAATAGAAAAGAAAAACTAGTATTACTTAACAATCCTGTTATTTTAGAACAATTTATGTAGAGTGTTGCAATTTGGGTACCTGTTGCAATTTGGGTAGCGTTACGTTATAAGAGCTTTTGAATATTTCTCAGAAATATACACTATTTTGATAAAACTTGGATAGTACAGACATAATAGTCCTTGCATTTTCTCAAATGTTGGGCGTTTTTTATAGTATTCAGGTATATATTTTTTTCTTAATATTTTAATGTGATCATTTTCTGAAATCTTGTTTGTAGGGCTAAAGAAGACCCCGAGGGTCGGTATGTACGATATTATTAAGTCAAATGTGGGCGATAATTGTACCACAAACATATCTTAGGAAAATCGTAGGAAAATCGAAAATATACCAGGAAATATTTCCAACTCAGCAAATCTGCTTTCTGTCTGTATAACTATTTTGGAAATAGTATATCAACAAGACAGTACATTAATAGATGCATGAGGAGAAAATTAAAGAAGAGTGTGCAGTCGAAATGGTCGTCCTTGGTACAGCAAATCTAAATCAAGACCAATATTAAGTTATCATTTCAATACAAACTGTGTACTACCTATATTCACATGTGCTTTCTTTTTGCATTGAGCAATATATACACTCCGCCATAAGTTAAGCACCGACCTATATATTTTTATAAGTACAATTTCAAAGTTAAAATGCAAACGCCAGTTAATGATATGATATATTTTAAATGTGTATTCCTTAAACACACATTTCGAAGTTATGTTACACCAAAGGGTATTCGCCAGTGATAGAAATCTTAAGTGAAAAGACACTTCAAACTGAACATGATTTAACGTCTAAAATGTTTCTTAGAAAAACTTTGACGACAAATTCAAATTTTGTCCAGTTTAAGTTGTGTGTTCTTTAAGTTGGCTTGATGTCTTACAGTAATACATATTGTTAAAACATATTCATTATAATGACAAAACAAAGCCCAGCACAAATTGTTGAAAAGAGGGGTAAATCTTTTCTGGTCAAATTTTAGGCCACAAACTGAAAAAAGGATGCTGCCCTTAGAAAATGGATTTGGTATGGACACTTTTTGCGTCAGAAAATTCAAAATGTAATGTCGTATTAATTTGTGCGAGCAATGGTGTTTGTTCTCTGTCAAAAACATCACTTTTCTAAAATCTCATTTTCTGTAAAATCCATTTTTGAAAGAAAATGTCCATTCATTAATATGAAAGTTCACCGACATGCTTATCCTTCTCCACACAAAACTGTTACTTAACAAGTGTTAAGATCACACAATTTTTATGACAGAAATGTCTTTCTGGAAACAGTTTTAGCTCATTTTTTGATTTTTACGAAAAAAAGACATTTTCTGAAAAACCATGAAAAAAAGATGTTTTGCCTTAAATCTTTGATAAACCTTTATTAACAACCTTATTTTATCATCATCGAAAAGTAAAAGTTTTGTTTCCATGTGGTTTAAAAAGAAAAAATAGCATTTGAAAATAAACACGGTCAGAAAGTCGGGGAAAAAGCAGACTTTTTTAAGAGGTCCCCCAAAACCTGCAAAACCCATTAAAAACTCATATTTGTCGTTTGATGTGATTGAAAACGCGACAAATTAAGGAAGTGTCATGTGAAAGGTTCTTTGAAAAAAGTTTTGCTTTCATTCTCTGCTTCTTCTATCGATCTCTGAAACTTGAATTCAGGATAGGGTAAATTCAAACAATACTATATACCAATATTCTGAAAAATCTTTCTTTATTTTCAAGTTTTGTAGGATGCAAATCGAGCTAATACCCAAAGGTTCTTGTGCGCAAAAGATGAGAATATTTCAATAAAATATAAAAAGAGGGTGCTATTTTAAAATGGGTGGTGCTTAACTTTGGCGGACTGTTTAGTATACAGATGTTTCCATTTCCATTGATCTTTCTGATGTACATGCCTGACCCTTTTGTTAAGATCAGATATGTTTCATCCCATCAGCATATATTTGTACTATTGGAATTACAATTTATACTTCTGATTCACTACTTTTACTTACAGAGTTTACCAAAGAGCAGAATGAATTCATAAAAGAATACATTGTAGCGAGGGGTGGGAGGGGGGATGAGGCTACAGCCTCAGCCCTCCTTGCGAGAGGAGTAAAAAATGGGATCCTGCCACCCTCATTGACAGTCAAACAGATGCAGGAAAAGATTAAAAATATGCGGAAGTGAGTAAGTTTTACCAATGATAGGAAAATCTGAAAACAGTTGATTATCATTAAATAATGTTACTAGGTATAAATACAAATGATTCCGGTATATTTATAAGTTAGTTTGCATTTCCATATTAGCTCTCCTAATCCTAACACGCGACCAAGTAACAGTGTATCGTTTATCAATTTTCGAATGAATATTGCATACTTAAATAGATAGGCGGGATCACGACAAGTTTAATAGTAAAGGCAAAATCAGGATGGAGCCGGTTTCAAGATATCTGATATTTTTTTTGTTTTTGAAGCAGTACTGAATGGATGTTGACTAAGTTTGAGTGTTTACGTGCTATTTTTGAGTTGCTTTGGATGTTTTATTAATATTTTCATGGTTCCTTAAAATGTTGAGTTTTTATCACAGAATCCTTTGTTTATTAAGTTTTGATCTTGAACTTCATAATAAAGTTCAGGATCAACATAGAAAAGGTGACATCATATATTAACGCAATGTTTGAATACAAATCTACAGCTACTAGTGCGTTTCAAAGTTTTCCTGACTATCTCAATCCATATTAAGTCTTTTTGAAGGCCAAACTTAAAATTTCTACTTGCTCCATTATGGGCAATGGGACCCCTTTGTATAGCTCCGCATAATCAAAGGCGTCAAAGGAGCTACATAATTGTAGCTAGTTATGTCTATGTCCTTACAGAAAGACGGGAACTGATGATGTGTTGAAAAACGTCTTTAAACTGTCATAACTTTTTAGTATTTCAAGATAATTAAAAAATTCTTTTGGTTCTACATCTTTCAGAAGAAGATCGTTTTTGTAGTGCATTTTGCAAATAAATATTCAGTGGTTCTAAAGATCGAAAATTTGGTTGATTTAAAATTTTCAACAAAAATTTCCTTGGTCCAGAAACAATTTTGCAGAAAATTTATTTTTAAAGCTATATTTTTAAAATTACTTGTGGTAAATATGAATAAATTCTTCTTCCCAGAACCGTTTACAGAACCAATTTATCTTATCAATCAAACAAGAGGATCCCAAGAGCCTGAATCGCTCACCTCAACTACACAGGTACATATATTTGTAGATATTATTGTGGCTAACCACATGCGATTTAAATTTCTGAAATATCTTGATTAGTTTTCAAGTTATTCATGATATTGGGCTTAACCCATGTAGCACGAACCCTTTTAAAAACATTTTTATTTGGTTATTTCTGAGGTCCAAAGAAAACGTTTTTAAAAAACATTTTTAAAATGTTTTGATTTTTTAAGAATGACTTAAAAACGGTTAATTAACGATTCCTTAAAACAGATGGAAAATAGTTTTCTGAACTGTTTTTTGAAATGTTTAAAAAATATTTTTATAACATTTTATTTTACATCTTTTTATAACAATTTTAAAACATTATTTTGAAATGTTATAATAACATTTAGAAAGCATTTCCATATTATCTTTTCATAACGATTTAAAAACATATTATGATAATGTTATAAAAATGTTTTTAAAACATTCAGTTTACATATTTTCATAACAATTTTAAAACATGGTTTTGAATGGCATAGAAATGTTTTTAAATAACAATTTTAAACCTTTTAAGAAGCATGTTTTTGAGATGTTTTTGTCACATTTTACCTCTAACAAAGACAAGTTATAACGTTATGAATACTATATACAATTATTAATGAGTATGAACAGATTACAGTGATAAAACTGATATAACAAAAAATAACTAAATTTTTATCCTATTTTTAAGTCCAGTTTTTTTTATTGTTTTAAGTAATGTTTTTTCTTTACTTTTACTGATTTACATTTATTCTTAATGTTTTGTTGTTGTTTTTTTCTTCTTATTAGTATTTAAGTTTTTTTTAAGATAAAGAATGATGGTAAATATTAAAACACACACATCTCTTTCCATTGTTAATTATCTCCGATGGCATGTTAGTTGTATAACACGAGCGATACTGTGACTAATTTTCTCAAGATGTTTGATAAGCAATTATCCTGCATCGTTATCAGTAAGATCACCATGGTAACCAGCTATTTGTAAGTTTAGTGGTTTGCCACACGCTGTGTGTTCGAGTCTTTATCAGTATAGATTTAACCTTTCAAGAGAGAGGAAACACACCTTGAAACACAGCTCTAACAAAATGTAAGTAGAATGATTTGTTTTATTATAGTTAGACTGATGTTAATTTTTATAATTTTAAATTTGCACATGATTCATCTTTAACTAACGATCAAGGTTTAGTTCGAGATTAGACTTTAATCCAAAATCAGCTTAATGGTTACTCTATGTTTACTATGTGTATTATATTGTACATTTATAAAGATACTTGTACTTTTGGTATATAAATCGGCATTTATCTATTTTTCAGAACAATATAACAACTATAACATGTATAAAGAACACCACAAGACTTGACGGATGATATTTTCCTGAAATTCCTATAAAAGTTATGATATGGATAACTCGTTGTTTTTTTAAAGAACATCATATTCTTGTGGACTAAATTTGTGTTTTATGTCTTAGTGAAGTTGCTTGTCGTGTAGTTTTCTCATTGTTCTATAAAGAATATGGCAGTTTGATGTTTGATATGGTGATTTGACAAGCAGAAGGTTCGACCGCAATCAGCTTTTTTTTCGGGGACACCTCTAATTGGAATTCGCTTTATTATGCATATGCACTTTTGCATAGTTTGCTCTGTTTGTCCCTCATTCCTTTGTGGACTTTATAATTTCTTGGGTTTTATGTTCTTTTGTAAAGTCACTATCCAAAACCCTGAAGGATAATATGGTAAAAAACAGGATAAAAACATGCCTTAATAACAGTTTAAAAACAGTACAAAATATGTTTATAAAATGTTTCGAAAAAACAAGTAAAAAACATTAGGTACAAACATTTCTGTAACGATTTAAAATTATGTTATTTCTATATTTATTAAAAATGTTTAAGAAAAACATTTTTAAAACATTTTAAGAAACAGTTTTTACAAACGTTATTAAAATATTTCTGGCACTCCACAAATTTAAATGTTTTCAGTCCTTTTAAGAAAATGTTTTAATAACATTTTTATAATGTTTTTGTGTTAGCTGGGAATAAGAGTAAATTTGGCAAAAATTAGGAAAAAGAACAATAAATCCCACATCAGCAGTCAGATCTTTTTGGAAACATCAGGACAGGTAAGTCTATATATGCTGATCACTTTTGATTCTTGCACAATTTTGATATCTGAAACCATTTTTGAGTTATTAACAAAAAATGCAATTTACCCCTATGTTCTATTTTTAGCCATGGCAGCCATGTTTTTTTACAAATAAAAAATCTGAACGATAGAGTTGCAGCATATAAGCCGTTAAACAAGTGTGCCATGTTGAGATGCAGTTGGTTTTACAGTGTCAAACAAGTTAATCCTTGAAATTCAGGGGAAAAGTAATGAAAAATGGTCAATTTTTATGCTTTAAGGGCCATAAATCCTACAAGAAATGGTTCTACAGCTTTGACCTCATTACATGAAATGAAGATTTTGATGTGTTTGATCATATGCAATTTGAATTTTTGAAATATCTTGTATAGTTTTCAAGATATAGGGCTAAAAAAAGTGCAAAATTTTGAAAAAATCAAGAAAAAGGGCAATAACTCCTACATCGGTTGTTGGATCTTCTTGAAATTTTCAGAGTAGGTAGATCTTCAGATGCTGATCACTTTTGTCTCCCATCAGAATTTTGTTATCTGTAACTATTTTTGAGTAATTAGCAAAAAACTGCAATTTACCCCTATAATCTATATTTAGCCATGGCGGCCATATTTTTTGACGAATAAAAAATCTGAACGATAGATTTGTAGCATTTATGCTATTCAACAACTGTGTAAAGTTTGGTTGAAGTTGGATGTATGGTGTCAGACAAGTTAATCTTTGAAATTCAGGGGAAAAGTAATGAAAAATGGTCGAGTTTGATGCTTTAGGGGCCATAACTCCTAATAGAAATGGTTCTACAGCTTTGACCTAATTACATGAAATGTAGATCTTGATGTGCTAAATCATATGCAATTTGAATTTTTGAAATATCTTGTATAGTTTTAAGATATAAGACTAAACAAGTGCAAAATTTCGAAAAATCCAGAGTGAGTGAGTGAGTTGGTGTTTTACGCCCGTGCAACGCTATATAGGTTATTTACAGGCGATGAACATGAAAAGGATGATAAAATGAACATGAAATGATGATGATGATAAATGAAATATGGGGATGGGGTGGGAAACAAAGGACCGGTAAATTTTGAAGAACCACAGGAAAAAGGGGAGAGGTGGGTAGGGTCGGAAAATTTAGCCTATGTGGTGCACTACTGGGCGGTCCACAAAGGGGTCTTTTACGTGCATAAAGCGTGGCACTCTCCACACACGTTGGCCCACTATGGTCGGCGGTCAGGGTTTCCGTATTATAGACCTGACAACCCCCGCGGACGAGGGCTACCCTATTCAGCCACCTAGGGTACACACTTGGTCGCTCTGTGGGCTGAGCACCGACCCGACGTCGGAATCCCAAGACCCTTAGTCGCCTCTTACGACAAGCTAGGCTCTGCTGCGGGCCTATTCGCCACCCGGGCCCCGCACGGGACCGAAAAATCCAGAAAAAGGGCAATAACTCCTACATCGGTTGTTGGATGTTCTTGAAAATTTCTGGGCAGGTACATCTTGAGGTGCTGATCACTTAAACCCTATGCCAGAATTTTGATATCTGTGACCGTTTTTGAGTTATTTTTCTAGTTTTAGCCATGGCGGCCATGTTTTTTTCACGAATCAAAAATCCGAACGATAGTTTTGTACACATAATGCCATTTAACAACTATACCAAGTTTGGTTGCAATTGGAAATATGGTGTCGGACAAGTTAACGTTTGAAAAATTGTTTACAGACGACGACGACGGACGCCAAGTGATGGTAAAAGCTCACATGGACCTTCGGTCCAGGTGAGCTAAAAAGTTATGAGGATTTGAAATTTGGGGAAAATATCCTATCAAGCAATGTTTGTTTATTGCACTGTTTATTGCCATCCAATTTGACACTTAATGAGATGCAAATTAGTGAATATGACATCACTAATGAGATTGGCGAACACTCCTATTGAATGGTTCTTAACCTGAATGGCAGGAAATTTCTATTACAAGCATAAGTTGCAACAATACTTGTCAAAATTTGATTCAGCAGTTCTTGATAGACATGGTTAATATCATCAATATGAAAGTGACTCGGATCGAAATAATTTCTTTCAAATTTTAATATCAACAGGACCTCGTGGTGGTAATATTTTGTTTCAGTTGCACGATGTGCTTACTTGGGACAGCCTGGGTTGAAGAAACCTAAGGTGCCAAGGGAGTCTGCCAGCAGTTTGGTCTCCTTGCAGATAAGGTCCCCTCTGACTAAGGTGGCACCACCATCTAGTGCCTGGTAGCCACTCCAAGATTTCTTATCGTCAAAACTTATATTTACGCAATGTCTGAATAAAAATCTACAGCTACTAGTGCGTTTTAAAGTTTGCCTGATTATCTCTATCCACATTAAGTCTTTTGAAGGCCAAACCAAAAAAAATTACTTGCTTCATTATGGGTAATGGGATCCCTTTGTATAGCTCTGCGTAATCAAAAAGATGTCGAAGGAGGTACATTATTGCAGCTAAAAGTATATATGAACCAAACATAGGTTTAGAAAACACTCGAACGATCGAATTGAAAGACGAGTCAAACCCTTCAGTGTGTTTTATTTGTGAATTAAAAATGACATCAAAGTTCCAGACGGTAAATTTTGCTACTCCTGACGCGCGTTTAGTCTATTCAAGACTCATCAGAGGCGCTCTACCAAAAATATTGGAAAAGCCAAACACAAAAACTGAATGCGGTTTTGTTGTTATGTGTGTGTGTGTGTGTGTACTTGTTTCCACCTGGATCTCACTACGCATGACAAATACCCGGACTGTCACTACGTAATGTAACAATATGTGTACAGTAACGAAATTGATACCGGAACCTCAGAAGCATTTCTAGAGTCTACTGCTCTATTTGAAATCTTGAAATTAGCTAAATTTCCCGGTATGAATTTTCACATGATAATGACTACACGCACACCTATCCCACTACGTGGAACACACACCTATCCCACTACGTGACACACACACACACACATCCCACTACGTCATACATATCTATTCATAAATCTACTGCAGAAGCGTTATCTATGTACCAACCACCTCGCATGACTCTAAAAATGTCTTTTAGAAGTACTGTCTATGTATCAAACATCTCGCGGGGCTCAATAAATCTACTGTAGAAATGTTATCTTTGTATCAAACATCTAGCAAAATTGTATTTATATAAATCTCATGGAGAAGTGTTATCTATATATATGTATCGAACACCTCACGGGGCTCTATAAATCTACTGTATAAGTGGTACCTATGTATCAAACATCTTGCAGGGCTATATATAAATCTCCTGTTTAATCTATGTATTGAACACCTAGCGGGACTCTATAAATTTACTGTAGAAGTGTTATCTATGTATCAAACACCTAGCGTGGCTATATAAATCTCCCTGGAAGTGTTATCTAAATATCAAACATCTCGCGGGACTCTATAAATCTCCCGCAGAGGTGTTATTCTTGTATCAAACATCTTGCGGGGTCTATAAATGTACTGTAGAAGAGTAATGTATGAAACAAACATATCACGGGGCTCTATTAATCTACTCTAGAAGTGTTATCTAAGTATCAAACACCTAGTCCATAAATCTACTGTAGATACGTTTTCTATGTATCAAACACCTTGCGAGGCTTTATAAATCTAATGTAGAAGGGTAATGTATGAATCAAACATCTCGCGGGACTAAATAAATCTACTGTAGATGTATTATCTATAAATCAAACACCTTGCAGGACTCTGTAAATCTACTGTAGAAGTGGTATCTATGTATCAAACATCTTGTGGGGCTCTGGAAAACTAATGTAGATGAGTAATCTATGAATCAAACATTTCGGGGGACGCTATAAATCTCCTGCAGAAGTGTTATTTATGTACCAAACACCTTGCGGGACCCTATAAATCTACTGTAGATGTGTTATCTATGTATCAAACATCTCGCGGGGCTCTATAAAGCTATTGTAGATGAGCAATCTATGAATCAAACATCTCGCGGGACTCTATAAATCTACTCTAGAAGTGTTATCTATGTATCAAACACCTTGCGGGGCTCTATAAATCTACTGTAGATATGTTATCTATTTATCAAACATCTCGCGGGGTTCTATAAATTTTTTGCAGACCAGCAATTTAAGAATCAAACATCTCGAGGGACTTTATCAATTTCCCGCAGAAGTGTTATCTATGTATCAAACATCTCGCGGCGCCCTATAAATCTACTGCAGAAGTGCTGTCTATATATCAAACATCTCACGGGACTCTATAAATCTACTGCAGAAGTGTTATCTATGTATCAAACATCTCACGCGGCTCTATTAATCTCCCGCAGAAATGTTATTTATGTATCAAACATCTCGCGGGGTCCTATAAATCTACTGTAGAAGAGTAATGTATGAATCAAACATCTCACGGGGCTCTATAAATCTACTGTAGAAGTGTTATCTATGTATCAAACATCTCGCGGCGCCCTATAAATCTACTGTAGAAGTGTTATCTATGTATCAAACATCTCGCGGGGCTCTATAAATCTACTGTAGAAGTGTTATCTATGTATCAAACATCTCGCGGCGCCCTATAAATCTACTGTAGAAGTGTTATCTATGTATCAAACATTTCGCGGGACTCTATAAATCTACTGTAGAAGTGTTATTTATAAATGTATCAAACATCTCGCGGGGTCCTATAAATCTACTGTAGAAGTGTTATTTATAAATGTATCAAACATCTCGCGGGGTCCTATAAATCTACTGTAGAAGTGTTATCTATGTATCAAACATCTCACAGGACTCTATAAATCTCCCGCAGAAATGTTATTTATGTATCAAACATCTCGCGGGGTCCTATAAATCTACTGTGGAAGAGTAATGTATAAATCAAACATCTCACGGGGCTGTATAAATCTACTGTAGAAGTGTTAACTATGTATCAAACATCTCGCGGCGCGATATAAATCTACTGCAGAAGTGCTGTCTATATATCAAACATCTCACGGGGCTCTATAAATCTCCCGCAGAAATGTTATTTATGTATCAAACATCTCGCGGGGTCCTATAAATCTACTGTAGAAGTGTTATCTATGTATCAAACATCTCGCGGCGCGATATAAATCTACTGTAGAAGTGTTATCTATGAATCAAACATCTCGCGGCGCGATATAAATCTACTGTAGAAGTGTTATCTTTGTATCAAACATCTCGCGGGACTCTATAAATCTCCCGCAGAAATGTTATTTATGTATCAAACATCTCGCGGGGTCCTATAAATCTACTGTAGAAGAGTAATGTATAAATCAAACATCTCACGGGGCTCTATAAATCTCCCGTAGAAGTGTTATCTATGTATCAAACATCTCTCGGCGCGATATAAATCTACTGCAGAAGTGCTGTCTATATATCAAACATCTCACGGGACTCTATAAATCTACTGTAGAAGTGTTATCTATGTATCAAACATCTCGCGGCGCCCTATAAATCTACTGCAGAAGTGCTGTCTATATATCAAACATCTCACGGGGCTCTATAAATCTCCCGCAGAAATGTTATTTATGTATCAAACATCTCGCGGGGTCCTATAAATCTACTGTAGAAGTGTTATCTATGTATCAAACATCTCGCGGCGCGATATAAATCTACTGTAGAAGTGTTATCTATGAATCAAACATCTCGCGGCGCGATATAAATCTACTGTAGAAGTGTTATCTATGTATCAAACATCTCGCGGGGTCCTATAAATCTACTGTAGAAGAGTTATCTATGTATCAAACACCCAGCGGGGCTCTATAAATCTCCCGTAGAAGTGTTATCTATGTATCAAACACCCAGCGGGGCTCTATAAATCTCCCGTAGAAGTGTTATCTATGTATCAAACACCCATCGGGGCTCTATAAATCTCCCGTGGAAGTGTTATCTATGTATCAAACATCTCGTTGGGCTCTAGAAAACTATTGTAGATGAGTAATCTATGAATCAACCATCTCGCAGGGCCCTATAAATCTACTGTAGAAGTATTATCTATACATCAAACACCTTGCAGGGCCCTATAAATCTACTGTAGATGTGTTATCTATGTATCAAACATCTCGCGGGGCCCTGTAAATCTACTGTAGAAGAGTAATGTATGAATCAAACATCTCGCAGAGCTCTATAAATCTACGGTAGAGGTTTTATCTATGTATCAAACATCTCGCGGGACTCTATAAATCTACTGTAGAAGTGTTATCTATGTATCAAACATCTCGCGGCGCCCTATAAATCTACTGTAGAAGTGTTATCTATGTATCAAACATTTCGCGGGACTCTATAGATCTACTGTAGAAGTGTTATTTATAAATGTATCAAACATCTCGCGGGGTCCTATAAATCTACTGTAGAAGTGTTATCTATGTATCAAACATCTCACGGGGCTCTATACATCTCCCGCAGAAATGTTATTTATGTATCAAACATCTTGCGGGGTCCTATAAATCTACTGTAGAAGAGTAATGTATAAATCAAACATCTCACGGGGCTGTATAAATCTACTGTAGAAGTGTTATCTATGTATCAAACATCTCGCGGGGTCCTATAAATCTACTGTAGAAGTGTTATCTATGTATCAAACATCTCGCGGCGCCCTATAAATCTACTGTAGAAGTGTTATCTATGTATCAAACATCTCGCGGCGCCCTATAAATCTACTGTAGAAGTGTTATCTATGTATCAAACACCTTGCGGGGCCCTATAAATCTACTGTAGATGTGTTATATACTTATCAAACATCTTACGAAACTCTATAAATGTACTGTAGAAGTGTTATTTATGTATCAAACATCGCGCGGGGCCCTGTAAATCTACTGTAGAAGAGTAATGTATGAATCAAACATCTCGCGGGACTCTATAAATCTACTGCAGAAGTGTTATCTATGTATCAAACATCTCGCGGGGTCCTATAAATCTACTGTAGAAGTGTTATCTATGTATCAAACACCTTGCGGGACTCTATAAATCCCGTGGAAGTGTGATCTATGTATCAAACATCTTGCGGGACTCTAAAAAATTTCCCACAGCTAGAAGTGTTATTTGTGTATCAAACATCGCGCGGGGCCCTGTAAATCTACTGTAGAATTGCTGTCTATATATCAAACATCTCACGGGACTCTTTAAATCTACTGTAGAAGTGTTATCTATGTATCAAACACCCATCGGGGCTCTATAAATATCCCTTGGAAGTGTTACCTATATATCAAACATCTCGCGGAGCTCTATAAATAAACGGTAGAGGTTTTATCTATGTATCAAACATCTCGCGGGACTGTATAAATCTACTGTAGATGTGTTATATATAGAAGAAACGTCTCGCGGGGCCCTATAAATCTACTGTAGAAGTGCTGACTATGTATCAAACATCTCGCGGGACTCTATAAATCTACTGCAGAAGTGCTGTCTATATATCAAACATCTCGCGGGACTCTATAAATCTACTGTAGAAGTGTTATCTATATATCAAACATCTCGCGGGACCCTATAAATCTACTGCAGAAGTGCTGTCTATGTATCAAACATCTCGCGGGACTCTATAAATCTACTGTAGAAGTGTTATCTATATATCAAACATCTCGCAGAGCTCTATAAATCTACTGTAGAAGTGTTATCTATGTATCAAACATTTCGCGGGACTCTATAAATCTACTGTAGAAGTGTTATTTATAAATGTATCAAACATCTCACGGGGCTCTTTAAATCTCCCGCAGAAATGTTATTTACGTATCAAACATCTCGCGGGGTCCTATAAATCTACTGTAGAAGAGTAATGTATGAATCAAACATCTCACTGGGCTCTATAAATCTACTGTAGAAGTGTTATCTATGTATCAAACATCTCGCGGCGCCCTATAAATCTACTGTAGAAGTGTTATCTATGTATCAAACATTTCGCGGGACTCTATAAATCTACTGTAGAAGTGTTATTTATAAATGTATCAAACATCTCACGGGGCTCTATAAATCTCCCGTGGAAGTGTTATCTATGTATCAAACACCCATCGGGGCTCTATAAATCTCCCATGGAAGTGTTATCTATGTATCAAACATCTCGTGGGGCTCTAGAAAACTATTATAGATGAGTAATCTATGAATCAAACATCTCGCAGGGCCCTATAAATCTACTGTAGAAGAGTAATGTATGAATCAAACATCTCTTGGGGCTCTATAAATTTACATTAGAAGTATTATCTATACATCAAACACCTTGCAGGGCCCAATAAATCTACTGTAGATGTGTTATATACTTATCAAACATCTTGCGAAACTCTATAAATCTACTGTAGAAGTGTTATTTATGTATCAAACATCTCGCGGGGCCCTGTAAATCTACTGTAGAAGTGTTATCTATGTATCAAACACCTTGGGGGACTCTATAAATCTCCAGTGGAAGTGTTATATATGTATCAAACATCTCGCGGGACTCTATATAAATCTCCAGTGGAAGTGTTATCTATGTATCAAACACCTTACGGGACTCTATAAATGTATCAAACATCGCGCGGGGCCCTGTAAATCTACTGTAGAAGAGTAATGTATTAATCAAACATCTCGCGGGGCTCTATAAATCTACTGTAGAAGTGTTATCTATGTATCAAACATCTCGCAGGGCTCTATAAATCTACTGCAGAAGTGTTATCTATGTATCAAACACCTTGCGGGACTCTATAAATCTCCCGTGGAAGTGTGATCTATGTATCAAACATCTCGCGGCGCCCTTTAAATCTACTGTAGAAGTGTTATCTATGTATCAAACATCTCACGGGGCTCTATAAATCTACTGTAGAAGTGTTATCTATGTATCAAACACCTATCGGGGCTCTATAAATATCCCTTGGAAGTGTTACCTATACAGTAAAACCTGTATATAAAGACCCTCTTTATGAGGAAATCCTGTTCATAGTGACCGCCTTTGAATGGTCCCGTTACATTTAGATTAAGTAAATTGACCTGTGTATAAAGACTCCCTGTTCATAGTGACTTAAATTTCTTTGTCCCTTGATGGGTCTTTATTCACAGGTTTTACTGTATATCAAACATCACGCGGAGCTCTATAAATAAACGGTAGAGGTTTTATCTATGTATCAAACATCTCGCGGGACTGTATAAATCTACTGTAGATGTGTTATATATAGAAGAAACGTCTCGCGGGGCCCTATAAATCTACTGTAGAAGTGCTGACTATGTATAAAACATCTCGCGGGACTCTTTAAATCTACTGTAGAAGTGTTATCTATGTATCAAACACATAGCGGGGCTCTATAAATCTCCCGTGAAAGTGTCATCTATGTATAAAACACCTTGCAGGACTCTATAAATCTACTGCAGAAGTGCTGTCTATGTATCAAACATCTTGCGGGACTCTATAAATCTACTGCAGACGTGTTATCTATGTATCAAACACCTTGCGGGAATCTATAAATCTCCCGTGGAAGTGTTATATATGTGTCAAACATCTCACGGGGCTCTATAAATCTACTGTAGAAGTGTTATCTATGCATCAAACACCTAGCGGGGCTCTCTAAATATCCCGTGGAAGTGTTACCTATATATCAAACATCTCGCAGAGCTCTATAAATCTACGGTAGAGGTTTTATCTATGTATCAAACATCTCGCGGGACTCTATAAATCTACTGTAGATGTGTTATTACCTGCGTCGCCGAAGGCGAAAGCAGGTCTAGTAGTCGGGTCACTCCGTCCGTCCGTCCGTCTGTCCGTCCGTCCCGCTATGGGGTGCCTGTCTTGTGTAATCTGAATCTCAAAAACCAAACACTAGATCTTTCTGAAATTTTACACAGTGATTACAGATATATTGAAGATGTGCACCTCCCCTTTTGGAGTCATATTATAATTTCGTCCCAAAAGGGGCCAAAAAAGCAACTTTTTTATTTGTTTCCACAATAACTTTTGTTTTGGTTGGCCAAATGCTATGAAACTTTACAGTAATGTTACTTACCATAAAAGGAAGATTGGGGCTGATTTTGGGTGTCCCTACTTTTTTCGTTTAGAAATTAGGGGCCCTAAAGGGACCAAAAAAGCAACATTTTTTATATGTTTCCACAATAACTTTTGTTCTGGTTGACCAAATGCTATGAAACTTTACAGTAATATTACTTACCATAAAAGGATGGGCATGGCTGATTTTGGGTGTCCCCACTTTTTTCGTTTAGAAATTAGGGGCCCAAAAGGGGCAAAAAAAGCGACTTTGTTATTTGTTTCCACAATAACGTTTGTTCTGGTTGACCAAATGCTATGAAACTTTACAGTAATGTTAATTTCCATCAAAGGAGGGGTAGGACTTACTTTGGGTGTCTCCTCTTTTTTTGCTTTAGAAATTAAGGGCCCTAAAGGGGCCAAAAAAGCAACTTTTAATTTTTTTAATTTTTATTCCACAATAACTTTTGTTTCGGTTAACCAAATGCTATGAAACTTTACAGTAATGTTACTTACCATAAAAAGAAGGGTAGGGCTGATTTAGGGTGTCCCCTCTTTTTTTGTTTAGGAATGAGGGGCCCAAAAGGGGCAAAAATGTTACTTTTTTAGCTCACATGGCCAAAGGCCATGTGAGCTATTGCCATCACTTGGCGTCCGTCGTCGTCGTCCGTCGTCGTCGTCGTTAACTTTTCTTCAAACTTCTTCTCCTCCGAAACGGCTGCACAGATTCAAACCAAATTTGGTCTGGTGGTACTTTAGGGTATCCCCCACAGAACTGATGTGGGGATTTTTGATTCGTCGAAAAACATGGCCGCCGTTGCTAAAAATAGACCAGGGGGGTCAGACTACTGTTTTTGGCTTGTAAATCAAAAAGTATAAGAGATAGATGAAATCTGATGAAAAAAGCTCTACAAAAGTCTTCATTGAGTCGAAGTTGTCAGATGACCCCTTATAGGAGTTACAGCCCCTTAAAGGTGAAAAATAGCATTTTTTCATGTTTTTGGCCTATGAAATGAAAACTATTTCAGATAGAGAGAAGCTGTTGCTTGCTTAAATGTTCAGCTCATTTAGCTCTACAAAAGACTCCATAAGGTCAAAGTTGTCAGATGACCCCTTATAGGGGTAATGGCCCCTTAAAGGCAAAAAATAGAGTTTTTGGCCTATAGAATGAAAACTATTGCAGATAGAGAAAAGCTGTTGCTTGCTTAAATGTTCAGCCCGTTTAGCTCTACACAAGCCTCCATAGGGTCGAAGTTATCAGATGACCCCTTATAGGGGTTACGACCCCTTAAAGGCAAAAAAATAGTGTTTTTGGCCTATAGAATGAAAACTATTGCAGATAGAGAAAAGCTGTTGCTTGCTTAAATGTTCAGCTCATTTAGCTCTACAAAAGTCTCCATAGGGTCAAAGTTGTCAGATGACCCCTTATAGGGGTTATGTCCCCTTAAAGGCAAAAAATAGAGTTTTTGGCCTATAGAATGAAAACTTTTGCAGATAGAGAAAAGCTGTTGCTTGCTTAAATGTTTAGCTTAATTAGCTCTACAAATGTCTTATTATGGTCGAAGTTGTCAGATGACCCCTTTAAGGGGTTATGGCCCTTTAAAGGTGAAAAATAGTGTTTTTTTGCTTTGGAATGAAAACTATTGCAGATAGAGAAAAGTTTTTTATTGCTTTAACATTCAGCTCATTTAGCTATACAAAAGTCTTCAAAGGGTTGACATTAAGACCAGGTGAGCGATTCAGGCTCCTGGGAGCCTCTTGTTTATTTACGGTGCAATTTATAATTTTTTTAAGGGGAATTAGAAAATTTTTTTTTTATTTTTAATATTGGGTTGCATGTGACAAATATGCTTTGTAAGTCCACCATAGGATGCAAGTGTCAAAAATTATTGACTGTCCATATTGGGCCTAAAATGTACATGGTTCAACGATTTGCCATGCGACGCAGGGCCAGACATCGATTGGTCTTGTATATATATGAAACGTCTCGTGGGGCCCTATAAATCTACTGTAGAAGTGTTTTTTATGTATCAAACATCTCGCGGTCCCTATAAATCTACTGTAGAAGGGTAATGTATGAATCAAACATCTCACGGGGCCCTATAAATCTACTGTAAAAGTATTATCTATATATCAAACACCTCGCGGAGCTCTATAAATCTATTGTAGATGAGCAATCTATGATGTAAACATCTTGCGGGACTCTATAAATTTCCCGTGGAAGTGTTATATATGTATCAAACATCTCACGGGGCTCTATAAATTTACTGTAATTAGCCTGAAGTGTTATCTTTGTATCAAACACCTAGCGGGGCTCTATAAATATCCTGTGGAAGTGTTACCTAGGCCACAATTAAAAAAATCTTTGTTTGTCCACTCCCCTACCCAACTTTTTGGAAATGGGTAGGTAGGTAGGGTTTTTTTTTTTCATGTCAACTCTAATTATCGGAACATCGACCACCATTTGGATATTATTGTGTAAAGAAATATGAAAGTACAGCTTTTTATGCTTAAAAGTCCACACTACATGTATTAAATTCTTAGCATATTCTGATAGTTCTTTTTTGTGTTCCATGAAAAGCAGAGGACGCTTACCCTACTGATGCACCTGGTCCAGGCCACAATTAAAAGAATGTTTGTCCCCCCCTCCCCCGGGTCTAGTTTCTTAGTTTCTGAAACTGACCAGGCACTGAGGCAGGTGATTTTTTCTCTTAACTTTTAAGTTTTATATGTATTGTCAGAATAGCAGATCTGCCAGACTTTTCAGAGCTGGAAAAGAAAAAAACCACTATGTCAAGAATTAGTTGAGCTTCAATGTTGTTTATGAGAATACTGGAATGAAATATTTACACCATTCTGTATGCTATAAATATGAATGCAAGTCATCAAAGATCGAGGTTGAAAAACAAATTAGTACGCAAGCCATGTGTTTCGACATTTGTAGTCTCATCAGTTGTGTTTGCAAAAGAAAATGAAGGGCCAAAATACATAAAACCAAACAATGTAGAACTGTATAAACCAAATTTCCAAAACAACTATGCCAAATGAATTCTCTGGATGAGTATTAAAGTTTTCTTTACCATGTTCCTTTAAAACATTATTTTTGATTTAATAAAATTGAAAACATAATTAATACCACCTTAAGAATAAAAAGAGCTGATGTACTAAAACCTAAACAAACAGAAAGCAAAGGAATCCCTTTAGTTTTCATTACTAAATACAGCTTTAACTTAAAGAAAATTGGGAAAGTATTAAAAAAGCATTGGAACAAAATATATGAGGATAGAGAATGCAAACAAATATTTACTGAAAACCCCATTGTAGCATTCAGCAGACACAAAAACATCAAAGAATTTTTAACAAAATCACGTTTACCCAAGGTTTAAGTTGACCCCTGACGACGCAGACTTAGACCTTGTACGAAAGCAACGACGAAATTGAATCGAAGTCCTTCTTTGAGCTGCAGAAACACCTATCGGTGTAGGGTCCGACAGGTAGGCGCACGTGGCTGTTGGGCATCAATTTTATTAAATCATTCGTGACCAAATTCTTCATTTTTCCGTCGGAATAAATTAGTTTTACTGAAGAAGACAGGCTCGGCCATGGTGGCCTCCGTACTGGTTCCGTTTCGTTTTAAAACAACTGACTCACTGAGAGCAAGGGAAAACGGGACCGGAAACTAAAAAGCGCTTTTTAAAATGCAAAACGGATACAGGAAGAAATCCGGTCTTCTAAAAAGCGCCCGATAGCGGCCGAAAAATTAAAAAAAAAAAAAGTAACGGAAATTATTTAAAAAAAAAATTGAGTCGGCGATTTTTTTCCCAGTCGGTCGGGGCGTGGAAAAACAAACATAATTTTAATTTTGGCCCTATATATCAAACATCTCGCAGAGCTCTATAAATAAACGGTAGAGGTTTTATCTATGTATCAAACATCTCGCAAGACTCTATAAATCTACTGTAGAAGTGTTATTTATGTTTCGAGATGTTTGATACATAGATAACACTTCTACAGTAGATTTATAGAGCCCAGCGAGATGTTTGATTCATACATTACTCCTCTACAATAGATTTATAGGGCCCGCGAGATGTTTGATACATAAATAGCACTTCTGCGGCAGATTTATAAAATCCCGCGAGATGTTTGATTCATAGATTACTCATCTACAATAGTTTTCTAGAGCCCCACGAGATGTTTGACATTGATAACACTTCCACTTGAGATTTTTAGAGCCTTGCTAGGTGTTTGATACATAGATAACACTTCACAGTAGATTTATAGAGCCCCGTGAGATGTTTGATTCATACATTACTCTTCTACAGTAGATTTCTAGGACCCTGCGAGATGTTTGATACATAGATAACACTTCCACGGCAGAATTATAGAGCCCCGCTAGGTGTTTGATATGCAGATAACACTAGTACTTCGTGTACTTCTGCGGGAAATTTATAGAGTCCCGCGAGATATTTGATTCATAGATTGTTCGTCTACAGTAGATTTATAGGACCCCGCTAGGTGTTTGATACATAAATAATACTTCTAGAGTAGATTTATAGAGCCCCGTGAGATGTTTGATTCATACATTACTCTTCTACAGTAGATTTATAGGGCGTTATCTATGTATCAAGCACCTTTCAGGGCCCTCTAAATCTACTGTAGAAGAATTATCTATGCATCAAACACCTTGCGGGGCCCTATAAATCTACTGTAGAAGAGTTATCTATGTATCAAACATCTTGCGGGACTCTATAAATCTACTGCAGAAGTGCTGACTATGTATCAAATATCTCGCGGGGCTTTATAAAGCTACTGTAGAAGTGTTATCGAAGTATGTACACCTTGCGGGGCTCTCTTAATATACTGTATGTATCACACACCTTGCAAGGCCCTATAAATCTACTGTAGAAGAGTTATCTATGTATAAAACACCTAGTGGGACTCTATATATCCATTGTAGAAGCGTTATCTATGTATCAAAAACCTGGCGTTCGCCCTATAAATCTACTGCAGAAGTGTTTTAACTATGCATCAAACATCTCGCGGGGCTCTATAAATCTACTGTAGAAGTGTTTTCTATGTATCAAAAACCTGGCGTGGCCCTATAAATCTACTGCAGAAGTGTTTTAACTATGCATCAAACATCTCGCGGGGCTCTATAAATCTACTGTAGAAGTGTTATCTATGTATCAAAAACCTGGCGTGGCCCTATAAATCTACTGCAGAAGTGTTTTAACTATGCATCAAACATCTCGCGGGGCTCTATAAATCTACTGTAGAAGTGTTATCTATGTATCAAACATCTCGCGGGGGTCTATAAATCTCCCGTAGAAGTGCTATCTATGTATCAAACACCTTGCTGGGCCCTCAAAATCTACTGTAGAAGAGTTATCTATGTATCAAACACCTAGCGGGGCTCTTTAAATCTCCCGTAGAAGTGTTATCTATGTATCAAACATCTCGCGGGGCTCTATAAATCTCCCGTAGAATTGTTATCTATGTATCAAACACCTCGGGGCTCTATAAATCTACTGTAGAAGTGTTATCTATGTGTCAAACACCTTGCGGGGCTCTATAAATCTACTGTAGAAATGTTATCTATGTATCAAACACCCAGCGGGGCTTTATAAATCTCCCGTAGAAGTGTTATTTATGTATCAAACACCCAGCGGGGCTTTATAAATCTACTGTAGAAGAGTTATCTATGTATCAAACACCCAGCGGGGCTCTATAAATCTCCCGTAGAAGAGTTATCTATGTATCAAACACCCAGCGGGGCTCTATAAATCTCCCGTAGAAGTGTTATCTATGTATCAAACACCCAGCGGGGCTCTATAAATCTCCCGTAGAAGTGTTTATTTATGTATCAAACACCCAGCGGGGCTCTATAAATCTCCCGTAGAAGTGTTATCTATGTATCAAACATCCAGCGGGGCTCTATAAATCTCCCGTAGAAGTGTTATCTATGTATCAAACACCTCATAAGGTTTGTACTGTAGAAGTGTTATGTATGTGTTAAACAAGCACTCATTATACATGTTAACCTGTAAAATTAATGGTGTAAATAATACTTGAAATGTTTTTTTTCAAGGGTCAGAAAGAAATAAAAGGCAAAATCTATCAAGACAAATACTTTACTATATGGGTTTTCTCTTTTGAAGGTTAGATTCAAGCACAATAGAAATATCCGTGTTGGTCCAAGGTGAGAAAATTGCAGCAGCTACTCTAATAAGCTTGTCATATCCAACTATCTCGGTCATCACGTGACTTTCGTCACGTGGTCAACCATTCTACTGCAGCTACGTCGATTAATATAGAAATGCACGGGAGTATTGTGAATTTTCTCAAATTAAATAAAATCTAATCGATAAATTAAAAATGTGCACCTAACCTGTAAAACTACAATATTTTACGAATATTTTGAGCCTATTTTCAAGAGATATTGAATTTGGGGACTTTCTTCAAAATTGATTTCAAAATTTCATATTTTTTCCCCATAAATTTATATGAAAAGCATTAGAAATACTGAAATTTTCGAAAATTGTCCGAGTTTAATCGAATATAACTCAATAATAAAGATCTTATTTGAAAATGTGCACCTAATGTGACTATATTGAAACATTAAAGTTAACGATTTTATAGTCTAAATGAGATATTGAACTTGGGATCTTTCTTCAAATTTGATTTTAAAATTACCAATTTCATCGAGTGTTGTAAACAAAATGGCGAAATGACCGAAGGTGATATTTGGCGGTAAAATTTAAATGTGTGTTATTTCAAATTTTATTTGCTTTTTTTCACAACCTTCATCTTATTTAATTTTAAGAAAGTAAGGACAATCATTACAAGAAAAAAATATAAAAGAATGAATAAATTAAGGGTATTATTTTCAAGATCGGCCATTCTTATTAAAAGAAAGGTCACTTGTAAAAACTATTCACTTTTCTTTATTAAAGATTTTGATACTTTTTACTTTTCTTTATTAAAGATTTTTTTTATAAATAAATATAATTTCTAGTACAACTATATCATTAATTAAATAAACCTGCAATTTGTCATGTCGGCTGTAATATTATGTAATACACGAGCAACTCTGAGATCTCAAATAACATCCTCGGTCACCTGTCCCAGGGTGTGTACACAAGTAATTTAATTAACATCCTGTCACCGTCTCAGTCAGAAATCAATTGATTAACACAGATTTATCAGGTAGCTTTTACAGGTGAAATTTGTCATTAATTAGCGTTTATTTAAAAATTAGATCTACCTTACGAATAATTATTTCAACTAGATTTTGTATATAAAGTTTACCTTGATGACGATTTTATGGAATTGTATCTCAACTTTTGAAAAAAAAAATATTTAATTAAAATTTTATTTTCAATGTGAAATTTTTTTAACTATTTTAATGACTTGAAAGGTCAACATAGAGCAAACCAAATCAAAATCAACACAGTGACCAGTACAAGGT
This sequence comes from Arcuatula senhousia, assembly GCA_963971305.1. Lineage (NCBI taxonomy): Eukaryota > Metazoa > Mollusca > Bivalvia > Mytilida > Mytilidae > Arcuatula > Arcuatula senhousia. The sequence goes on from OZ020308.1 coordinate 36,782,011, forward strand.
AAATTCGAAACCAGTATTAAGTTTGACATAGAGTTATGTAACTTGATTATGACCGTTATAGTTGGATATGAGATAAGAGCCTATGCCCTAACAAGCGCTCAGGACTTGGTGTTAGACCAGATCGCTTTGTCCACAGAGCAACTTGGATGTGCGCAAACTAGGTGACATGGTTTAATGGGGTTATTTTTTTTCCATTTATGCCTATCAGTCTATAATGCTCTATCACCGGGTATGAATTTGTAATGTTTCCTGAATACTAGTATATTTATTCAAAGGTACTGGCTCTGTTTACGTGGATTTACGTAAACGTAGAATGAATTCTAATTTTACGTGGACTTCCGGCGAGACTAATATTCACACCCCTGACGGGACGGGAGGCCGAAAATACTCCGCATTTGAGATATAATCGAAATATCATTGGATTTAATTCTGACTTGTCTATTAATCATTTAGATATAATAAGACATGTTTTTTTTTCTTATATACAACATATTTACGATGATCTCTATCGTTAGTAGGGACTCCCTGATTACATTATCTTCTAAATAAATAAACACAACATATCAATTAGTAATTTGTAATAAACTCATATTAATTAACTAATTAATTGAATTTTGCAATAACTACCAATTTTCTACCATGAAATCTGTAAACTCTTTAATATTTCCATGTCCGAAATTATTTCAGTCCCCTGTTCGGTCACCGATGTGAATATTAGTGTCACCGGAAGATCACGTAAAATTAGAATAAATTTATTCTACGTTTACGTTAATCCACGTAAACGGAACCAGTACCTTATTCAAAACACTGCTGATTGTTTTGGCATGAGTAGGACCAACAGGATCCCACCCAGTTACACTCAATCCAAAGCTACTGTATCATCCCTCCTTTCTTGAGAGGCAAAACCCTTTGGTTGTTTCAATCCTTCCCACTATTACTTCATCATTTCATGTTCTTATCTTTTATGTAGCCTTCTTACGAGTAGGGAGGAATTGAAACAATAATCAATGGAAGGGGAACTTCCGAAGGATTGGCAAAGGCCCGTACAATGTCAGAACAATTTCGTTAATTTCCAGCTACCAGAGGTTGATTTCCGGTTTGGTCGTCGTCCTCCTGACCTTTGCCTCAAGTTCAGTTTTTATCACATTAAGGCCAAAAGTTGTTATTTCACAACTTCTAAATAATTTTTAATAAGTCCACCATGGGCCACATGTGACAAAAGTGTATAGTCAGTCCACCATGGGCCTAATGTGACAAAAAGCAATAGACTATCCATATTGGTCCCCCAACGTACAGTGTTCAACTTGCTGCGGTCGTATCATGCTGTGCTCGGCGTAGCTTTTTATTCTATAATAGCCTAGGGCCCAGGTCAAAGCAACCTTGTTATCTGTTCTAAACAGAGACGGATGTCATAATTAGGCATTCATATACCACATAAAAATTACCTATCTAAAAGTGTGACTTCAATAGCCTTTAACTACCTAAGGGTCGAGGTCTTAACATCCTCCTCTACACCAAAAATTACCAAATCCTTAGGAAGTCATCGTGCAATATGGAACTCTACCACTTTATGCTTAGGTTCAACTAGCTCATTTCTATCCCGACACCAATGCATGGGTCATGACAACAGCTCTACATGCAAATGTTCTGGCCAGCTAAAAATGAAAGCAGTGCTGAGGTTCCCCTGCCATCCCACATTAATATTTCACTAAGACCGTGTGACCCTGAACTTTGACCTATTGAACAAAAATGGATTAATTTCTTCTTCTTCATTACCTCATAAGCTATCAAGTGTCAATGTTTCGTGATATTCAATTAAGAGGTTCAGTTATGCTCTTTTGCCTCTTTTTTTATTTTTCATTAAATCTGAGTGATCTTGATCTTTGACATACTGACCTCAAATTCAATGATCTGATTACCTATCAATGTTAAAAGCTTCATGAAATTCAATAAATGCATTTTCCTTTTGCAAGTTATTCTATGGAAACCAATTTGAAAATAGAAAGCTGAATCCTAGTCCCCAGTCCAGATGCCAGCAGATTTCAGAATGGAATATCAAATGTCAACATAATGGATTATAAATGATCTAAGCTATAACAACTGAATAAAATTTTAATTAGATATAACCAGAAAAGAATTCATAACAGTGAAATAAATTTGAATTAATAACAACATAATAAAATTTGATTTTAAATAACAGCATGATAAAATTTGAATTTATAACAGCATGATAAAAATGATAAAATTTGAATTTATAACAGCATGATAAAATTTGAATTTACAACGCAGAAGAGAACAATATATTGCATGTGTCTTCATGCTAAGCATACCCCCACTCGTTAAAACATTTTAGTCTGCTCGGCAAACAAGAAGTAGGTGAACAACAGACCTGGAATTAGGAGGCATGTTACAACTCATGATACTAAAGGTGTATACAAAATTTCAAATTAATCCAGTAATTGATGAAAATCTGTTACGAATATTATACATGTACATTTTTAATGGTCTAAAAAAAATCGGTCAAAGACACAAAACCCGAATTTCGTTAAACAGGAAGTAGATGTCCGACAAACCTGAAAATAGGAGAAAACATATGGGACAACTACTGGAGGCTGTATACAAAATTTCAAAACCCACCGGTTAGTAGTGTTTGAGAAAAGTGTAACGAAAATTTAACATTGACCCTATGGGAGATATAATGACTAAGTCATAAAACAGGAAGTAGATGTCCAATAAACCTGAAAATAGGAGACAACGTATGGGACCACTACTTGAGGCTGTATACAAAATTTCAGAACCATACCATTAGTAGTTTCTGAGAAAAGTGTTACGAAAGTTTTTTCCCAGCCCGCCCATCCATCATTCACCACACTATAACCCGTTTTTCACATATGTGAAATTCGGGTAATAACCTACAAAGTATACAAAATTTCAAATCAATCCATTCAGTAGTTGCTGAGAAATCTGTTACGAAAATTTTAAGTGTACATTTTTAATGGTCTAAAAATAACCTAAGTTGGCTCAGCAAACAGTAAGTAGATGACCAACAGACCTGGAAATAGGAGGCACGTTATTGGAAAATTTTTGAAAACCTTTAGGACATCAGATGCAAACGACAGACGCAGAGTGATCACAAAGGCCAGTTGAGCTAACATTACTACGCAATCACTAACTATTACCTTTCCCAATTTTACTACATAGTTAAATAAGGTATTTAACAACATTCCTTGATGAATCACTTCACAGATCTAAGAATAGCAATCAATAATTGGTTGAGATGCATTAGGTTATTGTTGAAATCAGTGAAGCAATTCATCAAGGAATATTACTTGATACCTTGTTGAACTATGTTGTAAAATTGGGAAAGGTAATAGTGGTTGCGTAGTAAAATCTTAGAAAAGTTAGTACATGTACAATCAAGTTTACACTTCAAACATTATGCAATGACACCAATCTCAAATGCATGTTATTCAACAGGTACTAAATGCACATATCTGCACATTAATCTTAGCATCTTTTGTAATATTCAACTCCCATGACATTACTCTAATTCTATTCAAGTCCCTACTAAACTGTGCCCGATACAAAATAAGTTTTCACTACATTATGGCAAATACACACCAAGTTCTCACTACATTATGGCAAATACACACCAAGTTCCCACTACATTATGGCCAATACACACCAAGTTCTCACTACATTATGGCCAATACACACCAAGTTCCCACTACATAACAGCCAATAAACACAAAGTCTCCATTACATTATGGCTGATACACAAAAAGTTTCCATTACATAATATCTGATATTCTATAAAAGAATTTTTTTGTACTATCTTTAGATTAAGTTTCTGTTTGTGCAGTTAAAAATTTGCGCTACAATTGTCAACACTAAAATGATGAAAATGAACCTGCCAAGAAAATTTTCTCCTTTTCAGTATTATAACTAATACATACAAACCACTCAATACACAGCAGGTTCTTACTATATTATACCTGTTACACAACAATTAATTCAAATACATGTAAATCTGGAAAACAGCAAAATTTAACAAAACTGGTAAAAATGAGCAAAGTCAGTAAACAGGAAACAGATGTCAGGCAAACCCAAAATCGCTGCTTACGGTATTGGAAATCACTCCAAATGTCCATACAAAATTTCAAGTGACAGTAATTAGCAGTGTTGTTACATGTGTTAAAAATCGGTCAAAGACACAAAAATCTGAATATTGTTAAACAGGAAGTAGATGTCCGACAAACCTGAAAATAGGAGAAAACGTATGGGACAACTAATGGAGGCTGTATACAAAATTTCAGAACCCTGCAATTAGTAGTTTCTGAAAAAAGTGTTACGAACATTTTACCATTGACCCTATGGGAGAAAAATGACTAAGTCGTAAAAAAGGAAGATGTCCGACAAATCTGAAAATAGGAAAAAACGTTGGGGGACCCTATAGGAGGCTGCATACAAAATTTCAGAACCCTGTGATTAGTAGTTTCTGAGAAAAGGGTTACGAAAATTTTACCATTGACCCTAAGGGAGAAACAAGAGGCTCCCAGGAGCCTGAATCGCTCACCTGGCATCCAGTGAGTGATTAGCAAAAATCTCAATTTCAGATGGCGTAACAAATATTTATAGGTAGATCACAACATGCTTTATCATTTTTGCTACTGATCTGGCTTAATCGCTGTGACTCTCACATCAGTAAATGAATTTTCACCTATCTGAAAATAAGAGAAAACGTATGGTATCACTACTGGAGACTGCATACAAAATTTCAGAATCTTATGATTAGTAGTTTCTGAGAAAACTGTAACGAAAGTTTGTCCGCCTGCCCATCATTCACCATACTATAACCCGTTTTCACTTTCGTGAAATTCGGGTAAAAATGTCAATGACTAGTGTTTAGACATTTTTCTTGCCCTGGAAACAATCAAATTTCTCGTTGCATGTTTAATTTTGTCCCATGTATATTTTGCCAGAATAGGCTCCTTCCTAATAGCATTGAGGCAAGGCAATTGTCCTGGAGTTTTTCCTTGGCGTATGTAGTCTTTTAACTGCCTTTCGATTGCTTCCTTTTCTTGAGAGGACCATACATGTCTTTTTGGACCCACTGAAAGCAAAAATTTAAATCTTATCATACCTTTATAGTAACACACATCAATAATATACATGTTTCATAGACACAACTTTGGCTACCTATTGTAGCAATGTCCCCTAAAAATTTTAAACTTAAAAATCATAGGTTTTTAAATATTATCTTTGATGAATAATGCCTTAAACATGTATCAAAAACCTTGACTATATATATATACAATGCTTTTGATATGGATAAAAAGGCAAATAGCTTAAGGATTTATTAAATACCAGTAGCTTACATGAGATATATTGATTAAATTGTATGAATTATGTTTGTCATATGAACAGCATGCCAAGTCGGAAGTGCTTGAGTTATCGTTCATAAGCCTTAGTACGCTTCCCTACTATTAGTCTCCCCTCCCTGACTGCCTAGGTATAGAAAGGTATATGTATTACTGTATTAATGTAGGTAGGGAAAATATTTTCCCCCAACAGAGTATAATGAAAGAACCTAGTGAGCACGCTAAATCCCAAAGTATGGGTTGGATTTTGGAAACCCTATACATAGCATTGTCATCTTTTTCGAAATCCTATAAGGCCACAGTTAAAATATTTCAGTTTGCCCAAACCAGACCATGGTTCTCTAGATTGTGTAGATAGGGAGGCAAATACTTTTTTTTATTTTGATAAATTTCTAAGATACATTTGTATCATACATAATTTAATAAAACATGATATAGAAAAGAAGCAAAATGATACATGTAATTGTATTGACAGTAAATTTAGGAATGATGCCGAGTGAAGCAAGCCTTGAAAAAAAATATTGGAAGATATTCGCTACAAAAATCATGAAACAGAAACATGGCAAAAAAAGCATTTAGTTTGAGATTATCTTTTTTAAATAAGTAAATCTGCCAAAACATCAATAAAAAGAATTTGATAGGAGCCATATATTTTGGTAAGTAGGGTTTGGGCAAACAAACAATATTTTTATTTTGGCCCAAATACCTAGAATATCAATTTTCGTTAAAATCTGTGAAAATTGAAGAATCCGCTAAGAATGGCTGCCATATTAGGCTTAAAAAAATAAATTGTTTTGTTCTGGTTTCATGTCTGAAAAAATTAGGTAGGGTAGGCATTTTAATTCTTTATTTTACATTTTTTTTACATAGGCTTTATGGGGAAAATGTTTTGACTTTAACAGTGCTTGTCAAAAAATGCTATAAAAAAATTAGGTTTCACCCTCAAAGTTACATGTAGGTAGGGTAGGGAAACCAGAACCAAACCATTTATTTTTTTAGGCCTAATAGGTGGCTATTTTGAAATTTTCAAACGTGAACATCATCTTGCCTTGTTCACCATCCCATAAATACACTGTACACCAATTTTCGTCAAAATCTGTACACGTTGAAAAATCAGCTAAATATAGTGGCCATCTTGGCAGCCATTTTGAAATTTTCAAAAATAAACTGTGAAATAAAGACTGCCCAAAAATTTGAATTTCACATTTTACAGTACTAATATATCTCTACTACATATGTATCATACTTGTAACCAAGTTTCATCAAATTTGGTCCAGTACTTTCTGAGATTCAGATATAAGCATTCATATGTCGCAATGGGGTACCCCTCTTAGAACAGCGCCATATTTTGAACAATCTGAACGATAGAATTGTTCCAGACAGTAGAGAACATGTGTGTAAAGTTTCGTAAAAATCGGCCCAGTGGTCTTTGACAAGTTATTATTTGAAAAAGTTTACAGACGACAGACGAGGACAAAGCCAAGTGATACTTAATAGCCAGGTGTCAGAGCTAAAAAGTAAGGACCCTAAACTTTCTTTAGGACTTCAACTGTGACATTCTTTTCACAAGTGGTCATGATGAAATTGATTTTTGTCTGTATTTACTTACAGCACATTTTCCTCTCGAGAGTGCAGACATCTCTGGAGTCAGCTCTTGACATCTCTTGACAAAAGCACTTCTTAAATCTACAAGAAAAAAACAAGTCATAAATCTGAGATTGCAAGCAGATTTCAAAAGGTCTCCAAAACAAAACAAAACAGTCCCTCTTGCAGCATCAATTTGTGTTTAAATCAACTGCCTATTAATTTATCCATGGCAGTGTTTTTGAAATTCGTTGGACTTGCCGGTCCTGAGGGCAAAAATCTATAAGGACTGGCAAAAATTTCTAGAATGCCAGTCCTATGTCCCGCAAAAAAATATTTCTTTCTGTTTATCCCAAAAGGTTCGGTCTGGTAACAAAATTCTTGGGTCCAGCAAAAATTTTCATTGTGCGGGGTCTATGTCTGGAAGCTTAAAGATAAATTTCAATAAGTCTGCCATGTGATATTTAGGTTAGCGTTTTTCAATTTTAATCCATCGAAAATAGACTTATCGTTGTAAAATCTTCTTCTAACAGCAGTGTTTGAAAAGAGCGGTGTCCCACTCATCAATAGCGACTACTTTTTCTTGCGGTATTTATATACATTGTATAAATCAAGTCATTGCTTGGTCATTTTTTTTTTGGTACTTACATTAAAATTTGCACATGCTCGTTTTTATACGGGCGCAGCCCGCTTAAGTACTGTAATTCTGTCAAAAATAAAAATTGGTTCAGTATGACTATGGCTTCATTTCTAGTCTGGTCGCCGCCATTTTGTTTGTTGTAGATAGAGGTGCGTCTTTTTACCACAGGCCACCTCATGGGTTTACCTGGCTTTTTTGGGAAAAAGGACCCTGGGAGAAAATTGGGATTTTTGTATCGGCATTTGCATGAAATTGGGAAAAAACAACACAATTGGGAAAATAAACATTTGGTGTGGTTTCCACCATTGAAGACTTTGTGGGGACCCATAATTTGGCATAAATGCTTTATTATACTCTGTATGTTTGATGTATTGTTCTATTTAAGACATTTCCCCATATCCCTTCTTTTTTTATTAGTTAATAATTTTATTTTTCTGTTCTTTAGGTTTCTGATTCCACTAAGGCCCTTTTTTAATAACTTGGTTTACAGAATTTTTTCTGAAAAAAAAAAATAATGAAATTATTCCAGCTGCTTACATCACTCCTAGATTGCCTGATAACCATTCAAATCGAAGTGCAGGTGATAAGGTTTACTCCCAATGCACTGGAAAGTACTAGTGTTCCATTTAATCACTAGAACCAACAAGTTATCTGGAAATTTTACCCAATTTATCACCTTCGTCAACTTTTGGTCGCCATCCCTTGAAAAGAGAAGGGTACTGACAGAGCAGGGGAGGGAAACAGCCCGAAACACATATTCTCGGAACTTCTCTGATTTTTTTATTGACAAATGAAAAATTCTGTACGGCGAAAATAAAACTTCGATAGAAAACGAGATGGAACGCCATTAAAATTCGAACAGGCATCCGCTGGTCTGCATCTTTAGAATATTTTTAATAGATTGGGAAACGGCATCATTGGGAATTTTAGCAGTAGAAATTGGAAAAAAATAGACTATTTCTCATTGGGAAAGGGTCCGAATAACGGACCCTACGAGATCCTAGATAAATCCATGCACCTAGAATATTTACTTGCGCCCGTTCAAGGCAATTGCCTATTTCATATTAGTAAACATTGGCAGGCTTTTGATACTGATATCATGGGTATACATCTGGCTTCCTTTGCTAATGGGCAACAGTGAAACAAAGCATAACCCTTTTGCTTTCATTTCGTGGCTGTTGTGTTTCACTCTTACAAATATTCATCTTCATCATTTATCATGTTTATAGGTGCTACATCTGAGAAATTTTCTTTTGTGTTTATCAACTGAAGTATATACATGTAACATAGTATTTGTCTTTAAAACAAGAGGCCCCTAAGGGCCTGAAGCGCTCACCTGGGATCCAAGTAAATGAAGGGAAATTCTCTTCAAATGATAAGATGTTCCTATTAGCATATTGTCACTAAAGAACTTTTAGTTTAGTTCTGTAGTTTTTGAAATATAAGCGTACTACAGCCGTTCAAATAACGGTTTCAGGTTTCGGTTTTAGTTTTTTGTGTGTTATTGTTTTTAGTTTTTGGTTGTTTCTTGTCTGTTCGTGTCTTGTTTCAAGGATTTGTAAACGTCCAAGGATTTCGAGTTTGGAATATGGATACAACTTTGGTTACAATGTACCTTCATTTTACTTTCAGGAAACGGCGACCATTTTGATATGGCGGCCATTTTGAAAAATTTGAAACAATAGAATTGTTACCAATACCCTATAAAACAATTGGGTAAAGTTTGGTTAAAATCGGTCAATAGTTTGGGAGAAGCTAAAGTTTTAAAATTTTGTCGAATTTCGGTCATTTTTCCAATATTTTTCAAAATGGCCGCAAATCGCTTCCAACTGATTTTGATTTTTTACCATAAATTAATAGTACTAATTAGTCTCTACAAACATACCAAGTTTCAACAAATTTGGTTCTGTAGTTTTTGAGATATAAGCATTCAAATGCGGTTTCGGGGTATCCCTCTTTGAACGGCGGCCATTTTGAAAAATTTGAAACGATAGAATTGTAGCCAATACCCTATAGAACAATTGTGTAAAGTTTGGTTGGAATCAGTGCAGAAGTTAAGAACGAGTTAACATTTGAAAGGTTTACAGACAACGCCAAGTGATGCCAATACCTCACATGGCCTTTGGCCAGGTGAGCTAAAAAAAATATTTTCCTTACCTACAGACCCATGAGTTGCAGTCATGAGTCGGAAACAGCAAACAAACAATATTTTAATTATGGCCTGATATACCAGTGATTCCAAAGGTCTTTTGGCTATTTCTGGACCGAATCTGTATTTTTCTACTTTTTGATATTATTTAAATAATATGAAAAAGGCAATTGCCTTGAACGGGCGCAAGTAAATATTCGGGGGAATATATCATTGAGAGGCTCCCAAGGAAACGGCGCAAAGATATTGAAGAGGCATGCGCACCTTAGAAATTTTAGTAACTTTAGTAATTTTACACATAATATACGGAAATCATATGGGTTGGGTCATTTTACGCTCAACATTTATTAGGCGTAAAAAGACCCAACCCATGTCATTTCTGCAAAATATTCGTAACTATTGAAGTTATTGCTTAGATAAAGTTTCTGAATTTTTTACTGAAATTTTTACTTTACATTTGCCATTGCCTGACAACCTTTGGAATCACTGATATACTCATTTTTCAAATGTTACAATATAACTCTGAAAAATGCTCTATCAACAGGGTTCTCGGGGACGCGCCGTGCGTCCAGGACGCATCAATCATCATTTTGGACTCCCAATGTTTGTTTGTGTGCGTCGTGGGGACTCTTGAATAATCCTCAACACTAACAAGTGATAATTGCTATCATGTGAGGACTATGACCCTGTACCAAGTCTTAAAAACTTCATGATCCGAGGCTAAACGTAGAGTCAAATAAAATTGCATTTTGACATACACAAAATGTTTCTGTAGATAATGTTTTACATAAATTAAATATGATTATATAAATTGTTTTTTTTTATAAGTACATGTATTGTACAGTAGCTACAAAAGGCCATTAAAATTACTTTGTATTCATTGTCTTTAGAAGAGATATGGAATTATATGTCATTACAAATAAACATGCATATGTTATGTACTAGGGAGTGTAACGATACCACTTCCAAATAAAAAAAATGTAAAAAGGACCAATAGAGCTACGATCCGCAGCTATGCACTACTAGTTTCATGAAAAATAAGAAATGCTAAAAAAAATTATGACGAGAATCGTTTCTGTAAAATGGCCAGATCTACGTGCCGGCCAGTACTCATTTACCCGTGATTAGACTACGGTGTGCCTATTTTCATATTATTTACCGACATATTGTGGATCCCTACCTGATTTCAAACTAATTTCAACATATTCGTTCCTGAAATATTTTATCTGATGGATGCCGCCATTTTACAAATTTATTTCCATTGCGCATGCGTCATTTTTTTTCCATTGCAAGGTGTGTGTCGTTCTGTTGCGGCTATCGGAGTGGGTGTCAGAAAATTCTGATACACACCAGCATCCTACACAAATTAAGATTTAAGCAGATTTGGATAGAAATGATCAAAAGTTAATAAATCTGCTGGTTAGGAATGTCACTACGTGTGTAAACGTAGTGGGATCCGAAAACGTAGTGGGATACAACGTGTGTAATCATACTTTAGTAGTGACATTCAGGTACACACAAACGCACGTAGGTGTGTGTGTGTGTGTGTGTTTTATGTTGTTATGTGGTTTGTTTTGTTGTGATGATTTTTTGTCTGCCGGTTTTGTCTTTGTCTTTACGGTTTCATGATACTGATTACCCCTTTGGTACACCTTTGCTTCCTTGCTTGCTTCTACTATATGATTATGAAGGGCACAGAACAGTAAAACCAAAAAAATACCACACTGGTGAACCAAATTATTTACTAAGATGATCAACCTATGTCTTGGGTAGGAAAAATCTTAAAATACTTATGAAGTAGTAAATCAAATTCCACCCATCACTTGGAAATCACTATGAGTCTGTTATGTATATGTCCTTACAGAAAGACGGGACCCGATGATTGGAAATTGAAAGGTTCTTAACCTTAATGGCAGGAAATTTCTATTAAAAGCAAATAATTGCAATAATACTTGTCATAATTTGATTCAGTGGTTCTTGATAGAGCAATATGCAAGCGACTAGCATCGAACTAATTTCTTTCAAATTATATTACCAACAGGACCTCGTGGTGATATTTTGTTTCAGTTGAATGATGCGCTAACTTGGGGACAGCCTGGGTTGAAGAAACCCAAGGGGTCTGCCAGCAGTTTGGTCTTCTTGCAGATGAAGTCCCCTCTGACTAAGGTGGCACCACCATCTAGTGCCACTCCAAGATTTCAGACTAGCATGACATCTGGATCACTTACCTGTAGTGAGCCGGAGGAAGGCCAACTATTGTGTCCGAGGTAGGTCACGATATCAGCATCTCAGTTGGCCTCATGGAAACTTTGGAGGCCGACAGCATGAGTACTCTCCCTCATAGAATAGATGTGGCTTGAAAATTTATCACTAACTGTGACATTTCTTCTTTTAAAGATCAAAAGAATGTGGTGGACTATAAATTGTAAATCAGAAAAAAAGTAAATTTTGTTTGTCAAAAAATAACCTCAAACAAGCAAACACTTTTTTTGGCCTTTTATAAAATCCATATATTTTTGAAAATAAATATATGCATGTACAACAAACTCTAAAGCACTGTGTTCAGACTTCTTTACAATCAGAACAATACCATTTGCTTTTTCACATGACTGAAGTGAAATCTGGGTCATTTTAACACATTTAAAGTGATACCAACGGTTACATTTGTCTAATGCTGCCCGAAATACCAACTTGTGCCACACTCTTTTTACAAATTTGTGTTTTCAGTTTCTCACTTGTGAACTCAAGCCCACAAAGCGACTGGGATGTGTGCCCCAGGTGTCTGAATGGGGCAGCCCTGACAACGAGAGATGCGGGGTCGTCAGGCGATAATGCGGAAAACCTGACGCAAACCATAGTGGTGCACCGTGTTGGGAAAAATGTCATGTTCCTCGTACGTTAAAGAACCCTGCTGCAGGTCTCGTTAAGAGTAGGACCCGTAGGATCCCCATGCAGGAGGCAAAATTTCCCGTCCCTTCCCATTACTCCCTTTTCCAGCGGCAGTCAAAACTCTCCTACCCGATTGGCCTTATGTCCCCTTTTCCTCCACTTCATCATCATTTCATTTATTGTATCACCACTATCATGTCCATTTCCCAGAAATAGCCGAAATCGTGCTGCTTGGGAGTAAAGCAATAACTAACTAACCATGTAATGAATATAAAATTGGTGAACATTAATTAATAACTTATTGACATATAACAAGTTTACATTGAATTTTATTGGAAATATGAAAAAAAATCACACCATTTTCTTTTTGACATTTCAGTTTCAACCTGACCATAATATTTGTGATATTCCTTGGGATTCTGACGTCGGGTCAGTGCTCAGCCCACAGAGCGACCAAGTGTGTACCCTAGGTGGCTGAATAGGAAGGCCCTCGTCCGCGGGGGTTGTCAGGTCTATAATACGGAAACCCTGACCGCCGACCATAGTGGGCCAACGTGTGTGGAGAGTGCCACGCTTCATGCACGTAAAAGACCCCTTTGTGGACCGCCAAGTAGTGCACCACATAGGCTAAATTTTCCGCCCCTACCCACCTCTCCCCTTTTCCTGTGGTTCTTCAAAATTTACCGTTCCTTTGTTTCCCACCCCATCCCCATATTCCATTTATCATCATCATTTCATGTTCATTCTATCACCCTTTTCATGTTCATCGCCTGTAAATAACCTTTATAACGTTGCACGGGCGTAAAACACCAACTCACTCACTCACTTACTCGTGTCGCCGACGGGTACCTCTTGATCATAATGCAAGACACATGTGTTAAAGTTGTTGAAGATCACAAGAGTTTCAAACTTCGTAAATACTAATCGTTGAGTTCTATATTGGTAATCTGGGGAATTGAATTAAAGTTCATGGATCACAAATAAACTCAAAATTGTTTCTCTTCAAAATTATATTCTAGTGCCATTTTGGCAAGCAGACTACACACACTTCATCTGAATCTAATTTATGTTCGTCCCGTTTCTGCACTTTCCTAAACCAGAACTTCATCGATTTCATCAAGATCAGCAAAATAATGTTCAAATTTGAGATTATTTAATTAATTCAAGAATTTTGTCTCTATAATTTGTTGTATCTCTGTTCTTAATAACCAAATGTTATCAAGATTATTGAGATCAAAATATATATGCAAAAATGATTATAAAGTTTCTTAATTTGTCTCGGAAGTGCACAACAAAACTGTTGTGCTAAATCCCGTGTTTTTGATATGGAAGGTGCTCTGACGTCCCATGGCTACAGCTTGCTGGAAAAATGCCGAGGACGTCCGAGCAATCTCGGACTACCCTCATGTTGAGAATTGTAGGGAGGGTAACATCGTAACAAACATTCATAATATTGACATTGTTTTCCATTGTGGTATTTTGATTGCCACGTGTTCATGCACATGTAAATATAGGTAAAATTGGTATATTTATTCCACTTTTCAAAACATTTGTATCATCTTCCCTCCAAAATCGTTTATGTACCAAGACATGTGTATGTAAGAACTGAAACAGACAGTGACTTAACACCCTGATAGTGGTACACCACTCTTAGAGACATAACAAATATCTTTTTTGCGGATAAAGATTTTTTTGCACATCGATACAATTTATTTCCTGGCAGTCTATACATTTATGTTGATTCCTTGTATAATTGTGTATAGACTGAAGTGTGACCTATTTTGTAATGATGTTCGACAAATAAGCATTATACCACTGTAGAACTGTATGTGCTTCATCGACAACAAACAGCTCCACGTCTTTGTAAGACCTTGTAAGCCTCTGATGTCAACATCTGTCTCCATTTATCTACTGCTAGTATGGATTCAAGTGATGTGAAGAGAAACTGGTATTCCCCATTTAAAATTCCTCCATCGTCTTTCTCTTTCCCAATGTAAGTTACCTTGAATCCCAACGAATTTAGATGTTCAGACTGTTCTTTCATTATTGAAACAAGGAGTGAAACAACTAGCACCTTGCATCAAAGGAAATGCTTCTTAGCACACACTCTTTCCACCTCCAGTTTGAATAGACAACTAAACATCCTTTCTGTGTGTCAGTAACGCATTAAGAGGCTTCAAGAGTTTCTTTCTGAAAGTTTTTGAGGGAACTTATGCCAAATCTATCGTATTTTTCATCGTAATCCATATTTGTTTCGTTCTAAATTGTGACCAAAGTACTATATGAAAGGTATCATTTGATTGGCCGCCAGTAGTTCCTTAACGGAAGTAGTAAGGAACCAATAGTAAAGGTTCGTTATTTATATATGAATATTCATGAAAAAGAGATAATTTGTATCAATGAACCCACGGGTGGTGAGAGGTAGCGTAGCAAGAGCGTGACCAACCGTGGGTTTCCGACGATGATAGAAACAAATCTTACTCTAACAAGTCAGATTCATTCTGACCTGTAGAAGTTAGAATTGGATCTGAATCTACATAGTAAGAAACCAAAATAGAATATTGATGGTACGAGAGGAAAAATCTTGAATATCCTCGATTCTCTGAAAAAATTAAAACAAAATGACAATCATTCACATCGAATTGTATCTGTAATCTCATTTCGACAGTTTCTTTCTGTTTCCACGCTAAACAGAGCTCTGATGTTGTAGAATCTTCAAAATTATCAGGTGTTGGTACTGCCATGTTGACGCTGTAATGTTAGGATGGCTTGTAATATGATACACATTCGCGCTATAATCATTCTCGGAAGCCAAGCTGTTCTTCTCTCGCCTACTCGTTCATCACGCATGAAATACTTCGTTTTTGACAGTTTTGTATCGACTTTACATTTTTCTAATGCGATTTAAACATGTTTCTATATTTAAATGATATCCAGTTCAAGATCCTGAATTTCATACCAGATGAATGAGTGAGAGAAGAACCCCTGGGTTTCCGAGGATGGCGAAAATAGGATGCCGGATGTTTACTTATCTTTTTATTCCGAGTTTTCTAGATGTTAAAACAACAGTGTCGAATGTCTGTTGTTTCAATGCGCTCGCATGACCAAAGAAATTATGGTTGGAATTTATGAACACAAAGAATACAAAAATATATTTTAAGAATGACTTAAAAGTGTCCGTCGTGTTTTGTTTTCATGGCATGAACATGAAAGCTTCTTATACGACACATTTATTAGATAAAGGTAATAACAAAACTACCGAACTTGAATGATCAATCTCATAGTCCAGAGAAATGACAAAAAACGAATCAGTCATACCGGAGAACTGGTGGATCGCAATGGTCCTGACTTGGTACAGGCATTTCAAACGAAATGGTGGGTTAAACCAGGTTTTATGGCGCCAAACCTCCCTCTTCCATTGCGATCTTAGGATCCGGTAATGACCATAGAACACAACATAGTTGTGAGACACAATAGGGATATTGAGGTGATCATCTCAGTACAGCAGACCAGTCAAACACTAATTAAAACAATAAACTATCATATCTTTTAACTCAATTTTGAACTTTTCTACTAGTGGCTGATAACGAAGAAAGAATTTTTTTAGTGATCGTATGAGACGTATTTTCTTATAGCCCTGCTTCAAAAGTCGGTCACGAAGTCGGTCAAGAATCATTCTTCATGTCCAAACGTTTAAATTCAATGCAATATTGAAAATGGTCCACAACAAACATACAGAAAAATGAGAGCCGGTGGTGTAGTGGTTAACGCATCGGGCTACTAACACCAAGGTTCGTGGTTCGATCCTCGTCCATTTCATGAAAATTTCATGAACCAATTTTCCGACTCTCTCTTGACACCATTTGCGAGGATGGTCTTAAGGAACGATGCTAGTCCTTCGGAAGGGACGAAAAAGGTTGTCCCGTGTATGTGGAGAGCAATACCCAATGCACGTTAAAGACCCCCGTATAGAATTCGATAAGAGTAGGCTCAATGGGAACGCTGACCATAATGGGCCAACGTGTGTGGAGAGTGTCACGCTTCATGCACGTAAAAGACCCATTTGTGGACCGCCAAGTAGGGCACCACATAGGCAAAATTTTCTGGTTATACCCACCTCTCCCCTTTTTCTGTGGTTCTTCAAAATTTACCGGTCCTTTGTTTCCCACCTCGCCCCCATCTTTCATGTATCATCATCAATTCATGCTTTTCATGTTCATCTCCCGTGAATAACCTATATAGCGTTGCACGGGCGTAAAACAGCAACTCACTCACTCAGTTAAATGTTGCAACCGAAAGCTGAATCTTAATATCATTAAATTTATTCCCAACATTTATATTGAAGAAAATGTACTAAAAATGACAATAAATGCAATTCAATATATGTACTAGCCATTTATAACAAGTTGTATTATTTTTTGGAGCTAAAATGATATTAATAAAGTAAGCAAAATTTTATTTGTATAAAACAATGTATTTTCAGGGAAAATCAGTTGATGAATGGTTAACTGTGTTTATCTTTTGTTTGTATAAATGCATAACTAAATTTTGAGCCAATTATATGTACAGATTAAAAGATTTTTTTTATCTAATCTATATCTTACAATCAGCATTCCTAATTTACAAACCATATGTTTTTTGTCAATATCCATAGCATCGTTTAATAACTTCATGTTGAACAACTGATTATCGTCAGAGCATGTATTCCACATGATGACCCATCATCTTAAATGGGGTGCTTCAACTCCATATTAAGGGTCCATGATCCCAGTCCATTCTCTTTAGCAGAAGCACTAAAACATTTAAATCGACACGTCAAGTAGTATAATTAATTTATACCATTTCAACATATATCAAAGAAAAAATCAAAATATTGTCTAAACAATAATCTTGCAGATTATATTGTTCATTTTTTAATAGTTTTAGTATTGGATTGATGTTAGAAATTCATCGACTCTTGTTTTATGATCTTTGATACAGAAATACTATAGCACATTAACACAATCTGATCATGAAAATCATGCAAGCAACTGTTGATAAACATTAGATTTTATGATAACTATATATATATAACGGTGCTCTATCACATATAATAGTAATTACTGGTAAATAATTGGGAAAAAATGAAAATGTGAATACATTAAATCACTGTTTGGAATAAATAAAAGAAAGCAAAAAAGTAAGTTGTTTAAAATGTTCAGTGTTGTTTCTTAAAGTCATCACGAAAAAAAACAATTCAGGTATTGTCAGTTCCTTTATGAGTAAAAAGAATGCATACTTACTCGAAGTTTTGAAAATAAGACCTTATTTTTTTATTGGTCTGGTCGTTCAAAGGATCCATTAATATTATAGATCTGCTTCTTGTATCCAGAATCTGCAATCGTCATGAACATTCATAAGACCCTTTTTTCATCACTTTTGAAAATTAAAAATTATACACCTTTACAGAAACAAACCGAATTTAAAATAAATTAAAAAAAAACATTAATTATACTATTTATTAGTATTGATAAATGTGAGGCTTACAAATGAATAACAATATGTTTACAATTTATTGTGAAACTTTATATATGCTCCTGTTATGATTTCGGGATGGAGAGAATTCTGGACCCATTAAGGATCTGGGGAACAAATTTACAGAATTAGTACTGTCATTATACATGTAGAAGAAGCATTACACAATGTGGATCTGAATAGTTGCGTTTTGAATATACACCATGGTACTGTTCAGGAAAGAACGAAAGGTAACCAGATCACATCAATCACAGGAATGTAGTGGACTGAGGGTCGTGTTATGGTATCTACAGATTTGAAATATATAGTGCGCCATTGGTTTGTAACATTTCCCGTCTTTTCTAATGTAATTGTGACGTTACTCTTGTATAGGCAGCGTAGCCATCTTTTTAACGTTTACCGAATAAATACAACGCGAACGCACAAGGTACTTCCTTTGAGTTAAGTTTCATCAAAATCAATCAAGCAGTCTAGGAGAGGTTTCCCTAACAAGGTACATGTATTTGGACATACAGACTGACAAGGTGATTCCTATATAGCCCATAACTTTGCTTGTGGGCACATAATCAATGAATAAGTACATACTTAGTAATTTAACTGACTTGAAAAACTCAACATCATAGATGTTAAGGCTGGATATTGTACCCAACACCTCTAAGCCTGCATCATGCTTTTGGAAAATGAAATCAACTAGTTCTGATTTTAAAAAAAATATAAATACATTAATATAATTTTATGATTAATGTGTCATTGCCAAAGCTATTTTTAATTCTGTTGCTTTAAGTGGCAAACTTCTAAAGACACAATCCAAATTGATTTTTTTTACATTGGGAAAACCCCATACTTCACAGCAATTGGAAAAATGGTCCTTACATAAAAATACTACAACTAAATTAATTTAAAATTACTGCTAATACAAATATATAGATAAGGTGCATATCAACGCGACAACAATTTACAGTCACAAATAATTTGTGGAAACAGATGAAAAATATTTGGTAAATCAAACACTTTTTATCCGTTTCTAATGCTTGTACAAATATCTAAACTTCTATATAATGCTACAGTGTCATTCCGAAGTAGCGATTTCACATCTTTATCAACCAGTTGATGCCCCTTACAACAGTTTATAAATTGTGGGGGTTGGCAAGGTTATGACCACCATTGTTTTTCTATGTTTTCCCAGGCTGGGCAATACCCTAAATTTTCACTGATCATGCTGATTGTCATAATTGTTTGACACACCAACCCCAGTGTTAACTGCCCCATTGTATCCTTCTTGTCGATGGATGCATGGCTCGTCTTCCTCCACGGGGAGGTACTGGTAGGAATTCTGGAGGTCTTACAGCACAATGCCATGATTACTGAATTCATATTCAAGCCTTCGGGAAAACAACATATCCCCTTGGGATTACAATTCGGGATATTCCCCTCTATTAACGGCCACAATTGTATCTATATTTTTCTATACTCTTCATACTTATTCCCCCGTGCGGGAACCGGGTGTGAAAAGAATAGTCATGCAGCCGCCCGTAAAGCTTGTCGTATGAGGCGTCTAAACGGGTCAACATGTTTGCCGTGTGTTGTGACCTGTGTCGGGGGAGAACAGGATCCTGGTCCACGTATGTGGGCTTTGGCCCTTACTTCTTCTAGACAGGCGGTCTGATCAATCGGCTGGTCACGCCAAGCCCTGTGGCTCATGGGTCAATCGAGTGGATGTCATTCTGGAGGGTTGTATCGCCAGGTAACCCCTGACACGATGCTTGTCTCCATTAAAGAATACTAGTACTCTGTGCGAGTATACTGTCCTTGTAGCCCTGATGCGTTCAACTGGAGCCCCGTTGAGCAACCGCATCGCCCTTGTTGGCGCTCCGTGGTGGGCGGAGAGCAAAGCAGTGAATCTTTTTCTCTCATCATGGGTTCCCCCCCCCCCAAAAAAAAACAAGGTCAAGCGAAACGTTTAAAAGAAATATTTTTTGTAGTGATGATGACGAGCAGGACGCACCAACTCCATCTAAGCGTCAAAATACAACAAATGATAGTTGGCCAAAGTTTATTGTGCTTTCAAGCAAAGATGCAACTCGCCCTTTGACAAAAGTGATGTTTCCAAGGTTACGAAACTCCGATCCGATAACCTCTTTGTGGAGTGTGCAAAACAACAACAAGCCAAAATATTTTGACAATATCGTCCATTTTAAAAATTCCAGTTTCCGCTGAAGCTCATCGATCACTGAATCGTTCGCAGGGTATCATTCGAGATAGAGATCGGCTCTGAACTGTTATCACAGGGTGTCACTCAAGTCAAAAGATTCACCAAAAAAGAAGACAACAAAATTATCAAATTAAATACTTATCTTCTTACTTTTAATTCAGCTGTTCCACCAAGTCATTTAAATCTAGGCTATTTCAGAGTGTCTGTAGACATCTTTGTTCCTAATCCTCTTCGCTGTTTCAAATGTCAACGTGCTACATGCAATGGAAGGGAAAGGTGTGTTAAGTTTGCTCAGGAAGGCCACTCGGATTTCAACTGTGCCAACGATCCTAAGTGTGTAAACTGTAGCGCTGACCACCTTTCATCATCCAAACAATGCCCAATCCTTTTAAGTGAAAAACAAATTCAAAAAATTAAAGCTGAAAAAAAACATGATACCAAGAAGCACGTCGTCAAGTCTCTATCTTGAATGAAACAACACCATCCAGGTCGTACGCTGAAGCTGCCTAAACCTATAGGACATTTGGTTACCAAACCATGTATACTTGGCCTGAGGGTGAAATTAAGCCCCGTACATGCAATATCAATGGATGGTTGTTTGGTACCGACTGTTTTGACAATGAAACCCAAAAAGGTTTTGTCAAATACAGCAAGAAACCATGGAAAGAGTTGTATGATTCTCAACCTCCTCCACGAAAGTCCACAGTAGGTCCAAATAACGATTCGGTGGTCGATGAAAAATTGTTCTATACACCTCGTCAGTCATCTTGGGCCGGTTTTGAAGCTCCAGCCAGAGTTTCCAACCCTAAGCCCTCTTCAACTTCAAAAACTTCTTCATCCCAGAAGAAACAGTCTTCCTCAAGATCATCGTCCGCTTCTCAAACTTCAAATAGACATCAGCGATCCTCACAGCCGGATAGACGACAGAACTCGTCACAGCAGACGTCACCATCAAAATCTCGATCCAAGAAAGCCGAACGAAATGCAATCTTTATGCACAATCGTTTTGGCGATCTTGCTGACGACATGGAGTCGGATATGGATCTTTCGGAAACACCGATCGAGCGTTCACAGAGCCAGTCTCCACAAAGACGTAGGCGATCTCTCGGTAGACTTTCCGATCCTAATCAGACTCCTAAATGAGTACCATCATTCAATGGAATGGTCGAGGCCTCAAGGCCAATTTTCTTGAATGACATCTGTTAGTGCAGTCTTTAGATCCAACTGTCTTTTGTCTTCAGGAAACTGACACGATTTCCTAGAAGGGCTTCTCTATGTATAGCAAATTTTCTAATACCGAGCGAGCTGCTGGCGGATCTTCCATTTAAGTAAAGGATCGCATTCTCCATAGTTCGATTCCTTTAACTACCGATCTGCAAGCAGTTGCCGTGAGAGTTTCATTACATCAAACGTCCCGGGTGGCGAATAGGCCCGCAGCAGAGCCTAGCTTGTCGTAAGAGGCGACTAAGGGTCTTGGGATTCTGACGTCGGGTCAGTGCTCAGCCCGTCCCGTGCGGGGCCCGGGTGGCGAATAGGCCCGCAGCAGAGCCTAGCTTGTCGTAAGAGGCGACTAAGGGTCTTGGGATTCTGACGTCGGGTCAGTGCTCAGCCCACAGAGCGACCAAGTGTGTACCCTAGGTGGCAGAATAGGGTAGCCCTCGTCCGCAGGGGTTGTCAGGTCTATAATACGGAAACCCTGACCGCCGACCATAGTGGGCCAACGTGTGTGGAGAGTGCCACGCTTCATGCACGTAAAAGACCCCTTTGTGGACCGCCAAGTAGTGCACCACATAGGCTAAATTTTCCGCCCCTACCCACCTCTCCCCTTTTCCTGTGGTTCTTCTAAATTTTCCGTCCCTGTGTCTTCCACTCCATCCCATATTTCATTTATCATCATCATTTCATGTTCATTTTATCATCCTTTTCATGTTCATCGCCTGTAAATAACCTATATAGCGTTGCACGGGCGTTAAACACCAACTCACTCACTCACTCACTCAGTGCTCAGCCCACAGAGCGACCAAGTGTGTACCCTAGGTGGCTGAATAGGGTAGCCCTCGTCCGCGGGGGTTGTCCGGTCTATAATACGGAAACCCTGACCGCCGACCAAAGTCGGCCAACATGTGTGAAGAGTGCCACGCTTCATGCACGTAAAAGACCCCTTTGTGGACCGCCAAGTAGTGCACCGCATACGCTAAATTTTCCGTCCCTACCCATCTCTTCCATTTTCCTGTGGTTCTTCAAAATTTACCGGTCCTTTGTTTCCCACCCACCCCATTATTCATTTATCATCATCATTTCATGTTCATTTTATCATCCTTTTCATGTTCATCGCCTGTAAATAACCTATATAGCGTTGCACGGGCGTTAAACACCAACTCACTCACTCATTACATCAAACAATAACTCTATGTTCAGTTAATATACCACCAAATGATAATTTAACTTAAGCGCAACTTCAAAATTTAACAGATTAGCTTCCTGCTCCATACATGCTAATTGGGGACTTCAATGCCCACAATCCATTATAAGACAGTGTTACTTTAAATGATAAGGGTAAAAAGATTGAGGATTTTTTTTATCCAAAGAATCTCTTTGCATTTTTAATGATGGTTTGTCTACATTTTTACATTCTGGCAATGGAACCTATTCATCAATTGATCTCTCAATTTGTGATCCTTCTATTTTATAAAACTTCTCGTGGCAAGTCCATGACGATCTCTGTGGAAGTGATCACTTTCATATAATTTTAAAAGATCTCTTTGGTGAACCTGAACAAAGAATTCCTCGCTATAAGCTAGAGAGGCCCGATTGGCAAACATTTTCTATACTGTTCGGAAAAATTAAGACCAGAACTTTTTGATCATGACCAAGAACCAATTACAACATTAAATCAAACTCTTATCTCCATAGCAGATGACGGGTTCCGGGTGGCGAATAGCCTCGCAGTAGCGCTAAGCTTGTCGGTAAAAGTCCACTAAAGAGCGCTCAGAAAACTGACATCGGGTCAGGCCGCTTTGCCCACAAAGCGACTGGGATGTGTGCCCCAGGTGGTTGAATGGGGCAGCCCTGACATCGAGAGATGCGGGGTCGTCAGGCAATAATGCGGAAAACCTGACCGCAAACCATAGTGGTGCACCGTGTTGGAAAAAATGTCACGTTCCTCGCACGTTAAAGAACCCTGCTGCAGGTCTCGGTAAGAGTAGGACCCGTAGGATCTACATGCAGTAGGCTAAATTTCCCGTCCCTACCCATCACTCCTTTTTCCAGTGGCAGTCAAAACTCACCTACCCAATCGGCCTTGTCCCCATTTCCTCCACTTCATCAACATTTCATGTTCATTGTATCACCACTTTCATGTTCATCTCCCGGATATAGCCGAAATCGTGCTGCGTGGGAGTAAAACAATAACTAACTAACTAACTAACCATAGCAGATGAAACCATTCCTAAGACCTCGGCAACTCCTAAAAAACTGAGTGTGGCAAGGCTATCGACGATAGAAATAAGGCTCAAAAACTATTCGACAAACATCAAACAAAAGAAAATATGAGTAATTTTAGAATTTTTTGGGCGAAGGCTAGACGAACTTGTCGACAATCCAGAAGAACATCCTGGAATAAAATTGTATCTGGTTTAACTTCACGCACTCCCAAATTTTATACAAAAATTAAAAATCCTCAGTTAAACATCTGAACGTTGGCAAGTCCACTTGAACATCTGAAAAGGACATTGCCAACAAACTAGCTGATACCCGCACGGATATATCCGGTCCAGGATAAATAAATGTGTCTAAATAAAGACAAAATGGCTTTCATTTTCCGTTTTTATACGACCGCAAAATTTTTGCGATCGTATAATGGTATGGCGATGTCGTCGTTGTCGTCGTCGTCTGGGGACATTTGGTTTCCGTGCGATAACTTCAGTAAATATTGACCGATTGTTATGAAATTTTTATATGATGTTTGTAACCACTAGAGGAAGGTTCCTATTGAATTTGGGGTTGGTGGCCCTTACCGTTTTGGAAAAAAGGGCCAAAAGGGGCTAAAACGGGTGTATTGACAAAACTGTTGTAGAATGTTTATTATTCATTTGATTTTTAAAATTCTTTTTTATTGAATTCCTTATTAAATTCTGTCAACAAAATGTGTCAATGGTTTTGATGTATATTGAACCCTTACATTGCTACAGGGGGCCAAAGACGGGCCACACCCAAAAATCAACTTTGTTATTTGTGGTCCGATTTTCAAAATCTGTTTTTCATTGGAATCCTTGTGAAAATCCCTGCCTGCATTTTTCAATCAGATTTGAAATATCTCTTACTGTTTTTGAGATATAAGGGGTCAAAGGGGCAAAAAACGCCATTTTTAAAAGTTGGTCAAGGCAAATGGTTTTACACAAGAAATTTAACTGTAGTGGGCCAGCCAATTGTTTTGAAGTTTAAACATGATGATTATATACACTGAAGGAAGCTTTTTATTGCATTTGGAGTTTGTAGTACTAACCTTTTTTTAAAAGGGGCTTATTCGTGTTAAAAATGTCTCAAATGAAACTCAATGAATAAATGTTATTGTAAATATGTGTCAAATATGCATTTTAAAGTCCACCATAGGTTGCATGTGTAAAAAAGCTTTGTAAGTCTACCATGGGCTGCATGTGACCAAAGCAATAGACTATCCATATTGGGTTCAACTTGTTGCGGTCGTATCATGCTGCGCTCGGCGTAGCTTTTTATTTCCCAATCACAATACAACATTATTACAAAAAGGAAACAATTGCTGTCTTCATTAGCCCCGTACTTGCAACACCAATGGATGGATGTTTGGTGCTGACTGTTTTGTGGATGATATCCCAAAAAGCAATATCAAATACGCGAGGCCTTGGAAGGAATTGTGTGATAATCATCCCCCACCACGTAAGTCAACAGCAGGTCCGAATAATGATTCAATGGTCGATGAGGATTTGTTTATAATTCCACGAAAATCGTCTTGGACTGGATTTGGAGCTCCAACCAAAGCTTCAAATCCTCAACCCCCATCAATTTCTCTTTCTTCCAAACAGAGTCAATCGTCTTCCTCAAGGTCGTCATCTGCTGCTCAACCTGGAAATAGACAGCAGCGACCCTCACAGCCAGGAAGACGCCAGAGTTCATCGCAGCAGACGTCACCGCTTAAAATGCGAAGATCAAAGAAGGCCGAACGAGATGCAATTTATATGCATAATCGTTTCGGCTCTCTTGGTGACGACATGGAGTCTGATATGGATCTATCGGAAACACCTGTCGACCGTTCACAGAGCCAGTCTCCACAGAGGAGACGTAGGCGATCTCTCGGTAGACTTTCCGATCCTTCGCAGACTCCAAAATGAGTACCATCATTCAATGGAACTGTCGAGGTCTTAAGGCCAATTTTCTTGAATTACAACTTTTAGTACAATCTTTAGATCCAACTGTTTTTTGTCTTCAGGAAACACACCTCAAGGAAACTGACACCATTTCCTTGAAAGGTTTTTCTATGTACAGTACGTTTTCTAATACTGAGCGAGCTGCAGGCGGATCCTCCATTTTAGTTAAGG
The DNA here is from genome assembly GCA_963971305.1 of Arcuatula senhousia. Taxonomy (NCBI): domain Eukaryota; kingdom Metazoa; phylum Mollusca; class Bivalvia; order Mytilida; family Mytilidae; genus Arcuatula; species Arcuatula senhousia. The sequence goes on from OZ020308.1 coordinate 36,807,953, forward strand.
ACAGAGTTCTTCATAGTTCGATTCCTTTAACTACAGATCTGCAGGCAGTTGCCGTTCGGATTTCATTACATCAAACAGTCACATTATGCTCAGTTTACGTACCACCCAATAATAATTTAACATTAGTACAACTTAAGCAATTAACGGACCAGCTTCCTGCTCCATATATGGTATTGGGAGACTTTAATGCTCACAATCCATTGTGGGGTAGCGTTAACATTAATGATAAGGGTAAAAAGATTGAAGACTTTTTGTCAAAAGAATCTCTTTGTATCTTCAATGACGGCTCCTCTACTTTTTTACACTCTGGTAATGGAACATATTCATCGATTGATCTTTCCATTTGTGATCCTTCTCTTTTAACAGACTTCTCATGGCAAGTCCATGATGATCTCTGCGGAAGTGATCACTTTCCTATCATTTTAAAAGATCTTTTTGGTGAACCTGAGCAAAGAATTCCTCGTTATAAATTAGAAAAAGCCGATTGGCAAAAATTTTCAATTCTCTGTTCAGAAAAATTAAGACCAGAACTTTTTACTGAATTTAAAGAACCAATTTCTGTATTCAATGAAACCCTTATCTCTATAGCTGATGAAACAATCCCTAAGACCTCGGCATTTCCAAAAAAACTTAATAAACCCTGGTTTACCGACGAGTGTGGCAAGGCTATCGGCGATAGAAACAAAGCTCAAAATTATTTTAAAAACCATCAAACTAAAGAAAATTTAAGTAATTTTAGAATATTTCGGGCAAAGGCAAGACGAACATGCAAACAAACAAGAAGAACATCCTGGAAACAATTCGTATCTGGTTTAACCTCTCGAACTCCCATGAATAAAATTTGGAACTTCATTCAGAAAATGAAAGGTAAAAACTCAAAATCATCTGTTAAGCATCTTAATGTTGGCAATTCCACTTTAACATCTGAAAAAGATATTGCCAACAAATTAGCTGAGACCTTTGCAAAACATTCATCTTCATCAAATTACAAGCCTGATTTTCAAAAATTTAAACAAACAGCTGAGAAAACCAAATTAAACTTTAATTCTGACAACTCCGAAAGCTACAACTCTCCTTTTTCTTTGGATGAACTCAAAACTTCTTTAAGTAAAGCACACGATACGGCCTGTGGCCCTGACAATATCCACTATCAGCTTCTAAAACATCTTCCTGATATATCGATGAATACTCTTTTAAATTTAATGAACGATGTTTGGATAAATGGTAAATTGCCCGAAATATGGAAGCTTGCCACTGTTGTTCCTATCCCTAAACCAGGGAAGGATCATACAGATGCTTCAAACTATCGTCCGATAGCATTGACAAGCTGCGTCTGCAAGACTCTTGAACGTATGATCAATGATCGGCTTGTTTGGTTCCTGGAGTCCAATGGACTCATTTCGAATATCCAGTGTGGTTTTCGCCAAGGCAGGAGCACACAAGATCATTTGGTCCGTTTCGAGTCATTTCTTCGGAACGCTTTCGCGAAGAACGAACATGTGGTGTCTATCTTTTTCGATCTCGAAAAAGCTTATGACACCACATGGAAGTATGGCATTTTAAAAGATATTTCTGATATGGGGTTGAAAGGAAGGTTGCCGAATTTTTTGGCTGACTTCCTGTCTGATAGACATTTTAATGTTAAAGTAAATAGAACAATGTCTGAAGAGTTTAATCAGGAAATGGGCGTTCCTCAGGGAAGCATCCTTTCTGTCACTCTCTTTAGTATCAAAATAAATAGTATTGCCAAAGTGTTGAAAGGTAATATTGAAGGTTCCTTATATGTTGATGATTTTTTAATATGCTACAGTGCCAAAAACATGAACACTATTGAAAGGCAATTGCAACTGTGCCTTAATCGAATTGAAAAATGGGCCTCTGTAAACGGTTTTAAGTTTTCAGAGAGTAAAACCGTGGCTATGCATTTTTGTAAAAAGAGAAAACTCCATCCTGACCCAGATCTTTATTTATATAACAAAAAAATTAAAATGGTTGAAGAAGCGAAATTCCTTGGCGTTCTTTTTGATAAAAAACTGTCCTTTCTACCCCATATCAAAATGCTAAAATCAAGATGCCTCAAGGCTCTTGATATTTTAAAAGTTGTCTCCAGTACTGACTGGGGAGCTGATAAATCTGTTCTTTTAAATTTATACAGGTCCCTTGTAAGATCGAAATTGGATTATGGTTCTATTGTATATGGATCAGCTAAAAAGTCTTATTTGCAAATTTTAGATGCTGTTCATCATCAGGGATTGCGACTTTGCCTCGGTGCATACAGGACATCTCCTATTGAGAGCCTGTATGCGGAGGCAAATGAACCATCCCTGAAACATCGTAGAATAAAACTCGGTCTCCAATATGCTACGAAGCTGAAAGCTTTCCCAGGTAACCTTGCCTACGACTGTGTTTTTAACCCACCTCTAAAAACTGTTTATGAAAAACACGAAAACAAAACTCCTCCATTTGGCATTCGTATTGCACCACATTTAGCTAATCTTAATATTGATTTGGAAACGATAAAACCTGTTACATCTTTAAAAGTTCCACCCTGGGAACTTCTAAAACCTGAATTTAATTTTGATCTTCGAAAACATAAAAAGACTGAAACAAATCATTTGCTCATTCAACAGGACTATTGTGAAATTAAATCTAAATACCCTGATTTTCTGACTGTTTATACAGATGGTTCTAAAGATGGTGATAGCGTTGCGTCTGCTGCTATCTTGGGTAATAGCACTTCCACCCAACGCCTCCCATCTTCTGCTTCCATTTTTACAGCTGAAGCAAGAGCCATCATTTTAGCCCTTCGTTTAATTGATGCTTCAGAGCACGCACAATTCTTTATCTGTTCTGATTCTCTCGCTTGTCTTTTGGCAATTGAGAACTGCAAACTAAAACATCCATTAATTAGTAAAATTGTTTACATGATTCACCAAATGATGAGAGGTGGTGCAGAATTGATTTTCCTATGGGTACCCAGTCATACTGGTATTCATGGGAATTCAGTCGTGGACAGGGTTGCGAAGGAAGCCCTTCGCAAACCAATTTCTAAATGTTTTATTCCCTATTCGGACTGCAGAAATGCAATCCGTATATATGTTCAAAGTTTATGGGATGAGGTTTGGGCTGCCGCTGAGCACAACAAACTTCATGAGTTAAAACCATAGCTTGGGGAGAATCATGCTTCATTCCGATGCCGACGAGACCAAGTGGTCATCACTAGATGTCGTATTGGACATTCTAGAGTCACTCATGGCCACTTGATGACACAAGAGAAGGAGGCACCTGTGTGCATCCCTTGTGACTCTCCGTATTCGGTGAAGCATGTTCTCCTTGACTGTGTTGATGTGGCTCCAATACGTGTGAAGTATTTCACCTGTGCTTCTATGCACGATTTGTTCAGCGGCACTCCAAACGATGCCATCATCCACTTCCTTAAGGAAGTTGGATTGTATGCAAAATTATAGTTTTGTTGTTTTTTAAATATTTTACTATTTATAAACATTTAATTTGTTTCACCTGATAATTTTGTATGTTCTATTTACAATTGTCGTTTGATAATATTAGTTTTAGCTTTTACTTAAATTATTTTAAGTGTTTACTTTTATTTATTTATTAGCAATAACAATTTGTTTTAGTCTCGGTCTTTTGACTTAGTTTTACTTTAAAGATTTATTAAGTTATAACATGTTTTTGTCCCGATGATGGCTGCAATATCGCCGACGGGACATAAAGCAGATACCAATCAATCAATCAATCATTAGGTCAAAGTTTCAAATGACACCTACTTGAAGCCGCAAATATTTGTGTATTATGGTCTTATACAGAATGAAAAAAATCGCAGATCGATTACTTGGTTTTTGCTTAAATGTTCAAAACAAGAAGCATAACAATGTAACGGTAAAGAGTTACCGCAGTTTTAAAGTGATACTTTTTGTGAAACAGTTTTACAGTTTTAAAGTGATACTTTTTGTGAAACAGGGCCCTGTTTTACTAAGGAACTAAATTCTTAAAATGGTTTGAAGTTAGTCAAGAAAAAACAATACATTATTGAATCACATCAACAATTTGAATTTCTGTTCTTTTTATTATTTGTATTGTTATTTTCATATCACCCCATTGATTCACTGGAAAGTAATTGAATATAGATCTGTCAAAACAACAATGACCAATAAGTTATAATTCATAATATGGCAACAACATACCAGTAACATTTGAGTTAAAAATGAGTAAATAAAAATCCTATGTACATGCACACGCACAATAATTGGTTAGTTAGTTAGTTATTGCTTTACTCCCAAGCAGCGCAATTTCGGCTATATCCGGGAGATGAACATGAAAGTGGTGATACAATGAACATGAAATGATGATGAAGTGGAAGAAATGGGGACACAAGGCCAATCGGGTAGGAGAGTTTTGACTGCCACTGGAAAAAAAGAGTGATGGGTTGGGACGGGAAATTTTGCCTACGGAGACCTGCAGCAGGGTTCTTTAACGTGCGAGGAACGTGACATGGTGCACCACTATGGTTTGCGGTCAGGTTTTCCGCATTATCGCCTGACGACCCCGCATCTCTCGATGTCAGGGCTGCCCCATTCAACCACCTGGGGCGCACATCCCAGTCGCTTTGTGGGCAAAGCGGCCTAACCCCGATGTCAGGTGTCTGAGCTCTCTTTAGTGGACTTTTACCGACAAGCTTAGCACTGCTGCGGGCCTATTCGCCTCCCGGGCCCCGCACGGGACCACAATACTTGGTCATGAAAGTGTTTGACAATAAAAACAAGACCAATCGATGTCTGGCCCTGTGTCGCACGGCAAAACGTTGAACCCTGTACCTTCTAGGCCCAATATGGACAGTCAAAATATTTTGACAGTTGCATCCTATGGTGGACTTTCATTTTTAGCATATTTGTCACATGCCACCCAATATTGTAAAAATAGACAAAAAAAATAGTTTCTATTTTTTCCCCTTTTGGTCCCCTTATTGCTAAACAGAAAAGGTGGGTCAAGAAAAAATTGTATCCTCCATTTTGTATCCAATATATGACCAAAATTAACTTGTAAAAATTTTTTTCTAATTCGGACCATAAATAAAAAATGTCACATTTTTTTCCCTTTTGGGCCCCTCGTTCCTAAACAAAAAGAGAGGGGACCCCAAAATCATCCAACCCTTTAATTTATGGTGAGTAACACTACTGTAAAGTTTCATAGCATTTGGTCAACCAAAACAAGTTATTGTGGAAACAAATAAAAAAGTTGCTTTTTTGGCCCCTTTTGGGCCCTTAGTTTCTGAATGAAAAAAGAGGGGACACCCAAAATCAGCCCAACCCTTCCTTTTATGGTAAGTAATATTACTGTATAGTTTCACAGCATTTGGTCAACCAGAACAAAAGTTATTGTGGAAAAAAATTAAAAAGTCGCCTTTTGGGCCCCTAATTTCTAAACGAAATTATAAAATGACCTAAAAAGGGGAGGTGCACATCTTCAATATATCTGTAATCACTGTGTAAAATTTCAGAAAGATCTAGTGTTTGGTTTTTGAGATTCAGAGAGACAGGCATTCCATAGCGGGACGGACGGACGGACGGACTGACCCGACTACTAGATCTGCTTTCGCCTTCGGCGACGCGGGTAAAAATAGATATGCACATCGACACGATATGTTTGAAAAAGTTGTACAATATTATATCCAGAGATTTGAAATTTGATGTTCATAAACTGTAGATTTACCCCAAATATAAATTAATTACAAAGAAATCGCATTGCAATAATATGGCCATGGACGGATCTAAAATATGACAGACTATTACATATATTTGCGCAATAATATAGAAGTTATGAAATGTGGAAATGTACGCACCACGACCGAGACATATCGCCGGCACTTTAATAATCTTCAAGTAGAAAACGTCACGTGCAAGTCCCGGATGGCGAATAGGCCCGCAGCAGAGCCTAGCTTGTCGTAAGAGGCGACTAAGGGTATTGGGATTCTAACGTCGGGTCAGTGCTCAGCCATGCGCAGAGCGACCAAGTGTGTACCCTTGGTGGCTGAATAGGGTGGCCCTCGTCCGCGGGGGTTTTCAGGTCTATAATACGGAAACCCTGACCGCTGACCATAGTGGGCCAACGTGTGTGGAGAGTGCCACGCTTCATGCACGTAAAAGACCCCTTTGTGGACGGCCAAGTAGTGCACCACATAGGCTAAATTTTTCGCCCCTACCCACCTCTCCCCTTTTCTTGTGGTGCTTCAAAATTTACCGGTCCTTTGTGTTCCACCCACGATTACCCATTGCTAACGGCTGCGGGCAATATTCACAAGGGTTTATATGACAACGAGGACAAACATTTTTTGGACTATAAAATCAACTATAAAAAGCGCACAATATTTCATTAAGAATAAAAAGCTACGCCGAGCGCAGCATGATACGACCGCAACAAGTTAAACCTGTACGTTGGAGGCCTAATATGGATAGTCAATTGCTTTGGTCACATGAAGCCCATGGTGGACTTACAAAGCTTTTTGACACATGCATCCTGTGGTGGACTTAAAAATGCATTTTTGACACATATAGATTTACATCAACATCTAATACAAAAAGCCTTATTTATATACATGTAATAACTACAACTTAATTTTAAGTATAAAACAATTTGCCTTGACAAACTTTTAAAATTGTTTTTTTTTCCCCCTTTGACCCCTTATTTCTCGAAAATGGTACGAGATATTGCAAATCTGATTGGAAAACGCAGGCAGGGATTTTTACAAGGATTCCAATGAAAAAAAAGATTTTGAAAATCGGACCAAAAATAAAAAAAAGTTGATTTTATGGGCGTGGCCTGTCTTTACCCCCTGTAGCAATGTAATGGTGAAATACATGTCAAAATCATTGACACATTTAGTAGACAGAATTTTATGAGCACTTCAACAAAAAAAGAATTTTCAAAATTGAATGAATAATGAACATTCTACAACAGTTTTGTCAATACACCCGTTTTAGCCCCTTTGGCCCTTTTTTTCTAAAACAGTAGGGGCCACAAACCCCAAATACAATACCAACATTCCTTTAGTTGATATAATCATCATATTTAAACTTCATAACAATTGGCTGGCCCACTACAACTAAATATTGGTAAAAAACTATTTGCCTGGACAAACTTTTATAAATGGCGTTTTTGGCCCCTTTGACCCCTAATTTCTCTAAAACGGTATGAGATATTGCAAATCTGATTGAAAAACGCAGGCAGGGATTTTTACAAGGATTCCAATGAAAAAAAGATTTTGAAAATCGGACCACAAATAAAAAAGTCGATTTTTTGGGTGTGGCCCCTTTTTGACCCCTTTTAGCAATGTAACGGTACAAGATACGTCAAAGGTGTTGTTACATTTTGTTGACAGAATTTATTGAGGAGTACAATAAAAAAAGAATGATCAAAATCGGATGAAAAATAAACATTCTACAGACGTTTTGTCAATACACCAGTTTTAGCCCCTTTTGGCCCTTTTTTCCAAAACGGTAGGGGCCATCAACCCCAAATACAATAGGAACCTTCCTCTAGTGGTAAGAAACATCATATCAAAATTTCATAACAATTGGTCAATATTTACTCAAGTTATCGCACGGAAACCAAATGTCCCCAGACGACGACGACGACGACGACGACATCGCCATAACATTATACGATCGCAAAAATTTTGCGGTCGTATAAAAATCGGCCAATAGATTGATAATTATTTATAATAAAAGGTATATTTTGAAGAAAATACACAAAACTATAAAATCAACTTTAAAAGCGTGCAATATTTCACCAAGAAAAAAATCACCTGCAAATAGTTCATAAAATTTCTGTCCTTGATTGACATTTATTTATAATTAAAGGTATATTTTTAAGAAAATACACAAAACTAATTAGTTATTTATATTGATTAAAGGGTACCGATTAAAGAAATATTTTGTAAGTTAATAATATAGTATTATTGCGTAAACTTTTCCATATGCAACTAGTCCAACATTTCATATTGCCTAGTCCAATATGCCATATCGACTAGTTCAATATGAAATTAAATTCCGGAAATAAAACGATATTTAAATGGCATTGCATATTGGACAAATTAACCCAATTGAATTGCTATTTTATTTGTTGATTGGTTACTGTTTGATTTTTTTTTATATAAATATTTAAATAAACATTCCCAAACGGAGTCATTAATTTCATGAAATATCATTAAACTAACCTCTTAGATCATTTCTGAGTCGATGAAAGACAAACCACTGTCTGCTTTTTCGACTAATCTGCAGTATGTTCTTAAAGAAATGTTCAGCAGCGATTTATACCACGCCTTCCTGTATTTTATAAAAAAATATCGACAATTAATAAAAGTTTAAGCTTAAAAAAATTCTTTTCTTTTCAGTTTAATCTTCCCTCTTTTTGGGGGAAGGGGGGGTTATCGTTGAAAGCTTCAAATCTCACCTTGAAAAGTAAGCCTTTTAGGAATTACCATTTTCTAACACTATTTTAAAATTGCAACCTGTAAATCCTTAACGTTTTTACACGTTTAAAAAAATATGGAAACCCTCGTTCTTCTGCAGTTTTTATTCATCAAGTTTAAATTGTTCCAAATTTCGATACTTTTATCAGAATAATATTCGATACTATTGTTTGGTTGTTTTTGATTATCATTTATATCCCTTACTTAAATTAAAACAATTTTCTTTTGAGAAAAAAAACTTGTATACTTTCAGGGACCCAGTGTAAATATGTCGTTAGTAACTTTGCATTAAGCTGTTGCCTTTTCATATTGCGTTTATAATAAAATTTGATTTGCTAACTTTGTACATTTGATAAAACATGAGTATACTGAACATACTTACTTGCAAATAAATTTTCCTTCTAAAAACGACAGTCTCAAGATTGTAGTGAATTCTCCCCGTAAGTTCGTTCCGGCAGCCATTACCGATACTTATCGGGATTCATCGTAGACTCAACATCAAGCCTCCATTTGAGATGAGAAACTCTCAAGAGTTTACGTAGGCTGTTGAAGACATAACCGCGCGATTTAGGAGAGAGACGAAAAGAGGAGAAGACGAGACGATTGAGAGTAGAAGACGAAAGTGTAGACTTGACTAGAGGCGGCGAGATAATTAGGTTGACAGGTATTTTAACATTCAGGTCGAACCCATAAAAACACAATATAAATTGGTACTGCGGGTGCCTGAATTGTTGACATACACAACACGAAAAAAATATTTCTCAGCAGACTGCAGCTGCATCCGCCATAAAACCACGTGTTCGCCAGTTGAACACAGATTGATGTAAAGATAAAAATAGATAAGAGTCATGCAATAAATGACATAGATGTGAATTTCATGAAAAATCAAAAAAACAAGTACACATTAAATAGACAATTTGAGGTGGAATTTTGATACATCACTTTGCATCATTGTCCAACACATATTTGATCATATTTTCTGAAATATAAAATTTTTGAGTCAAAGTAAAATCAGTGAAATTGATTTTACAAATTAAAGCAATCAATTATTGATTTAAATTAAATTGATTGACAAGATTTCAGAAAAGAAAGAAATTATGGCTGAATCTATGCCCAAATTACAAATCAATGTGTGTAGCTACGATGACTTGTTGGGTCTGCCATCGGTGGGAAAAGCAACAGCATTTAGAATATGGGAGATGAGAAAAACAATGGACATAACCCCAGAATTGCTAGCCACCATCCCACACATCAAGATGGAGAAAATAATTCATCTTATTGACTTTTCAACTGCCCAAGATCATGCTGAAAGTTTAAATCTTGAGCCAGATTATGAAGAGAATATGGTGGCCATTGCAGAACAACAGCAGGAAATATTAGAGGAGCTTGAAAGAATTCAACAAACCAGCACACTGTTGTTACAAAAACAAATGAAAGTTGAAGATCTTCAGTCATTGCAGACATCCACACAAAGACCACCAAATTTTGACATTGTTGAAGACCATGGATATGCAATGCCAGATGACAACAATCCGCAGACAAGTACAAACTCAAGAAGTGTTAAGTTTGCTACATCAACACCAAGACAAGAGACCCAGCAAGCCACAGCCCTATCCATGCCTAGACAAGTGAGCAGGATAAAGGCCACACCTTTTCAAGAGAGGGAAGAGGAGGTACCAAGAGTATCAGCACCGAGAAGGATAAACCAAGAAGCCATGTCGACAAGACCAAGTCAACAGTATTTACCCAGACCAGGCCCCACTGTTGATAGGCCAGTACCTACCCAGGCTTACACACCTGCAAGAAACTCAACAAATACACCAATTCGGAGAGACAATTTATTTGGACATTCATCAGACCAGATGGAAATACCAATACCATATCAACAGTCTCTCATCGCAGATGCTCAACCCAGGACATTAAATTTTCGAAGCTCACAGCCCCCACCGACAATGGTTAAATCATTTAAATTTGACGGTTCAGATAAAAGTGAAGATTGGTCATCATTTTTGGTGAAATTTGAAATCTTCGCAGATTCATCAAGATGGTGCGACCTTGAGCAAAGGAATCAGCTGTGCTGGTGCCTAACCGGGGCAGCCAGCAGATACGTTACCAACCTCATAAGGCACAATAGAGATGTGACCTATGAAGAAATCATCGACAAAATGGAGCAAGACAAAGCTTTCCGAGATGTTCCAGACCAATATATTCAGACTCAGATTATTACGAAATTCCTGCAGGCCCTCAACGACAAAGAAGCAGGGAAGTCAGCGTCTATGTTAAAGCCAAAGACCATTGATGAAGCCTGTCAGCTAGTAAAGCTCAGTCAGCATTTGGACAGCTCCATTTATGGGTCCAGAGGTAAAAGTCAACATCTAGAACCATTGTGCCAAACAGTTAGACAGAAAGAGGAGAATAAACCTTCGGTGGAGGACCAATTAGCCAAGTAAATGGAGAGCCTGCCTGTCTTCCATGAAACTACCAATACTACCCTACAAGAACTCAAAAGAAAGTTGCCAACTCACAGTCAAGACAGTATGGTTCAGAAAAAGGTGGAACGTTCAGATGTTACAACTGTGGAGGACATGGCCATATTGCAAGACACTGCTTAAAGCCAACCCAGCAAAGAGACAAGTGCCAAGGCAAAACTGACAAAGCAGAGAAGCCTTTAAACAAGTAGGGGTCGGTCAGAGTGGGATAAAACCGACCCGGGCTGAAAATTATCACCCACCAATGATTAATGAAAAAGAAGGAGAGGAAGATAAAAGGCAAGATTGGGAGGTAGGAAGAGGGGAACAGACAAAAAGGTTTGAAACAGCTCTGCATATCACACCACAAGTCTACGGCGATGTTCCTGTACCAATGGACACTATCATCGTAGAAAATTCAACAGGTACCAAACAAAAGCAAGGTTCCCGATAATCCCCCTTGACGATCACCCAGGACAATTTGAAATTAGAAAGTGAAGTGAACAGCAATGAGGTTGAGATGAGACCACCAACCACAGAGAAACAAGATACATGTACTAGCAGGACACAATACCCAAATGACAATGAGATTCCTGAAGAGATTATAGATAGTTTAGGAAGAACACTGTCCGTGATGAAGACGGGACACTCAAAAATGCTCAGAGTTCCAGTATACCTGAACAACAGCAGATTGATAACGGTGTTAGACTCTGCTGCTGAGATGACCATCATTTCTGACAAAGTTTATGAAAGGCTAAAGGAGAAACCACCAATTTTATGCCAATCCATTTTGCACGGAGCAGGAAGGGGAATGCAGATGAGCATCATGATGGTAGGTCCAGTTACATTTAAATTAGGGAGCAGAAGTTACCAACTAGAAGTTTGTGTGGCGCCCATATATGATGACATGTTACTGGGTTTAGACTTTCTAGACGAACAGGAAGCTGAGATGAACTTGAAGAGAAATAAAGGAACATTATTATTGCATGAGGAAGAAATCAGAATCTTCTATGGAACAGGACATGCAGTACCAATGGTTGCCAAGGTCTCTTTACCCCCAGAGAACAGTAGTTCCGGCTAACTCAGTGGTCCATGTGAAGGGACGACTAGATGCTAACCTTTTAAGTTTCATCGTAGAACAACCCACAGAAGACTCAACGCCTCTAATGGTGCCAAGGTGCTTCTACGAATCGGGTAGCACTACTCTCTGTATTATTAACACATCAGACAATCCCTACACACTGAAAAAAGACCGAGTCATAGCTCAAGCCAGTCGAGTGGAGCAGATGAAATCTGATGCAACAGTACGAACCCTTCAAGTTAATCTTACCAGGGAGCAGACAGGTCTAAATGAAGAATTGGGTAAGTTAGTGGATTCAGCCAAGGCACACCTTTCAAAAGGGGAAGGAGACGAACTACAGCAGGTTATTACAGAGTACCAGGATGTGTTCTCCAAAGACCAATTTGATCTTGGTCAATTTCATCAGGTAGAACATTCAATCGACACCGGGTCAGCTAAACCAATCCATCAAAGGTGGAGACGCACACCAGTTGGGTTTGAGGAAGACGAGAAAAAGCACCTCCAAAAACTTTTAGATACTGGAGTCATAGAGCCTTCAACCTCCGAGTGGGCTTCACCACCAATTTATATTGTGTTTTTATGGGTTCGACCTGAATGTTAAAATACCTGTCAACCTAATTATCGCGCCGCCTCTAGTCAAGTCTAGACAAGTGAGCAGGATAAAGGCCACACCTTTTCAAGAGAGGGAAGAGGAGGTACCAAGAGTACCGTAAATTGGGATATTTTGGTGTAGGGATATTTTGGCGGTTTTGGATCAAAACGGGCATGTTTAATTTTGGTGTGTTTTATTTTGGCGTTTTCATAAAACAATGTTTCTTTTCCAATACTTTACATCATTCGTACAATCAAAAGCTATTTGCATTTAACTCCACAGTTCCACCCTTTTAACATTCATTAGCGTGTTTTTTTTTCAAACCCAAGCTAATTATTATCTGTTTTGGCTTTGAAAAATAACAGCTTTTTGTGAAGTGTTCATTTAAATTTCATTGTAAAAATGAAATTAAAGGATTGTTTCCATTGTAACTCATTATCCAACTATTTTTAGTCCACGTACCAACTCTAACAATTGTCTGTAATGCAATTGATTCTATGCATTTTTAACATATATCGGTGTATTTAATTTTGGCACATTCAGTGGAGGCGCCAAATAAACCAAAATTAAGCTACATCCAAAATATCCCAATTTACGGTATCAGCACCGAGAAGGATAAACCAAGAAGCCATGTCGACAAGACCAAGTTCCATGCTGGTGCTCCCATGGAGAGAGTACACCTAGATTTCCTTGGACCCCTCCCAGAAAAACCCAGAGTCATGGTGGATCAGTTCACTAAATGGTGTGAAATTATTCCACTCCCATCGCAGAAAGCAGAAATCACAGCCAAGGCAGCAGTCAATGAGTTCTTCGCGAGATTTGGATGTCCTTTCACCATCCATACAGACCAAGGCAGAAATTTTGAAGGCAACCTGTTTAAAGCTATATGTGAATTTCTCAGGATTAACAAGACCAGGACCACCACATACAGACAATCTGCCAATGGGCAAGTAGAAAGATACAATATAACCTTGATGGATGCAGTTAGATGTTTTGTCAGTGAAAGTCAACAAGATTGGGGTGAATACCTTCCTCAGTTAGCATGTGCAATAAGATCTTCAGTCAACAGGACAACAGGAATGACACCAAACAAGATGATGTTGGGAAGAGAAGTGAACCTTCCAGCAGACCTTGTTTTCAAGCCAAGTTCGGATGTACAGTTTGACGATGAGGAAGATTATGTGAGAAAGCTAACAACTAGGATGCAGGATGCTCATAGGATTGTAAGGGACACTTTACAGACAAAACAAGAGCTGATGAAAAGAGACTATGATATCAACATGAGAAGGTATGAGTACAGGCCAGGGGATGCAGTTTACATCTTAGATACAGCACAAGTAAAGAACGGGACAAAAAAGCTGGATGCACCATGGAGAGGACCAGGGATCGTGGTACAACGGATGTCCTCATATGTGTACAAAGTGCATATGCGAACCAGGATTGTAGTCATCAATCATGACACCAGGTTTCTTTCCTTGTAATGCACATGGTCGATATCCTCGGTGCTGGATTTGGCTTCCTTGTTCGAACGTTTTGGTTTTGAGTACTTTTCGTTTTCAACATTTTTGGATTTGACCTTCCAATGTTTTGATATAAATGCTACTGATGAGAGGTTACTCCTTGAAATATCGATATATAGCATATCCAAATTAACCGTTCATATCCGCGTTTTGGTATTTGTAATTTTGAAACCACTGGGCGATAACCGCTGCTGGTGGACCAGAGGTCCCCGAGGGTAATCACAAGCCCGGTCGTCAGACTTGTTTGACACGGTTTACCATAAAATTTCTAATGTTTTTGTTGCTTAAATTTTCGATTTTTAAATTCAAAATTGTTTAAAACACCAGGTTTCTTTCCTTGTAATGCACATGGTCGATATCCTCGGTGCTGGATTTGGCTTCCTTGTTCGAACGTTTTGGTTTTGAGTACTTTTCGTTTTCAACATTTTTGGATTTGACCTTCCAATGTTTTGATATAAATGCTACTGATGAGAGGTTACTCCTTGAAATATCGATATATAGCATATCCAAATTAACCGTTCATATCCGCGTTTTGGTATTTGTAATTATGACAGGATGAAACAATGCAGGGATAAAGAACTACCAGATTGGTTATTCGTGTTTCGTCGTAGACTAGCAGCGGGAGAAGATATCACAGTCATAGAGGGACCCTTGTACTGTATATGTTCCAGTGTAGATGATGGTCGATTTATGATCCAATGTGACAGTTGTAAAGACTGGATGCATGGAGACTGTGTCCAACTAACACAATAAGTTGGGGAGACTTTACAGAACTACTTTTGCCCCCGATGCCAGACCCCATGGTTGTATCCTGGTGGGATACAACACAAGTCATCGTAGCTAACAACAGAAACAGAATTGGAAATGGAAGATAGAAGAGAGAAGGATGGGAATGGCAATTTCCTCAAAAAAGTTGAATTAGAGGATGAAAGTTCTAGCGAGGAGGAAAAACGACCCTGGAAAAGGTCCAACAGATAGGTTCAGGAGGTTAAAGAGGCAAATATGATGGAATTGTCAGAGGAGGAAGAAGATAGTAGGCCACCCAGGGGAAGGAAAGCCAGTTGCCCCTTGAGCAATTGTGACTACCAAACCAGAGGGTTGAGGACCCATGTAAATCACATGCACCTTTCAAAGATAATGTGGGACTATCATTCACCCTCAGTTAAACCAGAACGGTTCCAAAAGATGAACAAGATCCGGGGAGAGGTGTTGTTTCTGGCAAAGACATTGGTAAAGAGCTCGTCCATAACGGATATACTGATATGGTGCACCGAGCAGCCAGGACTAATCCCGCGGAAGGCTGGAATTTTAGGGAGGCACATCGAGCAGATGAAGAGCCTGTCTGAAACCCTACTATGGAGGAGACCCCCCTATAATAGGTATACTTTAAATCCACCAAACCACACCAGCGTTCTGATCCACTGGAGATACCAGGTTGCCATGCTGCAGCAACTCCCTGAAGAAGCTGTGGAGATCTACCTCAACATGGGGAAAGACTATATGAATGATGCAGACAACTTTGTAAGTCAAGCTGGTAGGAAAAGGAAGAGAGATTCAACCCAATTAAGATCAGTGGTAGTGCGTAAGCAGCAGAAGGTGGGCAGATTAACAGAGGAGCAACAAAATCAGTTCCTTGAACTCATAGGGTCAGAGCGAGTGAGCGCTGTAGGGGAAATTGGAATGGACAGGACTGCACCAGAGAATGAGTGGCAGGAACAGATGGATTTCCTGGTCAACACCGCTCCCTTTCTACAAGCTGTATATAAACCAATTATCTTGTATGTTCGTTCAGCACCAGAGGACCATTACAGTCAACTACTCTACATCATACTTTTAAAAACCTGCTCAAAATATTATGGACCACATCAGAAATTCGTACTTCACTGTTTTACGGGAACCCCAAAAATTGTACAACTTTAATTTGGAACCACCATTTCGAAAACACCTATTTTGGATTTACCCATCTGAGCACTAAATATGATGAGACACAGAAGGAAGCACTCTGCCTGATACCTGCAAACCGACTTCTGCTGGAGACAGATGCCCCCTCCAGGAATCACCTCCAACAGCCCGATATATATTGGGGAGACCGCTAGAGCAGTGGCCAGGGTCAGAGGGGAAACAGTTGAACGGATTTGTCGTTCGACCACTGTTAATACAGCTTCCTTATTTGGATTGCATTAACTCATCGTAGAAGCCAACAACAATTACAGAAGATGTACAAAGTTTAAGTTTATGCCAATTTTTTTTTCACAAACCTTGTTGATCAGAGGAACTTATCAACTAGTTAATTGAGAGCTGGAACGCTTTATTTTAGTTTATTGATTATATTAACCAATTAATTGAGAATTGAAACGCTTTATTTTCATATTTTTTATTGATCATATATTCACGTTAACTGTTCAGAATTCACTAGAAGAACATTACTGTCCAGCCAACCTTTATGTCCAGCGGGTAGCACCCATCATTTTGTAGAGAGGGGAGAGTGTAGTGAATTCTCCCCGTAAGTTCGTTCCGGCAGCCATTACCGATACTTATCGGGATTCATCGTAGACTCAACATCAAGCCTCCATTTGAAATGAGAAACTCTCAAGAGTTTACGTAGGCTGTTGAAGACATAACCGCGCGATTTAGGAGAGAGACGAAAAGAGAAGACGAGACGATTGAGAGTAGAAGACGAAAGTGTAGACTTGACTAGAGGCGGCGAGATAATTAGGTTGACAGGTATTTTAACATTCAGGTCGAACCCATAAAAACACAATAAGATTGCGAATCTCGATACATTTCCAGTAGTTTTGTTTGTCGCTGAAGGCCCTGTGGCAAGGAATAATACCTTAGCCTCCATCTGTATACTAGGGATTGATCTAATATTTCATTGTAGCATTCTTTGTGACAACCGCATGGCTCTTGTAAATCTATTTGTATTTGATTCATATCTAATGCCTTGTCTTTACGTGTGGATTTTGTACCTACAAAATGTTAATATGATGTATAGTTAGTTGCCTTAATCATCATGTTAAGTAAATATCAAATATCAAAGAAAAACAAGGATACGTAAATAGGTTAACGAAAACCAAATGATACATTTTATAATATGTTTTTTTTTCAAAGACAATTAAATTGAACCCATTCACAAAAAGCCTTGACGACATGACGCCTGTCTTTTCGGCGCGAACCATTTTTCCTATGAACATCCGGCCACCTCTTTTCTCGGGACGAACATCAGGCCAACTTCTTGTGGTTATTACATGCATTCACCCGAAAAACAACTGGCCGACGGCCTTTTGTTTGACATTACTCACAAATAAATACCCTTCTCACTCTTCTGAAACAACAGGAGCAAATTGAAATTTTGTTACACTTTAATGATTATTATTCTCAGGGTTAAGGAGGATAAGAGATACTAGTAGACCCCCTTGTCATATAATGTTTAAGTCCATGTTTTGCTATTGGAAAACTCTAAAAATCGATCGACCAGATAAAAAAGGTAGGGGCTATAAGACCCTTTTTTGGCCCCAAAATATCAGGGTCTTTGATTTAAAGGACATATGCTTTATTAGCCATCTTACAATGATGCGAATCAAGTATTTGGCCATTACAGCATTGTGAGGTTGGAGTCTTTCTTTTTACACGTCCTTTAAGTATGACTATTTTACAGATATTGAAAAAAAATGGTCAAAACATCACATTTTACAATGGTTTTTGCTAAATTTTAATGCCTCCACATGCCTGCACCAAAATAAAACTTGGCAAAAATATGTAAAATGACACAATATTTCGACGTGTTAAATATCTTTTTGGTGCAGACATGTGGAGGTATTTAATTTTTTGAAAAACTTGTCTGAAATTTGTAAATTTTGGCTGTTTTTCAGTTTTTCCTGAAATATGATGTCATTAAACTCGTGATTGTGACGTCATGTCAATGAAGAAATGAGTAATTCAGATTGTTTTAATACAACCATACATAGCATTAATATGCTACAATATAAACTTTTTCAGTTCTCAGAATTGACTTTCTCAATAAATTTGGGGCCAAATAAGCACCTTATAGCCCCTATCTCTTTCAAACTAAGTTTGACTGTACTCGTAAAGCGAAGCACATATGTCCCCTGAAATCCCAAAAATAATTCACTCTCCTTCAATTGGCAGTCTTTGAAAAGCCTGAACCTCAAAGTGTGTTGATATTAAAAATTTCAATTTTCCGCAAAATGTGGAGGTTAATTTGAAAATTGCAGCTCATGAAAAATTGAATGCAAGCAACTCAGGACCCTCACAATACTCTAGAAATGATTATTTTTTTAATTCAGACAATTTTTTTATTTCGACAGAAAGTGGCCATTTTGAAAATGGCGGCTCTAAAAAAATATTGTCCCGTGCGGGGCCCGGGTGGCGAATAGGCCCGCAGCAGAGCCTAGCTTGTCGTGAGAGGCGACTAAGGGTCTTGGGATTCTGATGTCGGGTCAGTGCTCAGCCATGCGCAGAGCGACCAAGTGTGTACCCTAGGTGGCTGAATAGGGTGGCCCTCGTCCGCGGGGGTTGTCAGGTCTATAATACGGAAACCCTGACCGCCGACCATAGTGGGCCAACGTGTGTGGAGAGTGCCACGCTTCATGTACGTAAAGGATTTTTGTAAAAAAATATCGCTCGCGAAGCGACCGCAATTTACAAAAAGGTTTTTTGGGGTTCTTAGTTCATTTCAGGCAATGTTCTTTTAGTGAGTGAGTGAGTTGGTGTTTTACGCCCGTGCAACGCTATATAGGTTATTAACAGGCGATGAACATGAAAAGGATGGTAGAATGAACATGAAATGATGATGATAAATGAAATATTGGGATGGGGTGGGACACAAAGGACAGGTAAATTTTGAAGAACCACAGGAAAAGGGGAGAGGTGGGTAGGGGCGGAAAATTTAGTCTATGTGGTGCACTACTTGACGGTCCACAAAGGGGTCTTTTACGTGCACGAAGCGTGGCACTCATCACACACGTTTGCCCACTATGGTCGGCGGTTGGTTTTTTTTTTTCCGAACTTGCAAAATGAAATATAAATGCGTCCGAGGGAAACAGATGTCCACACAAAATAGGAAGTGCTCACCCAAACGTCGATTGCATTAAACTGAATCTCCCTACAAAATTTCAATCATTTTCATTTACGACGTACGGACGGATATATATATTAATAAGTAAAACCGAATGACCTTTGATGTGTCGTCGCAGGAACATGGAACATGTTTCATTTAAGGTTTCCTGTATTCAGAGGGAATATGTATGTACCTGCTTTAATCTGGCTTTCCTTCGTTGATATTTCCTCTATAGTCTGATGTGAATCTTCTGGATGTGTACTAGATATAAGGACAAAATTATTTGGTTGAAACAAACTTCCAGGTCTAGCATCTAGGCAAACATCTCTTGTCCACATGATAGAAATATTTGATGTTTCGCTATTCGTATAAACTTTAATTGGCTTCACTAATGTATGGAATAGAGGCCGAATCGCTTTGTTGCAATTTGGATATATTGAGACAATTTGAATTCCTAGACCATTCGAAAGTGATACAATATTCATCATTCATGCCAGACCAGCTTCCTTCTCGACAAGTTATCAAAGATTCTGTTCTTATTGCTTCTTCTATTTTTTTTCGTTTGATCATATTTCTCTAGTGCAAAATCTGATAACATCATTACCATATTTTGTTCAAAATTTTGATTATTAAGATCTATGAACTAACTAACTAACTAATGTTATTCAGTCTAAAAATCCATTACAGAGGATCATCACTGAAAAGGAAACAACATTCTACAATAGACAAAATATCATACAATAACAAAACACACTGAACATATAATATTCATATACCATTATTATAACCTAACCAATCCCTCTGACGAATTTCGAGTCTTCATACAGTCTTCCAAGAATGAAAATAATCTGATTAGAACATCAGTTTCAGACGCATTCATTAAATATTTGAATTTTTCAATGATATCTAAGTTTCGGAATTCAGATATATCTGCGAACAAATCGCACTCGCAGATGAATTCTATCTTATTAGCATTACATGATTTACAGAGACGTTCATTTGACGGAGTTTTGTTGTATCGCCCCCTTTCAATTTCAAGACTATGATTTGAAATTCGCAGTTTAGATAAAAGTTTAATATGTTGCCTTGGTACATTCAGTTGTGTATAGGTTTCAGGTTTATATTCTTTTTTCAGTGTATTATATGTGCGAAGTTTGTTATGATAATCAGAAGAAAGGATGGAAAAGAAGTATCTGTTGTATCTTTCTTCAAATTTCTTTCTTAACGCATATACGAGCTTGCCTTCAGACATAGTACCCTTATTATTCCACACATGAATAAATCCCATTGTTTTGAGCAGTTCAAGAATATGTTTGTTAAATGAACTCGGTTTTGTCAATACATTCCGCTGTTCTAGACGCTAATTTACCGTTATTATCAGCATCTTTGTATAGATATAGCCAGTATTTTATAGATTGTAATACAACAGAGATGGATATTGGATAACGACCTAATTCGGCCATTGAGGCTATATTAGAAGCATACTTGTTAACCCCTAACACGAATTTACAAAACCCGATATGTATTTTTTCCGGGATAAAACCGAAGAATGAATCTTCTAAGGCGTTATTTTTATCGGAAGTGAGTTTTTTGTCTAAATTCAAAATATATGGTCCCCACAGCTCGCTTCCTTACGTTAGAACTGGTTTCACACACGAGTCAAATAATTTAAACATTAGTTGGGAGTTATTGTGATGACTCTGGAACTTCCGCTTTATCAGAAACATTACCTTTAGTGCTTTTTCTTCAAATTATCTACAGCGTTAGTAAAGGAGCCCGATGCTCTCATTAAGAGACCAAGGTATTTGTACTCTTGCGCCGTTTTTATTGGTGTGTTGTCATATGAAAGATTAACATTTTTAAGTAGCTTTCCCGTTTTATTGAAGACTATAACTTGGGTTTTTTCGGTATTTACTTTTAAATTCCATTCTTTACAATACAACGCAAGCGTAGAGAGGCAATTTTGCAAACCCTCTTGGGACTGAGACATTAGAATAATATCATCTGCGTACATAAGACAATTACAAGTGGTGTCGCCTATAGTAATCGGTTCACGGTTAGAACCTAATCGGTGTGGAAAATCATTAAAAAAGAGATTAAAGAGCAAAAGACTTATAATGCATCCTTGCTTTACGCCTATGTTTGAACAAAACGGATCTGTTAGACCAGATTCGAGTTTGAGTATGTTACATTTTTGTACATATCCTTTATTAAATTTACTAAATTCCCATTGATACCTTGTATTCGTAACTTCTGAAATAGATAGTCTCTTCTTACAGTATCAAATGCTTTTTTAAGGTCAACGAAGCAGCAATACAGGCGTTTTTTGCTCTAAACATCTTATGAATTAAAATATTGTTTAGTTGATTCTCTTCACAATAAAGTCTCACATTTAAAAAGAGGTCAGCAGCAGATATTACTCTTAAGATATGTGATAAAGTTTCGTTTCCAACAAATGCCTTCGAAACAGCATTGTACAAGCAGTTTCTATTTCCAGAGGTTTTGATGGCACAAGGCTTGCCTAATTCGAAATCTACATCTTCCGGAATTAAGGTCTGAGAAAATTGGTCATGGTCGGTATATTTAAACATGGAACTTTCCCAACGTGGTGAAATGGGAACTCCCTGTAATGCTCTGATAAAGATCTCCTGAACTGCCTTCGTGTCTTCATTTTAATAGCATTGTAATGATCATCCAACATGTTTTCGGATAGCTTCAATAAAAATATTAAAGACGAAGCGTATGTCACAAGTGATGGTCATATACTCGTCGTATCATGTGAAAACAAAGCCATCTCAACATTAGATATAATAATTGTTTGATATCATGGTATTCGTTTCAACATGAAATATAATTAATTAATTAATTAATGGACTTTTATGACTAGAATGGCCGTCCTTGTGCCCAATGCAGATACACTAACAAATACCGGTATTAATCCACAGAGGGCACTAAGGGACGGTGCTCAATGACACACTCCAGTCTTTTCCATATTTATATATGAGGCTGCAGAACCAGGTGGTCATCCTAGTGCCATATGTACACGAATAAGCAGCAAGTGGTAACACATGTACAGATGGCACAAAGGGACAATGCTCAATGACACACACTAGTTCTTGCCATTTATGTTATAAAAAGTAGTTTTGAACCATCACATTCATAGAGTAACCATACGTGGACTCGTACAGGACGTGGAGTCGTACAATTTTGGTTAATTGTTGCGGACTTCATTTTCATAGGAAAGGTTAATAAAAATATATTTATGTGTAAATGGTACCACATTAATATGTTCTTTTACAGTTAAAACCATGCTTTGAGCTGAAGAATTTTAACAATACATTGAAAAAATCGGAGTCCAATTTATCAACTTATTTGTTAACTTGACTTTCAAAAACGTTTTCTGTTTTCAGCCCCTCTAATTTGAGCCATATTGAGATTTTACCTCGTTTAACCCAAGAGATATATTTTCTTTATTTTGGTTTTACATATATTAATAAGCCGCCAGCTTTGCGTCCTCTCTTTTTTTGTTTTCTTGATTTCACTATAAACGGACAAGAGTAGCCTGGAAAACTGTTGGGATTTTCACTTACCATTGTTTCTGATAGACCAATTATATCATATTTACAACTTAAGTTGCATAAAGGGTCATCATCAGCTTTATGGTTAGAAAAAAACATGAGTATTCCAAAAACCTACATTAATCATTACCAAAAGTAAAAATGAAAACATGTGATAACTAAGGATACATACAACACATAATGAATTATTCTACATTACCAAAAAAATACACGTTGTGAGACAAAGTATATAATATACATCAAACTTAACACATTCATAGTTAACTAAGGTTTTCATATACTTGATTGTTGCTTGTACAACTGCAACATTTACATGTCCAAAATATTAGTTCAAAAGGTACATCAGGTGGTGAATATTGTTTAAAATAGTTTGTTGTCTCTGATGCCCGTGTTGCTCATTTTGTCTCCCATATCCATCAGTTTGTCTCCTTTACCATATATTTCGTTGGTAATTTTGTTGATTATACTGTTTTTGACAATGGGATTGTTGGTTGTGATATTTTGGAGCTTGAGAGCCATGCTGTTGTTTCCTGTAAGGATTGTTCTTAAAGCGGGTTTTGTTTTGTAAAAATTTATTCATACATGTATCTGGACCCAATGCAGAAAACAGCACGGCTTTGATCATTTTTAGCCGGGGTAATCGCTAGCGATTAGCCACGGCTATAGCTACGATAGCCTTTCTGTAAGCTTCATATGGTTTTTCCGGCTGTTCACCAAAAACCTTCCAATTTAAATATATCAATACACGCTTGCAATATAGTTCTTTTCCATATCTGTATTTTATTCGTCGCTTTACTCGCAATTATGTAATAAAACGTATTTTTTTAGTTTTCAAATTTTGTACAAGTAAATGTATGTAAGACTGATGCGATAGTAATAATTGATGAATAACGAATACAAAAGCGGATTGATATTTGGTTTATAGGAGTGTTCGCCGATCTCATTAGTGATGTCATATTCACTAATTTGCATCTCATTAAGTGTCAAACTAGTACAAGAAATAAAACATCGATGGACAGGATAATTTACCCAAAGTTCAAATCCTCATATTTGTTTTAGTTGATCAGATAAAATGGTTCTGTAAACGGTTCTTTGAAGAAGAATTTACAATTGATTATGAAAATAAGCAATTATAAGGCTTAAAAATAAATTCATTCATTCATTCATATCTTGTAATTTTTCAATTTTTAGAACCACTGAACATATTTATTTTCAAGATGCACTACAAAAACGATCTTTTTCTAAATTTGGTAGAACCAAAACTGGCAAAAGGATCTGAATAAAGTGTATTTTCTTGTGATATGGACGAACGCATATATATATACAGTATGCCAATCCCCTTTGGCCAAATAAAAAAAAACAACGTGTGTTTCTATTACTTTTTTTTGTGTTGACTCATTGGTTTAACTGAATTGATAACTTCTGTACAGCATATTTGCTGCAGCTTACAGTGGCGGATCCAGAGGGGGGGTCCAGGGGGTCTGGACCCCCCTTTCGTCGGACAATTCTGTGATTTTCATGCAAAATGTGGGCAAAAATCATCAAATTATAGTTTTGGACCCCCCCTTTTCAGAAATCCTGGAACCGCCACTGGCTTATCTGTATATTTGGTAGATTTTATTCTGCAGGCCAACAGACAACTTCCTTTATATAGTTTACTCACAACCTTTTTCCGATGAGCAAGCAACATTTAATTCTGTAGGCTAACCAAACACATATTTCAAATTAAATGAGGAATAACCCATTAGAAGTTGTGAAAATTATGTTGAATTGTAAACTTTTGTTGATGTATAAAGCAATTAAAACAAATTAAAAAGCATAAGATTTCTCTCATTCTATAGTAAAGAATACAAATTAACAAGCTTAAGATTGCTAAAGGTTGCCAATGTTCAACTCGAAACTCAAAATAATATTGTTATACATACATCTGAGATGAATACAACTTAAGCAAAATCTGTTCTGTAACTCCTGTATAAATTATCACTTTAAAATGACATACAATCCAAAATTTCATCGAAATTTGTTAAGCAGTACCAGAGCAGTCACACTTACAAAGTATTGCTATAACCTCAAACTTACGTCACGGCGAACATTCCTATTTTGATGCTTCGTTTGCAGGCGCGCAATCACAATACATGTACATTGACAAAACTGTTGTACAATGTTTATTACTTATTTTAAAATTCTCTTTTATTTATTGAATTCTTATTAAATTCTGTCGACTATTTTAAATGTGCCAATGGTTTCATCACATTGCAACAGGGGGTCAAAAAGGGGACTTCCGCCTTAAATAGACTTTTTTATTTGAGTTCCGATTTGCAATATCTTTTTTTTTCATTGGAATCCTTGTGAAATTCCCTGCCTACTTTTTTACAATCAGATTTGAAATATTTCTTACCGTTTTGAGAAATAAGGGTTGAAGGGGCATAAGCCCATGTTTTAGAGTTTGTTGAGGCAAATAGTTTTACACAACAAATTAAGTTGTAGTGGGCCAGCCAATTGTTATGAAGCTTTTATAGTATATCCACTGAAGGAAGAACGGTGTTGTATTTGGGGTTTGTGGCCAAAAAGGGCTAAAATGGGCGTATTTACAAAACGACTGTAGAATTATTATTATTCATTCAATTTTGAAATTTTTGTTCATTGAATTCCTCGTTATATTCTGTCAACGGTGTTCATATATATATATTGCACTGTATTGCTACAGGGAACCAAAGACCGGCCACGCCCATAAAATCAAATTTTTAGTTTGGTTAAATTTTCAACATCTTATTTTCCTTGTGAAAATCATTTTTACACAAAAAGTAGCTTCTAATTTTATTTTTTGCTACACAAAAACAATTTAAAATCTGTATATTACCCCGGCTACCAGTACTTTCAGTACTTTGATTACTACATGTAGTTGTGCAGTGCCAATTTTGCTAAAATGAACACCACCCCTTTGATAAAGAAAGGTAGCTTTACTGTTCATTAGAGACGTATAAGCCAAAAATTTTAAATTCTCAGAGTTTCTACAAAAATCTCTTATAGCTGTATTCATTTTTTCAGCACTTTTGTTAAATTCAACATGACCAATTCTCTCAAAGCATTGAAAAATATGGATATTATAGTTTTTCAATTTTGACAAATAACTAAGTAGACAAATCATAATTTCAATACATTCATTGATAGGTTTGTTTGAAATATCATTGTTTCCTACACCTATAAATAGATGTTTAGGGGTCTCATGATTCTTAATTAATTCTTTTGCACCATCTATGTTTTTTTTTGCTCGGTCCAAGAACTGTGACATTTACATCTTTTGATGGATAAACTCTCTTTGAATCGATCCATTTTCCATGAGAATCCATCACTATTTCTATTTCGTGACTTTTCAATTTGGGTCGAGCTTTTTCACTGAGTGCTTCAAATCTGTTTGAAATCGGGACGTTAAACACCGGTTCTTCTGATGGCGATTCTGATGCAGGCTGTACCTGAGGCTTCGGCAATTCTGAACGCTGTACCTGATGTTTAGGCGATTCTGATGCAGGCTGTACCTGAGGCGTAGGCGATTCTGATATAAGCTGTTCCTTATGCTTAACTAATGTTTTCTCATGCTGAGTTGGCGGGTTGTTTTTTCACAGCTTCAGCATAGACAATTTATTTCTTAGAGATTCGTTATCTTGTTGAACTTGTAAGTTTTCAATTGTGATTGTCTCCTTTTCATTAAGAAGGTCTTTTAATTAAGTTTCAAGGTCAATTCTTGTTAAAAGTAATTGTTCAAAGGTCTTTGTTGTTTCCTCTAACGACTTCATTTTTAGCTCACCTGGCCACAGGCCATGTGAGCTTATGTCATCACTATGCGTCCGTCGTAGTCCGTCGTCGTCCGTTAACAATTTTATAAATCTTCTCTGAAACCACTGAACCAATTTAACTGAAACTTTGCAGGAATGATATATGACACATGTTTGCAACAAACGATCCTCATTTTAATATGATTCGATAAAAACATGGCTGCTGTTACTAAAAACAGAACAGGGTGAAATCACTTAAAATGGCTTATAACTCAGCAACCATAACAGATGGAAAAAATCTGAAGGATTTTAGGCTCTTCAGAATCAAAAGCTCTACCAAAGTGTCCATTGGGTCGAAGTTGTCAGATGACCATTGATAGGGGTTATAGCCCTTTAAAGGCCAAAAAATAGCGTTTTTTCATGTTTTAGCTTTATAGAATGAAAACTATTTAAATGTTCAGCACATTTAGCTTTACAAAAGTCTCCTTAAGGTCGAAGTAATCAGATGACCCCTTATAGGGGTTACAGCCCCTTAAAGACAAAACAGTGTTTTAGCCTACATAATGGAAACTATTGCAGATAAAGAAAAGTTGTTGCTTACTTAAATGTACAGCTCATTTAGCTCTACAAAAGTCTTCATAGGGTCAAAGTTGTCAGATGAATTTTTATAGGGGTTACAGTCCCTTAAAGGCAAAAATAGTGTTTTTGGCCTTCAGAATGAAAACTATTGCAGATAGAGAAAAGCTGTTGCTTGCTTAAATGTTCAGCTTATTTAGCTGTACAAGTCTCCATAAGGTCGAATTGGTCAGATGATCTTTTATAGGGGTTACAGCCCCTTTAAGGCGAAAAAAAGTGTTTTTGGCCTATAGAATGAAAACTATTGCAGATAGAGAAAAGCTGTTGCTTGGTTAAATGTTCAGCTTATTTAGCTCTACAAAAGTCTCCAAAGGTCGAAGTAGTCAGATAATACCTTATAGGGGTTACAGCCCCTTAAAGGTGAAAAATAGCGTGTTTATATGTTTTTGGCCTGTAGAATGAAAACTATTGCAGATAGAGTAAAGCTGGAAGTGGAAGTTGTCAGATAACCCCTTTTAGGGTTTTATAAAGAAGATTTTTTTTAAATATCAATTAATTATTGAATATAAGTTTATTACTTTCTTTTCAGAATGCTGCAAAAAAATGACACGCTCTTTGAATGTAAATAAAAATAGAAAGTATATGCAGTTGAAATAGTTTAAGCAGGTAAATAAAGTCCGAGGATGGAAGCCTCTCATTTCAACCCATGAATTCTGTTCACAGTTCTCATTGTAGATGTGTGCATACATTTTTAAGGTCTTGTCCTGCACATAAGTTATCATATAGTTTGCAGTCCACATTTTGACGTTATGATGATTGCAGATAAATGTGTTTGTTGTTCGAAGTTTTAATGTCTTATCAGATTGGACCTTTATGTGCAAACTTTGTGAAGGTTTTTGACATTCAGATATGACCAGATATAACCTGTATGCCAAGTTAATTAGAAAAGTAGTACACTTTAAACTGCCTAAAGTTAACATAGGTCCTCCTTTTAGATTACCCACAGCAGAGCCTAGCTTGTCGTAAGAAGCGACTAAGGGTCTTGAGATTCTGACGTCGGGTCAGTGCTCAGCCCACAGAGCGACCAAGTGTGTACCCTAGATGACTGAATGGGTTGGCCCTCCTTTGATATTACCCGCAGCAGAACCTAGCTTGTCGTATGAAGCGACTAAGGGTCTTGGGATTCTGACGTCGGGTCAGTGGTCAGCCCACAGAGCGACCAAGTGTGCAACCTAGATGGCTGAATGGGGTGGCCCTCGTCCGCGGAGATTGTCAGGTCTATAATACGGAAACCCTGACCGCTGACCATAGTGCACCAACGTGTGTGGAGAGTGCCACGCTTCATGCACGTAAAAGATCCATTTGGACCGCCAAGCAGTGCACCACATAGGCTACATTTTCCAGAACGTAAGTCTACAGTTAACTGTAATTAGCAAACTTGGTCCAAAGACTGCTTTTTTTGAGCGCTCCATTACTAAACTTAAGTCTACATTCAACCTATAGTTAACTCTAACGTAAGGGCGACCCAAAGTTAACCGCACTGGTGCTTAGAACGACCTTAGGTTAACTTTACTTTAGAGCAACTTAAAATTAACTCCGCTCAGATTTTATTTATCCTTTGATTTGATTGCAATAATCATGATAAAACTATATTTATTTTTATTAATTACTTTCTTTTCATTTAATAATAATTTTGCTCCTCATCCTTTTATAGAATTTTCATTTGTTGAAAAATAACTACATTGTATTTATTTTAAAGATATAAATTCAGATTAATTTTATAAAAATGAGTCAAAGACAGAAATGGCCGGATTTCGCTAAACAGGAAGTAGACAAGCGACAGACCTGAAATCGAATCCCACGTTATGTTACACCACCCTGATGCTGTATACCAAATATCAAGTGGCTGTGATAAGTAGTTGCTGAGAAAACAATAACGAAAATTTCTTCTTAATTTTATACAGGTTATTGTCCCGTGCGGGGCCCGGGTGGCGAATAGGCCCGCAGCAGAGCCTAGCTTGTCGTAAGAGGCGACTAAGGGTCTTTGGATTTTGATGTCGGGTCAGTGCTCGGCCCACAGAGCGACCAAGTGTGTACCCTAGGTGGCTGAATAGGGTGGCCCTCGTCCGCGGGGGTTGTCAGGTCTATAATACGGAAACCCTGACCGCCGACCATAGTGGGCCAACGTGTGTGGAGAATGCCACGCTTCATGCACGTAAAAGACCCCTTTGTGGACCGCCAAGTAGTGCACCACATAGGCTAAATTTTCCGCCCCTATCCACCTCTCCCCTTTTCCTGTGGTTCATCAAAATTTACCGGTCCTTTGTTTCCCATCCCATCCCCATTATTCATTTATCATCATCATTTCATGTTCATTTTATCACCCTTTTCATGTTCATCGCCTGTAAATAACTTATATAGCGTTGCACGGGCGTAAAACTCCGTCTCACTCAGTCACTCATTATACATGTTATTTTCGGACGAATCTGTTGGATGCAAATTATATTTTGCGTTGGATATCAAAGGTCCATGTGAGCTATTGCCATCACGTGGCGTCTGTCGTCGTCTGTTTTCCGTTAATATATCGTTTTTAATATACTCCTCTGAAACTACTTAAAAGAATTAAATGAAACTTGGTTGGATTGATCCTTAGGGTGTCCTGGACAAAGGTTTTGTTCGATTTTTGAGCTGCCAAAAACATGACCACTGTTTCTAAAAATTGATTTGAATGGGTCACATTACTGTTTTGGCTCGTAAATCAAACTGCATTGGAGATACAGAAAATCTGATACAACCAATTTTTCCCAGCATCAAAAATCGATTTACAAAATTTAGTCTTCATTTGATCAAAGTTGTCAGATGAAACCTTATAAGGGATATGACCCTTTAAGGGTCAGATATTGGGTTTTAAGCCTAACGCTAGCTGCCTTATGTAGTCATAACATTACTTCTGGCTTTCACGGTTTTATTTAGACGGATAAATCCGCCTACTGTATTTATTATTTTCTATATTACTTTTCAAAATATGATCAAATGTGTTAGAATTCAACGCATTTTCATATATCTTATTTTTTAAACGACACACAACGATTTTTTTAGTTCCTTTGAAATTTGCAATTTACAAAACAAACTCTTTAATGATAGGCACCAAAACATACATTAATATTTATCTGTAAATTGATTGGTTGTGCACTCAACCTTTTAATTTTGTTGTTTTTTCATTGGTTTATCCTTTGTTCCTTTCTGTAAAATTTATAACATTCTATACACAATTCACAATAATGAGGAAACTAGTAAATGCTGGACGAGTTCATTTTTTATCTAAGGGGTTTATGAATCGATGAGCTGAAGGTTTATGAATCGCCTGTGCTTGCTTAAACCTTCAGCTCATCGAGCTCTACCAAAGTCCCCAATGGGTAGAAGTTGCCCCTTTAGGTTCATTGGCTCTTCAAAAAGCAAAAAAAAAACGTTTTTATCATGTTCTTGTCCTAAAGAATAAAAAAAACTTTTACAGATAGAGTATAGTTGTTGCTTGCTTAAATATGTAGCTGCTGCTTAATCTCTTTAAAAATCACAATTGGGTCGAAGTTGTCAGATGACCGTTTTAGAAGATACCCTTACTATGGACAGATGAGCGATTCAGCTCCTAGGAGGCTCTTGTTTTGAAAGATGAATGAAATCCTGGTTAGAAGAAAGGAAGAAAAGGATTAGAATATTTGTACTTCATACCTTAAACAACAGACTAATGTCGGGCCAAGAAAAGGTCGAAGAATAAAAAAAACTTTTGCAAATAGAGTATAGTTGTTGCTTGCTTAAATATGTAGCTGCTGCTTAAGCTCTTTAAAAATCTCAATTGGGTAGAAGTTGTCAGTTATGGAGACCCTTAATATGGACAGGTGAGCGATTCAGGCTCCTAGGAGCTTCTTGTTTTGAAAGATGATTGAAATCCTGGTTAGAAGAAAGGAAAAAAAGGATTAGAATAATTATACTTCATACCTTAAACAATAGACTAATGTCGGGCCAACGTTGGCCATTGGTCACCAGTTTGGTCGGCGCAACGGTGACAGCCGACGTTCGCTGCGACGGATTCTGCACATTTGTGCGACGACGGCTCCAACAGTTTCCTTGACGTCGGCCCAAAGTCGTTCAATTTTTAGATTACAGGCTGCTTGACGATAGCCCAACCGTGATCCCATTAAATTTTGTGGTATTTGCTGGTGGACCATCTCCGGTCCGACCAAAGAAGTACGATATTAAACAGGTGCAGATCGTGTTCCAACCATATTTATACTACAACCCTATCTCTGGTTTGTTATAGTAAACGTTTAGAATAATCAAAATAATTACTTTTTAGTATTTGAAAAAATCAAAAATAATTTTTAAATAATCAAAGTAAATTTATTATCGTCTCGGGGAAAACACGATACTTATGGTCTGTATTCACGTTGTATTTATTAGGTTATGATAATTCAATGAAAATCAATCAATTAAATTTAACTTTTAAAAAGATACCGGGTAAATAATGCAACATTTGTATTTTTCCAACAAAGTCTTGTCACTAACAACATTTACAAATAGTAATAGTAAACTGTTTTTTTTTATTTTGTACTTTCCATAGAAATTAAAAAAAAGTTAAGCATAGGTAGAAAATTTCCTAAATGTTTAATACAAACCCCCACCATTTCAAAACAATATTACCAAGCCGTCCATCGTCCAATTTCCAAGAAATAACTAGAGGCTCCCAGGAGCCTGAATCGCTCACATGGTCATTAAGGCATAATTGTCTCTTCTTTAATGGGTCAAGTCCCAACTTAGACACAACGGAGACTTTCCTGAGGCTAAATGAGCTGAACATTAAAGCAAGCCCCACCTTTTCTCTATCTGCAATAGTTTTCATTCAATGGGGCAAAAAAACATGAAAAAACGCTATTTTTGACCTTAAAAGGGCCATTACTCCTATAACAGCTTATCTGACAACTTCATCCCTATTGAGACTTTTGTAAAGCTTAATGAGCTAAACATTTAAGCAAGCAACACCTTTTCTCTCTCTGCAATAGTTTTCATTCTTTAGGGCAAAAACATGAAAAAACGCTATTTTTGACCTCAAAAGGGCCATAACCCCTATTAGGGGTCATCAGACAACTTTGACCGAATGGAGACTTTTGTAGAGCTTAATGAGCTGAACATTTTAGCAGGCAACAGATTTTCTCTATCTGCAATAGTTTTCATTCTATAGGGCAAAAACATGAAAAACGCTATTTTTGACCTTATAAGGGCCATAACCCCAATTAGGGGTCATCTGACAACTTCGACCCAATGGAGACTTTTGTAGAGCTTGATGAGCTGAACATTTTAGCAGGCAACAGCTTTTCTCTATCTGCAATAGTTTTCATTCTATAGGGCAAAAACATGAAAAAACGCTATTTTTGACCTTAAAAGGGCCATAACCCCTATTAGTGGTCATCTGACAACTTGGACCCAATGGAAACTTTTGTAGAGCTTAATGAGCTGAACATTTTAGCAGGCAACAGCTTTTCTCTATCTGCAATAGTTTTCATTCTATAGGGCAAAAACATGAAAAAACGCTATTTTTGACCTTAAAAGGGCCATAACCCCAATTAGGGGTCATCTAACAACTTCGACCCAATGGAGACTTTTGTAGAGCTTAATGAGCTGAACATTTTAGCAGGCAACAGCTTTTTTCTATCTGCAATAATTTTCATTCTATAGGGCAAAAACATGAAAAAACGCTATTTTTGACCTTAAAAGGGCCATAACCCCAATTAGGGGTCATCTGACAACTTCGACCCAATGGAGACTTTTGTAGAGCTTGATGAGCTGAACATTTTAGCAGGCAACAGCTTTTCTCTATCTGCAATAGTTTTCATTCTATAGGGCAAAAACATGAAAAAACGCTATTTTTGATCTTAAAAGGGCCATAACCCCTATTAGGGGTCATCTGACAACTTCGACCCAATGGAGACTTTTGTAGAGCTTTTGATTCTGAAGAGCCTAAGATCCTTCAGATTTTTTCTATCTGTTCTAGTTTTCAAGTTATAAGTCTTTGAATGTGATTTTACCCTATGTTCTATTTTTAGTAACAGCGGCCATGTTTGTTTTCAAATCATAAAGCCGAACACAATTTTTAAACATCATGCCCTAATTAATACTTGGACCAAGTTTTGAAAACTTCCATTCAGTGGTTTCAGAGAAGAAGATTTTTGAAAAAGTAACGGACGGACGACGGACGACGGACGGATGGCGATGACAATAGCTCACTTGACCCTTCGGGTCAGGTGAGCTAAAAACCAATAAAAAGAAAATAAATGAATCCTATTTGTTTAATAATGAGCAAAGTCGTAACCTCGCTACTTTTTAAGATATTGCAAGTAGAACTAAAGTACATTTTCCGCATCAATTTCCTGTTTAAATCAATGCAATATGTTCCGTGAGAAACATTGGTCATGTTCTACTCACAGTGTCTTAAAAGCCATTGAAATAAGGATTTTGTTCTAAATTAACCAAACAATCTTTATTTCGTTTTCTTTTTACTGGATTTTATTTCATGGAAATCGGTAGCAAAACAGCTCGGCAATATTGTTTTGAAATTGTTTGGATTTGCATTAAACGGGGTACGGGGAATTTTCTTCCTATGCGTAATTTTGTTTTGAAGAGTATATAACATTTTTTTTACTGATTTGATTGGTTGGTCCGACGTTGTCCCGACGTAAGAGTACCTAATCCGACCATTAACCTACCTTGCAAACCCTCGACCGACGTTGGACTGTTGATGCATTGATTTGTTTATGTTAGAGTGTTTCCTCAGTTTTTGGTCTTTATCTAATATGTATTAAGTCTGTTTTATTTAAAGCGGTTGCATAAAACTTGTTTAAAAATGTTTAACAAATAGATTTTTTATTTTTATACTACAACTTGCGATTTATTGCCGACGTTAAGCAAACTACAATCAATCAATCAATGTAAACGATACAAACAATAAACCAGCACAACATTCTAATTGCAAAAGCTTGTGCTTTCAATTAGAACTCATTGAACACTTCAACAGGGACTTTCAATGGGGTAAATATTTCAGTTTGGTGCAATAAAGCCTATAAAATATTTCAAATGGGTATTTATTAACCGGAAGTTATATATTTCTTCATCTTACTTTTCGTTTTCCAGCAGCAATCTAGAAATACAATTACATGTATATAAATATTACAATAATATTGCTATTTAAAACGATTTGAAGTTACTTTTCCATATTTTAATTTATTTCATAAATGTCGTGAAAATACTCCTTTTCTGTAAAATTCCCTTTTAACAACTACATTAATTTTGCAGTGCAATCAGATATGAGACATAAAAAGTTTAAATTAAATGTTAATAACATTAATAATTTGTTCGTTTTCCAACGAGTATGAAAATACTTTACAAAATGTGTATAGCATTTCATTAAACTTCTTTTGCAAAGACATCTCAAAAAATGGTACGTTCATAGTGTCTTAAATTTTATTGTTATGTATAAGATATTAAATTACAATACTTGCATTTTCATACCTTCATTAACAATCTTTGTGCTTTACTTTCTTCCCAATCCGGTATTCGAGCGTATTCTTTGGTAATGATTACATATCTACAAGATAAAGAGCCTTTTTAATTCAATCAATGTAAATTACCCAAAAGGCCAAGACGGAAAATCCGCTCGTGACAGTTTGCACGTGACGTCTTCTGTTCCTATTGGAATTCAATATAATATAACAGTTATCAATATAATTTGTGTGTGACCCAGAGCTTCTTTACTAAACAAGAGGCTCCCAGCAGCCTGAATCGCTCACATGCCTTTTGAACCTAAACTATAGAATAAATACAAATGACAACAAAGTTCCAGACAATAAATTTTGCTACGCCTTACGCGCGTTTCGTCTATTCAAGACTCATCAGAGGCGCTCTACCAAAAATATTGAAAATGCCAAACACTGTATGAATATGAAGAGCATAGAACAGTATAACCAAAAATACCAAACTGGGGAACCAAATTATTACTAAGATATTCAACCTATGTCTGGGATAGGAAGAACCTTACGGTTTAGACAATTTTGAAATTTAGACGGATAATTTAAAGCTTTGATGTATTCTCCAACTCAAAAGTGTTGGTGCCGGAGCGGGCTAACCTCGGGGAATTAAAACTCCACCAGCAGTGCTAACCTTCACGTATGTTCGAAATACAAATGACAACAAAGTTCCAGACAATAAATTTTGCTACGCCTGACGCGCGTTTCGTCTATTCAAGACTCATCAGAGGCGCTCTACCAAAAATATTGAAAATGCCAAACACTGTATGAATAGGAAGAGCATAGAACAGTATAACAAAAATACCAAACTGGGGAACCAAATTATTACTAAGATATTCAACCTATGTCTGGGGTAGGAAGAACCTTAGGGTTTAGACAATTTTGAAATTTAGACGGATAATTTAAAGCTTTGATGTATTCTCCAACTCAAAAGTGTTGGTGCCGGAGCGGGCTAACCTCGGGGAATTAAAACTCCACCAGCAGTGCTAACCTTCACGTATGTTCGAAATACAAATGACAACAAAGTTCCAGACAATAAATTTTGCTACGCCTGACGCGCGTTTCGTCTATTCAAGACTCATCAGAGGCGCTCTACCAAAAATATTGAAAATGCCAAACACTGTATGAATATGAAGAGCATAGAACAGTATAACAAAAATACCAAACTGGGGAACCAAATTATTACTAAGATATTCAACCTATGTCTGGGGTAGGAAGAACCTTAGGGTATAGACAATTTTGAAATTTAGACGGATAATTTAAAGCTTTGATGTATTCTCCAACTCAAAAGTGTTGGTGCCGGAGCGGGCTAACCTCGGGGAATTAAAAATCCACCAGCAGTGCTAACCTTCACGTATGTTCGAAATACAAATGACAACAAAGTTCCAGACAATAGACGCGCGTTTCGTCTATTCAAGGCTCATCAGAGGCGCTCTACCAAAAATATTGAAAATGCCAAACACTGTATGAATATGAAGAGCATAGAACAGTATAACCAAAAATACCAAACTGGGGAACCAAATTATTACTAAGATATTCAACCTATGTCTGGGGTACAAAGAACCTTAGGGTTTAGACAATTTTGAAATTTAGACGGATAATTTAAAGCTTTGATGTATTCTCCAACTCAAAAGTGTTGTTGCCGGAGCGGACTAACCTCGGGGAATTAAAACTCCACCAGCAGTGCTAACCTTCACGTATGTTCGAATAATATTAGGCAAATACTATTAAACACTCATAGGCTATTAGGTAATTATATTTAGCATTGATCTTTTTCTAAGCAGAATAACTTGTAAGCCAAAATACTGCCATTTACCCCTATGTTCTATTTTTTATTTTTTTTTAACAGTAATAACAATTTTTATTGCACACTTAAGCTGTTAACAATTCTTTGTTAGTTACAGCTTTCACTACAGACCCTCTAAAATTCAAACTTACCACATGCACGATGAATGCACGCGCGATGAGCGCACGATGAATGCACGATGAGCGCACGATGAACGCACGATGAGTGCACGATGAACGCACGATGAGTGCACGATGAGCGCACGATACACGTTCCACGCACGATGAGCGATGAGCGTTTAAACACTCACACGCACGATTGAATCGCTCAAATACACGATTGGGGATTTCACACGATTAACCACTCAAATGAACGTTACACGATGAGCGATGAACATTTAAACGCTCACACGCACGATGAGCGATGAACGTTGAATATTCATGCAGAGAAAATAAAAACACGTTTTAGTTATAATTTTCAGATACAGTACTATCCTCCAAGTAATTGTCGAATTTTTTGTATGTAAAAAGATTTTTTTTTTCGTTTTCATTTTCATATATTTTTATCCTAATCACCATTAATGATATAAAATAACTTTTATTATTTTTTTATATTCTATTTATTTGCTTAAATTTTTAATTATTAAATATATTTTTTTTTCAAATTTATTTAATTATTTGTTTATTATTGCTGATGTGAACTGATTGCTAGTTACTTACTGTTTATATAACTTTATTCTCATAAACCAAGCATTTAGGTACAGAGAATAACTATGTACAATATATACAACATTACAGACACACAATACAACACAGAACAGTAACACAAAAATACACATAACACATTCATTGATATGATATATAGAAATAGTGAAGTTTAGCCGGGAGGACACGTTTTTTTATTTATGATTTTTAATAAATTTACAAAGTTTGTTTAATTTTGATATATTTTTTGTTTCCATAATATCCTTGAACTTTAAGATATTTGGGTTTCTAATTAGCTGTTTACTGATCAATTTCTTTCGTTCATCTAATAAGCATTCACATTCTAAGATATAGTGAAATTCGTCTCCAATACTTCTATTACATAAGTTACATTTTCTATTCTGTCGTTCAACGTTGTTCCATCTTCCCGTTTCAACAGGAAGTTTATGATTACATGTTCTAAATTTACAAAGTGTTATAGAATCTTTTTTGTTCAATGTTTCAAAATAATGCTCAAACTCTAAAGTGTCTTTGAAAATCTTATAATTTGCGGCTTTTGAGCAATTTTGAATTTCGTCATGCCAGCTTTGTTGAAACTGATCAGTTAAACTTTCCATAATTCTTTTCTTTAACCATTCAGAGCTTCGAAAGAAATGCGAGTTCCAAATATGAGTGTATCCACATTCGTTAAAAATACTTTTGATGTGTCCAAGCCAAGAAAAATTTACATTTTGGGTATTAAACAGATGTAACATAAGCTTGTAAATTAGTACACATAGTTTTGTCTGTTTTCCAGACAATAATTTTGACCAATATGATACCATTCTTAATTTAATGTCAAGATATAAAGGAAATCTTCCTAATTCGCCGTACACAAAACAGTTTGGCGTAGACGATTTTAAATTAAGTAAAAGTTTGCAAAATTTCAGATGAACCTTTTCAATTATATGACAATTTTTGAAGCCCCAAGTTTCGCACCCGTACAACAGTATTGGCTTAACCATTTTATCAAATAAGTCTAACTGACAAGAAATTGATAGATTATGATACTTTCCCAATTTAAAGACTTCATACATTGCCTTTGTTCCCTTTTCTGCTTGTGCTTTGATTGCCAAGTTAAAATTACCAGTTTTATTTAATTTGGTTCCAAGGTAGTTAAAATCCTTGACAATTTCTAGTTCTTTATTTGCGTATACAAAGCGCAAATTATTTGGTAATCTACCGATTGCAAAACATTAAATTTTAGTTTTTTCTATATTAACAGTAAGTTGCCATTCTCTACAGTAATCGTAGAAGCTGTTTAATTGTGATTGGAGGCCCTCTGCTGTTTC
The DNA here is from genome assembly GCA_963971305.1 of Arcuatula senhousia. Classification (NCBI taxonomy): domain Eukaryota; kingdom Metazoa; phylum Mollusca; class Bivalvia; order Mytilida; family Mytilidae; genus Arcuatula; species Arcuatula senhousia. Next base: position 36,846,504 of record OZ020308.1, read on the forward strand.
AGACATAAGAACTGTATCGTCTGCGTATAAGAGTGCAAATAATTTTGCGTACACCCCTAAAATTGATTCTAAATCTTCAGAAATGGATACCAGGCCGATGTTGTTTTGATTTTCTAGGAAAGATTCTAAATCATTCAAAAAAACGGCAAATAGGAAAGGGGACATATTTTCACCTTGTCTCACCCCATTATTACAAGGGAAATAGTCAGATTTTTCATGGTTAAAGACAATATTAGACTTAATGTTTTTATACATGTTCTGAATAATATTAAGCATTTTTCCATTTATATTATTTAGTATTAATTTATGCCACAAGCCAGATCGCCACACTTTATCGAAAGCTTTCTCAAAGTCTATAAAGGCACAGAAAAGTTTCTTTTTTTCAGTTTAAGAAGTTCGAATAGTCCATGTAAGGTAAAAAGATTGTCGATAGTGCAGTAACCTTGACGGAACCCACTTTGGTTTTCATTAAGGACGGAGAAGTTTTCAGAATATTTATTTAATCTGTTTGTAAGAACAGCAGTAAAAAGTTTTCCTAAACAACTAACTATCGTAATAGGACGAAAGTTTTTAGGGTTTTTACTATCTCCTTTATTTTTGTAAATAGGTTTGATGTTTCCAATAAGCCAGCTTTCGGGTACTATTCCTGTTTCGAATACTAGATTGAACAACTTTTCATAAATTTCAATAAACTCATTTGATGTTGATTTTATGTACTGTTCCTATATACCATCATCGAAGCCAAAGCCAAATACGGATCCAGCAGTGTTATAATCATTAATAAATTCATTTAAATAAACATTTTGGTACAATTCCGCAACATCTTATAAGACATGTTTATCTCCCAACTTGAAAATAATTAACAATATTCAAATTTATTTCTTTTTATTGAATAAATTTAAAGACCTACACAGGTTATAAATCAATAAAACGAGAGAACAAAACTTGCCAAAATTGCGATTCCCGTTAAATTTTCCAGTCAAAATGAAGATTTATAAAATCTAACTTCAAAACAGAAAGATTTTAATATTTTAAAACAGAAAATTATTCAAACGAAAATAACTCCTAGAATTATTTGTCTTTATTGGATCATTTGCAAAAGATTGCCCCATTTATCAATACTGGCAGGGATTAAATAAAACTTAAATAAAAACTTAGTTTTCTTATTTCCAGATACTGGCAATAATTTGGACCTTAACATTATTATTTCGTAACTATAAACGTCTATATGTTTTACGTGTAATATGCTTTCAACTCTTAGTGGAATAATTTGCATTTGATAACGATTATTAATTAACAAGGTCCTGCTCATCACCTGTGGTTTTCTTCCCCTTAGATACCCGCTGTGACCTTCCGCATTAAACATCCGTTATATATGCATGCGGCCTGTATTTTGTTTATTGTACATGATGAGTTCGGTCAGTCTTTGTTTTCACATTCATCATAAGAGGAAACGTTTATCTTCATTGAAAAAATATGTACCCGGTATATATGATTTGATAAAGAAAGACATTTGAAACTTAACATTTTATATAAAGTACATGGACTTAGTCTTCTTACAGAAACCTATAAAGTTATACGTTTTTACACCAGGGACATTGACAGACAGACACCAAAAAGTTGGCGATACATGTAACATAGTAAACCAAGGACAGACAGACGGACACCAAGTGATTGAATATCATGGTCAGAGCTTGGTAGTTATCCGTTAGAAAATTTCATTCATTCACAGTCTATTGTTTATCTGGCTCGACTTCATACTGATGATATAAATCCACTACTAAAAGAGGCATTTGAACTAACTATAAGAGCTTAGATTCAAACAATATTTTTTCTTGGTACACTAATGTAAAAGATAATTCTCCGAACCAAGAAATAGGAGAAAATATTATTAATTGTAAAACAATGAAAAATGTTAAAAACTTAAAATCTAATATTAAAATAGAGATAAATGACAAGTTAAATCATTTATTCTCTGATAAAATTAAGAGTTTTGATGAAAATAATAAGCTCTTTCTTTATAAAAAAAACTAAACCCTACTTTAGAAGGAGAGTATTATTTGTAAGAATCTTTATTTTATTTGAGACAAATCTTTCCTAAACTTAGAATTAGTTAAAATCATAATCTGGAAATTGAGAGGGGAAGATATTTCAAAATTCCCCGCAATGACATATTATGTAAAACTTGTAATAAACTTGAAGATGAAAAGCATTTTCTTTTAAATTGTAATATAAATAAAAGAATCAGAGAAAACCTTTTTAATTTTCTAAGAACAGATGATTTAAATTATGTTAATATGTCGGATGAAGATAAAATGGTCTATTTACTTACCCCAACAGATCATATTTGGCTTCTTTATTAAGAGTCTGTTCATGAGAAAACCATGCAAAAATGGAAATTTTGTTCAGTAGCAACGTTTTTAATTATGTAAAAGGTATATTGCAACTGAAAGACCATCTTATAAGACTTATTCAGGCAAATTCATTTTTTCGAAAAATTCAAGATGGCCGCCCTACAGGCCTCAATAGATATATATAGCTTTCATCTGATTTATCGCTTATTTCAATCAAATTTTATTTGAAAATTTGACATTTTTATTGTGATTTTTTCAGTCTACGTAGAAGGAATTAAAATTGTATCAATGTTTTTTTGAAAAAGTGATGTTTGGTCTTTCAAATACAGTGCAATTTTCGTAATTCATAATTTTGATTTCTCTGGTACCTTTAGGTAGGACTTGGGCAGTATTCCAGCGGTACGTCTAAACACCACACAGGACACCTTAGTGCACTAAGGACCTAAATGTGCACTAAGGACATGATGCTTTAGTTTTAGGCCATTCAAAATAATGTTAAAGGATTCGGAATGTTAAAAATAACATATTTCTAAAGTTTTGTAAAAATATCTTAAATCGTATTTGAGTTATATTGCATTTAAAATAAATCCTTTGATGTGTCCAGGATTTACCGCTAACTAATTGACAATATACAGATATAGATCATGGATAGTTATCGACGAATTTCAAAGTCAATAAACAAAGACGCGCATTCTAATTTACATGTCTTATATGGCATCGTTGAATGAATAAACTTCATAAAAATGAATGAAATAAATTGCGTTGCTTGAAGCTTTTAAAAATAGAAAAAAACGCAATAAAGAATGACTTTCACACTCATTCTCACAAAGTTAAAACAAAGTTATAAAAAGACTTTCGATTTTCATAATTGTGAAAGTTTATTTTTCACTTTCTTGTTTTGCTAAATTAGGAAAACTTAAATTCCATAAAAGGCTGAACATAGCAAGACAGGCAAGGCAGAAAAACATAAAGAATAATAATAAAATAAGAAAATTAATGTCGAACCCTAGAAATATGAAAAAAACAAGTTCCCTTCAAGAAAAAAATTGGAATTGAAACCAATTAGAAATATTCATTGATAGGTGTCTAAAGCTCATAAAACGTAAATTTAACAACTTACAATTGAACTTTAAAATAAATCTAAAAATTGTTTCTACAATTAAAGGGTTTCTTTATTTTTTAAATTACAAATACATTGATTTTAATAATGAACGGAATTCAAATTCGAATGTTTCATTTTTTAAGAAGGGGGATTTTCGTTTGTAACGCCACTTTGACGTCTTTTTTTGCCACAACAACTTATTTGCGCTCGTTCATCATTTGCACTATACTTTTGGGGACTAATTTAAAATGTTTCTCAATGTGCTTTTAAAGCCTTTCTTGAAGTGTTAATTTGGTTTTTAGTTATAATTTATTTTGAAGGAAGGGTTCCTCATAAAATACTTTTTCAAACTGTATATTAACCTTGATATTCAGGTACATGTAAATAAGCTCCGAAAACTGGCGCATATCAAACTTCTAAAACTAAAACATGTATAGATCGATTTATACCTCCCATAATATGTTATTGGCACAATTGGACGCTACGGAGCCTAAAATGGTTGTTAGTCTAAATATAGCAAGGAATTTCACGAATGGAATAAAAACTAGTTGAGAAAATAAAAATGCACGGAAAAAGTCACTGAAACAAATTATGGAAGTTATAGAAAAAAGTAAGAAGAAGACTGCAAAATCACAAACATTAAACTTTAAGAGTTTAATAGCAAAATCAACTAAAATTGGTGTCGTGGGTGTTTTCTTTTTATTTTTAAAAAATATCATATTTCAAAAAAAGGTTAGATTTACTAAACACAAATGAAAACTGAGCGGAAGTTATGCATATTGTTAACTATATGTTTAAGTAGCCGTCTCTGTAAGAATCATGCAAAATGCAAAAATAGTGGCAGATGCATATTTTTGAAAACTGGTTCTTTTTATCAGAATTTGATCTTTATGATGAGAAATGGATGTAAATTAAAATTTAGCCCAATCGGTTCATTAGTTCTCGTTTAATACACAATACAAATTTGGTTACATTGTGTATGAAAATAAGTACGGGAAAAAGTCCCGCCAATTTTTTTTCTTAACAAACCAACCCAAAATATCGCTTTAAGTTTCCGACTGATATTTTTGTTGAAATTCAACTAGAATGGCCTACTTTTTCAGAAAATATCAACAATTTTCACAGACCTTTCCGAACTTTTGAGTAAAGAGGCCAAGAAAATTGGTTGAGTTGTGTATGAAAAAAGTTCGGGAAATGTTCCCGCCAAAATTTTTAATGTTAATTTGCAGATAGTCTAATGGACCAATTTCACTTAAGTTGATATTTTTCGCTAAAGTGGTCCAAGATGAATAACTAGCCAAAAAATTGTTAAAACCTGAGATAATAAGTAAATCACCTTTTGCATGATTTTTACTGAGACAGGCTCTTAAAAGCTTATCTTCGTAGCATACTGTGGCACTATCTGAGATGAAATATTATGCATCATCAATATTGCCGAGAAAACTGTGTTGAATATTTTTGTGAAGGACAGACAGACAAACAAGGATAATATGGTATCTTTAATCTAAAGCATATGAAAATTGTTTGTCCTCCGACGAGCGTTTTTATATCCTATTGGAATCAACTCACGTGTTGCTTTGGAGTGACCTATTCCCATGCTAAATTTATTAATTTTATAGACTGAAGTTTGTGCTCATGAATCACTGAAATTCTTTGAATCAGTCTTTGAATGAAGATAATGGGTCACTTTTAATTTTTTTGTCCCTAAAGACATAAAACCGCTCTAAAAAAGTCGCAGAATGCATGGACAGAGTCAAATTTACAGAAAATGTTTTATTAATGAGCCGTTAGCCTAAATTTGTTGAACATTCATTTTGTCTTATAACTATATTTTTTAATTTAAATTTATAAAGCTACTATTTACTTCGACTATATTTATTAGAAAAAGTTTTAGCTTAATAATTAAATACTTTTTTAAAATAAAATGTATGCTTACATCTGGAAAACAACCTTAAACTGTCTTATCTTCAAAATTGTCTAATTATACCTGTAATCAAAATTGGTTATTTGTCGTTTATTCTATTCTATTTGAATTTTCATGCATGACTTGACGATCCCAGCAGGATGTATCGTCGGCATATCAAAGGATTTTAATTAAAAGCTCTATAATTCTAAACCGAATAGAAATATTTTTACAAAAATTTCGAAATATTTTATTTCTAACATTCTGAAACCATTTACATAGTTTCCAATGACATAAAACAAAAGCATCATGTCCTTAGTGCACATTTTGGGTCCTTAGTGCACTAAGGAGTCCTGTGTGATGTTTAGACGTACCCTTATTCCAGACTGTTCAAAAATGCTGAAATTTGTTATTTTTAAGGGCACTTATTGTCCAAGGTAACGCTTTTTTATCCTAATCTTTTAGAAATTCAAAAACAATAACATATCAAGACAAACTTATCAAAAAGCCGAGCTGGGATTTTACATTTTGACTTAGCCACAGCCCCGGAAAACAATGACATGTTTTGATAATTCTTCATAAAATCTACTTTTTGGAGGATTCAGTTTAAAACTCTGAATGTGTTTGCTATGAAACAAAATACATTTAGAACATTTGATACAACAGATGATCACAATACAAGTACCATTTAAGGGTCGAGAAAGACATATACTTGTGGATTAAGGGTGAAAAATGGGAATATCTTGTGTATTTTGATGAAATGTACAGAAATGGCCAACTTAAGGAGACTATTTTTCATGAATGAAAGGGTTGGACTATTAATATGGAATATCTTTCCAAAAGACTGTTATATGGTCTGTACAAAAACATATTTGTAACTTTGCTTTCGGTTATCCCTTACATGTTACCGGTACAACATTACAAAAATTGAGATTTGGCCATTTTACCACATGGCTAAAATGGGCTTCAGGGGCCTAATAGTGGCATCTTTTTGAAATAATTAAAAGATGTACAGAACAGGAGACTTTATATTATAAAATATTCCCATCTTTCACCCTTAATCCCAAAGTATATGTCTTTCTCGACCCTTAAATGGTACTTGTATTGTGATCATCTGTTGTATCAAATGTTCTAAATGTATTTTGTTTCATAGCAAACACATTCAGAGTTTTAAACTGAATCCTCCAAAAAGTAGATTTTATGAAGAATTATCAAAACATGTCATTGTTTTCCGGGGCTGTGGCTAAGTCAAAATGTAAAATCCCAGCTCGGCTTTTTGATAAGTTTGTCTTGATATGTTATTGTTTTTGAATTTCTAAAAGATTAGGATAAAAAAGCGTTACCTTGGACAATAAGTGCCCTTAAAAATAACAAATTTTAGCATTTTTGAACAGTCTGGAATACTGCCCAAGTCCTACCTAAAGGTACCAGAGGAACCAAAATTATGAAGTACGAAAATTGCACTGTATTTAAAAGACAAAACATCACTATTTCAAAAAATATTGTTACAATTGTCATTCAATATACGTTAACTAAAAAAAATCACAATGAAAATGTCTTATTTTCATAAAAAAAATATTGAAATCACTGAAAAATCAGATGAATGCTATATATATTTAGGCCTGTAGGGCGGTCATCTTTGATTTTTCGAAGGAAAAAATTTGCCTGAATAAGTCTTATAGGATGGTCTTTCAGTTGCAATATACCTTTTACAAAAATGAAAACATTGCTACTGGACGATTTTGCATGGTTTTCTCATGAACATGCTCTTAAACAGTCATTAGAACTGACGGCAGAGGTCTCGTAACTTGCTATATGTTTATTTGTTGTATTTGATATATTTCATGTTTACATTTAAATATGATATATATATGTTCTGTCACAAACTGTTTTTTGTATGTTTATATGACAATAAGTGTCGTCGGGGATAATTGTTTTTTTCTCCGAAAAAAAAATATGTATTTGTTTGTTTGTTTATTAGTTTTAGTTTTCTTGCGTTTTTTTACAACCAGGACTTTTACAGACGGACACCAAGTGATGGACGGTACATGTAACATAGTGAACCAAGTACAGACCGGCGGACACCAAGTGATGGGCGAGATTTGACAGTGGCAAATCAAAGGGTTTTCTTAACAGCCAATCTGCCAGAAAACCATGCAAAATCCTAAATTTTGTTCCAAACCAATATTTTCATATCAACTTAAGGGATGGTTTAACAAAAAGACCTTCATGAAAGACTTATTTTGGCAAAATATTTTTTCCGGGAAATTCAAGATGGCCGACCTACAGGGTTCATCAGTGTTCCTGGGTTTCTTTACAAAATCAGCTTGAATAATTACAAAACCTCATGTATTTCAAAGTTTTTTTTGGTCCATTTATCTCCAAATTATCAAAAATTGAACAGTTAATATTTAAAGGGTAATACCTTTGCCTTCAAAATAGATGAAAATTTTAAAAATCTTAATAACCATTACCCAGCGTCCCTAGGGGGTGACATGGGCAATTTTCCAAATTGTAAAAAAACATCAAAATACTTGAATTTTAGCATTGTTTTATGTCTAAGGCAGGCTCTTTAAATCAAATTCACTCCCATATACTTTAATAACTGGCTTTAATGTCAATTGTATTAGAAAATAGAGCTCGGCTCATGCTTTATGACATCGCTACAAGTCAGAGAAGTGGGTCAGTCTCACAATTTGGTAGAAAATTTCCTATTTTTTGACAACATTCGTAAAAACATGCTTGTGTTTAATTTTAAACAAAGTGCATTTTTAATAAGTGTCAAGATATGTTGTTACAACAAAAATTAATGTAACTGTCTTCGAGTTGCGGAAAAAGTGCAATTCAAGAGTCAAATTGGTATATTTTTCAAGAATAATTGATAAATTGAAGATATTGTCAATTTTAGATGATGAAGGCAGACCCATGATAAATCCAGTCAAAAGTTCTGATTATTGATCCAAAAGAATGCTCTTTTGGCTCTTAGAAATAATGTTTTCAAGTATGTTAGCGGTCATAATTTTCAAGATAGAGGCATCCAAAAATGGCATTTGGTCATTTTCGTCATAGTCACAAAACGTGCTTCTATACTATTTTGGCGACATTTTTTTTACAGAAGTTGTTGAATGAATAGTTAACAGTTTGATTATTTCTTCAGTTTGCTCTTGTTTGCACTCAACCAAACAATTTCAAATGAATCTGTCAAAAGGTGCCTGTTAAATGTTTGTTCAAAATTGGCAAAAAGCATTATATGGCAAAAACATCACGAACCCCCCAAAAAAACTAAGTAAAAAAAAATTGTTTTCTGAAAGGTATCTGAGACGATGTCTTATAGTTTTAACCACATGAAAAGAAGTGTAAAAAATTGCATTGCCTGGTACACATTTTTTTTCAAAATTTTTTCGGACTTAGTTTTTTTAAAGGCAGATAGCAATTTCAGCCACATAACACATTTTGTCATTTTTGACAAAATTTATCTAAGTCAAATTTATACAGATTCTTTTCATATTGATTGCTGGCATGTAGACATAAGCATACTTTAGAATAAATAAAAACACTTTTCCCTGCATTGAACAACTTTTAAAAAAAAATGCTACCAAATGGGCCCAGGAGCTCATTTTGGACTATGACGATAATGGCCAAATGCCACTGTTTGAATGCCTTTATCATAGAAATAATGACAGCTTCCATATTTGTAAATATTATTTCTTAGAGACAAAGCAGCATTCTTTTGGATCAATAATCAGAACGTTTGACTGGATTTATCATGGGTCTGCCTTCATCATCTAAAATTGACAATATCTTCAATTTATCAATTATTCTTGAAAAATACACCAATTTGACTCTTGAATTGCACTTTTTCCGCAACTCGAAGACAGTTACATTAATTTTTATTGTAACAACATATCTTGACACTTATTAAAAATGCACTCTGTTTAAAATTGAACACAAGCATGTTTTTACAAATGTTGTCAAAAAATAGGAAATTTTCTACCAAATTGTGAGACTGACCCACTTCTCTGACTTGTTGCAATGTCATAAAGCATGAGCCGAGCTCTATTTTTTAATACAATTGACATTAAAGCCAGTTATTAAAGTATATGGGAGTGAATTTGATTTGAAGAGCCTGCCTTAGACATAAAACAATGCTAAAATTCAAGTATTTTGATGTTTTTTTACAATTTGGAAAATTGTCCATGTCACCCCCTAGGGACGCTGGGTAATGGTTATTAAGATTTTTAAAATTTTCATCTATTTTGAAGGCAAAGGTATTACCCTTTAAATATTTACTGTTCAATTTTTGATAATTTGAAGATAAATGGACCAAAAGAAACTTTGAAATACATGGGGTTTTGTAATTATTCAAGCTGATTTTGTTAAGAAACCCAGGAACACTGATGAACCCTGTAGGTCGGCCATCTTGAATTTCCCGGAAAAAATATTTTGCCAAAATAAGTCTTTCATGAAGGTCTTTTTGTTAAACCATCCCTAAAGTTGATATGAAAATGTTGGTTTGGAACAAAATTGCATGGTTTTCTCACAGATTGGCTCTTAAACTGTCTATAAAAAAAATATCTTTACAAAACTTTCGGCTTGTGATATTTATTATAAAATAAATAGAATGGTATTTAATACTTCCATGCTTTGGTATACACTGTGGAAACTTATCTTTTACGGCTTAGTGCATGTTTGAGGTAGCCCGGCTAAACGGTATTTAGACGCACCGACCTATAAATGAAGGGTGCTTAAGCTTTTCCTTTAAAGTGTAATTCATGATTATCCAATGTCTTGCTTGTGTAAAACGTGGGTTCGTCGTTTTACCCGAAAACATGACATACGAGTATTTTAAATATAATAATATAGTTTGAAGCAAAAACTTAAACATTGAAGTAATTAACTGATGATGTCGTATTGTTCAAGAAAACGCATCCTTTACTCAAATAACACCTAATGACCTATTTCAAACTTGAGCATTATAAGATCGAAAGAAGCCGAGATACGCGAGTTGCAGTATATGACGAACGAAGGAACAAAATGGATGAAAATTCCATACCGCGACATGTGGTCGTTCGTTAATAAATATACAAACTATTGCCGTATGACGTACATACGGACACAATTTGATAAATATAATATAAAAAGAAAAATAGTTAATTTAGATCCCGCGATGATATGTACGCGCATTAAGTTCTACTCCTGCCCGTTTGTCCGTCTATCGGTACGTTGGTATTTATAGTATCATCATGGATTCCTCCCAAGTCGTGTTTTTGAGTCCACGTCCAAGACAAAAACATGACATTATGTAGGATGGAGCGGGACGTTGACTAAAAAAAACCTGATTTTGGAGGATGCCGTCATGATTTTTCTCATCAATGTAAATGTACATGTGAAAGAAGAGTGGTTCAGTATCATAAGTTGTATGTATGTTCTAAGTGACTTGCAGACCTGTACCACCACTATTTTTGTCTCGGGACTGGGTCGATATGAACATGTTTATAAAGAATAGTTTGCAAGTTTTCGTCATGTATTTTCCGTTCATGAGAATGAATTAATAGGGTGGTTCAGCGTGACCGAACATTACGCTGGGCAAGTGTGTGCCATGAACAAATTCCTTCTTTATTTTACTACTATTACAGACGAATCGACATTTCCTTTGTTTTTTTTTAAAGAAAATTTAACTAGACTGATGCTGCGTGTCAAGAAAAACTGGTAAGGAAGATAAAAACGTCATGAACGTAGACATAACAAAGGCAACACAAAGTAGTTAAAGCACGGGTTGTGCTAATCTTTACAAATTATCCACATTTGTTTGTATTTTTACGGCACGTCCAAAAGAATGGTTTATATCAGTAATCACTAGAAAAATTCCTAGCCATACATGTACACCAAAACGGGCGAAATCAGAGGGCCCATTCTAAAAGTGTTCTTTAATTAGTAGATAAATAAATATTTTCCCAAACGTCATGTTTTCGTAACTTTTAATAGAAAATTAAAGCAGGGATTAAATTAGCTACTCCAAATAATAATTTTAATTGTCAAATTCATTCATGAAAGCAACTTAAAACGATAGGTATCTGCTTCAGAAACAGTAAAATATAATTTTTATTTTAAAAACTTTTAAATTGCATGGAGTACAGAATTGTTAAAAACTGAAAATTTTCATTTCCTGTGTTTTTTTTTTAATTTCCGGTCAGTCGAAATTTTTCTCCCTTTCCTCATAATGGATTTAAACTGTATCCCGAAATTAAATAACCTAGAGTTACGTCGCTTTGGCCGTTGTTAGCAATAAAATTTCAGAAAAGTTCTTAAAAAAAGTAGAAAAATAGCAAAACACAGAAAATTTAATTTGGCGTGCTTCAACGTGCATTCATTAAATAATTTGAAACTTGGTATTTTGACAGAAATTGCACAGATAAATAAGAGGGATACCACTTCTCATTTCATCTACGTTATGGTCACCATTAATTTTAGAAGTGAAATATCTACAAAATAACAAATCTCTTAAGGAAATGTTTTTTTGGAGTAGCTAATTAAATAAAACTGATTTTGTTTTGTACATCCCTGATTAAAGACATTGTATAGCTACTCCAACCAAAAATTTTAATTGTCAAATTCATTCATGAAAGCAACTTTAAACGATAGGTATCTGCTTCAGAAACAGGAAAATATAATTTTTATTTAAAAATTTTAAAAATTGCACGGAGTACAGAATTGTTTAAAAAATCAAAATTTTCACTTCCTGTGCTTTTTTTTTTCATTTCCGGTCAGACGAATTTTTTCTCCCTTTCCTCATAATAGATTTAAACTGTATCCCGAAATTAAATGGCCTAGAGTTACGGCGCTTTGGCTGTTGTTAGCAGTAAAATTTCAGAAAAATTCTTTAAAAAGGAGAAAAAATAGCAAAACACACAAAATTCAAATTTGGCGTGCATCAACGTGCATTCATCAAATAAATTGAAACTTGGCATTTTGACAGAAATAGCACAGATAAATATGAGGGATACCACTTCTCATTTCATCTACATTAGGGTCACCATTAATTTTAGAATTGAAATATCTACAAAATTACAAATCTCTTAATGAAATGTTTTGTTGGAGTAGCTACATTGTATCTTTTCATTTTTTTTTCTTTAGATTATATTGTCTTCTTCAAATTTTGTATATTGCCTATCTTATAAAGTACCTTTTTGTTAATTTGACATGTTCAGAGTCTACCTTTTAGGTAATCGGAAAGAAAGTCACAGGAAAAAAAGTCACAGGAAAAAAGGTCACAGTTTTGATAGGAAAAAAAAGTCACAGGAAAAAAGGTCACAAGAAAAAAAGTCACAGGAAATAAAGTCACAATGTATTTAAAAGTCCATATTGAACTAAGTGTTATTATTTTTATGTTAAAACTATTCTTCTTTATCTTCTTTTTTGTTGTTGTTATTTCATTTTTTTTAATTAAAAAAAAAACTCGGAAAAAAGTGTAAGATATGAATAAAAACTCATTTGATGTTATTGATCATAATGAAAATTACGAGTAGTTTTACTTACAAATTACTCGTTTCTATATAATTAGATTAAAACATTTTTATCTATGTAGTTTTCTATTAAGTCTTGTTTACTTTCGCCTTTTAAAAACGTTGAATAATATTTTTTTCATTTAAAAGATAAACAGAAAATTCTAAATTGTTTGCGGGTGACTTTTGTATTCTTGTTATTTTCATTTTTCATGTACATGTATTATTAATTTACATTTTTTATTATTATCATATCTATAACAGCATATCTAGAAATATACAGTATAAAAATACATAATTGTAATATAATTTATTTAATCATTCAAATATTATATGTATACATTGTGACTTTATTTCCTGTGACTTTTTTTCTTGTGACCTTTTTTCCTGTGACTTTTCACGGTAGGTCCCGTGTCCGGCGACAGGATTGTTTTTTCGAGAGGGATGTACAATTGTCCTGGTTTTTTCAAGAGAATAATCAATAAAAATGTAAAGTTTGATGATATTTAGTGATTTTTAACTGAAAGCGAAGACAAAATGCTACCAACGGGTAGGCATATTTTAGTATTATCAAATTGTATAACAACACCAATTCCTATAAAAAAATGTGATTCCTAAATAAAATTGTGGGCTGTTTTTTGAGTTTTTACCTTTTTGCATTTTTCACCCCTTAAAAGACAAAAATATATTGAACGAGATTGCTAACCATTATTAGTGAACATCAATGTTATATTATGGCATCCTGAACATTGACGCCAAAAAGTTGCGTCTTACATATTTTTAAATTAAAATAAAATACATGTCCAGGTTTTTTCAAGAGGCGTCCAGGTTTTTGCAAGAGAGGTCCAGGTTTTTTCAAACTTTAGATAAACAATTTGTGCGTGTTGTTTACCTCTTAAATCATATTTCAAAAAGACATTGTATGTTGTTAAAAAAATAGAAATACGGTACTATCATTTCAAGGGTTTTGGACAAGAATACGTCAGTTAAAGTCAAGAATTCAACCTTATATAGCCTATATAAACAGGCAGGCACATTTAATTGACGCCTACAACCAGAACCCATGAATCTATATTGTCTTAGCATAACTACCAACTGTTATAAATTGAAAATAGCCTCCTTGAATAATTGACTGGAAACAAAATGTTTCTGTTGCGACAAGCAGAAGTTGTTTAAAGTTCCAGGGCTACCTTCTTTTAACTTGACTTGTAGTTGTTTCTTGGATGTGTTTGTTTGTATCATAGAGTCGTCTTCTTTCATGTCTGATGTTTTATTAAGGATTATATAAGACTCCGTCTCGAATGCCCTTTCAGTACCTCAAAATTTTTACACATAATTTATGTATTTATTGTATATATATACATTTTTTATACTTAAGTATAGTTTCAACAAAAAAACTTCATAAGAGTATGCTCCCGTGCGGGACCCAGAAGGCTAATAGGTTAGCAGCAGCGCTAAGCTTCTCGGTATAAGTTCAGAAACCTATCATCTTTCCAGGCCGCTTAGTCCACTTTAGTTACTGGGATGTGTGCCGCAGGTGGTTGAATTGGTCAGCTCTGTCATAATAAATGTCGGTTCATCAGGCTATACTAATGCGGAAACTTGACCGTAAACCATATTGGGCCAACGTGCGTGGAGAGTTCCAAGGTTCCTGCACGTAAAATATCCCATTGTGCACCGCCACAGGCTAAATTTTCCGCATCTACCCACCTCTTCCCTTTTCCAGTGATCTTCAAAATTTACAGATCCTTTGTTTCCCACTCCAACCCCGCTTCTCTCTCTCAGTGAGTATAGGTTCAAACAGGATTCAGCATTGTATTTTCGCCAGATAAAGGATGGTTATTTGAAACTAGGTAAGAGTTGGCTATATCCCACACAGGTAGATGTTCCATCTATTATGACCTAATTTCGGGTAAGGGTTCATTGTCAGTCACCATATGGAAGGGTTCCAAATTGTGCGAAACTTTTGAGGAAGGATTTCGTCACTTTCTGGATGCATTGGCCTATGGTGCGTTAAGGGAACATTGGCCTATCTTGTGAGTTGGTTCGTTTTACTTCTGGTTTGTGGTCGTGCATGTGTCCTTCGAATGACATACATGGGTCTGTGTCCAGGGTGGGTCTACAGAATACATTTTGGTGTTTCAATTAGCTCTTGTCCTGCTGATTATGACTGAAATAGAGTCTACCTGACATAAAACAAACATAAGAGTATGAAATTCAAATGCTATTTAAGTTTCTGTATCTTAACATACATATATATGTATACGTTAAGGGGTTCCAATATCTCATATTCCCTAATGTTTTTTATCAAATATCCCGTATCCAAAATAGAGGGTTTTTTTTCTTATCCCATATCCCTGTAAATAGAATAGATTTAAATACTAGTATTCTATATCTTAGTTTGTTTTGCCTCAAGTATCCCGTATCCCAGGAATAAATATGTAAATATCCCATATTCCAAACCAACCTTAAACTCTTGAAATAACAGAATGCACCAGTGGAATATGCTCTTTTTGTATTTATTTGTTTCTGGCATACATGTACATGTAGATTTTATAGTTTCAAAGACCTGAAAAGGCACAAAAACAAGGTTGCCACTTACCTTTTAAAATTTTGCCCACCGTAACAATCGCTCTTTTTGAAACCGGTAATTTATTAAAGCACACCAAGAAAGTCACAAACGTACAAATGTACTATAAAACTAATTTTGTCAAAATACTAATTTAGTCTTCAAAGAAATTGCATGTGGGCAGCTTACTTATGTTTTAAAGTTAGTAACAAACTTGATATTTTGCATGTAATGTGTTTAAATGTATGTTTAATGAGTAGGAGGGCTATTAGTTTCCACTTAAGTCGTATAGTTTCCACAAAACCCAGTTCCTCTCTTTAGTCAAAATTTTTAAAAAACCAGGACACCTCTCGAAAAAACCGGACAAGTTGTTGTGCCTCTCGAAAAAACCTGGTCAATTTTAATAAATCATTAACTGATGCTTCTTTACGGATTTTTTTGGAAGAAAAGTAACAATTCGAAAATTTTGAATACTTATATTCCTCTTTTTAGTTTTGTTTCACTTACAATTGAGAATTTAAGCATTTCTTTGTAAACGGACAGGCGAAAAAACCTGGACCTCTCTCGAAAAAAACCGGACAATGCCTCTCGAAAAAACAATCCTGTCGCCGGACACGGGACCTACCGTGCTTTTCTTCCATGACTTTTTTTCATGACTTTTTTTCCTACATTCACCTTTTAACACCTGTCGATCGCGATACCTGGGGTGTCATGCTGTGACCTATTTAATTAACATCCGCCTGCCGCTTTTGGCCCGTGTCCAAACAACCAGCTGTGACAAATTATGCACACGTGAAGATTGATAGTTGATGAAAAAAATATTATGATACATATACCGTAATGTTTAATTTGTTATAAGACAACAGTTACATGTACATTTTAAGTCAAAATATTTTAACTTAATATTATATATTTCTTGATTAAATTAAAAATTTTAAAAATGAATGCCCAAGATAGTTTTTTACATGTACAAATGCTCTTTAAAAGAAATAATTATAAAATTAATGGGCTTTCATACCCCGCTCTCCCTGATTTCCCCCTTACTCATAATCGAATAGTTAAACTTATTTTCGTTTTTATTAAAATAATATTTATAAAGACGTATTTGCAATATCATGCCCGTTAAAATTTGAATCTTTTATTTTCGTTATGAAATAACAATGAATATTTTTTCGATGCGTTATTTACGTTTTTCTAAAGTTTTTTTTTCTAGTTTTCTGTAATTGTGTTGCTGTGATTCGTACTAATTTTACGCGCTGTGTTGTATCCTATAAATAAGCGTTCCTGTTCCGAAGCGAAAAAAAAACAAAAAAAACAAAGTGAACTTAACACTGTATTAAGAAATAATGCTACGTGCGATTAAGAACGATTAAAAAAATATAAGAGAGTAAGGGACAAAACATTTATACATGTATATGTACATGTATTTATAAATCGTCAACGACGGAAAACTGCCAACAGAACTCAGTGTCACCATGCAGGGGCCGCTGCTCACTGTTTTAATTATAGACTGAGACATCGGCATACATATCAGAAACAATATTTTAAAAGAAAGACTATCTTTCAACCTAGCTTTTTGACAATTGCATGCAAAGAACAAATAGCATAAAGACGACGAATGAAAATATAAGATTTGAAAACAATTCAAAACATTTAAAATGTGGCGGGGTTAAACTAGTTTCGAGGTATAGTCCAGTCTCGAAGCTCCCTTTTTGATAATCCACAGCAATGCACGCAGTTAAACCCCCTCCCCACGGAAACTACCTACGAAAAAATAAATATTTCCTTAGCAGACTCCTTGGCTCATCTTCTATAAGGGGCAAGTTTCACCATTTCCGAGATATACAATATAATCTTTGTAACAACAAGGTAAAATTTATTAATATTCAAATCTTGCTACTGAAAATGATATCTATGACAGCAAAAGTATTTATTAAAAATTATATATTTTTTGTAAATACATATACCTCTAGCGGAATCGCGTCCGAGGCGGGTCATTCGCTCTGACATGTGATGAAACAAGCATAGATATATGAATTAAAAGAAAAAAATCAGATAAATGCCAATTCTTGTTTATTTAATTATTAAATTATTCGTATAATATATTTATACAGGTTCTTTACTCTACGGAGACTTGCATACATGTTTTTATAGTCTAAAATAAAACTTATGGATAATACGTATGTACCTATTGTTTTTGCTTTGACCCATATGGGTGTATTTTGCAAATAAAGATTTATATTTGAAAAGATAACACGAGCATACTTCAATCACGACAATTTATGTATATATGCATTGTATATACTTGTAGCTGTCTTTGCACATTCGAAATATTTAATCATTCATTTACACGATAAAACGTTCATTTACACGATTGAAACATTCATTTACACGGTAAACCACTCACACGATTGAATCACTCATTCACACGATTGGAACGTTCATTTACACGATTGAAACACTCATTTACACGCTAAACCGCTCACACGATTCAATCGGTCATTTACACGATTGAAACGTTCATTTACACGATTAAACGTTCATCTACACGCTAAACCGCTCACACGCTAAACCACTCACACGCACGATGAGCGCACGATGAGTGCACGATGAGCGCACGATGAACGCACGATGAGCGCACGATGAACGCACGATGAGTGCACGATGAGCGCACGATGAATGCACAATGAGCGCACGATGAGCGCAAAAATGGTTAGTTTGAATTTTAGAGGGTCTGTAACAAAGTTTGAATAATATTAATTTGATACAATACACATAATCATTATTTCAATTTGCAATTTTAAACACATGCTATTATAAAGCGTATTAATCGCGTATGTAAAACATAAATACACTTTAAATTGTGACAGGTACAATGATATAAAAGTACAAATTAATCGAACAAAAACTTAGCGGATGATTGAACACTAAATTGCAAGACGTCTGCTGACCTAATTTACAAGGGTGTGTTTATATAGCTGGATAAAGCACGGGATTATGTGGGCATGTGGTTGTTTATGATTTCTGTTGGATTTAACTTAAAAAATGGATTTAAATGCATCAATTTCTAATACATGTAATTCTAATCATATATGAGCCAGCGTATTTTCGAAGTGTTTGAAGATATGAGGTAAGGTATTGTCATTTTGTTGAAGTACGTACAAATAGGTTTTAAGCTCACTTGTGAATATATTCAAGATATTTACATTTTTTGTTAAACTTTCGGACACATAAAAGGATTTATATATTGTAAAGCTTATTAAGGTAAGGATGTGGTTTATACTTTGATATTCTGGGTCGGTTATTTTATATCCAATAATAATGTGTTTTAATCTTATTTCTTTTTCTATGCCACAACTTTTCAAAATATCTCGAATTTGTTTCCAAAAAAGTTCCAGTCTTTTGCACTTTAAAAAGAAGTGATTGTAGTTATCATTTTCATGGCATATTATGCACAAAGGAGATGGTTTTAGATGCCATTTGTTTAGGTGTTCTTGATTTGGTAAGATGTTGGTTATTAGTTTCCATCTGAAGGCCTTTAGTTTGTTGGTAAATAGGCAATTGTGGATGAAGTTTAGTGCTTTGGAAATTTCACTTGATTGTAAGTGGAATAAATAGGTCCATTTTTCAATTCCAATATTTTTTTCTTTTTTGGTATTTATAAGCTTTGTGTATATGAGTTTGTTATTCAACAGTTTTTGGTTGATCGACTTATTATTAATTAAAATCTTACAACGATTGAAGTTAAGTTTAGTTTTAGAAGACGAATCTGTATTGATTTCGTATAACCATGTTTTTGGTATTGCTTTTTTTATAATTGATAATTCTGCGATCCAATTTGATTTACATTTTAGTTGATTATAAATATATTCGTCCGTTAATTTGCCGTTTTCGTTAAGGAGATCATTTATATATATAATATTACTTTCAATCCAGTTATGAAAGATGGTGATTTTATTTTTATGTTTTATATGTTTATTTCCCCAAATAATTTCTTGACGAATTTCTCTAAAGTTTTCTGGTTGTTTAGTGCTTCCTCCTCCTATCTCAAGCCATGTTTTTAATACCTCTTTGTAGAATTCCGGGATTCCTTTTATATTACAATTATTTTGTAACAATTTCTGGTTGGTGTTCATTTTAAAGATAAGAAGATTTTTGCCAAATTTGTTTAGAAAGAAGCGTGGTATTACTGTCCAGTTGTCATCATAATTTGAATGAATTAAACGGATTGCCCATTTTATGAGTAGGGATTTAAAATGACTTCTGATGTCAATCATTCTCAATCCTCCTTCTTCGTAGTTTGCAATAAGAGTATTTCTTTTAACTTTATCATTTTTGTGATTCCATATAAATCCGTAAATCTCTTTTTCTAATTTATTTATGTATTGTGGGTCCGGTATGCTTACGTTTGCTATGAACGCCTATGTTCTTTTTTTAGCCACAGCGGCCATGTGTTACAACCAATCAAAAATCTCCACATCAGTTCTATACACCTAATGCTAATAAACAACAATACCAAGTTTGCTCCCAATTGGACTTAAAGTGTCAGAGGAGTTAACGTTTTCAATGCAATGAGGAAATGCTGTTAAAATGCTCAATTTTGACGTTCTAAGGGCAATATCTCCTCAAAGGAAAAGTCCTGCAACATTGACCCTATACTGGATGTGCTTAACAATATGCAATTTAAATTTCTCAAATATCTTGTATAGTTTTCAAGGTATTGAGCCAAACAGGAGCAAAATTTGCAAAAAATCCCAAAAATGACAATAACTCCTACATGGGGTGTTGGATTCTCTTCAAATTTTCAGGGTAGGTAGATTTTGAGGTGCTGATCACTTTTACCAAAGCCAGAAATTTGATATCTTTAGCCGTTTTTGAGTTATTTGCAAAATACTGCTATTTACCCCTATGTTCTATTTTTAGCCACAGTGAGTGAGTGAGTGATCTGGTGTTTTACGCCCGTGCAACGCTATTTAGGTTATTTACAGGCGATGAACATGAAAAGGATGGTACAATGAACATGAAATGATGATGATGATATATGAAATATGAGATGGGGTGGGAAACACAGGGACGGTAAATTTTGAAGAACCACAGGAAAAGGGGAGAAGTGGGTAGGGGCGGAAAATTGAGCCTATGTGGTGCACTACTTGGCGGTCCACAAAGGGGTCTTTTACGTGCATGAAGCGTGGCATTCTCCACAAACGTTGGCCCACTATGGTCGGTGGTCAGGGTTTCCGTATTATAGACCTGACAACCCCTGCGGACGAGGGCTACCCTATTCAGCCACCTAGTTAGCCACAGCGGCCATGTTTTACAACCAATCAAAAATCCCCACATCAGTTCTATACACCTAATGCTAATAAACAACAATACCAAGTTTGCTTCCAATTGGACTTAAAAGTGTCAGGTCAGAGGAGTTAACGTTTTCAATGTAATGGGGAAATACTGTTTAAATGCTCAATTCTGACGTTCTAAGGGCAATAACTCCTGATAGGAAAGGTCCTACAACGTTGACCCTATCCATAGTTTGTAGATCCTGATGTTCTTAACAATATGCAATTTAAATTTCTTAAATATCTTGTATAGGTTTCAAGATATTGAGCTAAACAACTGCAAAATTTGCAAAAAATTCACAAAAAGGGCAATAACTCCTACATGGGTTGTTGGATTTTCTTCAAAATTTCAGGATGGGTAGATCTTGAGATGATGCTGATCACTTTTACATTATGCCAGATTTTTTTATATCTGTAGCTGTTTTTGAGTTATTTGCAAAAAACTGCATTTCACCCCTATGTTCTAGTTTTAGCCACGCCGGCCATGTTTTACGACGAATCAAAAATCCGCACATCAGTTCTGAGCACCGAATGCAAATGAACAACTATACCAAGTTTAGTTGCAATTGGACTTATGGTGTCAGAGGAGTTAACGTTTTAAAAAGTTTACGGACGACGGACGGCAAGTGATGGCAATAGCTCAGATGACCCTTCGGGTCAGGTGAGCTAAGAAGTAAGGAGACCCTCGGTTGACCTAACTTCTCGGGGAAAGTATTTGTGTTACACACTAACTACATTGATAGGAATTACATTTAAATTTTATGCCTTAATTGTAATATAATTTAATTAAAAACACATACGATAAAAGAGATGACTTTGATTTGTAAATAACTAGTTTTCCCAACATTAAAAGTAACATCCTTACCCCACCTGCAAATGGTATGTAAATATTTAATAACTTATTAGTAATGCAAAAGCTTAAACATTTTTTTTTGTCTCGGTGACCACCTCTTAAAACATGGTTAAAAGAAATTACGTCTCATACGGTCTAAATCGTTTCTTTTGAAGTGCCTGTAACAAATCAGGACGATTGCGGTATTCAATTTTTAGCTCACCTGGACCAAAGGTCCATGTGAGCTATTGCCATCACTTGGCGTCCGTCGTCGTCTGTCGTCGCCGTCTGTTAACAAATTATGAATTAACCTTAGGGTGTCCTGCACCAAACTTGTGTTTCGATTTTTGTTCTGTTCAAAAACATGGCCGCCATTACTAAAAATAGACCATGGGCTACTGTTTTTGGCCTGTAAATCAAAAACTATAAGAGATAGATGGAATCTGATGCCACCATACTGCTTCAGCATCAAAAGTTCTACAAAAGTCTCCATTTGGTCGAAGTTGTCAGATGATCCCTTATAGGGGTTTCAGCACCTTATAGGTGAAAAATTGCGTTTTTTCATGTTTTTGGCTTATAGAATGAAAATTATTGCAGATAGAGAAAAGCTGTTGCTTGCTTATATGTTCAGCTCATTTAGCATAAAAGTCTTCATAAGGTCAAAGTTGTCAGATGACCCTTTATAGGGGTTACAGGCCCTTAAAGGCAAAAAATAGTATTTTTGGCCTATGGAATGAAATCTTTTGCGGATGGAGAAAAGCTGTTGCTTGCTTAAATGTTCAGCTCACTAAGCTCTACAAAAGTCATCATAGGGTCAAAGTTGTCAGATGACCTCTTATAGGGGTTACTGCACCTTAAAGGCGAAAAATCGTGTATTTGGCCTACAGAATGAAATCTATCGCAGATTGAGAAAAGTTGTTGCTCGCTAAAATGTTCAGCTCATTTAGCTCTACAAAAGTCTCCATAGGGTTGAAGTTGTCAGATGACCCCTTATAGGGATTACAGCCCCTTAAAGGCGAAAAATATTGTTTTTGGCCTATAGAATGAAAGCTATTGCAGATAGAAAAAAGCTGTTGCTTGCTGAAATGTTCAGCTTATTTACCTCTTCAAAAGTCGTCAAAGGGTCAAAGTTGTCAGATGACCCCTTATAGGGGTGACAGCCCCTTAAAGGCGGAAAAAAGTGTTTTTGGCCTATAGAATGAAAACTATTGCAGATAGAGAAAAGCTGTTGCTTGCTTAAATGTTCAGCTCATTTACCTCTACAAAGGTCATAATAGGGTCGAAGTTGTCAGATGACCCCTAATAGGGGTTACAGCCCCTTAAAGGTGAAAATAGTGGTTTTGGTCTAAAGAATGAAAACTATTGCAAATAGAAAAAAGCTGTTGCTTGCTTAAATGTTCATTTCATTTAGCTCTTCAAAAGTCTTCATAGGGTCTAAGTTGTCAGATAACCACCTGTAGGGGTTACAGCCCCTTACAGGCGAAAAATAGTGTTTTTGGCCTATAGAATGAAAACTATTGCAGATAGAAAAAAGCTGTTGCTTGCTTAAATGTTCACCTCATTTAGCTCTCCAAAAGTCTTCATAGGGTAGAAGTTGTCAGATGACCCCTTATAGGTTTTACAGTCCCTTAAAGGCGAAAAATAGTGTTTTTGGCCTATAGAATGAAAACTATTGCAGAAAGAAAAAAAAGCTGTTGCTTGCTTAAATGTTCAGCTCATTTACCTCGTAACAAAAGTCATCACAGGGTTGAAGTTGTAAGATAATCCTTAATAGGGATGACAGCCCCTTAAAGGTGAAAAATAGTGTTTTTGGCCTATATAAGATAGAGCAAAGCTGTTGCTTGCTTAAATGTTGAGCTCATTTAGCTCTACAAAAGCATTCATAGGGTTGAAGTTGTCAGATGATCCCTAATAGGGATTACAGCCCCTAATAAAACATGTTTTCATAATTTTGGCTTATATAATGAAAATAAACTAAAGCAGATAAAGAAAGGTGGTTGCTTGCTTAAATATTCAGTTCATTAAGCTCTTAACAAAGGTCTCTAAAGAGTCAAGGTGTGCAGATGGCTCTTAATATAACATTTTGCCCGTTTTTGGCCTATAGAATGAAAACTATTGCTGAAAGAGAAAAGCTGTTGCTTGCTTGAATGTTCAGCTCATTCAGCTCTACAAAGGTCTTCATAGGGTTGACATCAAGACCAGGTGAGCGATTCAGGATCCTGAGAGCCTCTTGTTTTGTTTGTTGTTGGCTGGTTTTGTGGTTTCCTCTTGGATGTTTGAGATGGATCATCCAAGTTTGATAGTTACGTAATGACCTACAATTACTTCATGATTGATAGATCACAGGGTGATATGCTTGGGTATAGTTCATGTTCATATTACTTTTCCTTAAACCCCCGTGCGGGTTCCGGGTGGCGAATAGGCCCGCAGCAGCGCTAAGCTTGTCGGTAAAAGTCCACTAAAGAGCGCTCAGAAACCTGACATCGGGTCAGGCCGCTTGGCCCACAAAGCGATTTGGGATGTGTGCCCAATGTGGCTGAATGAGGCAGCCCTGTCATAATGAATGCCGGGGTCGTCAGGCTATAATGCGGAAACCCTGACCGCAAACCAAAATGGTGCAACGTGTTGGGAAAAATGTCACGTTCCTCGCACGTTAAAGAACCCTTCTGCAAGTCTCGGTAAGAGTAGGAACCCGTAGGATCCCCATGCAGGAGGCTAATTTTCCCGTCCCTACCCATCACTCTTTTGTCCAGTGACAATCAAAACTTTCCTACAGGTAGTAAAGATAAAAAATAGCAGTTATTATTATTCATAATCCCTATAAATAGATCTTCTTTACCAATATTCAATAGATTTTGTTATTTTTTATTATAATTTACAATATCTTTTTCAAATGTTTTCATAATGAGGACATTCCAGTAGGAAGTTTGTTTCATTTTCAACTAAATTAGAAAATACAAACTAAGCATAGCCTATCTTATCTTGGTAGAGGTTCTGATTTACCAGATGCATTGACAACAGGCTCATGTCTTCCAGTTTTAATTCTTAAACAATGATTACTTAGTCTCAATTGTGTTTACTAATGTCATTTTATTTATTTATTTTTCCATAATTCTTACAAATATTTAAATCAATTTCCAGTTTTCCACTGAAGAAAAGAATATTGGACAGCCATAGCTTTTCAAATTCCCAATGCTTTGAAATATCATGCAATGATAATCCCTTCCTCTTGCGAGTAATATTAATGGTGGTTCAAATTGCACATCCGCATGTAATAATAGGCTGTATACAATGGTCAAATACATATAAATGGTTTTAATAGGAGGTTGGGTGACTTCATCTCTCTTTACAGTTTAAAAGGACTTTTAAACCTTTTAGGAATAATTGTTGTTTAGCCTCATTGAAGTTTCTTGTGTTGAGGAAAACAATCCCAAGATATTTATATTGTTTTACACATTCTATGGGATTACTTCATTGTTACTCCCTATATTAAAATCTTCCCTTAGGAGTCGTTCATTTCAATTGAATATAATTATCTTTGTTTTCTTTACATTTATTTCCATACGCAATCTTGACAGTATTTATACAAAGTGTCAAGTCTCTTCTGAAGACCTTCTTTCGAGTAGGATATCAAAATTAATTCATCTGCATATAAAAGACATGGTAGCTTTTTATTATCTAAATTGACATTATCTGGAATATAAAACAATGCATCCGGCAAATCATTAACAAATAATTTGAACAATGTAGGGCTCAATACATCACCATGTCTCACACCAGCATCATATTTAGAAAAAAATGTCTTTTTTATATATTCTTTCACACAATGTTTATCAGTACAGAATAACTGTACATAAATTTCATTATTTGATAGAAATCACTATTATAAGTAACATGTAATAATTTATAAAGTAAACCTGTATGTATGACCTTATTTAAGGCTATTGGTAGTGCAAGCACTTGATGACAAAAATGTCCTAAAATTGTAAGTACTATAATTATAAAACGAGTGATCTTGTACGATCTTAAATTGTAAATGCTTAAAAAGCCTGGTATATATTTGTTACCTACCCCAGTCGAAACAAGTTCCTTAATGCATTGTCGTGTTCTCCTGCTTCCTGTATATGTCTTTACTATATTCTGAAGAGTTGACCCACCAGTGATCTCATCAATCTTCACTTTGCCTACGGTACATTTGCATTCTTCAACCTTATCAGGATTTGTAACTAGAATAAATTTAAGTTTGTTTTGGTTCCCCAGTTTGGTATTTTTGGTTATACTGTTCTATGCTCTTCATATTCATACAGTGTTTGGCATTTTCAATATTTTTGGTAGAGCGCCTCTGATGATCTTAAATAGACGAAACGCGCGTCAGGCGTAGCAAAATTCATTGTCTGGAACTTTGTTGTCATTTGTATTCCATGATTACATAAGTAATTAATTATATATAAATACAACATAGTCATTGTTAAGATCTGCGTATATTGGGAAACAGAAAGATACATTATGATGAATACACATTGTGTCCCTAATCTAAGGCGTTGTGTTTTATGCTACTTCAAGACAATGAAATCGCAATGGACGGGAATTTTGAGCAATTTATTCATGCTAAAAAGCAGAACATTTTCGTATGTAACTTTGATCTTTTTTGCCTTTTACGTAATTTTACAACCGAAAATACGTGTACGTGTACTAAGTGCGTGTGTAAGTGATTTTGTGCTTTACAAATAAGTTTCATAAGGGAAAAGGATAATGATGATTAGAAACATTTGACTGGATAAAAATAAAAATACTTACGGTATTTGTATCTACATGAAATGTTGGAGGCAGTCGCTTTATATTCACCACTTGATCTCTTAGCATTAGGGCTAGGGGGCAAGCTAAAACAAAAATAAGTAAACAGCATGTTAAAGTAAGTCATGTATAAACAAATAAAATGATAATTATTTCAAATAGGAATCTTGCTCTTAAAAAGATTTTTAAGAATGAAAGGGTGCCGAAATATTATGTTTCTTTCAACATTGATATTGAATCGAAGGGAAACAAAATAAAATTTCCTATTTATCAATAGATTTTTTTTATTTCCAATACTTACGCTATACTCCATTCACCATTCACTTCTAGTGGCAGACCATTTATTCTGATATCATCACTACTTTTAGAGAGATACAGGACTACTTTTTTCGGCTGATCTTTTTTATAACCTCTGTTCCTACAATGTATAGTTTTTCGTTTTCATTTTTTTCAAGAAATATAAGAAAAGACGCCGATAAAAAGATTTCAAAAATACATTTTAACTATAGTTCCCAAATTTCCATTTTTGTTCCCCGCCGCAATGCCCCGTCCGTGCGTCCGCCCGTCACCTTTCTTCGTAACTTTCTCAGCCACTATTTATCGTATGCTTTTGATATTTTGTATGCAGCTTTAGGTAGGGGTCTCATACAGTGGGATGTGTTACCAGAACTGTCTCTAACTTACTTTTTGTTTTCAACCAGCTGACTTATAGTGTTTAAGGGTCAAAAGTGGAAAAAAATCGTAACAGATTTCTCAGCTACTGTTATTCGTAGGCTATTTGATATTTAGTATGCAGCTTCAGGTAGAAGTTTGATATGGAGGGATTCGTTTCCAGGTCTGTCGCTTACCTACTTCCTGTTAAACGAGCCGACTTGAAAAATGGAAAAATTTTCGTAACAGATGTCTTAGCTACTATTGTTCGTAGGCTTTTGATATTTGGTATGGAGCTTCGGGTGGAAGTTTCATATGGTGGGATGCATTTCAATGTCTTTTGCTTTTCAAAATCATGTATTATACCGAGTAGACTTAATTTTTTTGCCGATTGGAGGGGACCCAGGAATGCCGTTCTTGTAAATTCATATTGTTTGTGCAGCTAGCCTCCTGCTTGGATAATTTATAAACAAATGATAGGTCTTGCTACAAACAAAATGCACCTTAATTAACGTTTCATAATCAAATAAGTTATTGTTTTCGATTGGGTACAAAAGAAATTTAACCTTTTTTTAAATAGTTAAAATGTGGCAAAGAGGCACCAATGGTCCGAAAAGGCAACGACAACCGGTAAACACGAACAGGAACAGCACGAAGAAAAACAAAACACAAAATCAACCGAACAGAAATCAACAACACAAACTCGTGATAAGAGTGAACTCCGAGGCTCCGGAAGAGTAAGCCGTTTCTACCTGCTAAAGCACACCCGTCGTGTTGCTTATTTTCAATTGAGTGGTCCTTTAGCCAAAACATCACAAAGTAAGTCATTTCCATGATGTTCTGGTCACCAGTGATAACCCCACCACACTTTCAGAATATTAGGCCAGCTTTACTGTTACGTTATTTACTTTTAATTACTGCTCTTAAAGCTTCATAGTCACAATTATCAAGTTATCAGAAAAAGTATAGTAACTTGAATACTTTCATAATGTCCTGTAAATATTTTTACAATAATGTTAAATGTATTTTGCATGCCTGACTTTCAGAAGGCCTACCATTGGAAAATTAATACCAACATATTGAAACTCCCTTAATATGAAAATGACAATGTCAAAGTGCGAGCACAGCATTATTATAAGTTAAAAAACTGTACTTCATTAAAATACCTTTTAGTCGAAAAGACTTCCCTTTGTCCCTTTGACTTCCAGTGAGTGAGTGAGTTGGTGTTTTACGCCCGTGCAACGCTATATAGGTTATTTACAGGCGATGAACATGAAAAGGATGATAAAATGAACATAAAATGATGATGATAAATGAAATATGGAGATGGGGTGGGAAACAAAGGACCGGTAAATTTTGAAGAACCACAGGAAAAAGGAGAGAGGTGGGTAGGGGCGGAGAATTTAGCCTATGTGGTGCACTACTGGGCGGTCCACAAAGGGGTCTTTTACGTGCATGAAGCGTGGCACTCTCCACACACGTTGGCCCACTATGGTCGGCGGTCAGGGTTTCCGTATTATAGACCTGACAACCCCCGCGGACGAGGGCTACCCTATTCAGCCACCTAGGGTACACACTTTGTCGCTCTGTGGGCTGAGCACTGACCCGACGTCAGAATCCCAAGACCCTTAGTCGCCTCTTACGACAAGCTAGGCTCTGCTGCGGGCCTATTCGCCACCCGGGCCCCGCACGGGACCTTTGACTTCCAATATGCAACGACCGACAGTACACGCAAAACAGTAAAAAGATGGAGGACCCTTTCTCTGCTTTTAATTGACGGTTTAAAGCCTCGGTTGAGGAATAAAATCGTTTAAAAAGTCAGATAAACAAGCATTCTGAGAGTAGTGCTAAACAATACATAGTCCCCTACCGGCCTCATATTTCAGTCATTGGTAAAAAAATTGTCAAACAAATGAAAATCTAAACTTGATCAATTCATTATCTACAAATGATAATAAACAAGATTGCTACGCGTAGCCATGTGTCCCCCACCGCCGCATAAAAGTTGTGTGGTATGTCAATTCGAGCGATATATTCTCTGAGAAACGATAGAAATTGGTTGTCAAAATATGGGATGATCACCTACTAATAGTACCCTATCAGTGTGTAAAATTTCAGCAACATCAGTTCAGTAGTATCCGAGGAGTTATACCCACAAAAATGTTTGACATGACAAAGTCCCATTTTTTGGACCGGAAAAATCGGAAATTTCGGAAATAACTCGAAAACTTAAAATATTGTTTCAAATTTTTTTTCTCGTATTATTAAAGAGTACCTTTTGTTCTATCAGCATACAAAATTTCAGAACCCTGTGCACCTAGGTAACCGAGATATTGGATGTCCTATATTTTGACCTTTTGAAAATTTCAAATATGGGTTGATCACCTACTAATACTACCCTATCAGTGTATAAAGTTTCAGCAACATCCATTCAGTAGTATCCAAGGAGTTGCACCCACAAAGACGTTTGACAAAGTCCCATTTTTTGGACTGAAAAATCAAAATTCGTAAATAACTCGAAAACCGTAAATATCGTTTCAAAATTTTTTCGTATTATTATAAAGTACCTTTGCTCTATCAGCCTACAAAATTTCAGAACCCTGTGCACCTAGGTAACCGAGATATTGAATGTCCTATATTTTGACATTTCTTCCCTGTTTCCATGGAAACGGCAGCCATTTTGAAAATTTCTAATATGGGATGATCACCTACTAATAGTACCCTATCAGTGTTTAAAGTTTCAGCAACATCCGTTCAGTAGTTTCCGAGGAGTTGCACCCACAAAAAACGGGACGGACGGACACCATTATTAAGTTCCTCCGACGCGTTGCGGCGGGGGACAAAAAGTGCAGAAAATAAAATTTCAGTGGATTTTCAAACTTCAAAAGGCAATATCTCCCGTAAAAGTTTGTAGACCGGCAAGAAACTCAGACTTGATCTGTAACTCATCATGATAAACTCACATGCCAAAAATCAGTTCATTATCTATAAGCGTTTAGAAAAAAAAATGCGGAAAACTGAAATTTCAGTGCATTTTCGATATTCAAAGGG
Source organism: Arcuatula senhousia (assembly GCA_963971305.1). Classification (NCBI taxonomy): domain Eukaryota; kingdom Metazoa; phylum Mollusca; class Bivalvia; order Mytilida; family Mytilidae; genus Arcuatula; species Arcuatula senhousia. The sequence goes on from OZ020308.1 coordinate 36,876,598, forward strand.
CCATAACTCCCGGAAAAAAATTGTGAACAAGCACGAAACTCGAACTTGATCTGTAACTCATCATGGTAAACTCACATACCAACAATCAGTTTATTATCTATGAGCGTTTAGAAAAAAGTAGGGAAAACTAAAATTGTATTGAATTTTCAACGTTCAAAGGTCCATAACATGAAAGTGTTATTATTTGCATATTTTGTTTGGTAAATAAATTTGATTAAAATACTGCAATTTGATTGGAGGAATTTTTTTCATGTCAAAAATCCCGGGGAAACGCCCACTTTTTACAGGAAGTGCCACTAATTACACCCGTTCGATTTAACTATGGACTTTCGATTGTAGCGTAAAGTGAAGTGTTTTCATTCATAGTTTAAAATATAGTATTACTCTATTTTATTGACCGGGTTGGTCACGGGTCAATTATTTCGGGCTTCTTCGTTTAAATCTTACCAAAACGATAGAGAAAATTAAGCTCCACCCAACCTTGCGAATAAAATAGAGTAATAAACATTATCGTAGAAAGTTAATTGAGTTGTTTGGCTGATTACTAAGATACTTTTAAATATCAGGTGGTTTTCCATAGAGACGTTTCTTGGACCTGATGAATGAGTCGTGCAAACATTAAATCTAATTGGATATTGATGAATGGTCTGACTGATGTTGCACGCAGCTTCCTACTGATCGGGTTTTTCTATTGTGACGATTTGCGTTTTTTGTTACCGATAGGCTTGTTTATGACGACGTAAATTATCATTGTTGTGTTTGCACACTCCAATCAAAAGTCAATAGTTAAATCGGCCGGGTTGAAGTTGGTTTTTTTTTTATAACTTTTTGGAAGGCTCCTAGCAATATTGTTCAGTATTTTCAAATTAAGGCCGCACCTATAACTTTGAGAAGACCATGAAAAATCAGTATCAGCATAAAGTTAATTTTTTGCAGAAACTTTCCGTTGAGTTTACTTCCTGTCCGCTACGAGTTGTGTTCGCTAAAGTCAAGATATGATAAATTCTCAATCTGGCCCCAGAATTTGGCATATTTTAAAAGTTACTGAAATAAAATAAAACTATTCTGGGTGAGTGAGTTGGTGTTTTACGCCCGTGCAACGCTATATAGGTTATTTACAGGCGATGAACATGAAAAGGATGATAAAATGAACATGAAATGATGATGATAAATGAAATATGGAGATGGGGTGGGAAACAAAGGACCGGTAAATTTTGAAGAACCACAGGAAAAAGGGGAGAGGTGGGTAGGGGCGGAAAATTTAGCCTATGTGGTGCACTACTGGGCGGTCCACAAAGGGGTCTTTTACGTGCATGAAGCGTGGCACTCTCCACACACGTTGGCCCACTATGGTCGGCGGTCAGGGTTTCCGTATAATAGACCTGACAACCCCCGCGGACGAGGGCTACCCTATTCAGCCACCTAGGGTACACACTTGGTCGCTCTGTGGGCTGAGCACTGACCCGACGTCAGAATCCCAAGACCCTTAGTCGCCTCTTACGACAAGCTAGGCTCTGCTGCGGGCCTATTCGCCACCCGGGCCCCGCACGGGACTAAAACTATTCTAAATCATTTTTTGAATACAGATTATGAAAGCGGATAAATATATTATGCCAGTGCATATTTTAGGCAGTAGAACCTCTCATCAAGAGAATTGATTTTTAAACAGAGAGGATCAGAAAATCAAAAGTATTAAAAGAAAAGTACATAAAACAAAGCGTTCAAACATGACAGCCAAATGCAGCACCGAGGATATCGAACAGTGTTTTAACATGGTCCTCACAAATAAATACATACCTAACAAACAATTTCCACGACTGTTAACTGGTTTCCAATTTATGTATGTAATTTGTTGTTTGTTGTTCCTTTGCATAAAACAGCCATCTATATACTTACGCAAAGAGCCTTACCATCATTGAACCGTATTGAAAATCACAATCTGTCATGACTTGATCTTTTAATGAGATTGCATAAATAAGATCCTGTACTGAAAAATTAAAACAACATATATATTTTGTCTGCTTTATAGATATAAACAAGTTTTAAAAGTACACATTGAATTAATGTTGCAGTGGCGCGATGTTATTTGTTTTGGGGTTGTCTGTGCTTGTTATTATTTTCATCTAAGAGCGATACTGCATTGGTCAGACATAAAGCTAGACTGTTTTTTATGTATCACAGAATTAATTGAATTGGCAAAAGCATCACGATGGAATTTATAAAACATCACATTTCATATCTATTACAAATGTATCTATCTATTTTCATCATGATGCTTTTACTTCCATTGTGATTTACATCAAAAATGATCTATAGCGATGTTTTTAACTCCGATCCATCGCGATATCGATGCTTTTGTCAATTCAATTGCATCGTGATACATAGAAACAATCTAGCTTTTTGTCAATTCAATTGCATCGCGATACTGGTTAAAACCATCACTATGGAAAAACTATCATGATAGAAAAATCGTGATTTTAACATGAACGGCAACTCATAAGACTTGTGCGAGAAGACGGAAAAAGCAGAAAGTTGAGGATGAAAATGACTGTCTAAAGCAGAAATGATTGTGTCTTGTTCCACAACATTCACTAAAATTCAAACAATAGAATAAGCTGATTCTTATTAGTGAGAGAGCTATGAATAAAATGTACGAAAAAATACAGGTTTGGCTTCAGAGAATACAAATATTGCTGGAATACAAAATTTATGCTAGAAAGAAAAAAAATAAGGGCAAAAAAAATTAACAAGAATTGACGACAAAGATGTCATAATTTCTATAGGTTGTATATTTTACTCACAATCGACTGGATCTTGTAGAGGCCTTCTTGTCAATCTAGTGTCGTCTGGAGGTTTGGGCCCTGGTGGTCCTACCTCTTGCAAATAGGCATTCTTTACCATAGAAAATACAGTAAGTACAACCAGACTAAAAATTGTCATGCTTGTTATGTCCTTTCAGTCTTCGTGCTTTCTATTACACAGATGAAAACTACCATTATAAAGAAAAAAAGTCAACAAAAGTATAAATGACGTAAAAATTACATAAATTCTAATCCTTTCTTCTTCGTTTACTTACAATTATTTATTATACAGCCAAAAATTGTTTTAAAAGGGAAAATAATGATTTTAAATAGTTTTCCTCAAAACTTTTTACGTTCGACTGAATCGTGTTAAGAATTAATACAAATTAAGGAAGGGATAAAAAAAATAAATCTATCAATAAGTACTTGTGCAATATTTGAATATGATCTGCAATGAAAATGTCATTTTATTAATTCAAATCCACGTCCGAGGCGCGTTGAGCTGTATTATGGAATCGGCAACATGGTGTAAGGTGAGCTTCCTCTTCCTCTTGTTGCATACCAAATAGAGTGATTATTGTATATTAATTAGTAACTTTCTTACTCAAAATCATACCTCAAATAGATTAAAAAACCCAAGTGAACAATATGAAAAACTCTGTATTATTACATTTATTTCTTGACTTTTCTTTAAAAGTTAACAACAAGGACATTAAGTTTCTTATGACTGCATAATTGTAACGAAAATATATTGAAAACAGCTTAAACAAACTATTTGCACACGGATTTAAAAAAAAAAAGAGCATAAAATAATCTTTAAGGAGGTTGACAGGTCAGCTTTTGAGATTTTTTACATTTATTCGAGATCCTAAAATTCTTCCATCAAAATAAAATGAAAAAAAAATCACGGTGCTCCATATTTTTCTTTTGTTTAAGGTTTTCCTTTCATCATAAGTATCTGTTTTAGATTTTTTTAAATCAAATTCTAATCGCTTCTCATCCGTGCGGGTTCCGGGTGGCGAATAGGCCCGCAGCCGCGCTAAGCTTGTCGTTAAAAGTCCACTAAAGAGCGCTCAGAAACCTGACATCGGGTCAGGCCGCTTTGCCCACAAAGCGACTGGGATGTGTGCCCCAGGTGGTTGAATGGGGCAGCCCTGACATCGAAAGATGCGGGGTCGTCAGGCGATAATGCGGAAAACCTGACCGCTAACCGTAGTGGTGCACCGTGTTGGGAAAAATGTCACGTTCCTCGCACGTTAAAGAACCCTGCTGCAGGTCTCGGTAAGAGTAGGACCCGTAGGATCCCCATGCAGGAGGCTAAATTACCCGTCCCTACCCATCACTCCTTTTTCCAGTGGCAGTCAAAACTCTCCTACCCGATTGGCCTTGTGTCCCCATTTTTACCACTTCATCATCATTTCATGTTCATTGTATCACCACTTTCATGTTCATCTCCCGGATATAGCCGAAATCGTGCTGCTTGGGAGTAAAGCAATAACTACTAACTAACTAATCTAATCGCTTCTTCACAGGTTTAAATAGTAAAACTATTAATCATGTAAACTATGGTTTTGTAAAATCTATGAAAAACACAGAAAAATCTTTTCCCTTCTAATTATATGAACTCTTATCTTAAGAAAAATACGTTAACCTATTACAATTTTAAGCTAAACGTGTGTACTTTCAAATAATTCTTGATACTTTAAGACTACTCGGTAGATAACCGCTGCTGGTGGACCAGAGGTCCCCGAGGGTAATCACAAGCCTGGACGTCAGATTGTTAAATTCAAAATTGTTAAACACCAGGTTCCATTACTTGTAATGAACATGGTCGATATCCTCGGTGCAGTATTTGGCTTTCCTGCTCGAACTGTTTGGTTTTGAAAACTTTTCATTCAAAGTTTTTGGTTTGTGATCTTTTAATGTCTTGATTCAAATACTGCTGATGAGAGGTGACTCCTTGAAATATTGATATAAAGCATAACCAAACTAATCGTTTTATACCCGTTTTGTCTTTTATCTATCCAATTACTTTCAAACTTATTTTCATATATGCTTAAAGGAGAACCAGTCCATGCTTGCGAAAAGAAATATTAAAACAGAAACCAATATTTATCAACTGTTGTATAGTCCATTTGAGTTTTATCCAAGGGAGGACAACATAGTGACCAAGAAGAGTATTTGATTGAAATATCTTTCAAAATCCATTGTAAAGCTAGTTGGTCATGTGATCTCCTATTGTTGGTCATTTCAATTAAGTTCAGGAAAAACGTTTACCTGGCTGTTCCATCATATAAACACACAATTATATGTTTAAATAAAAAAAATACATTATTTACCATCAGGTTTTATGGAAGAAGCAAAAAGGCACCGATGGGGCATTCAAGTTTTAAAAGTCCGAAAGGGCAACGACGAAACCGGTAAACACGAACAAAAACAGCACAAAGAAACACAAAACTTAATTAAAGAAGATAAAATTTTGTGTATTGTTGTCAGAGTTTGTATATTATATAAAAACATTCTTTCAAAAATGAAATTTTATCAACTTTAAGAAACAAAAAGATTTGAAAGATTTTTTGTTGATTTATAGAACTCAAATGGACTATAGTAATCACCCAAAATTACAGAAGTTCAAACTATAGGTAAAGGAACATTAACATTAATGACTTTGATATCAAAAGTCAAGGTCTTATGAGGGTCACTCTTGTACTTTATATATTTGCTAACGAGGATAATCAATGCCATATGTCAAACGAGAAACAAAGTATCGGCAAGACATCTATTGCATATATAATTGGTTTTGCATTTATTTATCCTTGAGGTCAATGTTCAAGGTCAATTGAAATTCATTTATGTACGTGACACATCGTTTCATGGTGATACATGTTCATGTCAAATATGAAAGCTCTATATGTTTAATATTCATATTCATAAATTGTTTGGCACTTCAAATTTTTGGTAGCGCGCCTCTGATGAGTCTTGAATAGACGAAACGCGCGCCAGGCGTAGCAAAATTTATTTGTCTGGAACTTTGTTGTAATTTATATTTAAAGGTAAAAAAGATATGGCACGCATGCGCTTTATATGTGAAATTAGCATTCAAGTTTTCGGCAACTACAAAAATAACGTTAAAACAAACGTATTGGATGGGTCATTTGTTTAATCGTGGACTGACCTCTCAATCACAATAACCAACACAAAAGATCAACAAACGCTGAATGGACTATTTGCAACGCGACGGGTGTGCTATAGCAAGCAGGAACTGCTTACTCTTCCGGAGCACCTGAGTTCACTCTTGTTTCGACTGGAGTTCGCGTTGTTGATTGATATTCAGTTGTTTTGTGTTTCCATGTTTTACATGTTGTCTGTTTTTGTCCCGTTCTTGTTGGTGTTTACTGGTTTTGTCTCTGCCCTTTCGGACTTTTGACATTCGGATACCCCATTGGTACCTCTGCTTCCTTTATATCCGGAATACTTAAAATTTGTGGAATCCTTCTGTTTCTAGTATAAAGTTATTGAATTATTTTTTATTGACAAGTAATGGTTTCGGGGGGTTCGTTTAAAAGACTTTGCAGATGTTAAATTAAAAAAAAAAGTATTGTCGCTTGTCAAACAAAAAAAGGTAAAACTGTTTAAACTGTGTCTGTTCAGTTATTTTCACTTTCTTCTCAACTTTGGCACTTTCAATTTAGCTACGCTAGTAGATCGATACTTTGGCACTTTTACTTCTAGCTAGCACTAGTAGATCGATACTTTGACACTATTACTTCTAGCTAGCACTAGTAGATCGATACTTTGGCACTTTTACTTCTAGCTAGCTCTAGTAGATCGATACCTTGGCACTTTTACCTCTAGCTAGCACTAGTAGATCTTCACTTCTAGCTAGCACTAGAAGACCGATGCATTGGCACTTTTACTTCTAGCTAGCACTAGTAGATCGATGCTTTTGGCGCTTTTACCTCTAGCTAGCACTAGTAGATCGATGCTTTGAAACGTTTACTTCTAGCTAGCACAAGTAGATCGATGCTTTGGCACTTTTACTTCTAGCTAGCACTAGTAGATCGATGCCTTGGCACATTTACTCCTAGCTAGCACAAGTAGATCAATGCTTTGGCAATTTTACTTCTAGCTAGCACTAGTAGATCGATGCTTTGACACTTTTACTTCTAGCTAGCACAAGTGTATCGATGCTTTGGCACTTTTACTTCTAGCTAGCACAAGTATATCGATGCTTTGGCTAGCACAAGTATATCGATGCTTTGGCGTCCCGTGCGGGGCCCGGGAGACGAATAGGCCCGCAGCAGCGCTAAGCTTGTCGGTAAAAGTCCACTAAAGAGCGCTCAGAAACCTGACATCGGGGTCAGGCCGCTTTGCCCACAAAGCGACTGGGATGTGTGCCCCGGGTGGTTGAATGGGGCAGCCCTGACATCGAGAGATGCAGGGTCGTCAGGCGATCATGCGGAAAACTTGACCGCAAACCATAGTGGTGCACCGTGTTGGGAAAAAATGTCACGTTCCTCGCACACCCGTAGGATCCCCATGCAGGAGGCAAAATTTCCCGTCCCTACCCATCACTCCTTTTTCCAGTGGCAGTCAAAACTGTCCTACCCGATTGGCCTTGTGTCCCCATTTCCTCCACTTCATCATCGTTTCATGTTCATTGTATCATCACTTTCATGCTCATCTCCCGGATATAACCGAAATCGCGCTGCTTGGGAGTAAAGCAATAACTAACTAACTAACTCGATGTTTGGCACTTTTACTTCTAGCTAGCACTAGTCGATCGATGCTTTGACACTTTTACTTCTAGCTAGCTCTAGTAGATCAATGCTTTGGCACTTTTACTTCTAGCTAGCACTAGTTGATCGATGCTTTGACACTTTTATTTCTAGCTAGCACAAGTATATCGATGCTTTGGTACTTTAACTTCTAGCTAGCTTTAGTAGATCAACGCTTTGGCACTTTTACTTCTAGCTAGCACTAGTTGATCAATGCTTTGACACTTTTACTTCTAGCTAGCACAAGTATATCGATGCTTTGGCACTTTTACTTCTAGCTAACAGTAGTAGATCGATGCTTTGACACTTTTACTTCTAGCTAGCACTATCACGTGCGGGGCCCGGGTGGCGAATAGGCCCGCAGCAGAGCTTAGCTTGTCGTAAGAGGCGACTAAGGGTCTTGGGATTCTTACGTCGGGTCAGTGCTCAGCCCACAGAGCAACCAAGTGTGTACCTAGGTGGCTGAATAGGATGGCTCTCGTCCGCGGGGGTTGTCAGGTCTATAATACGGAAACCCTGACCGCCGACCATAGTGAGCCAACGTGTGTGGAGAGTGCCACGCTTCATGCACGTAAAAGACCCCTTTGTGGACCGCCAAGTAGTGCACCACATAGGCTAAATTTTCCGCCCCTACCTACCTCTCCCCTTTTCCTGTGGTTCTTCAAAATTTACCGGTCCTTTGTGTCCCATCCCATCCCCATATTTCATTTATCATCATCATTTCATGTTTATTGTATCATCCTTTTCATGTTCATCACCTGTAAATAACCTATATAGCGTTGCACGGGCGTAAAACACCAACTCACTCACTCACTCTAGCTAGCGCTAGTAGATCGATGCTTTGGAACTTTTACTTCTAGCTAGCACTAATAGATCGATGCTTTGGCACTTTTACTTCTAGCTAGCACTAGTAGATCGATGCTTTAGCACTTTTAATTCTAGCTAACACTTGTAGATCGATGCTTTGGCACTTTTACTTCTAGCTAACACTAGTAGATCGATGCTATGACACTTTTACTTCTAGCTAGCTTTAGCAAATCGATGCTTTGGCACTTTTACTTCTAGCTAGCACTAGTAGATCGATGTTTTGGCACTTTTACTTCTAGCTAGCTCTAGTAGATCGATGCTTTGGCACTTTTACTTCTAGCTAGCTCTAGTAGATCGATGCTTTGACATTTTTACTTCTAGCTAGCTCTAGTAGATCGATGCTTTGGCATTTTTACTTCTAGCTAGCACTAGTAGATCGATGCTTTGGCACTTTTACTTCTAGCTAGCTATAGTAGATAAAAAATAATCTTGATCGGCCATGGTTTACTCGTAAACTCTGGTTTACACTTGACGTATAAATTGATAAGTGCTACTAGTGTTCAGATTCAGTATTTAAGAGGGTACAGAACACTTAAGGGATATAGCTTTTATATATCATTTGTACGTTTTATTCAGCCATATTTATTCAGAAAATTCAAACTTCTCAGTGATCAAAATTGGAAATGATTGAACTCCATTATGTTTAGTGATTTTTTTCCAAGTAAACATGTGTTTCGATTTCGCTAAAAATTAACAGTTACTTTTAACTAAATGAAGTAAATATTTTAATAAAATTTTTAAAAAATTAAACGAGCCAATTTTATTTTAGTCAGAGTGTTCTGTATTGCATTAATCGTAAAGACCGATCCTATAGTAACCAGTGTGTGAATTCCTGATTTTTCTACACCATCTTCAATTTACTTGATTGACTGCAAGAAGATATATACTGAATTTCTTAAAATACAGTCAGTTAAAAGGTTGAAAAAGACCGTGTTAGTAGTTACACGTACTTCTTCTAGTTTAGGTTACGGATGCTTAGCAAAAAAATCATAATATAAGTATGCTATTTCAATTTGCATTTTAAATTAATTTGCATCTACTCACTGTGTGCTAAATACTTATTCCTGGGATTTTTTTTGCCCCCCTGATGACTTGACAGAGGGAGCATATAGTTTTACTCGTGTCTGTACGTACGATTGTCCTACCGAAAAGCTATGCTTCAAAACACCGTTCATGGAAGTAATTAATAAGTACACCTTGGCATCAACTAATATGTGTTTAAGAATGCATCAAATCGTCTGTGTCACTTTTTTCAAACCTTTCTAAAATGTTATTCTTCCCCATGCATAGATTGGTCATTTGTCATAGTTTGGGTTTTTTGTTATACATGTAATGTTATCATCCTTGAAAACATAAGGTTTTTAGATCGCTTACTCATTCATCATCCCTTGAAAATTACACATGAAATACCTCGTTTTTGATAGTTTTATATCGAACCTTCTGATTGGTTGCATTTAGTTTTCCTAGTGCGATTTTAACAAGTTTATATATTGAATTGTTTTGAAGTTCAAGACCGAATCAACCTAGGGTGATGAATGACTTTGTTAAAAAAGAACTTTGGTTTCCGTTAATGTTAATGTTATATTAGAGAATTCTCGATAACTGACGAACGAACGTAACTTTACTTAACCATACGAAAGGGTGATTTAAAACGTAACCAATTTGTCAGGGAGAATTAATTGTTAGAAATTTAACTTCTCCTTTAAAAACCAGAAAAAGGTGCTTGCCGTTGCTCAGGAATAAATACCCACCTCTTCCAAAAAAGGACAATATCTACTATATCAATTTTAAAATAAGAAGTGCACATCTACATTATGTCAAAGATTGTGTGAAAGTTTCATGAAAATCCATTGAGGGTTTAAGAAGGAGTTTCAGGTAAAAAGTGATTACGCCTATACTCTAAGTCCATGTTTTGCTAATTGCTAAGGGAAACTCCGAAATCAATCGAATCAAATTATATATAATATATGAGGTCCACATCTACATTTGTCCCGTGTATAGTGTGTTTATTGGGTGGTTTTGGAAGAGTTGCAGATAATTGATGGGTACCCTGAGATGTATCAAAAAGAGAGAAAGAGTTCAAAATGAACTCGAGTGCATCGAACAGGTAGCACTTCCTTCTTATAGCAAACGTGTATCTTGGTAATTGGAAGCAATAATTGACAACTTATGCCAAATAATTCCGGTTGGAACCCCCTTTTTCTCGGTGAATTGTGTAACTTTTGTGCAGATTTTCTGCAAAATTGGCGTTGGATCTCATTTCATTCTCATTATATCATAAAAGGCAAAACACCTCGCTTTGAAAATGTTTTAATCCACCCCTGTGTAGTCGTGTTGATTTTACGCTTAGCCTAGTTCTTATATTAAAAACCTCTATTGCTCTCGAACTCGCAAGGGTATTTACGGAATGCCATTGGACGTAATGGAGCAGCTGCCTATAAACGGAGCGTCAAGTTCAGAAGCTCTCTGACACGATTTGTGTATTGTCGTTATTAGTTATTAACTATTTTTGAGCAAATTTGAGATTTTAACAGTTGTTGAAAGTTTTCACCTTTTATTTGAAAACATCACATTTTTACTTTTTTTCAAATTAAACTATATGATGGGGTAGGAGGGGGTCTGATCCCGGCATCCCGAACTTATTTTTTACAAAATCCCGTCATCCCGACTTTACAATGAGAAAATCCCGATCCCCATAAAATTAATGTATTAATAATAATGTTTCTTATTTTACTGAATTGAAAGCGTGTGTACTGAAGAACAGCACTTTACAGACAAAGTTTTGCAATTATTTATAAGCTCTAATTATATGCTTCGAAAACATAGCTCTTGGGTTTTTTTAATATCTGGATTTTTATTCAACTTCTAAAGTAAGTTAGTTAGCTTGTTATTGCTTTGTTACCAAGCAACGCGATTTCGGCTATACCCAGGAAATGAACACGAAAGGAGTGACACATTACATGAAGTGAAGATGAAGTGTAAGAAATGGGGAAACAAGGCCAATCGGGAATGAGAGTTTTGGTTGCTACTGGAAAGATTTGCATGAATGCTACTGGAAAAAGGAGTGATGGGCAGGGACAGGCAATTTTTAGCCTCCCGGCCGGCATGGGGATGGTACAGACCCTACTCTAATAGAGGACCGGCATTCATTATGACAGAGTTTCCGGGCCCATTCAACCACCTGCTAGACTATAGTATACATCCAAGTCAATTTGTGGGCATAGCGGTCTGACCCGGTGTTTGCATGGGGTGTTCCGCCAGTAGTTTAATTACTGTTGGTTTACGTTGACAAAGAATCTCTTTTCATTTTATCTTTTTTTAGACATTTTTTACCTAGAGTCATGTCTACGGTTGATAGTTTATTTCACTTGATTTCCTAATTTTTATTTTTTTATTGACAAACCAAACGTGTTAGACTGTAATGTTCAGCCCGTAGTTCTTCCTCTCCCTTTAACCCCAAATTCAATTCTAGACCATTCTTTAAAATCAACTACGGGGGGGATAAGTCTCTTGTAGTAATATGACATTCATACTTGCTAGTTGTCGTTGATTTTATTTTTTTTTTGGACAGTAGAGTACTGAAAAGAATGAATCAATATTTTAAGAAATGCCGAGCGAAGCGAGGCACGCAAATTTTGAAGACTGTTGCTGATTCTACTTGTTGAAATTCATAGATTTTGTACGGTCGTATATATTAATCCCGGGTCCCGAATCGGAAATTCCCGAAATCCCGAGCTTAAAAAACTGATATCCCAAGTTTCGATATATCCCGGAATCCCGAACTTAAATTGTCCAAATCCCGAAATCCCGAGCTTACATATGGCCAACCCGGGTGTCCCGAAAAAGGTCCTACCTCCTCCTATTTAATAAAAGTGACAATATTATAGTTTAGTTTAAACATATTTATTTATCCTGGATTGCGACATATTCTGATCAACCTCTCTCCTGTTCGAATTTTGCGAACGAGTGAGGCCTTCCTTTATCGAACTTTATACAAAACAGTGCATGTGCACAGGGTATTGCTAGCTCTCCCTATACAACCTTCTTTTCGTCTCTATCAAAGGATTAGCTCCGTTTCTTGAGACCAACCTCACAAATGGTATCAAGTGACAACATAATCAACATTTATAACAGTTTCCAACATGTATAAAAGTAAACCAAAGATTAAAAAAAAACTTACTAATCAGAGATTTTTCAAAGTACTTTGAAAGCTGAACATGAAATTTCTCATTGCATCTTTACGGGTAATGAGACTCCTTAATACAAAGTGTAGCTCTTACATATCAAATATGTCAAATGAGATATATTATTGCAGCTAATGTTAAGGTTTATAGAAAAATATTAAAAAAGGATAGAAGTATATATAAATAAATGAAAACTCATCATGAAAATTCATTTTTACGGTGGTACACTTTGGACACTCATTTTTTAATTTTTTTTTATTAAAATTCATCTAAACTGATTAGTAAAATTACATGACGTTTTTACTGTACATGCATTTAACCATTTAAAAGATAATTTGTACTTAAAATTCAAGCGATCTCTAATATAAACCAACATTTAAATGACAAAAGATCAATTCGTATATCTTCGGCTGTGAATTGTTCTCCGAGTAGTAAAGTTAATACGTAATAAAGGATCCTTTTGTCTCTTTCGTACCGATAGGTAAAGTTACGTTCGTTTTCGTTCGTTCGTAAGTTATCGAGAATTCTGTATTACCCTCATATTCCTATATGTTTTGGCATGACTACATGTATCTTTTAAAGCACCTCTTCTGTGTATAGTATAGATGAAACGCGTGCCAAGAGTAGCAAATGTACCGCTTGAGACTTTTTTGTAATTTTTGTTTGAATTTTGACAGGGTGCTGCAGTGTGATCAACTATGTATTCTAAAGTGCAAAACGATTTTCACACCTATTTTCTGCTTGAGTTGTGTGGGAGTGTTTGGACATATTCCATCATCTTAAAACAGAAATTTGGAATACTTTATTAATTTGTTGTACTATATGCAGCAATCTGAAAGAAAAGAACTTAATAAAATAAATGTTGCTAGAAATTTATTTATAGTAATATAAAAGGTCAAAGATATGTGTATTCACTATTTTTTTCAGTTATTTTTTTTTCATTTAATAGGCTTTCGATTTATTTTCTATAATGATTCTTGTTTTGAAAGGGTAAAGGTCGCTGTTATAATTATATACAAATTGTCGGGTTTCTGATGTTGTTGATTTCTGTTACTGTTTCAGTATATAAAGTTATTTTCAAATTCAAACAAGAATTGTATAAAATCAAATCGCGCGCGCAGCAAAATTTATTTTCGGGAACTTTTTTGTTATATTAGGTTACAATAGTTTGTACAATAGGAGGACACTACATACCAAATATCTAGAAGCTGTGACATGTAGTTGCCTGGAAAACTGTGACGAAATTTTTGAGACTTTGCATGACGCAGAAAGACGCCAAGTCAACGAATAGTGAAAAAGTCACTCGGATTCATATACATTTGTAATATGTCAATTTGCAAAACGTTGCATGCGACATAAAATGAACCGAACCTGGAGGTTTTTCCAAATGTCTGATGAACATAAATACGACAAACTAGAACTAGTTTTAAAATTGTATAACAGTTGCTAAAAAATATTTACTACATGTATATTGAAGTTGAAGCATTATTTAGACAAATCCTTATATTAATACTTGCCTATCAAAAGATATATGCCAATCCGTATATATTTCTTAGATATATTTTCATCTAGTCTTTATTTTTTGGTAATGGTTACAAATCTAATTCAAAGAAATAAAAGACTAGATTTATAATGCTATATCTATATTTCTGAAACTAAGATACGATTATTGAATGGAATAATTCAATAGCAGTTGTGTTTGTATTTTTTTTTCATTGAACGTAAATTAACATAGATAATTTGTTATTTCTCCAAATACCAATATTTGTTCATTTTTTAGTTATTCATTAAAAACAAAAGAAAGACCCTGTGCGGATGCCAACAAAAAAAAAAACTTTGATGGGGGGGGGGAGTTTTGGATATGCAGATTTTGAAAAGCAACCTTTCATTAGTATTTTTTTTCAAAGTAAAAAGAACTTAATTGGGTTGTTCTAGTATTAAAATGTCAGCGATATTGAAAAACGCTAGACCAAAATATAGATGATTTTTTTTTAAAATGAGAATAAATCTTAATATTGTCGAAATTAAGCACGTCTACAAATAAATAACATAGACAAATTATGCAACTTTATTTGAAAAATATCAAATGAGCTTAGGGCCGGTGCTTTATTGCCATTTTTCCCCCATGCCAGTTTTTCCCCCCGGAAAATCTGGATCAATCTAGCTTTTCCTCCCCGGGGGAAAAACTGGATCATTGCCATTTTTCCCCCTAGGAAAAATGACAATACGTATACAAATTGTAGATTTCCCCCATGCCAGTTTTTTCCCCTTTGATGTTTGGCATATATCTAAGCTTTTTAGTGGATGTATGCTTACCAGTCTGTGATTTTTTTTCATGGAAAATGTAGCTGTAATATGATTTATATGTTTTTCTTATGAAAATGAAATATTTAAAGTTAGTATCTTATAAATATTTTTTATTTATATTCAGCTCTTACACTTTTGAGGTAATCTGTATGATAAGAATTATTTGAAAGAAGCAAAGAGGTACCAATATGTCATTCAAGTGTCAAAACTCCGAAAGGGCAAAGACGAAACCGGTAAAACACGAACAAAAACAGCACGAAGAAACACTAAAAACTAAATCACCCAAAGGAAATCAACAACGCGAACTCAAGTCGTGACAAAAGTGAACTCGGTAGCCCCGGAAGAGTAAGCGATTCCTGCCTGCTACAGCACACCCGTCGTGTTGCTTTTTTCCAATTCCGGTAAAGGAAGACAATATAAATTTCTACGACAAACCATCATCTGCACTTATTTGAGGTACGGATTCAGTATTCAAAGTATTGCCATCTTTAAAAAAAAACCATAGTTTCATCTTTAAAATACTAAGTCGTTCATGCTTTATTCAATGAAAGATGAAAAACAGTAGATCATTTTGCATTTATGATTGTAAAATTAACAATGACTCAATATGAGGTGGACAAATTTTACATCAATATTGCATGTCTACTGCATGGTTCAATTTGACTGATCCTATTTTTCCCCCAGGGGAAAAACTGGATCGATCCTATTCTTCCGGGGGGAAAACTGGATCGATCCAGATTTTTCCCGGAAAAACTGGCATGGGGGAAAATCTACAATAGAACACCGGCTTGTCGTATTATTGACAGTTCTTTCCAGTATATAAGAAGTAGGGGCATTTCATGTTTAATTTGATAAATTTAATGTTTCATTTTCCATTCGTTAACCGTTTTTGAAAAAAAATAATAAATTACCTATTTTGAAAATAGGGATATGATATTTGTTGTTCAAAAAAATATATGTTCTACAAACCCCTTCAGAAATTATTTTCCGTATGCACTGTCG
This sequence comes from Arcuatula senhousia, assembly GCA_963971305.1. Taxonomy (NCBI): domain Eukaryota; kingdom Metazoa; phylum Mollusca; class Bivalvia; order Mytilida; family Mytilidae; genus Arcuatula; species Arcuatula senhousia. The sequence continues at coordinate 36,892,537 of OZ020308.1, forward strand.
CATCCTGATCCTCACTAAAGGCTTCTTTATTAAATTTTGCAGTGAGTGTGGGCTGCTTGATCCACCAATTGCTGCACCAAGCCCTACTTTGCCAACAGTACATGAACATTTATGAATATGTTTTTGCCAGCTGACTGAAAGAAAAATATGTTTGTTAGTTAAAATTTAATTAAAAAAATATGTACCAAAGGTCCAGGCCATAACTTTTGCTACACTCGTCATGCATTTCGTTTATTCAAGACTCATGCATTAGATACGTTCCTGACAAGCATACTAGAGTAATAAATATAGAGTATAAGACTTTTGAATCTTGATGTCGTGTTTATCACTGGTGGTGAACCCGAAGGATGATTATTCTCTCTATCGGTAATCATCGAGCGACAAAATATGATTTTTTTCGTTCTAAAGTGTTTATTTTTTAATGTACTTTATTGCTCGAACTGTTCAGATAAGTGCTACGTCATGGCTCTGACCCGATAAAATGGGTGGAGCGAGCCTGTTCATGATACAGGGATTATCAGCGGCATACATTAATGGAAACATGTAATGATTACCGATACAAAAAACATTTGCATTGAATGAGGATTACTTGTTAGGGTGATTTTTGGTATATTCGCCACCAACATCAGACACGAAAATAAAACCAGTTATTATAATACAAAGAGCTTTAAAGTCTTATAATTTGTAAAACAAAATACATATAGTGGAAACGCAATCAAGAAAAATTTTCACATAAAAAAACCACTTACAGAACAAGAGGCTCCCAGGAGCCTGATTCGCTCACCTGGTCTTGATGTCAACCCTATGAAGACTTTTGTGTAGCAAATTGAGCTGAATGTTTAAGCAGGAAAATGCTTTTCTCTATCAGCAATAGTTTTCATTCTATAAGCAAAAAACACTATTTTTCACCTCTAAAGGGCCATTACCCCTTAAAGGGATCATCTGACAACTTCGACCCTAACACATTTTTGTAGAGCTAAATAAGCTGAACATTTAAACAAGCCACAGCTTTTCTCTATCTGCAATAGTTTTCATTCTGTAGGCCAAAAACAGTATTTTTTGCCTTTAATGGGCCGTTACCCCTATAATGGGTCATCTGACAACTTCGACCCTATGGAGACTTGAGCTGAACATTTAAGCAAGCAACAGCTTTTCTCTATCTGCAAAAGTTTTTTATTCTATGGGCCATAAAGACTATTTTTTTTTTCCTTTAAGGGGCCGTAACCCCTATAAGGGGTCATCTAACAACTTCAACCCTATGAAGACTTTTGTAGAACTCGATCAGCTGAACATTAAAGCAAGCAACATTTTCTCTATCTGTAATAGTTTTCATTCTTTAGGCCAAAAACACTATTTTTGCCTTTTAGGGGCCGTAACACCTATAAGGGGTCATCTCAAAACTTTGACCTTATGAAGACTTTTGTAGAGCTAAATGAGCTGAACATTTAGGCAAGCAACAGCTTTTCTCTATCTGCAATAGCTTTCATTCTATAGGCCGAAAACACTATTTTTTGCCTTTAAGGGGCCGTTACCCCTATAAGGGGTCATTGGATAACTTCGACCCTATGAAGACTTTTGTAGAACTCAATGAGCTGAACATTTAAGCAAGCAACAGCTTTTCTCTATCTGCAATAGTTTTAATTTTATAGGCAAAAAACAATATTTTTTGCCTTTAAGGGGCCGTAATCCCTATAAGGGGTCATCTGACAACTTCAACCCTATGAAGACTTGAGTAGAACTCGATGAGCTGAACATTTAAGCAAGCTACAGTTTTTTCTCTATCTGCAATAGTTTTCATTCTATAAGCCAAAAACATGAAAAAATGCTATTTTTCACCTTCAAGGGGCTGTAACCCCTATAGGGGATCATCTGACAACTTTTGTAGAACTTTTGATATTGAAGCTGTAGGGCGGCATCAGATTTCATCTATCTCTTATACTGTTTGATTTACAAGCCAAAAACAGTAGTCTGACCCCCCCTGGTCTATTTTTAGTAACGGTGGCAATGTTTTTTGACAGATCAAAAATCGAAACACAAGTTTGGTGCAAGACACCCTAAGGATCATTCATACCAAGTTTCATTAAATTCTGTTAAGTAGTTTCAGAGAACATTTTTGAAAAATTGTTAACGGACGACAAACGACGACAGACGACGACGGACGCCAAGTGATGGCAATAGCTCATATGGACCTTTGTTCTAGGTGAGCTTTAAAGCCAAGTATTTCATTAACTTAATAATAGTTTCCCAAATCTACATGTATATAAGTAGCCTTGAAAATTCGTATTGGCATACGTGATCACAACAATACGAATACTTACTGTATGTTATTTTACATGAAATACTGGAAGCGGTTGCATTATAGTAGTCTCCCTGTATAAAAACTTGTCCGGCCCCAGGAAGCATTTGATACCTGGAACAATAACAAGAAATGCAAAATAATTCCAACATCAAGCAAGGAAGAATTAATATACTGCCTTCCCACGGCTTACTTTAAACTCGGCCAGTTGATCTAAATTGACATGGAGGCCATTTTAGAAATGAGACTGTTGATCAATATTCTCTATCCGAGCTTTTATTTCCGACGCCGCGATCAGCGACCGTTTGACATATGGTGTTCCACATGATCAATATGCTTTTGGTGAACAACAACCCAAAGTTTGAAGGGTGAAATCGGCAAAACTGCCGAGCATGGGCTGGTGTCTGAAATAATGTCACTTTAGACGATCTCATAATTTCAAGACTAGTGTCCTAACTACTCAGCAACCCTAGCCCCAATTAAAAAAAGAAGAAAAAAATATTTGAATAAGAATAATTAAATGTAGTAGTTGATTTGTTTTACGATGGTTTTTCACGTTTTACTGTTTGTTGTTCTTCGTGTAATGCTACATATAGGGAAAAAGTCTCATGTTAAGTTGAACTTCCAACAAACCGAGCTTATGAAAGCCGATTCACCAACCGACCGCTTTTTAACTAAATTATATTCATATTTTATAACTAATTTTACTATAATTTATCAAAACGCAGCTTTTCAAGGAGGATATTCGTAAAAGAATCATTCGATGAGTAACACGCCTATTCACAACAGTTCAACTTAGAAAAAGAAAACAATCATCATAATATGATTAAGGCCCTGCCTTTTTAGCGAGCATCGAAAATCTATAACCTTTTAAAAATAAATTCATGTGCTCGACCGGCTAAGTTTAACGTAAAGAGGGAACTTTTAAAAAAGGAATTAAAGAGTAGAATCTGACCCCACCCAACACAAATTATATGCACTTGAGAAAGTTGTTGTTAAAATATCTGGGATCAATAACTACTTAATATTGAAAATTCAATTATTTGTGCAAATTATAAATCCTGTAACATTCTGGGACGACATTAAGCGGGGACGAAATTATCCATTTTATGGATTACGTGACGTCATTTCCTGGTCAGAGTATTTCGCGCTTCTTCAGCAGACCAAAACAACATTCAGATTCTGTCAGGTTTTGTGAGATTTATTGAGTATTAGTGTTTTTTTTTTAAGCATTGGTAACAGAAGGTACATTAAGAAACCTGGCGGGAAAAAACGGTAAAGTAAAAATATCATGCAGGATTGAGGAAAGTGAGTGAAACCCCACAGGATGGGACTCTTCTTTCATTTTCAGGTAATAACCTTACCATTTATTATTATGAGTAGGTTTTATTCAGTAAATTTATGTATTTCTTTATCTTATTTTATCTTACTTAGAATTTAACAAAGCTTGGTCAGTATCAAGCATTTGGTATGACTAGTCAATATGTCCAATATGGGACGATGTTGCCAAAAGCTAGCTCGGTAATTTCCGGAAAATCGTTTTTGGTTCGCCTGCGAAACAGAGCGGGACATAGGTGTTACTTTACCGGCGGCGGCGGCGGCGACGGCGGCGTTAACTTTTTGGAAAAGTTTTATGAGAACCTCCATATCTCAAGAACTATAGGTCCTGGGTTGATGAAACTTGGTATGCATATGCCCCAGTAGTAGCTTAGCACAGTTGCATCCCCATCTTTTGACCTTGACCTTGATTTTCCGGTTGAGTGACTTTAACAATTTTCAATACATATAATAGCAATGGAAAAGTTTTGCGAGCACCTCCATATCTCAAGAACTATAGGTCCTAGGTTGATGAAACTTGGTATACATATGCCCCAGTAGTAACTTAGCTCAGTTGCATCCCCATCTTTTGACCTTGACCTTGATTTTTCGGTTGAGTGACTTTGACAATTTTCAATACACATAATAGCAATGAAAAGTTTTGTGAGCACCTCAATATCTCAAGAACTATAGGTCCTACGTTAATGAAACTTGGTAGGATATGCCCCAGTAGTAGCTTAGCACAGTTGCATCCCCGTCTTTTGACCTAGACCTTGATTTTTTGGTTGAGTGACTTTGACAATTTTCAATACATATAATAGCAATGGAAAAGTTTTGCAAGCACCTCCATATCTCAAGAACTATAGATCCTAGGTTGATGAAACTTGGTATACATATGCCCCAGTAGTAGCGTAGCACAGTTGCATTCCCATCTTTTGACCTTGACCTTGATTTTCCGGTTGAGTGACTTTGATTATTTTTATTGCATATATTTGCAATGTTTAAGTTCTATAAACATCTTTTGATCTCAGAAACTGAAAATCCATGTAAATTCAAAATATAGTGGAAGTAAGAAAGAATAATTGTTCCTGATGGTGCCGGCAGGCAAGACATACTTAAGTGTTAACTCTTGTTTAGAGGAAAAGACCGAGTGGTGTTTAAATAAAAAATCTGTGTGTAAAAATAAACAAGTGGATGAATGAGGTTTTTATCACTGTTTTTTTAATTTTCAATTTTTATATTTTTGCATAACAGATTATGATGTATTTTTTATAAGTCCAGAGGGTTAATCGTTTTACTTGCTCCGTGCCTATTATTTTTTTCACTCCGTAAAAGTAAACCTGTTCCGGTTTAATCGTCAGTATAATTCTGGCAATTCTCAAAACATGCACAATGCCGTGGAGCTCGCATCTGCGATGCTCGCTATGAATACGTTCGGCATTTAATATTATAATAAGAAGGATGTGGTTGATTTTTAGTATTTCCTCATGTTTCATTCAGAGGCTAAGGATCAAAAACGGACAAAAAAGCCGGGGTTTTTTTTAGTTTTTCACAATAACTTTTGTTCTGGTTGACCAATTATAATAAAACTTTACAGTAATATCACTTGCCAAAAGCATAAAAGATAAAATTTTACGACTTGATTTTTCAGTTCTATTGACGCTTAATTTTGGAAATTGTGAGACTTTACAGATTTATCCCTAAGCCATTAAAAATACTAACCTCACTGTCCAATCGCCCCTTGGATGAGCAGTCAGACCTTTTATGTTGATGTTAATGCCACTTTTAAAGAAATCCAGGACTAATTTCGTTGGTAAATAGTTCCTGTCTACTTTGTTTCTGAAATGATGCAGATATGACATATTTTCATATATGTTTATATTAAATAAAATATTTAAAACTGTATTTAATCTAATATATTAAATTTCTGTATACTCTGACTGAACAGAAGCGCTTAATAAAACTTTCTATCCACAATTTTTTTTATATCTAAGACAGTCTATTATAGAATTAGCCATAACCTCCATGGCTGTCATTGCTGTATGACCTTTAATTAGATGATGTTGAATTTGTACAAACAATCTTACATTATATTTTTATGCGTTTTTGCCAAATGTAGCACATGATGTACATGTATAAAGATGTATCGTATGAAATAAACTTACGAATGGAGAAAAACGGTTCGCAGAACACCATTTGAATTATACTTAAATTGACACTTTGGCAAACCTACACCCAATAGGCTGTTTGTTGCAATGTCATTCATTAGGTCAGGAACTGAAAAATATTACTCTCAAATTAAAAATATTTGTAAAAGTACATTCATAAAAAAACCAAAACTATTTAGAATAATCAATTAATTCAAATTACAGATCGACGGTTGAAAACATGGTTTTGTAATCATTATGATAGTACTTGTTTTTCACATTACTAAGCCCTTGCATCTAGTATCCGAGTTATGTACCTTAACCAAGAGCTTAACCAAAGTCATTCATGCAAAAAATATAGGTCACGGTCACAGTGACCTAATATCTAGTGGGTTGTGTCATCTTACCCAAGACACATCTAGTGGTGAAATATCATTGACCCCCAACATCTAGTATCCAAGGTATTGACCTTAACCAAAGTCGTTCATGCATAAAATATAGGTCACTGTTACCCAATTTCTAGTGGTTGGTGTAGTCCTTCCCAAGACCCATCTAGACGTGGTAAAATATCATTGACTTCCAACTAGTATCCAAGTAATGGACCTTTACCAAGAAATTAACCAAAGTCTTTCATACATATTACATGGGCCATAGTGACCTTATTTCTAGTGGGGGTGTTATCCTACCCAAGACACATCTAGTGGTGAAAAAGCATTGACCCCTACATCTAGTATCCAAGTTATGGACCTTAACTAAGAACTTAACCAAAGTAGTTTATGCATAAAATATAGGTCAAAATGACTTAATTTCTAGTGGATGGTGTAGCCCTACCCAAGACCCATCTGGTGCTGAAATATCATTGACCCCAACATCTAGTATCCGAGTAATGGATCTTAACAAAGAAATTAACCAACTGTTGCGGACGGACGTACGGGCGTAGCTACGGACGGAAGGACAATATTAAAACTATATGGACGATCCACATACGCTGTCGGGCCATAGATATTGCACACACTGGAGGTTACACGAGAATGTGTGTCACATTTTCCAATGTTATTTTGAAAAGACATAAAAAATATTGTTTCTTATAATTAATTCAACCAAGTTTTCTCAATAAAAATCATTTAATTGAATCCATTTATAAATTTAATTCAACAATTGCAGCCCTCATCTTATCAAAAATTCTATCCATTGAAAAATAACACAAGTTTTCAAATTGTAAACATATCATCTGAATGTTTTACTTCATGTAGACTTTAAGCATTCAGATTGATCTTGATCTAAATTAATATATTTGAATATAAACCATCTATCCCAAAATGTATAAAATGGAAATACTTACATTCAATGGGTGGAGATGGTGGTGGATGTGGATTTTGTAAATTGACATCCTTGATGAAAATAAACGAAGCAACTAAAACAAAACCCCAAACAATCATTTTTTTAATGTCTGTTTCAATCCATGTATATTCAATCGTAGATATGAAAACTATTATTTAGTGAATATGACTTTAAATAAATTGAGATAATATGATACACATCTGTCGGCTGTTTTATAAATCGGTAGAATATTTCAAATTAATTCTTACGGAATTTCCTTGAAATTATTTACGGTAATATATAAATGGCTCATTTAGTTACGGACGTAAAATGGTACACGTTAGCAACGCGACGGGTGTGTTCAACTGCTTATTCTTCCAGGGCAGCTAACACGACCACCAATGTCCTATATCAAAACGCTTTGAATTATGCAAGAAAATGTGTTAGGATTTTAGTGAAATATTGACAGATTACACACATAACGTGTTTTTCAAGACCTGGTTATAAAGTGTTTTACATGTGAATTTCTTTATAAAGAAGGTAACAATATAAACCATGTAAACTTAAACTGGATATCATATTCGAGAATTTAAATAAGAAACAATGACGGGTTAGACGGGTTATGACGACATTTCTCAAACAAACACCTTTCTGGCCATGGAAAAAAAATAATTGTGAAGATTTGCGGAGATTGATTGGCATGATAATAGCCATTTCTACAGCTGACTACACTCTCCTTTTCTAAACCAGCTTAAAACGAATATAAATACAAGCATACTTATCGTTCGAAAAGAAAGAAAAAATTATCTCCAAAGAATTGACCGGAAATTCTGCAAACAAATTTTCTTGCAAAATAAAAGCGTTATAATTTAGGACATTGATGGTCGTGCTGAGTTCAATATCATTATCACTAATGCTGTTGTTGTTTTTTTTTTTTTTTTGTATGTTTCTTTTTTGTTGTGTGATTTGGTCTTTAAATCGCCCCATCAATATTCTTGGCTTTTTGCTGATAAATATAAACCAAGTGAAACAGAATGACTATGTGAGGCATTAACAATATGAAGTATAACACATAATATTTTAGTTTGCCATTGTCAATGAAGCAAAGAAAAACATTTTCTTTTCAAGAAGCAAAGAGGCACCAATGGGGAATTCGAGTGTCAAAAGTCCGAAAGGGTAACGACAAAACCGGTAAACACGAACGAGAACAGCACGAAGAAAAACAAAACACAATACAACCGAACGGAAATCAACAACGCGAACTCAAGTCGTGACAGGAATAAACTCAGGTGCTCCAGAAGAGTAAGCGGTTCCTGCCTGCTATAGCACACCCGTCCTGCTGCTTATTTCCAATTCATTGTGTCACATCCGGTAAAAGAAGACAAAACAAATTTCTACGACAAACCAACATCTGCACTCATTTGAGAGATAGAAATCCCCTATTTATCTACGAGTGCACGGTGTCTACCGTAAAATTTATTAAGTGATAATAGCAACCGTGGGGCAACATAACCCTGTGTCAGCAATTTCTGTGTCAAACGTGACGCTATGGCAAGAAATCGATGTAATTCCTGCAAGCTCTGGAGTAAAGAATCAACTGTGATACAAAAACTCCATATGATGGGCGTAAGGAATGTTGCTACACAAGAAGGGAAAGTAAAGGATTGGAAAGTTGCGTTCATCGGGTTTGTTGAAAGTTTTCGAGTCAATTTCGAGATGTAGATCTAAATATGAAGCAGACAGACTTCCTAGAATCCGTTGTTTTTATCTCAAGCTCTTGGGGATATATGAGATTGAAAAAGTCACCAAATCGAAAGTTGTTCATCAATATAACAGAACGTGAGGTCAAAAGAGAGAGCTAGTCTACGATCTATTTTGTCTAGAAGAGATTGTAAGGAGTCTGCTTCATATGAATGTAGAAACTACTGAACAGAATTTAATGAAATGTAGTATATTTGATTCTCACGGTGTCCTGCTCATAAGTTGTGTTTAAAAAAAAACATTTAGCTTATTGAGCTTTGCAAAAGTCGCCATTGGGTCGAAATTGTCAAATAATCCCTTATAGGGGTAATTGTCCTTTAAATTTTTCGTATTTATTGCCTATAGAATGAAAACAATCGCAGGTTGATAAAATTTGTTGTCAACTTAAACTTTCAGCTCATTGTCTCCATGGGGCGGATGTCGTCAGATGACCCATTTTAGGTAATGTTAAAAATAGCGTTTTTTAATGTTTTCGGTCTATGGAATAAAACGGTTGTTGATAGAGAAAAGCTTTTGCTTGCTTTAACCTTCAGCATGCAGGTCAAAGTTGGCAGACGACCTCTCATAATTGTAATAGCCCTTTTAAAATGAAAATAGCGTCTTTTTGCCTCTAAAATAAAGTTGTTGCAGATAGAAAAAAAAACTTTTGCTCGCTTAATCCTTCAATTCATTTAGCTCGTAGACCCCTTATAAAAAGTATGGTTCCTAATTGCCAAGGTGGACGAAACTGGTTAACACGAACAAAAACAGCGCGAAGAAACACAAAACACAAAATCAACAACGCGAACTAACGTCGTCACAAGAGTCACCAGGTGCTCTGGAAAAAATTACAAATTCCAAAACGCGGGTATAACGGTTAATTTGGATCTGCTGTTTATTGATATTTCAAGGTAGAAGGTGTGATTCTTTATTTGATTTTTTTTCCTCAGATGCCCACATTTTTCATCAATCATTGAAGACTGGTAAGCGAATCTGGCTCCTGGGAGCCTCATGTTTTTTCCCAAACTTTGAATTTATGAAGCTGAATGAATACCTTGAAAACTTTTCAAGTTATTTTAAAAAAATAAATTGCAAGTTGTTAAGCCCATTTAGATCTACAGACTTCCTAGTAGGACCATAACTTTTTTTGAGTTATTCCCCTTAGAACATCTAATTTGACCACTTTCACAGACTTGTCCTATCATATTGAAAACCGTAAGAGGTAGAGGAAAGCTTTTAATTACGATATTGCATAGTAAGTTAAGCTCTACAAAAACAAAAATATAATGGAAATTTTAAATTACCCTCATGGGATTTTTGGTTCCTCAATTGTCAAAATAATCGTTTGCCTTACAGCTGACAAACTATAGAAAATAGGAACATTTCTGTGCAAAATTAAAGTGTGTTAAATAAACAATAAGATAATACAGGTAATACATGTCAATACATTTAAGAATTTCAATGAGTGAAAAAACATAGGGGTAAATTGGTCTACAATACGTAACTTTTTATAACAAAGATTCAATAAACCAATAATTTCTGTTTCTCAGGGATCGTTCACATTATATCGAGGAATATGCTGCAACCTTATCTTAAGTATATCAAGGGATTGGTGTTGTAACAGATTATATTAATGAATGAAATGCGTTGCCAATCTCACTGGAATCGCATTTACTACATGTTAGAAGTCTCTTGTCATATTAATCAATCGTCCTGTCCCTATTTGTTTTTTTTTATTTGGGGGGGGGGGGGGCTATGGATGTTTTCTTTGTCCAGTCTTTTTATTTTCGGAAAACTGAGCCTTGATCTTTTTGTGCGTTAGCGCGCGCATTTTTTAAGCTACTACCAATTTTGCAGCCAAAAATACCATCTTGCGCTTTCTTTTAATTCAAAGCACTGTGCTGCCTTATTTCCCCTACCGTAACGTGACGGAGGGACATAGTAATGGTTTCCGTTCGTCCGTGCGTGCGTCATACTTTTGTGAGCGCAACTCCTCTGAGAATGCTCAACGGATTTTAATGAAATTTTGTAGGATTGTTTGTCTTGATATGTTCATACATGTGACGGATCAGTGATGGCAAAGCTGGAGATTTTGATTTTTTTGGCTGGAGATTGGACCAAAAAGCGGGAGATTTTCAACGCTCATTAAAATTGCATTTCAATGTCAATTGACGGCACTAGCGTGTGCCAAATAAACATGGCTTCACTGATTAATCTCAAACTGTATATACAATCACCATGTCAATTATGGCAATAAACCTTTAATTAACACCTTTACCTGTTAAATTAACGTCTACCTAATTGACAAACCCCTAAAACACTGGAAATGTTCTATGATTGAACAATTAAAATGTCTATAAAACAAAAGTTTTTGCATGTCTTGAAAAAGCGGGAGATTACACAAAAAGTCGGGAGAACGGGAGATGGATAAAAAAGTCGGGAGATTTTGTCTCCCGGCGGGAGAATCACATGTATGTATGTTATTGGTCATATCGCACTGCCATTTTGATTTGACAAATTTTATAGGAGTTATGGGACTTTATCGACTTTACTCATTATAGGTCATAGGAACACTTTGTGATCGCAACTGCTCTGAAACCGCTGAATGGATTTGATTAAATTTGGTAGGGTTGTTTATCATGATATTGAGTTGATCATACATGTATCGCACCGCCATTTTGATTCGACAAATTTTATAGGTGTTATGGGACTTTATCGATTTTGTTCATTAAGGTCATAGGTACACTTTGTGAGTGCAGATTTTACTGATTCTTTTAGGATTGGTTGTCTTTGATATGTAGGTAATTATAACGTAATGACGTTTTAATTCTTCAAATTTTAGTAAATTTCAACTTTAATTCGGCGGGGGACATTGGCTACCTGTAGCAATCTTGCTATTTTTGGATTTTTGCCATCCTGCCTTTTCATTTCAAACTTTACCATAGCCCCCACCCCCTTTCAAAAATTAAATCCTAGGAAATATATTGTTTGGCAATCAAAAATTTGTGCTACTAGTATACTGTCTTTGAGTAGAGTTTAGACGTAAAAAGTCTGATTCGTGATTCCATCACAAACATGCTGTTAAATGTTAGTTAAAAATGCTCTGTTGACGTAACTATGTTATTTATACGTTTTTTGTTTTTTTTGCCAGCTGTCCAAATGTTATCAAATAAACCATCCTTGTTCCAATTATATTGTGAAGTATTAAATTTTGAAGAAATGTGTCAGCGTCAACCAAGCTATTCTACAAATGCACAAAATATCTTTTTGTACTATGAAAGATATAAACAAATGAAAAATTGTAAATGAAAATGTTATCAACAGCTGAGGGGGACTTCCTCACCGACTTCCTTAACCCAGCTTGTGAATGGAATATATGAAATTCGAGCTAATAGATCATTCAAAATACCCATGAATACAAGTCTGCTCATTAAGGTGATACCTCTATAGTTTTGTTAATTCTTTTTGACTCCCCCAATTTTTAAAATTTCTCTTTGGCGGTAAAGTATTGAATCACGATCATGAACAATCCGGGATATGGATCGAGAACTAATATTTTTGAACAAATGTGTACTTTTGTTTAAATTCTATGTTTTGAATATCATAATAAACGAAATCAAATTATGTCTGACAAAATGGTTGACCCTTAGGATAAAGAATATTAAGATAGATGTATTTTTTATTAAAAGTTGATTGAAAAACTTCACCAAAATTTGAAAAGACAGATACTATATCATTGGAAAGAATATTATTTGTGAAGGAAGCACGTGTTTTACCTTTTTCTTTTTGCACTTTTCATGCTTTTGTAAATATGTAATAAGTTTTGTAAATCTCAATACGTGTATTTTTTCTTTGGAAAAATAGAATAAATACTTTTTACGCAAACGTTATACATTTATAACGTACGGACGATTACTGCTTTGGCTTACCAATCTAAATAAATATCGATCTTTTGTTGCTTCGTGTGGAGCAACAAAAGGTCGATATTTATTTAGAATGTTTGCTTACAAACGATTTATCGAATCGAATGATGCCAAAGGTTGCTGTTGCAGTATTGTGAAAAAGTGTGTAAATACTATCTTCTATCGGATACAAAAGAACAGTACTATAAATTTTGAATACTGCTGAAAAAGTGGAGAGGCTGGTAGGAGCGAACAATTAAGAATATGTGGTTCATTACTACTTGTCGGTCCAAAAGGGATCTTTTGTTTGCATAAAGTGCACTTTGGCTATATAAAAAACTTTTACAACATACATGATTGTGCCTTTATAAGTCGTACATTCTTTTTCTGCCCCATCTACAAAAGTAGGGGTCATATATAGTGTTTGGTCCGTTCGTCCCAAATGTTGCGAGATAGGGCACAATGTTTTTGGCCAAATAATTTGATTTTTCTAGGTTTGGAAGTAAATGAGAGGGATTTAGGAACCTCCTACAAATTATTCTTAAGACCAAGGCTGTAAAAAAATACGTATTTTACTCTCTTTCTCAATACGTTTTACTTCCAGCATCTGCCATTTTGAGAAAAAAAAATTATCCAGATGAAATAATTTGTGATTGTTAGAATTTGTTTTTGGCTGTTTTGGGCTCTGAGATGATCATCTCATCATCCCTTTTTGTGACTCACATCCGCGTTGTGTTAACATCGGACTATTGCAATGGAAGTTGGAGGTTTGGTGCCATTAATCCTAGTTGAATCCACCATTTCTTTTGAAATGCCTGTATTGAATCAGTACCATTGCGACTTTCAATTTCTCTGTCTTTGCCTGTTTTGTCTTTTTTCTTGGACATTTTAGACTGTCCTCCCGGTAAGGTATTTTGTAGTATTTTTTTATTATTAAACATTCTGTTTATTATTCTCCTTTCTGAAGCCACATGACCATTCTTAGACTTGCTTCGGGAAAATCTTCAAGGGTTGATATTGTTCCCTGTTTTTATTAAATTAGTCCAAATAATATCAAATATTTTTAATGGTTTATTGGCATTCAACATAATTATTCTTCAACGGTTTCTGCAATCTGAAAAATAATAAATTTAATATTAGATTGACTGGAATACTAATGGCGCTTATTACAAAGATTATTTGTTTGGAATGTTCGATTTAAGTCTGTTACACAATTATTGCATACATAATAATAAATATTACTCGAAGGAACACGCGAATCGAATTTTTACTAAAAACGGCTATTTTAATTTAATATTTTAATTTAATATTTTTATTTTAAGTGAAAATAATAATGATCATCATAATTCATTAATACCATCTTAAACCACTGTTTCAGATGTCATAAAGTTTTGGCAAATGTTATGATGCATCGCAATTTACGACCTTTTCGAGAACAAATGTCAAGACTGCAACACTATCAACTTGTATCAAGACCATCTTTTGACACGTGGTAGTCAAATGATACCTTCAAAATTTAAAACTGGCCCCAGTTTGGTCAATTATTTCGAACTTCTTCACTTGAAAGACACAAGGAGGAGCCAATCCTGTCTAGAATAATAATCGCATTTGGCTCTGTCTATTTTCAATCGTGTAGTCCATTTGACATCTTTGATTTTGCGGAAGATAGAAAATAATGAGATGTGGAATAAGTGTACGCGATACAATCAATTGGCAATTTAGTAAAACCACAATTGACAACCGCCAGCAGCCTTCAACGAGGCCAGTAGGTGCTGCTCGCGGTTCTGCAATTGGCCGAGCGGAGAACATGAGGCTAGGCTCCGCCCAACCAACCTTGTTAATAAAATAGACTAATACTAATGACTATAGAATTTAAAAAAGGACATATTATTACAAATGATAAGTGTATTTGCGTAACTGTTATACAGTGGTTTGAAATACATGTGTAAGTATGTTAGAGCTTTGGTTTAGCTTTGTTGAAGAAGGGTCCCTTTACCTGAAATGAAAAGCATTAAATAGGACAATTCAGCTTTATGTTTAAATACTAACCTGTCGGAAGATCACGGTCATACACCAAATAAAATCTATCTAAGTCTAGTCTTTATGTTTTGGTAATGGTTGCAAATCTAAAACAAAAATAAAAATATAAAACTGTTTGATTAAAATATAAATATTTCTGTAATTTCGATAACTTTGTAAAAATAGAAAAACAAATCATGCAAAATTTCATGAACAGTGGCATATGTGTTTTCGCAATTATATTGGGAGTAGCATGTGAAAGGCAACGGCAACTTATGTTAATATTCTGACCATGTCACTTGGCAATTTTTATACTTATTTTGAATAATTAATGAGGATATATTTTCATATGGCCAATAAGACGTTTTCATCAAAATTTTAGGTAATACCAAATTTATTGGTATAAGACAGGTGCATGTAATTTTTTTAATGAAAACATAGTTTTGCACGAACAGCAGCGCAAAGCTTGCCAGTAAAAGTCCACTAAAGAGCTCTCAGAAACCTTACATCAGGTCGGGCCACTTTGTCCACTGAAATCAATTAGGTATATTACATATAACTCCTGTGAAAGTTGAGATTTGATTTTTATTCAATATATCTTTTTCTAGTTGAAAAGAGAAGCTTTTCTACAAACCCCTTTGGAAACTTGTTTTCGTATGCATTGCCTCATCTTAAAGTTTCCAGTGGAATCCTTCATTATATTTTGAAGTGAGTGGGGACTGCTTGATCCAACAGAAGCGGCCATGTTTCTTACGTTGATTCCAAAACATCTGCATTCATTAACAATCTTATCCCGGAAACCTAAGGGCAAAATATATTTATGAAAATAATGTTTGGAGACCATAAAATCTCTTTGAAATATGCATATACAACATAACCAAGGAAGCATTCAGAAACCATTGGGTCGATAACCATGCACTGCTGGTGTACCAGATGTCCCCGAGGGTAAGCACGTGTCTGGTCAGAATTGTCTGATACGAATTAACCAATTTCACTTATACATATTTTTAGATAAAAAACAATACCGATTGTCAAAACACCGGGTGTCTTTCTTTGTACAATATATTTCAGATTTTAGTTTTCTGTTCGAACATTTTTTTTTATTTTTGTTACTTTTTGTTTTTTACCTTCCAATGCTTTGATGCAAATGCTGAATTTCAGAATAGAAGAATCTCAAGGTTCTGACAATAGACAACTGTGCTTTGTCATCTCCCATCTGCAGAAAACTTATCCTTTACAGCAGGTTTACCTTTGAGACTCAGTTTTACAGAATAAAGAAAAAAATTGAAAGGTCCGAAAGAAATTTGGGAAATCCATATAAAGATAGTACTATATAGATATAAGACTGAAACTTAACAATTACATCACTATTTATATTTTTATCTTTACATCTGACATTCAGACCTTGGTTTCATAAAACATTTTAAACTTGAGAAGTTCTTCAGATTTGAAATTGTCTCTAATTCATATAGAAAGTCTTTGAGAGATTATAGACTTATAAATATGTTTTCTGAAACCGGGCATTAATCTTTCTTTTTGTCCCAAGCCGCAACGCGGAGCGGGTGCATAGAAATGCTGGGCGTCCGTCCATGCGTGCGTGGGTCAGTGCATCCGTCACACTTTTTTCTGAGCAGATTTCTCGGCAACTTTTATTTCATAAAAAGCTTCAGGTAGGGTCTTAAATGGTGGTTTGCGTTTCCAGGGTCGCCTACCTGCTTCCTGTTAAACGAACTGACCTAGAATTTTTAAGGGTAAATAACAGAAAACATTTTCGTAACAGATTTCTCAGGAACTTCTTGATTCATAAGCTTCCGGTGTTTGGCATGCAGCTGTAGGTAGGAAAGACTTAGAATTCTTAAAGGGTCAAAAACGGATTTTTTTCGTTACAAATTTCACAGTAACTATTAATATTTATAATGCAGCTTCAAGTAGGGGTCTCATATTATAGGATGCATTTCCTAGTCTGTCGCTTAACTACCTCTGGTACTGTGAGCAGACTTAGAATTTTTGCAGCTCGGCGATGGACCTAGGAATCCCGTTCTTCTTTAATATAGATTCTGATCAAAACAATCGACGCAGGAAGTCAAACATACTGTCTGAAACTAACGATAAGCTTGCAACAGGATGTTATGTTGACTGAAATCCTTGCAAGCACACGTAGCGAAATCTGATCGTGCCACTTTGCCCAAAAAGCGACTAAATTGGTGCAATAGGTGGTTAAAAAGGGTTGCCCTGTGATAATGAATATCATGCTAAAATAAGGAAACTCTTACCGTTATTAGTCTATTTAATACAGTTAAAGAAAGAAGTATCGCAATAACTTTTTAAAAAGATATTTACATTTTTAAAAACTCATAATACTAGATGTAGTATAGTAGATGTTCTGGGGACAGTTCAAACCGGGAAGTGATACTCTGGGATTCACAAAATCATGCTTTGAAAAAAAGTTTTCTCAGCTGGATTTCATCAAAAACAAGTAAATCTGTGAGTTAATGCTCACTAGTGATACCCCGCTCCCCAAACTATGCCATGCATGCAAGATATCAGACCTCTATCTTTTGTAGTAACTGAGAAAACTTTCACGAAAATTTTGCATTCATGTTCACTATGTGCAAAAATCAAAGTATTCGGTAAACAGAAAGTAGTTGACCTAGGAACATAAAATTGGTAAACATCATATTGGACTATAGGATAAAGCTATATGCAAAATATCAGACCCTTATCTCTTGTAGTTGCTGAGAAAAATTTGACGAAAATTTTGCATTCATGTACACTTTGTGCAAAAAATCAAAGTATTCGGTAAACAGGAACTAGTTGATCTAGGAACATAAAATAGGTATACACCATATGGAACTACAGGAAAAAAGCTATACCCAAAATATAAGGCCTCTGCGTCATGTAGTTGCTGAGAAAACTGTGACGGAATTCAATCTATTTAACCCGCTATACGAGAATGTTATTTTACCGGTACGGACACTTTTTTACCGAGAAAGTTTGATTGCGCAGACGATAAAACATAAAAATAGTCGTTTTTGAAGGAAAAACAAGCATTAATATACCGTTAAATGGTCCATTTTTAGGTACCGTACTTTTACCTCTTTAACGAATCGAGTTTTTTTTTAATCTAACTTTGTCAATACAGTGCTTAACAACAATTAAGGTCATCATGTTTTTTTTTTTATTTGCCAGGATACAAATACGTCTAAAACAGGTAAGTTTTCATAAAAATTTAAGTGAAATTGAAACATAATATTCTGATTTTGAACATAAAACATCCACTTGTCTTACGCAGTAATGTTTAATTAGTTGAAACATTATTTTGACTGTTTCTTTTTTTACCATGTACATTAATCGGTTGTTACTTTATTTTACCGTAGACGCTACTTTTTTAACCCTCAGTGTTATTTTTTTTACCGATACTTTTGAAAAACTGGGAACACGACTAGGGTGATATTTAGCAGTATCTATTAATGAAAAGTCCATTCTTTTAGCTATTATACTAAAACATGTGACAAATATCTTATATTAACTGTTTCAGATCCTTTTTTTTTTATCGTATACGATATTGTATTGTAAACATACGATGATTTCAGAACGTTATTTTCGTTGTCCAGCATCTGTTTGCTTGGAACGATAAAATTGACTTTTTACAGTGAGGTTGGATAGTAACCTAGACTACAATTGTTCGTTAGAATCTGTCCTGTATTTTTCAATCCTGACATATTACATGTGCCTGTCCTAAGCCAGGAATCTTTGACAAAGCTTTCGTTTGTACTTGTCTTGTTGATGTTTTCTGAACCTTGTTTAAGAAGGGGGTCTATCTGTGACTATTTCAGGGCTTGATTTGAACTATATGCATTTTATTTAGACCATGGGCCAATTGCAGAACCGCGAGCAGTGCCAAAATGGCCTCGTTGAAGGCTGCTGGCGGTTGTCCATTGTGGTTTTTCTAAATTGCCGTTTAATTGTGGGTTGTGTCGCGTACACTTATTCCACATCTCATTATTTTCTATGAATCGAAGAAACTTTCCTTTAAAAAGTTGTGCACCGGTTCTCCAAAAACGTTTAACAATACTGCTCTATCTCATACACCTTGAATTTTCTGTGGAAATCCATAAATAGCCTATATGCTAAGTTATCAAGTGGAAGTGATTGGTTGGCCAAACATTTGAATAGCAGTAACCAAGGACCTAGTTGATCTTGCCCCCGATGTAAGCAATAACCAAAGGAAGCATAGGCAAAATTGTAAATGCAAAAGAGTTTTTATTCTCATTCAAATCCTTAATGTCAAAAGTTATTGAATCTTTTTCGCTATTATTTTCAGCAGTCTGCATTTTAATATTATCGTCTTTAGACTTATCATCATTGTCAAGTTTAACTTTTTTGACCTGTGAAGGTAGTTCCAGAACTTTGTCGAGATCTTCAACTGACAAAGTAAGATTGTCATCATGTGCAAGTTTTGTTCTCCCTGCGACAAGCTCATTTTTTGGTATAACTGGAAAAGGTATCCGTTTATAACTCTTACATGTGTCTTCATCAAATTTTCTTTTTCGTATTGTAATTGGATGATCGGGAAATTTTACTGTAGCGTGGCTAACAATGTCTACAAAAGTACTGGTCTTAAATGTACAATAGCTGCATTTAAATTTAGTCATGGTCGTCTAATCAAAACACATCTGAAATGCAAAAACCAAATATTTTAAAATGATGTAGGTAGGTCAGTTAACTTCAAAAAGCATGTAGATATTTTTTTCCATAATTTTATTTTCTATTTTCCCCAAATATTTATAATTGATAAAACCAATAGTTACATCTGTTAGCGGTATCGGTTAAAGAAAGTAGCAGTATCGGTTAAAAAGTAGCGAATATCGGGAAAAAAAGTAGCAACTGTTCAAAGTTTACGGTAAAACAAAGTAGCACTCACGGTAAAATTTTACAGCGTTACCGGTAAAAAAAAGTAGCATCGGATTGGTAAAAGGTTTAATTTATCGTGTTAAAAGTATAATACAGGTAAACTGACACATTGAATGGTTTAAATGTACACTTGGTTGATGAATTGACGCATTTTTGTTTTTATTTGTAATACAACATTGATTTAATATAACATGTTCAACTGAATTGGTTCAACTTGAATCATATTTCTCTGTCTGTCAGTAATTACTGCATTGCGTGCACATTACATTTATATGTTAATTCCTCACCTAAAACGACAAAAATATCACAAACTTACGTTCTCTCTTTTAATGATGCCTTTCAGGATGTAAACATCGTCGTAAATTTCCCATAATGCATCATATTCGCGGTAAAAAAAAAGTTTCTGTACCGGTAAAAAATTATTCTCGTATGGCGGGTTATATAGATTGGAATTTAGATTACGAACAGACAGACGAACGAACGGATGGACGGACAAACGGACAATGGTAAAACAGTATACCCCCCTCTTCTTCGAAACGGGGGTATAAAAATTTAAATAATAAATCTTCTCTTTTCATTTAAACTTGTTTTGTTTTTTGTTTTTTTCATTTTTGCAAGTAAGTGGTTTTAAGTGGGTTTCTTCTACATTGAAGAACTAATGCATAAAATTAATACAAAAAGGGCCCCAGAGCTCATTTTGGCTCTAAACGAAAATGGCCCAAGATAACATTTTGAATGCCTATATCATGACATTTTTGACAATAATCAATTTTGTAAACATCATTTCCTGAAGACCAAAAAGGGTTCTTTTAGATTCATAATCACCACATTTTACCTGACCTCCAATGGATCTGATTTGATCATCTAAAACTAACAATTTCTTCATTTTTCCATTAATTCCTCAAATTTCCACATTTTGAATTCCGACTTGAACAATTAGTGCAGAGTAAAGACACGAAGGGCTATTCTTATTCTAATAAATTATCATGTCACTTACTAAAAACGCATTTTGTTTGAAATTAAACACTTTCATCCTTTTACAAAAGTTGTCAAAAAGTTGGAGTTTTTCTACCAAAATCAAAACCAACCCACTTCACAGACTTGTACCGAAGTTATAATACACGATCCATGGTTGCAGGTTTAACATGTTCACCTTGTAAGCATATTTTTTTAATATAAAAGAGGATTTCATGTCAGAGGCCTGCCTTGGACAAAATAAAAAGTTAAAAACCAAAAATTTTGGTGATTTTGAACAATTTGGCAAATTGCCAATATTACCCCCACGGTTGCTTGGTAATGGAAATTATGATTTTCAAAATTTCTTTTGCAATTGAAAGCCAAGGCATTACCCTTACAGGATTTCATGTTGAATTTTTGATCATCAGAAGACATTGGGACAAAATAAATCATAAATTAGTTGAAGTTTTCTTTTCAATAAAGCTGATTTTAGCAAAGATATGCATGTATACTGGTTAAGGCCCGTAGGTCGGCCATCTTCAATTTTTCAAAAAAAATATTTTGCCAAAAGAAGTCATCTATGAAGGGCTTTAAGTTACACAATTGGTTTTATAGCTATGAAAATATTGCTTCTGGACAAAATTTAGGATTTTGCATGGTTTTCTCTGATACACGCACTTAAAATCTCAAAAACTGGAATTTACAATTTTTCCATATTACAACCGCAAATTACAATGTATATATCTGCATCATCAACTGGGCATTTAGTTTCATAGATTTTAAAATAAAAATAATAGAGGATATGCTTGACAAAGTTCGCATAAAGATGTTTAAGCTTACGATATTTCATTCTACATGATATGCTGGAAGCATATGCATGATACATTCCTTTAATTAGACTAGGCTCGGATCCAGTCTGTGATTGGTAGCTGAAAAAATAATTGAAAAATTATAATAATGTCGGGGAAGGCAATAGTGAAATTTTCTCAACAACACATGACATGCATTACTATTTTACTTTCACACGTGCTCATTCCAGGCTGTCAGGTGGCGAATAAAATCGCAGCAGCGACAAACTTGTCGGTAAAAATCCACTTAAGAGCGCTCAGAAACCCAACATCGAGACAGACAGCCGCTTTTCCTTAAAAAAGATTTGGCTGTATGCCATAGGTGGTTGAATGGATAAGCCCTGAAGTAATGAATGCCGGAGTCGTCAGGCTATAATGCAGGTTAGCTGATTGCAACCATTGTGGTACACCGTGTCGGAAAAATGTAATTTTTAAATTGTTAATTTATGGATATTTGTTTCCACATGTATTAATTACGGTTTAAACTAGAATACTGACAGAGTCAGAAAGGGCCCCGCGGCAAAAAAAAAATCTTAGTGTTTTCAAAATCATACGAACTTTGATTATGACCAATGAGGCATGCTCCATGGAATGTGTATGAAACTTCAGAGCTGTTTGAGTTTTATTGTTCAAAAATTCCAATTCTCAAAATCTGTGATTTTCCATCAAAAATAAAGTTTTTTCCAAAAATGTTAAAACAGATTTGCACAAATTTTAATATGCAAATCATGACATGCTACTTAGCAGCTGTACAAAGTTTCAGAACTGTATTGTTGATCTGTGATTTTCGATAAAAAATGAAGTTTTTTTTCAAAAATATTTCACATTTTGCATGAAATTTCAATATGCAAATTATGACATGCTACTACATTTGTAAGTAGCTGTACAAAATTTGAGATCTGTGTTGTTAATAGCGAGCATCGCAGATTCGAGCCCTACGGCATTGTGCATGTTTTGAAATGTGCCAGAAATATACTGACGATAAAACCGGAACAGGTTTACTTTTACGGAATGAAAAAAATAATAGGCATGGAACAAGTAAAACAATCAACACTCTGGGGTTATAAAAAATAAATCATAATCTGTTATGCAAAAATAAAAAAATTCAAATTCAAAAACAATGAAAAAGCCCTCATTTATCCACTTGTTTTTTTTACACACAGATTTTTATTAAAACACCATTCGGTCTTTTCCGCTGAAAAACGATTTTCCGGAAATTACCGAGCTAGCTTTTGGCAACATCGTCCATTGACAAGTCATACCAAATGCATGCAGATACTGACCAAGCTTTGTTAATTTCTAAGTGAGATAAAACAAGATAGAAATACATAAATTTCCTGAATAAAACCTACTTATAATAATAAATAAAGGGTTCTTACCTGAAAATGAAATAAGAGTCCCTTCCTATGGGCTTTCACTCACTTTCCTCAATCCTGCATGATATTGATACTTTACCGTTTTTTTCCGCCAGGTTTCTTAATGTACCATCTGTTACCAATGCTTCAAATAAAACACTGATACTCAGAAAATCTCACAAAACCTGACAGAATCTGAATGTTGTTTTGGTCTGCTGAAGAAGCGCGAAATACTCTGACAAGGAAATGACGTCACGTAATCCATAAAATGGATAATTTCGTCCCCGCTTAATGTCGACCCAGAATGTTACAGGATTTATCATTTGCACAAATAATTGAATTTTAGATAAGTATAGTTATTGATCCCAGATATTTTAACAACTTTTTCAAGTGCATATGATTTGGGTTGGGTGGGGGTCAGACTTTGCTACTATTTAATTCCTTTTTTAAAAGTTCCCTCTTTACGTTAAACTTATTTCTAAAAGGTATATAGATTTTCGATGCTCGCCAAAAAGGCAGGGCCTTAATCATATTGTTTTTTTTTTTTTTTGGTTTTAGTGTTCACAAGAATTGTTGACGGACGGACAGACGAACGGACAAAGTGAAAACTATAGGGCGTCCGCATCTTCGATGCGGGGTCATAATAAATACGTGTCTTACAGTTATATTGAAAGAAGGTTCTTCAATCGGTATTTTCGAAAAGACTCGTATTGAGCGATATTGTCTGTTTTAAACGGGAGGTCAAACTTTCGTTTTAGTAATAAAATATTTTACCTGACTGTCCATTTACCTCGCGGTTCGGCCATTAAACCCCGTACAATGATGCTTATGCTACTTTTTCCATAATCGAGAACTACTCTTGATGGAAGAGAGCTATCTTCGACGTTGCTTCTAAAATCATAATGATATTAACGTTACGGTCACAACTTAACAAAATGATGCATGTCTATAACATTCTTTTAAGTAATAAATTAAATTGAAAAAGATATACTAGTAGTTCTGTATATATTTCGGAATCAGACGATATCAGCTTTTGATCTTGGCTAAAGCCAGTTGGTAACGCGACGGGTGTGCTACAGCAAGCAGGAACTGCATACTCTTCCGGAGCACCTGAGTTCATTCTCGATTCGACTGGAGTTTGCGTCTGGATGCTGGATCTTCTCATAAGTTTTTGTGTTTTTTGCTTGATATGTTGTCTGCTTCTTTCTTTATGTTCTCGTTGGTGTGTACTGGCTTTGTCAGGTATTGGTGAATTCCCCCATGTTACCCACTCCGGCAACAACACTTTTGTATTGAATAATTTAATCCTACGTGTAAATTTCAGAACTCGATGATGAATTCTTTCCACCTTTGTAAATACATTCAATATTCGTACTGCAAACGATAAAATATGAGATGTGCTAACAGTCAGAAAGATGGTGACAAAATATTATCTCCCCTGTAAATATTTTGTACGTTGGAATGAGTTGAAATGCACATCATTAATCTGAGCTGAAATCATCAACTTAATCATTTGATTAAAATTAAATGTAGGTCATGTTTATTTTCAAGTTCGGGTACAAGTGAATGGACGAGCTATTATTTTTTTTTCTTAGTTGGGATGTTTAATTCTTCGAATAATAATATTATGAGAAAAAAGGATTTTATTATCTCTTAGGAATAACCAGAACTCTATAAACTGAACAAATATTTTGTAATTAAAATATAATGGTAAGTGCGACGAATTACATACTTGCATACATTACGACCATTCCTGTGAATTTTGTGTTGTCAAAATTTTAAGGAAATCGGAGAATGATGTTTTTTTAGTCACAAGCAAATCTAAAATGTTGCTAGGCTAAAAAAAAGAGGCAATTTAAGAATTAAACAAATCGAAAAAAACTCACTTGATAACACCCCCTCTTCTACAATGTTATTGTGTTAAAAAAAACATGCATTATATTAAATTAAAAGTAACATTTTAACAGCTTTACAAGTTTTTATTGCAGAATTCAAGAAAAGTATTTTAGCAAGTCGAGTGGACCATTGCTATTTTAGCCGTGTATGAGATACTATCAATGTTTATTTATTTTATGAATGAAAATTCTATATCAAGGAAGGGGGGGGGTTTACAAATAACTTATGTATTCTTTTCTGTTGGATAAATTAATTTCAGGTTTTTTTTAAGCATGAAGTTATTTTTGTCACAAAGGAAATCTATGGTGGCATATTTCTGCCAACACATAATCATATACATAACTAGTTAATTAAGTAGATATCTAGTTATCTAACTAGATAAATATCTAGTTATTTAACTAGATAAATTATCTAGATATTTAACTAGATAATTAAGTGGTTATCTAGTTATTTAACTAGATATTTAACTAGTTAATTAAGTAATTATCTAGTTATTTAACTAGATATTTAACTAGTTAATTTTAATATCATAACGTGAAAAAATGCATGTTAGCGCTTGTAACTGCCATTATTATATTATTATTCACCTCTATTTTAAGAGGTTATCTAGATATTTAACTAGATAACTACTTATTATCTAGATATTTAACTAGATATTTATCTAGATAAATATCTAGATAACTACTTATTATCTAGATAATTATCTAGATATTTATCTAGATAAATTATCTAGATATTTATCTAGATAAATATCTAGATAACTACTTATTATCTAGATAATTATCTAGATAAATATCTAGATAACTACTTATTATCTAGATAATTATCTAGATAAATATCTAGATAATTTATCTAGATAAATATCTAGATAATTATCTAGATAATAAGTAGTTATCTAGATATTTATCTAGATTATCTAGATAATAAGTAGTTATCTAGATATTTATCTAGATAAATATCTAGATAATTTATCTAGATAAATATCTAGTTAAATATCTAGATAATAAGTAGTTATCTAGATATTTATCTAGATAAATATCTAGTTAAATATCTAGATAATAAGTAGTTATCTAGTTAAATATCTAGATAACCTCTTAAAATAGAGGTGAATAATAATATAATAATGGCAGTTACAAGCGCTAACATGCATTTTTTCACGTTATGATATTAAAATTAACTAGTTAAATATCTAGTTAAATAACTAGATAACTACTTAATTAACTAGGTAAATATCTAGTTAAATAACTAGATAACCACTTAATTATCTAGTTAAATATCTAGATAGTTTATCTAGTTAAATAACTAGATATTTATCTAGTTAGATAACTAGATATCTACTTAATTAACTAGTTATGTATATGATTATGTGTTGGCAGAAATATGCCACCATAGAAATCAAACCCCATAATATCGCTTAACATAAGAAACGTGCTCGTTTCCCGTTACATATTTAATACTGTGTTATTTAAGTTCATTTTACATTTTTTACATCATATTTTATTTTAATTAAAGGTAATAACAAAACTACCGAACTTGAATGATCAATCTCAGCCCAGAGAAAATGACAAAAACGAATCAGTCATACCGGAGAATTGGCGAATCGCAATGGTCCTGACTTGGTACAGGCATTTCAAACAAAATGGTGGGTTAAACCAGATTTTATAACGCCAAACCTCCCTCTTCCATTGCGATCTTCGGATCCGGTAGTTGTGAGACACAATAGGGATATTGAGGTGATCATCTCAGTACAGCAGACCAGTCAAACACTAATTAAAACAATTTACTACCATATCTTATAACTCAATTTTGAACTTTTCTACTAGTGGCTGATAACGAAAAAAGAATATTTTTAGGGATCGTATGAGACGTATGCTCCAAAAGTCGGTCACGAAGAAATCGGTGTCTGATCAAAAAATCTGTGAAATGTGTGCAAGCTCCGGCATATCGAATAAGTTGTGAAATATAAACACCGTTTGCAGGGGAAGTGGATATATTGCTCTGTAGATTAGGAAAATTAATAATTTGAAAATAAAAATCGTCTCGTTTATCGTAAATTTTTGTACTGAGATGACCACCTGGGTCAAATTCGAGGTGCAAATCCAAGAAAGACGTGAAGCAATTAGATTCGGTGGTCTCTTTAATCTCCAATTCTGGAGGATATATTGAAGGAATCCATCTACCAAATGAAGTGTTATTGACAGAAAGGACATCATCAATATATCTGAATGTAAGATTAAATGACATTGCCTCTTTCGTGTTCTTGTTCTTTACGAGTCCCTGAAGGAATTCAGTCTCGTAAGAGTATAAAAACAAATCGGCGAGGAGAGGAGCACAGTTTGTGCCCATTGGAATGCCGATTTGTTGTTGAAAAATCTCTCCTCCGAAGGTGACAAATATGTTGTCAATGAGGAAATCAAGCATACTGCAAACTTGTTCCAGTGTGTAACAAATTTTATCTTTGAAAGATGTTTTGGAAAAGAATGTAGAATTATAACCCAAAACAAACAAAATTCCTAGAGTTTGAAAAGGCTTTTTCGAGAAGATTTTTCAGGCGACATTTTAGTTTTTCGTGTGGCAAGGTAGTGTATAAAGTTGAAAAATCGAACGTTTTCAAAGAGTGAACCTCAGAAAATTATCTAGATTTAAAATGATCTAACAAATCTTTTGAGTTCTTCAAAATCCACATATGGTTAATTCCACTACGATTATAAATAGTGTCGCAGTATGCTTGTTGACCTTCTGTGACTGCAGACAAGATTTTAGTTAAATGAACGGACAGCTCTGTAGTTGAACATGATGAAGATCCAGCTATATACCTTTCTTTGTACGGATTTTTGTGAAGTTTAGGTATCCAGTACAAATATGGTAACTCTTTATGTTCCTCTTTCATTGGAATATTGAAAGAGGACGTAAAAGAGCTATGGTTGGCTATGATTTCATCTTTGTTAAATGTAGTCCGTTTGTATGTAGCACTAGCGGAAGTATTGCCATCGATGCCTAGTTCTTTTATTAGACAATTGTAATAATGTGCTTTACATACAAAAACTATATTATTGGAAGCCTTGTCTGCTGGTGTGACAACAAACCTGTCATGTAAGGAAGAGAGACAATTGAGAGCTTCACGATCTCTAAATACAGAAGAAGGTCGGGGGTTCACACATTTGCGAAGTTTGTCTATTCGGCTTCGTACAAGAGATCAGATAGTCCTTACCCAGTCCGACAGTGATTCAAGCTCTGGTTCTTGGTCCTTTTCCCTCTTTATCCAGGCTCTAAAAGTGACTTCAAATACTTTTTGATGCCCATAGTTAAACATCCCGAATCAAATTCTATTTCACTTACTGTAGAGCATTTATTCTTTCGTCTCGTTCTGACCACCTTTCTGACTGCTATTGTAGCGTTAAAAATGTTAAAGTCAATTCATCGAGAATTAATCGCCGGTTGCAAATCCGACTCGAAAATTTCCTAAATGGCATTAGCAAATGATGCTTTTACATATTAATTTAGATGGTATTGCATAATTTTAGACATATAAAAGCCTTGTCCGTGGAACAGCTTAAAATGTGCAAGGTCCAAAACATCATTAACAAGAATATGACGAAAAGATTATAATGCCCTATCTCGGAACAGTTTTTTTTTCTCACGCAACCATTAGGTTGATACTGCAACAGGAGGATAGTTTCATGATGATATTTGTTTGCTTGTATTTTGTTGCATTTGGGTAGAAAGTTTCATGATGTTATCATGCTTCTTTCATAGAAAATAAAATAACCAATAAGTTTAACATCCCCTTTTTAGCTCACCTGGATCAAAGGTCCATGTGAGCTATTGCCATTACTTGGCGTCCGTCGTTTGTCGTCGTCGTCTGTTAACAATTTTTTTAAAAATCGTTTCCTCTGAAACTACTAAACAGAATTTAATGAAACTTGGTATGAATGAAACTTAGGGTGTCTTGCATCAAACTTGTGTTTCGATTTTTGATCCGTCAAAAAACATGGCCGCCATTACTAAAATAGACCATGGGGTCAGACTATTGTTTTTGACTTGTAAATCAAAAAGTATAAGAGATAGATGAAATCTGATGCCACTCTACTGCTTCAGCATCTAAAGTTCTACAACAGTCTTAATTGGTCGAAGTTGTCAGATGATCTCTTAAAGGGGTTACAGCCCCTTAAAGCTGCAAAATAGCGTTTTTTCAGGTTTTTGGCCTATATAATGAAAACTATTGCAGATAGAGAAAAGCTGCTGCTTGCTTAAATGTTCAGCTCATTTAGCTCTACAAAAGTCTTCATTGGGGTCAAAGTTGTCAGATGAACCCTTATAGGGGTAACAGCCCCTAAAATAAGGTTTTTCATGTTTTTGGCCGATAGAATGAAAACTATTGCAGAAAGAGAAAAGCTGTTGCTTACTTAAATGTTCAGCCCATTTAGCTCTACAAAAGTCTTCATAATGTCGAAGTTGTTAGATGACCCCTTTTAGGGGTAATGGGCCCTTTATTGTGAATAATAGTGTTTTAGGCCTATAGAATGAAAAGTATTGCAGATAGAGAAAAGCTGTTGTTGTTTAAATGTTCAACTCATTTAGTTATACAAAATTCTTTATAAGGTCGAAGTTGTCAGATGACCCCTTATAGGGGTTACAGCCCTTTAAATGTAAAAATAGTGTTTTATACTCATTACTTACTTCACGGTAAACATGGTAAAGTAACTTAAACCTGTAGGGAAACCCGATGGAACTGACGAATAAACCCGAGCACTTTATGCTCCTTTTCTTTTATAGATGCGGCATAGAAATAAAGTATAAAGAGGTAACACATAATTACTATTGAACGTTTCGAAAATATCGCTCTTCAACTTGTCATTAATTTTCATGTGCTTACAAATATAATACTCAATTTAATTGGATGCATTATACTAATATATACTTACGTATGGAGATAGATTGTTCTCTTATAACCATTTGATGGGTGTTTAAATTCACAATTTGGCAATTTTCTACCCGGTAAAGTGACAGTTGCGATGGCTCTCGTTAGTTCCAAAACTTAGAAAAGAAGATGATTTGATTAAAGACAATTTGTAAATATATATACTAGTATATAATATATCACTGTTTTATTCACAAGATTAGGCAGTGCTTAAATTTCTCGAACCTCTGGTAACTGAAGAATTCCAAAATAATTGACCTGTGACCAACCCGGTTTCTAAAATAGAGTAATACTGATATGATTAAGATCTTCTATTGAAAGCCTAATATTGCCACCATATTCAAGATTTCATGTCAATAACTTTTCATTATTTTACTTATTGTATGACCCTTGAATGAAACCAAAAAGTGTTTTCCAAAATGACTGAAATTGTTAAAAGATCATATATATGTTACAGTAAATGTGTGTGATTAGGAATTTCATGAAATTACTGAAAATTCAGGAATTTCACGTAATTCCTAAAGGGCTTAGTAATTACGTGAAACTACTGATTTTCGCCAGTAATTACATGAAATTACTGAAAATTTTAGGGAATTTTACACACATTTACTGAAAACAAAATCTTCATCTATAGTTGATTTATCAAAGTATTAAAAGGAAATTTGTATTAAAAAAAAAGTAAAAAAAGAGCAAAAAAAAAAAAACAAACAAAAAACAAAGAAAATTAAAATGTTTCATACCATGCGGGTAGGATGCACATGTCTTCATTCCCATAATATATGAACTGTGTTTTTGTGCTCATTATCAAACATTGTCATTTTTGGACATAAAACATTCCAAAGGTTGATAAATGGAATTTCCGAAAGTTGTACAAGAGGTAAATATTTAAAAGTGACATTTATGGTAAAAATAAGATGGACTGAACCAAGCAATAGACAAAGTTCCTATTTGTCAGCTAGCAGAGAATTAAAAGTAAAGTTAATCATATATGAAATAAAAATTTAAACCAATTTATGCTATTTAGTAATAGAAGGTTGCCATTTTGTCAAGTTTGTATTGAGCTATTTCATGAAAAAAGGATGCACCTGGAATAGACATTCCTCCATTTGTCTTTTATAAAAAAGATATTGCTTTTGCTTATTTCATGCCCCGCACAACATTTCGGGGGACATTAAGATTTAGTCATATCCATACGTCTGTCCATTTGTATGATTTTCGTCAAGCTTGTTTAGGAAACTGTACTTGGGTTGGAACCAAAATTGGCCCAAGATTTCAACTCGGAGTAAACTTTCTGAAATTACTGCCAAATATGTTTTGAAATACTGTACTATGAGAAATAACGACACTAGGTTAAAAATAATCAGCAGATTCGAGAAAACTTCGTCCAAATGTAGGGTGAGTCAGTATGATGACCTAAGCGACTTTCAGACCTGTCAGATTTCTAATTTCTGTTTGGGGCCCAGGATAGGCATCTGTATCCCATGGACATATTCCCTCTTTTTTATCTAAATGTTTGTCATACTCATGCAGATGTGTAAAATTTAACAATTGAAAGAGAAATATTTAGACCATGAGATGCAAACTTATTTTTTTTTTGTAAACCTTTCAAGCAATCCAGATTCATCACTTTTTGCGTCTTTCATCATCATTTAATAGCCAATTTATTTTAATAATGAAGTCAGTAAATGTGTGTAAATTTCATGATTTTTTTCAGTAATTTCAGGAAATTACTGGAATTTTTAGGAATTTCACGTAATTACTAAATGGCCCAGTAATTACATGAAATTCCTGAAAAAATTAGTAATTTCACGTAATTCCTAATTACACACATTTACTGTAACATACACATAACACAATACGACTTTTTGTTGATCAACATAGCTTGAGCGCAAACTATAACCACTAAACTATAAAGAGAAGTTATATATGTTATAAAAAGAATAAGCAGGGAAATTGTCATATACTACATGTAATACTCTCCGGGCTGTACTCACAATCAACTGGTTGAGGCTGGAAATAGGCATCCTGTATCAAATAAAATACAATGTATAGAACAAAACCAAAAACTTTCATTTTTTACTTGTGCCTGTTTTGATCGATGTGTTTTCTTTCGTAGAAATGAGAACTATAATATTTATGCAAATTTTAAATATTAGCAGCTGAAAATTCACATTCAAATTCATCAAAATAACATGGTGTTTTATTATTACATAATGCAATGAGGTTTGATTAGGGTATATTATGATATGGAATGTTCAAATTATTTATTCGTGGGATACGAAATATTTGAGGAAAACCTTAAGGGAATGTGGGATATTAAACCCATTTTTAACAGAGATTGCAAAAAAAAACACTTTTTGGGATACGGAATATTTAATTATGAATTTACGGGATATGGGATACTATCCCCTCCCTTATACAAGCCCCTATAATGTACAGCTGTTAGTTGTTTTACATCTCAGTACGTTAAGCATTATTATTTCAAATCGTGTCTGGATGTACTTCCTTAAAGGTTGCCGATAAGAAATCTGTTTATCATATAATGGATGTAAAATGACGGGTTTATTAACATTATCCTTTAAGGAGCTGGCACCAGTTTCATTAAACATTTTGAATTTGAAATTTCCTAAAATCCTTCCTCCACTGAGATTTCTTGCAATTTCATTGGTCGATATTTGAGTTAAGGACAGATTTAAGGAAATCTCAAATTTGAGATGTTTTATGAAACTGAGGCCTGAGCATTTATCTTGAAGAGAGAGCCTTTGTTTCTAGATAACCTGTCCCGAAGGGCCGGGTGAGCTATTGTCATAACTTGGCGTCCGTTCGCTCACCGTCGTCTATAAACTTAATCAAACGTTAACTCATCTGACACCATTGATCCAGTTGTAACAAAACTTGTTCCTACCTGCTATTGTACACCCGTCGCGCTGCCAATTTCCGATTCAGTGTGTCAAATCCGGTAAAAGAAGACAAAACAAAACTCTATGATAAACCAATCTGAGAAATAGAAATCCCATATTTTTTACGAGTACATGGTGTCTACCGTAAAATGTCTTGAGTGAAAGCAGCAACCGAGGAGCATATAACCTTGTGTTTGCAAGTTTTGTGTTAAACGTGGCGCTCTGCCAAGGAATTAAGTCGATGTAATTCCCGCAAACACTTGAGTAACGGATCAATTGTGTTACGAAAACTCCATAAGCTGGAGCGGACGGAATGTTGCTACACAATTAACGATAGGAAAGTTGAAGTCATCACGTTTGTAATAGAACTTTTTTTAAAGTTGGTCTTGATAGTCTATTTCAAGTTGTAGATCTTAATATGAAGCAGACTTCCTAGAATCAGTTGTGTCCTTTATCTCAAGTTCCTGAGGATATGTGAGATGGAGAAAGTCCCCAAAGCGAGAATTTTTAGTGAAAGGACATCTCGTCAATATAACGAACATGAGGTTAAAACTCTATAGTCTACTATCTTTTTTATCCAGAAGAAGTCTGCTTCATATGAATGAATAAACTAATCAGCAAGCAAAGGTGCACAATTAGTGCACATTGGAATCCCTATTGTTTGCGAAACATGTCCACCAAACAAAACATATATGTTGTCGATAAGAAGCAAGTCAGTCAGGTGAGCGATTCTAGCTCCTGGGATTTCCCTGATTTTCTTTTTTTTTCCAAGACTGAACTGTCAGTTCCCTAATCAATTACCATGCATATACATATCTTACACAACAAATTATAATATGCGACGTAATCAATGCATGCAGTATTTAACAGCAAATGATATTAGGCGACAATACTTTTAATTTCCTCAATGAACTTATCTGCTTTCGTCCGAACTATTTTTTAGCAGGAACGAAGTCATGTAAAATGTGAAATAAATTCATGCAGTTCTCTAGGTATAGCATGGTTTTAATAAACCGTTAATCTATGGAATTACTAGTTTGTTGATCGTTTTATATATACTTCAAGTCAAAAACACTTAAAGCAATACGACCGTCTTGCTACTAAGGGTCTCTTGCGTGGTCATCATATGCTCGTGAAGTAAGCAAGCTTTAACTCTCGAGAAGGGTATGTGCTTGGTCACGTGTGAAAGAAGCAGAAGTACCCATGGGGTATCCGAAAGCCAAAAGTCCGAAAGGGCAAAGACAAAACCAGTAAACACCAACGAGAACGGGACATAATACTGGCAGTGGTATTAACCTGTTCAAAGGCCGCTGCCTTAACCCCTCGGATTATCTCTCCCAAATTCCGACCAGACACTCCAAGTGAAGGGAGGCGGACCCTGACTCCGGTTCCACTGTACTAGTATCTTCTAGTTCTACAATTTGAGGCCATCATCAATCGCTGATGATACTGCCTCTTTGTGTGTGCGCATTACAAATTTGAATAAAAATAAAAACAAAGTGCTGTACAATCCAATTTACAAGTAAAAACATCTTAATTAATTTAATCAAGCAGGTGAGCCATGAAGATTTCAAGGCTCTTAGCGGTTGCTACGTCAGTGTGCAGAGCATTCCAATCTCGAATGGTCCTTGGATAGACGGCCAAGATTCCTTCCGTACCATGGTGTTACAGGACGGCACCTATAGAATGAATGTGTTCTACATGTTACGGGTCATTCTGGTTGGTGTCAGAAGTCTATCCGTGGTATCGGGTCGTCCTGCCCATGACACACCACCGCTAGCCTTTTCATTTAAACTATGTTTACATTGTAAATAAAGATGGCTTAGAAGAAAATTTTGACGTTACCTTAAGTTTTGCAGGATTTCTGATTGGATGTGGTACGAGGAACTGGGTATGTAAGTGTATAAGCAGCGCGAATTCGGTTATAACGGTCAAATGAACATGAAAAAAGTTTTTTTTCTGTAAAACGAAGATATGATGTAAAGTGAGATGGGGATATAAGACTTATAGGGTGAACGAGTTAAGACATAGGGATCGCGCAATGTAGCCATGGAATCCAACAAGTGCTGCTCTTGCCGAATCCTGGAGTTTTCTTAAATGATCAAGAATTGCTCCATGTTTCCCAAAATGTACATCGGGCATGTTAATTTTTCTGACGAGCCCAGCATTAAAGATGACAATGGAAAATTGCAAATCTATCTGTGGGCAAACCAACCAGACTCGCAATCAGAGTACATGGCGCTCCTATTACTTAAAAAATTACCGTCAAGCATTGTGCGGGTAATGTCTTCACCCGGGGACGTTAAATTGGGTCACTTACAAATGTGGCGGATCCAGAGGGGGTGAACGCCCCCTTTAATTGAGATTATTATTTTGTTTGTATAAAATTGACCTAACTACTTCAAACTACTACAAATGTCCATTCGAAAATTTGACATTTTTTGCAATTACGCCCCCTACCTTCATTGACTCTGGATCCGTTCCCTAATGTAGAAGAATTTTGGAATTGATTTAAAAGCTAGTATAAATCATTGAAGGAGAAATATGAGTATTGAAATGTGGGACGAATACCGGCGTTCTATTGTAGATTTTCCCCCATGCCAGTTTTTCTGGGGAATCTGGACCGATCCAGTTTTTCCCCCGGAAGAAAAGGATCGATCCGGTTCTTCCCCCTGTATAA
This sequence comes from Arcuatula senhousia, assembly GCA_963971305.1. Classification (NCBI taxonomy): domain Eukaryota; kingdom Metazoa; phylum Mollusca; class Bivalvia; order Mytilida; family Mytilidae; genus Arcuatula; species Arcuatula senhousia. Next base: position 36,927,749 of record OZ020308.1, read on the forward strand.
GCCAAAAGCTCAATTTCCCCCTTAGAATGTAACGTCATCGACGTAACGACAAAATAAAAAAATCGATAATTCCTTGGTTTAAGCGATTAAGGACGAGGTGCGCTTTCGAGATAAAACATACAGACTGAGTTGTTTTAATATATACCCCCAAACTTTTACATTGGAAAACAGCCAGCAGTCTTGAATGTTTTTTTTTTTTTTTTTTTTTCAACATATAACATTTTATTGCACTATAGCTGTTCACAATTACATCAAATATTACAGCTTTTATAGATGATGTACCCAGTAATATTAGTGTCTATATAAGCTGGGTATTATATAGACAATAATTAACAATTCGTTAGTTCAAGTACATCAAGTGTTAAGAATACAATATCATCATAAAGAAACATAGTATTTTCTTTTTCTATTTTTGTGATATAATAATCTTAATGAAATTAGAACATAAACAAGTTTTTGGTATCGATTAATTTCAAATGAATTTGTACTTTTAAATTCCGTTATTTACGCTTTACTGGTTTTCAATAAAAGTCACGTGGGTTTAAAATTATGAATGGGGAGTTTAGGTACAGGTGTGTCACATTCATATAGTTAAAAGTTTGATTGGATTTTAAATTAATATTGGGTAAGTAGGATTTAGTTAAATAGCATCATTCTAAAGAAGTTAACAATGCTATTTTGATTTACTTGATCTTTTATAGAAAGATATTGATAAAGTTCTTGTTTGAAGATTTTGAAAATGTCCTTTGTTTTTGTACGCTGTTCCGAAACATAATAGGTTTTGTAGATAGAAAAACCTAAAAGTGTGAAAAGAGTGTTGAAATCCTTGTAACCTGGATCTAATATTTTATAGCCAATTACTAAATACTTGAGTTTAATCTCTTTACTAAATCCGTATTGTTCTAGAATGTTGTTAATAATCTTCCAAAACGGTTTTACCATTTCGCATTTAAGGAAAAAATGTTCATAGTTATCAATACATTTGCATAAAATACAATATGGATCTTTGGCTATATTCCATTTAAAAAGATTTTCTTGGTTAACAAGTATGCCACTTAAAAGTTTCCATCTAAAGCATTTAAGTTTATTCAATTGTAAGTTAAAATGAATAAAATGAAGAACCTTTCGGAGATGGTATGGTTCGATTTTAAAATGTCTCTTCCATTTCTCAAATCCGATATTGTTTTCTATTTTTGTTTTTATTAAAATCTTGTAGATATCTTTACTTACTAGCTTCTCGCTATTTATCACTTTGTTTCCAGCAATAATTATTTTGTTTGTTTTATTCGTATTTAATACAGTTTTTTTGGAGGCTTCACTTTCTAATGTTTTTATCCATTCTTTTGGAATTGACTTTTTTTAATATTGATAATTCACTTATCCAGTTTTGCTTAGTTTTAAGTTTGGTCACTATTTCTGATAAATTTAAGGTTCCAGTCTCATCGAGGAGATCATTAACGTAAATGATGTCACTTTGAATCCAGTTATGAAATATTAAGGGTTTTTGGTTTAACTTGATATTTTTGTTTCCCCAAATTATCTCTTTTCGGATTTCTCTGAAATTAGTTGGGGGTGGTGGTTTTTTGACAAATTGTGCGCAACTTTTTAATATTTCTTTATAAAACATTGGAATAAGGTCTATGTTTTCCAGGTGTTTTAAATCATTAATAGTTAAATTCATTCTAAATATTAGTAGATTTTTACCAAATTTCGATAGGTATAGTTTCGGTATTATAGACCAATTTTCACTATCACGGTAGGTCCCGTGTCCGGCGACAGGATTGTTTTTTCGAGAGGGATTTACAATTGTCCGGGTTTTTTCAAGAGAATAATCAATACAAATGTAAACTTTGGTGATATTTAGTGATTTTTAACTGAAAGCGAAGAAAAAAATGCTACCAACGTGTTGGCATATGTTAGTATTATCATATTGTATAACAACACCAATTCCTATAAAAAATGTGATTCCTGAATAAAATTGTGGGCTGTTTTTTGAATTTTTACCTTTTTGCATTTTTCGCCCCTTAAAAGACAAATATATTGAACGAGATTGCTAGCCATTATAAGTGAACATCAATGTTATATTATGGCATCCTGAACATTGATGCCAAAAAGTTGCGTCTCATATATTTTTAAATTTAAATAAAATACATGTCCAGGTTTTTTCAAGAGGCGTCCAGGTTTTTGCAAGAGAGGTCCAGGTTTTTTCATAATTTATATAAACAAGTTGTGCGTGTTGTTTACCTCTTAAATCATATTTTAAAAGACATTGTATGTTGTTAAAAAAAATAAGAATACGGTACTATCATATCAAGGGTTTTGGACAAGAATAGGTCAGTTACAGTCAAGAATTCAACCTTATGTAGCCTATATAAACAGGCAGGCACATATAATTGACGCCTGCAACCAGAACCCATTAATCTATTGTATAAGCATAACTACCAACTGTTATAAATTGAAAATAGCCTCCTTGAATAATTGGCTGGAAACAAAATGTTAGTGTTGCGACAAGCAGAAAATGCTTACAGTTCCTGGGCTACCTTCTTTTAACTGGACTTGTAGTTGTTTCTTGGATGTGTTTGTTTGTATCATAGAGTCGTCTTAATTCTTTCATATTTGCTGTTTTATCCAGGATTATATATGACTCGAATGCCCTTTCAGTACGTCTTAATTTCTACACATATGTATTTATTGTTTATATTATAGTTTCAACAAAAAACTTTATAAGAGTATGCTCCCGTGCGGGACCCGGAAGGCGAATAGGTTAGCAGCAGCGCTAAGCTTGTCGGTAAAATTCCACTAAAGAGCGCTCAGAAACCTGTCATCTTTCCAGGCTGCTTAGCCCACAAAGCGAATGGGATGTGTGCCACAGGTGGTTGAATTGGGCAGCCCTGTCATAATAAATGCCGGTTCATCAGGCTATACTAATGCGGAAACTTGACCGTAAAACATATTGGACCAACGTGCGTGGATAGTTCCAAGGTTCATGAACGTAAAATATCCCTTTGTGCACCGCCACAGGCTAAATTTTCCGCACCTACCCACCTCTTCCCTTTTCCGGTGATCTTCAAAATTTACAGATCCTTTGTTTCCCATTCCAACCCCGCTTCTCTCTCTCAGTGAGTATAGGTTCAAACAGGATTCAGCATTGTATTTTCGCCAGATAAATGGTTATGTGAAACTGGGTAAGAGTTGGCAATATCCCACACAGGTAGATGTTCCATCTAGTATGACCTCATTTCGGGTAAGGGTTCTTCATTGTCAGTCACCATATGGGAGGGTTCCAAAATTGTGAGGAAGGATTTCGTCACTTTCTGGATGCATTGGCCTATGGTGCGTTAAGGGTACATTGGCCTATCTTGTGAGTTGGTTCGTTTTACTTCTGGTTTGTGGGTGGGTCTACAGAATTCATTTTGGTGTTTCAATTAGCTCTTTTCCTGCTGATTATGACTGAAATAGTGTCGACTGGACATAAAACAAACATAAGAGTATGAGATTCAAATGCTATTTAAGTTTTTGTATCTGTACATACATATGTGTACGTTAAGGGGTTCCAATATCTCATATTCCCTAATGTTTTTATCAAATATCCCGTATCCAAAATAGAGGTTTTTTTTCTTATCCCATATCTCTGTAAACAGAATAGATTTAAATATTCTATATCCCAGTTTGTTTTGCCTCAAATATCCCGTATCCCAGGAATAAATATGTAAATATCCCATATTCCAAAACACCCTTAAACTCTTGAAATAACAGAATGCACAAGTGGAATATGCTCTTTTTGTATTTATTTGTTTCTGACATACATGTAGATTTTATAGTTTCAGACTTGAAAAGGCACAAAAACAAGATTGCAACTTACCTTTCAAAATTTTGCCCACCGTAACAATCGCTCTCTTTGAAACCGGTAATTTATTTAAGCACATCAAGAAAGTCACAAATGTACAAATGTACCATAAAACTAATTTTCTCAAAATACTAATTTAGTCTTCAAAGATAATGCATTTGGGCAGCCTACTTATGCTTTAAAGTTAGTAACAAACTTGATATTTTGCATGTAATGTGTTTAAATGTATGTTTATTGAGTAGGAGGGATATTAGTTTCCATTTAAGTCGTATAGTTTCCACAAAACCCAGTGCCTCTCTTTAGTCAAAATTTTCAAAAAACCAGGACACCTCTCGAAAAAACCGGACAAGTTGTTGTGCCTCTCGAAAAAACCTGATCAATTTTAATAAATAATTAACTGACGCTTCTTTGCGGACTTTTATGGAAGAAAAGTAATAATTCGAACATTTTGAATACTTTTATTCCTCTTTTTTGTTTTGTTTCACTTACAATTGAGAATTTAAGCATTTTTTTTTGTAAACGGACAGGCGAAAAAACCTGGACCTCTCTCGAAAAAACTGGACAATGCCTCTCGAAAAAACAATCCTGTCGCCGGACACGGGACCTACCGTGACTATCTTTTGAGTTCATGAGTCTTATCGCCCATTTAATTTTTTGTGCATCTAATTGACTTTGTATATCAATCATATTTAAACCACCTTCTTCATAGTCCGCTATAATTGTTTTTCTTTTAATTTTATCTTTTTTATTGTCCCATAAAAATTTGAATATTTCACTTTCTAATTGTTTTATTTTCGTTTTGTCTAGGCTTATCATATTAGACATGAAAGTGAATTGTGGGACTATAAAGGTTTTTATTATCAGTATTTTCCCCAATAAGGAAAGTTTTCTTTTTTCCCAAGTTTTCAAAAGTTTTAATGCTTTATCAAATTTTGTTTGCCAGTTTAGGTTTTCGCATTCTTTTTTATTTATACCGACATACAATTCTAGAACTTTTATAGGCTTCCCTGAAAAACTTATTTCATCTACTTTATCTCTACAGTGTTTCAATTTGCCTATCCATATGCCTTCCGTCTTATTTTTATTCAGTTTTAAACCCGAAAACGTACCAAAGATTTCAATAATGTTTAGTGCTTGTTTGATTTCATTTGAATTTTTTAGAAATAGGGTTGTGTCGTCTGCTAATTGCGATACTTTCATGCTATGTAGCTTGTAATCAAATTTTATCACCTTTTTCGTTTTTCAATCGATTTGCCATTATTTCTACCGCGATTACGAATATTAACGCGGAGCACGGGCATCCCTGTCTAATACCTCTTTGGATGTTCACTGGTGCGGAAACCCATCCATTGTTTGTAATATGGGTCGTTATATTTGTGTACAATGTTTTTATCCAATTGATGAAAGATTTGTTAAATCCGAAATGTTTCAGAGTCTCGTACATGAATGTCCAGTTAAGAGTGTCAAACGCTTTAGAGAAATCAATAAATAGTATTGCCCCTTCGATGTTAAATCTATCGGCATAGTCTATTATATCTTGAATTTGTCTTAGATTGCACCCTATAAATCTATTTTGAATGTAACCTGATTGATCCGAACTTATGATCAGGTTTAAAACTTGTTTCATTCTTTCTGCTAGTGCATAAGATAATATCTTATAATCTGTATTTAGAAGTGATATAGGTCTATAATTTGTGAGATTTAAAGGGTCTTCTTTCTTATATATAAGATTTAATATACTTTGTCTTAGGGTGTGGGGTAAAGTTTGATTATCATAACTATCATTGAAAACTTTAAGAATTATCGGCCCGATTTTTTTCCAGAAATGTTTACAAAAGTTTGTACTGAGTCCATCCATTCCCGGACTTTTATTTGGTTTTAGTTTATTTACGGCATTTGTTATTGTCTTGAATGTTACCAATGTTTGCTGCTCGCTATTTTGCAGGTGGATCAAGACTTAAGTATCATGTAATATAAGATTCAAAACATCATAAAATGTCAAAGAAGACCTTTTTTAAGAGTGCAAACATAATCCTCGATAAAGAAAATTATTCCATGAGACATAATTTTTGTCTCGCAAACGACACCAAACAAAAATGTTTAAAGTTTATGGGTCTTAACATCTCCCATCGTCGGAAACCCACGGGAGATTACGTCCTACCTCCTCCATCACGTAATCTCCCGTGGGTTTCCGACGATGAATATCTCCTTATATGCATACATTTTGCCATATTAAACAATCTCTAAAATTCAAATCATTCTTTCTGCGAATCTGGCAGTTTTTTTTTATACGGGCGGACTAAACACTTAATACCCTATTCCGACATGTCGTCGTTGGGACATTCAAACTTATAATAAAAGCTAGTGTACACAACATAACCTACTATATAAACGGCAATTAAAAAATACGCGACGGAAATAACCGACCAGCAGCCTTCAGTGTGACCAGTGGTTGCTCTCGCTTATTTTGCAGCTAGCCCTGGATTGTAATTATAATGCTAATGATTTAAGGCCAATCTTATTAAGCCAAAGGAAGACACCCTTCTTATAAAAGAACAAATAACATAAGGTCGACAAACACAAACATCGGCTTTGATAAAGATCCCTGGCTACGAACATGCACATATAAAATATGACGGGTTCAACTAGTTTTTTCTTTTTTCTGCACAACCTTTCCCTTATTGATAACAAAGCACAAATATAACACATACTGGTAGTAAAAGTCAAATGGACAGAAGTTCAATTCAACAAGAGAGAATCAGAGACATAAATACACTAAGACAAAACGTGACGTAGAGGAACTCTTTTGAGCGCATTCGAAGTTACTGACAGCTAGCTTAGAAGCGCCTTTCGACTGATGTAAAAAAATAAAAGTACGTCGATTTCAAATCCAACACAACACTTTTAAAAACAGCTAATGATTTGGTGATGCATCACACAAAATCGACACACGTGGTTGCTGTTATGCTCAAAACATAAAACAAAAACAAAACACAATGCAAAGACAAAACATTTTCAAGTAAGTATCAAATCATCAATATTTCCCCAAAAAGATTAATTCAAAGATATTACTCAAATTTTATATCCTTTACTTTTAAGCTTAGATAAGCCTTTTTTTCATATTCAAAGTTGCTTACAATACTGAATCCCTCCCTAAAATATTCATATCTATAAGAGCTTAAGAGCTGGAAATAAATGAAATTATTTATAAGATAAAAGCTTTAAATATTTAATTTTAACAAGAAAAGGCGTATAAATCATATTTCAGCTACATCTTTTTATGAAAAATCACAGACTGGTAGGCATATGTCCACTAAAAAGCTAAAAAAAAAATGCTAAATATCATATGGGGGAAAAACTGGCATGGGGGAAAATCTACAATATGTATACGTATTGTCATGATCCAGTTTTTTCCCCAGGGGGAAAAACTAGATCGGATCCAGTTTTTCCGGGGGAAAAACTGGCATGGGGGAAAAATGGCAATATAACACCGGACCTCAAATTAACGTTTAACAGATAAAAAAAATCATACCGGTAAAAATGTATAACGGGTATTTCTATGCCCCATCTACGAAAGTAGGTGGCATATAGTGTACAGGTCCTTGCGTTTGTCCGTCCTTAATGTTGCGAGAAGGAGCATTATGGACCCCATTATGTTTTTTTGTTTAACGTTTATTTTAAATAGGTATGATTTATATATTGAATCTATATAAATCGGTGAATTTAATCTGATCAATTTTCCACGATTTACGCTTTATAGTTCGTCTTTTTTCACTGAATATTATATATTTCTCATAGGGTTTTATATTAAATACTTTAGTGCTAATGCACTCGACCAAGCTTAAATGTACAAGTGAAGAGTTCAGTTCTATAAATAAGTATTTGATTGTAATCCAATATTATTAGTGGTGTACAAAGCTTATCATTGTTTGCCTATGTCTGCAATAACAAGTGAACGGAAAGTTCAAACTGTAAGTACATGAAGTAATTTATGTGTATGACTGTCATGACTGTTTGTATAAAGATTATTATGTACATTTGTAATTTCTACGTTCATTCATACTTTGTTTATTTTTCTTATACTACCTGTACAGTGTGTATAAACTGCTTAGGCTTACATCAATATTTTCAAATACTGTACATTTCACCCGGGCATTTCACGACTGCCATAGGTCTATATTTATGTATGCGCTTTAATTTTTTCCATATGCATTATAGGTTTTGCTATTATGTGCGCAATTTTTGTTTGTTTGAATTTTTCCAATTGATTATTTACCGATATTTGATTGATCTGTTTTGGTGATCTTCTTAACTGGTCTTTACTTAACATATTCAATGTATTATATCTAGTTGAATTAGGGACCAACGATTTGATTTTTAGGGGGGGGGGGGCTCATGGCAAAAATCCAGAAATAAAAAGGCAGGACAGTGCTTTGAAAAAAGGCAGGATGGTAGTTTTGGCTGAAAATTTTATAATAGCTTTAAAAAAAAAAGGCGTGTGCAAGCGCGCAAAAAAAAATCCAGACTCAGCTTTTTCCGAAAATAAAAAGGCAGGATGAAGAAAATATCCATCAGCCCCCCTAAAAATTGTAAACTAAAACAACACTGTTCAGTCATTTGAGTAAACAAAAGCCCCGAACTAAATACAGTGTAATTGCATGGTTATCAGAAAATATATTGACCTATATTACGCAGGCTTCATCCCCCATCTTAAAAAAAAAATAGTCATGATAGTTGTGTGTGCTATCCCTTGAAATATAATGTCACAAGGCAACTCTTATGAAATGAATCAAGCCATCAAACAAAGGGCTTTCGACATTTAGTATTCAGCTAGTGTAGGGATCCCATATTAGGGGAATGGACAGGGGGGTCCTCTTCCCCCGCTCCCCAACCACTCCCACCCCGGTCCCCGTCCCCTCCACCTCCGCTCCCCGTCCCTTCCACCCCCGATCCCCGCCATCTCAACCCCGGTACTCCCGTCCCCCTGCCCGCCTCCCTACCCCCGCTCACGCCCCTTCCACCCCACTCCCCGCCCCTTCTACCCCCGCTCTCCACCCCTTCTACACCTGCTCCCCGCGCCCTCAACCCCGCTACTCCCGTCCCTCCTGCCCGCCTCCCTACCCCCGCTCCCCGCCCCTTCCACCCCACTCCCCGCCCCTTCTACCCCAGCTCCCCACCCCTTCTTCACCTGCTCCCCGCGGACTCAACCCCTGTATTCCCGTCCCCCTGTCCGCCCCCTCATATTAGTCCAGTCATTCTATGCAAATACCATAAACAGATTGCAAAAGAAGGTTGTTTGGGCTCATTGGAAAACTAAGAGTGTCTCCTAAAACATACTAAAAGTCGCCACCGATACAAGTTGTCCATTTTATTTGGTATGTATGATGGATCTGTCGTTTATCTACTTCCTGTTTACCTTGCCGACTTTTTTTCTCGGCGGATGACCCAAAAATCTTGTTCTTGTTTCTATAAACATGATAAAAATAATAATTTTGTTTTCTCTATTTATTTTTCAGGGTTAACGTTTTAGCAAATAGAAATGGGAACTTTGACATGGACCTTAGTAGTAGGAATAGTTACTTTATTTCTGACATATTTCCTGATCAGAGTCGCTAAGTATTTGAGAAATATGATTAGTATGATCACAGCAGTCTCCAAACTACCCGGACCTAAACCTCATTGGTTCTTTGGAAACATTTTACAGGTACGTAACTATACTGTCGGTAAATATAAGATATTCGAGTTATTAAAAGATGCGAAGAATCATCTTTGAATCTTACGACAGGTTCATAAATCTTTTGTTCGATCCATGCAAACGATCCATTATTAATCCGTACACATTTGGGTATCATATGATGAAAAAAGACTTTGAAGGCAATCAAACAAATTTCTCCAGGCCCTGAAATACCTTTCGTTAGGCACGAAGTTTTTACGTCTCTAACGCAATGACCTGAATAAATTGCCTGCTGATGTCTTAGTATTAAAAAATCTGTCAAAGGCAAAAATGACCAGATTTCTTTAAACAGGAAGTAGGTAAGCGACAAACCTAAAATCTAACCCCACGTTATCGGAACCCATCCTGGTACTGTATACCAAACGTCAAGTGGCTGCGATAAGTAGTTGCTGAGAAAACGGTTTCGATAATTTCTTCCCTACCCGACCGCCCGAGACTCTCCATTTTATAACCCAGATTTTTCACTCCAAAAATGTGCATGTCTCTTTTCAGATTAAAGATTTTTCTGATTTTATGTTTAAAATGCACGACGATTATGTTGAGAAGGGAGACAAGCTGTATGTTTTCTGGTTGTTCCGGTTCCAGCCAATCATTATATTGACACACCCAGACACTGTCAAGGTGGTCATGAAATCCAATGCACCCAAAACAACAATAGGTCCGGGTTATCCATTTCTAGTTCCATGGATTGGTAAGTTATGTGTCACACAATAATTGTTTTGTTTAAGGAGTGGCCAATTGCTTTTTAATTTGGGGCTTGAAATAAAAAGGCAGGACAGTGCTTTGAATTAAAAAAGGTGGTATTTTTGCTGAAAAAATATATACATCTAGTAGCTTTAAAAGTTTAAAGATACAGTATCACGGGTTTATAACCTGCTATAATGAACGCTGGAAATCTAAAGACAGTCCAAGAAATATAAATGACAACAAAGTTCCAGACAATAAATTTTGCTACGCCTGACGCGCGTTTCGTCTATTCAAGAATCATCAGAGGCGCTCTACCAAAAATATTGAAAAAGCCAAGCACTATATGATTATGAAGAGCATATAAAAGTAAAACCAAAAATACCAAATTGGGGAACCAAATTAATACCAAGATGATCAACCTATGTCTGGGGTAGGAAGACCCTTAGGATTTAGACAATTTTGAAATTTAAACGGATAATTTAAAGCTTTGATGTATGCTCCAACACAAAAGTGTTGATGCCGGAGCGGGCAAACCTCGGGGAATTAAAACTCCACCAGCAGTGCTAACCTTCACGTGTGTTCGAAATATAAATGACAAGGTTTTTCTTTGTTAAAATCATTCACCCAGGGTCCTTTAATAATTCATCAAACACCGACTATTTTTGTACAGCCGATTTCCAGGCGTTAACAATAGCCGGAAACCCCCCCCCCCCCCCCCCGTGGATTTGTTGTATGTCACAGTTTGTCGTTGGATTTCTAGAATCTAAAGTCAATTTTAAAACACTGAGTAGCGACCTTTGGTCACATTGAAAGCTGTTGGCTGTTTTTCTTTGCGGTTTTTTAAATTATCGTTTATAATTTAGGTTCTGTTGCGCACACTTATTCCACATCTCATTATCTTCTTTCTTCGCAGGACAAAGTCTTCTTGTTTCAAATGGACCTAAATGGGAGAGAAACAGAAGACTACTCACGCCAGCCTTTCACTTTAACATTCTTACTAGTTATTTCAAAGTTTACAATGAAGTTGCTGATGTACTCATGGTAAGAATTATGTTTTTGTCATGAGTTAGTTTTGCATGTTATGACGTGAAACAAAATCATAAATAAAGAAAGAGTGTGTCAATGGGACACGGATGCCCCCGCTGGCCCCAAACAGGAAGTAGATTTCTGACAGGTCTGAAAATCGCTTAGAACATACAGTTTATCATACTGATTCATCCCACCAAGTTTCAAAACATTCTGGTATACAGTTCCTGAGAAAAGCTTGACGAACATTTTCATATCATGTTCACATATTTTCACATTGGCCTAAGTCCCAAACAGGAAGTAGATGTCGGACAGGTTTGAAAATAGCACAGGACATACAGTTTGTCATACTGATCCATCCTACCAAGTTTCAAAACATTCTGGTGTACAGTTCCTGAGAAAAGCTTGACGGAAATTTTCATATCATGTTCACATACTTTAAAATTGGCCTAAGTCCCAAACAGGAAGTAGATGTCTGACAGGTCTAAAAATCGCTTAGGACGTATAATTTGTCATACTAAACCATTTTACCAAGTTTCAAATCATTCTCATGTAAGGTTCCTGAGAAAAGCTTGACGGAAATTTTCATAGTTATGTTCACATATTTTAACAGTCCCAAACAGGAAGTAGATGTCTGATAGGTCTCAAAATCGCTTAGGACGTATAGTTTGTCATACTGAACCATCCTACGAATTTTCAAATCATTTTCATGTATGGTTCCTGAGAAAAGCTTGACGGAAATTCGTACGACGTCCGTACGAATTTCCGTCAAGATTTTCTCATAACCTGTAAATGAGAATGACTTGAAACTTGGTAGGATGGTTCAGTATTACACACAATACGTCCTAAGCGAATTGTAGACCTTTCGGACATCTACTTCCTGTTTGGGACTGGATCTATAATACAATCGACATGAAAATTTCCGTCAAGCTTTTCTCAGTAACCGTACATTGGAATGACTTGAAACTTATTAGGATGGTTCAGTATGACAAACTATATGTCCTTCGCGAATTTTAGACCTGTCGGACATCCACTTCCTGTTTGGGACTGGATCGATACCAAAATCGACATGAAAATTTCCGTCAAGCTTTTCTCAGAAACCATAAATGGGAATCACTTGAAACTTGGTAGGATGGTTCAGTGTGACCAACTATATGTCCTAAGCAAATTTTAGACCTGTCGGACATCTATTTCCTGTTTGGGGCTGGATCGATACCAAAATCGACATGAAAATCTCCGTCAAGCTTTTCTCAGAAACCGTCCATGGGAATGATTTAAAACTTGGTAGGATGGTTAAGTATGATAAACTATGCGTCCTATGCGACTTTCAGACCTGTCAGACTTCAACTTTTTATTTGAGGCTAGTGGGGGCATCCGTGTCCCATGGACACATTCTTTCTTTATTTTTTATTTGAACAAATTTTCAAAATTTTGCTATAGTAAGCCATGAAAATATCAAACTTTCTGTAATAATTTTTTCTGAGAAGATTTAATTCAATTTGTTGTTGTAAAACCGGTTTAAATGAGTACGCACTATTTTAAAGTGAAGGTAAGTAGAAGTATTTAGGCCACACTATGGACAATGTGGTTGCGAAATGCATTTAGTTATATGTGAGTACTTTTCATGGTTTTTAATTTAGAGAGTAGGGGTCAAAAAGAGGTCGTTGAAAAAATCCCGGAAAGCCTGGTGCAGTGATTAGTGTAGGGACCGTTACGGACCGACGGGAACTGGAACTGTGAAAAGTTTGCTGTCAGGGGTCATATTCAAAACTAAGACCAGCCTAAAATTTTCAACTGATGTTGAAACACATTAATTTTTAATGGCCCGACCACGTATGTGGATCGGCCATATAGTTTTACCCTTGTCCGTCCGTCCGTATGTCCGTACGTACGTCCGGAACACTTTGATTAAGTTCTTTGTTAAGGTCCATTACTCGGATACTAGATGTTGGGGGTCAATGATATTTCACCACTAGATGTGTCTTGGTTAAGGTGACACCATCCACTATAAATAAGGTTACTGTGACCTATATTTTATGCATGAATGACTTTAATTAAGTTCTTGGTCAAGGTCCATTACTCGGATACTAGATGTTGGGGGACAATAATATTTCAACACTAGATGGGTCTTTGCTACACCACCCACTAGAAATCAGGTCACTGTGACCTATATTTGATGCATGAACAACTTTGGTTATGTTCTTGGTTAAGGTCCATAACCCAGGTTATACACATTGGGGGTTAATGATATTTCAAGAACGGGAGGGCCATCCTGTGGCTCGTAGGCACATAAAAACTGCTTCCTCCCTTGTTTAATTCAATGATATGTACTGACTTTACTTCAAAGTTAACGATAGCCTCCTCCCCATAAAGATCAAATGGTTGGTCCGTTATTAGAATTTTTTTCAAAGGGGCTTGTACATGTTCATTTGAATCTTGGTATCATTAACTATTCTTTATCATCATGAAATAAATATTATATTAAATACATGTAATGTAAACAATTTTTGAAGGAAAAACTATCATCGAGCTGTAAAGATGGAAAATATGTAGAGATGTTTCCAGTTTCCAGTATGGTAACATTAGATACACTACTCCAATGTTCACTGGGATATAAAGGGAATGTGCAGAATGTTGGGTAAGATAAAAACTCGGCTGACTCCAGTAGCGGATCCAGATGTGAAACACAGATGTGTCGGAACCCATTTCATAATAGAAAAACGTCGTTGCTTTTGTGTTGAATTTCGGCAAAAAATATCTAGGACGCCTAAATCCACAACAATATAGACGGAGTTCACCCTTTAAAAATTCTAGATCCGCCCCTGTGTCACAACTAGTTAAATACTGAATAGACTTGGTTGCCAGTGCTGAACGTCATCTTTTCACCCATGGGTTACAACAGGTGGTTAGTTTTGAAACAATAATACCTAAAAATACATTTCGCTAACAGGGGTGTGGACAGGGGGTCTCTTCCTCCGCTCCCCGCCCCTCCTCCCCCGCCCCCCTCCACCTCCGCTCCCCGCCCCTTCCACCCCCGCTCCCCGCCACCTCAACCCCGGTACCCCGTCCCCCTTGTCCGCCCCTGCATCCCCGCTCTTCGCCCCTCCCACCCCCGTTCCCCATCCCCTCTAGCCCGCCCCTTTTACCGACCCGCTCCCCGCCACCTCAACCCCCGTACCCCCTGTCCGCCCCCTCTAATATGCACAGATGAGATTAGCAAGCACTTTTTAATTGCTAACTTAAGTCACATCTCAAAAAACATATGAGTTGTGGCGAGAAACCTCTCGGCCATCTAGAAATAAGTTAAGTTTTCAAGTTTTAGTTTTATAATGTTACTTCACAAGTCATAACAAACTACAAGTATTTCAAAAAGATAGGAAAAAAATCGGAGCCTGTTTTTGTTTTTTTGTTTTGTTTTTTTTTTTGCGCCCGCTTGTGCGCACATTTTTATTTTAAAATTAACCAAATTTTTTTTCAGCAAAAAAAATACAATCCGCCTCTTTATTTACTGGTTTTTTTTTACAGGCATCATAGTCTCCCTTAAAATCAAATGGTCGCTCTTTACAAAACTCTGTCTTGATTTTCAGTGGTAGCCATCCTTATGTGAACGCTGTTAGAAGACTTGGACATCTCGTGGAGCTCAGATCTTAGTATGTTTATGTTAGAATAGAGAGCCGGTTGTGTTTTTGGTTAACTCGTGGGGCTACTGACGCCAATTAAGGTTCGTGGTTCGATCCTCGTCTGTGTTGAAATTCTCATGGACCAATTTTCTGACTATCTCTCTCGACACCATTTACGAGCATGGTCTCGATGAATGATGGTAGAACTTCGGAAAGGACTAGAAACACTTTTCTCTAATTTACATCCGATTTAACTACTTCTTGCCAGCCAGTTGTGAAAAAATATATCTTCTCTCTAGAGAATAATAAGTTCTCATTAATTGATTGGTCAATTTTACAATAGGCGTGGCTATTACGTCCGAAAACTGCAAGAAAAACATTCGCCGATAAATATGGTTACTTAAGACAGTCACAATATATTTTAGTATACTTTTGGTATTATCTGACACAATTGTTATTATTATGTAATTACAAATTATGTTTATGAATATCATAAAAACCTTAATGTTTAGATTACTTTTATTGATTTGAAACTCTTGGTAAAGTGTGATAATATACTGTCCAAATCAAAGGTTTGGAGAATTTGAACTTTAATCAAAATGAATCTCCTTTCTATTTAGTTTTCCGGAAATTAGAGAAACAGCGTCTTACATCATTTCTCGTATAGTAGTATATCTTTATTCTCTAAAAACCAATACATAGGTACAGAGAAAAAAAGAAACAGTTTGTATAATAAGTAAATAAATAAATAAATGAGATTACAGTTAAAACACAGAAGTATAATTGTATGAGATAATGGAGGTACATATATGTATGTGAATACAGTAACAGTTTACCCAGGAGATTCTATCTTTTTATTGATAATGTTTATAAATTTGCATAACTTGACAAGGTCTGGTGGATGACTACTATTCATTAATTCTTTAAGATTAAGAATGTTGGGGCGTGTATAGAATTTCTTTTTAATGTATATCTTCCTCTCGTCAATAAGCGTAGGGCATACCAATAAATAATGGAATTCGTCCCCTATATCTTGGTTTCGGCATAGTGTGCATATTCTATTTTCTCTTTGAATATTTAGCCATCTACCAGACTCTATAGGCAGTTTGTGGTTCATGGTACGAAATTTACAAATTGTTTTGGCATAATTATCATTAAGAATATTAAAATAAAGCTCAAAATCTAACTTGTCTTTATAAATCCTATAATTAAGAGCTTTTGGTGATTCGTGTACCTTGGAGAGCCAGTTCTGCTTAAAATTATCTAAGAGCGTTTGTTTAATAGATAAGTATAACCAAGATATACTTGTAAATGACTGTTCATTCCATACATATGATTTTCCGCAATCATCTAATATGGACTTAACATATTTAAGCCATGGAATATTAGCAAAGTTCTTGTGTGCTAGACGATAAAGAATACTTGGTAGTTTTTCGTCTTTTCCACTAATGAGCTTTGCCCAATATTTAATAACTCGAAGTTTTATACATATTTCAAGAGGATATCGTCCTAATTAACCATAAATCATAAAATCTGGTGTAGACTTTTTTACACTCATAAGTAGTTTACAGAATTTAATATGTACCCGTTCAATGACTGAGTTATTTCCTATATTTTCCTATCTCGTTAGTTAAATGACAAAATTTTAAGCTCTCGACAGAGTCTCGAGCTTAAAATTTCATCATTTAACTATCTTGATTGAGAAATCTGATAATCCACTTGAAACAATGTAAGAAGCTTTATGTCCCGTGTATGGGGATAGCATTACACTGTGCACGTTAAAGACTCCTTTGTAGAACTAGAAACTATTCTCAACAGGGGCGGCTTCAGTTGTCCCATGTATTACTATGTGCACATTAAAGACTCCTATGTGGAACTAGAAATTTTGTTACTTTGCTCAACGGCCGCCACGGCTTCAAATGCCATACTCGCAAACTGCAATCTGGAGTGGGATTTGCGCGTGCATACGCATCAAGCTTGTTTCCCAATTCAGGATAAACTAGCAACCGAAATAGAGAGATGTTTTGATAATATGACTGTCATCGTAGACAATATACATGTAGTAGGTGGTTAAGGTTAATTATTAGGTGACTTTTAACTAAAGTCGACCAAATTAACGCAATATACGTTGACAAATACATGTCATTTGCGTCAAATGTCTTGTGATCCTTAAATCGTATAAAAAGAGGTCGGTTTGGTGCCATAAAATCTGGTATAACCTAACATTTCTTTTAAAATGTCTGTACCAAGTCAGGACCATTGCAATTCAATTTCCTCGTTTTATCTTTTCTGATTGATTCTCCAAGTTCATTATTTTGTTATAACCTATACTTAATACATGTTATATGCTCGAACCTTTTTTAACTACAGTAATTTTCATCACTACATCGACTTTGTATACAAATACCTAACAGCAGATGGTAGAGAATTTTACAGACTTTGTGATTATGTACACAAGTTTTCTAAAGACATAATCTGCGAAAGACGAAATATTTTGGTAGGTATGTCATAAATTCTTTGAAGGCACCACACCAACTTGCTCCCCTCTATCAATATTTTGTTAGAGCCAATATGCAATTCGTATGAAGCAAATCCCTGTGGTTGAACGTCATAAAAGATGACGACGTCGTCAATAGAAAAGGGGCGTGTCCGACGGATTTATAAACAAATGACGCTAGATGGCGTTGACTTACTTTAACTTGACCAGTTCAATTAGAAACACAGACGTCGGAATAAGAGTGAGCTCAGATTCTTCTGGTAAGCAGTTCCTGCTCTTTACAACGCATTAGTCGCATTGGACATCATGAACATACGTCTGTGCTTACCTGAGAGATTGCAATCACGTAGTTATATACGAGCACACAATGTTTATGAGTGAACACAACACTGAGGAGCAACATTTTTAGGGATGACGTTTTGTTCTTCTAGGAAAGTGTTCAGAAGTACATCTTTTAACTGAAATCACAGCAATGAGTGTTTGCTTTGGTGTTTTAACACCAATGAAGTTTTCTTTATTTTTCTTTATTTATCATTGTGGATAAGTTATTTAAACTGTTTTTTTTTTGTTTTTTTTTTCAATGAGCGAAATTTAACTTCATATTTAACTTGACATTCTAGGAAAACAATAAAGAGATTGAAAAAAGAAAACATTTAGATTTTCTTGACATCTTATTAACAGCAAAAGATGATAAAGGGGTTGGATTAACGGATGATGAAATCAGGTCTGAAGTGGATACATTTCTATTTGCAGGTAGGTCAAACGGTGTTTTAAAGTATCTCGGGTATATTTCACGTTTTAGCTCACAAGTCCTATGACAGTTAGTCAATTTTCATGCCTTTTTCAATATGTCCTATTAAATAAATATTATTGCTTTTTCTGGCTTACAAATAAATTTCAATGCTCAAAGACCGGGGTAGATCCAGAAGAAGACAAAGGGGCCTGCCCCCTTTTTTGGTGGAAAATTTTGGGGGGATATTTAGGAAATAATTGAAGCATTACCAAAGCGGGCTACCTTTAGACGGTCATTCCCCCTTTTTCGAAATTTCTGTATCCGCCTCCATGAGGATGTCAGAATCTTTTCAATAAGAATATCAAAACTATCATATTTCAGACTTTTATAGCAAATTAGATTCCTCTTGAGCCTTGGCAATATTCATCATACTATTCACTGTCAGAAGAGTATCAGTCGAAATTGTGGTTGGTTTAAGTTGTGTCAAGTTTTGTCTCTATGGAAGTTGTGTCAAGTTACCTTTATTTGAAATCTTAATATTATTACATTTGATCCTTTTTATGTTGCAGGCCATGACACAACCTCCAGTGTTCTAAGTTGGAGTGTATACTGTCTTGGAAAGTACAAAGAAATTCAGAAAAAGATTTACAAAGAAGTCACAGATGTCATTGGGAATCGCAATGTCGTAGAAAGGTATACATACATCTGATACATATACACACTCTGATGAATCCTGAATAGACGAAACGCCCGCCAGTCGTAGCTATTTATTGTCTTAAACTTTGTTGTATTTTTGATTTTTTAAAATCCGTGATGAATATCGCTGCTAGTGGTGTTTCAAATTTCCGAGATGAGCCCGATCTTGTATCAACACTAATGTGTTGATGAACACATCAAAGCTATAAAGAAGCCGTTTAAATTTCAACATTGCCCAAATCCTAAGGTTTTTCCTACCCCAGACGTAGGTTGATCTCAGTTATAATCGGCATTTCGGGTTTTATGTTCCATACTCTTCAAATTCGTATAGTGTTTATGTAAAGCATCTCTGATGAGTCTTGATAGTTGACGAAAAGCGCGCCAGGCTAAGCTAAATGTATTTGTTTTGTAATTTTGAGTTCCAATTAAACAAATCAAAATGACAGTTGTTGTCTGTAATTCAGTGCAGAAACAAATCCTTCTTGCGGTTATTACATCCCAAATCATAACAGAAGAAAAAGTAAATTGATTAAAATCACTTGCGTCGAAAATTGAAATAAAAATGTTTTATAGATAATGTTTTATAGATATGTTTAATAATGTGATTATACTGTTTTTAACGACGGGGATAAAACTGTTTGTAGACTCTTACATATGCAGAAATCAATTGAAATCGACGACCTTATTGACAGATTAATCTTTATTTGTTGTTTACATACATTTGAAATATATTTCAGTGAAGATGTTCTGAAAATGAAATACCTAACATGTTTTCTAAAAGAGGTAATGCGCATGTATACTCCTGTTCCATTGGTTAACAGAACACTAGATAGACCAATCGTTGCTGACGGTTATGAGATACCCGCTGGGGTACTTATAGATCTGGGTATATACCATACCCACAATAATCCTCATGTCTGGGACAATCCTAAGGTTAGTCATACATTGGTAAAATACATATACATCGTCAGGGGTGGATTCAGGATTTTAGTAAAAGGGGGGCGTGAATTTTTGTGAGCGATCTGAGTGCAGCGAGGCACGAATTTTGTTTTTAGAGTTTTTTAAATGGGTTTTTTCACAGGCGTTTGGGTCCAGGATTTTATTTTATTATAAATAACGTGTTTATAAAAATTTTCACCTCGTCTATATATATACTTTATAGACGAGGTGAAAATTTTTATATACACGTTATTTATAATAAAATAATATCCTGGACCCAAACGCCTGTGGGTTTTTTGTTTAAGTCGGGTCGCAGGTCCTTAACGTTCCTTCTCAATCCGCACCTGATCTATATATCTGTAGGTACAATGTACACAGTCAAATAAAACGGGTGCCAGACAAGCGTCATGTAGACGTTTTCATTTACTCTGAACAAACTGTTAAGAAAGCTTAAAAAGTCAAGTGCACAGATTTTAGAAATTGAAGGATGACTAATTCTAAGTTGAAAAAGAAATTTTAACTGTACGTGGCGATCTTGTTTATCTGCAGACATTTTTTAGTAATTTATCCAAATACATATTTAATTAAATATTTTTAAAAAATGTAATTTAAGGAATTTCGACCAGAAAGATTTGAAGAGGACAAGCACCATGAAATGGACCCCTATAGTTTCACTCCATTTTCTGCAGGACCAAGGTAAATTATGGTTAAAGCTTAGCAACCAATAAAATATGCAGAACTTGATGTAATAGGACACTATAACGATTGCTTGTTCTCTTTGCAAATAAATAAATGCTTTTCTATTGTGATGAAGGCCATAAAAATAATGAGATGTGGAATAAGTGTATGCGACACAACTTACTTAAAACACCAACATTTTAAGAATTCAAAAAGAAAAAAAAAACGAAGAAAAAAGAAAACAGCGGTCTTCAATGTTACCAGTGCTCGCCAGCTTGTAATTGAACCTAGATGAAAGTGTAATGCAAACAGGATTCAAAACCAACCCTAAAACTTTCAACAAAAGACCTCTATTAATGTATAATTTAAGTCAAACTGAAAAAAATTCTTTAATGATTGAATATGATTTGCACTTAATAATCTTTTAAGAAAGTGCAAAATATGAACAAACCGTTAAAAGATTCTAAGTCGAGAACATTTGCACTTAGTAGTTATCTTATAAAGAAGGCACAGGATACGATTACGACAAATTTAGACAAAACCGTAACAATAAGAAATTCTTATTGTTACGGCAAAGACGAAAATCGGGAACGGATGACGGGACGAAGACCGAATCAGTAAAGACCGTAACACTAAGAATTTTCTTATTATTACGGCACTTATAATTAGGCGAATCGATATTGTGACGATGTAAAATAAAAAGAGACATAACCGTTCTAACTCGGGCCTGAGAAAACTAAAACTAAATTTAGTTTAAATATCTCAGTTCGGACGAAGGCGAAAAATTCATTTATAAATAATCTAAATAACTCAAAGTAATTTTGATTGCTTATGGCAAATGCGACACAACCAATATGGGGTTTTCGGGTTTTATTTTATTCCGGGTGAAACCATCCAAGGCATCCATCTCAGACTACAGATGCCGCAGTGTGCACATGCGTGCAACAAATTTTGCAGTGGTTCATTTTCCCTTAGATCAACACGCATTTAGAGAACCTTCCAACCGCTTTACCTGACTTATGTAAATGTTTTTGTCAAAGATTTGTGTCGGCAATTAAGTCACTTGCATCAGTTTGATTTATGTTTTTGGTAACAATTTTATTTCCATCAAGAACAAGCGATAATTCTACATTTGTTTTAAGTATCCTATTGAGCATAAAATGAATAAAAAAAAGTTGAGGAAGAAGTTTATTATAAAATATATAATGTTTGGTAAATCTCTAACGCGAGATTTGGCGTAATAATAGGTGCCGTAATAATAAGAAAATTCTTATTGTTACGGTCGTAAATGATTCGGTCTCTGTCCCATCATCCGATCCCGGTTTTCGTCTTGGCCACAACAATAAGAATTTCTTATTGTTACGGTTTTGCCAATCGTATCCTGTGCCTATAAAGAAAGTGAAAAAAACATGTACAAACCGATTATATTAAAAGTCAAGAACATAGTCAATCTAGTTTTATTGGCTGTTATAAAACAAAAAAGAAAGTGATGTATTTATTTTTCTTTTAGGAACTGTATAGGGCTTAATTTTGCCCAGAATGAAGAAAAAGTGTTCATAGCTAGACTTGTGCAAAGGTTTGTTTTTCATATATCAGTTGTTATTAGCTTTACATTTTAAAAGCTTTCATAAGTAATAACGTTGAATAAAGTAAAGTTGTTAGTTAGCACTTTTTTCCGTTAATTTTGCAGAGCCAAAGTCATGAAAGTTGTAGTTTTGTCCTGAGATATATTTGATATTACTGATTATTCGGATTTCATTTGGTTAAAGAATTTTTAACATTTTTGTTTTGATATTCTTATTTTCCTATGTTTGGGTTCTAGATCCTGCTGATGATAAATTAATTTCCGAATTTGCCATACAGCACATTAAAAATCTGTCGTAAGAGCGACAGACCTGAAATCTAATCCCACGTTACGGGACCATACCTTGATGCTGTATACCAAATATCCAATGGCTGTAATTAGTAGTTGCCGATCTTTCACTAAGTGAAATCTGGCCAAAAATTTTGCAGGTGGAGTTAACAAATGTGTTATGGTCCTGTGTTCATTTACTCCAGTTTCTTTCATTTTATATTATTTTCAAACAAAGTCTTTTGTTTCTTTTATTCCAGGTTTGAGATATCTCTTGATCCTGAACATGAGGTTATCCCATTTAACGAAGTAGTAATGAGAGCAAAAAATGGAATTATGGCAAACTTTACAGAAAGGGAAAACTTATGATTTTAATAACATTGATTACTTTTTGTAGTAAAGAATAAAAATAAAAAAATGGACTTTTTTCTTGATTGTCGTTTTTCTATACCACACCTAAAATTGAAAACATTGCTTTAAAAAATTGAAATGTTTGCTCAACAAAAATAAAAACTCCTTCGAATTGTGGACATCTCACATAGCATATGATTTTGATCCACTTGCTTTTGTCTTACACTTTTTTGTTGATTTGTGTTTCAATGTGTTGTGGTTGTTTTAATTTGTTTCGCACACACTGTGTTTTGATATGTTGAGCTTTTTTTTTTGAAAGTTTGTCTTTTGTTGTTGCTTTTTTGTATGTATCAACTGGTTGGTTCAGGGCCTTTTCGGCCAAACGACATTTGAATCGACCATAGAATGGTGTAAAAATGTTTAAAGTCTATCTGTCAATGTAAAAAAATGCCGGATTTTGTTAAACAGGAAGTAGGTGAGCGACAGGACCCATGCAATGCTGATGCTGCATACCAAATATGAAAGACTCCGTAATAGTACTTACTAGCTACTGAGAAAAAATGTTTCGAAAATTTCTTTCCCGCCTGCACACCCGCCTGACATTCACCATTTTATAACCCGAATATTTCTTTCCATGAAATTCCGCCAAGAATCTCTCTATGTCAAAAACTGCCGGATTTTGTTAAACGGGAAGTAGTTCAGTGACCGACATAAATCAAATGTCACAGTGTTGATAGTTCATACCAAATATCAAGACGCTGCAATTAGAAGTTGCCGAGAAATCTGTTACAAAAATTATATACCGTCCTTCGTTTACCATTATTAACCGGGATTATTCACTCTATGAAATCGGCCAAAGAATGTCCATGAATGGTTTTAATGTTCACTAACTTTTTGCGATATCTATGACAAAAAAACATGGTTTAGAATTTTTCTCGGATTTCCGTAAGAAACCTTGAACTTTGACATAATATTCCCAAATCTAATAGGGGTCTTCCCCACCTGATTTGTAACCAATATATGTATACAAGTTTTCGTTGATTAACTGTTTCCTACGAATTATCTAACGTATTTTTGGAGTAATATATATGTAGCAATATCCAAAAGTTTAGATAACTGGTTATTGAATCATTTAATAGCTTTCTGTATTTTATTACAAAATGTATAAGTTCTTGTCTTAGAAAGAGTCTAAAGACGAAAAATGTGATTTCTACAATTTCTGTGTGTTTGTTTGGAATCTATTCTGAATAATGAATATATTCAATTCAAAGTGATAGTCTTGATGGATGTCCATATTATAGTATTCCATAGTCTCCCAGGAGTCTGAATCGCTCATCTGACTTCAATAACTGATGGAATGAAAATATGTTGGGGCATCTTAGGCAATAATTAATAAAGGATCATCGTATGGCCGA
This sequence comes from Arcuatula senhousia, assembly GCA_963971305.1. Taxonomy (NCBI): domain Eukaryota; kingdom Metazoa; phylum Mollusca; class Bivalvia; order Mytilida; family Mytilidae; genus Arcuatula; species Arcuatula senhousia. The sequence continues at coordinate 36,951,824 of OZ020308.1, forward strand.
AAATTTAAGCAATGAAAAGCTTTTTCTTAATTTCTTAGCAAGCCAAAAACCTAAGACCATAACTTTATAAGGGATAATCTGCCAGCTTCAGCCTAATAGATATTTTTTAAGAAATAAATGAAATGAAAGTTTAAGCAAGTAAGAGGTTTTCTCTGTCTGCAACAGTTTTCATTATATAGGGAAAATCATGAAAAATTGATGAGTATTCACCTTAACTGTAAGGGATCATGTGACAATGTCGACCCAGTTTGGACTTTTCCAGAGTTCAACGAGCTTAAGGTTTAAGCAAACAATTTTGTTTTCTCTATCTGCAACAGTTTTCAGTTTATATATATAGGCAAACAACATTATATTTTTCACCTATAAAGGGTAACAACCCTTGAAAGAGATCATGTTACAACTTTCACCTAATGCACAGGGGAGAATCGGTATATCAGTAAAAATGAGCGTGAACAATTTTCCTATGGCGGTCAAGTATTGTGCGTGATCGCGAATAATTTTGTACCGGATCGTGAACAACGCATATTGGATTTTTTTCATAGAAGGTCAATCTTTTTTCTCTTATAGCACATTAAAGAAAGCACACTTAAAAAAACAAATTATGTCTAGCAAAATTGCTAAACTTAAGAAATTGAAACATGAAAGCCGTTTTACTTAAAATTAAAAAGCTTTCTCAAATTTTGAAAAGGCAGATAGTATGTTGATATTAAAAGGTCAGAATTTAACACATTTTGTAAACAAATTAAGTGTGTTCTGTTTCATATTAATGTTAAGATGTATGAAATGTGGTGTTTTGGATTCAAATATCATTATCTCATTTACCAAGAGCTAAAAAATATATCTTCTTTCAAATATAAGAGAGAAACTTGACATTTTATGTATATTTTGTTATTTTTGGGATCGCGAACAATTTGGCACCATTGGTTTTGGATCGTGAACCATGATCGTGAACAAATTATTAGTCAATATCGAATATTTTGAATAATGAAGAGGTTAAGCGTTTGAATAGATTGACATGCATGTTTACTTGATAGTCTTATTTTACATTCGTGATAAGTAGTCTCCTAACTTTGAGCATTTCTGTATATTTCATTAACATAAACATATATTCCCATCTTTCACCCTTAATCTCGAAGTATACTATAAATGTTACCTGTATAGGTGAAAGGTGTATCCAATGTTCTGAAGGTATTATTTCGTATCAAACACCTACACATTTTCAAAATGATTCCTTATAAATAAGGTTTTATGTTCAATTATCATAATATGTCAATTATGTCAAAATGTAAAATCACAGATTGGTTTGTCATAGGTTTTTTGTCCCCCGCCGCAACGCGACGGAGAAACCTAGTAATGGTCTCCGTCCGTCCGTCTGTGCGTCCGTCACACTTTTGTGAGCGCAACTCCTCTGAGACCGCTCAACGAATTTTGATGAAATTTTGTAGGATTTTTTGTCATGATATGTAGCTGATCATTTCGCAACGTAATTTGAATTCTTCAAATTTTTAGGCAAGCGCCAGCGAAGCCTTATGGAGTCTATAGAGTAGTGATGATTTTCGCGGTTTTTTTTCCGTCTAGACGGAGTGATCTTCCTGCATCAGTCTTGAATAAAATGCTTTATTTTCTATATTTACTTTTCAATATTTGTTAACATGATACACACATCTATAAATCTCCATTTTAATTGGCATTTTATATGACCGGCACGAGTTTTATTTATTCCTTTGCATCTTACATGAGGAATTATTTAGTTTAAGGCGATAGAATATACATTATGTATTCATCTATTACTTGATTTGTTCGTATAAATATTTCTGTTATTTGATTGGGTAATGCAAGGAAAATATCTAATCCATTCATAAATTCAGTATACAATACGTACACATCATTGGGACGAGTTCATTTTAATCGAAGGGGTGTTTCAATCGATACCGTTTTAACACGATACCTGTCTTGTGTGTGCAATTGACAATTGTGTTCATTAACTTTAAATTTGAGGGCATCTGCATGACGATCCTTTCTTCGCTCACCAAAATTAATATTTCGCAAACATTTTGAACAATATACTTTAACAGAGAATAAATCTATTATAGTTCTTATATATTTCGCTTGCCTTTAAACGCTTTAGCGCTTTGATTGTAAATTATAAACTTTAATGCGGCGGCGGGGGACATAACCTTTTTTTTTATCTTCCTTTACCGGATTTGACATACTGAATTGAAAATTGGAAGCGCAACGGGTGTGCTATAGCAGGCAGGAACCGCTTACTCTTCCGGAGCACCCGAGTTCACTATTTTTACGACTCGAGTTCGCGTTGTTGGTTTCTGTTCGGTTGATTTTGTTTTTTGTGTTTCCTCGTGCTGTTCTTGTTCATGTTTAACGGTTTTGTCGTTGCTCTTTCAGACTTTTGACACTCGAATGTCCCATTGCTGCCTCTTTGCTTATTGGCTTTTTGATATGTTTGTCTATAGATATGTCATTGTGTTTTTTTTTTTTTAATTTCTGACCGATAATGATATAAAAACGTTATCTTTGACAATGAGTACCCTTAAAAATTTTGCTAATTGTAGCATTTTTGAGTAGTCTGGAACGATGCAAAAGTCCTACCTTAGGGTATCAGGTGACCAAAATTATGAATTTAACTAAAATTGCACTGTATTGGAAAGACAAAACATCACTATTTCAACAAACATTGCTGCTATTCTCATTCTTTATACGTACACTGAAAAAAATCACCATTAAAATGTCCAATTTTTATAGAAAAAATGATAAAAACCACTGATAAATCTGTATTATCAGATGAAAGCTATATACAGCTTTAGGATACCAATTTTGGATTTTCGAAGAAAATGTTGCCTGTCTGAATAAGTTATAATGGAGGTTCTTCAGTTGCACTTTATCTTTTACGTAATAAAAAACCGTGCTACTGGAAAAAAATTACAGTTTTCAATGGTTTTATCATGAAAATACTCATTAATTAAATACATGTATTAAAACTATAAATAAATCGAAGGTGTTATTGAAAAAAATATATATTTAATGTGGTCACGCTGTCCTGTTCACGATCGAATTTTGCAGGTACCTAATTGTTCGCGATCATAAAAGGCAGATTCTGAATCGTTTTGACACTTTTTTCCTCCAAAATATTCCATTTAAGTTAAATATATGGAATTTTTATATTTAGAGACCTTTTCGATGTTAAATATCAAAATCTATTTCATCTTTTTTATCATATTAAATTTGTATTTGAAATAAATTGTTTTTTTAATTCAACTATCATGTGAAAAACGTTGGGTAGGAGAGCGCCTTTACGTTTTTAGGAAAAATGGAACTTCCAAAGCAAAATGTTAAAATGTATATCAGTAAAAGGAACATAGTTATTTTGCCAGACGCTTTTAATTTTTTGAATGCCTTTTGTAATTTCTTAATTTTTGGTAAATTCTATGAAATCACGAAAATATGTGTTGTTCACGATCCGGTACAAAATTGTTCGCGATCACGCACAATACTTGACCGTCATAGGAAAATTGTTCACGCTCATTTTAACCGATATACCGATTCACCCCTGTGTAATGGAAACTTTTGTTGAGCTGACAACTTCGTAACTTTGTAGAGCACAATGAGCTGAAGGTTTAAAGAAGTGTTTTAACAAGGGTTTGCACTAAGTCGTGCTAAGCATACCCCCACTCGGCCATTCAGAAAACAGGAAGTAGATGACCGACTGACCTGGAAAGGGGAGGCACGATACAACTCATCATGCTGAAGCTGTATACCAAATTTGAAATCAATCCCTTCTCTAGAAGCCGAGAAATCTGTTACGAAAAATTGTCTATTTTTGACCCATAAAAAGTCTAAGTCAGCTCAGAAAACAGGAAGTAGATGATGGACTGACCTGGAAGGGGGGGGGGTACGGTATAACTCATCGTGCAGAATCTGTGTACCAAATTTGAAACCAATCTATCCAGTAGAAGCTGAGAAATCTGTTACGAAAAATTTCACATTTCAATTTTTCCCCCTAAAAAAAAGTCTAAGTCGGCTTGGAAAACAGGAAGTAGATGATGGACTAACCTGGAAAGGGTAGGCATAGTATAACTCATCATGCTGAAGCTGTGTACCAAATTTGAAACCAATCCATACAGTAGAAGCAGAGAAATTGAACCGGACGGACAGACGGACGGACGGAAAAGGTGATTGCAATATAGCCCCCTCTCTTACGAGTGGGGGTATAATACAATTTTTGTTAAAGTAAAAGTTTGAATTAATAAAACAGAAGCAACGGCTTTTCTTTATCTGTAACCGTTTTCAGTCTAGCGGCCAAAGACATAAAAAAACCGTTATTTTTTCACATTTCAGCAATATATTTTCTCTATTTGTAACAATTTTCATTCTAGGCCAAAAACAAGAAAAAAACGCTATTTTCGACTACTTTAAAATGGTCACAAACCTTAAAAGTGATCATGTGACAACTGCGACCCAGTGGACACTGTTGTAAAGCTCAGAAGGCAGGTTGCTTCAGATTGTTTCTTTCTATAATACTTTTTGATTTATAAGCCAAAAACTGAGGTCTGACTCATCTGTCTTATTTTTAGCAACAGCGGCAGCCATGTTTTCAGTTTGGAAGGGAGTCACAATTCTTGCAATCTTTGTAGCTCTAGGACATCCCATTAATGATGTGTGCAAAGTTTTAAAGCAATCCTTTCAGTGTTTTCAGAGCAAAATTTTTTAAAGAAAAGTTAACCACGACAACGACAGACACAAAGTGATGATAACAGCTTACTATAGACCCTTCGGGTCAGGTCAGCAACAACAAAGTAAGCTAAAGAATGATTTAAAATTTATGTATTAATTAAGGTCTTTCCCTTTACAGAAGGAAAGACCTTACTGTATTTCTTATGATTATTATTATTCTTTTTTTCTCCCCTCAATATATGAAAAGTTTCTTGACCGATCTTAACGAAATTTGGCACACTTATTAAGCGCTACCAGGACTAGACCAGGTTGACCCTGTGAGCGCCAACTATGTTTCGTTACGGCGCAATGGCGCAAAACGCTGTTTACCCTTGTGCACAGATCTCCTCCTAGATAGTAACAGATATAAAAAATCTAAACTGTGGAAATTGTTCTCTGACTCCTGCCGATGTGTCATCACGAAAAAGATTTTTTTTATTTTACTTCCTGGTTGCGCGCGTATGGCGCAAAGTTTGCGCAATATGTCAATGTTGTCCGATTTTGATGAAATTTGGTTTCCAGGTAGAATTGAGGGTCCTGATTACGAATCTGTGGTCAAATTTTTTTTTGCGTTTACCATTGCCAAAATGGCAGTCGTGAAATGGTTTTTTACTTATAACTCGAAAACCGTTAGAGATAGTATAGACAATATATGAACAAAAAATGATCGTCTTGAAAAGACCTACAATTTGAGTCCAAAAAGTGCATGATTTGGTTGAGCGGTTTCGAAATCGGGGCCGAAACAGGTTTTCGCGAAATACGTTTTTTGCTAATAACTTGAAAACCTTAACAGATAGTATAATAGACATGTGTATGAAAAATGACCGTCTTGACAAGACCAATCATTTAAGCCCAAGAAGTACATGTAACGGTTGACTGGTTTCAAAATGGCGGCCAAAAACATCATCCAATGCATTATTTGCTTGTATATAACATTTAAAAGGTTACAGATAAAATAGTAAATATAGATATATTTATTATCAGTAATTAAAGAGCTTGACTTTAAGACAAAGGTCAAAGGTCATAGGTCAACTTAATGGGAAAGACCTCTCATTTGTTCTCTGAACAAATGGCATTTTAATTTTTATTGTTTTTTTTTCAAAATCGTTATGATCAGTCTACTTTGCTAAACATATATTGTGTATTAATTTAAGTACGACTAGGTTTTATGTTATAAAATTTTAAAAAGGAAATAATAAATGAGACCAACAGGAAAAAGAGATCATCTTACATCTTTCGAATGACATCTTTATTCGGTAAGTCATTCGTAAAGTCGTGAAAACATATACTTAATATGAATAACAAAAGTTGCCTCCAAACACAACTAGATTTGAACAGTTGACGTTTGTTGCCTGGCCATGGGGTATAAAAGGAGCAAAGGTGTACCAAAGGGATAATCAAACATCATTATACCGAAAAGACAAAGACAAATTCGGTATACAAAAAATCATCACAACGAAACAAAGCACACAACAGCTAAAAACACATACATATAACAACAACCCCGCATTCAGCAACGTGAACTCAAGTCGAAACGAGAGTGAACTCAGGTGCTCCGGAAGAGTAAGCAATTCCTGCTTGCTTGCTACATGTATAGCACACACCCTTCATGTATAACCTGGAAGGGGATGAGAAACGGGGGAAAATCGCTTGTAATTCATATAAATATGGCAAATAATACTACGCATTTACTGTAAAGATTAAAGAATTAAATTTTAAACCAAAATAATAAGTGACTACATGACGTAATTTGGCGGCAACGCTGCATGACGGGGATTTTTTTTTTGGGACGCAGCAGAACAAAGAAGATTGTCGAAGGAGATATAACAAAATTCTGTTTTGAAATTTAGTAATCATTTATCAAAATTTTGTAGTAATAACTAAAATCTTCTTTTCTTATTAGAAGTAAAAGACACTTTGCTTCCTGGTTGAGCAGTTTGAACACTCCTACTCTCCTCTAATTCTCTTATTTTCTCGTGAAGCAATCTGAGTTCACGGTCATGTTCGTTTTTCATGTGCTGTAACTTCATTCTGAATATTTCTTGGTTTGTCGACGAACCACCTGCACTAGCGTTTGGAATTTTCTGTTTCAATTTTATTATTTTGTTCTCGTATTCCATAGAAATTCGCATGATTTCAGCTTCTGCTTCTTTTTCTCGCTCTTTTATTTTCTCTTTCAAGTTTTCAATTTCGAAATTTTTCTGATGAATTTCTTTTTTATGCGTATTCTTTTCCTTTTCTTTGACAACATTCATCTCATCTACAACTTTTGCTTTCTCATTTTCGTTTTCCCGTTTTATTTCCTCTATTTCTTTTAAATGTGTTTTCTTGTTCTCATTCATTTGTGTTTCAAGTGACTTTTTGTTCTCTTTCAAGTTTTCGCAGTCAGACTTTATTTTCCTGTTTTCTGCTTCTAAATCGCAAATTCTGTGCAAATTGTTATGGGTAGCATCTAGAACACTCTGTAAATTGTTAATCTGAGTTTGTAGTTCGTCACTTTTCAGTTTAGATTTTTGTTTTTCAACAGAGAGGGTTTCCACTTGTTTTTGGAGACTACATTTTTCCTGAAGAATACTTTCCATTAAATTTTGATGTTCATCGAAGGATTGAAGAAAGTTTTGTAAATCCTCATTGTCATTTCTCTTTCTTGATGATTCTGATGTTGTATGTACACTAGTTTCAGTACTTAAATCTTCCATCAAGGCGATTCTAAAAATATAAAGATCAATGTGAAATATCATCTACCAAGTCTGAGAAAATCATAACGAAATTATTGTCTCAGACCAAGTATACTATATAGACAGAGGTAACAATAATAATAATAGCGAGCATCGCAGATGCGAGCCCTACAGTATTGTGCATGTTTTGAGATGTGCCAGAAATGTACTGAGGATAAAACCGGAACAGGTTTACTTTTACGGAGTGAAAAAAATAATAGGCACGGAGCAAGTAAAACAATCAACCCTCTGGGCTTATGAAAAATACATCATAATCTGTTATGCAAAAATATAAAAATTGAAATTCAAAAACTGTTATAAAACCCTCATTCATCCACTTGTTTATTTTTACACACAGATTTTTATTTAAACACCATTCGGTCTTTTCCGCTGAAAAACGATTTTCCGGAAATTACCGAGCTAGCTTTTGGCAACTTCCCATATTGCCTCCAAATTGACTAGTCATACCAAATGCATGATACTGACCAGGCTTTGTTAAATTCTAAGTAAGATAAAAAAAGATAAAGAAATACATAAATTTACTGAACAAAACCTACTCATAATAATAAATAAAAAGTTCTTACCTGAAAATGAAAGAAGAGTCCCATCCTGTGGGCTTTCACTCACTTTCCTCAATTCTGCATGATATTTTTACTTTACCGTTTTTTTTTCCGCCAGGTTTCTTAATGTACCTTCTGTTACCAATGCTTCAAATAAAACACTGATACCCAGGAAATCTCACGAAACCTGACATAATCTGAATGTTGTTTTGGTCTGCTAATACTCTGACAAGGAAATGACGTCACGTAATCCATAAAATGGATAATTTCGTCCCCGCTAAATGTCGTCCAAGAATGTTACAGGATTTATTATTTGCACAAATAATTGAATTTTTTATAAGTAGTTGTTGATCCCAGATATTTTAACAACAACTTTCTCAAGTGCATATGATTTGGGTTGGGTAGGGTCAGACTTTGCTACTATTTAATTCCTTTTTTTCAAAGTTCCTCTTTACGTAAACTTAGCCGGTCGAGCATATGGATTTATCTTTAAAAGGTATATAGATTTTCAATGCTCGTTAAAAGGCAGGGCCTTAATCATATTAATACTTTATTCCAAAAGCAATACAAAGAATCCAAACGAAAAATGCTTAAGTTACGTAACAAACAAAACCAGAGTGTCATACATATTAAATAGTTTTATATACACAGTTACATGCAAGTGCTGGGGCTTGTGTAAATAATGGGGGGCAATATCCTATAGCCCCGAAAAGTTTTCATCAAATATCCCGTATCCGAAAAAGTGTTTTTTTCAATATCCCATATCCCTGTTAACAAAATGTCACTCCCATATCCAATGAAGATTTTGTCTCTAATATCCCATTTGCATATGGAACGCCAAATTAACATATATTCAATTAATTGTACCTATCTTCAAATAATTGAAGATATGTTCAATTGAATTATACCTATCTTCAATTGAATTATACCTATCTTCAATTCAATTATAGATATCTTCAATTCAATTATACCTATCTTCAATTCAATTGTACCTAGGTACAATTCAACACAATTAAAGATATCTTCAATTTAATTGTACCTATCTTGAATTCAATTGTACCTATCTTCAATTCAATTAAACCTATCTTCAATTGAATTGAACCTATCTTCAATCGAATTGAACCTATCTTCAATTGAATTAAACCTATCTTCAATTCAATTGTCTCTATATCTATAATTGAATTGAAGATAGGTATAATTCAATTGAAGATAGGTGTAATTGAATTGAAGATATCTTCAAATGAATTGAAGATATCTTCAAATGAATTGAAGATATCTTCAAATGAATTGAAGATATCTTCAAATGAATTGGAGATATCTCCAAATGAATTATGGAGATGTTGGAATTAGACCTATCTTCAAGTGAATTAAAGATATCTTCAATTCAATTGAAGATAGGTACAATTGAATTATACCTAGGTGCAATTAAATTGCACCTAGATATAATTCATTTGAAGATAGGTTCAATTGATATGAAGATATCTTTAATTATTTGAAGATAGGTACAATTAATTGAATATATGTTAATTTGGCATTCCATATTTGCATACACCATTAATAAAATATGTGAATATCCCACACCCCCGTAAACAGGCTTCAGTATAAAGAGTCAGGGGTTTTCCGTGGAATGGAACCCTTACCCTTTCATACGAAAACTTTGTTATTTTTATACCCCCCGCAAACAAAGTTTGGGGGGGGGGGGGTATATAGGAATCACCCTGTCTGTCCGTCTGTCTGTCTGTCCGTCTGTCCGTCTGTCCACATACCTCGTAAGCGCAACTCCTCCTAAACCCCTTGATGGATTTTGATGAAACTTTACACAAAGGATGTACACCATATGGAGATGTGCATGAAGAATTTTGGTTGCTATCAGATATCATTCAAGGGAGATAATTGGACTTAGACTTTTTAAACTTGGTGTTCAATGGGAGACCTCGTAAGCGCAACTCCTCCTAAACCGCTTGATGGATTTTGATGACACTTTACATGAAGGGTGTACACTATATGGAGATGTGCATGAAGAATTTTGGTTGCTGTCGGATATCATTCAAGGGAGATAATTGGACTTAGACTTTTTAAACTTGGTGTTCAATGGGAGACCTTGTTAGCGCAACTTCTCCTAAACCGCTTGATGGATTTTGATGAAACTTTACACAAATGATGTACACCATATGGAGATGTGCATGAAGAATTTTGGTTGCTGTCAGATATAATTCAAGGGAGATAATCGGACTTAAACTTTTTAAACTTGGTGTTCAATGGGAGACCTCGTAAGCGCAACTCCTCCTAAACCGCTTGATGGATTTTGATGGCATTTTACATGAAGGATGTACACTATATGGAGATGTGCATGAAGAATTTTGGTTGCTGTCGGGTATCATTCAAGGGAGATAATTGGACTTAGAATTGTTAAAGCGGGGGTATCCTCTGTGAGCTCGCTCACAGTATTCCTTGTTGTATTAATTTTCTGCGAAATTGGTCTGGAACCTCGTTTCGCATCTGTAGCCTAGCTACAATAATGTAGCTCCTTAGACATTTTTGATGGTCCAATCAATGGTGTCAAAGGAGCTTAAATATTGTAGCTACATTTCGACTTAAGTGGATTTGGAATCCCTGCTCCTCTTTTTATGATATTTCTGGATCCGCCCGTGCTATTTTTAAAAGCAATTTTGTAAAGTTCTTCTCGGTATCAACGGTTTCACTATATTGTTTTTAAGAGCTTTGATATAGGTGCTAAAGAAGAAATTATAATGTTGTATAAGACTGAAGTTTGACCCCTTTTCTATTTTAGATATAAGATATAAGATCAAATTCATTTTTCAAACTCACCATCAAAACAGATTTAAAGAATATTTATACTGAAACTTGGTACAACCACAGAGACAAGTTGATAAATGAAAATGGAAAATTGAGAACTTATATGTTAAGTTTAAAACAAATTTTGGATATGAAAAATATCTTGATCTTATTACTGAACCAAAACTCAGAAGGTGTATTACTAAATTCAAAATTAGCTGTCACAAATTGAAAATAGAATTGGGTAGATATAACAAACCCAAAACACCTATTGAGGAACGAATTTGTGACCACTGTAGTAACTCTGAAGTTGAAGATGAATCTCATTTCTGTAATAACTGTACCAAATTTTCAGGTTCTAGAAATATCTTATTTGATATCATAAAAGAATCAAATAAGAATTTTTACCTATTATCTCCATTCCACAAATTACTTTGGACATTTAACTGTGAAAATATAACTGTTCTTAACTCACTTTGTAAGTTCCTTCTGGAGTCTGAGATAACATAAAGTCTAAAATAGCAGTGAATATGAAATTCACAGGACCGAATGAAATGTCTGGTAAAAATTCTTTCGGTCTGGTAAAAATTTTGATCAATTTTAGTTACACATTTAGGAGAAAAGTTCTTAATTTAGGATTCGGTCTGGTAAACCTTGGAACAATTTCGTATTCACTGAATTAATAGCAATTACCATTTATCTTTTTTGTACTTATATATATACATGTACTAGATATATAAACTGTACTCTCAATTGTAATAATTTATTTATTTATAATTGAAACAATGTTTTCGATTCTTCATTATTATTGTTTGTACTGTCATTGCCCCTTGAGGGTCCATAATTGGTCCTTGTATTGTATTCTTGTATACGTAATTTTTTGATTTACCAATTATGATCCTCAATTATGGTCCCACAGGGGGGGGGGGGGGGGGGCATTACAAATATAATTTTAAACATAGAAATAAAAAGGGTTGCAACTGTAAGAGACAAATAGACAAAATCAAATTAAAAGCAACGTTACAGCGGTCATATGCTGTTTTAGATAGAGAAAAGCTGTTGCTGATTAACCTTTACAAAAGTCCCAATTGGGTTAAAGTTGTAGTTAGATTACCTCTTGTAGGGGTTGTGGCCCTTTTCGCTTTTTTTTCTTGACACTATTGCAAATATCTAGCAAAGCTGTTACCTACAAAAGTCTTTGCCAGCTAGATGACCCCATAGAGAATCTTGAGACCCTTACATAGCATACGGATACACATAACAGATACAGTAATTAGCAAGGACTGAGTTTTTGCATTTTTCGCTATCTGAATTTATGGATATGTAAACAGAAAACATAGGAGTGTCTATACCTGTTTGGTATGCAGACGATTTTTTTTTTTATTATCGGGGTCTTTTAAAGGCTTAGGTGTTGCATTCCTGTAATCGTTTGATTAAATCGCACAAGTGAACATAAATATTGGTTTTCCCCTTTGGACATCATGTCTAAAAATATATCCATTTCCATTGGTCTAACCGACAGGAAATAGAAATATTGGTTTCTGGGCACTTTCCTTGACCGTGGGAGAACTTTGCTGGACGGAGGTAAAGCTTCAGTGTAAATGAAGAATTGCACAATGTATTGAAATGACAATCTCTAATAACTCAAGCATACAGTTTCTTAGTTATTTTCTTATCTTTCTGACTTCGAATCATAGTCACCCAGTCAAAAAATTAAAACGAAAGTAGGCTACAAAAAAATGAGACTGGTGCAAACATAACTTAAGACGTCTAAGGCGCTCAGCCTGGACGTCAACGGCGCTATTTTATATTCGAACATTGATAGAACACCACCGTAGACGTCTTATATTGTAGGATTACAGTACGTCAGTAGGGTTACAAAATAAAAAAATAAAAAACCCAAGCAAACAGCAAAAGACAATGTCTTTGAGGACCTGGGTCGCTTGACATTATGGGGTTCACATAGTCTCGAACCCAAACTCATACTACCAAGGTAGTGAGTCTGGGAAAACACCTGTTGATTTCTCGTAACCACTAGGTGGCGATTGTTATACCTTTTAACCTTTACAATCTGAAATGAACCAACTTTAAAAACTCAACGTTTCATTGGTCTTCCTTGGTTTTTGACAACTGGTTCTGCAAAATCGAGAATCGGATTGGTCAAACGTGCATGGTTCTGTTATCAAGAATGTCCCAATTTTTAACTCCAATAAACATAAACAATTTCCAAAACCAGGTGGACGCCCGTGAGTACAATTTAACGATAAAACAATTTTTTTTATTGTTAACAAAACCAACTTGTTTTCAAAAATGTAAAATAGGATGTCTTATTGTGAAATAAGAAATATTATGTTTTAAGAGAACAAATCACATCAATTGGAGAAGTTATCTCGCTATTGCATTTGCATAAAATCACTGAACCATATACACAGAATTCTGAACATACGGTTGAGTGATTTTCGTCGAACATTATGATAAAGCCTGAAAGTACTCCAAACGTACACATAACAAAATAGGTAATGGGACTGTCCCAGACTCTTATCATCTATTGATAAGCGTCTGGGTGATCGAGACTAGGGTTCACACAGGTTTATTTTGTGTTGTCACCTGTTAGTCTGGTTTGTCTTTTGATGCAAACTGCTTGTGCCAAACCAGGTAATGGAACAGGAAGCTTAGGTTCAACTGGTGCAAACTGCATAATGGAACGCACAAGGACACTATAAATCAAAGCGCTAAAGCGTTTAAAGGCAAGCGAAATATATAAGAACTATGATAGATTTATTCTCTGTTAAAGTATATTGTTCAAAATGTTTGCGAATTATTAATTTTGGTGAGCAAAGAAAGGATCGTCATGCAGATGCCCTCAAATTTAAAGTTAATGAACACAATTGCACACACAAGACAGGTATCGTGTAAAAACGGTATCGATTGAAACACCCCTTCGATTAAAATGCAATCGTCCCAATGATGTGTATTTTGTACTGATTTTATGAATGGTGAAGCTAGAATCTGAATCCATGCATTGACCAATCAAATAAGAGAAATATTTATACGAACCAATCAAGTAACAGATGAATACTTAATGTATATTCTATCGCCTTTAACTAAAAAGTTCGTCATGAAAGATGCAAAGGAATAAATAAAACTTGTGCCGGTCATATAAAATGCCAATAAAAATTGAGATTTATAGAAGTGTATATCATGTTAACAAATATCGAAAAGTAATATAGAAAATAAAGCATTTTATTCCAGTCTGGATGCAGGAAAATCACTCCGTCTAGACAGAAAAAAAAACGCGAAAGTCATCACTACTCTATAGACTCCATAAGGCTTTGCTGGCGCTTGCCTAAAAATCAGGCTTAGAAATTCTATGAAGATATGTAACAAAGTTACAGCTGATAGCTGTCGTGATTGTGAATCATGCACCTCCAGATAGTCATGACCGCATAATTTTTTTAAACCTTCATTGGCCACCAGGATTGGCCACAACGTCGTGTTTAAGCAGTCTTGTTTTCTCAAACTTTCAGCATCTTTTTAATGCTTGAACTTCTTTCTTTAAAATTTTTGTAATATTGGTAAAGCTTAGGAGTTCATCACATGTGATAATTTGCTGCATGTGTACAAGTGATCACAGGGACTTGCTCCCCTCTATGAATTATTAAAAGAAAATCGAACTAAAGAAAAGGGGGATGGTGAAAGTACATATGTAGTATCTTCCTTGTGTTTTTTTCGTACCGCATATTGACTCTAACAAAATATTGAGAGAGGGGAGCAAGTCCCTGTGAAGTGATTAAGTTTTTAAGGCACCAACCAAGATAAGCTACAATAAGTCGAACCATTTCAACTCTCTAGACATTATTTATACAACTGCAAAATTTTTGTGATTGTATTATGTTATGGCGATGTGGTCATTGCTTCGTCTGTAGAAATTTGGTTCCTGTGCGATAACTTAAGTAAATATTGACCGATTGTTATGAAATTTTGATATGATGTTAGTTACCAGTGCACTAAAGGAAGGTTGGTATTGCATTTGGGTTTGTGATCCCTCAGTACCGTTTTCGAAAAAGGGCCAAAAGGGGCTAAAATGGTTGTGTTGACAAAACTGTTGTATGTTTGTTATTCATTTGATTTTGAAAATTCTTTTTTTATTGAATTCCTAATTAACAGTGCAAGATACTTCAAAGATGTCGTTAAGATATTGCAAATCTGAATAAAATTGCTGGCAGAGATTTTTATAAGGATTCCAATGAAAAAAAGATTTTGAAAATCAGACCACTAATAAAAAAGGTCGATTTTTGGGGGTGTGGCCCCTTTTTGACCCCTGGAAGCAATATCACAGTGCAACATACTTCAAAGCTGTTGATACATTTTCCTGAATGGATTTATTTAGGACTATAATTATACCCCCCGCAAACAAAGTTTGGGGGGGTATATAGGAATCACCCTGTCTGTCTGTCTGTCCGTCTGTCCGTCTGTCCACATACCTCGTAAGCACAACTCCTCCTAAACCGCTCAACAGATTTTGATGAAACTTAAAATGAAGGAAGTACATCATATGTAGATGTGCATGTAGAATTTTCATTGCTCTCGGATATCATTCAGGGGAGATAATTGGACTTAGACTTTTTAAATATAGTATTCAATGGGAGACCTCGTAAGCGCAACTCCTCCTAAACTGCTTGACAGATTTTGATGAAACTTAACATGAAGGAAGTACATCATATGTAGATGTGCATGAAGAATTTTCATCGTTCTCGGATATCATTCAGGGGAGATAATTGGACTTAGACTTTTAAATATAGTATTCAATGGGAGACCTCGTAAGCGCAACTCCTCCTAAACTGCTTGACAGATTTTGATGAAACTTTACATGAAGAAAGTACATCATATGTAGATGTGCATGAAGATTTTTCATTGCTCTTTGATATCATTCAGGGGAGATAATTGGACTTAAGATATTTTTGGCAGTACAAGAGTCCAATATGTAGCGGGGGGTATCCTTTTGTGAGCTCGCTCACAGTATTACTTGTTGAAAAAATTAACAAATTGTATGAAAAATAATGTTCTAAAGCAGTTTTGTTTTATCATCCACTTTACCGGCCCTTTTGGTCCCTTTTTCTTTGAAATTCTAGGGGCCACAATCCCCTGATACATGAGGAGACTTTCTCTAGTGGTTAGAAACATCATTTTAAAACAAGTTATGAATTGGTCAGCCCACAACAACTAACATAATTTAATAAAACTATTTGCCGAGACAAACTCTTATAATTGTCATTTTTGGCCCCTTTGACCCCTATATTCTTGAAAATGGTATGAGATATTGCAAATCTGATTGAAAAACACAGGCAGGGATTTTTACAAGGATTCCAATGAAAAAAAGATTTTGAAAATCGCACCACAAATAAAAAAGTTGACATTTTGGGTGTGGCCCCCTTTTTACCCCTAATAGCAATGTGACAGTACAAGATACATCAAAACTGTTGTAACATTTTGTTAACAGAATTTATTGAGGAATACAATTAAAAAAGATAAGAATGATCAAAATGGGATGCAAATTAAACATTCTACAGACATTTTGTCAATGCACACATTTTAGCCTCTTTTGGCCCTTTTTTTCTAAAACGGTAGGGACCAGAAACCCCAAATGCTATACTAACCTTCCTTTAGTGGTTATGAAAATCATATCAAAATTTTATATTAATTGGTTCTCTAAAATTTATTGCACGGAAACTAATGTGTCTACAGACGACAACATTATTATGAACAACGACATAGCCATAACATTATATGATCACAAAAAAATTGTGGTCGTATAAAAATTAAATAAATTTAATTGTAACTTGGGGAGTGTCACAGATTTAACCTGCCTCATATTATGGACTTGATGTTTTTTTCTCAAGCAAGTTTAAGATTAATGTATGAATACCATACAATTTTAGTGCCTGTGATTATCATGTGTTAGTTATTCCCCTGAGGGCAGATGCCTGATGGGGAATAACTGATTTATACCACAGGACTGTAGAGGGTGCTAAATGAAAGTTTATGATAATTAATGAGGGGGGTCTTAAAGGAATTTAGCCTTATCTACTGATAAAACATGATTAATGCAGGGTATCTGTTACATTTTATGACAAAGTGGTATAAGTTGAGATGTTTTTAACTGACATTTGATTATTCTTGTTTTAAGTGCAGAATACTGGGTGTTATCTGTAAACATTCTAGAGATATAATGTATAGGAAATTAGATCTGTCAACATGTTACTTAGCATTTAGGTTCACATCACATTGACATTGTTAGCTCTACCACAGAGCCAAAGTTGTATTAGTCAGGAAGTTACATTCCAAACACAAAAATCATATAAATGTGAACTCAAGAATTCCATGTAGATATACATGTACAAAAATGTAGTTCAATTTACCTTCTTCATCTTTCCAATTTTTTTTAATGATAAAAGGAATTGCTGTAGATGGCATCCGCATGTTTTAAATAGGTTTAAGTTTAGGGTCATGCGCCCTTTGGGCCTCGATCATGACCACAATGTCATTCATATTATTGTAGTTCCAGTATTAATTGTTCAAACCTAAATGTTTGCTTTATTGCATAGAAACTTAAGATTATATTTTCTCTGATTACAATATTAACTATATATTCATTCTATTGATATGCTGATTTTATAACATTGTGAAATTCCCATTTCTAAAAATAGATTTGACACATTTAATCAAGTTATTGCACCACAGGAAGTTTTATGATTTGCCAGCATTTTTAATTCCAAATAAATTCTGATCAAGGTAAGGTTTTTAACCATTTCTACAGAAAATGTTTGAAGATCACTAACAGGAGTTATGGCTTAGATGAAGCTCAGCTTTTATCAATATTCAAGCCTGTGAAGGTTTACCCTTCATCTTTTGTTAGATTCACAGGTAAGCCTTTCAAAGATTTAAGTTTTTTTTGGTTATTCTAGGTATAAAGAAACAAGGAAGTAGACCTTTATGCATAGAAGTTGTATAAATTAAGTTATCTGTTTAGATTTTTCTGATACAAATTGTTAAGAGATGTAGAAGGTTTAAACATGTTAAACTGATACGTGTATATGAAAACTTGATGTACATGATGTAGAAGCTTAAGGTTTAAACTGAAATATGAAAATTAAATTTATACTCTTTAATTAAGCTAATGTAAGCCTAAAACTATAAATTTCAAAACTATATATGTGTAGATTTTTAAAAAAAGATATAAAAGAAGAAATTGATTCTTATATCATATGTCTGGATGATTGAACAAAATAGTTAAGTATTGATTAAGAAAATAAAACCGAAAGACGGATGTCCTAAAAATTTTATGAACCTACATGTACACTAATGGATGATTAAAGTATGAATTTTAATAATGTCATGAATGTAAGTAAATATTATTTTACGTGTGTATTTGCTCGACTGGTTCATTGATTAAATTGGTTAAACATGTTAAAGGGCAAGGTAGTGTTTGGCCAGTATCCAATAAACACTTTAAATAATTTCTCTGTCAGCAAGAATATTAACAGGTAGGTTATTAAGGAAATATGATTTATATTATTTTTTACCTGTTTTCATGAGGATTATGAAGTTCGTGAAATTGTAAATGTTGAGTGGAGAAAAATGTTAAGATCAAGCTTACATTATCCCTCATTAACAAGTTTTTTTTTCTGAATTTTGTCTGAATATGAGCTGAATAATTCTGATTAAGTGTCTGAATTTTGTTTATTATAGAACTAATATACTTCTGAATTGATGTTTGAATATTTTTGAACATTTTCTGAACATATGTATTTTAATAAGAATTGTGTTAGGTCTACATGACCGATCAATAACTAATACTACAATATCTGTTTTATCTATAGGTATAGATATATTCACATTGAGATAATCATTGACTGTACACACCTCGGTCAAGGCTCTACTATGGATAATTGTTAACAGTAAAGCATTATACATTGATTTCTCGTTTCAATGGAAGAATTTCATGAATATTTTTACTTGGAAGTTTGCATCATTGACAGCACCAAATACTATTTGTCTTTATGTAAACATGGTAAATTTGGAATCTTTTTCCATCAGCAGTGAAATATAAGTAACCACCCAATAATGCCATTTAAAGGCATATTGTCTACGGCAAACTCATTTTTTTTACCCCCCAATTTTTTGGTGTCAATTAGACCGAAATGCAATAAAATGAATATTGAAAAACAAATTTGCCACCAATTTTGCCTCAAAAGTAGTTTATTTCGATCAAAAGAGCTGGACAATATTGATTGATATTTCATTTACCTGCATTACGTCACATTGACATAGATTTAAACTGAGTAGTTTTAACACGGACACTAATCGGAGTCTCGGGTTTTGTCCCCGAATACATTGATATGTTGAAAAAAATACCAATATTTTTCGTTTTTACCTTTTAAATCACATTCAAAACTTAATACATGCAATAATTGTAAGTTTTATTCATTAAATAGCTCTAATATTCAGTTGCGGTTTTAATTTTCTTCCGAGCTAAAACTTCGAGAAGCAGATTATGCACCACGTGCAAGAACTATGGAAGTTTTCAATCAAAGAAAGTATAGTGCGCATGCTTACACCTCATCTACATCTCATGAATATGAATTATTGTAAAGCTTTACAAATATTATATATTTTTCCATTTTTGAAGTAATAAGGTGCCCTAGTCGTATTTTGAACATTTGTATCTTTCTAAATAAACAAAACAAATAGTCTGACGACAATTTTTTGGTTTTACAAAAAAATATTTTTCGTAGACAATATGCCTTTAAAATGAAGGAGAGGTGTAGGCTTTGCTAAAATATTTTGGATTTTGATATTTGACAAAAAAATATTCTGTCAGCAGAGGTTAATATAAACTTATTAAAATAATGTTCATAATGAAAAAAATATATTCTGTCTTATTGACTTGCCACATAGAAATGAAATTACTGAGCATAAAAAAAACAAGGCGCCCCTTCAAGTTACAGGTCCATCTCTAAACATTTTTTTCCATCTTGATCATGTCGATTTATTAGTAGGTTCTTATTCTAATCGCTAACAATGAGATGTATAATGTACAATGTACATGGAGAAATCTAAAGGTTCTGTTACAACATGCAATATTATTGTGAATACTTATTTAAAAATATAATCTAACTTAGAACTAAAAGTCCTTCGACAAACTTTAAATAGCTATTACTAATATCTGTTTGTATATGTAATAGTTATTTAAATATTTAACAGTCAATTGTATGTGTGTTGTTGACGAAATTCAAACCAAACATCAATCAGGGTTTAAATGTTTAGACAATAAACTGAATATGTCATATTATCCACATCCCATTTATTCACACCCATATTTTTCTATTTCATCACTAATGAATAATAATATTTGCTGGTTGTTTATATGATGTACTGTACTTGAATGGCTTCTAATAATTTATCACCAAAAAATTGTTAATTCATGGTAAAAAAGGTAACAAAAACACAAATTTCAACAAAACAATGCAATTAGTAATTTTACCATTATTAAATGATTCTAACTCCATGACCTTAATACTTAATGCAGTTCTTCTTATTTTTCTAGAGCAATTGAATTTTTATTGTCCCCCGCCGCAACGCGTCGGAGGGACTTAGTAATGGTCTCCGTCCGTCCGTCCGTCACGTTTTTTGTGGGTGCAACTCCTCGGACACTACTGAACCGATGTTGCTGAAACTTTACACACTGATAGGGTACAATTAGTAGATGATCATCCCATATTTGAAATTTTCAAAATGGCCGCCGTTTCCATGGAAACAGAAGAAAGGTCAAAATATAGGACATTCAATATCTCGGTTACCTAGGTGCACAAGGTTCTGAAATTTTGTAGGCTGATAGAGCAAAAAGTACTCTATAATAATGCGAAAAAAAATTTTGAAGCGATATTTACGGTTTTCGAGTTATTTACGAATTTGTGATTTTTCAGTCCGAAAAATGGGACTTTGTCAAACATTTTTGTGGATGCAACTCCTCGGACACTACTGAACGGATGTTGCTGAAACTTTACACACTGATAGGGTACTGTTAATAGGTGATCATCCCATAATTTGACAACCTATTTCTATCGTTTCTCAGAGAATATATTGCTTGAATTGACATACCACACAACTTTTATGCGGCGGCGGGGGACACATGGCTACGCGTAGCAATCTTGTTCAACATGTACATACTCCAAACAAAAGATACATTATACATGTACATTGATTTCTCGTTTCAATGGAAGAATTTCATGAATATTTTTACTTGGAAGTTTACATCATTGACACCACCTTTATTTTCAGCAAAATGAAAAAGAGGGTGTAATTTTGATACACATTTTACCTATAAACCTTTAAAGTGTTCAACATAGTACACATTTTTTTCTCAAATTTCTGTGGAAATAAGTTTAAAATACTGTCACTTTTCTTACAAATATGTGACTGCATGAGGAATTGATTGGTTATGAATTAGATAGCACTGAAGAGTTGTAATTTTTTTAGTCAACATAGGCAAACATGGCAAAGGAGCAACAGCTTCCAGCATCTTTTTCAATATCTGTAATGATAAAATGTGAAAAAAAAACTGTATACACCAACTTTAAGGGGACAATATTCTGCCCCATCTAGCAAAGTAGGGGGCATATAGTGTTACAGATCTGTTCATCTGTCTGTCTCAAATGGTGTGTGATTGGGTTTTATGTCTTTTAGACATATTCATGATATTCTTGTTGGACTTGTGTTAAAGTATGAGACATCTTATATTATAAGAGTATATGTTTCAATGTGTTGAGACCTTTTGTATTATAAGAGTAAATCCCCATGATGTAGTTTTAAAATTATTTATTTCTTATAAACCATGTTAATTTATGTATATATATATTATATTTTCAGATCTAGATAACAAATTAAAACAGACATCATGTCGGCACCAAGAAGATCTGCAGATGAGCCTATTTATAGGATACCGCCATACTTTTACCTCCATGTGTTGGACCAGAACCTTAACATCACCAGGCTAGAGATTGGACCACAGACTTTCATCAGACAGGACAATGAAAGGTAACCTATCTACAAGTCTAAGCTAGCACCCAGGGGTTCAAATTAGCATTGGTCCCAGGTCTGAGACCTTCAATTTTTGGTTCAGGACCTTTGAAACAAAAGTCCTGGACCTGTAAGTGTCTACAATTTCTTTTATTGAGGACTTTTTAATAACATCTTGTGGACTTTCAACCTAGAACTTAAAAAAGTCCCGGACCTTTTGTTCTTAAATGTTAATTTGAACCCCTGGCACGTCTGGTTAATTCTGTCATTTGGCTGAATAAAGATGCACCTTCATAATTAAGGTTTAGAAGCTGGACACCGGAAAATCATTCCTAAATTCACTTTAGCTGCATATGAAATAGTCACAATTATGCAATTTACCCTTATTACATGTTATTATAACAGTTGACATTGAACCTGAAAAAAATCACAATAAGTTGAAAAATTGCTAGCCTTGATGAGCATAAACATTGTCATGTGCATTGTTTATATACTATCATGACTGTTAACAGTATCCTTGCAAATAAGTTGATTTGCATATACATGTAAGTCGGATCCATTTCTAAACATGAAAATTGACAGGTATGAAATTGATATCTGATATCTTGATTATAAGTCAGTACCCTTTCTTCGACTTGAAAATTACTCCTCAAAAATCACTTATACTCAAGAAAACATGGTAATGAGTAAATTATTATCACATGATTGTTAACAATTTAACTATTGACACTTAAAAATGATGGAAGATGAAATTATTAGATAATTGATGAAAGAAAAAGGCTGCATTAAATTGTCCTCTGTAAACATAATATAGTAAATGTAAATGGGAATAAACCAGATATTTATATACATTTACTAACATTGAAGTAAACTATATACTTTCTTTTATATTCCAGGGTTGTACAAGGTCCAGAAAAGATGATCACAGTGCCTCCAAGGCATTACTGTATCATAGAAAACCCAGTTTTGAAAGATAAAGAGTCCAAAGTGGTGTTCGATGAAAGTGGACAGGCAAAATTGGTCCATGCTGACCAGGAGATTCGTTTGGCCCAGGACCCCTTCCCTCTGTACCCAGGAGAAATCCTGAAACAGGTGAGAGTTGTTAGTTAATTCTTGCACAAGTTGAAAGTTAAATTATATACATGTTTGTGGCTCCTTCAAGTTAAATGAGACTTAAGTCTATTGAGGATACTTCAGCATATTATGAGAGGAATGAAATAGGTCTGAATATTCAGAGCCAATCATTCTTTAAATTTTTTGAATGGTTTCTCATGAATATATAATATGTGCTTTATTACATGAAATAGGATTTTTTAACTTGAACATTATTTAGAAAAAGGGCATGGAACAATTGTCAGCTGTCACACATCATCATGATCAATACACACATAATAATGCATTGTGTTGTTTCCTTAAAATATTGACAGAATAAACATGTAATAATAGAAATTATTACCTAATATAATAAAATTTCCTTTTCTATTAACTATATTTTAATTTTGACCATTATTACATTCTACCGGGCAATAGAAAGGTGTTCTATTACCCGGTGACATTCTTTTGCCTGGTGACATTTTGACCTTAAATTTGATTGGACGATTTATAAACATGAATATGTATTATCTATTCCGGGTCATTTACGTGAAGTTCGTGCACATGCAAAGTCTGTTTGTGTATGTGTTCTGGTTTAAACCGGCTGTTCTGTCATTACTTCCATAAAAGGGCGTAGTTCAAATGGTCATTAAACAAAATCTTTTATTTTTATTTTTCAATAGTATATGGAAAGAATAACATAAATTTTCCTTCAACATAATACGACTAATAATTTTATTAAAAAATATTATGTAATAAAACAGTTATTGAATGTGTAGCAAGGCAATAGATCAGAACTATTTTCCCCTTGGTATCCAGATTAGCTCAATGTTCTATTGCCCTCAGCCTACGGCTTCGGGTGATAGAACATTAAGCTAATCTGGATACCTCGGGGAAAATATTCTGATCCATTGCCTGACTACACATCAAATAACTGTATAATATTTTTTTTACAAATATAAAAATAGGAAAAAAAGTTTTATTATAATGGAAGTGGTTGAGCTCTTTAATCATGTCATTATTACATTCTATAGGTAGTAACTCCATTAAAAGTAGTAGCTGCTAACTCAGCCCTCCGCATCAGAGCCGTACTCGACTTTGAGGACGATAACGAGGAAAAGAGAATTGCAGGGGATGAATGGCTATTTGAGGGACCGGGAACTTACATCCCAAGGAAAGAGGAAGTGATTCAGGAGACCATTCGAGCCACAGTTATCAGACCCAACCAGGCCATTAGATTGAGGGCCAGAAAAGAAACAATCGACAGGCAGGGCGTGGCCAGAGTTACGGGGGAGGAATGGTTGGTCAAGAAGACTGGCGCTTATCTCCCAGGGGCTTATGAAGAAGTTGTGGATGTTGTTAATGCTTATGTTTTGACAGACAAGGTTAGAAAAATACTGTGAAATATTATTATCAGGGTAGGAAATTCGCTGAAAAAGTAACCAGCCCTGAATTGAAATTCTACCTGTTTTTACTATATAGCCAGTCTAATTTTCATGAATTTTAGCCAGCCCTGTCCAAAAGTTACCAGTCTAGGGCTGGCGGGCAGGCTGTTATTTCCAACTCTGTTATTATTTCAGAGTACCAATTTTCTTGGTTTTGGTTGGTCATTAAAACAACCATATTTGATTTCGAATGAAATGGGATTTTAATTGGGGGAGCAGCACAATCCATAAATTTGAAGATCCACAAATCATCTTTTGTCTAATCCATGAAAATTGATTCCTTTGAATTGTTGGGAATTTGAAATACAAGTTATGTTAATTTTAATGATAAAGCAGCAAACTTTCTTTCAAAGTTATGTGGCAGTTACAGCATGACAGTAAAAGAAAAAAAACCCTACTGTTTTAAAAATATTGAAACACACAAGAAAAGCTATATTAAGCAACACATTAAAAAGAGAATGATCGCCAACCCTTTTGACAAAAAATGTAATAAAGAAATTTAAAAGAATTTGTTTGGCTGAAATCTACACTTCTGAAAAATTTTACATTTCACATTTTTCTGTGATATTGATTTTGATGAAAAGAAATTAAAAGGTAATTAACTGTGTTGTATCATATTTTGCAGAAAGCCCTACACATGAGAGCTTTGAGGACATTTAAAGATGACTTTGGAATCACAAGGAAAAACGGAGAGGAATGGTTAATCAAGATGTCAGACACAGAAACACATATACCTAATGTATATGAAGAGGTAAGCTTTATGAATGTCTAGTATATAATCAAACAATGTTACTGTAATTTGAACCCTGAAAATCATCTGCTAAACAGATTTAGATTTTTGGGATATCTACAGCGTATGCGCCTAACTAACAGAACAGAGGTTGTAACCACTACACCATCCTAGGCATAGGCTTTAGATAAAGATTGTTCTCAAAGAGAATATATTTTGATTTTTATACGACCGCAAAAAATTTGCGGACGTATTATGGTATGATGCTGTCGTCGTCGTTGTCGTTGTCGTCGTCGTCGTTGTCTGTTAACTTTTTAGTGTTTCCACAATAACTTTAGTTCCAGTTATCCGATTGCTATGAAACTTTACAATGATGTTCCTTACCATAAAAGGATGCATGGGATTGATTTTGGGGGTCCCCCCATTTTTCGTTTAGAAATTAGGGGCCAAAAAAGGGCCAAAAATACTACTTTTTTGTTTGTTTCCACAATAACTTTAGTTCTAGTTATCCAATTGCTATGAAATTTGACAGTGATGTTCCTTACCATACAAGGATGAATGGGATTGATTTTGGGGGTCCCCCCTTTTTTTGTTTCGAAATTAGGGGCCCAAAAGGGGAAAAAAATTCAAATATTTTACTTGTTTCCTCCATAACTTTGGTCCTAGTTGGCCTATTGCTGTGAAATTTGTCAAGAATGTTTCTTACAATAAAAGAATGAACCTGATGAATTTTTGCGCCCCCCTTTTTCTCCGTTGTGTAATTTAAGGGGCCAAAAGGGGCCAAAATAAAAACTTTTTTATTTGTGGTCCGATTTTGAAAATTTTTTTTACATGTTTGTTCTTGTCAAATAGCGGATACAAAATTAAGAATTAATTTTTGCGACCCCCCCTTTTTCCCCCTATTACGTAATTAGGGGCCAAATGGGGCCAAAATCGAAACTTTTTTATTTGTGGTCCGATTTTTAAATTTTTTTTTGCAAGTTTATTTTTGTCAAGTAGCGAATCCAAATTTGAGAATTTATTTTTGCGACCCCCACCCCTTTTTCACCTGTTACGTAATAAGGGGCCAAAAGGGGCCGAAATTGAAACTTTTTTATTTCTGGTCCGATTTTGAAAATTTTTTTTGCATGTTTGTTCTTGTCAAATAGCGGATACAAAATTAAGAATTAATTTTTGCGACCCCCCCCCTTTTCCCCTTATTACGTAATTAGGGGCTGAAATTGAAACTTTTTTATTTCTGGTCCGATTTTGAAAATTTTTTTTGCAAATTTATTCTTGTCAGGTAGTGATTCTAAATTTAAGAATAAATTTTTTGGGCTGTAATCGTAATTTTAAAAAAATTCTGGTTCGATTTTTAATTTTTTCCCCAAACATTATTCTTTTAAAGAGTAGAATACAACATTCAAAATTTATATTTTTAGCCCCTGGGTTGAAAGTCCATCAGAGAAGCATGTGTCAAAAACCTTTGTCAGTCCACCATGGGCTGCATGTGTCCAGAACAATAGACTATCCATATTAGGCCTAAAATGTACAGGGTTCAACATGTTGCGGTCGTATCATGCTGCGCTCGGCGAAGCTTTTTATTCAGATTAAGTTTCAAGCAGAATTGTCTTGTACAAAAAAATATTGATCCATAAACCTATTTTTGCACACTCCATGATTCCATGATTACAGTCTCCAAATAAAGAGACAATCATTTGCTTTAAAGGTAGAAAATATATGACTGATAAATGAAAAGTCTCCCACTCCTGATCATGAGATTGTCTCCCAGTTTGAAAATTTGTCCTAGCTGACATAAATCCTGTACAATGTCTTCACTTGCTGGACCTGCTGAAATTTCGCACCCTTTGTCTGACAAGTGTTGCTTTTATCTGCATCACTTGCACAGGGAAAATAACTAAGTTTCCAGTAATATGAGGCAGGTTTGACTTTTGATGCTCCCAAAGTTACTACATATCTTTAAATATTTATTATGCTGTATAAATTTTGAAATGTTTATGAAACAATTTGTATTTGAAAATGAAAAAATACTAGTATTTCTTCTGCCAGTTCAAGGTCCTGCATGAGCTTAATGACGTTCAAAATTTTCAAATACATGTAAATCAGCGTTAAAAAAAATGTTGAAAGTTTAGGAAAACAAGTGTGAAAAACCGGATGTTGATGGAAAATTCAGTTCAAAGTACAACTAAATTGTTGATATTTCTACCATTATTGCTCCCATTGGGAGCGTAATAAGATTTGAAGTGATAAAAGTTTACATGACACAACCTATATGAATGAATGGCAGTTTTTTTAATCCACAAAAAAATATCAGCTGGAGCCTTTAATATGACCAGTGGTGACTGTTTGTAATCTGGCATTGGCCTTCAGTTAAAAATTATAAAACAAAACTTTTCAAAATCAATCCTTAATAGTTATCAACAAAAAATGTAAATTATCTATCCTAGGTACTCTCAGTTTTCAAATTTTAAGATTCTTCAGTATTATTTGCTATCTCTATTAAAGGTACTCAAAATTTTAAAAAACAAGATTGTTTTGATTTGTATGAATTTCCATCTTCTATTTATAGGTTGTAGGAGTGGTTAACATTACGACACTGAGTAGCAGACAATATTGTATCATTCTTGACCCCTCAGATGAACATGGTAGACCACAGCTGGGAAAGAAGAAACTGGTCAAGGTAAGATTATGATAAAATTATTGTCGAGATCTATCATTTTGAAAGAAATGATAAGTTTAAAGGAATTTCTGGAAAAAAGAATCTATAAAGAAACATTTTTCAAACATACATAAATGTATTGTCAATATCTTTTTGGGGCATACATAATGTTAGTTATAGAAAAAATAGAAAAAAAACCTCTTTGAATATTAAAGCCTAAGGCAAAGCAGGTCATAAGAGTTTGATAACTCTATCCTTTTGTCTTTCAGTTGGTCTTTCAAGCAACAGTAAATTGTGCATTTTGAAAACTTAAAACTCTTAAAATGAATATTTCAGAAATTTTACATAGTTCTTTTATACATGTATACTCTACATTGAGATAATTTTATCATAAAATGATATTTGGGTTTGACATAAAATGATATTTGGGTTTGATGTTGATTGGAAAGGTTTGGGATTACATAAATAGTATTTGTTTAACATGCTTTATACATGTATCATGAAAATCTGTTCATGTTAAACTTTTTTGTAAATGTTATGTTTTACAGGGAGAATGTTCCTTCTTTTTGATGCCAGGAGAGCGATTTGAAAGAGGAATACAGAATGTCTACGTCCTGGGTGAAGATGAAGGAGTGATCCTTAGAGCTACAGAGTCATTCAAAGATAAAGATGCTGTAAGTTTTAAAGAAAGTCTTTTAAATAGAAATATATATGTCAGAGATTTTAAATGTTTTATGCTATTCTTTTTTTCTCCAGGACTGACAGACCCTAATTTCTGCAATCTAACATCATGAACAGCTTAACTGAAAAAAAAACAACTTTATATAAAACTCTAGCAAAATCATTATGATTAACACTAATGAGATTAAAGCTTCCAGGTTATTAGATAACATTTGAAAGAGTATCTGACAGTGTATTAGTATGATTTGGCTCATAAATTAAATATAAAGCAATTCCATTTTAATTTTTATGGAGGGGGGGTTGCTTTACCATTTTAATATTTTTCTTTTGATTTCTTTGCTAAAATTTGCACTGCATTACAGTACAAAAAAAAACTTCTACTGCTGGTATCCCTGAAGAAATGTTGGTTCAATCCCCTCCATATTGATTTTAATTGAATAGTGGTCTGATCGACTGTCACATTTTCTTTAAAGGAGGTAGACAATATCATTACAACATACATATATAAATTTATAATTCATGTATTTATCTGGTTCCGAACAGTTTGTATTTGTCTTGTTTTAGGAGGACCCAAAAGTAAGTTATGGCTTGTAGTGCTTCTATCATATAACAAAGAATTTTGCTTGCAAACTGTTGCCTAATTGTGATAAACATGCATTTACATTTTCATAACTTTGTCTTCTTGGCACAGATTTTTAAAAAGTATAAATCTTCTTTTCACCAGTTGATCAGACTTATTAAAGAAACTAAAAGAAATCAGATGAAATGTATTTAGATTATTATGTTTTTTGCTGTGATGAATTTACAGACATTTCAAAAAACCATGAAATTTGATTCTTTACAATTTTTTATGAAACCACTGTAATTAAACATTCTTTTGCAAAATCGTTAAAATATTTGTTGGTGGGATCTTGAAAAAAGTGTCTTTTAACTTGAGGAAAAGAGAAAGAGAAATCATTTAATCCATATTAAAATGTAATCACAGACATATGTTTAAAGTTGCTCCTGCAATTTTTACTACTTACTTATAAATAGAAGGAAATACATACATGGTTTTATAGTGGAAATTTTGAACTCTTAAATACATTAGAAGTAGCAAAATTTGTATGATTTTAGTGTGCATATGTTTGATTTTATCCCTAAACTTGCTAACACCAGTTCCCCAAAGATTAAGCAATTTTCCAACTGCCCGTCATATTACTAACACGACTCAACTGTGCATTGCTTTCCTCCTGCTAATCTTTAGCCTCTTTCTATTCAGCATATCAATGTACGTAAAATTATGTACTATTAAGATTTTTATGGCCTACCAAGAATAGTCTTGTGGCCATGTTCTTCAGTGGACATCAGTCACTCTTAGGCCACTAGAAAATATGCTACTTCAATAAATATGTGGCTGGCACCTGTACACGGGGTCAGATCGGAAAGTAAAGAGGTTGTTGTATTAAGCTCAATTCTACGACTTCCGGTTAAGTTTAGTTGATGATACGCGTGAATTATGCTATCTTTTACACGACAACTTTATTAAACCGTTACAAACTCACAAATGCTTCAACTTATCCAAATATCATTTGGCCCATTGTAAGAAAGAGATATTTTGGTATAATACCTATACTTATTTGAAATTGTACCGTCACTGGTAATTTGTTGAAACGCGTCACAGTTTTCAACAACCGACTAAGATCGTTCAAAATGATTCAAGTAAGTCTGTTTTCAGGCTTAAATAGGCATGTATACTATATTCTTAACTTTTATTATATGGTATGTTTTGCTTGAGTGATACATTTCAAGTAAAACATTATGTTTACGTAAATAAAGCTTTTAGTGCAGCGGTTGATCGGTAAAAAGTCGTCTATTTAAGGAGTTTAATGTACCGACATAACACACAGCTAATTTTTTTAGGGAATATTATACAACCATTTAGCTTTGATTTTAAGTGGGTCGTCACGAATTCGTCTCGGGCATTTTTTGGTAAAATCGCTTTTTTTAACAGTGGTGTATTTTTGTAAAAATCCCTCCATTGGTGTGAAGTTTCATAAAAAATATTTCTTTTATTGAAAAATCAAAATTTTTGACAAAATTATCAAGAATAACCCTTTATCTTACTGTTAGTAAAGATTTTGCCAGATTGTACCCGAGTTTTTCATCAAAATCGATCCTTTTGAAAATGCTCACTTTTTTATCACATTTTAGACAAAAAGTTGTTTCCTATCAAAATGTTTCTTGTGTTTTGTAACTTTAAAACTCTTTGAACTCTTTGTTATTATATACTTAACTATTCTGCTAAGTTTTATTGAAAACAGTGCAGAAATGTTGATTTTATTACGTATTTTATAAACAAATTTTGCAAAATATAATTCCGGAAACCCAAGTCTTTCCGTATTTGGCCTGTAAAAAACTAAATAAAATTTAGGTCTTTTATACTAAAACAGAAATTTATGAAAAAAATAAAGTAAAAATATATTAACAGAACGATGAAAAGTAGTCTTGAATTCCTAATTAAAAAAAGACAAAACAAGAAAAGGTCGTAATTACAAGAGAAACGGTCATTCAGTCATAAAAAAACATGTACTAGTCAGTAGCTACTACGCATTGCATGATATCTTTCTTCGGACCTGGACACTCATATCTCGATCAAACTTCGTCGACGAATCATCAAAGAAGAAATACAAATATGTACATACAAATGTATAGAGTTTTTGACTCAATTAGAAAAAGTTCCTTCGCAAAAATATCTTATGACCCACCAACGAAAGTCGCCGGATGTTTGAGGTCCACACGTACATTCATGATTTGTTTATATTCTGTGGATTTTGTTTATGATAATCGATAAATATTGTTGCACTTCTGCAAGTTAAATTTGATTTTTTATAAGACAACAAAACGATATTGAATGAAGCAATGCTGAGTATAATATCAGCTAGCGCTGCTTGTTTGAATATTGTACTGCACAAGTGCATCATCAAAGTGTTATAGTCAATTACAACTATAGATCTTTAGCTTTGTGTTTTTGTGTTGACAAATAGTTCAAAGCCATGTAATTTTCCCGTGTAAATTTCAATATTTATGAAAATTCTTCTTACATGTACCCAAGACTAGATCTTATCTTTAACTGCATGCGACCAAAGGGTCATGAGTTCGAATCCAGTCCCCGGCACTATCGTGTTGTTATACTTTACTGTTTATGATTAGTATACTGCTCTATACTCTTCATATTCATATTTAGCTTGGCATTTTCAGCTATTTGGCTAGAGTGTCTCTGATAAGTCTTGAGTAAACGAAACACGCGTCCAATTTATTGCCCGAACCTTTGTTGTAAATTTAATTTATTTGAAAAAAGTCTTTGCGTCAGCGCATTAATATTCTGGAATCTTACAAATATACAATCAGATGTGAACTTTATTTGGGATATACATGTATGGCAAAAGATCGCATAATACATGTATTTATAGTTTGTATGGAGTGAAGTGGGATAAAGATATCAATTAGCGATCTTAAAATGCTTCAATATTTTGGATGTGCTCCCATCTGCTTTTACAAGAATATATACTAGTAAGCTTTATTAAGAACAGACTCTGCATAGTTTTGTTTAATGTTTTCCGCGGGCAACTAGAAAAGCATTTAACGAGCGTCGATCCCTAGAAAACGAAGCCATTACAAGTATGTCTCCTTTCTTTAAATGGTGTTAGAAACTAAGAAGCTGTACCATTGAGGCATATGAACCAGAAAAAACGATCAAGAACAGCACGAAGAAACCACACAACACGAAAACACAAAAGTACAAAAATAACTGAATAGCAATCAACAACGTAAAGAAACTCGGGTGC
Source organism: Arcuatula senhousia (assembly GCA_963971305.1). NCBI lineage: Eukaryota > Metazoa > Mollusca > Bivalvia > Mytilida > Mytilidae > Arcuatula > Arcuatula senhousia. The sequence goes on from OZ020308.1 coordinate 36,984,138, forward strand.
TCAGGAAGAGTAAGCGATTTATGCTTGCTAAAGCACACCAGTCGCACTGCTAAAAGCAAACGCCATAAGCGTGAGCAGACGGAATATTGCTACACAGGAAGGGAAAGTTGAAGTCATCACGTTCATCATAGATCTAGAGCTTTGTTGAATGTCTTCAGTGAGTGTAGATCTAAATATGAGGCAGACTTCCCAGAATCCATTGTGTATTTTATCTCAAGTCTTTTGGGGTTGATGAGATGGTGGAAGTCACCAAATCTAGAATTGTTCAGTGAAAAAAGTAAAAAAGAAAGCTAGTCTACTTGGCAAGAGGTGATTGTAAGACGTCTGTTCCAACTGAATAAAGAAACAAAACAGGATGCAAAGGTGCACAATTAGTGCAATTGAAATCCTAAATGTTTGCTTAAAACACATCACCAAACTAAACAAATATATTGTCAATAAAGGTACATAATACCTTTGTAATAACAAAATTACCGAACTTGGAGAATCAATCTCGTATGTTCATAAGACGAAACAAAACAAGGAATACATACCGAAAAAATTGAAGATCGCAATGGGCCTGACTTGGTACAGGCATTTCAAAAGAAATGGTGGGTTAAACCAGGTTTTAAGTCGAGCCAAACCTCCCTCTTCCATTGCAATCTTTGTGTCCGGTAGTTACACAAAACACAACGGGTTTGTGATGGCAGGTGATCATCTCAGTACATCAACCAGCCAAATAAAAATAAGTCAATAAGTTTGGCATGTCGATTATCAATTGGGTCCTCTGTAAATTTGTTCTTTTTCTTAGGCTTTTTCTTGAATCAGTGAAAAGATGATGTTGATAGTTCGATCATAGATCGTATATAGACACAACAACGTACACGCGAGTCCAGTCGTAACTATCATCTCTTAGACGACTACTTTCCTCGACTTGTTTCCTGCGTTATGGTTTATATGTAATTTTGATGCATGTGAAAAGGACAAGGCAAAATATTTCCAAATTACAGTGGACTGCAGTGTTTTTGCAAATGCTAGCTGATTTAATTACTTCTATATTCCATTTACATGTGTAAGCATTGCATTGTAAACAATTACGAAAGACACCATGTGCTCGTAGATGCATGCAGATTTTTGTCTTTTCATCATTTTACTCCGCTGATAACTGATTACTGTGCACCCTTCCGTAGCGATTTCTTGTCCAAGCCGGAGTTTTTGCTGAGATTGCACTTAAGATGTGTTTGGGCTTTTAGCTTCGATGTATACTGATTGTTTGATTATCTTTTTATTACTTCCAGATTTGATACTTCTTAAGATTTTGCTTCTCACTAATTTATTCGGATAAATGTAAAATAGTTTATTCTTTGTAACCTTTTGATAACGTTCTTATAATTTTGTGTGTAATATATGTTATTCAATTGTCAATTGGCATTAAAATGGTCATTAAACAGGACATTTTCGTGTGCAGCTACATTTTTCGGACGCCCCCTACGTTACTGTCATTTGTTTTAGCGATGCATAACCTATTTTATAGGATGGTTTAAAGTCTGAATTTTGATTTTTATGCATTTTAGTAGCAAAAAAATAAAATAAAAACGGTAAAACCAAAATAAATATATCTGTTTTAATGTATTTTCTTAGAGCCAGCAAAAAACGTCATTTAACGTCACTTTTTGAAACTCAGGCAGATGTTTTGTAGCTTCAATTCAATTGTTAACTTTAAAGACTAATTAAAATTCAATATCTGCCATATAACTTATTACAAATATTATAGCTGTAATTTCAAAGCAAACAACTAGAATTTTGAACTTTCCAACTATGTGACCTTTGACCTTAAATATTTCAAATTTGACCAATAGAAACATGTGACGACCTGTTTTATCTGAAACTAGAGATATTCTTCTTTAAAATGATATACAATATAGGTGTGTGTTCTGTCGGACCATTAAAGTCATTTTTTTTCCTGGTCAAACCGCTGCACTATTTAACTTTATTGATAAGAACAATATTGTTGTATTTTGCGTTTGTTAACCCACATAAAGTTATGTTATGCTTTAGACATCGTATGTGTAATGCAAAAAGAGCTCAAAATGTATGCAGAAGAAAACCAATACAAAATTATTATTCCTCGGCAAAATTTTGACGTTTATAAGACATTTATTCCATATAAATTAAAATTAACAAATAAAATATTTTACGTTACAGCAAAGTTTAAGGCGAATGGTTATACCCTTGCGTGAAATGTAGTGGGATGTCTGTCCATATCCCGCTAGTATCTGAAGAAAAAACTTTATCTGAACAGAAGGGAGCCGGTTGCCAGCTTACTCGTCTCTTATCCACAACCCCTCAATGTTTTTTTTTGTATGAAACTTTAACACAATCTTAGTGACATAGATCTACTATTCTTCCGTAAATGACTCTTTTCAGTGTGAGATGACCAGGTTGAGATGCGAGCACGTGCAGCGATCTCACACTGGTCAATTATCCAATAATAACCGCCGGTACTGATATTGATCGATGATGTCGACCAATGAAATGCACTGTTATTTTATACTTTCGGTTTTTAGAATGAAGTCCTCTAAGGTTTCAGAATATAAAATTTAATTTCTTACGGAAGAAATAGGTACTTACATGCGTTCTTGGAAAACCGGCAATGATCTTTCACTTGTGATAGAATTTTTGGGGTCTTTTGACTCGTTCCGCTGCGCTCCACTCGCAAAAAGACTGAAAAATTCTATCACTCGTGAAAGATCAGCCGTTCTTTTCCAAGAACTTATGTAAGAACCTATAACACTTCCTATTTGATAAGAATTTATTTGGATTTACTCTTGGTTTCCCTTTGCAAATATAGACTTAGATTGGACTATTAGATTGACAAGGAGGGTAACCCCCTTCTTATCCGCACCTATCAATTAATTTTCATGAAATTCATTGTGATATGATGCAGATAAATGAGCAAACCAAATTTAAAAATGTTATTGGATTGATTTGTGGGGGTTTCGAACACAAAAGCAGCCGCCAAAGGCACAAAAAATCTCATGATCCCAAGGAGCTGCAACACTCTTGCCAGGCATATAGTATATATTTTGCTAGAAAGTACCAGTTAGCAAAGCATAAAGCTGATGCCCATAATAACCCGGACATAAATGTGATAGATGTCATTAGGTACTGCGGTCAAAGGGGGCACTAAAACTTCATGTTTAACGCCACACAGAAAAGCAAACTCATATTTGCGATGTATGCGGTAGAGGTTTTTATGAGTAGCAAAATGTAACCGCCCATTTAGAAAGCCATGGCGGTTAAGCTCCATTTCAATGTGAAATTTGTTTGAAAAGGCACAGATACAGCTAGCTAAGAAGTCACCATCAGAATTGTGACAAGGAAAAGAAACCCTCCCTGTTCAAGTGTGGTACATGTCACAAATCCTTCTATAAGAAGCGTCATTTGTTGCAACACGTAACAAGAGGCTCCCAGAGGCCTGAATTGCTCACCTGGTCTTGATGTCAACCCTGTGAAGAACTTTGTAGAGCTTAATAAGCTGAACATTTAAGCAAGCATCAGCTTTTCTCTTTCAGCAATAGTTTTCATTCTGTAGGCCAAACCGTGCAAAATGTTATTTAAAGGGCCGACTGACAACTTTGACGTTATAGAGACTTTTGTTAATAGTGAACTAAACATTTAAGCAGGCAACCACTTTTCTTTATCTGCTAGCCAAAAACATGAAAACATGTTAATTTAGGGGCTGTATCCCCCATAAGGGGTTATCTGACAGCTTCAACTCTATGAATGCTTTTGTAAAGCTAAATGAGCTGAACATTAAAGCAAGCAACAGCTTTTCTCTATCTGCAATAGTTTTCATTCTATGAGCCAAAGACATGAAAATACGCTATTTATCACCTTTAAGGGACTGTAACCCCTATAAGGGATCATCTGACAACTTCGACCTAATGGAGACTTTTGTAGGACTTTTGATGCTGAAGCAGTAGGGTGGCATCAGATTTCATCTTTCTCTTATACTTTTTAGCTCACCTGGACCAAAGGTCCATGTGAGCTATTGCCATCACTTGGCGTCCGTCGTCGTCCGTCGTCCGTCGTCCGTCGTCGTTAACATTTTTCAAACGTTAACTCCTCTAACACCATAAGTCCAATGGCTTTTAAATTTGGCACAGTTGTTAATTAGCATAGGTAGTATAAAACTAGCGTGGGGATTTTTGATTCTTTGAAAAACATGGCCGCCATGGCTAAAAATAGAACATAGGGGTAAATTGCAGTTTTTTGCAAATAACTCAAAAACGGTAACAGATATCAAAATTCTGGCAAAGGGTAAAAGTGATCAGCACCTCAAGATCTACCTGCCCTGAAATTTTCAAGAAGATCCAACAACCGATGTAGGAGTTATTGCCCTTTTTCTGGATTTTTTCAAAATTTTGCACTTATTTAGCCCTATATCTTGAAAACTATACAAGATATTTTAAAAATTCAAATTGCATATGATTAAGCACATCAAGATCTACATTTCATTTAATTAGGTCAAAGCTGTAGAACCATTTCTTTTAGGAGTTATGGCCCTTAAAGCGTCAAAATTTACCATTTTTCATTACTTTTACCCTGAATTTCAAAGATTAACTTGTCTGACACCATACATCCAACTTCAACCAAACTTGGCACAGATGTTTAATAGCATTAATGCTACAATTCTATCGTTCGGATTTTTGATTCGTCAAAAAATATGGCCTATATGGCTGAAAATAGAACATAGGGGTCAAATTACAGTTTTTTGCAAATAACTCAAAAACGGTAACAGATACCAAAATTATGATGGAGACAAAAGTGATTAGCATCTCAAGATCTACCTGCTATGAAATTTTCAGGAAGATCCAACAAACGACATAGGAGTTATTGCCCTTTTTCTGGATTTTTTCAAAATTTTTCACTTATTTAGCCCTATATCTTGAAAACTATACAAGATATTTCAAAAATTCAAATTGCATATGATTAAGCACATCAAGATCTACAATTCATGTAATTAGGTCAAAGCTGTAAAACCATTTCTTTTAGGAGTTATGGCCCTTAAAGCGTCAATATTTACCATTGTTCATTACTTTTCCCCCCGACTTGTCTGAAACAGTAAGACCAACTGCATCTTAACATGGCACACTGTTTGATAGCTTATCTGCTACAACTCTATCGTTCAGATTTTTGATTCGTAAAAAAACATGGCCACCATGGCTAAAAATAGAACATATGGGCAAATTTCATTTTTGTCTCGCCTGCGACGAATAGTCGCGGAAGGCGAGACATAGGTATTACTTTCCGGCGACGGCGGCGGCGACGGCGGCGGCGGCGTAAACTTTTTTGTAAGACTTTTATGGACGATGAATTGCTTGAAAAGTATAATAGCTAGGCATCTGATATTTGGTATACAGACAGTTGAGGGTATGGTCTACGCAACTGTCGCCATGCCGTTTGACCCTGACCCCATTTTCAGGCTCCAGTGATTCTGTGAACTTAGGTTTTTTTTCAGGCCATAAACATTTTTGTAAGACTTTTGTGGACGATCAATTGCTTGAAAAGTATAATAGCTAGGCATCTGATATTTGGTATACAGACAGTTGAGGGTATGGTCTACGCAACTGTCGCCATGCCGTTTGACCCTGACCCCATTTTCACGCTCCAGTGATTCTGTGAACTTAGGTTTTTTTTCAGGCCATAAACATTTTTGTAAGACTTTTGTGGACGATCAATTGCTTGAAAAGTATAATAGCTAGGCATCTGATATTTGGTACACAGACAGTTGAGGGTATGGTCTACGCAACTGTTGCCATGCCATGTGACCCTGACCCCATTTTTACGCTCCAGTGATTCTGTGAACTTAGGTCTTTTTTACAGGCCATAAACATTTTTGTAAGACTTTTGTGGACAATGAATTGCTTGAAAAGTATATTGGTTAGGCATCTGATATTTTAAATACAGACAGTTGGGAAAATCTTTACGCAGCTATAACAATGACATGTGACCTTGACCCTTCAATGACTGTGAACTTAGTTTTTGTCTCGCCTGCGACGAATAGTCGCGGAAGGCGAGACATAGGTATTACTTTCCGGCGGCGGCGGCGGCGTCGTAAACTTTTTTGTAAGACTTTTGTGGACAATGAATTGCTTGAAAAGTATAATAGCTAGGCATCTGATATTTGGTATACAGACAGTTTAGGTTATGGTCTACGCAACTGTCACCATGCCGTGTGACCCTGACCCCATTTTCACGCTCCAGTGACTCTGTGAACTTAGATCTTTTTTCAGGTCGTAAACTTTTTTGTAAGACTTTTGTGGACGATGAATTGCTGGAAAAGTATATTAGCTAGGCATCTGATATTTGGTATACAGACAGTTCAGGTTATGGTCTACGCAACTGTCACCATGTCGTGTAACCCTGACCCCATTTTCACGGTCCAGTGACTCTGTGAACTTAGGTCTTTTTTCAGGCCATAAACTTTTTTGTAAGACTTTTGTGGACGATGAATTGCTGGAAAAGTATATTAGCTAGGCATCTGATATTTGGTATAAAGACAGTTCAGGTTATGGTCTATGCAACTGTCACTATGCCATGTGACCCTGACCCCATTTTCACGCTCCAGTGACTCTGTGAACTTAGATCTTTTTTCAGGTCGTAAACTTTTTTGTAAGACTTTTGTGGACGATGAATTGCTGGAAAAGTATATTAGCTAGGCATCTGATATTTGGTATACAGACAGTTCAGGTTATGGTCTACGCAACTGTCACCATGTCGTGTAACCCTGACCCCATTTTCACGGTCCAGTGACTCTGTGAACTTAGGTCTTTTTTCAGGCCATAAACTTTTTTGTAAGACTTTTGTGGACGATGAATTGCTGGAAAAGTATATTAGCTAGGCATCTGATATTTGGTATAAAGACAGTTCAGGTTATGGTCTATGCAACTGTCACCATGCCATGTGACCCTGACCCCATTTTCACGCTCCAGTGACTTTGTGAACTTAGGTCTTTTTTCAGGCCTTAAACTTTTTTGTAAGACTTTTGTGGACGATGAATTGCTGGAAAAGTATATTAGCTAGGCATCTGATATTAGGTATAGAGACAGTTTAGGTTATGGTCTACGCAACTGTATCCATGCTGCATGACCCTGACCCCATTTTCACGCTCTAGTGACTCTGTGAACTTAGGTCTTTTCAGGCTGAAAAACTTTTTTGTAAGACTTTTGTGGATGATGAATTGCTGGAAAGTTATAATAGCTAGGCATCTGATATTGGGTAAACAGACAGTTGCGGTTGTGGACAATGCAACTGTCACCATGCCATGTGACCATGACCCCATTTTTACGCTCCAGTGACTCTGTGAACTTAGGTCTTTTTTTCAGACAGAAAACTTTTTGTAATTCTTGTCTGGACAATGGATTGCTTGAATATTATAATAACTAGGCATCTGTTATTAGGCATACATACACTTTTTGTGTTTATATCAAGAAATGAAAGCTTAGGTAGTTGATTTTAGTGATGGTGCCGGCAGGCGAGACATACTTTTAGTGGCCACACTTGTTTTGCTAATAACTCAAAACTGGTTTCAGATATCAAAATTGTGCAAGAATCAGAAGTGATCAGCATAATAAGATTTACCTGTCCTGAAATTTCGGAAAAGATCTGACTGATGATGTTGGAGTTATTGTTCTTTTTCCTAATTTTTGCCAAATTTGCACTTATTAAGCCCAATATCTTGAAAACTAACCAAGATATTTCATCAATTTAAATCGCATATGGTTAAGCACAATAATATCTACAAATATATGTATCTGTGTAGTTCAGGTGAGCGATTCAGGCTCTTGGGAGCCTCTTGTTGATTTACAGATCAAAGACAGTAGTCTGACCCCTGGTCTATTTTAGTAACGGTAGCCATGTTTTTTGACGAATCAAAAATCGAAACACACGTTTGGTTCAGGCCATCCTAAGGATCATTAAATTCTGATCAGTAGTTTCAGAGGAGAAGATTTTCATAAAATTGTTAACGGACGACATACGCCGACAGACGACGGCGACGGACGCCAAGTGATGGCAATATCTCACATGGACTAAAAAAGCACGGAGAGCCAAGATATATCTGCCAAGTGTGTGGGAACGGTTTCTTGTAGCTGGCACCAGAAGAAGTGCTCATAAATCTTGTCAAATTAAATATTGAAGAGATAATATATACAAGTTTACACTAAATATGTAAAATGTATGTGTCGTCTTCCATGTCCGCCAATTCTTTCTACATATGTCGTTAAAAGGCAGGTTTGAAACGGTAATAATAAAAACGAAAGAATATGGAATATGTGCCAAAAAGACACGATCCACATATTGAAATGATTTTAATAAATGTACAGAAGCAAAATTTCACTGTGTGTGAAGCGCTTTTCTGGATTAACCTCCATCAGACACGCTAGGAGTAGAAAACTTGGAAAACCGGTAGAATATTAAATTTGATAAAAAAAATATTGCCAAAAAATATTACAAGAATGACCAAACAGATAAATTTATCAATTTTTAAAGAAACAGCCAAACGTTGTCAAATTTAGGAAATATGTAAACTGTGTCTTTCCAGCACATATTCCAGTACTTGAAAATATATAAGAGCATACTTAATACCTGGTTTAAACTATTTCTTTTGAAATGTCTATACCAATTCAGGACCATTGAGATCTTCAACTTTTTTTGGGGTATGTCTTCCTTGTTTTGTCTTTTCTCTTGGACCTCAAATTTCGGTATTTTAATTATTACCTTTATTATATACAATACCATTTGACGTTTCTATCGCTTTCATGAATTATTTCACAATTTTGGTGACAGAAGTTAGATGATTATTGTGTACTTTTTTTTAAAATTTGATCTGGTGCATAATTTTGGAATGGCGTTATATATTTGTGAACTAAAGCAGTTGTGGTTCTTCTATTTATCGAGTAGTTTAACCCAAATCATTACAAAAGGGGAATTCAATGATACACCCATATAATTTTCTGTTTGTATATAACAATAATGAAGCATAACATACTCACAATAGTCTTAGCAAAACATAACTTATGCAAAGTTGGCTTATAATAGAAAATGTCGTTAAACAATCTAATTTGAACTACCTTGCTTTCCAGATGCGATACACGATGTGTGTTTTTTTCTTAATAACGCCTAAAAGCGCTGCTTATATGCAAGAATAAGCATTATTGGCCGAACTTGGGCTAGAATTTGCTGCTTGAAAATAGGGGTACTGGTACTTTGACACGAATCACTCATTACTCATCAGTTCCAGGCTTATTTGGGAAAATTGTCCACTTTCCGGAAAGATTTTTTCTTCGAATAGGCATCTCAGAACTTACCTTAAAGTCGTTGATTCTTAAATATCAGCAATAACAGCTCTCAACATCTAGATTATTATTAAAATTACGTTCTAATTCATGACCTTTTAGTTAAAGAAGCAATTTTTACGCTTATAATTTAGCATAATACAACTTTGATACGCGAAAAAAAGCATAATACAACAGCCTCTTTACTTTCCGATCTGACCCCGTGCTGTAGTGGATCCAGAAATTTTCAAACAGGAGGGTGGGTAATTTAAAAGAATCTTTTGAGACCTCTTATTTCATACCGTTCCTTGTCAAATTTTTCTGTTGAGTGGGAGAGTGCATACCTGGTGCACCATTCCTAAATCTGTCTTATGGCAATAACAGTGATAAGAAGACACATCTGATAGTTGTACCTTTATCTCTTCATTACTTACAGACTAGTTTATTTTAGAAAACAAAACTGTTAACTGTTTGCTTCATTGGTAATGACTCACCATGCTTCTTTCTAACTTTCAGGATGTAGACAGGAAACCAGGAGACAAATGGATGATCAGGGGACCAGCAGAATATGTCCCACCAGTAGAGGTTGAAGTCATCATGAAGAGAACTGCAATCCCATTGGATGAAAATGAGGGTATCTATGTCAGGGATATCAAAACTGGAAAGGTATGTTCAAACTAAGAAGCAGAGGTACCAATGGGGTATCAGAATGTCAAAAGTCCAAAAGGGCAACCACAAGACAAGTAAACACCAACAAGATCGGGACAAAAAGACAGATAACATTCAAAATACAGAAACACAAAAAATACTGAATATAAAATTAACAACGCAACATCTAGTCATAAACAAGTGAACTCAGGTGCTCTGGAAGTGTAAGCAGTTCCTCCTTACTATAGCACGCTCATTGCATTGCCAACATTCAAATCAATGTGTCAAATCTGGTAAAGGAAAACAAAACAAAACTATGACTAACCAACATCTCACTTTGAGAGGAGGGCATGATGTCTTCCCCTATACATTTGTATTATCTTGTAGTCAGACTCAGGTGTGGGAACATTTTAAGCAACCAAGTACAAAATCTTAGAAAATATTTACACATGTAGGAGCATGCTTCCAAGAAGATAAAATTTGCTATTTCAAAACAAATTCATGATTTATTATAAGGCTTTGGGTTGCTCATTATTTGAAACAAATATGTTATGGAAGTTAATGATATAATCAATGCAATTTAAAATCTTATCACCATTGTAAAGTATAATTTCATTTCTTGATTCAAATTGACAGTAACATGAAAATATTTTCTCCAGGTACGAGCAGTCACTGGCGAAACCTACATGTTAAACCAGGATGAGGAACTGTGGGCCAAGGAATTGCCACCAGCAGTTGAAGGCCTTCTCGCCAAAGGAAAGGACCCCCTAGCTGATAGAGGGGACTATGGAAAGGGAGGCGATTCTGCATCAAAGCCCAGAGATAAGACAAGAGTCGTGTCTTTCAGAGTACCACACAATGCAGCTGTTCAAATCTACGATTACAAGGAGAAGAAAGCAAGGTGAGTTTTAATGTCTAGCTAGTTGCTGTACATAACCTTATTAATGCTATATATTTTGTGCTTGCTTTTCAAATCCCCTTTTCTCCAAAATTTGCTAGTTATACAATTGTGATTTTAAATGAAGTGACATTATATATATATTTTGTAATCTTGGTATTAGTATTTAGAAAGTTATCATTTTAATGTTTAAGTTTAATGCCTAAAAAATGTGAAAAATTTTGATTATTAAATAAAGTCACTTCTTTCAGAATAAAAGTTTCAAATTAAATATCAAGGTATAAAAGCAAATAGATAATGTATCTATATATGCTTTACCCCCCCCCCCCCCCTCATTAAAAGAGAGGAGCTATATTGCAATAACCTTGTCTGTCTGTCCTTCTGCTACAAACTTTCATACCAGCTTACTAAGTAGGTTTCATTTAAGATTTGGTAAACAGCTTTAGTAGTATGAGTTATAAATAAGGTGCCTCCCATTTCCAGGTCAGTCAGGCATCTACTTCCTGTTTGCTGAATGGTCCAGTGGGAGTATCCCAAGTATGACTTAGTGCAACCCCTTGTTTGTCTAATTTTATGTAGAATCTTTTTGAAATATTATACCCAAACTCTTTAGGGGCAATATTGCAATCACCTTCTTCATTTATTTGTGCATCCATTACAAACTTTGGGATGAAGAGATTGATTGTTCCAACCTTCCCTTTTCAGGTCAGTTGGACATCTACTTGGTCAAGTGGAGGCATCCTTAGCATGACTTTGTCATGTGTGTGCAACCCCTTGTTTTAGTTTAAGAGCCTGGTTTGTGAATTTCCTTCAAATATAATGTGCTTATCTTTTATTATTTCAGAGTGATTTTCGGCCCAGAACTTGTAATGCTTGGACCAGATGAACAATTCACACAGCTCAGCTTGTCTGGTGGTAAACCTAAAAAACAAAATGTAATCAAATCATTGTGCCTGCTCCTGGGACCTGATTTTTGTACTGACATTATTACTGTAGAAACAGCTGATCACGCCAGATTGTCACTTCAGCTATCATACAACTGGCATTTTGACATCAAAAGTAAAGCTGACCAAACAGAGGCTGCTAAGATTTTCAGTGTTCCAGATTTTGTTGGTGATGCCTGCAAGGCCATAGCTTCTCGAGTCAGAGGGGCAGTCGCTCAAGTCCAGTTCGATGATTTCCACAAGGTAAGAATAGTTTTGTTACAGTTATAAGTATTTTTATATCCAATTTTGTACCTTTTAGTGCATAAATCTAAACAAAGTTCAATGAGGATTAAACTTCTATGCAGTGTTAGTAATCTTTAAAATTGTATGTGTTCAGTTTTGTCCTTTGAGAAATGAAAATGCAAAAATATTGTGATTTATGAGACTGGAAAAATGTGAGAAAACAGTTATTACATGTATGTTGACTTCTTGTTTAATACTGAAGATAATAAAATGTGGAATAAGTGTATGAGAGACACAACATACATACATGACATAAATCAAAAGCAATTTAAAAATGGACAATGGAAAACAGTTGAAGCTTTGTTTATGAATAAAAAAATACCAGCAAATGACGAGTTTTGTTTTAATAAATGACGATTATTATGTTTTAGTGTTATAAGCTGCAAAATGTAACTAACCATACTGATTTAGTAATAATAATCAATGCCCATTTTTTAACAGAATTCGGCCAGAATCATCAGATCATCTGTCTTTGGTTTTGATGAGAAGGACAAAGTAAGAGATATGTTCAAGTTCTCACAAAACAACCTGGTTTTCACCAGCATTGACATCCAGTCTGTGGAACCAGTAGACCAGAGAACCAGGGACGCCCTTCAGAAATCTGTACAGCTTGCCATTGAAATCACCACCAACTCACAAGAGGCTGCTGCCAGGTAGGTAGAGTTATGTCCCTTTGAAAATATAATAAAAATGTGATGGAAAAGATATTTGTATTATACTGCCTAAAAAGATGTGATTTCAAAAGATGACAGATGACTCCATAATTTTATATTCAACAGATGCACAATGTTTCAAATGGATTATCAATAAAAGGGTTACATTTTAAAGATGGAAGACAGAAATTTAAAAGGACAAACATTTATAAGCATTAACAAATTTTCCTTTGCTAAGAGAGTTTGAACCATTGAAGAGGCCTTGGTAAACATTGGTTGGTTTAATGCACCTTATATGTATTTACTATGATTGATCAATAATTCTACCATATAGACCCTGGCTGTAGGTAATTTTTCTGTCTCTTCTGTTGAAATATTCATTAAGGCTTTAGTATCTGAGTTATAAATAAAACACTATTTTTGCCCCAAAATTGTAAATTTTCAGTCTTTCATACCCAACTTCTACCATTTCAGACATGAAGCAGAAAGATTGGAACAAGAAGCTAAGGGCAGACTTGAGAGACAGAAAATCACAGATGAGGCCGAGGCCGAGAAAGCCAGAAAAGAGCTGTTGGAGCTGCAGGCAAACAGTGCAGCTGTAGAGAGCACAGGTCAGGCCAAGGCAGAGGCACAATCTAGGGCAGAGGCTGCCAGAATTGAGGGCCAGGCAGCAGTAGACCAGGCCAAACTGAAATCTCAAGCCATGAAAATTGAAGCTGTAAGTGATTCTCTGGTCTTTATCCAGTGTGTGAAACTAAATTTTTTAGTACCAAAGCCCGGAGTGAAAATTTAAAATAATATTATAAAGTTTCCAAATTCTTCATAGCTCTTCTGAATTTTACAAAGCCATGGGCTTTAGGTCTACAAGGAATTTTGCACACTTCAGTAATCAGTAAGATATTGAGTAAGATTTTAAAGAAGAATTTGATAAATTGTACAAAAGACTTTTTGGATACCTCTATCATGAAAATGATGACAGCTAACATATTTGAAAACATTATTTCTAAGAGACAAAAGAGCATTCTTTTGGATCAATAATCAGAACTTTTGACTGGCTTCATCATTTAAAATGATAATATCTTAAATTTATCAATTATTCTTGAAAAATAAACCAATTTGACTGTTGAATTGCACTTTCCTGCAACTTGAAGACAGTTACATTATTTTTTTTATTGTAACAACCTATCTTGTCACTTTATATTAAAAATGCACTTTGTTTGAAATTGAACACTAGCACATTTTTACAAATGTTGTCAAAAAATAGGAAATTTTCTACCAAAATGTGAGTGTAACCCACTTCTCTGACTTGTAGCAATGCCATAAAGCATGAGCCGAGCTCTGTTTTTTTATATCTTTGATTTGAAAGCCTTTTGTTAAAGTATATAGGAGTGAATTTGATTTAAAGAACCTGCCTTAGACATAAAACAATGTTAGATTTCAAGTATTTTGATGTTTTTTAAAAATTTAGAAAATTGCCAATTTCACCCCTAGCGATGCCGGGTAATGGTTGTTAAGATTTTGCAATATTTCCATCTATTTTGAAGGCAAAGGTATTACCCTTTGAATATTTAGTGTTCAATTTTTATACGACTGCAAATTTTTGCGATCGTATTATGTTATGGCGATGTCGTTGTCGTCGTTGTCGGCGTCGTTGTCGTTGTCGTCGTCTGTAGACACTTTGGTTTCCGTGCGATAACTTTAGTTGTAGTTAACCAATTGTTATAAAATTTTGATATGATGTTTATAACCACTAAAGGAAGGTTGGTATTGCATTTGGGGTTTCTGGCCCCTACCGTTTTAGAAAAAAGGGCCAAAAGGGGCTAAAACCGGTGTATTGACAAAACGTCTGTAGAATGTTTATTTTTCATCCGATTTTGATCATTCTTTTTTTTATTGTACTCCTCAATAAATTCTGTCAACAAAATGTAACAACACCTTTGATGTATCTTGTACCGTTACATTGCTATAAGGGGTCAAAAAGGGGCCACACCCAAAAAATTGACTTTTTTATTTGTGGTCCGATTTTCAAAATCTTTTTTCATTGGAATCCTTGTAAAAATCCCTGCCTGCGTTTTTCAATCAGATTTGCAATATCTCATACCGTTTTCGAGAAATAAGGGGTCAAAGGGGTCAAAAACGCCATTTATAAAAGTTTGTCCAGGCAAATAGTTTTTTACCAATATTAAGTTGTAGTGGGCCAGCCAATTGTTATGAAGTTTTAATATGATGATAATATCCAATAAAGAAATGTTGGTTTTGTATTTGGGGTTTGTGGCCCCTACTGTTTTAGAAAAAAAGGGCCAAAGGGGCCAAAACGGGTGTATTGACAAAACTGTTGTAGAATGTTCATTATTCATTCTATTTTGAAAATTCTTTTTTTGTTGAAGTGCTCATAAAATTCTGTCTACTAAATCTGTCAATGATTTTGACATTTATTTCACCATTACATTGCTACAGGGGGCTAAAGACAGGCCACGCCCATAAAATAAACTTTTTTATTTTTGGTCCGATTTTCAAAATCTTTTTTTTCATTGAAATCCTAAGTGAAAATCCCTGGCTGCGTTATTCAATCAGATGTGCAATATCTCTTATCGTTTTCGAGAAATTAGGGGTCAAAGGGGCCAAAAATACAAATTTTAAAAGTTTGTCAAGGCAAATTGTTTTATACTTAAAATTAAGTTGTAGCTATTACATGTATATAAATAAGGCTTTTTGTATTAGATGTTGATGTAAAAATATATGTGTCAAAAATGCATTTTTAAGTCCACCACAGGATGCATGTGTCAAAAAGCTTTGTAAGTCCACCATGGGCTTCATGTGACCAAAGCAATTGACTATCCATATTAGGCCTCCAACGTACAGGGTTAAACTTGTTGCGGTCGTATCATGCTGCGCTCGGCGTAGCTTTTTATTGATAATTTGAAGATAAATTGACTAAAAGAAACTTTGAAATACATGAGGTTTTGTAATTATTCAAGCTGATTTTGTAAAGAAAGTCATGAATATTGATGAACCCTGTAGGTCGGCCATCTTGAATTTTCCGGAAAAATATTTTGCCAAAATAAGTCTTTCATAATGGTCTTTTAGTTAAACCATCCCTTAAGAGGCTGTCCATATAGAAATCAGGCAAAAGCCTACAGAATCTGGCACATGAATAATTTTATCCCAGCAAATTTATTGTTTTAATGTATTGTTGGACTCATGTAAAACAAAAATCACCAAGATTCGTTTGAAAGCAACATGGATGACATGTGATTCAGCCTAAAAGTTCATGAACAAAGCAACCAAATTTTGCAAATATGCAAGAGTTATCTCCCTTTTTCAGCATATTTTCAATGCATTCTATATAAATTATTTCTAAGTTATCACTTCAATAATCCAAAAATCTGCAGTTGTTTTGGGGAATGGATAAAAACCTGATGTGAAATCAGTAAAAAATATTGAAAAACAAAATTTGTCATGTGCCAGCTATTGCCTGGGTTTTGCTTGGACAGCCTCTTTATAAAAGTTGATATGAAAATATTGGTTTGGAACAAAATTGCATGGTTTTCTCACAGATTGGCTCTTAAAAGAAACAAAGCAAAGGAACAGTAGTACAAGCTACAAACTTGGATGACTTTCTTATTAATTTATTTTGATGAAGAGGCTTATTAACTCTAAACTACTGAATTTTTGGCTGGATTTCATGGAGTGAAAAATCCGGGTTATAAAATGGTGAATTAAGCAGAGGCACCAAAGGGGCATTCGAGTGTCAAAAGTCCGAAAAGGCAACGACAAAACCGGTAAACATGAACAAGAACAGCACAAGGAAACACAAAACATAAAAACAACCGAACAGAAATCAACAACGCAAACTCAAGTCGTAACAAGAGTGAACTCGGGTGCTCTGGAAGAGTTAGCGGTTCCTGCCTGCTATAGCACACCCGCCGCGCTGCCAATTTCCAATTCAGTGTGTCAAATCCGGTAAAGGAAGACAAAACAAAACCCTATGACAAACCAACATCTGCACTCATCTGAGAGATAGAAATCCCATATTTATCTATGAGTACATGGTGTCTACCGTAAAATTTCTTGAGTGAAGACAGCAACCGAGGAGCAACATAACCCTGTGTTAGCAATTTCTGTGTCAAACGTGACGCTCTGCCAAGGTAATCGATGTAATTCCCACAAGCTCTGGAGTAACGAATCAATTGTGATACGTAAACTCCATAAGCTGGAGCGGACGGAATGTTGCTACACACGAAGGGAAAGTTGACAATTGGGAAGTTGCAGTCATCACGTTTGTCATAGAGCTTTGTTGATAGTTTTCCTTGAGAGTCTATTTCGAGATGTAGATCTAAATATGAAGCAGACTTCCTAGAATCCGTTGTGTCCTTTATCTCAAGTTCCGGGGGATATATGAGATGGAGAAAGTCACCAAATAGAGAATTGTTCAGTGAAAGGACATCATCAATATAACGGAATGTGAGGTTAAAAGAGAGAGCTAGTCTACGATCTTTTTTGTCTAGAAGAGATTGTAAGAAGTCTGCTTCATATGAATGAAGAAACAAATCAGCAAGCAAAGGTGCACAATTGGTGCCCATTGGAATCCCTATTGAATGTCGGAGGGATGGACGGCATGCTGGCGGGCAGGGAAAACTTTTCGTAACAGTTTTCTCAGCAACTACT
This sequence comes from Arcuatula senhousia, assembly GCA_963971305.1. Lineage (NCBI taxonomy): Eukaryota > Metazoa > Mollusca > Bivalvia > Mytilida > Mytilidae > Arcuatula > Arcuatula senhousia. Next base: position 37,001,554 of record OZ020308.1, read on the forward strand.
TATCAGAGCCACTTGATATTTGGTATACAGCATTAGGGTGGGGTCCCATAATGTGGGATTCAATTTCAGGTCTGTCACTCACCTACTCCTGTTTAAGGAAATCAAGCCATTATTGACAGATTTTTTTTTTACTTCATTGCAGGAATCAGAGCTTGAAAGACTCACACAAGCTAGAGAAGCAGAACTCAAATTCGTCAGAGAACAAAACGATATGGAATTGTCCAAATCAAGAGAAATGTCTGAAATCGAGACCACAAAGTTCAAGAACATGGTGGATGCCATCGGCGCCAACACTTTGGCCACAATGGCCGCTGCTGGACCGGACCAGCAGGTTAGGATGTTACAGTCCCTTGGACTGAAATCTACACTGATCACAGACGGCAGCACTCCCATCAATCTTTTCAACACGGCCAACGGTTTGGTTGGAGGTATGATGCCCGCCAAGAGAAGTCGAAGGTCGCAAGAGGATGATGAAGATGATGATTAGATCCAGAATCAAGAACAATATCAATTTTGTGGTGTAGTGTTATCATTTTCATAGAACTTTTCACACTTTTGATGGATCAAATACATAGACTTTTGTATATATTGACCATATCCTTGTTAAATCATTACACTGTTGACTTTTAAATATTTTTTGTGATACAATCTTTTTTTTTGTTACTTTTTATACACAAACTTCATGTTGAGTTATTTTCTGTTATTTAACATGTTTGATAGCTGTCAGAGATACTTGCTGTAATATTTGCTTGGTGAAGAAGTGTGTGAATGGCGAAAAAAAAGATAACTTAAATATGCTAACTTTTATTTTTGTTTTGTACATTGTATTAGCAAAAAAAGGTGTTTTTTGAGATTTGTGTTTTGAAAGAGAAAAGAAAATGTAAATATTTTATATCTGTTTTGAAAAACCTTGTTATAAACTCCGAGCTAACAGTGCTATTTTATTAAGAAAAATGTTTTTTTGTCTTTTCTGATAATATTATGACACAATCATACATGTTCAGAAAGACATGTGTGGTTACTCTTCTTGTGTTAAATCACAAAATGTAAAACTTGTGCAATATGAAGAGAAAATTGTACAACTTTTGACATTGTTTTATATTGTTGTACAGGTTGAAAAAATTGTTTTATTTAGACATAATTTTTATAGAAACATTTAATGATCAATAAGCATACATGTACATGGCATAAAATTTCAACTTATTAATCCCTGTATGTTAGTATTTATTGTTTATTAATGTTTAAAAGTTTTGTAGAAAATAATAAAAAGTAAAATAACTTACTTTTAGCTTTTGTGTAACCAAATGGCATAGAATTGTATTTCTTCCATAAATGACTCTTTCAGTGTGAGATGACCAGGTTCAGATGTGAGCACATGCAGCGAGCTCACACTGGTCAATTAACCAATGATAATCGCCATTACTGATATTGATCGATGATGTCGACCAATGAAATGCAATGTTATTTAAAACTTCGGTTTTGAGAATGAAGCCACCTAAGATTTCAGAAAATTAAAAAAGAATTTTTACTGAAGAAAAAGGTACTAACACTCCTTCTTGGAAAACCGGCAATCATGATCTTTCACTCGTAATAGAATTTTTGGGGTCTTTTGGCTGTCTGTTGCGCTCCAGTCCCTAAAAGACTGAAAAATTCTATCACTCGTGAAAGATCAGCCGGTCTTTTCAAGAACTTATGTAAGAACCTATAATTCAATGACAATGTCTATGAAAATACGACGTTTACCTTGGTACCCCTTGATAAGCTTGAAAGCTTGAGCAGTGGTCATCTCTAGGTATTTGTCACCATAGCTGCAGTTCCAGTGGCGGATTCAGAGGGGGCGATGGGGGCATTTGCCCCCCACCTGTAATTGAGAAATTTTAATATTTTCTGTATAAAATTGATCAAGAAACTTAAATTTTTCATAAAAATCAGACATTATTAGCAATTACCCCCCCTTTCACGGAACTCTGGATCCGCCCCTGGGTTCCATGGCTCATAATGGTCCTTTTTGAAACTTTCTGATTTGATGGATTCTATGGTCCCCAAAAATAAAAAGATACCAAAAGAACCATTTGAGCTACTGATAGCAGCTATGTCATCCATTACCTGTGTGGAAATCATTGTTTAAGGAATTCAGTTAAAAGTTGTGTTAGAAGCAGAAGTACCAATGGGGTATCTGAATGTCAAAAGTCCAAAAGGGCAGAGACAAAACAAGTAAACACCAACAAGACCCAGACAAAAACAGTTAAAAAATGTTAAACATGGAAACACAGTATAACTGAATATCAATCAACAATGCGAACTCCAGTCGAAACAAGAGTGAACTCAGGTGCTATGGAAGACTAAGCAGTTCCTGCTTGCTATAGCACACCTGTCATTATGCCATACATGGTATTGATTTTTTTTTCCGGGGGGGGGGGGGCTTTTTTATGCCCCATCTACAAAAGTAGAAAGGCATATAGTAAATCCCATATTTCCTGACAAGTGCCACATCAACAATATTGGTATGGTATGTGCACCTAGTGATGCTAAGCACAATACATGCTTCGGATGTGGGCTGTGACCTATATTTTCCGCATGAATGACCACTTATAGAAGAATGGTTAAAGTCCATTTCTTCTTACTGACAAGTGCCATAGCAACCATATTGGTATTGTAGGTGCACCTTGTGATGCTTAGCACAATGCATACTTCGGATGCTGGATGTAACCTATTTTTTTCCACATGAATGGCCTCTTAAAGAAGAGTAGTTAAAGTCCATTCCCGCTTACTGACATGTGCCACATCTACTATATTGGTATGGTAGGTTCACCTAGTGATGCTAAGCACAATGTATGCTTCGGATGCTGGCATTGACGTATTTTTCTGCATGAATGACCACTTATAGAAGAATGGATAAATTAAAGTCCATTCCTTCTGACTGACAATGTTCCTTCTGACTAACAAGTGCATGTCGATGCTAAAAGATAAATGTTGTGAGATGGAGCATTATGTCTTTTGGACATATCATGTTTCATTTAGACATAAGGGGCCCAAAAAGGGACAAAAAATGATTTTTTGTCTCGCCTGCAAGGAAAACTCGCGGAATGCGAGACATAGGTATTACTTTCCGGCGGCGGCGGCGGCGCTTAAACTTTTTGTAAGACTTTTATTGACGATGAATTGTTTGAAAAGTATAATAGTTAGGCATCTGATATTTGGTATACAGACAGTTGAGGTTAGGTTCCTACCCTTTTTTAGCTCACTGAAGGGTCAGGTGAACTATTGTCATCACTTGGCGTCCGTCGTCCGTAAACTTTTTAAAACGTTAACTCCTCTGACACCATAAGTCCAATTGCAACCAAACTTGGTATGGTTGTTCATTAGCATTTGGTGCTTAGAACTGATGTGGGGATTTTTGATTCGTCGTTAAACATGGCCGCCATGGCTAAAAATAGAACATAGGGGTAAAATGCAGTTTTTTAGCTCACCTGACCCGAAGGGTCATGTGAGCTATTGTCATCACTTGGCGTCCGTCGTCCGTAAACTTTTTAAAACGTTAACTCCTCTGACACCATAAGTCCAATTGCAACCAAACTTGGTATGGTTGTTCATTAGCATTCGGTGCTTAAAACTGATGTGGGGATTTTTGATTCGTCGTAAAACATGGCCGCCATGGCTAAAAATAGAACATAGGGGTAAAATGCAGTTTTTTGCAAATAACTCAAAAACGGCTACAGATATCAAAATTCTGGCAAGGGTGAAAGTGATCAGCACCTCAAGATCTACCGACCTTGAAATTTTGAAGAAAATCCAACGACCCATGTAGGAGTTATTGCCCTTTTTAGATCACCTGACCCGAAGGGTCATGTGAGCTATTGTCATCACTTGGCGTCCGTCGTCCGTAAACTTTTTAAAACATTAACTCCTCTGACACCATAAGTTCAATTGCAACCAAACTTGGTATGGTTGTTCATTAGCATTCGGTGCTTAGAACTGATGTGGGGATTTTTGATTCGTTGTAAAACATGGCCGCCATGGCTAAAAATAGAACATAGGGGTAAAATGCAGTTTTTTGCAAATAACTCAAAAACGGTTTCAGATATCAAAATTCTTGCAAGGGTGAAAGTGATCAGCACCTCAAGATCTACCGACCCTGAAATTTTGAAGAAAATCCAACGACCCATGTAGGAGTTATTGCCCTTTTTGTGGATTTTTTGCAAATTTTGCACCTGTTTAGCTCAATATCTTGAAAACTATACTAGATATTTGAAAAATTTGAATTGCATATTGTTAAGCACATCAAGATCTACAAAATATGTAACAGGGTCAACGTTGTAGGACCTTTCCTTTTAGGAGTTATTGCCCTTAGAACGTCAAAATTTAGCATTTTAACAGCATTTCCTCATAACATTGAAAACGTTAACTCCTCTGACACTTTAAGTCCAAATGGAACCAAACTTGGTATAGTTGTTTATTAGCATTAGGTGTATAGAACTGATGTGGGGATTTTTGATTGGTCGTCAAACCTGGCCGCTGTGGCTAAAAATAGAACATAGAGGTAAATGGCAGTTTTTTGCAAATAACTCTACAACGGTGACAGATTTCAAAATTTTAATTGGGAGCAAAAGTGATCAGCACCTCAAGATCTACCAGCTCTGAAATTTTGAAGAAAATCCAACAACCTATGTAGGAGTTATTGCCCTTGTTGTGGATTTTTAGCTCACCTGGCCAAAGGCCATGTGAGCTATTGCCATCACTTGGCGTCCGTCGTCGTCGTCGTCGTCCGTCGTCGTCGTTAACTTTTCTTCAAACTTCTTCTCCTCTGAAACGGCTGCACAGATTCAAACCAAATTTGGTCTGGTGGTACTTTAGGGTATCCCCCACAGAACTGATGTGGGGATTTTTGATTCGTCAAAAAATATGGCCACCGTTGCTAAAAATAGACCAGGGGGGTCAGACTACTGTTTTTGGCTTGTAAATCAAAAAGTATAAGAGATAGATGAAATCTGATGCCACGCTACTGCTTCAGCATCAAAAGTTCTACAAAACTCTCCATTGAGTCGAAGTTGTCAGATGACCCCTAATGGGAGTTACAGCCCCTTAAAGGTGAAAAATAGCATTTTTTCATGTTTTTGGCCTATGAAATGAAAACTATTGCAGATAGAGAGAAGCTGTTGCTTGCTTAAATGTTCAGCTCATTTAGCTCTACAAAAGTCTCCATATAGTCAAAGTTGTCAGATGACCCCTTATAGGGGTTATGGCCCCTTAAAGGCAAAAAATAGTGTTTTTGGCCTATAGAATGAAAACTATTGCAGATAGAGAAAAGCTGTTGCTTGCTTAGATGTTCAGCTCGTTTAGCTCTACACAAGCCTCCATAGGGTCGAAGTTGTTAGATTACCCCTTATAGGGGTTAGCGCCCCTTAAAGGCAAAAAATAGTGTTTTTGGCCTATAGAATGAAAACTATTGCAGATAGAGAAAAGCTGTTGCTTGCTTAAATGTTCAGCTCATTTAGCTCTACAAAAGTCTCCATAGGGTCGAAGTTGTCAGATGACCCCTTATAGGGGTTACGGCCCCTTAAAGACAAAAAATAGTGTTTTTGGCCTATAAAATGAAAACTATTGCAGATAGAGAAAAGCTGTTGCTTGCTTAAATGTTCAGCTCATTTAGCTCTACAAAAGTTTCCATAGGGTCAAAGTTGCCAGATGACCCCTTATAGTGGTTACGGCCCCTTAAAGGCAAAAAATAGTGTTTTTGGCCTAAAGAAAGAAAACTTTTGCAGATAGAGAAAAGATGTTGCTTGCTTAAATGTTTAGCTTAATTAGCTCTACAAAAGTCTTTTTAGGGTCGAAGTTGTCAGATGACCCCTTTATCAGATGACCCCTTTAAGGGGTTATGGCCCTTTAAAGGTGAAAAATTGTGTTTTTTTTGCTTTGGAATGAAAACTATTGCAGATAGAGAAAAGCTTTTTATTGCTTAAACATTCAGCTCATTTAGCTATACAAAAGTCTTCAAAGGGTTGACATTAAGACCAGGTGAGCGATTCAGGCTCCTGGGAGCCTCTTGTTTGCAAATTTTGCACCTGTTTAGCTCAATATCTTGAAAACTATACTAGATATTTGAGAGATTTAAATTGCATATTGTTAAGCACATCAAGATCTACAAAATATGTAACAGGGTCAACGTTGTAGGACCTTTCCTTTTAAGAGTTATTGCCCTTAGAACGTCAAAATTTAGCATTTTAACAGCATTTCCTCATTACATTGAAAACGTTAACTCCTCTGACACTTTAAGTCCAAATGGAACCAAACTTGGTATAGTTGTTTATTAGCATTAGGTGTATAGATCTGATGTGGGGATTTTTGATTGGTCGTAAAACATGGCCGCTGTGGCTAAAAATAGAACATAGGAGTAAAATGCAGTTTTTTGCAAATAACTCTAAAACGGTGACAGATTTCAAAATTTCGATTGGGAACAAAAGTGCTCAGCACCTTAAGATCTACCAGCTCTGAAATTTTGAAGAAAAACCAACAACCCATGTAGGAGTTATTGCCCTTTTTGTGGATTTTCTGCAAATTTTGCACCTGTTTAGCTCAATATCTTGAAAACTATACTAGATATTTGAAAAATTTAAATTGCATATTGTTAAGCACATCAAGATCTACAAAATATGTAGTAGGGTCAACGTTGTAGGACCTTTCCTTTGAGGAGTTATTGCCCTTAGAACGACAAAATTTAGCAGTATAACAGCATTTCCTCATTACATTGAAAACGTTAACTCCTCGAACACTTTTAGTCAAAATGGAACCAAACTTGGTATAGTTGTTTATTAGCATTAGATGTATAGAACTAATGTGCAGATTTTTGATTGGTCGTAAAACATGGCCGCTGTGGCTAAAAATAGAACATAGGGGTAAATTGCAGTTTTTTGCAAATAACTCTAAAACGGTGACAGATTTCAAAATTTTGATTGGAAACAAAAGTGATCAGCACTTCAAGAACTACCAGCTCTGAAATTTTGAAGAAAATCCAACAACCCATGTAGGAGTTATTGCCCTTTTTGTTGATTTTTTGCAAATTTTGCACCTGTTAAGCTCAATATCTTGACAACTATACAAGATATTTGAGAAATTTAAATTGCATATTGTTAAGCGCATCAAGATCTACAAAATATGTAACAGAGTCAACGTTGTAGGACCTGTCCTTTGAGGAGTTATTGCCCTTGGAACTTCTAAATTGAGCATTTTAACTGCATTTCCTCATTATATTGAAAATGTTAACTCCTCTGACACTTTAAGTCCAATCAGAACCAAACTTGGTATTATTGTTTATTATTATTAGGCGTATAAAACTATTGTGGGGATTTTTGATTGGTTTTAAAACATGGCCGCTGTGGCTAGAAATAGAACATTAGGTTAAACTGCATTTTTTGCAAATAACTCAAAAAGTGTGACAGATTTTTAGATTTTGATTGAGAACAAAAGTGATCAGCACCTTAATATCCACCATATTGTCAGATGACCCCCTTATTAATCTTATGACCCTTTCAACGTCAAATAGATTTTGCCTAATAACCTTTACTTCAGGCACTTATGTCAGGTGAGCGATTCAGGCTCCTGGGAGCCTCTTGTTGTGGATTTTTTGCAAATTTTGCACCTGTTTAGCTCAATATCTTGAAAACTATACAAGATATTTGAGAAATTTAGATTGCATATTGTTAATCGCATCAAGCTCTACAAAAAATGTAAAAGAGTCAATGTTGTAGGACCTTGCCTTTGAGGAGTTATTGCCCTTAGAAAGTCCAAATTGAGCATTTTAAAAGCATTTCCTCGTTACCTCCTCTGACACTTTAAGTCCAAATGGAACCAAACTTGGTATTGTTGTTTATTAGCATTAGGTGTATAGAACTGATGTGGGCATTTTAATAATAGGGTAAATATTGTAGGACCTTTCCTTTTAGGAGTTATTGCCCTTAGAACGTCAACATTTAGCATTTTAACAGCATTTCCTCATTACATTGAAAACGTTAACTCCTCTGACGCTTTAAGTCCAATTGAAACCAAACTTGGTATAGTTGTTTATTAGCATTAGGTGTATAGAACTGATGTGGGGATTTTTGATTGGTCGTAAAACATGGCCGCTGTAGCTAAAAATAGAACATAGGGGTAAATGGCAGTTTTTTTGCAAATAACTCAAAAAATGGTGACAGATTTTAAAATTTTGATTGGGAACAAAAGTGATCAGCACCACAAGATCTACTAGCTCTGAAATTTTGAAGAAAATCCAACAACCCATGTATGAGTTATTGCCCTTTTTGTGGATTTTTTTTGCAGATTTTGCACCTGTTTAGCTCAATATCTTGAAAACTATACAAGATATTTGAGAAATTTAGATTGCATATTGTTAATCGCATCAAGCTCTACAAAAATGTAATAGAATCAACGTTGTAGGACCTTGCCTTTGAGGAGTTATTGCCCTTAGAAAGTCCAAATTGAGCATTTTAAAAGCATTTCCTCGTTAACTCCTCTGACACTTTAAGTCCAAATGGAACCAAACTTGGTATTGTTGTTTATTAGCATTAGGTGTATAGAACTGATGTGGGCATTTTTGATTGGTTGTAAACAATGGCCGCTGTGGCTAAAAATAGAACATTAGGTTAAACTGCATTTTTTTGCTAATAACTCAAAAAGGGTGACAGATTTTTAGATTTTGATTGAGAACAAAAGTGATCAGCACCTTAATATCCACCATATTGTCAGATGACCCCCTTCTTAATCTTATGACCCTTTCAACGTCAAATAGATTTTGCCTAATAACCTTTACTTCAGGCACATATGTCAGGTGAGCGATTCAGGCTCCTGGGAGCCTCTTGTTTGCAAATAACTCAAAAATGGCTACAGATATCAAAATTCTTGCTGGTTAAAAGTGATCAGTACCTCAAGGTCTACCTACCCTGACATTTGGAAGAAAATCCAACAACCCATGTAGGAGTTATTGTCCTTTTTGTAGATTTTTGCAAATGTTGCACCTGTTTAGCTCAATAACTATATTAGATATTTGAGAAATTTAAATTGCATGTTGTTAAGCACATCAAGATCTACAAAATATGTAAAAGGGTCAACGTTGTAGGACCTTTCCTTTTAGGAGTTATTGCCCTTAGAACGTCGAAATTTAGCATTTTAACAGCATTTTCTCATTACATTGAAAACGTTAACTCCTCTGACATTTTAAGTCCAATTGAAACTAAACTTGTTATAGTTGTTTATTAGCATTAAGTGCTTAGAACTGATGTGGGGATTTTTGATTGGTCCTAAAACATGACCGCTATGGCTAAAAATTGAACATACGGGTAAATGGCAGTTTTTTGCATATAATTCAAAAACGGTGACAGATTTTACAATTTTGATTGGAACAAAAGTGATCAGCACTTTAAGGTCTACCAGCTCTGAAATTTTGAAGAAAATTAAAGAACCCATGTAGGAGTTATTGCCCTTTTTGTGGATTTTTTTGCAATTTTTGCACCTGTATAGCTCAATATCTTGAAAACTATAAAAGATATTTGAGAAATTTAAATTGCATATTGGTAAGCACACTAAGATCTACAAAATATGTTGAAGGGTCAACATTGTAGGACCTTTCCTTTGAGGAGTTATTGCCCTTAGAACGTCAAAATTGAGCATTTTCATAACATTTCCTCATTACATTGAAAACTTTAACTCCTCTGACACTTTAAGTCCAATTAGAACCAAACTTGGTATTATTATTTATTAGCATTAGGTGTATAGAACTGATGTGGGGATTTTCGATTGGTTGTAAAACATGGCGGCTGTGGCTAAATATAGAACATTGAGTTAAACAGTATTTTGTGCTAATAACTCAAAAAGGGTGACAAAATTTAAAATTTTGATTGAGAACAAAAGTGATCAGCTGCTTAAGATCCACCATATTGTCAGATGACCCCCTTATATAACTTATGACCCTTTCAATGTCAAATAGATTTTGCCTAATAACCTTTACTTCAGGCACATATGTCAGGTGAGCGATTCAGGCTCCTGGGAGCCTCTTGTTTATTTGTGGTCCGATTTTCAAAATCTTTTTTTCATTGGAATCCTTGTGAAAATCCCTGCCTGCATTTTTCAATCAGATTTGCAATATCTCTTACTGTTTTTTGAGATATAAGGGGTCAAAGGGGCAAAAAACGCCATTTTTTAAAAGTTGGTCAAGGCCAAGAAATTTAGTTGTAGTGGGCCAGCCAATTGTTATGAAGTTAAAATATGATGATTATATACACTTAAGGAAGCTTTTTATTGCAATTGGGGTTTGTGGTCCTAACCTTTTTTAAACAAGAGGCTCCCAGGAGCCTGAATCGCTCACCTGGTCTTAATGTCAACCCTTTGAAGACTTTTGTATAGCTAAATGAGCTGAATGTTTAAGCAATAAAAAGCTTTTCTCTATCAGCAATAGTTTTCATTCCAAAGCAAAAAAACACTATTTTTCACCTTTAAAGGGCCATAACCCCTTAAAGGGGTCATTTGACAACTTCGACCTTAAAAAGACTTTTGTAGAGCTAATTAGCCTGAACATTTAAGCAAGCAACATCTTTTCTCTATCTGCAATAGTTTTCATTCTATAGGCCAAAAACTCTATTTTTTGCCTTTAAGGGGCCATAACCCCTATAAAAGGTCATCTGACAACTTTGACCCTATGGAGACTTTTGTAGAGCTAAATGAGCTGAACATTTAAGCAAGCAACAGCTTCTCTCTATCTGCAATAGTTTTCATTCCATAGGCCAAAACATGTTATTTTTCACCTTTAAGGGGCTGTAACTCCCATAAGGGGTCATCTGACAACTTCGACTCAATGGAGACAATTTTGTAGAGCTTTTGATGCTGAAGCAGTAGCGTGGCATCAGATTTCATCTATCTCTTATACTTTTTGATTTACAAGCCAAAAACAGTAGTCTGACCCCCCTGGTCTATTTTTAGCAACGGCGGCCATGTTTTTTGACGAATCAAAAATCCCCACATCAGTTCTGTGGGGGATACCCTAAAGTACCACCAGACCAAATTTGGTTTGAATCTGTGCAGCCGTTTCAGAGGAGAAGAAGTTTGAAGAAAAGTTAACGACGACGACGACGACGGACGACGACGACGACGGACGACGACGACGGACGCCAAGTGATGGCAATAGCTCACATGGCCTTTGGCCAGGTGAGCTAAAAAAGGGGCCAAAAGGGGCGCAATCGTGTCAAAAATGTCAATGAATATAGAAATAAGATTTTTTCTATTAAATGTTATTGTAAATATATATGTGTCAAATATGCATTTTTAAGTCCACCATAGGATGCATGTGTAAAAAAGCTTTGTAAGTCCACCTTAGGCTGCATGTGACCAAAGCAATAGACTATCCATATTGGGCCTCAAATGTACAGGGTTCAACTTGTTGTGGTCGTATCATGCTGCGCTCGGCGTAGCTTTTTATTGTTCCATAATTTCATGACTTGTCCATGACTTTTCAAGGACTTTTTAACCGTTTTCCATGACCCGTTTTTAACAATTATCATAGCGCTTTTAAACATATGCATGAACAATGTAAATTTTGATCTTAAAAGTGTAATTTTTTTTAGGGTGCAAGGTTCTCAAGAATGACTTAAACGGTCATAATAGAAATCTGACATGTTTTGTTTATTATTATACATTTCTTGCGGCAGAAATTCCATGAATTGTTTTTTTATGACCTGGCCTAAATTTACAAATTCCATGGCTTTTCAAGGCCTGGAATTGAAATTCTCAAATTCCGTAACTTTTCCAGGATTCCAGTAAGAGTGGGAACCCTGCGGTTATGGTCTACGCAAATGTCACCTTGCCGTGTGACCTTGACCCCATTTTCACGCTCCATTTCAGACTGTAAACTTTTTTTTGTAAGATGTTGTGGACGATGAATTGCTGGAAAAGTATAATAGCTATAGGCATCTGACATTAGGTATACAGACAGTTGAGGTTATGGTCTACGCATCTGTTACCATGCCGCGTGACCCTGGCCCCATTTTCACGCTCTAATGACTCTGCGAACTTAGGTCTTTTTCATGCCAAAGACATTTGTTGAGGATGAAATTATAGTGTAATAGCTAGGTATCTGATATTGGGAATACAGACAGTTGAGGTAACGGTTTACGCAACTGTCACCATACCATGTGACCATGACCCCATTTTTACTCTCCAGTGACTCTGTGCATGGACAATGAATTGCTTGAAAAGTATAATGGCTAGACTTCTGATATTGGGTATACAGACACTTTTTGTGTTTATATCAAGAAATGAAAGCTTAGGTAGTTGGATTTAGTGATGGTGCCGGCAGGCGAGACATACTTGTAGTGGCCACAATTGTTTTTATTTCTCATAGGCGGATCCAGGGGGGGCCTGGGCCCCCCCTTTTGGCGGAAAAATTTGGTTGAATATTTAGAAAATCATTGAAGCGTGACCAAAGTGGGCCCCCTCTTTTCAGAATTTCTGTATCCGCCACTATAAATTCTGGTCCGATTTAAAAAGATTTCTTGCATGTTTAGTCTTGTCAAGTAGTCAATACAAAATGGAGGATTAATTGTTGCAACCTCACCTTTTTTATACGACCGCAATAAAATGCGGACGTATAATGGTATGATGCTGTCGTCGTCTGCGTTGTCTGTTAACTTAAGTGTACTTATACACGATAACTTGAGTTCTAGTTATCCTATTGCTATGAAATTTGACAGTGATATTCCTTACCATAAAAGGATGGATGAGATTGATTTTGGGGGTCCCCCTATTTTAGTTAAGAAATTAGGGGCCATAAAATGCTACTTTCTTGTTTGTTCCCACAATAACTTTTCTTCTGGTTTACCAAATGCTGTGAGATTTTGCAATAATGTTTCATACCATAAAAGGATGATCGGGATTTATTTTGTGGGTCCCCCTTATAATTCGTTTAGAAATTAGGGGCTCAAAAAGGGCAAAAAACTCAAATGTTTTATTTGTTCCCACAATACCTTTAATTTTGGTTGGCCAATTGCTATGAAATTTTACAATGATATGCCTTACCATTAAACTATATACTAGATTGATTTTGGGGGTCCCCATTATTTATTTAGAAATAAGGGGCCAAAAAAGGGCAAAAAATGTAACTTTATTTATTTCTGACTGATTTTGAATTTTTGTTGCAATTTAATTCTTGTCAATAAGTTGATACAAAATGGTTCGCACGCCCCTATTTTCATTTATGCAATTAGGGGCTAAAAGGGGCCAAAATCGAATCTTTCATTTGTTGTCTGATTTCATTTTTTTAAAATTCTTTTAAAGTAGTAACCTGCAAAAATAAGGATAAATTATATCCCCCTTATTTCAGTCAGGGGCCAAAAGGGGCTTTAATGAAAGGTAGCAGTAATCCTTGATTAGGGGCCAAAAGGTGTAATATTTTTGTAACTGTAATCAATTTTTAAGTTATGAAATTAGGGGCCAAAAAGGGCCAAAATCAAAACATTTTTTATTCATGTGAATTTACAAATTGAGAATAGGGCCAAAATTGAAACTTTTTTTTTATTTATTGTCCGAATTCTATTTCTTTTTTTTTGGTGTTGGTAACTATTTCTTGTCAAGTAGCTAATTTACAAATTAAGGAATAATTTTGCCATAAGGGGCCAACAGGGGCAAAAATAAAAGGTCGCAGATACCCTTAAAAAGGGGCCAACCGGGGTGACATTTTTGTAATTTTTATTTTTTTTTGGGGTCTGCTCTTGAAAAAAAAAGAATTCCTAGTGAAATGTGGTTGCAAAAGCAACCAAAGGCTGCATGTGTCAAAAACTTTGTCAGTCCACCATGGGCTGCATGTGTCCAGAGCAATTTACAATCCATATTGGGCTTAAAACCTACAGGGTTCAACATATTGCGTTTTTTTTTCATGCTGAGATCATGCTGCAGAGAGGGGAAGCTTTTTATGATTACATATACTAGCAATGCTGAAGTTCTATAAATGCATGATAAACGCATTTTGATCTCCGGAAATGAAAATCCTTATAAATTTATGAAAATATAATGGAAGTAAGAAAGAATTATTGTTTCTGGTGTTGGAAGAAGGTGAGACATACTTTATTGCTAACTCTTGTTGAGAATTAACAAGGTATTTCGAAGGTGCCAGCAGGCCAGCTATACTTAAATGTAGTATAACTCTTGTTTAAAGGCGGTTATTTGTTAGATGTCAGGTGAGTGAATCACCTGGATCAGGTTCCTGTGAGCCTCAAGTTTTGAATGAGGAAATTCTTTCTTCAGCTTCATGCCTTAAGCTTATAACAACATCACATGTAGCCTGTGAAGTTCACTTTAGAAGACCATGAGTCCATGATGAACAATATTTGCTGCAGTATTGTAGGGGTCAGGTCATTATTCCGACAACCCATTACTCCAACAGCCCATTATTCCGACAAACCATTTCTCCGACAACCCATAACTCCATTACTCCGAGAATGACATAAAGATATTAGTTTTATTTTAAACATGTCTTTGAAGAAAAATAATTAGTTTGAATTCCTGGAAGCATGTTCATAAGGGGATATCTGTGTGAACGGGAACTTAATCCAACAGAACAGCAACCGTAACGACAGATGGTTAATTCTAAAATCTATCAAACTGCTCATTCAGCTTCCCAAGTTCTGGCTAACGGAATAGACTAGTAACAAACTATCTATGACATTTGGCCTAATTGTCGATTAGAATGCTTTCTGTTTTGCTAAAAATCTGCTTATTTTTTCAAGGAATATCTTTAGGAAGAAGTTTAGGTTTATTATTTGACTTTATTATTGCATTTGGAATCTAATTTTTGATACCATTTTTTCTCATCAGTGATTGTTTACCCACCACACAAATTGGAGAGTTTTTAAGTAAAAACCAACAATTCATTATTAGTGTCCGTAAGTCTGTCCCCTGTGGTTTCTGCATGGTTACTTGAAAATGCTTCAAAGAAGTTAATATAATTTTCTACTGCAGTGATGTACAATATATGAATATGAAGACGAATAGACGATTAAGAGATGAGAAATAAGTGTACAAACACAAACAACATTAAATAAACGGCAATTTTAAAAGTCACATTTGGAAAACAGCCAGCCACTGCCCGCCGTATTGCATTGACCCAAGACTAAAACACAATGAGATTCAAACAAATCCCTAAATTATAATAATAATACTTTATTGTCATGTAAATCAATACAATATAAATTGAATATTTGACATATAAAATAAAAATAAAGTTATAAAAAAAACCAAAAAAAAAACCCAAAACATCGACAAAATCATTAATTGGTCTATGAGCCCCCTGTCCTCAGTTCTAATGACTGTTTAATGAAAGAACCTAGACTCTGAATTTGTCGATAATTTCTAGGGTTTAAAATTGTTGTAAGGGTTTCAGAATATGATTGTGACTTATTTGGATCATTTGTCAATATAGAGTTAATATTGTTTAGAGGGATATCGAAGTCAGAAAAGAGACTAGTTCTTAATTGTTTATTAAGTTCACAAGTGAAAAAGAAATGAACTTCGTCGTCTAAGTTATTATTATTACAAAACTTACAAATTCGTTGCTCTCGGGGAACCTTTTTATATCTACCAGTCTCTATTTCAAGAGAATTGTCTGATATACGAAATTTTGATATCAGTTTTCGACTGTCAAAATTATAGTAAGTTAGGAAAAATTCCTTTTCAAAATCACTTTTCAGCGATTTATATAAAAAGATTTTATTTTGGTTATTTAAATTTGAAACTTTTACATAGTTAAGATTTGTATAGTAATTTAGAGATTTATCTTTTACATACGATTTAATAGAAAGTATGTTGGTTTTGGTTGTACATGAAGATAATCTCTCACAATCTAAATCCATTTCGGCGATAATATCCTTAATGTAAGTTTCCCATGAATAAATATTTTCTGAATCTAATTCTTATTTAGTTCAAAGCTCTCTTTTAATAGAGGATTGATATCAGGCGTGTGAAGTCTTGCAATTATAAACGAAAGACCCATTTCTGAACAAAGAACAAAAACAGATAGTTGACAGGGACAAAAAAAAGCTTTGACAATGATTCTTGGCTTAGGACAGGCACATATAAAAAGTTTTATTTCCAGACAATAAATTATCTTGGTCAAAGGAAGATAACTCAAAGATGTTTTATGTACAAATCATCTTTTGCGATTATTTAGAAATCAATTGTGATATATAGGTGAAATACTAACGCATCTTCATACCAATTAATCGACCTTGAATTTCTGGTAAGCAGCTTAGAAAATGACAGGAGAGGCTCAGATTATGTTTTACCAGCGACTGCTGTATTAAGTAAATGAGGTTTTATATGTTTATGAGAACCTTTGTATTTTAAGTCTATTTGATATGCATATGCCACACCTGGAATTTTCACCATGACTTTGATTTTTTTGTCTCCCGTCGCAACGCGGAGTGCGGACATTAAAATACCAGTGTCCGTCTGTTTGTCCGTCCGTCACACTTTTTTTTCGTAACAGTTTTCTCGGCAAATATTAATCATAGGCTTTCGATATTTTGTATGCAGCTTCAGGTAGGGGTACCATATTGTGGTATGCTTTTTAGTCCTGTCGCTCATCTACTTCCTATTTAACGAGTCGACTTAGATTTTTTCCCACTCAACGGACAGGGACCTAGAATCTGTTTTTGTTGGCAAAGTGTGCAATGCAGATTAAGTTATATATCGAAAACTATAATTCCTACCAAGGAAAATAATTCCTTAAAGCCTTAGACTAATGAGCCATTGGTATACATGTGTTCGCGTTGTTGATTTTTACTCAGTTGTTTGTGTTTTTATTTTGTCTTTTTCTTCGTGCTGTCCTTGTTTGTCTTGACTGATTTTGTCTCTGCCCTGTCGGACTTTTGACATTCGAATGTACCTCTTATTCGCCCAGCAATGGCCAAGCACGAGTGTACTTTTTCACTTGACTACAATATCAATGTATGAAACTTATATGCATCAGTGCTAAACCATTAGTTGCATCCTCATTGTTTTATATTGGCCTTAGATTTTTTATGACTAGTTAAACGACATTGATAGTTTTCAAGTGTTAATATCGCCATAGTTTTTTATGAATGTGTAGAATTACACATGTGACAAAGAATTAATATTTCTGATGAGACATTCTAAAGTGGTAACTCTTGATTTTTTTTTTCAAGTCTTCTTTACTCTTCCGGGGCTCACTGAGTTTATTCGCTACGACTTGAGTTCGCGTTTTTGATTGCTTTTTAGTTTTTTTAGGCTTGTTTGCTTTGTTTACTGGTTTTGTTTTAATCCTTTCGGATTTTTTGACTGCTCTCGAATGTCCCATTGATACCCCTCGATCTGCTTTTTCCATATGTTAAGAACTTTTGACCAAAAGAGGTTGAAAAATATTTTTGGCTGCATCCCAAGCAAAGCTTTCAATGGACTCCTGGTCTAACAGCTCTCTGAATGCATATAGCAAAATGGTTACTAGTACACTATTACCTTCCTATCTCAGAACTTTAGATATGCAGATGACTCTATGTGTGCTTACGAGGTCTCTCACTGAACACTGTATTTAAAAAACCTTAAGTCCAATTTTCTCCCCTGAATGATATCCAACAGCAACGAAGTTTCTTCATGATATCTCCATATCTTGATCTTGCTTCATATAAGTTTGATCAAAATCCATCTGGGAGATAAGGAGGAGTTGCGCTTACGAGGTATCCCCTTGAACACTCTATATAAAAAGACCTAAAATCCAATTATCTCCCCTGGTTAATATCGTAGAGCAGTACAATTTCTTCATTCACTTCCTGCTTCATATAGTTTCATTAAAAGCCATCAAACGGTTTAGGAGGAGTTGCGCTTATGTGGTATCTAATGATCGTCCCTTGTTTATATCTGAGAGCAATAAAATTTCTTCATGAACATTTCCATTTTCATCAAAATCCATCAAGCGGTTTAGGATTAGGATAATTGCGCTTAGGTGGTATCTAATGATCGTCCTTTTTTATATCTTTCTTCTTGTATATTTCCATGTCATGTTCTTGTTTCATATTATAAAAATTTCATCAAAAACCATAAAGCGGTTTAGGAGTTGCGCTTACGTGGTATCTAATGAAAATTAGAAATGGAAGTCTAACAGGTCTGACAGTTGTTTAGGACATACAGATTGTCATTCTCAACCACTCTACCAAGTTTCCAATCATTCCTATGTACGGTTGCTGAGAAAAGCTTGACGTAAATTTTCAAGTCGATTTTCAGAGATTTCATATCGCCCCCGCCCCCCCCCCCCCCACCACCACAAACAGGTCTGAAAGTCGCTAAGGACGTACAGTTTGTCATACTGAACTTTCCTATCAAGTTTCAAATCATTCTCATGTAAGGTTTTTGAGAAAAGCTTGACGAAAATTTTCATAGTCATGTTTACATAGGCCTTATTAGTCACAAATAGGAAGTGGGTGTCTGACAGGTCTGAAAATCGCAAGGACGTGCAGTTTGTCAAAACCATCCTACAAAGTTTCAAATCATTCTCATGTAAGCTTTACGGTAATTCGTACAGACGGAATGAGCTCTCCCCCCCCCCCTCCGACATGTCGTCGCGCGGGCATAAAAATAAGTCTAATTATCTCTGTTCCCTGGTTGATATATGAGAGCAACATAATTTCGTCATCCACATTTCCATGTATGTTCTTGCTTCATATGAAGTTTCATCAAAATCCATCAAGCAGTTTTGGAGGAGTTGTGCTTACAAGATATCTTGACAGATGGAAAGACGGACGGACTGACAGACAGACAAGATGATTCAAGAAATATGTTACCAGATAGCCCAAATCAGCGCGAATAAAGCGAATAAAGGAGGATAATCAACCTGGCCTGAAAAAATGGAGACACGTTGCAGCAAACCCGTACCTCCAAGCCGAGATAACTATTACAAAATTTGTAACTGAGGGAAAATGTACAAGGTGATTGTAACCCCCCTCCTTACTAACTATGGCACAATAATATGATTTTGTGTCATGTTGTTTGTTTTTGTCCCGTTCTTGTTTCAGACTTTTGACATTCGGATCCCCATTGGTACCTCTGCTTCTTTCATGCATATATACTCCATATCAGTTCAGAAGTAGAAAAGTTCACCTATTATGTGGTAATTGTTCATGTGTTAAAGACAATAAATGACACAGTATTTTCAATTTATATAACATTTTATATTATAAAATTGTATCATAATAACAATCATAGTAAAAAAAAAGATATTTAGATGGAAAACAGAAAAATGGATGAGTCAAACTCGTCTATCTTACGCGTTAACTAATGGACATGAAATCTTACTACATATTAGTTTTAAACACAACTATAACATGAAAACTGAAAAAAAAACGTTGATAATGAAAAATATTTTGGTCCTCACACTACACACTTATGAAAATTGGTATCAAAACAAAGTTAAGTTGTCCATTCTAATCTTTTTTCTCCATGTCAACATCCTCCATCTTAGGAGCACGGATGGTGAGGTTTCCGTCAGTATCTCTGAAGCACTGAATGTTCTTTCCGTCAATGTAGCTAGGAACCGTCATCTGACGGCAGAAAAATTCCCTGACTTCGTGACCGTCTTCCGATCTCTGGCGCTCTCCCTGGGCTGTCAGAATGCCGTCTTTGCAACTTACTTTCACCTCCTCCGGGTTGTATCTACCGACGTCGAATTTCATCAGGTTGCTTTCGTTGTCGCTAGGCATGACATAGCCACTCTCACAAGGAACAACGGCGATTTGTTTTTCGCCAGATTGTTTATACGGGGCCTCTAGCATCAGTGACCCATCCGAGCGCATGTAGCTGTGGACTTTATCAGGGTCTACGTTTTCTGGAAGGGCTACGGTCCTCCTTTTTTCAACAGAGTCGCCCCATTCATCGTTGCCATCAGAGTACTTTGCAGATATGATTACTTTTCCTGGAACATAAGAGGAATTCATATTTAGTGAAAGATGTAATTGCAGTTGAAGCGAAAGTTTGATTGAAAAAAGATGCCTCCGCCCCTTTAAACAAATTAAACTTTGAAATTGGAGGGACGGTATACTTTAAAGTAGTAAAGTAGTTAAACATATTGTGGGAGATTTCTTTGGAAAAAAAACAATGTGTGGGTAAAGAGCCCGGATAGACTAAAAGATGATTGTACAATATTTGACAACCCCTAATGAGCAGTTGCTGAAAAAAAACTTGTACGAACATTTTTAACAATTGATCAAAAATTTTGAAAATTGACTGTTAACAGGAAATAGATATCCAACAAAACATTATTTCAGTACTGAGTTCAAAGGACCTCATACCAGAGGAACAAACCAGTATTTACATTTTCAAAGCCGGGGTATAATAAGGTCTAATAAGGGTTTAAGAGTCAGAGTGGACCTTGGTATAATCAATTGCCTTTTTCCTTATACGTCCTTATACGTAATACATGTAATATTTTGAATTTGATTTGATCATGCACTGTCTTCTAACAGGTTGGGCACAACTCCCCAAATGGGAAGTAGTTACCCAAATGAGTAACTACCGCTCAAATACAATGATTAAAAATAATTTTTTGAAAAGATTAGTTTTTTTTAAATGGCACATCTTTATAACAATCGAAATGAAGTATGTGTTAATTTGCAAATTTGTAGGAATCTATGGCCTTTAGGCAGTAACCATTTGAAATTCTGGGGGAGTATGGATTAAAAAAAATAAAATATTTTGTTTTCAATTTTTGGGAAAAAAAATAGTCTTTGACCCAGAAAGAAAAAAAAATAAATTGTTTTGGTGAGCCTGGGCTACAAAGCGTAAAAAAAATTGCGAATAAAAAAAATGTTTTTGGTGTCGTTAAAAATAATTTTTAGTCTTCGAAAAAATTTGAAATAGATAAATTGTCGAAGGGCTAAAATCCCCCCCCCCCCCAAAAAAAAAATTCTTTCATACAAGATATTTTTATACACATCTTTTGGAAAAGTTACTCCATTTCATATAGACATGTGCCATCTTGACTCAAAATAATCCTATTTAAAAATCTATAAATGGATACACATTTGAGGAGTAGATACTCGGTTGGGTAACTTCTTCCCATTTGGGGGGTTGTGCCCAACCTGTTCTAAAGCCGGTCCACCTTCTTCAGGCCGAATTTCACTTAAATAAACGTATATAACATTACTAGTAAATAGCTTTGCATGTCGCTTTATTTTGCTCGGTTAAACTTCATAAATTAAAATAAACAACTTACCATTTTCTACTTTCACTTTGACGTGTTGTGGGTCGAAGTCTCCTATTTTTACACTGTATGTCCATTTCTGGGGACCCCTCGGCTTCTCCTGTTGGTGTCTCCTTCTGGCCACTACCATAGGACGACCAAATCCCCATCCTCCAAACGGGTCTATGTCACTGAAAAAGTCGTCGAATTCGTTTTGTCTGTTCCATAAAACTGGTACAAATGCCATCTTTAAAACAATTCTAATTTTATCTCAATACTTCCCTATGAATTAGCAGTTTGAAGTTTGTTTTGTTATTCTGAGACATCATTGAGACTGTCCATTTATATATAAAATTGGTCTAGTTCTAGAAATCACTAGTTTACAAAGTCGATTTTTTTTTCTTCTAGATATTTCTTGATTGTTACTATAAATAGCACTTATAAATTCCATTGCGCAGTTTAAAATAGATCAAGTACATTCGAAAGTTTCTGGAGTTTTCTCGGACATTTATGTAAAATATTTTCTAAACATAAACCATTTAGTTTTTGATTGAACTTGGAAAAAAGGTGGGGGGCTTGGTTTTTTCCTAAAAAAATATTCAGAAAATTATTTTTAATGAAAAAAAATATTTTGGCATAAGACGGTTAGAAAAAAATATTCTGAGGAAGGATTTTGGCCATATAAAGTAATGTTACAGTGGCGGATCCAGGGGGGGGGGGGGGGTTCTGGCAGTCGGAACCCCCCCCCTTTCCTCCGAAATTTTTATTTTTTTGTGTAGATTTTCAGTAAAATTGGTCTGGTACCCCCCCCCCCCCTTTTTGACCCACCGAACCCAGTATGTGGAACCCCCCCTTTCGAAAATTTCTGGGTCCGCCCCTGTGTTAATAATGAAAAAAATCTTCTGTTGCGACGCTTTTGAAAAATAAAAAAAAATCCTGAACAAAACAAAAAAACCAAGGCCTGGCCCCCTTCAAGTTAAATGGTCCGTCCCTTACATGTTGGGACCGACCATTTTCCTTGAAAGGGTGAGGGTGGCTTGTTTTTTTTTATAAAATAATATTCTAGATCAGATTTTAAAAGTGAAAAAAATAATATGTTGGCAGCAAAGGTGAAGAAAATAAATTCCAAAGAGGGATTTCTGCCATAAAAATAATGTTACTTAAGGTTTATGTATACGTTTACCTCAAAATGGCTTCAATTTTCGATCAATTTTTCAGTGACTGCATTTAATATTAGAAAATAAATCGTAGCAGGACCTAGATATATTAATTTCTTATTAAGTTTTATTTATATTTTATATTTTTGATTAATTCTGTTATTTTTAAGTTCTGCTTTTTTTTTCGTTTTTGTACACAGTCGAATTTAGGTAAATATCACTATAGCGCCCTTGCAGGTGCCCTCTAAGTAATATATTAAGTTAATCATTTTCTAGTTAAGATATTATATTCCACTGATAAGAAATATCTCTGATTCTTGCGGGAGAGAGGCTTGCTACAAGTCCCATGTTAAATATTATATTCCACTGATAAGAGTTGCGGGAGAGAGGCTACCACAACATCTCACATTTCCCTTTGATGCTAAATGGCCCTTCAATATAATTTTGAAATTAGAAATTAATTGTAATTAGAAAGGGACTTGTAAGTCTACACAAATTTCACCCGACATTTATTTAAAATTTTATTGAATAGTTTAAAGTGTTCACCAACATGCATGACATGTCAGTTGAGGCATGTGAGGGGAACAATTAATTAGGATAGTAAAATTTGTTCTTGTTAAAAATGCGTTTTGAACACAAAAACTTCATACATCGCAAAAACTCTGTCATCTTCAACTAAATAAATGTGTCCATGTAATAAGGTACGCGTGTCCATATCTAGGTCCCATTGTCCTACCCCGGGGTGTCCTACTTTACTTTATTTCTCCTGATAACATGCCGTTTGAGCTGTACATTACATTTACATGTACTAGGATTTTCTTCAAAAAAGTTCAAATTGGCCTGATGAACCTTAATGTTCGAACAATTTTTGTCGCGACACCAAAACAAAAATCCAACGCCTCCTCCTTCAATTAAAAAGATCGGTCCCTAAATAAATGATCATAGATTAATCTCGAAAATATACATACATCTAAAATTACCTCCGTGAATAGAAAAACAACGATATTCAGACAAAACAGCAAGCAGTGACCTCTGTTCATGTTGAAGACTGCTGGATGTTTTCCATTGTGATTTTTTTTAAAGTGCCGTTTCTTTATGTTGGTTGTGTCGCGTACACTTATTCCACATCTCTTTATCGTCTAATATTAAAAAAAAATTGAGATGGAGAAAATTTGGTGGGTTTTGATGCATTCCAAGAGTGTATATATTTTGGTAAGGGGGTTCGATCGCAACAATAACGCACCCCATGCATCCGACGCGCGGCGATACATAAGTTTTCTGGCTTTCAAAATATAGTCCTCGAAAGGGACCGACAATTTCATTTGAACAGGGGGGGGTGGGGTTTATTAAAAAAAAATATATATTCTGAAAATGAATTTTTATTAAAAAATATTTTGCAGCAGAGGGTAAGAAAAAATGATAAAGAAGGATTCCTGCTATTTTATATAATAGTGTTAATAGAAAAACCTATTTTGTCGCGACCCATTCAAGCCGAAATACTTTAAAAAAAAACAAGCCCCCCCCCCCCCCCCCCCCCGCCATACATCAAATTAAATGGCCCGTACCTTACGTAAGCCCGCCGCTCAGAACCAAATGGTTAAAAAGAAGCTCAACCATTAATTTGTAATTACTCTAAAGATAAGGCCACGCCGAGTTAATTACTTGTTCGTCGGACCGCCCGCATGTGAAATTGTTTCCTTAAGAAAAAAATATAAATTTCTTCCGCCCGCATTTACCGGAAACCCGCCCGCGTCTGGGGCCGGAAGTTGTGTTCAAATTTTTTTTTATCTCCGCCTTTGAAAAATATTTGTCTTTTGCAAAAGTAAACAACCAAAAGATTGCCGATTTTCAACCATGTACTCTTATAAATTGTCTAATCGCTTGTTAGTTAAATTTAGTGCTCCAATATTGGAGATACATGCAGGATAAAAAACGTTAAACTTAAACGGTTGAAGCTACGTTTCATTCCCCTCAAACAAAACACTCCGATGAAAACAATGAAATCCAGAAGTGCAAGAGGCCCTGCACATAATGACACGGCTACAGGTTCTAACCAGCAACTACCATTTAAGATGAACCCTATCAAAGCAGCAGAACGCAAAATTGAATCTCTCGACAGAACATACGACGTCAAAACTGAAGTTAAACACAACAACCTGATCCTAACATTTCAAGGTGGAGCCTATGAACAATTTAGAACTGCACTCAAGGGATGTATTGTCTCCTTAAACCTGAGCACTGTGATTAACACCAAACAGGACCAACAGGGTTTGTACATAGAAGAATCTATATCAATCAGAGAAAACCGCAAGCAACAGTACCGCATAAACTGTTACCACACAACATGTAGAGTACTTATCAATGGTAACCAAATGGTAAAGTTCATTACCCACCTGGCTCCTGAACTATATTCAGTAATGGGACAAGTGGACAACTTCAAAACCATAACACAGAAACTGAGAGCAGCATGTGAAAGTTTTCTTCAGTTGCACAAATCCTCTGACCACAACATCAATAAACATGACTCCAAGACGCTAGCAGTTACTCAACAGCCTGACCCAACAGTGAGCAACAATATGCAAATGGCAACACTACACAACCAAGCTACAAACCCAACTTCAGAGGCAGATCCAATTTCAGGCAACCAGACCCATCTTTTATCAGAAGCTGTCAGCTATAAATCACAAGATACCTGTAGTACTACCTGCCCTATATGTAATAAACTCTGTAAAACCCGTGCAGTGGAATGTACAAGCTTTTGCAACTGGTTACACTATTCCTGTCTCAGATTATCCAAATCAGAAATAGATTTATTGGAGTCTGATGAATCACACCCATATTCTTGCTCCACTTGCCAACAAATGGATGACCTTATAAACACTGATCTACTTTTGGCAAACAGGGACGGAACATTTGATACCACCAGTGCCGTGGCTGATGATGAGACAATACCTTTGAAGGTTGTTGACACCCCTATCCTAACGGGCCCCTCAAAGCCAACAGCATCTCACACTGGTGTCCAGACATGCTCCCTACTTTTACAGCCTAGTCACCATGATCACTGCCAGGTGGAACTCAACAAGAAAACAAAAGAACTTAGAGATGCTCAAGGAAAAATTAAGAAACCAGAGGCTGACATTACTCTCTATAAACAACAGATCGCTACTTCACAGACATACATCGCAAGCCTGGAACTTAAAGTAAAGGAAACTGAGGTCTCAAATAGAAACCTGAAGACAAGACTACTGTTATCAATGGACTCAACTGAATCGAGAGATAAGCACACAGGTACGACCAATGACCCTAGATTGCCACCTTCATGCAGCCCAGACAGGACAACACTATATGACCACCGTCTGCACCAACTAGAGCTGGAGAATGTTAAATTTACTGCACGCATGGAAAAACTAGAGACCATCTCAGCCGTACAGGACTTGTTAGATTCAAAACTTCACAGAACAAGCTCAAAGAAAAAGAAGATCGCAAAACCTAAAAGCTCTTACCCTCCCAGACCATCAAAGAGCCCCAGCAACAACAGCCAAGGATCTACTGACCAAGCCGCTTCAATACAAACAAATACGGATACTCCTGTCATAAACATCCAACATCCGCATCAGAACCATTTTTTAGGATTGAGCCACAATCAACGCAAACCTCCATGGACTCAGAAAACTCCAATCCTTTTTCCACTGAGGACAACACAGAACCTTCAAGGAACTTTTCCAGCAACAACATGCTACCCCTGCTTACCTCTCCCAGTAACACTCAGGCAGAACCATCAACCCCTATTGAACCATCAGCTGACACATCAACTTCAAACGACACTTCCAGTACAGAACATTGTCAGACTCCAGCGCTGGACATAAAACTAGCTACATATAACATTGAATGTTTCCGCAGCAACAAGGTATACTTGGACAAACCAACAGGTATGGGAGAAATCCTTTTATTACAAGAACACTGGTTATATAACTATGAAAAGCATGACTTAGAAGATTTTCTTACAGACTACCATTGCCTGATCAAATCAGTAGATGACAATGATCCGATTTCTCCCCTACAAAGACCAAGAGGGAAAGGCGGTACAGCTATTTGCTACAAAAAGGAGCTTGCCACAAATATTGAACAGCTACAAGATGGTTCAAGTCGGGTCACTTCTATAAAACTGAATTGCCAACCAAGACCTATCACCATTATTGGAGTATACATGCCCTGTACAGGACCCCCTGATGCAGACACAGACTTTGCAGCAGTTTTAGATGAGATCTCGGAAATAGTCCTCAAGTACAGTCCCACATGTGAAATCATCTTAGCAGGTGACATGAATGCGTCATTAAAGAAGACCAACCAAAGCAAGAGAGACAAATTGTTTTTATCTTTTATCAATAACTTTGATTTTAATCAACCAACATTTTCTGATAATGATTCTGATACTTACTTTCACCATGGAGGCCATTGCTCATCTAGAATTGACTATATTCTTCAAAGTCGCAGAGAGCTCACCGTAGAAACCTGTACACTAGACCTAGTCACTAGCATCATCAACAAAATCATCGAATAAGTTTTTCTTAGACATTACGAAGAAAAGTGGACCACATCTCAGAGTCTTCTCCAAAGAGGCTTCACCAAAGGTACCTCCAGCATGACTGCAGCCCTGATCCTTAATGAACTCATGGCTAATGCTCGTGACTCCCACAAACCTCTATATATAGCACTCCTGGATGCACAGAAGGCATTTGATATCGTATGGCACAACTCCCTTATCCGAAAGGTCCATCACAGTGGTGTTGAAGATGATACATGGCTTCTATTCAGAGAATGGTATAGAGACCTCACCAGTTGAGTGAAGTGGAATGGTAGCCTCTCAGATACGTTCAATGAACTTCAGGGTGTACGTCAAGGTGGTGTCACTTCACCTTCAGTTTATAAACTATTTATAAACCCTCTTCTGGAACTACTCAAACACCAAGACCTAGGTAGCCATATTGGACACCTGTACTGCGCAACGCTAACTGTAGCTGACGATGTCTGTTTAGTCGCTGATTCATCAGAGGATCTTCAAACCATGCTGAACATCCAGTCCATGTATGCCAACCGAGAACACTATAAGATCAGTGAATCTAAGTCAGCGATCCTTGTACTGAGCGACAAAGAGGAAAAGGAATTTACCATGAATGGTAGCACTGTTCCAGTTGTGAAAGTAGCAACACACCTCGGGATAGAAAGGGACAGTACTTCAAAATATGGCACTAGCGGAGTAACCAGTTCAAGGATCTCATCCGCGAGGAGGGCAACATATGCACTGATGGGAGCTGGTCTGCACGGCTTAAATGGACTCAACCCAACAGTCTCAATACATCTTATCAGGATCTTCATCCTTCCAAGGTTACTTCATGGATTGGAATCTGTTCGTCTCTTAATGAAAGATATTACATCACTCTCCAAGTATCACAAACAACTTCTAAAACGGGTTCAACACCTCCCGGAGAGAAGTGCGGATCCAGCCATCTATATCTTAACCGGTCAACTCCCTCGAAGCTGAACTAGACAAGTTTCTTTGGCAGTATCCTCAGAGACAAAAACACACTTGAACACTCAATTGTCCTACGTCAACTAGCAGTTAAAAATAAGACCTCAAGAAGCTGGGTAGTACATGTTGCCTCCATCTTAGTAAAGTACAACCTGCCATCGCCACAGTACCTCCTTGAGAATCCACCAGGAAAATGTTCCTGGAAAGCACAGGTTTCAGATGCAGTAGATAAATTCTGGATCGCCAAGGTCATCCATGAGGCTGGTGAAAGATCTACACTTACACATCTCAACGCCAGCTCTTATGCAGTAAACCAACCTCACAATGTCTGGGCTAGTGCCGGTTACGACCAATTTGCGGTACAGAGGGCCTGCGTTAAAACAAAATTGCTCCTGGATGTCTATAGGCTACAAAGTCACAAGCACAAGTTTAACCAGACAACAGTGGACCCAACATGCCCCTTATGCAACAATGGCACAGAGGACAGAGAGCATTTCCTGTTGCATTGCCTGTTTCTCCAGCCTACCAGACAACCATTTCTTAATTCTATTAGGAGCACACTCTCAGAGACCATTTCAGACTCTTCAGCAATAAACCAAATCTTCTGCCAACCTACTGAACTTCTTCAACTTCTACTCGACTGTACCTACTTCAGAGGAATTCCCTGCTCCATTCTAGGAGGTCCGCTTCATATCTGGATATATTTCTCGAAATTGACACACAAGGAAGGCTTTGTATAAAGCTCTATGACAAACGTGATGACTTCAACTTTCCAATAGTTAACTTTCCCTTTCTGTGTAGCAACATTCCGTCCGCTCCAGCATATGGAGTTTACGTATCACAATTGATTCGCTATTCCAGAGCATGTGGGGAGTACAACGACTTCCTTGATAGAGCCACACGACTGACAAGCAAATTGTTAACACAGGGGTACGTTGCTCCCAGGTTGTTGTCATCACTCAAGAAATTTTACGGACGACATCATGTGCTCGTATACAAATACGGGATTTCTATCTCTCAGATGAGCACAGATGTTGGTTTGACATAGAGTTTTGTAATGTCATCCTTTCCGGATTTGACCAACACTTAATCGATCTTTGGCAACGTGACGGGTGTGCTATAGCAAGCAGGAACTGCTTACTCTTCCGGAGCACCTGAGTTCACTCTTGTTTCGACTTGAGTTCGCGTTGCTGAATGCGGTTTTGTTGTAATATGTGTGTGTGTTTTATGTTATGTGGTTTGTTTTGTTGTGATGATTTTTTGTCTGCCGGTTTTGTCTTTGTCTTTACGGTTTTATGATACTGATTACCCCTTTGGTACAACTTTGCTTCTTCCATACTCCATCGCCTGGAGACCATCTCAAGAGGACTCTGCTATTCACTACATGTTGAACGTAGCCGTACAATTGAGGATAAAGCCAGACAGTTAAGTACATCCCAAAGGACTTGTAGGCCCTGATAGAGAGCGCAACGTAGTGTACTCAGCCCATTTGATTTTATATTTTAAACAGTTGTTGATGACATAGACATTTTACCGACTACGCACTTGTGCGAATCTCCTAGCCAGAGGAGGAATTTACCAGTGCAGAACAGAACAGTTGCCACCAAGTAAAAGTATTGTTACAAAATACGACAACTGCATGTCAAATGGAAGACTGTTACATTGATTTATTTAAAAACATTCATAACATTTAAAGAATGTCATATACGATGTATAGTCGACCCCTTTTATTGATAGAATCAAGTTCCTGTGGTATTTTTCTTCGGATGACCTCAGCTATACATGTAAACAACATGGTTCAAATTGAAAACATTAAGGAGAATCCCTTACTTAAATGGGATATTAATGACACCATCTATGAACATCCAATTCACCATTGACCAAGGATTGTTTTGTAATATTTTTTTAATAAATATTTACAAATTGTTATTGTTGTTTTATGGGTTTTTTTTTTGAATAAAGATAGGAAGTTGTTTTTCTTTTTGATATTTTATCTTAAAATTATGCCTTGCCAGCAAGATTATGAGACATCGTCATAAAAAATAATTTCGCTCGCTCGCTCCTTTTTTTAAAAGTCAAAATCCAAAGAACAAGAAATTAATTCTGTGTGGCCTAAAATAAAGTGCAAAATTGATAAATAAAAACTACCTATATAAATATTTGAAACAAAATGATAAGTTCTATCTGCAACATTTAAATAAAGAAACAAATAAAATAATAGAATAATTGACCATGATTTGTTAATAGAAAAAGGGTAGATATTATAAAATCCCAAGACACCAAAGATTATGTAGGGTTTGCAATGAAGTAGAAGATGAACAACATTTCTTTCTTGAATTGTAAAATAAGTAAAGAACTTAGATCAAAATATATCTTCATTTATATAATAATAATCATCATGAAAGGCTTAACGGGCGTACGCCCCCATAAAACTGACCAAAATTATGTTTTTGCACATACTACTAATCCACGTAAAAACCACAAAATAAATCGCGTTGTGAAAAACAACAATAATATTTTGACACCACCACTAAATGAAAAACCTGGATCAGCCTCTGTGTTGGACTAGAAAGAAACAAACCTTTTGTCATAAAATCATATAAGTAAGGTTTGCCTTTAGTTTGGTTCAATATCCATTGTTGTTCATCCTCATTAACAGTGACAACTTTGAAAGAAGAAAAAACGCCTTTTTCAAATTTCATGAAATTCGCACAAAGGTTTAACAGTGGAAGCCTTGGCAGATATGCCTCCCTATTTCAGGACTGTCAACTTCATAATTTTCGATATGACTTTAATGCCTTTTTGGGGTTAAAAAAAGCTATTCTCGTAATTGATTTCTTAGCTTCTAAAGAAGGGATTTATTATATAGCCATTTCGAGTTTCTGTGAATGAGGTGTTGAAACGTGGTTCCTCTTTCTAGGTCTGCATGGTGGTCAGTAATTTCTTGTTTACAGAGCCAACATTCACGATAACGAATGGAGTATTTGCTTAGGATGACAAAACATTCAGTTTTTTGGTTAATCTTAAACACATGTACATGTCTATGATGAGTTAAGCTCCCAGATTAAAAAATGAATTAAAAAAACAGAAATTTTCGATCCACAGCCCACAAATAGGCAGTTCATCTGGTCTTGTATGGCGCTTGAGCTAGCTTGCAAGGAAAAAAAAAACTTTAAGGAAAGGCGTCTATGACGTCAACTAACATATATACTTTATAAGGAAAATCACTGATAGTTATTTCTTAATTTTGGTTTTTATTTGTTCATTCAACACTGATTTTTTTTTCGACGGGAAAGAAATTAACCGCATATTTCTATGTGAAACTATGTGATTTTAATGATCTTTAGTTTTTCAGGTTTGTTGTAAAATTTTTCTAGTTGTTTTCCCATAATATCTATGAAATCATTTAAGGTTTATTGATGTGGTTTTAAAATAAATTGAAGTTTCTTCATAATAACACAATTTGAGACCCTATATTTTTTTTTCTAATTATAATTGTTCTTATAATATCTTTAACTTTTTACTTGCAAAGTTTGAAGAAAATATCACCAGTAGAAATGAATAGGTGGTTTGGTCTTTAAAACATCATATAGTTGGGAATACTCAAATATTGTATTAACATAGGATCTTGGGTAAAAATCTTCATAACTTCATATTATCTATGTACGGTCGGCCGGAAGCAAGGCCACAAGATGCCAGGTTACATACAATTTACCGCTTATGATTGTCCATATGGACAAATGGACAAAATTAAAATCCATATATTATTTTTTCTCTCTAATGATATGGACAATTATAAATCAATAGAAGAATCATGACTAGTTGACTGGAAATCTAAAAATGCATGCGGCACTCAGTCTTGAACTAAATGGCAACTTAAAAATCTGGAGTAGAAAACAGTCAGCAGGTAGGCCTTAGATTTAAAATGTTATATGTAAGATTCAAAACCAATCTTTAAAATTCCACCTTGCAGATCTCAGAAGCCTGCAAATTGATTTCGGTATAACAACCAATAATGATTATTAACATTTAAAACGTGTAGTGGTCATGGTGGCAGTCAACCTATACTTATCAGTCACTGTCTGTCCATTCGTTCGTCCGTGCGTCCGTTACAAAATTAGTTTTCGCACATTTTGTCCTTATGCTTGCAGATATTGGGTTAATATCATGTATATAAGTCAAGTATGATGAGTTACAAATCAAATCAAGTTTACGTTTCGTTCTGGTCTGCTAATTTTATGAAAGTTATGGCCCTTTAAACATAGAAAATTCACTGAAATTTCAGTTTTCCGCACTTTTTTCTACACGCTTGAAGAAAATGAATTGATTTTTGGTATGTGAGTCAACCATGACAAGTACATGTAATTAATTTCGGACGCTTCATATGATAGGTTTTACCTGCCTCATATTATTTATGACCATTTATGTATTTATTTAAGTAATGGATGATGCCGTCTCGGCCGCGGACCATATTGTGACGTTTGTATAGCCAGTCACTTACATTGGCAGTGTGTTTGTTTATAACCCCAATCTAGTTTCATCACGGTTCAATAATAATTTTTATCTAACAAAAGAACACACTTTATCTAGATAGGGTCATAAACTTGGCCAAACACCATGCATGAAGTTGGAGTTGCCTTACAGATAATTCTGTCGTCTGCCGTATTTGATTTGGTTACCCCACAAAGTGGTTTATATATGTGAGCGTTTGACTATGAACTTGAATAAAATTATTTAAAAACTTTTATCGCAACTTTGCATGTGGAAAATACCTTAAAATAAGTTTCATTTATGGAAAAAATAATAAAAAAATAATTGGGCATTTTTAGAAAAAAGAATGAAAAAGCTTTTAAAAAGTGAAATGAAATTTGACTGCCAGTACTAACTACAAATACACTTGGGGATTTAACGTTCCTTATTAATGAAGATACAGAGGCAGTTTGATTGAATTCATCAAAAACGAACTCAAAATAGATGATCCTATGCAACTTCATAACGTTCATAGATTAAGGCCGCGAAGAGATAGAGAATCCCTATGATATCTATCGTAGCAACGTTCGTTTATCACATGGACAAAGATAAGGTACTGAAAGCCGCAAAGACTGAGCCTGTCCGTAAACCGTATAAGGTATAAGGTATAACAATATCCCCACGAGATAAACAACAGGTGCAGGGAATAGGTACTTATTATGAAGGCCCGTAGAGATCAAAACCAGAGAGCCTACATAGTTCGTGACAAGTTACGAAGTGACGGAAGAAATAGGTACTTACACGCGTTCTTGGAAAGACGGCAATGATCTTTCACTCGTGATAGATTTTTTGGGTCTTTTGGCTCGTTCCGCTGCGCTCCACTCGCACAAAGACTGAAAAATTCTATCACTTGTAAAAGATCAGCAGGTCTTGTAGAAGAACTTATGTAAGAAGCTATAACTCTGTTGAAATTTGCAACAATTGAACTTTATCTCTATGATCAGTTATACCGCCGTCACACTGGAACGAAGGCCACCAAGTTCTTAGTACGTTCTTAGAATGCAGTGCAAACGGGATAAAAATAATGCTCCTAGGTTTTCAAATTGACTTCTCTACGTTCTTACGAAGACCGTGCAACGACCTAAAAGTTTACAACCAAGTGCCTTCTAGGACTAACAATTTTTTTACGAGTTTTCTACGTCCATAACGTCTTCACAACGTGTCTTCTACGTTCATCACGTCTTCACTACGTTCTTGCTTCGACTGTACTGCGAATAGCTCGTTAGATTAACTCCTATACAAATACAGGTTTCACAACTATAAGTGATGCGGATTTTTATCACATCGAATTAGATATTTGTCAAATTAGGAAACGAACATTTGCGAATTTCCTTTGACAAATATCTAACAAGTGTGATGAAAATCCGTATCTCATCACTTGTAGTTGTGAAACCTTTTTCTCCAACTGTCTAATGTGAAAGTATAGGCACAAAAAATACTTATTTAATTATAACTTATAGGAAAATAATCCTATATACATGTGAAAAAAGGAGTCAAATAAAAAGTACCACCTTTTATTATAAATTTTAATTAACAGTAAACTTTTTAACATAAAAAAACGTTTTTGTGCATTTTAAGATATATTTTGTTTGTCTTTTTATTCAAGCGAGATCAACAGGTGTTCAAATACTTGTCGGAAACAAATACTACAAACTGAAATAATGAAATTCTACAGAGTACCTGTAGTAGGTTACATGTATTTTAGGAAGAACTTGTTATTAATATGATGAACTAATAATTATACCAGTGTAAATAAACAATTACAACGATTTTTTTTTATAATAATCTATTTTGTTATGGGTTTATATACATGTAATAGATGCTACATCTCCCTCCATCATAGTTTGTCCTAAGATAAATCTGACATATCTGAAATAACTGATTATTCGGCTTTCATTTGGTTATGTATTTTGGATGTTTTGGTTCTAGTGCTGGTGATGAGGAATAATATTCAGAAATGGCCATACACACTCCAAGGAACACGCGTACCGAGACAGGTAATTTATACTAACACTTTATATAGGCGAATAGGAATAGGAATAAGATTTTTACTTACATATGTTAGGGAGTTTTCATAACCCTAATTTTATGTCGTATGGAAAGCCGTAGTGGTTCAGCGCATTAAAAATTTACTTACAATTGGTGTCAATGAGTAAATGATTAAGTTCCATGAGTTCGACAATTCAATAATTTGACGAACGTACAATTTACATTTCGAACGAGTGCAGCCTTAATGATTCTGAAGAAAAGTTTTCTCATTCGATTTGCTTTGATAAGTATAAAGTTAATGCAGTTGATTATAAGAGAGATCTTTTGCGGAGTTTAGTAAAAATTGACTTGATCGATTTGCGTGTTCCTAGGAGTTATACAGCTTAAAAGATAATTGCAGTTTACATATTTGGTATGGTCTAGCTCATGTTCATTTACCCTATATCCTTTTATAAAATATACATTATGTACATACTTTTTGCAAATGTACTTTTGGTTGCTTAAAGACGTTTCAATATAATGAAAGGAGGATATAGAGTTTTTTTTATGCTGTTAGTTAACTACGCCACTCGTAAAAGAGGGGTAATATTGCAATGACCTGGTCTGTCTTTAAGAATGTCCATCCATTCAAAATTTTGTTTCGCAGAGTTTGCGATTTTTACTGAAGATTTTGTACAAATCATTAGCATGATGTCAGTAAGTCAGCTACATGTACCCTCCGTCTTTCAATTTGACTTTCCCTGTTTTAAGGGTAAATTTGGAATTTTAATGGGGAATAGATTTCTCTTACTCCGCTTACTCTTGTGGAACACCTGAGTGCACCCTCATTACAGCTAGAGTTTGCATTGTTAATTGATATTCAGTAGTTTTTAAGTTTCCGTGATTTTTATGTTTTCTGTTCTTTCGTCCTGTCTTTGTTTGTGTTTAGTAGTTTTGTCTTTACCCTTTCCAACTTTGTCATTCGGATGGCCCATTGGTACCTCTGCTTGCTCAGCTTTATTTGATGGAATAGATTTCAAATGTATACAGCTTTAATTCAGCACAATATATATTGTGTAACTTTAGTCACTTAAAATATACAGGAAGAGGGCTATGGATATTTTCTTCGTCCTACCAATATATTTTCTGGAAAAAAATCAAACTGGGTCGCTAACGTGCGCAGTTTTTTTCTGTTTTTAAAGCTAAATGAATTTTAAAGTAATAAGTACCATCCTGCCTTTTTTAATTCAAAGTTCTAATGTTCACAGTGTTAAATTAGCTCCATTACTCTTTTAAAAAACTCTTTTTTTTTTAACACATGAAATAACTTTATTGCACTTATTGCTGTGTAACAATTAGTACATAATATACAGCATTCTACTATGCACTCCCTGTTAAGTTAGTCATTAGTCAACCAGGGGATCAACTAATGAAAACAATCATAAAAATTGCAGTATTAGTGTATTACATAAATAATTTTTACAATACATTAAACAAGTACAGATATAACATATTTACCAGTTACTCTTGGGCGGTGTTCCGAAAAATGGATGAGGTAATTAGCACATTAGAAGGAAAACTGGTTCAATTTTACAACATTTTTTAATATACCGTTATACCAGTCACCACGTGTGTTTTTACCGTTATAATTCGAAATGAAATTAATTGTTGAAGTAAGTTTAAGAAATTAACAGAAGTGTTATAATGTTCAGCTTAAAAAAAACCTGGTAAACATGCAAGTGGCAATAACTGTATAAATTAAAACATTTATTCACATAGTATCAGCTTCACTACACTGTGACTGTCTACAGACTACATCACAATTCACATGTACAGTACTGACAGTACATAATCAATTAACATTGTAAAAAAATACCCACAAATTCTCGATACTGGGTCAAAGGTCATGACCTATATTTGCATGCATGTTTATGTCACACTCGGGCAATAACAATCTCAATGTTTTTTGAAAGAAGATATTAACATCCTTAGTCACTTTTATGTAGTTTGTTAGTTCTTTTCAAAAAAATTTTGTAATGTCTACTTTTTTTCCCTTCCGCAAGACATAAAATATGATTTGTAGATTGAAAAGTAAATTAAAGTTAGGATGACATTGATATCATAGTAAGCAACATCGCTTATTTTATAACCAATAACTAGACTATTTACATTTAGTTTTAATAATACAGGTTTAATATTATGTAAAAAGTCCTGGACCATTGAACACTTCAGATAAAAATGTTCATAATCTTCTTTAATTTTACACTGAATACATTCGTTCTTTTCTGAAAGATTCCAAATATGTAGGATTTCCTTGCATGGAAGAATGTAGTGAAGTAATTTTCATTTAAACATTTTATATCTATTATCTTTTAGGTGATAGAATATAAAGTTTAGAGTATATGAAAAATTTATATGTCTTTTAAAGTAGTTTTTCCACTTCAAGAAGCCGTAGGAAATGTCTTCATTATGTTTTGACATAAGAGTGACATATATGTATTTGGTTTTTCTCAATTTAAGCACTTCAGTTGTGTACATTATTCTAGGATTTGGAGACTTTGGTAAATTAATTTGTGATTTAATGGATGTCTCTGTCTTAATATATTTTGCCACGATTTTGGGATGGCATTTTTAGCTCACCTGGACCGAAGGTCCATGTGAGCTATTGCCATCACTTGGCGTCCGTCGTCGTCGTCGTCCGTCGTCGTCGTCTGTCGTCGTCCGTCGTCGTCGTTAACTTTTCTTTGAAAATCTTCTCCTCTGAAACGACTGAAGGGATTGCTTTGCAACTTTGCACACTCTATCTATGGGATGTCCTCTACCAAGATTGCACAAATGGTGGCCGCTGTCCAAACAACATGGCCGCCGTTACTAAAAATAGACCAGGGGGTCAGACTACTGTTTTTGGCTTGTAAATCAAAAAGTATAAGAGATAGATGAAATCTGATGTCACGCTACTGCTTCAGCATCAAAAGCTCTACAAAAGTCTTCAATGAGTCCAAGTTGTCAGATGACCCCTTATAGGAGTTACAGCCCCTTAAAGGTGAAAAATAGCATTTTTTCATGTTTTTGGATTATAGAATGAAAACTATTACAGATAGAGAAAAGTTGTTGCTTGCTTAAATGTTCAGCTCATTTAGCTCTACAAAAGTCTCCATAGGGTCGAAGTTGTCAGATGTCCCCTTGTAGGGGTTACGGCCCCTAAAATAATGTTTTTTCATGTTTTTGGCCTATGGTATGAAAACTATAGCAGATAGAGAGAAGCTGTTGCTTGCTTAAATGTTCAGCTCATTTAGCTCTACAAAAGTCTTCATAGGGCCGAAGTTGTCTGATGACCCCTTATAGGGGTTACAGTCCCTAAAATGATGTTTTTTCATGTTTTTGGCCTACAGAATGAAAACTATAGCAGATACAGAAAAGCTGTTGCTTGCTTAAATGTTCAGTTCATTTAGCTCTACAAAAGTCTCCATAGGGTCGAGGTTGTCACATGACCCCTTACTGCCTCTAAATTAATGTTTTTTTTCATGTTTTTGACCTATAGAATAAAAACTATAGTTCATAGAGAAAAGCTGCTCACCTGACCCGAAGGGTCATGTAAGCTATTGCCATCACTTGGCATTTGTCGTCGTCATTAACTTTTCTTTTAAAATCTTCTCCTTTGAAACTACTGAAGCGATTGCTTTGAAACTTTGCAGACTTTATCTATGGAATGTCCTCTACCAAGATTGCACAAATGGAGACTGCTGTCTAAACAACATGGCTGCTGTTACTAAAAACAGAACAGGAGGGGCAGACCACCGTTTTTGGCTTATAAAGCAAAATTATAAGAGATAGAGAAAATCTGATGCAACCTATCATCTTCAGCATCAAAAGCTCTAGGAAAGTCTCCATTTGGTTTAAGTTGTCAGATGACCCCTTGTAGGAGTTATGACCTTTTAAAGGTGAAATATTACATTTTTTTAATGTTTTTGACCTAGAGAATGAAAACTATTGCAGATAGAACAAAGCTGTTGAGATGGCTCCTTATAGGGGTTATATGACCCGGCCCTTTAATGATCAAAAATTGTGTTTTTTTCATGTTTTTGGTCTATACAATTGAAACTATTGTAGATAAAGAACAGCTGTTGCTTGCTTAAACATTTAGCTGATTGAGCTTTACAGAAGTCTTCATTTGTTCGAAGTTGTCAGACGACTTTTTATAGGGGATATGACCCTTTAAAGGTGAAAAATAGTTTTCTTCATGTTTTTGACCTATAGAATGAAAACTATTGAAGAAAGAGCAACGTTGTTGCTTTCTTAAACCTTCAGCTGATTGAGCTCTACCAAAGTATCGACTGGGTCGAAGTTGTCAGATGGCCCCTTAAAGGGGTTATACCCCTTTAATGATGAACAATAGGGTTTGTGGCCATAAAATGAAAACTATATTGCAGAAAGAGAATAGCAATTGCTATTCTCTTAAACCTTCAGCTCATTTAACTCTACTAAAATCTCCACTGGGTTATACATTGCTTTGATCCTGTAAAGGTTAGAAATTGTGGGCTTTTTTCATGTTTTTTGCCTATCGAATGAAAACAATTTGCAGAAAGAGCAGGGACAGATCCAGACCAGTTCTGCTGAAAATATACACAAATATTACAAAATAGTTTTAGTTATGTTTGTAGTCTTTTTGAATTTAAAGCAGAATATACAACATGTATTTATTGCAGAAAAAATAGTTGTTTCTGTTTCCTTTGATATGCAAATTTTTAAAAATGCATGCAGGTTATTTCTTACAACAAAATCCTAAGCAAAAAATGTTTTAGATCTTTTAAAGGCTGCTATGTTGTTTTACATTTTTTAAAACTTAATTTTAAAAGTGTAAAAGAATTTGGTATCTTGGTCGGGATCATAGCTCAAAGTTTTAGCTTTTTCTTCAAGGTCGGGAAGATCAATATAATTTAGTATTTTTCCATACTGATCTCAGCCTCAGGTAAATGGCATGTCGTTGTGTTTGTCATCACATGCACAAACACCAAAGAAAGATTAAAAGATGACATTCTTTAGATAGTTACTAATATTTTATTTTGATTAGATAAATTATTGTTGATAATATATACGTTTTTCTCTAAAAAATTCATGTGAAGTTTGACCTAGTTTTAAAAAAATATTGCCGTAGGCGGTATAATTTATTTATGATATGGAGATTCCTCCCTTGTGGTTTTTATATAGAGATACTTAATTTTTTTCGTAACTAGTCACTTTTGTATGTGCAACTGACCTCAAGATTAGTCCATGGCATGTATAAATGGACCTGTCTCTTATGAACATATATAATTTAAACAGTTTACTTGAAACAAATTGATGAATATTGAAAACACAGTCTTTGTGAAATATTATATGCAGGTAGGCCAGACCAGACCAGCAAATTCCAGGCAAATTTGACTCGGATGCCCAAAAAATTTGCTAAATCTACATTAGAAATGTTGAATTTGTCCAGCAATATTTGTGTTAAGTCCTACATGTACAAGGCAGGAATTAATTTCATTAAGAGACTACATTATACATTTCAGTTTAAATTACAAATGTATACTACAGGAGCCTATATTGTTCATATGTGTGGATGTATTTAAACCAGTAGTAACCGACTTGACTGGCTCTACCAACATGACCAATTTTACAGGGGCAGATCTAAGAACAAATAATATGTTTTTTGCACAAAATCAATGTCAAATCACTTAATGTCCCCCACAGCGCCCCCCTTTAACTACATGTAAAATTCTTGATCTTACCCTAGGCCTAAGGCCATAATAAAATAAATAATAGATTCTCATCCAAATTTCTTGAAAATATGGGGGAGGGGGCAGGCAAAGGACAAGATATGATAAGTGCTAAATTTGGCCCCCTAATTTACCATTTTTTTTAAATGATTGAAACTAAGGTTGAATTATTCTAGATGAGTTCTTAGATAAACAAGGTTTAGTAAAATAACATAAATTTTAACTAAATCTTGTTTATAACGTCACAGTGACGTCATCAAATTATGTGAAAAAGACATTTTTGTGAAAAAGTGTTAAAATCATTCAAATTTTGAGTAGTTTTTGGTAAATATAACTATGAGCCACACAGAGTACCACAAAGATATTTTTGTGGTTTGTTCCTATATTAAAAATGATTATCTACACAAAATATTGTAGTGGTACTATGTGTGGCTCATAGTTAAATTTGCTGAAAACCACATCAAAATTGCAGGTTTTTTGCAGTTTTCGTCAAATCACAATTTTAAAGCCACTTTGGGTAACTATTTTAACATCATAATGGATCACTTTAAACAAAATAATGCTGATATAGTAAAGTTAAACTAATCTAAAGTATACATCACATACTTTTACCTCATTTTAATAATTTCAAAATTTGGGGGCAAAATTGGGCTCTTATCATATCTTGTCCTTTTATGTTTTTTTTTTTTACTATTTTGATAAAAAATTCTGCATGCCATTTACAGAAAATAAGCCAAAATTTAACAAAAAATCTTAATATTTTTTTTTTTACAGAGGACTGGAAAAATCGGGGTGAGAGGCGATGAGAATCTAAAGGGGGGGTATGTGCACGGATGAACGGCCAATAAAACATGACAATCACGATGAACGGCCAATAAAAAAATGATAATCACGATGAACGAAAAATGAAATAGAGAAACACGATGCACGATGAACCACCATGCACGGCTGAACGGGAAATAAAAATTGCTCAACACGATGCACGAAAAAAAACCTTTACCACCCATATTTCTTATAATGTTTTTGGTCAAAGGGACCAACCATTAAGCTTGGAAGTGGGGCCTACAAACCCATTGTTCCACTGTGTAGTTTGTCTAAGAAAGAAATTTTTACACTCTAGATCTAATCCATGCATATTTGTGACTAGTATTTAAAACTTTCCTTTGTTTCATGGAGTTTGATATGCTGCATATGCATGAATATAAATAAGCTTATTAGTTGGATAACTTCAATAGTAATTATTTGATTATTCTGTTTTAATGTGACTGTCTCGTAAAAGCAGACAGGTTTTACCAGAGGCATGACATACATGCACAAATGTGCTAGTGCATGTCCATCAAATACAGTGTTGTTTGTTATTTTGAATCCTATATATATGTTGTAAATATTTTAATAGCAAACACACTTGAGTAGGAACAATGATATTCATTATTAATGTTAAACATCTGTAAAATTGTTAAACTTGTTTACTTCAAGCGTACATGTGTATAAAATTAAGCATAGTTTTTGCACATCTTAAAAATTTAATAGTAATTAACTTATCTTATTGAACAAAGATATTGAAATAAGATATTCTTCGTCAGATTTATAGCCGTCAAGTCCTAATAGGAATATTAATCTAGGTGCTGCCATAGCTTTTCCAGTTAAATTGAATAGATAAATGTGGCAATTTTGCTATTATGAACTCTTCAAGGTGAACAGGTTCTGAATCTTAAAAGCCTAACACTTGAAATTTTACATGTTGGCTACAGATACATAGAAAATATGCATCTCCTCATTTTGGATGATTTCATAATATC
The DNA here is from genome assembly GCA_963971305.1 of Arcuatula senhousia. Taxonomy (NCBI): domain Eukaryota; kingdom Metazoa; phylum Mollusca; class Bivalvia; order Mytilida; family Mytilidae; genus Arcuatula; species Arcuatula senhousia. The sequence continues at coordinate 37,043,514 of OZ020308.1, forward strand.
GTTCAGAAATACATGTAAGGGGCCAATAAGCCACATTTTTTCTTTGTTGCCACAATAACTTTTGTTCTGGATAACAAAATTATTATAAACCGTAAAGTTTATGTTACTTACCATAAAATGAAGGATGGAATTGATTTTGGGTGTCCCGTCTTATTTCGTTTTAGGAATTTAGAATTTAGGGGCCCAAAAGGGGCAAAATAATTAAACTTTTTTATGACCCAACCATGTATAGTTTAACACTTGTCCGTCCCTCAGTCTGTATGTCCATCCATAATGGTTAAGGTCCATTACTCGGATACTAGATGTTGGGGGTCAATGATATTTCACCTTATATGGGTCTTGGGTAGGGCTACACCACCCACTAGAAATTAGGTCACTGTGACCTATATTTTATGCATGAATGACTTTGGTTAAGTTCTTGGTTAAGGTCCATAACTTGAATACTAGATGTTGGGGGTTGTTGGGGGTCAATAATTGTGTCTTGGGTAAGGTGACACCACACACTAGAAATAAGGTCACTGTGACCTATATTTTACACATGTATGGATGAATTGGGTTAAGTTATTGGTTTATGTCCATTCAGATACTACATGTTAAGGGTCAATGGTATTTCACCACTAGATGTGTCTTTGGTAACATAACACCACCAAATAGAAATTGGGTCACTGTGACCTATATTTTATGCATGAATGACTTTGGTTAAGTTCTTTGTTAAGGTCCATAACTTGGATACTAGATGTTGGGGGTCAATGCTATTTCACCACTAGATGTGACTTGGGAAACGTGACACCACCCACTAGAAATTAGGTCACTGTGACCTATATTTTATGCATGAATGTCTGGTTAAGTTCTTGGTTAAGGTCCATATCTTTTATACTACATGTTAGGGGTAAATGATATTTCATAACTGGATGAGTCTTGGTAACATGGCACCACCCACCAGAAATAAGGTCACAGCAACCTATATTTTACGCATGAACACTTTTGATTAATTACTTGGTAAAGGTCCATATCCCAGGTAAAACACATTGAGGGTCAATGATATTTCAAGAATGGGAGGGCCATCCTGTGGCTGATAGACACATTTTCTAGTTTGTTTTGTTTTCAACAATAACTTTAATTCTGATTAACTTAACTTAATATATTGTTTCTAATACTAGACTAGTAATACTTTACTTGTATAATTGTGTTATAACTTTACATCATTACAAGGCTTTTTTCTCAGGTCAAAGATGCCACGACAAAAAAACTGGAAGAAAGCAGCTGCTGCAAAAGATGTCCATAGAAAGAGGAAAGAAGATTGTAAGGCAGATGTGGGTCACATCCCCATAGATGTTGGAACAATTCCAATGTCTATGCCTCTTGTTGTCGACGGCCACGTCCTCACAACAATGACATCTGTATCGGCAGGAGTGGGCCACGTCTCACTTCCTGTAACAGAGGTTGCTGTCGGCCACGTCCCAGCAACCTCTTTTGCTACTGAACTTGCTTCACAATTTGCTACAAAACATGCTACTGAATTTGCTACTGAACTTGCTTCACAATTTGCTACAAAACATGCTACTGATTTTGATACAACTCAATCTGTTACAATTCAGCTTGATACTAATCATGAACACAATGCATCTATTAGTAGGCTTGACACCAAAGGTCAGGAAAATGTATATAACAACACTGGAGCAAAACCTGACAGTAATACATCTCTCATTGAAACACAATCCCATTTACTAGGTCCTCCATTACCAAATAGGGGTATTTTTGATAGCAACATTGTTAAATTTGGAAGCTTTGATCAATCACATGCAAGATTTTCTACTCTAACAAGAGGTAATCAATGCACTTGCAATTGTTTGGTTTATTTAGCTTTAGCAGCCCAGAAAAACAGTCATTTTGATTTAGACAATATCTTGAGTACAGGAGATGAGGTTTATTACAAAACAGTTCAAAGCATTAAAGAAAAAGGTGTATTTAGAAATATGCTGTTGACTTTGGATGAACTTCCTACTCTAATTGAAATCAGAAACAGGAAAGTTAGAGTTGAAAAGAAAGATGTCTTATTTGGTTCTACTGTCCAGTTTAATACATGTAATGATTTCTTAACATTACAAGATGCTCTAGAAAAGGGATTTCAACAAACACAGACAGCTTTAGTTATGATAGGTTCTATATGCTCTGCAGTTTTCTTTGATGGTAGTACTTATTTCTTCTTTGACTCTCACTCACATGGAAAATCAGGTTTATTTGAACCACACGAAAATGGAAAATCTATTCTTATTGGCTTTCCAAACTTACATGGGTTGCTAAATTACATGTATTCATACTATACAAGTATGCATATTGATTTACAGTCACAGTTTGAAGTTCTCCCTGTAGATTTTATTGACATGGATGAGTCTTCGATATTACAAAGCCACATAAGTGGCTATTTTGAAGATCAAAGATTGAAATATGCAAAACAATCAAAAGAAAATTTTTGTGTTGAAACATCATCAATAAATACAATTGATAAGCGCAGGACATACATGAAAAATTACATGCAAACAAGAAGAGCAAATCCTATAATATGCAAAAAAGAGCTGGATGCTAAAAGAAAAACAAGAGAAGATGATGAAATTAGACAAAAAGAGTTGGATGCTAAAAGAAAAACGAGAGAAGATGATGAAGTCAAGCAAAGGGAAGCTGACAAAAAAAGATGGTTAAGACAGGATGCAAATTACAAATCAGCAGAACAACAAAGGGATTTAAAATCAAAACGAAAAGCAAGAGAAGATGATGAAGTCAGACAGAAAGAACTGGATGCTAAAAGAAAAGCTAGAGAAGAAGATGAAGTCAAGCAAAAGGAAGCTGACAAAAAAAGATTGTTAAGACAGGATGCAACTTACAGATCAACAGAACAACAAAGAGATTTAAAATCAAAACGGAAAGCAAGAGAAGATGATGAAGTTCGACAAAAAGAGCTGGATGCTAAAAGAAAAACAAGAGAAGATGATGAAGTCAAACAAAAAGAACTGGATGCTAAAAGAAAAGCAAGAGAAGAAGATGAAGTCAAGCAAAAGGAAGCTGACAAAAAAAGATTGTTAAGACAGGATGCAACTTACAGATCAACAGAACGACAAAGAGATTTAAAATCAAAACAAAAAGCAAGACAAGATGATGAAGTTCGACAAAAAGAGCTGGATGCTAAAAGAAAAACAAGAGAGGATGATGAAGTTAAACAAAAAGAGCTGAATGCTAAAACAAAAACAAGAGAAGATGATGAAGTCAGACAAAAAGAACTGGATGCTAAAAGAAAATCTCGAAAGGATGACTTTATAAAAGACAAAGAGCGATTGTGTAAACAAGAATCTAGAAAACGAAATAAAGTTAAAAGTAAAACTTATGACAAAATTATCAAGAATAAAAACAGACAAAACAAAGATTTTTGTAGTCATGAAATGCAGTTAAAAAGGCAAAGGCAGTCTGGTTCTTCAATTGAACAATGTATTGATTTATTTTCTAAGAAAATAAAAGAAGGTCCCACTTATATATGCACATCATGTACTCAGACATGGTTTGGTGATTCGGTTGTTAATGCAAGTAAAGCAAAACAAACTGCTGATGCACATATAAGCAAATGTTTCTCAAATAGAAAATCTGTAAATGACATTGAATGGATTTGCCATACTTGCTTAGAATCAATCAAAAGAAATAAAATTCCTAAGTTATCAGTTGCAAACAAAATGGGATTTCCTACAAAGCCAACAGAGTTAGATTTATATCCTTTAGAAGAAAGGTTATTGTCATTAAGAATACCATTTATGCAAATAAGAATGCTACCACGTGGAGGTCAACTTTCAGTTAAAGGAAATGTTGTTAATGTACCCGTTGATGTGCAGCCCACAATCAATTCCCTTCCACATACGCTCGCCTCATCAGGTACTATAGCAGTAAAATTAAAGAAGAAACTTTCTTACAAGAAATGTGATTTTAGTGAGAATGTAAGACCGTTAGCTGTACTTTGTGCATTGCATTATCTAATGCAAAATAGTGATTTGTATAAAGAATCTGGTGTACGCATAGATCCGAATTGGATTCAAGAAATCACAACTTTACAACAGAATAATGATGAAAATGAAAGTACAGAGAATGTATTAACAAGCAAAGATGATAATTTTGATGAAATAGAGGAACAAGATCTCAATTCAGGAAATACTGACACACTATTAGATGAAATTTTAGATGAGAACACTAGCATAAGTGGGTCTGAATTTGTTTTTGCTCCAGGTGAAGGTCAAAGACCATTGAGTCTGTACAATGATACTGATGCAGAGTACTTGGCATTTCCAACTATATTTTGTGGTCAGCGCAGACCTGATAACAAAGAAAGATTACTTCCAGTCCATTATACTGATATTGTTAAATGGGAGTTGAGATCTGCAGACAAGAGAGTGGCACAGTCAGTCCCCAATTTGTTTTTTAAGCTAAAGAAAATACAGATGAAACATATAAGTGATAGAGTTAACCTTGCTTTGCGTAGATGCAAGTCGGAAGGAAAAAAATGGACAGCTAAAGATTTTTTAAATCCTTCAACAGTGAATGATGTTGTGAAGTTAGATGAAGGTTACTACATTTTTAGATCACTCAGAAACTCTCCAGTGTACCTCGAGAAGAGAAAGAAAGATGTGTTTGCTATGATAAGGCAGTTAAGCTTACCAACATGGTTCGGTTCCTTTTCTTCCGCAGATACCAATTGGAAAGATTTGCTTAGAATTCTAGGGATATTAAATGATGGTAAAGAATACACAGATGATGAGTTAGATGCAATGGATTGGAACATGAAAGCAAAGCTTGTGCAAAAAGACCCTGTCACATGTTCTAGGTACTTTGATTACCGTGTACACCAATTCATCAAGTTGGTTTTGAAAAGTGATCATGAGCCCATAGGAAAACTTGCAGATTTTTTTTATAGAGTTGAATTTCAGCAAAGAGGTTCTCCACACATACATATGTTAATGTGGATAAAAGATGCACCTGTGTATGGACAAAATTCAGTTGAAGAAATAGTACAATTCATTGATAAATATGTAAGTTGTTCCTTGCTATCTGCTCCATCTGAGTTGGTCTGTTTGCAAGTTCACAAGCATTCCAAAACCTGTAGGAAAAAGGGCAATCCAATTTGTCGATTTGGTTTTCCAATGCCACCTATGGACAAGACAGTCATTCTTGAACCCTAAGAGGAAGATATTGACAAATACAAGACAATTTACAAAGAAGTTCAAACTAAAATTGATGATGCTCAAAAACTGGATAATATTGAAAATTACTCTCATGAAGAGTTTCTGCAAGATGTTTTGCAAATAAGTGAGGAAGACTATATTAAAGCTATCAGAAGCAATTTGTCAGGTGCAAAAGTATTTCTCAAGAGAAAGCCTAATGAAGTAAGGGTAAATCCTTATATGAAAGCATTATTACCAGCGTGGAAAGCAAATCATGATCTTCAGTTTGTATTAGATCCTTATGCATGTGCTGTATATATTGTTTCATATATAAGTAAGTCTCAAAAAGGAATGAGTGCATTGCTAGATCAAGCTGCAAAAGAAGCTAGAGAAGGAAATTTGGACTTGAAGCGCCAAGTAAGGCACATTGGGAATTACTTTACAAATTCAGTTGAAACCTGTGCTCAAGAAGCTGTGTATCTAGCACTGCAAATGCCTTTGACAAAGGCCACAAGACAAGTGGTTTTCATAAACACTTCTCCGCCTGATCAAAGAACATTTTTGCTCAAACAGACAGAAGAATTAAAAAAGTTATCTCCTGACTCCACTGATATTGAGTCAAACAATGACATTAAGCGATATTCAAAACGACCTAGTGTGTTGCAAAACTGGTGTCTTGCTGACTATATATCTCAGCTAGAAGTGAAATATCCCTCCAAAAATGACGAACACAAGAGTGACTCAGAAAATGAAATTGATAATGAAGATGAACAAGAAACATTCAATGTTGGTGAGGAAAAATTTAAATTGACTTTAAAGAATGGCATAATCATTCAACAAAGAAAATCCCCAAGAGTCATACGATATGTCAGATATAATCGAAAAACAGACTCTGAAAACTTTTTTCGTGAGCGATTCTTTCTTTTCTATCCTTGGCGAAATGAACAAACTGATCTCAAAGGAGGTAAAGACACATACGAAAGCATGTACAATTGTGTATGTAGAATTGTTGAAAGTAAAGCAAAACAGTATGAACATAACACAGAACAGCTTGATAAAGCCATAGAAGAAGCACAAAATGATTGTCATCAATATGATGAATTAGCTCCTGGCACTGAACAAATAGAACATGAAGATTCTGAAGAAGGCTCAGAAGAAGCACAACAGTATATACATTTCAACCCAGATAGGCCAATAGAACACAGACAATATGACATTTCAGAAGAAGTTGGAGTTTCTGCTAGAACAATTGAAGTTGCAAATCATGCTAATCGAATCAGTGACAATGATTACTTTAGTCTTGTTAGATCATTAAATAAGTCACAAAGGGAATTTTTCTTGCATGTTCTTACATGGATAAAAACAAAGAATGAACCTTTATATCTGTTCCTAACAGGTGGTGCTGGTGTTGGAAAATCAGTTGTTGTTAAAGCACTCTTTCAAGCTCTTCATAGACACTTGTGTTCCATTGAAGGGGAAGATCCAGACGATATTCGAATTCTGTTATGCGCACCAACTGGAAAAGCTGCTTATAACATTAATGGTTTGACCATTCATAATGCTTTCCAAATACAGCCAAACAAAGGACTAGACCATTCATTGTCCTGTGACGTACTCAATACTCTAAGAATGAAATACAGAAACTTATCAGTAGTAATGATTGATGAAATTTCAATGGTTGGAAACAAGATGTTTTCACTTCTAGATTCTAGATTAAAGAAAATCAAAGGCAACAACCAGGTATTTGGAGGTGTAAGTGTCATTGCAATTGGAGACTTTTTCCAATTAAAGCCAGTATTTGACGGTTGGATTTTCCAAGATTTAACCAAAGGAATATCTGCCCTGGCCCCAAATTTATGGAAAGAGTTGTTTCAAACGTTTGAGCTTGTTCAAATAATGAGACAGAAAGATGATTTAGAGTTTGCAGAGTTACTCAACAGACTCAGAATTAATAACCTTAATGCCAATGATCTTGAAATTCTTAATACCAGGATGATTCAATTTGATGATCCTACCTACAGAAGAAATAGCATTCACTTGTTTATACAAAATGATCTTGTTGACCAGTTCAATGAACAGTTTATATCGAAATTAACATCTCAAAAAGTTACAGTAAAAGCAGTAGACTCAATGGTTGGCGATTTTTCATCTCAAGTTAAAGCTAAATTGATTAGCTCATTACCACAAAAACAATCTGACACAGCCAATTTAGCCAAAGAAGTTGAACTGGCTATTGGTATGAAGTATGACCTTACAGCCAATATTGAAGTTACTGATGGTCTCACTAACGGCTCTTCTTGTGAAGTGAAATTGTTTGAGTACAAGACAAACTCACCAAGGCCAAGTATTGTATGGGTAAAGTTTGACGATGACAAAATTGGGAAAAACACAAGGCACAAGTATTCTCATTTGTACAGTAGCAATATTGACAAGACATGGACACCAGTTTTTGATATCAAAAGATCATTCAGCTATAGATACAAAAATTTTGAACGAATTCAGATGCCCCTTAGACCTGCTGCTGGAAAAACCATCCATAAGTCACAAGGTGATACCTTGAAAGAGGTTGTAGTCAGTCTTGATTCTAAATGCAAAGGGAAAATACCACATATTCATTATGTTGCATTAAGTAGGATTACAAGTTTATCTGGATTGCAGATACTCAACCTCAGTGAAGACAAAATATCAGTTTCTGAATGTGTCAAAGATGAAATAGACAGATTAAAATCAGAAGCCACTCTCTCGTTGTGCTTTAGGCCACTTTATTGTATGCCAATTGAAAATTTTAAAGTTGTTTTTAACAATGCAAGATCTTTTAATGCACATTTCTTAGACATCAGGGAAGATCCAACCATTATAAATGCTGATATCATTGGTATTGCAGAATCTAGGTTGATTCCTTCTGATAGTAATGAAAATTTCATGTTGCCAGGATATCAACTGCCTATTCGAGTTGATCAAAGTCAAACTAATCCTGGCATTAGACCTCCTCATGGTCTTGTATTGTATTTAAGAAATGGTTGTGAACTTATAAGAAAACTGACATATTCAATGTCATCATTAGAATTTTTATTCATAGAAGTCGTAGCACCTTACAAAGGACAGTTTCAGGTAGTATGTGTGTATAGATCACCAGACTGTTCTTTAAGGGTCCTTAAGGACACATTTCTAACTCATCTTGCTCCTGTTGTAGATTTACAATGCAAAAATATAGTAATAATGGGTGATTTCAATTTTGATTTGTTGTCTGGGCATAATGATTTCTTAGGCTTCATGTCAGACACCTTTGTGTGCCAACAAATAGTGTCAAAGCCAACAAGATTACACAGAACCCTATTAGATCTGATTTTCTTGAATATTGGACTCCAACAAAAATTTGAGACTGAAGTTGTTGATGCATATTGGACTGACCATCAAATTGTATATGTTGCAATTGAATGTTAGAATGATTATGAAGAATGTAAAACCCGCTCATGAAATGTACAGAGCATTTAAGGTTGTTCAGTTGAACAACCTTAAATGTTCTTTAGAGTGGTTATATGTATTGGGGTTTCCACTCGTCGCCTGTAAAAGGTTGGGGTAATGGAGAAGTGGAGTTGTAAAAAAGATTTTAAGGCCATGTCATTCTAACATAATTCATAAAATTTCAAGCTAAGTTTATTTAACCAAAAACCAGTGTTTTTCTAAATCGTATATACTTCTTTGCATATTTACCATGCTTCATATATCTTCTTATAGCCTATTTCCTATCTTTTTATTACTTTGTTGTTATTTTGATTTTAAAATTGATGCTATGATTTAACATTTATACATGGATTATACTCAAACATCACCAACTTATGGGGTCCACTTCCATTTAGTACTGTCCTTGCAAAGTTTTTAGATTTTGACATGGCCTTATAAATCATTATTCCTTGATACTGTGTTGTTTATTTTTAGACTTTTATAATTGGTTATAGGACTTCATTTCCATTGTTGTAAAACTATTATTAAATACTGTGGGCAAAATTAACTTTCCTACTTATAATAATATTTTTTCAGACACTATGTGATAATATGCATTAAGATGAAAGTTTGTGTAAATTTATGTCATAAAATATTGGCTTTCTTAAACTTAATAATAAATTATTTTCTTCTTCAAATTTTATTATTCATGTTCTAATAATGTTATTGTGATTCTTAAATTTAATTCTGTATAGTTTTATGTATTATATTCTTTTATTGGATCATTTTTATGCAAGGTTACTTGAATGTGCATAATTTATTATGATATTTAATTCACAAAATATGAACTTTTTAAGATATGAACAGTTAAATATTGTATTTTTACCTGTCATAAAATCTATTATATAATTACGATGAATTTATAACTATATATTCAATAGTGAGAACAAATCGTTGACAGTGGCAGCAACAACCAAAGTAGAATTAACTGAATTCCTTTGTATATTGACAGTTTTATAAACAAATATTATGTACTTTGATAAGAATTTTGACTATTTAATAAAGAATTATTGTACATACAACATTTACACTATATGTAACATATTTATTTCTGATGATTATTTTGCTTTTAATTAGAATTTCATAGATTTTTCAAGTACTATCAAATTTTCACATTCCAATCAATTAAAGTCATTGAAACTAAATATTGCAGAACACATATTTAAAAAAAGCTTTAGTCATATGGTATTGAAGCAACCCTATAGTAGTAGTGCAAAAAGATCAAAAGAGTATAAGAGTCATGTAATACAATACATGTCTGGTGGTACTAAAGATCTGTGCTAAGAAAATGATAATCAAGAAGGTATGTTGTAGGACACAGTATACGAGTCATGTAATACAATATATGTCTGGTGGTACTGAATAGTTCCTATCAAGCTAATTGCCTTCTTCATGAATAAAAAATATATAATGACCAGTCACCTACAGATGCATAATATGTATTTTGCAATATAATTATCTTTTTAGGAAATTTTATTAATGTATATTTGTCAAGTATGAAATTCTAATTGAGAAATGGAACTGTATTAATAATATTTTTAAGGTTTTTATGATAATATAAAAACAAAATATGTGCAGTTTAAAAAAAAACAACTAAATTTTATTTTGTCAATAAAAATTATAAATTTAAATGTTACTGTAACAGTAGTTGATAAATAAAATTGTATATTTTCTCTTTTTGGTTTTTCCTCAAACATCACCCATATAAAACTATACACATGGAGGAACAATTACTCTTGGTTGTTAGTTTTGGTCAAACCACATATGTGGGTCGGTCATATAATTTTACCCTAGTCACTATTGCATATAGAGAAAAGCTGTTGCTTGCTTAAATGTTCAGCTCATTATAAAGTCTACAAAAATCTCCATTGAATCAAAGCTTTCAGATGACCCTTTATAGGGGTGATGGCCCTTATTAGGTCAAAACTAGCAGTTTTTCCCTTAGAAAGAAAACTATTGTAGATAGAGAAAAAATGTTGCTTGGTTAAATGACTTTAGCTTATTCAGCTCTCACAAAAGTCTCCATTGAGTCGAACTTGTCAGATGCCCCCTTATAAGGGATATGGTCTTTTACAGGTAAAAAATAGAGTTTCTTCATGTTTTTGTCCTATAGATTGAAAACTGATGCAGAGAAAGAAAAGATGGTGCTTGCTTAAACATGAAGCTCTTTACAAAAGTCTCCATAGGGTCTCAGCTGTCAGATGACCTCTTAAAGAAAAGACCCTTATGGCTTAAGGACCAGGTGAGCGATTCAGGCTCCTGGGAGCCTCTTGTTTATCATATTTACCTCTCTTATCCAATCATGTTTTATTCCCAATTTTCTTAACACTATTCTTTCCGAAATGTAACCTTTCTCATCAATTATATCATTTATATAGTAAATCTTACTTTTGATCCATTCTTTGAAAATAAGTGGTTTATTATTAAATGTTATATATTGATTACCCCATATGACCTGCTTTCTAATTTCTAGAAAGTTTTTGGGTAATTTACATGAACCACCTTTTGCATTAATCCAGGATTTCACAATGTCTTGATAGAATATTGGTAATTGTGTAAATTGCTTTTTATCTAAATCATGATGACTTTTTAAATTCATTCTGATTGCCAAACTGATTCAGATAAAAAGTCGGGATAATTTTCCAATTATCACTTGCACATAATTGTTTAACCCAATTAATATGCATATGTATGGATTGTATATAAGCGTCTATATCAATCATTTTTAATCCCCCATCAGAATAGCTTTTAGACAGAACACTACTTTTTATTCTATCCCGAGAAGATTTCCATATAAAACTATATGATAGATTTTTAAACAGCTGTAAAAAAATTTAGGAATGACCGAACAAAATGCTAGATATGTGATATTTGGCAGTATTAGTGCTTTGAAAACTGTTACTCTACCAATAAGAGTTAGATTTCTTTTATTCCAATCAGCCACTATTTGTTCGCATTTTGTCATTTGGTTTTCAAAGTTAAGTTTTTTGACATTCTTGGTTATCATAACCAAAGTATATACAAAGACTTTTAAAAGGTTTGTCACACCAGTTTATATTTTCAAATTTATCTTTACAGTGTTTGAGTTTTCCAAGCCATATTCCGTCTGTTTTGTTTCTATTAAGGATTAAACCTGAGAGCGAGCCGAAAGTTTCAATTAGGTTGATCGATAAACTAATATATTTTTTTGAACTGAGAAAGAGTGTTGTGTCATCAGCTAGCTGACATATTTTTAGTGTGTTTGTTTTTTTATCAATCTTGATCTCTAGACCTTTAATGTTTGAATTCTCTCTAATTTTTATTGCCATTACTTCGACAGCAAAGACAAACAGTAAAGCTGATAATGGACAACCTTGTCGTATTCCACGGAATATTTGAAATTTATTAGATACCCAGCCATTGTTACATACACACCCTTTGATGTCGGTATATAACAGTTTAACCCATCTAATAAAGTTATCTTTAAAACCGAATTTTCTTAGGGTTTCAAACATAAAGCTCCACTCTAGTGAGTCAAATGCTTTTGAAAAATCTAAAAATAGAATAGCTCCATGTACTTTAAAGTTTTCAGCGTAGTCTATGATGTCTTGAATTTGTCTTGTGTTAAAACCTATGAATCTATTTTTTATGTAACCTTTCTGATCAGAGTGTATAACTTTTGGTAAGATAGGTTTTATTCTTTGGGCTAGTACTTTTGCTAAGAGTTTGACATCATAATTTAATAGAGTTATTGGTCTATAATTGTCTAATGAAAAGGGGTCATTCTTCTTGTAAATAAGTGATATGAGACCAATTTTCTGTGATCTTGAAAGATTTCCCCTTTCAAAGCAAAAGTTAAACATAGGAACTACAAAATCTTTTAGTTCATCCCAGAATTTTTGATAGAATTCAACGTTTAAGCCATCACTACCTGGGGCCTTATTTAATTTCTTAGTGAATAAAGCGTCTGTACATTCTTGAAGTGAGATGATATGTTCACATAAATCACTATCTTGGGAATCTATTACTTTCATATCTTTTATATTGTTTAAATAGTTCTTAATATCTCTTATTTCTGGGTTTGTACTTTGATAAAGTTTTTGATAATAACTAACTTCTAACTTTAAAATTTCTTCTTCATTGCTAGGAAGATTACCTTTATCATTATATAATTGTGTAATGATTTTTTTACTTTGTCTTGATTTTTCTAGACCGAGGAAAAAAGCTGAATTTTTTTCTCCTTCTTCAATCCATTTGATTCTCGATCAAACTTGATTTCCTTTTATTTTTTCTAAGTATCATGTCAAGGTGGTCTTCAACTTTTTGAATTTTATGTATCAGTTCAGTTTTTGTATCTTCATTATTTGCCAAATTTGCTTGATCGCTTAGAATTTTTAATTCTGCTTCTAACCATCAATGTTTTATTTCTTTTCTTTTTAGCTTGACCTTTACAGTATTGCTATTGCATTGTTTTGTCACGGACTTCTACTTTTAAAAAACTCACCAGAATTGCAATGCAGTCAAGTTCCATGAATTTCCATATGCAACAAAATAACAAAACCACAACTAAAGGCTCCCAGGAGCCTGAATCACTCACCTGATCTCTTATGCTAAAGCCTCTTACCTAGTGTGCAACATGGTCTACATGTACTTGGTAAGTAACATTAAAGAAACAAGTACGGATATAAAACACTTTTATGATCAAGAATACACAGCTTTCCATTTGAAAATAACCAAACAAGTTAAAATTGATTGAAAACACTTAAAGAGGGATAACTCTGAAAAGAATGATCTGACAATTTTGACACTGAAATCATTTTTGTAGATCTTAATGAGCTGAACAATTTTGCAATTCAAACTATTCCTCTAGCTCTTATGGCTTTTAAGATAAAGTCCAAAAACTGTGAAAATGGTCAATTTAGACGATTAAGGGAAAATAACTAATAAAAAGAGTCGTCCCACAACTTCGACACAATGGAGAGCTTCGTAGAGCTTTTGATGCTGAAGAAGGGAGGTTGCTTCGGATTTTCTCTATCTCTTACAATAGCAGCCACGTTTGTTGGTTGACCGTCACAATTTTCACAAACTTGGTAGAGGACATCCTAAATATCAAGTGTACAAAGTTTCAAAGCAATCCCATCAGTGGTTTCAGAGAAAAGATTTTTACAAATTAGTAAAAATTGATAGAAAAATCAGTTAAAGGAGGATAACTCGATCTGACAATTTTGACCCTTAAATCATTTTTGTAGATCTCAATGAGCTGAACAATTTTGCAATGCTACATTTTACCTCTAGCACTTACAGTTTTCAAGAAAAAATCCAAAAACTATGAAAATGGTCAGTTTTGACAAATAAGGGGAAATAACTCCTGTAAGGAGTCATCCAACAACTTTGACTCAATGGAGAGTTTTGTAGAGCTTTTGGTGCTGAAAAGGAAGGTTGCTTCGGATTTTCTCTATCTCTTATACTTTTTGAGCTATTAGCTAAAAACTACGGTCTGACCCCCCTGTTCTATTTTTAGTAACAGCGGCCATGTTGGTTGGTCGATGTTCACAAATTTCACAAACCTGGTACAGGACATCCTAAAAATCAAATGTATAAAGTTTCAATGCAATCCCATCCGCTGTTTCAGAGAAGCAGATGTTTAAAGAAAAGTTATCGGATGGACGACGCACGACGGACGCTTAATGATGACAATAGCTCACATGAACCTTCTGGTCAGGTGAGTTAATGAATATAAAAAACAGACAAATTTCAATACTTTGAAGCTTATTATTGTAAACATATTTGCTACATTATATAAACATAAACTTCTCACAAACATAGTGTTTGTTTAACGAATATAAGCACAGTGTTTGAAAATATTTTGGGACTTGTTTGTTGTTATTCCATTACAAATATCATCTGTGATGACTGCTGTTTTGTTTCTAGTTGTAAATGCAGTGTCTTGTTTTAATATCATCTTTATAATGATGTTTTAATCACACCACTTTTATCAAAGAAATGAAAAGTACTGGAATTTTTTTATCCAATAAAAGCAATATAGTTATCAAATTCTAGCTGAATATCAGCTCTATCAGTTTCTTTTGGAACGTTTGGCAACTTTTTGTAAGTATACCCTAACTCCTTAGTGCACATATTAGACAAACCAGCTAATGTTGGTAAACAATTTACGCTACAGACATCGTTTTTGAGCAAGTTTCTTTTGCTTTCTTTGTATGTCATTGATGGTTAACTGGATTTTTTAGTTTTCTACACAGTTCATTACTTCCTCGGTCATTATGTCCCTTTGTTTCGGTTTATTTTTGGGGGGGGGGGGGATTCTGGATCATCCAAACATACTTGCTTAATCTTTTTCGATCCTGTCCAGATTTTCACTGATTTTACTAAAATAATTTCCAGATAGGTGCAAATGTTTAAGTTCAGATATGTCCTTTCTACTTATTTTTCTCTCACATTTCCTCGGATTATTTTCATTCATAATAAAAAAAAAAAGAAATGAATCGTTCTCCAGATTCTTTATACAACTTATACTTCGCTGATACTTTACATTATAATTAAAATAACTCAATTATTTAGATAATTAATACATGTGAGCAACACATGAGTAACACATTTGTGTTTAAAGCAAATTAATTAGACTAGTCCAATTAAAGGGAAGACTGCCCTGAGCTTTTACTTTGTTTGTCTGTAAAAAGGTTGATATTATGTTTTAAACAAGGGTGATTATATTTCATTTTACTATAATTCTGTAATAGTTATATCATGAGGTAAATGTGTTTCTGGATAAGAAACCCCGGGGACCAGAGGTCCGAATGTGTTTCTTATCCAGAAACACCGAATACCGAATAGTATAACTAACTTACACCCTAGTAAACTTAGAACAAAACTAGATTACAAATTTTAATTATAAAACTGAGTTATTACATATTTCTGATTTTTTTCTTCCCCACACAGGGGCCTCTTTAATTTAGATATTAAGCAACTGAGATGATTTTAGGATTAAAACAGATTAATCAACTCGTTAAACATATTAATTACTTTACAAATACTGTGAACTGATGATTTTGTAGCATGCTAATAAAAACAGTGAACACTTCTATACTGAATATCTTTAAGATTCATTCAGTTTTTAAATGACCATCAGGGAAGACGGGTGTGCTGGCCGCTGTTCCTTTGAATATCATCACTTTCTGATTGCAGGAGGAAATTGCATTTTTGAAGAAAATTTATTTCATTTTAATAGACGAAACGCGCGTCAGGCGTAGCAAAATTTATTGTCTGGAACTTTGTTGTCATTTGTATTTCGAACACACGTGAAGGTTAGAACTGCTGGTGGAGTTTAAATTCCCCGAGGTTAGCCCACTCCGGCACCAACACTTTTGAGTTGGAGAATACATCAAAGCTTTAAATTATCCGTCTAAATTTCAAAATTGTCTAAACCCTAAGG
Organism: Arcuatula senhousia; assembly: GCA_963971305.1. NCBI lineage: Eukaryota > Metazoa > Mollusca > Bivalvia > Mytilida > Mytilidae > Arcuatula > Arcuatula senhousia. The sequence continues at coordinate 37,059,642 of OZ020308.1, forward strand.
TTCTTCCTACCCCAGACATAGGTTGAATATCTTAGTAATAATTTGGTTCCCCAGTTTGGTATTTTTAGTTATACTTTTCTATGCTCTTTATATTCATACAGTGTTTGGCATTTTCAATATTTTTGGTAGAGCGCCTCTGATGAGTCTTGAATAGACGAAACGCGCGTCAGGCGTAGCAAAATTTATTGTCTGGAACTTTGTTGTCATTTGTATTTCGAACACACGTGAAGGTAAGCTCTGCTGGTGGAGTTTAAATTCCCCGAGGTTAGCCCGCTCCGGCACCAACACTTTTGAGTTGGAGAATACATCAAAGCTTTAAATTATCCGTTTAAATTTCAAAATTGTCTAAACCCTAAGGTTCTTCCTACCCCAGACATAGTTTGAATATCTTAGTAATAATTTGGTTCCCCAGTTTGGTAGTTTTGATTATACTGTTCTATGCTCTTCATATTCATACAGTGTTTGGCATTTTCAATATTTTTGGTAGAGCGCCTCTGATGAGTCTTGAATAGACGAAACGCGCGTCAGGCGTAGCAAAATTTATTGTCTGGAACTTTGTTGTCATTTGTATTTCGAACACACGTGAAGGTTAGCACTGCTGGTGGAGTTTAAATTCCCCGAGGTTAGCCCACTCCGGCACCAACACTTTTGAGTTGGAGAATACATCAAAGCTTTAAATTATCCGTTTAAATTTCAAAATTGTCTAAACCCTAAGGTTCTTCCTACCCGAGACATAGGTTGAATATCTTAGTAATAATTTGGTTCCCCAGTTTGGTAGTTTTGGTTATACTGTTCTATGCTCTTCATATTCATACAGTGTTTGGCATTTTCAATATTTTTGGTAGAGCGCCTCTGATGAGTCTTGAATAGACAAAACGCGCGTCAGGCGTAGCAAAATTTATTGTCTGGAACTTTGTTGTCATTTGTATTTTGATATGCAGAACGATGTCCCTTAGCGTGGGGTTCGACTAAGAGTCTTTCTCTCATCTACTTTCTGTTTGCCGACTTACTTAATTTTTTGCATAGATGGTCAATTATGAACAGTTTTCTTAACATTTTTCTCAGCATTCTCTTACTACATCCTTATCAGCATGGTCCAATGCCATTGAATTAATTTCAGGTCTACCGTCTATTGTCTACCTACTTCCTGTTTAACGAAATCCAGTCATTTCTATCTTTGACCCATTTTGATGCCCCATCTACGAAAGTAATTGAGGCATATAGTCTACGGATACGCTTGTTTCCGTCCGTTTGTTTGTCCGTCTCTTTTGTTGCGAAATATGGGCATTATGTCTATTGGACATATTCTTGCTTTGTTATGTTTATTTATTTATTTTTTTAATGTTTTGCTTTATTTTGTCTGTTTTTTTTTAAATTGCTACTTTTTAATTGGAATTGATTTAAAATCTAATAAAGTGATTTGTTTTCATTTTCTTCTCAAGATGCCCTGGGCTGGCTATTAAAGAAGTTTCTTTATGTGGGAAGCTCGTTTGTTCTTCGAACATGAGGTGTTTTCACAAGCGCAAAAGCAGGGGTATCTGGATATTGTGAATTAAGCCTATTGTTCTTACTCACACAAAGAAAGTTCCTGAAAAAGAAAGTTCGACTTTAGAACTGGGGTGTAATATTTCAATCAGGAATAAGTACATTCACTTTTACTTGTTGAGATGTTTTTTGAAATGTTTGCCGAGGAATTTTTCTTGCAAGCATAGCAAACACTTTAACTTTTATTGAAAATGGATTCTCAGATGTTAGTACAATTTGTACAATGGAAGTTACAGAAAATATACAAACCATGTTCCCATGTGACAAAATGTCTCTTGTGCACAGAAGAAAACATGAATCTGCAATTAGAAATATTATTCCAGCCACCGACTCATCCACAAACACCCCCATTGAAGATTCAACAGAAAACATTACACCGTGACTTGAAAAACTAAAAAAAATTATTGAGCAAAATTTATATGAGTTTAAAACAAGACAAGTAAAAAAAAGCAACTGCAAGTCAAAGGGACCTTGATGCCTTCATTCCTTTACCAGAGTCAGAAGGGCCTTATAAGCACCAAACTTGTTCAATTTGCAATATAAAAGGTCACAGAGCAGATGGGAACAATAATGGTTCATCTTGTGAAAAGGAGCCATGTACTTCGTGGAAAATCTGTGGAAAAAAGACATGAACAAACCAGAACTAAGTAAAATAAAGAGAGACTTTGATAAAGAAATAAAGGTAATCAACGCTTAAATTGCTGAATTTAAAGTCGAGAATGAAAAAAATAGAGTCATTTGAGAAGCTTCTAGTGCGCCATTTATAACTGCTTTAAAACCCCAACTAAAATCTGTTGATCAAGCCAAGTATGCCAATCCGAATATTTTGATGAGATTAATTGTTTCTACGAGAGGCTCCCAGGAGCCTGAATCGCTCACCTGGTCTTGATGTCGACCCTATAAAGATTTTTGGAGAGCTAAATGAGCTGCCAAGCAACAGCTTTTCTCTATCTACTATAGTTTTCAAAATGTAGGCCAAAACATGAAATAACGTTTTTCATGTTTGGGGCCTTCAGAATGAACTAAAATAGATAGAGAAAATCAACAAATTGAAACTATAGTAGATAAAGAAAAACAACATGAAAAACGTTATTTTAGGGGCCATAACCCCTGTAAGGGGTCGTCAGACGACTTCAATCCTATGGAGACTTTTGTAGAGCTAAATGAGCTGAATATTTAAGCAAGCAACAGCTTCTCTTTATCTGCTACAATTTTCATTCCATAGGCCAAAAACATGAAAAAATGTTATTTTAGGGGCCATAACTCCTATAAGGGGTCATCTGACAACTTCAACCCTATTGAGTCTTTTGTAGAGCTACATGTAAATGAGCTGAACATTTAAGCAAACAACAGTTTCTCTCTATCTGCAATAGTTTTCATTCAATAGGCCAAAAAACGTGAAAAAACGTTATTTTAGGGCTGTAACACCTATAAGGGGTCATCAGACGACTTCAATCCTATGGAGACTTTTGTAGAGCATTCATTATGACATGGCTGCCCCATTCTACCACCTGGAGAACACTTCTCAGTCGCTTTATGGGCTAAGCGACCTGACCCCTATGTCAGGTTTCTCTGCGCTCTTTAGTGGACTTTTACCGACAAGCTTAGCGCTGCTGCGGGCCTATTCGCCTCCCGGGCTCCGCACTGGATCCTCTTCAGTGAAAAAAACTGGAACTTTAATTGTTACATTAAATAAGTGTATATTATGCAGTAGTTTGTTTCAGTTAGACAAAAAACCTACATTTTGAATGGATTCGACCTTGTGTCTTTGGAAGACATTGGGATTAATACTATTTTTTTTTTAAAATGGAGATAACTTTAATTTGTTGCAGGGATTTATTATGGTTAATGGTTTTTGGGGAAAAATTTCTCTTACTCCGCTTACTCATCTGGAGCACCTGAGTTCAATCGCATTACGACTAAAGTCCGCATTGTTAATTGATATTCAGTAGTTTTTAAGCTTCCGTGTTTTATATGTTGTGTGTTCTTTCGTTCTGTCCTTATTTGTGTTTACTGGTTTTGTTTCTGCCCTTTCCGACTTTGACATTTGGATGCCCCATTGGTACCTCTGCTTGTTTAGCTTTATTTGATGGAATGGATTTAAAATTTGTGATACAGCATTAAATTATCACAATAGTTTATAATGTTTAACTTGTATAATTGAAATCACTATAAATATACAGGGGGAGGGCTTTGGATTTTTCTTCGTCCTACCAATTGATTGTCTGAAGAAAAAACGAGACTGGGTCGCTAACTTGCGCGTTTTTTTTCTGTTTTAATGCTACATGAATTTTACAGTAAAAATACCATCCTGCCCTTTTAAATTTAAAGTTTTTATGCTTACAACGTTAAATTAACTCCAGCACTCTGTTAAAAACCATCAAAATTGGAATGCAGTCAAGTTCCATAAATTTCCATCTGCAACAAAATAACAAAACAACAATGAATATATAAAACACAAATTTCAAAACCTTGAAGCTTATTATTGTAACGAACTTGCTACATTATATATCCATAAACTTCTCACAAATATAGTGTTTGTTTAACGAATATAACCACAGTGTTTGAAGCGATTTTGGGAGTTGTTTGTTGTTATTCCATTAAAGATATCATCTGTGGTGGTTGCTTTAACTTTCCAATCGTCAACTTCCCCTTCTTGTGTAGCAATATTCCGTCAGCTCCAGCTTATGGAGTTTACGTATCTCAATTGCTTCGTTACTCCAGAGCTTGCGGGACTTGCATCGATTTCCTTAGCAGAGCGACACGTCTGACGCAAAAATTGCTCACGCAGGGTTATGTTGCTCCTCGGTTGCTGTCTTCACTCAAGAAATTTTACGGAAGACATCATGCACTTATAGACAAATATGGGATTTCGATCTCTCAGATGAGTGCAGATGTTGGTTTGTCATAGGGTGTTGTTTTGTCTTCCTTTACTGGATTTGACACGCCCGTGTGTGAGCAATTTTTGTGTCTGCTAAGGAAATCGGTGTCCCGCACGCTCTGGAGTAGCAAATGTGGAATAGAAGTGTAGAGTGTGGAGACATCGAATGTTCTGCCAATTCTGAATCACCTAAATGAACATACTTGCTTATTGTTTTTCGATCATGTCTAGTTTTTTCACTGATTTTACTAACAGAATTTCCAGATTTTCTACTTAATTTTCTCTTACGTTTCCTCTGATTATTTCCATTGATAATTATAAAAAAGGAATTTTTTATACAACTTAAACTTCGCTGATAGTTTACATTATAATTAAGATAACTCAATTATTTAAATAATTAATACCTGTGAGCAACACATGAGTTACATTTGTGCCTAAAGCAAATTAATTAGACTAGTTTAATGAAAGGGAAGATTGCCCTGAGCTTTTACTCTGTCTGTATGTAAAAAGGTTGCTATTATACTTCAGTAGATTTTTTCTATATAAAATACAGGTAAATATTTTAGTTATTACATCTTGAATTTGGTTAAAGTACTATTTCCCTAAGCCAGAAGGGCCTTATTAGTACCAAACTTGTTCAATTTGAATATAAAAGGTCACAGAGCAGATTGGAACAATAATGGTTCATCTTGTGAAAAGGAGCCATGTACTTCGTGACAAAAAGACATGAACAAACCAGAACTAAGTATAATAAAGAGAAAGTTTGATAAAGAAATAAAGGAAAATTAATGTTAAACTTGCAGCTTCTCTCTATCTGCTATGGTATTCATTCCATAGGCCAAAAATATGAAAAAACGTTATTTTAGAGGCTGTAACCCCTTTAAAGGGTCATCTGACAATTTCGACCCTATGGAGACTATTGAAGGTCTATTAAGCAAGCAACAATTTTTCTCTATCTGTCATAGTTTTCATTTTCTGGGCTAAAAACATGAACAAATGTTATTTTTCACCTTTAAGCGCTCATCTGACAATTTCGACTCAATGGGGACTTGTAGAGCTTTTGATGCTGAAGCAGTAGCGTGCATCAGATTTCATCTATCTCTTATATTTTTTTGATTTACAAGCCAAAAACAGTAGTCTGACCCCCTGGTCTATTTTTAGTAACGGCGGCCATATTGTTTCGACGGCGGTCACCATTTGTGCAATCTTGGTAGAGGACATCCCATAGATGAAATGTGCAAAGTTTCAAAGCAATCCCTTCAGTCCTTTCGGATGAGAAGATTTTCAAAGAAAAGTTAACGACGACGGTTGCAAAGTGATGGCAATAGCTAAAAAGGTATGTTTGAGTATCATTTGCTATTGCTATTTGCTAGGGGGTCAGGTAATAGCTTAAAAAGTATAAGAGATAGAGAAAATCCGAAGCAACCTTCCTTCTTCAGCATCTTGAGGATGAGTTGTCTGCCCTTTGTAAATGGATGTGCATTTTTGACGTCCGATGTTATGATGTGAAAACAGCTGTTTAGAGGCGTTTAATCTTGACAAGACTTTGGTGAGATCTAACCATATAAACACTCTTTTGTATCCCATCACAAAATTGTCGCAAAAGTTTCGAAAAGTATGACTTTAAAATGCAACTGTTTGTTTACCTGATATACCTGTGAATACGAACTCACTGTTTAAATAACACAGTATGACAGATCTAACGGAACTTCAACCAAGTGACTTATTAGTTCACCCTAGCGTTATAAACTCTCAGTATGATCCATTTATTGCTGCATTGTCATCCCAATATTCCACTCCTAGCATAAACTGTGATAAAAGTGAAATTATTATACGTTACCTTGAGACCGAACTTGCAGCGCTACCTAAAGATTCGTTCATATCAAAACTTCAAGAAAAATGCAACGAACTTGCCTTAGACCTAGAGGACGTTAGGTACTCACTTCTTGATATAGCAAAGCGGCATCAAGACTTTCCTTATAAAAACGCTACCCTGAAAAAGCGTCTTTGTCCAAGAAAACCAAGCGGTGAAACAATAGACAATAAACTTGGAAATGATTGTTTTGTCCTTTTCTTAGCAACTCTTGGAGAATTTACGGATGATCTTAAACAAACTTTGAACGTTAGATCTCAAACGCCGTCTTCTTATCGCAGAACAAACGATACCGAATCCGAGACGTTTCACACTAGTAGTTTATCGATAAAAGAAACACTTATTCGATTAGAACGCGATCTAAACTCCTTAAAGGGAGACTTTACACAAGAATCTGAATACTTAAATAGAACTGTTTTAGAGCTGAGTCGTGAAAACAAACAATTGATTAGTACAAGTGCAAAGCAAGATGAAAGGTACAAAAACTTACAAAATCAAATCTCGGCACTCCGTGATAACAATAAAGAACTTATGAATGAGGTAGAGGCTTTAAAAAACTTTAAGAAAAGTGCTGATGAACTGTTTGAAAATAATAGATCTGATAAACTTAAGTTTTCGAACGTAATCAAAGAGCTAAAATCGAAGCTGGAATACTTTGTCTCAATAAACGATAATGTGGCAAAAGACATTCGCAAACTCCAAAATGAGTCAAAATCCTTAATTTCTTCTGTGAGCGAATTAAAGAAGACGATGGCACTTGAAACTGTAAGGATAAACCAAATAAACGATACTCGTTTACAAGGCGTAGTTAGTCTTAAAACCAAAACAAACATTATAAATGACAAGATTAAAGAGTTTGATGATGACTTAGATGTAGTAAAATCACAAACAAGTGGGTTTTCCAAATCTATAAGTGACTTGCGTGCCCGCATCTCAAATGCAGAAAAGGAGCTTAAAGCAATCGACAAATCAAAAACAACGTACGCCTCTGTGGTCAAACATATTAGTTCAGACTGTGCGACACAAACTTTAGTTTTAAGTCCAAATACTAGTGTTCAAACCACCCCTCGCAACAAGTCAAATGCAAATGAGTCAGAGAAAAGTAACATTGATACTGAAAATACACAAGAAAAATCTGCACCAACCTTGAAAGATAACATACAAACACTTTCTTCCAGTATACCTGTACACTGCCCTTCTTCTGTATGCAACACAAACAAGGTGGATTCGTTTAGCGGATACGTTGTTAAGGAAAGACGGTCTGTTCGTCGTTACTACGTAGGTGGTATAAATAAGTGGAACTCGTGTGAATCGTCTATGCGGAGTTACTTAGAGCAAAGGGGTGTCACGATAACACATTTAAGGTACTTTGATAAACCAAATAAACGAACCGCTTCTGCTCAACTCAATATAGATGTTCAATGTGATCACCTACTTCATCAATCAGATTTCTGGCCAAAAGGTATCTTCATCAAAGAGTGGCTTCCGTGGTCCGTGTTTCTTTCTTCAAAGACTGACGACAACCGACGATGAATCTGTGTATATCATGCTGGAATTGTAGAGGCGTCATGACAGCCGCGCCATTTCTTTCAAACTTTTTATTGAGTAACAATATAGATGTCATAGGATTGTCCGAGCACTGGTTAAGGAAATGCCAACTTAACTTTTTAGAAACTGTAGAAAGAAACTATCATGTTTATGGTAAAGGCGTAGATGAGAATAATTCCGAGCGAATCCAAGTCTCAAACAGAGGCGGCGTTGCGTTTTTAGTTTCGTCTTCGATTGCTCCGTATGTTTCAGAAATAGAGATTAATAGCAGTAGAATTTGTGGCATTGAAATAAACTTTCCAGATTCAGTTAGTATCTTCCTATTTAATGTATATTTACCAGCCGTAACACAGCCATTTGAATATTTTCTTAATGAGACTGAGTATTTGTTTGACTTGTACAACGCTTATTCCATGCACGGAACTGTATTTATTCTGGGAGATTTTAACTGCAAGATAACTGGACCAAGATACCAAGCATCACATGACCGGCGGAGTCATTATGTTGACCGTCTATTACGCGACTCAAATAGTTTATCATTACACCTTCAAGATTTCGGAAAAGGGCCAGTTCACACGTTTCAATCGTACGAAGATGGACCTTGTTCGGTGATTGACCATATTATTACAAGCGTCGATAACGTATCCGATATAAAAACAGTTTTTGTGACCGGAGACGATATGTATAATGTGTCCGACCATAAGCCTGTTACATGCATACTTAACTTACAGAACTCTATTGTGAATGCAATACCGACCAGTACTATAACCAAACCGAAAATAGCATGGGCCAAAGCGATAGAAACAAACACAATATTAGACTATTCATTTGCTGTGTCGCAAAATCTATGGTCGTTATCTAAACCAAAGATACCGTCGTCCAAAGATGAAATTGAGACGTACTACAACTCCATAATTTCGGCTATCTTAAAAGCGGCTAGTGATACACTTCCTCACAAAAAGTTTGTGAAACATATCAAACCTTACTGGAATGCAATAGTCGAGAAGCACCATAAGACTATGACTGAAAAACGATCATTATGGATAATAAATGGTAAAGTGCATGACAGAAACGACCCGTTTTTCGTCGAGTACAAGAACTCTAAGAGGGTATTCCGAAACGAATTAGACAATGCATATAATACTTACCTTAAAGACATGATACAGCAAATAGAAGGTTCTGTTGATACGGACCAGAAGTATATTTGGTCTATTCTTAAGAGTCGAAGGAAACACAAAACAGTATGTCGTGAATTGAAAGTAGATGGTACAGTTAATACGTCAGATAAAGATATTTGCCATGCGTGGTCAAAGCATTTCGAGCACATATATGAATTTGACTCTTCATACACTTCTCCAGATAATGTGGTGAACGTAACAAATGAAGTGAATGATATAAGAACGCAACAAAAATCTTTAGAACACCCAATTGCGCCTTTCGACGAGCAAGACATATTAAATATCTCTAAGCAACTTAAGAACAATAAAGCTAGTGGACTTGACGATGTTTCGTATGAACATATAAAATATGGCGGAAAAACCTTGATCATTCATCTCTGTCATCTCTTTAATATGATCATACATACCTGCTACACCCCAGCTGATTGGAAACAAAGTGTCATTATACCATTGTTCAAAGGCGGTACAAAGGATAAGACTGATCCAAATTCATATCGAGGAATCTCGCTTACGAGCTGCGTTGAGAAAGTATTCGAAAAGGCTTTACTCTCGAGATTAGTGACACTACAGAATAACTTTCCTCATCCTTCTCAGATGGCCTATCAAAAAGAATTATGCAGCTTACATGCGTCGTTTAATGTACAGGAAGTTATTCGTCACTATCAAGAACGACACAGTGATATTCTAATTGTACTTTTAGACAGTGTAAAGGCCTTCGACACCGTTTGGCATGATGGTCTTCTGCTCAAACTGTTCCAGAAGGGAGTGACGGGTAACTTATGGCTACTTCTAGATGAAATGTACAGTGATATGCAAAGTTGTGTATTATTCAATGGAATTCAGTCTTCTTGGTTCAACCTTCAACGTGGCGTTCGACAAGGTGGAGTGTTATCGGCTGTCCTATATTTGGTGTACATCAATGACCTACTTCTGGAATTAGCAGAAAACAGGTTCGGATGTATGATGATAGACATTGACATAAGTTCGTCCGTTCAAGCAGACGACATAGCGTTAGCGGCTACAACTGAGTATGGAATGCAGCGCCTGATTAACTGTTGTGAATCATATAGTTTGAAATGGGCCTTCAAATTTTCACCACCCAAGAGTCACGTGTTAGTATACTCAAAACGGAGGGATAAGACACTGCCTTATTTAACACTATATTCTAACCGTATCCCAGTCGTTAAGTCTGCAAGACATGTTGGTGTTTTACTGAATAGTGATTTTAACTCTTTTGACCTTATATCAAATGCCTGTCGATTATTACGGACATCAACTCTTTCCGTTTTGAACTCTGGTATTCACCCATGTTTCTTGAATCCACTTACCTGCTTGAAAGTAATCAAATCTGTGTGTTATAGAAAAGCCTTATATGGATGCGAACTTTGGAATAATTTAAACAAGACAGAGTTATTGCTGCTAGAACGCTCACATCGTTTTATATGTAAAACCCTCCAAGGACTTCCTAAAAGGACAAGATCTGATAAATGCTGTAGCTTATTAGGAATGTATTCCATTGAAACGGAAATTAACATTTGCAAACTTCTATTCTTTGGAAGACTATGTAGACTTAATTCTAATGCCTTGCCTAAAAGAATTCTTGTAACAAGACTTCTGGAAAATAAATATAGTTGTGTATTTGAACAGTTCGGTTTTGTTCCTGACATTTTGGAATTAATGAAAAAATACAACTTGATTAACTTTTTGAGTGACTTTTTGGAGACCAGTATATTTCCATCCAAACTAATATGGTCAAGAACTGTAAAGCAGCACGTTTATGAAATAGAAGAAGAGTTGTGGCAAACCAGAATGGAAAGTGACAGTGACTTTGACTTGTTTAAATTGATACATCCTAAGATTGTTCCTCATAGAGCATGGACTATAACAAAACTTTATCCTGAACTTAGAGACAAAGCCAAATTTCTGATAGATGTTTGCTGCTTAATACGTGAAGAAAATGACCTTCTACTTTGCGATAAATGTGGTCAGTTTTATAACAACATTTTCAAACATTTATTGTTATCCTGCGATCAAACAAGAAACAGTCGAGATGAGTTTTGGCGTGATTTAATAGCAATCAATCCAATAACATTTAGTGTTCACCTAGACAACATGCCTCCTACTGAGTTTTTATGCACAATACTGTCTTGCAATACCGAATACGAACTAGACTCAGATGAACTAATCCAGTTTTCAAAAACTTGTGTTTTCCATGTGGCTTCAATTTGCAAACTCTTCTATCCTTAAACAAACGCTGTAATTTTGTTGACGATATTGTGTACTTTATGTCTTAATTTATTAGTATGATTATTGATTCTACAACCATTTTTCATTTAGTTTTTTACTCTGATAAAGATTTTTTTTTTGTTTTTTTGTTTTTTGTTTTTTTGTTTTTTAATTTTTAAAGCATTTACGTTGGTTAATGTAAAAGACCTTAATAGCGAGAATAATTTTACTTTTTGCATTGTTGTATCTTGAGTTTTTTTTGTGTGTTTTTTTTTCTTTCTTCAAATAGTATACATATATGTCATAGAGTTATACTATAGTTCCACATATTCAATTTCCAATATTTTACTCATATCAGTTTATTTAATTTTCTTATTTAGTTTAACGTCAAACTTGTATAAAGTAAAAGTTATGATAAATGCCTATGAACACAAAATGTATTTATTTTGTCTGACTTTGAAATACTATATTTTTGGTCATGTGTGCTATTATTATTTTGCTTTATTAATTTTTTTTTTTCATATAATATATCTATGAAAGTTTGGTCATTTTACTTTGTGTATGATATGTAAATTGACATTGTTATCAAAACAAATCTCTGTAAAAGAGGAAATAAAGTTATATATAAATGATTTCAGGGTCAAAATCATCCTTTTAAGAGTTATCCCCCTTTTAGTGTTTTCAATCAATTTAAACTTGTTTTTTTTCAAATGGAAAGCTTTGTAACCTTAAAAGTGTTTACTATCTTAACAGGTTTCTTTAATGTTACCAAGTACATGTAGACCATGTTGCACACTAGGTAAGAGGCTTTGGCATAAGAGATCAGGTGGGCGATTCTGGCTCCTGGGAGCCTCTAGTTTTTTCTTTGCCCATCTTAATTGAATATTAAATGCCATAGCTCACATAACACTTAATTGAAACTATCCCCTTTCTTAAGATGCAAGATATTTTTAGACAGAATGTTTCAGTTTTCTTCCAACATAACAGAACGATGTTCCAAAAAAAAACAATAAAACATATTTTTCTCTAAAGAAATTATCCTTTAAAGAATATAATGTACATACAGGTATTTATTTAAGAATATGAAACATATCAAAACACAGTTTTTTATAGGCATGACTCTCAAGATTTAAGATGCCCAAAAATTAAAGTAACGCCGTCTGAAAAGGTTATCAATCGGTAACGCATATATAAATGGTCAAGAAACAACAAATGATTAATGTTCGAGGAAATCGTTAAATGGTTGTTTTCATTGTGATTTTTTAAATTGCCGGTTCTTAAATATTGGTGTCATGTGCGGGGCCAGGGTGGTGAAAAGGCCCGCAGCAGAGCCTAGCTTGTCATAAGAGGCGACTTAGTGTCTTAGGTTTCTGACGTCGGGTGAGTGCTGAGCCCAAAGAGCGATCAAGTGTGTACCCTAGGTGGCTGAATAGGATGGCCCTCGTCTGCGGGGGTTGTCAGGTCTGTAATACAGAGACCCTGACCGTTGACCATAGTGGATCGACGTGTGTGGAGAGTGCCACGCTTCAAACCTTTTTGTGGACTGCCAAGAAGTGCACCACATAGGCTAAAAATTCCTCCCCTACCCATCAATCCCTTTTTTCTGTGGTTCTTAAAAATTTACCGTTCCCTTGTTTTCCACCCCACCCCATTTTTCAGTTATCATCCTCATTTCATGGAAATAACCTTTATAGCAATGCGTGGGCGTTAAACACCAACTCACTCACTAAAATGTTGGTACACTTATTCCACATCTTTTTATCGTCCATATATATAACGGTAAAACTTTCTCATTCCGAAAGAATCAGCAGCCTGTATTACTCAATTTGTAGATCTACTAGTCAGTATCCATGGTGATTACTGTGGCTGCCAGGAGCAATGTAACACATACAGACTGCCGAGCAAAAAAGGTAGAATTCAAATTGAGTCGTTATTTAAAAAAATACTGCTTTGAAATAAAAAGTCGGGAATCCTAATTTATGAAACTTTTTATTATCTTCAAAAACATGTACAGTGTCTTCGGCTATTCCGTCAACTATTTCATTGCGATATTAAGCATATTGAAACATGACAATCATTTCTTTCAAATATATGTATTAGAATAGAAAGTATTTATCAAATTCATTTTACACATATGAAACCCAAAACACAAATCGTGTCCGTTTCAAAACTCTGTCTCTGTGATCCTTATAAACCGATGGAAAATTCCTTGGCAAACGTTAGTGTCTTCGTCGACCAGATTGTCTGACATTCAACTCCCTTACCCACTTTAAAACAATCCACGAAATTTTTTGTCAGCATATACATCAATATCAGTTTATTTTCTTCATTTAAGAATTAAGAAGTACATTTTATCAGGTAGAATACCTGACATCGAGAGATGCGGGGTCGTCAGGCGATAATGCGGAAAACCTGACCGCAAACCATAGTGGTGCACCGTTAATGTCACGTTCTTCGCACGTTAAAGAACCCTGCTGCAGGTCTCGGTAAGAGTAGGACCCGTAGGATCCCCATGCAGGAGGCTAAATTTTCCGTCCCTACCCATCACTTCTTTTTCCAGTGGCAGTCAAAACTCTCCTACCCGATTGGCCTGGTGTCCCCATTTCCTTCACTTCATCATCATTTCATGTTCATTGTATCACCAATGTTCATCTCCCGGATATAGCCGAAATCGTGCTGCTTGGGAGTAAAGCAATAACTAACTAACTAACCAATAAGAAAGAAAACAAGACTATGGCTCCACCGACCAAAACAAAAATATGGCACTACAAGACAATCATTAGGAGACCCTACAAGTATACCAACCAAAAAAAAAATCGCTTAGATTAAGAGTCTGAAATTAAAGAAACAACGATAGAATATACCAAGAAAATGAAAGTGATGCCAATTCATCTGATTCAACGGATGTCAAGATCAATTTCCAGCATGATCTGAAAAACAGTTTTTGAGATTGGCCACAAATTTTATGAACTTTTGATATTAAATCGTGGCGGGGTATCATTTTTAATGTCCCATTACATGCCCTATTTTTTGTTCTATGCTCTTCATGTTCATGTAGTGTTTGACATTTTTAATCTTTTTGAATTTGAATTTACAAAAACAGGAGTGAGTGAGTGAGTGAGTTGGTGTTTTACGCCCGTGCAACGCTACATAGGTTATTTACAGGCGATGAACATGAAAAGGATGATAAAATGAACATGAAATGATGATGATAAATGAAATATGGGGATGGGGTGGGAAACAAAGGACCGATAAATTTTGAAGAACCACAGGAGAAGGGGAGAGGTGGGTAGGGGCGGAAAATTTAGCCTATGTGGTGCACTACTGGGCGGTCCACAAAGGGGTCTTTTACGTGCATAGAGCGTGGCACTCTCCACACACGTTGGCCCACTACGGTCGGCGGTCAGGGTTTCCGTATTATAGACCTGACAGCCCCCGCGGACGAGGGCTACCCTATTCAGCCACCTAGGGTACACACTTGGTCGCTCTGTGGGCTGAGCACTGACCCGATGTCAGAATCCCAAGACCCTTAGTCGCCTCTTACGACAAGCTAGGCTCTGCTACGGGCCTATTCGCCACCCAGGCCCCGCACGGGACAAGTCCACTTGGAACAAAACTTGATATATAGATAATTGAATTTGGATTGGATAGCTGCTGTAGTGGGCATGTATAATCCTCTCCGTAATGCCAACAGTGATGAAAATCATCTTTTTAAACTGTTAACATCGGCAAATCCATGATGGGTTTGGACTGGATTCGAACCCATACTTGTCTGCCATCTATGGCAACACCGCCTGCACTGTGTCCAGCGCCTTAGACCACTGGACCACCTAGGCTAGATAAAAATCTAGCTTTCGGAGGCCCAGTTAAGTCTCCTCGTAGACAATCTAAGGTTGTAACACAGTACATGATGAACAGTGGGTGGGTATAAGGGGGTATAGAAGCAACGGGTATAGTAACAAGTACTTGGTATGAGATTATAGTGTTGCTGAGCAGCTTGAAATTAATATATAGATAATTGAATTTGGATTGGATAGCTGCTGTAGTGGGCATGTATAATCCTCTCCGTAATGCCAACAGTGATGAAAATCATCTTTTTAAACTGTTAACATCGGAAAATCCATGATGGGTTTGGACTGGATTCGAACCCATACCTGTCTGCCATCTATGGCAACACCGCCTGCACTGTGTCCAGCGCCTTAGACCACTGGACCACCTAGGCTAGATAAAAATCTAGCTTTCGGAGGCCCAGTTAAGTCTCCTCGTAGACAATCTAAGGTTGTAACACAGTACATGATGAACAGTGGGTGGGTATAAGGGGGTATAGAAGCAACGGGTATAGTAACAAGTACTTGGTATGAGATAATAGTGTTGCTGAGCAGCTTGAAATTAATATATAGATAATTGAATTTGGATTGGATAGCTGCTGTAGTGGGCATGTATAATCCTCTCCGTAATGCCAACAGTGATGAAAATCATCTTTTTAAACTGTTAACATCGGAAAATCCATGATGGGTTTGGACTGGATTCGAACCCATACTTGTCTGCCATCTATGGCAACACCGCCTGCACTGTGTCCAGCGCCTTAGACCACTGGACCACCTAGGCTAGATAAAAATCTAGCTTTCGGAGGCCCAGTTAAGTCTCCTCGTAGACAATCTAAGGTTGTAACACAGTACATGATGAACAGTGGGTGGGTATAAGGGGGTATAGAAGCAACGGGTATAGTAACAAGTACTTGGTATGAGATAATAGTGTTGCTGAGCAGCTTGAAATTAATATATAGATAATTGAATTTGGATTGGATAGCTGCTGTAGTGGGCATGTATAATCCTCTCCGTAATGCCAACAGTGATGAAAATCATCTTTTTAAACTGTTAACATCGGAAAATCCATGATGGGTTTGGACTGGATTCGAACCCATACTTGTCTGCCATCTATGGCAACACCGCCTGCACTGTGTCCAGCGCCTTAGACCACTGGACCACCTAGGCTAGATAAAAATCTAGCTTTCGGAGGCCCAGTTAAGTCTCCTCGTAGACAATCTAAGGTTGTAACACAGTACATGATGAACAATGGGTGGGTATAAGGGGGTATAGAAGCAACGGGAATAGTAACAAGTACTTGGTATGAGATAATAGTGTTGCTGAGCAGCTTGAAATTAATATATAGATAATTGAATTTGGAACAAAACTTGGTATAGTTGTTTATTAGAATTAGGTGTATAGAACTGATGTGGGGATTTTTGATTGGTCGTAAAACATGGCCGCTGTGGCTAAAAATAGAACATAGGGGTAAATGGCAGTTTTTTGCAAATAACTCAAAAACGGTGACAGATTTTAAAATTTTGATTGGGAACAAAAGTGATCAGCACCTAAAGATCTACCAGCTCTGAAATTTTGAAGAAAATCCAACAACCCATGTAGGAGTTATTGCCCTTTTTGTGGATTTTTGGCAAATTTTGCACCTGTTAAGCTCAATATCTTGAAAACTATACAAAATTTTTGAGAAATTTAAATTGCATATTGTTAAGCACATCAAGATCTACAAAATATGTGCAGGGGTCAACGTTATAGGACCTTTCCTTTGAGGAGTTATTGCCCTTAGAACGTCAAAATTTAGCTTTTAAAAAGCATTTCCTCATTACATTGAAGATGTTAACTCCTAAGACTTAAAGTCAAATTGGAACCAAACTAGGTATTGTTGTTAATTAGCACTAGGTGTGTAGAACTGATGTGGGGATTTTTGATTGGTTGTAAAACATGGCCACTGTGGCTAAAATAGAACATTTGGTTAAACTGCATTTCTTTGCTAATAACTCAATAAAAAGCTACGCCGAGCGCAGCATGATACGACCGCAACAAGATGAACCCTGTACATTGGAGGCCCAATATGGATAGTCTATTGCTTTGGTCACATGCATCCTATGGTTGACTTTAAAATGCATATTTGACACATATATATTTACAATAACATTAATAGAAAAAAAATCTTATTTCTAAATTCATTGACATTTTTGACACAATTTAGCCCCTTTTGTTAAAAAAAAAGGTTAGGACCACAAACCCCAAATGAAATAAAAAGCTTCCTTCAGTGTATATAATCATCATATTTAAACTTCATAACAATTGGCTGGCCCACTACAGCTAAATTTCTTGTGTAAAACCATTAACCTTGACCAACTTTTCGACCCCTTATATCTCAAAAAAATTGAAAAATGCAGGCAGGGATTTTCACAAGGATTCCAATGAAAAAAAGATTTTGAAAATCGGACCACAAATAAAAAACTTGATTTTTTGGGTGTGGCCTGTCTTTGGCCCCTTGTAGCAATGTAATGGTTCAATAAACATCAAAACCATTGACACATTTTGTTGACAGAATTTAATGCAGAATTAAATAAAAAAAGAATTTTCAAAATCTATTGAATAATAAACATTCCACAACATTTTTTTCAATACACCCGTTTTAGCCCCTTTTGGCCCTTTTTTCCAAACGGTAAGGGCCACCAACCCCAAATACAATAGGAACCTTCCTCTAGTGATTAGAAACATCATATCAAAACTTCATAACAATTGGCTATTCCAGTACAACTAATTTTTGGTATAAAATTATTTGCCTTGACAAACTTTTAAAAATGGTGTTTTTGGCCCCCTTGACCCCTAATTTCTCAAAAACTGCAAGAGATATTGCAAATCTGATTGAAAATGCAGGCAGGGATTTTCACAAGGATTCCAATGAAAAAAAGATTTTGAAAATCGGACCACAAATAAAAAAGTCATTTTTTTGGGTGTGGCCCCTTTTCGACCCCCTGTAGCAATGTAACGGTTCAATATACATCAAAACCATTGACACATTTTGTTGACAGAATTTAATGAAGAATTCAATAAAAAAAGAATTTTCAAAATCTATTGAATAATAAACATTCTACAACAGTTTTGTCAATACACCCGTTTTAGCCCCTTTTGGCCTTTTTTTCCAAAACGGTAAAGGCCACCAACCCCAAATACAATAGGAACCTTCCTCTAGTGGTAACAAACATCATATTAAAATTTCATAACAATAGGTCAATATTTACTTAAGTTATCGCACGGAAACCAAATGTCCCCAGTCGACGACGACGACGACGACATCGCCATAACATTATACGATCGCAAAAATTTGCGGTCGTATAAAAAGGGTGACAGATTTTTGAATTTTAATTGAGATAAAAGTGATCAGCACCTTAAGATCCACCATATTGTCAGATGACCCCCTTATTAAGCTTATAACCTTTTCAATGTCAAATAGATTTTGCCTAATAGCCTTTACTTCAGGCACACATGTCAGGTGAGCGATTCAGGCTCCTGGGAGCCTCTTGTTTAAAGCGTTTACATCATTTAACTTTTAATAAACTGTTACTTATCTTAGGTTTCTTTATTCTTTTACAGAGGATCACAGACAAATATGGGATTTCCAACTTTCACATGAGTGCAGATGGTGGTTGTCGTAAGGTTTTGTTTTGTCTTCCCTTTACCTTATTTGACACACTGAATTGGAAATTAGCAGCGCGACGGGTGTGCTATAGAAGACAGGAACCGCTTACTCTTCCGATTTCCGATTACGATTTCGGCTATATCCGGGAGATGAACATGAAATGATAATGAAGTGGAGGAAATGGGGACACAAGGCCAATCGGGAAGGAGAGTTTTGACTGCCACTGGATAAAGGAGTGATGGGTTAGGACGGGAAATTTAGCCTCCTGCTCTTTAACGTGCGCGGAACGTGACATTTTCCCAACACGGTGCACCACTATGGTTTGCGGTCAGGTTTTCCGCATTATCGCCTGACGACCCCGCATCTCTCGATGTCAGGGCTGCCCCATTCAACCACCTGGGACACACATCCCAGTCGCTTTGTGGGCAAAGCGGCCTGACCCGATGTCAGGTTTCTGAGCGCTCTTTAGTGGACTCTTCTCCTCTCTAAAAGAACCCTGCTGCAGGTCTCGGTAAGAGTAGGACCCGTAGGATCCCCATGCAGGAGGCAAAATTTCTCGTCCCTACCCATCTATCCTTTTTCCAGTGGCCGTCAAAACTCTCCTACCAGATTGGCCTTGTGTCTTCATCCACTTCATCATCATTTCATGTTCATTGTATCACCACTTCCATATTCATTTTCCGGATATAGCCGAAATCGTGCTGCTTGGGAGTAAAGCAATAACCAACTAACTAACTGAGAGAAGTAGAAAGAGAAAAAAGAGAGAAGAGATAAGAAAGAAAGAAAATTAAGTCATCTCCACAAATTTGAGAGAAGAATCAATTAGAGCAACAAGTCAAAATTGAGTAATGAGTATGTTGACTTGAGTCAGTATATAGCGTGGCTATTTTGGAAAGTTTTGTTTTGGTATTGCAAATAATCTATGTGATGAAATGACAAATGAATGTGAAGAAATCTAGGATTTTTTTGTAACACATTTCTCTACTTACATAAAGGTATGGTCAACAAATGGTTGACAGCTTTATCATTGAGTTGTTCTGTGGCTCCCATTCCAGGTCATTGGGTTGTGCATGTCCTGAATGGTCGAGTGGGGATATGCTATGCACGACTGATTGCAACCACTTGAACATCATTCACAAGATAAATTTCACAATTCAAGACTATCCAAGTATAGCTTCTGTACTAGAATTAAATTGCACCTCCACGACACCAAAGAACAGAAGTCACGATTGATACTGATCAATATGCGAAATGAGCATTTACAAAAGCAAACTTAAGTAGAAGATCTTTATTTTCAACAGTTGTTAAACCCCCGTTTATGTTGGAACACTTATTAAAGTTATTTCGGTTTAAATTGCTATACTTTTCATAATAGTTTGGGGATTTTATTAGGCATGTTAGTTTGCAAATCAATCGGTTTGTACGAATTCGAGTATCATAGGGATAACTACGGCGTGCTGTGTTATGATGAATAGGGAACATGCTATTTTAGCCATAATATAAAACCAAGTTCTGAGTGGGGAGACCAAGGAAAACTGGCATAATACTGGTTTTTAGCTCACCTGGCCAAAGGCCATGTGAGCTATTCCCATCACTTGGCGTCCGTCGTCGTCGTTAACTTTTCTTCAAACTTCTTCTCCTCTGAAATGGCTGCACAGATTCAAACCAAATTTGGTCTGGTGGTTCTTTAGGGTTTCCCCCACAGAACTGATGTGGGGATTTTTGATTCGTCAAAAAACATGGCCATCGTTGCTAAAAATAGACCAGGGGGTCAGACTACTGTTTTTGGCTTGTTAATCAAAAAGTATAAGAGATAGATGAAATCTGATGCCACGCTACTGCTTCAGCATCAAAAGCTCTACAAAAGTCTCCATTGAGTCGAAGTTGTCAGATGACCCCTTATGTGAGTTACGACCCCTTAAAGGTGAAAAATAGCATTTTTTCATGTTATTGGCCTATAGAATGAAAACTATTGCAGATAGAGAGAAGCTGTTGCTTGCTTAAATGTTCAGCTCATTTAGCTCTACAAAAGATTCCATAGGGTCAAAGTTGTCAGATGACCCCTTATAGGGGTTATGGCCCCTTAAAGGCAAAAAATGGAGTTTTTGGCCTATAGAATGAAAACTATTGCAGATAGAGAAAAGCTGTTGCTTGCTTAAATGTTCAGCTCGTTTAGCTCTACACAAGCCTCCATTGGGTCGAAGTTGTCAGATGACCCCTTATAGGGGTTATGGCCCCTTAAAGGCAAAAAATAGAGTTTTTTGCCTATAGAATGAAAACTATTTCAGATAGAGAAAAGCTGTTGCTTGCTTAAATGTTCAGCTCTTTTAGCTCTACACAAGTCTCCATATGGTCGAAGTTGTCAGATGACCCCTTATTGGGGTTACAGCCCCTTAAAAGCAAGAAATAGTGTTTTTGGCCTATGGAATGAAAACTATTGCAGATAGAGAAAAGTTGTTGCTTGCTTAAATGTTCAGCTCATTTAGCTCTACAAAAGTTTCCATAGGGTCAAAGTTGCCAAATGACCCCTTATAGTGGTTACGGCCCCTTAAAGACAAAAAATAGTGTTTTTGGCATAAAGAAAGAAAACTTTTGCAGATAGAGAAAATATATTGCTTGCTTAAATGTTCAGCTTAATTAGCTCTACCAAAGTCTTTTTAAGGTCGAAGTTGTCAGATGACCCCTTTAAGGGGTTATGGCCCTTTAAAGGTGAAAAATAGTGTTTTTTGCTTTGGAATGAAAACTATTGCAGATAGAGAAAAGTTTTTTATTGCTTAAACATTCAGCTCATTTATCTATACAAAAGTCTTCAAAGGGTTGACATTAAGACCAGGTGAGCGATTCAGGCTCCTGGGAGCCTCTTGTTAGTTGAAAGCATTATACATGTACTTTATCGGAAAGTAAATCAATATAATCTCTTTATGTCGACATAGGACAAAAAAGGGCAGTGAGTGAGTGAGCTGGAGTTTTACGCCCTTGCAACCTTATGAAGGTTAATTAAAGGCGATGAACAAAATTACCATAAAATGATGAATGAAATATTGGAATGGGATGGGGAACAAAGAAACAGCAAATTAGGAAGACCACAGAAAATTGGAAGAGGTGGTTAGGGGCAGAAAATTTAGCCTACAGTATATGGTGCACAACTTCGCGGTCCACAAAAGGGTCTTTTACGTGCTTGAAGTGTGGCACTCAACATACGTTGGCCCACTATTGTCATCGTTTCCGTATTATAGATCTGACAACAGACGAGGACAACCCTATTCAGCCATCTAGGGAACATTCTTGGTCGCTCTGTGGGCTGAACACTGGCCTGACGTGAGAATCTCAAGACCCTTAGTCGCTAAGCTCTGCTGCTGGGCCCGGGACGTACTAGAAATGAATTATATTTCTATTTATTACTCTTAAACGCTATCAACAGCTTTTTACTAGGAAACTGAAGATATTCAAAAAAATACGATGCATTATTTTTTTTATAATTACAAAGAGGAAAAATATAGATATCAGACAAGGATTAGACAGCTGTTTACCATTTTCACATATTTTCATTTTTGGTTAAAAGTCATACACAGTTACGTATATTGCACCGTATTTAATTTGCTAGTGTAAGCGATAGCCGATTTTTTCCTGTATTTTTGAGAAACTCGTTTTTGAAACACAACGAAAACATTCTTATCCTATTATAATGGACACTTAGTACATGTTGTATGCTTTGAAATATTTAAATACAAAACTCTTGAAAAACGTAAACTAACCAATTCATTCATTTACTTGTACTTTTTTAAAGTATTTACCAAATAGTGAGTGAGTGAGTGAGTTTGGTGTTTTACGCCCGTGCAACGCTATATAGGTTATTTACAGGCGATGAACATGAAAAGGGTGATAAAATGAACATGAAACGATGATGATAAATGAAATATGGGGGTGGGATGGGAAACAAAGGACCGGTAAATTTTGAAGAACCACACCAAATAAAGAGATACGCAATAGTAGTGCTGAAGAACAGTAGCGTGTTTGGTCTTTATCTTTATTCACCAACAACAAGTGCATATTTCCAAGGATGTCACCAAAGTAGTGACCAAAGTAACAGAGGCAATACGTGTATACACAATTCGAGGCGACAGCTAAAAAGAAAGCAACCACCATGGCACTGAATTGTAGAGTGCTTATTGTAGAAATTTTTTGTACATTTTGAATCTCATTTATTAAAATTTATGACAACTGAAGAATCAGTTTTAGCCAGATATAAATCGAGTTAAATTATATTTAATCATTACACCACGCAAAAGAGTTATATAAGTAATAATAACACCACCCAAAAGAAGTTCATTTTGAAGTTTTAATCACTATGTCTGTTGACTACAGCTTGCTCAAGTCGAAATAAATATGCCACTGGCAAGTGTAGAGCATAAAATTATCGGAATCACATTGCCTGCCCACACTTTCATAACAGAGTTCAATGTTCAACTGAAGGATTTTTTTTTAATTTGGTAGACAGCTTTAACTTAAACTTTTAATTTGCAGTCATGGTTCACACATCCTGTGTATTTAAGTAGTGGTATGCTTACAATACATTATCTTAACTAAGGGTAGCTTCTTTAATATTTGCTATTGATCGATAGCTTGGAAGCTGGCCAAGAAGTTTTGGTCAGAAAGTTGAAATACTCATAGATCATCGGCCTCTGGATAAAGAACCTTCAATTCTTATGATTTAATCCAATGTCCAATCTTTATGGATATCTAAGTGGAAAAATCCATATGGAATAGATACAAAAATCCATAAAAAATCAACAATCTTTAACATTAAGTCTAACATTAAGTCATAACCCATTTATATATGGAATCCATATGATTTTTAAAAAAAATACATGAAATAACAATAACAATAAAAACAAGAAGATCACCTGATCTCTTAAGCTAAAACCTATTACCTAGTGTGAAAGAAACAGAGATATCAATGGGGTATCCGAATGCCAAAAGTCCGAAAGGGCAGAGACACATCCAGTGAACACCAACAAGAACGGGACAAAAACAGACAACATATAAAACATAGAAACACAAACTAACTTAATATCAATCAACAACGCGAACTCCAGTCGAAACAAGAGTGAACCCAGAAGAGTAAGCAGTTCCTGCTTGCTATAGCACACCCATCGCGTTGCCAACAGTCAATTCAGCGTGTCAAATCCGTTACAATACAAAACTCTATGACAAACCAACATCTGTACTCATCTGAGAGATCGAAATCCCATATTTGTCTATAAGTGCATGATGTCTTCCGTGAAACATGGTCTACATATACTTGGTAAGTATCAATAACGAAATAAGTTAGGTAAGAAAACATTCTTAAGATCAAGATCAAGAATACAAAGTTACAATACTTTCCATTTGAAAAAAATACAAGGGGGGATAACTCTTAAAAGGTTGACCTGACAATTTTGACGTTTTAGAAGGGGGAGGTCTATTAAGTGAGGTTTGTTCAATTAATCGTCTCCTTTCATATGCCTAGCAACGTTTTAGACTTGCTTGTGACAAACAAAATCATTCTCAGATTTCCTTAAAATTTTGTCAACACAAAAAGCATAAGATTGTTCATCATCTGTCAAAGTATGTAACCCGTCGCACTTACCATTATTTTAAAAATTCAACATGTTTATCACCTTTATAGAGTTTCGGTTATTCCTTAGAGATAATAAATTCCTTTTTAGTCACAAATTATTATTCTATGCGTAAAACATCCTAACTGAGAAAAAAGAACAATATTTTGTCCATTCAGTTGTACCCGAACTTGAAAATAAAACATGACCTTCCTTTTATTAATCAAAAGATTAAGTTGGTGATTTCAGCTAATCGCGTCACTCAAAATGATGTGTTTTTCTATTCAGTTACACATACAAATTACAGATGGGTCCAAACCTAACCTGTATGCGAACCAGACTTATAAAGCGGACCAGAAGTCTTGTCCAGGTCTGCTTTTTTCAGGTCTGGTTTGGTTTGAGTGAACCTAGGTCTGCTCTCAACTTCACTTCAAAAGCAAACTTAGCCCTAGGTCTGGTTCACTATGACCTCAAGCAGACCAAACCTATAAAATACTGACCAGTCCTTGAGTGGACCAGACTTAGAGCAGACCAAACTTAGGTCTGGTCCGCTCTAGGTTCAATATTGAAAGCAGACCAGACCAAACATAGGTCTGGTCTGCTCTAGGTCTGGTCCTTTTTTGGTTATCTATATATTGAAAGCAGACCAGACCAGACTTAGAGCAGACTAAACTTTTGTCTGATCTACTTTTGGTTATCTATTGAAAGCAGACCAGATCAGACTTAGAGCAGACCAAACATAGGTCTGGTCTGCTCTAGGTCTGGTCCACTCTTGGTTCACTATTGAAAGCAGACCAGACCAGACTTAGAGCAGACAAAAATAAGGTCTGGTTCACTCTTTGATCACTATTGAAAGCAGACCAGACCAGAATTTAACTGAACCAGACTTGTGGTTATGTCTGGTCTGCTTTCCAACCAACCAAACCAGAACAGTGGACCTAAGTCTGCTACTTGGTTTGGTCAAGTTAGTTAGTTAGTTATTGCTTTACTCCCAAGAGATAATATTTTGACACCTTCTTTCTGACTGGCATCCTCGGAAACCCAGGTGTTCTTCTCTCTCCTACTCGTTCAACACGAATGAGTAAGTGAAAGAAGAAACCCTGGGTTTCCGAGGATGTCTGACTGGATGATACATGTCCGAATGGGATGACAGGTACGTTAGAAACGCAGAGTAAAAGGGGAAGGTTGGTAGGGCAGAAAATTTAGCCTTCGTGGTAAATATCGGAACGAGATGGAAAGAAAAGTAAGTTAGTGAGTGAATGAGTGAGTTGGTGATTTACGCCCTTGCAATTTAAAGGCAATGAACATGCCAAAGATGATAAAATGAACATGAAATGATGGTGATAATGAAATATGGGGTGGGGTACGAAACAAAGGAACAGTAAAGTTGAAGAACCACAGGAACAGGGGAGAGTTGGAGCCTATTTTGTGCACTACTTGTCGGTCCAAAAAGAGGTGTTTTACGTGCACAAAGCGGGAAACCCGCCACACACTTTGTTTCACTATGGTCAGCGTTTCGGTATTTTAGATCTAACAACCACTGCGGACCAAGTCCATCCTATTCAGCCACCTAGGGTACACACACACTTGGTCGCTCCGAGCCGAGCACTTACCCGATATCAGAACCCCAAGACCCTTAGTCGCATTCAACGATAATAACAAGAATGGAATTATCGAACACAGATGATTTTTAAACTTGACCAAGGTATTGGTGATATAAACATTTGGTATAAATTTCATGAAAATCTGTCAATATCTGTAGGGATGAGAGCGCTTACAAGGTCTGTTTTGCAAACAATAGAGTCGTTTTTATGGTCAAAGTCCCATAACTCCTACAAAAATTATCGAAAAATGCTGTAAACTATTGGTATAAATTTCATGAAAATCCTACAAAATTTGTAGCCTTGAGAGCGCTTACAAAAAGTGTGACGGACGGACGGATGGACGGACGGACGCCCGGAATTTCTATGTCCCCGCTCCGCGTTGCGGCGGGGGACAAAAAGCTAGGCTCTGCTGCGAAGCCCGGGGCGCACGAGAAAGGAATTGTATCTCTATGAATACCTTTTCAACGCTTTCAACAGCTTTTTACTGGGAAACTGAAGACATTCCTAAAAATAAAGATGCATTATTTTTGACAAAGAGAAGACAAATGGAAAACAAAACAAGGACAAGACTACTGTCTACCTTTTCACTTATTAGCATTTCAAACTAAGTCATACACAGGTAGGTATTTTGTACCGTCTTTAGTTTGCTTGTGTAAGCGATAGCCGATGATTTCCTGTATTTAAAAAACAACTCGTTTTTGAAACGTAACGAAAGCATTCTTATCCTTCTGTTTTGGACACTTTTGTACATTTTAAAAGTTAAAAAGAAAACAACAGCCATGACACTGAATTTTAAAGTGCTTGTTGTAGAAATTTTTTGTACATATTTGACTTTGATTTAATTAAAAACTTATGAAAACTAAATAATCCGTTTTCGCCAGATAAAATCAAGAGAAATTATAATTAAGGTGGCTCATCCCTTTTACAACGCACATATTTCCAACGCCCTCGCGTGTCTTAAGCCTTCGATACAAAATGGACGTCTGGGACCGTATCAATGGTCGATTTTGTTAAAAAAACCAAAAACATTAAAATCGTATCAAAAACAATAAGATCGTTAATAATGATACCGGAGACAGATATTGAAGCAATCGGTTACAGAATTGTAGATATAGATTTTTTTTATTTCAAAATGCGTCTGTGACTTTTGTTAAGAACCATTTTTTTGCAAAATGTTGTAAGAGAAATAAGACACGGTGCTGCCTCGGAGTTCGGGCTACGATGTCTGCAGTGTGGAGAAGATACACATGTGTCAACAAGTAAATCACAGGTCATCGGAGACGCAGCGATGTTAAGGCAGTTTTTCATAAAAAGTGATGAAAATCAGTGCATTTTAAAAACATTAATAAAGTAAACATATATACTTACAATAACATACTTGTTTATTTAGTACGATAGAATACATCATAATAATGGATCTTGACTAACGTTTTAAAGTGAAAGTGAAAGTAGTCACGTGATACGCTATTCTTAAGGATACCGATTTTTTTACATTCAACCCAAAATGCCAGCGGGTTCCCGGCCACAAATCTCGATAAAACAGGTATTTCTGGATTTGTCGTAATATAAACTTTCAGAAAACTGCTATCCAAAGTTATGAAAACAACATTTTCGTACTTTAATTTAATTTTTATTGTGGAAATTATATGAAAATTCCTCAATTTCTGACTTTAACGCATGATTTTTTAAACATGTCTTACCCTATAAAACTTTGGATAGCAGTTTTCTAGAAGGGAATTATTCGAGGATTGTGGTGATATAAGAATCTAAGAGATCGGTCCTTGGGAACCCGCTGGCATTTTCAATTTTCCCACGCCCCTTGACATTTTTCTTAAATTTCTCCGTTATTCAAGCGCAAGGGTGACGTTAATGACGTCTAAAGTGGAAACAAAAACGGAAAACATTCCATAATACAACGTTTAAGTCTTCCGGTATGAAAGGTAAACACATAGATGTGTTATAAAAACAATAAAAACGTATTTATATTGAAACGAAAATACTTCCTGATTGTATTGTTAAAGGTTTTCTGTATTTTATTACATATTTGTGAGGTTGATCGAAACAATTTTACGTACAAAAGCTGCCGTAACCGTATGTGTAACGTCAAAGTAACATTTGCACTGTACAAGTCAACGTTGAAATGATCAGTCTTTGTCCTTCATTTGATATACAAATCTATATACCGGGGTCTACATATATTATTACCAATTAATGTCTGTCCAGGCCCGTACACAGGATTTTGCAAAGGGGTGCCCGGTAAATATAATCGGCGATGAGTTTTAGAAAGTTAAGTTCATGTACCAGGTGTCGACTTATTTCAGTCAGATTTAGTCAGAGTTGAATTAAAACGACGACTTGTTGGTCTTCAAAATGAAGGGGGGTGTGCAACTGCATCCGCCGCCCCATCCCCCGTATGTGAGTTAATACACAACTAAAAAAAAATACGGAACGAATGTCGCACACAAATGAGTAAAGTAATATATATTTTTTAATATTATAAAAAGTAATAATTAAATTCATGTTTACAAGAAAATATCAAGTTATTTATACCAGTTTTATAGAAATTTTTAGTAAATGTCTGTTTTCAATTTCAAAAGTTTCAATTTGAAAAACTCTACTATTTAAAAAAAATGGATCATGTGACTGAGATAAGCTTGCTACGAATTATTTTATAAACCGTAAACTTGACATCCTCGGAAACCCAGGGGTTCTTCATTCGCATACTCATTCATCACCCAGGGGCGTCCTTGGGCGAAGTATAAATAGCTGTTCCGAGGATCGTGTTGGATAGCGTTCTCGGGTTTAATCGATCTAACGCTAAGAACAAACAAGAACTGTTTAAATATGGCTGCCTTTGGAAGAGAAACGCTAACCACTATGGGGATATACCAAATGCTGGAAGATTTAGTGGAGGATGATAGGTTTTTGCCACATAACATTGTGCAGTTTTATAATGTAATAGCGGCTGCCAGTTTAACTTGTCCAGAAAACGATGGAAGACCGAAAGTCGAAGGATTTGTTGCTAATGTAGTCGAAAAATGGACACCATCCGAATTTAGACGACATTTTAGGGTGAACAGATTTATGTACGATCATTTATTGAATGAATTATATCATGACCTTGAAAAACAATATCCTAGAGGCAAAGAACCTCTTTCTCCAGAAACTAAGTTACTAGTGTTTTTATGGTATGTTGCCAATCAGGACAGTCAAAGGGAGATAGCAGTTTTATTTGGAGTAAGTGAATGGAGCGTAAATGTTATCATTAAGGACATTGCTGAACTTCTCAGTAAACGTTTAGACAATTATGTTAAGTTTCCAAATGAAGTCAGAGAAGAAAACATTGCAGAATCGTTTGAAGAAAGTTGTGGGATTCCAAACATTATTGGGGCTCTTGATGGAACACACATTCCAATTGTCAATTGTCCAGGAGGAAACCAAGATTACATAAACAGAAAGGGTTATGCTTCCATTCAATTACAGCTTGTCGTAGACGACAACCTAATAATAAACAATTGTTACGCTGGCTGGCCTGGAAGCACTCATGACGCCCGTGTCTTGAGAAATTCTCAACTATATTTAGATGCAGAGCAAGGGAACATTATCTCTGGGAACAATTTCATTATTGGTGATGGGGCTTATCCCCTCAGAAGGTGGCTGTTAACACCTTATCGTGATAATGGACATCTTTCAGAGAGACAGAAAAAATTCAATAAGAGATTATCAAGTGCTCGCCAATGTGTAGAAAGGGCCAATGCTCATCTTAAAGGACGCTTCCGTCGACTTCAAAAGGTGTATTCAAATAATGTGGAGTTAATTTGTAAACTAATAACATCTTGTTGCATACTTCACAATTTATGTATCATTTGTGATGATGAAATTGAAGACTTCATTGATATGGACCAAGCCGACAATGTCAATAACTACATAAATATTTTTCAAAACTTTGCTGGGGTTGAAGCTGCAAGGGATGCTATTGCTGCATCATTGTAAAACTGTGTTTGATAAATATGATAGTATTCAAAATTGAGTGTTGATGAATAAAATGGAAATTAAAAGATGAAACTTTTTATCATGTTTTTTTTTTTTTTGAAAAATAAATGTCTCTTTACACCTTTCCTTGCCCTAAATTTATCAGAGGCAATTAACAGGACTTTTTTGCAACAGTCAGGAATTACTTACTGATCTGGATCAATTGAGATCACAGTTTTTATGATAGGTTCATGTTGTTAGCTTTGTTGTTTATTGCGGATTTTGTTTTGTGAATGTTCTGTCATATCCTTTGGCTTTGTTTTCTTGTTCTTGTCAGACACAAATTATCATTGAATTTCAAATAAAATTTTTCATGGTTAAAAAAGCCAGGATTCTTTCCACTGACAATGAAAGAATATAGAGTAAATGTGTAACATTAAAATACATGAAATACTGTCTGACTGTCCATATATCATTGTGTTGGGTTTTTTTTTGCGTTACAAACATTTTGGTTAGTATACTGCTTATGAGAGGTAACTTCTCGAGGTATGTTCATGTTCATAGTTCACAATGCATTTTTTGCTTTCATTGACATGCTTTATGCATGGCGCCGTTTTTTAAATGTTCAGTCTTGTTCCTTCATATACTTGTATTTAGTTATATTGATTCTCTAAATGGGCCATTACACAAATATTCAATAATCTGAATTTAAATTCTTTATTATAACAAGAAAAAAATGTATATAAACAGTTTAAACAAAAACAAAACAAATTCAATTGCCTTGCCTGTGTGAACCACCTGGTGCATATTTTTTTTCTCAAAATTCATGTCCTTTTACTTTGACTCAACAATTTTCATTTGTGCAAACAAAGAAGCAAACACACAATTGCTAAAGATGTAAAAACATTTAAAGTTACCATAATTCATAGCAAATTCACACATAAATGAAACAACAAATCTATTTAGATTTAAGTGGTACCTGACAATTACTCATAAAAGTTCTTACATACAGACTTGGATGAAAGATAAGTACATTGTACCATAATGATGATAGATTATAATAAGATGAGTAACTATTCAGCATGATATCATCACAGGCTAGAACAAAACTATGGTTGAAAGATAATAAGACATTACTTATGTCAACTTACAGTAAAACAAAATGTGTTCATGAGACACTGATGTCCCTGCATATATCGTACTTAGCAAACAGGACTGCAAAGAAATCCTTGACGGAATATAAATATTTAATGCAAAAATTGACTATGTTCGTAAAGAGGAAGTGGTATCCCAGGTCCGAAAACCCATCTAATGATATGACATGATCATTGACATACAAAGCTTTTGATAAAATTTCAGATCTGTATTGTAGAGAAAACTTCAACAAAAATTTCAGACTGATGTACAGACAAAGGTAAAACTAAATGCCCTGTTGCCTTACAACGAAGCATAAAAAGGTGATTTGAGCAATACAAGTATAAAACATAAACTAAATATAAATTTAACATAAAATAAAATAAAAATGGCAATGGGAAGTCATATGACCTCTTGCATATGGACTAGAAAACACATGTACACATATAATAAAATCATGGTAAAATGTAAATAAAGATATTTCTTTTATCAAATTCTAAACAAAGGCCAACTTATAACAAAATGAGCTATTTCTGCTCACACCATTAAAATTAAAATTGATCCAATAATGAGTATATAAAAATGACAGTCTTATCAATATAACTTCAGTGGAATTGAATAACTATTTGTCCATAAGTGCATCCAACAGTTTGTCAAATCGCTTTAATTTTTCTTCATTTTGTTTTTGAATGAATTCCTCGTGTCTTTTTTGTCGTTCATCTTCGTTCTTCTGGGTGTGAGCCATAAATTCAAGTAGCCTATCAATACCCGTTTGTGGAGATTTTTTTTGTTTTGACTTAGTTTTTCTTCCAGGGGTGCTTCTTTTTCTTTTTAATGTTTCATCATCATGATCATCTGTATCGCTATCTGGACTTAAATCTTGATACATTTGGGAAGACTTCTGACATGAAGTACTTGGAGTAGAACATACTGCCTTCTTACTAGATGGAGTGGATGAACTAGACGTGGCAGAGTTGCTGGAACTTCTTGAACTGGAACTATTTGATCCATTAACTCCCAGTGAATCAAGTGTAAATTCAGGTCTTGTGCTAGGTTTGTTCCCATAAAGATTGTTTAGCTCATCATAGAATTTACATTTTTTAGGGTCGTTTCCAGTCTTAGCATTGTGGTCTATTACTGATTTATATTCCCTTTTAAGAGATTTCCATTTATTGGCACATTGTGTACCAGTATATGCATGTCCTGAATCAGGTACCAGTAACTGAGATGCAATTTTATCCCACAAAATCTTATGAGTTTTGCTGGTATTAAATGACTTATCTTGTTCTACCCTAAGTGCAACAAGTTCTTTGGTCTCATTGTGGCTCCATTTTATATCTGAAAAATGTTCATATGTTTAAACTTCACTAATATACTTATTATAAATAATATATATTATTAATCTAAAGTAAGACAGAATAATGTGGCCATACAACATGGATGTCCCTACATTTCAAAAAGTAATAAAACCAATTACAACATTTAGCAGGTACAGATGTAAGGACAATAGCAAAACTTGATGCCCCCATTATGTCATTGTGGATACATAAAAAGAAACTTAAATTCCAGTAAAGGAGTAACTTACATGCACAAAACTGATTGATAAAAATTGCTAATGGTGCTCCTGCTACATACCAAGTTTCATGAAATTCTGTCAGGTAATTTCTGAAGAGTCATGATGACAAGCTGATACATCAATGTATAAGTTTTAAATTTGAGAAGCAAATTATCAAACAACTATAGACTTTAATAGAGCTTTCAATTCTGAAGGACTAGGATCCTCAGATTTTCCTATCTATTGCGATTTTTATGGGATCAATTAAGCATCAAAATATGTGGATTGTTTGTTGTCAACATGACGGACTATAATCCCTGTGTTTATATTGGTACTCTTCAATGAAATATCATCTGAATAGATGTCAATTTAACTGATCGCTGAAATCATCTTCCACTGTTGCAAATTTCAATAGAGGGATTAAGTTGTAGTTTACCTAATTTCATTGAGGAGTACCAATATAAACACAGAGATTATAGTCCGTTTTTAGCAGTAAATCATTCTTGCAAAGATTCAGTCAAATTGGTTTAGTGGTGCTAGAGGACAAGTTTTTTAAATTGATTACAGTCAACGATAGTGATAACATAAGCTCGCATAGTGACAGCCAGATGAGCTAAAAAAAACTTATAACTATGCCAACCTGTATTGGGTTGTTTCCTTTCATTTACAGATTCATCATCTTCAATGACAGTCAAACAAGAGGGATTTTCAAGTTTCCGATAGTTTTCCATGAACTTGTTTCTGCACTCTTGATCTGTAATAAAAGTAAACTGCTTATACATTTATAAATAGCAAGGTGTCATATTTTACTTTGGCAATTAAAAAAAAAACATTATCATTGACATTAATAGTAGAGCAGCAAAAAAGTCGCTTATATAATTTTCAGTTTTATAAACCATCTTTCAGCTAGAAAGAGTTCAGTGTTCAGTATATTTTATATTATATATATTATTTTACCATTTGTTAGTCGAGAGGCAAAATCAGCATCCACAAAACAGGTATAAACCTGGCCATCTTGTTCCAACTGGACACACACTCTGAAATTGAAGAAACTGGCTATTTATTGCAATAAAATATAAATAAACTATCAACAAGAATGCTCACTAAGGAACCCCACTTTGCATTCAAGGTCACCACAAAAAAGAAAACTAATGTCCAGTTTGCATGTTGAATTGACATATTCAGCATGACAGGCGAGTGTCTTATAAGATTAAGAAGCAGAAGATGCTTACTTTAACGATGCACCTGATCCCACCTGTGGTTTTGAATTGGGTCAATGTTGTTCATCTGTATGTCTGTCTACATTTGTCTTTTCTGTGTCATATTTATGTGATTTCTTTGTATTTTGGTGTTTACAATGCCATTGTCTTTAGAGACAGAGGGTTTTGTTCTCACTTACTTTGCATGTAAACAAATTCCAAAAAAATTGACTTGCATAAACAAGGTATGTAAGCAGAAGTAGCTGGGTAACTGCTAAGACATAAACTAAAACATACAATTTCAAATATTCTTACAATCATTGAAAAACTTTTTACCAAAATAGTTTACTTTAATAAGGATACATACCTTTCTGAGGAATCCATTGCAAACCTATAGAAAAAAATAAATATCAGGATTTTCTAATCACTCTGCAAAGTCATCATGTTTATATACTTTTTTAGTCATTAAATCAATGCAACAATTTTCAAAATAACAAATATGAAAGTACTTCTGAATTATTTTTTTTTCTTAGGCAATATGAACACACATAAACATTGTTTATTGTATTTGAAAATCTTGTGATCCATTTTGCAAGAATTTATTCAGATAATGTTTGATTTTCCTGATGTCACATTAAGGCCAAACAAAAACAAGTGTGTCTGTGTTTCTGAATTAATATTTCGACATGATCAAAGACACAGCCTTACAAAAAAGTTTTATAACCAATTTGAAAGCATTAATTCATATAACAAAATATTTAAAAAAATTATCTGTAATACCTTATTTGCTTGCACAAACTTCACACTCCGCTATGTCTAACTCTTTAGTTATCAAAAGCTCCAATAAATCCACAAAGTTTGCACAATCTGCGTGGAATGATAAATGGCAAAAGTCACACCGCAAATGTATCCTGAAAATCAAAATGATGCAAATGTTGGATAAAATCATATTTACACACATGTGTGTGAACATGTATCTTGTTATAATAGTTGCCAAAATTGAAAATAACATTTTGAAAATAACCTGAAGTTTAAAAATATAGCCATTATGGATGACAAGTTTATGTGGTATCTTCTCTAGGACAAAATGATTGATAAGTAAGTAATTTTATCAATTTGTGTGAACATGGTGATTAAGAATAACTATTTAAACATCCACTTTATAATAATTTAGATTTACCATACAAATTAGGGAACAAATTATTTACATGTAGTTTTATATAGTGACTTTTAAAATTAGGAACCTGTATTTTCCGTCTATGTAGACTTTACTTTTGCCTGATTTCTCTTGGGTTGAGAGGCTCACTGCCGAAATAGGGCTTACACTGGTGTGGCAAATGTAGCACGTCCAACGACACTGTTCTGATTTTGGATCCATTACATGCATCTGAAATTAGATGATTTAATTTGAAGATAGAAATATTGAGACTTGTTTTTTCTAAAATTTATATGAATAAATCACATGCATTCATGGCTGTGACAGCTACTACTGGTTAGATTTTTCGAAGGGCCAGGGTCTCCCCCCCGGAAAATGATCCGTGGCAGGCTACCAGACTAGGCACACAGCATGGAGACATGCCCAGGGCAAGCACAATGTCATAATACAGTGGATAAAACTGAAATATAAATTCATTTAATTGGAGGTTATTTCCATACTTTCAAAGGAATTAAATATTCATACAAGATATATTTCGTATTTCCCGTTCGGCTATTTTGATTTTAGGATAGGATAGGATTGTTGAATGAACTATATCATCATTTTTCATACTTAAATCATATCCTTACCTATTCATGTCCGCCATGTTGGTTCCTGGTGCTCCTGCTAAATTGGCGGTGTGAAATTTCGACCCGCGAACATTGTTCTCGGGTCAGTGTTCGTATTGTTAGGGCGAGATTTCAACACGAGAACAGTGTTCTCGGGTCAAGAACATATCGCCCAAGGACGCCCCCTGGGTCCATTCGTATCAATTCCATCGTTTTAGACAGCTTTACAAATTTTCCTATCAAGCATTCTGATTGGACACATATTTGTGCGTTCTTTTTCCCTGATCTTGAACTTTACTAAGTTGTAATAAAAAACAATATAAATCGTCCCTTAACGACATTGTTAAGCGACCAATCAGAAGGCTCGACTCAGAACTGTGTAAAACGAAGGAATTGATACGTATGGACCCAGGGGTGATGAATGAGTATGCGAATGAAGAACCCCTGGGTTTCCGAGGATGTAAACTTGAATAATATATAAATTTGACATATTAAACAAATATTTTGTTACCTGAATTTACTTTAACGCAAGAGTCGAATTACGGTACAGGTAGGTTTTTAAATTAAAAATCATTTTTGAAAAATTAAAAGAAACACAATTTTTTCTATTTTCTTTCAGACCCGCCAAACATGGCGCCCTGTTTCAATTCTGAGTGAGTTATCACTTATACGGAATTTTGACAATGTTTGCCGCATTTCTCCATTTTTTATATTAAGATAATTTTCAAAATCAAAATTTAACTTAAATGTATAAAATATGTGTTTAATTAACCTTCGTCCTTAGCATACCGGTTTTTGATTTCGTTCCAGATGTCTAGCAAATTTTCTTTTATTCTCTTCTTTAACAAAATTCTTAACTTGTTTTTGCTATAACGTATATTGATAAATTTATACATAACTTTTCACTCAGAAATATAGTATATGAATACCAGGAGTTTTCTTTCAAATTAGTGTTATTCTTATATTCGTTGTATGCAGATTGCATTAACCCAGATGGCTGGTTTTCCAACCGATGCCAGTATATAAACATTTGGACTATAATTTCACAATACAATTGGAATCTCCCTAGTTCCGATAGAAGTGCTATATTTGTAGTTTGTTTAGAGTATATAGACTAACACATAAGATTTTGATAAACATATGGGTCTATGCTTTAAAGCAGACATGACAAAAAAAGTCCACATGTCCTCTCTTTTGACAAATGTTTGATGACTTCAAATAAAGGAACCTGCATTAGTGTTGATGGAGTCAAATATTCTTTTTTCTGTCATATCTAGATAATAATGAAAAGAAGTAGAAATGTGTGAAAATCCATTGTAAATATTGTCTGCATTAGTTGATGTATAATTCAAAAGCCACAAATATTCTGGATACATACCATATAGTATCTATATGGAATTATCAAGCTTATACAAAAATATCTTATTCCACACCATACAAATGAAATTGAAGGGAGTTTTAAACTGAAAATATTTTCAAGCATTTGACAAAACAGAAGATTTCCACCTAACTAAGAGCTATGAAAACCATTAAAATTCATAACAACCATCAAGTGCACACTGGATGCAGATGCTAGAAAAACAATGACTTGCCTTACGGATTAATTCCAAGATTGTAACAAATATTTTAATACATTATGTCAAATTAATCTAGAACTTTTTAAACAAACAATCACATTTGAGTTTTAAGATTATGCACATTGCATGGTTTATTGGCAAGCTGATGGTGTCTAGCATAAAATTTTGAAATGGCCATACAGCAAATAAAATTTCATTGCAGTTGGAGTTTACATATGTGTTAATGTTCTCATGTTCATTTTAATACTGTATATCCTTTCATAAAATATCTTATAATTTTTGCTGACATTTTCTTGTAATTTCATGATCAATATGAGAGTAAATTATTTTATGGATAATCATCAAACCCAATAGACAAATTGACAGATTAAAAACTAAATGTTCACCATTTTTTGTTGGTATGCCATTAGAATGAACTAAATTGTGTCTGTCATAAATCCTTTCAAGAGGTAGCTGAAAACAGGAAGAAGAAACCCAACAGATCAGAGAATGAAATCAAACAATTAAAAGTGCAAGTTTAATTTGAAGTATTTGCATGTACATGTATAAATAACACATCAGCAACTTGTTTTTTGACATTTATCTTTCAAAAGTCTATCAAATAATTCTGTTCTGGTCCCAGGAATGTTGCTTCAAAAATACCAGTAAAATTCAACCTCTGTCTTTTAAAAGTCTATCTTTATAATAATCATTCTTTTCTTTTCCACTGAACCAGTACACTAACTGTTAAATGTTGTGCTACCATCTGGAAACCCTACAAAATTTACATGCATATAATATATAAACATAAATAACTTAAAT
Organism: Arcuatula senhousia; assembly: GCA_963971305.1. Taxonomy (NCBI): domain Eukaryota; kingdom Metazoa; phylum Mollusca; class Bivalvia; order Mytilida; family Mytilidae; genus Arcuatula; species Arcuatula senhousia. The sequence continues at coordinate 37,097,569 of OZ020308.1, forward strand.
CAAAAGTACTTAATTTCAATTTGAACATTTGTGTCTACAGGTATTTATCCTCTCCATGTTTTTCCTTGGATAGGAAACATGTATGAAAACTAACTAAAAGATTAAATTGTAAGCATTTGCATTATAGTCATGTTATATAAATCTGCATCCAATGGTAGCAGCAACCACTGTTCCACATTGCAGGCTATATCACATATGCTTACTGTACATTTTAATTAAAGGCTTCTTTAAATGGTTATTCTGTTCACATTGCAGAACAAATTTTGAGTCATATATACTTGTAATGAATATGTAATAATATCTTAAATGGAGCTTGTAATACACTTGTACTGGTAACTATTTTATATTTATGAATTAGTCTAAGAGAAATGAAAGATTATCAAAGTTGTGGGAAAAGGTTACATGTACATGTATTTTGTTTTTCCTAAGCTTGAAGCTTTTTCATGATTTTGGCAAAATGCATAAATTAAATTGATTACAAGAAAACATATTCCATTGTTTGTATTCATATATAAGGTACACAGATGGAGATATTTTTATTGAACCAATTAATGGTGCCCAAACTCTGACTCTGAGCATGCAATTACAATCAAGGAAATAATATATGAATTGACTGATAATGTAAATAAAAACATACAAAGCACAATACAAACTTACTTTTACGATTGATTAAACAAGTACATGAACAAATAGAGCATAAAAAAATAAAAAAGTTAGTTTACTACCCCCCCCCCCCCTTATTCCATGTTTGACCCTCTTTCTCACTTTGACTTTAAGAGAACTTTAAGTTCATGTATTTACTTTAGTTAGTACATGCATGTAGTCTTACCCCAGGCTCTTGGTCAGACAGGTTTTAATTGCATTATGTAAGCACATTGGAATCAGCTATCATGCAGAACTCTGAACTGAAATGGAAATTGAAAACCAAGATCTTATTCAAATGTATATTGCTCAATTTATTTCTCTGTACTGGGTATCTAAAAATACAATTAGTTGTATATATTATGTGAAATGAGATAATCAGGAAGACCATTGTTGTATGAAAATTAAGAAATATATTAATAAACATAATAAATGTATCAAATAAACTATTTTGTATGATCATGCATACATATGGAGGTTTTTAAATAAATAATTTACTAAAATAATTGCATGTACATGGTGTACATTAATGTACATACAAAAATGTATGAATATGTAATGTTAAATCAGGGGTTGTTGTTATACCTGCCTTAAATGTGTAAGTGAACATCAATGATAAATCATGCATGATCATGCATCACTTCTAACTTTCTTCAATGAAATATGTGTTGTCTACACATCCCCTTTCCCCAAAGTTAAGTTATAATTAAAGTGTCCATAGCAATAGGGCAGTCATATACTGATACATGTACAGTTTGTAAAATCTTTCATCCTAGTTTAAAATCAAAATAAATATGTTTTATTGCATATGGGTGGCAGGTTAATGATTGTCACAAGTCACTAAGTGTACATTTAAATATGCATGTAGCCATGTAGCAATGTGCAAAGAAAGCATTGATTAACAGAACTTTTACACAGACTCTTGTATGAGTTTTTAAACATAAATTCATGGGGGGACTGGAAAAATCTTCGAGATTCATTGAAATTTTCCAAAAAAAAAACACTTGTACATATTATTTCAAAATACCATTTTGATGCCAATTGTTTTTAAGTAGCTTGAACTTATATATATTATTATGAAACTGCTTCATTGATATTGTATTTTTTTATGCATGCATGCTAAAAGTGAATTAATTGCTAAATATTCAACTGGAAATGGAATAACCCTAAATGCCAGGAAGATTAAAAGTGCTTTTAAATAGATTATCTTTTATTTAAATCAGAGGCAGATACAGAAACTTTTGAAAGTACTCACATTGCATAATTTAGGATGAAAAAGGGGGTGTTCTGTACAGGTCTGCATTTTTTCGCCAAAAAAAAAAGTATGAGAAATTAATGGGCGAGTTAAGCCCCGCCCCCCTGGAACTCCTCATGCACCCGCTATTATTATATATGTGAACAAAGACTGGATGTATAAATGATTTTAAAATAACGTTAGCCGCATGTCTCACATTGACGAGAATGAAGGGTCGTAAAACGGTGAGAGGGTCCCCATGTTAACACCATTTTCTCAGTTCAATGTGTAAATCTACGGGTAAACTTTGTTGACAACATTTGAATATGTTACCTTCAGCGAATGCAAACTGCAATTGTTGAATTATCAGCATTTTGTTCCAACCGTTGAGGGAAACAAGTGCTTGTTTTGATCTGTTTACATCTTTCCTCCTTTGTTGGCAAGCACTAAAATGACGTCGATTGATAAAAGAACGTTTCCGATTAGCTGACGTCGACAGGTGGGCGGAGCAAAACTCCGTAAAAAATGTTACTTCCCCCTTACGTCAAAAATCTTGAAAACTGCCTTAACATCGCTGCGGAAGAAAAGAGAAAAGCCAGGCAAAATATATGATATAAATCATAGATGTGTTCTAGGTAATATATGGCACCCTCCTCCTTCTTACCTCTTTCTGCACCGCAGACGAGATGCAACTATCAATGTCCGAATATAAAACAGCACCGAAGACGAGGTGCAACTATCAATATCATTACGTCTTATGTTATAGGACTATCAAATGTCGTCCCATGAAATGTTTTGTAAATTCAGTAACTGCAATCCACGTCTTTCCGGTCACAGTAGCTACAATAATGTAGCTCCTTTGACATCTTTGATTGGGCGGAGCTACAATGCTGCCCCATTACTGGCATTGCTCGTAATCATTTTCCCTTCAGGGTTCTAGGTTGCTGAAAAGGGTAGCCCTCGTCCGCGGGAGTTGTCAGGCCTATAATACAGAAACCCTGACCGCCGACCATAGTGGGCCAACGTGTGTGAAGAGTGCCACGCTTCATGCACGTAAAAGACCCCTTTGAGGACCGCCAAGTAGTGCACCACATAGGCTAAATTTTCCGGTCCTTTGTTTCCCCACCCCATCCCCATATTTCATATATCATCATCATTTCATGTTCATTTTATCATCCTTTTCATGTTTATCGCCTGTAAATAACCTATATAGCGTTGCGCGGGCGTAAAGCACCAACTCACTCACTCTCGTAATGGAGCAAATCAAATTTCTTTCTTCAACTCGAACAAAGCTTCAAGATGATTCGAAATTACCAATAACACTCTGAATAATATTATTAAAATGTTTGTTAATAGGTAACTATTAATTTCTTAATTAAAACCACATTTCCTTCATCATAAACATGTTAAAATTTAGCTACAATAATGTAGCTCCTTTGACATGTTTGATTAGGCTGATAAATCAAAGATGTCAAAGGAGCTACATAACCATAAAGTTCAGGATAAATAAAAATGACAACAAAGTTCCAGACAATAAATACAAATGACAACAAAGTTCCAGACAATAAATTTTGCTACGCCTGACACGCGTTTCGTCTATTCAAGACTCATCAGAGGCGCTCTACCAAAAATATTGAAAATGCCAAACACTGTATGAATATGAAGAGCATAGAACAGTATAACTAAAAATACCAAACTGGGGAACCAAATTATTACTAAGATATTCAACCTATGTCTGGGGTAGGAAGAACCTGAGGGTTTAGACAATTTTGAAATTTAGACGGATAATTTAAATCGTTGATGTACTCTCCATCTCAAAAGTGTTGGTGCCGGAGCGGGCTAACCTCGGGGAATTTAAACTCCACCAGCAGAGCTAACCTTCACGTGTGTTTGAAATACAAATGACAACAAAGTTCCAGACAATAAATTTTGCTACGCCTGACGTGCGTTTCGTCTATTCAAGACTCATCAGAGGCGCTCTACCAAAAATATTGAAAATGCCAAACACTGTATGAATATGAAGAGCATACAACAGTATAACTAAAAATACCAAACTGGGGAACCAAATTATTACTAAGATATTCAACCTATGTCTGGGGTAGGAAGAACCTTAGGGTTTAGAGAATTTTGAAATTTAGACGGATAATTTAAAGCTTTGATGTATTCTCCAACTCAAAAGTGTTGGTGCCGGAGCGGGCTAACCTCGGGGAATTTAAACTCCACCAGCAGAGCTAACCTTCACGTGTGTTTGAAATACAAATGACAACAAAGTTCCAGACAATAAATTTTGCTACGCCTGACGTGCGTTTCGTCTATTCAAGACTCATCAGAGGCGCTCTACCAAAAATATTGAAAATGCCAAACACTGTATGAATATGAAGAGCATACAACAGTATAACTAAAAATACCAAACTGGGGAACCAAATTATTACTAAGATATTCAACCTATGTCTGGGGTAGGAAGAACCTTAGGGTTTAGAGAATTTTGAAATTTAGACGGATAATTTAAAGCTTTGATGTATTCTCCAACTCAAAAGTGTTGGTGCCGGAGCGGGCTAACCTCGGGGAATTTAAAGTCCACCAGCAGAGCTAACCTTCACGTGTGTTCGAAATACAAATGACAACATAGTTCCAGACAATAAATTTTGCTACGCCTGACGCGCGTTTCGTCTATTCAAGACTCATCAGAGGCGCTCTACCAAAAATATTGAAAATGCCAAACACTGTATGAATATGAAGAGCATAGAACAGTATAAGTAAAAATACCAAACTGGGGAACCAAATTATTACTAAGATATTCAACCTATGTCTGGGGTAGGAAGAACCTTAGGGTTTAGACAATTTTGAAATTTAGACAGATAATTTAAAGCTTTGATGTATTCTCCAACTCAAAAGTATTGGTGCCGGAGCGGGCTAACCTCGGGGAATTTAAACTCCACCAGCAGAGCTAACCTTCACGTGTGTTCGAAATACAAATGACAACAAAGTTCCAGACAATAAATTTTGTACGCCTGACGCGCGTTTCGTCTATTCAAGACTCATCAGAGGCGCTCTACCAAAAATAATGAAAATGCCAAACACTGTATGAATATAAAGAGCATAGAACAGTATAACTAAACCAAAAATATATAAAAATACCAAACTGGGGAACCAAATTATTACATTGAGAGACTTCAAAAATTGAAATCTTATAAATTGCGCAAAAAGTCCGAAAATATTTACTGGATGGGGTCTAATGTAATTGGTTAGTGCGCAGAATAAATCTAATTCGTCATTTCAATACTATAAGCGATATTTTAATACCAAATTTGACGACTAATGGATTGAATTGCGCCCGGTGTGATTTCGCTTTCGGCGTTGCTCCGTGATGAGCAATTGGACCGCATTGTAGCTACGGCCAATCAAAGATGTCAAAGGAGCTTCATTATTGTAGCTAATCAAGCATCAGATATGAGTTGTTGACTATTTCTGATATCTCATAATTGCCGACAGGCAACATCGTTTTATTCATTAGATATATATATATATATATAACTTTTGCAAACACGAAGAGAAAACTGATTGCTGTCAAGCGAAGCGAGAGTTTTCTGCCATCTTTATAGTCACTTACCATATTATGCTGCGCATTTACCAATTACATTGGACCGCCTGATAAATATACTACTAGCAATACCAAAGGAGTAGGTTCACAAAGTGCCATTTTTGGCCCTTAAGCAGGTCATATTTTCAAATTCATTTTTCAGAGAAGACTTTATGGTGGCTAAATTTTCCGACCCTACCCACCTCTCCCCTTTTCCTGTGGTTCTTCAAAATTTACCGGTTCTTTGTGTCCCATCCCACCCCCATATTTCATTTATCAATATCAATCCATGTTCATCGCCTGTAAATAACATATATAGCGTTTCACGGGCGTAAAACACCAACTCACTCACGCTAATTAGTCGAATGGATTGACTTGCGCCCGGTGTAGTTCTAATAATACAACTCTTTAATCATGCTAACGCTCTCTTACTCCATCCAATCAAAAAGATTTTTAAGGAGCTACATTATTGCAGCTACTCCCGGTGTTGCTCCGTTACTAGCAATAGAATCGCAGAGCCAAATCAAACAAAGGAGCTGGATTTTTGTAGCTACGGTCAGACGAGTTACAAGAAGTACGTGGTTAACGCCTTCCACAAATTAAAAAAGAGTAAATCAATAAGAGATAGAACATGCATGTACATCTCTTAAAATGTCATAAATCAAAAGCTTTTGATTTGGATAATTTAGGGATATATACATTTTTGCGATGACTAACTTGCATTGTCTTTTTTCTGTGAAATACCGATATATACTCGCTAAAATGGCCAAGGTTATTTTGTCTCGTGTTCCTCGAAAATGAACTGTAATTTAAGTAGAGTTTGAAAAATATGGCACTGTAACACATGTTCTCTAAGTAAAAGATAGTTTTTTCAATGCTTTTAACAATTTTATTATATTCTTGCAAATATATCACTATATTGAAAGTAAACACAATTACAAACACCAAAACGCGGGTATAGATGGTTAATTTGGATATGCTATATATCGATATTTCAAGGAGCAACCTCTCGTCGGTAGCATTTAAATCAAATCATTGGGAGATCAAATTCCAAAAGCTGTTGAAGACGAAAAGTCCTCAAAACCAAAACGTTCGGACAAGAAAGTCTTATCCAGCACTGAGGATATCGACCATATTCATTACAAGGAAAGAAACTTGCATCCTCGGAAACCCAGGGGTTCTTCATTCGCATACTCATTCATCACCCCCTGGGTCCATTCGTATCAATTCCATCGTTTTAGACAGCCTTACAAATTTTCCTATCAAGCATTCTGATTGGACACATATTTGTGCGTTCTTTTTCCCTGATCTTGAACTTTACTAAGTTGTAATAAAAAACAATATAAATCGTCCCTTAACGACATTGTTAAGCGACCAATCAGAAGGCTCGACTCAGAACTGTGTAAAACGAAGGAATTGATACGTATGGACCCAGGGGTGATGAATGAGTATGCGAATGAAGAACCCCTGGGTTTCCGAGGATGAGAAACTTGGTGTTTTAAACAAATAAATGTTCGTACCTTATCAGTTATATGCGAAGGAAACTTCCTATGGGCAGCCATTCGGGCAAAAATTAACAAAAAAATATTCAAAAACAGACGTTCTTAAAAACAGACAAAAAAACACACAAAACAGACATTAGTTTTAAAATCAAACATGAAAATTCAAAAAACAGACATAAATTCTATTAACAAACAGACGATTTTATAGTAAACCAGACACAACAACATGAAACAGTCTCAGAAACAAGTTTTATAAACAGCTAAGACGTACTATGAAAATAACGTAAACTTAAAAAAAGACACTAGAGGTCGCGTTGGCATTTTCATGCACTAGAGGTCGCGCCATTCAATCCAGCATCGTTTGGAAAAATGGCGGTCAATGATGCTGTGAGGTTATTGAAAGAAGCTTCCGATCTGATTGGGAAGGCTGCCACTGAACTTGGCGACTCATCTAACACACAGGCACAGTCATCTTCTACCTCCCAAGGCCAAGATTCTGATATACATGTAGTTAATGAGCACAAAAGGCTTTTCAGATTAACTTCCCCGAGGCCGAGTTCCACCGCTACTGGCACCAGCGAAGCACGTGGTCGTGGATCTGGTGGACTGAGGAGGACGAACAAATCTTCGGTAAGTATAAAGAAACTAAAGTTAACCGAATAATTCCTTTTTAAACTACTTAAATGTTACAACATTCATGTAACATGGATTTTCTTAGCATTCAAATCAGTACCCCCCACCCGAAAATGTGAGGTAAGATAAAGATAAAGATAAATTTATTTGTACTAACACATTTCAATAAATGGTTAACCAGTAAACACAAACAAGGACAAGCAGAAAAAAAACAAGACTACTTAAAAAACGAGGAAACACAAAAACTACTGAATATAAATTAACAACGCGAATTCCGAACTCGAGTCGTAATGAGAGTGAACTCTGGTAAGCAGTTACTGTCTTCTTTATATTTGTATGTACTTCTATGTGAATATGTTCATGTTATGTATTATTATATGTATTGCCTGGCCTACTATGGTCTTTATGCAAATAAACTATTATTTTAATATAACACTTGTGAATTTAAAAAGTACGACACAAAAGTTATTCATCAGAGTTATTTATTTCTTGGTGTAATTTCACCCTTATATTTACATACAACTCAAAGACCCATGGGCTCAAATCATTATCTTCAAAGGATGTTAATAGATGATTAAAATCCATATCTAACTCCAGTAAAGTTTGTGGAACAACAATTTCGTCATCTGACAAAGAGTTATATTCCAGCATAGTATTCACGTCGTCTTCTACTCTATATTCCAATGATTCTGTCGTGGATATATTTTCAAAATATTCATTTGACCAAATATTGTTCTCGGAAGCAATGTTGTGCATCCCCATAATAAACAGTTGAAGAGGGGTTTTATTACCTTCAGTTCTTAGTTTATGATTGTTCCATATCTGCTGAAACGTTTCCAACATTTTGTTTATTCTTGGTAAATAGGCTAAATGTAAACTGAACAAGTCGACCTCATTTGATGGATCTAACAGATCTTCATCCTCTAAGTGTCTGAACATGTTGTAGAACATGTAAAGTACACCTTCGTATACATCCCTCCATAATCGTTCAATTCTTGTGTTGTGGACACTTCTTCCTGCAATAAAACTTGAGCGTCCAACTCCTCTATGATTAAGCATAAATGTAGCCACATCTCTATTTTCGACTCCTCTGTCCCCTCTAACACGAGAAGGAAATCCCCATTTAGCAACAGCTTTCTCAAATAGCGTTTGTACAGTTTTTGCCTCATTATTTGTGCTGCAGTGTAAATAAACAATTAGCCTGGAAAACCCGTCGATTCCCCCGTGGACTACAAATCTCCATCTAGAAAAAAAACGTTTTGCAAATAATTAGTACCATGCTACTAAATGTAAAAAAGCATGCCTACATGCATATTATTGAAGCAAGGCATGACACTTGCTTGTCGTTAACTTTCATAACTAAAGTCTAATGTAATTAGGCCTTTAATTTTACACAAATGTAGTTTTTTTAATAAGGTCGTTAGATGTAGCTAAAATACAATATATTTAGAAATAAAATAGGACAAGAATATGTCAAAAAGACACAATGTCCTTTCTCTCAACCTGCAATTGGGAAAGACGGACAGACCCGAACACCAGTATGCCTTACTACTTTTGCACATTGGAAATAAAGATTTTTTCAATTTTGGCAAAAATATAAATCGAAACGTGCTTTTTTGCCACATATTTGACTGTAGAAATATGAACCAACACAAGAACTAGGTTTATCTACTGGTTTATCCAGGTGCATTTGTAGTATATGGGTATCTCAACTTTGTTTTTTGAGTGGGCTCGATCTTTCCTGGCCCAAAAATGTACCTTATGAAAACAACCAAATTTTCACAATTTTCCTGCACGGTATTTTATAAAAAAATATGGAGGAAATGAACACGAGACCATAACAAAAATTTAAACCCCGGCTGAAATTAGTGTTTATGAGCTGTACCGTATGGCTTTTTCAGAATTTTTAAATACTCACTAGCAACACTAGAACCAAAACCACAATTTAGAAAAAAATGTTGAAAAGGCATAAAACAAAATGAAATCCAAATAATCAGTTATATCAAAGGACTCTAGACTGTTGACCAAATGTAGACATGTTTGCATCCCTAAATATTTTTAGAGTACTTTTATACTTTTTTTCAGATTATTTCTTCGATTATGTAGATGGGTTGCTTTTTTTACACTTGCTTAAAAACGTGCAAATAATTTCTTTAATATCGCATTAATTGACTGCAATTCCTCTTTAAATTTCAAACACCAGATGTTGTATTAAAAGATAAACTGTCCGTATCTTGGCCCTAATCAGTCTGCATATTTAGAAAGTTTCTTTTACATATAATATGATTATGTTGCCTTGTCAAATAATGCATGTTTATTATTACCTTATAAGTTTGTGGTTGCCATCGATATGCCATAAGGACATTGGTGATGATACTTTGTATGATCTTCTACGAATGGATGTTAAGCTCCGTAAAGTCTGTGTAACAGGATTCAAATGGTGCATTATATCTCTCACTCTTTGGCGCTGAACTATAATTCCAGAGGATTTGAGGAATCCATCTATAGTCTTGTATCCTGAAACACAAAAACATATTGTTAATTCCATTTACATTTTAATTTATACATGAAACCCGACTGCAAACCTAGAATACCCTTCAGACAAGATGTATCAGCAAGCTGACCACACAAACACCTGTCCTTCTGAGCGAATCGAGAATACATTTGCTGCTACAGGAATTCCGAAAATCAAGTTTGATATATACATTACAGTGAAATCAACAAAAATGTAAAATTCGATTATCACCGTAAGGCGACGTCACAGTGGATCTACATGTATCTAATAAAATCAAGTATCCATCTAAATTATAATAGAACAAATATATCCTCAACGTTTTTGTTGTTTTTTTGCTTTTTTTTTTGTTTTTGTTTTGTTTTTTTGTTGATTTTTTTTTACTTTTGATCCGTTTGGTTCACCCTATTGGTTATCAATCCTGTTGATTGAGCTCACTAGAAAGATCACATTTAACTAAAACATTTGAGCAAAATTGACGAAGAAAAAAGTTGACACCTGAAGGTAATCTGTCCTCAATTCATAATAAGCCTTAGTACAAGGGGTTTTCTTTGGACTAATATATTTAAAGAAATTAAAGCATTGCATCTTTGCGATTTTGCCGGCATGGCCTACAAAGTATACAAAGCTCTTAAGAAAATTTTTCTTTCAGAAGTAACATCAGAAACCTGAAAAGCAAATTATACTGATGATTTGCTGTATTTTTCCTTTATCGTTAATCTGACTATTATTTGCATTACCTGCACGGGGAAGAATGCTCATTCCTTTTGAAATCCATGACTCTAGTTCTTCATTTTCAATGTTACTGTATTTGTTTCTAACCGACAATTCAAAATCCTTCATTCGATTTTTAACTGTCCTCGTGGTCACAGACAACAGTTTACTTATGTCCTCAGTGGTGAAGTTTGCATCTAAAAATCATGGATCAAGTCGATAATGAAAAAAATAAAGGTGACTCAAAGCCTTTTTTTTTAATATATTTTTCAAATGAAGTAATTTTGACTGTTTTCATTCAGTTTAACGTCAGTTTATATGTAGAGACAATTTGAAATGTGAACCAATAGTCGCTGTAGATGTAGTATGAAACCAAGGCTTGAATATAGACAACTAAAGTTCTTAAACCGTGGCTTTTCCGTAATTATATTTTTTTTCTGTAAATTCTATGGAAAAAAAAACAATAACAAAACAAAACAAAAGTACCGCGAGCATACTTTTTCTTACTGGGAAAACTGCATAGCAGTGATAAAAATTGGTCAAAAAATGACTTCAAACATTTTTTTCATATTCAGAATGTAACATCTAGAAAAATTGGATGGTGTATGTTGTAACCTCAGGTCCAACAATCCATGTTAAATATAAAAAAAAATGAATAAATAAATTAATAAATAGAAGTTAACCTATGAATTTGTTCCAAATTGGCAAAAGACAAAATCCATGTTTCACCTTACGACAAATGCAATTTTGAGAATAAAGTTTTTTTAAAAGTTTTTTTTTCCATATTATTAGAATTAATATTATAATTTCGTGTACCTACAGCCAAAACCCATGTTTCAGCTAACGGTACACGCGTGTACCTGTAGCCTAAAGGCTATGGGTATCCGGGTTGGGTAAACGCGTGTATTGGGAGTCTACAGGCTACAGGTACACGCGTGTATTCGGAGCCACTGCCTAAAAATTGCCGAACTTGGGTAGCATGCCCGTATTAATTCCTTTTTTACACCGGGGCCCAATAATTTATTTGGTCGTGTGAATTTCAAATAAAGTATTAAACTAACTGATAAAGTTACCTAATAATATCTCGAGTTGATTTTTTGTGATGTTAAACCTAGGTCTGCCAACATGTCCATCATAAATAAGTGATGTTTGATATCCATGTGAAGCGGCTGAATCCTTGTGCAGTATGTTGTATGCTTGTGTTATACACTCAGTAACCTCAACTGAGAAGTTGGTATCTAAAAGCAAAATGTCCCTGCACAAACTTTTAAGCTGATATATACAGTGCATCCTCGGAAACCCAGGGGTTCTTCATTCGCATACTCATTCATCACCCCCTGGGTCCATTCGTATCAATTCCATCGTTTTAGACAGCCTTACAAATTTTCCTATCAAGCATTCTGATTGGACACATATTTGTGCGTTCTTTTTCCCTGATCTTGAACTTTACTAAGTTGTAATAAAAAACAATATAAATCGTCCCTTAACGACATTGTTAAGCGACCAATCAGAAGGCTCGACTCAGAACTGTGTAAAACGAAGGAATTGATACGTATGGACCCAGGGGTGATGAATGAGTATGCGAATGAAGAACCCCTGGGTTTCCGAGGATGTATACAGTGTTGAATATGCGGATCAGACATGTTTCTTTGAGGTTCCAGTTCAAGTATGATACTATTGATGCGATGCTTTATGTTGTGAAACACGGCTTCTTTGTCTATCGTACTCATTGTCAATATTTTAAACAGGAATAAGTGTACAAAATGTGCAACTGAATCCCTCTATAGAAATTAACGTGTCCCCATGACCGGAAGCATATTGCGACCTCCAGCGTCTGTAGCTGCATATCGACTGTTTTTTTAAAAAAACGTCTGTATTTGAATTCGGTGTCTGTTTTGTAAAATTTGTTTCTGTTTTCATATTTTGTCTGTTTTACTGAATCGTCTGTCTGTCAGTAAAATTTATGTCTGTTTTTGTATTTTTTGTCTGTTTTTAAATTTTTTGTCTGTTTTCATATTTTGTCTGTTTTACTGAATCTTCTGTCTGTCAGTAAAATTTATGTCTGTTTTTGTATTTTTTGTCTGTTTTTAATTTTTTTGTCTGTTTTCATATTTTGTCTGTTTTACAGAATCGTCTGTCTGTTAGTAAAATTTATGTCTGTTTTTAATTTTTTTGTCTGTTTTCATATTTTGTCTGTTATCTAATAGTGTATGTTGTTTTTAAATTAAAAATGTTTTTTTTTATTTATTTTAAATTGTATATTAATTAACATGAAATATTGCAGCTTACCCCTACACTATTGTTGCTAACCCCTACAGTTTGTCCACGGTACACCCGTGCGGGTTCCGGGTGGCGAATAGGCCCGTAGCAGCGCTAAACTTGTCGGTAAAAGTCCACTTAAGAGCGCTTAGAAACCTGACATCGGGTCAGGCCGCTTTGCCCACAAAGCGACTGGGATGTGTGCCCCAGGTGGTTGAATGGGGCAGCCCTGACATCGAGAGATGCGGGGTCGTCAGGCGATAATGCGGAAAACCTGACCGCAAACCATAGTGGTGCACCGTGTTTGGGAAAAATGTCACGTTCCTCGCACGTTAGAAGAACCCTGCTGCAGGTCTCGGTAAGAGTAAGACCCGTAGGATCCCCATGCAGGAGGCTAAATTTCCCGTCCCTACACATCACTCCTTTTTCCAGTGGCAGTCAAAACTCTCCTTCCCGATTGGCCTTGTGTTCCCATTTCCTCCACTTCATCATCATTCTTACCGGATCCTAAGATCGCAATGGAAGAGGGAGGTTTGGCGCCATAAAACCTGGTTTAACCCACCATTTCGTTTGAAATGCCTGTACCAAGTCAGGACCATTGCGATCCACCAAATCTCCGGTATGACTGATTCGTTTTTGTCGTTTTCTCTGGACTGTGAGATTGATCATTCAAGTTCGGTAGTTTTGTTATTACCTTTACACAGCGCATTTAAGGCAGAATATGGATGTATTCGGCCAAAAAACTCAATCCGTCAACCAGAAATGAAATATAGCCCATCAAAATCAATCAAGTAATTAAATTGTATGTTGTTGGTATCCATGTTATATTATTATGGGCCGAAGTATCTTAGGGACGAAAGGGGCGAAATCCTGGGACGAAAGTTTCGACTCAATAGTTCTGGGGCAAGCCGGGGTCGCAGCTTCGAAATTTTTATCTAAAAACGATTGCCATATCATATTTTAACTGAATATTAACTAACTAACAAACTAACTAACTAACTAATTTTTGCCCATCTAACAAATTACTAGATAGGCCTACCTATACCCTTGCTTGTATTTTAGGGCAACAAAGAAGTACATTTTAAAACACCCCGTACGTATATCGGGTGGAATGTGTGCCTCGGGTTGTTGAATAGGGCAGTCCTCTCATAATAAATGCAATTATCGTCAGGTGTTAATGCGGAAAACGAAACAACAAACGAGTGGTGCACAGTGTTGGGCAAGATGACACGTCCATTGCACGTTTAAGAACCCAGCTGCAGATCTCAATGAGAGTAGGACCTTAAGATCCCTATGAAGGAGGCTAAATTGTCTGTCCCTACCCATTACTTCTTTTGTCTTTGGAAGAACTCTCCTCACGACTGGCTAGTTTCCCCATTTCCTCTGCTTCATTATCATTTCTTTGTCATTGCATCACCACATTCATGTTCATCTCCCTGATATAGGCAAAGAATAAAGCAATAATTGACTAACTTGTCAGGCAAGGTATGATATTATTTGTTAGACTAAAATTTGTCGAAACAAAGGTATGGTATTATTTGTTAAACTTAATGTGACGAAACAAAGCATTTGAAATGCACAATTAATGGATATATTTGACTAATATTTTTTTTTCATTCAATTAATGTTATATCTTTACTACTAGTTCTGTATACTGGCCAAGGTTAATATTAATCGATTTTTTTTCGTGATCCTGGAAACTGAACTGTAATCCAAGTAGATTTTGTAAAACTTGGCATTGTGACACGTGTTTGTTAGAAAAAGATAGTTTGTTTTAATGTTTGTAACAATTTTGATTATATTCTTTTAAAAATATCACTATGGTGAAAAATACTCATGTTCATCCCTTTCAGTGTTCTGCGAAGGAAAGTTTCAACATTCAGCAATCCCGAATAAGCGTCAAACATGTCATTACGTATAAGTGTATGTTATTTTGTAATAAAAATGTATTATTATTTTTTAATTTTCGATTGTATTTAAAGACGTATGTGGTCTGCGTCTTTATTATTCGGTAACCAGGAGGTAGATTAGTTAGGGGCATAAAATCGCTCAACACCATGTAGTACTATAGGAGGAGTGAGGCAGTCAGTTGGTGTTTTACACACTTGCAACGATATATAGGTTATTTATAGGCGACGGACGTGAAAAGGGTGATAAAATGAACATCATGAAATAATGATGATAAATGAAATATGGTGTAGGGTGGGAAACGAGGGAGCCGAGCGGTAAATTTTGAAGAACCACAGAAAAAGGGGATAGATATGTAGGGCCAGCAAAGTTAACCTATGTGGTGCACTACTTGGCGGCCCACAAAGGGGTCTTTAACGTGCATGAAGTGTAGCACTCTCCACACACGTTGGCACACTATGGTCGGTAGTCAAGGTTTCCGTTGCATGCGACCTAAAAAGGAAATATTTAGCCCACCCTACAGTTTGTCCACAGTATACCCATTTTTTTTCTCTCCATATAACATAACTTGATAAGCCACCTATTTTTAAAGGACCAAAGAAGTACATTTTAAGTACTTGTTCGTATACCAGTAGGAATGAGTGCCCAACGTGGTTGAATAGTGCAATCATCATCCTGTCATAATGAATGCCAGAATCAATAGGCTATAAAGCGGAGTGGTGCACCGTGTTGGGTAAGATGTCACGTCCCTTGCACGTTTAAGAACCCAGCTGCAGGTCTCGATGAAAGGACCCTAAGATCTCACTGATGAAGCCGAAGTCATGCAGTCTGGGAGAAAAGCAATAACTGACTAAATAACTTCTCAGGCAAGGTATGAAATTATTTGTTATATTTATTTTTCAGATAACATATTAAACATGCATGCCATTTTATGATTATCCTGCGCTTGAGAACATCAATAATTGCAAATATAGGCTGATAGCGGCGAAAAAAGTGGTACATCGAAAGGTTATAATGCAGATTAGTGTTTTGTGGAACCTGGTACTGACTCTGAGGATTCCCTCTGCATGGTACTAGAAGATGCTCCACATTTTGTTGAGGAATCGGTTTATAAGATTCCATACCAAGGTAGAATAACAAGAATTTTGAAACATCTAGAGTGAGTGAGTGAGTTGGTGTTTTACGCCCGTGCAACGCTATATAGGTTATCTACAGGCGATGAACATGAAAAGGATGATAAAATGAACATGAAATGATGATGATAAATGAAATATGGGGATGGGGTGGGAAACAAAGGACCGGTAAATTTTGAAGAACCACAGGAAAAAGGGGAGAGGTGGGTAGGGTCGGAAAATTTAGCCTATGTGGTGCACTACTGGGCGGTCCACAAAGGGGTCTTTTACGGGCATGAAGCGTGGCACTCTCCACACACGTTGGCCCACTATGGTCGGCGGTCAGGGTTTCCGTATTATAGACCTGACAACCCCCGCGGACGAGGGCTACCCTATTCAGCCAACTAGGGTACACACTTGGTCGCTCTGTGGGCTGAGCACTGACCCGACGTCAGAATCCCAAGACCCTTAGTCGCCTCTTACGACAAGCTAGGCTCTGCTGCGGGCCTATTCGCCACCCGGGCCCCGCACGGGACTGAAACATCTAGAAGACATGAAGGCTGTAGAAGGAGTTGAGAATTGTTGGTGCTTTTAACCACTGTCAGATTTATAACTTATTTCATGCCTATTAAAACATTCTTTATTTCTTATTCGGTTTATTATACTTCGATAGCGGAGCAGTCAATTTAATTTAAAAAAAAAACGTTCACAAAATTGTTCTACCACTCAGTAACTCATAAACGAAAACGTGTTACACATGATGCAACAAGTAGAATTAACCTACCCTTCAAAATCACCTGCTTAAAAATTTGCCGTTTGTTTATGTTGTGTACAAGATTCACAGTTATCTTTTTTTTTATTTTCAGAGTAAGTTGGTGTTTTATGCCTTTGCAACGTTACATATTTAAAGGTTTTTCTTAGAGTCTGCTGCGACACCAACACGTCTCTATTTCACTTAATTGTTACTTGAAGTTTCTAAATTACTCAAATTAAAAGATAATTTACATCTTTATTAGTATAGGCAAGTCTAAGTTTTGTATTATGGATTAGTTTGACATATTTCATTTATATACCATATACTGTGGATTTATTATTTTCTTGCGTATCAACTTTCGTGGTTTTGCCAAAAAAGACATTTTGTTGTATTTTCAATTTCGTGGATTGTACATTATGCTGAAATTAATCAATGTAAACATAATTCTTCGTTGGATGCTTATTTTCGTGGTTTACAGATATCCACGAAAATTGATACCAAACGAATAATAATGAAATCACAGTAGTTTACACAGTCATTACAGCTAAAGCGCGTATACTGATAGTCTTTGATATTCCAAACTCGAGTCACACGCAGTGCATGTGTCCTCGTTGAACCAGGTTGTAATTTTTTATATGTAGATGTTAAATAAGGGGTATATGGTCATTGATTGATCGATCACAGGAAAAGAGGTTAAAGTAATGTTATGTTCAACTAAAAGTTATAGCTATAGTTGCTTCGTGGATATTTAGCATAGACTATAGCTCAATACAGTGCCAGGGCCTTCTTAACTGTGGCGCATCATTGTGAATTAGGGGAGGAAAACAGTTTCTTTGATTTAATGTTTGTTTTTTACTTAATGATTATTTTCTGACCACATTGCTCTCATTTCGATTTCATTGTAAAAAATAATTGAAACGTCATTAAAAGCTTTTGAAATACAAAGTTGAAAGAAGCAAAGGTGTACCAAAGGGGTAATCAGTATCATAAAACCGTGAAGACAAAGACAAAACCGGCAGACAAAAAATCATCACAACAAAACAAACCACATAACAACATAAAACACACACACATAACAACAAAACCGCATTCAGCAACGCGAACTCAAGTCGAAACGAGAGTGAACTCAGGTGCTCCGGAAGAGTAAGCAGTTCCTGCTTGCTATAGCACACCCGTCACGTTTCCAAAGATCGATTAAGTGTTGGTCAAATCCGGAAAGGATGACATTACAAAACTCTATGTCAAACCAACATCTGTGCTCATCTGAGAGATAGAAATCCCGTATTTGCATACAAGCACATGATGTCGTCCGTAAAATTTCTTGAGTGATGACAACAACCTGGGAGCAACGTACCCCTGTGTTAACAATTTGCTTGTCAGCCGTGTAGCTCTTTCAAGGAAGTCGTTGTACTCCCCACATGCTCTGGAATAACGAATCAATTGTGATACGTAAACTCCATATGCTGGAGCGGACGGAATGTTGCTACACAGAACTATTGGAAAGTTGAAGTCATCACGTTTGTCATAGAGCTTTGTACAAAGCCTTCCTTGTGTGTCAAATTCGAGAAATAGATCCAAATATGAAGCAGACCTCCTAGAATCTGTAGTGTCCTTTACCTCAAGTTCCTTCGGATAAACGAGATGTAAATAGTCACCAAATCGAGGATTGTTTAGTGAAAGGACATCATCAATATAACGAAATGTGAGATTGAAGGATAAAGCAAGTTTGCGGTCGTTTTTGTCTAGAAGTGATGTATGAACAATAGTCAAGACATGCAATTTTCAATAAAATGTAAACTAACATTCGTAACAGATCCGTGCGGTTCCCGGATTCCGAATATGCCCGCAGCAAGGCCTAGCTTGTCGTAAGAGGTGACTAAGGGTCTTGGGATTCTGACATCGGGTCATTACTCAGTCCACATACCAAGTGTGTACCCTAGGTGGCTGAATATGGTGGCCTTCGTCCGTGTGGAGAGCGTCATGCTTCATGCACGTAAAAGGCCCCTTTGTAGACTGTATGTTGTGCATCATATAGCCTTAATATCCCCACCCACCTCTCCCCTTTAACTGTGGTTCTTCAAAAGTTATTTGTTTGATAAAAATCTTAACATCTCTATTACGAAATAATGAAGCGTTTTTTGTTAGCCGGGTTGCAGCCTAAACAACAAATGCTTCGACTAAGCTACATATATCAAAAATAAGGGATGGTTGTGCCCTTTAAAAATTTTATTAACACATGTGCAATTATTTCTGCAGTTTGCTAATTAGCCAAATTAATTGATCCGGAAACAGTATAGCCGTCATCGTTCCGGAATTACACTCAAGCGGTCATACTAAAAAGCGATAGGAAGCGTCCGAGTGGGCATTTGGCGCCCGAGACTAAACAGTTTATTCTTATCTGAAAATGAAAAATAATGGAATACATGTATAAATTAATTGTTACAGAATTATTAAATCAATCGATATAACAACCTAAAAAATACTAAAAATCCAGAAGTACCTGTACGTGTAGAGGAAAAATAAAAAAGAAATCTCATCGCCATGATATATTTAGATTTAAAAGATAAATAAATGGATAGTGAAGCCACATTTAAAAGGTAAAAACTAAATAAGAAATATAAAGAAATAAAACCTTTAAAACAAATAAAACAAGAATGCCCAAATTTTCGGACATAAAGTCCTTCTTCAGGGGCTAAAAAGTAAAAAGATGTTCACACATCGACTGACGAGGACAGAATGACATAAAATTGACTCGAAGAAAATCACGTGGTATTTTAATCCTGAACTTTGATGACTAATTTATAAATATTAAGAAAAAGTCTGTCTTTTAACATTCATACCAAAGGGTTGAAAAGTGCCTAAAAAATTGATTATTCTTTGCTCAAGAAACTGTCTTTGTTTTTCGCCGGTGCATGTTTCAAGGAGAACGGTTACCTGCATATCCTTGACGCCATGGTTTGGCAATGAAAAGTGCTGGCCGATGGGGCAATCGTCGCATTTGAGAACACTTCTCCTGTGTTCAGCAAATCTGTCACCCAGTCGATGACAAGTTTCTCCTGCGTAAATTTTAAGGCACTTGGCACAGCGGATGGCGTAAATGACATTTTAGGAGATGCAGGTGTAACCGTTCTTCAACTTGAAGGTGTTGAAGGGGCCAACTATCTCTTCAGTCTCCCAGGTAAAGGGACATGTGACACAGATTGATCGACCACAACCCCTGGTGCCTGAAAAGTCAGAGCGATGACGTCTCTTGGATTTGTCAAATGAACTGGAGACAAGATGTTGCCTCAAACTCTTACCTTTGCGAAAAGCAGTCAGGGGTGGCGAGTCGAACACTGTCGACATGTGTTCGTCCTTCAAGACGATGGACTTGAAATTGCGCAACAGAATGTTCCGTATAACGATGTTATGAGGGTGGTATGTAAGTACCAAAGGTATACGGTCATTCTTGCGTCTTGACCTGGGCTCCGAAGCCTTGGATCGTGTCACCTGGGAAACTGAGTCGATAGCTTTATCCAAGATGTTGTTAGGATATCCCCTTTTGACAAAGAATGATTTCATAGTGCTGCTTTGAACTTTAAAATCATCCTCATTGCTGCAAATACGTTCAAGTCTCAGAAATTGAGACCTAGGAATGGCATTTTTGCAGCTCTGGGGATGACAAGATTGGTAGTTCAGGTAGCAGTGTGCATCAGTGGGTTTATAGAACACAGACGTTTCTATTTTGCCGTTAAGGATGCTACATTCCAAGTCAAGGAAGGAGAGTTTCTCTTGCGAGATTGTAAAGGTGTACTGAATGGCAGGGTGATAGGAAAAGACAAAGCTGATGAACGAGTTCAAATCATCTTCACTATCAGAGGACACACCGAACACACCATCTATGTATCGTTTGTATATGTCAGGAACAGGACCCACGTATTCAGAAAACATTTTCTCTTCCAAATACCCAACAAACAGACAGGCGAAACTAGGACCCATCTAAAGTGTTGAGATTGAGAACAAGTTCTGCTAATCTCAAGATGACATCCGTTTTCACATAGGGATTCGGTCTTCTGTCCAAAAAGTGTTTTAAAGCGATCATGGCATCGTTGTTCGGAATACTAGTGTAGAGAGCAGTAACATCCATGGAGAACAATCTAAAGTCATTCGGATTTTCAGGTTCAAAGAATTCTAGGATATTAAGAGCATGAGTAGTGTCCTTAAATTCTTATTTATACACAAGCCACAGTGCAACATATTTTATTTATTTTTTTTGTTATTAATTTAGGTAGAATGCAGCGATTGACCGAGAAATTTAGAATAATTTCAAATAGACAAAAAAAAAACCCCAAAAAAAACAGAATAGCAAAATTATTGATAATTTACTCCGCACAAGATACTCCGTCTTAATGTTACGTTTTAACAGAGAATATTTCATGTTTAATGTTTATTTGAAATTAATTTATAAGAAATAAATGTAAAATATTTTGTTTATCGGATCATAGCCTTAATTTTCGCATATCACATTTAAAAAAGTCTGCCGTTAGAAATGAAAATTTATGTGATCAAATATATCTTCAGTGCCGGTTCGATGTTTTCCCCCTTTTTTTTTACAATGTTTGAATTGTTACCCCTGTTATCAGATGAATTACAGTCCCGTGCGGGGCCCGGGTGGCGAATAGGCCCGCAGCGGAGCCTAGCTTGTCGTAAGAGGCGACTTAGGGTCTTGGGATTCTGACGTCGGGTCAGTGCTCAGCCCACAGAGCGACCAAGTGTGTACCCTAGGTGGCTGAATAGGGTGGCCCTCGTCCGCGGGGGTTGTCAGGTCTATAATACGGAAACGCTGACCGCCGACCATAGTGGGCCAACGTGTGTGGAGAGTGCCACGCTTCATGCACGCAAAAGACCCCTTTGTGGACCGCCCAGTAGTGCACCACATAGGCTAAATTTTCCGCCCCTACCCACTTCTCCCCTTTTCCTGTGGTTCTTCAAAATTTACCGGTCCTTTGTTTCCCATCCCACCCCCATATTTCATTTATCATCATCGTTTCATGTTCAGTTTATCACCTTTTCATGTTCATCGCCTGTAAATAACCTATATAGCGTTGCACGGGCGTAAAACACCAACTAACTCACTCACAGATGAATTACAAAAATAGCCCACAAAACTCTTCCATTAATTATGATTAATATTTAAAAGATTTTGTATAATAGATTATATTGATAAGTTTACTGCATGTATAAAGTGAATGCGTGAGTGAGTTGGTGTTTTACGCCCGTGCAACGCTATATAGGTTATTTACAGGCGATGAACATGAAAAGGATTATACAATGAACATGAAATCATGACGATAAATGAAAGATGGGGGTGGGATGGGACACAAAGACCGGTAAATTTTGAAGAACCACAGGAAAAGGGGAGAAGTGAGTAGGGGCGGAAAATTTAGCCTATGTGGTGCACTACTTGGCGGTCCACAAAGGGGTCTTTTACGTGCATGAAGCGTGGCACTCTCCACACACGTTTGCCAACTATGGTCGGCGGTCAGGGTTTCCGTATTATAGACCTGACAACCCCCGCGGACCACCCTATTAAGCCACCTAGGGTACACACTTGGTCGCTCTGTGGGCTGAGCACTGACCCGACGTCAGAACCCCAAGACCCTTAGTCGCCTCTTACGACAAGCTAGGCTCTGCTGTGGGCCTTTTCGCCAGCCGGGCCCCGCACGGGACTATTAAGTGAATGCAAAAAATGTTTTACCATAAAAAATCAATAAAAAGCTACGCCGAGCGCAGCATGATACGACCGCAACAAGTTTAACCCTGTACGTTGGGGGCCTAATATGGATAGTCAATTGTTTTGGTCACATGAAGCCCATGGTGGCCTTACAAAGCTTTTTGACACATGCATCCTGTGGTGGACTTAAAAATGCAATATTTGCAACAACATCTAATACAAAAAGCCTTATTTATCTACATGTAATAATTTACTATTTTGGCCGTTTGACTCACAATTTCTCAAAAACAATAAAAAAATATTGCAAATCCCGTTTTGAAATAAGCCAGGGATTTTCACAAGGAATCTAATGAAAAAAAGATTTTGAAAATCGGACCAAAAATAAACAAGAGGCTCCCAGGAGCCTGAATCGCTCACCTGGTCTTGAGTCAACCCTAAACATGTAAACACTTTTCTAGAGATAAATGAGCTGAACATTTAAGCAAGCAACAGCTTTTCTCTATCTACTATAGTTTCATTCTATAGGCCAAAAACATGAAAAAACGTCATTTTGCGGGGCCTTACCCCTATAAGGGGTCATCTGACAACTTCGATCCTATGGAGACTTTTCTATAGCTTTATGAGCTGAACATTTAAGCAAGCAACAGCTTCTCTCTATCTTCTATAGTGTTCATTCCATAGGCCAAAAATATGAAAAAAACCCGTTATTTTAGGGGCTGTAGCCCCTATAAGGGTTCATCTGACAACTTCGACCCTATGGAGACTTTTGTAGAGCTTAATGACCTGAACATTTAAGCAAGCAACAACTTTTCTCTATCTGTAATAGTTTTCATTCTATAGACCAAAAACATGAAAAAAAATGCTATTTTTCACCTTCAAGGGGCCGTAACTCCTATAAGGGGTCATCTGACAACTTCGACTCAATGGAGACTTTAGAAGAGCTTTTGACGCTGAAGCAGTAGCGTGGCATCATATTTCATCTATCTCTTATATTTTTTTTATTTACAAGCCAAAAACTGTAGTCTGACCCCCTAGTCTATTTTAAGTAACGGCGGTCACCATTTGTGCAATCTTGGTAGAGGACATCCCATAGATGAAGTGTGCAAAGTTTCAAAGCAATCCCTTCAGTCGTTTCGGAGGAGAAGATTTTCAAAGAAAAGTTAACGACGACGACGGACGACGACGGACGCCAAGTGATGGCAAAAGCTCACACGGACCTTCGGTCCAGGTGAGCTAAAAAAGTTGATTTTATGGGCGTGGCCTGTCTTTAGCCCCCCTCGGACCACAAATAAACAAGTCGATTTTTTGGGTGTGTCCACTTTTGACCCCTTATAGTAATGCAACGGTACAAGATACATCAAAGGTGTTGTTACATTTTGTTGACAGAATTTATTGAGGAATACAATAAAAAAAAAGAATGATCAAAATCGGATGAAAATTAAACATTCTACAGACGTTTTGTCAATACATCCATTTTAGCCCCTTTTGGCCCTTTTTTCTAAAGCGGGGCCCGTGCGGGGCCCGGATGGCGAATAGGCCCGCAGCAGAGCCTAGCTTGTCGTAAGAGGCGACTAAGGGTCTTGGGATTCTGACGTCGGGTCAGTGCTCTCAGCCCACAGAGATACCAAGTGTGTACCCTAGGTGGCTGAATAGGGTGGCCCTCGTCCGCGGGGGTTGTCAGGTCTATAATACGGAAACCCTGACCGCCGACCATAGTGTGCCAACGTGTGTGGAGAGTGCCACGCTTCATGCACGTAAAAAACCCCTTTGTGGACCGCCAAGAAGTGCACCACATAGGCTAAATTTTCCGCCCCTACCCACCTCTCCCCTTTTCCTTTGGTTTTTCAAAATTTACCGGCCCTTTGTGTCCCATCCCACCCCCATATTTCATTTATCATCATCATTTCATGTTCATTGTATCATCCTTTTCATGTTCATCGCCTGTAAATAACCTATATAGCGTTGCACGGGCGTAAAACACCAACTCACTCACTCAAAAACGGTAGGGGCCAGAAACCCCAAATGCAATACCAACCTTCCATTAGTGGTTATAAACATCATATCAATATTTTATAACAATTGGTTGACTAAAACTTAAGTTATCGCACGGAAACCAAAGTGTCTACCGACGACGACGACATCGCCATAACATAATACGATCGCAAAAAAAAATTGCGTTCGTATAAAAATTATAACTTAAAAAAAATGAAAACAATTTAAAATTTATCATATTGTAGTTTTTTTCCCTTCGTGTAAAATTAGCCTTAACGTTGTCAATAAATTGACAAAATTGCGTAGCGATTGATTGAAACTTATCCTGCCACTGGACATTTTTTTTAATTTTCAGGCGGGGTAACACAAAATAAAAGATTATAATAGAAACTAATGAGAAGTGAAATAAGTACGCGACACAGCTCACATAACTTAGAAAAACCACAATGAAAAACTGACAGTAACCAAAAACTTATTAGAGTTAAATAATACCGTAGAACCTTTAATTTGCGATTAGCACAACCATGAAAGGTCACGCAAATGCAATGTTTTATTGTGTAATATTTTGTACAGCAACCAAGGATTGATTTTCCCGCGAATTCGCGGGTTTTTTTCTAGTTTATATATAATATCACAAATTCAGTATGAAAGTATTACTATATCCATTGCATCAAAATTGGCATCAAAAAGCTCTCTAACTCAGCGCTTTTTTCAGGCGACTGCTCCATTAGTTTACGTTCAATGGGACCCAATTAAAACCCGTGCGAGTAAGTATGCTTAGCCCACAGAGAGACCAAGTGTGTACCCTAGGTGTCTGAAAAGGGTGGACATCGTACACGGGAGTTGCAAGGTCTATAATATGGAAACCATAGTAGGCCAACGTGTGTAGAGAGTCAAGCTTCATGCACGTGAAAGACCCCGTTGTGGACCGTCAAGAAGTGGATCTACATTATTGCAGCTAAAACATACATGTACAAATACATCACATTAAACGGATTTAAATTTTATTAGAATACTTAAGTTATTGCATGGTTCAAACCAAATGTCCCCAGACAAGGATGCAAACGAGGATTACGTAAACGCGACCGACGACATCGCCATAACAAAATACGATCGGAAAATGTTGTGGTCGTATATAAATGAAATAAAAATAATAAAACAAAAAGAAATACAAATGACAACAAAGTTCCAGACAATAAATTTTGTTACGCCTGACGCGCGTTTCGTCTATTCAAGACTCACCAGAGGCGCTCTACCAAATCATATCTACGGGATATACACCGTTTCGCAATATTCAAGACGGCAATTTTAATGTGTAATCTTTTGATAAAATATATAAACCTGTACTCATAACATCAAACATTCCAAGGCTGGTGTTAATCGATATTTTTCTCGTGCTTGTTATCCAAGTTAAATTTGTGAAAATTAAAACATGGCATTGTAACATGTGTTTTAGCGAACATTTTCATTCGCTATTTTCATAAATACGATAAAACGTATTTGTGAAGGAAAATGCCATGAAAACATATTAGTATGAAACAAACATTCTCAGAAATGAAAAATATTGATGAAATACTTAAATGTCTGAATTGCAATAGCAGTTTTTCACATCATTTAATACAAGCGATTGAAAGTTCGGCTTATAAAATCAAAAATAAAAGAAATACTTAAGTACAAAAGTATAGATATTTCACATCCTTGTTCTTTTGAATAAGTTATTTATTGGCTTTTTTCCAAGTCAAGTTTAGTTTTTTTTTTCTGACCGACGTGACCGTTCTATGTTTTCCCTATTATGCTTCTAATGCATTAAAAATCAAAAAGACTACATATGGAGGAGACGAACATTTACTATAAAGTTTTACTATTTCGGTAAATAAAGGACCGTGCTAGGATGAAATCTCAAATGTCAAAGATAAAAGGCAAAAACTCCTGATTAGGTGTTGGCTAGTCAAAAGATATGAGGGGTAAAACAAGGTTTTTTGGCTCCAAATCTCCATTGACCTTAGGGTCCCATGCAAACGTAAAACACAACACAGACACGCCAACACATCAGGGTAAGTGGGGTAGTCATCTCAGAACAAGAAACAGTCAATATTTAACGATAAAAGTCTCGAATTATTTCATCATGCGTAATTTTGAATCTTTCTATAACCCGATATGAAAAAAAAAACTTTCCAGGTACTGTATGAGATATTATTTCTCAAAACCTTAGTCTTCAACACGTGGCTGTTAAACATAATGTTAAGGGGCCGGCAAAACGAATAAGTTGTGAAATATAAATGACATAAAAAGTAACACTTCTAGCACTTTAGATGATGCTTTCAAGACTGTAAATTCATAGTAGGCCATAGGACAATGTTATATGTGGTTCGTGGTGATACAGTAGAAACATTTCTCAACAAAACTAATAACAGGATTTCAGGTTGGGAGGGGGGCGGGTAATCAATCCGCATCTTATTAACTGTGTTATATTGTCCATTGATCGTTTTATTGACTTAGACAATTTCAAAACCCACATCATGTGCTAGTAGATAAAAAAACCCCGATGTGGACATTTTGGAAACCTTTCAAATTTTCGTTCTTTCCCGGATATGATATATCCTAATTAATTGGAAAACCCCCGGTATTTTGACCTTAATGTAACTTGTTGGAGACCTTTCAAATTGTCGTTCTTTCCCGGATGTGATATATCCTATTTCATTATTAAACAACAAAAAATGGGTGTAAAGGAACAAACAGGAACTGTTTACATATCCGGAACAAATAAAACCTATATCGTTTTGAATTGACACAGAACATGGTTACATCAGTCCATTTAATATATCATTTTTTGCGTAGTTGTTAATAGCAAAAATAAAGCAAATATTTTCCCTCATTGTTTGTTTTTAAATTACTCTTTGGCGTTCAAAAAGTTCATATACTTGCCATTTTTGATAACAATTATGTCTCTCTCCCCTTACATAGGGGTCCTGTCTGCCCACCCGTGAGTCCGTCACCAAGTTTGTCAGCGCAACTCCTCTGAAACTGATCAACATAAATTAATTAAACTTGGTAAATATGAAGCACACCATACATGTATGTGGTTGTGCATATCAGCATGAAATTTTGATCTTCAAAATTTTGAAGGAGTTATGGTCCATTGAAGTTAAAATTTGCTGAAAATTCTCATTTTTATCTTGCCAGCGCAACTCCTCTGAAACTACTAAATCGAATTCAACGAAACTTGGTATAAAGGGAGGACACCATATGTAGTTGTGCAAATGAGCAGGAAATTTTGATCCTAAAATTTTATGGAACTTATGACCCTTTGAACTTAGAAATTCGCTGAAAATCTTCATTTATCATCTTGCCAGCGCCACTCCTCGGAAACTACTGACTCTAATTCAACGAAATTTTGTAATTAGGAAGGACACTTTCTGTAAAATTTTTAACCTCAAATTTTCTAGGAGTTATGACCCTTTGAACTTAGACCATTTTTGGGGACAAGAAGAAGACATCCTTTTCGCAGGAAAAAAAACCCTTTAATTATAGCTGTTTCTGTTTCAGCTTGGCGAAGTTGCTTTCGTAAATTTCATCATACTAAATATGTCTTATATGTTATACATACCCTTAATAAAAGTTTAGGAAAGTTAAATGATTGTTTGCATTAGTATCTGTAGATCGAAGATTTT
This sequence comes from Arcuatula senhousia, assembly GCA_963971305.1. Taxonomy (NCBI): domain Eukaryota; kingdom Metazoa; phylum Mollusca; class Bivalvia; order Mytilida; family Mytilidae; genus Arcuatula; species Arcuatula senhousia. The sequence goes on from OZ020308.1 coordinate 37,125,795, forward strand.
TATTTTTGTTTATATGTTCTTTCGTCTGAGTGAGTGAGTTGGTGTTTTACGCCGGCGCAACGCTATATAGGTTTTTTACAGGCGATGAAAATGATGATAAAATGAAGATAAATGAAATATGGGGGTGGGGTGGGAAACAAAGGAGCGGTAAATATTTAAGAACAACAGAAAAAGGGAGAGTTGGGTTCGGAAATTTAGCATATGTGGTTCTCAAAGCCCACTATGATCAGCGGTCAGGGTTTCCGTGTTCAAGACTTGACAACCCCCCGAGAACGAGGGCCCCCCTAATCAGCCACCTAGGCAACACACTTGGTGGCACTGTGGGGTAAGCACTGACACGATGTCAGAATCCCAAGATCCTTAGTCGCCTCTTACGTCAAGTTAGGCTCTGCTGCGGGCACATTCGCCACCCGGGACCAGCACGTTTATTTCCGTCTACAAATATAAACAGAAATACACATTAAAACTTAATATTAAGTTTTCCTTCATTGTATATCTTTTTTTCTGTAAATGTACAATATTTTTTGGTTATTTGATAAATAAAATACAAAAACGATTTTGATACTTTTAGAAATAGTTATATTTTTCGTGACTCGTTTTCAATGTTTGATATTTGTGTAATATTATCTAACCATCTGTCATGTTTTAGTTTATGTTACAAACTTTAATGGTGATAGCTTGTTTCAACAAAGTAACTTAAACTATTGAAATGGAAACTTTCTAAACCGGATGTATTCAGTACTAAATTAAATGATGGCGACGTGATTATTGTGTAATTACAAGCACGAACAGCCTATCCGGAGAACCCTAGTTCACTATCTTTTCTTTCGAGTTCGCTTGTTGATTTCAATTGCTTGTTGTATATGTTTTTGTATGTTGTGCATTTAATTTTCTTGCTGTCGTCTTAGCTTATGTCTGATAATAATGCCTAGGCCTTAGCTGAATAGCTGCATTCGAATACCTAAGTTTGGACATCTTTCATATTCTTCTTTTGGAATGATTGTTTTTATAAATTTTTGGTGAAATCTCTCTTTTTTATCAATTTAATAAGTTGTTTAATACTATATTATCATGTAAACCATTTCCTTTTTAGCTCACCTGGACCGAAGGTCCATGTGAGCTATTGCCATCACTTGGCGTCCGTCGTCGTCGTCTGTCGTCGTCGTCTGTCGTCGTCGTCGTCTGTTAACAATTTTTCAAAAATCTTCTCCTCTGAAATTACTGAACAGAATTGAATGAAACTTGGTATGATTGATCCTTAGGGTGTCCTGCATAAAAGTTGTGTTTCGATTTTTGATTCGTTAAAAAACATGGCCGCCCTGGCTAAAAATAGAACAGGGGGGTCAGACTACTGTTTTTGGCTTGTAATTCAAAAAGTATACGAAATAGATGAAATCTGATGCCACGCTACTGCTTTAGGATCAAAAGTTCTACAAAAGTCTCCATTTGGTCAAAGTTGTCAGATGACCCTTATAGGGGTTATGGCCCCTGAAAGGTGAAAAATAGCATTTTTTCATGTTTTTGCCCTATAGTATGAAAACTATTGCAGATAGAGAAAAGCTGTTGCTTGCTTAAATGTTCAGCTCATTAAGCTCTACAAAAGTCTCCATAGGGTCGAAGCTGTCAGATGACCCCCTTATAAGGGTTACAGCCCCTTAAAGGCGAAAAATAGTGTTTTATGCCTATAGAATGAAAACTATTGCAGATAGAGAAAAGCTGTTGCTTGCTTAAATGTTCAGCTCATTAAGCTCTACTAAAGTCTCCATAGGGTCGAAGCTGTCAGATGACCCCTTATAAGGGTTACAGCCCCTTAAAGGCGAAAAATAGTGTTTTATGCCTATAGAATGAAAACTATTGCAGATAGAGAAAAGCTATTGCTTGCTGAAATGTTCAGCTCATTAAGCTCTACAAAAGTCTCCATAGGGTTGAAGTTGTCAAATGACCCCTTTTAGGGATTATGGCCCCTAAAATAACATTTTTAGCTCACCTGGACCGAAGGTCCATGTGAGCTATTACCATCACTTGGCGTCCGTCGTCGTCGTCTGTCGTCTGTCGTCGTCTGTCGTCGTCGTCGTCTGTTAACAATTTTTCAAAAATCTTCTCCTCTGAAACTACCAAACAGAATTTAATGAAACTTGGTATGAATGATCCTTAGGGTGTCCTGCACCAAACTTGTGTTTTGATTTTTAATCCGTTAAAAAACATGGCCGCCGTTACTAAAAATAGACTAGGGGGGTCAGACTACTGTTTTTGGCTTATAAATCAAAAATTATAAGAGATAGAGGAAATCTGAGGCCACGCTACTGATTCAGCATCAAAAGCTTTACAAAAGTCTCCATTTGGTCAAAGTTGTCAGATGACCCCTTATAGGGGTTACGGCCCCTTAAAGGTGAAAAATAGCATTTTTTCATGTTTTTGGCCTACAGAATGAAAACTATTGCAGATAGAGATTAGCTGTTGCTTGCTTAAATGTTCAGCTCATTTAACTCTACAAAAGTCTCCATAGGGTCGAAGTTGTCAGATGACCCCTTATAGGGGTTACGGCCCCTTAAAGTTGAAAAATAGCCATTTTTCATGTTTTTGGCCTACAGAATGAAAACTATTGCAGATAGAGATTAGCTGTTGCTTGCCTAAATGTTTAGCTCATTTAGCTCTACGAAAGTCTCCATAGGATCGAAGTTGTCAGATAACCCCTTATAGGGGTTACGGCCCCTGAAAAATGGCATTTTTTCATGTTTTTAGCCTACAGAATGAAAACTATTGCACATAGAGATTAGCTGTTGCTTGCTTAAATGTTCAGCTCATTGAGCTCTACAAAATTCTCCATAGGGTCGAAGTTGGCAGATGACCCCTTATAGGGGTTACGGCCCCTGAAAAATAGCGATTTTTCATGTTTTTGGCCTACAGAATGAAAACTATTGCAGATAGAGATTAGCTGTTGCTTGCTTAAATGTTCAGCTCATTTAGCTTTACAAAATTCTCCATAGGGTTGAAGTTGTCAGATGATCCCTTATAGGGGTTACGGCCCCTGAAAAATAGCCATTTTTCATGTTTTTGGCCTACAGAATTAAAACTATTGCAGATAGAGATAAGCTGTTGGTTGCTTAAATGTTCAGCTCATTTAGCTCTACAAAAGTCTTCATAGGGTCGAAGTTGTCAGATGACTCCTTATAGGGGTTATGGTCCCTTATAGGTGAAAAATGGTGTTTTTGGCCTATAGAATGAAAACTATTGCAGGTAGAGAAAAGCTGTTGCTTGCTTAAATGTTCAGCTCATTTAGCTCTACAAAAGTATAGGGTCAACATCAAGACCAGGTGAGCGATTCAGGCTCCTGGGAGCCTCTTGTTTCATGTTTTTGGCCAATATAATGAAAACTATAGAAGATAAAGAAAAGCTGTTGCTTGCTTAAATGTTAATCAGCTCATTAAGCTCAACAAAAGTCATCATTTGGTCGATGCTGTCAGATGATCCTTATAGGGATTATGGCCCCTAAAATAACGTTTTTTCATGTTTTTGGTCAATAGAATGAAAACTATCACAGATAAGAGAAAAGCTGATGGTTGCTTAAAACTTCAGCTCATTTGAAGCTCTACAAAAGTTTTCATTGGATCGAAGCTGTCAGATGACCCCTTGAAGGAGTTATGGCCTTTTGATGGTCAAAAACAGATTTTTTTATGTTTTTGTCCTATTATATGAAAATTATTGCAAAAAGCTGTAGCTTGTCTTAATTTGGGTCAAAGCTGTCAGACAAACCCTCAGGCATGTCAAGGGATGACAATTTGATTCTAAGGCAGAGGCCTGACAGTTTGTATAGTCTGTAAATGTAATTCATCCTGTAGGCTATCCTCTACTACAGGCTGGGGTCTAAAGAAAACCAGAAAACTCTTACTAAACCGTCGAGAAGCAGACTGGATCGAAAACGATGCAAAGTTATGTCAACCCTAGTTTATTGATTTTTATTCCAGTCGCATCTGTGGGCTTCCACACGATCACTTGAGCTATTCATGCGGAAGCCAGATTTGGTGGCTGGAAAAATCAAAACTTGCACGAGCGAGATGCACATTGTCCATCAAAGGAGGGCGTACGTCATTGATTTGTTATTCAAAATTCAATTTGGACTTCCAACACTTTAGATCCAAGCTTCACTGAAGATGAGATAAATTCTCGAAATGGCCATATGGAGCATCTGAATTGCTGTAGCTCCTCACTTTTACTTTGCTTTCGCTTTCGACTTTTGACTTCTATATTTGATAATATATAATAAGCTAGTAAATTGAATGATTTATATAGTAAAAACCTGTATGTATTTTTTTTTCACATCATTTCATGTTCATTTTATCAGGCCCGTCGTGTTCATCTCCGGCCTTGTTTAACTTTATTTATTTCAATGATGTACGCCCTCCTAAAGTGCTTGAAAATTCCTTTGTGGAAAGATTCTCCCAGTATTAACACCTTATCGCCCAACTGTTTTGTTATTCTCCGATTTTACTCTACTGCAGGCTTATATACTTTACATTAAGATTTGAATAATCAAAAATTGAAGACAATCTCATCTTTAGCCTCTTAACTCTGAGATAGAGGAAATTTTTAATTGTGTATAATATGGATTCGAAACAGTATCAAATTTTTGAAATTGCAACCTGGATAACAAAATGTGCCTCACAGACCTCTCAAGTGTCACTCAACTCACATGTGACATCTCGTCATTAATTTGGCAGCAAATTTCTTTGACCTTTAATTTTTTCCTTTGATCTTTAATTTTTTCTTTGAATCTGACCCATGCAGCTCATTTATTATCGGAAAAAGTTGAGCCTGGATTTTTAATTTTGCGCACTTTTTATTTTATTTTTAAAGCTAATATAATATTTTCCGCCTAAACTACCATCCTGCTTTTTCATTTAATTCAAAGCACTGTCCTGCCTATTTTTATTTATTTCTGGATTTTTGCCTTCCTGCATGCCTTTATATTTCAAATTTCACTATAGCCCCCTCCCCCTCATAAAAATCAAATGTTCTGTCCCTAATCTTTTTGTATATATGGCCTTATATAGTTTAAATATGGAAATATTTGGTACTTATGATATATTTGTCACAGGGCATGTTGGAATCCAGGATCTCCTAGGAAAAAGTTTCTTGGACAATTCTGAATTGCCCTGGATATAAAAGGTGTCCTGTTGTTACCATAACAATGCATGCACAGAAGCAATCAACTTAGCAGACCTCATGACCATAGTTGTGACAAACATATATCAAGCATCTCAGACAGATTTTTGCGGAAGGGAATGCATTTAAATATGAATTTAATAAATTAAAGGGTGCAACTGGGATTTTGACAAATTGATATCTCTTGGAACTTTGAATATTGTCTCCGAAAGTGAGCAAAAATGCATCCCCTTTATTCCTTCAGTAGGGCCTGAATCTGTTACACAAATCAAAGTAGCAAATGGTTTTTTTTTTTTTTTATGAAATCAGGTGTTGCTTGGCCTTTTAAGATCATGCAAACATTGTTCAAAATGTTTAAATCCCTCCCCCTTTCCACACCCAATTTTAATATTCTAACTCAAATACTTTGTATAATTTATTAAAAAATGTCAAACTATGAACTAGTTCTAGGCCAAAACATTTTTTAATAGTTGCATGATTTGATCTGACATAGGTTTAAACTTTAAATTCTTTAAATGTGGTGCTCCCACGAATGGAGGAACCTACAGTAACAGGAATGGCGCATGTGCTACTTCCTTTTCCGGTTATAAATATGTGAGTCTGTCATTCATCAAATTTTCTTAAATACTTTACTTATATTTCAGACAATAATAATTGTTATCTGAATTGTTGTTAATGTTAGAAAGTTATTTGAAGATTTGCAAATTTGATTTAACATTGATATCGTTTATGTATATCATATTTTACAGTCCTTTTCTCAGATTGTGTGATTTGTGCCTATCGACAGTACATAATTTGTACATGTATTAACTGATCCGTCGCCTTTTAGCCATCACTGCACACTCAACACAATATACAGAATACACAAAACTAGCTTGGCATATTACTATTAAAGGCTGATGTGATTTTCCCTATCTCTGACTCCATTTGTGCAATTCACTTTTCGATTTTGTACACATATTTATTCTACCCGTCGTCTTTTATCCATCACTGCACAACGGATGCACAACAAAATATATAGAATACACAACACAAAATTGACATATTACTATGAAAGGCCGGTAAATATTCCATCCCAGTTGTTGAGTACATCTCGGCTTCAGACATGTAAAAAAAAATAAACAATTACAAATTATGTCTGGTCTCATATCAAGGAGTTATCAATAACTATATTTTTTAATGTGCACCTGCAAGTTCTGTGATAAATATTCTTCCAGTACATTTCCCAAAAGTGAAAGTACATACATGCTGAAACCAAGTCAACATTTATAGTAGGTCAACTTGTTGAAATCATTTAGAAATGCTTTTAAAATTGTACATACATGTAGGTTTTAAAAACTGATGGAACAATTTTAAACATTATAATTAACATATTGAAGCGTACATGACACACCAAATACATTGTAGATGTCAGGCTTTGAAAACTGACAGACCATTTAACTTGATAGGGGGCATGGGTGCATTTTATTATTTCAATACATTGCTACATAATATTCTTTTTCAAATTTTGGCATTTTGTTATACGTACATGTAGGCAATTTGTCTTATTGTTAAATTAAAGTTAAGCTCGATTAACATTAATTTAATGTTAATTTTACAATAATTTAAATTCTTCTTCAGAATATTTTTTTCTAACCTTCTGCTGCCAAAACATTTTTATTTTCAAAAATTGTTTTCCAAATATTTTCTAGGAAAAATCAAGACCCCCTTCAAGTTATATGGTTGTTCCATAGGTAATTTTTGGCCAGATTTTAAGCAGTGAAAAATCTGGGTAATAAAATGATGAATGTGGAGCGAGCGGGAAATTTTCTTAACAGTTTTCTCAGCAACTACTAATCACAGCCACTTGATATTTAGTATACAGCATCAGGGTGGGGGGTGGGGTTCCATAATGTGGGATACAATTTCAGGTATGTTGCTCATCTATTTCCTGTTCAACTAAATTCAGCCAATTTTTGACTTTGACAGATTTTCTGAGTTATAAAATATTGATTACAAAATTTGTCAGTTGTCCATGTTAAATGGTATTTAAGAAAAAGAAACGTTATACATTTAATACAGCTTGAGTGTCAAACAAGTGAACTCTGTAAAAAATTTTAAGTTTGAATGTTCTTAGATTTGTGTGTGTATTTTTTTTGTTTTTCATTTACTGCCCTCTTAGACTAAAATATGTCTTGTAAAAACAGACATCTTATAAGCAGGTATCATAAATGGAATTGTCTTGTGTTATAAAAGGATATTTAAACTTTTACACATACATTGTATTTACCCCTCTATCATGCCTATGAACATGATGAACCAACAGCAATTGAAGACTTAGCCAAATTCTTTTGGAGTAGACTTGACATTTGGTTTGACAATGCAACACAATTTGACTTATTGGGCCAAAATTTTCCTCAACTTTGTTATTGTCATAGTAGTGTTTTCTTGTTGTTTTGTGTTTGACAATATAAAAATTTTAAAATGAAATAATATGCTTAGATACATACATACAAACAAACAAATGGCTAGTACGTTACTAAACAATAGTTAATGAATAAGCAAATCAATTTGCTAGGGCTAAATTAATAGCATCATAATTTTGCATTGTGGGAGAGAGGGGGTCACTTCCTATGTAAAGTGATATACAGACCTGCTGCAGGAATTGGCCTGATTTTTTTTGCCTTGAAATATATGATGTGGTATCTAACTAACAACATACATATATAAATGGGTCATAATTTTTAAAAAAAAGCTGCTAAAGTTGTAACACAGCATGCTTCTAATCACTAAATTATTTTACTCGAACAAGCTCAAAGGCGGATACAGAGGGAACAGAGAGGGTGACAGTGTGTAAGCACCCAACCCCTTTATTTGAAATTTAAAAAAAACAAAATTGTATTAAATTGACCAACCTACTCCTATTTTAAATTTTCATTGAAAAGATGGAAATTTGACAAGTTTTGCAATTATGCCCCCTTTTATTGTTTAATTGTAGTTCCAAAAGCATGAAAAGGGACACTAAACGCCACTATTTTATTTGTTCCCACAATAACTTTGGTTTAAGTTGGCCAGTAGCTATGAAATATGACAATGATGTTCCCTATCATTAAGGTGGGATTGATTTTGGGGGTCCCTATTTTTATGCTCTATTGACAAAAGAAAATATAGTGTTCAGGTCTAGTTGTCTGCCTGACCCAAATGTTGTTAGATGGGTCATTATGCCTTTTGCACATATTCTTGTTTTATTTAGAAATATGGTACCCCAAAAAATGGGCAAAAATCAACTTTTTTTCCGGTCCAATTAAAAAAACATTTTGTAAATATTAAAAGGTAATAACAAAATTATCAAACTTGGAGAATTAAACTTGTATGTCCATAAGACAAGACAAAACAAGGAAGACATACTGGAAAATTTAAAGATCGCAGTGGTCCTGACTTAATGGTACAGGCATTAAGAAAGTTAAGTTAAGGAAATTCTTCTCAAGCAAGTAGTTGATACAAAATGGAGGATTTATGTTTGCAACCCTGTTCTTTCACTAAGATATTAAACAAAAATTTAAACTTTCTTTTGTTGTCCAATTTCTAGAAAAAAAATGTTTTGCTAATTAATTATTGGTAAGTAGTGGAGAAACAAAATGAGGGTTGATTTTTAAACCGCCTATTCCCGTTTTAAATGGAGGGACCAAACTGGGGGAAAAATGAAACGTAGCAGATACAAACCTCTTAATTGGAGGCCAAAAGCCAACATTTTTAAACGACTGCAAATTTTTGTGATCGTATTATGTTATGGTGATGTTGTTGGTTGTCATGTTACAGACACTTTGGTTTCCGTACACAGCTTTAGTTGCAGTGAACCAATTGAAATAAAAATTTTGATATGATGTTTATAACAACTAAAGGAAGGTTGGTATTGCATTTAGGGTTTCTGGCCCTTAATGTTTCAAAAATAATTATAAGGGCAAACAGAGCTTTAATTGCTGTTTTGACAAGACGTCTGTAGAATGTTAAATTTCATCTGATTTTGATCATTCTTTTTTAATTGTATTCCTCAATAAATGAGGGGGGTAGGACCTCTTTGGGGACACCGGGATTGGCCATATTTAAGCTCGGGATTCCGGGATTTTGACAATTTAAGTTCGGGATTCCGGGATAGAATTATATCAACTTTACTGGGCTTCAGGATTTTCTCATTTTTAAGTCGGGATGACGGGATTTTGTAAAAATTAGTTCGGGATTCCGGGATCAGACCCCCTCCTACCCCCCCTCATAAATTATGTCAGCAAAATGTATCAACAGTTTTGATGTAACTTGCACTGTTACAATTGCTATGTGGGGTCTAAAAGGGGCCAGTCCCAAAAAATCGACTTTTTTATTTGTGGTCAAAATCTTTTTTTCATTGGAATCTTTGTAAAAATCCCTGCCTGTGTATTATAATCAGATTTGCAATATATCCTAACTTATTTGAAAATTAAGGGCTCAGAGGGTCCAAAAACACCAATTATAAGAGTTTTGTCTCGGCAATATGGTTTTATTCAAAAAATTTAGTAGCGGGCTGCCTAGTTCTTACTTTGTTTTAAAACCATTTTCTTAACAACTAGAGAAAGTTTCCTCATGCATTAAGGGATTGTGGCCCCTACAATTTCAGAGAAAAAGGGGACAAAAGGGGTAAATAAATTCTGTCAACAATATGTAACAACAGCACTGTCATATTGCAACTAGGAGTCAAAAAGGGGCCACACACCAAAAATTGACTTTTTTATTTGTGGACCAATTTTCAAATTTTTTCTCATTGGAATCCTTGTTAAAATCCCTGCCTGTGTGTTTTTATGCCCCCGCGACGACATGTCGGGGGGCATTAAGTTTTACTCATGTCCGTCCGTCCGTACGTACGTCCGTACGAATTTCCGTCAAGCTTTTCTCAGCAACCGTACATGAGAATGACTTGAAACTTGGTAGGATGGTTCAGTATGACAAACAGTACGTCCTAAGCGATTTTGAGACCTGTCGGACATCTACTTCCTGTTTGGGACTTAGGCCATGTGAAATTATGTGAACATGACTATGAAAATTTCCGTAAAGCTTTTCTCAGCAACCGTACATGAGAATGACTTGAAACTTGGTAGGATGGTTCAGTATGACAAACAATACGTCCTAAGCGATTTTGAGACCTGTCGGACATCTACTTCCTGTTTGGGACTTAGGCCATGTGAAAATATGTGAACATGACTATGAAAATTTCCGTCAAGCTTTTCTCAGCAACCGTACACGAGAATGACTTGAAACTTGGTAGGTTGGTTCAGTATGATAAACAGTACGTCCTAAGCGATTTTGAGACCTGTCGGACATCTACTTCCTGTTTGGGACTTAGGCCGATTGGAAAATATGTGAACATGACTTGAAAATTTCCGTCAAGATTTTCTCAGGAACCATACATGAGAATGATTTGAAACTTGGTAGGATGGTTCAGTATGACAAACTGTATGTCCTAAGCGACTTTCATGTCTGTCAGACATCTACTTCCTGTTTGGGGCCTAGCGGGGGCATCCGTGTCCCATGGACACATTCCTTCTTTATTTGATAATATTTGCAATATCAACCATTTTGGGATCAATGGGGCAAAGTCACAAAAAACACCTTATGAGTTTTCCTTGAAGGTTGGTATATTATAAATGTATATAAAAAATCATATATGCATTGACAGTCCACTAACGAATGCATGTGTCAAAAAGCTTTGTGAGTCCACCATGGGCTGCATTTGACAATTTACAAAATGTATATTTGGCCGCAAACGTACAGGGTTCAACATGTTGTGGTTGTATCATGCTGCGCTAGGCGTAGCTTTTTATTAACTTGTTTTAGCCTGCTTTTGAAGAAAATGCTATTGGATTATATCCAATTTATTTATGTGTGTAGAAATTCTACGAATGAATGCATTTGCAAAAAAACCTTGCTGTTCACAAGTGCTGCACATGTCCAGAGAAATTGACTGTCCATATTGGGCCTTAAATGTACATAGTTCAACATGTTGCTGTCATTTCATGTTGTGCTTGGCAGAGCTTTATAAGATTTATTAATGATGTTATATATTTATTTGCAGACTGTAGCTATGCCCCGCAGACGTAATTGGAAGAAGAGTATTGCCAAGTCTGGTGATGCGAACCCGATGTCTAAGAAGAAACGAACGGATTTGACTGGGGATCCTGGCCCCGGTGACACTACTTGTAGTGTCACCAACAACAGGTAAAATGACTCTGACTGCCATGACCAGGTGGCGGGGGATCCTGTCCTCCTTAACAACAGGAAAAATGATAGCTCAAATGATTGCTCAAATGATTGCTCAAATGATTGCTCAAGATATTGCTCAAATGATTGCTCAAGAGATTGCTCAAATGATTGGTCAAGAGATTGCTTAGAAAATTGTTCACATGATTACATACATGGCTGCTCAAATGATTGCACAATTGACTCTATCTCAGATAACACTTTGTTAGATAACTCATGCTTTGAAAATACTTTGTTAAACTCATGCTTTGAAGATAACTCATACTTTGAAAGCACTTTGTTAGATAACCCATGCTTCGAAAACCCTAATAAAGACATTCAAAATCAAGTTACAGTCAATGAAGTAAACATTTTTGATAACATTTATTTAAAGTTTGGGAGTTTTGATCAATCTGATTCACAGTTTTCAAATCTTACAAGAGGAAATCAGTGTACATGCAATTGCTTAGTTTATTTGGCTTTTGTTTCCGCAAAAATGCAAGATCAACGGGTTGATTTAGACAGTATTTTGAACATAGTAGACTATATATATTTAAGGACTGTAGAGAAACTTCGTAAGGAGGGTAGATTCAGAAACATGTTACTGTCTTTTGATGAAATTCCAAATATAGTTGAAATAAGAGGTAATAGATTACAAATACAAAAAAAAAGATGTCTTGTTTGGTAGTGCTGTTCAGTCTGATTCCACTGATGATTTTTTAACATTACAAGAAGCACTTGCTTATGGATTTCAACACACAAAGACACTTTTAGTGATGATTGGTTCAATATGTTCTGGTGTCTACTATGATGGCAATACTTATTACTTCTTTGATTCACATTCTCATGGTCAATCTGGTCTGTATGAGCCATATGAAACCAAAGGTACATCAATACTGATAGGATTTGAAAACATGCAAAGTCTTATTTATTACATGTATTCTTACTACACAAGCATGCATATTGATTAACAGTCACAATTTGAAATTCTGCCAGTCGATTTTATAAACATGGATGCCACATTAGTACTTCAAAGACAGATTCAAGAATATTTTGAAGATCAAAACCGAAGAAATCTTGTGGAACATTTAGACAATAAGCAAGGTGAACCTGAAACAATTAATAATCGCAAAGAATACATGAAAAAATACATGCAAAATAGGAGAAAAAGTTCAATTTTTCGGGAAAAAGAAAGACAAAATGATGTTAATGCTAAAAGAATTGCTAGAGAAGATGTCGATGATGTCAGACAATATGAACTAGACAAGAAAAGAAAATCTAGAGAAGATGCTGATGTTAGGCAACAAGAACTAGACAAGAAAAGAAAAGCTAGAGAAGATGATGATGTCAGACAAAAAGAACTAGACAAGAAAAGAAAAGCTAGAGAAGATGATGATGTCAGACAACAAGAAGCTGAAGACAAAAGGTTAAGAAGAGAGGATTTAATATATAGATCATGTGAAAGAGCACGAGACAAAAAAGCAAGACAGAAAGTTAGAGAAGATGATGAATTCAAGCAAAAAGACCTAGACAAGAAAAGAAAAGCTAGAGAAGATGATGATGTCAGACAAAAAGAAGTAGACAAGAAAAGAAAAGCTAGAGAAGATGATGATTTCAGACAAAAAGAACTAGACAAGAAAAGAAAAGCTAGAGAAGATGACGATGTCAGACAAAAAGAACTAGACAAGAAAAGAAAAGCTAGAGAAGATGATGATGTCAGACAGCAAGAAGCTGAAGACAAAAGGTTAAGAAGAGAGGATTTAATATATAGATCAAATGAAAGAGTAAGAGACAGAGAAGCAAGACAAAAAGCTAGAGAAGATGATGGTGTCAGGCAAAATGAACTTGAAAATAAAAGGAAAGCTAGAGAAGATGATGATGTCAGGCAATTAGAACTTGAAAATAAAAGGAAAGTAAGAGAAAATGATCAAATGAAAGAAAAAGAAAGGATTTCCAAGCAATCCTCTAGAAATAGAAATCGATTGAAGAATAAAACATATGAAACACTCTTCAAGAGTCAGAAAAGACAAAACAAAGATTTTGTTTGTCGTGAAAATAAACTGAAGAAGCAAAGACAAACTGGATCTTCTTTACAACATTGTATTGATATATTTCACCAAAAAATGTTGCATGGTCCTACATATATTTGCACATCATGCCATCAGACATGGTTCAGTGATTCAGTCACAAATGCTAGTAGGATAAAACAGACTGCCAAAGATGATATGAAGCAATGTTTCACTAACCGAAAATCTGTTAATGACATGGAGTGGATTTGCAATACATGTATTGAATCAATACGGCGAAATAAAGTACCAAGACTATCTATTGCCAATAAAATGGGATTTCCTGCAAAACCAATAGAGTTGAATCTTTATCCATTGGAAGAACGGTTATTGTCTTTGAGGATACCTTTTATGCAAATTCGAATGTTACCTCGAGGAGGCCAACTTTCTGTAAAGGGAAATGTTGTTAATGTACCTGTAGACGTACAACCAACAATTAATTCACTTCCTCATACTTTTGAATCATCCGGTACAATAGCAGTTAAACTTAAGAAAAAGCTGTCCTATAACAAGTGTGATTTCAGTGAAAATGTCAGACCTTTCACAGTACCAAGAGCATTGCATTATCTTATGCAAACAAGTAACATGTACAAAGAATCAGGTGTACAAATAGATCAAAACTGGCTCCAATTTAAAATCGATACGTTTGATTTTTTTACATCAGTCGATTGATGATTCTCAGCTAGCCGTCAGTAACAGCGAGTGTTCTATAGAGAGTTCCTTTACCGTCCTTTTGTTTGTTCTTGTTTTTTGTCTTAGGTTCTCTCTAGTAGAATTGGACTTTGATCGATTTGATTTTTATTGTGTGTTTAGTTTTTGTGCTTTGTCTAGGAATATTGATAGGGGGAAGGTTGGGCCCAAAAAACTAGTTTAACCCCGCCACATATTACATGTGCCTGTCCTAAGCCAGGAATCCTTGACAAAGCTTTCGTTTGTACTTGTCTTTTTGATGTTTTCTGTTCCTTGTTTAAGAAGGGGGTCTATCTGTGACTATTTCAGGGCTGGATTTGAATTATATGCATCTTATTTAGACCATGGGCCAATTGCATAACCGCGAGCAGTGCCAAATGGCCTCGTTGAAGGCTGCTGGCGGTTGTCCATTGTGGTTTTTGTCTCGCCTGCGACGAATAGTCGCGGAAGGCGAGACATAGGTATTACTTTCCGGCGGCGTCGTAAACTTTTTTGTAAGACTTTTGTGGACAATGAATTGCTTGAAAAGTATCATAGCTAGGCATCTGATATTTGGTATACAGATAGTTCAGGTTATGGTCTACGCAACTGTCACCATGCCGTTTGACCCTGACCCCTTTTTCACGCTCCAGTGACTCTGTGAACTTAGGTCTTTTTTCAGGCCGTAAACTTTTTTGTAAGACTTTTGTGGACGATGAATTGCTTGAAAAGTATAATAGCTAGGCATCTGATATTTGGTATACAGACAGTTCAGGTTATGGTCTATGCAACTGTCACCATGCAGTGTGACCCTGACCTCATTTTCACGCTCCAGTGACTCTGTGAACTTAGGTCTTTTTTCAGGCTGTAAACTTTTTTGTAAGACTTTTGTGGACGATGAATTGCTGGAAAGTTATAATAGCTAGGCAGCTGATATTTAGTATACAGACAGTTCAGGTTATGGTCTATGCAACTGTTACCATGCCGTGTGACCCTGACCTCATTTTCACACTCCAGTGAATCTGTGAACTTAGGTATTTTTCAGGCTGAAAAACTCTTTTGTAAGACTTTTATGGATGATGAATTGCTGGAAAGTTATAATAGCTAGGCATCTGATATTGGGTAAACAGACAGTTGCGGTTATGGACAACGCAACTGTCACCATGCCATGTGACCATGACCCCATTTTTACGCTCCAGTGACTCTGTGAACAGAGGTCTTTTTTTCAGACAGCAACTTTTTGTAATACTTGTGTGGACAATGGATTGCTTGAATAGTATAATAACTAGGCATCTGTTATTAGGTATACTGACACTTTTTGTGTTTATATCAAGAAATGAAAGCTTAGGTAGTTGATTTTAGCGATGGTGCCGGCAGGCGAGACATACTTTTAGTGGCCACACTTGTTCTAAATTGCCGTTTAATTGTGGGCTGTGTCGCGTACACTTATTCCACATCTCTTTATTTTCTATCCAAGAAATCACTGCTGCACAAAACAATGATGAAAGTGATGATGTTAATAATTCAATTAATGAAAATGATCATGCAGACCAAAATGACGGCTTTGATGAAATAAACGAGGACAATCTTCATGCAGGAAATACTGACACACTACTAGATGAAGTTCTAGATGAAAGTAGCGCAGGTGGTTCCCAGTATGTTTTTGCTCCAGGAGAAGGACAGAGACCATTGAGTCTATATAGTGGTACAGATGCTGAGTATTTAGCATTCCCAACACTATTTTGTGGTCAAAGAAGACCTGATAACAAAGAAAGGTTAGTTCCTGTGCATTATACAGATATTGTGAAATGGGAATTGAGATCTGTAGATAGAAGGGTTGCTCAGTCAGTTCCAAATTTATTTTTTAAGTTAAAGAAAATACAAATGAAACACATTAGTGATAGAGTAAACCTTGCCTTACGGAGATGTAAATCAGAAGGAAAGAAATGGACTGTGAGAGATTTCTTGAACCCTTCAACTGTAAATGATATTGTCAAGTTGGATGAAGGATACTACATTTTCAGATCATTGAGAAATTCTCCTGTGTACCTGGAGAAGAGAAAAAAAGATGTGTTTGCAATGATAAGACAGTTAGGTTTGCCCACATGGTTTGGTTCTTTTTCTTCTGCAGATACTAATTGGAAGGATTAGCTCAGAATACTTGGACAGTTAAATGATGGTAAAAGCTATTCTGATGAAGAATTAGACCAAATGGATTGGAATACAAAATCCAAACTGGTACAGAAAGATCCAGTGACTTGTTCTAGGTTTTTTGATTATAGGGTCCAACAATTCATAAACACTGTGTTGATGAGTGATCATGACCCTATAGGAAGAGTGATAGACTATTTCTATCGTGTTGAATTTCAGCAAAGAGGTTCTCCCCATATTCATATGTTAGTTTGGATTGAAAATGCACCTATTTATGAACAAAATTCCATTGAAGACATAGTTCAGTTCATTGACAAATATATTAGTTGTTCTCTGTCATCTGCACCATCTGATTTGGTTAGTTTGCAAGTTCACAAACATTCAAAGACATGCAGATCAAAAGGTCAACCAATATGTCGCTTTGGGTTCCCATTGCCGCCTTTAGATAAAACAGTTATTTTAGAACCATTAGTTGAAGATGTTGAAAAGTATAAAGCAATTTATAAGGATGTTCAAATCAAGATAGATTCACTTCATACAATGGAAAATATTGAAAACATGTCTTTTGAGCAATTTCTTGAACTTTTACAATTACGTCGGGAAGACTATCTGAAAGCAATCAGAAGCAATTTATCATGTGCAAAAGTGTTCCTTAAGAGAAAGCCTAATGAAGTTAGGGTTAATCCTTACATGAAAGCTCTATTGCCAGCTTGGAAAGCAAATCATGATCTGCAGTTTGTTTTAGATCCATATGCATGTGCTGTATACATTGTTTCATACATAAGCAAATCACAAAAAGGAATGAGTGGATTGCTTGACCAAGCTGCAAAAGAGGCAAGAGAGGGAAATTTTGACTTGAAGCGACAAGTTCGTCACATTGGAAATTATTTCACCAATTCAGTTGAAACATGTGCCCAAAAAGCTGTATACTTGACATTGCAAATACCACTGACAAAGGCCACTAGGCAAGTAGTTTTTTATAAATACTTCTCCACCTGATCAAAGGACTTTTTTGCTAAAATCAGCATCACAACTAGAGAAACTGTCACCTGATTCTACTGATATTGAATCTAACAATGACATAAAACGTTATGCAAAGCGCCCATCTCAGCTGCAAAACTGGTGTCTTGCTGACTATATTTGTTGTCATTTGTATTCCCAACTTGAAGTAAAATATCCAGCTTCAGATGAGGAACAAAACAAAAGCCAGTCAGAGAATGAGTATGAAACTGATGAAGAGCTAGAAATTCCAGAAGAGAATGATAAAAAGATCAACATAACTCTAAAAAATGGAATAGTTATTAGACAGCGAAAATCACCAAGGGTCATCAGGTATGTTAGATACAATAGAAAAACAGACTCTGAAAACTATTTTCGAGAACGTTTACTTCTTTTTTTATCCTTGGAGGAATGAGCAAGCTGATTTAAAAGCAGGAAAAGTGAGTGAGTGAGTGAGTTGGTGTTTTACGCCCGTGCAACGCTATATAGGTTATTTACAGGCGATGAACATGAAAAGGATGATACAATGAACATGAAATGATGATGATAAATGAAATATGGGGGTGGGATGGGACACAAAGGACCGGTAAATTTTGAAGAACCACAGGAAAAGGGGAGAGGTGGGTAGGGGCGGAAAATTTAGCCTATGTGGTGCACTACTTGGCGGTCCACAAAGGGGTCTTTTACGTGCATGAAGCGTGGCACTCTCCACACACGTTGGCCCACTATGGTCGGCGGTCAGGGTTTCCGTATTATAGACCTGACAACCCCCGCGGACGAGGGCCACCCTATTCAGCCACCTAGGGTACACACTTGGTCGCTCTGTGGGCTGAGCACTGACCCGACGTCAGAATCCCAAGACCCTTAGTCGCCTCTTACGACAAGCTAGGCTCTGCTGCGGGCCTATTCGCCACCCGGGCCCCGCACGGGATAAAAGCAGGAAAAGAAACTTATGAAAGTATGTACAATAGTGTTCATAGAATTGTAGAGACCAAAGCAAGACAGTATGAGCATAATACTGAAAAATTGGATAAAGCCATAGCAGATGCAGAAAGTGACTGCCATCAGTACGATAAATTAGCTCCTGGAACTCAGCAAGTAGAGCTTGAAGATGCCGAAGAAGGATCAAGAGAAGCAGATCAGTATGTGCATTTCAACCCAGATAGACCAATAGAACATAGGAATTATGATATATCAGAGTGAGTGAGTGAGTTGGTGTTTTACGCCCGTGCAACGCTATATAGGTTATTTACAGGCGATGAACATGAAAGGGATGATAAAATGAACATGAAATGATGATGATAAATGAAATATGGGGTGGGGTGAGAAACAAAGGACCGGTAAATTTTGAAGAACCACAGAAAAAGGGGAGAGGTGGGTAGGGGCGGAAAATTTAGCCTATGTGGTGCACTACTGGGCGGTCCACAAAGGGGTCTTTTACGTGCATGAAGCGTGGCACTCTCCACACACGTTGGCCCACTATGGTCGGCGGTCAGGGTTTCCGTATTATAGACCTGACAACCCCCGCGGACGAGGGCTACCCTATTCAGCCACCTAGGGTACACACTTGGTCGCTCTGTGGGCTAAGCACTGACCCGATGTCAGAATCCCAAGACCCTTAGTCGCCTCTTACGACAAGCTAGGCTCTGCTGCGGGCCTATTCGCCACCCGGGCCCCGCACGGGACTGATATATCAGAAGAAGTTGGAGTAGCAACTAGAACAGTAGAAGTTATTAACCATGCCAATCGTATGGATGATGTTGATTATTTTGGGTTAGTTAGATCTTTGAATCAAGAGCAAAGAGAATTCTTCTTGCATGTACTTTCATGGATTAAAACTAAGTCTGACCCTTTGCATTTGTTTCTGACAGGTGGTGCAGGTGTAGGAAAGTCAGTTGTTGTGAAGGCATTGTTTCAAGCTCTCCATAGGCATTTGTGTTCTAAAGAAGGTGAAGACCCTGATGATATTAGAATTCTCCTTTGTGCTCCTACAGGTAAAGCTGCCTATAATATTAATGGGTTGACAATTCATAATGCTTTTCATATACAGCCAAATAAAGGGTTAGATCAATCTCTGTCATGTGATGTCCTGAATACACTTCGAATGAAGTACAGAAATTTATCAGTGGTAATGATTGATGAAATTTCTATGGTTGGAAACAAAATGTTTTCACTTTTAGACACTAGATTGAGAAAAATCAAAGGAAACAATCAGGTATTTGGAGGTGTTAGTGTTATTGCAATTGGAGATTTTTTTCAGCTGAAACCAGTATTTGATGGCTGGATTTTTCAGGATCTGAACAAAGGCATCTCTGCTCTGGCTCCAAATTTGTGGAAAGATTTGTTTAAGATGCATGAGCTAACGCAGATAATGAGACAGAAAAATGATCTCCAGTTTGCAGAATTGCTTAACAGATTAAGGCAAAATAATCTAACTGACCATGATTTTGCAATTCTAAATACTAGGGTGGTTACAGCTAATGATGCATCTTACCAAAAGAACAGTACTCATTTATTTGTAGAAAATAACTTTGTTGATCAATATAACAACAGGTTCATAACTTCATTGACATCTGAAAAAGTGACTGTAAAAGCTGTTGACTCTGTGGTTGGAGACCTGTCCCAAGCTGTCAAAGCAAAACTCATCAGTTCATTACCTCAATTGAAGCAATCTGACACAGCAAACTTATCACAACTAGTGGAGCTTGCAATTGGAATGAAGTATGATCTTACAGCAAATATAGATGTCACAGATGGTTTGACCAACGGCTCATCATGTGAAGTGAAATTATTTGAATACAAGACAAAGACATCAAGACCAAGTATTGTATGGGTCAAATTTGATGATGAGAAAGTCGGAACAAAAACAAGGAAAAAGTATAGCCATCTGTTCCATCAAAATATAGACAAAACGTGGACACCAGTTTTTGACATCAAGCGATCATTTATTCATCGATTCAAAAACTTTGAGCGTATCCAGATGCCTCTTCGACCAGCTGCTGGAAAAACCATCCACAAGTCGCAAGGTGATACTTTAAAACAGGTGGTTGTCAGTCTTGATTCAAAATGTAAAGCTAAAATTCCCACATCCATTATGTTGCATTAAGCAGGGTTACCAGTTTGTCTGGATTACAGATCCTTAGCCTAAACCAAGAAAAAATTGCCGTTTCAGACAGTGTTAAGGATGAAATTGATAGGTTAAAATCTGAAGCAGTTCTCTCCTTGTGTTTTACACGTGTGTATAATTTACCAAGTCAAAACTTCAAGGTAATTTTTAACAATGCCAGATCATTCCATGCACATTATAAAGATGTAAGAGCAGATCCAAACATTCTTGATGCAGATGTGATTGGTATTGCAGAGTCCAGATTAATTTATTCAGATAATACAGAGGATTACCTAATACATGGATTTCAACCACCAATAAGACTTGATCAACAACAAACAAATGCAGGTTCTAGACTTCCACATGGCCTTGTTGTCTACATAAAAAGTGATTGTGTTCTTCAAAGAGAAGTATCATACTCAACACCAGCATTAGAATTTCTACTAGTGGAAGTTATAGCACCCAACAAAGGACTCTTTCAAGTAGTGATCGTTTACAGAGCACCAGAATGTTCTCTTCAAAGTTTAAAGGATTGTTTTCTTTCCAATCTTTTCTCTATCTTGGACTTCCAAAACAAAAATCTTTTTATAATTGGGGATTTCAATTTTGATTTATTGTCAGGGCACACAAACTTCCTCAATTTTATGTCTGAAACATTTATGTGCTCACAAATTGTCACCAAACCAACTAGGTTGTATACAACATTATTGGATCACATTTTTGTTAATATAAATGCAGATTTTCGCTTCAACACAGATGTGCTTGATGCTTATTGGTCTGATCATCAAATTGTTTATGTAGCAGCTGATTCAATATAAGAAATGGATAATAAGTATATAATTGTAAAACCCGCTGAAGATTTTTAAGAACATTTGAGGTTGTTTAACAACCTCAAATGTTCTTAGAGTGGTTATTGTTTATTGATGGGTTTCCACTCAAATTATTGTACAGGTTGGGGTTAAAATGGGGGTTGCATTAATCTCTTCAATTGTTTTATAATTCTCATTAACTGTATGTACAGAGTACTTAAATGCCCCCTTACTGACCCCAACCTGTTTCTGTTTCGTCTTTCGATGCTTTTAATACAAAAAAAATGTGACTTGAAGTTTCAAGTTGTTTCTTTCTGCTTGCATTTTTAGCTCACATGTACCTTCGTATTGCCATCACTTGGCGTCCGTCGTCGTTGTCGTCGTCTGTTAACAATTTTTCAAAAATCTTCTCCTCTGAAACTACTGAACAGAATTCAATGAAACTTGGTATGATTGATTCTTAGGGTGTCCTGCACGAAAGTTGTGTTGCGATTTTTGATTCGTCAAAAAACATGGCCGCCGTTACTAAAAATAGACTAGGGGAGTCAGACTACTGTTTTTGGCTTATAAATCAAAAAGTATAAGAGATAGAGGAAATCTGAGGCCACGCTGCTGATTCAGCATCAAAAGCCCTACAAAAGTCTCCATTTGGTCAAAGTTGTCAGATGACCCCTTATAGGGGTTACGGCCCCTTAAAGGTGAAAAATAGCATTTTTTCATGTTTTTGGCCTACAGAATGAAAACTATTGCAGATAGAGATTAGCTGTTGCTTGCTTAAATGTTCAGCTCATTTAACTCTACAAAAGTCTCCATAGGGTCGAAGTTGTCAGATGACCCCTTATAGGGGTTACAGCCCCTTAAAGGTGAAAATAGCCATTTTTCATGTTTTTGGCCTACAGAATGAAAACTATTGCAGATAGAGATAAGCTGTTGCTTGCTTAAATGTTTAGCTCATTTAGCTCTACGAAAGTCTCCATAGGATCGAAGTTGTCAGATAACCTCTTATAGGGGTTACGGCCCCTGAAAAATGGCATTTTTTCATGTTTTTGGCCTACAGAATGAAAACTATTGCACATAGAGATTAGCTGTTGCTTGCTTAAATGTTCAGCTCATTGAGCTCTACAAAATTCTCCATAGGGTCGAAGTTGTCAGATGACCACTTATAGGGGTTACGGCCCCTGAAAAATAGCGATTTTTCATGTTTTTGTCCTACAGAATGAGAACTATTGCAGATAGAGATTAGCTGTTGCTTGCTTAAATGTTCAGCTCATTTAGCTCTACAAAATTTTCCATAGAGTCGAAGTTGTAAGATGACTCCTTATAGGGGTTACGGCCCCTGAAAAATAGCAATTTTTCATGTTTTTAGCCTACAGAATGAAAACTATTGCAGATAGAGATTAGCTGTTGCTTGCTTAAATGTTCAGCTCATTTAACTCTACAAAAGTCTCCATAGGGTCAAAGTTGTCAGATGACCCCTTATAGGGGTTACAGCCCCTTAAAGGTGGAAAATAGCCATTTTTCATGTTTTTGGCCTACAGAATGAAAACTATTGCAGATAGAGATTAGCTGTTGCTTGCTTAAATGTTTAGCTCATTTAGCTCTACGAAAGTCTCCATAGGATCGAAGTTGTCAGATAACTCCTTATAGGGGTTACGGCCCCTGAAAAATGGCATTTTTTCATGTTTTTGGCCTACAGAATGAAAACTATTGCACATAGAGATTAGCTGTTGCTTGCTTAAATGTTCAGCTCATTGAGCTCTACAAAATTCTCCATAGGGTCGAAGTTGTCAGATGACCCCTTATAGGGGTTACGGCCCCTGAAAAATAGCGATTTTTCATGTTTTTGTCCTACAGAATGAAAACTATTGCAGATAGAGATTAGCTGTTGCTTGCTTAAATGTTCAGCTCATTTAGCTCTACAAAATTCTCCATAGAGTCGAAGTTGTCAGATGACTCCTTATAGGGGTTACAAAAAAAAAAAAAATCATATATTTTTATGTACCACTTGAACCATCAGGTCTTTATTCTGTCTCTTATAAATACAATGTACATGTATGTACATTTGTATAATTTAACGCAGATCTCTCAAACTATATATAATGTTTTCTTAGTTGATTTGCATTTTTATTTGGGTCTATGTCATGTAAAAAAATTAACTGTCATAATTTGCAAGATTTCAAACAGTTATTTTTCATATTATTGTTTTCAATTAAAACTTTTTACGAAATGAAATGTACAACTTTACAATAATAAACATTTGACCATTCATAAAAAATCTAAAAAAAAAAAAAAAAAAAAAAAAATGGAATTTATGAACACCCTTACTTTATACCTTGCAACAATGTCTCTTGTTGAACCTTGCAGATTTGACTTTTTTGGGGTTTTTTGTTTGTTTGTTTGTTTTGGGGTGTCATTTTTAAAACCAATTAGCAAAGTGTCCTATTCAAAAATCTACTTCTTAAATGCATAAAAACTCTATTCCAACTGTTTAATATTTATATGGGTGTGCAGTGAAGATGAACATTTATTCTTTGAACTGATTTTATAATAATACTGACTATTATATTTACTGGTGATAAAACAAAAAGTATCCTCAAAATCTACTAAAACAATTTATCACACGGAACAATTGAGTTGACTTGTAAAAAATCCTTGAATATATTGGAATACCAAGTGCTAGTTCGGGCCTGGATAACTGGTTTTAACCACCTCCTTCATTATGCGCAATTTTATATGCGCAGTCGTATATTTCCCGCCAAACCACCGAAGACAATTTGGAAAAATGGCAAAACGCAAAGCTAATGATTGTGATCAGCCAGGAGGAATACGAGGATATGTCTTATCCATATCAGAAATTAAAGAATCCTCAAAAGGAAAAACAAACTGTAGATATTTTGATGGGAAAATCCAAACTGGAGAGGATGAAGTACGAAGATTAGTGGTTTTTACGCCCGAAAAAAAAGCAAAGTACGATTCTGCCATTGCGCAAAAAAAACCTGTCTGTTTGAAAAATGCAGAACTTTCACCAAATAGAACAGAGGTGGATGTTTTATGCCACAGAAACCATGACATTACAATTGTAGAGTCTCTACCATTCAAAAGAAAGTTGCAGTTTGGAACCAACGATGATCCTTTCAGAAAACTTGACACCTTCCATGATGTTTGGGAAAAGGTATAGCTACACAACCTTAGGAGACGACCATTTGATTCTGAGAGGGGGGTCTGGCAGTTTTTGTAAGTAAATATTCTGGCCTGGCCAAAGCTGAAAATCCTCAATCTCCAGTCTAATGACAGAAATTTTCTCTTCTGAGTTGTGGTACACATGTACTTTTCTCGCTTTACTTATCAACAATAAATATTTTTGCCCTAACCCCTAAGAAAATAAAATAAATATCCTGGCCCCAGATCCTATAGTGTATTATAGTATATATAAAAAAAAAATACATATTCTTGCAGCGAAAAATAAAATTTCAGACCCAGAA
Source organism: Arcuatula senhousia (assembly GCA_963971305.1). Taxonomy (NCBI): domain Eukaryota; kingdom Metazoa; phylum Mollusca; class Bivalvia; order Mytilida; family Mytilidae; genus Arcuatula; species Arcuatula senhousia. The sequence continues at coordinate 37,150,483 of OZ020308.1, forward strand.
AATATTGAAGATAAATCTTCTGCCTCAACCGAAACTGCAAGGCCCCCCCTTCAGAATCAAATGGTCGTCCCCTTACATGTTCTGATATTAAAAACTAATATAATATGCGACAAGCTTAACCTGTAAAGCTCCCGATGATATTTTTCAATTGTATTTTTAAATTGGGATTTAACAGGTTGGAGCCAATGCCTGAAATCGGGTATATAATACCCGTTTTCAAGGATTGCAGCCTTTAAAGCTGATGGTTAGTAAACCCCTTTCTTTTTGCACACAATGCAACTAACTATCTACCTGAAAATTAATTTTGGATTCAATAAATTAATTTTAATTCAAATTAAGACGTTGATTCCTTTTACCTTTTCCTTTTGTATAAATTGACCCATTGGACAGTCAATTTGTTTTCAAAGAACTGAACACCATTTCAGTTAACTTGGTCACATGTCAATTAAGACATCAATAAAAAGTGAGCTGAGTTCAAGTCATACCTGAGTGAACACATGTTGACCATTTAACTACCAATCAGGTAATACAATAGGAAAAGCTTTGTCAGTGCAGAGGCATTTTAAAAGGCATCATTAAAAATTAAAAGATGCTAAAACATGTAGCTGTGATATCGCCACTTAAGAATGATATACAGAGAATGCCGCTATTTTGTTGAAGACTGAAAATCTGATTTAAAGCTTGCTATCCCTGATTTCGGTAATTACACTATACTTGATTTTAAGGATTATCCCTGAAATCCATATAATACCTGATTTCGGGCATTGGCTCCAACCTGTTTAAATGAAAGTGTTCACCTTTTTCAATTTTAGAGGTACAATAGGGATACTTTTTCCTTTCTCGATATACGTTCTGCAGAGGGAAAAAAAGAGATCTTTAATTTAATTCTAAAGAAAATAACATGAAGAGTTTATATAAATTATATAAGAAATAACTATATCTATGTCCTGCTATGCTTTATATTTGAATTTTATATGCCGTTTCGTCTCTGCATAGACTGAAAAATAGGTAGAAAATTATGCGATTCTTCAACGAAAGGTACTGATGGACCTTAATTGAAAAAAAAAACAAACAAAAAAAAACCACAGGAATACTTGATACATTTTTTGCACTAGAGAAATACTGCCATATGTTAAAACCGCTTATGTACAAATGTTGTTTCGATTGTTATGATGAAACATATTTTTTTATTCCTTCAGGGTTCTATCAAAGTCAAGGTTGTCGAGCTAAAAGGACCAAAAACCATAGCTGCAAATGGCAACTGGGTTCAAGAGTTTGCTATTGCAGATGATACAAAATCAATGTTGCTTAACATTTGGGACAAAGATATTGATAAGATTGAAGTAGGGTCATCATACAGCATCACTAATATTAATACCAAATCTTACAAAGCTAAATTCTTTCTTACTTCTACAAAAAGAACAAAAATTGAAAAGATTGAGGACTTGAATGACATAACAGAGCAGATCGCTGAAGATGAAAATTTTGAAGAGAAAGAAGTGAAGATAGATCTTTGCCAAATGATCACCACCATCAAATGTTCAAGCTGCAAGAAAAGCATTAACGATACCACTGATTCAGTACTAGTAAGATGTTCCGGGTGCAACTTTAAACAGAAAAGATCAAATTTGGTTACTTCAAGGTATGGCTAAAATCTTGTTACAAATTTGAACAATAGGGATATGGAGTGAGTGAACATTAACTAGGTAATGGTATATTTTTAATCTTAAAAACAATTGATCAGGAAGTTGATTTCTTTTCCTTCTGAATAGAGTATTTGTAGTAAATCACATATACAAAACCAAAAAAAAAAATAATGCTACAGTTACATATCAATTAATTTCAAAAACGGCTTATCACAAATAATTCTAAACAATGTTTTATTTATTGGCTGTCAGACATATAATGTCTAAAATAAAATTACAACAAAGTTCCAGACAATAAATTTTGCTACGCCTAACACACGTTTCGTCTATTAAAGACTCATCAGAGGCGCTCTACCAAAAAATTGAAAAAGCCAACCATTATATCCAAATCATTATCATGAAGAGCATTGAGTAATAAACCAAAAAATATCGAAATGATTTGAGTGAGTGAGTGAGTTGGTGTTTTACGCCCGTGCAACGCTATATAGGTTATTTACAGGCGATGAACATGAAAAGGATGATAAAATGAACATGAAATGATGATGATAAATGAAATATGGAGATGGGGTGGGAAACAAAGGACCGGTAAATTTTGAAGAACCACAGGAAAAAGGGGAGAGGTGGGTAGGGGCGGAAAATTTAGCCTATGTGGTGCACTACTGGGCGGTCCACAAAGGGGTCTTTTACGTGCATGAAGCGTGGCACTCTCCACACACGTTGGCCCACTATGGTCGGCGGTCAGGGTTTCCGTATTATAGACCTGACAACCCCCGCGGACGAGGGCTACCCTATTCAGCCACCTAGGGTACACACTTGGTCGCTCTGTGGGCTGAGCACTGACCCGACGTCAGAATCCCAAGACCCTTAGTCGCCTCTTACGACAAGCTAGGCTCTGCTGCGGGCCTATTCGCCACCCGGGCCCCGCACGGGACGAAATGATTTGAAATTTAAACGGATAATTTATAGCTTTGGTGTAGTCGTCAACACAAAAGTGTTGATGCTGGAGCGCATTAACCTCGGGGAATTCAAAACTCCACCAACAGAGCTAACCGTCACAGATGTTAGAAATAAAAATTACAACAAAGTTCCAGACAATAAATTTTGCTATGCCTGATGCGCTTTTCGTCTATTAAAGACTCATCAGAGGCGCTCTACCAAAATATTGAAAAAGCCAAACATTATATCCAAATCATATCAGATGCTAAAACTTTTGTTCAGTGAACTCGTGCACCCTTTTTTGTAGGCGCAACTCCGACCAACTTTAATGTGGCAGCGGCAAACACATCGTTTCGTGTAGCAATCTTATTTTCATTAATTTAATTTAATATTAAATTCTAAAATTTCAGATATGTAAAGCTAGTTTTGAAAAATAAAATGAAGATGACCATGTTTGAAGATGTAATCAACAACCACATTCAGACAACTGGTATTGATGCTTCGCTAGACACCTTTGAAAATTATCTGCTGGAAAAAGAAGACTTCAAAATCCAATACACCAAAGACTCTGATATCATTACAAATTTGATCAAAAAATATTAGTTGAACATGTAGCACACATGTTAAAGTAGTAATGTTTATGCAACTCTGTTGCGGGGTATATAGTTTTCAGTCTGTTCCTTTATTCGTCCGTCACACTTGACATTTTCGTCCATTTCAAATAAGCTACTATTCACATCTTCAAATTTTGTACACTGCTTCATTAGGGCTATTCCATTAAAGGGTCTGAAGGCAAGTTTTATTATTCCTATTGGTGACTAGTCAAAATCTTTATCAAAAACATATCTCACTAGTGAATTTCCTGTTGGTTGTTTTTTTAAAATGCCTTCCGATCCTGGCACCCACATCATGCACATTTTAATGGAATAGCCCTTATGAATAGTACTACACATTGCACTTAATCATTTCCTTCATGTCTGTCTGTTTGAAAAACTTGGGTAACCTTTTTTGATTATCATACTGAACAAAGAGATATAATCTACATGATCTAAACTAAAATATTTAAAATATTAATCAAAGCTGCCAGCGGGGCATCAGTGTCATTCTGATGCATTGTTGTTTTAGATTTTGTGATTGATGCTTTTGTAATTTGTACAAATAGCAAAGAGCTATTTTGTATTTAATTACATAGGTTTTCTACGTCTTTAAAGACATTTTTAATAAAAATCCACTAAGGACATTTTTCTGCATTTATCATGTTTATGTTTTTTTTTTAAATTTTGCATTAGATAAATATTTTACTATATGTATCTTTACCACCATCTATAAAAATTATTTATTAAATTCAACAAATAGAAACCCCATGTAATTAATTCTTGAAGTCAATTTACATGGTTCATGTCACTACTTGAACTTCTAAAAAACCTCATGTCCAAATAATTCAAAACATGTTTGTTCAGTTTATTTTTGTTTTTTCTTAAATGTCATTTAAGATTTATTTCGTTGACTTAAATGCAAATGTACATTTATTAAGGCCAGAAAGAACTGATTACTTGTTCTTTGAATCGTTCTCATGTCAAATTTGAAAAGTAAAAAAAAAAAATTTTGAGGCTCAATCCAGATTCTGATCAAAACCACTAAACATTATTTTCACTTCAGACATTTTTATTTGTCAAAAACAATTGATATAAAAAAAAAACATTTTAAATATGTATTTACTTTCTTAAATAGACATAGTAATTCAAAACATGTTTGTTCAGTTTATTTTTGTTTGTTAAATAGACATAGTAAAAAAAATCTGAAAATTTGTGTCACCTTCTTCCACATAACAATTAAACAAAAATTTGTCCTCCAGTTGTTTAAATTGTTCTAATTGAATAAAAATATTTTTAAGAACTAAAAACATCCTGCTTGCGTACAGAAAAACCATTCACTCCAACAAATTAGGATTTTAGTAGAAAAAAATATGCTCACTCGCTCCCTATTTTAAAATTAATTGTCCAAAGAACAAGTAATTATTTTGTGTAGCCTAATGTAAATATTACAATTTAAGATGCATGTATATGTATATTGCATGCATAATTTCTTGAAGGTATCATGAAATGCTTGTCTTTGTTGTTATCGCATGTTCAAATGTTACAAGATGAAAATCTTGCTTTTTTCTTTAAGTCTGTTTTTCTATTAAACCTTATATAAAAAAGAGGGGACATATTTCATTTAAATGCCATTTAAATAAACAACCCATTTTCATTTGTAGTCCGTGCTTATTGAACCCAAAAATAAAATTCTGTCCCTCCTTCTAATGTACATGTTATCCATGTAGAATTCTATAATTTTAAATACACTTAGGCCAAATAAAAAATATGTGTGTTTCAGGTTTCCCTATAGCTACCTACTTTATTTTTTAGTGCGAACCCTAACCGTTTTATTGCTATTTTGCCTGAACTTAATACCACTATTAAAGTAGATCAGGTTCCCATTAACTAAAGGTTAAATATAAAAATAAATCCCTACCAGTTTTCTTCAACCTGAAACCAAAGTATGTTTTATTTGGCCTTAATACACAATTATCATCATTTAAGAACCATGAAAAAATGTAAAACAGGTTACATATGTATATGTAATTATGTCTTTAAACCATACATGTTCATTTAAAGATATGACTTGCTTAAATGTTCAGCTTAATAAGCTCTACAAAAGTCTTTTTAGGGTCGAAGTTGTCAGATGACTCCTTTAAGGGGTTTTGGCCCTTTAAAGGTGAAAAATAGTGTTTTTTGCTTTGGAATGAAAACTATTGCAGATAGAGAAAAGCTTTTTATTGCTTAAACATTCAGCTCATTTAGCTATACAAAAGTCTTCAAAGGGTTGACATTAAGACCAGGTGAGCGATTCAGGCTCCTGGGAGCCTCTTGTTGTCATTTTCTCTGGACTATGAGATTGATCATTCAAGTTCGGTAGTTTTGTTATTACCTTTATTTAAAATAAAAAAGTTGTCATAATTGCATGTATTTATAGCTCCTTCATTGGGGGTTCAACTTATTACCCTCAACAGACAAAGTTTGAGTTTGTCTGTCCTTTCATTTGTCCAATATAGCTTAGAATTGGTATAGAATTGAATATTGGCGGCCAAATATTTTTGTAACAGTTCTCAGCAACCAGGTATCACAGCTTCTTAATATTTCATATACATGTACAACATTAGATCTTTTTACAGGCCGAAAACTTTTTTGTAAGATTTTTGTGGACGGTAAATTGCTTGAAAAGTATAATAGCTAGACATCTGATATTTGGTATACGGGCAGTTCAGGTTATGGTCTACGCAACTTGCACCATGCCATCTGACCCTTACCCCAATTTCACGCTCCAGCGTTTCTGTGAACTTGGATCTTTTTACAGGCCGAAAACTTTTTTGTAAGGATTTTGTGGACGGTAAATTGCTTGAAAAGTATAATAGCTAGGCATCTGATATTTGGTATACAGACAGTTCAAGCTATGGTCTACGCAACTGGCACCATGCCATATGACCCTGACCTCATTTTCATGCTTCAGCGACTCTGTGAACTTAGATATTTTATTGGCCAAAAAAATTTGTAAGACTTTTGTGGACAAGGTTAATAAAACTTTGATATGGATATGCCCTAGTAGTAGTTTATCACAGTTGCATCACCATCTTTTCACCTTATCTTGATTTAGGGGTTGACTGACTTTGACAATTTTCAATACATATAATAGCAATGTAAAGGTTTTATGAGCAACTCCATACCTCCAGAACTATAAGTCGTAGTTTAATGAAACTTGGTGTTTTATGAGCAACTCCATACCTCCAGAACTATAAGTCGTAGTTTAATGAAACTTGGTGTGCATATGCCCCAGTAGTAGCTAAGCACAGTTGCATCCCCAACTTTTGACCTTGATCTTAATTTTTCAGTTGAGTAACTTTGACAATTTTCACTATTTTTTGTGTCTGATGGTGCCGGCAGGCGAGACATACTTTAGTGTTAACTCTTGTCTTGACTATGTGTCATTCAAACCAATCTTAAAATCATTTCAACTTATTTTTACAAAGAAATAGTGGAAACAGTCATGTCGTCAGACTTTACCAAAGACCTCATTGTTAGATAAGCCCTGGTCCCTTTAATGAAAACTATTGCTAATAAAGAAAAGCCTTTGCTCTCTTTAGTGTTTAGCTCATTAACCTCTACAAAATTGTCTCAAATGGTTGAGGTTTTCAAATGGTCCAATTTAATAATTGTAGCCCCATTAAAGGTGAAAATGGTGATTTTCATCTATAGTTACATGTACAATGAAAACTATTTCAGATAAAAGAAAAGCTCTTGCTTTCTTAAATGTTCAGCTTATTAAGCTTTACAAATGTCTTTATAAGGTCAACAACTTTAGATATCCCTTGTAGGGTTTGTTACCCCAATTTTAGAAAGGGAAAAAATTTGCTTGCTTACATGGTCAGATAATTGAGATCAACAAAATTGTCTGTTTATATGTTCAACATAATAAACCTTTCCAATGGCTTTATTGTCATAATGCTCTGTTTGTAATGTGAAATATTGTTACATTAAGTAATAGATGCCAGGTGAGCGATTCAGGCTCCTGGGAGCCTCTTGTTTTGTCAATGATGTTGCTGCCAATTAAACCAATGACGTTTAAACTGTTTAAAATGTCAAAATAAACGGTTGCAAATAAAGGTAAGAACAAAATTACCGAACTTGGAGAATCAATCTGAAATGTCCATAAGACGAGAGTGAGTGAGTGAGTGAGTTGGTGTTTTACGCCCGTGCAACGCTATATAGGTTATTTACAGGCGATGAACATGAAAAGGATGATAAAATGAACATGAAATGATGATGATAAATGAAATATGGGGACGGGGTGGGAAACAATGGACCGGTAAATTTTGAAGAACCACAGGAAAAAGGGGAGAGGTGGGTAGGGGCGGAAAATTTAGCCTATGTGGTGCACTACTTGGCGGTCCACAAAGGGGTCTTTTACGTGCATGGAGCGTGGCACTCTCCAAACACGTTGGCCCACTATGGTCGGCGGTCAGGGTTTCCGTATTATAGACCTGACAACCCCCGCGGACGAGGTTTACCCTATTCAGCCACCTAGGGTACACACTTGGTCGCTCTGTGGGCTGAGCACTGACCCGACGTCAGAATCCCAAGACCCTTAGTCGCCTCTTACGACAAGCTAGGCTCTGCTGCGGGCCTATTCGCCACCCGGGCCCCGCACGGGACAGACGAGAGTGAGTGAGTGAGTTGGTGTTTTACGCCCGTGCAACGCTATATAGGTTATTTACAGGCGATGAACATGAAAAGGATGATAAAATGAACATGAAATGATGATGATAAATGAAATATGGAGATGGGGTGGGAAACAAAGGACCGGTAAATTTTGAAGAACCACAGGAAAAGGGGGAGATGTGGGTAGGGGCGGAAAATTTAACCTATGTGGTGCACTACTGGGCGGTCCACAAAGGGGTCTTTTACGTGCATGAAGCGTGGCACTCTCCACACACGTTGGCCCACTATGGTCGGCGGTCAGGGTTTCCGTATTATAGACCTGACAACCCCCGCGGACGAGGGCTACCCTATTCAGCCACCTAGGGTACACACTTGGTCGCTCTGTGGGCTGAGCACTGACCCGACGTCAGAATCCCAAGACCCTTAGTCGCCTCTTACGACAAGCTAGGCTCTGCTGCGGGCCTATTCTCCACCCGGGCCCCGCACGGGACCCATAAGACGAGACAAAACAAGGAAGAAATACCGGAAAGAAATTGCAAGATCGCAATGGTCCTGACTTGGTACAGGCATTTCAAAAGAACTGGTGGGTTCAACCAGGTTTTAAGGCGTGCCAAACCTCACTCTTCCATTGCTATCTTCCGTTCCGGTAATCACACAAAAACGAAACAGGTTTGGGATGACATATCTAGGATGCTAAGGTGATCATCTCAGGACATCAACCAGCCAAACACTAATCACAGCAAGAACTAACCATTTCGTCTAACTTGATATTATAGCCTAGGTCTAATAGTCTGTAACGGAGAAAGCGGTGCCGGATAAAAAAAAATCTGAAAAATGTGGGTTACGAAGAAAGCGGTGTCGGATAAAAAAAATCTGAAAAATGTTAACAAACACTTCCATATCGAATTAATTGTGAAATATAGACACCTTATGCAGGTGACGTTGGTATATTACTTTTCAGATTAGAAAAATTAATAATTTTAAAATTAAAATCATATTTTTTATCTTAAATTTGTACTGAGATGACCAGACACCACCCGGATCAAATTCGAGATGTAGATCCAAGAATGATGTAAATTAAGCAAGTGGGTTACATGGTTTCTTTAATCTCTAGTTCTGGAGGATACATTGAAGGAATCCATCTGCCAAACGACGAGTTGTTGACAGAGAGGACGTCATCAATATAAAATCAAAAAACAATAAGAAATGCAATTGTCTTTGTTTGGTTCAGTTATTTCAAATGAGTGAGTGAGTTGGTGTTTCACGCCCGTGTAACGCTATATAGGTTATTTACAGGCGATGGACATGAAAAGGATAATACGATGATGATAAATCAATTATGGGGGTGGGGTGAGAAACAACGGAACAGTAAATTTTGAAGAACCATAAGAAATGGGGAGAGGCGGGTAGGGGCAGAAAATTTAGCCTATGTGAAGCACTACTTGGCGGTCCATAAAGGGGTCTTTTAAGTGCATACAGTGTGGCACTCTCCACTATGGTCAGCGGTCAGGGTTTCCGTATTATAGACTTGACAAATCCCGCGGGCGTGGGTAACCCTATTCAGCCACCTTGTGTACACACTTGGTCGCTCTTTGGGCTGAGCACTGACCCGACGTCAGAACCCCAAGACCCTTAGTCGCCTCTTACGACAAGCTAGGCTCTTCTACAAGCCTATTCGCCACCCGGGCCCTGCACGGGACCAAATATTATAGGAGTTATGGGACTTTATCGACTTTGTTTATATTAGGTCATAGTCACTGATTTGATGAAATTTTGTAGGATTGTTTGTCATGATATGTTGTTGATTATATCCGAAAACCATTTATTTTTTTAAGTTAATTTTCAACTTTATTGCAGCGGCTGGGGACATTGGCTACGTATAGCAATCTTGTGTCGGATTTGTGTTCTAGAATATCATCAACCATTGTACTGATGTCTTTTCTTGATAACGTGTTTACATTGCACTTAGAAAAATATCTCTTTCTTTGAGCTTGGACTCACTTACTTTCTTCGTTGGTTGCTGTATCTCTGTTTCTCTACATCTTTTTAAAGTTGCGACATGTCTTCAAGAAGATAACGAGAGGCTCCCAGAAGCCTGAATCGCTCACCTGGTCTTGATGTCAACCCTATGAAGAACTTTGTAGAGCTAAATAAGCTGAACATTTAAGCAAGCAATAGCTTTTCTCTTTCAGCAATAGTTTTCATTGTGTAGGTCAAAAACGTGCAAAATGATATTTTAAGGGTCGTCTGAACACTTTGACTCTTTAGCAGGCAACCACTTTTCTTTATCTGCTATAGTTATCATTATATAAGCAAAAAACATGAAAACATGTTAATTTAGGAGCTGTAATCCCTATAAGGGGTCATCTGACAACTTCATGCAACCCAATGAATGCTTTTGTAGAGCTAAATGAGCTGAAAATTTAAGCAATCTGCTATAGACCAAAAACACTATTTAACGCCTTTAAGGGGCTGTAACCCCTATAAGGGGTCATCTGACAACTTCGACCCTATGACAACATTCGTAGAGCTAAATGAGCTGAACATTAAAGCAAGCAACAGCTTTTCTCTCTGCAATAATTTTCATTCTGTAGGCCAAAAACTCTATTTTTCGCCTTTAAGGGGCTGTAACCCCTATAAGGGGTCATCTGACAACTTCGGCCCAATGACAACATTTGTAGACCTAAATGAGCTGAACATTAAAGCAAGCAACAGCTTTTCTCTATCTGCAATAGTTTTCATTCTGTAGGCCAAAAACTCTCTTTTTCGCCTTTAAGGGGCTGTAACCCCTATAAGGGGTCACTTGACAACTTCGACCCTATGAAGACTTTTGTCGAGCTTAATGAGCTGAACGTTTAAGCAAGCATCAGCTTTACTCTATCTGCAATACTTTCATTCTATAGCCCAAAAACACTATTTTTCGCCTTTAAGGGGCTGTAACCCCTATAAGGGGTCATCTGACAACTTCGACCCTATGGAGACTTTTGAAGAGCTAAATGAGCTGAACATTTAAGCAAGCAACAGCTTTTCTCTAGCTGCAATAGTTTTCATTTTGTAGGCCCAAATCATTAAAAAATGCAATTTGTTTTACCTTTAAGGGGCTGTAACCCCTATAAGGGATTATCTGACAACTTCAACCAAATGGAGACTTTTGTAGAACTTTTGAATTGATTGGCCAAAAATTGCAGTTTTTATAGAATAACTTCAAACGAATTTATCAATTTATGAAAGTATTATGAGCAAAGTAGCTGTAGGACATTAATTATTTTATAACTATAATTTTTATTTTACTCAATGTTATTGATTACCAATATTTGACAAATGACCATGTTCATGATGTTATTGATTACAATATCGATCGTCTGTGTAAGATTTTAGTGGATCTTCTAAAATCGTGAAATTTCATCGGTTTTTATTCTGGCGATTTCAGTCCGACCGCTTAAAAACGCCAAAATTTGCACCAAGCTAAAATATATAACCCGCTATATGGTGTAGGGGTCGCTATTCGACGTCTTCTGGCTTCGACCTTCTGCATCACAAACATTTTTGTCGCATTTTCCCCAGCAACTACATGTCACAGCCTTTTGATATTTAACTATAGCACTATATGGCATAAAGCGTATATATGCCCGTAATTCATCTACTTTCTGTTTACCGAATTATATATTATGTATATTATAGAAATAATGAGATGTCGAATATGTGATCGCAACACATCACACGCAGCAATAAGAAAAAAAAACTCAAAGAAGAACCACCAGCAGCCTTCAGCGAGACCGGTAGGAGCTGCTTGCCGTTCTGATATCGGCGGAAGGTCTAAATAAAATGCATAAAATTGTAATACAGTTCTGAAATAGTCAAAGATAGACCCCCTTGTTAAACAAGGAACACAATATAATAAAAGACAATGACAAAGAAAAGTTTTGTCAAAGATTCGTGGCTTAGGACAGGCACATATATAATGTGGCGGGGCTAAACTAGATTTTTTGGACTCAAACCCCCTATCAATAATCCAAGACACAGCACAAAAAAAATAACACAAAATAAAAAGTCAAATCGATCATCGTTCAACCCAAGTAGAGAGAACCTTGGACAAAATACAATTTACATTAACCCTTTATTGACCACTCGCTGTTACTGATAGCTAGTTGATAATGAATGAAAGGATATGGAGTAAATGAACATAAGACCACAACACAAATGTTAACTCTACTGCAATCAGGTTTTCCGCATTAAAGCCTGACGACCCGGGCATTTATTAAGACAGGGTGCCTCATTCAACCACTTGGGCCACACATCCCAGTTGCTTTAAAGGCTATGCAGCCTGATCCGATGTCAGGTATCTAAGAGCTCTTAAGGGGAATTTCACCGACAATCTTAGCGCTGCTGCGGGCGGGCCCCGCAAGGGAAAATAGACTTTGATGCCAGTTTTTTAACTTGTGTGCTTTATAAACAACATTACCATAAAAGTCCGAATGAGAAATTTATTTTTTAATAAAAAATCGATACTTGTGGTATCTATAACTGTGTTTTAAAAATTTTTAAGTAATACAATTATTATTAAAATTACTTTGTCTGCCTTATTTGAACTTCAGACATTAGAAAACCCCCAGTTGTTATCTTAATTTATTTTATTTCATTATGAAATAATTTATACATGATGACATATGCGGGGATTGTCAGATCTATATAATTCGGAAACACAGACTGCCGTTTCCCACTCAGTCCCATATTTTATTTTTCATCATCATTTCATGTTCATTTTATCATCCGTTTCTTGTTCATCGCGTTGCAAGGGCGTAAAACACCAAATCACTGTAAAGTAATAGCACTGAAATGTTGCACTTTAATTACGAATTATTGCAGCCAAACCTTACATAATGCATGGCTCAACTTCTTTAAGATCGCTAAGGACATGATAATGCAATATTATCTACACGTATCAACTAACTTTCACTACTCTACTTTCACTCGAAAAGGATCCCTAACTGTCTTGCTGATTTGAGTTCATAAATCTACCTTAATAAATTTCTATTTTTTTTTTTTATTATTAGGGTTAATGTACTGGAAAGTAACACAAGACTTGGTTCCAAGTAAATGAAAATGCACCAACATACTTTCATGTAACAGATTGTCTGAAGGACATACGATATACGAAAATCGATACTGATTCAATTTTTTTTAGTTAAATTCAGAAACATTTTGTTGAAATCGACATACAATAGGCAACACGTCGAACAGCCAAGGTAAAATAATATCCTAATATCTAAGTATTTCTATTTTATTTTTCATTTTAAAAAAGTAAAATATATTTATTAATGTAGAGCATAATTAACGTATATCTCTTTAGCTAAAAACTATTGCTAAAGGCTTTATATACAGAGTAATCGTACTAAAGTTTGAAGTAAAAAATATTGCATAAAAGGTTGTTACACAGTACTATATACTAGGCTTTCTTAAGTATTATTGATACATTGTACAGCTATACAAAATATGGAAAACAAAAGGCGTTTAATTCATAGATACGTGTCAGTAAAAACCTAGCCCCATCCAGTATTAGGAAATCATGATTTATTATTTTCTGTTTGCAGATGAAGATTGCCTGGCTCCTTCTCATCTCTTTGGTGCTTGTCTTCGTTATGATGGATGAATCTGAAGCATGGCGTCGACGAAGATTCCGTGTCAGAATCCGTGTTCGTAGGGTTGTTCCGAGATTGCGTCGAGTCATCAGGATCAGAGGACGGCGTTTCTTTCGGAAAATTGGATCCTATTTGAAAGGCGTCGCCAAGGCAATTATAGCGGTTAAAATTATGACCAATCCCTGGTTGTATGTGATGAAAACGACCTACGACAAGTATAAACAAAGGAAGCAGCAAGCTATTCAGGAAGGACATGCGGATAGATGCGTCTCGACAGATATCTGCGGTGGCAGTTGCAATGAAAACGAATTTGGCAAAATCACATGCAAATACTTCTGCGATGATATGTGTTCTGTCTTCGCCAACAACCAGGTAAATATTTTTATGAATGTTTTTACTATGCAATGTAATCTGTGAAAGACAGTGGCAGATCTAGGGACAACCCGTTTTCTCGTGTAGATTTTCTGCAAATCTCTTCCTTCGGCCACAATAACCAGTATGTGGAACCCCTTTTTCCTTAAAAAATTCCTGGATCTTCGAAAATTTCTGGATCTTCCCCAGAAGGATTAGTAATATCCAACCATGATCAAAGTAACATACTAACATACATACACATACTTTTACCTTACAAAACGCTATAATTTCAACATATAAAAGTTGGCCACAATTTTCTGAAGCTTTAATTATTCTTAAAGTTCTCAGAAAAAAAATAAAGACAATTAAAATGCCATTTGTTCAGAGAACAAATGAGAGGTCTTTCCCGTAAAGTTGACCTATGACCTTTGACCTTTGTCTTGAAGTTAAGCTCTTTGATTATTGATAATCAAAATATATAAATTTACTATATTATATGTTACGTTTTAATGTTATATACAAGTAAATAATGCATAGGATGAGGTTTTTGGCCGCCATTTTGAAACCAGTCAACCTTTACATGTATTTCTTGGGCTTAAATGATAGGTCTTGTGAAGACGGTCATTTTTTATACACATGTCTATTATACAATCTTTTACGGTTTTCAAGTTATTGGCAATAAACGTATTTCGCGAAAACCTGTTTCGGCCGCCATTTCGAAACCGCTCAACCGAATCATGCACTTCTTGGACTCAAATTGTAGGTCTTTTCAAGACGATCATTTTTTGTTCATATATTGTCTATAATATCTCTAACCGTTTTCGAGTTATAAGTAAAAAACCATTTGACGACCGCCATTTTGGCAATGGTAAACGCAAAAAAAATTTTGACCACAGATTCGTTATCAGGACCCTCAAATCTACCTGGAAACCAAATTTCATTAAAATCGGACAACTTTGACATTTTGCGCTAAGTTTGCGCCATACGCGCGCAACCAGGAAGTAAATTACAGCATTCTTTTTGCATGATAAATCATCACCAGGATGTAAGCTACCATTTTCACTAATCGGAATCTTGATAACTATTACCGTTTCTGAGCTCACCTGATAACAAGGGTAAACAGCGTTTTGCGCTACTGCGCAAAAACTAATAAGAGTTGGCGCTAACAGGCTTACTCAGTTCTGCTCCTGGCAGTGCTGAATAAGTGTGCCAAATTTCGTAAAAATCGGTCAAGAAACTTTTTTGACATCCGTGGCAGAAAAAAAAAATAATAATAATCATAAGAAATACAGTAAGGTCTTTCCTTCAGAAAGGGAAAGACCTTAATAAAATACTTTACTAAATGTGTAGTACTAGTATTTCGGATGAAATTAGACAAAAAAGTTTGCTGCCATAATAATCTTAGTTTCCTTCAGATTCTTTGGGTTAGTAGGTTGTCATACAAAGGTTTTAAAAACAATCTAGGGAGCTTTAACAAAAAAGTAATCAAATGTATGCACGGTCACTACAATACGTTTGCATCAAATTAATATACAATTTTACTTACAATGTAGGTTATAATTGCAGTCTAAATATTTATTATCTACAAAAATGTTCAACGCTTATATTCTGCATTTCTTCATATAAAGACAAGACGATTTTATTTGAGAAATATTTTGGGAACTGTACATGCGTAAATAATTGTCGTTGCCAACGAAACAAGACAATTTCTATTTACCACTATTGCCCTCGGAATAAATGTTTATAATGTCCCAAAAGAATAAGGTTTTAGTCGCAATAAAACCTGGTTTAACCCACCATTTCGTTTGAAATGCCTGTACCAAGTCAGGACCATTGCGATCCACCAATTCTCCGGTATGACTGATTCGTTTTTGTCATATTCTCTGGACTATGAGATTGATCATTCAAGTTCGGTAGTTTTGTTATTACCTTTGTTTAGAGTTTGATATTTCAAATAACGTCAATTCATATAATTATATCGTAGTTGAAAACTCATTTAAGTTTAATATCAAAACTATATTTATATCTTCTTAATTCAATGATTTATAGTTCAAATGGCCAGGAGAAGCAATTGCGTTACCTTGCAAGTTTGACGAATATGACCTTGACGGAAATAGTTACCTGGATCTATTCGAGTTGGCCAGCATCATTTCAATACGTGAAACAGATGTATCCAACAACATGTTGTTTTACAAACTAGACCAAGATCGTATGTATGACTTAAGTTACAAAACAGGGGAAAATAGAAGAGGCATTTGATTTGTTGCCACAAATTAAATGTATTTTTAAGGGAGCAACCATTTGATTTAAAGGGAGCTATGGATATTTTCCAGTTTTGCCGTTTTACTTCTGGACACAGCAAAGTCCATCCTCGGAAACCCAGGGGTTCTTCTCTCGCTTACTCATTCATCACCCCTGGGACATTACGCATGAAATGCTTCGTTTAGAGTTCAGGATCTGATCTTGAACTTGATATTATTTCTATATAGAAACAAATTTAAATCGCATTTGAAAAATGTAAAGCGACCAATCAGGAAGCTCAATACAAAACTATAAAAAACGAAGCATTTCATGCGTAATGTCCCAGGGAGCGAGAGAAGAATCCCTGGGTTTCCGAGGATGAGCAAAGTCTGGATTTTATATTTTGAAATTTTCTGTTAATTTTACATCCAAAACCACCATTTTGCCTATTTTGATCCAAGCACTCTCTTGCCTTTTTATTTTTGGCATCCTGTCTGTTTATGTCAAATTTCACCCTTATGATAATCAAATTTTGCCCCCCCCCCCCCCGAAAAACACAATCATTTCGATCTTTCATTTCCAAAATGTGTTCACCTTGGTGTGCCTAATAGTCTTTGACATGTGAGATTGATCATCCAAGTTCGGCAGATATGTTGTCACCTTTATTTACTGATCTAAATAATATTTCACTTAGGCACGGACCATTTGATTTTCTGGGGGGGGCCTGGGATTTTACCTTGAGCCGGGAAATTTTTTTCGCCCGCTTTGCGGGCCAGATTATTTTTTTCACACACATACTAAGCAAGGAAATTTTGTTGGCAAGATTATTTTTTTTTCAATTGGCAAGATTGAAACCAGATTATTTTTTTCAACCTAGGTGCTGGCCAGATCATTTTTTTTATCAAAAATCAGGGCCGGGAAATTTTTTTCAAAAAAATCCCAGGCCCCCCCCAGAAAATCTAATGGTCCGTGCCTTAGAATCCATTTAAAGGTAAAAAAAAGTCAAAAGTAAGTTAAGAAAAGATCTATTGTTTATTAGATTTTAAACATAATGTCTGTAACATGTAAAGGCTGCTTCAACCCACCAAATACATTTTTATTTACAGTTTTTATTTTTTTTTATTTTCCTAGTTTTCTGCCCAAGTTAAACATAACCCGTTGACTGGAATGTCTGTAAATTATCAGGTTTTCATTATTACGAATTCAAAATACTATCTAAATTCTTCAATTAGATTTGTTTTCTTGTCCCCCTTTTATTGTTTCTTTCATACATCATATGTAAGCTAAAACGCATATCAGAAAAAAGTGTCCCAAACAAAATATACATGCATTAATATCTATATATATATATATATAAAATCTCTGGTTGTATATCATATACTAAAAAAATATATATATATAATACTGAGAACCAGAGTCAAGAATCATGGTTGGGATGCATAAAAGAATTATTCAACTATCTAAAATTGTCACATTTATATAAGAATGCTAATAATTTAAAAGAAACTGCTATTATAAATAAAGTTAAAAAGAAGCTAAAGGAAAAGTTTCAACAAATTTGGAAAAATAATTTATTTAATGATAAAAGGAAATCTGAGCAAGGCAATAAGCTGCGCACATATAGAAAATTTAAAAATATATTTAAATTTGAACCATATTTACTACATGTCAATAAACAGGACAGACAAATACTAACTAAATTCAGAATAAGTGCCCATAACTTAGACATTGAGCGAGGCCGCTATATAAATATTAAAGCAGAGGACAGAATCTGCAGAATGTGCAAACAGGAAGTTGAGGATGAGGAACACTTTTTACTCAAGTGTTCAAAATTAAATACAATAAGAAATGATAATTTTAAACAAATAATAGATAAATATAAGAACTTTAAAACATTGAATAATGAACAAAAACTAACTTGGCTCTTGGTTTCTGAGGATAATTTTATTATATCATCAGTTGCCAAACTTATAAATAAATTATTTAAAGAAAGAGAGGTTATCCTTTCTAGGGAGGGGGCTGTTTCCCTCCATGCTTAAAATGTGTGTTATTAATTTGATTTGTCTTGTTAAATAAATAGTGAACTATTTGTTGATGTTATTAGGTATATTGTATGTCTTTTTATATGTACTCCAATCAATCAAATCATATATGTTTTGTGTTATAACTGTTTGATTTTTCTGCTCAAATCTTGGGCACTGTGATTAGTTTAATAAAATTATCTTATCTATCTATGTCTTGATTTTTCATTATAAATTGAACAAATTTGTTAAAATGATGAAATGTATTTATCGTTATAAAATGAAAGGTTAGTAAATGAAACACTTAATTACATGTTTAAGTATTTTTT
Organism: Arcuatula senhousia; assembly: GCA_963971305.1. NCBI lineage: Eukaryota > Metazoa > Mollusca > Bivalvia > Mytilida > Mytilidae > Arcuatula > Arcuatula senhousia. Next base: position 37,168,904 of record OZ020308.1, read on the forward strand.
TACAATACACCAAAATGTTATACTTTTTTTCTAGATAACAATAGGGTTACTCGTCAGGAATTTGAGAATACTAAATCTGTTCTAATGATCGACCAAGAAGATTGCACATGAAACATATCAAGAAAGAAGGTAAGGATCAGATGTTCAAAATTAACACGGTTTCTTAGCAACTACATTTTTTGTACTCATCACAGCTTCTTGATATTTGGTATACAGCATCGGTATATCAGGTCCATTATCACGACATTTGATTTGAAGTCTATATCTATCGAAACCTAATTAACGAAACCGGTAATTTTTTATTTGACAGATTTTTATTGTTTACTTAATGCACTCTGTTCATTTATTGAATGTTTTAAGTACTTGTACATTCAATTATATGAAAACTAATTGCACAATACACAGGATAGCGAATTCTGAATTAATTCCATATGCGTCGTGTTTATTTTTTTTCAACAGTTTCAAAATAAAAAATAACATTGCTGGAATCTTGCAAATTTATTAATGGCAAAACAGATTAATATTGTATCTTTTTTTTTATTTTCAGACCGAGTGAGGTAGATTCAATTCCAAAGGAAAATAATCTTTAATAAAATAATGCAATTGATTTATATATGTTATTTTTATTTAGAAAGTTTAACACATACTCATATAGAACAATGTTAGATAGAAAAAAAAATGAACAATTAAAACTATATATAACGCATATTATCAATGCATGATACACTATGGTGATCGTCAACAAATTGGAAGGCTAATGGTGCTAATTCTTATAATAAAACCCTCTGATGCCCCTTACTCCGCCTAGTTAAATGTGTCAAAGGAGCTACATTATTGCAACGAAGTTGATGCATGGACACATTACTTTTTTTATCACAATTGACACTTTAGTTTATATCTTGATACAAACAAGCGCTAGCCACCCATCCATGAGTCCCGAGTTCATGTTCGGTATGCTCTATCTGGTTATCTGTTTCTTTCTTCCTGTTTTCATTTACATTCGAGTGTTCAATTAGTTCTACTTTGCTTCTTTTCGTTTGGTACATTTATATCTTGATTCCATATCTGAAATAGTATTTTTTTTTCTAAAACGACAACATCTAACACTCAAATACACAATGTCTTAACTTAACTTTTATTGGAAGACTCTGACCTATAAACCAACTTAAATTTGTGTGTTTACCTGTTCTAAACAATACATTTGTTTGAAACAAAATGTCCGTAAAATCATTGAAAAACTCTAAGTTTGGTTTTGATTCCTAACATTATTGTTTACTCCTAGGAACACGCAAATCGAATCAAATATTTTTGGATAACCCGTAAAGGATTTTTCGAAAGAACTTCAGCCCTATTGGCCACAAGAAAAATATTTACTGCTTTGTAGATATAATGCAGTTGAGTACCTAGAAAAATATTAACAAGTGTTGGTAAAAACTATTGGAATCGATTCGCCTGTTGATTGAAGTTGGCTAAACAATTAAAATCATTAATAAGATGGCAGTCAGTGTTCAACTTTGTCGTGTTTTTCCAAGCTTCTTGCAGACCAAGGTGTTCAGAACAAGACAATAGATAGAAGATAGATTTCGGACACTAACATAGTTCCAATGGTCATCAAAAAGCATATTAATAAGTCATTTCCACATAAATATGGTATAAAAATTGTAAAATGAAATAAAAAAACCCCAACATTTAGGCAACATTGATTAAATATGCAACAAATAAAGAACTTGTTTTAAATGTACAAAGATTTACGATGTTTTTTATCCCGGTGTGGCAAAAATATCACCTTGCTATAAAAAAAGAAAAATATATATTAAACTGATATGGCTTCTTTATTCCTGATCACAAAATCCTGAATTCTTTGCTTTAGCTATTAAGTGCAGTTCTCTGTAAGAATCAGGCAAAATTTAAAAACTTTGAATCATGATTTTAAAAACACACGGTTTTAACAATAAATTGTCATTCAAAATAGCCTTCTAATGAAGAAACAAACATTAGTTGTTGTCTCGAGTGTCAGAGGATGGAGAAAAATGTCTGTTCAAATTACAAATACCAAAACACGGGTATAAACGGTTAATTTGGATATGCTATATATCGATATTTCAAGGAATAACCTCTCATCAGTAGCATTTAAACCAAAACATTGGAAGGTCGAATTCCAAAATAGTTGAAAACGAAAAGTACCAAAACGTTCGAACAAGGAAGCCAAATCCAGCACCGAGGATATCGACCATGTACATTACAAGGAAAGAAACCTGGTAATAGGAATTTAATGTGACTTGACAGAGTTATCTCCCTTAGATTCAAATTTTATATGCATTTAAACCAAAATATATCTCAAATTACTGAAAAGTGCCAATGCATTTTTTGTTACTTTTTAGGCATTTTGAACAGTACTTTGAAGTCAAACTTGTGTGTTTTTTAATCATGATTCACCCATTGCCTGATTCTTACAGAGAATGGCACTTTACACTTTGTAAGATATGCACTTAAGGTTGTGTCATGTGTTATTTGTGAATTCCCTATTTTAATTATAAGAGCAGATATTCATAAAAAAAAACCCGTAACTTTGTAAATACGTTTGGTATTTGTATTAGCTTGACTCACATAGATAAATTTTGCAATGAAGTAATTAAAAATATAATAAACATTGCAAGTTTTAACCCGGCTTAACAATTAATAATGGTCAGCGCGGCTGGCTGCAATATACAAGACTTAGTCGGTTGCAACTGATAAAATTAAAATTTTACTTTTAAGGGTTTTTTGCATGAATTACATAAAAAAATATAATTTATTTTTAGCATTTTTTAAATAACGCTAAGAAAGGGAAAGTCTATAAAGTGAGGACCTTGTGACAAAAGATCACAAGTCTCGAATTTCCGTAACATTTTGACCACACAGAAAGTAATGGTCGGCATGGTATAAAGCGAAAAACCTGACCGCAAACCATAATAGTGGCGCATGGCGTTGCAGGTCTCGGTAAGAGTAGGACCCGTAAGATCCCAATGTAGGAGGCTAAATTCTGTCCATCCATACCCATCATTCTTTTTTCCATTAACAGTCAAAACTTAGCTACAATAATGTATCTCCTTTTACATCTTCAAAGGAGCTACAATAATGTAGCTAGTCAAAACTCTTCTCCGATTGGCCTTGTGTCTCCATTTCCTTCACTTCATCATTTCATATTCGTTGTGTAACCACTTTCATGTCCATCTCCCGGATATTCTCGAAATAAAGCATAAACTAACTAACCGCTATAAGTTAGTTACTGATTCATTCGCTAGCAGCCCGAAGTCTGGGCAATCTTTTTTTTCATTATTTGCAAAATATTGAAAACAAGAGGCTTCCAGGAGCCTGAATCGCTCACGTAACTTATGTGCCTGAAGTGTAGGCTATTAGGCAAAATTTATTTGACATCGAAAGGGCCATAAGTTTAAATTGAGTGACTTTTGACGCTCGAATGTCCCATTGGTGTGGTGCCTCTTTGCTTTTTCAATAATCTGACAATATGGTTTAACTTAATGTAGCAATGATTGTGCAGAGTAATAATCTTTAATTTCTTCTTTAAACATTCTAAGAAGAATAACCCCTCGAATGAATAGGGGTTAATTACAATGTTGACCTTATTACATATTTTCTAGATAATGATGTGCTTAAGAATATGCAATTTACATTTCTAAAATATCTCAATATAGATTTTAAGATATTGAGCTTAATATATTTTAGTAAGCGCAAAATTCATAAAAATGAACATAAAAGGTCAATTCCTCTTCAATATTTCAAGGCAGGTAGATATTGAGGTGCTGGTCGCTTGTTCTCTATCAGAAATTATAAATCTGTCACCCTTTTTGAGTTTACCCCTATGCTCTATTTTAGCCACGTCGGCCATGTCTTAAAACGAATCAAAACCCCGATATCAGTTCTAAGCACCGAATGCTAATGAACATCAACACCAATTTGACTTATGGTGTCAGGGGAGTTAACCTTAAAAAAGTTTAAGGACGACGGAAGCCAAGTGATGACAATAGCTCACATGACCCTTCGTCTCAGGTGAGCTAAAATCTAAATAACTAAAAATTTTGAACAACATCCAACAAAGATTTGAAATTAAAACGCAACAATGGCATAGCGGATATTGCGACATCGTTTGTCTCTTTAAAATGAAAATATTAAGCAAAAATTTCATTTTACGAATTACACGGTTTGTTACACAAAACGTTACAAATTTTATATCTGCATGATCAGCATCATTATTTTTTAGCTCACCTGGCCAAAGGCCATGTGAGCTATTGCCATCACTTGGCGTTCGTCGTCGTCGTCCGTCGTCGTTAACTTTTCTTCAAACTTCTTCTCCTCTGAAACGGCTGCACAGATTCAAACCAAATTTGGTCTGGTGGTACTTTAGGGTATTACCCACAAAACTGATGTGGGGATTTTTGATTCGTCGAAAAACATGGCCGCCGTTGCTAAAATAGACCAGGGGGGTCAGACAACTGTTTTTGGCTTGTAAATCAAAAAGTATAAGAGATAGATGAAATCTGATGCCACGCTACTGCTTCAGCATCAAAAGCTCTACAAAAGTCTCCATTGAGTCGAAGTTGTCAGATGACCCTTTATGGGAGTTACGGCCCCTTAAAGGTGAAAAATAGCATTTCTTCATGTTTTTGGCCTATAGAATGAAAACTATTGCAGATAGAGAGAAGCTGTTGCTTGCTTAAATGTTCAGCTCGTTTAGCTCTACACAAGCCTCCATAGGGTCGAAGTTGTCAGATGACCCCTTATAGGGGTTACGACCCCTTAAAGGCAAAAATAGTGTTTTTGGCCTATAGAATGAAAACTATTGCAGATAGAGAAAAGCTGTTGCTTGCTTAAATGTTCAGCTCATTTAGCTCTACACAAGTCTCCATATGGTCGAAGTTGTCAGATGACCCCTTATCGGGGTTACAGCCCCTTAAAGGCAAAATATAGTGTTTTTGGCCTATGGAATGAAAACTATTGCAGATAGAGAAAAGTTGTTGCTTGCTTAAATGTTCAGCTCATTTAGCTCTACAAAAGTTTCCATAGGGTCAAAGTTGCCAGATGACCCCTTATAGTGGTTATGGTCCCTTAAAGACAAAAATAGTGTTTTTGGCCTAAAGAAAGAAAACTTATGCAGATAGAGAAAAGGTGTTGCTTGCTCAAATGTTTGGCTTATTTAGCTCTACAAAAGTCTTTTTACGGTCGAAGTTGTCAGATGACCCCTTTAAGGGGTTATGGCCCTTTAAATGTGAAAATAGTGTTTTTTTGCTTTGGAATGAAAACTATTGCAGATGGAGAAAAGCTTTTTATTGCTTAAACATTCAGCTCATTTATCTATACAAAAGTCTTCAAAGGGTTGACATTAAGACCAGGTGAGCGATTCAGGCTCCTGGGAGCCTCTTGTTTACATATCCCACAACATTATATAAATTTAAAGAATAACTGTTTTGATAAAATGAAAAAAAAAAAAAAAATATCGTTCCTGAAAATCAGCTCATGATGAATGGTGTACCGATTATACTCACTCAAAAGAAACGCATCATCGTATTATCACGGTCTTAATACTTGTCCTGCGACAACAAGTTTTCTACCGATCGTTTTTTTAGAAATATGAAAAATAACGCTTATTTTTAACATTTGAATACATCCTATGGGAGAATATGCAATAAATGATCGTTTATTTGTAAAAGAGCCATTTGCTTTTTCATATAACTAACAGGTTTAAGAAATTTGATATGTCCTGGTTTTCTACCGATTATGTATGTTCTTTACTGTGTTTTCTACAGATGAGTCCTTGATTTCTACCGATGATCTAATTTCATATAACTACACATTTTGGTTGTTTCTAAAGGCATACATACACCGTAAATGCTTGTGTTGTACAGTGAAGCTTCATCATACTGTTGTATGGAACGCCATTTTAACCAAAACCTTGGTATTTATAGGATACCTCATATAACTGGGGGTTTTCTGGACGAAACTCTCAATTACATCAGGTATTAAGAGTTATCTTGGTAACTGGGGGTTTGCTTTAAGCTATCACATAGATACCTAATTTAACCCCCTTCTACCTACAGATATTGAAGTCCGTGCGGGGCCCGAGTGGCGAATAGACCCGCAGCAGAGCCTAGCTTGTCGTAAGAGGCGGCTAAGGGTATTGGGATTCTGACGTCGGGTCAGTGTTCAGCCCACAGAGCGACCAAGAAAGTGTGTACCCTAAGCAGCTGAATAGTGTGGCCCTCGTCCGCAGGGATCGTCAGGTCTATAATACGGAAACCCTGGCGGCCGACCATAGTGGGCCAACGTGTGAGGAGAGTGCCACGCTTCAGGCACGTAAAAGACCCCTTTGTGGACCGCCAAGTAGTGCACCACATAGGTAAATTTTCAGTCCCTATCCACCTCTCCCCTTTTCCTGTGGTTCTTCAAAATTTGCAGTTTCTTTGTTTCCCACCCCAACCTCATGTTTCATTTATCATCCTCATTTTATGTTCATTTTATCATTCTTTTCATGTTATAACCTATTTAGCGTTACACGGGCGTAAAACACCAACTCACTCACTCCCAGATATTGTAAGTTCATGCTATTTAACTCTTTGAAAGCAGAAGTGTAAAGCTGAAAACTATCAATTCCTCAAAAACTAATACAAAGCTCAGCTTCCAATAAAATATTTTTGAAAACTCTTAATAGCAGGAGTTTTTGTGGTATCCATGGGATAGCTGATAGGACCTGAAATAACTCCTGATGTAATTAAGAGTTTCGCTCTGAAAACCCCCAGATAGCTGCCAGTAAACCCCAAGTTATCTGAGGTATCCTATAGTTACCATGGTTTTGGTAAAAATGGCGTGCCATACTGTTGTATATGTACAGATCAATTTCAGCCCGAGAAATTCATGTCTCAGCCTCAGCATTTCTAGATATAACAGTGAAATCTGGTATATGGAGGATTATTTCCCATTATTTATAAAGTGGAAAAAATGTTGATATACTATCATTTTCTGATAAGCCAGCTTTTGAGAAAATACACATTTATTTAAATTTTGTAAAAGTGTTCTTGGTGTGCGCAAAACAGTTTTTGCTCATGAACCTCCTTATTCTTTTTATCGTCAATATTATGTGTTCAATAAAATATACAGTTTTAAAATTTGTCATGAAATGTCATTTAATATAACACATTATCACATCGCATCGGTAGAATGCCAGGACCATCGGTAGAAAACCAGGACACATCTTTAGAAAACCAGGACCATATTTTTTTCTTAAATGATCGAAAAATCAAAAATACGCCATTTGTAATGAAAAGTGATATGTCTTTAAAAATGACCGACTATTTGGAACATTGAGCATAATTTTCAGCCCAGTGAATGGTAATTTAAAACAGATATTCATGGTTATCTGAAAAAAGGGAATTTGTCTCTTGCTGGAAAAAATAAACAATACCCTTACTGTAATTTTATGTACATACTTAAAACAAAATAAGGTAAATTAAACTAATTTGTTTAAAAGTGCCATAAAAGCCGGGTATCATAGTTTGGAAAAAAATCGTCTGCCAGGTTTGTTTTTTTATCACCACATCGGTAGAAATCTAGGACATCGGTAGAAAACGAGCAGAAACATCGGTAGAAAACATGTTGTCGCAGGACAAGTATAACGACCGTGATTATCTTTTTTTAAAAAAAAAGTTTCTCCCTTATTGATTATTTTGATTGTTAAAATTCCGTTAATAAGTTAGTTAGTTATTGCTTTACTCCAAGCAGCACTATTTCGGCTATATCCGGGAGATGAACATGAAATGGTGATACAATGAGCATGAAATGATGATGAAGTGAAAGAAATTGGGACACAAGGCCAATCGGGTACTGCCACTGGAAAAAAGGAGCAAAAGGTAGGGATGGGAAATTTAGCCTCCTACGGGTCCTACTCTTACCGAAACATGCAGTAGGGTTCTTTAACGTGCGAGGAACGTGACATTTTTCCCAACACGGTGTACCACTATTGTTTGCGGTCATGTTTTCCGCATTATCGCCTGACGACCCCGCATCTCTCGATGTCAGGGCTGCCCCATTCAACAAGCTGGGGCACACATCCAAGTCGCTTTGTGGGCAAAGCGGCCTGACCCGATGTCAGGTTTCGAGTGCTCTTTAGTGGAATTTTACCGACAAGCTTAGCGCTGCTGCAGGTCTATTCGCCAACCGGAACCCGCACGGGCGTAAGAAATCTATCAATTGAATTTAAAAAAAACCAAAACAAATAAACTTATCAAGGTGCACCGTCAATGCCCATTGGAATCTCTATAGTTTGCTGTCCACCAAACTGAACAAGTATTTTGTCTATATAAGGTTGAGCATGTCGATTATTTGGTCTTCTTTAAAATTGTTTTTTTTTCTTAGACTCGTTGGGTATACTAAGTAAATCTTAGTATAATCGACTATCAGATATTTTGTATCTGGGATTTCCATTCTTAATCTGCAGATGTCGGTTTGTCATAGGGTTTTGTTTTGTCTTCCTTTACCGGATTTGACACACTGAATTGGAAATTGGTAGCGCGGCGGGTGTGCTATAGCAGGCAGGAACCGCTTACTCTTCCGGAAAAAAATCTCAAAATATCGGCAAGTTGATTTCGAGAGACTAAGACTAACTGACATTTTACTACTTCAATAAAAATAATAAAACTACATTACTGTGCATTAACACAAAAGGTAATATGTTAATGGATGTTTTGCTAAAATATAAAAGCTAATTTAATAAAGTGTCCATGCATGCATTGTATTCCATTTTTGCAAGATATGTTTATATGTTAAGACCTTTGCTATTAAAGGAGTATGTTAAAGGGACAAAAACGGTCCTAAAAATTCGAGTCGGGTACATAATGCTACTGGAATGGTCATCAAACTCTATACTCTATAAAATGTTAAAAATGGTGCATTATTGTTTACTTGTCCGAATAACTGAAACCTTTTCAGTGAGTCAACTTAAAAAAAACCAATCGAATAACATATTGGCCGCATATTCTGACCAAATAAGCCCGTGCGGTGCCCAGCGGCGAATAGGCCCGCAGCAGAGCCTAGCTTGTCGTAAGAGGCGACTAAGGGTCCTGGTATTCTGACTTCGGGTCAGTACTCAGCTCACAGACTTGCTGCAATTAATGTAGCTCCTTAGACATCTTATTGATAAGGCCAAGTGAGCATGAGATTTTTTTTATTATTAAAAGTTGAACTACCCACAGAGATACCAAGTGTGTACCCTAGGTGGCTGAATAGGGTAGCCCTCGTCCGCGGGGGTTGTCAGGTCTATAATTCGGAAACCCTGACTGTTGACCATAGAGGGCCAACGTGAGTGGATAGTGCCACGCTTCATGCACGTAAAAGACCTCTTTGTGGACCGCCAAGTAGTGCAACTCCTTTGTTTCCCATCCCCCAATATTTCATTTATCATCATTATTTCATGTTCATCGCCTTAAAAGTGCAACTAAAACGACTTGTACAACTTGATGCCAGTAATGCTACTTATTATATTTGATATTTGAGTGTCGCATGTAATGAAGCTCACAGGAAAGAGCAGATGTGTGTGTCCATTCCAAATGTGTGTGACTTTTAGGTACTTTCGGTGTAACCGACAGCATTGTATGAGAGTGTTGATGAAATTTACAGAAAAGAGAAAAAAAAATGACCAACAAATTTAACAAAATAAAGATTAATGTGAAAAGAGGCCGAAACCTTTAAAGGATAGATAGTAAAGGGCAAACTTTTCCAGATTAAAGAATTCAGGACATACCTATACAAACCCTTTTGTACTAATTTGCAGGCAGCAAGTTATAATGAAAACTAGCATTATGACATTCCCATTACTCCGTGGTTTCCTGTACGCCATCATATGTAGACTTATTAGACGTGTACCTGTATGTGTGTTCTTCGGAAAATAATTTCACTATTTTTAGTGGTGAATTTGTAGGAAAGTTTGACATAAAAGGCAACATATTAATTAATTCATAGTTCGGCGGGCAATTCATGAAAATATAAGGTAAGGTACGATCGCGCAAAATTGTTATGCCCAATCTACGAACGAAGGCTTATGGCGCATATAGTGTTTGGTCCGTCCGTCCCAAATGTTGCAAGGAGCATTTTGTCTTTTGTGTTTTATGGAGTAGGACCCGTAGGATCCCCATGTATGAGGCTACATGTCCCGTACCTACCCATCACTCCTTTTCCTAGTGGCAATCAACACTTCCCTACCCGATTGGCCTTGTGTCCCCATTTCCTCATCTTCATCATCATTTCAAGTTCATTGTATCACCACTTTCATGTTCATCTCCCGGATATAGCCGAAATCGTGCTGCTTGGATATAAAGCAATAACTAACTAACTAAATCTTCTTCTAAAATTAAAGTTTTTGGACGCGGATTGAACTTTTCACCAGTGGGCGAAATTTTAATTTAAAAAAATGATAAAAAGAATAAGAGAATGCATGCGCAGGATATGAGTTTACAAAAGAAGTTTTCTGTTCTTCAGAAAAAGAGCATTTGTACCATTTTAACATACTTTAAAACTTGAAAAATAATTCGATTTTACGCATGATAGAGTTTAGAGTTGAGTTCACGTTGCTGAATGTGGTTTTGTTGTTATGTGCGTGTGTTTTTTTATATTGTTGTGTAGTTTGTTTTGTTGTGATGATGTTTTGTCTACCGGTTTTATGATATTGATTACCCCTTTGGTACACCTTTGCTTCTTTCCATTTTCGTGAGAAACACAATGGTGATACGAACTTATACCTAACAAAGGTGTGAAGCAATTAATTGCATATACTATCTTATTTTATTTTATTTATTTGATTTTTAAAATTTTATCTAAATATTGCTCAAAGAAAAAAGGGTCACCGTGTGTGTATGTACAACAATAGTATTGAGCTATATGAATATGATTTTAAAACACAATTTGAGAAGGTGCTCGAGTTTGAAATTGACTGACACCAAATCTTAGAAAATTAAAAACATTTAAATAAGATAAAGTTGTTATGACCATTTTAGTTTCACTTTAAATAACTTATAGAGCGTCGCAAGGGTGTAAAACACCAACTCAATCACTCACTGACTGGCCACATACTTTTTTTTGGGTCAAAATATTCACTTTTAAGCGATAAATAAATAGACAAAAATCTATAATGGTCAGAGCATGTGGCTTCCTTGACGGCCCAATATTGGTGAAAGGTGCAACATTATGACAAAAAGAAAGATTCACCTAATTATTCACATATTTAAGGTGTGGACCGAACAGGACAGCCCAATATTATCACACTAACAAAACTGTTATATATGTTGATATAGGTATTCTGTGTGTTATTTGCAAAGCATCCAATACATTGAGTGGAACACGAAAATTCAGTCTTACTTACAGGGCAATCAATAGGCCTTTGTAAACATTCATTTTTGTCAGTATTATAATCAAATCATTTCAGTAATTACGATCGATCTTCATTGGTCGCTAATACTTTACAGGTTACTGGAATGATTTATTGACAGTTTCTTTATTTTGTCTTGTATGATCATTTTACTTTTATGTGTAAAAATGACTGTTTCACTGTTTTGTTTAATAATTTTGTCACAAAATTTGCTACTTCAAGAGCCGCATTCTTCACGGTCAAAAACAATATTTAAGGAAAAGAAAAAAAATATTATCTTATTACTTTTCATTTCAAATCAGCTGTTAAGTAGTGGCAACATTTGTTTTGGTTAATATAATTCTATGTTATAACGTTTTTTTTGCCATTTTATATAAACCCACCAAGTAAAGGGTGTCGTAACACACGTTTCAATCTATTGGAGTAATAGTTATAATTTTGAAAGACAGTTTTATTTTTATTTTTTTCAAATATCTTAAATATAAAAAAAATAAACCAATTATCCGTTAAATTTTAGTCCCTGATCCATGACGAGTTTTTTGCCTCTTCCTTCCACGAACATGAGAATATTAATTAACTCAACATAATCAAGGAAAAAAACACTTGATATCTATGTCATAAAATGACCAAGGAAGTTGTAAGAGGAAAGGATCTTTTGCGTCTTTACATGTTCTTAAGCATCAGTTTTATTTATTTATCATCATTTGATTTTAACATCTCCTCCAAGCTGTTTGTTAGAATCTCCAAAGGTAAGATTCAGTTCTGATATGCGAACTTTCCTGTTTTCTACAAAATGATGAATTTTTAATAGAAAACCCGGACTCTTTACTATTATTTGTTATTTATTTCTTACACATAGGGAATCCATTTGTTGTCAGTTATATTTATAAATAAATACTTTGTTAGGCTAGGCTTGACCAGATTCGTGTCCCTCTATTGGTCAGGACAATTTGTTTTGGAATTCACCACCCAATTCTTTGTACAATAATGAACGGGCATGGTATAACCTTTTATATATGTCCTGCTTCAGTGTCTGGTATTTGACTCTTGACATAACAAATAAGGCATTGATTGATTGTTGTTAGGGACGTACTATTTACAATGAAGGGGTGCCTTGGTTTTTTGTTTTGGCCAAGAAATATTTATCTTTTGACCGAATTTTTATTTTTTTAAGGTGTCGTAACATAATTTTTTCTTCAATATTATCATTATAATTTATAGCAGAAATCCTTCTTCAGAATATTTTTGTTTCCAATCATCTGCTTTCAAAATACTTTTTCTTCAAAAATCATTTTCAAAATATTTTGTTTTCTCATATTTTTTTTTTTTGAAAAAACAAAGCCCCCTCACCCCATTCAAGTTAAATGGTCGATCCCTTAGTTTAATGTCGAGTCGACAGTATTTCAGTCATAATCAGGACAAGAAAAATTGGAAACAACAAATTGAATTGCGTAGACCAACCCAGGACTCAGCACTCATAACATACCCCAAATTATGTCTTGCAAAAACAACGCATAGAAGATCAAAGCAAAACAGTCCTCAAAAGCAAAAAAATCAGGGATTTTCTAATCAAGTTTATATTTATATCTGTTATTTGTAGATGAAGATAGCCTGGCTGCTCCTTATCTCTTTGGTGCTTGTTTTTGTATTGATGGATGAATCTGAAGCATGGCGTCGACGAAGACTACGTATAAGAATCCGTGTCAGAAGGGTTGTTCCAAGATTGCGCAGAGTCATCAGGATTAGAGGCCGGCGTTTCTTCCGGAAAGTCGGGTCCTATTTAAAAGGCGCCGCCAAGGCAATCATAACGGCCAAAATTATGACCAACCCCTGGTTGTACGTGATGAAGAAGACCTACGATCGGTATAAACAGAAGAAACAGCAAGCTATTCAGGAGGGACACGCAGCAATCTGCTCTTCGACAGAAATCTGCGGTGGAAGCTGCGATGAGAACGCATTTGGTAAAATCGTATGCAAATACTTCTGCGATGATATGTGCTCTGTCTTCGCCAACGACAAGGTAAATAATTTATTTTTCTATAATTTAAAATTATTTCTTAAAATTATATTGGTTAATAGGAATGTGCTCCTATTTGAATATTTCATCTCAAGTCATTTCGACGTACAATTATATTTATTGGGGGAAAGCATGCCTCGCTTACTATCTTGCATATAATTCGCTTGATTTTGAAAACTTTAAAACACATTTCTATATAACCATTACATAAAACAGGCAATACATATAGTTACAAATAAATGCACATTTACTTTAATAACAAAAGTTTTAAATATTTATGTGGCGTTGCTGTGATTTGTTTAGAATAGAAAAATAATATATAAAGTGTAAGTATTATTTATTGATCTCTTGTTCCTAGCAGTGCTTATGATATTATCTAGGACAATACTGCGTAATAAAGAGATAAAGAAACAACAAAATCTCTAATTAACTTAATTTTTTATCACAAATAGTTATTTCGTAAAAATATCTGCCTTATTGTTATTTAGTTCAAATGGCCAGGAGAAGCCATTGCCTTACCTTGCAAGTTCGGCGAATATGACCTTGACGGAAATGGTTACCTGGATTTATTCGAGTTTGCCAGCATCATTACAATACGTGAATCAGATATCTCCAATAACATGCTGTTTTACAAATTAGATCAGGACCGTATGTATTGATTACCATTTGATGGTTCAAGTAGCTTTTGGTTTACATTAAAAGTCACTCAAAATATGTTTCTTTAATCTCAATAAAAAATGTTTTTCTTACTATAATAAATGACACTTTATTTGATTGGGAGTTTATTTTCTAATTCGGTATCAGTGAATAAGTTTAATACTCAATATCAATCATGATGTCCAAGACGAAAAAAGCAAAACAAGGAAGAAACACGGACAAATTCAAGACCCCATGGTCCTTAATTGTTCGCGTTGTGGTTGATATTCAGTTATTTTGTGTTTCAATGTTTGTCTGTTTTTGTCCCGTTCTTATTGATGTTTACTGGTTTTGTCTCTGCCCTTTCAGACTTTTGATATTCGGATGCCCCATTGGTACCTCTGCTTCTTTGGTATATGCATTTCAAAAGAAAAGGCTGGTTAAACCAGGTATAATGGTCCGCCAAACTTCCCTCTTCCAAATAGGGACAATGATTGATCATCTCTGTATATGTTTAGCATGTTCAATATTTTCGGTCCCGTGCGGGGCCCGGGTGGCGAATAGGCCCGCGGCAGCGCTAAGCTTGTCGGTAAAAGTCCAATAAAGAGCGCTAAGAAACCTGACATCGGGGTCAGGCCGCTTTGCCCACAAAGCGCCCTGGTGGTTGAATGGGGCAGCCCTGACATTGAGAGATGCGGGGTCGTCAGGCGATAATGCGGAAAACCTGACCGCAAACCATAGTGGTGCACCGTGTTTGGAAAAATGTCATGTTCCTCGCACGTTAAAGAACCCTGCTGCAGGTCTCGGTAAGAGTAGGACCCGTAGGATCCCAATGCAGGAGGCAAAATTTCCCGCCCCTACCCATCACTCCCTTTTCCAGTGGCAATCAAAACTCTCCTACCCGATTGGCCTAGTGTCCTAATTCCTACACTACATCATCATTTCATGTTCATTGTATCACCACTTTCATGTTCATCTCCCGGATATAGCCGATATCGCGCTGCTTGGGAGTAAAGCAATAACTAACTAACTAACGTAAGACTCGACTAAGGGTCTTGAGATTTTGACGTTGAGTCATTGCTCAGCCCACAGAGCGAGCAAGTGTGTACCCTAGCTGGCTGCATAGGATAGTCCTCATCCGAGGGGGTTGTCAAGTCTATAATACGGAAACCCTGACATCGGACTACAGTGGGCCAACGTGTGTGGAAAGTGCTACGCTTCATGCACGTAAAAGACCCCTTTGTGGACCGCCAAGTAGTGCACAACATATGCTAAATTATTTACCCCTACCAAACTCTCCCCTTTTTCTTTGGTTCTTCAAAATTTACCGGTCCTTTGTTTCCCACCCCACCCCAATATTTCATTTATCATCATCATTTCATGTTCATTTTATCATCCTTTTTATGTTCATTGCCTATAGCGTTGCACGGGCGTAAAACACCAACTCACTCATCATCATTTCATGTTCATTTTATCATTCTTTTCATGTCCATCGCCTGTAAATAAGCTATATATCTTGCTCGGGCTTAATACACCAACTCACTCACTCAATCTTTTCGACAGGGTGCCACTGATAAGCGTAACATAATTCATTGTCTTTATATATATATATATATATATATTCTGAAATAGGGGGAATTCAAGTCTTTTACAGTTAGAAAGGTTGTTGAAACAATGCAATTGGATATGAACTTTTTGTAAATTAGATCGACTTTGATATGTGATTTTTTTTTAGTTGATAATTACGCTCTAGCACTGAACAGCGCGATTACGGCTATGTCCGGGGGATGAAAAGAAGGACACAAGGCCTATCGTGGAGGAAAATTTTGATAGCCTCTTGAAAAAGGGGATATTGATAGGACGGGTAATTTAGCCTCCTGCATGTGGATTCTACGGCACCTACTGTCTGTAAAGGGTAGTCTGGAGAATGGAAAAATCAAAAATATATTTTTGTGAAATAATTTAGCTTTAATTTGTTTACAATATCTTATTAGTATCAAAAAGACATGATTAAAAAATATAACAACTTTACAGAAAGTTAAATACATTTCCTGAAAATTCAGATATTTGCAAGCCTATGGGGATTTCCCATTGTAAAAAAATGCGGGAAAATTGCCAATTACTATTGTGACGTCATATTACGTCTAAGTGCATTCCCAGATGTAAACAAAAACAAGTTGATCATAAAATATCTGAATGATATTCTAAAATTCTACAAAAAAAGACTTTTGACAATTTGGCGCCCCCAAATATGGCTGCCATTTACAATGGAAAAACTAGTGAGCAAAGTGATTTTGCTTCATTTATCTAAGAGATGAGCAATTTTTTGGCCGGATTTCACGGAGTGAAAAATCCCGGGTTATAAAATGGTGAATGTCGAGCGGGCGGGCGGGGAAGAAATTTTTGTAACAGTTTTCTCAGCAACTACTAATCACAGCCACTTGATATTTGGTATACAGCATCAGGGTGGGGTCCAATAACGTGGGATGCGATTTCATGTCTGTGGCTCGTCTCCTTCCTGTTTACCAACTTAGTTAATTTTTTACAATAATGTCCAATAGTAGACAAATTTCGTAACAGTTTTCTCAGCAACTATAAATCACAGCCACTTGATATTTGGTATACAGCATCAGGGTGAGGTCCCAGAATGTTTGATGTGATTTCAGGTCTGTCGCTCACCTACTTCCTGTTTACCGACTTAGTTAATTTTTGACAATAATGTCCAATAGTTTAAAATAATGTTAACATTTTTATCAGCAACTATTTATCATAGCCACTTGATATTTGGTATACAGTATCAGAGTGAGGTCCCATAACGTCGGATGCGATTTCAGGTCTGTCCCTCATCTACTTCCTGTTTACCGACTTAGTTAATTTTTGACAATAATGTCCAATAGTAGAAAATTTTCGTAACAGTTTTCTCAGCAACTATTTATCATAGCCACTTGATATTTGGTATACAGTATCAGGGTGAGGTCCCAAAACGTGGGATGCGATTTCAAGTCTGTCCCTCATGTACTTCCTGATTTCAAGTCTGTCCCTCATGTACTTCCTGTTTACCGACTTAGTCAATTTTTGACAATAATGTCCAATAGTAGAAAATTTTCGTAACACTTTTGTTAGCAACTACTTATCACAGCCTCTTGATATTTGGTATGCAGCATGAACACGGGCTCCCATATTGTGGGATGCGATTTCAGGTCTGTTGCTCACCTACTTCTTGTTAAACGAAATCCGGCCATTTCTGTCTTTGACCCATTTTTTTCTCTTTTCTTGTGAATTTAGTTACGCTTTCTTGCAAAGATAAAAATGGCAAACATTTCAAATGTGGTAGCGACAACATGAAGAAAAAAATTAAGAATTTCTGTTCTCCAGACTACCCTTTACAGACAGTACTGTTACCGAGACCTGCTGAAGGGTATTTAAGGTTAGTGAGGACACCTGTCATGTGACCAAAAACAGCTAAAAATGCAAAAAACAAGTGCAAATGTCACAAATACCTTGAAACTTGTGTTGAATAGTTTAATTTAATAAATCTTAATCAAAATGAATTAATTCTAATACAAATAAAACAACCATTCCTTCATAAATAAAATTTTCAAATAAAACAAGGGAGATAATCCGCTTGAAAAATGACCAAAAAATTACAAAGATTTGTATAGTAGAGAGAAAAGTAAGCTGGTGACCCCCAGTTTTTATTGTTTTATTTCAAAATATATTGTATTTCATTGATTTTTATCAAATAAAAACAAAATTTAAATTCGTGGATTTTTTCTGCGACAAGATTTTATGCTAATTATTTGGCATTTACTATATAATCTATAGTAATTTGGGACAACTCTGAGCTTAAATTTTGGAAAAACAAGCCTGGAAAGGGGGTCCAATTTTTTTACACAAGATAAAGTATATACCTAATACTAATATATCAAAAAATTGGACATTTTAAATTCGGCATTATTTTTGGGGTCAGGTGTCCTCACTAACCTTAAACATGCAAAGAACGTGAATTTTTTTCCGAAATGGTTGCCCACTATGGTTTGCGGTATGCTAGGTCTGCCCAATTCGACCACATGATTGCACATATTACAGACGCTTTGTTGGCGGAGCGGCCTGAGCAGATGTCAGGTTTCTGAACGCTCTTTTAGTGGATTTTTACCGATAAGCTTAGCTAAGGGGCCTATTCGTCAACCAGTCCACGAACGGGTTAGTTGTTAAAAGGCGAAGAACATAAAGATGATAACATGAAATAAAAGATAAAGCTTATCCTCTTAAATTTAGACAGATGTTTATATTGTTTTAATTTATGTACACTACTAATCATACACAAAAATATATTTTCAGATAATGGTAAGGTCACTTCACAAGAATTTGAGAACACCAAATCTATTCTGCTGATCGACCAGGACGATTGTACAACTTAACAAGTACCAAATGACAAAGAAGGTAAAGAACCCATATTCAAACGAAGCAGAGGTGCAAATGGGGCATCCGAATGTCAGGGTCCGAATGTGAGAGACAAAACAAGTAAACACAAACAACGACAGGACGAAGAAACAGACAAGATAGGAAACACAGAAACACAAAAACTTCTAAAGTTCAATTAGTAACGCGAACTCTAGTCGTTACGAGAGTGAACTCGGGTGCAAATTGAAATATATATATATAAGAGGCGATAATATAAAAAGTTCTATACGTATCTTGCAAATGCATTGGAAATGACTTGTAAGCTGTATGGAAAAGTTCCCTGTTGGTGTATTTATGCCTATTTACGGTTAAAAAAGCGACTTTATGGCCGGAGGAGTGTATCCTGTTGTTGAAATATTTTGAATAGAAAATTTTATACGTTACTTGTCTCATTATTTTCCGGATTTCACGGAGTGAAAAATCCATGTTACATAAAATGATGAATGGTGGGCGGGAAGAAATTGTCGCAAGTTTTCTCAGCAACTACTTACTGCAGCCACTTGATATATATTAAACAGCATCAGGGTGGGGTCCCATAACGTTGGATTCGATTTCAGATCAGTGGCTTACCTACTCCCTGTATAACGAAATCCAGTCATCTTTTACTTTGACATTTTTTTGATGGTTTTAAATCATTTATATGTTTTGGAAGCGTATTGTCCCGTGCGGGGCCCGGGAGGCGAATAGGCCCGCAGCAGCGCTAAGCTTTTCGGTAAAAGTCCACTAAAGAGCGCTGAAAAACCTAACATCGGGGTCAGGCCGCTTTGCCCACAAAGCGACTGGGATGTGTGCCCCAGGAGGTTGAATGGGGCAGCCCTGACATCGAGAGATGCGGGGTCGTCAGGCGATAATGCAGAAAACCTGACTGCAAACCATAGTGGTGCACCGTGTTGGGAAAAATGTCACGTTCCTCGCACGTTAAAGAACCCTGCTGCAGGTCTCGGTAACAGTAGGACCCGTAGGATCCCCATGCAGGAGGCAAAATTTTCCGTCCCTACCCATCATTCCTTTTTCCAGTTGCAGTCATAACTCTCCTACCCGATTGGCCTTGTGTCCCTATTTCCTCCACTTCATCATCATTTCATGTTCATTGTATCACCATTTACATGTTCATCTCCCGGATATAGCCGAAATCGTGCTGCTTGGGAGTAAAGCAATAACTAACTAACTCACTAACTGGAAGCGTATTTTGCATTTTAAATTGAGTCTGATAATAATAAGTTTTAAATTCTTTTAAAATGGAAATGAGGTAATACGTATTTTTTTAATTCTTGCAGTTAATGAATAAAACACCGAATTATTTTTTGTTTTGTTTTCCAGACGGATTGGTGAAGATTTATTTCCCGAGGAAATTTTTATGTAGTAAAGAAATGCTCTAGCTTTCTCTCTTAAATTTTATTGACTATTTGATTAAACATTCTTTGCATATATATTATATATGGTACAAATATTTTCCTTACTCTTGTGTGCAAAACAAAGTCTGTAATAAACGAGTAGAAGTTACCTATGCTACAGGGATTGTGACTTTGTATTTAAGGATTGCGTGTAAGCCCTGAAAAAAATGGATTTCAATTCATGAATTGTTTGGAATACATGTTTACCCTAAAATTTCTAGGGATAACAAGTAATATCAGTTTTTTTTTATTCATTGAAAGGAAAATCTATTATAATACAAATGACAACATTTTTGTTCTGTCGCAGAAGGTTTGACACTCCATAATTACACCATATAATCCTAAAATGGTGTGTGTATATATGTGTGTGCCTTTTTCGACGAACTTGGGTGGTCGGTTTAAACAATTCAAAGTCGCTGAGGACGTTCTGTTCATCATACTGAACAATTGCCCTGTCAACAATCCTATCAAGTTTCAAATCATTCTCATGTACGTTTTCTGAAAAAAGCTTGCATGAGTAAAACTTAATCACCCCCGACATGTCGTCCCGGGGGCATAAAAAAGGCTAGGAGAAATAAAATTGGTAAAAAGGGCTACACGATTCAATAATATCTAATAGACATTATTGTAAACGCAGATTTTGATGTCTTTGGAAGAGGCAAAGAGGCACCAATGGGGTGTCAAAGATCCTAAAGGGCAACGACGAAACCGGTATACACGAACAAGAACAGCACGAAAAAACACAAAATCAACCGAACGGTAATCAACAATGTGAACTCATGTGCTCCGGAAGAAAAAGCGGTTCCTGCCTGATATAGCACACCCGTTGTGTTGCTAAATTCCAATTCAGTGTGTCAAACCCTGTAAAGGAAGACATAGCAAATTTCTACGACAAACCAAGATCTGCACTCATTTAACTCTGCTTCTTTCTGTTCTTTTATAGGCATCTTTCACCAATTAGGTTAGATTTATTCAAAATACAAATGACAACAAAGTTCAAGACAATTAATTTTGCTACGCCTGACGCGCGTTTCGTCTATTCAAGACTCATCAGATGCGCTCTACCAAAAATATTGAAAATGCCAAACTCTGTATTAATATGAAGAATATAGAACAGTATAACCAAAAATACCAAACTGGGGAACCAAATTATTACTAAGATATTCAACCTTTGTCTAGGGTAGGAAGAACCTTAGGGTTTAGACAATTTTGAAATTTAGACGGATAATTTAAAGCTTTGATGTATTATCCAACTCAAAAGTGTTGGTGCCGGAGCGGGCTAACCTCGGGGAATTAAAACTCCACCAGCAGTGCTAACCTTCACGTGTGTTCGAAAAACAAAAGACAACAAAGTTCCAGAACATAAATTTTGCTACGCCTGACGCGCGTTTCGTCTATTCAAGACTAACAGAGGCGATCTACCAAAAATATTGAAAATGCCAAACACTGTATCAATATGAAGAGCATAGAACAGTATAACCAAAAATACCAAACTGGGGAACCAAATTATTACTAAGATATTCAACCTATGTCTGGGGTAGGAAGAACCTTTGGGTTTAGACAATTTTGAAATCTAGACGGATAATTTAAAGCTTTGATGTATTCTCCAACTCAAAAGTTTTGGTGCCGGAGCGGGCTAACCTCGAAGAATGTAAACTCCACCAGCAGTGCAAAGTTAATTCCTTGGGGCGAGTGAGTGAGTTTCTGTTTTACGCCCATGCAACGCTGTATAAGTTATTTACAGATTATGAACATGAACAGGATTATAAAATGAACATTAAATGATGATGACAAATGATTTATGGGGGTAGGGTGGAAAACAAAGGACCGGCAAATTTTGAGGGACCACAGGAAAAGGGGGGAGGTGGGTAGGGACGGAAAATTTAGCCTATGTGGTGCACTACCTGGCAGTCCACAAAGGGGTCTTTTACGTGCATGAAGCGTGGCACTCACCACACACGTTGGCTCACTATGGTCGGCGGTCAGGGTTTCCGTATTATAGACCTGACAACCCCCGCGGACGAGGGCCATCTTATTCAGCCACATAGGGTACACACTTGGTCGCTCTGTGGGCTGAGCACTGACCCAACGTTAGTCGCCTCTTACGACAAGCTAGACTCTGCTGCGGGCCTATTTGCCACCCGGGCCCTCAACTTGGATTTAGACACCTCTGATGATTTGGGCACCTCGGATGTTAGCTACAATAATGAAGCTCCTTTTGACGTATTTGATTCGCCGAATCAAAGTCGTGAAAAGGAGCTTCATTATTATCAAAGATGTCAAAAGGAGCTTCATTATTGTAGCTAATCATCAATATCTTCTACACATATTGATAAGTGAACATCAATAACATCTGCCTCTATGATTTTTCTTGATCGGATCATGATACTTGCTTCCTCCTACAATATTAAGTACAACTGTAACTGCATTATTATTCCAGGGTTATCAATTTTTGCATTTTTCCAAAATCTAGGGTAAATAGTTGCTGAGTAAACTTCTGTAAAAAATATCATCTAAGTATGTAAACTGGCTGAAAATGTAGGACAGACTTAAAATGTTATTCCAGTATATTGCACCATATACTGAATTAGCCTACAATATTTCAAGAGTTTTAATATGTAAATACCTGCTGAGAAAACTGACCAAAAAAAAATCAGTCCATAATTGATGAAAAATTTCCAGTCTGTAATAGATATACTGATGTATACAGCCTACCAAATATTAAGTAAATAAGTAGTCGGACTAAAGAAAGGATACCAAAAAAACGAAATTCACTGTGAAATCCCAAGGTTACAAAAGTCGAACGACAGATGGGTGCTCCGGAAGAGTGAACGATGTCTGCCACTTTATATAATCACCCGCCGCGCTGACCATGGTAAATTCTAATTCGGGTAGAGACAATTGCTCTATATGGTCATGGAAAGATATCAAATTTCATTTAAGAAATCGAAATACCGTACTAATCAACCAACTGCTGATGACGACAGTGAAAACTTCAATCTGTTATCAACGAATCTTTGACGGAGTAAGTTGTCAGATGACATCAGACTTTTAAAAAGGCTTGGAAAAGTAAACCATACTTTTTCTCCGAACGAAACTTGAAGGGAAGATGGCATGATATCCAATAAAGTTTGTAATGATGCTCTAAGGACGCGTTGCCTAACCGCTTAACATGGGTAGCTTTGCAAGACTTTTACTCTTTGCTTTTGCCAATCGTGTTCTGAGCTGATTCAAGTTCTCGTCAGCACATTTGTTCTTACGTTTTTATAAATACAACATCAGCAACATTCTTCTTCCAACTGTAATTGATTTACCATCATTACACTCTGAATTTAATTTTCAAAATTAGTTTCTAAATTACATTCTTAAAAGAATCAAGAACACTTTTCGTACCTTTACAAAATAGAGAGGACTCCTAACACGTAATAGCATGAACAGCAGGAATAGATGTATAAGGTTGGAGACTGCTTCAATCCCGTGCACATCAATGTTACAGTGTACGTCTCATATTTTTTTTGGAGGAAAACTGTTCCTGTTTGAAACCAAAATTCGAGGTTGTTCTGCAACATTGGAATATAGTGAACGATCAAAACAACCCATTGGTATCTGGCTACTTGATGATAATTCTCCCTCTCAATCCAGAGTGACCAAAACTTTTATCTGCATCAAGAACATGCAACAACATTCTTGTGTCAGCTTCTTCGTGTGTTTTGTAAAGATCAAGAATGTTATATATTCCGTCTATATTGATTTTTGTAGTTGCTATCTGACCCTGCTCCGGCAATGTATATTATTTTGTTAGAAGCTTAAGTGATATCAAATGTATCATGGTATTTAATGATAGCTCATCTACATATTTCGCCCACAATAATCTAACATGTTTTGAAGGCTCGTGTCTGTCCCGATCGCCTGTATCTTTCGACTGACTTGATCGACAACTGTTGGTGATTACGATCAGAAACATCAATGAGAAATCTTATATTTGACAGACAAAGGACTTATGAGTTTAAAAACTCCAAAGCCAAATCGCTTAATCTATACTATTAAAATAACTAAGCGTTTTTTTCAGCCGGGTTGCAGCCTAAACAACAAATGCTACGACCAGGCTTCATATATCATAAACAGGGGATGGTCGTGCACTTTAAAAATTTCATTAGCGCATGTGCAATTATGTCTGCAATTTGCTAATTGACCTAATTAATTAATCCGGAAAACCTATAGCCGTCATCGTCCCTGAATTAGACACCGTTTTTAGAATGATGGAAATTATTTCCCCTGTTTTCTGACAATTACAAATAAAATCCCAAAAAAACCTTTCCATTAATTTTTCTAAATATTTAAAGATTTTATGTTATAGGTTTTATTGGTAAGTTTACTATAAAAATGTATGCAAAAAATGTTTTATCGTTAAAAATTGCAGCGTGATAGAAAAATAAAAACCCTCCTCGTGGTGGAAGACGGGCCCTGTCTCCAGGGCGTATGTACCTGGAACAGCTAACACTGGCGGTGGTGTGTCATGGGCTGGACGACCCATGGCACATAGCGAGCCTATACCTGTTTAGGTATTAAAGTCGACGCAGAGGGGCTTTCCCCTAGTCGCGACTATAAATACCCATCAGGAATAACTGATGTCTTCCAGAATTCTGACCAGTACCTCCCCGTGAACAAAATGTCAAGACTGAGTACACAACCGTTAAAAGAAAAAAGAAGAAAGATCACTGGTATTAGGACACCATGCCCAATGTTTAGTTTGAAAACGAACATTGTGTTGTAGAGAACACCACATTTTAATTAAGAGTTCAATTTTTTCTTGACTAAAAGTTTATTTTTTCATTATTATTAGTATCAAAAACATTGATTTAAATAGCCCATTCGGCAATGAGTAATGTCTATAAAATAACTGCCTCACGTGCACGGGTTTTAAAATAGCGGTAATCGAGTTTTAGCTGTTTAACCCTTACCGTCACATGTACATCAGATGTTGACAAGGCCCAAATAAGCAGAAATATCATATTTTGGTAAGTAATATCTTCTTAATTATGCTTGTAAACATATATAAAGAATAAGAATAACACTACATAATATTCACATACTAACAGAGATGATTGAGAATTGTTTTATCAAAACACCTAAAATTGATCGGGTGTTGTCTGGAACACCATATACAGATTGAGAAGTTGATTATAGTCCTCAAAGCTATATGCTATCTTCCTATTTGTCTATTACAAAACCTATCATTATTATCACAGTAATTGATCAGTGAAGAATGACAGTTATGAAAATGATAAATAAAAATGTACAATAATGCAGCTGCATACAACTGTACAACTACTGTAACTCTCATTTGCATTATTCGACAACATGAATGAAATGTTGAACAAAAAAGTACAAAAAAAGTATAAGCATCAAAATGAACAAATCTAATAATAATTTGTTTACAATATGCAACCTCTTAACACACAAGATGTAAGCTATTGTAGCAATAATCAAGCAAAAAAATAATTTCATAGGTCCTTAGATGTTGCTTCCATTGCTGTCAGTTGATTTACACATTTTAAGAAAGGGTATGGAGTAAATGAACAAGAGACCACAACACACATGTTAACTCCAACAGCAAATATCTTTTATGAACTGTATTGTCATTTCGGAAAATTATCCCCCATCAGCAGCACTAGAACCCAAAACAAAGGAAATCCACAATTCAAAATAAGTTCAAAATGCAGTAAGCCAAACAAAATTCAAATATATATAGCTAATGACAAAATTACGATGAAGGGAGTTTAACCTTAGGTTTTAGAATTTACATACATTTATAAAGTGGTTAAAAACAAAGTGTACACATGATAAGTAATCTCATGTACAAGTACACCATATCTAAAATATAAAGGACATAAATGATTTACACGACCTACTTTGATATTGCCTTTGTATACGTATTTTTCATTACCCCCCCCTAAAAAATACAACAACAAAGGTAAAACATACAAACAAAAACCACAAAACACTATGACTCACCTCACAAGTGCATCAACAATTAAATAAGTTTTCTTTATTGCATTAAATCGATCTAAGAAATATACAATCAGTTTTCGAAAGCAAATCTGTTATCTTTATTTTCAGGATCATGTCTACCAACGCTAACTGTAAAACATGCGAAGCAACCGTGGCAAAAAAGAGTTTATGGTAGTCTGAAAAAACATACATGAGGGGGGTAGGAGGGGTCTGATCCCGGAATTCCGAACTAATTTTTACAAAATCCCGACTTAAAAATGAGAAAATCCCGAATCCCGGTAGAGTTGACATAATTTTATCCCGGAATCCTGAACTTAAATTGTCAAAATCCCGGAATTCCGAGCTTAAATACGGCCAATCCCGGAGTCCCGAAAAAAGTCCTACCCCCCCCCCCCCGTCATATATGCAAAACAACAGATGCACCAAATAACACCTGTAGATTCTGCAAGAAGACATTTAACAAAAAAAACAGTATCTTAAGCAGCACCTGTTAAAGCACGCAGAACCTAACCATCAGTGCCACATATGTGGCAAACATTTTACATGGCGTACGTCATTACGAAAACAATTTCTGATGCAATTGTTTTCATTCTATAGGCAAAAAACCATGACGAAAACGCTATCTTTCCCTTTTAAAGGGCCTTAAGTCTTATAAGGGGTCATCTGACATATTCGACCCAATGGAGACTTTTTTAGAGGCAAATGACTTGAGGATTATTCAAGCAATAGCTTTTCTCTATCTGCAAAAGCTTTTCTCTATCTGCAAAAGCTTTCATTCTATAGAACAAAAAACATGATATTTTTTACCTTTAATGGGCCAAACCCGCTATTAGGGGTCATCTGACAGCTTGAAGCCGTCGACCCTATGAAGACTTTTGTAGAGCTTTTGATGCTGAAGAAGAAAGGTTGCATAAATTTTCTCATTCTTTTATACCTTTTGATTTAAAAACAGCCAAAAAAAAAGTCGGACCCCTTGTTCTATTTAAGCAATGGCTGCCATGGTTTTTTTTTGTCGGATAATATCAAAACACATCTTTTGGGCAAGACACCCTTAGAATGAATCTTACCAAGTTTCATAAAATTGTGTTTAGTAGAAGAGGAAAACTTTTTTTGAATAATTGTTAACAGAGGACAGACGACAGCGACGGCGGACGAAAGTGATGACAATCGCTCACATGGACGTTCGGTCCATGTGAGCTGACAAACCTGCTATTTTGACCAATATCTTTATCTTTAAAGGACCATAACCCCTTTAAGGGGTCAAATGACAACTTAGACCCAATAAATAGAAAATAATGAGATGTGGAATAAGTGTACGCGACACAGCCCACAATCAAGCGGCAATTCAGAACAAGAGTTAACACTAAAGTATGTCTCGCCTGCCGGCACCATCAGAAACAATTATTCTTTCTTACTTCCACTATATTTTGAATTTACATGGATTTCAGTTTCTGAGATCAAAAGATGTTTATAGAACTTAAACATTGCAAATATATGCAATAAAAACAACGTATAATTGAAACTGGATGCAGTTTCGAATGTCTCCCAAACGAAGTCCCTTTCATCTCATGTGAAAAATTTGGACAGGGTGTTCCCTAAAATACAAGTTTTACAGAAATCCCAGGGTAAACAAACTCATGGAAATGCCTTTAAATGCATTTTCAGAACCTCATGGAAAAAAATTGGGCATGGGTTTCCCTATTAACACAAGTTATTTAACTCTCTAACATAAAATGATTTGACTAATCATAAGGAGTAATAATTTCTATGGTTATAGGGTGCGGATCTCAATGGTTTTCAGAAAATTTAGTATTTTATCATTTAAGGGGGTGGGGCATGACCCCCCTCAAACCCGCCTTTGATACCAAATGGTTTGTCTTATCATGAGGAGTAATAATATATATGGTTATAGGGTGGGGATCTCAATAGTTTTCAGAATATTTAGTATTTCATCATTTTAGGGGGTGGGGCATGACCCCCCTATGATACCATATGATTGGTCTTTTCATAAGGAGTAATACAATATGGTTATAGGGTGGGGATCTCAATGGTTTTCAGAATATTTAGCATTTTATCATTTGAGGGGGGTGGGGCATGACCCCGTCTAACCACCCTATGGTACCATGATTTGCCTTATCATAAGGAGTATTAATTTATATGGTTATAGGGTGGGGATCTCGATGATTTTCAGAATATTTAGTATTTTATCATTTGAGGGGGTGGGGCATGACCCCCCTCACACCCCCTACAATACCATATGATTGGTCTTATCATAAGGAGTAATAATATATATGGTTATAGGGTGGGGATCTCAATGGTTTTCAGAATATTTAGTATTTTATCATTTGAGGGGGTGGGGCATGACCCCCCTCACACCCCTTACAATACCATATGATTGGTCTTATCATAAGGAGTAATAATATATATGGTTATAGGGTGGGGATCTCAACGGTTTTCAGAATATTTAGTATTTTATCATTTGAGGGGGTGGGGCATGACCCCCCCTCAGACCCCCCTACAATACCATATGATTGGTCTTATCATAAGGAGTAATAATATATATGGTTATAGGGTGGGGATCTCAATGGTTTTCAGAATATTTAGTATTTTATCATTTAAGGGGGTGGGGCATGACCCCCCTTGTGGACCCAAATGGTTTGTTTTATCATAAGGAGTAATAATATATATGGTTATAGGATGGGGCTCTCAATGGTTTTCAAAACATTAAGTGTTTTGTTATTTGAAGGGGTGGGGCATGACCCCCCCCTCAGACCCCCCCTACGATTCCATATGATTGGTCTTATCATAAGGAGTAATAATATATATGGTTATAGGGTGGGGATCTCAATAGTTTTCAGAATATTTAGTATTTCATCATTTTAGGGGGTGGGGCATGACCCCCCTATGATACCATATGATTGGTCTTTTCATAAGGAGTAATACAATATGGTTATAGGGTGGGGATCTCAATGGTTTTCAGAATATTTAGCATTTTATCATTTGAGGGGGGTGGGGCATGACCCCCTCTAACCACCCTATGGTACCATGATTTGCCTTATCATAAGGAGTATTAATTTATATGGTTATAGGGTGGGGATCTCGATGATTTTCAGAATATTTAGTATTTTATCATTTGAGGGGGTGGGGCATGACCCCCCTCACACCCCCTACAATACCATATGATTGGTCTTATCATAAGGAGTAATAATATATATGGTTATAGGGTGGGGATCTCAATGGTTTTCAGAATATTTAGTATTTTATCATTTGAGGGGGTGGGGCATGACCCCCCTCACACCCCCTACAATACCATATGATTGGTCTTATCATAAGGAGTAATAATATATATGGTTATAGGGTGGGGATCTCAACGGTTTTCAGAATATTTAGTATTTTATCATTTGAGGGGGTGGGGCATGACCCCCCCTCAGACCCCCCTACAATACCATATGATTGGTCTTATCATAAGGAGTAATAATATATATGGTTATAGGGTGGGGATCTCAATGGTTTTCAGAATATTTAGTATTTTATCATTTAAGGGGGTGGGGCATGACCCCCCTTGTGGACCCAAATGGTTTGTTTTATCATAAGGAGTAATAATATATATGGTTATAGGATGGGGCTCTCAATGGTTTTCAAAACATTAAGTGTTTTGTTATTTGAAGGGGTGGGGCATGACCCCCCCCCCCCCTCAGACCCCCCCTACGATTCCATATGATTGGTCTTATCATAAGGAGTAATAATATATATGGTTATAGGGTGGGGATCTCAATGGTTTTCAGAATATTTAGTATCATATCATTTGAGGGGGTGGGGCATGAACCCCCTCAGACCCCCCCCCTTGTGGACCCAAATGGTTTGTTTTATCATAAGGAGTAATAATATATATAATATATATGGTTATAGGGTGGGGCTCTCAATGGTTTTCTAAATATTAAGTGTTTTGTTATTTGAAAGGGTGGGGCATCATTTCAGGGGGTGGGGCATGACCCCCCCCCACTTAAGACAACGAAACGGAGGGTTTACCATAATACCTTGCCACTACGTTTACTTAGATATCCAAGTTAAGTGAGTATTTCAAAGTTAAGATCGCATATTAAGTTATATCACTTTTCCCATAGACTTCTATAGTAAAATTTTGCAACCCCACCCCCTTTTGAGACCCCCAAAACCCATGTTCCCTTCAAAATATTGAAAAAGTCACTCAACCAGAAAATCAAGGTCAAGGTCAAAAGATGGGGATGCAACTGTGCTAAGCTACTACTGGGACATATGTATACCAAGTTTCATCAACCTAGGACCTATAGTTCTTGAGATATGGAGGTGCTCACAAAACTTTTCCATTGCTATTATATGTATTGAAAATTGTCAAAGTCACTCAACCGAAAAATCAAGGTCAAGGTCAAAATACTGGGGCATATGTATACCAAGTTTCATCAACCTAGGACCTATAGTTCTTGGGATATGGAGGTGCTCACAAAACTTTTCCATTGCTATTATATGTATTGAAAATTGTCAAAGTCACTCAACCGGAAAATCAAGGTCAAGGTCAAAAGATGGGGATGCAACTGTGCTAAGCAACTACTGGGGCATATGCATACCAAGTTTCATCAACCTAAGACCTATAGTACTTGAGATATGGAGGTGCTCATAAAACTTTTCCAAAAAGTTAACGCCGCCGTCGCCGCCGGTAAAGTAACACCTATGTCCCGCTCTGCTTCGCAGGCGAGACAAAAACCACAATGGACAACCGTCAGCAGCCTTCAACGAGGTCATTTGGCACTGCTCGCGGTTCTGCAATTGGCCCATGGTCTAGATAAAACTAGGAAAAACTGTTTTAGCGCACTAAAACGGATGTCTCCCCTTCCTAAATCTGCCAAAATAGCATAGTCAGAAGTCAAAGTCACAATGACACACATTGTACAAAAAATTGCTTAATAATGATGGATCTACATTCTTAAGCCCTATGTCAAAGGATAAATGAGTAATGGTCTTGAAGGTTTTGCATGTAAAATTAGCAGGTATTTGACCTCGAAGTCACAGGTCGAGGTCATTAAGGTTGGCAACACATTGTTTATATGATGACACACCATTATGTTAATAGAATAATAAATTAGCATTTATTTGATCTTGAGATCAAAGGTCAAGCTTATATGAAGGCCATTCTGGTCCGCAACACATCGTCTCATGATGATACATCCACATGCAAAATATCAAAGCCCGATGTCAAAGGATAAAATGTTATTACCAGGACCCACTTTGCAGGTATAATTATCATTAATTTGACCTTGAGGTCAAAGGTAAAGGTCATATAAAGGTCATTCTGCCACACAACACATCTTCTCAGGGTGATACATCTACATGTCAAATATTAAAGCCCTATGTCAAAGAACAAAAAAGTTATGACCAAGACATGTTTTACGTGAAAAAATTAGCATTAATTTGATCTTGAGGTCAAAGGTCAAGGTCATATGAAGATCATTCTTGTACACGACACATTGTCTCATGGTGCTACATCCACATGTCAAATATTCAAGCCATATGTCAAAAAAACAAAAAAGTTATGACCCTGACTTACTTTGAATGTAATATTAGCACTAATTTGACATTGAGGTCAAAGGTTAGGTCATATGAAGGTCATTCTGGTATGCAAAACATCTCCTCATGATGATACATCTACATGTCAAATATCAAAGCCCAATGTCAAAGAACAAAAAAATTATGGCCCTGACATACTTTGGATATAAAATTAGCATCGAATTGACCTTCATGTCAAAAATCAAGGTCATTTTGGTACAGGACACATTGTCTCATGGAGATACATCCACATGTCAAATATCAAAGCCCTATGTCAAAGAACAAAAAAGTTATGACCCTGACTAATTTTGCATGTTAAATAAGCATTAATTTGACCTTTAAGTCAAAGGTCAAGGTCATATGAAGGTCTTTCTGGTAAGTGGCACATTGTCTCATGCTGATGCATCTATATGCTAAATATCAAAGCCCTATGTCAAAGGATAACAAAGTTATGACCAAGACACACTTTGCATGTAAAATAAGCATTAATTTGACCTTGAGATCAAAGGTCAAGGTCATATGAAGGTCATTCTGATACGCGACACATCGTCTCATGGTGATACATCTACATGCCAAATATCAAAGCCCTATCTCAATGGATAAAAAAGTTATGGCCCGGACACGCTTTGTATGAGAAGAAGAAGAAGAAGAAGAAGAACTGACACAAAAACAATATGTCTCCCCCTTCTGGGAAGGGGAGACATAATTCAAATCCAGTCCTGAAATAGTCACAGATAGACCCCCTTCTTAAACAAGGAACATAATACATCAAAACGACAAGTACAAATGAAAGATTTGTCAAAGATTCCTGGCTTAGGACAGGCACATATAATATGTGGCGGGGTTAAACTAGTTTTTTGGGCCCAACCTTCCCCCTATCAATTTTCCTAGACAAAGCACAAAAATAAACACAATAAAAATCAAATCGATCAAAGTCCAATTCCACTAGAGAGAACCTAAGACAAAAAACAACAAGAACAAACAAAAGGACGGTAAAGAAACTCTCTATAGAACACTCGTAGTTACTGACAGCTAGCTGAGAATCATCAATCGACTGATGTAAAAAAATCAAACATATCGATTTTAAATCCGACACAACACTTCAAACAATAATGATTTAGTGAAGTGTCATCACATA
Organism: Arcuatula senhousia; assembly: GCA_963971305.1. Classification (NCBI taxonomy): domain Eukaryota; kingdom Metazoa; phylum Mollusca; class Bivalvia; order Mytilida; family Mytilidae; genus Arcuatula; species Arcuatula senhousia. The sequence continues at coordinate 37,201,555 of OZ020308.1, forward strand.
AAATCGACATGCTTGATCGCTATAATGCTTAAAAACTTTTGATTCTGAAGAGCTTAAGATCTTTCTATTTTTTATAAGTGATAGTTGCTGAGTTATAAGCCATTTTAAAGTGATTTAACCCTAGGTTCGTTTTTAGTAACAGCGGTTAATGACATGTTTTTATGGAATCCCTTCAAAATGACGATTTGCTGTTGTCATCATGTCATATAACGTTCCTGCAATTTCTCAGTCAAATTGGTTCAGTAGTGTCAGAGAAGAATACTTTTGAAATGATTACACATGACGGACGATAGACGACGGACAAATAATGATGACAAAAGGAGCGATTAATGATAAAAGTTAATGCATTACTTTCATTTTTTTTTTAATTTCATACAGTTCTATGGTTATAAGCTTACATGTACAAATAAATAAACTTTATTACATGAAGTTCATTTTAATACTTTGTGAAGTGTTCTTGGTGAAAATCGATTTTTAAAAAATTGATTCCCTTAAAAAGAATTTTTTTGTGAAAGTACAATCATGCTCCACTTAGGTCATATCTGTATTTTGTAATTTCAACATTATGCAATGTTACATATTGTAATAAAAAAGGCTTTCTGAAAAATTGCAAAACAATACATAGTCCCATACCGGTCCTATATTTCTACATTCAAAGGGCCTTAACACCAGTAAATTACAACGTTCAGAACGAAGCATCAGCTTAAGATCTACATTTCATTATGGTAGACTAAAAAACCTAATTCATTATCTACAAGCGTTTAGGACTAAAGTGTGGGAAACTAACATTTCATTGAACTTTCAAAGTTCAAAAGACCATCACTCCTGTAAAAATTTGCAGACTAGAACGAAACGTGAACTTTATCTGTAACCCCTAATGGTAAATTCTAATATCAAAAATCAATTCATTATTTACAAGCGTATAAAAAAGTGTGGAAAACTGAGGCCCGACGGACAGAGGGACGGATGGCATTCAAACCTATAGTCTTCTTCTGCTTTTGTCGGTAGGGGCTTATAGATAAAAGTTAGAAATACTTATTGTTGTTAATATCAAGTAAAACTGTTGTATTCCAGTCACATTTAGGTTTAAAATCATTTCTTTGCTTTTTGTAACCATTTCGTCTGGATCTTTTTTTTGTTTAAATGTGTTTTCTTTCGTTTAGCTGTCATGTTTTTTTTTCTGAAACAGTTGAATGTTGATCTCAACATTTATAGAAACTTTTTATAAGAAAGAAGCAAAAAAGTACCAATGAAATATCGAATTTTTTAAAGTCCAAATCGACAAACACAAAACCGGAACAGCACGAAGAAACAGCCAAAATAAAACCACAAAACAACTGAACAGCAATCAACAACGCGATCCCAAGTCGTAATATGCTTATACTGATTGTAACAACCACCTCTTCACGAAAATGCCTGTTCTTCATCTACACATTGGCAAATTGTGTGTACCTCATTTTTTCATCAAAAATCAAGTTTTTAGGCAAGGTAAACCTTTTTATAGCACATTTAATAAGGTAACGTATAAAAAATGTGAAAAAAAGAAGAAAACACAACCATAAAATGATAGAAAACCTACGAAATGCAACGTTTGCCCTAAACACATCCCCCTTTTTTCTAGAAAAAAAACGTTAAACGATAAATTGAGTAGACATAATCTAATAAGAATAGCATTGTAATATAGCTTCATCAATAGGCTCCCGAACTGTGCAACTAAAGTATAAATTATCAGTTCATAATAATGATTTTCTTACCTTGCAAAGTTTGAGGCGTCCTAATTTTTGCCATTCGCGACCAACTCGCGATTAAATATCAATTGTACATTAGGTAGGGTGTAGGAAAGTCACTTTGGATCTGCCAAAAAATACATATATTTTTGAAGAGAAAGACGAAGATAGATTTGTACTAGTTCAAAGTAACAGCTTGCAACCATTTCAAGTAGTAGAAAAAGAAAAAAGAAGAAGACCTGTACAAAATGGTGAAAAGAAGTCACGATCACTGGTACGACATCAGGAGTAAAACGAACTTTATATACAGCAAAACAAGAGAAGAAAATGTAGCAACGATAGCTAAAAGAAACTACCTAAAGCTTGATGATGTAAAACCGTCACCAGTGAAATCAGTAACAGAATTTAAAGACTCTTTGTGACACTTAATTTAATAAAGGGCGAGATAAGCCCCTGACCCTAACCCCCTTTCTTTTGTTATGTTTGTAGATTAAAGCCCCCGTACCCGAAATGCCTTAAAAAAAAGTACCTCCCCGTGGTGGAAGAAGGGCCCTGCATCCATCGATAACAAAGGATACTATGGAGCAGCTAACACTGGCAGTGCAGTCAGAGAGGTGGTGACAAAATATTATCTCCCTTGTAAATATTTTGTATGTCTAAACTGATCCGAAAAACACATCATTTTGAATGACGCGGTGAGCTGAAATCACCAACTTAATCTTTTGATTAATAAAAAGTAGGTCATGGTTATTTTCAAGTTCGGGTTCAAGTGAATGGACAAACTATTGTTCTTTTTTCTTAGTTAGGATGTTTTACGCATAGAATAATAATTTGTGACAGAAAAGGAATTTATTATCTCTAAGGAATAACCGGAACTCTATAAAGGTGATAAACATGTTGAATTTAAAAAATAATGGTAAGTGCGACGGGTTACATACTTTGACAGATGACGACCAATCTTATGCTTTTTTTGTTGACAAAATTTTAAGGAAATCGGAGAAAAATGTTTTTTTTGTCACAAGCAAGTCTAAAACGTTGCTAGGCAAATGAAGGGAGACGATTACAGTTTTACAAATCGAACAAACCTCACTTAATAGACCTCCCCCTTCTAAAACGTCATTTTACATTTGCTTATTATCATTTTATTATAAAAACATGCATTATATTAATAAAAAGTAAAATTTTAAACAGTTTCACCAGTAAAGGCCTTATATATTGCAGAATTAAAGAAAAAATATTTTAGGAAGTCGAGTAGACCATTGCTATTTTTAGCTGGGTATGAGATACCCTCAATGTTTATTTATTTTATGAATGAAATTTCTATATTTAGAAAGGGGGATTCACAAATAACTTATGAAAGTAGCACAACTTTGACAATCATTTTTATCAATACCGCTATAGCGACGGGTTCAGGAATTTTTTATCAGAAAGAATGGAGTCTTATCTGTTGTATATATTTTTTTCAGATTTTTAGGAGCATGATGTTTTATTTGTCACAAAGGAAATCAGAACCCATAATATCACTTAACATGAGAAATGTGCTCTTTTCACGCTGCAAATTTAATAAACCAAGGCAAATTCGGTGTTGTTTACTTTCATTTTACATATTTTATATCACAATTTATTTTAAAAGTTGCTCTGATAAACTTTTTAATGCCCATAGTTACTACGTAAACATGCCGAATCAAATTCTACCTTATTTACTGAAGAGCGCATATTCTTTTGTCTCGTTCTGTCCACCTTTCTGACTGAGTGGTGTGTCATGGGCTGGACGACCCATGGCACATAGCGAGTCTTTAGCAGTTTTATTGCTATAGTTGCTGCAGACGGGCATTCCCCTATATTCACGAGTATAAAAACCCATCAGTATAACTGCTAATACGTCGCTGCAGACCTATATCTAGTACCAGTCACGACGTTGAACTCTCCAGTCTGCTATAACTGCCAATAGTCGCTACAGAGGCTAATAGCCTGTAGATACCACTATAAACATCCACCATCAACAAATATAACTAGGTATAATTGTGTTGGGATGCCAACACACAAGTCGCCCAAAATCACCTTGGATAGAGTTTCAATCAAATCAGTGCATCAAAATAAGTCTAGAAATCAAATTTCGTTGAAATCGGACAAAGTTGACGTTTTTAAGGGGGGGCGGGTGTAGTAAAATGGCCGCCATTTTGAAACCGAAAGTCGGATTCCAAATCCGGTCGCAGATTTGAGCTCAGCATACCCGCTTTACTCATATGACAAATTTTCAAGACGATCCGATGAAAATTTCCGCCCACTTTTTCCGATGGCCGCCATTTTGAAACGGCGGCCATCTTGAAAATTTTAAAAGTGCATTACACAACTTTGAGTGACCCACTATCCTATCAAATAAGTGTTATTCAATTTCTTTTAACCGTTTTCTTGTATTAGGGAGGACAAATTCTCGATAAAGAATCAGAGGAATAATAATAATAACTAGAATTGCCATTGCCAGCAATAGCAGATGTCGACCGTTGCCTTATCTTTTACGACATATTTGACACTGTTGGCAGCCATTTATATGATTTTTTAATATTTGACTCCATATTCCCACTCGCCATCCTTCAAACACCCTAAAATATCAAGTTTTGTTAAAATCTGAGAATTTTCAATAATTACGGAAGTGGCGGCCATTTTGAATTTTTTAGAATTTTTGAACTCGCCATCTTTTGAAACTTCTAAATATAAAGTTTCGTTAAAATCTGAGAATGTTCACTTTTTACGGAAAATGGCGGCCATTTTGAATTTTTCGACATTTCTGACCTCGCGTATCAACTCGCCATCCTTCATATTCCTTAAATATAAAGTTTCGTTAAAATCGGAGAATGTTCAATTTTTACTGGAAATGGCGGCCATTTTGAAATTTTTGAAATTTTTGAATCGGTTATCCTTCAAAACTCTTAAAAAAAATTTCGTCAAAATTTTGAAGAAAAAAATTTTTGGAAGTGGCGGCCATTTTGAATTTTTTGAACTTTTTGAACTTGCCATCCTTTGAAACAACTAAATATAAATTTTCGTGGAAATCGGAAAATTTTCCATTTTTACAGGAAGTGGCGGCCATTTTGAATTTTTCGACATTTCTTACCGCGCATGAACTCGCCATCCTTCATATACCTTAAATATAAAGTTTCGTTAAAATCAGATAATGTTCAATTTTTACGGTAAATGGCGGCCATTTTGAATTTTTCGACATTTTTTTCGTCACGCCTCAACTCGCCTTCCTATAATATGGCGTAAAATAATTTTTTGTTTAAATCAGAAAACGCGACTTTTTTAACGTAAAATGGCGGCCATCTTTGAAATGGCAGCCATCTTGGTTGCGAAAATTTCTACCGCAACAGATATCATGATCACGTATCATCATACCAAGTTTGGAACCGCAATATAAAACGGTTCTTTAGTTATGGTATGGACAACAATTGGCGACAATAATAAGAATAATTAAAATTTACGTTTCCCGAAACGTGGGATGTCCCCTCCCGTTCTCATTTAATGTCTGTCCTCTTCAACAGAATTCCGACAATGTGCGGTGAGTCGCCATCACCAATATACCCTGTATACCAAGTTTCGTTAAAATAGGACAATGTTTATATTTGTCTAGATTTTTGGTGGCCATCTTGAAAAAGGCGGCCATTATGGATATTTTAACAATGCGCTGTGAGTCGCCATCACCCATATTCCCTGTATACCAAGTTTGGTTGAAATCGGACAATGTTTACATTTTTCGCCATTTTCGGCGGCCATCTTGAAAATGAAAATGGCGACCAATACGGAAATTCTGACAATGCGCCGTTAGTCGCCATCACCCATATACCCTGTATACCAAGTTTTGTTGAAATCGGACAATGTTTACGTTTTTCGGCCATTTTTCAAAATGGCCGCCACTCGCGAAAATTTTTTTCGCCATAAAGTTTCCAATCATGTTTCTGAATATGTATACCAAGTTTCATTGAATTTCATCACGTGGTTTCCGAGAAAACGAAGGTAATAGTTTTTCGGTTTTTGGCGGCCATCTTTGAAATGGCGGCCATTTTGAAAGCGAAAACCCCAACTAAGGCGAATGACCTTGGGACCTATCACCCCTCCAAGTTTCAGATCGATCCGTCCACCCGTTTCCGAGAAGAAGTCCGGACAAGTTCGTGTATCAGGTTGACGGAAGAAAAAGAAAAAAGAATAATAATAATAATAATAATAATAAGAAAAATAAGAAACGGAGTAAAAACAATATGTCCCCGACGACACTTCGTGGTCGGGGACATAATAAGAATAAGAATAATAATGAAAAAAAATAAACGCGACAATAACAATATGTCTACCGAATAACTGCGTTTCGGTCGACATAATAAGAATAATAATAATAACTAGCGTTGACTGTGTTGGGGATGCCCAACACAAAAATATCTCCCAAACGTATGCATATTGTCACTCTTGCATTTATTTTGACATCGCACCCAAACTCGCTATCATTTGATACCTCTAGATACCAAATTTTGTGGAAATTGTAGTATTTTGACAATTTTCCCATTTTTGGGACCGAAAAATCACATTTTCATGAATAACTCGAAAACCGTAAATATCGCTTCAAAATTTTTTTTCGTATTATTAAAGAACTCCTTTTGCTCTATTAACCTACAAAATTTCAGAACCCTGAGCACCTAGGTAACCGAGATATATCAATGTCCCATATTATGACCTTTTGCTGTTTCCATGAAAACGGCAGCCATTTTGAAAATTCCGAATAGCCTATTACCAACTTTGGGACCCACCTTCCCACCATACACAATTTCATGAAGATCCATCAAGACCTTCTATGAGATGTGGCTCGGACAAGTTCATGTCCGGAAGAAAAAAAAGAATAATAATAAGAAACAGAGTAAAAACAATATATCTCCCAAACATAGTGTATATAATAATAATAAGAAACGGTGCAAAAACAATAAGTCTCCCAAACTTTGTTTTGGGCGACTTAATAACAAATTTGCGAGGCGATTGATTAAAACTGACCCTGCCACTGGACAATTGTTTAGTTACAAAAACCAAGATAACAAGATATAACACCTATAAAGTTTGTCTCGCCTGCCGGCATCATCAGAAACAATTATTCTTTCTTACTTCCACTATACTTTGCAATTATAAGGATTTTTAGTTTCTCATATCAAAAGGTGTTATAGAACTTAAACATATGCTAATATATGCAATAACAATAATCAATCAACCGAAAATCAAGGTCTAGGTAAAAAGATTGGTATACAACTATGCTTGGTGCTACTGGGGCATATGTATACCAAGTTTCATCAACCTAGGACTTATAGTTCTTGGGATATGGAGGTGCTCGCAAAACCTTACCCCTGCTTCTATATATATTGAAAATTATCAGTTACTCAACCGGAAAATCAAGGTCAAGGTCAAAAGATGGGGATGCAACGATGCTCATCTACTACTAGGGCATATGCATACCAAGTTTCATCGACCTACGACCTATAGTTCTTGAAATATGGATGTGCTCCCATAAAACCTGACCCAAAAAAGTTAACGCCGCCGCCGACGGTAAAGTAACACCTATGTCCTTCACGGCTTTGCAGACGAGACAATAAACTAAAAACGTACTTACAGATAAATATACCGTAGAACCTTTAATTTGCGATTAGCACAACCAGGTGAGGTCATACAAATCCAATGCTTTTGTTGTGTTGTCTATTTTTTTAAGCAACGCAACGATTGATTCTTCCGCTAATTTGCGGGTTTTTCCTAGTGTTTTTGATTTTGTACATTTAGCGATTAAATAAGACTCTTAACACCCCCAATCAAGATGGTAGAGCGTTCGTCAAACAATCCTAGAACAGGAACACATGTTGCCTCAGCCTCTGAGTTGTGTGCCTTACATATATCTTTTGCATCAATCCGCCGTCGTGAAAAAGGGAGGTGGGAGTGGGACAGTCACATCTTCTCGGCTATTAGCAAGCACTATAGTTTGACGAAAAACTAGTCCTGGACCTGGGTTGATATGGACCTCTACAATGTTATTAGATTTGCATTAAAGCTTTGTCTTCTGGATCATATCTTCAAATGTCTTGGTTCGACTTATTAAAGCCTAGAAAATACCTGAATTACCTGAAAGCTAAACGCTTTTGACAAAGCGGTCTCACTTTCTCATGTATAGGTAAGTGATGATTCAATTTTTTCCGAGGCATGAACTACTGTTGCAATCTTTGATAAGGCTTTTGGGCGCTCAGAAACATTGAAAAGGTTTGTCATACTGCTTTGAATGTGATTCAGTAAGAATTGAATGTGTTGCTTCGTCTTTTTGTGACATTGTAGTTTAGCTTCATTCATCGAATGTTCAGAGACCAAACGTGTCCTTGCTCTCTCTCTCTTTTTCATTGTGGCACTAAAATCAGCAAGAGCATGACCAGTAGAGGGCGTATCAATGCTGATTTCTGACGAGTAATGTTGACTATTACACCAGATCCTTTCGAATGGGTATCACCGATTGTTAGCGATATTTCAGACTCAACTTTAGACAGTTTCATATTCCTGCCCCTGCTTTTGCACTGCCTACGTAAATGTCACTGCTAAATACTAAATACAAATGACAACAAAGTTCCAGACAATTAGCCTTAACTTGTCCTCGCCGTTTTTGATTACTAATAGAACAACCAAAATACCTCTTGTAACTTGATTATAGGATAACATTTTGGTACATACTCCGCTAGTAACTCATAGAATTAATCATTTATTATTTGTTCAGTTTCAATTATTATGTATCATGAATATGGCTAAAAATTTCAAATTCTACCCAAAACTTACTGCTACTGCTGGGTGCTTTGGTTGGCCTGGGTGTTTTCACTTATCAAAGTTTCTGAAGCGACTCTATCAATTTGTACCAATCTATCTTCAATTGTCGCTCTCTTGTGACCAGCTGAAATAATTGAAATGTAAAAGTTAAAGAAAATCTGCTCATAATGAAACACATTTAAGGATGATCATTACTGTTGTGTATTTAGTGGGTGCTGTACTTGAGAGAGAGTCCCAATTGATATTTTGGGGCCATTGCCTGAATCAGAAAGGAAACATCAAGTACATTTTGGTAATTACCGACTATTTTAGTCACTGGGCTGAAGCATATGCTATGCCGGACCAAGAAGCTGAGATTATCGCCAAAATATTTGTAACCCAGTTAATAAGCCGTTTTGGTGTCCCAAGACATATTCATTCCGACCAGGTTCGTCAATTTGAGTTAAAACAATTCCAGTCACTTTGTCAGATTTTACATATTGACATATCCGAACTACTCCTTTCTACCCCTAAAGTGATGGTATGGTAGAAGGATTTACGGAACAATTGAAGATATTTTGAGTAAATTCGATTCATTACTAGGGATCAAACAGACTGTGATTTACATTTACCTGTTGCCATGATGGCATACCGCAGTTCAGTCCACGAAAGCACAGGCTTCAGTCCTAGCATGTTAATGTTTGGCAGAGAAATTGAATTGCCAGTTGATATGCTATATGGGTTTAGAAAGGAAGGTGAATTCAAAGGGTGTAATCCAGATTATGTCATGAAATTACAACAGAAATTGATTAAAATTCATGAGATTGCTAGGGAGAAAATAATCACTGCTAGAAATAGACAAAAGAAGCAGTTTTGACCATAAAGTCAACCTCACCAGTAGAATGTAAGGACAGGTGTCCTCAACTGCAGTGTTAATGGATTGGCCCTAAGGCTTATGAAATAGTAGCTGTATATACTGATTTAATCTATAAAAAAAGCATCTTGAAAAAAATCGATTATTCATCATGATCGCTTGAAGCTGTTTTGCGATACTTTAAATACTTCTATGTAAACTGTCAAGGGTTCCTGAAAGCAGTAATGAGACCTTGATAATTTGAGGTTTTAAAAATGTATTTTTATACTTAAATAGTTTTGAACATAATTGGTGCAGTATTATAATGGAAACGAGTACAGAGCAATATTATGCATAAAATGTGAATAGGAATTTTAATTACCGATATTTTGTGGCATTCCGACACTTTTCCACGCTGTGCCTCTTTCCTGATTTGTACTGGTTATGAGAAGAAACAGCCTAGGTCCTGTTCATCTAAATAAATGGTCAAATAATGTTAGATACGGATATAGATTAAAAAAAAACATCTCTTTGGTCTACATTTGAGAAGAATATGTACACATGCCAATTATGACGACCCTGAGAAGTTGAAGAGCATATAGGATATATGCATGCGCAGACGTTTACAAATGCAGAATTCCTGGGTCCTGTGTGTGATTACCAGGTCCCGTTTAATGCAAAGAACGGACTCGAGGACACGAGATTAGGAGGCACCAGGATGAGCTGGACCAAGAAGGTGTTCCCGCCTTTGACAGTCCCACAAGTAATCTCCTTTGAAGTTATAAACCCCATCTCAATCCACCTTGACACTTTCTTGCCAGTAGAAGGCCTTACTGAAGAGTAGAATCGTTTGTTTACAAATCCAGTAAAGAGAGTCGGAAGTCCAGTAGTGGAACTGTTAAGTTTATTGTCCCCCGCCGCAACGCGGAGCGGGGACTTGGAAATGCCGGTGTCCGTCCGTGCGTCCGTCACACTTTTTTTCGTAACACTTTTCTTAGTAACTACTCCCGTGCGGGGCCCGGGTGGCGAATAGGCCCGCAGCAGAGCCTAGCTTGTCGTAAGAGGCGACTAAGGGTCTTGGGATTCTGACGTCGGGTCAGTGCTCAGCCCACAGAGCGACCAAGTGTGTACCCTAGGTGGCTGAATAGGGTAGCCCTCGTCCGCGGGGGTTGTCAGGTCTATAATACGGAAGCCCTGACCGCCGACCATAGTGGGCCAACGTGTGTGGAGAGTGCCACGCTTCATGCACGTAAAAGACCCCTTTGTGGACCGCCCAGTAGTGCACCACATAGGCAAAATTTTCCGCCCCTACCCACTTCTCCCCTTTTCCTGTGGTTCTTCAAAATTTACCGGTCCTTTGTTTCCCATCCCACCCCCATATTTCATTTATCATCATCGTTTCATGTTCATTTTATCATCCTTTTCATGTTCATCGCCTGTAAATAACCTATATAGCGTTGCACGGGCGTAAAACACCAACTCACTCACTCACTCACTCTCAGTAACTACTAATCCTAGGGTTCTGAAATTTTGTATGCAGACTCCTATAGGGGTCCCCCAAGGTGTAAGTGATTTTCAGGTCAGTCTGACATCTACTTCCTGTTTAACGACTTAGTCATTTTTTCTCCCATAGGCTCAATGGTAAATTTTTCGTAACACTTTTCTCAGTAACTACTAATCCTACATCCTCGGAAACCCAGGGGTTCTTCTCTCGCTTACTCATTCATCACGTGATGAATGAGTAAGCGAGAGAAGAACCCCTGGGTCTCCGAGGATGCTAATCCTAGGGTTCTGAAATTTTGTATGCAGACTCCTATAGGGGTCCCCTAAGGTGTAAGTGATTTTCAGGTCAGTATACTCCTTCAACAATATAACGTTCAACGGGCGGGGGACCTGGAATCTGTTCTTGTTAAATAAGAAAAAGAGAATAGGAGATACTGGTAATACAGTATCTGGACCTTCTGGTGGGGAAAGCACTTAGTCAAATGATAAGAAGCAGAAGAAAGAAACAAAGAAAGGAAATAAAACAGATAAGGAGATTAGAGAAGTAAGACAGACAGACGCATCCAAGACCCCTTAGAATATTCTTTTCCTTGATACCTGAATTCCCATCATCTTTGAAGCAAGGCCGATGCTGATATGGTGGTCGTGAGCAGGCACCAGGAAATTGAGCATATCAGCAGACTATCAGCAACGGTTGCTTGCTCACCAACAGAAGGGTATGACCCAGACCCCCCTTGGATGGGAGGGGATAGAAACAATGTGGTCATAGAGCAGAAAGAAGAGATGTCCTTTAACCCCCCCCCCCCCCAAAAAAAAAGATAGAGGTTAATGAAAAGGAAGGAGGAGGTAGGATTGGACACATTTAGGCGTTGCGCATGACTATGACTTTTGCAACCCTGTGCTGTCCCCCTTCAAGCTACACCATCGGAGAGGATACATCATCCCGGATGGATCTCTGGGACTAGTAAATAATGAGAAATGCATCCTAACGGATGGCACAATGTACTTGCTGAGCATCACATGGCTTAGGGACCCTAAAGGAAAGACGAACTGCAGAAGTACATTCGACAAAAGAGGAGGTCGTATACAAGCCATTACCAGCAGCAACAGTGGAGACTCTAACAGAGGCAACCCAAGAAGAGAGGGGATTTCAGTGTTATCTGTTGAAGAATCTGTTTAATTTCTTTAAGTGATATTTAAACGTTTGTTGTAACTTTTTATAGGACCGCTAAAAGGATTGCGGACGTATAATGGTATGATGCTGTAGTTGTTGTTGTCGTCGTCTGCGTCGTTGACTGTTAATTTTAAATGTTCCCACAATAACTTTAGTTCCAGTTATCCAATTGCTATGAAATTTGACAAATTTGATTCTCCTTACCATAAAACGATGAATTTGATTAGTTTTGGGGGTCACTCCTTTATTGGTTTAAAAATAAAATAGGGTCCCAAAAGAGGCAAAAAACTCAAATATTTTATTTGTTCCCACTATAACTTTAATTCTGGTTGGCCAAATGTTATGAAATTTGACAATGATATGCCTCACTATATACCATAGATGGTATTAATTTGCGAGTCTCCCTTTTTTCATTCAGATATAAGGGTCCTTAAAAGGGACAAAATAGAGTATTAATAATTGCAACCTCCCCTTTTCTCCATTATGAAATAAGGGGCCTAAAAGGCCAAATTTGAAACTTTTAAACGTTGTCTGATTTAATTTTTTTTCTTCTAATAAATTCATGTCAAGTAATGAATTTACAAATTGAGGAATGATATTTATTTTGTGACACTAGCCTACCCTTTATTGCCATAAATGGTCAAAAGAGCCAAAAATGAAAGGTAGCAGGAAGCCTAGGTTGGGGGCCAAAAGGGGTGATATTTTTATACGACCGCAAAAATTTTGTGGACGTATAATGTTATGATGCTGTCGTCGTTGTCGGCGTCTGTTAACTTTAGTGTAACCACGATACCTTTAGTTCTAGCCATCCGATTGCTATGAAATTCGACAGTGATGTTCCTTACCATAAAAGGATGGATGGGATCGAATTTGAGGGTTCACTTTTTGCGTTTAAAAATCAGGGGCCAAAAGTGCTACTTTTTTGCTTGTTCCCACAATAACATTTCTTGTGGTTAACCAAATGCTGTTGAATTTTACTCTTATGTATTATACCATAATGGGCTGAACGGGATTGATTTTGGGGGTCCCCCTATTTTCATGTAGAATTTAGGAGCCCAAAAGGGCCAAAAATTCAATTTTTTTTGGTTTATAATAACTTTTGCCCTGATTGGCCAATTGCTATGAAATTTGACAATGATATGTCTTACCATTAAAGCACACATGGGATCAATTTTTGGGATACCTCCTTTTTTCGTTTTGAGTGAGTGAGTGAGTGAGTTGGTGTTTTACGCCCGTGCAACGCTATATAGGTTATTTACAGGCGATGAACATGAAAAGGATGATAAAATGAACATGAAATGATGATGATAAATGAAATATGGGGATGGGGTGGGAAACAAAGGACCGGTAAATTTTGAAGAACCACAGGAAAAAGGGGAGAGGTGGGTAGGGGCGGAAAATTTAGCCTATGTGGTGCACTACTGGGCGGTCCACAAAGGGGTCTTTTACGTGCATGAAGCGTGGCACTCTCCACACACGTTGGCCCACTATGGTCGGCGGTCAGGGTTTCCGTATTATAGACCTGACAACCCCCGCGGACGAGGGCTACCCTATTCAGCCACCTAGGGTACACACTTGGTCGCTCTGTGGGCTGAGCACTGACCCGACGTCAGAATCCCAAGACCCAAGGGGACCAAAAAAGGGGCAAAAAATGCAACTTTTTTATTTCTGGTCCGATTTAGAATTTTTTTTGCAGGTTAAGTCTTGTCAGGTAGTGGATACAAAAAAGGGTTAAATTTTGCACTCCCTTTTTTCGTTATAAAATTAGGGGCCAAAATCGAAACTTTTTTATTGTCCAATTTCAAAAATTGTTTTTGCTTATTTTATATTTATGGTTTGATTTTTTTTTTTTTACCCTATTATTTTTTTTTTCATGAGTAGATAACGAAATTGAAAATTCATATTTTTACCCCCTGGGTTTAAAGTCCATCAGAAAATCATGTGTCACTCACTTTTTTCGGTCCACCATGGGCTGCATGTGTCCAGAGCAATTAGACTATCCACATGGTTAGCAAATTTGCTTATTTTACATGACATTGTGTTAAATTGAGCAATTAAACTATCCATATTGGGCCTAAAACGTACAGGGTTCGACATGTTGCGGTCGTATCATGTTGCGCTCGATGAAGCTTTTTATTGTAATTGTATTTATTTCTGTTTGCTTTTAAAAAATAAAAATGAATTCCTTGTGGAATGTGGGTGGAAAGTCAACCAAAGGCTGCATTTGTCAAACAACTTTGTCAGTTTACCATGGGCTGCATGTGTTCAAAGTAATTGACTATCCATATTGGGCCTAAAACCTACAGGGTTCAGCATGTTACGCATGCGGTCGTATCATGCTGCGCTCGGCGAAGCTTTTTATTGTTAAATAGGTGGTATAAATTAATCTTTACTATTATTTTCAATTGTAATTTTTTGTGTCATATTTCAAAACAAGAGGCTGAATCAGTCACCTCATCCTCGGAAACCCAGGGTTTCTTCTCTCGCTTACTCATTCATCAGAAATCGTCCATTCGCAGTTCATTAAAAGACTATGTTTTAAACCTAAACTCATATTACCCTTTTATAATCAAACGTTTCCAGGAATTGTCTGCATTTTTAAGGTATACACATTTAGGAACTTCGTCTTATCCCTCGTACACCTCGTATATATAAAAAAACTTGCTGGAACACATATACAAAAGTCACTATTCAACAAAAGTTTCCGCAATGAACTTATATGTTATGAGTAAGCGAGAGAAGAAACCCTGGGTTTCCGAGGATGCAGTCACCTGGTCTTGATGTCAACCCTATGAAGAACTTTGTATAGCTAAATAAGCAAAACATTTCAGCAAGCTACAGCTTTTCTATTTCAGAAAAAGTTTTCATTCTGTTGGCCAAAAACGTACAAAATGTTATTTTGAAGGCCATCTGACTTTTGTAAAGAGCTTAATGAACAGAACGTCCCGTGCGGGGCCCGGGAGGCGAATAGGCCCGCAGCAGCGCTAAGCTTGTCGGTAAAAGTCCACTAAAGAGCGCTCAGAAACCCGACATCGGGGTCAGGCCGCTTTGCCCACAAAGCGACTGGGATGTGTGCCCCAGGTGGTTGAATGGGGTAGCCCTGCAATCGAGAGATGCGGGGTCGTCAGGCGATAATTCGGAAAACCTGACCGCAAACCATAGTGGTGAACCGTGTTGGGAAAAATGTCACGTTCCTCGCATGTTAAAAAACCCTGCTGCAGGTATCGGTAAGAGTAGGACCCGTAGGATCCCCATGCAGGAGGCTAAATTTCCCGTCCCTACCCATCACTCCTTTTTCCAGTGGCAGTCAAAACTCTCCTACCCGATTGGCCTAGTGTCCTTATTTCCTCCACTTCATCATCATTTCATGTTCATTTATCACCACTTTCATGTTCATCTCCCGGATATAGCCGAAATCGTGATGCCTGGGAGTAAAGCAATAACTAACTAACTAACTAACTAATGAACAGAACAACCTGCGCGGGTTCCGGGTGGCGAACAGGCCCGCAGCAGCGCTAAGCTAGTCGGTTTAAGTCCACTATAGAGCGCTCAGAAACCTGACATCGGGTCAGGCCGCTTTGCCTACAAATTTAAGCGACTAGAATGTGTGCCCCAGGTGGTTGAATGGGGCAGCCCTGAGATCGAGAGATGCGGGGTCGTCAGGCGATAATGCAGAAAACCTGACCGCTAACCATAGTGGTGCACCATGTTGGAACAAATGTCACGTTCCACGCACGTTTAAGAACCCTGCTGCAGGTTTCTGAAGAGTAGGACCCGTAGGATCCCCATGCAGGAGGCTAAATTTCCTGTCCCTACACATCACTTCTTTTTCGAGTGGCAGTCAAAACTCTCCTACCCGATTGGCCTTGTGTCCACATTTCCTCCACTTCATCATCATTTCATGTTCATTGTATCACCACTTTCATGTTCATCTCCCGGATATAGCCGAAATCGTGCTGCTTGGGAGTAAAGCAATAACTAACTAACTACATGGAAACATGTTAATTTAGGTGAGTCAGTGAATGAGTTGGTGTTTTACGCCCGTGCAACGCTATATAGGTTATTTTTAGGCGATGAACATGAAAAGTATGATACAATGAACATGAAATGATGATGATAAATGAAATATGGGGATGGGATGGGATACAAAGGACCGGTAAATTTTGAAGAACCACAGGAAAAGGGGAGAGGTGGGTAGGGGCGAAAAATTTAGCCTATGTGGTGCACTACTTGGCGGTCCTCAAAGGGGTCTTTTACGTGCATGAAGCGTGGCACTCTCCACACACGTTGGCCCACTATGGTCGGCGGTCAGGGTTTCCGTATTTTAGACCTGACAACCCCCGCGGACGAGGGCCACCCTATTCAGCCACCTAGGGTACACACTTGGTCGCTCTGTGGGCTGAGCACTGACCCGACTTCAGAATCCCAAGACCTTTAGTCGCCTTTTACGACAAGCTAGGCTCTGCTGCGGGCCTATTCGCCACCCGGGCCCCGCACGGGACCCTATAAGGGGTAATTTGACAACTTCTATGCTAACAAGACTTTTGTAGAGCTAAATAAGCTGAACATTCAGGCAAACGACACCTTTTACCATCTGCAATAGCTTTCATTCTATAAGCCAAAAACATGAAAAAAACTGTATTTTCAATTTTAAGGGCCTTTATAAGGGATCATCTGACAACTTCGACCAAATGGAGAAATTTGAGGAACCTTTGATGCTAAAGCAGTGAGGTGGCATCAGATTTCATCTACCTCTCATACTTTTTGATCTACAAGCCAAAAACAGTAGTCTGACCCCCTGGTCTATTTTGAGTAACAACGGCTATGTTTTAGACGGATCAAAATTCAAACCAAGGTTTGGTGCAGGACACCCTAAGGATCATTCATACCAAGTTTCTTCAAATCTGTCTAGGAATATCAGAGGAGAAGATTTTTGAAAAATTGTTAACGGACAACAGACGACGACGACGGACGCCAAGCGATGGTTTTATCTCAAATGGACCTTCGGTCAGGTGAGCTACAAATAGATGAGTTACGGATGTAAATTCACTTCACCCGTTAAAATTTTCAAGAAAGGAGGCACAAATACATTTTCAAGATGCTATGACATGTATAGTGTCGAGGAAAAATGCAAGACCATAAATTTGTGAAGTCAAAGTTTGACGGACAAGCCGGACGACGGATGGTGCTAAAGTGAGTCCTATGTCACAACTCATTTGTGACTGACAGGCTGATGGAAGGAGACATGGCATAATTAAACAAGGAATCGGTTCAATTTATTCTTGATATCTTTTTTTTTGAGTGAGTGAGTGAGTTGGTGTTTTACGCCCGTGCAACGCTATATAGGTTATTTACAGGCGATGAACATGAAAAGGATGATAAAATGAACATGAAATGATGATGATAAATGAAATATGGGGATGGGGTGGGAAACAAAGGACCGGTAAATTTTGAAGAACCACAGGAAAAAGGGGAGAGGTGGGTAGGGTCGGAAAATTTAGCCTATGTGGTGCACTACTGGGCGGTCCACAAAGGGGTCTTTTACGTGCATGAAGCGTGGCACTCTCCACACACGTTGGCCCACTATGGTCGGCGGTCAGGGTTTCCGTATTATAGACCTGACAACCCCCGCGGACGAGGGCTACCCTATTCAGCCACCTAGGGTACACACTTGGTCGCTCTGTGGGCTGAGCACCGACCCGACGTCGGAATCCCAAGACCCTTAGTCGCCTCTTACGACAAGCTAGGCTCTGCTGCGGGCCTATTCGCCACCCGGGCCCCGCACGGGATTATCTTTTTTTTTTTTTTTTTTTTTTTTTTTTAAAATTGGAATATCTTTTTTTTTAAAATTGGAATTGTCATTTCCAGGTGTAGCAGGTTGGTTACCTAAGAGACTCCGCATGGACTCCATTTGGAATTGCGCAGTAAATCTGGTCATCATTTTTTTAAAAATTGGAATTGTCATTTCCAGGTGTAGCAGGTCGGTTACCTAAGAGACTCCGCATGGACTCCATTTGGAATCGCGCAGTAAATCTGACAGTGGACACGAACGAAAGTTGGAGGGAGACATCGTGAACGAGTTTTGGAATAAAGAATTTAAAGGTAGTGAGACTTTAGAAAAATTGCACACGGATAAGAAAGAAGCAAAGGTGTACCAAAGGGGTAATCAGTATCATAAAACCGCAAAGACAAAGACAAAACCGGCAGACAAAAAATCATCACAACAAAACAAACCACGTAACAACATAAAACAAGAAGCTTAGAAAAAACAACACACTCATGCATTTATTTTGCCATTTTAGTTATGTTTGAAAGATTTGTTAATAATGAAAACAATTGGTGGGTAACAGAGAGAAAGACAGACCTCAAATCAAACATAGCAACATGAAAACTTATGATTTTGCTGTACATCAAATATTATTGATTGACTGATTATTGATTGTTAGTTGTTTAATGACCTGTTGGCGATATTGCAGCCATCATCGGGATATAAACAGGTTGAAATAATTATGTTAATTATACGTTGATATAAAACAAAGTCAAAAGACAGTAAATAAAACAAACATTATGACTAGAAAATAAATAGATAAAATAATCGTTTGAAATTAACACACTAAAAAATAAAACCATTTACAGCAATAGCAAAAAAAAAGAACTAAACCAAAACGAGCTAAAGATTAATTAATATAGCAACAAAAGGACTTACAAATGGTGATTTTATTTTAAGAATTATAATTTTTGGAGTATTGACCAGTTTCTTTTAAAAATGATAAAATGGCATCGGCTAAGATGCCGCTGAACAAATCGTGCATGGATGCATGGATGCACAGTTGAAATACTTCATACGAATTGGAGCAAGATCAACACATGCAGTCAAGGAGAACATGCCTCAAAGAATACCGCGAGTCACAAGGAATGCACATCGAGACCTCCTTCTCTTGTGCCATCAAGCAGCCATGAGTGACTCTAGAATGACCAATACGGCATCTAGTGATGACCACTTGGTTTCGACGGCATCGGAATGAGGCATGACACTCCCCAAGCTGTGGCTTGAGCTCATGAAGTTTGTTGTGCTCAGCGGAAGCCAAAACTTAAATATTAAGATATTTTATAGAGTATTAGTTACACTTATTTACAGATATTAAAACGCGGATATAAACTGTTAATTTGGATATATATATGCTATATATCGATATTTCAAGGAGTAACCTCTCATCAGTAGCATTTTAATCAAAACATAAATAAAAAAATACATGTACTAGAAATTTTATGGTTAATCGTGTCAGACAAGTCTGACGACCAGGCTTGTGATTACCCTCGGGGACCTCTGGTCCACCAGCAGCGGTTATCGGGCAGTGGTTTCAAAATTACAGATACCTTAATGCGGTATATACATTTCATAATTTTGTTTTCAATCATGCCAACATAATAATAATAATACATGTGAAGGTTGCATATAATCGTGCTAAGGACACCCTCAACTCGACAACCGGAAAACGGGAAGTGGATATCCGACTGGTTTGGAAAGATTAGGCATGTTACAACAATTGTCAATTGGTACTTAAGCTGCATATCGAATTAGATATAAATCCCGTCAGTAGAAGTAGAGGAATTGGTAACAGAAAAAAATTGTTGTGGACAGACAGACAGATAGACAGATGTACAAGGTGATTACATACAGCCTAGCTCATCTGTTACCAGTGGAGTTTTATTATATAAGGTGTTAAACAATTGCATGAATGTATTTTATTGTCAACATTTTATTATTGATCTTGTGTTGTCTGTGTATTGTAAAATCTCTAAAGGAAGCTGGTGGCAATATTACAGTCAGATGACTTGATCTCTAGTCAAGACGCTGGTAGCTATATTTTTGGAGTCTGCATGTTCCAACACAACAGTTTTGGAACGATAACCATAAGTAGCCCTGAAGGAAGATTTGAAACTGTAAATAAGACTATTGCAACCTGAAAAACTAAAACTTTTTATTGTAGTTCCAAGTAGAGAATTCAAAAGCTTTCAAATGTTCAATTTTCAGGGGAAGCCCGAAAATCCTAATACCTTAAGTGATAGGCTTAAGCATCTTTCAAAGAGACTGGACAAGTTAGGAAGATGTTGTCAAGATTAAAGAAAGCAATTATCTTAATGGTCAGGTCTTGATTCGAAATAAATGTCTTATCTATACTGATTGCCTTTATACTTTGTAAAATTTTAATCGAATGTACCTAGGTACAATTTGATTTTATGATAATATATTAGAAAAATCTTGGTTTTTTTTGTTTAATTTGATTTGCAAACTTGGGAACATCGGTTCGTATACAAATAATTAGAAAGAAAAAATATTTCACAACATACCCACTCCCATTTTCTGTGATGCACTTTGTAATGTGATATCAGGCAAGAACTTGGTTGTAACTAAATCCATAGATCTTGTGATCTTTTAATGTTATTTGTAAGCTTTTTTTATTTGCATATTAATATCCAAAGGCGAATTCAAGTTGTGAGAATTTACCTGAATATGAACAAATTTTAGTTGTGCATATAGTAAGGTCATGACCCTGCTACGATCACGTGATTTAAGTGACATTTCATCGAGGTATGAAAGATGATTCAAGTTTTTAATTAACCAATAGAATTACTGCATTTTAACTATATGGACGGTTAATATAATTATTTCAACATAATAATTATAATGCACGTGAAGGTTGCATAAAATCGTGCTTAGAACACCCTCCACTCGACAACCGGAAAACGGGAAGTGGATATCCGACTGGCTTAGGAACATGAGGCATGTCAAAACAATTATCAATTGGTACTTATGCAACATATCAAATTAAATAGCGCGAGTGAATGAGTGAGTTGGTGTTTTACGCCCGTGCAACGCTATATAGGTTATTTACAGGCGATGAACATGAAAAGGGTGATAAAATGAACATGAAACGATGATGATAAATGAAATATGGGGGTGGGATGGGAAACAAACGACCGGTTAATTTTGAAGAACCACAGGAAAAGGGGAGAAGTGGGTAGAGGCGGAAAATTTAGCCTATGTGGTGCACTACTGGGCGGTCCACAAAGGGGTCTTTTACGTGCATGAAGCGTGGCACTCACCACACACGTTGGCCCACTATGGTCGGCGGTCAGGGTTTCCGTATTATAGACCTGACAACCCCCACGGACGAGGGCCACCCTATTCAGCCACCTAGGGTACACACTTGGTCGCTCTGTGGGCTGAGCACTGACCCGAATCAGAATCCCAAGACCCTTAGTCGCCTCTTACGACAAGCTAGGCTCTGCTGCAGGCCTATTCGCCACCCGGGACAATTAAATAGCAATCCCTTCAGTAGAAGTAGCGGAATTACAGAAAAAAATTTGTTGTGGACAAACATACAGACAGACAGATGTACAAGGTGCATACATACAGCCTACCTCATCTGTTACCAGTGGAGTTTTATTATATTAGGTGTTAAACAATTGCATGAATGTATTTTATTGTCCACACTTTATAATTGTTAGTTAGTTAGTTATTGTTTTACTCCCAAGCACGATTTCGGCTATATCCGGGAGATGAACATGAAAGTGGTGATACAATGCATCAAACATGAAATGATTAAGAAGTGGAGGAAATGGGGACACAAGGCCAATTGGGTAGGACAGTTTTGACTGCCATTAGGGTAGAGACGGAAATTTAGCCTCCTGCATGGAGATCCTACGGGTCCTACTCTTACCGAGACCTGCAGCAGGGTTCGTTAACGTGCGAGGAACGTGACATTTTTCCCAACACGGTGCACCACTATGGTTTGCGGTCAGGTTTTCCGCATTATCGCCTGACGACCCCGTATCTCTCGATGTCAGGGCTGCCCCATTCAAATACATGGGGCACACATCCAAGTCGCTTTGTGGGCAAAGCGGCCTAACCCGATGTCAGGTTTCTGAGCGCTCTTTAGTGGACTTTTACCGACAAGCTTAGCGCTGCTGCGGGCCTATTCACCAGCCGGAACCCGCACGGGCGCATTTTATTATTGATCTTGTGTTGTCTGTGTATTGTAGAATCTAAAGTAGTTAGTTAGTTAGTTAGTTAGTTATTGCTTTACTCCCTAGCAGCACGATTTCGGCTATATCCGGGAGATGAACATGAAAGTGGTGATACAATGAACATGAAATGATGATGAAGTGGAGAAAATGGGGACACGAGGCCAATCGGGTAGGAGAGTTTTGACTGCCACTGGAATAAGGAGTGATGGGTAGGGACGGGAAATTTTGCCTCCTGCATGGGGATCCTACGGGTCCTACTCTTACCGAGACCTGCAGCAGTGTTCTTTAACGTGCGAGGAAAGTGACATTTTTCCCAACACGGTGCACCACTATGGTTTGCGGTCAGGTTTTCCGCATTATCGCCTGACGACCCCGCATCTCTCGATGTCAGGGCTGCCCCATTCAACCACCTGGAGCACACATCCCAGTCGCTTTGTGGGCAAAGTGGCCTGACAGCTAGTGGCAATATTACGTAGGATACCGTTAACCGCCACAGTCAGACAACTTTATCTCTAGGCAAGACGTTGGTAGCTATATTTTTGGAGTCTGTTTGTTCCAACACAACAGTTGAACCATAAGTAGCCCTGAAGGAAGATTTGAAACTGTTAATAAGACTATTGCAACCTGAAAAACTTTTATTGAAGTTCCAGGCAGAGAATTCAAAAGCTTTCAAATGTTCAATTTTCAGGGTAAGGCCGAATATCCTAAAACCTTAAGTGATAGGCTTTAGCATCTTTCAAAGAGACTGGACAAGTAAAGAAGATGTTGTGAAGATTAAAGAAAGCAATTATCTTAATGGTCAGGTCTTGATTCAAAATAAACGTCTTATTATCTATACTGATTGCCTTTATACTTTGTAAAATTTTAATCGCATGTACCTAGGTACAATTTGATTTTATGATAGTATATTAGAATAAAATCAATATGCACATGAGTGCAAAAGCCGAAATGCCGTATTTTATTAACCAAAACTTTCCTTGTCTTCATTTTAAGATTTAACAAATCGGTTATTACAGGCATTACATGTAAAATGGAGACAAATTGAGGAATGGTTTTAGCAGGTAAAATCCATTGAGAACTTTTCGAGTAATTGTCCTGAAACCATGTTTTTCTGCCGCTCTGCCCTTGATCCTTGAACGAAATTACCCAAAAATCATTAGGGTTTCTCCTCTTATAATTGGTAACAACATTACAAAGTTTCATTAAAATCTGTTGACAACTTTTTGAGTAATTGACCAGAAACTGCTTTATTAAGTAAATTTCAAATGTTTTTCTGTCTCTGTGACCTTGACCTTGAACGGATTTACCCCAAAATCAATAGGGTTCCTCCTCTTATGGTATGTAACAATATCTTAAAGTTTCATTAAAATCAGTTTAAAACTTTTTGAGTTATGGTCTGGAAACCAATAATTCAAGAAATTTTCTAACCTATTTCTGTCACCGTGACCTTGACCTTGAACGGATTTACCCAAAAATCAATAGGGTTCCTCCTCTTATGGTATGTAACAATATCTCAAGCTTTCAATAAAATGGGTTGAAATCTATGTAGTTATGATCCGGAAACCAATAATTCAAGAAATTTTCTAAGGTTTTTCTATCGCTGTGACCTTGACCTTAAACGGATTTACCTCAAAAACAATATCGTTCCTCTTCTTATGGTGTGTAACAATATCCTAAAGTTTCATTAAAATCAGTTGAAAACTTTTTGGGTTATGGTCTGGAAACCAATAATTCAAGAAATTTTCTAACCTTTTTCTGTCACTGTGACCTTGACCTTGAACGGATTTACCCAAAAATCAATAGGGTTCGTCCTCTTATGGGATGTAACAATATCCCAAACTTTCAATAAAATCGGTTGAAAACTATTTGAGTTTCAAACATCAAAATTTCATAACATTCGGTCAATATTTACTCAAGTTATCGCACGGAAACCAAAGTGTCCACAGACGACGACGACGACGACAACATCGCCATAACATTATACGATCGCAAAAATTTTGCGGTCGTATAAAAAATGAAAAAATATTTCACAACATACCACTCCCTTTTCTGTGATGCACTTTGTAATGTGAGGTCATGCAAGAACTAAATCCATAGATCTTGTGATCTTTTAATGTTAATTGAAAGCTTCTCATTCTTTTTTATTTTTGCAAACAGATTGCAATAATACTCGAACTGAGAGAAGACAAACAATCTGAACCCGTAGATTAGGTTTCATTGTAGTGGTAAGAAAAGTCATGTGACATGTGATATGGCTGCCAGAGAAAGTATACTCCATAAATGAACTACAAAAAGTCTCAGGAATCCATTTAACAACTGTCGGTGGGTGCACGTGGCTAAAAGGGAAGATGGTTAAATTCGCCATTAATCACACATGGGTATAATAAAATAGATTTCCAGAATATACATTAACAGCAATGAAACTAGATGTTAGAGCAGGCCAATCAAAAATGTTCACCAGAACATATTAACGAGATTACACCTGGATCAAAGGTCAATGAGCTATTGCCATTATTGGCGCCCTGTCATAATAAATGCTGGGTCGTGAGGAAATAATTTGGAAAACTTGAATGCAAATATAGTGGTGCGCCGTTTTGGAAAAATGTCATGTTCCTTGCACGTTAAAGAATCCTGATGCAGGTCTCGGTAAGACTACGACCCGTAGGATCTCCATGCAGGAGGCTTAATTGCCCGTCCCGACCCATATTTCTGTACAGACTCAATCAATTTCTTTATTCTTACTTTTATCTTGAATATTCATATCTTTTGTTAATTTAAAGAGATGACTTAATAATGTAATACTGTTGCGATTTCATAAGTTATATTTGATTACCTTTATCTATTTTCGTAATAATCTAACTAGTTCATCTTTTTATAGGAAAAATGCCCGGGCCAACTATAAATCTGAATAAGGATTGGGGATTAATAATGAACAAGTACACACGCTAGCAATATGGTTTGACAAGTTACCAAACAATGACACGGTGAATTTAAATTGTAAGATACATGTAATATGATCCCTTAAACCACCGAATACAAGAAAAAAAGAAAATGAAGCGTATGTAAGTACATTTTATTCAAATCGTTGTTCACGGCATCCAACACACTCATGGAGAGTTGTTTTTCCCGGGCAGCAAAAGCAGGAATACGCCTTGAATCCCCATATATGTTTATTCCCACAGTCGAAAGTTTGATGGCCGCCTTGGTTTCCTTTAGGACTGAAATAAAAGTTATCCGTAATAAACATGTAAAGCGGTTGATAAAATTGTGAAAACACACATTATTGAACATTATTACGAAAACTAGGGTATTGTTTCTTGAAAGTTGTGACATTTACATCATGTTGCTGGTGGTTTTTTTTAACAATGTGGTACGTGATATAAAACACTGTAGTTATAATCTGTTACATGTACAAAAATTATTGATCAACATACCGGCATACATGTAAGTAATCGCAACTACCATCCGTCCATCCATATGTTGGTTTGGGAAATGAGCCATCGCCACATCGCTGGACGTTTACTATTTGTCTCTTGTGCTTACTGGGGTCAAAACGTCCTTTTCAAACGAGAAAAAATATTAAGTTTGAGAGTGAATCGATGGACTTTTTTAAAAATGGTTTTCTTGAGCTATGTGGAATTATATTTTAATAGGGAAAACATTTCAAATTAACGAAATCTAATTGAACTGAGTACAAAATAATTTCTTCTTTCAAAAAATAAAATGTGAGGTCACACTAAGAATGTATTGATGTAATACAAACAGGGAATGATGTGAGAGAGCTCACGCAGGAATACCCCCAGCTTTTAATCTGACACTATATTCATTTGTTAAATCAAATTAAATCCAATGAATCTCCCCTGAATGATGTTCATTAGCAATAGAAATTCTGTATGCATATTTCCATGTGATGTACTTTTTAGCTCACCTGGACATGTGAGCTATTGCCATCACTTGGCGTCCGTCGTCGTCTGTCGTCGTCTGTTAACATTTTACAAAAATCTTCTCCTCTGAAACTACTGAACAGAATTTAATGAAACTTGGTGTGAGTGGTCCTTAGGGTGTCCTGCACCAAACTTGTGTTTCGATTTTTGATCCGTCACACACGTTGGCCCACTATGGTCGGCGGTGACCCCTTATAAGGGTTACAGTCCCTTAAAGGCGAAAAATAGTGTTTTTGGCCTATAGAATGAAAACTATTGCAGATAGAGAAAAGCTGTTGCTTGCTTAAATGTTCAGCACTTTTAGCTCTACAAAAGTCTCCATAGGGTCGAAGTTGTCAGATGACCCCTTATAGGGGTTACAGCCCCTTAAAGGCGAAAAATAGTGTTTTTGGCCTATAGAATGAAAACTATTGCAGATAGAGAAAAGCTGTTGCTTGCTTAAATGTTCAGCTCATTTAGCTCTACAAAAGTCTCCATAGGGTCAAAGTTGTCAGATAACCCCTTATAGGGGTTACGGCCCCTTAAAGGCAAAAAATAGTGTTTTTAGCCTATAGAATGCAAACTTGCAGATAGAGAAAAGCTGTTGCTTGCTTAGATGTTCAGATCATTTAGCTTTACAAAAGTCTCCATAGGGTCAAAGTTGTCAGATGACCCCTTATATGGGTTACGGTCCCTTAAAGGGAAAAAATAGTGTTTTTGGCCTATAGAATGAAAACTATTGCAGATAGAGAAAAGCTGTTGCTTGCTAAAAAGTTCAGCTCATTAAGCCCTACAAAAATCTCCGTAAGTGTAAAGTCAGATGACCCCTTTTAGGGGTTACAGCCCCTTCAAGGCAAAAAATAGTGTTTTTGGCCTACAGAATGAAAACTATTGAAGATAGATAAAAGCTTTTTCTTGCTTAAACTTTCAGCTCATTTAGCTATACAAAAGTCTTAATAGGTTCACATCAAGACCAGGTGAGCGATTCAGGCTCCTGGGAGCCTCTTGTTTCATGTTAAGTTTCATTATGCGGTTTAAGAGAAGTAGTCCTTACAATGTACGATGCCAGACTGACGGACAGACAGGGTTATTCCTATAAACCACCCAAACTGTATGTGCGGTTGTATTTTATAATGCATTCTTTCTTGCAAGCTAAATTTATCCAACACAACATACAGAGTTGTTTGGAGGTACTACTTATCTAAAAAGACATATTTTGTCCTTTTTCTCGGTTCACATTATACCTGTTATAAATGTTGTATCTTCTGGCAACAATTCAATTGGATAAAGCGGATATCCAAATTGGGTAACGAAATTTCTCAGGTTACTGCCTAGGAACACAAGATTAGAAATTTCTGTCCCATTTATGATAAAATGTTTAGAAATTTTTTGAGTTTGCTTTTCATTAATGCTATCGATTCCATTTGCCTGAAAATAAAAAAAAAAGTAAAACAAAGACATAATTCGACAAAAATACCCCTTACCTTTAGTTCGTTAAATTTTCTTAACTTATTTGAGTCGATATAAAAAAGGGCAACCATTACCTAAAATAATAGAAAGAAGCAAAGAGGCACCAAAGAGTCTGAAGTCCGATAGGGCAACGACAGAACCAGTAAATCAGTAAACATGAGTGAGTGAGTCTCTGTTTCTACGCTATATAGGTTATTCAAAGGCGATGGACATGAAAAGGGTGATAAAATGAATAAGAAATTATAATACATGAAATTACCCGTGCGGGTGACGGGTGGCGAATAGGCCCGCAGCAGCGCTAAGCTTGTCGGTAAAAGTCCACTAAAGAGCGCTTAGAAACCTGACGTCGGGTTAGGCCGCTTTGCCCACAAAGTGACTGGGATGTGTGCCCCAGGTGGTTGAATGGGGCAGCCTTGCGGGGTCGTCAGGCGATAATGCGGAAAACCTGACCGCAAACCATAGTGGTGCACCGTGTTGGGAAAAATGTCACGTTCCTCGCACGTTAGAGAACCCTGCTGCAGGTCTCGGTAAGAGTAGGACCCGACGGATCCCCATGCAGGAGGCTAAATTTACCGTCCCTACCCATTACTCCTTTTTCCAGTGGCAGTCAAAACTCTCCTACCCGATTGGCCTTGTGTCCCCATTTCCTCCACTTCATCATCCTTTCATGTTCATTGTATCACCACTTTCATGTTCATCTCCCGGAAATAGCCGAAATCGTGCTGCTTGGGAGTAGAGCAATAACTAAGTTACTAATGAAATATGGAGGGAGGTGGGAAACAAACGAACAGTAACATGTAATTTTGTAGAACCACAGGAAAATGGGAGAGGTTGGTAGGGGCGGAACATTTAGTCTGTGGTGCACAAAAGGGTCTTTTGCGTTCATGAAGCGTGGCACTTTCCACACACGTTGGTCAACTATGGTCAGCGGTCAGGGTTTTCGTTAGCTACAATGATGTAGCTCCTTTGACATCTTTGAATCAACTTATAAAACATTGGGATAAATCTTCTTTAAAGTTTTTTAACCCCAAAACATAAACGAGATATATCAAATCTGATGGATCTTACAAAATCAAAATGTCTACATATATGTTTTTAAACAAAGTAAAGATTGCCAGTGTGTTGGCCTTTTATAAGGCCAATGATCATGGCAATTTTTGGGGGTAAAAATAGCTTTTCCTTATATTTGCAACCAAAAATAAATATGAAATAAAAAAAATCTGATGGACGTAACAAAATCAAAACCTCGACATACATGATTTATGAAATACAAATGACAACAAAGTTCCAGACAATAAATTTTGCTACGCCTGACGCGCGTTTCGTCTATTCAAAAAAAATCAAAAGCGTTACCGGAGTTGATATTCCAAAGGTCACCAAGCTTCGCTCCGGTAACCTTCTAGTCGAGTGTGCTAAACAACAACAAGCCAAAAACATATTAACAATTTCATCTATTTTGGAAATACCAGTATCTGCTGAAGCTCATCGATCACTGAATCGTTCACAGGGTATCATTCGAGATAGAGATCGAAACCTTGCTGATTTATCAGAGCAAGAGATCTGCTCTGAACTTGAATCACAAGGTGTCATCCAAGATTCACTAAAAGAGACGACAACAAAGTTATTAAATTAAATACTTACCTGATTACTTTCAATACAGCTGTTCCACCAAGTCATTTAAATCTAGGCTATTTTAGAGTGTCTGTAGACATCTTTGTTCCAAATCCTCTTCGCTGTTTCAAATGTCAACGTTTTGGCCATGGAAAGGCTACATGCAACGGAAAAGAAAGGTGTGTAAAGTGTGCACAGGAAGGCCATTCGGATTTCAACTGTGCCAACGATCCAAAATGTGTTAACTGTAGCGCTGACCACCTTTCTTCATCCAAACAATGTCCCGTTCTTTTACATGAAAAACAAATTCAAAAACTTAAAGCTGAAAAAAATATTTCATATCAGGAAGCTCGTCGTCAAGTCTCTATCTCAAATGATACAACACCATCAAGGTCGTACGCGGAGGCTGCTAAACCCTCTAGGACATTTGGTTACCAAACTATGTACACCTGGCCGGAGGGTGAAATTAAGCCCCGTACGTGCAATACCAATGGATGGATGTTTGGTGCCGACTGTTTTGATAAGGAAACCCAAAAGGGCTTTGTCAAATACTGTAAGAAACCATGGAAAGAGTTGGATGATTCTCATCCCCCTCCACGAAAGTCCTCAGCAGGTCCAAACAACGATTCAGTGGTCGATGAGACATTGTTTTATACACCACGTAAGTCATCTTGGGCCGGATTTGGAGCTCCTGCCCGAGTTTCCAATCGTCAGCCCTCTTCTTCTTCAACTTCTTCATCAAAGAAAAAACAGTCTTCCTCAAGGTCATCGTCTGCTTCTCAAACTTCAAATAGACAGCAGCGATCCTCACAGCCGGATAGACGACAGAACTCATCACAACAGACGTCACCATTAAAATCTCGATCCAAGAAAGCCGAACGAAATGCAATTTTTATGCATAATCGTTTTGGCTCTCTTGCTGACGACATGGAGTCGGATATGGATCTTTCGGAAACACCGATTGAGCGTTCACAGAGCCAGTCTCCACACAGACGTAGGCGATCTCTCGGTAGACTTTCCGATCCTAATCAGACTCCAAAATGAGTACCATCATTCAATGGAATTGCCGAGGCCTCAAGGCCAATTTTCTTGAATTACACCTTTTAGTGCAGTCATTAGATCCAACTGTCTTTTGTCTTCAGGAAACTCACCTCAAGGAAACCGACACGATTTCCTTGAAGGGCTTCTCTATGTATAGCAAATTTTCTAATACAGAGCGAGCTGCCGGCGGATCTTCCATCTTAGTAAAGGATCGCATTCTCCATAGTTCGATTCCTTTAACTACCGATCTGCAAGCAGTTGCCGTGAGAGTTTCATTACATCAAACCATAACTCTATGTTCAGTTTATATACCACCAAATGATAATTTAACTTTAGCGCAACTTCAAAATTTAACAGATCAGCTTCCTGCTCCATACATGCTAATTGGGGACTTCAATGCCCACAATCCATTATGGGGCAGTGTTGCTTTAAATGATAAGGGTAAAAAGATTGAGGATTTTTTATCCAAAGAATCTCTTTGCATTTTTAATGATGGTTCGTCTACATTTTTACATTCTGGCAATGGAACTTATTCATCAATTGATCTCTCAATTTGTGATCCTTCTCTTTTATTAGACTTCTCGTGGCAAGTCCATGACGATCTCTGTGGAAGTGATCACTTTCCCATAATTTTAAAAGATCTCTTTGGTGAACCTGAACAAAGAATTCCTCGCTATAAGTTAGAGAAGGCCGATTGGCAAAGATTTTCTATACTTTGTTCGGAAAAATTAAGACCAGAACTTTTTGTTAATGACCAAGAACCAATAACAACATTTAATCAAACTCTTATCTCTATAGCTGATGAAACCATTCCTAAGACCTCGGCAACTCCTAAAAAACTGAATAAACCTTGGTTCACAGACGAGTGTGACAAGGCTATCGACGATAGAAATAAAGCTCAAAAACGATTTGGCAAACAACAAACGAAAGAAAATTTAAGTAATTTTAGAATTTTTCGGGCAAAGGCTAGACGAACTTGTCGACAATCCAGAAGAACATCCTGGAGAAATTTTGTATCTGGTTTAACTTCACGAACTCCCATGAATAAAATTTGGAATTTCATACAAAAACTCAAAGGTAAAAACTCAAAATCCTCAGTTAAACATCTGAACGTTGGCAATTCCACTTTAACATCTGAAAAGGACATTGCCAACAAACTAGCTGAAACTTTTGCTAAACATTCATCTTCATCAAATTACAAACCTGACTTCCAAAAATTTAAACGAACAGCTGAAAAAACTAAGTTGAACTTCAACTCTGACAATTCTGAGAGCTACAATTCTCCTTTCTCTTTAGATGAACTAAAGACTTCCTTAAGTAAAGCCCATGACACTGCATGTGGCCCTGATAGCATCCATTATCAACTTTTAAAACATCTCCCTGAAATATCGATGAAGACTCTTCTTGATTTAATGAATGATATATGGATAAACGGAAAATTGCCTGAAATATGGAAGCTTGCCACTGTTGTTCCTATCCATAAGCCGGGGAAGGATCACACAGATGCTTCCAACTATCGTCCGATAGCCTTGACAAGCTGCGTCTGTAAGACTCTAGAACGCATGATCAACGATCGACTTGTTTGGTTCCTCGAGTCCAATGGACTCATCTCGAATATCCAGTGTGGATTCCGCCAAGGCAGGAGCACGCTCGATCATTTGGTCCGTTTTGAGTCTTTTCTTCGAAACGCCTTCGCGAAGAACGAACATGTGGTGTCTATCTTTTTCGACCTCGAAAAAGCTTATGACACCACATGGAAGTATGGTATTTTAAAAGACATTTGTGATATGGGGTTGAAAGGCAGGTTACCAACATTCTTGGCCGACTTCCTTTCTGACAGACACTTCAATGTTAAAGTCAATAAAACCTTTTCTGAAGAGTATGACCAGGAAATGGGTGTTCCCCAGGGTAGCATCCTTTCTGTCACTCTTTTTAGTATAAAAATAAATAGCATTGCCAAAGTCCTTCAAGACAATATTGAAGGTTCTTTATATGTTGATGACTTTTTAATATGCTACAGTGCAAAAAACATGAATACCATTGAAAGGCAGTTACAGCTGTGCCTCAAAAGGATCGAAAAATGGGCCTCTGAAAATGGTTTCAAATTTTCAGAGAGCAAAACTGTTGCTATGCATTTTTGTAAGAAACGAAAACTTCATCCCGATCCAGATCTCTTTTTATATGGCAAAAAAATTAAAATAGTTGAAGAATCAAAATTTCTTGGCGTTCTTTTTGATAGAAAGCTTACCTTTCTTCCCCATATCAAAATGTTGAAACCAAGATGCCTTAAGGCTCTTGACATTCTTAAAGTTGTCTCCAGTACCGACTGGGGAGCTGATAAATCAATTCTTTTAAATTTGTATAGATCTATTGTTAGATCAAAACTAGATTACGGTTCAATTATTTATGGGTCTGCGAAAAAGTCTTACTTGCAAATTTTAGACGCTGTCCATCATCAGGGATTGCGACTCTGCCTCGGTGCATACAGGACCTCTCCCATTGAGAGCCTTTATGCGGAGGCAAATGAGCCATCTCTGAAACACCGCAGAATTAAGCTTGGTCTACAATATTCTACCAAGCTTAAAGCTTTTCCTGACAACCCTGCCCACGATTGTATTTTTAAACCACCTCTCAAAAGTATTTATGAAAAACACGAAAACAAAACTCCTCCTTTTGGTATTCGTATTGCTTCACATCTGTCAAATCTGAAGATTGATTTAGAAACTATAAAACATGTGAAGCCTTTAAGAGTTCCACCCTGGGAACTCTCCAAACCTAAATTTATTTTTGATCTCCGCAAACATAAAAAGTCTGAAACAAATCATCTCCTTATACAACAAGATTATTGTGAAATTAAATCTAAATATCCGGGTTTCTTGACAGTTTATACAGATGGCTCTAAAGATGGCGATAGCGTTGCTGCTGCAGCTGTCTTGGGGGATAGCACTTCTACGCAACGTCTCCCATCTACTGCTTCCATTTTTACAGCTGAAGCGAGAGCCATTATTTTAGCGCTCAAATTGATTGATGCTTCTGAGCACGCTCAATTCTTTATCTGTTCCGATTCTCTTTCTTGTCTTTTGGCAATTCAGAACTGCAAATTAAAAAATCCATTAATTTCTAAAATTGTTTATATGGTTCATCAATTGATCAGAGGTGGTTTAGAATTGATTTTCCTATGGGTACCCAGTCACACTGGTATTCATGGAAATTCAGTTGTGGACAGTGGTGCGAAGGAAGCCCTTCGCAAACCAGTTTCCAAATGTTTTATTCCTTACTCGGATTGTAGAAATACAATCCGACTATATGTTCAGAACTTGTGGGATGAGGTTTGGGCTGCCGCTGAGCACAACAAACTTCATGAGCTTAAACCACAGCTTGGGGAAAGTCATGCTTCATTTCGATGCCGACGAGACCAGGTGGTCATCACTAGATGTCGTATAGGACATTCTAGAGTCACTCATGGCCACCTGATGACACAAGAGAAGGAGGCCCCAATGTGCATTCCTTGTGACTCGCGGTATTCTTTGAAGCATGTTTTCCTCGACTGTGTTGATGTTGCTCCAATAAGAATGAAGTATTTCACTTGTGCAACAATGCACGATTTGTTCAGCGGTATCCCAACCGATTCCATTTTGTCGTTTTTAAAGGAAACTGGTTTATATTCAAAATTGTAGTTCATTTAAGTAACCTTTTGTAAGTATTGTGTTGTTTTACGTTATTTATTTATCTATGTCATCATAATTTGTTTAAATATTGTAGTTTGTTCTTTATCACTAGTTTTATGTTTTAATGTAGCCTTTTTAGTTGGTGTTTTTTATCTAGTCATACCTTTTTGTTTTATCGACGGTCTTTTGACTTTGTTTTATACTGAATTTTTAGTTATATATCACAACCTGTTTATGTCCCGATAATGGCTGAAATATCGCCGACGGGACATTAAGCAAACAACAATCAATCAATCAATCGTCTATTCAAGACTCATCAGAGGCGCTCTATCAAAAATATTGAAAATGCCAAATACTGTATGAATATAAGGAGGATAGAACAGTATAACCAAAAATACCAAACTGGGGAACCAAATTATTACTAAGATATTCAACCTATGTCTGGGGTAGGAAGAACCTTAGGGTTTAGACAATTTTAAAGTTTAGACGGATAATTTAAAGCTTTGATGTATTCTCCAACTCAAAGGTGTTGGTGCCGGAGCGGGCTAACCTCGGGAAATTTAAACTCCACCAGCAGTGCTAACCTTCACGTGTGTTCGAAATACAAATGACAACAAAGTTCCAGACAATAAAATTTGCTACGCCTGACGCGCGTTTCGTCTATTCAAGACTCATCAGAGGCGCTCTACCAAAAATATTGAAAATGCCAAACACTGTATGAATATGAAGAGCATAGAACAGTATAACCAAAAATACCAAACTGGGGAACCAAATTATTACTAAGATATTCAACCTATGTCTGGGGTAGGAAGAACCTTAGGGATTAGACAATTTTGAAATTTAGACGGATAATTTAAAGCTTTGATGTATTCTCCAACTCAAAAGTGTTGGTGCCGGAGGATATTGAGTAAATGAACATGGAAGTTACTCAACTGCAATTAATTTTTATGAGCTGTATGGCCATTTTAGAAATTTATTCCTAATCTTTAACATAGAGAAATTCCGTGTATTTAGTTATTCTTTAAGTAAAAGTTGTCAATTGACTTGTTATAAGGCCTAGAGTTGTAAAATAAAAGCTTTTTCGTATTTTTTCCTAAAACAATAACAACTATTTTCGATAGTGCAAAAGATGTTGCTAGTCTCAATGATCAGGGTCACAAGCTCTTCAAAATTCCTCGCTGATTGGAGGTTGTCAGATGACTCATTTGTTATAAACAATATCGCTATAAACTGCACCACAGTGTTGTAAAAGACCTTTTTACATAAACGAAATATAAGTAGCGCAATGGCAGGGGAACTATTCAAGCTCCTGGAAGCCTTTAGTACACTAATTTTTATAATCATGGCATTAAAATGTGAATTTACGTTTCTTTAACTTTTACATTGCAAGCAATATAACTTCATCTGCTTTCAACCTAGATGATGACTATAAATATCTTATTTTCAGTTGTAAATGATAAATAAAAGAAAAGAGCTTTATGTTGTATGCCGAAAATCTCAGCTGTTTAAAATATTTGCATACCCACATATGGCCTATACTTGTAATAGTGGCCCCAGGGTCAGGATACAGTGATCTGTCAATTTCGCTCAAAAAGCATTGTTTTAGATTTGGCCAACATGATATCTGTTTCCCCTGCAAAGATGGAAAAAATGTTACAAAACAATTGCAGCTTTTTAAGGATTGAACATACCAGCTACTTATAATTATTATCTTACAATTACATTCACCTTGCATATAAATAAAATGCAGTTATTCTATTGGTTAATTGACACCTTGAATCGTATTTCATACCTCCATAAAATATCGCTTGTATCACGTGGCAATAGCCCTTACCATAGGCACAACTAAAATGTGTAAATTCTCCCAACCTGAATTCGCATTTGGATATTAAATTGTGCAAATAAAAAATACACAAAACATACACAATAAAACAAAACGAAACATTAGAAACAAATAAAAAACATTAAAATCTAATTATAAGAATGGAATGTTTGTATTTTGATGTTTTCATAGGCGTGTAAAACCGTTTTTAATATGCAGCGTGTAACATGTGTAAAACCGTTTTTAACAAGAAGCGTTAGCGCGCTTCATTCAAGTTGCGCTACGCTCAACGGTTTAACACGCCAATGAAACATTAAAATACAACCATTCAATTCTCAGATATTATGTAGGTCCATTGAAGACATTCGTTTTTATCGTTTTTTTCTGCACACATATTTGCTTTAAAAGGATGTCGTTTTTTTTTCAAAGGATATCAATCTTATTTCGAAGAATAGTCCCGTTTCAGAAAAATGTACATGTATAATCTCTTTAAATACCAGGTTTTAATCTGACGGACCAAATAGAAGGTTACACGTTAATCTACGATAGAATTCGATTGGAACAGCATATTATCATGATCATGTTTTAGGTAAATGACGGGTGGCTGGTATATGTAAGCAATTACATGTAAATGTTTCTTACAATAAAATTACAATTACATGTAATGCAAAATGCAACATTTCATGGGCACGTTACATTGAATTTCCTAAAAAAATTAGACATTACAAAAATCATTACCCATTGGCGTAACCTTATACTCAAAATATATGTAATTAGAAACTCATTCAAGTTTTATTTGCATTCGTCGATCGGGTTTTATTAATTATATAAACTAACTTATTTAGACAAGCGTACTCATCGTGATAAAATTCTGTGATTAGGCTGTTAGTATTCTTTTACACTTGAATTCTTAATATTTTAATTGTATTATATGTATATAATATTTTTTCTATTCAAATGCACAAATTTATATCCATTTAGAACTTCGTTTTACATATTAAGGTTCTTCTAAATGAAAAATGGCTGCCATGCATTGTCAATACAAAACTTTCAAAAAATACACAGCCTAGATGAAATAAGTATTTTGCTAAAATTATATTGAAATGAATGCCTTACAATCTTATCTAAAGCAAGCTAGAAATAATTGCATATAAAAACTGTCTTTAAAGGTAGAATATTAAATATTTGTAAGGGTGTGCTCGAATAGTAGGATAGTAATCAGACGCACCTTACATGTTTATGTAAATAAAATTGAATTAAGACTCATTGTGGGATTTTAAATACTAGCTTGCTCTGGATATTGGTAAGTTAAATCTAATTCGACAGGTTTTGAACAAAATACATCATTTGCTCAATCTGTGTATTTTTTGAAAGTTTTGCATTGACAATGCATGGCAGCCATTTTCATTTAGAAGAACCTTAATCTTGAGCTTATTCTTTTAAATTTCTTATCATTTTTGTAAAATTATTACAGGTAACTTTATTTCCATATTTTTTATTATTGTTTTATTTTTCATTTTTTTTTGGTTAAATGACTCCTTTTTTAGATTTAAATGTTGCCTACTTTGAATTCCATAATTTTAGTTTTGAGCATATATATTATTTATTTTTTGATTTTTTTATGGCTATTATATTTGTCTGTTTAAGACTGCTAGTGTTTTTTATATTGTTATCTGCAAGTTTATTTTATATAAATATAGTACATATTTTTTTAATCTTATTATTTTCATATTTATATATTAAATAGTTGTAGTTTTACTGTTGTGTTTCATGTTTTATGCTTTGTAAAGCGCTTAGAGTATTGTAAAGTAGATACACTGTAAGCGCTATATAAATAATGTTATAATAATAGTGGAGCGGATAAACTTGATTTTTCACCAAAATATTTCACATCGTCATAAAAGCATGAGATTTTGTACAAACATTTGTTAATATATAAAAGGCAAAGAATTCATAGTTGGCTATCTTGATGTCGGCCTTTTTCAAGATGGTCCCGTGCGGGGCCCGGGAGGCGAATAGGCCCGCAGCAGCGCTAAGCTTGTCGGTAAAAGTCCACTAAAGAGCGCTCAGAAACCTGACATCGGGTCAGGCCGCTTTGCCCACAAAGCGACTGAGATGTGTGCCCCAGGTGGTTGAATGGGGCAGCCCTGACATCGAGAGATGCGGGGTCGTCAGGCGATAATGCGGAAAACCTGACCGCAAACCATAGTGGTGCACCGTGTTGGGAAAAATGTCACGTTCCTCGCACGTTAAAGAACCCTGCTGCAGGTCTCGGTAAGAGTAGGACCCGTAGGATCCCCATGCAGGAGGCTACATTTTCCGTCCCTACCCATCACTCCTTTTTTCAGTGGCAGTCAAAACTCTCCTACCCGATTGGCCTTGTGTCCCTATTTCCTCCGCTTCATCATCATTTCATGTTCATTGTACCACCATTTTCATGTTCATCTCCCGGATATAGCCGAAATCGTGCTGCTTGGGAGTAAAGCAATAACTAACTAACTAAATTTTTCAAGATGACTGCCGTGAAATTAAAATGGCACCATTTCTTTATTATCTTTAATGCGTAACTACCTCTTTGTTTATCATGAAATTTGTTGTTTTAATTTGGTAAGTGACACTTATAATAAGAAACTGAAGACAATTTTTAGGTTAATACATTTAATTGAAAGTGCACATGCGCAATAAACTGTCAAAATATAAATATCCCTGTTTTCCAATCAGTGAGTTGCCTTTTAACTTGACTTTTCACCAAAATATTTCACATCGTAGTAAAAGCATGAAATTATGTACAAACATTCCTAAATATAAAATGGTTAAGAATTCATAGTTGACATCTTGATTTAGGCCATTTCTTAGATGGCCATCGCGAAATTAAAATATCGCCATATCTTTATAATCTTGTATGCATATTTACTTTTTTTTTAATTCTTGTTTTTATTGGACATAAAAATGATAAATGTAAGGTTTATTAAATTATTTGTTAGTGTGCGTGTGCAATATATTGTCAAGAGTATGAATACATTACTCCTGTTTTCCAAGCTGGCAGTTGATTTTTACCCAAAAAAAATATTTCACATAGTGATAAAAGAATTTGCAGAATTACATGAACCAATGGGTCATTCGAATGACAAAGTCTGAAAGGGCAGAATCAAAACCAGTAAACAAAAACAAGGACAGGACGTGTAAGCATGAAATATTGTACAAACATTCTTCAATATATAATGGTTTCAGAATTCATAGTTGACCATCTTTATTTCGGACATTTTAAAAATGACTGCCGAGAAATAAAAATGGTGCCATTTCTTTTTTAATCTTTTGTGCAAAACTACTCCATCTGTTTAAAGTTCTTGTTTTTATTGGACATTTGACACCTATATCAGGAAACAAATAATTAATGTAAGGTTTATTAACAGTATAAATATCTCTTTTTCCAAGCTGTGAGTTGCCTTTTATACTAAAATATGTGGAATTTACTTTTGACACAAAAATCTCCTATTATATCCTATATAAGGCTTCCTTATCATAATGCTACTATATGATGTACAATGCTAATATACATGTAAAAAAAAGATTTATGTCATTTTTACATTATGTTTATATGGTGGTAGTGACTGACTACTTTGGCCCCTGTTCACAAAAAAATCTATTAAAACCCGCAATACAATAAGAGCTTTTAATTTTAAACTCTTAAATTTAGTTAGTTAGTTATTGCTTTACTCCCAAGCAGCACGATTTCGGCTATATCCGGAAGATGAACATAAAAGTGGTGATACAATGAACATGAAATGATGATGAAGTGGAGGAAATGGGGACACAAGGCCAATCGGGTAGGAGAGTTTTGACTGCCACTGGAAAAAAGGAGTGATGGGTAGGGACGGGAAATTTCGCCTCCTGCATGGGGATCCTACGGGTCCTACTCTTACCGAGACCTGCAGCAGGGTTCTTGAACGTGCGAGCAACGTGACATTTATCTCAACACGGTGCACCACTATGGTTTACGGTCAGGTTTTCCGCATTATCGCCTGACGACCCCGCATCTCTCGATGTCAGGGCTGCCCCATTCAACCACCTGGGGCACACATCCCAGTCGCTTTGTGGGCAAAGCGGCCTGACCCGATGTCAGGTTTCTGAGCGCTCTTTAGTGTACTTTTACCGACAAGCTAAGCGCTGCTGCGGGCCTATTCGCCACCCGGAACCCGCACGGGGTCAAACTCTTAAATAATTGGGGTATTTTGTAAATACAATGATTTACACAAATATATGTCAAAAGTTGTGTTGTGTTGACGAAGTCCAGAATACATACCATGCAAAACACCCCAAAAAATACGAAAGTGAACTCAGTTAGTTAGGTAGTTAGTTATTGCTTTACTCCCAAGCAGCGCGACTTCGGCTATATCCGGGAGATGAACATGAAAGTGGTGATACAATGAACATGAAATGATGATGAAGTGGAGGAAATGGGGACACAAGGCCAATCGGGTAGGAGAGTTTTGACTGCCACTGGAAAAAGGAGTGATGGGTAGGGACGGGAAATTTTGCCTCCTGCATGGGGATCCTACTGGTCCTGCTCTTACCGAGACCTGCAGCAGGGTTCTTTAACGTGCGAGGAACGTGACATTTTTCCCAACACGGTGCACCACTATGGTTTGCGGTCAGGTTTTCCGCATTATTGCCTGACGACCCCGCATCTCTCGATCTCAGGGCTGCCCCATTCAACCACCTGGGGCACACATCCCAGTCGCTTTGTGGGCAAAGCGGCCTGACTCCGATGTCAGGTTTCTGAGCGCTCTTTAGTGGACTTTTACCGACAAGCTTAGCGCTGCTGCGGGCCTATTCGCCTCCCGGGACAAAGTGAACTCAGAAAAATAAGATAAACCAGTTGTCCCACTTAAGTTTAGTATGACTATAAAACACACTCGATATATTAATTGACAAATGTATTTTTTGTTCATGAAATTGCGTTCAAACCAACATATTGTTTTAAGAACTAAGGTTTGTTCGTGTTTGGCTTGGCAAATGGAAAGCTGAGAATTTTGTATCTGTATTATTGATATTATGCCTCTTTAACAAAACCTACAGCACTTGTGCAGTTTCTTCATAAGAGAGGCATGCATTTAAGTTTTGTACTAGAAGAAAAAATCCTGGACTTAAGTTCTTTACCCTACACAACACTTTTTGTTGATATGTATGACTAATAATGTACTAGTTACTCTGAGTACCGGTAAATGAAGATATTCGAGTATTGAGCTTACAGGTGACATTTTTCTAAAAAAAAACATGTAACAGTCCTACATTAAACCTCACAAAACTCATAAGGTCAGTCTTTAGACATATTGTAACTAAAATCACTTTTATGTCGGTAATGTCACGATTACCTTTTACAATATTTTGCATTTTTCACACTAATAAAACATAGATGAAAATTAATATGTATACCTTGGCTTACCATTTAATATCAATATCATGCGCATGATTAAAACCTGAAGGGTTTGCACTTAGTCGTGTTTGGGATTCCCCACTCGACCATTCGGTAAACAAAGTGGAAGCCTGACCAATTTTAAAATCAATGCCTTTAGTAGAAACCACGAAATCTTAGAAAAAATTGTCATTTTCCCCTTAAAATGTATAAGCCGGCTCGGTAAACAGGAAGCAGATTTGATACTGGCCTGAAAAGGTGTGGAACGATACAACTCCCCATGCTAAAGCTCTGTACAATATATAACAGCAGTCCCTTCATAAAAAGCCCCAAAATATTTTTGAAAGTTTGTAATGGACAGTCAGATGGACGGACAGATGGACAAGTTGATTGCAATATAGCCCACTCTCTTACGAGTGGGGATATAATTACTTAACATTCATCTTTAATCTTATTCAGGCTCATGTAGCACTAATGAAAAGTTCATATTTCATATAATCTGGCATATTGTACAAAAGGAATATATATGCCATAATTTAAAATTTTACGACAGCCATCTTTAAAATGGGTGTTATTGATATCTTTAACTGTCTTATTTTAATAAAAATTAATACGAAGGCTGCAAATTTATTACTTTGCAACTTCTTTTCACATTTTGGTGTACACGAAAGCTGTAAACACAAAACTAATAAGCAATTCGTAACTCAAAATGTAATAGTTGTATTATTATGCCCCACATTATGGCAAAATTTAGCGCATGCGCAGCTGTAAATATTCAAAATTAGTTAACATATATATCTGTCAATCTTATATGAACTTCTAAACATGAATAGTTTAAATAAAAAAATACAGTTATAGCCATGAATTGTATACAAAAGAATAATAAAAAATGATGCCATTTTGAATTTTATGGCGGTCATATTGAAAACGGCCGAAATTGAAAAGGCCAACGATCTTATATCAATCTTGAGTACTTAAGGCACCATCATACCAACTTTCATACTTTTATCACAAAGTGAAATATTTTACCCTTTATCCGCTCCACTATAATAATAATAAATAAAAATAATAAAAAACATACTTGAGAGAAATCTTGCAGCGTTTGCGATCCTGTCACATTGTTGTGGTTTGGATTTTGATACAACACAGTGTTGTCATAGAGGCTGCTTTTGATTCGTTGGAAAAATCTTGCCTCTCCCTCTTTGATGTTGATGTCGTGATTCTAAACATTCACAAAACATTGTCAAGACGACAAGAATATTAGATATGTAAATCTAAGGATACTTTTGAATCCGGATTTACATGTACAATGAAAAATTAGCTTTTAGAGCGTAGAATTATTATATCTCTAAGTAAAGTGTTTAATATGCATGAAAAGCAATAAAAATAGTGAGACTTAGTACGTAAAATGTCGTCGAAACAGAATTCGATATCAACGAATCGAAAATGTTATTAATTTGGGTGAGTGAGTGAGTTGGTGTTTACGCCCGCTTAAATTTGTCTTATTCCAGTATATTCTGATTGAAAAATTAAAGCATATAAAAGTGAGAATATTTCAATCTAGTTTCTGTAAATGCTTACCAAGACCCCTGTTCCCGGTCGTCGACTCTCACACATACATTGTAGAGAGAGAAATAACAAAAATCAACGTGATAGAAGTCATCTGAAGAAAATAAAAATAAAAACAGCATCAGTTGTATACGGTTTATGGCATAAGAGTGAACGTTGAATTAATTGGGGACACACTACGCTCCCCGAATATAAAACGAAACCACCGATATAATAACATATTTATTTTAAATATTAAAATCTTTAGGAATATTAGTATTTCTTGGATGCATATATTGGGCCATTTTTTAAGGACCATTATCGCATCATTCAGACATAATATTGTGTTCATTGATTACAAACAATTATCATGATTATAGATTACATGTCAACAAAATTGGTAAAAATTGCATCATCACTCCCGAAATATTTTTTTTATTATTTTTAATTGTCAGTAAAACAAACGTGTAAAATATGTAGGATGGATTATTGCAAGATTTAGCTGCTATACGGACCATAAGGTTTTATTAAGTTTCTCAACATTTCTGGCTTTAGTAGAGTAGACGGAATGCAAAAAGACGCTTTATTTAAAAGTTTAATGTCCCGAAAGAACATACTGCTGATTTTGGGCTTAAACGAAAGGTACATGCTTCTAGTTTGATTTTTTACTTGTCGTAAGAAGTTCGTATGGTCGAGTTTTTCTCAATATTACGTTAAATAGGGGTACCCTCGATCAACTGTCTTATAGTATGACAATATAACATCATATTCAAAGCAGAAAAAAAGATTTTCACGTTGATTTTGCATTTAATGCCTACAAAATAGACATATCTTGACTACCAATGCAGTAGGTTTACTTAAAGGGTGCATCTTTGTATTCAAATTACGATTTGAAAAACGTCTAAAATATTAGCAAAATCAATGCGATTTTAACTTACCATTTTAAAACTCTTAAAGCATCATTATTGAAACTAATATGTCGTATTGACACATCTACAAACTAATTGTTCCTCAATTTTTATAGTGATAGGACGAATAGTTTTGATTTTAACGAGGAAAAACTATTTTTTAAATGTGTCAATTGTGGTCCGGAAACCTTAATTCCGTACTTGTTACGTCTTTTACACTCTAGTTTAAATGCAAATCGTGTATTATAAATTTGCTCGTTTTGTTTCAAATTACGATATTTTTTTTGTGTTTTTTTGTGGTTTTGATTTGTTAATTTGTTATTGTGTTGATTTCCATTCGAATTCACTCGTTTTCTTGTGTCTTCATATTTCATAGGTCAAAAGCACCGTGTTAGTAATCCTGTTAAAATTGGGCCATCAAACCCAAAAAGGGGGTGTTAACTTATTCAAACGATTGGGACAAATGAATTATTTGTCAAGTTGTATCGGAAGAGCCGACAATCATAATGCGCACTGTTGGCAAAAATACCCTTCTTAATGCTATTTTTAATTGGTTTTGAAGTGTACATTTCTTTTTTTGGTATTTGAATGCGACTCATCAAGGAATTATTGTGAATAACAGACTAGTACTTCTTGTCAAAAAATGGTTATTCCATGTTTTACTGAACATCGATCACAAAGGGAATTATGACACTATATTAAATAAAAGATTTATTAGACATTTCGTTAATTTTCAAGCATAAGTTAACGTTCATCAGGACATATACAATTAGTGCCCTTGTGTCCAAAAGCCATTCTTGAATGATTTGTTGAAGCAATCGCCGAATTCGAGATTGAACAAAAAATAATCATAATCTGTGAATCAAAATAATGTTACCAAGATTTTGTCAAAAAATTATCAAATTTGTAATTGTCGTTAATGAGATATAGCGAAAATTATCTGTGTTTTTTTCATGGCCAGAAATCAAAAATACGATATATTACCAAACTACAAACACTTTTTAGCAGGTTTTATACAAAATAAACTTTTAAAATTGAAGTATCATTATGTGAGAAAGATTATGTAAAGTTTTGTGAAATTTGAAGCAGTTATAAAGGAGTTGTTGAGGCTAAGAGTAGGGTACCCCCCTCACCTTAGCCTAAAAGTTTCCTTACTTTACTATGGCGAATCTTTATTTTTCATTCAATGAATAAGGTAAATAGATATGTTGAACTACAGTATGTAACAATACTTTTGCCTAAGTTTTATGATTTTTTTAGCACAGATGGCGAATCCGTGGTGGATTAGAACTGTACGGTCATTGGGTGGCTTTGTTAAGTTTTAGTCAGTATAAAACCACTAAGATTTTCTAGATACAATCTTAAA
The DNA here is from genome assembly GCA_963971305.1 of Arcuatula senhousia. Lineage (NCBI taxonomy): Eukaryota > Metazoa > Mollusca > Bivalvia > Mytilida > Mytilidae > Arcuatula > Arcuatula senhousia. Next base: position 37,246,421 of record OZ020308.1, read on the forward strand.
CAAAAATATTACAATTAAACATTAAGGGAAAGAAAATACCTGAATTTCGAAACATTCAAAGATGGTTCAAAGGAAAAAAAATTGCGATAAGTGTAAAATAACACATTTTGTGTACGGATGACAAAACACTTGTTTCACTTATTAACGTCCCCTTTTATAATTCTTATCAAAATCTTATAGGTAAAAACAAAAATAACAACATGCGACCACATTTGTGTGAAATTTTCAAAGAGATTTGTGCAATAATGTAGAAGCAATAGCGGTTACAAGAAAGGTACACCTTCGTCCAAATATGCAAAGTCCCTGTTTTCACACGAGTAAACCCCTAATTAGACTCGAATTAAAATTTTTCGTATTCAACAATCAATGGTGTAATATTCAAAATATTATGTGTAACTTTAATCAAATTCTATAACGTTCTGTATGTATAATCAGTCATTCTATATTGGCACCCCTGGTATTTTGGGCAGGAGTGTGGACGATTACAATATAAGGCTTGAAGTCCTGAAAAACGAATAAAGTAGGCCTATAAACCTTACTTGCCCTAAATGTATTTAGATAAATGGTAAAAAGCATTAGAACCTTTAACAATGTGTCAACTTAGTTTAGAAGGTTTGTTTTACTCTATTGTTCTTAATATCCCCCCTTTTTAAGGATCTCTTAAACACAGTTTTTAATGATTATATGGCCAAATAACATTTTAGAAAACATATTTGGTATGTTTACTGTAAGACAAACTTGAAACAAAAACAGAAAATTATATTTAAATTAAAAAATAATAGCGCAGAAAATTCCTCCACAAAAAGGGGGGAAATTCGACCTTCATGTAAATTTGTTGAATTTTTAATGATAAACGGTAGTACTATCGAAACTTTTTCAATTAAAATTTTTGTTTAGACATTATATCATATATTTCTAATCAGTTGTTTCAATTTTGACCACAAATAAATACGGAAATCAAAAACACTTTTACGGTTGTTTTTTTACTTTTTTTCGTCTATTGACCTTTGACCTTGAATTTCTGAAAACTCGACCAACTCTGATTCTTACGACAAGCATATTTCGATTGCTTAGGTCCTGCTCTTTCCAATGATATATAATATGTGAGTATGTTCGGTGGGGACATTAAATTTTTCAAATCAAGGTGCCGTCTACTCTACTACTTCAGTCACAGATGGTGAAGCGAAATTTTGGGAAAATATGTTTAGACACACTTGATTGGTTTCAAACGTTACATGTTTGAACGATAAATGTCATCGCAAGGATTCACTGTTATTAATTATAAAAATGTTATGGCCTGCACACTCAAATGTCTCAAGCGGTATATTTATTTTATGTGTTTTAACATGTTTAAGGCAAGAAAATTTAACTGTAATATGTTTTTGGTTTATTGAACCATAAACTTAATTTTCATGTTGCACATTGAATAATCAGCTAAAAATTTAGTTAATTACTTCTACAAACCAAAAAACATTGCAGTTTACATGTATTCTTAAAACAAAAATTATTAATATTTCGGCGTAGATTTAGTTAAAAAATTGTTTTCCATTATAACATCAAAAATTCAGTAAATTAAATCGGCTTAATAACATTTACACCTTTCAATCAAATGCAACTGCAAAGTGTTTATTTAACTTCATTGTTGTATTCCGGTTTAAACTGGATTCATAATACTTTCTTCTTTTTTTTTACTTTTCTTTATTGAGCATAGAAAAAATGATCGTTAATCGAATCAAATTCTTTTGACTTTTTAATAGTTTACAAAAAAATGAACCCAATTTTCTTTCAACGCGAATGCAACTTATAATTTTTCCAAGTTGACCATTACATGTATATCGACCTCCCCTCTAGAATTGTTGTCTTTATTAACTCTAACAAGGAAGAACTGCATTTATGTACTGCATTGAAATCCTTATCAAAAGGCATATGCATGGTTCTCAGACAAACATAGACATAAACAAGCTAAATTGTTAAAAGGTTATCTAAATCACCTACATGATGCCTATATGAACTAAATCAACTAGAAAATCAGGAAAGTATCGACTGAGATAAAGATTTTTCCAATCCTTTAAGTTGAGGAATGGCAAAAACAAATATAGAAGGACATTTGATCTCTTAACGAAGTTAGGAGGCGGTACTTTTTACTTGTTCATGCATGTGTGTACAGAGAACTTTGTAACAATTTAATCATGTAAATAAAATAAAAAAATAGCTTCATTGCATTATAATCACATTTTATACAGCTATTTTACGATGCCTCATTATTCATAAAACTATTTCAACCACTCCCAAAAGTTCATTTTTAGAAAAATAATATCTAGATCAATATTTTGGGGAAACATTAAAACAGTTAACTTTTACCAGCTTGGTCGAACAAGATGAATGCGCGAATTTAACCATGAAACTAAATATAAGAGAAAGATTTAGGTTCTTGACCTAGATATGCATCTTTTTTCCTTGCTGATTGTTTTTTAGCATTCATATGAAGCAAACTTCTTACAATCACGTCTAGACAAATAAGATCCAAGACAAGCTCTCTCTCTCTCCCAGACGTAGGTTTGATCTTAGTCGTAATTTGGTTTTCCAGTTCGGTATTTTTGGTTTTATTGTTCAATGCTTTTCATTATATGGATGAAGTGATTGGCGTTTTCAATATTAAAGGTAGAGCGCTTCTGAAGAATTTAAAAAAGACGAAACGCGCGTCAGGCATAGCAAAATTTATGGTCTGAACTTTTGTTGTTATTTTTATTTTGAACATTCATGAAGGTTAGCGCTGCTGGTGAGGTTTTAATTCAGGTTTTAACCCGCTCACCATTAACACCTGCGTGCTAAAGAACACGGTTAAGCTTTGAATTATCCGATTTAATTTCAAAATTGTGTTAACCTTAAGGTTCTGCCTACCCCAGACATAGGTTGATCTTAGTCGTAATTCGGTTTTCCTGTTCGGTGATTTTGCTTTAATTATTCAATGCTCTTTATATTCTGGATATAGTGTTTGGCTTTTTCAATATTTTGGGTAGAGCGTCTCTATTGAGTCTTGAAAAGATAAAACGCGCGTGCGTGTAACTCTCACTCTCCGTTACTTTGTCCGCTCCGGCACCAACACTTTTGAGTTGGAGAATACATCAAAGCTTTAAATTATCCGTCTAAATTTCGAAATTGTCTAAACCCTTAGGTTCTTCCTACCCCAGACATAGGTTGAATGTCTTAGTAATAATTTGGTTCCCCAGTTTGGTATTTTTGGTTATACTGTTCTATGCTCTTCATATTCATACAGTGTTTGGCATTTTCAATATTTTTGGTAGAGCGCCTCTGATGAGTCTTGAATAGACGAAACGCGCGTCAGGCGTAGCAAAATTTATTGTCTGGAACTTGGTTGTCATTTGTATTTGATGATGTCCTTTCACTGAACAATTTTTGACCCGTGCGGGCCCGGGAGGCGAACAGACCCGCAGCAGACCCTAGATTGTAAAAGGCGAATCAAGGTCTTGGGATTCTGATATCGAAGTTCGTGCTCAGCCCACAAAGCAACCAAAATGTGCACCTTAAGTGGCTGAAAAGGGTGGCCCTCGTCCGCGGGGGGTGTCAGGTATATGATACGGAAACCCTGACCGCTGACCATAGTGGGCCAATGTGTTGCGGAGAGTGCCACGCTTCATACACGTAAAAGATCCTTTTGTAGGCCGCCTACTAGTGTACCACATAGGCTGTATTGTTCCCTCCCTACACACCTCTCCCCTTTTCCTGTGGTTCTTCAATATATGCTGTTCCCTTAGTTCCCCACCACAACCCGCTTCCATATTTCATGCATCATCATCATTTTATATCCTTTTTATCATCCTTTCCATGTTCATTGCCTTCAAATAACCTATGTAGCGTTGTGAGGGCGTAAAACACCACCTCACTCACTCACTGAATAATTTTTGATTTGGTGACTAATCCCGCAGGAACAAGAGATAAAGAACACTACGTATTCTAGGACGCCTGTTTCATATTTAGATCCACATCTTGAAAAAGACTCTCAACACTTTCAACAAAGCGCTATGAAAAAAAAACATAAAAAACGAAAGAATATGGAATATGTGCCAGAAAGACACGGTCCACATATTGAAAAGATTTTGATAAATGACGACATCAACTTTCCATTCCTGTGTAGCAACATTCCGTGTGCTCTACTCTACGTGTCACAATTGATTCGTTATTCTACAGCTTGCGGGACTAACATCGATTTCCTAAGCAGAGCGTCGCGTCTGTGACAAAAATATCCGACACATGGTTATGTTGCTACTCCTTGGTTGCTGTTTTTACTCAATAAATTATATGGAAGACATTACGCGCTTTAAGACAAATATGGAATTCGATCTCTCAGATGAGTGCAGATGTAGGTTTGTCATAATGTTTTGGTTTGTCTTCCTTTGTCTGATGATAAACTCACAGCAATTAAAACAAATCTTACACAAATGAAGGTAGACAGTCTACTGAACCAAAAATAGAAAATAATATAAATAAACACCTTAGCAAAGACACAACCAAAACTGTGTTGTCTGTCGTGTTCCACATTTCATTATCTTATAACAAATGCATAACTTAAAGCTCTACAACTCACATTTACATGTGCAAGCAAATTATTTTTTACATGTACGAAGGTATATAAAAGCATTAAACGAAATACCACAATTTTATATTATACTTAATCAGAATTTTTCCTAACAAATTTTAATTAAACAATTCAATCTATCATATAGAATATTTAAAAAGCAAAACCCATCGGGTGATAATGTTTTATCTATCACCCTCTCGTGCGCCGGAAAGCTGTGCTGTGGAAAACAATTTCACTTTAGAATAGAGGTGTGTAAGATTAATGAAATGTTATCAAGGCTTTCAAAAGATATGCTCCGGAAATCCATCAGGTCGCAATGACAGACGGGCGGATATACAAAAACCACATTCTTTTCGCAAAAGACGGGAGACTAACAATTTCACAATTATAGTTAAGCAGCATAAACCATTAAAGGGTCATTTGACAACTTATAAAACCTAATGGAGACTTTTAGACAATGATAACAAGAAAACGCTTTTTAAAAGGTGTACTAGTACTCATTTAAAGGTATATTGTCTATTTAAAATCACACTTCTCGTCCCCAATTTTTTTTATGCCATTTAGACTGAAATATAATGAAAGAAAACTTCAAAGTCAAACCTGTATATAAAGGGCATCCATGGGACGACAAAATCATGCCCTTTATAAGCAGGTGCCCTTTATAAAATGGTTCATTTTGTTTGCATTGTTCATAAAAGGAATATTTTGGAGCTGCCCTTTATAGGCAATGATTTGCTATGTACAGGTGCCCTCTTTAAGGCAGGTTTGACTGTACATTTTTTTTTTAAACATGGTTTATTTCGCTCAGGATTATTCGATCATGTTGATTGATTATGATTCATGACAACAGATATATTTTAGTGCATTTAATACAACCATCAATCGGGATCTCGGATGTTTTGGCCCCAAAGACTTTAATAGTGTGACAAATTAGCGAAAACTGTTTTTAGATGTCTCACCTTCCTATATTTGCCAAAATAACACAAGTTCAACCTTTAGGTCAAAAGGTCAAAGTCACAATGACATACATTTTGCGACAAATTGTTTGATAATGATACATTTTTAATATCAAAGTCCTTTGTCAAAGGGGAAAAAATATGGCCTGGTAGGTTTTGAATGAAAAATTAGCATTTATTTGACCTTGAAGTCACAAGTCATGGTCATTAAGGTTGTCGACACATTGGTCTCATGATGACACATCCTCATGTAAAATATCAAAGCCCTATGTCAAAGGATAAAAAATATAAAGAGCACAAACATGTTTTGCATGTAAAGTTATCATTAAAATATCAAAGCCCTTTGTCAAAGGATAAAAAATATATAGAGTACAAAATGTTTTGCATGTAAATTTATCATTAATATGACCTTGAGGTCAAAGGTCAAATGAAGATCATTCTAGTACGCGACCCATTCTCTCATGATGTGACATCTACATGTCAAATGCCAAAGCCCTATGTCAAAGAATAAAAAAGTTATGGCCTGGACACACTTTGCATGTACAATTAGTATAAATTTGACCTTGAAATCAAAAGTCAAGGTCGAATCTTACGGTAAAGTATTAAAACTAGTTTTGTATTTATTTTGTCAATTTCATTTTATAAAGTATATGTATTTTTTTTCAAATCATACGAAATTTGCAAAGGAGTAGAGCCACGAAGGCCCTAAACCGGCCCTGTATTTTTACTATTTTTTCAACTACTATAACTTGTCAAAAATTTAACTATAATATGTTAAGGTATGAGCAAACTTTTCATATCTGTTGGATTTAGCAAAATATTTACACCAGAAGTTTAGCCTTGAGACTTTAAACAGGCCATAAATTTGAAAATTCCTCATTTTTCACATATTTTCACTGGTTTCTCTGCACATTTCGTCAAAATTAGTATTGGCCACATTCCTCGACCATCGTAATTTTTTTATAATTAATTTAAAGTATCATAATACACATTTCTATCACAAAATAATTTTGGTCGACAGGTGTGGCCCATTTCATATTCATCAATTTATAAATGAAAATCAAGGAAAACTGTCACAAATTAAAATTTTTCACAAAATAGTCTACTTTTTACCTCACTTCTCTCCTTATTGATAAATAATTGAAGGAAAAAATATTGCAATTCATGAAATATAAAGACTGATGAGCACTTATGCAGCAACTATAAGCAGATTTATCAAAGTTGAATTTTTGGGCCATTTTCGGGCCTTCGTGGCTCTACTCCTTTAGATCACTTTTTGACATATTTTTGTGTGTATCGGAAAAGACAACTTTGAAGTACCAACTTTTCTTCCTATCATTTTGAAGCAATATAAAAGCCCAATATAATATCAAAATATTAGAAAATTCTATTTAGCGATTTTTTTGTGAAATCAAAGATTTTCTTTTACAATTGTGCACTTTCTTTAACATTCAATGTCAAAGGCAGCTTTCAGAATCTGTTATCTCGAAAACTTACTCAGAAGCATGTCTTTTCGATGAATTTTCGAAGTTTATCTAATGATGCGTCTTTCAAATTTTAAAGATTCTTTATTTACGGGAAAATTTGATGTATGATGCAAGTACCCCCTTAATAAGACAGAATCAAGACTTTGTTTGTATTTGTTTTTATGCTTGTTGCTCCTTGTTTAAGACAGGGGTCTACCTTCGACTATTGCAGGACTGGATTTCAATAATAGGTATTCAATTTAGACCTTGGGCCGAAAGCAAAACGACGAGCAGCGCCTACTGGCCTCTAAGGTTGCTGTTGATTTTCAAATATGTTTTATCTACATTACCGCTCATTATGTGAGCTTTGTCATGTTCACGTATTCCCTTCTTATTATTTTCCATTTCAACAACCGTGATAGTCTGCACTACCGGAACAGTTTAACTTCCCCGATGTTAGCCAGATTCGGCATCATTATTTTTGATTTGAGTCTTGAATAAACAAAATTTATTGTCTGGATCTTCGTTTTTTACTTTTGATATTGTGTCGGATTTAAAATCGACATGTTTGATTTTTACATCAGTCAATTAATTATTCTCAGCTATCTGTCAGTAACACCGAGTTTCCTTTTGTTCTTGTTGTCTTTTGTCTTGAGTTCTCTCTAGTGTAATTTTAAATTGATCGATTTGATTTTTTTTTGTGTGTTAATTTTTGTGCTTTGTATGGGATTATTAATAAGGGCGGTTGGGCCCACCCCCAAAAAGCAAGTTTAACCCCGCCATAATTAAAATGTGCATGTCATCAGCAAGGAATCTTTTATAAAGCCAGTGTTAGTACTTGTCTAAGAGGATCAATCTTCGACTATGTATTTATTTAGACATTGGACCAATAACAGAACGCCTACTAGCCTCGTTGAAGGCTGATGTAGGTTTTCCGTTGTTTTTTTTTAATGACCGCTTGTTATGTGAGCTATGTCGCGTACACTTATTCCACATATCATTATTTTATATTCTAACATCCATGATTGTCAGAGCTACCGATGGAGCTTTACTTCCCGATGATAGCCCGATTCGGCAACGGAATCAACATTTTTTTTATTTAAGGAACATACCAAAAGCCATGAAACTTCCCGGTTAAGTCTAAGACGGTAAAAACCCTAAGAATCTTTATTTACCAGACATAGCTTGATTTCAGTCATAAATTAATTTCAATTTTTTTGCATGTTTTGGTGTAATTATTCTATGTTTTTCATATCTAAATAATATACGCATTTTCAAAGTTTGGTAAAGCGCCTTTAATAAGTTTCGAAAAGACAAAACGTGCGTCAGGCGTAGCGAAATTTATTGTCTAGAACTTTGTTTTAAAATTTTGATTTCTATTATTTGCTACCAGACTAGATCCTTTTTACAAACATATTTTACATTTTTGTTTACATTTGAAAACCAATTACTTCACTTTTGAGAGTATCTGTTGATGTGGTTGTTAAATTGTAGGTAATGTCATGTCTCAAAATGAAATACTGTGAATTCCTTATTTTTCGTGGGTAACAAATTTTGTGATTTAAATACATCGATAAGTTCGTGGATTCTAAACTTCGTGGTTCTGAAGCCTGAAACATGTAGATCAATGCAAAATTTTCCTTTTGTTGGTAATAAAAAACAAATACCAAAACAGGTATTAAACAGTGAATTTGTTGATGCAGTAGTATATGCATATTTCAAAGAGTTACCTCTCATCACCAGCATTTGAATTAAAAGATTGGAAGGTCAAAAGCAAAAAAAAAATATTGAACAAAAAGTACTCAAAATCAACAACTTCGAAAAGGGAAGCCAAATCCAACACCAAGTATATCGACCATGTGCAGTACAAGGAAAAACAATGGGACAAGGCTAACAACGAGAAAAAGGACAATTGATATCCCACGAATACATGAGACATGAAATTTACATCTTATAAACTATATGACACTCAAGTTAACATTACGGAGTTCATGGTTCGATCTCAGTCAGGGGCAAACATTTACATGAACCAATTTTACGAATCTCTTGACACTTGCGACAATGGTTTCAAGGAACGTTGCTACATTTAGGCCTGTGGAATGGACGAAAAATGGTTTTCCCCTGTTCGAAGAGGTAAAAACCGCATTCACGTTAAAGATCCCTTAGTAGATATAAAAGTAGGCTCAACTAAGGCCACTCAAAAACTACACTCACAAACTGCAAAATGGAGAGTGATTTACATAAGCATAAAGACTGTTCGCGATCCATGAAAAATAAATACGTTTAAACTTAACTAAAGATTTAATTCCATTTAACAAAAATTTGATCATCCAACCATTCGCGTTTCTTTACATGCAGTACATTCATGAAGTGTTGTTTCACCAGGACAACAGAAGCAATTGAACGCCTTTACGCCATAAACATGATGGTTGCCACAATCAAACGTATTATGACCATGGACAGCCCCATTCGATCTGAAATACAGGAATAAGCATTACAAATAAACAATTTAGTTAGTTAGTTAGTTACAAATATATCTTATGTGTCCTTTATTTGAAACTTCGTCGGTCAAGGATATAGGAAAAACAAAGATATTTTGTTTTTTGTTTTTTTTGTGTGTCTTATTTGTCTTTTTGCAATGGAAACCTCAAAGGCGGAGAAATGGAGGTAAGTTTATGAAAATATTGCATGAAAGTGTGACAGAAGAATATATATTTAAATGTAGAATTGAAAAGATCATAAAATACAAGTCCAGAGCAGGAGTTGGCAAACATGGGATCACTATGATAACATTGTTTTTTTCTACTGGAACGGACATTATTCACTAATCAACTTCTGAATTAAAAGAGATCTTAAAATCTCCTTGTTTGAAGAGATTCGGTAAACTTTCATTGCAGTCAATCAAACACAATTTTAGACTGTTTCTTATTAAATATAGAGTTGAAATTGAACTTAACTTGTAACATTACTACATCATTAACATGGCTATCAAAATAAAGATATGAAAAGAAAAATAGTTAGTTAGTTAGTTATTGCTTTACTCCCAAGCAGCCCGATTTCGGCTATATCCGGGAGATGAACATGAAAGTGGTGATACAATGAGCATGAAATGATGACGAAGTGGAGGAAATGGGGACACAAGGCCAATCAGGTAGGAGAGTTTTGACTGCCACTGGAAAAAGGAGTGATGGGTAGGGACGGGAAATTTTGCCTCCTGCATGGGGATCCTACGGGCCCTACTCTTACCGAGACCTGCAGCAGGGTTCTTTAACGTGCAAGGAACGTGACATTTTTCCCAACACGGTGCACCACTATGTTTTGCGCTCAGGTTTTCCGCATTATCGCCTGACGACCCCGCATCTCTCGATGTCAGGGCTGCCCCATTCAACCACCTGGGGCACACATCCCAGTCGCTTTGTGGGCAAAGCGGCCTGACCCCGATGTCAGGTTTCTGAGCGCTCTTTTACCGACAAGCTTAGCGCTGCTGCGGGCCTATTCGCCTCCCGGGCTCCGCACGGGACGAAAAGAAAAATATGCCCGGTGTAGAGATCTTTTGCTTAACTAGTGCATTAACGCATTTTCATAAATCAAGTAACAAAGTAGTAGTGCCTAAAATAAAATACATCACTTAATATTTCTGTAATATTATTATAGAAGAAGTTGAGACGTGGAAGCGTGCATAACACAATTTACACCAACAAATCGGAATTTAATATTCAATACTTAAAACGGGTGTAAAACGGTTAATTGGGTTATGCTGTACATCGATATTTCAAAGAGTAACTTCTCATCAGCATCATTTGAATCAAAACATTCAAAAACCAAAAATATTGAAAAGTTCTCAAACCAAAAAGTTCGAACAGGAAAGCCAAATCCAGCAAAGAGGATATCGACCATATGCATTATAAGGAAAGAAACCAAAATCTTGAATTTATCAATCGGAAATTTCAATGACAAATAATATTGGAAATTTATTGGAAAAATCGTGTCAGACAAGTATCTGCAATAGAAAACCGCCAACAGCCCTCATTTTGATCAATGGTACTTGCTTGTTGTTTTGTGATTAATTCGATCTAAATATGATTCAAAACCAGTTTGTAATCAAATGGCCGTTAACAAATCACATCAAACATGACATACCCTTGTTGTTAAATACAATTATGATGACCACTGTTTACATGATTACTTACTTGCAAACATGTAAATAATCGCAATGCCCATCTGTCCATCCATATGTTGGCACTGGAAATGAACCATCGTTACATTGCCTGACGTTTACGAGTTGTCTCTTATGTATGCTAGGGTTGAAACTGCCTTTAAAATAAAGCCAATAATTACAAGTAATCACTGATTTTAAAGTATTCATTAATACACGGACAGAGAATGCAATAACATGAAATAATTTAGTAAAACAAAGCAGATATAAACCTATGATTTTGAACATTATAAGTTTTTTTACGATAACCTCTGCTTATATGCAATAACATGCAAACCAAGCCTGAATTGCTCACCCAAGCTAAAGCTTCTTACCTAGTATGAAACAAGGTCTACATGGACCTGGCAAGTGACATTAAGAAACTGGTTAGAATAGAAAATGCTCTAAAGATCAAGTTAACTACGTTACAAAGCTTAACAAAAATAGGGCAACTAATGGGACATTAGATAATACCCCGCCACGATATTCATCAATACTGAAATATATTTGTATACTATTCTGCATATACTATACATCTTGATAGGGACAGAAAAGAAATGAGTTATCTCTTAGACACGATTAATACTGAAATGAAATACATGGGCTTAACATTCTTTGATCTTTACAGATATAATATTTTATTTGCATTGAACCTGAACACAAACACTATGTATGGGTTTCCCTTCTCGAACCTTTCCAAATATCTCGATCCCTTTTGCACTCATCCATGGAACCCCTGGGATTCCGAGGATGTTCTGCACTATACATACAATAAAACAAGAGGCTCCCAGGAGCCTGAATCGCTCAACTGTCTTCATGTCGACCCTATAAAGACTTTTCTAGAGATAAATGAGCTGAACATTTAAGCAAGTAACAGCTTTTCTCTATCTACTATAGTTTTCATTCTGTAGCTGAAGGTCCAAATCATGACAAAAAACGTTATTTTAAGGGCCATAACCCCTATAAAGGGTCATCTGACAACTTTGACCCTATGAAAACTTTTGTAGAGTTAAACGAACTGAACATTTAAGCAAGCAACAGCTTTTCTCTATCTGCTATGGTTTTCATTCTATAGGCCTAAAACATGAAAGAACGTTATTTTAGGGGCCGTAACCCCTATAAGGGGTCATCTGACAACTTTGACCCTATGAAAACTTTTGTAGAGCTAAATGAACTGAACATTTAAGCAAGCAACAGCTTCTCTCTATCTGCTAAAGTTTTCATTCTATAGGCCAAAGACATGAAAGAACGTTATTTTAGGGGCCGTAACCCCTGTGAGGGGATATCTAACAACTTAGACCCTATGGAGACTTCTGTCTGAGGCTAAATAAGCTGAACATTTAAGCAAGGAATAGCTTCTCTCTATCTGGTTTAGTTTTCATTCCATAGGCCAAAACATGAAAAAAACGTTATTTTAGGGGCCGTAAACCCTATAAGGGGACATCTGACAACTTCGACCCTATGGAGACTTTTGTAGAGCTAAATGAGCTGAACATTTAAGCAAGCAACAACTTTTCTCTGTCTGTAATAGTTTTCATTCTAGAATCCAAAAACATAAAAAATGCTATTTTTCACCTTTAAGGGGCAGTAACTCCTATAACGGGTCATCTGAATACTTTGACTCAATGGAGACTTTGGTAGAGCTTTTGATGCTGAAGCAGTAGCGTGACATCAGATTTCATCTATCTCTTATACTTTTTGATTTACAAGCTAAAAACAGTAATCTGACCCCCTTGGTCTATTTTTAGTAATGGCGGCCATGTTGTTTGGACGGCACTCACCGTTCGTGCAATTTTGGTAGAGGACATCCCATAGATGAAGTGTGCAAAGTTTCAAAGCAATCCCTTCAGTCGTTTTGGAGAAGATTTTCAAAGAAAAGTTAACGACGACGGACGACGACGACAGACGACGACGGACGCCAAGTGATGGCAATAGCTCACATGGTCCTCGGTCCAGGTGAGCTAAAAAGGATGATCTCATAAATTAAAATTCTCTTAAAAATATTGAAAACTTCGCATGCAACTTTCGCAGTCATTAATCTATACATTAATATTGAATCTTACGTACACGTTTAACTTTTACCTTTGATGAATTTAGTGTCTTTTGGCAACAGTGAAATTGGATAAAGTGGGTATCCAAATTGAGTACCAAAGTCTCTAAGATGACTGCCTAAGGATACAAGATTTGAAATTTCTGCCCCGTTGATGATGAAATGATAAATAGTTTTTTGTGTTTCCTTCTCGTCAATACTGTCAATTCCATTAGCCTTAAAATGAATATTAGCTAAAATCAGAAACCAAGTGATAAAAAACACACTCTTAAACAGCATGGACATTTTAAAAGAAAGTTGTGTTATGATATTTCTTATTTTGAGGAAAACAAAACGGTCATATGCAGTGGACAAGAGTTGAATCGATATCTGCTTATGAACAATGAAAACACGCTTTTTTTGTTCATTTCACATTTTATTCTTTAGCCTGATAGGCCTTGTACCCCCTTTCCTCCACTTCAGCATCATTACATGTTCATCATATCACCTCTTTCATGTTCATGTTACTTGAAGTCGCGCTGCCTGTGAGTAAAGCAATAACTAACTTACTCACTCAATGGATTCTTATAGCACATTTAAAAATTCTTTGTGACAGAATAAAGCGTGCATCTTTCTGTTAAAGAATTTGATATGCCCATTCCCCAACCAAAAAGGCATGACCTTAGCTATTAGAGTACGCGGTGGATAAATCTCTTATCCTAAAACCTTCCTTAATCCCATGAAAATTATACAAGCTATAAATGAAATATTGTAGATGTGTACTTCTTATAAAGAATGCATCTGGTGATTAATTTTTAGAGTAGGGATTTTATATTTAAGAACCTTTTCTCACAACGTTTCTAGGTAAATTTTAGCGACTATCTTAGGGTTAGCGCTGTTATTGGCCAAACCTCCACCTGACAACTGCACTTGGTCATACATTTTTGTGTTCTTTATTTCCAGATGCATGTTTTGATAAATTGTTATTTTATTAATTACTGATCATGATCATCAAATTTCTTCTATTTTTATATTTTTTAAGGTTTACATACCCACATATGGCCAATATTAGTAATAGTTGATCCGGGATCAGGATATAATGATCTGTCAATAGCACTCAAAAAGCATTGCTTCAGGTTTGGCCAACAAGAAATCTGCTTCCCCTGCAAGTTAAGTTACAAAACACCGTAATGAATAGAAATAACATTATATCTACTTTAATAGCTTTTTAGTTTAAAATATTCTACGTCTTACACTATTCTTTTAAGTTAAGTCAACCACTTGAAACGTTTTTATTCATAAAAAATGGGAACCAGCATCCAAGCGCATAAAATTGCTTATCCTTAATTTAAGTCTTAATTGAAGGAGGCTGATGAAAAAAGCTGAGCTGTACCACACGATGTATTTGTATCGAAAGAATCAGATTCCAATATCAAAAGTCCGGAAGGCCAAAGGTTAACCAGTAAAAACAAAGAAACAGACAATACAAAAATAACCGAATAGCTATCAACAATGCGAAGTTGTAATTAAGTGAGTGAACGCAGGTGATCTGGAGGAGTATACAGTTCCTGCTTGCTAGAGTACACCCGTCACGCTGCAATGAACAATTATTAATTTTGCTTTATCATTATTATAATCCCTGAACATAAATTTCAAAAATTGGAGTGCCCAACTTAATTTTGAACTTGTTCTTAAATAAACTAAGTTGAAGCATACCTGTGAAAAGTCCTGTAATGTGTGTGAACCAGTTACATTGTTGTGGTTTGGATTTTGATACAACACAGTGTTGTCATAGAGACTGCTTTTGATCCGTTGGAAAAACCTTGCATCTCCCTCTTTGATATGGATGTCGTGGTCCTGAAACGTTGAAATAAGTCCTGTTATAGGCACTCCTTGAAACAAGCTGATCGATGATTTCATTTTTTTTCACAATAAATTGGACTGATACATGTAGAAGCAAAGAAGAACCAATGCAATATTTATGTGTCAAAAGTCCGGAAAAAGCAACGACAAAACCAGTTAACACGAACGAGAACGGCAGGACAATACACACAAAAAATTAAATCAAGCGAACAAAAATCAACTATGCGATCTCAAGTCGTAACGCGAGTAATCTCGGGTGCTCCGGAAGTGTAAGCAGTTTGATAATTTACTGTTGTACTAAATATCATTAACGGTTAAAAGAAATATTGTGTGACTCAATTGTAACATTAATCTCATTTCTGACTTTCAAGTTGACATTTTTTATTTCCAAGTTGACATTTCTGATTTCCAAGTTGACATTTCTGACTTCCAAGTTGACATTTCTGTTTCCAAGTTGACATTTCTGACTTCAAACTAAATATTTCTAAGTTCCAACCTGACATATCTTAGTACCAACTTGACATTTCTTACTTCCAAGTCAACATTTCTACTCCCATTTTTGCAGTTCCAAGTTGACTTTCATACTTTTAAGTTGCCTTTGCTAAGTTCAAACTTGACACTGCTAAGTACCAACTTGACATTACTTAGTACCAACTTGACATTTCCTACTTCCAAGTTGACTTTCATACTTTTAAGTTGCCATTTCTCAGTTCCAAGTTGACATATCTCAGTTTCAACATTACATTCTTACATCCAAGTTGGAACTGAGGAACGGAAACTTGGACCTTAGAAATATTTCCAACTTCAAGTTTGACATTTCTCAGTTAATCATGACATTTCTTATTCCTCACTTCCAAGTTGTCATTTCTTAGTTCCAATTTGACATTTGTCAGTTCCGACAAAAATGTTACCTGGATGCTAATAAATGTGAAGTTAGAAGTGAGAAATGTCAATTTTGAAGTAAAAATTGTAAACTTTAAAGTGAAAGATGTAGACTTTTAACTAAGAAATGTCAACTTAAAACTGAGAAATGTCAACTAAGAAGTAAGAAATGTCAACTTGGAACTAAGAATTGTCAACTAAGAAATGAGAAATGTCAGCTTGGAATTAACAAAATGTATAGTAACAATCGGGAAATGTGAAAAAAATGATGGCACCACCTCTTTTTCATATATGTCTAAATGTCGGTTTAAAAAAATGTAAAACTAATGCACGATAGTATTAAGAGTATTTGCGCATTATACAAAATAAAAAAAATAAAGTGTCCGGTTAAAGTATTTTTCCTCTTTTCATGACATTTTATTTTTTTGCTGAAACAAAGTCTTCATTTTAATCATTTGATGTCGCAGCTAAGGTATTTTCAGCCAATTCAACCGATACGGTCAACATTTGGTAATGTAAAATAATTAAAAAGCTGTCAGAGGGGTTTCATTGCCTGTTTGATCTAAATCTTCATTGAGTACTCCCTTTACTGATTTTTGTTTTTTTCTAGATTTCTCTGTTTAAAAGAATGTCTTAACAGCAGCACCTTTCATTATAACTTGCATCATATTATATAAATTTGAGTGCTTACCAAGACTCCAGTTCCAGGTCTTCGAATTTCACACAACGAAAACGAAATACAAAAAACTAGTAGTAATATATGCATCTTCTGAAAAAAAAACTAAAAAAAAACATTTATGACCAGCAAGAACTATCATAGAATAATCATGAAAATGACGATAACAATGGCCTAGCCAAAATAATGTATCTTCTTTGACACCAATTCAATGATGTCAAAGGAGCTACATTTCAGTAGCTACCAGTGGCCAAGCAAGGCAAAGTACTTAGTATAAAATGTGAATCGAACTACCTCAAATTTTACTATGATTTCAGGGTCAAATAGTTACAAACATACTTAATAATTGTCAGTATCACAAAGATCCTAACATTTACAGAAATTTTAGAAAATTGTATTGGAAAAAAATACACAACACCTTCGTCTTTTAATGCTGTAGAAGTCATTAAAAAACTATTCAAGTTCAAAAATAAAATATTTTTCTGAGTGGCATTAATTACCCACGACTGTGTACTTTGTTCTACATGTACGTCAGAAACTTGGTCTTGTTTCATTAAGTGCTCTCCTAAGGGAGGGCCTTATCTTATTTCTTTATTTTAATATTGATATGCATAACACAAAATTTGGTAGACAATGCCTTTCAACATGTTATATAAAACTCAAAAAATAATCGGGCGGAGTGAGAAACAAAGAAGTTGTGAATTTTAACAGCATGCTTTATTTGATTTTTTATCAGTCCTTTTGGAAGTCGTTTAGGTATAAGCCTTCAGGGGTTATTTTACTAATGTTTGATTTTAACAGCGACTGTTGTCGTAAGATCCGTTAAACGTAGGATTGTAAGCAAATTTGATAACATATGGTTTTGCAAAGAAAAGTTAATATTGAATTATTAAATGGGTCCGGATCAACGACGGACGAAAAGAGGGAAGGCGCTAATAGTAGAGTGACTTTTTGGAAAAAGACGTCTAGTTAAGGAGATAAATGTACCCACCTAACATACGGCTAAATTTGGTATCATTTGAAAGCTTGTACTTCTAGCTATATGAAATGCCTGGTCGTAAAAACTGGATATGGTCACAATTTTCTAAAATTGGCATTAAACATCATGAGAGGTAATATGCTTGAAACACAATTTTTCTAATAAAATAAGGAGTTTAATCCTAAATGAAATGGTAATCGCAAAAATTCAATAGAACAAGGAAAACAGATCACTTGGTAATGAAAATGAACAGTTAAAACATTTGTATTGTAATGTTTCTATGAAAATTTTCTGTTTTTGTTTTTAATAGATTCTAAAAATATTGATCGGTAAAAAAGGGTGAGGTTATTAGAAAATTTACAGGATAGTAAAAATGATGATTTATATTATACTTTATGTACATTTTAAAAAGAAATTTCGTTAAATACTAGTATGATAAAAGTTTACACAAATAATAGCCAAAATATGCGTTTGATCGACATTGAAGTCAAACAGACACCGTAATAAGGATTTAAATCTTCTATTTCTGTAAACTAAATAATAATTTCAGATTTCTATCACTTAATTACTATAAACAGGTGCATGTTTACGACAAATACAGATATTAGAACAAAACCGCATCGCTCTCTTTTGCAAACATTCATGATTAGGTCAATCACGGACGAAAAAGTTAAACAAGGAAGCAGAGGTACCAATGGGGCATCCGAATGTCAAAAGTCCGAAAGGGCAGAGACAACCAGTAAGCACCAACGAGAATGTGACAAAAACAGACAACATGTAAAACATGGAAACACAAAATAATTGAATATCAATGTTAAACGCAAACCGAGTAGTAACAAATGAGAACTGAGGTGCTCCGGAAGGGTAAGCATTTCCTGCTTGCAATAGCACATGCGTTGCGTTACCAACAGTCAATTCAAAACATTATGCTTTTTAAACTCTACATGTATGTTTTATTTTAATAAGACTGTAAAAAAAAATGATCCATCAGATAAATACAGATGTGAGTTTGTTATGATGGTACAGGAATGTATTTCTTTTCTGGACTTGACTTTGGTCATTAGCGGATCGTTTGATTTTGATCGTTTATGCAACAAGCAGAAACAAGTCACCTTGCCGATCGCGTGAATTAACTTTCGACAAGACGTCAGATTGTGGTGCTGTCGTCTGTCTACAGATTTGACTTTTGTTTTAGTTTAAACCTGATGGGTTCTTGGGTCCCTTGCTACTGTACCTTTTTACCTTTTTCAATATAAAGTAAGCTTATCCCTTAATAAATTTTATTGTGCTAATATTTCATAGAAGTATTCATCTGCCGTGTGGTTATCTATTACACCTATTTAGTGAATGAAATTCCTGCAAAAAAAATTGTTTTTGGATTCCGTTCTTGATATCAACCTTTTATCGAAGTTTATACCGTAAGATCAAGAATAAGTTACTTTTTTTTACATACATGATACTGCTTTACAAATTGTGTTCATCTTAATTTGATACCCGCTTCTAAAATCATGCATTGGGTAAAAACTTTTAAAGAGGCCCTGTCAGTAACCATTGAGCATTTTATATAGAAAGAGTGGAAAGTGTAAAAAAATTGTTTCCTTATAAATTAGGGTACATTAAAGCCTATATAAATATGTATTCAAAAACAAATTACTAAGGTCATATATTTGTTGTTACCATGGCAACCGGGTATTTTTCATGCAAAAATGAGAATTTTGAAAATTTTAAAATTTGTCAAAATCACTGAAACGATTTAACTAAAGTTTTGTAATAAGCAATATCAAATAGAATTCAAATAGAATTGATGGATATTTCAAAGAAAATGTCCTTAGTTTGTTATATTTCAATCAAAACCCTTAAATTAGCACGTCTAAAAAATAACAATTTGTACAAAAAAGCAACAGTGAATCCGAAATGTCTTAATTGTATAGCAAACTAGTGATTTTGTAGATTTAGAATCAACAACAACAATTGGTAGTTGGAGGCGATCTTTTTACAAATTGAATTCCAAAATGTCAAAATTTCATGCATTTTCAAGTATTTTCCCGCCAATTACCTCCCTTGGCACAAAGGGAGGTAATTCAACTTACAGGAAGTAGAAAATTGGCAGAAAAGTAAACACAAACAAAGTGGTGGAAGCATGTCGGATTGGAGAAATCTTTCAGATTAAACAAATGTAAGTAATTGCAAACGACGAAAAAACTTCATTTCATAAATGTTTAACAATGTACAATCATTAGTTGTAACAGTTATGTCAGTATTTAATCTATTTATTCAAATTCAGAAAACAAAATTCTACTTTCAGTTTTACTTTCGATTTGTGGGATAAAAATAATGTAAAAATAAGCCGAAACCATTTTATCTGGCAAAAAATTTGAGCTGATGTTTAATAACAGCTTAGATGTCATCTGTTCAATTATAGTTTTGTCAATTGGATTGTCAGACAAGTCAGATTGAATAGGGATTTTAAAACAGACTCCAACTTTACATGCTTATAAAACTTAACTTTTCTTTTAAGGTAGCACAACAGTCAAAAATGATTTTTTTATGTAAAATATTTTTTTTGTAGATTAACTTACAATAAAGAAATACAAGTGCATTGTAAAAAAAAAATATGTCATTATCTTCAACCATTTATGAGTAATTAGATAATCAATTCATGTAAACAAATAGCACATGGTCTTATCAGCAATAAATAGATTTGGGGGTGTGTCTTATCTGTCAATAAAATAATCACTCCAGCTGTTTACTGACTACAAAAATAATTAAGAATCATTCAAAAAAATAAAGATGGAGAGTGATAAAATTCAAGATAAAGTGTTTAGGGGAAAAAAGGAAAAAAGGGGGAAGAAAATTAAAAGTCAGTTAAAACAAAGGATGTAAGCGTTGTGACAAGCTTAAAAGAATCTGACAAAGGATCCTACTACAATCAACAGTTTTCAGAGTCTGACAGTTCTGAAACATCTAAAGCTCTGGATGGTTTACAAAGTGCTAGTGTGTCATTTGCTTGCACGAACTCCACTCTTTTTTCTTCTGGGTTAAGATGGTGGGCATGTCTTCGATTTGGACTTTTAGGCATTTTTTAAAAAAGTGTTTAGTTTAAATTTTATTGGTAAGAAATAGTTTTGATGTATAAATTTTGGAACAGAATTCTTAGGCTAGTTCCATTGAAACATAGACCTGTATATAAATAGATTTGCAATTTGGTGAAATCTCACAATATCTCATGCAAAGAAACGAGATTTCGTACAAAATAAACAATTTGATATGTACAGCATTATACTGTAATATCTCAAAAACCATTAAAGATTTTTACATGATTCTTTTTTACAACCATTCTTAAATTTTTAGAGATTTTACATGTGTTAAAATTACTTTTATAACCTTAAGGACTTTAGAGGAGTATCAAAAGAGCCCATACTACCCAAGTTTTCATGAAAATAAAATGTTATACAAAAAAATTGTAAAGTTTCCACTTTAAATTGTAACAAAAAGTGTCCTCAACCAAATTAAATGAAATTTTCACACAGATGTTCCTTGAACTTTTCGCTGTTTAATACAATTTATTCTGGTTGATTCCATAGAAAGGCATAAAAGTAGTTAGAAAAACAAATAAACTCTCATTTATAAACCAGTGATATTTTCACACATATACTGGACAATTAACAAGTTGCAAATCTATTTAATATACAGGTCTATGATTGAAAGCAAGAAAGGTTGAGCAGGGGGTTGAGCTTGTTAAAATGTATTAAGATTAACTTTTCAATATTCAAAATAGGGTTTACATTATATCTTCTATGTAAAGATCACAATTACATAGAAGTATCTCTAATTATTAATTCTGTGCACAAGTAAAAATCATATTTAATTATCAATTATTATAAGCTGTTCTCCCTATCTTAGAGATAATCTTGAAGTGGGAGGAGCTATTCCTTATCAGATTGCTTGATCTTAGATAAAGGTCAAATCAGTGACGTAAAATTCCCGCCATTTGCCAAGTTATGTTGTTTAGGATTGACCATGCACACAATCTTGCATAAATAATGAAATTAGTATGAAAGAAACACAAGCTAATGAGTTCTAATAATAAATCAAACATGTGGGAACATCACCCCATGTTTCCCAGTGGAATTCTATCAATTCAATAGACATTATGGGGGTTCAAAGTGGGAAATTCAGAATTTTGATGATTCTGAACATATTTTATACAGGCAAAATACCAACTTTAAAAGAATATAGCACCCTTATGGTTACCTTTACTGCCTTGATTTTGATATATGATGATCTGTGTGGTATGTGCTACAAAACCGTGTCTCAAATTTTGGATAAAGTGATTTATTCAAAAGTTATGAGTTCTCAAAGAATAGTAGTAGGGTCAATGTAACCCCCCAGGGTTAAATGAATGTATAACAAGAATGAAATGAGATAGGGAAAATCTGAGACACGGTTTTGTAGATAATTATAGGTCAATTGGTATGAGAAAATGCAATTTTCAACAGGACTTAAGATAAATGAGCTATTTTTATTGAAGTGCTGAGGGCTGATTTCTTGAATATAAATAAATTTTTTAACAACTTCTTTTTATTTATAAAACATTCTTTTACATCATTAGAAAGAGTTATGTCTTAGCTGTAGAATAAGCCATAAATGAAAAAAATATATTAAGAATTAAGAAAGTTATAAGGTTTCAAAGACTGCCAGTCGGAGTAGAAAAAAGTTGACTGTTGTGCTACCTTAAGTAGCACCTGCATCGGTCATGTTCATGAATCTAAGGCAATGTATGGCTGACAACATTGATAAGGTCCTGATAATTTTTTTTTCCAAAAACACTTATTTTAGAAAAAGAAACAAATGAAAAAAAATTCACCACCTCGCACCTTATTTTTTCATGCATTGTCAGATAAACTATGAATCAATTTGGCGTGGCCTTACACACATGTATCAATCTACATATGTATTATTAGTAATTGTTTTCTCATTGCATGTACAAACAGTGTACATATGTTTGTTTTCAAAATACAACAATATCATATATGTACAAAATGTCATGAATGTGGAATTTCAATCTTATAAAGACATATTTTGTATAGTTACAAAATGTATAGCAATCAATCTCTTATTCGGCATGTTCAGGATAGATTAC
The DNA here is from genome assembly GCA_963971305.1 of Arcuatula senhousia. Classification (NCBI taxonomy): domain Eukaryota; kingdom Metazoa; phylum Mollusca; class Bivalvia; order Mytilida; family Mytilidae; genus Arcuatula; species Arcuatula senhousia. Next base: position 37,269,210 of record OZ020308.1, read on the forward strand.
ATGTACATGTATCTGTCCTTGTTTATATGCTTCATGTATTAAACTTTATTTATTTACTTTTTATATTTAAGAAGCTGTTAGTGCAATGGATGGAATTATCCAGCAAGTATTACTACTCATATTGTTGGACAAATGTTGGAAACCTAAAGGATGATTTAGAGAGACATGGCAATGAAGTTTGTCATTCTCTAAGGTTTGTGTTTGTATTTATAGTTGATAAAAAAATGTTCAGAATATAAAAATGCCAATTGCATGTCCAATCATGAAGGGTAAAAAACCAAGAAAATGTACAATTTAAGTAGTATTTCAGGGAAACTTTTCATATGTGCTAAAAAAGCTGACTCTCATGCTTCTTGTATCTTTTATATGTTTATGTTCATGATCCATGTAATCAAACATATATGATTTGTAATTGATATGCCCTTATGTGCCATATGATTAGAAAATAAAGATTTATTCATTTATTTTATTTATCTAAATAATTATTCAAAGATTCTGACAAGGTAAATACAGGAACTTTTTTGCACTTTTGCAGAATTTATGGGTAAAAATTAATTTTGGAGAATAAATTACCCTCATTTTAGGGTTAACAGACACACTGGCCTATATAATATTGGGTCGTTGCAATAAAACCTTCCATATTCTATTTATGTAACAATCAATGACAAACTTAAATACCTGGGCACGTGAGAAATTTTACCATGACTTCTATTAAATGTCACGTCATAACCTAAAAATTTGTCCAGTCACAAACTTGATTCACCAAGAAAGTCACTACATGTACTATTAGTTGACAATGTTGTTCATTTGAAGGTAGCACGTGTGAAATTTGTTATGATATTGATATTGATTTAACTTTGTTTATATATTATATTCACCATACTTATACATGTTATAACAAGAATAATATTTTTTTATTTACAGGAAACTGCTGTTAAACTGACTGCCAGATTTGCTTTATATTATTTATGGTGCATCACCTATGGTTGGAATTAATTATAAGCTTTTGAAATCCAGCAATATTAGAAATGAAATGATTGGATTTAGCAGACACGAAGGACTGAAACCCATGAATGTTAATAGATCAACACAAGAGTCCCTTCTTGCTGTGAAAGACATGAAGATCAAAATCTATATCATTGTGATTATAATTATTGTTCATGATTATTACAAAAAGAAAATTGTCTGCTAATTTTCTTAAGACAGAAACATTTTGTGTTCATCATGTACATGTACAAGTACATTGAATTGGAGAGAAGTTACACTCAAGTTTATTTTCTACAACACTTAGAGATGTCTTCTTTAAACATTCAAAGTGAAATATTTTTACCATCTACATGAAGCTTTTGAGAAAATGAAAGCAAGTTGTAAAGGCTGCATTAAAGGAGATCAAAAAGCAAAAGAAACTGAACACATTTAATACATATTTTGTTCAAAAGTTTTTTTTCTAAATACATGATTTATTTTGTTTGTTGTAAATTACTTCTATGCCACTACCAAACCAAAAACCATGGTTCATGTTTTAAAATATAAAATGTGTTACAATGTATGAGTAGCAAACATGTAGTTTACCTTATTAATGCCTAGCAACATTAACAATCTTCCTTTAATTTGGTACATATTAATGTGTGAATGTTTTCTAAAATTGAATTATGTCACCCCTTATTGTTTATGTTGTTTCTGTCTGTCCATCACAAAGTTTGTCCATGAATCTCCTCAAACAGAACAAAAATCAACAAAACTTGGTAGGTAGGAAGAATGCAATAATGATTTAAAGTTGTACATATCACCATGGAATTTTTATCCTTTGATTTTTGTGGGAGTTATGACCCTTTGAACTTAGAAATTTTCAGAAAATCCTTATTAGAAAGGTTTCAACTCAATTACTCTTTAACTATCTACTCAACCAAATTTTATGAAACTTGGTCCAAGAAAATGGTACATATGTACTGTAGCTTGTAGCCTTGTGTACCATATGTTGTGCATATTACCAAGAAATTTTGATCCTCAAAATTTTGTGGAGGTAACATACCCTTGAAATAATACTTTAGGGGAAATAAAGGGGACAGACAAAAGCAAACCTAAGTTTTCTGATAAAAATTTGAATTCTGTTCATTAATACATCTTGTAATAATATGTACATGTAGGTGACTGTTTATATTAAGAATAGAAACACAAGTAATGTGTAAAGAGTAGGGCTGTTTATTACTCATGCTTGCAATGTATGATTATGTACACTACAGGTAGTAATATGGCCTTAGTTTTTACTTCTGTTTGTTCTTATACAACAGTTATTACATGTACATGGTGTATTTGTTACTTTACCTATCAATGATAAAAATTTTATGCGCAGCTCTACATTGTAAATCTCAAGAACAGTTAGTCTTATAATTATATACATTTTTGCATATAGGTTGATGAAACCTGGTATTCATATGCCATGATGCTCCATCTTTTGACCTTGACCTTGATTTTCCTGTTGAGTGACTTTAGCCATTTTCACTGCATTGCAAAAGCATGAGCACCTTCACATCTCAGGAACTATAAGTCCTAGGTTGACCAAACGTGATATGTATATTTGCATCAGAGCTAGACTGTTACAGTTGCATCCTCTTCTTTTGACCTTGACACTGTTTTTTCAATTGAACAACTATTGTTTGCCTTTACAGATAAAGGTCAAGGTCATATAATATTATAAAGAGACATATTGAACAAAAGAGAGTATAAGGATATGCATGTATGCACATTAAAAATATACAAATTTGTTCAAAAGAAAATGTTCATAAATAGGATTTTTGTTAAAATGTCTCCTGTTCATTGCCATGGCGATACATTGATACTGCATCTTAAATATACAACATCCACTTACCACATCATGCACATGTACCACAGATAGTGAAACAAAGTGTTTAACAATGATTTCTGATTCCCTAAAACATGTTTCTTTGATTAATTATTCTACTATTGCACATTAGCAAAATTTATGATAAAACCGTGTGTCATAAAAATGGTTTCTAAGGAAAAAAATGGTTGCTATGGAGGTTTTTGCTTATTATATTTTTATAAATCATAGTATTTTAGCAATAATAATGTCTGTTGGGTATTCTTGTTTTCTTTTTATGTATATAAAGCTAACCATTTTTAGCTATTCCAGGTCATTAAAACCTTTGACAGTCGTGATTTTACCAAATAAGACTTGAAAAATTCAATACTTTTAACCTTATGATAAAAAATTAAAAACACATGACTACCCAATGTTTTTTCATAATTTGATACTACAAGACAATGTCTTTATTTCAGTGTATAGAAAAATATCAAGCTGTGTTGCCTTTTCTGGTAGTAAACTTTTAAAAAGCTTACATATTTACAGTTTTTGGTCGAGCAAAAACCTTAGGTTCTTTCCGTTACCATAGCAACCATGCATGATTTTGAGAAAAAAAAAACAAAAACTTATTAGTATGTTTTATTTTTGTTCCTTTGAACACCCCAGCATAAAAAAAGATGCTTACATGTACCAATATTAAGTTATTAGGAAACGAAATGTTCAAAAATTAAGATATTTTACCACTTTTCAATTGGTTTTAGTCATTCTTTGTTTCTCGTTGCCATAGAAACTCATAATTTTGAATGAATGTGTTAATTTGACCTAAAATGTGTTTGTAGTACTTATTTGAATGTATTTAGGTGGTTAATTCAAATTTTAAATTTTTTGACTTTCCATTCGAATCTCAATGGTTACTGACAGGGCTCTTAATTAAGTATAAGGTTATCAGGAAGTAAAAGGCCTTGGAGTATCAAAGTGCTTTACGCCATATGGTACTATAGAATAAAGCTACATGCAAAATATCTGATATCTGCATCATGTAGTAGCTTAAAAAGTTATGACTGAAAGTTTACATGCATGGACACTATATGTACAAACCTAAGTATTCGGCAAAAGAGGAAGACCATAAAATTGATATACAGCGTTTATATGATATAATCAGATTAAGCTATATGTACATTTTTCGATCTGTGCGTTATGCAATTGCCTTAAAAACTAACAAAAATTTGTTACGGGCGAACAAACGGACAAGGGTAAAACATTATTCCCCTCTTCTTGTTGGAAGCGTGAGTATAAAATGTTTAAATTGTTTCAATTTCATCTTTTTGTCGACATGTAGAATGCTTTGATTCATTGGTATATTAAAAGAGTAAACCAAGAATGCTCTAGAGGCACAAACGTAGAGTTACCCACTAATATCATTGCTGCTTTGGTGATCATTAGACTTTATACATGGTAAATTGCAAAATCGCCTTGTTCATTCGTTTACCTTAAAGGTAATGATGAACTTAAAGGCATTATATTTTGTCAAGCATATTCTGATAATAACAAAAAATAAAGATCCCAGTTTTAATGTTACAAATCACGGTTGGGCTCTTATTCATTAATAACGATGTTTAACCAATTTGGGCCAGATCTACCAAAAAAACTGCAAAATGAATTGTGAAATACTATATAAAAACTGCACTTTATGGAATGGTTTAAGGAGATAAGCGGTATATTAAAATCAGAATTAATGTTTAATTCAACTTTATTTGGTACAATTTACGAAGCATGTGCCTAGAGGGAAACTCAATCCCTTAAAGTTAAGGGTTTTGTACTTGTCCTTACCCACTTCTTTTAATGTTCTTAATTTATATATCGAGGACAGATTCGACATAACATTAACCTGTTATTTCATGAGCTTGAAACGCCGACACAACACAAGAAATACGAAATTCGGTGCTTAAGAAGGGTAGAAAATTCCCTTTTGAAGGAATATAGTGGTCGCATTGCAAATGTTCTGTTTAGAGAAGATAAAAAAGATCAAGGAAGATCGACATTTGATTGTTAGAATTCTAAAGAAGGCCAAAAATCTGCATGCCCATGGTCGAAATCGCGAATTATACTACGAGTACATGATGTAATAATATTAGAATATACAGTCTATGATGATATTGGCCATCGAATTTAGTTTTTGATTAAAAAAACTATTATAGCAACATGGTGTTTTGCAAGCAATTCTTGTTTTAGATAAGAGAAAGGTATATTATGCTAGCTTTATGAAAAAAAAAATGTTCTAATATTCTTCATTCAAAAACAAAAATATGCAAAATGGTTGGGTCTGACAGTTTCCAAATACGCTTAAATGCAACTTCCATAAAAGTTAATGTAATTAAAACTATTAATTTACAGAAACATACAACAATACTATTAATGCAAACCCCGTTCTTTCGCTTTCTTTTTGACTGAAAATGTCAAACAAACCAACACTTTTGCTGTTCAGTTTTCGACCATGACAAGCCTTTTAAGATTTTCAACGAGAAAACGTTAAAAATTAGTGGAGCGGATATAGGGTAAAATATTTCACTTTGTGATAAAAGCATAAAATTTGGTATGATGGTGTCTTAAGTACTAAACATTAAGAAAAGATCGTTGGCCATTTCAATTTCTGCCGTTTTCAAGATGGCCGCCATGAAATTCAAAATGGCGTCATTTCTTATTATTCTTTTGTATACAATTCATGGCTATAACTGTATTTTTTCTATTTAAATTATTTTTTCATGTTTTAAAGTTTATATAAGGTTAACAGATCTGTATATTAAGTAGTTTTGAATATTTACAGCTGCGCATGCGCTAAATTTTGTCATAATTGCGGTATAATAATTCAAATATTACATTTTGAGTTACAAATTGCTTATTAGTTTTATGTTTACAGTTTTCAAATGACAAAAAAGTGAAAAGAAGTTGTAAAGTAATATATTTTCAGCAGTCGTATTAATTTTGCAAAAATAAGACAGTAATAGATATCTATAACAGCCATTTTCAAGATGGCTGTCGTTAAATTTTAAATTATGGTTTTTATATTCCTTTTGTACAATATGCCGGATTATATGAAATATGAACTTTTCATTAGTGCTACAGGAGCTTGAATAAGACTCAAAAATGAATGTTAAGTAATTTATCACCACTCGTAAGAGAGTGGGCTATATTGCATACACCTTGTCTGTCTGTCCGTCCATCTGGCTGTAATTACAAGCTTTCAAAACATATTATTGGGGCTTTTTCCGAAGGGATTGATGTTATATATTGTACACAGTTTTAGCATGATGAGTTGAATCGTTCCACACCTTTCCAGGCCAGTATCACATCTGCTTCCTGTTTTCCGAGCTGTCTTAGACTTTTAAGGAAAAAATGACAATTTTTCGTTAGCTTTCGTGGTTTCTACTAAGGCATTGGTTCCAAATTTGGTCGAATGGTCTGGTTGGGTATCCCAAGCATGACTAAGTGCAATCCCTTCAAGTTTTAATCATGCGCATGATATAGATATTTAATAGTAAGCCAATGTATAAATATCAATTTTTCATCTATGTTTTATATACATGTAGTGTGAAAAATGCAAAATATTGTAAAAGGTAATTGTGACATTACTGACATAAAAGTGATTTTAGTTACAATAAGTCTATAGACAGACCTTTTGGGTTTTGAGAGGTTTAATGTAGGACTGATGCATCGTATTATAAGAAAAATGTCACCTGTAAGCTCACTACTTGAATATCTTAATTTACTCAGAGTAACTAGTACATTACAAGTCATACATTTTACTCAGAGTAACTAGTACATTACAAGTCATATATTTTACTCAGATTAACTAGTACATTACAAGTCATACATTTTACTCATAGTATAACTAGTTTATAACAAGTCATACATTTTACTCAGAGTAACTTGTACATTACTAGTCATATATGTCTGCTGTAGGTTTTGTTAAAGATTCATTATCAATAATACAGATACAAAATTCTCAGCTTGCCAAACCAGAACAATATTATCCTTAGTTCTTAAAACAATAACGGTTGGTATGAACGCAATTTCATGAACACAAGATACATTTGTCAATTAACATATCGAGTTTGTTTTATAGTAACACTAAACTTTAGTGGGACAACTGGTATATCTTATTTTTCTGAGTTCACTTTCGTATTTTTGTGTGTTTTGCATGGCATATATTCTTGACTTCGTGAACACAACACAACTATTGAAATTTTTGTAAATGATTGTATTTACAAAGTATCCAAATTGTTTAAGAGTTAAGAATTAAAAGCTGTTATTGTATTGCAAGTTTAAATGGTTTTGTTGTGAACAGGTGCCATAGTAGCCAGTCACTACCACCATATAAACCTTATAATGTAAAAAGGACATCATTCTTAATTTGGTCTTACATAAACATTATCATTGTACATCATTATATGGTCTCTGTAGTAGCATTATGACAAGAAAGCCTTATATAGGATGTAATAGGAGATTTAAGTGTTTCAAATAAATTCCACATATTTTAGTATTAAAAGCAACTCACAGCTTGGAAAAAGGGATATTTATACTTTTGGCATTTTATTGCCCATGCACACTAACAAATACATTGATAGACCTTACATTTAATTTGTTTCCTAATAAAGGTGTCAAATGTCCAATAAAACAAGATATTTAAACAGAAAGAGTAGGTTTTTTTCACACAAAAAATAAAAAAAAGAAATGATGCCATTTTAATTTCTCGGCAGTCATATTGAAAATGGCCGACATCAAGATGGTCAACTATGAATTCTGAACCATTATATATTGAGGAATGTTTGTTCAATATTTCATGCTTACACGTCCTGTCCTTGTTTGTGTTTACTAGTTTTGATTCTGCCCTTTCGGACTTTGACATTCGAATGTCCCATTGATACCTCTGCTTCTTTTATCACGATGTGAAATATTTTTTTGGGTAAAAATCAAGTTTAATGGCAACTCACAGCTTGAAAAACAGGGATATTCATACTCTTGGCATGCACACTAACAAATGATTTAATAAACCTTACATTTATCATTTCATGTCCAATAAAAACAAGAAATTAAAAATCAAAAAGTAAATATGCATACAAGATTAAATAGAAATGGCGATATGTTAATTTCGCGATTGCCATCTTGAAAATGGCCAAAATCAAGATGCCAACTATGAATTCTTAACCATTATATATTGAGGAATGTTTGTACAAAATTTTATGCTTTTTTCACGATGTGAAACATTTTGGTGAAAAGTCAAGTTAAAAAGCAACACACTGCTAGGAAAACAGGGAAATTTATATTTTTGACAGTTTATTGCGCATGCTCACTAACAAATACTTTTATTAACCTCACAATTATCTTTTATTTCCTAATATAAGAGTCATTTGACCAATAAAAACAAGAAATTTAAAAACAAAAAGTAGTTTTGTTAAAACGATTATAGAGAAATGGCGCAATTTTCATTTCGCGGCGGCCATCTTGAAAATGGCGGCAATCAAGATGGCCAACTATAAATTCTGAATCACAACATATATTGAAGAATGTTTGTTCAAAATTTCCTGCTTGTACCTCGATGTGAAATATTTTGGTGAAAAATCAAGTTTAAAAGCAACTCACAGCTTGGAAAACTTGGATATTAATACTTTTGACAATTAATTGCGCATGCGCACTAACAAATTAACATATTAACCTTACATTTATGATTTGTTTCCTAATATACGTGTCAATTGTCCAACAAAAACAAGAAATTTAAAAACAAAAAGTAGTTTTGTAAAAAAGACTATAGAGAAATGGCACCATTTTAATTTTGCGGCGGCCATCTTGAAAATGGCGGAAATCAAGCTGGCCAACTATGAATTCTGAACCACAACATATATTGAAGAATGTTTGTTCAAAATTTCCTGCTTGTACCTCGATGTGAAATATTTTGGTGAAAAATCAAGTTTAAAAGCAACTCACAGCTTGGAAAACTTGGATACATGTATTAATACTTTTGACAATTAATTGCGCATGCGCACTAACAAATTAACATATTAACCTTACATTTATGATTTGTTTCCTAATATACGTGTCAATTGTCCAACAAAAACAAGAAATTAAAAAACAAAAAGTAGTTTTGTAAAAAAGACTATAGAGAAATGGCACCATTTTAATTTTGCGGCGGCCATCTTGAAAATGGCGGAAATCAAGATGGCCAACTATGAATTCTGAACCACTATATATTGAAGGATGTTTGTACAAAATTTCATGCTTTTATCACGATGTGAAATATTTTGGTGAAAAGTCAAGTTTATCCGCTCCACTAAATGTATTACAACATTTCTTTCAAAATGTGTAAAGCATCTTTTTGGCATTTCTGTTATTTTTCTTATTACCTCCCCGTTTTTTTGAACAGATAAATACTTTGAGAAAATTGGCTTAGAATTATATTTACATGTTCAAGAAAACTTTAAGCACCAGCTTTACTCTTGTATATAAACCCCCTTTTGACCATAATACATGCAGATTTAGTTTGATATTAACATTTTTTGTCCAAAAAGACACTTTTTTTTTCTTTTTGTCAAAAAAAGCAATTTTTTCATAGAAACAGTACAATACAAATGTTGTGATTGTACATTTTTATTGACAAGTGACCTGTTTTCCTTGTCCAGTTGAATTTTTGCGTTTAACATTTCAATTGAGGTTAAAAATCCTTATTTAATCAAAAAAATTGTGTTTCCTCCCTTGCTGTTTAATGCCAATTTTAGAAAGTTGTGGTCCCGTGCGGGGCCCGGGTGGCGAATAGGCCCGCAGCAGAGCCTAGCTTGTCGTAAGAGGCGACTAAGGGTCTTGGGATTCCGACGTCGGGTCGGTGCTCAGCCCACAGAGCGACCAAGTGTGTACCCTAGGTGGCTGAATAGGGTAGCCCTCGTCCGCGGGGGTTGTCAGGTCTATAATACGGAAACCCTGACCGCCGACCATAGTGGGCCAACGTGTGTGGAGAGTGCCACGCTTCATGCACGTAAAAGACCCCTTTGTGGACCGCCCAGTAGTGCACCACATAGGCTAAATTTTCCGACCCTACCCACCTTTCCCCTTTTTCCTGTGGTTCTTCAAAATTTACCGGTCCTTTGTTTCCCACCCCATCCCCATATTTCATTTATCATCATCATTTCATGTTCATTTTATCATCCTTTTCATGTTCATCGCCTGTGAATAGCCTATATAGCGTTGCACGGGCGTAAAACACCAACTCACTCACTCACTCACTAGAAAGTTGTGACCATTTCCAGTTTTCACGACCAGCTATTTCATATAGCTACAAGTACAACCTTTCAAATGATACCAAATTTAGCCGTATGTTAGGTGGGTACATTAAAATCTTGAAATTTGACTTCAAGTCACTCCACAATAAGTATTGAAAATAGTTCACATGGTATATGGCCATTTGTCATGATTTGTGCTGGACGGTTATTTTATTTTTATATCGTCATTTTGATTCCATTGACAAGATTCCAGGGTTTTGCCAAAATGCTGTGCTTAATATTCTTTACCCTATTCAATCGGAAATGCAAAAATAACGAAAAATCTGGACAAAAACCCGTATCTGCCAAATCGCTAATGGTATAAAGTGAGCTCATGAGCATTTGTTTTTCTTGCTTATTTTGACCAAAGTTGTCCATATTCATTCCTTATTTTCTTTAAGAAAACGTATTTTTAGAAGGTATTTTATTTTCGCGTTTATGCGGTAGTTGGCATCTCGCAAAAAATAAATCTCGTAAATAGGATCTGTACAATATATGATCGCTAAAATTGAATTCCGCGGAAAAAAAGAACTTACATTTGTTAAGAAACTCGCGAAATTAAGCTTCCGCAAAAATAGCAACTCGTACGGTAAAGGAAAAAACTTCTTAAACAAGCACGAACACCATCTTAAACCTTAATGATTTTATCTTTATGACTCCAACAAGGAAGTCTAGCATTTATATACTGTGGTCGGAATCTTTCTTATCAAATGGCATAAGCAGGGTTCTCAGACCAACATAACCATCGACATGTTTAATGTTAAAAGGTTATCTTTGCCTACTAACCAAAATAAAGAAAACACGTGCGGAGATTTTCAAATGACCATGTACTCTCGACATCTGACAATCTTACAAAAGTACGGAGGGTTAGCTAGTACTTTAGAGAGGTATTTTGCATAAATATAAGCTTGTGTCCTAGTCAAGGGTAATTAGTAAATCTGTGAGCAACTGCTCACTCAGTATCCTCACCCGCTAATTCCAAAGTATAAGTAAAGGAATTGCGATGATCCCAAATCAAAACACCTTTATTATTGTAGCTTAGTTGTTTGTGACGGACAGGTAGCCGAACAATCTATCTTGGCGTTATGTCGCTATTTGCCCCCCTCTCAAATTAATCCTGACCAGAATCAGAAATAAAGTTTTATAAAATGAAACACTATAATAGGATACAGGATGCTTATTTCTAAAATGTTTATCTAAAAACTTAGGTGGAAAAGCTTTATTTTTACAAAAAAACTGGTTTCGGTTAACTTTAACTGGTTTCTGTTAATTAACCATTTGGAGACTTTGTTTTTCAACTTTTTTACTATAAGTTAATACGGTAAACGGGTCGATGACAGTTTTTGGTTAGTTTGTTAGTTAGTTATTGCTAACCGTGCGGGGCCCGGGAGGCGAATAGGCCCGCAGCAGCGCTTAGCTTGTCGGTAAAAGTCCACTTAAGAGCGCTCAGAAACCTGACATCGGGGTCAGGCCGCTTTGCCCAGAAAGCGACTGGGATGTGTGTCCCAGGTGGTTGAATTGGGCAGCCCTGACATCGAAAGATGCGGGGTTGTCAGGCGATAATGCGGAAAACCTGACCGCAAACCATAGTGGTGCACCGTGTTGGGGAAAAAACATCATCATTTCATGTTCATCTTCCGGATATAGCCGAAATCGCGCTGCTTGGGAGTAAAGCAATAACTAACTACCTAACTAAGCTCTACTCCCAAGCAGCGCGATTTCGGCTATATCCGGGAGATGAACATGAAATTCATGAAATGATGATGAAGTGGAGGAAATGAGGACACAAGGCCAATCGGGTAGGAGAGTTTTGACTGCCACTGGAAAAAGGAGTGATGGGAAGGGACGGGAAATTTTGCCTCCTGCATGGGGATCCTACGGGTCCTACTCTTACCGAGACCTGCAGCAGGGTTCTTTAACGTGCGATGAACGTGACATTTTTCCCACCACGGTGCACAACTATGTTTTGCGGTCAGGCTTTCTGCATTATCGCCTGACGACCCCGCATCTCTTGTTGTCAGGGCTGTCCCATTCAACCACCTGGGGCACACATCCCAGTCGCTTTGTGGACAAAGCGGCCTGACCCCGATGTCAGGTTTCAGATCGCTCTTTAGTGGACTTTTACCGACAAGCTTAGCGCTGCTGCGGGTCTATTCGCCTCCCGGGCCCCGCACGGGACTAAGACAATTTTTGGAAACATAGGCAAATAACGACTCTCAAATGAGAATTTTAGCAGAGACGACTGAATTCCCAACCAAAGATTTGTTTATTTGATGATTTGGCCTTTGTAGATCGAAATTGAACAACTCTTGGATTGGGAATTCAGTCTCATAAAAAAAATAAATATGTCAACTCTCTTTCCCTAAACTACCAAAGGCATTGAAAGTTCACTTGTGGATGTAATAAAAATTAAAAGATTAGTCCTGCCATCTTTCTCCCAACTCAAACAGTCTTTTAAGAACTATTAATTAGGGCCCGCAACTTTGTTGCGGACGCCCTATAGTAATCAGTCTGTCCGTTCGTCCGTTCGTGCGTCCGTGCGTAACAAATTTAGTTTTCCGGACTTTTTTTTTTCTAAACGCTTATAGATAATGAACTGATTTTTGGTATGTGAGTTACAGATCAAGTTTGAGTTTCGTGCCGGTCCACAAATTTTTATGGGAGTTATTGCCCTTTGAACTTTGAACATTTACTAAAATTTCAGTTTTCCGCACTTTTTTTTCTAAACGCTTATAGATAATCATCCTCGGAAACCCAGGGATTATTCTCTCGCTTACTCATTCATCACGATTGAGTAAGTGAGAGAAGAAACCCTGGGTTTCCGAGGATGATAGATAATGAACTGATTTTTGGTATGTGAGTTTACCATGATGAATTACAGATTAAGTTTGAGTTTCCTGCCGGTCCACAAATTTTAATGGGAGTTATGGCACTTTGAAGTTAGAAAATCCATTGCAATTTAATTTTCCACACTTTTTTTTATTGTTCCTTGTAGATAATAAACTGATCAAGTTTAGGTATTCATTTGTTTGACAAATTGTCACCAGTGACTGAAAAATGAGGCCGGTAGCGGGACCCTTGGAGATGGCTATCATCTCCCTGGTATCTAGTCTTTCTTGAATGCTAGGATATCAGTGTGACAAATCTTCACAATAAACAAATTGATTGCATTTCAGATTGCAGATCACAATTACATGTAAGCACAACATTTGAATGACCAAGAAAGTTTGATTAATAATATAACAATTATAGCCTTCAACTACGGTCAATACGAAAAATATCGACCTGAAATATGCATATTCGCCTCCAACTTCGTTGTCGGGTCGATATGCCGCATGTCGATGTTTTCTCGTATCGAACTAATTAAAGGATATAATTGTATAATACAGAACTGCATTATAATTGACAGAAACTATGAGAAATTGATTAAATTATATATCAGAGAAAATGAACTCTTTGGTTGACCGTATCTTTATTCGCCAGACTTTCAAAGATGAAAACGTTAAATTCTGAATATCTAGTAACCTGTTAGTTTTTAAAATGACTGAGAAGAATAACAATGGACCTTTAAAACATTTTTTTTCTTAAAGCAAGAGAAACGATAAAAATATGGATTTTTGGCCGGATTTCACGGAGTGAAAAATCCGGGTTATAAAATGGTGAATGTCGGGCGGGCGGTCGGCGGGCGGACGGGAAAGAAATTTTCGTAACAGTTTTCTCAGCAACTACTTATCACAGCCACTTGATATTTGGTATACAGTATCAGGGTGAGGTCCCATAACGTGGGATGCAATTTCATGTCTGTCGCTTACCTACTTCCTGTTTACCGACTTAGTTAATTTTTGACAATAATGTCCAATAGTAGAAAATTTTCGTAACAGTTTTTTAACAGTAAATTAAGGGTGGAAGGGGCCAAAAACGCCATTTTTGTCCGGATTTCACGGAGTGAAAAATCCGGGTTATAAAATGGTGAATGTCGGGCGGGCGGGCGGGCGGGGAAGAAATTTTCGTAACAGTTTTCTCAGCAACTACTTGTCACAGCCACTTGATATTTGGTATACAGCATCAGGGTGAGGTCCCATAACGTGGGATGCAATTTCATGTCTGTCACTTACCTACTTCCTGTTTACCGACTTAGTTAATTTTTGACAATAATGTCCAATAGTAGAAAATTTTCGTAACAGTTTTCTCAGCAACTTTTTATCACAGCCACTTGATATTTGGTATACAGCATCAGGGTGAGGTCCCATAACGTGGGATCTGATTTCAGGTCTTTCGCTCACCTACTTCCTGTTTACCGACTAAGTTAATTTTTTACAATAATGTCCAATAGTAGAAAATTTTTGTAACAGTTTTCTCAGCAACTATTTATCATAGCCACTTGATATTTGGTATACAGTATCAGGGTGAGGTCCCATAACGTGGGATGCGATTTCAGGTCTGTCGCTCATCTACTTCCTGTTTACCGACTTATATAGTTAATTTTTGACAGTAGAAAATTTTCGTAACAGTTTTCTTAGCAACTACTAATCACAGCCTCTTGATATTTGGTATGCAGCATCAACATGGGCTCCCATTATGTGGGATGTGATTTCAGGTCTGTCGCTCACCTACTTCTTGTTAAACGAAATCCGGCCATTTCTGTCTTTGACCCATTTTTTTAATTTAAGTTTCTACTTTCGGTTGTTAATATAGCCGGTCGGATATCTTGACACCGCTCACACATTAACATCAGAAAAGTATTTTTGTATCGAGTTTGCTCAATACTTAAAGCAATATGAATGGAATTAAAAACTGTCTTCACGTGCTTATAAACTTCAAACTGGACAAACAGTTATTTAAGAGATCGAGAAATTTTTCATATCAACAAAAAATGATTCTTTTTCTTTTTAAGGGATGGTTATGTTTGTTGCTTCTGTCTGTATATAATGTTACCGTGAGTTTGTGTCATTAAATTTTGATAATCGCCCTTATGTAAGTCGAATATACGTCAACCTTTTCTCAGAAACATTACTTGAGAATGATATCAGATTTGGTCGGATAAGCCAAACAAGTGAATAATCAGGCCGTGTAGTTAAGTATCGTTGACTCATGCACGCATTGGGCTGGTTGATTAATCGGCCCTCACCTGGGCTAGCTTGTGGTAAGAGACGACTTAATGGTAATTGTTTATCCAAGGTGTGTACCTTAATACTAATTAGCATGGTTCTTGTCCGGGGTTGTCATATCCAAAACTATGTAAAGCCTGACCGGTGAACATAGTGGGTCGGCCAACGTATGTTGAGAGCTGTCCAACTCCATGAAAATTCTTTATTGAATGTATTGTTATAAAACAACATTATTGTTTAACTTTTAATTGATGATAAGAGGAAACTGTCGTTCCATGTAGTAGTGATGGATGTCTTACCAAAAAAATAAAAAAATAAAAAAATAAATAAATTTGCTGGATTTCGGAAAGGGAGAAAATCCAGATTTTAAATGGTTAATGTCGGGTGGGCGGAAAAAAATGTTACAATTTTTCTCAGCAAGTAGTAATCACAGCCACTTGATATTTAACATAAAACATCAGAGTGGGGTCCCATTACGTAAGATTAATAAAAGGTCTGTCGCTCACAAATTTACTCAACGAGCGAAAATTTGTAAGTTGATATTGTGAAAAAGTGGGGATAAAAAAAAACATAAGCGAACTAAGAGGCATGGTCTTTTCACTTGCATTTCATTGACACTAAAAATTGTACTCATTTCCTTCACTTCGTGACCGTTTAAAAACTAGCAAATAAATAAAAATCGAATATTGTCATAAATGTGTGCGTGGTGTACTATATTTACATAGAGATAACGTTCAAAAATCTGTTATCAATGTTTACCAAAAGTTTCACAGGTGGAATTACGAGTATGTAGTCTTTCCTTGCAAGTCATATGTAAGTGATGTTTTATATTAATTTAAAGTTTAAATATGGAATGTAATTGGAAAATATTTTTGAAATATAAGTTCCTTTTTCATGTTTTTAAAACAGTCATATGTACTGAGGGCTGCGGGGATCCGTAACTATTTGCTGGTTCAATTAGAAATTATGTACATGTATATTTTTCTTTGTACTGATTTGTTGTATTGTCATAAACTTTAAGTTATTAATGGAAAATAATTGATTTGATTTGATTTGGTAATGAAATTTGTATACATGTATTTAAGAAAAATGTGAACTCATTATTTTTATACACATATTGAAAGTAAAAAGGTCAATTGTGTATCAATCAATTTGATTAAATTAATTATGTATTAAAATAGTATGCATGAACGGAAATTTTAATTCTAATATGCATCGAACAACGAGTACCAGAAATTTTCTTGCAAGTAATAAAACTCAAGCGTTGAGGGCATAAACTAGATATCAGGGAGATGGCAGCTGTCCCTTAGGGCCCTCTGTACTTTGTAGACTTATATGGACCCGGTATTTCTCCTTCACACACGTGGTTAATGGTGGATGGACTATAAACATTTGAAACATGTGATCCATGGTATATCAAGCATACTTAATTAAGTTTAGCGAAACTATACATATTCCCCTACTGGCAAAGTATTTCAATGTTTAAATTGCCATTATTCTCATATAAGTTTGCGGACTGGAACGAAACACAAACTTGATTTGCAACTTATCATGGTAGAATCACATACAAAAACCTGTTTTTTTATTAGATGCATTTAGAAAAAATGTGCGGACAACCTTATTTTCGGTGATTTTTTTAAGACAAAAGAGCCATAACTCCTGTAAAAATTTAAGGACTGAAAGAAACATAAACTTGATCTGTTGTTTGTCTCCTCTTCACGTACCAAAACAACAGTTCAATATCTTAAAGCGTTTAAAAAATAGTGCGGTAAACTGAAATTTTCCAAGTTCAAAGTGCCATAACTTCAATAAAACAATTGCAGACAAGAACGAAACATACACTTGATCTGAAACGCATTATAGTTGACTTAGATGCATAATATCAGCCCAATATATTAACTTTATTTCCTTCTAATAGAAGATTCATACAGAAAAATACAATTATACATAATATAAGACAATGATAAACATTTAAGATATACACAAAATTTCACAAAAAACGGAAAAATCATTTCGTCATAACTGTTTAAAATGACAATGTATGCAAACGCTTAGCAACATACATGCATGAATAAGCCGATGAATAAATTAACACAGAAAATTACGAATATGAGTACAGAAACTCTCGTGAAAATCTTTCGAGAGAAAATTATCCTTGGTGAATGTCCGGAGGCTGATATAAGATATAAAAATAATACCATTATGCATACATGTATTATCAGATCATCATAAATACACTTTGAGATGTTCAAAAATGTCACTAAAGGGAAAAAAGCATATCATCATAACTAGTAAGACTGACAATGTATAATGAAATGCATAAAACATGAATAAATTGAAAATAAAAAAATGCGACTTTTATGTATATATGTGTGCAGATAGTTTCGTGAAAATCTTTCAAGGAAAAATTATCTTGGGTAAGTATCTGGAAAGCCAATGTTGACAGGCAGTATAGGTATTAACACTGCATAAGGTGGTTTATACACATAATGTCATATACATGTATGAGAAGAGTTGTTAAGCATACATGAGTACATACAGTTTCACAGTAGGTGAGTTACAGAGTCTCATTGAGGGTAACCTTAGTATAAGTTCAATTTAACATGTCTGAAATGTGATGCACATACGATACTATAAGGCGACTACCACTTTGTAGCCGGGTCCTAATAATGTTTTCGATTTTTTATGCTTAACATTATAACAATGCGGCTCGATTTCTCGGAATAGAGAAAATCAAGCCGTGGATTTATTTCCAAAAAAATTTACTCGAAAATAATTCGTGCACGGCTTACTCGTTACTGACATTTTTAAAATTACTCATTCTAAAATTTCTTCGATTATTATAAATAGTATATTAGTACTTTGGTAAGACATTGATTTTTAAAGGCTTGATTTCTAACATAGAAATATTCTAAAGCCCTTTTACCATATTTGTTGCATTCGTGCCTAAGTACAATACAAAATGTTGTTTATTCTGTTTTATTTTAGGATATTTTTTGCATGTAAAAAAAAAAATAAAGTACTTTTAAATGGATTCATTTTAATGTCAAACTTTACGTAAGATCTAATTCAAACCGCATACTTGCACCCTAGTCGGAAACAAACAAGCACGATGGAACTCGTCGTTTCAATTCAACTTTGACTATATATATAAATCGACACTTAGTATGAACTTACACTATCTAAGACAATTCGACGAATCAAAATTTGCAACCCCTTTGCAAAACCATATTGTTAATTTCAGTGCGTTTTATGATTTATGATTCCTCATATTTTGATTTCTTGAATTTTGTACCGTTTGTAAGCTTTTTCGGGCTGCGGCATATGCAAAAGTAGCGAGGCGCCAGATAACATTATCGTAACCTATATTTGCTGCTTTGCAGTTTGGTTTTTGTTTCTTTCTGTGCGTTTTCTGGGAATTGATTAGACCCGAAGACCACAGCAGGACTAGACTTGTAACTACTACATGACAGAGCTCTTCGAATCCCGACACCGGGTCATGCGACGTTGCCTGTGATTTTTACCAAAAGTGGAGGAAAAACTGACTACCTTACAATTGAAGATCGCAACGACCCTGACTTGTTAAAGGCATTTCAAAAGAATTGGTCGATTAAACAAGATTTTATTGCGCCAAACCTCCCTCTATATTGCGATCCCAGGGTCTTGTAGTATGAAATGATGAAAAAAGGGAATATTGAGGCAAAAATTCCAGTACACGCAAGCATACACTATTTAAAACAAAAATTTGAAAACAGTGTCAGTTAGTCAGTTATTGCTTTACTCCCAAGCAGCACGATTTCGGCTATATCCGGGAGATGAACATGAAAGTGGTGATACAATGAACATGAAATGATGATGAAGTGGAGGAAGTGGGGACACAAGGCCAATTGGGTAGGACAGTTTTGACTGCCCTGGAAAAAGGAGTGATGGATAGGGACGGGACATTTAGCCTCCTGCATGGGGATCCTACGGGTCCTACTCTTACCGAGACCTGCATCAGGGTTCTTTAACGTGCGAGGAACGTGACATTTTTCCCAACACGGTGCACCACTATGGTTTGCGGTCAGGTTTTCCGCATTATCGCCTGACGACCCCGCATCTCTCGAACTTAAAACTTGTTATCCTTTGATAAAAATGAAAATAGTAAATCATTTGGGATCATATTTCATAAAACCTTAGAATTATACATTTCAGGATATCATGCTATAAATTAAATTGTAATTGTGTAATTTCATAACAAATAATAACCAATAAATTCTCACATAAGAGAACAGAAGGTTTATGATCAGTGCTTGCAATCCCTTGATTTCAAATGATTTATTTATTTAATCAGGAAAAGATGACTAGCACTATGATAACGTAGAAACAGTTGATCGATTGAAATGAAACTTTGGGTAATTTCTTCGACCATTTGGATATTTTTACTTGTGTAAGTATTTTATTTGCCAAAACATATCAAAATGAATCTCCCAAGCGACAAAAAATAACAGTAAAAAAAAAAGAACAAACTCAAGAACACATAACAAAAATGATAAAACCTGGATTAACCTTTCACTTTTATTAAAATGTCTATCATTAGTCTATCATTACTAAGTCAGGACAAGTGCGATTTTCAGCTTCTCTAGTACTATGGAGGGAGGTTTGACGCCATATAACCTGGTATTTTTTTTTCAATACCTGAACCAAGTGTCATTGCGATCCTCAATTTTTACGGTATGTCCTCCCTGTTTTTTTTTCATTTGAGATGGATCCTCGACATTTTTAAGTTTTGTTATTTCCTGAGATCAGATCAGCCTGCTTTGTCCAAAAGAAGCGACTTGGATATGTGGATGCCTCTGATACGATTGGGCTGTCATAATGAATGCTGGGATAGTCAGTCTATCAAAAGGCAAACCTGACCTGCACCGTTTTTGGAAAAGTGTCACTTTGATTTTGCGGTAATACACACTGCTGCAGGTATCGGTAAGAGTAATATCCGTTGGACCACAATGCAGCAGGCAAAACTGTAACCGCGTAACCATCACTCTTATTCCAGTGCTAGTCAAATTCTCCTCCCCGATTTGCCTTGTATTTCCCTTTCCTCCACTGCATCATCATTTCAAGTTTACTTTTTATCTCTTTTCATGTTTATCATCACCCAGAAAAAGCCGAAATCGCTTTAGGTTTGTCAGTTACATCCGCCATTAAAACTGACCGCCCTAAATTGCCCAGGTGCGTCGATAAAGGGCGTTAAACTCCAACACACGCACACACATATTTGGACCCATACTTAAGTTCATAGCGATGATCATTACAACAAACTACTTCAAACTATGAAGTATACAAACTATGCAAAGACTTCAAATGAGACTTCATATACGTACGAGTAACTCATTGTTTGGATCTATATGCTGCTTGGTTTTGTATAATACCAGTACTAGTAATTCAATTATCGTGCAAAGATCAAGATTTTCATATTCTTTTGTGGGTGACTTTCATTTATATCTTTCAGCATTCCGGCTTTATCCATTTTTCTACAACCACAGGTAAATTTATGATTAATTGATAAGAAGACGGCATAATAAAAAATAACAGAATTAAGTATTAATAATTATGAGAAAAGTAGTTTTCATAAGAACCACCTCGTTATGGCAATCTTATACAGTTATATGTGCATTTCATAAACCGAAGACGCTTTATGTTATAAGACTAGTACCAGTATAGTCCCGTCATAACGGCTTGCTCCCAGCACAAATGATTGTCGTAAGAGAAAAATAAGGAGCTTGGAATTCTGATACCGTCTTAGTTCTATGCCAACAGAGCGGTCGAGGTGTGTACCCTAGGTGTCTAAAAAGGGAGCATGGCACAACGGGGTTGTCAGGTCTATAAAACGGAAACCTTACCTCTGACCATAGTGTACTAACGTATAGGGAGCGTGCCACGCTTCATGCACGTTAAATACTCCTTTGCGACACTGCCAAGAAATCCGAACACACAGCTGCAGATCCTAGCATATCTTTATTTCTTACTGTAACCCATAAACATAAGTGTAAGTTTTAATAAGCGCCGCACAATTTCAAGGAACGTAGTTTTCATTTTTGGAAAGGTGTGCAACAATAAAGTTTATATGAAGCATCGGATAATATGTTTTCTCTTTTTATATTGTTTTGTAGTATCCCTGTGACTACTCTTTACCTCATGATCCAGGACGGAATGAGCAGTGGTATTTGGTAAATTTTATTATTTCCATAAACTGTTCACAACTCGTTTAATATCTCTTTGTTTTTTAAATGATATGAAAGAAGCAAATGTACCAATGAGGCATCGGCAAGTAAAAAGCGTGTCAATGTCAACAGCTCGAAAGAAGAGAGACAAAAAAGTAACTACAAACGAGAGCAGTAGTACGAACTCTACGGTGCAATATTTAAACCATAACGATAAAAATAAACAACATAGAGAAAAAATAGTACAAAAACAACCGACGCGAACTTAAGTCGTGAAAAGAGTGAACTGAGGTTCTTAGGAAGAGTAACAAGTTCCTGATGTTAGTAAAACAGTTGTATCAATCTATATTATGACACCGATACTTTTAGAATAACCATTTACATTAAACTCCAAGATAAAAATGCACAATCTGAGACTTAGTGATAAATTAGTTATTTCCGAAAATAAGTATCTTGCGTTCATGTTACTATTGGAACTTGCCAATCATGGCGAATCCAGACCTTACGGGTTGGCGTTCGCCGGTCTAAATATGATTTTTTCCGTAATATTAAAAACTTTTAACATTGTTTTATATTCTTGAACAGGACAATGGTCCGCCAAACTACGGAATAAATGTTGTACCTGCATGGAGACAGTGTATTAATGGATCAGGAGTAACAGTTGGTGTCGTCGATACTGGTATTGATAGAAGAAATCCAGATCTTCAAAACAAAGTAGTATGTTTATTTAAGTGTTCACCAATTGGATATTAATATCTTCCATTTAACCAAGAGTCTTCAAGGAGCCCGAATCACTCACTAGACTCAGATGCCTTTTTTGACATTACATGTAAAAGGACCATAATTTAAATAAGGGGTCTTCTGGCAACATCAATTAACCTTATGCATTTAGGTTTAAAGTTCAATTATCTTAACATGTCAGTAATCAAAAGCATTTCATTATTTTCTACAATATACCAGTAATAAGCCATAAACAGCTTAGTTATTTTGATATTTAAGGAACTCCATACTTTTTATAAATTGCAATATTTTTCGGTTAAACTGTTTATCAAATGGGAGAGCAATGAGCTAAAAATCAGTTAAGGGAATGACTGTCATAATTTTTTTTTTCATTGGGGTATGAAAATAAAAATGCACATTGTATAATCCGCGACGTGGATTATACTTAATGTGCAAAACTTTTTTTTCATATCCCCAATGAAAAAAATGATTATAACAGTCATTCTTTATAAATAAATTTCCAAAACAATTGAAAAAACATGAAAATCTTACTCATAAAAGAACTAAAATGGTGGCACTTCCTGTAAAAAGTGGTCGTTTCCCCATGATTTTTTTTTGGGATATGAAGAAAAAAATTCGTCCAATCAAATTGCAGTATTTTAATCAAATTTATTTTTTTCTATTTTGAAAAATAAATATCGATACTTGATATTTTTCCTTAATTGATTGATGTATAAATCGTTGACCAAAATTATTTTGTGATAAAAATGTGTATTTTGATATTATGAATTGATTTCCATAAAATACAATGGTCGACGAGTGCGGCTAATACTAATTTGACAAAATACGGCAAGGAAACAGTGAAAAAGTGTAAAAATTAGGAATTTTACAATTTATGGTTTGATTGAAATGTCAAAGCTAGGTCTGTGATTTAAAATATTTGTTTTAGTCTTACAATTTTGAAAAGTTCAGATATACCTTAACCCAATTTTAGTAAATTTACGAAAAGTTGACGTAGTTTGAAAAAAGTAAAAATACCGGGCCGATTTGAGGCCTTCGTGGCTTTACACCTTTCAGGTCAAGTTGATTTTCATGTGCTTTTACTTTAAACCTTTTGCCATAATTTTGATACCTGTGACTGCTTTGAGCTACTTGAAAACTAGAAATGGTAATGCCCCCGTTTTCAAGTATACAATATTTAGAGTAAAAGATTTATGCATCACTATAAAACAACAAGTAGATAAGGTTTTTGTGTCTCCTCGGATGATGCCCCGCTATGTTTCGAAAAGTTAAATCCAATTGAATAAAAAAAAATCGATCAAAAAAAGTTATTTTTATTATTTCTTTTTTATGCCCATGGGCAATAATTTTGGTGAAAATCAACGAACCGGAACCAAACACAAACTCGATTTGTGATTTACAAGGATAGACTCATATACCAAAATTCAGCTCAATATTTGAAAGCATATGAAAAAGGCCCCAAAACTGTAATTCTCTTAAAATTGTCTATGTCCAAGGTCAACCACTTAAGTGAAATCAATGGACAGGGAAAAAATGCGAAGATAATTCGTATCTCATCATAATGAAAAAACATAACAAAAATAAGCTCATTATCTGCAGGCATGTGTAAATAAAGTCCGGAAAACTTTCGTCACGGACATAAGGACAGACAAGGGTAAAACAATATATCCCCAAATAAAGTTGCGGAGCATAAAATCTGCAATCAATTCCTATGTTCTATTTTTAACCACGGCGGCCATGTTATTTTACATATCAAAAATTCAAACAACAATTTTTTCCACCCATTCCAATAAACATTTGTAGCAAGGTCGGTTGCTATTGGGCTTATGGTGTCAGAGAAAGTAATGTTTAAAAGTTTACGGACGGACGACGGGAACTCCAATTGATGGCAATACAGCTCCCATGACCCTTTGTGATTAAAAGATTCAATGCTCCCTTTTGAAATAGCAAGAGCCTATAGAAGTGGTGTATCGGTTGCAGTTTGGCTGTTTTGTGTGGGTGTTTGTTTGTTTGTTTGTTCGAAATTTTTTAGGGGGTCATGTATCGTGTTGTCATTGTGTGATATTGTCTTTGTCGTCTTTTATAAATACTTGCTTGATAATCAGTCTTTTATATTGGCTTGGCCTGAATTGAGCGTTAGACAACATTTCTTGATGCAAAAAAAAAATGCATTAATTCACTCATTCCAATTCATTTTTTTTCATAAAATGTAATTAAAAAGATTCATGGTCCGAAGATCATTTCTAGAAATGCTGTCGTCAGAAAAAAAAATCTTTTAAATTACTATCATATAATGTTGATAGCAATTTAAGGTTCATGGTTACACTTCGAATAAAATGGTAGATATTTGACCTATTTTTCAAGTCTATGTACGACTTATACTTCACATGGAAATAAAAAATAAAGTGTAGCAGCGTCTAGATATAAAAATCGCCAATCATTTTGCCTTCTATTTCTCAAGATAAATCTTGTTGTTTTCTCTATTCATTTTCTTTCCGTTCAAATTGTACCTTAAATAAAGCATGAATTACCCCTTAATAACCTTCCATAAATCCGACTGTGAGTAGATTTAAAAACATCAATAATAGAACTACCTTGCACGTTGAGGCCATTTGACCGGGCAAGGTTGATATTTGGCTATATTTGGGTGAACTGAAAAACGCAAAGAAAATGCTCCGGCGAAACGGATCAAATTTACACCTGCAAAATACTAAAACTTTATGCAAAAATTATTTATCTAGACGCTGCTACGCTTTATTAAGCGATTGAATGTATAGCTAAGGTTCCACATAGACTGAAAAAAGACGTGAAATATCAGCCATTTTCTCCAAAGTGTAAAGATGAACCTTAAAAAAATCTGTTAAAGTCAAAAATGGCAAAATTTCGTTAAACAGGAAGTAGGTGAGCGACAGATCTGAAATTGAAGTCCACGTTATGGTTCCCCACCCTGATGCTGTACACCAAATATACTAGTGACTGTGATAAGTAGTTGCTGAGAAAACTGTTACGAAAGTTTTTCCCCGACCACCCACCACACGCCCGCCCGACATTCACCATTGTATAACCCGGATTTTTCACTCCGTAAAATCCGGGTAAAAATTAACATAATCAGGAGGTTTTGTGTATTTGAGTTACTTCTTTTTCTGTTCCTTTAGGTTTATCCTCAGTCATTCCAACCTCCACAATATCAGTGAGTACATGTTTATTAAGGAATACTTTGTTTTGAAAATCAAGCGCTGTTTTTAACTATAATGAAATGAACAATAAGTAAGCTTGTTCAATCCACTATCATGACTATTATAAATTAATCATTTCATGTTCATTGTATCATCGCTTTCATGTTCATCTCCCGGATATAGCCGAAATCGTGCTGCCTGGGAGTAAAGCAATAACTAACTAACTAGCTCACCGTATTTTAAAGAAAAGAGGAAACATTTGAAAAGTGGTCAAAAAAGCACGTGAGAAATTTTGAAAAACAAAATAGAAAAAAGTACTTTTTATGACAATTTCTAACCCTTATATATCGAAATAAGATATGCTCATGTCTAACATCTGTAAGTGTACATATAGTAACGTTGCAGATGTAGAACAACAAACAAAGACATGCTTTTGTTGCCTATTAAAAATGTCATTTACTGGCTGACAAGATACATGAAAATAGACAAAAATTATTGAAAAAAAATTATTATACAATACATAGAAATACCAATTTGAAATCAATGTAATACTTTACAACAACACACACAAGAAGCTTCAAGTTCTAGTTTTGTCATACATGTATATTTTCCATTGTGGATATTTAAAATATACGTTTATAATGTAGGTTGTGTCGCGTACACTTATTCCACATCTCATTTTCTTCTATCCTTTTATTTTGTAATTCTAATGGCGATTTCGATTGCTTATAGCACTTCCATAATAAGTTTTATTTCTCCATTAAAGTCACCAGCATATCGGACGTTGATAACGGCTTACGCGGAATAATTTTTTAACAAAAAAAGAATTATTTATTTTGTGCATTTTAATCAATTAAACTGTGCAATTATGTTATTATTTCTAAGGAATGCAATTTTATACAATGAATGCGACATGTTGACGTTTGATTGCTATGTAAAAGCGTGTACCATTTCGCAAATTTTAGCGCTAAATTAAAATGTGCTGCGGTCCACGCTTTTACACACCAAAAAACTATATAAAAAATGCATCATATTGTATAATTTATAATTAAAATAAGAGAATCTGACATATAGTAAAGCATCATATAAGGATGATCAAATTAGTTACCCCAAAAATATATCTGTTTATGCATTTATCTTTTTGATCTCATTTTAATTAAAAAGATGCTTCAATTTACTCATCTTATTGTCCGGTGATGATAAAGTCTGTGTTGCGGCATTTAAGTTAATAAGTAGTTCATTATCTTAATCATGTGGTTTTATTAAGAATTTTGTTATAACTTTCTTTATATGGTAGTTTCCATATGAAAAATATTCACCGAACCCTTTAATGATCAGTTCTATTATTATTTCAGACATGGAACTGAAGTATCAGGCCTGATATCTGCTGAAGCTAATAATGTTTTCGGGACAGGCATTGCGTTCGGGGCAAATCTCGCAGGTTTTATTTTTTTCCAAGAGCAAACTGAGATGTAGAAAATATATATAAAAAAAACATATGAACAAGTGCAACAATATAAAAACATTTATGAAAAGCGATTGTTTTAAAAGTGCATCGAAAGTACAGCAAAGCTATTAGTTCTTATGGCGAAAGAAATGACACCAACTTTCCCTTCTTGTGTTCCTCCGACACGCTCCAATTTATGAAATAATAATCACAACTGAATCGTTATTAAGGACATGTTTGGACTTCCGTCGAGTTTTAAAGTAAAGCGTCACGTTTGACACAAGCCTTTGTTGTCTTTTTATGAAGGACATCATGCGCTCATGTATCTATCTCAGATAGAATACAAATGTTGGTTTGTCAAAGGAATTTGTTTTGTCCTTTATCGGATTTGAAAAAAAACTAAATTGACCATTAGCAAAGCACCGAGTGTGATATAGCAAGCGGAAACTGCTTACTCCTCCGGAGCAGCCGATATCACTATCGTAACGACTTAAGTTTACGTTGTTAATTTCTGGTCAGTTGTTTATTTCTGGTTTTTCTGTGAGCTATTGACATCGTCAGGCGTCCGTCGTCCGTCCGTCGTTAACTTTTCCTCAAAGATCTTCTTCTCTGAAACTACTGAAAGGATTGCTTTGAAACTTTGTATACTTGATCTTTAGAATGTCCTCTACCAAGTTTGTGAAATTTATGCACGCCCACCACCCAAGATGGCCGCCGTTGCTAAAAAAATTGAACAAGGGGGTCAGACCATTTAATTTGTCTTATAGCTCACAAAGTATAAGAGATAGAGAAAATCTGAAGCAACGCTACTGTTTCAGCATCAAAAGCTCAACAAATCTCTCCATTGAGTCGAAGTTGTGGAACAACTCCTTATAGGAGTTATCTCCCCTTATTCGTCAAAATTGACCATTTTTGTAATTTTTGGACTATATCTTGAACACCATTAGTGCTAGAGAAAAAGTTAGCATTGCAAAAGTGTTAAGCTCATTTGGATCTTCAAAAATGACTTCAAGGTCATTGAATTGCAAAATTGTTCAGCTAATTGCAATCTATAACTAAATTGGATTCAGGGTCAAAAATATCAGATAAACCGTTTAAGAATTATCCCCCTTTTAACTTGTTTGTTTTTTCAAATGGAAAGCTTTGTAACTTTGTATTCTTGATCTTAAGGACGTTATCATAACTTGTTTCTTAAATGTTACTTACCAAGTACATGTTAACCATGTTGCACACTAGGTTATTATAAGAGGCTTAAGCATAAGATATTAGGTGAGCTATTCAGGCTCCTGGGAGCCTCTTGTTATGTTTTCTGTTTCTTCATTTTTAACTGGTTTTGTCTTTGCCTTTTCGGACTTTAGATATTCGAATGTCCCATTTGTACTTTTTAATGTTATTATTTAGTTCAGAAAATCTATACAATAGTTTATGGTAAAATTCTTCAAAAATAAAGTTATTGTAAAAGGTTCAAGAGGATAAAAGGATGGCTTATAATGACGCTTTTACAAACTTTTCGAATGCAAAACTACAAAAAAATGTTCAAAGTGTACTCTGATATGCCTCGTTCTTATTTTCTAATACGACATGCATGACTCTACTTTCTTTAAAGCTTACCTGAGATGGTTTCTTGTTCAATCAGATATTAAACTCGTTGTAAAAAAACATACTATTTACGCGTAATTTTTGTTACGATATAATGCAAATATAACGACATGATTCCTAGTCCTAATGGTTGTCCCTTGCGTACATGTACAACGAATAGCAAAGTATGAAAACATTTTGGAAACACAGTAAAAAAATATACAGTCTACAAAGTAGTAACATTCTACTTTTCAATCAAGACATTTCATTTTAAGGCTGCATTGCATTCCATTTCTTTTTAGATTTGGCATACGTACAAGCTGGAAGAAACATTCCAATTAACGCCCTTGCCTTCAGTAGGTTGCCAGATTTAGATATATACTCATGTAGCTTTTCTAGGAGTCCTGATGGGCAATCTGTCTACAAGATTCCTGACAACCTCCGACTTAATATGGCAGAAAGAGCCACACAGGTACAACTTTATGTATTTGTTCTGTCCTTCAAATCGAATCACCTTTTTTAAGTCGTAAGAATACCCGTTCGGGTTCCGGATGGCGAATAGATCCACAGCAGCGCTAAGCTTGTCGGTTAAAGTCCTCTTAAGAGCGCTCAGAAATATGACATCCGTTCAGGCCACTTTGCCAACGAACCGACTGGAATGTGTGCCCCAGGTGGTTACTTAATTGGGACAATCCTGTCATAATACATACCATGGTCATCAGGCTATAATATGCTGAAACCTTGTCTGCAAACCATTGGTGTCCATTTTTCCTCCACTTCATCATCATTTCATGTTGATATAGCCGAAATTTTGCTGGCATCGGAAAGTAGAGCGATAACTAAGTCTACAGGGTAAGGCTTCTGTAACACATTTTGTTTTGTAATTATACTTATATGCACCGGGGTTGAACAAACTATGACTAAGGCTCGAGGGAGTATATAAAAAAATAAACCCTTGGCGAATAATTTTGACTTCAGTCGAAAAAAAAGTTCAGATATTTTCGAAATAGTTTGCTTTTAACACCGAACGAGATCTTGCAATGGCTGCAAATTTATTTCAATTGGAAGCCATCCATTTCATTTAATTGTTACTGTAATTAAGTATAAAACGGGTAAAGAATACAAGAAGGTCTGAGTTTTTTTTTATACGACCACAAAATTGTTGCGATCGTATAATGTTATGGCGATGTCGTTGTCGTCTGGGGACATTTGGTTTCCGTGCGATAACTTTGACCGATTGTTATGAAATTTCGACATGATATTTTAAACCACTAGAGAAATGTTCCTTTTGAATTTGGGGTTGGTGGCCCCTACTGTTTTAGAAAACAAAGGCCAAAAGGGGCTAAATTGGGGGTGTTGACAAAACTGTTTTATATAATATTGTTTATTATTCATTCGATTTTGAAAAAATCGTTTTTTATTGAATTCCTCATTGAATTCTGTCAACTAAATGTGTCAATATTTTTGCCGTATACTGTACTTTTACATTACTACAGGGGGGCCCAAAAATCAACTTTTTTATTAGTGGTACGAATTTCAAAATCTTTTTTTCATTGGAATCCTTGTGAAAATCCCTGCCTGCGTTTTTCAATCAGTTTTCAGTATCTCATACTGTTTTTGAGATATTAGGGGTTGAAGGGGCAAAAAACGCCATTTTTAACAGTTGATCAAGCTAAGATATATGGTTTTACACAAAACATTAAGCTGTAGTGGCTTATCCACTAAAGAAAGAGTTTATTGCATTTGGGGTTTGTGGCCCTTACCATTTTAGAATAAAGGGGCAAAAAGGGGCTGAAATAGGTAAAAAATGTCAATGAATATATATAGAAATATTAAATGTTTTAAAGAGGCTGTCCAAGCAAAATACAGGCAATAGTTGGTACATGACAAATTTTGTTTTTCAAAAATTTTAATTAATTTCACATCAGGTTAACATCCATTCCCCAAAACAAATGCAGATTTTTGGTTTATTGAAGTGATTACTCAGATATATAATATATATAGAATGCATTGAAATATGCAGAAAAAGGGAGATAACTCTTGCATATTTGCAAAATTTGGTTGTTCGTGAACTGAATCGTCCCGTGCGGGGCCCGGGTGGCGAATAGGCCCGCAGCAGAGCTTAGCTTGTCGTAAGAGGCGACTAAGGGTCTTGGGATTCTGACGTCGGGTCAGTGCTCAGCCCACAGAGCGACCAAGTGTGTACCCTAGGTGGCTGAATAGGGTGGCCCTCGTCCGCGGGGGTTGTCAGGTCCATAATACGAAAACCCTGACCGCCGACCATAGTGGGCCAACGTGTGTGGAGAGTGCCACCCTTTATGCACGTAAAAGACCCCTTTGTGGACCGCCAAGTAGTGCACCACATAGGCTAAATTTTCCGCCCCTACCCATTTCTTCCTTTTCCTGTGGTTTTTCAAAATTTACCGGTCCTTTGTGTCCCATCCCACCCCCATATTTCATTTATCATCATCATTTCATGTTCATTGTATCATCCTTTTCATGTCCATTGCCTGTAAATAACCTAAATAGCGTTGCACGGTCGTAAAACACCAACTCACTCACTCACTCGTGAACTGAATCACAAGTCATCCATGTTGCTTTTAAACAAATCCTGGTGATTTTTGTTTTATATTCGCGTCCAACAATACATTAAATCAATAAATTTACTGGGATAAAATTCTTCATGTGCCATATTCTGTAGGCTTTTGCCCGATTTCTACATGGACAGTCTCTTTAAAATGTATATAAAGTCCAACAAATGATGCATGTGTCAAAAAGCTTTGTAAGTCCACCATGGGCTGCAAGTGACCAAAGCAATAGACTATCCATAATGGGCATCCAATGTACAGGGTTTAACTTTTTGCGGTCGTATAATGCTGCGCTCGGTGTAGCTTTTTATTCAATAATTATAAATGACTTGTATTTCGTGATTTTCATCGGATTAAAGCAGTATAATTTTGTATGCCCACGCAGCCATTTGTTTGTAATCTATATTTCATTTAAAATGAGAGCAACATTATATATTTAACAGGGGCGAAGTGGAAAAGGATCACTTATCGTGATTTCCAGTGGAAACGGAGGCACATTTTTCTCTCCAGAAAGTTGTGCTTATGATGAATTTATGAATAATGTAAACACAATTCTAGTAGCAGGTAAACTTAGTTCATAATTATTTTACATTAAAGTGAACAAGCATGAACAGGAATAAGCTCTTAAATATGATAATTTATGTGGAGAACAACCCTGTCGGATTTCGGGTGGTAAATAGGTTCACATCAGAGTCCAGCATTTAAAAAAAAGCGACTAAAAGGTTCATGAGGTTCTGTCGTCGGGTTAGAGCAACCAATGTGTGTATCCAAGATAACAGAATAAGGATGCGTTCTAAGGGCGGGGTGATCGAGTGGTCTAAGGCGCTGGTGCTATTGATTACTAGTCGATCACCACTCAGGTGGTGTTCGAGTCCCGTTTGTTATTTACTAATAGAAAATAAAAAGATGTGGAATAAGTGTACGCGACACAGCCCACAATTAAACGGCAATTTAGAAAAACCACAATGGACAACCGCCAGCAGCCTTCAACGAGGCCATTTGGCACTGCTCGCGGTTCTGCAATTGGCCCAATGGTCTAAATAAGATGCATACAATTCAAATCCAGCCCTGAAATAGTCACAGATAGACCCCCTTCTTTAACAAGGAACAGAAAACATCAAAAAGACAAGTACAAACGAGAGCTTTGTCAAAGATTCCTGGCTTAGGACAGGCACATGTAATATGTGGCGGGGTTAAACTAGTTTTTTGGGCCCAACCTTCCCCCTATCAATATTCCTAGACAAAGCACAAAAACTAAACACACAATAAAAATCAAATCGATCAAAGTCCAATTCTACTAGAGAGAACCTAAGACAAAAAACAAGAACAAACAGAAGGACGGTAAAGGAACTCTCTATAGAACACTCGCTGTTACTGACAGCTAGCTGAGAATCATCAATCGAGTGATGTAAAAAAATCAAACGTATCGATTTTAAATCCGACACAACACTTCAAACAATAATGATTTAGTGAAGTGTCATCACACAAAACCGACACGCTTGATCGCTATAATGCTTAAAAATAACAATAGTAAAAACGTTTATGGAAGTTTTAAAGCAAGTATCAAGTTTTCAATATTTCTGCCAAAAAACACTAACTTCAAAGATTTAACCAAGATATTCATTTCATATCCTTTCCGTAATAAATTTTGAAGCCAATTTTTCATTTCTATAGGATTGCTTTTAAATTTGTGAGCTTTATAAAAAACATTACCATAAAATTCAGGATGTGATATTCCTTTCACTATAAGAAAGTGACGTGTACAATTAAATTTTTCAATAAGAGATCGATTAAAGCGGGACTTCCAAATCTGTATGTGATTAGGTTTATCTTCTGTGACCTGCCCAATGCCTGTGGTTTCCTCCGGGTATTACGGTATCCTTCATTATTAGCTGACCACCCTTTATGGATCAGTCACGTCGAAATTGGGCCTAAGCCTAACACAAACAAATTGGGATGCCCTAGTGTGGAAAGTGAACGCTTATAAAATTACGCTTCATGCGTCAAAGTTCCGACCGGGGCCCAGACGGCGAATAGTTATAGGCCCATAGCGGAGCCTAGAAATTCGTAAGAGAAGAGGCGACTAAGCGTCTAGGGATTCTGACAACCGGTTAATGCTCGGCTCAAAAAGCGTCCAAGGTGTGTAATCTAGTTGACTGAATAGAGTGGCCCTCGTGCGTGGAGTTGTCAGGTCTGTATATCTAACGCTGATGAGTCAATGTGTGTTGTGAGTGACACGTTTCATGCAAGCATCCTTTTGTTGAATGCCTACTTGAAGTAGTGCCCCACATAAGCTTAATTTTCCGCCCGTACCTACCTCTCCCCTTTTCAAGTTGTCTTAAGTTTTCCTCTCTTGTTTTTTCACCCCAGCTCTATTTTTACCTTTCGGGTATAGGTTCAAACAGAAGTTAGCATTTTATTTCGAAAGATGAGGGTTGTTTTGAAACTGGGGAAGTGTTTGCTTTATTCCTTTCGGGTTAGTGTTTCTATTGTACATTTGCCTGTCTTGTGAGTTTAGTTTATTTGCGCTCAGGTTTGTGGTTATACATTAAGTCTTTTCGCATATCATACATGGGTCTGTGTTATGAGTGCTGTGCTCTGGGTTTGTCTATACAATTCAATTTGTTATTTCAATTTGTTCTTGATCGTACTGATCATGACTGAAAAAAATATTGTTGACTGGACATTAAACAAGTAGTTGTCAGAGATAATTTTTTTCCGGGTGTGATATTTCTTCCAGTTCCCTATTGGGTTTTGAGTATTATTATTTTATGGATAATATTTCAGAACTACATGATTTGACATATATTATTAAAAAATATCCAGCTTTATTCCGTAAATAATGCATTTAATCATGACTTCGGAAGATATTTCATGGGGGAAGAAATAAACCGTTACATAGTAACCATCCAATCAAGCATGTGTCAAAGACTTCTTTGTGGTTCATCATAACTGCAGCATCTGCTTAATTTTCAACCCTTGCTCAGTTCTCCCCATTTCAAGTGGTCTTCAAAATTTACTGTTCCTTTGTTTCACGTTCCGATCCCATATTTCCCATTATCATTTGTTTTAATCTTTTCACAGTTTCATGTTCATCGCCCCCGTATAAATAAAGGTAAAAAAAATTACCGAACTTCAATCTCAATGTCAAAGAGAAAAGACAAATCATGGAAGACGTATCGGAAAATATGATAGATCGCAATGGTCTTTATTTGGTACAGGCATTTCAAATGAAATTATTGCTTAAAGCAGGTTTTATGGCGCGACACCTCCCCTCCCCATGTAGTGGTGCTATGCGGTAAACCACTACCCACTCCATATTGAAGTACATATGAAAATCATAATAACAAATAGTATTATTCCAAAGAATTTACAAAGAAATTCTAACAAACAGAATAAAATTAAATTGTTAACAAAACTTCTTGATCTCAATATATGTTTTTGTAATAATACGATATTTCAGGAGTTGGACATAGCTTAGAATCTATTCCTGCAGGAGAAAAATGCAGTGCAATTATGATAACAGCACCCACAAGAACTATAGGATATAACAATCTTCCGCTAATGGTAATTGTGTGCTAAACCTATTACAAAAGTTTAAAAAGTTAATACAAACAAGTGGCTACACTAAGTCGTGCTAAGCATACCCCCACTCGACTATTAAAAAACAGGAAAAAGATGACCTATTGACATGGAAAGAGGAGGCCCAGTACAACTATTCATGCTTAAGCAGTGTACTAAATTTACAGTCAATCCCTTTAGTAGAAGCCCGAAAATATGTTACAAATATTTACTAGTTTGGCCAGTAAAAAGTCCAAGTCGGCTCAAAAACAGAAGGTAGATGACCGACTGACCTGGACAGGGAAGGCACAGTACAAATCACCATGCTGTAGCTATGCACCAACTTTTAAAGCAATCCCTTTTGTAGGAGCTGAGAAATCTGTAACAAAAATTTCCTCGTTTTTTATCGTAAAAAAAATCTTAAGTCAGCATGGAAAACAGAAGTTAATGGCAAACTGACCTGGAATGGCAAAGTACAGTACAACTAATCATGCTTAAGCTGTATACCAAATTTGAAATCAATCCCTCTACTAAAAGCTGAGAAATCTGTTACAAAATGTTACGAAAACTTTCACATTGTTGATCCTTTAAAAAGTCTAAGTCGGCTGGGAAAACAGGAAGTAGATGGACGACTGACCTGGAAAGTACAGGGATGATTCATCTCATCATTCCAAAGCTGTATGCCAAATTTAAAAATCAATCCCTTCAGCAGAAGCTGGGAAATTTTACCAGACGGACAGACAGACAGACGGATAAGGTGATTGCAATGTAGCCCCCTCTCTTACCAGCAGGGTATAATATGCACTGTAAAGTTGATGTTGATTCAAAATCTTCATTGCTGTGTTGATTGGTTTTCACACTTCTTCAAATAAATGGTCACGCAAAAACAAAAAACGTGGATAGTGTTGACCACTGACAGGTCGCTGACAAACCAACAACATGTAAGATACAGCTAAAAATCCTTTTTGTGAATTTTAAACTTAAATTCAAACAATCACCTAATTCTGCATTGTAAATAAACAAAGTACATTTTAGATTCCCTGATATCGGACCCATATTTCTGAATGTCGTATATGATTGCCCTGGTTTCCCTTAGTTTACCGAAGATAATGATATCAAGGACCAAATATACCCTGTATAATACATCCTATTTCGAAAGTAATAATTATACCTTCTCCTAAAACTGCTGGATTAAGAAATGGTGAAAGATTTTATTAATCTTACTAAACAGAGAGAGGAAACTACATATGGAATGACCATGCGAGTTTCCATAGAATCTAGTTTTCATGCCCCATCTACGACAGTAGGGGACAAATAATGTTTGAATCAGTTCATCCGTTCAACCCAAAAGTTGCGAGATGTGGCATTAAGTCTTTTGGACATATTCTTGCTGCAATACAAATATCAAAAGTTAGATTAACTTTTCCTTATTTAAGATATCATTTTAAAAGCAGCTGGTTTATATAATTAATAGCTTACTACATCAGGGAGTGGAACTACAACTAATTTTGGTCAGACTTCAGCAGCTGTCGCAATAGCGTCTGGATCTCTTGCAGTGTTATTGAGTGCAAGGTTAGTATAACGGACAGGATATATCGCGACAGGTTTTTAGATAATCGAAAATAAATCAACATTAACATATTTTGTTAACTTTCCTTTTTTGATGAATTTCATAATTTTACAACGTTGATCCCCGTGGCAGGATCACGACAAATAGGAAATTTCAAAGAACACATGGTAATCTTTAAACAAGCACGGGATTTCTCTCCCTCAATTTCGGTTCGTCATCAAGTATTGTTTGCATTGATGTCTTTTAGTGGATTTGGTATACATTTAATTAAGCACCTAGGTTATTTTTCGACGCGAGTTTGCGATGTCGTAGCAGATTGAATGTGTAATATATTATATTAATAATAGTAATGTATGTATGTTTTGTTGTTTTTGTAGTGTTGGCTTTCCTGTAACCTAGATCCAATGCCCCATTCGAACGTCTGTTTTTTTTGTCTTCACATCTTTATTCTCGTCTTTTTGTCTGTATTTTGATTCTATCGATTCGATTGTTCGTTTTTATCAGTTCACCTGGATCGACATTCAAGGTGTGCTATTGCCATCACTTAGCGTCCGTCGTTGTCGTTATTGTTCTTCAAACTTCTTTTCCTCTAAAACCGCTGCACGGTATCAAACCAAATTCAGTCTGGTGGTACTTTAAGCTATTCCCCACAGAACTGATTTTGGGATTTTTGATACGACGAAAACATGGCCGCTATGGCTAAAATAGAACATGGTGGTCTGAGTACAGCTTTTGCCTATATTTCATAAACTAAAAGAGATATTTGAAATCCGGAGCCACGCTTCCTCTTCAGCATCAAAAGTTATACGAATATCTTTTCTGAGTCGGAGTCGTCAGATGATATCTTGTAAGGATTATGGCCTCTAAAGGCCAAAAATGGTGTTTTTTTCATGTTTTTGGCTTATACACGTAGAATGAAAAGTATTGCAGATAGAGAAAATATGTTGCTTGCGTAAATGATCAGCTCATTGAGCTCTACAAAAGTTTCATTTGGGTCAAAGTTGTCAGTTGATCCCTTTAAGGGGTTATGGTCCTTTAAATGCGGAATAAAGTGTTTTTGCCCATAGAATGAAAAGTATTGCAGATAGGGAAAAGCTTTTGCTGGCTTACATGATCAGTTCATTGAGCTCTACAAAAGTGTCAATTAAGTCAAAGTTGTCGGGTGACTCCTTAAAGGCTAATGACCCTTTACGATCGAAAATAAGCGTTATTTGCCCAGATGACCCCTTGAACGGGTTTTGGACCTTTAAATGCGAAAAAAGTGTGTTTGCCCCTGGAATGAAATTGCAGATATCTGTTGCTTGCTTAAATGACCAGCTCATTGAGCTCTACAAAAGTGTCAACTGGGTCAAATTTTTCAGATGACCCATTAAAGGAATTATGGACCTTTCAATAGTGTTTTTGACCGTACCATGAAAAATATTGCAGATAGAGAAAAGCTATTGTTTGCTTAAATTATTAGCTCATTGGGCACTTCAAAATTCTTAACTGGGTCAAAGTTGTCAAATGACCTCATAAAGGGGATATGACCCTTTAAATGCAAAAATAGTGTTTTTGCCCATAAAATGAAAAGTATTACAATGAGCTCTTCATTGTTTCCATTTGGTCAAAGTTGTTACTTTTGACAAAAATCACTTTAAAAGAGGGAATGACGTTAAAAAACTTAAAACTCAAAGTAACAGTTCTTCATATCTACTGGTATAGACTGCAGGCAGAGAAAAGCCAAAGCTGTCTGAACAATTTAGAACATTTAGCTCTACAAATGTTTTCATTGATTTAAAATTTGATGCTATTGATAAACAGCTTTGAACTAGGTTAGCAATTCGGGCTCCTTGGCAGCCTCTTGTTGATTGTGTGTTATGTTATAGATTGGCAATAGTGGACAGTTTGGTAACTTAATATCATATGTGCTTGATCTAAGCCAGGAATCTATGCGAAGTTTATACTTGTAGTCTTAATGTTTGTTGTTCTATTCCACAATACCTTAAGGGATCTTGTAATGATTATTCTAGCATTAGTTTTGGACAGTATACCTTGTAATTTTCAATCCTGAATGGATTACAAAACGGTAAGTAGCAGATACAACCTACATTGACAGTTATTGGTTGTACCTTTTTTGTGAATATTGGCATTACAGCTGATTTGAAACCCATTATTTTGTCAACATTCGAACACCGGCAAAACTGTTGCATTAAATCTAATATTTCTTTTATAATTGTAGAAGAGATCTGACAAACAGAGATGTAATGCACATTTTGACAAGAACAGGAAGGGTAGATTTACCTTATAAAACTCCATATGAGCAATTTAAATGTAATGGTGCTGGATTCAAAGGTAAATATGCATAGTTGGTAAAACTGTGTTAGTTCGTGACCATTAATGTAATCAAGTGCCGTTAGTTGTAAAAAACATCTTTTAAAGTTATGCCACATGTATTGAAAGTGACAGAATTGTCCTCATAAAACAGTCACAGTGAAAAACACAAATAGAATCCATATCTTTTTTTCTGTCAAAGTTTCTTTTTTTTCAAGTCCGATAATATATTTTTTTTGTAAAAGATCGACCTCGTCCTTCGTTCTATAGTCCGTTTAAAAGGACTCATTTGTTATTGATGTGTCAATTTTTCACTGTCTATTGGCATTTACATTTACCAAATGCGTTTTAAGCTTAAGGAGAGTACACGATCATTCAAATGCTGAACCTTTACTTTAGAAAGCAGATAAAATGCATAAACAATTGTCATTCGCATTGATATTTTGTTCATAAAAATTGTATTGC
Organism: Arcuatula senhousia; assembly: GCA_963971305.1. NCBI lineage: Eukaryota > Metazoa > Mollusca > Bivalvia > Mytilida > Mytilidae > Arcuatula > Arcuatula senhousia. The sequence goes on from OZ020308.1 coordinate 37,308,091, forward strand.
GATTTGCCAAAATGTAAATAAATTCAAATATTAAGCATTACATGTTAGTCTCTTCGGAAGACAGGAGATAATAAATTGCAGTGAAGAGAACAGACGAGTTTCTGTCGTTTTAAGCATTACTGTGATTTCATTATCATTCGTAGGTTGTCAATTTTCGTGGTTTTCGTGGGTGGTCTTGATCGTCGAAATTTGATGCCCTACTAAAGGGAAGTTGAACGTTGATCTGTATGCTGCAGACAAAGAACCACGAATTCAGGAATCCACGAACTGATCATTTTTCATCAAACAATGCAAATCGCTACCCACGACAATTATTGAATCCATAGCAGAAAGACATTACATAATAACTTGTATCTAAAACATAAAGATATTGACAAAACTCTTTGTTTTAGTGTCACTGCAATATGGTTTCGGACTATTGGATGTCGGTGCTATGGTAGAATTATCAAAAAATTGGCGAAACATTGGCCCTAAAGTATCCTGTGAAATACAATATCAAAATGGAATGACCAGGTACAATTAATTTTTTTTTTGTAAATGTATTTCTCTATTTTATTAACCTGGTTGTTCACGGGTAAATAATTTTTGACTTCCCCGCTTAAATCTTACCTAAAATTACCTAAAAGACTGACAAAATTAGGCTCCGTCCAGCCTTGTGAATAAAATAGTAGTACGTTATTTACTTCAAGTCGAATAAACAATAGACAATATTCCATGTATATTTGCTGAGAAGCTGTCGTATAAAAATACAACTATGCCATGCTACTCTCCTGATTTCGTACTTTTGGTCATGTAAGCTATTTTCATCATCCATTGTCCGTTCTGACCATCTGTCATCTTCGTTAACTTTTCTATAAGAATTTTTATCGTTAAACAACATTTCCGCTGTTGTTGAAATTGGAAAGGGGACCAAACTATAGTTTTTGTTTATATGTAAGTCTCAGCGACGGGTGTACTCGGATGCAATCGCTCTCAATTAGCATCAACAGCTCTTCAAAAGTCTTTATTTGGCCGAGGTTCTAAGTAAACCCTATATAAGGGTCGAAAATATCATATTGTCATGATTTTGCCTATTAAATGACAACTTCCGTCAACATGGAAAAGCTGTTGCTCACTGAAACATTGAACTCTACCAGTCTGTTTGGTCAGATTTCTCAAATGGCTCCTTATAGGTGTTATGGAAGTTTAAAGGTTTTTCAAGTTTTAAGAAGAAAAAATAATGCAAAAAGACCAATCATAATATGTTTATGCCCCTTAATGTCATATTATGTGTTGTTTTGCATTTTTGATCGACAAAAAAAAATACAGAAAGGCTTTTGCTATATTTCATTACATTTAAATGGTTTCTAATATAAAATGTTCTGTTTTAGATTATCTGATCGCAAGCTTGAATATACGTTCCAAGTTGATCGTTGTTCTATTAGGTACATTGAACACATTGAAGTGACAATATCAGTGCCAAATTATCAACATGCTGGTTTATTGACTGCCAACCTGAAGTCGCCATTGGGTTTTGAATCAACAATTTTACCTGGAAGAGGAATGGATTACAGAACGAGTTTGGATATAACAATCTCGACCGTACAGTTTTGGGGAAATAATGCACAAGGAACATGGAAATTGATTATGGAAAACAAATTCAACCCTAGTAAGTTTCAACTGTCCAGCTGTTTTGGCAGAACTAGCTAAAATTAGGGGGGTTGTTTTATCATTTTTTTTTACTTAATCACTCCATATTGAGATTAATTTTCACTTCGAATATAACGGCTTAACATTTACTTATTTTCATTTTTTATTTTTACCCTATACAAAGCTTTGTAAAACTACTCTCAAAATCACAACAAAGCAAAACATGGGAAAGAAAGAAGCAGAGGTACCAATGGGGTATCCGTATGTCAAAAGTCCGAAAGGGCAGAGACCAAACCAGTAAACACAAACAAGAACGGGACAAAAACAGACAACACGCAAAACATGGAAACACAAAACAACTGAATACCAATCAACAACGCGAACTCCAGTCGAAACAAGAGTGAACTCAGGTGCTCCGGAAGAGTAAGCAGTTCCTGCTTGCTATAGCACACCCGTCGCGTTGCCGATAGTCCATTCAGCGTGTCAAATCCAGTAAAGGAAGACAAAACAACACACTATGACAAACCAACATCTGCACTCATCTGAGAGATCGAAATCCCATATTTGTCTATAAGTGCATGATGTCTTCCGTAAAATTTCTTGAGTGAAGACAGCAACCGAGGAGCAACATAACCCTGTGTGAGCAATTTTTGCGTCAGACGTGTCGCTCTGCTAAGGAAATCGATGTAAGTCCCGCACGCTCTGGAGTAACGAATCAATTGAGATACGTAAACTCCATAAGCTGGAGCTGACGGAATATTACTACACAAGAAGGGGAAGTTGACGATTGGAAAGTTGAAGTCATCACGTTTGTCATAGAGCCTTGTTGAAAGTCTTCCTTGAGAGTCAATTTCGAGATGTAGATCTAAATATGAAGCAGACTTCCTAGAATCCGTTGTGTCCTTTATCTCAAGCTCCTGTGGATATATGAGATGGAGAAAGTCACCAAATCGAGAATTGTTTAGTGAAAGGACATCATCAATATAACGGAACGTGAGGTTGAAAGAGAGAGCTAGTCTACGGTCTATTTGTCTAGAAGAGATTGCAAGAAGTCTGCTTCATATGAATGAAGAAACAAATCAGCAAGCAAAGGTGCACAATTAGTGCCCATTGGAATCCCTATTGTTTGCTGAAAAACACGTCCACCAAACTGAACAAATATGTTGTCAATAAGAAAGTTGAGCATGTCGATTATTTGGTCTTCTGTAAATTTGTTCTTTTTCTTGGACTCATTGATGACAAAGTAAGTCTTGGTATAATCGACTACAAGAAATTTGTACCTGCGTTTTCCATTCTTTTTGAAAAAGCTGCGTTTAATCAGCAGTGCCAATCGCGATTTCAGTTGTTCATGTGGAATAGAAGTGTAAAGTGTGGAGAAATCGAATGTTTTGATGCTGTTACAAGATGAAACTGAATTAGAGATAAGAATCTCCATCAGTTCTTTCGAATTCTTCAGGATCCACATTTGATTGACACCATTTCTAGAATAACAACAATCGTAATATTTCTGGAGGCCGGATTTTACTGCCGTAAGTATTGAAGTCAACAAAACTGAAAGAGGTTTAGTTGTACAGTTGAGATATAAAATTCGGCAACTTTTATGTCTTGCAAATTAGAGATTTTCACTTTACAGAACCGAATTAACTGACATAAGGATAGGCTGTTTTGCCCACAGAACGATTGGGATGTGTGTCCTAGGTTGCTTGCATGTGGTTGCCAATTATTATGACAGTCAAAATATCGTCCATTTGGGGCATTGTGTCCCCGTATCATTGACTTCATAATCATTACGTGTCAGCTGATACAACCGAATCTGTGCAGCTTAAGAGTAAAGCAATAACTATTTCAAGGTAGAGCGTCATGTCTGGTTGCTTACACACGGTTTTGTTGCTCCTCCGTCTTCGTGTTCAGTAATGCAGTCTAATAAAAGTCATCCGTTCATAATAAAAGATCTCGGTCAAAGGGTTTTGATATGTTCTCCTTTACCAAATGAATTGACCATTAGCAAACGTTTATTCGGGAGCACATATGTTTTCTCTCTTTACGACTTGAGTAGTTGTTTTATGTGGCTTTTATTCTTGTGCTCTTCTCGTTCGTAATTCCTTTCGGACTTGTCACCTTCGATTGCACCTTTACCCCTTTCTACTTATTAACTAACTACTGTCGGTGGTTTCGTCTGGGTATTTCGGATCTGTTTTTTCCGCCTTTAAAACTGACCACCCAATATGGTCTAGGTGCGTCGAAAAAGGTGTTAACTTTGGTCATAATTAATATTGTTCAAATCAGTGTCCCAAATCAAACAGATTTTTAAACGGATAAGGTATCGGTTCCACTTTACACTTTATCGGTTGGTACAAAAGTCCCGACTACTAGTACTACAACATTCCGATTTCTGGATTAGGTTTCATTCTGAAATACGAATTGATAGATAAATGAAATAACAAATCCACCGACCTTAAAGAATCAATCATATATGTTGATGAAAGGACAAAGTGAGTGATTCGGTGATTGATGCCCAAAGTACACTATAGAGGTAAAACTAAAGCGATGAGCATGAAGAGAATGATCATGAAATTGTGATGAGAAATATGAGATATAGGAATGGGTTTGGGAATAAACTATTTTTGAAGACAACTGTTAAAGGGGGGAGGTTGGTAACGATGTACTTCTGCATTTATGCTGTTGTCCCTCGCTGCAACAGGGGTGGATACTACGCAGTTCACTTCTTTTGTGTGCATAAAGCGTGTCAATTTCTACACAGTTTAACCCACTATGATCAGCGGTAAGACTTTTCGTATTATAGACCTGACAAACCTTGCAGACGAGGGCCACTCTATAGGCTATACACTTTGTCGCGTTTTTGGATGATCGCTAACTTGATATCAGAATCCAAAGCTATGCGTTGCTGCGGTATGTTTTAAACCGCTGAAAAAGCGGATAGTGAGAAGGGGTGGATATTTGGGTCTATGTGGTGCACTTCTTGAGGTCAACAAATGTTTTTTTTTACAAGCATGAAGCATTGTAATTTACAAACACATCGACCCACTATTGGAAATAAAGGTAAAAACAAAACTACCGAACTTGAATGATCAATCTCATAGTCCAGAGAAAGTGACAAAAACGAATCAGTCATACCGGAGAATTGGTGGATCGCAATGGTCCTGACTTGGTACAGGCATTTCAAACGAAATGGTGGGTTAAACCAGGTTTAATGGCGCCAAACCTCTCTCTTCCATTGCGATCTTAGGATCCGGTAATGACCATATAACACAACATAGTTGTGAGACACAATAGGGATATTGAGGTGATCATCTCAGTACAGCAGACCAGTCAAACACTAATTAAAACAATTAACTATCATATCTTTTAACTCAATTTTGAATTTTTCTACTAGTGGCTGATAACGAAGAAAGAATTTTTTTAGTGATCGTATGAGACGTATTTTCTTATAGCCCTGTTCCAAAAGTCGGTCACGAAGAAATCGGTGTCTGATAAAAAAATCTGTAAAATGTGTTCAAGCTCTGGCATATCGAATAATTGTGAAATTTAAAAAACGTATGCAGGAGAAGTAGGTATAGTATAGACATTAAAACTAACAGGGACAAAGACCACACTATTTAAACCACAAAGGGTGCATATTTTGATTGCTTTGTGGGCTGAACACGAATCAAATAGAAGAATGCAAAGACCCTTAGTTGCTTTTAACGACAAGCTAGTCTCCTCTGTGAGACTATTCGCTACCGAGGCTTCGCATTCGAATATATCTAAATATCATTTTTTATTTATGTTGCAGTTGGTAGTACATCTGGATTTATGAAACTTAAATTTCATGGATTAGAAACTGGACCGTCATTACAGCTAAGTCATCCATGTGTTTTCAAAAACACAAATACGCAAGGCAAGTATGTCGTTATTGTAATACACACAAGATTATTATAAATATATAGTGGTGGTGAAGTGGTAAATGCGTGGGGCTTCTGGCATTCAAGTCATCTTTCTAGGATGAATGCTTAACCGTGTAGCACCTTTTATCTAGATAAATGGTCTAATTTGATCATATCACTACAATGTTAAGGTAGCAAAAGACACAGATGACATTCAGTGAGATTAGGTCCTTAAAAAGTGGCTTTTGTTTTTCGTTACGGAGGTCCTTCATGTTGGTCCATTTGTACTGTAAATAGTGATAAATTCATCGTGAATTGTAAATTAAGGAGATAAGCACCGGGAATTTAAAGTATTTATATATCCATAAAAGTGGTCTCTCAAGTTAGAAAAACTAAAAGAATGTTCAATTAAAGAAAAAAAAATCATATGTACATGAGTTGGTTTTAAAGATATAAGGGTTTGAAAAATTGGCGGGAAATCGAACTCCTCTGGATTCTTTATTGGAATAGCATTGACGCAGTGCATAGAAATAATATTTAAAACTTACTGAAAATTGTTATATGTAATTATTTTGACATGATATTAAAATATGAATAGAAAAAACTGGGTCAATTGGTAAATTTATTCCCATTCATTTTAATGGATAAAGCCAGAGGATATCGAAAAAAAAATCAAAAAATTCCAAACCACAGGTTTGTATCTCCTAAATGAACATGAAACATTTTCATACAACAGTTAAAACAAGGAATCGGTGACGAGTCTGTAATTTATCGTTATATTTAAGCTGAACTTTATCATTATACATAAATTTACCATTTCTATGAAAAAATAGAAAATAAGGAGATGTGGAATAAGTGTACGCGACACAGCCCACAATTAAACGGCAATTTAGAAAAAACCACAATGGACAACCGCCAGCAGCCTTCAACGAGGCCATTTGGCACTGCTCGCGGTTCTGCAATTGGCCCATGGTCTAAATAAGATGCATATAATTCAAATCCAGCCCTGAAATAGTCACAGATAGACCCCTTCTTAAACAAGGAACAGAAAACATCAAAAAGACAAGTACAAACGAAAGCTTTGTCAAAGATTCCTGGCCTAGGACAGGCACATGTAATATGTGGCGGGGTTAAACTAGTTTTTTGTGCCCAACCTTCCCCCTATCAATAGTCCCAGACAAAGCACAAAAACTGAAAAAACAATAAAAATCAAATCGATCAAAGTCCAATTCTACTAGAGAGAACCTAAGACAAAAAACAAGAACAAACACAAAAAGGGCGGTAAAGGAACTCTCTATAGAACACTCGCTGTTACTGGAAGCTGAGAATCATCAATCGACTGATGTAAAAAAGTCAAACGTTTCGATTTTAAATCCGACATAACACTTCAAACAATAATGATTTAGTGAAGTGTCATCACACAAAACCGACACGTGGGATCGCTATAATGCTTTAAAATGACAATAGTTAAAACGTTTATGGAAGTTTTAAAGCAAGTATCAAGTTTTCAATATTTCTGCCAAAAAACACTAAATTCAAAGACTTAACCAAGATATTAATTTCATATCCTTTCCGTAATAAATTTTGAAGCCAATTTTTCATTTCTATTGGATTGCTTTTAAATTTGTGAGCTTTATAAAAAAACGTTACCATAAAATTCAGGATGTGATATTCCTTTAACTATAAGAAAGTGACGTGTATAATTAAATTTTTCAATAAGAGATCGATACTTGTGGAAGAATTTAGAAAAAAGATTTTACTAATTTATGGTATCGTTAACCTTGTTTTAATAATTTTTCAGTAATAAAACGGTTTTTATGATAAAAATCAGAAACACAACTGCAGATCCGAGCATATCTTACTAACTGTGAAATGTAAACCCCGTATGACGGCGCTAGTGGAACATCTCCTTCAAGAAAAGGGAAATTTATAATAGGGAAGGTAATGTCGTCACGTTTATCATATATTTTGGTATGTAATTGTCCGTCAATAATACTTAAAATCTAAATCTAAAAAAGGACATCTATCACCGGTGACTTTAGATTTGTTCAAGGTTAATTCAGAAGGATAGATATCTGTAATAAAGTTAGAAAATGAAGGATTGTTGAGTGCAAGAATGTCATCTAAATATCTAAAAGTATAATTGAAAGTTTCGATTAGGTTCTGTTTGTTCGGGTCTTTTTGTAATTTAGCCATAAATTGTGATTCATAACAGTATAGGAAAAGGTCGGCTATAAGTGGCGCAAAATTAGTACCCATAGGAATACCAATAATTTGGCGATAAATTTGTTTACCAAAACGTATTTAAATATTATCTAACAAATAATTTAGAGCAGTAATAGTTTCTGCATCAGTCCAGTTAATGTAACCCTTTTGAGTCTCGTTACTAAAAAATGATTTACAAAATGATTTTGAAACTCTAGAACAGATATAATCACTTTTAGATTTGTCAAAACACCATTTAACCAAATATTCAATATTATTTTTAATCAGATTATGTGGAAGGTTGGTATATAAAGTAGAAAAATCGTAACTATCAACGGTATGAAAAGTATTTTCAAATGCACGAAGCTTGTCCAAAACATCAAGAAAATTTTTTACACTCCAAAAATAATTAATTCCACTGTTTTCGAATACCCTTTCACAATTCCTTCATAGAAGTTAAAGTAAGAGATAGAACTTTGGAAATATGGGTTAAAGAACACTTACTTGAAGCAGAGATAAAACGAAATTTATATGGATTGTTGTGCAATTTAGGTATCCAGTACATAGTAGGTAACTTAAAGTATGTCGGGGCAACTCGAAGTGCTGTGCTCGCTATGATATGATCGTCAATGATACCTGATTCTGTCGAATGTACGGGAACGAAAATGTTCGATTTTTTTATTTCGTGCATTAAAACCTCAAGGTAATACTTTCTTCATACCACAACGACATTGTTAGCTGCTTTATCGGCGGGAAGAAACACGTATCGCAAACCAAGTAAACGGATTTTTGACTTTATTCGATTAAGGTAAGTATTAGGCCTAAAATCTACAAATGAATTTTGAAATTGGCTAATTCTGAGTTGAACAATTGCCATAAATTTATTAATAAAACGGTCTAGAGATTTTGAGTCGGCCCCTTCTCTCCTGATCCAAGATTTGCAGTAAGAGAGAAGGGAAGTTTTGATACAATTTAGGCTGGAATACCAATTAATTTTAGTGGGTGGTCTAAACTTTGGTCCTTTTTTCAAGAAATTGATTACCTCTGGGTCATTGACGATTGAAAGATCTCCGGTAACAACATGATCACAAGGAGCATATCTGAAATCAGATTTAGCACAGTAGCATGATAAAGGAACATTCGTGTTAAGTTCTTCATCAGTTGTAGTTGTTGTATAGTTAAAAATAAGGTTACGTGTAGGTTTCTTATATTTATAAGATACAATAGGTGGTTCGGTATTACAAAAATAAGGTGGAATGAGATCTTGAATATTAGGATCCATAAATATACTAGATATATTTATGAAGTCAAGTCCTCTATTAATATAGGTTAATTTTATAAAATGTCGAATGTGGTCTTCTGGGTTTTCAATTTTGGGAAACAGTTTATAATAACAAAAAGAAGAGATGATGAGTGTACCTTCATATAATGGACTTGCATGAGATATAGTACTACATTCTAAACGGATACTGTTTAATTTAGAAATGGATATTGAACATAATTTACAAAACAAATGATGACGTCCATTATTTTTAAAGATTTTAATAAGATCAGTAATACTTGAGTCAGAGCGATATTGTATTCTGCGATTTATTCGTTTACCATGCGACCGTTTGTTCCGTTTACGAGGAATCACTAAATTCATGACATTTATGTTTGATGATCTAGATATGCTACCCTGTCCTATGATGTTATCGTTAAGACCCAGAGGGTATGCGGTTTGTAATTTTTTGATCCAATCAAGTTCAGCAAGTCGTCTTTCTCTACGAAACTGTCTTTTACTTAGATTTACATCTCTATTAATAATTTCAAGTGGCTGAACTTTAATATACTTAATGTTGTGGTTGTGTTTATGTAAGTGTTGATAAAGATAGCATTTATACTTTTAAAGCGGCGAAAGCGATACAGATGTTCAGAAGTTCTTTTCGACAAATACCTACCAGTATCCCCGACATACTGAATATTACAATTAGGTTCGGATCAAGATATTAAATAAATTAAATTTGTAGTGCGTCAGTTAACATCTTGGGTCAATTTAGTAGAGAAAGTTTGTCCATTTATACTAGATGTAACAGTGGTGTTTCTGATTAACCTGTTTCACGTTTGTCATTTCGAAGCACTACAGGGTAAGACTTTAGGATATCCACGAAAAGAGCTGTTAAACGTATTGCATGTGTTATGAAGATTCTTTTGTTGATTGGTATTTGATGATTGGACTGATGGTTTAAAAGAATTTACGGTATAAGAAGAGTGGCTGGTTATATTAGATTGAAGGTTATTGTTGGATGTGGATATCCTAGCTTGTGGTTTTGAGTTGTTGTATTTTTCACCATTTCGTAAAATCATGATTAAGGTTGTAAGGAGAGAAAGGGATGTTCCATGACAAAACAGGACGGGACCGAAAATATATGCATTCAGCATTATATAATAAAAAGTACTACAGTTAAAAGAGTCTTGCTAAAACTACTAGTGATTCCCGACAAGGTTCATAATACACGCGACAACACGGAAACAAATACAGGGATAAGTAGAATAAAGCAAGACAATTTAGTTAATTGTAGGAGTGGGCAAAAAATAAAGATGTAATATAAGTACAAGGTGGTTGAAAATATTGAAAGCTATCTCGTGTACAAAAATTACCATCATTAAAATATATAAGAGCATACACCTCAAGCACGGGGATACGTTTTACAGCATCCACACGGCACAGGAGACAAACTCTGCAAAAAATAGAAAATAAGGAGATGTGGAATAAGTGTACGCGACACAGCCCACAATTAAACGGCAATTTAGAAAAACCACAATGGACAACCGCCAGCAGCCTTCAACGAGGCCTGTATTTGGCACTGCTCGCGGTTCTGCAATTGGCCCATGGTCTACATAAGATGCATATAATTCAAATCCAGCCCTGAAATAGTCACAGATAGACCCCCTTCTTAAACAAGGAACAGAAAACATCAAAAAGACAAGTACGAACGAAAGCTTTGTCAAAGATTTCTGGCTTAGGACAGGCACATGTAATATGTGGCGGGGTTAAACTAGTTTTTTGGGCCCAACCTTCCCCCTTTCAATATTCCTAGACAAAGCACAAAAACTGAACACACAATAAAAATCAAATCGATCAAAGTCCAATTCTACTAGAGAGAACCTAAGACAAAAAACAAGAACAAACAAAAGGACGGTAAAGGAACTCTCTATAGAACACTCGCTGTTACTGACAGCTAGCTGAGAATCATCAATCGACTGATGTAAAAAAATCAAACGTATCGATTTTAAATCCGACACAACACTTCAAACAATAATGATTTAGTGAAGTGTCATCACACAATATTTGAACATGTTAATGTGTGAGTTGTGGACTAAATGAAGGCGGCACAATCTGAATATATCAACGGATAATTTAAAAATCTCTAATGTACCGCTATCACATGTACACATGTTTTGTAGTTACATCTGAAGAGTGTAAACGGACAGATTTAGGGACAGAGTATGCTGGTGTTAAAAGTACGACAAAGTCTGGAAGGAATTGTGTAAGATGGGACTTAACAAAATTCAGAAATACCATTGGAAACCAGGAAAACTACTGTCGCAATCCTGATGACTATAACCTTGGACCATGGTGTTATTACAAATATGATAACTTTCAGCACTCATATGAGTCTTGCAATGTCCTTCCCTGCTCTACTACAGGTAAGATTAAAATGCCGGTGAATGTAGTGGGTCGTTGTGCAAAGACAATTCTTTATCTTGTACCACTTTGTAGCTCTTTTCACTTTTAAGCTCACCTGGACCGAAGGTCCATGTGAGCTTATACCATCACTTGGCGTCCGTCGTCGTCGTCGTCTGCCGTTGTCGTCGTCGTCTGTTAACAATTTTTTCAAACGTAAACTTGTCTGACACCATAAGTCCAATTGCAACCAAACTTGGTACAGTTGTTTAGTAGCATTATGTGTACAAAAACCATTGTTCGGATTTTTGATTCGTTAATAAAACATGGCCGCCATGGCTAAAAATAATACATAGGGATCAAATTACAGTTTTTTTTTCAAATAACTTAAAAACGGTTACTGATATTAAAATTCTGGCATAGGGTGAAAGAGATCAGCACACCAATATCTACCAGAAAATTGACTGAAACTAACTGAAATTTTCAAAAAAAACTAATGTCCCATGTAGGAGTCATTGCCCTTTTTTCATTTTTTTTTGGCAAAATTTGCACATGTTAAGCTCAATATCTCGAAAACTATTACAGTTATTTAAGAAATTTAAATAGTATATTGTTCAACACATCAAGATCTACAAGAAATGTAACAGGGTCAATGCTGTTGGACCGTTCTTTTTTATTTCCCATAGAACGTCAAAATAACCTTTTTACAGCATTTCATCATTACAATAAAATCGTTTACTTGTCCAACACCATACATCAAATTACATTCAAACTTGATATAGTTGTTTTTTAGCATAAGTGCTACAAAACTGTTGTTACGATGTTTGATTCTTAAAAAAATATGGCCGCCATAGCTAAAATAGAGCATAGGGGTAAACTGTAGTTTTTTGCAAATAACTCAAAAAAGGTTACAGATATCAAAATTGTGATGGAAGCAAAAGTAATTAGCACATTTAGAGCTACCAGCCCTGCAATTCTTAAGAAAAATCCAATTACCTATGTAGGAGTAATTGCCCTTTTTCCGATTTTTTTCAAAACTTTGCACTTTTTAAGCTGTAAATCTGAAAAACTTATGATTTGAATTGCATTTTGTTAAGCACATCAAGATCTTCAAAAAAATGGCAAATTCTGTAGGACTGTTCCTTTTAGGAGTTTTTTCTTCTTAGAACGTCAAAATCGACCATTTTCATATATGTTCAATTGAAAAGTAACACAATGTTCTTTCAAATTTGCAGTGTTGCAAAACATCTATAGTATATATTATGCAGCATTCGTTAATACCTTTTACTTTTTGACTCTTTCAATGTCAATAAGCTTATAATTTAGGCATTTAAGTCAGGTGAGCGATTCATGCTCCTGGGAGCCTCTTGTTTAACTTCAAATTTGGAACAGGTTACTACAATCTTAGGAAGCAAAATACACTGATCACAATCAGTGACATTAAGTAAACTGAAATTGGTTGCTAAAGCGAAGTAAAATAGGTGTTTTCGTACAAGCAGGAAAGTCCTCCTTGTTGCAACACTTAAATGATATTGTTAATGTGTTTTTGCCCTTTGAAGACCGTGATCAATTGTTATTCTAACTAAATGAAACAACAAACTGATATAAAAGTTAAAACATTGAAACATGAGGCAAAGCCTGAAATAATGAAACATGAACCACTGATTGATGATGAGTCTGAAACTGTAATCGTTATTCAAATAGGTAAAGGTTACAACAAAACTACCAAATAGAGTGTTGACCAAGAAGCAATGACAAAACAAGGCAAAGACATACCAGAGTAGTTGAAGAACGCAAGGGTCCTGACTTGGTACACGCATTTCAAAAGAAATGGTGGGTAAGACCAGGTTTTATGGCGCCAACCCGCCCTCTTCCATTGCGATCTACGGGTCTACTAACACAAAACATAACATAGTTGTGAGACACATTAGAGATAAAGAGGTAATCATATCAGTACAACATACTGTTACAACAATCATTCCCCAATCATTTCATCTGACAAAGTCTGAAGAATAACTAAAAGCACTAGAATAAGTTGGGAAATCTACACCCTATACGCTTGTAAAATGGGTATTTTAACTCTCAAATTAGAAAAATTACATGTAGTTATTAGAAAATCAAAATCGTCTCTTTTGTTGTATATTTTTGTTCTGTGATAACCGGTCGAGTCAAACTCGAGATGCGAAGCCGACTGTCTTGAAGTAAGTAGATGCTGTCGTCATCTAGCAAACGAAGCGTTGTTGACAGAGAGGACGCATAGGTAGAATAAATTTCCTATAAGTTTAATACAAACCCACACCATTTGAAAATATTTTTGCCGAGCTGTTCTGCAACCGATTTTCATGGCTAAAATTCAATTAAAAGAAAACTGAATATAAAGAAATTTTCTAATCTCAGTTTGAAGAGGTTCAGTTCTTACAGGTTTAAACAGACGGTAGAAGGCCACGTTACAAATGATGCTGGAAAATCTGTAAGAAGGGTAAAATACACTTGTATCTCCATTTTCTAATAATAGGTCAAGGAGATCTTTTATTTGCGTGACTTGCAGCGAAAACAGAGTGGTACGAATGTGATGAACACCCAAAGGTTGTTGTAGACTAATGAGCATATTTAATTGTACATAATTATACACCTATGACAAAAGACGATATTTTAACATGTAGAAGGTGGTTAGATTTAGATTTAAGTGTAGTCAACACAATCTGAATATATCACCGGTAATTTAAAATAACATGTACACTTTAAGTTTTGTAATTACAGCTGCAGAGTGTAAACAGACAGGTTTAGGGACAGAGTATGCTGGTGTTAAGAGTACAACAAAGTCTGGAAGGAATTGTGTAAGATGGGACTTAACTAAATTCAGAAATACCATTGGAAACCAGGAAAACTACTGTCGCAACCCAGATGACTATAAACTTGGACCATGGTGTTATTACAAATATGATAACATTGAGCACTTATATGAGCCTTGCGGTGTCCCTTTCTGCTCTACCATAGGTAAGTTAAATTTAACGACAATTTAACCATGTGCCAAGATAATATCATTTTTCTGTTATGTTTTGTTTTATTTTAGTCTACTCTGCTTTCAGTAAGCATATATCCCATAAATATGAAGTTTCGAACCAATGTCCAGTCATTTTACTCGGTATCAATCAATTGAAAGATAGACGAAAATATCACACCAAATAAATATTTAAAGGGATATTGTCTACGATTTTTTTTTTACTTACAAAAAAAGGCCAACAAATAACTTATTTTGTCTCATTTTAAACATACGAACAACAAAAATACGGTTATGATACCAAATTCATCTTAAAATCGAAAAAACGATAATCACTATATAATAATTGTAAAGCTTTACAATAATTCATATGCATGAGCTTAATCCCGCCTTAAGCTTGCGCACTGTTTTTAATTTTGTTTATAAACTTTGCCTGTTCAAAATCGTGGCATGTACACTGTATCTCCAGGTTTCAGCCCGTAGAAATATTCACGACAACGAAAACGCCAAAGTCACCAAACAAAGAAAATGGCATTTATGGCTTGTTTATAATGAAGATGACTTAGATAGTTTACATTGAATTTGTTTAATTTATCACCATATTAAAGTCTCCAGGAACAAAACATCCAAAATACCGATTGATGACCGCATTAAATACACTATATATATCTGTTGTCATGAATGTAAACAACTTATCAATCAAGATGGTCAAAAATTTTGAGCAAAATAAACCAAGTTTAAGGCAAATTTGATATTCAAAGTTTTCTTTTATTACATTTTGGTCTTAATGACATTAAAAAATTGGGGACGAAAAAAAGTGATTTTGGTAGACAATACATGTATGTCTTTAACGATTCCGTTAGTGTAAAAAGGAAGATCGTTTTATTATTAAATTCGCACACAAGTTCTCACATTTTGATGAAGAAAATTGATTGAGATATTATCACGATTTGGGCGAATTCGTTGGCAACTCATTTTTCCAATTGTGTTGTTGCTACTGTTGCTTTCTCTCTGTATTTGTTTAAAAGCTATGACAAATAAAATGTCTCTTTACTTTAGGACATGGTTTTGGAAAAAGAACATCAGACAATCAGGAAGGCACAGAAGGTATTACTTATAGATTAAACAGTTGTATGGGGAACTTATTTCATCATTAATTCTATATTGAATTTGAAACTTAACTTATGTGCGAATGTAAAAAGAGAATATAATGTAAAAAAATTCTGCCAAATTCCACGAGACTCAAAGTACTATGAAGGGAAGTTCTTTTTGTCCCGGAAACATTCGGAATTCTCTGAAGTTTTCGTAAATGTCTGCGCAGAAAAAGGACAGCAAATAATAATATAGCGCCCCAAATTATCTCGTTAAGTGATCTATAGTTTGCAACCGATACTATAGTGAACTGACATTTCTTATTTCATGCCCATGGGTCTTTTGCGTGGTGTAGATGCGTCGTATGTTTTGACGTTTGAGAACTAATTCTTAACATGAATTAATTTTTCGATTGACAGCCCAATATTAATTTGTAACTCAAAATACATTATAAATGTTTTATATCGAACATCAAGTCCGGAAAAAAAAGACAAACAAAAAAAATAAATTCAATAAAAATCTAACACTAATGTAATGATTCGGCGTATTTTGTTTTTGCAAATTTTTACACAGGTCCAATCCGATCGAGTGAGGTTTTTTTTAGCTTGCCTGGCCGTATGTCATGTAGGCCACGTGAGCTTATGCCATCACTATGCGTCCGTCGTCGTCCGTTATCGTCTGTAAACAATTTCAAAAATCTTCTCTGAAACTACTGAACCAATTTGACTGAAACTTATTGAGAATATTATATGACATGTTGGCTACTAACAGATCTTCATTTTAAATTGATCAGATAAAAAACAAGGCCACCGTTGCTAAAAAATTAATATGGGTTAAACAGCAAATCTTTGGAAATAACTCAAATATGGTGACAGATATAAAAATTATGGCCAGGTAAAAGTTATCAGCACGTCAAGATCTGTCCACTCCGAAATTTTGAAGAAATTCCAACAAATCATGTGGTAGTTATTGCTTTTTCTTATTTTATTTCTGCTTTTTGCACTTATTTTGTCTTAAATCTCAAGAACGATAAAAGATATTGAAGTAATTTCAATTGGTAATTGGTTTACTAATTAAGCTCTACAAAATTGACCATTATGTCGAAATTGTCAGATGACCCCTTACAGGAGCTACGGCCCCTTAATCGCCAAAAATAATGGTTTTAGCCTTATAGATTGTACAGATGGAGAAAAGGTTTTGCTTGCTTAAAAGTTCTGCAAATTGAGATCTACAAAATTGTCCACAAGTTTGATATTTTCAAATGACTCCTTATAGTGGTTATAGCCCCTTAAAACAACAAAAATAGTGGTTTTAGCCTTATAAATTGTGAACGTAAGTACATAGAGAAAAGGTTTTGCTTGCTTAAATGTTAAGCTAATTGAGCTCTTCAAAAGTCTCAAAAGGGTCGAAGTTGTCAGATAACATTTTTTTAAATTATCATTTTATCATTTTTTGGCCTATAGAATGAAACTATAGCAGATAGAGAAAAGCTGTTGCTTGCTTAAATATTCAGCTAATTGAGGTGTACAAAATTGTCCATTAGGCTAAATTATCAGATGACCCTTATAGGACTTACGGCCCGCCCGTTAAATGACAAAAAAGTAGGTTGTACGTGATATTTATATTGTGTTTCATAGAAGATTGCATCCCCTTACACGGATTCTTGCCCTTTTAAAGATGAAAAATATCCTTTTCAGATCAACCATATCTTATTGGTATGGTAGGTGCACCTAGTTATGTCTGCTTCGAATGCTGAAATTGACCTATATTTTCCGCATGAATTACTCTTTTAGAAGAATGGTTAATATCAATTAGCTCTTACTGGCGAGCATCACATCAACCATATTGGAATGGTAAGGCAAACATTATGCATGCTTCGGGTGCTGGTTGTGACCTTCATTCTTTTTGCATGGATGTCTTACAGAAGAATGGTTAAAGTCCATTCTTGCTAGCAGGCATTTAGTACCATATCAACCAAATTGGTATGGTTGTGCATCTATGGGTGCCTAGCAAGACGCATTGTTCAGATGCTGGCTGTGACCATTTTCTGCATGGATGAGCACTCAAATTTTTTGAAAAATTGAAGTCAATTTCCGCTTAGTGACAATAACGCATAATGAACTTCTTAATCGATAGATTACCTATGTTTTGATCCATATAATGAAAGGTTTTGCAGGAAAGCTGTTGATTTTGCCTTGTAAAGTAGACCTATAAAAGATTAAGAAAAGCTTTTGTTTGCTCAAATATTTTGCTACATGTGGTCTTCAACAGTCCTCATAGGTGGAAGTTGTATGTCGATCCTTTTAATAAATAAACTCATTATACCCTCGCTTCGAAGAAGAGGGGGTATACTGTTTTACTATTGTCCGTCCGTTCGTCAGTTTCGCCACAGTTTTCTCAGCAACTACTAGAGATAGAGGTCTGATATTTTGCATCTGGCTTTATCCTGCAGTTCCATATTGTTTATAGCGATTCTGTGTTCCTAGGTCAAATACTTCCTGTTTACCGAGTATTTAAACTTGCATGTATGGCATAGTTTAGGGAGGGGGGGTATCACTAGTGAGCATTAGCTCACACATATACTTGTTTTAAAGTTACTTTACTGTATGTATTAAATTACGTGGTAGGTCCCAAAAACTAAATTTACCATGCAAATTTGTATTTGATCACTGTTTTGTTTTCCATTTGATCGGTGACACTGTACTTTTGAAATGTGACAAAAAACGGTTCATTATAGGAAGTGTGAGAAGATTTTTCATACACTGTTTAAGGCATGACCGACTTATAATGAAAAACTTATATTATTGAATGACAATAACATACATGACTTAATCAGAATCGCTTGCCCGTTCTTTTGGTGTGCAAGACGTGTTTCAGCAAAATTATTATTCGAATTTACAAAAAAAAAATTGGATTTTTCTGAATAGTCAAGTTTGTTCATATATCTTTAAAAGAATCACGTTGACTTATTATTTTTACTAGCTTATTTTAGTTATATAGTTAGCTATATCGAATATTCAAGTTGATATGTACAAGTTTTCAAGAAATTCCAAACATTATTTTTGAAAAGCGGCATTTGTGAAATTGTCTTGGAATCTAGCGAATGACTTTGAGATTAGAAAATAATATATTTGTTCAGAATGCCATCAGTCTATCGTGATGTTAACCTTTAATTTAAAGAAGAAAATTTTAAAAGGCATCAATGACGAAGCAATTTTAACTTATGAACAAACATTAAGGTCCATTAGTTTCTTCAAAATGGCGTCATTTTCTATCTATCTTCTAGTATATGCAGGACAAAAACTGCAAATAAAAGCAAAAAGTAATGCATAAAGGCCCTAAATATGGTAGTTTCTGATCTAATTTCTTTTAATTCTTCAGGATATTTCCCTTAAAATAAAGATCTCTTTCTTCTTCTCTTAAGATTGTAATTCGGAAAAAACTATCCCTTTTGTGCCTCTTATATGAAACGTACGACGGCTTGTTCGTGCCAAACGTGTATTTCGTTTGTGCACATAATTAATCCGTTAGAACGGTTTATTAAATCGATTGTTCGATTTATTAATCCGTTAAAACGATTTAATAATCCGTTAGAACGATTTAATAATCCGTTAGAACGGTTTACTATTTCGTTTGTACGGTTTATTAATCCGTTAGAACGGTTTTTTAAATCGTTTCTACGATTTTTTTAACCGTTTGTACGATTTAATTATTTGTTAGAACGGTTTATTAAATCGTTTGTACGATTTAATAAACCGTTCTAACGGATTGATAAATCGTACAAACGAATTAATAAACCGTTTTAACGTTTAAACGATTCAATTAACCGTTATAACGGATTAATAAATCGTACAAACGAATTAATAATCCGTTTAAACGATTCAATATTTAACCGTTCTACCCGATTAATGAATAGTACAAACGATTTAATAAACCGTTCTTACGGATTTATAAATCGTACAAACAAATTAATAAACCGTTCTAACAGATTAATCAATCGTACATTAAACGGATTATTAAATCGTACAAACGAATTAATAAACCGTTCAAACGATTCAATAAACAGTTTAAACGATTTAATAAACCGTTTAAACGATTTAATAAATCGTTTAAACGATTTTATAAACCGTTCTAACGGGTTATTAGATCGTACAAACGGATTATTAAATCTTTCAAACAATTTAGTGAATCGTACAAACGGATTAATAAACCGTACAAACGAAATAAAAAATAAAAATTTCATTTTGTTGTTTGGCACGAATAAGCCGTCGTAGAAACGAGGTGAACACTTATAGTTAAACAACTTATTGAAAGTTGCACGAAATCTGAGGCCACAAAAGGGGGAAAGTGATATGAACCTAAAATCGGCATTTCTATAAAAAAAAGCGATCTCAAAAGTAAAGGAATTTAACATGAAAAATTCATAAGAAAAGATAAAATTTATAATTTTTAGGTCCATCTATACTTTATATTTCAATTTCTGGTGCAGGTTTGGCTGTGCATATACAAACAAATAGGTTAAAATTTACGCCATATTTTAAAGAAAGCTACAGATGGTTCTTAATATATTTATCAACATTTCTTAGGTAAAAGAACATCAGAAAGCCCTGAAGGTGAAAAAGACAATCTGACAACGGGTGTTATTGTTGGTATAACAGTAGGATGTCTTCTCTGTTTTGGCATAGCTATATCCGTAACAGTCTTCGTGAAAAAAAGAAGAGATCACTTATGCAAAGGTCAGAATATCTTGAATACCTTGTTGGCAAAAATCTTGTCTTCGACAGAATTAAGATGGAAAAATCAATATTTGGTCAATTCCAGGGATCTTGTCGTCGAAGGAATGAAGATGGAATAAGGAATATACCAGTTTTTTTTTCAAAATATTTAACGGGTTTTGGTGATGTATTTATATTCTTTTCTTAAAATAGTATTGAATAACTGTGTACAATTCTTTATATTTTTTTTCAAGTTTTAGCGTTCTTTCAAAGTATTCAACGAGTTTTGGTGCTGTATATATATGCTTTATCTCCAATAGTATTGAATAATTGTGTAAAATTCCCTCCATTTTTTTTAGTTTTAGCGTTCATTCAAAATATTAAACGAATTTCGGTACTGTATTTATATGCTTTTCCTCCAATAGAATTGAATAACTTTGTAAAATTCCTTACATTTTTTACTTTTTGTCTTTACAAAAATGTTGACGGACAGAATATCAAGTATAAATTATAGGGCTTTCGCATTCTCGATACTGTGCCCTAATAATGCGAAAATAACATTGTAATGATGAAAAGGTATCAAGATTTCCATGCACAAAAAAAATACAACCTTTCAATGTTATGATTCAGATGCCTCTAACTACAGGTTCCTTCTCAAATAGTCCCGTGCGAGGCCCGTGTGGCGAATAGGCAACAGAGCCTAGTTTGTCGTAAAAGGCGACTAAGGGTCTTGAGATTCTGAAGTCGGGTCAGTGCTCAGCCCACAGAACGACCAAGTGTGTACCACATGTGGCTGAATGGGGTGGCCCTCGTCCGCTGGGGTTATCAGGTCTATAATACAAAAACCCTGACCGCTGACCATAGTGGGCCAACTTGTGTGGAGAATGCCACGCTTCATGCATGTAAAGGACCCCTTTGTGGACCGCATAGTAGTGCACCACTAAGGCTAAATTTTCCGCCCTTATTAACCTCTCCCTTTTTTCTGTGGTTCTTCAAAATTAACCGTTCCTTTGTTTCCCACCCCATTCCCACATTTCTTTTATCATCATCATTTCATTTTCATTTTATCATCTTTTTCATGTTAATCGCCTTTAAATAACCAATATAACGTTGCATGGGCGTAAAACACCAACTCACTCACTCCTTCACAAATATGGCATAAATAAAGCATTCTTAAAATAATTCCTTGTTGATACCCGATTTAGAAAATATAGTATCCTGAAAATATATGGTATAGTCTTTAATGTACAAATTAAAATGACAACAACGTTCAAGTACATATTGAAAAAGCCAAAAACTATATGATTATGAAGAGCATAGAACAATGAAACCAAAAATACCGAAATTGGGAACCATATTATAACTTAGATGGTCAACCTATGTCTGGGGTAGGAAGAACCTTCGGGTTTTGACAATTGTAAAATTTAAACGGATAATTTCAAGCTTTGATGTGTTCTCCAACACAAAAGTGTTTGTGCCGAAGCAGGCTTACCTCGGGATTTTTAAACTCCACCAGCAACGCTAACCTTCACGGGTGTTAGAAACTAAAATGACAACAAAGTTCCAGACATAAAAATTGCTACGCCTGATGCGCGTTTCGTCTATTCAAGACTCATCAGAGGCACTCTACCAAAAATATTGAATAAGCCAAAAACTTTATGATTATGAAGAGCATAGAACGGTGAACCAAAAATGCCAAAATGGGGAACCAAATTATAACTTAAATGGTAAACCTATGTCAGGGGTAGGAAGAACCTTAGGGCTTAGACAAATTAAAATTTAAACGGATATTTTCAAGCTTTGATGTGGTCTCCAACAACTGATGGTGCCGGAGCGGGCTAACCTCGAGAATTAGTTCACATTTGGTGTTATATGCAAAACTACAAATATGCTATCCACCTTTAGCACCAATTTTCTTTTCCTTTTTCTAATTAAATCGAAATCGGTGTTTTCATAGTCGCTTTCATTTTTTTGCAGGATAGCTTAGCGGAACAGAAGACAGGAAATCTCACCGAAACTCAATTCTTGCATAATTTCATTTAAAAATCAAAGGACTGTATATAGTATTACAATATTGTAAAATAAATATATAAATCGAGAAAACCTTTATGTTGTGTTTGTTTTCCTTTTTTATTTCATTATACGCCGCGCCAACAAAGATTTCGAAGGTACATAATGTACAAAATATATAGGAAATAACCAAATTACCGAGCTTGGAGGATTAATCTCAATGTCCAAGAGAAATGACAAAACATGGAAGAAACACCAGAATAGTTATACATCGCAATGGTTTTGATTTGGTACATGCATTTCATATTAAAAGGTGGGTAAAACCAGGTTTTATAGCGCGCAAAATCTCCCTCTTCCATTTCAATCTTAGGGACCGGTAGTAACACACAACACAACACGATTGTGAAGACATAATAGGGATAATAAATTGATCGTCTCAGTACAACAATCAGCAAAACACTAATCAAAACATTCACTTACCAATACGTCCAACTTAATTTTGAAATTTTCCACCAGTGGCTAAGAACGAAGGAAGAATTGATTAAGGGACCGTATGATACGTATTTTCTGAACCTTGGTCTAAGAGTCACAGACAAAACACAGTTATTTCTCTGTCTGTCTGCATTTCTTATGTGAGAGTTATTAGATAACATGCTAAATCAAACAACGCGTCAACCTAAGCTGGCCAGTATTTGACTCCTGCTTGTGTTTTCAGATGATATCCTTAGAAGCAGGACTCATTCAATGTGAATGCAGTGGGGCACAATCGATTTTCATTGAAAAATCGCTTGACAAAATGTTTGTTTCACACTTTCGAACATATTATATTTGACTAGATTTGAGTCATTGCTACACTCCCCAGCAGCATAAATTCGCCCATATCGGGAGATAAATATAAACATTTACCTGGTAGCTAGTAAGTGAGAAGTTAGTTCATTTGTTTTAATTAGTTAGTTATTACTTTACTCCCGAGCAGTGCGATATTTGCTTTGTCCGGGAAATGTGATACAATGAACAAAAATAGACGATAAAGAGATGTGGAATAAGAGTACGTGAAACAACCAACATAAAAAACGGCAATTTCAAAAATCACAATAGAAAATAACAAGCAGAGGCTTTTGTATTTTGGTAACTGGAATTTCGTTAAAGGCACCAAATGCCTGATTCCTGTATTCAAGACTTACCAGAAGCACTCGCGCCGGTCGCTTAGTTCTGGAATGAAGCCTTTAATTATTTCCGCGGATCGCCGGTGGCAGGCACTTTTACTGGCGGTAAAAAAGACCTCCCATGTGTCGTCCTGCCAAAGACTAGGCAATGCACGATAAGGCCCCAAAATGCAAAATTGGGACAAAAAAATGACTATCATCAATCAATGGTTGAAGTAACTAAAACTTAAGGGTTTGGAAAATTTAATAGCTATGACGTATTCTCCAAGGTACACACAGAGGTGTCGTTACTGCATCATTAATAGTGATGTGTTCATTTCGGTGCAACAGAGAGTCTTTAAGTCATATGAGTAACGATGAACCATAATATGATAGATGAATATTAATGTCTTACATGCATTAGGGTTTTGACAATTTTGGAATTGGCATTGACTAATTAACTGGAAATATTTGTCGTCTTGACGAAAAGTTACTCCCATGTAATATATTTACAACTAAACTCATAATGTTCTTTGCTGATGGGGAAAGCCAAAAAGGACTAGACTATGTTCGAATTTTTATCAAGTATGAACTGATAGAGGTTTTAAACAACTTTGCTGACTGGCATATTTCCGATAAAAGCTGTTTGGTCAAAACTGGTGAGAACTACAGTGCAGGAATACGAAGAACGCAGATGGTAAGAGAGAACTCAAACCGATCACGACTTTTCACGCTTTGTAAGCATATATCTAGATTCGTACCTTATGCATATAAACGATTTCGCCTTGTAATGGATCTACCAGATATTGGAGAGGAAGTTAATTTTGCAGTCGGGCTTGTAGTATAATTAAGGGAAAAACAGATGCATTTATTTTGCCATATCTGTGGACATTTGTATACTGACCCAGCAGTACACATTACACTATCTTGTACACGTACAATAGACATCCGAGATGCTTATTGGTGTATTATCATTAATAACATACCAGATTTTATGTACAGTGTATATTTACATGGGCTTGAAGAACTTGACTTGTTTTATATTATCTAAAGAAGATGAATCAGACTTTCGCACTGAGGCTATAAAATTTGTCTCAACTGTACACGCACAAGACGCATATAGTACTCAAAGTAGATTGTAAATGATTTGATATAAACTTTTATGTGTATACACCTCTCCAGCTTTAAGTCCGTTCATTGTACTTACACTTCCCTTTGTGAACTTTTCTTCTTTTCTTTGAATGATTTGATTTATATTTGTCATATCTCGACATCTATTTCTTTTAACGGTAGTTATAAATATGTCAATTGTATTTCTGTATGCTGAAATGTGTTCATTTTGATTTTTTTTCGTTTGTACTTTTATATTGTGCAAATTTTGTCGAAACTTGTCATTTTCTAACAAATAACTTTTATAAAATTTTGTTTTCTGGACTTAAACAACCATCTTTGATCAGAAACAAAGTAATTTTTAAAGCCATTGGTGTCTTTTGCTGCAAGCAGCTTTTATCAATATTCCATTTTATCTCATTCAACGTTTTATTTATGTTTAACTTACTAGATTTTTTTTCAGGCAACTTTGGTCAGTACTATGATAGTAATTTCTAAAGCTCTCAGTTTTTTGTTTACTAAAACTGTCGTTTACGATATTCTTTTTTTTTGTCTCATCCAGTGATTCAATGTTCTCCTTTTATAAAAAAAATATTACAGGAGTTTGTCTTTAATGTTGTGTGGAGGTAGTACAACGGTTCCTCGTATATTTTCTTAGATATGGTGTTCTTGTACATGAGATTATATTTTCATATGTTCACTTTGCTTTATACTAAGTTTATGATCTTAACTTATACAAATTCAAAAACCTAAGGTTAAACTCCCTCTATCGTAGTTTGTCCTTAGATATATTTGATATGACTGATTATTCGGATTTCACGTTTAATGCATTTTCAATACTTTTTTTTAATTGTGGATTTCCAATGTTTGGGTTCTAGTGCTGCCGATTAGGAATAAAATTCTGAAATGCACAAACAGCTCATCAAAAATAATTGCAGTTGGAGCTTATATACGAGTTATGGCCAAATTTTTATTTTCTCCGTATCCTTTTATAAAATATTCATATCGGAGAAATTTAAAATGTGCCCGTAAAAAGAGGAAATCAGTTTCGATATACGACTGGGTTAACTAGAAAATCATTCAAATGTCGGTCATCCGTGTAATCTATTTTGTATTTAATTTATCACCTAAAATAAGTAAAGCGCCAGTCAAAACTGTTTAAATGAATTTAAGCTTAAAACGCAAAGGAATGTTTGAGATGATCAAATATCAAAGTTTGGTTTCCAGTTTGTAGGTGATATTCACATTTATGTATATAAATGATTTTATGACCATTTTTACTTTAGAGTTATCTTTCCTTGTTCATTGTATGATATGCACGTGTAATTGGTTACATGGATCAGTCCATATTGAATGGAATCGTCCAATATTGTTTATTGTAGTAGGTTTAATTAATTGAACAGCCATTATCAAATTGAAGCGCTAAATGATTGTTTACAAATTGTTCTCAAAATTGGTGATTTATAATTTCAAAAGGTGATTTATTATTTCAAAAGATTTATGGATACGTAACACGTTTAGATGTGGGACATTTAGAGATAGAAAAAACTTAACGTTTACAGTGAATCTGATTATGTAATGTCAATTTTGATTTTTGGTAGCTCGTTAGTAAAAAGGTTATACTTTCATTTGTTGGACGTCAACCATAAAGACAATCTGTTTAACCTTGAATCGGGGGAAAATATATCCGTTTTCGGGAAAAGTGGAGGAAAGTTCGGCAAGAAGGAACATTTAGAACTGTTAGAACATAAGTTACAAACAGGGAACCATAGATATCTGATTATCCACATCGGAGGTAACGATCTTGACTGTGTCAACTCTAATAAGAAGACCGTTGAGATTCGTCACTTTGTGCACTCATTTAAGGAATAAATACTCTTTAGAAAAAATATATGTGTGTCAACTGTTACCGCGTACCCGAACTCGGGATTGTCCTCCAGAAGTGTTCAACAATTTAGTAGTTTTATTTAACAAACAACTCAAACATTATTTATCAGCGGAAAACGATTTTGTGTATTGGAAATTAAAAGGACTGAAAGATACGACAATAGACAATTTTTGTGACGGGGTACATTTTAATGAGATCGGCCAGCACAAGTACTATAAAGCGCTGCGGGGAGCTATCGTCCATTTGAGGAACAATTAACTCTTTGACTTTGGGTGATAATCTGTAGAACTTCACAGCTTGAGATAAACGTTACATGTTTATGGTTAATTAGTTCTTTGTAAGTAAAGTTATCTATGATAAGGATACAATGAAGTAATTATACTTCAATTATGTATAAGCCATCCATATGTTTGTCAAAGTTTTAGGCATAATTTTATGCCTCAATATTTATTATAAAGTGATATAATTCTATATCGAAAATATACAGGTGTATTATATATTTTCAGATATTTCTATCTGTTTGCATTTTAAGTTTTAGGCATAATTTTATGCATCAATATCTATATTAAAGTGATATATTTCTATATCGAAAATATACAGGTGTATATTTCCAGATATTTCTATCTGTTTGCATTTTATGATATATTTCTATATCATTTGTATATTATAACAACAAAATGGTTCCATGTAGGTGTACTGGAGATGTGTCACAGTCAGAGATAATTTTATCTTATTATCATGATTATGATCTACATGTTTTGGATGTGTACAAATGTACATGTATGTCAAAATTTTCCTGACATAGTTTGCAGATAATTTTTATCTGTATTAGTGTGATGTACAAGGTATGCAATAAATGATAATTCTATCATTTACCATTTTACAAAGTGTACAAATTTATGTGCCATGTTTAATAATTATATTAAAGTGGTATTGAACATACATTATAAAAATGTTTATTTGCAGCTATTAGAATCATGAGTACAGGACCACCAAAGAAAAGGCGGAGACTAGGAGGGTCTCGAAAGCAAGTGGCAGAGACAGCAAGTAGCCCGTCGACATCCGAGCAAGAGGTCACATCCATTGATGGACAAAATATAAATTCATTGGTGGCAGCATTAGTGCCAGCACTGGTTCCAGCTGTAGCTCAAGGTGTCATAGCTACACTACAGACAATGGGTGTGGTAACTTTGCCAAATAGCAATTTAGCCAATAGGGAGGAACAGACCCCTTCCAATGCAAGAAATGTCGGTACATCTAGTCAGAGCAGCAGTCAGGAAATCCAGTCAACTTCTGGTATAAACAATATTAATGTTAATAATACTTGTAACACAGCTCCACCTGTTGTTTCTGAGCATGTGACAAATGATATGAATCCACTTAATGTACACAATACAACAAATTTTAGTCAGATTCAAAATGTTTGTGAGGCTAATGTCTCAAATCCTAGCATTAATAGACCGTTAGGGATTGGGCTTGACCATAAGTTAAAAGGCAAGATATGGGCAAATGAATTTGTTGATTTTGGTCAGTTGCTAGGGACTAAAAAGACTGGTCGAAAAAAGATCGAAATAACGGAAAATACGCTTGGGGAATGTTCCTTAAAAACTTCCAAGCAAACACTAGAAGTAAGAAATATTGAACAGTGGGTTCAGGCATTTTTTATTTTTGTTGGGATTTATACTGAAAGAAATCCACAAGCTGCCCCAGCATTAATGAAATATGGCAATATGGTTCAAAAGTTAGCCAAACAAGTAAATGATGAGGCAGCTCTTTATTATGATTTAAATTTTAGGGAGTGGCGTGGGTCTAATCCTGATTTATACCCATGGGATACTTTAAATCCTGAAATTCATAGTGAGGCTCTAGCCATTGGTTTAACAAAAAATAAACCAAATTTGAATTCAAGTTATGGAATATATAAAAAAGCTCAGGGGCAATTTCCACAAAATCGGAATTCCTTTCGTGACCCCCCACGGTTCCCATGTCACCTCTTCAATAATAGAGGATTTTGCAGCAGAGACAGATGTCCATATACCCATGCATGCCAAAAGTGTGGGGGATCACACACTAAAAAGCAATGCGACATTGATTTACCCATGTCCAAACAAAACCAAAACACCATTTCAGGGACATCCACAAACAGACCCAACACAGTTTTGGGTAAACAAACGCTTACCAAAACCGTCACAAAACCAACAGGGAATAAGTAGGGACATAGTGACACCTGTTAAAGCAGATCGTTTAAGTTATTGGCTACAGGGTTATTGTACAAGTAAACACAAATTTTTAGTACAAGGCTTTGAAGAAGGTTTTAAAATCCCATTTACTGGCATTAGAACTTTAAGAAAAAGTAACAATTTGAAATCTGCACTCGAAAATTCTGAAGTTTTAAAACAAAAAATTCAAATTGAAATAGATAATGGTAGAGTAGCAGGTCCATTTGAAGAACCTCCTTTTAAAAATTTTCAAAGTTCACCTCTTGGTTTGGTACCTAAAAAAGCGGGAAATATAGTGAACGATTTTAGAGTTATTCATCATTTATCATTTCCTGAGGGTTCTTCAATTAATGATGGGATTCCAGATAGTTGTTAAAAAAGTGATGTACCAAACAGTTGACAATGCAGTGGAACTTATGCAAGATTTTGGTTCAAATTGTGGACTTTTTAAATTAGATATTCAGAATGCATATAAAATTGTGCCTGTGCACCCTAGCAGTTGGGAGCTTCTTGGTTTTATGATAGATGGGAAATATTATTATGATAAAACATTACCAATGGGGCTTAGTTATTCCTGTCAGCTTTTTGAAGAAGTTAGTGGTGCTCTTCATTGGATTTGCGAAAACAAATTGGGTCTAAAAGGTCGCCTTGTTCATTTGTTAGACGATTTTTTATATGTGGGTCCAAAAGATATGGTCATTTGCCATAAAGATTTAGAGAAAGTCAGACTATTATTTAAGGATATCGGCATTCCAATTAAAGAGTCTAAGACAGTTCTTCCCTGCACGTTACTTACTTTTTTGGGTATTGAATTAGACTCTCATTTAATGGAAAAACGTTTGCCACAAGACAAATTAGACAAAGCAAAAAGGTTGATAAATGATTTTAAGTTTAAAAAATCCTTAACTTTGCAAGAGTTATAATCCTTGATAGGGGTATTAAATTTTGCATGCGACGTGATAGTTCCAGGTAGACCTTTTCTAAGACGATTAATAGATTTAACATTAGGTTTGACACAAGCATTCCACCATCGAAGGCTAGATAAAGAGGCAAGAGCGGATTTAAAAGCTTGGAGCATATTTTTAGACAATTTTAATGGGAAATCATTACTTCTTCCAAAGAGATGGGAAAGATCAAGCACATTAAATATGTTTACAGATGCTAGTAACAGTGGTTTTGGGGGCTATTTTAATGACAAATATTTTCATGGGGTTTGGCCATCTTCGTGGTCCAAGTATCACATCACAGTGAAGGAATTTTTCCCTATTGTTCTAGCAGTAGAATTATGGGCAGATTATTTAAAAAACAAGTGTATTGTTTTCAATTCTGAC
Organism: Arcuatula senhousia; assembly: GCA_963971305.1. Lineage (NCBI taxonomy): Eukaryota > Metazoa > Mollusca > Bivalvia > Mytilida > Mytilidae > Arcuatula > Arcuatula senhousia. The sequence goes on from OZ020308.1 coordinate 37,337,987, forward strand.
AATGCAGCTGTAGTGCATATCATTAATAAACAAACTTCTAAGGAAAAAACCCTGATGTCGTTAGTTAGGAGACTAGTGGTTCAGTGTCTCAAACATAACATTTTGTTTACTGCAAGTCATGTACAGGGTTCAAAAAATACCTTAGCAGACAATCTTTCTCGTCAACAGATAGACGATTTCCGACTCAATTGTGGGATAGCAGATCCAACAGCCTTCGTTCTCAAAGAAGAGAGTTTTCACATTTGACTGAAATTGCAACTGAGTTAGTTCAACATTCAGTGGCACCATCCACACACAGTACTTACATGTATTCAAGAGCTTTAGAATATTATGAACGATTTTTATGTCATTTTTCCATTCCAACCAAAGGTGAATGTATTCCTTCGAGCATTGAAAATGTGGTATTATATATAGCATATTGCTACTCTCAGGGCTTAGCTGTTTCAACAGTCACAACTTACATATCTGCACTAAGTTTTCATCACAAAATCAGCAATGTAGTAGACCCAACACATAATTTTATAGTGAAAAAATGTCTACAAGGTTATGCGAATAAAACAAGAACCTTTGATACTAGGCTGCCCATAACCCCACATATACTTACACAATTAATTAGATCATTGTGTTTTACAACACAATCCTATTTTACAAGAATAATGATAAAATGTATGTATCTATTGGCTTTCCATTGCTTCTTACGAATTGGGGAATTTACAGTTTCAAACAAGGACAATGCACATGTTATCTTGACAGCATCTGTGCAATTTATTCACAAGCAAGCAGAACAACCTACATGCACACCAGTAGCTTTTCAATTAACTTTGTTAACATATAAACATAGCAAAGGCAAACCTCATACAACATGTACAATGATAGTCGAAAGGAACATGGTTAATAAAGACATTTGCCCAGTTGAAGCTCTTTGGCAATATTTTAATACAAGGAAACCCCCAGCTGGCCCCCTTTTCTCTTTTATGGATGGGACACCAGTATCCAGAAAATATTTCACAGACCAATTAAATTTGTCCCTGAAATGGTGCGGGCTTGATTCAAAATCCTACAAAAGTCATAGTTTTAGAATTGGTGCAGCAACAACAGCCTTTGCCAATGGAATGGCTGAAGATCAAATTAAGGCAATGGGTAGATGGTCCTCTGATGCCTTAAAAAAGTATATTCGTGTCCCTGCATTTAGGTTGAATTGTTAATAAGTGAAAAGCCTAAAAGTTTGTTGCTTCCCTTTTTTTTATGGACATAATTATATGTCTTGATCTCAATAAAATAAGGAATATATTTGTGACCATGGTGTCAGGAGCATCTGGTCATCATGCATGGTTTTGTAGTTTCATTGTACATGATATAAACATTTGAATGTGACATTTTTGTTTGTTTTTGTTTGAAAGACCATGGTGTCAGGAGCATCTGGTCAATATGTTAGTGTATTTTTATCGATATAGTACCCACAAAAAATGTAGTAAGACAAGATATTGATGTATGCTTGATGTTTTAATCAGGTTTTATATAAGACCATGGTGTCAGGAGCATCTGGTCAATCTTTCCATTGTTAATTAAGATATGAATTTTCATATGCATGTATGAATACATATACATGTAATCAGATATAGGGGCACAAGACTATGGTGACAGGAGCATCTGGTCTGAAAAATAATGAAATATTAATACATGTATATTAAGGTTTACGACTTAAAAAGGTTTTAGATATGATATTAATGACACATAAATCTCACACAACTGGCTGGGTGGGGATTACTGTTTTTCAACAGTAAGTGGCGTTTTTTGGGAATTGACCCACCTTTGATGTCTATAAGTATGTTCAAGCATGTTGTATATGTTTGTATAATTTTGAGTTTTTCTTAGAAAATTAAGTACAATGTCATTTCAGTATTAAATGACCTTTTCAATTTCAAACTGTTTGTTATTTTATTATTAGAAAAGAGTGACATCAAACAAAGCTAGCCTTTTGTGTGAGATGTGGAATATATGTTTGTAACAAAAGCAAAAAGATGGGCATAAATTCACATTTATGTATATAAATGATTTTATGACCATTTTTACTTTAGAGTTATCTTTCCTTGTTCATTGTATGATATGCACGTGTAATTGGTTACATGGATCAGTCCATATTGAATGGAATCGTCCAATATTGTTTATTGTAGTAGGTTTAATTAATTGAACAGCCATTATCAAATTGAAGCGCTAAATGATTGTTTACAAATTGTTCTCAAAATTGGTGATTTATAATTTCAAAACCCACCCTCCTCACCCTGTTGTATATGTTTGTATAAAATTCAAGTTTTTTATTGTTTTTTGGGAATTGACCCACCTTTGATGTCTATAAGTATGTTCAAGCATGTTGTATATGTTTGTATAATTTTGAGTTTTTCTTAGAAAATTAAGTACAATGTCATTTCAGTATTAAATGACCTTTTCAATTTCAAACTGTTTGTTATTTTATTATTAGAAAAGAGTGACATCAAACAAAGCTAGCCTTTTGTGTGAGATGTGGAATATATGTTTGTAACAAAAGCAAAAAGATGGGCATAAATGTTTTTATAACACAAATCAGGAGACTTTTGGACCAATTACAATAATTATACTGCTAATGACTATCGTATTTTAAACATTTAAAGCTTATATGTTACAATATTCCGTGTTAATACAAAACTGAGAGAAACTAAATCGGCTATTCACAAGAATAAATAATTTTATGCTTTAACTTTCATTTCACAATTTGTGATGTAAAACTTTTTTTACAATACACTAATGGATTATAAACTATTTAGTATACAATTGAAGATGAAAGCAAAACGAAAATATAAATTAAGATTTCATTACTGAGAAAAGGTTTTAAGAATATCCCACCTTTTAACTAAAAAAAATATGTCTCATTAAAATAAAAGAATATTTGAATTTCGTCTTGTCAATTTGAAATGTTAAAACGTGTCAATTGTTACCTTTTCTTGTTAACAGGAAATGAAAAATTCATTTAATACCTTGATTTAAAAAAAAAATACGTTAATTATTTTAGCAAAAGATATCATCGAATGAAGTCCTTCCTTTGCGGGTGTTTTCTGTTTTCTGTATAAAAAAATAGTTTTTATGTTTGTTATCAATTTAAAGATTTTGGGAGGATTATTTTCTATTATCATTATTTTTTTTATTTTTTAATGCCCTGCGACGACATGTCCGTGGGCATATAACACGTATTGTTTTACTCATGTCAGAAGGTACAAAGGACAAGGTATAATAAGTACCATTTTTAACCCCTTTTTCAAAAGTGATATTTTATGTAAAAATATTGATTTATTTGATTTTAAGTAATGAAAGTTGATAAATTTAAATGTATTAAACAAAGAATAGATCTCATCTAAATGCCTTTTCCTCAAAATCAGTCAAAATTTGGTATATTTTGTATGCTATTGGCTAAAATAACTAGGAGCGGACAAGTGGAAAACAAAAAATATTTTTAAATAATGTTTCCAGAAATTATTTTTGGGCCGCCGATCCGCTCATATTGAAATCTCTTAAAAACCATGCATTTTTACAATTTTAAGCAAATTTTGCTACATTTCTAAGTCCATATGTCAAATTTCAAATAAAATTCTACCTTTAATAATTCAATATTCCATCTTTTTTAAATGTCCATTTCAAGAGGCAAATTCGTGCTCTTATCCTATTTTGTCTTTCCGCCAACCTTTTTTGAAACCGTATAATTATGAGAATGATTTGATTTTTAGCAGGGTGATTATGTATGACAAACTGTACGTCCTTAGCAACTTTCAGACATTTGGACTTCTACTTCATTTGAAACTGCATCGGTCGATATGAAAATTATGTATTTTTCTTAAATAACTTGACTGGACAGTTTGTTCAGTATGACAAAAGTTAAGTCAAATGCAACTTTCAGAACTATAGGATTTCTTCTTTCTGTTTTGGACCTAAAGGGGCATCGATGTCAGTTGAACATATTTTTTTCTTAATGGCTATTTCTATCAGTGCAGTAAAAAGTACCAGTTACATTATTATCTGTAAATTGCGTGCAACACCTATAAGTTTCCAGCCTCCGATTCTCGCTGCATCACCTCTCTATTTCAGATTTTGAAGTGTATCTTCACGCAGATGTCTGTCTGAGCAATCTTATCGGATTACTTAACAAATTGATAAAAAGAGGAGAAACATATTTGAATAGGTTGTGCTTTTAATTTTCAAAAATCTCTGTTTTTTTACATGGTTTACAAAATACAATGGTGTAAAATCAATATTCAATTTATACTGCAGGGGAGTTTAAGAGAGATTAATAAATTTACATAGGTTTTAGAGTAGGTAAGCCTTATTGAATTTTAACAAACACCGTTTTTACGCGATCCTACTTCACTTATTAAAGGGGTGCTTCATTTTTAAGTCGTCATAGGACAACTTTACAATGAAATTTGTGAACGTTTAATGATTAGCTGTATATTTTCATTATTCGATGCATTTAATAAATAAGTAATTTATTGTCTGTCATAAACTGGTTTCAAGTTGGCACAGTTCAACGAATTTTTAAATCTTATACCGTCTTTTGCATTTTCCGATTTTTTGTTACAGCACCTCTGATGAGTTAGAATAGACGAAACACGATTAAGGCGTAGATAAAAATTGCCTGGAACCAAGTTGTATTCTTTTTATCATTCAGGCTAATATGTAATAAAAAGAATTTTTAATTTTCGCAGGTAAACGAAAAACTCATAATAACTTAAATCGTTTTTTTTATTTCAAAATAATTATATGTTTAATGCATTTTCAACACTCATTTCAATTGTGGATTTCTTGTGTTTTGGTTCTAGTGCTGCTGATGAGGAACAAAATTCGGAAATGCACAAACAGCTCATCAAAAATAATTGCATTTGGAGCTTATATATGAGTAAGGGCCTAATTTTCATTTTCTCCTTAACCTTTTATAAAATATTTATACATGTATCGGATGAATTTAAAATGTGCCCGTAAAAAGAGGAAATCAGTTTCAATATACGACAGGGTTAACTAGCAATTCATCCGTGTGTATATTTTGTATTTATTTTATCACCTAAATAATTATAACGCCAGTGAAAACTGTTTATTAAAAGAAATTTGATTTAAAATGCAATGGAATGTTTGAGATGATCAAATATCAAAGTTAAGTTTCCAGTTTGTAGGTGATATATATATATATGTTTTTATAACAACAAATCAGGAGACTTTTGGACCAATTACAATAATTATATTGCTAATGACTATCGTATTTTAAACATTAATAGCTTATATGTTACAATATTCCGTGTTAATAAAAAAAACTGAGAGAAACGAAATCGGCTATTCACAAGAATAAATCATTTTATGCTTTAAATTTCATTTCACAATTTGTGATATAAAACTTTTTTTACAATGCACTAATGGATTATAAACCATTTTGTATACAATTGAAGATGAAAGCAAAACGAAAATCAAAATTAAGATTTTATTACTTAGAAAAGGTTTTAAGAATACCCTCCTTTTTTATTAAAAAAATATGTCTCATTAAGATAAAAGAATATTTGCATTTCGTCTTGTCAATTTGAAATGTTAAAACGTGTCAATTGTTACTTTTTCTTGTTTACAGGAGAATGATGAAGAATTCCTTTAATACCTTTATTTAAAAAACAAATACGTTAATTATTTTAGCAAAAGATATCATTAAAAGCGGGAACTAAGTTGTATTCTTTTTATCATTCAGGCTAATATGTAGTAAAAATAATTTTTATTTTTCGCAGGTAAACGAAAAACTCATATAAACTTAAATCGTTTTTTATTTCAAAATATTTATATGTTTAATGCATTTTTAAGGGTTGACGAAAATCGAATTTAATGTCACGACCTGGAAATTAGTTGTATTTTTCTCATTTTGGCTCATAGGTAAAATAAATAAATAAAACAAAATAATTTTCGAATAATAATTGAAGAAAACTCACAATTTTAATCGTGTTTTTAAATAATCATTAGGGCTAATGTAGATGAAATTTAATGTAACGAGCTACGAATAAAGCAGGGATATATGGAATATCTAGAAATCTATTTTATCGCAGTTATCATGATATTGTATCTATAAATAATATATTGTATAGTGGTTTTGATTATTCACTTTTTTTACGCTTATAGACCTTGATGAATTATAAAATGGTGTACAGACAAAGATCCCTTCCAATGAAAACACCATTTATGTTCCTCGTGATGATCTTACTTTCATGTTACATTGCAAAAGGTATGTGGTCATTTAAACGTCATGTTTAATTAACATTTAAATGTCATTATTTTTTATTAACATTTCAACCATTTAACACAGTAAGAATATAGCTACTTTATGTTCTTTGACTTTTTTTAAGTATTTTCTAGTTTCAACTATTCCCTTACTACATGTAAGCCATTGTTTTAAGTCATTTGATATTTAATTTCCCAAATGTAATTAACAAATCAAATAATTGGGTTATTTCCATTTAGCAATATACTAGTTATTAATTTGTACATCAATTAATCACGTGTGGAAAGTTTAAATCTCATTCAAATATACGCAGGTTGGTTAAAGCGCTTTTCCGGAAAATCGTCCGTTTCCCGACCCTTTCAAACATACAAAAATAAAAATCAATTATAAAGTTGTTTTATATCGAAATGAACAGGAATTTGATATGTATTTAGAAAATACGTAAATGCGTTAAATACTGCTGATATAGTACCATAAATAAGTATCCATGGCAACCATTTAGTCTGCAACTTGGCTTTTCTCTGATTTGGAAATTGAAGTTAAGCACCCCGATAAGCACCATCGAATTGATTAAAAATCATCTATTTGGGTTCGTTCTTTATCGATTAATTTGGATTTAGATGCTCATTGTTGATAATATGAGAAATTATTTTAATTTTTGGACCAAAATGGTAAATCAGATTGAGAAAAACCTGCGTTTTTCATATTGATATCACTTTTTTGTTATAATTTTCAAATTTTCAAAAATACAAAAAAATGAGCAGCAATTCTCAAATTACATATGTTATGATGATTGTGTGGTGAAAATTCTAAAACAATTGATGTCGATCTGCGAGGTGCTAAAACCGATTTAAGAAATGGGGTATCAAATTTCGCTTGATTTGCCAAAAAAAAAAGGTAAAAGGGGGGACTTAATTTTCAATAGAAAATTCTTCTATTCGGGTTTTTTTTTTATATCTATGGAGTAATATTTATAAAATATAATGGTTCGAATAACTATAGATAATTATGTCAGACTGCAAAAGATATTTAAATTACAATATTTTATCGAATCTATATGGTACAGACATGTTATTTTTCCGAGTATTCGTCGCAATAAGGGAGACAACTCTTGGATACTTTTTTTTTAACTTTTGGTGGAATTAATGTCATTAACATCGCTGCGTAGACTACGCCCACGAACAAAGGAAACCATGACGACAAGCCGTGTGTAAATTTCCAATATACACCGGGTAGACGTCACAGTTACTTTTACGCTCAAACCAGCGACGTCATAATATGTTTTGTGCACACAAACATCAAAAATGGCAGACATTTTGTCCTGCACTATAGGTCTACGGAAAACACAAAAATGGCATATTAGAATAGAAATAATCCATGGCCGCCCGTGGTTTATTGTCGATCTTTACATGGGTATCCATTGTTTTCGTCTATTTTACCCCTGGCTCCGCTGCGCTCCACTCATGGCAAAATATTATCGAAAACAATGGAAACCCATGTTAAAATCTCCAATAAACCACGAGCGGCAATGAATTATTTCTTAAATGAAATAAGATTTTTGTTTGCAATCATGATTATTGGTCAAATGTGCTATAGACATCACTTTACTCGAAATGCATTGATATCATAATTAGGTAAAGAAATGCAGAGATGTACGTGACATATATATAATACATGATATTAATGTGTTAATCGAAAAGAGTACTTTAAGATTGATGATAACTTTTTCCTTAAAATGACTTATTTTTAATTATGAATTGTTTTTTTTTAGTATCTGTACATCTGTACAGGATTTAGGTACAATAAGTTCTTATTATGTTTTGGTATTATTTTCATGGTTAATTTTCTAATTTTTTAGTTGTCCTTTCTTCGATTTTGAGCATAACAGATTTTATGCCAATTGTACTTACATCCTTTCGCGTGTCCTCAAATCTCATGCGACACTGTCTGAAATTGCAGATGCGTCAATGTAATAAAGGTGTGTCTAGGTTCTACTATACTTTATTTTCCTGTTAATGTCATTTGTGCAGTACATATACTAAGTTTTTCATCTGAAAAGTTCAGACTGTCCTGGGACCCTTAATGCAGCGGTTGTTTTTGGAAAGTTTCAAACCAAGACAAAAGTAAAACTAACTTATTATAAAACGCACCGCGTAACATAAAATGTCTGGAACTTTTTTGTTATTTTCATTTGAAACTTACCTTGGCAAGAAGATAATTCCTTGATCTTTATGTCTGTCTGTTTTTTTCAATCTTTCAAATACCAAACAATAAGTTCTTGTATTAAAAGGTATAAATGCACCGGACAACAAAGGAAAGGAATTCATAGTAGCATTTCAGGAAAATGTAGACTACAAACCATACTTTGCTTTGGAATTATACGTCACAACAAACAGTCCGAATGACGTACAAGTACAAATAACTTCTCCAAAATGGACCAACCCATCCGTGAATGAACAATTTACGGTTCGTGACGGCGTTGTCAAGAGAGTGCCGATCAATTATAAAGTAAGAATAAATGGTATTGGTAAAATGTTTGTTGGTATTTTGATTAAAGCTGAAGAAGAACTGATTGTTTACGGCGTTAATAAGCAAAAACATTCAAACGATGCTTTCCTCGCTTTACCCACGGACGTTTTGGGAAATGAATATTATGCGATGTCCTATTTTCCTGGTATCTATGGTTCACAAACATGTGTTGTAGGCATTTCTGACGGAACAAAAGTCACTATTACTTTACCAGCATGTGCTAACTGTGGGACTGTTCTGTGGAACGGAACGACTTACAATCAAGGCCAAACTATAACAGTAACGCTAGATAGATTTGAAGTTTTCCAAATACAAAACAACAAAAAGAGGGATCTATCGGGGGCACACATTAAGAGCACCCATAATGTCGCAGTTTTTAGCGGTAATAGAAAAACGAATGTAGGTTCAGGTACCTTAGATCATCTTGTGGAGCAAATGACGCCAGTTTGTACATGGGGTAAACGATTTGCAACTGTGTCTACCCCTAAGAGGACAATAGGAGATCTTCTGAAATTTGTAGCTAGCGTCAACAACACTGTTATAACTTATAAATGTAGACAAGGCTCAAAAGTTACCAATGGAGTGCTTTATATAAATCAATCCATGCACACAACCCAGATAAATATGCCTTCGAACAACTACTGCTATTTTTTATCAAACAAAGCTGTACAAGTTGTTCAGATAGTAAAATCTCAACGACCAGGCAGTAAAGAGTTGGGTGACCCGGCGATGATAACGATACCTTCCATTGAACAATATGCAGCTGATTATACGTTCTCTACGCCCACCTACTCACAAGGTGGGAATTATAGAAACTACTACATGTTCATCGTCAAGAAAGCAGATCGACTCGGGCTTAGATTAAACGGAAAGGGTTTTCCAGAAAGTACCCCCTATGTTGATATTCCTGACACTGATTTGGTTGGTGGCTGGATAAGCCTTAGTCCCGGTACCAATGTAATAAGACATATTTCTCAAATATCAGTTTTTGGTGGGTTTGCTTATGGGGCTGCTGCAGCAGAGACATATGGTCTACCAGTTGGTCTACGATTAGCAAAAGTTAATATGGTGAGTTGTTTTTCCTAAATATATTTGTTCTTTTAAATTCTAAGTTTGGTTTTTGGTTTACAATTATTTATGTAAAACGTACAAAATTGTGGGTATGTCGTGTTGGTGGTATTTCATCTATCATCTGAAAGTAATCATTAAATGGTGTACAAATGCAATAAAAAAATGTATTTTCTAATTTTCATTCGATTTCTCAACCTTTTAACCAGTTGTTGAAAAATATGTTTTAACTTGAGAGAAAATTTTGTTCTCAGCGTAATTGCACGCGCAATTGGTGAGCAACCTTATTGCAATTTTTTACCTAAAGACACTAGAGAAAAACCTTCTTCAACTAAACTATCGATTATTATAGAATTTTTAACATCTCGGCAAGCCTCGCCATTAAAATTATCAAATTTATTTCCCTTGATGTTAGAAATTCAATAATCACCTCGATCGCGTTGTAGAAGCTATATTTCCACGTTATATTTGGGCTATATCATATTGTAATTTTTTTCTGAAAACTGTTTTTAGTTAGTTATTTAGTTATTGCTTTACTCCCAAGCAGCACGATTTCGGCTATATCCGGGAGATGAACATGAAAGTGGTGATAAAATGAACATTACATGATGATGAAGTGGAGTAAATGGGGACACAAGGCCAATCGGGTAGGAGAGTTTTTTCGGCCACTGGATAAAGGAGCGATGGGTAGGGACAGGAAATTTTGCCTCCTGCATGGGGATCTTACGGGTCCTACTCTTTCCGAAACCTGCAGCAGGGTTCTTTAACGTGCGAGGAACGTGACATTTTTCCCAACACGGTGCACCACTATGGTTTGCGGTCAGGTTTTCCGCATTATCGCCTGACGACCCCGCATCTTTCGATATCAGGGCTGCCCCATTCAACCACTTGTGGTACAAATCCCAGTCGCTTTGTGGGCAAAGCGGCCTGACCCGATGTAAGGTTTCTGAGCGCTCTTTAGTGGACATTTACCGACAAGCTTAGCGCTGCTGCGGGCCTATTCGCCACCCGGAACCCACACGGGTTGAAAACTGTTCTTTCCAAAAACAAGTATTATGAATATAAGATACATCTAAGTTTATGTGTATTACTTTTTGTAAGAGGATCTCTGATTATTATTCTTTATACAAAACTATCAGAAAATATATGTTTACGGTTGATATTAATCGGTGGAAACTTTACTTCATGTATTTTTTTTTGGTCTTTGTAATTGCAAAATGGAAACACTTCTGCTTTTCTAGGATCTATGTCCTTGTTTTCATACACCACAGCGGACTGGGGACGGGATTGACAATGATTGTGATGGTCTCATAGACGAAGAACTATGTACACCTGAGAACAGAAACAAAGGTAAGCTGTAGAACATTTTCAAATGACGAAAACAATAATAGTAGAATGCTTTTCTAAAGGAGAGAAGTATTTACATTCAAGGGCCAAAACAAAAGAAATTTTAAACAAAAAATATATTCACTAAAAATTGAATTAGAGAAAAATAGTGCAAAAAAGTACAAATACTATTTATATCAACAATGCGAAAAAGTGTTCAATAGCAACAAAATGTTAAGAAATAGGTGAGACAGGGGTTGATTAAACTAAATAAGCAGAGAAACAGATTCGATAGTGTAGGATACTTTCAACTAGGAAAAACTGTTTTAGCGCACTAAAACTGATGTCTCCCCTTCCTTAAATAACACAAGTTCAATCTTGAGGTAAAAAGGTCAAAGTCATAATGACATACATTGTACAACAAATTGTTTTAAAATTATATACTACATTCTAAAGCCTGATGTCAAAGGACAAAAAATGTTATGGCCTGGAAAGATTTGCATGTCAAATTAGCATTTATTTGACATTGAAGTCACAGGTCAGGGTCATTAACGTTATTGACACATTGTTCCCATGATGACACATTATCATGTCAAAAATCAAAGCTTTTTGTTTAAAGGATTAAAATATAGATGGCCCAGACATGTTTTACGTGTAAAATAGCATTAATTTTATCTTGAGGTCAAAGGTCAAGGTCATATGAAGGTCATTTTGGTAGGCGACCCATCATCTCATGGTGATACATGCACATGTCAAATATTATAGACCTATGTCATAGAACAAAAAAGTTATGGCACAGACACACTTTCCATGTAACATTAACATTAATTTAACCTTTAGGTCAAGGTCATATGAAGGTCATTCTGGTACATGCCACATCGTCCTATGGTGATACATCCACATGCAAAATATAAAAGCCCCATGTCAAAGATCAAAAAAGTTATGACCCTTAACACTTTGGATGTAAAATGAGCATTAATTTGATCTTGAGGTCAAAGGTCATATGAAGTTCATTCTGGTTCGCGACACATTGTCTCATGGTGATACATCCACATGCCAAATATCAAAGCCCTTTGTCAAACAACAAAAAAGTTATGGCTCGGAACACTTTGGATGTAAAATTAGCATTAATTTGACCTTGAAGTAAACGTTCAACGTCATAAGAAGGTCATTCTGGTATGCAACACATCGCCTCATGGTGATACATGCACATGTCAAATATTATAGCCCTATGTCAAAGAACAAAAAAGTTATGGCACAGACACACTTTCCATGTAAAATTAGCATTAATTTAACCTTTGGGTCAAAGGTCAAGGTCATACAAAGGTCATGCTGGTACGCGACACATCGTCTTATGGTGATACATCCACATTCCAAATATCAAAGCCATATGTCAAAGAACAAAAAAGATATGGCCCGGTACACTTTGGATGTAAAATTAGCATTAATTTGACCTTGAGGTAAAAGGTCAAGGTCATATGAAGGTCAGTCTGGTAAGCGACACATCGTCTCATGGTGATACATTCACATGTCAAATATCAAAGCCCTTTGTCAAAGAACAAAAAAGTTATGACCCGGAACACTTTGGATGTAAAATCAGCATTAATTTGACCTTGAGGTCAAAGGTCAAGGTCATATGAAGGTCATTCTGGTATGCGACACATCGTCTCTTGGTGATACATCCACATGCCAAATATCAAAGCCCTATCTCAAAGGATAAAAAAGTTATGGCCCGGACACGCTTTGTATGAGAAGAAGAAGAAGAAGAAGAACTGACACAAAAACAATATGTCTCCCCCTTCTAGGAAGGGGAGACATAATAAGTCTTTAGTTATTCAAACAAGAGGCTCCCTGGATCCTAATTTATGCCTGAAATATAGGTTATTAGGCAAAATCTTTTTGACATTGCAAGGGTCATAAGTTTAATAAAGTTGTCATCTGACAATAGGGTTTAACTTAATGTAGTTATAATTGTACAGAGTAATATTTGAGCAAATGAAACTTTTTAATATTTTTTTTTTCTTTCAACAGTCTAAGAAGAATAACCCTAAAATAAACAGTATTACAATCTGGACCTAGTTTCATTTTTTGTAGTTCATAATGTGCTTAACTATATGCAATTTACATTTCTTGAATGTCACATATAGATTTTAAGATATTGAGCTTAAATACATTTTTGTAAGTGCAAAATTCATAAAAAAATGAAATAAAAGGACACTCTTTCATGTGTTGTTTGATCTATAAAATTTCATGGTTGGTTAATCATGAGGTGTTGAACACTTTCAATTTAAATTTCTCAAATATCTTGTTTAGTTTTTAAGATATTGAGCTAAACAGGTGCAAAATTTGTAAAAAATCCACAAAAAGGGCAATAAATCCTACAGTGGTTGTTGGATTTTCTTCAAAATTTCAGGGTAGGTTGATCTTGAGGTGCTGATCACTTTTGTTTTCAATCAAAATTCAAAAATCTGTTGACCTTTCTGAGTTATTAGCAAAAAACTGCAGTTTACCCCAATGTTCTATTTTTAGCAACAGCGGCCATGTTTCACAATCCATGAAAAATCCTTATATCAGTTCTATACACATAATGCTAATTAATGACCATAATAACTTTACAAGTTTGGTTTCAATTTGACTTATGATGTCAGAGGAGTTAGGAGTTAACGTTTTCAATGTAGTTAGGAAATGCTGCGAAAATAATCAATATTGATACTAAGGGGACGAACTCCCACAAGGAAGGGTCCTACAACGTTGAACCTTGCGAGGTTTGTAGATCTTGATGTGCTTCGTGTTTGTATTTTTTGTCCTGTGATTTTTGCTAAAGTTGTTCATTGTTTCTTCATTTAGTTGGTTAAAATCTGATAAGCTCTACTATTAAACCTTTTTGTAATGAAGCATAACTAATGCAAAACTGTGTCGATTGGTAAATAAAGAAAAAAAACTTCTGAGAAGCCAAATAAGCTCACATTACAAACCCTCTGAAATAAACGGAGGTAAGAATACTTCCACTTAAAAAAACTAATAAAAAACAGCCACAAAAATTCATGTGGCCTCTGCTTGTCCTGTTTAATTTTGGTGTATTTTATAGTATTTCGTATTTCTAGATGATGATAAAGATGGCAGAATAAACGAAGATTGTGCAGCTGTCAAGAGTAATTATCTGTAGTAGTTTTTGTCTGTTTTTCTACTTTTAATATTTCTACCAAACTATCATAAATGAGTATCAAATCGTTATCTATAAATAAATCAAAGAGTATAAAGATATCTAAAGAGCAAAGAAGCTTAGTAAAGATTTCAAGAAAATATGATTTGTGTTTATATAAAATTATGAGAAGTTGAGATTTGTTTTCGCGCTTTGTAATGAGGTGAACTCTGAAATTGAAAAAGTAGCATTTTAAGAGAAAGGACACTATTCGACATCAATATCAATCATGGAAATTTGAATGAGAAAAAATATATTTATCATAACATATATTAACAAAATGAATATTAATCCACATCTGAACACAATCATTCTTCATTCATTTAAAAAAATCTGAACCGTTACCTACAAGTAAGAGTAGGACTATTATCAAGACAGAACAAGATTATGCCCAAAAATAAAGACTGGTTTTCATATTCTTTTTTTTTTAATTTCATTAGCTGATGGCGGATGGTCGGAATGGTCTCCATGGAGTCAATGCACGTGCACGCAAAAACGATCTTGTTCAAACCCAGAGCCTCAGTCTAATGGGAACTATTGTGTGGGAAACCATACTTCTACCAAGTTACATTCTGAACTGCCTTCAAAATGTAAAGGTATATTACGATTCACGTAACTTGTCAGTTTAACATCTATTTAATTCAGATTCAGAATCTGCCTTTTTTAACAATATTCGACTGTATTCAAAATTTTTATGCCCCCGCGACGACATGTCGGGGGGGCATTAAGTTTTACTCATGTCCGTCCGTACGTACGTCCGTACGAATTTCCGTCAAGCTTTTCTCAGCAACCGTACATGAAAATGACTTGAAACTTGGTAGGATGGTTCAGTATGACAAACAGTACGTCCTAAGCGATTTTTAGACCTGTTGGACATCTACTTCCTGTTTGGGACTTAGGCCATGTGAAAATATGTGAACATGACTATGAAAATTTCCGTCAAGCTTTTCTCAGCAACCGTACATGAGAATGACTTGAAACTTGGTAAAATGGTTCAGTATGACAAACAGTACGTCCTGAGCGATTTTGAGACCTGTCGGACATCTACTTCCTGTTTGGGACTTAGGCCATGTGAAAATATGTGAACATGACTATGAAAATTTCCGTCAAGCTTTTCTCAGCAACCGTACATGAGAATGACTTGAGACTTGGTAGGTTGGTTCAGTATGATAAACAGTACGTCCTAAGCGATTTTAGATCTTTCGGACATCTACTTCCTGTTTGGGACTTAGGCCGATTGGAAAATATGTGAACATGACTTGAAAATTTCTGTCAAGATTTTCTCAGGAACCATACATGAGAATGATTTGAAACTTGGTACGATTGTTCAGTATGACAAACTGTATGTCCTAAGCGACTTTCATGTCTGTCAGACATCTACTTCCTGTTTGGGGCCTAGCGGGGGCATCCGTGTCCCATGGATACATTCCTTCTTTATTTCTTATTAAAACCATATTTTCAAACTTAAAGAAATGCTTAATTTTAATAGCAGGTACAGAAGACTTAGTAACGAATACTGCATCGGAAATAGTAACTGATGTTGAAGAAAACAACCATGATAACTAGAAGGCGGTTAACAACATTTAGTGGCGAATGAGTTGCTTACTTCGCCTAAGTAACACTTTATTTCACATCGGTTCAATGCAAACGGCGAGCAGCGACTACTGGTCACATTGAAGACTGCTGCCTTCTCCGATTATGGATAATTTGAATAACCGCTTGTTCATGTAGGTTATGTTTCGAACTCATTCCAATATTAAATATCATTATCGACTTAGGTTATAAAAGGGCAATAAGGCATTAATAATTATGACACATTTAACTTAGAATGTTAAACACGTTTTCCTTATTTTTATTTTTAGGAAGAAAAGTGACTATCACAAATGAAGGAGGTATTTTGTGTAACTTTTATATGCTTTTTGAGATTACAGAAAATACAAAGGGACAGAAAAAGTTTGAAAATAAATACGACGAGGAAAAAATGCCAACAATACTACATCGCAATTGAAATTAAGAAGTACTTTGCTTTTTATGATCATTTAAAATGAATTCAAAATTTTAAACTATTGTCCGTCAATACCATAAATAAGAGATCGTGATACACCATAATAGAATGTGTATCTTATGATACACGGAAATATCCATGCTTTCGAAACAGGTTCCTTTCGTAAGCTTGTTTTTGTAGATCTATCGATGCAACTGTTTCTAATTTGTAAACTTTACGTACAAACCTTATTGTATAAAAAGAACTTATCATTCAAGTTCTATCTTTGATTTTTTTGAAATTTTGTTTAGGTTTGACGTCACGTGAGAAAATAATAATAAGCGTGACTTCAGCAGGTGGAGGGATATTACTTTTATCATTGCTGGCACTTGCGGGTTGTATTTGCTGTTGCGGAGGAGCACTAATATGCAGAAGGTAGAACATTATCAGAATAACCGATCACATCCATGTAAAAATGTCAGCATACTAAGATTATAGCAAGTTTGTTGAGACATGTAATGATATCCCTTTTAGAACATCAGAGCTACTCCCATTTCAATGTGAATTCAAGTTCATGATAAAAGGTAGTTGTTTTATGCGTTTTCTCGTTTTGTTGTGCATTTTGTCAACTGATTTAGTTACATTAGGTACTTTTTGGTTCTTCAGTGAATATTATCGACCCCAAAGCTATCCCTTAATGTAATTATTCTTTAATTCAACGAATAAAGGTAACAACAAAAATAATCAATTTCATATATCCAAGAACAAAAGACAATACAAGGCAAATTCATACCAGAGACATTGAAGATCGCAATGGTACTGACTTGGTACAGGCATTTCAAATGAAATGGTGGGTTGACCAAGATTTTATGGCGCCAAACTCTCTGTTCCGTTGCGACCTATGGGTCTAGTAATAAAAACACAACATAATTGTGAGACATAATAGAGAAAAACAGATGAATATCAGAACTAATGATATTTGATATTTTAGGGTAAAAAATCAAAGGGTACATGAGGGCAAACATACTTTGTTAAAATTTGAAATATATGTTAGCCTTCCAAAAAGTCGATGATAGGATTTTGGATGCTCAAGATTGACTCAAACCTGTTTTTTTATTATTCCTTATATTTGAATTGTGTAAATGGATGTAGGTCATTGAAAGATCAAAGACAAAATCAATAATCTATATTGTTTTCACATTCTGTTCATCAACTTTCTTGGTGACCTTAACTCAACAAGTTTCGATTTAATGAATATCGTCTTCACTAGTTACCCAAAAGAAGAGATTCAAGGCACAAAAGATTTTAGTTATGCTTTAAATATCTCGAATTCGACACACAATAGTCAACATTTACCAAGTACTACAACAAGTGCGATGTCTTTCCCCTTCTTCATGTTTTCCAGTGTAGCCACGTAATTATTTCACTCAGCGTATATAGTATTGAGTGTAAAAACTTTTATTTTATTCACAGTATTTTTTGTAATATACAATGAACGACTTTGTCGATAAAGTGACATTTTTTTATCGAAAGAAGTAAACGCATTTATGCTTTGTAACATTTTCTAAAAATATCAATGATACTTATTTTTCGCATTCTGTATTTAGAAAGCAAAAGAAGAAACAGACTAGCAAACGGTACCTTGTACATAATGAATACAACAATGAAATGTAAGTTTAAAAAATCAACATTTCAAATCTTGGGTATTGTCCTCTGGTCAATCCCGATTTTTCTTTAAATTTTCTAAACAAATTATCAACTGGTTGGATGATTTTTAGCACCATGAACAAAAATATTTTCATTGCTACAATTTGTGAAAAAATATATATGTTCTAAAATTGATACCTTAATATATAAAACGATAATAAGTAGAAGTACGGGTAAGTCAAATAATAAGATTAGTTAGCAATCTTATAAAGTTCTCACCATCCTACACCGACTTGAAGACAGAATGATTTTAAAGAGAATAGGTCAGATAAAAATGTGACCTCTTTTCATTATCAATCACTGAAAAATTAGCGAAACAATAGTTTCTACTAAATATAAATACTAAAAATGGGCATAAAAACAACTAATTTGACTATGCTGTATAGCGATATTTAAAGGAGTAACCTCTCATCATCAGCACTTGAATTAAATAACGGAAGGTTAAAAACCAAAAAGTATTGAATGAAAAGTACTCAAAGCCAGAAGGTTCCAATAGGAACCAAATCCAGCACAAGTGTTTTTGTATACTACTTGTTTTACTTTCAGTAATATTATGTTGTAAAAACATTTAATGCAATAAACAATAAAGACATTTCTACAACTGTATAATCTATATTGCAGTTTAAGTAAGATAGTAAGTTAGCTAGTTAATAAGTCATTGCTTTTCTACCACATGCTCCTCGAATTCGGCTTTATCATACAAGTTAACATGAAAGAGGTGGTAAAATTAACATGAAATGATGATAAATGTGGAAGACATGAAGTGGGATGAGAGTTTGAACTTCCATTGGAAAGAGAGGGATTGATACGATCAGAAAATGAAGCCTGTTGCATGGTATACCACAATGGCTTCGGTCAGAATTTCCGCATTACGGCCTCACGAACCCGTAATTCATTATTTGCGGGCAAAGCGATCTGGCACAATGTCAGTCAGTGGACTTTTACCGACAACCTTAGCCCTGCTGTGTCCCTATTTGTCTTCCAGAGCCCGCGTGCGCGATAAAGGCATTATTAAAGTACAACTTAAACAGCGGGTTGCAGAATGGATGGTTAAAAATCCCAAGAATTCCTAAATTATTTCAAAAGACTAGCAAGCATCATTTAAAACAAAATATTAAACTTATTAATCGACGTATAAAAATGCTCCAATTTATTTTCAAAGGTATCTGTTACGAGTCTTTGTACCTTTATTCAAATTGCAAATATTCTTTTTAATGTAACAGGGGCGGTGTTCTCGAAGCTATCTTAGGACTAAGACGTGTCTATAGACCATCTAAAGACTCGTCATAGTCTTAAGTCGTGTTCTCGAAGCAGTCCTATTTTAAGCTCTTGTCTTATTTTAGGATAAAAACTAAGACACCAAATTTGATGTCTTTAGACCATCCAATCTTAAATTTTACTTATTTTATACACTATAACTCACTATATTTTGTCCAGGTGTTCACCCAATGACATTTAATCATCGATTAACTTGTATTCAAAGCATCATGCATGATTTTAAACTTTGAACTTATTTTCACATACTTCGATGACCCTGTATGTTGTTTTAATTATTTTAGGAAAACGTAATTATGAATTTAAAATAAAAACTGTAGCTAATAAAGAGTTGACTTTTAGCTGTAGCATTCAAATCGTAGCCCTTTTGGTGTACATACAGAGGAATATATTCTTTAAAAAAGTTAATTATTAAATTTTGTTTGAATAAAAATGTATTAAATCTATATTGAGACGTCCTAACAAAAGACGCGTCTAAGATAGTTTCGAGAAACAGATTAGGATGGTTTAAAGATGATCCAAACTAGGTCTCAAAATTTGACTTTAGATGCGTCTTTAGACAAATTTTAGGATACTTTCGAGAACACCGCTCCTGGATTTTGATTAGGCAAAACTTTCAAAGATATATTAAATAATTATGTCATTACATAAATATTTCTTTTCTATTGTTATAAGCAGACCAGATCAGTCAGGCGGTTATTGGAGGAATAAAAGTGGGTCTAACCGAGAGGTTGCTGTAATATCGGACATGTCGGAATGGAAATAAATTTTAGAGACAGCTAAATGACAAATAGATGAAGATACATGTATATATACAGGAATATAAATATTTAGTTGAAAATGAAAAAAAGTAACAAGCTTACAATACTTGACATATTTAGTTTCCCATATTCAATATACATGGAATTTGTTATTCTTATACTTTCTATATCTTTTTATTGTATATACATGTATAATAGGCTAATAAATTAGTTTTAAGAATAAATATATACAATACCATTTGTCTTCTAAAAATAAACCGCATGATTATTATATTGGCCAGTTTCTGTCCGCTGGAAATATTCCCGATCGTGATCGAGGAAACAAGGGGGCATTTTAGTGTCATAAGTCCATAAGTGCAACGACAAGACCGGTAAACACGAACAAGAACAGCGCGAGGAAATACAAAAACAAAATAAAAACACAAAATAAACCGAACAGAAATCAATAACGCAACTTAAGTCATAACAGAAATGAACTCATGTGCTCCAGGAGAGTAAGCAGTTCCTGTCTGTCTGCTAAAGCACATCCGTCACACTGCTGATTTCCAATTCAGTGTGTCAAATACGGTAAAGGTAATCGGGACATACACAAGTTCAAATATATTGAATTATATATAGCCGATTTAAAGACCGTAGCAAGAACAAACATTTGACTTCATTAAGGAATACATACAAAATCAAGATTAGAGTTAAGCGATGTTGACTTTTATTTTTAAGATACGGTATATAACCACGTCTAGGAACACGCGAATCGATCCAGATATTTTTACTAAACTCCGCAAACGATTTCTCTTATAATGAACTGCAATTTATCTTTATACTTATCGAATGAAATAATTTTTCTTGAAAAGCATTAAGGCTGCGCTCGTTCAAAATATAAATTGTACGTTCGTCAAATTATTGAATTGTTGAACTCATGGAACTTAAACATTTCCCCATTGACACCAATTGCAAGTAAATTGTTAATGCAGAGATCCACTACGACATAAAATAAGGGGTATGAAAAATCCTTCACATGTTAGTACAAATCTTTAGACTCTATTTGCCTATATAAAGTGTTAGTAAAAACTACCTAGCTCGATACGCGTGTTTCTTGGAGTGATAACGGGTCACATCGATTTTTTGATTGGTTACTAAATTGACATCTCTTTGTGCTGTTTTCCTTTTGAGTACAAACAATATGCGGTACTTTAATGCAAAGATTAAAGTATAAGTTTAATTTGTTATCATAAACTTAAACCGTGACACATGAAAAAGGCATGACATACTAATGAAAAATGTGCAAATAAGGGTACTAAGTTTTTACTCCCAGCGTGTCTGATGAAGGTTAATCCAGAAAAGCGCTTCACACGCAGTGAAATTTTGCTTTTTTACAAATATTAAAATCAATTCAAAATGTGGATCGTGTCTTTTTGGCACATATTCCATATTCTTTCGTTTTTAATATTATTTCAGAGTTTGGCTTTAGTACCGTGTGGAGGTCGTAGAAAGCTTCCCCGTGCTTCAGTTGTATGCTCTTGTATATTTTCGAGTACTGGAATATGTGTTGGAAAGACACAGTTTACATATTTCCCAAATTTGACAATTTTTGGTTGTTTCTTGAAAAATTGATAAAATTTATCTGTTTGGTCATAATTGTAATATTTTTGGCATTTTTTTTTATCAAATCTAATATTCTTCCGGTTTTCCAAGATTTTACTCCTAGCGTGTCTGATGAAGGCTAAACCAGAAAAGCGCTTCACACGCAGTGAAATTTAGCTTTTTTACAAATATTAAAATCAATTCAATATGTGGATCGTGTCTTTTTGGCACATATTCCATATTCTTTTGTTTTTAATAGTTACGAAAATTCCGACCTCGGAGAATCTATCTTATATGTCTTATAGAAGAGATATAAGCAGACATAGAATATAGACAGAAGACCAAAATGATCCCGACTTGGGATAGGGAAAAATGAAAGGTTAAACAATATTTTTGTTGTGCAAAACTCCCCCTATTGTACTCTAAGGATAGCTTAGGGTAACTCAAAACATAACACGATTGTTACAAAATATAGGGATAAAAAGGTGAGCAGCTCTGTGAAACAAACCGGCAAGCAACAAACACGAATTAAAACAATCAAGAATGATTTCGCCAAAAATGTGATTGATTTTTCTACAAGAAATCGAAAGAAAACCATTTCAGAGACCATATGAGACGGACCGCTTATACAATTTGTCTAAAAACAAGAGAGAGAGACACATAAGTCAAATACAAATAATGAAATCTTTTAAAAGCCCTTGCATACCAAAAAATTTGTGAAATATAAACGCCTTATGCGGATTAGGTACTTGTGTTACTTTCCAAGTTAGGAAAATCAAGGAAAACGTGAAGGATGGTTTATTTCATAACATTCTCTAGATCTGGAGAATAAATTTAAGAAATACAACTACCAATCGTAGCGTTGTTGATAGAAAGGACATCATCAACATACTAGTATCTGAAAGTGAGAAGAAATTCAGTCTCGAAAGAGTATAAAACAAGTCGACAAGGAAAGGAACACAGTTTGTGCTGTGTCCATTGGGATTACAATTTGTTGTTGATAAATCTCTTCTACTGATGTGACAAATAACATATATGTTGTCTATTAGGATAATTCAAACCTGCTTGACTGTGTAACAAATCATATCTTTAAAGATGTTTTGGAAAAAATAAAGAATTTAAGCCTGAAACAACAAATTTCTCGTTTTTTTAAATAAAGGTAACCGAACTAGAAGGAAATATCTCAATGTTCAAGACAAAAGACAAAACATGGAATACATATCGGAAAAATATAGATCACAATCGTCCTGACTTGGTTCAGGTATTTCGAATTAAATGATGGCTTAAACCAGGCTTATGGCGTGCCAAAGAAGCAAAGGAGTACCAAATGGGTAATCAACATCATAAAACGAAAAAACCTACCTCTTCCATTGTGATCTAAGGGCCCGGTAGTAACACTAAACGCTACACAGTTGTGACGACATGATACGGATAAAACGATGATTATCTTAGTACAAAAATCAGCCAAACACAAATCAAAACAATCACTTATCATAACGTTCAAAATAATTTTGAATTATGGAAGATTTTTGATAAGGACCATATGAGATATATTTTCCATGGTCTAACAGTCAGTTACGGATCGGCGAAAGTGATGTTTTATCAAGAATTCAGAAAAAAATGTATAAACTCTCGCATATCGAAAAAGTTGTGAAATATAAACACGGTAGCAGGTAAAGCAGGAATGCTGCTTTCCCGGTTAGGGAAATAAAAATTTGAAAATTAAAGTCGCCTCTTTTATCGTATTTTTTATTGAAATAACCATCCTGGGCATATTGGAAATCTAAGAATGACGTGGAGCAATTGGATTCTGTGGTTTCCTTATTTTCTAACTGTGGAGGATATATCAAAGGCACCCATCTACCAAACGAAGCGTTTATCGCCGATATATCTGAAAGTGAGATTTAAGGACCTTGCCTCTTTCATCTTCTCCTTTACGAGTTCAGTCGCGTAAGAGTTTTTTTTTAAAAATCGGCGAGGAGAGGAGCACAACGGTGCCCATTGGTATGCCAATTTGTTTTTTGAAGTAGTTTTCTTCCAAATATGACGAATATGTCATCACTAAGGAAATCAAGCATACTGCAAATTTGGTCCAATGTGTAACCGATTTTATATGTATACGATGTTATGGAAAAATGTATAGAAATATAATCTACACAACAAAGTTCATTGAATTTGAAAAAGTAATTTCGAAAAGGTTTTTTTTTCAGACCACACTTCAGCTTTTCGTGTGGCATTTTGGTGCACAAAGTTGAAAAATCGAAAGTTTTAAAAAAAGTACGCGACTCCTCAGGCAGGAGTAAAAGGAATCAAATGAACATAAATAAAGTGAACTTTACCACAATTGAAATATTATTATACTGTATTATTACTTATTAAAAAAACACATTGAAGTCGGCTTCCATGGTGATTTTAAAAACCTACAATTGAGACGAAATTTAATTTTGATATACCTGTTAGTATTGTATAGCGTGTTATTTTTGCTGGGATAAATTTTCACTGTTTTTGTGTCAAAATGTTTGTGAAAAAATGCGATTTTTATTTCCGCGGTTAATGAGTGATTTATAAGATAAGAGCCTAGCTTTTAAAGGCGACTAAGGGTATTGTGTCGGGTCTGTGCTAAGCCCACAGAGCGACCAAGTGTGTACCCTATGTAGCTGAATAGGGTGGCCCTCGTCCGCGGGGGTTGTCAGGTCTATAATACGGAAACCCTGACCGCTGACCATAGTGGGCCAACGTGTGTTGAGAGTAACTCACTTCATGCACGTAAAAGACCCCTTTGTGGACCGCCAAGTAGTGCACCAAATAGGCTAAATTTTCTGCCCCTATCCACTTCTCCTCTTTTCCTGTAGTTCTTCAAAATTTGCCAGTCTTTTGTGTCACATCACATCCTTATATTTCATTTATCATCTTCATTTCTTGTTTATTTTATCTTTTTTGTGATCTTTTTTGAACTGATGAACAACAAAATTATCCAACAGATACGATCATTTTTAAATTAACCTAACTACACCATTAATTATGAGATGTTGATTTCCGTAAAGCAGAGAGTCTTTTAACTGATTTGAACAACGATGACTTTTAAATGTCTTACAATGATTGGAAAATTCTGAAATTTACACGGACAGCTTCATTGTTTTAATGCATTTGTATTCCAATAAACAAACGTGTTGATTCTCCACCGGTATAACCTTAGGGAAATGTAATCTTCCCCGTTTAAAATGGGGCAATCAGCTCAAATATTGGACAGGGTTAACTTTTAATCCAAATGCTAAAAGTTGGTCGTCTTTGTAATCTATTATGTATTTAATTTATACACGACCATGCAAAAAATGTAAAACAACTCTTTTAAAATAACACAGGAATGTTTCAGATTGTCAAAAATCAAACAAAGTGTGGTTTCTGATTTGTAGGTGATATGTAGTTTTACAATTAAAGGTCAAACATCTGGGTATAATTGAACCAATTACACCGCTAATGACTATCGTATTTAAAACTACACATCTTAGGTATTTCAAAATTTCGTGATAACACAAAACCGAGGGAAACTTATTCGGTAATATATACAATTTAAGAATAATTAATACTTTTTATTTTTATGTCACATGTTTGTTATAATTAACATACAACTAAGGAATCCATTATAAAGCATTTTGTATACAAATTGAAAAATAAAATAAAAACGAATTTATTTAAGTTTTCTGATGATAGAAAGTTTAAGGATAAGAAAATGGTATATTTCGGCAATATAAGATCTTTTGGGGTAGGATTTTGTCTTGTCAATGTGTATTCTTCATTTTTGTGGTTGTAGGTCAGATCTTAGCTAAATAACTCCAACACCCGACACATTAGTTTTATTTCCATTGGAGAAAAACATAGTGTATAACCGGACAGTAAGCCATCACGGAAGTTGATCACTGTCCGGTGGTAAAATCCTAGTTGATTTAATAAAAATGTATGATTTGGCCATGAATTTAAGCCCTTATTCACCCGAAACTACATTTTAAGAAAAATTGAAGCGTACAATTAGTTTACATTGTTATTTATCACTATTCAAATTATCAATATATAATGTAGATGATTTAAATTTTTCGAAAAAAGTGGTTTAATCATTGGAATTTTTGACAATGGAAACTCATTGCGGCGAAAGAAACAACAAATTATTAGTGAACCACTTACATTGAAATAGTGCATTGCATCTCCATTTAAAGCTGTTTAAATAAGAAATCCATTGGTGTCAAATTATTTGATGAAAATGGTTTTGATTGTTTATAATAATCGGATTTGTAAGAGCACTGCTCATTCCGTCTCTGTCCGACTAATTGCCACTGTACACAATCATTAATTGTTAGAAAGTTATATCTATCTGTCCGATTAATTGTTGGGTTGAATGTAGCAATAACACGACAAATATTCTTACAAGCCATTATACAGCTAGAACAAAATGATTAAAAAAAAACTGGAACACATATAAAAGGTAGTAGCTTATCCAAACAAAGTATTGGAATAAGATTACATTGCTACATACATGTATGTATATTGAGGATTAAGATTGACTAAAAAAGAACTATTTTTATAATTTCTTTTAAGTTGGAAAACAATCCGTTCAAGCAAGTTATCGAATATAAACATGTGATCATTCATCTAAGCTTTGAATTGGTATAAATTAATTGGAAATTTTGGAGAAAAAACAATATTATACATGTAATTAAACTCTCAGATTTGGAAAATTGGCCTTTCTCTTAAAATCTAGCTGACTTGACAAACTTTGCAAATGAAGATATGTATCTAGAGTTTATATACTGTTCTAAGTATGTCTCATTTTTGTTACAAATAGTTATGATCGACAAACTGTTACACTACTGAATGAAACATTTAATATTGCTCAAATCAGATGAACTTCAGGTGGCCACACCACTTCAAGTGTGCTGCTTCATGTAAATATATACAAGAAGCTCCCATGAGCCTGAATCGCTCACCTGGTCCTGATGTCGACCCTCTGAAGACTTTCCAGAGCTAAATGAACTGAACATTTAAGCAAGTAACAGCTTTTCTCTATCTACTATAGTTTTCATTCTGTAGGCGTAGGCCCAAATCATGAAAAAACGTTATTTTAGGGGTCATAACCCCTATAAAGGAACATCTGATAGCTTCAACCTTTTGAAAATTTTTGTAGAGCTAAATGAACTGAACATTTAAGCAAGCAACAGCTTTTCTTTATTAGCCAAATTTCTGGCTTTTAAGCCACTCTGCTTTGATATTTTTCTTGTTGTTATACGCTTAGAACATTCAAATCTATAAATTATCCGTTTCATGATTTTAAAGCTTCATGCGTTTAAAGTTTAAAATTGTCTAAACCCTAAAGTTCTTCCTAGCCCAAACATAGTTTGATCTTTAAATAGTCGTGAATTTTAATCCAGTTCGGTATTTTTGGTCACATTCTTAACTTTCGTGCAGTGTTTAGCATTTTAAATTTTTTTGGTAGAGCTATGTAACAGCGCATCACAGAGCTCCCCTGATGACTCTTGAATATATGAAACGCGCGTAAGACGTAGAAAAATGTAGTGTCTGGAACTTTGTTGTTATTTTTATTTTTGATGGATTATGTGCATACAACTAACCAGCAATGATTAACGCATATTAAGGCAGTCCAATAAATATACGGTGTACGATTTTTAATAAAGAAAGAAGCAGAGGTACCAATGGGGTATCCGAATGTCAAAAGTTCGAAAGAGCAGAGACAAAACCAGTAAACACCAACAAGAACAGGACAAACACAGACAACATGTAAAACATGGAAACACAAAACAACTGAATATCAATCAACAGGGAAAAAATACTGCCATCCGATTTCCAGCATTAACCATAGCCACATAGTGGCATAATTCCGTTAATAAGGGAGTTTATAGATTCGAGGCTGTAAAAGAAACCTTTCGTGATAACCTGCAATCACAGTCGCTAAGGCTAACCAAAATTCTTAAACTAACTCAATTCATAGTTAAGCTTTTTATCATTATGATTATAGATATGAGACATGGATTTACCTGTGGTGGATCCAGAAATTTTCAAAGGGGGGGGGGGAGGGCCCAATTATAAAAAAACCTTCTGGGACCTCTTGTTTCATACAGTTCCTTACCATTTTTTTTGGTCAAACGGGGGGGGGGGGCCTGGTACGCCGGTCCTAGATCCGCCTTTGTTTACCAACAGATGACAGTTCCATTAGGTCAATGATCTTGATCTAAATTCTTTTCAAATTATGGCCCAGTAAACACTTTGACGTTTTATCCAACGTATATCGACGTTTTAGAACATATTTTAATACGCTGGTGTGCGTTGCGTAAGTTTTGTATAAGTTATGGACATGTTACGAACGTCAGCGTGCGTTGGTGAACGTCAAGTGGGTTGCAAAATTTTGAACATGCTTAAAATTTCCGACGTTCGCCAACGTGTTAATTATAAGTTATTCGAACGTTAGACATAAGTCAGAAGACACACGCTGATGAACGCTATGAAGTAGTTTTGCACACGTCGAAATGAACGCCGAACAAAAATGAAACGAACGTATACCGTCAGTCTAACGATAGTCTACAGCACGTCTACCGTCAGTCTAACGACCAATGAACTTATTTAACGTGTTTAAAACGTGTACAGAGCGTACAGAGCGCCATTGTAACGAACGAGTAGCGCATCAACCCCAGAATTTTATAAGTAAATTATTCAAACCTGAACAAATCTATTTACGAAAAAAAAAACAATGACCAAAGCCAAGAAAAAAATTGTAATGTAACGAGGATAACTTAGATGGCCTGGAATGGAAAGTAATTTTTGCAAATTGTAATACACCCGTCGTGTTGTCGGTTAATATTTTTTTGGTAAACAAAATACTCAAATATATACAACGAGTAACGACATTCTATCTTCAATACTCATTTGAAATGACGTGTATTTTTAATGTTCATTAATTATAAGCGCACGCGATCTTCTCTGTTAAGGACATCCGTCATGCTGTCGGCGATCATTTAGGATAAGTCAAGTGCATTAAAAAGGATGCTAAGCAAACTCTTCAGACCGGTATTTCTTACATGTATATACTCATTTGAGATTTTAACAGTTTGCCAACAAGCGCAGGCATTCCTCTCAATATATTATAAACATATCAAAATTTATAATATCTTTTTTATACTGCAATCGGTCTATTTGAGCAGTCAAATTACAGTGACCGTTTATCGATATGTGATACATGTATACGGTCAGTGACCGTATATCACTTTTAGTACACGCCCCCTTTCCGAGGCATGCTGTAAAACAAGGTCGAATATAGTATGGTACAAATATTTTGAAAAGAAGAATTTTATTGGTAATTGGCTAATGACCGATAGTGTGAAGCATGAAGATTCCGCCACACAAGCCCCTTTATAAGGGATACCTTATTATATTATTTTTTTATGGAACTTGATAATTTGTAAATCACAAAATTAGCAGTACAACCTCTATACATACACAGTGTTTGGGTTTTTTTTTGTTTTTTTGGGGGGGGGGGGAGGGGTTGCATTCTAGGACACATCAGCTACATTAAAGAATTAAATCAAACTCTAATAAATATGTATAAATAAAAGAAACCTTTCGTATGAGTAGGAAAATGAATATTGGTATTAGTGAGCACAGATCGAAAGCGGGTTATTTGCTCTAGCAGAGATCTCTACGAATTTGTTTCTAATGCTGTTAAAGAATTTTCATGGTCCGGAATGACGATTAAAACCCCATAAATCTCCAATTATTTAATATATAACTTTAAAAAGGATAGTATGTGAAAATTTTCATGCAACTCGGATTGAGAAGTCAGGACAGAAGCAAGGAATTAGAATACAGATATCCATGGTCCTTGATTTGGCTTTCCTGTTCGAACTTTTTGGTATTGAGTACTTGTACAAATGCATTTTCATAGTTTTGGTTATTGATCTTCCAATGTTTTGACGTGAATGCTGTTAATGAAAGGTCACTCCTTGAAATTTTGAAATCGGCATAATTAAATTAACCGTTTATTCCCGTATAAATAAATTTAAGAAAAGTATTTGTTAGGTGTGCGTTGAAAGAAAATTAAAAACTATAAACTTAAATGGGTGAGAAATAATTGGATGTTCTATCATGTAATTAAATATGCCCAATTTATGTAGGCAACTACTATCAAATCCGTATAAACCGGTAAACAACATATATAGAGAGAGCTAGTTGAGTTTGCATATTAATGCGCTGAATTGAATACCCGAATTTAAAATACTTTTGATAAAAATATGTAATCTTAATATTTTTAACGCCGAATGTATTTAATAAATTTATTACATTTTATTACAAGAAAAACAATTATTTTTATTTATTTTTTATTTCTAGCATAATGATATTAAGCTGCATTCTTACATGTAAGGCGCATATTAGTTAAAAAACGGTAGCATTAATTTTTTTATTTTAAATTTATGCTTCAGTATAAATATATTATTTTTATTTTATTTTTTTCAAATTTCATTACATTAATTTTCTTTAGACCATGAACATTTGTATCATAGTACATAAACCATTCCATGTTATACAGTGTGCCCCTTACCTGGCGACACAGGTGTTATGACCATATTAGGAGAGGGGCCCGCGGTAGGATCATTTATCGATTTTTTTATTTGTGTTTTTTTTTTAAATAAAGAATACTCCAAAGAAAATACAAAATATTGCAGTATAAACACAATAATAGAACACTGACTCGACATAAAATTGTATTTATACGAAATCGGCTCGAAACAAGAAAACGCTCGGGAGACCCTCGCGTTTTCCTGTTTCTAAGCCTCATCCGTATAAAAATTTTATGTCGAGTCAGTGTACTATTATTGTATATATTCTTTTAGACTGAGTGCAAAATCATCACTATAATTATACATTCATATTACCAGAACACCGAAAACCAATATTTTTATAAAGAAACTAAATTTACATGTATCTATATTTATTAATGAATCCATCAATACATTGTAGACAGATAATAGATCTATTTGGGCTATTGTGAAATAATACTAAAGTAAAAAGAACAGAATTCCTGGGTCTCCTCATGCATGCACCAAGAGCAAAAATCATAAGTTGGACGAACGTTATGAATTGCGTTCTGCAGTCGTCACACATTCGCTAAACAATGGTCAAGTACGCCGAACAAACGCTATAGATAAGTTTTGAATAAGTTTGTCGTGCGTTGCAGGTAGTTATTCTGACGCTTTGTGGTCGTTCACCCAGATATTTTGTGAAACTTTTAACAGCGACTTTCAACGTGTTCCAACGTTTTAGAAAATTATTCGAACGTTCGGCACACGTTAGCTAAAACGTTATAATGTGACAGGGCCATTACGGGGCCTTTACTGTGTTGAGCATGTTCTTCGAAGTGAATACAAGTAAGTGAAAATTTAATGACTCAGGTATCTCAGTACACTGGCTGTCCATGTGATAAGAAGATTTGTTTCAAAAGATTCCAAAGTCAATGGAAAACTCCTTATGAACCAATTTGAAATTTGCGTTAATAAGCCATACACAAGTGACATAACAGAAGCAGGCCCAGAGTGCACAGAGAGCCCTTCCTTTTAATATCTTGTTGAATGGAGTCCATTTTGTTATGAAATGTAATAAGATGAACACTGCTGCATTCTTTTCCCGAATCCAACAGTAGAGACTATTTTGAGCTCTCACATTAATTCTGTAAAATAAATAAATGAACCAAATACACAACGACATAAATTGTCATAAAATATGAAAATAAATTCATAAGCCTTTTGATAAGCAACTTGAAGAATATGAAAACCTAAGCTGTAAAGGAATGAGGAATACATGAACTTTAGAATTATATTTTTTTATTCAAACCTTGAGGATTCAAAGCAGGCAATTAATCGGACACCTACAAAAAATAAACGACCAATTAATCGGACAGTAAACGATTATGCCAAAACTACAAAACTTGATGTTTTAAACAAAATTGTTTATTTTATCTTAAGCTATCATTGTCAATGTAGAGAGTCTATCAATCGCCATTTGAGATAATAATAGAAATATTAACAAAATCATTGCAGTTTGTGAGTAAATTCCAAATATGTGCCAATTGGTGATGGAAAAAATGTTCACACACTGATGATCTATCGAACATTTTTAACATTATAAATTGTCCAGAATACAAAAAGAAACGTTAAACAGTTTTATAAATGAGCAAGGTATGTAATAAACTTACTTTGTTCCTAATCGATATTGTAGAGTGTTCATACAGCCTAAAAACCACAAAAATTTGGGGGAAAATAACATACAACTATGATTTTTCCACCGGACAGTGATCAACTTCCGTGATCGCATACTGTCCGGTTATACACTGTGAAAAAAAGATTTTCTAAACATCTGTAGCAAATTTATCTTTGGTAAATACACGAGCAGTGTTTATTTATTTATTCCAAAACTATATATATATATATGTGTGCTTACCAAATTGTTTCTGTTGTTCTATGAGGAATTGTTATGTTCCTATTCTTTTATGGGACAGGGTATCTTAGGTTTTCAATATATACGTTCAATGTCAAGATAATGTTCACAAAAATAAGTACCATTCAATTTCCTTTTGTTCGAGTGTTCTTAAGAAAAATAGATATTTTTAAAGATAAGATTTATTAAAATTTTTATTATTTCAAATTTGAGAAATTTCGCTATTTGTTATCTACGGATTTCACGGAATGAAAAAATCCGTGTTATAAAAATGGTGAATGTCGGGCGATGTGCGCACGGGGAAGAAATATTCGTAACATTTTCTTAGCAACTACTAATCACAGCTACTTGAGATTTGGTACAAGCATCTGGGTGGGGTCTCATAAAGTCGGTCTGTCGCTAACCTTTGTCCTGTAAAACAATCCGGCCATTTTTTTACTTTGATAGATTATTTATCTCGTTGAAATAACCATGTGATTTTTTAAGGTTTTATGAGAAAATATTCTGTTCTTCGTATAAACGAAAAAAAATTCTACTTAATATACTCATCAATAAAAAATTGCGTGCAAAGCATGTAAGTATTAAGCGCATCACCTCTCTATTACATTTTTAACGTCTGTCACCACGCAAATGTCCGAACGATATTATTTGATTACCTTAACATTTGGTCATAATGTTACATGAAGGAGAACATTCACGACGAGGTAGGTGGTGTTATTAAATTTTTATTTAAGTCTTATCTCATTTTATTGTTTTAAGCTTACCTTGACCAATGATCGGCCTAGGCATTACTTGACGTTCGTCGTCATCGTCGTCCTTTAACATTTTTTTCAAAATTCTTCTCTACAGAAACTACTGAACAAAATTAAATGAAACTTGGTTTAATCCCTTATTAGGGTGTTTGGCACACATGATTCCATTTTTGAGCTGACAAAATACATGCCTGGTGTTGCTTGAAATAAACTGTAAGCAGACTAATGCTTTTTGCTTGTAAATCAAGAATTATAAAAGATATTGAAAATCGTATGCAACCTTCGTTCTTCAGCATCAAAAGCTCTATAAAAGTCTCCACTAGGTCTAAGTTCATCCTCTGAAACCCAGGAGTTCACCTCTCGCTTACACTACAAACTACCAAAAGTCCGGTAGGTATAGTATTTGTACTTAATCGACGTACTGAAATATACTCGACCATTCTGAATAACTCTAAAACGTGCTCAGCTGTACTTGACCAGAGTCTAATTTTTTGTAAAAAGTCTTAATATGTACTTAGTCTATTGAATAAGTCTGAAAAGAACTTAATTTTACTCGACCTTCATTAAAGTCAATTATCAGATAGATAAGGAAGAAAATGTTAATTCTTAAATGTACTCGAAGTCTGAGTTGTACTTAACAATACTAAAATATTCTCGACTTTATTAAATCATTAATTGACACACTTTTGTAACATAGGATAACATCTTTAATATGTGATAGACCTCATTGATTAAAGTAGTTAATGACGTTTTAATTAAGGTTGAGTATGTTTCAGACTTTGTCGAGTACAATTAAGACTGGGTCGAGAACATTTTAGACTGACAATAATACATTTGAAATTGTCAAGTATGCTGTAGTCTGTTTAAGAATTTTCAGACTTCGGTCATGTACAATTAAGTACTTTTCGAGTACATTTCAGTACGATTTAGTACGATTTAGTACAAATACTATACAATTCTGACTTTTTGAAGTTTGTAGCGTTACTCATTCATGAATATTCATTAGTCCTGAGTCATTACGCATGAAATACTTTATTTTTGATAGTTTTGTATCGAGCCTTGTGATTGGTCGCATTGCATGTTTTATTTGATTTTTATGAAGTTCATGATCAGGTCCTGAAAGCGCAAACAAACAAAATCATACAAAATATGCCAGGGGTGATGAATGAGCAAGCGAAAAAAGAACCCATGGCTTTCCGATGGTCTTAGTTGTCAGATTATGCCTTATAAGGATTATGGTCCTTGAGATGGCTTTTTCATGTTTTGGCCTTTAAAATGAAACCTATTGCATATATATATAGAAAAGTGCTGTTGTTTGCGTAAACCTTAAGCCCTTCAAAGGTACAATATAACGCTTTTTTTCATGAGTATTCTTTACTAAGATCACATGAATTATTCAGGCGAACACTAGTACAAACGAGAGTGATTTTGTTGCTGCTGAAACTGTGAACAGTTCCCATTTAGTATAACATAGCCTTCACTTTGGCTATGATCGATAACATTTTGTTTATGAGCATATGATTGTTTTAGTCACTACAGCATAACCCCGTGTTAATTATTTGTGTGTTAGACGCAAGGTTATATCATGAAAATCATAAAACATGTACACCTAAAATATTTTAAATGAATTTTGTGCACCAAAGTCATAATTTTGATATTAAACTTATCCATTCTTATAACAGAAATAGTAAATAAAATCGTTTTCTTTGTTATAGTAGTGGAATTTGATTTAAATATGTGGAACAAACAAAGACCTCTACCTACTGCAACAAGCATTATGGTGTTTACAATTTCTTTATTTGGATTTCATATGACAAAAGGTATGTTAAAATATCATATTTCTATCCACCTTCTTAATAAGTTTTGTTCCTTCATTGTCCTTTACTATAAAAAGTATAAAGTTATGAAAATTCAAGAGGAGTTCAATTTCACTTGATTTTTGACGTCATTTGTCTTAGAATTTACCTATACTTTTCTCTTTTTCCAATTCCATTTAGTAGACAAATATCTATCTCTTCTACCACAACTTTTACAATACTTGATAAAAATGGATTCAGGGGTGGTCATGTTAA
Source organism: Arcuatula senhousia (assembly GCA_963971305.1). NCBI lineage: Eukaryota > Metazoa > Mollusca > Bivalvia > Mytilida > Mytilidae > Arcuatula > Arcuatula senhousia. The sequence goes on from OZ020308.1 coordinate 37,373,006, forward strand.
ATGTATGTTAATTGTATAGCTTACACTTTTTAAAACATCTTTTATCTTATATTGATGTAATCACTCCCCCAATGTGTCACGGGATGCAAAATGATCAAAATATTATTGCATAGCGGCTTTCTTAACATCAAACGATGCGCTTCATATTTAAACAAAATATATGTTTTCTCTGTGTTTAAACCTATCCAAACAATGATTTTCTTAGGTATAAATGCTCCAGACAACAGAGGAAAAGAATTTGTAGTCGCATTTCAGGAAAATGTGGACAATGGGCCAATCTACGCTTTGGAATTGTACATAACAACAAACAGTCTAAGTGACGTGCAAGTACGAGTAACTACCCCAAGATGGACGAACCCATCCATTAACGAACAATTTGCGGTGCGTGATGGTGTGGTTAAGAGACTACCCATCGATGTAAAACTAAGAGTAAACGGAAATGTCAAACAGTTTAAAGGTATTTTGATAACAGCAGATGAAGAAATAATTGTTTACGGCGTTAACAAGCAAAGATACTAGTACTCAAATGATGCTTTTATCGGTTTACCAACAGACGTTTTGGGAAATGAATATTATACAGTGTCATATTTTCCTGGTGCGATTGGTTCACAATTATGTGTGGTTGGCATTACTGACGGAACAACAGTCTCTATTTCTTTACCTGCATGTGTTAACTGTGGAAGCGTTCTATGGAACGGAAAAACTTACGATCAAGGCCAAACCTTTCCAATAACGTTAGATAGATTTGAAGTTTTCCAAATTCAAAACAGACAACAGAAGGATCTTTCTGGTACATACATAAAGAGCACCCAAAATGTTGCAGTTTTTAGCGGAAACGTGAGAACATATGTTGATGTCGGTTTCGCAGATCATCTTGTGGAGCAAATGACGCCAGTTTGCACTTTGGGGAAGAGATTTGCAACTGTGTCTACACCTAAGAGGACAGTAGGAGATTATCTGAAGTTTGTGGCAAGTGCTAACCGTACTGTTATATCATACAAATGTAGAAGGGGTTCAGACATTAACAATGGAGTGCTTTATATAAACCAATCAATGCACACAGCTCAGTTAGATATGCCTTCAAACAACTACTGCTATTTTTCATCGAATCAAGCCGTACAGCTTGTTCAGTTAGTAAAGTCCCAAATAGGCCCTAGTAGTAGTGAATTAGGAGACCCCGCGATGATCACGATACCACCCATAGAGCAATATGCAGCTGATTATACCTTCTCAACGCCAACTTACTCAACAGGAGGGAATTATAACAACTTTTACATGTTCATTGTCAAGAAGGAAGATCGACTTGGGCTTAGATTAAACGGTAACAGTTTTCCGACAAACACGCCATATATCGATATTCCTGACACTGATTTGGTAGGCGGATGGATAGGTCTTAGCCACGGCACGCATATCATCAGACACGTTTCCCCAATTTCGGTGTTTGGAGGGTTTGCCTATGGAGTAGCAGCGGCAGAAACATACGGTCTTCCAGTTGGTCTACGATTAGCAAAGGTTAATGTGGTAAGTCTATTTCATTTGTATTTGTTTTTTTTATATTGTCATTTTAGTCTTTAACGTTGGTCTTACTTTTAGTCTTATATAAAACCTTTTGACCTGCGTATTGTTGGTAAATTAATTTCATATCTTTTGATTATTCTTAAACATAACTAATTGTTTTATATTAATCTAATTTTGATATTAATGTTCCTTATTGTTGCACAGAAGAAAAAAAAGACGTATTCAATACATGTAGTACTTGTTGATTGTTGATAGACAAATCTAAATGGAGACTGCATAATTGCAATATGAAAATGTATTCTACGATTTATGCGAAATATCATATCGTAATCTATAAATTTTTGATCATATGGTAATCTATAAATCTTTGATCATATCGTAATTTATAAATTTTTGTAAATCAATATACTTCTACAAATACGAATATCCCGAACTAAAATGAACTACACTAAAATTATAAAATATTACGTATCATTATGGTCTCTGGTGGTCTTCAATAAATAAATATATATATAATTAACACCAGACACAGTAATTGTTTTTGCTCAAAATTTGGCTGTTCGTAATTTTCGTCTGTGCAATTTGATTTTGAATCACTATAACCTGTTTAATTTGCTATTCTAGGATCTTTGTCCGTGCGTACGTACATCACAGAAAACTGGGGACGGAATTGATAATGATTGTGATGGTCTTATAGACGAAGAATTATGTACACCTGAAAACAGAAACAAAGGTAAATTGAATAACAAAAATAAATAGTAGAAACAATATGTCGAAGAAAGGAATATGTACACAAATCAAAGGTTAATAAAACTTTAATGACTATAGATTCGAAATAGAGATATCAAATTTGTTATCAAATCTAATATTCTACCGGTTTTCCAACTTTTCCACAATCCAGAAAAGCGCTTCATACGCAGTGAAACTTTGCTTTTGTATATTTATCAAAATCATTTCGATATGTGGATCGTGTCATTCTGGCACCTATTCCATATTCTTTCGTTTTAATATATAAGGAAAAAACATGTTGCAACAAACTATTTTTTGAATACAAGAAAACCGTAAGTGGGATGTTGTTAGTAAAAACATTAATAATGTGAAACAAAAACTATGTACGCTAGAAAACAGAGTTTCAATAGATCTATATTTTCAATCAGCTTCAAATTATTGAAAAAAGATCTTTTAATAGAACTGTTTGTATACATCTTTAAATTGTTGATGTTGGTATTTATTTTTGATTTTAAACATTCGATCTTTGGAAACTAGTTTTAGGATAGACACCCCCCCAATTAAAAACTGTTAAGTACGTGTTGGTAAGATTTATTTCGATACTATAAGTATTGCATCGATCTATGTAATTTTGTCCTGATTTTTTGTTAAAGTTGTTTAATATTGCTTCCTTTAGCTAGTTAAGCATTTATGTAGCCATTTTTTAATGAAGCATAACGAATGCAGAACTCTTTTGTGTTTAATAAATTAATAAATATAATCATATTATAAACCTTCTCAGATGTTAAATAAGCCAATTCTTCAAACCCTGTGAAAATCAACAGAGGTAGGAAAACCAATCACAAGATGAAACATGCTCATGTGGTCTTTGATTGTCGTGTTGAATTTTGGTTTATTTTATAGTCTTTCAATATTTTTAGATGATGATAACGATGGCAGAATAAACGAGGATTGTGCAGCAGTACAGAGTAAATATCGGTAGATTTTATTTATTTAAAACCACCATTTAATTTAAGTGTGTCAAGTCAGGATTATTGCAATCGATAATTGTTCCGGTATGTATTCAATATTTTTGCTTTTCCTTTGGACATTGAGATTGAACCTTTTGTTATTACCTTTATTTTTATCTAAATAAGCAAAGAAAGAAAGTCAAGATTGCAATAAAAAATATTTTGGTGTTAATAGAAAGTATGACACATTTGTAGTTTCACACGAACTATGTCAATAGGTGAACCCTAAAATTGGAAAAAATAGCTTTTTAAGAGAAAAGACAACGTTAGATATGGAAATTAAAATAAGAAAAAATTCTAATTGTTAATGGCTTATATTAACAAAATGTGAAAAAAATCTACGTTGGAACACATCCATCATATAAATACTAAAACATGTATGAAAACAAGTAATTTGGTAATGATGTATATGCATATTTCAAATAGTAATGTCTCGGTAGCATTTGAATCTTAGGAAGGTCAAAAACCAAAATTATTGAACGAAACTTGGTCAAAATTTTTAAGTTCGAACAGGAAAGCCAAATCCAGACTTTTATTTAGATGAAATAAGATGTATGCCCAAAAAATAGACATGATTGTTTTCATATTTTTTTTAATCTCACTAGCTGATGGCGGATGGTCGGAATGGTCTCCATGGAGTCAGTGCACATGCACGCTAAAACGCACTTGCACAAACCCAACACCTCGGTCAAATGGAAACTATTGCACCGGAAACAATACTTCTACCAAGATGCTTTCTAAGCTTCCATCAAAATGTAAAGGTAGGCCGCGAATCAGTTAAGTAAAGAGTAAAATAAACATTAACTAGCCTAAGGGGGGATTTTTTATGATAATGTGCAAATTATTTAACATAAAATTAAACAGCCTTTTTAAACTCTTTTTATATAACACAGATTATTAAACAACAAGATATGTATATTAAGAGAAGGTGCTGTAGACTAAATACAAATACCAACAAACGGATAAGAAAACGGGTCATTTGGTTATGCTGTATATGCATATTTCAAGGAGTTACCTCTCATCAGCAGCATTTGAATCATGACATCAGAAGGTCATACATACTACAATTAAAAGTAACGAACGAAAAGTATTCAAAACCAAAAAAAAAAAAAACATTAACGAATACTCAACTGGAGAGATTGACGGATATGAAAGAAAAAACACGATATTAAGGAAGCAGTTTAGCAAAGATGGGTTGGTGTCTAGCAACACTATGTAGGATATAATTATATGTGGCAAAAATATTCGGTTATTTTTTTCGGTTTTTTTCTATGGAGAATCCAATGATTTAAAAAAAATATTCTTAGGTCATTTCAGAACTGATTCTGAACATTTTTGCACCAAATATAACACAAATACTTAAATTTTATTTGTTCTTATACCCATGCGTTTTCCGGGTGCCAAACAAGCTCACAGCAGCGCTAAGCTTGTCGGTAAAAGTTCATTAGAAAGCGCTTAGAAACTTGACATTCCGAAGTTAACTGGGGTAGCCCTGTAATGATGATTACCGGGGTCGTCAGCCTATATTGCGAAAACATGACCGCATATAGAAAGAAATGGAAAAAAAATGAGTGACCGAATACCTATGGTATCTATCTGTACATGTGTATTATATAAGGACAATAAGATAAATATGACTCTTCATACTTAGAAAATGTTTCGCATGACTGCCTTTTCTATTTTAGGAAAGGTAGTGACTAATACAAATGAAGGAGGTATTTTTTATATATATTACTGAGTATTATGTTCAACTTTTAACGATAATCAATACAAAATAACAGCCAAATTCTGACACATATATGACAAGGAGAAATGCATACCAACAAACATAAATGAGCAACATCGTTATAAAGATTGATAAGCAATTTAAATGAAATGATGGATTTTATGGTGTCTCGGTGCTATTAGAATTTTACTGTAGATATTGTTTATTTTTGGCACATTGATAGACCTGAATGTACAGATAAGAAATATCAAATAAAAATAGGGGTTACCGTTCATTTCAGAGCGCTATCAGCTATCTAAAAATAGCAAAGTTTCAATATCTTTATAAAAGATATGTATGAAAAAAACGCTAAAAAGGCACTTAATTAAGAAGTCCTACTATACAATCAGCTCAAAATCTGAAGGAAAGTCCCATTTCTTAAACTTTTCAAAATTATCTGAATATATTTAGGGTCACTGTAATTTTTTTCAAGATATTCATGATATATAAAAATTTCCTATTCATTCTCTATTGATTACTTTCCTTTAATTTAGGAAATTCTAAAAATAATTAAAATGTTATTATTTTTAAATCACAATCGCTCCTCATTGGATAAAAATGTATTATAATATATAGATTTTGTCTGCGATGTCCAGTTAGTTTATCAATTTAATACAAAATACCAATATGTGCAAAATATGCTTAGTTTAATAGCCTCGAGCCACCGTTGTGACCATGAAAAATGTTGTTTCAAGTCTCTTATGCAGACATATCCATGATATCAGATGGTAATAATTGAAACTATTTGTCTTCAAAAGGAATTTTTTTTTGCTCCGTTCTGATGCTCTTATGTCCGTTCTTTCAATACATGTTCGTTATTGATTTTAAAAACCTAGCTGTTCATATCCTTATTTTACAAAAACATACAAAAAAGTACATTATACAATCAAAACTTTCTTGTTTTAATTGATCAAATAATTTGTTTAGGCTTGACGTCACGCGAGAAGTTAATAATTAGTGTGACGTCTGCAGGCGGAGGAATTTTATTATTATCACTGCTGATTCTTGCTAGTTGTATTTGCTGTTGCGGAGGAGCACTTATATGCATGAGGTAAAACATCAAAAACTGGCAAAGTTTATTCAAGAATGTTTAGTAATGAAATTGCATCGTTACATATTGTTGATAGAATTTAGTTGTTCAATATATGTACTAGCCACAAAAAGAAACGATACCAAGGATATTTTCAATTTTTCCGTAGTTCAACGAATCTGTTTGACTGCAATTTGTTATATGACTGAGATGAATAATTTACCCTTCAATTGAAGTGAACAACATTTTTCTATGCCGTCAAAGAACGTCAATTTTGACGGTTTTTTAAACAATAAAAAGTGAAAATTCTCCATGAAAGAAAAGTAATAATTAAAATCTCGATTATGAAATGTTACATTTTTTTACAAGACAAACAATAGGTGATCTAAACTGAAAATCAAACATCCGGATACAACGTCAACGTCAAAACAGAGAAAAAAAGAGACATTAAATTGTACCGGATTTGTATTGCATTTCAATGACGTTGAAGTCCAATTTGTTATTCAAACCCGATTAAACCAAGTCTAACGAATCATCAAGAGTGTTAAACTTTTTCTTATACTTTCTCATAATTTGTATCTGGTTAAAGTGATTATATCAAACTAAAAACAATCTGTACGTGTGGTATAGAAAAGTTTTGTCCAGTTTCATGAATTTTAGGGGCATTTTAGCCGTTCCAAAGGAATAGGTTCGCAAACTTCCAACGGAATAGGTTCGCAAACAGCCTATTTTGGCCCTTAATCAGGTCATATTTTCAAATAATTCATTTTTAGTTACGACTGGGGTTACTAATTAGTGCAGAATAAATGCTAGTTACAAAACAAGACCTAATTTAACGTTTTCTGCAAAGACGTCATATTGTGATGCTAAAATTGAAAATATGCCAATTTCAGCAGAGTTCGCCATTTTTTTGTGAAAATGACAATGGCGCCAACCCCTCGCCCATAAATATTTTGCTTAGATTTTACAAATACATTGTTTTCTTCATGTTTTTACCAAAAAAAACTGATGGGGATGGATGGCACCATAAATAAAATCACATAATTGTGACTGAAAAACTGGTCATTTTGGCCGGATAATTAAGACCATATTTTAAGTGTCAGTGTGCTATAAAATTGATCAATGCACCAAAAAGTTAGTTAGTTAGTTATTGCTTTACTCCCAAGCAGCACGATTTCGGCTATATCCGGGAGATGAACATGAAAGTGGTGATGCAATGAACATGAAATGATGATGAAGTGGAGGAAATGGGGACACAAGGCCATTTTGACTGCCACACCAAAAAGAAATCATTTCGAATTTTGCACTGCTATCCAGCTATACAAGCACAAATTTTCGAGTAAAACACAACAATTGTAATATTTGCGAATTTACAGGGCGAAATATGGGGGGGGGGTGGCTATGGTCCTTTCCTTACAAATGCTGATTTTCTTAATGTTCTTGCAGCTGATGGTCCTAACTTCATTTGTTATTCATTCAAGTTATTTCCAAACGAGATTTCCCCGAGATGGAAACCTAACAAAAATACATTCTTAAATTTCTTATTTTTTTGGTTGTAAATCGTAGGCTACGAATCCACGAAAATTGAAAGAACATGAATATTGATAAAACAACAATAGATAGTTTTCACTTCATAGTTTTCAATTTTCATTATACTTCACAATCCAAGCATCGGTTTGGTGAATTTTATTGTGACGCGTACATCAAAAGAGGAGATTACAGCTACAATGATTAATGATAACAGTTTTTGTTTTATGTGTGTAGAAAGAAAAAGAACAGACAGACGAGCAAGCAACGCTATGTGCACAACGAATACAACAATAAAATGTAAGTTTATAGGACTAATAAAAAAATAAATGGGGTTTTTTGCTTGTGGTTTGTTTTAATGCGATGATATTTTATGTCTGTCTGTTCGGATTAACATCATTTGATTCCCCCATCGGTACATATTTGCTCCTTTCTGAAATTGCTTAACACATCTTTCAAATTTAAAGATCTGCGTTTAAACAATATTGATACAAGCTTTCCAAAATGTTTAAAGCAAACTCATAATAAAGTGTTTAGGCACGTTTAAAATTCGCCTTTTATTAATGGCGTCAAAATAAAGCTAGAATCAAGAAACATAAATACATTTTGCATTTGTTTGTGAAGCTTTTAAGACATTTGTTTATGTTTACAAAATGAAAAATAAGGATTTTTAGCTCACCTGGCCAAAGGCCATGTGAGCTATTGCCATCACTTGGCGTCCATCGTCGTCGTCGTCGTTAACTTTTCTTCAAACTTCTTCTCCTCTGAAACGGCTGCACAGATTCAAACCAAATTTCATCTGGTGGTACTTTAGGGTATCCCCCACAGAACTGATGTGGGGATTTTTGATTCGTCGAAAAACATGGCCGTCGATGCTAAAAATAGACCAGGGGGGTCAGACTACTGTTTTTGGCTTGTAAATCAAAAAGTATAAGAGATAGATGAAATCTGATGCCACGCTACTGCTTCAGCATCTAACGCTCTACAAAAGTCTCCATTGAGTCGAAGTTGTCAGATGACCCCTTATGGGAGTTACGGCCCCTTAAAGGTGAAAAATAGCATTTTTTCATGTTTTTGGCCTATAGAATGAAAACTATTGCATATAGAGAGAAGCTGTTGCTTGCTTAAATGTTCAGCTCATTTAGCTCTACAAAAGTCTCCATAAGGTCAAAGTTGTCAGATGACCCCTTATAGGGGTTATGGCCCCTTAAAGGCAAAAAATAGAGTTTTTGGCCTATAGAATGAAAACTATTGCAGAAAGAGAAAAGCTGTTGCTTGCTTAAATGTTCAGCTCGTTTAGCTCTACAAAAGTCTCCATAGGGTTAAAGTTGTCAGATGAACCCTTATAGGGGTTATGGCCCCTTAAAGGCAAAAAATAGAGTTTTTTGCCTATAGAATGAAAACTATTGCAGATAGAGAAAAGCTGTTGCTTGCTTAAATGTTCAGCTCGTTTAGCTCTACAAAAGTTTCCATAGGGTCAAAGTTGCCCGATGACCCCTTATAGTGGTTACGGCCCCTTAAAGACAAAAAATAGTGTTTTTGGCCTAAAAAAAGAAAACTTTTGCAGATAGAGAAAAGATGTTGCTTGCTTAAATGTTCAGCTTAATTAGCTCTACAAAAGTCTTTTTACGGTCAAAGTTGTCAGATGACCCCTTTAAGGGGTTATGGCCCTTTAAAGGTGAAAAATAGTGTTTTTTGCTTTGGAATGAAAACTATTGCAGATAGAGAAAAGCTTTTTATTGCTTAAACATTCAGCTCATTTACCTATACAAAAGTCTTCAAAGGGTTGACATTAAGACCAGGTGAGCGATTCAGGCTTCTGGGAGCCTCTTGTTAAATTATGCGTTTTCTATTCCTCACTCGATTCTGGTCTTGGGGACCGACAATTGAACTTGAAAGTGAAGTATTGGTTTGTATACGTCAGAAAATGTTTTAAAAGCGACACGACGTAATATTTTTATTTTTTTTTTATTTTTAGCATTATTCTACATGTCAGAAATCCATCTTCAGATTATTGGTTTTAGCCTCTGCTGCCAAAATATTTGTTTCATCAAAATTATTTTCAATATGTGTTAAGAAAAAAAAAACACCTTTTTAGTTCAATAATTGGTCCCCAATTCGTGCTATTTTGCTATGCTGTACTTTATGTATCAAAAATATTGAATAATAATATTGCATGCTTATGCCTAAATCATTACTTCTTTGTTTTAAATAGGCGCCATCAGTCAGACGGTTATTGGAGAAACAAGGATATATCTAACCGAGGGTTGGCAGAAATATCCGACATGTCGGAATGGAGATAGTGATGGCAAAGGAAACAGGATGACATATTTGCATAAAGATATTCTAGACTACATATATCTAGTTACAAGTTAACAATTCTTGATACATTAAACTATCCATATTCAATATACACGACTGTTTTGTAATTACTCCTATATTGTTCTTGTTATAGTCTAATAAATTCGTTTTATGAATAGATATCTTCATAACATTTTAATTAGTTTCTATGGAAAAAATTATTCAGATGATTTTGAAGTTGGCTTGCATTGGTTCTATGAAAAGAAACCTGGTTTCAATCGTTTCTGAATATTGCATATAATTAATCGATTTTTCAAAAGTTTATAAAATTACAAACAAATATAAGTTAAGGTTAACTGAATTTCTAAAGTTACTAAAGTGTGAGTTATTCATCCGACCGCAATATTTTCCAAACAAGTATTGATTGGTAGTTAAAAAGAATAATTATTACATCCCAGCTCCTTTGTTCTAATAGGGGTGATCTGACAGAGCCGGATCATCCCTTGGAATACCCTGTTCTACTTTTTCAACTCTATTGTTCCTTTTCTTTTGTTTTTCAAAGCACGTTTTTTTGAGAAATGTTCACTAAGTTGAAGATAGGAACAATATATTATCGACAACAAAGTTTTTTTTGAAGATTGAAAAATAACATAGTTTCCACCGGGGTTTGAACATCGGACCTCACTGTTCCAAGTCTACCTTCATATCCACTAGTAGTTGTCAAACTGTCTGTTCTGGGACACTTTTGCCCATGTTAAACCTATGGAAGAATCTGTGTTGTGGATATACTTTGTGGATATACCTAATAAGCTTTTTTTTAATTAAGTGATTGATTGACATGAAGTGACAGATTGACAGGTAGTGACGTACACACCCATGGACAGGAAGTAACCTAATTAAACCACACCCACATCAATGGGAAATTCCCTAATTGAACCACACCTCTTATTGATGGGGGAAATTGCCTAATTAATTCCCTAAAGTTTTTTAATGTTGGTTTCACACCCCCAAACACGTGACAGATGTGAAGGGCCATCAATCATAAAAATCGTGAAATTCCTTAAAAGACAGTTGTTGAATCAGTTGTGTAAACTAAAGTTTGCTATATAAAAACCGGAAGTTGTAAGGTGTTTTTTGGCCGGAACTGTGAAAATCTATAGATAATAAAATGTAGACTTCGCGCGCGGGGGCTTCGGCGGCGGCGGGCGGGCGGCCGGCCGGGACAGAATAATTTTGTAACGCCCTTCCCAGTTATAACTACTAATCACACCCTTTTGATATATGGTATGGAGGATCAGAATGTTTTTTTTTTTCATATGCGTGATTTCAAACAATTTAAGACTTTCTAATAAAATTATACAATCATTAGTTCCTACTTAGTACATCAACGTTGTCACAAACGTAAATAAAAACATAACAAATATATTACATTATCCATATTGTTACAGGTAAAATTGGTTTTACAATGTCATCCATCAAAGGGAAAAACATGACAACATATTTGTATATCTAATTAATTTATTGAAAGGAATTAACATATGTTAACATGTCCATATTGAATCAAAATTAAACATTGTCAAAAGCTTCCTCATAGAAATTGAATTCCGAAGCTAGACCAGTATAATAAAGTCACAAAGATTTTCCTTCCTTGTTAAAATGTTCTCCTCCTTCCTCCCTCCCTTCGCCCTCCCTCCTCCTCCTCTTGCCTCCTCCCTCCCTCCTCCTCCTCCTCCTCCTCCTCCTCCTCCTCCTCCTCCTCCTCCTCCTCCTCCTCCTCCTCCTCCTCCTCCCTCCTCCTCCTCCCTCCCTCCTCCTCCCTCCTCCTCCTCCTCCTCCTCCTCCTTCCTCCTCCTCCTCCCTCTTCCTCCTTTATTTTCCTCCCTCTTCCTCCTTTATTTTATAACAGCTAATTGATTATTATCAGTTGATCTTGCATGCATTAAACGCTATTTCGCTGAGATATAAAACAAGATAAAAATTGTACCCTATACCCACACCAAGTTAAAATGTTAAGACAGTCATCGTATCAATTAAGTGACTTACACCATTCGTAGTTTAAAAATTAAAACCCAATTACTGCATGTCACTTTCTTAATAACATTAGAAGAGGGTTATGTTTTATCCTTTAACTATCAGATGGGAAATCCCTTAATGATACAAATAGATTTATGCCCCCACTTCAAACCATGCAAAACAGGTAGGGATTCTCTAAAAGTCTAAAAAGTGGATATAGATATTTTAACTACGAACACCCTTATTACAGGTAAGAAATTTCAATAACAGATAATAAAGCTATATATCATTGTGACAGTGATTTCCTTAATGACATTAAAGGGTTACATAATCCCAACATTAAATGTAATTGACATATATGAAAGATGGGAAATCCCCTAAATAATATCAGAGTGTTTATTTTATACCCCCAAAAACAGGAAGTTAGGCTGTATCAAACAAACAAACAAACAAACAAAAACAGTACCATCAATCATCTAAAACAAATGAAAATATTTTAATGACACATGTCAACGAGTGTTTATTTTATACCCCCAAAACAGGAAGTAAGGTTGTATCAAACAAACAAAAAACCCAGCACCATCAATCATCTAAAACAAATTAAAGTATTTTAATGACACATGTCAACGAGTGTTTATTTTATAACCCCCAAAACAGGAAGTAAGGTTGTATCAAACAAAAATAAAACCAGCACCATCAATCATCTAAAACAAATTAAAATATTTTAATGACACATGTCAACATGTTCTTATTTGTCACATTAAACAATAAATCCATAAATTTTATAGGAAATTCCCTATTTAAGCGAGAAAATTAATTGAAAAATCATTAGTCAATCGACAAGTTGAAAGGTGAAGACGTTAATACTAGTAACCGGAGTGGGTAAGTATGTTAACTATTAATATGCAACGATATTTGGATTTGACTCAAGTAAGCTACCAAAGTGTGTAAAAAAAACCCGCACTTCGATGGTAAATGAAAAAAGGGGGTTAAACCAGTTATAACATTATTTTATACTTCGAAATTATTATCTGTTGTTCGAAGTATACTCCTGTAAGCCTTGGTTTCGAGGGAAGCTCCGTTTTGTAGTGATATAAGCGTTGAAAGGTGGTGTCGAAGGGCGGCGGCTTTTTGACGACAGTCTTGATCAAACATTTTGGATTTTATTGAGGATTTTATACCTTAACATTTAATGTGACTTAATGCCTTATCTATTCAATGCATTAAAAACTTTGACCATTCTCGTTGTAGATTATCAAAACGATGAACAGGTCCAAAACCTATGATTGTTATGTATGCGGCAAAGTATTCAGTCAGCAATCAAATCTATATCGGCATAAAAAGGCGATGCATTCAACAACGATATACTCATGTTCTAAATGTAGGTTTCAAAGTAACAGGAAAGACAGCTATTTGCGTCATATTAAGAAGCACTTAATAGTAAAGAATCAAACAGGAGGTGGAAAAAAAGTCAATAACAAAGACGAAAAAGACAACATAAAAGATGTATGTTCTTTTAAAGCACTCAATGGAACAGTGGAGACTTATATTATCCCAGCGGAAGGAAAAGTTAAATTCGACCCGATGACTTTTTTAAAAAGTAAATATGAAGATGTAAAAAACAAGCTTAAAAAGACCATTAAAGAAAAAGGTGGTATAAAGTGGTACCTATCCTTAAACATTAAAATGACGAGAAGAAATGGTGATCAACTAGAAACTGCAGAACCACATTTCCGCGGGAAGTGTCAAACAAGCTTGAAATTTGAAGACATAGATGGTGGTTTAAAGGAATCAATAAAGAAAGTATTCAACTCATTCATTGAATACCAAAGGCAAGGCAGTAATTGGACAATAGATAAAATTGTTGATTTAACCATACATATGGCTCGCTACAGACCACTGAAAGGATCCAGTTATATTCCACTCCCAACCAAATTAAGATCTAAACATGCTATCATCAACGTGAAAAACAGAGATAATAAATGCTTCATGTGGTCAATTCTAGCTGCATTATATCCACCAAAAACACATGGGGAGCGTGTTTTCAAGTATAAAGAACATGAATCGAAGTTAAACTTTAAAGGTATACCATTTCCTGTGAAAATGGAAGACGTTACTAAATTCGAGAAGCAGAACAAAATGTCCATCAATTTGTTTGGTTACGAGAAGCAGAGCGTCTCCCCAATACACATCACTGGTTTTAGGTTCGAAAAACAGATTAACCTGCTATTGATATCGGACAACAAGAAATCTCACTATTGTTATATAAATGATTTGAACAAGTTGTTGGGAGACCAACACACTAACACTAGAAGATACCATTATTGTCCATATTGCTTACATGGCTTCACCAAAGAACAGATTCTCAATGATCATAAACCATACTGTATGACACATGGGCCACAGAGAACTGAAATGCCGAAGGAAGAGGATAAATGGTTATTTTACAAAGACATTCGTAAACAACTCGAAGTGCCCTATGTTATCTATGCTGACTTCGAAAGTCTTCTGATGCCTATTCAAGGTTGTGAGAGAGATCCATCCAAATCATCGACGACGAGGTCAACACAACACGTACCATGTGGATTTGCCTACAAAGTTGTTGGGCTAAACTCAGGAACCTCAAAAAATCCTGTTGTCTATAGGGGTTTGGATGCAGCTGATAAGTTTATAGATTTTATGGTCACCGAGCAGGAAAATATAGAGAAAAAATTTAAACTCTGCGAGCCAATGGTAATGACAGGCGGTGACTGGCAGTTATTCAAAAAGGCTGCAAATTGTCATATATGCACCAAGCCATTGGGAGAGGACCGAGTTAGAGACCATTGTCACGTCACCGGGAAGTTTAGAGGGGCAGCACACAATGACTGTAACATAAACTACAAGTTTACGGGTCGCATTCCTGTTATATTTCACAATCTTCGAGGTTATGACAGTCACCTGATCATGCAGGCAATAGGAAAAGTTGACAAACGACTGAGATGTATACCCAATAACATGGAGAAATACATTTCATTTTCTCTAGGGTGCATGGACTTCATCGACTCTTTCCAATTTATGCCATCGTCTTTGGAGACACTTGTAGGAAACCTTGCTAAAGAAGGATCGTTACATTTCAAACATTTAAAAGATCATTTTGGAAGCGAAAACAATAAGTTTCTATTAAGAAAGCAGGTCTATCCATATGAGCATTTCGATTCAGAAGCTAAATTTTCAGAACAACAACTACCACCGATATCCGCCTTTTACAGCACATTATCTGGGGAGTGGATTTCAGATGATGATTATGCACATGCACAAAATGTATGGGAGACATTTTCTATACAGAACCTTGGACAATATCATGACTTGTATGTATTAACCGACGTGCTGCTGCTTGCTGACGTATTTGAGAACTTTAGAAACATTTGTCTGAATTATTATGATCTGGACGCTGCACATTTTTATACATCACCAGGTCTCGCATGGCAAGCCGCGCTCAAAATGACAGGTGTAAAACTAGAATTATTGACAGATATTGATATGCATCTATTCATCGAAAAGGGCCTTCGAGGAGGAATATCAATGATCACACATCGCTTCTCCAAAGCCAACAACAAATATGTTCCGGACTATAATCCAAAAGAGGAAAGAAATCATCTGATCTATTTAGATGCAAATAATTTATACGGCTGGGCCATGTCTCAATCACTTCCTGTAAAAGACTTCAGATGGTTGAATGAAAATGAAATTGAGAGTCTACGGATAAACGATGTTGAAGATGGTAATGATAGTGGCTATATATTGGAAGTTGATCTAGATTATCCTGAAGACCTTCATGATCTTCATAACGAATATCCACTAGCTCCCGAGAAAATGAAAGTTTCAGACGAAATGCTATCACCATATGCTAAAATACTTTTAGCAGAACTTGACCTCAAGGGAACATCAACAGAAAAACTAATTCCAAACCTTAAAGCCAAAGAGAAATATGTTGTTCACTATAGAAATCTAAAACTATATATGTCTCTGGGTATGAAAGTCTCCAAGATACACCGCGTGCTGGCCTTCACACAAGAGTCATGGTTGAAGAGGTATATCGACTTCAATACAGAGAAACGAAAACTGGCAAAGAACGATTTTGAGAAAGATTTCTTCAAACTAATGAACAATGCAGTATTCGGTAAGTTAATTTATTATATATAATGATAGCAACAGTAACGAAAGTTATAGAAACACAGTAGCCAGCACAATTAGTAATTATACTTAAACATTTAATAGTCTGTGACTTTAAATGAAGATAATAATACTAGCTATATAGTGAAATTCACATACTGAATCTAAGAATGATTTGCTTCGAGATTTATATACTACCGATACCTTTATTTATTTATTTATTTATTTATTTATTTATTTATTTATTTATTTATTTATTTATTTATTTATTTATAACTAGGAAAAACTATGGAAAACCTCAGAAAAAGGATCGATATTCATCTGGTAAACAATCAGTCCAAGGCAAGAAAACTAACAAATAAACCAACATTCAATGCCTTTAAGATTTTCAACGAGGATTTGATCGCCGTACATATGTTGAAACAAAAGCTCTATTTGAACAGACCCATCTATGTAGGATTTTCCATACTGGACGTGTCAAAAACATTGATGTACGATTTTCATTATAACTATATGAAACAGAAGTATAGTCAAAACGCACAACTCTTGTTTACAGATACAGATAGCCTTTGCTACAGCGTTTACACACGTGACATATACAGCGATATGCTCAATGACAAAGAATTGTTCGACACATCAGAGTATAAGCAAGACCACCCACTGCATAGTACGGTTAACAAGAAAGTTCTTGGTAAGATGAAAGATGAGACACATGGCATTCCTATACATGAATTTGTAGGACTCAAATCAAAAATGTATTCCCTTATCTACAACGAAGATGACAAGTTGATTGAAAAGAAAACAGCAAAAGGAATCAAGAAATGTGTCATTAAACATCATACCAGACACGAAGATTACAAACAGTGTCTGTTTAATAAAACCATTCACATGTCCTCAATGAATCAGATCAGATCATATGACCACCAGTTGTATAACATAACTATCAACAAACTAGGACTATCACCATTTGACGATAAAAGGTATATTCTCGAAGATGGAATAAGCAGTCTAGCATATGGTCACTGGAGAATATAAATCACACCAACACTACTGTCATTTCATTTCTTTCTATGCAATTAAAGGAGTAAGACGTGTTCTTATAATGAGCAGTTGTGGTGATTGCGACTTGAAATTTTCTAGAAAAGACAATTTAATGCGACACTTGAAAAATAAGCATGGATATATTGATTATGAAACAGGAGGAGTAGGAGATGGTGAGGGAGGGGTGACACTACAGCACCCTTTCACTATGACGTTAGCAGGACCAACTGGATCTGGGAAGACTTTTTGGATGAAACGACTCCTAGAAAATACAAAATCTATGATAAAACCGAATCCTGAACGCATTATTTGGTGTTACAAACGATGGCAGCCAATGTTTAACGAAATGAAGCAGACAGTTAAGCACATAGTATTTGTTCATGGTATTCCAGAGGACCTAAATGAAGATTCATTTATAGACACAAAATTCCCTACATTAATTATCTTAGACGATCTCATGAAAGATGTTGCTTCAAGTCAAGATGTTTGTGAACTCTTTGTGGAAGGAAGTCACCATAGGAATCTCAGTGTGGCATGTCTGGTACAAAACCCATTCTATAAAGGAAAAGGAAGCAGAACCATGAGTATCAATAGCCAGTATTTGGTTCTTTTTAAAAACCCGCGTGATCAAGTTGGGCCTTCTACTCTAGCAAGACAAATGTATCCCAAAAACTCTAATAGATTCATGAAAAAATATACAGAAGGAACAAAACAGCCATATGGATATTTATTTATAGATTTGAAACAGACCACACCCGATGATGAGCGACTAAAAACTAATGTTTTTGAAGGTGCTACAGTTCAAATTGGTGGCAGTCAGTATACAAACAGAGATGCATCTGATATTGCTCATTTAAAGGATATACATCAAGGTGAACAGACGCATTGTGACGAAAGTCTAGATACCAAAGACATAGAGATAGGAAATAGCCACGACACAGATAAACATATAAACGATAAGATGCATTCTTGTGATGATTGCGGATTAGTTTTCGAAAGTGTACCTGATTTGGTCAGGCATGTAAATAGATGGTGTCCTGAGAACAAGAGAAAGTTCGATGATATTGAGGTTGATGAATCTACTACTAAAAAACGAAAAATTGTCATCGAAGACGGTGAGGAAGTCGCATTTGAACGTATAGCAACATACACTAGAGAAAGCAACGAGAATGAGTGGCAAACCAAAGTTGATAAATATATCTCAGAAGGATTGGTAGACAAAAAGGCTAGAATTAAAGCTAATCATAAATTTAAAGCTGAAGAAATGGATGATTTCACTTCCAGATATGCAGATCTGCTTACATATATGCTACAGCTACAGGATGGACACTTACATAAAAAAGTTATAACCATGATAGAAAGGTTAGTTAAGGATGGAATGGACTATAAGAAAGCAATAAAAATTTCCACCAGAAAATACAAACCAGTGCTAGAAGGCTATCTTGTTGATGTCATCGAAAATGAAACATATGAAAATGATGAGGATGAAGACAGTAATGGGGAAGAGAGCGAGGAGGAAGAAGAGAAAGGGGAGGAGGGAGAATAGACAGTATAAATTAATATTAAAATATCGTTTTTATTAGTATCAGTTAGTAATTTGAATTGAACAGATGTCTTCTCCCTCGGAAATATATCTTAAAAAGATATATTATGATACATCTAACCCTGCAAGTTTTAGCGGACCCGATAAGTTGTACAGATTTGTCCGAAAAGAGGGAAAATTCGTCTTAAGTAGATATAAAATACGTAAATGGTTGCAACGACAAGAACCGTATAGCCTACAGAGACCTGTAAAACGATCGTTCACACGAAATAGAGTCATAACAACTGGAATCGATGATCAGTGGGATGCAGATTTGATGGATATGACAAAATTTGCTAAATATAATCATGGATTAAGTTTTGTTCTTGTGGTTATAGACATTTTTTCCAAATATGTATGGATGAGATCATTAAAAGATAAAAAGGGAAAATCTGTAGCCGACGCATTGAAAGACATTCTCAAACAAGGAAGATCACCAAACAGAATACGCACAGATAAAGGGCAAGAATTTAAGTCAAAGGAAGTAGAGGCAGTACTTCAACGACGAAGAATACAACATCTATATGCTCAAAATACGGAAATTAAGGCTAACTATGTAGAAAGAGTCATAAAAACCATTAGATCTAAGATTACAAGATACATGACCTATAAGCAGAACTACAATTATACAGATACCCTATATGATTTCGCCAGCAGCTACAACAAGACCTTTCATAGAACTATTGGGTTACCACCAGAAAAAGTTACAAAAAGTAAAGAGACCAGCTTATGGTGGAAAATGTATTGGCCTAAGAAAACAGTTTCAATAGTTAAGACAAAGACAACAAGAAAGCCGTTTCGTTTAAAACTAGGAGACAAAGTTCGCGTGACCTACATCAGAAATCCTTTTACTAGGGAATACGATGAAAAATGGTCGGGTGAAATATTCAAAATCTCTCAACGCATCCTACGTGGTGGACTACCGGTATACAGAGTGGTGGATTTTAATGATGAAGAAATAAAGGGAACATTTTATCAATCAGAGTTACAAAAAGTCGATGTGCGAGATGACGATATGTGGAAAATAGAAAACGTTATAAAGACAAGAGGAAAGGGACATACAAAACAATATTTCGTAAAATGGTTAAATTGGCCAAAGAAATTTAACTCATGGATATCTGCTAGAGATGTGACCAACCTGTAAAATAAAGATTCATGAACAATATATTGATGTGTGATTATCTAGATGAATAATGTTGAAAATATTGTGTATATTGTAAAGACAATATGTGGATGTCTCTCCGACCCATAATTGTCTCATTACGGAGATATTAAATAATTGCATAGAGTCTTTTGTCTTTTTATAATAAATACATTCAAACATAATCTGTTCTTGCAAAAAACAAAAGAAAAAAAAAGAATCTTGGAGACTGTATCTCTGTTTGACTCATTAGAGACACTCTAATGTCAACACCACAGTTCTCGAAGCCAAATAATGATGTATGAAAATCCTCAACAAAATATTCAAAGTACTAAAATAAATGACCGAATTTCGTTTAACAGAAAGTATGTGGGTGACGCACATACAATCGAACCATACAATATGGGACTCGATGCTGAAACTGTACACTAAACATTAAAAAAAGGAACATACCAACAAAAACATAAGAAATACAACAAAAATATACTACAAACAAAAGTTATGGCAATAAGCTGCTGGAAAACCCGTTACGAAATTATTCTGTCCCGGCCGGCCGCCCGCCCGCCGCCGCCGAAGCCCCCGCGCGCGAAGTCTACATTTTATTATCTATAGATTTTCACAGTTCCGGCCAAAAAACACCTTACAACTTCCGGTTTTTATATAGCAAACTTTAGTTTACACAACTGATTCAACAACTGTCTTTTAAGGAATTTCACGATTTTTATGATTGATGGCCCTTCACATCTGTCACGTGTTTGGGGGTGTGAAACCAACATTAAAAAACTTTAGGGAATTAATTAGGCAATTTCCCCCATCAATAAGAGGTGTGGTTCAATTAGGGAATTTCCCATTGATGTGGGTGTGGTTTAATTAGGTTACTTCCTGTCCATGGGTGTGTACGTCACTACCTGTCAATCTGTCACTTCATGTCAATCAATCACTTAATTAAAAAAAAGCTTATTAGGTATATCCACAAAGTATATCCACAACACAGATTCTTCCATAGGTTTAACATGGGCAAAAGTGTCCCAGAACAGACAGTTTGACAACTACTTCCACTAGACCACGAAACCGATGGAAAATTTACGCTAAAAATTGAACATAAAGAATATTGACGGGGCCCAATAAGGCTACTCTATAATATAATTATAAAAATGTTTTCTATTTGATTCTAAATGCACAAAATGTATTCTAATGTTTGTATTTAAATTTTACATGATATATTTTGAAGGCTGGGATGTAAAATATTTATTACATTCGGACTTGGTGTGTCAGTAAGATCATCCCCTCCGGCCTCCGGCCGTCGGGGTGATCTTTTACTGACACACCGCGTCCTCATGTAATAACTATTACATAAATGTTAGCAAGGCAGGCATATTTTAAACACTCGGACAACTATGGTCAGTTTATCTTTAGTTGCAATGTGAAACCACTTCACACTGCTGTGGCGGATCCAGAAATTTTCAAACGGGGGGGGGGGGGGGGGGGGTGGGCAATTATAAAATAAAAATAACCTTCTGGGTTCTGGGACCTCTTGTTTCATACAGTTCCTAACCATTTTTTGTCAAACGGGGGGGGGGGGGGCGGTACACCTAGATCCGCCTTTGCATTGGATTATTCTGAGCATCATTCTTTTTAAGATTTCACTTTCACACTACATACATTATTTGAAATTTATCAGGTCAATTTGAAACGGCATAATTTCATATCAATTTTTAGACGGTACCACAACTTTAATTACTATTAGAAAAAGCGCAATTTTACCTATTAAGTAGAAAGATGCGTTATGATAAGGCCTTTTTCTAGCCCAAACTGACAGTCAAAAATAAAATTTTATAAAATCTGTAAAAAAATGTCTCATATGAAAATTGAAAATCAAGGATAAGAGTTTAAGCTGTTTCAGAAAATATTGATCATAATGAACGACCTCAAATGTTTTAAACTTCTTCCTTATGGAAAATGGCGAGAAAGTGTGATAGATAACATTTAGTTCTAAAAGTATAGCCTTGTCATAGGTAAGATATATAAGAGGAACTTTCGAAATACAAAGTACAAATTTTCGACTTAATGGAGGTCGACAACTACTAAGCGATAAAATAAGGTATAAAGCAGCAAACTTAAAAAAAACCACTATTTTCCGATTTTGACGGGCTAGTAAAGGAGACTTTATCGTAACCTATCCTTCATTCTTATTTTTGCAACTATTTCATTTGAAGTTTAGAAACTACGCTAACTTCTGTTTTCGAGTGGTTTTAAATTTTTCTTTTTTTTTTCAAACTATCGAGTCTTTGTTAATATAATATAAGATTTTTTCATATGACCAAAATTCATGCGACTATTTCTTTTGTTACCAAAATATGACAATTTCTTGTTTGAAAATACAAAAATGTCCAAATGCTTAAAATACTTGTTTTAATTATTCTTATGGTGTTTGACATGTTCACTAATTTTTTATTTCTAAACCAAGTAATTTTTGTGCATTAAAGTGCAAAAGAATTTTACTAATTTATTTCTTGAAATAGTCTAAGAAAAAAAACTTAATAATTTGAAGGCAACCTATCGTTAAATCTTATACTAATCAAATACTAATAAAAGAAAGAAATGATTTTACTTGAAACATAACATCGACAGCTGAATTGGGTTCTATATACTTCTGTCTCCTATCTCAGACATAAAATGGTGTCAGTCATAATTTGGGATCCACTTCGACCCTTTTTGGTGGTTTGGTTCTATGCTGTTCATATTATAAACATAGTATAGTGTTTAGACGAAGCAAAAAGGCACCAATTGGGCATTCGGGTGTAAAAAGTCCGAAATGGCAATGACAAAACCGGTGAAAGTGAACGACAACAGGACGAATAAACACATAAGAAGCAAAGAGGCACCAGGGGTGCATTTGAGTGTCAAAAGTCCGAATGGGCAACTACAAAACTGGTAACCACAAATAACAACAGCACGAAGAAACACAAAACACAAAATCAAACGAACGAAAATCAACAAAGCGAACTCAAGTCGTAACAAGAGTGAACTCATGTGCTCTTTAAGAGGTGCCTGCCTGCTACATAACTTAGAAACTGCTGAACATCAATCAACAAGTCAAACTCAAGTCATAGCGAGAGTGAACGCAGGTGTTCCAGGAGAGTACGTAGTTCTCGCTTGCTATTAGACATCCGTCGCGCTGCCAATGCTTAATTCAGCGTGTCAAACTCGATGAAGGAAAGCAAAACAAAACCTTAGCACATCCAACATCAGTACTCATTGTAGAGATAGAAATCACATTTTTGTCTATGAGCGCATGATATCTTCCGTAAAATGTCTTGAGTGAAAACAACAACCGGGAAGCAACATAACCATATGTATGCAATTTTTGTGTCAGACGTGACGCTCTGCTCAGGAAATCAATGTTAGTCCCGCAATCTCTGGAATAACGAATCAATTGTGAAACATAAACTCCATGAGCTTGAGTTGATGTTATGTTGCTACACAAAAAAGGAAAAACATATATATATATTAACCGTTTTATACCTGTTTTTGGTATTTACATGTATATCCTACAATCCTTAAATTTCCGATGATAAATGAGATGCAGATAGTAAGCAAATCTGGAATTATTCAGTTATAGGACATCATCAGTAGAACGGAAAGTGAAATTTAAAGAGAGAGCTGAAGGAATGAAAATCAGCAAGCAAATGTGTTCAATTTGGGCACATTGGAATCCCTATTGCTTGCTGAAAAACACATCTACTAAACTAAACAAATATGTTGTCTATAAAAAAAATTGAGCATGTTTCTTATTTGGTCTTCTGAAAATATGTTCATTTTCTTTGACTCATTGTTGACAAAGTAAATCTTATTTAATAAGATGAGTAATAGACTTCCAGATATTTGAACCTGTGTTTTCCTTCCCTTTTTTAACTGCGTTTTATCAGTTGTGCCAATCATGGTCTTGTTGTAAATGTAGAATAGAAGTGTAAAATGTGGAGAAATCGAAAATTTTCACGCAAAATGAAACTGATTTAGAGTTAAGAATCTCCATCATTTCTTTCAAATTCTTTAGATCCATATTTGATTGACACCATTTTAAGAATAGCAACAATCGAAATATAACTAAAGGCCATATTTTATTGTCGTCAATATAGAAGTCAACGGACCTGAAAAGGGTTAATTGGAACAGTTGATGATCCTGCATTGAAGTTCTGGTTTTATGGAGTTTGGTGTAAATTTGGAATCCAATATAGGGATGAGATGTCATCATTTTTGCAACCGATGATGACCGATGTATGATTGTTGCTGTTTTTGTGGTGCAATTTATGGTACAACGTTCAATGTAATGTTTCTCGCATGCACGAAAATGATGTTACTCGGTGCTTTGTATGCATGTACAACATTTGGCATTTTCATTTTTTGTGGATGATCACCTCTGATAAGTCTTGAATAGACGAACCGCACGTCAGGTGAAGCAAAACTAATTGCCTGGAACTTTTTTTATTGAGATTTGGATTGCGCCGCTGGTTGAATTTTGATTCCACGAGGAGGTTCTTTGGCATTAACACTCTTGTAATGAAGAACGCATCAAAACTATTAAAATTAATCATGTAAATTTCAAAGCTGTCAAAAACCTTGGGGTTCTTCCTACCCCATTTATTGTTCATCATCTTCATATTCATAAAGTGTTTGTCAGTTTGCAATCCTTTTGAGTCTTAGATAAACGAAATGGGCATTTATATATTATCTGGAATATTGCTGTTGTTTTGATGTGTTATGGCCAGCGCGGCAGGCGTTGAACAAGGTTTTATAGCGCAAAACCCCTCTCTATCATTATGATCGCGGGCTTCAGACACAAAACACAAAACGTACTGATGTGAGACAGAATTCTCTGACAATTTAATTTCTTCTTTCTATGGCTGATATAGAATGACATTTACGTGACCGCATGTTTCTAATAACCATTGTTTATAAGCAAAACATAATAGGAAAATTATTAATCGTTTTATTTCGATTCGACGTGTGATTGATTCAAATAAAAATGAAAGTGTAAACTTATGATTGTTGTCCTTCTTTGTCAACATCTTCTTGGGTTCACCCGTGCGGGTTCCGGGTTGCAAATAGGCCCGCAGCAGCGCAAAGCTTGTCGGCAAAATTCAACCCAAAAGCGCTCGGAAACCTCTCATTAGGTAAGGCCACTTCGCCCACAAATGTGTGCCCCATGCGGTTGAAAAAGGCAACCCGTGTCATTAAGAATGCCGGGGTCCTCAGACTATAATGCAGAAAACCTGACCGCAAACCATAGTGGTGCACCATGTTTGAAAAAAAAAATGTCACTTTCTTCGCACGCAAAAGAACCCTGCTGCAGTTCTCGGTAAGAGTAAGACCCGTATGATCGCCATGCAGGAGGCTTAATTCCCTGTCCCTACCTATATCTCCTTTTTCCAGTGGCAGTCAAACTTCTTCAACCTGATTGGCCTTTTGTCCCCATTTGCTCCACTTCACCCCTTTCATGTTCATCTCCCGGACATAGACGAAATCGTGCTGCTTGGGAGTTAAGCAATAATTAACTAATCTCCGGGGGGTTGATCGGACAGTTTTGTGGTGGATGATGATTCAGCTATATACTTTTATTGCTCCATGTTTACTGCTTTTATTTTTATTAACCGTTTTCCCCGCTTCTCACTGAAAAAAACAATACAGTTTAGTTTTATGTCAATTACATCATATAAGACGAAATTTACTATATCTATTTAAGTGTTCATACAGTATGTCGTGGCTGATGTAAGTAGATTACCTTTTAGTGAATAAGTTTTAATTTGTCGTGAAAAACAAAAACCAGTTCAAACATGTGACAACAGCGTGGCCTCCAACTGACAAGGTGCTTAAAATGGTGTTACTAGGTCATTTTTACATGAACAATAACCTTCAATTGTTGTAATTTGTATTTCGACTATTCATGGTACGAAAGTACTAAATATTTGTGTCTGGTATTGCTAAAGGATTTGCCCAATCATCTTATTTTATATACCAGTCCTGTAGATATGAAGTACTAGTATACTCTTTCCTGTTTTTACTCTAGATTTTTTTGTCGACCTGATATAATTCATTTAATAAAATGGATAAAGATTAAAGAACATTTCCGATTATCAATAAAGGGAACTAAACATTGCAACATCTATGATTTGGATATTACAAAAACAAATCTGTAAAAAAAAAATTGCCAATGCTTTGTTTACTAGATTCAAATTGATATTTTGATAATTCAAATAGCATATATGTCTTCTTAGAAATGATTTAAATTAAACATTTTTTTTTAAATCAGATGTTTAAGAACCTACAATACCATCCATTCTACGCATCAAAAACATCACTTTTGTGATTTAAAAGCACCAATCTCTAACATGTTAAGTATATACAAATCGATGAATCGTTTTATTTGCATTTTCAATATTGTTAGTTTTTATTGGGCAACACCTACCTGTGCCAAAATGTTACGATGGTTTTGTTACTGAAATAATATTGAATGCATTAAATTGACTTATTATATAGATATAGGTGAAAGATCGTGATTTCCGAGTTAAATAAATTTCTAGATTTTCACGGAGTTAATTACAGGATTTTTCTAACTCGCGTGCGAATTGATCTTTTAAACCCTCGTGAAGTTTCCCGCGAAAAATACGTAAACTTAGATTAGTGCGCAATACACAATTCATTAATCAATAATTTCTTTTGTTTTCATTATTTGATGATCTATTAGTCACGTTTTTCCAAATTATCTATATAATAAATAGTATAACTAATACGGGGTGACGAATATCAATTTTAATGTCACTCGTGTGGAATAACGCTAGGGGATTCAACTCGTGCGCAAGTTACTAGTATTGTAAACGGCAATATTCTTATTTTATTTACCATGAAATAAATTTTGTCTCTTCATTTAACACATCATTCAATATGAAGAGTCCAAATTTTATTTTTGTTTCCCAAAATAGATGATACTCATTTACTTAATACATTTTAGCAGGATCTAAATATTGGAAATTCATGTTTATCTTTTACCAATTTGATAAATTTTCTTGTTTTTTCGTTTAGATTGTATTTTGAAAAAGGACTTAATATCTCAATAGTACCAGTTAAGTCACTAAGTATCTGGACATTTTAAGTTGTTAAGTTTCACTGTTCGTTTAAT
This sequence comes from Arcuatula senhousia, assembly GCA_963971305.1. Taxonomy (NCBI): domain Eukaryota; kingdom Metazoa; phylum Mollusca; class Bivalvia; order Mytilida; family Mytilidae; genus Arcuatula; species Arcuatula senhousia. The sequence goes on from OZ020308.1 coordinate 37,399,995, forward strand.
TACAAATAAAGGGAGTTTAGTTCAAATCACAGATTACACAGTGTGTGCCACAGTTTTAAATGTTATTTCTTTATAGACAGAAATAATATCGTAGTTACTTAAATATTGACTGATAAAAGAACAATGGCAAACTCCATTTATTTCCATATTTTTAGTTTTCTCTCGTCACACGTGTGTATGGCTTCAAGTAAAGCTTATATATAATGTATATCTGAAGATCGTGAGAAGCATTTATATGTTGTTGATAATAGCAGATATGTATGCCAGGGTCAGGTCACATGGTTTATATCTAGGTCATTTTGCATACCTGAACATGATATAGTGAACAAATACTTTCATTCAAACTTGATTGTAAAAGCGCTTTGAATTAGTTAAATATCATTTCGGACACTACGGTGGAGGCATAATAAAAGAAATAAGAAAACCGCTTGATTTTGACTTTTCGATAAAAGCATAAATATATAAAAAATATCTTTTTTTCCACAATAGTTAAAATAATGCAAGTATTATAGACATATTATATCATTATAATAACCTATTAAAAGAAGCTATGGTTATCAATCAGAGCTTATCAAATGTAAACTATGAAACAGTATGGTGTAAATGAACATAAGACCATAACAAATGCATGTATGTCATCTCCAACTGAAAGAAAGGTTTGCGATCGCGATAAGACACCTTTTCAGCCCATCATTAAAGTCAAAAATAAAATTAGATAAACTCAATCACAAAATGTCATGTTGGAAAGCTCGATGTCTCTATCTTTAAAAAGTAATCGTCTGAAGTTTAAAAGCTTATCTTATGTGTTAGTAAATGGTGGTTGAAATGAGCGACCGCAAATGATTTTAAAAATGTGCCTATGGGAGAGTGACAAAATTAAGTGATATCCTTGCCGGAAATATAGCCTTGAACGCGAAACCAGCTCCATATTTTGTTCAAAAACTTGTATTGCTAAAACACATTTTTCTCTTAAAGTTGTTAGTTGGTTCCGCGTGCACGATATACTGAAAAATATAAAGACTGTAATATTTATCCTCGAAGTCATGATCAGTAGTTTGAAAATTATCAATATCTGCGTTTCATTCGCTTTTCTTGAGATTGACGTTCATTACAAATTCCAATTTTTTGTTCAAAGAAATTTATATATATGAAGAATCTTTTATAGAATTGTAAACACTGTTCTCAGGTATGTTCGTGCAAAATTTCAATTTTATGAAGGTCACCCTTGAAAATTTCTTTTAATTAAGATGAAACTCTCATTCAAAATGGATCAATTTTTAATATGGATTTCCAAGTTGCAAAATATGCAAAAATATTTAAAGTATTCTTTTGTTACAGTACAATTATTTTAAATATCGATATACAGAATAACAAAACTAACCGTTTTGTACCCATTTTGGGATTGTATTTTGAAACTACTGGGTCGATAACCACTGCTAGTGGACTAGAGGTCCACGAGGGTTATCACAAGCCTGGTCGTAAGACTTGTCTGACACGATTTTAACCAATAAATTTCTAATATTTTTTGTCATTGAAATTTCCTATTGTTAAATTCAAAATTGTTTAAAACACTAGGTTTCTTTCCTTGTAATGCACATGGTCGATATCCTCGGTTCTGAATTTTGCTCTCCTGTTCGAACTTTTTGGTCTTGAGAACTTTTCATTCTGTCGAAGGCTGAAAGAAGGACAAGCATACTGTGACACTATTTATAATCGTAGTGGAATAAACCACATGTGGATTTTAGAGAATTCAAAAATTTATTAGAAAATTTCAAATCTCGGTCATTTTCCGAGGTTCATTATTTGAAAACTTTCGAATTTTCACCCATTGCCACACGAAAAGCAAAAGTATCTTCTAAAAAACTTCTCGAAAAGGTTTTTTCTAGTTCTAGGAACTTTTGTTGTAGGTAACAATTCTACATATTTTTCCAAAACATATTATAAAGATAAAATCTGTTACACATCGGACAAAGTTTGCAGTATGCTTGATTTTCTTATTAACAACAAACTTGTCACATTTGGAGGAGAAATTTTTCAACAAAAATTGGCATTCCAATGGGCACAAATTGTGCTCCTCCCCTTGCCAATTGGTTTTTATACTATTACGAGACTGAATTTCTTCAAAAAAAGCAAGAAGATGAAAGAGGCAAAATCCTTAAATCTCACTTTCAGATAATTCGACGATGTCCTCTCTGTAAACAACGCTTCGTTAAGTAGATGGATTCCTTTGATATATCCTCCAGAGTTAGAGATAAAAGAAACCACCGAATCCAATTGCTTCACATCGTTCTTGGATTTGCATCTCGATTATGACAAGGATGGTCATCTCAGTACAAAAATTTACGATAAAAGAGACGATTTTAATTTTCAAATTATTAATTTTCCTAACCTTGAAACAACATACCTACCTCACTTGCTTACGGTGTTAATATTCACAACTTGTTCGATATACCAGGGCTTGTACATTTTTTTCTGATTGATTGATACGACACTGTTGTCTCCGTGACTTACTCTTTGAACACTGTTACAAGAAATGCGTCTCATACGGTCCCTAAAAAATTTCCTTCGTTATCAACCACTTGTGAAAATAATAAAAGTTAAGTTGAACGTATTGGTTAGTTTTTGTTTTGACTAATGTTTGCCGATTGTTGTACTGAGATGATCATATTTTTATCCCTATTATGTCTTCACAACCGTGTTGCGTTGTGCGTTACTACCGGTTCCTAAGATCGCAATGGAAGAGGGAGGTTTTGGCGCGCCATAAAACCTGGTTTAACCAACCATTTTATTTGAAATACCTGTACCAAATCATTAACATTGCGATCTTTAACTATTCCGTTGTGTTTTGGGTACCAACTACTAAATCAATATTTTTCAAAAAAATGTAAAGTTTTGTAATATCTGCATATATTTGGAAACTAGAACATCTCTGTAACATGTCCAACCAAAATTTATAAAATTTTAAGAAGACCTAAGTTAGCTAAAAGGGGGTATCCCAGGACCTATACTTTTTGAAAATGCTGTCTGTAAATCGTTTCTATTTTTAGGCCGCTCTTCGACGAGGAGATAGCTTTTCTCTATAAGGCTTTAAATGTGTTATGAAAACTTGTAAACAAACTAGATACATGTTAAGGATTCTGAGGATATATACTTGTCAAGAGGTTTAACACAAGGTAAACTGGCTAGAGGGTTTTGAAAAACCGATTTTTTAGTTGATTAAAGAGGGGGCTTGATTTAGTAGTTTGTACCCTTTTCCAAGTTTTGTCTTTTCTTTTGGACATTGAGATTGATCCTGCAAGTTGGGTAATTTTATAATTACCTTTATCAATATTTTTGATCTTCCAAGGTTTTAATTCAAATGTTGCTGATGAGAGGTTACTCCTTGAAATATCGATATACAGCATAACCAAAGTAACCGTTTTATTCCCGTTTTTTGGTATTGTATTTTGCTGTTAAATTAGGTAAAAAGTAGCAGGCTATGAATTACTTTTCATTTTTCACCTCTAGATGGGCCAAAATAGGGCATAGCTTGTCGATAAAAGTCCACTAAAAACGCTAAAAAACCTAACATCGGGTCAGACTGCGTTACCCGGCCACAAAGTGACAAAAATATTTGCCCAAGATGGTTGAATTCGGCAGCATTGTGATAGTGAATACTGGGGTCGTCAGGCTATAATGCGAAAAACCTGGCTGCAAACCATAGTGGTGGTCCGTGTCGGGAACAATGTCACGTTCCTTGTCGTTAAAAAAAACCCTGTTGTAGGTGTCGGTAGGAGTAGGACCCCATTACACGAGGCCCCGTCTTTACCGTTCACTCTTTTTCCTGTTGCAGTCAAAACTCTCCTCCCCAATTGGTCTTGTTTCACCATTTCCTCCTCTTCCTTCAATTTATCCGCCAGAGCTGCAGATTTAAAGAACCATCGAATTTGACTCCGGTGGTCATCTCAGTACAAAAATATACGTCAAATTATTTACGTTCCTAATATGAAAAGTAACAAACCCACCTATTAGCATGTGTTTATTTCACAACTTCGATATGCCTGGGCTTATACTAGTTTTTTTTCAGATTTTTGACACGACACCGTTGTCTCCGTGATCGGTGTTAGACAAGGATATAAGAACATAAGTCTTGTATGGTCTCTTAAAAAGTTTAACTTTCGATATCAGCCACTGGTGGTGTAGTGGTTAACGCGTCGGGCTACTAACATCAAGGTTCGTGGTTCGATCCTCGTCCGGGGTGAAAATTTCATGAACCAATTTCCGACTCTCTCTTGACACCATTTGCGAGGATGGTCTCAAGGAACGATGCTAGTCCTTCGGAAGGGACGAAAAAAGGTTGTCCCGTGTATGTGGAGAGCAATACCCCATGCACGTTAAAGACCCCTTTGTAGAGTTCGATAAGAGTAGGCTCAATAGGGGCCGCTGCAAAGGCCACACTCGCAAACTGCTAGCTGGAGAGGGATTTACATAAGCATTAACGTAAGCTTGTTTCCCAATCCAGGATAAATAAATATGTTTAAAAAAAAATGGTAGCTAAAATTCAAAATTGTCAGTTGATATGATTTGTGATTGTTTCAACTAGTTTGTGACAGTTTGTATTGCTGAGATTACCACCTCATTATCCTTTCAATGTCTCACTACCGTGTTGTGGTTTGTGTTACAGGATCCTAAAATCGCAATGGGGAACTCTTGAAATACCTCTACCAAGTCAGGACAATTGCTATCTTCAATTTATCTGGTTTGTACATGTATTTGCCTTGACTGTGTTGTTTTTTTTTTATTCTTGAAGATATCAGATTGATCATCCCAGCTCGGTAGTTTTTGTTTGTTATTTAACTTTATTCATCATTTCATCATGTTCATGTTCATTGTAATTCAATTCATGTTCATTTTCCAAATATAGCCATAACCTAAACTGTCTGTTTACCAAATATCAATTGCCTAGCTATTATACTTTCCAAGTAATTCATTTGGGAGCAAAGCACAAACTTTCTACTAAATATTTCCATAATTTCAAAGGTCTAGTTTAAATAAGCAAACAAAAAAAATATTTTATTATTGTTTTCATAGCATATACATGTAGTTCAGAAACTTTTTATTTAATGTTATTCTAATGAAACATCAAGATGAGTCTGATTTCCAATTTCAAAATTCAAATGCTTATATCATGTACATTGTGAGTATGATTTTTTTTTTCAATAAATCAACTTTATTCAACTGTTATAACAAACGAGATCATTTTAGGAATATTTTTATGTGTCAATATTAGTTTTAAATCTGCACTTAGTAAATTGTTTAAAAACTAAATAAATAATTGGTATGTACTTTGTCAGACCAGATGGATTGCCGGGCTTGTGAATACCTTCGGAGACCTCTCATCCACAGCAGATATTACCAAATCAGTAGCTTCAGAATAGAGAAGAAAAAACACAAGTAAATATCATTAGGATTGTTAATTTCTGTATTCGTTTTCGATTTTTTTTCTTCATATGGTTTATTTTTTGTTTTGTTTTTGGGTTGTCGTCTAGAGATATTTGAATGACACTTTTGTACTTCTCTGCTTCTTGTTAATAATATAAATCAAGTATGAATTCAAACCAAAGAACGAGATTTAAAATAAAGAAAATCAAGAGTTAACGAATATAGGCTAATCTGAGGAGTGCATGAACTCCATTAAAAGTTCTTATCTCGACAGAACATCACGCTTCCCCATATGTGATTATTCAGATAGTCCCAGTCTTTGTTTGATTGTGTAGAATTGCAGACCGAAATATCAATCATGATGAAAATCTTTGCCTTACTGTTTTTGGTTGGATATGCGGGTAAGGAATATGTGCTACATGATACTGTAAAAAGGGAAATTTTTGCGAGGGGTTTATTTTCGCTAATTTCGCGACCATAACAAATTCGCGAAAATATCCCCTCGCGTAAATTACATTAAGAAGGACCCAATATTCCATGATCTAATAAAACGCGAAACTAAAACCTTGCGAATGCATTTTTGGTACTGAAAACGCGAAATTTAAAACACGTGAAATTATCCCCTTTTATTAATCGGTACAATTTAATTCTTGCAGAAACGGTTTTGTAATAGAATTAAATATTTGATAATTCTCAGGTTGTTTTTTTTTTACATTTCGAGAAGCATATCTGATACTAGAACAGTTCCGAAATCCTTGCTGTTATATAATAATTCTTTTGGTCGAAAATCATAGAGTGGTTATTTAATGCTGAATGTTGGGTGGCGCGTGGCTTGAGAGAAAATTTCGTAATTTCTCACCAAATTCTATTCGCAGCAACTTGATATTCGATATACAGTATCAAGGTGTATTCCCATAACGTGGAATCATATTTTGTATGTGGCTTTTGATAGCATTTAATCAAACGTTGTATTTTTGTGCTTAACTTCCAAAAAAGGATGCTATCACATTTAATTTTTTATCGTTTAAAGGTTTTATAGTATAATGTTTATAAAAAATATACACTTTCCTGTCAATGATGAACATGAAATGATGATGAAGTGGAGGAAATAAAGGTAATAACAAAACTACCGAACTTGAATGATCAATCTCATAGTTCAGAGAAAATGACAAAAACGATTCAGTCATACCGGAGAATTGGTGGATCGCAATGGTCCTGACTTGGTACAGGCATTTCAAACGAAATGGTGGGTTAAACCAGGTTTTATGGCGCCAAACCTCCCTCTTCCATTGCGATCTTAGGATCCGGAAATGACCATAGAACACAACATAAATGAGGACACAAGGCGAATCGGGTAAGAGAGTTTTGACTGCCACTGGAAAAAGGAGTGATGGGTAGGGACGGGAAATTTAGCCTCCTGCATGGGGATCCTACGGGTCCTACTCTTACCGAGACCTTCAGCAGGGTTCTTTAACGTGCGATGAACGTGACATTTTTCCCAACACGGTGCACCACTTTGGTCTGCGGTCAGGTTTTCCGCACTATCGCCTGACGACCCCGCATCTCTCGATGTCAGGGCTGCCCCATTCAACCACCTAGGGCACACATCCCAGTCACTTTGTGGGCAAAGCGGCCTGACCCGACGTCAGGTTTCTGAGCGCTCTTTGGTGGACTTTTTACCGACAAGCTTAGCGCCGCTGCGGGCCTATTCGCCACCGATGACTCGTACCAGAAGGAGTAAAACCATCGGTGAAACCAAATATGGTGAGATACAAAAACCAACGTGAACATATCAAATGGATAAAAATGCAATCTAAGAATCATAAACAGTGTACGTAAACGGTCAAACCAAGCTGATGTCAATATTTGAAAGGACGATTTTCTATGTATTACGTTACAGTGAAACAATAACGTAAATGAGTTGTTTCATTCAAAAAGTAGACATAGATGAGTAACAAGCATGGATGTTTTTTTTGAAAAGACAAGTTTCAAATTTAATTTTCTAATTATATCAAGATCATAATTTCACAGAAAAACAAACATTTTTAAATAAATAAAACCAACTGAAACTGTCCATAAAAATCCCATTACCGTAGCTTTTAATAAGTAGTAAACTATCCATCCCTTAGTACGTTTAATACTGAATTCAACATTTTTTTCATCAATTCATTACATTAACTATTCAAAACAAAAGATTGGGCAGAAAAGATCAGAAACTTACTATCGTTATGATTTGTTTTATATTATTTGTGTTAAGGTTGCGCAAGGCTATTAAACTGGGCATATTTTTGCACATATTGATATTTTGCATAAAATTTATGAACTAACTTGACATGGTAGACAAAAACTATATATTACAATTTATTTAATCAAATAAGAAGCAATTTTAATACAAAAAAGGTCTTTCTAATCATTTTCAGAATTTCCCGTACTTAATCAAAGGGAGATAATTTTGTAGAATGAATATAATTTTTTTTAATTTTCATAAATATTTTGAAAAAATGAACGGTGGCCCTATGGTTTTTTCCATACAATTTCAAAGAGCTTTAGAAAAGGAACTTTCTTTTAGAGTTTGAGCTTATTCTAAAGTAGGAATTCTTCTTGTATTAGATAGCTCTATGGCTTTTCTCCCTATATATTCTATATAAAAATATTGAACTTTTGCTATTTTAATACAGCTGATAGAGCTTTAAAATGAACGGTGACCCCCCTTTTTATTTGATATTTTTATCTATTCATTAAGGTTTATCAATGTGCCAAAAATGAAAAAAAAACAATAGTAGAATTCCAATAGCCCCGAGACACCTTAATTTTTTATGTTTGGTTTTATTTTTTTATAGGCAAAACGTTCGTTTTATTTTTGATTTTTCACTTATTAATAATTGAATTTTATTTAAATATAACCACTTGTTTTTGTTCTGATGATTGCTGCAATATCACCGACCAGACATAAAAAATATAATAATTGATCAACCAATCAGTCAATCATGATTTCATCAACATCGGTATAGAACGGAAGGCCAAAAAAGTATGAGTGTTTCTTTTTCATGCCCGATGAAAATATGGTCAGTAGGTAGACATTTTTTTCATTTTCATTTTTTACCCTGAGTTAACGGGAAGTTCATTTTGGAAATTTCAAATTCAATTGATCTAAAAGCAAAACTGGCAATGAAAAGTATAGGGTGGCATAAAAAGACTAGGGTAGGTGTGGTTACCAGAAACAAGCATATTTTTTATTTGACTTATGGAGACGCATTTCTCAGTTTCTAACTACGACATAATGATATGATCATGGTAATTTTCAATTTCCCTGACAAACTTAAGATTAATCAATAAAACTTATCATATTGTTCAATTCCTTTGAGCTTTCATATATCTCAGAATTATTTGAAAATGAACAACGATATAATCCAAATCTGACTTTAAAATTAAATTTTTAAAACAAATATAAAATAGTTGCTTTTCTTTATTATGGAACAAAGTATATACGTCGTTCAAAAACTTGACACTTTCCAGACAAGATGATGACACAGAATCCTTAACATTGTTTTTAATACTAGAATTAAATATTTTGGACTTCCATTTTTTTGTTTGTTGCCCATTTTTAAAAATAATAGACCGTAAACAAAATTATTTACGTTTTTACTATAATTCGTGATTCATAATTTGAAAAGCAATTACATGACTACAAGAAGCAGAGGCACCAATGGGGTATCCGAATGTCAAAAGTCCGAAAGGGCAGAGACAATCCAGCAAACACCAACAAGAACGGGACAAAAACAGACAACATGTAAAACACGGAAACACAAAACAACTGAATATCAATCAGCAACGCGAACTCCAGTCGAAACAAGAGTGAACTCATGTGCTCCGGAAGAGTAAGCAGTTCCTGCTTGCTATAGCATTAGTAAATAAAAATTGCGATGATTTATTTTCGTAGATTTCTTTTACTTACGATATTTGCCGATCTAGATCACACAAAGGAAAATCATTTGGTTTAGAGTAATGTTTTCGACACAACAAATTGATTCTTGAGAGAATTCTTAGACCTGGTGTTGCAATAATGACTCCTATTTGTATCAAACGACAAAAATAAAGGAATAACATTGTTTAAATATTTTACAAATAACAAAAATTAACAGTAAAATTCTTAGAGAACTTTCTCGCGAGAATAGCGGCAAAGAATGAAAATAAGCCAAAGAACAAGATTCAAACTAATGGAATATAAGTAGGACCAGTAGGCATAGTACACGATCCTCTAGGAAGACTCTTTTCTCGCCAAGACATTATGATTTTGATCGTGATCACCTCAATATCCCTATTGTGTCTCACAACTATGTTGTGTTCTATGGTCATTACCGGATCCTAAGATCGCAATGTTCGGTAGTTTTGTTATTACCTTTATTTCCTATATGTGGCTATTAGATAGTTGACCCACCCCTTGTTAGGTTGTCCAGTTGTGCAGTCCGATATGTCAAACAGAATAAACGTCTTTAGCTTGCTGGTTTTTTTGTCTTTAAATGGAGTTTTTTACCTGAACATCTGCCTTTTTAAAGATTTGAAACAGGTATTGAGTAATTTTTTTTTATCTTAATGTTCAACCATATTTAAGGTAGTACAATAGTAAAAAATCGGTAGGATAGAATTTTTTAAAATTTTGTCATTAGAAGTATCTATGTGCATATGTTTGGAAAACAAAATAAAAAGAATAGGTCACCGTGCATAATTTTTGTAGAAAATTGATCAAAAACAGTTCAAATTTGGCTATTTTTATAAAGATTATATAGGGAAAATGGTTTAAATTATTTTTTTTTAATTTCACGGGATAGATTTTTGTTATATTTTGTCAAAACATCAATTTTTGTTAGTTCTTTGAAAATAAGGTATAAAATCATGGGGTCACCGTTAATTTTCTGAAAATAAATTGGAAAAACTGAATTTTCCCTACACATTTCATACAAATTATCTCCCTTTGAAAAAGTACGGGAAATGTTTTAAAATGAATATAACAGTAAGGTTTTGTTTCAAACTTATTTTTTCTCGAATAATTTATCATACTAACAATTTTCATACAGTTAAATAGCAATGTTTTTGCCTTTGCTTAAATTTGGTAATATGCTCAGAAAAGATGCTCAGTGTTATACCACTGTACTACCTTAAGAAGGGGGTCTATCTGTTACTATTTCAGGACTGGATTTGAATTGAATGCATTTATTGTATATAAACATTTTTCAACATCTAATAACCTTAAAAATGGTTTTGAAAAATATTTGTATTCAACTTTTTTTGTAGGATTTTCTTGGTACATGTATGATATGTATTTTTACTGTAATGCTGCAATTGTAGCTCAGCATAAACGAAATTATACAAACAACTGATTGGTAGGATGATGATTTGTCATAGCTTTAATCGAGAAAGTAAAATTGGCCAACATCAACAAGTTGAAAATATAACAATGTGGGATAACCATTCATTGAGTAATAGTCTCAGCTGCTGGGTAGGCCCAAATCAGCATTAACATGAATAATTCCGCCATCCATAAATGCTCATGTATTTAAGATTATATATGTTTGCCACGCCCATGAAAATACCAGTCGTTACATGCACATTTTACGGCTTATATAATGAAGTACTGTTGAAGGTGAAGCCGAAGTTAACTCTAAAATTTGACGATAGTTCTGCAAGCTATGGCGATATTTTGAAAATATAGATAAAAAAGGCACAAAGCAGACACTTTTCAAGGGATTAGGGCGGGTGGGTTTATCCAATTTCTCTAACTTTTGTACAACATGTGACAGTGTACGGTTTGACTATTGCGTATTTATATCGAAATTCCCGCCAACTTTGTGCACGAGCAACAATGTTTTATTAGAAACCAAATCAAACGTGACAAAATCAAGTGAAACATTTAAATGAAAAAAGTGGACTTGGTTTTATATAAAATATGGACACAACACAACTCAGTTCAATACAATCAACTAATTTTACTAATAATTTAAATTTAATTATTTATACCATTGGCCAATTGCAGAACGTCGAGCAGCGCCCACTGGCCTTGTTGAACTGCTGGCGGTTGTCCATTGTGGTTTTCGAAATTATCACTTATGTGAGCTGTGTCGCATATACTTATTCCACATCTCATTATTTTTTTAATACAGACATACTTTTGTATTAATTGAAGGAAATAGAATGTAAAAAAAACCTGACCATTTGAAAAAAAAAATTAAGTTCACGCTCCGTATCCCGAATTGTTCACACTGAACCACGATCATTTCCATCGATAAACCTACATGTATTCTCACCTGTGGTGATCATGGACGTGTTAATGATATTCTTTAAAATATGCTTTGTGGTTGTATGTTTGTTCCGGATCATATGAGTATCCCAAACTTGAAAATACTGTATAAAAATGCTACTCTGGTTGGAACAAAGGGGTATATATTCGCATAGCTGTACCAAGCCCGACCATGATCCATAAAGGGCGTTAAGATTGCTTTATGATAATGTTAATTGTTTATTAAGCTCATTTAAAGAGGAAAATTCAAAATTTGTGCAAAAATTATTTCATATACTTTTTAAAGTAAATATACAGGTTTTGTGTGAAACCAAAATTATAAATCGGGGCCGATATGTATCTCTGTTGGTACACCTGGCATCTAGAAGGGTAAGATTTTTTTTAGCAATTTTGTATTCCGTGTTTGCATTTTGTAAATCTTGTCTTTTGATTCTCTACTTTTTTTAAAGCTACAACGTCGTAAGGGTTCTTCTAAAGACAATCGAGGTTAAAAAAATTTAACTGTGCGTTTCTAGTGTGGCAAAAATGGTTTTATCATATTTACATAGACTCATTCTGAATAATTCATTGCAATTTAATGTAAATAGTTGTCTTATCACAGAACACTTGGTTTTCGAGAACGACGACACATAGGTGGTTTGATAGTATATAAAGGGCGGGAAAACACTATAGAGCGGATCATATATTTTATATATAGACCATAAAAATCAACAGTCTCACATGGACATTGATTATTTATAAACGTGAAGGGTTATTTCTTTAATCAAGACATATGCCTGTTGTAGACGACAATCTCACATTGTTTGTAATAAGAATTTTGTATCGATTATTTTTATTAAGTCATTTAATTGCTCATTGGTGAACAATTAGTTCTAAGATTTTGTGGTTTGTTTGTTTATTGTGAATATATCTTGATTTTATTTATTTAGTGTTCAGTGATAGTTGTTGTGTATTTTAGTTAAGTTTCATAGCTTGCTAATTGAAAAGGGTCTAGCTTTATTTAATTTTGGTCGTTGCTTCTCTGTAATTTATCTCCTTTTGATTTTGTCGCTTGAGTTTGGGTATAATTTATACGTTTGTCTATAAGAGGCACCAATGGGGTTTTGAGTGTCATTATTTTTCATACCAGTTTTTATTTACTAGAATTCAGGTAAAGGTTTATTAAGTCCCCCAAACAACGTTTGGGGACTTATTGTTTTTGCACCGTTTCTTATTATTATTATTCTTCTTCTTCTTCCGATTCTTCCACTTAGTCGTGAACTTGTCCGGAGATCCCAGAGAAAACGACTTCACATATCAATATGAAACTTGGCAGGTTAATAGATTGTAAAGAAAGGAAGCTTCGTTGACAATCGGACTTTTCAAAATGGCCGCCGTTTCCATGGAAACAGGAAAATGGACTAAATATTGGACATTGCAATATCTCGGTAACCTAGGTGCACAGGGTTCTGAAATTTTGTAGGTTGATAGAGCAAAACATTCTCTTTAATAATATGAAAAAAAATTTTGAAGCGATATTTACGGTTTTCGAGATATAAATAAAAATGTGATTTTTCAAGGGAGATAATCGGGTCGAAATTTTCAAAGTGCTCCGATTTACATGAAAATTGATATATAGGGGTTTTACGACATGCTGAAGAAAATAGTGGCAAATACGGGTCGTTTGGGGGACTTTGTGACTTGCTTGCAATCACAGTTAATACTTGTTTTAAATCCTTTTACGTTAGTTTGTGAAAGTAGCTCAGGAGTGTTACAGAAAATGTATTTATAACTTTGATATTAACATAAAGCTTGGTCTGTGTGCAAGAATATATTCCCATATATTTCTCTCTGGCGTAGATTTCCTATAAGTGCTTTTTGTTTAATTCGTATCCGATTGTTTACTTCAATGAGGAGGCAGATCCTTATGATCATGATCGATTTTTAAAGTTGTTTTTTTGAATATTTTGTTTTTTAGCTCACCTGGACAAAGGCCATGTGAGCTTATGCCATCACTATGCGTCCGTCGTCGTCCGTCGTCCGTTAACAATTTCAAAAATCTTCTCCTCTTAAACCACTAAACCAATTTAATTGAAACTTTGCAGGAATGCTATATGACATGTTGGCAACAAACGATCCTTATTTTGAAATGATTCGATAAAAACATGGCTGATGTTACTCAAAACAGAACATAGGGTGAAACCACTTAAAATGGCCTATAACTCAGCAACCGTCATAGAAAGAATAAATCCGAAGGATCTCAGGCTCTTCAGAATCAAAAGCTCTACAAAAGTCTCCATTGGGTCGAAGTTGTCAGATGAACCCTAATAGGGGTTATGGCCCTTTAAAGGTCAAAAATAGCCTTTTTTAATGTTTTTGTCCTATAGAATGAAATCTATTGCAGATAGAGAAAAACTGTTGCTTGCTTAAATGTTCAGCTCATTAAGCTCTACATAAGTCTTCATTGGGTAGAAGTTGTCAGATGACCCTTAACAGGGATTATAGCCCCTTACAGGCGAAAAATGGTGTTTTTGTCCTATAGAATGAAAACTATTGCAGATAAAAAAAAGCTGTTGCCTGCTTAAATGTTCAGCTCATTAAGCTCTACATAAGTCTTAATGGGTAGAAGTTGTCAGATGACCCTTTACAGGGATTACCGCCCCTTATAGGCGAAAAATGGTCTTTTTGGCCTATAGAATGAAAACTATTGCAGAAAGAGAAAAGCTGTTGCTTGGTTAAATGTTCAGCTCATTTAGCTCTACAAAAGTCTCCATAGGGTCCAAGTTGTCAGATGACCCCTTGTAGGGATTACAGCCCCTTAAAGGTGAGAAATAGTGTTTTTGGCCTATAAAATGAAAGCAATTGCAGATAGAGAAAAGCTGTTGCTTGCTTAAATGTTCAGCTCATTAAGCTCTACATAAGTCTTAATTTGGTCGAAGTTGTCAGATGACCACAGGGATTACCGCCCCTTATAGGCGAAAAATGGTGTTTTTGGCCTATAGAATGAAAACTATTGCAGAGAGAGAAAAGCTGTTGCTTGCTTAAATGTTCAGCTCATTTAGCTCTACAAAAGTCTCCATAGGGTCCAAGTTGTCAGATGACCCCTTGTAGGGATTACAGCCCCTTAAAGGTGAAAAATAGTGTTTTTGGCCTATAAAAGGAAAGCAATTGCAGATAGAGAAAAGCTGTTGTTTCCTCAAATGTTCAGCTCATTAAGCTCTACAAAAGTCATCATAGGGTTGAAGTTGTCAGATGACCCCTTATAAGGGTTACAGCCTCTTCAAGGCGAAAAATAGTGTTTTTGGCCTATAGAATGAAAACTATTTCAGATAGAGAAAAGCTGTTGCTTGCCTAAATGTTCAGCTCATTTAGCTCTACAAAAGTCTTCATTGGGTCGAAGTTGTCAGATGACCCCTTTAAGGGGTTAAGCACCTTAAAGGCGAAAAATAGTGTCTTTTGCCTATAAATTGAAAACTATTGCAGATAGAGAAAAGTTGTTGCCTGCTTAAATGTTTTGTTCATTTAGCTCTACAAAAGTCTTCAAAGGGTCGAAGTTGTAAGATGACCCATTATAGGGGTTACATCCCCTTAAAGGCTAAAATTGTGTTTTTTAGCTTGTAGAATGAAAACCATTGCAGATAGAGAAAAGCTTTTACCTGCTTAAACATTCAGCTCATTTAGCTATACAAAGTCTTCATAGGGTTGACATCAAGACCAGTTGAGCGATTCTGGCTCCTGGGAGCCTCTTGTATTAATTGTCTTGTCAACTTGCAGCTACACAAGTACACCTTACCTGTAATGCAATAAGTCATTTGTATGTTTTATTTCTATTCGTTTACAGCCTGTGACACAATTAAGATTGTGCAGCCAGCAAAGGAAATATTAAAAGAAATTTTCGAGGTAAGTCTCAACAATGGACTCAAGAATAAGATTTCCCCTCATAAAAACAACAAAACAAAAAGACCAGTTGCATTTGTTATTAAGAGTCGAAGTAAAAATGTTTATTTGATCAACCACAGTGTACTGTAAAAATATCAAAGGACACAATAGGATAAGAAGTACAAACTGGTTCCCTAGTGTTTGCATATTTTACATCTTTTAGAATATTCCATACTAATTGTTAAATTTTGAAGTTATGAGGTTACAGTTTATGGAGCAGGTGTTGATTTTGGAAAAAATGACATTATTTTTGAATAGGTATGTTAAAAAAAAACTGGTTATCCTAGCCAATATTACAATAAAAAACAAAACAATAGCTAAAATTTTATTTATTTTGTGATTAAATTAATGGGGGCTATGGATATTTTCTTCGTCCTGCCTTTTTATTTTCTAAAAAGCTGAGCCTGAATTTTTTTTTGGCACGCTTTCATGCGCATTTTTTTTTTATTTAAAAAAAATTTAAAGCTATTTTGAAATTTTCAGCCAAAACTGAAGTCAGGTGAGCTATTGCCATCACTTGGGTCCGTTGTCTGTCCGTTAGCTGTTTTTCAAACGTCAACTCCTCAGACACCATGAGTCAAATTGCAACTAAACTTGGTCCAATTATTTATTAGCATAATTGCTACAAAATGATCGTTTGAATTTTTGATTGGTCGAAAAACATTGCCGCTATGGCTAAAAATAGAACATAGCGGTAAATTGCAGGGGTTTTTTTTTTGCAAATAACTCAAAAACGGTGACAGATATCAAAATTCTGGCAAAAAAAAATAAAGGTGTTAAGCACCTCAAGATGTATCTGCTTGTAATTTTCAAGAAAATCCACCAACCGATGTAGGAGTTAATGCCTTTTTCTGTTTTTTTTTCAAAATATTTCACTTATTTAGCCCTATATCTTAAAAACTATGAAAGATATTTCAGAAATTCAAACTACAAATGACAAAGCACATCAAGAACTACATTTCATACAATAAGGTTAATGCTGTAGGACCACTTTTAGGAGTTACTGCCCTTAAAGCGACAAAATTGTCCATTTTTCATTATCTTTTCTACTGAATTTCAAAGATAAGCTTGTCTGACACTGTGAGACCAACTGCATCTAAACTTTGCACACTTGTCCAATAGCAGCATCGCTAAAATTCTGTCGTTCGGATTTTTTGATTCGTCAAAAAAACATGACACTATGGCTACAAATAGAACATAAGAATACATTGCAGATTTTTGCTAATAACTCAAAAATGGTTACAGATTTTAAAATTGTGCAAGAATCACTAGTGATCTACCTGTCCTGAAATTGTGAAAAAGATCTGACTGCTGATGTGGGAGTTTTTGCCCTTTTTTAATTTTTTTCCAAATTTTTCGATTATTCAGCCCTATATCTTGAAAAGTTAACAAAATGTTTCAGAAATTTAAATTGCATATGGTTAAGCACAATTATATGTACAAAATACGTGTATCTTTGTATTTAAGGTGGGCGATTCAGGCTCCTGGGACCCTCTTGTTTAGTAATTCGAAGCACTGTCCTGCTTTTTTATTTCTGTTGCTTTTTTATTTCAAATTTCATCATAGACCCCCACCCCCTAGAAATCAAATGGTCTGTCCCTTATCATACCTTGTCCTTTTGGTAAGTTGAAAGTACGGTGAAATTTAACATAAAATGATGCTATAGCAATTTATGATGGGGCTCAAATATTGTAAAAATTGTATTGTATAGTATTGTTCACAGTAGATGGCATCAAACGAACAAAAACAGAAAAACGGATATGGTGGCATTTTGGCTCGCATGCGTGCCCCAAAACCTGATGTCGATGTTTTTTTAACAGACCAATAAATCTTTATTGCAATATGAGCAATTTACATATGGTTTTGACAAATTATGATGAAAAAGAAAAAAATAGAGTTTGGTTCATATATATATATATATACTCTTCGAAAAAAAGTTACGCATAGGTAGAAAATTCCCCATACGTTTAATATAAAACGAACAATTTCAAAACAATATTGCCGAGCTGTTCTGCAACCGAATTTCAAGAAAAGAAATCCAGCTTTTATTTAACATATAGGATATAGTCTACCTATGCGTAACATTTTTGAAGAGTATATATAAGTATTATATTATCCTTTACAGGGAAAGGCTCTACCAATCACATCTCTTTCTGAAACTAAAATCGTCGGTGGTTTCCAAGCTAATATTGATGACTACCCATGGCAGATCTCTTTACAATTGAGATCATCTGGAAGTTGGTATCACATCTGTGGAGGGTCCATTATAGCAAACACATGGATAGTAACAGCAGCGCATTGTGTGGATAGCCAATCGTAAGGTTTAAATTATACACAGCATGCACAACAGGACATTTAACATCATCATTGCAATTTTTAATTTTTTCATTAAGTCTTTTGATAAAGATTCCAGAACGGGCACACATGTAGTGGGATTAAACTAGTTTTTGTGCCTCTCTTTATTCATGCTCAATAAAAAAGCAAAAACAAAATATTAAAAAGGGCAATTAACATTCTAAGGTCGGTATCAAATTATCAATATTTCTTCCCAAAAGCTTTCGTTATAGATTTATTAAAACGTTCAACTCTATAAAGTATATAGCCAGTTTTTATGCCCGTTTTTAAATTATAACTATCATGATAGTAATCGGGATAGGATATTCCCTTCACTAGAAAAAAAAACCGACATGTAAAGGTTTATTTTGCAATGAGGTATTGATATCTATGTTAGATTTTAGTTAATGAATATCCTATTTTGTAGTATCAAGACTTGATTATACCTTTCAAATTAATGCTGCATTATGTATTAACATCAAATTCAACCCATTTTGTACGTGTGTATTATTGTAAACAAATACGGTTACTATTTACTAAGTACTATTGTTTGTGAATTTAAGGGGGAAAGCGTGCGTTCTAAGTTTCATTTTAACTTAACAAAATGTATTTTTTAAATGTTTCCTTGAGAAATCTATTATTACAAAAATAGGAATTCCAAGCCCGGAAACGTCTTAGATAACCTTTGAACGACTGCCGAGACGTTTCTTAGGAGTTTCTTAAGATCTTCCTTAATTAATTGCCGAGAAGCACATCAGAAAATTCAAAGGAAAGTTCGATAATAAGGCCCAAGGTGTATATATATAAGGCAATATAACTATTATAATTTATCTTTAATATTAGTACAAACAATTTACGAATTTCGGCCGGAGTGACAGAGTTAACTGACCAAAGCAGGACACTTCTCTCAGTATCAAGAGTCATAATGGTAAGTGTCCATAAGATTTCAGAAAAGTATTGGATACACAATCATTCCATCTTAAGGTTTAAAAGACAAAAACAAAATCGGTGGACAAAAAAAAATATCACAACGAAACAAACCACACAACAAATAATATACATACCAACAAAACAGCATTCAGCAACGTGAACTCAAATAGAAACGAGAGTTAACTCAGGTGCTCCGGAAGAGTAAGCAGTTCCTGCTTGCTTTAGCATACCCGTCACGTTGCCAAAGATCGATTTAGTGTTGGTCAGATCCGTCCAGAAAGGCTGACTTTACCAAACTCTATGTTAAAACAAACATGTGTGCTAATCTGAGAGATAGAAATCGCGGCACATGATGTCTTCCGTAAAATTTCTTTAGTTATGACAACAGCCTGGAAGCATGGTACCCTTGTGTTAAGAATTTCCTTAACGCCGTGAAGCTCTATCAATGAGGTTTTTATACGCCCCACCTGCTCTGGAATAATGCTGGAGTGGATGGAATGTTGCTACTCAGAAAGGGAAATAGAAAATATTGGGATGTTGAATAAGTGTACGCGACACAACCTAAATAATAAACGATTTTTTTTTAATTCACAACGGAAAGTAGACTATTGGAAAGTTGAATATCATACAGCTTTGTACAGAGCCTTCCTAATACTAATATGAGGTTCTTACATACCACTCTACACATCACGTTTGTCATACAGCTTTGTACAGAGTCTTCCTAATACTAATATGAGGTTCTTACATACCACTCTACACAACAGTACAATACATTGATTTGTGAAATTAAGTAATATCAATTAAAAAGAAAAAAAAAGACCGGACAAGTGATACTAGTCATTCAATAAAAATACGTAATACATGTGACATTTATCTGGGATGGGTGAACCTAAGGAAACTTGCAATTTTTCGTACATACTTCTATATAAAGATGTGTTACATATTTTCCTGCAACTTACGTATCTCCCCTGAAAGAAAACTTTCAGAAAAACCTTATTTTTATTATATTAATGTTACATATAAAATAAAGATCTAACATTTGGATCTCTTGTGTTATGTTCAGTCACTTTAATGCAAATTCAAACCAAAGATGTGGAAGATTTCCGAAAAAAAGAATGCTCAGTTTTATACTACCGAACAATTTAAAGAACCCTTCAAGAAACAGAGGGTATTTCACTTTTTCAATTAGAACTGCTGAGTAAAAGACGTCTGTGTTTACCATAACTCTTTACCGTTTGGGTATTTTAGAGAAAATATTGCTTCAAAATGCTTTTACCTGTATAAATTCCTATGAAAAGGACAATTTGAGGAAATGTTAGACAACAGTATAATCCTAATTTAAAAATTCTTCTATATATTATCCTCCTCTATGTAAGAAAATCTTATACCGTTCCAGCGGTAAAAAATAGCAGTAAAACCCCACGAAAAGGCAAAATAATAAAAACGTTATAAAAAGGACATATATCTGAGAGGGTGATAGAGTAGATTGATACCCGTAGAAAAGCATTGTCAACTGAGGCACAGGCCTGAATCATCTAACTACTTATACGCATGGATTTTCAAATATTTTTATTTATTTCTATAAACTGAAATAAAATGTTGCTCTATGAAATAACTTTAGAAAAACACTTTTATCTGTTAGAAGATACATTAGTGTTTGTTGAAATACATGTAATAACATTGTTCGAAATATTGTTGAATCTTAATACTATCAATTTTACAATTAAGAATGTCAAATTGAGACTGTGCACGAGTACGTACAGCGCACGACAGGGTGAAAGATAAAAAAAATAATCTCCCACGAGGGTGAAAGATAATAAAATTATCATTTCCCTTTTTGAAGTTTTTTATATGATAGATTGAATTGTTCAATTAAAATTTGTTAGGAAAAATTCGTATGAAGTTTGATAAATATATATGTTCGAATTAACAGCACACTGCTAGCCATGCGTGTTTACTGATTGCAAATTAGATTCATTTTTTATTAATTTATCCTTCTGTCATTTAGCAGGTTAAATTCTTTTTCCTTAGAACAATATAGCTAGGGACTCATGCAAAAGCAAGTGAGTGAGTGAGTGAGTGAGTTGGTGTTTTACGCCCGTGCAACGCTATATAGGTTATTTACAGGCGATGAACGTGAAAAGGATGATAAAATGAACATGAAATGATAATGACAAATGAAATATGGGGTGGAGTGGGAAACAAAGGACCGGTAAATTTTGAAGAACCACAGGAAAAGGGAAGAAGTGGGTAGGGTCGGAAAATTTAGCCTATGCGGTGCACTACTTGGCGGTCCACAAAGGGGTCTTTTACGTGCATGAAGCGTGTCAATCTCTACACACGTCGGCCCACTATGCAAAAGAAATGAATAAATAAGAAAAAAACCTTTTGTATGATCATTTACATAACAATATTTCATTAACATTAAGAATACAATTACGCAAAACAATCATATCAAAAGTAATTTTACTGAAATTCGTAGTTTTAATAAGAAAATATATAATTTATTAGTATTAATTTCCTATGCTATACCACTCTAGATCTAAAAACGGCACCAGAGACTGAAAACGCGATGTCCATTTTTCTACGTTTTGTTTTTCACGTCCACATTTTAGACAACACTACCGCGACGTCCTCAATATTGATTTTGCCTCGAAATATCGCCAACTTTAAAAGAATGCTGGAAGTTTATTTCATAAGCTAAAATTATGCAGTTTATATCAAGTGAAAGCTGATTTTCTCCTCTAGATTTTGGTCGAATTACTTTTTCCTATTTCAATTCTAGAAAAAAACTATTTGCCGTCAAGTAAAAACATCAGGAAAAAATGCAATTTACTTCCGCGAAAGAAATCGAAAGTGAAAAACAATTGTTTACAGTTTTTTATCGGTAAAAATATAAAATTCTAACACATTAAGATAGCAAATTTTATTACTTTTTTAAACATAATTTTCTTTTTTCTCTAGATGACAAAATAATCCTACCGCTGATGATTTTGTCTCGGGCACCGACTTTTTAAAGCAGACAAAATTTGCGTCACTTTTTTATGGTCTACACACTTTAGTTTTTATAATATAAATCATTGATTATTATATATTTTCAAATTAAAATTTATATTTTTGTTAACTAGAGAACATTTGCTTTATTGTCGTTTATAACACTTAATATTCTAATATAGGCTATGATATATACAAACTTTTCTTAAAATAATTTGTTTTCATTATTAGCATTCTGGTTACTCATCCGCTGGAGCAGGGTACCCCAATGATATAGCTTTGCTAGAACTCAGCGGGGCCTTATCGTATTCAAGCAGAATCCAACCAATACAAGTCCCTAGTAATTCTCTAACATTTTCCAATATGAAGTGTGACTTATCTGGATGGGGAAGATTATCGGGAAGTAAGTTTTTTAAGCCCCTGTCACACATACGGCCTTCCCACACTGTCTACGATTTCTATGGTTTTATGGTCTTAATGATCGCAGAGGAATCTTTGTAATTTTGTAAAATCGTACACATCATCATAGCAACCAGATCCAGAATACGATAGCTCATCGGGAATTCATTTTAAATTTTTAAATCTACTAGAACCATTCGCTGACCACTTGGCCAGCTAGGCTATTCAAAATTAAAGCTTTTGCTAACTAATGACACTTCCTCAATAAGTGCATCTTTGCTTCTTTCGTAAAGTTTCGTTTGTTCGTATCTTGTTAAGAAACTCTGTTATAACATATTTTTCAGCTGGCTCAAGCCCTATAGATTTACGAGCAGTCAACATGGGTACAATTGCCAATACCCAATGCAGTACCATGTGGAGTGCTGTAAACGGAGCTGCCATCTTCAACACTCACATATGTGTCCATGAATCAGGGAAATCTGCATGCAGTGTAATTATATTTTATCTCTCTTACAGCTTTGAAATACTGGGAGACATCATTGGCCATGTTCGTAAAGTTACATGCACTTTAAGGGAGTTTGTGCCAACATCTCAAAGTAAATACAAATGAATAATTTTGCATTTGTTTTTAAAGAATAGGACAAATAATCAAAATAAATAAAAATAAATTGTAGGTTCATGTTCTCGTTTAATGTTATAAGCGCTTATGCTTTTGGCGGGAAAAGTGGTTTCTCCAGATTTTTTATTACTTTTTGAATTGCCACTGAAATGTATGACAGAGTGAATAAAAAAAAATAAAAATTGTCAGCATTATATTTAGCGTACCTATTTTTGAATAATAAAATAAAAATAGGGGGTTTATGGGCAAACATTTCAAACATAAGGATCTCCAAAATTTGACTAAAATTGCAAACCTCCCTAAAATGAAATATAGAGTTTAAATGCAGTCTGTTAGTACAAACGTGAACTGTAGGGTGTGCATTTGATAATATAAATCGATAATATTTGAAAATGTCTATGATATACAAAGTCGTTATTTAAAGCACAATAGTTTTATAAGGCGTTTTAATTGAAATATAAAACATAAATTCCCGGTCAATTGCTGTTTTCTGTGTGAGATGAGTTCATGTGCAGCACTCAAGCATTGTTCCAGTAAGAAATGAAAACCAACCGTACTGAGATTAATGGTTGACGTCGGTCAATAAAATGAAATGCTATTTCTCTTTAATAAGTTGTTCGGAATGGAGCTATCTAAGTTTCCGTCTTTAAAAATCTAACTCTTGCGGAAAGAATGTGTTCTTTGAAAACGGCATTGATCTTTCACGCATGATAGTATTGCGGGATCATTTGGTTAGTTCAGCTACGCTCTTTTCTCAAAACTTTCAAAATTCTATCACTCGTCGAAGATCAGTCGGTCTTTTCCAAGAACTATATATACTCTTCAAAAAAAGTTACGCATAGATAGAAAATTCCCCGTAGGTTTAATGCAAATCGAAACAATTTCAAAACATTATTGCCGAGCTGTTCTACAACCGATTTTTACGAAATAAAATCCAGTAAAAATAAAATAAAATAGAAATTGTTTGTTTAATTTTGAGTAAAATCGTTACATCGCTGCTTTTTAAGATATTGCAAGTGGAACTCAAGTGTATATTTTACGATTCAATTTCCCGTTTAAATCAATGCAAAATGTTCCGTGAAAAACATTAGTCGTGTTCTACTCCAAATTTCTTAAAAACCATTGAAGTTAGGATTTTGGTCTTAATTTATCAAACGATCTTCATTATGTTTTCTTTTTACTGGATTTTATTTCGTGAAAATCGGTTGAAGAACAGCTTGGCAATAATGTTTTGAAATTGTTTCGATTTGCATTAAACCTACGGGGAATTTTCTATCTATGCGTAACTTTTTTTGCAGAGTATATAAGAACCTATAAATCTGTAGATGAAATAAACAACATGCGATACAGATAAAGCAAAAATTACCACTGCCATAAACGAGTCTTACAAGCTGGGGTGAAATGACCAGAACTGAAGTTAGGCTCTATGATACTACGTCACATGTACAATAAATAGTAAAAAACAAAAACGACCATACAATACTACTACATTACACGAGGCACTCACATGGTCAAGTAGACATGTTTCCTGAAGGCTATTAGGGTCAACTTCTAATCCTCGTTTGGTTAAAAAACAACTAAAATATCATGAAAATGAATTTGATAAAAATCTGCATATCATTAAGATTAATCTGTTAACAATGAAAAAGTTAACTTTCGACCTAACCATACTGTTAGAGTTACCCTATCTGTAAACGTCTAAAAAATCAACTTCCGACATGACCATGATGACGGGATCACCCTACGGAAGCACAGTTAACAAATCATGTATTTATTATTTTTTAGGGTGACAGTGGTGGTCCGATGACATGTGTTGTCAGCGGTACTCCATATCTTGCTGGAGCTACGTCATGGGGAATAAGCACTTGTTCAGGGTCTTACCCGAGCGTGTATGTTCGGGTGTCAGAATTTAGGTCGTGGATTCAAACTTACGTTTCAGGCATATAATCTTATGCTTTTCGTGCAAACAATAGTAAATAAAGATGCTTATAAAAGTGAAATTTTCTGTTGTTGAAAACTAAGACGTACCGGTAAAAGTAGAAACACAAAAAAAAAACAATGAGACTTCGAAAATCAGAAGTGAACTGGTCAACACATCTGTTTTTTTGCAACACAGCTGCAATGTTGTAAAATGATCCGTGAATGAGAAAATAATCCTGTATAACAAACCAAAATATGTGTTCATCGGTCGTAGATCGAATCTCAGCATATGTCTAAGTGTAGAACAACCTTAAGGAAGCAACCATTTTATTTTTAAGGGGGAGCTATGTTCATCCTCTGCCTTTTTTATTTTCGAAAAAAGCTAAGCCTTTTCCGCGCATTGTTTAAGCTTCTATATTTTTTTCTGTCAGAAAAACCATTCTTCCTTTTTTTTAATTTAATGCACTGTTCTGTATCTTTTTTCTGGATATTTGTCATCCTGCCTACGTATTTCAAATTTCACCATAGTTTCTGTCATAAAAGTCAAATAGTCGCTACCGAAAGAGAAATTTTTGTTTATAACAAGAGGCTCCCAGGAGCCTGAATCGCTCACCTGGTTTCAATGACTTAATGTAACAATATTTCACTTTTCCCACCATCCATAATGACAATGAAACCATTGGAAAACTCTCTTCAGCTAAGCATTTAAGCAAGCAAATAGGTGGCACAATTTTCTATGAAACACAATCTTAATATCACGTACAATATTTAACGGGCTATAACTCTTATAAGGGTCAATGATAATTTAGGCCTAAAGAACAATTATGTAGATCTCAATTAGCTGAACATTTAAGCAAGCAAAACATTTTCTCTATCTTCTAAAGTTTACAATCTATAAGGCTAAAACAATTATTTTTGGCGTTTAAGGGGCCGTAAATCCTATAAAGGGTCATCTGACAATTTCTACATAATCGAAAATTGTTTAGAGCCTAGTAAGCCGAACAATATGCAACTAAAATTACTTCAATATCTTATATAGCTCTTGAGATATAAGACAAAATCAGCACAAAAAGCAGAAAAAATAAGAAAAAAGGGGCAATAACTCCCGCATGGTTTGTTGAAATTTCTTTCAAATGTCTGTAAAGGTGGATCTTGACGTCCTGATCACTTTGACCCATTGCCAGAATTTTGATATCTGTCACCATTTTTTGAGTTATTTGCAAAAAAAACTGCTGTTTTACTTTCTGTTCTATTTTTAACAACAGCGGCCATGTTTTTTGTTTGATCAATTTAAAATGACTGTCTTTTGTAGCCAACATGTCATATATCATTCCTAACAAGTTTCAGTCAAATTGGTATAGTAGTTTCAGAGAAGAAGAATTTTAAGATTGTTTACAGACAACCATTATTTTTTGGTGTTTAAGGGACCATAACTCCTATAAAGGTTCATCTGACAATTTTAACATATAGACATTTTGTAGAGCTTAATCAGCTGAACAATTTGCAATTAAATTACTGCAATATCTCATATAGTTATTGAGATCCAAGACAAAATAAGTGCAAAAAGCAGAAAAAATCAGAAAAAAGGCAATAACTCCATCATGGTTTGTTAGAATTTCTTAAAAATTTCTGAGTAGGTAGATCTTGACGTGCTGATCATTTTTTTTTGCCAGACTTTTGATATTTGTCACCGTTTTTTGAGTTATTTGCAAAAAACTGCTGTTTTACCCCCTGTTCCATTTTAAGCAATGACGGCCATGTTTTTTTTAATCAATTTAAAATGAATATCGTTTGTAGCCAACATGTCATATATCATTTCTACCAAGTTTCAGTCTAATTGGTTCAGTAGTTTCAGAGAAGAAGATTTTTGAAATTGTTTACAGACGACGACGATGGACTGCGACGGACAACGACGGACGCATAGTGATGGCATAAGTCTAAAACCATTTCATACGACAGAAAATGTCAAGATAATGTTTTATTTATTTTAGAAAAAAAAGAACAATTGATACAAAAACGATGTATTCTATTATTCTACAAACTTTACAAAAGAAGCAGAGGTACCCGAATGTCAAAAGTCCGAAAGGGCAGAGACAAAACCAGTAAACACCAACAAGAACGGGAAAAAGAACAGACAACATGTAAAACATGGAAACACAAAATAACTGAATATCCATTAACAACGCGAACTCGAGTAGAAGCAAGAGTGAACTCAGGTGCTCCGGAAGAGTAAGCAGTTCCTGCTTGCTATAGCACACCCGTCGCGTTGCCAATAGTCTATTCAGCGTGTCAAATTCGATAAAGGAAAACGAAACAACACCCTATGACAAACCAACATCTGCACTCATCTGAGAGATCGAAATCCCATATTATATATAAGTGCATGATGTCTTCCGTAAAATTTCTTGAGTGAAGACAGCAACCGAGGAGCAACATAACCCTGTATGAGCAATTTTTGCGTCAGACGTGTCGCTCTGCTAAGGAAGTCGATGTAAGTCCCGGACGCTCTGGAGTAACGAATCAATTGAGATACGTAAACTCCATAAGCTGGAGCTGACGGAATGTTGCTACAAAAGGTCATATTCATGAACTTTTATTCCTACTTAAGAGAATGCACTCTTTTGTTTTGTTTATAATCTATACTGGTTTATTTTGTATAATCAAAACAAACATCGAGGTTATAGTGCGTGAGGAAATTGACATAACCACACAGGGGTTTTACGAATTAGGTTAAGAAAAAATCGGTAAACATTAAAAAATCAGCACAAAAATAAACCACATAAAGCAAAAAAAAAACCAGAAACAATACACACATACACATGACATATACACAAATAACAACTTAAACACAACATAAATGAACTAAGCTAAATGCATTAGGTAAAAAATGTCATCATATAACAAATTTAGGATTGATGACCCCGTTTTGTATCGCTTTGCAAAAGCAAGACTTTTTTAACTTGTTATTTTGTTGAAATTTAAACGTTATTTGCTTGCTTTTATATGGAGCTAAATTAGCAGATTATAATTTAATCAATGATGACAGATGAGCAATTCAGACTTCTGAGATCCTCATCTTTGAATTAAAATATATATATATGTCACAGTTAAATGTCTTTATTGTCAAAATGAGTAATTATATGTAAAGCATTGTCATTTTTTAGGGGTCTCTAATGCTAGGTCAGTTATAACCCCAAAACTCTGAAACATTTGATTTTATTAGCATAACTCCTGATTATTAGTAAAAGGGTTGATTGATTAATTAGTGTTTGTTTGTTGTCCTGCCGGCAATTGTTTTTGATCCAACATTATGACAAAAACATATAAAACCACGTCAAAGCACCGCGCAGACAAAAAAATCATCACAACAAAACAAACCACATAACAACATAAAACACACACACACATAACAACAAAACCGCATTCAGCATTCAGAACTCAAGTCGAAACGAGAGTGAACCTAGGTGCCCCGGAAGAGTAAGCAGTTCCTGCTTGCTATAGCACACCCGTCACGTTGCAAAAGATCGATTTAGTGTTGGTCAAATCCGGAAAAGATGACATTACAAAACTCTATGTCAAACCAACATCTGTGCTCATCTGAGAGATAGAAATCCCGTATTTGTACACAAACACATGATGTCGTCCGTAAATTTTCTTGAGTGATGACAACAACCTGGGAGCAACGTACCCCTGTGTTAACAATTTGCTTGTCAGTCGTGTAGCTGTATCAAGGAAGTCGTTGTATTCCCCACATGCTCTGGAATAACAAATCAATTGTGATACGTAAACTCCATATGCTGGAGCGGACGGAATGTTGCTACACAGAAAGGAAAAGTTAACTATTAGAAAGTTGAAGTCATCACTTAAAGACACAGAAAGAAGCAAAGGTGTACCAAAGGAGTAATCAGTATCATAAAACCGTAAAGACAAAGACAAAACCGGCAGACAAAAATCATCACAACAAAACAAACCACATAACAACATAAAACACAAACACACATAACAACAAAACCGCATTCAGCAACGCGAACTCAAGTCGAAACGAGAGTGAACTCAGGTGCTCCGGAAGAGTAAGCAGTTCCTGCTTGCTATAGCACACCCGTCACGTTGCCAAAGATCGATAAAGTGTTTGTCAAATCCGGAAAGGATGACATTACAAAACTCTATGTCAAACCAACATCTTTGCTCATCTGAGAGATAGAAATCCTGTATTTGTATACAAGCACATGATGTCGTCCGTAAAATTTCTTGAGTTATGACAACAACCTGGGAGCAACGTACCCCTGTGTTAACAATTTGCTTGTCAGCCGTGTGGCTCTATCAAGGAAGTCGTTGTACTCCCCACATGCTCTGGAATAGCGAATCAATTGTGATACGTAAACTCCATATGCTGGAGCGGACGGAATGTTTGTACACAGAAAGGGAAAGTTAACTATTGGAAAGTTGAAGTCATCACGTTTGTCATAGAGCTTTGTACAAAGCCTTCTTTGTGTGTCAATTTCGAGAAATAGATCCAGATATGAAGCGGACCTCCTAGAATCTGTAGTGTCCTTTATCTCAAGTTCCTTCGGATATATGAGATGTAAATAGTCACCAAATCGAGGATTGTTTAGTGAAAGGACATCATCAATATAACGAAATGTGAGATTGAAGGATAAAGCAAGTTTGTGGTCCTTTTTGTCTAGAAGTGATTGTAAGAAGTCCGCTTCATATGATTGAAGAAATAAACCTATCAATTTCGTAATTTTTTCACATTGAATAAAAAGAACAGTACATATTCTAAAATTTATCTTTACCGAAATGAAAACTCAATTTTTTGCAGCTTAATATAAAATTGTCTTATTATAATTCTTCGCGTTGTCCAGCATAAATATTTACTTTTGGTAAACCGTTATTCACATGACCTTTACTGTGTACTGGTAAATTGTGAAACAAAATGAAACCAATACGAGACTATTTTCGTTTCCTTTTTTATCGATTTTGTTTTCGTTCCGTTCCGTTTTGGTTTATTTTGTTCCTCGGTTTACCCTCACGCAAGTGTTTAAATTTTATAATTGGTTTGTCCTCTTTTTTGACACTGCGTATTTATGCAGTTTTCTGTCGAAAAGAATACTTTCTGGGTTTTTTTAAAAACTAACAGTGTCTTCAAAATTTTTACACTGTATTCTTCAAATAGTGTGAATTCCATTACTTTTTTGAAATTGCGAAACGATAGGTTCTATGTCTTTAACTAGCCCAAAACAAATCAATTAGAATTACAAGCAATATCAATTTTAAAGTTATGATATATGTGCAAAAATATGCTTAGTGATTGACACCACATCTACCATTGTACGCTATGTCTACAATAATTTTATCGAAATTTAACATATTATTATTATTAATATAACTTTTTGAGACGGACGGTCATTGTTCTGTAAATTAAAGAGTTATGTGTTAATTCATACATAAATTAATTATGCATTATGTTCACCCTGTTCGAAATTTTAAAGAAACCCAAATTCTGCTTTGTAATACAATTCATCGCAGATAGATAAGAGATGTTACATCATGCATTAGAAAAGTGCTCTGTCGATTATTCGCCGACAGATAATTGCTTATAATCTTGTAGTCTTCATATTATACATTATACACGAAATATAAGTGCCAAGAGGCTCCCACCAGGATCCCAAATCGTTCACATGGTCCTTAAGCCATAAGGGTATTTTCTATGATCTTACACCCCTTTTAATACACTTATGTAGGGCTTAAAATGTTACAGATTTACCCCTTCGGTACACCTTTGCATCTTTAGGCAAGCAATGGCTTTTCTCTATAGTTTTCATCCTGTAGCGCGAAAAGGGTCGTCTGACAACCTCGGCTAATAGTAAAAATCTTTTGTAGAGATTAATGAGCTATAGTTTAAGCAAGAAAAGCGGCTTTTCTCTATCTGCAACAGATTCCATTCAACGAGAAAAAACATGAAAAACGCATTTTTTTATCTTTAAATGGTCATACCTCTACAAGGGGTAAACTAAGAACTTAAACCAAATGGAGACTAAAGAAGAATTTTTAATTGAGAGCGTAATTTAACTTCAAGTTCGCCTATCTCTAGATCTTATAAAAGCTGAGATATTTTCAGCGATTTAATTGCAGTCATATGTTTTAACGAGGATAGTTTGTTATCAACATGATTATATATCCTTCCTGTAAAGGTTCAGCCAAACTGATTCTTTCAGAAAAATTTTTTCGAAACTTCTTACAGACGACGGAAGAAAACAGAACTTATCCAACCTATTGTAGAAATTACATCTTATCCTACCTTTCGCTTATTTACTGAAGCATTTGTTTTTAATCAAGTTTGCGTATTTTAGAATGATATTAAAAAAAACGGTACGCCACGCTGCTGGTGGACCAGAGGTCCCCGAGAATAATCACAAGCTTTGTCGTCAAACCTGTCTGACACGAATTTACCAATTATATTTAATACTATTTTGTTGTTGAGATTTCCGTTTGTTAAATTCAAATTTGTTTAAAACAACAGAATTTTCCCTTGTACTGAACATGGTCGATATCGTCGGTGCTGCATTTGGCTTCCCTGTTAGAACTTTTTTGGTTTTGAGTACTCGTTGTTAATTATTTTTGGGTTTTGACCTTCTAATGTTTTGATTCAAAGGCTGCTGATGAGGCCAGTCCTTGAAATATGAATATACAGCATAACCAAAATACCCGTTTTATACCCGTTTTGGTGTGTGTATTTTTTTATTTTACACAGCTAAAGCCTATTTCATCATGTGTGTTAAAAATACTGAATGTAGTTTTTGAATGTTACTGATAATATCGCATTAAAAAGTTGTGAAAATCACCAAGGGGGATGGGGGTATCTTACTTAGGTTCAGTAGTACAGGGACGTGCGGCAGCAGGTCTGAAAATGGTAACCGTATGAATACTAATACTCTCTGGATTTTGATACCCAAATATTTTCGTGTGGCAAGGTAGTGTATAAAGTTGAAAAATCGAACGTTTTCAAAGAGTGAACCTCAGAAAATGATCTAGATTTAAAATAATCTAACAAATCTTTTGAGTTTTTCAATATCCACATATGGTCAATTCCACTACGATTATAAATAGTGTCGCAGTATGCTTGTTGACCTTCTTTGACAGCAGACAAGAATTTAGTTAAATGAACGGACAGCTCTGTAGTTGTACATGATGAAGATCCAGCTATATACCTTTCTTTGTACGGATTTTTGTGAAGTTTAGGTATCCAGTACAAATAACAAGAACAGATTCTAGACCCATCCGACCGTTGAGTGAAACAAAAAATCTTATTTGGCTCGTTTTACAAAAAGTAGATAAGTGACAGATCAATGTAGCGACAAAAGGCACCGTCATAGCAAACCAAAAATTGGATACTAGAAACAAGTGTTACGATATTAATTATAAGCGATGGTGTTTTTGAAGTAATTGTATTTATTTGCATTCTTGCATAAAATGCAATGAAAATCATTCAGCTTCAACTTGCACTAAGTTTTCCAAACCTCATGGTATTCAATATAACAGCAATCGCAAGGCTGTACAAAAATTTGCACAACCAAGTATGCCTGGATATTATAAGCTTAACGCTAAACCATCCCTTTTTAATGTTCCACAATTAAAATAGTAAAAATTTTAATTTTTCAGAACATGACAGATTTGATGTTTGGAAAATGGGTTGCTCTCCTATTAGACATTTTCACTATAAACCGAAACCGAATCCGAAACCGAAATCGAAACCGAAACCAAAAAGTATGGAAAGAAAATACTGTGTCATTTTCATCATTTGTTCCTTTGTGAACAGTTTCTTTGAGGTAAAGTGATTTTTTTTATTGAGCTAAGGCATTACGGTGTGTGGCTTTGTTATTATGGTATATGTACGGGAAATAACACAAAGATGAAATCAATAAGAGCAAATGAGTATAACACTAAAATCAGGTATCAGAAGAACAAAAAGGCAAACTGAAGTCGTATATGGTGATTTTTGTCATTTCCTTTGTCAATGTAATCTTATTTGTTCGGTATCAAATTCATTTCTACAAAGTCTAATCCGACTTTCATGACTTAGATACATAACGTATTTTTGGACTTTGATTAAATAGGGAAATACTTTTTACTACTGTTGTCGATAAAATTTATTTTCACGTCGTTCCAAGTCTTGTGTTTTATTTCCTACTAATGTGCATTGCATCTCGTATTGAATGCCTTTTGTAATTGCCAAGGATCAGAAAGGCCCTTTGACAGTGCTTTGTAGAACACCTGTGACGTACGGTTCTCTTTCACTTAAGATAGATCCTCCAAGTTCAGTAGTTTTATTATAACCTGTTTTAAACCCTCTTAAGTAATCTGATGATGAATTAGGAACACTTTTTATCTCTCAATCATAAATATCTTGCATCTCGACAAACATCTGATAATAAATGGCAAAAATTGAGAGGGCCATGGTCGAAATAAGAAAATGCTGCAAGAGGCAATGACTGCCTGACAAGAAAATTGAGGCTATCTAAACGATGCATTGACGTATAAAATTGAAGCAAAAAGGTTATAAAAAGTCTACCGAACTGAAAAAGAAAAGAATATAAGATGTCGGAGATGAAAGATAAAACAAGACAAAGTCTGGACTTGATGCAGATGGTTTGGTTAAAGTCAGATTTTTTTGTGCGCCAAACTTTCCTTTTCCATTGCAACCTAAAGTCCCGGTAGTAGCATAAACACACAACTGCCGTTATATACAAAATTTAGAACAACAAACAGCCAAAACCGAATTACAACGACCACGAATCATTTCATCTGAGATTATTTTGTTTTTTTTCTTCCGTTGACGGATATCAAAATAAAAGCTTTTTGAAACCATCACATAAAATTCAAGCAGCTGCAAGAAGATACTTTAATTATCAATCAGAATAGTTTTATAAGTAACTGCTAATACTGTAACACCAACATAAGATCGCAATCAAACTTCTAATACTCGTCGCATAACATGTGCACAAATTAATTCTTCTTGTAAAGGAGTAACGTTTAAGATTTTTTTAACAAATAAATCAAAGTTTATCAAACAATGTTTTCTGAACAGTCGATTTCAGTTTCGGTTTCGATTTTGGTATCGGTTTCGGTTCGGCTTATAGTGAAAATGTCTATTAATGTTAATGTGTTAAGAAATGCCCTTCTTAACTATCCGAAAAAGGATGTAGCGAAAAATGTGTCTGAAAAGTTTGCTTATGGTTTTAAGCTTCAGTATCATGGTCCAAGATTGCCTATTGAATAAAAAATCCTTAAATCTGTAATTTTGAATCCCCAAATTGCTTTCGAAAAAGTTGAAAATGAAATTAAATTAGGAAGAATAGCGGGTCCCTTTTCTGAGAGATCTATTTTTAATTTGAGGTGCTCACCTATAGGTATTGTCCCTAAAAAGACTTCAGGCTGGAGATTAATTATGCACTTGTCATATCCTAAATTAGGCAGTGTCAATGATTCTATTGATGAGAAATTTACTAAAGTTCAGTATTCTTCATTTGATAATGCAGTTTATATTGATTTATTGCTAAAAAAGATATCAAATCAGCATTTAGATTATTACCAAAATATCCTGGCGATTTTGGCCTTTTAGGTTTTAAAATAGGATCAGATTATTATATAAATAAATGTTTACCTATGGTTTGTTCTATTTCCTGTTCAACCTTTCAGCAGTTCTCAACATTTTTACATTGGCTTGTTACCCAAGAAAGTGGTAATGGAAACTTAAACCATTATTTGGACGATTTCTTTTTTTCCGGTGAAGCAAATACTTGTAATTGCAAAAAATTAATGGAAACTTTTGATTTGGTATGCAAGCGATTAAATGTGTCAATAGCCCATGAAAAGACTGAAGGTCCATATACAGTCATGGAGTATTTAGATTTAATTTTGGATACAATTGAATTGTTTACAAGAATACCTGATAATAAGGTCAAAGAATTACTTAAAAATATCAACATTGTTTTATTTTCAAAGAGAGTGGCCCTTAAGCAGTTACAATCACTGTGTGGCAGTTTGGCCTTTTGCACCAGAACTCTTCCAGCTGGAAGAGCATTTAGTAGGAGCTTGTACATGGCTGCATCAAAAGCTTCAAAACCTTATCATTTTATCAGAGTAACACGAACCATGTTTGATGATCTAATGGTCTGGAAACAATTTTTAAAAATTTCAATGGCGTTTCGTATATTTTGGAAAAGAATTGGATTTCAAATGTCGACTTACATTTATATACTGATAGTGCTGGTAAGGGAAGCTCAGTTGATTCAAGTAAAAATGGTTGTGGTGTATTTTGTATGGGTAGTTGGTGCTATTTCCCTTGGCATTGTGATTCGGATAGCTCAGAATTAATGCAAGATATGACATTTGTGGAAATAATACCAATTGCTTTAGCAGTCTGATTGTGGCACAAAAATTCTGCAGAAAGAAAATTCTGTTCCATATTGATAATATGGCGGTAGTTCCGTGTTAAATGGAATGACTACAAAATCAGAAAGGGTACTTAAGGTACTACGATTTATAGTGTATAACTCGCTCATTGGGAATTTTTATTTAAAAGCGGTTTTTATATTAGCTCTTCATGTAATTAAATATCTGATGCTATATCTCTTTCAGAGATTCAGGGAGTTGGAAACAACAGTAGATGCCTTGCCCACAATGTTTCCATTCGAGTTTTGGGAATTCTTGAGACAGAATACTTTCGTTTTATAGAACATTCTATTTCAAAAAACACTTGGAAAGTTTATGAGTCGGCTTGTTATGCCTTTGAAAAGTTTAGAGTTCCTTTTAATTTGCAATCCATATGACCAGTTCCTATGTTCGGACTAGAAAAAAATGAAATATAAAGTAGCTACTGCTAAATCGTACATTTCTGGATTGAGCTTTAGGATGAAAATAATGGGAACTAACGATACAACTAAATCATTTATCGTTTCAAAAATGTTATTTGGTATGAAAAAAAATCAATTATAAGAGAATCGATGCAAGAAAACCAAGTACGTTTGAAATTTTACAAAAAAATATTTCAGTTTTGCGTATTGTTTGTACTTCTTCATTTGAAGCCAAACTTTTTGCTGCTTCTTTTACTTTGGCTTTTTTTTAAGAGTTGGAGAATTCGCTTTATCTCCAAATTCTCAGCACCATATGTTACAAATTAAAGATGTTAATTTAGAACAAAAAGGATTTTTTTAACCTTGAGATTGCAATCTTCAAAAACAGATCAACTTCAAATTCAACTCAGTTTGTAATTTATCCCAACAGTTGTCAGCTTATTTGTCCAGTTAAAAACATGGCTTATGACCTAAATGAAAGACCGAAAGTCAATGGAGCGTTGTTTTGTCATCTAGATCATAAATTATTAACAAGGTCGCACGTCGCTTCAGTTTTAAAATCTTCTATAAAGTTTATTTATTTGAATCCTGACGACTTTCCGAATAGGTGCTGCTACATCTTTTGCAATTCAAGGCAAATCCGATTATGAAATAAAAAAAACTAGGACGATGGAAATCGAAGGCATTCAATAAATATATAAGGGTTTAATACTTGGGCAAATTTGAATTTCAGGGTGGTTCACAAGAGACATATGGATTATTGGGTCTTCCAATATTGCAAGGGCTGAAATGCCCATCATATCTAGGCCGACTGGTAAAAATCTTGGTCTTGACAAGAATACAATTTGGGAAGGAATTCCAGGGATGACAATTTCATCACTAGTTCCTTGGGAATGATAAGGGATCACTTTTTGCCATATGCCCTTGTTTTTCATTGTGGGGCCAACGACATAGGCCTTCATTCTACAAGAGAAGTATTAGTTCACCTGATATTTGTCACATACATATTAAGTAAAATGCGTCCGACATCTGAGATTATTTACTCTCAGATGTTGCCACGTAGCCGATGGAGATATCACTCAACTGATATAATGAATAGAGCTCGTAAGAGAATAAACAGGGGTATGAGGACGTACTATTATAAAGGCAATGCCCAAATTATTAAACACACGGATCTTCAGGATGGTCATCCAGCGCTTTACGCAAAGGATGGTGTTCATCTTTCTTTTCTTGGAAATGACATTTTTATCAACGCTATACAGACTTGTCTTGAACAATTATTGTTACCTGTGCTTTGTTAATTTGTCTCAATTATGCTTTGAATATTTATAATTTGATTTCATTTGCATTTTAATTATAATTTACTGCTTCAATTTGTTTATTTTTGCTTGCTTTAACTTTGAATTTTTGGCTTTGTTTTTTGGCTAATTTTTGTCTGATAAATTAATGACGGATTAGCATGAAGGTTTATGCTAATATGGCGGCAAATATCTTTGAAAGCTGATCTGTGTTGGATTATCTTAGCAGAACATTAACTGACTGTATATCTGCTACATTGATTGGTTATCCTTCAATGTTATTTTGTCAACAAAATTTTATGTTCATCAATTTGATGCATATGCTTTGATTATAGCTATGACAAATAATCAGCAAAAATACTTATATTTTGTTGTTATTATTTATTTTCTAACACAAGCATAGTTATGATTACACGTCAGTACATAAGGTCATCACAAGCTTATCTTGATTGTGGGCATCATTTATCACTTGTCGTAAAAAATCTTTCAAAATTCTTACATATTGGTATATTGGTAGACATTTACAAGTCATGTGAAATAATTAAATTCAATAATCAATTATAAATTGATTTATTTTATTGAATTTAAATTCCACTTTTTACATGATGCCCACTTTAAAGCCAACTCATATCTACATTTTATATATTGCCTTCGTTTGTAAAGACTTCAGATCGTGCAGGTTTTTGGTGCGAAATTTATTGCATAAAGCATGCCAGTTTATAGCATGTTGCTCACACAAACAAATTGTGTTGAGAACATAGGATCACCCAATCCCAAATTTGTGTTCTTTTGCTGTGTTTTTTGTTTATATTTTTAGATCATGTTAATCGTCATAGCTTCAATTGTTTGATATTTGTGGATCGTCCATATTGAGATGCTGCAACGAATAAATATCTGTGTTGGCGTATCCTTACAGAACTGGACTTTTTCGATTTCGTATTGGCGGAATTTATCTTTGAAAGTTTATTTGTGTTGGATTATCCTAGCAGAACATTAACTGACTGAATATTTGCTACATTGATTAGTTATCCTTCAATGTTATTTTGTCAAAATTTTATGTTGACCAATTTGATGGATGTGCTTTGATTATAGCTATGACAAATAATTAGCCAAAAAACTTATATTTTGTTGTTATTGTTTGTTTTCTAACACAAGCATAATTATGATTACACGTCAGTACATAAGGTTATCACTAGCTTATCTTGATTGTGGGCATCATTTATCACTTGTCGTAAAAAAATCTTTCAAAATTCTTACATATTGGTATTGGTGGACATTTACAAGTCATATGAAATAATTTCATGAAAGAAAAATTTATCATGAGCAATGAAAGGAAGCTTCACTTTGTGCATGTTTTTTAATGTTTTTTTTTTAATTTAAATCAAAGTTTTAAAATCAGAAATGGTCAAATAGGAAGTAAATGATAGTCAGACCTGAAATCGGTTACATTCCAATGTTAACAAAAAGTAAAGAAAAAAAATTACTAGTATTGAATAAGTAGATTTTGAGAAACATGTACAAGCTACATCTACAATTTCTTATTACCAGCGGAGCTGAACCCATTATTGACAATTCAATACCAAAACAGGTATAAAAACGGTAAATTTGGTTATGCTGTATATCTGTATATCAAGGAGTAACCTCTCATCAGCAGCACACAAATAAAAACATTGGAAGGTCAAAAACCCAAAGTATTGAACATTGTTGAATGAATAATACCCAAAGTCAAAAGTTTCGAACGACGAGCCCAAATCCATCACGATGATATCAATGATGTGCAGTACAAAGAAAATAACATAGGGTTATAAACAATTTAGAATGTATAAATCATTAAATCCGCACTACAAACGTGAAAGGATTTTCAAATTATGATTGATAATGACTATCAAACAAAGATACTAATCATAAAAGACGAGAGTAGGTTTTCTATTATAGTATTTTAAAGTCTAATGTGGAAAATGATGTGTTTATGAAAATATGATCAATGGTTTTCAATATCAGGTCTTATAACAATCCGAGACTCCCACTTAAGGTTGAGCCTTCTGCCTATCTTAGAAATCTTAGACAAATTTTGCTTGTACAAGCTACGTCATCGATTGACAAAACAGATAATATGATTTCATACCTTTGGTCCGCTCTCATTTATCTCAGAATTGTATGAAAGTCAATTACGATAACACCCAAAACAAAACTTTAAAAAAAAAAGAAATATAGTTGCTATAAATCATTATGGAGCAAAGTCTTGGAAATGAACTAAGCACGCCGAGGCACAAACTTGACACTTTCCAGAGAAAGTTTCGACGCAGAATCCTGATAATTGTTTTTTTTATAATGAAATTGAATGTTTGGACTTCCAATTGTAGCTTCAGAAACAACAAATTTGTTGATTGGTATTGAAAATAATACCGTAAAACAAATGATTCCGAGGGGCAATTCCGGAGAGTTTTATTTTCGCGATTCTTCGTAAAAACAATAATATGACAACAAAAATGATAAGGAAATTCGCGACGATTTATTTTCACGAATTTCTGTTCCACGCAGAATTGCAAATTTAATTCGCTCGGGAAAATTATTTGGTTTACAGTCATTCTTTTGACACAACAAAACGATTTTTTGAGAGAATTTCAAACCTGTTATTGGCAAACGACAAAAATAAGCAAATAACATTGTTAAAAAAATCAAAATAACAAAATTAGGTGTTAAATGTAAGCTCAACAAAATTGGTACCTACCTTTAGAAGACCGTGTTGCACCTAAAACAGAAAAATTCTAAAAGAACTTTCTTGCGAGATGAAAATAAGCCAAAGAACGAGATTCAAACCAATGGTATACGAGAAATGACCAGTAGGCATAGTACACGATCTTTTAGGACATTTCTTATCTCGCCAAGACATCACGATCTTCTTGAAGTGGCTATTTAGATAGTTGACCCACTCCTTGTTAGATTGTCCAGTTGTGCAGTCCGATATATCAAACAGAATGAACACCTTTGTCTTGCTGTTTTTGGTTGGATATGCGGGTAAGGGAAACAATTTTATCTTTGAAATTACAAAAAAAAATATCTTTGTAAACAAAACTGAATTAGTTTTCCAAATAATAAAAGAGCAGGTGCTATTTCGATAAAAAGAAGGACTTTTAATACAATGGTTTACATTTGTGAACATGTAAGACAATTTTATTTGGTTTTCTTAATAAGATGAATAAATTTGTTTTAAAAGAAACTCCATTTGTTATATTTGAAAAAAAAATGATTAAAGGTGGGAGACCATTTTTGTCTATAAATATTAAAAGCGAAAGTGCTTTTTTTTTCTGAACATCTCCCTTTTTTAAAATTGAATACTGTTATTGAGTTAAAAAATCATTTTTATATCTTAATGTTCAACCATATTTAAGAAGGGGGTGTATCTGTGACTATTGCAGGACTGCATTTGAATTATATGCATTTTATGTAGACCATTGGCCAATAGCACAACGTCGAGTAGCTCCCACTGGCTTTGTTGAAATGCTGGCGGTTGTCCATTGTGGTTTTTCGAAATTACTGCTTGTTATGTGAGCTGTGTCGCATAAACTTATTCCACATCTCATTATTTTTATTACAGGCATACTTTTTTATTAGTTAAAGAAATAAAATGTAAAAACCTTAACATTTGAACAAAATTTTAGTTCACGATCTATATCCCGAATTGTTCACACTTAACCTCCAAAAAAACAATATTTCACTTTCATTTCCATCGATAAACCGATTCTCCCCTGTGGTGATCATACATGCATTAATGATATACTTTAAAGTATACTTTGTGGTTGTATGTTTGTTCCGGACCATATGAGTATTCCGACCTTAAGCGTATTGAAATTACTTTATAAAAATGCTACTCTGGTCGAAACAAACTGGTATATATTTGCATAGCTGTACCAAGCCAGACCATGAAACACAAAAGGCGTTAAGATTGCTTTATGATCATATTAAGATTGGCTTAAGATAAGGTTTTCATTAGACACATTTAAAGAGGAAAAAATCAAATTTGTACAAAAAATACTTCATATACTTTTTAGGTAAAGTACTTAAAAAAGAATGAAACACTAAATATGTAAGTTTTGTTTGAAACCAAAATAATAAAATCGGGGCCGATATGTATCTCTGATGGTACACCAGCGGGCATGTAAAAGGGAGAAGTTTTTTTTTGCAATTTTGTATTCTGTTTTTTGCCTTTTGAAAATCATGTCCTTTTTTTTCAACCTACAACGTCGAAAGGATTCTTCTGAAGACAACTAAGGTTAGAAATTATAAATTGTGGCAAAAACGGTTTTATCATATTTCTATAGATTCGTCCTAAGTCATTCATCGCCATTTTATGTAAATAGTTGTCTTATAAGGGAACACTTGATATTTGCACACGACACATTGGTGGTTTGATAGGATATAAAGGGCGCGGAAACGATATTCTTGATCTCGACTTCGGAAACAGCGGATCATATATTTTAAATATAGACAATAGAAACCCACAGTCACACATTGACGTTGATTGCAATTTGTTTATAAACTTGAAGGGTTATTTCGTTAATCAAGACATAGGCCTATCGTGTTTATAAAGTTTTAGACGACAATCTCACATTGTTTTGAAAAAGAATTTTGTATCGTTTAAATTGACTTGTAGTGCTCAATGAGATTATTTTATTAAGTCATTTAATTGCTCATTTGTGAACAATTTGTGGTTTGTTTGTTCATTGAGAATATATCTTGATTTTGTTTTTATTTTGTGTTCAGTGAGAGTTGTTTTGTATTTAGTTAAGTTTCATAGTTTACTAATTGAGAAGGATCTAGATTTATAATATTTTGATCGTTGCTTATCTGTAATTTATCTCCTTTTGATTTGGTCGCTTGAGTTTGGGTAAAAATTATACGTTTTGTATAAAAGAGGCACCAATGAGGCATTTGCGTGTCATAAGTTTTTATACCAGTTTTATTTACTAACATTCAGGTAAGGGTAAATTTAAAATACTTTACTTATATTTGTGAAAGTAGCTCGAAAGTATTACAGAAAATGTATTTATTTCTTTTATATAAACATAAAGCAGAATATCATCTCTTATATTTCTCTCTACCGTCGATTTCCTATAAGTGCATTTTGTTTAATTCGTATCCGATTGTTTACTTCAATGAGGAGGCAGATCTGTTCTGTTAATATCCTCTGGTCACGATTATTAAAGTTGTTTTTTGAATAATTTGTTTTTGTTAATTGCTTTCTCAGTTTTAAGCCACACAAGAATACAATAAGTCACCGGTAACGTATTTTTTTTTGTTTTCGTTTACAGCCTGTGACACAATTAGGATAGTACAGCCTGCAAAAGAAATAATAAAAGAAATCTTCGAGGTGAGTCTCAACACGTATTGGACTTAAGAGCCTTTTTTTCTTAAATAAAAACAACAAAACAAAAAGACCAGCTGGTACTAAAATGTCGAGGTTAATTGTTTTTACTTGATCAAATACTTGAAAAATTACCAATGAACAAGATAGATTAAGCAGCAAAAACTGCCCCCTAGCTTTTGCATATTTTACATTTTTGGAATATTTCATAGATTAGTGCAACTTTGCAGTTCAGATGTTACAGTTATTGGAGCAGGTGTTGATTTTGGAAAAAATGACACCATTTTTTTATTACGCATGTTAAAAAAAACTGGTAATCCTAGCTTATATAACAATAAAAAAGCAAAACCATAACTAAAATTTTATTTATTTTGTGATTCAATTAAAGATGACAAATATATCAGGAAAGTTACGTATATTGGTGCTTAATTCAGCGGGCAGTGGTTCGTTCACAGTAACAGCAACATTGACGTATGTTGATGACAGTGACGAAAATGTCATGTTTTTTCAACAGATTTTTCAAAATGATGAGAAGAAACCTGGTAAAAAACACCTTTTTAAAAAGAGGCCAGTTACCACCCTTAGTGGGTAACCATTGGATTTTTAAAAGGAAGGCTATGGATATTTTCTTCGTCCTGCCTTTTTATTTTCGAAAAAGCTGAGCCTGGATTTTTTGGACCAATTTTATTTTTAAAGCTATTTTGAAACTTTCAGCCAAAACTACCATCCTGTCTTTTTAGCTCAGCTGACCTGGTCAGGTGAGCTATTGCCAACACTTGGCGTCCGTCGTCCGTCCGTTAGCTTTTTTCAAGCGTTTACTGATATTATAAGTCAAATTGCATCTGAACTTGGTACAATTGTTTATTTGCATTATTTCTATAAAATGATCGTCTGTGTTTTTGATTGGTCGAAAAACATGGCCACTGTGGCTAAAAATAGAACATAGCGGTAAATTGCAGTTTTTTCCAAATAACTCAAAAACAGTGATAGATATCAAAATTCTGGCAAAAAAATAAAAGTGTTCAGCACCTCAAGATTTACCTGCTTGAAATTTTCAAGAATATCCAACTACCGATGTAAAAGTTATTGCCTTTTTCTATTGTTTTTTTTTCAAAATGTTTCATTAATTAACACTATGTCTTAAAAACTGTAAAAGATATTTCAACAATTCAAACTGCATATGATTTATCACATCAAGATCTACATTTCATGTAATAAGGTTAATGCTGTAGGACCATTTCTTTTAGGAGTGGTTGCCCTTAAAGCGATAAAATTATCTCATTTAAA
The DNA here is from genome assembly GCA_963971305.1 of Arcuatula senhousia. Lineage (NCBI taxonomy): Eukaryota > Metazoa > Mollusca > Bivalvia > Mytilida > Mytilidae > Arcuatula > Arcuatula senhousia. The sequence goes on from OZ020308.1 coordinate 37,443,631, forward strand.
TTAAATCATTTTTCATTACTTTTTCTACTGAATGTCAAAGATTAGCTTGTCTGACACTGTAAGACCAACCATATCTAAACTTTTGCACACTTGTCCTATCGCATATACATGTATGCTACACTTCTAGCGTTCGGATTTTTGATTCGTTAAAAAACATGACACTATGGCTAAAAAAAACATTGGGGAAAATTGCAGTTTTTTGCTAATAACTCAAAAATGGTTACAGGAATCGAAAATTAAGCAACCTAAGAAATCAGCACCTCAAAATCTAACTGTCTTTAAATTTTCAAGAAGATAAAACGATCGATGTAGAAATTATTGCCCTTTTTCTGGATTTTTTCAATTTTTCAAATTTGTTTAGTCCTATATCTTGAAAATTATACAAGATATTTCAAAAACTCAAATTGCATATGATTAAGCACATCAAATCTACATTTCATGTACTATAAACCAACTTATTTTGGCGAGCGATTATATTCGCGAATTTCGCGAGGAACCGAATTCGGGAAAGTAAATCGTCGCGAAGTTACTCATTTTAATAGTAATTAAATGTTTTTTTTCGAGAAATTGCGAAAATAAATAGCCCCGAAATAGCCCTATGACACTTTAACGCAAAAAATTGTAATCGCAATAATTTATTTGTTTACAGTAATTAGGCTAATGCTGTAGATCATTTCTTTTAGGAGTTATTGCCCTTAAAGCGACAGAATTATCAATTTTCATTACTTTTTTAATGAATTTCAAAGATTAACTTATCTGACACTGAAAGACCAACTGCATCTAAACTTGTCACACTTATCCAATAGCATATATGCTACAATTCTCTATCGTTCGGATTTTTTAATTCGTCAAAAACATGACACTATGACTGGTTATAGAACAAAGGAATAAATTGCAGTTTTTTGCTAATAACTTAAAAATTGTTACAGATTTTCAATTTGTACAAGAATCAAAAGTTATCAGCAAATTAAGATCTACCTGTCCTGATATTTTGATTAAAATCTGACTGCTGATGTGGGAGTTATTGCCCTTTTTGTATATTTTTTTTTCCAAATTTTGCACTTATTCATCCCTATATCTTGAAAACTAAACAAAATATTCCAGGAATTTAAATTGCATATGGTCAAGCACATTTATATCTACAAAATACGTGTATCTATGTAGTTAAGGTCAGCGATTCAGGTTCCTGGGACCCTCTTATTTATTAATTCAAAGCACTGTCCTGTCTTTTTATTTCTAAATTTTTGCCATCCTGCTTTTTTATTTCAAATTTCACCATAGACTCCCCCTAGAAATCAAATGGTCGGTCCTTTATCATACATTGTCCTTTGGTAATTTGAACGTACGGTGAAATTTAACATAATATGATGTTATAACAACTTATGATGGGGCTCAAATATTGTAAAAATTGTATTGTATTGTAGTGTTTACAGTAGAAGGCATCAAACGAACAAGAACAGAAAAACAAAATATGGTGGCATCTTTGGCTTGCATGCGTGCCTGATGCCGATCTTTTTAACAGACCAATAAATCTTTATTGCCATATGAGCAATTTACATGGTTTTGACAAATTATGAAGAAAATTAAACAAGAGGTTCCCAGGAGCCTGAAACGCTCACCTGGTCTTGATGTCAGTTTGTATAGCTAAATTAGCTGAACATTTAATCAAGCTACAGCTTTTCTCTATCAGCAATAGTGTTCATTCTATAGGCAAAAAATACTATTTTTCGCCTTTAAGGGGCCGTAACTCCTATAAGGGATCATCTGACAACTTTGACCCTATGGAGACTTTTGTAGAGCTAAACGCGCTGAACATTTAAGCAAGCACCAGCTTTTCATTATCTACAATAGTTTTCATTCTACAGGCCAAAAACAATATTTTTCGCCTTAAGGGTTCGAAACTCCTGTAAGGGGTCATTGGAAAACTTCAACCGTATGAATGCTTTTGTAAAGCTAAATGAGCTGAACATTTAATTGGAAGCAACCGCTTTTTTGCATCTGCAATAATTTTCATTCTTTAGACCAAGAACACTATTTTTTGGCTTTAAGGGGCTGTAACCTCTATAAGGGGTCATCTGACAACTACGACTCTAAGGAGGCTTTTGTAGAGCTTAATGAGCTGAACATTTAAGCAAGCAACAGCTTTTCTCTATCTGCAAGAGTTTTCATTCTATAGGCCAAAAACACTTTTTTTTCCCCTTTAAAGGGCCGTAATTCCTATAAGGGTCATCTGACAACTTCGATGCTTAGAGACTTTTGTAGAGCTAATTGACCTGAACATTTAAGCAAGCAGCAGCTTTTCTCTATCTGCAATAGTTTTCATTCTATAGGCCAAAAACACTATTTTCGCCTTTAAGCGGTCGTAACTCCTATATGGGGTCATCTGACAACTTTGACCCTATGGAGACTTTAGTAGAGCTAAATGAGCTGAACATTTAAGCAAGCACCAGCATTTCACTATCTGCAACAGTTTCATTCTATAGGCCAAAAACACTATTATTCGCTTTTAAGGGGTCGTTACTCCTGTAAGGGGTCATCGGACAACTTTTACCCTTGGAGACTTTTGTAGAGCTAAATGAGCTGAACATTTATGCAAGCAACAGCTTTTCTCTATCTGCAATAGTTTTCATTCTATAGGCCAAAAACTCTATTTTTCCCCTTTAAGAGGCTGCAACTCCTATAAGGGGTCATATGACAACTTCGACCCTATGGAGACTTTTTTACAGCTAAATGAGCTGAACATTTAATTGGAAGCAACCCCTTTTTTGTATCTGCAATAATTTTCATTCTTTAGACCAAGAACACTATTTTTTGGCTTTAAGGGGCTGTAACTTCTATAAGGGGTCATCTGACAACTACGACTCTAAGGAGGCTTTTGTAGAGCTTAATGAGCTGAACATTTAAGCAAGCAACAGCTTTTCTCTATCTGCAAGAGTTTTCATTCTATAGGCCAAAAACACTATTTTTCCCCTTTAAAGGGCCGTAATTCCTATAAGGGTCATCTGACAACTTCGATGCTTAGAGACTTTTGTAGAGCTAATTGACCTGAAGATTTAAGCAAGCAGCAGCTTTTCTCTATCTGCAATAGTTTTCATTCTATAGGCCAAAAACACTATTTTCGCCTTTAAGCGGTCGTAACTCCTATAAGGGGTCATCTGACAACTTTGACCCTATGGAGACTTTAGTAGAGCTAAATGAGCTGAACATTTAAGCAAGCACCAGCATTTCACTATCTGCAACAGTTTCATTCTATAGGCCAAAAACACTATTATTCGCTTTTAAGGGGTCGTTACTCCTGTAAGGGGTCATCGGACAACTTTGACCCTATGGAGACTTTTGTAGAGCTAAATGAGCTGAACATTTATGCAAGCAACAGCTTTACTCTATCTGCAATAGTTTTCATTCTATAGGCCAAAAACTCTATTTTTCCCCTTTAAAAGGCTGCAACTCCTATAAGGGGTCATATGACAACTTCGACCCTAGGGATACTTTTTTTACAGCTAAATGAGCTGAACATTTAAGCAAGCATCAGCTTTTCTCTATCTGTAATAGTTTTCATTCTATAGGCCAAAAACACTATTTTTCCCATCTAAGGGGCCGCAACTCCTATAAGACTCCTAATAGAGGTCATCTGATTACTTCGACCCTATGGAGACTTTTGTAGAGCTAAATGAGCTGAACATTTAAGCAAGCGTCAGCTTTTCTCTATCTGCAATAGTTTTCATTCTGTAAACCAAAAATACTATTCTTCGCCTTTAAGGATGTATTCTTCTGAGGGGTCAAAATTTTCCTTAATCAAGTTTTTTCCCAAACCTACATTTTTAAAATGCTAAGACCCTGAGAAAATCGATTTTACTAAGAAAACAATATGTCCGTGTGCATTTTAGTTCGCTACAGCCATTTAGAAAGGGTCTATTTTGACAATTTTCCCTAAATTTCATCATTTTTGGCCTATTTTGAGATAATTTTCTTTAAAATATCAAGTTTCAAAATCAAGTTTTCTCTCTAAGTCTTCATATTGATAGATGCCATGATTCTGAACAAATTTAACTTAGAAAAAGTATATGTCCGTGATGATATAAGAAAGTTCAGTCCCGAAAATGTTCCTTTTTAGGTCATTTTCAAGACACCCTTAAACCGGTAAAAATCAAGATTTTTCAAATTTTCTACCATACCAAAACCTCAAATTTCTCCATTTTCGTTAAAAAATAATTGGACAAATATATCTTTTTGGATTTAAAAAAGAAATTTTATGAATTGCATGCATATTTTGTTGGAACAATGAATTTTACTACCCCTACCCTGAAATTGGCTAAATTCAGATTGGTTAGTTAGTTAGTTAGCTATTGCTTTACTCCCAAACAGCACGATTTCGGCTATATCCGGAAGATGAACATGAAAATGGTGATACAATGAACATGAAATGATGATCAAGTGATGAAAATAGGGACACAAGGCCAATCGGGTAGGAGAGTTTTGACTGCCACTGGAAAAAGGAGTGATGGGTAGGGACGGAAAATTTGGCCTCCTGCATGGGGATCGTACGGGTCCTACTCTTACCAAGACCTGCAGCAGGGTTCTTTAACGTGCGAGCAAGGTGACATTTTTCCCAACACGGTGCACCACTATGGTTTGCGGTCAGGTTTTCCGCATTATCGCCTGACGACCCCGCATCTCTCGATGTCAGTGCTGCCCCATTCAACCACCTGGGGCACACATCCCAGTCGCTTTGTGGGCAAAGCGGCCTGACCCCGATGTCAGGTTTCTGAGCGCTCTTTAGTGGACTTTTACCGACAAGCTTAGCGCTGCTGCGGGCCTATTCGCCTCCCGGGCCCCGCACGGGACCAATGGTCAAATGTGGTCAAAAATTAAAATGTTGCATACCTCAAAAACTACTAATCGTATCTTCATAATTTTTTGACATAATTTAGATGGATCATCATTTGATATATATGCACCAAATGTTTTTAATTATAAGGCAAGGTTAAAAAATTATTCACAAACGAGATTTCAACGAGACTGAAACCTCAGAAGAATACCCCCTTAAGGGGCCGTAACTCCTATAAAGGGTCATCTGACAATTTCGACCCACAGGAGACTTTTATAGAGCTAAATGAGCTGAACATTTAAGATAGAAACAGCTTCTCTATCTGCAATAGTTTTCATTCTATAAGCCAAAAACATGAAAAAACGCTATTTTTCACCTTTAAGGGGCTGTTACCCCTATATCCCTTATAGGACAACTTTGACCAAATAGAGACTTTTGTAGAACTTTTGATACTAAAGCAGTAGGAGGCATCAGATTTCATTTATCTTCTATACTTTATGATTTACAAGCCAAAAACAGTAGTCTGACCACCCTGGTCTTTTTTTAGTAACAGCGGCCATGTTATTTGACGGATCAAAAATCGAAACACAAGTTTGGTGCAGGACACCCTAAGAATTATTCGTACCAAGTTACATTAAATTCTGTTCAGTACTTTAACCGTTCATACCCGCGTTTTGGTTCTTGTAATTTCAGAGGAGAAGATTTTTGAAAAAACTGTTCACGGACGACCGACGACGACATACGACGACGGACGACGACAGACGCCAAGTGATGGCAATAGCTCATATGGACCTTTGGTCCAGGTGAGCTAAAAATAGAGTATGATATATCATACGACTATAAAACTTGTAAAATTTAGTGCAAAAATTAACAAAAACAACTATTCAAAGGTGTGATTTCCGAAACGTTAAGAAAAACGTACATTTATACTTAAAACAATTCGAGGCATATGGTTTTAATATAGTTCTAATATATTACAATGATTCTTCAAATCAAACTTTAAAGCACCAATTAAAAAGATTTGCTTTTAAATCATTTTAATCCTGATAATTTGAAAATTGAGGCATGTTGCATAGTGGACATTTGCATGTGGCATAGTGGAAATTATTTCACGGTTTTTTAGCTTGAGACCTTGAGACGTGCGATGAATTGTTGGGCTCTTTTAAACGATTTTAATATTGTTTAGAATAGGATATGAAATACATTATTAATTGCTGTTAATGATCTTTTTATGTGAAATTCAAGTTTTCGCATAAATTGTCCACTATGCAACATGATTTCCCCTATGCAACGAAATGTGTCCAATATGCAACGGTATTTGTCCACTTCGCAACGAAATGTTTCACAGTTGACCGTTGCAAAGTGGACATATTTACACATAAATCGACTTTTTTTTAAATGTTTTTCAATTAAATTTGCTCTTAATTTGGTTAGTTTTTTAGTTTTACTTTATTAAAGTCAAAATGTTTAGTGCCTTTCTGTGCAAATTCTTCAAAAAATACACGTTGCGAAGTGGACAATTACAAAAATATTATAGTGAAAGGTCATTCCAACTGCCTTCATGCATGCACAAAACAGCATCCTCAACTATGCTTTTTTCGCTATATAAACTTAAGTGGTGTTAGGTATAATATACAAGGAAGGACATTTAAATCAAGATATAGGAAGATTGGATTTACATCGATTATTGTTGTTGTTGCGATGACATGTCTTGCATGGACACATACTAAATTGCTAATAGCAAAGTTTTTGTAGAGATTAGCTTAAAGTTAAGACATTTGTTTTCAAATATGAATGTAAGTCAGCAAATATTCAACGTTAAATACTTTAAAAAATGGGTCAAAGACAGAAATGGCCGGATTTCGTTTAACAAGAAGTAGGTGAGCTACAGACCTGAAATCACATCCCACGTTATGGGAGCCCATGTTGATGCTGCATACAATATATTAAGAGGCTGTGATTAGTAGTCGCTAAGAAAACTGTTACGAAAATTTTCTACTATTGGACATTATTGTCAAAAATTAACTAAGTCTGTAATCAGGAAGTAGATGAGGGACAGACATGAAATCGCATCCCACATTATGGGACCTCACCCTGATACTGTATACCAAATATCAAGTGGCTATGATAAATAGTTGCTGAGAAAACTGTTACAAAAAATTTCTACTATTCGACATTATTGTCAAAAATTAACTAAGTCGGTAAACAGGAAGTAGGTGAGCCACAGACATGAAATCGCATCCCACGATATGGGACCTCACCCTGATGCTGTATACCAAATATCAAGTGGCTGTTATTTATAGTTGCTGAAAAAACTGTTACGAAAATTTTCTACTATTGGACATTATTGTCAAAAATTAACTAAGTCGGTAAACAGGAAGTAGATGAGCGACAGACATGAAATCGCATCCCACGTTATGGGACCCCACCCTGATGCTGTATACCAAATATCAAGTGGCTGTGATTTATAGTTGCTGAGAAAACTGTTACGAAAATTTTCTACTATTGGACATTATTGTCAAAAATTAACTAAATCAGTAAACAGGAAGTAGGTGAGCGACAGACATGAAATCGCATCCCACGTTATGGGACTCCACCCTGATGCTGTATACCAAATATCAAGTGGCTGTGAGTAGTAGTTGCTGAGAAAACTGTTACGAAAATTTCTTCCCCGCCCGCCCGCCGACCGCCCGCCCGCCCGACATTCACCATTTTATAACCCGGATTTTTCACTCCGTGAAGGGACTCCACCCTGATGCTGTATACCAAATATCAAGTGGCTGTGAGTAGTAGTTGCTTAGAAAACTGTTACGAAAATTTCTAAAAATTTCTTCCCCGCCCGCCCGCCGACCACCCGCCCGACATTCACCATTTTATGATCCAGATTTTTCACTCCGTGAAATCCGGCCAAAAATGATCTAAATTGGTTGGAATTGTAAAGAAATGAATAAAGTTCTTAATATGGACACTATCTTAAAGGATGTTTTGTGTCCTTTTGTTTTAATTTTTCAGGTTTTCTTATTACATATTGATTTAAAAGTACAATAAAAACATTGACACTTAAAATATATGCAATATCTAATTTTAACATACATGAACACATCGTGGACACAAAAATGGACATTTTTTTTTAAATCCGCCAATATAGGGAATTTTCTACATATGCATAACTCATTTGAAGAGTATATATAAATATATTATTATCCTTTACAGGGGAAGGCTCTCCCAATCACATCTCTTTCTGAAACTAAAATCGTCGGTGGTTCCATAGCTGACATATCTGACTATCCATGGCAGATCTCTTTACAATTGAGATCATCTGGAAGTTGGTATCACATCTGTGGAGGGTCCATTATAGCAAACACATGGATAGTAACAGCAGCCCATTGTGTGGATGGCCAACCGTAAGGTTTAAATTATACACAGCATGCACAACAGGACATTTAACATCATCATGATTGCAATTTTTAATTTCTTCATTAAGTCTATTGATAAAGATTCCAGAACGGGCACACAACTAGTTTTTGTGCCTCTCTTTATTCATGCTCAATGAAAAAGCAAAACAAAAGATAACAAGAGGCTCCCAGGAGCCTGAATCGCTCACCTGGTCTTGATGTCAACCCTATTTAGGACATTGTAGAGCTAAATAAGCTGAACATTTAATCAAGCAACAGCTTTTCTCTTTTGGCAATAGTTTCATTTCTTTATCTGCTATATAAAAATGAAAGAATATGGAATATGTGCCAGAAAGACACGATCCACAATAGTTTTCATTATATCAGCCAAAAACATGAAACATGTTTATTTAGGGGCTGTAATCCCTATAAGGGGTCATCTGACAACTACGACCCAATGAAGACTTTTGTAGAACTAAATGAGCTGAACATGTAAGCAAGCAACAGTTTTTCTCTATCTGCAATAATTGTCATTCTATATGCCAAAACACTATATTTTGCCTTTAAGGGGCTGTAACCCCTATAAGGGGTCATCTGACAACTTCAACCCTATGAAGACTTTTGTAGAGCTAAATAAGCTGAACATTTAAGCAAGCAACAACTTTTCTCTATCTGCAATAGTTTCATTCTATAAGCCAAAAAACACTATTTTTGGTCTTTAAGGGGTCGTAACCCCTATAAGAGGTCATCTGACAACTTCGACCCTATGAAGACTTTTGTAGAACTAAATGATCTGAACATCTAAGCAAGCAACAGCTTTTCTCTATCTGCAATAGTTTTCATTCTATAGGCCAAAGACACTTGTTTTCGCCTTTAAGGGGCTGTAACCCCTATAAGGGGTCATCTGACAACTTCAACCCTATGAAGACTTTTGTAGAGCTAAATGAGCTGAACATTTAAGCAAGCAACAGCTTTTCTATATCTACAATAGTTTTCATTCTATAGGCCAAAAACACTATTTTTGGCCTTTAAGGGGCCGTGACCCCTATAAGGGTTCATATGACAACTTCGACCCTATGAAGACTTTTGTAGAGCTAAATTATCTGAACATCTAAGCAAGCAACAGCTTTTCTCTATCTGCAATAGTTTTCATTCTATAGGCCAAAAACACTATTTTTCAATTTAAGGGGCTGTAACCCCTATAAGGGGTCATCTGACAACTTCAACCCTATGAAGACTTTTGTAGAGCTAAATGAGCTGAACATTTAAGCAAGCAACAGCTTTTCTCTATCTGCAATAGTTTTCATTCTATAGGCCAAAAACACTATTTTAGGCCTTTAAGGGGCCGTAACCCCTATAAGGGGTCATCTGACAACTTAGACCCTATGGAGACATTTGTAGAGCTAAATAAGCTGAACATTTAAGCAAGCAATAGCTTTTCTCTATCTGCAATAGTTTTCATTCTATAAGCCAAAAACATGAAAAAACGCTATTTTTCACCTTTAAGGGGCTGTAACCCCTATAAGGGATCATCTGACAACTTCGACCAAATGGAGACTTTTGTAGAACTTTTGATGCTGAAGCAGTATGGTGGCATCAGATTTCATCCATCTCTCATACTTTTTGATTTACAAGCCAAAAACAGTAGGCTGACCCCCCCTGGTCTATTTTTAGTAACAGTGGCCATGCTTTTTGACGGATCAAAAATCAAAACACAAGTTTTGTGCAGGACACCCTAAGGATCAATCATACCAAGTTTCATTAAATTTTGTTCAGTAGTTCCAGAGGAGAAGATTTTTGTAAATTGTTAACAGACGACGACAGACGACAGACGACGACGGACGCCAAGTGATGGCAATAGCTTACATGGACCTTCTGTCCAGGACAGCTAAAAAAGGGCAAATAACATTTTTAAGTCGGTATCTAATTATCAATATTTCTTCTTCTTAAAAGCTTACGTAAAAGATTTTATCAAAACGTCCAGTAAAGTATATAGCCAGTTTTTATGCCCGACTTTTAACTATTATAGTAATCGGGATAGGACATTCCCTTCACAAAAAAAAAACGACATGTAAAGTTTTATTTTGCAATAAGGTATTGATATCTATGTTAGATTTTAGTTAATGAATTTCCTATTTTGAAGTATCAAGACGTGATTATACCGTTCAAATTAATGCTGCATTAAGTATTAACATTAACTCAAATTCAACTTATTTTGTACGCGTTTTATTGTAAACAAATACGTTTACTACTTACTATTGTTTGTGAATTAAAGGAGGAAAAACGTGCGTTCTCATTTTCATTTTAACTTAACAAAATGTATTTTAAAATGTTTCCTTAAGAAATCTTTTATTACAAAAATAGGAATTCCTAGCCCGGAAACGTCTTCGATAGCCTTTGAACGACTGCCGGTTCTAAAGATCTTCCTAAATTGATTGCTGAGAAGCACGTCAGAAAATTCAAAGGAAAGTTTCGACAATAAGTCACAATGTGTATATAAATAATGCAATATAACTGTTATGATTTATCTTTAATATTAGTACAAACAATTTACGAATTGCGGCCGGAATGACAAGGTTATCTGACACAAGCAGGACACTTGTCTCAGTATCAAGAATCATAATGGTAAGTGTCCATGAAATTTGAGAAAAGTATTGGATACACGATCATTCCATCTCTTAAGGTTAATAACTAGTCACGAACGAAGCAAAGGTGTATCAAAGGGTTAAACAAATATCATTGTACAGAAAAGACAAAAACAAAATCGGTAGACAAAAACAAATAATGACAACGAAACAAACCACACAACAACAACAAATATACATAACAACAAAACCGCATTCAGCAACGTGAACTCAAGTAGAAACGATAATTTGGAAAAAAATCCACAACGGAAAGTTGACTTTTGGAAAGTTGAAGTCATCGCGTTTGTCATACAGCTTTCTACTGAGCCTTCCTAATACTAATATACATATTAATATGAGGTCCTAACATACCACTTTACAGATGTGTTCAGTACTTACCTGTACAAAAGTGGACAGAAGGCCGGGGTCACAGCTTCAAATATTTTTTTATCTAAAAACGATATCCATATTACATTCTAACGTAATATTGCCGTGCAAACAGTGTGTTTGATATACAAATAATATGATTAGCATAAATTGTCACCAGGTAGGCTCGAACTCGCTAATTTGAACAATAAATTCTCATTTTTTTTTCAAAAGTGTATGTGCAAGAGATCAAGGCACGGCAATATTTCGTTACAATATAATATGACAATCACTTTAAGATAAAAAGTTTGAAGCTGTGACCCCGGCTTGCCCCAGAACTTTTGAGTCCCAGGATTTCGCCACTTTCGTCCCTAAATCAATTCGACCCATGTCAATATAACTCAAATACCTATTACTTTCACATATATTACTTCATTGATTTTGATGAGTTATGTTTTACATCTGGTTGACGGAAAGAGTTTGATGGCCGAATACAGTAATATTCTACCTTTAATGCGCTGTGAAATAACGCTAAGGGAATAAACTCAAGTTCAGCGCATTAGTTGAATCTTAATGTTATTCGACAGTGGTGACATATTGCCAACCCTCATTAGTTTTAATATGATAGTTTCGGCGGAATTTCGATCTATTTATCTGTTTTCCCTGTTTGACATGTAGTAATGGTTTTTGACCCAAATATTACGACAAATACAGTATGGTTAAATCGTTAATATTTTAATTGGAATTTAAACTCGTTTTTGTATAATATATTGAACCACTTGTCTAGGATTGAGGTTTGAAATATATAGGTCCACAATTTCCCCAAATTCTTTCGGAAAATTACAATCTTTTCTTCTTTATTATTATATTTTACATGTATATGATCGAAGTAATGTTTTACAATAGGTTTTGAAACAAAACAATTAAAATGAGGATACTCATAGCTGTCGACAACTTTTTATTTTACCTTTTTAGGCAAGCGTTAGCTGCCTTATGTAGTCATAAGGTTACTTCTGGCTCTCGCGTTTTTTTTTCTTTCTAGACGGAGTAATCTGCATAATGTGATTCTTTATCTTCTATATTTCTTTTTAAAATTTGATCTTATATGTTACAGTTTTAATGCATTTTTTTTAAATCCATTTTAAACGACACACAACAAGTTTTATAAATTCCTTTGCAATTTATAAATGAACTATCTAATGATCGGCTCAAGAACATACATGCATATTTTTTCTGTAACTTGATTGGTCGTGCACTCTACCTTCAAATATTGCTGTTTTTTCATTGGTTTAGTGTAGGTTAATTTCTGATTCATTCGTAAAATTCAATACACAATTAATACACTATTAATACATGCTGGACGAATTCATTTTATCGAAGGGGGTTTTGAGTCGATACCATTTGTGTACAATACAATGCATGTGCACCCGAAAGTTTATATAATTTTAATTCAAAATATGATTGGTTATAGATTGAATAATCTTCTCTGCCAAAGAGGGGGACTTGAGTGTTCATTAACTTTTAAAATATCTGCTATTTTAGTGCTTACATATTTCGCTTGCCTTTTAACGCTTTAGCGCTTTGATTTATTTATAAGTCTCATTTATATGAAAAAAGACAGTTGATAAACAACGAAATATAAAAACTTTTCTTAAAGAATTTGCTTTCATCTTCAGCATCCTGATTACTCCGCCAATGGAGGAGGGTACCCAAATGATATAGCATTGCTACAACTCAGCTCGCCCTTGGCGTATTCAGGCAATATCCAACCAATACGAGTTCCAAGTACCTCTCTAACATTTTCCAATATGAGGTGTGACTTATCTGGATGGGGAAGATTATCGGGAAGTAAGTTTGTTAAACCCCTGTCACACAAACCATGGCCTTCTCACACTGTCTACGATTTCTATGGTCTTAATGATCGCAGTGGAATCGTAATTATTTTGTTAAATCGTACATATTGTGACAGTAAGCGGAACCAGAATACGATAGCTCATCGGGATCTTGTTTGAAATTTTAAAATCTACTACAACCATTCGCTGGCAACTTGGCCACCTAGGCTTCATAAAAATATAGCTTTCGCTGACTAATGAAACCTTCCTCGCAGGTCTAATCTAAAATGTGTAGCAGAGTACATGATGTATGGGAGGTGGAGTTCAGCAAAATGAAGTAGTTCAGAGGATTTGATTTCATTTCCACAAGGAATACGTTTCTACATATTCTAATTTTCAACAAAAGAATTAATGATCAAGGATACATGGAACGTGGTTTTCGTAATACCATTAGGTGCGGTCCATCGTTTTTATATCAGCTATAAAAAATCTTTAACTTGTTTTTTTTTAGCTCTTAATCTTAGTACTACGTTAAAATGCACATAACATGCACGCAAATGTTTAAATATTTTTGTCTTAAAGTCTGAGAATTAATAGTTCGCTTTGTTGATTTCTTTTTGGTTAATTTTGTTGTTTTTATTTTATTTCTTTTGTGCGTGTGTGTTTCCTCTTGCTGTTCTGGTTTGTGTTTACCGGTTTTGTCGTTGCCCTTAAGACTTTTGACACTCGAGTTCCCATTGGTGCCTCTTTGCTTCTTGCGGTGAGTTTCCATTGCTCGTATCTTGCTGAGAAACTCTGTTATAACATATTTTCCAGGTGGCTCAAGCCCTATAGATTTACAAGCAGTCACCATGGGTACAATTGCCAATACCCAATGCAGTACCATGTGGAGTGCTGTAAGCGGAGCTGCCATCTTCAACACTCACATATGTATCTATGAATCAGGGAAATCTGCATGCAGTGTAAGTCTATTTTATCTCTTTTAAAGCTTTTAAATACTAGGAGACCTAATTGGCCATGTAACATGCAATTTAATGGGGTTTGTGCCTACATCTCAAAGTAAATAAAAATGAATAATTTTGCATTTGTTTTTAAAGAATAGGACAAATAATCAAAATAAGCTAGATAAATTGTAGGTTCATGTTCTCGTTTAATGCTTATAAGCGCTTATGCTTTTGGCGGGAAAAGTTGTTTCTCTAGAATTTTTATTTCTTTTTGAATTGCCTTTTGAAATGAATGACAGAGTGAATAAAAAAATGTTAGCATCATATTTAGCGTACCTATTTCTGAATAATAAAGTAAATATAGGGGGTTTATGGGCAACATTTTCAAACATATTTTTTTTCTTAAATTGCAAACCTCCTTAAAATGAAATATACAGTTTAAATTCAGGCTGTTGGTACAAACGTGAACAATAGGATGTCCATTTGATTATATAAATCGATAATATTTGAAAATATCAATGATATCCAAATTTAAAAAAAAACAAAGTCGTTATTTAAAGCAAAATAGTTTGATAAGGCGTTTTAATTTAAATTTTAAAAAAATTCCGGTCAATTGCTCTTTTCCGTGTAAGATGAGTGCATGTGCAGCACTCAAGCACTGTTCAAGTGACAAATAAACACCAACCGTACTTAGATTAATGGTTGACGTCGGTCAATAAAATGAAATGTTATTTCTCTTTAAAAATTTGTTTGGAATGGAGCTATCTATAGTGTCAGTCTTTAAAAACCTAACTCTTGCGGAAAATAAGTACTTCCATATTTTTTTGGAAAATCGGCGTTGATCTTTTCAATCATGATAGAATTTCGGAATATTTTGGTTAGTTCTACTGCGCTCTTCTCCCAAAACTTTGAAAATTCTCTCGCTCGTCTTTTCCAAGAACTAAATGTAAATGTGTACACGAAATATCAAGATAAATACAACATGCGATACAGATTAAGCAAAAACTACCACTGTCATACACGAGTGTTACAAATTGGGTTGAAACGATCTGAACTGCAGTTAGGCTACATGATACTACGTCACATGCACGAAAAAAATAATTGGAAAAGGTGATACTGTAAATTACAAAAACAGTTACGACCATACAATACAACTGCAGTACACAAGGCACGCACATGGTCAAGTAGACATGTTACCTGAAGGCTATTAGGGACGACATTCAATCCTTGTTTGATTGAAAGCCGACTAGAATACCATGGAAAATCATTTAGTAATGCTGGTTAATTTTTGACACAAACATGCTGACGGGGTCACCCTAATGCAAACCTGGTAAACAAAACGTTTATTTTTATATTTTTAGGGTGACAGTGGTGGTCCAATGACATGTGTTGTTAGCGGTACTCCATATCTGGCTGGAGCTACGTCGTGGGGGATAAGTACTTGTTCAGGGGATTTCCCAAGCGTGTATGCCCGGGTTTCAGAATTTAGATCATGGATTCAAGTCTATGTTTCAGGCATTTAATCTTATACTTTTCTAGCTTGTAATTAAAGATGTTTGAAAAAAGAATGAGATTTTCTGTTGTTCAAAACTAAAAAGTACTTTATTTACAATACAATCCATGACAGAGAAAAGTGGGTGTGGAAATAAACATTCAAGACTCTGTAAGGGAACTGAGAGAAACTTTGGCTTTTAACAGACAGTCCAAATAGAACAAACTGCATGAAGTTTTAAGAATCGTGTATTTTATTAAAGGTGACAAAACCAACATGATATACACGTAAAATAAGAAGCAACACTGAAAAATCGTGCAAATCAAAACAAAAGTATTAGTCGGATAAATAGGGGTGTTGCATAGTGAAAAAGCGGAACAGAAAACGGAACGGAAAACGAAACGGAAAAACGTAAAAAACTTTAAGGAGATAAAAGATATCAATATCTCATTATCATTTGTCAAAAATCTTCTTCCGTTTTCCGTTCCGTCTTTTAGCAACACCCGATAAATAGAAGTAGAATAGCGACCTGAAAACACGTCCCACCATATGAATCCCCTACCAGAAGTTGCCAACCAAATATTGAGAACCTACAAAAAATAGAAACTTAAAACTTGTCACAAAGTTATTTGCTTTGCGACGGAACAAAAAATATATAAGGAACGTGAAAGGAAAGGTCCGTAAAAACCGATATATTTATTTTGTTTTTGTTTACATTTTTACTGAACATAAGACTGCCATTTAGGCAAGCCTTTTCTTTTCAAACATCGAAGTCCGAAAAATTTATAAATGGTGACCGCTTTGTATTTTCGACATTGAAAGGGGACGCAACTCAATTCCCCCTACCCACAAATTTCGTTCTTGCAGGAAAACTAAAAAGGACTTTTTCTGCTTTTCAAAATAGGATTTTAAAAATTAGCTGATGTCTTCATTTAACACGAATTACATGAAAATATTTTTATGTATTTGAATGCAAAAATACAGAGTTACGAGAGTTCTTTTTTTAGATTTTGGGGATGTTGGGTGCAGGGGACGCACACCTTCTATAATGCCCAAAAGAACACGGTGGTCTCCTTTTTCTTAGTTTTACGTTGAATAGTTTTGGGAATGATGATGATGATGATTTTTTTATTATCTATTAAAATTCGTTGGTGCTTATTCAAAACTCAAAGAACAAAATCCTAAAAATTATGATAAATCTGTATATATGTTGTGTACAAGTTGCAACTTTGTACATGTAGCAACATGTATGGTGCAATCGTACAAGTTGTAACATGTACATCTTTTGCTGTATATGTTACCACATGTACAAACGTTTGAATGAACTTGTACAAATGGCATATAAGGATAAATTGCAATTTTTTTTTGTAATTCTTTTGTAATAAATTTCAAATTGCTAGCTATGATTAACTGATGTAATTGCTTGAAATTCTGCTTAATTTACAAATACAGAAAATTTATTTCAGAAATATGTTAAGGACAATTTTCAGCAATACTGACCAGTCTCCTTTTTAATGCAAAATGTAGATTAATGACAAGTTACATTGCAATTTGTTTTTGGGACACTTACATCTTTCCTTAAAATTTTTCCTTTTACAATTACAAAGAAATACCATTGCCTTCTTCTCACTGACATTTTGCATACAGTCTCAAACTCCATTCAAAATCAGGTACATCAGCGTAACACTTATAGACAAATATGGGATTTCGATCTCTCAGATGAGTGCATATGTTGGTTTGTCATAGGGTGTTGTTTCGTTTTCCTTTACCGAATTTGACACTGGCAATGCGACGGGTGTGCTATAGCAAGCAGTAACTGCTTACTCTTCCGGAGCACCTGAGTTCACTCTTGTTTCGACTGGAGTTCACGTTGTTGATTGATATTCAGTTATTTTGTGTATCCATGTTTTAACATGTTGTCTGTTTTTGTCCCGTTCATGTTCGTGTTTACTGGTTTTGTCTCTGCCCTTTTGGACTTTTGACATTCGGATACCCCATTGGTACCTCTGCTTCTTTAAGTCCAGTAAAACTATCATAATTATGATATCGGACAGGCCGCTTTGTCCTCAAAACGACTAGAATTTGTGCGCAAGAAAGTAGAATGGGCCATCCGTTTCAAAATAAATGCCGAGATCGACATTCTTTAATTCAGAGAAGCCGCAAACCATACAAGTGGACAAAAACAAACTTTACAACCAAACCGCGTTCAGCATCGTAAATTAACGCTGACGTGAATGTGGTGTGTTCCTTATCCAGGTTCCTAGGGGTTATATGGCATTTAAATTATCTCCACGTCGAGGATTTTTAGTGATAAGATAACTGTCCACCAAACTGTAGAAAGGTTGGTATCTCTTTTGATTGATCTTCTCTAATCTTGTTGTTGTTAAGAGATTGGTTCCCTCTTGACACCAAATCGATAAGTCCATGACTTGTTTTGAAAACCCCCAAAAGTAACTCAGATCAAATGTTGGAAAAAGATGTGCACATCTACATGTACATTATGTAAAAAAAAGTTCATGAAAATCCACTGAGGTATTTTAGAAGAGTAGTGGATAGGAGATGGGTACCCTGAGGACGAACATCCTATCTTAAACCAATTAACCAGTTTACTGAAACATTGGTGTATGAATGGTATATAAACATGGTGATAACAAACTATCATCGTTATGAATATACTGTTCGCTGTTACTAAAAATTGAACACAGGATAAATTATAATGTTCGCAACTATAAGAGGTAGGAGGCAGGAGAAACTGTAATATACAAGGCTCTTAATTGGGACTCCCGCAGGGTACCCCCCTCAGGTCGCAAGGTCGCTTTACTTATGTTTCCATTGGTTTGAAGTTTTAAGGTTTTCTATTATAGAGAAAAGCAATGATTGCTTAAACCTTTAGCTCATTAAGCTCTACAAAATATTCCATGAAGACCATGAAGCACCCTTATAGAAATATGTGTGGCCCTTTGAGGGTTAAAACGTTTTTTTCATTATTTGGTAATATAAAAATAACAAGAGGCTTCCAGTAGCCTGAATCGCTCACCTGGTCTTGAAAATGTTTGTATAGCTAAATAATACGTTTAAGCAAGAAAAATCTTTTCTCTATCTGCAACAGTTTTCATTCTATAAGCAAAAATACTATTTTTCACCTTTAAGGTTGTAACCCCTATAAGGGGTCATCTTACAAAAATGACCTTATGAATACTTTTGTAGAGCTAAATAAGCTGAACATTTAAGCAAGCAACAGCTTTTCTCTATCTGCTATAGTTTTCATTCCAAAGGCCAAAAACGCTATTTTTTTGCTGTAAGGGGTCATCTGACAATTTCGACAAAATTAAGACTTTTGTAGAACTTTTGATGCTGAAGCAGTAGGGTGCATCAGATTTCATCTACCTCTTATACCTTTTGATTTACAAAGCAAAGACAGTAGTCTGACCCACTGGTTTATTTTTAGTAACAACAGCCATGTTTTTTTACGAATCAACAATCGAAACATAAATTTGGTGCAGGACACCCTAAGGATCATTCATACCAAGTTTCATTATATTCTGTTCAGTAGTTTCAGAGGAGAAGATTTTAGAACAATTGTTAGCAGACGACGAGAGACGACAGACGACGACGGACGCCAAGTGATGGCAATAGCTCACATGGACCTTTGATCCAGGTGAGCTAAAAACGGTTTTAGATAGAAAAAAAACTATCGTTTGCTTAAATATTCAAATCATCTAGATCTACAAAAGTCTCCTTATATACGTTAAAGCTTATAAAAGAGATTGCTGGCTGTTTTCCATTGTTGATGTTTTAGATTTTCGTTTATATTGTAGGTTGTGTCGCGCACACTTAGTCCACATCTCATTTTCTTCTACCTTATAGCTTGCAGATGAGAGATTCGTGATCCTGTGAACCTCTTGGTTAATATAAACATTTTATATCTAACGACTGTATCCTACTTATCGACATCGGGGGTAAATGTTTTATAAAGTATTTATAATAGTAGTGGTAGGCATAAAAGAAGTTAAGTAACCTTAGTTTTATTGCCGTTTTCTTTCTAGATTTTTTCGAAACAAATATTTTATTTCACTTCCAATGTGAGGATTAGGTAACTAATGGGTTATCCTATCTTTATTAATCTTGCGTGTCAAAAGTGGCATTACGTTAGTGCATTGGAGTCATAAATATTAAAGAGATTGTGGTTAATATAAGATCGCATTAAAAAATTGGCAAAATCACACACGTCAGATACTTTTTGTTAACGTCAAAATAAGAAGGAGCTCTTTACTTTCAAGTAAACACATCAAGTAGTGTTTGGCATTTTCAATATTTTGGTAGAGCTCCTCTGATGAGTCTTGAATAGACGAAACGCGCGTCAGGCGTAGCAAAATTTATTGTCTGGAAATTTGTTGTCATTTTTATTTCATACTGGAGAAGAGAAGGGCAAAAATACAAGTGACGAATCATTTGTAAGAAAAGACTATAGGACAAACTATATATTGTAAGTACTCTATGAAATGTGACTTCCCGTGTAGGATACTAGGGTTTTTACCCTAATTGTAGGCTTCCTAAGTTAACCGAAGTCTTAATTTTAGGATTCTGAAGCAAAACGAGTATAAAGGAAAACGCGTTTCTTTTATTTCACAACTATTTCTTTTTTTATTTTGTGTTTAATAGTTGCTTGCAAATTAGCCAAGTAACGGAAATGTTCGATTGATAATCACCAAAATAACATTGACGATGTATCCATCTATGAATTAAAACTCACATAAACTCATTTGTCTCTCCACTTTATGCGATTCGATATCGATATCAATTTTATTTGTTATAATTTTCAACGATATGTTGCGATAACTGATGTGTAAATAGTACTGTGATTTCTAGTTAGAAAATATACTTTGGCACCGTTTAACAGAGATCATCATCTTATTGTCCCTATTATGTCTTCACAACCGTGTTGCGTTGTGTGTTACTACCAAACCGGTCCCTAAACAAAAGAATAGAGATTTGGCGCGCCATAAAACCTGGTTTATACCACCATTTCATTCAAAATGCCTGTACCAAGTCAGAACCATTGCGATCTATAATTATTCCAGTGTGTCTTACATGTTTTGCCTTTTCTCTTGGACATTAAAATTGATCCTCCAAATCTGAAAATTCTGCTATTACCTTTATTTCATGTAACAAAATATACTGTTTTATATTCCCGCTCATATAAGTTGTTGTGTCACCTATGGGTTACCATCTGTCATTCACGATCTCTTATAAAGCACTCACTGGGTTTTCATGAATCTTTGAATCGATCTTTGTCACATATGTAGATGGATACATCCTCCAAATTCGTAAATTTAGATCAATTAATATTCGATACTAAATTTTTAATCTTTTTCAACATGGTAGTAATCTTCCAACTTAACAGGAATATGGGTAAAATTTTGACCTTAATCGAATTGTACAAGTTATTTTTTTACTCTACACTGTGCAGCATTTGTAATAATATAAAACGGTTATATAATATACATTTAGTGACTTTGAAAGAGGTGAATACCAGGTTTTATAAACCCGAAGAAAAATATATTTACCGAGCCAACGACAAGTTGGATATTGTTTTAGGGTTAATAAAACCGATATTTACTGATATCAAAGTCTATGAATGTTTTAATATATGACTACCAAAAACAAACGAAAAGAAATTTTTCCTCGAGAGAAAAAACGAAAACCCTTCACAAACTTGTACTGAACAAAAAACATCTAAAAACGTTTATTTTTCTAAAAACCGTATTTATTCACGAATATGATAAAATGTCTAAGAGTGGACATCTACAAAAACATATGCAATTTTACCAAGAAAGACTCATCTTGATAAATTGAGGGCAATAGTTCACCTAATGACGCCACAGTCAAGATTCTAATTTTATCGACTGAACAGTGATAAATATTCTATTTTAAGCGACTCAAAAGTCAAAACTTTTTATCAGTCTATTTTTAGATTCTTTCTTTATTGAATTTGACACACTGAATTGGAAATTAGCAACACGATGGGTGTGCTTTCGCAGGCAGAAATCGCTTACTCTTCCGGGGCACCTGGGTTGACTCTTGTTACGACTTGAGTTTTCGTTCGGTTGATTTTGTGATTTGTGTTTCTTTGTGCTGTTTTTGTCCGTGTTTACCGGTTTCATCGCTTCCTTTACGGACTTTTGACTTTCGAATGCCCCATTGGTGCCTCTTTGCTTCTTTTACGACTTTGCGGTTACTATTCCTTCTGCATAATACTTTTCACTTTATCCTGGGCCAATCAAAATGAAGAACAATTTTAGTCATATCAAAATAAAATATGTTCGACATTCTGGTTTTTTTCCACATCAGTGACTGAACAAAAAATAAATCATCAAGAAAGATTAAAGATCTCTGATTGATTCAATAAGTTTTTGCTGTTTGTTGTACTAACATAATCACTTCGTTTTCCCTATTATGTCTCACAACCATTTTGTATTACCGGACCCGAAGATCGCAATGAAAGAGAGTGTTTGGCGCCAAGAAAATTGTTTTAACCAACCATTTCTTTTGAAATATCCGTTTTCAATGTCTTCAATTTACCTATTATTTATTGGATATGTGAGGTTGATCAACTCAGTTCGTTAGTTTTACTGTTAACTTTATTAATCATTTCACAACAACAATGTCCCCATTTTTTAGCTGACACTCTTTATTAATAATCGCTCAATCAATTTCTTCATAAAATTTAGATATGTATCTTTCTTTTTATATATTTGATCTGCTTGAAATTTGGTATGCAAGTCCGGACGTGTGTATTCGTTAAAAAGAAGGTAAACAGAAAGTATATGAGCAACAGACCTGAAATCGAATTCATCGTTTTTAGAGTCCATTATGATATTATACCAAATATCAACAGTCTATGGTAAGGTGTTGCTTAGAAAACGGCTACAAAGCCTTTCTAAGCCTGCCTGACATTCACCATTTTTTAACCCGGATTTTTCACTCCAGGAATCTTGCCAAATATCTAGGTCTGTTTTGATAAATATATTTCATTTATGTCAGACAAGTTTCATGATCTGTGTATTACAAGCTTCGCGGAATTATCTATTTAGTATGTCTGTACTTAATATTAACGATTAGGGATTTAATAATATGGGACGCAGTCCCACATATGTAGAAACTTCCCAAAACTAATGGTTTGGTTTTTTTCCAAACCGGATATGCCGAGTGCGCGCAAGCGCACTAGGCACGAATTTCTATGGGGCCAGAAATTCGATGCTTTTTTTAAAATAAATTTTAAAATTGACAGATTTAATAACCACAGTTAAATTTCTTTTAAAAATATACAGGGGAATACGGATGGAAAGTCAAAACTAAACTCTCTAAATATATTTTCAATGAAACTCTCGTTGTCAAAGACATGAAATGATCTCGCCAAGTTCTCGCGAGAATGGTCATTGTGAACAGGTGCGTTGTTAGGAACAATATTGATTAGTGATTTGTTTACCAATTTATGGCAATGTTTAAGACAAAAACAATAAAAGATATATAAAGCTTTGCAACACTGAATAGTAAAAAAGGTCTTACCTTAGGGTTAGCTGATCATGGAGATTTTTTAATCAATCCTGTGCATGTTTTTTCCAAAATCCTGATTGAAACAAGTCGTCATTTTCTGCCAGGTTTTTATATCGATCTTCTCCACCCAATACTTCTAAAAATATATATCGGTATAGAGAAAATCACCCAAAACCTGACAGAGAAAAAAGGTTGCTTTGTTTACTTCTGCAAAATTCTGCTGGAGCGCGAAATACTCTGACCTGGAAATGACGTCATGGATAACGTAACACCAAAAGAAGGCTATTTCGTCCCGTCAACGTCATCCTATTATATTTTGATACTATTTTAGAATGTTACAAATATTTGTAATTTGCACAAATAATTCGATATCTGTAATTATTAGTTATTAATCAATTGATTACATTTTTTAGCAACTATTTTCTAAAGCTGCGTCCCATTTTAGGTTGCACCTATTATCATATTATTAACATTCAAAACACATAAAATCACAGGATATAATAATACCAATAGCTTATTTTCCATGCACATTTACAACATCATTTGAAAAAAAACAACAACAGCTGATTGTTGAAAATATAGACAAATGATTTGATATCGATATCAAACTGCATTTTATGATTGGTTAAAAAAATGTTAAATATCACTCCATGCAACACCACTGTGTGGGAGCAAAAATGGACCTTGGTACAAGTTGAAGCGAGGATCACCAACTGACAAAGGTCACTGAGGTCAAGAAATTTTATTTTTTTCTTATTTCAAATACCTTTTCAAGTAATTTGAAGCATTAGATTGTTCAGAAGTTGTTTGTCTTTGAACAACGTCGTACAAAAGGTTTATTATATGTTAAAACGAGATGAAAAATGTTGACCTAGTACCGGCGATACATGAGATAGTGACATCAAACATAATAAAATTCAAAGATTTAATGCATATCTGATTGAACCAAATG
Organism: Arcuatula senhousia; assembly: GCA_963971305.1. Taxonomy (NCBI): domain Eukaryota; kingdom Metazoa; phylum Mollusca; class Bivalvia; order Mytilida; family Mytilidae; genus Arcuatula; species Arcuatula senhousia. The sequence continues at coordinate 37,467,621 of OZ020308.1, forward strand.
GTAACTTTTGCTAAATCTATTTAACTATTAATAAAAATTTGAGAAAAAGACAGTCTTGGGCTTGAAATGCCTATAAAATCTTGGAAACAAAATTGCCATGGTCTACGGCAGCTTATGAAACAAATGTACGGGTACTTGCAGATTTGTTTATTGTTATCTGTACGGCACTTGTGAAGATGACTATTTATGTCTTTAATAATAGTTATAATTCGCATTTCGGCTGACAAGCAAATTGTTAACACAGGGGTACGTTGCTCACAGGTTGTTGTCATCACTCGAGAAATTTTACGGACGACACTATGTGCTTGTATACAAATACGGGATTTCTATCTCTCAGATGAGCACAGATGTTGGTTTGACATAGAATTGTGAAATGTCATCCTTTCCGGATTTGACCAACACTTAATCGATCTTTGGCAACATGACGGATTTGCTATAGCAAGCAGGAACTGCTTAATCTTCCGGAGCAGCTGAGTTCACTCTCGTTTCGACTTGGGTTCGCGTTGCTGAATGCGTTTTTGTTGTTATGTGTGTGTGTGTTTTATGTTGTTATGTGGTTTGTTTTGTTGTGATGATTTTTTGTCTGCCGGTTTTGTCTTTGTCCTTACGGTTTTATGATACTGGTTACCCCTTTGGTACACCTTTGCTTCTTTCATTGTGACATACACAATATATAAACGACTAACAACTGTTGTTACGTATATCGTGTCTGTAAATAACAAGAAACAGATCATAACTCTGAAGGCTATTCGTATTAATCAGTATTGTACCGGGTAAATCCTGAATTGGACAAATAGTTTTGACCAAATATTTACTCCTACTAACTTGTACATGTGGAGGACCAACCATTTGTTATGAAAATATGATACTACTAGCCTCTAAATGACGCTTTCCTTCGCATTTACTTCGTTGCATATGGTAGATGATTTTATAAATCTTGAGCATTGGAGATGGAAGGTTTGGTGCCATTAAGCCGGTTTAACCCACCTTTACATTTTCAAAAACGTGTACCAATTAAAGCTGATTAAAAAACACCGATAAATATTTGTCTTATTACTGAACTGCATTATTTCTACCAAGTAGAAGCAAATTGAACATAATATATTTTGTCTTATGATAAATAGGTCTAAAGCCCGTTAAATTGAATATGAAAAAAATCTTTCATGAGTAAGTAAAATAATTTGACTGAATGTGACATTATAAAGTGTTAGTAGAAGTTAGTAGGAGTGAATATTTGGTCATTGTTGGGAGAAGTTTTTGATTACTTTTAATGAAACTTTTCAGTTTTTTGTGCTATATTTTTTTGTAATAAAGGTATATGTTATAGAATTTACAAAAACACATTTACTTCAATATTGTTTAAAAATTTGTAGAAAATATACACTTTCCTGTTATGAAATTAGCAACAAAATATAAAAACTTAGATTTCAGTAATCAATGTCAGAACACCAGTGATGCGTAATTTCGGCAAAACCTGTTCCCTGTGCGAGTAATAACATTTAATAAAAGATCAAAATAACATAGTTTGTAGAATAAATATCCACAGACCGGCGACTTGTACCCGAGGTAGATGTACAACAATCGGCGAAACGTGAAATGATGAGTAAATAAAATCAACATGAATTTAGAACCAAAACCCTACGGAAACCGTTTCTAAAAATTTCAGTAGCTTAAAAATAATAAGATCAAAATATCCCTTAATACTGAATTCAACTTTTTATTCATTGAATCATTACATAAGTTATTCAAAATGAAGGATTGGACCAGACCAGACCAGAAAAGAAAATACAATGTAAACTCAATGTTCCACTCCTTTTTAATGCGTTCAGTTTTAATGTTTGATTTTATCTTTTGATTAAGTAAAAACAAATGGTCGTTTGGCTTTGTTTTATAATTATTTTTTATTCAGATATATAAATATAGCCATTGGTGTGGTTGGTACATGTTTTATCGACCCGAGAAATACTACCTAAGACAAGTGATTTTCCTTTTCGTTTTTCATAATTTATATGAACATAGTTAACATATATGTTACATACATATAGAACCATTTTCCTTTTTGTTATTCATTTTCTTTTCGTCATTCATTTTCCTTTGCGATTTTGAATACGAAAAAGACCCATTTTCCTATTGGTCATTTTCCTATTCAAAATCGAAAAGGACAATGAATGACAATAGACAAAAAGGTTGTTTTGTTTGATCATTTATAAGCTATTTCAATCTTTTTAATTGCTTTTCTCTCTTAATTGTTTTTTTTGTAATCCATTTTACTTGTTTTGTTTGATTTTTATTTTTTTTGGTTTTATCAGTTTGTTTGATCGACCCAGTAATTTCAAAACGCAACACGAATTGCTTGTGTAAGAACATAAAAGTCCAAACGTGTAAAATAACGGGTAATGTCTGAGCATAAAGTGGGACATTCATATTCCGATTAAAAATCTCACAGTGGAAACATTTGAATTAAAATTTCTTATCATTGAATTCGGACTTTATGCTACAATGGTTGAGTTATTGAGACAAAAATTCTCTCCTTTTGGGTTGAAAATAATCTTTGCTATGTGAACATTATCAAATACATACTGATCTAAACAACTTAGCAAGGTTTGGAAAACAGATAGGCTCAGATTAAAACAAAGACAAAATTTTTGAAAATTAACAATGCCCACATGAAGAAATCTGTCATATCGTACAACGTTTGGTCGAAGGATTTTGTAGAAGCATCGGCATTAGAAACATGGATTGTACAAGGGATATTTTCACAATGATGCCAACAAAAATGAAAATTTACTATAAATCAACATTTTTTAGACTACTGTATTTTGTGTTATCGAGTCGTTTTGCCGTTTCGCGGCTATTCATATTCGCGAGTCGTTGGAAGTACACTGTTTTTTTCTACAAATTTGATTAATTTCCGACGATTAATTTTCACGAAATCAGATGTTAAATTACTCTATTTTGTTGACCGGGTTGGTCCCGGGTCAATTATTTCGGGATTCTTCTTTTAAATCTTACCTAACAGACTGAGAAATGTAAGCCCCGCCCAACCTTGTGAATAAAATATAACAATACAGTATTTGCAAATTTACGAAGCATGCATGATGACTAGTCCAGAGTTATTGATCAAAGATAGGTTTTACAACACACAAAGCAATAGTTGTATTTATTAGTTTTTAGTCTTTTGACTATCTATGTGTTTGTAAGTCCATGTACACTTTCGTAACATTTTTTTTCCATTTCTTTCTTGTTGATTTCAAATACAAGCAAAACTACGTTTCACAGCTTTAAATAAGATTTCCTACGTTTTCATACATTTTTGTTACTGGTATTCACTTTTAAATCAAACAGAGAAAGGGACATTTACAGTTGTTTTTTTCACATCCCATTTATTGTTGTTCCGGGATATATTTTGGGTTTTTTGTCTATATTGCTCGCTAGTAATTGTTTTCATTTATTACTATGATGTTTTAATCCATCATATGTATGAACAATTGTATAATACAGCAAAAAATATTAAGGGAATGATCAAAATAGTTCGTTATAAAAGAAATTCGTTATATTGCTTTAACGAATTTCCTTATTAGATACAAGAATTCGTAATATTGATAAATGTATAGCTAATCAGAATAACAAAGAACAAATGTATTTTGCTTAAGGGAGTATGAAGCTGATATATTGAACATTTTCAAGATTCACCTAGGTAAAGTGAGACTGATATTCGACGTTCGATATTCGATATTCAATTTTTTGAATATCAAACTGAATATCAAACGGTAAATTTTACCGTTTGATATTCATTCGATATTCATTTATCGTTTTTTCTTACTGAAAACATATAATGAATATCAAAATGAATATCAAACGGTAATTTTTTAAGGTTCGATATTCATTTGACATTAGATCTGTCGAGGTTTGTTTTGTAAATATCAAATGAATATCGAATGAATATCAAACAAAAGTTAATTTACGTTCGATATTCATTTTACGTTCGTTTAAGGTCTAGTTTTGTTTTGTGAATATCAAATGAATATCGAATGAATATCAAACAAAAGTTAATTTACGTTCGATATTCATTTTACGTTCGTTTTAGGTCTAGTTTTGTTTTGTGAATATCAAATGAATATCGAATGAATATCAAACAAAAGTTAATTTACGTTCGATATTCATTTTACGTTCGTTTTAGGTCTAGTTTTGTTTTGTGAATATCAAATGAATATCGAATGAATATCAAACACAAGTAAATACGTTCGATATTCATTTTACGTTCGTTTTAGGTCTAGTTTTCTTTTGTGAATATCAAATGAATATCAAACAAAACTTGATTTACGTTCGATATTCATTTTACGTTCGTTTTAGGTCTAGTTTTGTTTTGTGAATATCAAATGAATATCGAATGAATATCAAACAAAAGTTAATTTACGTTCGATATTCATTTTACGTTCGTTTAAGGTCTAGTTTTGTTTTGTGAATATCAAATGAATATCGAATGAATATCACACAAAACTTAATTTACGTTCGATATTCATTTTACCTTCGTTTTAGGTCTAGTTTTGTTTTGTGAATATCAAATGAATATCGAATGAATATCAAACAAAAGTTAATACGTTCGATATTCGATATTCAATTTTTTGAATATCAAACTGAATATCAAACGGTAAATTTTACCGTTTGATATTCATTCGATATTCATTTATCGTTTTTTCTTACTGAAAACATATAATGAATATCAAAATGAATATCAAACGGTAATTTTTTAAGGTTCGATATTCATTTGACATTAGATCTGTCGAGGTTTGTTTTGTAAATATCAAATGAATATCGAATAAATATCAAACAAAAGTTAATTTACGTTCGATATTCATTTTACGTTCGTTTAAGGTCTAGTTTTGTTTTGTGAATATCAAATGAATATCGAATGAATATCAAACAAAAGTTAATTTACGTTCGATATTCATTTTACGTTCGTTTTAGGTCTAGTTTTGTTTTGTGAATATCAAATGAATATCGAATGAATATCAAACAAAAGTTAATTTACGTTCGATATTCATTTTACCTTCGTTTTAGGTCTAGTTTTGTTTTGTGAATATCAAATGAATATCGAATGAATATCAAACACAAGTAAATACGTTCGATATTCATTTTACGTTCGTTTTAGGTCTAGTTTTGTTTTGTGAATATCAAATGAATATCGAATGAATATCAAACACAAGTAAATACGTTCGATATTCATTTTACGTTCGTTTTAGGTCTAGTTTTCTTTTGTGAATATCAAATGAATATCAAACAAAACTTGATTTACGTTCGATATTCATTTTACGTTCGTTTTAGGTCTAGTTTTCTTTTGTAAATATTAAATGAATATCAAACAAAACTTAATTTACGTTCGATATTCATTTTACGTTCGTTTCAGGTCTAATTTTGTTTCGTGAATATCAAATGAATATCGAATGAATATCAAACAAAAGTTAATTTACGTTCGATATTCATTTTACGTTCGTTTTAGGTCTAGTTTTGTTTTGTGAATATCAAATGAATATCGAATGAATATCAAACAAAAGTTAATTTACGTTCGATATTCTTTTTACGTTTGTTTTAGGTCTAGTTTTGTTTTGTGAATATCAAATGAATATCGAATGAATATCACACAAAACTTAATTTACGTTCGATATTCATTTTACCTTCGTTTTAGGTCTAGTTTTGTTTTGTGAATATCAAATGAATATCGAATGAATATCAAACAAAAGTTAATACGTTCGATATTCATTTTACGTTCGTTTTAGGTCTAGTTTTCTTTTGTGAATATTAAATGAATATCAAACAAAACTTAATTTACGTTCGATATTCATTTTACGTTCGTTTTAGGTCTAATTTTTTTTCGTGAATATCAAATGAATATCGAATGAATATCAAACAAAAGTTAATTTACGTTCGATATTCATTTTACGTTTGTTTTAGGTCTAGTTTTGTTTTGTGAATATCAAATTAATATCGAATGAATATCAAACAAAAGTTAATTTACGTTCGATATTCATTTTACGTTTGTTTTAGGTCTAGTTTTGTTTTGTGAATATCAAATGAATATCGAATGAATATCACACAAAACTTAATTTACGTTCGATATTCATTTTACCTTCGTTTTAGGTCTAGTTTTGTTTTGTGAATATCAAACGAATATCGAATGAATATCAAACAAAAGTTAATTTACGTTCGATATTCATTTTACGTTCGTTTTAGGTCTAGTTTTGTTTTGTGAATATCAAATGAATATCGAATGAATATCAAACAAAAGTTAATACGTTCGATATTCATTTTACGTTCGTTTTAGGTCTAGTTTTGTTTTGTGAATAATATCAAATGAATATCAAACAAAACTTAATTTACGTTCGAAATTCGTTTTACATTCGTTTTAGGTCTAGTTTTGTTTTGTGAATAATATCAAATGAATATCAAACAAAACTTAATTTACGTTCGATATTCATTTTACGTTCGTTTTAGGTCTAGTTTTGTTTTGTGAATATCAAATGAATATCGAATGAATATCAAACAAAAGTTCATTTACGTTCGATATTCATTTTATGTTCGTTTTAGGTCTAGTATTGTTTTGTGAATATCAAATGAATATCAAATGAATATCAAACAAAACTTAATTTACGTTCGATATTCATTTTACGTTCGTTTTGGGTCTAGTTTTGTTTTGTGAATATCAAATGAATATCGAATGAATATCAAACAAAAGTTCATTTACGTTCGATATTCATTTGACGTTCGTTTTAGGTCTAGTTTTGTTTTGTGAATATCAAATGAATATCGAATGAATATCAAACACAAGTAAATACGTTCGATATTCATTTTACGTTCGTTTTAGGTCTAGTTTTGTTTTGTGAATATCAAACCAAAGTTTCTTTCTGTTTGATATTCATTTGACATTCGTTTCCGGTGTCAATTTGTAATGTGAATATCAAATGAATATCAAACCAAAGAATAATTCCATTTTATATTCATTTGAGATTCGTTTCGGGTCTAGGTATGTTATGTGAATATCAAATGAATATCGAATGAATATCAAACCAAAGTTTATTTGTCATTCGATATTCATTTGACGTTCCTTTTAGGTCTATTTTTGTTTTGTGAATATCAAATGAATATCAAACCAAAGTTTCCTTCTGTTTGATATTCATTTGACATTCGTTTCCGGTGTCAATTTGTAATGTGAATATCGAATGAATATCAAACCAAAGATTAATTCCATTCTATATTCATTTGAGATTCGTTTCGGGTCAAGGTATGTTATGTTAATATGGAATGAATATCGAATGAATATCAAACCAAAGTTTATTTGTCATTCGATATTCATTGGACGTTCGTGTTAGGACTAGTTTTGTTTTGTGAATATCAAATGAATATCAAACCAAAGTTTCCTTCTGTATGATATTCTTGTAATGTGAATATCCAATTAATATCAAACCAAAGATTAATTCCGTTCTATGTTAGTATGGTAGGTGCACCAAGAGATGCTAAGCACAATGCATGCTTCGGATGCTGGATGTGACCTATATTTTCCACATGAATGACCACTTACAGAAGAATGGTTAAACTTTATTCCCACTTACCGACAAGTGCCACATGAACCATATTGGTATGGTAGGTGCACTTAGTGATGCTTAGCAGAATGCATGCTTCGGATGCTGGCTGTGACCTATATTTTCCGCACAAATGACCACTTATAGAAGAATGGTTAAAGTCAATTCCTTCTTACTGACAAGTGCCATAGCAACCATATTGGTATGGTAGGTGCACCTAGTAATACTTAGCACAATGCATGCTTCGGATGCTGGATGATGTGACCTATATTTTCCACATGGATGAACTCTTACAGAATAATGGTTAAAGTCCATTCCCAATTACTGACATGTGCCACATCAACTATATTGGTATGGTAGGTGCACCTACATATGTAGTGATGCTTAGCACAATGCATGCTTCAGATGCTGGCAGTGACCTATATTTCCGCATGTATGACAATTTATAGAAGACTGGTTTAAGTCCATTCCTTCTTACTGACATGTGCCACATCAACTATATATTTATGTTAGGTGCAACTAATGATGCTTTGCACAATGCATGCTTACGATGCTGACTGTGACCTATAATTTCTGCATGAATGACCCCTTATAGAAGAATTGATAAAGTCCATTCCTTCTGATTGACAAGTGCCATAGCAACCATATCGATATGTAGGTGCACCTAGTGATGCTTTAATGATTACTGGAAAAAATAAATGTTGAGAGATGGGGCATTATGTCGTTTGGACATATTCTTGTTTACTGTTGGCTTTATGTATTAATTTCATTCTTTCATGTTTTATTTCCTGTCTTTAAACTTGGTTTTATATCAAAATTTATCTATAATTTGTAATTGGTTTTGGTTTAAAGGATGGCTGAGAAATCACAGGCGCTTGGGTCCAGGATTTTTTTTAATATAATAACGTGTATATAAAAATTTTCATCTCCTCTATATACTTTTTCCACATGAAAATTTTTATATACACGTTATTATATTAAAAAAAAATCCTGGACCCAAGCGCCTGTGTGAGAAATCACTGACAGTACCAAAATCGAATGGCAATCAATCAATATGATTTGGTTTAATGTTAATGTCACGGTAGCCAGGTGGATACCATGCGATGTAAATTTGGCCCAAAGGTAGAAATAACGATAACACAATTCTTTATTCATATTGCAATATCTATGTATCATCTATCATCTCATCTACATGTATTACAGCTATATGTGCATCTATGTCAAATTTTGATAAAGTCAATTCCTTCTTATTGACAAGTGCCATAGCAACCATAATGTCAGTGCGTAAATCCGTGTCACGTGATCGATGTACAATTCTATTTATATCAAACATATAAAATCAATGTTTGAGCACCTGAGTTCACTCTTGTTTCGACTGGAGTTCGCGTTGTTGATTGATATTCAGTTGTTTTGTGTTTCCATGTTTTACATGTTGTCTGTGTTTGTCCTGTTCTTGTTTACTGGTTTTGTCTCTGCTCTTTCGGACTTTTGACATTCGGATACCCCATTGGTACCTCTGCTTCTTTCAAAACTACAAATAAAAAATAACATTCATAAATACATGTTTACATCATTACTCAACAAGAAATGATCAAAATCAATCATAAAAAACTTCAAAACATACAAGAAATATCAAATATTTTTCAAAAATGATCTTTGCGAAAAATCAATAAAAACATACTGGGCCTCACGTTTAATTCAGTGCGTAAATCCGTGTCACGTGATCGATGTACAATTCTATTTATATCAAACATATAAAATCAAGAAATAAACATAAAAAACGAAAGGAAACTAATAATTTCGGCACCATAAATTGTAAAATAACATTGTTAAAACATTTATACGCGTTCAATCGATCAAATAAAGGTTATATCGGAAAAATAAACAATGTGTCAAATGTGAAACATTTGTAATTGTACGTATAAAATCAATTATTTTCAAAGAACTTATGTTTAAAATGTTGCTGGAGGTGAATTAAATACAAAGTAATCAATGAAATAATTAACATACCTCTTTGGGCTTACAAAATCGCAAAATATGGTTACAGAATTTTCTTCACCACGGCGATTGTGAGGCAAACTAATAAAGAAGCAAAGGTGTACCAAAGGGGTAATCAGTATCATAAAACCGTAAAGACAAGGACAAAACCGGCAGACAAAAAATCATCACAACAAAACAAACCACATAACAACATAAAACACACACATACATAACAACAAAACCGCATTCAGCAACGCGAACTCAAGTCGAAACGAGAGTGAACTCAGGTGCTCCGGAAGAGTAAGCAGTTCCTGCTTGCTATAGCACACCCGTCACGTTGCCAAAGATCGATTAAGTGATGGTCGAATCCGGAAAGGATGACATTACAAAACTCTATGTCAAACCAACATCTGTGCTCATCTGAGAGATAGAAATCCCGTATTTGTATACAAGCACATGATGTCGTCCGTAAAATTTCTTGAGTGATGACAACAACCTGGGGGCAACGTACCCCTGTGTTAACAATTTGCTTGTCAGCCGTGCAGCTCTATCAAGGAAGTCGTTGTACTCCCCACAAGCTCTGGAATATCGAATCAATTGTGATACGTAAACTCCATATGCTGGAGCGGACGGAATTTTGCTACACAGAAAGGGAAAGTTAACTATTGGAAAGTTGAAGTCACCACGTTTGTCATAGAGCCTTGTACAAAGCCTTCCTTGTGTGTCAATTTCGAGAAATAGATCCAAATATGAAGCGGACCTCCTAGAATCTGTAGTGTCTTTTATCTCAAGTTCCTTCGGATATATGAGATGTAAAGAGTCACCAAATCGAGGATTGTTTAGTGAAAGGACATCACCAATAAAACGAAGTGTGAGATTGAAGGATAAAGCAAGTTTGGTCCTTTTTGTCTAGAAGTGATTATAAGAAGTCTACTTCATATGAATGAAGAAACAAATCGGCAAGCAATGGTGCACAATTTGTGCCCATTGGGATACCTATTGTTTGCTGAAAAACATGTCCACCAAACTGTACAAATATGTTGTCGATTAGAAAATTGAGCATTTCTATTATTTGATCTTCTGTAAATTTGTTTTTCTTGCTAGACTCTTGGATGACAAAGTAAGTCTTTTTATAACCGACTACCAAATACTTGTACCTGCGTTTTCCGTTCTTTTTGATAAAGCTACGTTTAATCAGCTGTGCCAAACGAGATTTTAATTGTGAATGTGGAATTGAAGTATATAATGTAGAGAAATCAAACGATCAAATGATAATCGGAAACGGACAAAATTTCCGGTTTTTAAAATTATTTTTGCGTTACGCACAGTGTTGGTGCTACATAACATTACAGACATTACGCTGAATATCGACGTCGCATTAAACAATTTAGCATTTTTTTGTGCCGGTCTTTGCTCTTTTTTTCTATTTTATATATTGTTACTGTTGGTTTTATTTGTAAATTGCTGAAATGTTGTATATTAAACTGCGACATTTCCAATTTTAAACATTTAAGATACACATGTCGTAATTTTAGGGGTTTTTAGAGAAAAAAGGGGGGTTCATATATGAAATCCATGCTCCAAGTGCCTGTGCCAAATTGTTACTTGTGTGGGACCTTTTGTATCAAACAGTTTGAAATAATATTATTATGCATGTCTCGGTCTTGACAATGACAAACGGCAGTCGGTGTCAAGTGCGTTGATTAATCTAAACCCCCCCTTGAATTTAAGTTTTCAAAGTTACGTTCAAGCTGTAAAACCTTTCAACATGCATTTTCTTCTGCTAAAATAGAAATTTTACGATGCCGATACAAGTGTACTTGACGGCACATACAATGCTTGGATTTAAAAGAACGTGCATTGTATAATATAGATAGAGTCAAATTTAAAAAAAAATCTTTTCCTTTTTTTTTTGATTGGGATTTGGGTGTTAGGATCGTGGTGCCGATTTTAAAATCCAGTTTTTAAGAAACGGAATCTACTTTTTTTGTGCTACAAATATTTTTCCTTTGGATATAGTTCTTATTTCGCCGGGCTTATCAATTATATTGTATAACTTTCATTTTTCGATTTACATTGTTCGATAAGATACATACATAAACAAGAGGCTCACAGGAGCCTGAATCGCTCGTCTAAACTACACAGATACACATATGTTGTAGATATTATTGTGCTTAATCATATGCAATTTAAATTGTTGAAATATCTTGTATAGTTTTCAAGATATAGGGCTAAATAAGTGCAAAATTTGGCAAAAAATATGAAAAAGGGCAACAACTCCAACATCAGCCGTCAAATCTTTTTTTTAAATTTCAGGACAGGTAGATCTTGATATGCTGATCACTTTTTATTCTTGCACAATTTTGATATCTGTAACCGTTTTTGAGTTCTGAGCAAAAAACTGCAATTTACCCGCATGTTCTATTTTTAGCCATGGCGGCCATTTTTTTTAACGAATCAAAAATCTGAACAATAGAATTAAAGCATATAAGTGTGCCAACTTTAAACGCAGTTGGTCTTATGGTGTCAGACAAGTTAATCTTTGAAATTCAGGGGAAAAGTAATGAAAAATGGTAAATTTTGACGTTTTAAGGGCAATAACTCATAAAAGGAATGATCGTACAGCTTTAACCTTTACATGAAATGTAGATCTTGATGTGCTTAATTATAAGCAATTTGAATTTTTGAAATATCTTGTATTATAGTTTTTAAGATATAGGGCTAAATAAGTGCAAAATTTTGAAGAAATCCAGAAAAAGGGCAATAACTCCTACATCAGTTGTTGGATCTTTTTGAAAATTTCTGGGCAGGTAGATCTTAAGGTGCTGATGACTTTTAATCTGTCAGAATTTTGATATCTGTTACCGTTTTTGAGTTATTTGCAAAAAACTGCAATTTACCCCTATGTTCTATTTTCAGCCACAGTGGCCATGTTTTTTGACGAATCGAAAATCCGAACGATGAATTTGTTAAGGACATACTATAGAACAACCCTACCAAGTTTCATTACATTTGGCTAAGCGGTTTTAGAGAAGAAGATTTTTTTGAAAAGTTGAACGACGGACGACGGACGACGGACGCCAAGTGATGGCAAAAGCTCACATTGCCTTCGGCAAGGTGAGCTAAAAAGTATAACTACATACACGTAGTTCATTGCACGCCAAAAGGTATCAATTATGGGAAAGTTTTTTTACCGTGCCTGTAAGTAAGAAGAAGTTAAACTTTAAATTTTTACTTGTGTAGTCACGTGAACTTTCTGCGTGTTTAAAAGGATATAAAGCCGTCGTAGTTAGAATACATGAAAATAAAGTTACAATTGAATTTGTAAGTCATTTTGTTGGAAATGACGCATCGATTTGCTTAAGGATATTTTTACTTTGGACATGACGGACATTCGCAAAACATGGCCTCTTGTGTCCCGGTCTTGTTCTTAATTTTTAGCTCACCTGGACCGAAGGTCCATGTGAGCTATTGCTATCACTTGGCGTCCGTCGTCGTCCGTCGTCAGTCGTCCATTGTCGTTAACATTTTTCAAGCGTTAACTCCTCTAACACCATAAGTCCAGTGGCTTTAAAATTTGGCACAGTTGTTTATTAGCATAGGTAGTATAAAACTAGCGTGGGGATTTTTGATTCGTCGAAAAACATGGCCGCCATGGCTTAAAATAGAACATAGGGGTAAATTGCAGTTTTTTGCAAATAACTCAAAATGGTTACAGATATCAAAATTCTGGCAGAAGAAAAGTGTTTAGCACCTCAAGATCTACCTGCCCTGAAATTTTCAAGAAGATCCAACAACCCATGTAGGAGTTATTGCCCTTTTTCTGGATGTTTTGCAAATTTTGCACTTATTAAGCTCAATATCTTAAAAACTATTCAAGATATTTCAGAAATTTAAATGGCATGTTGTTAAGCACATCAAGATCTACAAAATTTGTAATAGGTCAACGTTATAGGACCATTCCTTTTAGGAGTTATTCCCCTTAGAACGTCGAAATTATCCTTTTTAACAGCATTTCCATGTTACATTTAAAACGTTAACTTCTCTGACACCTTAAGTCCAATTGGAACCAAACTTGGTACACGTTTTTATTATAATTAGGTCTATAGAACTGATGTGGGGATTTTTGATTGGTTGTAAAAAATGGCCGCCATGGCTAAAAATAGAACATAGGGGTAAAATGTAGTTTTTTGCAAATAACTCTATAACCGTGACAGATTTTTAAATTCTGATAGACAACAAAAGTGATCTGCACCTCAAGATCTACATGCCCTGAAATTTTGGAGATGATCCAACAACCCATGTAGGAGTTACTGCCCTTTTCCTTGATTTTTTTATAAGCAAGTCAAAAATCCGCACCCAATAGCACGGAATGCAAAAAATAATTTCCAATTTTGTAATTTGCATTTAAAAAAATTAAATACATAGTTATTTTATCTATATAAATATTCTGAGTACTCTCAGCTATGAGATGTTTTAAAATGTTTAAAATTAGGACTTCTGGCATATATTGTTGAATTGTTCCATTCTATCGCTAGTGGTCGCATAGCGTCTATCAAAACAAAATAAAAGCTGACTGTCATTCTAATGTTCTCGGTGCATGTCAACCAAAATGAATAACTGTAATGTTTCAGCAGATATATTTGCCCAGTCGGCATTACATTACCTTGTCAAATTATTTTTGTTATTTTTCTCTCTAGCGTTTGCATTCGAAAATGAAAGTGAAAGTGCTTTCTTCGAGGTCCGAAATCATCTATTATTACCATATATGGTTAACTACCATATTTAGAAACCACTTGATAATTTGTGTACCTGTACATTTATGTACTTTAACCAATCGACTCAATGAAATTATTTTACGCTATTGTTTACTACTACTTTTGCCTTTGAATGAAAAAAGTACATTTTCCAATGGTCTCGCGACAAAAATTGTGTTTGACATCCTATATTTACAATGTTTAAGATAAAATCACTCCCTTGTTCTGTTTGCAGGTGTTTTCCTTTTTTATAATCATGCAAAAGCTTAAATTTCTTGCTACCATTTAAAGATAATGAGTTTTTTCTTTTATTTTAGTATCATGTACCATACATGTATTCATATAAGAAAGCGACTAAATGCGCGGGAGCTTATCAGGTTTAACCTGCATCATATTAGATTTTGCACTTATTAATCTTAATATCTTGAAAACTATATAACATAATTAAGAAATTAAAATTGCATATTGTTAAGCACATCATGATCTACAAAATATGTAATAGGGTCAATGTTGTAGAGCCATTCCTTTTATGAGTTATTCCCCTTAGAACGTCGAATTTGACCATTTCTACAGCTTTTACTCATTACATTTAAAATGTTAACTTCTCTGACACCTTAAGTTCAATTTGAACCAAACTTGGTATAGTTGTTTATTAGCATAAAATGTTCAGAACTGATGGGGGAATTTTTGATTGGTTGAAAACATGGCTGGCATGGCTAAAATGGAACATAGGGGTAAATTGCTGTTTTTTTGCTAATAAGTTATTCCGCTTAGAAAAGAATCAATGTTAAATAGTATTTGCCTAATAGCCTATAATAGTCTAGGCACATAAGTCAGGTGAGCGATTCAGGCTCCTGGGAGCCTCTTGTTTTTATTACGGAACGATGGGTTAAACCTGACAAAAAAATTATTCGAGAATTTGTTTTCACAAAGATTGACAGAGATCCGAAAAATAGAAAAGGGATAAATATTTGGTTGTTCAATAGATACCCGTTTTTTGTAACGGTTGGCATTGCTAATTTGGTCATATTTCGCATGTTCAAAGCCTATATAATTCATTTACAGAAAAGATAAAGCCAAATATTATTTATACATTTTGAAATTTTTTAAGTAAAGTATCTGATCTATGCACTAACTTATTTTTTTTATTTATTATTTAAAAACGTATGAAGATCAAGTTTGTAACAACATCGTGCGTAGCGTCTAGTCTGTTACACATATAAGCAGTTGTGGTCTGCAATTTCATTAGCATCAGTACAGATCAAATCCAAGTACATTGTATCTTTATGTTCCTGAAGGCAAATTTACTGACTTTTATATATTTTATACTGATTTGTCAACACTATCTATATTTGGTTTGCAGTTGCCGGGGCAGTTGCATTCATGCAGATAAATTTTATGAGTAAATGCCACTTACTACAGTCTTTTTTTTCATTGGAACTTTTATTTTGTTTTATATTGTGTCCAGTTGCAACAAGTGAGACAAATCGGTGGGGTAACAGTTTATTTAATATCATTAACTGTGTTACTATGTACTTTATTTATATACTCTTGTGCATCCGCATGTCCCAAATCAGGTTGAAGTTCATTTACCATGAATGAAGTTTAGTGTCATCATGAAACTTCATGAAACTTTGAACACATATACACATCAGGGTACTTATAAACAAAAATCATAAAATTTTACCTATTTCATCAACTTCACGCAGTAAAAGCAAGAACAGACTTTCCATGCAATATTGCAAAGTTAGTAAAGCCTTAGAAAAACTCAATATGAAGGAAGTTTTTTATTGACTCCTTATAGGAGTTATAATCCCTTAAATGACTATATAAATGTTTATGCCTTATAGCTTGCAGAATGCAGAAAATAATAAAAAGCTTTGATGGCTAAGGCAGGAACCATTTTCTTATGGTTAAGGTAGATGGGGTGTCTATCACTGAGATCCAGAAAACAGAGGAAGAAAAATTTTGAGACAATTACCATGTTTGGAAAACTTTAGCTGTAACTGCTAGAACATAATTTACAAATCTTCTAGACTATTTAGTATCTAAATACTAATCAAAAGAACAATGGAAAGCTAGCTAGAGAAATGCATAAAATCATTAGACATACAAACTGTATCGGTTCATCTTTGGCGGAGAAGCAACCCACTACTTTATACATGTTTGAATGAACATTGTCAACAAAAACAAGAGGCTCCCAGGACCCTGAATCGCTCACCTGGTCTTGATGTCGACCCTATAAAGACTTTTCTAGAGCTAAAAGAGCTGAACATTTAAGCAAGTAACAGCTTTTTTCTATCTACTATATAGTTTTCATTCTGTAACCGTAGGCCCAAATCATGAAAAAAAAACGTTATTTTAGGGGCCATAACCCCTATAAGGGCTCATCTGACAACTTCGACCCTATGAAAACTTCTGTAGAGCTAAATGAGCTGAACGTCTAAGCAAGCAACAGCTTTTTTTATCTGCAATAGTTTTCATCCTATGGGCCAAAACCACTATTTTTCACCTTTAAGGGGCTGTAACCCCTATAAGAGCTCATCTGACAACTTCGATCCTATGGAGACTTTTGTAGAGCTAAATGAACTGAACATTTAAGCAAGCATCAGCTTTACTCTATCTTCTATAGTTTTCATTCTATAGGCCAAAAACACGAAAAAACTGTATTTTAGGGGCCATAACCCCTATAAGGGGTCATCTGACAACTTCGACCCTATGAAGACTTTTATAGAGCTAAATGAGCTGAACATTTAAGCAAGCAACAGCTTTTCTCTATCTGAAATAGTTTTCATACTATAGGGCAAAAACATGAAAAAACGCCATTTTTTACCTTTAAGGGGCTTTAACCCCTATAAGGGGACATCTGACAACTTTGACCAAATGGAGACTTTTGTAGAGCTTTTGATGCTGAAGCAGTAAGGTGGCATCAGATTTCATCTATCTCTTATACTTTTTGATTTATAAGCCAAAAACAGTAGTCGGACCCCTGGTCTATTTTTAGCAACGGCGGCCATGTTTTTTGACGAATCTAAAATCCCCACATCAGTTCTGTGGAAGATACCCTAAGGTACCATCAGATCAAATTTGGTTTGAATCTGTGCAGTCGTTTCAGAGGAGAAGAAGTTCAAAGAAAAGTTTAATGACGACGACGGACGACGGACGACGACGACGGACGCCAAGTGATGGTAAAAGCTCACATGGACCTTCGGTCTAGGTGAGCTAAAAACCCATCAAAATAATTCAATACTTTTGAAATAAGGACCAGAGACCCACAGCAGCTGGCAGCTAGAAAGTAAGCTCATAGAAAAAGAACAAAAGAACAAAATGGTTCCCTGATTATTGATGGAGATGATGATGATGATGATGATGATAGAATGGCCATGATGTAATTTTCAGAGGACTTTTCACTCCCGATGAAGGCAACTGCCGAAACGTTATAACTTTTCAGCCATAATTATAAATAAATATATAAATAATAAATTTCGTTTGATATTCATTTGATATTCACATAACATACCTACACCCGAAACGAATCTCAAATGAATATAGAATGGAATTTATCTTTGGTTTGATATTCATTTGATATTCACATTACAAATTTTCACCGGAAACGAATGTCAAATGAATATCAAACAGAAGGAAACTTTGGTTTGATATTCATTTGATATTCACAAAACAAAACAAGACCTAAAACGAACGTCAAATGAATATCGGATGACAAATCAACTTTGGTTTGATATTCATTCGATATTCACAAAACAAAACTAGACCTAAAACGAACGCAAAATGAATATCGAACGTAAATTAAGTTTTGTTTGATATTCATTCGATATTCATTTGATATTCACAAAACAAAACTAGACCTAAAGCGAACGTAAAATGAATATCGAACTTAAATTAACTTTTGTTTGATATTCATTCGATATTCATTTGATATTCACAAAACAAAACTAGACCTAAAACGAACGTAAAATGAATATCGAACGTAAATTAACTTTTGTTTGATATTCATTTGATATTCATTTAATATTCACAAAACAAAACTAGACCTAAAACGAACGTCAAATAAATATCGAACGTAAATTAACTTTTGTTTGATATTCATTCGATATTCATTTGATATTCACAAAACAAAACTAGACCTAAAACGAACGTAAAATGAATATCGAACGTAAATTAACTTTTGTTTGATATTCATTCGATATTCATTTGATATTCACAAGTCAAAACTAGACCTAAAACGAAACTTCAAGGTAAAATGAATATCGAACGTAAATTAAGTTTTGTTTGATATTCATTCGATATTCATTTGATATTCACAAAACAAAACTAGACCTAAAAGGAACGTAAAATGAATATCGAACGTAAATTAATTTTTGTTTGATATTCATTCGATATTCATTTGATATTCACAAAACAAAACTAGACCTAAAAGGAACGTAAAATGAATATCGAACGTAAATTAAGTTTTGTTTGATATTCATTTGATATTCATTTGATATTCACAAAACAAAACTAGACCTAAAACGAACGTCAAATGAATATCGAACGTAAATTAAGCTTTGTTTGATATTCATTTGATATTCACAAAACAAAACTAGACCTAAAACGAACGTCAAATGAATATCGAACGTAAATTAACTTTTGTTTGATATTCATTCGATATTCATTTGATATTCACAAAACAAAACTAGAACTAAAACGAACGTAAAATGAATATCGAACGTAAATTAACTTTTGTTTGATATTCATTCGATATTCATTTGATATTCACAAGTCAAAACTAGACCTAAAACGAAACCTCAAGGTAAAATGAATATCGAACGTTAATTAAGTTTTGTTTGATATTCATTCGATATTCATTTGATATTCACAAAACAAAACTAGACCTAAAACGAAAGTAAAATGAATATCGAACGTAAATTAAGTTTTGTTTGATATTCATTCGATATTCACATAACATACCTAGACCAAAAACGAATCTCAAATGAATATAGAATGGAATTAATCTTTGGTTTGATATTCATTCGATATTCACAAAACAAAACTAGACCTAAAACGAACGCAAAATGAATATCGAACTTAAATTAAGTTTTGTTTGATATTCATTCGATATTCATTTGATATTCACAAAACAAAACTAGACCTAAAAGGAACGTAAAATGAATATCGAACATAAATTAACTTTTGTTTGATATTCATTCGATATTCATTTGATATTCACAAACCAAAACTAGACCTAAAACGAAAGTAAAATGAATATCGAACGTAAATTAAGTTTTGTTTGATATTCATTTGATCTTCATTCGATATTCACAAAACAAAACTAGACCTAAAACGAAGGTAAAATGAATATCAAACGTAAATTAAGTTTGTTTGATATTCATTTGATATTCACAAAACAAAACTAGACCTAAAACGAACGTCAAATGAATATCGAACGTAAATTAACTTTTGTTTGATATTCATTCGATATTCATTTGATATTTACAAAACAAAACTAGACCGAAAACGAACGTAAAATGAATATCGAACGTAAATTAACTTTTGTTTGATATTCATTCGATATTCATTTGATATTCACAAGTCAAAACTAGACCTAAAACGAAGGTAAAATGAATATCGAACGTAAATTAAGTTTTGTTTGATATTCATTCGATATTCATTTGATATTCACAAAACAAAACTAGACCTAAAAGGAACGTAAAATGAATATCGAACATAAATTAATTTTTGTTTGATATTCATTCGATATTCATTTGATATTCACAAAACAAAACTAGAACTACAACGAACGTAAAATGAATATCGAACGTAAATTAACTTTTGTTTGATATTCATTCGATATTCATTTGATATTCACAAACCAAAACTAGACCTAAAACGAAAGTAAAATGAATATCGAACGTAAATTAAGTTTTGTTTGATATTCATTCGATATTCATTCGATATTCACAAAACAAAACTAGACCTAAAACGAACGTCAAATGAATATCGAACGTAAATTAAGTTTTGTTTGATATTCATTCGATATTCATTTGATATTCACAAAACAAAACTAGACCTAAAACGAAGGTAAAATGAATATCGAACGAAAATTAACTTTTGTTTGATATTCATTCGATATTCATTTGATATTCACAAACCAAAACTAGACCTAAAACGAAAGTAAAATGAATATCGAACGTAAATTAAGTTTTGTTTGATATTCATTTGATATTCACAAAACAAAACTAGACCTAAAACGAACGTCAAATGAATATCGAACGTAAATTAAGTTTTGTTTGATATTCATTCGATATTTATTTGATATTCACAAACCAAAACTAGACCTAAAACGAAAGTAAAATGAATATCGAACGTAAATTAAGTTTTGTTTGATATTCATTTGATCTTCATTCGATATTCACAAAACAAAACTAGACCTAAAACGAACGTCAAATGAATATTCACAAAACAAAACTAGACCTAAAAGGAACGTAAAATGAATATCGAACGAAAATTAAGTTTTGTTTGATATTCATTTGATATTCATTTGATATTCACAAAACAAAACTAGACCTAAAACGAACGTCAAATGAATATCGAACGTAAATTAACTTTTGTTTGATATTCATTCGATATTCATTTGATATTCACAAAACAAAACTAGAACTACAACGAACGTAAAATGAATATCGAACGTAAATTAACTTTTGTTTGATATTCATTCGATATTCATTTGATATTCACAAACCAAAACTAGACCTAAACCGAAAGTAAAATGAATATCGAACGTAAATTAAGTTTTGTTTGATATTCATTTGATCTTCATTCGATATTCACAAAACAAAACTAGACCTAAAACGAAGGTAAAATGAATATCAAACGTAAATTAAGTTTGTTTGATATTCATTTGATATTCACAAAACAAAACTAGACCTAAAACGAACGTCAAATGAATATCGAACGTAAATTAACTTTTGTTTGATATTCATTCGATATTCATTTGATATTTACAAAACAAAACTAGACCTAAAACGAACGTAAAATGAATATCGAACGTAAATTAACTTTTGTTTGATATTCATTCGATATTCATTTGATATTCACAAGTCAAAACTAGACCTAAAACGAAGGTAAAATGAATATCGAACGTAAATTAAGTTTTGTTTGATATTCATTCGATATTCATTTGATATTCACAAAACAAAACTAGACCTAAAACGAACGTCAAATGAATAACGAACGCAAATTAAGTTTTGTTTGATATTCATTCGATATTCATTTGATATTCACAAACAAAACTAGACCTAAAACGAAGGTAAAATGAATATCGAACGTAAATTAACTTTTGTTTGATATTCATTCTATATTCATTTGATATTCACAAACCAAAACTAGACCTAAAACGAAAGTAAAATGAATATCGAACGTAAATTAAGTTTTGTTTGATATTCATTTGATCTTCATTTGATATTCACAAACCAAAACTAGACCTAAAACGAACGTCAAATGAATATCGAACGTAAATTAACTTTTGTTTGATATTCATTCGATATTCATTTGATATTCACAAAACAAAACTAGACCTAAAACGAAGGTAAAATGAATATCGAACGAAAATTAACTTTTGTTTGATATTCATTCGATATTCATTTGATATTCACAAACCAAAACTAGACCTAAAACGAAAGTAAAATGAATATCGAACGTAAATTAAGTTTTGTTTGATATTCATTTGATATTCACAAAACAAAACTAGACCTAAAACGAACGTCAAATGAATATCGAACGTAAATTAAGTTTTGTTTGATATTCATTCGATATTCATTTGATATTCACAAACAAAACTAGACCTAAAACGAAGGTAAAATGAATATCGAACGTAAATTAAGTTTTGTTTGATATTCATTCGATATTCATTTGATATTCACAAACCAAAATTAGACCTAAAACGAAAGTAAAATGAATATCGAACGTAAATTAAGTTTTGTTTGATATTCATTTGATCTTCATTTGATATTCACAAAACAAAACTAGACCTAAAACGAACGTCAAATGAATATCGAACGTAAATTAACTTTTGTTTGATATTCATTCGATATTTATTTGATATTTACAAAACAAAACTAGACCTAAAACGAACGTAAAATGAATATCGAACGTAAATTAACTTTTGTTTGATATTCATTCGATATTCATTTGATATTCACAAGTCAAAACTAGACCTAAAACGAAGGTAAAATGAATATCGAACGTAAATTAAGTTTTGTTTGATATTCATTCGATATTCATTTGATATTCACAAAACAAAACTAGACCTAAAACGAAGGTAAAATGAATATCGAACGTAAATTAACTTTTGTTTGATATTCATTCGATATTCATTTGATATTCACAAACCAAAACTAGACCTAAAACGAAAGTAAAATGAATATCGAACGTAAATTAAGTTTCGTTTGATATTCATTCGATATTCATTCGATATTCACAAAACAAAACTAGACCTAAAACGAACGTCAAATGAATATCGAACGTAAATTAAGTTTTGTTTGATATTCATTCGATATTCATTTGATATTCACAAAACAAAACTAGACCTAAAACGAAGGTAAAATGAATATCGAACGAAAATTAACTTTTGTTTGATATTCATTCGATATTCATTTGATATTCACAAACCAAAACTAGACCTAAAACGAAAGTAAAATGAATATCGAACGTAAATTAAGTTTTGTTTGATATTCATTTGATATTCACAAAACAAAACTAGACCTAAAACGAACGTCAAATGAATATCGAACGTAAATTAAGTTTTGTTTGATATTCATTCGATATTCATTTGATATTCACAAACAAAACTAGACCTAAAACGAAGGTAAAATGAATATCGAACGTAAATTAACTTTTGTTTGATATTCATTCGATATTCATTTGATATTCACAAACCAAAACTAGACCTAAAACGAAAGTAAAATGAATATCGAACGTAAATTAAGTTTTGTTTGATATTCATTCGATATTCATTTGATATTCACAAAACAAAACTAGACCTAAAACGAAGGTAAAATGAATATCGAACGAACATTAACTTTTGTTTGATATTCATTCGATATTCATTTGATATTCACAAACCAAAACTAGACCTAAAACGAAAGTAAAATGAATATCGAACGTAAATTAAGTTTTGTTTGATATTCATTCGATATTCACAAAACAAAACTAGACCTAAAACGAACGTCAAATGAATATCGAACGTAAATTAAGTTTTGTTTGATATTCATTCGATATTCATTTGATATTCACAAACAAAACTAGACCTAAAACGAAGGTAAAATGAATATCGAACGTAAATTAAGTTTTGTTTGATATTCATTCGATATTCATTTGATATTCACAAACCAAAATTAGACCTAAAACGAAAGTAAAATGAATATCGAACGTAAATTAAGTTTTGTTTGATATTCATTTGATCTTCATTTGATATTCACAAAACAAAACTAGACCTAAAACGAACGTCAAATGAATATCGAACGTAAATTAACTTTTGTTTGATATTCATTCGATATTCATTTGATATTCACAAGTCAAAACTAGACCTAAAACAAAACTTCAAGGTAAAATGAATATCGAACGTAAATTAAGTTTTGTTTGATATTCATTCGATATTCATTTGATATTCACAAAACAAAACTAGACCTAAAACGAAGGTAAAATGAATATCGAACGTAAATTAACTTTTGTTTGATATTCATTCGATATTCATTTGATATTCACAAACCAAAACTAGACCTAAAACGAAAGTAAAATGAATATCGAACGTAAATTAAGTTTTGTTTGATATTCATTCGATATTCATTCGATATTCACAAAACAAAACTAGACCTAAAACGAACGTCAAATGAATATCGAACGTAAATTAAGTTTTGTTTGATATTCATTCGATATTCATTTGATATTCACAAAACAAAACTAGACCTAAAACGAAGGTAAAATGAATATCGAACGTAAATTAAGTTTTGTTTGATATTCATTCGATATTCATTTGATATTCACAAAACAAAACTAGACCTAAAACGAACTTAAAATGAATATCGAACGTAAATTAACTTTTGTTTGATATTCATTTGATATTCACAAAACAAAACTAGACCTACAACGAACGTAAAATGAATATCGAACGTAAATAAAGTTTTGTTTGATATTCATTCGATATTCATTTGATATTCACAAAACAAAACTAGACCTAAAACGAAGGTAAAATGAATATCGAACGTAAATTAACTTTTGTTTGATATTCATTTGATATTCACAAGTCAAAACTAGACCTAAAACAAAACTTCAAGGTAAAATGAATATCGAACGTAAATTAAGTTTTGTTTGATATTCATTCGATATTCATTTGATATTCACAAAACAAAACTAGACCTAAAACGAAGGTAAAATGAATATCGAACGTAAATTAACTTTTGTTTGATATTCATTCGATATTCATTTGATATTCACAAACCAAAACTAGACCTAAAACGAAAGTAAAATGAATATCGAACGTAAATTAAGTTTTGTTTGATATTCATTCGATATTCATTCGATATTCACAAAACAAAACTAGACCTAAAACGAACGTCAAATGAATATCGAACGTAAATTAAGTTTTGTTTGATATTCATTCGATATTCATTTGATATTCACAAAACAAAACTAGACCTAAAACGAAGGTAAAATGAATATCGAACGAAAATTAACTTTTGTTTGATATTCATTCGATATTCATTTGATATTCACAAACCAAAACTAGACCTAAAACGAAAGTAAAATGAATATCGAACGTAAATTAAGTTTTGTTTGATATTCATTCGATATTCATTTGATATTCACAAAACAAAACTAGACCTAAAACGAACTTAAAATGAATATCGAACGTAAATTAACTTTTGTTTGATATTCATTTGATATTCACAAAACAAAACTAGACCTACAACGAACGTAAAATGAATATCGAACGTAAATAAAGTTTTGTTTGATATTCATTCGATATTCATTTGATATTCACAAAACAAAACTAGACCTAAAACGAAGGTAACATGAATATCGAACGTAAATTAAATTTTGTTTGATATTCATTCGATATTCATTTGATATTCACAAAACAAAACTAGACCTAAAGCGAACGTAAAATGAATATCGAACGTAAATTAACTTTTGTTTGATATTCATTCGATATTCACAAAACAAAACTAGACCTACAACGAACGTAAAATGAATATCGAACGTAAATAAAGTTTTGTTTGATATTCATTCGATATTCATTTGATATTCACAAAACAAAACTAGACCTAAAACGAAGGTAACATGAATATCGAACGTAAATTAAATTTTGTTTGATATTCATTCGATATTCATTTGATATTCACAAAACAAAACTAGACCTAAAGCGAACGTAAAATGAATATCGAACGTAAATTAACTTTTGTTTGATATTCATTCGATATTCATTTGATATTCACAAAACAAAACTAGACCTAAAACGAAGGTAAAATGAATATCGAACGTAAATTTAGTTTTGTTTGATATTCATTCGATATTCATTTAATATTCACAAAACAAAACTAGACCTAAAACGAACGTCAAATGAATATCGAACGTAAATTAACTTTTGTTTGATATTCATTCGATATTCATTTGATATTCACAAAACAAAACTAGACCTAAAACGAACGTCAAATGAATATCGAACGTAAATTAACTTTTGTTTGATATTCATTCGATATTCATTTGATATTCACAAGTCAAAACTAGACCTAAAACAAAACTTCAAGGTAAAATGAATATCGAACGTAAATTAAGTTTTGTTTGATATTCATTCGATATTCATTTGATATTCACAAAACAAAACTAGACCTAAAACGAAGGTAAAATAAATATCGAACGTAAATTAACTTTTGTTTGATATTCATTCGATATTCATTTGATATTCAAAAACCAAAACTAGACCTAAAACGAAAGTAAAATGAATATCGAACGTAAATTAAGTTTTGTTTGATATTCATTCGATATTCATTCGATATTCACAAAACAAAACTAGACCTAAAACGAACGTCAAATGAATATCGAACGTAAATTAAGTTTTGTTTGATATTCATTCGATATTCATTTGATATTCACAAAACAAAACTAGACCTAAAACGAAGGTAAAATGAATATCGAACGAAAATTAACTTTTGTTTGATATTCATTCGATATTCATTTGATATTCACAAACCAAAACTAGACCTAAAACGAAAGTAAAATGAATATCGAACGAAAATTAACTTTTGTTTGATATTCATTCGATATTCATTTGATATTCACAAACCAAAACTAGACCGAAAACGAAAGTAAAATGAATATCGAACGTAAATTAAGTTTTGTTTGATATTCATTCGATATTCATTTGATATTCACAAAACAAAACTAGACCTAAAACGAACTTAAAATGAATATCGAACGTAAATTAACTTTTGTTTGATATTCATTTGATATTCACAAAACAAAACTAGACCTACAACGAACGTAAAATGAATATCGAACGTAAATAAAGTTTTGTTTGATATTCATTCGATATTCATTTGATATTCACAAAACAAAACTAGACCTAAAACGAAGGTAACATGAATATCGAACGTTAATTAAATTTTGTTTGATATTCATTCGATATTCATTTGATATTCACAAAACAAAACTAGACCTAAAGCGAACGTAAAATGAATATCGAACGTAAATTAACTTTTGTTTGATATTCATTCGATATTCATTTGATATTCACAAAACAAAACTAGAACTAAAACGAAGGTAAAATGAATATCGAACGTAAATTAAGTTTTGTTTGATATTCATTCGATATTCATTTAATATTCACAAAACAAAACTAGACCTAAAACGAACGTCAAATGAATATCGAACGTAAATTAACTTTTGTTTGATATTCATTCGATATTCATTTGATATTCACAAAACAAAACTAGACCTAAAACGAACGTCAAATGAATATCGAACGTAAATTAACTTTTGTTTGATATTCATTCGATATTCATTTGATATTCACAAGTCAAAACTAGACCTAAAACAAAACTTCAAGGTAAAATGAATATCGAACGTAAATTAAGTTTTGTTTGATATTCATTCGATATTCATTTGATATTCACAAAACAAAACTAGACCTAAAACGAAGGTAAAATGAATATCGAACGTAAATTAACTTTTGTTTGATATTCATTCGATATTCATTTGATATTCACAAACCAAAACTAGACCTAAAACGAAAGTAAAATGAATATCGAACGTAAATTAAGTTTTGTTTGATATTCATTCGATATTCATTCGATATTCACAAAACAAAACTAGACCTAAAACGAACGTCAAATGAATATCGAACGTAAATTAAGTTTTGTTTGATATTCATTCGATATTCATTTGATATTCACAAAACAAAACTAGACCTAAAACGAAGGTTAAATGAATATCGAACGAAAATTAACTTTTGTTTGATATTAATTCGATATTCATTTGATATTCACAAACCAAAACTAGACCTAAAACGAAAGTAAAATGAATATCGAACGTAAATTAAGTTTTGTTTGATATTCATTCGATATTCATTTGATATTCACAAAACAAAACTAGACCTAAAACGAACTTAAAATGAATATCGAACGTAAATTAACTTTTGTTTGATATTCATTTGATATTCACAAAACAAAACTAGACCTACAACGAACGTAAAATGAATATCGAACGTAAATAAAGTTTTGTTTGATATTCATTCGATATTCATTTGATATTCACAAAACAAAACTAGACCTAAAACGAAGGTAAAATGAATATCGAACGTAAATTAACTTTTGTTTGATATTCATTTGATATTCACAAAACAAAACTAGACCTACAACGAACGTAAAATGAATATCGAACGTAAATTAACTTTTGTTTGATATTCATTTGATATTCACAAGTCAAAACTAGACCTAAAACAAAACTTCAAGGTAAAATGAATATCGAACGTAAATTAAGTTTTGTTTGATATTCATTCGATATTCATTTGATATTCACAAAACAAAACTAGACCTAAAACGAAGGTAAAATGAATATCGAACGTAAATTAACTTTTGTTTGATATTCATTCGATATTCATTTGATATTCACAAACCAAAACTAGACCTAAAACGAAAGTAAAATGAATATCGAACGTAAATTAAGTTTTGTTTGATATTCATTCGATATTCATTCGATATTCACAAAACAAAACTAGACCTAAAACGAACGTAAAATGAATATCGAACGTAAATTAACTTTTGTTTAATATTCATTCGATATTCATTTGATATTCACAAAACAAAACTAGACCTAAAACGAACGTAAAATGAATATCGAACGTAAATTAAGTTTTGTTTGAAATTCATTCGATATTCATTTGATATTCACAAAACAAAACTAGGCCTAAAACGAAGGTAAAATGAATATCGAACGTAAATTAACTTTTGTTTGATATTCATTTGATATTCACAAACCAAAACTAGACCTAAAACGAAGGTAAAATGAATATCAAACGTAAATTAAGTTTGTTTGATATTCATTTGATATTCACAAAACAAAACTAGACCTAAAACGAACGTCAAATGAATATCGAACGTAAATTAACTTTTGTTTGATATTCATTCGATATTCATTTGATATTTACAAAACAAAACTAGACCTAAAACGAACGTAAAATGAATATCGAACGTAAATTAAGTTTTGTTTGATATTCATTCGATATTCATTTGATATTCACAAAACAAAACTAGACCTAAAACGAACGTAAAATGAATATCGAACGTAAATTAACTTTTGTTTGATATTCATTCGATATTCATTTGATATTCACAAAACAAAACTAGACCTAAAACGAACTTAAAATGAATATCGAACGTAAATTAACTTTTGTTTGATATTCATTTGATATTCACAAAACAAAACTAGACCTAAAACGAACGTAAAATGAATATCGAACGTAAATAAAGTTTTGTTTGATATTCATTCGATATTCGTTTGATATTCACAAAACAAAACTAGACCTAAAACGAACGTAAAATGAATATCGAACGTAAATTAAGTTTTGTTTGATATTAATTTGATATTCATTTGATATTCACAAAACAAAACTATACCTAAAACGAACATAAAATGAATATCGAACGTAAATTAACTTTTGTTTGATATTCATTCGATATTCATTTGATATTCACAAAACAAAACTAGACCTAAAAGGAACGTAAAATGAATATCGAACGTAAATAAAGTTTTGTTTGATATTCATTCGATATTCATTTGATATTCACAAAACAAAACTAGACATAAAACGAACGTGAAATGAATATCGAACGTAAATTAAGTTTTGTTTGATATTCATTCGATATTCATTTGATATTCACAAAACAAAACTAGACCTAAAACGAACGTAAAATGAATATCTAACGTAAATTAACTTTTGTTTGATATTCATTCGATATTCATTTGATATTCACAAAACAAACCTCGACCGATACGAATGTCGAATGAATATCGAACCTAAAAAAAATACCGTTTAATATTCATTTTGATATTCATTATATGTTTTCAATAAGAAAAAACGATAAATGAATATCGAATGAATATCAAACGGTAAAATTTACCGTTTTATATTCAGTTTGATATTCAAAAAAATTGAATATCGAATATCGAACGTCGAATATCAGTCTCACTTTACCTAGGTTCAAGATTCTCTGCCTTGATCCATTCAAATGCATTAAATAAATTCCAACATGTTTTATTTAAATTTGTTCAGGATAAGTTAGAGAATGTAATTCTTATAAACACTTTTTTTAAGTTTTAAACAATTCTAAATATTATATCAATATTAAAACACATTAAAAAGGTGTAGAGGAGTTTTATTGACCGCCATAATTTTTAGTGAACTCATAAATGTTTTTTATTTTTTTTCATAAAGTCTAGTTATGTTGAGTTATATTTTCAAATTTTATTATTTCAAAGAACTTTTAATTGCAAAAAATCTCAGGCCCGTACTCCCTTAAACATGTTAATAGTACAGCATGTTCTACTGAAAGAAAGGAGATAATCAATATTTTAGAAAGGTTTTTTTATATGTAAAGTGTGAACATTATTATGTACAGGTTTTCTGCCAATTGATTGGCCTTTTTATTAATGAATGTGTCTGAAAACTCAGTTTCAATATTTAGACTTTAACCACTCGCAACTGTCCTCAAAACTCAATTTAATCATATAACGCAATACGTTTTTATGAAACCATTTTAGCGCATTAAAATTTAGAATATCATATTGTGATAATCATTATAAGTTATAATAAAGACTATTGCCACATGTAAAATACCCAACTTTCAATTTCGGACTTAGCATGGAATTTCATCTTGCGTTACAAAAACAACAAATACAGTGACCAATGTTGAAAATAATATTGATTTGACGACACAACAATCTGACTTTTGAGTGAATTTAACACCTGAAACAACTGACTCCTATTTATTTCAATCGAATAGCATTGTTCTGATATTTTCGAACTAAATAATAAATAGTTTTGTAACATAAATTTAACAAAATGGGTACCTACCTTTTTACACAGCTCAAAACAGTAAAAGGCTTGGAGATATATGTAGCGAAATTGGCGGCCGAGAATGAAATTAAGCCAAAGAACTACGAGAATAGTGCATGTATATAGCATATGTGTAGTGCATGCTCTTATCTCAACGAGACATCACGATTTCCTAGAACTGGTTAATCAGAGAGTTGACCCACTCATTGTTAGATTGTGCAGTAGTGCAGACCGATATATCAAACAGAATGAACATATTTATCCTGCTGTTTTTGGTTGGATATGCGGGTAAGAGATACATGATTTATGGTGAAAAATGCGTAAAGAACATTCTTTTAAGTATATTTTGTACAAATTGTAGGCATGTGCCGCACCATATGAGTTTCCCGACCATACGTGTATGGTAGGACCATATTGGTATATACTTGTATAGCTAAACAGACCGACCATATATCAATAAATGATGTTAAAAATGGCTTCCAAAAAGGTCTTATGTTTGCACATCTAAAGAAGAAATATTAAAATAAGTTATGCAAAACGTTACTGAATATTTATTCAGTTAACGTTCTCAACTTTCAAGCCTCAGTGATATAATAAGTTTTGTTAAAAAGGGAGTCTGTGTCAACATATGCATGGATCCTTTTTTTCATATAATTTGCATGACAAGGCATCATCATTTCTGTGTTCCATAAATTTTCTACCTTTTGTGAATTAATGTTACTTTGGTTCATTTAATGAAATGTATTTTAAAAAGCAACAAACTCGTAAAGATTTTACAAACCGTATTAATGTTTAAATTACCAGCACGTCGCAATATTACCTAACATGATTAACACAAAAAAAGTCTTGTTGCTTGTGCACTGATAGATTTTAGAATGACACATATCACTTTTTAACATAGTCTCGAACAAAAAAAAAATATCAATATATTGTATATTAACTCGGACAATCCCGTCAGCGTTTTGAATACTTTCTTGCTTTATCATGTTGTTCTTCAAAAATCACTCATCCGTAGATTCAGAATTTTGTGACTATGGTTCAATGATTTATGCAAATGCAATGATCAACTTACCTCTCGAATCGTGATGAGCTGTTCTCTTATAACGTGATAACTACTTGTTCAGTGATTAAAAATTCAAGTTTACATTTTGTGCACTCGTGTTGGATATGTAAACAGTTAGTTTTGTCGTAAAATTGGTATCTCACCTGGTTTTTTAGCTTGTTCCTCTTGTTTGAAAAATTGCCCAGATGTCTCAAATGCCTAAATTATAGTCTATAAGGCAACAAAATTACTTGTTTAACATTTAAGGTATTTTCCATGAAAATTGGTAGTCAGTTCTAGATAAGTGATTTACAGGGCAAGTATGGAAATATTTGTATCTAGCAAACACTTATTGCCGTATTCTATTATCATGCAGGCACGTCATCGCACCATAACTAACTACTAGTGTAGATATTGCAATATTACATAATTCAGGCCATACGAAATGGAAGTCAGGTCAAGATAACTGATTAACAAACACAGACATATTCATGAGATAACCGATATACATGTATAAGTAATTTTTACATTTTGTTGTGTAATAGTTATGGACCCTATTTTCGTAGTACCAGTGACTGCTTTATAAAGTCGCATACATGTACCATTGGAATCAGTTCTTTATCGGGATTCAAAATTCGTTGCATATGTATAATTTTATTATTTATTGAAATATAATTGATAAAATATTTAATCAAGTTGAGTTGAACATTCATGTATTTGTACATGTTTGTCGTAAATCAAATTAAGTTCTTACTTTTTGCAGAATTCAATTTGCATAAATTATGTGGATATTAAAATTAAAACAAAGGAATGAAAAATTGCCATTTGGCCTTTTAGTTAACACAAATTCTCCTCACCAAGCACTTATAGACCCAAACAAGGAACCCTAAAATATGCCACTCATATTTTATTTCATTTTGATTTTCCCGCATGGGCAGGTTTAAGCTGTCATACCGCTTTCACGTATATTTTACGAGTCATCTTGGAAGAAGCATAGTTGTACCAAATGGGTTATCACACATTATTTATTATGCAAAAAAGACAACATCGGTAAACAAAACATTCATCACAACGAAACAAACCACACAAAAAACAAAAAACACAAACATATAAACAAACAAATCGCATTTAGCAAAGTGAACTAAAGTCGACACGAATGTGAACTCAGGGCAAATTGGAATTCAATATTCTTCTAGCACAAAGTGAAATTTTCCCCTGGGAGATATCGGGATATCCCAAATCTCGGATTACTAAACGATTTTAATTCATAGGTTAATTTGGAATTGCACTTAAGAAGTTGATAAATGAAAAGTTTTACTATACACAAAGAAATTTATATTAAGAATACAGCAATATGAACACATGAAAACCCATTGAGCATTTTTTTCATTTAAATATATTTTTGTAAGAGTTTAACAGGTCCAAGAATCTGCCAATGTTAACGTCGAGATTTTAACGTATGGTTTTGTGAGATATAAATATTCACTATCACAAACACGTGCATTCTCAGTCTTAGATTTTTTATGTATACCTGTTTTATTGTCTTTTGAATAAAACACCGAATGAAATGGAAATATATATTTGTCGTGTACATGTTATTATTTTGTATGGTAATTTTGATAAAAAAAACAATAACTTGTACCAGGACTTACATTTTTATAATGAATATGTTTAAACCTTACAATATTTTATTAAATATAATAATAAACTGTTCGATACACTGGCCAATTCTATTTTGTCAAGAACAATTCAAGATTAATAGGCAAACTAGGCAATGAGATTAGGTCAGCCATATTATTTTTAAACCTTAACTGTTAAGTAAAACTTTTTAGATGATTTCCGACTCTATGAAACTATGAAAATGTTTGAATCCTTTTACAAAAAATATTGTCGAAAAGACATTACGCTCCATCTTCCAACGGACAGACGAACAAACCCGAACTTTTCGCAGATGGGCCATTAAATGTTTTGAGTTTGAAGCCATTCCTTGGTGGATGGAGCCTTAAGTGGTCGCAAGACCCCATCAATAATGCTGTCAGCGGTGAACTCTGCACAGCACACAAAGCATAGCTATGCTTCTCGCAATTGACAGATAGGATGTTTTATTTTTGCTGGTTTGGAAAAATTTACCAAGATACAAATGAAGAAGCAGTGCTTTATTACGATTCGATAGATGAGCTATTCATATTGATTCATACAGCATTCTCATTAGTTTAGCATGGTGGCCCACGAGCTTTACATGTATTTCGTAAATGTAGTTCGAGAAATACTGCAGATTTATGTAATGTTAAGCAACATATTTAAATGAAGAAAAGGACAGAAACATAAAAATCATTTGCAAAAAAATGATTTTAGACCTCGAGTTCACTGCTGTTATTTCTGGTATCAAACGTTTGTGACAAATAGTTACAGCTTGTCATGGTCAACTCCATTGTCCTCAAGAGTCAAACAGGATAATGCTGGTGTCAAGAAAATTAATCAGACAACTCCCTAGGCCTTGAAGGGGGTTGAGGATTTGTTCAGTTTCAAACTTTCAGTCCTTTAAATCAAAATGTTTCATTTTAACTTTTTAACATATTACCTACTTAAATATAATAAAATATTTTACAGCTCAGTCCTTGTAGAAGTTATTATCTATTTATCAAAAATATATATACACGTAATTGCTTGTATAACTGAATTTGTACAGGTTATAATTTGGGTGATGCCATCATATAGGTAATCATTTGTACGATATTTCAAACAAGATATAACCTGTAAAAAGTAATAACATAATATATGAAACGTAGCGATACTTTTTAGGGAGAATTTTAAAACCAATACTATTTGGTATTACGAAATTCAAGCAATGCAGTGAAAGAAAATATAGCTATGTTCAGAGCCATCCTTAAAAAACGACGAAACAGTTTTACCATTTCCCTTTCGAATGGTAAGATGCCTTAGGTTTTCATTAATTATAAGGTCAAATGTAATTTAGATGACTCGACCTGTTTAAAATAACTGATCAATTTTTGAACTTCATTTAAAGATTCAACGTAAATGACAGGGTTGGCTTATTTCAAATATACTTGTAAACTATCAAGTAGCGTGTTGATAGTTCACTGATGCTTCTTTGACATTTCATTGGGAACGGTCTCCGCGTAAGACATCAAAGGCCATAAAAAATAATTAATATCAAAAGTATTAAACGGTTCATGGAAAGTTTATGTTTCTTTTGCATCTTTGATTATTGAAAATTGTCGACTTTCTTTTCATTCTTCATGATTTATTGATATCAATCAAAAGAAACAATTGGAAAATGCCGAAATCTTTATCAACAACAGTCTTCGGGATCATTGAATCCACATTGATTTCGTGGAGTTGTTTTTGATCCGACACTTGCTATTGCATGAATCATTTTGAGGTTTGTGGTGCATTTACGATCTGATCACGAACAGGCGGTGAAACGAGTAGACCGTTTATCTCTTGGGACCAGCTTTGATAATTTTTCGCTTTTGGTTTTGGTTTGTTTGGAACCACTAACTTATCGCGACAATATTGAAAGATAGAAGTCCAAAAGCAAGGCCTAATCAGAAACGCTCATATATGTTTCAATCATAACAATTTCTCTACTGAGTTACTTGTATGTAACAGTTGTTTGTCTGTCTACCCATTTTAGCACAGAACATTTCGCAGTAATGTTAACAAGGTATTAAACATTTTCATCAATCTAGAAAATGCTTTTGATTTTTAAAGTTTACATTCTAAACTCTGTTCTCTTGTTAGAAATTATAAAATATTCAAAAGTTGTCTCATAACATTTTTGTTCGGAAAAACACCAGTTGTTTGGCAGGTTTCGCTAACATTTTTGAAGGTTTTTTAGCCTCTTTGGGGGTTGAAAATGTAGTAGACTTTTTGGCTTCAATAAAAATGTATCAAAACGTAATACGTTATTGCATTGTGCTGGTATTACTTGAAATAAGTTAATCTTATTTATACAAAAGTCGCATCGAAGATACTAAATGGATATTAGGAAATTATTAAAATGAAAAAAAAAACTAATTCAACAATAGTTATACCATGAAGAATACCTGGTCCTCGGCGAAAACCAAATAGTTTAACTAATTAATATTCCTGCGCAACTAGAATAAGAATAATTTACAAATTTTTTTATAGAAAAAAACCATAAAATTTAGTGTTCTTAATAAAGTTTAGTTAGTTAACATATTTTTGATTTTCTTTTCCTCACACAGGGGTCTCTTTAATTCAATTTATTCAGCAATTGAGATGCTTTTGGGATTTAAGATAAATTTACTCAGTCTATTTGTAGCTATCTCTAAAGTGTTTACCTTCATGCTCCATTGGATTCCACATAAACTGATAATCTTGCATTCTGCAGTTTTTGTGGAATCCAATGGAGCATGAACGTAAACACATTAGAGATAGCTATAAATAGACCATTTAAAAATATCACAAGGCTGTGGAATTTATCAAAACTCTGATGAATCCATGTATACATTCAATCAATAGATTTGTAATTCAAAACCTTGCGATGCTTCATACATTGTGTTAGCAGAAGTTGTAATTGTATTTCGCAGGTAAAAGTGACACTACCCAAACCAAAGTTCTTCTTTTAGGAAGCCTAGGATTGTGAAGTGGTTACAGATTCTCTGTTCTGTTAGCTAGGCGCGTACGCCGTAGATGTCCCAAATGTTGTGAGTTCATTCCTCGTTGAGGGCACTCAAAAAATCAAAATCTGTTTGTCAGATGATTTTCAGGATTGAAATTATAGTAACATTGTTTGATTATATACTAGACATTCATTTAAGTAATATATAGTAGTATATATATATGTATTATAGTTTTTGAATATGTTTCATAGGATAAAACACCTTACTTATGTCGCATGACCTATATCGCATACCCTATATCGCATGTTCTATATCGCATGGCCTTTATCACACTCCTATCTAAAAAAAACACAAAATTAATTATAAAACGTTTAAGTGTTAAAATATGATATTATGAAAATGGCTAAAATGTACCATTTGCTGTAAACACTTTCAACCTATATCAACCTTCCGGCCGATGGCCCTCCGGGTGTTGTAAATGTATCGGGATTAACAGCGTGTTGTACAGATTTGGACATGAAATATTCAGTATGTTAAACAGATTAATCACTTAACAAATAACTGATGATGTTATATCATGGGCCTAAAAAACTAGTTCAACCCGACCACATTTTATATGTGCCTGTCCTAAGCCAGGAATCCTTGTCAAAACTTTTGTTTATCACTGTCATGTATCTGGTTTTTTTTTCTTTCTTTCGTTACTAATCTAGGGATTGGTTTTGAATCTTATGTATTGAATATGTAGCCTTGGACCGATGCAAGACGGCGAACAGCGACCTCTGGTCATGTTGAAGACAACTGGTTGTTTTCCATTATAATATTTTTTAAATGCCGTTTTTTATGTTGGTTGTATTGCGTAAACTAATTCTACATTTCTTTTTCGCCTATTCTATTTAATTTTAAATTGTGGCAATGGTAATTTCGTAATTACTATTTTTTTACTAAAAAGCCATCATTTAAAAATTGTATAATTAAACTGTTTTTTTCTTTAATTTTTTTCTTTATCTTTTTTCTTCCTTTCTTTTTTGTATGTTTTGCATTTTTGTCTCTTTTTTTGGTACTTCGAAATGGAATTGATTTTAAAATGTATACAGAGTGAACAGTTTTCATTTCCTTTCTAGCTACCATGGCTGGTCATTACAGACTGAGTTTTTTATGCGAGTGGCCCTTTTATCTTGGAACATGAGGTGTGTTCACAAGCGCAAGAGCAGGGGTACTCTTTGTTTGCCTTTTTTTCTTGGTTATTCTCACAAAGAAAGATTTTAAACGTTAACGTTGACTTTAAACAACAAAACTGGAGTGTACACTGTATTTATTTGTAGCTACAAATGTATGTCCTATTGTTTTATTCAATAAGTCGCCTGTAATTATTTTTTTTTCTATTTGTAACAGCCTGTGACACAATTAAAATTGTTCAGTCAGCCAAGGAAATAATTCAAGAAATCTTCGAGGTGAGTCTTGGAAATGGACTTAAAGAACCTTTTCTTTTGAATAAATACTTACCAGAACAAGCCAACAGTTTTAGTTTGCAAAAAGACTAAAATTATTATGTTAAGTTGTTCACTTGCAACATAAATTTGAGAATTACCAAAATTGTTGAAATTGAGTGTACGTTTAAGTAATCACAACTTATTACGGGGTTTGAATATCGTAAAATAACTTGATATTAGAACGTGTATCACATGTAATAAGCAAAGAGGCACCAATGGGGCATTCAAGTGTCAAAGGTCCGAAAGGGCAAGGACGAAACCGGTAAACATGAGCAAAAACAGCACGAAGAAGCACAAAACACAAAATCAACCGAGCGGAAATAAAAAACGCGAACTCAAGTCGTAATAAGAGTGAACTCAGATGCTCCGGAAGAGTAAGCGATTCCTGCCTGCTATAGCACACCCGTCGTGTTGCTCATTTCCTATTCAGTGTGTCAAATCCGGTAACATGTAATGTCTACATCATTAAGTGACAGAGGGTACTGATGAACGTAATCAGAGAATAGGGTGATTTCAATGGCCATAATTGTCTGTTTATGCTTAGGCCTCATGCACGCTCCAAAACCAGAGGTCAAAGATGTATTTTATCGACCATCCAACCAACTGTATTGCAATATAAACAATGTACGTGTTTGAGACAAGCGATAATAAAAAACAAAACAATAGAGTGTCAAATAAATAAATTGATAATTTACCGGTCATTGTTTCGGACAATTTGTGTGTCCTGGCCATACGCGAACGGTCATTACCAAAGGAATATACTCAAATTGTCAGACCATTCGCGTAAAGTGGATCTATTTATAAATTATTTTTAAAGATGGAACTTATGCGTGATCATACATATAAACGACGGTAAATCATGAATTCCTTGAAGTATTTTTCTAATGATAGTATAATATGAAAATATTTTGGTTAATGACGAAACATCGATTTACATATTGATTTGTTACTTCAGAGCGTGTGGGACATCGATTTCCTTAGCAGAGCGACACGTCTGACGCAAAAATTGCTCACACAGGGTTATGTTGCTCCTTGGTTGCTGTCTTCACTCCAGAAATTTTACGGAAGACATTATGCACTTATAGACAAATATGGGATTTCGGTCTCTCAGATGTGCAGATGTTGGTTTGTCATAGCGTGTTGTTTTGTCTTTCTTTACCGGATTTGACACGCTGAATGGACTATTGGCAACGCGACGGGTGTGCTATAGCAAGCAGGAATTGCTTACTCTTCCGGAGCACCTGAGTTCACTCTTGTTTCGACTGGAGTTCAGCTATTTTGTGTTTCCATGTTTTACATGTTGTCTGTTTTTGTCCCGTCCTTGTTCGTGTTTACTGGTTTTGTCTCTGCCCTTTCGGACTTTTGACATTCGGATACCCGATTGGTACCTCTGCTTGTTACAGTTTTCAAAATCATAATTTCAAATTTACACTACTGAGAGAATGGACAATTGAAGGTCCGCATAAAAAGCATAGCCAAATCAGGTCAAACACGTTTTGTTCGTCTGTCCGTCATTATGTTTTTCAGTTTGCTTCCAAAAATTAGTAAATAAATTTCGTTGCATGCAACAGCTAAGCAAGTTAGTTTTTCCTAGTTATGTAAAAACCACAGCTTTAGCGACAGTGTATAACTTAATAATTTACGACAGGATATGGAGTAAATGAAGATGATACCACAACACATATGTTAACTCAAACTGCAATTAATTTTTATGAGCTGTATGGCCATTTCGGAAAATTATTCCTCATCAGCAGCACTAGAATCCAAACAAAGGAAATCCACAATTAAAAAGATGTTCAAAATGCATAAATTCAAACGAAATCCAAATACGTATAGCTAAGGGCAAAACTACGATAGAGGGAATTTAACCTTAGGTTTTAGAATTTACATAAATTTATATAGTTGTTAAAACAAAGTGTACACATGAGAAGTAATCTCATGTATAAAACACCATATCTAAACAATAAAGAGCATACATCTTAAACACGGGGATTTGTTCTACTAACTCCACACGGCATAAAAGACAAACTCCTGTAATAATTAATTTACAAAAGGATATGGAGTAAATGAACATGAGACTACAACATATATGTTAACTCCAACTGCGATTATTTTTTATGAGCTGTATGGCCATTTAAACCTACTAAAAGGCAACGGACGTATGGCAGTAATTGTCATCTATCCAAATTATTGCAAAAATAAGAAATACTCATTCTTTTATGTTAGCTTCAAGCATAACTATTCACTTTTGTTTTTCCTCCACTTCATCTTTATAAAAAAAAAACGTTTATCATATCACCCCTTTCATGTTTATCTACCTGATATAGCCAGTGCATGTGGGTAAAGCAATAACTTCCGAACTTACTATTACTAATATTTGGAAAAGTTATATGGTCGGACCGGTTGATCTCATATGGGCATATTGTCGGACCGTATGAGTATACATGTATGGTCATGTCCATAAGTGTATGGTCGGGATACTCATATGACCTGGAGCATTATAATTATCCTTTACAGGGAAAAGCTTTGCCTGTCACATCTCTACCTGAAACTAAAATCGTAGGAGGTTCCAATACTGACATCTCTAACTATCCATGGCAGATCTCTTTACAAAAGAGATCAGGCAGCAGTTGGTATCACATCTGTGGAGGGTCCATTATAGCAAACACATGGGTTGTAACTGCAGCCCATTGTGTTGACAGCGGAGGGTAAGATTTTATTCAAATGTAATGATCTAAACCAAGATATTTTTATATACTCTATTCATATATACCAGATTTCAGAGCTTTCTGTGTGCTAAAGTTGTACGAACTCCCGTTCAGTGTCGATGGGAATTTTAATTTCAAATTTAATGTGTTTACAAGCATGTTACGATGTCAGGGCTGCCATTTTTTGGAAATTTGAAATCGGGTTTTTAATTATTTTTCTGATGTTTCTTATTATATTCGTAGTAAAATAAAGACAAAAAATCGAAAAACAAAATCCGTGAAAGTAAGCAGCCTTGCAATGCCTATACGGGTGAAATGACAGAAAATTGTAACTTATTCGCATACCCACTCGTCAAGGAAATCCTCTGCGAAGTCTTTCCGAGTAATTAATGAGTAAACGCGAGTAAATGATCACCACAAGTGATACGCTATGAGTTTGTGAGTTCAATTGTGACATTGATGTTTATTTCTTTATATCTTACGAGGATTTTTGACACGCAACATAATATTCGATTGCTCCTCTTGCATGACTGGAAAACCTTTGCTTCTGATAATTTGAAAAAAAAAAACTCGTAAGGAAGTCTCGTACATCATGTACATGTGAAGGGAGTGTAAGAATTGAAGATTTCTCTGTCACAGAGGAACCAAAAACCCAGAGGGATTATGGGTTTTTATTTGTAATAACGTAGTTAGATTACATATGCATTATTGATATGATACTGTTTTATCTAATGTATAACAACGGTATTCATGTGGTTAAAATTGCACGCGTAAAATCAAGTACCGGGAGATGGTCATCCTCGGAAACCTCGCTTACCCACTCATTACTCCGATGTCATTTCGTATTCTTTTGTTCATTTTAGCTTTCTTGATCCGATCTTGAACTTCATCAAATTTCAATACAGAAATTGAATGCACCCAATCAGAAGGCTCGATACAAATACTAACATGTGAATTGACCTACATGTGATGAATGAATTAGCGAGAGAAGAACTCCTGGGTTTTCGGGGATGGGAGATGGTTTCATTTTCACATTTTCTCTTAAATTAGATGAGAGAAACCGGTTTCTTTCATCGAAAGTCGAATTTCTATAATGTTTTTGAAATACATTG
This sequence comes from Arcuatula senhousia, assembly GCA_963971305.1. NCBI lineage: Eukaryota > Metazoa > Mollusca > Bivalvia > Mytilida > Mytilidae > Arcuatula > Arcuatula senhousia. Next base: position 37,509,506 of record OZ020308.1, read on the forward strand.
ATGCTATTGGTGTAATTAATCTTTTCTTTTTTGTTAGTGCATCCTCTTTAAGAATATTTGCCGGATCGACTACATTAAATGGCGCTGGTACTTTGGTGTCTGTTTCAACTATCAATAATGTAAGTATTCGTGTGACCTATTCTAATAATTATTGTTGTGAAAATATATAACATTTTTCTTTAAAACGAGGATCTTTGCAAATACATGGAAGGGGTTATTTCGTCCTTCCACTTTATCCTCGAAAATTTTAATCCTTGATATTTGTTTTGACTTTATCTTTTTTTTCTAAAAAGTTTAAAACAAAAATCACCATTCTGTCTGTTTTTCCCTTTTTCTTTGGGGGGGGGGGGTTATTTTGTTATTGGTCAATACAATGTCCTGTATTTTTATAACTGGTATTTTTGGATTCTTGATTTATTTTATTTTATATGAAAATAGCCCACTTTTTTACACCTTTAAATGGTCATTATCCGTGTAAGGGCTCATATGACAACTTCAATCTAATAAAGACTTTTGGAGCTATTGGTTCTGAAAAGTCTAACATCCTTTGGATCGTTTCTATGTGTTATAAATGCTGAGTAATGGGTCATTTTTCTTATGTAACAACTGCCATGTTATTTTTAAGATCCCTTCAAAATAAAGATGATTTGTTTCCATCCTATATTATATTACTACAACAAAGTTTCAGTTAAATTGAGAATCAGATTGAGTGGATTCAGAGTGATTTTTGAAATTGTTTACGGATGACTACACACAATGGACGACGACAAACGCTTAGCATCGTGATGGTATTACCCGGCGTCGCCTTTGGCAATCAGTAACTGCTAGTCACATATAAAGATGACGTTTGTAATAGCAAATGAACTGTAAGATGTGTTGCGAACATTTATTCCACATTTCATTATCTTCTTTATTGTTTCTAGCATCCTAATTATAATGGCAATGGGGCTGGATTTCCCAATGACATATCATTGTTACAACTTACATCGCCATTGACGTATTCAAACACAATTCAACCTATTCAAGTTCCAAGTCCTTCGCTAACCTTTTTAAACATGAGGTGTGATTTAACTGGTTGGGGACGACTTTCAGGAAGTAAGTTTCTTTATCATATTGGCAAAGGTCGATGAGACATGAGAGGTTTGAATATAGGCATCGATTTAATTGAAAATATTTTTATTTAAAATGGTTTATCATTCAACTATTTGCACAGAATTAGGAATTTGTTTCTGAAATTTGTATCTGGCTTTTATGGCATTAACTCTTAACAATAACAAAAATTCAAATAAGTTTTTTCGAAGTCATAAAATAAGAATAACAACAAATTCAAGGCAATAAAGTTTGTTTACGCTACAAGCGTTTATTTTATTTATGACTTATGAGAAGTCCACTAGCCAAAACATTGAAATATTTACTAATAATACAACACGAAGATCCTAGAACAATAAAACATAAAAATGTCAACATAATGTTATTACAAGTACATGCACATGCGCTTGTGTATAGTCAAATATTGCTCGCTAGGCAATGGCCACCCCACTTAATTAACCGAATGAAATATTTCAGTGGGGTGGTCATTGCCTAGTACTAGTAATCCATATTTGACTATACACAAGCGCCTTGGGTACATGTTTTACCTCATGTTTTGATAAGGAACAAACTTGATGTTTTGAAAATCTTAGATACACTGATTCTGTTGTTGGTTTTTCGAAAGAAGAAAAGAAGCGCCAATGTGGCATTCGAGTGAAAAAATCCGTATGGGCAACGACAAAACTACTAAACTGGGAAAAAACGCACGAAGAAACATAAATCACAACATCAACGGAATGGAAATCAACAATGTGGGCTCTAGTCGTAACAAGAGTGAACTCATGTGCCCTGGAAGAGTAAGCCTTTCCTCCGGAATAACATCATTCGAATGTTAAATTGCCCCTCCTTTGCTTCTTAGAGCAATTTTAACGATATTTATAAAATATCTGACTATTTTTATGCCCCTTTGGGGGCATATAGTTGTTCGGTCTGTTCGTCGGTCCGTCCGTCCTTCCTTCCGTCCGTCACACTAGTTTTCCGCACTTTTTTTCGACATTTTTGCATTTATTCAAAAGATTTTTGGTGTGTGAGTCTACCATTATGAGTTACAACTCAAGTTTGAGTCTCGTTCCGGTCCACTGATTTTGACCTAAAGTACGGCCCTTGGACTTAGAAAATTTTGTAAAAATAACAGTTTTCTGCACTTTTTTTGACATTCATGCACATATTCAAAAGTTTTTTGGTATTTGAGTCTACCATGATGTGTTACAAGTCAAGTTTGAGTTTTGTTCCGGTCAATTGATTTTGACCTAAATTACGGCCCTTGGACTTTTGCAAATTTTGTCAAAATAACAGGTTTATTTTATTTGCCAGCGGGGCATCAGTGTCATCTTGGCACATTTTCTTGTTTATGCTTAGCGATTAGAAATGAAAATGAATCATTTTGGGGGTTTTTTTTGCTCTTCGTGAAGGACATTTTTGGGATACAGATTTTTTTCTTATTTAATTATAACAATTATGAAAACATTAGATTTGGTAATGTGGGATGCATTTCTTCATATAAAAGGCAGGAAGTGCGTACCATTGGGGGCACCTGAGTTCGCTTTTGTTACGACTTGAGTTCGCATTTGTTAATTTCTGTGCGATTGATTTCGTGTTTTGTGTTCCCTACTGCTTTTCTTGTTCGTGTTTACCGGTTTTATTGTTGCCCTTCGGACTTTTTGCACTCCAATACCCTATTGCTGCCTCTTCACTTCTTTCTCAGGATCTGCTATAAATGAATTCACAAAATACTGATTGCGCGTCTCTTAAGAATTTATGTCTGCTGGCGACCTGTCCAACTTCGGAGTTTTTCATCATACTTCGGTACTGCTAGATTGTTTTGTTATTTTCAGCCTTTGCTGTCAGTATCAATAGCTAGCACATAACATAAGTATAATTATATTTTAACAGGTGGATCAAGCCCTAATACTTTACAATCTGTCACAATGTCTACAATTGCAAATACCCAATGCAGTACAATGTGGTCTGGTGTAAGTGGGGCAGCTATCAACAACCAACACATATGTGTACACGAATCGGGGAAATCCGCATGCAGTGTACGTTTGTTCTTCTATCACTGCTAGCAACTCAAGTATCAAGTATTGGGTTCAATAATTTCTACTACCTCCAATATATATTTTGGTTATTGACCAACAGCATTTCACCACAGAGTAGGCGCGTATAAAAGTGAAATAATTTCCCCTCGTCAAATTGACTGCAATCTGTTAGAAAATTAATTCTGAAAAATTCTTAAGGGGTTAAGAAAATTTTTTTGATTAAAATTGCAATATGCCTACATATTTTTTTTAATAATTGATCTCCATACGAGCACTCCAAGGAACACGCGTATCGAGCAAGGTAGTTTTTACTAACACTTTATATAGGCGAATAGAGTCAAAAGATTTTTACTAACATGTAAAGGATTTTTCATAACCCTAAATCTATGTCGTATGGAAAGCCGTAGTGGGTCTCCGCATTAACAATTTATTTACAATAGGTGTCAATGAGAAAATATTTATATATAATAATTTGACGAAAGTTCAATTTATATTTCGAACGAGCGCATCCTTCATGATTTTTAAGAAAAGTTATTTCATTCGATTTGCTTTGATAAGTTAAAGTTAATGCAGTTGATTATAAGAGAAATAGTAAAAATTAAATTACAATCGTTCAAAGAACGATTGCGAGGTCTTTCCCTATTTGTGTCCTCCAATAGAAAACTGAATGATACCATTTTTTGATATATCAACCTGGTAGGTAGTCCATACTAAGAAAATATATGGTTGCTATGGACTTTAAAGTCGGTTGCTATGCAGAAAACGTCACTTCCGGTCATAAATTATTGGACTTTAAACTCAGCAGGTTGTCAGGAGTCATAAAATACATCATTGCTATGGACTTATAAGTCGGTTGCTATGGACAAAAGGTCACTTCCGGTCGCTAAAAGATAAACTCAGTAAGTAGTCTAAATTCATAAAATATATGGTTGTAATGGACTTTTTATAAAGATAACCTTGTTGCAAAGGACTAACCTTGACCCCTGACCTTTGACCTTGGACCCAAATTAAAGCCCCTTCCACTCTCTTTCTGAAAATATATGGTTGCTATGGACATTTCCTTACGGTTACCTTGTTGCTAAGGACTGGTCTTTGCACCTGACTTTTGATCTTGGGCCTAAAATATAGCCCCATCTACACTGATTCTGAAAATATATGGTTTCTATGGCCTTTTCTTTAAGGTTACCTTGTTGCTAAGGCTTGACCTTGACCCCTGACCTGTGACCTTGGACCCAAATTATATATGAGAATATATGGTTGCTATGGATTTTTCCTTAACATTACATTGTTAAATATGGATTACTATATGTTGCGCAATACATTCCTATATTTAGTCATGACGCAATAATTCAAACTTGAGATTTGACCTATGACATATATATTTTCGGATGCAACTTATGTCACCTAAGTCGATTGGTGAAGGTCCCAAGTCTTAAGGACTAACGGTTTTGAAATAAATTTTGATGGCGCATCCCGACACTTTTCAGGTTAAAAACATAACCAGGAAGTTGTTCGAAAATTTTTTTTTTTTGCATGACGAATCATGGCCAGATGGCAGGTAAAAAATTCAACACTTCAGATTTTTTATAACAGTTACGGTTTCTGAGTTTATTTGCAGACAAGGTTTTTTGGGTTACGGGCAACTCCGTTACTAAAAATAGATTGGTTACGCTGGATTAGTCAGGTCAAGCCCAGACATGGTCGGTTTATGGTACTAAGTATTGAAATGATATGTCGTGACACTTTTGTTATAGTGACCGCGGAAAAAGAGGAGAATAATAATTTTATAATTAAAAAAAAATTAAAATTTTAATAGTCATTTTAAATTTTTTTATAATTTATTATTATTTTTTTGATTTTTTTTGGAATTTTTTTAAAAAAATTTATAATTATTTTTATTTTCTTATGATATATTATTATCTAAAAAAATATATAATTATTTTTATTTTTTATGATATATTATTATTTCAAAAATATATAATTATCTTTAATTTTTTATAGTCTGTTGTAATTTTCAAGAAATTTTTAAATTAAAAAAAAAAATCTATAATATTTTACATTTTTTTATAATTTTTTTTATAATTTATTATTTTTTTTTATAATTTATTATAATTTTTTATTTTTTTTATTTTTAAAATTATTTTATAGGTTATTATAATTTTTAAAGATTTTTATAATTTTTTTTATATTTTTTATAATTCATTATATTTTTTTTTTGGGACGATGGTCCGAAATAAGTTAGGGGCGATTCAACTTTAGTCCCTCTCCCCTCTCGCCCCCATGTCGACATAAAGGGGCGTGGCTTAGAAACTTACTAAAAAAAGATGCAAATATGAATCAATAACTGTTACATCACATCTCATTATGGATGGTGATATTGCACAACATGATGAAATCTGTTAAAACAACGTTTAACAGAGATGTTTCAAGTGCTGTAACTCGAAAACGATTAAATTATGTAAAATCTTGATATTATTTTAGACCAGACAAAAATAAGCATGAAGCAGTTATATATATATCTTAACCTTTAAAACAATCGATATTTTTGGACAGTTTCCGTCGCAGTTTATCGGACCTCTATCGGACCTCTGTTTTCGTTGTCCAATAATATAGTCCCTTTTAAAAATATAATATTCTGTTTAAAGATTATCTATGAATCTTTATTTGATCCTATTAATTGCTTCTGTGATTAAATGATAGTTTACTATCAAATTTTTGGAATAAAATAGGTAAAACTTGATTTAGCATAAAAAGACGTTCATTGTCTTCCGCACGTCTTGCTAAAAAGAGACTGAAAATATCCTGCAAAAAATAAAAAAAATGACCTTTTTTGTTTTTGATGATATGACCTTGACCTTTATATTTTTGGATGTACCATAGGTCACCTAAAATGAATGGTGAAAGTTTTGAGGTTCTACGACAAACGGTTCTAAAAATAGAATTTTTTACGTTTTTGTCAATTCGCGACTCAAAATTGCGTAACCGTGACACTTATCGAAAAACTTTTTTTTTGGGTGACAAAACATGACCAGGAGTGAGGTAACAATTTCCACTCTTCAGAATTTTTATATCGGTTACAGTTTTTGAGTTTATCTGATAACAAGGTTTTTCGGTCTGGGGCAGATAACTCTGTTACTAAAAATAGATCGGTTTCACAGCGTCAGTCAGGGCATCTCCAAGTATGACCGACTAATGGTACTAAGTATCAAAATTATATGTCGCGACACTTTTTTTATATTGGGCGCGGAAAAAAAATTTTGAAAGTGTCAATAAGAAATACAGTAAGGTCTTCCCTTTGGAAAGGGAAAGACCTTAATTACCTGAATTGATTCGCGTGTTCCTAATAGTGCATACGGGTGTTCCTAAGAGTGTTAAAGTAATCTTATCTTTTTTGATATATGATTACTAAGAAGAGTTGGTTTTTACAACATTTGCATTAAAGTTTGTCATTTTTGATATTGGTTCAAATACTGTAAACCAACAAACTTTCGCGGCTACAAACTTTCACGGTTTCATTACATTGGACGTTTTCAAGAAGACAAACATTCGCGGTTTTAGAGATTCGTTTAATGAATACAACTTCTCAGTGACTTATTCGCGACTACAAACTTTCGCGGATGTAAAGTGCTCGCGAATCCCGCGAACGTTTATCGCACGCGAAAGTTAATTGGTTTACAGTATTGGTTGTAGTGACCTACAGTGGCCGGATTACCAATACTCAAAATACTAAAGCGGAAATTCATCAAAAGTATAATTTGGTTTTGCAATATAGGCATATATTTTTCTGGTGTAAGTTTACATCACAAGCATTAAAATCAGAAACATTGAAAGGTCGAAACCCAAAATATTCAAAATAAAAGTACTCCTTCTACAAAGGGTTATAAAATAAAGAAGACAAATCCAACACTGAGAATATGGAGCAAGTATTGTACAAAATAAGAAATTTGAAGTTTCAAGCACTTTCAAACTTCAATCGACTATTAGATTCAATGTATTTTTTACTTTACTAAGGGGGTAGGGTCCACTAGTATCGGTTACGAAAAGAGTGATTTCACTATGCAAATAACCGACCGGGGAATCAATAAATGGTAAAATTTGCATTTGAATACAAATAACATTGGAAAAGCAAAGAGGCATCAATGGGACATTCGAGTGTCATGAGTCCGAAAGGGCAACAACTATACTAGTAAACATTAACGAGAACATAAACATAAAAACACAAAATTAGCCGAAAAGAAATAGTTCTAAAAAGAAATTTTAAAACTCCTGTGCAATATAGGGATCTGGTTAAAAACATCTAATAGATTCAGGATTATTTTATACTACCATTAAGGATGTTTTTTCAATTTAATTTTAGGGTGACAGCGGCGGACCTATGACATGCAGAGTCAGTGGTACTCCATACCTTGCTGGTGCTACTTCATGGGGAATAAGCACATGTTCAGGGGCATTCCCGAGCGTGTATACCCGAGTTTCGGAATTCAGATCGTGGATACAAGTCTACATTTCAGACATATAACCTAATTTTTATTTAGAAAGCTATTAAAAGATGTTTGATGGATATATAAGCTTATGTCACTAAAAACAAAGAAATACTAAAGATTTAAGGCAAACAGCTAAAACCAATAATATTGGGACGCTTAATACAACGACATTTAAACATAAAAAAGTCAAAATAGCTGCATGAAGCTTGAGTTTGAAAACCGTCTAAACAAAAACACAAAAACATTCCCACACAACGTACCCCTCAAAAAAAGAACCATAATTAAATAAAACAAGCTGCATTGGTTCATAATGTCTTGTTTAACTGCTGAAGGATTTATAACCAATTCTTTGACGGTTTTGCAATAGCCGATATCATTTGGTTTGTTTTTGTGTTCCCTTGGGAAGCCGCGTTTGTTTGCTTCGTTGATCAGATAATAATCCTTTATGTTCAACACAAAATTGGCATATGATAGATATAGTTTTGTCGTCAGATGAGCGATTCAGATTTTTATTTTTATTTGTTTATGTCAGGGTAAATAAGCGTAACAAGGAGTTACTTTATTTCAAAATAAAAGTTTACAGATTTAAGGGATTTTTGGGTACTGATTTTCACGGTTTTATATCTATATCTTACCTTGATTTACATTTTATAATTGCATATTAGTGTATATGTCTTTTCATGGATTTTGATGGTGGAGCGGGATAACCTCGGGGAATTAAAATAATCTAGCAGCGGTATCTTTTACGGATGCTAGAAATAAAAATTAAAACAAAGTTCCAGACATATTTATTTTGCTACGCCTAACATGCGTCAAGACTCATTAGAGGCGCTCAATCCTAAATATTGAAAAAGCCATAAAAAATTATATCCAGACTTCAAAGGGCAGTGAACGATAAAACCAAAAACACCAAACAGGAAAATCAAATAATGATGTCTGGGGTAGACAATACAATATGGAAACTTATAATACGGATAATGTATAGCTTTGATGTGTTTCTCAAGCCAGAAGTGTTGCTGCCGGATCGGGCTAACCTCGGAGCATCAAAACCCCATCAGCACCGCTAACCTTTATTGGTTTAAAAAAACAAATAAATTACAATAAATTTCCAGAACTTTCAATTTTGCTACGTCTAACGCGCGTTTCGTCTATTCAGGACACGTCAGTGGCGCTCTACCAAAAATATAGAGCTAGCCAAGCTCTATATCCACAATATGAAGAGCATTAAACGATGAAAGAATTTAGACAATTAAGAAATTTAAACGGATGATTTACAGCTATGATTTGAAAACATAGCAATAGCTAGAGCTATTAAAAAACAGCAGTAGCTAGAGCAACACTTTACACTGTATTGATTCGAAATTTCAGATGATCGCCTCATCGTCATCAAAAATAGATGTGTTAACCGGCTTTCCACATAAAAAGCTCTCATTCGCTAAAATATTCGGGTGAATAAGTAAAATAAGTTCTACACTTTACTGAATTGAAGTTCTTCAGATAACTTCTTATTGGTCTTATAGTCCTTTTATTGTAAAAAAAAGTAGTGTTTGACTTATCGCCATGAAACGTTTTTTATTTAGGTCAGGTGGGCATTCAGGCTCTTATGAGCCTTTTGTGTCGAACTGCGATATTTTTTTTCATTCCATATGGCAAAAATATAGAAAATACGCTTTTATTACCATTAAAGAGCCATAAACTCTATTTATTCCATCTTGCAGTGTCGACCTAATGCAGTCTGTTGTAGAACTTAGTGAAATGAAGGTTTAAGCAAGCATATTCTTTCTCTGCATTGTTAAAAAAAATATATGGAAAAACAGGAAAACCCTTTATTTTTCACCTTTAAAGGGCAAAAGCCACGAAAGGGGGTCATCTGATGACAGTAACCCAATGGAACATAAGTAGGTTTTTTATCATTGTTATGAGCCTAAGATTTTTTTAGACTTTTCTTACTGTTATACGTGTAGTTTCTGCGATGTGAGCCATTTTAAGATTTTACCCTATGTTCAATATTTAGTAACAGCGGTCATATGTCTTATAATTGAATCCCATTACAAAGCAGATGGTTTGGTGCCAACTTGTCATTGAGTAGTCCTACAAAGTTTCAGTCAAATTAGTTTAGTGCTTTCAGAACAGGGGATTTTTGACTTTTTGACAGACCACAGACGATCCACGACAACAGATATATAGTGATGGCATAAGGTAATTTTCGCCGGTTGAGGTCAAAGGAAAAATAACTAGGTATAATTGTGATCGCAAAGCGAGTCACAGATGTCCACTCACGTACCCCTCTTTGTTAATATCTGGCTTCTTTGAGAACATTTTTCTGTTCACTATCCCTTAGAATGCTTAATTATCAGTTGTCGTTTAAATCTGAAGAAGTTTTTTTTTTTAAAGTGGCAGCCATTTTGAATTTTTTGACAACGCATCTCAATTCATTATCCTTCAAAACCCCTAGGTATCAATTTTCATTATAATCAGAGCAACTTGGGTTTTTACCGGAAGTGGCGGCCATTTTGGGTTTTTTTTTCAACAACGCGACTCAATTCGCTATCCTTCAAAACCCCTAAATATCAATTTTCCTTACAATCTGAGCAAGTTGAGTTTTAACCGGAAGTGGCGGCCATTTTGAATTTTTCGACATTTTTGACAATGCGCCTCTATTGGCCATCCTTCAAAAGTTCTAGACATCAATTTTCATTGAAATCAGAGCATGTTGAAATTTCATCGGAAGTGGCGGCCATTTTGAATTTTTCGACATTTTTTACAATGCGCCTCAATTCGCCATCCTTCAAAAACCATTAATATCAATTTTCGTTAAAATCGGAACAAGTTGAATTTTTACCGGAAGTGGCGGTCATTTTGAATTCGTCGACATTTTTGACAACGCAATTGAATTTGCCATCCCTCGAAACGCCTAGATATCAATTGTCGTTAAAATCGGAACAAGTTGAATTTAATCGGAAGTGGCGGCCATCTTAAATTTTTCGACATTTTTGACAATGCGCCTCAATTCGACATCTTTCAAAACCGCTATTTAACAATTTTCGTTAAAATCGGAGCAAGTTGAACTTTTACCGGAAGTGGTGGCCATTTTGAATTTTTCGACAATTTTTACAATGCGCCTCAATTCGCCATCCTTCAAAAACCCTTAATATCAATTTTCGTTAAAATCGGAACAAGTTGAATTTTTACCGGAAGTGGCGGCCATTTTGAATTCTTCGACATTTTTGACAACGAAATTGAATATGCCATCCTTCGAAACGCCCAGATATCAATTTTCGTTAAAATCGGAACAAGTTGAATTCTTACCGGAAGTGGCGGCCATTTTAAATTTTTCGACATTTTTGACACTGCGCCTCAATTCGCCATCTTTCAAAACCGCTATATAACAATTTTCGTTAAAATCGGAACAAGTTGAATTTTTACCGGAAGTGGCGGCCATTTTGAATTTTTCGACATTTTTGACATTGCGCCTCGATTCGCCATCCTACAAAACTTCTAGATATCAAATTATGTTAAAATCGGAGAAAGTTTGAATTTTACTGAAAGTGGCGGCCATTTTGAAAATAGCGGTCGTTAAAAAAATTTCGACATCAGAAATAAAATCGGTATTCCTCAATTAACTCAACTACCAATTTTCATTAAGAAATATTATTACATAGGTAGCAGTGAAATATCGATATTTCCAAGTGAACAGAAATCCTTTTTCTAACTCAGTGAAATAACTAAAAACGCGGGAAATTTTAATTAACTGTTGTTTGGCGTTACCTATAACGTCGTTTATGACGTCGAAAACCATTGCGCCTGCATGAAAATAGTCCAACCTAACATTTTCGTAATTCAGCCATAAATAAAGACATAATTGTAGTTTTATCTATGTAATAAATAGTATAACTAACTCAAGATTCCGAATATGGGAAATATTCAACTTGTGACCGAACAACCTTAAAAATTCACTCGTGCGCTCGGCGCACTCGTGAATTATTGGGTTGTTCGGTCACTCGTTGAATATTTCCTCATATTCGGAATCATTCGTTAGTTATACTATAGGGTGCAAGACATAGTTATTCAAAATGACGTCATCAGACAAAAGCAATGTCACTTCCATTCAATGAAGAAAATCTGGCTATCACTTGTACTATGGACATTTATATATCAATAAAAAGATAAAACTTCACTCTTTCTGGTGTTCTTGATCTTATAAAGATATTTAACACAGAAATTGTTTTAAAAAGTGCCAAAATCTGACAAAGAGGGGTGTATTTTAATGAAAAATCTACAGGTGCAATCTCATTTTTAAGACCTGAATTTGATCATTTGTATAAATATGCCAAAACCTGAACACAGAATATCTAAAAGAGCATGTCTCATAGTTTTAACTGTGAAAATATTGGGGTACATTATGTTGCATTTTTCAGAAATATTTTTGTTTGCATAAAAAGTGGCAGTTTGTCACATGGAAAAAATTGGCCTTATTGTAGTTATCCCCCTTCATACAAATATCAACATAAAAATACTTTATTTTGCAAAAGCAGACCTGACTTAAAGTTTTCTATGCAGAGGAGCATGTAAACAATCACAAGAGTGCAAAATAAATGGTCATTCTTACTTCCGGTATAAAAATAGACAGGATTCCCTCCACTCATTGGTCAATTTATTGGGCTACCACCACTAGTATTTTATACGAAACTGTGTATGGCATCGTTTAAGACAAATAAATTGAAAAATATATACCTTTTCCTTATTTTTTCTTGTTCGATATTTAATTGCGAATAAAATGGTACCTTATTTTTGTCGTTCGCTTTAAAAATAGTGAAAACATTGCGATTCTCATACAAGACCTTGCAATAGTTTTTGGCCCTTTTTGCTTATGTTGGTTTCCTTTAACCAGATTCTTTGATTTTTGCACTTTACAATGGTGTTCCTATACTTTTACATTATTTTCATCATTTTTGCATTACTTTTATTGCAATATTATTGTAAATCCTTCTTTCCTTTAGGTAAATTTTTGGTTTTACTCTCTGATTTTCCTATAATATGGCCATACCTGAATCTTTTAAGTAACAGTTTTAACAGAAGACATATATTTGTATCTAAAGAACATTTATATTTAGCTTTCAAATAAACTTTGTTATAATGTATGAATATGAAAAATAATTTTACACCGAGCCAGTTGATATTTTCCAATTTCATGTACTACATTTGGTTTCGAAATTGCATGACTTCACAATAAGAAGGCGAAAACAACAAAACGTCACAAATGACGTCACAAAAAGCACACTGACCTTGCAAACTTAATTGGTTGCTATGGTGTTTTTGCATAAAATATTAATCTCGGGAAGTCATGAATGGACCATTACATTGGTATTGTGTGTATAAACAAATTCACAATTGAATGCAACACTAAAATGAAGTGTGCTGGGCTTGATAAAGCATATCAAATTTCAATATTTTCTTTTAAAGGGTGCAAGACATAGTTATTCAAAATGACGTCATCAGACAAAAGCAATGTCACTTCCATTCAATGAAGAAAATCTGGCTATCACTTGTACTATGGACATTTATATATCAATAAAAAGATAAAACTTCACTCTTTCTGGTGTTCTTGATCTTATAAAGATATTTAACACAGAAATTGTTTTAAAAAGTGCCAAAATCTGACAAAGAGGGGTGTATTTTAATGAAAAATCTACAGGTGCAATCTCATTTTTAAGACCTGAATTTGATCATTTGTATAAATATGCCAAAACCTGAACACAGAATATCTAAAAGAGCATGTCTCATAGTTTTAACTGTGAAAATATTGGGGTACATTATGTTGCATTTTTCAGAAATATTTTTGTTTGCATAAAAAGTGGCAGTTTGTCACATGGAAAAAATTGGCCTTATTGTAGTTATCCCCCTTCATACAAATATCAACATAAAAATACTTTATTTTGCAAAAGCAGACCTGACTTAAAGTTTTCTATGCAGAGGAGCATGTAAACAATCACAAGAGTGCAAAATAAATGGTCATTCTTACTTCCGGTATAAAAATAGACAGGATTCCCTCCACTCATTGGTCAATTTATTGGGCTACCACCACTAGTATTTTATACGAAACTGTGTATGGCATCGTTTAAGACAAATAAATTGAAAAATATATACCTTTTCCTTATTTTTTCTTGTTCGATATTTAATTGCGAATAAAATGGTACCTTATTTTTGTCGTTCGCTTTAAAAATAGTGAAAACATTGCGATTCTCATACAAGACCTTGCAATAGTTTTTGGCCCTTTTTGCTTATGTTGGTTTCCTTTAACCAGATTCTTTGATTTTTGCACTTTACAATGGTGTTCCTATACTTTTACATTATTTTCATCATTTTTGCATTACTTTTATTGCAATATTATTGTAAATCCTTCTTTCCTTTAGGTAAATTTTTGGTTTTACTCTCTGATTTTCCTATAATATGGCCATACCTGAATCTTTTAAGTAACAGTTTTAACAGAAGACATATATTTGTATCTAAAGAACATTTATATTTAGCTTTCAAATAAACTTTGTTATAATGTATGAATATGAAAAATAATTTTACACCGAGCCAGTTGATATTTTCCAATTTCATGTACTACATTTGGTTTCGAAATTGCATGACTTCACAATAAGAAGGCGAAAACAACAAAACGTCACAAATGACGTCACAAAAAGCACACTGACCTTGCAAACTTAATTGGTTGCTATGGTGTTTTTGCATAAAATATTAATCTCGGGAAGTCATGAATGGACCATTACATTGGTATTGTGTGTATAAACAAATTCACAATTGAATGCAACACTAAAATGAAGTGTGCTGGGCTTGATAAAGCATATCAAATTTCAATATTTTCTTTTAAAGGGTGCAAGACATAGTTATTCAAAATGACGTCATCAGACAAAAGCAATGTCACTTCCATTCAATGAAGAAAATCTGGCTATCACTTGTACTATGGACATTTATATATCAATAAAAAGATAAAACTTCACTCTTTCTGGTGTTCTTGATCTTATAAAGATATTTAACACAGAAATTGTTTTAAAAAGTGCCAAAATCTGACAAAGAGGGGTGTATTTTAATGAAAAATCTACAGGTGCAATCTCATTTTTAAGACCTGAATTTGATCATTTGTATAAATATGCCAAAACCTGAACACAGAATATCTAAAAGAGCATGTCTCATAGTTTTAACTGTGAAAATATTGGGGTACATTATGTTGCATTTTTCAGAAATATTTTTGTTTGCATAAAAAGTGGCAGTTTGTCACATGGAAAAAATTGGCCTTATTGTAGTTATCCCCCTTCATACAAATATCAACATAAAAATACTTTATTTTGCAAAAGCAGACCTGACTTAAAGTTTTCTATGCAGAGGAGCATGTAAACAATCACAAGAGTGCAAAATAAATGGTCATTCTTACTTCCGGTATAAAAATAGACAGGATTCCCTCCACTCATTGGTCAATTTATTGGGCTACCACCACTAGTATTTTATACGAAACTGTGTATGGCATCGTTTAAGACAAATAAATTGAAAAATATATACCTTTTCCTTATTTTTTCTTGTTCGATATTTAATTGCGAATAAAATGGTACCTTATTTTTGTCGTTCGCTTTAAAAATAGTGAAAACATTGCGATTCTCATACAAGACCTTGCAATAGTTTTTGGCCCTTTTTGCTTATGTTGGTTTCCTTTAACCAGATTCTTTGATTTTTGCACTTTACAATGGTGTTCCTATACTTTTACATTATTTTCATCATTTTTGCATTACTTTTATTGCAATATTATTGTAAATCCTTCTTTCCTTTAGGTAAATTTTTGGTTTTACTCTCTGATTTTCCTATAATATGGCCATACCTGAATCTTTTAAGTAACAGTTTTAACAGAAGACATATATTTGTATCTAAAGAACATTTATATTTAGCTTTCAAATAAACTTTGTTATAATGTATGAATATGAAAAATAATTTTACACCGAGCCAGTTGATATTTTCCAATTTCATGTACTACATTTGGTTTCGAAATTGCATGACTTCACAATAAGAAGGCGAAAACAACAAAACGTCACAAATGACGTCACAAAAAGCACACTGACCTTGCAAACTTAATTGGTTGCTATGGTGTTTTTGCATAAAATATTAATCTCGGGAAGTCATGAATGGACCATTACATTGGTATTGTGTGTATAAACAAATTCACAATTGAATGCAACACTAAAATGAAGTGTGCTGGGCTTGATAAAGCATATCAAATTTCAATATTTTCTTTTAAAGGGTGCAAGACATAGTTATTCAAAATGACGTCATCAGACA
Source organism: Arcuatula senhousia (assembly GCA_963971305.1). Classification (NCBI taxonomy): domain Eukaryota; kingdom Metazoa; phylum Mollusca; class Bivalvia; order Mytilida; family Mytilidae; genus Arcuatula; species Arcuatula senhousia. The sequence continues at coordinate 37,525,446 of OZ020308.1, forward strand.
AAAGCAATGTCACTTCCATTCAATGAAGAAAATCTGGCTATCACTTGTACTATGGACATTTATATATCAATAAAAAGATAAAACTTCACTCTTTCTGGTGTTCTTGATCTTATAAAGATATTTAACACAGAAATTGTTTTAAAAAGTGCCAAAATCTGACAAAGAGGGGTGTATTTTAATGAAAAATCTACAGGTGCAATCTCATTTTTAAGACCTGAATTTGATCATTTGTATAAATATGCCAAAACCTGAACACAGAATATCTAAAAGAGCATGTCTCATAGTTTTAACTGTGAAAATATTGGGGTACATTATGTTGCATTTTTCAGAAATATTTTTGTTTGCATAAAAAGTGGCAGTTTGTCACATGGAAAAAATTGGCCTTATTGTAGTTATCCCCCTTCATACAAATATCAACATAAAAATACTTTATTTTGCAAAAGCAGACCTGACTTAAAGTTTTCTATGCAGAGGAGCATGTAAACAATCACAAGAGTGCAAAATAAATGGTCATTCTTACTTCCGGTATAAAAATAGACAGGATTCCCTCCACTCATTGGTCAATTTATTGGGCTACCACCACTAGTATTTTATACGAAACTGTGTATGGCATCGTTTAAGACAAATAAATTGAAAAATATATACCTTTTCCTTATTTTTTCTTGTTCGATATTTAATTGCGAATAAAATGGTACCTTATTTTTGTCGTTCGCTTTAAAAATAGTGAAAACATTGCGATTCTCATACAAGACCTTGCAATAGTTTTTGGCCCTTTTTGCTTATGTTGGTTTCCTTTAACCAGATTCTTTGATTTTTGCACTTTACAATGGTGTTCCTATACTTTTACATTATTTTCATCATTTTTGCATTACTTTTATTGCAATATTATTGTAAATCCTTCTTTCCTTTAGGTAAATTTTTGGTTTTACTCTCTGATTTTCCTATAATATGGCCATACCTGAATCTTTTAAGTAACAGTTTTAACAGAAGACATATATTTGTATCTAAAGAACATTTATATTTAGCTTTCAAATAAACTTTGTTATAATGTATGAATATGAAAAATAATTTTACACCGAGCCAGTTGATATTTTCCAATTTCATGTACTACATTTGGTTTCGAAATTGCATGACTTCACAATAAGAAGGCGAAAACAACAAAACGTCACAAATGACGTCACAAAAAGCACACTGACCTTGCAAACTTAATTGGTTGCTATGGTGTTTTTGCATAAAATATTAATCTCGGGAAGTCATGAATGGACCATTACATTGGTATTGTGTGAATAAACAAATTCACAATTGAATGCAACACTAAAATGAAGTGTGCTGGGCTTGATAAAGCATATCAAATTTCAATATTTTCTTTTAAAGGGTGCAAGACATAGTTATTCAAAATGACGTCATCAGACAAAAGCAATGTCACTTCCATTCAATGAAGAAAATCTGGCTATCACTTGTACTATGGACATTTATATATCAATAAAAAGATAAAACTTCACTCTTTCTGGTGTTCTTGATCTTATAAAGATATTTAACACAGAAATTGTTTTAAAAAGTGCCAAAATCTGACAAAGAGGGGTGTATTTTAATGAAAAATCTACAGGTGCAATCTCATTTTTAAGACCTGAATTTGATCATTTGTATAAATATGCCAAAACCTGAACACAGAATATCTAAAAGAGCATGTCTCATAGTTTTAACTGTGAAAATATTGGGGTACATTATGTTGCATTTTTCAGAAATATTTTTGTTTGCATAAAAAGTGGCAGTTTGTCACATGGAAAAAATTGGCCTTATTGTAGTTATCCCCCTTCATACAAATATCAACATAAAAATACTTTATTTTGCAAAAGCAGACCTGACTTAAAGTTTTCTATGCAGAGGAGCATGTAAACAATCACAAGAGTGCAAAATAAATGGTCATTCTTACTTCCGGTATAAAAATAGACAGGATTCCCTCCACTCATTGGTCAATTTATTGGGCTACCACCACTAGTATTTCATACGAAACTGTGTATGGCATCGATAATTAAAGTTTAAAAATTTTCCAAAAATTGAATTTGAATTATCCCCCTTTTTAATTTTTTTTTTTTTACATTTTTTGCAAAATTTTGAAAACCGTAAGTCAGATTTTCAAAATTCTTTTTTTCAATGATACCTCTTATAAGTTCCTACTATATATCAAAAGGAATTTTCCCTAACCCAACCGGTTTGGAAATGCTGGCAAAAATTCAACTTCGATTTTGAGGAGCCATTTTCGGGCCCTTAATTACCCTATAAGGGGTCGACCAATTTGAGCGAAAAAAATGCAAAATTTCATGCTCCATACTCTGGATATATGAAGTTTCAGACTCCTACCTTTAAAGATGCTCTTTAAAACATCGTGTTCGGGGACATAATAATCAACCTAATCTAATTTAACTTATGAATTGTACAGTATAATTCTATCCCGTTAAACAGTAAAGTGGTTTCTGGTGGCCCTCCATTACACTTCTGGGTTATTTCACAGAGTATTCGTATAGATATAAAAACTTCTACTGTAAAATTTGAATTGATGATCTTTCGAGATTTGCCATTGCAAAACACGAACTTAACAATTTAAAAATAAGGACTATTCTCTTATCCGTAACTCCTATATTCCTCGATGGGTCCTGAATTCTTAACACAATGTTTGTGACTTAATGAAGATGTGCACCTCCTATTATAACATTTGATCAGTTTGATGTTTGGGGGTCAAACATGGACTTAGCCATTTGATGACCCATTTCTTATCTTTAATTCACCCTTAAATCTCAATGGATTTTCATACAACATAATCTTTTTGACAAAAGATTCGTACGCACCCTTTTTAAAAATAAGAATATTAGGGGTATAAATTTGGATTTATATTGCAATGGAAGAGGTAGGTTTAGCCGACAAAAACCCGTTTTTACCCACCATTTCTATATAACAATTCAAAACCATTGTGGTCCATAATTTTCCGGTGTCTTTTCTCCTGGACATATGAGATTGATTCTCCTAGTTCGGTCATTTTGTATTACCTTTATTTGTGTGTGATGGTCACCTTTCTTCTAATAATACCTTGTTTGATATAACATCAAGACAGATAATATATGTCATTTTGATAAAAACTAACCTGTGACGTCTTAGCCCGTAGTCCCTGAATTTTAAACAAATGCACGCCATCCCATGACTTTATAAACATTCATTTAAGATATCTAATTTATATCAAGCGACTGTCCAATTTGTCGACAATGATTGTTTTGTTTTATGGAGTATTTAAAGTAGTAGGTTATATTCATCATAAGATAGATCGTAATATTCTCTCTCTTTCAAGCCCTCGGGTGACATTACTTTCTCGGGGAAAGAAATCACTGGGTCTCACATCAACTATATAAGGGTGATAATTGAATAATATTATACTTTAATTATGTTATGGTTGTATAGTAAATTGTATAGGTTACTAAATTATATTTTTATATAGCCTAAGAAACTTGAACGTCTCAACATATCGGAATGGCGTGGTAACGAAAACATTCAGTTTAATTTAAAAATCAAAATTAAAAATGTGACTTAATGGATTCGAATCATGTAATTTCGTACAAATCCATTGAGACTAATGATATAGAAACAAGAGTGAAGAAACTTTCCAACAAAATTTTCTCTCGATGAAAAATTAAAAAAACAAGAGGCTCCCAGAAGCATGAATCGCTCAGAAGACTTATATGTCTGAAGTAAATGCTATGAGGCAAAATCTATTTGACATTGAAAGGGTCATAAGTTTAATAAGGACTTCATCTGACAGTATGGTTTAACTTAATGTAGTATTATTTGTGCGCAGAGTAATATTACAGCACTTCAAACTTTTTAATTATTTTCTTCTGTCAAAATTCTAAGAGGAATAACCCCTAAAATGAACAGTATTACAATGTTGACCTTATTACATTATTCATAGATCATGGTGTCTTTAACAATATGCAATTAACATTTCTTAAATATCTTATAAAGATTTTAAGATATTGAACTTTATACATTATTAAGTGCAACATTCCTAAAAATCAAGATGAAAGAGCAATTACTCTAGTTGGATCTTCTGTAAAATTTCAGGGCAAGTAGATCTTGAGGTGCTGGTTACTTTTGTTCTCTATTAAAATTTGATCATCTGTCACCGTTTTTGTGAATTATTTGCAAAAAAATGCAATTTTCTCCTATGTTCTATTTTCAGCCACCGCCGCCATGTTTTACGAAAAATCATGATATCCTGCACCAGTTCTAAACACCTAATGCTAATAAACATATATACTAAGTTTGGTTCCAATTGGACTTAGAGTGTCAGAGGAGTTAACGTCTTCAATGTAATGAGGAAATGTTGTGAAAATGCTCAATTTTGACGTTCTAAGGGCAATAACTTTTACGAGGAAAGGTCCTACAACTTTGACCCTATTACATGTACATATTTTGTAGATCTTGATGTGCTTACCAATATGCAATTTTAATTTCTCAAATATTTTGTATAGTTTTCAAGATATTGAGCTTAACAGGTGCAAAATTTGCAAAAATAAATCCATGAAAAGGGCAATTACTCCTACATGGGATGTTGGATTAACTTCAAAATTCAGGGTAGATAGATCTTTAGATGCTAAAAAAATGTGCCCTTACGTCAGAATTTTGATATCTGTAGCGGTTTTTTGAGTTATTCGCAAAAAACTGCAATTTACCCCTATGTTTTATTTTTAGCCACGGCGGCCATATTTAACGACGAATCAAAAATCCCCATATCAGTTCTAAGAACCGAATGCTAATGAACAACCATAACAAGTGTGGTTGCAATTGGACTCATGGTGTCAGAGGAGTTAACGTTTTAAAAAGTTTACGGACGACGGACGCCAAGTGATGACAATAGCTGACATGACCCTTCGGGTCAGGAGAGCTAAAAACTGTTTATTTGAATTTACTTAATCATTAAAAGGAATCAGTTTAACATATTTTATAAGATTTTGTGTTTAAAAAGTATGAGGACTGAACTTCATTACCATCGAAGACCTTCTGCTCCATCAAAAAATAATGACCCAGTGGTCGATATATGAATACCTAGAAAGATACCTGGTGTGTAAAGCAATTAAGGATTTGTACAATCGGCCAATTAAAAAAAAACTATATTGGCAAAAATAATGTCAGAGATGTCGGATGATTGGGTTTGCGATTACCTTCGAGGGCCTCCCATCCTATGGTTTTAAAATACAAAATTAATCAAATGTTGAGCCTAGGTTGAAATAGTGTTATACGTTCGACGGAATCAGGGAAAGTACCAAATGAATGCAAAGGCCAAAAATCGATGAACTTCCGAGCATGACGTTGTACGTGTATATTGCGATAGTAACCTGTAAGTGGCAGCATTTGAATCGAAGTAACTAAAACAAGTACTTGACTGTATTTTGAGTACTCGAGTCAATGAGAGACAAACAAACCTTCCTTTTGAGATGAAAATTGTATTCCATAGAAAAAATAAGCGAACGTCATTAAATTATACAAAAAGGTAAAAACAACTTGTTAAAGTTCGGAAAACAGATAGAAATCAGAATTAACACAAGGAACACAAAATCTTGAACATAATAAGTATCTGTTTATTATGAGACCTGAAATTAATCAATGACTTTTATTGATAGCAAACAACCACAATAACCGAATAGAAATGTTCTCATATTTTTCTTAACAAATAAACATATAAACTTAACAAAAAAGGTACCTACCTTTTTTGCACCTCAAAACAGTTAAAGACTAGGAGTCATCTGTTGCGAAATTTGCGACCGAGAATAAAATTAAGCCAAAGAACGAGATTCAAAAGTAAGCGAATACGGGAATAGTGCATAAAGTGCATGCATTTCTATGAAAGCTCTTATCTCGCCGGGACATCACGTTTTCCTAGAACTGGCTATTCAGATAGTTGGCCCATTCATTGTTAGATTGTGCAGTTGTGCAGACCGATATATCAAACAGAATGAACGCATTTGCCTTGCTGTTTTTGGTTGGATATGCGGGTAAGGAATTAAACGTGATGATGATAGATGCGTGAATAACATTCTTTTAAGTATATTTTGTACAAATAGTATGCATGTATCGGACCATATGAGTATCCTGACCATATGCGTATGGTGAGGCCATATGGGAATATAGTCGAATTGATCACCAAGCTCGAAGTCTCCGCGAGAGCTGAGAGCTCAATGGTAAGTTCCAGCAAAAAAAAATGCTGATATTGATTGAACCTGGGATCACGGGTAAAAATCTTTAAAATCTTCATAACTTCATATCTAACCACAGGTCATAACAAGAACCGACTATCGTCAAATTAGATGTCATGCTGTCCCATTTTTTTCTGGTTTTACGAATATCAGAATGACAGGTTCCCGCGTATTTGTCATTTTTAGAATGAAAGAATATTTTTTTCACAATTGTGACGTCAAGATAAAAAGATAAAATTTTGACGTCCTAAATTTTACTTTTACTTTCTGCATTTTTCTAACGTTTCTTTGAATATTTGAAATATGAAAATATCAAAAAACTATTTTATGTTTCGTTCTTTCAATAAGTATGGAATCCCATGCTTATTCATTTGCCATCGCCTGGGTTTATATACGGTCGGCTGGAAGCGAAGGCCGCTTAGGATATCAACCAGGATGTCAGGTAAATATATTGATTTTTTTCGTCCGGATATGCTTCTCAAAATTACAGGTCCGGCGTAAATATTAATTGTATCGCTTCTAAAAAATATATTTTGTGTTTTAAAACATGGAAGAAACATTGAAATAATAGTTAGTCAAATATTTACTAGCAAACGTAATTTATTTGCGTTATTCATTAATTTTTGTACATTGAATATCAATGAAGTAAATATTGTCAACGTCATTATTAAAAATTGGAGCGAAACGTCACGCACTCATACATGTAGGCGCCTTTTCGGAATCAATCACAGAATTCGCAGCGTCGTTTGTAAAAATTGAATTTAAAGTATTTGAAAGAAGTTTTTTTTCAAGTTTAAACATTTTTCCTCTATTTTTCCATTCAAATGATTAAATTGAATAATTGTGCTGTACTCGCAAGTAATGCATAGCCTAAGTCATATTAACCAGGTAATTTGATGTTTTGAGATTAGAAATGCTTGGATTTGCAAATAATCAAAAATAGTTTCAACGTGAAATTAGTATACGACCTGGTATCTTTAGAGAGTGTCCTTTTGATTTTTATCTGTGGAAATGTTCATGCTGCCTTTCTGTTCTCTGTGCCTGGATTTTTTTTTTTTTTTTTTTTTTTTGGCTTTGGCGCGCTGGCGTACACACTACTTTTTTCCGCTAGAATACCCATCCTGCCTTTTTATTATTTTTTTTTTATTATTGAATTAAAAGTACTATCCTGTCTTTTATTTCTGTTTATTTTTTTGTCATCCTCTTTAGATCATGTGAGCTATTTTCATCACTTGGTGTCGTCTTCGTCGTCGTCTGTCGTCCGTTAACATTTTTTCGAAAATCTTCTCCTCTCAAACTACTGAACAGATTTTACGCAACTTGGTATTGTAGATCTTTAGGGTGTCCTGCAAAATGTAGTGTTTCGATTTTTGATTCGTAAGAAACATGGCCGCCATTGCTAAAAATAGACCAGGGGGTCATAATACTGTTACCCCTTATAGAAGTTATTGTCCCTAAATTAAGGTGTTTTCATGTTTTTGGCCTGTAGAATGAAACACTGTGTCCCAACTATCCCGGCAAAAATGTTTCGTCGAGAGGCGATCTAAAAACAGAATATTGACGGGCATACGGAATGTGACTTTACCTTCTCAATGTACTAAAAATTGATAAAATTATTTGTTTATATAATATCGTGAATCTGTTCACCAAAAACTGTGCACTAATTCTCAAAATAAGCTTGAATATAAGACATAGAAAATTTTGGAAAGACCAGGTTTCGTCAGGTAAAAAATGTAAACAAGTGAAACCGGGTAATCGCTGATAATTAATTCCTTGTTTATGATGCTTATATCGCACGAAATTGTACGATTTTTGGTGAGAGGTTTAATAATGTCATAATATTCTAGCTGTTCTAAACTTGAAATAAAATTGGGACTCTATTCCCCTTTCCGTATTTCCATCATTTACTCGAAATTAGACGACCTTGAGACGAAATATTTTTACCGGGGTAGTTGAGACACAGTGCAGAAAGAGAAAAGTTGTTGCTTGCTTAAATGTTCAGCTCATTTAGCTCTACAAAAGTCTTCATAGGGTCGAAGTTGTCAGATGACCCGATAAGGGGTCACGGTCCCTAAATAAATATGTTTTCATGTTTTTGGCCTATAGAATGAAAACTATAGCAAAAAGAGAAGAGCTGTTTCTTGCTTAAATGTTAAGCTCATTTAGCTCTTAAAAAGTCTCCATAGGGTCCAAGTTGTCAGATGACCTCTTATAGGGGTCACAGCCCCTAAAATATGATTTTTTCATGTTTTTGGCATATAGAAGAAAAGCTATTTCAGATAGAGAAAAGCTGTTGCTTGCCTCAATGTTCAGCTCATTTAGATCTAAAAAAGTCTCCATAGGATCGAGTTTGTCAGATGACCCCTTACAGGTGTTATGGCCCCTAAAATAACATTTTACATGTTTTTGGCCTACATAATGAAACTGCATGCATTTTCAATACTTTTTTGAATAGTGTATTTCCTATGTTTGTGTTTAAGTGCTTTCGCCCCTACCCACCTCTCCCCTTTTACTGTGGTTCGTAAAAATTTACCGTTCTATAAAATTTACCTATTGTATTCCACGCCACCCCCATATTTCATTTATCATCATCATTTGATGTTCATTTTATCATCCTTTTCATTTTCATCGCCTGTAAATAACCTACATGTGTAAAACACCAATTTACTCACTCACGCTACTGATGAGGAATGCAATTACGAAACAGTCATACAGCTCATAAAAATAAATTGCAGTCCGATTTTACATAATTATGTGTAGGACTAATGTTCATTTACTCAATATCTTTTCATAGAATATTTGTAGATAAAGGTAATAACAAAATTACCGAACTTGGAGTATCAATCTCAAATGTCCATAAGACGATACAAAACAAGGAAGACAAAGAGCTCAATGAACTGAAGGTTTTATTAAGCAACAACATTTCCCTGTCTGAATAGTTTTCGTTTTATAGGCCAAACAACATGAAAACACATTAAAATTGCCTTAACTTCTATCAGGAGTCATCTGAGTGAGTGAGTTGGTGTTTTACGCCCTTGCAACGCTATATAGGTTATCCAAAGGCGATGGACATGAAAAGGGTGATAAGATGCATAAACATGAAATGATAATGATATATACAGTTATTTAATGTGTAGCCAGGCAATGGATCGGAATATTTTCCCTTGGTATCCAGATTAGCTTAATGTTCTATTGCACGAATCCGTATGCTGAGGGCAATAGAACATTGAGCTAATCTGGATACCAAGGGAAAAATAGTTCTGATCTATTGCCTTGCTATACATTCAATAACTGTATTATTACCTAATATTTTTCATATTGTGTTGAAAGAAAATCTAGGTTATTTTTTTTCATATACTTTTGAAAAATAAAAATAAAAGATTGGGTTTAATGACCATTTGAACTACACCCTATTATGGAAGTAATGCCGGATAGAGCAGCCGGTTTAAACCAGAACACACACGAACAGACTTTGCAGTTGCACGGACTTCACGAATTAAAATGGCGAAAAATTTAGCCCATGTGATGTACTACTTGGTGGTCCACAAGCGGGTCTTTTATGTGCATTAAGCGTGGAACTCTCCACACACATTGGCCTACTATGGTCAGCGGTCAGGGGTTCCTTATTATAAAACAACTGTTTAGAAGGTAATACCACGTTGAAAAGGTTAAACCCAAATAAAAGGTAAAATTAACCCAAAACAATAAATAGATGCCCAATTGTTTTGGCCTAATTTTTATCTTTTGGGTTTTTTTATTTAATTATTTGATTTTATTATCAACGCGCTAGCGAAAGCGCGGGGATAATGTTTAGCTGTTCCCCAGATAGCAGGAAGTAATCGGGCCGATATCGGCATTCTATCGGCACCATCGGCATCCTATCGGCATCGGCTAAGTTGTGTTGGGCCAATATCGGGTCGATAGCATTCGACCAATTGTTGGTTATAAGGAATCGGGGATCGATGTACGTACGTCCGTACTTATGGCGTTAATGTCCAGGATAATCTCTGTAACCACTGGGAGTAGAAAGATAAAATTTGGGTCATTGATTGCATTGTTGGTGGGGACTGTGCCGAAGGTTTCGGAATTTTGATATGGCCCCTAGGGGCTGGGCTGCATAGGGCGCCTAAGGGCACATTATTCCTTCGTCACGCAACTCCTCCCAGGTTATTTGGAATACCGAACTGAAACTTGGCTCAGTAGTTGCACTATGGATGTAGAATCTGCTGAAGGTTCCGGAATTCCGATATGGCCCCTAGGGCTGGGCTGCATAGGGAGCCTAAGGGCACATTATTCCTTCGTCACACAACTCCTCCCAGGTTATTTGGACTTCCGAACTGACGCTTGGCTCAGTAGTTGCACTATGGATGTAGATTCTGCCGAAGGTTTCGGAATTTTGATATGGCCCCTAGGGGCTGGGCTGCAAAGGGCGCCTAAGGGCACATTATTCCTTCGTCACGCAACTCCTCCCACGTTCTTTGGAATACCGAAATGAAACTTGGCTCAGTAGTTGCACTATTGATGTAGATTCTGCTAAAGGTTTCGTAATTTTGATTATGCCCTTAAGGGATGGGCTGCATAGATAGCTCAAGGGCACATTCCTTCGTCATGAGTAGTGTCAAAATGACAATTCTGCCCCACATGCAGAAATCCTGCATAAAATCCCAATCCCGACGGCCAAATGCAAACGGACGGCATTCCTATTGAGCATAAGGTAAATACAAGAATTATGGCTTTCGTACAGAATGGATTCTTTGATGGGGATGACTTTATCAGCGAAGACGCCTTCCAGGAGAAGGTGCAGGACCAGAATCAGGAAGCGCTCAAATGGAAGGATTTACCCACCGGGGTGATCTATAAGATCTTGGAGGTGGTAGAAGTGGATGGAAAATTCGGCAAAAGCAAAATCCTCACCCTGAAGGATCGAGAAGGAGAAACCACCAGGGTATGGGTATGCCCCACGCTCAACAAAGAGAAGGGTGCCTTGCAAGGCGCATTCGTTCGGAGCACGGGATTCAAGCTCAGCAAAAAATCTAACCAGCAGTACCTCTCGTACGATCTGGTGAGGAAGTAAATAAAAAAAATCTTGGGGTAGGGGTGTGAAAAAATTTCCCAATCCAAATATCTGGATTGAGAAATTTTTTTTTTTTTGGTCACTGAAATCTTTGATCGTGGAGGGTTCGTGAACGGAGCACATCACGGAGCGTTAGCGGAGTGATGTGCGAGTGGTAGAACCCTCCTTACGGCGCATGCGCATTAGATTTGCATACATTTTTTATTATGCTCCTGCGTCAGAATTTTTTTTTTTCATTGAATTGTTCACGATGTGCGCATATACCGGAACCAGTTTTCTGACGCGTCAGAAAAATTTTGCAGACTTTTTTTTTCTCTGAACAGAAAATATGAAAATATGGGCATATACCGGAACAGCTTTTCTGACGCGTCAGAAAAATTTGGCAGACTTAAAAAAAAAAAAAAAAAAAAAATGGCGGATATACCGGAACAGCTTTTCTGACGCGTCAGAAAAATTTGGCAGGCTTTTAAAAAAAATTAAATTTGGCGGATTTTTTTCCTGCACATAAAATATGCACATATACCGGAACAGCTTTTCTGACGCGTCAGAAAAATTTGGCAGACTTTTTTTTTTTTTTGAGAAAAATTTGGTGGAATTTTTATTTTTCATTGCACATAAAATATGCGCATATACCGGAACAGCTTTTCTGACGCGTCAGAAAAATTTTCCCACTGCGCTGATAATATGCGCATATACCGGAACAGGTTTTCTGACGCGTCAGAAAAATTTCCCGAACTTTTCAGCAAGAGGGCAAACATTTCTTTGAGGAGATATTGTCCCCTCGAAGAAATAAAAGGGCTAATCAACTCCTAGAATTTGTGTGTGCACAAAGGTCCTCAGTAAATGTGGTCGAGGGCTTTTTCAGCTGTTGTTTCTCATCGTAGTAGAAGTCTAGGCATTTCACAATACCTAAAAATTCAGTCTCATCAATGACATCATCCTCTAGTGCCTTGCTCATTTTGGCCTTGACCTTGGATTGGTATTTTCTAACAATTCGCACGGTGTCTTTATGCTTCTTACGCTTCCTGTGGATGCGCTTGGTTAACACCGTCAACACCACCATCGCGATCGAATTCACGATGGCTAGTGAGCTCAACGGAATGCATGCCACGGCGCCTATCCCCGTGGCGGCGGTGCTGAGTGTGCCGGTGGTGCAAACGACGTTGAGTACGGCACAAGTACCCAGAGCAAAAGATATTGCTTTGTCCATTCGTTTATAGATCCTCGACAGTCGGGCGTACTTATGCATTTCGAGTTTGAGCTCTCGCTCGATCGATTCGATCCTAGCTTCCCTGTAGGCTTTCTTCCCAGTGTCCACGGAGTCCATTTATTTATATCTATAGGAGCATGCCCAAGATGGGAATGCTTTTGAAGGGGCTATTAGGTCCAAGGATCAGCCCACTTCCGTCGTAGATCTGACGTCCGCTCTTCAAGTACAATCCATCACCGTACGTATTTGGCAAAGTGCCTGGACTCAAATACAGACCACGACCATGAGGCTTCACGCAGCATACTTTCCCTCCCTTCTTGAGAAATAATCCAGATCCCACGGCCTTTTGGATGGCTGCGCTTCCCAAACCGCTCAATGCTCCCACGCCCAAAGCAGGTAGCACGGTTTTGGCTAGCATGGGTAGCGCAGCAGAGGCGAGACCTGCCAGCATGGGGAGGAATCCACCTTCTTTCTGCGCGTTACGCCTCACCTGCTTCGGACTCATCTCCAAGACCATACCACCCTTACCGCTCTGCAAGAGCTTGGCGATGCGTTGGATCTGACGGTGGGTGAGGAGCATCTTATGCTCGCCGGATAGGTTGGAATGCGACAATCGGACGCTCAGGGGGCAACCGTTCTTTGCCGCACGCTGGATCTTCTCTGCCTGACCTTTCGTCAAGTTCAAACCATACTCTTGATAATCCATTTATTTATACCTCACGCAGATGGAAGCGGATGGTGAGATTTTCTCCTCGCAGATCGATGGGGCGAGCGTCTTGATCGGTCAGATACGTCTGCATGCGATCGATGGTTCTCAGAGTCACGGGTTAGTAGACAAGATTCTTGGGAGTCTGGATGATCTTCATGCCGGGATCGACGGCGGGAAAGAAGCTATAGATCGTGGACTGCTGCGTGCCGTTGACGTAGCTTCCGTGGATGATATCACTATTCACCAGGATGCTATTGATACTGATGATATTGACGATGTTCTCGCCTTCCGCGTATCCATTAGTGCTTCGATCATAGGCATACGTCCGACGTTCGAATCCAAGCACCGTACTGATGCTATTGGGCACATCGTAATCCACTTGATAATTTTTGGCGAGAGTGAGGGTCGCTCTCAGCGTTGCGCGATTGGCATCGAGAAGGATCTTAGCCTTATGTTTATTAAGCCGCAATTGTCGCTGAATCTCATCATTGATATCGTCGATTCCATAGGAGCCAGTGCTCAGCTCGACGGGAAACCAGCTTGTCCCTTCATCGGGAGAATAGCGGAAGGAATTATTTCCCGCATGAATATTGGGGATGGAGTAGTAGGTCTCCAGATTCACGAGAGCCATCTCGTAAGATTTTTCCTCGCGCAGCTGGAGGGGCGGATTGAAGCGAGTCAAGATCTGACTATCGTTTCCAGAGACGATGAAGGAGAATCCGTGCTTGGGCTCGGTATTGGTGGCGATTTTCCGCAAAAGTGAATCGTCCATTTATCTAAGCCTCTTCAGAAGACGACGCTCATCTTCTGGCCGTCGGATTCGAATTGGAGGATTCGATCGGAAATGACCAGGGCGAAGGCTTGAGTATTGGCAGGGACGTTGCGCTCGAATTCGGCTCGGATCTGGATATCCACCGTCGACTCTTTCAGCCGCTCGGACTGATGGCTCACGTCGATGACGAATAGGGGATAGAGATCGATGAAGTCGGAGGGATTGATACCACCATTGCTGAGCAGACTTTCCATGCTATAGAATTTCTTGCGGAATTCGGCAGCCTCCTTATAGACCCTGGCGACCTTGCATTGGGTGAAGCCGGCATTGAAGTCCACAGCGGGATAGCGCTCCGCATTGAGAGTCACGTGGATATTTCGCAATCGGCAGTGATCGAAGACGGCGGCATTATGCAGCTGGTCGTTATCCCTTTCGGTTTGAAAAGCGACGATGATCCATCGCGGTTTTTCTCGCCCGCTTTTAGCGGCTAGGCGCCAATGAAATTGCGAAGTCTGGGGCACGGCTATGGAGTCGCACTGCCGCATGCGAAATCCGCAATCGATCTTGGTCTTGCTCTGGATGGTCTTATAGAGCCGCAGCTTCTTTTCGTCGGACGGGATGACGTGGGGGACGAACCAGGAGACCTTGCTCAGGACTATCTTGGCCACGTCGTTGAGGGCAGCGGCTCGGAGGATAGCATTTGCATCCGAATCGCGCACCAGGGAAAGCTCGTGCTTGAATCCGTAGACGATCTTATCATAGTCCTCGGCAAAGCCAAAGACGTGCTTGAGAGGGATGGAGAAGGAAAAGGATCCCTTATTGGTTGGCTTGGTGATGATATATCCGTGGCGTGCCGCGAATCCGACGTTATCTGCCTCAGCATCGGCCGTGGAGTCCTTGAACCATAGCTGGTTGAGGCCTTGCGATTTGGAAAAGTCGTCGGGATACGTCAGCATCCCTAGCATGGTGGTTGCGATACCCGGATCGTTGAGATGCTCGATCTGCTGGCCGGAAAGTCGGTAGCTGATGCTTCGGAAGAGAAACATGACACCGTTATGGACGAGCGATACGAGATCGGCGTCGGCATACGCAGTGCCATCATTTTTCTGAAGTCGGCCTTCGATCAAGAAAAAGCTTTCGGAGGGATGAAGGAAGAGATCCTGAGTCTCGATATTGATGCGTATCTCTGCGCCAGCATTATTCAGCTGCGCCCCGGCTTGAGGTTCGTATTCGTGAACCTGATATTCCTGGAGACTTTCATCGAAAGTCAGTCCTTCGGTGATAGAGAGCATATCGGCCATCATATATTTATCTATAGCGCTGGACGAAGTCGTGGATGGTGGCGATGCCCCCGCCCGAGATGAGATTATTGAGACGGGTCTGCTGCTGTGGGGTTCTCTTGGTGGGTGGTGCTTGAGGCTTCTTTTTGCGGGTCACTCGATTGACGACGTGGTCCACCGCCTTACTCGCACCTTTCTCCACACCTTTCAGGGCAGCATTGGAGGCGGCGCTCACGGCCTTGCTTCCCAACGTCTTGGCGGCAGAGGAGGAAAGCACCCGTCCAGCCAGATTGGCGATCGTATCGAAAAGACCTTTTCCGCCGACGGCATACTTTCGACGATATCCGTGATTCACTACTAAAGGCATCGTAAATTTATTTAGAGGAGCTTCCGATGCAGCTTCTCGTACTCACTCCTGCTGATATGACCAGACTTCCTCATGGCATCGAGGATGGCCACGATTTCGTTGCGCACCCCATTATTTCCAGCCTGGTAGGCAGCAGCGCAAAGATCGAGGCGATCCAGCAACTGGTCGAAGCACGTGGGGAGGAAGACGGTCGAAACCCCACTCCCATACTTATCCTGCTTATAGAGGTAGGAGACGATCTCCTTCCATTTCCGACTTTTGCTGGCCTTGGGGGTCTGCGAGAGCGAAGAATTGCCTTGATACATGGCATTGGATGCTCGCAGGATTTCATCATAGGTATGCAAGTCCTCCACGTCGAAATCTTTGGGATTCTTCAGGACCATGAGCTCCCACAGGCCGGGGGTTCCATCATAGCGCTCGCCATCGACGAGGATATCGTTTCCATCGAAGGTGACGGGCAGACTTCCGATCATGATGCTGCCGTCTTCCACTCGCAGTCCAAAGGTATGGTCAGCCTTGGGAGTCATACTGAGCTGAAGATAGTGGGTGGCTCGCGGACCGAGGTTGGTTTTCAATGCTTGCTCGATGGCAAGCGGATCGTCGTCACCCTCGGCGGCAGGGAGAGGAGGAGGAAGGGCAGGCACCGGGGCGGGCAGAGCGAGTGGGATATCTTCGATCTTTTTGGTGATCTGGGAGGCAGTCTCCTTCTGCGTCTCGACCACGGGCTTGAAAATCTTGGAGAGATCGCGGCTCAGTCCGATCTTATCCAGGCGACGCTGCATATCGCTAGCCTGGATGCTGCGCTTCGTCTCTTGCAAATCTCTGGCAAGCGCCTCACGCTGCTTGGGATCGGTGATCTTGATAAACGTCATTTTATTTATAGCATCGCCCAACGCCCCACAGCGTTGAAACGAACGCCCCTTAGCGTTGAGACGAACGCCCCTAAGCGATGGATCGATCGCCCCATAGCGTTGGAACGAACGCCCCTTAGCGATGAATCGATCGCCCCCAACGCCCCATAGCGTTGGAACGAACGCCCCATAGCGTTTAAGCCATCTCCCATGCTTTTTGCCTCCTACCTCAGCAGGATGCAAAAACCATGGATTTACCCCTCCTACGCACTCTCCATGCATTTGGAGGAGCAGAAGGGCTTGGATGACCCTTGCACTCCATCGATGCGATCATACTCCCCCACCATCCTCACTTTTACGCCTGACCAGAGAGTGATAAATTTTGGAACGTATATAGTCTCCTCGCGGATATTGTGCAGAGCCTTGCCACGGGGGATCGCGACTCCACACCGGCAGCATGCCTCAGGAAAAAGGTTTGAATGCCTCTTGCACTTATCACTGCCCGATATGGAGGGATACGTGCACTGATGGCCGCGGACGGTCTTGATGCAGCACGGGGGTCCGGGCGCTGGCTTAGGTTTCCGGCGGGAGTAAGAATTATAGGTCCTTCCTTCGAAATCCTGATCATCGAAGCGGCGAGCGTACTTTTCAGCCCCGCATCTACTGCAGCTATGGCCTGGGATCTCATGGTTGATGAGCACACGCTCCCACCGGTGCTTGCATCTAGGGGATATAGGGGGTGGTAGTGGGGACTTTGGAGCATTCTCCAAATCCAAGTCCCGTTGATTCTCCAGGAAAAATTCCTTCAAGTGATCCATTCTTTATCTTAGACTCGATAGAAATCGTCTAGATTGCATCGATATTTCCCATTCATCTTGGGGCTCGTGAGATCGATGGTCATGAATCCGTGAGGCTTGGCCCAGCAGTGGTCGCATAGGGCATCGAATTGAGCTGGGGTGAGATCGCCGCAATGGTCCCGGCGGATATGATCGCGATTTTTGGCATCCTGCTCGAAGAGGCAGATGAAGTTGGCATTCTCCCGGATCGATTGCCGAGGCAGCTTGAAGTAATTTTGGCAGAGGTAGAAGCAGTCCACGTTATTATGGCGGCCGCGCACGTAGTAGTCTTCACACTTGCTCTGCTTGCTCAGCATCAGATCGTCGAAGACCATGAGATTTTTGCGAGTGGGATCGAGATCTCGGGGATCGGGCACGTCGCTCGCTTCCTCGAAGAAGAAAGCTTCGATGCCGCTAGGCTTGGGCGGTGGCTTCATCGTCTGCACCACGTCGACCAGAGAGTGGGGATAGCGATCCTTGATGGAGAGAAGGTCGCGGATATCGTCTTTCGAAAATCCTTTCCCCAACGCCTGCCGCAGCAGCTGATAGATGGGCTGGTGGAGTGATTTTCCGAAGACGTAGAGTCGATCGTAGTCGAGCCATCCATCGCGCAGGAGGAGATTATTCAGCAGAGTCGTCTTGCCGCAGTCCGACTTCCCGATGATCAGACCTCGGATGGATCGCTGCGGGAGGAGAAAGTGATTATGCCGACGATTTACGGCGGGCTCATCATAGGTAAGGTCTTCAACGTCCATTTATCTATATAAAATGGGAATGTATTGCTTGAAGTGCAAGAAGAAGACGGAGACGAATAATCGTGCCGTGATCACGAGCGACGACGGACGGCGGCGGCGAAAGGTGGGAACCTGTGCCGAGTGTGGTGCGCGAAAGTCGCAATTTATCAAGACGGAGAGGGGAGCCGGGCTCGTGAATAAGATGATCAATCGTCTGCCCGTCGAAATGCATCTGCCGGGGCATAATTTTACCGGGCCGGGGACGAGACTCAGCCAGCGACTCAATGCCGACGGCACCCCCAAACCTTGGTCCATACCTATCAATCGAGTAGATGAGGCCGCCTATCGCCACGATCTTTGCTACGCCAAGCACAAGGATACGGCTGCACGAAATTCGATCTGCGATAAGACGATGCTAGCCTCCCTCGATGCTATCCCCAATCCCACTGCACGTGAGCGTCTCGAGCGTGGCATCGTCAGACCCATCATCGGTACCAAAGCACGATTTGGGCTGGGCGTGGGGGGAAAAAAAAAGTCCGATGGTCGGATGAGCTAGCCGAAGAGCTGCACAAGCCAGTCCGACGCAAATTTCAGAAGCGCCGCGTGGTGGTAGGTGGGGTGGACGAAACCTGGGCTGCCGATCTCGTAGATATGAGCGCCTTCTCTCGCGATAACCGAGGCTTCAAATACCTCTTGAGCATCATCGACGTCTTCTCCAAATACGGCTGGTTGGTGCCACTCAAGGATAAGAAAGGCACCACGGTGCGAGATGCCTTCCGGACCGTCTTCAAGGATCGCACGCCCGAGAAGCTATGGACCGATAAGGGCACGGAATTTTATAATCGCGAGGTGAAGGATCTGCTCCGGAAGCACGACGTCGATCTCTACTCTACCGAGAACGAAGAGAAATCGAGCGTGGTGGAGCGCTGGAATCGTACCATGAAGGAAAAGATGTTCAAATACTTTTCAGCCAATTCCACGCGCGCCTACCTCCCTATCCTGGACGATCTCGTCCGCCAGTATAATACCACCAAGCATCGATCCATCAAGATGACCCCCACCGCCGCCAGCCAGAAAGAGCACGAGGCTAAAGTCTTCTGGAATCTCTACGGAGACCTTCCACCCATGCAGTCTCACCGATTCAAAGTCGGCGATCAGGTCCGAATCACAAAGAAGAAGGGCATCTTCGAGAAGGGATACACTCCGCGCTGGACGGAGGAGGTCTTTACCATCGCTCAGGCCCTAGCGACGCAGCCGCCCACCTATCGTCTCAAAGACTACAAGGGTGAGGAAATCCAGGGATCCTTTTACGAGCCCGAGCTCCAGCGCACCGACCAGGATATCTTTCGCATCGAGAAAATCTTGAGCCGACGCATCCGGAATGGGGAGAAAGAAATCCGCGTCAAATGGAGAGGCTATCCCAAAACCTTCAATTCCTGGGTCAAGGAATCTGACTGGCGATGATCCCCAGGCTTTCCGGTCTCGATTCAAGGAGACCAGAAAGTCTTGATTTATGCATGCTTCAGCTCGACGAAGACCCTTAATGCGTCTAGATCCTGCTGCAGGCGGTCGTAAAGGGCTTTCGTGATGGGCTCATTATCAGTCATGGGGAGGGGGAGATTTAGCACGTGATATTTCTGCATGTCTAGGTCCGTCGTCATCAAGCCGCCATTCGTCGAGACGCACTCCGACTTATCGACTTTACCATCTTCTACGATCATCAGCTTTTTGGTAAGATCTTTGATAGACGCTTCATACTCCCTTTGCATTCGCTTGATGGCCATCTGCATTTGCTTCATTTCCGAATCTAGCTCTTCGAGGTCTTTCATGCCGTCTTTCATCTGCTGATTAACCCATCGCTTCGTCACAGCGTCCGAGCTATCCCGCGGCAATCCCAGACTAGTGATGCGATTATCATTCATATCGAGATCCTGGAGCATCCGCCAGATGGGCATGCGCTTCCTCGAGTGAGATCCAAACTTATCCATTTATCTATAGTTCGAAGATCACGTCTTCGAGCGTCCAACCTTCCGATAGTAGCTTCAGGACGTGCAGGCAAAAGTGTCCGCAGACCACGTCGCCGCGCCGCTGGATTTCATCGGTATTATATCGAATCTCCGGCCGCAGATAGTCGATCATCTCGTCGGGCGGAGGCAGGCCGTAAGGATCGAAGTAGACCTTGAATCTTCCGCTCTTATGCCAGCACGTCCAGTGCGTGCCGGGACCATCGCTATCGTCATGATTCAGGATGCCGCATTCGATGGGATGAGGCCTGGAAGGTAAGGCATCGCGCATGAATATTCCTTTGAATCGAGGGATGCCTAGCGCTGAGGCGGCTTCCTCAAGCTCTACGTTGGAAAGGGGCTTATGGGGGAGGAGGAGGCCGTGCACGCGTATGCTGCTCATTTATCTAGATATGCCAAATGCAGATGAGGAGGGATGGGCATCCGCACCCGTCAGAGCCTGCTAAGTGTGGGATGGGCATCCGCACCCGTCAGAGCCTGCTAAATGCGGAGGGGAGGGGAGGTGCCTCAGCTCACTTGCTGCCGTGAGTGATTCGATAGTGTCCGTGAGCGAGGGTGCTGATGCCATCGGGGAGGATGTGGCGCTTGTCATCTTTGGCGGAGAGAGCGATCTTGTTGATCTGCTCCGTGTAGATCTGGTGGAGATGGCTCCGGATGATATTCATCGGACGATGGATCTCCTGCTGGGTGTCGAGGCAGCGCTTGTAGTCCTCAAAGGCGATGCTGCGCTTGATGACGCTCTTGGTGACTCCCTTCGCCTTCTTCGTAGCCTTACCGTCGTCCATCTTGAAGGCGTATAGTTTTGCCCGGAGCCCCACGAATTCGGTCATGGTCTTGCCGCCGCACTCGTCCTTAAATTTTCCGATGATCTTCTTATTCACGCCAGTAGGGATGTCGGAGGGATGTACGGCCGGATAGTTGGACGTATCGAATTTTTCCTGGACGTGTGGTGCGATATCCTTGTAGAAGTCGGCGGTCTGAATTTCGTAGGCTAAGCTGTCTGTGTCGGTGAAGAGCAGCCGGGCCTTATCGCCGTACGTCTTTCTCACGAATCCGTAGTGGAAGTCGTACATCAGGAGCTTCGAGATATCCAAGATGCACGCTCCTAGGTAGACGGGCTTATCGAACTTGAGCTTGGTCTTCTTCATATGGACGGCTGCTAGATTCTCGGTGAAGACGACTCGACGATCGAAGTTGGGCTTGGCCACCAGCTTCAGGGTCTGCTTTTCGGTTGTGACTAGCCTGACGTCGACGCGCTTTCGGATATTCTCCATCGTCTTGCCGAAGACCGAATTATTCATCAGCTTGAAAAATTCCTTCTCGGAGTCGGTCTTGGCTGCGGCTCGGAGCTTCGTATTCAGCTCGATATACGACTTGAGCCAGGGGGATTGCCTGAATCCTATGATGCGGTGGATTTTGACGAGCTTCATGCCCATCGATAAGTAGAGCTTGAGATTTCGATAATGGAGGGTATATTTTTCGCGCTTGCCCAGATGAGGCACGAGCTTGCGCACCTTGTCGATTTCCACGTTTTCTGGCGCGAGAGGGTAGTCGTTATGGGCGTCGTGAAGATCTTGCGGATATTCCAGATCGCATTCCACCATGGCTGCGTACTCGTGATCGTCAGGATACTCCAAGACCTTCTCGATCTCCTCCGGTTCCATCCACTCGAAGTCTCCCGTGGGAAGGGGCTGTGCCATCGCCCAACCGTAGAGATTGTTGGCGTCGAGGTAGGTGAGATATTTGGTGGGTTGGGAGCTATCGTAGTCGGTCATGTAGGGATTATTAGCCTTGCCGTGGCGATGGGAGATCATGGCGACGCCCCCTCTGGTTGCCCTCTCGAACATCAGGAGCATGTCTGGATCGGAGAGCAGCTCCAATCTGACGCCGGTGGTTTTGAGGGCGGCATCGTAGGCTAGCCCTGGGGATGTGAAGTAGTGGGCAGGATCGAGCCCATAGTTTCCCATGCAGATATCCCTGAAATCCTCGAAGATATCCTCCAGTATGGCCACGTCGGATTCTAGGTAGAGATTGTGATAATCTCGCAGGGTCTTGCACTCGAAGGCCTCCCAGACCTTCTGAGCGTGCACATAGTCCTCATCACTGATATGCTCACCGGTGAGCGTGCTGAAGAAAGCTTCCTTGGGTGGGAGCTGGGTCTCCTCAAGCTTGGCAGGCCCATCGGCGTAATCGTAGGGATATACCCCCTTTCTTATCATCAGCTCATACCTGTCGCCAAAGCATTCCCTAACCGCCTTGAATTTATCGGGTGTGAGATTCTTTGCCAGATTTTCGAGGGAGCTGAGCATGAATCTGCACGAGTCGATGAATCTCATTTCCAGACCATCGTCTAGCTGCTTTGAGAAGCTAATATATTTTTCGTCCGTATTGGGGATGCAGGTGATCTTCCCTCCCTTGAATTCCTTCACGAAAAGATGGGCATCGTACCCACTCAGATTGTGCAAGAGGATGGGCACGTGCTTCGGAAGCTGAAAATCTAGATTGCACTGGTTGTGTGCCGCGCCCCGATACTTCCCGGTGAGATGGTCGTGATCCCGGACCTTATCCCCTTCCAATTCACCCCCGCAAATGTGGCAGTGCGTGCTTGCTTCGAAGCCCTCCTTATCCTCGTCGCTCATCACCATCGACTTCTTCTCCTTGCATATCTTGCTGATCGTCTGCACTTCCTCTTCAATGCACTGGACAAATTTCTTAGCCGCATCTTCCCCGCAGTAGACGACCGATTCCTTGTAGTCGCCGTGGGCATACTTCACGCGATAGCAGAAACCTGATGGTCGGTGCTGCTGATACTGCTTCGTGTAGGACTTGGTCGGATCGGGCTGGCAAGTATCGATCTTCTCCGTGAAGCATTCAAAGTCCGCATAGATCGCGAATGGGACTCTCATCTGCTTCTTGTGGTTGTGAAAGGCTATGGCGGATCCTTCCTCCGGCATCTCGATCCTGATGGCATCCTTCTGACTGCAATATTCCAAGTGATCGTCAAGGAGATCCTGCCTCGTAAAGTGGGAGAGGCATCTGCGGCAGAAGTATGCTTGCCCATCGTGATTTGTGACCTGTGCGGTCAAAAGACGCGAGAGGCTCTTGATCCAGCAGTAGTGCTGCTTGTCTTCGTGCTTCAGGAAGAGAAGATCTACGTGGGTGGAGCCCGTATTTTTCGAAATCTTCAGGGGATAAACCTGGAGATCCTCTTCCTCATCCTCACCCTTCTTGACGCCATCGAAGCCGAAGACGTTGACGTTGATGGAGGCATTCTGCCTCTCGAATTTATCAATCGCCTTGAGTGAGACTGGAAAGTCCATGCCTTCAAATTTTAGCTCATCTTCCCACTTCGCATACTGACTGGGACGATTGGTATGTTTCTGATCCACCTCCTCATGATGAAGCGCGGAGAGGATAGCCCACTTGAAGCACTCCTGATCCTCATTTTTCACGTTGATGATGGCCTTCTTTTTCGCGAGTGCTGAGGGGGTCGGTATGAAGGAAGCCCCCTTGAGCGGCTTGAATTTGTCGAAGTGGATTTCTAGTTTCTCGACGCTGCTGAAAGTCCATCCGCTCCCTTCGCGCATGTACTTTGCCATACTTTCCTTAACCTTCTCCACCATGATCGCAATCTCCTGATCAAGGTCGTCAGATTCCACGAGCATTGTCGTCCGTGATCTGAAAGGAGTGGTGACGTAGATATTCTCCCCTTTCGCGAGGCTCGTTTTCACCATCTCCACAAAAAGCACTAAGTGGACCTTCAATCCCCTCTTTTGGGTAAGCGCATCGGAGATGGTGGTGGAGATCGTACTCTGACTTAGCTTGAGAAACGTGGCTACGTCATGCGACTTCAAAGGTTTGATGACGGCCGTGCCAAATACGCCATTCAGAGCTTCCCGCATATCAATGATTTTGATCTCCTCCTCGACTGGGGCATTTTTGATATTCTCTTCCACCAGATGGAGCAGATCGTCTCTCTTGAGCTGGGAGTATTTGGTGAGGCCGCGATTCTTTGCCAGCGCTTTGAGCTGCTTCTTGGTGAAGACTTCCTGGCGGACAAATTTACGGGTGGTTTTCTCCTCGATGAGCTTCACCAAGGCCTCTTTGTTCTTTCTGCTGACCCCCCTCAGACCCTCATCCTTAGCTATTTGACGGAGGGTCTTCATGCTTTCTTTCACCACCATTTTTCCCTCGACTGGGATCACTTCCTCCTCCTGCTGCTGGTGTGGTTGCTGTCTATGCCTCCCGCAGAGACCATCCATCCCGGGCTTGCTCTTGCAGAACTGCCCCTTCTTCCTCTTAAGTGGATAGCCGCAGGTGGTTTTCTGCTCCCCGGACTGATGCTCAAATCGCGGCTTCATTGACTGCGCCCCACAATTTTGACACATCTGGGTATGCTCATCCATCTGCGTCAGGTTGGGGGCTTTGCAGCACTGCTGCTGCCTTTGGGGGGTTGGGGCTGGGGGGCTATCTTCCAAATCTTGCTCATTCTCCAGGAAGAAATCCTGAAAGTGATCCATCTTATTACTATTGGATTCCATCCTTTTATTTATTTCAATCTGGGACACACCTCTCTTTAAGGTGTCCTTATCCCCACTTTCCTGTGGGGTGACCTGACGTATGCTCTGTACGAAAGCCATAATTCTTGTATTTACCTTATGCTCAATAGGAATGCCGTCCGTTTGCATTTGGCCGTCGGGATTGGGATTTTATGCAGGATTTCTGCATGTGGGGCAGAATTGTCATTTTGACACTACTGTCATGCATAATTCTTTACATAACTATCACTCCTACTACCAGGGAAAAGTCTCATACTAATACATATACATTTGATAGTACCAGTAATGCTCATTATAGTGATAGTTTATTTCTTTCAATTATTTGCCCTTATACTATAAAACACCAGAGTAGCGCGGGGATATGCAGCGTGGCTGCTTCGACTAGTTAATAGTATGTTTTTGTCTCGCCTGCGACTTTAGTCGCTGAAGGCGAGACATAGGTATTACTTTCCGGCGGCGGCGGCGGCGGCGGCGGCGGCGACGGCGACGGCGACGGCGTAAACTTTTTTGTAAGACTTTTGTGGAAAATGAATTACAAGAAAAGTATAATAGCTAGGCATCTGATATTTGGTATACAGACAGATCAGGTTATGGTCTACGCAACTGGCACCATGCCGTTTGACCCTGACCCAAATTTCATGGTTCAGTGACTCTGTGAACTTAGATGTTTTTTCGGGCCAAAAAACCCCTTTGTAAGACTTTTGTGGAAAATGAATTACAAGAAAAATATGATAGCTAGGCATCTGATATTTGGTATACAGACAGTTCAGGTTATGGTCTACGCAACTGGCACCATGCCGTTTGACCCTGACCCAAATTTCATGGTTCAGTGACTCTGTGAACTTAGATGTTTTTTCGGGCCAAAAAACCCCTTTGTAAGACTTTTGTGGAAAAAATGAATTACAAGAAAAGTATAATAGCTAGGCATCTGATATTTGGTATACAGACAGTTCAGGTTATGGTCTACGCAACTGGCACCATGCCGTTTGACCCTGACCCAAATTTCATGGTTCAGTGACTCTGCGAACTTAGATGTTTTTTCAGGCCAAAAAACCCTTTGTAAGACTTTTGTGGAAAATGAATTACAAGAAAAGTATAATAGCTAGGCATCTGATATTTGGTATACGGACATTTGGGGTTATGGTCTACACAACTGGCACCATGCCATTTGACCTTGACCCCAATTTCATGGTTCATTGACTCTGTTAACTTTGATGTTTTTTCAGGCTAAAAAACCCCTTTGTAAGACTTTAGTGGAAAATGAATAAAGTGAAAAGTATAATAGCTAGGCATTTGATATCTGGTATACAGACACTTTGGGTTATGGTCTATGCAACTGGCGCCATGCCATTTGACCTTGACTCCATTTTTATGGTTCAGTGACTCTGTGGACTTGGATGATTTTGGGGGCCAAAAAACCTCTATGTAGGACTTTTGTGGAAAATGAATTAAGTGAAAAGTATAATAGCTAGGCATCTGATATCTGGTATACAGACACCTGGAGTTATGGTCTATGCAACTGACACAATGTCCTGTGACCTTGACACAATTTCCATTGTTCAGTGACTGTGTGGACTTAGATGATTTTTTGGACAATTAAATTTTTTGTCGAAAATAAATTAAGTTAAAAGTATAATAGCTAGGCATCTGATATTTGACATACAGACATTTGGGGTTTCGGTCTAAACAACTGACACCATGTGGTGTGACCCTGACCCCATTTTCACGGTTCAATGACTTAGTGAATGTTTTTTTTTCATAGTTTCTAAATAACTATGGTATCTAGAACAAACTTCAGACATTTTTGTGATGGATAGGAATTCTGTCATCTGTCTGTCACATGACCTTGACCTTAACTTTTCTGAAGGCCCAGCTAGACCTTCAATGAGTTCTGTGATGGTGCCGACAGGCGAGACACACTTTAGTGTCAACTCTTGTTTTACAAAATCCTCATTTTGGATTTATGATTTGACGAAAAACCTGGCCGTCATGGCTAAAATTGAAACATAAGGGTAAATTGTAGGGTTTTCTTCAAATAACTTAAAAAAAACAGTTACAGCTCAATATCTTGAAAACTTGAAAAATTATTGCATATCAATATCTACAAGATTAAAGTCGTAGTACCATTCCTTGTAGGGGTTATACCCTTTAAATCTGAACATGTTCATTTTCACTGGTGAATAACCTTTTCAAATACCCATGTCCATTGAATAACCCTATTATTATAAACCAGTGAATAACCTTCCACTGTTTGTTCGGTATAATAAAACAGTTACGGCCCTTGAAATCAGTGAATATCAAAATTGTCTGCCGGAAGAGACGTAACTTTAGCTGTATCTTCTATACTTTTTGAGTCCTTATGTAATATCTTTTATTTGAAAATGACTTTTAAGTACCACTTTTTATAAGAATTATGCAAAGAGCGATTCATGGATGGAAAGCATACACCAATTTATTTTTGATGTGTTACTCCTACTAGCACCCTGCTTTGATCTTTTGTGCTCTTTTTCCAAACTAGCCCTGGTCCTGAGAGAAAAAATATATAGAATGCATTAAGAAATGTAAGAAAGGGAGATAACTCTTAAAATTGTCAATAACTTCAATAGAAACCAATGTAACAAAATGGCAAGATTTCTCCCAGGACCAGGCAGTTATGAGCAATTTGTTATTTATTTCTTATTTTATATACTTTGATTTATCTTTCGTTAAAATTAACAACTGTAGCCTTTTTGTCGATGAATCTTTTTTCTTCAATTTTGGTGCATGATTCTTATGTGAACTACTACTTAAAGATATATAAAGAATTTTGAATGTGCTGAAGTGAAAATCTATATTCCGATTTGTTTTAATTATTCTATCTGAATTACATTGGAATGAAAGAAAAATAAATATCTAATGAAGATGTTATATATTTTAATTTTAGAGTCAACAATTTACGAATTGGGGCTGGAGCGACATCATTAACTGATACAAGCAGGACACTAGTCGCTGTGTCAAGAATCATAATGGTAAGTCTTCATTGAGTATTAGACAGTCAGAATATCGTATACACGATCGTCCAACTTCTTACCGGCATCTTGTCTACGAAAATCACATTTTTATCCCCAATTTGTGTTGTTGTCTCTCAGACTGAAATGTAGTGAAATACAATTATAATTCACATTTCTTACCAAATTTGCATTAAACTTGCATAATTCCGTTCAAAATTTCTTGACCGTATTGATTGATCATTTGTTAACTTGCGCGATGTCAGGTATAGTTTTGATAGATTTGATACGGGCATCAATTGTGATCTCCAAGGTTTTTTCTCAATGACTTTGATTTGGTGAGAAACTAAACATTTTAATGTGAACTATCTAAATCATTATTAAATACGGGCAGTTATTGTTTTTTTCCGTAGAGTAGCTTAAATAAATTCGTCCCCATGTAGATGTACCTCGAGATACAGATTTTTGGTTCTAATAAAGCTTATACTAGTAAATAAATAAAGTGCGCACGCTTTAAGCGGGATTAGAGTTCATGAATATGATTTTTTTGTAAAGCTTTTCAAAAAGTATTAATGATACTTTAGTAGCAGAAATAATCGTGGGGGATTAATTTTCGTTTATTTCGTGGATTAGAAAAATCCACGAAAATTTGTCCCCACCAATTCGGTTTTGTGCTCTAAAACACGAAATTAATCCCCACGAAAATATAGGAATATACAGTAATTGTTTGGTTTTTTTTTGTGTTTTTTATTGTCCATAATTTTAGAATAGACAAACAAATAGACTGTTGTCTCTTTTCGTAGACGTATACCTTGAAGGTTAATACCAAGAGATAAGCAATAAGCAATATATACAAAAACATCAAATGCATAATCAAGTGTATTATTTTTATTTTCTTTTGAAATCCGGTTTAAAAGAGATTTTAACACTGAATAACACGGGATCTAGGGAAAAATAGCAAATCGCGAAAGTTAAAATTTACATTAATTTAAACAGAGGAACAAATTAAGCAACCAAATATCGAAAGTCTAAAAGAGCAAAGAAACAACCAGTAAACACGAACGAGAACAGCAGGAAGAAATTGACAACTACCTTTAAACGCAAAAAAACAACTCAAAAACAATCAACAACGCGAACTGAAGTCGTTGCGATAGTAATCCTATTTGCTCCGGAGAAATAAGCAGTTCCTGTGGCTTTGGAACATAATAATACATTGTTGGTGCAAATAAGAGTAAACTATTTTTCGCGGATTTTCATTGTCTGCAAATAAAGCGAATGTAAGTAGACGACGAATTTTACAACTTAAAATTCATAGTATTTATATTAACTGTTGATTTGTTAGCATTCTGGCTATAGTTCCACTGCTGCTGGATATCCCAATGATATAGCGTTGCTAGAACTCAGCGGGACCTTATCGTATTCAAGCAATATCCAACCAATACAAGTTCCGAGTACCTCTCTAACATTTTCCAACATGAGGTGTGACTTATCTGGATGGGGACGTCTATCAGGAAGTAAGTTTATAAGACCAAGTCATACTGCTAACAAACTTGCTACGCTCTCAATTACTGGCAATTAACGACCTCCACTATCATAATTATTGTAGTAGAATCACTTTGGTTTGTTGAAGCGTACTCATTGTGACAAAAAGCAAGATAAAAACTGGGTGAAGGTCATCATCGAGTTCGAGTTTGAGTCAGAGTTAGAGTTCAAGCAAAATCTATTATCTGGAACTTTTCTGAATTTTAGATTTTTAACATTCTCGATGGTTAGCATTGCAGGTGAAGTTTCAATTCCCACTCTTACATCAGAACTTTTGGTTGGCAAACATTGTGACAGACATTCAGACAAATAAGAACATTCGGACGACGGACGGATATGACACATTTAAATCAACATGGTGTGAACAAGGGTTATTTCACCATGTTGATAAAAACGTGTCTCGACAATCTTTATATACTCTTCAAAAAAGTTACGCATAGGTAAAACATTCCTATATGTTTAATACAAACCCACATCATTTCAAAACAATATTACCAAGCCGTCCAACGGCCGATTTTCATATAATAAAAAACCAATAAAAAGAAAAATGAAAGAATTTTATTTGTTTTATTTTGTGCAAAATCGTAACCTCGCTGCTTTTTAAGACATTGCTAGTAGAACTCAAGTGTACATTTTACGCATCAATTTCCCGTTTAAATCAATGCAAAATGTTTCGTGAAAAACATTAGTCGTTTTCTAATCGCGATATCTTAAAAACCATTGAAGTTAGGATTTTTATAAATAAAAAAATCTTTATTTCGTTTTCTTTTTACTGGATTTTGTTTCATGAAAATCGGTTGCAGAACAGCTCGGCAATATTGTTTTGAAATTGTTAAGATTTGCATTAAACGTACGGGGAATTTTCTATCTATGCGTAACTTTTTTGAAGCGTATATTTGCAGTTACAGCATGAGTAATTGGGGGTTACAGCTAAATGGCAGCTGAAAATAACCAAAGTTTTGATTGTTCGTTTCTTGTTATGGAAAAGCTTACGGGAAAGAAAACGGAACGTATTTTTTGGTAAAATATTATTGGTGGTCCGTTATCTTTAATTTTAGCTTTTGTCAGATAACAAACAACTAGCTCGTACTTGGTCTTTTGTGTTCTACGTTACGTGTCTGAATATCTGCGGATTGTAAAAATATTTACCACATGCAAGTCATTTTTTTTTAAATCTAATGTCTTAAAGTCTACGGATCCATACTATCACATGTAAGTATAGAAATTCAAAATATTTTTACAGGTGGATCAAGCCCTTTGGATTTACGAGCTGTAACTATGAGCACAATTGCCAATACCCAATGCAGTACAATGTGGAATAGTATAAGCGGAGCCGCTATTTACAACACTCACATATGTATCTATGAATCAGGGAAATCTGCATGCAGTGTAAGTATATTTACATATGCTTAAATGAATCAGGGAAAACTGCATGAAGTGTAAGTATATCTACATATGTATATATCTCGGAAATATACAGGCATTCGAAGTCTATTTACATATGCATATGTAAATCATAGAAATCTGCAGGCAGTGTAAGTATATTTACATATGTTTAAATGAATCAGGGAAAACTGCAGGCAGTGTAAGTCTATTTACATATGTTTAAATGAATCAGGGAAAACTGCATGAAGTGTAAGTCTATTTACATATGTATATGTAAATCACAGAAATTTGCATGCTTTGAAAGTATATATAAATAATTATGTATGTTATAATTAAGCAAATCTATATGCAGTGTAAGTCTGTTTACATATGACTTGTATATGAATGTGAATCAGAGAAATCTAATTACATGTATATATGTGATATGTGGAAATCTACTTTTAGTATCAGAGAAGATAATGAGATGTGGAACAACTTCAGTGTACGTGACACCGCCCACATGTGTGTGTGTGATTGTGTGTGTGTTTAATTCCTTTTATCGACGCACCTGGGTCATGTAGGGCGGTCAGTCTTAATGGTGAAGGAAACCGAAGTGCCCGGAGGAAACCACCGACCTTGGGCAGGTAACTGACAAACCTAATCACATCCAGTTGGGGAAGTCCCTTTTTTGTTAAATACAAACGGGACTCGAACACAAACTGAGAGGTGATCACAGCCCACATGAAAAGCCATAAAAACAATGAATACAGCCTAAGTCTATTTAAAAATGTATATATGCATTAGGGAAATCTGGATGCAGTTTAAGTTTTTCCAAGAACTTATGTGAGAACCTAAAAAAATCTAATCAATGTTGGGGTAAATGCAACATGCGAAATCTGAATTGCCCCTGCCATAGACGATGCACCCATGACAAGTTTCCTGAAGGCCATTAGGGGCCACTTCAAATCTTCATTTGACTCAATTCATTTACCCTAAAATATTGCTTAAACCTGCATATAATTAAAATCAACCTGTAAATATCCATAACTTACGTGATCTCCCTTTGAAAGCCCAGAAAGCATCATTTCTGTTTGATATTACAGGGAGACAGCGGCGGTCCAATGACATGTATAGTTAGCGGTACTCCATATCTTGCTGGAGCTACGTCGTGGGGAATAAGCACTTGTTCAGGGTCCTACCCGAGTGTGTATGTCAGGGTGTCAGAATTTAGATCATGGATTCAAGTCTATGTTTCAGGCATATAACCCAATACATTTCGAGCAAATTGAATAAAGATGTTAGAAAAAAAATATAAGATTTCTCTGTTGTTAAAAAACTAAGAAGTACGAGTGTTAAAAATATAACACCAACAAAAACACAATCAGACTTTCTCCGTAACCGACTATTAGACCAAGGTTATAAAAAATAGAAAATTCGTCTCATAGATCTCTAAAAAAATTGTTTCGTTATCAGCCACTGGTAGAAAAATTCAATATCATGTTAGACGAATTGGTTAGTTCTTGCTTTGATTAATGTTTGGCTGGTTGATGTACTAAGATGATCCCCTTGGCATCCCTGATATGTCATCACAAACCTGTTGTGTTTTGTGAAACTACCGGAACCAAAGATTGCAACGGAAGAGGGAGGTTTGGCCCGCCTTAAATCTGGTTTAACCCACCATTTCTTTTGAAATGCCTGTACCAAGTAAGGACTATTGCGGTCTTCAATTTTCCGGTATGTCTTCCTTGTTTTTTCTCGTCTTATGGACATTTGAGATTGATTCTCCAAGTTCGGAAATTTTGTTATTACCTTTATTTGACAATAGCAATTATTGAAAAAAAAAAACAAAAGCCAACCCAACTGAAATCAGCAACGCAAACTTTGTCGGAGATTCGGCAAAGGATTACCAAAAAATATCCACTATGGCAAACTGACATCTCAAAGTCTTCATCCGACCCAGAGATCGAATCTCAGTATATGTTGTCTATAAACACGCCTGGTAAGCCTCACCTGGGGAGTTCACGAGAGATGAGCAAAACTTAGCAAGATTGACGTAGATTTGGTTTTTGGTAAGGCATTTAAATGGGATATGTTTTGTCCAGTGAAGAAAAAGGTTAACAAGTTGGGATTCTGTTTTGTATCGGTTTTCTATTATTGTGATTTAAATTATCGTATCGAAACACTAATCTTTACCAAAACCATTTTTACCTGAATTCACCTTACTAGGGGTGATAAAAGGTTTTTTAACCAAGCAAAAAATTCAACAGATGTATTGTTTTGCGTTTTAGATCACATTGACCTAAGGTTTATATGAGCTATATCCAATTTTTGTCCGATCATCGATGATCGACTTTGTTTTACATGCACAACTGGTGTAGTTACATTGGGCTCTTTGAAATACGGACTTAATAAAAACAGCTTGTGTCAAATTTTTGTTCCCCGCCGCAACGAGGAGCGGGGACATAGAAATACCGGTGTCCGTCCGTCCGTCCGTCACACTTTCGTTACAGATTTCTTAGAAACTATTAACCGTAGGCTTTTGAGATTTGATATGCAGCTTCAGGTAGGGGTCCCATATGGTGGGATGCGTTTCAAAGTATGTGGCTAAACTACTTGCTGTTGAATGAGTCGACTTGGAATTTTCTATAGGTCAAAATGGAAAATTCATGTAACAGATTTCTCAGCTATTACTATTCGTAAGCTTTTGATATTCGGTATGCAGCTTAAGGTAGGGGTCCCATATGGTGGGATGCGTTTCCAAGTATGTGGCTTAACTACTTCCTGTTGAATGAGTCGACTTGGAATTTTCTATGGGTCAAAACGGAAAATTCATGTTACAGATTTCTCAGCTATAACTATTCGTAGGCTTTTGATATTTGGTATGTAGCTTGAGGTAGGAATCTTATATGGTGAGATGCGTTTTCAGGTCTGTCGCTTACCTGCTTCCTGTTAAACGAGCCGCCTTAGAATTTTTAAGGGTCAAAAATGGAAAAATTTTCGTAACAGATTTCTCATCCATTACTATTTGTAGGCTTTTGATATTTGGTATGCAGCTTAAAGTAGGGATCTCATATGGTTGGAAACGTTTTCAGGTCTGTCGTTTACCTATTTCCTGTTATACGACCCGATTTATAATTTTTGAAGGGTCAAAATGGAAATTTTTCGTGACAGATTTCTCAGCTATAACTATGCGTAGACTTTTGTTAATTGGTGGTCTCATAAGGTGGGGTGCGTTTTCAGGTGTGTCGCTTATCTACTTCCTGTTAAGCGGGCTGACTTATAATTTTTGCCACTCGGCGGGTAGACCGAATTCCGTTCACCCGTCACGTTAATTAACAAAGATTGATTTAGTGTTGGTCAAATCCGGAAAGTATGATATATCCAAACTCTATGTCTAACCAAAATCTGTGTTCATCTGAGAGATAGAAATCCCGTATTTGTCTACAAACACATGATGTCTTCCGTACAATTTCTCGAGTGATAACAAAAACCTATTGGAGCAACGTAACCAATTTGCTTGTCAGTCGTGTAGCTTTATCACGGAAGTCTTTATACTCCCTACATATGCTCTAAAATAATGAATCAATTATGATACGTTAACCCCATAAGCTGGAGCGGACGGAATGGAATGTTGCTA
This sequence comes from Arcuatula senhousia, assembly GCA_963971305.1. NCBI lineage: Eukaryota > Metazoa > Mollusca > Bivalvia > Mytilida > Mytilidae > Arcuatula > Arcuatula senhousia. The sequence continues at coordinate 37,559,635 of OZ020308.1, forward strand.
CACAGGTGCGTTTAAATTATTTGAGCGTTTTTTTTCTAACATTGTTTTGTATATCGACCGTGGTTTTGGTTGCTTTTGTAACATATTATTTTACTTAACAACTTTACATAGACTGTCACACTACAGATAATCGGAGAAGTGAAGTAAAGTAAAATTTAGAAAAAAAAATGTACCGGAAATATGCTTTACGTTGGACTAGCATACTTGCAGGGTTTTTTATATTGTTGTTTTTGTTTTTATTTTCGAACTAAAATGCTACAATCCGTGTAGCCGGAAATGGGTTGTCAAAAAGCAAGTGAAAAGTGGACTGTTCAAACGTGGAAAACTAGATTTCGATGTGCATAAAACAAACTTCCTGACATTCAAGAGATGAAAACGTACAGCAGATTAGACGGACCGGAGCCCTTCAGAGCATATAGATTACCAAGTATAAAAGTTTTGATATATAATGTTTCTTTGCTTTACGGCCCTGTTTGTGTTGATTTCCGTTCGGTTGATTTTGTGTTTTGTGTGTCTTCGTGCTGTGTTTGTTTGTGTTTGCCGGTTTGGTCGTTTCCCTTTCGGACTTTTGACACCCGAATGCCCCATTGGCGCCTCTTTGTTGGCCATTGGGATAATTGAGCACTCATTTGGTTATAATTTTTGAGGGTGTGGGGTTATAGTGAATTCTGAAATAAAAAGGCAGAATGCCAAAAATCTTATTTTTATAATAAGAAAATATGTTCAAACGCCGCGATCCATATTTATACAAAATTCTAATCACGATACTAAAATGAGTTTGAGAGTTTGAAAATGTATAGTACATTAAATACAATGAAAAAGTCTTGATATAAACATTTAAGAATTAAATGTTCTCACTAAATTAAATTTTGGAGGATGGACCAACAGTTAAGTCGAAAGAAGTTAGTCCAAATAAAAAAAAATAATCCCATCTCACGTTTTAACATTCCTATTCGAAGGTCAAATAAGTTACCAATTCCTTACTGGTTACTTATTTGATTTCGAATGTCTAAAGGGAAAAAGGAATAAGTAGAAAATAATGAGATGTGGAATAAGTGTACGCGACACAGCCCACAATCAAGCGGCAATGCAGAAAAACCACAATGGACAACCGCCAGCAGCCTTCAACGAGGCCAGTAGGCGCTGCTCGCTGTCCTGCAATTGGCCTATGGTCTAAATAAAATGCATATAATTCAAATCCAATCCTAAAATAGTCACAGATAGACCCGCTTCTTTAACAAAGAACAGAAAACATCAAAAAGACAAGTACAAACGAAAGCTTTGTCAAGGATTCCAGGCTTAGGACAGGCACATATAATATGTGGCAGGGTTAAACTAGTAACCAACTTGACCCTTCTTCCTTGTGTGTCAGTTTCGAAACATAAATTAAAATATGAAGCAGACCTCCTTAATCTGTAGTATGTTTTTCTTATGTTCCTTGGGATATATCAGATGTAAACACAAGCTCCTCACAGTTCTAGTCGCTTATGTTCCGTACACATATCCGGTACTACATTCGCATGAAAGGATAAACCCACACTGCGAAGTCGCCAAATTAAAGGACACCATCAATATAACGAAATTAAAGGATAGAGCATGTCTGCGATCTTTTTTGTCTAGAATTTATTGTAAGAAGTAAGCTAATTCACATGAATGAATGGTATGGCAATTGTCTGCTGACCAACAAACTCTCAGGAGCCTAAATCGAATACGTGGTCCTTAATAAGCAATGGGCTTAAGATTTAAGCAATAAACAGCATTTCTCTATCTACAATAGTTTCATTCTAAAGGACATAGACATAGACATATTTGATTTAAATCCAATCATGGAGCCCCGTGAGAGGCAGTACAATGATTCATAACAAAATAAAAGGAATGAAATAAAATATATAAATTTATGATTTAACTGATTAGTCTTCAATAACAATGAACAAGGACAAGAACGTGAAAACAACGCTATTTTACCTTTAAAGAGCCATTGATACTAAAAGGAGTCATTTGACAACTTGCCTCGTATGTTCTAAATGAGCTATAAAGATTAAAGCAAACAAAAGCTTTTTCTTTAATCTGCAATAGCTTTATTCTATAGAGCAAAACTGTGATACAAGAGGCTCACAGGAACATGAATCGCTCACCGCGGGTCCATACGCTATAAGGGTGTCAGCTGTGAGTTATATCCGACGTTGACAAAACGGGGACTTTTATACAGCTTAATGAGCTGAAGCTTTAAGCAAGAAACAGCCTTTCCCTATTTGCAATACTTATCATTCTATACTTTTAAGTTAGGACAAAAACATGGGAAGGTGAAATGCTATCCTTGCCCTTAAAGGCACATAACGCTTACAAGGGGTCATCTGACATTTTCGACCCAGAGACTTTTGTCAAGTTAAACAAGCTGAAGGCTTAAATTAGGTAACGTCTTTTCTATCTGTCATAGTTTTCATTTTATAGGACAAATACTAGTACATAAATAAAAACTTTCTTAGGCCTTTAAACGGCCATAGGGACTCCTATGGGTCATCTGACAACTTTGACCCAATGAGACGTTTGTATAGACCAATGAGCTGAAAAATTAAGCAAGCAACAGTTTTTCTCTTTCTGAAATAGGATTCATTTTATAAGGCTAAAGCACACTATTTTTTACCTTTAAAGGGACATAACTCCAATAAGGGGTCATCTTAGAACTTTGAACCAACACAGTCTTTTGAAGAGCTCAATCAGCTAAAGCTTTAAGTAAGCAACAGGTTTTCTGTATCTGCAATAGTTTTTTTAATTCTTTTTAAGCCAAAACACCATTTTTTAATCTATAAAGGGCCATAACACTTATAAATAGTGGTCTTACAATTTCTACTCAGTAATGACGGACAGACAGACAGACAGACGACAGAGACAAACAGACAGACAGAGACAGACAGACAGACAGTCAGACAGAGACAGACAGACAGACAGACAGAGACAGACAGAGACAGACAGAGACAGACAGACAGAGACAACAGAGACAAACAGACAGACAGAGACAACAGAGACAAACAGACAGACAGACAGACAGACAGACAGACAGACAGACAGATAGAGACAGAGACAGACAGAGACAACAGAGACAAACAGACAGACAGAGACAAACAGACAGACAGACAGACAGAAGAACCTAAACAATACTTCGTCATGTCAATCTTATAGTGTTATATCTCCAGTTTTTTAAAAAAATTAGATAATTATTTTTTTTACTTCCTTGTACCCTCATACAGATATACCAGTGATAAAATTGATATATTTTAAGTTTTGACAGTTTTCTTCAGAACTAGACTGTTCTATCTCCATATGTTCCATTGGATTAACATTGGGTTTATTTATAGCCCAAAACCGAAAGTTTAAGAAAGTTTCAATATTAGACTGATGTATATCCAAATTTTTGACTTATTATTTGGTCTTTCAAAGTTTTTTTGCCAGATATCTTTGAAATTCGAGGCTTATTTGTTTCTATCTTTTAAAATCATTTTATTTTCAGTGATTTTCAGCACATTTTGGTGTGTCATAATACGAATATTAAAGATATTATATATTTATGGTCTATCTCCATTGACAATATTAAGAAGATTTTGAAAAAATCCACTTTGTTTCTTAACAATGTTCTATCTCCAAAAAAAGGGGGTCTAATTCTATGTAATTTTGGTTGTCTGTTAAAAACTAATTGTTGTTTTCAACGAGTTTAAGAACTATACATTCAATAAATTCAAAACTACTTATTTCTGAGACAATTTACAAAAGATTTTGGACTACCAACTTTAAACCCAATTTACCAACAATTTAAAAATATTGACATACATCACTATAAGATTGACATGACGACTTGTCGATCACTTTCTTAGGTGGGGCATACAAGTTTGTCTAAAAGTATGAAAACAAGATTGCTACGCGTAGCCATGTGTCCCCCGCCGCCGCCGCATAAAAGTTGTGTGGTATGTCAATTCAAGAGATATTTTCGGAGAAACGATTTAAATTGGTTGTCAAAATATGGGATGATCACCTACTAACAGTACCCTATCAGTGTGTAATGTTTGACATGACAAAGTCCCATTTTTTGGACCGAAAAATCACAAATTCGTAAATAACTCGAAAACCGTAAATTCGCTTCAAATTTTTTTTTCGTATTATTATAGAGTACCTTTTGCTCTATCAGCCTACAAAATTTCAGAACCCTGTGCACCTAGGTAAACGAGTTATTGGATGTCCTATATTTTGACCTTTCTTCCCTGTTTCCATGGAAACAGTGGCCATTTTGAAAATTTCAAATATGGGATTATCATCTACTAATTGTACCCTATCAGTGTGTAAAGTTTCAGCAACATCCGTTCAGTAGTGTCCGAGGAGTTGCACCCACAAAAAACGTGACGGACGGACAGACAGACAGAGACCATTACTAAGTCCCTCCGACGCGTTGCGGCGGGGGACAAAAAGAACTGATGAAAAGGTAGTATAGAGAAAGCTGATGTTTCATGAAATGGCTTCATCAAACCTTTGTCACTTCTGAAAACTGCAATTTTAGCTAGAATGGTAGCCTTCCATAGAAAACATATGTCACATGCTTCTTAAAATTTCAAGTTAACAGGAAGTTATGTTACTGGCATAAAAGTTTACACCAAAAAGAACTGTAGGAAGAAGCTAGTTGCAAAGTATAAATAGACTGTGACATATACATGTACTTGCCTTGAAACTGTTGATGGAATTTTTTAATGCTACAGGAAGTCGACGGAGAGTACCAAAGTGCTTCTATATGTCCCTTTGCAATATGATGCAGGCAACAGAATCACTAAACACTGCTTTTTTGTATTTATATTTTTAATAGTCATCATAAGATTTCCTTAATTGTTAAAATCTTAAAATGTAATATAAAGCTATTGAAACATGATTAAATTGTATACACGTCTCAAAATCTGCAAGAACAATTGCTACAATAATTCTTATTCTAAAGCTTATTTAAAATAGGCAGCTTAGGTGCATACTAATTTAATTCAAACAATTCAAACTATATCAACCCTTTAATAAATATATGAATACTTAAACATTTTAAGCAATTATCTGTTACAGTTTGTTCAGGTTTTCCTTCAGTGTACATGATTCGAACTAAATAATGTTTCCTTTTTCTGTCTATAAAGGCCATACAAAATTAATTTTAACTTCCCAAGCCATTTTTTCTCAAAAACAGAGGAGGGAGGGAGGCTCCTATTTATTGGTCCAAAAAGTTGACAAGGTAACTTTTTACATTGTAAAAACTTTAAAAAAATTTATGAAGCAGGTGGTGTTTTTTTTTTGCATTTTATGAAACAACAATTAAAAGAGACAATGGGGCTGCCTCAGAACAGATGAGGCAACGGCATGAAAAGCTAATATTTCTATTTGGCCTTAAAGCCTATTGTCTATCTGAAAAGTATTGAACAGTTATCTACATTGTAACTTCAAAATACAAAATGATAGCACCAAATATTAAGCAAATGCAGATTATTATTGTAAGAAAAATATCTTGATGGATATCTTAATAGACAATTAGTAAAATTGAGTATCTATGATAAAAGGTGTTTTTTACAATGATTCTTTGATATCACAAAGTTGCATAAACAATTGCAAGAAAACTTATAACAAGTCTTCTATATTAGTAATGGCTGTTCCTTTAAATCCACATGGGAGTGGTGGGTGCCATTTAAATTTTTATCTATATTTTGCCGATTTCTTAATAAATGAACGATCTTTTTTCCCAGCAGAATTCAATTTTAGCAATTAGGCTTATATGCAAGTATATACACCAGAGTTGCTGAGTACCATGAAAAAAAAGCGAAAATTAGATACCAGCAAAAAATAACCCCAACTTATACAGTATTAGGTTGCCCTGCAAAAAAATCAGGGAGAACCAAAAAACTTGCTCACTCGAACTTTAATAACACATACTAAATTTTGCCTACATGAGGGATACCCTTAAACAAACATATTTTGAAAATTTGGCTCAATATGAGACTAAACATTGATTTACATGATAGTTAAAAATACAGGTATAACACTCATTCTGAAATTTAAACATGTACACACATATTGAACGAAACACATAAAACATACAATTAAAAAAAAATCAATAAAATGCCCCTAGATTTTGTCTTCATTATCCTGTGGTTAACAAAATTGTTGAGAGGTAATCATTCTAAACATTATGATTAACAAAAATATAGGATATTCATATCTTCCTTCAGGAAAATTAATTTTATATATCTAATATCAGTAATACATGTATGAACCAAAATTTATATATTTATTTCTACCCTTTAGTTATTTCTACAAAAGACACAGATTCTATTCAATTACAACAAATTATAAGTATTTTCTTTTATATGAAGTAATATACATGTGATTCCAACAAAAATGATGCAATATAAAACCTGAAATTTTATATTTATTGAACACAAAAATGACATGCATTCATAAAATTGTTAGTGTGGACATTTTTTAAACATGAAACCCCTTTACATCCTAATACAAACATTCTCTACACTAAAGGCAATTTTTGCTAATGCAATCAAGTTTACATTAATTTTAAAAGCACCTCTTTAAAAATAGGATACATGATTTATTAGGGATTTTTATATGAAAATAAATTATTTTAATCATTTACTTTACTACGAACCACACAGGCTAAAAAAATAATCCCTAAAATATAATAAAAGCACCTCTTAACGAAAATAAGAAAAATATATCTAAGTGTCAAAAAAAGGAACATCTTTTAAATCTTAGTCATCAATAATGTCAGGCAGTTCAGAAAATGTAAATGATGATTTAAATGGATAAACTAACTTTAATAACCAAGCAAAAAACTAGTTAATTTATTAGAAGTTATCAAATCTTTTTTCATAAAGTTCTTTTTACTTGTTCCAATGAAGGATAACAATAAGTGGCAATAAGACCCATTTTTGGCCCAAGATAAAACCAAGAAATTAAACCTGAGCATAGAGATGCCTTAAGGTAGTACAGTGGTATAACACTGAGCATCTTTTCTGAGCATGTTACCAAATTTAAGCAAATGCAAAAACATTGCATTTTAACTGTATGAAGATTGTAAGTACATGTATGATAAATTATTCGAGAAAAAATAAGTTTGAAACAAAAACTTACTCTTATATTCATTTTATAACATTTCCCGTACTTTTTCAAGGGAGATAATTTGAATGAAATGTGTAGGAAAAATTCAGTTTTTTCAATTTATTTTCAGAAAATTAACGGTGACCCCATGATTTTATACCTTATCTTCAAAGAACTACCAAAAATTGATGTTTTGACAAAATATAACAAAAATCTATCCCGTGAAATTTATTAAAAAATAATTTAAAACATTTTTCCCTATTTAATCTATATAAAATTAGCCAAATTTGAACTGTTTTTGATCAATTTTCTACAAAAATTAAGCACGGTGACCTATTCTTTTTATTTTATTTTTCAAACATATGCACATAGATACTTCTTATGACAAAATTTTTAAAAAATCTATCCTACCGATTTTTTACTATTGTACTACCTTAAGTTGCTGAAACATTGATAAATTGTAAGGCTTAAAGAAGATATAAAGCTATTGCCATATATGTTAAGCTGTCATGTCAATAAGTTAACACAAAAAGCTACATTATGTATGAAAGAAATTGTCCTTATTTCATTGATTTTTGCTGATTTTCAAACACTTTTTGGTCTGAAAGAAATTGTCCTTATTTCATTGATTTTTGCTGATTTTCAAACACTTTTTGGTCTGAAAGAAAGTGGGCGCATCAAAACAACAACTTCATACCTGGCAAAAATGTGTAAAATGATGAAATCCATCATTTCTAAAAGTTTGGAGTTTTTGTTTTCATGTGCCCAATGTTTTCTTAAGGAAAATATGCACAGAAACCATTCAAAATTGCATATTTTCTCTATTTTGTCAAACAAGACCACTAAATATGATGTCATAATTAGGTCACACTGTCGGAAAATTGCCATATTCGATGTGTTTTCTTTGTAACCACATATTAGCTGATATTTCTTATAAATATCATAACATTGAACCAACTACAGTTTTTTGGGCCAATTATGGGTCTTAATGCCACTCATTCTTTACAAAATATGACTTGCGTTAAATTTACAATCTCTGATTTCACATACATATTATAAATTTATCTCACAATTAACCTGAGTAAACAACTACAACATCAATCAATCAATCAATCATTTAAAAAAACTCAAACAAAATTTTTCAAAGCTGAATACATTCAATCAACAATAAAAACAAACTAAAACAATAAAAATGAGATCATGACTTCAACCAAGGATGTGAGTTCAACGAGTCTTTATTTCTGTCACCGTAATCGTAGAGAAGTTCCTCCCCTAAAGAAATGTCCCGGGATGCTACAAGCATGAGATAGGGTCTGTCCTTAATTTCTGTAAGCTTCATCTGACAGTTATTCTTAGTTCTACTGTGGTTGATGAGTCTGCCTAATCTTCCACTTTCTGCTGTGGCATCCACACTGTAGAAAATGGAATATATATATTGTTAAAATACAGATCTTCAAAATCTGTCAAAGTAAAAAATAAACAGATTTCATTTAACAGGAAGTAGGTGAGCAACAGGCATGAAATCAAATTCCACATTATGCCTCCCCATCCTGATATATAATATAAAGTGGCTGTGATTAGTATAAGTTATAAAGAAATTTGGATTACAATCAAGAAATTATTTTTAACATATGACCATACTGTGTAACAACTTTAATTTAAGGGGGTATCTAACATTTTGGCAAAAATAAAATTGTGTCGTTTAATTTTCCTGAAATTTTGCCAAAAAATATGTACTTTAAAGAAATAAATTTAATTGTAAAATCGTAAGAAAATTGAACCATAGGTTTCTTCTGAAAATTTTCATTGAACATAATGGAGTTTCAACATCATTGAGAAGCTTGAATTCCTTGAATAAATGTGACTGACTAAAAACATTCAAGTGATATTTAAGATTTATCTCCCTAAGGTGTTCTGTACCCCCTTAAGGTAAAAACATTTTCATGGATTGGGAATCAAATGCATATTCATGGATTCAAGAATTAGTTGTTTTGACAAATACTCTTAACAAATACATGCATGACAAGTAACAGTTTAATTTCTTGGAAATCAGACCTCTTAGACCCATGAAAACAAGGAAAATTGGTTCTCCACAGAATAAATCTTTTCATTGTATCTTATTAAGACACAAATAAAACCTATGGAATAAACCTTACCAATACATGTAACAACAGATGTCAGAATCTTTGCTTACCAATAATTGACTGTTTTATGGGTGAAATAATACATGTAACAACCGATGTCAGAATCGGTGCTTACCAATAATTGACTGTTTTATAGGTGAAGTAATACATGTAACAACCCATGTCAGAATCTTTACTTACCAATGATTGACTGTTTTATGGGTGAAGTAATACATGTAATAACCGATGTCAGAATCTTTTCTTACCAATAATTGACTGTTTTATGGGTGAAGTAATACATGTAACAACCGATGTCAGAATCTTTACTTACCAATAATTGACTGTTTTATGGGTGAAGTAATACATGTAATAACCGATGTCAGAATCTTTTCTTACCAATAATTGACTGTTTTATGGGTGAAGTAATACATGTAATAACCGATGTCAGAATCTTTTCTTACCAATAATTGACTGTTTTATGGGTGAAGTAATACATGTAACAACCGATGTCAGAATCTTTGCTGTACTCTGACTCTTTCTTTTTTGCAGTCTTCAGGTCAATGAGATCTCCTGCATACTCGACAACAAATTCTCCACGTTTGAAGTCCTTGCAAGCCACTACACCTCGACCTTTATTCTCTATTTCTACTACCTGTCAAAAGAAAAACTAGAAAATGTGTCTATGAGCCACAGGATGGCCCTCCCGTTCTTGAAATATCATTGACCCTCAATGTGTATTACTTGGGATTAGTGAAATATTATTGACCCCTAAAATGTAGTATTCAAAATATGGACCTTAAACAAGAACTTAACCAAAGTCATTCATGCATAAATTATAGGTCACAGTGACCTCATTTCTAGTGGATGGTGTCACCTTACCCAAGACACATCTAATGGTGAAATATCATTGACCCCCAACATCTAGTATCCAAGTTATGGACCTTAACCAAGAACTTAACGGAAGTCGTTCATGCATAAAATATAGATCACAGTGACCTAATTTTTATTGGGTGGTGTCATGTTACCTAAGACACATCTAGTGGTGAAATACCATTGACCATCAACATGTAGTATCTGAGATATGGACCTTAACCAAGAACTTAACCAAAGTCATTCATGCGTAAAATATAGGTCACAGTGACCTAATTTCTATTGGGTGGTGTCACCTTACCTAAGACACATCTAGTAGTGAAATATCATTGACCCCCAACATCTAGTATCCAAGTTATGGACCTTAACCAAGAACTTAACCGAAGTCGTTCATGCATAAAATATAGGTCACAGTGACCTAATTTCTAGTGGGTGGTGTAGCCCTACCCAAGACCCATCTGGTGGTGAAATATCATTGACCCCCCAACATCTAGTATTCGAGTAATGGACCTTAACCAAGAACTTAACCAAAGTGTTACGGACGGACGGACGGACAAGGGTAAAACTATATGTCCGATCCACATACGTGGTCGGGCCATAAAAATGATATTGTAAAATGGTGATTTTCTATTATTTCAAATTTTATTTAATACACATTGCTGTGTTTTTTAAAGACATGTAGCATTGTATGGTTTAAAATAATAAATTTATAGAACTCTCTCAAATAAAAATATCATTTAATTCCTAAAAACACACTATCGTAAAGCAAGAGTGACCTGCAAAGTTTCATAAGTCACAAGTTATATATTTCCTATTTCAGTAAATTTAATCCATCACCTATATTCAAGGCTTCATAACAAACATTTTCAGTCAGGTAATTGTCACTTACTATGCATCATTATGGCTGACATATCAAAGATGTTCACTAAATATTAAGTTAACTGAGTGAACTAATATGGTAATGCTATTTTCTACTTCATTAATGAAAATATTCATTCATTCGTATAATTGGTAACAGGCAATAAACTTGTTGAGATTTTCACAGTTTATACAAAGTTTCATTAAATTCTGATGAGTTCTTTCATAAGAGTTAGAATGACAGATTGTCATGACAAAACCTGTATGTCTCCTACCAATATAGGAGGTGGTGATTATAATAATTGTAAATATACTCATGGAAAAAAGAAACTGTGCATAGGAAAAATCTTAATAACTTTGAAATTAAATTATATTTTGTTTTCCTTTTTGGACACGATGTACAGTTAAATGCCTCTTACCTATTGATTAACAGTTAAACAATTTCGCACGTGTTTTTCGTTTTCGAGCGCGACATCCCGAATTTCGACCTTGGTGTTTGTTTATCCAATATTTTACAGCAGCGATCATTTTTTTTACACTAAGAGGTTTGTTTAGACATTGGACAAAAAGAAAAACACGTTTATTTCGATAAATCGATTTAAGGACGGATGCCCCGACTATCCCAAAATGAGCGCAATCAGGCTATTGGAATGTTGCTTTCTGGAAGAACACAGGTGGAAGTTGCCCAGCATTTTGGATGCCACAGAAACACTGTACGTTCTTTGTGGACTCGTTACCTCCAGTTGAATACCGTCGATGATCGTCCTAGGTCTGGACGTCCGCGTGTTACCTCCCGTCGCCAGGACAATCATATCCGGCTTATGCACCTTCGTAATCGGTTCCAAACGTCAAGTGTTACTGCAAGATCAATACCTGGACTTAGGCGAATCAGCTCAAGAACAGTACGCAACCAATTGCGGGAACACAACATTCGCCCAAGAAGGCCAGCCGTGCGCCCTGTCTTACAGCCACATCACCGTGTCGCTCTACTTGCGTGGGCTAGGCGACATCTACGGTACCGACGTCAAGATTGGAACAATGTCATGTTCTCTGATGAGTCCCGGTTTCACCTAGACAGCAGTGATGGTCGTGTTAGGGCTTATCGTCGTCAAGGGGAGCGCTATGCGGATCCCTGTGTCATAGAGCGCCGTCCATTTGGTGGAGGGAGTGTCATGGTGTGGGGTGGAATCACAGCAACAGGTAGGACTCCTTTGCATATCGTGAATGGAAACCTGACGGCTGTCCGATACAGAGATGAAATTCTCCAACAACACGTTATTCCACTCTTCCAACAACATGGACATTTAACCTTTCAACAGGACAATGCTCGTCCGCATGTCGCGCGTGCCGTGAGAGCCTTTTTTCAGCAAAACAACATTAATTTGCTAGACTGGCCGGCTGTTTCCCCAGATCTTTCGCCTATAGAGCATCTTTGGGACGAAATGGACCGAAGATTACGTCGTCTGCCTAATCCACCAATGACTGTACCGGAAATTGGTCCTGCCTTAGTAAACATCTGGAACAACATTCCCCAAGTCTTTCTCACTAACCTTGTGTCATCGATGAGACGTCGTTGTGTTGCATGCATAGACGCAAATGGTGGCCATACACGCTACTGATTTTGAGAATTCACTTTCGGTACCAACGTTTTTTAAACACGAACTGCAACTGTGTTTGTATCGCAAAAACATTTTTGTTCTGTAATCTTACTGAAAATTGATTAAAGATTAAGATAACAACAAATAAAATTTTGTAGATTATATTAGTTTTTGTTTATTTAAATTTTAACATGTGCACAGTTTCTTTTTTCCATTAGTATAAATAAATACCTCCAGACCCTCTTCAACCTTGTTGAGAATCTTATCTTCCAGTTCTGTCTGTTTATCTTTCTAAAAAGAAACAAAAACATTAAAATAAGAAATAAGTCTTCACACAGTTAAAAAGAATTATGTTTACATTGGTGTTCTGCTAAAAAAATAACAATATTTGTTATATCCCCCTTTTTGTGATGTACAAGTGTCTTATTGTTGATTCATTTATTTTCGTGGGCTTCAATTCTCTTGAATTGATAAAAAAATGTCAGTTTGGTGGTTCTTAAATTTGTGGTTCTGAAGTCTGCAGTATAAAGAAAAAAAAACAATGTCAAATTTCCTTTTCTTCCAGAACCAAATTTAGTGGGCCAATACCACCCATGAAAACAACGATTATCTCATGAAAAATAATGAAACCACAGTAATAATCTTGAAATATTAATATAATATCAAGTTGGGTTCATAACACATCTAAATATTTTCCCTATTAATTTTCAACAGAATAATGTAGGAATTTGTCATCTTTAATTTTACTAGCTATTGAATTTTTTTAACATTATTAATTTAACACCGTAACTTTTATGATGGACATAAAAACAAACTAATTAATATTTTAATATGCTAAAAAACTTCAGTTAGAACTGCAAAGATATATTCATTCACAAATTTTAAAAAATGCCATTAAATATCATTAATATAATATATGGGGTAATTTAATAAAGAGTCATCTTAAAATAATTTGGCAAAAAAAAAAAATAACCATCAGTATGATCAGTTCTGAGACAGGATCATCAACAAATCCCTCACTATCCATAATACTGTAATCAATAAGCTTCCGACTCAATCTAACTCGCTTAGGACTCCTACTCCCCATATCTTCATTGAGTAAAATGACAAATAATTATGACTGACACTGAGTGTCAAATTCATGAATTGGTGAAAAAATTATAGATCTTTATCCTGCTAATTGTTGAATTATTCTGTAAACAATTATGACATTTCATGTTAACTATAATTATAAATACTAATAAATCTTTGATCTGTTAATTGAAATCAATTATGAACACTAAATGGTTTCACAGGTGAGAGTTTTTGTAATTAAATGACAGCTACACACCTGTCAATTTTTCCAGAGGTGACACACCTGTTAATTAGATTGAGATGTTATACCTGTGACACCTTTATTTGTTTATTGTCATAATTACAGATGAAATCAAAATGGTAAATGGAAAAAATCTTTTAATTAATTATACAAAAGATTTCAATATAGTATGTCATGTTGTAAATCATTTTAAAAAACAAAAAAATATTATCTCCTTAACTAACATATATGATTCAGTTTGCAAGATATGTAATTTTTATATCATTTTTATTCTTGAGGGCTATTCCAGAAATAATTGTATGGGGAGGGGGGTCGGAAGGCACTATTATTAAAATTGTATGGGTGGTGGTATTTTTAGATATTTCTCAAATGCAACATAAAAGGAAAAAAAAAATAAAATTTTATGCATTGTGGGTATAAAAAAAAGTGCCTTCTGACCTCCCATACATTTATTTCTGGAATAGCCCTATGCTTAGAATATACAAATATTGCCTAAACAGCAATTTATTGTGCATTGAAATAGAATGAAAATGTCCAATTTTTTTTCCCTAATATTCATTTTTAACTACCAAAACTTTAATGTTTGAAATTCTGGTGGTCAGAAATCAAATCATTGAATAGCGATATATTTTCCCATAGAAAGCAATGGGAATTGCTTGCAATACATATTGCCATATTGCACTAGTGCAAATAGGAATTCAAAATTTAAGACATCAACAATAAAATCTACTTTTTGCACTCCTTAGCTCATTCAATAATAAATTATACTCTCTACAATTCCTCAATATTTATGCAATAATCCTACAATACATATCTTCATTTAATAGGGGTGTAACGATTCACCGGTGCACCGATGCATCACGATATTTTATCCCACGATCCGGAAATCGATACCGTGTTTGACTTTGCGATTCCGATCCGATCCAATAAATGTCGTATCCATCTTTGGTAGGAAGATAAAAAAGCGTGCTTCCGGTGTCAACAATGGCACAAAATATTGTCTGTCGGACTGAAATAAAATCTTTTGCTTGAAAAGACTTCGGTTTACAGTCTATTTAACACATGAAAATTATACTTCTTAAACATTACCATCGATTTACAATGATATGACAAGCAGGTCTTGTGTAAGTTATGAAAGTAAAAGGTATCGTGATACGGATCGGATCGTGAGCCAGGTATCGTGATCTGTACCGGATCGTGAGGAAGTGGTATCGTTACACCCCTATCATTTAAAATCCTTAACTTTCACATTAACATAAATATTAAAGTAATCTTAAGTGATTCATAAGTGTAAGAAAATAATTCTAACTTTCGGGCTGTTCCAGAATAAATGTGGGGGGGGGGGGGGTCGGGAGGCACTTTTTTCTTTACCCCACCGCCCATAAAAAAAAATCAATTTTTATCATTGTCTCTTCACAAAATATTTCTAAAACACCCACCATTGATGTAATAGAAATTCCTCCTGAACCCCCCACACAATTAATTCTGGAACAGCCCTGACAGACTCAGTCAGGAAAATATATTCCATATAGACATATGAAAATGAGTGATACCTCAATATCTGATTTGCATCTTCTATTGCTTCTCCGGACTGGGTAATAATCTGTTAAAAGACTGTTCTGTAAAGTCTGCTCTGGGGTCTTCCTGTAAAAAAACAAACAATTGTGTCTTTAAGCTATGACACCAAAGGCCATGGCCAGTTAAGCACATATCTATAGGAAGTGCAGTAAATTTTTGCAGCAATAAACATATATTTTCCGTGTTTCTAGTTATTAGTTGTACAAAATTTTATTGAATTCATGAGGACCCAACTTAATTTTTTCAAGGACTCTTTTTTTTAATGCACATTGGTTAACCTGTTAGCTGTGAAGGACACAAACAGACCCTAAACCTATACATCATATATCATGTGAGTCACTGGCAGCCCATTAATAACATGTTTTTACTTTGATTACAAATCACTGCGCTATTGTCCAATATTTTTTTTTATAATTTCACACAACAGACTTGCCATTTTGGATTTTCAAATTGCCAATACATGTATATGCACATTGAATTTGTGTTGCGTAATCTAATTTCACATCTCATTATCTTCCATGACTGTACTTTTTGTAATTTGTAATTGAGAATAGAATAAGGTATTAAACATGTTTAAGGACAATACAGCAATTGAATTACATATATAGAAGGGTTACAATCATGATACTCATCAAATACAGTCATTTGAAAGTATAAATTAATCATGATTAAAATTCATATGAAAATAAATTATACAAAGTATTTGAAACAGAACTTGTACACAAATCCACAACTATGGTAAGTATCAAAGAAAACACATTTTAGAAGACTTGATTTTAAGACCTTAAAATGCCTCTCAAAGTCTGGTTTTATAGAATTAGGTCCAGCATGTTGGATTTGAGTCTATCAAACAAATACATGTAACTTTAAAATCAAAATAACATATATCTCAGTTAAAATTGCATTTTTTTTTATAAAAATGTTGTTTATGTCAGATAAAAACTTGTTTATAGTCAGAAATTGCAGAATTTCTTTATAAACAATAAGGTGAGTGGAAACAGAATTTGAGGTGAGTGGAAATAGAATTTGAGGTGAGTGGAAAAAGAATTTGAGGTGAGTGGAAATAGAATTTGAGATGAGTGGAAAAAGAATTTGAATCCCATGTTTATGGCACCAATGCTGGTGCTGTATGCTAAATATCAGGAGGCTGTGATTTGTAGTCTATCAACATTAACCATTTAATAAGCTGATTATCTAATTTGTATTTAAATCTGGCTTATAATACACAAATGTTGCTGCTATCTAAATACATGCATAGAAAAAAATATCATGATTTAAATCAATTGTACTTTTTTCTACTTGGTTTCTTTTTATTCTGGACATCTGTATCTGTTATTGCTGTTTTCTTTGTCTTTGCTTTTGATTTTTCTTCTTTCTTTTCCTTATCTTCATACTTTTCTAAGAGAACCTAAAATATCAAAATAAAAAATCATAAACTATAATTAAGTACACATCTTTATACCAGCTTTGGGACTACCAACTAATATTTTCAATAAGGCCAAAACAAGCTTCCTTCTCTTGAAAATTAGGGTAGGTAGGTAGGATTTTTTTTTTTACAAAATTATTTTACATTGAGTCAATGGGGAAGCAATCCCAACTTTAATGGTGCTTGTTCCAAAATGCCAATAAAAACTTTAGGGTAGGTAGGGAAGCAGGAAACAGACATATATTTTTTTTGGCCTAATGCATCAATCCCAGAAGAAGGCAATTGACCAAAACATTGGGACTACAAGCAGATATTTATGAAACATATATAATTTAGTAGCATAATTAACATGATTAACAAAGTTAAATCTTCATATATTTTCCTATCTATATCTACATGATCTACATGATCTTTAAGTTGAAGATTCGAAAACTACCTCAAAAAGTGCCTATTTTTGTGACATGGGAACCATTTAATTTTCACATTTAGAAATTACTTTTAATCTACTTGCAAGTGAATTTCAGGACTTTAATAGATATATTATAAATGGCTCTTGCTTTTTTTTACTTCTTTGATAAGGACATTTTGAAGATTCAACTAAAATATAATTAAATTGTTCTTCATGTATAAGTAAATCAACTTAAAATTTTGTTTAGCTTGCCTCATTCCTGAAATTTCTGCTCTTGTCCTTTCCATTCTGTACAAAATAAATCACAATTTCACTTGCCGTCAGGTTTGCTTTTTTACTGGCCAAGGGCTAGTGGACTGGTGCTATTTTTGTAGACTGTTTATATATACTGTGCATTTTCTAAGCCAGGAATCTTAGACAAAGCTTTTGATTGTACTTGTCTTTTTGATGTTTTCTGTTCCTAGTATAAGGAAGGGGTCTAATTATTTCATGACAGGATTTGAATTATATGCATTTTATTGAGACCTTGGGCCTATAGCAGAATGGCAATTAGTGCCCACTGGCCTCTTTCAACATGTTCAAGGCTGCTGGCTGTTTTCCATTGTGATTTTTCTAAATTACCGCTTGTTATGTGAGCTGTCGTATACAGTTATTCCAAAATTTCTATTCTTTCTGTTTTGTACATTTTACCTGTTTACATTTTGGTTGTTCTGTACTGGAGTTACTATCTGTATCAGTTTTGTCTACTTTATCATCTTTGTTTTTCTCTGTATCCTTGTCTTTAGCTGGGGAAGGTTCTGGTGTCAGTAAAATGGAAGAATTTGACAAGTCTATCTTGCTGGTTTTTGCATCTTTATCATGTTTACTGTCACTTTCTTTATGTTTTTAATGTATAACAGCAGTCTTAAAAATTGGCCACCGGCCCTACAGCTATGGCAGTTTAAACGGCTTTGGGGGCATATAAAATATGTGTTCTTGAATGCCCGCCTGGCTTGTGAAATTTTTAAAAATGAAGTATATTTATATTTCTTTTGTAGGGCTTGTAAAATTTTCAAGGGCTTGTTGGTTAGAAAAATGTACAAGCCCTTCTGGCTTCTGCTGTGAAATTTATAAGTTGAAGACTGTAACAGGTACATACATGTTTCAATCAAGGTAACAACTCCATGTCATTTTGAAGCATCTGAGTTTACTCCTATTTCTTAGAATGTTTGTGTTGCTTAATGCAGTTTGGTTGTTAAGTATCTTTTTTTAATGCTATTGGCTTTTGCAGCAACTGTTTTTGTCCCTTTCCTTTCAAACATTTCAATGTCATAATTGTACATGTAATTAATACTAAATACTATATAAATATATGAGATTTAATAAGAAAATACTGCAATTTTTCTCTTCACTAAACATCATGTACCAATGTTTAAAATGTATTGAAACTGATTTTATGTAAGAAAGTTTAGTATGTTTAAATGACTATTGTAAATGGAGATTTTTACAAGTCGCTGACTCCTGACTAATGGATTGTGTGGAGACCTACCATTTGTCTGACTTGGTTTAGGGCTTGGTGGAAAATAATCAGTAATTCTTGATGGTGTTGAGACAGCTGGTGTTTGAATATCAGTCATGTTGGAATTCCTTGATTACCTTAAATATTAAAATAAATTCATAGATGAAAGCAAGGAATGATAGTTTAAATGTACTTGTTCAAAAAATTTGGTACATATAGATCTAATCTACCCGGCTGGAGGAAAAAACCTTGAACAAATTCTGGCTCAGCTCTCTGGATTCATAAATATATGTTTTTGGCTTTTATTATAAATACAATGTACATTTCCTTGAACAGCTCTTTTTTTACTGTCAGAACAAATAACAGAAGGTCCATGTATTTAATATTTAATTATATGGAAATGGTCAAATACAAAGTTCAAGATGCACAACTCCATACTAAACACATGAGATGCATGAAAAAATGCAAGCCAAATAAAATATCAAGTGCAGTTTTGTAGTTCTGCAAAAATCATTTTCTGAGCAAATGAAAATTTAACACAGACAGACTTGTGTCTATGTACAGCGTCAAAAAAGGCAAAACAAAGAGCTCACTATTTATTTCTCTATGAGGAGGATACAACTAGGGTCAAGGGGTGGGAAGTGGAGATAAAAGAGGCAGAGAGCAACAATCCAAGAGACTGGCAACTGAGGTCAAAAGGACAGAGAACAGCACAACATGTATAGGTAAAATAATAAGGGAATTGTGGCCATGGAGCATGCAGGGGGCACATGTAGCTACAATAATGCAGCACCTTTGACATCTATGATTGGGCAGACCTACAATGTGGTCCCATTAATCGTAATGAAGCAAATAGAATTTCTTTCTCCAACTCAAAACAAGACTTCAAGATGGGTCCAAATTATCAATAATACCCTGAATCACATAATTTGGGTCAATAAAAAATTAGGTAAAAGCAATAGGAAACTATTACTTTGATAGATAAAACCAGTTTCAATATTTCAGACTCAGTACCAAATTTGTCGACTTATAGATTAAATTGCGCCCGATGTGATTCCCTTTTGGTGTTGCTCCTGTCCATTACAATTAATGGGGCGGCATAACAGTTCCACCATTTCAAAGATGTCAAAGGGGCTGCACTATTGTAGTTGCAGTACATTTTTGTAGCAGAGCCAGAGGCAGAGCTCTGGGTCTGGGAGCAGGGGGTTTAAGCCCTGTTTGCACATCAACTCTACAGCCCCCTGTAGGTTTTTTAACTTAACCCTTTCCCTGCGCTAAGGACATATATGTCCATGCAGGCAGACTGCGCTAAGGACATATATGTCCTTCTATGACAATATTTTCCTTTCTGTAAAATAATGATTATATCATAGAAATAAAAGTACTTTTTGTCAAAATAGTGCATGGTAAACATAGCTTAGATGTTTTCCAAAACAAATGACAACGTCACTTATTTATGACGTCATAATGACAATGACGACACAAAGCTCTTTGGAGCGTCATTCGTCGGGCAAAAAAACCGCAATGGATCCGCAGGACGATATCGATCCAGAGTCCGATATCAGTGCAGTGGAAGAAAGCAGCGACGAAGGCGAAGAAGACAGTGACGACGAGGTGGACGTAGAATACGTGTGGACAGTGACAAATCCGGACATTTTCGAATTTCCATTTGAAAGAAGACCTTTTTCTGAACAAAGTGGCCCGCATAATGCTCCTGGCAGAAACTCATCTCCGATTGCTTATTTCAATTGGCTATCTACTGATGATAATGAATCTGTAATCGACATTTTGGTAGAAGAAACAAATCGATACGCTGGACAGAAGATTGCCAGGACATACGAACACCTTAGACCAAAGTCAAGGCTTAACGACTGGGAGAATGTAACAAGAGAGGAAATGTCTGCTTTTCTTGGCCTTTGGCTGGCCATGGGAATTATCCGTAAACCATCCATAGAGTCTTATTGGAATAAACCCAGAAGACCTGGCTGTATAATACCCCTGAGTTCAGCAAGATTATGCGCCGTGATCGCTTTCAACTTATTTTGCAGTGTTTGCATGCCAATGACAATGATCTAGCAATTCCAAGAGGACAAGTACACCATGATCCAGCGCACAAAGTTAGAAGAATCCTAGATCTATTAAATACAAATTTCAGAAATAAGTATGTTGCCGCACGCGATATTACTGTTGACGAAAGCATGGTCGGACACAAAGGTAGAGATTATACCATTCAGTATTTACCTGCCAAGAAGTCTCATCGATGGGGTGCTAAACTGTGGGTGCTTGCGGAATCAGATACTGGTTTTACGTTGAGCATGGATCTTTATGCTGGTAAGTAATAATTTCCTGCTTTCTTTTGCAGATCATATAAAATTACCGGACAGGTATTTCTTTAATTATAGATCATTTTATGTGGAGTATATTTACTCTAAGTATATATGACAAAATATCTATTGTGTGTAAATTAATAGTAATGAAATTTGGAGCAGAACCATAGTTGTACACAAGTTCCTGTGTGCAGAATTACATCGACTTTATATCTGCATACATGTAGGTGATAAAAATACCATCATATCTTCATTGTCTTTCCATTGAACTATCAAAAGAAGGTAATTACTATACTTGTTTGTAAAAATTACACTCTAATCAGGCGCTGATCTAAGGAAAGGCGTACCAGACGTACCCCCCTAAAACCGGGAAAAATTATGGGTTTTTTTTATGAAATCAACGTCAAAAACACTAAAAAAAAAATTCGGCGAAATTTTTCCTCAAAACATTTTTACGCCCCCCCCCCCAAACCTGAAACCCTGGATCCGCCCCTGCTAATCTCTTATCTTGTTATTCATTCATTCAGTTTTATTTGTACATATAAAGGAAAGAGAAATATGGCTAGACAAAACAGTATTCACGGAATAGGATACGATGTTATGACTAGTTTGGTGGAGCCTTACTATGGTAAAATTCACCACATAGTCATAGATAATGGAATCACTAGTCCTGTGTTATGTCGCACCCTGATTGACAACAACACCTACCTTACTGGAACTGTCCGAGACACTCGTAAAGGAATGCCTGTAAGCTTCAGAAACATGAAAGTTGCGAAAGGTAGACGCGTAGTCAGACAATCCGGACAGATTATGGCCTTGAGATATGGTGACAGAAAGACAGTGAATTTTTTGTCCACTATGTACTCTCCTAAGTAAGTAATGTACTTGTAAACTGTCAATATTTCTTCAGCGAAATGTGTTTATAAATCAAAATGACTAGATGAGGGTTAAATATGTATTTTAAATATTGTTCTAAGATATCGAATTTAAAATAAATTAAACTGTCATGACTGTTAAGTTATATGTCTTGATTTACTATGCAAATAAACGAACAATTTGTTATCTTGAGGATACATAGGAGAAAAAGTGGAAATGGGTAGTGTCACAGAGACAACAACTCAACATACTTAGCCTAGGCGAATTTATGAAATGCATTACACTAAGAATGTTTTGTTGAAATAAAATTGGTAAATGCGATTAAAAATCAGAATGTTATATTACAATTAGGCTTCAGAATCATAGAAATTCTAGAGGTGTAGAGCAGGAAATCCCAGAAGTAGTGTACATGTATAACAAGTTGATGGGTGGAGTAGACCTCGCCGACCAGCAAATCACGACCTATGACCCTAGCATCAAGTCCGTGAAGTTGTGGAAGAAGCTTCTCATTAACTTCTTATTGAGAATAGTCGGTAAGATATATATAAAAAAATAGCATGCTCTTACGTACATCACAATTGATGCACGCTCTGTACCTGCATACATCTCAGTATCAGCTCTAATAACTCTGATATTATATTCTATTTTAAAGCAATACAAACCTAATGCTTCTTAACTTTAAATATAATAATAATTTTTGTATGTTTAAGTTTGAAGAAACTTTGGAATATTTAAATATGGAGATAGAGTTCGGGAGTCTAAATTTTTTTTCAGTGAACAGTTACATAGTTTATCTGCAAAACAGAGGCCTGGTCGCCAAGATGACGAGGTTAGAATTTACATGCTGTTTGTATCAAGAACTTATCGGGGACTACGCTTGTGAGAAAAAGAGAACAGGAAGACCAGCTGTTCATCCCATCCCACTACGCATGACGGAACGCCATTTCATACATTATATTCCAGGTAACAAATTCTGAAAAGAGAACTTGAATAGGGTATATTAATAGCAATTCGCGTTGGTATGCAAAAATGTAAACGGCAAGAACTTTTTATTATCTCTACCTGCGGCAGGAATCATACCTGTTCGAATAAATTACAAGAATGAATTAATGCATGTCCGTTCCATAACTTTAATTACTAGAACTACATGTGAGTGCATGGATCGCATGCTGTATTGTACCCGTTACAACAAAATCAAACCAAAAATGCACTAAGTAAAATAGGTAAATAAATGGTAGGTGAAGCCACATTTAAAAGGTAAAACAAAATATGAAATATAAATAAATAAAACCTTTAAAACAAATAAAAACTAAATTGCCCAAATTTTCGGACATAAAGTCCTTCTTCAGGGGCTAAAAAGTAAAAAGATGTTATCACATCGACTGACGAGGACAGAATGACACAAAACGACCCGAAGAACATGACGTAATGTCTTAATCCTGAACTTGATGACTACATAATGAATATTAAGAAAAGGTCTGTCTTTTAACATTAATACCCAAGGGTTGAAAAGTGCCTAAAAAACTGATTATTCTTTGCTCAAGAAACTGTCTTTGTTTTTCGCCGGTGCATGTTTCAAGGAGAACGGTCACCTGCATATCCTGGACGCTATGGTTTGGCAATGAAAAGTGCTGGCCGACTGGGCAGTCGTCGCATTTGAGAACAATTCTCCTGTGTTCAGCAAATCTGTCACCCAGTCGACGATAGGTTTCTCCTACGTAGATTTTTAGGCACTTAGCACAGCGGATTGCGTAAATGACATTTTCCGAATACGTTGGTCCTGTCCCTGACCTATACAAACGGTACATAGATGATGTTTTTGGTGTATCCTCTGATAGTGAAGATGACTTGAACTCGTTTATCAGCTTTGTCTCTTCCTATCATCCTGCCATTCAGTATACCTTTACCATCTCGCAAGAGAAACTCTCCTTTCTTGACTTGGAATGTAGCATCCAAAATGGCAAAATAGTAACGTCTGTGTTCTATAAACCAACTGATGCACACTGCTACCTGAACTATCAATCCTGTCATCCCCAGAGCTGCAAAGATGCCATTCCTAAGTCTCAATTTCTGAGACTTAAACGTATTTGCAGTGATGAGGATGATTTCAGAGTTCAAAGTAGCACTATGAAATCATTCTTTGTCAAAAGGGGATATCCTAACAACATCTTGGATAAAGCTATCGACTCAGTTTCTCGGGTGACACGATCCAAGGCTTTGGAACCCAGGTCGAGACGCAAGAATGACCGTATACCCTTGGTACTTACATACCACCCTCATAACATCGTTATACGGGACATTCTTCTGCGCAATTTCAAGTCCATCGTCTTGAAGGACGAACACATGTCGACAGTGTTCGATTCACCACCCCTGACTGCTTTCCGCAAAGGTAAGAGTTTGAGGCAACATCTTGTCTCTAGTTCATTTGACAAATCCAAGAGACGTCCTCGCTCTGACTTTTCTGGCACCAGGGGTTGTGGTCGATCCGTCTGTGTCACATGTGCCTTTACCTGGGAGACTGAGGAGATAATTGGACCCTCCAATACTTTCAAGTTGAAGAACGGTTTTACCTGCATCTCCGAAAATGTCATTTACGCAATCCGCTGTGCTAAGTGCCTAAAAATCTACGTAGGAGAAACCTATCGTCGACTGGGTGACAGATTTGCTGAACACAGGAGAAGTGTTCTCAAATGCGACGACTGCCCAGTCGGCCAGCACTTTTCATTGCCAAACCATAGCGTCCAGGATATGCAGGTGACCGTTCTCCTTGAAACATGCACCGGCGAAAAACAAAGACAGTTTCTTGAGCAAAGAATAATCAGTTTTTTAGGCACTTTTCAACCCTTGGGTATTAATGTTAAAAGACAGACCTTTTCTTAATATTCATTATGTAGTCATCAAGTTCAGGATTAAGACATTACGTCATGTTCTTCGGGTCGTTTTGTGTCATTCTGTCCTCGTCAGTCGATGTGATAACATCTTTTTACTTTTTAGCCCCTGAAGAAGGACTTTATGTCCGAAAATTTGGGCAATTTAGTTTTTATTTGTTTTAAAGGTTTTATTTATTTATATTTCATATTTTGTTTTACCTTTTAAATGTGGCTTCACCTACCATTTATTTACCTATTTTACTTATACACAGGCCACAGTGCAACATATTTTATTTTTTTCAAAAATGCACTAGCCGGAAGGCAAACGGATTTTCAATTTACTGTCATCGTTTCATAAGTGTGACTATTTTATTCAGAGCGAGTTACAGGTAATAATACGTATCATATTTTTTTTTCAGATAAAAAAAGGAAGGTTTGTTCAGTGTGTAGCAGCAAAGTACGAACATGGTGTCCGGACAGCCATTGCAGTGTAGGACTATGTGTTGGGGAATGTTTTGAACGATTTCATACAAGAAGGACTGTTATGGAGGAATGAAAACCAATACGTGAATAAAATATGAGAATTAAATTTTGTTTGTTCGATCAGTTTTGAAACTTTGTAAAAATGATCTTCAATATTCGCCCAAAGGGACTGACCATTTAACTTGTAAAGGGGGGGCTTGGTTTTTTTCCAAAAAAAAATATTCTGCATCTGATTTTTGATGAAAAAAATATTTTGGTAGGGAAGGTTAAGAAAAAAATATTGTAAAGAAGGATTTCTGCCATAAAAAAATCATGCTAATATTGAAAAAATAATATGTTGTGACTATTTTTAAAAATAAATATTTTTCTGCGCTTAGCGGGGAAAAAAATTCTGGCCGGAAAGAAAAATCAAGGCCTCCTCTTCAAGTCTATTGTTTGCTATGTTAAGGGATTCTGCTAACAATGTCATATTCTGTAAAACAATGTAATAGCTCGAATGTCATTATTTATTGTGACATTGTCGAATTTAAAAACATAGTGTTTAAAATAATCCTTGACAATGAAACAAGCACCATATATTGTTTATCGTCCTATGAATTACAATGTAAATTTTGTCTACTTGAACACTGACTTTTGTCATACGTTGTCAATCATACGACGTATTTTTTTAACCAGTGAAAATTCTTGGTATGTGCTAAATCAGCTTGAAACCAATTAAATTTTGATTTTAAGTGAAATACAAATGACAACAAAGTTCCAGACAATAAATATGATTGTCGTATTGCTATTCTATATGCTGTATACACCGGGCATATACATGTATTATAGCATCCAAATAATAAATAGCAGAGGGTTTCTGGTGCAAGAATAGAGTTTCAACGCAGCAGGTGCGCGCTCAATTTACGCTACTAATTTTGTGCGTAAAAACACGACGTTTTTGACGTGTCGGGAAAAAACATTGCATGTAAATAACGTTGCATTTGAATACGTCGCAGGGAAAGGGTTAAATCCATTAAGTTGTATGAATACGTTATAACTGATATTTAAAAGGCCTTTTACATACTGTACTTGAAGTGAATAATTTGCTTTTAACAAAACAATGTCTGGTCACTGCTAATGGCAGAATGTAAACAAATGGTAATATCCCCCTTTTACCTGCTAAAATATGTGGCTTCTTGAAAATAAAGTGACGATGTTGTATTTTACTTACGTCTAAACAATTTTGTGTCATGTGCTACAAGAGTTATGGGTTATTTCGACGTTATTTCTTATACCTGAGACGTTTTAAAAACAAAAATAGTCGCGGGGTTTTGGCCCTTGTTTATACCTACGTTTTGATTGGTCAGCTCAAAATAACGGGATATCGAGAATAAATTGAACTATTTTATATAAATAAAAAAATATGTCATTTAATTACAAATTATGTTAATTAAACACTTTATAAGAAGAAGATTTATGTTTTGTCAGATTAGTAATTTCCACAAAATTGACTACGTAATACTTGCAGTGCATTGTGGGTAATTAAGCTATGGCCGTGAAGACAACTCCATGATCTACGTGCGGGTGTCTCCCATAAAAAATGGCCAGTGACGACAGTGTAAGAGTCTATAATGGTTGATGTCGTGTTTAGTGTTCGCTAATTTTATCGCACAACCCGTTTGTTGACTCTTTGATACCACAGTTGTCTTTTAAATGACAAAATTAAAGCATAAAAACAGACCCCCCTCCAGAAAATTAAAACTTTCATCACATGGTTATGTGCAACAAATTTATATATGCCACTTGTATTTATTATAGCATTAGATTCACATGTTTTGCTGAAATTCTGTTTATTCAACACATTAAGATTGGTCATGTCCATATAAAGGTTTGGATTTGTTAATTATCATGATTATGATGAAATTGTTTTTTTTTTAACAGATAATTTATTATACTTTATTAGTCTTTATTATATTTATACTTCTGACTTCTATTATCCATTGTGCCTAAACCAATTATTGTAATTGAGTTCGAGCAATAAATAAAATTGAATTGAAATTGATAATAAAACAACAATTTCTATGGATTTTATTTTAACAGGTTGGGAATAACCCCAATTGGGATAATATATCTCAATTGGGATATATTATCCCAATTGGGATAAGTGAAGTTATCCCAATTGGGATAAATGACCAGTTTTTCAAGCATTATTTTGATATGGAGTTTTGGTGCATCACAAATCAAGAACAACTGAAAAGTTTATAATTTCAGGGATATGAAGATGTATTGCAATAGTGTGTGTAATGCTGCGTTTTTTGTGACAATTCATTTTAGTAATTGCAGCATCATTCAGTTAATATTGCTACAATCATACAAAATCGGACAAGGTATAGACTCAATGATTGCATTACATGACAAAACTTGATACTAAAATATACGAAAGATTGAATCTTTAGTTCTAGTTATTATATTTTCACAGAAAATGTTCATTGGA
The DNA here is from genome assembly GCA_963971305.1 of Arcuatula senhousia. NCBI lineage: Eukaryota > Metazoa > Mollusca > Bivalvia > Mytilida > Mytilidae > Arcuatula > Arcuatula senhousia. The sequence continues at coordinate 37,587,461 of OZ020308.1, forward strand.
AAACGTCAAATATTCGGTTATTTTTTCAATATTTTTTACCCTGGTCAAAGAAAGATAACTGCAACTAAAAATAATAATTTGATTGTCAGAATTTTTTTCTGAGATTTAAAAAAATAAATCAAATCTATGCAAGTTCCAAAAATATTTGAAATTGCACAACTACAGAGGGAACATACATTATTATACAAAAATACATACAAAAGAACTTTTAACAATACTAAAATGATGTTAATTCACATCAAAAACGACTAAATTTTTAGACAAAAATTATGATCTGTGCATAAAATGCAGCATCCCTTATGTAATCCATGTATATTGTAATGAAGCATCTACATCTGGGTATAATCTCTCACATGCATTTTTATGCACCATTCAGCCAGTAGATTTTTATATCTAAAAAACATGTCTTTTATCCCAATTGGGATAAGTCCATTTATCCCAATTGGGATAATATATCCCAATTGAGATATATTATCCCAATTGGGGTTATCCCCAACCTGTTTAAAGGCTTTAACAGGTTGGGCACAACCCCCCAAATGGGGAGTAGTCACCCAAATGAGTAACTACCCCTCAAATGAGTAACTGTTTTACAATGTTTAAAAAAAAAAAAATTTGGAAAACATTACTTTTAATTTAAAATGGCACATCTCTATAACAATTGAAACAACATTTACAAATGAAATATGTGTTTATTTTCAAAAAGGAATGTATGGCTTTGTAATATGGAATTTTTGCCAATTTTCTTAGTCATGCCATTTATTTCGAACAAGATATGCCTATATACATCTTTTGGAAAAGTTACCCCATTTTATCAGGTTGGGAATAACCCCAATTGGGATAATATATCCCAATTGGGATATATTATCCCAATTGGGATAAATGGACTTATCCCAATTGGGATAAAAGACAGGTTTTTTAGATATAAAAATTAACTGGCTGAATGGTGCATAAAAATGCATTTCAGAGATTATACCCAAGTGTAAATGCTTCATTACAATATACATGGATTACATAAGGGATGCTGCATTTTATGCACAGATCATAATTTTGGTCTAAAAAGTTAGTCGTTTTTAATGTGAATTAACACCATTTCAGTATTGTTAAAAGTTCTTTTGTATGTATTTTTCTACAATAACGTATGTTCCCTCTGTAGTTGTGCAATTTCAAATATTTTTGGAACCTGCATAGATTTGAATTATTTTTTTAAATCTCAGAAAAAAATCCTGACAGTCAAATTGTTATTTTAAGTTGCAGTTATCTTTCTTTGATCAAGGTAAAAAATATTGAAAAAACAACTGAATATTTGACATTTTCACTGAACATTTTCTGTGAAAATACACCACCATCAGCGTGAATTTTAATTTCTCAACGCCACACGGTGGATGTGGAGTTGAGTAGTTATATTGACATCCACTGATTTTCACGCAGTCTCCACCCAGCACCGTGGAGAATTAGAACAACACGGTGAATCTCGGTGGAGTTCAATCGTGGTGTAAATGTGGAGCAGAGTGGCGTTAGTGTGGCGCCACGATGTTGATCGATCGTCATGATCGTAATCTTCAAGTATTATTGTAATTGAATAATATTTCGATATGCTTTAAAATTATTTCTTTTGAATGAAAATTCAATAACTTTTGCCGAAAACGGAAAGTGTCTTGTTTAAAAAAAAAAACATTTTATAGATCTAACTGGCGGCTGGCCTACGTTGTACGTGTTTTTCCGTAATTATTTTGGTAAACTTTTTACTAAGAGTAGAGTAAATAAACTTAATTAATCGCTAAATAAACGTGTTGACGGCTGTTTCAATAATACCAAATACAAAATATTTCGAATTGTTTGTCAATTGATACTTTACTTGTCTAACAAAAATTAGAAATAACTTTTGACTGAAAGAGATTACGGAGTCGTAATTCGGTAAAATGTATCCTTATGTTGTGATTTATATGGCAACAAAAGTTGATTGATTGATTGATATCAATGGAAAAGACGGCTTATTGACTCGGAAATGAAATAGTAGCTGTTACCTTAAAGCATAACTAAGTAGTTCCATGGGCATCCGAATTCGCGAAAAATCTTAATTCATAGGCGGAGTTTTCCGTCTTATGAAACAGTCTTATAGTAAGTCTCAAATTTGTTGAAGCACTCAGATATACGCGAAAAGTATGATTAATTTCCTTGCTTCGGTGTGTGTGTGTGAGAAAGATTGAATTCGGAGAAGCTGGACTTAAATTAAATTGATTTCCCGGAACATTTAAGTTTAACTAAACAAAATAGAGGCGAAAATTTCTATAAATGTGTTTATATATACAATGTAATATATTCGCTTATGTTACCAAACGAATCGTGTCTCAAAAGATTAACCAGCGGACATTCGTACAACAATTTTTTTTTTTTTTTTTTTTTTTTATATTCAATTTTTTTTTGCTGAAATAGTCATGATAGTGTTGAAAAAAAGACATCGTAGTAACTAGTTGTTAGTTGTTTAATGTCCCGTCGGCGATATTGCAGCCATCATCGTAGTAACTAACGAAGCGTATTTACATATGAATACCTCATTGAGACTATTTTTTCAACCTTTTGCCGTCCATGTCGTTGAAACAATATAAAACTTAAACTAGTAAGACATTGCGTGTTGAAGCTTTATTTGACTTAAAAGAAACTTAAAGATTCTGTAATGGACAAACATGCATTACGAACATTTTCGCTTTAAAAAATATTTGAATAGAACACTATAAAATAAATTCTTTCGCGTTTCTAATACGCTCGGCCGCGATGTTTTTATATGCTTACAAAAAATATTCCCGGTCTTGTATCCCGGCATTGTCAAGATAAAACCTTAATGTTCGCTAAGAATCTCCAACTTAAAAGAGCAAGAATCCGACAACATGCAGGAACGCCGAGAGACAGCCAGGAAATTAAATCCCTATACTAGGACCTCTTGCTTTTAATAGTTCAAACATATTTTTTTCATATAAAAAATATATATCATGTACATATGTATACAACCACCATATATGTATATAACTACTCACAGTTGTGAGTTGCTATTACTTTTTTTTAAATATTCCGATGCTGGTTTATTTCAACATAGAAGAGCTTCGAGGGTAGTCATAAATTCATAATTTGATAGTCTGTCGTTGGAGTAAGATATTGTCTTGTTACAGAAAAGGGTAAATTCAGTTTTCTGCGAAAGAGTGTTTATATATTCTTCACGAACATATGCACATGCAGGAGCAATTAAAATTACTGTTACTATTTTTTTCTGTATTAGCCTATATGACCATTTAGACAGCTTCACTGCAATTGTAGCGGCACCGTAAATATATGGGGGATGTGAAGTCTGTGTGGCACAACAACTGTCTATTTGCATATACTTATGATTGTGTATTACTTTCAAGAGACTGGAATTAATTTTTATACCAATATACAAATTTATCAAATTATTCATGCTGAGACAGGAACAGGTAAGTTTTTACGATTGGTTGTAATTTATACGGGCGTGACTTGTGCAAATTTACATAGAATCCAAATAAATGGATGGCTACAAAAGGAGTAAGACGATTCAAGGCGGTGCTTCTTTTATTCTCAATATCAATGGGCGTAATTTTCATGAATTTATTTCTTTCACAACGAAAGCAAGTATGAGTTGTGCCAAGCTCACCCCCACTAGACCAGTCAGAAAAATGGTAGATACACGACTGACCAAATCAGCACGCAGCAATTCTACTAAATTTATAGAAGGAGCAAAGAAATGTTAATTTCAATCTATAGTCAAACACCATAAGTTATGTCGGCTCGGAAACAGGAAGAAGATGAGATTTGCCTGTAAAAAAAGGGGGCTGGTACAAGTCTTCATGCTAATGCAATGTACCATATTTAGAAATCCAAAATCGATTACTGTAGTAGATGCCAAAAAATCTTTAACATGTGTAACAAAAGTTTGTACTGGACTGTATGGGTGGACAGATGGATGGACGGATTTATTGGAATATAACAGCATCTTTAATGGACGGACCATTTCATTTTTTCTGTGATCAAATACACTAATAAATCTCTATCCCACGATGTTCAACGCCTAATATATACGGTGGCAGAATGAAGCCATGAGAAAATTATTTGTCGTTCTTTCAATATTTAAGATCTTATGGGAACGAGAGAATTCATGTCCGGAAAAAAAAACCAACTTTTCTTTTGCATGAAAGCGCTATAAAAAATATTTGGTTCATTAAGCCTGTATCATTATCGCAGCGGGCTTACAGTTGCTTTTCATGGCATCCGGTCTTGGCATGGTACAATTTAATCTGATCTGAGATTCTGGAGAAGACGTTTTTGTCACAATTTATTTATAATATATTTATATACTTCCATTGAAAATTTACCCGTACCCAATGTCATACAGGGCCTTTTCTAATCAAATAAGAAACATATTAGTTTCAAGCATGACTTAAAAGTATATGTATTATATAAACACCCATCAGTAATGTATAGTTGCTTAGAAAACTGAGGCGGAAATTATGTTACGGACGGAGGGAAGACGAACAACTCAAGGTCTCTAGATTCTTGGCGACATTTATTAGGTATATCGTAAAATATCACATATATATCAATAAAAAGAAAAAATGCATTTAACTTCTTAATATGTAAATGCCACAATTTCAACCAAACATATTATTTCAGTTTGACCTGAGAAAATCATATTTAAATATTGCCTCAACGTAAGACTATTTCAGTTAGTTTATATTTATGAAGAGAAAAAATATTTATTGCATTACAATTTCGCAACAAATATTGCTGGCTATTAATATTAATATTTTTATAAATCCACAACCAGAAGATTATTTGTTGCGACAAGCCTCCAAATTTTAATGACATTTTCCCACTTGAGCCCCGTAAAGGTGTTACAAATCACGTGTCACATGATCAATACACACGTATATCGCTGGAATACACAAATATGGCAGCATGGATATGGACACGATGCGTCCTTGTTGAACAAATTTTGTACTGAATTGGTGTATTAAATAAAGTTTAATAATTTTCACATCAAAGGACTTGTGTTTGTTTTGTTTTTTATTACGGTAAGGTCTGGTTTTAATTCGGAAACGTGTTCGCCTACCATATGATTTCAAATCATCGATGTGTTTGTGTGCCATTACAGTATCTATTTGTACTTGTATGTTATCGTGGTCTTTGTCGGTTAATTTAGATTAAACATATTTATTTATTCCGAATTGTGAAACAAGCTTAATCCCTCTCCAGTTTGCGAGTGTGGCCTTTGTAAACGGCTACAAGTTCAACTCGACGAACTTGCATCGAAAAAACCTTGATTGACCTGATAAGCCCCTCAGATAATTTTGCACGAATATAATGCTTCTTTAGGGAGCAACCATTTGATTTTTATGGGGGCTATGGATATTTCTTTCGTCCTGCCTTTTTATTTTCGGAAAAAGTCGAGTCTGGAATTTTTTTAGCCCCCCCCCCTTGCATCGAAGATGCGGACGCCCTATAGTTTTCACTTTGTCCGTCCGTCCGTCAACAATTCTTGTGAACACTAAAACTCAAAAACTATAAACACCACAGTTCTGAAATATTGTACAGCTACTAAGTAGCATGTCATAATGTGCATATTAAAATTTCATGAAAAATGTGAAATATTTTTGTAAAAAAACTTCATTTTTTATCGAAAAGTCACAGATTTTGAGAATTGGACTTTGTGAACACTAATACTCAACAACTGTTAACAGTACAGTTCTGAAACTTTGCACAGCTGGTAAGTAGCATGTAATGATTGGCATATTAAAATTTCGTGCAAATCTGTTTAATATTTTTGGAAAAAAATCACAGATTTTGAGAATTGAAATTTTTGAACAATAAAACTCAAAGGCTATTCACAATACAGCTCAGAAGTTTCTTACACATTCCATGGATTATACCTTAGTGGTTATAATCATATTTAATATAATTTTGAAAACACTTGGATTTTTTTGCCGCGGGGCCCTTTCTGACTTTGTCGGTAATCTAGTTTGTGCGCCTGTGCGCCCAATTTTTTTTTAAAGTAACTATAAATATTTTAGCCAAAAATAACATCCTGTCTTTATTTTTACTCAAAGCACTGACGGTCCTGCCTTTTTATTTCTGGATTTTTGCCATCCTGCCTTTTTATTTCAAAAAAATTAAATGGTCGCTCCCTTATGTACCCGTTGGTTTTGTTTTTTCTTCGTGGTCATCAGGCAAAGTACATTTAGTCATATATAGCACGAGAAGACAAAGCAGAATACATAAAAAAAAATATTAAGAGTTGGTAGGATATAATGGTGCATTTTAAATGGATAGAAGCAAAACCACTAAAAGGGGGGGGGGGTAACCTTCCCATTAAACGTTACCAATGGTCACTGGTGCTGCAATATAAGGCCCGTTTAATCAGTCTTTAGGGTGTACAACAGGGTTATAAATTCAGCCAAGCTGTTTCCAACAGGGTTAACAAAATGTTATAGTATTGTAAACGAGACGAGTTTTGTCAGTTTAATAAAATAAACATGAAATTATAACACGAGAAGACTGATAGAATGGTAGTTCCTGATCTAGTAAAGCTCAAAATGTTCTTCCTGTGTGAATCTCCTCAGAATGGCTATGAATTTAAAGAAAACTACATAAAAGCATGTTGACACGGTCATAACAGGGTATGGTATACGATGTCCACTGGTATGTCAGGGTATGTTGTCGAAATTGATGCTAAAAGGGTTCGATTCAGAGCTGGCCAACGGCACAGGTATACCCTAAATCATAGGTAGTACCCACCAACACCAACACCCCGTGAAATCCATTGTTTATAGAAATAATTTCCATTAGGAAACAAACTTTTATACATAACTTGACATACTGCTAATCTGAAAATGTAGCGATGGACTCACTCCGAAATTTACTTTTTGTGTAGATTTCCACAAAATGCACACCCTTATCGGAATTATCGGGACACTTAGATCTGGATCTGCCTCTGAAATATCGTCATTTAAACCTAGTTGCCCTGTTGACAGTCTGATTAAAATTATCCTGCTGAGAGTTGCCCCCAGTAGACAGGATGTTTATTGTGAATAACACGTATCATGTATATTACCTGTCTTGGACCGAGAATGGACCGGTAGCCGTTATTAATTAGTCACACATACATTAAATATAACTTCGCTGTTTTGAATTACCAATTACCAAGTCTTTCAAATGAGTGCGCCCATCCAAATCAGATCAAAATTATAAAGAAAACTTCAACGACAAAAAAATAGAATTAATATTTTTAAATAAGAAAATTGATAAAGAAATTCAGACTTATTTTAAGATTTACATCATCATTGTCAGTGGTCGGTGGTACAACGTATATATATTTCAAATGATCCGATAGGCAATAAAATAAGTTAAGTTGAACTAAGTTTACGTTTTTAAATAAAATTTCTAAGGGACACCGCTTAAAAGGTAACAAAATAATGCCTTTGCATATAACATGACGTGTTAAACATTGAAGTATAACTTTTAAAAATTATGTAAACCAAAAAAACAAAAACAGAATATGCCGATCATATACTTAAATTCTAATAACTAAAAGCTTTAGCACAAGCAAACCGAAAAAGACTAAAAAGTGGAGGTAAGTAGTAAAAAAAAAGTTTCTGTCCTACCATTACATCTCTAACAGAGTTTTTTTTGGGGGGGTGGTATTTGTGTGCTGCGGATCACCGTCTTTCGCACTAATAGTTCCAGCATAGCAGTACCTTTAGATGCATGAATGTGTATGATAAATTCTAATTTCTTATTTGAATTATAGCGGCATTCTTAATGTTCATGATGTTCATTGCTTTTCTTTACCCATGCATAACAGATCAAATGCATAAAACTAAGCAAATCCATACTATAATTATGTTTTTATTAAAAGAACTTGCTTAAAATTTTAAAAAGTAGAAATAAGGAATGGAGATTTTTATTGCTAAACCAAACTAATTGTTAATTGTAACATTCTTATGGCGTAATGAAATGAAGATGAAAGTACTTACAAGAAGACCGGTTTGCTACCTGTTTATCTGTAACCTCCCGCAGTGCTACAGGTCAGCCCATTTCCTGTATATTTGTTATTCTCACATGGACCCTCAAACGTTCGAAATGTGTATTGCATGCATGTATCTTAACTTCGATTTTTAAAAATTAAATCAAATAAAAAGAAAGCAACTTAAGCCCGTAAGGGATATCACCAGCTATCATTAACGCAAGCAAACTTGACCCCCCCCCCAAAAAAAAATGACTGTTTGATTTATAACAAAGAAAAGGACATAAGATGGTCTGGAAGTGGAAGACAGTGGTCTAATCCTAGTTGGCTGTCTACCGTTTTCTCCTATTGTCATCTTCTTTGTAAAAAAATCGAGCACTGTTAATTTTTAAGACTGTCTTCAGTTTCCCAGCGGTATAAGCTTGGCTGGTAATACCCTGTGTTCAGGCCTTTGTTTCTTACATATGTGTCTTATAATTAATTATAATTAGAGGCAGTTGATGATTAGATTGTACCCCTATACGATTTTCTTCATTTTTTTTAATTTGATTTTTAAAGTGTTTTTTTTTTCTTTGGAAAAACGAATACATCTTTAGGTCTTCACAAAACTATATCTATGTTTGTATTTTAGAAGATTGCTGGATATAACGTATGCATGCAGAGGTGTTTTAAGACAAATTTGGCCGGAAATCCACACGAAAATAACTTATTCTCTGAGAATAAGGGGTTCAAACCCCGGGTCCGCCACTGTGTAGCTGTAACTAAAATGGGAATTGAAATCGGCAGCGGGACGGGTGTGCTATAACAATTAGCAGGAACTTGGCAAATATGATTTTTTTTTAATTTAGCATTTAAGTTGTGGGATTATATGATAACTCAGCAAGTTCAAGTAATAGATATGCCACGCAGTCACATCATAGGCTAAAAAAGGGCGTCAGTTTGGTTTATCCAATTTGCCGCTTTTTAGAGTGTGGTATTAAAAATAAAACATTGGCATGCCAATATTAAGCAGCTACATTGATTTAAGTGAAGTAAGAGCTCTGAGGAAAGAAAGGAAAATATTTTAGATAGACGAAGGAAGAATAACGATATACTAAAATTCGCCATGAGTTTTTCGTTCGCATTGATGATAGCAATTTCAATGCAGAATTTGTCTTCTAATTGTATATCCGACTTGTGCAACATTCGAACGCCTTCTTATTTGTTTCATTTGGGGGTTTAAGTAATACATATCATAATATATAGAAATAACTTGCATCAACATCGTTTGAAGTATATGCATTCATTCTTTACTAGTCCGATAATACATTTCCGGTGGTGGTGTAAAGTAAAGAGAAGAAATCGGTTTCAAATATAACAATTGTACAAATAATATTTTATTTTTGACAACAACAATTGTAATAACAATTTCACGCAATGATTGAATGGTCATAACATTCCCGAAAAAGTTCTGCCGCTCTATCCTCTTGCATGGTACAATTGCCGCTTTAATCCTAAATTCATGTGAAATGGAATGCTTAACCGTTTTTACAGGTTGACAAACCACTAGCACATTAGAAATTTGAGAGATAAAGATTTTAACATTTCGGCTATATACCCATCCAAAGTACATACCATTTACGATCTCACATGCGAATTCCAATTCTTTTCAGATCGTAAATAAAATTTGACCTTTTTGATTGACACATTTCAATTACAGTTTCAGACATCTTGTCACCACTGTTAAACTATTTATGAAACAATGACAAGAAATTAAATGATTCCCGATTATTGATTGATAGACAGTCGGCTCCACGGTACGTCATTCTCGCATTACATTCACCACGCTATCGCCACGATGTTACCGCCTCCACCGAGAACTATCGTGGAGTCACAGATCGTGGCGCCACGGTGAAAATAGGTGTGGCGCCACCGAGGTGCCGGCCGGGTGTGGCGTGGTGAAATTAAAATTCACGCTGATGGTGGTGTATAACAACTAGAACTGAAGATTTGATCTTTCGTATATTTTAGTATCAAGTTTTGTCATGTTATGCAATCATTGAGTCAATACCTTGTTCGATTTTGTTAGATTGTAGCAATATAAACTGAATGATGCTGCAATTACTAAAATGAATTGTCGCAAAAACGCAGCATCACACACACTATTGCAATACATCTTCATATCCCTGAAATTATAAACTTTTCAATTGTTAATGATTTGTTATGCACCAAAATTCCATTTCAAAATAATGCTTGAAAAACTGGTCACTTATCCCAATTGGGATAACTTCACTTATCCCAATTGGGATAATATATCCCAATTGAGATATATTATCCCAATTGGGGTTATTCCCAACCTGTTTATATAGACATGTGCCAACTGGAGTCCAAATAATCATATTTGTTGTTAAATTTCTATGCATGTAGATAGAAACAAAAAGATACATGTACTACCACATATACAGTTTGCAGCTGTTGTCTCTGAATATTCCAATGATTGTCTATATCAAATACATTAAATTTTATGGGGGTTGGTACATGTGTCATCCAAATTACATGAATTAAAAAGGAGAAATTTCAATAACATGCACAAAGTCAAATATTGCCTCTTTGTTCCATTTCTTACAGAGGACTCATTACAATTCTTTTGATGATCCTTTCCATCATGTTTATGTTAAGAACAAATTTCCATAGTATAAGAAATCTGAGAAGTACAATGTACATGTAGAATAAAAAAGAATTTAAAGATTTTACTTGTTTAAATATTTATAATATCTTTATTTTTATTAATTTATTTTGTAGAATCCATTTACTGATATTTTGTCTGCAGCCTTAGATGAATCAGGAATTACAGGCGATGATTTTGATTTCTCTGCACCAGAACCAGCTCCCCAGACCATACAGCATATTCAGTATACAGTAAGGAAAATATATGGAATAAAACTATTTCAAAATAAACTTAACAAGGAACAAGATAAAATATTTCAAAGATCGTTAATTCTTTTGAAAGATTTTTTTTTATTTCATTGCTCACAACAAAACTTTTCATTGAGAGTACACAATTTTCCAGTTTACATGTTTAATGTTATGTATAATATTATTTTACAAGTGTTTTGATAAAAAGCAAATTTAAGCCTTTAACTGTTTAACATGTTTAAGGTTATTATTTCTTGCCTTTTTTTCCATGCCAATGTCAGTGACTCACTGATCTACATTTGTATATAAATTGTAGGCATTTGCACATTTTGAATATAAAATTTATTAAGTTTCATTGATTAAACAATAGTTAGAGTTGTTTATTTATCATGTGACTATAAGGTATATTTTTCTTTTATAGACCGCAAGTCCATTAATAAGCAATCCTTACATACAGCATGATGATGTGGTTGGATCACCAAATGTGTTTTCCAACGCTCTAAAACAGCTAGCTACACCAACACAACAAGTTTACCAGCATCAAAGATCTAGTCCTGTATGTACTTGAACTTTCTAAAATAGATCTCTGAAAAAATTCTGAGGCCTGGGTTGCCGAGTGGTCTAAGGTGCTGGTTTAGATTCCACACTATTCTGGTTGTATTTGACAAAAAAAGGGACTTCCCCAACTGTATGTGATTAGGTTTGTCAGTTACAAGCCCAAGGTGGGTGGTTTCCTCCAGGTACTCCGGTTTCCTTTACCATTTAAACTGACAGTCATACATGGCCCAGATGCGTCAATAAAGGGCATTTAACACCAACACACACACACACTAAAAAATTTCTGCATTCTGTCATTTCCAAATGTTGAAAAACAGACCAATTATGCAGCAAAATATCCTGTACATCAGACTGAAAGTTTGTGAATTTGTTAAGCATATCTAAATTAAATAAGCCATAACATATATTGATTAACTACATGTACATATCATTATTGTTTCTTTTATAATTGATTTCAAAAATAAGAATTAGATTTTTATGCTCCTTATAGGGAAGAAGGGGGGCATATAGTGTTACGCTGTCTGTCCCAAATGTTGCAAGATGGTGCATTATGTCTTTTGGACATATTCTTGTTCTTTTTAACTTGACAGTATCTTAAATTTACTAGATTCAATGATAATAATATCTATAAAAAAAATTTAACTGACACAAGCTCTATAGACACTTTGAAGACCTTAACTAGAACATGTTTGAGTTACAAATACAGTTAAGTTTGTTTTTATGCTATCTAGAACTAAGATGATTCAATTGACTTGATCAGGAGGTTTAAACTATTTTTCTTTGCAGGTTGTGTTTGCAAATAGTTCACCTGGATTCCATAAATCTGCATCATCACCAGCTATTATCCGTGTGCCTTCTCAAGGTCAAAATTCAGGACAAAAACAACAGATAAGACTTCAACCCTCTGCGGCTGGTGGACAACCAAGAATAATCAAAATCACCCGTGTAGGGGGAAATTCAAATGGACCAAGTACAATTAATTTGGCAAATTTACAAGGGGCAGGTGGTGCCATACGCTTGGGATCGGGCGGAGGCATTGCTGTCAATCAGTCCATCCCTGCAAATTTAGCTGGCAAGAAAATTATCATAACAAATGGCATTGCAAAGACAAGACCAGATAACATGCCCTCTAGTCCAGTTGTACTTACACAGGCGCAGGATGTGGTCCGTAGTACAAACTCCCCAGTGCAATATTTTAGCCCTTCTGGATTTAATGGGGGTAAGATCTTTCCTCCCAGTACAAGTGGGGTTTCACTTTTGAATAAAAACATGCCACAGACATTGCCTAGTAATATTCCATCCATGGTGCATAGTCCTAGCATGCCAGTAATTGGCCACAGTGTCAGTGGTGGTGGCCAAACGGAAGTGCCGGTGATTAAAAACATTACACAGAAAGATATTTCTAGGCTGTGGTCTAACCAAGACTATAAACTGAAATCTGTATCACAGAATATGGCAGGAATGAATAGAAGCATGAGCCAGGTCAGTGATGGTTTGAACTTGTATTTGAAAAAAGTTAACAAAGCAATGTACTGTGGTTTCATTATTATTCGTGGGGTATCAATTTTCATTGTTTTCGTGGGTGGCATCAACCCACAAAATTTGATGCCCCACAAGAAGGTAATATAACATTGATCTGTATGGTGCAGACTGCAGAACCACGAATTTAAGAATCCACGAACTTATCAATTTTTATCAAACCACAAAAAATGGTTTCCACGAAAATAAATGAATCCACACTGACAGTATTATTTAAGTTGTTTGTTTTTGCAAAGATAGAAGAAAATGATAGCAGTTGATATGGAATAAAAAAACGTAACCCAGCAACCATGAAAAACAATAATTTTAAAAGCTGCAATGGAAAAAAGAAATTAGGGAATTTTATGAACCCAAGAAAAATAATTCTCATTCAGTTGATCAAACAAATCTATAAATAATTAATCAAGACAAAATAACATGATTATTCAAATCAATTAAGATGGGAATAAATCTTGCTCAGTGTTTGAAATGCCTGTTTGCTTAATCAAAACTTTAAACTATTTTAATTTTTGTATTGCAGCCAAATTTTGGTGGTAAATTCATGCCGTCAAATCCATTAGAAGATGATGATGTTGAAGAGGAAGTTCAAGAATTAGGACATGCTGAAACTTATGCAAATTACATGCCTTCAAAAGGTAAACAGGGACTTTAAGATTATGAAATTTGGAATTCCTATATCCCCCTCAAAAATAGATTCATAAAGCCTCCCGGATCCACTTTAAAGCAAATACACATGTATCATTGATCTGAAGCATCATGCAGCATTCTGCACATGGTGAGGAGTACCTTGAACTTGTTAATCTTTCATCTTGCTTAGTGGTATCAATTAGATTTTCAAATCCTAACGTCATGAATGTCTTCTATGAAAATTCAAAAAGCAGACACTAAAGAAGCATAGCAGCATTGTATATTGTCAAGTCCTGTGCACTCGTGACAATTTTATATTCATAAAATACACCAAGGACTTAATTTCACAACCTATGTATAGGATTATTTTATTACTGCCCTACATGCTTTAAAAAAATTATATCATATTAGATGTGCACATATAGGATTTTTTAATAAGGGCTGTTCCATAATTTTACGTAGAGGGCGGGGGGGGGGTCGGGAGGAACTTTTATTACATATACATATATGGAGGGTGGTGGGTGGTTGAGAAAGGTTTTGTTAAGAAACAATGATAAAAAAATAATTATTATAAGATGAGTGGTGGGATAAAGAAAAAAGTGCCTCCCCACCCCCACACATTTAATTCTTGAACAGTCCTAACAACCCTACATGCTTTAAAGAAATAATGAATCTTAACATGGAGAAAAAAAAATAATAGACGAACTAGACTAAAAATTATTAATGTATTTCCCTTTTTCAGTTAACATTGGTATTAAGCATCCAGATTCTGTTGTGGAGACTAGTTCCCTGTCCAGTGTGGAGCCACAGGATGTCTGGTACAAGTTAGCCATCCCAGAATCCACCATTGAGAATGGAGAGTTATCTGCCCTTCAGTTGGAGTCCATTGTATATGCTTGTCAGAGACACAATGTTATTCTTCAGAGTGGTGACAGGGCAGGGTTCTTAATAGGTTTGTAAAATTGAACAATAAGCAAAATTACAACAAATTGAAAGGAAGAAGCATTTTGAAAAGAATACAGCTAGAATTTTATACAGGTATAAACTTGTCAAAAGGAACGCTAGCAAAAACTGTAATGTCAATCTTAACTATATATAATATTTATGTAACACAGAAGTTTCAATCAGGCATTAAAATATGTGTGTCTAAATCCCAATGGCAGAAGTAGTTAACACCTCAGCAACAACAACTCTAAAGTAACACAGTCTTCCAAAAAATGTAAAAAGTAAAAAAGGTGTTAATAGTGATAATCTTTCCAGGCAAGTAAAATTATTGAATATTTAGGAGAAATTTCAAATTTTCTGCATCTTGGCAAGTTAATTACAAATTTACAAATCATAATTTCAAAGACTGGTAACACAAATTATAAACAAACCATTTAGAATATGTAGACCCATATTCGCTAGCCAAGGGTTACGATCCGCTATCTCTCATCTTCAGAAGATGAGAGATAGCGGATCGTAACCCTTGGCTAGCGAAGATGATGTAGACCAAATAAACTGAAATCTGTAACAGGAACTTAGAGAAGCCTTGATTAACCTTGACTTGTTCCTTTTTGTCTAAGGGATGACATCAGGCAAGTTATGTATATTGTACATATATCATTTCAGGTGACGGTGCTGGTGTAGGTAAAGGCAGAACTGTAGCCGGGATGATTTATGAGAACTACCTACTTGGTAGGAAGAGAGCATTGTGGTAAGTTTGTACAGAGGAGAACTTAATGTGGTGTGGCGCCATAAAACCTGGTTCAACCCACCATTTCGTTTGAAATGCCTGTACCAAGTCAGGACCATTGCGATCCACCAATTCTCCGGTATGACTGATTCGTTTTTGTCATTTTCTCTGGACTATGAGATTGATCATTCAAGTTCGTTAGTTTTGTTATTACCTTTATTTACATGGATTTTGTATAATGTAAACATGGTAAACTCGGAAATTTTCACCGCTGTTGACACGAACAACACTGAAATATAGAGGTGCCAACATATTTGTCTTCCATTGTAATGAATGGACAATAACATTATAACCCAAGTTCTGCATGAACTAAAATTCAAGCATCCTGTGGCAAAAAAGGCACAAAAAATTCACTGTTAACAATATGTTCTTGATGACTGATATAATACTGTAGGATCTGGGAAGGCAGAGGCCCTGGGCCATATCAAATTTTATATACAATATTCAGGAAATGGCCCCTTTGTTCATATCTGATAAAAAGTTTGAAAAGGCACTATGGTAAAATTTGCTTCCCCATGCTTAATATCTGTTGAGTTTCACAAACACTTCTCAATGACAGTAGATCAGTTTGATAATTTGCAATTTTAAAATTTAACTTAATGTTTAAGAGAAAACAGTCTGCTTAAAGTTGTTTAGAGCAGGGATTGGGAAGCTTTTTTTACAAAGGGGCCATTTACCACTTTTTTCATTATAATTCAAAATTTGAAGGGGCCATTCTTTAACAATCTATATAAAATTTTAAATTTAGAAGGGGCCATTTTTCTCATTAAGGGGCATATGGCCCATGGCCCCCTACCTTCCCAACCCCTGTTAGAGGGTCAATATTTTTCTGTATTTTAGGTTGAGTGTGTCCAATGATCTAAAAGTTGATGCAGAAAGAGACTTGAGAGACATAGGGGCTGGAAGAATTGAAGTCCATCCATTAAATAAGGTAATTGTATGGCATAGTTTTATTTTAATTCATTGTATACGAAAATATAATTCTTTATTGGTGCATATTTGTTTGTAATCCCTGCTAATAAATGATGTGCTATGGAATATATGTTAGCATTCTTCATGTTCTTAAAAATTTAGATTTTAAAATGATTTGAAATCTGCATGAAATTTGAAAAATTTCCAGAATCAATCAAAGTACAGTTTATTGTCACTCTCCATTGAAACAATATTGTAAACTGTTAAGGATCAACACATTTTAGTTTCCAATATATGAATTTTCATTGCTTTTAAATTGGGTTTTTGCAGAACTGGCCAAATCGTTTTGGAGTAGGCCAGACTTTTGGTCTGACTACATAAAATTAAGACATGTAAGAACGAAAGAATATGGAACGAAAAAATAAAAACACCATTGAACCAAAATTTTACTAGTACTTTGTTATTATCGTAAAATTGTGGAAATCTGTTCCTTTTTCGGATTTCAACACAATCTTTCTCTAATTCCGATTATTTTCTCTTTTGCAACAAATTTTGTGTCGGACATCTGGTCCAGAACACCAATCAATTTGGTCAGACCAACGATGAAAATCACAACACTTGTCTACAGGACCAAAGAATTTCTCCAAGTCTGTGTTTTGAAGGAATCATCTACTGTGGTTTCATAATTATTGGTGGGGTATCAATTTTGGTGGTTTCCGTGGGTGTCCTTTATCCACGTAAAGTAAATTCAACATTGATATGTATGCTGCAGTCTTCATAACAACGAATTTAAGATTCCACGAACTGCTCCTTCTTCAGCAAACCACGAAAATTGGTACCCACGAAAATAAATGAATCCACAGTATTTGGTATACACCATTGTACACAGGGAGAGTAAATCTGTTTTTAGGCCTACAAGACACCTATCCTTCAAGGCCAAGCATCAAACACTTTGTGTTTAAAATTTTATTTTGTCTTGATTGTCCTATTTTGTTTTATATTTACAGTTAAAGTATGCAAAAATATCATCGAAAGAAAATGGCAGTATTAAAAAGGGGGTCATATTTGCCACCTATTCTTCACTGATTGGTGAAAGTCAGTCAGGTGGAAAATACAAAACAAGATTAAAACAGCTACTTAAATGGTGTGGGAAGGACTTTGATGGAGTGGTATCCTTTAAATATCAATGAAGTTGCAATACAACTAAGTGCAACATAAAGGTTCAGAGAAACTGCTACATCATGGGTTATTAGTGATAAATGGTAACGGCAAAAGTTGTGATTGAGGACAATCAACCTTTTGCTTTCTAAACAACCAAGACAAAACAAGTGCTTACATATAAGGTTAAAGTGAAAATTTCAATGAATTTTACTTGGTAAAAATTGTCGAGTACATGTATCATATTGCCATAATAAGAGTATTTCTTATTAGCTAAACTGCTCTTTCTTTCTTAAAATTGATAATTTTATTCCCCTGTGATGACATGTCGAGGGCAAAAAGTTTTACACATGTTCGTCCAAATGTACGTTGGTCTGTCTGTTCGTACCAATTTCTGTCAAGCTTTTCATAGAAACTGTACATGAGAATGATTTGAAATTTGGCAGGATTGATAAGTATGACAAACTGTACATCCTTAGGTACTTGGAGACCTATCTGACTTTTACTTCCTGTTTGGGACTGGGCTGATATGAATATTGTCAAAAAAAATTTAGTCAAGCTTTTCTCAGACACTGTAAGTGAGAATGATTTGAAACTTTGTAGGCTGGTTCAGTATAGCAAACTGTATGTGCCTAAGTGACTTTCAAACTTGTCCGACTTCTACTTCTCGTTTGGAACATAGCAGGGGCATTCATGTCCTGTGGGCATATTTCTTCATGTTTGATATTTTAGTTTCAGTTGGAAGTAGTCAGTAAGTCAGATATTACAATGTCAATAAATACATGTATATTTTAGATTTTATACTAATTTAAAAACATAACCAAATAAGTATTTCCTTAACTGATATAAGATTGTATTTGATGAGTGTCACAAGGCTAAGAACTTGTGTCCTACAGGCTCTAGTAAACCTACTAAGACAGGACAGACAGTGTTAGAGTTACAGAATAGACTTCCTAAGGCCAGGATTGTGTATGCTAGTGCTACAGGTTAGTTTGGGGTGGGGGATCCCAAGTTTTTTATGCATCATCTATAAAAGAAGGTCTTAAGGGGGTATGTAGTGTTTGGTTCTGTTCATCTGTCCATCCTAAATAAATGTTGCAAGATGGGGCATTATTTCTTTTTGACATTTTCTTGTTTTTGCATGGTTTCACATACATGTACATGTAGTGAAAATCTGGGTTATAAAATGATGAGTTTGTTTGTTGTAATTTAGGAAAGGACAAGGGTTCTTTGAATCTTCAAAAAAAGTCACCATTAAAAGCAATTGCGCAGAAAATTTATTCCAAAAAAACCAGTAACATCAATAAAAGCTTACTTTAAGTTTAACTTGGGTGTTTCATGAGATTATGCTGTTCAGTTTGTAACACAGCTTTTACTTTGTTCGGTTTGAATGTTCCAGTTAAGTGAAGGAAAGCACCAAATGTTTTATGTAACCGTCAGCTCACTTACATTTTACATTTATTAACAGGAGCTTCAGAACCAAAGAATATGGCATACATGACTAGGCTTGGGCTGTGGGGGCCTGGAACACCATTCAAAGAGTTTGGTGATTTTATTCAAGCTGTAGAGAGAAGGTACATTGTATATATGGAAAAGATTGTCTTTAAAAAAAAACACACACTCATCTTAGACTGCATTTTGCTTTCAATTATTAAAGTGATATTCATGTGTGGTGATAAAATATCCACTATGAAACTTGGAATTTGGTTTTGTAGAACTGCTAGGGGCGTCCCTATTGTTTTTGACCAGTTGAATCAAACATATATTTATTATTCTGCTCAAAACATTTTAAATGATCGGTTCAAAAATACATTAGATAATGGCTTGGCATTGAGAGACTGGAGCCCTACAGTTTTCACTCTGTCTGTAATTGATTTTTGAGGAGGTGCCAACTATAAGGGGTACAGAATTAAATAATTCACACATTGAAGACTTACCGTAACAAGATTGGCTAATTAAGATTTTATCCAAATTCATCAAATATGTTCCGGAAAAACTGTTGTTCTAGTGTTTTAGTTTGAAATGCAAAACCAATGAAATCAGGCACTTATGATTCATTCAAGTCAATGTTTGTTTACAGAGGTGTTGGTGCTATGGAGCTGGTTGCCATGGAGATGAAGTTGAGAGGGATGTACATTGCCAGACAGCTAAGTTTCCAGGGGGTCACATTTAGAATAGAAGACATTCCATTAGAGGACCACTTCGTAAAGTGTTACAATAGAAGTGTTCAATTGGTAAACATTTAGAAGAATTGATATATTTTTGGCCGGTGGGATTTGATTTCAGGCTTGTCGCTCATCTCCTTCCTGTTTATGGACTTAGTTAGTTTTTGACATTAATGGTCAAAAGTAGAAAATTTTCGTTACAGTTTTCTCAGCAACTACTAATCACAGCCATTTGATATTTGGATTTCAGGCCTGTCGCTCATCTACTTCCTGTTTAACGAAGTCCGTCCATTTCTGTCTTTGACCCTTTTTTAAAAATCTGTATTTCATTGTGAACATTTCTTGACCTATGACAACTTTACATGTATACAATAATGTTAAAAGAAAAAAATATAATGGCTCACCTTTTGTCTGCAAAAGCTAGGTAGTATGGAAAATCTGCTTTCTGTCATTCCATTCTAAACTTATTACCATGATGTAATGTTAGAACTCAAAATTTTATAAATCTTACACACATTGAAGCTTATGAGGAAAGAAAATGTCTCTTGATTTTAGTGTCTAGGTTACAGAGACCACGGGCGGGTGTGTGTGTTATTTTGATGTGTAAGTATGTCGAACCTTTGATGATTTTATTTCATTCACACTGATATACAATTTAACATTGTAGTGGGTAGCAGCCAGGGACCGTTTCCAGAAGGCAGCAGACTTGATGGATGCCGAGCACCGGATGAAGAAGACTATGTGGGGACAGTTCTGGTCTGCCCATCAAAGATTCTTCAAATATCTCTGTATATCAGCTAAAGTGCATGCTTGTGTGAGGTTGGCCAGAGATGCTGTCAAAAATGGAAAGGTTGGTATGACTCTAGTGGCATATTTACATGTACATGATAGAACACATGTTTAGATTATGTGTCTACATTAGAAATCAGTGAGGCAGAGTCCCATATTTAAAATATTGGATTTTTATTTAAGTTAAGAAAATAGTTGTTATTCCTTAGTTTGATGCCAATATTTGACCCTATTTTCCTTAACTTAATGTTTTTAAAAAATTGATATCTTTACCGTCATGTCTTAAGACCACATATCGTTGCCAATTGATCTATGTTCCCTGAAGAAAAAAATGAATGTAAATTATACTGCTCTATCAAACATAGCAGAAAGATATTTACACACTTATTTCAAAAGTAAAATTGAAATGCTTTATCAACTATTTTTTTTCAGTGTGTTGTGATAGGTTTACAGTCAACTGGAGAAGCAAGAACTCTGGAACAGTTAGAAGAGATGGGAGGAGAACTCAATGATTTTGTATCTACAGCTAAGTAAGTGGTACTGTTATAGTTTTATCCATGTCCAGTCATACATTTGTTTGGGATGTAATTCATCTCAAAAAGTATGTTGCCCTGAATATGGATTTTGCTTCTTGCCTATTGAAAGGGATGAAAATTTAAGGCTGACCTTCCCTAAGTTAGATTGGTTCAGTACAGTGAGACAACTTGTCAATTTGCATGCCAGTTATCTCTTGTGTGCTTAGGCCAAACAAATTTTTGTCTGTTTCCTGCTTCCCTACCTACCCTATTTTTTGGACCCTACCCTAAAGTTTTTATTGGCATTTTGGAACAAGCACCGTTAAAGTTGGGATTGCTTCCCTATTGATTCAATGTAAAATAATTTTGTAAAAAAAAAAAATCCTACCTACATGTACCTACCCTAATTTTCAAGAGTAGGAAGCAGGAAACAAACACATATTTTATTTTGGCCTTACCATACAAAAAATGCTTATCTTTCTAATGAGGATGCAATTCAGTCATTGTTTTTACGGTTTTTTTATTGTTTGGGTCTGATCATCCGTCCATTGATGCTGCAAGGTAGGGCAATATGTCTTTCGGACATATTCTTGTTAAGTTTAATTAAAAAAATTAAGCTTTTACAAAGGCATATAAAATAACACACCTTTGAAAGATCAGAACAATGAACACGAAAGGATGTAAACAAAACTGAAACAATGTATCTTATTT
Source organism: Arcuatula senhousia (assembly GCA_963971305.1). NCBI lineage: Eukaryota > Metazoa > Mollusca > Bivalvia > Mytilida > Mytilidae > Arcuatula > Arcuatula senhousia. The sequence continues at coordinate 37,609,091 of OZ020308.1, forward strand.
GACAGATTTTGATAAAACTTTGTATGTGTATTTCAGGGGTGTTTTCCAGACATTGGTTGAAAAACATTTTCCAGCACCAGACCGGAAGAAGACCTTTGATTTATTTGGTGATCGTTTCTCCAGTTACAAAGAAAACAAGAAGGAAGCAACCCCTGCTAAAACTAATAAACGCAAAAATGGTAGGCATCTTATGCATATAAAAAAATCAGTCTTTGAAATTGTACTTTTTTATGCTGCCTGCAACATGTTGCAATGCGACCTATAGGGGTTACTTTGACACTATTTGTCATCATGGGCGTCACAAATTTTTTTTTCACATTTTTTCGGACCACTATATCCCACAGCCTCTTGATAATTGCCATGTAGCTTCCTTCTTTAGAACTATATGGTGTAAAGCCATTTATTATAGTAATTATACCCCCACTCGTAAGAGAGGGGGCTATATTGCAATCACCTTGTCCGTCCGTCTGTCTGCCCGTCCGGTTCAATTTCTCTGCTTCTAATGGATGGATTGGTTTCAAATTTGGTACACAGCTTGAGCATGATGAGTTATACCGTGCCTCTCCTTTCCAGGTCAATCCATTATCTACTTCCTGTTTTCCGAGCCGACTTAGACTTTTTTAGGGTAAACAATTTGAAATGTGAAATTTTTCGTAACAGATTTCTCAGCTTCTACTGGATGGATTGGTTTCAAATTTGGTACACAGCTTCAGCATGATGAGTTATACTGTGCCTCCCCTTTCCTGGTCAGTCCATCATCTACTTCCTGTTTTCCGAGCGGACTTAGACTTTTTAGGGTAAAAAATTTGAAATGTGAAATTTTTTGTAACAGATTTCTTAGCTTCTACTGGATGGATTGGTTTCAAATTCGATACACAGCTTCAGCATGATGAGTTATACCGTGCCTCCCCTTTCCAGGTCAGTCCATCATCTACTTCCTGTTTTCCGAGCTAACTTAGACTTCTAATTGGTCAAAAATAGACAATTTTTCGTAACAGATTTCTCGGCTTCTACAGAAGGGATTGATTTCAAATTTGGTATACAGCTTAAGCATGATGAGTTGTATCGTGCCTCCCCTTTCAAGGTCAGTCGGTCATCTACTTCCTGTTTTCTGAATGGTCGAGTGGGGGTATGCTTAGCACGACTTAGTGCAACCCCTTGTTCATCCAGTTTTCATTTACAGATTATTTTAAGAGGCAGGTGACATACATGTATGTCTTCCATGGAAGACCCCATTCTAGTTTCACTACATGAATAAACTCTAAATGTAGAAAAATACACATGTATTAGATTTTACATGTTTTACATAAATACAAGTATGTTCATATGAATTTGTTTATAAATGTCATCTTTAAAGAAATAGAAAATAGAAAGGGTGTATAAGATCTGGATAGTATTGGTCATTAAAGACAAAGAATAGAACAATTCTATTCAATAAACCTTCACCTTTCATTAAGGTAATGTTGTAAACATTTATTTCTATCTTTTCAGCTGATAAGTCCATTAAAAAGACAAAGAAAGCAAAGACTGACTCGTCAGACACGAGTAGTGACTCAGACTCGTCTGACTCGGACATGAGTGATATCGATCTGGGTCTTGGAAGTGCCTCTAGTTCAGAAAACAGTGATATTGATGATTTTAACCCCTTTGGTGCTGGCTCAGACAGTGATGATGATAGTAAGCTTTGATTTTAGTATCTTCCAGACCAGGACACCATTAAAATATTACCAGCGTCAAGTTGGTTCAACCTCCAATTTTTTTATACGACCGCAAAATTTTTGCGATTGTATAATGTTATGGTGATGTCATTTTCGTTGTCGTCGTCGTCGGGGGACATTTGGTTTCCGTGCGATAACTTGTCATGAGTAAATATTGACCAATTGTTATGAAATTTTACTATGATGTTTGTAATCACTAGAGGAATGTTCCTATTGTATTTGGGGTTGGTGGCCCTTAACTTTTTTAAAAAATGGGCCAAAAGGGGCTTAATCGTGTCAAAAATGTCAATGAATTTAGAAATAACATTTTTTTCTATTAAATGTTATTGTAAATATATATATGTGTCAAATATACATTTTAAAGTCCACCATAGGATGCATGTGTAAAAAAGCTTTGTAAGTCCATCATGGGCTGCATGTGACCAAAGCAATAGACTTTGCATATTGGGCCTCCAATGTACAGGGTTCAACTTGTTATTATTTGGTTTGTTCAACATTTGACTTTTGTCTTAGTTCAATATTGAACCAGAGTTTGGTTCAACGTTCAACATTCAAAATTTTTTCTTAGTTCAATATTGAACCAGATTTCAGTTCGACGTTCAACATTCAAAACTTTTCGTAGTTGGATATTGAACCAGATTTCAGTTCAACATTCAACATTCAAATTTTTTTTTTAAGGATTTATAATGTTGCAACATGTACAAAGTTGCAACTTGTACACAACATATACAATCATGTGTATAATGTATAGCTTGATATACAACTTTTGCCAACACCACCTTAGGAATAAGGATAATTTTGCATTCCGTCCCTCACCCAACACACACTGGGAAATTATAAATGGAATAGGCCGTAAGTGTATTTGAGACACACCCAACACAACTCAGTAAAATCCACAATTTGATTACTACCAAACTCAGCAACAAAAAGCCACATAAAAACATCAGATGTTTGATAGTTTTCAAGTTACATATTCATGTATGGCAAGCTATTCCTCAATGCTTGACTTAAAATTTCAGATCCATGGTTAAAAAAGAAGAAGGGGCAGAAAAGGGCAAAGAAAGTGGCCACCAAAAAGAAAAAGAAAAAAGATGTGGATTTTGACGAAGAGTTCGATAAAGCTTTAGCAGCTGCAGGGTTGCTTAAAAAATCGTCATCTACTAAAGCAGAAACCCCAACAACAAGCAGTGCCCCAGCAGATACCAGCAGCAAGACAGATAATGGCAGTTTATATAGTACGTGTATGCTTTTGAAAAAAGACCCACTGTGGTTTCATTATTATTCAAGGGGTATCAATTACGAAATTTGATACCAAGCGAAAAGGAAATTTACATTGATCTGTATGCTGGAGACATCAGAACCACGAAATTAAGAATCCACAAACTGATCCATGAAAATCGGTACCCACAAAATAAATGAGTCCACAGTAGATATTGACCCTTAAACATTTTTCTTGAATTAAAAGTTTGTCGAGTTGTTAGGAAAAATATTAAAATTTGATGGAAGAAAACTCAGAAAAACTTTAAGATATCTTATCAATGTCAACTCAAAGTTCCCATTTGAACTGCATCTGAAACATATGAAATGCACAGAAAAAAGCATAAAAACATTAAACATAACATGAGACTTCTTTCCACTAATTTCAGCCTACAGGCATGGACTCAATGGAGCAGGCGATAGCTATGGAGAAAGAGTTGTTAGACATGTTAGAAGAATTAGAAGATATTCTTCTTATTACATTGACATCTATCTTTTAATCTCCTTACAGGCATGGACTCTGTTGAGCAGGCAATAGCTATGAAGAGAGAGTTGTTAGACATGTTAGAGGAATTGGAAGATCTGCCTCCAAATACATTAGATCACTTGATTGATGAGTTGGGAGGGCCGGAGAGTGTAGCGGAGGTAAAATTGTTGGATTAACTTTAACCCTTAGTTAACATTACAAATACCAAAACGCGGGTATAAACGGTTAATTTGGATATGCTATATATCGATATTTCAAGGAGTAACCTCTCATCAGTAGCATTTAAACCAAAACATTGGAAGGTAAAAATCCCAAACAGTTGAAAACGAAAAGTACTCAAAACCAAAACGTTCGAACAAGGAAGCCAAATCCAGCACCGAGGATATCGACCATGTGCATTACAAGGAAAGAAACCTGGTGTTTTCATCAATTTTGAATTTAAATATCGGAAATTTCAGCGACAATATATTAGAAATTTTATGGTAATTCGTGTCAGACAAGTCTGACTACCAGGCTTGTGTTATTGTTTAATGCAATTCTATAAGGCAAAACAAATTCTATTCTGACTTTAAGCAAACACAAAAAAATTTGAACATAAGAAATTAGATGATGATGAAATTTGAAATAATTGTAAGCAACACAACCTACATGTACATAAACAAACAGCAATTTAAAAAAAAATCTACAATGGAAGAAAGCTGTCAGTCTTCAACGTGACCAGCTGCTCGCAGTCGTGCATTGGTCCAAAAGTAAAAATATAATGCATAAAATTCAATACCGATCCCCAAATTATCATGGAAACACCCATTTCTAGACATAGAACAATTATCAAAAAAGCACAGAGACAAACAAAAGGTTTGACAAGGTTTCTTGGCTTAGGACCGGCACATGTAAAATATGGCGGGGTTAAATTTTTTTTGGTAACGGAATTAAGTTAGAATTAAACTCAAAATTGAGTAGACAATAATTGCATTTTATAATTATAATGTTATTCATGATCTTTAAAATATGTAATTATTTGTTTACAGATGACAGGAAGAAAAGGTAGAGTTGTGAGTACAGACGATGGAATCAGTTATGAATCTCGTAGTGAAATGGACGTTCCTTTAGAAATCCTCAACCTGACGGAAAAACAAAGGTTTATGGATGGAGAGAAGGTATGCATGAATTCCTTGAAGAGGGAAAAATGTACACGTTCAGTGTTATGCCAAAATTGCATTATGAAGTATTATTTTGATTTTACCCCTAAGGCTTGAAATTTTGACAGGCTGGTTTCACTTTGAACTACAAAACTATTAAATCATTCATATTTTACAAATTATCACCTAGAAAATAAGACATTATAGTGAATTACATCCATCACACATAAAAGCCAGACAAAACACTGCCTGTATATACATGTATGTACATTCTATATTTAATTTAGTCTAATTTTGTTATTTGTCTCATACATGTATGTTTTAACTGTTAATCTTTAATGCCAAATATTTCAGTTTCAACAAAACAAAACTGATAGTCACTTAACATTGCAATAAAAAAGTTGTGATGACCCTTACTATCTAAAAACATTTAAAGAAATATTGCAATGTTACATGTAAATAAGGTTATTAGAATGTATGAATTTCCCTTTATATACATGTAGTTCAGTTACTGTATGAACCCATGTTATGGTGATACAGACATGTTTCATGTCATATAAGGCATCCTTGCATAATCAATGGATTATTTTATTCCAGGATGTGGCCATTATATCAGAGGCAGCCAGCTCTGGTATCTCCCTCCAGTCCGACAGACGTGCCATCAATAAGAAGCGACGTGTTCACATAACATTGGAGTTACCATGGAGTGCTGACCGAGCCATTCAACAGTTTGGTATGGAGACCTAAATCTTGCATTAGTTAAAAACAACCAAATAAATCTTAAGCTTGTAGTGAACTTAAAATAAAATGGGAGACTTACAATGTATTAAACATCTTAATATGCTTTATATAATATGTCCTTAACTAGTCTTTTTAAAAAACTTTTGCATTAGATTAACTTTTGCATTAGATTTTTTATGCAACTCAAAATGATGATATATATTTGGAAAGGTTTGGTTTTCTTTTCAAGAAATACATGAATATAAACTTGATATCGCATCAGTACTAACCAAAAGGCCAAAGACATTCCATTCTTCAAAGAACATTCACATATACATGTACTATTTCACACAGGAAGAACACATAGGTCTAACCAAGTGACAGCTCCGGAATATGCATTCCTTATCTCAGAGTTGGCTGGAGAACAGAGATTTGCCTCCACAGTAGCTAAAAGATTGGAAAGTCTGGTAAGTTAGAGAAAACTTGTAAGCCTCAATGGAAGATGAAAGATTGGAAGTTGTAAGAGTTTTCGTTGGTATATGTTCAAAGACAAAAATCAATATAATGTGTTAAGTTATTGGCTGACATTGCACAGCATTATTTTTTCAATCATGTCAACTTTCACATTCTGGATATAAACAATTTATCTCTACACAGATACTTTTATTCCCCACATAGGCCTAAAAATACACATGTTTGTGTAAAGTTTCTGACCTTTTCTTTTTTGCTACCTACCCTTCTCTATTCTATTGGTACTCTGGCAATACTTTAAATGATGCACGGCGTAACATTTTGTCATTTGGCCATATTCTTGTTTTAGCTAAAATACCATGAAATTGAAGGTATAACTTTGAATACCATTGATAAGGTATGATTTATTTTGTAGGGTGCTTTAACACATGGTGATAGAAGAGCTACAGAATCCAGAGATCTGAGCAGATTTAACTTTGATAATAAGGTTGGTTGAAAGCCTATCTTAGTTAAGAACTGTTCCATAAAAATTTACATGGGAAGGACAGAGGGGGACATGTTTGTTCAAGTCCCCTTACCAATGTAAAAAAACACCATAGATCCACAAAAAAGGCATTTTAACACACCCACCAACAGAAAAAAAAAAACAGCATCCCCCTTCCCATGTCCATTTAGATGGACCAGCAATAACTTTGATTGCTTTATAATTTTTTTCCAAAAGGACCAGGGCTGATAAGGCCTGTTTTTGGCCTCAAAATATGGCTAAAAAATAAAAGTTCTAGTTTTCTACATTCACTGTGCTATTTTCTTAGGCAAGGTTTAGGGACATAATAAACAATGAAAATTATTCCAGTCCATTTAATCTATTTATAGAAAATGGCATTAAAAGTTGGAAGTGTGTACAGCCATGTACCAAATAGATACTTTGGGAAAGTATTTTTCAGGACCAACTTAATTTGTTACCAAAAGGATTTTGTGGTACATGGGTGTTGCGGTCACAGAGCGAAAATTATTAAAAATATGCTGAAAAACAGCCAATTTGGTCAATTTTGTGCATTTGTTCAATTTTGACATGACTATGACGCCACAGTATGGTCAAAAATATTAAATTGTCTATGAAGCATTAAAGCACTGACATTTAACTAATTCTTATCACAATTTTTACTTGAATTCCAACAAAAATATTTTTTTGGGCCAAAAATGGCCCTTATCAGCCCTAGTCCTTTATTATTCACAGTACATTTTCGATATAAGTGACTGCGAGTTCTTGTTGGGTTGTCATTGAATTGAATATGACAAATGCACTTTTATTGAGCCAGTTTGCAATAAATATATTTCTGTTGTAAAGGTGAAACAGAAATTACTTCTGTGCTTAAATGTTAGAAAGAGTCATGGCTTTCAAAGGAACTCAATCATACAAAATCAAAATCTTTATAAAAATGAGAGGTGGAATAAAAGCAAATGACATAACATAGATTGACTGAGAAAATGGACAAATCAAAGATGAATAATCTGTAATCTTATTTTAACAGTATGGTAGGACAGCATTAGAGAGTGTGATGAAATCTTGTCTTGGATTTGAATCTCCTTTGGTGCCATTCCCTTCAGATTACCCTGGCTCTTTCTGTGATGGTGAGTATGTCTGTTTGTTTGTCTGTATAAGTCATGAGATTGAATCTCCTTTGGTTCCATTCCCTTCAGATTACCCTGGGTCTTTCTGTGATGGTGAGTTTGTCTGTTTGTTTGTCTGTATTAGTCGTGAGATTGAATCTCCTTTGGTACCATTCCCTTCAGATTACCCTGGGTCTTTCTGTGATGGTGAGTATGTCTGTTTGTTTGTCTGTATAAGTCATGAGATTGAATCTCCTTTGGTACCATTCCCTTCAGATTACCCTGGGTCTTTCTGTGATGGTGAGTATGTCTGTTTGTCTGTATTAGTCGTGAGATTGAATCTCCTTTGGTACCATTCCCTTCAGATTACCCTGGGTCTTTCTGTGATGGTGAGTATGTCTGTTTGTTTGTCTGTATAAGTCATGAGATTGAATCTCCTTTGGTACCATTCCCTTCAGATTACCCTGGGTCTTTCTGTGATGGTGAGTATGTCTGTTTGTTTGTCTGTATAAGTCATGAGATTGAATCTCCTTTGGTACCATTCCCTTCAGATTACCCTGGGTCTTTCTGTGATGGTGAGTATGTCTGTTTGTTTGTCTGTGTAAGTCGTGAGATTGAATCTCCTTTGGTACCATTCCCTTTAGATTACCCTGGGTCTTTCTGTGATGGTGAGTATGTCTGTTTGTTTGTCTGTATAAGTCATGAGATTGAATCTCCTTTGGTACCATTCCCTTCAGATTACCCTGGGTCTTTCTGTGATGGTGAGTATGTCTGTTTGTTTGTCTGTATTAGTCGTGAGATTGAATCTCCTTTGGTATCATTCCCTTCAGATTACCCTGGGTCTTTCTGTGATGGTGAGTATGTCTGTCTGTTTGTCTGTATAAGTCGTGAGATTGAATCTCCTTTGGTACCATTCTCTTCAGATTACCCTGGGTCTTTCTGTGATGGTGAGTATGTCTGTTTGTTTGTCTGTATAAATCGTGAGATTGAATCTCCTTTGGTACCATTCCCTTCAGATTACTCTGGCTCTTTCTGTGATGGTGAGTATGTCTGTTTGTGTGTCTGTGTAAGTCGTGAGATTGAATCTCCTTTGGTACCATTCCCTTCAGATTACCCTGGGTCTTTCTGTGATGGTGAGTATGTCTGTTTGTTTGTCTGTGTAAGTCGTGATATTGAATCTCCTTTGGTGCCATTCCCTTCAGATTACCCTGGGTCTTTCTGTGATGGTGAGTATGTCTGTTTGTCTGTATTAGTCGTGAGATTGAATCTCCTTTGGTTCCATTCCCTTCAGATTACCCTGGGTCTTTCTGTGATGGTGAGTATGTCTGTTTGTTTGTCTGTGTAAGTCGTGAGATTGAATCTCCTTTGGTACCATTCCATTCAGATTACCCTGGGTCTTTCTGTGATGGTGAGTATGTCTGTTTGTTTGTCTGTATAAGTCATGAGATTGAATCTCCTTTGGTACCATTCCCTTCAGATTACCCTGGGTCTTTCTGTGATGGTGAGTATGTCTGTTTGTTTGTCTGTATAAGTCATGAGATTGAATCTCCTTTGGTACCATTCCCTTCAGATTACCCTGGGTCTTTCTGTGATGGTGAGTATGTCTGTTTGTTTGTCTGTATAAGTCATGAGATTTGAATCTCCTTTGGTACCATTCCCTTCAGATTACCCTGGGTCTTTCTGTGATGGTGAGTATGTCTGTTTGTTTGTCTGTATAAGTCATGAGATTGAATCTCCTTTGGTACCATTCCCTTCAGATTACCCTGGGTCTTTCTGTGATGGTGAGTATGTCTGTTTGTTTGTCTGTATAAATCGTGAGATTGAATCTCCTTTGGTACCATTCCCTTCAGATTACCCTGGGTCTTTCTGTGATGGTGAGTATGTCTGTTTGTTTGTCTGTATAAGTCATGAGATTGAATCTCCTTTGGTACCATTCCCTTCAGATTACCCTGGGTCTTTCTGTGATGGTGAGTATGTCTGTTTGTTTGTCTGTATAAGTCATGAGATTGAATCTCCTTTGGTACCATTCCTTTCAGATTACCCTGGGTCTTTCTGTGATGGTGAGTATGTCTGTTTGTTTGTCTGTATAAGTCATGAGATTGAATCTCCTTTGGTACCATTCCCTTCAGATTACCCTGGGTCTTTCTGTGATGGTGAGTATGTCTGTTTGTTTGTCTGTATAAGTCATGAGATTGAATCTCCTTTGGTACCATTCCCTTCAGATTACCCTGGGTCTTTCTGTGATGGTGAGTATGTCTGTTTGTTTGTCTGTATAAGTCGTGATATTGAATCTCCTTTGGTACCATTCCCTTCAGATTACCCTGGGTCTTTCTGTGATGGTGAGTATGTCTGTTTGTTTGTCTGTATTAGTCATGAAATTGAATCTCCTTAGGTACCATTCCCTTCAGATTACCCTGGGTCTTTCTGTGATGGTGAGTATGTCTGTTTGTTTGTCTGTATAAGTCATGAGATTGAATCTCCTTTGGTACCATTCCCTTCAGATTACCCTGGGTCTTTCTGTGATGGTGAGTATGTCTGTTTGTTTGTCTGTATTTATAAGTCATGAGATTGAATCTCCTTTGGTACCATTCCCTTCAGATTACCCTGGGTCTTTCTGTGATGGTGAGTATGTCTGTTTGTTTGTCTGTATTTATAAGTCATGAGATTGAATCTCCTTTGGTACCATTCCCTTCAGATTACCCTGGGTCTTTCTGTGACAGTGAGTATGTCTGTTTGTTTGTCTGTATAAGTCATGAGATTGAATCTCCTTTGGTACCATTCCCTTCAGATTACTCTGGGTCTTTCTGTGATGGTGAGTATGTCTGTTTGTTTGTCTGTACAAGTCATGAGATTGAATCTCCTTTGGTTCCATTCCCTTCAGATTACCCTGGGTCTTTCTGTGATGGTGAGTATGTCTGTTTATTTGTCTGTATAAGTCATGAGATTGAATCTCCTTTGGTACCCTTCCCTTCAGATTACCCTGGGTCTTTCTGTGATGGTGAGTATGTCTATTGTTTGTCTGAATAAATTGTGAGATTGAATCTCCTTTGGTACCATTCCCTTCAGATTACCCTGGGTCTTTCTGTGATGGTGAGTATGTCTGTTTGTTTGTCTGTATAAGTCTTGAGATTGAATCTCCTTTGGTACCATTCCCTTCAGATTACCCTGGGTCTTTCTGTGATGGTGAGTATGTCTGTTTGTTTGTCTGTATAAGTTGTGAGATTGAATCTCCTTTGGTTCCATTCCCTTCAGATTACCCTGGCTCTTTCTGTGATGGTGAGTATGTCTGTTTGTTTGTATAAGTCATGAGATTTGAATCTCCTTTGGTACCATTCCCTTCAGATTACCCTGGGTCTTTCTATGATGGTGAGTATGTCTGTTTGTTTGTCTGTACAAGTCATGAGATTGAATCTCCTTTGGTTCCATTCCCTTCAGATTACCCTGGGTCTTTCTGTGATGGTGAGTATGTCTGTTTGTTTGTCTGTATAAGTCATGAGATTGAATCTCCTTTGGTACCATTCCCTTCAGATTACTCTGGGTCTTTCTGTGATGGTGAGTATGTCTGTTTGTTTGTCTGTACAAGTCATGAGATTGAATCTCCTTTGGTGCCATTCCCTTCAGATTACTCTGGGTCTTTCTGTGATGGTAAGTATGTGTTTGTTTGTCTGTGTAAGTCGTGAGATTGAATCTCCTTTGGTACCATTCCCTTCAGATTACCCTGGGTCTTTCTGTGATGGTGAGTATGTCTGTTTGTTTGTCTGTATAAGTCATGAGATTGAATCTCCTTTGGTACCATTCCCTTCAGATTACCCTGGGTCTTTCTGTGATGGTGAGTATGTCTGTTTGTTTGTCTGTATAAGTCATGAGATTGAATCTCCTTTGGTTCCATTCCCTTCAGATTACCCTGGGTCTTTCTGTGATGGTGAGTATGTCTGTTTGTTTGTCTGTATAAGTCATGAGATTGAATCTCCTTTGGTTCCATTCCCTTCAGATTACCCTGGGTCTTTCTGTGATGGTGAGTATGTCTGTTTGTTTGTCTGTATAAGTCATGAGATTGAATCTCCTTTGGTGCCATTCCCTTCAGATTACTCTGGGTCTTTCTGTGATGGTAAGTATGTGTTTGTTTGTCTGTGTAAGTCGTGAGATTGAATCTCCTTTGGTACCATTCCCTTCAGATTACCCTGGGTCTTTCTGTGATGGTGAGTATGTCTGTTTGTTTGTCTGTATAAGTCATGAGATTGAATCTCCTTTGGTACCATTCCCTTCAGATTACCCTGGGTCTTTCTGTGATGGTGAGTATGTCTGTTTGTTTGTCTGTATAAGTCATGAGATTGAATCTCCTTTGGTTCCATTCCCTTCAGATTACCCTGGGTCTTTCTGTGATGGTGAGTATGTCTGTTTGTTTGTCTGTATAAGTCATGAGATTGAATCTCCTTTGGTTCCATTCCCTTCAGATTACCCTGGGTCTTTCTGTGATGGTGAGTATGTCTGTTTGTTTGTCTGTATTTATAAGTCATGAGATTGAATCTCCTTTGGTACCATTCCCTTCAGATTACCCTGGGTCTTTCTGTGACAGTGAGTATGTCTGTTTGTTTGTCTGTATAAGTCATGAGATTGAATCTCCTTTGGTACCATTCCCTTCAGATTACTCTGGGTCTTTCTGTGATGGTGAGTATGTCTGTTTGTTTGTCTGTACAAGTCATGAGATTGAATCTCCTTTGGTTCCATTCCCTTCAGATTACCCTGGGTCTTTCTGTGATGGTGAGTATGTCTGTTTATTTGTCTGTATAAGTCATGAGATTGAATCTCCTTTGGTACCCTTCCCTTCAGATTACCCTGGGTCTTTCTGTGATGGTGAGTATGTCTATTGTTTGTCTGAATAAATTGTGAGATTGAATCTCCTTTGGTACCATTCCCTTCAGATTACCCTGGGTCTTTCTGTGATGGTGAGTATGTCTGTTTGTTTGTCTGTATAAGTCTTGAGATTGAATCTCCTTTGGTACCATTCCCTTCAGATTACCCTGGGTCTTTCTGTGATGGTGAGTATGTCTGTTTGTTTGTCTGTATAAGTTGTGAGATTGAATCTCCTTTGGTTCCATTCCCTTCAGATTACCCTGGCTCTTTCTGTGATGGTGAGTATGTCTGTTTGTTTGTATAAGTCATGAGATTTGAATCTCCTTTGGTACCATTCCCTTCAGATTACCCTGGGTCTTTCTATGATGGTGAGTATGTCTGTTTGTTTGTCTGTACAAGTCATGAGATTGAATCTCCTTTGGTTTCATTCCCTTCAGATTACCCTGGGTCTTTCTGTGATGGTGAGTATGTCTGTTTGTTTGTCTGTATAAGTCATGAGATTGAATCTCCTTTGGTACCATTCCCTTCAGATTACTCTGGGTCTTTCTGTGATGGTGAGTATGTCTGTTTGTTTGTCTGTACAAGTCATGAGATTGAATCTCCTTTGGTGCCATTCCCTTCAGATTACTCTGGGTCTTTCTGTGATGGTAAGTATGTGTTTGTTTGTCTGTGTAAGTCGTGAGATTGAATCTCCTTTGGTACCATTCCCTTCAGATTACCCTGGGTCTTTCTGTGATGGTGAGTATGTCTGTTTGTTTGTCTGTATAAGTCATGAGATTGAATCTCCTTTGGTACCATTCCCTTCAGATTACCCTGGGTCTTTCTGTGATGGTGAGTATGTCTGTTTGTTTGTCTGTATAAGTCATGAGATTGAATCTCCTTTGGTTCCATTCCCTTCAGATTACCCTGGGTCTTTCTGTGATGGTGAGTATGTCTGTTTGTTTGTCTGTATAAGTCATGAGATTGAATCTCCTTTGGTTCCATTCCCTTCAGATTACCCTGGGTCTTTCTGTGATGGTGAGTATGTCTGTTTGTTTGTCTGTATAAGTCATGAGATTGAATCTCCTTTGGTGCCATTCCCTTCAGATTACTCTGGGTCTTTCTGTGATGGTAAGTATGTGTTTGTTTGTCTGTGTAAGTCGTGAGATTGAATCTCCTTTGGTACCATTCCCTTCAGATTACCCTGGGTCTTTCTGTGATGGTGAGTATGTCTGTTTGTTTGTCTGTATAAGTCATGAGATTGAATCTCCTTTGGTACCATTCCCTTCAGATTACCCTGGGTCTTTCTGTGATGGTGAGTATGTCTGTTTGTTTGTCTGTATAAGTCATGAGATTGAATCTCCTTTGGTTCCATTCCCTTCAGATTACCCTGGGTCTTTCTGTGATGGTGAGTATGTCTGTTTGTTTGTCTGTATAAGTCATGAGATTGAATCTCCTTTGGTTCCATTCCCTTCAGATTACCCTGGGTCTTTCTGTGATGGTGAGTATGTCTGTTTGTTTGTCTGTATAAGTCATGAGATTGAATCTCCTTTGGTTCCATTCCCTTCAGATTACCCTGGGTCTTTCTGTGATGGTGAGTATGTCTGTTTGTTTGTCTGTATAAGTCATGAGATTGAATCTCCTTTGGTACCATTCCCTTCAGATTACCCTGGGTCTTTCTGTGATGGTGAGTATGTCTGTTTGTTTGTCTGTATAAGTCTTGAGATTGAATCTCCTTTGGTACCATTCCCTTCAGATTACTCTGGGTCTTTCTATGATGGTGAGTATGTCTGTTTGTTTGTCTGTACAAGTCATGAGATTGAATCTCCTTTGGTGCCATTCCCTTCAGATTACCCTGGGTCTTTCTGTGATGGTGAGTATGTCTGTTTGTTTGTCTGTATAAGTCATGAGATTGAATCTCCTTTGGTACCATTCCCTTCAGATTACCCTGGGTCTTTCTGTGATGGTGAGTATGTCTGTTTGTTTGTCTGTATAAGTCATGAGATTGAATCTCCTTTGGTACCATTCCCTTCAGATTACCCTGGGTCTTTCTGTGATGGTGAGTATGTCTGTTTGTTTGTCTGTATAAGTCATGAGATTGAATCTCCTTTGGTACCATTCCCTTCAGATTACCCTGGGTCTTTCTGTGATGGTGAGTATGTCTGTTTGTTTGTCTGTATAAGTCATGAGATTGAATCTCCTTTGGTACCATTCCCTTCAGATTACCCTGGGTCTTTCTGTGATGGTGAGTATGTCTGTTTGTTTGTCTGTATAAGTCATGAGATTGAATCTCCTTTGGTACCATTCCCTTCAGATTACCCTGGGTCTTTGTGTGATGGTGAGTATGTCTGTTTGTTTGTCTGTATAAGTCATGAGATTGAATCTCCTTTGGTACCCTTCCCTTCAGATTACCCTGGGTCTTTCTGTGATGGTGAGTATGTCTGTTTGTTTGTCTGTATAAGTCATGAGATTGAATCTCCTTTGGTACCATTCCCTTCAGATTACCCTGGGTCTTTCTATGATGGTGAGTATGTCTGTTTGTTTGTCTGTACAAGTCATGAGATTGAATCTCCTTTGGTTCCATTCCCTTCAGATTACCCTGGGTCTTTCTATGATGGTGAGTATGTCTGTTTGTTTGTCTGTACAAGTCATGAGATTGAATCTCCTTTGGTGCCATTCCCTTCAGATTACCCTGGGTCTTTCTGTGATGGTGAGTATGTCTGTTTGTTTGTCTGTATAAGTCTTGAGATTGAATCTCCTTTGGTACCATTCCCTTCAGATTACCCTGGGTCTTTCTGTGATGGTGAGTATGTCTGTTTGTTTGTCTGTATAAGTCATGAGATTGAATCTCCTTTGGTTCCATTCCCTTCAGATTACCCCAGCTCTTTCTGTGATGGTGAGTATGTCTGTTTGTTTGTCTGTATAAGTCATGAGATTGAATCTCCTTTGGTACCATTCCCTTCAGATTACCCTGGGTCTTTCTATGATGGTGAGTATGTCTGTTTGTTTGTCTGTACAAGTCATGAGATTGAATCTCCTTTGGTTCCATTCCCTTCAGATTACTCTGGGTCTTTCTGTGATGGTGAGTATGTCTGTTTGTTTGTCTGTATAAGTCTTGAGATTGAATCTCCTTTGGTACCATTCCCTTCAGATTACCCTGGGTCTTTCTGTGATGGTGAGTATGTCTGTTTGTTTGTCTGTATAAGTCTTGAGATTGAATCTCCTTTGGTACCATTCCCTTCAGATTACCCTGGGTCTTTGTGTGATGGTGAGTATGTCTGTTTGTTTGTCTGTATAAGTCGTGAGATTGTATCTCCTTTGGTACCATTCCCTTCAGATTACCCTGGGTCTTTCTGTGATGGTGAGTATGTCTGTTTGTTTGTCTGTATAAGTCTTGAGATTGAATCTCCTTTGGTACCATTCCCTTCAGATTACTCTGGGTCTTTCTGTGATGGTGAGTATGTCTGTTTGTTTGTCTGTATAAGTCATGAGATTGAATCTCCTTTGGTTCCATTCCCTTCAGATTACCCTGGGTCTTTCTGTGATGGTGAGTATGTCTGTTTGTTTGTCTGTATAAGTCATGAGATTGAATCTCCTTTGGTACCATTCCCTTCAGATTACCCTGGGTCTTTGTGTGATGGTGAGTATGTCTGTTTGTTTGTCTGTATAAGTCATGAGATTGAATCTCCTTTGGTACCATTCCCTTCAGATTACCCTGGGTCTTTCTGTGATGGTGAGTATGTCTGTTTGTTTGTCTGTATAAGTCATGAGATTGAATCTCCTTTGGTACCATTCCCTTCAGATTACCCCGGGTCTTTCTGTGATGGTGAGTATGTCTGTTTGTTTGTCTGTATAAGTCATGAGATTGAATCTCCTTTGGTACCATTCCCTTCAGATTACCCTGGGTCTTTCTGTGATGGTGAGTATGTCTGTTTGTTTGTCTGTATAAGTCTTGAGATTGAATCTCCTTTGGTACCATTCCCTTCAGATTACTCTGGGTCTTTCTATGATGGTGAGTATGTCTGTTTGTTTGTCTGTACAAGTCATGAGATTGAATCTCCTTTGGTGCCATTCCCTTCAGATTACCCTGGGTCTTTCTGTGATGGTGAGTATGTCTGTTTGTTTGTCTGTATAAGTCATGAGATTGAATCTCCTTTGGTACCATTCCCTTCAGATTACCCTGGGTCTTTCTGTGATGGTGAGTATGTCTGTTTGTTTGTCTGTATAAGTCATGAGATTGAATCTCCTTTGGTACCATTCCCTTCAGATTACCCTGGGTCTTTCTGTGATGGTGAGTATGTCTGTTTGTTTGTCTGTATAAGTCATGAGATTGAATCTCCTTTGGTACCATTCCCTTCAGATTACCCTGGGTCTTTCTGTGATGGTGAGTATGTCTGTTTGTTTGTCTGTATAAGTCATGAGATTGAATCTCCTTTGGTACCATTCCCTTCAGATTACCCTGGGTCTTTCTGTGATGGTGAGTATGTCTGTTTGTTTGTCTGTATAAGTCATGAGATTGAATCTCCTTTGGTACCATTCCCTTCAGATTACCCTGGGTCTTTGTGTGATGGTGAGTATGTCTGTTTGTTTGTCTGTATAAGTCATGAGATTGAATCTCCTTTGGTACCCTTCCCTTCAGATTACCCTGGGTCTTTCTGTGATGGTGAGTATGTCTGTTTGTTTGTCTGTATAAGTCATGAGATTGAATCTCCTTTGGTACCATTCCCTTCAGATTACCCTGGGTCTTTCTATGATGGTGAGTATGTCTGTTTGTTTGTCTGTACAAGTCATGAGATTGAATCTCCTTTGGTTCCATTCCCTTCAGATTACCCTGGGTCTTTCTATGATGGTGAGTATGTCTGTTTGTTTGTCTGTACAAGTCATGAGCTTGAATCTCCTTTGGTGCCATTCCCTTCAGATTACCCTGGGTCTTTCTGTGATGGTGAGTATGTCTGTTTGTTTGTCTGTATAAGTCTTGAGATTGAATCTCCTTTGGTACCATTCCCTTCAGATTACCCTGGGTCTTTCTGTGATGGTGAGTATGTCTGTTTGTTTGTCTGTATAAGTCATGAGATTGAATCTCCTTTGGTTCCATTCCCTTCAGATTACCCCAGCTCTTTCTGTGATGGTGAGTATGTCTGTTTGTTTGTCTGTATAAGTCATGAGATTGAATCTCCTTTGGTACCATTCCCTTCAGATTACCCTGGGTCTTTCTATGATGGTGAGTATGTCTGTTTGTTTGTCTGTACAAGTCATGAGATTGAATCTCCTTTGGTTCCATTCCCTTCAGATTACTCTGGGTCTTTCTGTGATGGTGAGTATGTCTGTTTGTTTGTCTGTATAAGTCTTGAGATTGAATCTCCTTTGGTACCATTCCCTTCAGATTACCCTGGGTCTTTCTGTGATGGTGAGTATGTCTGTTTGTTTGTCTGTATAAGTCTTGAGATTGAATCTCCTTTGGTACCATTCCCTTCAGATTACCCTGGGTCTTTGTGTGATGGTGAGTATGTCTGTTTGTTTGTCTGTATAAGTCGTGAGATTGTATCTCCTTTGGTACCATTCCCTTCAGATTACCCTGGGTCTTTCTGTGATGGTGAGTATGTCTGTTTGTTTGTCTGTATAAGTCTTGAGATTGAATCTCCTTTGGTACCATTCCCTTCAGATTACTCTGGGTCTTTCTGTGATGGTGAGTATGTCTGTTTGTTTGTCTGTATAAGTCATGAGATTGAATCTCCTTTGGTTCCATTCCCTTCAGATTACCCTGGGTCTTTCTGTGATGGTGAGTATGTCTGTTTGTTTGTCTGTATAAGTCATGAGATTGAATCTCCTTTGGTACCATTCCCTTCAGATTACCCTGGGTCTTTGTGTGATGGTGAGTATGTCTGTTTGTTTGTCTGTATAAGTCATGAGATTGAATCTCCTTTGGTACCATTCCCTTCAGATTACCCTGGGTCTTTCTGTGATGGTGAGTATGTCTGTTTGTTTGTCTGTATAAGTCATGAGATTGAATCTCCTTTGGTACCATTCCCTTCAGATTACCCCGGGTCTTTCTGTGATGGTGAGTATGTCTGTTTGTTTGTCTGTATAAGTCATGAGATTGAATCTCCTTTGGTACCATTCCCTTCAGATTACCCTGGGTCTTTCTGTGATGGTGAGTATGTCTGTTTGTTTGTCTGTATAAGTCTTGAGATTGAATCTCCTTTGGTACCATTCCCTTCAGATTACTTTGGGTCTTTCTATGATGGTGAGTATGTCTGTTTGTTTGTCTGTACAAGTCATGAGATTGAATCTCCTTTGGTGCCATTCCCTTCAGATTACCCTGGGTCTTTCTGTGATGGTGAGTATGTCTGTTTGTTTGTCTGTATAAGTCATGAGATTGAATCTCCTTTGGTACCATTCCCTTCAGATTACCCTGGGTCTTTCTGTGATGGTGAGTATGTCTGTTTGTTTGTCTGTATAAGTCATGAGATTGAATCTCCTTTGGTACCATTCCCTTCAGATTACCCTGGGTCTTTCTGTGATGGTGAGTATGTCTGTTTGTTTGTCTGTATAAGTCATGAGATTGAATCTCCTTTGGTACCATTCCCTTCAGATTACCCTGGGTCTTTCTGTGATGGTGAGTATGTCTGTTTGTTTGTCTGTATAAGTCATGAGATTGAATCTCCTTTGGTACCATTCCCTTCAGATTACCCTGGGTCTTTCTGTGATGGTGAGTATGTCTGTTTGTTTGTCTGTATAAGTCATGAGATTGAATCTCCTTTGGTACCATTCCCTTCAGATTACCCTGGGTCTTTGTGTGATGGTGAGTATGTCTGTTTGTTTGTCTGTATAAGTCATGAGATTGAATCTCCTTTGGTACCCTTCCCTTCAGATTACCCTGGGTCTTTCTGTGATGGTGAGTATGTCTGTTTGTTTGTCTGTATAAGTCATGAGATTGAATCTCCTTTGGTACCATTCCCTTCAGATTACCCTGGGTCTTTCTATGATGGTGAGTATGTCTGTTTGTTTGTCTGTACAAGTCATGAGATTGAATCTCCTTTGGTTCCATTCCCTTCAGATTACCCTGGGTCTTTCTATGATGGTGAGTATGTCTGTTTGTTTGTCTGTACAAGTCATGAGATTGAATCTCCTTTGGTGCCATTCCCTTCAGATTACCCTGGGTCTTTCTGTGATGGTGAGTATGTCTGTTTGTTTGTCTGTATAAGTCTTGAGATTGAATCTCCTTTGGTACCATTCCCTTCAGATTACCCTGGGTCTTTCTGTGATGGTGAGTATGTCTGTTTGTTTGTCTGTATAAGTCATGAGATTGAATCTCCTTTGGTTCCATTCCCTTCAGATTACCCCAGCTCTTTCTGTGATGGTGAGTATGTCTGTTTGTTTGTCTGTATAAGTCATGAGATTGAATCTCCTTTGGTACCATTCCCTTCAGATTACCCTGGGTCTTTCTATGATGGTGAGTATGTCTGTTTGTTTGTCTGTACAAGTCATGAGATTGAATCTCCTTTGGTTCCATTCCCTTCAGATTACTCTGGGTCTTTCTGTGATGGTGAGTATGTCTGTTTGTTTGTCTGTATAAGTCTTGAGATTGAATCTCCTTTGGTACCATTCCCTTCAGATTACCCTGGGTCTTTCTGTGATGGTGAGTATGTCTGTTTGTTTGTCTGTATAAGTCTTGAGATTGAATCTCCTTTGGTACCATTCCCTTCAGATTACCCTGGGTCTTTGTGTGATGGTGAGTATGTCTGTTTGTTTGTCTGTATAAGTCGTGAGATTGTATCTCCTTTGGTACCATTCCCTTCAGATTACCCTGGGTCTTTCTGTGATGGTGAGTATGTCTGTTTGTTTGTCTGTATAAGTCTTGAGATTGAATCTCCTTTGGTACCATTCCCTTCAGATTACTCTGGGTCTTTCTGTGATGGTGAGTATGTCTGTTTGTTTGTCTGTATAAGTCATGAGATTGAATCTCCTTTGGTTCCATTCCCTTCAGATTACCCTGGGTCTTTGTGTGATGGTGAGTATGTCTGTTTGTTTGTCTGTATAAGTCATGAGATTGAATCTCCTTTGGTACCATTCCCTTCAGATTACCCTGGGTCTTTCTGTGATGGTGAGTATGTCTGTTTGTTTGTCTGTATAAGTCATGAGATTGAATCTCCTTTGGTACCATTCCCTTCAGATTACCCTGGGTCTTTCTGTGATGGTGAGTATGTCTGTTTGTTTGTCTGTATAAGTCATGAGATTGAATCTCCTTTGGTACCATTCCCTTCAGATTACCCCGGGTCTTTCTGTGATGGTGAGTATGTCTGTTTGTTTGTCTGTATAAGTCTTGAGATTGAATCTCCTTTGGTACCATTCCCTTCAGGTTACCCAGGGTCTTTCTGTGATGGTGAGTATGTCTGTTTGTTTGTCTGTATAAGTCATGAGATTGAATCTTTTATGGTACCATTCCCTTCAGATTACCCTGGGTCTTTCTGTGATGGTGAGTATGTCTGTTTGTTTGTCTGTATAAGTCATGAGATTGAATCTCCTTTGGTACCATTCCCTTCAGATTACCCTGGGTCTTTCTGTGATGGTGAGTATGTCTGTTTGTTTGTCTGTATTAGTCGTGAGATTGAATCTCCTTTGGTACCATTCCCTTCAGATTACCCTCGGTCTTTCTGTGATGGTGAGTATGTCTGTTTGTTTGTCTGTATTAGTCATGAGATTGAATCTCCTATGGTACCATTCCCTTCAGATTACCCTGGGTCTTTCTGTGATGGTGAGTATGTCTGTTTGTTTGTCTGTATAAGTCGTGAGATTGAATCTCCTTTGGTACCATTCCCTTCAGATTACCCTGGGTCTTTCTGTGATGGTGAGTATGTCTGTTTGTTTGTCTGTATAAGTCATTAGATTGAATCTCCATTGGTACCATTCCCTTCAGATTACCCTCGGTCTTTCTGTGATGGTGAGTATGTCTGTTTGTTTGTCTGTATAAGTCATGAGATTGAATCTCCTTTGGTACCATTCCCTTCAGATTACCCTGGGTGTTTCTGTGATGGTGAGTATGTCTGTTTGTTTGTCTGTATAAGTCATGAGATTGAATCTCCTTTGGTTCCATTCCCTTCAGATTACCCTGGCTCTTTCTGTGATGGTGAGTATGTCTGTTTGTTTGTCTGTATAAGTCATGAGATTGAATCTCCTTTGGTACCATTCCCTTCAGATTACCCTGGGTCTTTCTGTGATGGTGAGTATGTCTGTTTGTTTGCCTGTATAAGTCATGAGATTGAATCTCCTTTGGTACCATTCCCTTCAGATTACCCTGGCTCTTTCTGTGATGGTGAGTATGTCTGTTTGTTTGTCTGTATTAGTCATGAGATTGAATCTCCTTTGGTACCTTTCCCTTCAGATTACCCTGGGTCTTTCTGTGATGGTGAGTATGTCTGTTTGTTTGTCTGTATAAGTCATGAGATTGAATCTCCTTTGGTACCATTCCCTTCAGATTACCCTGGGTCTTTCTGTGATGGTAAGTATGTCTGTTTGTCTGTATAAGTCATGAGATTGAATCTCCTTTGGTACCATTCCCTTCAGATTACCCTGGGTCTTTCTGTGATGGTGAGTATGTCTGTTTGTTTGTCTGTATAAGTCGTGAGATTGAATCTCCTTTGGTACCATTCCCTACAGATTACCCTGGGTCTTTCTGTGATGGTGAGTATGTCTGTTTGTTTGTCTGTATAAGTCATGAGATTGAATCTCCTTTGGTACCATTCCCTTCAGATTATCCTGGGTCTTTCTGTGATGGTGAGTATGTCTGTTTGTTTGTCTGTATAAGTCGTGGGATTGAATCTCCTTTGGTACCATTCCCTACAGATTACCCTGGGTCTTTCTGTGATGGTGAGTATGTCTGTTTGTTTGTCTGTATAAGTCATGAGATTGAATCTCCTTTGGTACCATTCCCTACAGATTACCCTGGGTCTTTCTGTGATGGTGAGTATGTCTGTTTGTTTGTCTGTATAAGTCGTGGGATTGAATCTCCTTTGTTCCATTCCCTTCAGATTATCCTGGGTCTTTCTGTGATGGTGAGTATGTCTGTTTGTTTGTCTGTATAAGTCGTGGGATTGAATCTCCTTTGGTACCATTCCCTTCAGATTACCCTGGGTCTTTCTGTGATGGTAAGTTTTGTATCTGTGTTAGTTGGGTGATCAGTAAATTATTTTAGTTATGACTATAGATTAGAAGCCTCTGTAGCGACTAAACTTAGACACTGCATACCAAGAGTTGTTCAGCACATAACACAACACTGCCACAGTTGGCTGCTACATTTACAGTTGAACCAAAGGAAGAAACTTCCCACTATGTGGATGTTCTGGTCAGAATTTGGGAGACACATCTGTTATCATTGTTTATAGGAAGTTTGGGACACTTACTCTGGGACTTTTTAATGATAAGCTTGAATCTTTAAAGGTAGTACACCTAGCACACCCTTTACTATTTTAACATCCCTACAATACTAATTTCTTTAAATCCTCCAAATCTTTTTAGTTTGACTTTTTAGGTGTAAATTTATAATGAAGTTCCTACGTAAGTTGCCAATGTGGTAGAAATTCAATTGAATTTAAACGACACCTGATATTTAACCTCTTTTTCTCTTAAATTAAATGGGTGATTGGTCCAGAAAGAAATTTAATTGAATGGATGCTGGGGTAAAAAAAATGTGCCTTTCACCCCCCCCCCCCTTACATTCTTTTGCTGGAATAGCCTTAAGACACCTAAATGGCCAACCTGTTGGTTTAATTTAAATTCAATGGGAAAAGGTACCACTGTTCTTAGTGTAAATCCTCCTAATCTTTTCAGTTAAACTGCCTAGGGATTAATTTATAAAAATTTCCTATGTAAGTAAGTAGAAATTTATCATTTTGTCATCAATAAAGACAATATAACTAACAAATTAATATTTCTATTTCAGATGTGAGAAAAGGTCTGGTTGGAGTTGGTTTGGTGTCTGTAGATTCAAGAATCACAGTACCTATACTCGATAAAGGTAATTACATGTATAACAAATTATGGCAAAGTGGTTTTGAAAAACAAAGTCCATGAAAGAATTTTCAATGTACAGACATGTATCAGTCTTGTAAAGGTTCTTTTGAGATCAATAGAAAATGTTAAGTAAAAGACCATAGACCATGGTGAAGATAACACCACATTTTTCCCAAAGAAACTTTTACTCCCCCCCCCAAAAAAAAAATTTTTTTTTAGAAAAAGTCCATGAGGCCTGTCAATGCATTTCTTTATAAACTTCATTTGCTAGCTTAAAACCAAAAAAATCCTTTTTGTTACTTCAAACAAACTAGAACAACATTTAATAAGTCTCTAATCTAATAAATATTTTTGTCAGTATTCTAATAATCTATTTATTTTGTCTTTGCTATTTCAGACTACAACAACATCAGCAAGTTCCTGAATCGTATCCTAGGGATGGAGGTGTGCTTACAGAATGCCCTGTTCAAATTCTTCTCGAACACTCTGACAGCTATCATACTGGATGCTAAGAGGAGTGGACGTTGGGATATGGGTATCTTAGGTAAGGTTATTCTCTGGGTTGGAGGTGTGCTTACAGAATGCCCTGTTCAAATTCTTCTAGAAAACTCTGACAGCTATTTTATTGGACGCTAATATGAGTGGACGATGGGATATGCTTATCTTAGGTAAGTTCAAATGTTATTCTCTGATTTGGAGGTGTGCTTACAGAATGAATGCCCTATTCAAATTCTTCTCTAACACTCTGACAGCTATCATACTTGATGCTAAGAGAAGTGGGCATTGGGATATCATATGGGTATCTTAGGTAAGTTCAAATGTTATTCTCTGATTTGGAAGTGTGCTTACAGAATGAATGCCCTGTTAAAATTCTTCTCTAACACTCTAACAGCTATCATACTTGATGCTAAGCGAAGTGGGCAATGGGCATCGGGATATGTGTATCTAAGGTGAGTTGGACAGGGCAATTATACACCAAAGCCTTCACCTGTAGGATTCTATACACCTTTTCTACCTTCTAAATCATTATGCTTAAAAATTATCATCCTGTATTCAACTGATTCTAAATTAAAAAAAAAACATTTACATTTTTTCTGTTCAAACTTTTAAGATATTAAAAAATCTTGTGTTTTACATTTGTTTTAACTGATTTCAAGGAATACAAGTTTGAGAGAAGACATCAAAATCTCACTGCCAAATAATATTAGACATTTTAAAATTCCTCTCTTTATTACCTTATCAGCCAAACTCCTCTGAAATTACTGAACAGAATTCATTGAAACTTTGTTTGTTGGAACATGTGGAAGGATGCCATATTTAGTTGTGCCTATTAGCAGGACATTTTGATCCTCGAATTTATGTTGGATGTATGGACCTTTGAACTTAGTACTTTTTGGGGGAATTTGCAACCAAAAACCAACTTTAATTCATTAAGTACAGAGATTCCCAAGGACGTCGAATCGAAAGACAAATCCAGTCAAAATTCAGTCGGTCGGGGAAAAAATTGTATCCACCGAACGGGAAGTCTGGTAAAAATTCGTCTTTTATAGTGTCTTCTCTTTTTCCGGTCCTTAAAAAAACTGTTTGATCTAGTATTTTTTCCTTGGGAATCTCTGTTAGAATTTAATAATATTAGATATTATAAATACATGTACATGTACAAATATCAAAATATGTACAGACATCATTGAAACATGTTGTTTCTTTGTTTACAGATCTAGGTGCTGGTGAAGAGAAAGTATCAAAGAAAGAGACCAAAACATTTGTTGGGAACACTGTCTTAAATACTGCTAAAACTGAACTACACACTGTAAGTTATACAGGGGGCCGGCCGGGTGGTCGAGTGGTCTAAGGTGCTGGTTTAAATACAACACTATTTATCAATAGCCAATTACTTCTTTAGTTAGATTAAGAGGATTGAGTCCAGCTTTATAATTTACTAAACACATGACTCCTCCTCCTTTATGTAATTATATAATATTATTCATAAGGATCAAGGATTTAAAGTCCTCTATTACAAGCCTTACAAGTTTTCTTAACAGGTTCTTAGACTTTATGAGTAGTGTTTTTCCTAGAGTGATGCAGTGTATAAAATAATGACAGGGCTGAGACTTTTTGTGCCCCATCTACAAAGGTAGGGGGCATATAGTGTTCGCGTCAGTTTGTCTGTCCCAAATAAATACTGTGGTTTCATAATTATTAGTGGGGTATCAATTTTCGTGGTTTTCGTTGGTGGTCTTGACCCTTGAAACTTTATACTCCACGATAAGGAGATTTTAAATTGGCTTGTATGTTGCAAACTTCAGAACCACGAATTTAAGAATCCACGAACTGACATTCTTTCAATAAACCGCGAAAATTTGTACCCACGAAAATAAATGAATCCGCAGTATTGTAAGATGTGGCATTTTGTCTTTTAGACATATTCTTCTTGGCTATAAAAGCAGGCCATAAAACACTTCATATATTTTAAGAAATAAACTTTATTTTATGAAAAATACATCTCATTTCAGGTGACAGTTGAACGTGGTATGTCATGGACACAGGCTCTGAATTTGTACAGGAAGTTCTCAGGTGTAGATGATGGGTTTTATGTGTCATCAAACGTAAGTTCTTGTTTGAAAAACTGCACAGATTTTTTTTTGCTGCATAAACAGAATATTGTTCAAAGTTTAATTGTTTGTTTTTTTTGGTTATCAACTATTGTGGTTTACTCAAAAGAATAAGATAATAATTATAAATAACGAATGCTTGCTATGAATTCAGTTTTCATGTTTGAATCCACAAAAATAAGAAATATAAGGGTAATACATACCACATGTATTGATAAACTATTTATGCTGAATAATCCAAAGTAAAAGACATGTTTGATTTCTAAGGAGAAAAAAATATACAAAAGCTGCTATTGTTACATCACTACAAATAAAATTCATCTAAAATTGAAGAAAATTTTTCCATCCGTTTTCTTACAATATACATGTATTTTATGATTTACAGGATAGATTCTGGAAGAAGACAGCTATACTTGCTGTTTATCACACGACCAATAAAAAGAGGGAGAAATTATATGATGTATTTCGACCTAACACAGGTCGACAACCACATCCAGAATCACTTACTAGTCTACAGAAAAAATACAAAAAGGTAGGATCTTCTTAGAACACCTAAGGGAAATAACTCCTAAATTTCACTTGAACGTTTTAGTCGGGCACATTTATACAAAGAAATCAAGCTTCCCAATGATCAAAATATGAAATGCTGAAACTCCATTATGTTCAATGAAAATTTTCCCAAGAATTCTATGGTTTGATTTTCTTAAAATTTTGCAATTACATACATATTTAAGCAAATATTCATGAAAATTAAACGACACAGTTTTATTTTAGCCAAAGTGTTGGGTACCCCCTTATACTCAAATTCAGAATAGTGGTACCTTTATCAATTGAATTTAAATGACGCCAACAGGTTTTACAATTAGGTGTCTTAAGAGAAGAAAGAGGTTTAATATTAGGTCAGTGAAGTTGGTCAGCCATGAAACACCTGTTGAAGTATATACTCATAAAAAGAATATCAATTCAGGTAGAAATTTAAATGGATCAAACTGACCATTTGATCAGTAATTATTGGACAGGTGAGATCCATTTAAATTTCTACCTGAATTGATACGCTTCATGATTTAATACTAACAACAGGTGCTTCATGTCTCACCAACTTCACTGACCTAATATTAAACCTCTTTCTTCTCTTAAGACACCTAATTGTCAAACCTGTTGGTGTCATTTAAATTCAATTGAAAAGGGTACCACTATTCTGAATTTGAGTATAATATAGACGTTATACAGTTGACAGATTTTTTTTGGCCAGTGGGCCTAACCTTTCCTTTATTGATAACAAAAATAACAAAGCACAAAATGACACACAGCAGAATTTTTCAACGCAACCAGTCTTTAGAGAAAGTATACAAAAAGTTAAGAGTTGTGGCCGGAAATTCATAAAACATCTTAACTTGAGAATTTACTAGAATTTAAAGATTTCCTTAAAAATAATATGAGAATTCTAGGGGGAAATTCCAGGAGATCCTAAAATTTGGGAGGTTTTATGAAATTGGGCACTGTTTATGTAAAATAACAATCATATACTCATATTGCTTGTAAAGTCTCTGAGGAAAAACTAATATACTAGAAAAAAAATCTCTAAACTTCTTTAATTGTGCCCTGCTGTGCAACCAAAGAACTGATGTATTGTTTGTTTGTCAACAGGTGCTACCAGATAATGCTCAGAAGTGGTGGGAAGAACAGTATATCTCCTCCTCTACGAACTGTAGTCATGCTTTCTGGTAAGTCTTTCATCCTATTTTATGACTTGTGTGTAAGATCATGAATTGACTTCCAATAAAATGGAGATATTTCAATATTTCAAGAAAAAAAGTCTGTCAACGGTTCAGTTGTAGCACAAATTCATTTTCTGTTTTTGAGGCAGGAAAACAACATTATTAATTTATAATACTAGACATCCTATGTTAATATTGAAAATGCTGACCCTCCACTTTCCAACAATTTACTAGTTACAGTTATCAAAGTAGTCCGTCTAAACATTTGATAATTCTTTTTTCCACAGGAAAGGAAACTGTAAAAAGGTATCAGTAGGGTTGACCTGTGACGTGGGACTCAGGACTCGTACATTCCATGTGTTGAGTGGCTCAGTATTAAGTGTCTGGAACAAGCTGGAGAATGTGTTAGCCTCTGCTCCAGGAGGAAGCGCCACCAAAATGCAAATTATACGATTGAAGACAGATGCAGGGGAAAGGATCGTTGGTATGTTTTAGTGGTGTTAGATGGCTTGTGAATATTTGTCATAATTAAACTAATATTGTTTGTTTTGAAAATATGAAATAGTTATCATTGTAATGAGGTGAAGACTAGTTCTTTAAGCCTATATCTACATCTGTTAGAATGATAAAAAATTTGAAAAATTATTTAGAGTTTGAAAGAAAAAGTGATAGATTGATAACTAGTTGTGTGTTATATTACACTCTGTCACAGAAATCTTGAGATACACAAGCTCTATTATAATGGAACAGTTTTTTTTTAAGACTGAATGTTGCTACATAAAAAGGGGAAGCTGATGATGAGAATTTTATTGTCATCATGTTTGACATAAAGCTTTGTAAAAGACTTCTTTGAAAGTCAATTTTAAATTATAAATACAATATAAAGCATGTAAAAATGTTGTAATTTTCAAATATAATGCATTTATATATCATCAAATTTCTTTTTTTTTCCCCCACCGCAACTTGGAGCGGGGACATAGAAATTCCCTCCATCACACTTTCTTTTGCAACAATTTTCTCAGCAACTTTTTATCATAGGCCTCTGACTTAGATTATTTCACACTCAACAGATGGGGGACCTTAAATCTGTTCTTGTACTTATTGTTGTTAAAGGGTAAGTTCACGATTTTTGACATATGGTCTTAAATTGTTCAGAACAATGTTTTATAACAGTGTGCAATTTTTTTCACTCATATCTTAACTTATAACAAAGATATTGGGGATTATTTATTTGAAATAGACCCCTACTCTACATTAGGGGACTACTTCAGTTAATCAGAATTTCTACTGAGTAGCAAAAAATCATATTAGTTCAAACGTTTAAGTGATCATGTGGTACATCCAATAACCAACAAAATAATTAAAATAATCAAAAGTCAACAAGATCATTTAATATTTCCAATTACTTTCTTATATAAAAATCTGTTTAAAAAAAAACATTTTATTAATCTATTATCTTTTTTTTCTTTTAAATTGAACTTTATAATCAATTAATTAAAATTAAAATTCTATAATACAAAAAATATTTTTTTTTACTATTAAGATAGAAGTTGTGTATTTAAATGTAAGCCATAAATTTAATTGAAAATAATTGTGATATAATCATGTAAATTACAGGTCATCCTTTTTCTAATCCCCCACTGGGTTTGCTAAAAGTGTTAATTAATGTGAATTTATTGTCATTGTCTCTCAGCAGGTACCTGTGTAATGGTTAGGTAAACATAAATGTAATTAGTCACAGCTGACTTGGGGTGAAATAAACAGGAAATTCCAATTATCAATACCTACAGGTGTCAAAACCTAATATACAAACATTCAGAAACAAAGTTTTATGTACTAGATGATTTTATTTTCATTCTAGCATTTAAAACAATAATGTTATTTATATGCAAGGTTATCACAACATGACTTAGATAAATTAAAAATGACTTATTTAAATTGATTTTTATACCAAAAAATCATTATTACTAATTATTACTCAATTTTGATAATTTTAATAAGGATTTCAATTCAATAATTAGGTAAATGGTGGGTCACTGTCAAAAGGAGACTTTGTGGTATTCAGATGTTTTGTGTAATTTAAAATGACAGAAACCAAAAGATAAAAAATAAAATTCCAGTTTTGTCAGCTTATTAAATTGAATATAAAATTTTAAATGATATAGCATAATTAGATAATGCATTACAAATCATATGACAAATTTTCATTTTTTTGTGAACTTTCCCTTTAAATGCATTAGAATTTTGGTTATTTTGCAGGGAGTTTGATTCCAAGCAATTGTCTGACAGCTTTGTGTAATGTACTTTCTCAAGACAGTGTTCAGACCTATACGGAGCAACATTCTCAGCCAGTCGTTGAGACTGAAGCATCGACCCTCAGTATGCCTTCATTTGATTTCTGAAACTGTGATGTTACATTGTGATAACTATCTGATCTCAAGTTTTATGTTCTACAAGATGGGGAAATGATGTCCGAAACACTGGAAATCCAAAGAGGCTTCTGATAGGAATCTGTAAGAAGGAAACATTATGTCATTTAGTCACAACTATATAAGTCCAGAAGTTCTCACATTGGTGCAGTTATGTGCTTCTCTTGCTGTAGCAGATATACATGTACATGTAGATGTAACAAAGTTTTGTCTATCTAGTAATTTATATAGTATTAAGTTGTTTTTATGTACAAAAGTAACTCTATTATTTCTGTTTGATTTTCCAACCATTTCAAACTTATTTTATACATGTATATTTTTTGCAAAAATGGCTACTTGAACTGTTTGGTCACTATGTTTGATTGTATTCAAAACATTTTTGATTAAAAAGTATAGATCTATTTTTTTTGGTTTATATTTGGTCACTTTTATGATATGAAAATTTTTTTTAAAAAGTTTTTGATCTAGATAAGGGTTGAAGCATTTATGTTTGATGTTAAATTACATTTGAATAGTTAAAGTGGAACATGGTCTACATTTTTTTTATGCATTTTAAATCTTCAGACTGTTTTGTTATATCTTAATTTTGCCCTGGCTTTTTAACATATCTGAAGTTTCTTTTAAACATTCTTAACAAAGGTTTCAATTAATAACAATAAATTTTAGGCTCACCTCACGAAGTCCATTCTCACTGATAGTGCTGCATAAAGAGGCAAGCTTTGTAATTATTAGAATACCTACATTTTAACTGCTCTGAACTAACCAAAATATATTGCATTGGTTTTTTCACATTTGAAAATTAGTTCCCTTAGTTCCAAAGTATGAGTATGTTAGAATTGTAACTCCTAAAAGGTATATATTCAATATAGTTTGAGTAGAAATTTAAAGCAAAATTATTAACTGCTACAGACGAAAGTGCTATTCTCTGTCTTTGTTTAAAAAATATTATTGCTATATTCCAGAGCCCAGTTTATATACATTACCTTTCTCTGGAATCAAAACATAAAGATGCATAATTAGATTATTTATTGATATAAAGTCAAGATGAAGTTGTTTTGTTGTTTAACAGGTGTCATTTTACATGTAAATGTTTCATGTATGTAAAAAAATCATCTGCGTCTCATCCAGTCACCCATTTTATAAGACCTGTTACACAATAAAAACACTTTGCTTAGCCTTGATAAGCTCTTAGAGCACCTAGTCATTATTAAGAGAGTGCAAAAAGAGTAAGAAAATCGTTTGAAAAAAAAAAGTTTACATGAGTCAAATTAGATGTGATTTCTTAAAGGTTGCATGTGAGTGAATATAATATGTATTGGTGTTCATGTACATGTATGTTAGTGTGTAAAATAATATGTATTGGTGTACATACATGTATTCTGGTGTGTATTAGGAAATATGTGAAGTCAAATTTTGTATTATTACCAGTGCCATATATATAATATGTTATTGTTAAACAGATTTAAAACACAAGTTTGATGTAATACTTAACGTTGAAAATAGATAGGTATTAAGTAGGGAAAAGGAAAACAACTTAGGTGTCGTCAGGTAAAAGTAATTAATATTTTTAATGAAAATGATAGATTTGAATGTGATGGCTACAGAAAAAAACCCACCTACATATATAAATCAAATGCTGAAGAATTTCGGTATCATAAAATTTTTAATATAAAAGACCTTGAGTTTGATGGCCTATTTAATCATGATTGATTGTGGCAAAACAAATTTACTTACTGTAAACGAACCAACTTTAGCAAGTGATGTATTTTCTGGTATTTTACAAGGAACTGAATTCCATTGGCCTGTGTCGTCCAGCGTCCTGCACCGTCACAAAAAAATCCCTGCAGTCATGACACAGCCTCTAGATATTTGGCATGTAGGTTCCTCCTGTAATACCTTATGGTTTTAACCCATCTTACAGCTGTAATTCATCCTGTTTACCAAGTATTTTAAGACGCAGGTGAGACAAGTTTTCCATGGAAGATCACCATTCTATTTTAATTCTGATATGCTCCCTTCAACAAATTAATTGAGAAATAATTGTAAATCCATGGCTTACTTTTACACACAAAATAAACTAAAACAACCTCCTCCATGAGTATAGTTTTAAACTGTACAGTATTAAAAACTAATACATGTCATATTATAAAATGTTTTGTAGGCACTAAACTTATATAATAGGCAGCTGTAATGGTCTTTTCTCATTAAACTTATGTCACTATGCACAGAGTTACATGGTGATTGAAACAAACAGAACTGTAGTGTAGTGAACTCTACTGAAGATGTATGAGAAAAAAGTTTTTACACATGATATTTTTAATAATCTCATTTTATTTTCATTTGAATTGATTAATTTTCTTTGGCATGGATTTATTTTGTCCCCCGTCTTAATGCTGAGCGAAGACATAGAAATGCATGTGTCCATTTGTACGTCCTTCACATTTTTTTTTCGTAATAGTTTTTTCAGCAACTGTTAGTCATAGGCTTTTGATATTTGGTATGTAGCTTCAGTTGGAGGTCTCATATGGTTGGATGTATTTTCAGATCTGTTGCTAATCTATTTCCTGTTAAGCGAGCTGACTTAGATTTTTCCCACTCAATGGGCAGGGGACCTAGAATCTGTTCTTGTTGAATTGTTTATGCTGGTTCCACAACCAAAAGTGTTCATTTTTTTATAATTTAGTACCTCAAGTTCAACTGTGCTTGGGGAGAAATACAACAAGAAATCAAAATAATAGGTATAAAAAAAAGATAAGGATGGTTGGGTAAAGTTTTCTTTTGCTACATCAATGGTTTTGAAATATCAAAGCAGCAAATGAGAAAAAAAATGTTATTACAAAAGTTTTATCTGTAAAAAGTTGTTTAAAAATGGTATCATCGTTTTGTTAAAATGTTTTTTCATAGTTTATAACTTGTGGTTTTGATGTTGGTGTTCATGTTATCTGTATTCAGAGTTTCTATTTGTGTTTTTGTGTGTGTGTGTGTGTTTGTATACTTGATATTGTGAAATATGTGTTCATTTTTGTATGTGTTAAATAAAAGAAAAAACAAAAAGATAAATATTTTCATAAACTATCTGAATACTGATGTGAAAATTTAGTTATTTGTTCATTTTAAATGAAAAAAAAATTGGTATGATTTGGTTAAGAAATTGGAATGTACATTTTATAAATTTTCTTGAATATAATTTAATTTTATGTTTTATGCTCATGTTGATTGGTGGTCTTTTCCAAATTATATAAATAATATATTAAGGTTCACACACCATTATTAACAAATTTCTCTGCAATGGAAATTTAAGTAGTTATGAGACATACAGGATTCCCACGCCATCCATGAATTCAAGGAAACCTGGAAAAGTCCTTGAATTTTATTTCAATGTTCAAAAAGCTGGAAAAATCCTTGAATTTGATCAAATATCCTTGAAAAAACCTGGAATTTTGTAATATGCAGATTTGTTGACCGTTTGATAAAAAAAGGCAAAAAAATTAAAATTTTTGCGGACTATTTAAATCCTTGAAAATGACCTCAATGCCATTGAAAAGTCCTTGAAAAACCCTTGAATTTTGTGTCCAAAAAATAGTGGGAACCCTGCATGTCCTATGATGAAAATATATGGTCATTATTAAAAAAATATTCTAGATTCTCATCCCTTCCTGCCCAAATTTTATCAGACCCCTCAAAAAAAAATTATTTTGATTTATGGGGAAGTTTGTTCAATTGTGGCAAATTTTTTTTATAAAATGGCACAATATTTTATCAAAATGGGTTAAAAAATAAAATTCATGTGCCCGCCCCATATTTTCAAAAATTTGGATAAGAATCTAGGAATTATTTTATTATGGCTTAATATTAAGGAATTATTTTTATTTTTTGATAATTTATGCTCATATAACATGGTAAGGGCCTTTACTCCATATGAAGTATGAAAAGCTTTATTTAGGGTTTAAATTGACTCAACCATGCCATACTTGTATAACTTGTTTAAAAACTGAAATCAGATCTTAAACATAAAATGGTCACATGGATACACATATATGTTTTGATGGTTATATTGTTCCCGTTAGTCTTTCATGTTAAATAAAGATTCCATTGACTTTTTATATCATATCTGATAAATGTGTTCATGTTTCACCATAGTTTTCATATTTTGTATGTTTGTAAAATACCATTTTTACTGTCAATAAATTTCATTTGGATAGATAGTTAGCCATAATTATTGCAAGCTTATACTTACTTGTGAAGTCAAGCATATACTTACTTTTAAAGTCAACATTATTTTTTTAAGTTTTCAGGCATTTCCATACAAAGCATTATGAATATGTTTAGTCATTTCCATTTAAACTTTTTGGGGAATGCCACAAAAATATCAATGCCTATTTAATTGCTACATCTTGTGTACTGGGATTTGCATATTATACTGATATTATTTTATGTGTAGAATATTTTGTACGTTTTTGCAAAAAACAAAAATACAACCAAAAAGCTTTTTTTAATATATGTAACATCTGTACAGGTGCCTATCTTGCTTGTGGATTCAAACAAAGATGTTGGGTTTGGGTATAAGAAGAAAGTATTGGTTAATACATGCATATTTTTATTTCACTTGGTGCATTGTAACCTCATTTTGCCCTATTTAGCATTTTCTACTATTTGCAATACTTGTACAAATTCTTGGTTTTGAAACTTTATATACTATTCCAAAAAGCCATTTAAAATTTTATTATGAAAATTGTAAGTTTGAAAGACTCTGGTAATCTTAAACCCAGCACTTGTGTCTAATCTAAACTTCAGATAATCTGTTAGTAATTTTGCTCAATGGGCACATTAACAGAAAAAAAAATCTACTTAAGGTTTTTTTTTATTATAAGCGTGAAATAAATGTGCAAAAGTTCCTTGAGTGAAACAATAGTTCCAATATGATTTTTCTGGTGAGGGCTATTCCAGAATTAATTGTAAAGGGGGGGGGGGGGGTCAGAAGGCACTATAATTAAGATTTAATGGGTGGTGGTATTTTTAGATATTTCTCAAATGCAACATAAAGGGGAAAAAATTAAAATTTTATGCATGGTGGGTATACAAAAAGTGTCTTCCGTCCCCCCCCATACATTTATTTCTGGAAAAGCCCCGAGTTAGAATAAATGGGCAAACCCTTGCAATTGGTAGCTTATTCGTCAGACATTTAATATACTTAATTTTGTTAAATTGGGTTCCATTTAATTCATTAATTTTCTTCTGAATATGATATTTTTTGGCACATTTTCATTTTTGTAAAATTCATTATTGCTACTTTTATTTGGTTGAATTTATCTTATGGTATGTAAATATATTTCGGGTTGTGAGATGAAAAAAGGAATGGTTGGTTTATTAAATAGAGTATTATAATGGTGAAACTTGTTGAGAGAAACATTCATATGAAATAAATATATTGATAATTTCTTGTTTGTTTATGCAATGTCTTTGGAATAAAACAAACAGTGGAATGGCTTAGTGGTTTGTTTGTTTAATGCTACATACTACTTCTGCCATCTTCAGAGGTCTTTAGGGGCCTGGGTGGCCAAGGGGTCTAAGGCGCAGGTTTAAATACCACACTATTGATCACTAGCCGATCACCTCTGAGCTGGTGTTAGAGTCCTGTTTGTATTTAACAAAACTAGAGGCTCCCAGGAGCCTGAATCGCTCACCTTGTATTTGATGATACTTATAAGCTGGATATTTTAACAAAGGACTGCTACCCCTCTGGTGAATTATCAATTTTATTGTTCTAAGGGAAACAACTCCTATCAAGAAAGGTCTTACAACTTTGACCCCATTACATAATTTTTAGATCTTTGTGTGCTTAACCATATGTAATTAAAAATTTTCAAATATCTTGTATTGTTTCCAAGATATTAGTCTTAAAAAAGCAAAATTTGAAGAAGAAAAAACAAAGGACAATAACTCCTATAACCATTGTCAGATCTTCTTCAAAACTTCTGAGCAGGTAGATCTTTATGTGCTGACCATTATTACCCAAATAGAATTTTAATATCTATTCCCATATTTGAGTAATTTGCAAAAACTGCAATTTACCCATATGTTCTATTTTTAGCCATGGCAGCCATTTTTTTTTGTCTAATCAAAATTTCGAATGATGATTTTGTAGACCACATACTACAGAACAACCCTACTAAGTTTCATTTCATTTGACTAAGCAGTTTCAGAGAAGAAGATTTTTGAAAAGTTGAACAAAAAACTGTGAAAATAGTCAATTTTTACAATCCAAGGGGTATAACTCCTAAAGGAATGATCCTACAACTTTGACTCTGTTACAACTTTTGTAGATCTTGATGTGCTAAGTCATATGCAATTTAAACTTTTGAAATATCTTGTATAGTTTTCAAGATATAGGGCTAAATAAGTAAAATTTTTGAAAAAATCCAGAAAAAGGGCAATAATTCCTACATCGGTTGTTGGATCTACTTGAAAATTTCTGGGCAGGTAGATCTTGAGGTGCTGATCACTTTAACCCTATGCCAGAATTTTGACATCTGATACCGTTTTTGAGTAATTTGCAAAAAAACTGCAATTTACCCCTATGTTCTATTTTTAGCCATGGCAGCCATGTTTTTTGTCGAATCTAAATTTCGAACGATAATTTTGTAGAGGACATACTACAGAACAACCCTACCAAGTTTCATTACATTTGGCCAAGCGGTTTCAGAGAAGAAGATTTTTGAAAAGTTGAACGACGGACGACAGACGACAGACGACGGACGCCAAGTGATTGCAAAAGCTCACATTGCCTTCGGCAAGGTGAGCTAAAAAGGGACTTCCCCAACTGTATGTGATTAGGTTTGTCAGTTACCTCCCCAAGGTCGGTGGTTTCCTCAGGGTACTCCGGTTTTCTCAAGCAATAGAACTGACCCCGCTTCATGGCCCAGGTGCTTTGATTAAGGGCATTAAACACCAACACACACACACAGTCAGAGGTGTTTACCATTTCTGATTTCAGTCATTATACCCCCGCTTCGAAGAAGAGGGGGGTATACTGTTTTACCCTTGTCCGTTCGTCCGTAACATAACTTCCATCGCAGTTTTCTAAGCAACTACATGAGATAGAGTTTTGATATTTTGTATATAGCTTTATCCTATAGTACCACATGGTGTATACAGATTTTATGTTCCTAGGTAGTTTACTTTCTGTTTACGGAATACTTAGGTTTTTACACATAATGGACATAAATGCAAAATTTCCGTCACATTTTCCCAAGCAACTACATGAGATAGAGGTCTGATATTTTGTATATAGCTTTATCCTATAGTACCATATGGTGTATACCGATTTTATGCTCCTAGGTAATCTACCTCCTGTTTACCGAATACTTAGGTTTTACACATGGACATAAATGCAAAATTTCCGTCACATTTTCCCAAGCAACTACATGAGATAGAGGTCTGATATTTTGTAAACAGCTTTATCATATAGGACCATATGGTGTATACCGATTTTATGGTCCTAGGTAGACTACTTCCTGTTTACGGAATACTTAGGTTTTTACACATAATGGACATAAATGCAAAATTTCCGTCACATTTTCCCAAGCAACTACATGAGATAGAGGTCTGATATTTTGTATATAGCTTTATCCTATAGTACCATATGGTATACCGATTTTATGCTCCTAGGTAATCTACTTCCTGTTTACCGAATACTTAGGTTTTACACATAATGGACATAAATGCAAAATTTCCGTCACATTTTCCCAAGCAACTACATGAGATAGAGGTCTGATATTTTGTATACAGCTTTATCATATAGGACCATATGGTGTATACCGATTTTATGGTCCTAGGTAGACTACTTCCTGTTTACGGAATACCTAGGTTTTTACACATAATGGACATAAATGCAAAATTTCCGTCACAGTTTCCCAAGCAACTACATGAGATAGAGGTCTGATATTTTGTACATAGCTTTATCGGATAGTTCCATATGGTGTTTAGTGATTTTATGTTCCTAGGTCAACTACTTCCTGTCTGCAGAGTATTCAAGCTTGTATGCATGGCTTAGTTTGGGGAGCGGGGGTATCACTAGTGAGCATTAGCTCACAGATTTACTTGTTATTCCTGATTTTAGTGCCATAATACGCATTACTGATTTACCTTCTTAAAAACACATTTATGCAATTGTTACAATATTATAGTATTTTCTCTTTTGGTTGTTTTAATGTTGAAAACAGATTTTGCAATAGAAAATCTTAGTAAGGTTGGATATCTACTTTGGATATTACAACCACAAAATTGATGATTGTAAGAGAATTAAAATCCTGTCTCACCTGTACAAACATCAAAGCTTTAGATTACTGATTACTGGTCAAAATAATTGAAAAAAAAAGGCTTTCAAAATACATGTATGTGCATCACTTAATGAGGATAAACATTAGTTATACCCCTTGGATTGTGAAAATTGACTATTTTCACAGTTTTTTGTTCAACTTTTCAAAAATCTTCTTCTCTGAAACTGCTTAGTCAAATGAAATGAAACTTAGTAGGGTTGTTCTGTAGTATGTGGTCTACAAAATCATCATTCGAAATTTTGATTAGACAAAAAAAAATGGCTGCCATGGCTAAAAATAGAACATATGGGTAAATTGCAGTTTTTGCAAATTACTCAAATATGGGAATAGATATTAAAATTCTATTTGGGTAATAATGGTCAGCACATAAAGATCTACCTGCTCAGAAGTTTTGAAGAAGATCTGACAATGGTTATAGGAGTTATTGTCCTTTGTTTTTTCTTCTTCAAATTTTGCTTTTTTAAGACTAATATCTTGGAAACAATACAAGATATTTGAAAATTTTTAATTACATATGGTTAAGCACACAAAGATCTAAAAATTATGTAATGGGGTCAAAGTTGTAAGACCTTTCTTGATAGGAGTTGTTTCCCTTAGAACAATAAAATTGATAATTCACCAGAGGGGTAGCAGTCCTTTGTTAAAATATCCAGCTTATAAGTATCATCAAATACAAGGTGAGCGATTCAGGCTCCTGGGAGCCTCTAGTTTTGTTAAATACAAACAGGACTCTAACACCAGCTCAGAGGTGATCGGCTAGTGATCAATAGTGTGGTATTTAAACCTGCGCCTTAGACCCCTTGGCCACCCAGGCCCCTAAAGACCTCTGAAGATGGCAGAAGTAGTATGTAGCATTAAACAAACAAACCACTAAGCCATTCCACTGTTTGTTTTATTCCAAAGACATTGCATAAACAAACAAGAAATTATCAATATATTTATTTCATATGAATGTTTCTCTCAACAAGTTTCACCATTATAATACTCTATTTAATAAACCAACCATTCCTTTTTTCATCTCACAACCCGAAATATATTTACATACCATAAGATAAATTCAACCAAATAAAAGTAGCAATAATGAATTTTACAAAAATGAAAATGTGCCAAAAAATATCATATTCAGAAGAAAATTAATGAATTAAATGGAACCCAATTTAACAAAATTAAGTATATTAAATGTCTGACGAATAAGCTACCAATTGCAAGGGTTTGCCCATTTATTCTAACTCGGGGCTTTTCCAGAAATAAATGTATGGGGGGGGACGGAAGACACTTTTTGTATACCCACCATGCATAAAATTTTAATTTTTTCCCCTTTATGTTGCATTTGAGAAATATCTAAAAATACCACCACCCATTAAATCTTAATTATAGTGCCTTCTGACCCCCCCCCCCCCCTTTACAATTAATTCTGGAATAGCCCTCACCAGAAAAATCATATTGGAACTATTGTTTCACTCAAGGAACTTTTGCACATTTATTTCACGCTTATAATAAAAAAAAACCTTAAGTAGATTTTTTTTTCTGTTAATGTGCCCATTGAGCAAAATTACTAACAGATTATCTGAAGTTTAGATTAGACACAAGTGCTGGGTTTAAGATTACCAGAGTCTTTCAAACTTACAATTTTCATAATAAAATTTTAAATGGCTTTTTGGAATAGTATATAAAGTTTCAAAACCAAGAATTTGTACAAGTATTGCAAATAGTAGAAAATGCTAAATAGGGCAAAATGAGGTTACAATGCACCAAGTGAAATAAAAATATGCATGTATTAACCAATACTTTCTTCTTATACCCAAACCCAACATCTTTGTTTGAATCCACAAGCAAGATAGGCACCTGTACAGATGTTACATATATTAAAAAAAGCTTTTTGGTTGTATTTTTGTTTTTTGCAAAAACGTACAAAATATTCTACACATAAAATAATATCAGTATAATATGCAAATCCCAGTACACAAGATGTAGCAATTAAATAGGCATTGATATTTTTGTGGCATTCCCCAAAAAGTTTAAATGGAAATGACTAAACATATTCATAATGCTTTGTATGGAAATGCCTGAAAACTTAAAAAAATAATGTTGACTTTAAAAGTAAGATAGGCACCTGTACAGATGTTACATATATTAAAAAAAGCTTTTTGGTTGTATTTTTGTTTTTTGCAAAAACGTACAAAATATTCTACACATAAAATAATATCAGTATAATATGCAAATCCCAGTACACAAGATGTAGCAATTAAATAGGCATTGATATTTTTGTGGCATTCCCCAAAAAGTTTAAATGGAAATGACTAAACATATTCATAATGCTTTGTATGGAAATGCCTGAAAACTTAAAAAAATAATGTTGACTTTAAAAGTAAGTATATGCTTGACTTCACAAGTAAGTATAAGCTTGCAATAATTATGGCTAACTATCTATCCAAATGAAATTTATTGACAGTAAAAATGGTATTTTACAAACATACAAAATATGAAAACTATGGTGAAACATGAACACATTTATCAGATATGATATAAAAAGTCAATGGAATCTTTATTTAACATGAAAGACTAACGGGAACAATATAACCATCAAAACATATATGTGTATCCATGTGACCATTTTATGTTTAAGATCTGATTTCAGTTTTTAAACAAGTTATACAAGTATGGCATGGTTGAGTCAATTTAAACCCTAAATAAAGCTTTTCATACTTCATATGGAGTAAAGGCCCTTACCATGTTATATGAGCATAAATTATCAAAAAATAAAAATAATTCCTTAATATTAAGCCATAATAAAATAATTCCTAGATTCTTATCCAAATTTTTGAAAATATGGGGCGGGCACATGAATTTTATTTTTTAACCCATTTTGATAAAATATTGTGCCATTTTATAAAAAAAATTTGCCACAATTGAACAAACTTCCCCATAAATCAAAATAATTTTTTTTTGAGGGGTCTGATAAAATTTGGGCAGGAAGGGATGAGAATCTAGAATATTTTTTTAATAATGACCATATATTTTCATCATAGGACATGCAGGGTTCCCACTATTTTTTGGACACAAAATTCAAGGGTTTTTCAAGGACTTTTCAATGGCATTGAGGTCATTTTCAAGGATTTAAATAGTCCGCAAAAATTTTAATTTTTTGGCCTTTTTTTATCAAACGGTCAACAAATCTGCATATTACAAAATTCCAGGTTTTTTCAAGGATATTTGATCAAATTCAAGGATTTTTCCAGCTTTTTGAACATTGAAATAAAATTCAAGGACTTTTCCAGGTTTCCTTGAATTCATGGATGGCGTGGGAATCCTGTATGTCTCATAACTACTTAAATTTCCATTGCAGAGAAATTTGTTAATAATGGTGTGTGAACCTTAATATATTATTTATATAATTTGGAAAAGACCACCAATCAACATGAGCATAAAACATAAAATTAAATTATATTCAAGAAAATTTATAAAATGTACATTCCAATTTCTTAACCAAATCATACCAATTTTTTTTTCATTTAAAATGAACAAATAACTAAATTTTCACATCAGTATTCAGATAGTTTATGAAAATATTTATCTTTTTGTTTTTTCTTTTATTTAACACATACAAAAATGAACACATATTTCACAATATCAAGTATACAAACACACACACACACACAAAAACACAAATAGAAACTCTGAATACAGATAACATGAACACCAACATCAAAACCACAAGTTATAAACTATGAAAAAACATTTTAACAAAACGATGATACCATTTTTAAACAACTTTTTACAGATAAAACTTTTGTAATAACATTTTTTTTCTCATTTGCTGCTTTGATATTTCAAAACCATTGATGTAGCAAAAGAAAACTTTACCCAACCATCCTTATCTTTTTTTTATACCTATTATTTTGATTTCTTGTTGTATTTCTCCCCAAGCACAGTTGAACTTGAGGTACTAAATTATAAAAAAATGAACACTTTTGGTTGTGGAACCAGCATAAACAATTCAACAAGAACAGATTCTAGGTCCCCTGCCCATTGAGTGGGAAAAATCTAAGTCAGCTCGCTTAACAGGAAATAGATTAGCAACAGATCTGAAAATACATCCAACCATATGAGACCTCCAACTGAAGCTACATACCAAATATCAAAAGCCTATGACTAACAGTTGCTGAAAAAACTATTACGAAAAAAAAATGTGAAGGACGTACAAATGGAC
Source organism: Arcuatula senhousia (assembly GCA_963971305.1). Taxonomy (NCBI): domain Eukaryota; kingdom Metazoa; phylum Mollusca; class Bivalvia; order Mytilida; family Mytilidae; genus Arcuatula; species Arcuatula senhousia. The sequence continues at coordinate 37,651,645 of OZ020308.1, forward strand.
ACATGCATTTCTATGTCTTCGCTCAGCATTAAGACGGGGGACAAAATAAATCCATGCCAAAGAAAATTAATCAATTCAAATGAAAATAAAATGAGATTATTAAAAATATCATGTGTAAAAACTTTTTTCTCATACATCTTCAGTAGAGTTCACTACACTACAGTTCTGTTTGTTTCAATCACCATGTAACTCTGTGCATAGTGACATAAGTTTAATGAGAAAAGACCATTACAGCTGCCTATTATATAAGTTTAGTGCCTACAAAACATTTTATAATATGACATGTATTAGTTTTTAATACTGTACAGTTTAAAACTATACTCATGGAGGAGGTTGTTTTAGTTTATTTTGTGTGTAAAAGTAAGCCATGGATTTACAATTAATTCTCAATTAATTTGTTGAAGGGAGCATATCAGAATTAAAATAGAATGGTGATCTTCCATGGAAAACTTGTCTCACCTGCGTCTTAAAATACTTGGTAAACAGGATGAATTACAGCTGTAAGATGGGTTAAAACCATAAGGTATTACAGGAGGAACCTACATGCCAAATATCTAGAGGCTGTGTCATGACTGCAGGGATTTTTTTGTGACGGTGCAGGACGCTGGACGACACAGGCCAATGGAATTCAGTTCCTTGTAAAATACCAGAAAATACATCACTTGCTAAAGTTGGTTCGTTTACAGTAAGTAAATTTGTTTTGCCACAATCAATCATGATTAAATAGGCCATCAAACTCAAGGTCTTTTATATTAAAAATTTTATGATACCGAAATTCTTCAGCATTTGATTTATATATGTAGGTGGGTTTTTTTCTGTAGCCATCACATTCAAATCTATCATTTTCATTAAAAATATTAATTACTTTTACCTGACGACACCTAAGTTGTTTTCCTTTTCCCTACTTAATACCTATCTATTTTCAACGTTAAGTATTACATCAAACTTGTGTTTTAAATCTGTTTAACAATAACATATTATATATATGGCACTGGTAATAATACAAAATTTGACTTCACATATTTCCTAATACACACCAGAATACATGTATGTACACCAAAAATAGTATTTCGATGGTGCGGACAGGCGAGACATACTTTAGTAATAACTGTTGTTAAAGTGCATTGGGATTGCTCTCCACATACACGGGGCAAACTTTTTTCGTCCTATTTTGACAATTTCCCCTAATTTTCATAATTTTTGGCATATTTTAAGGTAATTTTCTAAGTATCAGGTAACAATCAATGTTTCCACATTGGTGGATATGGCGGTTCTGGGCAAATCTAACTTGTAAAAATTAAATGTCTATGATGATATAAGAAAGTTTAGTCCCACGTTTGTGCTTTTATGCCATTTTTGAGGCATCATAAAACCAGTAAAAATAAAGACTATTTTCAAATTCTCAAAACCCCCAATTTTTAGTTAAAATGGTTGGACAATTATATCTTAAAAAACTTAAAAGAAATCATATGAGTTGCGTGCTCTACCCTGAAATTGGCTAATGTCTGTAATAGTCTTATCCAGAAACACCGTATACCGAATAGTATAACTAACTTGCACCCCAGTAAAGTTAGAACAAAACTAGATTACAAATTTCTGATAGAAAGCAAAAAAAAATGTGGCTTTAATTATAAAACTGAGTCAGTAACGCGACGGGTGTTCTATAGAAGGCAGTAACCGCCTTCTCTTCCGGAGCACCCGAGTTCACTCTTGTAAACATATTTCTGAAATTTTTCTTCCCCACACAGGGGCCTCTTTAATTCAAGATATTAAGCAACTGAGATGATTTTAGGATTAATACAGATTATACGATATTGAGATGTGGAATAAGTGTACGCGACACAACAAACATAAACAAACAGCAATTCAAAATATCACAACGGAAAACAGCAAGCAGTCTTCAACAAGACCATAGGTCACTGCTTACCGTCTTGCATTGGCCCAAGACTTATAATACAATACAAAGGTATCAAAACCAATCCCTAAATCATCAACGAAAGACTCAATTCTTGACATAAAACAGTTAACATAGAATGACAAGGACAAACAAAGGCTTTGGCAAAGTTTCCTGGCTTAGGACAGGCACATATAAAATGTGGCGGGGTTAAACTAGTTTTTTGGATCCAACCTTCCCCCCATTGATAAGCTTGCACAAAGCTACATATAAAAGACACTGTAAAACTCAATCGACAAAAGTTCAATTCAACAAGAGAGATTAATCAACTTGTAAAACAGATTAATTACTTTACAAATAGCTGATGATTTTGTATCTTTAAGATTCATTCAGTTTTTATCTGACCATCAGGGAAGACGGATGTGCTTTGACTGCTGTCCCTTTGAATATCATTAATTTCTGAGAGCAGGTAATTTTAGTTGTGGAAATTGCGTATTTGAAGAAAATTAATTTCATTTTAATTGTGTATTTTGATACGTCCCTTAGCGTGGGGTTCGATTAAGAGTCCTTCTCTCACTTACTTAATTTTTTTTGCATAAATGGTCAATTATGGACAATTTTTAAACAGTTTTCTCAGCAGTCACCAAGATTACCAGATCACCGGTCACCGATCGCCGTCTTGCGTTGGCCCGACTTAGACTAAAAATTTTATACACAAGGTTGAACACCACTGCCAAAAATTATCACCGAGACAGACGACATATGAAATGTACCATTATCTATTCGCACAAATAGACTAGAAAAAACATTAACATATAGCCAAAGAAGCAAGAACCCTTATAGTCATTAGACCATGTAGGGGCGTATATGTAGATGATATCTTCCTGGAATAGACCAGTACTGATGCTTATGAAACAGCCTATCAAATATCAATGATATGTCATAAACGCCAACGCTATTAAGTCAGCAGTAGACCGTGCAATATATATATCACCTGCCTGTATACCCAATATCTATACTTTTCAAGCCATTCAATGTACACAAAATCATTTCAAAATGTTTTCCGCCTGAAAAAAGACCTAAGGTTATCGAGTCACTAGCGCGTGAAAATGGGGTCAAGGTCACACGGCATGGTAGACCATAACCTCAACTGTCTGTTTACTCAATATCTGATTCCTAGCTTTTATATCACCAAGTAATTCATTGTCCACAAAAACCTTATAAAAAAGTTCACGGCCTGAAAAAAACGACCTAAGTTCAGAGTCACTGGAGCGTGAAAATTGGGTCAATATCACACGGCATTGTGACAGTTGCGTAGACCATAACCTTAACTGTCTGTATACCCAATATCAGATGCCTAGCAATTATACTTTTCAAGCAATTCAAGCAGTTTTCATTGTCCAAAAAAGTCTTACAAAAAGTTTACGACACCATTGCCGGAAAGTAATACCTAGGTCTTGCTATTCGTCGCAGGTGAGACAAAAACTAAATTTGCACTGAAGCTAACGCAATTGCATAAAATCAATGGTGTACCATGCCTGCTTCAAGTTTAACAGACTTGAGAACAAACTTTAGCATTAAGCTTAATCAGAAAGAAATCACAAAATCAGTAGACCGTGGTTGCAGGGGCATACCGATGAAATGCTTTAAAAACTGATCTGTACCAACTCTAAAGCAACCACATACCAAATATCAATGTTGCGCCATAACTTGTTCACCAACAAATATAGGATTAGATTGAAATAAAGTAAACATGTGTAAATTGTGCCCGATAGTGGCACCTTTATTCTTATTTCCAGCCACAGCTTTACTAACGAATCTTTCAATGAAACATAGACCATCATTTTGACCTAATCAAAAATTTGCTTACACTAATTTAAACCTCATCTCACCCTCTAAATCCAATTCTAAAATAAAACAAATAATAATGCAACAACTTTATTCACAAATATACAGTACAAACTGACAAAGGAAACGGCAAACCTATCAGTCAATATTTTTTGTCCTCGGGTTATCATTCGCAATATTGAAAAATAAGCCCAGTTTTATATCACCAAAACGTTGATAGCAATTAACCGATATCCCAGGCTAAATCCAAAACCCTACTTAGAAATATATGGCCACCACAAAATAAAGTTGAGAAAAGGCTTGTCCCTATCTATGAAAATAAATTTGCAAACTTTCGGCATTCAGAATCGAAATTTCACCGAGAATTTCTTGCACATTATAACATAACAAAAGATTTAGCCTGTATAATAACATTTTAATCGGTCTAACTAAAAGGCTTCTTCCTTAGCGTTTCCAAATTTCAACATTTCAACAATGATTTAATTGATTAATGTGAACGTTTGTCCCCCAATACTGTAACTTTTCACAGGAAATTATTCTTCATAAAAATTATAGCTTTCAAAAACATTCTCTGCTTTGTAAAACCGATTAGGAGGTTGAAGAACTTCTCCTCTGTAGTTTCAACAAAAAATTCATGGTCAACAAAAAGTAGGATCAAAAGAAAATCTCAACTTCAATTGATTGACTAATTTTAGCATGATCAGTTTACAATAAAAATGTTATAAATATATCATTGTATAAAGAGATAGATGTAAAATTTTCAAAAGGAAATTACAGAGAAAAAGCTCTCCAACCCCCATTCCGCGTGACATAAGCCACTAAGGATTAGATTCCCTGGAATGGAAATTAGAAAACTATCTCAAGTCAATTATTCTTTGAGTAAACGTAGCACTTGAAATTTCTGAGTATACAACAAGGTCCTTAAAGTTGAAATAAGTTAGAAGTATCATCATGCGCTTCAAATTGTTTATATGCCTGCAAAGCTTTACTATAGAACTCAATTTCCGGATGGTTGGTTTTATGATCGAGCACTAAGCTATAGAACCTTCAAGGCGGCATCAAGGACACAAACAGGCATCAATTTAGGTCTTCGAGTCATAGCTCTTACGTTTTTACGTCTCTGCCTATCATCCAAATCATTTTCCAATTACTGATGTCTCCCTTCGAGATCCCAATACTATAATTACTTGCAGACGTTATATAGTTACACCTGTGTTGTAAACCAATTCTGGCTCCGATCTTTCAATGCCTACAAAACGACATAATATGCTACTCAATATATATAGCTCAATATACCTATAAGAAACGCAGACCCTATGTCACATACAAGTATCTGTTACTAAACCATTTAAACATACTAGACATTCAACTTTAACTTCCAATTTGTACAACACACATGACATACATGACAATTTGGGACGAGATAATGCCCCGACGCAAAAACATGAACTATCTATAGCTAGAACATAAAAGTTCTTAAAGTCCCTCAAAGAGCCAGTTTTTTCTCTCTATCTTTTCCCGCGATGAGAAAACGTACATGAAACTAGATTGTGTTTAACAATATTAATTACAAACTTTAAAAAAGCCTTCTCTCTAAACACAATATGCATTGCTCTACAGCATCTAAATCTTACCCTTTCGATCCTTCAACTAAATTAACCATTAAGGAGCCAACTGCTAAGAACTTCCTAGGTAATGTTTAACCATCTACAAGTAAATTAAAATACACTTCATAAACATAATGATCCAAGCATGTCGTGAGTCGATATATTACTGGACGAGAACATGTTTTTTTTTTTTACATTTAAGCCGCTTCAGAATATACATATAGAATATAACCGATAAAATCAGCATCCATTCTGACCACAAGAGTACAACAAAATTGTACCAGGTTAAACCCCAATCATATCAAACAGCGGTGGCACAATCCACTCTTATTTCGAGGTCCATACTCCGAAACGTAATTCAACAACCGAGGCGACACTATCCGCTAAATGATTTTAAATTCTATCAACAACCGGACGACAGCATCCGCACTTCAAAATATAAATTGCCAAGCTACGTATTATACCATCCGTACTAAAACATCAAAATATGAACCAAACGAGCAACACCATCCGTACATCCAACTGGACAACATGCTCGTACTTCAATGGGAAAAATCAACAAAACGGACGACACCATCCATGCTTCTGAAATTATAAATTACCAAGACGGACACCATGTGTTTACTTTAGTCAAAATTAAAAATTCACCAAAAAAACACACCAAGTTTTTGCTCCAAAATTATTGAATTTACCAAACGGACACCATGCTCGTACTTCAAAATAAAAAATTAATCCTACAGACACCATGCTCATACTTCAAAATAAAAATTTAATCCTACAGACACCATGCTCGTACTTCAAAATAAAAAAATAATCCTACAGACACCATGCTCGTACATCAAAATTAATCATACAGACACCATGCTCGTACATCAAAATTAATCATACAGACACCATTGCTCGTACTTAATTCAAAATCAAAAATTAATCATACAGACACCATGCTCATACTTCAAAATCAAAAATTAATCCGACACCATGCTCGTACTTCAAAATCAAAAATTAATCATACAGACACCATGCTCGTACTTCAAAATCAAAAATTAATCCGACACCATGCTCGTACTTCAAAATAAAAAATTAATCCTACAGACACCATGCTCGTACTTCAAAATCAAAAATTAATCTTACAGACACCATGCTCGTACTTCAAAATAAAAAAAATAATCCTACAGACACCATGCTCGTACATCAAAATTAATCATACAGACACCATTGCTCGCACTTCAAAATAAAAAATTAATCATACAGACACCATGCTCATACTTCAAAAATCAAAAATTAATCATACAGACACCATACCATGCTCGTACATCAAAATTAATCATACAGACGCCATGCTCGTACTTCAAAATCAAAAAATAATCCGACACCATGGACGTACTTTAAAATCAAAAATTAATCATACAGACACCATGCTCGTACTTTAAAATCAAAAATTAATCATACAGACACCATGCTTGTACTTCAAAATCAAAAATTAATCATACAGACACCATGCTCATACTTCAAAATCAAAAAAAATTACCAACTGAACACTAAGTCCTTGGCCTTGCTTCAAAATTAAAAATCAACAAAACGGACACCAGGTCATTTTTATTGATATAAAATTAAAAATCAACCAAACAGACACCATGCCCGTGCTTAAAAATGAAAAATTAATCCTACAGACACTATGCCCGTGCTTCAATTAAAATAATTAACCAAACGGACCATGCCCGTGCTTCACAATTAAAAAAATAACCAAACGGATCCATGTCCGGGCTTCAAAATCAAATATTTACCAAATGGACCCATGTCCGGGCTCCAAAATCAAATAATTACCAAATGGACCCATGTCCGGGCTTCAAAATCAAATATTTACCAAATGGACCCATGTCCGTGCTCCAAAATTAAAAATTAACATAACGGACCCATGTCCGTGCCTTATAATTGAAAAATTAAACAAACATGTCTTTGCCTCAAAATTAAAAATAACCAAACGGACCAATGTCTTTGCTTCAAATTTAAAAAATAACCAAACGGACCAACGTCCGCTTCATCATTAAAAAATTAACCAAACAGACCCATGTCCGCTTCATCATTAAAAAAATAATGAAACGGACCCATGTCCGCTTCATCATTAAAAAATTAACCAAACGGACCCATGTCCGTTTCAACATTAAAAAGTTAACCAAACAGACCCATGTCCGATTCATCATTAAAAAATTAACCAAACGGACCCATGTCCGTTTCATCATTAAAAAGTTAACCAAACGGACCCATGTCCGTGCTTCAAAATTAAAAAAAATAACAAAACGGACCCATGTCCGTACTATAAAATCTCTCAAAAGGACCATAATGTCCTCACAAGCATGCAAATAAAAAAAAAATATATACTTACATAAAAGCAATGGATAATTTCCGAGACCGTGTAATACAAGGCAAGGACTTGCACGTGCTCAAAAGTACCGCGAAAAGGAGAGGACAGGAGAGCGTCTGTCCTCGCCGACTGCGTTTCGAAGAATGATTTAAATTGATAGATCTCGTGACTTCTCGTGTGATGTCGCTTAGGATAGATTTTAAAACTTAAAGTTTACTGTTTTCATTACCTTCTCAGATGCCCTGGGCTGGCTATTAAAGTTTCTTTGTGTGAGAAGCTCTTTTGTTCTATGAACATGAGGTGTGTTCACAAGCGCAAAAGCAGGGATATCTGGAAACCCCTGTTTTTGCCATTGTGAATTAAGCCTATTGTTCTTAGAACAAAAGAGTTATTCACACAAAGAAAGTTTCTGAAAATGAAAGTTCGACTTTAAACAATAGAACTGGGGTGTAAGATTGCGATCGATGGTCAAAATGGGTAAAAATTAGAATGTTTTATATCTAAAAACTACTGATCGTATGAACATAATTTTTTCACAAAATTTTGATGGATAATTATTTGATACAAATCCATCAAAAGTTTTCAATTATACGGCAAGTTTTAAAAATTATTCCAAACGAAATTTCAACGAGATTGAAATAAAAATCGCCCCGTTGTTTGCTTGAAACAACCATCTTCAATTCTTACAAAATTGTACATTAGTACGGATATATTTTATTTAAGTAAAGTGTTTACTGTTGTTAGAAATATAATTGTTTTCAGTTATTTCTCTAATTAATAACATTTTTCATCTATTTCTAAACTTTATTAACTAACAACAACAATCAAAAAAGTAAAAAATAACAAAATAATCAGTCTCAAATGTCCAAGATGAAAAGAAAGAGAAAACACTGTAGAAAATAAATTCACAATGGTCTGGACTCAGTACAGTCATTTGAAAGAAACGGTGGGATGAATAAGATTATACAAAACATGAAATCAGTAAAAAAAGTACATGAAATATACAAATGAGAAACAAACAATGTAGTATATGTATACTTGATTTACATGATATATACATGACTATAAAAAAATTATCTATAAAGTTAATTACGATATTTTTCAAACTATACACATTTTATTGATGAAGATTAATAAGGAAAGAAAAATAACAAAACTGGCATTACAATATATTTAAATGTATAATACAGAAGAATTTTATGTAAAAAATAAATACCTATCATAATTGATGTAATAATAAATAGTGGAATAACATACAAGTAGTAGAAGTCTATATCTCTATTGCAAATAGTCTTTTATCAGTATAGCCAGATATGTAATAGTTGCTAGAACTACCAATGCTATATAAATAAGAAATAGGATTTTATCGATCATTCTAGAAACATCCGACCATGTGCATTCCTCTGGTTGTTGTTTTGTCTCCTGTTCTTTGCTGTTGTACTTTTCATTTTGTTCCTGAATATCATCGTGGTGAGAGTAGATTTTGTTCACTCGACAGGAATCAATGCAGAATCGGAGCTGTGTGTTGATCTTTGTAATTTTTACAAGACAGGCTGGAATCTTGTCCTCAGGAGATTTGAAATGTAGATGTAGAACTAATATGGATAGAATAACTGACCCACTTGCCAATATCAATGTAAATAACAAGTAAACAGCTGAAAAATAAAACCGATGCATATTTATAAACGTTGTAAATTATTGTGACATCTTTGTTATCAAAATATTGTCCAAAAAGAAGCACAACAATGACCATGGCATGATACAGGCATTCAAACTTGCGAAGAATTTGTGAAATTTGTGGTTCAAAGCGAAACGGTAATTTTGAGATTTTTTGGGAAAGATCTAACCTGGCACATGACACAAAGTCACATTGAAAAGGCAAAGCTGCTCTTCATCTTTAAGGTACACAGAGGTCTTTTAGTTGCAAAAATTACTACTTAACTATACGGGGGTGGCCATAATTCCAACATACTTACAGAGATAGCAAACAGAAACTGATGTACTAGGTATGAAGTCGGAAATCATCATCAAGTATACCGCATACGCAAGTAGCACAGTCAGGGAAAATCCCAATCGTTCTCCAGTCTCAGCAGGAACTTTAAAAACAAATGACATCAGAACGGCCATTATGAAAACGGGTCCTATTGTATTCATCATGAGGTACATTGGTCGCCGTTTCAATATAAGTACAAAACGAACAGTGGAGAATGCATTGCCTCCACCAAATTGACTGCTTTCTTCTCCTAACGATTCAGTCGAAACGAGGACCCATTCTCCGTTCTCAATATACTTATCTAGATTTATTAAACCGTTTTCAAGTTGAACCTCAACTGCTGTATAAACCCAGGAACTTAATGTTACTTCACAAATCTGTGTGTCTAATGGATAATAAGTTGGATGAGATTCGCAGCTGACTTTAAACAGACCGGAAGGGTTCCAGTATACCTTGCCTGATGAACCTATCCTTACAGGGAGATCTTTCCCGCTTATAACACTTATATCTCTAACACTAAAACAAAGAATTTAAAATCAAATGTCATTTGTATCGTAGGCTCCGATAAATGCCATTCATAAGAAGAAATTTAAAAAACTCTATTAGTGTGTTATTATTGCCAAACTACATAGGAAGGAAGACAATAAGAAATTTTAGACATCTTTATGCATGAAATTAAGATAATTCATTATTTCAATTATATGGAACTGATTTAAGAATAAACAGTAAACATATTATACACACGTTTTCGATTAAAATTTAGAATTCTTAAAAATATAGGAACAAGCTAATGAACAGATGGTTCAGATCGCTTGGAGCATATTTGTTATTATTGCACTTTTTGTCTGCAGTGTGTTTTCCTTGTCTAAATTGATAAGTGAACAAATTTTATGAACATTCGACTTGCGGAAAATGAAGTGAACAAGCTGAAAAATATTTTGTCCCGCAACTATAAAATATAGAAAAAAATAACTTTCTTCGAGTCTATACTACTTACGAATTTTCCACCACAAGTGATGGTATCCAAATGTAACCCTCTTCTGTAAAAAGAAACCCGATTGAAGTGTAATCCTGTGTTGTTAGAGTTTTGTTTGACCAATTAAGTCTTTGATCATACCAAACCTAAAATTGAATGTATGAGATATTTTCATTGCCTTTTTGACCAATCTAGTCTTTGATCATACCAAACCTAAAAATTGAAAATATAAAACATTTTCAATGCCTTTTTAAAATCTACATTTACAGAATGAATAAATACAAAAATTCTAGTTTTTTTTTACAATCCGAGGAACACGCGAATCGAGTCTAACTATTTTTCTTAACCTGCTAAATATTTTTCATGTACAATTTTCTTTCGGGCTTCAGCCCTATAGATTTTAAGAAAAAAATATTTCACCCAATTCGCGTCTAGTTAGTCTAGAGTTAGTAAAATTACCTACTAGCTTGATTTCCTTGTTCCTCGGAGTGATTTCGTTGATGTTTAAAATTTGTAATTTCAATAAAGAATGGAATCAAGAAGGATCCGAAATTAACCTGACTACAAAATTTGGAATTCCGATCTACACCAAGACAACTCAACTCAAGAAATTAAGGGGCATATCAACATTGATTCAGCAAGAAACATTTTGAGTTTTGTTTTGGAAATTATTGTTTTCTTTCCGCTTTAATTATTTTCCATACATTTAGATGTTCATGTAGGAAACAATAGAATTAATTATGAAAATATTGGATCATTTTGCAATTATTACTCATTAAAACTTAAATTTAAATACGAATATTTAAGCTCGACATATTAACCCTTTAACGATAAGTTAATGATCTAATTCTTATGGGATTTGTAGCTAACGACATTCTACCATCTAATATTTACCAATTTACAACAGATTGTTGTGAAATTAAATAATTACGGCATGAAATTAACATTGTCGAGAGGACAAAACTACTGAACAACTTTAACCACAATCCATATGCATGATGTTCATCGTTGTTCATGTTTTCATATAAAAAAACTCCATTTCTTTTTGTCCTGAAAGCTACCAATGGTTAAAGCTTTAAATACGTACCACATCAAGATATCCCGAGAACACCATTGCTTGTTGTTTGATGTTCTATAACAAAGAAAACATAATTATTACCCACCCACAATTATGTAGCTCCCTTGACATCTTTGGTTGACCGGAGCTACAATGCGACCCCGTTACTCCTAATTAAGCAAATTGAATTTCTTTGTCTTACACAAAGATTCAAAATGTTTAGAATTACTCAAAACTAGGTTTTATATAAATCTATACTTAAATCAACAGATAACATTTTTATTTGTTCAATAAAATTACTTTTTCAATATTGTGATCTTGAACTTCATTATAAAGTTTTGGATAAAAAGCTTTCAACGAAAAGCTTGAAAATTGTATAAAGTGTCTAAAACTAAAACTTTAACTGAATTAGCAACAATTAAGTACCAAATAAAATTTCTTATGAATGGAAATACGCATGGGGTGATTCGCTTTCGGCATTGCTCCATTACCAGTAATGGGACCGCATTGTAGCCCCCAAACCAAAGATGTCAAATTAAGGAGCTACATTATTCAATGTATTGTAGCTATTATTTACCCACCATCAAATATCTCTATATATTCTTGCCGATTATATTTTTCTCAACGAAATTAATTTGATATATATAGGGGGTTTTAAATCTATGTATTGTTTTTTTTCTGTTTTTGACTCTTGATAACAGTAATAATAACAAAATTTAAATGTCAGTGATTTTGAAAATGGACGAAGAATTACAACGTTATGAAACGCGCGCCAGGCGTAGCAAAATTTATTTTCTGGATATTTTTAGACAGTATATATAGTCAGTAAAAATACGATAATCACACAGTATTTTTTTATTTCAAAATGTCTAATCAGAAAGACAAAAATGCAGTAATAAAGTGAAGGAGTGAATACCGGTAGTACAATCGGTCGTGACTTTAAAAGCACTGTTACTTGCCTTGTTTATAATGTAATTTTTTGTTATGAATATATATTATATTTATCTATATCCCTTCATTTTTAGATAATATACTGACCAAGTCGTTGATTGCAAGAAGCGTCAGACTAACTGTAATATCAATCTTCCTGTCCGGACGCTGTAACCGATCGTAGTTGTTAAACATCTCTGATCGTAACCGAGTTTCCAGGTCGGTGCTGTAAGCGGGTGGACTTGACTGTTGACCAGGCCCACTACCCATGCAAATTGCAGGATATAATATCATTACATATACAGCTAAGAAAAAAAAAGTCGAATATAAATAAATAGATAAATAAATAAATTTTCCTATCATAACAATTGTAGATGAATTTAAATAAAACGCAAATAAACAAAGTTTTTACAGTTAATTTTAAACAACGTTAGATGTCATTACTTTATATGATCGTTTTATTAAAAATAAATCGTTTTCCAAAAAAAAAATATTTGCAACCATGACTTACGTAATATTTAATTCAATTTTTTTTCTGTTACAGTATTACTTTAAAACTTTTTTAAATGAATATAAAAACATTTTAAACAAATATAAATTACCTAATACTAAGAAACGATGTGTCTCCATCTTTATGCGTCTAAATATTCCAATATATTTATCTAACATGTCCATCTCTAATGTTTACATGGATTCATACAAGTTTGTTTGAAAGGCACTAATTAATAATGCAAATGTTGAATTGTTCTAAATTTTATGTAGATCTAATTATGGATTTTTCATTTTGACGTATTCACGTTTTTACAATAAGTTAAGTAATATATCTTAATGCTATGCTCCTTTAGCACTTTATAGCTAGCTACTTAATACCATCTATAAACTACTTTCAACAACAGCGGGTAGGTTGTTATGACATTCAATATATATATATTGTCTTGAGGACAAATTAAATAATTAAAAAGACTCAGAATTACTCTATAAATTGACTTTATTACACAGGTACTTATAAGCATTGCTAAATCACAATCTTTAGATAAAAACCAGTTATGAGTTTCAAGTTATGCAACTTTACACATCATATTATTTATACCATAATTGTTATTTTTTTTTCATATTGTTCATCTTGCAATCAATATGACCACAAATAAAAAATTATATCTGTGTCTAGATACTTGAAGTGATTAAAAATTGGTTAAATTGTTCTAGCAAACGTTGGCTCATAATGATCGAAACGTTGGCTCGTAAAAAAGCAAGTCGTCCTGCAAATGAATATACTGCAAACGTACTTTATTTTCGCGAGGTATTTTTTTAAGGATGGTCTATCCTGAACTTATTTATATCAATCATATATGCTTTGTAATGGATATGACAGTTGTCATCTACTTAATCAAAAGGTCCTTGTGCTCGTGTCAGAGATATTTGATATCAAAATTTGGCAGGATTCAGACTCCTCTAGATTTTAGATAGCTTTATCATTGTGACGTTATTGGCGTTAAAACCATCAAGTTGTATCAATAATTTCAAGAAATTTTATACAGTTGGTTGTTAATGTCTAAATAAGCAGAACATTTCATAAAATGTTGGGGTCAGTGTGCAATAAAATTCTTCAGTATTCAAAGGTATGGTCTAGAAGAGTTCTGAAATCAGACTGAAATTCTGAAAACATGAAGAGTGATCATCCTTAAACTAAAGTGATTGAAAATTGGTCAAATTGCTCTAGTCGTCCTGCTTTTTAATGCAGTTAATTTTTATAACAATTACTATATCACATGAGGATATTTACTTAAGTAGTACTACATAATTATCTTTACGCTCAATTTGGCTTGTGCTTGATGTTGACTATTTTGTCCCGGGTACTTAAACTCGCTTACACTGCTATTTCCACTTAAAACTGAGTGGTGTTTATATCCGTGTTTGGTTTCTTAAATGTTCGCGTTGCCCAAATGTTGCCCCTAGCAACGCTTAAAATATGTCGAAAATTCAGGGACAAAAACGAAAAATAGGAGTTTTGTCCTTATTTAAACGTTGTCAATAATCGAGCCTTCAGTTCAGGTGAAACCTAACATGTACGAAATGAAAGCCCGTGGTCAGTCCTTTCTTGTAAGACCAAATAAAGATATCAGATTTCGGGTCTCTTTTCCACAAAAGACGTCAAAAATAAAAATCAAAATAGCACGTCATTTAAATTTAACCTATTCCACTGGTTACCATGACACGGCGGAGAAGACGCCACATGAGCAGTTGCAGTGATTTTTTTTCATATAATTCTTTTACAATATCCGAGGATCATTATTTTTTATCAATGATCCAGATTTTTTATGTCTTTATTTTGAGGCCAAACCGAACAAATATTTTTATTCAACAAAAAGGTTCACGGTGGCCACATAGGAACAAACATGGTAAAAAAACTAATACTTGAGTACTTCCTAACACCTAATGTTTCAGTTTTAGGTTCCGATGAATTCAGTTTTCTTTTTAATCCATATGCATATTGCTATATGAAATAAGTTTAGAAAATATTTGGTAGATTTTACTCATTATATACTTTAATATTTGAGTCGTAGGAATGTGGGCTTTATGCTCTAGCGAAGATGATAGGTTTGACGTATTTTTAACGCCCATTGCACATTTTTTTCTTATCTCCATAGCTTTTATTATCATTGGAAACATCAATACAGGCATTTTTTTTAATTAGAAAAAGACACTGCTGCACTAAACTTTCTTTCAGATAATATTTACAAACGTTTTGGTAAACAAATATACCGCAAAGTAATGCTATTCCTATGGGAACCAATTGCGCTCCACTTTTACTAGTAATAGATTTTTTTCTTATATTGAATCACAAATATTATACGGCAAAACAACAACAAGACACAAACAAACACCGCCTTATTGATATTTTTAACAACACTTACAGATATTTAGACGACATCCTAGCTCTTAACAACCCCACTTTCTCAAACTTTACACATGATTTCTATCCTAAAGAATTAACCTTTAATAATCTAACTCGACCGGCAATAGGTGTCCATTTTTAGATTAAGATCTAAGAATTGTCAATGGAAAATTACACATTAGAGTATATGATAAACTTTTTTCCCAATTGTAAATTTTCCTTTTGTTGAATGCGATGTACATGTACCTCTATCTCCCTCTTACGGAGTGTACATTTCACAGTTAGTCAGATATGCTCGAATTTGCAGTGGCGTTTCTGAATTTAATGACAAAAACCGTTTCATTACAGAAAAAAATATAAAAACAAAGGTTATCGATACCACAAATTAGTCAAATATTTTATAAAATTCTTTCCTAAATAATGGTATCTTATTAATAAAGCTAACTGTACATGTCGATTTTTGATTGTAAAAGAGATATCACATCCTGAATTTTATGGAAATGTTATTTATAAGGCAAGGAAATTAAAGAACAATCATCTTGACATGGTAGTTTGGCTAAAAAACGTATTAAAAAGGGATACGAGTTGGACGTTTAAGTAATATCTTTAAATTTGGTGTGGTTTTTTTTTTGGTAGAAATATTGATGTTTTGATAGTTACTTTAATCTATTACCTTTTGACTTATGTATTGTTTTTTAAGCATTACGGCGATCTAATATGTCGGTTTTGTGTGACGATACCGGAGCATAACACTAAATCATTAGTTATTTGAAGTGTTGTATCGGATTTAGAATCGACATGTTTTATTTTTTTTACATCAGTCGATAAATGATTCTTAGCTAGCTGTCAGTAACTGCAAGTGTTTTCAAGAGAGTTCCGCTACATCTCGTTATTCTTGTATAGTGCTCGGGTCTAAGGCTCTGTCTTGGTTAATTGAACTTTAATCAATTTGATTTTTAGAGCTTGATTATTTGTGGCTTTGTACAATACTAGCAATGAGGGAAGGTTGGGTCCAAAAAACTAGTTAACTTCGCCACATTTTATATGTACCCGGATGTAAAATGGCGGCGCCCAGGAAAATTTTTCAGTAGACATAAATTCTAGCCACTGACACCACAGAAGTCCAAAATCCTCATCAAAATGTATATTTATAAACTTTTTTAAAAAGCACTTTACGATAGCGTATCATCATGGAAGCGCTTAGTGACCTTACGCAAATAAATAGAGACATTGACCAATATGCAAATGACCCGAAGTTTGACAGGGTCTTCACGGAGTATCCTAATGAATGTTTCCCAGAAAAACTATCAAAACCAACTGGTGTAAAAGCCAAAGAAGTCCAAGATGAAATAATTAACGAAAATCTGTACGACACACAAGCAAATATGATTGCATTTAGGGTACCTGCTGAGAAGCTCCCCCTTTATGTGAAGAGTCTAAATATATTATATTATGAAATATGTGGGAAAAAGGACAATGTACTCATTAAATGGTATGATGACCCCCAATCATGGACATCAAAATCTAGTGGGAAAAAATCTATTTGCATAGATGTATCAACAACAGACCTCTCCTCTTCAAAATAACTTTTCATATAAATACTGGGATATTTCAAGTTCAGGGAATACATAAGGATCTGTTTGTTAAAGAACATTTTCAAACTCTCAAGGACCTAGTTTCAGCAATGATAAGAAGCAAACCCGTAGCCAACAACACAAGCACAGATCATGTTACACGCAAAACAAAACTTGAGTCAGAAGCGACATTGGTCAAAACACTAGCAACCGAATCAACTGATAATAACAATAATTCACCATCTAAAGACACGTCAAAATCAGAACAGTGTTCAAGTGTTATTCAATATAAACAATCAGATTTGCAGCTAACAGATTTCCTACAATCCTTCGAAACAAAATTTGCAACTGCCCTAGAAAAAGTGTGCACACAACAAACTGCTATGTTGTGTAAAACTATAGATAATATTCAGGAGAAATATTCCCAAAGCATGAAATCCTATGACACAAAGTTCAACAGCATGCTGGACAAATTTGATTCACTCACAAACAAGTGCTTCAAAGTAGAGAAAGAAAACTCGGAGCTTAAATGCAAATTAGACAACCAGTCCCATGTGAACATGCTCGAGCAAGAAATTCTGAAAAGTAACATGGAAGGCAAATGTAAATCAATGAAAGGTCAGCTTGACACACAACAAGAAACCATATCAAACCTAAAGGCGAATGTCACCAAAGCTTCCACAGACTTACTAGAAAAACAACAAAATATTGAGAAGCTTGAGGAGGAACTTCACTCATTACAGAAAAAGTTGGAAGACAGGGAACAGGAAATACTCAGTCAGAAAATTCATAACAGTAGAGAGGAAAGTGACTCGCGTTCATTTGAGAAAGTTCCGTTTACCAGAAAACCACATATAACAATTATAGGAACATCAAACATAGCAGGGATCGAAACTGAAAAACTTTCTACAAATTACACCGCAGACAAAATAACAGCATACACACTAGAAGAAACTAAACGTGAAATTACTACACTACCTGCTCAGAAAGTACCCTCAATTATAGTTCTGCACTCTCTTACAAACTCGATGAAAAATGACTCAGCTCAAACATGTGTAGACAAGATGTACGAAATCATTACTACAATACACGACAGGTTTCCAACAACACAAACAGTGATTTCTCTCCCGACACCGAGAAAGGACTCAGATGAACTCAATTTCAAAGGTCAGCTAGTCAGTGTTATGATTCAAGATCGCCTAAGAAAGGACGAAATGGTCAAATTCTGTGACAACTCAAATATGGCATATAAAGGCGAGGCCTTGCCTCAATTCATGAATGAAGATGGAATTCATCTGACCAAAAATGGAACAGCCATGTTTGCATCAAATGTAAGAGATATCATAGACAAAATACTCGGCTTTCCAAAACGAATTCCAAGAAGACAAAACAACACTTCATATAATAACAGAGGTAGAGGCAATCAAAACTACAGAGGGCAAGGACGTGGTAGAGGTGGACGATACTGAACTCAGTTAGCTAAATCAGTAGCACAAATTGTTGTAATTAAAATTTAGTTTATCTTGGTTTTTACATTGTAGCTATTACATTTATAATTGTGAAACACTGAAAAGTATTTTCAACTTATTTTATATTTCTTATCTCGAATATTTTTATTTCTTATTTTTGTGTTTAGTATCTGGGTGATAAGACCTCACTTTGATCTTTATATCCTAATCAAGGCTCATAACCTCATTTGTGGCATTTAATAATAACTCAATTATATACATATATCCTCCCTATAGAGAATAAAAAATACAATTGAGAAACAATTTTCAAAAGAGGATAAACTAATAAAATGAGAACATCACTAAATATATCAACGTGGAATGTAGGAGGCTTAAAATCTGAAAATCATGATAAAACTATTGACCCCAATTTTATTTCGCAATTTAAAGACGACGATATAGTTTTACTCACAGAAACACATGTTGGGTATGATACTCAAATCTCTTTTAAGAATTTTCAGTACTTTCCTTTCTGTAGAAAAAAATCCAAGAACAATAGATTTTTTGGAGGAATTGGTGTTTTGATTCGTGAAAATATTAGATCAGGGGTAAAATTTATGAATGATGGCACAACAGAATACCAATGGATAAAACTTGATAAGGAATTCTTTAATTTTAAAAAAGATATCTTTATTTGTGTTGTCTATTAAAGTCCAAAAAGTAACATCAATATGATTGAAATCTTGGAAAAAGATTTTTTAGAAAAATATAGTAAAAAGGGGGAAGTAATTTTTCTGGGAGATTTTAACGCAAGGACTGGAAATGAAGATGACTTTATATATAATGATAACATTGTCCATGTCCCATTACATAACAATAATTATTCAATAGATTGTATAACTGAAAAGAGAGCCAGCTGTGATACAATTATAGATTCTAGAGGGAAAGATTTACTTGAATTTTGTATTACCAACCAATTGCGTATTTTAAATGGTAGAATATTTGGTAACAGTACCGGAAAATTTACTTGTTATAAGTATAATGGTTGCAGTGTTGTTGACTATGTATTGGTTACAGAACAGTTAATAAATAATATATTGTATATGAATGTATCAGACTTTAAGCCAGATTTTTCAGATTGTCATTGTAAACTTTCTTTTAAAATCTTAGCATCTTTTGAAACCAAGAAATGTACAAATAAAAACTTGAAAGATTTTCCTCTGCCCTATAAATGGAATGAGGAAAGTCTAGCTAGCTTTCAAAAAGGTTTTACTTTACCAGCGGTCCAAAATGAAATTGAAAGCATACTCTCAGAGGAAATTAACTTTAGCCAAGAGGGGATCAACAGTATAACAAATAAGGTTCATTCTCTCTTTGACACAGTTTGTAAACTTACATTAAATAAAAAGAAGAAAAAGAAGAAGACAGATAAAAAATGGTTTGATAACGATCTGTGTAACATGAAAAAATATGTACAAGATAAAGCTGCTCTAATGAGTAAATATCCTAAAGATCCCTTGATCCGTGGATCTTTCTTCAAAGCAAATAAAAAATATGCAAAGCTTAGAAAACAAAAGAAACTTGAATTTAAAAATATGATTATACAAAAGCTTGAAAATCTAGAGACTGACAATCCAAAAGAGTATTGGAAACTTGTCAATACTCTGAGAAATGACACATCTGTAAAGCCTGAGAGTAATATAGACAGTGAAACCTGGTTTAACTATTTCTCAAACCTAACCTCAATACAAGAAAGCAAAGCAAGTCAAATTAAAAAAATTGAAGAAAAGCTAAAATCTTTGGAAAGTAACGTAAGCAGCTTTAGTATTCTGGATAACAAAATAACTGAATCCGAGTTGAATAAAGCATTTAATGGCTTAAAGTCTGGTAAAAGTCCTGGCCTTGATAACATCAGAAATGAAATGGTAAAAGCAGCAAGAACATATACCAATAAGATATTACTGAAAATTTTTAATGCTGTTTTTTCATCAGGTAACTATCCTAAGGTCTGGTCAGAAAGTTATATATGCCCTATTTTTAAATCCGAAAGCAGAGATAAACCTGAAAATTATAGAGGAATTGCAATTAACAATACTCTTGGGAAGCTTTTTAATCTAATATTAAATAATCGGTTTGACAACTTTTTAACTTCTAATAAAATAATTCATGAGACACAAATAGGTTTCTCAAAAAAAGCCAGAACTTCTGACCATATCTTTGTGATGAGATGTATTGTTGAAAAATATTTAAAATTAGGAAATAAGAAATTGTATGCATGCTTTATAGATTTTCGTAAAGCCTTTGATACTGTTTTACATGTTGGTATTTTGTATAAACTGCAATTACATAATATAAACAGTTATTTTTACAATATATTAAAATCATTGTATTCAGAAGATAGACTTTGTGTCAAAATAGATAATTATTTAACAAGATTTTTTACAGCAAAAGTTGGAGTCAGACAGGGTGATGTGTTAAGCCCTAATTTATTTAAATTTTTTATTAATGATCTACCCCCCTCTCCTTGAAAGTGAATCAGATCAAGTTACATTAAATGATATCAAAATACCATGTTTACTATATGCAGATGACCTTGTGATTTTTGCAACATCAAAAACAGGTCTTCAAAACAAACTGAACCTTTTATCTAATTATTGCAAAGAGTGGTGTTTGGAAGTGAATCCAAATAAATCTAAAGTCATGATATTTAATAATAATGGCAAAGTGATTAAAGAAAATTTTGAAATTGGAGATCATGTTTTGGAAAGTGTAAAACAATACAAATATCTTGGTATTGTTATAGAAAATACTGGTAAATTTAAAGAGGCAAAAAAACAGTTATTTCAGAAAAGTTTAAAGGCATGTTTTAAGTTATATAAAGATATGAAATCTTCACATCCAAGTATTAAAACTCTGCTACATCTTTTTGATCACTGCATTAAACCAATACTGCTGTATGGATGTGAAAATTGGGCCACTCTTAACATTACCAACAAAAGAAAGAATCTTGACCTGTATGACATTTTCAAGGAGTGGGAATTTGAAAAACTAAACTATAAATTTTGTAAATATATACTTGGTGTCTCAAAAACTACAACAGGTATTGGAGTTTTATCAGAACTTGGGAGGTATCCATTATATTTAGAAGCATTGAAATCTATTTTCATGTACTATTACAGACTTGAAAAATCTCCTTCAAATCTTTTAAACAGTGCCCTTATAGAATATAAAGAGATGTACAAAAAGAATGTTAATCAGTGTACGTGGTACTCAAATGTTGTCTTTTACTGTAACAAGCTCAATATAAATATTGATAACATTAAAAATTTCAAACAAGCCTACTTTAAGCGATCACTAAAACAGTGTTTAATATGGCAAGCCGTTTTTACATTTATTCCTCTTTATAGATATCTCATAAACTTTATAAGATATCTCATATACTTTATAAGATATCTCATAAAGTTTATAAGATATCTTATAAACTTTATAAGATATCTTATAAACTTTATGAGATATCTTATAAAAAATAATTTATAAGATATCTCATATACTTTATAAGATATCTTATAAACTTTATGAGATATCTTATAAATTTTATAAGATATCTTATTTACTATATAAGATATCTTTAAAAGAAAATGAGATATCTACTAAACACAATGTTTATAAGATATCTGATAAAGTTTATAAGATATCTCATAATGTTTATATGATATCTTATAAAGTATATGAGATATCTTATAAATTATTTTTGATAAGATATCTTATAACATTTATAAGATATCTTATAAAGTTTATCAGATATCTTATAAACTTTATGAGATATCTTATAAAGTATATGAGATATCTTATAAATTTTATGAGATATCTTTAAAGAGGCCTTATAAAAATATAAGATATCTTATAAAGTTTATAAGATATCTCATATACTTTATAAGATATCTTATTAAATATATAAGATATCTCATATAAATGGGAGTTTATAAGATATCTTATAAAACATATGAGATATCTTATAAAACATATAAGATATCTCATAAAACAAATAAGATATCTTATAAAACATATAAGATATCTCATAAAGTTTATTAGATATCTTATAAAGATTATGAGATATCTTATATAAAATAATTTATAAGATATCTAATAAAAGTTATAAGATATCTTATAAAGTTTATAAGATATCTTATAAAGTTTATAAGATATCTCGTAAACTTTATGAGATATCTTATAAAAAAATAACTTATAAGATATCTCATAAAATATATAAGATATCTAATGAACTTTATGAGATATCTTATAAACTTTATAAGATATCTTATTAGTTTTATAAGATATCTTATAAGTTTTATAAGATATCTTATAAATTATTTTATATGAGATATCTAATAATCTTTATAAGATATCTTATAAACTTTATAAGATATCTTATATGTTTTATAAGATATCTTATTTGTTTTATAAGATATCTTATATGTTTTATAAGATATCTCATATGTTTTATAAGATATCTTATAAACTACCATTTATATGAGATATCTTATATATTTAATAAGATATCTTATAAAGTATAAGAGATATCTTATACATTTTATGAGATATCTTTAAAGAGGAATAAATATAAATATGGCGTGCCATAGTTTAAAGCTAAATTTTCTCAAAACTTGGGATAAGATAAAATTATCATACTCAAGGGGAGAGGGTTAGTTGTGTACATACTTTAATTTCAAAACTTCTTTTACCATAGAAAACTATTTATCCTCCCCATCATATTCCAATAATAGAAAAATACTAACAAAGTTTCGGCTAAGCAACCATAAATTAAGAGTTGAGACTGGGCGCTATGAGCGACGTATCAACAATATTGGTAAACAGGAAGTCATCCCAAAACAAGAAAGAACATGTCAAAATTGTGATATGAACAAGGTAGAAGATGAACTCCATTATCTGTTGGAATGTCCCAAGTACAGACTTAAAAGACACTCTTTTTTAAATTTTTATTATGACATGTATCCAAATCTCAGGACTTTAAATAATGAACAACTTTTTATATGGATCATGTCAAATGAAGAAAACACTTTTGTTGACTCCCTTTGCTCTTTATTAGAATCTGCAGTACATAGACAAAACTCAATTTAAATGTAGGATTAAAAGGTCATAAATGTAAATTTTATTTTAATCTATTTTGCATACTAATTAGTTTAAAGCTGGCTCTCATGTTTCTAATGTATCTTTTATATGTTTATGTTTATTATCTTTGTAATCATAATGACAAACACATATATATGATTTGTGATTGATATGCCCTAATGGGCCCTATGATTAGGAAATAAAGATTATTTATTTATTTATTTATTTATTATGTGCCTATCCTTAGCTAGGAATCCTTTTCTGGAACTTTGTTATCATTTGTATTTCAAAGACTTTGTTCATCTATCTGTTTTTTTTGTTAAAGTCCAGAAATGGGTTTTTCGTGAAAAATTTTCGGATTGGTTTTGAATCTTATGTATTGTATTTTAGTCTTCGGCCAATGCAAGACGGCGAGCAGCGACCTATGGTCATGTTGAAGACTGCTGGCTGTTATCCATTGTCTTTTGTTTTTTAAATTGCCCTTTCTTAATATTGGTTGTGTTGCGTACACTATATTCCCCATCTTTTTATCGTCTATGTAAAATTTTAGTTTTCGAAATACATGATCTTAAAGAATATAAAAAGTGTTCGATTTTTTCTCGCCTGTCGGCACCACTGTCAAACTCATTAAAAACCTATTAAGGCCTTCCGTCCTTGATATTAGGACTCTAAAGGAATGTGAATCTTCAAGAAGAATCTGTGGACCAACTACAGTGATTCTACATATCATACTCAGTAGTTCACAAAAAAACTGACTTACCCAAACAACTGAACACAAAAAAAAAACAACCATGACATAATGAACGTGAGGTCAAGGTCCCATGTCATGCTTAGATACTTAGCATTATGCTCATCAAGCAAATATTTTTAAGTAATTCATAATGCATTAACTCTTTACCGTTCCTATGACCCGAATTCGGGTCATAAGCGTTTTTTCAGGGGTCGCATAACTTTGAAGTCATATGCAACTATCAAAACCTGGTTGAAATAATAAGTGTTATATATGTCAATAAAGCTGATTTACTCTAGTTTACAAAAATATAAATTTTATTTTGTAAATATATGATAATCAATGATTTATTTTATAAAAACTAAAGTATGTAGACCGTAAAAAAGTAACGTAATTTTTTTCAACTTTAAAAAATCGGTGTCCG
Organism: Arcuatula senhousia; assembly: GCA_963971305.1. Classification (NCBI taxonomy): domain Eukaryota; kingdom Metazoa; phylum Mollusca; class Bivalvia; order Mytilida; family Mytilidae; genus Arcuatula; species Arcuatula senhousia. Next base: position 37,676,514 of record OZ020308.1, read on the forward strand.
AGACAAAAATCATCAGCGGTATGATTATTTCGTCATCTAGAGAAAAAAGAAATTTATGTCTAAAAAGGTAGCAAAATTCTCTATCTAAATGAGTTAGAATTTTATATTTTAACCGATCTCATCAACAACTGTAAACAATTGTGTTTCACTCTCGATTCCAGTCGCGGAAGTAAATCGCGTTTTTTTCTAATGTTTTTACTTGACGACGAATAACTTTTTTCTAGAATTGAAATAGGAAAAAGTAAATCGAACAAAATTTTAAGGTGAAAATTAGCTTTCATTTGATATAAACTGCATAATTTTAGCTTATGTAATAAACTTCCAGCGATCGTTTAAAGTTGGCGATATTTCGAGTCAAAGTCAATATTTAGGACGTTGCGGTAGCGTTGTCTAAAATGTGGACGTGAAAAAATGGACATCGCGTTTTCAGCCTCTGGTGCCGTTTTGTGAGTGTTATAACATAGGAAACGAATATATTGTATTTTACCCCTTTTATTTGAATTACGAAGTTCAGTTTAATAACTTTTGAAATGATTTTATTTTTCTATTTTTAAAATTTTAATGTCTTACGCAAAATAACAAAATTTCTTCTATATTTATTGTTTGCTTTTCCTATCTATTCCTGGCTATGTTGTTCCGAAAGAAAGGAAATTTAAACTCCTAAATGACGGAAGGATAAATAAATAAAATATGAATCTGATATGCTATCAGTAAACAGTTACACGCGTGGCTATTCCTGTGCTATTAATTCGAACATATATGTATATATTTTTTTATTATTTTGCATTCTCGCAGCGTTTTACCGCTATCGTTTACCGCTATTGTTAACCACTGGAAATCTGAAGACAGTCCGAAAGATAAAGGTGTAAGATTTTTTACAAAGAAAAGGATAATACATAGAAGAAGTTTGTAGACAACAGGTTAGAATTAGACTGTTGTCTATTGTCCTTTTTATAGGATTTTGCACATGTAAAATTTTCTCAAGACACTGTGAAAATAATAGCCGGTATTATCATTGTCCTGCTTCTTCGCCCTCGTCCGCGGGGGTTGTCAGGTCTATAATACGGAAACCCTGACCGCCGACCATAGTGGGCCAACGTGTGTGGAGAGTGCCACGCTTCATGCACGTAAAAGACCCCTTTGTGGACCGCCCAGTAGTGCACCACATAGGCTAAATTTTCCGCCCCTACCCACCTCTCCCCTTTTTCCTGTGGTTCTTCAAAATTTACCGGTCCTTTGTTTCCCACCCCATCTCCATATTTCATTTATCATCATCATTTCATGTTCATTTTATCATCCTTTTCATGTTCATCGCCTGTAAATAACCTATATAGCGTTGCACGGGCGTAAAACACCAACTCACTCACTCACTCTTCCAATTTGCTTTGTCTTTTGGGAAGGGGATATAGTCAGAGTAAAGTATAAACAATCACAAGTTACATGGTTAACATGTTTATAAGGTTTGAACTTTTTTTCAAGGTTTAATTAACATTTTATTATCTGGTTGACCAGAGGTTTCTGAAAAGTTTAATTCACAAAACTGTGACGGACGAAGCGGGGGACGAAAATCAAAATTATTGATAACAAATGTAAAATGTAATACAATGTTATACATGTAGGTATACATAATTTACAATCCAATTGGGTCACAGATATAATAATATAATATAATAGTGATGGTTGACATATATATTATTTGGATTTACTTCAAGTCTTAATTTTATGAAATAGTTTATACTTTCACAATATGGAATAGACTAAATAACTGCGAAGAGAAGAGGTTCAAACAAAAAGTTGAAGACTGACAGTACTTTTATTTTACATTGATCCAATATGCAGGCTTATAGTCCATAATGATTCGTTCAAATCTTTTTTATAATTTGTTATTTAAACGTAGGAAAGAAAAGTACGTTAGGGACAATGTTCTGTTTGTGCTTTAGTTTGCTTCTCAAAGTTGTGTCAAAATTTAATAAAAGTGAAACTTTGTATACAATATGAGATGAAATTCACAATAGAAAAGAAAATAGTTTTAACATACGCATGAATATGAGGGGCAGCGTTGTTTGAAAAAAAAAAAAAAAAACTATTCAGAGGGATTTCTAACCCTGTGTTAAATCATTGAATAAGATAAGAATATCTGGAGGATCTATACACGTACAGTTTTGTGTTGTTAATGTATCTATCCCAAAAGTATTAACTTGTTCTTGTTTTAGCACTTAATCACTATAAATGGGGAAATAAAAGTCAAAACAGCAGGGGGGGGGGGTATGCTACAGCAACATGATACTAGTAGCATGCATGCACATAGTATTTTAGGCCCCATCTACGAAAGAAGAGGGGCATATAGTGCTGGGGTCCGTTCGTCAGTCATTAATCCCAATATTTCCAAATTCCCATTTACTAACAAATGCCACATTAATCATATTGGTATGGTAGGTGCACCTAGTCATGTTTATCACAATGCATATGTGGCCTGTATTTTCCGCATGAATGACCACTTACAGAATTTTTCCACTATAACTGACAAATGCCACATCAATCATATTGGTATGGTAGGTGCACCTAGTGATTCTAAGCACAATGAATGCTTCAGATGCTGGATGTGACTTATATTTTCCGCATGAATGACCACTTACAGAAGTAGGGATAAAGTCTATTCCCACTTACTGACATGTGCTACATCAACTATATTGGTATGGTAGGTGCACCTACTAATGCTTAGCACAATGTATGCTTCAGAAGCTGACTGTGACCTATATTTTCCGCATGAATGACCACCTATAGAAGAGTGGTTCAAGTCCATTTAGTCTTACTAATAAGTGCCATTGAATCCATTTTGTTATGGCAGGTGCACCTAGTGATTGCGGAAAAAAAATAAATGTTGCAAGATGGGGCATTATGTCTTTTGGACATATTCTTATTTCAGGTGTATTGGCGATTTTACTGCCAAATTCTGCAAACCAAAGTAATGTAATATCACATATAGGGCAAATAGTCATGCATAAACAAATTATGAATTTATTAAAAGAAATAAAAGGATTGTTCGGGTGTCATTCACTCATGATCTGACTGCAAATGCGTATTTTGTTATCACAATCAGACAGACAGTATTATTTTAACGCTCTGTTTCTGTCACACCTGCCAAGAAGCACAGTGATGTCAATAACAGTTAATGAAGTTATTCTAAATATGCAATGTTAACTTTACCTTCTTATGTAGCAACATTTCGTTCGCTCTAGCTATACCTTCCTGTGTAGCACATGTAGCAACATTTTTTATGCTCCGGCTTAAGAAGTTTACAAATCGCAACTGCATGATTCGTTCATAATCCAGATCTTATGGAACATACATCTGCCACACTTGTCACACAGGGTTATGTTACTCCTCATTTGTTGTCTTAACTTAAACATGTTATGGCAGACATCATGCGCTTTTGGGATTTCTACCTCTCTCAGAGCACAGATGTTGGGCTTGCCATGCTGAATTAAAACAATCTGAAATTGCTTACCCTTCCTGACACGCGAGTTTACTCCTCTTACGACCTGGGTTCACGTTGTTGGTTGACTTTCACTTGTTTTATATGTTTTTTTATGTTTCTATGTACTGTTCTCGTTTGTTTTATCTGGGTTTGCCTCTGCCGTTTCAAACTTCAGACATTTCTTCCCCATTGGTACCTCTCTGATTTTTAGAGCAGTGACATATTAGGACCAATACCGACGCCTCACACACTAGACACAAACACAATATAGATGTCATTGTAACAATATACATATATTGCCCAAACATTTTAAGTACTGTCAATGTTAAAGTGCTTTTGTGTCTCCTGTTGTTTTTGTGTAGTTTGTTCCTTTATTTGTTTTTGCTTTTTGTTCATTAGTGTAAGTAAGCGGCGACTAAGCGTCTCTGGATTTGACGTAAATGACAAGCCCACAGAATGACCGAGGTTTGTATCCTAGTTGGCTGTTGCTGCAGAGGGCATCATCCGCATCAGGTCATAATACAGAAAGCCTTAACGCTGACCCTAGTTGACCAATGCATGTGAAGAGTGTCGAGCTGCTTCCACATAAAAAAAATCTCTTTGTGAGCTCCCAAGCATTGCACCACGTAGACTCAATTTTCCGCCACTTATACTCATCTCTCCCGCTTTCCAGTGGTCTACTGTTTCTTTGTTTCAGTGTTTCTTTGACGTAAAACTCACCGATTCACATAATCACTCAGGTGTTCATATGGTAACAAAATCACTTTCAGGTTAATGATACATGTATCGTGTTTTAAGAAATTCTAACGTATATGCAGTGCCATTTCAATATGGTACACTTTTTACACAAAACATCATGCACTTTAAATTATTACTAACGTAAAGGTTAAAATTCATATGACCTTTGGGATAAATAATCAAGGTCAGATGTTGTAGACATTGACCAATGCCTGATCATGTCAACAATATACATACCATAAACTTATTTAAGCTTTTTGAAAAATTAAATATTAAAACATTTGGTGAGTGAGTGAGTGAGTTGGTGTTTTACGCCCGTGCAACGCTATATAGGTTATTTACAGGCGATGAACATGAAAAGGATGATAAAATGAACATGAAATGATGATGATAAATGAAATATGGAGATGGGGTGGGAAACAAAGGACCGGTAAATTTTGAAGAACCACAGGAAAAAGGGGAGAGGTGGGTAGGGGCGGAAAATTTAGCCTATGTGGTGCACTACTGGGCGGTCCACAAAGGGGTCTTTTACGTGCATGAAGCGTGGCACTCTCCACACACGTTGGCCCACTATGGTCGGCGGTCAGGGTTTCCGTATTATAGACCCGACAACCCCCGCGGACGAGGGCTACCCTATTCAGCCACCTAGGGTACACACTTGGTCGCTCTGTGGGCTGAGCACTGACCCGATGTCAGAATCCCAAGACCCTTAGTCGCCTCTTACGACAATCTAGGCTCTGCTGCGGGCCTATTCGCCACCCGGGCCCCGCACGGGACTAAAACATTTGGAAAAGTTACGTTAATTTCAAATTTTGGTTAAATGAACAAAGTTATTTTGCTCCGTTACCATAGCAACCATGGTTGCTAAGGCTGCTTTGTGTTGTATATTTATCACAACAACTAAACATTTTTATAATAACGCATTTATAAGGTAGCAATGGCACAACTTCCAAAAAATATTCAGGTTTATAGCATTTTTTTCATATTTTTTGGAGATTACAGTGGTTGCCTAGCAACCGATTAAAAACTATTATCCTTGACAATTTTACCAAACTTTGTTTGAAAAGTAAACTTAGGAATATATGCTACCTAAATAAAAACTAATCTGACTCTATTTCAACATTTATCTTTATATTATCTGCAATTGAAAATGAACAACCATTAATTTTGGGCATAAAAATCATTAAAATATGTACTTTTTGATGGTTGCCATGGTAACCAACATGTTCAATTTTTCAACATTGACCTAAATTATGAAACAATATTATCACCCAAGACCAATAAGGTATAACATGTTGGTATTTCCTTGGTATTTGATTGTATGCAAGTATAAAAAAGAAAGACACCATTTTGAAGCAATATTTTCTATAAAAATACCCAAACGGTAAAGAGTTAAAAAGTCTTACACAGAAAAATTTACGACCCGAAAAAGTTCAAAGAGTCGTTGAAGCGTGAAAATGTTGTCAGGCTTTAATCTGACACAAATTAACAAATGAATTTCTAATTTTTCGTCATTGAAATTTCCGAATGTAAAATTTGAAATTGTTTAGAATTCCAGATTTATTTCACGGTACGACACATGGTCGATATCTTCGGTGCTGGATTTGGCTTCCCTGTTCTTACTTTTTGGTTTTGAGTACTTTTCGTTTACTAGTATTACTTTTGGTTCTTAATATTCCGATGTTTTGATTCAAATGCTGCTGATGATAGGCTACTCCTTGAAATATCGACAAATAACATAACAAAATTAACCGTATAATACCCGTTTTAAGTATTGCATTTATCTTAGAAAAAAGTTTACGCTGTCGCCGCCGCCGGAAAGTAGTCCCTTTGCCTCGCCTTCCGAGATTATTTTTCACAGGAGAGACAAAACTGTCTGTATATAAAAATGTGAGGTATCTGAGGTCAGTTTCTCGAACATATCATAACATAATACAATTCAAATGAACAAATCGATGTAACAATGATAAGATACCTTTGGCAACATTGTCCTCTTCATTACAGTTTTGCTTTTTTTATATTATACAGATATACCCGGCTAGTGAAATGAAATGAAAATATGGTACTTCCCGATGCATTTTCTGATATACATAAAAATGTGCAAAATCTTTTTTTACAAAAAAGTATATCCATTTGTCAAAATGCAGAAGTATGTTATTCCAATAAAAAAGTAAAACAAGAGTTAAAAACAAATGATTCAAATAAAAGCGGACAGTATTAATCCTTCTTCAAAATCTACAATCTACATCGCTATTAGTACCTCGTTCTTGTTCAGAGTGTAATAAAACATGATGATGATGATGATGATGATGATGATGATGATGATGATGATGATGATGAGGAGGAGGAGGAGGAGGAGGAGGAGGAGGAGGAAGAGGAGAATATGGTTGATAAGGACGATGATGAAGTCAAAGTTATAATGTAGAAATTCTTAAAGTACTTACGACAATTTACTCAGTCTCTATAAAAATCAAATTTGCCATGAACAATTATTAATTTTATTAATTTACAACAACAGTATATTTAGGTTATAAATAAGAAAATGATTAGTCTCAAATGTCCAAAATGAAAACAAAATGGAGAAATTAAATTATGATGGTTCGGACGCATTACAGTCATTTGAAAGAAATGGTGGGTTGAATAACAAAATGAGTAAGATTAAAATTCCATTTCAAGAAATAGCAAATGTTGTGTATGAAGTTATACGTAATAAGCTCTCTGAATTACAATATGTCACGAACTTTACCATTGCTCTAGAAAATAAATTCCATCAGTAATCCTACAGAATCTTTCACCATCAGAGGAAGCATGTTGTTTCAATGTCTACCTGTAGCCGACGAAAGATGTCATGACCTTAACCTTTCTTTAAACAAAATTTTCCATCAGCAGTCCTACTTTCAAATTTACTCTAGCAGACGACGCATGTTGTACGCAATGTTTACTTTTAGCAGACGACGCATGTTGTGTTAAAAAAAAAACAATAAAATATTGACATTTGGCCAGTCAATGGCAACCCTATGTTTTTTTCCTATGGCAATTAATATAAAATTGCTGCTTTTATTGTTGCCTTAATAAATAAAATTGATAAAACTTCAAAGGATTGTTAAGGTCATTATGAATTTCAAGAAATTTGATCGGTCAATTGGTTTCTACAACAGGCTTAAAACAAAACTCATTGTTTACCTGTAGCAGACGACCCATGTTAACTGACAAAATCAATATAAAGTTGGCATGTTGCCAGTCAATGTTTAACTTATGGGACTTTTTGAAGTTTTAAAATCTTGATAGCTTAAATATAGCTGCTTTGGTCACCTGAAAACAATTTTGGTAAAACTGATCTGCAAGTTAATTCTTATAAGATTTTCAATAGCTATTTTTGGATTAATTATGCACATTATTTAGAACAAGATTAAAAAATTCATTTAAAGAGCGAAGACAAATAACAAAACTGGCATTAAGATATATTTAGATATATAATACAAAAGAATTTTTTTGCAAAACAAAACCCCAAAAAACAATTATAGTTGATACAATAAGATATAATGGAAAAACATGAATGAAATTTATTCAACATCTCTATTGCAAATAGTCTTTTATCAGTATAGCCAGGTATGTAACAGTTGCTATAACTACTAATGCTATATAAATAAAAAATAGGATTTTATCGATCATTCTAGAAACATCCGACCATGTGCATTCCTCTGGTTGTTGTTTTGTGTCATTTTCTTTGCTGTTGTACTTTTCATCCTGCTCCTGAATCTCGTCATGTTGAGAGTAGATTTTGTTCACTTTACAGGAATCAATGCAGATGCGGGTTTGTTTGTTGATCTTTGTCATTTTTGCAAGACAGGCTGGAATATTGTCCTCAGGAGATTTGAAATGGAGATGTAGAACTACTATGGATAGTATAACTGACCCTCCCGCCAATATTAATGTAAATAACAAGTAGACAGCTGAAATATAAATCAGATGCGTCTAAACACGTTATTAATGAATGCTTCAAATCATTAAATTTGTTTATTATTTTGTGCATTTTAAAAGGAAAAGATCTGACATGGCACAAAGTCACATCAGCAAAAGAAGTACAATGAGGTATATATATGTTTGCAAAAGTTGCTACTTCACTTTACAGGATTGGTCAATACCAGTAGAAGATATAATGTGGTGTGGAATAAGTGTACGTGTAACAACTTCTTATATTAAGGTGTGAAACAACTAATTCGGGATGCAGTCGGTGCACATATAAGAAAGTAGTACATATAGGAGACAAAGTAGTCCATATAAGGTACTGTATCTTTAGGATCATGTCCTACACCAATAAATTTGGTATTTTCTAAAAGCTTAAAGACTTGAGAACATTTTGAGCCCAAGAGTCATTATTATGATGTGTAGAAAAATAGTGAGTAGTAATTTATGGGCATGTGATTTGGTTAGAATGTTTACATTAGTTCCCGTTTTCTGTCACATGCCACTTCCGGTAAACCGTTCTCTCCGTTCTCTCCCAGATGCCGAGGAACCTTATATGAGATTTACATGAAAGGTACTGTTATGTGTCTACTTTAAGGCACATGTACTGTCACACCCAAAAAAATCATTTCTGAGTTTGACAGTGACCCCCCTAAACCAGGTTTAAGATAGAAAGTAATGGGAGCCTGAATTAGTTATTTTACACCTTAAGGATTGAAAATGTAATACTCACAGAGATAGCAAACAGAAACAGATGTACTAGGTATGAAGTCAGAAATCATCATCAAATACACTGCATATGCCAGGAGCACAGTCAAGGAAAATCCCAGTCGTTCTCCGGTCTCAGCAGGAACTTTAAAAACAAATGCCATCAGAACGGCCATCATGAATACGGGTGCTATTGTATTCATCATGAGGTACATTGGTCGCCGCTTCAATTTAAGAACGAAACGAACAGTAGAGAATGCAGTGCCTCCATCAAATTGAGTGTCTTCTTCTCCTAACGATTCGGTCGAAACAAGGACCCATTCTCCGTTCTGAATGTACTTATCAAGATATATGAAACCGTTCTTGAGTTTAACCTCAACTATTGTATAAACCCAGGAACTTATTGTTACTTCACAAATCTGTGTGTCTAATGGATAATAAGTTGGGTGAGATTCACAGCTGACTTTAAAAAGGCCTGATGGGTTCCAGTATATCTTGCCTGATGGTCCTATCCTTATAGGGAGATCTGTACCGCTTATAACACTTATATCTTGTACACTAGAAAAAAATAATTACAAAAGAATAAGGGTTAAGATGTGTGTATCAAAGGTGTCCATATAATAAATAAATGATTTTAAAAACTAAATTGTAATAAGTATGTATAAAATAATTAAATTTTGTATTGATATGAAATATTTTGTAAAATATAAACAAAGAGGAAAAGAATGCCATTTGTATAAATATATTATTTCTTTTATTTTTCCTCACATGATATCGTAGTTTTGGCTTCCTTGTTCGAACGTTTTGGTTTTGAGTACTTTTCGTTTTCAACTGTTTTGGAATTTGACCTTTCAATGTTTTGGTTTAAATGCTACTGATGAGAGGTTACTCCTTGAAATATCGATATATAGCATATCCAAATTAACCGTTTATACCCGCATTTTGGTATTTGTAATTTTAAGTACCAGTTTACCTACGAATCAGGCAAATTGCAAAGATATGTTGGTACATGAACGAAAAAACACAAACTTTTGACGACCCACGGCACATAACGAGTCTTTAACAGTTTTTAACTGTTTGAAAGACGTTACAGAGGGGCATTCCCCTAGAGTCACGACTATAAACACCCACCATCATCTAGGAAATTAACACCATTTACCATAGAATACTTAGTCTATTTAAAGTAGTTCATGGTAACAATCAACTTTTAAAACATGAACATGGAAATACACTAATGGCTATCTTCGACCATATTTAGGGAAAACTTTTTCAATGTGTTTTCTAGTAAATAAGAGAAGTTAGTACAACATTTTATCTGACTTTTATCCAACATGTGTTTACTTAAACAATAGAATAAGCCTAAACGGATGGACAAAAAAACTTTTTGACCCGCAACTGTTAAAAAATTAACAAAGACAAATAAATCGCTACTACTTACGAGTTCTGAACCACAAGTGACGGCATCCACATGTAACTGTCTTTTGTAAAAAGAAATCTGACTGAAGTATAATCATCCGTTGTTACAGATTTGTTTGACCAATCAAGTCTCTGATCATACCAGATCTTAAAAGTATAAAAAGAACCTAATATAAATTTCGCATTTTTAAAAACAACTAGTAAATGGATACACATAACCTTCTATATACTTGACTCAACCGTCAGAAAAATTCAATTTCTTACAGCTTTGGAGTGAATAATCGTCTGTACTTTCTCACGTTGAATTAATGTTGTCCACACAAGTAACCTGGATTGGATTGGAAATGATTCTGCCCAGTATTCGATTCTTGAGAATGGCCTTTGTACCCGCCCCTATTGATCCTTGTCTTAGCCAACTCTACATCAGGGGTTTTAATGGGCATGCAGTATTGCTCTCCCCATACACGTGACCCTTTTTCGTACCTTCCGAAAGACAAGAATCGTATTTTTTAGATCCTCCTTGAGAGAGAGTCGGACCATTGGTCCATAAAAATGGCACCCAAGGCGTTCAAGAAGCTTGACGTAAGTAGTGAGACGCATTAACCATACCATCGGCTCGTTACTCTGGATTTTGAATATAAATTTTGCAGAGTGAATGAATACCGGTATATTGCTAACATGTTTAAAATCATATACTAAAATACATGGTATTATCAAGTAAACTTCGACATATGCCACACTACAAATTTGAATTTGATTTTTTGTGTTTTTGACCTTCAAAAGTTTCGATTCTGTCAGATAATACAGTGTATCCACTTCTTAAAAACCGCTTTCAAATTGGTACATTGTATTTTATTACAATCGTACAATTATCAACATTCAAAAGACTGAAATATATCATTTTCTGGCGGACAGTTAGTGTCCAAATTTTTCTACATAACTTGAGTACCCTCCAGTTTACTTTATGATAATCCCACGATGGATTAAATTGTGTGAGAATGTATGGTTTATTATTTGCTTGAATCGTTGAAATGATTTACTTTATTTAGTAGTTATTCGTTTATATGGTATATTAACTCGTTTCAACGGTTTATTGGTTCGTTTGAACGTTTTTTTTTTGTTTCGTTTAAACGATTTATGATAAATAAATCGTTCAACGGATTAAAAAGCCGTACAAAGGAATTAATAAATAATTTAAAAGATTTGATTACCTGTTCAAGCGATTTATAAACGTTCTAACGGATAAATAAATCGTACAAACGAATTTTTTTCCGTTCGAACGATTTAAATCTATTAAAATCTATTTAATATTTAATAATTTTAATAAATTTAACTCATAATAATTAAAATTAATTTAATAATATTTAATTAATGAAATCTATTAAATCGTACATCAAATTTTAAAAAAACATCAAAATACTTGATTTTTATTTTTGTTTTCTTTTTTTTTGTCTCAGGCAAGCTCTTTAAATCGAATTCATTCCCATTTACTAAAACAAGGGCTTTTAAGTAAAACGTTTAAAAAAACAACATTCGGCTCATGCTATGTGACATCGCTCCGCGTCAATGAAGTGGGTCGATCTTAGATTTTGAAAGAACATTCCAATTATTGACAACATTTGTAAAAGCATGCATGTGTTCAATTTCCAACAAAGTGCATAGTAGTTTATAACAATGTTATAACAATATTAATTGTCTTCGGGTTGAGGGAAACGTGTAAATCAAGATTCGAAATGGTGTATGTCTGAAGAATAATTCATAGATAATTGAAGATAATTAAGACAGACCATTTTAAATCTATTCAAAATTCTGAATTTTTATACCAAAATTCTCAGAAATAATGTAAACATAGTTGCCCTTATTCATATGATAGTGGCATTCAAAAATTGACATCCGTATCTTATGTGTTACTGTTGAGAAACCTGTATGCTCCTTAAAATCATTCATCTTCATCTGTGTTAAATGTTATTCCAGAGCATGTCGGGAGTACAACTACTTCCTTGATAGAGCTACACGGCTGACAAGCAAATTGTTAACACAGTGGTACGTTGCTCCCAGGTTGTTGTCATCACTCAAGAAATTTTACGGACGACATCATGTGCTTGTATGCAAATACGGGATTTCTATCTCTCAGATGAGCACAGATGTTGGTTTGACATAGAGTTTTGTAATGTCATCCTTTCCGGATTTGACCAACACTTAATCGATCTTTGGCAACGTGACGGGTGTGCTATAGCAAGCAGGAACTGCTTACTCTTCCGGAGCACCTGAGTTCACTCTCGTTTCGACTTGAGTTCGCGTTGCTGAATGCGGTTTTGTTGTTTTGTGTGTGTGTTTTATGTTGTTATTTGGTTTGTTTTGTTGTGATGATTTTTTTCTGCCGGTTTTGTCTTTGTCTTCACGGTTTTATGATACTGATTACCCCTTTGGTACACCTTTGCTTTTCTGCAATATTTTGACAATGAAGATTTTAAAATGTATACAACAAGAGGCTCCCAGGAGCCTGAATCGCTCACCTGACATATGTGCCTGAAGTAAAGGTTTTAAGGCAAAATCAATTTAAAGTTGAAAGGGTCATAAGATTAATAAAGGGGTCATCTGACAATATGGTGGATCTAAAGGTGCTGATCACTTTTGTTCTCAATCAAAATCTAAAAATCTGTCACCCTTTTTGAGTTATTTGCAAAAAAAATGCAGTTTAACCTAATGTTCTATTTTTAGCCACAGCGGCCATGTTTTACAACCAATCAAAAATCCCAACAACAGTTCTATACACCTAATAATAATAAACAATAATACCATGTTTGGTTCCAATTGGACTTAAAGTGTCAGAGGAGTTAACATTTTCAATATAAGGAAATGCAGTTAAAATGCTCAATTTTGACATTCCAAGGGCAATAATTCCTCAAAGGAAAGGTCCTACAACGTTGACCCTGTTACAAATTTTGTAGATCTTGATACGCTTAACAATATGCAATTTAAATTTCTCAAATATCTTGTATAGTTTTCAAGATATTGAGCTAAACAGGTGCAAAATTTGCAAAAAATCCACAAAAAGGGCAATTACTCCTACATGGGTTGTTGGATTTTCTTCAAAACTTCAGAGCTGGTAGATCTTGAGGTGCTGATCACTTTTGTTCCCAATCAAAATTTTGAAATCTGTCACCGTTTTAGAGTTATTTGCAAAAAACTGCCATTTACCCCTATGTTCTATTTTTAGCCACAACGGCCATGTTTTACGACCAATCAAAAATCCCCACATCAGTTCTATACACCTAATGCTAATAAACAACTATACCAAGTTTGGTTCCATTTGGACTTAAAGTGTCAAAGGAGTTAACGTTTTCAATGTAATGAGGAAATGCTGTTAAAATGCTAAATTTTGACATTCTAAGGGCAATAACTCCTAAAAGGAAAGGTCCTACAACGTTGACTCTGTTACATATTTTGTAGATCTTGATGTGCTTAACAATATGCAATTTAAATTTCTCAAATATCTAGTATAGTTTTCAAGATATTGAGCTAAACAGGTGCAAAATTTGCAAAAAATCCACAAAAAGGGCAATAACTCCTACATGGGTTGTTGGATTTTCTTCAAAATTTCAGAGCTGGTAGATCTTGAGGTGCTGATCACTTTTGTTCCCAATCAAAATTTTGAAATCTGTCACCGTTTTAGAGTTATTTGCAAAAAACTGCCATTTACCCCTATGTTCTATTTTTAGCCACAACGGCCATGTTTTACGACCAATCAAAAATCCCCACATCAGTTCTATACACCTAATGCTAATAAACAACTATACCAAGTTTGGTTCCATTTGGACTTAAAGTGTCAAAGGAGTTAACGTTTTCAATGTAATGAGGAAATGCTGTTAAAATGCTAAATTTTGACATTCTAAGGGCAATAACTCCTAAAAGGAAAGGTCCTACAACGTTGACTCTGTTACATATTTTGTAGATCTTGATGTGCTTAACAATATGCAATTTAAATTTCTCAAATATCTAGTATAGTTTTCAAGATATTGAGCTAAACAGGTGCAAAATTTGCAAAAAATCCACAAAAAGGGCAATAACTCCTACATGGGTTGTTGGATTTTCTTCAAAATTTCAGAGCTGGTAGATCTTGAGGTGCTGATCACTTTTGTTCCCAATCAAAATTTTGAAATCTGTCACCATTTTAGAGTTATTTGCAAAAAACTGCCATTTACCCCTATGTTCTATTTTTAGCCAAAGCGGCCATGTTTAACGACCAATCAAAAATCCCCACATCAGTTCTATACACCTAATGCTAATAAACAACTATACCAAGTTTGGTTCCATTTGGACTTAAAGTGTCAAAGGAGTTAACGTTTTCAATGTAATGAGGAAATGCTGTTAAAATGCTAAATTTTGACATTCTAAGGGCAATAACTCCTAAAAGGAAAGGTCCTACAACGTTGACCCTATTACATATTTTGTAGATCTTGAGGTGCTTAACAAAATGCAATTTAAATTTCTCAAATATCTAGTATAGTTTTCAAGATATTGAGCTTAACAGGTGCAAAATATGCAAAAAATCCACAAAAAGGGCAATAACTCCTACATGGGTTGTTGGATTTTCTTCAAAATTTCAGAGCTGGTAGATCTTGAGGTGCTGATCACTTTTGTTCCCAATCAAAATTTTGAAATCTGTCACCATTTTAGAGTTATTTGCAAAAAACTGCCATTTACCCCTATGTTCTATTTTTAGCCACAGCGGCCATGTTTTACAACCAATCAAAAATCCCCACATCAGTTCTGTACACCTAATGCTAATAAACAACTATACCAAGTTTGGTTCCATTTGGACTTAAAGTGTCAAAGGAGTTAACGTTTTCAATGTAATGAGGAAATGCTGTTAAAATGCTAAATTTTGACATTCTAAGGGCAATAACTCCTAAAAGGAAAGGTCCTACAACGTTGACCCTGTTACATATTTTGTAGATCTTGAGGTGCTTAACAAAATGCAATTTAAATTTCTCAAATATCTAGTATAGTTTTCAAGATATTGAGCTTAACAGGTGCAAAATATGCAAAAAATCCACAAAAAGGGCAATAACTCCTACATGGGTTGTTGGATTTTCTTCAAAATTTCAGAGCTGGTAGATCTTGAAGTGCTGATCACTTTTGTTCCCAATCAAAATTTTGAAATCTGTCACCGTTTTAGAGTTATTTGCAAAAAACTGCCATTTACCTCTATGTTCTATTTTTAGCCACAGCGGCCATGTTTTACGACCAATCAAAAATCCCCACATCAGTTCTATACACCTAATGCTAATAAACAACTATACTAAGTTTGGTTCCATTTGGACTTAAAGTGTCAGAGGAGTTAACGTTTTCAATGTAATGAGGAAATGCTGTTAAAATGCTAAATTTTTACATTCTAAGGGCAATAACTCCTAAAAGGAAAGGTCCTACAACATTGACCCTGTTACATATTTTGTAGATCTTGATGTGCTTAACAATATGCAATTCAAATTTCTCAAATATCTAGTATAGTTTTCAAGATATTGAGCTTAACAGGTGCAAAATTTGCAAAAAATCCACAAAAAGGGCAATAACTCCTACATGGGTCGTTGGATTTTCTTCAAAATTTCAGGGTAGGTAGATCTTGAGGTGCTGATCACTTTTACCCTATGCCAGAATTTTGATATCTGTAGCCGTTTTTGAGTTATTTGCAAAAAACTGCATTTTACCCCTATGTTCTATTTTTAGCCATGGCGGCCATGTTTTACGACGAATCAAAAATCCCCACATCAGTTCTAAGCACCGAATGCTAATGAATAACCATACCAAGTTTGGTTGCAATTGGACTTATGGTGTCAGAGGAGTTAACGTTTTAAAAAGTTTACGGACGACGGACGACGGACGACAGACGACGGACGACGGACGGACGACGGACGGACGACGGACGCCAAGTGATGACAATAGCTCACATGACCCTTCGGGTCAGGTGAGCTAAAAACTAATTTTCAAAATACATCGGCAGCATGATAATGTAAGAAAGTCAATCATGTCGACAGAGGCGAACTCTGCGAAAGAAAGCAAAACAAACGATATAGACCATGTGTGTTATAAGGAAAGAAATCATTACTTGTGTGTTATTTTTTTACAATTTCGATTGAACCCAATTGGATAATTGGTAAAATTGTGTCAAATAGTTTGACGACGTCTGCTCCAACAGCAAATTTTATGCATTGCTAGCAACTCAGTAGACAACATTTCGTACCTCTTGATAGAATATTAGGAAATCCACCAAGAAACTTTGTTTTTGAAAGTGTGCAAAGATTTTTTCAAATAGCATAATCTTAGAATACGTACCACATCAAGGTATCCTGAGAATACCATTTCTTGTCGTTTTATGTTCTGAAATTAATAAGGTAAGGCATAACCATTTAGCGGGAATTTTTGCGGTGATTTTATTTTCGCCTATTTTGGGTGGTCGACGGAAAGCCCGACAAATATTTATCTAACAGAAATTTTATCCAAACACAATCACAAACACATTTTAAAAGGAACGATAAAACATAATCGTTTTCAACAGAGAAAACACAAAATTCAATATATAAAAGATATCAATACAAACATTTAAAAACATATTATCAAGAAAAATACATCAATCCGACAAAAAATTTCAAACCTAAAAAATAAAGGTTTTATAAAAAAATATTTAAAAAACCAATAACATAGCGACAGGGCCAAGAATACATTTGGTCATGATTTAAATGTTAACTACCTTACAATACAAGGTCCTTTACTTTGTTTTTCTCCAATGTTTATGATGTGTATTCCTGTCATGCACTTATACTTTATATCCTTTCATTATTCGACACCACACTTGACATACTTACCAAGTCGTTTATTGTTAGAATCGTCAAACTAACAAAAACATCAAGCTTCCTTTCAGGGCGCTGTAATGGTTCATACTTGCTAAACAACTCTACCCGTAACTGAGTTTCCAGGTCGGTACTGTATTCGGGTGGACTTGACGTTTGATTTCCCCCACTCCCCATGCTTATTGCTCCATGATATGATATTATCACATGTACAGCTTAGAATAAACGGGCGAATAAAAAGAATTAAAAAATAATTATAATTTAATCTAATATGTCTTTAATAAATATAATAAACCGAAATGATCTTGTCATTTCGGGAGAATTAAATGGTTTTACAATACCAGTGATCATGCGAAATCCTTTAAAAACTGTCGGGCACAGTTCAAAATTATCCGCCTGTAGCTTTTTTCTGGGGGTAATTTTCTTTCACTATCCTTTCCTTATCAAACCGGATTGGGTGGTATTACTGTATATCATTTTAGTAAAAATATAAAAAATACATTGCTAGTGTTTCAAAACAAAAAGCTTTGCAGCCGTGGTTTACATATTTATTAATGTAAAAAGACAAAAAGGGATTTATACATTTCAGAGGAAATGTAGGTTTGTGATGAGGTTTAGTTTTGTCTCATATCTTTCAGATTTGACATGCTGAATTAACCATTGGTAGCGCGACGGGTAGCGGACAGGAACTTCTTGCTCTTCCAGAGCACCTGCGTTCTCTCTCGTAACGACTATAGTTCGCGTTGTTGATCGTTATTCAGTCGTTTTGTGTTTTTATGACTTGTGTTTCTTCGTGCTTTTTTCGTTCGTGCATACTGGTTTTGTCTTTGCCTTTTTGGGCCTTTTGCATTTGAATGTCCCATTGGTACCTTTTTGCCTCTTTCAATATTTTTTTACAAACTTTTTAAATGAATTTCAAAAACTTTTTTAGTAGCTTAGCTTCGTACTTTTAAGGTGATTTTCAATTTTTTATTAGTATTATTTTTGATCCGCCTTACTTTTATTCTTAATGTGTGACTCATTTTTTTTTATATATCCTCCTTAATTTTTTATTTTATTTATTTTTTTTTATTCATAAAGTTTGAAATTTTTATATCAATTTTCTTCTTCATTATCTTCATTTTTATTTCTATTTATTATGCATATATGTTTTTAATTATTTATGTCTTGAAATTGTGATAATTGTAGATGTACATATGTCATGTATGTAAAGCGCTTAGAGTAATTTTTATTAATTATATAAAGCGCTTAAAAAATATTGTAAATAATAATAATAATAATAATGAATTACCTAATATTAAGAATAAATGAGAGTCCATCTTTGATGCGTCTAAATATCCCAATATTTTTATCAAAAATATCCATCAAAAATGTTTACATAGATTCATATTGCTATCGGTAAATTTAAAATGCACTAATTAATAATGTGAATATTGAACAATTAAGCCATTATTACAAATATGAACTAGATCAAAATATGAATAATTTATTTTGACGTTTTCACAGTTTTACAATAAAATAAACAATGTATCTTGATACTCTTTTCCTTAAGGACTTCATACAGCTAGCTACTTAATACCATCCCACAACTCATAACAACAGGTCAAAATTTGTATTGTCTTAAGGGCAAATCTTATAATCATAGGGACTCAGAATTACATATATTGACCTTAGTACTTTTAAATATTGCTAAACACAATTTTCCAATACAAGAGGCTCCCAGGAGCCTGAATCGCTCACCTGACACATGTGCCTGAAGTAAAGGCTATTAGGCAAAATCTATTTGACATCGAAAGGGTTATAAGTTTTATAAGGGGGTCATCTGACAATATGGTGGATCTAAAGGTGCTGATCACTTTTATCTCAATTAAAATTCAAAAATCTGTCACCCTTTTTGAGTTATTAGCAAAAAAATGCAGTTTAACCCAATGTTCTATTTTTAGCCACAGCGGCCATGTTTTACAACCAATCAAAAATCCCCACATCAGTTCTATACACTTAATGCTAATAAACAACAATACCAAGTTTGGTTCCAATTGGACTTTAAGTGTCAGAGGAGTTTACATTTTCAATGTAATGAGGAAATGCTTTTTCAAAGCTCAATTTTGACGTTCAAAGAAAAGGTCCTACAACGTTGACCCTATTACATATTTTGTAGATCTTAATGTGCTTAACAATATGAAATTTAAATTTCTCAAATATCTTGTATAGTTTTCAAGATATTGTTCTAAACAGGTGCAAAATTTGCCAAAAATCCACAAAAACGGCAATAACTCCTACATGGGTCGTTGGATTTTCTTTAAAATTTCAGAGCTGGTAGATCTTTAGGTGCTGATCACTTTTGTTCCCAATCAAATTTTAAAAATCTGTCACCGTTTTTGAGTTATTTGCAAAAAAACTGCCATTTACCCCTATGTTCTATTTTTAGCCACAGCGGCCATGTTTTACGACCAATCAAAAATCCCCACATCAGTTCTAAACACCTAATGCTAATAAACAACTATACCAAGTTTGGTTCCAATTGGACTTGAAGTGTCAGAGGAGTTAACGTTTTCAATGTAATGAGGAAAAGCTGTTAAAATGCTCAATTTTGATGTTCTAAGGGCAATAACTCCTAAAAGGAAAGGTTCTACAACGTTGATCCTATTACATATTTTGTAGATCTTGATGTGCTTAACAATAAGCAATTTAAATTTCTCAAATGTCTTGTAAAGTTTTCAAGATATTGAGCTAAATAGGTGCAAAATTTGCCAAAAATCCACAAAAAGGGCAATAACTCCTACATGGGTCATTGGATTTTCTTCAATATTTCAGAGCTGGTAGATCTTCAGGTGCTGATCACTTTTGTTCCCAATCAAAATTTAAAAATCTATCACCGTTTTTGAGTTATTTGCAAAAAACTGCCATTTACCCCTATGTTCTATTTTTAGCCACAGCGGCCATGTTTTACGACCAATCAAAAATACTCACATCAGTTCTATACACCTAATGCTAATAAACAACTATACCAAGTTTGGTTCCAATTGGACTTGAAGTGTCAGAGGAGTTAACGTTTCCAATGTAATGAGGAAATGCTGTTAAAATGCTCAATTTTGACTTTCTAAGGGCAATAACCCCTAAAAGGAAAGGTTCTACAACGTTGATCCTATTGCATATTTTGTAGATCTTAATGTGCTTAACAATATGCAACTAAAAATTTCTCAAATATCTTGTATAGTTTTCAAGATATTGAGCTAAACAGGTGCAAAATTTGCCAAAAATCAACAAAAAGGGCAATAACTCCTACATGGAATGTTGGATTTTCTTCAAAATTTCAGGGTAGGTAGATCTTGAGGTGCTGCCAGAATTTTGATATCTGTAGCCGTTTTTGAGTTATTTGCAAAAAACTGCATTTAACCCCTATGTTCTATTTTTAGCCACGGCGGCCATGTTTTACGACGAATCGAAAATCCCCACATCAGTTCTAAGCACCGAATGCTAATGAACAACAATACCAAGTTTGGTTTCAATTGGACTTATGGTGTCAGAGGAGTTAACGTTTTAAAAAGTTTACGGACGACGGACGACGGAGGACGGACGGACGGACGACGGACGCCAAGTGATGACAATAGCTCACATGACCCTTCGGGTCAGGTGAGCTAAAAAAAGAGTTATGGGCATTTATAGTTATGCAACTTATCTTATCATATTATTTATACCATTGTTTATTTTATTCATCTGCAACCAATATTGCGACAAAATTATGTTTATCAGTTTCTAAAAACTTAAAGTGTTTGACGATTGTTCAAATTGCAAATGTTGGTCAATAATGAGATGTAAAGAACCCAGTCGTCATGCATATGATAGGGTATATAGATATAGCTCCACGATATGTTCCGAAAAGCAAAATGAGATTAAATTAACTAAAACCAATGTTTCAGTTGGGGGTTCCAATGTATTTAATTTCCTTTTAAAGCATGTGCATTGCATATGATAATATTGAATCAAATATTAATTTCATTTGAGCTAAAATGGGCTTTATGCTCTGTCGAAAGTTGTCATGGTGATAAGTGAAATAGGTTTGATGCACTTTATAAGCCCATTCGCAGATTATAAAGTCACTATTGTTGTTCACATCTCAATAGTTGAAACCAAAGCATTTTTAAAAATGCAACTTAAAAAATGTAAAGATATTATATTCCAGAATAATTGATATCAAGAAATATAAAAAAAGGGGTTCGAATTTGAATAAAATGTCTGTATGTGAAGGACAAAAAATCTTGGGTCAGGTTTTATAACAGTTATGAAATTCTAGCAAAATACAATTTAAAATGGACAAATCGATGTCCAAACGATTATGTACTTTTGAAATAGGAGTGCTTCACAGTGCATTTTTCTTATATACATAGAAATATGTCAAAAACTAAATTTTACCAAAAAATATGCAGAAATAATCAATTACGGTCCAAAAGAAAACGTTAGTTACATACAAATATTTCATTTTTAAGAATATTAAAAACGAAAGAACCCTCTTTCAAATCTACCACATGATCACTGTCATGCACCTCTTTTACAAGAGGATTTTTTTTTGTCAGTGTGTGATGATATGATGAAATGAGAAGGAGGAGGGTGTATCGGAAGGAGTACCAGATGATGATGATAATGATGATGATTGCGTCAATAAAGGTATATCTATATATACTCATAACATTTATAATATAAAAGTGGTAGCTTAGAATTTACTTAAGCACTAATGTCAATTAATAAAGTCTTTTAAGATCAACTTTGCCCTCAAACAATGATAATATCATAGAATGTCCATTGATTAAAGTATTATGGAGGTATTTAGTAAGTAGCTCTAAATTGTTAAAGCATTCAGATATATTAATGATTTTAATTATTCATGATTTCAAATTTAATTATTCATATTTAGATCTAGTTCAAAATTGTCATCCGGTAAAGCCAAATGGTCCGATATTTACATTTAAATCGTTTTTTTTTAAATTGACCGATAACAATTAGCTTTTATGAAAACAATTGATGTCAACATTGGACTTTTAGGGGGCATAAAACTTAAGCCTTAATGATTTTGTAATACCATTTAATCTTTAAATCTTTTGTCACACAGAAATTGTCAATAAATTAAAAAAAACTGATAAATAAGCTAAGCTGATATTTTGATGGGTATCCTTTTACCACATATAAGTACTGGGATAAAATCAATGGGAGAATAATTCAGCGAATATTTGTTCTAATGCATACGTTCATCATTTAAGTAGGGTATATATGGGTCCAAAATGTGTTAAATGTCACAGAGGGTAATTTTGTAGGATTGTTTTCTTTAAGATAACATATTTTGTAGGAAAATTTCTTTTTATCTGATAAACTCAATAAATCAAATATTAATTTAATATGTTTCCTGGTAACTATAACAACACCCTCTTCTTTTGTTATTTGTATGTGATGAACAATATGACAAACTATTTCACAAAGTCAAAAGAAATACCGTTTTGTTGACTTAAGGGCACCAGACTTGTCTGAAACGAGGTCTTTTAATACTAATTTCGTGATTTTCTTGGATATTAAATCTGAATCAGCCAAGTTTCTCCCGTGTGCCAAAAATGGTCAAAATCCTCGGTGCTCGATTTGGCTTTCCTAGCAATCGTCACTTAAACTTGTTCTTCTCAACTTACACCGATCGAGAAAATGGCGGGCTATTTTCTCGGTGCTTTAATTTTCGCCTATATACGCGGGTCAACAGAAATCTTTGGGTTGTTTTTTATCGAGAAAACTCCTCGTGAAAATTTTATTTTTACAGTATTGTCATTTTTTAAAATGACTCATATTTTTGTGGTCTAAAAACCTTAATAACGTGGTGCCCATTCAATAACCTGCGTAGAAGGTTATTTGAAGCGTGCACCATGGGCATTGAAGTTATTTAAAATAAAAAGCTTCGCCGAGCGCAGCATGATACGACCGTAACATGTTGAACCCTGTACGTTGTAGGCCCAATATGGATAGTCAATTGCATTGGACACATGCAGCCCATGGTGGACTGACAAATTATTTGACATTTGCAGCCTTTGGTGGAATTTTTATCCACATTTTACGAGGAATTCATTTTTAAGCCTATTCAAAAGCAGACCAAAATAAATTACAACTACAAAAATATCACCCCTTTTGGCCCTATGATAAAGAGAATTTGCTGCCTTTCACTTTTGAACCTTTTGTCCCCTAACAACAATAAGGAGGAGGGGAGTGTCACAAAATCAGTCCTCATTTTTTTTTAATTCACTACTTGACAATAATTAATGAGCAAATAAAAAAAATGAAATGGGACTATAAATAAAAGTTTCGATTTTGGACCTTTTTGGCCCCTAACTGCATCTCAGAAAAAAAGAAGATTGCAAAAATTAAACCTCCTTTTTGAATAGACTACTTGACAAGACTTAACAATAAAAAAAATCAAATTTGGACCAGAAAAAAAGTTGCATTTTTTTGCCCCTTTTGGGCCCCTCATTTCTAAATTAAATTAATAGAAATACGAAGATCCCACAATCAATTCCACATTTGGTTTAATGGTAAGGCATATTATTGTCAAATTTCATAGCAATTGGCCAACAAGACTTTAAGTAACTGTTGAAACAAATGAAATATTTGATTTTTTTGTCCCTTTTGGGCCCCTAATTTGTAAACGAATCAAGGAAGGACCCCAAAAATCAATCCCATTCATCCTGTTATGGTATGAAACATTATTGCAAAATTTCACAGCATTTGGTAAACCAAGACAAAAGATATCGTGGGAACAAACAAAAAAGTAGCATTTTTGGCCCCTAATTTCTAAACGAAAAAAAGGGGGAACCCCCAAAATCAATCCAATTCATCCTTTTATAGTAAGGAACATCACTGTCAAATTTCATACCAATCGGATAACAAGAAATAAAGTGATTGTGGAAACACTTAAGTTAACAGACAACGCAGATGACGACGACAACACAGACGCAGACGATGACAGCATCATGCCATTATACGCCCGCAATATTTTGCGGTCGTTTAAAAAAATGAAACAGATGTTACAGTAATTTCTTATTAATTACATCTAGTAAGAAATTTTAAAAATAAAAATGACAACAAAGTTCCAGACAATAAAATTTGCTACGCCTGACGCGCGTTTCGTCTATTCAAGACTCATCAGAGGCGCTCTACCAAAAATATTGAAAATGCCAAACACTATATGATTATGAAGAGCATAGAACAATAAAACCAAAAATACCAAACTTAGAACCAAATTATTACTAAGATGATCAACCTATCAAACATTAATTGACCTTAACTTACAGAATTACCAATTGAAACAATAGAAAAGTTTTCAAGCCTGATCTGTCAAATTTTAACTTATAGTAAAAATTATATACCACAAGGTGTATACTGTCACAATAAACGGTTCTGGTCACACATTCAATACAATGAACCTATTTTTCATTTTTTTCAATTAAGGTATGCATGATAGAAGCAAAGGTGTACCAAAGGGGTAATCAGTATCATAAAACCGTGAAGACAAAGACAAAACCGGCAGACAAAAAATCATCACAACAAAACAAACCACATAACAACATAAAACACACACACACACATAACAACAAAACCGCATTCAGCAACGCGAACTCAAGTCGAAACGAGAGTGAACTCAGGTCCTCCGGAAGAGTAAGCAGTTCCTGCTTGCTATAGCACACCCGTCACGTTGCCAAAGATCGATTAAGTGTTGGTCAAATCCGGAAAGGATGACATTACAAAACTCTATGTCAAACCAACATCTGTGCTCATCTGAGAGATAGAAATTCCGTATTTGCATACAAGCACATGATGTCGTCCGTAAAATTTCTTGAGTGATGACAACAACCTTGGAGCAACGTACCCCTGTGTTAACAATTTGCTTGTCAGCCGTGTAGCTCTATCAAGGAAGTCGTTGTACTCCCCACATGCTCTGGAATAACGAATCAATTGTGATACGTAAACTCCATATGCTGGAGCGGACGGAATGTTGCTACACAGAAAGGGAAAGTTAACTATTGGAAAGTTGAAGTCATGACGCTTGTCATAGAGCTTTGTACAAAGCCTTCCTTGTGTGTCAATTTCGAGAAATAGATCCAAATATGAGGCAGACCTCCTAGAATCTGTAGTGTCCTTTACCTCAAGTTCCTTCGGATATATGAGATGTAAATAGTCACCAAATCGAGGATTGTTTAGTGAAAGGACATCATCAATATAACGAAATGTGAGATTGAAGGATAAAGCAAGTTTGCGGTCCCTTTTGTCTAGAAGTGATTGTAAAAAGTCTGCTTCATATGAATGAAGAAACAAATCGGCATTTGAATGGTATCATAGTTACTTGAACTGTGCCATGCTTAAGTTCCACACATTCAATGTACAATATATTACAGCAATCTATCTTTATTTCAGAAACAAAAATATGTGAGCATTTTATTTCCTTGTATTGCACAATTGTTCATATCAGGCTCCTTCTCATTCCTTTTAGCAATGCGTAAATTTTATTTTAAACTTTCTTTTTGTTGAGTAAAAATAGTTTTAAAATAAATCAAGAGGAGCCCGAATCGCTCAACTGACTTAAATGACCCTTTTACATTCAAAGGGCCATAACTTCAATATAAGGGGTAATCTAACAACACCAATTAACTTAATGCATCAAAGTGTATAGTTCAATTAACTGAACATTTAAGCAATCAAAAGCTTTTTATTATTTTCTAGTTTTTCCAGCTATAAGGCATCAACAGATTTTGATGTGCTTAACAAAATGCAATTTAATTTTCCCAAATATCTTGAATAGTTTTCAAGATATTGAAGTTAAAAGGTGCAACTTTTTGAAAAAAAAATCCGGAAAAAGGGCAATAACTCCTACATGGGTTGGGTCTTCTTCAAAATTTCAGGGCAGGTAGATCATGAGCTGCTGATCACTTTTGTCCTGCAAGAATTTTGATATTTGTTACCTTTTTTGAGCTATTTGCAAAAAAATACAATTTACCCCTATGTTCTATGTTTAGCCATGGTGGCCATGTTTTTTTTCGAATCTAAATTCCCAACGATAGTTTTGAAGCACATATGCATATAAACAACTGTACACAGTTTGGTTGCAACTGGACTAATGGTGTTAGATGAGTAACTGTTTCAATGTGATGGGGAAATGCTGTGAAAATGGTAATTTTTTACATTCTATGGGGAATAGCTCCTTAAAGGAAAGGTTATACAACTTTGACCCTATTACAGATTTTGTAGATCTTGATGTGCTTAACAACATGCAATTGAAATTTCTCAAATATCTTTTAATAGTTTTCAAGATATTTAGGTTAAAAAGTGTGATTTAAAAAAAAATCAGGAAAAAAGGTCGAAAACTCCCACATGGGTTGTTGGATCTTCTTCAAAATTTCAGGGCAGGTAGATCTTGAGGTGCTGATCACTTTAATCCACGCCCAGAATTTTGATATCTGTGACAGTTTTTGAGTTATTTGCAAAAAACTACAAAATACCCCTATGTTCTATTTTTAGCCATGGCGGTTATGTTTTTTGTCGAATCAAAAATCCAAACTGTAATGTTGAAGCACATATGCCAATAAACAATTGTACCAATTTAAGTTGCAATTGGACTTATGGTGTCAAAGGAGTTAACATTTGAAAAAGTTTACGGACGACTGAGGGCAAGTGATGGCAATAGATCACATGACCCTTCGGGTCAGGTGAGCTAAAAACAAAACCACTTGTGTTAGGTCTGCAATGATCTTCAATAAATCATGAAAAATAATTTGATTTTTTTTCTTGTTTATTTTTCTATAACTGATTGACTTGGGAGTAGAAGGTTGTGTCTGCATCGATGTATTTTCTAATTCAAGGTGCAATTACAAAAGTGTTTTAACCATTTGTATCTTTCAAATTTTATATTTGTGATTAAGTTTTTTACAACTTTACTATAAAATAACAAATACAAAATTTAAAAGATACTGATAAGGTTTAAAAGTTGTCCCAAATTTGCAGAATTGATTTTTTTCAATCTTAAAAACAACAACAACAACAACACAATATATTTGCTACAGTTTTATTACTAAATTAAATACTGCTTTGCTTTCAAATACATGATACATATATGACATTATTTTTATATAGCAAATGCAACTTATTATGACATGCAACATTTTTTCAAGATTTCAATAAAAATTTTGTTTAAATAAATATGCTTTTTTTAAATTTTGACAGCAGAACAATTAATAAAAGGTAATAGGGTGTTTCAGAAATGACTGATTTTGGGACCTAAAGTCACTTTTTCTATAATAAGGGCTATAATATTATATTATATAATGCAGGCTGACCTTGGCATAATAATTGCTAATTACCAGAAACTGTGTATTGAAGATCAAACCTAACTTAATACACACATAATAATAGTTTCCATGGACTTTCTAGACACAAATGCTTGCTATCACTATCTATCAATGTCATTATTGTGTTCTATACTGCACATAGTGCATAGATTACAGATAATAAAAGAACAATAGACTTATTGACATAGACAATATCTTAACGTCTAATGAATTTAATAAATTGAATTTTCTACAAAACATGAATTTAATAACTAAATAAAAATAAAATAATTATACACATTTAAGTTATTTTTCATTTTAGTTATCCCTATTCTGTCTTTAAATTAAACTTCTGTTTAAATAATATGGAGAACTGGGCCGGTGTTCTCGAAGCTATCTTAGGACTAAGACGTGTCTAAAGACCATCTAAAGACTCGCCATAGTCTTAAGTCGTGTTCTCGAAGCAGTCCTATTTTAAGCTCTTGTCTTATTTTAGGATAAAAACTAAGACACCAAATTTGATGTCTTTAGACCATCCAATCTCAAATTCTACATGTTTTATACACTATAACTGACTTTAATTTGTCCAGGTGTTCACCAAATGATATTTAATCATCGACTAACTTTTATTCAAGGCGTCATGCATGATTTTAAACTCTGAACTTATTTTTACATACTTCGATAACCCTCTATGTTGTTTTAATTATTTTAGGACAACGTGGTTATGATTTTCAGATAAAAAATGTATCTAATAAAATGTTGACTTTTATTTTAAATATTCAAATCATAGCCCTCTAGGTGTACATACAGAGGAATATATTCTTTTAAAAGTTAATTATATAATTTTGTTTCAATTAAAATTTATTTATTTTATATTGAGACGTCCTAATAAAAGACACGTCTAAGATAGTTTCGAGAAACAGATTAAGATGGTCTAAAGATGGTCCAAACTCTGTCTCAAAATTAGACTTTAGACGCGTCTTAGACAAATTTTAGGATACTTTCGAGAACACTGGCCCTGATTTCAAATAATCTGTCCTCCAATAATGGAAATTCAATCAGACTAATCTTTATTCAAATGTCTATAGTTTATAGACCATCAAAGTTACATTGTGATTGTTTTAATTCAACAATTGTCATTATTTTTTGTTCTCTTTTACTATTTATAATTCAGTTAATAGTCTTGGAAATATGACTAGGCATTTGAAATGTTGCTAATCGTCATAATTTGATACATTTTTTTTTTCAATTACTTGTGTTTTACATAGTTTAATTATCAACTTAGTCATCATTTAACTTTTGCTTGAAAAACTAATATAAGTAATACATATAAAGAATTGCTGATATTTTTTTATAGATATTGCAAAATAAGATACATGTATATAGAAAACTTTTAAAAAATATATATTTTTAATTTATACTGAATAAATTACTACTAAAATAAGGTGTATGTGAGTGATTACATTGAAAGCAAAACATGTGTAGAGTTCATTTTGATATACATATAAGAATATCATTTTGTAATTATACAAAAATAATAAAAACAAATATTTACACATATCACAACTTAAAATCAAACTTAACATAACAAAATTTTAAAATAAAACCAACAAAAAATCCTCATGATTGTAAAGTTTTTAATTTTCATCTTGCACCCTGTTTATAATATTATACCATGATACACAAAGAAAATTTTCTTCATATGAATTGCATACTGTGGTTTCAATATTATTCGTAGGGTATCAATTTTTGTGGTTTTTGTGGATGGCTTTGACCAAAGAAATTTCATACCCTTTGAAGTGGAACTTTAACATTAATCTGAATGCTGAAGACATAGAACCACAAATTTAAGAATCCACAAACTGATCCTTGTTCAATATTTAAACCACGAATAATGGTACCCACAAAAATTAATGAATCCACAGTGTTTGATTTTGGGGTTTTTGTTGAAAAAAAAAACTATTTCTGAAAGAGAAACTGCTTCTCCAATTCAATTTTTCAGAAAATGTTTAAAACTCCAACAAAAGTCACATAGAAATTTGATTAATGCCAGGTGCATAAATTTCTGTGGGCAATTCTTACCATGTGGATACCGTTATTATGAATAGGAGGAAAGGTTTTTAACCTTCTGATCTGTTATACATAGACAAATTGCTAATGTATAAAAGTTACATTTATTTTCAGAATGGTGATACCTTTTTCAATTGAATTTAAATGACACTAACAGGTTTGCCAATAAGATGTCTTAAAGAAGAAAGAGGTTTAATATTAGGTCAGTGAATTTATTGAGGCATGAAGCACCTGTTGTTAAGATAACTCATGAAGCTTTTCAATTACCCGGTAAGGTAGAAATTTAAAAGGATCTCAACTGTCCAATAGTTACTGATCAAAAATTCAGTTGGCTACATTTAAATTTCTACCTGACTTGATATTCTTTTCATGAGTTATACTAGCAACAGGTGCTTTATGGTTCACTAACTTCACTGACCTAATAGTAAACCTCTTTCTTCTCTTAAACCACCTAAATAACAAACATGTTGGTGTCATTTAAAGTCAATTGAAAAAGGAATCACTATTCTAAATTGTCAGAGTATAAATGCTTTTTTATGATATTGTAATGATAGTAACTCTTTATGTGTGAATAAAATAAGACTAGAAAATACCCAAAACACCAAAAAAACCTGCCTTGTTTTGCCATCAATGAACTATGAAACTAATGTGAGTAGTAAACATTTGTTGAATATGTTAATTTTAAAATTCCTTAATGTGTTTACAGAACATACTTCCTGAATGGGGACAAACAAACAAAAATATTGATTTTGACAATTAATGCCCTTCTGCTTTTAAATGCTGGACATAAACAAAATAAGCATACAGCAAAAATGCAATTAATTGAATATTTATGAGTATTGGTGAAAGAAATTTACAAGACTTATACATATAGTAACCAAACACAAATTACAGAAGAAATGAGGAAAAATATCACTAAGAACCTTAAACATTGCTTTGAAGAAGCAAAAACAAACGTATCAAATGGGAATCAAAAGCTTTAGTACGAAATATGCATATTTAAAAGAGAATTCAAATATCTATCAAAACTTTACAACCATGAGTAAATCATTAACTTTACAACAACAATCATCAAAACAAAACAAGTATTGGCACAAATATAATATACTTGCAATACATTCTGAATATAATATCATTGAAAAAAGGCTTAAGTAGGAAAAAGGTGTTTTTAGTTTCAGGAATTCTTTAAGCACTTTTTATGCATGTTATGAAATGTCATCTAACAATATAACAAAAGTTAACAAACAAAAATGTATATCTTCATTGTTATTATGTTTTAGACTTAAGGGAGTACAAGCTTTGTAATTAAAAGTTATTAAAAATAGATAATTTGAAAAGAATGGCTCAAAATAGCTAGACTTTATGAAAAAAGTTTTCAAAAACATGGAGCCATTTTTAAGATATAAATAAGCACCTAAAAATATGGCGGGAAAAAACTTCTCTACATTTTTCATAGGAATTACATATGTACATTGAAGATTCTTCTTCTGTTTTAATATGGGAATTATAATTAGAATTTGTTGAAATATTCAAAAGATGTTTATAAGGACCTTCTCTAACTAGTTCCGAACAAATATTAGAAAAACATGTTGGAACATTTTTAAGCATTTGAATGGATAAAAGCTGAGAATGCCAAAAATGTTAAATTTCTGAGGCTTATACTCCCTTAAACAAAATATCACAATTAAAAACACATTGCTTTATATAATATTTAAAATGCTTAAAGGTCTTACCAACATGTGCATGAATTTAGAAATTAATTTTAGGTCGAAATTCTTTTAAAAATCATATAAATAAATCAAAAGAGTAATTTTGAAAAGTTGCATTGTGAAGAGAAAATGTTAAAATGGAACAACAAACACAAGTTGGAACAGTATGCACTTAAAAGCAAAACATGTAATGATTCACAAATCAACCCTGTTAAGTATTGTATATTTTAGAATACATGCTCTCAACATAAAATGAATCATGCGGCAAATTCTCACACGACATATCCCTTTCATACACGCTGATAATTAAATGAGTATTTTGATATGCACTTGTTATTTACTGGTCCCATGATGCATCAGAATGTTTCTATGACAACAAAAGTCATGGAACATATTGTCAAAAATTCAAACATTCTGTGCATGAAAAATATTGTTCTAGAAGGCTCACATATATTTTATGCTAAGAATATAACATTATTAACTAACTAGACATAGAGCTATAACAAACAGACAAAATTGTATCTAATATAGTTTTACACTTGAAAAAAAAACTCCAAGACTGAATATGGGCCTAATTATGAGACACTGATCTGAAATGCACACTTGACCTATAAGATATACTTGATGTTTTAAATGCATGTATATACATGTATTTTCTTTTAAAAGCACAAGAAGAATTTCTGTATTTTTCAAGTTTTTATAAGAGGACACGCTGTTCTAATATTGTGTTAATAACAAAAATGTTGATAAGGTATTTAAAGTGAATAAGATTATACATTTTCTTGATACATTCTAAGTCTTAAACTTGTGAATGCACAGTATAACTGGAAATTCTTGCAATGTGAAAGTTTGCAAGTTGGAACAAAAATTCTGTTATTTTATTTTTGCTATTTTTTACAGATAAAAATACTTGATACTTTTTAAAATTTTGCAGTGGAGTGTCAACCATGAACTATCAATATAGTATTAAACCGTTGTTAAAAGCAACTGTCAAACTTAAATGTTTTAGCTTGTAATATTTAATATGAAATTAATATGGAAATCGAGTATTTTGTTATATCCTGTAATAAATAATTTTGATTTTGTGTGAACAAAAAATATAAAGTTTTGTATTGAACTAGACTAGAGTTTATTAAAAGCAGCCTGTGTTTATAAATGTATACATTTTCCAAATGGAAATATGTCTATATTATGTTGATAAAAGCTCCAACATATTAACATATTTTCTATACATTAACGTTTTATATTCATAGATTTTTTAAAAATAAAATAAGTTAGATAGTATTATATGAAGTCCTTTACACATCAATAGTTTTGTGAAAATTGGTCATACAAGTTTGGTGCTCAGAAAGAACCAAAAATTAAATATGTAGAAACTTTTGTAAATAACTCAACACAAGGGTTGAACTTAAACTGTTTTACACCTAATATTTGTTTGCTTGAACAAGAAGAACAACATGCACCAGACCTTATAAATTACATGTACATGACCAGCATACTACATGTATTTGGCCTATTTTCTACATGTATTTGACCTATATATTACATATCACAGAATTGAAGACTATAAGTCCCATGACTGTGAGAGACGTGACCAGTCCAGGGCCACGTCAACCTCAAAGTCATAGAAACAGACATCATTTGCTGAGTCCCGTCAATGTCGTTGGTTTGGTCGCCGTCGTGGTGTTGGAGGGGAAGTACTTGGAGAATTACTAAACAGAGACCTGAAACTGTACGAAAAAAGACATGATTATAAGATAGAATCACAATGCAAGGTGTTTGTCAACATGTATAATGAAACAGAGACCTAAAACTGTATAATAAAAATACAAAATTAATAACAGAAAATGTTAGTGTCATAACTAAACATACTCTGAACCTAAGTGAAAAGCAGTTTTTAAACATTTATAATTAAGAGCAAGTTTTAAAATAGAATGGCAGCCTTCCAAGGAAGACACATGTCGCCTGTGTCTTAAAACATTCGGTAAACAGGAAGTATCAATGTTTTGGGCATAAAATTGCTTTACACTTTATAGTACTATGGTATGAAGCTACATGCCAAATATAAAGAAGCTGCGGCATGTCGTTGCCAAGATAACTGCAATGAAAATTTGGCATATACATGGTTATACATGTAATACATAAAAACTTAAATATTCGGTAAACAGGAAGTAGTGATTTTTCGGGCATAAAATCGCTGCGACGGAAATTTTTGTGACGCCGCAGGACAATGACAACGCAAAGAGACGGATGGTACCAAAGTAACCCCTATATGTCACTTCTGCAACACATTGCAAATGTATGCGTGTCAATGCATATTTTTTATCATATAACAATATTTATCAAATGAAACCGAAAGGAAAACTCTTAAAAATGATAAAAAGATAACTTTAAATTCTTATCTACAAATATCAGATTTGCTTGCCTATCAATCAAACATGCAAACAATGGATCTGGTGGAAATACACTATACTTATACTGTTCATAATACGTGCAATTCACAATAGCAAATAAGGCAAAATATCAGCTAACACTCTTGACCCTTACAATTAAACATGTAGAACAAGGGTCTGGAAATTTTTTGAGCTGATTTCGGTCATTTTTGTCCGACTGTATAGAATATATATAAATATGAACGTTACAATTACCCCTCCCCCACCTTTTTTCTTTGACCTCCTTTGAAATCCACTTTTTAAATCCATAAAGGCAATGTGTGTTTGTGTATTACATTCCGGATGTTGAATTTTATATCCAGATCATTTTTTTATTTCAGGTAAACTCAGTAAAGGTTCTTTGTAGTTAAAAATTTCTAAAATGTTTTCATTATAAACAAAACACGTTTCATGTAAAAAGTGAAAGTGAAAGTGAGATGCCCGGATGTAGATAAATTGGGATCACTTGTTCTAAATCTGTTTACTAAATAAACATATCAAATGTTCAGAAAGCATGAGAAAAGTGACTTCTAAATATGAATTTAGTAACAATTATTGTTTGTATTAATACCAAAACAATCTGTACAGTGAATGAGTGTTTGCAAAATAATCATTTTCTCCACACATGCGTAATCAAACACCATCTAAATGTAAATAATATTTGGTGTGCACTGTGCACATGTTTTGATAAATACTGAATATAATGAGAAATTATTTCTAAATAAACAAAACTGGCTTCTCAGGACTGATTTGATAATGAGAGTTGACTCATTTGATTTTAACCATAGGTAAATACAGTGGCCATGGTCAGACAGGTGTGACCAATTATCTAATTAGCTTAACCCCACGGCTATTCTCACCTGTTTGACACCTGCTGGAGGTGTTAATTATGAGATTAATGATCACAAGACCGGATGCTCAGGAAGATAATTAAACAATTATATGACCGATAAGCAAAAAATGCTGACATTAAAATTTTAAAATGTCCGATTGGGAGAATTTTCATTCGGTCATTTAGGACAAAATTTCGGTCATGTCCGGCAAATATGACCGTTTCCAAATCCTTGATGTAGAAAATGATTTTCTGTGTGCATTTTGATCAAGATTCTGTTAAAGTTTATACTTGTACAAAACAATGTCCTTCTGGAGAGCTGAATATTTATGTTCAATTTTTTTCTTCTTTCTTAGTAATGGTTTTCAAGAAGCAGTTTATGCAAAAAATACTTTGATATTGGTAAAGCAAAAATATAACTGGCAGACTCTGGAGAGCTGCATATTTACATTCAATTTGAATTATTTGATGTTTTGTCCGTTTGATTTTTTTCGAAGAAGGTCATGCAAAAGAAAAACAATTTATTGATAAAATATAAATAAAATTGCAAAATGAAAAATCAAATGCTTATTTCTTAAAAACCAAGTCATTTAAAAAAAAGAGTTTGAACAAAGGCTTTCTCATTGAAAAAAAAAGATTTTTTTTTCAGAAAGCAAAAAATATAACATAAAATGATGCATTTATCATTGACAATATCATCTACTGAACAAAAGAAACACAACACATAACATACTGTCTAAAATTCCAAATCAGGGAGATTAAATTTTTCCACCAGTCCAGTGAAGCTAATAAAAGCAATTCATTTCATCTAAATAGCCATTCAACAATACATATCTACTCTCAAAATGCTCAAATATACATGTGCAAGTATCTACTGACATGAAGTCATTTATTCTTTATAGTAAAAATTGTTACAATATCTGCTAGCTTTTACAAATGTCGGTCAGGCTTAACAAAATTTACTACAAAGAGCTTTGTTCTTTCGATTTTGCTAAAAAAATTTACTAAATATATTGTTTGTTGTTTGCCTTTTCATTTATGAAGAAAATTCTGATTTATAAAAAACAATCAATAGACATGATAGATCTATGTCTCTTGTTAAAAAAATATCAATAGAATAAGTTAATTAATTTTGCATACAGAAGATTTAAAGAATCTGTCACAATTTGATAACATTAAAAATTTTAATTGTTTTCACTCTTTTTAGAATATCATATATCAGTGCTGGGACACATGGAACCGGGTGGAACACACAAAACCAGGTGAGCGTTGTTTGTCAGCTGACCATTTCTTATGCTTTAAATAATTGGTCAACATTGAATATTTGGACAAAAAGGACTGTGTGAAGAACACATATTAGAACGAGTGTTTAATAACACCAGCAGTCTCTAGTGTCCAAAATTTAAAATTGACCAATGAACATAACAGAAATTGTCAGCTGACCAACAACTTTTACCTAGTCTTGTGTGTTCCAGCCAGGTTCTGTGTGTCGGAATACCCAGCGGGATATCCATTCATACAAAAAAAAAATGACAATTTTTTACTTACAATTTTCGTATACCCGATTCTTTCTTCCCTGGATGGAGTTTATCGTATGGTTCCCTATTAATTGGTCCGTAAACAGGGGCATCTTCACCCATGTAGGAATTACTAAAAGTACAGAATATCATTAAACATGTTAGATGTAATCCTCTCCTTGAGAATTTATAATTAATAATATTTAAAATATAATTTAGAATTTAATAGGGTTGCCACTATTATGTTGTTGCAAAATTCAAGGGTTTTCCAGGACTTTTCAAGGGTATTTAAGTCATATCAAGGATAAAAATAGTCGAAAAAAATTCAGTCCCCCGATGAAATTTTCAGTGAAACAGTTCAATCATGAACCTTTGGTTGTGAAACTCTAATATTCCAGAGTTTTTCAAGGATATTTTCATTTTTTTTTTCAAAATTCAAGGTCTTTTACAGGACCTTGAACTGATAAATGAAATTCAAGGGTTTTTCCAGGTTTCAAGGATGTGTGGCAACCCTGTAATAATAATCAATTATACATGTATATGTGTATTATATGGTCAGTTTTGAGAACCAGGTTTTTCTTCCTTGTGGACATCCTCAGTCCCTTGTTTAAATTCTATGGGTTGAGTAGGTCTTTGTCTAGACAGCCTTCAAATTATTTTGATTTATTTGCTGTGATGAAAAGTTACTCTTTAAATATGCATATACAACAGAACCAAATTTACAGTTTTATTGACATGTACCTTGGAACTGTAAAGGGGATTATTTTTATCAGGGCAAATTTTTATGGTTTTGTGTTACAAGGTACATGTATGTGAAAAAAATTTAAGTGTTTTATTTTCACGATTTGTGAATGTGTTTATACATGGTTTGTGAAGATGTATATTTTGGTGATTACCTTGGACCTGCCAAAATTACATGACTTACTTAGAAAGAGTATCTTCATCCTCCCCACCCGAGGAGAGATCTTTCATAGCCTGATCTGTAGGTCTGAAGAAAATGAAAATACATTTCAGAAAAGATACAACAATTACAATGGAGTGTAGAATTAAATTATTGACTGTATATATACATGAAAACAATGTGTGTGTGTTAGGGTTTAAATCTTTTTGATGCACATTGGCAATATAGGGCTGTCAGTTTTAATGGTGGAGGAAACCAGAGTACCAACAGGAAACCAAAAACCTTCATGAAAATGGAACATGTACATGTGATGTAAAATATTTGAAATAAACATTTTTTTCAGTAGTTTTAAACATAAATCAGCAACTGCTGTCTGTTATTTTTATGCTGTTGACCTTTAATAAGTTACCAGAAAATATTTAACTCTTTATTGCTTCTGATATATGATGAGAAAAAATATCATCTAAACACTAATTAAATCTCTATGAAAAGATTAAAATGCTCCTAATAATGTGAGGTAGCTTTCCAAAAATTGCATAGTAAGCATAATGACATTTGTAGTTGTTATTGA
Organism: Arcuatula senhousia; assembly: GCA_963971305.1. NCBI lineage: Eukaryota > Metazoa > Mollusca > Bivalvia > Mytilida > Mytilidae > Arcuatula > Arcuatula senhousia. The sequence continues at coordinate 37,714,049 of OZ020308.1, forward strand.
TATCCAATTCATAGCATTTTGAATTTTTGAATTGTAAAACATGCATGTACATTCTAAAACAAAGTTTACAAACCCTTCTGCTATTTAATTGTCAATGTTATCATACCATCATACATCATCATGTGCTGGTAGACAAATACCAGATTATTATCTCGTAAGTTGAGCACAGATGGGGGTTGTCATCCAAGACTAGATTTGACCCCACTAAATCGATTGCTGGCAATATGACAGGTGTGCTATAGCAAGGATGATGCTTACACTTCCAGAGAACCTGAATTTACCTTTCTGATTTTGGCTTGCTTGTATTGGGGTGTGTGTTTTTTGCTTTTATATTCTTGTGTCAAGCAGTTTTATCCTTGCCATTTCAGATTTATGGCATTTGATTGCCCCATAGGCACACCTTTGCTTCTTTTATAAGTCACTTACTTTGGTTTATAATCAGCTAATTCTTCTTCTAAAGCTATAAGTTTGGTTTTTAATTCATTTCTTTCCATTAAAACTGTCCTTAATTCATTCAATGTAAACCTAGGTCTGTTGGGATCTTTTAAGTCTATGACCATTTTCCCCACCATGCCTAATTTCTGTTGCAATTGTTCTAAGTTTTCGTCACTATTGGAATCATTTGGTACAAAATTTTCTGCCGAATTATCCAAGATATCTTGGTGTAAATTTTTCTCCTTTGAATCACTGTTGTTTTGATGTGAATCTTCATCTACCTCCTGCAAGAAATCATTCAAAAATTTGTTTTTATATTTATCAATATAATTTTGTTTTCATCATATGCATTTATTACATTAACATGTCATGCATGGAAGTGTGTTACTTAACCTTTTGTTAAAAACTGTTCATGAACATGTTTATTGTTTCAGTGGTTTCAGAGGGGATTTTTAAAATTGTTAATTGACCACAGAAAGAAACAGCATACACTGCCCTGGTAGCTAAAAAGGAACTGCAAAATTTTACAAACATACCAAAACGTAGTATCTCTATGTGATCAAAATTTTACATTTTCTGATTCAAAATGAGTTCAGGATGTTTAATTATTGAGGAAACGGCTAAAAACATGAAATTGAACTTGATATAGTTTATAAATTATGTAATTTTTGCAAATATATAATAATTATTGACGCAAAATTTACAAAAATAAAGCATTTCTGAAATTTTACTTCTGTTGCAATGCTACATACCACTTCTTTCAAAGGGTTGGACTTTTCCTGAGTTGGAGTTGCATTCTCTCCATCTTGTGAGTCTTGGTCTTTCATTATCTCCTGAATCTGTCTTATCTCATGCTCCTTTTCCACGAGTTGAGCTTCTAACTCAGATTTTTCCTCGAGTAAAGTTCGTGATTGTTTTTTCTGAGTTTGATTCTTTTTACGTAACTCTGTATTGACTTTAACTACTTGCTCAAGTTGGGTCTGAAGCTAACAATTATATAATAAGAAATAAAATAGCTATCAATTTTTGTTTTTAGTTTTTATTTGGTCTTCAAATTCACTTTGTAATAGTTCATAGTGAAGAAACTTACCATCATGTAATGAACTTTAAAAAAAAAAAAAAAATTGTGTCTAAAAACAATGATTTTATGAGGTATGTTGCTATTCAATAACTTCACATATGTTACATCTGTTGTGAGTAGATTGAGGGGTTAAGCATAGTTGGAAAAAACAGATCACCCAGAAACGTAGTATTGGGTAGGACCATTTATGTGTGTGTTGGTGTTAAACGCTCTTTATCAACACACGTGGGCCATGTAGGGTGATCAGTTTTAATGATGGAGGAAACCGGAGTACTTGGAGGAAACCACAAACCTTGGGTAGGTACATGTAACTAACAAACCTAATCAGATACAGTTGGGAAAGTTTCTTTTTTTTTGTTAGTCACAAACCAGACTCGAACACCAGCTGAGAGGTGCTCAACTAATGATCAATAGTGTGGTTCTTAAACCAGCACCTTAGACAACTCGGCCACTCAGGTCCTTAGGACCAATCTGGACCATTATAATAATTTCAAAATTTGTGAAGCCATACATTTAAGGAATTGAAAATTTGTCATGTTTGTGTTCAAGGCAACCTACTTTTTGGGATAAAATTCAAACACAATTACAAATTTACAGATTAGGCAGTACAAGTATATCATCTCATTAAATCTGGATCATACTTACTGCTTCACAATCTACAACCCTTTGACTTATTTCCCTTTTCTGTTTTCGTAGTTCTTCTCTTTGTCTATCTACCGTTTCTTTTAATTTAACAAGAACTTCTATTTCTTTTTCTTCTGTCTCTGAAAAGCATATAAAGTTCCAAATAAAATACATGTACTTTTAAAGCAGAAATGTTTATATGAGATTTTATTCCATTTATTTTGTAGATGACAGTAATCTATGAAAATAAATCCCCATGAATCTAATGTTAAATATTTTTAGTTGAAGAAAGTATTAATTCCCCGAGGTTAACCCACTGCGGCATCAACAATTTTGCGTTGGAGAACACATCAAAGCTTTAAACTATCGGTTTAAATTTCAAAATTGTCTAAACCCTAAGGTTCTTCTACCCCAGACATAGGTTGATCATCTTAGTTATAATTTGGTAACCAAATTTTAGTTCCACAGTTCAGTATTTTTGGTTTAATTGTTCTATGCTCTTCATAATTATATAGTGTTTTGCTTTTTCAATATTTTTGGTAGAGCGCCTCTCATGAGTCTTGAATAGATGACAGTTAAATTGATTATGTACTTGAGCACAATAACTCTTCTCCCCAAAATGAAGAGAGCAAGTCTGAGCAACTATCATGACCAAAAAAAAAAACATAACAAAAATCACTCTACCAGCAACCACTAACTACTGTTGAAAGCTACTTCCAGTTTTCAATTGAATTACTTTTTAATATCTAGATTCTGTGTTATGTATATTCATTCCATATTAAACTTATACATACACATGTATTATCATAATTTTAATATTCTAAGTAGTGTTCTAGGATTCCCGGGGTAGGTGAAATTTAACCCAGGGTAAGTGGACTTTGACAGTTATTTGCATTGATTTCTATTGTGGGTAAGTGAATTTTTGGCAATTTTACTTCTGGGTAAGTGAGATTTAAAAAAAATCCTAGAACACTGTTAATGGACCAGGGAACTTTCTCTAATAAATAAGTACTATATACATGATATACGTAATATACGCATTATGACATATTACATTTTGGAAGTCTATCATACAACTTCATTACAGTTACATACGTTTAGTGAAAGCAGCCACCTCTTCTTTGACTGCTATTTTCTGACTTTGTAAATGTTCTCTAAGTTTTCGGTTTTCAAGTTCCAGTTTATTTAAGTTGAGATTTAGGTCCCTTGTTTCTCTGTGCCAATTTTCTTCAATCTGCTCTAATTCCTGAAAAAAAATGATTTCATCTTTAATACAATTATTTCTTTTTGAAAACACAAAGTAACCCTAATTAACATACATATTCATAAAAGTTTTTAAAATCCTTAAAACTTTATCTATATGACAGCATTTATACTGACATTTATGAAAATACATGTAGTACTTAGTAGACCTTTTATTCAGAATTCTAGTGCTTTGCTTTTTTTCCCTAAAATTATCTCATTTCTACTGTGCTTTATGCATGTACTGTTTCATGTTTGCTTTATTGTTGCTAAAGCTTGTTAGTTTTACTTGCATGATATGTATGCTTTAATTTTTATTGTCATGTGTTTAAGTCTTCTTATTAGAGCTTATGTTTTTTGTGTTTATTTTTTTTTTCAAGAATGAACAAACTTGATTTGATGAACAATCTTAGCATCAATATTTTAGTTTTTTTTAACAATTGTTTACCACTAACATGACTAAAAGGCATAAAATGAAAGGTAGGGCACTTTTACTTCATAGAAATAAATTTAACAGATACATGTTTAACTCCCTCCATCTTAGTTTTTTTCCTTAGCTATATTTATTTGGATTTTGTTTGGTTGTTTGTATTTTAAACATCTTTTTAAAAGGTGGATTTCCTATTTTTGGGTTTTAGTGCTGCTGATGAGGAATAATATTCCTAAATGGCCATACAGCTCATAAAAATAATTACAGTGATAATAACATGAACATGATGAAGTTGATACAACAAACTATTTTTTTATTATTATGTTCAAAAAAAATTTTCAATCATGAATTAACATGTTGACATTAATTTTTGATGAATCTACATTTACATATTGTTGTAAATCAGACATGGACTTAAAATAACATAGAGGAAGATTATCAGTTTATCATTTACAAAAAAAAATGTACATGATTAATGCTTATAACTATAAATTTTATTAAAACAACGATTTACTTTGACTGGCCTAATCATAGGTCAATATTACATCATTAACACATTAAATCAATTAACACTATGGAAGGTGTCCTGTCTCTTAAGAATATAATCACTTTAGCTCTAATGTTATTCAATTGTCAACATAATAATGATCAATACATAGCATGAATTATAGATCCATATTTTCCTAATTAACAATTAGCTCTCAAATTCATAAATGCAAGTACATGTGGTACAAATGTAACTTATTGTACTTTATTTTTTTTGTATTTTCTACAACATGCATTTGATGTTAACATGACTTGAAAATGGTTATGACATCTTTTTATTAGATCTTACATTTCTTATACACCATGTACATTTGTATTTGGTGTTGACTCAATACAAAATTATTTCCTTATTTATATGTTTCTAAGGTCAACATCAAGTCGAGCCCAGATGGATTTTTTCGGGGGATCAATCATTTTATATTTGCCAGAATCAGGGCTAAGTAAATCTACAATAGACGATAAAGAGATGTGGAATAAGTGTCATAATGAATGCCGGGGTCATCAGGCTACAATGTAGAAAAATCTTTCCCAAAACCATAGTGGGCAAATGTGTGTGGAGAGAGCCACTCTTCATGCACACCTATGATCCCTTTGTTGACTTCCAAGTAGTGCACCACATGGGCTAAATTCTCCCCCTACCCACCTCTCCCCTTTTCAAATGGTCTTCAAAATTTACAGTTCCTTTGTTTCCCACCCCACCCCCCATTTTTCTCTCTCAGTGTATGTAGGTCCAACCAGGAATCATCATTGTATTTTCAACAGATAAGGGTATATTGTGTGAAATTGGGTAAGGGTTGGCTACATATATACATTTATGTACATGTATATCCCACACAGGTAAGTGTTCCAACTGATACATGTACATGTATGACCTTAATTCAGGTAAGGTTTCTTCATTGTCAGTCACAATAAGTAAGGGTTCCAGATTGTGCAAAAATTTTGGGGAAGGGTTTCGTCACTTTTTGTGTACATTGGCCTATGGTGCGTTCATTGGCCTGTCTTGTGAGTTGGTTGATTTTCCATCTTGTTTGTCATGTTTGTGGTCGCACATTGGCCCTTTTTTGCATGACATGCATGGGTCTGTTTAATGGGTGGATCTAAACAATTCAATTTGTTGTTTCATTTAGTTCTTGTCCTGATTATAACTGAAATTTTTGACTGGACATAAACCAAACAACAAACAAACTATATAGCAGAAATCCTTGTTCAGATAACTGTATTCTTTTCTTACTTTCTGCATCCACAATATTTTTTTCTTCTAAAATCATTTTACAAAATTTTTTTTTTTTGTGGAATGAAAAAATCATTCTCAATTATTTTTTTTCAGGAAAAACCAAGGCCCCCCTTCATGCCCTTCAAGTTAAATGGTTGGTCCCTTATGGGCTTATTTTTTTTGCACCCAGCATGAAAATCCATTAACAATAAAACCTCAACAGATTAATTTCATTTTTTTCATTTATGAATACCATTATACGCTGCCGAAGGGAGAGATACAGTGTAATGGAAGAAATGTGAATATTTTAGTTGCATTATGGGCTGAATTTTCCTTCAACGTCTGGCATGGCACACATGTTTTCCCGAACTTTCAGCCTCTTTTAAACGCTTTTTGCTTTGCAATTTTTTAACATCATCAAGCGCGCATGTGACCCACATGAAAAGCTAGTTTGTATTTATTTTCGAATATATTTTGTTTGAATTCATGTCGCATCATATTTTTTTCTCAAATCACTTTTGCCTTCACAATTAATACACTCCCGAAGGAAAGGATAATGGCAGAAATGTCAATATATTTTAATTGTACTTGTATGGGCTGAATTTTTCTTTAACGTCCGATATAGCACGCTTGTTTTCCCTAACTTTCAGCGTCATTTAAACCCTTTTTGCTTAGCAAATTTCAAACGTCATCAAGCGGACATGTGACCCACAAGAAAAGCAAGTTTGTTTTTATTTTCAAATAAATTTCATGTATTTTATTTGAATTCATATCGCATTTTAAACATTTTCAAAAATTATTTTTGCTTGTAAAACAATTTTAAATATATTTAATCTTCGTGATTTTCACAGGTTAAAAACCTGCCTCATATTAAATTTAGAATACTTTCAATATTAACGGGAGCGTCACAGGTTGAAAACCTACCTCATACGCTCCTAAAGGGAGCGATAATGGTAGAAATGTCAATATTTAATTAACGTGAGGAATTGGACTTAAAAATTTTACTAATATTTTCTATAAAAACTACTCTTTAGATTTTCTATTTCCAATTTCCTAACATGAAACTAACGTGAGATAGTATTTCTAACATAATGTCTCACATTCTAACAAAACCTAACCTGAAGCATCATATGAGAAGCATGTTAGAAATATCCTCCACATGTGGACTACCTCACATTAGACAACTTATTTGCATACAAATCTAACATGTTTCATATATGAACCTTATATGAAACACATGAGGTTATGTTAATATTTTCTGTACGGGTTTACATTGTAAGTTGTTCTATTGGCTGAATTTTTCTTCAACGTCCGGTATAGCACGCTTGTTTTCCCTGTACTTTCCGTGACTTTTTATCGCTTTTTGCTTTGCAAATTTGGGATGTCATCAAGTGCACATGTGACCCACAAAAAAAGATAGTTTGTTTTGTATTTTCGAATATTTTTTTATTTGAGTTCATATCGCATTATAAATGTAAACATTTTCAAAAATCATTTTTGCTTGTAAAACTATTTTAGATACATTTTAACTTAGGGATCGTCACAGGTTAAAACCTGCCTCATATTATTAAAATAGAAGTACAAACAATGTTTGTGTTAAAATAAGCAGCAATCTTAATCAATGATTGATTTAAAACATAATGATTATGAATAAATAATCAATAACCTCTTCATATTTCATTCTCTCATGTGCTTTCTCATTCTTTTCCGCTTCAAGCTTTTCAATGGTAGCTTTTAATTCTGTGATTTCAGTATTTTCACGTTCATATCTTCCAGCTAATGTTTCTAGATTTTCTAAAGCTCTGATTACTTTTGGCATTAATTCAGTCACTGATTCGACACCAAATGTTTCTATCATTTTTTCGAATTCTTTTCCGATGGACGCCGCCTGATCGTAGACGTCAACGACGGAGATGACATCTTCAGAGTCTTCTGCCATCACTTCTCTTTCTGAAATGAACATATCCATCGTAAAAGGTTAAAATAAATCATGTTTTTCCAAATATACTTTGACCATCTTCCTTATCGAGCACCTGACCATCCCAGTTAATGCTTGTGGTGTCTATGCTAATTATAGCTTTTTAAAACGCCCCCGTGACTTAGCACCAAATGATAAACATTGGTGCGGGATAGCAAAATAAAAGTTTTAGAAACTTTTTTTATCATAAAAATACTTTTTTTATCATTTATATATTTTTTGAGTTATAGCAAATACTGCAAGGAACCTGGAAATCACTTTATTATCATTATTATTCAACAAAATTAAATTATCAAAAACCGAAAATCTATACTCTATTGAAGCACGAGAACGTACTTTTCGTTTCTTTTTCCTTCGCGACCAATATATGTTACAGGGAAATTTGGAATCCAGGGCGATTCCGAATCGTCATAGGGCATGATGGAATTCCACAAGTGGAATCCCAACTTACACTGTATTTTGTGTAGTGCAATTTGGAATTCCACTTTCCCCTAGGAGAACTCTGGATATCACGGATCATGGCTCGGGCAGTTCTTAATCGTCCTAAAATTTTAGGGTAATTTGGAATCGCTTTTTTTGCGAATTTTTTATGAATCTATATTGAAAAAAAGAAGAAGAAACATTTAACTTAATTGAAAAAATATAGAATACACATTTAAATACTAAAAAAATATTAGTGTTGTAAACTCTTATATTTTTATTGACCTCTTACAGTAAAAAACCTCTAAACTTTTTAACTATTTACAACATTTAGTTGAATACTTTAGTCCCGCCTTTCAACAAAAGCCATGTTATGTTGTGCATTTAGAGTTGCAGTTACAAAGTGAACTTAAATATTGGTTTTTGTCACATACATTTTTGTTTTTCTGACATACTTGGATATATGCAATATAATTGGCAAGCTTTCTGGATAAGTTGAGTTTAATCCAGGGAAACAAATAGTCGATCCTCACTATTTGAATCATCATCTGTGTCATAGTTTTTTTAGTATTATGTCTTTCGAAAAAAGTATAAACATTGATTTCAAATCATTGATAATTTTTATTTCAAGAATTTTACAAGGTAACACTTTAGAATCATGCAGTGTTTGTTCTATCTACTTTATGAATTTTAATCCCAAACAATATCGCCGACGATATAGCCCTTACGGATTGTCGACGGTGCGGTTAAATGGGGTCGTATTCTTCTCCATTAAGCTTTCCTTAAGTAGTTAATAAACGTTTTCTTTAATTGCTCAAAACTTAAACTTGGTTCCAGCTTCGGCTTTAGAACCCTTGTCAGCATCAGATTGAAAATATTTGTCTACGTTTCATGCGCTTAGCAGATATTTATCCCTTTGGAACTTTGCTGGAAGTTCACTCTCATACTCCTCCATTTTTTCATAAAATTTTGTCTGTAATCATCCATTTTGTTTACTTCTTGTATACTATGACTTGCAATTGCAATCAATGTGATGAGTACTTTTTATCGTGATCAAATATCAAAGAAAGATCACTCTTTTTGCCATTTTCTTTTCAAAAATTATTGAAGGTATTTTTTTATTCTATTCTATCTATTATTTATGTATTTATTATACATTTGTTTATTCTGTTTATTAAATTACTTATTTATTGAAATTACCAAAAAAGAAATCAAAAAGGTTTAGGACGATTTGGAATCGCCATAGGACGATCCGGGATATTCCCAGGAGAAAGTGAAATTCCATATCGCACTAGAAAAAAATCAGTGTAAGTTGGAATTCCATTTTCCCCTAGGACGATGTGGAATTCCAAGATGCCCTAGGAAGATTCGGAATCTCCCTTGATTCCAAGATGCCTTGTAATATAAACATATAGTTTGAAAAAAGTCCAGTTTAGAATAAGCACGTTTAAAATATGTCTGTGCTTCTTTAAAGTCCCAACGCCGAGCCATCTCTTATGAAATAAAGGTAAAAACAAAACTACCGAACTTAGAGGACCAATCTCAATGACCTAGAGAAAAGACAACACATGAAAAATACACAGGAATTAGTTATAGATCGCAATGGACATTTGTTCTGACTTGGTACAGGCATTTCAAATGGAAAGGTGGGTTAACCCAGGTTTTATGGCACGCCAAACCCCCTCTTCCATTGCAATCTTATGGACCGGTAGTAACACACAACGCAACACGGTAATTATATATACAGTTCTGGAATAAAAGAGTTTGCAAGTGAATATGCAATCACATTGTTTATTTCTTTAACATTTCAATTAGTAGAGATTTAATTAAGTGCCATTCGATTGGAAACAAGCAAATGTCACCCCTGTCTTTAAAAGGGTGACAAATACCTCCAAAGCAAATAACACCCTGTTTCCCTCATCTGAATCTTTTGCAAGGTTCTCATCCGTGTAGATTGTCAACATTATATGTAGCTTTGCGCAACCTTATCAATAGGGGGAAGGTTGGATCCAAAAAACTAGTTTAAACCCGCCACATTTTATATGTGCCTGTCCTAAGCCAGGAAACTTTGCCAAAGCCTTTGTTTGTCCTTGTCATTCTATGTTTACTGTTTTATGTCAAGAATTGAGTCTTTCGTTGATGATTTAGGGATTGGTTTTGATACTTTTGTATTGTATTATAAGTCTTGGGCCAATGCAAGACGGTAAGCAGTAACCTATGGTCATGTTGAAGACTGCTTGCTGTTTTCCGTTGTGATTTTTTGAATTGCTGTTTGTTTATGTTTGTTGTGTCGCGTACACTTATTCCACATCTCAATATCGTATATGGTTTCAGGACCAAGTGTAGTTGTGTAAATTATAGCAAATTACACTTACTCCGCATGAGCTAACCAACAACCTACCTCCACTTATGCATCATGCAGACAGACCTCGATCATTATCGTTGATTTTTTTCAAGGTGTTTAATAAGGCGCCCCACTTAATCCATCTTATTGAGAGGATACTTATAGGCCTTGGCCTGCTATCCAATCCTTTTCTTATTGAATAAAATATGTTTAAATCACTTAATCCATTTTAATGTGGAGGATCTGAACCCGCACCAATGTTTATCATTTGGTGCTAAGTCACGGGGACGTTTTAAAAAGCTATAATGAGCATAGACACCACAAGCATTAAGCGACTTAAAAATTCTTTGCAAGCCGCAAGACGACTATGGAATTAGATCCTTCACATTGAAATGGATAGAGTCTTTTCTCCATAACAGAATGCAGCAAGTAGTTCTTGATTGGGAAAACCTCTATATAGTAAACTGCCTGAAGTCAGTGGGGTACCCTATGGCTCAGTCCTGGAACCCCCACTTTTATTCTTAGTATTCATGATTTTAACGATCTTTCTGCATCTGTTTCACACAAAAAAAAACCACTTACTTGCAGATGACTACAACCTTATCAGGCCCATTAAGCAACACACAGACTGTATAACTCTCCAGCAAAAACTGCACTCTCTAGCAATACGGGAAAATCAATCAACGGGGGGTGCAGATGAAGAGACACAGACATACCCTTAGTAAGATCTAATCTCGAGTTCTGCTCTACAGTTTGGTCATCTCAGTGCACGTGAAAAAAAACAAACAAAAAGAACAAGTTGAAAAAGTACAACGTATAAATCTGACTGTTAGTCTTGTTCATTGCTGATTTTTTTGTTCGTTGTATAATTGTCATATTAGCATAAGTTCATTAATGGTAAACATATATACCCGGCATAAAAACTTAATCATGGTCATTAGCGAAATAACTAGATCTGTTGCTGGCCGTCAATCTGACACCAGATCTACAACAACCTTTGGGTGTTCATCATGTTCTTACCACTTTGTTTACGCTGCAAATCACGAAACTAAAAGACCTACATGACCTAGGGATAGAATAAGGAGGTACAGATGCATTTCCCCCTTCTTACAGACTTTCCAGCATCATATGTGACGTGAACCGCTTCAGTCTGTTTAAACCTGTAAAAACTGCATGAACCGCTTCATACTGAGGATAGAAAATTTCTTCATATTCCATTTAACAATAAGGGAATAGACGCTATTAACATCAACAACATTTTAAATCGAGACAAAGTTCAATCTCAGATTCCTCCATATTCTAAGAATCAATCAACACCAATTGTTTCCTACCGCTATACAAACATGACAGAGATCATAAGCAGTAAAATTGTCAACTACAAAAAGGCATTGAATGGCTTAAACATTGAAGACTACCTAAAGTCCCCTCTGACATGCGACTGTTCCACTTCTCCCTTTATCTATTGTTTTCACGGGTGATCTAAAGATTATTATGTCTCCCAAACACTGTTTAAATTGATTTTACTCTGGGGTTTTAAAAAATTCTTCCTTTCATGAACTTGTCCGCACCGTTTCTCAAAAACTACTGAATGGATTGTAACGAAATTTCATGTGGTGATAGTGTTACGCTCTATGGTGTGCATGCAAAAATCAAAATCTTAAAAATGGCGAATATCTCGATAACCTAGGTGCGTAGGGTTCTGAAATTGTGTAGATGAATAAAGCAAAAGCAGCTTTTCAATGATATGAAAATAATTTTGAGGTGATATTTACGGTTTTTGAGTTATTCTCGAAAATGTGATATTTCAGGTCAAAAATGAGAAATTTGTCAAAATATTTTCAATTTCAACAAAACTTGGTATATAGGGGTTTTATATGGTGGTGAAATAGGATATGATGTCACAATTTAGGTATAATGACAATATGCGTACGTTTGGGAGATATTTTTGTGTTGGGCATTCCCAACACAATCAACATTAGTTAAAAATGACTTATTACTCAAGGTGATTTATCATGGATCTAGATTCAGAGAACCACAACGTATTGGAACCATAACTTTTAGGTTACCATTGACGCTGTGGAGGACTATGTCAGAGCTTAGATAAAGAGGGAAGTGGACCAAGAACCTGAACTTGAATCGTTGTCAGACCGGGTAAGAACTATCCGTTCTCTTGTACGAAGCCGAATCGATTAACTTCGGAAATGTGTCAACCCTCGGTCCAATTCCGTATTAAGAGATTGTGAGGCTCTTAATTGACTGTCTTTCCTCTTACACGACAAATATGTTGTCACATCCGCAGACAAAGCTTCCAACAACATAGCTTGTGTATGTAAAGCACACTATTACAATTGTTTGACACAAAAAAACTAGGCGTTTATGGTAATGCCTCCGCTAGTGCCACATACATTCGGACTTCATTTGACAAAGATGATATCATTGCTAACCATAACTCATTGATGTTCTCTTTCATCTTCATTTGAAGAAGGAGCATGAAGAGTTACCATATCTGTATTGGATACCTAAGCTGCATAAAGATCCATACAAAAAGGGTATATAGCTGGGTTGTCATCATTTCCTACCACAAAATTGTCCGTACAACTCAAAGTCTGTAGTCAAAGAAAGAAGGACAACAAACAAACCGCGAAACTATTTATTCTCGTAGTTATATAAATCACATGTTGATTTTAAAGAACTCTAAAGATTTGTGGGAAAATTTTAAATCTCGATCATTTTCTGAAGTTCATTCTTTGAAAACGTTCGATTTTCAACTTTATACACCACCTTACTACACGAAAAATTAAACTGTCGACTGAAACAACCACCTTAAAAAGGCATTCTCTTATTCTAAGAATTTTGTTGTTTTGGCCTATAATTCTACATATTTTTCTAAAACATCTTATAAAGATAAGGCATATTACACCATGGAACAAGTTTGCAGTATGTTAGATTTCCTTATTGACAACATATTTGTCACATTTGGAGGAGAGATTTTTCAACAATAAGTTGGAAATCCAATGGGCACATATTGTGCCCCTCTCCACGCCGACTTGTTTTCAATCTCTTACGAGACTGAATTTCTTCAGTAGCTCGTTAAGAACAGGAAGATAAAGAAGTTAGATTCTTTAATCTCACTTTCAGATATATTGATGATGTCCTCTCTGTCAACAATGCTTCGTTTGCTAGATGGATTCTCAATTTATCCTCCAGAGTTAGAAATTAAAGACACCACCTTATTTACTTGCTTCGCGTCTTTCTTGGATTCGCATCTCTAATTTGGCTCGGGTGGTCTACTCAGTACAAAAATATACGACAAAAGAGAAAATTTTAATTTTGAAATAATTAATTTTCCTAAACTGGAAAGTAACATACCCACCTCACCAGCATCATAGATCTGTATATTAAAATATACAGGTCTATGCCAGCATTAATAATTATTGAATAGGTTTTTTTTTTGCACACAAATTTTATGTTAATTGGTGTTTGTTGGCAAATGCATTAACATATTTGTCTAAACCCAGCAAACACATTAGGTGATAGCAAAAGTTTAACTGATTAGTGCTATATTTGAAGTCCGTTATATCGTATACTCGTTTAAATTTTTCTTTCGGTACCAGGTTGTATTTCGTTATTTTTTGTGCATGCGCAGTACTTGAATAAACGTGGCATCCGGAAAGAGTTTGTTGAGATCGACGTGTTGTTACCGGCTAATTATTTAAAACAGATCCCTGCAATATGATCGAAATCTTACAGACTGTGTTTATATTGGTTCTTATAGCACTCATTTCCAACCCTGCAGAATGTTTGTTTGTCAATATAGATGCAAACGCAGAGGAATGTTTCCATGACAAAGTTACATCGGGTACCAAAATGAGCCTGATGTTTGAAGTTTCAGAGGGTGGCTTTCTAGACATTGACATAAAGGTTGGATTTGTAAAATAAATCAATAAAGTGTATACAAAACTTTTATTATTTAGAATAAGAAATTGAAAATGTCCATGGCATGTCACTCTAATAAATTTTGTATAGTACAGTAATACCCCCTACATGTGTAGGCCTAATACAAGGGCTTAGGCGACACATGTGTAAAAAATCTCCATATATAAGATCTCAAAAGGGATAAATAGGAGGCCCTATCATTCACACAAACGTTTTTAAATCTGTGCTGTGCTCTTACCAGTTGATCGCCGTGTAATAACCTTTTTACCCCCTTCACATTTACGAGATTTCCTTACGAGTTTTCAACTCGTTTTCGATCACAATGACTCGTAAATCACTCTTTGTTACTCGTAAATAGGTCTTTCTAGCTTGTGTTAAATCGTAAGAACTCGTGAAAGTTTTACGAGGATTTTTGACATGTCAAAAATTCTCGTAAGACTTTTACGAGTTGAAAAAAACAACAATGTCATAATTTTACTCGTAAATACATTGCAAATAACTCGTAAGGAACTCGTAGAGATCGTAAATGACTCGCCTTTACTCGTAACTAACTCGGGAAGACCTCGCAATGGAATTCTTTCACGAGTGGTTTGCGAGTTATTTACGATATCATTTCCAATATCGCAAACCACTCGTAAAGACATAGTAAAGGCACCGTAACATGCTCGTGAACACTCCAAAAATTAAATTTGTATCGTGTCTGGACAGGAGTGCGAAAAATTTCCGCACAACTAACAAAATCGTGACAACTCGGAAAAAGATCGCAAAAGGTTGGAAGAAAATGTCGCAAGAACTCGTAAAACTATAAATTTTGAAAATCGTAACAACTCGTAAGAGAATATCGTATATGTGAAGGGGGTATTACAGCGTTGCATGGGCGTAAAGCACCAACTCACACTTTCTCACTTTCTTGAAAGAAATCGTGACCAATTCATACTACTTATTTGAGAAACCCTCTACTAGTTCTTCCCGAGAGAGTTATGAATACACAAGAGTGATTTATGGTGTAATTTACACAAGTTCTATACGAGTGATTTATGATATGTTTCTAGTTAATCATGTTAATTTACAATTTTTTCTGTTATTTTATCTCATCAATGTTGTTCTTAGAGTTGAGATGTCATGAAAAGACTCATTAATCTTCCTAAAACTTTCACTAGTGCAGTTTACATGGTTTACATGTATATGTACATGAAATAGCAAGAGTTGATTACAAGCTTGTTAGAGTTAATTCCAATCTTTGCAAGTATAAGTTTTATTTTAATTCTACTGTACATGTATTTTTACCCAAAGATTCTAAAACAGATGAGATGCATTTTCGCTTTTGTCATTTGAGTACCAGTAATACATATTTATATGGTACATGTAGCTATTCAGATTAAACACTTTCACTCAGGGCTTAACACCATGTACATGCAGTTAAGTGACATGTTATGGCAGTGGCTTTAATTTAGCCTTAAATTTATACTACCGTATATATGCACGTATAAGTCGGATTTTTGAGGAGTAAAATTCAAGTTGAAGAACGGGTACAGACTTTTATAGGCGAGATATCGGAAGATCGAGATATTTTCCAGACCAAAAATTGAACAAATTGAACAAGACATGCATCTGAACTGTCAGAAGAATCAAGACTTCCCTTACCTTTCAGAACGATTTATAGAATGAATTTATTGTTTGAAATAAAAATAAGAATCTTATTTAGTTTATTTTTGCCGAAAATAAAGTTTTAATTTGCATCAAAGGCATTGTTTGTTTACACATGGATATTCTCCCTTTTATTTAATACAGCTAAAAACCCAATTATCATTATATGCAAACATAGGATAAAAGGTACCCCCAGTACATGTCAAAATAAGAAAAAATCAATACACAATACAAAATGTATATCCCCAGGTATCATATAACTGTTGTAAATCTGACAGGTGTCAACAACAATTCAAACAATTAAATTGTTGTAAAAACATGATTAATCTGAAGAGCAGTTAATTGCTATGGGACATTTGAACTGTACTCAAGAAATCAATTAAGCAATAATTATTTCTTTGAAGTTATTGATTTTAAAGGCCAAAATAACTAGTAAATCTTGTAACTTTAATTAATTGGCCACTTTACATAAACTTGAATAAGTTTGGAATGAACACATTAGTGTATTGCTTTAACAAAATATAGATAGGTTTTCAGACAAACCATGGGCATATTAAATGATACACAAGAATGAAATGTAAACACATGGCAGGATTTGTTTCTCTTTATTTTAAATAAAAGTAAGCAAACAATTTTATCAATACATACATGTATTTAATAATCAATATATCTGAAATAAAGGAATTTATTTATCATAAATAGATCAAAACATCAGTGAACAAAATGTATAGTCCATTTCAAATAAGTATCCTGTATCGGCGAATGCAGACTGCAATTTTCTCCTTGTTTCTCAATGATTCTAGTCCACATACAACAGTTGATTCTGACTCCGACTTATATGCGGGTCAATGCCAAATACCACAATTTTTCTGCTGAGAAAGGGGTCCGACTTATAAGCAAATCGACTTATACTCGAGAACATACGGTAAAGCCATGGCCATTTCATTAAGACCCTGCGCTATACTATGTTTTTCAGCATCACACAATGACACACATATGCACATTTGTAATCATATATTGTGAACAAATCATTAACAATGTGTTGTGTTTTATTCTTGAAGCCATTTATAAAAGCATCCCACAGGCACTTGTTTCTATCAATAATGGGGGTAGAGTATGTATCTTTTATACATACTCTACCCCCATTATTGATAGAAACAAGTGGCTGTGAAGCATCCACATCCAAATGTAGACTTTACATGTACAATTATTTATGCATGTAGTACCTGAAATGATAAATAGTTATTTATAAATATAATTCTTTTATTTTATAATATAGTAACTTTATTATTTTTGTTTGTTTAAGATATTTGGACCAGATGGCAAGGTTCTTCACTCAGGGGAAAGGGAGTCAAATGGGAAATATACCTTTGCAGCCCACATGGATGGTAACTACAAGTATTGTTTTAGCAACAAAATGTCCACCATGACACCAAAGACTGTAATGTTCTCCATGGACATCGGAGAGAAACCTAAAGGTGGTGATAATATGGAATCAGATGGTAAGATATAAATTGAAAATAATGAGATGTGGAATAAGTGTACGCAACACAACTCACATAACAAACGGCAGGTTAGAAAAACCACAATGGACAACCGTCAGCAGCCTTCAAAGAGGCCAGTATGTGCTGCAGTTTACATCTATTGAAGTAATGAACAAATATGAATGTATGTTTAATATTTGAGTACATGTACATGATGTATTTATAAAAAGCAGCAAGTATGGTATCTTTCAATTTACCTTTAAAGCAGTGGTTTCTCTTGCTACTCAAATATTTTTAAGACTGCAAAATTGTTAGATGACAATAAACATGATTAACAAGGTTAAAAATTGCTTCAACTTATCAACCTACCTGAATAAAAGCTCAGTGTTGATAATTGAAAAACCTGTACAAAATGTACACAGTACATGGATGCAAAACTCGTCCAATTTATTCACAAGAATGTAAGTTGTTTGTCCTTCTTTTGTTGAGCTTATAATTATGTTTAATGCATTCTTTAGTCCATTAACACTGAATTATGTATTAGATCTTTTGTATGTTTTTCAGCTCACCAGAACAAATTATCTGAAATGATAAATGAACTTTCTACTGCATTAACTGGAGTTAAACATGAACAAGAATATATGGAAGTTAGAGAAAGAATTCATAGATCAAGTATGTAGAATTTTAGATAAATAAATGACTCAGTGACTGCTGTCATTTTGGCAATTTCAAAAACCTCAGACCTTCATTCTGAATTACAATTTTACACACAAAAAATAACAATTGAAAAGAAAAACTTTGAATAAATATGCACTATGCAAAATCATAAGTTATAAGTATTGACATAAAAGAAAACAAAATTATTGTTTTTTAAACAGTTTTTTTTTCCTCTATTACTGAAAATTTTCAGAGAACACACCAATGTGTTGGAAAAAAAACTTGATGTTATCTTTTAAAAGTTAAGACTTTACAGTTGCTCAAACTATAAGAAGGCTACTAAGTTAAACAAAACCTTTCTAGCATACTGTGGAACACAAAATGTAAGCATTGAATCCAAAATTAAAAAAAAACAATCTATGCAAAATGATATGCTAAATCAACAAGATTTTCATGTGTACAAGTATTTCCAACGTGAACAAAAAAGACATTCAAAATTGATGAACAACAAAAAAACTTTAAAAAATAATAATGTTTTCTACATATTTTATCTCTTCTTTTTCAGTTAATGACAATACAAATTCCAGGGTAGTTTTATGGTCATTCTTCGAAGCCTTAGTATTACTTGCTATGACCTTAGGACAAGTGTATTACCTGAAAAGATTTTTCGAAGTGCGACGAGTGGTGTAGGCTCAACTAGTCCATTTTATAACAATTTCATTTTTCCATTAAAAGCAGCTCAAGTGCCTAGCCTGTTTATCGTATGAAGGACGGGTGGTAGAAATTGCTGTTTGAGAACATTTTTAACAAAACATATGTTTGTTCAGTTGGTGTCAGTTAAAAAAGATTTTTTTTAGAGATTTTGTTTCCGTTTACATTTTAAGCTTTAAAACTACATGTACTAGTAGATACATCCATAATGATAAAAATGGTCTTGAAATAATAGTTTTTATTTATTTATTTTCAAACTACTATGAGTTCTATATAACTGTCCCTAAATGTTTGTAAATTTGATTTTGTGTATATTTTATCATGTTTATGCATGGAGATATTACATTGTTAAAGTTCACAAGAATAAATGTTTTGTTTGTTTTATTTTCTCATAAGACATGTAATGCAATTTTTGAAAATTAAATAAATTTAGACCATCATGTTTATGATGAATGTGCTATTTTTGATCATGTCACTTATATAATTCTTTTAATATGCATCGGGATGTTTTTGTGAACATATGTATGCCTGTTCTAATGAATTGTTTATAAAAGTTAGATACAATGTGAAGACTATAGGTAAAGTAATGCCATCATATTTAGTGTTGCACCATTTGGCTTCATTATATTAGTATGCAAGATTAGAAAATTTACACTCAATAGATGACAATTCTTAATTGGGCATGGCTATTTATAGGCTTTGTAGAAAAAATATAAAGATTAGTCCTGAAATTGAAAATATTTTAAACCATCAAATGTTACATGTATGATATACTATTTAATAGTAAATGAATATATACAGTAGTTTAATGTTGTTCGTGGATCGTGTCTTTCTGGCACATATCTTTCGTTTTTAATATTACATACAGAGTTGAAAATATATCAAATGAAATAAGCATGTTTTAACCTGTATTTTAGAATTCCAATTGAAACTTCTTGTATCATGATAATGATATGAAGTCCCTGTATTTGAAAGTGTAGTAAGATGCATAATATTGAAAAACCACTAATGTTGATGCATAAATAACAAGAAAACTTTGGCACACTATTTAAAATGTTTAGTTTGTGGGTTGGTTTAATTTACTTTTCATTTCTAAGAATTTAAATGGTTTCTACAAAATGTTAATCAGATATTCTTGTAACTGTACTTAATTTTTGATATACATGTATTTGTCAGTTTTTTTTCTTCAAATTTGAAACTGGGCAAGAACAACTTCTCAGCGTATTTTTTTTCCAATCTTTTAACACTATTTAATGAATGAATTTATTATGCTAAGTAATGAAACACGCGTCAGACGTAGCGAAATTTAATATCTTGAACTTTGTTGTCATTTTAATTTCTTATGAAATTTCAACTGCTATTACTTTTGTAAGATATTAAATAAGTGCTGTTTTCTATGGTCAAATTCTATGGAGAAATATTTGTCAGAACCATTTGTAAATATGATTATAAAAAAAAAAGATTACGGATAAAAAATGTGTCTTTTTAACATAAATATGCATAAATATTATGCATAAAACTGTTTAATTTACTTTTTATTTATTTGTTAATTGTATTATTAATGAAAATAAATAAGGAAAACATTACTTTTCATATAAATTATAGTTTTCACATTTCTTGCCGAGAAACATTTAAGACATTATCTTGGAATTTCCCAGCTGTCTAAAGGTGCATATGTGTTAAGGGTCTGACAACTCTTTAAAGTGCCTCGCATGGGCACCTTGTATTTCGTAAGGATCCTTAATACTATGTTGTAAATTACTTGTTGTTACTTGTCAAATATAATCATGGGGGAAAGTAGTATATAGTGCTCATCACAAGGCTGTTATGTAATTAATTAATGTATATTTTTGGAATGGGTAAATGTAGACATATGCTTTTTCACTCCTTGGAACATGTGAATCGAGCCAGGTAATTTTTACTAACTCTTTATACAGATGAATTTAGTTTCAATGATTTTTACTCACCCGTTAAGGATTTTTCATATTCAAATTTTTGTAACAGGCTTCAGCCCTTTTGGTTAAAAAAAAAATATATTTCACTCGCTTCCCTTCTTATTTGTACAGAATATGCAGGTTGAGTTATAGGAAAAATATTTAGCGGTGTTAGTAAAAATTATTTGAATTGATTCGTGTGTTGCTCTGAGTGTTTTTTTGTCAGGTGTATATGTTGATTAATTGTATACATGCATCTTGAAAATAAGAATACATATTGGGATGAATCAAGAGTTAATTTTGAGAAGTTGCAATATAAAGATGTAAAGGAGTTTAAGTAAAGCTTTTATTCTCAGGTTTTGAAAACAAAATACAGTATTTTTCCTATTTCTGAAATGATTGATAATTGTTTAGAATGATACATTTTATTTATAACCTACTTTACAAGTATATTAGGCAATATTGATAAAAAAAGATTATAGGAAATTTAAAATTTCATGTGTTAGCTCATCATAGTATAAATATATTTAAGGTCATTGGAAATTTTATTTCAATAGTTTGTGATGGTCTTTGTTTTACAATATGATGCTATTAATTACATTTCCTACTTCACCATTTCGACAACATTGTTTATCTTTTGATATTTATTAATATATCTAAATAGTTTCCTGTTTCCTTTTAAACTTATGTTTTTGTGTTAGTCACATATTTGACCTAGTTTTTTTTGTTTGTTTTTTTTCTCACGAAAGCATGAGTGAAATATTGGTTGACAATGATAATGATAAGAAAGGTATGGAAGATGTTTAAATGTGAATAAATTAAAAAAAACTTTGTTGTTTTATATTTCATTTCATAAACTCTGAATTCGGCATTGACCTTATAAGATCCATCACAGACAAAAAAACATTATTATTATTATTACAGTTTTTATAAAGCGCTAAATCTAAACAATGTTACCCAAAGCGCTGTACAACATATTATGAAAATTCATGCATATACATGTATATAAATATCACAAAAAAGCTTGTTACTCATAAAATACATATAGACAACATAAAAAGATATTCAT
The DNA here is from genome assembly GCA_963971305.1 of Arcuatula senhousia. Lineage (NCBI taxonomy): Eukaryota > Metazoa > Mollusca > Bivalvia > Mytilida > Mytilidae > Arcuatula > Arcuatula senhousia. Next base: position 37,735,800 of record OZ020308.1, read on the forward strand.
GCATCTTGCACGTAAAAATAGCAATAATCAATAAAAAAAAAAGCAATGACTGAAACAGGGGTGTATAAAAATTACACACAGAAAATAAGCTATACGAAATAAGAAAACATCAAAACTCATTTAAAAAAAAGAAGGTTATATATGTAAAAATAAATCAAACGTCAACTAAGATCTATTAAATGTTAAAAATTCATAAAGATATATCTAATAAAAATCATCGGAAAGATAGGGGCTTTAAAAAGTTTTTTAAAAATATATAAGTACATAAATATATAAAAATATATGATATATTGTTAGCACCAGCAAGCAAAACTTCTATAAAAGTTAAAAATAATTCAAATAATACATTTATTACACCCTAACCGAACGTCAATAGCACCACATCACAAAACTAGGTTTTACCAGACTATAAGTAAGCTTGTCTAAAAAAATAAGTCTTGAGTTTTTTCTTGAAAATATTGACCGACTCTGCTGTTTGAATATCTCTGGGCAAAACTTTCCATAGAGATGCTGCTGCACTGTCAAACCTCCGCTTGCCATAACCTTTAGTTCTAACATTAGGTGTAATTAGTGTTACGCTGTTTTCGGATCTTAAGGACCTTGCAGGGCGATACAGATGCACTAATTCACATAAGTATGTCGGTGCTTCGTGTCTGAGGGCTTTGAAAACATAAAGCAGTATCTTAAATTGCACACGGTAATGAATAGGCAGCCAATGAAGGGATTCTAATATCGGTGTGATATGTTCGTGCTTCTTTTTCCTGGTGACCACGCGAGCAGCCGTATTTTGAATCCTTTGCAGTCTCTGAATAGCACACGATGGTAATCCATAGAGCATTGCGTTGCCATAATCCAATCGGGAAGCTACAAGTGAGTTTACCAAAGTTTTACACGCGTCTTCAGTGATGAATTGAGGTATGCGACCTATTTTGTGGATCTGATGGAAACACGATTTACATAATGAACTTATTTGCTGGTTCATTGTTAAAGTTCTATCGAAGTACACGCCTAGATTTTTAATACATTCGGAGCTCGTGATGATATTTCCTTTAAAACTAAGGTTACAGTCGTTCAATTGCTTGACTCGATGCTTTGGAGCAAATAACGTTAGTTATATATTGTTTATATAAATCCAAATGTTTGAAATTAAAGTAAAATTCGAATGCTAAAGTATACTTATGTTGCGTGCACAAACATTTCAAATCATGTTCAAATTTATTTATTTTCGATTTTCAACAGTGAGATTTGTACTGTCCTGTACTTAAATTGGAGGGGGTCATGGTATTTGCAGTTAGTGTTATTTTAATTTTTATTTATATAATTTATTTTTTAAGATGTAAATTTTAATGAAAATTAATTGTTCAATGAATTAAGAATTTGAATTGGTGCGGAACTTTTTCCCACCATGAATACATGAATACTAAAATCCGAACATATTTAAGAACCTATTTCATTTGACTTTCCTATTTGGATTTCCTATTAAAGCCTGTTTAACAGTCTGGTAGTGTCTTTTATACAGTTGTATATAGTTTTGTTTTCATAATTCTTAATAATATTTTCCAAAGTTTCAAATGTATCAAACTCTTTACACTGCAATTCCATGATATTCTATCATAATACCGTCGATATACCATCTTTACAAATTGAACAGTTTTCGACAATACTGAGACACTTACTTACTTATATATAAAAAGATTATATGTCCCCGGGCATTTTATAGTAAAGTTTATTATTTACAATCACGAAGTTACAGAAAAACTTACGGAAAACTCCGTTTAAGGTATTTTTCAGGAAGCGTGGACGCGCAGCCTGTAGTCTATTCGTCCACGCAGCGTGGACGCGCAGACACTACCTAGTTTTTAAGTGTTTCGATGTCGAGGCCTGGCTTCTTCTACAATGGTCTTACGATGGCCTCTTTAAACGATGACGTTACCACAGATGTTGAGAGTGAAATGTTAATTATTGTCGTAATTTTGTTGGCAACGCTGTCTACACATGTTTTCAAAAGTGGAGTTGGAATTGGGTCAAGCTCGCAAGACTTGCTTGGTGCTTTCAAAATGATTTTTTTCACTTCATCTACAGACGCAAGAGGAAAGGCAGTAAGTGGACAACCTTTGAAACACAAGTCCGCTCGTAGTGGATCAGTGTCGTTGTTTCTTCCGCATGTTGCAGTTAGGGCTTTCCTTATTTGATCTATTTTATCAAGGAAAAAGTTACCAAAACGATTTGACAGTTCGAATTGACATTGATGAGATGGTAAACTAATGACGCTTTCATTTCCAAGTAAACCGTGGGTAAACTTAAAAAGTTTCTTATGATCGAACCCAATATCCATACAAAAGACTCACAGGGGCCTGTTCCCCTCACATTTTCCTTTAAGCTGAAGCAGGGTAACTATTATCGAGCATAGCCCCCTATACTGTTTCACCTGATGACTACGGTTCAGAAGTGACTAAGTAAAAGCTAATTGTGCTGAACATGTAAGCTAGCAACATCTTTTTTCTATCTGCTTGTGTTGGAATTTTATACAAGAAAACAAGATTTGGACACAAAAAGTGGTCATCTGACAACAATGGTGGAGACTTTTGTTGAGAGCTCCTTGATCAGGCATTTATCCCTTGCCCAACGGAGTTAGGGAAGGGTTCTAATGTAGTAATTCTTCTTGAATATTAACCAGCATCCATATCAAAATTAGGTTACCTGAATGGCTCATGTAAAGGTTTTGCTTCAGGTCCATATCTCAGCAACTACTAGTGATAGAAAGAAGATGTTGGGTCAGAAGGTACATCTTAAATATTCCCCAGCATCCATACTAAAACTAGGTAAAGTTGACCTACATTTTATGCATGGGTGACAGGTTAAGATTCTAGGTTAGATTCATCAGCAAGTGATAGAGAGATGGCATTGGGATCGTGGGTACATTTTGAATAGTAACCAGCATTTGTACCAAAATTCGGTCACCTTGGTCTAAATTTAGGCATGAATGACTCAGTTTAAGTTTGGGTTAAGGTCCATATCTCAGCAACTGGAAGTGCTAGAGGAATGATATTTGGTCAGTAGGTACATCTTGGATAGTAACCACCATAGGACCAAAATCGGGTAACCTTGTTCTCCATTTACCGCATGAATGACTCGGGTTTAAGTTATGATTAATGGCCATATCTCAGCAACTAAAAGAGACTGTATTGGCTCAGTTGGTACATCTTGGATATTAATAACCGTACCAAGTAAGGTCACTTTGACCTACATTTTTTGCATGAATGACTGGTTTTAATTTTGGTTAAGGTCAATATCTCCTCAACTGCAAGTGCGCTGAGAATAATAATATTTGGTAAGTGGGTAAATCCTGGTCTGTTCTACATTTAGGTCACCTTGACTTACATTTTAATGTAACTGGCGAGTGGATTAGCTGTCGTGTGCGACTGCTCCATTTCTTTATTTTAGCAAACAATTAACAGTTTTATCTATATTCATTTCAGAATTCTTTTTATAAGAATAGAACAGTGGCGGTGGTCAGACTACAGTTTTTTATACGACCACAAATTTTTTGCGATTGTATAATGTTAAGGCGATGACGTTGTCGTTGTCGTCGTCGTCGTCGTCGTCATCGTCGTCGTTGTCGTCGTCGTCTGTAGACACTTTGGTTTCCGTGCGATAACTTTAGTTGTAGTTAACCAATTGTTATAAAATTTTGATATGATGTTAATTACCACTAAAGGAAGGTTGGTATTGCATTTGGGGTTTCTGGCCCCTATCGTTTTAGAAAAAAGGGCCAAAAGGGGCTAAAACGGGTGTATTGACAAAACGTCTGTAGAATGTTTAATTTTCATCCGATTTTGATCATTCTTTTTTTATTGTATTCCTCAATAAATTCTGTCAACACAATGTAACAACACTTTTGATGTATCGTGTACCGTTACATTGCTATGAGGGGTCAAAAAGGGGCCACACCCAAAAAATTGACTTTTTTATTTGTGGTCAGATTTTCAAAATCTTTTTTTCATTGGAATCCTTGTGAAAATTCCTGCCTGCGTTTTTCAATCAGATTTGAAATATCTCATACCGTTTTCGAGAAATTAGGGGTCAAAGGGGCCAAAAACGCCATTTATAAAACTTTGTCCAGGCAAATAGTTTTTTACCAATATTAAGTTGTAGTGGGCCAGCTAACTGTTATGAAGTTTAAAAATGATGATTATATCCACTAAAGGAATGTTGGTTTTGTATTTGGGGTTTGTGGCCCCTACTGTTTTAGAAAAAAGGGCCAAAGGGGCTAAAACGGGTATATTGACAAAACTGTTGTAGATTGTTCATTATTCATTCAATTTTGAAAATTCTTTTTTTGTTGAAGTGCTCATAAAATTCTGTCTACTATATGTGTCAATGATTTTGATATGTATTTCACCATTACATTGCTACAGGGATCTAAAGACAGGCCACGCCCATAAAATCAACTTTTTTATTTTTGGTCAGATTTTCAAAATCTTTTTTTCATTGGAATCCTTGTGAAATCCCTGGCTGCGTTTTCAATCAGATTTGCACTATCTCTTACTGTTTTCGAGAAATTAGGGGTCAACGGGGCCAAAAACACCAATTTTAAAAGTTTGTCAAGGCAAATAGTTTTATACTTAAAATTAAGTTGTAGTTATTACATGTATATAAATAAGGCTTTTTGTATTAGATGTTGATGTAAATATATATGAGTCAAAAATGCATTTTTAAGTCTACCACAGGATGCATGTGTCAAAAAGCTTTGTAAGTCCACCATGGGCTTCATGTGACCAAAGCAATGGACTATCCATATTAGGCCTCCAACGTACAGGGTTAAACTTGTTGCGGTCGTATCATGCTGCGCTCGGCGTAGCTTTTTATTTACTATTCAAATGAAAATTATAAGAGAGTGAGAAAATTTAAAATCTGTTAGAACCCTCCTTCAGCATCCATAGCTCTACAAACGTCTTCATTGGTCCGAAGATGACCCTTTATAGGGGTTGCGGGACTAAAGGCGAAAAATAGTTTGTTTCGTTCTTTTTGCATATAGAATGAAACTTATTGCAGATCGAGAACAGCTGTTGATTAAATCATCCACAGCTCATTGAGGTATACACAAGTCTTCATATGGTAGAATTTGTCTAATGAGCCCTACAGAGGCTATATGTTCCATATTTTCGGCTTATAGGATTAAAACTTGGATGCCATTTTTAAGTCTACGAAAGTAAGTTGGGTCAAAATTGTCGGATGACACGTAGGGATTATGGCCTGTTAAAAGGAAAATGACATTTTCTTGTTTTCTTCTTATAGAATGAAAACTAACAAAACTATAACAGGTAGAGAAAAGCTGTTGCTTGCTAAAACGTTCAGTTCATTGCGCTCTATTAAGGCCGAAGTTTTCAGATGAGTCCTTATAGGGACAATGCTCCTAAACGGTTAAAAATCGAGGTTTCGAATTCGAATGAAAAATATTGGTGATGTTTAAATGTTCAGTTCATAAACCTCGACTCCATTAGATCGTAGTTCTTAGATGACATGTGCCCCTTAATAGGTCGAACATTTAGTTTTAGGCGAACACAAAAAGGTTAAAAAAAGACAGGAAAAAGAAAGTGACGTTCTTTCCGAATGGATTAAATCAGCAGCCGGTTGATGTTGGAAAGAATTTATTCTTTCAAAGGTAGGTCAACGAGCACCAAGACAACATCTATTTTTAACAACCCTGATGTTTTCAAGACATTGTCTATATCAGGTGACAAATAGTTTGTCGTACCTGCAGATAAAGCACGAAACAACATTATTACAATAGCTAAAAGCATTATACCTACTGTTAAACAGCTGCATTAGGGGTTGGTTGTACCAGCAATGGCACCACTTACAAAGCAACAACATTGACAAAGGAAGACCCAAAGAAAGACAATCATAATTCTGTCATTTTTAGGAATAAGGACACCCCATCCTTTGTATTGGATTCATAAATTACATAAAATTCCATACATAGAACATTTCATTGCCGTGCCTTGCAAATGTACCACTTCACCTCTTTCAGTATTGTTAATATTAATATTGCCTGCAATAAAATACGACTTTTAAAGAATTTTGATTGCTGTTAATCTAAAATGATGTCAATCAATTATAGAATCTTAAAAACTCAAAAGAACTTATGTACATTTTCCTATCTACGTAATTTTTTCATCTTGTTATAATATCAAAACTTGATTTGTCAACATTATACATTTCGATTCCATATGCACAACTAAAATCTCATTAGGTACAATTGATTAAACGTAGTTTTATAAAAAAAAAATAATAAAAAAACGGGAAAAACAGGTACAGATATAGTAGTATAAACATAAAAAGTACAGAATAACAAATAATAGAAATGTTCAACTTTCTTATAGACAGCATATTTATACAGTTCGATGGTCGTGATTTTCAGCAGGCAGTTGGCAATTTAAGGCGCGAATGTGTTGCACCATTGCATGCTTGTCGGTAACATGAAATGTGAAGTGGACTTATTACAATTACAAAAAGACAAAAAAAAAATCGTAAATTTGTTTGTTCCCCTTATCTTACATTTATATTGATGATGTACTTTTACTAAAACAATCTTCGACTTGGTGACAATATCTAAACGCACAACGACCACATTGCCAAAAATCAATTTAATCTGGGTCAAATATGGTAAAGGGGAAGAAAACAGCAAACACTCTTTGACACACTAACACATTTACTCTTCTTAGAGATAGAAATCCAATATTTTTCTACAAGCACATGGTGTCTACTTCAAAAATGATTAAGAGTGAAGACAACGATCGACTTGCAACAAGACCACGCGTTCCCAATTTTTTTGGTGTAAGACACGACGCTCTATCAATAAAATTAATAATGCCGCACAGGTCCTGAAATAATAAATTCATTATTGTATGTAAAATCAAAACGCTAACGGGGGGATGTTTCTACACAGGAAAGAAATCAGATATTCTTGTAACTGTACTTAATTTTTAATATACATGTATTTGTCAGTTTTTTTTCTTCTTCGAATTGAAACCAGACAAGAACAACTTTTCAGAGTTTTTTTTGCAATCTTTTAACACTATTTAATGAATGAATTTATTATGCTAAGTTATGAAACATGCGTCAGACGTAGCAAAATTTAATGTCTTGTACTTTGTTGTTATTTTAATTTCTATTGAAGTTTCAACTGCTATTACATTTGTTAAATATTAAATTAGTGCTGTTTTCTATGGTCAAATTCTATGGAAAAATATTTGTCAGAACCATTTATAAATATGATTAAGAAAAAAAGGAATGACGGATAAAAAATGTGTCTTTTTAACATATTTATGCATAAAACTGTTTAATTTTAGTTTACTTTTTATTTATTTGTTAATTGTATTATTAATGAAAATAAATAAGGAAAAAATAACTTTTGATAATAGTTTTCACATTTCATTCTGAGAAACATTTAAGACATTATCTTGGAATTACCCAGCCGTCTAAAGGTGCATATGTGTTAAGGGTCTGACAACTCTTTATAGTGCCTCGCATGGGCACGATGTATTTCGTAAGGATCCTTAGAATTATGTTGTAAATTACTTATTGTTACTTGTAAAATATAATCATGGGGGAAAGTAGTATAGAGTGCTCATCACAAGGCTGTTATGTAATTAATTAATGTATATTTTTGGAATGGGTAATGTAGACATATGCTTTTTTGTCAGGTGTATATGTTGATTGTATACATGCATCTTAAAAATCAGAATACATCTCTGAATAATAAGGAGATAATTTTCAGAAGTTGTAATGTAAAGAGTTAAAGGAGTTTTACCTTTATTTCTCAGGTTTTGAAAATAATGCAGTATTTTACCAGTTTCTGAAATGAATGATAATTGTTTAGATTGATATATTTTATTTTTAAATACTTTACAAGTATATTAGGTCATAATAGTATTGATAAATACATGTAGATTAATGGTAATTTAAAACATTGTGTATTGGTTCATATTAGTATAAATATATTTTAGGTCAATGGAAATTTGATTTCAATAGTTAGTAATGGTCTTTGTTTCACAATTGATGCTATTATTACATTTCCTACTTCACCAATTCGACAACATTGTTTATCTTTTGATATTTATTAATATATCTAAATAGTTTCCTGTTTCCTTTTAAACTTATGTTTTTGTGTTAGTCACATATTTGACCTTGTTTTTTGTTTGTTTTTTTTTCTCACGAAAGCATGAGTGAAATATTGGTTGATTATGATAATGATGAGAAAGGTATGGAAGAAGTTTAAATGTGAAAAAATTACAAAAAGTCTTCTGTTTTATTTTTTATTTCATTTTTGAATTTGGCATTGACAAAGATCCATTACAGAAAAAACAAAACATACCAAAAACTCACAGGAGCCTGTTCCCCTCACATGGTCCTTTATAGGCGAGCGGTGGATATCGAAAAAGTCATCTAATTAAAAAGTTTAAATTACCCAAAAACCTCATGAGATTTTTTGAAATCAAATAAAAGGTTGATTATTCTATTTTATGGATATATATGTTTGACAAGTCGAATATGGTCAGAAGATATCAAAAAATGTTGTTTTGTACATGTACCCTATGAAAATCTTTAACGGCTTGATTTTTAAAATTATTTTTTTTACCTAAAAAAACACACACGAAAAAAAATTGTAAATCACATCATGAAATATTTTGCTCAATTCTTTGTTTGTAATTGAAAATTTCAAAAACAATAATAGTTTTCTACAATTTTTATCGAATTAAAAATCACGAATAAAAGTAGCAAAAATACACGTTAATTTTAACTTTTGCAACATTAATTGTCATTAAAAACAAACAAATTGTATACTTAGATCAAGAAAATGTTGTAAGGCTACTTTTTAGTTTAAACTGCATACTTCTGACGAATGATAATAAAGTTATACTTAATTGAATATGTAAGATTTTGAGAAAATTGACTGCAGATGACTCGGAAAACTGTCGGAGTGTCCCGTATTTACATTTTAATTATAATCTGATTGATTAGTAATTGTAAGAATTTTCATTTTTTTGGTGTAATTATGAAGAATATGTGCTAGTTTTGGGTTTGTGTGAACACAAGAAATTTATTATTTGGTCTTTGCTTTTATTTTTAACCAGCGATGTTTGATAAAAGCAAAGTTTTAAAAATTTGTGAAAGGTGTACTTGACTTTTGAGGTGCGTTTGATATGTTGAACTGAATAAACATTCGATTGCAGAAAAAACAATAAATTAATGCCGTATATTTTTGCGAAAATATTTGAAATTATGTTACTAGATTATCTATTTGAAACTAAAAGTATAAACTGTGCACGTAAGCATCCAGGAGCAAATCAAGAAATTTTCGAAAAAAGGGGGAGGGCTCTACATAATGCATTGTTGTTGAAGATGTTCATGACAGTTTTGCCTGAAATCTATAAGATTTTTTTTAACATTTTGTCACTAAGCGACATTAAGGGGCTCCCGGAACTCCCCACCTGCTGGAACCGTCATTGTACAATGATTTGGTCGTCTTTTGAACTTATGACTTCACGCTTAAAAATGTCTAATCTTTGAGCTCAAATTGCACAATGTTCTGACCATTTTAGAGGCGTCAAACTAATATGTTCTGAAAGCCAAAACTCTTATCTCTCTATTAAGTCCAAAATATCGCAAAAGGTTTGTTATTTAGTGATTAACTTAAAAGTTTTTAAAACCTCTATTCGCCACTTAACTCTTATGTGTTTTTTAGTTAGTTTTTCGATGATTTTCTTTCTTTTTTTCTGTGCAAAGTTATTGTTCTCTACTTAACTAGTTGGATTTCAGATATTGTTGTTGGTTTTTGATTCCTATTACGTTTTAAACATGTTAATGGTAACTCAATACACTTTTTATTAAAAACCTAATATTCTGGTATAATCCACAAATGTGGTGTTTTTGAGTCAATGAACACATTTGAACCATTTATTTTTGTTACAAACGAAAGATAAGATAATGTTTTACAAATAGAGGAAAAAAGTGAGTGAAAATGTGAATTCTTTTTTTCGCAATTCAAACTTTTATACACAATAATCAAAATAATTGACCCTTTTCTAAAAATAGAAAAATTGACGTTATAAATTTCTTCAAGGAGACTAAAAGTGAATGATTTATATTCACTTATATATGTAAGTAATATTTAGTCTTTATTTTATAACTTTTAACCACATTTTGTAACATTTTAGTTGCCTTAATGTTTGCAGACTCAAACTTTTAGATTTTGGGTAGTGACCTTTGACCTTTAATTTTTTCATGTTCTGACCAGATTCCAAATGACAAACATCGATATTATTAAAGCTGAAATATTAAACTATCAATATAGTTAAAAATATCCCATGAGGTTTTTGGGTAATTTAAATTTTTTTCAAGACCCTTTCCGCCGCTCGCCTATTAAGCTGAAGCAGGGTAACTATTATTCTAGCATAACCTCCTATACTGTTTCACCTGATGACTACAGTTCAGAAGTGACTAAGTAAAAGCTAATTATGCTGATCATGTAAGCTAGCAACTTCTTTTTAGCTCACCTGGACCGAAGGTCCAGGTGAGCTATTGCCATCACTTGGCGTTCGTCGTCGTCGTCTGTCGTCCGTCGTCGTCGTTAACTTTTCTTTGAAAATTTTCTCCTCCGAAACGACTGAAGGGATTGCTTTGAAACTTTGCACACTTCATCTATGGGATGTCCTCTACCAAAATTGCACAAATGGTGACCGCCGTCTAAACAACATGGCCTCCGTTACTAAAAATAGACTAGGGGGGGTCAGACAACTGTTTTTGGCTTGTAAATCAAAAAATATAAGAGATAGATGAAATCTGATGCCACGCTACTTCTTCAGCATCAAAAGCTCTACAAAAGTCTTCTTTGAGTCGAAGTTGTCAGATGACCCCTTATAGGAGTTACGGCTCCTTAAAGGTGAAAAATAGCATTTTTTCATGTTTTTGGCCTATAGAATGAAAACTATTACAGATAGAGAAAAGTTGTTGCTTGCTTAAATGTTCAGCTCATTTAGCTCTACAAAAGTCTCCATAGGGTCGAAGTTGTCAGATGAATCCTTATAGGGGTAACAGCCCCTAAAATAACGTTTTTCATGTTTTTTGCTTAGTGAATGAAAACTATAGCAGATAGAGAAACGCTGTTGCTTGCTTAAATGTTAAGTTCATTTAGCTCTACAAAAGTTTTCATTGGGTCAAAGTTGTCAGATGACCCCTTATAGGGGATACAGCCCCTAAAATAACGTTTTTTTTTCATATTTTTGGCCTATGGAATGAAAACTATAGCAGATAGAGAGAAGCTGTTGCTTGCTTAAATGTTCAGCTCATTAAGCTCTACAAAAGTCTCCATAGGATCGAAGTTGTCAGATGACCCCTAATAGGGGTAACGCCCCGTAAAATGATGTTTTTTCATGTTTTTGGCCTATAGAATGAAAACTATAGCAGATAGAGAAAAGCTGTTGCATGCTTAAATGGTTAGTTCATTTGGCTTTACAAAAGTCTTCATAGGGTCAAAGTTGTCAGATGACCCCTTGTAGGGGTTACGGCCCCTAAAATAATGTTTTTTCATGTTTTTGGCTTAATGAATGAAAACTATAGCAGATAGAGAGAAGCTGTTGCTTGCTTAAATGTTCAGTTCATAAAGCTCTACAAAAGTCTCCATAGGATCGAAGTTGTCAGATGACCCCTTGTAGAGGTAACGGCCCCTAAAATGACGTTTTTTCATGTTTTTTGCTTAGTGAATGAAAACTATAGCAGATAGAGAAAAGCTGTTGCTTGCTTAAATGTTCAGCTCATTAAGCTCTACAAAAGTCTCCATAGGATTGAAGTTGTCAGATGACCCCTTATAGGGGATACGGCCCCTAAAATAACGTTTTTTCATGTTTTTGGCCTATAGAATGAAACTATAGTAGATAGAGAAAAGCTGTTGCTTGCTTAAATGTTTAGCTCATTTAGCTCTAGAAAAGTGTTTATATGTTAAGGGTTGACTCAAGACCAGGTGAGCGATTCAGGCTCCTGGGAGCCTCTTGTTTTTATATCTGCTTGTGTTGGAATTTTATACAAGAAAACAAGATTTGGACACAAAAAGTGGTCATCTGACAACAATGGTGGAGACTTTTGTTGAGAGCTCCTTGATCAGGCATGTATCCCTTGCCCAACGGAGTTAGGGAGGGGTTCTAATGTAGTAATTCTTCTTGAATAGTAACCAGCATCCATATCAAAATTAGGTTACCTTAACTTATATTTTCTGCACGAATGGCTCATGTTAAAGTTTTGCTTCAGGTCCATATCTCAGCAACTACTAGAGATAGAGAGAAGATGTTGGGTCAGAAGGTACATCTTAGATAGTCCCCAGCATCCATACTAAAACTAGGTAAAGTTGACCTACATTTTATGCATGGGTGACAGGTTAAGATTCTAGGTAAGATTCATCAGCAAGTGAAGGGAGATGGCATTGGGACCATGGGTACATTTTGAATAGTAACCAGCATTTGTACCAAAATTCGGTCACCTTGATCTAAATTTTTGGCATGAATGACTCAGTTTAAGTTTGGGTTAAGGTCCATATCTCAGCAACTGGAAGTGCTAGAGGAATGATATTGGGTCAGTTGGTACATCTTGGATAGTAACCACCATAGGACCAAAATTGGGTAACCTTGTTCTCCATTTACCGCATGAATGACTCGGGTTTAAGTTATGATTAATGGCCATATCTCAGCAACTAAAAGAGACTGTATTGGCTCAGTTGGTACATCTTGGATATTAATAAGCAACCGTACCAAGTAAGGTCACTTTGACCTACATTTTTTGCATGAATGACTCCGGTTTTAATTTTGGTTAAGGTCAATATCTCCTCAACTGCAAGTGCGCTGAGAATAATAATATTTGGTAAGTGGGTAAATCCTGGTCTGTTCTACATTTAGGTCACCTTGACTTACATTTTAATGTAACTGCGGAGTGGATTAGCTGTCGTGTGCAACTGCTCCATTTCTTTATTTTAGCAAACAATTAACAGTTTTATCTATATTCATTTTAGAATTCTTTTTATAAGAATAGAACAGTGGCGGGTGTCAAACTACAGTTTTTTTTATGTATTCAATGAAAATTATAAGAGAGTGAGAAAATTTGAAATTTGTTAGAACCCTCCTTCAGCATCCATAGCTCTACAAACGTCTTCATTTGTCCGAAGATGACCCTTTAAAGGGGTTGCATGCCTAAAGGTGAAAAATAGTGGGGTTTTTTTTTCGTTCTTTTTGCATATAGAATGAAACCTATTGCTGATCGAGAACAACTGTTGATTAAATAATCCACAGCTCATTGAGGTCTACACAAGTCTTCATATGGTAGAATTTGTCTAATGAGCCCTACAGAGGCTATATGTTGCATATTTTCGGCTTATAGGATTAAAACTTGGATGCCATTTTAAGTCTACGAAAGTCTATTGGGTCAAAATTGTCGGATGACACGAAGGGATTATGGCCTGTTAAAAGTAAAATGACATTTTTCATGTTTTCTCCTGACTGAAAACTATAACAGGTGGAGAAAAGCTGTTGCTTGCTTAAATCTTTAGTTCATTTAGCTCTACAAAATTACAGGTTTTTTTAGGCCGAAGTCCCTTTTAGAGTCAATGCTCCGTAAATGGTTAAAAATCGAGGTTTCGCCTACTATAGAATGAAAAATATTGATGGTGTTTAAATATTCAGTTCATTATTAAACCTATACAGACTTCATAAGACCGTAGTTCTTCAGACGAACTATGCCCGTTAATAGGTTGAAAATTTAGTCTTTGAGCGATCACAAAAAGTTTTAAAAAGACAGGAAAAAGAAAGTGACGTTCTTTCCGAATGGATAAAGTCTTTGAGGTCGTTGATGTTGTAAAGAATTTATTCTTTAAAAGGTCGACGAGCACCAAGACAACATCTACGATTACGTGACAAATATTTGTCGTACCTGCAGATAAAGCACGAAACAACATTATTACAGTAGTTAAAAGCATTATACATACTGTTAAACAGCTGCATAAGGGGTTTGGTGTACCAGCAATGACACAACTTACACGGCAACAACATTTCCAAAGGAAGACAAAAAAAGACAATCATAATTCTTTCATTTTATTCTTTGGCCTCTAGGTTGGCGAAAGGAATTATGACACCCCATCATTCGTATTGGATTCATAAATTACATAAAAATCCATACAAAGATCGTTTTATTGCCGGGCCTTGCAAATGTATTACGTAACCTCTTTCAGTTTCGTTAATATCAATATTATGACTTTCAAAGAATTTTGATTGAAATGATGTCAATCAATTACCCGGTATAGAATTTCAAAAAGTAAAAAGAACTGATGTACTTCTTCCTTTTTTTATCTTGTTATATGTCAACATTTTGAGTCCATATGCACAACTAAAATCTCATTAGGCACAGTTGATTAAACCATGGAAATATTAAATTGTCAATTTAATACTTCCATGATTAAACGTAATTTTATAAAAAAAAAATAAAACGGGAAAAACAGGTAAAGATATCTGTAAATCAAAGAGTAGTAAAACATAAAATAGTACAGAGTAACAAATAATAGAAATGCTCAACTTTCTAATAGACAGCATATTTATACAGTTCGATGGTTGTGATTTTTAGCAGGCAATTGACATCCCATTGGGTGCGAATGTGTTGCACCATTGCATGCTTGTCGGTAACATGAAATGTAAAGTGGACTTTTTACAATTACAAAAAGAATCGTAAATTTGTTTGTTCCCCTTATCTTACATTTATATTGATGATGTACTTTTACTAAAAACAATCTTCGACGTGGTGACAATTTCTAAACGCACATCGGCCACATTGACAAAAATCGATTTAATCTGGGTCAAATATAGTAAAGGGGGAGAAAACAGCAAACACTCTATGACAAACTAACACCTCTACTCGTCTTAAAGATAGAAATCCCCTATTATACTACAAGCACATGATGTCTACTTTTAAACTTAGAGTAAAAAAAAAAACGATTGACTTGCGACAAGACTACGTGTAACCATTTCTTTTAAGTTTAAGACATGACGCTCTATCAATAAAATTAATAATGCCTCGCGAGTTCTGGATAAATAAATTCATTGTTGTATGCAAACTCAAAACGCTAACGGGGGGGGGGAGGGGGTATTACTACACAGGAAAAAGTTTCAGTCATCACATTTGTCATAAGACTTCGTTGAAAGTCTTCCTGGAATACCTTTTTCGATATAAATATCTAAGTATGTAACGGACTTTCTAGAACGTGATGTTTCCTTTAGTTCTAGTCTTGGGATATGTGAGATAAAGAGAAAGTCGCCAAATCGAGGATTGTCTAGAAAAAAAAAGACATCACCAATAAAACGGAATGTGACGTTAAGAGGTATAGCAAGCAATTCTACGGTCTTTTTGTCTAGACATGAAGTGATGGAAGAAATGAAGTCTGCTTCAGATAAATCAAGAAAGTAATCGGACGTGAGCAATGGTGAAAAAATAATGCCCATTGGAATTCCAATTGTCTGCACACAAAAAATGCATAAATATTTTGTTTATATAAGCTAATGTTTAATTTCGATTAATATTCACTCTTTTGTAAATTTAGTTTTTCAAGAATAATCATTGATGACTTTGATAATTATTTGAATAATTCAATTTTGTACCTGCGTGTATCAGCTGTTGTAATAAAAAAATGAAGTTTGGTACATGGAATTGAACAATACAATTAAACGAAAATAATAATTGTGTTACTGTTACAAAAAGTCAAACGATTAAAGGATGGTCACTCTCCATGTTTTCTAATTTCAGTCTAATTTCGGAACTCCTTTAGACTTTACCTTTAATTACTAAAGAAATTTTTTGCACACTGACCCTTTCTTATTTTACATTTTCTTATCATAAAGACCTTAAAAACCATCTGTATATATTTTTTTGAAATTCTTTATACAACTTCATGGTTTTTGAGACCTAAAACGTCACAATGATAAAGCTATTTTAAGTCAAGAGGAATCCGATTTCCCGCAAAATTTCGGTCGTCATATATCTTGGAAACGAGCACACGGACAATATTTTTCTTTTTGTCTTTTTATAAAGCGGACTCATCATACAATGTTTGATAGCAAAAAGTTCAGAATTGACCATCCTTAAAGTTTATTATCACAATGTAACCCTTTTTATGTTTAATTTGTTTTGTGGGATACAAAGCTCTTTCTCCTTTTGATAATGTACCGTGGAAAGTGATCGATAAATATTTGGTTCTTTTTTATAAGGAGCAGGTTCAACATAAGGATTTATGACATCATTATAAGTGTCTTCTGTGCTGGATTCAACTTCAAAGTACACAGCAGACGCCATATTGGTTTCTTGTGCACGTGACGAAGTTGCGACATTATCTATTTGATTTTGAAATATCTCTAGGTTTTGGTCGATTTCATCATAGATGGATACAGGAACAACAATATCTGTATTTGTGGTTTGGACATTTGATCTGAAACAAGAAATAAATTTCATGTTTAAAGTTGATTCAAGAATGAGAAAAATGTTTGAAATGCCTTTTGGACCCTATAGACGATTTTCCAAAATTGACATTCCGGAACGATCCGGATGTTAGAATAGGGGTCACGAGAGGTCAATGGGGGTAAAATGGCGGCTTTTTTAGAAGAGAGCACAGGGACTGAATTATTCTATCAATCAATTAAATGTGTTTTCTAATGGAAAACAATCAAACATGAAATGAATTAATTTGTTTCACTCGGAGGGTCCTTTCAAACCAATTCATTTACACTTAAATAATGAAATTTAAAAATTCCCTTTTACGCGCAATTGACGTCGGCAACCAGTAATCCAGTAATTTGAGGTAAAATTTCGACAATTACCAAAGAAATTGAAATTGGAAGATCGTCTATTAAAGTAATATATAGGCACAATCCATAATTTAAAGCAAAGCTACTCTAATGGTCATTTAGGCTTTATGTGTAGTTCGGAGTTTTCACAATCCATCGTTATCAATAAATTTTTGAATATTATCGTACTTGAAATTGAAGTAATATTTTTCCTTTGTTATTTTTCCATTTATTGAATAAACATAAGCACCCTGAATTTAATCTTTAAGTCTTCTTGAACTTGTGTTTTGAATGTAAAACTATAAATTTTTTAACATTTTATCACTGGTTATTTTACCTTAGGAGGAAACATATATGACTTTTTAAAGCTTTCACAAGAACTAAATGCATATTCTTTTTACTATTTAATATTTAGTCCCATCTTCGGCATTGATAAATATTCTCGAAACAATATTTACCTTACAGTAATTGGCAGATATTGATAACTATATTAAATACATATCTTATAGTGTATAATTTTGTAGTACAAGTCTTGATCTAATCAATACTTAACGAGTATGTTCTTACCCCGAATTGTCCATAACGGTGATGTTATGGTGACTAGCTCTCTTAAAGACAAAAACAAAGCCACTGACTATGACAACACATAATAAAAATCCACTGACAGCTATCAAGGGTACAAACCAACTTTTCTCTATTTCTACAAAAGCAGCTTAGATTACTATTGAGTATTGACTAATATGTTAATAACAAATTGACCGAACTGGGATAGACGATAGGTCTTACACGCCGAGAAGAAAAAAAAACAAAAATATATACATCGATTTGTTCTACATTCTGGCATGTGAAGTGGTCACTTCTTATAATCATTTTAGTCAAAACGTATCATTGCTCTATCCTTCCACCCCATTTTTCGTTGTATTGATATTGTTATTCCACCAAACTTGCAACTCTTTATTTGGCGACTTTTTGTATCTTGTATCTAAATGTATCTCTTATATCCTCAAGAGACTGTGGACACTACAAGTTCTAGGAAGTTCGCTTTATATTTTGTTTTACGCATCGATATTTACTCTCGAGTAATACTTTGAATATCACACTATGACAGGCGTGCTTATTCCACATTTTGTGTAACAGCATTCCTTCGCTTTAGTACATAGAGATTGCATATTGAAGCTGATTCGTTATTTCACTCTCGTTTCGACTGGAGTTCGCGTTTTGTTCCGTTCTTGTTGGTTTTTACTGGTTTTGTCTCTGCCCTTTCGGACTTTTGGCATTCAGATACCCCATTGGTACCTCTGCTTTTTTCAGAGCCCCTTTGGTATATCATGAATTTTTCGTCTGATTTCAGAAACAGAAATTGCTTAACATAATTTTGTTGTTCATCTGTCGCTGTCGGCACTTAGATGTTAGTGCACTGAAACTCATGAGTTTACACTGTCTCATTAATTTATTAGTAAGAGATTTGTCAACCAAACATATTTTTATATTTTTGAAAACAAAATATATCAAACACTTTTTTTATATTACCACTTTGAATATGTCTGTCCCCAGTTTCAATCCAGCTGTTTGACTTTTCTGAAACTACAGAAATATTCTTATCAATTAAATTTAATTAGCGGCAGTATATGATATTAAGGGAAAATTGTCTTAAATATTCTCGGTTTTTATAATAACTATTGCAATCCAATCAGTAAGAAAGTCTTTGCTAGGTATAAAAAATCGTATTCAGTAAAATGTTACCTTCAAATCTTATACGATTTGTCTGGCCTTTACTTTTTGTTATAATATTAAAACACTTACTGTTCACTGCTGGTGGCAATGTTGTTTCTTCCAAAATATCGGTTATAGAAACCTTCAAATCATCTATTTGAAATTGGACCTCAGTACTACCATACATATTTCCTATCAAACAGTTTACATTAGCTGTCAAGTCACTTGATTTTGATCGGTATTCAGTCCTATATCCAGATTCCTGCACAAGCACATTGTAGCATGAAACCGTGACGTTTACCTCAAATGTTTTAACGTCATTGACAATGGCGTCATTAGCGTACCATGTGACGTCAGCAACTTTTGAGCTTGAAAAATAGTCAACTGTTAAAATCCAGTAACTTCCATCATATAGTTGATTTTTAAACGTGACGATCGGTCTGCCTAGAATTATAGAATCGTAAAAAAAATTATAGAACGGTGAATGGCACACACTTTATCTTTCACTATTTCAAAAAATTAGAAATCGCAAATTTGTATCTAGATCGACTAAGGATATAGTATAGATTCTAAAAAAGTACCTCTATGATAAGATATAACTTAAGGGGTATTTTCTTATAAACTTATCAGATATCAGTACGGGAACTATTTCTGTTGTTCTACATGTCTGTATCGTTTACCCGTTTAATCTATTTAAAATAACTACTTTTACTTATTAATTAACATTTTGACCGAAATATTAACACCAAAGATAAAATTTACCAAACACTGTCAATGTTGTAGATGCTGACACATTAGCTCTTTCATTACTCCAAATGCAAGTGTAGTTTCCGGCGTCTTGGTTACCACAATGCTTTATGTATACAGCCGATGTGTTTGTATAAACTATTGTTTTGGGGAACGAACGAATCAGATATCCATGTCTAGTATGTATCCACTGGTAAGTCCATGTCTCATTTATGTCTTCTGAAATGCTGCACAATAACGTTACGTCATTTGGAGGTTTGCAGGTTATTTGTTTGACTGCAAAGACTTTTGGTTCTACAATTGCAAGAAGACAAATATTATAAATATCTTTATTTTGGTACCAATTCAAGACTGTCATAAACATAAGAGAAATTAATATAAACGAATATTTAAGACGTTAGGTGGAGTTCGAGTAAATTAATGAATATATTCTAACTAAAGGAAGTTTTCTAACTAACTGAAGGAAGCAAAGAGGCACCAACAGGGAACTCTAGTGACAAAAGTCCGAATTGGCAACGACAAAAACAGTAAACAGGAGCGAAAAGCACGAAACAAAAACAAACACCCCAAACCCCATAAAATCAACCGAACAGAAATCAACAACGCCAACTCAAGTCGTAACGAGAGTGTACTCAGGTGCTCCGGAAGATGGTGTTTGTTTTTGTCGTTGCCAATTCGGACTTTTGTCACTCGAGTTCCCTGTTGGTGCCTCTTTGCTTCCCTCATTAACACTTTAAACTGTGAACTATACACCCTACCATATTGAATCCCGAAACACCAGAAATATTTAATGACTGCGCAAATAACTATTTTCTGAAGTATTGAAAAGTGGGATATTAAACCTATAAAAAGGAAAAAAGGGAGAAGGATCAATAAGTCGAGTGATTTTGACTCCCTTTGGAGGTAACAGAAAAATCCGAGGCGTTTTCTCTCAATTTATCAGTTCACTCAAATATAGATAAAATTCAACATTACCGTGCTATAAATTAATCAATTATTACTGTTATTCAATCTCTCCTGGGATTCTTGAATATGAAAGGATATTTTAAGTGTTCTTAATGCTTTATTTAAGGCATAGCTTGAAATAAAAAAAAATGAAAAAATAAAAAAACCTATCTTGTAACAAGTTTAGCTTAAGGATGTGTACGGTTACATATAGAAAATTATGAAAATATTACACGAATAATATTATTTTTACAAATTGTTACCATTAAGTAAACCTTGACTTTTTCTTTTAAATTTTAAATATTTTACTACTTTACTTATTGAATGATAACGTTGCTCACCATATCCATGAAGATCAAATACTATCTCAGTGCTACCTGCTGAATTTCGTACTAGTGCAGTATACATTCCAAGTTCGTTCTCATTGGTCAAATAAATGGTCGAGTTCACCCTGAACACGCCATCTTTAACACGTGTCACATCCCACAAACCAAGTTTGCCTATCTTTGAATAAACCCATGAAATTGTTAATGGTAAAAGGCTATAAACTACAGTCGATGTGTTTACAACAATTCCAGTGTCGACTTGAATGCGAATTGGTGCATTGCCCCCTTCTGCAAACGGTTTTCCTTTGAAATGAACATACACACACAAAACTTGTATAAAGCAAAATTAAAAAGACACTTAAACCTAACAGCGACAATGTAAATATAATAGTTAAATACATAGTTTTATTTATAGTACATATAGAAATAAATTAACCGGCTACAAAATTTAAGACCAACTTTGCTTATATTTTTACATGAGACACATAGCGTTTGACTTATAATAGCCATCGTAATGTTAGGACTTTCTCAGTGGCAAGAACTTTGTCTAATTCTTTTCGGTGTCAGCATGATTTGTGAAGATTTAAATACTTTTGATGTAGCTGAAATTTCCGATTGTTTAAATTGTTAAAAACGCCTAGTTTCTTTCCTTATAATGCACATGGTCGACATCCTTTGTGTTGGATTTGGCGTTCCTGTTTCAACTTTTTTGGTTTTGAGTACATTTCCTTCAGTAATTTTTGGGTTTGGACCTCCAAATGTTTTGAATCAAGAGTTGCTGATAAGAGTTTACTCCTTGAAATGTGCATATACAACATAACCAAATTAACCGTTTTATGCCTGCTTTGGTTTTTTTCAACTACATGTAATAGAACTATTTGATACATAAAAATGTTTGTATAAGTACAACTTTTATTTTCAGTCAAGTTTTCTTTGCTTGTAACCATTAACCTAAAAATCGAAACTCACTCAATATTTTAACCATGAAATCTGTCGTCTCGAATCGGTCAACATTTTGGTTGATACACCTATATACTCCTTCGTTTTCATTTGAAACATGAATGATAACTAAATTCCCATTTTGGTCAATATCTAAATTATCTTTGTATGGTACTTTCGGGTTTATCTTTCCATCGTCAGTATAAAGAGTGAGCTCTTTTGGACCATACCAGGCTTTATAAAGGTTAAAACCATTTTCTGTTGCGTTTGCACCGCATTGTAACGTCAATGATTCATTAAGTCTTCCCATTGGATACTTAACAGTTGTACTTGTACAAAGGATAATAACTAAAAATAAAATTAATATATATTTTTCCATACATTGGGCTTGTGTACTTCATTTTTTTTTCTCGAAGTAAACACTAAGAGTAACATGAGACAATTAGTAAGACATTTATGAACTATCAGACAGTATTTTTAGCTCAGGAAATTTTGCTTAAAAAAGATGAAAGTGTAATATGATACAGGTATCAAACTTCTTTGCCAATGGCTTTGAATTAAGTCTAAATGTATTTGTATTTGTTGTATTTGTACACACCACGAAATTAAAAAAAAATCAACTGGACAAAGACCTTCTCATCCCACTAGAATGAGGTTGCATACTAGACATTTTAAAGACTGTATTTGAGTCTCAATGCCTGACCCAAAACAAAACTATATAAAAAGACAACAGTATCAGATAACTTAAGACAATATATGCCTTATTATGAAATAAAGGTAATAACATTATTACCGAACTTGGAGAATCAATCTCAAATGTCCATAAGACAAGACAAATCAAGGAAGACATACCGGAAAAATTGAAAATTGATGTTTTTGTTACTTAATAGTTTGTCTTTTGCCTAATCCTCGGTCTTGAAGCTTCAAACTATTTTGTTTTATGCAAAACATACCAACGACATTGATGAATCCATAGAGTAACAGGGGATTCATTGTAATTCACATAGAGTGAGATTTTATCCTTTTATTCTCCTTACACCACGAAAGAATCTGTGAAGAAACAAAATGTATGGACATAAACAAACAAATAAGGTTTACTTGGGTTTTACAATTCGAATGAAATGCCATTTTAAATCTTCGTTTGTGCAGCTAAAACTTAAGGTTCATCTGTACCTTTCGTTAAAAATAGCGAAAAATTCTACTTAATTTTTAGTATATGCAGAACAAAAACTACAAATAAAATAATAAAATAAAGCATAGCTGGACCTAGATATGGTAATTTCCGATTCAATTTCTATCAAATTTTCATTTTAAATATCTTAAAAATAAAGTTCTCTTTTTTTTCCTGTTCAGATTTTAAATTGAAAAAGGACAAACTATCCCTTTTGTGCCTCTTACATGAAACGAGGTGAACACTTTTAGTTAAATCCCTTATTGAAAGTTGCATGAAATTTGAGGCCACAAGAAAGGGTGAAAGTGGTATTAGCCTTTAAACGGGTGTTTTAAAAGCGGAGAAAAAAGAGATCTCTTAAATAAAGGATTTTGTCGCGATGAATTCATAGAGAAAAGGTAAGAATTTTTAATATCTAGGTCCAGCTACACTTTATATTTCAATTTTATGTGCAGTTTTGGCTGTGCACATACTGAAAATAGATTAAAAATAACGCCATGTTTTAAAGAAAGGTACAGATGAACATTAGATAGCTTAACTAGTTATAAGATTTAAATTACCACGCTTTGTTTATATATATATATTTACAAATGAATAAGTGATTGCTCAAATCTAATGACCAAAGTAATAAAGAGGTTCATCAATATTATAAATAAGTTGTCAAAACCCCAAGGTTCTTCCTACCTAAGATATAGGTTAATCTTAGTAATAATTTGTTCCTAGTTCAGCTTTTTTGTTTTGTTTTATCATACTATGCTTTTCACATTCACGGTGTTTGGCATTTTCAATATTTTGGTAGAGTGCCTTTGAGGAGTATTGAATGAACAAAACGCGCGTCAGACAAAGCAAAATTAATTGTCTGAAACTTTGTTGTTATTTTGAAATCCAAGATGATCAATATGTAAGTTACTTTGTAGATACTCCACATGCAATAAATCTCTTTTTAAGTAAACGAAAGTTGTCAATGTTTAGACTAAAAGTATTTAAATTGTAGGTTGTGTCGCGTACACTTATTCCACATCTCATTTTCTTCTATATTTAGCCTTTCAATGATACAAATGGTACTTGACATATACACAAATTATCTTACCTCAAACGGAGTTTAAAAATGCATAAATAATTTTGAAACTGAAGTATGTCGTGCCACCTCACCAAAGCTTAAGTTGTGGAATTAGAAATTATTTAGTTTTAATTGTATATGATTATATTTCTGAATAATAATTAAGTTTCCTTATTGTATAGGTGTTTCCATGTGAAAAAAGAATCGACATTTGATTGTACCATTTCCGTGATATAAACGAGTTGCTAGCATTTTTTTATAAGCTTTATTAATTCGAAAACAATTAGACAATTAAAACCTATTATTAAACATGTATAGAATCAAACAATTGTTTCTTTTTTCATCTATGACTAATATGATAAAAGTCCTGCCTTTGAGCGAGCATTGCAATTATGTCAGGTCAAATTTATATATTAAAATCATTTATGTGTGAAAGGGAAAGAAATTTAAAAAAAGATCCATCTTTTAGAAATCTTAGAAAAAATATGATTTATACAATACTTGAATTATCACAGTAATTTTATAAGTAACAACAAAACTACAGAACTTTGATGATCAATCTCATATATCCGAGAAGATCAGACTGTTAAGATTGTAGCGGGAAATAACGTTTCATTCTTTCGTTAAGTCCATTTTTGACGTCGAAATTGTCTGTGGCGTCGCCTTGGGTGGAAGTAGTTTTCAGAATACAATACAATGAAAATGGTTGACTGTGTTAGAGTCTGTATTTTCATCGCCCATCGATATCGCCCATAAAAAGACAAAATAAGTCAAAGACATACAAGAGAAATTTAAGATCACAATGGTCCTGACTTGGTTCAGGCATTTCAACAGACATAATGGGTTAAACCAGGATTTAGAGCACCAACACCTCCCTCTTTAATTGCGTTCTTAGGGTCCTGTAACAAAAAAACCCAACATGGACGTTAGACATAATAGGCATAAGGAGGTGATTATTTTAGTACAACTAACTGTCACAAAACAATTGAAAAAATCACGAATAATTTCAACTGACTTAATATGGAATTTTGCTACCAGTAGCACATTAGAGACCTTATGAGCCGTACATTCTTATAACTGTGGTCTAAAGGCCTATCACGGAGACAACGGTGTCGAGTCGAAACCATGAACCAAAATACCGTTGGTACCGTGTACTTGGAACATGTGGAAGTCACATTTGAACGAATACAAGCAGTTTATGTTGTGGTTTATAACTTTTTCGACAGAAGAATGCAATTTCTGAATTTAGATATATCTTTATTTATGTATGAACCACGCTTTCTTACAAAGATATGAAATCGATATAACTACATGTATTTTCCGGGAACTTTTATCTGAGAATATCATTAGTTTAATTATCTCAGCATTATATAAAGCATTAATGGTTTTAATTTCTATTAATTTGTATATTCCCGTTAAATCATATTTCCCCATCGCACAGGTGACTAAAGTCACGTTATACACAAAATGAAGTTTTTAAAAGGTTATGAAAAATATAGCAAATACTATATCATCATTTAAAACGAAATAAATAAACAAATCATTAATACTAAGGGGTTATAATTACATAGATAAGAAAGTTCGTTGACCAAAAAAATAGATAATGACACTTCTACCGTAGAGCGAATGCACAATAGAATAGGTTATACGTCTCGGGGAAAAAACCGCGGATGCCATATCTAATCAAATCCCCAAAGCGTTTAAAGGCAAGCGAAATATATAAGTACTATAATAGATTTATTCTCTGTTAAAATATATTGTTCAATATGTTTGCGAAATAATTTTGGTGAGCGAAGAAAGAATGGTCACGCAGATGCTCTCAAAGTTAATGAACACAATCGCACATGCAAGACAGGTATCGTGTACAAAAAGTATCAATTGAACTTTGTTGTCATTTGTATTTTGAAACACCCTTCGATTAAAACGCACTCGTCCCGTTGATGTGTATTGTGTATTGAATTTTATGAATGAACCAGACAGAATCCCCGCATTGACCAATCAAATAAGAGAAATATTTATACGAACCAATCAAGTAATAGATTGAATACATAATGTATATTTTATCTCCTGTAACTAAATAGTTCGTCACGTAAAATGCAAAGGAATAAATAAAACTTGTGCCGATCATATAAAGTGCCAATAAAACTGGAGATTTATAAAAGTGTGTTTCATGTTAACAAATATTGAAAAATATTATAGAAAATAAAATATTTTGTCCAGACTGAATACAGGAAGATCACTCCGTCGAGACAATAAACGCGAAATCATCATTAATTTATAGACTGCATAAGGCTTCGCTGCGCTTTCCCAAAAATTGAGAAATACACACCTCATATGTCAACATGTATGTTGGCGAGGTGGGTATGTGACTTTCCAGATAAGGAAAATTAATCATGTTAAAATTAAAATCATCTCTTTTGTCGTATAGATTGGTACTGAGATACAAATCCAAGAAGAACGTGAAGCAAGTAGATTTGGGGGTTTCTTTAATCTGGAGGATAAATTGAAGGAATCCATGTAGCAAACGAAACATTGCTGACATAGAGGACATCATCAAGATATCCAAAAGTTATTTGAAGTATAAAGCTTCTATCATCTTCTTGTTCTGAACTAGTTTGCCGAAAAAAATCAGCCTCTTAAGCGTATAAAACAAGTAAGCGAGTAGAGGGACACAGTTTGTTTTCATTGTAATGCCATCTTGTTGTAGAAATATCTCACCTCTAAATGTGACAAATACGTTGTCAATAAGGAAATCAAACATACTTCATACTTGGTCCATGGTGTAATGTCTTGTTCTTATATTTTAGAAGAATATGTAGAAGAAAGGCCAAAACAAAATGAAATTAAAAAAAAAATAAAAATGCCTTTCAAATTAGTTCTTTCAGTCTGCTTTTAATTTTTTTGTGTAACAAAGTGGTGAATCAGGTTGAAAATCAAAGGAACTTTAGAAAATGATCGTGATTTTAAATTTTCCAAAAAAATTTCGAGTTCACATGTGATAAATTCCACTAAAAGAATAAATAGTGTTGCAGTATGTTTGCTGTCTTAGTTTGAAATCAGACAAGATGTTTGTGACACTTCTGTGTTAGAACACGATGAGGGTCTAGCAATGTATTTTTCTTTGTATACATGTTATTTAGGTATTTATCACAAAAATTTAACTCTTTGTGTTATTTCTTCTAATGAAGATTTAAGGAAAAAAAACTGTTTTAATGTTATTCTAATAAAAAGATCCAGAGAATTTTTAAAACCCTTCGTGTACATATGATTTTTTTTATTTAACTTTATTTATGATTTTCTAACCCCACAGCGTTCATGATGGTTTTAAAATACAATACCAAAACGGGTATAAAACGGTTAATATGGTTTTGCTGTATATCGATATTTCAAAGAGTAACCTCTCATCTACAGCATTTGAATCAAAACATTTGATCTCGACCATGTGCAGTACAAGGAAAGACATTTGGTGTTTTAAACAATTTAGAATTTAAGAAATGGGAATTTCAATAACAAAATATATTTGAAATTTAATGGCAAATTCGTGTCAGATAAGTTTCACGACTAGGCTTTGCCATCAGGGACCTCTGTTCCACCAGCAGCGGTTATCGACCCAGTGATTTCAAAATACAATACCAAAACGGATAAAACAACGATTAATTTGGTTATGCTTTATTTCAATATTTCAAGGAGTAACTTCTTATCAGTTGCCTTTAAATCAAAACATTGGAAGATAAAAAAAAAACTACTGCATGAAAAGTACTCAAAACCAAACAGTTCGAACAGGAAAGCCAAATTCAGTACCGATATTTATTGGTAACATCGTGTCAGACATGCTGGATTTTTCTGCTTCCCTGTTTTGATATTTTATTCTATGTTTTGATTTTAACGTGCAGTGAATAATTGTAACAAATAAATAAATAAAAGTATGACGCATTACACATGTATCTATAAACAACCTTCAACCGAATACCAAACATTACATAACATTATACTGCATAACAATCTCAGAGAGCCGGTGGTGTAGTGGTTAACGCATCGGGCTATTAACATCAAGGTTCGTGGTTCGATCCTCGTCCGGGGTGAAAATATCATGAACCAATTTTCCGACTTTCTCTTGACACCATTTGCGAGGATGGTCTCCAGGAACGATGCTAGTCCTTCGGAAGGGACGAAAAAAAGGTTGTCCTGTGTATGTGGAGAGCAATACCCCATGCACATTAAAGACCCCTTTGTAGAGTTCGATAAGAGGGGGGCCACTGCAAAGGCCATACTCGCAAACTGCTAGCTGGAAAGGGATTTACATAAGCATTAAGCTTGTTATCAAATCCAGGATAAATAAATATGTTTAAACTAACAATCTTTAAATAAAATACTTAAAGTCGTATTGCGCAATTGCGCAATGATCATTTCTTTATTTTGCTTAAGTTTCTGAATTGTTCTAAACAACCCATCCCTAGAGAGCAAAGATTATGTGTTTCTTGCAATGCGGTAGAGGACGAGGCTCATTTTCTGCTACATTGCAAGACAAACGAGTCTTTGCGAAAAAAAATACTCGATGAATTTTTCGAAAATACTGATCATTACGAACAATATAATGACAACCAAAAATTAAAAATACTTCTTAATCCAAATAGCTATAAACAAGTTAATGTTATAAGTTCCTATTTAAAATAATCGTTAGTTTTGAGGAAAGGGGACTCTTAACAAAATACTTGCAAAGCTTATATTGCATTGTTCACGTATAATATCATGTATTATACGTTAATTATTTATTTCTAATGTTGTATTGTTATATTATTTGTTTTTGTCACAAACTCTGTCCAGATGTTTATATGACAGTAAATTTGATTTGATTTGATTAATATGAATTTTTGTAAGGCTTTTCAAATATTACTTTGTGAGGATTGTTTTTCGATTTTTAGATCTATAGGGTACCGCGTTATATTTTGTTGTTCATAGGTTTTAAATAAGACAATACAAGTTGTCCATTGACCTTTTTTGTTAGTACAAAAATGTTTTTCGTACACGATATGCCTCTAATTCAAAGCAACTATAGATGCTTAAAATTGCTGACAAAATTTGACTAAAACCAAGACTAAAATCGCACAAAATCATCTAACATCAAAAAAGGTATTTTTTCCAATTTTATAAGTGGATATCAAGCAATTGTATACCTTATTTAGACTTGTAAAGTTTTGTTTTCAAAAAGAGTTTCCTTTATTTAATGAACATTTGCGTCGGTATTTTATTTTATGTTTTATTTTTAAAAGCACAGAAAATAATTGTAAAAAAATGTTTGACGCAGTACACCTGTATCTATAAACAATCTTCACCCGAATAACAAACATTACATGACATACTACTGCATAGCAATCTTTAAATTACATTCTATAAACGGTTATTATAGGTATTTGCTTTTATTGTCAATAAAGTGTTATGGTTATAAATATAGAACAGGAAATTCAGAAATAGCTCAACAAGTATCATTTTATATAGCTTAACTTTCTAAATTGTTCTAAACAGAATTTTTGTGAATTTGCAATTGTTCAGGTTCATTTTTACACTTCGTAAAAACGACCGATAAATACGTCTTTTATTCATTGTATTTGCAGTTTGCAATTGAATATTAAATAAGAATTGAATATAATAAGGTATAGCTGAATCAATTTAAACAGAGTCTAGAATAATATTTTTCCATAAAGGTTTAGGATTTTCCATGTGTATACGTAATTTGCTGAGGCATTTTCTCTTCAATTTTTTATTTCACCCAGATATAGCAAAATATCAACAATATCCATTCATTTCGCCTCCATTTGCAAGGTATAAATTCATTTTTTGTGTTATTAAGTCGACTCGCTCACATTTTTTACAAAGAAAGCTGTTAAGGGGTATCTATTTAGGATACACCTTGAACAGAAGAAAGACATTCGAAATATCGAAAACAACAAAAGTAACCTTGTACAAGACAAAATGATCTGAACTATTATACCTTATTTTCATTTCTATGCGTATAGACTAAAAAATAAATAAAAAATCAATCGTTTTTTAAAGTGAAACCATGAATCTTAAACGTTGCCTATATCATGTATATTGAATATAAACGTGTCATTAAATTGATCAAGTGTGCAATTCATTACAAAATGAATTGTGACAAAAACATTTTTGTGTTATATTTAATTTGTTACGTCACCTTGTTTAAAGTCAGATCTCGTAACTTGTTGTTATACTTGGTTGTGCAATGGAGCATAGATTATCCCATCTTTTGAAAATGGCATCATTAATTATTACATACATTCTATACTTAGATAAAAGGATAGAACTAAATATAAATTGAACACATTTAAATTGAAGGCATCAAATTTACAGTTTTGAATAATCAAACCACGCATATACTAAAAGAAATTCTGAGGTAAAGTACTCTGACTATACAATTGGATATGTAGTATATCTGTGGGTTCTTGTGAAGTTTACATTATAAAATAAGTAAGTAAAGATATAGATTATTATAAAGCATCCAGGTAATCATTATACTCGGGAGGATGGAACTTCCTATATCATGTATATATAATAGGACGTGCCGCTGGAATAGGTGCCCGTTTTCATGAATCTAGGGAAAACACGCATAATTTTAAGAAAAGGTCAATAATATTCACTCGCTGATTATATGAAAACCCTGATCAAGCAATTCTTACTTCTTTTCCAATACAAATGTATTCGCATATGTCTAAAAGTGTATGTTGATTGACTTACCATCTAAGAAAAACTTTAGATTAATAAGTGATACCAATCTTTATCTTTAGTTGTCATTATCATGTTTGGGATGAGGGTGCTTTTTTCAGTAAAAATAAATTATAAGTTATCAAATTTTCAAACTCAAAATATATAAAATGGTGGGGTTTCAAAATCTCAGCGGTATCTCCCTATTCATTAAGCAAAGGTGTGCTCCCTCGAATCAATATTATACGCAGTAACTTAAATGTTTATTTGTCATTTTTATATGAATACTTGTGAGAATTGTAGTCTTTTTAAAGCTAATAGAAATAAAATATAAAAATTTTAACCGATGCATTTTTTTCTAATGTGAAAAACACCAATAATCATGAAGCTTGTAATTTGTTCTAGAAGTTAAATTTTGAAATAGATATTGTTAGAACTACCTGCAAGAAAAAAAAATTGCAGGATATTTTGTATCAACGTTGAATTATTTCAAGCCAAAATGAGGTTCAACCACCGTAAAGATTAGCTTATTTTTATATTTCAATGGAGACAGCGATAAGAATGATTTAAAGAAAGATTTTTGACAGCTACCCAATATTTTTGTCACTTGTCAAGTAAAGAGTTTTATACGTCACGTATTTGAAACAAACAATGCAACGCAAATGTTTGTATCTATCTTACCAATAGTTAATTATAAGATATGTTCAGACAATGAAATGGTCGTTAAAATAAAGTTTTGTTCAAAACATAATTTAATTAAGGTTAGTGAGGACACCTAACCCCAAAAATAATGCCGAATTTAAAATGTCAAATTTTTTAATATATTAATATTAGGTATATACTTTATCTTGTGTAAAAATATTGGACCCCCTTTCCAGGCTTGTTTTCCCAAAATTAAGACTCAAAGTTTTCCCAAATTACTATAGATTATATAGGAAAGGCCAAATAATTAGCATAAAATCTTGTCGCAGAAAAAATCCACGAATTTAAATTTTATTTTTATTTGATAAAAATCAATGAAATACAATATATTTTGAAATAAAACAATAAAAACTGGGGGTCACCAGCTTACTATTCTTTCTACAATACAAATCTTTGTAATTTTTTGGCCACTTTTCAAATGGATTATCTCCCTTGTTTTATTTGAAAATTTTATTTATGAAGGAATAGTTGTTTTATTTGTATTAGAATTAATCTCTTTTGATTAAGTTTTATTAAATGAAACTAATTAACACAAGTTTCAAGGTATTTGTGACATTTGCACATGTTTTTTGCATTTTTAGCTGTTTTTGGTCACATGACAGGTGTCCTCACTAACCTTAATTGATCTCTTTGAATATTTATGTAAAATAACTTTTGATAATCTGCGTATCAATTCTGCATTTAAAATAAAGCAATAGAAATAGAATTGTCTTTTTGAAACATTACTTAATTGGTCAGTTAACAAAGAAAGGATGACCATTGCACTAAACGTTTTGACGGGGTTTAACATGGCGTAAGAAGAACTTTAGAATTTTAAAATGGCAGCTGTTATTACTCTCTTGGCTCAGCTGAAAATGTTTTAATTATACACTTGGAAAAAAGTTAAGCAATCCAGTGGTGAATGTCCTACATTTAAAAAAATCGTTTTAACAATTATTTAACTGTTAGTCTTTGTAAATTTGTATTGCAAACTGAAATGTGCAATTCATTAAGCGTAATTGAACATGCTTGTAACAAACAAAAGGACATTTTTGTATTTATATAACATGACATAAACATGGTCTAAGAAAAGTATAGTCACCTGAAGCTCCAAACTGATAATTTATTGTCAAATCACACTTTAAAAAGTAAACCATAATCAAAAGAATAATACTGTGTCGTCGGATTCAATACTTTCCAACTTTGGAATGAATATTGATGCAACCCCTGTTGTCTCACACTGCCAGTTTTGCGTCCTATATCTTAAAGTGTTTCGCCGCTATTCAAGGCGAAAACTTTCTTTTAACCGAACTCTCATGCCCTTTAAATCATAAATTAAAGAATAAAACTGAACAAAATAAAGAAAATCTTTCAAATTATTGAAAAGCACAAATAGTCTTGGGTGCTTAACATTTATTCAGGTGTTGTGTATATATTGCATTGCATAAAACGTACCATTTTTACCCATCTTTTCTGGAAGCCTGAATAAAAAGATGGTTTAACACTTTTTTCGAATAGTGTACATTTTCGAAATTTGTACTTTGTGTACACTTAATAGGAAAGTCGATGAGTATTATACATGCCCCCATCGAAGAAACAACCAAAAATAAATGTTAATTTGCGACAATTTGTTGCTGTATTTCGGGTTGTTTTCCATTTAGTCTAGACGGAGTAATCTGCCTACTGAATCTTTATTATTTATATTTCTTTTTACAATATGATCAGATATATCGAAATTCAACTCATTTTTTATATATGTATCCATTTTTAAACGACACACAATGAGTTGTATTAATTCCTTTGCAGTTTACAAAACTAAGTAAACATTCCTGCTTTTTCATTGGTTTATGCTAGGTTCCTTTCTGGCTCATTCATAAAAATCAATACGTGCTGAACGAGTTCTTTTAATCGTAGGGGTGTTTGAATTGATACCATTTGTGTACAATTCAATGTATGTTCATCCCAATGTTAATATACATCTTTTATTTAAAATATACATTGAAAGGGGGCATGAGAGTGTTCAATTATTGTGAAAACCTCTGCATAACATACTTACCTCGCCCATATAAATTATTTTGTGAACATCTTTAACAATAATATATTCAAAGAGAATCAACATATTGTTTATCTTTTAACGCTTTAGAACTTTGATTATTTTTGTGATATGTTTTTTAAATAACTGATAATAAGACTTGATTGACATAAAGATGGATCCTAGCCAACTATACATACATTAACTGCCAAATATTTACAATTTGCATTGAAGGCATTATTTAACACAAGCTTTAAATTTGTTAATTCGCTGTTGCAATAAGAATATATGGAGCTGCAATATTCTTTTTTGAAATCAATACAAGTTTGATGTTTAACAAGGTTAAAACCGATGTGATACACTGTATAAAAATATCCAGTTTCAATGAACGCTTTCGTAAGGAACAGACGATTTGACTGCGTGTGACAATCCAACATAAATTATAGTTCTTATTTTTATTTAAGACTTGTCCAAATTTGTTAATTGACAACTCCGTAGGTAGAGTTTACTGACCTACTTTCTATCAAATCCCGGTCTTCCAAATAATTAAATTTATATCTACATGATCTATGATTCATTACAAAATGAATTTAAACAACAGACTTTTTTATTTGTTGTCTAGTCTTGTTCAGTCAAATCTGTAAAACAGCTTGAATACTTCGTTGTACGATTGTACATGTATTATCCCATGTTTGGCAAATAAGACATTTTATAATTACATGTATTATATACCAGGCAAAAAAAAAGAAAGGTTACATTGGTTTTCTTTTAAGATTTTTTCGAAACATATTTTGTTTCGATATTGTAATATTAAGATTAGGCATTAAACGGGTTTTTCTGTCAAATTTGCGTATTGAAAGCGGATTTGAAAATGACGTTACGTCACTTTTCAATTTTAATCAAAATTGGAGCTTTTAAAATTCTACGTGTCGAAAATTCAATTAAGCTAGTGATAATGGTCGTTAAATGTTACAAATATCACGGTTAACAAAAGGTCGCACTTAAATGTTGAGAAATTGCTTGTCAGACACGTGACGTTAACGTCAAAAGTTGAAGCAACTTTCTTCTTTCGTGTTGGGTACAGGAATGACAAAAAACAGGTAATCAATCATTTAAAAGACTTTAGAACAACTATCCATAGACCAGAGACTCGTGTCAGAGGTAGCAGAAAAACAATCGGTGAGACCGGAAGTAGCAGAATACCATAACCAACGCGAGTTTAGATCAGGCGTTGCCACTTTATTTTTCTTCGTAATCGCTTCGTTAACGGTGCAAAACCTTAACTCGTGTAAATGGATAAAATTCTAATCTAATTTTCATAAACACTGAACGTAAGCGGTCACGCCAAGCTGACGTCATTGTTTTAAAAAAAACGTCCTCTGGATTACGTTTCTTTCGCGTAATGACGTCAATGAGTTATATCATGCCTAAAATTGACATAGATAAGTAAGAAACACCCTTTTTAAACCGAAAAATAAAAAATTAACAGAAATTTTGTAACTTTCAACATTTTGTCAATTTTGATTTTACTGAATTTTGTTTTTAGAAATAACCAAATCCCACCGGAAAACGTTGCAAAATATCCCATCCCTGTAGTTTTACAGATGGTTAAATGTCCCTTAATTCTGAATTCAACTTTATATTCATCGAAATGCTGTCAGATATT
Organism: Arcuatula senhousia; assembly: GCA_963971305.1. Taxonomy (NCBI): domain Eukaryota; kingdom Metazoa; phylum Mollusca; class Bivalvia; order Mytilida; family Mytilidae; genus Arcuatula; species Arcuatula senhousia. The sequence goes on from OZ020308.1 coordinate 37,770,668, forward strand.
CAAAATGAATGGTTAGTCAGGAACGATAATTCTTTGCAAACTTGATTTTCTACAATATCTAGGTAAAACCTTAAAAAGAGGTTAAATTCGAATAAAAATCAGGTAAACTGGATTTTAGTCTCTTCAGTATGACCAAAGATACGTTTATTCAATGGAAGTTACTACTTTTTTTTTGTTATAGAAATTTTATCACATTAAACATAAGTGTATCGTTTCTTTTTTTGCCTAGTATATATTTAGATAATTAAAGGTAATTACAAAATAACCGAACCTACAGGTTCATTTTTAAGGTAAAAGGAAGTAACTGCATACAACTAAAATATATTTAAATCGACGTCATCAAAAGATCAGTAATTGGGAAATTTTGAATAATTAAACCACCAATAGACGGTCATTTAGTGAAATAAACAAACAAACTTTATTTGAAATAAATGCATTTTTTGTAGACCTTGGACAGAACGGCGAACAGCACCTACTTGCCTCGTTGATGGCTGCTGGCAGTTTTCTTCCGTGGTTTTCCTAAATTACCGTTTGTTATATGAGCTGTGTCGCGGTAACTTACTACTCCTATCATTATTTACTAATTAGCAAAATACACCTGACAATTTTTTTTGCATTATAAGTAAAAATGTACGAAGCATCAGGTAAATCGTATGTTCAGTAAGTTGAATATTTAATTTAACATTATATATTAAATAATTGAGAATCACAGTCGTTTTATAGCTCATAGAATTTAAGTATCAAGATTGTTGCATGTTTTTGAATAGTAATAAAAAATAATACAAATGACATTTGTAAAAAAAATGATGTTAGAACAACATCTGTAAGAAATAGTTTGCCAAAGAATATGTACATACATTTAAATGTTTTAAGTCAAAAATGATGCTAACTACCGTGAAAATCTGCCTATTTCTATTTGTTAACAAGGACTATTTATTTATAATTTTATTAAGGTGTCTCGGGACTATAACAATTCTACTATAGATTGGTACATTGAAATAGGCGAATATAAATCGCTCGTGAAAATATTTTGGTTTACAGTAGTTTTAGGTAGTATTTTTCGACTTAAGTTTTTGATTGATAGGGACATACTCATTTAAATCAATGTTTTGAAAATAAAAAGAAATTTCCTTCATATTGCATAGCGTAAACACAAATTATGAAATGTTTAAAATAATTGGCTCAATTCCAAGTTTACCTAGTCACACCAGTAAAGATGGGCAGTCTTTATCAAGTCTTAAGTGTTTGTTTTTTTAAATAATATTCGTACTCATATACTGTGCTTGTGACATGAATGTGAATGGACTACTATCCAATATTTTTGGTCAGTTGCAAACTGCTTGTACATGTTGTATCAATAACGAACAGTGCAGTCAATTGTTTGAATTTATCTTACCAATCGTTTAATAGTGATAGTAGTTTCACCCAATGTAACAAATTTAAAGGAATGTCTATGAAAGGGTTGTTAAAAATAAGGTTTGTTCAAAAAATCATTTAATCATTATCTCTCTAGATTTTTGTGAAATTTTTTTTGCTAATCTGCATATCAATTTTTCATTCATTTTTAAACTATTACTGTACAAACTCAAATTGTATAAGATTTGGAGGCACAGGGGAAACAGCAGCATTTCTGTCTAATTTTTCAGATTTTGTTTAGTCTATATCTGTTAATTTGATCAGGATACATTTTTTCACAATTAAATACAATATTTCACAAATAATGTTGCACAGCTTCATCTTTTGAAGGAAATAAATATGGATTTACATTTTGAAGACATGAACAAAAGAATGACATATAGTTTGAATTTTAAATATATACAATTCTACACGCGTTATAAGCAAACAGGCACCAATATTCGAGTGTCAAAAGTAAGAAACGATAAACCCAGTAAACATGAACGAGAACAGGACACAGAAGATTAAACTTCATAAAAAATAAAAATAAATATATCATCAAATTCTCTAACTCATGTGCAAGAAAAGGGAAACCGCTGGTTAATACTTTTTCATTTTTTGAATTTTCACCAATATTTAATGCATTTAGCACTATCCAATTAACCTTAATTATTGTGCAGAATTACAAAAATATTGGTTCACACTAAAATTCACGGCACATCATTATATTGTTACAGTAAAAGTCAACGTATTTTGGTCGAAGATACGTAGAAATTTTTTTTGTATTTGAATTTTTCTATGTAAATAGAAAAAAGTTTGGAAATCATAATAAAAAAGTTAATTAAATAACTAACGAACCTTTGAAATTTCAAGATTCAAGATTTCAAGATTTTATTTTAGAACTCAGGCACATTTCTGTGCAATATAAGTTATGACGACCCATCTTTCATTGCAATCTTCGGGTCCAGTGGTAACTTACCAACCCATGTGAGACATAAATTTTTAAAGTAATAGAAACATAGAATACAAATATAACAAAACATTTCTTACAAAAGTGAATGAACCTGCGGGATTTTTTTGGAAAATAGAATACGGTATACTCGTTTTAATTATAAGCGAGTCACCGAGATTCAGTGTGAGTAATTCATCCATTGAAACCTTCAAAAGATGAACAGTAAATTTTGTTAAAAAACATCTGAACTGATTGCATCTAAAGATAGTTTTCATATTATCCATATTATCTCTTATTTGCACTTACATTTGTTAATTTAACCAAATATAAGAATATATTAACTTTTATTTATCGTGGAATCTGTAAAGTTGTTATTGTCAACGCATTGAAGAGGTTTGTCACTATAAAACCTGGTTTAAAAAAGAATTGCAAGAACTTGAGAGTTTTTAAAGTCGGATGCCTGAATAAAAAGATTGTTTTAAACAAAGGGTGGAGATTTTGGAAATTTTTACTTTTGGTATACTTTGAACAATGATTAAATGATTTACAACCCCCCCCCCAAAAAAAAAAATCTAAATAAATAGAAACAGACACATTATGATACAATTGTCATGATTGTGGTATTTTGTTTACATTTTATGCAAATTTTTAAATAACTGATATAAAGACTTACATGACAAAGCCTTTTAAATGTACTTTAAACATGTTAAAAGGAAATTGGATTTAAGCCATCTTAACAAAAATACCTGCATATTATTCAAATCTGCAATTAAAGGAACAATTTTACTTAAAGTTATTCTTTTTTCAACTGGCTTTTGCGTTTAAGGGTATCTGGAAACTGAAATATTCATATTCGTATAAGATGAAGGTAAGAACTTTTATATGAGGTGTGAGTGTGTGTGTAGGTGTTGCATGCCCTGTATTGACGCACCTGGGTCATGTATGGCGGTCAATTTTAATGGTGGAAGAAACTTGAGTACACTGTGGAGACCACCGACCTTGGACAGGTAACTGACAAACCTAATCACATACAGTTGGGGAAGTCCCTTTTTGTTAAATACAAACGGGACTCGAATACCAGCTGAGAGTTGATCAATATTGTGGTACTAGTATTTAATTAAAGGTAATGACAAAATTACCGAACTTGTAGGATATATCTCAATATCCAAGAGAAAAGATAAAACAAGGAAGACACACTGGAATAGTTATAGATCGCAATGGACTTGAATTAATACAGAGATTTCAAATGAAATGGTGGGTTAAACCAGGTTTAATGGCGCGCAAAACCTCCTTCTTTCATTGCAAAAGGGGTTAATAAGATGGTCATCCCAGTACAACAATCAGCAAAACACTAATCAAAACAATCATCAACCAATACGTTCAACTTAATTTTGAATTTTTTCACCAGTGGCTGATAACGAAGAAAGAATTCTTGCAAAAGCTGTAGCAGACGATGTAATTGTTCACAGCTATAGTGTAATAAAGTGATATAGTATTGTAAAAAAAGAAAAAAAAGAAAGAATTCTTTTTAGGGATCGTATGAGACGTATTTTATTGTAACCTTGGTCTAAGAGTTGGTCATAGAGTCAGCGGTGTAGTTTTAAAAAAATCAGAAAAAAATAGTACAAAGCCTGGCATATCGAATATGTTGTGAAATATAAACAACGTAAGCAGGTGAGGTAGACCAGGGTGCCGTTTCATAAAACGATCGTTATTAGCGATTATCGTTAAATTTAACGTGCGCTCTACGATCACCTTACGACTGACAATACGTGCGTTTCATAAAACAATCGCTAAGGAAACGTTAATTTCCAAACGCTAATCAATCGCAAATCACTCGCTGTTTGTCGTTCTATTTTTAGACGTTAGGAATTCCCTTTAACTCTTTGATGTTGGAGTCATAGTAAATAAAGGTAATAACGAAACTACCGATTTGAATGATCAATCTCATAGTCCAGAGAAAATGACAAAAACGAGAATTGGTGGATCTGGAGATCTAAGTATCTAGTTTTAGCAGACGATAAACAACAGATTACAGACATATATACGGAAGATAATGGATAGAGACCCAGATAAAGAGATGAAAAAGAGCAGGAAACCCCACTTCACCTCTTCTGAAGTGGAGGTTATCGCCAGTGAGGTGCAGACGCATTATGAAAAGCTCTTCAGCTTTATTATGGGTGGAATATCACCGACGGGACATTAAGCAAACAACAATCAATCGATCTACAACATTTAATAAGGGCAGGTGCCCGTTGCAACTACATTTGTCATGATTTAGAAAATATACCCCCCCTGGTAAATTTAATTTGTATAAATTTCGGTGATTGCATTTCAGCATTAATTACCGTCCTCACTTTTTTTTAATGAAAAGTTAAAAATAGTATATGACATGAATAAAAATAGAATACTAATTTTACTTCCTGGAAAATTAATGTACGCGGACCTGATAGAAAGCACCCAACAAACGGCGTTTCAATATTTGACAGTTGGTTTTGTAAAGTTGAAGTATTATTTGAAATCATTAAACAATTTAATCGTGATTTTATTGACAAAATTGAGAAAAAGACTAAAACAATTTTAGTATATAAAGTAAGTCGAGTCCAGAAAAAGAAACTCACATCAAGTTTGCATTGCAGATGGCCTGAACATTCAGGGCATTGTACCCCTTTCGGCAAACAAAAGACTGCTCATCTTCCACTGGTCTGATGATGGGTATAAAGGTTCCGTCTATTGCTCCTACAGTACTACGTTGGGCATCCCTACAATCTGATGGAAATCTTCTTTGACCTCCCTTAAAGTTGAAGTTGGTTGAAGCCAAACTGGATCTTTCCCACCAAAGTTGATACCAATTCATCAGTGACAGTGACGCTCTCTATAACCCTTGACACAGAAGATCTACTGATGCCATGAATGTCACCGATCTCCGATAAAAATCCCCCTTTTGCGTAAAACCTCAGTGTGGTGAGAATCTGCAGAAGAGGGGAAATGGCGTGATTCCTCAATGAGGGTCTCTCCAGTCTTGGACCTACCATGTCTAACAGTTCAAAAATAGAGCCTCTTGTTAGACGATACCTTTCAATTATCTCCATATCGTCAAGACTATCCATCACATTGGTGCGATCCCTAAATACTCTTTGTCGTCTCAACGATCTCCGGTTGTTTGCGTTTAAGATTTGAACAAGTGTAGCCATCTTTGAAACTAACGCTTAATTAGCGAGAGGGTCATGTACACGTTAATAGCGATTGATATTTGCACGCTAACTGCGATCGTCGTTAATAGCGATTGTTTTATGAAACGGATTATTAGCGATGCGATTTGTTAACGATTGAACGTTAGCTTACGATCGTTTTATGAAACAGACCACTCGACCACCCAGCCCCCCCCCACGTTAGGAAAAAATCTATTTGATAATCATTATCATATATTTTATAATGCGATGATTCTATGTTGGCCTAGTTTAAACATGAAAGTTTATCAATTCGACCTCATGATAAATTAGAAAAAAACTACACCTTGAACAACATGAACAAGAGGCATAAAAAAGTATTTTTTTAATTCTAATTGATCGTATTTTTCTAATTATTGTTCGTGGCTGGTTCGCACAATAGGTGGTTGTCCGCACCATATTCAAACGTCATGAAACAATACCACACACATAATATAGATAAAGGCATCCTGTTGCAAATAAAGGGCTTAAAATTTACGTATGATATTCTTCATTTTTCCACAAAAAGCAATCAAATACACTTTTTGCAAAATGCAAAGTACTGAAACGAATGTAATATTCAAATAAGAATATATTTCATTGTTATTTGAAAGAAGAAAACAGATAGTATGGAAAGTTGAAAAAGGGTGAGCAAATCCAGTAGCGAGGATATCGACCATGACACATTTTGTAATTTGAGTTGTCCGATGTCTTTAATTTTTATCATATATTTACAGGATTTACCAAACAACTTAAAAAAAACAGGAGACCTCAGATGATTTTCTTATGAGTGGATAAATCATTATTTCAAAATGCAAAAAAGATAAATTCAATTTCAAAATAAAGGATAGGGAGGACACCTGCACCGAAAAATAATGCCGAACTTAAAATGTTCAGTTTTTTTTTATATATTGATACAAGTGTGGACTCTAATGCATATTGCCTAGCAAGCCGCTATGGACACAAAAAGCAAAGGTCTGCTTTATTAACATAAAAAAAACTTTATTATTTCTAGGTCATGCTAAGGTTTATTGTTGAATTCTATAGGTAGCCTTTGCTGTACACATACTATAAAATCGATCTAAAATTAAGCCATTTTAAGATAAACATGTTGATGAATCTTAGTCATGTAAGTGTATATCCTAAACATTATTTGTTTTTAGATCCCGTATAAGCATGTATTGTACTATCTCCTATTTAGTTTAAAATAACTGCATCAAAGTTTGGTTATGTTAGTGGAGGAATAGGAAACTATTTCAGATAGAGAAAAGCTGTTGCTTGTTTAAACCTTCAGCTCATCGAGCTCTACAAAAGTCTACATTGGATCAAAGATGTCACAGTCTGTTGTTCATATATACTTTTAAATCAGCTTAATGTTACAAATTAAAAAGGTTTCAATCTTCAAATTATTCTGAGAACAAAAGCTACCAACGGGATTCTGGGAATACCGAAGAAGAAAATCATACATATTTTGCGCCTAGAAATTTTTACAATTTTTTGTTTTATAATATTATTATTTTCAACATTTAGTTGCATTCTAAGCATGCGGAGATGTAAAAAAAGATCGTACATTGTTATTTTGACTTTTTTCTAAGTGTGACCAAAATTGAAACTGGACTCATCCTCTTTTATATTTTTAGTCTTGGGCCAATGCAAGACGGCAAGCAGCGACTTATGGTCATGCTGAAGACTGTTTGCTGTTTTGCATTGTGATTTTTAAAATTCCCGTTTCTTTATGTTGGTTGTGTGGCGTACAATCATTCCACATCTATTTATCGTCTACTTTAATGGTTATCATTTGTCAGATCAGCCTATGATTTTGAAGTATATAATATTATATGAAATAAGATTAAACCCAATTGTAGATCTCTTTATGAAAATTTGCAATGTACATGTATGCCTTTAAATTTTTTACGTCTAATAGCAATAAATTATATTATAACTCAAACAGGGCCAGATCCAGAAATTTTTGAAAGGGGTTGGTCCACATAAATTCCGTTGTGGACCAAGGACGAAAAGGGGGTGGTTCCAGACAAATTGTTGCAGAAAACCTACACGTTACTTGCGAAATTTTTGTCGGAAAGGAGGAAAATTCCAACCTCGGACCCCCCCACCAGATCCGGGGGTGGTTCCAGACAAATTTTGCAGAAAACCTACACGTTACTTGCGAAATTTTTGTCGGAAAGGAGGAAAATTCCAACCTCGGAACCCCCCCCCCCGGATCCGCCATTGCTCAAATATTGTCACCTATTCAAAGATTGTCCCTCCCTTTATGATAGAGACTAAAGCAAACTAATCCAAATACATTGCAATCCATGTTCCGCACACAAAGGCTTGGATTCTGGTCATTTATACTGACTTTAAAAAATCGCCCCCTACTCTATATTCCAAGCCCCTGTGGTTCCGCACAGTTAAAATTATTTTCTGATGTGGCGACATTGGTCTCTGTGTGGTGAATCGACAAAATTATCAAGCAATGATAACATTTTCGAACAACCAATAACTTGTGACAAATAAGTTTATTTTTCCGGATCCCGCAATAGCTTTGTGAGAAATAGACAAAATTATTTATCCTTATTGAAATGACCTAGATCAAGACAGACGAATGACCCAATGTGGCTATTTTGTCATTTTCTAAAAATCAATAAAATGCTTGAATTGTGTGTGTCTGATTGACCTAGTTTGCATAAGCATTATTTCTGTCTGTGATAATAAACTTTATTCAATGAATTAACATTTTGCAGTCAAAAATTTATAAGAAAGTACACTCAAACATGTGCACAACCTGATAAAGTGACTACGCCATGTACGCTACAGAATAAGAATAAGAATGGCTTTATTTCCAATCATGATCTAGTTGCTTTAAAACACCGCCACATAAAAGCATGAAAAACGAAGATGCTGCGTATAACTTTTTTGCAAGATTTAACTTATTTTTGGTGTCCGAATAGTATTTTTGTCCTTTAAAAGTAAATTTTCGCAATCCAAAATCAAATATCCATTACGCTAAAGCTACGCAAGATATGCTACACTGACTAAAATAAAATCTGAAGCGGAACACATAATCTACTGGTCGCGGCCATATTGTCTTGATGGAAATCCGAAGATTGAGAATCCGAATATAGCCCCCGAGTGAAAAGTGAAAGTATGTACACTGCAAAGAGCTTTTGTAAATATAGAAACGACGGAAACAAACGACCTAATTGGATTATCGCTACATATTTATTTATAATAGGTAGTAATAATGTAATAAACTAAATACCTTTTCTTGTGTTAAAATATTGGACCCCCTTTCCAGTCTTGTTTTAGAAAAACATAGGCTCAAAGTTTTCCAAAATTACTATAAATAATATAGGAAAGGCCAAATAGTATCATTTAATCTTGTCTCAGAAAAATTCTACGAATTTAAATTCTATTTTTATTTAATCAAAGATAATGTAATACAATGTATTTCGAAATGAAATAATAAAATCAGGGGATGACCAACTTATATTTTTGTCTACATTACAAACCTGTGTAATTTTTGTTTTAATTTTAATGTGAATTATCTCCCTTGTTTTATCAATAAATTATATTTCTTAAGAAATTGTTGATTTATTTGTTTTAAATCTATTCTATTTTTATTTCGTTTTATTTAATAAAACTATTCAACACAAGTTTGATATTATTAATGACATGTTTACTTGCTTTTTTTATTTTTAGATGTTTTCGGTCATATGACGTGTTGTTTCCATTGCCAGAGAATGAAACTATAGTATTTTATTATTTACACTCAGTTATGATGGAGCTTACCTGACATTTATCGCCATACACTGGATTTGATCAAGCAGCTGTTATCCTGGGAAATACAAGGTCTGGCAAATGTAACCCTATATATTCTTCAAATTGTTACATTTGAATGCTGCTGCTGAGAGGTTACTCCTTAAAACATCGATATACAGCATAACCAAATTAACCGGTGTATACCCATTTTGGTATTGTATATTCAAAATAAAACGAATCTTGGGGGCAACATAAACAGTACGGTTATGAATGCAACATTATATAGAATGCTAACAAGATGCGTATGGAAGACAACAAAACATGATATTTTCTTTAAAATTGTTTTTTTTCTTAAATATTCATTTAAAGCTAAGGCATATTTTTACACTCTTCTAGTTCATATAATTATGAAATGGTTATCTTATATTTTGTATAATTTAGGCTTAAGCAAGCTTTATGAACAATGGTTAACATTCTACGCCTGGCATACCTAACATCAACCTTAATTTGCATTGTCAATTGTCAAGGTAATTATAGTTCACATTTTTGTATTAGATTAAATAATTCTAATTGACTTATAGTAACCAATTCTTATGTTTAAAATTCTATAATATGTTTCTTAAATTTCAACTTTAAGAGTTCTACATTTTATTACAAAGTTTAACGTCAAACCATCAAAGAAATACAATTGAGTCGAAAATCTAAAAAAAGCCAGTTGGCAGCAAGATCAGTAACCCATATAAAACCTAAGATGCAATCAACAACATGCTCTCACTTTGAAACGAAAGTGAAACTAAGTGCTCGAAAAGTAACCATTTTCTGATTTTCAATTCACCCGTAGTGTTTCAAACGAATGATTAAGTGTAATGGCCAGACCGAATCTAATAAAAAGGGCACAAGCGTATGTATTGATCTGAGAGATGGAAAGTACGCATTTTACTACGATAACGTGATATTATTGAGTGGAGACAACAACCGAGAAGCAACATAACCCTATAATAGCAAATTCAGTAATGCAATTTTATATGAGGGTTACCATAGCAGATATCACTTTGCTAACTAACAACATTCATGTAATGAATCATGAATATGAAACATATAATAATGAGTAAAGTGAAAACTTATAGTTTTTATTTTTAGTTCATATGTTTATATAATATTAATGAATTATTCAATATACCCGAATGCTGTTATAAGGTTTTTTTTTTTCTTCATGATACGTATAAAAAATTCTCTGTTTATTTTTTTTCTCAGAACTGAAATGTTTCCTTGGCTCAAATGTTACAAAAATAGGCGAGACGTTGAAAATAGGATGCAAGACAGACAATCGCAGTATATGTCTTCATGACATCAACACCCATCATGCCTGGATGCACAATACAACACATGTAGCTTATCGAGGATTTTATGAAGGACCTCTTGGCAGATATAAGGAAAAGATCAAATCATGCAATGAAATGACGCTTCTTATCTTCAACTTTTCCGAGGCCGATATAAATAACGAAATACGATGTGAAATTAAAAATTCTAAATGTACATTTGTAGCATCTAAGGACGATATTAAGTTTAAATGTAAGTCTTATGTATAATTAAAAGATTATTAAAACACAAATTAAACATATCATAAGAGTCTGTTTAAGGAACTATTTGGCTTAACACTTGATCTTAACGCCAGACAACGCTGTCGAGTAAAAAATAATAGTACATATTTAAATTAAAGCCGTCTCTTTTGTTGGATTGTTTTTGTACTCTGAAACCACCCAAGGCTTACTAGACATGCAAATATAAGAATGACATTAAGACAGTAGAATCGAAGAATTTAAAGTGAGAATACTGTAAACCAACTTACTTTCGCAAGCGATATATATTCGCAAATTTCGCGAGAAACAAAAATTCGCGAAAATAAATCGTCGCAAATTAAACGTTTATATCTTTATTTATCTGTTTTACGAAAAATGGTGAAAATGGAAAATAAATACCCGTGAAATAGCCCAAAGAAACCAAAATGCGAAATATTGTAGTTGCAAAAAATAATTGGTCTATAGTAAAGGACATTGCCACATTGTCTTGTTGTTTTAGGGTTGAGTCTCGTAAGATAAAAAAAAGAAGGAAAGGGGTACGATTAAGTGTCCTTTAAAATGCTAACGACTTGTTGACTAATCTTTCCTCCGAATGTATTAAATATGTTGTCCATCAGGAAATAGAACTAAAAATCAGGCGTTGTAATTTAAAATAACCATTTTAATAATGTCTTTTAGATGGCCTTTCAAAAATTATGTATGTATATGCGTATATACAGTATTTTGATATGGGAAAGGCACACCTGTTTGAAGGACGTTTGTCGTGTTTTGCCTTTCCGTTGCATGTACTGTTTATTCAGCCTCTGGTGATTATCTCATTGTTTCCCATAGGGTGAAGGTCTGCATATCTGGGCAGTCACTCTAGTGGCTTTATGTTGGTTTACAACCCCTGTCTAGTTTCATCGTGGTTCAATAACCACTTTGTATCTAACTTAAGAACACACTTTGTCTAGATAGGATCGCAAACTTGGCCAAACACCCATGCATTGTTGGAGGTGCTTTCAAGGAATTCATGTCGTCTGTCATATTTGTTATGATCACTTGAAGGTTAACTATGAACTTGAATAAAAACAATTTTATCCATTTTTTTTATTGCAAATCTTTAGCAGGTGGAAATAATATAAATATGTTTTATTTAAAGAAAAAATATTGAAAAAGAATTGGGCATTTTTAGAAATAAGAATGAAATAAATTTTAAAAAGTGAAATAATTTTGACGACCAGTATTGTCTCTTATAAAACTAGATCTTTAACAAATTTGATATCTAAACAGATGAATCCTTTATGGTGTACAAAAAAAGAAATCATTCATTCGTTTACAGCCACTGGTGGAAAAATTCAATATTTATTATACGTGATCTAATTCTCCGGTAGCTCTGCCATGTTTTGTCTTTTCTTTTGAACCTCCAAATCGGTCCTTGTGTTATTATCCTTAATTTTTCAAAATATATCAATAAAATGTTCTAAGTATACAACAATTAAGTTAATATACACTTTGCAGTTGCACCGGTAATGTGATTAACATATTAAATACTTCGATTTAATTAACCCAATTTATAATATTTTGATGGAACAAGATAGTATTTTACTAAATTTTCGCATCGAATATATTAATAAATTTATTCATAACTATCAACTGTAGTATTATTTTGGTTCATAGAAGCCATAAACAATTTTTTAATGGTTCACATCTAATATGACCCGCTTCTCGATTTATTCAATGTGCTCTATGAAAAATTGAGTTTATGGTTCAACAAACCAAAACAATATTCCAGTTAATTTTTAAGTAAATGATATGATAAGTTATGGCTGCTTTTATCCGTTAAAATTTTATTCACGATAATAGATTTATTTGATTTACATTGAACAAAGATACACCGACGGAAAATGACATCACGATATCACACAAGACTAATGGGACATCGTCATCAGTCACAGCATCCATAAAGAAAACGTTTCCTAAGCCCAATTGTACTTTTTTCATTGAGGTAAAGATATAAACATTTGTATATCCATCGACACATTTTTTGTAAACACATCATACATAAAAGGGACCTAGCTCAAAATAAAAACGATGATGGTTCATTTAAGAAAATTGATAAATAAAAACACGACAGATCTGGCCTTCAACTTGTATGTTCTGGGTTTATTAAGGGAACCAATCAATTCCTTCACAAGCCACCTCTTGGTTTTTTTCCAATTTGACCATTAAATATAAGAAAATGTTTTGTTATATTTGGAAGGTGTTTCATTAATGTTACCTACAAATGCTATAAATGCAGCCAAGTGTTTTGCCATGATAAATAAGTATATACTAATTATCTTTAGTCGACATAAGAAATGAAGAAGATATAGAACAATGATAAACATGAAATTAACATAAAATACAATAAAGGGAAATCCTCTACATAATAATTTTAGCACGCGTATGAGACATCTTATGCAGAGATAAAGATTACCTTGAGAAAAAAAATACTAAAAGAAATGAATTGTTTAGTCGCAAAACCCTGTGAAGAAAAACCATACAGAATTATTAAATTGAGTATCTTATAATGACTTTTATTTAACCATTTTGTATTGCTATGTTTTTTCTATCTGTATTACAGGATAAAAATATGAGACACAAAACTACAGAAAATGTAGTAACAATTGGTAATTTTCATGCAGCAACTTATATGCTTGGCTTTAACAGAACGGAATTTCAATGTCCCACAACAATAACGTTTACTTGTGAAAATGATCATGGATCTTTGCTTGCAATAAATAGAACTATACACTGCATTATTTTAGGTGAGTTTCTAGCGCAATTGCTGAGACAAGGGAAACGTGTCAGATATTTACATGTATAATAAAGCTCTTAGGGCTGTTCCAAAAAGAAACTTTATGTTGTAAAAAAATGGTGCATCTAATGAAAAAACCCCTCATATCTTGGAATTACAAATACCAAAACGCGGGAACCATCGCAGTGCCAAAATAAATCTGTCTATTTCCAAGAATAACAAAACTGATTCTGAAACAATTGATTAAAAGAGGAGCTGCAGCCTTTTTCGTAAAAAAAAAATATTCCAAAACTTCAACAGAAAAATTATTCAAAAATATAGGTTTAGAAAATGGTTTTACTATAAAATATTGGTGCTGATTACCTTTAGGAAAGGTGAGGTGTAGGGCAGGCAAAAAGGTAAAACGTAAACAAATATTTATACAAAAAGTCATTGAATTCAATATCAAGTACCTTTTTGGTGTGTAAAAGCGTGTGCACATTTTAGCATGAAGCGAATTTGTAAAAGCGTTGACCCGAACACATTTTTAGTGAAACACCTAGTATATAACTACAAAATAATAAAATGAATTCTTGATATTTACCCTTGGAGGTTCTAACCATTGCCAATGTGCGATTTTGTTCGACAGAGACTTTGATTTGTGTCAATCAGGACGTCCGGTGCACAAACAACCTGTGCAAAATGATCATATTAACTGATTTTGATATTTGTTTATGCTTATTTCTTTTAAATAACTGTTTATCTTGGTTAAACCCAAATTGGTTTCTCGGTAGTTTGTTTTTATTTTTTCTGGTTCTCATATGACATGTTAAAAAAATTATATAAAAAAACTTGTTCTTATTCCTTTACAGACGAAATCGTAAACAGCACCAAAAATGCCTTCCCACACTTGATAGTCATATTTGTCATAGCTATCGTGACATTCGTAGTGGGTTTACCTATTGTATGCAGTATACTACGAAACAGAATACTCATCCTTAATTTAAGTATGTTGCTAATAAATCTTATTAAAAACGAAAGAACATGGAATATGTGCCAGAAAGACACGATCCACTCATGAAATGATTTTGATAAATGTACAAAATTTCATTGCGTGTGAAGCACTTTTCTGGATTAACCTTCATCAGACACGCTAGGAGTAGAAATCTTGGAAAACCAGTAGCATATTAGATTTGATAAAACAGAAACAGAAGCCAAAAAATATTACAATAATGATCAAACAGATAAACCTATCAGATTTTAAAGAAATAGCCAAACGTTGTCAAATTTTGGTAATATGTAAACTGTGTCTCGAAAATATATGAGCATACAAGTGAAGCACGGGTAAGGTAGTTTACTTTACAAAATATTTTGGATTTTAAAGAATTATACTAAACAAATTAGATGTCCGTTTCAAGAATGCACAAAATAAATACTATTACACACTTAATAGAATCGATGAGATTTAATTAAACAAAAATGAACCTAGTACAAAAAAATCAAGACTTTGTGACCTCTCTAGAGAACATTTTTATTTGTTACTTACAGCTAGCATTCATTTTATATCCGTTACTCTTTAAATTTAAACGCATTTGCTAAATTTAAATGAATGCTTCATCAATTTGAATGCTTTACCGGTATATATGTTACAGTAAAAAGTAAAATCAGTTATTACACGTAATAACTAAATTTAGTATTTACCTGTATTTCCTAAAGACCCTAGTTAATAAATAATACCAGTTATTACAAGTAATTACTAACTTTTGAATGAATTATTTCACCTATTTACTGACTGCCATCTTTCCAGTTTTCAAAAATCATAACACTTTGAATTTGGTATATTTCATTTTTTTATAAACATATATTGATAATTAGTTCAGAATATAACTGAGAACATTTTAATTTAATGAAAAAAAAATACCAGAATGTTATTATTTTTCTTTGTGGCTTTATCACATTCAATGAGCATATTTATTTTTTTATCGTTAAAGATAATTATATTTCATACTGTAATTGCTATTCATTTTATAACTCTACTTCATGCCTGAAATCCTGTTCAAAATGATAAATCAATAAATTCAACAACAACAAAAAACGACGAGAACTTTTAAGAGGCTGTCAACGTAGAAATCAGGCAAAATCCTACAGAATCTGGCACATGAAGAATTTTATCCCAGTAAATATTGTTTTAATGTATTAACGGACTCATATGTAAAACAAATATCACCAGGATTTGTTTGAAAGCAACATGGATGACATTTGATTCAGCCTTTAAGTTCATGAACAAAGCAACCAAATTTTGCAAACATGCAAAAGTTATCTCCCTTTTTCTGCATATTTTCAATGCATTCTATATTAATTATATCTAAGTTATCACTTCAATAAACCAAAAATCTGCATTTGTTTTGGGGAATGGATGTTAACCTGATGTGAAATCAATGATTTTTTTTCAAAAACAAAATTTGTCATGTGCCAGCTATTGCCTGGGTTTTGCTTGGACAGTCTCTTAACCGATAAATCATCTATGTACTTATCATTCTTTTATAGTGAAAGACATCTGCAGAAGAAAATTTTGGGAGCTTCGTCGCCCTATTGTTGGGTTCATTATGATTGTGCTTTGTGGGTCTTTATGCCTTTCGAGCTGGATTGTAACATTTGAAGACATAAAAAATGGAGGTAAAAAAAAGAAAATATCTAGTTAAAATTAGAACTTGTTAGAACATAAATACTGGCGGCCACAAGACAAAATACACATTGAAAAGTATGTGTTAATTTAATAATTTTTATTTGTCATCTTTTTCTATTAATACCAATAAAACTTCTCCATACAAAGATTAGGCTTGAAAAAATCGTGAAACTTGATGAAGATCTGCCATTTTGAATTTTAGGAAAGCCATTAAATTCACAAATTCATATGGAAAAAAATATTGTTTTTTAATTGAAAGGTAGAGTTACTGTCTTATTGTGATTGGTAATACTAGGAAGCACAAGATTAAAAACAACATTATTGTCCATTATTTTTTTAGAGACTTCCAAGTATCAGGAGGGGATTGTGCAATGTCGATTTTATTTCAAAATTTGATTTTATGCCTAAATTTCAGCGCAGTTCACGTTATCGTTAGTAAGGAGAAGATCTGATAAAAAAAATCCTCAGAATCAATGCTTTTGTCCGTGATGAGAATTTTCTTACCAGCTTACAAGCTGACAACTCCTGTTTTATTGCTTAGTATCACATTTAAGATGTTTGGGCTTGTTCAAATCAATTTCGTGGTATCCTCTGAATTTTTGAAACAAGTTAATAAAGGTAATAACAAAATTACCGAACTTGGATAATCGATCACAAATGTCCATAAGACGAGACAAAAAAAGGAAGAAATACCAGAAAAATGAAGATTGCAATGGTCCTGACTTGGTGAAGGCATTTCAAAAGAAATGGTGGATTAAATCGGGTTTTAATGTGCGCCAAACATGTTGCCAGTCAATGTTAAACCTATGGGAAATCTTTAAATCTTTAACTGGCTGCTGCTTTGATCAACCTAAAAAAAATGATAAAATTTAAGATTATAATCAAAGCAAATAAGAAAGAAACTAACTATACTTTGTGTTCCGATGTCAACACACAAGTCACCCAAAAAACGCCTTAGATAGTATTTCTTTCAATTCAGTATGATGTAATATGTCTAGAAATCAAATTTTATTAAGATCGGACAAAGTATCCATTTTAAATGATCGGAAATGTAGTAAGATGGCCCCCATTTTTAATCGGAAGTCGGATCCAAATTCGTATTGCACATTTGAAGTCAGCATACCTGATTTACCAAGATAACCCATTTTTATGATGATTCGACGAATTTTTATGTCTATTTTAGTGACGTCGGCCATTTTGAAAATTCTGAAAATTTCCCACAAAACTTTGATAATTCTCATTGCACTAAGCTTCATTGACGCCATTTAAAATCCTAGCATCAGTTATCCGGACAAGTTCATGTGTAATAATAAAAGGAAAAAATAATAATAGTAGAAAGGAGAATGATAATAAACAGGGTAAAAACAAAATGTCGACACATTTTTTTTTGGCGACTAAATAATGAGAAACGGGTTTAAACAATAAGTCACCAAAACTTTGTATTGGGCAAATTAATAATATTTATGCATGCATAAAAATGTTGCAATTAAGTAAACACAAACTAATTTTGCAGGGAATAAAAAATCTTTTCTCATATGACATTTTGGAATCCCAGTGACGTAATGATTTTGTATTTTTTATTGGATTTCGTTGAACGAAATTAACAAATTGAGATAAAAATAGTAGATATTTGCATGATGTTTGTGTCTGTCGATGGTGTCTGATGAATAATCTTCCTATTTTTGTTAGAACTTACTATTTGTGAAGCGTAGTCTTGAAAACGGAAAAAAAAAATTTTTCTTATTACACAGCCTAATTAATTAACATAATTTTATAAGTATTAACAGACGTTAATAAAACGCGTTTCAACTATATCATTTAAATAACAAGTTTGTTACATTTCCTGAAAATTCAGATATTTGCATTGCATTGCTGACGGAAATTTTTATTATTAAGAATGGAAATATTTCACTCTCTATATTGACGTCATGTGATGTCAAAATGTACTCCCAAATGTAAACAATAATAAGTTGATCGCAAAATATCTCTGTGGTCTATAGGATATTCCTAAATTCTGCAATAAATTGATTATTTATAAAGGACAAAGTCTGATTAGAGCACAATTTTGCCCAAAAATTATCAAAATCAGCTGCAAATATGCAATATAAACTTTTAATTTTTTAAAGCTTAATATATCAGCATCAATTTGTTTACAGTCATACATTGTGATGTTAAAATTATTTCCCAAATATGCTTAAAAATCATAATTTAGTGAAGCTGTAAAAATACCTGCCATTTTTTGTAAAAGTTGGTAGATTATAAATCTGAGCCACACTGCTTTTTTCATGGAAAAATTAGGGCGACAACTGATTATTCTAAATTTATCTAAGAGGTAAGCTTCTTCATCTTCTAATTATATCCCCCGCTTGATAATAATGGGTATATAGTGACGGTGATATCTCTCTGTCCGTCCGTGCGTCCGTCCTTCCGTTACACCTAAGGGTCCACATCTTTTATCTGCAACTCCTCCTAAACCCCTTAATGGATTTTCATTAAACTTTCACATAATCTTTGTGATATAATGTTGATGTGCATTATTTTTTTTTAAAATTCGATCAGATGGATTTTCGGGGGTTCCCATAGCAAAACTTGGACTTAATCTTTACACAACAAGGGGGTACCCATCATTTATTTGCAACTCCTCGTAAACTACTGAATGGATTATTATGAAACTTTTACATAATCTTTTTGTGCACTTACTTTTTTTAAATTTGATCTAATGGATTGATTTGGGTTCCCATAGCAAAGCATTGACTTAGCAATTTCAGAACAAGGGGTACCCATCTCTTGTCCACAACTCCTCCCACACCTCAACGGATTTTCAACTTTAAAACATTTTTTGTGATATAATGCAGATGTGCACCTTCGTTTAAGAAAACGATCTGGTTGCGTTTGGGGGCTCAATATTTGTGAGCAGCTGTCAAAGTTATTTTAGTTTGTAAATTCAGTTAGGTTTTTTGAAAAGATAAAAATCGCAAATATTTAAAGAGTCTTAACAGTTATGTAAAGAAAAAAATCCGTTCTCCAGGGTACCCTATGCAGACAGTAGTGTTTAATTAGATAAAACATTTGTTCTCCAGAAAGTGCCACGTTTAATCACAAGTCAAGAGATGTGGGTTTAGCTGTTGGGTCATTCATGCTGATGCCAATTGTCCTCTGCTTCATCAGCAATCCAGAGACACGGAGTATTCGTGAGGGATTTAGAAAAGCAGGTTAGTTTTTAAACGTTACTTTTGGATGGTAATTAAAACGATATACAAAAATGTATTTATATCTATCATGTAACGCCATATTTTAATAAATCATATTTTATAGAGTTAAACGCAAAAAGACACCAATATCATTGAACCTTTAACTATGAAAACAGATAACATATTTTCTTCGAGGTTACCAATCCAAAATGTGGTTAGAACGATACAATAAAATGTGTGTTTTCAGTATAAAACATACATGACATGTAACACAAATGACAACAAAGTTCCAGACAATACATTTTGCAACGCCTGACGCACGTTTCGTCTATTCAAGACTCATCAGAGGCGCTCTACCAAAAATTTTGAAAATGCCAAACACTGTATGAATATGAAGAGCATAGAACAGTAAAACCAAAAATACCAAACTGAGTAACCAAATTATTACTAAGATAATCAACCTATGTCTGGGGTAGGAAGAACCTTAGGGTTTAGACAAGTTTGAAATTTAGACGGATAATTTAAAGCTTTGATGTTTTCTCCAACTCAAAAGTGTTGGTGCCGGAGCGTGCTATCCTCGGGGATTAAAAACTCCACAAGCAGTGCTAACCCTCACGTGTGTTCGTAATACAAATGACAACAAAGTTCCAGACAATAAATTTTGCTACGCCTGACGCGCGTTTTGTCTATTGAAGACTCATCAGAGGCGCTCTACCAAAAATATTGAAAATGCCACACACTGTATGAATATGAAGAGCATAGAACAGTAAAACCAAAAATACCAAACCGGGGAACCAAATTATTACTAAGATAATCAACCTATGTCTGGGGTAGGAAGAACCTTAGGCTTTAGACAATTTTGAAATTTAGACGGATAATTTAAAGCTTTGATGTTTTCTCCAACTCAAAAGTGTTGGTGCCGGAGCGGGCTAACCTCGGGGAATTAAAACTCCACCAGCAGTGCTAACCTTCACGTGTGTTCGTAATACAAATGACAACAAAGCTCCAGACAATAAATTTTGCCACGCCTGACGCGCGTTTCGTCTATTGAAGACTCATCAGAGGCGCTCTACCAAAAATATTGAAAATGCCAAACACTGTATGAATATGAAGAGCATAGAACAGTAAAACCAAAAATACCAAACTGGGGAACCAAATTATTACTAAGATAATCAACCTATGTCTGGGTTAGGAAGAACCTTAGGGTTTAGACAATTTTGAAATTTAGACGGATAATTTAAAGCTTTGATGTTTTCTCCAACTCAAAAGTGTTGGTGCCGGAGCGGCCAACCTCGGGGAATTAAAACTCCACCAGCAGTGCTAACCTTCACGTGTGTTCGTAATACAAATGACAACAAAGTTACAGACAATAAATTTTGCTACGCCTGACGCGCGTTTCGTCTATTCAAGACTCATCAGAGGCGCTCTACCAAAAATATTGAAAATGCCAAATACTGTATGAATATGAAGAGCATAGAACAGTAAAACCAAAAATACCAAACTGGGGAACCAAATTATTACTAAGATAATCAACGTATGTCTGGGGTAGGACGAACCTTAGGGTTTAGACAATTTTGAAATTAGACGGATAATTTGAAGCTTTGATGTTTTCTCCAACTCAAAAGTGTTGGTGCCGGAGCGGGCTAACCTCGGGGAATTAAAACTCCACCAGCAGTGCTAACCTTCACGTTTGTTCGTAATACAAATGACAACAAAGTTCCAGACAATAAATTTTGCTACGCCTGACGCACGTTTCGTCTATTGAAGACTCATCAGAGGCGCTCTACAAAAAATATTGAAAATGCCAAACACTGTATGAATATTAAGAGCATAGAACAGTAAAACCAAAAATACCAAACTGGGGAACCAAATTATTACTAAGATAATCAACCTATGTCTGGGGTAGGAAGAACCTTAGGGTTTAGACAATTTTGAAATTTAGACGGATAATTTAAAGCTTTGATGTTTTCTCCAACTCAAAAGTGTTGGTGCCGGAGCGGGCTAACCTCGGGGAATTAAAACTCCACCAGCAGTGCTAACCTTCACGTGTGTTCGTAATACAAATGACAACAAAGTTCCAGACAATAAATTTTGCTACGCCTGACGCGCGTTTCGTCTATTCAAGACTCATCAGAGGCGCTCTACCAAAAATATTGAAAATGCCAAACACTGTATGAATATGAAGAGCATAGAACAGTTAAACTAAAAATACCAAACTGGGGAACCAAATTATTACTAAGATAATCAACCTATATCTTGGGTAGGAAGAACCTTAGGGTTTAGACAATTTTGAAATTTAGACGGATAATTTAAAGCTTTGATGTTTTTGTAAATTGAGTTCAATAAAACAAATGTTAAAAGATTAAATCGTGGAAAATAGGGAATCGAGGCCATTGACCCTTAAACTATGATAACAGAAAAATCATTTCTTGGAGTGTATACGTACCTGTCCGAAATGTAGTCTGTATGTGAAAATAGAATATTCACAATTTTGCAAATAACATAGAAATGATCCAAAATATTTACCTAGACACTAAGGACATCAAAAACGTATCTTTCTTGTCAGTTGATGTGTCCACATCTTTTCTTCTTTTTTAATGCCCCTGAAGAAGGCCGAACGGTCCAAAAATGTGGGCACTTTCTTTTTAGTTTTGGTTCAATTTTTACCTTTTATTGTGATTAACTATTTGGATTTTACCTTTTAAATGTGGCTTTACCTTCTAAACAGTTCTTTTATTTACACATTTACAAACCTCGATACAACATCTTTTATTATATTCAAGTCAATTTGTTTAACTAAGGATGATATATAACAAATGTAAAATAAAATAATTTACTTTGGTTTGTCAAATATATGACTAATAAAGAACGTATTTTCCCCTCATAAGTCTAACATAAATAGTTTAAGAAGTCTGAATTACATATTTGTTAACAAATCTGGAAATTAGTTCTAAGAGATAAACCTTTATTCTGACTTATCATAAAGCCCCAAATTAGTCGCTTTAATGAAATTCCTTAAAAAACATCTTTAAAATTGTGCGATTTTCAAAAGTGATTTATAAATCCCCATTCCTAAATCTAAAAACTTTATTCATAAAATTAATAAACATTGAAAGAACCTTACACCGGCGCAAAAACTCCAAT
This sequence comes from Arcuatula senhousia, assembly GCA_963971305.1. Taxonomy (NCBI): domain Eukaryota; kingdom Metazoa; phylum Mollusca; class Bivalvia; order Mytilida; family Mytilidae; genus Arcuatula; species Arcuatula senhousia. The sequence goes on from OZ020308.1 coordinate 37,793,345, forward strand.
GTTCTGCTCGACCGGTTTAAAAGTTGTTTTAGTTTTGATTCTTCGAATTTAATTACAAGGAATAAACTGGCTTAATGTTTGAAAAAATAACGTGTTAGGAATAAATCGTTCGATTTGAATATAAATCGTTCCCATCCATTTGAATAATAACATTCTAAACTTGCTTGTAACAAAATATCTGCCCATCTCTGATTTTTTTCTTTTTACCATACAGTAGTATTATCTTATTGCAAAGTGGCCAACCCGTCGCACTATCAATCATTTTTAAAATCAATCGCGGAGCCATCCACATTCGGAAACGAATCCGGCTCCTTACCTGGAAGAAGAACATGTTTGTAATCTTTATAGCTTTGAGATAAACAAAAATACTAACTTTTGCATTTTTATTACTCTTTGCGTTTAATATCAAAAAAGGAACAAACGTCTTTTATTGACGACAAGATTATTTTGGTAAAATACAAGTTGGTCAAATCCGTAAATCAATGTGGAATGAATATCATTTTTTTTAAAGCTATTTGGCTTAAATGTATTCATTTTGATATAAAACTCCAACAGGATTTTACATTTAAATATGTGTTAATCTCCTAGATTTGACTGGTTTTATAGGGCTAAATTGGCTTAATAATTCTCGGCATTTTGTTTGTACATCATCAAATAGTTTGTGTTTTTTCCTTCATGTGCCACCACATTTATGCAGTTTGTCTGATTCCCATGTAGCCTGACACTTAAAGGTTATTTTCAAACATTTTTACATTGTTTATAGACAGTGACAAGAAAGGAAAAAAATTATATATAGTTAGTTTATCAAAAAATGATATCTGTTTCTGATTTGTTTTATTTCGCAGTGGACAATTTCATGAAAAGAGTCAGAAAATACTGCAAATGTAAAAAGTCAGCAGGTATGTCACAGCACTGTTTTTATTCCCCTTTTCAATCAAACTCCATTGCATTTTTAGAATAAAGAGTTGTTTGCAAGCTCTTTATTTATATACAACTACCATTTCGAACACTTTTGCTGTATCAAAGAGAAAGACTGGGCAAGATTTTCAAGCTATAAGAGAAATTGGTCCTTTAATGTGATATAAATCTACCAGAGACAACTGAGACATTTTGTAATTCTAAGTGAAGGTAGGATAGACAAATTGTAAAAAAATCGTCTTGTTCAGATCTTCTACAAATTCAGTAAGTTGTCAAACACCTTACCAGTTCTCAAGTATTACTTTTTTGAAATGCCTAATAAGTATTGCAATAGGTGGATTCAAATTAAACCATTCATTTATCGAGATAACCACTCATGCATTCAGATTCGAAACCTGGTCAGGTAAATCACAGGTGGACAGATTTATCTGTTCTTAAAATTCATTCATTTTTACTTTAAGTTTCATCATTATTCTAATAGATTAGGCCATTTTATTTAATAAAAGTTATCTTGGATTTAATTGCTTTTCTTGTATTAATATTAGAAGTATTATTTCACTGTGTTAGTTTTGGTTTTTATCTTAGGAGCCATTAATTAAAAGAAGTAACGGAGTTACAATATATGAACATAATTATCCACAATGATTTTACTTTGAAGTAAATTTGTCTATCCTACCTTCACTTAGAAAAATAGAATGTCTCTGTTGTCTCTGGTAGTTTTAAATCACTTTAAAGGACCCATTTCTCTAATAGCTTGAAAAACTTGCTCATTCTTTCTTCTTTTAATATGGAAGAAGCAGAGTTACCATGGAGTATTCGAATATTTTTACCTTAGATTTTTATTGGATCAATATTTGCCTTTAAACATCTAATATGGCATATACGTATTTATTCACAAAAGTGGCTTCAAAGGATGATTGAAAGGATGAGTTGCTATGAGTCCCTAAAAGTATTTCCTAACCTGTTACTTTATACCATATATTATTTCCAAGTGGTACTGTTATAAAAGAACACTCATTGATTATTTTGCATACACACAAGTGGGAAAACCGTGTGCACCATTGACCCATTTTGAATGAAAATTTCATATTGACTTTAAGAATATTTCAAAGTAGTCCTTCAATACATTCAAATTTTGTGCTTATAAACTTACTGTATTTATTTTTGTTTTAATTTCGTGGCCACTTAAATGTATATTGTGTCTGATACAAAGGCGTTTCATTGCTTTTAGCATGTATTCTGACTACATTTTAGGCGACAATTCAACAGACGAAGGAACCTCAAAATATGATAATAAAAGTCTATGTGAAAATTCCACAGAGGAAGGAGGGTCAGAAAACGATATAATTGACAATTATGAATTGCAAGAATTAAACATCAACTTAAATAGATGATAAAAACCATTGACTCTAGAATCTCTATTAAAATGAATTAATCATGCCATGGACGGTTATATAAATGTCATTTATTTATAGATGAATGCAATTTATGTAAAATGAAAAGAAAAATAAAATGTTACCTAAAAGTTGCCAAACTTGACTTATGAACTATTTAAAATTGCAATTCAGAGTGCTTAAAAATTAATATACAAAAGTCTTATAATAAGACTATTACTTATACCAGTCTGATAAGAAGTTTTTATTTTTATTTTAGGAACAAATCCCATGAAAAGAAATGTTTTCCGTCAGACAAGCATATTATTGGTCCTCATAATAATTGTAACGTTTACTAATATTTTAGAAATCTCTACGTTTCGTATAATTGAAATAAGCTGTGCTCATATTATTTTTCGAGGTTTATGTTTCTTTGTCTTGATTGCTCTCTGGAGAACATAGAGGATAAGAAAAATTGACTTCATATGAAAGATGTGTTCAAAATATTTTATAACTTAAAATTGTAATATAGATTTATATTTATAGGTATATACTTGTAGATCTGTTTATTATGTTTGTTATTTTTTTCATTATGAGCTGGCGAGTGAATTGTCATTGTTATTCTATTAATGGTTAGGTTTTGTTTGTTATTTTAATAAATGTTTATTTATATTTATTTATATTTGGTTATAACTAAGCTGTCGTTTGCTGTCAGTTAACATTAGAGCAAGTTTCTACCAAGGACATGTAAACAATTGCATCTATGGAAATGACCTTATATACATACATGAGTTTTGTAAATATTTTACCGACGTATTGATACCAGAAATTACATGACCCAAAGTCTAGTTTCTGTGATTAAAAAACTAATATTCAAATATCGACTAGGACAAACTAAAATGTTCTTATTAAAATACTATGAATATTCAACTGTCTTTATTAGCAGAATTACTTTCATCAGTTAAATAAAAATTGTCATTAGACCAAATATAATAGATACACTTGAGAGAGGCAAAGAAGAAGAAATGGGGCATTCGAGTGTCAAACGTCCGAAAAGGCAACGACGAAACAGGTAATGCGAACAAGAACAGCAAAGAAACACAAAACACAAAATCAACCGAATGGAAATCAACAACGCGAACTCAAGTAGTAACAAGGGTGAACTCAGGTGCTCCGGAAGAGTAAGCGGTTCCTGCCTGCTATGGCACACCCGTCGCGTTGCTAATTTCCAATTCCGTGTGTCAAATTCGTAAAGGAAGACAAAACTTTCTATGACAAACCATTATCTGCACTCATTTGAGAGATAGAAATCCCATATTTGTCTACGAGTGCACGGCGTTTACCGTAAAATTTCTTGAGTGAAGATAGCAACCGTGGAGCAACATAACCCTGTGTCAGCAATTTCTGTGTCAAACGTGACGCTCTGTCAAGAAAATCGATGTTATTCCCGCAAGCTCTGGAGTAACGAATCAACTGTGATACAAAGACTCCGTCAGCACGAGTGGATTGAACTTTCCTACACAAAAAGGGAAAGCTGACGATTGGAAAGTTGAAGTCATCACGTTTGTCATAGAGCTTTGTTGAAAGTCTTCCTTTCGAGATGTAGTATTTTGTGTCCTCTAGTGTCTGAGGATATTTGAGGTGGAAAAAGTCGCTAATCAAAAATTGTTCAGTGAAAGGGCATCATCAATGCAACAGAACGTTAGGTTAAAAGATAGAGCTAGTCTACGATCTTTTTTTGTTTATAAGAGATTTTAGGAAGTCTGCTTCGTATGAATGAAGAAACAAATCAGCAAGCAAAGGAGTATTGGTATCCCTTTTGTTTGCTGAAAAACACGTCCACCAAATTGGACAAATATGTTGTAGATAAGAAAATTGAGCATGTCGACTATTTGGTATTCTGTATATTTGATCTTTTTCTTAGACTCATTGATAACAAAGTAATTACTAAATATTTGTACTTGCATTTACCATTCCTTTTGAAAAAAGTTGCATTTAATCAGCTGTGCCAATCGTTATTTGAGTTGTTCATGCGGAATAGAAGTGTAAAGAGTGGAAAAATCGAAAGTTTTGAAGCTGATGCAAGATGAAACTGATTTCGAATTAAGAATCTCCAATAAATCTTTCGAATTCTTCAGGATCAACATTGACACCATAGCTAGAATAACAAAAATTGTATATCATACAATTAAGTGCGAATTTGATGAATCCCTAGTGGTTTTTGGACAAATGGTAGCAATTCATTAATTGTAAAATTGCAGAGCTTTGATGCATTGTATTTATGAGATTTTTTTAGATAAAGAAACTTCTACTTGTTTGATTTTTTTATCTTAAGAAAAAAAGTCTGAGAAAAAAGTAGGATCGACCTTACGTAAAGGTTATAAAAGTATTTTGCAATTGAATTATTGTAAATCCTGGTTTATTTTGTAGAGCTATATGATACCTTTTACGAAAGGTGAGTGGTTAAAAATTGTTATTTTTCTTATTTCAAGAATACTACAATTTTCATAATAGAAAATATCAAAGCTGTAGAAAAAAACCAGGTAGTATTTTATGCTTTATGGTGATGTATCAAAGGATGACCAACAACAACATTTGTATAAAAAGAAATGAAGGTCAAAACCCAAATATATCTAAGAAAAAGTAATTAAACCCAAAAACGTTCGAATAAGGAAGCCGAATCCAGCACCAAGAATATTAATAATGTGCAATACAAGATAAGACACCTAGTGTTTTAATCAATTTTGAAGTTAGACAATCGGATATTTCAATTATAAAAAAGGGGGTTAATCTCACTTAATGCGTAAAGAGATAACATATGTTCAGTAAATATTTAATCTTAATTAGATAATCTAATATGCCACTGCTTGTACTAATTTTTTCAGATTTTTTTTACCCGACCCTGTTGTCTCCGTGGTTGGCTTTTAGACCAAGGTTATAAGAAATACGTCTCATACGGTTTCTTAAAAAGTCGTACTTTCGTTATCAGCCACTGGTATCAAAATTAAAGATTATGGCAGTTAAAACGATTCCCTATTATGTCTCACAATATTTCTGAGCTGTTCTGCAACCAATTTGCATATAATAAAATCCAGTAAAAAGAAAACGAAACAAAGATTTTTGATATATTTAGACCAAACTTCTAACTTCAATGGTTTTTAAGACATTGTGAGTAGAACACGACCAATGTTTTTCACTGAACATTTTGCATTGATATAAACGGGATGCGTAAAATGTCCACTTGAGTTCTACTTGCAATATCTTAAAAGGTAGCGAGGTTATGATTTTTCTCTATATCAAACAAACAAGATTCATTAATTTTTCTTTTTATTGGCTTTTATTTCATGAAAATCGGCCGATGGACGGCTGGTTATGTCAAGGTGTATTTTTTTCATGAATTGTAGTAATTAGTTTTTGTTTAATATTTTTGTAATCATTTAGCTAGATTTATAGTTTTAGTCATGAATCACATTATATCATCTTTATCAGTGTTTTGTTTTGTGGTAAAGGTGCAGAGATATCATGTTTCATTATGGTTAAGTTCAGAGGATGCTAGCTGTCATTTTTGTCATTATAATTTGATAAATGGGTTTTTGGTGCTGATTTGGTGCTAGTTTGGTGTTCAATATAGGTCAAATATGTTGATTGGAATGTTAATTAATTGTTGGTGCAATTTTGGTGCTGGTTACTATATAATACCCTGAGGTTTTCAGTTAGAGAATTCTACTTTAGATATTGTGAGAGATTGATGTTTTGAGGATTCTTAAATTAGTTAGTTAGTGTTCGGTTATTATAAGGAATAACTTTGTGTTAATAATGAAGTAGCTTTTATGAACTGTCAGAATTGACTGATTCAGCTGTAGCCTTCATAGGTTTAGCCAGTTCTCGTGTTGTTAGTGAATTGGATAATGTTCTAAGTGGACTGTTAGCTGTAGCCTACGCAGGTATAGCCAGTTCCAATGTTATGAGATGTATTGGTGTTTTGGAACTGATGTTGTTAGCCAAATGGTATCCATGCAGTTCTTGATGTTGATGTTAATGTGAATACGGAATATCTTGCCTACACAGGAAGTATTGCCGTGATGAGTTCCTCAGAGGTGTTAAAGTAATAGTTGTTAAGTCTTGGATAACTGAAAACTTATGGTGTCGTAATAGTTATTTTTTTATCCATAATTTTTATAAACAGAAGCAGTGACATATGTTTTGTGAATTTCAAGATTATACAGATTAATTCAAGTTCATCCTGTACTTCGTTTAACCTCATTATAAAATATGTTTGTGAATGCCGCTATTAAACGTGTATATAATAAACTGTAGAACTAGAAAGCTTCAAGAATCTTAATACCATCAAAGAGCCCACGAACAGATAATGAAGTGTGAGCAAAGCTAAGCATCAGTTGTCTCAAATAATAGCCTGGAGCCTTGACCAAACTCGACCGCCATGGCAGTTATATTGTTTTGAAATGGTGTGGGTTTATATTAAACATATAGGAAATTTTCGACCTATGCGTAACTTTTTGTAAAGAGAATATTTTGAGTTTGAAAGTGGTTGGCTATTTTGAAATAACGATTAATGCATATTTGTAATGAATTTTGAATTATTTCTAGTCATAGCTATGGCGACTCAATTTTTGAAAGTAAAGTACAGGTTGTGAACAAAGATTAATTAGCACAAGCAATAATTATCTGCTGAAATCATTCGTTTATTAGGTGGATTCCTTCAATATATCCTCAAGTAAGATATTAAAAAAAAACTTTTCTAATTTCTACACGTGAAGTCACTGTCTTCGATTTCAATAGGCTGGCATTTCCGGTCTCACCTCAGTTTGGACGTGCAGGCCAAAATGAGTTGCAGTTACAGAAGTCGAGGATTTGCATTTCTTTTCTAACTCGATCGGTCATCTCAGTAAAAAATTAACGTCAAAAGGGACGGCTTTAATTTTTATTTAGTTTTCCTATCTTAGAAAGTAACATACCAATCTTATCCAAATTTTGTGGTTATATTTTCAAGTTATACGATATTGTCAGACCTTTTTCAATTTCATCTGATTTCAAATGGTGAATCATTATGATCCCATTACTTATTGTATTAAAAAAACCTAGTTATGTTACTACTGAACCTAAAAAATCGCAACAGAAAAAAATAGGTTTTTGCGCAAAAAATGGTTTAACCCACAATTTGTTTTAAATACCTAGCCTTGTACCAAGTCAGCATCATTGTAATCTTCAGGTTCCCTGGTGTGTTTTTGACTGGTTTGTCTTTTCGTTTTGGGCCTTCAGTTCAGTATTTTTGTTAATACCTTTATTTTGAATCTATATGTATATACAAAATCTGTCATTATTTGTTTTAAGTTATTACTACAGCGACATTTAAAATTTGAATATATTATGCGAATAGACACATTTTACATGTTTACAAAAAATATTGATATTTCACAAATTTCACATTACAATCCTATTTGAAGAATACTATTAAGAATTGCTGCACATGTACATACGCCATATCTGAGTTTTAAGGGTCCCCGTATTTATAGTTTATACCTCATCGATACTTTATATTTATATTTATATCCTACTGATTACATAGAGCAAAATAAAGATATATTCAATCTCACTGTAAATAAGTTTTCCAAAATGAATTTCACTTGTAAAATTGGTAAATTCAAAATGATGTATGTTTTTCTGTGTTTGGATACTCTTTTTTCTATATAACTAGGTGCATGTTACTGTAAACGTATTAATTTTCGTGGTTGCTAATTTCGCGATTTCCTGAACTGGGACGTATTCGCGGGTATCAATTTTCGCGGTTTTAAGATGCAGCTAATAATTCTTAGTATCTTTTTTATTTAGAAAATGGTCCAAAACAGGAATCGCCCAAGCAGTAAAAGATTCTCGTAATTAACTGTCTACCCAAGCTGTCAATTTCTCACTTGTTGACAAAAACAATACCTTGACCAATTAACGGATTAAGTGTTTAATGACCAGTGCAATATGTGTGAATTATTTGTTTGATCCTATTAAATGTTTATTTACCAATTTGTGCTCACGCCAAGGTGATTGTCCTTCTATTCATTATAAAAACAATTATTTTTTCTTCATTCATTATATATCATCATTTTCATTTTATGCCACGCCAAACAAAAAGGAAAAAAAAACAACGATTTAAGTGCACACCTTTACCATTTTTATCGGAGATATGCGCGCGTACTTATTTTTGCGGTTCTTAAGCAACCGTGAAAATAGCGAAAATTAGTACACCGCAAAAATTAATACGTTTACAGTAATCCATGCCAAACCACAAATACACTGTTGTTTTCTGGTGCAGATATAAAAAAGTATTACTTTGAGAGTTGGCTACTGGACTAGTATTGATTAAAATAGATCGGAAAATTCAAATCATTTCCATGGATGGTTTCTGAGAAAATTTGATGGACATTTTCATACAGTCAAGTGGTAGGCATATGACTGGTCTGAAAGTCATTTAGTTGCTACAGTTTGTCAAGTATTGAGATCTTAAAGACTTGTGTTAATAGCCTCACTTAAACCTGGTAAAGCCTACCATTTCTTTTGAAATACCTGTACAAAGTCAGAACCATTGCAATCTTCAATTTCTCCGGTAGGTATTCATTATATTGTCTTTAATTTTGAACATTTGAGATTGGTCATTCAAATTCGGTAATTTTGTTATTACCTTTATTAGACTAAATGTATAATTTAGATATTCAATACAAATATTTCATACATCTTTATTGTGGTAATTTAACTACAGTTAGAGTCATCAAGGTCATTTCCAACAAGACAGTACTTCTTGTTAATATGCTAGCCTTATTTCCTTCTATGTAAATGTTTTCAGGATCTAAAATAAAATTGAAAAACATAGCTATAATGAGTTATGATGGTTACAAAAATGATTGTTTTAATAGACATATTATTAACATGAGTTCATTTCTAGTACAAAATCGTATATAAAAAATCGTTTCTAATCAGATGTACTTGGTAACGGACTGTCTTTCAAACTCTTATTTGTTGTCTTGATTTAATTAATTTGGGTGACTTATTCTACTTAATTTTTGGGTAAACGTATCATCTCTTACAGATTCAACTGACAATTCGACATTGTATGGGGAAAGTTCTTAGAATATAAAGTGTGTCATATTGACCCACAATGCCAAAAATTCAAATCAACAGAAAAAGGTCAACATAAATGTTCATACAGGGAGTGGTAGCTGACATGTTTGAAAGTCACTTGAGACCTACAGTTTGTCAATTAATGAGATCTAGATTGTTTTGTGTTTACAACCCCATCCACACAAATTTTGAATAGATCCAATTATTTGATTTAAACATTTTGGTAGCAATTGATAATCCGCCTTTGTTTTGAAATGAAGTTCCTTTGTGGTATTTTACCCTTAATCGAAACTTTTTCGCTATACTGTTGAAACGTATATTTACCATACAGCTACGTGACGTTTTGAGGATTATTTTAATTCTAAAATATGAACCGACAAGTAATATTAGTCATTTGCAAAAAGATGAAAATTGCAATACTGGATTTGAATTATTTGCATTTTTATTTGACCTTGGGCCAATCTCAAAACGGCGCCTACTTGCTTCGTTGAAGGCTGCTGACTCTTTTTCATTGTGGTTTTTCTAATCTACCGCGTGTTTATGTGAGCCGTGTGTCGTACAATTATGCCACATCTCATTACTTTCTATAAAAGTAAATACAAACTTGTTTTTGTATTCTCAGAACGATGTCAGATCAGCTGTTAATTTTGTTATGCTGGAAATGCCTATATCAAGTGTTAAAGCATCATTTGAATCGAACTAATACAGTCAGGGATCATTCTTATACAAGTGAATTTGTTTCACTTTAACAACTGAAATTAAATCACTGATATAAGTAACACAGTTTTGCGTGAATGAATTTCACTTGTTCCAGTGAACTTTTAATTTCTCAAATTAATATAGCCACTAAATGAAATTTCTTTTTATTTGGTTTATTTACGAACAAATTAACAATTTCTACACTTCATTAGTATCATTATAGATATAGCTTGTCTGATTAATTAAATTTCTTCTTCAAAGACACAGTAAGTACAAATTAATAGCCATTTAATTTCTCAAGGGACTTATTTTCAAAGATCATGCACCCACTCAAATTCTTCTGCGCCCAGATGATTTTGATTGATACATAAAGTTTCAATTTAAATCTATAGAAGAAAAATACTGCTGACCACATGAAAAAATTATAGAACATCATTAAAGATGATCAACGATTTAACATTTTGCCTAAAATCACTTGTACAAGTGAATTTAGATTGTTAAAAAATCCTATCTACTTGAGCAAGTGAAATTAAATTCACTGCTACAAGGGTGATCCCTGACTGTAATAGTAAGCTTGAAAACCAAAATTTTTGAAGACAAGTTATCAACCTGAAGTTACAGGGAAAGCATAAAAATAAAATATTCATTTGTGTTTTTAAAACATTTACTAATATAGTAGACCTACCTAAAACTGTCAGGTATATTGGTTTAAACAATACAGGATTTGTGTTAATCATACACTTGTACATTCCATCGTCGCTGAACCGGATATCCCGAATACGTAAATGCCAGTCTGGTTCTCTAGGTCGTTCAATTGTCATCCGGATATCATCCAAAATCCTTCGTTCTTTACTCGAAATTATGAATTTCTTTGGGTTCATCCATACTACCTAAAATATAGATCCATTGTGATGTACATGTATTTATTTAATACTTTATTTTTAGAGTCTTTTTTTTCTAAAATGGACTCACATGCCTAGAAATATGTTATTAAGATTTTCAGGTTTTAAGGGTTTACTTTTTTGGATTTTGTTATTGTTTAATTGTTATTGTAACTTTTAACTCAATTCTTAACCTGTCACTGGTTTCGTTCTGACGTTGGCGTAATCAAAATATTTGCATTGTAATTAATTAATACATTGTCATAGTTGTGTTTGAATTACATCAGGGGTTAGTTTTGCTTTATAACTATTATGCTCTATATATATTTTTCAGTCCAAAAGTCTAATAAACCGATCATTCTACCTACAATATGGTCCTGTATGTTTTCTACAGAACATGGAAGGGTGACATTTTCTCCAGCTATGGCTGTAATGTTAATCGGGATTGTATCAAATATCGGTGGCAACTCCTCTTGACCATGCTGACAGTAGTAACCATTAATGAAAATAAGAACTGAAACAAAACATGAAATTTATCTGTGTTCAGCTTTTATTGTTAAGGGAGTACGAGCCTCAGAAATTGAAGATTTTCGGGATTCTCGGCTTTTATCCATTCAAATGCATTAAAAATTTTCCAACATGGTTTCCTTATATTTGTTCATTACTAATTAGAGAAGGTCCTAATAAACTCCTTTTGAAATTTTCTACCAATTCTAATTATTATTTCTATGTTAAAACAGAAAAAGAATTTTCAATGTGTTTCCTATGAAAAACCCAGAGAAGATTTTTTCCCGCCATATTTTTCGGTGCTTATATCTTAAAAACGGCTCCATGGTTTTGAAAACTTTTTTGATAAAGTCTAGCTATTTTGAGCTATTCTTTCCAAATTTTCTATTTTAAATAACTTTTAATTACAAAAAATCTCAGGCTCGTACTCCCTTAATAAAATAACAAGGAATACAAATTGAAAAATATTTATCTTCTGAAAAATACTATGAAGTCAAGTATTTTTCGGCCGTAAATGGAAATAAAAATTAAAAAAAGATCGTCATAGTAAACGGACAACAAATCGACACATTTAATTCTTTAAAACCTTTCATTTTAATAATTAAGAGCATATTTTTTTTTTCGTTACAAAAATCAATCGAATAAAAACATCACAGTTTACATACAAATCACTGGTACCATATACATTTTACATGTGTACGCAGGTTATGGCTGATTTTCAGTAAGCTGGTAAACCAAACAAGTGACCACATAAACTTGAACCTGGATTAAGAGGCCACCTGTCTTAGGCGGCCAATTTTAGGTTGTCCCAATGGTGACTGCTTAATACAGGTTCGACTGTGTTATTAAATTAGAAAATGATGAGATGAGATTCTAAAATTGAAAAACAACAAAGTGGATTTCTTTAAAGTACATGCTTTTTGTCAGAACGGGATATTGTGTATATTATAACATTCTCAATATACTTAACGTCTTTCTTTTTGTTGCGCAGCTGGTGATATTTCACGGTTAGAAATCATTGGCTATTTTAAGCAGGTTAATTGTCACCAAAAATGCTCCAGTAAATCTTTTTTTCAGTAATGAATTACAATGCCAATTGTCTTTGATAATTGATACTAAATTTGTATTTTATCTGTGATTTTTATGCATATTCATCCATTCAAACCAAGCCAAAATTTTCCGTTGGATAGTTCTATGGTTTCATCTGGTTTTGAAATTGGTAAGTTGGTAACATGTTTATAATTTTAACGGGATGCAAAAGGAAATAGTCTAAGAAAATTAAAATGAAAACTTACACGTTATTGAAATCAATACTCTCGAATATAGCTGTAAAGTTTTCATATCAACCTTGATATATTTCTTACAGATCTAAAAGAAACTGAAAATTCAAAAAAATGTCAATACTAGTAAAAACTTGCATCGGTCTGGGTTGTCTATTACTTGTGGGGGGCACTTCCTATATAGAAGGTAATAGGACGTGCCGCTGGAATAGGTACCATTTTCGAGCTGAAAATATGTGATAAGGTCGGAAAAACAAGCTTAACATATATGATAAGGTCAATACTATTTATTTGTTAATTATTTGACAAGCCAGACCAGAACATTCTTACTTCTTTTCCAATACAAATGTATTCATACATTTGTAAAAGTGTATGTTAATTGACTAAACATCTTTGAATAGCTAAAATGAATAAATGATATCTATTTTTATCTTCAGTTCCAAGCATTAATTATGGGATAAGGGTGCTTCTTTCAGTAAAAAATATATAATAAGTTATCTAATTTTCAAATTCAAAACATATGAAATAGGTGGGGTTTCAAAATCTCAGCGGCACTTCCCTATCCATTGAAATAAAAGTGCCCCCAGGGTTAATCTTATGTTAGTAACTTTATTCTTTTTTAAATATTAACACTATCCACCATGGATTTCGATATCAGTCTTAAGATCATACAGAGGATGGTCTTCAAAATTCATAGGTCGACCCGGGTGTCATCCAGTTCATGTGCAAAGGGAAACTTTAGCTAAGGTGATGTGGTCAACGTATAAAACAGTAAAAAAGTTTATGTAAATAAACAAGTATTGTCTTATGTTAAAAGTCTTACTATACCTTATTTTTGATGTATGTCGTCTGCTGTCAATTCCTGATAAATAATTGAAATCAAATCTATAAGTGTTGTTACATTTAAAAAGTTAACTAAGTACTTTAGATCATGTGCTTTAAAAATCAACTTATAAGATAAGTACATAATTGTGCAGTAATTCATATTAAACTCTCATTGTTAAAAATTCGTTCAATTGATAGGTCAAAGTTCAAAGATTAGATGTAAACAAGCTAAATTGACATAAAAAATATGCACAGATGCATTAAGTGCTTCTATAAAACGCTAGGACGTTATCCCTGTTCGAGATAATTGATGCTAAAATGAAGAGTTTGCTTAAAACTCCGTCAAGTTACTAACACCAAGGTTCATGGTTCGATCCTCATCAGGTACGAGAATTCCATGCATCGGTTTTCCGACTCTGTCTTGACACTATTTGCGAGGATGATCTCAAAGAACGATGCTTGTCCTTCTAAAAGATGAAAAAAAAGTTGTCTCGAGTAGGTTCAATTGGGGCCACTACAAAGGCCACACTCCCAAACGACTAGCTGGAATGGGATTCACAGGTTCATCAGTAACAACAGCCCAAGCGCAATACAATGGTAAAGAAAATAAACTTTTTTATTTTATAAGATAATTTAAACAAACGTGACAAGTAGGTCATCAAAATATTGAAAACGAACGAAATCATTGGACTGCGTACTAATCTATGCTACAAAATTTTCATGGTAAAATTTACGAGGGTTAAATAATTTTCGAGCGAGTTAAATAAATGCTGTAATTCACTTCATTAATTTCTAGAAATTTATTTAACTTGGAAATCGTGATATATCATCTATATCTATATATTTATAAATTGTAAAACACACACAGTGATTAGATTTAATTTAAATACCGATATTCTACATACATGACAATTACAAACAAACTAAATTAATTAAGATAGATCTGGAATGATCAATCTCATATACTGTATATCCAAGAAGAAAAGACAAACAAGAGGCTCCCAGGAGCCTGAATCGCTCACCTGGTCTTGATGTGAACCCTATTAAGACTTTTGTATAGCTAAATGAGCTGAAAGTTTAAGCAAGAAAAAGCTTTTCTCTATCTTCAATAGTTTTCATTTTGTAGGCCAAAAACACTATTTTTTGCCTTGAAGGGGCTGTAATCCCTATAAGGGGTCATCTGACTTCACACCTATGGAGATTTTTGTAGGGCTTAATGAGCTGAACATTTAAGCAAGCAACAGCTTTTCTCTATCTGCAATAGTTTACATTTTATAGGCTAAAAACACTATTTTTTTCCCTTTAAGGGGCCATAACCCATATAAGGGGTCATCTGACAACTTTGACCCTATGGAGACTTTTGTAAAGCTAAATGATCTGAACATCTAAGCAAGCAAAAGCTTTTCTCTATCTGCAAGTTTTCATTCAATAGGCTAAAAACACTATTTTTCGCCTTTAAGGGGCTGTAACCCTTATAAGGGGTCATCTGACAACTTTGACCCTATGGACACTTTTGTAGAGCTAAATGAGCTGAACATTTAAGCAAGCAACAGCTTTTCTCTATCTGCAATAGTTTTCATTCTATAGGCCAAAAACATTATTTTTCGCCTTTAAGGGGCCGTAACCCTTATAAGGGGTCATCTGACAACTTTGACCCTATGGACACTTTTGTAGAGCTAAATGAGCTGAACATTTAAGCAAGCAACAGCTTTTCTCTATCTGCAATAGTTTTCATTCTATAGGCCAAAAACATTATTTTTCGCCTTTAAGGGGCCGTAACCCCTATAAGGGGTCATCTGACAACTTTGACACTATGGAGACTTTTGTAGAGCTAAATGAGCTGAACATTTAAGCAAGCAACAGCTTTTCTCTATCTGCAATAGTTTTCATTCTATAAGCCAAAAACATGAAAAAACGCTATTTTTCACCTTTAAGGGGATGTAACCCCTATAAGGGATCATCTGACAACTTCGACCAAATGGACACTTTTGTAGAACTTTTGATGCTGAAGCAGTAGGGTGCATCAGATTTCATCTATCTCTTATACTTTTTGATTTACAACCAAAAAAAAGTAGTCTGACCCCCCTGGTCTATTTTTAGTAACAGTGGCCATGTTTTTTGACGGATCAAAAATCGAAACACAAGTTTGGTGCAGGACACCCTAAGGACCACTCACACCAAGTTTCATTAAATTATGTTCAGTAGTTTCAGAGGAGAAGAGTTTTGTAAAATGTTAACAGACGACAGACGACAGCCGACGACGGACGCCAAGTGATGGCAATAGCTCACATGGACCTTCGGTCCAGGTGAGCTAAAAAAGCAATAAGCAAAGAATGGGGAATTCGAGCGTCATAAGTCCAAGGGAGCAACGACAAAACCAGTAAAGAGGAACGAGAACAGCACGAAGAAACACAAAACACAAAAAAAAACAAATCAACCGAACAGAAATCAACAAAGACATACACATACCATAGAAATTGAAGATCGCAATGGTGCTGACTTGGTTACATGCATTTCAAAACAAATTGTGAGTTGTACAAGGTTTTATTCTTCCTACCCCAGACAGAGGTTGATCATCTTAGTAATAATTTGGTTCCCCAGTTTGGTATTTTTTTTATTTACTGTTTTATGCTCTTCATAATCATATAGTGTTTGGCATTTTCAATATTTTTGGTAGAGCACCTCTGATGAGTCTTGAATAGACGAAACGCGCGTCAGGCGTAGCAAAATTTATTGTCTGGAACTTTGTTATCATTTGCATTTCGAACACCCGAAAGGTTAGCACTGCTGGTGGAGTTTTAATTCCCCGAGGTTAGCCTGCTCCGGCACCAACACTTTTTTGTTGGAGAACACATCAAAGCTTTAAATCATCCGTTTAAATTTCAAAATTGTCTTAGCCCTAAGATTCTTCCTACCCCAGACATAGGTTGATCATCTTAGTAATAATTTGGTTCCCCAGTTTGGTATTTTTTTTTAATTAATGTTTTATGCTCTTTATAATCATATAATGTTTGGCAATTTCAATATTTTTGGTAGAGCGCCTCTGATGAGTCATGAATAGACGAAACGCGCGTCAGGCGTAGCAAAATTAATTGTCTGTAACTTTGTTGTCATTTGCATTGCCGAACTTCCTTTTATATAAATTATATGTACATGTATATATATACCTGGGGTTCCTGTGTATTAAATAAAAATCAATAAGACAATAACAGATAAGAGGGTAAATTGTATGCATTATCATTTTTGCGTTGCTAAAGTAAGTTTAATTTAAGTTTTACTATTGTTGTAAAATTCTTGTAACATATTTATTCTATTTTATCGTTTATATTTATACAAACAAGTCATATCTATATGATTTTTTTGAAAAAGTAAATGGTCAACGATGAATTTTGTTATTATTTGCTTATGACGTTCTCCGATTTTTTCAATTAGTGAATGCTTGAATTTTGACCTGACTTATATATCATAAAACTAAAGGGTAACATATTTGACAAATTCATGTTAAAAAAATTCTACTAACATATAAGAACCATATAATATGCAATATTTTTCTAAAAGTTAAGAGAATGATTCAGAATGAGGTTAATATAGTGTAAAACCAGCTGATTTTATGTAAACAATCATTGTATTTAGAGCTGTATAAAGAAGGGTAACCGTGGTTTGCTGAGAAAGCATGTCTTGCAGTTATAAAGTTTGAAATGATTTTTTACAGAAGCTTTAAGCCTTATAAAAATCGGTAAAATAATTATGGTACAATATCAAATTTTAATTTTAAATAAGTATTAAATGATAACTTTAGTGTGCATGACCCAACCTCCGTCAACTAGTGGTAATTCGAAATTCCGCAATAGAAGCAAACAGCCTGCAAGTCCTTGATTTTATCTTCCCTTAGGCAACTTTACAAAAGACGTTATTCGCTCGTAGACAAGTATGGGATTTTTTTTCTCTCAGTTGAATTCAATGTCGGTTTGTCATAAAACTTTGCTTTGTCCTCCTCAACCCGATTTGACATACAGAATTGGCCGCTCGAAACGACGACTAATTGCAACACACAGGTAAAGCGTAAACTTCCGGAGCACTCCGGAATATTCCTTCTCATGACGACCTAAGTTCGCATGACTGATTGCTTTTCTGTTTTTTTGTCGTTTTAATATTGTCTGTTTCCCAATGTTGGTTTTGTTTGCCTTTACCATGTTTACTGATTATGTTCTTGCCCTTTCGGACTTTGGATATTCAAATACTCCGTTGGTACCTCTCTCCTTTTTTTCCAAAGTAACTAACTTAACATGACAACACCATTTTTGTATATCTTGGAATGGTTTAATTTTTTATGCTATGTCATCCAACGACATTGTTAGCAGATATAGTTTAATTTGGTGTTTAATTGATATTTACAAAAAAAACGGTTGCAATGATGACTAGCATTCCGTGGTATATAAAAACATAAATTTGTATATGTATTAAAGTAAACGAAACTTATTTTATTGTTCAACGTCATAAAGCAATAGGTTAGACCAACGTACATGACATAAATACAATGATGTAGCAATAGAAAAAATAGCACAAAACAAGTGTCAATGAAGAGCTTATACATAGACGAATTGTAGAGCATCGTGGTCCTATTCTCAACAACACAAATAAAGCGCCACTTCTTTCCTTCCAGCCTTCTTTTAGAATTTTTAAAAATTTATTAATTCTTGTATGCTTAATGATAATAAAGGTAATAACAAAACTACCGAACTTGAATGATCAATCTCATAATCCAGAGAAAATGACAAAAACGAATCAGTCACACCGGAGCATTGGTGGATCGCAATGGTCCTGCATTGGTTCAAATGATGGGTTAAACCAGGTTTTATGGCGCCAAACCCCCCTCTTCCATTGCGATCTAAGGATCCGGTAATGCCCATAGAACACAACATAGTTGTGAGACACAATAGGGATATTGAGGTGATCATCTCAGTACAGCAGACCAGTCAAACACTAATTAAAACAATTAACTATCATATCTTTTAACTCAATTTTGAACTTTTCTACTAGTGGCTGATAACGAAGAAAGAATTTTTTAGTGATCGTATGAGACGTATTTTCTTATAGCCCTGCTCCAAAAGTCGGTCACGAAGAAATCGGTGTCTGATCGGTATATTGCTCTGTAGATTAGGAAAATTAATAATTTGAAAATTAAAATAGTCTCGTTTATCGTAAATTTTAGTACTGTGATAAATCAAGCCAAATTCAATAGTAAACCAAGCCATTATTTCTGAAATTGGCACCAGTGCGCTTACAGCATGAACTTTTAATAAAGCAATCGAAATAAGTCTAAGATTGATCAATTCAAAAATGCGTATTTCTTAAATGTTTGGACGGTTTTTTGTTAAATTTAAGCTTTGTCTCCCATTTTCTGGTTACTTTTTTGGACAAGCATAAGATTTTCTAAAAATTTGTGAAAGTTCCATTTTTTGGTTAAAAAATGATTTTTTAGAAATTCTAAAAAGAAAATCTTATTTTTGTTTATTTGCAGAAAATGGTGTTAATTAAGGACCCCACACATGCTGTGCTATTACACTTTTAAGTCAAAAGGAATGAACGGAAGTGGTGCGTTTCTTATGTTGTTTAGAATATTTCGTACAGAGCGTCATATGAGATGCTGGGTTGATCAATTAACAATGAACACTAACCACAACCTCATACGCATTCCTGTATTGGACAGATAATTTTTTAGCATACATTCAATTTTTACATAATTGTCTTTTAACACATTTCGATCTGAATTATACCAAAAACATTGGCGATGAAAAAAAAATGTGATTTTCGTAGACAAATTGCCTTCAATTGCAATCTTAATCGTTTGGGAATTACCTCATAGAATTATTTATAACACCGTTAGACTTCATTTAAAAATTCTAGCCCTTTGAAAACTTTAAACTTATGATCGAAAACAAATTCTTAGGAAATAATCTTAAGCGATTCAATTTTAGAAATACACCTTGGCTCTTATGTGTTCTTATGTGTTACATGTTTATGTATTTACCTGAGGAAAGATAAAAACGATAAGTGCACATAAGAAAAGGTTGTATGCATTTAACTGCGCAGTAATATGAGTAAGTTTAATTTTAAATCATATTTTTGTGCAAAAGTTAGGAAGTTAAGTCTTTTAATGTAATTTAGTTATTTTTCATATAAAATACATTTTCTATATTGAATTTTAAAAAAAATCGGTTTGTGATTGTATGCTTAAGATCTGTTTTATTGTGATTGATTTATAACCGACCTTCACGGGGGGGGGGGGTTCACTTCATTGGAATTCTGGTACAGGGGGGCCGCCAGCACTTCAAAAACACCCCCCATTCATATAGTTAAAATATAGAAAATGTATACCCATTCATATATCATGAATGCAAAATTAATACCCACACATATATGTTATGAATATTCAAAATGTGTAAGGAATTTAGGAACTCCCTCAATATTGATATTAAATCAATTGCATAATTGTATGTGTTGGTATGGAACTATAACACCATGTAATAGTTTAATTTTAAATAAAATCTGACATCTTTGACAGGGCATCAAACTAAAATTGTTAAAACAGTCGATCCTCAGTTATAGCTTGTCCGAAATTAGATCCATGCTGTGTAACAACTTAGGTTTTGGGAAGTTTAACGATAGATATGTGACATATCAATTATTTTAAAAATACGACCCATTGATATATATGATGTTAGCTAATTTGATACCCAATCATATATTTCAAGGCATAAAAATCAGACCCATTCCAGCGGCACTTCTGCGTATAGCTTTATAAAGGAAGTGACTCCCCGTGCCGAAATGTTTGGCAGATGTTTCAAAAGCATTAAATAATGTAGAATTTCCGAAAGGTTAAAAGAATGAATAAAAATAAGATATACATGATGTGAAACTCAGCAGATTTTATGTAAACAAACATTGTAACAATCAGCTGATTTTATGTAAATAAACATTGTAACAGGAATTGTTTAAAAAGGTAGCTTTAATATGTTGGTTCAAAGCTGTTGGTATTTTGTATAAATCTTGTGTCTAACAATGACAAATTCAATTATTTTCATGATAAAAATGCCCACAGTTTGATATCTCATGTATCTGGCCAAGTTGTTATTTTACAATAATTATATGACTCTAACACTCCATAAATAATTCAGAAGATTTTAATGTGTATTTATTTACCTGTATACTGTCGCATTTTCTAAGATGTTCAAGTCATTTTAAAATGAGTTCAATGTAAAATTGGTCTTATTTAAGTAATCTACAGCTGAAGATTATATGAAACAAATCTTTATATTAGATTTTTGAAATGTTTAATGTGTCAAAGTCTAATCCCATACAAGATTTCCTGGAATCACTTTTAGAATTGTGATTATAATTGACTTTGTCAGTGATATAGATATATGAAGTATTTAAGCCTGCTTAGTTAAACAAGTACTTATTATAAAGAAAGTAAACATACTGATTTGAACAAATGCACATCAGTTTTTAAATTACCAATTCAGTGATGAGATTTCCGTCATATCTCTTACACTTAAACAAAGCAGTGTTGATACAGGACTGGGCTAAACTCGTTGAATTACAGCTACAAACGTAAGAAATATAGAAATAAAAACACAGTTCTCAACAACAAAATGTAACTGACGCGATTCGTTTGTAATATTTAGTTTAAACATATTTATTTCTCCTGGATTGGAAAACAAGCTTTATGCTAAAGCGAATCCCTATACAGCTAGCAGTTTGCAAGTGTGGCCTTAGCAACGGTTCTCATTCTGCCTTCTCTTATCCAACACCTGCATGGGGTATTGCTCTGCACGTTCACGGGGCAAATATTAAGACCCTCTCAAAGGACTAGCATCGATGCTTACAAATGGTCTCAAGGGAGAGTCGGAAAATTGGTTCATGAAATTTTCACACCTGACGAGGATCGAACCACGAACCTGTAATATTACATGTACAAATTCGATGTTGCATCAAATGGTGTTTATTTATCTATTGTTTTAAATATATTTGCAAGAACCGAAGTCGACTGAACGCCCATAGAATAAATGATAATAAATATTAAAAAAGTAATACGGTCAATCTTCTTTCTTTGCAAACCCGTATAAAGAGATCATTTTTTGAACTTTTTAGTCCAGTCTAATATCTAGTGGTATTCAATTATCTCCCCTGCAGAAAACAGCTAATGTGTTTTTAAATTTTTAACGATGACAACAACGATGGCGACGGCATATAAACAATCTTCAATTTTCATTTATTACGCATGGATTTGACTACTATCATATACGTTGGACATGTTATGTTATTAACGAATCTTTTCTGTTGCGTAAACAGTTGTTTATAAGGTCAACAAAAGTGCATATTTTAACAAATCGAGTGAAACTTATTGGCCGTTGGAAAAAATTAAAATGTCAACTCAACCTTTAAAAAATCACACAAGGCGTAATACCTGCAGTACATTTTCGAAACTTGTGGGAAAGTTAGGTCATTACCTTTTCTTTCGACAGATATTAGTTTGAAAATTATATTTTACTGTTATCATATAACGATCCATTTGAATTCAATGTGTAACTATGAAAAACTTTCAAGGGACACAACCAAGTTCTATCTTTAATAAATTATAAACATGATAAATGGGAGGCATTCCTATTTTTAAAACGGATGACTGAATATTGAATTGGACATTTACTCCAATACAATGCAAATTCACATACTGTTGATCCCAATTTACGGATACCGGTCAAAAAGGTAAACATGTTCTATGACATAATCGAATTCAACAAGTAAATCGTGTACTTTTAAAAAGAAGGTTGTCAAGACGGACTAGAAAAATAGGTCTTTTTCTTAATTTTATTTTGGCTTTACCTCTTGCAGTACATGTCTGAAAATATGCAGATGGGAAGATATACATTTAAACAAATAGCGTGATTTTTTTCAATTTTTTATATAAAAGTTAAAGTTGTGCGATCCATTTCAGTTTGCACCGTATGCATTTCATTAATATCCACATAATAACATGCATTAAAATGCAATCTGTTACTTTTAAAAACTCTTTTTAATTCAAAAAAGTTTATTTTATCAGCATAACTTAAAATTGGAAGAAATTTTGTACTAAAAAGAACTTTTGATTCACTTGACAACCAGGATAAACATTCGAATTGACTTTCCTATCTTTTCCGATGAAGAGCTCACATTCTATTGTTTAAATACCACCGGTTTTCGGACTGTTGGTCTACTTATTTGATATATGAATTAATAAAAGTTATTATATAGATATCATGATTTCCTAGTTCAATAAATTTCTTAATATTCACAGAATAAATTACAGGATTTATTTAACTCGTGTGTGAATTTATTTAACCGTCGCGAAGTTTCCCGCGAAGACCACGTAATATAGATTATTACGCTAAACTTATTTCATCAATGACTAATTTCACTAGTTTTAATTATTTAAATGATCTATTAGTCACGTTTGTTCAAATTATCTATATTATAAATTATATAACTTATATATTTATATATTCGGGATGACGAATATCAATTTTAATGTCACTTGCACATGAGTTCAGTCTTGTAACGACTTGAGTTCGTTCGCGTTGTTTATATCCGTTGTTTATATCCGTTCGGTTGTTTTGTATTTCTTCGTGCTGTTCTTGTTCGTGTTTACCGGCGTTGCCCTTTCGGATTTTTGACACTCGAATGCCCAATTGGTGCCTCTTTGCTTCTTTTGTGTCAATTAACACTGGGGGATTCAAATTGTATGACGAACTCGTTTAAAATTAAGATGTAGTATGGTTTAACTTGTTTCGTAGTTGACAAAATTGTCGAGTTATCAAGATGCAAGGCATAAAATTATAACATCTACATCTTGATGAAATATAAATCTTCAAATAATAATATTCTTATTTTTATTATATTTTTAAGGTTTACAGAGATGTAATGAATCATTTAGTTTTTCTTCGTATAGTATTCTTGGTGTTGGTTGTAGTTCGTGTTGACCAGTCTAGAGGTAATAAACATTTACTTAATATATTTTGTTTAAATTAACTAGGGCCCAATTAATTTGACAAAATGTGTTACCATTCTGGTAAATAAATGTTTTATTATATTATCATAAGTGATACTATTTCCATTTTTAAAAATAAAGGAGCAAATCATTGACATCATTACATTATTCAGATTATGCTGTAAATGTATATTTTGAGAAGTACAACCGCTAATCACAATGAATCAGAAGAATTTGAATGATATAGAATCAAAACATATTTGTTAATGTAGCTAGTATTTTGGTTCAAATGCTACTCTTGATTTTCTCATTACAAATATACATGTACAAAACAATTGTGTGATATTTCCATTTTTTAGATCTCAATTGTTACCTGGGCTCGAATGTCACGAAACTTGGCGATACGTTAAACATTAGATGCAAGACAAACAATCGCGGTATATGCTTATATAATGTCAGCCATCATGCTTGGCAATTTGGTACGGAACATGTCGTGTTTAGAGGAAGTTACGAACTTCATCATCGTGGCAGATACAAGGAACAAATTCAATCCTGTTCGGAAATGACCCTACTTATCCACAATTTCTCCCTGTTCGATCTTGACAAGAAGACCATGTGTGAAGTCAAAGATCAAACGTGTCAATTTGTAGCATCAAAAGACGCTATTAAATTTACTTGTAAGTATTTTATAGTTTTGAATTGAGTTTTTAATTGCTACATGTGTCCAATAAAGTTTTCTTCCTTTGTAATACCTGCGAATATGGATTAAGGAAGAGTGCGCAATACAGTCATTTTTGTACTCTATTGAGTTTTGCCTATTTTGAATAGACTTTTTTATAATATATGTAATTGGTTCATTTTTTTTTAATTGTTTTTTTTTTTTTTTTTTTATCATTACCGTATATTTTTGAAATACAAAATGCTAACAAGCTTTGAAAATGTTGAAAAATTCTTAAGCTAAAGAAAAGTTACCTGTAAAAAAAGAATTGAAAACACTCCAAACAAAATATCTGACATAGGTTGAAAATTTCGCAGATTTTTTTTTTCGCGACTATCCTTGATCCGTGAAAATAAGCGAAAATTAAACAACCGCGAAAATAACCCGCTTTACGGTGTTCTATAGTGTTTTTCAACAGTTGGTCCCTATATTTTAAACCCTATCAACTCCAGTCTTCAAAAACAAGAGCAATAATCATCAGTGAAGGGTCTGTTACAGCTAGGTGTATCACTCTACAAAACTAAAGAAAATTTAATGTAACTTTGTATGATTGGTATAGGCTATTTAATTTAAAGATAAAATTTTGGGGTTTCGATAGGTCTAATCCATTGCCCTGTACTAAAGCCCAAAGGGATACCGTCGCATTTAAAACAAGAAATTTTAATGGATTCTGAGGTTTTCATAATTTTCAAAATATGGTAAATATGTATTATTTCTTTCAAATTTTCTGCATATTGGCAAGTGTTTGATAATATTTACAGTATTTAAATGCCTGCTCCTAAAAAAACCCGGCTTCTTTTTCTTTCAAATATAAAATACGTTAAAGTACCCATGATCTACACTGGTGCAAATAAAAAAATTGAAACTAAACGTATTAGAATGACAGTTTCTCCAATTTTCCTACCATTAACCCATTATAGACCTGATATGTAGATAAAAAAACGATCAAATTATTAAAAAAAAGACTTTTAACTGGGAACATAAATATTTAGATATGACTTCTTTTCAAAAATAGGGACATATATGGCCATTACTGCACCTTGTCCTTTCATAGAGATCACTGCTAGGGGTCACAAAATATATTGTTGTTTCTGGTTTCTCTGTTAAAAGGCAGTGTTTGTTTGTATGCAATAAATTTATTTGTGGACAATTCAACAATCATAAGAGGCGCTCTATCAAAAATTTTGAAAAAGCCAAACACTACATGATTATGAAGAGCATAGACAAATAAAACCGGAAATTCCAAACTGGAAAATTAAACTAAGATTATCAACCTTTGTCTGGGGATAGGAAGAACCTTAGGGGTTATACAATTTTAAAATCTAAACGGAAAACTTATAGCCTTGATGTGTTCTGTTTACAAGGAATAAAATTGGGAAAAAATAGTTCCTGTGTCAGGTATAGTTGCTTGAAACCTTGACTAACCCCACCTTTTCCATTTACACATGCATCACAGTCTTTTCAATCAATATATTTACTTTTACTTATTAACATCTGCATTGAGCTGGTTTCTCTCTTCTGATGTGTGTATTGAATGTCTTTTATATTATTTTGCTTCATTGACATCTATTTTAGCCTTAATGCCTTTGTTTAATCTACAAATAAAACCATTAAATTGCCCTCGAAATGTTTTGTTGGTATTATTAAGTTAACTAAATCTGTGTTCAATATGTTATGTAATGGATATGAACAACCGAAAAATTCAACATTGTTTTAGGTGATCTGTAAAATATAACCAACATAGTAACTATAGTAGAAACTAACAAACTATGAACCAAAAGCTATTTTTTTCACGTGGCTGTTAATGTCAATAATTGCAAACAGGTTATTACTATATATAAGATTTTTTTGGTTTATTTTCAACAAACCATCTGGAAATTTTCAAATGTCCTTTGAAGTGTAAATGGCTTTAAATTAATATATAGTTAAGTTTTATAAATGAGTTTATTCAATAAATAATCCTACTTTAAATTTAGATCTGTTAATTCATTTTTCACAGAACAACATTATTTCTATTTGATGTATTTTGTTTTACAATGCACAGATATTCCACGTGAGACGGAAATACACATTTCACATAATGAGTCTGTCTCAAATGTATCAGTCACAGCATCCATTGACAGAATTTATCCTCTACCTAACTGTTTCTTCCTACTTCAGGTATGGTAACATTGTAACATTATTGTTTTCGCCTATATTGAGAATCATTGCAGATAGACTAGGTTTTGTTAGCTTAAAGGTTCAGGTAGATTTAGCTCTAAGGAAATAAAGGTAATAACAAAACTACCGAACTTGAATGATCAATCACATAGTCCAGAGAAAATGACCAAAAAAATTCAGTCATACCGGATAATTGGTGGATCGCAATGGTCCTGACTTGGTACAGGCATTTCAAACGAAATGATGTGTTAAACCAGGTTTTATGGCGCCAAACCTCCCTCTTCTTTTGCGATCTTAGGATACGGTAATGACCATAGAACACAACATAGTTGTGAGACACAACAGGGATATTGAGGTGATCATCTCAGCACAGCAGACCAGTCAAACACTAATTAAAACATTAAAACAATTAACCACCATATCTTTTAACTCAATTTTGAACTTTTCTACTAGTGGCTGATAACAAAGAAAGAATTTCTTAGGGATCGTAAGAGGAAAGGAGTGGCCTCTACACTATTTAATATAGTTGAAGATGTTTAAGATGCTGAAAGATGTTTTAACTCGATAATAATAAGTTTGGAAGGTCTTTTCTGTATTTATTAGTATTTATTCTTTTTAAGAAATTGAATATCGATATATTCTCTGATTGAAAGGTTTGGCGAACGTGGCTCTTTGCTAGTATTAACCATTAACTTTCTTATATTTTTTGTCATTGAAATTTCTGATTGTTGAATTCAAAATTGTTTAAAAACCAGATTTCTTTCCTTGTACTGCACATGGTCGATATCCTCGGTGCTGAATTTGGCTTTCCTATTCGAAATTTTTGGCTTTGAGTTTTTTTCGTTCAATTCTTTTGTTTTTTATCTTCCAATGTTCAGATTCAAATGTTGCTGATGCGAAGTTTCTCCTTGAAATATCGATATACCGGTACAGGACAACCAAATTAACTGTGTTATTCCCGTTTTGGTATTTGTATATTACAAATACAAAAACGCAGGTTTAAACGGTTAATTTGGAAATGCTATATATCGATATTTCAAGGAGTAACCTCTCATCAGTAGCATTTAAATCAAAACATTGAATATATTGTTGGCTTTGATAAATACTAAATGAACAAAATTAAAATGACAACAAAGTTCCATACAATAAATTTTACTACGCCTGACGCGCGTTTCGTCTATAGAAGACTCATCACAGGCGCTCATCCAAAAATTCTGAAAAAGCCATAAAATATATGATTATGAAGAGCATAGAACAATAAAACCAAAATATACCGAACTGGGCAATTAAATTATAACTAAGATGATCAACCTATGTCTGGGGTAGGAAGAATCTTAGGGTTAAGTCAATTTTGAAATTTAAACGGATAATTTAAAGCTTTTATGTGTTCTCCAACATTAAAATATTGTATGATTCTGAAACTTTACTGAACATAGGGACTGGTATATAAAATATCCTGTCATACTAATTCTAAAAGAATGATTAAATACCAAATGAGCAATTCAGACCTCTGTACGAGCGTTTTGTCCTTTTATGCCGCGCTTATTTACTATTGGGTCAATCTTCTATACTACAACATTGTTGTTCTTTTCATGATAGAATACAGAGGTGCGAAATATAACAGAGGAAAAAATATTTGCCAACGGCCATTTCCACTCGGCGGATTATTTTCTTTCTTATAACAATGCTGATTTACAATGTCCTGTATACATCTCTCTTAAATGCAACTTTGGAGACCAATCGAGAGTCATGATAAACGAAAGTACAAAATGTACTGTACCAGGTAGGTTTAGCAAATATGTATAGCCAGACAATTATGATTTCATTCCTATCAAAGCTTATGTTTGTACAGTTGTACCTGTCGTTTTCATGCGATGTGTTCTACGTCCAGAAATAATTTGAATCTTGTGTATTATATTTTTAAACAGGGCCAATGTAAAACGGCGAGCAGCAACCACTGAATCAATTAAAAGCTGCTGACTGGGTTTTAGGGACTTTTAAATTACTGCTTTAATTTTTTGTGTCGCGTACACTTATTCCACGTCTCGTCGTCTATTAAATTACGGAGATATGTTTTTTTCGAAACCTTCAAATTAATGTTCATCCACACCGAATGTTAAAATCCACTCAAGATATTATATATTCTATATCAAAATAACAAGGGGCATATTATTGTTACAACACACATTAAAAATATTTGATCACTAAAAAAACTGCACAAAGTTTGGCTTTGAACCTTGCTGGCATTTTGATTTAAGGTTGCTTTTATATTTTTGTCTTCTTGTATCATTTTACGTCAATATATCATTTTAAAGGGCCAATAAATCAAAAATGTAAAATTCGTAGGGTTTGTTAGGAATTATTATCCAATACAAATGTATTTTAATATCCTTTGCTTTAGGAACCTACATTTCAATTATAACCAAGCATTCCGTTTTTCGGTAATCATCAACAATAATTTTTTTTTGCTTATCTAGAATTAACTGTTGTTATTTTTATCATTTCTTTAGAAGAAGACATTCGACACATCCACTTGACTTTCTGCTCACAATGTATATTCGTATTAGTTATTACTTTGGTGGTGCCTTCTTTGCTTACATGGAGCGTTGCTAGAAATAGACCAGGCATCAATCAGCTGTGTATGTTATTAAAAAGCATTCAAATTTAATTGTCATACAGATTATGTTTAACATATATGGTAACAAAACAAAAACCTTATAATTTGCAGCGCGACAGGTATGCTATTATATAGTATAGCAGACAGGAACTGCTTACTCTGCCGGAGCACCCTTGTTACGACTTGAGGTCACGTTGTTGATTTCAATTCGGTTGATTTTGAGTTTTATGTTTCCTCGTGCTGTTCTTTTTTATGTTTACCGGTTTTGTCGTTGCCCTTTCGGACTTTTGACACTCGAAAGTGCCTCTTTGCTTCCTTATAATTAAAACATGTGGGTTATGCATTGACAATTCGGTTTTAATTAATCTTCACAGAATATATACAGTCATGTAATTCTAAAACGCATGGTTGTGATATAAAAACATTTTACAGCAAATATTTTAGACACTGAGAAAATAGTTATTTGTATATACATATTTTTAAAATGTATGAAAATATAAAGTTCTAAAAACTGTATAAATGTGTTCATTCTAAATTCTGATCTGTGATATAACACATTTATTGTCCTTGTTTAATAACTTCATATTAAATGTGATAAAACTATACCCAACTGTTCAAAAGTCAGATACTGTGTTTTCATCATAATTCGTACGAAATTTTACGAAACCAAAAAAAGTGATACCCATAAAAATAGATGAGCCCACAGCTTGTTAAAAGTCAAAATAATGTTAGTGAATTTATTTTTAGTAAGGGAACTTCCAAAAAGAAAAATGCGGGATCTTCGTCGACCTTTTCTTGGGCTCGTATTTACTCTTGCCTGTTTAGCGTTGTCGTTTTGGAGCGGTTTTCTTTCAATTGAAGAAATAACATGTAGAGGTAAAATAAGTATTTTTAAGAAAATATTCTACAAGTAAATTATTTCTTTTTTATTTTGTTGTCTTACTTTTAATAGATGAAAAACCATGGCAACAGTTTTCTAATGATCAGTTTAATATTTTTCATCTTAATATCTTCAATTCGATTGAGTAAATCAAATGGGATAGTTATTATACGATCCAAATTAACATTTTGTGCATTGCATTTTAATTGTAAATTCCATATTTTCAGACACACATTATTCAGAATCACGAGAAATGGTGATAGCATTGATATCCTTATTACTAACCCCGTTTTCACTCGGTTGCATAAGCAATCCGACGACGGAAAGTATTCGTGCTGGATTTAGAAAAGCAGGTGATTGTCTCGTGGATCTTTTATATAATGGAACTTCCATACCTATCGTTTTAGACGTAAAAGAAAAATACAGAATTAATCATCAGTCAATCGAAGAGTAGACAAAATAGTTATTACATACCGGAAAATATTCATTACACACACAAATTTGACACCATAATTTTCTTAAAACAGTCGAAAAACCCAACGGTGAAAATAGAAACTGGCTGTTTTGTGCTAGACCGCCCTCCCGCGTTGCAACTTTAGCCATGGAAGTAGTACACAAAGTATCTAGTAATTTGACTATAATAAGTGTTCATTTTATTTTATTTGAGAGGTACAATAGGGAATAAATTTGCTTTATTGAAGACACAATCTTAAGGAATACAATTGCATCAGTAAAATCAATATTTTAATTGTAAACACCATGCAAGATGGCCCAAAGCTTTGTGCAATAGCATGGGTATTCTATACATATATTAGACTTAACAGTTTATTCATTTATTTGACTCTATAGTTTTTCATAGATAAGTGTGGCTTTTAATGTATAGCGTTTGTAACGACAAGTAGAAAATATAATTAAGAATATGGGCTTCACCATGTGACCACCGGTACATTTTTTATTTGAAAAAAAATACCATATTACATGTTTACATATTATCGAAAACAATTAATTTATTTTTTAAAAAATCATTTTTGCAGTTGGAAATTTCCTCCAAAGATTCGGCAAAGTAAAAGGATGCTGTCTTAAGAGCTTTTCGAAATTTGAAAATTTAGGGCCTGCAGACCAAATATCTACAAGAAAATTGACATCGGCCATGTTAGCTACAGGTGAATCTAAAGTTTTCGTATTACTCACATGTTACTCATATATTCTCTTTAATATACATTGATTTTTTTTCTCAAATCACGATATAATTCCAACAAGCACAGCGACATAAATCACTCTTTGAAATTGTCTTAATCATTAATGTTCAATTTGTAAAACAAAAGTATTGCCATAAATTATACAAGCTAAATATGTAGAAAATTGTTTCTAAACTACTATTTTTTTTATTATTTATCCTTAGCACAAGCTTTACCTGTTTCTTTTTTTTTCCTATTTTAGAAGTAACTAAAGGCAAGGAGGATTTGTTACCTTGTGTGAAGTTACTTTCATCCGACAACAACTAAAACCGATGAAAATGTTGGTAACAATCCCTTTGATTGTCTCTTAAATGGGAATGAGCACACCATTATTTATGTAATCAAGACTGAAGGACATATAGGCATGACTGTTTATACATTTGTGAAAGTCCCTTATCACGGCCACCAGACGGTCAAATGAGCGAAAGTCTATTAATTTACCTGTAGCATGGAGATAAATGCGCAAAAGGTCTGTTAATCGAGTCGATTCTATGACTGTTAAGAGTAAAAAATAGTTTTAAAAGTCATTTATGTATATCGTAATTTCTTTCAATTAAAAAATGATTTGTTTTTAGCCTACACAAAAACTGTCTGTCAAAATTATTATCATTAGTGGATGTAATCATGGACGCAAAAATTAAAAACTTTGTCAACGGAGTTATTAACAAGAGGCTCCCAGGAGCCTGAATCGCTCACCTGACATATGTGCCTGAAGTAAAGGTTATAAGGCAAAATCTATTTAACATTGAAAGGGTCATAAGATTAATAAGGGGGTCATCTGACAATATGGTGGATCTAAAGGTGCTGATCACTTTTGTTCTCAATCAAAATCTAAAAATCTGTCACCCTTTTTGAGTTATTTGCAAAAAATGCAGTATAACCTAATGTTCTATTTTTAGCCATAGCGGCCATGTTTTATAACCAATCAAAAATCCCCACAACAGTTCTATACACCTAATAATAATAGACAATAATACCAAGTTTGGTTCCCTATGGAATTAAAGTGTCTGAGAAGTTAACATTTTCAATATAATGAGGAAATGCAGTTAAAATGCTCAATTTTGACGTTCCAAGGGCAATAACTCCTCAAAGGAAAGGTCCTACAACGTTGACCCTGTTACATATTTTGTAGATCTTGATGCGCTTAACAATATGCAATTTGAATTTCTCAAATATCTTGTACAGTTTTCAAGAGATTGAGTTAAACAGGTGCAAAATTTGCAAAAAATCCACAAAAAGGACAATAACTCCTACATGGGATCTTGGATTTTCTTCAAAATTTCAGAGCTGGTAGATCTTGAGGTGTCGATCACTTTTGTTCCCAATCAAAATTTTGAAATCTGTCACCGTTTTAGAGTTATTTGCATAAAACTGCCATTTACCCCTATGTTATATTTTAGCCACAGCGGCCATGTTTTACGACCAATCAAAAATCCCCACACCAGTTCTATACACCTAATGCCAATAAACAACTATACCAAGTTTGGTTCCATTTGGACTTAAAGTGTCAGAGGAGTTAACGTTTTCAATGTAATGAGGAAATGATGTTAAAATGCTAAATTTTGACGTTCTAAGGGAAATAACTCCTAAAAGGAAAGGTCCTACAACGTTGACCCTATTACATATTTTGTAGATCTTGATGTGC
This sequence comes from Arcuatula senhousia, assembly GCA_963971305.1. NCBI lineage: Eukaryota > Metazoa > Mollusca > Bivalvia > Mytilida > Mytilidae > Arcuatula > Arcuatula senhousia. The sequence continues at coordinate 37,826,241 of OZ020308.1, forward strand.
TTAACAATATGCAATTTAAATTTCTCAAATATCTAGTATAGTTTTCAAGATATTGAGCTAATCAGGTGCAAAATTTGCAAAAATCCACAAAAAGGGCAATAACTCCTACATGGGTTGTTGGATTTTCTTCAAAATTTCAGGGTAGGTAGATCTTGAGGTGCTGATCACTTTTACCCCATGCCAGAATTTTGATATCTGTAGCCGTTTTTGAGTTATTTGCAAAAAACTGCATTTTACCCCTATGTTCTATTTTTAGCCACGGCGGCCATGTTTTTTTAAAAATCAAAAATCCGAACAATAGTTTTGTAGGCCATACCCTAAAGATCAACCACACCAAGTTTGGTTTCAATTGGACTTATGGTGTCAGAGGAGTTAACGTTTGAAAAAGTTTACGGACGGACGACGGACGCCAAGTGACGCCAATAGCTCACCTGACCCTTCGGGTCAGGTGAGCTAATAAAATGAAAAGACGATTGAAGAGGAAGAAGAAAAAAGATGTTCAAATACAGAATTTCTGAGTTTTTAAAATTTATGCACTCAGAAAAGTGAAAATATCAGTATCATAATTGCATACAAAATTCGTTTTATACATGTTTTGACATCTATATCCAATCTCTTTCAAAAACTCAAAGTTTTCGATGTATACATCCGATCCGGGCCTGTTCAATTTATAAGGCATTGGTTATGTAATCGAGGATTCGTGCAGTGCCTAGGAAGTAGAATCTCCGCTGCAATTATCTTTCGAAAAGCTCAACGAGTAAAATCAATTATATCTGTGAGCTTACAAAGTAAGTTTGCCCACCTTTTAAGACATTGTTTGTATAAAAACATTAATCATATGGTAAACAGGAAGTAAACAAGCTAAAAGCATGGAATTTCTATGACTTGTTATACCAAGGGATACAGAAAATTGCTGATAAAGCAGATATGACACAATGGGCCATTACAATGTCAAATTAATGTCCGAAAGGACAAAGACAAAGTCAGTAAACACAAACGAGAACAGCACGAGAAAACAGATATCACAAAAGCAACTGAATAGTAATCAACAACGCAAACTCAAGTGTTCAAGATAGCTCAGCAACCCATTTCGTTTGAATTGTTCAAACACAGTTGAGAGCTTACGAAATAACCTGGTCAGTGTATCTTCTTCTGACGCTTCTGTTGTCCCGTTCGAATCGCTGTTAGCCTCTTATTTTCTGCGCCATTGGCTTCATTGATGATGACGCTTTCCAAATCTGATTTTCTTTTTGCCCACAAAAATTTTCTGTTCCCATAATTTAAATTTCTTTTTTTGTTCATTTTCTATTCTGAAAAAATGCATTTTAATTGCTATTTGTTTTCATCGACCTGTTAACAGACCACAATTCAATTGACTTGACTCATTAACCAACCTAATTTCTTATAACAATCAATATCTTCATAAATAAGACACGAAAACAAACAATATTTGAGGTGAGAATCTGATGAAATCATTTCACTCACCACAAGCAATAAAACGATCATTTAATGTAAAATTACTGAAAAACAATCGAAAATGATAAATTGTTATGTCAGAATATTGTGTATTCATGTTTAAATTCGATAGAGTCAGACGCCTTCTTAAAATGTTTCTTTCATTTAAACCCAATCAAAACGCAATTTTGTTTATCAATACTTAAATAGCAACCATTTTGACAGACATATTTTGTTTTACAAATAAAAATGATAATAATAACAAATGCTACTTACCTGTAAGTATTTTTTCGATAAAATTTGATTAACAGTCTTTGACCAGCTCGATTAACAGACTTCTTGCGCATTTATCTTTATGCTACATGTAAATTAACAAACTTTCGCTCGCTTTACCGTCTGGTGGCCGTGCTTATTGATAAGCCTATTTCTGGTTGAATTAAACTTTAATCGATTTAATTTTAACTTTGTCACCGTGTTTTACTTTTACTTTGTTAAAGATCTTCAATAACTAGTTAAACTATTTCTTTAACAATTGCCAATCTCCTCGCATGTGTATGCCAAATGATAAATATTTTTTCAAATTTGTTTATATTTGGGTGATTTGTATCATGTGTTTATCGGAGAAAATACATCGTCACAGCTGAATTTATGTACATGTATATGCTAGAATTATTCAAAAGACTTGTAAAATAATTCCTTGGTACGCTGATTTGTTTTTACACCCCGCCACACGAAGTGGTAGGGTATTATGTTATACCCTCAGTATTTTTCTGTATCTGTCCATCCGTCCGTCTCTCCCCCGAAGGTTTCCGACCATTAACTTGAAAACGCGTCAAAGGATTTGAATGATATTTTGCACAACTGTTTAGAAAATAAAATGCAGGTCAAGTTTGATTTCGAGCATGATCCAAAAAATGATTTTTGAGATAGGCCACTTTGAAAAATAAAATTTCATGAAATTTTGAGTTTCCGACCAATAACTTGAAAACGCGTCAAGGGATTCAAATGATATTTTGCACCGCTAATTAGAACAATAAAATACAGGTCAAGTTTGATTTCCAGCATGATCCGACAAATATTTTTGAAATAGGCCACTTTGAAAAAAAAACAAATTTCATGAAATTTTGAGTTGCCGACTGATAGCTTGAAAATGCGTCAAGGGATTTGAATGATATTTTTCACACCTGTTTAGTAGTTAAAGATCAATTTCCAGCATGGTCTGAAAAATAGTTTTTGAGGTTTGCCACTTTGAAATATCTAATTTTATGAACTATTAATATTATATCGTGGCGGAGTATCATTTAATGTCCCATTAGATGTCCTATTTTTTGTAGCTTAAACAATGCATAAGCTGCACAAATAAAGATAAAATATTAGCCATGTTATTCAAAGAGTAACCATGAACCTTAAATTTCATCTAATGTAATAAAAATTTCCTTTTAATGACGATTCCTTTGTTTAATATTTTAATGCTTATTTTATAAATATTGACATCGTTTTATGCACATTTTGAAATATGCAATATGTATAAAGTTGATTTATTTGCTTTTGCACCACGCTATCGTGACGATTTTGGAAACTTTCAAAAGGTTTTGGGGCGATGTATAGTATCTTTTGTCTGGGTCGTTGATTTAATATCTAAATATTCCAAAGTTTAATATTTTTTATGCTTTAAAGTGTAAGTTCGCGATTTTTTCAAAATTTGTACATTGAAAGATTATCATGTAAAAATAACTTTGGTGAAATTCCTAGCGCTCAAATATGCATAGTTAGGATAAAATTGGCTTTTGAAAGTAAAAAAATTCGATCCATGGAGGGTCACGTGATTTGTACTAGATGGCGCTGCTCAAAGCCAATACACAGAGTGAATGTTGCATCCTATACCCATGTGGTATTTACCGATGTGTACCACAACGGACAATTTGGAATAATTAAAATTAAGTCGGGAATGATAAAATAAAAGTCAGTCTAATGATTGATTGTGAAACGTTTTAAAATAGTACCAATCGTAAAGTTCAGAATTAATTCGTATAAAAATATAGAATTTAAAAAAAAAATTGATACGCCGTCAGACATTTTGGGAAAATATATATTTCAATTTTCAGTATGTAGAATTGCCCTATATATATACTATTTCTTTTATACATCCTGTTTAAAATTCATGGTTCCCAGACACCCTACTGGGATTACCTTGCATGATTCGTTTGAAGTGATATTTTGATAATTAGTCCTTCCGTGCAAACCATCGCACCACAGGGGCTTACTTATGGTTTTCTGTGTAGAAGACTTTATTATCTTCTATAAACCACTGGCACAACAGGGGTTCACCTGCCGTTTCCTGTGTATGTTTAGTACCCCCGTGCAAACTATCGGCACCACAGGGGTTTAATATTGTTTCCTGTGTATTAAAAGTTGACATTTACCTGGTTGAATGGGTTCTAGAACACTTTCTTTTAACGAAAATCAACCCCTTTGGTCCGCCAGAGTCTATTGAACATTGAAGTCCGAAAATGTTAATAAAATACCCTTTCTAATCAAAAACATATAAAAACAATAAACTGTAGCCAAAAAATCATATCGAATTAATTATTGTCTCAGACTGTAGGAATCTTTTTTGTCAAGTTGCAAATAATTATGTAGTTAATTAATTGTTTTTCCAACACTTCAAAAACGGAAAAAAGTGGGAACTAAAACTCTTTAGACACATTTTTAATTTGGGTACTAGTATTACACAAACCATGCACAAACACGATGTAGCACCACGCTTTGGCTGATTGATAATTGCAAGAGAAGGTAGTCAATGAAGTGAACAGGTGATATTGACACCTGCTGATTAATTATACCGTATACTAATTAAGAAATTATTAAAAGATGTGCCGGTCGAAATTCTTAAAATCGAGCTGTGGTGGGTGTGTCTAAAGCGGATTGAGTGCTGCAAGGAAATCTTTGATTGGAGGAGCACCTTAATTGATCTATGATATCTGTCAATTATACCTGTAATTAACCAACGGGGCGTGGCAGATCGTGCAAAAGGTTAATGATTTTAATTGACACCTGTGTATTCATCAAGAACTGAATTTATTGTCTTAAATATTTGAAAACTAGGGCTGCTGTGTCAATAAATATTTCAGATTATTTACTATTTGGAATTATAATTAATTATTTTAAAACAATTTAAGGTTTAAGTAAACTATTATCTTGCTAAACGCGGGATTAAAAAAAATTATTAATGCCAAATTATTCATATTTCAAATCATTATTATGATCGACAACATCGGTCTTATGTAACAAATATCGTTAATTGGTTCATGTATTTATCATTGGAGATGTGACGTCACATCTCCAATTGAGCTATCCCATAATTCATCATTGTTCATAACATGGACGCGCCCATATGGTCTTGTGTATTGGAATAAAATTACGAATATCTTTCTTAATATATCGTTTTCAATGCCCAAACCCGGCATGATGCCTACTCTAATTATAATAAATCAAATAAACTAATAACTCAAAAATCACGAACTTACACTTTAATCATTTTAAACATACTTTCTTATTAATTGATATTTTCAAGCCTTTTTTCAATCGATTTTTATCAAATAAAAACCAAGAAAAATACAAACGAGTGAAGTTCAATTTTTTATGATTTTGAAAAAATCCTAGGTTTAACGGTGTTTGATAGAATGCGAGTAGAATACAACCATTGTTTTTCCAAGGAAAATGTTATTTGATTTAAACGAATTGTTGACGCATAAAATTTACAATTGATGTCTACTTGTGGTTTCTTAAAAACCGGTAGAGTTACGATTTTTTCAAAACCATAAAAGTAAACTTCCATCATTTCTCGTTCTCTTGCTTTTTGTTTCATCAAAATCGGTTGAGAAATGGCTTAATAATAAAAATTTGAAATTAGGCAGGTTTATTTAAAATTTATAGAGAAATTTTGTATTGTTGCGTAACTTTTTGAGTGAGTATATATTAATGATATCCATTTAGTCAACGTTGTGTAAAATGAAAGGTCAAATGGCATTTTTGATGTAGGATGACAGAAAACAGTCTGATTTTGAGTTAGGTTTTACGTGTACTTATTGAGTATAATTGGCTTTATTGTATATTATGCTATAATATATGTATCTGTAGTGTTCAGGCTGAGAAGTAGATCCATGTAACCTTTTAGTTGTATTAAATGTTAATTAGTTAATTATTGTATTGTTTGTTTACATTATTGGTGCTATTTGTGTGCCTAAGATAATTTTCTTAAAGCTTTATTTACTTTCTTTATTTTATTTCATTTTATTTTTGCTTCAGCACATCATGGCATATTCTTTCGTTTTTAATATATGAAGAATTTTACCTTCTTGTGTAATAAAACTTGAAAAGTTGAATTTTCACAAGAGTATTTTGAATTATACTATCATTTAATATTGATTTGGATAATTCATATATTAAGGCTACATTTTTTGTTGAAAGATTATGTTATTTATAAAAAAAAGGTATTCTATATAAATAGCCTTAATTTGGTATGCTAAACGTCACAAGAAATTATTTATTTTTGAATATTTTGTGATCTTTTTGTAAAATTAAAAATATTTTTTTATAAGTTTTTGCAATAAATAACATAAACCTGTCAGAAATCTTATAAAGATAAAAAAGGGAATTGTCAACGTTAAATTAATTATGTAAATAAAAATATAATATATTGATTGTGTTTAGAATAATTCAATACAAACATAATCATGGTTTTGGGATTTTTAGACACTCAATACAAACTAAAAAAAATCAAGCAAAAAACCCAAAAGGCACTGTGTACAATATATAATCAATCGTGAATACACACGTGTGAGATAATGTTGAGGTGAAGAATAAAAAACTGCCACATTATCTTTAGAAAATATTGCAAAAGATTTGCGATGGAAGTATATAGTTATGTTCATCACCACTAGTCTAGTTGGTGGCTTCTGGCCTCTCTTCTTGTTGTTTGCGTTTACATTTATTCCATTAATGAATATTTGCATTGTATATGTAGGAAATAAAAACAAGACATTGTATATGATTACTATTATTTAAGTTGTATAGACTATAGACTTCATGAATACAGATTGCGATTGATTTTCTGCATTTTGTTTAACACATTACAAGAATCCATGCAAAAAATAGCAAGCATTATTCAAAACTAGAGTCTTAGTGTGAAACCAGGAAGCATTTTATATTTTGGATATCGATTGATCATATGTTGCATTGTCACTCCTAGGAACACGCGAATCGGTCCAGGTAATTTTTACTAAACTCCGCAAATAATTTCTCTTATAATCAACTGCATTCACTTTATACTTATCAAAGCAAATCGAATGAAATAACTTTTCTTAAAAATCATTAAGGCTGCGCTCGTTTGAAATATTAAGTGAACTTTCTTCAAATTATTGAATTGTCGAACTCATGGAACTTAAACATTTCCCCATTGACACCAATTGTAATTAAATTGTTAATACAGAGATCCACTACGGCTTTCCATACGACATAAAATTAGGGTTATGAAAAATTGTTAGCATGTTAGTAGAAATTACCTGACACTATTCGCCTATATAATATTGAAGGGGATATCCGCCAGAAATATGTTCATTTGTTCTTTGTAAATTGGTAGACGTACAATTCCTTACATGTTTAGTTATTTCTTTGTTCATTGTAAATTCGTCAATTATTTATTCAGATTTTAGAAATTACCTGGCTCGATTTGCGTGTTCCTTGGAGTGATTGTGAAATAACAAGGAAAGGGAGTTCAATCAATATATCTCTGTCATTTTTACATTAATTTCATGAACACGGGGTATCATTTGTCTCTTATAGATCTTGACTGTTTTCTATAACGAAGTATTAGTCCTGGAATTTGACCTTGATTGTCAGATGTATTGTTTGGGGAGGCTCTTGAAGTGTTTTTGAATGTTACCCGTCTTCCGTTCGAGTTAGTTACTTCCGTCGTGTAGTTTTTGCCGCGGTATGCCGGGGGTCCGCTCATCTTAAGCTCAATTGTATAGTCTGTCATTTTTGAAATTTTAACGTTCTTCTCAATATCGATTCTGTACAACTGTTTCTCAGCAACGCATTGTAATTCTTTTTCAACCGAAAGGACCTCACTCGAACCTTTGTAAACTCTCAAAACGATCTTGTAATGTCCTTTATGGTCGTAGGCGCCAAACACTATGATCCCAGAGAGGAAGCAATCGAAAGAAGTGTTGAAATCAATGCCGTCAGCAGCGCCGTGGGCATGTCCCCAGGTGTTCGAATTGTCAACAACGCACCGATGAAACTCAATTGTTTTGAGAAATCCCCTAGGATATTTCGAGGTATGCATGTCCACCTTTCTGTCATGGAATGACCGAAAAACATCTATAATTTCATCTTTTGTAAGAATTCCACAGGTTGAGACCTCCTGAGAAAAATATGTCGGATCCATGGATGAAAATCGAACCTTCAGTACCAAGTCTCCCAAAATCCTTCTATACGCTGTGCCTTTGTCGGCCATGTTTTCTTCTTCGCATCTAACCTTGGCCCATTCGATCAGATAACCTAGCAAGCTCTCCTCTTTGCATGACAAATCATCTGCCTCGATAATCTGTGAAACGCATTCATGGGACATCATCAAGAAGCTCTGCGAGGAAAGACATTCGTCGGCATTTTCAAGGATGAAGTTGAAAGCTTTTTTCTTAGATTCGACGAGATTAAGGTCGTGCGAAACTTGGAACACCGTACACGCGTTGTCTTTGTGAATCTCAGAGTTGACGAACTCGAAGCATTTCTTTTTTATTGGAAGCATCATATATTTTTCGGAGGCGTATATGATATTCTGTATGTTTTCTGAACTGATCTCAATTTCGTCAGTGTAAATGAATCTACAAAAGAAAAATATTGCATTTAACGGATTTCAAATGTTTTTAAAAAATCATAAATCAAACACGATGTTTACTTTAAAAAGCATATTTACGTTTATCTAAAAAAACGGCTATCATTTTCGCATAAACAAGTATATGTTCTTTTGAAATCAATTAAATTGGTAAACCGCACATATACAAAAGCTAAAATGTATACTTTTTAATTATACTTAAACAAAAGTTAAACCACAACTTGTTAACAAATTCAAAACTCCTTAAGAAAAGTGACTGAATATAGAACAATTGTACATAACAACTTGTCCTAAATCTTATTTGTTTACTTTTACATTGTTTTTTTTATAAAACAATCCTAAAAGCAACGGAAAGAAGCAAAGGGTTAACAATGGGTCTTTCGAGTGTCAAAAGTTTGAATGGGCATCGACAAAACAAGTAAACACTAACGAACAGCGCGAAAAAAAAACACAAAACCTTCGAACAAAAATTTTCAACTCAAACTCAGTTGTACATGTAACAGGAGTGAACTCGGGTGCTTCTTAAAAGTAAGCATGTCCTGCTCGCTAAAGCACACTTAACACACCCAGTTTTGTGAACATTTTGATTGGTCTTCGAATCAGACGTTGCCCTGGAGTCAAAGAGGTTAATAGTTCCTTTATTTGTTGTTAATGCAACTTGACGAGTGTTTTATACCACGCAGGAACCGCTTACCCTTCCGGAGCACCTGCTTTCACTTTCGGTTTGACTTGCGTGAACGTTACTGATTTTGGTTTGGTTGTTCTGCGTTTTTTTTCGGATTGTATTTTCGGTTTTTTTTTTGTTTTTTTTTTTTTAGAGTGGGAGTCTTTTTTTTTATATGTTGTGGTGATAATGTCTACAGGTTTTGTCTTTGTCGTTTTGGATAAACGATATTTGATTTCCCCTTTGGTGCACCTTTGCTTCTTTTTCATTTTACATTTTCATGTATTTGGATTTATGAAAGACTTAAAAATTATATAAAATATTAAGAATGAAGAAAAGTCTAAAGCGGACTCGTAAATAATTGGCTAGACTTGCTATGTAATAATGAACCTGATGAAAAGACATTTTCTATTCCTGTATAATTGGTATAGGAAATAGAAGTGACAACAAAACTACCGAACTGGTATAATTAATCTCATATGCCGTAAAATAAAAGACAAAACAAGGCAAAGACATACAGGAAAAATTAAAGATAGCTATGGTCCTGACTTTCAACAGGCATGATTGGTTAAACCGGTTTTCATGGCACAAAACGAGTGTTTGCATATCCTATCGGGCATATCCGTATTAAATGGACTACTTTAAACTGTTTGTGTATTGTGGTCAGGGAATGTTTGAGACAAATAATGCTTAAAGACCCTTGCATATCCAGTACATTTCCACGAATTCAATAGTTTTAACTCAGATCTAGAGTTTTACCTCTTTTTATTTCTATCTTATCATTATAGGTGAAATGAACAATTTGCTTGTAGTTACGAAACAATTTCACTTTTCGTCCTATACACAGTTCACAGTACTTACTGAACAGCTTAAAATTAGAAATAATCCCTTTGGTACCCAGTTTGGTATTTTTGGTTATACTGTTCTATGCTCTTCATATTCATACAGTGTTTGGCATTTTCAATATTTTTGGTAGAGTGCCTCTGATGAGTCTTGAATAGACGAAACGCGCGTCAGGCGTAGCAAAATTTATTGTCTGGAACTTTGTTGTCATTTGTATTACCATACTCTGTAAAATTTCTTGACATTAAGAAAGCTAGAATAGATTATCAAAGGCTTTTATCTTTATGCATCAATGCTTATATCTTTTCCCCCCATCGCAACGCATAGGCTTTCGATATTTGGTATGCAGCCTAAGGTAGGGGTCCCATATACATGAAGTGGGATGTGTTTAAGATCTGTCGCTCATCTACTTCCTGTTTAACGAACCGACTTTGATTTTTTTCTACTCAACAGCCGGGGGACCTAGAATCTGTTCGACAGACATCCTATTCACTTACTTGAGAATGGCTTTAAACGTGGCAGCATCGACATCTGGGATAGAAACGTCCCCCTTTTCAGCCAGTGGTCCAGTAAACATTCTAAAGAATACTTCACTGGCACTTATCAGCATCATTTTATGTGCCCTGAATTGAACTTTTTCGGCTCCAACACTGAAGGTAACATCGAATAAAACTTCATTGTCCAGCATAGTTCTCATACGTTCAGAAAGGGTCCTTCTTTCCTCCCAGTCCAGCTGTGAGGCCATCTTACCGTCGGCGAAAGAACGTCACATATGTATTATTGAAGCCGTGTGAACAAACAACAAGAACAATCCACTTGATTTCAAACGAATGAAGCCTTTAGTATGTACATGTATGTACGGAAGTCACATGAATATGTATATACAGTTAGAATTTAAAAACACAAAACCTTATTTCCGACAAATAAAAGCTTAAATAACTGATTTATTTTAGTTTCTTATTTCATCAGCTACTTATATAAACTTGTAACCATTAGCTAAAACAATACTTGTTAGAGTAATGATTAATATAACTACCATATCTAATTCATGTTACTTTTATTACAAATAGCCTATGGTTACATATTTGGTTTTATTGTAACGTAATATTGACGATGTAACTGTATTGTGCATGTTATGTGTAACACTTAATTTTCACGCTTATATTTTATACAACACCATATGTAAGTTAAAAGAACTAGTTGACTAACAAAGGCAGATTTAAGACCGACGTTTCGGGCACGCACGCTCTCCAATTTGACAGGAAAATTTGGTTAGGAACTGTATGAAACAATAGGTCCTATAAGATTTTTTTTTATTGAGCCCCCTCCCATTTTAAAATTTCTAGATCCGCCACAATCTAAGGACAAGAACTTCAAATATACTCAGCAACACAAATAACGCACCACTTCTTTCCTTCCAGGATTCTTTTAAAATTTTGACTTTTATGCTAAATGATAAATCAAACAAAATTCAATAAAAAACCAAGCCATTGTTTCTTAAATTGGCAACAGTTCGCTTTTGGCATGAACTTTTGATAAAAAATTCGAAAAATCAAAGTCTAAGTTTGATCAATTCAAAAATGCATGTTTTTAAAAAGTTTGGACAGGTTTTGTGAAATTTAAGCTTTGTTCTCCATTTTCTTGTTGCACTTTTGGATAAGCATCAATTTTTTTTAATGGTGTTTTTTTTCACTTTTGGGTAAAAAACTTTTTTTTTTTATTTCAAAACGAAAAATCAGAATTTTTTTAAATTGACAGAAAATGGTGTTAAGGATCCCACACATGTTGTGCACAAAATTCAGATCATTCCGACCACTACTTTAAGAGATATTTGCTATTAAACTTTTAAGTCAAAGGAAATGAATGGAAGTGGTGCATTTCTTATGTTGTTTAGTATATATATGGATATTAGAACATGAAAAAATAAATTTAAACAATAAACGATGAAAGTCATGATGTTGTTTTTTTAATAATGAATCAGTATGTTGTTTAAAGATCGTTTTCGTAATGGTAGCTTCGAATTTAGAATAAGTTAAACAGCAGTTTAGTTAGTTAGTTAGCTAGTATTGGTTTTAATGCATTCGGCTATACACAGGCATTTGTTTCTATCAATAATGGGGGGAGTACATTATTTTATTTAAATTGTTTGATTGAAGTTAAAATAAATTTGACATAGTCTGACACGCGTTTTGTCAATTCAAGCCCCGTTATGCTTGAAAATAATCGTTCATGCATGTAGAAAAATAAAAAGTACAACAAAGCAGAACAAAAATGCCGACATACAAGAGATATATAAAATATAAGAGAATTAATGGCATCAATATTGTGGTGTCTTGTTTCGCATTCATAAATGCAAGGATAACCAAAGCAGTGGCATGCTCCAGGTTGTTGACTTGTGAAGAAATGCAAACATTCATTCGCTAAGCATTTTCTTTTGCTATCTTGTTCTTTAAAACATACCTTTTTCCTGCATATTATAGACTTGAAATTGAATTTAAAATTGTTATTTTTGACAAACAATTATGCTTAAAATGAGGCATTTCGATGCTCTTGAAGAAATTTGAAAAAGGTTCATACCCCCCCTCCTAACGGATGCTGGGTAATGGAAATTATAATTTCAAACTTTTGTGGAATTAAGGAGCCGACTGAATATTACCCTTTCAAATATCCCACTTTCTTTGGATTATTGGAGAGAGAAAAAAAAAACATGGAAAACAAACCATTGAAATCAGAATTTTTGCAGTCAGCACTGTTCAGTATAGTATTTTTTCCAAGAAACCCAGTTATACAGAAAAAGGTCCGTAGGTCTCTTGAAATAATAATTTCCGAAAAAAAAACTTTAGTTCAGTGCACCATCTCTTTCGTAAATCTGAAATTCTTGCATTCGGGCGATATTGCATGGTTTTCTCATAGACATTCTCTTCATGTTTGACCTTGTCCAGTCATGGTGTTCAACATTTAAATGTTTGGACAAACCGGCTTCTGTTTTAATAAAATTTAAAATTCCGGAAAATTTACCTTGTACGGTTTAATTTATAAGTACCCGGAAGTGTAAACTAAAAGACCGCAAAATTTTGATTTCTGTTTCAAATGTGTTTTCCAGTTTTAGGGTGTATTGTTGATGTGCTGCCTTATATTTGTGTTGTCACTGTACCGGTTTATGGTTCATTTTGTGGAATTGATTTAATTTTGCGGGTGTCATTGCTGTTTTATGCATACTCAATCATAACTCAATATGGACCCAATTTTTTGGTTGGTTTTATTTAAAATTATAGGAATAGTTTAAGACTTGACATTGATATATTGCATTTTATTGAACAAAAGTTTTAATTTGTATAGTTCTATTTTGAATTAACATAGCAAGGTGATTTACAAGCAGCACTTGTTTTTGTAAAAACAACCTGGTCAAAGAGAATTTCTTGCCAATTTCTTTCATAACTAATGCATAAATGAACAGTGCCAGTCAGTGTTCCAGTTAGGCAATTTTTACAGGGAAAATCTATGACCCTTTTTTGAAATCTCCCTGTTGCCCTTTTTGATTTTGGTAAACATCCCTGCCCAGTCTGCACTGTTAGCCACTCGTCCGATGCCCCAGACTAGTAAAAATTTGTTCGGACTAGTGAAAAATAGCCAAGATTTTATATAGACATTTAAAGAAAAACCTTTAAAACTTGTTGTCCAACTAGTCATGACTAGTTATTGAAAAATTGTTTGGTGCAGACTGCCTGCCCTTTTCTGACATGGCACTTAATTCAGGGTTCCCACACCATCCTTGAATTCAACAAAACCTGGAAAAGTCCTTGAATTTTATTTCAATGCTCAAAAAGCTGGAAAAATCCTTGAATTTTATCAAATATCCTTGAAAAACCCTGGAATTTTTTAATATGCAGATTTGTTGACCGTTTGATAAAAATAGGCTGAAAAATATTGAATTTTAAAAAATTTTCCGGACTATTTTGATTCTTGAAAATGACCTCAATACCCTTGAAAAGTCCTGGAAAAACCCTTGAATTTTGTGTAAAAATAATAGTGGGAACCCTGTTAATTATCATTTCAGGCTAAATAGTTATAAAAGTTGTGATTTAATGGACTACATGTATCTTCCATAAATGATTTATTTTTTGTAAAATTGTAATCAATATAAGCCACTTTTAATCTGTAATAGGCCTATAATACATCATTTTGTAAAACACTAATGAATGCCCTTTTCAGAAATAAGATGTGCCCCTGCCCTTTTGAAAATCTAATGGGAACACTGCCAGTTATGATATTTATTATAATGCTATATTTTTTTTCCATTTAAACTGTTGGGAAATGGCTCATTGTACACTGATTGTCATTTTGATTGCATATTGGTTGAAAAAGGTTTGTAAGAATGGCCACATGGTAAATCATACAAAAACTTTTGATATCAGGAACCACTGTTTTTAAATAACAATGGTACACTTTCATGTACATGTATCTTGTTGAGATGTTACATCATGTTAGCTTTTGTGAAAAAAAAATGATTGTTTTTCATTTTTGTTTCACAATGTTCAAAAAAATCATAAAAAGGGCAGGGGAATAGGGATGGTTTGGAAGCATGCAGCACATACTTCTTTGGCCTCAAAACTGATCATTGTATATACATGTATACATGTACATGGTATATATAAAAGTCTAAAGAATTATGCAACGATACAATAATGATGTTTTGGAGCACAACTGTATCATGTGTATACAATATACAATTACTGTCTTTTGTTGAGGTAAATGTGCAGTGTTATTGACTTTTGAAAAAACAGATATTCACTGAGCCCGAAGGGCGAGATGAATATCTTTAGTTTTTTCTAAAGTCAATAACACTCACATTTATCGAAACAAAAGACAGTAATTGTTTTATTCTATTATCCAATATCTGACAAAAATATGCATTTGAAGTGTAAAAAAAATTAAACTAAATAGAAAAATACTGTAACGACGTCATCACCTTTCCCGCCATTTTTTAGGTGAATATCACTTTGCCAGGTGAATATCCTTTTTTATTCACTTAGTTGATTATAATGAAATATGTTAAAGAATTATTTATATTATAGAAAAGTGTTATCCATTGTAAGCTGATGATTTTCTATCTTGCACCCTGCCATAGGCTGCAACATAATTGACATAATATTACTGTACTCACTCATTTTTCCATTATATTTTTCAGCACTATATTCTTCCCTACCTGAACCTCAGTTTGTTAGTGCTGACCTTAGTGTACTTACCAATTAATCTGGTACCCTATCCTCTGGTATGGCTCTATGATAAGATACTATGGATATCGGAACCAGTTCTTATGCTAGCAGAGATAATTTTGGCCTTGAACTTTGTGATGCATTGTGGACAGCAACTGAAAGAAAAGATAGAAGAAGATTATGAATATTCAAATTATTGGAAGGTACATGTATATGTGTAGTTGAATTTAAGAGAGCAAGATATTGTGAAAAAAATTGCATGGACCTGTAGTCATGGATGGCACATGTTTTTTAAGAAGCAAAGAAGTACCGTTGGGCTTAATGCATTTTAGATGTTGAAAGGTGCAAAATCAGTTCACCCAAGAGAAAACACGACAATTTGAAAAGGAACAGACAACATAAAAACACACCAAAAACAACCAAATTGCAATTAGAATATGATCGGTGAAATAAAATCAAGATGTAACTGAAGCAAGTCAAGTGCTCTTGTAGGGTCTGCATTGCCTGTGTTGCCAATTGTCAATTCAGTTCATGTCTTTTAAGAAAAAGAACAACATTACAAAAAGTCAACAACAAAAATCTCATCTGAAAAATGATCTGCATGACTCATTTGTAACACTTAAAACAAGTTTGTTTATTTCAACAAGTTAGAAATGCATTATCTATTAGATGTCTGAGCAAAATACATGATACAATTTATGAGAGTAAGAATAACTTTATTTCTCTAACTTTTGTGCAATATTATCTTGTTCTCGCGAGGTGAGACTATTTTGTGTATCACACTCCGCTCGATGTGATATTCAATTTCAAGAAATTTGATGGCTTTCCGCACGAGACACCACAGTTAGATTTGCATCTTGTGGAAAGCATGCTTACTTTTGTTTGAACACCTGTTGATCTCACTTGAATAAAAAGACAAACAAAATATATCCATTTACTATTTTTTTACACGTTTGCAAAACAATATACATATAGGGTTATTTTCTTATTAGCTATTATCAAATAAGTTATTTTTGGCCTACACTTTCACGTTTGGCAGTTAGAGAAAAATGTTTCACAACTATAAGTGATGAGATACTGATTTTTATCGCACTCTTTAGATATTTGTCAAAGGAAACTGGCAAATGCTCGTTTCCTAATTTGACAAATATCCAAATTGATGTGATAAAAATCAGTATCTCATCACTTATACATGTTATAGTTGTGAAACCTGTATTTCTGCATATTCTAATGTTACCCATGTATCATGTTTTTATTAATAGTAACTATTTTCCCCAGGTTTGTATAGTTTATGTATAACCTAGCATTGGACTTTCATAAACATTGTTCTTTATTTTTCAGTTGTTGACAATTTGCTTTTCATCTCTCTGTTATGGTCTGACAGCATCAGCAGCATGGGATATTTACTTGGAAGGAACCACGACCCAAATGTTGTAAGTTTTATTGACTACAACATTTATGGTATAGCAAGAGGGTGCCAAGGGGAAGAAGTGGTAAAGAGGTTATCAAATTTCAAAGTACTCATAACAGCAACACAAAACAAAGAAATATGCACTTAAAAAGCTACAGACTTGTTACTTTCATAGAATATAAATATTACAAATGTTTAAAAGGTTATAGATGTAAGAAAGAATGCATTATTAGAAAGATATTTCTGTTATTAATACAATCAAAGGTATATTAAAATGATTGAAGGTTTATACTTAGAATTTAAAAATAAGATTTTTTCATTATGACAAGACACAAAAAAGTACTACCAATGGGCCATTTGATTGTCATAAATTACATTCTTATTACACATGAATGACTTTGGTTAAGTTCTTGTCTGTTAAAACGACAATTTCGATTGGTTAATAGTACTTCGGTAATGCAGTTTCATTTTAGATGAAACTCATTAGCACATGCCACCTTGACAACTACTTTCACAGAATAATTTTTGAAAGATAAACCATTCATTTAGTGCCAATTTCTGTGCAAACATTTCATATATTTTATTGGAATGTAATTATACACAGTGAATGCAATATTTTGTTGTTTTATTGGTGTGTAAAAGCGTGGACCTTTGTGCACATTTGGAACATGAAGCGCTACTGCATTTCATTTAAAATGTGCTATGTCCACACTTTTACACACCAATAAAACGACAAAATATTGCATTCAATGCATAAATATATAAGCCAAAGACAAAATCACTAGACACAGGAAGAAACAGGCAATACGAAACAACCAAACTGGGTAACTCTTGTCTATATTTACAGATTGCTATTTATAGTCCTGATTTTGTGTCTGACCATGCATAATATGATGTGGCTGTCACAAGAAGGTAATTGGAAATAGACGATATTGAGATGTGGAATAAGTGTACGCGACACAACAAACATAAACAAACAGCAATCAAAAAATCACAACGGAAAACAGCAAGCAGTCTTCAACATGACCAAAGGTCACTGCTTGCCGTCTTGCATTGGCCCAAGACTTATAATACAATACAAAAGTTTCAAAACCAATCCCTAAAATGGAAAGTTGGGATCTTAAAAAAATTATATGGTGTTCAAAAAATAAATTGGAAAACTTGGCACATTTAAACCCAGCTCTTAGCATGACTACACAAAACCACAATTGATTAAGACATGATTTGTGTATCTTAAGGTTGGCATAAGAATTAACAAGGGTTTAAATTATTAGAATTCTCTCTCCTCCTTAGAGCTATGCTAATTTGGAAAAAAAGGATTGCAACTAACATGACTAATTGCAACTAACATGACTAATCCATGTAGTATGTTAATTAGATTCAAATTTATATACATTTGTATAATGTTTTACTTATTAAAACTTGGGTTTGTTTCTTGACTTTGTCTTATACATGTATTTTGAACAGACTAATAAAACGCATGCAAACATAATACTCAGGTAGATTTTATAGTAAAGAAAAATCCTACTGAAAAAATATTCCATTTTACAAATTTTAAAATATGATACTATTTTCATGATTTATTATTTTATAAAGTCGTCACTGCTGTTCTTTTTTACTTCTAGGTTTTCTATGTGATGTTGCCTTCTCTACATTGTGCTCTGTGTCTGTTTTGTATGCCATGAAGGAAGAAACATCTTTAATAAATCACCCATTGAGGACCCCAGATTCTTGGATACAGTATGTTTTGTTTAATGTTGGGTTATTCTAATATTAAATTAAAAGGGGTGATAAATAAAAAAAGGAAAATTATTATAATATTTTCTTAGGACTGACAAAGTTGAGTCAAAAAAGGCATTTAACACCATGCAACACACAGATACCCTCTGAGGACCCAAGATTTCTCTATGAATATTCTGTTAATGAATTGAAACTATAATAAAAACAGAACATTATTGTTCTTGTGTTGCCGATGAAGAATAATATTCCAAAATAGCCATACAGCTCATAAAAAATAATTACCATTGGAGTAAACATATGTGTTATAGTCTCATGTTCATATACCATAAACTATTGATAAATCATCCACTGAGGACCTCCATCTGCAATTGAAAACAGCCATGAACAATGTCAGAAAATGAACAATGTCAGAAAATAAACAATGATACAATGAACAGCTCAGTTAATAAAATTATTTACAGTTACAGTTACATATGTATTAAATTATATGATGTAATTTTCAGAGAACTTTTCACTCTTGATGAAGGCAACTGCCGAAATGTTGAGACTATTGAGCCATTATAAATAAATACATATGTATATGGTTTTTAATTTTTTTTCAGTTTTGACAGTAAAAAATCTCTATACAGTATAGGACTTTATGTATTGAACAGTACTGTTGGTAAGTTTGTCAGGTGCTGATTTAGAGGGGTTGCACACTCTTAAACTGGCAAAAATATTTTTTTCCATTAATCAAAAAAAAAAACACTTCAAAAAGTTTGTGTCTTGCTTTTTAGAAAAAAGATTATGTGGCACACCCTAAACTAAAATCCTGGATTTGCCCATGAATGTATACATCTACGAATACAAAAACTTTATTTGAATCTGGTACATTTATAACAGTCAACATAGGCTCTATTGAGCTTATAACCCGTACCAAATAGGACCCAAGTAATCAATCAATTCTGTATATATATCATTTCTTAATGAATTGTGGAGTACTGTAGAAGTAATACTCTGGGGAGAACACTGAGTATTATTGTTCTCTGTGTACTGGTTGTTAAGAATTTCATAGTAAACTTGTCCACCACTTAAATTTAAAGGATTCCATGTGATTAAGACTCCAGTAATCAATACTACAAAGGAAATCCTGTCGATTGTATAGCAGTGAAAATTTTTTGATTTATGTTTTTAATGAGATCTTTTGATAATTATATATATTTTTTTTGTTTCTGTTTTTAGATAATGCTGGTCTTGCTTTAGAATTCTTGATGAAGTTTCTGCGACCATTCTTCTTAGTCACATTGGTCATTAGACTCTACAGTATTCTCTACATTACAGAAAAACTCTACTATAAGTATATAATGGTGTGTACACATATATTTAAGTTATTCTTACGCCAAGCCTGATAAAAGTATAAGGTCAAATATTTACAGTGTTTCTCAGGTGTACCATAACCTGATCTAATTTATCAAAAAGCTTTAGCCATATCTATATGAATCTTCCTGAAATGTTGTTCATGTATGGTTAATGAAAATAGATGCATGTCTATGTAACCACCAGTGTCTTATAGGACAATTGGTTGTTAGAGTCTGCATTGAAGATGTGGTAGTCCCATTGTAATTCAGTGTCTGTTTGTCCAATCCCTGAAGGTTTCCAGATGATTTGAATGATATTTTGCACAGCTCAGTGGTTAAATAAAATAAAATACAGGTCAAGTTCAATTTTCAGAATGAACTGAAAAATATAAATTTTGCCACTTTATAAATTTTCAATTTTTTTCAATGCTGAAATTTTCTAGTCTAAAAAGATCACAGCCCTTTGATATTTGGTATGCAGCATCAGCATGGGAAATTATAACTCTATATACTAGTCATAGTAACAGAAACCATTTTTTTATCTGCAAACTTTTTTTTTTCAGGAAGAGGATACATTGGAAACTTTTGATGAAGAAGCACTTGCTCAGCTTTACAGATCTCCATTGACAATAAAACTTTCAGTGATATTCATGTTCACCCAAATGACCGTGAATTTATTCTACGAAAGTCGAGGAATCTCAACAATGACATCATGGCCGTTCACTTATTTGAGCGATTATTATCCAAAGGATATAATATTTAGCAGGGTGCTACAGGTTTTGGTTGTGAATATTTTTTACATGTGGAGATTATATTATTCAGAGGATTGGACTTGGAATGAATGGTTTACTTCTCCATGAATAATAAAAGCCAATGAAAAAAAACATCACTTTTTGGTTTTATGATCTTTTGGTGAAAAGGCCATATAATTTTCTGTTCCACTTGGTGTTTGGTCACTCTGGTGAACATGGTGAATGCTTTCTACATGTTCTAACGTGATGTGTTGCCCACTTGATGTTAGACCACACTGACAAGCAAATGTTTTCTAATATAGTCTGGAAATTTGTAGCCTGTCAGTTTTGTTTCGCCTGCGACAAATAGTCGCGGAAGGCGAGACATAGGTATTACTTTCTGGCGGCATAAACTTTTTTGTAAGACTTTTGTGGACGATAAATTGCTTGAAAAGTATAATAGCTAGGCATCTGATATTTGTATATATATAAATCTTTCTACTTTAAAATCTATTGTTAAAAGGGCCATATATTTTTTTCCCACTTTGTCAGTCAAACAAATGTTCTCTAAAGAATAATGAAAATTCATAGTCTGTCTTTTTCAAATTTTGTTGGAATGTGTGCCCTAGGTGGTTGAATAGGACAGCTCTTTCATTATGAATGCTTGGGTTGTCAGGCTATAATGCTTAAAACCTTACAGCAAATGATAATGGTGCAACATGATGGGAAAATGTTATGTTCCAAGATGTTGAAGAACCCTGCTGCAGGTCTTGATAAGAGAAGGACCCGTAGGATCCCCATGAAGGGGAGTAAATTTTCCCTTTTTTAGCTCACCTGGAACGAAGGTCCATGTGGGCTATATATTGCCATCATTTGGCATCCCTTGTTGTCTGTCGTCCATTAACAATTTTTCAAAAAACTTCTCTGAAACTACTGAACAGGATTTAATGTTATATTTGTTCTGTTAAGTTAGGTTTAAAGTTAATACAATTTGTTTTACCTTTGATGTTGTATCATTCCACATCTCTTTATCATCTATTTGTTCTGTTTAGTAAGGTTTTAAGTATGATCCTTAGGGTCTTCTGCACATAAGTTGTGTTTTGATTTTTTATCCGTCAACAAAACCTGTCTGCCATTGCTAAAAATAGACCAGGGGGGTCAGACTACTGTTTTCAACTTATTAATCAAAAAGTATAAGAGATAGAGAAATTCTGGTGCAACCTACCTTCTTCAGCATTAAAATCTTTACAAAAGTCTCCATTGGGTCGAAGTTGTCGAAATTCAATTGAATGGGGTATTGCCCTTTAAAGGCCAAAAATAGTGTTTATTCCTGTTTTTGCCCTAATGAATGAAAACTATTGCAGATAAAGAAAAGCTGTTGCTTGCTTAAACCTTCAGCTCATTAAGCCCTACAAAAGTCTACATTCGGTCAAAGTTGTCAAATGACCATATATAGGGGGTATGGCCCTTTAAATGCCCCAAAAAATATTGTTTTTAGCTCACATGGCTATTGTCATTGTTAAGCCTATGTCGTCTGTCTGTCCATAACCACTGAAGGAAATGCTTTGAAACTTTGTACAATTGATTTTTAGGATGTCCTCCACCAACTTTGTGAAATTTATGCATGCAGACCAACCAACATGACTGCCATTTCAAGAAGTAGAATAAGGGGTCAGACCATAGTTTTTAGCTTATAACCAAAAAGAATAAGAGATAGAGAAATCTTCTTCAGCATTAAAAGCTCTACAAATTTCTCCATTGAGTCAAAGTTGCCGGACGACTCCTTATAGGAGTTATTTCCCCTTAATCATCATAATTGATCACTTTCACAGATTTTGGACTTTATCTTGAAAACTGTAACTGCTAGAGGAAAAATAAGCCATTGAGATTTGTAAAGCTCATTGAGATCTACAAAAATTATTTCAGGGTTAAAAGTGTCAGATCAAACTAGGTAAAGTGAGACTGATATTCGACGTTCGATATTCGATATTCAATTTTTCGAATATCGAACTGAATATCAAACGGTAAATTTTACCGTTTGATATTCATTCGATATTCATTTATCGTTTTTTTTTCTTAGTGAAAACATATAATGAATATCAAAATGAATATCAAACGGTATTTTTTTTAGGTTCGATATTCATTTGACATTCGTATCTGTCGAGGTTTGTTTTGTGAATATCAAATGAATATCGAATGAATATCAAACAAAAGTTAATTTACGTTCGATATTCATTTTACGTTCGTTTTAGGTCTAGTTTTGTTTTGTGAATATCAAATGAATATCGAATGAATATCAAACAAAAGTTAATTTACGTTCGATATTCATTTTATGTTCGTTTTAGGTCTAGTTTTGTTTTGTGAATATCAAATGAATATCGAATGAATATCAAACAAAAGTTAATACGTTTGATATTCATTTTACGTTCGTTTTAGGTCTAGTTTTGTTTTGTGAATATCAAATGAATATCAAACAAAACTTAATTTATGTTCGATATTCATTTTACGTTCGTTTTAGGTCTAGTTTTGTTTTGTGAATATCAAATGAATATCGAATGAATATCAAACAAAAATTAATTTACGTTCGATATTCATTTTACGTTCGTTTTAGGTCTAGTTTTGTTTTGTGAATTTCAAATGAATATCGAATGAATATCAAACAAAACTTAATTTACGTTCAATATTCATTTTACGTTCGTTTTAGGTCTAGTTTTGTTTTGTGAATATCAAATGAATATCAAACAAAAGTTAATTTACGTTCGATATTCATTTTACGTTTGTTTTAGGTCTCGTTTTGTTTTGTGAATATCAAATGAATATCGAATGAATATCAAACAAAAGTTAATTTACGTTCGATATTCATTTTACGTTCGTTTTAGGTCTAGTTTTGTTTTGTGAATATCAAATGAATATCAAGCAAAACTTAATTTACGTTCGATATTCATTTTACGTTCGTTTTAGGTCTAGTTTTGTTTTGTGAATATCAAATGAATATCGAATGAATATCAAACAAAAGTTCATTTACGTTCGATATTCATTTTATGTTCGTTTTAGGTTTATTATTGTTTTGTGTATATCAAATGAATATCAAACAAAACTTAATTTACGTTCGATATTCATTTTACGTTCGTTTTAGGTCTAGTTTTGTTTTGTGAATATCAAATGAATATCAAACAAAAGTTAATTTACGTTCTATATTCATTTTACGTTCGTTTTAGGTCTAGTTTTGTTTTGTGAATATCAAATGAATATCGAATGAATATCAAACAAAAGTTAATTTACGTTCGATATTCATTTAACGTTCGTTTTAGGTCTAGTTTTGTTTTGTGAATATCAAATGAATATCAAACAAAACTAAATTTACGTTCGATATTCATTTTACGTTCGTTTTAGGTCTAGTTTTGTTTTGTGAATATCAAATGAATATCAAACAAAACTAAATTTACGTTCGATATTCATTTTACGTTCGTTTTAGGTCTAGTTTTGTTTTGTGAATATCAAATGAATATCGATTGAATATCAAACAAAACTTAATTTACGTCCGATATTCATTTTACCTTCGTTTTAGGTCTAGTTTTGTTTTGTGAATATCAAATGAATATCGAATTAATATCAAACAAAAATTAATTTACGTTCGATATTCATTTTACGTTCGTTTTAGGTCTAGTTTTGTTTTGTGAATATCAAATGAATATCGAATGAATATCAAACAAAACTTAATTTACGTTCGATATTCATTTTACGTTCGTTTTAGGTCTAGTTTTGTTTTGTGAATATCAAATGAATATCAAACAAAAGTTAGTTTACGTTCGATATTCATTTTACGTTCGTTTTAGGTCTAGTTTTGTTTTGTGAATATCAAATGAATATCGAATGAATATCAAACAAAACTTAATTTACGTTCGATATTAATTTTACCTTCGTTTTAGGTCTAGTTTTGTTTTGTGAATATCAAATGAATATCGAATGAATATCACACAAAACTTAATTTACGTTCGATATTCATTTTACCTTCGCTTTAGGTCTAGTTTTGTTTTGTGAATATCAAATGAATATCGAATGAATATCAAACAAAACTTAATTTACGTTCGATATTCATTTTACGTTCGTTTTAGGTCTAGTTTTGTTTTGTGAATATCAAATGAATATCGAATGAATATCTAACCAAAGTTTATTTGTCATACGATATTCATTTGACGTTCGTTTTAGGTCTAGTTTTGTTTTGTGAATATCAAACCAAAGTTTCTTTCTGTTTGATATTCATTTGACATTCGTTTCTGGTGTCAATTTGTAATGTGAATATCAAATGAATATCAAACCAAAGAATAATTCCATTTTATATTCATTTGAGATTCGTTTCGGGTCTAGGTATGTTATGTGAATATCAAATGAATATCGAATGAATATCAAACCAAAGTTTATTTGTCATTCGATATTCATTTGACGTTCCTTTTAGGTCTATTTTTGTTTTGTGAATATCAAATGAATATCAAACCAAAGTTTCCTTCTGTTTGATATTCATTTGACATTCGTTTCCGGTGTCAGTTTGTAATGTGAATATCGAATGAATATCAAACCAAAGATTAATTCCATTCTATATTCATTTGAGATTCGTTTCGGGTCTAGGTATGTTATGTTAATATGGAATGAATATCGAATGAATATCAAACCAAAGTTTATTTGTCATTCGATATTCATTGGACGTTCGTGTTAGGACTAGTTTTGTTTTGTGAATATCAAATGAATATCAAACCAAAGTTTCCCTCTGTTTGATATTCTTGTAATGTGAATATCCAATTAATATCAAACCAAAGATTAATTCCGTTCTATGTTAGTATGGTAGGTGCACCAAGAGATGCTAAGCACAATGCATGCTTCGGATGCTGGATGTGACCTATATTTTCCACATGAATGACCACTTACAGAAGAATGGTTAAACTTTATTCCCACTTACCGACAAGTGCCACGTCAACCATATTGGTATGGTAGGTGCACTTAGTGATGCTTAGCAGAATGCATGCTTCGGATGCTGGCTGTGACCTATATTTTCCGCACAAATGACCACTTATAGAAGAATGGTTAAAGTCAATTCCTTCTTACTGACAAGTGCCATAGCAACCATATTGGTATGGTAGGTGCACCTAGTAATACTTAGCACAATGCATGCTTCGGATGCTGGATGATGTGACCTATATTTTCCACATGGATGAACTCTTTTAGAATAATGGTTAAAGTCCATTCCCAATTACTGACATGTGCCACATCAACTATATTGGTATGGTAGGTGCACCTACATATGTAGTGATGCTTAGCACAATGCTTGCTTCAGATGCTGGCTGTGACCTATATTTTCCGCATGTATGACAATTTATAGAAAAGACTGGTTTAAGTCCATTCCTTCTTACTGACATGTGCCACATCAACTATATATTTATGTTAGGTGCAACTAATGATGCTTTGCACAATTCATGCTTACGATGCTGACTGTGACCTATAATTTCTGCATGAATGACCCCTTATAGAAGAATTGATAAAGTCCATTCCTTCTTATTGACAAGTGCCATAGCAACCATATCGATATGGTAGGTGCACCTAGTGATGCTTTAATGATTGCTGGAAAAAATAAATGTTGAGAGATGGGGCATTATGTCGTTTGGACATATTCTTGTTTATACTTTTGGCTTTATGTATTAATTTCATTATTTCATGTTTTATTTCCTGTCTTTAAACTTGGTTTTACCTCAAAATTTATCTATTATTTGTAATTGGTTTTGGTTTAAAGGATGGCTGAGAAATCACAGGCGCTTGGGTCCATGATTTTTTTTAATATAATAACGTGTATATAAAAATCTTCATCTCCTCTATATACTTTTTCCACATGAAATTTTTTATATACACGTTATTATATTAAAAAAAAATCCTGGACCCAAGCGCCTGTGTGAGAAATCACTGACAGTACCAAAATCGAATGGCAATCAATCAATATGATTTGGCTTAATGTTAATGTCACGGTAGCCAGGTGGATACCATGCGATGTAAATTTGGCCCAAAGGTAGAAATAACGATAACACAATTCTTTATTCATATTGCAATATCTATGTATCATCTATCATCTCATCTACATGTATTACAGCTATATGTGCATCTATGTCAAATTTTGATAAAGTCCATTCCTTCTTATTGACAAGTGCCATAGCAACCATAGTGTCAGTGCGTAAATCCGTGTCACGTGATCGATGTACAATTCTATTTATATCAAACATATAAAATCAATGTTTGAGCACCTGAGTTCACGCTTGTTTCGACTGGAGTTCGCGTTGTTGATTGATATTCAGTTGTTTTGTGTTTCCATGTTTTACATGTTGTCTGTGTTTGTCCTGTTCTTGTTGGTGTTTACTGGTTTTGTCTCTGCTCTTTCGGACTATTGACATTCGAATACCCCATTGGTACCTCTGCTTCTTTCAAAACTACAAATAAAAAATAACATTCATAAATACATGTTTACATCATTACTCAACAAGAAATGATCAAAATCAATCATAAAAAACTTCAAAACATACAAGAAATATTAAATATTTTACAAAAATGATCTTTGCGAAAAATCAATAAAAACATACTGGGCCTCACGTTTAATTCAGTGCGTAAATCCGTGTCACGTGATCGATGTACAATTCTATTTATATCAAACATATAAAATCAAGAAACATCAAAAACGAAAGGAAACTAATAATTTCGGCACCATAAATTGTAAAATAACATTGTTAAAACATTTATACGTGTTCAATCGATCAAATAAAGGTTATATCGGAAAAATAAACAATGTGTCAAATGTGAAACATTTGTAATTGTACGTATAAAATCAATTATTTTCAAAGAACTTATGTTTAAAATGTTGCTGGAGGTGAATAAGATACAAAGTAATCAATGAAATAATTAACATACCTCTTTGGGCTTACAAAATCGCAAAATATGGTTACAGAATTTTCTTCTCCACGGCGATTGTGAGGCAAACTAATAAAGAAGCAAAGGTGTACCAAAGGGGTAATCAGTATCATAAAACCGTAAAAACAAGGACAAAACCGGCAGACAAAAAATCATCACAACAAAACAAACCACATAACAACATAAAACACACACATACATAACAACAAAACCGCATTCAGCAACGCGAACTCAAGTCGAAACGAGAGTGAACTCAGGTGCTCCGGAAGAGTAAGCAGTTCCTGCTTGCTATAGCACACCCGTCACAAAGCCAAAGATCGATTAAGTGTTGGTCAAATCCGGAAAGGATGACATTACAAAACTCTATGTCAAACCAACATCTGTGTTCATCTGAGAGATAGAAATCCCGTTTTTGTATACAAGCACATGATGTCGTCCGTAAAATTTCTTGAGTGATGACAACAACCTGGGAACAACGTACCCCTGTGTTAACAATTTGCTTGTCAGCCGTGCAGCTCTATCAAGGAAGTCGTTGTACTCCCCGCAAGCTCTGGAATATCGAATCAATTGTGATACGTAAACTCCATATGCTGGAGCGGACGGAATTTTGCTACACAGAAAGGGAAAGTCAACTATTGGAAAGTTGAAGTCATCACGTTTGTCATAGAGCCTTGTACAAAGCCTTCCTTGTGTGTCAATTTCAAGAAATAGATCCAAATATGAAGCGGACCTCCTAGAATCTGTATTGTCTTTTATCTCAAGTTCCTTCGGATATATGAGATGTAAAGAGTCACCAAAGTGAGGATTGTTTAGTGAAAGGACATCATCAATATAACGAAATGTGAGATTGAAGGATAAAGCAAGTTTGCGGTCCTTTTGTTCTAGAAGTGATTGTAAGAAGTCTGCTTCATATGAATGAAGAAACAAATCGGCAAGCAATGGTGCACAATTTGTGCCCGTTGGGATACCCAGTCAGCATGTAAACGTTGGCCCATCGTTGGCCCAACGTATCACGTTACGTTGGCCCTATGTTGTAAAACTACGTTGGCCCAACGTATAAGTGCAAGTTGGGCCAACGTAGGCCCAACATGTTGGCATAACGTTGGCCCAACGTTGTATAATTTACAGTACTACATTGGCACAATGTTGGCCCATCGTTGGTAATATGTTGGCATTATGATGGCCAACCGTTGGCATTATGTTGGCCAACCGTTGGCTATACGTTGGCATTATGTTGGCCAACTTTATACTACTTTGGAATAATGCTAGTTCATCGACGTCATTCTGTTGATCCAATATATATCCTTCTCCAAGATCTGTATCTGAAATGTATTTTTAGATAATAATAAGACTCGATGTTAAATAAAGGTAAGATTTTTTATAAAGTTCGCATTTTACAAGCAAACAACAAAGTTCTATTTTATTTTCATTCAAATTTTCGTTGTCTGTTTTAAAAACATTTTTTTTCAACATGAAGTAGATTTTGCCGCGACATACAGGAATCTAGAAAAAAAAACATCCAATTGAAAACATTAAAACAGCTATACATATAATGAACACTATTTCAAATTCTGCCTTCATTAGCACTATATGAAACTAATCGCAATTTTAAGTATAAAACAATCTTCAAATATACTAATCTTAGTGCATGATTATTTCCCATTATTAAATCAGGGATTAATGATCAAGTAAACGTGCATTGCAGTTATATAAGAAAAAATATTGGGATCAAAGTCCTAAACGTAAGTAACAAAGTATTATAAATGTATATTAAACAAATAAATGTTAATGAATTAAAACGACAATAAATTTGAATTTCATATCTCACTTTTAAATTTAAGTTACATATAATGTAATATAAAATCAAAACTTACATGTCTTTCCTCAACTCGTTAAACTGTTAACAATTATTCTGAACTACATCCGATAGCTAGTTACTATGACAACTGGCAGTTAAGATAATGTGTTGTGTGGAAAGACCATCTGTTTGTTCTTATATATCAATTATCATCGTCTTATCATAGATTGCATGCTGTGTGTATCAATTTATCCAGGCAATAATGCTGACCTTATTTTTATCAGATAATTATCTTTAGAAAACTATGTACAATGTTTTGTATTCTAGGCAATACATATAAACAATTTAATATGGAATGCTAAATTTTAAAAATATTTTTTTCTCATATTAAAATAAACATTTTTTTTCTCCAAAATATTCATGGTTAGCCAACGTTGGACCTACGTTGGGCCAACATAGTATTTAGAAGAAAAGAAAAAAAAATCAGAAACGAATGCTTTAAATCAAAATTGTGAAATTATTTTATTGTGTAATTTATATAACCGATATTACATGTATAAGGATTCCAAAAATTTTGTTCGAAAATGTGAATAAAGACTTTATCTTTGTCCAACGCGTGACCAACGTTAGGCCAACATTGGGCCAACATAGTCATTCAGGATTTTCTAAACAGTTATAAAGCAGTGTTAGGTTCTTTATCCATAAACGCTATAAACAGAACTATTCAAATCTTCAATCATTAATGGTAGAGTATTCTGATTTAATTTTATGATCCAATGTTGGGCCTACGTTGGCCCAACGTTGGACAATATCTTTGCTTTAAAAGTATAATAAATGAGTACTATGTCATTATTTCATAATTTGATCCAACTTTATTCAATATTTTTTTGAAAGGTGTAAGGAAATGATTTTTAAACCTGACCAACAATTTTCAAATACTACGTAGTGCCAATGTTGGCCCAACGTTGTTTTGCCAACCCTAACATATTGCCAACCTGCCGACCAATTGCCAACGTTGGCCCAACATAAGCATGCTGACTGGGTACATATTGTTTGCTGAAAACATGTCCACCAAACTGTACAAATATGTTGTCGATTAGAAAATTGAGCATTTCTATTATTTGATCTTCTGTAAATTTGTTTTTCTTGCTAGACTCTTGGATGACAAAGTAAGTCTTTTTATAACCGACTACCAAATACTTGTACCTGCGTTTTCCGTTCTTTTTGATAAAGCTACGTTTAATCAGCTGTGCCAAACGAGATTTTAATTGTGAATGTGGAATTGAAGTATATAATGTAGAGAAATCAAACGATTAAATGATAATCGGAAACGGACAAAATTTCTGGTTTTTAAAATTATTTTTGCGTTACGCACAGTGTTGGTGCTACATAACATTACAGACATTGCACTGAATATCGACGTCGCATTAAACAATTTAGCATTTTTTGTGCCGGTCTTTGCTCTTTTTTTTCTATTTTATATATTGTTACTGTTGGTTTTCGTCTAAACTACACAGATACACATATGTTGTAGATATTATTGTGCTTAATCATATGCAATTTAAATTGTTGAAATATCTTGTATAGTTTTCAAGATATAGGGCTAAGTAAGTGCAAAATTTGGCAAAAAATATGAAAAAGGGCAACAACTCCAACATCAGCCGTCAAATCTTTTTTTTTTTAATTTCAGGACAGGTAGATCTTGATATGCTGATCACTTTTTATTCTTGCACAATTTTGATATCTGTAACCGTTTTTGAGTTCTGAGCAAAAAACTGCAATTTACCCGCATGTTCTATTTTTAGCCATGGCGGCCATTTTTTTTAACGAATCAAAAATCCGAACAATAGAATTAAAGCATATATGCTAATTAACAAGTATGCCAACTTTAAACGCAGTTGGTCTTATGGTGTCAGACAAGTTAATCTTTGAAATTCAGGGGAAAAGTAATGAAAAATGGTAAATTTTGACGTTTTAAGGGCAATAACTCCTAAAAGGAATGGTCGTACAGCTTTAACCTATTTACATGAAATGTAGATCTTGATGTGCGTGCTTAATTATAAGCAATTTGAATTTTTGAAATATCTTGTATAGTTTTTAAGATATAGGGCTAAATAAGTGCAAAATTTGGAAGAAATCAAGAAAAAGGGCAATAACTCCTACATCAGTTGTTGGATCTTTTTGAAAATTTCTGGGCAGGTAGATCTTGAGGTGCTGATGACTTTTAATCTGTCAGAATTTTGATATCTGTTACCGTTTTTGAGTTATTTGCAAAAAACTGCAATTTACCCCTATGTTCTTTTTTCAGCCACAGTGGCCATGTTTTTTGACGAATCGAAAATCCGAACGATGAATTTGTTAAGGACATACTATAGAACAACCCTACCAAGTTTCATTACATTTGGCTAAGCGGTTTTAGAGAAGAAGATTTTTTTGAAAAGTTGAACGACGGACGAAGGACGACGGACGGACGACGGACGCCAAGTGATGGCAAAAGCTCACATTGCCTTCGGCAAGGTGAGTTAAAAAGTATAACTTCATACACGTAGTTCATTGCACGCCAAAAGGTATCAATTATGGAAAAGTTTTTTTTACCGTGCCTGTAAGTAAGAAGAAGTTAAACTTTAAATTTTTACTTGTGTAGTCACGTGAACTTTTTGCGTGTTTAAAATGATATAAAGCCGTCGTAGTTAGAATACATGAAAATAAAGTTACAATTGAATTTG
Source organism: Arcuatula senhousia (assembly GCA_963971305.1). NCBI lineage: Eukaryota > Metazoa > Mollusca > Bivalvia > Mytilida > Mytilidae > Arcuatula > Arcuatula senhousia. Next base: position 37,858,002 of record OZ020308.1, read on the forward strand.
TAAGTCATTTTATTGGAAATGACGCATCGATTTGCTTAAGGATATTTTTACTTTGGACATGACGGACATTAGCAAAACATGGTCTCTTGTGTCCCGGTCTTGTTCTTATTTTTTAGCTCACCTTGACCGAAGGTCCATGTGAGCTATTGCTATCACTTGGCGTCCGTCGTCGTCCGTCGTCCGTCGTCAGTCGTCGTCCGTCGTCAGTCGTCCGTCGTCGTTAACATTTTTCAAGCGTTAACTCCTCTAACACCATAAGTCCAGTGGCTTTAAAATTTGGCACAGTTGTCTATTAGCATAGGTAGTATAAAACTAGCGTGGGGATTTTTGATTCGTCGAAAAAACTTGGCCGCCATGGCTTAAAATAGAACATAGGGGTAAATTGCAGTTTTTTGCAAATAACTCAAAAACGGTTACAGATATCAAAATTCTGGCAGGAGAAAAGTGTTAAGCGCCTCAAGATCTACCTGCCCTGAAATTTTCAAGAAGATCCAACAACCCATGTAGGAGTTATTGCCCTTTTTCTGGATGTTTTGCAAATTTTGCACTTATTAAGCTCAATATCTTAAAAAATATTCAAGATATTACAGAAATTTAAATTGCATGTTGTTAAGCACATCAAGATCTACAAAATTTGTAATTAGGTCAACGTTATAGGACCATTCCTTTTAGGAGTTATTCCCCTTAGAACGTCGAAATTATCCTTTTTAACAGCATTTCCATGTTACATTTAAAACGTTAAAATTATTGACCAACTTCTACCTTCTGTTTTGGGTCCTTTGTGTGGGCATTAGTGTCCCATGCACACATTCCTCCTTTATGTTTGATAATTTTAGAAAAGTTAAGAATTCAAAGTTTGATGTTTTATGATACTAGTATGTTTTTGAAAAATATTGAAGAATAACCAAAGTATTTATATTTCTGATGACGTCTGTGGCCGTGAAATGCTTGAGCGTTAACTCCTGTCTTAGAATGATAATACTTAAGGTTTACATTTGCATCCACATCTTTTGGCCTTAACTTTGATATTCCGGTTGAGTAACGGCGAGTTGAACTACTAGTAATTTAATTTTAGAAATTGTAAAATTTCTAAAATTCTCATTGGTCGATCTTAGTCATAATTTGGGTCCCATTTAGGCAAATTTTGGTTTAAGTGTTCTGTGCTTTTCATTCATTTTCATATATAGTGTTTGGCATTTGCAATGTTTTGGGTAGAGTTCCTCTGATCATGCTTCATTAGACAAAAGCATTCGTCAGACAAAGCAAAAGTTATTGTCTAAGACTTTGTTATAATTTCGATTTCATTAATTAAACAAAAAATAACATAAATTAACCGCACTTAAACTGGCTAAATGTTTACATATACAATATATTAACAAATTTGAGAATAAGGATAAATGTAATAACTCCCCCCAACCCAACCCAACCCCCACAAACACACACACTACGACAAGAAAACAGAACGCGAAAAAAGACAACCCCTCACGATTTGGCTTTAAACTTGTGTCGAATCCATTTTGAATAATTTACAAATGCAATATGTTAAAACTATATAAACTTGATTTGGCCATGGGGAGGTTTACAACGAAAGAAAACATGTATACAAAGTTTAACTAAACAAAGAACTCTTTATACTTGATCTTAACTTAAAATTATCGTAGTTATATAGGAATCATGCAATGCTATCACCAGCCAGTAGAACAGAGCCTTGTTTGTGAATAGATCTTTCAAGGGGCTAATCAAAATGTGATAGGAACTTTCATTTTTGAAATATTATCTAATAGGACAGAGAGTATGTTAAAAATAGTATTTACAAACAAAATGCATCGCATCAATCGAACGTTTGTTCCCTTTGATGTTTATTATATGCGTCATATCTCATACAAAACTAATTTCAAAGAAGCAGCAGCTTTCAATTTGGAAGTCATGGATTTTAAAATAGTTATTCTTGTGCTTTGTTTGAGTCCAACATTTGGGAAATCGGTCAACAATATGACATCTAATGGAGACCAAATTGTGACCATGAATATGTTTGAGGAACTGAAGAAAAATCTTACGGACACGTTTACACAAATGATAACGCATGGTAAGAATTGTCTATTTTTTTCTGGGAAAGGGATAGCATTACAATAATTAAGGAATCAGAAAATAAAATTGTGCTGCTAATTGTATAATATTTGACTTATGTTTCTACTTTTATCAAAATTTGCGTTGTGCTCGATTTAGATGAATCAGGGGAAATGACCCTTACTGAGGTGGTAACTTTATATACCTTAAGAAACGAACAACAAACAGTCGCAGCTATACCATCTTACGATTTCCATTTTCAAAATATGTAATAGTAAGCGTTTTCTGCATTTCAGGATAGACCCTTTTAGAAACACATGGTTTTACGGTTGGTTTTACAGGCAGAATAAGTTATATATTTCTAAAAGGCTGAATTACATGTAACATGGCACTTTAAATACACGATAAATGTCTTAGAATGCATATAGATTGGAACAATTATTGTATTTGTATTACAACGAACTAGACTATAAGTACATATCCGTTGTTAATTTAGATTGGGGCATACTAAAAACATGTTTGTTTTTTATACTTAGGAGTAGGTTCCCAGACTGAACGTGTGTTTTTCTACGTCGGAATGCCATCAAATGATGTTACTTATAATAAGAACTCAATTGTGAAATTTAGCACTGTTCTGTATAATGAAGGAAACCATTTTAATCCAGGTGATAGCGTGTTTGTCGCACCCGTATCCGGACTTTACTTGTTTTCATGGACTGTACAGTGTCATAGCAGCAAGTCAATACACACCGAGCTTAAAGTCGACAATGTCATGAAAGAAAAGCTTTTGTCTACTAATCCTGGAGGTTACTTTTCCAATTCACGTGATGTTCTTGCTAAAGTAAAGAAAAATGACCACGTATGGATCGAAACAAGTTCCTCGTTTACAGAAAATTATTTCATGTGGTACTACAACACAGGCGGCTCATTCATGGGCGTACTCTTGATTGAAGACTAATGACGTAAAGTGCTGATCATAAGTTTATCATACAGGCAACTGTATGGAACGCCATAGCTGCCTTATGATGATGTGTTTCATTATGTGATGATACTTCTTCATTATGTGATGATACTTTGTCATTATGTGATGATACTTTGTCATTATGTGATGATACTTCTTCATTATGTGGTGATACTTTGTCATTATGTGATGATACTTCGTCATTATGTGATGATACTTTGTCATTATGTGATGGTACTTCTTCATTATGTGATGATACTTTGTCATTATGTGATGATACTTCTTCATTATGTGATGATACTTCTTCATTATGTGATGATACTTTGTCATTATGTGATGATACTTTGTCTTTATGAGATCAAAGTTTATTATTATGAACAGCGCTAAAAATCACCGGGTATAAGCGTTACCGCGGGAGAGTCGCTAAAACGTAGGGGAGAGTCGCTTTGAACGTAGGGGAGAGTCGATATTTGACCTACATCGAAGCACACCAGGTATGTAAATGATAAAATCATCTATTTTTATTGATCAAATGTTACAAATAAATATTGCACGGAACATTAAAATTATTTAAGAATGTGTACACGCTAAAATGACCTCCCAGAACCTTCCATTTCATACCAAACACCTCGAACTTTTCCGGGCGGTCAGTGTAAATTTGGTGACATCGCATCTTAAAATCTGATTTTCTCCACAATAAATACATTATATGACAATTGCATGCACTCAGTATATGCACAAGATTGATATCTAAAAGAGATACTTCACCGTTACCCTTTACAAAGTCATAATACAATTTTATTCGTTATTTTTTCAACAACAACGTAAGTGCCGTAGGGGAGAGTCGATTCGAATTGTCTTGAACGTAGGGGAGAGTCGATTCGGATTGTTGTGAACATAGAAGAGAGTTGCATTATATTGGCTTTCAGTCAAGTTTACAAAACCAAACGTTGCAAAATCTTGAAAAAAAATACTCATAAGATTATGTTATGTTTTATTGTACGTGTTGATACAAAAAACGTTAACAGCATACTTGTAGGTCTAAGATTAAGGACTCTCACCACTTCCCAACCCTTGCTCAAACTTCCATCACCTAGTCGTTCGTGCAATATATACAGCCCTCATTGATCCTGACCCCCAGATAAACGGATAAATACGTTGCAAAACCTTGAAAAATATTACAAGCTGTATTATCAACTGTGACAGCTTGATGCATGTATTGACGGTAGAAGGTGTCAGTTCTTTCTAAACCCCAACCTTTAACCTTTAATCACATTGCCTATATCCCTTTAATATTTTTCCCGTCCATGCATTGTCGGGCCGAAAAGCAAATAAATATACGCATCCTGCGGGCTTCTGCCCCCTATCCAGTTGGTCTCCGGATGTCTACTGCGCCCACTCAAAATCCCGAGTTTTCACCTGCGTTTGTCATTCCTTGCATCTGATTGCCACCACTTGTATGCACAAGGATATCTGTAAATTTCCCAGTCCTTGCCTGACACCCCCACTTATATACGTAGTTGTCATTTCTTGTTCCATAGCACCGTCTTTAGAATACATTGCCTTCTGCTCATTTGTAATTCCTTGTGTCATATGAACTCCCACTTTTTCTATTGCATATTGTTTTAGATTGTCGTTAAAAAAAGTTAGGTTGATCTAATTATCTGTTATTTAAGATTAGAAGTACTTATTTTAGCATGTTATGAAATTATTATGTTTTTTTTCCAAGATAAAGTATGATAGTTATGGTTTTTATTTTTTTTCAGAAATAATTCGTTTGATAAAGTAAAAAAAAGCTGCGAAGGAGAAGAATATCAAATTTGGAAGTACATTTGTATCAAAGCCGATTGAACCTTCCAGTTGGATTGCCATTTTGACAAAGCCATAAAAAAGATGAAATAAAAATTCGACTATAAAAGACTATTGATGTTTGATGAGTAGTGTCTTGTTTGTGGAAGATGTTTAAATTTAATCAAAATTGTATAAATATAAATTAATTTTAATGTCGTTCATTGGTGTTCAGTTTTGAGACAGAATTGTAGGAACCGTTTTTTTAGCTCACCTGGAACCACGAAATAGAAAATAATGAGATATGGAATAGCTGTACGCGACACAGTTCACATAACAAGCGACAATTTAGAATAACCACAATGGACAACCGCCAGCAGCTTTCAACGAGGCCAGTAGGTGCTGCTCGTGGTTCTGCAATTAGTCCATGGTCTAAATGAGATGCACATAATTCAAATCCAGTCCTGAAATAGTAATAGATAGACCCCATTCTAAACAATGATAAGTCCATGTGACCCATTACCATCAATTGGTCGTCGTGGGTCGTCGTCCGTTAACATTCTAAAAATAATTTCTTCATTGAAACTTCTAAACAGAATTCAATGAAACTTGGTATGATATGTTCTTTGGGTGTCCTGCTGCATAACAGTTGAGTTCTGATTTTTGATACACTGAAAACACATGGCCGCCGTTGCTATAAATTAACTCGGAGAGTCAGATTACTGTTTTGGCTTGTAAATAAGAAAAAAACATCTATAAGAGATAGAAATAACCTGATGCAACCTACCTTCTTCAGTCTCATCAGATCTACAAAAGTCTCTCTTTGGTCGAAGGTGTCAAATGACTTCTTATAGGGGTTAATGGCCCTGTCACACTATAACGTTTTAGCCAACGTGTGCCGACGTTTTAGAATATACTTTCAACACGCTGGTGTGCGTTGCGTAAGTTTTGTACACGTTATGAACACGCTACAAACACGTTAGCGAACGTCAGCGTGCGTTGGTGATCGCCGAGTGCGTCGCAAATTTTTCAACATGCTTAAAATTTCCGACGTTCGCCAACGTGTTAGAAATAAATTATTCGAACGCTAGGCATAAGTTAGAAGGACGTTATACACACGCTGATGTACGCTATGTGGTCGTTGTGCGCACGTTGAAATGCGTTTGACGAACGCTAATCTGAATGGAAACTTACGTGTCTAGCGATAATGCAGCGCACGTCTAGCGTCAGTCTAACGACGAAGAAACCTATTCAACGTGTTTCAAACGTGTACAGAGCGCACAGAGCGTCAGTGTAACGAACGAGTAGCGTATCAACCCCAGAATTTTATAAGTTAGATTGAATTACAAGGGGGAAAGTCAATTTCAAAAGCTTCAAATACTAATTAAAACCTGAAAAAAATCTTTAAAAAAAACAATGAACAAAGCCAAAAAAATCTTGAATATAACATAGATAACTTAGATGGTCTGGAATTGAAAGTAGTTCTTGCAAATTTTAATACACCTGTCGTGTTTTCGATGATTTTTTTTTTGGTAGAAAAATACTCAAATACAAGTAACGACAGTCTAACTTTAATACTCATTTGAAATAATGTGTATTTTAAATATTCAATAAGCAAACGCGTTTTTCTCTTTTAAGGACACCCGTCATGCTGTCTGCGATCATTTAGGATTAGTCATCTACAGACCGGTATGTCTTACATGTATATACTCATTTGAGATTTTGAGAGTTTGTTAACAAGCGCATGTATTCCTCTCTGTATATTTTTGACATATCAAAATATAAAATCTACACTATATTTTATTCTTTTAGACTGAGTGCAAAAGTCATCACATTTGGTTAAAAAACGGCTTTAGAACAATTATACATTCATATTACCAGAACGCTGAAAACCAATATTTTTATAACGAAACTTTTCTATAATTACTAATTAATCCAGCAATACATTTAAGCCAAATAATAGATCTATCTGGGCTTTTACGAAATGATACTAAAGAAATTAACAGAAATCCTAGGTCTCCCCACCGAGAGAAAAAATTATAAGTTAGACTAACGCTATGAATGCGTTCTGCAGTCGTCACACATGCGCTAGGCAAACGTCAAGTACGCCGGACGAACGCTATAGATAAGTTTTGAATAAGTTTGTCGTGCGTTGCAGGTAGTTAGTCTGACGCTTCGTGGTCGTTCACCGAGATATTTTTTTTAACTTTTAACAGCGAATGCCAACGTGTTCCAACGTTTTAGAAAATTATTTGAACGTTCGGCACACGCTGGCTAAAACGTTATAGTGTGACAGGGCCATAAGGTCCTTTTAAAGGAAAAAATAGCGGATTTTCGCGTTTTTACCCTACAGAATAAAATATATTGCAGATCGAGAATCTTCAGTTCACTGAGCTCTTCAAAAGTCTGCATTGGTTCGATCTTGTCAGATGACCCCTATTAGGGGTTAAGATCGAGGAAAGCGTTTTTGTTTTTGTTTTTTTTGTCATTAAGATTGACAAGTATTGCAGAACCTGTTTTACCTTTCATCTCATTTAGCTTTTCAAAAGTCCCCTTTCAATGGACCCTTATTAGGGTAATTGTTCATAAAAAGAGAACCAGGAGTTTGATTCAGGCTTCTGTGAGCCCCTCTTTCAGTAAAGAGTAAATGTAGTAACTGTATGTCCCACCTACAAAAGAGGTTCATATATATGGTCCTAGTCTATTTGTCCGTCCGTCAGTCCCAAATCAGACTTACGGCCTTCTAGTTATAAATACAATACCAAAAACGGGTATAAAACGGTTAATTTGGATATGCTGTTTGGTTAATTTGGTTATGCTAGTTAAAATGGTTTTCCATGTGAGAACTACGAGATCATCATAAAACTTTATACACGTATGCAAAATAATATGAACAAACAGTCACCATAAATTATTCCCTACCTATGTAGTGCATCATGCATGTCCTGTCTGTCTTTCGAGGTTTCCAGATGATAATGTTTTACGTGTTTGAAAAAATATTTGGTCATTCTTGTTAAGTACAAAATAATTGTCAAATTATTTTGATTTCGAGCAGAATTGGAACTAAGATGAGATGATACTGCTGTCTACCCATTTCTTCTATTTCAAAAGTCAAGCACAGGTAAATGTTTTGAACTATCCCCAGTTTGCCATTTCTCTGCACATCTATATACCCATAAACGAAAATTTAAGAAGTAAAAAAAAATGACGTTTTTTTTTTTATAAAACATTTATTTTATGCATCAATTACACAAATATTTTGGAAGTTTGATCAGTCATTTAAAATGGAACACCAAATAACAACCATTAAGTATAGTCCTTTCCACTTTATGATGTCCACCATCCACATCACTATAATTCAGTCCTTATACAGAATACAGTCACCACCATACAACTGTTGGAAAATCCGAACGGAACAGTAGTCGGGAAAATTTTAAGCTCCTCATGAACTAATGAGTATGATTTACCAAATTCTATTTCATCGTTACCTAAGGGTCGTCACATATATGTGTAAGCTGAAATAAAATAAAATAAAAACAGGTTAAACTTTGTTTTATGAATTAAAAAAGAAAAGGTCCAACGGATGATTCACAACTGAGAGGGGGAGAAAAGGAAGATTGCAATCTTAGCCCGAAATCAGATAAGAAAAAGGAGAAGCTCACTTTGATTTAAAAAAATTCAATCTCAAAATCATAAGATATTCGTCGGGAAAATTTTCAATAATCAATGTTGGTCTATCTGATTCTGGGGATCGGGATCAAATAGGGTGTTATACATTGCATGAAGAACTAGGTGTAGAAAAATTGAGCATGGGGTTGGAAGTGGTGGGAGCCTTTGCTATCAGACCTAGATAATTGTATACTATTAACATTGATAATATCTGACAACACTTACAGTAAAACCCTAACATAATCCCATGATACCTTTTTCAAGGTTTTGCAACGTTTGTTGTCAAAAAAAAGTTATTGAAAGCAAATAATGCAACTCTCTTCTATGTTCACAACAATCCGAATCGACTCTCCCCTACGTTCAAGACAATTCGAATCGACTCTCCCCTACGGCACTTACGTTGTTGTTGAAAAATTAACGAATAAAATTGTATTATGACTTTGTAAAGGGTAACGGTGAAGTATCTCTTTTAGATATCAATCTTGTACATATACTGAGTGCATGCAATTGTCATATAATGTATTTATTGTGGAGAAAATCAGATTTTAAGATGCGATGTCACCAAATTTACACTGACCGCCCGAAAAAGTTCGAGGTGTTTGGTATGAAATGGAAGGTTCTGGGAGGTAATTTTAGCGTGTACACATTCTTAAATAATTCTAATGTTCCGTGCAATATTTATATGTAACATTTGATCAATGAAAATAGATGATTTTATCATTTACATACCTGGTGTGCTTCGATCTAGGTCAAATATCGACTCTCCCCTACGTTCAAAGCGACTCTCCCCTACGTTTTAGCGACTCTCCCGCGGTAACGCTTATACCCGGTGAAAATAGTCATTTCTTATTTTTTCAACAGGTAGTTTTTCTGTGTACCCCCCCCCCCAAAAAAAAAAATATCGCTTCCAAAATGTCGCTTTCTCGAATTTCAAATCAATAACCAATAATTTATTACATATTAAAACTTTGTAAACAACATTTTTCTTCTTTCATGCGGTTTTACTTAAAGGTTCATTAATATGTTTTTTTAGTTCTTAATTATAAGCTCGGGATATAAATCTATGTTTTAAACTGTTCGAGTTTTAGCGTCTTTCATTCAAAAATAACAGAAAAAAATACAATCTATCACTAGAGGTCGCGTCTATCAACGCTAGTCAAAGAACTAGTAATTAACCACTAAAGAAGAAAAATGTTGTTTACAAAGTTTAAATATATAATAAATTATGCATTGGTTATGGATTTGAAATTCAAGAAACCGACCATTTGGAAACTTTTTTTTGTACACAGAAAAACTACACGTCGATCAAAATATTTGTCATAAGAAAAGAGTAAATTTTTTAGCGCTGTTCATAATAATAAACTTTGATCTCATAAAGACAAAGTATCATCACATAATGACAAAGTATCATCACATAATGAAGAAGTATCATCACATAATGAAGAAGTATCATCACATAATGACAAAGTATCATCACATAATGAAGAAGTACCATCACATAATGACAAAGTATCATCACATAATGAAGAAGTACCATCACATAATGACAAAGTATCATCACATAATGACAAAGTATCACCACATAATGACAAAGTATCACCACATAATGACAAAGTATCACCACATAATGAAGAAGTACCATCACATAATGACAAAGTACCACCACATAATGACAAAGTATCATCACATAATGAAGAAGTATCATCACATAATGAAACACATCATCATAAGGCAGCAATGGCGTTCCATACAACTGGCAAGTTTTCTCTTACTAGTATTTTGGATATTAAGATATTACAAATCAAGTCCTTTTTATGGAGGATTTACAGACCTAGCATACATATACGCAGACGAATACTTTTTTTTTAGTTAATAAAACATGCTTTTAAAAATAATTTTTTATTTTTGACTTCGCCAATTAGCTTACGCTACGATTTTTTTTCTTATTCTTTTGACGTTCGATCGAGCATTTTTATGCAGGTAAGGTATTGTCGTTATTTGGCGTTCGTCGTCTGTCGTCTTCATTAATTTTGCTAATTTTTTACTCCTTCAAATGAAGTCAATTTCTTATGAAATAAGGAGCAAATCAATTGTTGGAATTGTCGATTTGTTTTAAAAAACTTGGTAGTTGTTACCAAAAATAGAACATAATGAAACATTATTTAAATTGGCTATTTTACTATGATCTATGATGAGATATAGAAAAAAAATTGAAGGATATTAGGCGGCTTAGCTCTACAAAGGTTTTGGTTAAAGTCATTAATCAGATGACCCCTTTTAGTGGCATGGTAAGTCCAAATATGTGAACGTTATTTTGCTAATATAACTACTGAGATAAAAATATAATGATTGCAAATGGGTTAAAGCCTTTAATTTCACAAATATTTATTTCATACATGTTATAAAGCACTACCAAGTCTTTATTGTGTCGTTTTCGTCAAGTGACTCCTTTTTGGGCTTATATATACTCCATAAAGGCACAAAATGGTAATATTTTGTTTATTATATAACTATCCTAAGATCGAAAACTGTTGCAAATGAAAAATAACGGATAAGCTTGCTAGAGCTCTACATTGGGTCATCAAATGACTGTTTTAGGTCATCTGACCCATGAGCTATTTCCATCACTTGGTGTTCATCGTCTTGGAGTAGACTAGTAGTCCGCGTTTTTTTAAGCATCATAGTAAACTGATATCGGGATTTTTGATTGGTCATTAAACATTGCTGTACATCGTGGCTAAAAATAGTACCTAGCGGTAGAAAATTTTGCTTGCAAATTATACCTCAAGATAAATTAACTTGATTTGAATGCTGCAAGTTGACTGGACGAAAAATCATATCCAAATGAAAAAAAAATTATAGGGAAACTTTTTACAGGAAGTGATTCACGCCATTTAAGTTTATAAAAAAATTAATTTTTCGTTTTGAGTTTTTAAAATTTTTTTATAATGAATATGGCTATAATAGTTTTGTTCATGTCCCAATGCAAAATAAATATATGTCATTCCTTTATATAAAAATTCTGGTAGAATAAAAAAAGTGACGGGCCAGTATCATGAAACGTTCTTTAAGCTTATTAAATAAGATCATCTTATCGTGATCTTATCTCTAAAGATCGAGTGTATCACGAAGCTTTCTTTGGATGATTGACAATTCTGAAAACTTTGGAATTTTAAGAAATTCTTAACTAGTTCGTAAGTGAGTTAATTCTTAAATTACAATCTTAATTTGAGTCTGTAGAAAGTCGATCATCTTAGTCAATGTTAAAGATCGTTAGGTGTATCACGAACGCTGATTTTCAATCAAACTTACCTTAAATTTTAAGCCCGGGTACTCCGAGGTACGTGCCCGTAACTCACACTTATATTAGGAGAAAAAATAGCTTAGTTAATTAGATTATATGTCGTACATTGTAACGCAAAAAAGTTTCTAAAAGAACACATCCTTTGAACTTATATGGAACCAAGAAGCCCATTGTGGACTTGCACAGCTGAACTGGCACATGCATTTTGAAGTGGATTTTCAGTGTAAAATGAATGTTTGGCATACTTTATCTACCCGAGGAAAACTTTACACTCTTTAGCCCCTTTGTCACACGTTTTCTTGAAAAGGTAGTATATATTCCTAAGGTGATTGAAAAAATAGGAAGGGGTCAAAATTAAAACAAAGTAAGTTTCATACAATATTTTTTTCAACGCCTATATGTTTCGTCTATTCAAGCTCAAGAGAGAGCTATATTTTTAAAGTATTCAAAAAATCAAACCATACATAGTGGGTGTTGCTCAACTTTGACCCCTGTAACATTGTAATGAGACATGATACATAAAGTCATTGACACATTTGGTTATTAAAATCTAATGATGAATACAATGAAGAAAAGAATTATCAAAATTGGCTGTCCCATGTGCGTTTCGCCAAAACATCCATATATGTACAAGTATGTCCCTTTTAGTCCTTTTTTCTGAACCACAGACCCCAGCTCTAATAGGAGCTTTTTTCGGCGGTACATTCAAGCAAAATAATATTCAAATATCATAAGGCCATGCAAAAGTAATTCTTAGCTCGTCGGCACAGGCATTAAAATTTTTACTAGTGGACGAAATTTTACTTTTAAAAAAGTTGAAAGAAGAAGAGAATGCATTTGATGAATAGTTTTCAAAATAATTCTTTTCTATATATTTTTTATTCTTCAGAAAAAGAGCAATTGTACTCTTTTACGCGCTATAAAACTGTTTTATGGAAAAATAAATCGATCAAGTTTTCCCATTATGGAGTAACATTGAAAACTAATATTATTTAGACGTGGGAGGCATCAGTGGCTTCTCATAGCAAGCGGCGAATCCGACGATCTAGGAATTAGTTTGGCGTGACCTAAGTTAAGCTAAGTTAGTCATTGAAGACGGAAATCAAAGTGTCCACAGACGACTATATTTAAATTTGCATTTTTTCAGTCTTAAGCTTGACAGACAAAAATACTTATATCGAAATTTACAAAGAACAGGAAGATGCCATAAAGCATAACAAAAGAAGAAAACCAAATTACATTTACTCCTCCGGTACTATGTATATTCGGCAGTTACTTATTGGTCATTTGGATGCACATGGTGCCTCACGCTTCATATACAAAGTTTCTACTTTTCTTAATGAACTTAGACCATTTTATTCGTTTTATTCAATCCTGAAGCGAAAATTAAAATTGAATGATGATTGTATAAGATAAGACAAGTGCCATAAACTTTGAGGGCTGTAGATTGAACCTAATACGTTTAGATTTGGCCAATGCAACGATGAGATATCCTGATTAAAACTGGAACGACATCTTTTAAGTCTGGAATTACTGATCATGAGCAACAACCAAAAGTAATTGTATAATAATTCGGTTTATTGTTACTCGTTAATTAAAAGAAAAAACAACAACAAATTTAAAGGGGCTGCACTATTTCGTGCTAAGGATATCCCCACTTGACCATTCAGGAAACAGGAAATAGAAGTCCGACTAACCTGGTTAGGGGAGACACGTTACAGCTCGTCACACTACAGCTGTGTATAAAATTTGAAATTAACCCTTCAGTAGAAGCCGCGAATTCTGTCACGAAAAAATGTATATTTTCAGCTTTAAAAAGTATAAGTAGGTCCGAAAATCAGGAAGTAGATGCATACTGACCTAGAATATAGGGAGGCACGTTACTATTGTTATGCTACAGCTGTGTACCAAATTTTAAATCATACTCACATATTATATATCGTTGGAAAGAGCAGGACCTAAGCTAATGAAATATGTTTGTCGTAAGAATCAGAGTTGGTCCAGTTTAAAGAAATTCAAGGTAAAAGTTCAAAAGGCAAAAAAACATTAAAAAATACTCAATAATGTTTTCTTTCATTTCTTACATTTATTTATGCTCAATATTAAAAAAAACTTACCGAAAATATAGAATATAATATCTGAAAAAAATTATCAACACAAAAAAATTCGAAAGAACCATCGAAATATCATTAATGATTTTTAAAATTTATATGAAGGTCGAATATCCCCCCTTTTCTTGAAGGCATTGCTTTGAATTAGAACCTTATTTACTGCATTTTTTTCAGTTTGCCTCATGGCAAACATGTCAAATATGTTTTCTGAAATATTTTCCGGCCAAATAATAATCAATGAATGTGTTTTAAAGTTATTTAAAAGAGGGGTTTTATTAACAAGAGATGAAAACCTAGGTTAGAAACTTATTTTACATATTGTCAAAGGTACAAAAGGTTTTTAAGCCTTAAGCTCAAAATATTGAGAACATATAAAAATTACAGACTTACTTTTTGATATTTTCAATGACATAAGCCATTTAATGTGATCATCAACACTCCTCCCAAATTACGTTGGATGCCAATATATAATGACAGAATTTTTCTACAATAAAAAGCTACGCCGAACGCAGCATGATACGACCGCAACATGTTGAACCCTGTACGTTTTAGGCCCAATATGGATAGTCAATTGTTCTGGACACATTCAGCCCATGGTGGACTGACAAAGGTTTTTGACACATGCAGCTTTTGGTGGACTTTCCACTCACATATTAAAAGCCTATTGTGGATTTAAAAGCAAATAAAAAAAAATCCAAAAAAAGTATTGATTTTGGCCCCTAATTACATAAAAGTGGGAAAAGGGGGGCCCAAAAATTAATTCTCAATTTTGTATTCGCTATTAGACAAAAACAAACATGCAAAAAAAAAGTTCAAAATCATACCACAAATAAAAAAGTTTCGATATTGGACCCTAATTACGTAATAAGGGGAAAAATGGGGGGGGGGCGAAAAAAGTAATTCTCAATTTTGTATCTTCTATTTGACAAGAAAAAACATGCAAAAAAAAATTTCAAAATCTGACCACAAATAAAATAGTTTTGATTTTGGCCCCTAATTACGTAATAAGGGGGAAAAAGGGGGGGGGTGAAAAAATTTATTCTCAATTTTGTATCCGCTATTTGACAAGAACAAACATGCAAATATTTTTTTTTCAAAATCGGATCACAAATAAAAAAGTTTCGATTTTGGCCCCTTTTGACGCCAAATTACATAACGGGGGAAAAAGGGGGGCACGAACATTCATCAGGTTCAATCTTTTAGTGTAAGAAACATTCTTGACAAATTTCACAGTAATAGGCCAACTAGGATTAAAGTTATAGTGGTAATAAATACAATATTTGAATTTTTTAGCCCCTTTGGGCCCCTAATTTTGAAAGGAAACAAGGAGGGACCCCCAAAATCAATCCCATTCATCCTTTTATGGTAAGGAACATTATTGCCAAATAACAAAGCAATGGGATAACTAAAACTAAAGTTATCGTGCCAATAAACATAAAAGTAGCATTTTTGGCCCCTTTTTGGCCCCTAGTTTTGAAACCAAAAATGGGGGGACCCCCAAAGTCAATCCTATTCATCCTTTTATGGTAAGGAACATCATTGTCAAATTTCATAGCAATCGGATAACTAGAACTAAAGTTATCGTGGTAACACTAAAGTAAACAGACAACGCAGACGCGGACGACGACGTCAACGACGACGACGACGACAGCATCATACCATTATACGTCCGCAATTTTTTTGCGGTCGTATAAAAACGTTATAGAATTTCATAAAACTTTCATAAAGTATTTTGCATATCAAAACAATACTTGTTTAATATCAAAATTTCCAATAATAGTTAAATTAGGGGTTTCCCCATAGCAAAACAAACACATTCCATGGATTGAGGTAGGGGGTACCTTTCTTTTAACCGCTATTACACGTATCATGCTAAAAAATTTACACACATTTGGTCACGTGTTATTTTATAATATCTCTGCTTATAAGAGTTTGATACGGATGACAATTTGGGACATTTATAAGCGTAGCACGTGTTTTGTCATTTGCATACAAAATGTGACTTTTATCTATTAGCGCCATTTTTTCCCTTTTAACTATCTTTGATATTTTAGAAATTTGAATATTACTTTTCGCCAGGAACATTAAATAAACACGTTGTTTTAAAATGTTCCTGTTTTCGCATAATTATAGTGATATTGTAATTTTAGTATTTCAAATTGCATTCAGAAAATATTTGGGGTTTCCTATTGGTCGAAATTTAACAAAGCCATCTAAGGGATACACATGTCTTACATGTATCTAACACTGATTCACAACCAGTGCTTTAAATTTCATAAAACTGAGACAAAATAATTGTCATGTAATGTTCTTGAACATTTATGCTTTTATCAAATGAAAAGTCCGGGGTTTACCATATTCAAACAGGGGCTTATTTATGCTTAAGTCAATAGGGTATCATTTTCTTAGCTAGAATAATTCCTTTATAACTACTTGAAAATTAACAAAACGTTTAAATAATCTTTGAAACATATTGTTTTTAAATTTTGGTATTGCGTTTTGGAGACGAGTCACACAAAAAGCGCTTGAAGCGGCAAAATAGAGCTTGTTTGGTTTCTAGACACACAAAAAAACTCGGATGTTTTTCTCTATATTTCATTTACAGCAATCATTAAAAAGATAATTTTCTGGAAAAAGGCTTTGTGACATAGTCTCGTTTCACATATGATGGTTTATTGTTTGTTCAATCTCGAATATGGTGGTTTCTACTATGAAAGCTTATTTGGGTCACATTATGTGGTGTCACATAAAGAAAATCAACACAAGTCGTTCCCACGATTTGTCAATTCGTGGCCACGATTTAACAATTCGTGGCCACGAATTGTTGAGTAAACAAATCGTTCCCACGATTTGACAATTCGTGGCCACGTATAAACAAATCGTTCCCACGATTTAACAATTCGTGGCCACGATTTGTTGGGTAAACAAATCGTTCCCACGATTAAACAAATCGTGGCCACGATTTGTTGAAAAACAAATCGTTTCCACGATTTAACAATTCGTGGCCACGATTTGTTGGGTAAACAAATCGTTCCCACGATTTAACAATTTGTTGGTAAACAAATCGTTCCGTGGCCACGATTTGTTGGGTAAACAAATCATTCCCACGATTTAACAATTCGTGGCCACGAATAAACAACGCGGGTATGTTAATGTAGTTCCGAGAACTTTTTCCAGGAAAAGATAACTCTTCTACCGTCATGAATATTTATTAGCTGTAGGGGTTGCCCCTGACGACGCGATATTTTTCTTCCGTGTTATTCCATCACACTCTCCATTATTTGGTCTTACATGGATTGAAAAGTTAATATCTATTCGATAAGAACCCTTTGTTACATTTTAAATTAGCATATATGTTATTTTTCACAGATTCTAAAAAAACGTCAAAAGCCGTGGGCGTGTTCCTATGACCATATTTGGAAAATCATTATCGGAAAAGTGCTTGTACATTGTTATGACGTCGTCCATTTTGTGTTGTACAGTTGATAAAATCTAATGTTATGGTATGAAATCCTTGCAATTCCTGCTAAGATAACACAATGTATACATCTGAGTGATAATAAAATGATCATATACAGATATTTGGCCAAAATGTTTTCTACATAAAAAATGGGGTTTGTTTGATACATGTTTATTTATAAAAAGTATAAATATTTGTTGTTTCTTTTCTTTCAGACAAAGAGACAAGCCAGAAGTTGACAAAGTCATCAGCATATATGCAACTTTAAGATATGGATAAATGCTGACTGGGCATATATATATATATAATTCTCACTGAAGCATGTGGAATAGAAGTGGACATTTCTAGTATCACAATAGTGTTTTCCTTTATAGAGAGCTTTATATGGAACGCCAAATTAACATATATTCAATTAATTGTACCTATCTTCAAATAATTGAAGATATGTTCAATTGAATTATACCTATCTTCAATTGAATTATACCTATCTTCAATTCAATTATAGATATCTTCAATTCAATTATACCTATCTTCAATTCAATTGTACCTAGGTACAATTCAGCACAATTAAAGATATCTTCAATTCAATTGTACCTATCTTCAATTCAATTGTACCTATCTTCAATTCAATTAAACCTATCTTCAATTGAATTGAACCTATCTTCAATCGAATTGAACCTATCTTCAATTGAATTAAACCTATCTTCAATTCAATTGTCTCTATATCTATATTAATAAGGCAAATATAGATCAGTAAATGAAGAAAGTCCATATAAATCATAGACTAGATACACAAAGAAAAAGAAAATACATGCAAGTATCAATGCAAAATACCATGTCTAATAGCCCAAGTGCAACATCAATAAAAAAATTGCAAAAAGACCAACAAAAGTTGAAAGTTGAAAATGATACATAAGTTTTTATTTTCATTTTATGAGATTTTGTGGCATGCATATCTACTCCAGACACTGTAACACAGTATTTTATAAATCATTTCATCTTATTACAAGCATCTTATTCCTCAGCTGTTTATCAAAACTTCATAAAACTATACACTCAAAAATACATTCACATTGTATTTATTAGATTTTTCAATTTTCATTTTCCACATTTAAATTGAATTGGCACATCATTTTCATGACTACCAGCTTAACAAAATTTGTTTTCTTCAGCAGCAAAAAGCAACCATTATACTTTTGATTATTAGTTACTCCCATGTATTCAAAGGTATGTGGTATTCTGTACTATGGTTATTTCATATTTGTTGCAATTTATGTTCTTGTTGAATCTTCAAGACAAATTATGGGTCTTTAAAGTCAACATAACTTAAATTTTACATTACTTACTTAACAAAGCATAACAATATACCTACGAATTTAATTGAAAACAATATAACCTTTTATAAAAGGACATCTTAAACACAAGAGAGAAACAGTATCGGCGACGTTGATTTTGGTCTTTTTATAGAAGGTTTGGCATTACTTCATAATCATTTATTGATCCGCTCAAATGTTTTATGTGTAGTAACTTGACAAAACCAAAGAGTACTTGGCAAGTAATCGCTGAAGGAAAAGCGTACCGTAACGATATTTTTTGTTTATGAAATGACAAAATACCCTTGGCTTGAGTTAACTCCCTTATGACGTCACTTGAGTGTTTGACGTTAACGCCGAAGACAAATCATGGCGTAACTTGCCATCTTTAGATGAAAATTCCAAGCTTTTAGGAATGGTCTTCGAAAATAAGACCTACATGGTCGAATTCAGAAAATTACATAGTTTTCAAAAACTTTTGGCCGATTTGCCAAAAACATACATTTCGAAAAAAAAGTATCATTAATTCGCAAAGCCTATGCTCAATATTCATTCTCCTCACCAAATAATTAGATATTAAAAAATATTTCCGACCAGGTTTTAGCAACCGGCCAGAACTTTTCAAAAACTAGACATTTTCCTCTAACTCGGTGCCAATTTTGAATAAAATCATTCCAGTGTAAAAGCTTGGAAAATAGCTTTTAACGAATTTACATTAAGTTACCCCTTTTGTCGGTCACGTGACACCTTGATGTTTCCAAAAAATAAAAAATAGCAGAAATGAAAGTGAAACCAAAGGACATTTGAATATTTTTATCCAAAGTTGCATCTGACAGTTATTATGATGTAAAAATCAGTATCAAAGTATCATTTCATTGAACATCGATTTTGGATAAAATATCGCGGATCTCCATTAACATACCCGCGAAATCGTTCCCACGATTTAACAATTCGTGGCCACGATTTGTTGGGTAAACAAATCGTTCCCACGATTCAACAAATCGTGGCCACGATTTGTTGAGAAACAAATCGTTCCCACGAGTTAACAATTCGTGGCCACAATTTGTTGGGTAAACAAATCGTGGCCACGATTTGTTGAGAAATAAATCGTTCCCACGATTTGTTCCTACGATTTAAATCGTGGCCACGATTTGTTGAGAAACAAATCGTTCCCACGATTTAACAATTCGTGGCCACGAGAAACAAATCGTTCCCACGATTTAACAAATTGTTCCCACGATTTAACAATTCGTGGCCACGAGAAACAAATCGTTCCCACGATTTAACAATTCGCGGCCACGGTAAACAAATCGTTCCCACGATTTAACAATTCATGGCCACGAACAATTCATTAATTCGTGGGAACGATTTGTTTCTCGTGGCCACGATTTGATAATTCAAGGGAACGATTTGTTTTTCGTGGCCACGATTTGTTAAATCGTGGGAACGATTTGTTATTCGTGGCCACGAATTGTTAAATCGTGGGAACGATTTGTTTCTCAACAAATCGTTGCAACGAATTGTTAAATCGTGGGAACGATTTGTTTACCCAACAAATCGTGGCCACGAATTGTAAAATCGTGGGAACGAATTGTTTCTCAACAAATCGTGGCCACGAATTGATAAATCGTGGGAACGATTTGTTTCTCGTTGCCACGAATTGTTCAATCGTGGGAACGATTTGTTTATTCGTGGCCACGAATTGTTAAATCGTGGGAACGATTTGTTTACTCAACAATTCGTGGCCACGAATTGTTAAATCGTGGCCACGAATTGACAAATCGTGGGAACGATTTGTGTTGATTTTTTTATGTGGCACCACATAATGTGACCCAAATAAGCTTTCATATTCTACAGAAATCATGAAAGTACAAAAAATAAGGTACAAGTAAACTTGGATAGAAACCAACACAATAATAACAAAACAACAAATTTAACCACACAAAAGCACAAAACTATCGCAATTTCAAACAAAACAAACAAATTTATTATGTTGAAATACACGTCCTATTTTTTGACATTTACATGTAAAGTAGAATCTATAAGACGGAATTAAGGCTTTCGGATTAGGATCATCAATTTTAGAACAATGGTTTTTCTCCATTTATATCTAAACTAATGAACATACCGCCTTCAAATTTTGGGAAAATGTGTATTGTATATGTGTTAATTTATTTCATCAATTTCAATTATATTACTAAAAAACTTTTAATAGGGTAAATGAAAATCCTCGTAATTTTAGTAGTATTTTATGCGTTTTTCAATAGGAACTATCACCAAGAAAATGCACTTCTTATGTAAACTTATTGCATTGCTAGACAAGATATTTCTATTATGTACTTGATAAAACCAAATATGACATAAAAACCGAAGTATTTGCATTAAATTTCATGTTTTATTGATATACTATCAAACAGTTGATCGAGGGTACCCCTATTCAACGCAATATTAATAAAAACTCGACCGTACGACAAGTAAAAAATAAAACTAGAAGCATGCTTCTTTCGTTTAAGCCCAAAATTAGCAGTATGTCTTTTCGGGACATTAAACTTTTAAATTAAGCGTCTTTTTGGATTCCGTCTACTCTACTACATGTACTATATGAAATAAAAGATTGATCAGTCGAATGTAATATGCTTGAAGCCCCGTCGACGGTATTTCAGCCAAAAGTCAAAGGCCCGTAGATAAAACAAATATAGTGTGACTTGATAAATAGATAAAAACAAACACATCATAATATAAAGTACGATGTATGTGCATATTTCAAAAAATAACCTCTCATCGGCAGCATTTGAATCAAAACCATGGAATACATCATAAATTAAAATTGGCAGCCTAAAACTATAGTACACTCAGTTTTACCAAGACATGTTTTTATTTTTTTTCATTTCTGCCTATATATTCCAACCTGATTACAAAATGATTGATATAATGCAGACAACAAAAAGCTGGCAGTGAACCAACTAAACAAGCACAATTAATACATGTGTTTTTTTATGAAACTGAAAAACTATGCTTCCTATTTATATATTTAAAATGCAATTTACATTTTGTTCACCTAAGCTAACTTTCGGACTCACATGAAAAGGATATAATTTTATCCTTACTTGCAGCTAAAATATGTCGCGATTGTTACGCTTAAAATTTTGACCATTCTCGTTAAATTTACTTCGGAGTATTAAGCGGAGCATCTTTTTCATGCAGACATCTTGCAAATTTTTAGTCTGGATTTCAATTAAAATGACTTTAAATAACACAAGAGATACAGAATTTAATTCTATACATGTATTAAATTTTATGAATGAAATAAATTTAACATAAATATTTAAAAAGAATAAGATTTTTCCGTAAAGTTCCATTTTCAGCGGAGATAATTGGCGGGTTTTCATCTCACAGTGATGCTAAATAACTCTTTCCCCTTTATAATCTATTGAAATACAGAACTTTAGGCCATCAACTTCGCAAGGTCATAGATCTGTAGAAAGGTCCGTGACCCTCAATTATTTTTACATTTTTTTTTAATGTTTGTTTATCAAAGGAGCAGAGGTACCAATGGGGTATCCGAAAATGTCAAAAGTCCGAAAGGGCAGACACTAAACCAGTAAACACAAACAAGAACGGGACAAAAACAGACCACACGTAAAACATTGAAACACAAAACAACTGAATATCAATCAACAACGCGAACTCCAGTCGAAACAAGTGTGAACTCAGGTGCTCCGGAAGAGTAAGCAGTTCCTGCTTGCTATAGCACACCCGTCGCGTTGCCAAAAGTCCATTCAGCGTGTCAAATCCAGTAAAGGAAGACAAAACAACACCCTATGACAAACCAACATCTGCTCTCATCTGAGAGATCGAAATCCCATATTTGTCTATAAATGCATGATGCGGAGATAATTGGCGGGAAACTGTGTGCCAAATGTGTAGGAAAAATAAGTTTTTCTTAAATATCTTAAAAAGAAGGCCCGTGACCCAAAACTTTTATCATGTTTTTCAGAAAATAGTATATCAAAGTTTAATTTGTCAAAATTTAACAAAAATCTGATGGATTTTTCTTATACCCCCGAACCACCCGGTTTATCGGGTAATTCTCATTAAGTGACTTTTTAAAGTGGCTTTCTTACGATCAGCTAAAGAGTGAGGGGTGTTACTTACGAGAGGTTTCCAGAGACACTCTTAAAATCACACACAACCTTACGTTTTTATATCTTAAGATTACACTTAAATGCCCAGTTTCATGATACTGGCCCCAGGACTTTAAGTCTAGTCCTACAACAGAAGACGTCTTCTTTTATTTGGTCATGTAAGTACGTATCAAATTATCAAGTAATAGCGAACATCGCAGATGCGAGCCCTACGGCATTGTGCATGTTTTGAGATGTGCCAGAAATATACTGACGATAAAACCGGAACAGGTTTACTTTTACGGAGTGAAAAAATTAATAGGCACGGAGCAAGTAAAACTATCAACCCTCTGGGCTTATAAAAAATACATCATAATCTGTTATGCAAAAAAAAAAGAAATTCAAAAACAGTGATAAAACCCGCATTCATCCACTTGTTTATTTTTACACACAGATTTTTTATTTAAACACCATTCGGTCATTAACATAAATATTTAAAAAGAATAAGATTTTCCACAATGGACAACTGGCGGTTGTCCATTGTTGTTTTTCTAAATTGCCGTTCAATTGTGGGCTGTGTCGCGTACACTTATTCCACATCTCTTTATTTTCTATTTTCCGCTGAAAAACAATTTTCTGGAAATTACCGAGCTACATGTAGCTTTATGCAACATCGTCCCATTGACTAGTCATAACAAATGCATGATACTGACCTAGTTTTCTTAAATGCTAATTAAGTAAGATAAAGAAATACATAAATTTACTGAATAAAACCTACTCATAATAATAATATAAATAAAAGGTTCTTACCTGAAAATGAAAGAGGAGTCCCATCTTGTGGGGTTTTACTTTCACTCACTCTCCTCAATCCTGCATGATATTTTACTTCACCGTTTTTTTCCCCGCCAGGTTTCTAAATATACCTTCTGTTACCAATGCTTCAAATAAAACACTGATATTCAGAAAATCTCACAAAACCCGACAGAATCTTAATGTTGTTTTGGTCTGCTGAAGAAGTGCGAAATACTCTGACACGCATTCCCAGTTTTTTTTTATTGTCATGCATATATACTTATTGTTACATAAAAATTGAACAGGAACTCCACTGGTAAGGAGATGAGGGGTGAAGTGTCATGGGTCTCTGGTCGGGTATTGATTTTGCTCTGAACAACCCGGCTCCTCGGTCAAGTTCAAATAAACACAATGTCTCTGTCTCACCTACACTACTAAGACTCCTTCAATGCCTCCTCGTGGCAATGCACGGTAAATTGGGTCTAGCACTCAAGGCTAAGTTGAAGGCGATCTCGGAGTAGCAAGGACCCTAGAGGTGCAGAGTGCAGGCCCACCGGTGTGTGGACACGCCCTGGCTCTCACCAACCTTGCCCCAGCTATGGGTTAACTAGTATCACTGCCTTGTGATAAGACTATTGAGTCAAAGGCTATGGAAGTAAATCCAGACAGAAAATCTGGGTAGATGGAACTCGTTAGCAACTGCAATCGTCTAAGGAAAAAAAAACCCTACAGAAAAACTGCTGGTCCTCCGAGCCCAGGGGGTTAGGCGTAGGGTTAATCACCCCACCCTGGAAAAACCAGCTGATTACAGAAACGACCAATGAAGCAAATACTACTCTTTCTCGTCATCGACTTGAGGAAGTACAACCAAACATAAATAGAAAACAGCGTATGACGCGATGGCCGATGGAGTTGTTTCAGCCAAACAATCAACAAGAATAGGCACCTGGAATATAAGAACCCTATATCAAACAGGAAAGGTCATACAAGTAGCCAAAGAAATGGATAGATATGATATGGAAATATTAGGCCTCAGTGAAGTCAGATGGAACACATCAGGCATGACCACTTTGAACTCTGGACATACCATTATATATTCCGGAAACATAAACCAAGATGATCCACATGAGAAAGGAGTTGGAATTCTGATTACAAAAACTTCTACAAAAGCACTTCTAGAATGGAACCCAGTTTCACCAAGAATCATTACAGCAATATTTAATTCTCGTTTCCAAAAAACCACCATCATTCAAGCTTATGCTCCAACAAATGAAGCAGACGAAAATGACAAGGAGGATTTCTACCACTCCTTACAAACAACCATTGACCAAATACCAAAAAGAGATATTCTAATAGTAATGGGGGATCTTAATGCTAGAGGGAAGAGAAAGAGAGAAAGGACCACATGGCATAGGTACTATGAACGAAAATGGGGAATTATTTGCAGATATTTGTGCCATCAATAACCTAGTTATAGGAGGAACACTTTTCCCCCACAAGAACTGTCACAAAGCTACTTGGGTGTCACCAGCAGGAAATGCCTAAAACCAGATAGACCATATTGCCATATATCAAAGATGGAGGTCATCACTTCAAGATGTAAGGGTTAAGAGGGGAGCCGATGCAGCCTCAGACCATCACTTAGTTGTTGGGAAATTAAAACTAAAACTCCTTGCTCAGAAAAAAGTGGAAATCAAAAGAAAAAAGTTCAATATAGGAAAACTTAAAAATCATAAAGTAAAAGAAAGCTTCCAACTTAATCTTCAAAACAGGTTTTCAGCTCTTGAAGACTATGGAGATGAAGACAACAATATCGAAAATATTTGGCAAAAAACTAAAGAAGCACTAATTACAACATGTGAAGAAACCTTAGGATATATACAGCAAAAGCGGAAAAACTGGATGTCAGACGAAACATGGGTAAAAATTGAAGAAAGGAGAAAATGCAAAGAAAATATTCTTAATGCCACCACAAGAAATCAAAAAAGACAAACCCAAAATCTGTACAATGAGAAAGACAAGGAGGTAAAAAAAGGATGTAAGCAAGACAAAAGAAACTATGTAGAGCATCTGGCAAGAGAAGCAGAAAAGGTGATTTAAAGGCCCTGTACAATACAACCAGACTACTTAGTGGATGTACATACAACACCAGCCTAAATGCACCTGTTAAAGACAAAAAAGGTACAAATATTACAAAACCAGAAGACCAATTGAAAAGATGGCAAGAACATTTTCAAGAGGTGTTAAATCGGCCTCCTCCTACAAACCCTCCTAACATAGAAAAGAGAGATGAGATAAACATAAACACCGGGAAAATTACAAAATCTGAAGTAACTGCAGCAATTAAACATCTTAAAAATGGAAAAGCTGGAGGAATTGGCAACATCCCAAGCTATGAAGGCAATGAATAACATTTGCATTGAAAAATTCAAAAATCTTTTAAATAAAATATGGGAAAATGAATGTTTACCAGCAGACTGGAGTAAGGGAATATTGGTAAAACTACCAAAAAAGGGAGACAAGTCAGTGTGCAACAACTGGAGAGGAATAACTTTGCTTTCCATACCAAGCAAAGTATTATGCCATATCATCCTTCAGAGAATGAAAAAAGAAGTGGACAAAATGCTAAGAGATGAGCAAGCTGGTTTTCTGCAAGAAAGATCATGCATTGACCAAATCGCCACTCTAAGAATAATAATTGAACAGAGCATTGAATGGCAGACCTCTCTTTACCTGACCTTCATAGATTTTGAGAAGGCATTTGACAGTATTGACCATCAAGTACTGTGGAACATCCTTAGAAACTATGGAATACCAGAGAAGATTGTATCCAACAACTGTATAATGGATTTACCTGTCAAGTCATCCATGCAGGAAACCTTACAGAACCTTTTCCTGTGTCAACTGGCGTCAGACAAGGGTGCTTACTCTCTCCTCTTCTCTTTCTTATTGTAATTGACTTGGTGAGCCGAAAAGCATACAATACCCCAATGGGAATCAAATGGACATTACAGTCATGCCTTGAAGACTTAGACTTTGCAGATGATATTTGTCAGCTATCTCATCGCCATCGAGACTCACAAAATCAAGCTTCCAACCTTGAGTCAGCTGCGAAACAAGTAGGACTCTACATCAACCCTGCTAAAACAAAATCAATGAGAATAAATGCACATCAACAAAACAAAACAAAAGTTAGAGGCACAGAAATCGACGACATCCAGGAATTCACCTACCTGGGAATTGTCATCAGTACAACAGGTGGCACTGATGAAGATATTGTAGCAATAAAAAAGAAAGCACAACAGGCTTTTGCTATACTGAGGCCAATTTGGAAAAGCAAAGCCTTAAGAACATGCACAAAATTGAGAATCTTTAATACAAATGTGAAGTCCATCCTACTCTATGGGTCAGAAACTTGGAGACTAAATGCAACCACTAAAAAGACACTACAGGTCTTTTTAAACAGGTGTCCCCGAAACATCATTGGAATAAAGTGGCCAAATAAAATCAGAAATGAAGATCTTTGGAAGTGGAAATGGATTGGTCACACACTGAGAAAAAACAACAACAACATGACCAAACAAGCACTAGAATGGAACCCCCAAGGACATCGTAAAAGAGGAAGACCAAAGAACACCTGGCGGAGGGATCTAACATCAGACCTTCAGAAGATTGGTAAAACATGGGGAGAGGCAAAAACAACAGCCAAAGACAGGAAGAAATGGAAAGCAGCAGTGGTCGCCCTATGTCCCCCATGGGACGAAGTGGATTAAGTCAAGTAAGTCAAGTCTGTCTCACCTAATTAATAATGACCGTTGTTCCCAAAAGAATTAAAGGTCTACAAGTCCCCAAGTGAATCAGTTGGTTAAAATTGTCAGATTCAGGCGCGGATCCAAGGAAATGTGAATCTGGCGTACGCCACCTCTAAAACTGACAAAAATGTTGGTGGTTTGTTTTTTTTGCACACAATCCACGTAAAGAAAAACACTCAAAAATGGAAATTGTTCGCTAACTTTTTTGTTCGCTAGGTATTGTTTGCTAGCTTGATTCTGGTAAAAATGGCGCCTCCGTCGCTTTCCTAGACGAAAATCCATCTTTACGCCTCCCCTAAACTTAAATACTGGATCTGCGCCTTAAAAAGGTTAAAACCAATCAATGATTTAAACTTCATGGTTGATGTAATGTCTCAAAATCTTTGTGTGTCTTATCATGCTTATAAATATCCTTGTCGTTATCTGACATTATCTAAGGGGGTACTTGCATCACTACCCAAATATTTTCTCTATATTATCTCTAATTTTCTCCAAAAGATTTCTTTAAAATTTGTAAATTGACACATTTGTGAAACATTTGAAAATTAAATGTAATAATTTGTTGGTTTATTGAACCATGAACTGATTTTTTATATGGTGCACACTGAATAATCCGAAGCGGATAATGTAAAATGTGCACCATGAAAAATTTAGTTTATACTTCTAAAAAATAAAAACAAAAATATTGCGGTGAATACTTTATAAATTTATTGGTTTTGATTTATTCGGTGCATAATTTTGGTAAACTTATATTTTTTTCCATTGAAATATTCAAAGTTCGGTTAATTTATTCGGCTTATTAACACCTGGCAATCAAAATACATGTGGAGTCCGTGCAACTTCAAAATATATTTATCTTAACGTATATAAGGACAGGGACTTGCTCCCCTCTATCAATATTTTGTTAGAGTCAATGTGCGGTACGAACATGTTTTTTTTTTTTTTTTAAGAAAAAGAACACGTGGTTTTTTTTACGAAAAAACACGTGGTTTTTTTTCGTACTGCACATTGACTCTAACAAAATATTCACAGTGTATAACCGGACAGTACGCGATCACGGAAGTTGATCACTGTCCGGTGGATAAATCCTAGTTGTATGTTATTTTTCTCCAAAATTTTTGTGGTTTTTAGTGTGTATGAACACTCTATAATATCGATTAGGAACAAAGGTAAGTTGAATTTATACCTTGCTCATTTATGGAACTTTTTAACGTTTCTTTTTGTATTCTTGACAATTCAAAATGTTAAAAAATTTCAATTGATCATCAGTGTTTGAACATTTTTTCCTTCACCGCTTAGCACATATTTGGAATTTACACACAAACTGCAATGATTTGATTAATATTTTTATTATTATCTCAAAGGGCAGTTGATAGACTCTCTACATTGACAATGATAGATAAAATAAACAATTTTGTTTAAAACATCAAGTTTTGTAGTTTTGGCATAATCGTTTACTGTCCGATTAATTGGTCGTTTATTTTTTGTGGGTGAAAGTTATAATTTCAAATTACATGACGTATTCCCCATTCCTTTTTTATATTCTACAGGTGCTTATTAAAAGGCTTATGAATATATTTTCATATTTTTATGATAATCTATTTCGTTTTGTGTTTGGTTTATTCATTTATTGTACAGAATAAATGTGGGAGCTCAAAATAGTCTCTACTGTTGGATTCGAAAAAAATAAATGGAGCAGTGTTCATAACAAAATGGAAATCCATTCAACAAGATGATAAAAGAAAGGGCGATTAACCGATATGAGTACATTTAAAACCCTGGGCCTACTTTTTGCATGTCACTTGCATTGTGTATGACTTATTAATGCAAATGCCAAAATGGTTCATAAGGAGCTTTCCATTGACTGGAATCTTATGAAACAAATTTTCTTATCACATTGGACAGCCAGTGTACTGAGATATTTGAGTCATTCAATGTTCATTTACTTGTATTCATCAACGAACAACGTGCTCAAAACAGTAAAAGTCCCGTTAAGATGTACAAACAAGTTAGATCTAGATCATGGAGGTAATGGAGCTGCCAACTGTTGGTATATCCATTTTTCATATCAATAATCATAAGAATAAAAAGCTGAACAATGATTTAAGTTGGTTTAAGAAATTTGGTAAGCCTTAGCGACTGTGATTGCAGATTATCACGAAAGGTTTATTAACAGCCTTGAATCTATAAACTCCCTTATAAACGGAACTATGCTGGCTATGGTTAATGCTGGAAATCAGATGACAGTATTTATTTCCTGTTTTCTTCAATTAAAAATCGTACACCGTAAATTTATTGGACTGCCTTAATATGCGTTAATCATTGCTGGTTAGTTGATTTTTTTACATCAGCCGATTGATGATTCTCAGCTAGCTGTCAGTAACAGTGAGTGTTCGATAGAGAGTTCCTTTACCGTCCTTTTGTTTGTTCTTGTTTTTTGTCTTATGTTCTCTCTAGTGGAATTGGACTTTGATCGATTTGATTTTTATTGTGTTAAGTTTTTGTGCTTTGTCTTGGAATATTGATAGGAGAAGGTTGTGCCCAAAAAACTAGTTTAACCCCGCCACATATTACATGTGCCTGTCCTAAGCCATGAATTGAAGTGGTGGGGCCACCTGAAGTTCATCTGATTTGAGCAATTTTACCTGCGTCGCCGAAGGCGACAGCAAGTCTAGTAGTCGGGTCACTCCGTCCGTCCATCCGTCCGCCCGTCGCGCTATGGGGTGCCTGTCTTGTGTAATCTGAATCTCAAAAACGAAATGCTAGATATTTTTTGAAATTGCAACACAGTGATTACAGATATATTGTAAATGTGCATCTCACCTTTTGGGGTCATTCTATAATTTCGTTGAGAAATTAGGGGGAAAAAAAGGGCCAAAAAGTGATTTTTTAATTTGTTTCCACAATTACTATTGTTCTAATTGACCATATGTTATGAAACTTTACAGTAATGTTTCTTACTGTAAAAGGAAGGGTGGGGCTGATTTTGGGTGTCGCATCTTTTTCGTTCAAAAATTAGGGGCCATAAAGGGAGTAAAAAGGCTACTTTTTTTATATGTTTCCACCATAACTTTTGTTCTGGTTGACCAAATGCTATGAAACTTTACAGTAATGTTACTAACCATAAAAGAAAAGGCATGGTTTAGAAATAAAGGCAAAAAGGGCCAAAAAAGCGACTATTTTATTTGTATTCCAAATTAACTTTAAATTAATTTTAGTACGGTACATCAAATGCTATGAAACTTTACAGTAATGTTTAATACTTACAATAAAAGGAAGGGTGCGGCTGATTTTGGGTGTCCTTTTCTTGTTTGTTTAGGAACGAGGGGCACAAAAGGGGCAAAAATGCAGCTTTTTATCTATGTTCCGATTTAGATTTTTTTTAACGTTAATTTTTGTCATATATGGGATATAAAATGGAGGATACATTTTTTTCTTGACTCACCTTTTCTGTTAAGCAATAAAGGGGACAAAAGGGGAAAAATAGAAACTATTTTTTGTCTTATTATTTTGATAATGGGTGGCATGTGATAAAAATACTTTGTAAGTCCACCATAGGATGCAGTGTAGAAAAATATTGACTGTCCATATTTGGCCTAGAACGTACAGGGTTTAACATTTTCAGTGCGACGCAGGGCCAGACATCAATTGGTCTTGTTAAAGTTTCATTCTGTAGTAACAGATTGTCGATCATAACTATTTGTAACGAAAATGCGGCATATACATGTATATTTAAGAATTAACCGTAATTAATTTTTGGTTTATTGAACTAAAACTTTATTTTTCGTGGTGCACATTGAATAATCCGCGAAGCGGATTATGTTAAATGTGCACCACGAAAAATTCAGTTTATGGTTCTATAAACCAAAAAATTATTACAGTTAATTCTTATAAATATATTTTAAAATACATTCTGCATAAAAAAATTGAAATTAAATTTTTAGTCAAACATATTTTAAAATCAGTTAATCAATCTAGCGCATTAATATTTTCACCTATCAATCAAAAAGCACGCGGAGTCCGTGCAACTGCAAAGTCTAAATTCTATAGGTTGTATTCCGGTTTAATCTGGATTTGACATTTAGATTTTGGGCTTTAATTGCACGATAAAAAATATCCAATAAATTCTTCTAGTTTTTCTCTAAAGTTCATGAGAATAATTTTCTTTCAACGTAAATGCAACTAATAATTTTTTGATTATTATTATATCTTTGGTTAAGAGGAAATTTTGCCAAATGATAAAGTTGTGTATTCGATGTACTATTAAGATTCGGAAACCGGTTTAACTGGTTTGACAGAAGATTCATTTGGGCGGAGTTTCCCATCAATTATCAACCAGTTATATTTATTTAGTGGGCGTATATTAAAAGCTGTATAAACCAATCGAATTAGTTGCATGTTTTTGGTTCATTGAAAAATGGTCTAAATTTCTGAACAACGCAAAAGACACTAAAAATACGCCCGAGGTGCTGGAGATGATTAAGGAACTGTTGCCTGAGGCCGCAGGCCGAAGGCAACAGTTCTTAAATCATCTCCTGAGCACCGAGGGCATAATAGTTTGACTGCTCCATGAACAGGCATTTAATAACTGTTTTATTAACTTATAGAATACATAGAGAGAGTGTGCACTCGTTTAATAGTGCGACGAAAAAAAATGCGCTTTATCCCCTTATATTTCATATGATTTGTTAATTTTTTGTGTGTTCTACAAAAATGCACCAAAAGAGCTTCTCTTTCGGATTTTCAAATAAACAAACTACAGATAAATAAATTATGCATCAAATCTGTTGAGAAATGGCATGGGAATAATTTGTATAATATTAATTTATATGAAATATATAGAAAAATGTTAATTTTTAAAAAGCGTGAAATACTTTTGACGTCGCTCTGTACTGCGCATCATTCACGCGCATGGAACAGTTCGTTCCAGGAGTGAAACAGTGAACTGTTACATGCTGACGTCATTTTTCAGAAAAATGAATGAAAACATCCAAAATTGCTTCATATGAAATATATGCACTATAAGTTAATAATCCTTTTGATGCCCCCGCGACGACATCTCGGGGGCATTAAGTTTTACTCATGTCCGTACGTCCGTCCGTACGAATTTCCGTCAAGCTTTTCTCAAGAACCGTACATGAGAATGATTTGAAACTTGGTAGGATGGTCCAGTATGACAAACTGTAAGTCCTAAATGATTTTCATACCTGTCCGACATCTACTTCCTGTTTGGGACTTAGGCAAATGTGAAAATTTTCGTCAAGCTTTTCTCAGGAATCGTTCATAAGAATGATTTGAAACTTGGTAGGATGGTTTAATATGACGAACTGTACCTCCTCAGCGATTTTGAGACCTGTAAGACATCTACTTCTTGCTTTGGACTTAGGCTGGTGTGAAAATATGTGCACATGACTTTAAAAATTTCTGTCAAGCTTTTCGCAGAATGATTTGAAACTTAGTAGGATGTTTTAGTATCACAAACTTTATGTCCTAAGCAACTTTCAGGTCTGCCAGACATCAACTTCCTGTTTGGGGCCTAGCGGGGGCATCCGTGACCTATGGACATATTCCTTCTTGATTTTTCCAAAAATTCCAATTACTTTATACAAATTCAAAGCTTAGATGAATGATCACATGTGTATATTCGATAAGTTGCTTGAACTTAAGAGAAATTACAAAAATAGTTCTTTTGTAGTAAATCTCAATCCTCATGCAATTTTATTGCAATACTTTGTTTGGATAAGCTGCTACCTTTTATATTTGTTCCAGGTTTTTTTTTTAAATCATTTTGCTCTAGCTGTATACCGGGGCTGTAAGGATATTTGTCTTGTAATTGCTACATTCAACCCAACAATTAATCGGACATATAGATATTACTTTCTAACAACTAATGATTGTGTACAGTGGCAATTAGTCGGACAGAGACGGAGTGAGCAGTGCTCTTACAAATCCGGTTATTATAAATAATCCAAACCATTTTCGTCAAATAATTTGACACCAAAGGATTTCCTATTTAAACAGCTTTAAATGGAGATGCAATGCACTATTTCAATGTAAGTGGTTCACTAATAATTTGTTGTTGTCTCGCCTGCGACGAATAGTCGCGGAAGGCGAGACATAGGTATTACTTTCCGGCGGGGGCGGCGACGGCGGCGGCGGCGTCGTAAACTTTTTTGTAAGACTTTTGTGGACAATGAATTGCTTGAAAAGTATAATAGCTAGGCATCTGATATTTGGTATACAGACAGTTCAGGTTATGGTCTACGCAACTGTCACCATGCCGTTTGACCCTGACCCCATTTTCACGCTCCAGTGACTCTGTGAACTTAGGTCTTTTTTCAGGCCGTTAACTTTTTTGTAAGACTTTTGTGGACGATGAATTGCTTAAAAAGTATAATAGCTAGGCATCTGATATTTGGTATACAGACAGTTCAGGTTATGGTCTACGCAACTGTCCCCATGCCGTTTGACCCTGACCCCATTTTCACGCTCCAGTGACTCTGTGAACTTAGGTCTTTTTTCAGGCCGTTAACTTTTTTGTAAGACTTTTGTGGACGATGAATTGCTTAAAAAGTATAATAGCTAGGCATCTGATATTTGGTATACAGACAGTTCAGGTTATGGTCTACGCAACTGTCACCATGCCGTTTGACCCTGACCCCATTTTCATGCTCCAGTGACTCTGTGAACTTAGGTCTTTTTTCAGGCCGTAACTTTTTTGTAAGACTTTTATGGAAGATGAATTGCTGGAAAGTTATTATAGCTAGGCATCTGATTTTGGGTAAACAGACAGTTGCGGTTATGGACAACGCAACTGTCACCATGCCATGTGACCATGACCCCATTTTTACGCTCCAGTGACTCTGTGAACTTAGGTCTTTTTTCAGACAGAAAACTTTTTGTAATACTTGTGTGGACAATGGATTGCTTGAATAGTATAATAACTAGGCATCTGTTATTAGGTATACTGACACTTTTTGTGTTTATATGAAGAAATGAAAGCTTAGGTAGTTGATTTTAGCGATGGTGCCGGCAGGCGAGACATACTTTTAGTGGCCACACTTGTTTCTTTCACTGCAATGAGTTTCCATTGTCAAAAATCAATGATTAAACCGCTTTTTCGAAAATTAAAATGATCTACATTATATATTGATAATTTAAATAGTGATAAATAACAATGTAAACTAATTGTACGCTTCAATTTTTCTTAAAATTTAGTTTCGGCTGAATAAGGGCTTAAATTTATGGCCAAATCATACATTTTTTATTAAATCGATTAGGATTTTACCAACGGACAGTGACCAACTTCCGTGATCGCTTACTGTCCGGTTATACACTGTGATATTGATAGACATGATAGAGTGGAGCAAATCCCTGTGGTAAAAGTATATAATTTTATACATAATTCCTGAAAATTTCAGTAAATATGTATTAATACTGGGTTCATTAGTTATTATACATAATTTCTGAAATTTTCAGGAATTATGCATAATTACTAAAATATTAAGCAGTAATTAAGAATTGAATGTTTTCAGGTGGGAAACGTACGTCATCATGAACGTTTTGTACACACACATTTTACGTAAATAAATAGCGGACATGTCCACTTCGAAGTAGGTTAACCCGTCTCATTTTAATTCAGTTTGCTTGAATATACGAACAATATAGCCCAACCGCTAGCTTGAGATGTTAGTGCTTTAGAAATACAGACGCACTGTATGTAGAGGCTATTGTTTTCTCAAACACTTCGCCAAATCATGAATTTTCATCAACGTTTTGAACACACATCTTCGCCAAGTTCTTCATTCATTCATTCTTTAAGTACTTTTGGCAATTTTTGTCAGTGGATTAATGTATCAGGTCGAATAATGGATTAAGATGCCACATAACGAATAAGTATGATTAAAAAGCTGCCTAGTCTCAGTTTAATTTGTGTTTGTTTGAAAACTTTGTTGGACACACACTTTTTGAAACGTTGTTGTACACACCCAGAATTAATCTTTTTTATTAACGATGACGGTATCGGTCGCATTCAAAATGTGCTACGGTCAACGGTTTTTCACGCCGATGAAACATCAAAATACATCAAAAACATTCAATTCTCACAGTGTATAACCGGACAGTAAGCGATCACGGAAGTTGATCACTGTCCGATGGAAAAATCCTAGTTGTATGTTATTTTTCCCCAGATTTTTGTGGTTTTTAGGCTGTATGAACACTCTACAATATCGATTAGGAACAAAGGTAAGTTGTTTTTATACCTTGCCCATTTATGAATTCAAACTTTTTAACGTTTTCTTTTGTATTCTTGACAATTCAAAATATTTAAAAAATCGATTGATCATCAGTATGTGAACATTTTTTCCTTCACCACATAGCACATATTTGGATTTTACTCACAAACTGCAATGATTTTATTAATATCATTATTATTATCTCAAAGAGCGATTGATAGACTCTCTACATAGACAATGATAACTTTAGATAAAATAAACAATTTTGTTTAAAACATTGGGCATAATTGTTTACTGTCCGATTAATTGGTCGTTTAATTTTTATGGGTGTCCGATTAATTGCCTGCTTTGAATCGACGGAGTTTGAAAAAAAAATAAAATTACATGTATTCCTCATTCCTTTACCACTTAGTTTGTTATATTCTACAATTTGCTTATTAAAAGGCTTATGCTATATGTTTTCATATTTTTATGATAATGTATGTCATTCTGTATTTGGTTCATTTATTTATTTTACAGAATAAGTGTGAGAACTCAAAATAGTCTCTACTGTTGGGTTCGAAAAAAAAAAACATGCGGCAGTGTTCATCTTATAACATCTATTAACAAAATGGAAATCTATTCAACAAGCTAATAAAGGAAGGGCGATTATCATGAGTACATTTAAAACCCTGGGCTTGCTTTTTGCATGTCACTTGTGTATTACTTATTAACGCAAATGTCAAAATGGTTCATAAGGAGCTTTATATTGACTTGAGAATTTTGTGAAACAAATCTTCTTATCACATGGACAGCCAGTGTACCGAGATACTTGAGTCATTGAATTTTCACTTACTTGTACATCGGAACAACATGCTCAACCCAGTAAAAGCCCCGTTCAAATGTGAAAACAGTATAGATCAAGATCATGGAGGTAATGGAACTGTCATCTTTTGGCAAATCCATGTCTTATAATAAGTATATCAATAAAAACCGAAACTATGCTTTGTGTTGGTTAAAGAAATGCGATTAGCCTTAGTGCCTGTGGTTGCAGGTTATCACGACAGGTTTCTTTTACAGCCTTTCTACAGATTCATGATGAATCAGTCTATAAACCCACTCATAATCGGAGTTATGCCGGTGTTCTATTGTAGATTTTCCCCCATGCCAGTTTTTTTCCGGGGGAGGAATCTGGATCAATCCAGGTCCCCCCCGGAAGAATAGAATCGATCGAGCCACCGACGTTACGATAAAATAAAAAAAAATCGATATTTCCATGGTTGAAGCATGGAAGTAATATATTACTTCCATGGTTGAAGCGATTTAGGAAAGTTGTACTTACGAGATAAGGCACACAGACTATGTTATTCTCCCAAACTTTGTTTGCAGGGGTACAAAAACCCGCCATGGATGACAGCCAGCAGTCCACACTGTGACCAGTGTTTGCTGCTTGATGTTTTGCTGCGGGATCTAGACTAAAGATATCATGCATAATGTTCAAATTTGATCATACAATGTCAAATAAGACCCCTTTCTTTACAAAGAACAAGTAGATCTAGAGTACAAACATAATTTTTGATAAAGACGAATTAATCTATGGGACATATATGCCCCGCACAGGACACCAAAACACAAATGTTTAATGGCCTGTAGGTCAAAACATTCCCTAAGGCATACATTTTCTCATACTTATCAATCCTGTCAAATTCAAAATCATTCCCTAGATGGTTCTGGCAGTAATTTTAGTATGGATGGATTTATCACTTAATGTCCTATCCCGACAAAGTTCAATTCAAAAAGAGAACCGGAGACATAAAGACAACAAGAAAACACGGAACGTAGATGAACCCTCTTGAGAACGTTCGAAGTTACTATCAGCAAGTTTAGAAGCACCTATCGACTGATGTAGAAAAATCTTATATGTCGATTTTAAATCCAACACAACTAATGATTTGGTGATGTGCACACAAAACCGACACAGACACTTGATCGCTGCAATGCAAAAAAATGACACAAGTATAAAAAAGCAATTTATATTTTGAAGTAAGAAGTATCAAAAAATCAATATTTCTACCTACAAGACTAAACTCGAGGCTTTTACAAAAATGTTCATTTCATATCCTTTAAGCCCCAGTCACACTGTCACGTATCGGCTTCTCCGTTTCACTACGTTTTAAAACGTCACGTTTTAATGTAATTTATTGTCAAAGTTTTCGGTCTTTACGTTTAACTAGGTATATGCTACGTTTTACAAGGTTTCCTCACGTTTTACTACGTTTTACTAGGTATGGCAAGGTTTAACATCAGCCGTTTCATTAGTTTCGTCAGGTATTACTAAGATTTGTCACGTTTTACAAGGTATATCTTACGTTTTAGTACGTATTGATGCGGTTTTGCTAGGTATGTACTACGTTTTACTACGTTTTACCACGTGCCACTACGCAGTGAAGAATTATCCGCGAAAACCGCATAATTTTCTCAAAATAAAAAAAATATATATTCACCAGGAAGACGTAGTGATTGGTTGAGGAGAAAGTAAGTTGTGATTTTAGTCATATTTTAGTACATTTATATTATATCTTTGCTCCGAAGACTAATATGATCACTAATGGTATAGTATATAACAATTCTCAGTCCGTTCGTCTGCCTGTGAAATACAATTTTGTCTCAGTTTTCCAACAGCTTTCAAAATATAATAGATATAATATTTTGCATTTACTGTAGTAACAAATGGTGCATAATAATTTTAGGTTCCTAGCTAAACTGGTTTTACACATGTTGAACATGGATGCAAAAATCCTATCACAGCAGTTGTCTAACTATAGGTCGTAGAGGTTTTATATTTCGCCTTCAATCCTATATGGTATAATAGGGTGCATATCTAATTTATACTCCTAGGTCATCTACTTTCTGTTAAAACAATACTTAAGTTTTGAACAGAAGCGGGATATCACTAGTGCGCATTAACTTACAAAATACTTGTTACAAATTGTTTATATTACACAGCTTAAACTTTAACGCAAAGTACTATTTCAGTCTTTTCCTCTTTCCCTTTAAATTAGAGAAAAGCATCGCCTTGTAATTTTATCCCAGTCATTTTGTTCCAAAAATAATTGGTTACAGAAAACTTGACAAATCGCTTCGATGAGTACAAGTGCAAGAGATAGGCCAACTTGTTCGTAGATGCCGAACTAGGATCTCCTACTTTTCCAAATTAATATCTCACCAAAATTAAACGCATTTTTCTTACCCTCTGGTTGTATTGAAACAACAACAGCCTTATCTTCCAGAATATGCGTATGCTAATTCAGCAACATCCCGAAAGGACAAGATATGATAAGTGCTAAATTTGGCCCCCTAATTTACCATTTTTAAAAAATGATTAAACTAAGGTTGAATTATTCTAGATCAGTTCTTAGATAAACAAGGTATAGTAAAATACCATTAATTTTAACGGAATCTTATTTATTACGCCACAGTGACGTCATCAAATTATGTGAAAAAGACATTTTTGTAAAAAAAATGTTAAAACCATGCAAATTTTGAGTAGTTTTTGGTAAATATAACTATGAGCCACACTGAGTACCACAAAGATATTTTTGTGGTTTGTTTCTATATTAAAAATGATTATCTACATAAATTATTGTAGTGGTACTCTGTGTGGCTCATAGTTAAATATGCTGAAAACCACATCAAAATTGAATTTTTTTTTTGCAGTTTTCCATTAAATCACGATTTTAAAGCAACTTTGGGTAACTATTTTAACATCATAATGGATCACTTTCAACAAAATAACGCTGATATAGTAAAGTTAAACTAATTTAAAGTATACATCACATACTTTTAGCTCATTTTAATAATTTCAAAATTGGGGGGCAAAATTGGGCTCTTACCATATCTTGTCCTTTACCATTTTCATAGTTCTTTTTTTTTTCTTTTAATGTGAATTAAATGAAGATTTTTCACAAAACAAGGGTGCAAAAATAGGCGAAATGAAAGAGTAAGCGTAATAAAACGTGATGATACCTACTCAAACGTGATAAAACGTGAAAAAACCTAGCGAAACGTAACATTAAACGTATAAAACGTACAAAAACCTCATAAAACCTCGTGAAACGTAGTAACTACCTAGGAAAACGTAGTAAAACCTGGTGGTGGGCATTCCGCTACGTTTTACTAGGTTTTAGTTACGCTTTCACTAGGGCTTAACACGTTTTAACGACGTTTTACTACGTTCTACTACGTATCTGCTACGTTTATTTTTTTAGCCGCGTTTCGCCACGTTTGTCATGTTTGTGTCGTGCAAACGATACAAACGGGACACACCACGTTTGCGTCCAGGTATCTCTACGTATGTACCCGGTTTCAACTACGTGTCGGTACGTTTCGTTACGTTTATAGCCGTTTCACTACGTTTTAGAAACGTTGTAAAACGGGGTGCCGAAACGTGACAGTGTGACTGGGGCTTTACTTTTAAGTTTAAAACCAGTTTATCGTTTTTAGTTGGGGTTATTATGGAAAGAATTGTGCAAAATTTGATACAAGCATGAAACTTTGCACAACGCTTCTTTTACATGTGTGTATTAAAATTCAGGCCCTGGCCAAAAGAAAAGATCATTTTTTCAAGATGGCCACCCAATTTTTTCAAAACGGCGTCTTTTTATAGTACCTATTATTTTGTTATTATAATATAACTCTACAAAACTTTAATTAATAACTTCGATTTTTTCATTAGGATAATTCTACAACATAGAAGAAAATGAGATGTGGAATAAGTGTACGCGACACAACCTACATTATAAACGTATATTTTAAATATCCACAATGGAAAACAGCCAGCAGCCTTCAATGTGAC
Organism: Arcuatula senhousia; assembly: GCA_963971305.1. NCBI lineage: Eukaryota > Metazoa > Mollusca > Bivalvia > Mytilida > Mytilidae > Arcuatula > Arcuatula senhousia. Next base: position 37,898,471 of record OZ020308.1, read on the forward strand.
CAGCGGTCGCTGCTCGCTGTTTTTCAATTGGCCCCTGGATTGAAAATAAAATACATATGATTCAAGCCCAATCCCAAAGTGCATTGAAAGACCCTCTTCTTGACAAAAAACAATTAACAAAAATTCGACTAAATACAAACATAAGCTTTGATAAAGATTCCTGGCTTAGGACAGGCACATTAAAATGTGGCGGGGTTAAACTAGTTTTTTGGCGCCAACCTTCCCCCTAATGATAATCAATAACAAAGCACAAACTAACACACAGTAAAAATCAAATCGATAGAAGTTCAATTCAACAAGAGAGTATCTGAGACAAAAGGACAACAGGTAATTAACGGAACGTAAAGATACTCTCTTGAGAACACTCGAAGTTACTGACAGCTAGCTAAGAAGCATCCATCGACTGATGTAAAAAAATCAAGTATGTCGATTTTAAATCCGACACAACACGTCAAACACTTGATTTGATGATGCATCATCACACTAAACCGACACACTTGACCGCTGTAATGCTCAAAAATGACATAAGTATAAAAAGGCAATTAACATTTTAAAGTAAGTATCAAATTATCAATATTTTTACCAAAGAAGACTAAATTCAAAGATTTTACTAAAATATCCATTTCATAACCTTTATTTAATAAAGTTTTAAGCCAATTTTGCATTCCCAACGGATTGTTTTTGAATTTATTTGCTCTATAAACAACATTACCGTAGAAATTTGGATGGGATATTCCCTTTACAATCAAAAGTCGTCGTGTGCAGTTAAATTTTCCAATAATGTATAGATATTTATGATAAAACTTAGTAAACATATAGACATGTTAATGGCCCATAATATGGTAGTCTCGAACCCAAACTCATACTACCAAGGTAGTGAGTCTGGGAAAACACCTATTGATTTCTCGTAACCACTAGGTGGCGATCGTTATACCTTTTAACCTTTACCACGTGTGTATATGACGTGTTTAGCATACAAGATTCATTTCAATCTGAAATGAACCAACTTTAAAAACTCAACGTTTCATTGGTCTTCTGTGGTTTTTGACAACTGGTTCTGCAAAATCGAGAATCGGATTGGTCAAACGTGTATGGTTCTGTAATCAAGAATATCCCAATTTTTAACTCCAATAAACATAAACAATTTCCAAAACCAGGTAGACGGCCGTGAGTACAATTTAACGATTAAACGAATTTTTTTATTGTTTACAAAACCAACTTGTGTTAATAAAATTTAAAATATGATGTCTTATTATAAAATAAGAAATGATATGTTATAAGAGAACAACTCACATCAATTCGAGAAGTTATCTCGCTATTGTATTTGCATAAATTCATTGAACCATAGGCACGGAATTCTGAACATACGGTTGAGTGATTTTCGTCAAACACTATGATAAAGCCTGAAAGTACTCCGAACGTACACATAACAAAATAGGTAATGGGACTGTTCCAGACTCTTATCATCTATTGATAAGCGTCTGGGTGATCGAGACTAATAATATGGCGCATAAACGCAACTTCCGGTTTTAAAATGGCACCAAAAATGCTAAAAATTGCAGTTTTTTTCGTTTTTTATTGAGGATTTTTGTACTTTTGCTTATCTTTCGAGGTTTTGTCAGGACTTGGTCATAAAATTTTATGGTGATTGTAAAACAAAATATAATGGCGAATTGCTTTATATCTATTACAGTTACATGTATATCTGCATCGACCTGTGCAATATAACAAATCTTGATCGCTAGCAGTCGCAAACTGTCGTTTTTGCATAGTAGTTATTACTGATAATCATTATAAAACTGAAAAAGTTGAACTTGACAGCAGAAATTACTACACGAAGGTATTTTTTTCATCTGAGCACGTTTACATCGCATTATACAGCACAACATGACAGCTTCTGGTTTCAAAATGACACCAAAATACTAAAAAATGCGATTTTTCATTTTATTTATTTCTACTCATATCTTCTTTAACGTCACTTAATTATCACGCAGCCATGAACACTCAGATGCTATGCAGAATTTTCTTCTTCGTTTGACTGTTGAATGTACGTAGATTAGCAAGGATGAACCAGATCGACCGGCTTCAGACTAGTGCTCCCATTGAGTTGTTTACATTTAAAGTTCCTATTACAGCACGAAGCGACTTAAAGGACAAGTAGATTAGAGAAAACACCTTTCTTTCAAGGAATGACATAAAAAATGTGTTTTGAGAATAATGTATCATATGTCATGTCATTTCTTTCGTAAATATTCCGAAAAAAGTTCCAAGACAATTGACAATCCCTTATCAACTAAAATCCTTTTATTTTCCATAAGTGCATATTGCAGACAATGAAACAATGTCTGTTAAGATATTTTAGCACACGCTAAGAAATACCTGTCCCAACGATCATAATTTCTTACTGATAAATGTTTTTGATTTTGTTGTCTAAAACAATCTGATACTCATTTCATGTTAACCTTGTTTCCATAGCCATGCCTGACTCTCCTGTTGGTACACATATAAACCACACTTTTTTCATGTCTTACTATGCACGAGCTTTTGTACAGAAGAATTGATATGGATGCATTGGCTGGTTTTAAGTGGACCAATTCTGTTTTATTAACGCGTACATCATCATAATATTAAGATAACGGTGTGGGATATTGTCATTTTAAAAATCAAATACCACCAACAGCTCTGTGTAAGCTCATGTGGAAAATGGTTTCGATGTGTTTTAGGTAAAGGCTGAAGTATCGACCTTATAACTCTATCTATTCAAGAAGCTTGACAGAACATTATGTTCAAAATACAGTTCTACACTTCTTACGCTCGTCTAGATAGAAATACAGTCAAACCTGCCTTAGCAGCCACCTCTATTAAGCAATCACCTGTCTTATACAGCCACATATTTTTGTCCCTTTCTATGATGAAATCAACAAAAATGAACCTGAATTAAGTAGTCACCTGTTTTAAGTGGCCACTTTTTTCACGTCCCAAGGGTGACCTCTTAAAACTGGTTTGACTGTATATAAAATAGTAAAAATGTCGTTTTCTTAATAAAGCTGACACTAGAGATGTTCAATGGTGAGACATATAAAACGAATTATTTGGTAGCCATAACCACATTTGAAAGGAAATAAAAAGCTATGCCGCGCGCAACATGTTACAACAGCAACTCCTTGAACCCTGTATGTCATGTATGTAGTTGGAGGTCTATTGTAGACAGTCAATTCCTATTGACACATCCAACCCCATGTGGACTCACATTTTCTTTTGTCTCATACATTATATGATCGACTTTAAATGAAGCATGCGTATTTGACATATCAACGTGAGACAATTTCTTGTACAACTTTCGTTCTTTAATTTGCCCCTCTTTCCTCTTTATTTTCAAAAACTGTAAGAGATATTGCAAAAAAAAATGATTTTGAAAATCGGGCCACAAATAAAAAAAGCTTTTTGGACGTTGTGTAACTTTGACAATGATAACGTTGTATCAGTGCAAAATATATCAAAACATTGACACATATTTTTCTTACAAACGATTTGCAAACACATGATGAAAATACGAAAAGGTTATCCGATGACTTCAAGGGATGAAATTATAATATATTTGGGAATGCTTGTACTGGCAATTGCATTTGTGTCTCCTTGTTCTAGGGAAAAGGGAAAACAACCTTGGCAGGCTTTTGGACGATTCCGACCCATATTTCAGAAATAGGAGTATAGGTGTTTGAATTTAACGGGTTTTTTTTCAACGCACATGAGCTACATCGTACATATTGAGTAACCGGCTTTCCTAGAGAAAACGGCTGAACTCGGCAGGCAACTGCCAAAATCAATTACATACAGGGGTCCAATCCATTTTTGTAAAGTACAAAGCAAGACTTGAACACCTATATTTGCAATGGACTATTGATCGATGGCGTTAGGTTCATACCAGAGCCTGTTACACTGGGGGGCATTAGTGTTTTGAATTAATGACAAAGGCTAGTTAATATTTGCATAATTTAGACATGCATCGATCTTTTTGCCGACTAATACTTGACAATTCTACCTATAATCTTGAAATATGTTACTCTACCACATGATAAGGGTAGCATACATTAATAAGATGACCATGTTCGGGGTCATCTGGTTGTGAAAAGCTTAGTAATTTCCAGAAGACATCGGATTAATTGTTGATAAACATTGCTGAAAATTATTTCTGACTAAATACCGTTGTCTTTACCAATACAAATGTGCCTTTGAACAATGCAACTGCCTTTGACATTCCTGATAACCGTGTGCAGGTCTATGAACATGCAACTGTCATATAATAAAGGATTATTCTGTTATATTTTGATGAAGTATTATGAAAAATATTGACAGTCCTTACCACACTTCAATCGATAAGCAAAATATACGATAATCTAGTGAAAAAAATCGTTATTATTAGCATTTTGGTGCCATTTTCAAACCGGAAGTTGTGTTTATGCGCAATTTTATGGGTCATTATCGAGTCTTAATGTTGGACAAATACTCTAATGAAGAAATCTTAGTTCTTTTGTAAGATCTTGTAGAGTTATATTATGAACTAATATAAATGGTACTATAAAATGACGCCATTTTGAAAAATTGGGTGGCCATCTTGAACAATTGATTTTTTCTTTAAGCCAGGACCTGAATTTCAGTCTACACAAGTAAAGGAAGCGTTGTGCAAAATTTCATGCTTGTATCACAATTTGCACAATTTCCTTGATTTTGTGGGCTAATAAGCCCCACTATTTTCAAAGTTCCATCCTTAAATATTTATATGAATAGTTTCACAAGTTTAAGAGCTGGAAATTAATAGAATTCGTTATTAGATAAAAGCTTTAAATTTTTCATTTTTATGATAAAAAGCGTATAAATCATATTACAGCTACATTTTTCTTGAAAAATCACAGACCGAAAAGCATATATATGAAAAGCTAAAAATATCGGCTAAACATAAAGAGAGAAAAACATGCATGGGGGAAAATGTACAATATGTATACGTTTTGTCATTTCTCCTAGAGGGAAAATGGCAATGATCCAGTTTTTCCCCTAGGGGGGGGGGGGGGAGGTTGATACGAGATTGACCCAGTTTTTCCGGGAGAAAAACTAGCATGGGGGGAAATGGCAATATAACACATGCTATGGTTAATGCTGGAAATCGGTTGACAGTATTATGTTCCTGTTTTCTTTACCAAAAATCGTACACTGAAATTAATTGGACTGCCTGAACGTGCGTAAATCATTGTCGTTAATCATTGCCAGTTGTATGCACATAGTCCTTTAAAAATAAGAATTACAACCAAGTTCTAGACAATACTTTTTCTACGTCTAATAAGACTCATAAGAGGAGTTCTACCAAAAAAAAAAAATTCCAAACACGATACAAAAGTTAAGAGTGTGATGGAACCATAAAACCAAAAATACCGAACTGGAATACAAATCATGACTAAGATCAAACTATGTTTGGGCTAGGAATAACTTTAGGGTTAGGACAATTTTAAACTTTTAATGCATGAATCTTTAAAATCATAAAACGGATAATTTTTAGATTTTATGTGTTCTAAACGTCTTACAAAAAGAAAAATATCAAAGCAGAGTGGCATAAAAACCGGAAATTTGGCAACGCTGTAAATATGCATAGTTCATCGAGTAACCACTCACCAGCAATGTTTAAATAAACAAATTGAAAGATAAGCAAACCATAAGTATTGGGAGTAAAGTACTTTAAACTATAAAACGTTCGAACAGGGAAGCCAAAATCCAGCAATGTCCTACGCTCTTACGATATCGACCCACCATTAAAACTGACTGCATTGTGAATAATTCGGTATATGTCGTTACCAGCGAACACCTACACCATTTGATTTTGTCAATGAATTCATGTAAAGTTCGTGCTTAGGCCGTATACACTAAGTTTTAGTTGGATGCCTACATATCTCAAAAACTAAAAGACTAAGGTAGATGAATATTGCTATGCCCATGTTAATTAATAGTCTAAATCTGAAACCCTCTTGAATTTTAGTCAAAACTAAGTATATATTTACATGAAGCAGCACACTTGAAGTATTGTGGCCTCCGTAATGTTCATCTGATTTGAGCATTTTTAATGTTTCATTCTGTAGTAACAGTTTGTCGATCATTACTATTTGTAACGAAAATGAGGCATATACTTGTATATAAAACCTTATAACAGTATATCAACTCTATATACATATCTTCATTTGCAAAGTTTGAAAAGTCAGCTAGATTTTAAGACAAAGGCTAACTTTCCAAATTTGGAATTTTACCTACATGTTTAATGTTTTTTCCAAAATTTCCAATTAATTTTTACCAAAAGCTTAGATGAATGATCACATGTTTATATATGCGATAACTTGCTTGTATGCAGATTGTTTCCAACTTAAAATAGTATTTTTGTTTAGTAAATCTTAAACCTCAATATACGTACATGCAGGTTGCAATGAAATCTTGTTGCAATACTTTGTCAGGATAAGCTACATGTATTACCTTTCATATTTGTTCCAGTTATTTTTTTATCATTTTGCTCTGGCTGTATAATGTCTTGTAATGACATTTGACATGTTATTGCTACATCCATCCCAACAATTAATCGGACAGATAGATATAACTTTCTAACAATTAATGATTGCGTACAGTGGCAAGTAGTCGGACAGAGATGCAGTGAGCAGTGCTCTTACAAATCTGATTATCATAAACAATCAAAACCATTTTCATCAAATACTTTGACACCAAAAGATTTTTTTATTTGAACAGCTTTAAATGGAGATGCAATGCACTATTTCAATGTAAGTGGTTCACTAATATTTGTTGTTCCTTTCGCCGAAATGAGTTTCCATTGTCAAAAATACCAATGATTAATCCACTTTTTTCGAAAATGTAAATCATCTACATTATATATTGATAAATTGAATAGTGATAGATAACAATGTAAACTAATTGTATGCTTCATTTTTTATTAAAATTTAGTTTCTGCGGAATAAGGGCTAAAATTCATGGCAAAATCATACATTTTAATTAAATCAACTAGGATTTTACCACTGGACAGTGACCAACCTCCGTGATCGCCCACTGTCCGGTAATACACTGTGATTCTTAAATAAAGGACTTGAATACAAATTTTCGTCGCATTTTTTCAAGCAACTACATGCAGCAGGTCTTGATACTTTGCATAAATCTTTATTCTATATAGTACTATAAGGTGTAAAGCGATCTTACTACTTCCTGTTTGACGGATACTTAAGATTATATATAAGACTTAAATACAAATTTCCGTCACACTTTTTCAAGCAACTACATACACCAGGCTGTTGATACTTTGCATGCAGCTTTATCATCCTATAGGTATAAAGCGATTTTACTCTGGAAAAGTAACTACTTCCTGTTTGACGTATACTTAATTAAGATTTTATATATAAAGGACTTGGATACAAATTTCCGTCACACTTTTCAAGCAAGTACATGCAGCAGGGTCTTGATACTTTGCATGCAGTTTATCCTATAGAACAATATGGTGTAAAGAGATTGTATGCCCATAACTCGTCTTCTACCTGTATACCAAACAAACATAGATACGCACTTCTGGGGAAGGCTCCATCTAATTAATTATATTGGAATTGGAAATATCTCCATTTCTTAATTATTGTTCAAGTGTGGCACATAATTATAATAAAGGATATATTTAGGTGGCAACTCATCGCACATTTACTTATTACAAATCAAGAACGTTTGTTTGTTTCAAACCTGTTCTTACCAAAATAATCACATTTTGTGACCTTTTCCTATCGTTTTTGCTGAATGTTTCAACTTGCAAAAGATAATAGATCCTTTACGGTAACAAGAAATCCAATCTAATATCCTTCAGATATTTTAAAGTAAGAAAATGAACCAAATTTTCTTCCAACGCAAATTTTCTCTAAGAAGTACATTTTGAAAATTTAAGGGGAATGATACATTACTTTGGTCGACCATCTTACTTTTCAAAACAAATTTGCATAATGAATGGCAATACCATGACACATTGAAATATCTATTTGAAATAGGGGGTCATGGGTCGATTTTTCAAGTTATTTCACTTTAAAACTGTCGTTTTTGGCGGGAATTTTACATAGAAATAATGGGAAAAGATCAAATATTTTCCAAATTTTGTTATTCTCCATTCATTAAAACAAATTTTTTTCATTACATTTCAACCAAAAACTAACACAAGAAAGTCCAAATCTTTCTCAAAACAACGATATATATTTTGTCATAGGTCATGGACCATCTTTTTCAATCATTTACATCAAAGATAAACAATAGCGTTAAAGTTCAGCGCTATTCAAGTAAAATTGACGTTGTGTTTCAAATCGAAAATAGACGTTTTTCTGTTTCATAGGTAAATTTTATCGATAACGTCGTTTTTAACGTAACGTATCCCCTTAATCACAAACAAACATGCTTATTAGTCACAGGCACTTGTCTCTTTTAATTTGGGGTCACTATCCACGCCTACCCTCTGACATAGGAATGAAGGAAAAGCACAAATTTATTTATTTGCTAGTAAATTAGCAGTAAATTAAACATCTAGGCAAAGCAAAATCATATTAGAATAAAACTGAGCAAATAAAAATTAAAGTTTAATAATTATCTCAGAATAAAATTAACAAAATAAAGAAAAAAATGTTTAAATCAGTAGTATCAAAATTATTTTGGAATGTGGAAGAAATTTTAAATATTAGTGGGACCAATATTTACTAGCAAATAAATAAATTTGTGCTTTTCCTTCATTTTTGTACATTATATTATTATAATAAGGTAAATATTGTGTGGAGCGAAACGTTTTTGACAGAATTTTCATGCCTCTAGTTTTTACTTATCAAATGAAGCAAATTATAGATAATTTTATGCTGTGCTCACATCTAGGCAAAGCAAAGCAAAATTCAGTGACTGCTGAATAATTTAGTATTTTTTGGACTGAACCTGACCCGACATGGACTGGTTTACCATTTTTTGTATAATTGAGCAAAGGAAAAATAGTAAAGTTATAACACATTATTTTAGGAAATCAAGATTAAAATTATTGAAATTATTGGTTTTAGCAAATAATATGTCTAAAGAGGATTTGTTACTGTCTTTCTGAATGCAAATATGTCATAGAGCAAAAAGTTCAGGTAGAATGACCAAATGCCCTTTTACACTTATTTTAAGCTAAAATAGTTCCAAATCAACATCTTATTGATGTATCCTTATTTTTTAGTTCAAATCCATCAAGTTTACAATGAAACATTTGCAAGAAACATTACAAAATCAAGTTTATTCTGACCTTATTGATGCAATATTTTTTGTTTGTCCTACTCAGGAAAAGATAACTCTCTAAAAAGTGCTGAGAAGGACTAAAATAATCAGTCATCCCAGAAATATGAAAATAGTCTATTATCTCAGAATAAAATTAACAAAATAAAGAAAAAAATGTTGAAATCAGTAGTATCAAAATTATTTGAAAAAAATTAATCACTAGAATTTTTTAAAAGAAAATCTTGAACACCTTTCTTATGTACATGTGAATACCTTCAAGTGCCTCCTAACTAATCTACAATGTATCTAGATATAGCCAGACTCCTTGCAGCAGTCATATGAAGCCACGACCTGAAAAATCACATGACAAATTGAATAAGTCATGTGACTAATGTCATGTGAGTATACAAAATTTTAAGATGGACAGTCTAATACAGCTGTGTTTTCTCGTCGTTTTGTTGCCGAATGTGTTAGTAAAAGGTGATACCCCAGCTAACTGTACCTATCAAGACATCAGGGGTGACTGGGTTTTCAACATAGGCGCTGGAGGCAATGACAGAAACGTCAAATGCGACAAATTCAGTAAGTCAAAACAAAGTCAAAGACAGTCATGTGTTTTTGTTTTTGTTTTGTTCTATATAATATCAGTATATGTAATTATACACGAACCACATGAAACAACAAAACGGTGGGATCATTTTATTGATAGAAACTAGCCCCTGTGTCCTGTCATAAATTTACTAAATTAAAAATGTATGAAACTACATATTTACAGATTTATAAAAGTCACTGTCATGACTGTGTGATGTTTCATCTTATCTTCATCCAGTAATTATATTTACAAATACAAACCTAAAATGGATAAATGAGACACGACTACAAAAGTTTTAGGACTTCAATCAATTGGGCCACAGATCTTGTAAGCTAGATCATTTCAGTAGCCGAAGTAAGATTATATTAACAATTTCTTAATAAATTAACATATTTCCATCAACATACATGTATATGTTTTATAAGAAATAGAAAATTAATTTATACTAAATGTATAAAAAAAAGAAAAAAAAGTCATTTATTTGCACATTAAACAATGTTTGTGCATTAATCATGTTCATATGACAAAGCACACATCTAACATGTCTTGCATGTATGGTCACACAAGCAATACCAATAAATAATTTAAAATCATTTATTGCTTATTTTTTGTTTTAGATTTAGAATGTAATGTTAGAACAAATGTTAAATTAATCCCCTGTAAATAGAAACGAGTGCCTAAGAAATAGTACTTTAATTCTTTTACATGATTAGATCTATTTTCTTAATTTTTTCATGAAATTTGCAATATTTCATTTTAGGTTCAGTTTCAACATTAAAGATTACATTGTATTTTCCTGACTTAGCTGTTGACCAATATGGTAATGAGGGATTTTGGACCCTTATATATAATCAGGTAAATTTAAGTCCAAAAGAATAACACAACACTCAGGCAATAAGGTACGTGTTAACACTGGAAGAATCTTTCCACAGGGGAATATCAAGCACTTGGGAGGGCAAATATCATTGAAACAAAAAAATTTGAGTAAGGCCGAAAATGAACACAGTGAGATTGATGAAATGAACATGAAATGATGCAGTGAAAAAAAAAAATTACGTACAGGCTTTCACTATGTAAATTATTAAATTTATTTGCTATATTATCAAATATAGAAGTCAAAAGTTGAAAGCAAAAGCAAAGCAAAGTAAATATAAGGAGCTATGGAAATTTGGATCAGGTAAAGTACGTGTTATAAATCTAAGATGTGACCTATATTACATGTAGTGGGGCCTGGATAGCTGAATGGTCTAAGGCACTGGTTTAAACACCACTAGCTGAACACCTCTCAGGTGCAGCTATGACAATCTCAGATAAAGGGCGTAAAACACCCAACACACACACATATTACATGTAAGTCACATTATTTTTGTCTTATCATTATGGATGTGATGCATGCAGAAGTTCTATTTCACTCGCACTCTTTCTTTTTGTACTTGTATCTGTGAGCATTTAAATTCCAAACTATGTATTATGGGTTACAGATGATAATTAAGCACCATTTGAGATTAGAATATTCATAAGAAATTTTAAGTTCATGCAAAACACATGAACCAGTCAAATATTATTTGTATCAAATATTTGGAGGAAATCTTAGATTGATTTTACTTGCAAGGCCCTTCCTAAATTTGAAAAAAAAATCTTAAACATATATGCTTTAATATGCTTTTAACATGTTTAAAGTATGTGCAGCAATATGTTTTATATTTCTTGTATGTGTATGCAAGAAAAAAAAAGCATGGAAGAAAATATGACAATATTTCATTACTTCATCTTGTTTCATTATTCATGTTATTCAGCTATTATTAAAATATAATTCTTGCTTTTAACCAGGGATTCGAGATTGTCATAGCTGGAAGAAAATATTTTGCTTTCTCCATGTACAAGCAAGATGGAAAAAATGTTACGAGCATGTGTGACCAGACGTTACCTGGCTGGTCACATGATATCTTTGACAGAGACTGGACGTGTATATCTGGAATGAAATCTATGCCTGTCCCACCAAAGACATACCAGTTGCCAGAGACACTTAGGTATAGTGATGCTGTTTTCATGTACAAGTTATTTTTAAACCTCATGCATGTTTACTTCTGATTTTCTATGCTTATGGTCATTTTTGTAAATGAATGAACATTTTTTTGTGACTAATAAACTGATTGTAATATTTTGGTTTAATTCACTTAGCATGCATATTCAAAACTTAATGTTTTTGCAAAAAGTTTAGAAAAGTTAATCGTAGTTTACCTACAGAAATATTTTAATGTGCAGGTGACAAACATCTTCCGTAGAGGGTTACCATTTTATCATAGGCCAATAGAAAAACAATATCCTAGATTTTCATCCCCTGATATTTTTAGCAGCCTGAAAAAAAAAAAAAAAACTATTTTGATTTTTTTGATAAATTATGTTCTTTTTTTGGAAAATTTCCATTTAAGTCATGTTGTAAGTGGCAAAATATCTTAATATAAAAATGGATGAAAAATAAAAGATAGAATTTGCCTGATCTCCACTGGCATATTCAGGTTTGGATAAAAATGTAGGAATTATTTGTGATGGTCTTAGTTGGGGCTTGTTTAGGGGGGGGTACCAATATCCCATATCCCCGTAATTTTTTCATCAAATATCCCATATCCCAAAAAGTGTTTTTCCAGTATCCCATATCCCTGTAAATAAAATGGACTTAAATATCCCATATCCCAGTAAATTTTGCCTCAAATATCCCGTATCCCATGAAAAAATTGTGTGAATATCCCATATCCCAATATACCCTAAACAAGCCTCTTAGTTACTAACAGTATCATATAACCTTTCTTATTGGCTTTCTAGGTTGATTGATAATACTCTATACAAACCAGATCATACTTTTATAAAGAAGATCAACAACCATCAGAAGTCATGGAAGGCCATCCATTATCCAGAGTACGAGACAATGTCTGTAGAAGATATGATTAGACGGGCAGGAGGAAGAAAGTCTAAGATTTTAGGGTAATGAAAGAAGCAAAGATACACAAAACATAAAAAACAAAAAATCAACCAAATAGAAATCAACAACGCGAACTCAAGTCATAATGAGAGTGAGCTCAGGTGCTCTGGAAGAGTAAGCAGTTCCAGCTTGCTATAACACACATTGTAACATACCATTAGCGTTCTTAATAATTGAAGGTAAGATTAACAATACGGCGTTTTAACCAAGGAAACAAAATATTCAGGTCAGTAAACAGACCCCCATACACAGGATTTTGCAAGGGGGTGCAAATTTTATTGGCAAGGTGTCTGAGACCAGGGTCTGAGATAGCATATGTCATACCAAGTGTCAACTTTTCTAGTCAGAGTTGAATTAAACATGGAGCTTGATATACTTGTTGGTTTTCAAAGGGGATGGAACCAATTGATTCTTAGCAATTATTAATGTATTGATTCCCAAGGGTATAATAGTGGCTAGAACTGATTTCTAAACAGTTTCATTTCAAGATTTTTTTAATCTATCAAGCCTAGGACATGAATGAGTGGATAATAATTATTAAAGGTGGTTGAATTTGTTGATGAAAATGGAGTGGACAAAATTTGGACAAGATATGATTTATAAGTGCTAAATTTGGCCCCCTAATTTACCATTTTTTTTAAATGATTGAACTAAGGTTGAATTATTCTAGATCAGTTCTTAGATAAACAAGGTATAGTAAAATAACATTAATTTTAACTAAATCTTGTTTATTACGTCACAGTGACGTCATCAAATTATGTGAAAAAGAAATTTTTGTGAATAAGTGTTAAAATCATGCAAATTTTGAGTAGTTTTTCGTAAATTTTACTATGAGCCACACCGAGTACCACAAAGATATTTTTGTGGTTTGTTGCTATATTGAAAATGATTATCTACATAAATTATTGTAGTGGTACTCTGTGTTGCTCATAGTTAAATTTGCTGAAAACCACATCAAAATCGCAGGTTTTTTGCAGTTTTTCATCAAATCACGATTTTAAAGCCACTTTGGATAACTATTTTAACATCATAATGGATCAATTTAAACAAAATAATGCTGATATAGTAAAGTTAAACTAATTTAAAGTATACATCATATACTTTTAGCTCATTTTAATAATTTCAAAATTTGGGGGCAAAATTGGGCTCTTATCATATCTTGTCCTTTAACAATTGTGAAGGCTGCCATGCATAGCAGCATTTTCTACATTCTGTTTAATGTGAAGTGCTTATAAATGCACCAATTACTGTAGCATTTTATGTATTTATCAATTAGAAGACCCAGCCCAGCCAAACCAACAAGAGAACAGACAAAAGAAGCCATGTCATTACCAGATTCATTTGATTGGAGGAATGTTAAGGGCATGAACTTTGTTTCACCAGTCAGAAATCAGTGTAAGTTCTGTACATTGCTTGGAGAAAAGTTTTGTTTTGTGTCTTTTTCACCAAATCATGTTGATGAAACAATTTTTAACCCCTTGGTGGCTCAAATGAAAGAAATACATCATATATATGAAGATGTGTGTAAAGAAATTTCATTGCACTCTTATATCATTCAGACGAGATAATTTAAAAAACATAGGGTGTCTGATAAAGGTTAATCAAGAAAAGCGCTTCACACGCAATGAATTTTTGCTGTTGTACACTTATCAAAATCATTTCAATATGTGGATGGTTTTTTTCTGGCACATATTCCATATTCCTTCGTTTTTAATAGAAGTTTATAATGTTGCCTGCAATGTGTTGCAGAAGCGACATTTAGGGGTTACTTTGGAACCATCCGTTGTCCTGTGGCGTCACAAAAATTTCCGTCACAGTTTTCCAGGCAACTACATGCCACATGTTTTAAGACGCAGGCGACATATGCCTTCCAAGACTGCCAGTCTAGTTTTGAAACTTGTCTTTACCCAGGGCGATTACAGGAGGAGGGGCCCATCCCATTTTGTCAGAAATGGTTGGACATACATGTATAGGAAATTGTTGAAGCACGGCCAGTGGGCCAATTGGCCTCTACTTAGCCAGTCAGTTGGCCTCCCTTTTTTAAATGACCAGATCTGCCACAGTGACTGTTTAGTTCTTTTGTCTATTATTAGCCGAGTTGCAACGAAGTTGAACTCGGCTATTGTGATGATGATGGCGGGCGGCTGGGCTGGCGGCTGGGCGGGCGGGTGGGCGTCAACAATTGGTTTCCGGACCATAACTCAAAAAGTTGTGAACCGATTTTAATGAAACTTTGGGATATTGTTACATATTATAAGAGGAGGAACCCTATTGATTTTGGGGTAAATCCGTTCAAGGTTAAGGTCACAGCAACAGAAAATCCTTAGAAAATTTCTTGAATAAGTGGTTTCCAGACCATAACTCAAAAAGTTTTCAACTGATTTTAATGAAACTTTGTAATGTTGTTACCAATTATAAGAGGAGAAATCCTAATGATTTTGGGGTAATTTTGTTTAAGGATTAAGGGCAGAACGGCAGAAAAACATGGTTTCAGGACAATTACTCGAAAAGTTCTCAATAAATTTTATTAAAGTTTTGGCATAATGTTGCAAGCTACATTGTATATGGACGGTTGAATTCACAAAATTTTTCATGCGTGATTGGAAGGGGTTTTTAAAAATGAAGACAAGGAGAGTTTTGGTTAATAAAATACGGCAACTCGGCTTTTGCACCCATGTGCATATTGATTTTTTTATCTTTTGTACATTACAAACTGACTCATAATTTAACTTTATACACAATTAATGAATTATAAAATAATTGATTAAAATTCCATAATTAAATTCATCTTTATTCTTATACATTGTAGTGTCCTGTGGTAGTTGCTATGCATTTGGGTCATTAGCTATGAATGAAGCAAGATGGAGAATCATGACCAATGGCACCATGACTCCCGTTTTTTCTACCCAAGATATTGTAGAATGTAGTGAATACTCACAAGGTATATTATATCTGTAGCCTTATTTCAGTGCATTAAAATGTTAAATAGCATCCAGCAGTTTCAGAGCTTTTTGGTATGACATCTCTTAAATTAACATGGAGAGCATGTGTCAATAAAAGGTATTTTGTGAGATATTTCCAAATAGGATCTTTTGCTTTGAAATTTTAGCTTCACATTTCTTATGAAGTATATCACATTTGAACCAGGTGGCATCACATTTTTATACGACCGCAAAAAATTATGCGATCGTATTATGTTATGGCGATGTCGTTGTCGTTGTCGTTGTCGTCGTCTGTAGACATTTGGTTTCCGTGCGATAACTTGAGTAAATATTGACCAATTGTTATGAAATTTTGATACGATGTTTGTTACCACTAAAGGAGGGTTGGTCTTGTATTTTGGGTTTGTGGTCCCTACCATTTTAGAAAAAAGGGCTAAAATGGGCTAAAACGGGTGTATTGACAAAACTGTTGTAAAATGTTTATTATTCATTTGATTTTGAAAATTCTTATTTTTTTATTAAACTCCTCATTAAATTCTGTCAACTAAATGTGTCAATGGTTTTAATATATATTGCACCCTTACATTGCTACAGGGGGTCAAAAAGGGGCCACACCCCAAAAATCGACTTTTTTATTTGTGGTCCGATTTTGAAAATCTTTTTTTCATTGGAATCCTTGTGAAAATCACTGCCTGTGATTTT
The DNA here is from genome assembly GCA_963971305.1 of Arcuatula senhousia. Taxonomy (NCBI): domain Eukaryota; kingdom Metazoa; phylum Mollusca; class Bivalvia; order Mytilida; family Mytilidae; genus Arcuatula; species Arcuatula senhousia. The sequence continues at coordinate 37,914,984 of OZ020308.1, forward strand.
CATTCAGATTTGCAATATATCTAACCATTTTCGAGAAATCAGGGGTCGAAGGGGCAAAAAACGCCATTTTTATTTAAAGTTTGTCCAGGTAAATAAATTTAGCTGTAGTGGACCAGCCAATTGTTATGAAGATTTAATATGATGGTTATATCCACTCAAGGAAGGTTGGTACTGTATTTGGGGTTTGTTGTCCCTACCGTTTATAAAAAAGGGCCAAAAGGGGCTAAAACGGGTGCATGACAAAACTCTTGTAGAATGTTTGAAAACTCTTTTTTGTTGAATTGCTCATTGAATTCTGTCACCTAAATGTGTTCATGGTTTGAAAATATATTGCACCTTTACATTGCAGAGGGGGCCAAAGACATGCAACACATATAATATCAACTTTTTATTTTTGGTCCGATTTTCAAAATCTCTTTTTCATTGAAATCCATGTGAAAATTCCACCCCGTATTTTTCAATCAGATATGCAATCATTTTTACTTTTTTTTTTGAAAAAATAGGGGTTGAAGGGTTGAAAAGAACCAAACATGTCAATTAATATATAAGACTTTTTATTAGATGTTGATGTAAATATATATGTGTCAAATATGCATTTTAAAGTCAACCACAGGGTGCATGTGTCAAAAAGCTTTAAAAGTCCACCATGGGCTGCATGTGACCAAAGCAATAGATGATCCATATTGGGCTTCCAACGTACAGGGTTCAACATGTTGCGGTCGTATCATGCTGCGCTCGGCGTAGCTTTTTTTATTAGGATGCTAAAAGGACATGGTGAGAACACTGTTTTATGGAATAAGAGTTAGTAACAAAACCCACATAAATTAATTGCACTTTAAAATTGACAATGGCTAGCAGCCTTCAATAAAATAAGTGTTCACAGCTCTTTGTTTTGCTATGCACCAGGTCCTAGATTAAAAATTCAATGCATATGATACAAAACATATCAAAGGGCCTAGGTGGTCGACTGGTCTAAGGCGCTGGTTAAAATACCACACTATTGGTCACTTACCAATTACCACTTGTCTACAAAAAATGAAGTGTTCCCACCTGTATGTAATTAGATTTGTCAGTTACCTGTCCCCTCGGGTACTCTGGTTTCCTTCACCAATAAGACTGACCGCCCTACATGGCCAAGGTGTGTTGAAAGGGAGTTAAACATCAACACACACATGCAAAACAAACAATATAAATTAAAAACTATTAAAAAAAAAACCCTATCAAACATAAGCTTTAATTGTAAAAGATTCTTGACTTAGGAATGAAGCAATTTAGTGAGGGAATTCCAAAGAGAAAAGGAATATAAATTTGAAATAACATGTACTGTCTTATAATTAAAAAAAAATAGAATGAAACAAAATTTGCAATAAACCCCAATTAATTAAAAAAAGTTTTTTAAGGCCCAATCTATGAAAGTAGGGGAATATACAATATTCAGGTCTGTCTGTCCGTCATTTCCTTCATTCCTCCTTCAGTCCCAAATGTTGAAAGATTTTGTCTTTTGGACAAATTTGTGTTCAGTTTAAGATTTTATGAAAGTTGATTGAAATATTAGCATGATCATGATGATGAAATTAGTTGCATCTCCATAGCACACTAATGTAGTTCATATTTTTATAACTGACAACTGGTTATAGTGTCCAACGACCTGGATATCCTTTGTGCTTTCACTTAAGTTTACAACACAAAAGTTGGCAGCAATTACAATTTCTTATTTTGTAAAAAGGAAGGAAAATATGTATGCATGACACAAAACTACATGTATGGCAAATATTAAAATAGAGCAATGGAACAGCGGATTTATTGCTGTTCTTCGCGATCATGATAAAGTCATAGAGAGAGGCATTCAATGTGAATGCTAGAATCTCATACATATTTAAACCACCATTTCCAAGTACATTTCTTGCACATCATATCATTATCTATTAAATTCTCTTTATCTGTTCTTTTCCCATAGGATGTGAAGGTGGATTCCCCTATCTTATAGGAGGTAAATATTCAGAAGACTTTGGCTTGGTAGAAGAATCATGCAACCCTTACACAGGGAAAGATGGAACGTGTAAAACTGATAAGACTTGTATGAGACATTATTCAACAAAATATAAATATATTGGAGGATTCTATGGAGCGTAAGTTATTTATCAGTTAGAAGTATGTCATACTTTAATTAATTTTGAAAAAGTAGATCTCTAATAAATCTAAAAACCTAAAGCTTGTAGGTAATTTGATTAAACAGAAAATAACAATTACAGAATAGGCCCATAGCCAGATACTTCTGAAAAGGGGTGTGGTTAACAGATCATGAGAAGGTGTTAGGAATAAAAGAAACTTTAACCAGAGGTGAAAATTATATTGATTTAAAAAATTCCTATGAGTGTCTAACATTTTTTTTTTAAATGGGGACATGATCATACCCTTTGCACTGCACTGGATTTCCATTTCTTACAGCAGGGGTATCACATGTGAGCATAAGCTCACAGATTCACTTGTTTTAGATTTACATACATTGTATGTTAAAAGGTCACCTCTTTTAAATACACTTTGAATACATAGTGCGCAAGAATTTTTTTGCACAGGTACCAATTTCTATGTTTATTTGGGGTCAGGAAAACCATGAAATTTAAATTCCCATAAATAAATAAATCTTGCATTTATTTTTATGATTAATTTGTTATAATTACAACCAATCCTTAAAATTAATGTAATAATTTATCCACAAAAACTGATACATTTGTACCACCAATAGTTAATGTTTTCTTTTTTCAGATGCAATGAAGAACTGATGAAAATCAACCTACACAAGAATGGTCCAATGGCTGTATCTTTTGAAGTTTACGATGACTTTTTCCATTACAAATCAGGGGTATACAAACACACAGGCCTTAAAAACAGTTACAATCCATTTGAAATTACAAACCATGCTGTACTGCTTGTGGGCTATGGCGTTGATAGCATGTCTGGGGAAAAGTTTTGGACCATCAAAAACAGCTGGGGGACGTCCTGGGGAGAAGATGGGTTCTTTAGGATTTTGAGAGGGGCTGATGAATGTGCCATTGAAAGTATTGCCGTCCAGTCATTTCCAATTCTTTGAATTGATAAATTGATGATAATGTGATTAATGTGCTATGTAAATTGTCATTCCAAAACAAAATTCTCATGTTTTTTATTGCCATTTTGTTATTTCTAAAAAGTGCTAAGCATTTTGTATCAAATTATATATATATATAAATGTATTATTTTCATTGAATTTTAATAAAAATGCTCAATTTGATTTGTATCTGTCAAGATATGCCAGGGTATTTAGACTAAATTTTTATTCAAAAATCCTGGATTTATGAGGTAACAAACTTTATTCTTCTGAAAATCCCTCTCCAGTTTGAAGATTATGAATGTTACATTTTTAGCTGAACGCCTTTAAGCCTACTCTTATCAATCACTACAAAGGGGTAGAAGGTAGAAGAGTAATTATAAGGCTTAGGAATTGCTGATTATGATGACCAAAATCTTGAGATTTTCAGCAAAATTTTATACAAATTCTCTTGAAATCAAACATTAGATACTTTGTTATTATTTCTGAAAAAGTTATGCCAAATATTATGGTTTTGGAAGAACTAATATAAACATCTATGGAATTCATAATTAACAAGTATTGTGTTAACATAGTTGGTGTTTATTCATTTACAATAACTGTTTCACACTATTCTAAATCTACTTTTTAGCTCATATGAGCTGACGCCTTATTTTAGCTATTAATTGTAATCACTTGGTGTCTGTCTTCTGTCTGTCAACTTTCTATAAAGACGTTCTTCTCCAAAACAACTGAAGGGAATGCTTTCAAACTTTGTGCACTTGTTCTTTTTGATGTGATCTACCAAATTTGTGCATGCCGACTAACTTTCAATTACATAAATAGTCTTTTATGAGAGGTTTTCAAATTGACATGAATAGATATAAAGAGATGTGGAATAAGTGTACTCAACACAATCAACATTAAAGAAACGGAAATTCAAAAATCACAATGGAAAGCAGCCATCATCAGTCTTCAACATGACCAGAGGTCACTGGTTACTGTCTTGCATTGGCCCAAGACTAAAAATACTTTGGTTTGAAGCTACATGAGTATCAGCATCCGTACAGATCACTTTCAAGAGCGTCTCATTATGTAAGCTTCTAAAGTCATGATCGACGGACTGAGAATTTATACTGATTTGTCCAATGTTAAAGCTTTTCTTTCCTCTGTATTATGGACCAAAGTGTATTGTCTGTATCTTTCATTGATGTTTTTTTGTTTCATACATCCGTGATTGTTAGATGGTTGAATTTTGATTTCCCCAAGCTTAGCACGCTTTAGCATTAGTACTTTAAATATGTGTTTGAGAACACACCAAAGCTATATCATATTTGTAAATTTCAAAGTTGGTAAATCTATAAAGTTCCTCCTACCCCATACACAGGATGATCTTAGTATTTGGGTTCCAGTTCAGTATATTTGTTCGCGAGCCCAACTGAGTTGGGGAGGGGATATAGCGTTTTGTTCGTTGGTTCTTAAGTACGATCTTAATGGTTTTTGTTTTGTCAATAACTATTGAACAAAACTTCATGGAAGGATGATATTTGGTCAGTAGGTACATCTTTGATGGAAGTCAGCATCAGTATCAAAATGAGTCACATTGACCTACATTTTCCGCATGAATGACACAGGTTAAATTTAAGGTCCATGTATCAGCAACTGCAAGTGAAAGAGAGATTATATTGGCCCAGAAGTTACATCTTATATCTTACCCAGTATCCATACAAAAATATTGTTAGCTTTATCTTCATTTTCCGCGTGAATGACTCGGGTTTTAAGTTTTGCTTAAGGTCCATATCTCAACAACTGCGAATGATAGTGAAAGATGTTGGATCAGTGGGTACATCTTGGAAAGTAACCAGCATCCTTACCAAAATGAAGTTACCTTGACCTACATTTTGCGCATAAAAGACGGGTTAGAATTTTAGTGAATGTCCACATCTCAGCAACTGCAAGTGATAGAGATGATTTTTGAGTCATTTGGTACATCTTGGATAGTAACCAGCATCCGTAATAAAATAAAGTCACCTTGACCTACTTTTTTCAGATGAATGACGCAGGTTAAAGTTTTGGTTAAGTTCCACATTACAAAAGATTATATTGGGTCAGTAGGTACATCTTGGAAAGTAATAAGCAGTTATACCAAAATAAGGTCAACTTGACCTACATTTTCTTCACTAATGACTCGGGTTAATATTTTGGTTAAAGGTGCATATCGCGGCACTCCAATTGATGAAGGAATGATATTCTGAAACTGGGTAAATATTGGAAAGTAATTTTAACATCTGTTCAAGATTTAGGTCCATTTGACATTTTACTGTTACGGGCGAGGGGGTTAGCTGTCGTGTGCGACTGCTTCATTTCTTTATTACAGGTTGCAAACTTCTTTGTAAGACTTTTGTGGAAAATGAATAACTTAAAAGGTATTATAGGCATCTTGGAATCTGATATTCAGTATGCAGACACTGGTTGTGGAATACTAAAGACCTAGATAGACTGTGGATGAGTTTCAAAGTGGTGCCGACAGGCGAGACAAACTCTTAATGACCACACTTGTTTATTACACCACCATTGAAATTCAGTATTCATTTGTATAGGACCGCCCGAATTACAGATAATTTGAAGGACTGGTCATACATGCGAAATTGTCAGGTATCTTTAACTACAATGAACATTGTGTCCAGCTGCGTCAAGCGACACAAACATCTAGCTGCTACCAGTTTATTGAAGCAACATTACTAAATAGCACAGGAGTAAGATATTTTGTCAATTGCTTTATCCTATAAAACCATATAGTATAGCAATACTATGTATGCATCTATGATATCTTCTGCGATTTGGAAATATAAAGGTGTTTACATAAATTGAACATACATGCTAAATATCTGTCATATATATAGTTTCTTATCAGCTTGTGACACAGATGTTTGATTTTTGCATAAAATACCATATTGTGTGAAGCAATTTTGTGCTCCTAGATCACCGAATGCTTAGTTTTGATCATGCAAGGCATAATTTTGCTTAGGCTTGACTCCACATATTTCATACTTGCATATTGTTATTTATATCGTTTGAAAGTGATTTACACTTAATAAACATGTAACTACCTGTTTCAAAAGTTAAGGCAGCCGCTATAAAATTAATCTTTTATCAAAATGCATCTGATTATAATTCCACAACTCAAATTTGTGTTAAATTTTAACAAATAAATTTGTTTAAAATAATGCAATTTGATTGGACAATTTGTTTTCATATCCCAATGGAAAAAAACATGGGGGAAATGCCCATTTGTTTAAAGGAAGTGCCACCATTTAAAAGTTCTTTAAATTTATAACATTTCATGGTATTTTAATCGTTTTGAAAAATTATTCATAAGGAATGACTGATATATTTTTTTGTTTCATTTGGGATATGGGAAAAAAATTGCATTTTTGTCATACCCCAATGAAGAAAACAATAATGACATTCATTACTTGAATGGGTTCAACAGTTAACTAATTCAATAAAATATCTGTGGCGGATCCAGAAATTTTCAAACAAGAGGGTGCACAATAAAAAAAAACGTCTGGAACTTCGTGTTTCACAAAATCTTTATGATTCATATTTGCATAATTTCTTAAAATGATCTGAATGATTTTCAAAGTTTTATGTAGCAATACATGGACTTTGTGTTTGACTACAAGAAGGTACCCATTTCTTATCTGCAACTACTTCTAAACCCCTTCAATATTTGTAGCATACTTTTTAAAATTAATTGATATTTATTTGCTCACGTTTTTTCTAGTTTAAAATTATTTCGAAAAAAATATATGGCAGAGATATTTCCCAACACAGTTCTATTTATTATCCACATGTAAGCTCAAACGTCATGGCGAACTCTCCTTAATACTGATATGCCATGGCACAAACTTGACAATATATGAATAATCTGGGGTGACGGTTATGTTTACGGATTATACTCGTGCCTCTCTGAAGCGGTGATATACTTTTTACCTACGTTCGCCAACTTATAAAAAATAAGGCCTATATCGTTAATTGTGATGTAATAATGACGTCACATTTAGCGGTCTTATTTGACATTTAATAGAAAATATCTTCAATTTTAAATGGTTTCAGTGCATATTTTCCTTTAGAAAACATTGGGCTCATAAAAACAACAACTTCAAACTTTCAGAAATGATGGATTTCATCATTTTACATATTTGATTCAAGTATTAATTTGTTGTTTAGATGCGCCCACCTTTTAAAGACCAAAATGTGTGTGAAAATCAGCAAAAACCAATGAAATAAGGACATTTTCTGTAACTTATAGCTGTTTAAGTTATTGAATTTGCAAAACAACTAAATTGATATTACAAAAGCTTATCATTTTCTTTGAGCCTTATATTTGATCAATGTTTCAGTAACTTTAGTTATGCTCAGTTCTAATTTCATGGTAAATTTTGGGCCAAAAATGTGAATTATTGCCACTGACTGCACGAAGAAGTTTGAGGTGTTTGTTATGAAATGAAAGGTTCTGAAAGGTAATTTTAGCAAATGTACATTCTTAAATAATTTTAATGTTCCCTGCAATATTTATTTCTAATATTTAAGCAATTTATAGATGATTTTATCGTTTACGTACCTGGTGTACTCCCATCTAGGTCAAATATCGACTCTCTCTACGTTAAAAGCGAATATCCCCTACGTTTTAGCGACTCTCCTGTTGTAACGCTAATACCAGGTGATTTAGATAATTATGCTGGTTCTGACAGAAAAGACGGATGTGACTATGTAACCGAAATTGTTACATGTATTGTGTTTGCTGTGTTATGATAATTTATATTAATAACAGCCTACATTTCGTCATGTCAATCTTATAGTGTTATATCTCCAGTTTAAAAAAAAAAAATGAGATAATAATTTTTTTTACTTCCTTGTACCCTCATACAGATATACCAGTGATAAAAATTGATATATTTTAAGTTTTGACAGTTTTCTTCAGATCTGAACTAGACTGTTCTATCTCCATATGTTCCATTGGATTAACATTGGGTTTATTTATAGCCCAAAACCGAAAGTTTAAGAAAGTTTCAATATTAGACTGATGTATATCCAAATGTTTGACTTATTATTTGGTCTTTCAAAGTTTTTTTGCCAGATATCTTTGAAATTCTAGGCTTATTTGTTTCTATCTTTTAAAATCATTCTATTTTCAGCACATTTTGGTGTGTCATAATACGAATATTAAAGATATTATATATTTATGGTCTATCTCCATTGACAATATTAACAAGATTTTGAAAAAATCCACTTTGTTTCTTAACAATGTTCTATCTCCAAAAAAAGGGGGGTCTAATTCTATGTAATTTTGGTTGTCTGTTAAAAACAAATTGTTGTTTTCAACAAGTTTAAGAACTATACATTCAATAAATTCAAAACTACTTATTTCTGAGACAATTTACCAAAGATTTTGGACTACCAACTTTAAACCCAATTTACCAACAATTTAAAAATATTGACATACATCACTATAAGATTGACATGACGATTTGTATTTCTCCCATTCCTGGTAAATAAGAAAAAAAAATTGTTTTACTATTTAAACAAGACAATTTTGTTACACCTTACCGACCGCGGGGTAATACATACATGTACATCAAAGGCAGTCCGGATTATTCATTTACATTATAAATAAACTTTTTTATATTTTATGTATGAAACTTTGGCCGACGAACTATGAATCAACTAGACGTGGCTTAAACAGCTTGATGAAAATAGTGCGTATTCGATTTTCCAAACGACATAAGACTTTTGACAACAGGAACTACAAAAAATGTAACGTTCACAGGACTCTTCATTTTTACGGATGAACGTCTGAAGCAAAATTTGTTGATTATATTTAAGGGAAAAAACTGATCGCGTGAATGTAGCTTAGTTTTCATACAATTTTGGTCATTCATTTCCATTTTATCATAAACAGATTCTGTCATCTGAATGTATCAATACCTTCGATGTATGCTGCACTGTTGCAAGGCAATAGTGGGTTAAAGTGAGGTTGTTTCCAAATATCAAGTTTTAAAATTGTTATCCGATTTCAACAACCTTTCTTATTACAATTCTTATAAAAATCCATTCCTGTATTTTTCAATCAGATTTGTTATATCTCTTTCGGTTTTCAAGGAATTTTGGTCAAAAGGGAACCAAAACCATAAAAACGTCAAATGATATAACATATATGAATACACGTAATAATAATGCATAAATATGTTTTGTCAAAATTGGATCTGTAGTCAGGAACTAACCAAAAAAATTGAATGTTGAATGTTGAACGTTGAATATTGAACCAACTTGACGCTGGTCTAAAGTCCACACCGCAAATGCATGTGTTAATAAGCCTTGCAAGTCCAACATGGACTACGAGTATCTAAATCAGTTGACTTTCTTTATACTCTCCGATATACAGGGTTCAACTTGTTGCGGTCGTATTATGCTGTGCTCTGCGTAGTTTTTATACCCGGCCACACCAAGTGGCGGGTTATTATTCGTTTAGTGTCTGTCCGTCCGTCCGTTCGCCGAAGGTTTCCAGATGATAACTTGAAGACGCGTCAAGGGATTTGAATGATATTTTGCACTGCTTTTGATTACAATACAAGAGAGATTGAGTTCAATTTTCAGTATGTTACTAAAACAATATCCGAATTACATGTAGAAAATAATGAAAAGTGGAATAAGTGTACGCGACACAGAAACATTTAGAAAGAAAAAACACAAGGGACGACCGCTACCAGCCTTCAACGAGGTCAGTAAGCGCTGCTCGCGGTTCTGCAATTGGCCCATGGTCTATATATCACTAGTAAAGCCATTTGGGTTTTGATTGGCCATTTTGGCATTAACCCGATTTGAAAAAGATTTAAAAATATTGAATTGAATTGATTTAGATTGCCCTCTCTATTTCAATTCATTTCAATCTAAATCAAACTCTTTGTGATCTAAATCAATGCATTTTGGGACATGCGCCTTGCAGTCAATCAATCTAAATCAATCTCACTGACAGCCCCGTCAAACTACTATGGTTAAACCCGGTCAATCTATTTCAAACCTCGTTAATCCAAAACCCTAGCAGTCAATCAATCCAAATCAATCCATAGGCAATACCATTTAAACTAACAGAAACACGATAATTTGAAATCATAATAAATTTTAGATTTCCGGAAGTATTTCATATTTACACAAATTAAAGTCATTATATCTTATTTATTTTTTTTAATTATATATTGCGTTCTTATTTTTATTTATTTATCATTATGAATATTTCAATCTTAGTTTTAATCATTTATTCTAAAATTACCCAACTGACATGACTAAAATGTGTCTATATAGCTATGTTTGTAATGTCGGCCTGATAATAATTCTTTATGAAGAACATGTAAACGATATCGTGCATGGTAATATAAATCCTGTAAATCATTGTATCCCCCCCGACCAGCTTTAACTTACTATTGAACGCATGTGGTTGTTATTATTGATTTTATATTTTAAAAAAAATTATATTTTCCTCAAGTGATAAAAAATAAATTAGCAATTTACATGTGTAGTACGCAATTTTCCTTGTATATTTAAAAAAAGTTATAGTCTTCACTAAGTAGTCAATGTATATCCGTTTGACTCCATAACTCCATAGATTTTAATTCCAGTGTTGTCCTTGTCCGGCCGGTGACTACAGATGCGATATATTATTTTGAAGAAGTGTTCGGCAGCCGGTAGCAACCTTAAATAATTATATATGGCCAATTGTGTTTTTTATTTCAACTATTTAGTTGAGTTTGGCTGTTGTTCATCGTTATAATTAATTCAGAAATTGGTATCGTGTTTACTTGCTCATTCAGTTATAATATGATACATATATCTAGTTTCAACCGCTCGTTTTCGCTTGAGAATTTATTGTCATTCTTTTGTTTGGTTAGAACAACACCACTGTTTTATTTCTCTTTACCATCAATCTTTTCTAAGTACCGAAGAAAACCGTTTTCGTTATGTACAGTGCATAGCATTGTCTTTGTTATGAGTTGTGCCAAATATTGCGTATGATAAAATAATGGGTTTTTTTCGTGTACAAAATTTCAAATTTAGTGTTAAAAACATAATGCATTAAATTTTAGATAAAACAAACCCTTACCAAGTATCAATTTTAAACAAATAATATATTTTTATACACGAATTTATTGTTTAGTGTCGAAAAATATTTTATTTCTTTTTAAAGATAAAATAGACAGTCATGACAGTAACGTAGTCTTGTTCTATATGCTCTTATTAAAATTTAGTAATATGCATATAATATCATTAATACAAATGTAAAGAAACTAAGCTTTGGCATCTACTGAGGGTATCTAGTAAGCACAAGATTCAAAGAATTATCTAGTTCTAGTGTGTGAAAAAAAAATACATAAAGAAAATAAAGAACACTTTAAGCCTTCATCACTAACACTTTAGCTCGATCGCCAAGAGATATGTTATTTACTGTTGAAAGTAGCAATAAAAGTTTTGCATTCGGTGAAATGAAGCAAAATATATGTTTTTTTTTTAAAGAGAGGTGTTCCGTCTATAGACCAATTGCGAGTTCATCCATTCCGGAACATTCCGGAAATTAGAATGTCCAAATGTCAAAGGTCAGCTTAGGCTGGTACCCCGCTGTTATCTGAACAGTAGGTAGCCGGTTGCCAGCTTAAGGTCAACTGAGGTAAGATCTGACATCAGAACATGAGAAGCAATGGAAGCAACATTTTTACCGATTTATTTCAAGAAAATAATGACAGAAAATTGAATAAAAAGTCGTATTGGTCAATTGTTAATGGTTAAAGAAATATAAAAACATACATTTCCTAGGGGTTGGAGACAATGGACAGTTTTCCCTATTTCATTGATCAGAGAGTAGGTACAGGTTTTCCAGTAAAATCAGGGTAAAATGGTGGCTATTTTGGAACTTGCAATCCGGGTATAGTGTTATGAGGAAGAAAAGTGTGTCCATTTCAGACGAAACTTTCTAAAAACTTTACCAACTTTCACGACGACGACCTCCACTCACTTCTGGATCCTTCATTAAGACATATCTTTACCCATGTGAAAACGTTTCCGTACAGAATCGTATTACACTTTTTATATTAGATTTGTATTGTCCGTCAACGATAGTTGCGGGGCATATAGGTAGTTCTTTGGTATGTCCATCCGTTCCTGTGCCAGTTGGGTCGTGCTGATTACTTGTAGCCGCTACTTAACTTGTCTTAGAGTTTCAATATATTTTGCACACGTATAACCATGCAAAAGTACAATATATACATTATCTGAAGTAAGTTTTCTAGAGATAAACAATATTAACCAAGTTTGCGTAAATTCCGTCAGAAAAAAATAATGCAAGGTTGTGTAGTGTTTTCGATTTTGTGATTTATATTAACGTCACAGCAGTTCTATTTATTTAATTTTGGAATGTATGTTAAACTTTCGAAAATTCTGGATCCGCACCTGCAGTTTATTGTTTTATTATAAGGTTAGTGCACACATGTATTAGATAAAATGCATTAAAAGAAGCCCACATATTGCACATGGAATGTATCTTATGTTTAACTGCTATTGTGTGAATAAATATTATTGACAGCAAAGACAATATTTATAAATTTCAATGTTGGATTAAAAAAAATGTGTCTTTTGAAATCCCCAACCACAAAAAAGGACTAGCTGGACCTAAACTGTATCACATTGTAGTGAGAAAAAACAGAGTGATGTCACCTTATATTACGGCCTGAAAAAGATGGAAATAATTATTCTGGTCTCTACCTCAAAGAGTTAAAAAATAATCTGTTCCTAGATTATTAAGTGTGATGTGTAGAAAATAATATTCTTACCGCACAGCGGCGGAAAATAATTTTCTTTATTTTGAAAATAAGTAATCTAAACTGCCAGCCCCCCTCTTCCTTCAAATGGCGGTCCACTTAAACATTTCTTGTTTTCTTCGCTTTGAAACCATAAAGTATAGCTCTCTGAACTCTGATATCATATGGTTTATGGTTATAACCGTTAGTGGATCTGATTCGGTATTTAAACAGACCTCGGCGTCACAAAACTTACTTAAATAAAACTCAATGTATTTACCACGAGAGGCATGCAAGAATAATCTCAGACTTAAGAATATTTCTTTTTGTTTTGTAGTGCCGGGGCCAGGTGATATAACTAAAAAGTTTTAGTACCTTCATATGAGCAACTTTCATAAATAATAAGAGTGTCTAAAAAATGGCATTATAATGACGGACATCAAACTCAAACCGTAGAATCAGAAATAATTTTATATTGGAGGTCTTTTAAAATTTTCAGTAATGAACCATAGAAAACTTGGAACAAATAATAAATTGTAATGACACAAAAACTACTTTTTGGAGAAATTTGGACTCCGAGCTATCTAAGCCTTCTTCGAAACTGTAGCGACCGGTATATAAAGGGTTATTACGGACGGAATGGGTGACAGACGGAAGGATTGACTTAAAGCAACAAGCCGTATTTAAATCGAATTTGACATATTTTCGATCGATTTTAGACGTGTTCAGAACAGATCAAATGTGCTGCTCCCCTTCCCCAATTTTAAAGGGGGTTAAGATTCCTCAAAGTCATTCACATTCAAATGTTCACAAAAATCACTGACGAAAATATAAATTTTCGTTATTTATAAATATTTATATTAATAGCTACTTCTTAGCCTTATTTATTATCAAAATCAACGCTACATATATTGTGTTTGTACCGATTAAACTTTGTGACTTTTGTCTTACCTTTTTTCACGCATCATAGAAAATAGAGATAATTAAGTGTATTTTAAAATGATTTGACCACACGCTGTCAGAGGAACACCAAAAATGATACAGTTGTGATTTATATTTAAAAACATGTATACGCGTGGATTATTTATTATTCATATAAAAATGTAAGTTACTATTTTAGATAAAGAGAGAAAATTAAGAATTTGGAGACATATGTATAGAAAGTAAAAAAGGTCAAAATTGCTGTTTCTTACTTTCAAATTGTGCATTTAATATTCTTATTTCGTATTTCTTATATAATGTGTATCGGCCTAAAAATATAATGAAAATTCAAATGCTAACACAGAATTTCAATTTTCTAAACTTACGAAGGCTTGGATTTTTAACGGGGTAAAGATCTAAACAATATAAATTCAGGAACTAACTAACATAGCTAACCATTCGTATTTTCTATATCTAACAAAATTTTACTTTTTGCATCACAAATCCTTCAATTCGTCTTTCTGACTTTTATCATTTTCATTTTAAAGAAGAAACAGAACGAAAATAAGATGATTATCATGATATTAAGATGTGGAATATAAATATGGAATAAGAACGTTCAGGTATATAAAATTTAAAATTGGGAAGTAAGAAACGAGGAATTAAGACCATTTCAGCATTCATAATTCAACACCTTTATGTATCATTGCTGCAAACATTAGGCAGACAAACAAAACAGTTTGGTGTTATATATTATATTTTATTTATTTTATTTTATTTCATTTTCGATGTGTGAAGATAATTAAGTGTTGTTTTGTTTCTAAAGTCTTATTGTGTATTTAAAAATTTCATGTTGTGAATTAATTCGCTAATTCGTTAATCCCCGCTGTGAGACGCACGAGGCAGGATGTTATTTAAATGACATGTATATTACATGTACTAAATACCTGACCCGGTAGCAGACGAACTAATTAGCAGTTACCTGTAAAATCTGCACATACGGAATTTAAATGTAAGATGAACAAATTACCGAAAAAAATAAGAAACGAAATATTAAATTTGTTTTGGAATTTACAACATTTTTATTGTATTTTTGAAACACTGGTGCTGCGAGTTGAGATTTTTTATTTTCCCCTCTCCGACATCAACACGTTTTCCGTGTATTTTTCAAAATTGAAAATTGTCAATTTTAAATACTTTTTCGATCTACAGTCTTTTCGGACTTACGACAGTCGATTGCCACGTCGGTACACGTTTGCTTTGCTTCATTCATATTTTACTTGTTTATTTCCAGATTTAAGGATAAAAGTGAAAAAAAAGCTTAAAAAAAGACTTTCACACTCTTACAAAGTAAAAACAAAATTATAAAAAGACTTTCGATTTACAAAATTGTTAAAGTTGATTTTTCACTTTCTTGTTTTGCTAAATTGGGAAATTTTAAATTCGAATTTCAACATATATTTTAGAGGCTGAACATAGACAGGCAAAGCAGAAAAAAATAAAAACAGAAAATTAATGTCAAACCCTAAAAATATGGAAAAAAAGTTTCCTTCAAGAAAATAATTGGAATTGGAACCAATAAGAAATATTTATTGATAGTTGTCTAAAACTCATAAAACGTAAATTTAGCTACTAACAATTAAACTTTAAAGGAAATCTAAAATATGTTTTTACCAACAAGGGATTTCTTTTCTTCTTTTTTTTTTGAATTATAGATAAATTTATTATGATTATGAATGGAATTCGAAAGTTTCTTTTTTAAAGGAAGGATATTCGTTTGTAACGCCACTTTGACGCCCCTTTTCACCACAACTTATTATGCGCCAGTTTATCATTTGCACCATGCTTTTAAGAGCTAATTTAAAAATGTTTCTCACTGTGCTTTTGTAGCCTTTCTTATAGTGTCAATTTATTTTATTTACTAGTAGTAAGAATTCATCTTGAAGGAGTGGATTCCTCACAAAATACTTTTTCAAACTATACAATACTCTTGATATTTATATGTAAATGCTCAACTAAATTTGCGCAAATAAGCTCCGAAAACGGACGCTATGGAGCCTAAAAGAATTGTTATTCTCAATATAGCAAGGTGAGAAAATTAGTATGCCCGGAAAAAGTTATTGAAACCAATTATGGAAATTTCACATATAGAAAAAAGGTAAGAAGAAGAAATCACAAACATTAAACTTAAGTTAAGAGTTTAATAGTAAAATCAACTAAATATATATGGTGCCGTGGATGTTTTGTTATTTTGTAACAGAAAATTATATTTAAAAAAAAGGCTAGACTTAACTAAACACAAATGAGAACTGCAGCGGAAGTTAAGCATGTCAGTTAACTATATGTTTAAAAGCTTATCCTCGTAGCATTGAGATGAAATATTGTGCACCATCAATATTGCCGAGAAAACTGTGATGAGTATTTTTGTTACGGACAGACAGACAAACATACGGTGTCTTTGATTTAAAGCATATGAAGAATAGTTGGTACCCCCGACGAGCGTTTTAAATGGAACCGACTTGCGTGTTGCTCGGAGTGACCTCTTCCCATGCTAAATTATAAAATTTATAAACCGAAGTTTGTGCTCATGAGTCACTGAAATTCTGTGAATGAAGATAAGGGGTCATTTTCAATTTTTTTGTCCCTGTATAAAATAAAGAAATAAATCCGCTCTAAAAAAATAGAAAATGCATGAATAGAGTCAAATTTACAGAAAAAAAATAATTGGCCGTTAGCCTTAATTTGTTATACTTTCGTTTTTTTTTTTTCAAATATATTTTTTAATTTAAATTTATAGAACTACTATTTAGTAAGAAACCAAAGAGGTGGACTATATTCATTAGAGAAAGTTATATATGTAAAGGAGTTTAAAAATACTTTTTTTTTTTAATAAAACCTTTTTTTCATCTGAAAAAAAACTAAAACTGTCTCAGCTTAAAAATGGTCTAATCTGTAATCGTAGTTGTTTATTTGTTGTTTATTCGATGCTATTTGAATTTCCATGCATGACTTGTCGATCCCGATCCCAGCAGGATGTACCGGCGGCATATCAAAGGATGTTAATTAAAATCTCTATAATTCTAAAGCAGATTGAAATATTTTTACAAAAAAATTCAAAATATATTAGTTCTAACGTTCTGAAACCATTTACATAGTTTTCAATGCCATAAAACAAAAGCATCATGTCCTTGGTGCACATTTTGGGTCCTTAGTGCACTAAGAAGTCCTGTGTGGTGTTTAGACGTACCCGACCCGAATAACACAATCGATATTTTTTCTTCCTATAGGGTCGCTACTATTCCGCTGAAGTATACAAAGAAAAGAGCTTGAATTATTCGAGCTTAGATGGACCCGTTTCCTTCTGTGTTGTCTTTGGTACATGTATGTTTGCATCCCATTTTAAAACGGCAACACTTAACTTTTCGATGCTTGAACATGAATGTAACTTAAAAATATAGTAGATCTTCGAAGTTAATTACACTATACAAGGACAAGAACCGACAGACATGACAAATTAAGAAAAAAACCTTCTGATTTTCTTTCATTATAATAAACTAATACGTAAATTGGGAAACTAATTTTAAAACAGGTTCAAATTGGTGTAATTTATTATATAGCAAGACTTTTGAACGAAACCGGTTAAGTTAATAACAATTTAAAACTGGACCAAAGCACCAGAGCAAGCATGTCTTTTGAATATATAGCTTTTATAAAACTTGAAAAAAAATATAGCCGACAAATGCGTGGCATTCAGTTTTAATGTCTTATTGAAAATGACTGTAAGTCCTCTGTTTTAATTATATTAAGAAAGATCAAGATAATGAAAGAAAGTTCATTGAAATAAATGTCGGAAGCCTCACATAAATATAGATTTTAATATGATGACAAACAATATTATCGTATTTTCGTTTCAGCAAACATTCTTGAATTTTATATAAAGTTTCTATCGTGTTTTAAAGATGAGAACCGTATCATTTAATGATGCTTAAAATATAAAAGACCAACAGAAAACTGTATTCAAAAGTTATAAAAGTAATATATTTTTTTGAAAATTTATTTCCCTGTGACACATGTAACACGAACACTATGGTCGTAAGGCGTTTCCGAACATAATAAAAATTCTTGGGAGTATATATGTTGTCTAAAAAGTTACGCACTCTTTAATGGCCTAAAAAGTGACACCCCTTTTTCGAAAACTTATTTCACAAATAAACTATACCCGTCTGAATTTATTAGTGCGAGTGCTTTCCATTGTAAGTGCGAATATGCACGAGTATCTTAGACTTGTTGCCATGTGACCCAAAATAACTCTTTGTGTTTTTTAACTTATCACATATAGAAAAAGACGGAAAAATTTTCCAAAGCAACTTTATACATCGAGGTTATACAGAATGTGATGGAAAATCTTAATCCAAAAAGAAACACAAATGTTAAAAACACTTATTGATTTCAGATACCAATGGCTAGTGCGATCGCAATATAGTTATCTTATATATATATATATTAGCTCGCCCAAGCAACGATCATTTGAGCTATTGCCGGCATTACTTGGAGTTTGTGAGCTTCCGTCCGTCCGTTCAACTTTTCAAAAATCTCCGCTGAAACCGTTATGCAAAGCTTTTGTGATCTGTAACTTAAAATGTTTAGAAAATACAGCTTTCATATCTTGCTCAGTGGTTATATGTCAATTTCGATACGTTTAATTTAAAAACAACAACCAAAAAATCAGCAAATCTGTTCTTTTTCGTCCACCTGAAAAGGTTTTCTTTTTTATGTGTTTTTCTCTCTAATCGTATAGGGGAGCAACTCATCTAGATCTGTCCGTTCGTATATCTGTCCACATATACATGTATCTCAAAATCGCAAATCCATCTAAGCCGCCCGGTGGATTTTAGTGAAACTTGATATGGAGATAGGCACCAAGAAATTGTAATTCGATCGGGTATCATTTTGGGTAGATAACATCAATGACTTTTCAATATAGAGTTGATAACAAATTATCAGTAAACTTTTGTTATTTCTTTTACAGTATACCTGTTGTTCCATGTAAACTGAAAATATATCCCTCGACATTTTTTTCTAAAATAAACGTTCTATTTTCTTGATCTTTTGTCATTTATATTCTATAAATGTCCTTCAAAACCTGTGAAAACCCGTTTCTTTTTAGTCTATCTCCGCCCTCACAAAATGTCATAATCATATATGCTATAAACCGTTTCTCTCTATTCTTGCTTATTACAAAAATATTGTTGACTAGATCTTGGTAAGCCATTTTTTCTCCTTTTGCTCAATATTTCATATTAAGTTTTAAGGGAAAAAAAACTTTTTAAAACCATAATATTCGGATATTTATTTTTAAAGTGAGTGAGTGAGTTGGTGTTTTACGCCCGTGCAACGCTATATAGGTTATTTACAGGCGATGAACATGAAAAGGATGATAAAATGAACATGAAATGATGATGATAAATGAAATATGGGGAAGGGGGGACACAAAGGACCGGTAAATTTTGAAGAACCACAGGAAAAGGGGAGAGGTGGGTAGGGGCGGAAAATTTAGCCTATGTGGTGCACTACTTGGCGGTCCACAAAGGGGTCTTTTACGTGCATGAAGCGTGGCACTCTCCACACACTATTAACATAGCAAAAAGTCAGTATGTATATATGTATGTATATTAAAATATTCTAAAATTAAAAAGATCGCTTATTAAACAATCGCACATAATACAGATGTAGGAAACTTAAAATGAAGTATGGAGTTCCATTAGATTCTAATTAAGCATGATTTATGTTCTTCTGTTTGATTTTTTTTCCAATTCTGATTATTGTTTTTTAAAGTGGAATTAACCTAGCAAAAACCCAGTATGTTCGTATGTATGTATCTTAAATATTTTAACTTACTAAACAACCGCACATAATACAGATGTAGGAAACTGAAATGAGCTATAGAGTTCCTATAATTTCTAATTATGCATAATTAATGTTTCTCTGTTTGATGTTTTTTTTCAAATTCTGATTTTTGTCTCGCCTGCGAAGCAGAGCGGGACATAGGTGTTACTTTACCGGCGGCGGCGACGGCGACGGCGGCAGCGGCGACGGCGGCGTTAACTTTTTGGAAAAGTTTTATGAGCACCTCCATATCTCAAGAACTATAGGTCCTGGGTTGATGAAACTTGGTATGCATATGCCCCAGTAGTACCTTAGCACAGTTGCATCCCCATCTTTTGACCTTGACCTTGATTTTCCGGTTGAATGACTTTGACAATTTTCAATACATTTAATAGCAATGGAAAAGTTTTGTGAGCACCTTCATATCTCAAGAACTATAGGTCCTAGGTTGATGAAACTTGGTATGCATATGCCCCAGTAGTAGCTTACCACAGTTGCATCCCCATCTTTTGACCTTGACCTTGATTTTTCGGTTGAGTGACTTTGACAATTTTCAATACATATAATAGCAATGGAAAAGTTTTGCGAGCACCTCCATATCTCAAGAACTATAGGTCCTAGGTTAATAAAACTTGGTATACATATGCCCCAGTAGTACCTTAGCACAGTTGCATCCCCATCTTTTGACCTTGACCTTGATTTTCCGGTTGAGTGACTTTGATTATTTTTATTGCATATATTTGCAATGTTTAAGTTCTATAAACATGTTTTGATCTCAGAAACTGAAAATCCATGTAAATTCAAAATATAGTGGAAGTAAGAAAGAATAATTGTTTCTGATGGTGCCAGCAGGCGAGACATACTTTAGTGTTAACTCTTGTTTTTATAATTTCTTACAATTTCTTACGTACATGTATATGACAGAAAATAAAATATAATGGAAAAGTAAAATAAATCGATCTTTGAGTGTCTTGATAATCGGTTAAAAAATACAATCTGTGGCTGAGACAATAATTAAATATGATTTTCTCAGTCTGTGGCAATGAATAACATTTACATGTTAGCTAGATTGTTTAAACACCAGAAAAAAATTTCTATGCAAATAGGTCAAGGTACACGGTACACGGAGCGAAATGATGGGTACACGGTACACGCTAAAAAAGGAACGTTGTATGATTCAGGGAGTGTGCAACCTACCCAACACGAAAACACGAGAAGAGAAATAAAAATCAAAATCACGAAAACATGTAAAATCAAAATCACAAAAACATGTAAAATAAAAACGTCGAAACGTAGCACAAAAAACCCTTTTGTCAGTCATATCCTTTACCACCCTCATATAAACAACAAAAATATTTAAAATTGATTAAGCAATAAAATGCACATTTCTTTACTAATTTTTATTATACATATGTTGTATTTGAGGCAAATAATTAATTATTTTATCATGTCAGTTATTTTATTTTATTAATTGTAAATATGCTAAATTAAATACTTTGAATTGGTTATTTGATACAAGTTATGCAATCAATTCTAATGTATTGTGTATACGAATGTGTTGTTAGTTTAAATGGTATTACCTATGGATTGATTTGGATTGATTGACTGCTAGGGTTTTGGATTAACGAGGTTTGAAATAGATTGACCGGGTTTAACCATAGTAGTTTGACGGGGCTGTCAGTGAGATTGATTTAGATTGATTGACTGCAAGGCGCATGTCCCAAAATGCATTGATTTAGATCACAAAGAGTTTGATTTAGATTGAAATGAATTGAAATAGAGAGGGCAATCTAAATCAATTCAATTCAATTTTTAAAAATCTTTTTCAAATCGGATTAATGCCAAAATGGCCAATCAAAACCCAAATGACTTTACTAGTGATATAAAATGCATATAATTCAAATCCAGCCCTGAAATAGTCAAAGATATACATACCCCTTTCTTAAAAAAAACCCAGAAAACATCAAAAAGACAAGTACAAACAAAAGCTTTGTCAAAGATTCCTGTATCAATATTCCTAGACATAGCACAAAAACTAAACACACAATAAAAATAAAATCGATCAAAGTTCAATTCCACTAGAGAGAAACTTAGACAAAAGGCAACACGAACGAAAGGATGGTAAAGGAACTCTCTATAGAACAGTCGCTGTTACTGACATCTTACTGAGAATCATCAATCGACCGATGTGAAAAAATCAAACATATCGATTTTAAATCCGACACAACACTACAAACAATAATGATTTGGTGGAGAGTCATCACACAAAACCAACATGCTTGTCACTTTAATGCTTTAAAATGACAATTACTAATAAAGCATATGGAAGTCTTAAAGTAAGTATGAAGTTATCAATATATCTGCCAAAAACACTAAATTCAACCAAAATAACCAAAATATTCAATTCATATCCATTGCGTAATAAATTTTGAAGCGAATTTTTCATTTCCATTTAATTGTTTTTAAACTTGTGAGCTTTATGAAGAACATTACCATAAGATTCAGGATGTGATATTCCTTTCACTATCAGAAATCAACGTGTACAATTATTTTTTTCAATAAGAGATCGATGCTTGTGGAAGAATTTAGAAAAAGATTTTACTAACTTGTGGTATCGATAACCTTGTGTAATCATTTTCAGTAATAAAACGGTTTTGTTTTAAATCAAAAACACCACTGCAGATCCGAGCATATCTTACTAACTGTGAAATGTAAACCCCGTACAGTATGACGGCGCTAGAGGAACATCTCCTTCAAGAAAAGGGAAATTTATAATTGGGAAGTTAAAGTCATCACGTTTATCATACATGTCATATACTTTGGTTTGTAATTTTCTGTCAATACCCGGGTGTAGATTTTCCTAGGAAAACAATGGAAAACCTTGGAAAAAAAACACGGAAAAAAAACTTTGAGTATTGTCACCTCGGAAAATTGAAAAGAAAATGAAAACCTTGGAAATAAACCTTTGAAAACCTTGGAAATAAACCACGGAAAACCTTGGAAATGAACCTTGGAAAATTGGAAATAAAACCACGGAAACCCTTGGAAATGAACCTCGGAAAACCTTGGAAAATTTTGGCAAAATCCTTGAATTTCTGCGCTTTCCTATTGATCTGAAATAAACAATGCATCGCAGTCTGTGGTCCCAGATATTGAACTACAAACATGAATGTACAAATGTAACACATCTTAATATAATAAAGATATTACATAATTATTCAAACTTCATGCAGCACTTTCATTCAATTCATTACTAAATGATGCTTTAATAAGATAAATGGAGGCTTGCTAATTTCTTAATTTCCTACAAAGATATTTCATTTTAGGCTATATAAATGAAACTAATGATTTATTTAGAGTACATGTATTTATGGGAGATAATCCATGTTTTTCATTTGTATAATATCATAAACCTTTCAAAAACATGCATTTCTATAATTGTCATTATTATTTTAAAATAAATAACTTTGTTTTCACATTTTATCTATCAAAACAAGTTCAAAAAATGTTTTTGATTAAACATATGTACTTACATGCATCACATAATTCAACTTTCATGAAATTTCCTTTATAAATAAACTTGTGCTCACTGTTTCAAACAAAAACATTGGCTCCAAAGTCATTGAATGTCAAATTCAAAATAGCAGACGACACTTCTGAGCATGCCCAGAAAAAAAACCACGGAAAGTAAAAACCTTGAAAAATCAAATCTGTATAAAACCTTGGAAACCTGTCGAAAAACCTTGAAAAACCTCGTACTTCCAAACTTTATGAAAAAGATTCCAAACTTTACAATAGAAAACCACAGAAAACCAAAAAATAACCATGGATTTTTTTAAAAATCTTGGAATACAAAATTTTCCAAGCTTTTTTCTAAGGAAACCATGGAAATAGTTTGGAATTCCATGGTTTCCATGGAAAATATACACCCGGGTAGGTCACTTTGAAAAGTTAAATTTCATTGAATGATATTTTCTTATCTAAGAAATATAACTCAATCTTTAATTTATAAAAAAAACTTAATATCTGAATTTCATTTTCTTTTTCAAATAGGTCAAAAATAGTTCACATTCTTGCCCTTTTACCATTATATTATAATTATATGTGATAGTACAAATCCTTTGGTACTTTAAGTGGCCATGGATGGGATCATGACCCACCTATACTTAATATTCTGAAAACCATTGAAATCCCTGCCCTATAACCATATATATTATTACTCTTTATGAATCATTTGGTACCATATTGGGGGCTTGAGGGGTCATTCCCCATCCCCTAAAATGCTAAAATGCAAAATGTTCTGAAAACCATTGAGATTCCCATTCTATAACCTGTATTGTAGTACTAATTATGATAAGACGAACCATGTGGTACCATACATGTAGGTGGGTTTAAGGGGGTCTTGCCCCAACCTCCAAATGATGAAATACTATAAATTCTGAAAACCAATTAGATCTACACCCTATTACCATATATATTATTACTTCTTATGATAAGACGAATAATTTTGTACCATACGGGGGTCCGAAAGGGGGGTCATGCCACACTCCTTGAATGACAAAATGTTTTATCGTGGCGGGGTAGCATTTAATGTCCTATTAGATGCCCTATTATTTATATAATGTAGAACTATCATGCAGACATTTTATTGAAAAAATAAATTACAAATATGTTTTTTTGTCAAGTAATGATCTTACAATATTTTGAGAAGATTGGAGATAAACTAAATAGTTCATTTATCAAAACATAAATTATCGTGATCAACCTTTGTAATACAAAGTTCAGATTATTAGCTGACAAAGTTGACAGAAGAACGGTTTGAATCAAGAACGTTGAAGCCCATGCATGAACCTACCTTCAATTGAAGATCAAAAAGGAACCTTACCAGGTATGATACTACTTTATTCCTCTTTCCTTTTGCATACTTTGAACTAAATTTAATATCTAGATCTTTCTCAATAAGATGTTAAGTGTATAAATTTTCAAATCCAAGAAAACGAGGCATGCAAATCAAAATTATCAAAAATATGTGTCGAGTAATCCAATGCAGAAGCTGTTTATTCCATGAAAGTTAAGTAAAACATCTCAAATTTTAATTTGCTAAAAAACTGGTGAACACCTAGCTGCTGCCAAGTGGTTTGCACAAGCAATTTCAACGACTTGGTGTTTATTGCTAAACATTGGCGATATTGCTATGTAAATATTTGTTCTCAGGAAATTTATTTTCCAGGGGAACTATTAAGGAACAAATAAAGGTTCTGAATTCTGAATGGAAATTTGGCTGTTTGTCTTTATTGTTTTCCTCCCATTTTAAATAAAAACCTATGAAACTGATTACTTAAAGAAGACATAAATAAACATAACTCAAATCATGTGCATAAAATTTCGCAATTTAACTTATATTATTGCCTCAGTGTATCGGGTTTTAGTCTGGACATAATATAGAGCTTTTCTAATTTTAAAGCAACAGATATTACAATTGTGTATAAAAATCTCTTCATCACACCGTTTCCATATAAGAGCATAGAATGATTATATTCACTAAAACTATCATTTCTTCTATAATGGCAATATAAAGTCAGGACCATCGAGATTTTTGCTTTCGGTATGTCTTCCTAGTTTTATCTTATTTTCTTGGACGTTTGAGATATATCCTCCACGATCGGTAGTGTTACTTTTATTGGACTCATTTATATGACTTTGAAATTTCTGACTGTTTCATTCAACCACGTCAAAGATAAAACCATATAATCAATCGCTTAATAGATACATATGTATACCTGTAGGCAAAGGATGATTAATAATAATATCATATGTCTATAGTTTATCTTAATTTTGATTGGTCCAGGGTACATGAAAAGTATAAAGCAGAAAGTAGTAGTTATTGACTGATAATACGTTTTGACAATTTAGTCGCTAAAAATAGATACCTATCACTCGTGAGTCATTAAAATAAAGTCTTGACTGTGACGCCATTGCTCTTATGAACTCAATTTACCAAGAAAAGGTCTAATATGTACTTGTATTACAATTTTGAATGATTTCACTCTCAGATATTTCATCATATTCATGTTCAAGCTGAAAACGGTTTCTAGAAAAAAAATGATGATTTATATCTGTTTTTCAATACTTATACGTAAATGGGTTTCGTTTTTTGCTCACCTGACCGAAGGGTCAGGTGAGCTATTGCCGTCACTTGGCGTCCGTCGTCCGTCCGTCCGTCCATCGCCCAACTTTTCAAAAATCTGAAACCGCATGGCCAAATGTAAGTAAACTTGGTAGGGTTGTTCTATAGTATGTCCTTTACAAAACAATCGTTCGGATTTTTGATTGGATGAACAACATGGCCGCTGTGTCTAAGAATAGAACATAGGGGTGAATTGCAGTTTTTTTGCAAATAACTCAAAAACAGTAACAAATATCAAAATTCAGCAAGGTAAAAGTGATCAGTACCTCAAGATCTATCTACCCAGAAATTTTCAAGAAGATCCAACAACCGATGTAGGAGTTATTGCCCTTTTTCTGGATTTTTTCAAAATTTTGCACTTATTTAGCCCAATATATTGAAAACTATACAAGATATTTTAAAAATTCAAATTGCATATATTTCATGTCATAGGTCATAGCTATAGAACCATTTCTTTTAGGAGTTATGGCCCTTAAAGCATCAAAATTTACAATTTTTCATTACTGTTCCCCTGAATTTCAAAGATTAACTTGTCTGACACCTAACATCAAACTTCAACCAAACTTGACACAGTTGTTAAATAGCATAAATGCTCCAATACTATTGTTCGGATTTTTGATTCCTAAAATAATATGGCCGCTTTGGCTAAAAATAGAACATAGGTGTAAATTGCAGTTTTTTGCTAATAACTCAAAAATGATTACAGATATCAAAATTCTGATGGGAATCAAAAGTGATCACCATCTCATGATCTACCTGCTTTGAAAGTTTCAAGAAGATCCAACAATTGATGTAGGAGTTATTGCCCTTTTTCTGGATTTTTTTTTTTAATTTTTCACTTGTTTAGCTATATTTCTTGAACATTATACACGATATATTTCAAATATTTAAATTGCATATGATTAGGCACATCAAGATCTACATTTCATGTATTTAGGTCAAAACTGAAGGACCATTTCTTTTAGGTGTAATTGTCCTAAAATTTACCATTTTTCATTACCTTTTCCCTGAATTTCAAAGATTAATTTGTCTGACACCGTAAGACCAACTGCATTTTACCTTGACACACTTGTTTTAATAGCATATATGCTACAACTCTATTGTTCAGATTTTTGATTGGTCTAATAACATGGTCGCCATGGCTAGAAATAGAACATAGGGATAAATTTATTTGTTTTGCTAATAACTCAAAAATGGTTTCAGATATCAAAATTGTGCAAGAATCAAAAGTGATCAGCATATTTAGATCTACATGTCCTGAAATTTCGGAAAAGATCTGACTTCTGATGTGAGGTTATTGCCCTTTTTCGTAATTTTTGCCAAATTTTGCACTTATTAAGCCCAATAGCTCGAAAACTAACCAATATATTTCAGTAATTTAAATCGCATATGGTTAAGCACAATTAAATCTACAAAATATATGTATCTGTGTAGTTCAGGTGAGCGATTCAGGCTCCTGGGAGCCTCTTGTTTTATACCCCGCCACACGAAGTGGCGAGTTATTATGTTATACCCTCAGTTTCTTTCGGTGTCTGTCTGTCTGTCCCTCCGTCCGTCCGTCCGTCCCCGAAAGTTTCCGACCAATAACTTGAAAACGCGTCAAGGGAATTCAATGATATTTTGCACAGCTGTTTAGTACAATACAATACAGGTCAAGTTCGATTTCCAGCATGATCTGAAAAATACTTTTTTGAGATTGTCCACTTTGAAATATCAAATTTAATGATTTTTTTAGTTTCCAACTGATAACTTGAAAACGCTTCAAGGGAATTCAGTAATAGTTATTACATGAGGACGCGGTGTGTCAGTAAAAGATCACCCCGACGGCCGAAGGCCGTAGGGGGTGATCTTACTGACACACCAAGTCCGAATGTAAAAACTATTTTACATCCCAGCCTTTAAAATATATCATGTTAAATTTAAATACAAACATTAGACTACATTTTGTGCATTTAGTATCCTTATTGGGCCCCTTCAATATTCTTCATGTACAATTTTTTAGCGGAGATTTTCCATCGGTTTCGTGGTCTGGTGGATATTAAGGTAGACTTGGAACAGTGTTTCCCGGTGGAAACTATGTTATTTTTCAATCTTCCAAAAAACTCTGTTGTTGATTTTATAATTTTCCTATGTTAAACTTAGTGAACATTTCTCAAAAAACGTGTTTGAAAAACAAAAGAAAAGGAACAATAGAGTTGAAAAGGTAGAATAGGGTATTCCGAGAGATGATCCGGCTCAGATCACCCCTGTCAGAACAAAGGAGCAGGGATGTAAATGATATTTCCCACAGCTGTTTAGTACAATAACATACAGGTCAAGTTTAATTTCCAGCATGATCTGAAAAATACTTTTTTGAGATTGGCTTTCCGACTAGTTTCCGACTTATAACTTAACAAGAGGCCCCCAGGAGCCTCAGTCGCTCACCTGACATATGTGCCTGAAAAGTTATTAGGCAAAATCTTTTTCACATTGAAATGGTCATAAGTTAAATAAGTGGTCATCTGACAATATGGTTTAACTGAATGTAGTTATGATTGTACAGAGTAATATTCTTTTAATATTTTTCTTTCCTTCAACATTCTACGAGGAATAACCTCTAAAATGAACAGTATTACAATCTTGATCTTATTTCATATTTTATAGATCATGATGTGCAACAATATGCAATATGCAATTAATATTTCTTAGATATCTCATACAGATTTTAAGATATTGAGCTTGAAACATTTTTGTAAGTGCAAAATTCATAAAAAAATAAAATAAAAGGGCAATAACTTTTTTCATGGGTTGTTAGATCATCTTCAAAATTTCAGAGCTGGTGGATCTTAAGGTGCTGATCAATTTTGTTCTCATTCAAAATTTAACAAGAACAATCGATGTCTGGCCCTGCGTCGCACGGCAAAACGTTGAACCCTGTACGTTCTAGGCCCAATATGGACAGTCAAAATATTTTGACACTTGCATCCTATGGTGGACTTACAAAGCATATTTGTCACATGCCACCCAATATTGTAAAAATAGACACAAAAAATAGTTTCTATTTTTTCCCCTTTTGTTCCCTTTATTGCTAAACAGAAAAGGTGGGTCAAGAAAAAAATTGTATCCTCCATTTTGTATCCAATATATGACCAAAATTAACTTGTAAAAAAAAAGTTCCTAAACCAGACCATAAATAAAAAATGTCACATTTTTGCCCCTTTTGGGTCCTTTGTTCCTAAACAAAAAGAGAGGGGACACCCAAAATCATCCCACCCTTTAATTTATGGTGAGTAACACTACTGTAAAGTTTCATAGCATCTGGTCAACCAAAACAAGTTATTGTGGAAACAAATTAAAAAGTTGCTTTTTGGCCCCTTTAGGGCCCTACGTTTCTAAACGAAAAAAGAAGGGACACCCAAAATCAGCCCAACCCTTCCTTTTATGGTAAGTAACATTACTGTAAAGTTTCATAGCATTTGGTCAACCAGAACAAAAGTTATTGTGGAAAAAATTAAAGTCGCTTTTTTGGCCCCCTTTGGGCCTCTAATTTCTAAACGAAAAAAGAGGGGACAACCAAAATCAGCCCAACCCTTTCTTTTATGGTAAGTAACATTACAGTAAAGTTTCTTAGCATTTGGTCAACCAGAACAAAAGTTATTGTGGAAACAAATAAAAAAGTCGCTTTTTTGGCCCCCTTTGGGCCTCTAATTTCTAAACGAAAAAAGAGGGGACACCCAAAATCAGCCAAACCCTTCCTTTTAACTGTAAAGTTTCATAGCATTTGGTCAACCAGAACAAAAGTTATTGTGAAAAAAAAATTAAAAAGTCGTTTTTTCGGCCAGTTTTGGGCCCCTAATTTCTAAACGAAATTATAAAATGACCCCAAAAGGAGAGGTGCACATCTTCAATATATCTGTAATCACTGTGTAAAATTTCAGAAAGATCTAGTGTTTGGTTTTTGAGATTCAGATTACACAAGACAGGCCCCATAGCGGGACGGACGGACAGACGGACGGACGGACGGAGTGACCTGACTACTAGACCTGCTTTCGCCTTCGGCGACGCAGGTAAAAATCTGTCACCCTGTTTGAGTTATTAGCAGTTTACCCCAATGTTCTATTTTCAGCCAACGCGGCCATGTTTTTCAACCAATCAAAAATTCCCACAGCTGTTCTACACACCTAATGCTTGTTAACAACAATACCAAGTTTGGTTCCAATTGGACTTAAAGTGTAAGAAGAGTTAACGTTTTCAATGTAATGAGGAAATGCTGTGAAATAGCTTAATTTTGACGTTCTAAGGGCAATAATTCTTAAAAGGAAAGGTCATACAACGTTGACCCTACTGCATATTTTATAGATCTGGATGTGCTTAACAATATGCAATTTAAATTTCTCAAATATCTTTTACAGTTTTTAAGATATTTAGCTTAATATGTGCAAAATTAACAACAACAACAAAAATCACAAAAAGGGCAATAACTCCTAAAAGGTTGTTGGATATTCTAACAAAAATTCAGAGCTGGTACATCTTGAGGTGCTGATCACTTTTGTTTTCAATCAAAGGTTTTAAATCTTTCACCGTTTTTTAGTTATTTACAAAAAAACTGCGACTTCCCCCTATGTTCTATTTTTAGCCACAGCAGCAATGTTTTACAACCAATCAAAAATCCACACATCAGTTTTATACATTTAATGCTAATAAACAATTATACTAAGTTTGGTTGCAATTTGACTTAAAGTGTTTTGAATGTAATGAGAAAATGCTGCTCAATTATGACGTTCTAAGGGCAATAACTCCTTAAAGGAAAGGTCCTACAACGTTGACCCTATTACATATTTTGTAGATCTTGGTGTGCTTAAGGTTCCTTTAAATGAAAAATGGCTGCCAAACTTAAAAAAAATACACAGATTCAGCAAATGATGAATTTTGTTCAAAACCTGTCTAATTAGATTTAACTTACCAATATCCAGAGCAAGCTAGTATATAAAATCCCACAATGAGTCTTAATTCAATTTTATTTACATAAACAAGTTAGGTGCGTCTGATAACTATCCTACTGTTCGAGCGTACCCTTATAAATATTTAATATTTTACCTTCAAAGACAGTTTTTATATGTTATTATTTCTAGCTTGCTTTAGATAAGATTGTAAAGCATTCATTTCAATATAATTTTAGCAAAATACTTTTTTCATCTAGGCTGTTTATTTTTTTAAATATTTGTATTGAAAATGCATGGCAGCCATTTTTCATTTAGAAGAACCTTAAAAACAAGCAAATTTTAATTTCTCAAATATCTTCTTTTGTTTTCAAGATATTGAGCTAAACAGGTGCAAAATTTGCAAAAAAAATCCACAAAAAGGGCAATAACTCCTACATGGATTGTTGGATTTCCTTCAAAATTTCAGGGTAGGTAGATCTTGAGGTGTTGTTCGCTTTAGTTCTGCCAAAATGTTGATATCTGTAGCCTTTTTGAGTTATTTGCAAAAAACTGCATTTTACCCCATGTTCTATTGTTAGCCACATGTACAGCGGCCATGTTTTACGACTGAAAATCCCCACATCAGTTCTAAGCACCGAATGCTAATAAACAACCATACAAAGTTTGATTGCAATTGGACTTATGGTGTCAGAGGAGTTAACGTTTTAAAAGGTTTACGGACGAAGCCAAATGATGACAATAGCTCACATGACCCTTCGGGTCAGGTGACCTTAAAACCCGTCAAGGGATTAAAATGATCATTTGCACAGCTATTTAGTACAATAAAATTCAGGTCGAGTTTAATTTCCAGCATGATCTGAAAAACAGTTTTTGAGATTGGCAACTTTGAAGAATCAAATTTTACGAACTATTGATATAATTTCGTGGCGGGGTATCATTTAATGTCCCATTCGATGTCCTATTCATTCTTTAATCTTTTCACTTACTTTGAGAAGTCATTGATATTAGTGAATATCGGTTTTATCAACCCTACAAAATTATATCCTCCTGGCCTTTGACTTAGTTGAATATAATTTTAGTCGAGTTGATAAAACATGGTATAAACCTTTAGCTATACAATTAACATAAATTTTTTAGAAAACTTGATAACTGACTTTTATCAAAAATATTGGGTTATCATTTTTATC
Source organism: Arcuatula senhousia (assembly GCA_963971305.1). Taxonomy (NCBI): domain Eukaryota; kingdom Metazoa; phylum Mollusca; class Bivalvia; order Mytilida; family Mytilidae; genus Arcuatula; species Arcuatula senhousia. The sequence continues at coordinate 37,947,002 of OZ020308.1, forward strand.
GTTGGTCGTTCAAAGTTTGTCTTATTTAATCAAATAAGCCTTGCTACAGAATATTGTTATCTCTTTTTAGCTTCGACAGACAAAGATTGCACCACAGAAGACTTAAGTTGACGAAAAGAAAAGCCAACGGTATGAAAAACTTTATATGCTAGGCTAAAGCTTAATAAGTGGCACATTTCTGCTTTTTCTAATACCTTCTGCAAAAGTAACAGCAAAATATTAAAATATGATGAAAATTAAGCAACCAAATAAATTAAAATGAGATTAAGATCGTCGAGGTTTATATGTCTCAGGAAATTAGTGAGGTAAACATTTGAGAAATGCACTGCCGCTAATTGTCTATTCTCGACCTGAAATCTATATCTGCACACGGGCATTCAAAGACTGAAATAAATCTCGCATCTCTATTTCAATTTATGAGAAAAAAAAACATATGTTTCATGTTTGAGATAACGAAATAATTTTTTTCTTTCAATTTATTTTATTTTGTCATTGCCTTATGAAGATTAACAATACTGGTATAGAAAGTGCATTTTTATCTATTTTTTTCTTTTGTCGGTGTTAGTTTATAAATTAAGACCGATTATCCCTAAACATCAAAATAACTGGGACATGACATGTCTCAGATTTTGCTGATTTTCATTTTATAAGTTGATATTGACCACTGGATCACAGAAATAATGACTGTTTGTTATGATTGGTCACGGTTGCCATAGTAACCGTGGCAGTCATTTTTGACCATTTCTCATACCTCAAAATAGCCTATATTCAATTCCCAATTTGTTAAACAAAATCAATCCCAGATCAATGGAACGTTTTATTTGCTTAATTCCATACCTCATTGAAAATATTCAAAACAGTTTGAAGACTATTTTTAAAGGCGTAGTCAGAACGAGGCGATCGAATATGTCAAGAAATCGTGCATTTTTTGTAATTTTTGTGACAAAACAAATACTGTTTTTGCCACTTTACTGTCTGAATTTTCAGAAAATGCACCAATCACATATACTCAATACGAACATTATAACATAGACTGATGATTGATATAAAAAACGTATAAAAATCTCAATGGGGTAACAAAATGTGTCTTCAAATAAACACTGTTAAAGTTGGTTACCATGATAATTTGTGAAAAATTGTCATTTCTGAATTGTTCAATATTTTCATGAAACTTCTGTTTCTTAAAGGGTAAGTTCACGATTTTTGACATATGGTCTTAAATTGTTCAGAACAATGTTTTATAACAGTGTGCAATTTTTTTTCTCATATCTTAACTTATAACAAAGATATTGGAGATTATTTATTTGAAATAGTCCCCTACTCTACATTAGGGGACTACTTCAGTTAATCAGAATTTCTACTGAGTAGCAAAAAATCATATTAGTTCAAACGTTTAAATGATCATGTGGTACGTCCAATAACCAACACAATAATTAAAATAATCAAAAGTCAACAAGATCATTTCATATTTTCAAAACAATTTCTATATAAAATTATAAAATATCTATTATCTTTTTCTTTTATATTGAACTATGTTATCAATTAGATAAAATTAAAATTCTATAATTCAAAAAAGTATTATTTGTATTTACTATTAAGAAAGAAGTTGTGTATTTAAATGTAAGCCATCATATTTCATTGAAAATAATTGTGATATAATTATGTAAATTACAGGTCATTCTATTTCTTATCCCCCACTGGGTTTGCTAAAAGTGTTAATTAATGTGAATTTATTGTCATTGTCTCTCAGCAGGTACATGTGTAATGGTTAGGTAAACATAAATGTAATTAGTCACAGCTGACTTGAGGTGAAATAATTATCAATACCTACAGGTGTCAAAACCTAATATACAAACATTCAGAAACAAAGTTTTATGTACTAGATCATTTCATTTTCATTCTAGCATTTAAAACAATAAATGTGATTTATATGCAAGATTCTCACAAAGATAATTAAAAATGACTGATTTAAATTGACCAAAAAATCATTATTACTAATTAAAGAATAACTCCATTTTGTTAATTTTAATAAGGATTTTCTATCACTTATTTAAAATGCCATAACATAGATGCACATAAAAATATTATATATTGGCAATTCAATAATTAGGTAAATGGTGGGTCACTGTCAAAATGAGACTTTGTCGTATTCAGATGTTTTGTGTAATTTAAAATGACAGAAACCAAAAGATAAAAAATAAAATTCCATAATTGTCAGCTTATTAAATTGAATATAAAAGTTTAAATGATATACCACAATTAGACAATGCATTAGAAATCATATGACAAATTTTCATTTTTTTGTGAACTTTCCCTTTAAGGTTCAATTGAACCATGTTGAAGTTTTATTTTTAACAGACATCATATAAACTGAAAATGATATTGAAATCATTCCAGAGTACAGTTTCTTAAGGTCAAGGTCATCTAGATTTTGAGATTTCTGATATGAGAATTTCGAAAAAAAAATTCAAGTGACCTCGAGATCATCACAAGTGATCTTGAAAGTTTTCTAATGACATAATATGTTAAAAGGACCCTTTAAGGAACATATAATGACAATAACTGTTATCTTGGTTCATATTGAATGTATGGTCATACATATATCAAAATTTCGAAAAGTTACCGTTTTCGTCTTATTACCATGGTAACCAACTTTAACAGTGTTTTCTTAAGAAATTTTTTGTTACCCCATTGAGATTTTGATATTTTTAAAAAATCAATCATTGATTTACATAAAAACATTCATGATGAGTATTTGTGATTGGTGCCTTTTCTGAAAATGATGTCAGAAAAGTGGCAAAATGGTAATATTTTTGTCAAATATTTATCGAGAGTAATACACCATTTAATCTCTTGACATCTTTAGTAGCCTTGTGCCGGCTACATAAATAATTAAAGTATTAAAACTGTTTCAAATATTATCAATGGGGTATTGAATTATTCAAATAAAAAAAAATATGTTGAATACCAACTGCTTTTCCTTGTAAAATTGGGGTTTGAATATTGCCCTTTTCAGCAGATTTGAATCGCCCCAAAATGGCCACCACGGTTACCATGGCATCCGCGGTCAATTGTAACAAACATTCATTATTTTTGTGATCCAATGGTAATTTTCAACTTATAAAATGAAAATCGTCAAAATCTGAAACATGTCATGTCTCGCCCTATATTGAAATATTTTGATTCTTACAGATAATTAGTGTAAATGGTCAATCTATGCAAGCATTTGAAACATTTTTCAGGCATAGTAACAGATTTAGCTCAAAGCTCATGAAAGTGTTGCCAAATAAGAAACTATCAAAAAATTACCAATAATTGTTATCAATATGCCTGGTTAACTTGTCATGGACTAAAAAGTCCAATATAGGTCTGTAGAAGGCATATATTATACAATATATATTTTGGAAAAATGCAGGCAAGTTCAATTAAAAAAAAAGAAAAAACAAGTACTGACATTTGTGTTCTTAAATCATTAAAAACATTATGGGGATTAAGACTTTTTGTTGGAAAAAAGTGTTGTGCAATTTTTTATCTCTTTTTACCAAAGTAATGGATTTTTTTCTACCTCACAATACACGATAATATGAAAAAAAGCGATCTACTACAAACTCATTTTTCAACTTTTGCTTTTTGCAACTCTAAATTTCTATTATCAATGAAATTCGAGAAGAAACTATATCCATATACTCATCAGAAATTGGCTTTTTTTTTCATTAATTTCATATCTTTTTTATGACTTTTCCAAATTCACCAAAAAAATTTGCAGTATATAATAATCACCTCAAAACTTGAATTGTTTTGACAAAAAAATTGCATGGCAACATCTAACAAATTCAAACATTTAGTTATCATACACACAAAATTATATTCCTTTACATTTGCAACATCTGCAAATCTTATGGACAGAAAGTAAACATGGTACGACCAGACCATTGTCTAGAGATTACTAGTCTTAAAAGAAACAAAATTTTGAAATTGAAAACAAAATTACATTTTCATGTTATTTCAGGTATTAAAATTCACACATTTGAATAAAAACAAACCCTCACAATAAATAAAAGTTCCCGCAAATACAACAAATATTGATCATGGTGAATGTCCCCCAACGGCTCATAAATAGCGTTATCATACAAAAAAAAATGAAATAAAGTCTTTGTCTTCAAATTACTCTTTTAATATTATGATGGTATACACTTACATAATAAAATCATGCATAAATCAACAACCTTATACCATTTTGTCTTATTCAATTTATATGTTTTAAATAGTTTTAAAACAAAACTATCAAAGTGCCTGCATCATTCAACGTGATGTAATTTGGACTTTCTCCGACTCAGAAGTTGTTATCTGTTACAAATTATATGATTTAGGCGTGTTCATAAAAGTAAAGATGAAGTCATATTTCGATCATTTAAATTTTTATATTTATTGGTAACTAAGTCCTGTTTTTTTCTGCTTTTTAATCATGAGGCCAATATAATAAATATCCTACATTTAACTATGGATTTTCGATTGAAGCGTGCAAACACAACAATGAAAATTTACGTCGTCATGAACAAGCCAATCGGTAACAAAAACCGCAAAACGTCACAGTAAGAAAGACCAACGTCAGATGACTATTCATCAATATCCAATCAGATCTAATGTTTGAACGACCCATTCATTCAATCAATGTATGTAATCATATGTAACGATTTGTGGTTTTTGTTAACGTTTGGCTTTGTTCATGACGACGTAAATTTTCATTGTTGTGTTTGCACACTTCACTTTACGCTACAATCGAAAGTCCATAGATCGGACGGGTTGTAACCTTTTCTGTCCTAATTTGTTCAGCCGCCTGAAACCAATGTTTTGATTGTTTCGAAAATTGTATTTTTGTGGTCAATTTCCTTTAAATTGGCAGATCAGGATTCGCATGTAAAAATGTTTAAGTTACTTTTATTTTCTATGAGATGGAGGTTTGACTTTTGAATTTCTTATGATTTATTTTGGCAAATCTGACCATTGAAATATTAAGCAATAATGAAAGATGAGTGAATGAGTGAGTGAGTTGGTGTTTTAAGCCCTTGCAACGCTAAATAGGTCATTTAAAGGCAATGAACATGAAATGATGATGATGAGAAATATGGAGGTGGAATGGGAAATAAAATATCAGTAAATTTTAAAGACCACAAGAAAAGAGAAGAGTAGGTAGGTGCTAAAAATTCAGCCCATGTGTGCACTACTTGGCGGCCCAAAGATGTGTCCTTTACGTGCTCAAAGCGTGGCTCTCTCCACACAACTTTGCCCATTATGATCAGCAGTCAGGTTCCGTATTATAGAATTGACAACCCCCATGGATATGGCAACCCTTTTCAACCACCTAGAGTACACACTTGGTTGGCTAAGTACCGACCCGACGTCGGAGTCCAAAAACCTTTAGTCGCCTCTTACGACAGGCTAATCTCTGCTGAGGGCCTTTTTTTCACGGAGCGCAGGAAAAAGATCTTTGACATGAAAACCGAGAAAACACACTTTTCATAAATAGGTCAAGACATCTGCATTTTGTTTGACATATTTATCAATCATTACTGAAAACCTTTTATTGTTCAACTCCCAAGCAGCGCATTTTTGGCTATATCCGAGAGACAAACATTAAAGGAGTATACAATTTTCATGAATGTTGATGGAGCAGATGAAATTGGGAATGAGAATTTTGACTAACAATGAAAAAAGAAGTGATATGTGTGCATGGGGATCCTGCGTTAGTTAGTTATTGCTTTACTCCCAAGCAGCACGATTTCGGCTATATCCGAGAGATGAACATGAAATTGGTGATACAATGGACATGAAATGATGATGAAGTGGATGAAATGGGGACACAAGGCCAATCGGGTTGGAGAGTTTTGACTGCCACTGGAAAAAAGGAGTGATGGGTAGGGACGGGAAATTTAGCCTCCTTCATGGGGTCCTACTCCTACCGAGACTGGCAGCAGGGTTCTTTTACATGCGAGGAACGTGATTTTTTTCCCAACACGCTGTACCACTATGGTTTGTGGTCAGGTTTTCCGCATTATAGCCTGACAATCCCGCATCTCTCGAAGTCAGGGCTGCCCCATTCAACCACCTGGGGCACACATCCCAGTCACTTTGTGGGCAAAGCGGCCTGACCCGACGTCAGGTTTCTGAGCGCTCTTTAGTGGCCTTTTACCGGCCTTTACGCCACCAGGAACCCGCACGGGTTCGGGGATCTTGCGTGTCGTACTCTTACTGAGACCTACAGCAGGGTTCTTTAATGTGCGAGGAACGTGATTCTTGTCTCCATATGGTCGCTACTATGGTTTATGGTCAGGGTTTCGTATAATATTCTGACGATCCTGGCATTCTTTATGACAGTGCTGCAAAATTCAACCTGAAAGGTGTGCAACATGACCAAAAATCTCTTATTGACCCTTGACTAACCTTTGAAGCGGAATTTGGCTGTAATTGCGTCAGCATTAGTTAAGAAAGCGCTTAAGCTCGAGCAGTTAAGTTTACCTGTGTTTTGTAGTCTTGCAAGTGAAGACACTTGAACCGACAAACCTTTCGGAAGCTTACTACTAAGACGTTCGGAGGCTCTCAAGATCTCTAATCTGTAATAATAATAATGTCGTCTGCTAGAATGAGCTATCAACAATCCTTTTAATTCATGGCTACCAATCGATCCCAATCACAACCGAATGCTGTGACGAGAAAATCCTTAGAGGAACTTCCGGGTGTGATTCTGGGGAACTAAAATCGTTATTTTCACAAGGTGTGTCTACTGATCATGGCTCCGTCTATTGCTTTAAGGCAAAAAAAGAAAAATCCAAGAATGTCATCGTTCCCTTTGATTATTCCCCTGTCACATATTAAAAGCTCTTTCTCATATGTTAAGTTATGACGGCTCTAGAACCTTTGACAGTTGGTGGGGGTAAGGGCCAGCGATCAATCAGACGGATTTAATACCTTTGGAAAAAAGATAAAGCTCATTTATTTAACTGATTAACAAGCACGAAGGACTTGAGTACAAAGGTGATTTCCACAGTACTTACAGCTAGAAATTTTTTTATACCATGGTTGATTTAATGACACCGCCGGCGTGAATTTCTCAAAATTATAAATTACATGTACTTATTTGATGAAATGATTATAAGAAGAGTATTCAGATGGCAATAGCGCCTGCGATCAAAATTTCATTTGATGTATTTCATAGAGAAACAAACGCACAACACGCGTTTTAAATAAGGTATCACGAACATACAGTTCTTATCGAGAATTTTTAGGTCTTTTGGGGGAAATGATTGATCTTATGTTTATATTTCTAAACGATGCTTTTTCTTTATAGATAAAAATGCAGAACTTTTTCGCGTAATAGCAGATTTCAGTGTCTGTTGTCGCAATTATCAAAATTATCCAATAATCATATTAATGCAAAAGATTCCATAACGTAAATAGTGGTCATTTGATTTGAATTTATTTCTACATACCTATCGATTTCCTCATTACAGCTAGATTGGTCAGTCTTAAAAATTACAGTGGTTTCATTATTGTTCGTGGGGTATCAATTTTCGTGTTTTTTTGGATTGTCTTGACCCACGAAATTTGATACTAAACGAAAAGGAGATTTTAAATTTGTTTGTATGTTGCAAACTTCAGAACCACGAATTTAAGAATCAACGAACTGACATTCATTCAACAAACCACGAAAATTGGTACCCACGAAAATAAATGAATCCACAGAAGTTGAGGGAATTTTGTGATACTAACGAAAGCCAAAGACCGAAGAGACCAACCAATTAATATTATATCAATAGATCGCCTGTCTCAATAATGACCATGCACAACAGTATTTTTTCAATTATTTTAATCAGAATTGTTAGGTATATTATTATAGATCAAATTAGCCAAACTTTGATTTTATATTAAATATTTCAAATCATGTTATTCGTAAGTATACATCTTAATCAACCCTAAACCTAATAATCCTGAATATGCTGTGCTCGTATTCAGATAACACCAAAATAATATTATTTCCTGTTTCTTTGGTTAAATTCTAAACTGACTAACTTCATGTTCTGTTCTAAAGTCCTTCTGTAAGTAAGTTTTTTCGAACCACCAATTTTCTCCTGATTCTTAGTTTGAGCATAGTGCTTAAGAGAAAGAAAAAAAGTCCCAGTGTACAAGTAGTTTTATGATCAACCAGTTATTAACTATTGAACGTAACTATGAATACTATTGACCTCCGCATAGTCATTTTTTCTGTATACGCTAGTTTTTGCAACAGGCTGGTGATAAAAGAGAAAATGATATTATTTTCCAGCCCTACGTAATAATTTTTTACAACAAATTATACATATGACCCTAGCAAAATCGTCTTTGCAAAGGCTTAAATCCGTCTGAATGATTACTGTCCCTTGCCCCCACCAACTGCCAAAAGTTCAAGAGCCGTCATTACTTAAAATACGAGAAAGAGCTTTTAATAAGTGACAGGGGAATAATCAAAGGGTATGATGACATTCTTAGATTTTTCATTTTTTGCTTTAAAGAAACACACGAGGCCATGATCAGTAGACACACCATGTAAAAATAACGATTTTAGTTCCTCCGAATCACATCCGGAAGTTTCTCTAAGGTCTCGTTGGCTGTGATTGGGATCGATTGGTAGCCGTGTAATTGGAATTCGGCGATTAAATAAAAAGAATAAATTTGAAATCGTTAGGGGCTCACCCAATGTTATTGGAGTAGCCAGTACAAGTCATCAGATTATTTCTTAGAATATTAAACTGAAATAAAACAAATCCGGGAAAGTGGTATTCATAAAACAATGTAAACTAAGATTTTCTTAATTCCGTAATAAAGGGAAACTCAACCCAAAATACTTAAAAGATATTCATAAAGCTTCTTACACTAAGGAAACACTTAGGTGTCCCCTTGAATTTAAAGTAGCTATATGGCTACCTTAAGTTATTTGAACATCAATCCATTTATTTTCACACATTTTTTAAATAATTTATATTTATTCGTATAAAACTATTATGGAATTGTTCTAGTACAAGTAAATAAAACAAACTTCTCATATTATGTACGCTTGTATCAAATGAGTAAGGCTTGTAAAAACAACATTTCAAATGATTGAAATAGAGCTAATTAAGATAGTGTTTGTAATATCTCACAAAATGGACGACAGCTTACAGCCTTTTTTCGCCACACAATAGTTTCGTTCATTCCCCTTTGTTTAAAGTTCTGCTTGCATACCCAATCACTACTTCCTTTCCATTTTCCAGTCGTTCAGACAGCACGGCATCTATTGCCGCAGTGCTTGCGCCTGTGTCCAAAATGAGTTCACGTGAAAATCTGTGCAAGATTAGGACCGTTTGTGAGTTTGTCCTTTAAGAAATGGAATGCATCTTGGCACTCTTGTCTCGAAATTGCCTGCCATTCTCAGTCAATTTGTGCGAGCACTCTCCGTGAGGGTTACGATTCCAGCCTAATTACCTCAACGGATCAAAACAATTTTCTGTAATACATACTTTTAGTAATCTGTTTGTACATTTTCATATGGAACTATGTGTTTGAGAATACCTTAAGGCATTTTTTTGTTATTTCGTATAATTTAGGGTTAAGTACATTTCACTTTTACACTGATCTTGAAATTTATGAAGTTCAGGCCGATCAGAAATTTTATCACATTAATTAATAAGTGATTAAACATTTAAAACTTAATAGAGTAGCCGATTAAGGTGTAAAATAACATATACTAGGCAAATAATCGAGGGTCTAGGTCCTAAATCGTTTCTTTCTTTGCGTATTCGAGTGCACACAATTGGTTTTGCTATGCTCCGATGAGGTCTATAACCCTGGTGGAGAGTATCGTTGTAAGTGTTACTAGTGCAGTGACAATTTCAAAAAACGTGCTTATTTTCGGAGTTTAATCAACCGGGTGGACACACGGCTAATTTTTGTTTTATTGTTTAGAGTATACCTTTAGGCAACTTTTTTGCCTGGTCGTAAAGATTTCCCATGGTGCAGTTTTGTTTTTTATGAAGAAAAAGGGGGGCCTTCTGGTTTTGGGGAAATTTATGTGTTGACTTTGGTTTACAAGTACTTTAAGGAGGGCTAAACAGGGTTAAAACTTGATAGTGATTTAGGTAGTATATTTCAGAATTCCAAAACTTCCTTAATGAGCGTTTTTATTGTAATGTTTTAAATATTTTTTCAAATTTAAAAAAGCATAAACAATTGACAGAATTTAGGTGTATTTCAGTTGTAATAGCTCAATTAAAATAGGTTAATGTCTGTATTTTTTGTATTTTACAATTAGAATATGATCATTGTAAAACATAAGGCTTATTTTTATCTATTTGTGTGTTCTACTTTTAAAAATATGTTTGAAAGTTAACGATGGTTCAAATCTGTCAAAACTTGTTTCCGGATTTCAATAACTTATCATGACCGGTACGATTCAGAAATTATAAATTTGTTTATTTTTTTCACATTTAAATCGTCTTAAACCCACAGATAATCCACTTTGCTGACAGCAAATCATTTTTTTGAGCAAAATGTAATAAAGCCGATTCTCTTAAAAATAGTTTTTGAAGCTAAATTATAATATTTTATAAGTTTTTCAAAATATCTAATGACAAAACTATTTAACAACAAAATGCAACGGTCCGATTGTGGCGCTATGAATGTCTTCAAAATTTTATTAGCTCGTCTTATAATATATTGAAAACGTTTTAACCCATTCTCTTGCAAGTTTTCGACTGAATGATGACACTTAATTAAATACGAAAGAATATGGAATATGTGCCAGAAAGACACGATCCACATATTGAATGTACAATGCAAAATTTCGCTGCGTGTGAAGCGCTTTTCTGGATTAACCTTCATCAGACACGCTAGGAGTAAAAATTGAAATTGATACTAGTAATAGAAGAAAATGAGATGTGGAATAAGTGTACGCGACACAACCTATTAATAAACGGAAACAACATTGTTTTCCAAATTATTGCATTTTGATTCCAACAAAAAAAATGTAAAAGTACATGTATTAAATTCTAAAAGACCAACTGTTTATCTTCCGAAAAAGGTCATGACAGAAAAGTAATTCTTTGAAACGTGCATGAACATTGCATCCGTACCGTCTGTTACATGTATATAGTCAGACGGTCGCGGTTTCAAATCTGTCGTCTGGAACTGTGTTTTAGTTTTAAATCAAATGATAGTTTAGTAACATTGTTTAAAATATATTTCATTTCCACCAGACGTTTCCAACCTGTTCATAAAATTAAAGGAAGAAGTATTTTATTTCGGAATCAGTCATTTAGCAAAACAAAGATATATCGTCTCTGTGTGTGTTCCAATCTGATACACCTCGAGTGTACAGTAAATATATTTGTTATTATATTTAACAGAGTACCACTATGAAACAAGAAAAGTCGGCAAACTGTTTTTTGTAGTATACGAACCTTAAATCAAGGTTCGCAAGAAAAACCCTTAAAATTTGATTCCAAGTTTAAGATATATATTAGCACAAAGACTCTATTCGTTACAATGACAAGTTTGATGCCTCCCCACGACATTTCTAGCGAGAGGCATTAAGGTATGCTCATGTCCGTCCGTACGAATTTCTGTCAAGCTTTCCCCAGAAACCGTATTTGATAATGATTTGAAATTTGGCAAGGTCACCGTTAAGTATGACAGACTGTATGCCTTAAGCGACTTTCAGACCTGACTACTTTCTTGTTGGGACTGGGTCGATATGCAAATTTATGTAAAATTTCCATCAAGCTTTTCCATAGACCGTACACGAGAATGATAATGAAACTTGATATCTCAGTATCACAAACTACGTCCCAAGATACTTTCGGCCGGACTTTCTGGACTTCTACTCCTCGTTTAGGGCCTAGTGCGGGGCGTTTGTGCCCTATTCCTACTTTAATTGGTTATGTAAATAATAGTTATATCAACAACAGTTAAAAAAATCATAGATTAGTCAGTCAGTAAAGTGGGTTTAACGAGCAATCGTACACATAGACTATTGCTAACTGTCATGGCATGATCGTAAGACTGATAAATTATGTATTTCTGAACACCTATTTCACATTCTATAATCTTCTATTGGTGCTTCTCACTAGCTGTCATACTGATCGAGCTTGTATCGATAGACCTAAGCCAAGAGTTAATGGTCCTGTTTCAGGATCTAAGTCTTTAACGAAAATGGTATCCCCCAGGTTCAAATCCTAGCGTGTCCAGATCCGATCTTTTAGCTATATGAGTAGCTGAACTTGTGGTTTTGGCAGTATCGTATGTTTTTGTTCCACACTTATGAAACCAGGCAACTTCGTTAAAGTTTGTTTGGTTTGGGTTTGTTTTGTTGTAATATTTTTTGGCTTCTGTTTTTGATTTATCAAATCTTATATACTACCGGTTTTCCAAGTTTTTTACTCCTAGCGTGTCTGATGAAGGTTAATCCAGAAAAGCGCTTCACACGCAGTGAAATTTTGCATTGTACATTTATCAAAATCATTTCAATCTGTGGATCGTGTCTTTCTGGCACATATTCCATATTCTTTCGTAATTAATTTGGTTAAGTGCTATAATAACTCAGCTCAAGTCCACTGCTTTTGAAAGAAACTGCATTTTCACAGGGTTGTGTCTTAGTTTTTGTTTGAATTGCCGGTGCATAAGATCTAAAAGCTACGAACCATCTATAGCTCAACGGTTGCTATCTTCACTCAAGAAATTTTACGGAAGACATGCATTTATAGACAAATATGGGATTTCGATCTCTCAGATGAGTGCAGATGTTGATTTGTCATAGAGTTTAGTTTTGTCGTCCTTTACCGGATTTGACACGCTGAATTGACTGTTGCAACGCGACGGGTGTGCTATAGCAAGCAGGAAGTGCTTACTCTTCCAGATCACCTGAGTTCACTCTTATTTCATCTGGAGTTCGCGTTGTTGATTGATATTCAGTTATTTTGTGATTCCATGTTTTACATGTTGTCTGTTTTTGTCCCGTTCTTGTTGATGTTTACTGGTTTTGTCTCTGCCCTTTCGGACTTTTGACATTCGGATGCCCCATTGGTACCTCTGCTTCTTTGATATGATCGGTCTTTAATTATGAATCTGCATGGGATAGTTGATCAAACCGTATACCCTTCACTGAAAAAAATGGATCTAGGTCTCTTCTGCGTTGTACTTTTTTCAGAGCTGGTTTGGTTTGCGATTTCCTTTGGATGCTGATCATGTACGTGTTAACAGTGCTGGTGACAATTTTGTCATTTTGAAAAAAAAACTCCAATAACACTTACATTTTGTTATATTATACATATAATGGACACCACTGGTATATAGTAAAGTCGACCATTGTTTGATAGTGCAGTAATTTGGGGAGGAGTGTTTAATAACTTATGTGACTTTTATACTTGTCTACTTGTTTTAGTTAATATTATTCTTCTTAGATTTGACGTATTCTAAGTATAAGAAAAGACACAAAACGGTGATTGGTAAAGATGATAGAAATTTACATGCTGTCAGGCCATGGCATGGGTATTTTATAAATGTAATAGTCTTCATAGATTTTGATAAAATCCTTGTTATAAGTTGTCAAAAATATGTATACAGTTTGAAAAAAAGTTTGCAATTAGTAAATATGAAAAAGTCGTATAATTATTCAGAAATTCCGGAATAAACATAGAAAATTGAAGAAACGCACCTAGAAAGAAAAGGGGCATAATTCAAGCAGTAAAAGAGTTATGGCCCCTAATTATTTACTCTGTTCGTTTGGTATATGCTCAAAGTATCTTAAAATTCAAAAGTTTAAACAAAATCACAAGCTTTTACTAAAATATGGACATAAACGTTGAAATTTTACGAAAATTAACATGCTGACAATTTGACCTTTGACCTCTGATCACTGACTTTTGCACCATTTGTAACCTTTACGACCACTCAAAATGAATGGGGTAAGAGTTAAGCTATCCAAAGAGGTATGATTCAGCCGTGTGTCAGGGTGGTTGATTAAAATTTGAAATTGACACTCTAAGTCACTGCACTATACGTTATCTAGCATTTTGCTTTAACAGAAAAATCTTTGATGTAACGACGATAGTAGCTACAAAGTCCTAAACATGACCTTAGTTCAGTTACATTTGATTGAACTGGCCAGTTCTTAAAATCATCAATTTTGGATGGATCTGTAACCTACCTCAGTTATGACACTTCCAAGAAATTTTCTTTTAGCAAAGACAATTTTGTTTTAGCTTCAACCCTGCGTTTTGAAGTCGCTGAAATGTCTTTTCAATATTTTCTATAATATCATCAAATGTTTTCCCTATAACAATAATATCGTCTAGATTAATAAGACAAATGTCTCATTGCAATCCCGATAACATGGTTTCCAAAGGTCTCTCAAAACACTCTTCTTACCTTTGTTATACCGGGCTTAGTGTTGAATGCATAAAACTTTTTCTCATGTTCTCTTCTATTTTTGCTATGGCAGATGTTAGGCCAACTACTTTCTCACATAGCTGAGGCATGTTCACAGTAAAACAACAACACTTACTAGGATTTAAAAACTAAAATCCAGCATTTAACTTATGCAAACGATTTACTGAAGTGTCTTTTAACTGAAAACACAAAAACTGTTATTTACACAATAAAGATATCCAACTTATATACATACAATAAATTACAAAAAGATAAGTATTTTAGCAAATGGAATCCCACCAGCTGCCACCATGTTTGTAACATGCTACCACAGGCGGTCTGGGTTTCGTACCAAAGCCACTTTGGATTCCGGCACTAAAACACTTATACATTTAAATCAAAATGAGCTTAAGAGGCACAAATTGTACACAAAGATTTATCTTGTAGCAAATAAAAACTTTAAAAACTTAGAACCTTGCATGAAAAGTCTAACTGAAAGTCAAATTGAACTCGTTTGAAAAGCATTTCGAACACTATACACTTTTACACAAAATATATCCAATACACTGAATCCCATAATAAAGAATCATAACAATTCACTTTGCACATAGAATTTACAATTTAATCCAAGGGAATATATATTTCACTTACTAAGGGACCGACCATATGATTTTTATGGGGGCTATGGTGAAAATTGAAATAAAAAGTCTGGATGGCAAAAATCCAGAAAAGTGCTTTGAATTAAAAAAGGCAGGTTGCAGTTTTGGGCTAAAATTTTGAAATAGCTTTAAGAATAAAAATATTTGCGCGCTCGCAGGCTCAGCTTTTACCGAAATTAAGACGGCAGGACGTAGAAAATATCCATACCCATAAAAATCAAATGGTTTCTCCCTTTAATCCAAGGGATTCACTGACTAACTAACTGATTGTGACCTACTGAGAAGCGGCTTCAGCTGCCATACATACTAACTGTTTGGTAGACTCCGAGTTGATATTTGAAGGTTGTCAGGAAGTAGACAATGGATATTTCATTATAACCAAATTAGGGGTATTCTCCTATTTATCACCAGGTAACTTATTTCATATCCCTTTACTTTTATAACCCACATTGTAAACAATGCACTTTGTCACACTTATGCTATTGTGAGCAAATTTAGAGATTTTATTACGTTTCTGTCGATCGCATTCCTAGAATTATTGCAGTCGAAACGAGAGTGAATTCAGGTGCTCCGGAAAAGAAATAAATTCCTGCGTGCCAGAGCACATCCGGCGGGTTGCCAAAAAATCTATTTAGTGTTGGTCAAATCCGGAATGGATGACATTACCAAATTTTACTTCAAACCAACATCTGTGCTAATCTGAGAGATATAAATCCCGTGTTTGTCTACAAGCACTTGATACCTTCCTTAAAATTTCTTGAGTTTTGGCAACCAGGGTGCAACATACACCTGTGCTCACAATTTGCTTGTCAGCCGTTTAGCTCTATAAATGAAGTTGTTATACTCCCCAAAGCTCTGGAATAACGAATCAATTGTGATACGTAAGCTCCATAGTTATGCTGGAGAGGACAGAATGTAGCTACACAGAAAGGGATAGATTGAAGTCATCACGTTTGTCATAGAGCTTTGTACAAAACAAGTTTTCACAATATATGTACAACAGTCTCATAGAATATAAATTTAATGAAAGGATGTGGAGTAAATGAATACGAGACCATAACACATACAAAAATGTATGTAATTGCCAATTTTGCTAAGAAGTGATACCTTGAGCGTCTTTTGTGTTATCATCATAGAGGCATAACATACTGTTGAAATAAACCCCCCCAAAAAAAGCAAAGAAACAGATCAAACAAAAAAAATACCACCCCCTCCCAGCAAAAAAAAAAAACAAAAAAAAACAAAAGAGACACTACAAATTAAAATCAACTATACTCTGATTAATAATAACGCTTATAAAAAAAATTAAAAATAGTAAAAAATAAAAATAAGATCACCTCATGGTCCGATATAAAAATGTTATACTTGGTGTAAGGTAGGTAATGCTAATGTATTTTTATACTTCTTGCGGCAACGATAGTTATGTATACGTCTTATGTCGTTTCTCCGATTATTAATGCAATGGAAATGGGAAGAATGATAAACGTAGCAGTTTTCTCAGCAATTGGCAAAACATTTAATTTGAAATGTGATATTTGACTTCAGTATGAGGTCCTATATAGCAGGTAGAAATTTTAGTTCGTCGAAAATCTACACCACTGTATACCAACTTGTGTATTCCACGTAAGTGGTCAGCAGATGAAAAAATTCGTTACACTTTTTCTTAGAATTTTTCATCACCCTAACTGGAAATATTGTAAATGAGGTCATAAATAACTTGATATTTGAAGGTATTTGAATGTCTTATGTCCGGGAGGGCAATTAAAAAAACGAATGGGGACAGTCCAATGAAGCAGACAACATAAACACAAACGCCACTGGATAGTGATCAAGAACGGAACTAAAGTTGAAGCTAAGTGTACAAAATCGAGGGTTGATTATTTGCCTTATTTAGGAAATTACAGGCGTTTACTGAATGAGCAATAACTCACTGATTTCTTGTTAATATTCTTCTAGTTATGTCTGTTTGTTGTTTGCTTTATGTCCAGTCCACAATATTTCAGTCATAATCAGGACAAGAATTAATTGACGAATTAATTGAAACAACAAATTGAATTGTGTTAATGGTGCAGACCTACCCCCAGGTAACAACACCCATAACACAGACCCATGAATTTCATGCAAAAAAGGGCCAACCACAAACCAAAAGAAAAACGAACCAACAAGACAGGCTAATGTATACCCTCAACGCACTTACCTGTGTGGGACATAGCCAACCATTACCCAATTTAATACAATCAACACTTATCTGTCGAAAATACAATGATGATTCCTGGTTGAACCTACACACATTGGGGGAGAAAAATGGGGGTTGGGGGTTTGAGAAATAAAGGAACTGTAAATTTTGAAGACAACTGGAAAAGTGGAGATGTGGGCAGTGGCGGAAAATCTAGCCTATGGGATGCACTACTTGGCAGTTTACAAAGGGATCTTTTACGTGCATGAAGCATTACCATCTCCACACACGTTGGCCCACTATGGTTTGCGGTAAGGTTTTCCGCATTATTGCCTGACGACCCTGGTATTCATTATTACAGGGCTGCCCCATTGAACCACTTAGGGCACACATCCAAATCGCTTTATGGGCTTATTTTAGCTATGACCTAGATCCAAATTACTTAGAATTGTATATCACTAAGAATTTTTGTTAACAATAATATACCGGAATTTATTATGATTAAAGATTACATCAAAACTTTTGGATGTAGTTAAAATTAATACATTTTTTTTCAGGAAATCAAGATGCATATTGTTGCCTTTGTCTTCGTAGTAATACACATGGTTACTCCCGGAGAAAGCACGGAAGATGTACGAAAATCCGGAAATAATGTTATTCCAGCAAACACTACGATTTGTAATTTTGAAATTTTGAATTTGGAGGAAGTCAGGTCTTCATTTAATAAAAAATCAAAATTTGAAGATGTATGGATGATACTTTTTGATATAAATTTTCCGATCTATTTTTTTTCAAATAAATTCAGTGTATATGATGTACAAAAACAGCATTACGAGAATGGATTAACAAGGTGGATATGGATGCTTGAAAAACACAGAAACCTTTTAACTTATCCGGTAAATTTGGAAGCTTTAACTTTTCAAATTGCAGCATCAATTGAAAGAACCATTCAAGTTGATGTTAACGTTTCATTCACGTCTTCAAGCTACGGCAATGATGAAATGTATACTGTTTGTTCTGGGGGAATTTTCAAAGTCTTATTTTCGCACGTGTTCAATGAAACTGATAACAATTGGATATTTTGTCATAGATATTTTGAAGGCCAAAAATATAAAGATTTTTTGCTTCGGTTTACTGGGTCATGGCTTGGGTACGATCATAAGTGCTATGACAGATATAGAACAAGCGAAAAAGAAGCAGGTATAATTGAAAAGGGAATAATTAACTCTGTAGTAAGCATTTTTGGTTTTGTTATTAGTATTTATATTTCTCTGTTTTTATTACTTTTACCAAATCGATATGAACCAACAAAAGACTATCTTAATTCAGTTAGCTATTATACGAGAGGAGATTCTCCATATAGCATGGATAGACTGTTGTTATTTTCACTATCAAGAATTAACAAGTATTGCAAGTACTTGCCAGAAATTTTGATGTTTTTTATGTATTCATTAACTAGTGTATCATTATTTTTCGTTACCGAATATTTCATGCACAAAATTCCTGATTACAAAACATTTCTCCTTATATATACTGGGTATAAAAGCGAGATGAATGCACCTGAATGGGTTGGTTATATAATATTTTATGTATTTTATACGATCTTTTTACTTGTCAGTTTGATTGCAGTAACTAAATCAGACAACGTGTCAAATGTATTAACATGCAAAGAAGATTGCGGAAAAATTAAAATTAGTATTTCAACGTTTATTATCAATGAAGAAACACATAAACTTTATTTTGGATATACAAAATATGCAATATATTTTTTAGATCGAATAGCTGCTTTTTGCAGTTTAAAATTTTTGTTAGTTGGTAAGAAATAAACGTTTGTTCAATAAGTTTTTTTGAACTAAATACTCCGACGCCTACCACGTGGAAGGATAAAATTGAAATAATATTATGGTATATTTTATTTTTATTTTTTAATGTACTGTTCTTCTTTTTAAATACATGTTTGGGGTTAATTTTTCTTTTAACGCCTATTGGCCTGTTTTATTTAGCTCTTAAAGCCAGTTGTTCGAGCTGTACATGTAAATGTGAAACCAAAAAAGCATGTTGTAAAAACAGTGGTTTAGTTATTATACCCGTTATCTTCATAGCGATTGTCGGTCTTTACATTTATATTTATTTTTGTAAACCTGGTGTCCCACAATTCCATTTTACAATACAGTTTATTCTAAGAGCTCTTATCTACTTGCTATTTGTTGTAGGCCCAATATTTTCAGGCACGAAACTTATTTTTAAGTGGTGGCCTACTGCTCTACTAGCATTTGTTTATTTGGTTAAATTTAACTTAACTTTTCATTCTGACTTGAAGAAGCTATTACTAAAATTGATTGACGCTAAAAAAGACGTATTGAAGAAAATAAAAGAAGAGTTTTCTTCAAAAGGTCAGCAAGAACTAAGTACAAGTCAGAAAGGAGAAAGTTCATCAACTAGGCAAGAAGGTCAAAGCCCTTTAACAAGTCAGCAAAAACAAATTACTTCAACGAGTCAGAAAGAGCAAAGTACTTCATCAAGTCAACAAGGACAAAGTACTTCAACAAGTCAACAAGAACACAATACTTCAACTAAGCAGCAAGGACAAAGTACTTCAACAAGTCAACAAGGACAAAGTACTTCAACAAGTCAGCAAGAGCAAAGTACTTCAACTAAGCAACAAGGACAAAGTACTTCAACAAGTCAGGAAGGACAAAGTACTTCAACAGGTCAAGAAGGACAAAGTACTTCAACTAAGTACCAAGGACAAAATAATTCAACAAGTCACCAAGAGCAAAGTACTTCAACTAATCAGCAAGGACAAAGTACTTCAACAAGTCAGGAAGGACAAAGTACTTCAACAGGTCAACAAGAACAAAGTACTTCAACTAAGCAGCAAGAACAAAGTACTTTAACAAGTCAGCAAGAACAGAGTGCTTCAACAAATCAACAAGAACCAAGTGCTTCAACAAAGCAACAAGAACAAAGTACTTCAACAAGTCAGCAAGGACATAGTATTCCAACAAGTCATCAAGAAAACAGCTGTTCCATTTCTGTTGAATTATTTGATGAGATTGTAAATAAATTCTTTCCGCTTCGTAAACAAATTATGATACTAGTCGTAAAAAGTACATTGACAATTTTGTTTTTATATGTAACCTTTGATAGCATAATCCAATCAAAAGATAACATTGAATTGGCTCAGTTATTTACTGCAGTGCTCCCTGCCTTGGCAGAAAGGTTTCTGTCACCGGGAAGTATTGAAGATAAATTTCGATTTCACGAGGAACAAATAAAAAAGTATCTTGAATCAAAGATAATAAATACCCCCAATAATAATGATATTATTCAAATAGAAAATGAAATTACTCGTGAATTTTGTAAAGGTTGTCTGTGGTGTAAAAATAAACTTTGTTGTACAAATCATTGTGGTACCAATCAAGAAGAAGAATCATTGCCTCTAAATATTAATTAAAAAACAAAATAGCGTTCATTTGTGCAAATCTTTTTTTGAATAATTAAGCTGTGTGTTTGTTATAATTTGGCAATAAAAGATCAACTCTCAATTTTATAATTTACGCATAAGGACTACGAATAAGCAAAAACGAATCAGATGTTATGAATTGATGAAACTTTAAAAAATATAAAGATAAAATTCAATATAAAAATGAAACTGGTTTTTGTGTTTATATATTGCCCGTTTCGTCATGCTGTTCTCGTTCGTGTTTGTTAATATTTTTTTTCCTTTCGGACTTTTGACATTTGAACACCTCATTAGTACCCCTTTGCTTCTATAATTTATACTCTTGTAATGACATTCATTAAGTTGTACTAACGGTAAGTGGGGTGTCTAAAAATGTGTCCATAATTTTCCAAAATTTTGGCGACAGCTACTACAGTAGCTATAAAATGGAACTTTGAATATCGATAATAGAATAAGAAATTCACCATCAGAATTTTTGTAGAATAGACTTTGAAAATGTTTTAGTACTTTTATATAAAATCAATATAATATAGAAATGCGTTCTGGGACGCTATAAGTCCAATCCTCCATGGCTAACATCGAAATCAAGAAGCAAATTAGATGGAAAAACCAAATACACGAAAAAGCTAAATAGTCTAAAAAAACAGCACTTGATGAAATTCTGATACATTAGAAATGAAACCACTCAATTAATTAGAAAATCTAAGTCATCATATAACCAAAAGATAATCCAAGAAACTAAACAATAAGAACATCAGAATCTAATTGGTGGAACATTGTTAAAATGTTTTCCGGGGTAAACTATCGAATATTCCACCGATAATGAAAAACGATACTGTTATCTCCGATGATACGGAAAAGGCCAATGAGTTCAATGCATTCTTTGTTGAACAAATTCGACTAAACGATTCAGGACATGATCTTCTAAACTCAAACAATATTCCGCAAGACCTACTCAGTGACATAAAAATAACAGAAATGGATGTTGAAGATGTTATGCAAGTCCTTAATCCAAGTCAAGCATCTGGATCAGATCTTATAAGCCCGTGAATCTTAAAAGAAGCAGCCTCTGTCCTTAAAGCCCTTTCTGTAAACTTTTCAATATGTCCATGTCTCAGTCCACTTTTCCAACCGAATGCAGAAAGGCAAATGTCACCTCCTTTTTCAGAAGTTAACAAGCCTGTTGTGCAAAAAAAAACAATATCACTTCTAATCATACTATCAAAACGCATGGAACGCTGCGTGTATAAACACGGTCATAATTTCTTGAAACATAATTCAATCATTAGTAAAAATCAATCTGGTTTTACACTAGAAGACTCTGCTGTTAATCAACTAATTGACATCTCAAACGATTTTGGTAAAGCGTTAGATGAGGGAAAATAAATTAGAGTAGTCTTTTGTGTCATATCTAAAGCATTTGACAGAGTATGGCACAAAGGTTTTCTATATAAACTCCAGAACATTGGAATAACCGATAAAGTGGTTAATTGGTTTTAAAATTAATTAAGTGGGAGGGAACAGCGAGTTGTTATTAACAGGTCGAAGTCGACCGGGCTACAAATATCCGCCGAAGTTCCACAAGGTTCTATACTGTGACCTCTCATATTCCTAATATTTATAAACGATAAAGTAACTGTTATTATTGCAGGTATTTAACTGTTGCAAATGACACAAGCCTTTACATTGTTGTTGATAATCCCCAAACAGCATCTGATATACTAAATCAGGACTTGTCAAAAATTCACAAATGGTCTCAAAACTGGTTAGTAAACTTCAAACCACAAAAACCGAAAACATGACTATAAGTCGAAAAATTATAAAATCAAACCACCCTGAACTCAAAATGAACGAACACGGAATCCAAGAAGTGAAGAGTCATAAACACCTTGATGTATATTTTTCAAATAATGGTACACGGAATGATCATATAAATTATATACTTGATAAAGCATATAAACGTATAAATATATTGAGGAAAGTCAAATATACTCTAGATAGATATATACTAGGCAAAAAAAGAAACGTTACACTTATATTTTATTTGATAAAGTCTCTATAACAAACTAAAACTTGTAACTCATTGAATAAACGTATCTTTGGTCATACTAAAGAGACGAACATACAGTAAACTTAATCTAAATAGAATTTTACATCTCCTTACAGTTTTACCTAGATATAGTAGAAAATCAAGTTTGCAAAGCAGTATCGGTCCATGCTAACATTTAATTTTTGTCAATATGACAGCATTTAGTTGAGTTCAGTATTTAGGGATATTAAACAATCTGTAAAACTACAGGAATGGGATATCTTAAACTGTTTCCGGTGGGATTTAGTTATTTCTAAAGACGTTGTTCAGTAAAATAAATAATAACAAAATGCGCATATATGTCACCAATTGTTTTACTGCTACCTCGAAACGATTCTCTGGTCTATGAATATGTATTCTTAAAAGTCTTTAAAATGATTTGTAACCTGTATTTTGGGCATTATCGTATCCTTCTTATTTTGACGTTAACGTGAAGTGCCTGACTTACATTTTTTAACCTTTAAGTGTGACCTTTTATTAACCGTGATATTTGTTACATTTAACCGACACAATCACCAGCTTAATTGATTTTTTACACGGAAAATTTTGAAAGTTGCAATTTTAGTAAAAATTAAAAAATGATATTACGTCATTTAAGAACCCGTCTTCAATACGCAAATTTGACAGAAAACCCCGTTTATTGCATAACCTCTACATTCAAAATGAAAACAAAAAATGTTTCGAAAAAAACTTAAAAGAAAACCAATGTTATGTTTCTTTTTTTGCCTTGTAAACTTTAGAAAAAATATATTTTTGCTTTATCAGACCATTCTTGAATATGCCGATGTTGCATAGGATAACTTAACCCAAATACAAACCCAAAAGCTGGAAAATGCCCAACTCGACGCAGCCCTTCTTGTCACCGGAGGAACAAAGCTAGCTAGTGCGAGAAAATCTTTACACGGAAACTAAATGGGAAAAATTAACCAACAGAAGACATTCACATAAACTAATAACTTTTCATGAAATGGTAAATGGTCTATCTTCGCAATATCTTTGCAACCTTCTCCCGGCTCGAGTTCGAGACCGTAATACTTATGGAACACGTCAAGCAAACAATCTCACGCGAATTATTACTAGAACCGCCCATTACTCCAACTCTTTCTTACCTCTTACTTCTAATATGTGGAACAACCTCTCTGACACCATTAAAAATTGTAAAACAATCTCAACTTTTAAGAAAGAACTTTTAAGCAAAAACGGAGAAGTTCCAAATTATTACTATTCCGGGACACGACTGGAACAAATACTACACGCGCGTTTAAGATTAAACTCTAGTTCTTTAAATTATGATCTTTTCATATGAAACCTAGCAGACTCCCCAAACTGTCGATTTGGAAGCATAGAAACAACAAATTATTTCTTTTTATGTTGTCCTATATATGATGCCCAACGTTTCGAAATGTTTAATTACCTTGTTCAGTTTCCAATAAACTTACGCCTTGAAGTACTACTATACTCACTATATATATGGTTCAACTGTCTTGAATGACTGCGAAAACGAGACCTTATTTAAATACCCGACCAAGGCTAAGCTAAACTAAACTCATACTTTGCATTTCGTCTTTTAGCCCTTTTGTTTTTTCACCGCTCAACCTTCTTAGAACTATCAATGCATCCTTTGTATATATTTTCTTCTTCATAAGGTCATACATTTTTCTTCCTTGTATTATTGTTGATTTCTTTCAATAATATATATATTTGATATATTTGATATGGAACATTTAGGACATGTTATATGGATATATGATTAATTGTAAGTAGTAATTACTATCAGGAGACAGATTCGTATAAGCACTCTGTACTTGTTTCTGAATCCACTTATTTAATATGTTATATTTAAATGTATATAATGTCATTTCTAAATACATATGTTAAAACAAACTATGTTGTGTTTTGTGTCACCAGACCATAAGATCTTAGAAGAGGGAGGTTTGGAGCCACATAACCAGGTTAAACCCGCCATTTCTTTTGAAATGCCTGTAATAAGTCAGGAAAATTGCGATCTTCAATTTCTCTGGTGTGTCTTTGCCTTGTTTTGTCTTTACTTGGATATACGAGATTGATCATCCCAGCTCGGTAATTTTGTTGTTACCTTTATTTTCAAATTGTCTACTTTCCCTTCTTGTGTAGTAACATTCCGTCATGTTTGACACAGAAATTGCTAGCACAAGGTTATGTTGATTCTCGGTAATGGTGTTATCTCAAGAAATTTTACTGCAGACACCATGCACCCGTTGATAAAACTGTGGATTCATGTGGATTCATTTTTTTTTTCGAGGGTACCAATTATCGTGGTTTGATGAAAAAAGACTGCTTTGTTAATATTTAAATTTGTGGTTCTGAAGTCTGCCGCATACCGATCTATGTTAAATTTCATTTTCGTGGGAAATCAAATTTCGCGTGTTACAGGCTATCCATGAAAACCACGAAAATTGATACCCCACGAATAATTATCAAACCACAGTATACGATTTCTACCTCTCAGACGAGTGTAAATGTTTGTTCTCATAGAGTTTTGTTTTGTCTTCCTTTACCGGATTTGACACCAACGAATTGGAAATCGGCAGCGCGACGGGTGTGCTATAGCAGGCAATAACCGGCCACTCTTCCGGGATTCACTCTTGTTATAAACTCACGTATAAAGTTGTACGTGGATGTACCAAAAAATGAGTAGATTTTTTGAATTTTATATGACAATCATGACAATGGGTATAGTTTTAAGAATTTTAATTTTTATGAAAATTGTCGATTTTATATATATATAGGTCATGAAAATTTGAAATTTTAGAAAAATTAGGGTATTGAATTGAAATCAAACATGACACATCCCCACCCGGTGACGGATTATGATTGATAATAACCTATGCTGACTATTTCTTATAAAAGGGGGGTGTTCAAAGCTCATTAAATTTCCAGTCAATTTTCAGACAAATTTTCTTGGAGTTGTTTTACAGTCTAGCATTAGATACTTTGTAATTATATTGAACAAGTCATGACAAATATTAAGGATTTGGAAAAATCTAAACATCTGTGGAATTCATAACAAGTATTTTGTTCACATAGTTGTTTTGCTTATATACCATGGGTGTTTCAGACTAATTCTTATCTACGTTTGTAACACTTAAAATCATGTTTACTTTTGCTTGTTAAATCCTTTTACGAAAGGATTTCTCACAGTCTTGATTAACAAATGCATGCATGTATTCATTTAAAAGAGAAGTTTTTATTTTCAAATGCCAGGGTTTCTAGTGTACAAAATAGTTTGATCTGTTCGACATTAACACAAGGCAGGATGACCCCAATGTTACAAAAACATATATTTCTTTATCTTATAGAATTTCAGCTTTTGAAAACGTTATTTAATGTCTACATAACAATCAGGTTGTGGTTCATGTAAGTACATTTATACTTAGTTTAATATTTGTTTTTACAATATAGGAGAATACACGTATCTCACAAGTGATGTCACGTTTACTTTCCAGGCTTTTACCCAGTTGTATCTCATTTAGTCAAATTGCTTTGCGATAAACCACGTAATATCAAAATAGCATTTGAAAACATTATAATTACAGTCTTTAAAACCATTTACTTTTATTTGGTAAGATGGAACAATTTCATGTATACTCCTATTCTATGAAGAGGAGGACATACTGTTTTATACTTTTCTGTTCATCTGTTCATTTGTTCCTTACTTTGTCGCCAGTAACGTGTTGTATAGTTTGCTGGGTTTGGCTTCCTTGTTCAAACGTTTTGGTTTTGAGTACTTTTCGTTTTCAACAGTTTTGGAAATTGACCTTCTAATGTTTTGATTTAAATGCTACTGATGAGAGGTAACTCCTTGAAATATCGATATATAGCATATCCAAATTTACCGTTTATAACCGCGTTTTGGTATTTGTAATTTTATATAGGAGTATCCGTAGTTCTGTGGCGTCGCAACTTTTTTTGTCACAGTTTTCCAGTAATAACATGTCACAGCCTCTTGATACTTGGCATGTAGCTTCCTCCTATATTACTCTATAGTGTAAAGCTATTTTATGCCCGTAATGCAGCTACTTCCTGTTTACCAAATATTAATATATAAACACTAAATATACTTATATATTTTCCAAAAATAAAACTGAAAAAAGTTGCTTAAAAATCACTTTTAAATTGCTGATTCCTGTGGACTGCCCCTTGTTTTACATGTTTTTTTTTGCCCGAACGCGGTGAGTAAGGTGCATGATTTCTTTTAAAAAATCATTTTTGGGGTTGGATGGGCTTCTACTAGTATAAACCATCATACTATAAAAAAACAATTCACAAATGCTCTTTATATAGTTCGGGGTATCTTTGGTCATCATCGAGCATCTCATTGCAACATTTAGAGTCACCTTACCATTACGGCTTCACATACGTTTACCAAACGCAAGAAAAAAGTTAACAATGGCCCAATCAATGTAAAATTTTAAATTCAGTATACCGTGACTGCGGGAGCATGAAAATAAAATGCTAATGAATTTGGTCCGGACTGATGCTAATATGCATCTGCAAACAAATATGAAAGGTGCTTCATAACTTGTGAACATAACACAGACTTAAGAAATTTTTTTTTACAATTGTGGACAGACACTGCCGTCGTTACTGCCAGAATCATCATACCCAAATTTCGAGACATATACCATATGACACCTCACATAGGACACAAAGGTGTGCTGGCAATAATGTTTAAATACTAGAATGGCGATCTTTCATGGAAGATGTATGTCGCCAGCATTCATTAACCGGATGTGAAAAAATTACCGTTTTGTGAGAAATTAGGGTTAAAAGGGCAAAAATCGCAAATTATTACTTTCTTTAGGCAACTGGTTTTATACAAATAAAATAGTTGAAGTGAGCAAGTTTATAATTTTAAATATAATGATTATTATGTCTCCCCTTCCCAGAAGGGGGAGGAGACATGTTGTTTTCGTGTCAGTTCTTCTTCTGCTTCTTCTTCTTCTTCTGCCTCTTCTTCTTCTGCTTCTTCTTCTTCATCTTAGTCTTCTTCTTCTTCTTCTCATACAAAGCGTGTTCGGGCCATAACTTTTTTATCCTTTGTAATAAGGCTTTGATATTTGGCATGTGGATGTGTTACGTACCAGAATGACTTTATATGACCTTGACCTTTACCTCAGGGTCAAATTAATGCTCATTTTACATGCAAAGTGTTTACTACCTATTTCCTTTTTGTTTTTTGACATAGGGCGTTGATATTTGACAAGTAGATGTATCACCATAAGACAATGTGCTGCAACTATGCATTGCATTCATTTGACCTTTGACCTCAAGGTCAAATCGATTCTAATTTAACATGCAAAATGTGTCCTGGCTAGAACTTGTTTATTCTTAACATATGGCTTTGGTTTTTGAAATGTAGATGTATCACCAATCGATGACGTCTTGTATCGCTGGATATTCTTCATACGACTTTTTTTTATTCTTTAACATAGGGCTTTGATATTTGACATGTAGATACAATGGGTCCCGTATCAGAATGACCTTCATTTGACCTTTGACCTTTTGTTTGGGCTCTTTATGTTTTTATCCTTCGAAATAGGGCTTTGATATTTGATATGACGATGTGTCATCATGGGACCAATGTGTCACCGACCTTAATGACCTTGACCTGTGACGTCAAATAAATGCAAATTTTACAAGAAAAGTCTAACAGACCATAACTTTTTTTCCTTTTGACATAGGGCTTTGATATTAAGAATGTAGATGTATCAGTATTAAACAATTTGTCGAACAATGTATGTCATTGTGACTTTAACCTTTTGACCTTAGGGTTGAACTTATGCTATTTTGGCAAATATGGGAGAGGAAGACATCTGTTTTGGTGCGCTTTAACAGTTTTCCCTAGTTTCCACTAAGATTGAATCGGATGTTTTAGGTCCCTACCATTTCAAAAAAGGGACCAAAAATGAACAAAATTGGTTTTTTAACAAAACTTTTGTAGCGCGTTCACAAGATCAGTATTTCTTTCAGACTTTCTATGAAATTTTGTAAAGCGAAAATATTTTTTTGAAGCTTTGGTGTTCACACGGTCAAATATTTAGTCCGATTTTTAAACAAATTTTTACCTTTTTTATTTGAAAATATGGCGCTTCCAAACAGTGAACTGATAGTCGTTTTGACGTTCACACGATAAGATTTACGTCAAACAGTGTGATGTAAACAGTGCGTGTCATCCGGTTTTCCAAACTACATCCGACACGACTTTTGACGTCAGGATTTAGCGATCAAATGGGCCAACTTTTTGTGGGATGAATGTCTGAAGCAAATTGATGAAAAAACTGATCGTGTGTATGCAGCTTAGTTTCATCTAATTTTGATAATTCATTTTCTATTGTATTCCTGAAAACGTTCTGTCAACTGAATGTGTTGACGGCTTCGATGCATATTGCACTGTTGCAATGCTATAGGGGGTCAAAGTAGGGCCATTACAAGAAATCATTTTTTTTTTGGTGGTCCAATTTTTAACACCTTTTTCATCGGTATTCTTGTAAAAATCCCTTGATCTTTTTCGGTTTTGAAGAAATTTTGGGTCGAAAGGGGGTTAAAAGCATCAAAACGTTAAATGATATAGTTTATATATTAAAGAGTTTGCATATTAGATTTCACAAATATGTTAGTGTCAAATTTTGATTAAAAGTCCACCACATAATGCATTGTCAAAAAAGCTTTGTGGATCCACCATGGGCTGTATATGTCCAAAGCTGTTGACTTTCGATACTGAGTCGCCAACATACGGGGCTCAACATGTTGCGGTCGTATAATGCTGTACTCGGCGTAGCTTTTTATATAATGTAGATCTTTCATACAGATCACATTGTCTATACTAGCAGATTCGTAAAAAAAATAAAACATTGCAGATACTCGTTTTCATTAAGTCAAACGTATATTTAACTATATTTTGAGATTGGCGATAAACTCGAAAACTCATTTATCAATAAACATAAGTCAACTAAGCTTTTAACTACCGTGCATTTTGACCTACTTTAGAATTTAAAATGGCGATACATGGTAAGAACCATTTTAATCAGAAACGAAACAAATTTGTTAAAATATATGCAAACATGATGTAACCTAATAATAATTTTACACCATTCAGGGGCTACCAAAAACATGATCACAGGTAGTAATACACACATAAGAATACCATTCAGGGCGTAGGAAATAGTCCAATTCAGAGCGTAACTAGTCTACCATTGAGGCAACGGAGGCAACTGCCTCCTCTAGGTTTACAACAATGTGCATTTTCCTTTGAAGACCCCATTATATTACACATAGTATTAATTAAAAGTTATAATCGTGGTTATGTACGGGAGCGTGTTATATTTTTCATCCGGATTTTTAAAACGAAGTCGTACATTTTCTTATTACTGTTTTCCCACGAAATATCAACAGGTCGAATCATAACAAACACCTTGCACATAGGTGATAGTTTTATATACATTTGTTTCATCAACTAAAATCTATATAAATAAAGAGTTAGTGTTTGTTGAAGAGCATCCTTTAGGAAATCAAGAAAAAAAGTAGAAACCTTTGAGACAAAGAAATTTCTATGTTCACATAATTTTACATAGGTCAAACCGAGGCAGCTATAAAATGTTCACATGATTTCACAGTAGTTAAAAAGAGGCCACATAATTTCACAGTAGTTAAACAGAGGCAGCTATAAAATGTTGACATAAAATGTTGACATAATTTCATAGTAGTTAAACAGAGGCAGCAATAAAATGTTCACATAATTTCACAGTAGTTAAACAGAGGCAGTTAAAAAATGTATACAATAGTTTTACAAATAATCCGTTCCATAGACTTTGACGTTCAGTTCTAAGAAGCAGAGGTACCAATGGGGTATCCGAATGTCAAAAGTCCGAATGGGCAGAGACAAAACCAGTAAACACCAACAAGAACGGGACAAAAACAGACAACATGTAAAACATGGAAACACAAAATAACTGAATATCAATCGACAACGCGATAATTTAGCACTTTTCAAATTAGATTTTCCATTCCGAAAATTAAAATA
The DNA here is from genome assembly GCA_963971305.1 of Arcuatula senhousia. Taxonomy (NCBI): domain Eukaryota; kingdom Metazoa; phylum Mollusca; class Bivalvia; order Mytilida; family Mytilidae; genus Arcuatula; species Arcuatula senhousia. The sequence goes on from OZ020308.1 coordinate 37,977,887, forward strand.
ACTAATAAGGACCCCGGCCCACATTGAGATGCGCATGCGGTAGTCCTATGATTTTAGGTTCAATAGTCCGCTCATCCGTATGTCCGCCTGTCTGTCCATCCGTACACCCGTCCGTCAACGTCTATTTTCAATTTAAATAACTAAATATTTCCGATGAGTCGTCACTACATTTTCATTTTAAAACTAACTAAACCTAAATAAAGGTAATAACAAAACTACCGAACCGAACTTGAATGATCAATCTCATAGTCCAGAGAAAATGATAAAAACGAATCAGTCATACCGGAGAATTGGTGGATCGCAATGGTCCTGACTTGGTACAGGCATTTCAAACAAAATGATGGGTTAAACCAGGTTTTATGGCGCCAAAATTCCCTCTTCCATTGCGATCTTAGGATCCGGTAATGACCATAGAATTCAACATAGTTGTGAGACACACTAGGGATATTGAGGTGATCATCTCAGTAAAATTATTTATTTTCGAGTTAAATCTGATTAGGAAACAATAAAGTAATATGTAAAACAGTACATATGTAGCTTTACACCACTGATATTAAAGAAGAAAAAGACCATTTAGAGTCACCTTACCATTACGGATTCACATACGTTTACCAAACGCAAGAAAAAAGTTAACAATGGCCCAATCAATGTAAAATTTCAAATTCAGTATACCGTGACTGCGGGAGCATAAAAATAAAATGCTAATGAATTTGATCCGGACTGATGCTAATATGCATCTGCAAACAAATATGAAAGGTGCTTCATAACTTGTGAACATAACACAGACTTAAGAAAAAAATTTTTACAATTGTGGACAGACACTGCCGTCGTTACTGCCAGAATCATCATACCCAAATCTCGAGACATATACCATATGACACCTCACATAGGACACAAAGGTGTGCTGGCAATAATGTTTAAATACTAGAATGACGATCTTCCATGGAAGACGTATGTCGCCAGCATTCATTAACTGGATGTGCAAAATTTACCGTTTTGTGAGAAATTAGGGTTAAAAGGACAAAAATCGCAAATTATTACTTTTTTAGGCAACTTGTTTTATACAAATAAAATAGTTGAAGTGAGCAAGTTTATAATTTTAAATATAATGATTATTATGTCTCCCCTTCCCAGAAGGGGGAGGAGACATGTTGTTTTCGTGTCAGTTCTTCTTCTACTTCTTCTTCTTCTTCTGCTGCTTCTTCTTCTGCTTCTTCTTCTTCTTCTCATACAAAGCGTGTTCGGGCCATAACTTTTTTATCCTTTGTAACAAGTGTGGACTCTAATGCATATTGCCTAGCAAGCCGCTATGGACACAAAAAGCAAAGGTCTGCTTTAGTAACATAAAAAATACTTTATTATTTCTAGGTCCTGTTAAGTTTTATTGTTGAATTCTATATGTAGCCTTTGCTGTACACATACTATAAAATCGATCTAAAATTAAGCCATGTCGATGAATCTAAGTGATGTAAGTGTTTATCCTAAACATTATTTGTTTTTAGATCCAGTATAAGCATTGTACTATCTCCTATTTAGTTTAAAATAACTGCATCAAAGTTTGGTTATGTTAGTGGAGGAAATAGGAAACTATTGCAGATAGAGAAAAGCTGTTGTTTGCTTAAACCTACAGCTCATCGAGCTTTACAAAAGTCTCCATTGGATCAAAGATGTCACAGTCTGTTGTTCATATATATTTATAAATCAGCTTAATGTTAAATTTAAAAAGGTTTCAATCTTCAAATTATTCTGAGAACAAAAGCTACCAACGGGATTCTGGGAATACCGAAGAAGAAAATCAAACATATATTTTGCGCCTAGAAATTTTTATAATTTTCGTTTTATAATATTATTATTTTCAACATTTAGTTGCATTCCAAGCATGCGGAGATGTAAAAAAAATTGTACATTGTCTTTTTGACTTTTTTCTAAGTGTGACCAAAAAGGAAACTGGACTCATCCTCTTTTGTATTTTTAGTCTTGGGCCAATGCAAGACGGCAAGCAGCGACTTATGGTCATGCTGAAGACTGTTGGCTGTTTTCCATTGTGATTTTTAAAATTCACGTTTCTTTATGTTGGTTGTGTGGCGTACAATTATTCCACAACTAATTATCGTCTACTTTAATGGTTATCATTTGTCAGATCAGCCTATGATTTTGAAGTATATAATATTATATGAAATAAGTTTAAACCCAATTGTAGATCTCTTTATGAAAATTTGCAATGTACATGTATGCCTTTAAAATTTTTACGTCTAATAGCAATAAATTATATTATAACTCAAACAGGGCCAGAACCAAAAATTTTTGAAAGGGGTTGGTCCACATAAATTCCGCTGTGGACGAAGGACGAAAAGGGGGTGGTTCTAGACAACTTTTGCAGAAAACCTACACGATACTTGCGAAATTTTTGTCGGAAAGGAGGAAAATTCCAACCTCGGACCCCCCCCCCCCGATCCGCCGCTGTTCGAATATTTTTGATTGTCACATATTCAAAGATTGTCCCTCCCTTTATGATAGAGACTAAAGCAAACTTACACACGAACGTTGCAATCCATGTTCCGCACACAGGGGCTTGGATTCTGGTCATTTATATTGACTTTTAAGTCGCCCTCCCCCTACTCTTTAATCCAAGCCCCTGTGGTTCCGCACAGTTAAAATTATTTTCTGACATGTTTGTAGTTGTGGCGACATTGGTCTCTGTGTGGTGAATCGACAAAATTATCAAGCAATGATAACATTTTCGAACAACCAATAACTAAATTATTTATCCTTATTAAAATGACCCAGATCAAGACAGACGAATGACCCAATGTGGCTATTTGGTCATTTTCTAAAAATCAATAAAATGCTTGAATTGTGTGTGTCTGATTGACCTATTTTTGCATAAGCATTATTTCTGTCTGTGATAATAAACTCTATTCAATGAATTAACATTTTGAAGTCAAAAAATTATAAGAAAGTACGCTTAAACATGTGCACAATCTGATAAAGTGACTACGCCATGTACGCTACATGATCTAGTTGAATCGCATTGTTGCTTTAAAACATCGCCACATAAAAGCATGAAAAACGAAGATGCTGTGTACAATTTTTTTGCAAGATTTAACTTATTTTTGGTGTCCGAATAGTATTTTTGTCCTTTAAACTTTATTCAATTAAGTAAATTTTCGCAATCCAAAATTAAATATCCATTACGCTAAAGCTACGCAAGATATGCTACACTGACTAAAATATAATCCGAAGCGGAACACATAATCTACTGGTCGCGGCCATATTGTCTGGATGGAAATCCGAAGATTGAGAATCCGAATATAGCCGGGTAAGCCCCCGAGTGAAAAGTGAAAGTATGTACATTGCAAAGAGCTTTTGTAAATATAGAAACGACGGAAACAAACGACCTAATTTCAGTATCGCTGCATTTTTATTTATAATAGGTAGTAATAAGGCTTTGATATTTGGCATGTGGATGTGTTACGTACCAGAATGACTTTATATGACCTTGACCTTTACCTCAAGGTCAAATTAATGCTCATTTTACATGCAAAGTGTTTACTACCTATTTCCTTTTTGTTTTTTGACATAGGGCGTTGATATTTGACAAGTAGATGTATCACCATAAGACAATGTGCTGCAACTATGCATTGCATTCATTTGACCTTTGACCTCAAGGTCAAATCGATTCTAATTTAACATGCAAAATGTGTCCTGGCTAGAACTTGTTTATTCTTAACATATGGCTTTGGTTTTTGAAATGTAGATGTATCACCAATCGATGACGTGTTGTCGCGCTGAATATTCTTCATACTACTTTTTTTCATTCTTTAACATAGGGCTTTGATATTTGACATGTAGATACAATGGGTCCCGTATCAGAATGACCTTCATTTGACCTTTGACCTTTTGTTTGGGCTCTTTATGTTTTTATCCTTCGAAATAGGGCTTTGATATTTGATATGACGATGTGTCATCATGGGACCAATGTGTCACCGACCTTAATGACCTTGACCTGTGACGTCAAATAAATGCAAATTTTACAAGAAAAGTCTAACAGACCATAACTTTTTTTCCTTTTGACATAGGGCTTTGATATTAAGAATGTAGATGTATCAGTATTAAACAATTTGTCGAACAATGTATGTCATTGTGACTTTAACCTTTTGACCTTAGGGTTGAACTTATGCTATTTTGGCAAATATGGGAGAGGAAGACATCCGTTTTGGTGCGCTTTAACAGTTTTCCCTAGTTTCCACTAAGATTGAATCGGATGTTTAGGTCCCTACCATTTCAAAAAAGGGACCAAAAATGAACAAAATTGGTTTTTTAACAAAACTTTTGTAGCGCGTTCACAAGATCAGTATTTCTTTCCGACTTTCTATGAAATTTTGTAAAGCGAAAATATTTCTTTGAAGCTTTGGTGTTCACACGGTCAAATATTTAGTCCGATTTTTAAACAAATTTTTACCTTTTTTATTTGAAAATATGGCATGGAAGACGTATGTCGCCAGCATTCATTAACTGGATGTGCAAAATTTACCGTTTTGTGAGAAATTAGGGTTAAAAGGACAAAAATCGCAAATTATTACTTTTTTAGGCAACTTGTTTTATACAAATAAAATAGTTGAAGTGAGCAAGTTTATAATTTTAAATATAATGATTATTATGTCTCCCCTTCCCAGAAGGGGGAGGAGACATGTTGTTTTCGTGTCAGTTCTTCTTCTACTTCTTCTTCTTCTTCTGCTGCTTCTTCTTCTGCTTCTTCTTCTTCTTCTCATACAAAGCGTGTTCGGGCCATAACTTTTTTATCCTTTGTAACAAGTGTGGACTCTAATGCATATTGCCTAGCAAGCCGCTATGGACACAAAAAGCAAAGGTCTGCTTTAGTAACATAAAAAATACTTTATTATTTCTAGGTCCTGTTAAGTTTTATTGTTGAATTCTATATGTAGCCTTTGCTGTACACATACTATAAAATCGATCTAAAATTAAGCCATGTCGATGAATCTAAGTGATGTAAGTGTTTATCCTAAACATTATTTGTTTTTAGATCCAGTATAAGCATTGTACTATCTCCTATTTAGTTTAAAATAACTGCATCAAAGTTTGGTTATGTTAGTGGAGGAAATAGGAAACTATTGCAGATAGAGAAAAGCTGTTGTTTGCTTAAACCTACAGCTCATCGAGCTTTACAAAAGTCTCCATTGGATCAAAGATGTCACAGTCTGTTGTTCATATATATTTATAAATCAGCTTAATGTTAAATTTAAAAAGGTTTCAATCTTCAAATTATTCTGAGAACAAAAGCTACCAACGGGATTCTGGGAATACCGAAGAAGAAAATCAAACATATATTTTGCGCCTAGAAATTTTTATAATTTTCGTTTTATAATATTATTATTTTCAACATTTAGTTGCATTCCAAGCATGCGGAGATGTAAAAAAAATTGTACATTGTCTTTTTGACTTTTTTCTAAGTGTGACCAAAAAGGAAACTGGACTCATCCTCTTTTGTATTTTTAGTCTTGGGCCAATGCAAGACGGCAAGCAGCGACTTATGGTCATGCTGAAGACTGTTGGCTGTTTTCCATTGTGATTTTTAAAATTCACGTTTCTTTATGTTGGTTGTGTGGCGTACAATTATTCCACAACTAATTATCGTCTACTTTAATGGTTATCATTTGTCAGATCAGCCTATGATTTTGAAGTATATAATATTATATGAAATAAGTTTAAACCCAATTGTAGATCTCTTTATGAAAATTTGCAATGTACATGTATGCCTTTAAAATTTTTACGTCTAATAGCAATAAATTATATTATAACTCAAACAGGGCCAGAACCAAAAATTTTTGAAAGGGGTTGGTCCACATAAATTCCGCTGTGGACGAAGGACGAAAAGGGGGTGGTTCTAGACAACTTTTGCAGAAAACCTACACGATACTTGCGAAATTTTTGTCGGAAAGGAGGAAAATTCCAACCTCGGACCCCCCCCCCCCCCGATCCGCCGCTGTTCGAATATTTTTGATTGTCACATATTCAAAGATTGTCCCTCCCTTTATGATAGAGACTAAAGCAAACTTACACACGAACGTTGCAATCCATGTTCCGCACACAGTGGCTTGGATTCTGGTCATTTATATTGACTTTTAAGTCGCCCTCCCCCTACTCTTTAATCCAAGCCCCTGTGGTTCCGCACAGTTAAAATTATTTTCTGACATGTTTGTAGTTGTGGCGACATTGGTCTCTGTGTGGTGAATCGACAAAATTATCAAGCAATGATAACATTTTCGAACAACCAATAACTAAATTATTTATCCTTATTAAAATGACCCAGATCAAGACAGACGAATGACCCAATGTGGCTATTTTGTCATTTTCTAAAAATCAATAAAATGCTTGAATTGTGTGTGTCTGATTGACCTATTTTTGCATAAGCATTATTTCTGTCTGTGATAATAAACTCTATTCAATGAATTAACATTTTGAAGTCAAAAAATTATAAGAAAGTACGCTTAAACATGTGCACAATCTGATAAAGTGACTACGCCATGTACGCTACATGATCTAGTTGAATCGCATTGTTGCTTTAAAACATCGCCACATAAAAGCATGAAAAACGAAGATGCTGTGTACAATTTTTTTGCAAGATTTAACTTATTTTTGGTGTCCGAATAGTATTTTTGTCCTTTAAACTTTATTCAATTAAGTAAATTTTCGCAATCCAAAATCAAATATCCATTACGCTAAAGCTACGCAAGATATGCTACACTGACTAAAATATAATCCGAAGCGGAACACATAATCTACTGGTCGCGGCCATATTGTCTGGATGGAAATCCGAAGATTGAGAATCCGAATATAGCCGGGTAAGCCCCCGAGTGAAAAGTGAAAGTATGTACATTGCAAAGAGCTTTTGTAAATATAGAAACGACGGAAACAAACGACCTAATTTCAGTATCGCTGCATTTTATTTATAATAGGTAGTAATAAGGCTTTGATATTTGGCATGTGGATGTGTTACGTACCAGAATGACTTTATATGACCTTGACCTTTACCTCAGGGTCAAATTAATGCTCATTTTACATGCAAAGTGTTTACTACCTATTTCCTTTTTGTTTTTTGACATAGGGCGTTGATATTTGACAAGTAGATGTATCACCATAAGACAATGTGCTGCAACTATGCATTGCATTCATTTGACCTTTGTCCTCAAGGTCAAATCGATTCTAATTTAACATGCAAAATGTGTCCTGGCTAGAACTTGTTTATTCTTAACATATGGCTTTGGTTTTTGAAATGTAGATGTATCACCAATCGATGACGTGTTGTCGCGCTGAATATTCTTCATACTACTTTTTTTCATTCTTTAACATAGGGCTTTGATATTTGACATGTAGATACAATGGGTCCCGTATCAGAATGACCTTCATTTGACCTTTGACCTTTTGTTTGGGCTCTTTATGTTTTTATCCTTCGAAATAGGGCTTTGATATTTGATATGACGATGTGTCATCATGGGACCAATGTGTCACCGACCTTAATGACCTTGACCTGTGACGTCAAATAAATGCAAATTTTACAAGAAAAGTCTAACAGACCATAACTTTTTTTCCTTTTGACATAGGGCTTTGATATTAAGAATGTAGATGTATCAGTATTAAACAATTTGTCGAACAATGTATGTCATTGTGACTTTAACCTTTTGACCTTAGGGTTGAACTTATGCTATTTTGGTAAATATGGGAGAGGAAGACATCCGTTTTGGTGCGCTTTAACAGTTTTCCCTAGTTTCCACTAAGATTGAATCGGATGTTTTAGGTCCCTACCATTTCAAAAAAGGGACCAAAAATGAACAAAATTGGTTTTTTAACAAAACTTTTGTAGCGCGTTCACAAGATCAGTATTTCTTTCCGACTTTCTATGAAATTTTGTAAAGCGAAAATATTTCTTTGAAGCTTTGGTGTTCACACGGTCAAATATTTAGTCCGATTTTTAAACAAATTTTTACCTTTTTTATTTGAAAATATGGCGCTTCCAAACAGTGAACTGATTGTCGTTTTGACGTTCACACGATAAGATTTACGTCAAACAGTGTGATGAAAACAGTGCGTGTCATCCGGTTTTCCAAACTACATCCGACACGACTTTTGACGTCAGAATTTAGCGATCAAATGGGCCAACTTTTTGTGGGATGAATGTCTGAAGCAAATTGATGAAAAAACTGATCGTGTGTATGCAGCTTAGTTTCATCCAATTTTGATAATTCATTTTCTATTGTATTCCTGAAAACGTTCTGTCAACTGAATGTGTTGACGGCTTCGATGCATATTGCACTGTTGCAATGCTATAGGGGGTCAAAGTAGGGCCATTACAAGAAATCATTTTTTTTTTGGTGGTCCAATTTTTAACACCTTTTTCATCGGTATTCTTGTTAAAATCCATTGATCTTTTTCGGTTTTCAAGAAATTTTGGGTCGAAGGGGGATAAAAGCATCAAAACGTTAAATGATATAGTTTATATATTAAAGAGTTTGCATATTAGATTTCACAAATATGTTAGTGTCAAATTTTGATTAAAAGTCCACCACATAATGCATTGTCAAAAAAGCTTTGTGGATCCACCATGGGCTGTATATGTCCAAAGCTGTTGACTTTCGATACTGAGTCGCCAACATACGGGGCTCAACATGTTGCGGTCGTATAATGCTGCACTCGGCGTAGCTTTTTATATAATGTAGATCTTTCATACAGATCACATTGTCTATACTAGCAGATTCGTAAAAAAAATAAAACATTGCAGATACTCGTTTTCATTAAGTCAAACGTATATTTAACTATATTTTGAGATTGGAGATAAACTCGTAAACTCATTTATCAATAAACATAAGTCAACTAAGCTTTTAACTACCGTGCATTTTGACCTACTTTAGAATTTAAAATGGCGATACATGGTAAGAACCATTTTAATCAGAAACGAAACAAATTTGTTAAAATATATGCAAACATGATGTAACCTAATAATAATTTTACACCATTCAGGGGCTACCAAAAAAAATGATCACAGGTAGTAATACACACATAAGAATACCATTCAGGGCGTAGGAAATAGTCCAATTCAGAGCGTAACTAGTCTACCATTAAGGCAACGGAGGCAACTGCCTCCTCTAGGTTTACAACAATGTGCATTTTCCTTTGAAGACCCCATTATATTACACAAAGTATTAATTAAAAGTTATAATCGTGGTTATGTACGGGAGCGTGTTATATTTTTCATCCGGATTTTTAAAACGATGTCGTACATTTTCTTATTACTGTTTTCCCGCGAAATATCAACAGGTCGACTCATAACAAACACCTTGCACATAGGTGATAGTTTTAAATACATTTGTTTCATCAACTAAAATCTATATAAATAAAGAGTTAGTGTTTGTTGAAGAGCATCCTTTAGGAAATCAAGAAAAAAAGTAGAAACCCTTGAGACAAAGAAATTGCTATGTTCACATAATTTTACATAGGTCAAACCGAGGCAGCTATAAAATGTTCACATGATTTCACAGTAGTTAAAAAGAGGCCACATAATTTCACAGTAGTTAAACAGAGGCAGCTATAAAATGTTGACATAAAATGTTGACATAATTTCATAGTAGTTAAACAGAGGCAGCAATAAAATGTTCACATAATTTCACAGTAATTAAACAGAGGCAGTTAAAAACCCCATTATATTACACAAAGTATTAATTAAAAGTTATAATCGTGGTTATGTACGGGAGCGTGTTATATTTTTCATCCGGATTTTTTAGAAACCCTTGAGACAAAGAAATTGCTATGTTCACATAATTTTACATAGGTCAAACCGAGGCAGCTATAAAATGTTCACATGATTTCACAGTAGTTAAAAAGAGGCCACATAATTTCACAGTAGTTAAACAGAGGCAGCTATAAAATGTTGACATAAAATGTTGACATAATTTCATAGTAGTTAAACAGAGGCAGCAATAAAATGTTCACATAATTTCACAGTAATTAAACAGAGGCAGTTAAAAACCCCATTATATTACACAAAGTATTAATTAAAAGTTATAATCGTGGTTATGTACGGGAGCGTGTTATATTTTTCATCCGGATTTTTAAAACGATGTCGTACATTTTCTTATTACTGTTTTCCCGCGAAATATCAACAGGTCGACTCATAACAAACATCTTGCACATAGGTGATAGTTTTATATACATTTGTTTCATCAACTAAAATCTATATAAATAAAGAGTTAGTGTTTGTTGAAGAGCATCCTTTAGGAAATCAAGAAAAAAAGTAGAAACCCTTGAGACAAAGAAATTGCTATGTTCACATAATTTTACATAGGTCAAACCGAGGCAGCTATAAAATGTTCACATGATTTCACAGTAGTTAAAAAGAGGCCACATAATTTCACAGTAGTTAAACAGAGGCAGCTATAAAATGTTGACATAAAATGTTGACATAATTTCATAGTAGTTAAACAGAGGCAGCAATAAAATGTTCACATAATTTCACAGTAATTAAACAGAGGCAGTTAAAAAATGTATACAATAGTTTTACAAATAATCCGTTCCATAGACTTTGACGTTCAGTTCTAAGAAGCAGAGGTACCAATGGGGTATCCGAATGTCAAAAGTCCGAATGGGCAGAGACAAAACTAGTAAACACCAACAAGAACGGGACAAAAACAGACAACATGTAAAACATGGAAACACAAAATAACTGAATATCAATCAACAACGCGATAATTTAGCACTTTTCAAATTAGATTTTCCATTCCGAAAATTAAAATAACTAATAAGGACCCCGGCCCTCATTGAGATGCGCATGCGGTAGTCCTATGATTTTAAGTTCACTAGTCCGCTCATCCGTATGTCCGCCTGTCTGTCCATCCGTACACCCGTCCGTCAACGTCTATTTTCAATTTAAATAACTAAATATTTCCGATGAGTCGTCACTACATTTTCATTTTAAAACTAACTAAACCTAAATAAAGGTAATAACAAAACTACCGAACCGAACTTGAATGATCAATCTCATAGTCCAGAGAAAATGATAAAAACGAATCAGTCATACCGGAGAATTGGTGGATCGCAATGGTCCTGACTTGGTACAGGCATTTCAAACAAAATGATGGGTTAAACCAGGTTTTTTGGCGCCAAAATTCCCTCTTCCATTGCGATCTTAGGATCCGGTAATGACCATAGAATTCAACATAGTTGTGAGACACAATAGGGATATTGAGGTGATCATCTCAGTAAGATTATTTATTTTCGAGTTAAATCTGCTTAGGAAACAATAAAGTAATATGTAAAACAGTACATATGTAGCTTTACACCACTGATATTTTTTTCTTAAGAAAAAGACCATTTTCGTCTCCCGGAAGTTAACAATTGTCTGTTTTACCCGTAATACTAGAGAAACACACGAGTAAATTATACCGGGCATAAAAATTAACCGTTTTTGCTAATCGGTCTTTCCATACAGTGATCAAAATATCAAGTACATATATGAGAAATTGGTCATACAGTAAACCAAGAGACTGACAGACATTCCCACTCTTTTGGTGGTTAGTATTAACTTTTCACAGTAGTTGGACTAGAAAGGGGTCGTTAAACCGCAGGTGGCCCAACCTTTCGATATGACATATTTACTTGTACAGGATATGAGCTATATAATTGCACTAGGTTTTTTATGACAGAAAAACATCAATTGAATTAAAGGTCATACAACTGGACCAGCACAGCTGTTTTAACCTAACACAAGTGATTCTCCTTTTCGTTTTTCGTTTTTCAAATCTTTTTTTCAAAATTTTTTTTTTTGATTTTTTTTTTTTTTTTAGATTTTGAAAATGACTCATTTTCCTTTTCGTTATTCATTTTCCTTTTCGTTTTTCATTTTCCTTTTCGATTTTGAATAGGAAAATGGCCCATTTTCCTTTTAGTTAATCATTTTCCTTTTCACATTTTTTTTATTCAAAATTTTTTTTTTCGATTTTTTTTTTTAGATTTTGAATAGGAAAATGACCCATTTTCCTTTTCGTTTTTCATTTTCATTTTCGATTTTGAATAGGAAAATGACTCATTTTCCTTTTCGTTATTCATTTTCCTTTTCGTTTTTCATTTTCCTTTTCGATTTTGACTAGGAAAGTGGCCCATTTTCCTTTTCGTTATTCATTTTCCTTTTCAATTTTTTTTTTTCAAAATTTTTTTTTTCGATTTTTTTTTTTAGATTTTGAATAGGAAAATGACCCATTTTCCTTTTCGTTTTTTATTTTCCTTTTCGATTTTGAATAGGAAAATGACTCATTTTCCTTTTCGTTATTCATTTTCCTTTTCGTTTTTCATTTTCCTTTTCGATTTTGAATAGGAAAATGGCAATTTTCCTTTTCGTTATTCATTTTCCTTTTCAAATTTTTTTTTATTCAAATTTTTTTTTTCGATTTTTTTTTTTAGATTTTGAATAGGAAAATGACCCATTTTCCTTTTCGTTTTTCATTTTCCTTTTCGATTTTGAATAGGAAAATGACTCATTTTCCTTTTCGTTACTTTTTCCTTTTCGTTTTTCATTTTCCTTTTCGATTTTGAATAGGAAAATGGCCCATTTTCCTTTTCGTTATTCATTTTCCTTTTCATTTTTTTTTTCAAAATTTTTTTTTCGATTATTTTTTTTTTTAGATTTTGAATAGGAAAATGGCCCATTTTCCTTTTCGTTATTCATTTTCCTTTTCATTTTTTTTTTTCAAAATTTTTTTTTCGATTATTTTTTTTTTAGATTTTGAATAGGAAAATGACCCATTTTCCTTTTCGTTTTTCATTTTCCTTTTCGATCTTGAATATAGGAAAATGACTCATTTTCCTTTTTTTTCATTTTCATTTTCGATTTTGAATAAGAAAATGACTCATTTTCCTTTTTGTTATTCGTTTTCCTTTTCGTTTTTCATTTTCCTTTTCGATTTTGAATAGGACCATTGAATAGGGCCATTTTCCTATTCAAAATCGAAAAGGAAAATGAAAAACGAAAAGGAAAATGAAAAACGAAAAGGAAAATGAATAACGAAAAGGAAAATGAGTCATTTTCCTATTCAAAATCGAAAAGGAAAATGAAAAACGAAAAGGAAAATGGGTCATTTTCCTATTCAAAATCGAAAAAAAAATTTTGAAAAAAAAAATTTGAAAAGGAAAATGAATAACCAAAAGGAAAATGGGCCATTTTCCTATTCAAAATCGAAAAGGAAAATAAAAAACGAAAAGGAAAATGGGTCATTTTCCTATTCAAAATCTGAAAAAAAAAATAAAATCGAAAAAAAAAAAAATTGAAAAAAAAAATTGAAAAGGAAAATGAATAACGAAAAGGAAAATGGGCCATTTTCCTATTCAAAATCGAAAAGGAAATTGAAAAACGAAAAGGAAAATGAATAACGAAAAGGAAAATGAGTCATTTTCCTATTCAAAATCGAATGGGAAAATGAAAAACGAAAAGGAAAATGGGTCGTTTTCCTATTCAAAATCTAAAAAAAAAATAAAATCGAAAAAAAAAATTAAAAAAAAAAAAATTGAAAAGGAAAATGAATAACGAAAAGGAAAATGGGCCATTTTCCTATTCAAAATCGAAAAGGAAAATGAAAAACGAAAAGGAAAATAAATAACGAAAAGAAAAATGAGTCATTTTCCTATTCAAAATCGAAAAGGAAAATGGGTCATTTTCCTATTCAAATTCTAAAAAAAAAAATCGAAAAAAAAAAAGAAAAAAAAATTGAAAAGGAAAATGAATAACGAAAAGGAAAATGGGCCATTTTCCTATTCGAAATCGAAAAGGAAAATGAAAAACGAAAAGGAAAATGAATAACGAAAAGGAAAATGAATAACGAAAAGAAAAATGAATAACGAAAAGGAAAATGAATAACGAAAAGGAAAATGAGTCATTTTCCTATTCAAAATCGAAAAGGAAAATGAAAAACGAAAAGGAAAATGAATAACGAAAAGGAAAATGAGTCATTTTCCTATTCAAATCGAAAAAGAAAATGAAGAACGAAAAAGAAAATCGGCCATTTTCCTATTCAAAATCTAAAAAAAAACAAAAAAAAAACGAAAAAATCGAAAAAAAAACATTTCAAAAAAAAATTTGAAAAGGAAAATGGGCCATTCAAAATCGAAAAGGAAAATGAAAAACGAAAAGGAAAATGAATAACGAAAAAGAAAATGAGTCATTTTCCTATTCAAAATCGAATAGGAAAATGAAAAACGAAAAGGAAAATGGGTCATTTTCCTATTCAAAATCGAAAAAAAAATGGAAAAAAAATTTTGAGAAAAAAAATTTGAAAAGAAAAATGAATAACGAAAAGGAAAATGGGCCATTTTCTTATTCAAAATCGAAAAGGAAAATGAAAAACGAAAAGGAAAATGAATAAGAATAACGAAAAGAAAAATGAGTCATTTTCCTATTCAAAATCGAAAAGGAAAATGAAAAACGAAAAGGAAAATGGGTCATTTTCCTATTCAAAATCGAAAAAAAAAAAATTGAAAAAAAAATTGAAAAGGAAAATGGGCCATTTTCCTATTCAAAATCGAAAAGGAAAATGAAAAACGAAAAGGAAAATGAATAACGAAAAGGAAAATGAGTCATTTTCCTATTCAAAATCGAAAAGGAAAATGAAAAACGAAAAGAAAAATGGGTCATTTTCCTATTCAAAATCGAAAAAAAAAATCGAAAAAAAAAATTTTGAAAAAAAAAATTTGAAAAGGAAAATGAATAACGAAAAGGAAAATGGGCCATTTTCCTATTCAAAATCGAAAAGGAAAATGAAAAACGAAAAGGAAAATGAATAACGAACAGGAAAATGAGTCATTTTCCTATTCAAAATCGAAAAGGAAAATGAAAAACGAAAAGAAAAATGGGTCATTTTCCTATTCAAAATTTAAAAAAAAAATCGAAAAAAAAAATTTGAAAAAAAAATTTGAAAAACGAAAAACGAAAAGGAAAATCACTTGTGTTAGGTGCTGTTTTATTGATTTTAGTAGGTCTGACTAGGTAGTGGTATCATGTCAGTGGTAGTAGGTCTAAAGGATTCAGTTTTATGTCTATGTCAGTGTTCAGTCATTGAAAGTGTCTTGGTGTACTACATGTATGCATTTAATAGGACATTTTTTATATCAATTATATCAAACCACCATTGACTATGATTTACCTTTAGAATTACATGTGTATATTGTCTTTAGACATGCACGTCCAAAGTCTATTATAAATATGATTTGAAGTTAATCATGCACAATCCCCATAAAATTACTTTTTTTTATATTTAGTCAACTGAGTTTCCAGAGTCTGTAAAACAAATGTCGAGCTGACAGAAGAAAACAAAGAGGAATCATACTGAAAACCGATAAGGTTCGTTGTTTAGTTTGTGTTATAATTTTTAACTTAAGGTACCTGCAAAAGCAAAACCTCGGCCGTACACACGCTAATATTTTCTTAATGATATCAAATTTTAAAATAGCACGATCGCTTAACCCAAAATATCACAAGAATCGTTCATTTTATGATACAAGCCACAAGTTTGGCATGACTCGTGGCTAACCACTCAAGCATATAAGCCAATCAAAATATTCAAAATGTTAGCCATTCAAAAAAATATATAATTTAAATAAAACTATTCAAGTTGTCAGAAAATCCATAAACCATCTTCATTGACTTTTTGCATAGATTTATTATAGGCAACAAAATTACTCATTGGTACTCAATATTTTTTTAACATGCCGATAAAAACATAGTTCAAGAGACACGACTTATATTTTGCATAAAGTCTTTTGAATATAATTTGTTGGATTCTGAAGGAATTTCAAAGACAACTTGATACTTTTTTTAAGAGTATCCAGAATAATATCACCCAGATTAATTAGAGAAAGAATGCTACAGTGTTAAGTCTAAATAACGAAAGGGGACCATATAAAAATATATAACATATTTTTTTAAATAGTACTTTTTGTTTATTTGTTTTGTTTGCATTGTTTTTAAATCATTCAGATACATATGTATGGTTTTCTTAGAAAAGCTGTTTTTGTTTGTTTCTTCTCAGTACATGTAATTCACTTAAATGCTGCTTTATTAGTACAAATTGTAGTAATTTGGGTCACTCTAGGTCCAAATGCATTTGAGGACCCCGAGTGAGTGAGTGAGTGAGTTGGTGTTTAACGCCCGTGCAACGCTATATAGGTTATTTACAGGCGATGAACATGAAAAGGATGATACAATGAACATGAAATGATGATGATATATGAAATATGGGATGGGGTGGGAAACACAGGGACGGTAAATTTTGAAGAACCACAGGAAAAGGGGAGAAGTGGGTAGGGGCGGAAAATTAAGCCTATGTGGTGCACTACTTGGCGGTCCACAAAGGGGTCTTTTACGTGCATGAAGCGTGGCATTCTCCACACACGTTGGCCCACTATGGTCGGTGGTCAGGGTTTCCGTATTATAGACCTGACAACCCCCGCGGACGAGGGCTACCCTATTCAGCCTCCTAGGGTACACACTTGGTCGCTCTGTGGGCTGAGCACTGACCCGACGTCAGAATCCCAAGACCCTTAGTCGCCTCTTACGACAAGCTAGGCTCTGCTGCGGGCCTATTCGCCACCCGGGCCCCGCACGGGACTAGGACCCCGAGGAATTAATAAAAAAAACTGGATCATAGTAGAGAAAAATATGTTGATATATTCTGTTTAGAAATGGCAAGAATAGACCAATTGAATAATTTGTATCGATAAAGCCCATACTCCAAGTGTTTGTAATTTTCGGTACTGAATGTCCCACCCAAGACCACTTGCAGTAAAGTTATGTGCAGTCGAACTGACGGTTATAATATTGACTAGCTAGTCCCTTTGTTATGTCCCTTTTAGTTCATTCCCATTTTCTGCATGTATTGTCTAACCATGACCTTTACTTATATCACTTATCATAAATCCTAACCATAACATCAGTCTGCAATCTTCACCCTTAACTGCAATTCTAACCGCCATCTTTAACCCCAGCCCAAACCTAAGTCTCTTAACATTTAAAGTTTTGTGTAATAGTTTATTCTCACGGATTCTTGTGCTGCTGTATGGCTGCTCCTTAGTATGATAGTTTCTTATCTTTATGTTCCTTGATGGACTCTTTTGTTTCGTTTGGGTCGACCTACATGGGCCCCTTTCTCCTCTCCTAACAGTAGTAGGTCTTTTTACTTGCAAATAAAGGTAACAACAAGACTATTGTATTGGGATTATCAGTTTCATTTAATCAAGAAGCAAAGAGAAAACAAGGCAAAGGCACAACAGAGAAATTGAAGATAGCAAAGGTCCTGACTTGGTACAAACATTTTAAAAGGAAAAGTGAGGCTTGTAACTAATTGATATTCGAAGTCAAAGCTTTTATTTTTGTATCCGACCTATATTAATTATTATATTAAAATTGAATTGAAAAAAAGACTTGCCCTTGACAAACCACTGTAATTTTGTATTTTTCTTTGTCCGTGCGTTTTAAAACCTTTGTCATCGGGTTGACACCATTGCAAGTCATTATCCTAGACCAGCATGATATAGCAGCACATTGCTGATAAATATTGTAATTTTAGTTTTGTGTTGTTTTACAGCTGGGAAGAGGTTTTAGTAAGGATTTCCTGGTTTTGCTAATTCTAACTGTCATTTGTCGCCAGTTTCACAGTTGTTGTGACAATACTTCGAACTTAAGTTAAGCTGATACCATCACAAAGATTAATAATGTTACAGGTTTGTTATTTTGTACATTTTCTCCTTATAACTTTGGTTGTCTTTAAATTGATTTTAATATCTATATGTGCAGAATTTTAGTTGAGTCAGTTCAGTATAAGGTCCTTTATCGCAAGTACCGACATTAGATTTATTGTATCTGTTAATTCTACAAAATAAATTGGGCACAATTTTTCTTGCCGGTAGTCTCAACAACTATAAATCACAGCGAGTTGATATTAAGTATGCAATTTAAGTGTACAGAAACAAGGACAAGAGCTGGTGAACATTTATTTAGGGGTAGAGAAACTGGTACTAGTATATCTCAAGTATCGATTTAGGTCAGTCGCATATCTACTTCCTGTTTTCCGACATATAAAGTCGTCAATAGGGTCGTAACAGTTTTCTTAGCAACTGCTGATTTCAGCAATATATGGCAAGTATCGATTTACCCGGGATGGTCATCTCAGTACAAAAAATTACAATAAAAGAGACGATTTTAATTTCAAAATTATTAATTTTCCTAACCTGGAAAGTAACATACCAACGTCACCTGCATATGGTGTCTATATTTCACAACTTATACGATATGCCAGGGCTTGTACACATTTTTCAGAATTTTTGATTCGATACCGCTTTCTCCGTAACCGACTATTAGACCAAGGTTATAAGAATACACGTCTCATACGTTCCCTAAAAAAGTTCTTTCTTCGTTATCAGCCACTGGTAGAAAAATTCAAAATCATGTTAGACGAAATGGTTAGTTCTTGCTTTGATTAGTGTTTGGCTTGTTGTTGTACTGAGATGATCACCTTAGCATCCCTAATATGTCTTCACAAAACTGCTGTTTTGTGCAACTACCGGACCCAAAGATCGCAATGGAAGGGGAGGTTTGGCGCGCCTTAAAACCTGGTTTAACTTACCAATTCTTTTGAAATGCCTGTACCAAGTCAGGACCATGGCGATCTTTAATTTTCCGGTATGTCTTTCTTGTTTTGTCTTATGGACATTTGAGATTGATTTTCTAAGTTCGGTAGTTTTGTTATTAACTTTATGTAAGGTCTGTTAAAAATCTACGTCATGTTTTCACATTTGTGTAATCCACATAAGCTGTCAAAAGTTCGTAAAAAAATCGTAACATTTTTTTTTCAGTACCTCCGTATCACCGTGGCTGGAAATATTGTATATAAGGTTCTATATAGCAAATATGTCGCAACCTTCTTGGTCAATAGCTAATTTCAGTTGTCAATGGATGAAAGTTATCATGAAAGTATTTTCACCAACTATAATGGACTGTGACTTGATACTTGGTATGCAAGAAGCAAAAAATTACAAATGGGGCATTCGAATACCAACTGTCATAAAGGGCAAAAACAAAACCAGTTAACACAAATGGGAACAGAACGAAGTAACAGATAACATAAAAACACAAAACAACCGAACAGCAATCAACAACGCGAACACAGGTCGTAACGAGAGTGAACTTCGGTGCACAGATAGGGGGATAACAAGCCCTCGATATTATACACTCAGATAGTGTATAATATCGAGGGCTTGTTATCCCCCTATTTTGCGAAAGAACATGTATATAACGAGTTAGCAAGCGCTTACAGATTTCTTGTTAATAATCTTTTAACCATGACTTAGATCTCAGTTTATATGTGCATCACTGACACTTTTTAATTACAATAGCATACCGGTATTCAGTTTAAAACTAAGTTTTTGGGAAAGATTTCATTTTTCACAGTTTAAAATTGATACATTTTAAGGAAGCCAAGATGTGTAAATTAGCCTTTGTCTTCGTAGTAGTGCATCTCGTTTCCTCCGGAAAAGGCACTGAAGGTGTGAGAGAAACCAGAAACAATGGTATTCAAGTAAACAAAACGATTTGTAACTTTGAAATTTTGAATTTGGAGGAAGTGAGGTCTTCGTTTAATGCAAAATCTAATATTGAAGATGTTTGGATGATACTTTTCGATATAAATTTTCCGAAAGACTTTTTTTCAAATGAGCACAGTGTATATAATATGCAAAAACAACACTATGAGAATGGATTATCAAGGTGGATATGGATGCTTGAAAAACACAGAAATCTTTTAACTTATCCAGTAAACTTGGAAGCCTTGACTTTTCAAATTGCAGCAACAATTGAAAGAACCGTACAAGTTGATGTTAACGTTTCATTTGTTTCGTCAAGCTACAGCATTAATGACAAGTATTCTGTTTGTTCTGAAGAACTTTTCAAAGTCTTATTTTCGGACGTGTTCAACGACACTGATACCGATTGGATATTCTGCCATAGATACTTTATTGGTCAAGAATATAAAAAAGTGTTGACTATTTTTACTGGGTCGTGGCTTGGATACGATCATAAATGTTATGACAAATTTAGAACCAGTGAACAAGAAGCAGATGTAACTGAAAAGGGAATGATTAACTCTATAGTTAGTATATTTGGTTTTATAGGAAGTGTGTATATTTCTCTGCTTTTTTACTTTTACCAAATCGTTATGAACCAACAGAAGGCTACCTTAATTCAATTAGATATTATAAGAATGGGGACTCTCCTTACAGCTCCGACAGATTATTATTATTATCATTGCAATCAAGAGTTAATAAGTTTTGTAAGTACTTTCCAGAAATTTTGATATTCATAGTGTATTCATTATCTAGTTTGATATTATTTGTTGTTACCGATTATTTAATGCACAAAATTCCTGATTACAAATCATTTCTTCAAATATATTCTGGATATAATGACGAAATGAATGTCGGTCGCTGGGTTCTTGTTGTAATATATTATATAGTATTTACTATCTTTTTACTAGTATGTTTGATAGTAGTCACGAAATCAGACAATGTATCATATGTATTAACACTCAAACCAAAACTAAAATTTTCGAGGTTTATTGTCAATGACGAATCACAAAAACTATATTTTGGATATACAAAATACGCAGTTTATTTTCTAGATCGAATAGCTGCTTTCTTTAGTTCAAAGTTGTGGAAAGGGGTTGAGGAAAAAGAAGTTGATTCTAATTTGGTTATTAGCGCTGATTCTTATATGACGACAAGTACTGACATTTCCTCAAAATGTAACTTGTTTTTGCTTTATTTTGTTAAAAAAGTAGTTTTCGTTGCAAATATATTGTTAGGACTTGTTCTACTTTTGACACCTATAGGTTTGTATATTTTAGTTCTAAAAGCTAGTTGTCCGAATAGCAAATGTGAAACATGTAAATCGTGCGCAAAAAGAACATGCACAAACTGTCTAGGTTGTAGATTTTTTTATTTTCATTGCGGTCGTTGGTTACTACATAGGATCTTTTTTTATTCCTGTCATCCCACAATTGCATTTTACAATTCAATTTATTCTAAGGACTCTTATTTATTTGTTATTTGTTGTAGGTCCAATATTTTCAGGTCCTAACATTATTTTTAAATGGTGGCCTACTGCGTTAGTAGCTTTCGTTTATTTGGTTAAGTTCAACTTATCGTTTCATTCTGACCTGAAGAAGTTATTACTTAAATTAATCGAAACTAAAAAGGCAATATTGAAAAACAAACAAGAACAAACTACTTCAACAGGTAAACAAAAACAAAGTACTTCAATAAGACAGCAGGATCAAAGCTCTTCCGTAACTCAGCAAGACAAGAGTCCTTCAGTAAATCAGCAAGAAAAAAATACTTCTGTTAGTCAGCTAGGACAAAGTGCTTCAATTGGTCAGCAAGAAGATTGTGCTATATTAAGTCAACAAAGTATTAGTACTAGTCAGCAAGAAGAAAGTGACACAATTTCTGTTGAATTTTTTGATGAGACCGTTAATATGTTCTTCCCGATACGCAAACAAGTTTTGAAAATTACCGTAAAAAGTGCATTAACGATTTTATTTTTTTGTGTAACATTTGATAGCATATCCAAATCAAAAGAAGATGTTGGAATAACTGAATTATTTACTGCAGTACTCCCTGCCTTAGCGGAAAGGTTCTTGTCACCAGAGAGCATTGAAGACAAATTCCGATTTCATGAAGAAAATATAAAAAAGCATCTCAGTTCAAAGCTGAACAGACCCTTTTCCAACGCTGCTATTATTAAAATAGAAAATGAAAGAACATGCAATATACCATGCACATATATTTTAAAATTATGTCATTTCATTTATCACATTTTTTAAAGTTGTTCCTTGTTTACGATATTGAAATGCTGTTGGTGGTTTATTGAACGAAAGGTTAAATCAATAAAGAATGGTCTTCAACGCAACATTGGTAATTATAACCAGTTTGATAAACCAAATGAAAGTTGCGAGATTGAAGAGACTAAATGTTAATAATTATATTAACAAAAAACCTCTGCAAAACAAGGTATAATTGAAACTGGATGCAGTTTCGAATGTCTCCCAAACGAAGTCCTATTAATCACATGGGAAAAAAATTGGTCAAGGTGTTTCCCTATAATACAAGTTTTACAGAAGTCCCAGGGGTAAGCAAAATCCTGGAATGGCCTTTAAATGCATTTTAGAACCTCATGGGAAAACTTTGGGCAGGGGTTACTTGTAAATCAAAATTTTACAGAAGTCCCACAAGTTAGCAAATCCTGTATGAAATCAAAATTTTACAGAAGTCCCACAAGTTAGTAAAATCCTATATTAAGACAACAAAGTATTAGTACTAGTCAGCAAGAAGAAAGTGACACAATTTCTGTTGAATTATTTGATGTTTCATGAAAAAAATATAAAAAGCATCCCAGTTCAAAGCTGAAATGCCTTTAAATGCATTTTTAGAACCTCATGGGAAAAAATTGGGCAGGGGTTCCCCTATAAATGCAAGTTTTACAGACGCCCCAGGCAAAAGCAAAATCCTGGAAATGCCTTTAAATGCATTTTAGAACCTCATGGAAAAAAATTGGGCAGGGGTTCCCCTATTAACACGAGTTATATAGTATCCTGTCATTTGAAGGGAGCATGACCCCCCCTCACGCCAGATCCCCGTATGGTACCAACAAATATGTCTAATTATAAGGAGTAATAATATATATGGTTATTGGGTGGGGATCTCAATGGTTTTCAGAATATTAAGTATTTTATCATATGAGGGGTTGGGGCATGAACCCTCTCAACCCCCCCTGTGGTACCAAATGGTTTGTCTTATCATAAGGAGTAATAATATATATGGTTATAAGGTGGGGATCTCAATGGTTTTCAGATTAAGTATTTTATCATTTGAGGGGGCGGGGCATGAACCTCAATGATAACCGACTACCAAATACTTGTACCTGCGTTTTCCGTTCTTTTTGATAAAGCTTCGTTTATTCAGCTGTGCCAAACGATATTTTAATTGTGAATGTGGAGTTGAAGTATATAATGTAGAGAAATCAAACGTTTTAATGCTATTACATGATGAAAATGACATAGATTGGAGATTTTCCATCAGTTCTTTAGAATTTTTGATAATCCACATTTGATTGACGCCATTTCTAGAGTAACAACAATCGAAATACTTTTGAAGGCTTGATTTTATTGCCGTCAATATTGATGTTAACAAAACTGAAAGAGGCTTAGTTGTACATTTGGATGACCCAGCAATAAATCGTTGCTTGTATGGAGTTTCTACAATAAATCGTTACTTGTATGGAACCTACTTTGTCATCCAAGAGTCTAGCAAGAAAAACAAAGGACAAGATATGATAAATGCTAAATTTGGCCCCTTAATTTACCATTTTTTAAAGTAATTGAACTAAGGTTGAATTATTCTAGATCAGTTCTTAGATAAAGAAAGTATTGTAAAATAACATTAATTTTAACTAAATCTTGTTTATTACGTCACAGTGACGTCATCAAATTATGTGAAAAAGGCATTTTTGTGATAAAGTGTAAAAATTATGCAAATTTTGAGTAGTTTTTGGCTAATTTAACTATAAGCCACACCGAGTACCACAAAAATATTTTTGTGGTTTGTTTCTATATCAAAAATGATTAAATACATAAATTATTGTAGTGGTACTCTGTGTGGCTAGTTAAATTTGCTGAAAACCACATCAAAATTGCAGGTTTTTGGCAGTTTTTCATCAAATCACGATTTTAAAGCCACTTTGGGTAACTTTTTTAACATTATAATGGATCACTTCAAACAAAATAATGCTGATATAGTAAAGTTAAACTAATTTAAATTATACATCACATACTTATAGCTCATTTTAATAATTTCAAAATTAGGGGGCAAAATTGGGCTCTTATCATATCTTGTCCTTTACAGAAGATCAACTGGAACCATAATTTCAAAACAATTATGGATTCAGTTGAAGACTATGCCAGAAAATTGGCCAAATAAAGAACATGAAAAAGAAAGCGACGTTCTTTCTTAAAAGTTAGATTTTTGTTGATAATAATTCTATTACCATTTATTATAAACACGCATAGTTTTACATTTGTTAGGGAACATAATGATCTGATTTATAAAAAAACAAAGTTTATTTGTTTCATTTTCTTTTAACTTTGGTAAATGTACAAAACGTAAGAAGTTATTTCTAAATTTAGAGAAAACTGTACCACACATTATCTTGTTGGTTTGTTTTTTATATGCTGTGTGCATATAGTTATTCTCCAATTAACAAATTTCAATTAAAGTGATAATAAACATCGTTTGTTTTAAATTTACAACAAATCTGACCAAAAAATTATAAACTACAAAGTTCCATTTAAAAAAAAAAGTATCGGTTAAAACTTGTAAAATCTCTTATAAAGTTCGTGAAATTCGTGCATTTACTGACTATTTTTAGTAATTACATGTATTTACTGGGAGTCTTAGTAAATTCACGAACGAGGGCTGTCTGTAAAGGTCGTGGACAATGATAATAATGCTTAAGACACCGAAATGACTATTTAGAAAAAAACTACACCACATTTAAAAGCGTATATTTATAAATACTTGTACCAACTTTCATAACACATAAATCACAAACAGTAAATTTTTTGTTGCTTGCAATATAAATGCCATTTTCCATCCGGATCAAATATTTTTTCTCGACGTTTTCGCCTTTAAGTTCAACACATTTCATGCAACGTTTGATCCAGTCATCAAATATTTTCTTTAAACTGATCGGGTTTCATTTTCGTAATAATATTTTGAACATGTTGTCTGAGTTCTGACAAGTCATCAAATTTCAATCCACGAAGAAGGGGTTTAATATATGGAAAGACTGCAAAGTCCATTGGTGCTAAATACGGGACTATACGGGGGATGTTTTAGATATTCAAACCAAAGTTGTTCTATTTCCAGTTGAGTGATTTGGGAATTATGAGCAGGAGCATTGTCTTGATGAAGATTATTTGTTCTAGATTTGCCGCTAGTTCGGGACGTTTCTTTCTTAGTGCCTGCACTAGGTCTCTCCTTTACAGTCCGAAAACGGGTGTTACTTAAACAAAGAATAAGAGGTCTTCATCGGAAAAGATAGGAAAGTCCATTCGAATGTTTATCCTGGTTGTCAAATGAATTAAAAGTTCTTTTTAGCAAAACAAGTCATTCAATTTTAAGTTATGGTGTTTGAATAAACTATTCTAAATTAAAAAGAGTTTATAAAAGTAGCGAATTACATGTAAAATGTCTGTTATTACGGGGATATTTATAAAATGCATACAGTGCAACTGAAATGGATCGCGCAACCTTAACGTTAAAAAAAAGAAAAAAACACTATCAATTTAAATGTATATCTTTCCATCTGCAAATTTTCCGACATGTACTGCAGGAGGTTAAGCCAAAATTTATTTCAGAAAAAGGCCCCTTTTCTTGTTCGTCTTAACAACTGTCTATCTAAAAGTGCACGATTTACCTGTTGAATTTGATTACGTCATAGAACATGTTTACCTTTTTGATCGGTGTCCGTAAATTGGGATTAACAACATGCGAATTTGCATTGTGTTGGATTAAATATCCAAATCAATATTCCGTTGCTGAATGCGATTTTGTTGTTTATGTGTGTGTGTTGTATGTTGTTATTTGGTTTGTTTTGTTGTGATGATTTTTTGTCTGCCGGTTCTGTCTTTGTCTTTACGGTTTTATGATACTGATTACCCCTTTGGTACACCTTTGATTCTTTCAGTCATCCGCTTCAAAAACGGGTACCTGTCCATAACATGTTGTTTACCGGTGATAAATAAAACTTGGTAATTGTTCCCCTTGAACAAATTTCAATAGTGCAGATTAGAAAATAGTGGATCGTTATATCTTGCCAATAAAATTTTCAAACCAGTATCTATCTTTAGTAAAGGTAATTACCTAACATTTCAAAGAGTTTCGAGAACGTACTGCAGGTATTACGACTTATGTATTTTTTTACAGGTTGAGTTGACATTCTTTTCCTTTCCACCGTCCGCTAAGTTTTATTCGAATTAATAAAATACGCGTCTTTGCTGATCTTACATAGCAGAAAAAAAGATTTCTGAATCACATAATATTTGTCACGTTTATGATAACAGTCAGATCCTTGTGAAATAAATGCAAATAGTTGATTGTTTACATTATGTTAAATCGTAAAAAATTAAAAACACTAAGTACTTTTTCTGCAGGGGAGATAATTTAATACCACTAGCATACCCGTAGCCAAGGGGGTTCGAGGGGTTTGGACGAACCCCCCTTGGAAAAAAAATTGATAAAAATAGGGAAAAATCAGGTGGAAAATCGGTTAAGCACTATTAAAGTCAGAAAAAATTGGGAAATCGACCCCCCCCTTTCACATTTCGAACCCCCTGTTGAAAAATTCTGGCTACGGGTATGACTAGATATTAGACTGTTTATACCTGAACAACAAATAGATTTGATTTTTTTAATTTAAAAAATACGCAAGATACCTTGAATTTTTAGTCGGCTTAAATATTAATGTTTATGAAATTTTAAAAGGGTAAATTAAATAAAAACTTATTACCAAGAAAATTTAATTCAATCGTACCTTACAATAATAATTGGAATTTACAGTCTGGCATTGGGGTACGGCATGTGTCAATTTCATTCCTTTCCGCCCATAAATAAAATAAACATATTCTTTCCTAGAGATTTATTGCTTTTGGTCTTCTTATGTGGCGGAGAATGACAGTTCTTCCATTAACTCAACTGTTGTTTTGTTTCAGGGGCATATATAGTAATGAAACCAGCTCTCAACAGTAGAAATAATTATGTCAATAAATCTTTCACCGAAACGATCAACTTATCTAATAAACTGTTTCGACAGTTCAAACCAGTTTTGTAAATGTTCCTCTGTTAACATTCATGGAACCCATCTGGCACACACATCACATGGTTCATTTTCGATTCTTCGGTAAGAATTTCATGGACTGTCGTTTTCGATATTCCGACCTTATCAGCAACTTTATGAACATTTAATCTCCTATCGCTGCCAATAACTTCATATTTATTGTTTCTGACTCTTTAAATGAATTAAGGTCTTCCTTCCCTTTCATCGTCCGATAAAAATTCTCTTCCATCCGAAAATCGTTTGTGCCTTTTGAAAACTAAAGATCGGCTAACATTGCGGTGCCACTCTGACAATTCAAGGGCTTTGTGTGTTTCTGGAGGGGTTTTTCCGATGTCTACACAAAATTTTATCACTACTCGCTGCTCCACCTTTTCAGAAAATGTTCCATTTTTCTTTGATGTTGAAAGGGGAATAATCCCTAGAAAGGTTCTAGTACATATGTATTTTTTATTTCACATTTGATCATTCGAACAATAAGACACAATAATTCTTAATGACTTGGGGTCTGTTCTGCTAAAATGTATTGTGACTTTACTAAGCCTATTTATTTATGTATCATATTTACAAAGGTGCATATTTACTATTTACACAGACGTTTTAATCTATATATACTTGCACTAATTATCTGTCATAGCTTCATATGTCATTTATCTTTTTTTTTAAATACTGATCATATGTGTTTGTTTATATGAATGTCCCTTTATGTGAATGTGGGTGCTTTATTGGACTCGTAATCATTTTTGCATTGAATAAAATCTTGCTTAACTTTTGTGTTTTAAATTTGATCTTGTGACAAATCAGTTTTAAAAGTGCAAGGAGAATCAACTACATATACCAGGCAAAAAAAAACGATCTAGCCAATGGAATTTCAAAAGAAGAAAATCGATCGTCTCATAACTTTGTCAAAAATGCCTTCATCAGTCTGAAATGTTTACTGAATAGATAGTGAACCGTCCCTACATGTAACAATTGAACGTAAAAGTATTATTATTTTTTTAATTTTCAATTTCGAGATTTCACAAACCACTAAAAATGGCAAACTTGGAGTCTTAAGTGAAAGTTTACAACACTATGCACATGGTTTTGAAATGCCTACCATTTTTGAAGAAAAATATTAACAGTTCGATGAATAAAGACAGGAAAAAGACTTGTTACCAGTAAACAAATAACATATTTTGTAAATATTTTGAACAAAGATCCTTGAGAAAACATGTCTTTCATCGTCTTCAAGGTCACATGAAGTATCGCAAGAAAGGAGTTGGCAAGTAAAGTATAATGTAGATAGACTGTCCATATAAACACTAAAGTCGATTGGATTAATGGATATGATATCCTGCCATAGATTGTCTTGGAAGTCCTTAGTGCTGTCACAGGAGCACAAAAAGTGTTATATAATTTTGGTGTAAAGTTTGCCACTTTTTTCACAAAGCAAAGAGTTAAGCTCAGGGCACAGTCTTGCAACTGTCCAGGCTTTGTGCATCATGATGGATGGGTGGATCAATTTGAACATATTAAAGTCAGTGTCACATGGGATCTTGTTGTACCAAAAGACAGTTCGTTCAGATAGATGTTGTTATTTTACTGTTAATTTCCAAGCCGCGCCATTCGATGGGAAAAAGGTGTTGTATAAAAAGTTTGTAAGGTGATTGTCAAGGTTATATTTCATGTAAATTTGAAAAATGTCTGGTATAAAGCCACCTTGATTTTCTACGCATTAATTGTGATATTCTAGCATTCTTGACATCAGGAATATCTTGGGTAACAGGAAACTGTCGGGTTGACACAACTTCTAAGAAACAGCAGGTTTGTTATCAGTTTAGCACTTAACCGGATGCCAACTTAACAAGCTGGTGCATTTGTCTGATCTATTCAATCAAGGTAAACCTGGAATTTATTTACAAATGAACCTGTGAGCCCTTGCAAGCAACACAATTTCAGTTTTATGATAGATCGTTCCACAGTTCACTACTATATAATCCTTTTGCGTGACATATCATCATTCTGTAATATCGGTAATATATGTGAGCATGTCAACAAATTGATAAAGAAAGGATGTATTCCTGAGTTCATATGATAAGGCAGTCAGTCGATCTTAACGTTCTACATGCTTAGTTGTTTGTTCCATCGTGCTCATGTTGCTATCTAATAGAACACTCACATGTTTGGCACTTCATACCACTGGAACTTCAGAACCGTAAAGGAAAACTTTTGTTGTGTCATTCCACTGTCTTTTACCATAAAGCAAAGCGTTACTCTTAATGGTTGAAAACGTTTGTCGCTGTGTTTGACACATGTTAATGAGCTTTTGCATTCCATACACTGTCGAAGACATTATGCGATATCATCGGCTTGTACGGAGCATATCGATCATTATTTATCCACACTTAGCTTTGACCAATTAATGAAGCATATCGTTAACAAGGGGTTGCACTAAGTCGTGCTAAGCATACCCCCACTCGGCCATTCAGAAAACAGGAAATAGATGACAGACTGACCTGAAAAGGGGAGGCACGGTACAACTCATCATGTTGAACCTGTATACCAAATTTGAAATTAATCCCTTAAGTAGAAGCTGAGAAAACTGTTACGAAAAATTCCCCATTTTTGACCCTTAAAATAGTCTAAGTTGGCTCGAAAAACAGGAAGTATATGACCGACTGACCTGAAAAGGGGAGGCACGGTACAACTCATCATGCTGAACCTGTATACCAAATTTAAAATCAATCCCTTCAGTAGAAGCTGAGAAAACTGTTACGAAAAATTCCCCATTTTCGACCCTTAAAATAGTCTAAGTCGGCTCGAAAAACAGGAAGTATATGACCGACTGACCTGAAAAGGGGAGGCACGGTACAACTCATCATGTTGAACCTGTATACCAAATTTAAAATCAATCCCTTCAATAGAAGCTGAGAAAACTGTTACGAAAAATTCCCCATTTTTGACCCTTAAAATAGTCTAAGTTGGCTCGAAAAACAGGAAGTATATGACCGACTGACCTGAAAAGGGGAGGCACGGTACAACTCATCATGCTGAACCTGTATACCAAATTTAAAATCAATCCCTTCAGTAGAAGCTGAGAAAACTGTTACGAAAAATTCCCCATTTTCGACCTTTAAAATAGTCTAAGTCGGCTCGAAAAACAGGAAGTATATGACCGACTGACCTGAAAAGGGGAGGCACGGTACAACTCATCATGCTGAACCTGTATACCAAATTTAAAATCAATCCCGTCAGTAGAAGCTGAGAAAACTGTTACGAAAAATTCCCCATTTTTTACCCTTAAAATAGTCTAAGTCGGCTCGAAAAACAGGAAGTATATGACCGACTGACCTGAACAGGAGAGGCACGGTACAACTCATCATGCTGAACCTGTATACCAAATTTAAAATCAATCCCTTCAGTAGAAGCTGAGAAAACTGTTACGAAAAATTTCCCATTTTTGACCCTTAAAATAGTCTAAGTCGGCTCGGAAAACAGGAAGTAGATCATGGACTGACCTGAAAAGTGGAGGAAATGTACATTGCATCATGCTTAAGCTGTCTACCAAATTTGAAATCAATCCCTTCAATAGAAGCCGAGATATTGTACCGGACGGACAGACGGACAGACGGACGGACAGACGGACGGACAAGGTGATTGCAATATAGCCCCCTCTCTTACGAGTGGGGGTATAATATACAATAAGTATAGAAGAGGCAAAAAGAACTCCTCCTTTACGCAGATAAAACCACTTTGACAACATATTATCAACTAGAGGCTCCCACGAGCCGGAATCGCTCACCTGATCTCTTATGCTAAAGCCTTTTACCTAGTGTGCAACATGGTCTACATCTGCTTGGTAAGTAACATTAAAAACCAGTTATGATAGAAAACACCTTTAAGATCAAGAATACAAAGTTACAAAGCGTTCCATTTGAAAAATAACCAAAAAACAAACAACTTAAAATTGATTGAAAACAGTTTAAAGAGGGTTACTCTTAAAAGGATGATCTGACAAATGACACTGAAATCATTTTTGTAGCTCTTAATGAGCTGAACAATTTTGCAATGCTAACTATTCCTTTAGCTCTTACGGCTTTTAAGATAAAGTTCAAAAACTGCATAAAATTGTAAATTTGGATGATTAAGTGGAAATAACTCCAATAAGGAGTCGTCCCACAACTTCCCTCAAAATGCTGAAGAAGGAAGTTTGCTTCGGATTTTCTCTATCTCTATATACTTTTTGAGCTATAAGGTAAAAAACTATGATCTTACCTCATGTTTTATTTTTAGTAACAGAAGCCATGGTGGCTGGTCGACATTCACAAATTTTCAAACTTGGTAGAGGACATCCTAAAAATCAGGTGTACAAAGTTTTAAAGCAATCCCATCAGTGGTTTCAGAGAAGAAGATTTTTAAAAATCAGTTAAAGGGGAATAACTCTTCAACAGTTGATCTGACAGTTTAGGCCAAGAAATCCTTTTTGTAGCTATCAATAAGCTGAACAATTTTGCAATGCTAACTATTCCTCTAGCACTTACAGTTTTCAAGATAAAGTCCAAAACTGTGAAAATGGTCAATTTTGACGATTAAGGGGCAATAGCTCCTATAAAGAGTCGTCCCACAACTTTGACTTAATGATGAGTTTTGTAAAGCTTTTGATGCTGAAGAAGGAGGGTTGCTTTGGATTTTCTTTATCTCTTATACTTTTTGAGCTTTAAGCTAAAAACTTTGGTTTAACCCCCCTGTTCTATTTTTAGTAATGGTGCGATGTTGGTTGGTCGACGTTCAAAAATTTCACAAACTTGGTAGAAAACATCCTAAAAATCAAGTGTACAAAGTTTCAAAGTAATCCCATCAGCGGTTTCAGAGAAGAAGTTTGAAGAAAAGTTTACGGAGAACGGACGACAATGATCTAAAAACTATACAGCTCTCCATATTGGTATACATTTTGTCTATAAGATGCCAAACTATTCCACGAATGTCATTATCGAAATGTTTACAAAAGAGCGCATCATGCCGCACAACATCAAATGCTTTAATGCTGTCCAATACAACTACTATCCCCTTTCCATTGCGATCGGTATAACTTCTGAGCACTTCTTGAATGTTGAAAGATGCTTGTTAACTGCAGAGAGATTTATGGTGGGTCATTTGTGATTGATGTGAAAACTTCAAAAGCGGGATGATAACGCTTCTTTTCCGGCAAACAGGTATATATCTATTCACTAGATTGAACAAAGTACATAAATGTTTGATAAGTGTGTTTCCAACATATTATATATGTTCGTATGCAATGTTGTCTAGTCCAGTTGATTTATTGTTCTGTACTTCTACAAACTTTTAAGACTTCATCGAAGGAAATGTATCAACATCATCGTTAAAGTTTTCAGATAAGACCCGGACATCGTTTATGTCTTTTTTCATTAATTTTTCTCAGAGTCTGATGGGATCGAATAGATTCCTGACCGTACGAAAAATTGTTTCGAAGTGATCAGCCCATGCTTCACTAATGTCCTTGCTATTTGTGCGAGATTTTCCATTAATCCAAAGATCTCTACAGACCCCCTTTTCTTTCCTACGACACATAACACAGATAACGTTGATCGGTGTCTGCAGAATCTTCAATTTTCTCTGCACATTCGTCTATAAAGGAATGATAAACCTTGTCAAGTTCTTTTTGGATCTTGAATAAAGGACGTTGCTACTTTCCTTCATTCCACCATCGGCATTCCATTTAGCTCGACATTCCTTCATCCTGTTATGGAAAAGTTTAATAACTGTTTTAAACCAGTAAGGTTTAAGTTGCTTTACAAATGTTTTTGGTAAATTATCTCTATCGGAATTTACTATGGAATCTGATATAGTTTTGTAGTAATTTTCAATTTGATCAGAATAAGCACAAGAGCGAGGTTCCATACCTATTCCATAGGTATTGCAAAACTGAAAAGGCATAGTCGGTAATGAAGTTCTTTACAATCGCTTTCGACCATGAAACCTTTTACTTGAGGCACTGGTTGTGCAGGTAATCTGATATATTTGAACAACCAAATCTACCGAAAAATACCGGTTTATGGTCAGAAACGTTAAACAGTTCCTCGTCTGGAACAAACACATTGGATATATCGATAATATTATATGGGTAACTATGGAACGCCGCAACTGTCTTATGCGGTCACTTTTTGTTGTATGATGTCGTTTTGTCATTATATGATGTCGTCTTGTCATTAAATGATGTCGTCTTGTCATCAGATGATGTCGTTTTGTCATTATATGATGTCGATTTGCATTATATGATGTCGGATTATCATTGATGTCGGTTTATCATTATATGATATCGGTTTATCATTATATGATGCCGCCATGTCATTATATGATGCCGTCTTGTCATTATATGATGTGGAATTTCATTATTTGATGCCGTCTTGTCATTATATGATGTGGACTTTCATTATATGATACCGTTTTGTCATTATATGATGTCGCTTTGTCATTATATGATGCCGTTTTGTCATTATATGATGTCGTTTTGTCATTATATGATGCCGTTTTCCATGATATGATGTCAGTTTGTCATTATATGATGTCGTTTTGTCATTATATGATATCGTTTTGTCATTATATGATGTCGTTTTGTCATTATATGATGTCGTTTAGTCATTATATGTTGTAGACTTGTAATTATATGATGCCGTTTTGTCTGTATATGATGTCGTCTTGTCATTATATGATAATGACTGAAATTTCTTTGGCCCATATTCCTAGTACAAACAGTTTGTATACGAATCGAATTGAAGACTTGAATATAAAAAAATGTACACTCTAACGCAAGCAAGTATATTAAAAACAAACAAACAAACAAAAATCCGGAGACTTTTCGCGTTTGCTATATAATATTGGAGGGAAAACTTGCAAAAGTAAAGTAAACGGTTGTTTTTCCAAATGAATCATAAAAACATATTTTTTAACATAATGATTTTGAATTTTGGAGTTTGACCGACAGGCACAATATTCCAGATGTATAAAATATAGACGTTAACGTAAACATATATAGTTATGCAAGTCTAAAAATATGGATATTCAATATTCTCCATACAAATGATACGTACAAGAAATGCATATACCTTTTTTATTTAACAATTGAAAGGGATTCAAAAGCAAAAATATTAGAAATTTGTAGGTAAATTTGTGTCATACAAGTCTGATCGATGACCTTGCTATATGTGTCTCATATTAAAAAAAACTTTTTATTCATTTACTTAAGCCAAAAGCAGGTTAATTGCTTTCCTTAATGGTCGAAACGATAATTTATGCAATTTGATTGGATGGGAATAGGTACAAGTACCAATAATCGAACAGCTAATCGTAATATAACTCTCAAATTCTGACCAGTACCTCCACGTGGCTAGAGTGGGCCAAAGTTACAGCGACACGAAAGGACCGGATCCCTGATAACTGTAGCGGCCAAAACTGGCAGTGCATGGTATGCCGACGAGCTGGACAGAAAGGTTTAACTTCGCTACAAAAGCTTCTAGTCTATAGTAACGACGTTAAACCCATCAAGTCAAGATAATCGTACAAGTTAAAACGGTTTGAACTAGGAACCAGAGCCTTAATATTTAAGTTTGACCCATTTTTATTTATTAATAGCTGGAAGTCGAACTTTTATACCCTCAAACTAGAAAACTTGTCTGCGTAGATGAAGAAAAAAAGAAAGAAAAATAACTATAACCAGGGATGGTTTTTGGACATTTCTGCTACAACCTACATGACCTAGCTAGAATTTTGCATTCTTTTAAAATCGTTTCTGTATTCTGTAATTTAAATAACACAATTTCTGTATTTTTATGGCCCTGGGACGACATGCCGGCGGGGAAAGGGGGGATTAAGTTTTACTCATATCTGTTCGTCCGTACGGATTTCTGTAAGCTTTTTTCAAACGGTATAATGATTTGAAACTTGGTAGGATGGTTTAGCATGGCCTTCTTAAAACACATTCAGACCTGTCAGCTTTCTACTTCCTGTTCTGGGTCAGAGGGGCATCAATTTTTCAAATGAATCTTCATGTATATAATTAAAATTATAGTGGCCAATGTTCCCTGGCCAAAATTCTCTATTCTATATAATTTTACGCCATTATTCCGTAGACACCGTGATGGCCATTTTCACCACAATTTTAAGGTCTTTTAAACTATATTTTTGGACATAAAATAATGACAAGCTTAGGTTAACATCATATAATGACAAGTTCACATGATATAATGACAAAACAACATCATATAATGACATGACGGCATCACATAATGATAAAACGACATCATATAATGATAAACCGACATTATATAATGAAAAAACGGCCTAATATAATAACAAAACGACAATCGGCATCATATAATGACAAGTCCACATCATACAATGACAAAACGACATAATATAATGACAAGTTCACATCATATAATGACAAGTCCACATCATATAATGACAAAGCGGCCTGACCCCGATGTCAGGTTTCTGAGCGCTCTTTAGTGGACTTTCACCGACAAGTTTAGCGCTGCTGCGGGCCTATTCGCCTCCCGGACCCCGCACGGGACGCATCATATAATGACAAGTCCACATCATATAATGACAAAACGGCATCATATAATGGCAATTAAAGACGACATCAAATAATGACAAGTTGGCATCATATAATGACAAGACGGCAGCATATGATGACAAGACGACATCATATAACGACAAGGCGACATCATATAATGATAAGACGACATCATATAACAAATTGTGACCATATAAGACAGTGCGGCGTTCCATAGGTAACAATATGGTCGATAGCTGTTGTGTGACCTCCTTCGCAGGATTGGAAAGTATGAACTGGAGAAAAGTGATGAAATTATGCGTGTTTAAAAAATGTATTGCCATTGTGAAATTGATTTTTTTTAACTTCAGAGTTCCAGTCTAGCAATTTCAAATAGGCTCGGTATTGTTTGAATACCCACTCAGATAAGTCTTCATTTAAAATTTTGAAATCCAACACATCTAAATCTATCGATATGACATTTTAGTTAGGTGTCGTTTCCCTGTTAGGTCACCTGACCCGCTATTGTCTTCGTTAAGCGTCCGTCGTCCGTCCGTTAATTTTTCTTCTAAGATCTTCTTCTTTGAAACGACTGAAGGGATTGCTTTCAAACTTTGTACACTTGATCTTACGGATGTCCTCTACCAAGTTTGTGAAATTTGTGTACGCTGACTAACCAACATGACCGCCGTTGCTAAAAATAGAACAAGGGGTTCAGACCATAGTTTTTAGCTTATAGCTAAAAAAGTATGAGATAGAGAAAATCTGAAGCAACATATCTTCAACATCAAAAGCTCTTAAAACTCTCTATTGAGTCAAATTTGTGGGACGACTCCTTATAAGAGTTATTTCAACTTAATCGTTAAAATTAACTATTTTCACCGTTTTTGGACTTTATCTTTAAAACTGTAAGTGGTAGATGAAAAGTCGCTGGACAGGAGTTCGTAAAATTTCCGCACAACTGACGAAATCGTGACAACTCGGAAAAATATAGTAAAATGTTAGAAGAAAATCTCACAAGAACTCGTAAAACTATACATTTTGAAAATCGTAACAACTCTAAGTAAATTTATTAATTTACCTTACCCGGAAATCAACATAACAACGCCTCCCGCATACGGTCTCTATATTTCACAACCTGTGGGGAGTACAACGACTTCCTTGATAGAGCTACACGGCTGACAAGCAAATTGTTAACACAGGGGTACGTTGCTCCGAGGTTATTGTCATCACTTAAGAAATTTTACGGACGACATCATTTGCTTATAAACAAATACGGGATTTCTATCTCTCAGATGGGCACAGATGTTGGTTTGACATAGAGTTTTGTAATGTCGTCCTTTCCGGATTTGACCTACACTTAATCGATCTTTGGCAACGTGACGGGTGTGCTATAGCAAGCAGGAACTGCTTACTCTTCCGGAGCACCTGAGTTCACTCTCGTTTCGACTCGAGTTCGCGTTGCTGAATGCGGTTTTGTTGTTGTTGTGTGTGTGTGTGTTTTATGTTGTTCATCATTTACTTGGTGACGTCACATTATTGATTTTTTTGTCAAAAATGGTACAATAGAACTATAAACAAAGCAGGGAAATATCCAGAATTGTTTTCCTGCTTTGTTTACAAATTAAAACATTCGAATTATTTTTTGATCACAAGAATGTTAAAGCCAATCAAATTATAAGAAATTGACCAAAAATATAATAATTATTTTTACAGCCTTCCCCTTTTTACAAGAAATCACGAATATCCCTCTAAATTTTAAGAAGACTACAGCATATCGTTGGGTGTATAGAAATGAATCTTTACTGTTTTAATATTTAAATTTGTGAAGCAGAATTTTTTACCAAGTTTTCCGGATTTTTGAAAACAAAGGATTTTAATTATATTCGTAGTATCTGGAATTTTTGTTTTTTATGCAACTTGTTTAACTTGTATTGAAATAATTATGTAGTCATAGTCTGGTGAAAAGGGGGGAGGTAGTCTTTCATTTGGGTGTACTAATTATTTCTTACTTACCAAAGATCACAATGGAATGGGTGAGGTTTGGTTCGCCTTAAAACCTGATTTAACCCACCATTTCTTTTAAAATGCCTGTACTTAGTCAGGACCATTGCTATTCACAGGCTGAGGTTGATCTTAACATTCATTGCCAGTAGCTGCAAGTGTTCTCCAGAGATTTCCTTTACGTCTCGTCGTTCTCGTATAGTACTCTTGTCTCAGGTTCCTTCTTGGTGAATTGAACTTTTATCGATTTGATTTTAAAGTGTGTTTTCTTTTGTGCTCTGTACAGGATTAAATTAAGCGGGTAGGTTGGGCCCAAAAAACTAGTTTAAGCCCGCCACATTTTATATGTGCCTGTCCTAAGCCATGAATCCTTGTCAAAGCTTTTGTATGTCCCTGTCAACTATCTGTTTTATGTTCAATGTCCAGCAATGGATCTTTCGTTGATAATCTAGGGATTTGTTTGAATCTCATGTATTTTATTTTTAGTCTTGGGCCAATGCAAGACAGCGAGCAGTGACCTCTGAAGACTGCTGGGCCCAGTTGTTCAAAAGTGTCGTTAAATTTAGCGATGATTAGCCCTAACAAGTTGTTAAAAAATTAATCAGTCGTTAGTTAATCATTGCGTTAAATACAGTTGTTCAAAAATATTTAACGACAATGTTAGCTAACACAGTGTTAGCTAATTGGTATCAATTAATTACCCATAATCCTTTGCACTAAAATACGGGAAAAAATGTACTTCCAATTATACTTCTGCTTCAAAATGGAGGAATCTAACCCCAAAAAATTGCCTAGAGATAGGAAATGAAATTTCACCACCGCAGAATCAAATCTAATAGCTGAAAGAGCAAGTGAGCAGCTTGAGTTACTGAAAGGGGCATTCAGTAACTCAGTTACAGCAAAGAAGAAAGCCGACATGTGGGTGAAAATTACCCAAGAGGTGAATGCTTATGGGGTATGCTTTAGGACGGAGGATGAAATCAGGAACAAATACAGAAATATGTGTCGAGGCGCCAAAGAAAAGTTTACCATTGCCAGGAAGCATACTGGAGCCACTGGAGGTGGACCCCATCAAATGTTGTTGTGACCCATGCAGAGGACTTGATAATCAACTCTATGCAAGACTCTGCCACATTTAAAAGGATTTCAGGGGGATTGGAGTCCGCTATTATTGCTAGTGGTAAGGATTGTATAACAAAAGTACTCACTTTGTTCATAATCTTCCCTCTTTACAACACAAATCAGAAACGCATCACCAATCGGAACTTTAAAAGGCTGACGATATCTACTGTAAGCTTCCGGACAATATCGTCACATTCGTGTTGAATTCTATATTCATCTCACCAAAAACAACATCTCAGCAAGAAAAATATATTGCATGCAAAGATTCGTGTTTGAAAAGATGAAAGTAAAGACGATTATCCGTAGATAGATCAAATTTTGCTGACTTACAGTTCTTCACATTGCATCGCATCCATCTTTGACCTTGTAAACAAGAATCCTAGTCACCTCGGTACCTGGTCACTTCGGTACCGATTAAAAAAGACACTTCGGTACTCGGTACTAGTCACTTCGGTACTCGGTACTAGTCATTTCGGTACTTGAAAAATAAAATTTTTATTTCATAATTTCTTATAAAGAAATGATATTTTCAGCCATAAAATTCAATATAATAAGTTTGATTACTAAGTGGAAGTTGGTTGTCGGCTTTATCACTTTGATAATTGTAATTATTTTTGATGATTTTTAATTAGAACCAATACTGTTTTCATGGTATAACAATTAGTTTAATTATGAGTTTTAACTATAACTAACGAGTGATTTGATTATCTGTAATTAATTAAATTAAATGATCATATATTTTTCTTTTGATCATCAATCTTTTGTGAGACTTCAAAGTACAAATCCCTGGCTTATAAAATAAAATAGTTTACTCAGAGGCGGATCCAGAGATTCTGAAAAGAGGGGGACCACTGACTGGCCGAAGAGGGGGCCCGCTTTGATCACGCTTCAATGATTTCAATGCCCCAAACACCGTTGAAAAAATTATAGTCTGTTCTAGATATTTTTTTTTAAAAAGGGGCTATCCAAGGTGTTGAACTCCCAACATATACATAATGTATCTCTGTACATTAATTGATTTTAATTAAATGATTGCTTGATGTAAAAGGAGAAAAATATGTATAAATTTTATATTAAACCTTTTCAGTTTCTAACTGAACTATGCATGTATTGGTTGGTAATTAATGGAGAACCAATGGAGCTGTTTTTAAAAAGGGGGGATAAAATTAATATTCTCTGGTTATCTGCATATTTAAGTTCTTCTTTCTTATCTATAGTTCCTGATACATGTGATACTATTTATACTGACTCGGACACCCATACAGTTCAGGAAAGGATTTGGAGCAATGCCCTGGAACATCACCACAGAAACATTGA
This sequence comes from Arcuatula senhousia, assembly GCA_963971305.1. NCBI lineage: Eukaryota > Metazoa > Mollusca > Bivalvia > Mytilida > Mytilidae > Arcuatula > Arcuatula senhousia. The sequence goes on from OZ020308.1 coordinate 38,017,882, forward strand.
GACCAGGAAAAATAGTTGCACAGCACAAGAAACAACTGTCTTTGAAGTGCAGCCAGTGATACAGTTGCTAGTGGATTCAGTGCCATCAACTTCTGGACTTCAGCAGTCAAGGAAGAGGTAAAATTAAAGCAAGAGATTGAAGAAAAACATAAATCCAACTAACTATACATGTGTTATAATGCAGCTAACATAAATATTTTGAATTTGTTCCATCTCAAAAACCATATATTAGTATAATTTTTTAATGTATGAAGGTATAGTTGGAAATGATTGAAATGATTGAAATTATCTAAGCAATAATGTGGCGACATATGTGCCATTTCCTAAAGAACAAAGAAGAATAACTAAAAATAATTATTTATAATGTTCTGGAGAAGGGGGGTTATAAAGTAATTAATTAATATGTGTAACCTGACATATTTTATATCCTAAATCTATCATAACTTTTATAAATTGTAACTTTTAAAACTGTTTTTTAAAGGTGTACATGTATATATCAGTAGTCTCCCATAACTATTTTAAGCATTGCCTATGCATTTTAATTTTGCATGTTGAATCTATTGTTGTCATGTTTTGTTTGAATAACTGTATGTGGTTTATTCTATTGAATCTCTGTGAAACCATTTTTTTTTTGGGTGAAAGGTTTTTCATAGGTTATTTTTTGAGTCTTTTCAAACTCTTTAATTTTGCAGGCCTAGCATGGTTCCACCTGCACCAGCACCCCCTACAAAGAAGGAACCAGTGCAAGAAAAGAAGAAAACTGCAGATGATGTGTATGCCTTGCAATGCAAGGTACTGGCAAGAGAGAGAGTTAAAATAAACCTACAGATAAAACTATTGAAAATGATAAATAAAAGAATGCAGCTGTCAAATGATGCTGAATCACTGCAATTGCTATCTTTGATAGAGCAATAGTTGCACCATACTGTTCTTTGGATTACACACATGTATATTAACCATATTTTAAAATGTTTAAATCTTAATATAATTATTGTTTTAAACTTTTAATACAGTTTCTTGTAACAGTTATTTATACAAAGTAGTTCTAACTATTCCAATTACTATATTTAAAGGAATTTTTTAATATGATACAGGTTAAACCTGAGAAGCTCCCGCAGATAAAGTAACTTTCTTATATATATATGGTGCCTCATATCCATAATTTTGAAAAAGAACGGACCTGCAAACTGAACAAGGAAGTGAATTGCTTCAGAGAATGCATCCGTAAACAAAGAATATTTGTACTTTCATTTTCGAATGCAAAGCCGGTTAGAGAGAAAATAACAAAAACAAATTTGTTTACTGAGGACAAAGTAAATATATTGCATTGGCTACTGGGAATGACATTTGTCTGCTAAATTAGTTTGGTTGATAATGCACCGCTTTTTTGGGGGTCTTGGTTTGCGTAAATTAGAATGACAGGTTCCCGCGCTTCTGTCATTTTGTTTTGATAGATGCGACCTCTAGTGGACGCCAACAATAAAAATATTCCTGATGTCCTAATTTTTTATTCAAATTCTTTACATTTAAAACATTTCATAGCTGGAAATACTTGAAATAATTTATATTAATACAATAACTATGTTTATCATTTTTTAAATTGAGAAATTCCAAAAAAGGAATTTTGTTTTGCATTCAGTGTTATTGGGTGCGGATTTTTGACTAGCTTATACGTCTTCCGGTTGAAGGCATCATACTCAGTCTATTTAGCTCCCGCTAAGCGGGAGCTTATAATATTGAATCTTTGGTTCTAAATAATTATATGTGTTCTTAATAAATATAGTTCAACTTTTACATTACAATAAATAAATAAATGAGATGAATATTGCTTGCAATTGACTTGAATAATATTATTTTTGTTGATTCTTCACAGTGTTTCTTTCAATTCAGATTCTAATGTTCCATCTACGATAGGGGGCATATACATGTAGTGTTCCGGTCTGTTTGTACATCTGTCCATCTGTAAGTCTGTCCCAAATCAGGTTTACAATGTTGTAGTCTGGCATCATCATGAAACTTTGTACATGTATACATCAGGCTATGAACAAACTATAAATCAACATTAAGCTGTACCTGTCTCATTAACTTTATTGTTGATTGATCATAGAAAAAGGGGGTCTTATGGGTTTACCTACAGGTTGAAGTTACTTTACCATATGGATGAAGTGTGATACCATCATGAAATTAATTTTATACCCCCACTCGTAAGAGAGGGGGCTATATTGCAATCACCTTGTCCGTCCGTCCGTCTGTCCGTCCGGTTCAATTTCTCTGCTTCTACTGGATGGATTGGTTTTAAATTTTGTACACAGCTTCAGCTTGAAGAGTTATACCATGCCTCCTCTTTCCAGGTCAGTCCATCATCTACTTCTTGTTTTCTGAGCCGACTTAGACTTTTTTGGGGTAAAAAAATTGAAATGTGAAATTTTTCGTAACATATTTCTTGGCTTCTACTGGATGGATTGGTTTCAAATTTGGAACACAGCCTCAGCATGATGAGTTATACCGTGCCTCCCCTTTCCAGGTCAGTCCATCATCTACTTCCTGTTTTCCGAGCCAACTTAGACTTTTAATGGGTCAAAAGACAATTTTTCGTAACAGATTTCTCGGCTTCTACAGAAGGGATTGATTTCAAATTTGATATACAGCTTTAGCATGATAAGTTGTATCGTGCCTCCCCTTTCCAGGTCAGTCGGTCATCTACTTCCTGTTTTTTGAAGGGTCGAGTGGGTGTATGCTAAGCACGACTTAATGCAACACCTTGTTATGTCCCGCCCCACTTTTGTGGTGAGACATATTGTTTTTGTCGTGTCTGTCCATCTGTCCGTCCGTCTGTCCGTCACAAAGTTTGTCAGCGCAACTCCTCTGAAACTACTGAACCGAATTCAAAGAAACTTATTATATAGGAAGGACACCAAATGTAGTTGTGCATATTACTAGGAAATTTTTATCCTCAAATTTTTGTGGGAGTTATGGCCCTTTGAACTTGCTGAAAATCCTCATTTATCATCTTGTCAGGGCAACTCCTCTGAAACAACTGAACCGAAATAAAACCCTTTTCTTGGATCTTGTGTAACATGTACCTTTTTTTTAAAGTTAATTTCTTATAGTTCTAGACCTTTGAGCTCCAACTATCCAATGGCATAATTTAATTCAAAATTGAATGTGTATAAAACTAAAATAAACACTGCATGAAAATATCAATAATGTTTTTAATACATGATCATGAATTATGGAAACAAGGATTCAAACAGAGTCAGCTGATAATAGCTACATAAACTCAGTGACTAAATTAAAACACTAGTATTTATAAGGTTTTTGAAAAGATTAATTAATATAAGAAATCATATTCAAAATATGCAAATTTTAATACTATTGTAAACTCTGCCTGCATCTAAAATATGTAAATCTGATAAGACAGCAATAGAAAAAAGGAAAGGGAAATTTCTACTAAGCAAAAAAAGTGTTAGAAATATGGTCTCTTATCCTCTAGCTGCCATCTTGTGCACCATTGTAATTCATTTCAGCTGGTTGGTCATCCACTAGCACTTGATCATCATTAACCTCTGGCTCATTCAGCAGGCAAGCTATGTTGTGGAGTACACCACATGCAATAATGATATTGCATGCCTTTTCTGGTTTCATTCTTATATACAAGGAAGACATATTGTTTAGTGTAACTGTATCCATGCATTTAAAAATTGTATAGTTATACTATTAATATATACTAGTAGCTTGAACAGGCTCCTGGAGGTTAATAAAAAAGTTCATTTTTATTGTCATCGTTAAGCGTCCGTCGTCCGTCCGTCCGTTAACTTTTCTTCAAAGATCTTCTTCTCTGAAACCACTGAAGGGATTTCATTGAAACTTGGTATACTTGATCTTTAGGATGTCCTCTTCCAAGTTTGTTAATTATATACATGTTGACAAATCAACATGGCCGCCGTTGCTAAAAATAGAACAGGGGGGTCAGACCATTGTTTTTGGCTTATAACTCGAAAAGTATAAGAGATAGAGAAAATCCAAAGCAACCTTCCTTGTTCAGCATCAAAAGCTCTATAAATCTCTTCATTGAATCGAAGTTGTGAAACGACTCCTTATAGGAGTTATTGCCCTTTAATCATCAAAATTGACCATTTTTGCAGTTTTTGGACTATATCTTGAAAACCGTTAGAGCTAGAGGAAAAGTTAGCATTGCAGAATTGTTAAGCTCATTGAGATCTACAACAATGATTTCAGGGTCAAAATTGTCAGATCAGCCATTTAAGAGTTATTCCCCTTTAACTGTTTTTTTTCCGTAATTTTAACTGATTTTCAAAAATCTTCTTCTCTGAAACCACTGAAGGGATTGCTTTGAAACTTGGTACACTTGATCTTTAGGATGAGTCTACCAAGTTTGTAAATTATATACATGTTGAGTAACCAACATGGCCGCCATTGCTAAAAATAGAACACGGGGGTCAGACCATTGTTTTTGGCTTATAACTCAAAAAAAGTTTAAGAGATAGGGAAAATCCGAAGCAACTTTTCTTGTTCAGCATCAAAAGGTCCTTATAGGAGGTATTGCCCTTTAACTGTTTTTTTTTCATTTATTTAAACTGATTTCCAAAAATCGTCTCTGAAACCACTGAAAGGATTGTTTTGCAACTTTGTATACCGGTACTTGAAAGTTTGTGAAATTTATTCAAACTTTGGCACAAGAGATCAGGTGAGCGATTCAGGCTCCTAGGAGCCTTAAGTTTATTAATTACATGCGTAATTTTAGCTATTGAAGAGTTAGATTTTAATGATTAACTGTTATTGGGTCATTTTGGTAAAAAATCATAATGATAAATGAATTATTTGAAAATTTTTAATGCATTGAGGTTTTAGAGTGTTTTGTTATAATAGTTATCTTACCTCAGAGTGCAAAATATGAAACCTCCTTTTCCATCTACCAAAGGTCCTCTCTATCAAACACCTTGTCCTAGCATGATGTTTGTTGAATCTTGTCTGCCTCTCATTGCCTGGATTTAAATATGGTGTCATCATAAATGGCCTGCAGGCATACCCACTGTCTCCCAACAACATCCCATCTTCCCAGTTTTGCCTCTCCATAAAAGCACTCAAAATACAATCTTGGACAAGTCTATATGTTTGCCCTTTCTAAATTAAGTTATAACATTGTATTGCATGTATATTTTATGACATGTACTATATATTATCAATCAATACAAAATTACACTGTACATGTATAAGACAAAGGTATATTGCCATGGCAGTGGTGATAGTGACTGTCAACTAGCTATTAATGTTAAGTTTTATCATATGAGCAAATCTCAAGACCCAAGTTTAATATAAACTGAATATTGAAATTTTTTTTAAAGACCTTAATTCATGCTAACTTCATGAACATACATTGTAATTATGAAAGACAGCAATAAAAGCACGGTTCCTAATTTGCTTTAATTGTTTAACATTAATATTAATACAATGATTTTTCTTTGGTCAGGCATATATACTCCATATTCCTTCATTTTTAGATTCAAAAAGAGTTGGACACAATTTATATTTGTTGTATTAAATTGATATACTGATTGCTTTTTCAAACAGTCTGCACAAACTTATAAACTTGTATAATTACCTGTGATGTCCTAAAATATGAGCATCATGCACACTTCCTGGCCAACTGGCATTCAGGTTAGTAAATTTTCCTGAAACCAAGAAAAAAAACTCAATATTTAATTTAACCTTCTAGAAAAAAACAAGCCCCCCCCCACATGTTAATTACACACCCACATGAATAATTAACCTTTATCTTAAACTTCACTTGAGTCTTGGTGATATAATTACATTTGCCAATACATTCATTTATTTTATATGTGTGGTGAAAAATCTCTTTCTCTTTTAATTTGTTTATAGAAAATAAAATGCTATAATACCCCCTGAGAGCCCCTACAAAAATATGAAATAGACTATATATTTGTCTGTTTAAGCAGGTTGAAAAGGTAAAACAAAATGAAAACGAAAGGAAAAGAAACTGTTCAGATTTCAATCAATGAAGAAGAATATTCTTGCAACTTTTCATTGTTTTAAAGGTGTTTGAAAAGCAGTAATTTGTAGAAACATCCGACAGTTGTGATAGAGTTTGAAACCTTTTTTGTCCCTAAGTATTGAATCAAAGTGATTATATGGAATTGCTTCGTGTCGTTTCGTTTTAGTTTTGTGTCACATTTTGATAGGTATTAATATTTGATGTAAGCGACATTTTATAAAATGTAAAATGTAAACAGATGAAAAACTGCATCTACAAACCTTCGCCATCACAAACACCTTGCACATTTATACTGTGAAACCTCTTTCTGTTTACATAGGCTATTTCGTCTTCTGTTGGTGCCTGAATCTTCACATGGGTACCATCCACAGCGCATATAACGTTCGGGAACCCTCCAACACGATAAAAGTCACCCTTGGTTTTACTCCTTTGCTCCTCTCCTACAGGCCACTTGACAAACTCATTCAACTTTCTGCATAGAGCCTCTGTTGTTGTTGTGACCACCCGAGAAACTGTTCCCTTGTGATGACCAAGTGTGTCCCCAATCACCTGTAAAAAGCTTCCACTGGCCAAAAACCGGAGAGTCACCATGACTTGCTGCTCTGTTCCTGTTTGTTTCCCTCTTCAGATCATCGTGAAGCATCTGTGAGATGTACAATATCCCCTCTCGCCCAAACCTGTACCTCTATCTCAGTTCTCTGTCTGAGAAGTCTAAAGACAAGCCTTCCTTAGACCTAAATACCCTTGCTTTCCTTTGAGGTGGAACATTAAACATTGCAAATGCGGCCATATTTAACAGTCTCGTTAGTGAGTTAATCCACCTCTAAAACGTAATTAAATTTAGCGACTTTTTAACGACAATTTTTTCGTTAATTTTTTTGAACAACACTTTTTTGCTGTCGTTAACTTTAACGACTCGTTAACTACATTTTAACGACTGCGTTAGCCTAACGACACTTTTGAACAACTGGGCCCTGGCTGTTTTCCATTTTTTTTAAAATTGCCGTTTCTTTAATGTTGTTTATGTCGCGTACACTTATTCCACATTTCTTTATCGTCTATTCATGTACAGCAGTATAATGGAGCTTCAATGCACAACACCAGCATGCATGGTGTACACATGTATGTAAGGCATTAAAATAATCCAAAATATGTATTGTATATTATTGTACATAATCTGTAGAAATTACAAGGACTTATCGGTGGAAAGGACAGTAAAGGAAATAGCTTATCATTAAAAAATCAGGACATAGCGAATTGTAAACCGGTTAATTATATTTAAGGGCAAATAGATATTTTACAATATATATACAAAAAAATCGACACAGGACAAGTATAACGACTGTGAAGTTTGGATTGGTTGATTGATTGATTTTTGTTTTCAAGATAATAACAAGTTTATTCAACAATTACTCTAAACATTGAAGAATATCTAAAGTCCCCTCTGACATTTGATTGCTATGCTTCTCCCTTTGTCTATGGTCCATCTGGTCATGTCATCACGGGTGATCTTAAGATAATTGAAAATGATTTATTACGTAATGTGGTTTCCCATGGACCTAAATTCAGGGAACCGCAACGTATAAATTGGAATCACAACTTTAAGATCATCATGGACGCTGTGGAGGACTATGCTAGAGCCTGGATAAAGAGGGAAAAGGACTAAGAACCAGAGCTTGAATCACTGGGTAAGGACTATCCGATCTCTTGTACGAAGCCGAATAGAAAAACTTCGCAAATGTGTGAACCCCCGGCCTTCTTCTGTATTTAGAGATCGTGAAGCTCTCAATTGTCTCTCTTCCTGACATGACAGGTATGTTGTTACGCCAGCAGACAAGGCTTCAATAATACAGTTTTTAGCTCACCTGGACCGAAGGTCCATGTTAGCTATTGCCATCACTTGGCGCCCGTCGTCGTCCGTCGTCGTTAACATTTTTCAAACGTTAACTCCTCTAACACCATAAGTCCGATGACTTTTAAATTTGGCACAGTTGTTAATTAGCTTAGGTAGTATAAAACTAGCGTGGGGATTTTTGATTCGTTGAAAAACATGGCCGCCATGGCTTAAAATAGAACATAGGGGTAAATTGCAGTTTTTTGCAAATAACTGGAAAACGGTTACAGATATCAAAAGTCTGGCATAGGGTGAAAGTGATCAGCACCTCAAGATCTACCTGCCCAGAAAGAAGATCCAACAACCGATGTAGGAGTTATTGCCCTTTTTCTGGATTTTTTCAAAATTTTGCACTTATTTAGCACTATATCTTGAAAACTATAAAAGATATTTTAAAAATTCAAATTGCATATGATTAAGCACATCAAGATCTACATTTCATGTAATTAGGTCAAAGCTGGAGAACCATTTCTTTTAGGAGTTATGGCCCTTAAAGAGTCAAAATTAACCATTTTTCATTCCTTTTCCCTGAATTTCAAAGATTAACTTGTCTGGCGACATACATCCAACTTCAACCAAACTTGGCAAAGTTGTTTAATAGCATTAATGCTACAATTTTATCGTTCGGATTTTTGATTCGTCAAATAATATGGCCTCCATGGCTTAAAATAGAACATATGGGTCAAATTACAGTTTTTTGCCAATAACTCAAAAACGGTAACAGATATCAAAATTCTGATGGGAGACAAAAGTGATTAGCATCTCAAGATCTACCTGCTCTGAAGTTTTTAAGAAGATCCAACAAACGACATAGGAGTTATTGCCCCTTTTCTGGATTTTTTAATTTTTGTTCACTTATTTAGCCCTATATCTTGAAAACTATACAAGATATTTCAAAAATTCAAATTGCATATGATTAAGCACATCAAGATCTACAATTCATGTAATTAGTTCAAAGCTGTAGAACCATTTCTTTTAGGAGTTATGGCCCTTAAAGCGTCAATATTTACCATTGTTCATTACTTTTCCCCTGACTTGTCTGAAACAGAAAGAACAACTGCATCTTTACATGGCACACTGTTTGATAGCTTATATACTACAACTCTATCGTTCAGATTTTTTATTTGTAAAAAAACATGGCCACCATGGCTAAAAATAGAACATAGGGGCAAATTTCATTTTTTTTTGCTAATAACTTAAAACTGGTTTCAGTTATCAAAATTATGCAAGAATCAAAAGTGATCAACATATTAAGATCTACCTGTCTTGAAATTTCGGAAAAGATCTCACTGCTGATGTGGGAGTTATTGTTCTTTTTCCTAATTTTTGCCAAATTTGCACTTATTAAGCCAAATATCTTGAAAACTAACCAAGATATTTCATAAATTTAAATTGCATATGGTTAAGCACAATAATACCTACAACCATATGTATCTGTGTAGTTCAGGTGAGCGATTCAGGCTCTTGGGAGCCTCTTGTTGTATGTAAAGCACATTATAACAATTGTCTAATAAAAGAACTAGGCATTGATGGTAATACTTCCGCTAGTGCTACATACACACGGACTACATTTAACAAAGATGAAATCATAGCCAACCATAGCTCTTTTATGTCCTCTTTCAATATTCCAATGAAAGAGGAACATAAAGAGTTACCATATTTGTACTGGATACCTAAACTTCACAAAAATCCGTACAAAGAGAGGTATATCTTCATCATGTTCAACTACAGAGCTGTCCGTTCATTTAACTAAAATCTTGTCTGCTGTCAAAGAAGGTAAACAAGCATACTGCGACACTATTTACAATCGTAGTGGAATTGTGTGGATTTTGAAGAACTCAAAAGATTTGTTGGATCATTTTAAATCCAGATCATTTTCTGAGGTTCACTCTTTGAAAACGTTCGATTTTTCCACTTTATACACTACCTTGCCACACGAAAAACTAAAATGTCGCCTGAAAAAACTTCTCGAAAAAGCCTTTTCAAACTCTAGGAATTTTGTTGCTTTGGGTTATAATTCTACATTCTTTTCCAAAACATCTTTCAAAGATAGAATTTGTTACACACTGGAACAAGTTTGCAGTATGCTTGATTTCCTTATTGACAACATATTTGTCACCTTCGGAGGAGAGATTTTTCAACAACAAATCGGCATTCTAATGGGCACAAACTGTGCTCCTCTCCTTGCCGATTTGTTTTTATACTCTTACGAGACTGAATTTCTTCAGGGACTCGTAAAGAACAAGAAGATGAAAGAGGCAAGGTCATTTAATCTTACATTCAGATATATTGATGATGTTCTTTCTGTCAATAACACTTCATTCGGTAGTTGGATACCTTCAATATATCCTCCGGAATTGGAGATTAAAGAGACCACCGAATCAAATTGCTTCACGTCTTTCTTGGATTTGCACCTCGAATTTGACCCAGGTGGTCATCTCAGTACAAAAATTTACGATCAACGAGACAATTTTAATTTTCAAATTATTAATTTTCCTAATCTACTGAGCAATATACCTAGTACTTCCCTGCATACGGTGTTTATATTTCACAACTTATTCGATATGCCAGAGCTTGCACACATTTCACATATTTTTTGATCAGACACCGATTTCTTCGTGACCGACTTTTGGATACGATCACTAAAAATATTCTTTCTTCGTTATCAGCCACTAGTAGAAAAGTTCAAAATTGAGTTAAAAGATATGATAGTTAATTGTTTTAATTAGTGTTTGACTGGTCTGCTGTACTGAGATGACCACCTCAATATCCCTATTGTGTCTCACAACTATGTTGTGTTCTATGATCATTACCGGATCTTAAGATCGCAATGGAAGAGGGAGGTTTGGCGCCAAAAAACCTGGTTTAACCCACCATTTCGTTTGAAATGCCTGTACAAAGTCAGGACCATTGCGATCCACCAATTCTCCGGTATGACTGATTCATTTTTGTCATTTTCTCTAGACTATGATATTGATCATTCAATTTCGGTAGTTTTGTTATTACCTTTATTCGTTACAATTTACCCTAGTGGACCGAGCAATATCAAGACTAAGGGTTCCTGTGATTTACACATCCCTCTGACTCAGGAATAATCATAGGGATAACACAACAGTCCCCTTTTACCTTTCCAATTACAACATAATTTAATAGCAAAAAACACATATTTATTATTTTATTCATGTAAAACACGGTTGGCTAACTTTTACTGTTGGAAGTATATTTGAAAAAGACTGAAAAAGACAATTCAAAATAGGAATAATATGTGTACATATAACATACAAATTAAATGTAACAATGAAGCTTAACATAAGGTAACAACAAAAATTGTATCAGTAACTGAGTAAGTACGGTATTGTGTTAAAGCAAGTCGGACACACCTTGATCATGTGGATATAGATAATTTTCAGAGATGTGTATTTTAAAATGGATTTATATAGCTTGTATATGGTAAGTTAAAGTATAAGTTCAATGATTCTCTGGAGTAGATGATTGTTTTTTTACAGTTATGAATTAAGGAAAAAGATGATCGAAGATTGTATCAATGAATCATAATCTAATCGTTCATGTCTTTATCGAAATTTTAACTTGTTCCGCAAAGGTTCCATTTTGAATAAAATAGGACAGTATTCAATAAGTACAATGTAATCGTTAATGTAAACTAACAATGTCGTTGTGGTATGAAGAAAGTATTACCTTGAGGTTTTAATGCACGAAATAAAAAATTCGAACACTTTCGTTCCCGTGCATTCGACAGAATCAGGTATCATTGACGATCATATCATAGCGACCACAGCACTTCGAGTTGCCCCGACATACTTTAAGTTACCTACTATGTACTGGATACCTAAATTGCACAAAAATCCATATAAATCTCGTTTTATCTCTGCTTCAAGTAAGTGTTCTTTAACCCATATTTCCAAAGTTCTATCTCTTACTTTAACTACTATGAAGGAATTTATTATTCAATACTGTGAAAGGGTATTCGAAAACAGTTGAATTAATTATTTTTGGAGTGTACAAATTCTCTTGATGTTTTGGACAAGCTTCGTGCATTTGAAAATACTTTTAACACCGTTGATAGTTACGATTTTTCTACTTTATATACTAACCTTCCACATAATCTGATCAAAAAGAAATTTGAATATTTGGTTAAATGGTGTTTTGACAAATCTAAAAGTGATTATATCTGTTCTAGAGTTTCAAAATCATTTAGTAAATCATTTTTTAGTAACGAGACTCAAAAGGGGTACATTAACTGGACTGATGCAGAAACTATTACTGCTCTAAATTATTTGTTAGATAATATTTACATACGTTTTGGTAAACAAATTTATCGCCAAATTATCGGTATTCCTATGGGTACTAATTGTGCGCCACTTATAGCGGACCTTTTCCTATACTGTTATGAATCACAATTTATGGCTAAATTACAAAAAGACCCGAACAAACAGAACCTAATCGAAACCCTAATTATACTTTTAGATATTTAGATGACATTCTTGCACTCAACAATCCTTCATTTTCTAATTTTATTACAGATATCTATCCTTCTGAATTAACCTTGAACAAATCTAACGTCACCGGTGATAGATGTCCTTTTTTAGATTTAGATTTAAGTATTATTGACGGAAAATTACATACCAAAGTATATGATAAACGTGACGACTTTACCTTCCCTATTATAAATTTCCCTTTTCTTGAAGGAGATGTTCCACTAGCGCCGTCATACGGGGTTTACATTTCACAGTTAGTAAGATATGCTCGGATCTGCAGTTGTGTTTCTGATTTTAATAATAAAAACCGTTTTATTACTGATAAATTATTAAAACAAGGTTATCGATACCACAAATTAGTAAAATCTTTTTCAAAATTCTTCCACAAGTATCGATCTCTTATTGAAAAATTTAATTGTACACGTCACTTTCTTATAGTGAAAGGAATATCACATCCTGAATTTTATGGTAATGTTTTTTATAAAGCTCACAAATTTAAAAGCAATCCTATAGAAATGAAAAATTGGCTTCAAAATTTATTACGGAAAGGATATGAAATGAATATCTTGGTTAAATCTTTGAATTTAGTGTTTATTGGCAGAAATATTGAAAACTTAATACTTGCTTTAAAACTTCCATAAACGTTTTTACTATTGTCATTTTTAAGCATTATAGCGATCAAGCGTGTCGGTTTTGTGTGATGACACTTCACTAAATCATTATTGTTTGAAGTGTTGTGTCGGATTTAAAATCGATACGTTTGATTTTTTTACATCAGTCGATTGATGATTCTCAGCTAGCTGTCAGTAACAGCGAGTGTTCTATAGAGAGTTCCTTTACCGTCCTTCTGTTTGTTCTTGTTTTTTGTCTTAGGTTCTCTCTAGTAGAATTGGACTTTGATCGATTTGATTTTTATTGTGTGTTTAGTTTTTGTGCTTTGTCTAGGAATATTGATAGGGGGAAGGTTGGGCCCAAAAAACTAGTTTAACCCCGCCACATATTACATGTGCCTGTCCTAAGCCAGGAATCTTTGACAAAGCTCTCGTTTGTACTTGTCTTTTTGATGTTTTCTGTTCCTTGTTTAAGAAGGGGTCTATCTGTGACTATTTCAGGGCTGGATTTGAATTATATGCATCTTATTTAGACCATGGGCCAATTGCAGAACCGCGAGCAGTGCCAAATGGCCTCGTTGAAGGCTGCTGGCGGTTGTCCATTGTGGTTTTTCTAAATTGCCGTTTAATTGTGGGCTGTGTCGCGTACACTTATTTCACATCTCTTTATTTTCTAGTTGTCATTTCCATAAAACCCAAGTATCATATTTTGTTCTGATATTTCTAAATTTTGGATGATGTTTGCGGATACTAAGATTTGGGTCAGATTTCTAATGATTAATTTTGTCGAAGAGATGTTGTAACGTCTCAGAATTTTGAATGTCATTAAGTTCACAGAAAAAACATATTCCGTTAGATTTTTCATTTGGTAGAGTCTATATTCTGTTTAAAGGATATTGTGATTAGTTTTCCATTGGAATTCTTTTACCCGTTTTTCGACAGTAATGTATTTTAGAGTAAACCAGACTTTCTTCCAATCATTTTGAACTAGATTGCCAAAATGGGAGTCCCATTTTTCGATACATTTTGGTTGAGTGTTATCATTACTTGAAGAATTTGTTTTATTGTTTTTAGATTAAGATCTTTGACTTCTAAAACTGTTTTGATTTTAATAACTTTAAGTTCGTATCTAATTTTGAATTTAGCCATTCATAACTTACTTAACTAATAACCTAATTAAAAGTCCCGTGCGGGGCCCGGGAGGCGAATAGGCCCGCAGCAGCGCTAAGCTTGTCGGTAAAAGTCCACTAAAGAGCGCTCAGAAACCTGACATCGGGGTCAGGACGTGTGCCCCAGGTGCCCTGACATCGACAGATGCGGGGTCGTCAGGCGATAATGCAGAAAACCTGACCGGAAACCATAGTGGTGCACCGTGTTGGGAAAAATGTCACGTTCTCGCACGTTAAAGAACCCTGCTGCAGGTCTCGGTAAGAGTAGGACCCGTGGGATCCCCATGCAGAAGGCAAAATTTCTCGTTCCTACCCATCGATCCCTTTTCCAGTGGCAGTCAAAACTCTCCTACCCGATTGGCCTTGTGTCCCCATTTCCTCCACTTCATCATCATTTCATGTTCATTGTATCACCACTTTCATGTCCATCTCCCGGATATAGCCGAAATCGTGCTGCTTGGGAGTAAAGCAATAACTAACTAACTTAAATCACCAAGGACTTTCAAGTGAAAGTAAGTTTGCGACTTTTCCAAACATGGATACAGTTTTTTTTATCTTTTCAATTATGTTTGTCCATGTTTTATGGTCGTCAACATTGAATCCGTGATGGATTCCTAGAGTTTTAACATTTGTCCTAATCCAACTGATCTTATTAATTTTGGACGCTTACGTTTAGTTGAACCTATACATAATCCTTTTGTTTTATCATAGTTGATGCTTTTTTTCTTATTTGTGCAGTATGTTAAATGCATTTTCAACCGATTTTTCATCATTACATGTACTTAAAAGTTGGGTGACATCATTTAGTTTAGTTTCTATGATTTCACCTTCTAATTCGCCCAGTAGTTTAATGCCTTTATATCATCGTCAGGTCGAATAGAAGAGGCTAACGGTTCTGCTTGTAATATGTATAATAACGGTGCAATCGGACACCCTTGCCTTGCTGATCTTGTGATTTTAAAATAGTTTGAAAGATATCCATTGGATTTAATACACGTTATTTCGTTCTTAAAGAGCATTTTTATCCATCCCCTGAAATTGATATCCGAAATTGAACTTTTGAAACACAAAGTCTAACCACCCCCATTCTACCCTATCGAACGCTTTTTGTTGGTCTAAAAATATAATAATTCCTTATTCGTCTTGATTGTCAATATACTCAATTATATCTTGAATCATTCTGTTGGCCTCGTTAATATTTCGGCCTTTAACAAAACCCTTCTGATCTGAATGTATGATCTTAAGTAATATCGGCTTGATTCTCTCAGTTAATATTTTGCTATTATTTTGTAGTCGTTATTTTACATAGTTAGAGTCTCCGGTTACGAATCATGGAATGTTTTCCCTCTCTCCCTCTTTATGTAGTAGAGTAGGTCCCCTCCATATTGAGAGTGACACATGGTGTTATTATTAAATATTTCTTGTATAAGTTCGATAACATCATGTTAAATTATATTCCAATATAGGGAGTAAAATACTGAAATGATTCCGTCTTCTCCGGGACTTTTTCTTTCTTTTAGAATTTTGATAACATTTTCAACATCTTCGATGAAAACAATTCTTTCTAAGTGTTCTCTGTCTTCGAACTGACAAATGTCTCGATTTTATGACAGTTCGTTAGCACTTTCTTGGTCCCACCCTTCAGAGCCAAAATTTTCTGAATATAATCTCACTTGTTCGTGTAAAATAGAATCAATGCCAAAGGACCATGGCCATTTTCCCTGTTATTCTGACCATAGACGGGCCAATTTCAAAACTTTCACAAAATACTCTCCATGTTATAAAAAATGAGTAGAGTGGAGCCATTGCGATGAAATAAATAAAAATCAACAATATTCAAAATCTTTAAACCGGTGATATTTTGTCCTGAAAATCTAAGAAAATGCATTTTGCACATTTTTGCTTAAAATTCGCCTCTTTAATATGGGAATCCCCAATGAAGAACACGCACAACCAACATGACTTTTTGGGTATTGAGTAGAATGGTTCAATTAGAATAATATGCATTTTAAAAGATTATGGTTTTCGATGTTCTTCTAACGAAAAATTAACTTTTTAACAAAACAAGAGGCTCCCAGGAGCCTTAATCGCTCACCTGGTCTTAATGTCAATCCTATGAAGACTTTTTATAGGTACATAAGCTATATGTTTAAGCAAGAAAAAGCTTTTTTTCTATCTTAAATAGTTTTCATTCTATAGGCCAAAAACACTATTTTTCGCCTTAAAGGGGCTGTAACCACTATAAGGGTCATCTGACAACTTTGACTCTATGGAGACTTTGGTAGAACTAAATGAGCTGAACATTTAAGCAAGCAACAGCTTTTTTCTATCTGCAATAGTTTTCATTCTATAGGCCAAAAACACTATTTTTCGCCTTTAAGGGGCTGTAACCCGTATTAAGGGTCATCTGACAACTTCCACTCTATGGAGACTTTTGTAGAGCTAAATGAGCTGAACATTTAAGCAAGCAACAGCTTTTCTCTATCTGCAATAGTTTTCATATTATAGGCCAAAAACACTATTTTTCGCCTTTAAGGGGCTGTAACCCCTATTAGGGGTTATTTGGCAACTTCAAACCTATGGAGACTTTGGTAGAGCTAAATGAGCTGAACATTTTAGCAAGCAACAGATTTTCTCTATCTGCAATAGTTTTCATTCTATAGGGCAAAAACATGAAAAAATACTATTTTTCACCTGTAAGGGGCCGTAACCCCTTTAAGGGGTCATCTGACAACTACGACAAAATGGAGACTTTTGAAGAACTTTTGATCCTGAAGCAGTACCGTGGCATCAGATTTCATCTATCTCTTATACTTTTTGAATTATAAGCCAAAAATAGAAGTCTGACCCCCCTGTTCCATTTATTAGCCAGGGCGGCCATGTTTTTTGACGAATCAAAAATCGAAACACAATTTTAAAGCAGGACACCCTAAGGATCAATTATACCAAGTTTCATTGAAATCTGTTCAGTAGTTTCAGAGAAGATTTTTGAAAAATTGTTAACAGACGACGAAGACAGACGACGACTGACGACGACGACGGACGCCAAGTGATGGCAATAGCTCACATGGACCTTCGGTCCAGGTGATCTAAAAAGTGACTTCGATTGAGACTTGCCTTGTGATTTAAAATAGGATTTATAAAATATCTATTAATAGCTTTTTAAATGTTTAACGCACCATCAAATTCTATGAACTGAATACATGGGATATTGGCAATGGTCCTTGAATTGTCCCATCATGAAGTTTTATTTTTTCTCATAGTTTATCTTGTCATTGCTTTTTTTAGGTTGAAAAAATATCGCGTTGATTTTTCTCCGTCTTCTACCCATTTTACTCGGGATCGAATTTTAGCGGCCTCTGCCCTATTCGTATATTATTCGCTTATCTCATTTTTTAATTCATTTATCTCTGGTCCGTTGTTCGTGTCACTATTTTTTAGGGTTTCAAGTTTATTTTCAAGTTCTTTTATCTGCTTATTTTATCTTTATTATATTTTTACTTACTTCGATTGTTAATTTTACTCTTTATTTTGACATAATCCCACCAATCACGTATGGTGCTATTTTTTTTTCATTTTTCCAAATATGCCAACATGTTCGGAAGACCTGAGAAAAGTATTCGGTTTTTATTGTATTAAGATTCATGATCCAAAATCCCGTTCCATTTGGATCGGATCTAACTTAATTTTCATCGACTCATGATCGCTAAATGGAAAATGATGAATTCGGCTATTAGATATTTTGCTGGACAGCGATTTACTTGTGAAGATGTAATCGATTCTAGACTTAGAGTTGCCTCTAATTGATTGATTGTTATTTATCCTTCATGTCCTGTTGGTAATATTACAGCCATGCTCAGGACACAAAAGATTTGTAATATTTAAATAAAATGTAAAACAATCAAAAGACCGAAATTAAAACGATCATTATTACTAATTATTAAAACAGATAAAATCAAATATTAAAAATGCGCACAACAAATGTTTGGTTCTATAACTGTATGTCCTTTCTTCAGTGACTGCGCTTGCATATATAGGTTTAGACTTTAAAAGATGAAGTACAGGTTCAAGAAAGCAAAAACATGCAAAATAATCAAACATTGTTACGTTTTTTAAATGGTAATGCTATCGTTTTATTTCCTATCTTGGCAATGCAGTTTCTCTACTTTTCGACTAACTTCGTCAACCACAAATACAAAATCAAGATAATTTTGTCTTTCATTGACGTAACATTTCTAAAGATAATAAATAAAAAAAACCTTTTGACAATAGTACTACATCTGATAAACTTTAAGATATGTGAATAATGAAAAGCCTCGTCAGGTGCAGCATGATCCCTTTCCTTTTTTGTCCAATATTGATAATCAGTTTCTATGACACATGCAGCCCATGGTGGACTGACAAAGTTTTTCGACATATGCATTATTTGGTTGACTTTCAACCAACATTTCATAACGGATTTTTTTTTCAAAAGCAGACCTACAAATTAATGTCCCTAACGGCAAATTGGAGAGGGGGTGTACAGGCGAACGGACAAAAATGGAGAGAAATGGAAGACTTCTTACGCCGGCTTTCCATTTTGAAATTCTGAAATTCTTACAGATCATTTATAGCAAAACTTTTTTTTCTGATAAGTCCGGAGGTTTATGATACAATCTATTTCAGGTGAAGACATCTTTCATGACTTACATTGTACAGAAGCAGGGGTACCAATAGGGCATCCGAGTGTCAAAGTCTGAAAGTGCAAAGACAAAACCAGTTAACACAGACAAGGACAGGACGAAAATACAGACAACATATTAAGCACGGAAACACAAAAACCGCTGAATATCAATTAACAACTCGAAATTTAGTCTTGATGAGAGTATGATTTATTTCCATTTGTGAATATGAATATACAAATGCTTTACCAGGCAGGAACTGCTTACTCTTCCGGAGCACCTGAGTTCACTCTCATCAAGACTAGATGAGTGCAGATGTTGGTTTGTCATAGGGTTTGTATTGTCTTCCTTTGCCGGATTTGACACGCTGAATGGTCTATTGGCAACGCGACGGGTGTGCATAACATTAATTAGAAAAACACTATTATACCAATACTAGTACATTTTAAGTCAAATAAATAAAAACGCAGGTTGGTTAATTGCACTTGTCCGGAAAATCGTCCTTTTCCCGACCCTTTCAAATATAAAAAAATAAAAATCAATTATAATGTTATTTTATATCGATATGAACAGGAATTTTATATGTATTTAGAAAAAAATGTAAATGCGTTAAAATACTGCTGATATAGTACCATAAATAAGTATCCATGGCAACCATTTAGTCGGCAACATGGCTTTTCTCGGATTTGGAAATTGAAGTTTAGCACCCCAATAAGCACCATCGAATGGATTAAAAATCATTTATTTGGGTTCGTTCTTTTTTTAGATTTATTTGGATTTAGATGCTCATTGTTGATAATATGAGAAATTATTTCAATTTTTGGACACAAAGGGTAAATCAGAATGAGAAAAACCTGCGTTTTTCATCTTGATATCAATTTTTTGTTATAATTTTCAAAAATACAGAAAAATGAGCAGCAATTCTCAAATTCCATATGATATGATCTAATGTGTGGTGAAATTCTAAAGCAATCGATGTCGATCTTCGGGGTGCTAAATCCGATTTAAGAAATGAGGTATCAAATTTCGCCTGATTTGCCAAATAAGGTAAAAGGGGCAGGACTTAATTTTCAATAGAAAGTTCTTCTATTCGGGTTTTTATAACTATGGAGTAATATTTATAAAATATAATGGTTCTGATAACTGTAAATGATTATGTCAGACTACATAAGATATTAAAATTACAAATATTTTATCGAATCTATATGTTACAGGCATTTTATTTTTCCGAGTATTCGTCGCAATAAGGGAGACAACTCTTGGATACTTTTTTTTTTACTTTTGGCGGGACTAACGTCATTAATATCGCTGCGAATTAAATATATTTATATATTTGAAAATTATCCTAGATGTACTATATAGTTCCAAAGTCTCTAAGTTGTGCCCTTTATTTTTCAAAGGTTCTTTTTTTTATTTGCATTTTGAGACAAAAAAGATGGATTAAAATATTAAGCATTTATGATATAAATATATTTTTAAAAAGTTTTCGTCCCGTGCGGGGCCCGGGTGGCGAATAGGCCCGTAGCAGAGCCTAGCTTGTCGTAAGAGGCGACTAAGGGTCTTGGGATTCTGACGTCGGGTCAGTGCTCATCCCACAGAGCAACCAAGTGTGTACCCTAGGTGGCTGAATAGGGTGGCCCTCGTCCGCGGGGGTTGTCAGGTCTATAATACGGAAACCCTGACCGCTGACCATAGTGGGCCAACGTGTGTGGAGAGTGCCACGCTTCATGCACGTAAAAGACCCCTTTGTGGACTGCCAAGTAGTGCACCACAAAGGCTAAATTTTCCGCCCCTACCCACCTCTCCCCTTTTCCTGTGGTTCTTCAAAATTTACCGGTCCTTTGTGTCCCACCCCACCCCCATATTTCATTTATCATCATCATTTCATGTTCATTGTATCATCCTTTTCATGTTCATCGCCTGTAAATAACCTATATAGCGTCGCACGGGCGTTAAACACCAACTCACTCACTCACTAAAAAAGTTTTCTCTTCAGACAAAGTCCAAAAAAATTATTGACAGCACAGCACAGTCCTCTTTGTTTCAGTTGTTTTTTTTCTTTTCCATATTACGCAAAGCGGTGAACAAAACTTAAAGTATCCTTCGAATGATATATATTTAACTAAAATTATCAAAAATTAACTTACCTCTTAAGTGTAACACATGTGAATGTGCGATCTATTTCACTCATTTTGACTCTTTTTATACTTTTTTTTCTATTCTTTTATACTATTTTCTAATGTGACAAAAATATCAAGCACTCCAGCATAATAGAAATAAACAAAAATTCTTTGTTATGAACATGGCAATGGTTCTTGAATGGAGAATTCTTACGCTTCTTAGCGTTCATCTTCACATTGGGAATATGATAAAAAAGTGATCAAATGGTTTGATATCAAATTCAAATGTTTATGATTATAAAAGAAAGTACATTTAAGTAGTTAGTTCTATCAAACTATAGACATTCAAAATGGCACGTCAGTGTAAAAAACATTATGTATCTTTCAGTAATAACACAATTTGTTTTATTAAGTTCTTTTGTTTATTGTCCAAAGAATGAAATTCAAATGGTAAGAAACAGTACTTCATTATAATTATCACGTTTGGAATGTCACGTTCCTCGCACGTTAAAGAACACTGCTGTAGATCTCGATTAAAGTAGGACCGGTGGAATCCCCATGCAGGAGGCTAAATTACCCGACCCTACCCATCACTCTTTTTCAATACAGCGACAGTCATTACTATCGATACCCTTTCAGATTGACATTGAGTTCCAATTTCCTTCATGACGTCATTGTTTCATAATCATTGTATCACCCCCGGACAAAGCCAAAATCGTGCTTCTTGGAAAACAATGACTAACTCATGGTTTATACAACGATAAATCTAGAAAAGTTTAGAGACGAATAATTCTATGTAACACTAACTTGTGGAATATAAGATAGCAAGGGCATTGGGTCCTCCTACGGCCGTCCTTGCAAAAGTTGTGGATATATAGTTACATGTAGTTATTGCTGTACTCTCAAGCACTACGAATTCGGCTATTTCAGAACGATGAACATGAAGATGAGATAAAGAAGAACTGAAAATGATGAGGAAAAGGGGACACAACGCCAATCGGCGAAGGCAGTTTTGACTGCAACTGAAACAAGAGGCTCCCAGGAGCCTAAATCGCTCACCTGGTCTTGATGTCAACCCTATGAAAAACTTTGTAGAGCTAAATAAGCTGAACATTTAGGCAAACAAAAGCTTTTCTCTATCTGCAATAGTTTTCATTCTAAAGACCAAAAACACTATTTTTCGTCTTTAAAAGGCTCTAATCCCTATAAGGGGTCATCTGACAACTTCGACTCTATGGAGATTTTTGTAGAGCTAAATGAGCTGAACAATTTAGCAAGCAACAACTTTTCTTTATCTGCTATAGTTTTCATTCTATAGGCCAAAAACACTATTTTTCGCCTTTAAGGGGCCGTAACCCTTATAAGGGGTCATCTGACAACACTGACCCTATGGAGACTTTTGTAGAGCTAAATGAGCTGAACATTTAAGCAAGCAACAGCTTTTCTCTATCTGCAATAGTTTTCATTCTATAGGCCAAAAACATTATTTTTCGTCTTTAAGGGGCCGTAACCCCTATAAGGGATTATCTGACAACTTCGACCCTATGGAGACTTTTGTAGAGCTAAATGAGCTGAACATTTAAGCAAGCAACAGCTTTTCTCTATCTGCAATAGTTTTCATTCTATAAGCCAAAAACATGAAAAAACGCTATTTTTCACCTTTAAGGGGCTGTAACCCCTATAAGGGATCATCTGACAACTTCGACCAAATGGACACTTTTGTAGAACTTTTGATGCTGAAGCAGTAGGGTGGCATCAGATTTCATTTATCTCTTATACTCTTTGATTTACAAGCCAAAAACAGTAGTCTGACCCCCCTGGTCTATTTTTAGTAACAGTGGCCATGTTTTTTGACGGATCAAAAATCGAAACACAAGTTTGCGGCAGGACACTCTAAGGACCACTCACACCAAGTTTCATTAAATTCTGTTCAGTAGTTTCAGAGGGGAAGATTTTTGTAAAATGTTAACAGACGACGACAGACGACGACAGACGACGACGGACGCCAAGTGATGGCAATAGCTCACATGGACCTTCGGTCCAGGTGAGCTAAAAAGGATGGATGGATATAATCGGAAATTTAGCGTTTTGCATACAAGAGACTTTACAGGTACTTATTTGTGACCATGACCTTACATCTGTTGACCTTAAAATCAATTGGCTTCTTCATATCATCATAGATTTTAATGTGTGTAATTCTATCGAGGCGTTCAGGTTTACTCTAAAATGTCATAACCTTTTTTCAAAATTTGTCACGGTGACATTTGACCTCTTTATCAAAAATTAATGAGCCTCGCACTTTACTCGTAAGCTTTGATATTTTGATTTATTATACTTCATAATATTTTTACTAACAAATTTAATTAAACAATTCAATCTATCATATAACATATTCGTCAGCGGGTGATATTTTTTTATCTATCACCCTAGCGGGTGATATTGTTTTATCTATCACCTTCCCGTGCGCAGAGCTCGTGCACAGCCTCAATTTGACATTCTGAATCAGTTGTTTTAATTGAGAGTAAATAGATTGAAAAATATTTCGTTTAAAATGCTTATTCTAACTAACGCTAATTAATGCTTTACTAAAAGACAAACGCCTAAACAAATAAAAAGATTTTTTTCCAAAGTTATTTCATAGGGAAACATTTTATTTCAGTTTTATTAAAAACTCGGGAAAACAAAAAAAAAGATTGAAAAATCCGTGCGTAAAAGTACTTATATGATTCAGTATTATAAATTAAATAACATATATCTGAGAGGGTGATAGAGTTGATAGTCTCTTCGAAAAGACATTGTCAACCTCGGCTGCGACTCAGTTGACAATCCTTTTCTCAGGGTATCAATCTACTCTATCACCCTCTCAGCTATATGTTATTTATATAATGTCGTTTCTTGAAATAATGTCAAGAAGTTCAAAAGTTACACATACGCAACCAAAAAATGAAAGTTGATGGACGGGAATTACAAATTCTATAGTCCACCTCTTTCGCAGACTGCATCCACCGAAAACATCCAAGAGTTTTATCTGCGTTGTTAGACCGATGACTTTCTTGTATATTCACATCTTTATTACCCATATATGTAGTAAGCTCACATTGAGTAGTTTACGTAAAGTTGGTTTGAGTACAAGTCAGCTATTCAAAGGAGTAGTATTTGACCCTGTAAAAAGCATGAACAAGTTTTAGGTTTGAAACATGGTTATACGTATACCTATGGGATCTTAATTTTTGTTATTCAAATTGTCGTACCGACAAATTAAATCTTTTCCCAAACATTTTGTGTGTGAAGTCTACTTATTCGGATGTAATTCAATGTGTTCCTCTGTTTATCAAGTTAAATGTAACTACCTAACACAAGTGATTTTCCTTTTCGTTTTTCGTTTTTCAATTTTTTTTTTCACAAATTTTTTTTTTCGATTTTTTTTTTTTTTTTTAGATTTTGAATAGGAAAATGACCCATTTTCCTTTTCGTTTTTCATTTTCCTTTTCGATTTTGAATAGGAAAATGACTCATTTTCCTTTTCGTTATTCATTTTCCTTTTCGTTTTTCATTTTCCTTTTCGATTTTGAATAGGAAAATGGCCCATTTTCCTTTTCGTTATTCATTTTCCTTTTCAAATTTTTTTTTTCAAAAACATTTTTTTTTCGATTTTTTTTTTTTTTTAGATTTTGAATAGGAAAATGACCCATTTTCCTTTTCGTTTTTCATTTTCCTTTTCGATTTTGAATAGGAAAATGACTCATTTTCCTTTTCGTTATTCATTTTCCTTTTCGATTTTGAATAGGAAAATGGCCCATTTTCCTTTTCGTTATTCAGTTTCCTTTTCAAATTTTTTTTTCAATTTTTTTTTTTTTTTTTTTAGATTTTGAATAGGAAAATGACCCATTTTCCTTTTCGTTTTTCATTTTCCCTTTCGATTTTGAATAGGAAAATGACTCATTTTCTTTTTTGTTATTCATTCTCCTTTTCGTTTTTCATTTTCCTTTTCGATTTTGAATAGGAAAATGGCCTATTTTCCTTTTCGTTATTCATTTTCCTTTTCAATTTTTTTTTTTTCAAAAACATTTTTTTTTCGACTTTTTTTTTTTTAGATTTTGAATAGGAAAATGACCCATTTTCCTTTTCGTTTTTCATTTTCCTTTTCGATTTTGAATAGGAAAATGACTCATTTTCCTTTTCGTTATTCATTTTTCTTTTCGTTTTTCATTTTCCTTTTCGTTATTCATTTTTCTTTTCGTTATTCATTTTTCTTTTCGTTTTTCATTTTCCTTTTCGTTTGAATAGGAAAATGGCCCATTTTCCTTTTCGTTATTCATTTTCCTTTTCAAATTTTTTTTTTTCAAAAAACATTTTTTTTTCGATTTTTTTTTTTTTTTTAGATTTTGAATAGGAAAATGACCCATTTTTCTTTTCGTTTTTCATTTTCCTTTTCGATTTTGAATAGGAAAATGACTTTTCCTTTTCGTTATTCATTTTCCTTTTCGTTTTTCATTTTCCTTTTCGATTTTGAATAGGAAAATGACTCATTTTCCTTTTCGTTATTCATTTTCCTTTTCGTCTTTCATTTTCCTTTTCGATTTTGAATAGGAAAATGGCCTCGTTATTCATTTTCCTTTTCGTGTTTCATTTTCCTATTCAAAATCGAAAAGGAAAATGAAAGACGAAAAGGAAAATGAATAACGAAAAGGAAAATGAGTCATTTTCCTATTCAAAATCGAAAAGGAAAATGAGAAACGAAAAGGAAAATGGGTCATTTTCCTATTCAAAATCTAAAAAAATAAAAATCGAAAAAAAAAAATTTTGAAAAAAAAAATTTGAAAAGGAAAATGAATAACGAAAAGGAAAACGGGCCATTTTCCTATTCAAAATCGAAAAGGAAAATGAAAGACGAAAAGGAAAATGAATAACGAAAAGGAAAATGAGTCATTTTCCTATTCAAAATCGAAAAGGAAAATGGGTCATTTTCCTATTCAAAATCTAAAAAAAAAAAAATCTAAAAAAAAAATTTGTGAAAAAAAAAATTTGAAAAACGAAAAACGAAAAACGAAAAGGAAAATCACTTGTGTTAGGTAATGTAACTGTGGATCAAGAAAGACTGACGAGCAAAATAATACAAATATGAATAACAAATCAAAGTCAATTATGCTTGACAATACCACAAAGATAATACCACCCATCCCCTAACAAAAAATAATGATAAAAAAAAACAACTAAAAATTCCCCTTCCCGAAATCTTAACAAAATATTTTTTTTTTACTTGAATCTATAAGAAATCACTGAAGCTTCAAGTGCAAGGTCCCTCAGTTGTCCCCCTTGAATAAAAAATTATGGATCCTTTGTTGGTGATTTGGAGGGTCCTAAACTCTGTATTTTTTCAATATACCGTTAATTCTTTCTATTTCAAGAGACATTAAACCCCTTTACTTCTTTCTTTTCGTGGACATTATAACATTAACCTTCCCTAGGTCGTAAGTCGTGTGCACTTGCAACATTTTGCCGTAGGGACGCATAATCAATGTCTTAAAACATGAAAAAATTACCGAAAAAGATTACTAGGTTATACCTAGTATGTATTTCACTCGGAAACATCCTTAATTATCATTTAATCACAACAATTAAAGGGGTCGACCAGACGACTTCAGGACGATCCCGCCCTTAAGCTGTCACACTTTGCGACCTTGGGTCGTCATCAATGGTTAATCAATATTAATTGATTAGTTCGTCCTAAACTCGTCATACCATATCATCTATAAATTATAAACAATGGAAAAATGGATGAAAGATCGAACACCTTTGACATGATTCGATTTCGCATAATGCTTTTGTTAAAAAACTAAGTGTGGACACACGAATTAATGAGATCATTTGGTACGTATATTTCTTTCGAGAATTCATTTTATATGATGGCAGTATGTCATCGGAAAACACCAGTTGTACATTCTTCATTTAAGTGTGTGTCCCATTATTTACCTACCCAAGGAAGAAAAACAAAATCCGTTAGTTGATCAAAACCTATGCAAATTAAAAAGGGACAGCACCATTACGAAACAAAATTACATAATAGAATGGCGATTTTATTCATCGCCCAATTCACAAACATAGTCATTTTTGCCTAGTTCTAAAAATCAGCGAGTGGAGACAACACAAATCAAAAGTCTTGCTGTAGAACCCCAGAGACCAAACAAAACACAATCTGCACTCATCTGAGAGATCGAAATCCCATATTTGTCAATAAGTGCATGTCTTGATATTTTCCGTCAAATTCTTGAGTGAATAGAAAATAATGAGATGTGGAATAAGTGTACGCGACACAACCTACAATTAAACGGCAATTTCGAAAAACCACAATGGACAATGAAGACACCAACCGAGGAACAACATAACCCTGCGTGAGCAATTTTTGTGTCAGACGTGACGCTCTGCTAAGGAAATCGATGTAAGTCGCGCACGCTCTGGAGTAACGAATCAATTGAGATTCGTAAACTCCATAAACTGGAGCGGATGTAATGTTGCATAAAATTTGTTTCATCTTGATATGCTTAATATCCAATTTAATTTTTTTAAAATATATTATTCAGTTTTCAAAAAAAAAAAGAGCAAAGTGTGGAAAAAATAAAGCAAAAGGGCAATAAGTCCTATTTGTTGGATCTTCTTCAAAATTCCCATGGTAAGTAGATCTTTAGGTGCTGATAACTTTCACAACATACATCAAATGTCTGAATTCTGATAACTTTGACTTTTCTAGAGTTGTATGTACAAACTGCAATTTACACCTATGTTCTATTTTTACCCTCAGCGCTCATGTTTTTTTTACAAATCAAAAATCCAAACTACAATGGTGTCAGAGGAATGACGTTTTGAAACGTTAAAGGGTGGACGACGGACGCAAAGTGATGGCATAAGCTCACTTGACCCTTTTGGTTAAATAAGATAAAAAGGTTTTTATTATTTTTAGAAAATCAGTTAAATAACAATAAATACATGAAATACATCGCTACATTTGAATAAAGTATTGTGTTATTTTTGAAATTAAAACAATCGTAATATAAAAATATCTACATTTGTATTAATCTTTAATACGATAGATGATCATAGATAATTAAAAGAAAAAATATAAACACTGTCACATATTATTGTTTGCATGTTAGCATAAGAATCTTGGATAACGGAAAAATATAAACACATAAACACAGATTTGTTTATACGAAAAAAATTCACATATTATTGGTTGTATGTGAGCATAAGAATCTTGGATAAAAGAAAAAATATAAACTCATAAACACAGATTTTTTTATACGAAAAAAAATTCTAAAGAACAAATAAACTAGTTTATCTGCTAAGATACCCACGAATTAGTGTGTGTTCTTAAAAATCTAATACTATCGGTCGAAATATTTCTTATTCAAATTATTGGTTAATAAATATATATTTTTTTAAAAACCTGAACATCGTAAACAAACCCTATTTAATTCTGTTCCTTGTTTGGTGTTAAGTGGAACATTTTTGTTCTATTTTCGGTTGAGATTAGAATAAAACCAAGCTAATCAACGAATCATTAAATGTTGGCATATAAAGACAATAAATTTGGAAAATTAAGATAAGCCATGCAGAAAAAAAAACATGATTCTTGCTGAAATGCACCTTTGAAAGAAGATTTTGTGCTTGCAAATTAGGTCCAATTTTATTAATTTTTTGTGTGGAATAACACCAAGCTTTGAAATTGCTTAAGAATTAAAGGAGTTGGTTTCACTTCCGAGATACAGAAAATTATGCCAAAGTTCTTAGGCAATTAATTTGTTTTACATAACTTACAGATATCAAGGCATTTCTTTATTAAAATGCTCCTTATTGAGCTTTAATACTAGCTAGATACGATAAGGTAAGTCCGCTACGTTCTTCAGTTGAATACACGATTCTTAGCTTTTGACACACATTGGCTTGAATTTGTTCGTTAGTTGAAGACTGCAGTTGCTTTGCTTAGTAAAACAATAAAGTTTGTACGTTACAAATATGAATTTTGTTCATTCTCTTTAAAAGAAATTGTTAGCAATGCCAGTTTTATTTTCACAGCTTATATCTCAAACACGTTTTAGTAGTTGCGTTTGTTCGTTAATATCACCATTAACTTTACGTTCTTCACGAACTAAATTTACACACTTTTTGAAAAACCCAGGGACAAGGTGCAAGTAGTACAAGACCAAACATAGAGGGAAATGCAATGTACAATTTTCGTGACCGCTTAATTCGAATTCTTCGTGAGTGCTTAATTTAATCTTGTCGTGAGCGCTTGATTTGAATTCTAGAGCGCTCAATTTGTATTCTTCGTGAGCGCTCAATTCGTATTCTTCTTGGCCAATCATCTTGATACATTTATTTATTTCTTCACAAGTTAACGAGAAAAACTCATCGCTAGTAATAATAGGACGACGCTCTAATTTAGTTTTAAGAGGATTTTCTAATTTTGATATCAGATGACGCTCTAATTTCCTTTTTAAAGAAGCTTTAATTGTTTCTTTGTGTAAAGGAAACTCATTTTCAATATTTGTAGGCGACAAAAACCTCTCTGCTAAAGCAGGAAGTATTGCAGTAAATAACTGACCAAAATCAAACTTGTCTGCTGTTTTCGCTAAGCTATCAAATGCTACATATAAAAACAATATTGTTAATACACTTTTAATGACAAGTATCATAACTTGTTTTCTTAATGAAAAGAACTCGTTAACAATTTCATCAAAACAAGTAACAGGTATGGTATTGCAAAGTTCTTCCTGATTGTTGTCAGTCGGCTTCCTTTGTTGTTCTTCCTGATTGCTGTCAGTTGTTTCCCATTGTTGTTCTTCCTGATTGCTGTCAGTTGTTTCCCATTGTTGTTCTTCCTGATTGCTGTCAGTTGTTTCCCATTGTTGTTCTTCCTGATTGCTGTCAGTTGTTTCCCATTGTTGTTCTTCCTGATTGTTTACAGTTGTTTCTCCTCGTCGCTCTTGTCTGCCATTGTTTATTTCTTGCAAACGTTTTTTTCGATCCTCTGTTATCTCTTTTTTCAATTCAAACAATTTTCGTAAAAGTGTTTTTAAGTCCGAATGAAATGTCGAGTTGAACTTTAACAAATAAGCAATTGTTAACAAAATAACAGGCCACCATTTAATTGACTTCGAATTAGACAGTATTGGACCAGCCACGAATATCAAGTAAATGAGAGACCGAAGAATAAATTTTATTGCAAAATCGAAATTGGGCATACCGGGAAAAAATGTGAACAAAATGAAACAGGAAACACAAAAATAAATCATTGATATAAACATTGTTTTACCTCCCCGACACTTAATGAAACGCTTTGTCCATTTGAACCGCATGATGTACAATTTTGTAATATCATTTTTATATATTCTATAAACAAATATTACAATGTTCATGAATATACCTATTGGTGTTAACAGGAAACAAATTCCAATAATTGTATTAATAAATCCAAATAGTATTATACAAACGTAATGCCAATAATTATCAAAACAATTGTTACAAGCCGGATAGTTTTCGTTTCTTCCTTTCCATAACTTAGTACTAAAAAA
Organism: Arcuatula senhousia; assembly: GCA_963971305.1. Classification (NCBI taxonomy): domain Eukaryota; kingdom Metazoa; phylum Mollusca; class Bivalvia; order Mytilida; family Mytilidae; genus Arcuatula; species Arcuatula senhousia. Next base: position 38,048,439 of record OZ020308.1, read on the forward strand.
AGCACTTATTCTATCCAAAAAATAAAATGCATATCTTGTATAACCAAAATATTTCTGACGCGATTTATCACTAACTTCAAATCTTTTAAAGCATAAACATGATGAATTCTCATTCCTTCCTGTTATGATATAAGAAACATTCTCTGATAATGTAAAAGCAATAAAACAATTGAGTAAAATACCCACAAAGACAAAATACGAAAAAGAAATATAGATTGCAATAATGTTATCCCCAAAGAAATAAGTTCCAGTATATATGCCTTGAAATTTTTTGTAATCTGGAATGGTTCTTTCCATGATTTTCTCATTGAGATAAAATAGTAATAAACTAAGTGATGAATATAAAAGAAAAAGTAAGATTTCGGGTAAATACACCCAGTTATTATATTTAGATTGCAAGCTCAATAAAAATCTGTTAAAGCTGTAAGGAGTTTCTCCATTCTTGTAGTACTCGATAGAAATTAGGGACCTCTCTTTTGGGTCATAACGATATGGTAGAAGAAGTAATAGCAGAAAACTGTAAAGGCTACTGATGTAAACAAATGCGCTGATTACATAGTTCACTGCCCCTTTTTTAATTACATCAGCATTTTTTTCATCATTTCTAAATTTGTCATAACATTTATAATCGTATCCTAGCCATGTCCCCGTAAAAGTAAACAACGCATGTTTGTGACCTTGATCTTTGAAATATCTGTGGCAAAATACCCAGTTGTTTTCAGTGCCATTCAAAACATGTAAAAGCAAAACGTTGAAAACTGCTTCAGAACAAACCAAATAATTATTGTTATTGTCGTTACTTGGAGTCTCTAATGAAACATCAACATCTACTTGAATAGTTGTTTCAACCTTTGCAGCAAGTTGAAAAGTTAATGCTTCGAAATTAACTGGATATGTTAGAAGGTTTTTGTGCTTTTCAAGTATCCATATCCACCTCGTCAGTCCATTCTGATGTTGTTCTCTTTCTAAATCATTTTCTTTGAATTTAGTTGAGAAAAAACTGTCCGGAATATTAATATGAAACATTATCATCCAATCATCATCGATTTGAGATTTTGCATCAAACGACGACATGACGTCTTCCAAATTCAAAATGTCAAAGCTACATACAGTTTTATTGACCTGGCTTTTAACCGTTTCGTTTTTTCCAGTGACATCAAAACTTTTACCAAGAGAAAAAACGTGAAGTAATACTATGACGAAAGCTTTTATATGCATACTCGTGTCCTAGAAAGTAAACAAAAAGATTATTCGTTCTGTTACTGATTTTTTATATATATGTAAGAGATATGTGATATTTTGCTATTGTTCCAATAAATGGAGTCAACATAAGGTATAGTATGTCATGGAATAGTAAATGTGAGGTGTATGTGTTAACAGTTCTATCTTTAGTCTGGTCTTACACAGTATACGATGTCACATCAGTGATGTCAGTTATTTGAAAGTATGTGCTATCGAAAAATCGAAAATGAAACGTATTTATAATATGTGTTCTCAAAATCTTCAATCATGAAAGAAAAAAGTGACCCAGTGCCTTCCTTTTTGAAGATATGCCAAATAAGCAGCCCCTTAATCACATCTTCATCCTAAGTCAATTGTTCGTCTCAATTTACGACTTTCTTAAAAATCAGCCTAAATTTAGGAAGGCAATTAAGGTGACATAGGAGTTTCCTAACAATTAAAGAGGCCAATTTTGTATCTTCGAGGGATCTTTTGTGATGTATTGCAAACATGTTTTCATCTGTATATATTTCAGAAATGTTTGTTTTATTATCATTTATTGTTGCAAAATCAATTAATAAGAGCTTAATATGTTCACGACCTCGAGCTTATCGAGACAAAGTTTCGAATATCCGTCACTTAATTCATAGTGCTTTTGGGGCAAAAATGATTTAGTTTCGAACGTGACATTAGTGTTAGTTTGTGCTTTGTTATTGATTATCATTAGGGGGAAGGTTGGCGCCAAAAAAACTAGTTTAACCCCGCCACATTTTAATGTGCCTGTCCTAAGCCAGGAATCTTTATCAAAGCTTATGTTTGTATTTAGTCGAATTTATGTTAATTGTTTTTTGTCAAGAAGAGGGTCTTTCAATGCACTTTGGGATTGGGCTTGAATCATATGTATTTTATTTTCAATCCAGGGGCCAATTGAAAAACAGCGAGCAGCGACCGCTGGTCACATTGAAGGCTGCTGGCTGTTTTCCATTGTGGATATTTTAAATATACGTTTATAATGTAGGTTGTGTCGCGTACACTTATTCCACATCTCATTTTCTTCTATATTAAACACTTTTATAACTTGGTAAACAATTTCTCATAATCAGGGGTAAGTGAAAAGAACCAATAATCTCGAATAATGTTTACCGTTGATTTCTACTTAAGAAAGTTGTTACATGTATACATGTAACGAAAATAGGAATTCGTAACCAAGAAGTTCATAGTAAACCTTTGATACGACTGCCGAGACGTTTCTAGATGAATAACTGAGACGTTCCTCATAGGTCTCAAGAAAGTTTCGGAAAAAAGGCCCCTGATCTTGGGATGTTGCCCTTTCTAAACAATGAGTGGTTGCTTAAAATGTTTATAAATGTTTTTATTGGACCGTTACTGGATCACTCCATTGCATGTTTAGCCTGCACACAGATGGTCTGAAAATAAACTATACCACATACAGTGTACACCATATATATGGTGTTTGCTCCAGACAGTGGAGGAAAAACTACACACAAGAAGAAAGTCCAAAGGGCGAGAATGTCGTATAAGGTACTATTTGGGTTAATTGTAAAGTCTGCACAGACCATGGAAGCTAAAATGAGACAAAATGATGTCCTCGTTTCCTTTCAGGTCGTTCTTTACTGCTATTTAGTCGTATTACACCTTTTTTTTAAATATTGTCAATGATGTTTTTGTTTAATCGAACTTACCATTTAGTATTTCCTTTTGATATTTTGTATTCCTTTTTACTCTAAACGTTGCACCTCTATGAACTAAAATAAAATAAAGACATGTTTGTATTTTTATGCAGTATACACATTTTGAGAAGAGACTTTACTTCAGAAACATTTGATTTAAATAAAACAGTTATGGTGATAGAAATAGAAGCCAAAATCGAACACATACACTATGGATTGCTTCTACTACAAGGAGAAACAACTGTGTGTTTTTGTCAAAGTTCGACAAATCTCATTTGAACTCACGTAACATGCAGATTAAACGTGTTTTCTTTTTTTCTTTTTAACAAACATCAGTATGTTTATCTTCTTATCGGGATAAATCCGTTATGGCACTTACGATTTGCGATTGCGATGCATGGAAGTTTTTTAAATTTTCAATTGATTTTTTTTCTCAATATTTCAAATTAAAATTTCCAATCTGTGAAAAAGTCCATTTACAAGAAAGTAGACGCTAGTAATAGTTTTGTATTTAACACTCTATTTGGTGCGAAATTTATTTGCTTAAATATGACATTTTTTAACAAGAGCGTGATGAATCTTTTATAGACGAAAAGCTTGACAGACTAATCCCAAACATGTAGTATAAGTGCAACAGGTCTGAAAATCACTTAGCACATACATATTGAACCACTCTGGTACGTGCCAAACTATATGACCCCGGACATGTCATCGGGGAGGTACAAAAAAAACCCCAAAAAGGGCATACTAGTATTTGACAACTAAATGGTAACAAATCACAAACCTGATTACTTTGTTGAATCGTTCTGTTTTCTTCTGTCAGATCTACAAGATTGGTCTAAACCTTGTTCGACTTCGTATGAAACTTTGTACGACTTCGTATGCATCCACATGTAATATAAAGTGCACGATGATATAAAAGATACACAACTTACCATTTATATTTAGCAAGGGTGGTCACTAAAAGTATGTCTTGCCTGTCGGCAAAACCGAAAAATCATATCCTCTAGGACATAAGTTATTTATATAAGGGCATTAAGATCATGGTCAATCGGTTGGTGACAAGTTACACAATGAAATCTTACCACCAAGAATAATCTGTGGGCGAATACAATGGTTCTAGATATCAGTTATTGGAATCTGACTTCACGAGAGTGAATTGGCGTTTAATTTACGCCCTAACAACACCATATAGGTTAAATAAAGGGGATGAGCGTGAATAAGATGAGAAAATTAACATGAAATAATGATGAGTAATATGATACGAAAGCCCAGAAGGCTCATTCGAGAGTCGACGTTCGACATTCGAAACTCGAAATTCTAGATTCAAAATTCAATTCACTAATGATCAACCAGATTGCTTGTTTCATAATCATACACCAATGAAATAAATTTGTAAGAAAATACACACGTGCATTATCAGAATTCGAGTCGAATTTCGATTTTTGAACTTCGAAATTCGAGATTCGAATTTCGAAGTTTGAAATTCAATATTCTTAATTTGATATTTTAATAATCCAATCAGATTGGCCACCATTAAATTCCAAAACGGCCTCCCCCAACTTCAACGGTATTTCTGTAATTTTGGTAAACATGGTTAACTCAATATAAAATAATTTTTGCTATTAGTAATTTAGACCATAAGATATATAAGTTTGCATAAATAGGTTGATCAGATTGCACAAAATGCATCGTTGATTATACATTGAATGTACAGCAAGTTCTCGCGAAAATTTGCCTAATGCTGATATTTTTTTTTTGTGCGGATATGCTTCTCAAAGGAATCCGGAGTGAATGTTTAAATACTAACCAATTTTGCTTGTCGCATTCCCAAAAATAATTTTTGTGTTTACTTTAAGGTAGATGGGGTGTCCATAAAATTTATCCATATAATTTTCTTTAATTTTGGTCACAAATAGCCCTAGACTTGTACTATAAATCTAGATGATAAAATTAAAAGTTCACCAGAAGAATTTTTGTAGAAACAACTTTGAAAATTGCATGATTTTAGTAATTTTTATATAGGGACAATAGGGAAAATTCAAATTTCCTTTAACTAAAAAAATCGACTCCATATAGATTTTTCTTAAAATCTGTGTAAATCTTTGTTTTGTATGGATTTTGAAATATACTAAATAAAAAATAAAGTTCACCATCAATTTTTTGAAAAAAGTGAAAAATGTGTATTTTCCTTTTTATTTTTATACAAATTATCTCCCCTGAAAAAAATACGTGAAAATATCAAAATACGAAAAGAAGGTGTTTTTTATCAAATTTTTTGTTGTAATTATCAATTTTTATTTTTACCTAGCCCAATAGAAATCAATAAGAGTAATAAGCATTATAAATTTTAAAGTTATAATAGATGTGCAAAAAAGATTCTCAGTGAAAGACACCCCATCCACCTTAAATTCAACAAATGACTAGTAAACAAATGTTTTAATTATCAAACGTGTCCACTGTCCACGTCTTTCCAGACGTCTTTGCGGGAATGGGTTTATTAGATGTGATATTTTGATTTCTAAAAGATTTTATTCCTGAACTGAGGCGTGGAACTCAGTCATATGAATGCAAAAAGAAGATCCATCTGTTCTGTTTCATGTTGTAATGTGGATAGTATTTGTTTTCCACATGTATTTACAAAAGTATTTGTCAAACTTAAATGAGTGAGTGAGTGAGTTTGTGTTTTACGCCCGTGCAACGCTATGTATAGGTTATTTACAGGCGATGAACATGAAAAGGGTGATAAAATGAACATGAATTGATGATGATAAATGAAATATGGGTTGGGGTGGGACACAAAGGACCGGTAAATTTTGAAGAACCACAGTAAAAGGGGATAGGTGGGTAGGGGCGAAAAATTTAGCCTATGTGGTGCACTACTTGGCGGTCCACAAAGGGGTCTTTTACGTGTATGAAGCGTGGCACTCATCACACACGTTGGTCCACTATGGTCGGCAGTCAAGGTTTCCGTATTATAGACCTGAAAACCCCCGCGGACGAGGGCCACCCTATTCAGCCACCTAGGGTACACACTTGGTCGCTCTGTGGGCTGAGCACTGACCCGACGTCAGAATCCCAAGACCCTTAGTCGCCTCTTACGACAAGCTAGGCTCTGCTGCGGGCCTATTCGCCACCCGGGCCCCGCACGGGACGTCAAACTTAAATTATCAGAATTATGCTGTGCTCGCAGTTAGGCATGCAATGCCTATTTCATATTTATAACTATTCTGATTGATAGATGATAGAGTCATAAGCAATCTATTTGGTTATTAGCATATTAAATTTCAAATTTCGAATCCCGAATTTCGAATATCGTATTTCGATTTTCGTATCTCTTTTAGGCTTTTGTTATATGAGAATGGGTTGGTAAAGAAAGGAACTGTAAATTGTGAATACTACAGGAATAGGTGAGAGGTAGGTAAGGGTCCAAAGTTTAGCCTATATAGTGCACTACTGGGCAGTCAACAAAGGGATCTTTTACGCGCAAGCTACGTGGTAATCTCCATACTCGTTGACCCCAAATTAAACGGTCAGCGTATAGGGTAAGACCTGACAACATCTGCAAACGATGTACTCAGCCATGGGTACACACTTGTTCGCTCTGTGGGCTGAGCACCCACTCGATGTCAGACTTCCAGGACCCTTAGTCGCCTCTTACGACGAGTTATATTCTGCTGTGGGCCTATTCGCCTCCCGAGCCAGATATGAACAAATTGACATAAAAATGAACCAATACTTCGTCATGAAAGTGTAAAATGAGGTAAAGGTCACATATCATTGTGACACACGCATGAAACAACATATTATCTTCACTTTATGTTAGATGCCTAGATTCATTTTTTCAAGAAGTATATTTTCCAAAGAAGTCCTACAAAATACCAGAGTAGTTGAAGCGTGATCGATTTTTGGTTGTTGTTTTTTTTTCAGTCGCCAGTATTTCAGTCATATTCAGAACCAAATAAATGGTAACTACATATTAAATTGTGTAGACCCACCCAGGTCACAGCACTCATAACACAGACCCATGTATGTCACGCGAAACGGGACAAAATACGACCATAAGTGGACTTTTACCGACAAGCTTAGCGCTGAGGCGGCCTTATTAGACCTCGGGCCCCGCACGGGACCATTGAAGCGTAAAAATCAAGATCACATTAGGTGACAATTGTGTAGATCACAACCCGTGTATTTAACCAAATATCAGATACTTAAATTTAAGTGTTTCATTTTCCACAAAAATCTTTTAAAGAAAAGGGGATCGGAATCAAAGGGCATGGTAACAGTTGAGAAGCCATAACCCCAAGTGTTTGTATTCAAAATGATAGATGCCTAGAATTACTGGTATTCTTTTAGGTGATTCGTTTTCAACAAAAGCCTTCAAAAGAAGTTTACGCCACGAAACGTGCGTGAACCATAAACCACGAATGTCTGTATACCAAATATGGGATACCTAGGTCTTATACTTTAAAGGTAACTTATTTTCCCAATAGTCTAGCAAAAACGTTTAAGCCATCGCAGCCTCGTGACTCGCCTACAAACACTATGCGTCCCAGGCGAGGAAATATGGGTTTCCTAAGTTTTTACATATTTGCTCAACATGAGACGCCTAATAATCTAGAAAGTAATGCCCCGCTGCGCTGCCCAATATACAAATGTTTTAAAGTTAAAGACTTATACACCTCCACCATAAAAGTTGTTTGTGTCTGTAAGACACAAATGATGCACCCGCAATGTTTGAAATAATTAACTCAAAATTGTGGAAAAAGTCCAGAGAACTTATTTTTCACTCGATCTTTAACTCATTATGATAAACTAAAATACTATGAATCAGCTCAAATTATGCAGGCATGCGACAAAAAGGTCAAACAAATGTTTTTTTTTCATGCTTTCTAAGTCCAAGGGCCATATTTCAGTGAAAAATAATGTACCGAAACGAAACACGAACTCGATCTGTAACTCATTATGGACTCACATACTAAAAACAAGCTGCGACGAGCGCAGCATGATACAAGAGATACATGATGAACCTTCTGCGTTTGAGGCCCAGAATGGATTGTTAAATACTTTGGACACGTTCAGCCTATGGTGGACTCGCAAAGCTTTTTGACACATGTAATCTTTGGTGGACTTACAACGATTATTTTATATACTTATGGTCATATGGCTCTTTCGGCCCCTTTGATCCATAATTTCCCCAAAAAAAGTTGAAAATATTGCAAATCTGATTAAAAATGCAGGCAGGGATTTTTACAAGGATTCAATTAAAAAAAAATGTTTGAAAATCGGACCATAAATAAAAAGCCGATTTTTGGGGTTGACCCTTTTTTTAAAACGGTAGGGGCCACAACCTCCAATGCAATACCAACCACCCTTAAGTGGTTACAAACATCTTACTAAAATTTTATAACAAATGTTCAACAAAAACTTAAGTTATCGCACGGAAACCAAAGTGTCTACAGACGACGACAACGACATAACATAATACGATCGCAAAAATATTGCGGTCGTATAAAAATCAGCTCAATTTCTGCGCAAGCAAGTGAATTATATCCTGAAAACCTGCCAGACGGACGGACAACAAAAGTAATACAATTACCCTCCCCCTTATATTTTTGGGGGCATTAAAATTGCTAGTGCAATGAAGTTATTCTAGCAGAACATATTCAATGAATGTTACACTCTACTCGATCGTTGATTCTAATAGGCACACAATTGAACAATTTTTAGTTTAATTTCACTTTTTTTAAGTCATCCATTTCAAGAAATTGTTTAAAAGACCTGCATGTTTCTGTCTTTGTACTGCACATGGTCAATATCATCGATGCTAACTTTGGTCTCCTTGTTCGAAAATTTTAAGTAGAGAACGTCTTTTTCACAGTTTTGGTTTTCGACATTCTAATAATTTTGAATAAAATGCTGCTGATGAGCGGATACTTTTTGAAATATGCATATACAACGTAGTGAAAATTAACAGTTGTATTGGTACCCTGGGCCATGTGATACAGCGTTCTATATCTTATTAAGACATGAGACTAAAATGACCAACCAGTTTCTTTAACAAAAGAAAATATTAAAGTTTTTCAATGTTTATACATCAAGGGAATTAAAGGGTTAAAATCGGTCAACAACAGTACTATGAAATAGACCCAATAAAAAATGTTAGATACAAAGGGCTTCGAGTGAGGATAGAATTGAGGAAATGTCGACAAATAGTTGAAATACTAACTTAAAAAAAATGTAATTATTACTTAAATGTTTGGAAAAACGTGTTAAAGAAAACTGGTAAAGAAATGGAATGAACAATTTTAACACACTTTTGGTTTTATTTAAGTTTAATTTATCAACAGATGAGTGCACTACTTCGAAAGTTAACATGAAGTTAACTACAAAACTGCTTTTCATATCCCCTATAGAAGACATGCTAGTCTCGACAGGTCAAAATAGATCTGTGTCAGCTTTTGTATGACTGGTCATAACCAGTCACAATGACAGGTCTCAGGTCTAATCAATTTTTATATGAACGACTGTTTTTGTTTTTGTTAAATTAAAAAGGAAAGGCAAGTATCTATTTTAACTTGTCATACAGGTTATGTGTGTACTCATCTTAAGGAGTAAGAGGCTAGGTTACTTAAGTCCTCAAATGACCGGTGCGAGAAATAAAGAACCAGAATGCATATACATGTATATAGAAATTAATAAGTGATGAAAAATACCAGTAATGTCAATTTTCAGAATTACCAGATAACTTAATTTTTATTCACAGAATTATTATGAAGGTTATCAGATGTTATATTGTCGTCTTAAAACTTAAAGCGGTTATCTGATTGTTATCTTACGTGACATCCCTGGACGATATATCTTGTCTTTGTTAGCTGTGATGGACTGAGATTGCAGAAAAGTAGAACGACTCCAATGTCCAATTAGGAGAGCAAAAGTAATGCAAGCATCATCATTAAATGAGTTAAATTCGTGCATGTATATGCTTTTTCGCCTGTATTCTTTCCATATATGCGAAGATAAATATACGAGTATAAGTATGCGCAATGTAGGGAAAAATTAACCCACGAAGAGAAGGATTCCAACCATTTTATATAGACTCCAGCCGCCAAATGTTGTCTGTTTGTTTCCACAATTTTCATATTTAACCAGGTATGAAATTTTATGGTAATACCACATAAAATGTTCCCTTACGGCATTCGAATTGTCATTTGGTACTTCTTCGTTTCTGCCGTTATGTTACAGCGTTCTTGACTATAAGGTAGAGACACGTAAGACAACTTAAGATTTAGTTAAAACCTATATATTTATCAAACTGGGTGCTAATGGGAATCCTCCCGTGCGGGGCCCGGGAGGCGAATAAGCGGGAGCGCTAAGCTTGTCGGTAAAAGTCCACTAAAGAGCGCTCAGAAACCTGACATCGGGGTCAGGCCGCTTTGCCCACAAAGCGACTGGGATGTGTGCCCCAGGTGGTTGAATGAGGCAGCCCTGACATCGAGAGATGCGGGGTCGTCAGGCGATAATGCGGAAAACCTGACCGCAAACCATAGTGGTGCACCGTGTTGGGAAAAATGTCACGTTCCTCGCACGTTAAAGAACCCTGCTGCAGGCCTCGGTAAGAGTAGGACCCGTAGGATCCCCATGCAGGAGGCAAAATTTCCCGTCCCTACCCGTCACTCCTTTTTCCAGTGGCAGTCAAAACTCTCCTACCCGATTGGCCTTGTGTCCCTATTTCCTCCACTTCATCATCATTTCATGTTCATTGTATCACCACTTAATGTTCATCTCCCGGATATAGCCGAAATCGCGCTGCTTGGGAGTAAAGCAATAACTAACTAACTAAGCTAATGAAAATCTCTCTTCGAGCGCGGTCTTCGTAGCGACCTCTATTGAGGAAACTCTTATTGAACTCTAATAAGGGGTCTTTTACGTGCATGGGTTATTGTTTTCGCCATTCTGGACAATCATTTTGCGTCCCTTCCGAATTCCCGAAAATTGTTTTGAGAGAGTCGGAATACCTGTTCATGAAAAGTTTACACATGCGGAAAAACTACGAACCTTCGCGTTAACGAAAATATTACCGCCTTTTAGCTCACATGACCCGAAGGGTCATGTGAGCTATTGGCGTCACTTGGCGTCCGTCGTCCGTCCGTCGTCGTCCGTCCGTAAACTTTTTCAAACGTTAACTCCTCTGACACCATAAGTCCAATGGCAACCAAACTTGGTATGGTTGTTCATTAGCATTCGGTGCTTAGAACTGATGTGGGGATTTTGAATTCGTCGTAAAACATGGCCGCCGTGGCTAAAAATAGAACATAGGGGTAAAATGCAGTTTAATGCAAATAACTCAAAAACGGCTACAGATATCAAAATTCTGGCAAAGGATAAAAGTGATCAGCACCTCAAGATCTACCTACCCTGAAATTTTGAAGAAAATCCAACAACCCATGTAGGAGTTATTGCCCTTTTTGTGGATTTTTTGCAAATTTTGCACCTGTTTAGCTCAATATCTTGAAAACTATTTAAATTGCATATTGTTAAGCACATCAAGATCTACAAATATGTAATAGGGTCAACGTTGTAGGACCTTTCCTTTAATATATTGAAAACGTTAACTCCTCTGACACTTAAAGTCCAATTGGAAGCAAACTTGGTATTATTGTTAATTAGCATTGGGTGTAAAGAACTGATGTCGGGATTTTTGATTGGTTGTAAAACATGGCCACTGTGGCTAAAAATAGGACATAGGGTAAATGGCAGTTTTTTGCAAATAACTCTAAAACGGTGACAGATTTTAAAATTTTGATGGAGACAAAAGTGATCAGCACCTCAAGGTCTACCAGCTCCGAAATTTTGAAGATAATCCAACAACCCATTTAGGAGTTATTGCCCTTTTTGTGGATTTTTTGCAAATTTTGCACCTGTTTAGCTCAATATCTTGAAAACTATTCAAGATATTTGAGAAATTTAAATTGCATATTGTTAAGCACATCAAGATCTACAAAATATGTAATAGGGTCAACGTTGTAGGACCTTTCCTTTTAGGAGTTATTGCCCTTAGAACGTCAAAATTGAGCATTTAAAAAGCATTTCCTCAATATATTGAAAACGTTAAATCCTCTGACACTTTAAGTCCAATTGGAACAAAACTTGGTATTATTGTTTATTAGCATTAGGTGTGTAGAACTGATGTGGGGATTTTTGATTGGTTGTAAAACATGGCCGGTGTGGCTAAAAATAGAACATAGGGTAAATGGCAGTTTTTTTGCAAATAACTCTAAAACGGTGACAGATTTTTAAATTTTAATTGGGAACAAAAGTGATCAGCACCTCAAGGTCTACCAGCTCCGAAATTTTGAAGAAAATCCAACAACCCATTTAGGAGTTATTGCCCTTTTTGTGGATTTTTTGCAAATTTTGCATATGTTTAGCTCAATATCTTGAAAACTATACAAGATATTTGAGAAATTTAAATTGCATATTGTTAAGCACATCAAGATCTACAAAATATGTAATAGGGTCAACGTTGTAGGACCTTTCCTTTAAGGAGTTATTGCCCTTAGAATGTCAAAATTGAACATTTTAAAAAGCATTTCCTCAATATATTGAAAACATTAACTCCTCTGCGCAGGTATGTTAATGCCGTTTGAGAAACAATATCCGGAATTTCGATTTTTACCGTTTTTGACTCGAATTGTATATTTTATGACGTTAGGAGAATATGTCATTTCCGCTTAAGTTTTATGACGTTTATGTAAATAATACACTATTTAAGGACATTTCTTTATATGTTGTTACAACAACACAACTATCTAGTCAATTTGAAACGTATTTATCACAGCAAATACTTGTAACAATGAGACAGTAAAGCATTTTTAGTATTGGTTCTCGTGATCCCGAAGAAGCTTTTGTTTTGACGGCGACGACTCAACAGGTGCGCCATTTAGAAAATGTTAACAAATTTTGTTTTGGTGAGAATGGAGACAAACAATACTTTTCCAGGTTAACAAGTAAGTTATATCTTTTATTTCTAATGCCATATGTGCTTACATTACACAATAAAACATGTTGGCATTACTTCTACAAAAAGGGGGGGGGGGTACTTGCTATTATTTAAATTCATTTAAATACTTAATAAAACCACATTTATTATATGATCTATATTTTAGCATTACATGCATTACTTAAATGAAAGTCTTGGGCAACATAGATATATCACAAAAATCATGACATTTATGTTATTCTGAAATTTTACATGTGAAAATTTTGATATTTGAAAAATAATAAGCACTTTAAAAAGCATACAGTATGGTGTATCTAAGATAAGTATTTTTATAATGAGAAGATGCTTTATACATACAAGTATGTACATTTATCTATTTTTTAATATTAATCTACCATTTGCTATAACTAGTTTATGATGAGGTATTCCTTTTGAAGGTTTTCATTTTTGCATTTCAAAGTATAGAATAGTACCTTTTTAGTTAAAAAAGAATTTTATGTCAAATTGTATATGTTTTTGTAATCCATTTTCTTTAAAGTGATAGACTAACAATAACTATAAAATATAGCATATGATATAATGTCTTTTAATCATTTTAAAATATTTGTTTTATTATTTTCAGCTTGCAATTTTCTTCCTTGATGAAATCTGGTGTGTGGTTCTTACAAAACTATGATGAATGTGTGACTAAATAAATGTTCTTTTATAGGATGGATGTTATATTCTATGGAATTCAATGAAGGAAAACATCTTCCCTTATAAGTTTATATTAACATAATCATATATACATTTCAAGAAATTGAGGAGCTGGATTTTTCAAAGTGTGAATAATAAAAGTGGTTATTTCATTAAATGAAGGCATAAAATAATAGACAATTTTCATATTTCTGGGATGACTGATTAATTTAGTCCTTCTCAACACTTTTTAGAGAGTTATCTTTTCCTGAGTAGGACAAACAAAAAATATTGCATCAATAAGGTCAGAATAAACTTGATTTTTTAATGTTTTCTTACAATGTTTCATTGTAATCTTGATGGATTTGAACTAAAAAATAAGGATACATCAATAAGATGTTGATTTGGAACTATTTTTAGCTTAAAATAAGTGTAAAAGGGCATTTGGTCATTCTACCTGAACTTTTTGCTCTATGACATATTTGCATTCAGAAAGACAGTAACGAATCCTCTTTAGACATATTATTTGCTAAAACCAATAATTTCAATAATTTTAATCTAGATTTCCGAAAATAATGTGTTAAAACTTTACTATTTTTCCTTTGCTCAATTATACAAAAAATGGTAAACCAGTCCATGTCGGGTCAGGTTCAGTCCAAAAAATACTAAATTATTCAGCAGTCCCTGAAATATGAAAATGGTTTATTGTGTGCACTTGTGTGATGAAAGTTAATATTTTCACTCTGTGAAACTCAATGAAGGATCACCACCCTACCTTTAAAGTTTTTCTATGGAATCGATAGCTGTATGTGTTTAAGTGTTAACATTCATAGTATAAAAAGGTTTTGTTGTGATATTCTGTTCTTTTTTTTTTCACAAATGCATTCTTATTGTTTTAATAGCTACCAGTATGACCAGATAAACTTTAGTTTGGATATAAAATATACAAAGTCAAAAATGTAAATGCTTTGATTGACAAAAAGTACATTTCAAAGGCATACAAACAAAGACAAAGCATGAAGACCAAAAAGGACACAAAAATCATGCATATAAAACAAATTTACATTCAAACAAAATACTTGAGCATAAATTCATTTACTCAGATCATTTAAATTTTAGAATTCTTTCAATGAAATGAGTGAAAAGTCTGAGATATACATGATATAAAACAGTATTTATGGGACAACAAAATGAATATAAGTACTGAGTCTGATTGAAAGCATAGCAACTGTAAACATCATACATGGACACTGTACACTTTTCAAACAGATTTTACTCATGAAAACAAAGGCAAAGCAGAAACACAGCAATAAGAAAACATAGTATGATAAATAAATGGGGGTGGTAAAGGGGGGGTACGTGCACGGATGAACGGCCAATAAAAAATGACAATCACGATGAACGGCCAATAAAAAAATGATAATCACGATGAACGAAAAATGAAATAGAGAAACACGATGCACGATGAACCTCCATGCACGGCTGAACGGGAAATAAAATTTGCTCAACACGATGCACGAAAAAAACCCTTTACCACCCACATAAATGGAACCAATAGTCTTAAACTTACAAAAAAGTCACACAGTTAAAAAAGAAATGTGTTGAGGTTCTATGACATTATATCTGCAGCATGACATTTATGATTCTGTTATATGTATGAACAAGTGCACAGATTGTATATCTATCCTGTATGCCCCGGCCCGGGGGTAGATCTACATTATTAAACTACCGTACTTTATAAAAGCTTCATAAAAGTTTACCCCGCCCCTCCCCCTTTTAGCTGAAAAACTAACGTTTGTGTCACGCACATGTACTACGACTGCCGCTTTCTTTTCGCCTACAAAACTACAAACATTTCTTCACAATTTAATAATAATATGAAACTAAAATCACGAACAAAATCATGTTATCAGCAAACACGCACTGTACAAAATAAATAAAAATATAAATAATGACGTCATCACGTTGTTGACGCCGTAGATCTTGATGAACTCGGCGTTTGACAGTAATGGAGAAATACTGGAATCCAGACAACGGGCTTTCTTTTTCAAGCTAGAACAAGTTACCACAGTTAACAAAATCCCTAATCCTTTAAATATATCTTTTCGAACATAAACAGCTATCATAAAATCGCTGAACCCTCTCGCAAATTGCAACGAATTTCTTGAATTTAGCTTGAAAAGATTAGAAAAATGGTGCGAAATTGCTCAATTTTAGCATTTTTATTTTTTTAAAAATAGAAGAAACGATTTATTTTTAAGGGTTCAGCAGTTTTTATACAACTAAGTATCATATCTTCCCATGAAAAAAAAATCGAGACAAAATTCGGTGTGTGGTAACTTGTTCTAGTCTATTTTAATATCGATTCCTAAATAAAGACTTTTGCGCAACTTTTACGGTATACGAATGATAAAATAGAATAAAAATTCACCAAAGATATTCATTTCTAATCCTTTTTCTGTTGGTTTATTAAAATATCCTATACGACATTCCGTTCCAGTAAAATAGGCTATGCACGAAAAAGGGGGGTGGTCCTGCCGGAAATTCCTGAAAAGTGCATTAACATACCTGCGTGACACTTTAAGTCCAATTGGAACCAAACTTAGTATTATTGTTTATTAGCATTAGGTGTATAGAACGAATTTGGGGATTTTTGATTGGTTGTAAAACATGACCACTGTGGCTAAAAATAGAACATTAGATTAAACTGCATTTTTTTGCAAATAACTCAAAAAGTGTGACAGATTTTTAGATTTTGATTGAGAACAAAAGTGATCAGCATCTTAAGACCCACCATATTGTCAGACGACCCCCTTATTAATCTTATGACCCTTTTAACGTCAAATATATTTTGCCTAATAACCTTTACTTCAGGCACATATGTCAGGTGAGCGATTCAGAGGCTCCTGGGAGCCTCTTGTTTCATATTTCAAATGAAACATATATATTCAAAGTTTTCAAACTAATCGTAGAAGATAAATTATAAAGAATGCATTGTCGAGATCGTCGATGCAAGATTAAGCTTCCCTGTTCTGACGTTTTGTGTTTGTGTACTTTTCCTTCAACACTTTTAGTTATCGACCTTCCAATGTTTGGATTCAAATGTTTCTAATGAGATTATTCCTTGATCTATGCATATACAACATTATCAAATAACTAGTAAGTGAGGTTCAAGCCGCTTTGGTATTCAAACTGCTTAGAAAAGATCAATGTGGATATTTATCTAGTAAAATGCTGTGAAAAACCTATTCTGGTTGTCCTAATATAAAACAGCAAATGCAAATACGCAGTCTATCTAAAGACAAAAAAAGTTGTTTGTTAAGGACATTTATGAAACCACTGACTAGAAGAATAAGGTTTTTCCGCCTTTATAATAGAGCATCATTATCAAATATTTTAAGATGCACAGAACAAGATTCAATTAAAAAGAACTGTGTATTTATTGGCATGATTATAATCTGTGAGATTATGCTCACTAGTGACACCCAAATTATACCTTGCATAAATATCCAAGTGTTCGGTAAACAGGAAGTAGGTAAATTAAGGGAATAAAATCTTTATACACCATATGGTATTATAAGATAAAGCTGTATACAAAATATTATACCTCTATTTCATGTAGTTGCGTAGAAAACTGTGACGGAAATTTTGCATGTACGTCTATTATGTGTTAAAACATAAGTATTCGGTAAATAGGAAGTAGATGACCTAGAAGCAAAAATTGGTATACACCAAATGGTACTATAAGATAAAGCTCTAAACAAAATGCCAAACCCTTTGTGTCAGGTAGTTGCTTAGAATTTTGCATGCATGTCTATTATACCATTTATACGTGTAAAAAACCTTAGTATTTGGTATTCACCATATGGTACTATAGGAAAAAACTGTACAAAATATCAGACCTCTATCTCATTTACATGTAGTTGCTTATTAAACTATGACAGAAATTGTGCATGTACGTCTATTATGTGTGAAAACCTAAGTATTCGGTAAACAGGAAGTAGATGACATAGGAGCAAAAAAATAAACCATATGGTACTATCAGATAAAGTTATTTACAAAATATCAAACCTTCATGTCATGTAGTTGCTAAGAATTTTGCATGTATGTCTATTATATATGTAAAACAAAGTATTTAGTTAACAGGAAGTAGATGACCTGATATACACCACACGGTACTATGGGATAAAGCTGTATACAAAAATCAGACCTCTATCTCATGTAGTTGCTTAGAAAACTTTGACGGAAATTTTGCATGTATGCCAATTATGTGTAAAAACCTAGGTATTCGGTAAACATAAAGTACATTACCAAAGAATATAAAATTGGGTACTTTAGGGTAAAGCTTAATACAAAATATAAGACCTCGACTTCTTGTAGTTGCCTAGAAAACTGCGACGGAAATTATGTTACGGACGAACTGATAAGAGTAAAAGACTTTACCCCTTCTACTTAGAAGCGGGGAATAATGAAAATAAAAATATTTAAATAAATTTTGCACCAAGTGCCTAAATGTATAATGGTATAATAGGAATACAGATTTTTCAACTAAAATTAATGAACCAGCCAAAATTTCGATAGCGAAATAGTATGGTTTAATTTCGCACAAAACCTTTATCGCAATTTTTTTTTTAATTCTTCATAATCAAAACACTGCATAAGTTACCATTTGGTCGAAATAGTCAGGTGACCGCTTATAAATTGTTTGAAATTTTATAGGTCAATTTTTTTTATGTTTTTGACAATAAAATTGTAATATTAAGATAAACAAAAAGCTATTACTTGCTTAAACTGTCAGATCATTAAGCAGTACAAGTATAATTAAGTCGAGTGAGTGAGTGAGTGAGTTGGTGTTTTACGCCCGTGCAACGCTACATAGGTTATCCACAGGCGATGAACATGAAAAGGATGACAAAATGAACATGAAATGATGATGATAAATGAAATATGGGGATGGGGTGGGAAACAAAGGACCGGTAAATTTTGAAGAACCACAGGAAAAAGGGGAGAGGTGGGTAGGGTCGGAAAATTTAGCCTATGTGGTGCACTACTGGGCGGTCCACAAAGGGGTCTTTTACGTGCATGAAGCGTGGCACTCTCCACACACGTTGGCCCACTATGGTCGGCGGTCAGGGTTTCCGTATTATAGACCTGACAACCCCCGCGGACGAGGGCTACCCTATTCAGCCACCTAGGGTACACACTTGGTCGCTCTGTGGGCTGAGCAATGACCCGACGTCAGAATCCCAAGACCCTTAGTCGCCTCTTACGACAAGCTAGGCTCTGCTGCGGGCCTATTCGCCACCCGGGCCCCGCACGGGACATAATTAAGTCGAAGTTGTCAGATGAACTATTTTAAGCGTTTCGACTCTGAAAAGGACAAAAGTAGCGTGTTTTCATGTTTTGTTGAGAAAGGGAAAACGGTTGCTCATAGAAGTTATAGCGTTTGGAAGGTAAAAAAAGCGTCATCATGTTTTTGGTCTAAAGAATGAAAAAAAACCCAACAAATTAGATAAAAAATATGTCAAAGTCAAAAATTGCCGGATTTCGTAAAACAGGAAGTGGGTGAACGACGAACCTAAAATCGAATCCTACGTTATGGGACCCCACCCTGATGCTGTATACCAAATATTAAGTGGCTGTGATTAGTATTTGCTGAGAAAACTGTTACGAAAATTTTTCCCCGCCCGCCCGCCCAACATTCACCATTTTATAAACCGGATTTTTCACTCCGTGAAATCCGGCCAAAAACTCATTGCTTGCTGAAACCTATTATGCATTGAGCTCTACGAAAATCTCTATTTGGTCGAAGTTGCCAATTCCCTAGCGATATTTTCATGATTGATTGATTGATTGATTGTTGTTTGCTTAATGTCCTGTATGCGATATTCCAGTCATCATCAGGACACAAACAAGTTCAAATATTAAAATAAAAGATTTATAGAACTAAGTCAAAAGACCGAAATTAAAACGATAATTATTATAAAGTAAATAGATAAAATTAAACATTAAAATATAACCCAATTAAGAATAAAACTTAATATTATAACGATACCAGTGGAAAACATATGTAAATATATTAACAAATTAAAAACAGCCGAACGAAAGAAAACCAGCAGTTTTAAGTGGATAACTAAACAAGAACATAAAAAATAAAATCTATAATTTTGATTATAACTTCTTTGAGAAAATCGATACTGGTGTCGTTTGATATGCTACTGAAAAAAATCTATTGCGAATGTAAACAATAACAGATGAAGAAGCGTTCTTCAAAAGTCTACATTGCGTAAAAGTTGTCGGATAACCTCTGATAGAAGTAATGGTCCCACATTTAAAAATAGTTTATTTTTTGTCTTGCAGATCGAAAACCGTAAAAGATAATGGGATGATTGTGTTTCCTAAACATGGCTCGTGGGAGCATCTTTTTTTAAATCACTGCTTAACCCAGGAATCATGTATTTTGTTTTCGTATAATTCATGAACTAATACCAATTCTTATCATAACTCCCAGTAGACTATGGTGAATGACAAACAAGTAAATCTGTGAGTGATACAACTAAACATTCTGTTATCAAGAAATAGATGACCTAGAAGTATACAATTGCTTCACATCATGTGGTACTATGGGATAAAGCTATATGTAAAATATCAGACATCTTCTTTATGTGGTTGCTCAGAAAAATGTGACGACAATTTTGCATATATGTACACTGTGATTAAAAACATAAGTGTCGGGACAACTTTAAAGAATTTTTTGTTTGTTACGGACGAACAAGGACAAAAACAGTATACCCCACTGTTTTTTAAAAGAAGGGGTATGATTATATATTGTCATTAAGATAAAGGTTACAGAATATGTATCATTATATAAAATTTTAACCTACCTTTGCTTTCCTATTAGTACATTTTACTCTTCTGCAATCGCTGCCCACCACAATTAAAAAGCAATTAGTTTTCGTTAAGTTGACTTAACATAAATACTTAAAAAACCTTTGTACTACCAATGATATATAAGATAACCTTATATAAACAGAAAATGTGCTATCAATTAATTCAGAGAATTGAAATGAACTTAGAGATGATTTATCACGCACTACTGACAAGTACATGTAGCTTATTAATATTTTGTTCATTAAGTTTTGTAATCCGGGTACCTTTAAATAATTTTACTTTCGCATCCCTTTATATCAAAATATAAGTTAGTATTATGTTAATGTTGGTATTTGTTGTAAGAAGCAAAGAGGCACCAATTGGGCATTCGAGTGTCAAAAGTCCGAACGGGCAACGAAAAAAAAACGGTAAAAATGAACAAGAACAGCTTGAGGAAACACAAAACACAAAATCAACCGAACAAAAATCAACAACGGGAACTTAAGTCGTAACAAAAGTGAACTCGTGTGGTCCGGAAGAGAAAGCGATTCAGGCTTGCTATAGCACGCCCGTCGTGCTGACAATTTCCAATTCAGGGTGTCAAATCCGGTAAAGGAGAACAAAACATAAACCCTATGACACACCAACATCTGCACCCATCTGAGAGATAGAAATCCCATATTTGTCTACAAGCGCATGGTGTGTACCGTAAAATATCTTGAGTGAAGACAGCAACCGATGAGCATCATAATCCTGTATTAGCCATTGAGCATGTCCATTATTTGATTTTCTGTAAATGTGTTCTTATCCTTAAATTCATTGATGACGAGGTAAGTTTTAGTATAACTGACTACCAGATATTTGTACATGCGTTTTCCATTCTTTTTTTAAAAAGCTGAGTTTAACCAGCTGTGCCAATCGTGATTTGAGTTGGTCATGTGGAAGAGAAGTGTAAAGTGGAGAAATCGAAAATCTTGATGCTGTGGCAAGACGAAACTGATTTTGAGTTGAGAATCTCCATCAGTTCCTTCAAATTTTTCGGGATCCACATTTGATCGACACCATTTCTAGAATAACAACAATCGTAATATTTCTGGAGGCCGGATTTTATCGCCGTCAGTATTGAAGTCAACAGGACTGAAAGAGGTTTATTGGTACATTTTGATGACCTGGCAATGTAGCTCTGTTTGCATGGATTTTTCTGTAATTTGGGAATTCAATACAGGGATGGAATGTCATCATTGTCATCACCAACAAATAGCCCGAAGGAAGAAATGACAGATTTGTGATTGTCTATAATTTGCTCCTTAGACAGTGTTAGAGCTGTGTACGTGGTGCTATTGCTTGTACAACCAACCCCTAATACAGCTGTCAAGCAGTCAACATAGTGTTTCTTTCACAGAAAAATGATGTTATTTGGTGCTTTGTCTACAGGTATAACAACACATTTGTCGTGTAAGGTGGACACTGCTTTTGAACCATCAGCGTTGTTAAATATGAATGTTGCTTAAGTGCTCATTGAGCTCCTCAATTAATTGATTCGCTTCAAAATCAATGACCTCACAGCTTTTAACCCCCTGAATCCAAAATTGTTTTAAAATTATGGTTTCAGTTGAAACATCTAGGCTTACGGTATTTTTGGTCCTTTAACCAAAACATCGCCAAGTAAGTCATTTTCCACATTTTTCAGGTCACCAGTGATAACGTGTAATTGAATTGGGACTTTTCACAAGAACCATCTGGAGGTTTTGCTTTGATGTCATTGATTTGTAAATCCCGCAATACTTCTTTGCAGTTGACGACCTTTTGAGCAATAGTAGAAGTATAGGTATAAGCGATGATTAGAATACTTTTATCTTGAAATAACGATGATTATGTGCCGTAACATTTTATGATGTAGAATATTTCCTATATTTATGGCATCTAACCTTTCTTTAAATAGGACAGCGAGAGAAAAGAACGGTTGTCTTTATTGTTTTTTTTTTTTTTTGGTGAAACTCCAACAGGTTTGAATATTAAGCGGTTGCTACCGATATCATGAACCATAGATGTCAGTCTGTAATGGTTGAAATTTGGGTCAGTGACTGGATTTTTAAGATATTCTTTATATAAGGTATTAAGTTTTGAAAGGGGTATAGAATACAATTAAGTGTGAATGTGATGAATCCCTAGTGGTTTTTGAAACGGTTCATATAGTGTTCGGGTTTGTTCGTCCGTCTGTCAATCTCTCCGTCCATTCATCCGTCTGTATAATGTTGCAAAATAGGGCATTATGTCGTTTGGACATATTCTTGTTTTATTTTGTTCTGTATTTTTTTTATCTTTTCTTTATTTATTGTAACATTTGCTTGATTTTGGTTTATAGAAAAAAGGGGGAAGAGGTTACTTGCTTGCGATTTGTTATTTTGATTATCCTATTGTTGTTGATGTTAATTCCTGTTCCTTGTATTTGTAAAATAAGTTAGAAATACAATTTTAATAAAAGTTGCATTTCCTGTGACTTAAATTGTACACGTTTTATTATTTTTGCAGAGCAGGTGTCCGTTGTAGTTTAAAAGTGCCTTTAATGACCTTGAATACGGCAGTCCTTGTTGTGGATCTCTGAACTTGCCATGCCGTACGAATGCTTCAGAGTGGCATTTCAATGCTTAACGCAGACGGATACAGCCTAGAAAGGCTTTCTGGAGAAAGAGATGCAGAGGTGCACTAAACCGATTTATTCCTTTTTCTGTACGTACCAAAAACGTACGGTTTTTCTCCACTTTTCTTTGTTTGGACTGGTTTGCTGCGGGTTCCGGGTGGCGAATAGGCCCACAGCAGCGCTAAGCTTGTCGGTAAAAGTCCACTAAAGACCGCTCAGAAACCTGACATCGGGTCAGGCCGCTTTGTCCACAAAGCGACTGGGATTTGTGCCCCTTGTGGATGAATAGGGCAGCCCTGACATCGAGAGATGCGGGGTCGTCAGGCGATAATGCGGAAAACGTGACCGCAAACCATAGTGGTGCACCGTGTTGGGAAAAATGCCACGTTCCTTGCACGTTAAAAAACCTTGCTGCAGGTCTCGGTAAGAGTAGGACCCATAGGATCCCCATGCAGGAGGCTAAATTTCCCGTCCATACCCATCACTCCTTTTTCCAGTGGCAGTCAAAACTTTCCTACCCGATTGGCCTTGTTTCCCCATATCCTCCACTTCATCATCGTTTCATTTTCATTGTATCATCACTTTCATGTTCATCCCCCGGAAACAGCCGAAATCGTGTTGCTTGGGAGTGAAACAATAACTAACTTACTAACTAACTGAGACAATTTCGTCCCGTGGGGGGCCCGGGTGGCGAATAGGCCCGCAGCAGTGCCTAGCTTGTCGTAAAAGGCGACTAAGGGTCTTGGAATTCTGACGTCGGGTCCGTGCTCAGCCCACAGAGCGACCAAGTGTGTACCCTAGATGGCTGTATATGGTGACCCTCGGGGGTTATCAGGTCTATAATACGAAAACCCTGATCACCGACCATAGTGGGCCAACGTGTGTGGAGAGTGCCACGCTTCATGCACGTAAAAGACCCCTTTGTGAACCGCCAAGTAGTGCACCACATAGTCTAAATTTTCTGCCCCTACCCACCTCTCCCCTTTTCCTGTTGTTCTTCCTTTGTTTTCCACCCCACCCCCATGTTTCATTTATCATCATCATTTCATGGTAATTTTATCATCCTTTTGATGTTCATCGCCTGAAGATAACCTATATAGCGTTGCACGGGCAACTCGCTCACTGAAACAAACTCTTGACAATAATGACCACTTCTTCGCAAAGTATACTTTGTGTTGCCAACCTTTCTGTTAGGTACTCAATTGCTTAAACTCTTCTTTTTGCAGTCTGATTCATGTTTGCTTACCGTAGGAATGTGAGATATGTGCAAAATAAGGTTGTTTGGCATTTCATATTTCAAAATACTCTGGTTTCTCTTCCATACCACGAATAAACCTTTCGCCTTTTACTAAGGGTGTCCGTGGAGAGGAACATTTAACGAGTCTTTGGACCGGACCGTGGAATTGAACCCAAATTGGCGGGCAGCCATACAGTTCTATAGGAAATGTAAGTCTGCGTTTTGTATCGCTTTCGCTTGCTTGCTTTGTTTGTATTGCTTGTGTGTTGGTTTTTTATGCCCCATCTTGATATCATTTGCGTTTCCGATGACTTAAATTGTACATGTTTTATTATTTGTTGCAAACCAGGTGCCCGTTTAATAGAGTGCCTTTTATGACTTTGAATACGGCAGTCCTTTGTGTATGTGTTTTGGATCTCTGCGCTTGACATGCCGTTAGCATGCTCCAGAGTGGCATAGCAATGATTAACGCAGACGGAAACAGCCTAGAAAGTCTTTCTGCAGAAATAGATGCGGAGGTGCACTAAACCGATTTACTCCTTTTCTGTACGTACCAAAAACGTACGGTTTCTCTGCATTTTTCTTGGTTTGGACTTGTTTGCTGAGACAAACTCTTGACAATGACGACCACTTCTTCGCGAAATTTATATTCTTTGCGTTGCCAACCTTTCTGTAAGGTACTCAGTTGCTTAAACTATTCTTTTTGCAGTCTGATTTATGTTTGCTTACCGTAGGAATGTGAGATATGTGCAAAATAAGGTTGTTTGGCATTTCGTATTTCAAAACACTCTGGTTTCTCTTCCATACCACGAATAAACCTTTCGCCTTTTACTAAGGGTTTCCGTGGAGAGGAACATTTAACGAGTCTATGGACCGTTTATTTGTACCCACATTGGTGGGCAGCATTACAATTATACAGTTCTACAGGAAATTTAAGTTTCCGTTTTGTATTGCTTTCGCTTGCTTGCTTTGTTTGTATTGCTTGTGTGTTTGTTTTTTTATGCCCCATCTACGAAAATACGGAGAAGACATCCTAAGTTGCAAAACTTGTGTAATATCCATTTGTCTGGATTTTTTCGACAATGAAAAATGTTTAAACTAAAAATGGAAAATAGGGGTCATATAGTGTTTGAGTTCGTTGGTCCGTCTGTCTATCTATCCGTCTGTTCGTTCGTTCACCCGTCTGTCCATCCATAATGTTGCAAAATAGGGCATTATGTCGTTTGGACATATTCTTGTCTTGTTTTGTTCTGTATTTTCTTTATTCATTGTTACAGTTTTCTTGTATTTTGGTCTCGATAAAAAAGGGGGAGATGCGGTACTAGCTTGTGACCATTTTTAAAATTATTTTATTATCATTTTGTTGTTGTTGCTAATTCCTGTTCTTTGTATTCGTAAAGTAAGTTAGAAATTCAATTTTGATAAAATTTGCGTTTCCGATGACTTAAATTGTACATGTTTTATTATTTGTTGCAAACCAGGTGCCCGTTTAATAGAGTGCCTTTTATGACTTTGAATACGGCAGTCCTTTGTGTATGTGTTTTGGATCCCTGCGCTTGACATGCCGTTAGCATGCTCCAGAGTGGCATAGCAATGATTAACACAGACGGAAACAGCCTAGAAAGGCTTTCTGCAGAAATAGATGCGGAGGTGCACTAAACCGATTTACTCCCTTTCTGTACGTACCAAAAACGTACGGTTTCTCTGCATTTTTCTTGGTTTGGACTTGTTTGTTGAGACAAACTCTTGACAATGACGACCACTTCTTCGCGAAATTTATATTCTTTGCGTTGCCAACCTTTCTGTTAGGTACTCAATTGCTTAAACTCTTCTTTTTGCAGTCTGATTCATGTTTGCTTACCGTAGGAATGTGAGATATGTGCAAAATAAAGTTGTTTGGCATTTCATATTTCAAAATACTCTGGTTTCTCTTCCATACCACGAATAAACCTTTCGCCTTTTATTAAGGGTGTCCGTGGAGAGGAACATTTAACGAGTCTATGGACCGGACCGTTGAATTGAACCCAAATTGGTGGGCAGCAATACAGTTCTATAGGAAATGTAAGTCTGCGTTTTGTTTCGATTTCGCTTGCTTGCTTTGTTTGTATTGCTTGTGTGTTGGTTTTTTATGCCCCATCTTGATATCATTTGCGTTTCCGATGACTTAAATTGTACATGTTTTATTATTTGTTACAAACCAGATGCCCGTTTAATAGAGTGCCTTTTATGACTTTGAATACGGCAGTCCTTTGTGTATGCGTTTTGGATCTCTGCGCTTGACATGCCGTTAGCATGCTCCAGAGTGGCATAGCAATGATTAACGCAGACGGAAACAGCCTAGAAAGTCTTTCTGCAGAAATAGATGCGGAGGTGCACTAAACCGATTTACTCCTTTTCTGTACGTACCAAAAACGTACGGTTTCTCTGCATTTTTCTTGGTTTGGACTTGTTTGCTGAGACAAACTCTTGACAATGACGACCACTTCTTCGCGAAATTTATATTCTTTGCGTTGCCAACCTTTCTGTGAGGTACTCAATTGCTTAAACTCTTCTTTCAGCAGTCTGATTCATGTTTGCTTACCGTAGGAATGTGAGATATGTGCAAAATAAGGTTGTTTGGCATTTCGTATTTCAAAACACTCTGGTTTCTCTTCCATACCACGAATAAACCTTTCGCCTTTTACTAAGGGTTTCCGTGGAGAGGAACATTTAACGAGTCTATGGACCGTTTATTTGTACCCACATTGGTGGGCAGCATTACAATTATATAGTTCTATAGGAAATTTAAGTTTCCGTTTTGTATTGCTTTCGCTTGCTTGCTTTGTTTGTATTGCTTGTGTGTTTGTTTTTTTTTATGCCCCATCTACGAAAATACGGAGAAGACATCCTAAGTTGCAAAACTTGTGTAATATCCATTTGTCTGGATTTTTTTGACAATGAAAAATGTTTAAACTAAAAATGGAAAATAGGGGTCATATAGTGTTTGAGTTCGTTGGTCCGTCTGTCTATCTATCCGTCTGTTCGTTCGTTCACCCGTCTGTCCATCCATAATGTTGCAAAATAGGGCATTATGTCGTTTGGACATATTCTTGTCTTGTTTTGTTCTGTATTTTCTTTATTCACTGTTTTTTAAACTAAAAATGGAAAATAGGGGTCATATAGTGTTTGAGTTCGTTGGTCCGTCTGTCTATCTATCCGTCTGTTCGTTCGTTCACCCGTCTGTCCATCCATAATGTTGCAAAATAGGGCATTATGTCGTTTGGACATATTCTTGTCTTGTTTTGTTCTGTATTTTCTTTATTCACTGTTACAGTTTTCTTGTATTTTGGTCTCGATAAAAAAAGGGGGAGATGCGGTACTAGCTTGTGACCATTTTTAAAATTATTTTATTATCATTTTGTTGTTGTTGCTAATTCCTGTTCTTTGCATTCGTAAAGTAAGTTAGAAATGCAATATTGATAAAATTTGCGTTTCCGATGACTTAAATTGTACATGTTTTATTATTTGTTGCAAACCAGGTGCCCGTTTAATAGAGTGCCTTTTATGACTTTGAATACGGCAGTCCTTTGTGTATGTGTTTTGGATCTCTGCGCTTGACATGCCGTTAGCATGCTCCAGAGTGGCATAGCAATGATTAACGCAGACGGAAACAGCATAGAAAGGCTTTCTGCAGAAATAGATGCGGCGGTGCACTAAACCGATTTACTCCTTTTCTGTACGTACCAAAAACGTACGGTTTCTCTGCATTTTTCTTGGTTTGGACTTGTTTGCTGAGACAAATTCTTGACAATGACGACCACTTCTTCGCGAAATTTATATTCTTTGCGTTGCCAACCTTTCTGTGAGGTACTGAATTGCTTAAACTCTTCTTTTTGCAGTCTGATTTATGTTTGCTTACCGTAGGAATGTGAGATATGTGCAAAATAAGGTTGTTTGGCATTTCGTATTTCAAAATACTCTGGTTTCTCTTCCATACCACGAATAAACCTTTCGCCTTTTTCTAAGGGTTTCCGTGGAGAGGAATATTTAACGAGTCTATGGACCGTTTATTTGTACCCACATTGGTGGGCAGCATTACAGTTATACAGTTCTACAGGAAATTTAAGTTTCCGTTTTGTATTGCTTTCGCTTGCTTGCTTTGTTTGTATTGCTTGTGTGTTTTTTTTATGCCCCATCTACGAAAATACGGAGAAGACATCCTAAGTTGCAAAACTTGTGTAATATCCATTTGTCTGGATTTTTTTGACAATGAAAAATGCTTAAACTAAAAATGGAAAATAGGGGTCATATAGTGTTTGAGTTCGTTGGTCCGTCTGTCTATCTATCCGTCTGTTCGTTCGTTCACCCGTCTGTCCATCCATAATGTTGCAAAATAGGGCATTGTGTCGATTGGACATATTCCTGTCTTGTTTTGTTCTGTATTTTCTTTATTCATTGTTACAGTTTTCTTGTATTTTGGTCTCGATAAAAAAGGAGGAGATGCGGTACTAGCTTGTGAACATTTTTAAAATTAGTTTATTATCATTTTGTTGTTGTTGCTAATTCCTGTTCTTTGTATTCGTAAAGTAAGTTAGAAATTCAATTTTGATAAAATTTGCGTTTCCGATGACTTAAATTGTGCATGTTTTATTATTTGTTGCAAACCAGGTGCCCGTTTAATAGAGTGCCTTTTATGACTTTGAATACGGCAGTCCTTTGTGTATGTGTTTTGGATCCCTGCGCTTGACATGCCGTTAGCATGCTCCAGAGTGGCATAGCAATGATTAACGCAGACGGAAACAGCCTAGAAAGGCTTTTTGCAGAAATAGATGCGGAGGTGCACTAAACCGATTTACTCCTTTTCTGTACGTACGAAAAACGTACGGTTTCTCTGCATTTTTCTTGGTTTGGACTTGTTTGTTGATACAAACTCTTGACAATGACGACCACTTCTTCGCAAAATTCATATTCTTTGCGTTGCCAACCTTTCTGTGAGGTACTCAATTGCTTAAACTCTTATTTTTGCAGTCTGATTTATGTTTGCTTACCGTAGGAATGCGAGATATGTGCAAAATAAGGTTGTTTGGCATTTCGTATTTCAAAACACTCTGGTTTCTCTTCCATACCACGAATAAACCTTTCGCCTTTTACTAAGGGTTTCCGTGGAGAGGAACATTTAACGAGTCTATGGACCGTTTATTTGTACCCATACTGGTGGGCAGCATTACAATTATACAGTTCTACAGGAAATTTAAGTTTCCGTTTTGTATTGCTTTCGCTTGCTTGCTTTGTTTGTATTGCTTGTGTGTTTGTTTTTTTATGCCCCATCTACGCAAATACGGAGAAGACATCCTAAGTTGCAAAACTTGTGTAATATCCATTTGTCTGGATTTTTTTGACAATGAAAAATGTTTAAACTAAAAATGGAAAATAGCGGTCATATAGTGTTTGAGTTCGTTGGTCCGTCTGTCTATCTATCCGTCTGTTCGTTCGTTCACCCGTCTGTCCATCCATAATGTTGCAAAATAGGGCATTATGTCGTTTGGACATATTCTTGTCTTGTTTTGTTCTGTATTTTCTTTATTCATTGTTACAGTTTTCTTGTATTTTGGTCTCGATAAAAAAGGGGGAGATGCGGTACTAGCTTGTGACCATTTTTAAAATTATTTTATTATCATTTTGTTGTTGTTGCTAATTCCTGTTCTTTGTATTCGTGAAGTAAGTTAGAAATGCAATTTTGATAAAATTTGCGTTTCCGATGACTTAAATTGTACATGTTTTATTATTTGTTGCAAACCAGGTGCCCGTTTAATAGAGTGCCTTTTATGACTTTGAATACGGCAGTCCTTTGTGTATGTGTTTTGGATCCCTGCGCTTGACATGCCGTTAGCATGCTCCAGAGTGGCATAGCAATGACTAACACAGACGCAGGTATGTTAATGCACTTTTCAGGAATTTCCGGCAGGACCACCCCCCTTTTTTCGTACATACCCTATTTTACTGGAACGGAATATCGTATAGGATATTTTAATAAACCAACAGAAAAAGGATTAGAAATGAATATCTTGAGTGAAT
The DNA here is from genome assembly GCA_963971305.1 of Arcuatula senhousia. Classification (NCBI taxonomy): domain Eukaryota; kingdom Metazoa; phylum Mollusca; class Bivalvia; order Mytilida; family Mytilidae; genus Arcuatula; species Arcuatula senhousia. The sequence continues at coordinate 38,078,831 of OZ020308.1, forward strand.
TTTTATTCTATTTTATCATTCGTATATCGTAAAAATTGCGGAAAAGTGTTGATTTAAGGATCGGTATTAAAATAGACTAGAACAAGTTACCACACACCGAATTTTGTCTCGAAATTTTTTTCATGGGAAGATATGATACTTAGTTGTGTAAAAACTGCTGAACCCTTAAAAATAAATCATTTCTTCTATTTTTTAAAAACTAAAAATGCCAAAATTGAGCAATTTCGCACCATTTTTCTAATCTTTTCAAGCTAAATTCAAGAAATTCGTTGCGATTTGCGAGAGGGTTCAGCGATTTTATGATAGCTGTTTATCTTCGAAAAGATATATTTAAAGGATTAGGGATTTTGTTAACTGTGGTAACTTGTTCTAGCTTGAAAAAGAAAGCCCGTTGTCTGGATTCCAGAATTTCTCCATTGCTGTCAAACGCCGAGTTCATCAAGATCTACGGCGTCAGCAACGTGATGACGTCATCATAAAATATTTTTATTTATTTTGCACAGTGCGTGTTTGCTGATAACATGATTTTGTTCGTGATTTAAGTTTCATATTATTATTTGTTTGTAGTTTTGTAGGCGAAAAGAAAGCGTAGTACATGTGCATGACTCAAACGTTAGTTTTTCAGCTAAAAAAAAAGGGGGGGGCGGAGTTAACTTTTATGAAGTATTTATAAAGTACAGTAGTTTAATAATCATTAATGTACCCTTCGACATACAGGATAGGTATACAATCTGTGCACTAGGTCATACAGATAACAGAATCATACATGTCATACTGCAGATAATGCAATGTTTTATGCAGTGGTTTTATGTCATAGAACCTCAACACATTTCATTCTACTTGTTTACTGACTTTTTTTTGTAAGTTTAAGACTATTGGTTCCATTTAGTTAAACAGATTATTAAGTTACAAAGTAAAGCTCCTAATTTATGTTAAATTCAACTGAACACAACTCAGGATCATCATATTCCATATATATCTATCATACTATTTTTCTTATTGCTGTGTTTCTGCTTTGCCTTATTGTTTTCATGAGTAAAATCTGTTTGAAACATGTACAGTGTCCATGTATGCTGTTTTCAGTTGCTTTGATTTCAATCAGAATCGGTTCTTATATTTATTTTGTTGTCTTATAAAGACTGTTTTATATCTCTGACTTTTCACTCATTTCATTGAAAGAATTTAATTGATCTGAGTATATGAATTAATGCTCAAGTATTTTGTTTGAATGTAAATTTGTTTTATATGCATTATTTTTGTGTCCTTTTTGGTCTTCATGCTTTGTCTTTGTTTGTATGAAATGTACTTTTTGTCAATCAAAGCATTTACATTTTTGACTTGCTTATATTTTATATCCAAGCTAAAGTTTATCTGGTCATACTGGTAGCTATTAAAAGAATTAGAATGCATGCAGTTGTGAAAAAAAGAACAGAATTTCACAACAAACCTTTTCTATACTATTTTGTTTATTTGTTTGTTTGTTTGTATACTATGAATGTTAACACTTAAACACATACAGCTATCCCTTCCATAAAAAAAACTTTAAAGGTAGAGTGGTGATCCTTCATTGAGTTTCACAGAGTGAGAATAATAACTTTCATCATACAAGTGCACACAATTATTTTTTTTGCCTTCATTTAATGAAATAACCACTTTTATTATTCACACTTTGAAATATCCAGCTCCTCAATTTCTTGAAATGTATTTGTAATTATGTATATACACTTTAAATAAGGGAAGATCTTTTCCTTCATTGAATTCCATAGAATATATAACATCCATCCTATAAAAGACCATTTATTTAGTCACACATTCATTAAGTTTAACATCATAATAGCAAAACTGCCAATAGAATAACTTCTCTTTGTAAGAACCACACACCAGATTTCATCAAGGAAGAAAATTGCAAGCTGAAAATAATAAAACAAATATTTTAAAATGATTCAAGTGACATTATATCATATGCTTTATTATATAGTAAGTGTTAGTCTATCACTTTAAAGAAAATGGATTACAAAAAACATATACAATTTGACATACAATTCCTAAAAAGGTGCTATTCTATACTTTAAAATGCAAAAATGAAAACCTTCAAAAGGAATACCTCATCATAAACTAGTTATAGCAAACGGTAGATTAATGATAATAAAAAAGATAAATGTACATATGCATAAAGCATCTTCTCATTATAAAAAAAATTCTTAGATACACCAAACTTTTTAAAGTGCTTATTATTTTTCAAATATCAAAATTTTCACATGTAAACTTTCAGAATAACATAATATTCATGATTTTTGAGATATATCTATGTTGCCCAAGACTTTCATTTAAGTAATTGCATATAATGCTAAAATGTAAATCTATATAATAAATGTGATTTTAAAGTATTTAAATAAATAGATAAAAGCAAGTAACCCCCCTTTTTGTAGAAGTAATGCCAACATGTTTTATTGTGTAAATTCATAGACCTGTATATTAGATATACAGATCTATGGTAAATTTAAGCACATATGGCATTACAAATAAAAGATAGAACTTACTTGTTAACCTGGAAAGTATTGTTTGTCTCCATTCTCACCACAACAAAATTTTGTTAACATTTTCTAAATGGGGCACCTGTTGAGTCGTCGCCGTCAAAACAAAAGCTTCTTCGGGATCATGAAAACCAATACTAAAAATGCTTTACTGTCTCATTGTTACAAGTATTTGCTGTGATAAATACGTTTCTAATTGACTAGATAGTTGTGTTGTTTTAACAACATATAAAGAAATGTCCCTAAATAGTGTATTATTTACATAAACGTCATAAAACTTAAGCGGAAATGACATATTCTCCTAACGTCATAAAATATACAATTCGAGTCAAAAACGGTAAAAATCGAAATTCCGGATATTGTTTCTCAAACGGCATTAACATACCTGCGGACGGAAATAGCCTAGAAAGGCTTTTTGCAGAAATAGATGCGGAGGTGCACTAAACCGATTTACTCCTTTTCTGTACGTACCAAAAACGTACGGTTTCTCTGCATTTTTCTTGGTTTGGAGTTGGTTGTTGAGACAAACTCTTGACAATGACGACCACTTCTTCGGTAAATTTATATTCTTTGCGTTGCCAACCTTTCTGTGAGGTACTCAATTGCTTAAACTCTTCTTTTTGCAGTCTGATTCATGTTTGCTTACCGTAAGAATGTGAGATATGTGCAAAATAAGGTTGTTTGGCATTTCGTATTTCTAAACACTCTGGTTTCTCTTCCATACCACGAATAAACCTTTCGCCTTTTACTAAGGGTTTCCGTGGAGAGTCTATGGACCGTTTATTTGTACCCACATTGGTGGGCAGCATTACAATTATACAGTTCTACAGAAAATTTAAGTTTCCGTTTTGTATTGCTTTCGCTTGCTTGCTTTGTTTGTATTAATTGTGTGTTTGTTTTTTTATGCCCCATCTACGAAAATACGGAGAAGACATCCTGAGTTGCAAAACTTGTGTAATATCCATTTGTCTGGATTTTTTTGACAATGAAAAATGTTTAAACTAAAAATGGAAAATAGGGGTCATATAGTGTTTGAGTTCGTTGATCCGTCTGTCTATCTATCCGTCTGTTCGTTCGTTCACCCGTCTGTCCATCCATAATGTTGCAAAATAGGCCATTATGTCGTTTGGACATATTCTTGTCTTGTTTTGTTCTGTATTTTCTTTATTCGTTGTTACAGTTTTCTTGTATTTTGGTCTCGATAAAAAAGGGGGAGATGCGGTACTAGCTTGTGACCATTTTTAAAATTATTTTATTATCATTTTGTTGTTGTTGCTAATTCCTGTTCTGTTTATTCGTAAAGTAAGTTAGAAATTCAATTTTGATAAAATTTGCGTTTCCGATGACTTAAATTGTACATGTTTTATTATTTGTTGCAAACCAGGTGCCCGTTTAATAGAGTGCCTTTTATGACTTTGAATACGGCAGTCCTTTGTGTATGTGTTTTGGATCCCTGCGCTTGACATGCCGTTAGCATGCTCCGGAGTGGCATAGCAATGATTAACGCAGACGGAAACAGCCTAGAAAGGCTTTCTGCAGAAATAGATGCGGAGGTGCACTAAACCGATTTACTCCTTTTTTTGTACGTACCAAAAACGTACGGTTTCTCTGCATTTTTCTTGGTTTGGACTTGTTTGTTGAGACAAACTCTTGACAATGACGACCACTTCTTCGCGATATTTATATTCTTTGCGTCGCCAACCTTTCTGTGAGGTACTCAATTGCTTAAACTCTTCTTTTTGCAGTCTGATTCATGTTTGCTTACCGTAGGAATGTGAGATATGTGCAAAATAAGGTTGTTTGGCATTTCGTACTTCAAAACACTCTGGTTTCTCTTCCATACCACGAATAAACCTTTCGCCTTTTACTAAGGGTTTCCGTGGAGAGGAACATTTAACGAGTCCATTGACCGTTTATTTGTACCCATATTGGTGGGCAGCATTACAATTATTCAGTTCTACAGGAAATTTAAGTTTCCGTTTTGTATTGCTTTCGCTTGCTTGCTTTGTTTGTATTGCTTGTGTGTTTGTTTTTTTATGCCCCATCTACGAAAATACGGAGAAGACATCCTAAGTTGCAAAACTTGTGTAATATCCATTTGTCTGGATTTTTTTGACAATGAAAAATGTTTAAACTAAAAATGGAAAATAGGGGTCATATAGTGTTTGAGTTCGTTGGTCCGTCTGTATATCTATCCGTCTGTTCGTTCGTTCACCCGTCTGTCCATCCATAATGTTGCAAAATAGGGCATTATGTCGTTTGGACATATTCTTGTCTTGTTTTGTTCTGTATTTTCTTTATTCATTGTTACAGTTTTCTTGTATTTTGGTCTCGATAAAAAAGGGGGAGATGCGGTACTAGCTTGTGACCATTTTTAAAATTATTTTATTATCATTTTGTTGTTGTTGCTAATTCCTGTTCTTTGTATTCGTAAAGTAAGTTAGAAATGCAATTTTGATGAAATTTGCGTTTCCGATGACTTAAATTGTACATGTTTTATTATTTGTTGCAAACCAGGTGCCCGTTTAATAGAGTGCCTTTTATGACTTTGAATACGGCAGTCCTTTGTGTATGTGTTTTGGATCCCTGCGCTTGACATGCCGTTAGCATGCTCCAGAGTGGCATAGCAATGATTAACGCAGACGGAAACAGCCTAGAAAGGCTTTCTGCAGAAATAGATGCGGAGGTGCACTAAACCGATTTACTCCTTTTCTGTACGTACCAAAAAGGTACGGTTTCTCTGCATTTTTCTTGGTTTGGACTTGTTTGCGGAGACAAACTCTTGACAATGACGACCACTTCTTCGGTAAATTTATATTCTTTGCGTTGCCAACCTTTCTGTGAGGTACTCAATTGCTTAAACTCTTCTTTTTGCAGTCTGATTCATGTTTGCTTACCGTAGGAATATGAGATATGTGCAAAATAAGGTTGTTTGACATTTCATATTTCCAAACACTCTGGTTTCTCTTCCATAACACGAATAAACCTTTCGCCTTTTACTAAGGGTTTCCGTGGAGAGGAACATATAACGAGTCTATGGACCGTTTATTTGTACCCACATTGGTGGGCAGCAATACAATTATACAGTTCTATTGGAAATGTGAGTCTGCGTTTTGTATTGCTTTTGCTTGCTGGCTTTGTTTGTATTGCTTGTGTGTTGGTTTTTTATGCCCCATCTACGAAAATACGGAGAAGACATCCTAAGTTGCAAAACTTATGTAATATCCATTTGTCTGGATTTTTTGGACAATAAAAAATGTTTAAACTAAAAATGGATAATAGGGGTCATATATATAGTGGTTGGGTTCGTTGGTCCGTCTGTCTATCTATCCGTCTGTTCGTCCGTTCACCCGTCTGTCCATCCATAATGTTGCAAAATAGGGCATTATGTCGTTTGGACATATTCTTGTCTTGTTTTGTTTTGTATTTTCTTTATTCATTGTTACAGTTTTCTTGTATTTTGGTCTCGATAAAAAAAGGGGGAGATGCGGTACTAGCTTGTGACCATTTTTAAAATAATTTATTATCATTTTGTTGTTGTTGCTAATTCCTGTTCTTTGTATTCGTAAAGTAAGTTAGAAATGCAATTTTGATAAAATTTGCGTTTCCGATGACTTATATTGTACATGTTTTATTATTTGTTGCAAACCAGGTGCCCGTTTCATAGAGTGCCTTTTATGACTTTGAATACGGCAGTCCTTTGTGTATGTGTTTTGGATCTCTGCGCTTGACATGCCGTTAGCATGTTCCAGAGTGGCATAGCAATGATTAACGCAGACGGAAACAGCCTAGAAAGGCTTTCTGCAGAAATAGATGCGGAGGTGCACTAAACCGATTAACTCCTTTTCTGTACGTACCAAAAACGTACGGTTTCTCTGCATTTTTCTTGGTTTGGACTTGTTTGCTGAGACAAACTCTTGACAATGACGACCACTTCTTCGGTAAATTTATATTCTTTACGTTGCCAACCTTTCTGTGAGGTACTCGATTGCTTAAGCTCTTCTTTTTGCAGTCTGATTCATGTTTGCTTACCGTAGGAATGTGAGATATGTGCAAAATAAGGTTGTTTGACATTTCATATTTCCAAACACTCTGGTTTCTCTTCCATACCACGAATAAACCTTTCGCCTTTTACTAAGGGTTTCCGTGGAGAGGAACATTTAACGATTCTATGGACCGTTTATTTGTACCCACATTGGTGGGCAGCAATACAATTATACAGTTCTATAGGAAATGTAAGTCTGCGTTTTGTATTGCTTTTGCTTGCTTGCTTTGTTTGTATTGCTTGTGTGTTGGTTTTTTATGCCCCATCTACGAAAATACGGAGAATACATCCTAAGTTGCAAAACTTATGTAATATCCATTTGACTGGATTTTTTGGACGGACAATAAAAAATGTTTAAACTAAAAATGGATAATAGGGGTCATATATATAGTGGTTGGGTTCGTTGGTCCGTCTGTCTATCTATCCGTCTGTTCGTCCGTTCACCCGTCTGTCCATCCATAATGTTGCAAAATAGGGCATTATGTCGTTTGGACATATTCTTGTCTTGTTTTGTTTTGTATTTTCTTTATTCATTGTTACAGTTTTCTTGTATTTTGGTCTCGATAAAAAAGGGGGGAGATGCGGTACTAGCTTGTGACCATTTTTAAAATAATTTATTATCATTTTGTTGTTGTTGCTAATTCCTGTTCTTTGTATTCGTAAAGTAAGTTAGACATGCAATTTTGATAAAATTTGCGTTTCCGATGACTTAAATTGTACATGTTTTATTATTTGTTGCAAACCAGGTGCCCGTTTAATAGAGTGCCTTTTATGACTTTGAATACGGCAGTCCTTTGTGTATGTGTTTTGGATCTCTGCGCTTGACATGCCGTTAGCATGCTCCAGAGTGGCATAGCAATGATTAACGCAGACGGAAGCAGCCTAGAAAGGCTTTCTGCAGAAATAGATGCGGAGGTGCACTAAACCGATTTACTCCTTTTCTGTATGTACCAAAACGTACGGTTTCTCTGCATTTTTCTAGGTTTGGACTTGTTTGCTGTGACAAACTCTTGACAATGACGACCACTTCTTCGCGAAATTTATATTCTTTGCGTTGCCAACCTTTCTGTGAGGTACTCAATTGCTTAAACTCTTCTTTTTGCAGTCTGATTCATGTTTGCTAACCGTAGGAATGTGAGATATGTGCAAAATAAGGTTGTTTGACATTTCATATTTCAAAACACTCTGGTTTCTCTTCCATATCACGAATAAACCTTTCGCCTTTTACTAAGGGTTTCCGTGGAGAGGAACATTTAACGAGTCTATGGACCGTTTATTTGTACCCACATTGGTGGGCAGCAATACAATAATACAGTTCTATTTAGAAAAGGTAAGTGTCCGTTTTGTAATGCTTTCGCTTGCTTGCTTTGTTTGTATTGCTTGTGTATTGGTTTTTTATGCCCCATCTACGAAAATACGGAGAAGACATTCTAAATTGCAAAACTTATGTAATATCCATTTGTCTGGATTTTTTGGACAATGAAAAATGTTTAAACTAAAAATGGATAATAGAGGTCATATATATCCTCTTAAAAATCAAAATTGTTATCGTTTAACTCGGTTTAGGTTATTCTCAACACAACATGGTTACATATGCCTTCAACGGTAACTTCTAATTTTAAAACATACTGCCACTATTCTGTTGAGATATACTTACACAAAAGAATTACAATGAATGAACATTTTGGAACAGAATTCCTGGATTTGCGCAGTAACGATTTATGAAGCATTTGCTCTATGGCCATTAAAAACATATATATAAAAAGGTATTTCCTTAATAGTTGCTAACACCCCATAAAATAATAAACGGAGTGTGCGGATTCATACAATATACAAATTGTTGTGACAAAAAAAAAGAATTTAAAATCACCAAGCATTTTTTATATGATTTTAACAGCATACTTTTGCACAGTATTAAAGTAACCGACCATTTCCAAAAAAAAAAAAAAAAAAACCCAAAAACATGATAAATCTTTTTTTATTAAATAAATGTTTTGACAGCACAGGTTTAGAAAAAAAAAAAAACATTGAAAAGGGTTTCTGCTTTATAAAGAATCTTGAAGGCTTTTAATAGAAATATTTGGTCATGTATCCCTGTAAAATGTTTTACACGGAGGCAAGGTTGTTTGTTTGATATTAGTTTAATGTCCAGTCAACATTATTTCAATCATAATCAGGACAAGAACTAATTGAAACGACGAATTGAATTGTGACTCAAGACACAGCAACCATAGCATAGCCTCATGTATGCCATGCAAAAGGGGCTAATGTACGACCATAAACGAGAAGGAAAACGAACCAACTCACAAGACAGGCTAATGTACCCCAATCCACCATAGGCCAATGTACACAGAAAATAAGGAAACCCTTCCCCCAAAAAATCGCATTTACTTTTACTTTTACTTATGGTGACTGACAATGAATCCCTTACCTGAAATGAGGTCATATACTAGTTGGAACACTTAACAGTGTGGGTTTTAGCCAACCCTTTACCAGTTTCACATAAGCAACCCTTATCTGTCGAAAATACAATACTGAATCCTGGTTGAAACTTCACACACTGAGCGAGAAAAAAAGGGGTTGGGGTGGGCAAGAAAAGAACTGTAAATTTTGAAGTTCACAGGAAAAAGGACGAGGTGGGTAGGGGCGGATAATTTAGCCTATATGTGATGAACTACTTGGCGATCCTCAAATGGGTCTTTTACGTGCATGAAGCGTGACTAATCAAAGGTTGGTTAAGGACCGGCGTGCCGGGCGCGCGCCCTCCCGTTAGACAGGAAAATTTGGTAAGGAACTGTATTAAATAAGAAGTCACAAAGACTTTATATAATTGTTCGCCCTCCCCTTTCAAAATTTCTGGATCAATCACAGGCCTTATCAACTCAACTTGATCCACTATGGTTTTCGATAAGGTTTTCCGAATTATAGCATGATGACTCTTGTATTCATTATGACAGGGATATGCCCCATTCAACCACCTTAAGCACATATCCCAGTCGTTTTATGGGCTAAGCGAACGGATCCAATGTCAGGCGTTTCTGAGCGCTCTTTAGTGGACATCTTCGAACAAGCTTAGTGTCTTTGTACGTGGGCCAATTCGCCTCCAATGCACCACACGGGTTCGGAACCAAGTGAAGCCCTCTTTCATGTTAAATATTCTATACATAACTGTCATAAGATTGATAATTAATTATAAAGGTCAATAATATGATTAAGGGTCGCAAATGTCCCTCTTTTTGCTGGATTCCACGAAGTAAAAATTCCGGTTTATAAAATGACAGGAAAAAAATCGTAACAATTATCTTAACAACTACTTATCGCAGCCTTTTGGTATTTGGTATGCAGCATAAGTATGCAGTCCAATAGCGTTGGAATTGATTTTAGGTCTGTCGCTCTCGATCTACTTCCTGTATAAGAAAAAGACGGTCATTTTGTCTTGACATGGTTTATTTATTTTCTTTATATAAAAAGATAATTGGTAGGTGCCAATATTGAATAGGCGGTGGGTTTATTATGTTAATGATATCTATTCATGTCCGTGTGTCTGTCCGTCCTAGGATTTTGTTAACTTTTTTTGCTTTTAAATTTAACCCGAATTCGAAGTTGCAAATTGTCATACCGTTTATATACAGTTCCAAGATTTTGGGCAACGACCAAAACAATTAAACCCAGTTGTTATGGAAAAGAAAATTGAAAAAAGTAATATAAATCTTTATAAAGTACTTTAACAGGGTCGGAAATAAATAATCGGACGCATATATAAACCCCAAGTTTCCCAAACACCGGCTGTAATTAGTTAGTGGTAAATTGCATATGGTTGATAACCTTATTATATATTATTATCGTTCGGTAATTTTGTTATTACCTATATTTATCCTTTTTGGTTTCTTTCTTTAATGAGATTCTCTTAATTGTAAAGACTAAAAATTAATTTGTAACACTAATAAAGGTTTCAAAGATCTGAACTAACACTATTTGATAAGAGAATGTAGCTTTGGGTACATATTACATTATAAAAATTCGCAGTTCACGATAACAGTAAAAAGGAACAAACCGGTTTGAACGATAATATTAACCGCGTTAACGACTACATTTTAATCAAAATTTCTCTTTTCCCATTGGTCAATTTTCGTTTGTTTACATTTTGACTAACCGAGTTCACGATAACCACCGACTTCACTATCACGCGTTAACCCGGGTGTAGAAATGCAATTTTGATAAAATTTGCGTTTCCGATGACTTTAATTGTACATGTTTTATTATTTGTTGCAAAGCAGGTGCCCGTTTAATAGAGTGCCTTTTATGACTTTGAATACGGCAGTCCTTTATGTATGTGTTTTGGGTTTCTGCGCTTGACATGCCGTAAGCATGCTCCAGAGTGGCATAGCAATGATTAACGCAGACAGAAACAGCCTAGAAAGGCTTTCTGAAGAAATAGATGCGGAGGTGCACTAAACCGATTTACTCCTTTTCTGTACGTACCAAAAACGTACGGTTTCTCTGCATTTTTCTTGGTTTGGACTTGTTTGCTGAGACAAACTCTTGACAATGACGACCACTTCTTCGCGAAATTTATATTCTTTGCGTTGCCAACCTTTCTGTGAAGTACTCAATTGCTAAAACTCTTCTTTTTGCAGTCTGATTCATGTTTGCTGACCGTAGGAATGTGAGATATGTGCAAAATAAGGTTGTTGGACATTTCATATTTCATAACACTCTGGTTTCTCTTCCATACCACGAATAAACCTTTCGCCTTTTACTAAGGGTTTCCGTGGAGAGGAACATTTAACGAGTCTATGGACCGTATATTTGTACCCACATCGGTGGGCAGCAAAACAATTATACAGTTCTATAGGAAATGTAAGTCTGCGTTTTGTATTGCTTTCGCTTGCTTGCTTTGTTTGTATTGCTTGTGTGTTGGTTTTTTATGCCCCATCTACGAAAATACGGAGAATACATCCTAAGTTGCAAAACTTATGTAATATCCATTTGTCTGGATTTTTGGGACAATAAAAAATGTTTAAACTAAAAATGGATAATAGGGGTCATATATATAGTGTTTGGGTTCGTTGGTCCGTCTGTCTATCTATCCGTCTGTTCGTCCGTTCGCCCGTCTGTCCATCCATAATGTTGCAAAAAGGGCATTTTGTCGTTTGGAAATATTCTTGTCTTGTTTTGTTCTGTATTTTATTTATTCGTTGTTACAGTTTTCTTGTATTTTGGTCTCGATAAACAAGGGGGAGATGCGGTTACTAGCTTGTGACCATTTTTAAAATTGTTTTATTATCATTTTGTTGTTGTTGCTAATTCCTGTTCTTTGTATTCGTAAAGTAAGTTAGAAATGCAATTTTGATAAAATTTGCGTTTCCGATGACTTAAATTGTACATGTTTTATTATTTGTTGCAAAGCAGGTGCCCGTTTAATAGAGTGCCTTTTATGACTTTGACTACGGCAGTCCTTTGTGTATGTGTTTTGGATCTCTGCGCTTGACATGCCGTAAGCATGCTCCAGAGTGGCATAGCAATGATTAACGCAGACAGAAACAGCCTAGAAAGGCTTTCTGCAGAAATAGATGCGGAGGTGCACTAAACCGATTTACTCCTTTTCTGTACGTACCAAAAACGTACGGTTTCTCTGCATTTTTCTTGGTTTGGACTTGTTTGCTGAGACAAACTCTTGACAATGACGACCACTTCTTCGCGAAATTTATATTCTTTGCGTTGCCAGCCTTTCTGTGAAGTACTCAATTGCTAAAACTCTTCTTTTTGCAGTCTGATTCATGTTTGCATTTTTTTTAACGCTTGTTCTAATGGAGTGGGGAAAGTGAACTATTTAAAATTGTTACATATTTTATTACAGGAATATTTTGACAGAACTTTATTATGATGAAAATATCTAGTTCTACAGTACACTATTAATTAATTGTATTTCAGTTTAATATATCACATTTGTACACAAAACATGTACTTTGTATATCCTGGTAAAATACTTTTTTAAAAGAAATGCTGAATTAAACATTTTAAGGTTTTTTTACATAAAAAATGTTCTTGTCAATTTCTTATTCTTAGGATCACCAATCAAAGTGGAACAACTAAAAAGCAAGAGAAAAGCAGAAAGCATGGATGATCCACGACCAGAAACATACAGGAACATGCCAGGTTTTCAGGACCATGCTAGGAACACCATAATTAACTATCTGTCAACGTCATCAGATGATATTGCTATCAGATATCTCATACCTAAAGCAAACATAAAGGTTCTACATTTATAATACATGTATTGTATAACAAAAACATGCACAATCTAAACATATATGCCACAGAGAACAGTGATTCCGAAGGTTCTTTTGATTTTACCAGACCGAAACCTATTTTAAACAAAATTTTGCATTCATTCCTAAGTAAATAAAAAACTACGCCGAGCGCAGCATGATACGACCGCAACAAGTTGAACCCCTCTGTACATTGGAGGCCCAATATGGATAGTCTATTGCTTTGGTCACATGCAGCCCATGGTGGACTTACAAAGCTTTTTTACACATGCAACCTATGGTGGACATTAAAATGCATATTTGACACATATAGATTTACAATAACATTTAATAGAAAAAAAAATCTATATTCATTGACATTTTTGACACGATTAAGCCCCTTTTGGCCCTTTTTTAAAAAAAGGTTAGGACCACAAAATGCAATAAAAAGCTTCCTTCAGTGTATATAATCATCATATTTAAACTTCATAACAATTGGCTGGCCCACTACAGCTAAATTTCTTGTGTAAAACCATTTGCCTTGGCCTACTTTTAAAAATGGCGTTTTTTGCCCCTTCGACCCCTCATATCTCAAAAACAGTAATAGATATTTCAAATCTGATTGAAAAATGCAGGCAGGGATTTTCACAAGGATTCCAATGAAAAAAAGATTTTGAAAATCGGACAACAAATAAAAAAGTTGATTTTTTGGGTGTGGCCCGTCTTTGGCCCCATGTAGCAATGTAACGGTTCAATACACATCAAAACCATTTGGACATTTTGTTGACAGAATTTAATAAGGAATTCAATAAAAAAAGAATTTTCAAAATCAAATAAATAATAAACATTCTACAACAGTTTTGTCAATACACCCGTATTAGCCCCTTTTGGCCTTTTTTTCTGAAACGGTAGGGGCCACCAACCCCAAATACAATAGGAACCTTCCTCTACTGGTCACAAACATCATATAAAAATTTCATAACAATTGATCAATATTTACTCAAGTTATCGCACGGAAACCGAATGTCCCCAGACGACGACGACGACGACGACAACGACAACGACGACGACAGCATCATACCATTACAGTACCTGTATGGTAAAAGCTTCCCTCTCTCCCCATTTACCATCACACCATTTACCATCCCCATACACCATATACTATTTCCATCCCCATACACGATGTACCATCCCCATACACCATGTACCATTCACGTCCCCATCCCCATACACGATTTACAATCCCCATCCCCATTTACCATTCTATATTCCCCATACCCATAATGCAATTGTTTATTATTATCGATAATACATGTATTAATTTGTTTTAAGGATATTATTAATTTATTATTTTAATTTATTTAATAGTTTAAATATCCATTAATGTTTTTTATTTAGTTGACATGCATAAATAATATACGGGTGACATACATGTAGAAATAATAACTATAACATATTTTCATAACTATCACATTTTAATATTCTCAATATTAAATATTAATTGAAAATGTTTCATTTTAGTAATAAATAAAGCTGTTATTATCATCTTTTAATGAAACCATGTTATTCATAATCTAAAAGACATAATTATAATGTCTATAATAATAATTTTAATATATTACGCAACTTTTTAGTAAAAATTGATCTTGAACTTTTCTAATTACATCCAATGTATGACATATAGGTCTAGTCATAACCTGAATAAAAGTCAACATATTTATATTTAGTTTATCTAAGCATATATGTTTCAAATCTAATGAAGAAACTTGTTTCGCAATCAATTTCTTGTCAATTTTATTAAGCCGGCATATAATTTGGAGCTCAAATATCAGTTTTTGTACTAGAGTAACTAAAATTTTACATATAAAACTTGCAAGTGTGATCTTAATACTCCTATGAAAACCAATTTTCATTATAGTTTCTTAACTATGAAAACCCGTGCGGGGCCCGGGTGGCGAATAGGCCCGCAGCAGAGCCTAGCTTGTCGTAAGAGGCGACTAAGGGTCTTGGGATTCTGACGTCGGGTCAGTGCTCAGCCCACAGAGCGACCAAGTGTGTACCCTAGGTGGCTGAATAGGGTAGCCCTCGTCCGCGGGGGTTGTCAGGTCTATAATACGGAAACCCTGACCGCCGACCATAGTGGGCCAACGTGTGTGGAGAGTGCCACGCTTCATGCACGTAAAAGACCCCTTTGTGGACCGCCCAGTAGTGCACCACATAGGCTAAATTTTCCGACCCTACCCACCTCTCCCCCTTTTCCTGTGGTTCTTCAAAATTTACCGATCCTTTGTTTCCCACCCCATCCCCATATTTCATTTATCATCATCATTTCATGTTCATTTTATCATCCTTTTCATGTTCATCGCCTGTAAATAACCTATATAGCGTTGCACGGGCGTAAAACACCAACTCACTCACTCACTCACTCTTAACTATGAACTTTATTTTTGAAATAATTGATACATGTATGTACATTTTCAACTTATCTTAGCATATATGTTTCAAATCTAATGAAAAAACTTGTTTCGCAATCAATTTCTTGTCAATTTTATTAAGCCGGCATATAATTTGGAGCTCAAATATCATTTTTTTTCCTTTAGTTAGTAATATTTTACATATAAAACTTGCAAGTGTGATCTAAATACTCCTATGCAAACCAATTTTCATTATAGTTTCTTAACTATGAACCTTATTTTTGAAATAATTGATACATGTATGCACATGGCTATGTATATTTTCAACTTATCTTAGCATATATGTTTCAAATCTAATGAAAAAACTTGTTTCGCAATCAATTTCTTGTCAATTTCATTAAACCGGCATATAATTTGGACCTCAAATATAAGTTTTTACTTGAGTAACTAATATTCTAAATATAAAACTTGTAAGTGTGTTCTTAATACTCTTATGCAAACCAATTTTCATTATAGTTTCTTAACTATCAACCTTATTTTTGAAATAATTGGTACATGTATGCACATGGCTATGTATATTTTCAACTTATCTTAGCATATATGTTTCAAATCTAATGAAAAAACTTGTTTCACAATCAATTTCTTGTCAATTTTATTAAGCCGGCATATAATTTGGAGCTCAAATATCATTTTTTCCTTTAGTTAGTAATATTTTACATATAAAACTTGCAAGTGTGATCTAAATACTCCTATGCAAACCAATTTTCATTATAGTTTCTTAAGTATACTCTCTCAAAAAAGTTACGCAACAGTGGAAAATTTCCCTATATGTTTTAAGTTAACCTTCCTTATTATAAACTGATATTGCCAAGCCGTTTTTTAATCATTTTTTTTATCAAATAAAAACCAAGAAAAAGAGAAACAAATGAAATTTATTTTTTATGATTTGGGCAAAATCCTAGCTGTTACGGTTGTTGATAGAACGCGAGTAGAATATAACCAATGTTTTTCCACGGAAAATGTTGGTTGATTTTAACGGGTTGTTGACGCATAAAATTAACAGTTGATTTCTACTTGTGATATCTTAAAATCCGGTGAAGTGACAATTTTTCTGAAATCATAAAAATAAATTTCAATCATTTCTCGTTCTCTTGGTTTTTATTTGATTAAAATCGGTTAAGAAATGGCTTTGCAATACAAAAAAAAATATTAGGTAGGTTTATTTAAAATAGATAGGGAAATTTTGTATTGTTGCGTAACTTTTTTGAGTGAGTATATGAACCTTATTTTTGAAATAATTGATACATGTATGCACATGGCTATGTATATTTTCAACTTATCTTAGCATATATGTTTCAAATCTAATGAAAAAACTTGTTTCGCAATCAATTTCTTGTCAATTTCATTAAACCGGCATATAATTTGGAACTCAAATATAAGTTTTTACTTGAGTAACTAATATTCTAAATATAAAACTTGCAAGTATGTTCTTAATACTCTTATGCAAACCAATTTCTATTATAGTTTCTTAACTATGGACCTTATTTTTGTAGTCTTGGATACATTTATGCATATGGCTATGTATATTTTCAATTTTACTGGGCGTGAAAGTTTTTAAATCTAATAGAAAAACGTATCAGGTGTAATATCGTTGCTTTTTTTCTTAAATGATATATATTATTATTAAATATTAACTTAAATACTCAGAATTAAAATCTTAATGTAAACAATATTAATTTTTCATTGTTTTCATTATACAAATATACGGCGAAATGTACGCCACAATTTATTTGATCTTGAACATTTCGTTTATAAAATTCTTTCATTTATTTCAGTTATATAAAATTATCTTATTTTTATAAATAGTTGTATTCAAATAAAAGATACATGTACAAATTTATCGTAAAAATGCTGTTATTAAAAATGTAATATGAAAAATGTCTTTAATCAAGGAATATTCGAATTCCTTGCTTTAATGTATAATTTTATTTTCATACACTCAACAAACAAAACAACTATATACGTTAATCGTCCTCGTGTACACGTAGTAATATAAATATATTCGTTTTATATATTTTTCCATATTTGATGCAACAGACATCTACAGTAAAAATGACCAAATAAATTTACAATTATTCTATTATTATATCATTTACCATCCCCATTTACCATTCGGTAGACCAATCAAATTCGATTTACCATTTACCATCCCCATTCCCCATTTACCATCCCCATTTACGATCCCCATCCCCATACACGATACTATTCCCCATACACCATCCCCATACACTATACTATTCCCCATATACCATTTACCATCCCCATCCCCATCCCCATTTACCATCCCCCCATTTACTATAGATTGGGAAGCTTTTACCATTTAGGGACTGTATACGTCCGCAAATTTTTTGCGGTCGTATAAAGATCTGAAGATATAAAAAATGTCAGGTTGTACTTTTTTGGTCTGTTTAAAACTATTTCAACATTCAGCTATTTAGCAGTTTTTATATTAAAGATATATATTACAGCATTTATAAAAATTATCAAAAACCTGATTTTGAGATTTTGGAGGACTTTCAAAACTTATTAGTTACAATGTACATGTATATTACAGCAAGCTGTTATTGACCATTATTATCTACAAAGACCTTATACAGAGTACTGGGTAGACGAAGCTGTGAAAGTAAGTTATTATGAGACAAGGTAGAAGGAGAAGAAAAAAATGAATGTTTAAGGAGGGAGGAGTATAAATCTCAAACATGAGAAATACATGAATATACCGATAGATTTTTGTTTTTTTAGATAAACTTTATCACGACAAGTATCACATGTATCAGGATGTACATGTATTAGCTATTATAAAATCCATCTACAGTGAAACCTGTCCAAACTGAACAGCAATGGGACTTAAGGATTTGTTCGGTTTGTCAGGGTCCAATTACAACCACTTCACAAGCAGTGAAATTTTGCTTTTAAATTTGATCATTTAATATGTGGATCGTGTCTTTCTGGCACATATTCCATATTCTTTCTTTTTAAAATGTGATTGTTTAGATTAGGATGAACTTTGAATTATAATTACAGTATGGTAAAATTTAGCATATGTTTCAGGTAGATAAGCATCAAGCTATTGATATAGAAAGGAAAACGAGAGGTCAAGCTGGAAGTAAGAGATGGTTCAGCGAAAGATCTTGGAGGCTAACAGCTTCAAGATTCGGTGAAATATCTCGAGTTACAAACAGGAGGAATATGGTCAAGTTATGCCAATCGATAGCTGGATTAAGTTTCTTAGAAACCCCCTCCCTTCTACATGGAAAGAATTATGAGAAAAAAGCAATAACAGCTTTTGAAACAAAATTAAAGTAAAAACAATGCCATGTGGATTTTATGTCAGCTTATCAGAACCTTATCTTGGTGCAAGTCCAGATGCCATAATTAAAGATGAAAATGGAATAAGTCTGGTTGAAGTAAAATGTCCATATGCTGGCAGAAAAGAGACAATCCAGCCAGGAAAATTTTTCCCATTCTTGAGATTTGTAGATGGTCAATGTAAACTATACAGAGGACACAAATACTTTGATCAAGTCCAAGGCCAGATGCATATTGCAAATTCTAAAAAGTGTTACTTTGTTGTCTATACATTTGCAGATTTGTTTGTTGAACTTATACCATATGATGAGGAATACTGCAGACATGCTTTGATACCGAAGTTAACATGTTTTTACACAAAATACTTTAGACCATTCATTGCCACTAACTTGGTTTAATCATTGGTTTTAAGATTGAGTCTCAATTGTCTGAATACCAGTAATCAGCCCAGTGTTATTGCTCTTTAAAAGTAAATTAATTATACCCCCACTTCAATACTGTTTTACCCTTGAATATATGAACACAAATTTTTGTCTATTTTCTCAGCAACTACAAGAAATATATTGTAGGACCAAAAAATATATACACAACGTGACATGCATGTGTTTCTTGTTTCATGC
Organism: Arcuatula senhousia; assembly: GCA_963971305.1. Classification (NCBI taxonomy): domain Eukaryota; kingdom Metazoa; phylum Mollusca; class Bivalvia; order Mytilida; family Mytilidae; genus Arcuatula; species Arcuatula senhousia. The sequence continues at coordinate 38,098,064 of OZ020308.1, forward strand.
TCGAAAAAAATATGTTCAATTGGTAGGAATTATCTTTTACAATTTTTTTTTGGCGTTAATGGGGAGCAGATTTCTAGCTAATTTAATAGGGCTTAATCAAAAATGGCAATAAAAAGTCTAGGGTTGGCACAAAAAACTAGGGGCGGTGGGGAAACCAGAAACACACATATTTTTTTATTAGGCCTAGAGGTTTGATATTTTACATATAGCTTGATCCTATAGTCCCACATCACATGGTGCATATTGATTGACTGTTCTTAGGTCAACTTTTTCCTGTTTACCAAATATTTAAACTTGTATGCATAGCATAATTTGGGGAGGGGGTATCTCTAGTGAACATAAGCTGACAGAATTACATTTTAGTATTTTTAACATGTTTATTATTTTGTCTTATAAAATGAAAACCTTTGAAATTAAAACTGAGATACATGTATGCTGATTGCAAAGAAAAACCATTTCAGATTCTTTCTAACAAGGAAATTATTCTAGGTAGTGTAAATGATTTATGGATATATATTTATACCTGCTAAACAAAGAGTTCATTTCAGACACATATTCTATTAACTTGGCATGAGTTACAAAAAATGCAATCCTGTATTAAGAATCATGCATATTTATCTACAATAGAATTCCTAAAATTTGCCAAAGAAAAACAAACATACACAATCCTAGAACTCATCTGAGTTTTACTCTGAGGAATTTCTTGTTTTAGTATTTTGTAACTTTTAGCCAGTCCTATTACTCGTTCAATCATCTTCGCTAGCCAAGGGTTACGATCCGCTATCTCTCATCTTAAGAGATAGCGGATCGTAACCCTTGGCTAGCAAAGATGTCGTTCAATGTGAATTCTCTTAGAAGACACACGACGAACTTTCACAAGTTCCTCCGGTTCTAACTGTGATCTGCCAGTTAACATGGTAGGTGTATTTACATGGACATCTCTTGTAGCAAAGAGGTCTTGGACCATTATGCCCCGGTCAGCCGAAATACTGTCCCCAGGTTGAAACATTTTCTTGTCAGGTTTTACCAAATCTGAACGTTCAATTATCTGCCGATCACTTGTGGAACCCCCATAAACATCAGATATAAAAGAAACGCCCCCCTTTGGTGTACATCCAATCATGGTTTTTACTGTGTTCCTATGTTTGTAGGATGACCAAGTGGCTCTTTGATCCTCTACATTTGATGGTTTCTGGATTGGAATTTCTGTAGCATCTAGTATAACCCTTCTGGCTGGAAATTTGTGACCAAAGTTTGAAGGCATGTATTCGTCAATCACCTCTCGAGATGGCCCGAGATCCAGTTCCTTCAATTGGAAATACAGAAAGTTTATCCAAGTAGTTATAACTCTAGATACAGTTGAAAGAGAAATTTTAAATAGTAATGACAGCTCATAATCTTCCTTGCACTGCCTCAATTTAATCAATGTAAGAAATAGTTGATCTTTAGGATGCAATAATGTACAGTTTGGTTCTAATTCAAAGGCTGCAGGACCTAACAAATTAAAAAGCATCATGAACTGTGAAAAATGTGAAAATCCAGTATAATATTGTATAGCAGGGTCATCTGTCTCAAAGCTCTCTATGGTTTATGCTTGCCTATAGTTTAAATTGCACTGTACAGCAACATCAACCGTTAGATTTTCTAGTTTTGTGGTCACATTTTCTACCTCAGCTGACTCCTTTACTTCATTGCTACTTATCTCCAAAAAAGATGCAACATCTTGTTCAGTACTCATTAAAACATTTTCTCCATTTCTTTTCTGTTTTGCCATTCTTTCACTTCTGGGACTTGTCATCTCATCTGTTTTAAATGCAAAAATGCTTGGCACTGCGTCATCTTTTAGGCGAGGTCGATATCCTGCAATGTAAAAATTTTGTATATTTACTTTTTGAATGACGAAGATTTAATTTCCAATAATATATTATGATATCAAATGCACAAAAACTATTTATTACTTAATGTCAAATACATTGTGCATGATTATATATATATATAGTCAACATGCTCAAATATTTTAAATAATAGAATAATTTTATTAACATGATTATAGAAATCATTTTAAAGAAAATTAATTAGATCATTGGTTCACACTGCAAAGGTCTGCGTGGGGCCACCAGGCTATCTGCCCTCTATGCACCAGCTTTTGAAACTGCCTAGGGAGGGAATCGAACCCTCGTACGCAGGCCCTGGCAATTAAAAAAAAAATCATATACCAAAAATGCAACGGACATTAATTTTAAATATCCCCTTTTCTCCATTTAAATCGCATCATTTTCTAATATTCAATTTGATCCATTAAAAAACATAATAAAGAAACATGTACATTGTAAATCAGATAAGTAATAAACACCATATATGAAATTTCTAGGTCAGAGCCATATAGTGCAGACAGGAACTACTTACCCTTCAGGAGCACCTTATGACTTGAGTTCATGTTGCATTGTACATGTATTTACAATGTATATATTGTATGTACACGTTTTTTTGTGCTTAAATGTATGTCATTTCATGTTTGTTGGTTTTGCCTTCGTCATTTCAGACTTTTCACATTTATCTGGCTGGTTTTTTTTTTTCAATGTTATATTTAAATTCTTGTTTGGACATATATAAAAAACGAAAGAATACGTTGGTTGTGCCTTGTATGTACACTTATTCCACACGTAGCCTTTTCCTCTAACAATATTTAAATGAAATTTTTTTCTCTCTCTTTGCCATTTTAAAATTGCAATTAAGATGGGGAGGTGTTACATGTATTTGGTGTTCACATCAACCATAAAGGCTGTGCAGTAGGACATTTTTACAGGTATAATAGCAAATAGCAACATATTTATATTTTAAAAATATAACTTGTCTTACTTTTATATTATATTCTTAGCGGAAAAGGCTACCACATGTCATTGTCGTTTAATTTATTATAAGCATGCTTTATACTTACAGACACAAGCACACAAAAAATAACTTTCAATTCAAAATTCATACAACCATTCACTGTTCCTTTCAAAATAGTAACTAAAGTGGAAGAAACTCCCAGCAGCACACTGACACATCCTTCATTCATCCACTTGTCAACAGCTTTGCTGAACTACATGTACATGCAAAACTGTGCTGTTTTACAGGGGCAGATTTTTAGGGGGCAGACCCATCCTACCCCCCCCCCCCGATAATACTTGCAATATCTATTTTTTTGCATAAAATCAACATTTAAAACACTAAAAAAATCGCACCTCTCTCAGCTCTGCAAATTTTCACACAAAATTTTTACCCCCACCCACTATCCTGAAATTCTGGATCTAGTTTGTGATACATTTGCGAAGAGAAACCTGCTACATGTACATGATGTGTACATGTATGAAAGCAATTTTATGCTGTAATTTCATACTTGTTTAAATTATTTTTAATTGCATGGATACATTATATTTGAAATAAAAATGACAACAAAGTTCCAGACAATAAATTTTGCTACGCCTGACGCGCGTTTCGTCTATTCAAGACTCATCAGAGGCGCTACTTAATAAGGTCATGTGAGATATGGGGTCAAGAGTTGTTGTTTAGACTAGTTGAAACTGTTAAACATATCTGCAGGTAAAAAAATGTACTAGGGATGACTGCAATGTAAGATTAAATAAATATTTCAGATATACATGATATAGGTGTATTTGTTTTACAGAAATTAAGGTAGGTACATTGGTGGATTTATTATCAATATTTTTTACACTTTTTAATGTGAGATTACATGTGTACATTAAGATTTCCAACTTTTATTATGTTTATTGTTTTGTTATGGTAAAATGAGTGAGTTGGTGTTTTACGCCCGTGCAACGCTATATAGGTTATTTACAGGCGATGAACATGAAAAGGATGATAAAATGAACATGAAATGATGATGATAAATGAAATGGGGATGGGGTGAGAAACAAAGGACCGGTAAATTTTGAAGAACCACAGGAAAAAGGGGAGAGGTGGGTAGGGGCGGAAAATTTAGCCTATGTGGTGCACTACTGGGCGGTCCACAAAGGGGTCTTTTACGTGCATGAAGCGTGGCACTCTCCACACACGTTGGCCCACTAAGGTCGGCGGTCAGGGTTTCCGTATTATAGACCTGACAACCCCCGCGGACGAGGGCTACCCTATTCAGCCACCTAGGGTACACACTTGGTCGCTCTGTGGGCTGAGCACTGACCCGACGTCAGAATCCCAAGACCCTTAGTCGCCTCTTACGACAAGCTAGGCTCTGCTGCGGGCCTATTCGCCACCCGGGCCCCGCACGGGACGTTATGGTAAAATAAAAATATAAAATGACTAAATTATACAGAACTTAGTAGGTATTTAAAATATCTAAAAGAAAAAAGAACAAAAAAGAAATTTAAAAATAAACATATAAAAAGAGAGTGGTGATAATGTACCCATCAAAGTGGTCCTGTAATCTGAGGGGTTGAAATGTCGATGACAAACCACAGCATTCTCGTTTGGCATCCACAAGGCTTTAGTTCTGGGGTCAATGCGTTTTATCGCTACTCTCCATTGCAGCTGAAGTTGTGCTGACTTCGGAAACTTGTGTCCTCCAAATCCTCGACATTGTGGAACACGGCAATATTTCATTTTTTTAAAGAACTCGGCGAAAACTTTGGTTAATGGCTGCGGAATTCAAGGGGAGATAATCGGGGTATACCCCCTAGTACACCAGCGCCACCTGGTTTAGAAAAAAAGATGAATCATTCCTATTGCAGACGAATTTTTGTCAGAAACGGAAGCAACTTGGATGATGGTATACTGTTTGATTTGACCAATCAGATTGCATGTCTTATTGGCGATCTTGGAACGGCACCGTACTTTATCGGACAGTACAGGTAGCCATTTCGGGCATTTGTGTGAGGATAGTTTCCAACAGAATAAAGAATTATGTATTGTAAACTTAAGTGTCCGAAGAAACCCGCATGTCCGATAAACGGCACACTTACCCTATACTAACCTTAAAAGAAAAAACTCCAAAACCACGTTGCGATAGATCTATAATATATATACAAATGTTATAACCGCTAATTATATGCACGGGCGAGCACGAGGAGAGTCAAACCGAAACAACCGTCCCAGTCGGTGACTGCGACCAGAAAATACACTTACATAAAAGCAATGGATAATTTCCGAAGCCGTGTAATACAAGGCAACGACTTGCACTAGCTACAATAATGTAGCTCCTTCGATATCTTTGATTGGGCGGAGCTACAATGCGGTCCCATTACTCGTGACGAAAAATTAAATGTCTTTCTCCAACTCAAACAAAGCTTCAAGATGGTTCGAATTTACCAATAACACTCTGAATAACATGGAGTTAATACAAATTTTGGCACCCGTGCGGGTTCCGGGTGGCGAATAGGCCCGCAGCGGCGCTAAGCTTGTCGGTAAGAGTCCACTAAAGAGCGCGCAGAAACCTGACATCGGGTCAGGCCGCTTTGCCCACAAAGCGACTGGGATGTGTGCCCCAGGTGGTTGAATGGGGCAGCCCTGACATCGAAAGATGCGGGGTCGTCAGGCGATATTGCGGAAAACCTGACCGCAAACCATAGTGGTGCACCGTGTTGGGAAAAATGCTTCGTTCCTCGCACGTTAAAGAACCCTGCTGCAGGTCTCGGTAAGAGTAGGACCCGTAGGATCCCGATGCAGGAGGCTAAATTTCCCGTCCCTACCCATCACTCCATTTTCCTGTGGCAGTCAAAACTCTCCTACCCGATTGGCCTTGTGTCCCCATTTCCTCCACTTCATCATCATCATTTCATGTTCATTGCATCACCACTTTCATGTTCATCTCCCGGATATAGCCGAAATCGTGCTGCTTGGGAGTAAAGCAATAACTAACAAAATACAAATTTTGGTCGAAAGTCATAGGTAAATATAAATTTGTTAGAAAACCATCAATTTCAAAATTCTGATCCTGAACTTCATTATAAAGTTCAGGATCAAGATCCTTCAGAAATTGATATTTTCACGAAAATCTTTTAAATTGCGCTAAATGTTGAAAAATTTAAACTGAATTCGTTATTAAAATGCTATACGCATTATTTTAAAACCATATTTGACAACTAAAGGATTAAACTGCCGCCCGGTGTGATTTCGCTTTCGGCGTTGCTCCGTTGCGAGCAATGGGACCGCATTGTAGCTCCGCCAAATCAAAGATATCGCAGGAGCTACATTATTGTAGCTACAACTTGCACGTGCTCAAAAGTACCGCGAAAAGGAGAGGACAGGAGAGTGTCTGTCCTCGAAGAATGATTTGAATTGATAGATCTCGTGACTTATCGTGTGATGTTGCTTAGGATATACATGTTTTATTATTTGTTGCAAAGCAGGTGCCGGTTGTGAGTGCCTTTTATGACTTTTGATACGGCAGTCATTTGTGTATGTGTTTTGGATCTCTGCGCTTGACATGCCGTAAGCATGCTCCAGAGTAGCATAGCAATGATTAACGCAGACGGAAACAGCCTAGAAAGGCTTTCTGCAGAAATAGATGCGGAGGTGCACTAAACCGATTTACTCCTTTTCTGTACGTACCAAAAACGTACGGTTTCTCTGCATTTTTCTTGGTTTGGACTTGTTTGCTGAGACAAACTCTTGACAATGACGACCACTTCTTTGCGAAATTTATATTCTTTGCGTTGCCAATCTTTCTGTGAGGTACTCAATTGCTTAAACTCTTCTTTTTGCAGTCTGATTCATGTTTGCTTACCGTAGGAATGTGAGTTATGTGCCAAATAAGGTTATTTGACATTTCATATTTCAAAACACTCTGGTTTCTCTTCCATACCACGAATAAACCTTTCGCCATTTACTAAGGGTTTCCGTGGAAAGGAACATTTAACGAGTCTATGGACCGTTTATTGGTACCCACATTGGTGGGCAGCAATACAATTATACAGTTCTATAGGAAATGTAAGTGCGTTTTGTATTGCTTTCGCTTGCTTGCTTTGTTTGTATTGCTTGTGTGTTGGTTTTTTATGCCCCATCTACGAAAATACGGAGAATACATCCTTAGTTGCAAAACTTATGTAATATCCATTTGTCTGGTTTTTTTGGACAATAAAAAATGTTTAAACTAAAAATGGAAAATGATGTCATATAGTGTTTGGGTTCGTTGGTCCGTCTGTCCATCTATCCGTCTGTCCATCCATAATGTTGCAAAAAAGGGCATTCTGTCGTTTGGACATATTCTTGTCTTGTTTTGTTCTGTATTTTCTTTATTCATTGTTACAGTTTTCTTGTATTTTGGTGTCGATAAAAAAAGGGGGGAGATGCGGTTACTACATGTAGCTTGTGACCATTTTTTAAATTATTTTATTATCACTTTGTTGTTGTTGCTAATTCCTGTTCTTTGTATTCGTAAAGAAGGTTAGAAATGTAATTTTGATAAAATTAGCGTTTCCGATATGTTTTATTATTTGTTGCAAAGCAGGTGCCCGTTGTGTTTAACCTAGAAAGGCAAAAAAGACCATGGACTAGCTCTCTCTTTCGGCTTCACATTCCGTTATATTGATGATGTCCTTTCATTAAACAATTCTCGATTTGGTGACTTTCTCCATCTCATATATCCACAGGAGCTTGAGATAAAGGACACAACGGATTCTAGGAAGTCTGCTTCATATTTAGATCTACATCTCGAAATTGACTCGCAAGGAAGACTTTCAACAAGGCTCTATGACAACCAGGAAATTTTACGGAAGACATCATGCACTTATAGACAAATATGGGATTTCGATCTCTCAGATGAGTGCGGATGTTGGTTTGTCATCGGGTGTTGTTTTGTCTTCCTTTACCGGATTTAACACGCTGAATGGACTATTGGCAACGCGACGGGTGTGCTATAGCAAGCAGGAACTGCTTACTCTTCCGGAGCACCTGTGTTCACTCTTGTTTCGACTGGAGTTCGCGTTGTTGATTGATATTCAGTTATTTTGTGTTTCCATGTTTTACATGTTGTCTGTTTTTGTCCCGTTCTTGTTGGTGTTTACTGGTTTTGTCTCTGTCCTTTCGGACTTTTGACATTCGGATACCCAACTGGTACCTCTGCTTCTATCTAATTACTGCAGTAAATGGCAATTAACAGTGAATGTAAAGAAAACCAAAACAATGACTATACAAAATCAACCAGGAAAAATTATTGAATCTTTTGCAGAATATAATCAACAATAACTTGAAAATGTTCAGGAATATAAATTTCTGGTATGCCTCATAGTAAACAATGGCAGTTTGGCCAAATGCACTTTAGATTTAGCTAAGAAAGCAAGAAAGGTTCTTTTTGCAATAAAATCATATACTTTGAACTATGGTATATTACCTGTCAAAGTGTCATAAAATATGTTTAAGCAGTTAGTTCAGCCTATTATGACATATAATGCTGAAATCTGTTTCACGGATAGCTATCTTCCATTGTACAGAGCTCAAGCTCGGGGGTAAAAAAATAATGTGATAATAGATGTCCTATCCTTCATAGATAAACCCCAAAAAGAAAAAGCACATCTCAATTTTATAAAACTACTCTGGGAGTAAAAAAATGTACCACAAACTGTTTTTCAAGGGCAGAACTAGAAGCTTTCCCTGTTGAAAGTTTTATAAAAACCCAAGCTTTAGTCTATCTTTCTAGACTACACAATGAAAATTTAAATCCTCTTAAAGGAGGCAATTGAATTAACTAAACAATTACATTCAGAAAAGTTGTTCTCCTGGTTTTCCTTTGTTTCAAATATTTTGGACGAAATAAACTCTAACATTGAACAGTTAACAGAATGTAAAACTGTTTAGCAATCAAAAGCACTTAAAAATGAAATAAAAAATAAAATTGACTTCTAATATGAAAATGTAATTCAAGATAAGATTGAAAATCTTACAATTAATAATAAAAATTACTTGTATAAATTTGTTAAATCTGTAACTGGAGCACAGGAATTTTATCTTTTAAATACAAACTATGAAATAAGACAACTTTTTTCAAAATTTAGACTATGTGATCATTTTCTTAACATAGACACAGGTAGATATAAAAAAGTTGAAAGAAATAAACGAGGATGTTTAAAATATAATTTGGTAGAGGATGAGTGTCATTTCTTTTTTCACTGTAAGATATATGCATCAATCAGATCTCAATTAATCAACTATTTAAATAGTAAATATAAAGATTTAAGTTTAAAGACTGAAATAGAAAAACTAAAAAATGTTTTAAACCCCTCAACACCTGAAGAAGTTAAAATAATTGCCTCTTTCTTCAAACAGGCATTAGAACTGAGGAAGGAAGAAAATTAATTATTGATGACTTTATTTTTTATACGACCGTAAAAAATTTGCGGACGTATAATGATATGATGCTGTCGTCGTTGTCGTCGTCGTCCGTTAACTTTAGTGTATACACGATAACTTTAGTTCTAGTTATCCAAATGCAATGAAATTTGACAATGATATTTCTTAACATTAAAGGATGGATGGGATTGATTTTGGGAGTCCCCCCTTTTTTCGTTTAGAAATTAAGGGCCAAAATTGCAACTTTTTTGTTTGTTCTTACAATAACTTTTTCAATTCTTCTCCTCTGAAACTACTAAACAGAATTTGATGAAACTTGGTATGATTGATCATTAGGGTGTCCTGCACTATAGTAATGTTTCGATTTCTGATTCGTCAAAAAACATGGCCGCCGTGGCTAAAAATAGACCATGGGGGTCAGACTACTGTTTTTGGCTTGTAATTCAAAAAGTATAAGAGATAGATGAAATCTGATGCCACCCTACTGCTTCAGGATCAAAAGTTCTACAAAAGTCTCCATTTGGTCGAAGTTGTCAGAAGACCCCTTATAGGGGTTACGGCCCCTTAAAGGTGAAAAATAGCATTTTTTCATGTTTTTGCCCTATAGTATGAAAATTATTGCAGATAGCAAAAAGCTGTTGCTTGCTTAATTGTTCAGCTCATTTAGCTCTACAAAAAACTCCATAGGGTCGAAGTTGTCGGATGACCCCTTATAGGGGCTACAGCCCCTAAAATAATGTTTTTTCATGTTTTTGGCCTATGAAATGAAAACTATAGCAGGTAGAGAGAAGCTGTTGCTTGCTTAAATGTTAAGCTCATTTACACAATTAAGAATTAAATTTTTGCAACCCCCCTTTTTCCCCTATTAGGTAATTAGGGGCCAAATGGGGTCAAAATCGAAACTTTTTTTATTTGTGGTCCTATTTTGAATTTTTTTTTTGCAAGTTTATTCTTGTCAGGTAGCGAATCCAAATTTGAGAATTAATTTTTTTGACCATCCCCTTTTTCACTTGTTATGTAATTAGGGGCCAAAAAAGGCCGTAATCAAAACTTTTTCAATTTCTGGTTTGTTTTTGGAATTTTTTTTTGCAAGTTTCTTTTTGTCAAGTAGTGAATCCAAATTTGAGATATTATTTTTGCAACCCCCACCCCTCTTTCACCTGTTACATAATAAGGGGCCAAAAGGGGCCGAAATTGATTTTTTTAAAATTCTTGTTACTGTTATGTTATTAGGCACCAAAAGGGACCAAAATTGTAACTTTTTTATTTCTGGTCTGATTTTAAAATTTTTTATTACAATTTCATCCTTGCCAAGTAGCAATTCTAAATTTAAGAAAAAAATTTTGCGACCCCTACCTTTTTTTTGCTCATTATCAAAGGGGCCGTAATCATAATTTAAAAAAAATTCTGCTTCACTTTTATTGTTTCCCCAAACATTATTCTTTTCAAGAGTAGAATACAAAATTGAAAATTTATATTTTTACCCCCTGGGTCGAAAGTCCATCAGAGAAGCATGTGTCAAAAATCTTTGTCAGTCCACCATGGGCTGCATGTGTCCAGAGCAATAGACTATCCATATTGGGCCTAAAATGTACAGGGTTCAACATGTTGCGGTCGTATCATGCTGCGCTCGGCGAAGCTTTTTATTATGGATTGTTCTACATGTCTGTTACACTAAAGAGCGCTCAGAAACCTGACATCGGGGTCAGGCCGCTTTGCCCACAAAGCGACTGGGATGTGTGCCCCAGGTGGTTGAATGGGGCAGCCCTGACATCGAGAGATGCGGGGTCGTCAGGCGATAATGCGGAAAACCTGACCGCTAACCATAGTGGTGCACCGTGTTGGGAAAAATGTCACGTTCCTCGCACGTTAAAGAACCCTGCTGCAGGTCTCGGTAAGAGGAGGACCCGTAGGATCCCCATCAGGAGGCAAAATTTCCCGTCCCTACCCATCACTCCTTTTTCCTTTTTTTAATTACCGGATTCACTGATATTTAATGGAAGAATACGTCACTCTGAACTTTTTCTTGCATGGCTCAAAACCAGAAAGAGTATGGTTTTCACTGCTGGTTTCTGTGTAGGTTTAAAAGTTAAAAGTTCCTCCATGAATGCGTGTTGTACCATGGAAACATGAATGCAATTTTATCTTAGTTGACAATTGGGTTAAAGATGGTGCAATTAAAACAGCAATATTTTCGGGTAGTTAATTGATTGAGATGGATCAAGTGTGTTGTTAGAAACAGTAAATCTGACAGAAACTGGAATTAGTTTATTCATTATTGATTTGGATGCAAGAGGATTGAGAGCAGAAAACCCAGATTTATCAGGAAAGAGGTAATATGTGATTTGAAACTGCTTGTTTTAAAATGTCTAACTAGTTTCTCAGCAAAAAAGTCCCGTGCGGGGCACGGGTCGCTCTGTGGGCTGAGCACTGACCCGACGTCAAAATCCCAAGACCCTTAGTCGTCTTTTACGACAAGCTAGGCTCTGCTGCGGGCCTATTCGCCGTACGGCTCGTTGCATTTGTACTAGTATACGGCACGTTGTGCGCTGTAGCTGTTTTACTGTACGGCCCGTTGAAACATTCTTGCGTTGTTAATTTAGTGTTTGGTATTAAATTTAGGCATTAAAGGTGTTTTTCGCCTTTTCGCCACCCAGGCCTCACACGGGACCAAAACATATGGTATTTGGTGAACATGTATATAAAATAATTATAATTGTTGAAAGAAAGGGTTAAGTTGGATATTTTCAAGTCTATGAACAAACCATATTTGATGTCTGATATTTTTCAACAATCAATTTTCATATATTCCAGCTAACAACAGAGAGACAGTTGTGAAGACTAGCAATTGCCATCTCGGAATATGACATCACATGTGGACCAAATTCTCCCAGATGAACATTATGTGTCAAACATCCTAAGAGTCAGGCTTAACATAACTTGTGAAAGCCCCATTGAGCTGTCCCACTATACTGCAGCTTTATGTCCTATTGATATCTGCTGTCACTGTGGGGCTCCAGAATCTGAGACTAATGTCATCCTCGGAAACCCAGGGGTTCTTCATTCGCATACTCATTCATCACGGATGAGTATGCGAATGAAGAACCCCTGGGTTTCCGAGGATGACTAATGTGGAATTGAAAACAAAACGATATAAATCTGTTCTACCAATGTGCAATGACTGTGGCACAAGGTGGAGAAAGACAGTGATTGCCAGACCATATGGCTCTGATGAGAAACATTAAAGTTTTTATTGATGATATATGTTTTAACATAATAATCTATCATTATTCAGTTAGTTTATCACTTAATGAGATTATTCATGTTGTAGGGTTTAAACTTTGGTACTGTTTCACATCCACAATTTTATCGTTAAAAATTAAACCTACCTACCTTCCCTTTTTTCTGGCATGTAATAAGAAACAGAGGTATTCCCATATGGCCTATTTTGAATACTTTTCTTCTGATGTTCATTCAATCGAGAATAGCTATTAATGCTCGCAACATTCCTGTGTCCACTTATTTGCATTATTTGTGCATTTTCCACATCCTTATCCTGTAGTTTCTGAACATGATATTTCCTGACACTATGATTAGTTAGTTTCTTGTGTGTAGTAATTGCAGGACAAGATGCAACCATTTTTTTTTATGAAACATGAATATGATTAATACCCAATGGTTGCTCCTTAAACCAAAGCTGATTAGGCTCTGTATTTGGTGTATGAAATATTGGCAGGCCTTTTGCTTTTAAAGATGCGGAATGCGTGAACTGGACAGTGTGACTGATCTGTCTTGGCCCAGACTTTTGTTTTAATTTGTTTAGTGTCATTTGGATTTTGACCTTATCCTGTTTTTGTTTGTCGTTTTTTATCATGGAAAAGAAATTCGTGTCCGTCAGTCATTGCCTTTACAAATGTCCCCCAGTTTTAAATCTTTTTGTTTCTTGTCTCCTATCATACAAAAGTGTAATCAAAATGTCAAATGTTAAAAGTTGACTACGGGTTGGTATGCATGGGTTCTGTATATCTGAATCTATGAGCTCATCCGAAGCACGAAAATTGTGTTTTGAGGTGTTTTGGTTTCGCATTTGAAATGCGTCTGCATGTGTGCAAATTCTTTCTGTTCAAGATAACGATCTAGGCTTCACATGAAATGGTTCTTATTCATTTCCGTCCTTTATTTTGACCGATTTGCAGAAATTTTCATTTAGCTCCTGAGTTGTGAGGTCCTCTATGTTTTTGTCAATGTTTTATTTCTCAAAAAGCTTTCGGAAGACTAATGTTTGACTTGGATTTATTTATGGTATTTTCACTTAGGTTTTGTTATAGGAAGTAATCAATGTCTTCTAAACCTTGGATCAGTTGTTGCCTGTGCCCCCTCAAGTTCATGATCAACAGGATCCCTTTGAGTTAAAATCCCAAAATCAGGAACATCAATTTGATTTACTTCAAAATTATTGTCCTCCAAAATTTGAGAAACAATAGCCTGGGTGTTTACAAGCATCCAAATAATCAGACATTTATGGGATTTTTTGTAGCAGACGACATTTTACATGCAACAAGAAAATACAAAAAAAAATATTTACTCAATTTTTATATTCTATTTAGTATAATTTACTATATATTTTGTTGGGCTTTTTAAAAAAAATAAAAATTAATTTGGAAACAGTAATATTATAGTATAAAAGGAGAAGAAAAAAAAATGCAATACTAAATTTTTTTGAATACTTATTTTTTTGTATTAGATTTTACATGTTTAATTTAAATCCAATTTCTTATTGCATTACTTAAATTGCTCCTTTCTAGGAGAACTCCTTTGTTTTGTGATAAAAAGAAACTATTTAATGTTAAAATCGCGCTATCGTCCTCGTAGGTACACGGAATCTAATTAAATGATTAGTACATTCGTTTTAAACAGTTGACCCATTTTTGTGTCATGTATTTACAATGTATATGTGTCATTGATGTTACATGTACGTGTACTGAAAGTTGTCCCGGTCGATCAGTTGAAAGATTGGTGGAAAAAGTCACAAAAGTGAACATATTTTGGTTGTTTCACACTGCGAATTTACTGAATTTTCTATCACTGAGATAAATGGATATTTCATATGCATCTATATGATAATTATTAATATTAGAACTTATTTTGGCTAACCCAAGTGAAAATGATCAGTACATACTAGATACAGAAGCATCTAGAAATGCAATCGGTGAAGTTTTGTCTCAAATTCAAGGCAATGAGGCAATGGTCGGCGGTGAGGGTTTCCGTATTAAAGACCTGACAACCCCCGCGGACGAGGGCCACCATATTCTGCCAACTAGGGTACACACTTGGTCGCTCTGTGGGCTGAACACTGACCCGACGTCTGAATCCCAAGACCCTTAGTCGCCTTTTACGACAAGCTAGGCTCTGCTGCGGGCCTATTCGCCACCTGGGCCCCGCACGGGACCGATATGTTTTTAGAACATCGTAAAGTCACATGGAAAAATGGCGTCAAAAGTTTCTCAAGAAGGAAGTTTAAACGAAGAAATCGGGATGTGATTAAAACTTATATCATCATTAGTAGAATTTTCCAAGGAACAAACTAAGACAGTTATGGTTTCGCCACGGCCCATGAAACAACAGAACATCGCTACAATATTTTGACAGTCGGGCAACTTTTATAAAAAGTGATAATGATAGATTCCACGATATTATGACTCAAATCCTGGAATCGTGGTTTTGATCGATAAATGTCAATATTTGTACCATATTTACCGTTTAAAAGACTCTTACATCACCATCTGTAAATGTTCCTCAAATTTCTGCCAAAAATAACAAGTAATACTGTTAGCGAGTTCACAAAAGGATACCCCGCTTCATATTGGACTCTGTACTGTAAAAAAAAATCTCAAGTCCAGTTATCTCCCCTCAATAATAACCAAGAACAATACAAATTCTTCATGCACATCTACAGATGATGTACCTCTTTCATGTAAAGTTTCATCAAAATCCATCAAGCGGTTTAGGAGGAGTTGCGCTTACGAGGTCTCCCACTGAATAATGTATTTCAATGTGATTAAAAAGTCTAAGTCCAATTATCTCCCCTGAATGATGTCTGATTGCGATGAAAATTCCTCATGCACATCTACATATGATGTACTTCTTATATGTAAAGTTTCATCAAAATCCATCAAGCGGTTTAGGAGTTGCGCTTACGAGGTCTCCCACTGAATAATGTATTTCAATGTGATTAAAAAGTCTAAGTCCAATTATCTCCCCTGAATGATGTCTGATTGCGATGAAAATTCTTCATGCACATCTACATATGATGTACCTCTTTCATGTAAAGTTTCATCAAAATCCATCAAGCGGTTTAGGAGGAGTTTTGCTTACGAGGTCTCTCATTGAATAATGTATTTAAACAGTCTAAGTCCAGTTATCGCCCCTGAATGATGTCTGATTGCAATGAATGAGTGAGTGAGTTGGTGTTTTACGCCCGTGCAACGCTATATAGGTTATTTACAGGCGATGAGAATGAAAAGGATGATAAAATGAACATGAAATGATGATGATAAATGAAATATGAGGGTGGGGTGGGAAACAAAGGACCACATCCTCGGAAACCCAGGGGTTCTTCTCTCGCCTACTCGTTCATCACCCCTGGGACACAACGCACAAAATACTTCGTTTTCGATAGTTTTGTATCGAGCTTTTTGATTGGTCGCTTTAGATTTATCTGATGCGATCTAAACATGATTCTATATACAAATAATATAAAGTTCAAGATCCGATCCTGAACTCAAAACGAAGAATTCCATACCAAGTGTCCCAGGGGTGATGAACGAGTAGGCGAGAGAAGAACCCCTGGGTATCCGAGGATGAAAGGACCAGTAAATTTTGAAGAACCACAGAAAAAGGGGAGAGGTGGGTAGGGGCGGAAAATTTAGCCTATGTGGTGCACTACTGGGCGGTCCACAAAGGGGTCTTTTACGTGCATGAAGCGTGGCACTCTACACACACGTTGGCCCACTATGGTCAGCGGTCAGGGTTTCCGTATTATAGACCTGATAACCCCCGCGGACGAGGGCTACCCTATTCAGATGAAAATTCCTCATGCACATCTACATATGATGTACTTCTTATATGTAAAGTTTCATCAAAATCCATCAAGCGGTTTAGGAGGAGTTGCGCTTACGAGGTCTCCCATTGAATAATGTATTACAATGTATTTAAAAAGTCTAAGTCCAATTATCTCCCCTGAATGATGTCTGATTGCGATGAAAATTCTTCATGCACATCTACATATGATGTACTTCATGTAAAGTTTCAACAAAATCCTTCCAGCAGTTTAGGAGGAGTTGCGCTTACGAGGTCTCCCACTGAATAATGTATTTTAAAAAGTCTAAGTCCAATTATCTCCCCTGAATGATGCCCGAGTGCGATGAAAATTCTTCATGCACATCTTCAAATGATGTACTTCCTTCATCTTAAGTTTCAGCAAAATCCTCCCAGTGGTTTAGGAGAAGAAGCGCTTACGGGTTATGTGGACAGACGGACAGGGTGTATCCTATATACCCCCCCAAACTTTGTTTGCGGGGGGTTTAATAATATCATTAAAAATAAAACAAATTTAACTTATAATATGCTAGACAATTTTCCGTAAGTCTTTTTTGATAAATAGCAGTTAACCCAGAGTGAGTAAGTTGGTGTTTTACGCACTTGCAATGCTATATAGGTTATTTAAAGGCAATGAAAATGAATAGGACGATCAAATGAACATGAAATGATGATGATCAATGAAATATGGTGTTGGGATGGGAAACAAAGTAACAGTAGTTTTGAAGACCACAGGAAAAAGGGGAGAGATGGGTAGGTGTGATAGTCAGTGTTTTTATGTATTTTAGTCTCTTTTGTATTTGTAATGTATAGTATTATTTTGATTTGTGAATGTATTGCCACAAAATATCTGATATGAAATGAAAGAAAAGTTTTACAAACTTTCTATTCAGTAAGACAATTTGCTTTATATTTGACGTTGGGACAGACGACGATTTAGTTCTCTTAGGTTTTATCATATGTTTTCTCTACATTCGGAAGTCTTTTCACGGTTGATTAGAGCGCACGGTTCTATTTCTATTCCTTTTGGTTCTTGTACATGTATTCACTTTTGGCGGTTTTCTCAGGCTTTAGCTTACTGAGAAGGTGTATATTCAATACTTCAGGATTTCTTTATATTTTGGATTTATATTTCCACTTCTTCATTTGGTATTTTTATATTTGCATGTCTGTGAGTTTACTATTATTTAGCATTTAAACCCGCATACTTTTCTTATTTTAATACTTTAACTGATGCGCGTATGATTTAGACTTGGTATGCGAGATGAGTGAATTTAGGTGCTTGCAGAGACTATTTTAAACATTTAAAACAACTGATAAAAAACTTCATTTAGAAATATGACCGAAAACACAATATGGAATAAAAGTACATGTTTTCATTTTTTTATGACTAAGCAATAAATAACGAGCGGTCAAACAATTGAATTTTAAATGGAACGAATGATTACGCATGAGTACGATTGTTAAATAAAGTATTGACCAATTTTAAAAGTTCAAGGTTAAACCATGTTCAGTTTTCTAAGTTTAAATGTACTTTCATATCAGTCTTTTCAATAAGTTTATGCTCCGAAATTATACATGAATAATATATTGTAGGATTTATTTGCTATGTGGAGTTCATTTCCAATTGTTGAATCAGAGATTTGACGAGGTAACCTTCGCACCTCATGCTGAGGTAAGAAAATAATGTTTTATTTGTCGCTTTGCTTAATTTTCGTCCCGTGCGGGGCCCGGGTGGCGAATAGGCCCGTAGCAGAGCCTAGCTTGTCGTAAGAGGCGACTAAGGGTCTTGGGATTCTGACGTCGGGTCAGTGCTCAGCCCGCAGAGCGACCAAGTGTGTACCCTAGGTGGCTGAATAGGGTAGCCCTCGTCCGCGGGGGTTGTCAGGTCTATAATACGGAAACCCTGACCGCCGACCATAGTGGACCAACGTGTGTGGAGAGTGCCACGCTTCATGCACGTAAAAGACCCCTTTGTGGACCGCCCAGTAGTGCACCACATAGGCTAAATTTTCCGCCCCTACCCACCTCTCCCCTTTTTCCTGTGGTTCTTCAAAATTTACCGGTCCTTTGTTTCCCACCCCATCCCCATATTTCATTTATCATCATCATTTCATGTTCATTTTATCATCCTTTTCATGTTCATCGCCTGTAAATAACCAATATAGCGTTGCACGGGCGTAAAACACCAACTCACTCACTCACTCACGCTTAATTTTCATTTATTTGCTTTTGCTTTCATTTAGTTCAGCTTTGCTTTATTTTTGTTAAGTTCATTTGCCATTTTGCATGATTTGCAATTTACGCTTCATATATATTTTTTTGCAAGTAGTAATTCAGTTCGATTTGCGCTATTTTAGTGCAACGTTACTTTATTTATTTTCTATACATTTTTATGAATCAAGATAATCGTTTTGATTTAGTAAAGCCTTTATTTTTAATGAATGCTGAAGGTAGCGTTTAAATTGTTTTCCTTTTAATAAAGTTTTCTGATAAAGAATTTGAGACATATTTTTAGCAAGCAAACAACTATTTTTGCAAATATTAGTTACGATTATATGCTTGGACATTTTCTTAAATTGTATATTTTATTACAGGGTTTATATTGTTCCTGTTATATTTTTGCTGAAATAAATATCCAGAACCCTAGACGAGTTTTATTCTCTATAAAGGCCGTACAACCGACCTATTACATAGGGACAGAAAGGAAAAGAGGAAAAGAGTACATTTTGAACCTGAAAATATTGTATATAAAACATTTTTTATTTATCAGCAAACAATTATAATTATTCGGGTGTTTAAGTATGTATAAAATGGGTGTGTGCCATAATTTAGCACTGCTGATGGAGTTTAAATTCCGCTCAGAAAATTTAGCCTATGTGGTGCACTACTTGGCGGTCTACGAAAGGGTCTTTTACGTGCATGAAGCGTGGAACTTTCCACACACGTTGGCCAACTATAGTCAGCGGTCAGGGTTGCCGTATTATAGACTTGACAACTTCTGCGGACAGAATCCAAAGACCTTTGTCGCCTCTTACGACAAGCTAGGCTCTGCTCTGCTGCAGGCCTCTTCGCCACTCGGGTCCAGCACGGGACTTTACAGATAAGAAATTGATTCACCCTGATGTTGAATCATTAAAAAATATTTCATGATTCCTATCAATTTTCATTTTTTTGTTTTTAATTTCTACTTCTTAATTTAGTTTTTTTCATCTTTATTTTATCCTTTTAGAGTGCAGATCTAAGCGTGTAATGATTAACTAAATGCATGGTGTCCAACCCCGTACAGTGCATTCCGGAAGTAGTGCTTATTTCTTTTGGTAAACAAACTATAAAAGCTATATATGCCTAGAATTATTCCAAATTGCAGGAAATGTAAGTATTGAATACATTTTAAGTTGGTTCCTACATGAAACATACATTAAAAGTATTTTTGCTTGAAGTTAATGTAAAAGTTATTGAAATAAATTTAAAAACATGTACGCAAGGATGTTGACTAAGTCATCTTCAAAAAAGAGGAATAAAATCAAACATTTGTCAACATTACCTTTACTTGCACACGTTTCTAAGCTTATACAATGGACAAAAACACATATAAACAAAGCCAAACCTTTTCAGAAGATAATTTTTGTACAGAATGAAGAAAAAATGTTTTATCTTAAAAATTGTCACTGTACGGTTTCATTTATACTGTACGACACGTTGTGCGCTGTAGCTGTTTTACTGTAAGGCCCGTTGAAACATTCGTGCGTTGTTAATTATATGTTTGGTATTAAATTGATGAATTGGAGATGTTTTTCGGATTTAAGTACTACAATAAAACTGATATACGTCTATATTAAAATAGTTGAGAATAGAAAAAATGGTTGAGGACATTAATGAATGTATGTATCCGGTAAGTCGAGCGCATTCGCAGCTGTAAAATTATTCCCGAGCCCATATGAGCTGGGAAGGGAATATACCGTTTGATTGGTTAGTTAATTCGTTCGTCTTGCGTATATTCATACGTACAAAATGGGTTTTGTTTTGTCATTTACTTATAATAACATCAATGAGATATAATATTTGGCAAGTTGGTAAACAGCATCAGTACCAAACTTATGTGACCTTGACCTATATTTTTCGAATGAATGACTCTTGTTAAAGTTTAAGTTAAGGTCCATATCTCAGTAACTGCGAGTAATTAAGAGATGATATAAGGTTAGCGGGTAAATCTTGGATAGTTACAGTTAGTTAGTTAGTTAATGCTTTACTCCCAAGCAGCACGATTTCGGCTATATCCGGGAGATGAACATGAAAGTGGTGATACAATGAACATGAAATGATGATGAAGTGGAAGAAATGGGGACACAAGGCCAATCGGGTAGGAGAGTTTTGACTGCCACTGTAAAAAGGAGTGATGGGTAGGGACGGGAAATTTAGCCTCCTGCATGGGGATCCTACGGGTCCTACTCTTACCGAGACCTGCAGCAGGATTCTTTAACGTGCGAGGAACGTGACATTTTTCCCCAACACGGTGCACCACTATGGTTTGCGGTCAGGTTTTCCGCATTATCGCCTGACGACCCCGCATCTCTCGATGTCAGGGCTGCCCCATTCAACCACCTGGGGCACACATCCCAGTCGCTTTGTGGGCAAAGCGGCCTGACCCCGATGTCAGGTTTCTGAGCGCTCTTTAGTGGACTTTTACCGACAAACTTAGCGCTGCTGCGGGCCTATTTGCCTCCCGGGCCCCGCACGGGACTGGATAGTTACAAGTGTTCGTATTAACCTAAATTTTCTGCATGAATGCCTCTGGTTTAAGTAAGGCACATTTCTTAGCAACTGCAAGTTTATTAAGGTAAGTTTAGTTAGTTAGTTAGTTGGTTATTGCTTTACTCCCAAGCAGCACGATTTCGGCTATTTCCGGGAGATGAACATGAAAATGGTAATACAATGAACATGAAATGATGATGAAGTGGAGGAAATGGGGACACAAGGCCAATAGGGTATGAGAGTTTTGACTGCCACTAGAGTGTCGAATTAAATCAGACAACATCAAACAAACAGAAATAACAGATTTGCGGATTAAAATCGATCGCGATTGAATCGGGAATTATTTGTAAAACATCCGTAACTATATGGCTTTAATTTGGTTTTATTCGTATACCAGTATTCATTATCAAGATGACATACTTGCAACATTTATTAAAAGTTGAACCATGTATTATCCTTAAATAACCTTTAGTGCCTCGCGGCGACTTTTCGGGGCTTAAAAGCTTCTCATGTCCGTCTGTACAGATGCCGTGATGTGTTTCTCAAAAACCATACATGGCATTGCTTAAATATTTGACAGGATAGTTTGGTGTGACAATGTGTATCTCTTAAAAGCGACTTTAGACCTATCTTTCCCATTCCTGTTTTAGGATTTATGAAGGGCATTATTGTTCCATAGGCACATTCATCAATACTTAAAGTTTGTTAGTTAGTTAGTTAGTTATTGCTTTACTCCCAAGCAGCACGATTTCGGCTATATCCGGCAGCGGTCAGGGTTTCCGTATTATAGACCTGACAACCCCCGCGGACGAGGGCCACCCTATTCAGCCACCTAGGGTACACACTTGGTCGCTCTGTTGGCTGAGCACTGACCCGAGGTCAGAATCTCAAGACCCTTAGTCGACTCTTACGACAATCTAGTCACTGCTGCGGGCCTATTCGGCACCGGGTTAGTTAGTTAGTTAGTTATTGCTTTACTCCCAAGCAGCACGATTTCTGCTATATCCGGGAGATGAACATGATAGTGGTGATACAATGAACATGAAATGATGAAGTGGAGGAAATGGGGACACAAGGCCAATCGGGTAGGAGAGTTTTGACTGCCACTGGAAAAAAGAAGTTGAATTCCAAAGGTTTCTTCTACAAAAGAATAATGTTATATTTCTCTGCGATTTTAAAAGCAGAATCGCTACCCTACCAGATTTTTATGATAACGAAGGTAGTTTTTGTAATGATCATAATATTGATGTGCCTATATATTATACTGATGTATTGAAACTAGATCATCTAAATTTACAAAGAAAAAGAAACAACTCAGATGTAGTCATCAATAGCTACGGTAGAAAATTAGTTGATTTTTGTAAGATTAATTAAGAATTTGTATTGAATGAAAGAGATGGTCATGATAATATTGGTAAATCCACAACTAAACATAACACTGTTATACATTATATTGTCAGTACTTCCCATATGTAAGATAATACAAATGTTTTGAGGTAAGAGACTTTTCAAAATTATATTCAGACGTTCATTGTCCATTGTCAGTGAGCATTGTTACATTATCAATGAATTCAAATGTAATTATTTATACTGCACTCTAAAACTGGCGTTTAGATTCTAAACACAAAGCTAAACACTTTCTTGTCTCCTTTTTTTTGACGCCTCAATTTGCTAAACATGTTAAAATTCTAAACGTGTTTAGGTTTCAGGTGTTTAAATAATCATGTGTTAAGCTTTGAAGTGTTTAGATTCCCATTTGTATATTATGGCCTGTGTTTTCCATTTTGACTACAGTACTTGACAGTAACAGACATCAAGCTTTAACTTTATTTTAACTTTGACTGTCATTAATTTTCTTTTTCCAATTCCCATTGATGTTCTTTAGTTGGGGTTTTTTTTCTGGTGTAATCTCATTTTTTAATGGTCACCAGGAAAAACTCTATATTTAGTACTCTATACTGACCATGCATAGTTGGTTTATATGGTATTCCGTTGTGATTTTTTTAATTGCTGTTTGTGTATGTTTGTTGTTATTCCACATCTCAATATCGTCTATTGACTGCAAAGAAACACACTTGATAGAACTTTGTATTTCAGTAAACTAAAGTTCACAAACTTGTTTTTCTTTTAAAAATGGGTTGAAGAGTAAAATGGTCAGATTTTGCTTAACAGAATGTAGCAGAGCACCAAACATAAAAATGAATCCAACAATATTGGAAAGGAGACTGTGATAAGTAGGTACTGAGAAAACTGTTAGGAAAATATTTTCCATGCCTACAGCTGCCTGACATTCACCATTTTATAAACCGACCAAAAATGAATCAATCCACAATGCAACGACAGAGATTCAAATCAGGGCTGTTCCAGAAAATACTATGTCCCCTCCAAGGACAGCACATTTTTTAACCCCCACCAACTGTAGAATTTTTTTTATATAAATTTTAGCATATACTTTAAAGGCTTATTTTAAATCCACCACCACCACCTACAGAAATAAAATAAAAGTGCCTTCCTGGAGGGGGACATACAATTTTCTGGAACAGCCCTCAGTATCTCAAAATTACAAAAAATACAGATAAATTCAGAAATTTATTTTCATCCATGCATATTTGCAGATAAAATCAACATAGCATCAATTGAAACAGGCCCAGAACAGGTGAAAATTTTCTTTCAACCTTAATATACAATTTTCCTAAACAAATGAATGAAAAGTTCACTATTCCTCTAAATTGATGGTACATGTATATAATGTGTGAAATTTGTACACAATACAATGAACTTTTGGTGAACATTTGAAAACAATACAATAAACATTGAATGAAATAATAATTTGTTTATCCTGAATAAGAATAAAAACAAATTCAACAAGTAATAAGTGTAACAGTGAAACTGTTACTAAGTCTCCCAAACGAAGTTTCCCAATGGACTCCCATGTAATAATCTCAGACTCCCATATGGTTACAAATGCTTTCTCTTAAAATAAGTACATATGTAGTAATAAAATATATGGTTATAGGGTGGGGATCGCAATGGCTTTAAAGATGTTAAGGATTTTGTAATTTGAGGGAGGCGGGGCATGACCCCATGGGACCCCCCTATGGTACCAAATGATTCGTCTAATCATAAAGAGTAATAATATATATGGTTATAGGGTTGGGATGTCAATGATTTTCAAGATATTAAGGATTTTATAATTTCAGGGTGGCGGGGCATGACCCCCCTGGGACCCCCCTATGTTACCAAATAATTCGTCTTATCATAAGGAATAATAATTTATATGGTTATAGGGTGGGGATCTCAATAATTTTCAAGATATCAAGGATTGTGTAATTTGAGGGGGCGGGGCATAAACCCCCTGGGACCCCCCTATGTTACCAAATAATTCATCTTATCATAAGGAATAATAATATATATGGTTATAGGGTGGGGATCTCAATAATTTTCAAGATATTAAGGATTTTGTAATTTGAGGGGGCGGGGCATGACCCCATTGGACCCCCCCTATGGTACCAAGTGATTCGTCTAATCATAAGGAGTAATAATATATATGGTTATAGGGTGGGGATCTCAATGATTTTCAAGATATTAAGGATTTTGTAATTTGAGGGGGGTGGGGCATGACCCCCTGGGACCCCCCTATGGTACCAAATGATTCGTCTTATCATAAGGAATAATAATATATATGGTTATAGGGTGGGGATCTCAATAATTTTAAAGATATAAAGGATTTTGTAATTTGAGGGGGCAGGGCATGACCCCCTGGGACCCCCCTATGGTACCAAATGATTCGTCTTAACATAAGGATTAATAATATATATGGTTATAAAGCAGTTATTTGAACTATTTTCGACATATTAAAAAAATATCATTTTTGGGGTTATTTGGGGGGGGGCGTGGCACAGCCCCTGGGGGGTCCCCATACTTGAATTTCAGGGAGGACCCACATCTCATAGGGTTCTACCACTGTGCCAAATTTGAACTAAATCGGTCAAGTATAAAGTACAAAAGGGCCCCGGACTAAGTTGGCGGCGCGAGAAAGAAGAAGAAGAAAAATAATAATAAAAATAATAATAATAATAAGAAACGCAACAAAAACAATAAGTCTCCAAACTTCGTTTGGGAGACTTAAATATACCTTAAGCATGTTAAATGTGAAAAAGGAACTATGCAAGGGCACAGGTAAAACAGAATAGGCCATTTTTAAAATTATTTAAGTAAGCTACAGTTTTTTTACTACATATTACATTTTGTATATATACATGTACCAATCACCTTCATACAAAGGACACAGTGTTCGTTCTACTTAAGAAGTTCATTGTACTGCTTTTCAAATTTGGAAAATGCAGCCCCTCTGTGAAAGGCAGTGGTATCTTTAAATAATGCCACCTGCAAAAATCCTAAGAGCTGAAAGCATTTTGGATATGTCAAATTAAACACATAATAACACATCATTAGTTTTTCTAGGGCAACACAAATGTTGTCCCCAACCTCAATGTTAATCGTATCCCCTATAACATAAACATTGTTGATTTTGGTACTGCCATTCTTCAACTAGCAGTCTTTTAGTCTTTGATGACAAGTCAACATCCTTAACCTAAAAAAATAAATGAATATACACGTTTATTACTATAATTATGAATTTAAAATAAATAATTAGTTCATAAGAAATAATCATGAATAATATTTAAAATAACTTTCTGTGATACTATATCAATACCAATTTTTTGTTTGTTCTGTTTGTTTAGTAGATTAATTCTGAGTTTACAACTGCTATAAACCATAAAATACAATCATGACAATGTTACATGCCTAACATCAAGAGGCCATGAGAACTGTTTCATAAAATACTATGCCGTCCCTAGAAAGGCACTTTTACTTTAATATATATGTGAAATTTTAATCTGTGTTAAATAGGAGGTGGGGTTTAAAAATGTGCTGTCCTGGGAGGCACCCTAGCATATTCTGAAACAGTCATGACGATTGATGGATGGTGTCAAAGTGAGTCTTATGTAATGGGTTGCACCATAAAGCAGGCAACATAATTAAATGATGTAATAAGGAAAAAAACCAAATACATAACAGACGAAAACGCTCCAGTGTTTCAGAGAAGAGAATAAACATTGCCTTTTCCATTAGTTTTTTGTTGTTGTATTTTTGATTTTGTGTTTTTCTGCTATGTGGTACCTGGTATTTTTAATAGCAAATTTCTATGTGGTTTCTACATTAAAAACAATAGGTAAAAGTGAATAAAATGCTGGAATAGATATATGTAATATAAATATATTCTGCTTAGAAACTCACCAACTGCTCAGATATTAGAGGAACGGTATCTTTAGATTTCGTAGTAAACTAAATTCTTTGTTCCACCCTCTTCAGCACATCAAGTATCACGGTTTCCTCATTCATAATCTCATCATCAGAATCCTACAAAAATGTAAATTAATGTTAATTTAATGCTCCCAAAATATATAAGGGAAGGAAACTAGAGGCTCACAGGAATTACTCACCTGGTCTCTTTTCCTTAAGTTTTCACAAATTATTAAAAAAAAAACTAGCACAGATGTACAAAATTTTAGAAAAGGGAATCACTTCAGTGGTTTCAGAATTATTAAAAATCAGTATACAGTCAAACCTGCCTTAGCGGCCACCTCTATTAAGCAAACACCTGCTTTAGACAGCCACATATTTTTGTCCCTTTCTTTAATAAATCAACAAAAACAAACCTGGATTAAGCAGCCACCTGTCTTAAGTGGTCAATTTTTTCTCATCCCAAGGGTGGCCTCTTAAAACAGGTTTGACTGTAGTTTCTTTCTATGAGAAATTTAAAAAAAAGACTCTGTATGTACCGGAAATGAAACGTAGGTCGAAGTGAATAAATAAAACGAAATCATAATTTAAAAAACAATGCAGGTTTTTTTTTATAACACAGCAATAAATCCATATAAACTTGTCATGTTTTCTAATAAAATACACATATGAGACTACATTTTCCGAAGTTAACCCGCCCCATACTGTATCTTGTCCCTAAATAGACAAACAAACTAAAAACAAATCGTCTGCATATTCGGCAAGTTATACATTTTTTAGCTTTGCTTGCACTTAGGCACTGCCTACTTCACATTATTTATATCATATTGCTAGCAGAAAAAGACTCACCTTCTGCAATTCAAACAACTTGTCCAAGGTGGACAGCATCTCTGTCCACCTTTCTTTTAAAACATCTTTAGTTATTTGTGGCTTTATGATGAAGAACTCTGCCTCAATCTAGGAAAAGAAAGTGATAATTTTATTTTTTTCAATTTAAGGATATTTAGCACAAATTTTATCTTGCTTTTTTATATAAATGAATGATATATTTTGTATGTTATTTTTTATATTGCATACTGGGATAATTCTATAATTATCAAACTATATCAATATATGATCGTTACACCCCTAATTCATTAGTCTGTTATGGTGAGGGCAAACTTTTCAATCTCGATTTTTTTCTTGGACGCCTTCAGGTCATAGGAGCCGAGGGTGTACATATTACAGTATAAACTGTGTTAACTGCAAATATCATAAACAGCCTTACAAGACAACCTGGTTATTTTGGACTCGCCGACTATAGCATTCAAGACTAAAGAGCCACGAAATTGATGCTTTATGCTCTATTTAGTTTGATGGGCAGGACATTGTAACCCTCATAGAGAGAATTGTATGGATGGTTTTGTTAATATCATAACAATAACAAATTAAAGGCTACTATATATACATGTACGTCTACAGTACCTGATACAGTGATATGCTCATACACCCCCCCTTTTTAAATGTTGGCGTTGAAGTAAAAAGTACAATGGTTTCCCACTTAAAAATGGGAATAAGCGACCAATTTGCGGCCACTAAACTTCTTTTTAACCATGTAGCACACCGAGGTTGTCCGAAAGCTCGGCAGATTGGTGTGCGTTTATTTACATTTTTTTTGTGTATTATGTATGCAATGTAAACAGAAATAAACAAACCTTCTATTGCAGCCCTTACGGCAGTTGGAAAATTGTAGTTGATAAGGACGTTTAACACGTCGTTCCAACTGGAATTGTCATTGATTTCTGCACATATTTTGCTTATGGCTTCCATTGCTCAAGCACGCGCGGGAATTTAAACAAAGACGATACACACGCCACCTGTGCGATAAAGGGAAACAACCTTTGATTTTTTTTTAGAATTTCGCCGTTTGACACAACTTTTTTTTCTGACAGACAATCAAAAACAGGTCAAGAAATTATATTTCTAATTAAAGCACGGACCATTTGATTTTCGGGGGTGGGGGCTAATTCCGGCCCCATTGGCGGATCTAGAGGGCAGTTCTGGGGAATGGGCTTGTTTAGAGTATATTGCATGGGAAACGGTATATTTGCCCTTTTTTTTTATTGGGACACGGGATATTTAAAGTAAAAAAAAATGGAATATTTTGGAAAAATAGTGGGATATGGGATATTAAGCTATATTTGCCCTTTTTTTATTGGGATATGAGGTATTACTGGGATATGGGATATTGGTATATCAAAATCAGTTCAGCAGTGGGGCGTAGGAGAGAAAGTGAAGCAACTTGAGATAAGTTTTCATTTTAAATAAACTCAGTGTCCGCACACAAGTCTACACTAACAAACAAAATATTCATGTCTATAGAATTATAAACATTTTCATGTGAACACGTTTAAATTCTAAACGTGTTTAACCGTAAACACGTTTAAACCCTGAGGTGTTTAGAATTTAAACACATTCCTAAACGTGTTTAGGTTTAAACGCGTAATAAAAGTGTTTAATTTCTAAACGTCATTTTTAGAGTGTGTGTCTGAACAAAGGGAGTTAGAAAATGGATCAAAGACAGAAATGACTAGATTTTGTTAAACAGGCCTATTCGCCACCCGAGCCCCGCACGGGACATTACCGGATTGGACATTTGAAATTAGCAATATAGCAGACAGGAACCGTTTACAACTTCCGGAACACTTGAGTTAACTCTTTTTCACGACTTTAGTTCGCGTTGTCGATTTCCGTTCGGTTGATTTTGTGTTTTTCTTGCTGTTTTTGTTCGTTTTTACCGGTTTGGTCGTTGCCCTTTCGGACGTTTGACACTTGGATCCTATTGGTGCCCCTTTGTTTCTTTAAAGACAGCCAAGTTTCCGATCAAGAAAATGGGAGAAAAACTTGGTTGTTCCTCTAAAACAATTTCTAGGCGACTGAAAGCAGAGAGAATGACTTCCAAGTACTCTAAATGTAACGAGGAAGACCTTGACAACACATTGGAGGATTTAAAGTCTGCATATCCTAATTCAGGATTTCACGTGTTTGTGTAATTATTCATTATTTAACTTTGACTGTCAAATTTTCTAAGATATAGGTGGTAGCATAAATAATGAACACCAATATACGTCTATTGATTGATGGATGAATGCTCTCCATTGCCGAGTAAATAAAGACATTTTTACTCAAAGTCTTGTCTAGAAGATAATGTTTTACAAATTATCAGACACGTAATACCTACAGAAGATCGGTTCAAAACAATCTTCTTGATACAATACACAACAAATTTATATGTCAACATGTACATTTAGTTATCTTCAAGTTCAGATGATACAGGGGTACCTTGAAGCTCGCGGGATGACATTACAGAAAAAAAGAGTCAGAGATTCTCTACGCAGGGTAAACCCAGATGGTAGTGCAGAGCGGTGGAGGCAATCAATCCATAGACATCAGTACAGTGTGCCAACTCCAAACTATCTGTGGCATTTGGATGGTCACAGGAAACTTATATAAGGTATGGGTTACATGATATATACTATATATAGACCGTGCAATTGCAATACTTAATGTTTTGGGAAAGAAATAATTTATAATATTTACCAATTTCTGACAGGCAGGTCTGTCTGTCTGGGAAAAAAATCTTTCTGTTTGATCATTTTTTTTTTTTGTTGATATTATCAAGGCCCCGCCTTGAAAATGTAGCACCATATAGCTTTTCCTTTGGCTGTCTTTCTGTTTGCCCACGCTCCCGTGCGGGGCCCGGGTGGCGAATAGGCCCGCAGCAGAGCCTAGCTTGTCGTAAGAGGCGACTAAGGGTCTTGGGATTCTGACGTCGGGTCAGTGCTCAGCCCACAGAGCGACCAAGTGTGTACCCTAGGTGGCTGAATAGGGTGGCCCTCGTCCGCGGGGGTTGTCAGGTCTATAATACGGAAACCCTGACCGCCGACCATAGTGGGCCAACGTGTGTGGAGAGTGCCACGCTTCATGCACGTAAAAGACCCCTTTGTGGACCGCCCAGTAGTGCACCACATAGGCTAAATTTTCCGCCCCTACCCACTTCTCCCCTTTTCCTGTGGTTCTTCAAAATTTACCGGTCCTTTGTTTCCCATCCCACCCCCATATTTCATTTATCATCATCGTTTCATGTTCATTTTATCACCCTTTTCATGTTCATCGCCTGTAAATAACCTATATAGCGTTGCACGGGCGTAAAACACCAACTCACTCACTCACTCACTGTTTGCCCACATCTTTAAGTGAACACTAAAACTCCAAAACTATATGGAATAAAGATCTGAAATTTTACATGGTTGTTCAGTGCCATTATTAAAATTAACATAATTTTTAATAATAATCCATCAAATAATATTTGAAAAACTGAAGAATTTTTATGAACAGGGCCCTTGCCAACATGGTCATTTTTACTACCTACAAATAGAAGTAATATTGAGTTATTTTTAAACTACACCAAGCAACACAGACAAATATACTTTATATTGAATTTACCGTCAGAGAATGTAAAAAATAAACCCAGTTGAAACAAGATTTTATTTTATATTTGTCATTTCAGATGGGGATTCAGTACAAATGGCTGTGTTGATGGAATCAGCCGGATGATTACATTTGTTAATGCTCCACCTGAACAACCGCATCAACAGACCTTTCATATTTTGTTAATGCCTGCAATGGTTATGAATGTCAATCTAAAGCGCGATCTGACCATTGAGGGGAGAACACCAAGGTCGCCTTGTTTTTTTTTATTTAGTATGATGTAATATTAATATTGTACAGCTCTTAAATTCTACACAGAAACATTATTCAAATTGCACCGCAATGCAATGATAATCGAATACGTTGAACTAAAAAAAATAAATAGAAAGAAATTTATTGTCAGAACAAATCAAATCAAAATCAAATCAAATCAATTTATTGGTCATAAATCTAAAATACAAGGACTATTACCAGTTACAATACACTGACAAACAATAAAACATAAATGTACACATATGCCTGTGGAGATGTGGCAGTATAAAGCCTTTGACTAAAATAAGTTCTAAAAGTTTAAAAAAGTATATTTATATGTGATCAAATATTCAGAACATGAAGTAAAATAACAATATTTATAATCATAAATTAATATTCTTAAGGTCCAAATTGAGATTATACATATTATAAACCCCAGATATACATAATTGACACAGATCTTAATCTGTTACAGAGAAAATGAATTTAAATTTATCAAGGGGTTGCATATTAGTAAAAGATGGAACAACTTCAGTAAGAGATTTATAAAATTCCTCTTGGTTTTTCTAGTCGCTTACATTGGACGATGAAATGAAACTCATTTTCTATTCCAGTCTTACATAACGGACAGATTCTTTGGTTTAATGATAAATTTATATAACGCACCCGTGCGGGTTCCGGGTGGCGAATATGCCCGCAGCAGCGCTAAGCTTGTCGGTAAAAGTCCACTAAAGAGCGCTCAGAAACCTGACATCGGGTCAGGCCGCTTTGCCCACAAAGCGACTGGGATGTGTGCCCCAGGTGGTTGAAGGTGGCAGCCCTGACATCCAGAGATGCGGGGTCGTCATGCTATAATGCGGAAAACCGGACCGCAAACCATAGTGGTGTACCGTGTTGGGAAAAATGTCACGTTCCTTGCACGTTAAAGAACCCTGCTGCAGGTCTCGGTAAGAGTAGGACCCGTAGGATCCCCATGCAGGAGGCTAAATTTATCGTCCCTACCCATTACTCCTTTTTCCAGTGGCTCTCAAAACACTCCTACCCGATTGGCCTTGTGTCCCCATTTCCTCCACTTCATCATCATTTCATGTTCATTGTATCACCACTTTCATGTTCATCTCCCGGATATAGCCGAAATCGTGCTGCTTGGGAGTAAATCAATAACTAACTAACTAATTATATAACGTCCCCTTTCAATTTGGAGGTAACTGTTCGAAATTCTTGATCTTGTGAATACTTTCAGAACATCAAATGGGATCATTCAGGCATGTGTGAAGAGTTATTTCCTTTGAAATTAATGTCAATTTGTGCAGATTTTTTCTTTATATGATATCATTGTGACATTTGAAGGAGATAAATATGGTAAGATAAAAAATCGCCCAGTTAATTCAGATCTATTATTGTTCAAAAGTTCATATCAATCAGACAACCTATATAAAGAAATATAAATTACAACAAAGTTCCAAACTATAATCTTTTAGCTATGCCTGACGCGCGTTTCGTCTATTCATGATTCATCAGAGGCGCTCTACCAAAAATTGAAAATGCCAAACGCAATACGATTATGAAGAGCATAGAAAATTATACCAAAAATGTCGAAAGAGGGAACAAATTATACTAAGACCAACCAAAGTCTGGGGCAGGAAGAATCTTAGGGTTTTGACGATTTTAAAATTTATACGGATAATTTACAGCTTTCACAAATGTTGATGCCCGAGCGGGCTAACCTCGTGGAATTATAACTCCACCAGCAGCGCTAACCATCACGGATGTTAGAAATATAAATTACAACAAAGTTCCAGTTAAAAAAAAAATTGCTATGCCTGGCGCGCGTTTCGTCTATTCAAGAATCATCAGAGGCGCTCTACAAAAAGTTGAAAATGCCAAAAACTATATGATTATGAAGAGCATAGAAAAATTATACCAAAACTGTCGAAAGAGGGACCAAATTATTCTAAGACTTACCCAAGTCTGGGGTAGGAAGAACCTTGGGGTTTTGACAATTTTAAAATGTATACGGATAATTTATAGCTTTGATGTGTTAGTCAACACAAACGTGTTGATGACGGAACGGGCTTACCTCGGGGAATTTAAACTCCACCAGCAGCGCTAACCATCACGGATGTTAGAAATATAAATTACAACAAAGTTCCAGACTAAAAAAATTTTGCTACGCCTGACGCGCATTTCGTCTTTTCAAGACTCATAAGAGTGAGTGCCCTTAGAAATATTTATGCCTTTCATGTTGTTATTGTGAAAAAAGAAAGGAGATAATAATCATAGTAAGAACAACAGTTGCTCTGACAGCTAATTATTAAGATCTATCATTGTGCAAAATTTCAATTCATCCAGGTGAGGGATTTTATTTTTGTTTGCTTTTTTATTATATTGTTTAGGTCAGACAAAGAGCACGTTTTATCACCGGACGGTCTGTGCGTTTTCAGTGGATTGAAATGATGTGGAGGAATATGCATAGCCAAGTAAGTAGATAGTATAAAAACAAGAGGCTCCCAGGAACCTCAATCGCTCACCTGACTTATGTGCTTGAGGTATAGGATATTAGGCAAATTCTAATTGATTGAAAGGGTCATAATTTTGATAATCAGACACTATCGTTGAACTGAATGTAGCAAAGATTGTGCAGAGTAAAAACCTTTATTTTCTTTAAATATTCTTAGAGGAATAATCCTTTAATGAACAGGGTTTCATTACAATACCCGGATTGCGAGTTCCAAAATAGCCGCCATTTTACCTCGATTTTACTGGAAAGCTTGTACCTACTCTGTGATAAATAAAACAGGGAAACCTTGTCCTTTCTATCCTATCGCTTGGAAATGCTTGTTTTTATATTTCTTTAACCATTACAAATTGATGAACAAAACTTTTTATTCAATTTTCTTTCAAATTTTCCTAAAATAAATCGGTAAACATGTTGCTTCCATTGCTCCCAATGTTCTGACGTCAGATCTTACCTCTGTTGACCTTTGACATATGGACATTCTAATATCCGGAATGTTCCGGAATGGATTAACTCGCGATTGGTCTATGTTGACCATATTACATATCTTGTAGATCATGATATGCATTTCTTAAATATCGCATATAGATTTTAAGATGTTGAGCTTAAAACATTTTTGAACCATTCAAAAAGCTGAATGTGTGCCGAACAATGAGGTCGTGGAATATCCAGTGTTAGATCAGATCATGGAAAAGCTTTAAAAAACTGATGCAATGATGCTGCAACTTGACGAAGCGGGTTTAACCTCTCCCTCAGGTGATTAAGAAAACACCAATGAATTGTCAGGGTTTTACCCGGACCTTATTGACGATTTTCCTGAGACAGGAGTCTGACCTCGCGTCGAAATTAGTGGAACCCTCAAATCTATGAGCGTGCTAAAACAACAAGATTTGGTCGACAGGTGAACAAACTTTGCCATTTGATAAACTATATCGCAAGTATAGATATCGACGACATCATGCAAAGGGCAAATGAACCAAAGCATACACGTCGTCATTGCGACATCACAAATACCAAAACGCGGGTATAAACGGTAAATTTGGATATGCTATCTATCGACATTTCATGGAGTCACCTCCTTGAAATAGTATATACATGTTTTACGAATCTCCAAAGACACTTGAATCAGGCCCATAATAATTAAGTTCGTGCAGTTGGTTGTAAACGTGTTATCATGAGAAAGGAGTATTTGACTATACACATTTAGCTCACAAGGAACAATTTTCTGATGCTCGAGCTTCGTCCAAATCCAATGCCATTTATGATTATCCAAGGGAAACATCAAGGGTAGTTTTTGGGTTGGACAACCCGACAGTGAAGATGACACCCATCCTTATGAAGAAGATTATGACTCGGGATCCTACGCCAATGCAATTCGTGAGTTAGTTAGTTATAGCTTTCCTCCCAAGCAGCACGATTTCGGCTATATCCGGGAGATGAACATGAAAGTGGTGATACAATGAGCATGAAATGATGATGAAGTGGAGAAAATGGGGACACAATGCCAATCGGGTAGGAGAGGTTTGACTGCCACTGGAAAAAGGAGTGATAAGTAGGGACGGGTATTTTAGCTTCCTGCATGGGGATCCTAAGGGTGCTACACTTACCGAAACCTGCAGCAGGGTTCCTTAACGTGCGAGGAACGTGACATTTTAACCAATACGGTGCACCACTATGGTTTGCGGTCAAGGTTTTCTCATTATCGCCTGACGACCCCGGATCTCTCGATGTCAGGGCTGCCCCATTCAACCACCTGGGGCACCAACCCAGTCGCTCTATTGGCAAAGCGGCCTGACCCGATGTCAGTTTCTGAGCGTTCTTTAGTGGACTCTTACCGACAAGCTTAGCGCTGCTGCGGGCCTATTCGCCACTTGAAACCCGCACGGGTTCAAGGCCAATCGGGTAGGAGAGTTTTGACTGCCACTTGAAAAAGGAGTGATGGGTAGGGACGGGAAATTTAGCCTCCTGCATGGGGATCCTAAGGGTCCTACTCTTACCGAAACCTGCAGCAGGTTTCTTTAACGTGCGAGGAACGTGACAGTTTTCCCAACACGGTGCACCACTATGGTAAGCGGTAAGGTTTTCCGCATTGATGCCTGACGACCCTGCATCTCTCGATGTCAGGGCTGCCCCATTCAACCACCTGGGGCACACATTCCAGTCGCTTTGTGGGCAAAGCGGCCTGACCCGATGTCCGGTTTCTGAGCGCTCTTTAGTGGACATTTACCGACAAGCTTAGCGCGGCTGCGGGCCTATTCGCCTATGATTATCCAAGGGGAAACATCAAGGGTAGTTTTGGGGTTGACCGTGAAGAGGACACCAATCACTCGGAATCGGATGGTGCTCGCAGTCGAAATGACCAGGACTGTCGTTACAAAGTGGAAATAAATACAGTAAAGGGATGTACTACTGATGGAGACTATGAAAGGGGTAATTCTGGTCCGGGTTATATTTCTGATGTATCGCGCTTCATGCACGTAAAAGATCATTTTGTGGACCGCCAAGTAGTGCACCACATAGGCTAAATTTTCCGCCCCTACCTACCTCTCCCCATTTCCTGTTGTTCTTCACAATTTATCGTTCCTTTTGTTTCCCAACCCAATATTTCATTTATCATCATTTCATTTTCATTTTATCATCGTTTTCATGTTCATCGCCTGTTAATATCCTATATAGCGCTGAACGGGCGTAAACCACTAACTCACTCACTCTAAACGAAAACAGAGGGGGCACTCATAATCAATCGCATCCTTCCTTATTCGGTAAGTAGCATAACTGTTAAGTTTCATGACATTTGGTCGACCTGAACAAATGTTGTGGAAAAATATAAAAGTCGCTTTTTGACCCCTTTTTTCTAAACGATAAAATAGAGGGGACACCCAAAACACAGAACATCCCTTCCTTTTGTGGTAATTAAGATAAGTGTAAAGTTCCAAAGCATTTTGTCTACCGGAACAAAAGTTATTGTGGAAACAAAAATAAAGTTGCTTTTTGGGCCCCTAATTTGTAAACAAAATCATAAAAGATCTCAAAAGGGGAGGTGCACATTTTCAATATATTTTTAAACACTCTGTAAAATTTCAGAATGGTTAAGTGTATGGTTTTTGAGACTTAGATTACACAAGACAGCACACCTTAGCGCGACGGACGGAGTGACCCGACTGCTGGACCTGCTTTCGCTTCGGCGACGCAGGTATTAACATAATAATGTTTTATTCATTAAAGCATGCCTGCTTCTGGACATAATCTGTATTTTGTTTTGCACTTACAGCGTCAAGTATTAAACAATTTGTTCATGATTTTAGGGCATCAAAAGTTATCAACCATTGATAAATACAGCTAGCATGAGAGATTCTGAATATCTGAAAGTGATGACAATATTTGCAATGTATAACCTTGAAGATCAGGAAAGTTCTAAGGAAATAGTTAATAGAGTCATTTTACGAGAATCGAGAAAACTTAACAAAAAAACTATCTAAGTGTAAATACTTGATTTAAAGACACTTTTCTAAGTTTGTACATAAATCTATAGAGGAAAAGGAATACAATCTATTTGAACCAATCATTTCGGTAGCTTATTTATAAAATAAATCTTCTGCAAATTGATCAAAATGATTGAGTTGAACATCAAGGGAATTAATTCAATTATTTTAATGGCGTGGTTTGCTGATATGTAAGAAATTCCTTAGATATCAAGAATTAAGTTGTTCGACGAGTATGTTAGTGATTGATTACCTCATTATGCATATTATGTTGTGTTTAGTGTTACTATCGGACCCTAAGATTGCAATGGAAGATTGGTTTGGTACACCTTAAAACCAGGTTTAACCCACAATTCCTTTTGAAATGCCTGTAACAAGTCTGGATCACTGTCATCTTCGATTTTTTTGGTATGTTTCCTTGTTTAGATTTTTTCCTTTGGACATAAGAGATTGATCCTAGCTTCAAGTTTATTTTTACCTTTTTATTAAGAGATGCATTGAGTGTGCATATTTATTTATATAATTGATTTTTTTTCAATTATCGTCTAAAATTCTTAACATTGATGCCTTTTATACCAAATAAATAAGATGCATAATTCCAATCTGAGTTTTCGATTTCAACAATACACATTTTTCTGGATATAATCATCATATTGAAACTTCATAACAATTGGATGGCCCTCTAGAACTATTTTTTTGTGTGTGTAAAACTATTTGCTTTAACAAACTTTTAAATAATGACGTTTTTTGCCCCTTCGACCCCTAATTTCTCAAAAATGGTAAGAGATATTGGAAATCTGATTGAAAAACACATTAACCATTAAATCTGATTTAACTCACTATTCCTTTTGAAATACTTGTACAAAATCAGGATCATTTCGATCGTTAATTTCCATGCACAGGCGTTTGGGTCCAGATTTTATTGTATTATAAATAAGGTGTATATTAAAATTTTCATCTCGTCTACTATTTCCACAAGGCAAGAGTGTTTGAAAGTTCTAAAAATAGAACAAAATTTACTCGGGGAAAACCCCTATATTTTCTCATAGAATCAAACGTTTAGATGAAAAATTGGTGATTCTCTAAATCCTTTCAGTTTAATCTCACAATTGGGAACACATTTATCGTGAAGCAATTCGCAATGACTTTGAATCTAATCTTTTTTCCACTGAAGCGGGCCAAACAAACCACCACGGACGGAAGAAGTTTAAAATTTGAAAGGGAGACAATATTCTTCTACCTTTTCAAATTTTATCATTGAAATGAAATAACCACGTATTTATTATCCTTGAACGTCTTTTTAAAAATTTATGAAACACCCATCGAGTCGTAGTTTGTATGTACGTTTTATTATACTACCAACTCGTCAGTATAATATTTCAAATAAAATTGAGTCCACATTTTCCGCCAAATGACTTGTTCGAACTTGCCCAGATTTTACCTTACTGTAGTGTCACTCGGAAGTCCTTTTATTTGGCGGAATATTGTTTCCCTTGAAAATCTTTGGCCACTTCCGTCCGTGGTGATATTTTGTTTCGCTTCGTAGGAAAAAAGACCCGATGTGAGACATGCTTTACTTTTGCTTCCTAAAGAGAGTTAAAGCTGAAAGGAGTTATAGAATGTTCTAGTTGTTTATGGTAAAAAATATTTCTACCAGAAAAAAGGGAGTTTCCGTCAGTACTATTTTTAGAACTTTCAAACATTCTAGTATATAGACGAGATGAAAATTTTTATATACACCTTTTTTATAATACAATAAAACCTGGACCCAAACGCCTGTGTTTCCATGGTATGTCTTTGCCTTTCGTCTTGGATAAATGAGATTGATCATTTCAGTTTACTAGTTTTGAATTTGGGATTCTCAGAAGTTTTTCGCTACATATGAAATAATTCAGCAACAAATACATCTTTATTAGTTCTAACGTTCTTGATTTCCTCTACAATGTTTTGATGTATAATGTAATAGAAGTTATTTAAGGCCGTTGAGTGCAATGGACTGAATGTATGACCAAATCCTATATCCCGATCCCAACTTCGTTGGACTCGTGAGCAGCCAACTAAATATAACAAAGCAGAACTTAAAACTAGATAAAAGATCTCGTTAAACATTTGTAATTATTTTTAAAATTTTCAAATATGATGACCGTCGAATTTGTAAAAATTCTGGTTTTTGTACACAATGTATATTTAAACGAGTGTATGTTAGAGGGAAAAGGACCAAGAACCAGAGCTTGAATCACTGTCGGACTGGGTAAGGACTATCCGATCTCTTGTACGAAGCCGAATAGACAAACTTCGCAAATGTGTGAACCCCCGGCCTTCTTCTGTATTTAGAGATCGTGAAGCTCTCAATTGTCTCTCTTCCTTACATGACAGGTATGTTGTCACGCCAGCAGACAAGGCTTCCAATAATATAGTTTTTGTATGTAAAGCACATTATTACAATTGTCTAATAAAAGAACTAGGCATTGATGGTAATACTTCCGCTAGTGCTACATACACACGGACTACATTTAACAAAGATGAAATCATAGCCAACCATAGCTCTTTTATGTCCTCTTTCAATATTCCAATGAAAGAGGAACATAAAGAGTTACCATATTTGTACTGGATACCTAAACTTCACAAAAATCCGTACAAAGAAAGGTATATAGCTGGATCTTCATCATGTTCAACTACAGAGCTGTCCGTTCATTTAACTAAAATCTTGTCTGCTGTCAAAGAAGGTCAACAAGCATACTGCGATACTATTTATAATCGTAGTGGAATTAACCATATGTGGATTTTGAAAAACTCAAAAGATTTGTTAGATCATTTTAAATCTAGATCTTTTTCTGAGGTTCACTCTTTGAAAACGTTCGATTTTTCAACTTTATACACTACCTTGCCACACGATAAACTAAAATGTCGCCTGAAAAAACTTCTCGAAAAAGCCTTTGCAAACTCAAGGAATTTTGTTGTTTTGGGTTATAATTCTACATTCTTTTCCAAAACATCTTTCAAAGATAAAATTTGTTACACACTGGAACAAGTTTGCAGTATGCTTGATTTCCTCATTGACAACATATTTGTCACCTTCGGAGGAGAGATTTTTCAACAACAAATCGGCATTCCAATGGGCACAAACTGTGCTCCTCTCCTCGCCGATTTGTTTTTATACTCTTACGAGACTGAATTTCTTCAGGGACTCGTAAAGGACAAGAAGATGAAAGAGGCACGGTCATTTAATCTTACATTCAGATATATTGATGATGTCCTTTTTGTCAATAACACTTCATTTGGTAGTTGGATTCCTTCAATATATCCTCCAGAATTGGAGATTAAAGAGACCACCGAATCTAATTGCTTCACGTCTTTCTTGGATTTGCACCTCGAATTTGACCCAGGTGGTCATCTCAGTACAAAAATTTACGATAAACGAGACGATTTTAATTTTCAAATTATTAATTTTCCTAATCTACAGAGCAATATACCTACTTCTCCTGCATACGGTGTTTATATTTCTCAACTTATTCGATATGCCAGAGCTTGCACACATTTCACAGATTTTTTGATCAGACACCGGTTTCTTCATGACCGACTCTTGAAGCAGGGCTATAAGAAAATACGTCTCATACGATCACTAAAAAAATTCTTTCTTCGTTATCAGCCACTAGTAGAAAAGTTCAAAATTGAGTTAAAAGATATGATAGTTAATTGTTTTAATTAGTGTTTGACTGGTCTGCTGTACTGAGATGATCACCTCAATATCCCTATTGTGTCTCACAACTATGTTGTGTTCTATGGTCATTACCGGATCCTAAGATCGCAATGGAAGAGGGAGGTTTGGCGCCATAAAACCTGGTTTAACCCACCATTTCGTTTGAAATGCCTGTACCAAGTCAGGACCATTGCGATCCACCAGTTCTCCGGTATGACTGATTCGTTTTTGTCATTTTCTCTGGACTATGAGATTGATCATTCAAGTTCGGTAGTTTTGTTATTACCTTTATTTAGCATGATAAAAGATATTAGTGCTTATATCCTATTATAACAGTGTCACCGATGCCACATGTTTTTTTTTAAACATGAATAATTTTATATTCAATGACATTGGCACAAATCAACTTCTAACATAATACATTAATTAAAGGTAATAACAAAACTACCGAACTTGAATGATCAATCTCATAGTCCAGAGAAAATGACAAAAACGAATCAGTCATACCGGAGAACTGGTGGATCGCAATGGTCCTGACTTGGTACAGGCATTTCAAACGAAATGGTGGGTTAAACCAGGTTTTATGGCGCCAAACCTCCCTCTTCCATTGCGATCTAAGGATCCGGTAATGACCATAGAACACAACATAGTTGTGAGACACAATAGGGATATTGAGGTGATCATCTCAGTACAGCACACCAGTCAAACACTAATTAAAACATTTAACTATCATATCTTTTAACTCAATTTTGAACTTTTCTACTAGTGGCTGATAACGAAGAAAGAATTTTTTTAGTGACCGTATGAGACGTATTTTCTTATAGCCCTGCTTCAAAAGTCGGTCACGAAGAAACCGGTGTCTGATCAAAAAATCTGTGAAATGTGTGCAAGCTCTGGCATATCGAATAAGTTGAGAAATATAAACACCGTATGCAGGAGAAGTAGGTATGTTGCTCTGTAGATTAGGAAAATTAATAATTTGAAAATTAAAATCGTCTCGTTTATCGTAAATTTTTGTACTGAGATGACCACCTGGGTCAAATTCGAGGTGCAAATCCAAGAAAGACGTGAAGCAATTAGATTCGGTGGTCTCTTTAATCTCCAATTCCGGAGGATATATTGAAGGAATCCAACTACCAAATGAAGTGTTATTGATAGAAAGGACATCGTCAATATATCTGAATGTAAGATTAAATGACCTTGCCTCTTTCATCTTCTTGTTCTTTACGAGTCTCTGAAGAAATTCAGTCTCGTAAGAGTATAAAAACAAATCGGCGAGGAGAGGAGCACAGTTTGTGCCCATTGGAATGCCGATTTGTTGTTGAAAAATCTCTCCTCCGAAGGTGACAAATATGTTGTCAATGAGGAAATCAAGCATACTGCAAACTTGTTCCAGTGTGTAACAAATTTTATCTTTGAAAGATGTTTTGGAAAAGAATGTAGAATTATAACCCAAAACAACAAAATTCCTTGAATTTGAAAAGGCTTTTTCGAGAAGTTTTTTCAGGCGACATTTTAGTTTTTCGTGTGGCAAGGTAGTGTATAAAGTTGAAAAATGGAACGTTTTTAAAGAGTGAACCTCAGAAAATGATCTAGATTTAAAATGATCCAACAAATCTTTTGAGTTTTTCAAAATCCACATATGGTTAATTCCACTACGATTATAAATAGTGTCGCAGTATGCTTGTTGACCTTCTTTGACAGCAGACAAGATTTTAGTTAAATGAACGGAAAGCTGTGTAGTTGAACATGATGAAGATCCAGCTATATACCTTTCTTTGTACGGATTTTTGTGAAGTTTAGGTATCCAGTACAAATATGGTAACTCTTTATGTTCCTCTTTCATTGGAATATTGAAAGAGGACATAAAAGAGCTATGGTTGGCTATGATTTCATCATTGTTAAATGTAGTCCGTGTGTATGTAGCACTAGCGGAAGTATTACCATCAATGCCTAGTTCTTTTATTAGACAATTGTAATAATGTGCTTTACATACAAAAACTATATTATTGGAAGCCTTGTCTGCTGGCGTGACAACATACTTGTCATGTAAGGAAGAGAGACAATTGAGAGCTTCACGATCTCTAAATACAGAAGAAGGCCGGGGGTTCACACATTTGCGAAGTTTGTCTATTCGGCTTCGTACAAGAGATCGGATAGTCCTTACCCAGTCTGACAGTGATTCAAGCCCTGGTTCTTGGTCCTTTTCCCTCTTTATCCAGGCTCTAGCATAGTCCTCCACAGCGTCCATGATGATCTTAAAGTTATGATTCCAATTTATACGTTGTGGTTCCCTGAATTTGGGTCCATGGGAAATCACATTACGTAATAAATCATTTTCAATTATCTTAAGATCACCCGTGATGACATGACCAGATGGACCATAGACAAAGGGAGAAGCATAGCAATCACATGTCAGAGGGGACTTTAGATATTCTTCAATGTTTAGGTCCTGCAATGCCTTTTTGTGGTTGAAAATTTTACTACTTGCGGTAG
The DNA here is from genome assembly GCA_963971305.1 of Arcuatula senhousia. Taxonomy (NCBI): domain Eukaryota; kingdom Metazoa; phylum Mollusca; class Bivalvia; order Mytilida; family Mytilidae; genus Arcuatula; species Arcuatula senhousia. Next base: position 38,141,427 of record OZ020308.1, read on the forward strand.
GAAACAATTGGTGTTGACTGATTTTTGAAATATTGAGGAATTTGAGATGTAACTTCCTTACGATTTAAAATATTGCTAATGTTTATAGCATCTATCCCTTTGTTCTTAAATGGAATATGGAGAAATTTCCTATCCTCAGTAGTAAGAGGCTCACTTCTTACAGGCTTAAAAAGATGGAAAAGAGCAACGTCACAAATAATGCTAGTGAGCCTGTAAGAAGGAGTAAATGGATCAGTACCTGCTTTTTCTAACCCAAGATCACGTAGGTCTTTAAGTTTCGTGACTCGTAGTGAATAGAGAATGGTACGAACATGATGGACTCCCAATGGTTGTTGTAGACTTGTAACCAGATCATCAAACGTGTCTGAAAGAGATCTGTTGTCAGTTTGACTGGCACCAGATCTTGGTTTGTATCGTTTGTGACCATGACTACGTTTGTGTCTACCATTAGGGTCAAACAGTTTCATAACATTCACCTCACTACATTGAGGGCTAGAAAGATTTCCTACTCCTTTGATGTTATCATTACATCCATAAGGCATTGCAGTACCTAAAGTTTTTATCCAGTGAAGCTCTCGTTTTTTACGGTGAGGTGTACTAAGATTTGGACTATTGGTGTCGTGGTAAATCTTTTCGATAAACCGGACTTTCATGTTCAAACATTGGTCATGGTTAGGTTGATTAAAGTGGTTATACAAAACCCGATAATCAGAATTTTTGGTGTCATACCTATGACCATTCATGCGAGAACGCAATGAATTTTTGGTTTCACCGACATACAACAGTCCACATAAAGTACACTCAATTCCGTAAATGACATTTCCGGTAGAACAGTCCAGAGGGTCGTGAGCAAGGGTTTGGTAAACTTTACCGTTTAAGTTACTGGTAAATTCAGGAGAAATAATTAGCATATCACAGGTCTTGCAAGTTGATTTTTTGCCGGTTTTATATCTGCATGTCGAAATAGTAGGAATAGGGGATGATTTTAGAACGTCATTGAGTTTAATAGAACATGGTTTGATAATTTGAAATGAATCTGATGTTTTGAAATAATAGTTACCCTCTGGCTGAACAAAAGTCAAATTGGTGGTATCCTTAAGGATATTCTGTGACTTACAAATGACACAGAATAAAGTTACAAACAGCCTAAATAAAAGTAACAACAGCTGTGAATATTTTAACAAAAGTTACAATAATGTACAAGGAGAAAAAAAGGTCTGTGTCTACTGAATATTCTAGAGCATCTGCTATTCCATGACCTGCGAATTAATTTGTAATGATCTTTCTGTTTTGTTTTTAATAGTAATGAAGTTTGACAATCCGATTTAGAACCTAGCGGTTTCATCTGAGTGAATAAAGGTAATAACAAAACTACCGAATCTGAATGATCAATCTCATAGTCCAGAGAAAATGACAAAAACGAATCAGTCATACCGGAGAATTGGTGGATCGCAATGTTCCTGACTTGGTACTGGCATTTCAAACAAAATGGTGGGTTAAACCAGGTTTTATGGCGCCAAACCTCCCTCTTCCATTGCGATCTTAGGATCCGGTAATGACCATAGAACACAACATAGTTGTGAGACACAATAGGGATATTGTGTTATATGAAAGGAATTGGAAAGTACAATCTCCCTCTTTCCACCATAAATAAGATGAATTGGTTAAAAGTTTCCACTTCAGTGTTAAACATGAGGCTCCCATGAGCCTGAATAGCTCATATGGCTTCAATGACTTAATGTAACAATATTTATCATTGCCAACAGCCCGTCATGACATGAAACCATCGGTAAGCTCTATATAGCTGAGCATTTATGCAAGCACATATGCGGCAAGATCTTAATAGTACACAACCTCACACGTACAATCTACTAATCTAGTATGTTTGACATATAAGTGGCCGTAACTCCTATAATGGTCATGAGACAATTTTGTATTTAAGTTCAATTAGATGAACATTTTGACAAGCAAAACCTTTTCCCTATCTTTTATCGTTCACAATCTACAACGCCAAAACCCCTATTTTGGGGGTTTCAGGGGCCGTAACTCCTATAAGGGGTCATCTGATAATTTCAACCTTATGTCAATTTTGTAAAGCTAAATTGGCTGAACATTTATTTAAGCAAAACCTTTTCCCTTTATCCTATCGTTGACATACTATAAACTTGTAACCATCATTTTTGGCGTTTAAGAAGTCGTAACCCCTATAAGGGGTCATCTGACAATTTCAACCTTATGGACAATTCTTATAGATCTCAATTAGCTGAACATTTAAGTAAGCAAATCTATCATTCACAATCTATTACTCTAAAACCATTATTTTTGGCGTTCAAAGGGTGATTAGGGGTAATCTGACAATTTTGCTGACCTCAATTAGCAGACTATTTAAGTAAGCACTTTTTCCCTATCTCCTATCGTTCACACACCAGAACCCAAATAAGGGGTCATCTGACAATTTCAACCTAATTGACAATTTTGTAAATCTCAATTAGTTAAATGTTTAAGCAAGCCAAACCTAATGCTGCACATCAGAGGTGTGCACAACATTTAGGAATTTTCGAAATGGCCACCGTTTCCGAGTAAACAGCGAAAGTTCATTATATAGGACATTGCTATATCTTGGTAACCTAGGTGGTCAGGACCTTGAAACTCAGTAGGATTATAGAGCTTGATGAGTACTACAAAAATATCCAAAAAAAATTTGAAGCGATATTTACGGTTTTTCCGCAAAATGCGAATATGTGAAATTTCAAAATCCAAGATGGCCGCGAAAATTTAAAAGTGCTTGGATTTTGATAAAAATTAATATTCTGGTAGATTTTGATGATGCAAGTAATGCTCCACATCAGATGTGTCCATAAGGACTTCGAAATTTTTTAAATGGCCGGTTTTTTTTTAATAAATAGCAAAAGTTCATTATATAGGACATTTTCATATCTAAGTAACACAAGTGATGAGCACCTTGAAACTTCGTGGTATTATAGAGCTTGATAAGTACTACAAAAATATTTTAAAAGTTCTAATGAGAAATTTACAATTTTTCCGTCAAATGCAAAAACGTGAAATTTCTAAACCCAAGATGGGCGCCAAAATTTATCCAAGATGGTATGTTTAAACACATCATTGACAATACCATGAACATTATACATATATATTCTATATTTTTACATCATTTGCACATTCTATAAAATTGAAGAAAGGCAGTATTTTTGCTGCTTTAAGGTACATCTTGGTCGTTTGGGGAACATCTCTGACGGCTGCCGTAGCAATCAGTACTCGTAGAAAATGATTTTATAATATTAGAAAATGATTTTATAATATTAGAAAATGATTTTTTAATATTGGAAAATGATTTTTTAATATTGGAAAATGATTTTTTAATATTACAAAATATGATATTTTTAAATATTAAAAAATCATTTTTTTTTAAAACCCGTGCGGGTTCCGGGTGTCGAATAGGCCCACAGCAGCGCTAAGCTTGTCGGTACAAGTCCACGAAAGAGCGCTCAGAAACCTGACATCGGGTCCGGCCGCTTTGCCCACAAAGCGACTGGGATGTGTGGCCCAGGTGGTTGAATTGGACAGCCCTGACATCGAGAGATGCGGGGTCGTCAGGCGATAAGTCGGGAAACCTGACCGCAAACCATAGTGGTGCACCGTGTTGGGAAAAATGTCACGTTCCTCGCACGTTAAAGAACCCTGCTGCAGGTCTCGATAATAGTAGGACCCGTAGGATCCCCATGCAGGAGGCTAAATTTCCCGTCCCCACCCATCACTTCTTTTTTCAGTGGCAGTCAAAACTCTCCTACCCGATTGGCCTTGTGTCCCCATTTCCTCCACTTCATCATCATTTCATGTTCATTGTATCACCATTTTCATGTTCATCTCCCGGATATAGCCGAAATCGTGCTGCTTGGGAGTAAAGCAATAACTAACTAACTAATCTTATATTAAAAATAAATTTCTAATATTATAAATTCATTTTCTAATATTAAAAAATCATTTTTTTAATATTAGAAAATGAATTTCTAATGTTTAGAAAGAAAAGAACGATTTCTTAATATTAGAAAATGAATTTTTCTAATGTTAAGAAAGAAAAGAACGATTTCTTAATATTAGAAAATTAATTTCTAATATTAAAAATTGAATTTTAAATATTAGAAAATGCATTTTTAATATTAAAAAAATGATGTTTTTTAATATTAGAAAACTATTATTTAATATTAGAAAATGATTTTTTAATATTAAAAAATAGCTATTTTGTCCACTTTGACTTGCCAAATACGTTGGCATTAAATCGATAGTTGAACAAAGATCAAAGAAACAGGCGTTAATTGGATTGTGACAACAAATGTTTATACAGAGATAAATTGGTGCGTCGATATATTTTCATAATACAAGAAAAAATATGGCGTTTAAGTAAAAAATGTTCCTGATATTTGTCTTTTATCATCTATTTTGGTAATTTCAACCCTCTTAAAGCCTTCTACAGCCAAGGTCCACACACAGAACAATTTGTTACCCGGCCTGGTCCTAATTTATTATCAATTCGGGTGGTATGTTATATTCACTATAATATTAAAAACTAAATAACTTTGGTTTTTCATTGATTTTCCGTTAAGTTGACCGCATTGGAATAAAAATTGAAACAAGAGGCTCCCAGGAGCCTGAATCGCTCACCTGGTCTTAATGTCAACCCTTTGAAGACTTTTGTATAGCTAAATAAGCTGAATGTTTAAGCAATAAAAAGCTTTTCTCTAACTGCAATAGTTTTCATTCCAAAGCAAAAAACACTATTTTTCACCTTTAAAGGGCCATAACCCCTTAAAGGTGTCATCTGACAACTTCGACCCTAAAAAGACTTTTGTAGAGCTAATTAAGCTGAACATCTAAGCAAGCAACATCTTTTCTCTATCTGCAAAAGTTTTCTTTCTTTAGCCAAAAACACTATTTTTTGTCTTTAAGGGGCCGTAACCACTATAAGGGGTCATCTAGCAACTTTAACCCTATGGAAACTTTTGTAGAGCTAAATGAGCTGAACATTTAAGCAAGCAACAACTTTTCTCTATCTGCAATAGTTTTCATTCCATAGGCCAAAAACACAATTTTTTGCCTTTAAGGGGCTGTAACCCCTATAAGGGGTCATCTGACAACTTCAACCATATGGAGACTTGTGTAGAGCTAAATGAGCTGAACATTTAAGCAAGCAACAGCTTTTCTCTATCTGCAATAGTTTTCATTCTATAGGCCAAAAACACTATTTTTGCCTTTAAGGGGCCGTAACCCCTGTAAGGGATCATCTGACAACTTCGACCATATGGAGACTTGTGTAGAGCTAAATGAGCTGAACATTTAAGCAAGCAACAACTTTTCTCTATCTGCAATAGTTTTCATTCCATAGGCGAAAAACACAATTTTTTGCCTTTAAGGGGCTGTAACCCCTAAAAGGGGTCATCTGACAACTTCAACCATATGGAGACTTGTGTAGAGCTAAATGAGCTGAACATTTAAGCAAGCAACAGCTTTTCTCTATCTGCAATAGTTTTCATTCTATAGGCCAAAAACTCTATTTGATGCCTTTAAGGGGACATCTGACAACTTTGACCCTATGGAGACTTTTGTAGAGCTAAATGAGCGTTGATATGGTATAGGCCGTTTATATATAATTTAATAGCCTATATTCCGTGAAAATGTTCACACATAAAATATACACAAAGCCGGCTCACGCGTTTCACGCAGGGAAAAAAGACATCGAAATTCTAGACGGAATACCAAAAAACTGAATTTTGATATTGATATGGATTGATCACTGAATTGAACTAAGGAAAGATAATGAAACGTATAATTTTTTTCGCTTAAAATACAAATTCCGAGAATATTTTCAAATTGAAACTGGACTTGAAATTGCTAGGCCCTGTATGCCCTAGTAAAAATTAGCAAGCTGTCATGAGAGTTCGTTTTTATTATTTCGTCTTCTTATTTGCTGAAAAAGACACGTATAAACTATAGATAAAGGTTTTATTGTATCGCATATGTATACAAGATATATTGACTAGCATTATGTACATGATATATCGTTTAATGGGTGTTTTCTATCACGCCCGCGTTAGTTCTTAAAATAGGGAATGGAAAAAGCACCTGCTAAAAATATACCATATCTTGACCATTTATTAAAAAAAGTGTGAAGGGTGAGTGAGTGAGTTGGTGTTTTACGCCCGTGCAACGCTATATAGGTTATTTACAGGCGATGAACATGAAAAGGGTGATAAAATGAACATGAAACGATGATGATAAATGAAAAATGGGGGTGGGATTGGAAACAAAGGACCGGTAAATTTTGAAGAACCACAGGAAAAGGGGAGAAGTGGGTAGGGGCGGAAAATTTAACCTATGTGGTGCACTACTGGGCGGTCCACAAAGGGGTCTTTTACGTGCATGAAGCGTGGCACTCTCCACACACGTTGGCCCACTATGGTCGGCGGTCAGGGTTTCCGTATTATAGACCTGACAACCCCCGCGGACGAGGGCCACCCTATTCAGCCACCTAGGGTACACACTTGGTCGCTCTGTGGGCTGAGCACTGACCCGACGTCAGAATCCCAAGACCCTTAGTCGCCTCTTACGACAAGCTAGGCTCTGCTGCGGGCCTATTCGCCACCCGGGCCCCGCACGGGACAAGTGTGAAGGGCCGTTGAACCGCGGGGGGGGGGGGAGGGAGGGTGCTGGCTATATAATGAATGGTAGGAGTGTGCCGCAATAAAGGGTCTATTTTTCAGGCATCAAATTGTAGAACAGGGTTAAAAATTCAGCCCTGCTGTAACCAACAGGGTTACGAATATGTAAAAATCAACAAGTTTCATCAGTTAAATAAAATAGACTTGAAATTTTAACTTAAAATGCTTCTAAAATGAAAGTTCCTGATCTATTTAAGCTCAAAAAGTTCTTCCCATTGTGAACTTCCTATAAACATATACCAAAGCATTTTGACGTGGAAATAACAGGGTATGTTATAAAATGTCCGCTGGTATAACAGGGTATGTTTTTCGCAAATTTCTTGATGCTAACAGGGTCTGGTTCAGACGGCAGGGCAACGCCACAGGTATACCATAAATCATAGGCAGTAGCCCCCCCCCCCCCCCCCCCGGGCGTTGAACGTTGAACATCGTTTTTATTTTAAAAGTCTGTACTGCATACAGGTTGCTCTAGACTGTGAAAATAAATGGCGAGGAATTAATGGCTTTTTAAAAACGTTTTTATATACACAATGATGAGATTTTGTTTAACCTTAGCTTACTAAGATCCAGGAATGTGACCGAGCCAAACCACAGGGAAATATTGATTATAGGACAGCAAGTCCATGTGGCCAGACGGTAACGAACATTCCTCTAATAAGAGAGACCAATCTAAAAGAATTTAAATTCAAAAAAGTATGACGTACAAAAGATGCAAAAATCCAAAAGTCTAATTCTTCATTTTCCTATTGAAGAATGATAATTTAGTAATTTACATTACCTCTACGTGCTAATCGCGCGTGATTACGCCATTTTTATGCTCCACCTTCGAAAGAAGAGGGCAATGTTCGTCCGCGCCGAAGGCTTCACCAGAATCAGAAAAGACGAATGATTAAATCTGACGGTCCTAATCTATCTGTCCGTCACGTTCATGTAATAGAGGTACCTGAATCCACTGGGTAAAATACGACTGTCAACGTTAACGCATGAAAATCTAGAGACAGTCCATTGTTTTACAATGCATGATATTCAACCACGAAAATGATAATTTGACAGGAGAGGTTAGAAGATATAGCAGTTTGTAATTAGACTGTTGTCGGCCATTTTCTCAAATTGTCAATAGAACATAACGTGACGGGTGTGCTATATAGCAAGCATGAACTGCTTACTCTCCAAAAGCACTAAAGTTTACGTTGCTGGTTGCGGTTTATTGTTTGGAATTTATTATGTGTTTTTGATGTTGTTCATCCTCGGAAACCCAGGGGTTCCTCATTCGCATACTCATTCATCACCCCTGGGTCCATTCGTATCAATTCCATCGTTTTAGACAGCTTTACAAATTTTCCTATCAAGCATTCTGATTGGACACATATTTGTGCGTCCTTTTTCCCTGATCTTGAACTTTACTAAGTTGTAATAAAAAACAATATAAATCGTCCCTTAACGACATTGTTAAGCGACCAATCAGAAGGCTCGACTCAGAACTGTGTAAAACGAAGGAATTGATACGTATGGACCCAGGGGTGATGAATGAGTATGCGAATGAAGAACCCCTGGGTTTCCGAGGATGGATGTTGTTGTGTGTTTTGTTTTTTAATTGATCTTTATGATGTTTACCAAGTTTGTCCGCCTTTTTTAATTTGCGATATTCCATAGCGTCTTCAGTACACATTTGCTTTTTTCTTTGTCAAAAGTATCCATCCATTTTTTTTTTGACTGCCTTCAGATTTCCAGCGTTAAAGATAGTCGGTCATACCCCGTGTGCATCAGTAACTCAAAAATATTATGCCGGGAATACAAACGCATTGATAATGTGTGCCTTCTTTTCAGGTGGTGTACATGCATGTGTATAGAAATGAAGAAAAAAATCGTATCGGCATGTAACACATCAATTTGTCTTGGCCAAAATTGGCATGTATTTGCAAGGCTAAATAGATTGCAGTTTGTAACTAAAACGTTTGTGATTGTAAATAAAAAGGCAAGACAGTGCTTTGAATTAAAAAAAAGGCAGGATGGTATTTTTGGACGAAAAAAAATGTAGCTTTAAAAATATAAAAAAACTGCACGCTAGGGCTAAAAAATCCAGGCTCGATTTTTTCCCGTAAATATTAAGGTAGGACGAAGAAAATACCCATAGCCCCCCTCCCCCAATAGAAATCAAATGGTTGCTCCCTAATTATTGAAGCAAATCCTTATACTTACCAAATCCATAAAATGCCTTATACTCCGGCATTTAGAAAGTTTTGACGTCGACGTCTAGTATAACGTCGCTTGTTTTTCGCTTTTTGGACTGGAACTGAAGACTTCGAGAGTTTATAGTGAAAAAACCAAGTCGGTGACCCCCAAATATTTTTACATCAAAAGAAAGGAAATTAAAATCGGATTTATATGTGTTTTTTCCAAAAAAATTGTTGGATACGTTTTTTCTGATGAATAATTAAAGTGAAAACCGTACGCTTTTTAGGTCCTTTTTTAACGTTATTTCAATATAAATAAAATATTGAACATCCAATTTTCAATGTCCCATATCTTCTAAGATATATCGGTGACCTATATATTTTTTTCGGTATTTTGGTAGGAATTGACAAAATAAATCTACATACCAAATTTTTAAAAATTTGTTGGACTAAATCATTTACGTACCTATCACCTTAATTAGTGCAAATTTGGCAAAAATAAGGAAAAAGAACAATAACTCCCACATCAGCAGTCAGATCTTTTTTGAAATTTCAGGACAGGTAAATCTTAACATGCTGATCACTTTTGATTCTTACACAATTTTGATATCTGAAACCATTTTTGAGTTATTAGCGAAAAAATGCAATTTATCCCTCAATAATGTTCTATTTTTAGCCATGGTGGCCATGTTTTTTTACGAATAAAAAATCTGACAATAGAGTTGTAGCAGATAAGCTATTAAACAATGGAAAATGGTAAATTTTGACGCTTTAAGGGCCATAACTCCTAAAAGAAATGGTTCTACAGCTTTGACCTAATTACATAAAATGTAGATCTTGACGTGCTTAATCATATGCAATTTGAATTTTTAAAATATCTTGTATAGTTTTCAAGATATAGGGCTAAATAAGTGCAAAATTTTCAAAAAATCCAGAAATAGGGCAATAACTCCCATGTGGATTGTTGGATCTTCTTGAAAATATCAGAGCAGGTAGATCTTGAGATGCTGATCACTTTTGTCTCACAACAGAATTTTGATATCTGTACCTATTTTTGAGTAATTAGCAAAAAACTGCAATTTACCCCTATGTTCTATTTTTAGCCATGGCGGCCATATTTTTTGACGAATCAAAAATCCGAACAACAGAATTGTAGCAATTATGCCATTAAGCAACTGTGCCAAGTTTGGTTGAAGTTGGATGTATGGTGTCAGACAAGTTCATCTTTGAAATTCAGGGAAAAAGAAATGAAAAATGGTAAATTTTGACGCTTCAAGGGCCATAACTCCTAAAAGAAATGGTTCTACAGCTTTGATCTAATTACATAAAATGTAGATCTTGACGTGCTTAATCATATGCAATTTGAATTATTAAAATATCTTGTACAGTTTTCAAGATATAGGGCTAAGTAAGTGCAAAATTTTGAAAAAATTCAGAAAAAGGGCAATAACTCCTACATCGGTTGTTGGATCTTTATGAATATTTGTAGCCAGGTAGATCTTGAGGTGCTAATCACTTTTACCCGTGCCAGAATTTTGATATCTGTGACCGTTTTTGAGTAATTAGCAAAAAACTATATTTGACCCCCCTGTTCTATTTTTAGTAACAGCGGCCATGTTTTTTGACATATCAAAAATCCCAACGCAAACTTTTTGCACAATACCCTAAGGAACAACCATATCAAGTTTGGCTGCAATTGGCCAAGCAGTTTCAGAGAAGAAGATGTTTGAAAAAAGCTAACGGACGACGGACGACGGACGACAGACGACGGACGACGGACGCAAAGTGATGGCAATAGCTCACATGACCCTTCGGGTCAGGTGAGCTAAAAATGCTATTTTTCACCTTTAAGGGGCCGTAACTCCCATAAGGGGTCATCTGACAACTTCGACTCAATGGAAACTTTTGTAGAGCTTTTGATGCTGAAGCAGTAGCGTGGCATCAGATTTCATCTTTCTCTTATACTTTTTGATTTACAAGCCAAAAACAGTAGTCTGACCCCCTGGTCTATTTTTAGCAACGGCGGCCATGTTTTTCGACGAATCAAAAATCCCCACATCAGTTCTGTGGGGGATACCCTAAAGTACCACCAGTCCAAATTTGGTTTGAATCTGTGCAGCCGTTTCAGAGGAGAAGAAGTTTGAAGAAAAGTTAACGACGACGACGGGCGACGACGACGGACGCCAAGTGATGGCAATAGCTCACATGGCCTTTGGCCAGGTGAGCTAAAAAATGAAACCTAACGAAATGTGTGTTAGTACAAATAATAATGATACTTAACTATTATAGTTTTCAGATACAAAGTGGCTACACTTAGCAAGCAGTAGTTTTTAGCTCACCTGGACCGAATGTCCATGTGAGCTATTGCCATCACTTGGCGTCCGTCGTCGTCTGTCGTCGTCTGTTAACATTTTACAAAAATCTTCTCTGAAACTACTGAACAGAATTTAATGAAACTTGGTGTGAGTGGTCCTTAGGGTGTCCTGCACCAAACTTGTGTTTCGATATTTGATCCGTCCAAAAACATGGCCACTGTTACTAAAAATAGACCAGGGGGGGGTCAGACTACGTTTTTGGCTTGTAAATCAAAAAGTATAAGAGATAGATGAAATCTGATGCCAACCTACTGCTTCAGCATCAAAATTTCTACAAAAGTGTCCATTTGGTCGAAGTTGTCAGATGATCCCTTATTGGGGTTACAGCCCTTTAAAGGTGAAAAATAGCGTTTTTTCATGTTTTTGGCTTATATATGAAAACTATTGCAGATAGAGAAAAGCTGTTGCTTGCTTAAATGTTCAGCTCATTTAGCTCTACAAAAGTCTTCATAAGGTCGAAGTTTTCAGATGACCCCCTATAGGGGTTACGGCCCCTTAAAGGGGAAAAATAGTGTTTTTGGCCTATAGAATGAAAACTATTGCAGATAGAGAAAAGCTGTTGCTTGCTTAAATGTTCAGCTCATTTAGCTCTACAAAAGTCTCCATAGGGTCGAAGTTGTCAGATGACCCCTTATAGGGGTTACAGCCCCTTAAAGGCGAAAAATAGTGTTTTTAACCTCTAGAATGAAAACTATTGCAGATAGAGAAAAGCTGTTGCTTGCTTAAATGTTCAGCTCGTTCGATTTTTCAACTTTATACACTACCTTGCCACACGAAAAACTAAAATGTCGCTTGAAAAAACTTCTCGAAAAAGCCTTTTCAAACTCAAGGAATTTTATTGTTTTGGGTTATAATTCTACCTTCTTTTCCAAAACATCTTTCAAAGATAAAATTTGTTACACACTGGAACAAGTTTTTGCAGTATGCTTGATTTCCTCATTGACAACATATTTGTCACCTTCGGAGGAGAGATTTTTCAACAACAAATCGGCATTCCAATGGGCACAAACTGTGCTCCTCTTCTCGCCGATTTGTTTTTATACTCTTACGAGACTGATTTTCTTCGGGGACTCGTAAAGAACAAGAAGATGAAAGAGGCAAGGTCGTTAAATCTTACATTCAGATATATTGATGATGTCCTTTCTGTCAATAACACTTCATTTGGTAGATGGATTCCTTCAATATATCCTCCGGAATTGGAGATTAAAGAGACCACCGAATCAAATTGCTTCATGTCTTTCTTGGATTTGCACCTCGAATTTGACCCAGGTGGTCATCTCAGTAAAAAAATTTACGATAAACGAGACGATTTTAATTTTCAAATTATTAATTTTCCTAATCTACAGAGCAATATACCTACTTCTCCTGCATACGGTGTTTATATTTCACAACTTATTCGATATGCCAGAGCTTGCACACATTTCACAGATTTTTTGATCAGACACCGATTTCTTCGTGACCGACTTTTGGAGCAGGGCTATAAGAAAATACGTCTCATACGATCACTAAAAAAATTCTTTCTTCGTTATCAGCCACTAGTAGAAAAGTTTAAAATTGAGTTAAAAGATAGGTAGTTAATTGTTTTAATTAGTGTTTGACTGGTCTTTTGTACTGAGATGATCACCTCAATATCCCTATTGTGTCTCACAACTATGTTGTGTTCTATGGTCATTACCGGATCCTAAGATCACAATGGAAGAGGGAGGTTTGGCGCCATAAAACCTGGTTTAACCCACCATTTCGTTTGAAATGCCTGTACCAAGTCAGGACCATTGCGATCCACCAATTCTCCGACATCATGCCAAAGGCATGTGAATCAAAGCATACACGTCGTAATTGCATATACATGTTTTAAAAATCTCCAAAGACACTTGAATCAGGCCCATAATTATTTAGTTCGTGTAGTCCGATGTCCTTCTTTTGGTTGTAAACATGTTTTCATGAGGGAGTATATGACTAGACATATTAGGTCAGCTCATAAGGAACAATTTCCTAATGCTCAAGCTACGTCCAAAGCCAATGCCTTTCATGATTATCCAAGGGAAAACATCAAGGGTAGTTTTTGGGCAGACCACCCCGACAGTGAACACCCATCCTTCTGAAGAAGATAATGACTCGGAATCGGATGGTGCTCGGTTGGTGTTTTACGCCCGTGCAACGCTATATAGGTTATTTACAGGCGATGAACATGAAAAGGATGATAAAATGACGTGAAATGATGATGATAAATGAAATATGGGATGGGGTGGGACACAAAGGACCGGTTAATTTTGAGTGAGTGAGTGAGTTGGTGTTTTACGCCCGTGCAACGCTATATAGGTTATTTACAGGCGATGAACATGAAAAGGATGATACAATGAACATGAAATGATGATGATATATGAAATATATGATGGGGTGGGAAACACAGGGACGGTAAATTTTGAAGAACCACAGGAAAAGGGGAGAGGTGGTTAATTTAATTTTGAAGAACCACAGGAAAAGGGGAGAGGTGGATAGAGGCGGAAAATTTAGCCTATGTGGTGCACTACTTGGCGGTCCACAAAGGGGTCTTTTACGTGCATAAAGCGTGGCACTCTCCACACACTTTGGCCCACTATGGTCAGCGGTCAGGGTTTCCGTATTATAGACCTGACAACCCCCGCGGACGAGGGCTACCCTATTCAGCCACCTACGGTACACACTTGGTCGCTCTGTGGACTGAGCACGGACCCGACGTCAGAATCCCAAGACCCTTAGTCGCCTCTTACGACAAGCTAGGCTCTGCTGCGGGCCTATTCGCCACCCGGGCCCCGCACGGGACGCTCGCAGTCGAAGTGACCAGGACTGTCGAAACATTGCGTACGAATCAAGCTCTGGAAAGGAATATAGTGAAGAGGGATTTACTTCTGATTGAGACTGTGAAAGGTGAGTGAGTGAGTGAGTGAGTTGGTGTTTTACGCCCGTGCAACGCTATATAGGTTATCTACAGGCGATGAACATGAAAAGGATGATAAAATGAACATGAAATGATGATGATAAATGAAATATGGAGGTGGGGTGGGAAACAAAGGACCGGTAAATTTTGAACAACCACAGGAAAAAGGGAGAGGTGGGTAGGGGCAGAAAATTTAGCCTATGTGGTGCACTACTGGGCGGTCCACAAAGGGGTCTTTTACGTGCATGAAGCGTGGCACTCTCCACACACGTTGGCCCACTATGGTCGACTGTGAAAGGAGTAATTCTGGTACGGGTTATATTTCTGATGTGTCGCACTTCATGCACTTGAAAGACCCCTTTGTAGACCGCCAAGTAGTGCACCACTAAGGCTAAATTTTCCGCCCCCATTTCCTGTCGATCTTCAAAATTAACCGTTCCTTTTGTTTCCCATCCCCATATTTCATTTATCATCATCACTTTATTTTATCATCGTTTTCATGTTCATCGCATGGAAATAACCTCTCTTTCATTAAAGCATGTCTGCTTCTGTACATGATCTGTATTTTGGTTTGCACTTACAGCGTCAAGTATTAAACAATTTGTTCATGATTTTTAGGACATCAAAAGTTATCAGCCATTGATAAATATTGCTAGCATGAGTGATTCTGAATATCTGAAAGTGATGACAGTATTTGAAATGTATAAGGAAGTAGACCTGGAATATGGGGAAAGTTCTAAGGAAATAGTTTGATAGATACATAGTTTTGTTGTGAATTTGCTATCTTTTTAATAAGGTTGATATCCATTGCAGGTACAATAATATGCTTTGAACAAATGTTCAGTCTAGCTCTCAGTGATTTTGTGGGGCCCAGGTGGCGAAAAGGCCCGCAGCAGAGCCTAGCTTAGCAACCTGCCAGGGATTAATATTTAGTAGGGGCCATGTGTCTAATTCCCCACCAAATTATTAAGATGGGCTGGCTTATTTCAACTTACCATATCTACTTTTTCTATTCTGAAGGAAATTATTTAGTGCTTTTGAAAAGCACATGAAAAATTTAAAAAACTGTCAGAATAGAAAAAAGTAAATATGGAAAGTTGAAATAAGCTTTAAACGACAGATAATTCAGTCTAGGCCAATGGCCCTTTGATTTCAGAATAAATTCATGATATTACAGAGAAAATAAAAAGAAAAGGTGCACATGGTCCATGGTCCATATGAAAAATGGGCCATCGATCCATCCAGCTTAATTGTTATTCAGAATACCCCTGAACCCCATTGTAGACATCCTCGGAAACCCAGGGGTTCTTCATTCGCATACTCATTCATGCATTGTAGACCACTCTGCAATAATTAGATACAAGTTGGTTTTAATTATATGTAGCAAATACTGATTGTCGTGTCTTGTCTAACCCAGTCATCCTCGGAAACCCAGGGGTTCTTCATTCGCATACTCATTCATCACCCCTGGGTCCATACGTATCAATTCCTTCGTTTTACACAGTTCTGAGTCGAGCCTTCTGATTGGTCGCTTAACAATGTCGTTAAGGGACGATTTATATTGTTTTTTATTACAACTTAGTAAAGTTCAAGATCAGGGAAAAAGGACGCACAAATATGTGTCCAATCAGAATGCTTGATAGGAAAATTTGTAAAGCTGTCTAAAACGATGGAATTGATACGAATGGACCCAGGGGTGATGAATGAGTATGCGAATGAGGAACCCCTGGGTTTCCGAGGATGAATGAGTATGCGAATGAAGAACCCCTGGGTTTCCGAGGATGAACCCAGTTGGCAACTAGCAATTTTATTTTAGGTCAAACTATTAATTAATTCATGTCAAGTAACTGGATTTATATAAGATGCATACCAAAGACTGCTTGTAGTTTGATCTAGGTGTAATTTCCTGTTAATTATGCAATAAACATTGAGTTTAAGAGATGAATATGTATAATAATCAGAATAGTTAAAAATTGACAGGGTAATCCTACAGGTGTACATGTATATAGATGCTGACCAGTTATGATTAAGATTCAATTAGAATTTTTTTTTACTGCAGGTAAAATCTTGTTCTTTCTAACTTTTCAAGACCAAATGTCCAGTTTAATGTCTTGATTTTGTCTTCAAGTTTTGTCCCCTATAAAAAAAATTTGGGTTGGTCCTGTAAGATGTGAAATTGGATTAAAAAATTTTGTCCAATTATTTGAGGAAAGAGAAACATTTATATGTTTAACTCAATCGTAGCATGTCAGAGATGTGTGTCTGTTGCAAAAAATCGATATAACACTTTTAATTTTTACACATGTGTAATAACGATATACAAATTGTACATGTAAGCTGAGCTACTGGTGCACAAGGGAATGTCCTGATTGATATTTTGTATAGGCAATGACACATATTTTATGTGAAACATTTTATCTGCCGTAGCCCTCCTTTCTTGTTCTTGAATATACAGGATTGATCATCCCAGTTCGGTAATTTTGTTGTTACCTTTATTTGCCACCTTGTGATGAACAACTGACCCAAGTCAAAGCTACTATGTACTTGTAGTAGCTTCTAGCTCCATTAGCAAGGAAAAGGTAAAAAATCATGATGTGAAATTTTCTTCACATAAATTACGTGTACATGGTACAAACGAAAAATGGTAAAATATTTTCCACATGTTATGGGAACTTATTTCAAGTCATACTTCATGACTTTAAAATGATAAACATGATAAATATAAATGTTTGATAAACATGATAAATATAAATGTTTATTGATTCAAAATCTTGAGCGAATTAATCATTTATTTCAAATTGAATATTCCTTCTTGCACATATAAATTAAATTGACAAAAATCTCGCACTAAGCTCAGTATAAAGAAGAAAATCAAACAAATAAAGGATTAACTATAGCCAGTCTATTATTTAGTGTGATTTACATAGGAAATTTAAACCCAAACACAATTTAAAGTTTTTCTGTAACACACAGGATGCACATCTCAAATTTAGAGAATAAAATAATGAACTAAAGCCAAATTATATTAAATTAACACGAATGTACATGTAGATTCCCGAAAAAAATGTGTTATATATATTCCCATTTTCCTAACTATCCAAAATGTAGTTTTTCATGCCGACCTTAGACCTTTCTAGCCATCTTTTAAAGCACTAGTACTGTTAAACATTAAATTTACTTCCCATAATAACTCAAAGCAGTAAATTAAATTTAAAAATTACGTACTGATCCTATTTTTTGTGTGTGCGAGACCAGAAAGGTGCATCATTTTATTTATTAATTTTTAGGGGGTCCTCATCCCTAGCACAGGTTGACCCAACTATATATGGTAACTAGAATTGCCATTGCAAGCAATAGCAGATGTCGACCATTGCCTTATCTTAAACGACATATTTGACACTGTCGGCAGCCATTTAAATGAATTTTTATTTTTGACTCCATATTCCCACTCGCCATCCTTCAAACACCTAAAATATCAAGTTTCGTTAAAATCTGAGAATTTTCAATAATTACGGAAGTGGCGGCCATTTTGAATTTTTTGGAATTTTTGAACTCGCCATCATTACTCCTAAATATAAAGTTTCGTTAAAATCTGAGAATGTTCACTTTTAACGGAAAATGGCGGCCATTTTGAATTTTTCGACATTTCTGACCTCGCGTATCAACTCGTCAACCTTCATATTCCTTAAATATAAAGTTTCTTTAAAATTGGAGAATGTTCCATTTTCACGGGAAATGGCGGCCATTTTGAATTTTTTGAAATTTTTGAATCGGTCATCCTTCAAAACTCTAAAAAATAAAATTTCATTAAAATTTTGAAAAAAAAAAAATTTTTTGGAAGTGGCGGCCATTTTGAATTTTTTGAACTTTTTGAACTCGCCATCCTATGAAACACCTAAATATAAATTTTCGTGGAAATCGGAAAATTTTTCATTTTTACAGGAAGTGGCGGCCATTTTGAATTTTTCGACATTTCTTACTCCGCTTATGAACTCGCCATACTTCATATACCTTAAATATAAAGTTTCGTTAAAATCGGAGAATGTACAATTTTTACGGGAAATGGCGGCCATTTTGAATTTTTCGACATTTTTTTCGTCACGCCTCAACACGCCATACTGTAATATGGCTTTAAATAAATTTTTGTTCAAATCAGAAAACGCGACTTTTTTTACGTAAAATGGCGGCCATCTTGAAAATGGCAGCCATCTTGGTTCCGAAAAGTTCTACTGCAACAGATATCATGATCACGTATCATCATACCAAGTTTGGAACCGCAATATAAAACGGTTCTTTAGTTATGACGCGGACAAAAATTGGCGACAATAAGAATAAGAATAATAAGAATAATGAAAAAAAATAAACGCGACAATAACAATATGTCTACCGAATAACTGCGTTTCGGTCGACATAATTATGATTTTTGGCCAGATTTCACTGAGTGAAAAATTCGTATTACATAATGGCGAGCAGCGGCGGTAGGACGTGGAAGAACTTTTCGGAACAGATTTCTCAGCAACTATTGCATGTAATCACAGCCTTTGATATTTGTATACAATATTAGGGTGGGGTCCCATAACATGGGATCGGATTTCAGGTCTGTTGCTCACCTGCTTCCTGTTTCATGAAATCCGTCCATTTTTGACTGACAGATTTTTAAAAAATCGCTTTCAATTATTAAAATAGAATTTTTGGACAGATTTCAACATCTTAACACAGCCTCTTGTTATTGATACAAGTATACATGTATATGCAGCATAATGTTGAATTCGATTTAAGGGCTGCTGCTCATCTACTCCCTGTTAACCGACTTCATTAATTATTGACATTAATGTTAATTAGTAGAAAATTTTCTTAACAGCATGAACAGTTTTCTCAGCAGCAATTAATCGCATGCACCAGCTTTTTGATATGTTTGTATGCAGCATCAGCCTGAGGTCCCATACGGGGAGATTGGATTTCAGGTCTAGTGTCCATCTACTTCCTGTAAAAAGAAATCTGGCCATTTCTGTCTTGGACTGGTCAATTTCTCAGACTGTGCTTAAAAGCAAGGATGTCTTTATAAAATAAATGAATCCGCAGGTAGGGGAACAGAAAACACTTTATTTTATAGGGCAAAATTGTAAGTTAACTTAATATGGCCTGACTGCTGATGTGGGAGTTATTGTTCTTTTTCCTAGTTTTTGCCAAATTTGCACTTATTAAGCCCAATATCTTGAAAACTAACCAAGATATTTCATAAATTTAAATCGCATATGGTTAATCACAATAATATCTACAAATATATGTATCTGTGTAGTTCAGGTGAGCGATTCAGGCTCTTGGGAGCCTCTTGTTTGTTTTACTTTTTAAAAGAGAAATGTAACAAAAACCTTCAAAAATCACTTGAAGAAAAACAATTTCACTATTTTTACACAGACAAAGATGTCGAAAAATCAAAGACACGAGTGATAAATTGTAGGTCTTCCGTTGTACTTTGTAATAAATAATTAACAGAAACAAATTATCTCTTTTTCTGTCATTAACCATTACACAACCACCTGTTAATTACCATCCCCGTGAAGTAAGTAATACCTGTCTGATGGGTATTTATAGTCGCGACTAGGGGAAAGCCCCTCTGCGTCGACTTATACCTCTACAGGTATAGACTCGCTATGTGCCATGGGTCGTCCAGCCCATGACACACCACCGCCAGTGTTAGCTGCTCCAGAGTATCCTTTGTTATCGCTGGAGCAGGGCCCGTCTTCCACCACGGGGAGGTACTGGTCGGAATTCTGGAAGACAGTAATACCTGGGAGTGTCACAAGTTTAAATACGTTGCCCCCGACTGTGAATTACAACTTCATATAGATAAAAATAATATTATCTTCTATATAATGAACGCTTAAGAAATCCTTTAAAGATAATAAAAAATACATTTGAGCATTTTTAAGGAATGCATAGGGAATGGATAAAAAATGAAGAAAAAGTTGTTGTCTGTTTTAAAATGTATATTTACTAGTTATTAAACAAATATTCTGAATAAATGCACAGTTATAACTAAGATTCCGACCGTTACATACTAGCCCGGGCATTCTAGGTAATAATGTAACATGTAAGAAACGTTTGACTATAAAACTAATGAAATTATTATTGACAAATATAGATATATATAAACATTTTTTCATGGACAAAAGAACACTGTATAAGTCACCCTCTAAAGATGTTGCTTCAAAATGGTCTTCACACACAAACTTGTATACTTGACATTGCTGATAGTGGATGGCAAATCTAAAGACTGGACCCATTTAAGATGCAAGTCTGTCTTTTTCCTTAGGTCATGAAAACGGAATAACACTTAACCGTTACTACGCTGAGTAGAACAACCAAACCATCCCCATGATCATGCAGACGATAGAGTTGACCATTGCGTGTCGTTATCGTTTTGGTACTTTGTGGTTATTGGATATTAGGTGATGGTCACGTGACAATAGGGCCTACTAGCCGTACAAAATGGCCGCACCCATCGTTCTAATTTATCGATACAAAACGCTCTCATACTCGCTTATTAGTGAAGATTGAAGAGTTTTACATGTATATTTATGTCTAGTAAAATGTGATGAAAAACATATGTAAAAATTATTTTTTTGCGAATTTTCCCTTTAAAGAAAGAAGTCTGAATTACATTAAATATGTAACCCTTTCGTTTTTTTCTAATTTTACAGTAAAAATTATGTAGTCAATGAACATTATTTGAACCGGTTACATGTATTTGAATCATACATGTATGCTATATAAAAAAATCAGTTTATTGATCATTGTTGCACAATGTATGTAAAAAAATTTAAAGCAGATTCACAAATACATGTATAACATTTGTTACATCAATAAATAGTCATGACATTAAGTCTAGCTCATCTAATAAAAGTAGACATTCCATTTTCTCAACATTACTTCAATTTCACGTATTTGTGTTTGATTTTCTGCAGTCAAGTCTTCCTTCTTTTGTAAATCACTTCTTTTCTTTAATACTTGCATTTGTATTTTTGCAAAGGCAAGTTCGTACTTGTTTTTAAATGTTTTATCGGAAGGATTATTCTTCGTGAGCCTTTCATACTTTTCAAAATCTTTGTATTCTGTAGTATCTCCAACTATTTTATGTATTCGTGTTAATAAAGACACTTTCGGTTTTGGTTGTTTTGCATCTGAAAAAAATACAAACATGTACAATGTACACCCTTAGCTTCATCAATTCTGTCATACATGTGATATAACATTAATGTCATGTATTTAATATAAAATTACATTTCCAAAATGATTTTAAATTTTCATTGCTGGTGGATATATCATTAAGGGGAGACAATTGGACTTCCAATTTTTTTTACCAATATAGTGTCCAATATTAAGCAGGGGTATCTGTCCATGAGCTTGCTCACAATTTTCTTCATTTTTATGGTCTGCTGGCAACATTTTTGTGGGTCTGCAGGTATATAGTTTCAAGATCGTGTGGTTTGGATTTTTATGCAGCCTAGGTTATACATGTACATAGCCATTTATGCATTACCATGGTTATATGCCTTTGTTAAATTTATATCGATGGATGTTTTCCAAATGCTAAGATAAATCTAAATAGTTAAAAGCATTACCTGAAGCCTGTGATGAAATTGAGAAAAGTTGCCGCTTGCTAGATCTGCTAATGCCGATTACAGCTGCCGGTTGCTTGCAAGACTTTCTACTGCTAGTGGCAGCGCTGATTACTGCTGCTGGTTGATTAATACGTGCTTCTTTTTGTCCTAAGAATAATTTGATATATTTATATAATTAAAGTATAATCGCTAATGCTATACTCAATAAAAAGCTTCGCCGAGCGCAGCATGATACGACCGCAACATGTTGAACCCTGTATGTTTTAGACCTAATATGGATAGTCTATTGTTCTGGACACATGCAGCCCATTAAAAATCGAACCAGAATTTTTTTAAATTATGATTACAGCCCCAAAAATTTACTCTTAAATTTAGAATCGCTACCTGACAAGAATAAATTTGCAAAAAAAAATTTCAAAATCGGACCACAAATAAAAAGGCCCCATTTGGCCCCTAATTACATAATAGGGGGAAAAGGGGGGTCGCAAAAATTAATTCTTAATTTTGTATTCGCTATTTGACAAGAACAAACATGCAAAAAAAATTTCAAAATCGGACCAGAAATAAAAAAGTTACAATTTTGGCCCCTTTTGGTCCCTAATAACGTAACAGTAAAAAAAGGGGACACAAAAATATATCTGCTACTTGACAAGAATAAACTTGCAAAAAAAATTATCAAAAATCGGACAAGAATTAAAAGTTTCGATTTCGGCCCCTTTTGGCCCCTTATTACGTAGCAGGTGACAAAGGGGTGGGGTTGCAAAAATAAATTCTCAAATTTGGATTCGCTACTTGACAAAAATAAACTTGCAAAAAAATTTTCAAAATCGGACCACAAATATAAAAGTTTCGATTTTGGCCCCATTTGGTCCCTAATTACGTAATAGGGGGGAAAAGGAGGGGTCGCAAAAATTAATTCTTAATTTTGTATCCGCTATTTGACAAGAACAAACATGCAAAAAAAAAATTCAAAATCGGACCACAAATGAAAAAGTTTTGATTTTGGCCCCTAATCACACAACGGAAAAAGGGGGCACAAAAATTCATCAGGTTCATTCTTTTATTGTAAGAAACATTCTTGACAAATTTCACAGCAATAGGCCAACTAGGACCAAAGTTATGGTGGAAACAAGTAAAATATTTGAATTTTTTGCCCCTTTTGGGCCCCTAATTTCGAAACAAAAAAGGGGGGACCCCCAAACTCAATCCCATTCATTCTTGTATGGTAAGGAACATCACTGTCAAATTTCATACCAATTGGATAACTAGAACTAAAGTTATTGTGGAAACAAACAAAAAAGTGGTATTTTTGGCCCTTTTTTTTTTGGCCCCTAATTTCTAAACGAAAAATGGGGGGACCCCCAAAATCAATCCCATCCATCCTTTTATGGTAAGGAACATCATTGTAAAGTTTCATAGCAATCGGATAACTGGAACTAAAGTTATTGTGGAAACACTAAAAAGTTAACAGACACCGACGACGACAGCATCATACCATAATACGTCCGCAAATTTTTTGCGGTCGTATAAAAAAGCTTCGCCGAGCGCAGCATGATACGACCGCAACATGTTGAACCCTGTATGTTTTAGGCCTAATATGGATAGTCTATTGTTCTGGACACATGCAGCCCATGGTGGACTGACAAAGGTTTTTGACACATGCTTCTCTGATGGACTTTCGACCCAGGGGGTAAAAATATAATTTTTGAATGTTATATTCTACTCTTTAAAAGAATAATGTTTGTGGAAAAAATTAAAAATCGAACCAGAATTTTTTTTAAATTATGATTACAGCCCCAAAAATTTACTCTTAAATTTAGAATCGCTACCTGACAAGAATAAATTTGCAAAAAAAAATTTCAAAATCGGACCACAAATAAAAAGGCCCCATTTGGCCCCTAATTACATAATAGGGGGAAAAAGGGGGGTCGCAAAAATTAATTCTTAATTTTGTATTCGCTATTTGACAAGAACAAACATGCAAAAAAAATTTTCAAAATCGGACCAGAAATAAAAAAGTTACAATTTTGGTCCCTAATAACGTAACAGTAAAAAAAGGGGACACAAAAATATATCTGCTACTTGACAAGAATAAACTTGCAAAAAATATTATCAAAAATCGGACAAGAATTAAAAAAGTTTCGATTTCGGCCCCTTTTGGCCCCTTATTACGTAGCAGGTGACAAAGGGGTGGGGGTCGCAAAAATAAATTCTCAAATTTGGATTCGCTACTTGACAAAAATAAACTTGCAAAAAAAATTTCAAAATCGGACCACAAATAAAAAAGTTTCGATTTTGGCCCTATTTGGTCCCTAATTACGTAATAGGGGGAAAAAGGAGGGGTCGCAAAAATTAATTCTTAATTTTTTATCCGCTATTTGACAAGAACAAACATGCAAAAAAAAAATTCAAAATCTGACCACAAATAAAAAAGTTTTGATTTTGGCCCTTAATCACACAACGGAAAAAAGGGGGCACAAAAATTCATCAGGTTCATTCTTTTTCATTTCTTTTTCATTACAAACAGAGAGTGTAGTGCTATAAGACAAATGCGCGCACCAACCAAAAGGATGAAATTAAGTAAAGAAGATATAAGAGAAAAGTCCCGTGCGGGGCCCGGGTGGCGAATAGGCCCGCAGCAGAGCCTAGCTTGTCGTAAGAGGCGACTAAGGGTCTTGGGATTCTGATGTCGGGTCAGTGCTCAGCCCACAGAGCGACCAAGTGTGTACCCTAGGTGGCAAAATAGGGTGGCCCTCGTCCGCGGGGGTTGTCAGGTCTATAATACGGAAACCCTGACCGCCGACCATAGTGGGCCAACGTGTGTGGAGAGTGCCACGCTTCATGCACGTAAAAGACCCCTTTGTGGACCGCCAAGTAGTGCACCACATAGGCTAAATTATCCGTCCCTACCCACCTCTCCCCTTTTCCTGTGGTTCTTCTAAATTAACCGGTCCTTTGTTTCCCACCCCACCCCCATATTTCATTTATCATCATCATTTCATGTTCATTTTATCATCCTTTTCATGTTCATCGCCTGTAAATAACCTATTTAGCGTTGCACGGGCGTAAAACACCAACTCACTCACTCACTATAAGAGAAAACTGTCATGTCTGTTTTTAGGGGCTATTGTAGCGATCATGTTGTTGAACGATTTGTTTTCTTGGTAGATGCACTCGGGACAATTTTACTTAAATTCATAGTTTAACAATGCTGGAAAAATACGTTCAAGCTTTGAACTAACATCTGTGTTTTGTTTTAAAGAAATAGTTGGTGTATATCGAATCGGATTTCTATAAAAACCACACCAAGTTTTATCACAAAGATCATTTACACATACAAATGGGAAATAATTGCTGTTAAAGCCCCGCTCCAGAATATCCATATTGTTATTGTTTTATGCACAGCATATACAACGCATTTCATAACATGATTAATGGCTTCCTTCGGAGAAAAAAATATTTATGCTGAAGAGCATAAAGTTTATTGCCCAGTGTCTTCTGTACTTGTTTTATATCGCTCCATTTCTCGTGGCCTATAGGAAGGTGACAGTGTCTTAAACGCTAATGATTAAAAAAAATAATAATAATAATACAAAATATTTTGTTTAAGGGAATGAAAGATACTGTTTCAAAAATAAATTTTCGAATATTTTTCTGATAGGAATGATAGTTTTAGAATTCAAATACAGTCCCGTGCGGGGCCCGGGAGGCGAATAGGCCCGCAGCAGCGCTAAGCTTGTCGGTAAAAGTCCACTAAAGAGCGCTCAGAAACATGACATCGGGGTAAGGCCGCTTTGCCCACAAAGCGACTGGGATGTGTGCCCCAGGTGGTTGAATGGGGCAGCCAGATGCGGGGTCGTCAGGCGATAATGCGGAAAACCTGACCGCAAACCATAGTGGTGCACCGTGTTGGGAAAAATGTCACGTTCCTCGCACGTTAAAGAACCCTAATGCAGGTCTCGGTAAGAGTAGGTCCCGTAGGATCCCCATGCAGGAGGCTAAATTTCCCGTCCCTACCCATCACTCATTTTTCAAGTGGCAGTCAAAACTCTCCTACCCGATTGGCTTTGTGTCCCCATTTCCTCCACTTCATCATCATTTCATGTTCATTGTATCACCACTTTCATGTTTATCTCCCGGATATAGCCGAAATCTTGCTGCTTGGGAGTAAAGCAATAACTAACTAACTAACTAACTAACAGATCTTGAAGATATTTATTTCAAATCTACTGATGCTAATATATAATAACCAGAGCTCTGAACGATTTGAAAATTAAAAAAATATATATCAAGAATTATTTATTTCTCGAATTGATTGCTACTTAAGAACTTAAAAGTTTATAAAATAAAAAATAAATAATTCTATATTTAAGAAAAAAATGATTATGTTTATAATAAATTAATCATGTAAAATGGATGAACATTATTCCATCGCACTCTGAGTTTGGCTGCATATTTAGCCCTTTTCCCTCTGTATTTAGCAAGTAGAGAGTCGAACTGTTTACATAGTCCTTTTCGGTCCACTCTATGGGTTCTGGATGTCTAGGGATAGTAGGGTAGACTCTTTGAGGTCAATGATGATTTGCATCTGCTGGTCTAATTTCTCTGTACACATTGACATGAGTTGTGCATAGAGTGTTTTTCTCAAGGTCGATTTCACTGCTGTTAATTTAGCCATGAAGTTTTCTTTCGTGTCTTCTCTAGCAAACATTGCTTCTAGAATACAAGCAAAATTAAGAAATCCTGGATTCTCCGAATTGTCCTCAAAGAATAGAAGATTATCCTTCATCGTAGCTATTTTCAGTCGCTCTTGTAGCTTCGGATCTATTTCAGCAAGAACTTCAGAGCTGTTTGGTTTTTTTGGAGATTCAATGGATCTTTGTTGTAAGTTTCTACACTCTCAGGAGAGTCACTTATATTTACATAAGATGCCCCAGTTGTGTATGATTGACCACTGAAAGTTATAGTTTCCATTTCGTTGGTTGGATTACTTGTTGTTGGAACTGATTTCAGAGGAATTGTAAATAATAGTACACTCTATAATTTACACCCTCTTCATTAGACTCCATATCAGATTCAGGTACAAAGACAACTTAAGTTTTTGAATCATCATTATATTCCATATCTGATTTTGAAATGCGACAGTCAGGATCAGCAAAACTGTTGCCAAATCTTCAACACTAGACTGATCATCATCTTCTCCAGATCTCAGATATGGTGGCTCCCGTGCGGGGCCCGGGTGGCGAATAGGCCCGCAGCAGAGCCTAGCTTGTCGTAAGAGGCGACTAAGGGTCTTGGGATTCCGACGTCGGGTCGGTGCTCAGCCCACAGAGCGACCAAGTGTGTACCCTAGGTGGCTGAATAGGGTAGCCCTCGTCCGCGGGGGTTGTCAGGTCTATAATACGGAAACCCTGACCGCCGACCATAGTGGGCCAACGTGTGTGGAGAGTGCCACGCTTCATGCACGTAAAAGACCCCTTTGTGGACCGCCCAGTAGTGCACCACATAGGCTAAATTTTCCGACCCTACCCACCTCTCCCCTTTTTCCTGTGGTTCTTAAAAATTTACCGGTCCTTTGTTTCCCACCCCATCCCCATATTTCATTTATCATCATCATTTCATGTTCATTTTATCATCCTTTTCATGTTCATCGCCTGTAAATAACCTATATAGCGTTGCACGGGCGTAAAACACCAACTCACTCACTCACTCAGATATGGTGGTCCCGTGCGGGGCCCGGGTGGCGAATAGGCCCGCAGCAGAGCCTAGCTTGTCGTAAGAGGCGACTAAGGGTCTTGGGATTCTGACGTCGGGTCAGTGCTCAGCCCACAGAGCGACCAAGTGTGTACCCTTGGTGGCTGAATAGGGTAGCCCTCGTCCGCGGGGGTTGTCAGGTCTATAATACGGAAACCCTGACCGCCGACCATAGTGGGCCAACGTGTGTGGAGAGTGCCACGCTTCATGCACGTAAAAGACCCCTTTGTCATACTGGTATCCATGGGAATTCAGTTGTGGACAGGGTTGCGAAGGAAGCCCTTCGTAAACCGGTGTCAAATTGTTTTATTCCTTATTCGGATTGTAGAAATACAATCCGAATATATGTTCAGACTTTATGGGATGAGGTTTGGGCTGCCGCTGAGCACAACAAACTTCATGAGCTAAAACCACAGCTCGGGGAGAGTCATGTTTCATTTAGATGCCGTCGAGACCAGGTGGTCATCATTAGATATCGTATAGGACATTCTAGAGTCACTCATGGCCTGATGACACAGGAGAAGGAGGCCCCGATGTGCATTTCCTGTGACTCGCGGTACTCTTTGAAGCATGTTCTTCTCGACTGTGTTGATGTTGCTCCAGCACGTATGAAGTATTTCAATTGTGTCACAATGCACGATTTGTTCAGCGGCACCCAAACCGATGTCATTTTATCATTTTTAAAGGAAATTGGACTTTATTCAAAAGTATAGATCTGTTTTTCAAAGACATAGTTATTGTAAAATTACTGTTTTATTATGTCCCCGAACACGAAGTGTCGGGGACATATTGTTTTTGCTCGGTTTCTTATTATTATTTTTTTTTTTATTATTATTATTATTCTTAGTATTCTTTAGTGTGAACTTGTCCGCTCGATATAAAGAACATCTTTAAAGGTAGGAAGCTGAAACTTCATATATCAAGAGTATGGAGTGTGAAATTGTGTAATCAGGTTTTTACAAAATCAAACGACCCCTTATAGGGTAAATAGGGGCCTAAAAATGGCTCCTCAAAATCAAAGTTGAATTTTTACTGGCATTTCCAAACCGGCTGGATTAGGGAAAATTCCTTTCACTATGTAGTAGGTATATATAAGAGGTATCATACAAAAAAAAAATTTTTTAATCGGACTTACCGTTTTCAAATTTTTGCAAAAAAACGAAAAAAAGTTTTAAAGGGGAGATAATCCAAATTGAATTTTTGGAAAAATTTTAAACTTCATTATTTTTAAATGAAAATTTGTATTTAAGGTAATTGGGGTATGTCGAGTTTATTTTCGGTATCCAATTTTTTTTTGTCAGCCATTTTCAAAATGGCCGCCATTTCCAATTCAAATTAAACTTGGTCTGATTTTAATGAAAATTGATATTAAAGGTAATTGGGGTATGCCGAGTTCATTTCTGGTATCGAATTATTTTTATTGGCCGCCATTTTCAAAATGGCTGCCACTTCCGGTAAAAATTGAACTTGCTCTGATTTTAACAGAAATTGATATCGAGGGGTTTTGAAGGGTGGCAAATTCAGACGCATCGTCGAAAATGTCGAAAAATTCTAAATGGCCGCCTCTTCCGGTAAAAATTCAACTTGCTCCGATTTTAACGAAAATTGATATCTAGGGGTTTGAAAGGATGGCGAATTTAGGCGAGAAGTCGAAAATGTCAAAAAATTCAAAATGGCCGCCCCTCCGGTAAAAATTCAACTTGCTCCAATTTTAACAAAAATTGACATCTGGGGGTTATAAAGGATGGCGAATTGAGGCGTGAAGTCGAAAATGTTGAAAAATTCAAAATGGCCGCAACTGCCGGTAAAAATTCAACTTGCTCCGATTTTAACGAAAATTGATATCTAAGGGCTTTAAAGGATGGTGAATTGAGGCGTGAAGGCGAAAATGTCAAAAAATTCAAAATGGCCGCCACTTCCGGTAAAAATTCTACTTGCTCGGATTTTAACGAAAATTGATATCGAAGCTTTATATTGGATGGCGAACAGAAATATATTCTTAAATAAGCCGGATATTAACAAAGAGGGGGTACGTGAGGGGACATTTGTGACTCGCTTTGCGATCACAATTATACCTAGTTATTACTTGCTTTGTTTTTGTTTCCTTATGATTAGTTTCATATTTTAGTTTGTCCATTTTTAATGTTTGCTTTTTATCAATTTATCTTTTCATACCTTTTGTTTTATCTACGGTCTTTTGACTCCGTTTTATTTCCAATTTTGATTTAATTATTATAACATGTTGATGTCCCGATTATGGCTGAAATATCGTCGACGGGACAATAAGCAATCAACAATCAATCAATCAAACTAATTTGACCCCAGCATATCAGAAAGCCTTCATTGAGTCGTCTGAAAAAAGTTATGCCATTAGTATGCCCATCCTGAGCCCACTGGCTCCAGCACCTGTCTTGGATATTATAGTCATTTCCATCTGGACAGCCTTCAGTCCAGCGCCGGCTCTCCTGGCCTGACTGAGCTTGATCGGATGGAGACTCATGATCAGAACCTCAACACCAGGTTGGTTTCTGCTGTGGCAAATTTTGGCTTCCCCGAAAGATACCCGTCATCTGCTGAGAGGTCACAGATCAGAGACTCGTCCCCAGAGGTGGCCTTCTCCTATGGGATACATCCAAGGGTTATCCCTAAAATGACGACCAGGGACCTACACCGGGCCATTAAGAAGGTAGAGGGGCTCTTAAAGTCGACCAAAGCTGTAGGAGAATGTGGACTCGACACAACAGACGGGTCACACTCCTCCCATATTGATAGGCAGCAGAAGTATCTCAATTTACAGTTATGCTTGGCCGCCAAGAAAGGACTCCCAGTGGTGATCCATTGTAGGGATGATGAGCAGATTGATCTCAAACTTTTGGACTCTCTTGATTGAAATTCTGAAACCAGATCATCCCATTCATTGGCATTGTTTTTTAGGCTCTCATTCGTTATTCCGATTAATCATCAGTAAATTTTCCCGTGTTATTTTTGGCATTACTCCTTTCATCTTTGACACAGCTAAATCCGCCAGAGTTAAAGAATTCATCAGACTTGCAGGTCTAGACCAACTTGTACTGGAATCTGATTCGCCATATATTAAGTATAATGGAAATCCGCCTTCCCACTATGTGGTAAACTATGTTGCCAGAGAAATAGCCGGTATCTTGAACATTCCATTTGAGGAAGTTGTTACCCGGACTACAGCCAACGCTAGGAGGATTTATCCATAAGTTGCGTTTTCAGAATAACCAGTTGTATTTCCTGTTTGTATATTGCGTTAATATGATTTTACCAGTAGCCATATAAAAGGAACTATATGGTGGAGATTGTTTTTAATTTGTAAATAGAACTTCTACAAGAATGTGGAAGAGAGGGATAATACTTTTCAATGAAGATATCATGGGAGAGATGCTGTTGGTTTTTTATGATTCATGTAACATATGTATAATAATGATTCTGTTTGTGCTGGTTGTGTGTCGCTTACAGCGCCGGCTTCCCTGGCCTTAGGTTGCACGCTACCAGTACAATCCATGTTTCCAAGAGCATTCATACATCTGGCTTTAACTAATACGGAATAAACACTTTTAATTTTGGATGCATATGCCTGTCAATATACATCAACTATTGTGCTGACATGTAGCTGAATTCTACTATGTTCTATTTAATTCATATATAAGACTCTACAAAGTTATGGTCGTTTCCATTTCAATAAAATGGGGAGGAATGTCGGAGATTTCCGGAAATGCACGATGGGTTTTACCTAAACCGGAAGTGAGTGAGTTGGTGTTTTACGCCCGTGCAACGCTATATAGGTTATTTACAGGCGATGAACATGAAAAGGGTGATAAAATGAACATGAAATGATGATGATAAATGAAATATGGAGATGGGGTGAGAAACAAAGGACCGGTTAATTTTGAAGAACCACAGGAAAAAGGGGAGAGGTGGGTAGGGGCGGAAAATTTAGCCTATGTGGTGCACTACTGGGCGGTCCACAAAGGGGTCTTTTACGTGCATGAAGCGTGGCACTCTCCACACACGTTGGCCCACTATGGTCGGCGGTCAGGGTTTCCGTATTATAGACCTGACAACCCCCGCGGACGAGGGCTACCCTATTCAGCCACCTAGGGTACACACTTGGTCGCTCTGTGGGCTGAGCACTGACCCGACGTCAGAATCCCAAGACCCTTAGTCGCCTCTTACGACAAGCTAGGCTCTGCTGCGGGCCTATTCGCCACCCGGGCCCCGCACGGGACCTAAACCGGAAGTAACCGTGTAAATCTAAAACAAGTCCCCAATCACTCGTTAATCTGATACTGAACCGTCAAGACGTCCTTGTAACTCCTGTCTGACGAGCAAACTGTTGCAGCCTTTATCGAGTCACAGGCTTGTTTGAGGTATGTTACTTAAGGTTGCCCCACAGTCCGTTCGCCCACAATAACTCCCATCCTCGGAAACCCAGGGGTTCTTCATTCGCATACTCATTCATCACCCCTGGGTCCATTCGTATCAATTCCATCGTTTTAGACAGCTTTACAAATTTTCCTATCAAGCATTCCGATTGGACACATATTTGTGCGTTCTTTTTCCCTGATACAAATGACAACAAAGTTCCAGACAATAGATTTTGCTACGCCTGACGCGCGTTTCGTCTATTCAAGACTCATCAGAGGCGCTCTACCAAAAATATTGAAAATGCCAAACACTGTATGAATATGAAGAGCATAGAACAGTATAACCAAAAATACCAAACTGGGGAACCAAATTATTACTAAGATATTCAACCTATGTCTGGGGTAGGAAGAACCTTAGGGTTTAGACAATTTTGAAATTTAGACGGATAATTTAAAGCTTTGATGTATTCTCCAACTCAAGTGTTGGTGCCGGAGCGGGCTAACCTCGGGGAATTTAAACTCCACCAGCAGTGCTAACCTTCACGTGTTCGAAATACAAATGACAACAAAGTTCCAGACAATAGATTTTGCTACGCCTGACGCGCGTTTCGTCTATTCAAGACTCATCAGAGGCGCTCTACCAAAAATATTGAAAATGCCAAACACTGTATGAATATGAAGAGCATAGAACAGTATAACCAAAAATACCAAACTGGGGAACCAAATTAGTACTAAGATATTCAACCTATGTCTGGGGTAGGAAGAACCTTAGGGTTTAGACAATTTTGAAATTTAGACGGATAATTTAAAGCTTTGATGTATTCTCCAACTCAAAAGTGTTGGTGCCGGAGCGGGCTAACCTCGGGGAATTTAAACTCCACCAGCAGTGCTAACCTTCACGTGTTCGAAATACAAATGACAACAAAGTTCCAGACAATAGATTTTGCTACGCCTGACGCGCGTTTCGTCTATTCAAGACTCATCAGAGGCGCTCTACCAAAAATATTGAAAATGCCAAACACTGTATGAATATGAAGAGCATAGAACAGTATAACCAAAAATACCAAACTGGGGAACCAAATTATTACTAAGATATTCAACCTATGTCTGGGGTAGGAAGAACCTTAGGGTTTAGACAATTTTGAAATTTAGACGGATAATTTAAAGCTTTGATGTATTCTCCAACTCAAGTGTTGGTGCCGGAGCGGGCTAACCTCGGGGAATTTAAACTCCACCAGCAGTGCTAACCTTCACGTGTTCGAAATACAAATGACAACAAAGTTCCAGACAATAGATTTTGCTACGCCTGACGCGCGTTTCGTCTATTCAAGACTCATCAGAGGCGCTCTACCAAAAATATTGAAAATGCCAAACACTGTATGAATATGAAGAGCATAGAACAGTATAACCAAAAATACCAAACTGGGGAACCAAATTAGTACTAAGATATTCAACCTATGTCTGGGGTAGGAAGAACCTTAGGGTTTAGACAATTTTGAAATTTAGACGGATAATTTAAAGCTTTGATGTATTCTCCAACTCAAAAGTGTTGGTGCCGGAGCGGGCTAACCTCGGGGAATTTAAACTCCACCAGCAGTGCTAACCTTCACGTGTTCGAAATACAAATGACAACAAAGTTCCAGACAATAGATTTTGCTACGCCTGACGCGCGTTTCGTCTATTCAAGACTACTCAGAGGCGCTCTACCAAAAATATTGAAAATGCCAAACACTGTATGAATATGAAGAGCATAGAACAGTATAACCAAAAATACCAAACTGGGGAACCAAATTAGTACTAAGATATTCAACCTATGTCTGGGGTAGGAGGAACCTTAGGGTTTAGACAATTTTGAAATTTAGACGGATAATTTAAAGCTTTGATGTATTCTCCAACCCAAAAGTGTTGGTGCCGGAGCGGGCTAACTAATAAAAAAAAATATAAATCGTCCCTTAACGACATTGTTAAGCGACTAATCAGAAGGCTCGACTCAGAACTGTGTAAAACGAAGGAATTGAAACGTATGGACCCAGGGGTGATGAATGAGTATGCGAATGAAGAACCCCTGGGTGTCCGAGGATGAATAACTCCCATATATAAAAGATTTTCGTGAAAATATCATTTTTCGTCTTCCAGAATTACGACCAGTACCTCCCCGTGGTGAAAGACGGGCCCTGCTTCCATCGATAACAAAGGATACTATGGAGCAGCTAACACTGGCGGTGGTGTGTCATGGGCTGGACGACCCATGGCACATAGCGAGTCTATACCTGTATAGGTATTAGTCGATGCGGAGGGGCATTCCCCTAGTCACGACTATAAATACCCATCTACTACTATCATTTTTCAAGGACTATATAATGAAGTTCAGGATCATAATTTTGAAAATGTTGGTTTTCTAACAAATTAATAATTACCTATGAATTTCGACAAAAAAGTTTATTATTAAACTCAATGTTATTCAGAGTGTTATTGGTAAATTCGAACCATCTTGAATCTTTGTTTGAGTTGGAGAAAGAAATTCGATTTGCTCTGAAGACACTGAAAAAAAATAAGGTACAATACAAACGATGTCTCTGAAAGGAGCGTTTTGGTGATGTGAAAAAATAAAACGCGTTATTTGATTCAGTACAACCAACGCGTATACCATAACGTGTACAATGTATCGTATGCCATAACGCGTTACTTAGCTACAATAATGTAGCTCCTTTGACATCTTTGATTATATGTATGGACAGAAAATGTGTCAAAACGGAATGAATAAAACGGTGACGTAAACCACAAGACATGCGCGGTTGCAGTAATATTTCAAAATGGCGGAAAGTATGAATGCAAATGTCAATATTGAGGCCGATGGTGATGAGACGATGCAGGATGAATCTCATGTACTGAATTTACAACTAAAATAACAATTAACTGTATAAGATTGTCAATAGTTAAACAAATTGGCGAAAGAATTGAACAAAAAAACAAACAAACAAAACAAAGAGCGTGTGTTGCCTTCCAAGGGGGGAGTGTAAAGGGTGTATTGTTTCCCCGCTCCCCGCCCTCTTTCTTCCCGCTCCCTGCCCCTTTCCCCCTGCTCTTCGTCACTACAAAATGGCCACACCACTAACCATGTAAAATTACCCCCGCCTGTTTCATTACTGTTCCCCAACTTTTTAAACGCCACTCCCCCCCCCCCCCTTCAGCCACCCTATCTCCACCCCACCTCCCTACCCTAACATTTTATTATGATGCAAGTTCAACCTGATCGGCTTCTGCATATTATTTATTAGGGTATGACCTAGTGATTCTGAGGGAATGGGCCTGGCCGTTTTTGTAAATAAATAACCTGGCCGCTACCTCTAGGAAAAAAAAATTATCCCAAGATTAAAATTAATAATCATGGCGCAAAGCAGCGGACAATAAAATTTTTGACCACCTCAAATTTAAAAATAAATAATCTGACTCAACCAAAATGAAAATCAAATGGTTGTCCCCTTATTTCTTAATTATCATGATTATATCAGCAAAGAAACAATGCATATATTGCCTGGCCCGTTTTATGGACAATTTTTGTCACATACAACAGGACTATGTTATATATATTGCCTAGTCTGTTTTGTGGACAATTTATGTCACATACAACAGGACTATGTTATGTATAATACCTGGTCTGTTGTATGGACAATTTTTGTCACATACAACAGGACTATGTTATATATATTGCCTGGCCTGTTGTATGGACAAGTTTTGTCACATACAACAGGACTATGTTATATATATTGCCTGGTCTGTTGTATGGACAATTTATGTCACATACAACAGGACTATGTTATTTATATTGCTAGTCTGTTTTGTGGACAATTTATGTCACAAACAACAGGATAATGTTATATATATTATCTGGTCTGTTTTATGGGCAATTTTTGTCACATACAACAGGACTATGTCATATATATTGCCTGGTCTGTTGTATGGACAATTTTTGTCACATACAACAGGACTATGTTATATATATATTGCCTGGCCTGTTGTATGGACAATTTATGTCACATACAACAGGACTATGTTATATATATTGCCTAGTCTGTTTTGTGGACAATTTATGTCACAAACAACAGGATAATGTTATATGTATATTATCTGGTCTGTTTTATGGAAAATTTGTCACATACAACAGTGTTGCTTTCCATAATGCGGTTCATACCGGTTTATTTTGTGTTGTAACCAGTTCGTCTGGTTCGTCTTTTGATGCAAACCGCTTGTGCCGAACCAGGAAATGGAACACGAATCTGAGGTTCAACAAACCGCATAATAGAAAGCGCCTCAGGACTATGTTATATATATTGCCTGGTCTGTTGTATGGACAATTTTTGTCACATACAACAGGACTATGTTATATATATTGCCTGGCCTTTTTTATGGACAATTTATGTCACATACAACAGGACTATGTTATATATATTGCCTGGTCTGTTGTATGGACAATTTATGTCACATACAACAGGACTATGATATATATATTGCCTGGTCTGTTGTATGGACAATTTATGTCACATACAACAAGGCTATATTATATATATTGCCTGGCCTTTTTTATGGCCAATTTATGTCACATACAACAGGACTATGTTATATATATTGCCTGGCCTTTTTTATGGACAATTTATGTCACATACAACAGGACTATGTTATATATATTGCCTGGCCTTTTTTATGGACAATTTATGTCACATACAACAAGGCTATATTATATATTGCCTGGTCTGTTTTGTGGACAATTTATGTCACATATAACAGGATAATGTTATTTATATTATCTGTCCTGTTTTATGGACAATTTTTGTCACATACAACAGGACTATGCTATATATATTGCCTGGCCTGTTTTTATATGGACAATTTATGTTGCATAGAACAAGACTATGTTATATATATTGCCTGGCCTGTTGTATGGACAATTTATGTCACATACAACAGGACTATGTTATATATATATTGCCTGGTTTGTTTTTATGGACAATTTATGTCACATACATAGGACTATGTGATATATATTGACAGGCCTGTTTTGTAGACAATTTTGGTCACATACAACAGGATAATGTTATATAGACAATGTCAGAAATTAGTCAGATACAAGTTGTTGTTCCTGTCAGCATCAGTCCGCCATTAGTTGGTATACGCTACATTGTTTCATTGATAGCGCTCTCAGATAAATCATTCGTTGTTTACTTTCACACTTTTAATTTAATTATCACACTTTTTTAGATTCTGAGATAAATCCTTTACTTCCCTGTTATATGTATTTAAAATTGTCAAACTATGTTATATATATTGCCTGGCCTGTTAATGGCCTCGATCAGGAATCCATGCAGAGTTATAACTGGAATATTTTTTTTAAAAATGGATAGGAAGTAGGAAATAAAAATAATCAAATTTTATCAACCTAAATTGTCTTTGAAATATGAAGATCTGCTTTGCTATTAGGCGGATATATGCATACCAAGTACTGAAATATAGCGGTGCTTAAAAACCTTAAACTGGCTTGTTTTGTAACAATGTGCTAATGTGCATGTATTTGTTACTGTTTATAGTTATTGTTATTTCAAAAAATGCACACATTACTATACTTTTTGTGAGATTATTGATATTAAATTATTAATATATTCCATGTTTAAGGCATCCTGATTGGCAATACATGTATGTGCATTTTCGTTAACCGACTCTACATTTTTTTGTGTGCCTCGCTAACATCTTCATTGCCTTTTTTGTGTAATTGTTAAAATATATATATATATACCTACCTACTACACCCATTTATTCTGGCATGTAGAAGGAAACCAACATATTTTTTGTTTTTTTTCTTATTTACAGGTGATACAAGCAAGAAGTCTGAAAAGAAAAATGGACAGACAGTATGACCTGATTGCAAAGAGGGTATTTTTTTTATAGAATTTTTTAAATATTTTATTTTGATCATGTAAATAGAATAGATAGCTGTCAACTTGAACAAACAAAATAGAACACAACACATGTTTAGCATTATTTAATAAAATTGGCACATGATTGTTTTCTGGTTGGTTGAAATATTTCATTATTATCTTATACATTGTGTTCATGTTATACACATATGATTTTAACCTTTTTTCATGAAGTGTAAATTACAGTTTATTGTTTATGTTGAATATATTAGATTTTCAATTAAAATAGATGTGAATACATTTTAAGTATATGATGCACCACTTAAATGATGACCTCTAATAATATCTATTTTAGGCAAGGAATTGGTATAACCAAGGTGCCAACCACTTTGCGATGTTTTATTTGAAGAAGGGGGTTATTGTTACGGAAGGTATTTTTAAGATTCATTACATGTACATAATTTTCTTTAATTTTCTTGCCTCCAAAACATTACAAAACAAGTACATTGTTAAAGTAATTCTGTTAAATATTTGTTAAAAGTAGTTCAAACAAACAAAAAAGATTTGCACAGATATGTAGACTATTACGTACTTTTCATTTTTATTATTCTTTCTATATCTAGGTGAGTATCAGACAGGCCTTGTAGGATTGACCTGATAGATAGTATCAAAGTATTTAATATTCTATATATTAATATTAAAAATAGTAAAAACTTTTTACAAGCATGTGACAAGTTTTAAAATAATATTTTTTGTGTGTTGGAGTAATTTTTTAAGTAACCAGAAAACCCTTTACGATTTTTATAGGACCTGCTCATATGGAACCATTTTTTAAAGATCCCATAGTGATTTCCAAATTCAAAGAAGTTGCTCTGAGCAGGTCCATCAATTTCAACAATGGAATAGGTAAGATATTATAATAAATACTGGCAAGAACAGGGAGTGATGCATACTGGTGGCGGTTTCATTGAAGGCTGCTGGCTGTTTTTCATTGTGGTCTTTTTTCTATATTTATTACATAATATGCAAAT
This sequence comes from Arcuatula senhousia, assembly GCA_963971305.1. Lineage (NCBI taxonomy): Eukaryota > Metazoa > Mollusca > Bivalvia > Mytilida > Mytilidae > Arcuatula > Arcuatula senhousia. Next base: position 38,180,337 of record OZ020308.1, read on the forward strand.
GAAATACCAATTTTTCCCAGTGAAACAAAATTTGGTAATGTCGCAGTGTGAAATAACCAAAATATTTTCACTTTTTGGCCCTTCCCTGCCAAACTGTCAATTATGACATTATGAATTGTATTGCTGAGTTAACATGACTTGCTGATATCTAAGATCATACACCTTTCATAAATTCTTTAAAGAATGATTTAATATCTGACAGTGTTTTATGTATGTAGTAAATAATTAGGTCTCATAAATAACAAAAATATGATCAGTTGTGCGTGAATGCACTCAGATTTATTTTGTGAACAAAACAAGTGTCTCACACTCGCTAAATCTGATGCTTTCACCGACTGGTGATACGTTTTTTGTTTTTCACACAATTAATTATATTATAAATCATTTTCTTCTATTGGTTTTGTATTAAAATGATAGGTTGGCATATAGATATGTTTTATTATTCCAAATTCATCAGTTTCTCAACATGGTACATCACCGCTACCAATCAAGTACCATATGTATTTCACATTATAAAATTTTAAAAGACTAGGTTAATTTTTGTAAATGATTGTATACTTTGATAGCCACAGTGGATGAAAGTCCAAATACACCCGAGGAACCTTTCCAGTTGCCATACAGGGACCCAGCTGAATATACCTGGGATACATTGGTTTTTCTGCTGCCATCCATTTTGGCAAGAGAGGGAATAAAAGGTAAAAATTACTGTTTACGAAAATTTTATTTAATTGTAAGCATTTGAATTTTATTAAATATAGAATATGTATGCATTTCAGTGGCCATATTTGTATACATGTATAATATAATATGACATGGAATACCATTGAAAAAAATAGCTTCATTTTCTTATAAATTGGTTTAAGTATATATAGGTGGATTATTCCAGGTTAAAATATTTGAGGTGCTACATATAAATAAAATAAAATTTCATAGATCCCTGATACTTTCAGATATCTTATATATAATTGTTTAGATGGGTAACTGTTATCAGTATTACTCATTAATATTTAGAAAAAGACAAATTAACTGACTTATGAATTTTTTTTAGTTCCTGTGAGAATGCACAGATAAAAAATAATAATGCCTTTTTTAGTTGTGATTTTATTATACAATATATATGAAGACTTATGAGTGGATCTAATTCTTTTTTATCTAGGAAAAAATTCATATTGTGAAGCCAACAGGCCAACTTGGTGGCCATATTCACTAAGATTCTGTTCCCCAAATAGTTCATCAGCAGGTATTTGTATAATACTGTTCTCATAATTACTAAGAATATTACTAAGAATCCTAGAAATATTATAAGATCTCAGAAGCGCTTGTTTGATATAGAGTTCTTAAATAGGATGCCACTTTATCATCACATTAAAAAGTAAATAAATGTTTTGTACAATTTTTCTGCTCTAATGAAAAATAATATAAAATGTTATATTCATGACCAATCTCTTTTGTTGATAGATTGTAAAAGATTAAGTGTGACAGAAATGAGGCAAGCACTTGGCTCATTTCTGGAGAAATGTCCACATAAATATACAATGTGTGTGCTAAGTATAAAATTTTCTGCAGCATGTGTTTTTTTTTTCATTTTCAATTGCATGGATGCAACCAAAAGCTTCATGTTATCCCTAGAAACATTCAAGAGCTACATGAAAATCAATTTTATATGGTTTCCTGAAAATTATGCTATCATAAAATCTATCTTTAAATAGCCTAGGGAGAACAATGTAAAGCGACGATTTTGTTATCAGATCAGTTTGTGTTTTTTTATGAATAAGTTGCTTAAAACAAGTGCCCAAAATATATCTGAACAAAGTTGACAGAATAATTTGTTTATAAAGTTAAAAAATTGTGATCAATGCTTGTTTAAACAATGCTTGTTAAAACAAGTGCCCAAAATATATCTGAACAAAGTTGACAGAATAATTTGTTTATTAAGTTAAAAAATTGTGATCAATGCTTGTTTTGTATTGCCCATTAACAGTCCATGATATTAACCTTTAGAGTAGAGCAAAGTTACACAAAGTTAACAATGTAATATTACACTAGAAGAAATTGTTTTGTTGTAAGATTCCTGTCAGTCATTTATTGTAGATTCCTAAAGGAACAAATTTTCCATATTTATTTCACAGTTGTCAACCTTTAACGTTTGATATATAAATGTCTGCAGAGGCATGATGGGCATTTAATGTACATGTTAAGTATTGATCAAAATTTAACTGCATGTCATTTGCATTTTTGAAAAGCTTTGCATGTAGACTTATGTCAAATGATTTTAAGAATAGAATATGTAATCTATCTTTTAGTTAAACAATACTTGTACATACGTTTGTACTAGGATTGTCGACTTATATCGCTTAGTTTCAAATAGAGTTGTCATCACATTCAAAGTCTGAAAATTGTATTTGATAAACCATGATCATTAGAGTTTTGTTTTTTTTAATTCATGTTCATTGCCAGACAGTATTTATTATTTAACTTTGTTTTTTTGTTAAGATCTTGTATCATCTGTAAAAGTATGCGATAGACATGCTCAATTACTGTATTACAGACAGATGACCGCCAGACTGACAGACCTGGACAGACCGATGACGGACCAGGACAGACTGATGACGGACCTGGACAGACCGACGACAGACGAGGACAGACTGATGGCAGACCAGGACAGACTGATGACCGACCAGGACAGACTGATGACGGACCAGGACAGACTGCTGACCGACCAGGACAGACTGATGACGGACCAGGACAGACTGATGACGGACCAGGACAGACCGACGACAGACCAGGACAGACTGATGACGGACCAGGACAGACTGATGACCGACCAGGACAGACTGATGACCGACCAGGACAGACTGATGACCGACCAGGACAGACTGACGACGGACCAGGACAGACCGACGACGGACCAGGACAGACCGATCAGGACAGACTGATGACCGACCAGGACAGACTGATGACCGACCAGGACAGACTGATGACGGACCAGGACAGACTGACATGGACCATGATGGACAAGGACAGACAGACAAAGGCAATATGCATAACAGGAAAGTCATATTATGTAAGTGTTTCTATATTACATATCTGTTACATGCAAATTATTCACATTTGTGGTAGTTATATTTTTTTAGTATATGACAATTAAAGTTAATATTTTTAAATTAATAGATTAACAAATCAAAATTCTTCGCAATGATTTGTTTTACATGCCCCTACTGCATATTTTATTTTAGACTTTGAATTTTTCAAAAAGCCTCCCACTGAAAACTGATGATTGTGGCCCAGTCGGATAATGGTACCTTACATATGCATGCATCTTGTATGGTAGGTCAGCAACCAGTCAAAAATAGGTCGCTGAAACTGGGTCCGCATCCAGGCAAAAAAGTCACTGGTCTAAATTTTCTGGTTGACTTAAATCACAGTTTACATCCAAGTGCATATTACTTTTTTCATTATAGATGCCAAAGAAGTTGTGTTTAAAGGCAAAACTGACAGAAACTTTCTTGTGACAGCCTGTGAGGGTGTAAAAATAAATCTCAATTCCTTGGTGTCTTTACGAGACAAACTTTCTGATGAGGTATTATTCTCTTCTTATTTCATTTTGTACTAGTTAGTATATAATGAAAAACAACTTTAAAATTTGATTAACTAAGTTTTTAGGAACCATTATATAAAGAATCAACTTCAATAAATATTCAAACTAAGAAGCATTTAACTGAGAATTTGCCAAAAAAATTTTTTTTTAGTAGGTTGGAAAAGTTCACCATGAAATTCGACTTCTATATTACTTCAAATTGATAAATTTTATCTAGGTTGTACGCTTACGTGTAAAATGATAAAAACAGAACTTTCATTGCATATTTTTCAAAATTTATGAAAAATAAGATATGAGCATATATGACAGTAGAATTAAATCCAATATGTTTTATATTTTAGATAATCGACTGTTATATGACAACCATACTAAGACAAACCAGTGTAAGTGATAGTTTCATTTCAATATCAAAGATGTCAATTTTCAAACTCTACAGAATACTAGGCTAATATTAACAAGAAACCTTTTAAAAAGTATCTGTCCATTAATTAGTAGAAACACAAAGCTATATTTAATACATTTAGATCATTATTAATGCTTCTAAAAAAAAATCGATAATATTTTATTGGAGTTGCATTTCGAATATAAGAATTATTCTTTTAATTTTCAATTTCATTTACCTTAGTGCAGCTACCAGTACATCAGTTGTGGTGTTCTTTCAATTATGCTGAGCAGAAATAACCAAGCTGCAGTTGCTGATGTAAGCAATTTCCATATGGCATATGATTATATATGGCAGGGGTTAAATATTTCAAAATCCACTTAACTTGACCTTAGGGCTGTTCCAGAATTAAATATGTGGGGTGGTCAGGAGGCACTTTTTTCTTTACCCCACCACCCATCAAAAAATTATTAATTTTTATTGTTGTTTCTTCACAAAATATTTTTAAAACACCCACCACCAATACTGTCAGAATTCCACTAAATAGTATTGACTTTACCATTTTCTGTTTCTATTATTGTCAAATGTTTCATTTAAGGCATACATAAAAACATATTTTTTTATTATTACTATATTAAGTCAAAATATCTTTAATTGTATATTCATAAAAAAAATGCTTATTTATAATAATATAATTTATTTAAATTTTTTATTGTAGTTTGAATTTGTATCAAATAAAGCCATTGGTATATATAACATTGGCAGAAGACATTGGGTTTTATCTGTAAGTGCATGTGGTAATTTATATTTTAACCTTTCAATATTTTTATGTCCTGTCAACAGTTTTCTCAGAAACTATAAACCATAGGGTTCATAAATTTTGCATGCAATTTTTGAGATATGAAAAATTTCTTATGTAAATATAAACATGAAAAATCTACTGATAACTACAAAACAGCCTGTGAGAATTTGTTTCCTCAAATTTTAATATTTAAACAAAGTATCATGTTACCATTGTTTGGTCCAAACATGTATTCTTGAATTTTTTCCATTTAGATTATTGACTTTAAGAAAAGAACCATCATAATAATAGATCCCCTTGGTGAGCTACAGGAGACTTTGAACCGCATTCATGGTTTTTGGATGTAAGTATTATCTTCTTTTTTCAGAATTTTCTAATGATCATAATGCATTATAGTCCATCAAGACAGAAGATTTCAGGGAATAAATACTATCAATATAACTTTTAATTCAACATCATACAGTATTTTTTGGACCAGAATATTTTCAAAAATGATGTTGATTAGATAATCATTAGATTCAATGTTTTCTGAAATTCAAGAACTTTTTAAATAGAAATAACAAATATATTCCTAAAATGTTGTTGCCTGTTTAAATAAAAAAGAATATGTTCTTTTTTTTCTTAGAAATTACCTTAGGCTAAGAGGTGATGCAGCAGTTTGGGATGTGGCCACTGTTGTCCATACTAAACAATTGGACAGCACATCATGTGGTGTGTTTTGTTTGATGGTATGATATATTATCATTCTGTCTAAAAAAATAAGATCTCCAATATATTTCATTAGTATTTTGCTATTTTATTACCATTTAATAATGATTTGATTTTTTTCTATTGATATTAACAAAAAGGTACGATTGAGTTAAATAATCTACCAACATATAAAAAAAAATGTGTTAAGAAACATGTATTATAATAATATCCCCCTGCAGGGTACCCATCTCTTATCTACAACTCCTCCTAAACCCCTCAATCTCAGTCCTTGTTGACTTAGTGCAATTTCGGCATCAGTTCCAATCAATTCAAAATACTGGTACCATATTTTTACCTATTTTTTTTTGTTTTCAGTTAGCGTCCAGATATATAGAGGGGAAAGATCTCAATATCGACCCGAATATGGTTGAATTATACCGCGTGAGTGAGTGAGTTGGTGTTTTACGCCCGTGCAACGCTATATAGGTTATTTACAGGCGATGAACATGAAAAGGATGATAAAATGAACATGAAATGATGATGATAAATGAAATATGGAGATGGGGTGGGAAACAAAGGACCGGTAAATTTTGAAGAACCACAGGAAAAAGAGGAGAGGTGGGTAGGGGCGGAAAATTTAGCCTATGTGGTGCACTACTGGGCGGTCCACAAAGGGGTCTTTTACGTGCATGAAGCGTGGTACTCTCCACACACGTTGGCCCACTATGGTCGGCGGTCAGGGTTTCCGTATTATAGACCTGACAACCCCCGCGGACGAGGGCTACCCTATTCAGCCACCTAGGGTACACACTTGGTCGCTCTGTGGGCTGAGCACTGACCCGACGTCAGAATCCCAAGACCCTTAGTCGCCTCTTACGACAAGCTAGGCTCTGCTGCGGGCCTATTCGCCACCCGGGCCCCGCACGGGATGAATGAATTATACTGATTTATACCGCAATCATATACTGGAAACAATCATGCGAAATCCAGGTATGTTTGTCTATGTGCTGCATTTAGCTTATAAAAATATTTAAACCATTTTATTTTATGTAAAAAAAAAGTATCTTTATAAATTTATATTGTATGTTAATTATACTGACTGAGTGGCACATAGGTTTCTATCTTCAAGTACTTCAGATGGAAAATCGCAAATGTATATGGAGTGAATGTGGAATTGACAGATTCCTCATGTAAGATGTTATGGGCATAATATATATATATTATCTCAAAAATAGTAGATTCCGGGATGTGTAATGCATGACGTTTATAAGGACGTTATAGGAACTCCTTTTTTAGGGAGTCACCGTAGCGTTTTTGTATGCCAGCTGAACCCCGAAATTTGGTTCCCAATGTAAATTTTCCTATATAATCCACATTTTTTAACTTTTTTTCATTTCAGATGAGCATCTTCTGCTAAAATTGTGCAGGGTTTGCTGCTTAGAGGACCCTAAGGGCAAAAGAAAACAAAGACAAGGCGAAACTGACTGGGTAATATGACCAATATAAGAAATAGACATCGGTAATGTGAACTCCTACAATGACTATATAAAAACCATGTTTGTCTGGGCAGTGTGACCCAATTTCGGCATTAACAATCATTTATAAATGATTCATTTCACTGTTAGAAAGTAAAAGCTTGGTGGCAAGCTGTTGTCACACAGATGTGTATAAAATATGTCTGAACAGATTAATATCTAGATCTAAATTTAGTAACATAGCGTAAATAAAGGTAAAAATAGAAACATAGCATCAATATACCAAAAAGGCATCATTGTAATTTTCAAAATAAAGATAAACACTTAATATCCAAAAAATCACATGACCAAATAATCCAATGAAAATTAAAAAATCATAAACCATATGTAATATTTATATTTATGCAGTATTTGTTTCATTTGAGGCTGGTTGTGACAGATGCGGCATGTTTTGGTGCCACTTTGTGTGTCTGAATATTAAAGACAAAACATACTCTGAATTTGCCACAGAGCCTTATTATTGTAGATTTTGTATTTGAATTTGTATAAGACCATGTAAATATAATTCATTATTTCTCAGTGCCCTATTTGCATTATACATGTAGTATAACAATATTAGGCTATTGCAAATAAACTACTCAAACTTTGAACAAGCCTTAACTTTGTTGTTGGGAATGTAATACATGTATAATATATGCATTTGCTCAGTTTTATGTCTGTGTCAATGAAAGCATTTTATAAGAAATAAGATGTTATATAGTATATACTGTGTATATTGAAAATTTTTGATGTTTGTAGTACATGTATTATGATTATGAACTTTGGCTTTACAATATGACATTGCTTGTTTTTATGTTTATAAGTTCTTATGACCCGTGCAGATATGTTTTGATTGTACATATTTATTTGTATTCATATTATTAAACTTTACCAGATGTGCTATTAGCTACTTTTTATTTGATAAAATTTCATTGTTTCAGAGGTGTATACAGGTTTCTCCGTACAGACAAACATAAAATATCATTGTTTCACAGGTGTATATAGGTTTCTACATATAGACAAACATAAAATATCATTGTTTCAGAGGTGTATATAGGTTTCTCCATATAGACAAACATAAAATATCATTGTTTCAGAGGTGTATACAGGTTTCTCGGTATAGACAAACATGAAATATCATTGTTTCAGGGGTCTATATAGGTTTCTCGGTATAGACAAACATAAAATATCATTGTTTCAGAGGTGTATATAGGTTGTTCCGTACAGACAAACATGAAATGTCATTGTTTCAGGGGTCTATATAGGTTTCTCCGTATGGACAAACATAAAATATCATTGTTTCCAAGGTGTATATAGGTTGTTCCGTACAAACAAACATGACATATCATTGTTTCAGGGGTCTATATAGGTTTCTCCGTATAGACAAACATGAAATATCATTGTTTCAGAGGTGTATACAGAATTCTCCGTATGGACAAACATAAAATATCATTGTTTCCAAGGTGTATATAGGTTGTTCCGTACAGACAAACATGAAATATCATTGTTTCAGGGGTCTATATAGGTTTCTCCATATAGACAAACATGAAATATCATTGTTTCAGAGGTGTATACAGGTTTCTCCGTATGGACAAACATAAAGTATCATTGTTTCCAAGGTGTATATAGGTTGTTCCGTACAGACAAACATAAAATATCGTTGTTTTCAAGGTGTATATAGGTTGTTCCGTACAGACAAACATGAAATATCATTGTTTCAGAGGTGTATACAGAATTCTCCGTATGGACAAACATAAAATATCATTGTTTCCAAGGTGTATATAGGTTGTTCCGTACAGACAAACATGAAATATCATTGTTTCAGGGGTCTATATAGGTTTCTCCGTATAGACAAACATGAAATATCATTGTTTCAGAGGTGTATACAGGTTTCTCCGTATGGACAAACATAAAGTATCATTGTTTCCAAGGTGTATATAGGTTGTTCCGTACAGACAAACATAAAATATCGTTGTTTTCAAGGTGTATATAGGTTGTTCCGTACAGACAAACATGAAATATCATTGTTTCAGGGGTCTATATAGGTTTCTCCGTATAGACAAACAAGAAATATCATTGTTTCAGAGGTGTATACAGGTTTCTCCGTATGGACAAACATAAAGTATCATTGTTTCCAAGGTGTATATAGGTTGTTCCGTACAGACAAACATAAAATATCGTTGTTTTCAAGGTGTATATAGGTTGTTCCGTACAGACAAACATGAAATATCATTGTTTCAGGGGTCTATATAGGTTTCTCCGTATAGACAAACAAGAAATATCATTGTTTCAGAGGTGTATACAGGTTTCTCCGTATGGACAAACATAAAGTATCATTGTTTCCAAGGTGTATATAGGTTGTTCCGTACAGACAAACATAAAATATCGTTGTTTTCAAGGTGTATATAGGTTGTTCCGTACAGACAAACATGAAATATCATTGTTTCAGAGGTGTATACAGAATTCTCCGTATGGACAAACATAAAATATCATTGTTTCCAAGGTGTATATAGGTTGTTCCGTACAGACAAACATGAAATATCATTGTTTCAGGGGTCTATATAGGTTTCTCCGTATAGACAAACATGAAATATCATTGTTTCAGAGGTGTATACAGGTTTCTCCGTATGGACAAACATAAAGTATCATTGTTTCCAAGGTGTATATAGGTTGTTCCGTACAGACAAACATAAAATATCGTTGTTTTCAAGGTGTATATAGGTTGTTCCGTACAGACAAACATGAAATATCATTGTTTCAGGGGTCTATATAGGTTTCTCCGTATAGACAAACATGAAATATCATTGTTTCAGAGGTGTATACAGGTTTCTCCGTATGGACAAACATAAAGTATCATTGTTTCCAAGGTGTATATAGGTTGTTCCGTACAGACAAACATAAAATATCGTTGTTTTCAAGGTGTATATAGGTTGTTCCGTACAGACAAACATGAAATATCATTGTTTCAGGGGACTATATAGGTTTCTCCGTATAGACAAACATGAAATATCATTGTTTCAGAGGTGTATACAGGTTTCTCCGTATGGACAAACATAAAATATCATTGTTTCCAAGGTGTATATAGGTTGTTCCGTACAGACAAACATAAAATATCGTTGTTTTCAAGGTGTATATAGGTTGTTCCGTACAGACAAACATGAAATATTATTGTTTCAGGGGTCTATATAGGTTTCTCCGTATAGACAAACATGAAATATCATTGTTTCATGGGTGAATATAGGTTTCTCCGTATAGACAAACATAAAATATCATTGTTTCCAAGGTGTATATAGGTTGTTCCGTACAGACAAACATGAAATATCATTGTTTCAGGAGTCTATATAGCTTTCTCCGTATAGACAAACATGAAATTTCATTGTTTCCAAGGTGTATATAGGTTTCTCCATATAGACAAACATAAAATATCATTGTTTCATGGGTGAATATAGGGTTCTCCGTATAGACAAACATAAAGTATCATTGTTTCAGTGGTGTATATAGGTTTCTCCGTATAGACAAACATGAAATATCATTGTTTCCAAGGTGTATATAGGTTTCTCCGTATAGACAAAATGAAATTACATTGTTTCCCAGATGTATAAAGGTTTCTCCATATAGACAAACATGAAAAATCATTGTTTCACAGGTGTATATAGGTTTCTCCATATAGACAAACATGAAATATCATTGTTTCAGGGGTCTATATAGGTTTCTCTGTATAGACAAACATGAAATATCATTGTTTCAGAGGTGTATACAGAATTCGCCGTATGGACAAACATAAAATATCATTGTTTCCAAGGTGTATATAGGTGAGTGAGTGAGTGAGTTGGTGTTTTACGCCCGTGCAACGCTATATAGGTTATTTACAGGCGATGAACATGAAAAGGGTGATAAAATGAACATGAAACGATGATGACAAATGAAACATGGGGGTGGGATGGGAAACAAAGGAACGGTAAATTTTGAAGAACCACAGGAAAAGGGGAGAAGTGGGTAGGGGCGGAAAATTTAGCCTATGTGGTGCACTACTGGGCGGTCCACAAAGGGGTTTTTTACGTGCATGAATCGTGGCACTCTCCACACACGTTGGCCCACTATGGTCGGCGGTCAGGGTTTCCGTATTATAGACCCGACAACCCCCGCGGACGAGGGCCACCCTATTCAACCACCTAGGGTACACACTTGGTCGCTCTGTGGGCTGAGCACTGACCCGACGTCAGAATCCCAAGACCCTTAGTCGCCTCTTACGACAAGCTAGGCTCTGCTGCGGGCCTATTCGCCACCCGGGCCCCGCACGGGACTGTAAATAGGTTGTTCCGTACAGACAGACATGAAATATCATTGTTCCAGGGGTCTATATAGGTTTCTCCGTATAGACAAACATGAAATATCATTGTTTCATGGGTGAATATAGGTTTCTCCGTACAGACAAACATGTAATATCATTGTTTCCAAGGTGTATAGAGGTTTCTCCGTACATACAAACATGAAATATCATTGTTTCCAAAGTGTATTTAGGTTTCTCGGTACAAACATAAAATATCGTTGTTTTCAAGGTGTATATAGGTTGTTCCGTACAGACAAACATGAAATATTATTGTTTCAGGGGTCTATATAGGTTTCTCCGTATAGACAAACATGAAATATCATTGTTTCATGGGTGAATATAGGTTTCTCCGTATAGACAAACATAAAATATCATTGTTTCCAAGGTGTATATAGGTTGTTCCGTACAGACAAACATGAAATATCATTGTTTCAGGAGTCTATATAGCTTTCTCCGTATAGACAAACATGAAATTTCATTGTTTCCAAGGTGTATATAGGTTTCTCCATATAGACAAACATAAAATATCATTGTTTCATGGGTGAATATAGGGTTCTCCGTATAGACAAACATAAAGTATCATTGTTTCAGTGGTGTATATAGGTTTCTCCGTATAGACAAACATGAAATATCATTGTTTCCAAGGTGTATATAGGTTTCTCCGTATAGACAAAATGAAATTACATTGTTTCCCAGATGTATAAAGGTTTCTCTGTACAGACCAACATGAAATATCATTGTTTCAGAGGTCAATAAAGGTTTCTCCGTATAGACAAAATGAAATTTCATTGTTTCCAAGGTGTATATAGGTTTCTCCATATAGACAAACATGAAATATCATTGTTTCACAGGTGTATATAGGTGTGTATATAGGTTTCTCCATATAGACAAACATGAAATATCATTGTTTCAGGGGTCTATATAGGTTTCTCTGTATAGACAAACATGAAATATCATTGTTTCAGAGGTGTATACAGAATTCGCCGTATAGACAAACATAAAATATCATTGCTTCCAAGGTGTATATAGGTTGTTCCGTACAGACAGACATGACATATCATTGTTTCAGGGGTCTATATAGGTTTCTCCGTATAGACAAACATGAAATATCATTGTTTCATGGGTGAATATAGGTTTCTCCGTACAGACAAACATGTAATATCATTGTTTCCAAGGTGTATAGAGGTTTCTCCGTACAGACAAACATGAAATATCATTGTTTCCAAAGTGTATTTAGGTTTCTCCGTACAGACAAACATGAAAAATCATTGTTTCAGGGGTGTATATAGGTTTCTCCGTATAGACAAACATGAAATTTCATTGTTTCCAAGGTGTATATAGGTTTCTCCATATAGACAAACATGAAAAATCATTGTTTCACATGTGTATATAGGTTTCTCCATATAGACAAACATGAAATATCATTGTTTCCAAGGTGTATATAGGTTTCTCCGTACAGACAAGCATGAAATATCATTGTTTCAGGGTGTATATAGACGTAGACCTGTATATTAGAATATATTTATATACATGTCTATGATATAGGTTCCTCTGTTTTGGTGTTAACCTGGTCTGTTGGAAGTGATATTTTTTGTCACATACAACTGAAGTTTATATAGACCTTATTCTATCGGAGTAGGACATCTAGTTCTGGTGTTAACCTGGTCTGTTGGATGTGATATTTTTTGTCACATACAACTGAAGTTTATATAGATCTTATTCTATCGGAGTAGGACATCTAGTTCTGGTGCTAACCTGGTCTGTTGGATGTGATATTTTTTGTCACAACTGAAGTTTATATAGACCTTATTCTATCGGAGTAGGACATCTAGTTCTGGTGTTAACCTGGTCTGTTGGAAGTGATATTTTTTGTCACATACAACTGAAGTTTATATAGACCTTATTCTATCGAGTAGGACATCTAGTTATGGTGTTAACCGGGTCTGTTGGATGTGATATTTTTTGTCACATACAACTGAAGTTTATATAGACCTTATTCTATCGGAGTAGGACATCTAGTTCTGGTGTTAACCTGGTCTGTTGGAAGTGATATTTTTTGTCACATACAACTGAAGTTTATATATACCTTATTCGATCGAGTAGGACATCTAGTTCTGGTGTTAACCGGGTCTGTTGGATATGATATTTTTGTCACATACAACTGAAGCTTATATAGACCTTATTCTATCAGTTGATATAGATCTAATTCAACCTCCATAGTACCTCTTGTTTTGTTTAGGTATCATCTGTTGGATGTGATAATTTTCTAACTTATGTTCATATAGATCTTAGGACCTCTTGTTCTTGTATTAGTCTTGTTTGTTGGATGTGATATTTTTCAATTGATGTGTTTTACAAAATTGTGAAAATAAAATACAAATACAAAAATATAAATGGTTGGATTGGTAAATGATGTATATTGATATTTCAAGGGGTAACCTCACATCAGTGACATATGCGTGAAAACATAAAAGGTCAATGAAAAGTACTCATTAGATTAGACATTAGACATTATTTATTTTTCCAATTAAGGTCCCTCGGAGGGCAGTGTCATTACAATGATTATATACATGAATGATAACATTTAGTTTACAGTAATGGAATACATGACAATTACAGATGCTATATGTATGTTCAAATAAGAGCCTGGATATAAAGAAACCATATGCCACAATGATAAATTATAAGTAAAAAAAAAGAAGAAAAATATAGTTAAAGCAGTCCTCCCTGTGACCAGACCGCACATACATGGATAACATGTTGAATTAAATTAGAATGTAAGTACAACATGTTATTAGTATTCCACCTCATGTTTATGTAATAAATAAAAATTACAAGAAAGTTCCAGACAATAAATTTTGCTTTGCCTGACACGCTTTTCGTCTATTTAAAACTCATCGTAGGCGCTGTACCAAAATATTGAAAAAGCCAAAAAAAGATTAACCTTGAGGATTTCAAATAAATTTTGCTACAACTGACACACGTTTTGTCTACCAAAAACTCATCATAGGCGCTGTACCAAAATATTGAAAAAAAACATAAAAGATTAACCTTGAGGAATTCAAATAAATTTTGCTACGTCTGACACATGTTTTGTCTATCAAAAACTCATCATAGGCGCTATACCAAAATATTGAAAAAGCCATAAAAGATTAACATAGGGGAATTCAAATCAATTTTGCTACGCCAGACACACGTTTTGTCTTGTTTCAAACAGAGAATTTGTCTGAATAGAAATTCTTTTATAATTCACCTATGAGCTTAGCTGTCACTATCATTGAGGGTTGTATCATTGGACAAAAAGCAAAAAGGAAATTATTGAATATGCATACTAGGAAATAAGAAGGGAAACATAAAGCTTAATCTCAAATCTATAGTTACCAGATTTGTTTATATATACATTTAATCCTTACTAGAGACATAATATTCAGTAAATATATACATTTAACTCATGTGATCACAAAAGTGGATGTCGTCTTAATTATCAAAACAAAAATTTAAAACAACTCATGACATGAACATCATTTACTCTCCACTTGTTAAATCCATATGAGAAATCACTTCTTGATTTTGGCCCCACAAATAAAATTTACAATGGTTCATGAAGTTATGTTGAGTCATGTAAGATAAACACCCTTTAAGACGTTGCAGTCTGGAATTTGACTGTTCTACCACTTGTGAGTTCAGGAGCATGTGCTGTGGATACCTTTTTAACTCAAAACTAGGACCACAAGCTGAAAATATAATTATACATGTTATAGTAATATTTAATCTTAATAAAAAAAGGATATAATTCAAAGCAAAATCAAGAGATTATCATGTCATTAAAATGCTAATGGTTCTATAATTTTAAACAAAGTTACTGAGAATGATAAATAAAGAAGTTGCATTCAAAACCATAAACTTCTACTAGAATTCTGACTAATCATAATCAATCAAATTTCCTCACAAAGTCCAAGATGATTTAAAAAAAAAATGTATGACAACAAATGTGTTTTGGTATCAAACAATTCATATAATAATAATCTATCAAATTAACAATATACTTAGTTATATGATTTGACTGATAAGTTTTGTTCAAATATTTATGACAATTAAATTAACCCAAACCTGTGTGATTTTTGTAATGTAAACCATCCACACGGAATTCTGTTTCCATGAAAAAAGTCGGATCTCTATTCAAACCGTACACTTGAAGGGAACAGGCATTGTCATAAACGACCAGCTTGGGTGCTGAAATAATAAAATCCATATTATTTGTGATAAGTCATCTAAATCCACTCACAATAACACAAATAAAAAGCTACGCTGAGCGCAGCATGATACGACCGCAACATGTTGAACCCTGTACGTTTGCAGCCCAATATGGATTGTCAAATGCTTTGGACACATGCAGCCCATGGTGGACTCACAAAGCTTTTTGATACATGCATTCTTGGGTGGACTTTCAATGCATATTTGTTTTTTTTTATACATTTATACTTGGACCCCCCAAAAAAGATGATTTTTTGGGCGTGGCCTGTCTTTGCTCCCTTTAGCAATGTCACAGTACAAAATATATTAAAACCATTGACACATTTAGTTGACAGATTTTAATGAGGAATTCAATAAAACAAGAATTTTCAAAATCAAATGGATAATAAACATTTTACAAATGTTTTGTCAAAACACCCGTTTTAGCCCCTTTTGGCCCTTTTCTTCTTAAGCAGTAGGGGCCACCAACCCCAAATGCAATAAGAAACTTCCATTAGTGGATATAATCATCATATTAAAACTTCATAACAATTGGCTGGCCCACTACAATTAAATTTCTTGTGTAAAACCATTTGCCTTGACTGACTTTTAAAATGGAGTTTTTTGCCCCTTAGACCCCTAATTTCTCAAAAATGCATTAAGAAACTTCATTTAGTGGATATAATCATCATATCAAAACTGCAAAACAATTGGTTGGCCAACCAAAACTAAATTTTTTGTGTAAAACTATTTTCCTAAACAAACTATTAAAATGGCGTTTTTGGCCCCTTTGACCCCTATTTCCTCAGAAATGGCAAAAGATATTGCAAATCTGATTGAAAAATGCAGGCAGGGATTTTCACAAGGATTCTGATGAAAAAAAGATTTTGAAAATCGGACCAAAAATAAAAAAGTTGATTTTTTGGGCGTGGCCTATATTTGGCCCCCTGTATCAATGTAACGGTGCAGTATATATTAAAATCATTGACACATTTAGTTAACAGAATTTAATGAGGAATTTAATAAAAAAAGAATTTTCAAAATTGAATGAATAACAAACATTCTACAACAGTTTTGTCAATACACCTGTTTTAGCCCCTTTTGGCCCTTTTTTCTAAAACAGTAGGGGCCACAAACCCAAAATGCAATAGGAACCTTTCTCTAGTGATTACAAACATCATATCAAAATTTCATAACAATCGGTCAATATTTATTCAAGTTATCGCACGGAAACCAAATGTCCCCAGACGACGACGACAACGACAACGACGACGACAACGACGACATCGCCATACCATTATACGATCGCAAAATTTTGCGGTCGTATAAAAATGTGTAGCAGAACAGCTAAGGGTGAAGATCTTCAGCAGTCTACACATTTTTTTTCTCTCTTGTTATATGGACCATACACATGTATATTCTTCTCATGACAAAAATCATTAATGATATCCACTTGTTATGATGTTCCCCGATAGAAGCCTACTTTTTTGGTTATTTTCACAACACAAATCGTTGTTTGTAACTTTATATTTGTGGTGAACTATTCAATGACAATATATGAACCCAATTCTTGTCACTTCTGTAACTGTGGGGTATGCTATCAATCAACTTTATACATGTTTTCTTTACAATGTATAAAAGTTACATTTTAGGTTGATCATCTTAGTTATAATATGATTTCCTAGTTTCGTATTTTTTTGTTTTACTGTTTTATGCTCTTCATAATCATAAATTGTTTGGCATTTTCAATATTTTTGGTAGAGCGCCTCTGATAAGTCTTTAATAGACGAAATGCGCGTCAGGCGTATCAAAATTTATTGTCTGGAACTTTGTTGTCATTTGTATTTAAAACCAGATTACCTTGCTTAAACCGAGTTCTCAACAGAGTGAATGGTACATCTACAGATTCATGTAGTTTCATCACTTCAAAACCATAGCAGATTCCTACAAAGTAAATTTATTATATGTTGTTACAAGTATTGAAAAATATCAGTAATAAGTATAGTACATGTATATATCATCTGTTCATGTCTACACAATGGATTCAATGAATTTCTAGAATACAACGTAGATACATTAGATAATCTAACATTTAATGGTTCCCCAATAAATGATGTGCATTCTGATCCTAGGATATAAATATAGAAAGTCTAAATGATTATGCAAGGATACATTAATGGTGTTGTTAAAATTTTTTTAAAGACAAATATTTCGACCAAGCACTTGGAAGGGCGTAGAACATTGAATCATTAAGCATGCAAGGCTGGAGTCAAAGTCAAAAGTCAAATGTTGAAAGCAAAACAAAGTAAATGCTAGGAGATACAGAAATATGGCCATTTCAAGAATTTATTTCATCTTCAGTGATGCTGGTGTTAAAAATGTTGGAAGTCAAGATCTAACCAACGTCTTTCATCATTAAAACAACAAATTCTGCAAGCTATGACGTAATATGTTTAGTCAAAGTAGGTTATCTTGAAGAAATGTGATAATGATGTAGGCTTCCGTCGATATCTTTGACAAAAATATCAAAAATATAAAACTCCACTGAGCAACAACTTTACAGATTTTTTTTTAGAAAGACAATTACCGTGAGAACAAAACAGGGTAAATACTCCAGGCAGCAGGGAACGATGACCTTTCGAAAATTTAGTGCATATGTCATCTTTTGTCTTGGTGTTCTTCTTATCAGCAGTAAAGTATCCTCTTTTTCTTGTTTTAGGTAGTGATGGAAAAAAAACCAATTCATCATCACCGATAGCTTCTTCAGATGGCATTATATCACCTAAAAATGGGTCAAATACTTTCTGCTGGAGATATGGCAAACATTTTCTGAACAGTTCAAAAGGAAAATCTTTTTTCAAATTTGTCAACAGGTCAAATAATACAGGAACTGTTGTCTGAACTGTTTTTAAAGCAGTGTCATCCTGCAGTATGGTTGTACGTCCTCTACTAAGAATGTCCTCAAGAAAGGAAAAAAACTCTAATGAAGGGGGTAAAAAACTGCAAAGGGGGTTAGTTGATGCTAGCACCTTAACAAAGTCTCTCCATACTGGTTTAACCAAACGTCTATCACCACGAACAGTTCCTTCATTAAAAATGTGGTTAATTAAATCCATAATGTCTGTGTTTTCATTTTCTATCTTTATTACATTTAATGCTTTGTCTTTCTGTTCTTTTGCTATCCCCTTTGCTGGTTTTATGTAGTCCAGTAGAATTTGCCTTACAAATTTCGAAAACATTGTTCTTTCCTTCATCCTGCAATTTAAAGAATGCATATAATTGATAAAAGTATACTTAATTTAGCACCTGGTCATTTCTATGCTTACTGTAAATTGGAAGTGTGCATAACAAACCAATACAGTATTTTGACTATCTTCAGTGAGTGAGTGAGTGAGTTGGTGTTTTACGCCCGTGCAACGCTATATAGGTTATTTACAGGCGATGAACATGAAAGGGTGATAAAATGAACATGAAATGATGATGATAAATGAAATATGGGGTGGGATGGGGCACAAAGGAACGGTAAATTTTGAAGAACCACAGGAAAAGGGGAGAGGTGGGTAGAGGCGGAAAATTTAGCCTATGTGGTGCACTACTTGGTGGTCCACAAAGGGGTCTTTTACGTGCATGAAACGTGGCACTCTCCACACACGTTGGCCCACTATGGTCGGCGGTCAGGGTTTCCGTATTATAGACCTGACAACCCCCGCGGACGAGGGCCACCCTATTCAGCCACCTAGGGTACACACTTGGTCGCTCTGTGGGCTGAGCACTGACCCGATGTCAGAATCCCAAGACCCTTAGTCGCCTCTTACGACAAGCTAGGCTCTGCTGCGGGCCTATTCGCCACCCGGGCCCCGCACGGGACTGACTATCTTCAAAAATATTTAAGTGGCAAAAAGTATTTTTAACTATCTTCAAAAATACTTTTTGCCACTTAAAAATTTAGTTTATATTAGCAGGATACCCATGCTATAACAATACAAACAATAGAAAAAAGACCCACATTTACAAAGTCATTCAACAATGAAAATTGGGTCGAGATCACAGGACATGGTGTTAGTTGCATAGACCATATTTATAGGTGTCTGTTTACCAGAAATCAGATTCCTAGCTATAATACTTTTCAAGCAATTCATTTTCCACAAAAGTCTTACAAACAAGTTTATGCCGCTGCCGTCACTGGAAATAATACCTATGTCTGGCCTTCAGCAACTTATGAAGCAGGTGAGAAAAAAAATGTGACAGATGAATGAAGATTAGCAGGTATAAAAAACATGAATTTTACCTATTACTGTAAATACTGTCATATGGCTTTGTTTTATCATTATCACTACTGAACAAAGCACTCCACGACAACAACTCTTTTCGGAAATCAACAGAGGTGGCATCCATTACAACTGTGTCTGGGTCTGGTCCACAGTCTGGACAATGAAATCCATCCTGGAAATCGATATCCAAGAGTTTAAAAAAAGCGTACCAAGCTTCTTTATAATCTGCATAGCTCAGTTTTTCATCAAAACTGCTATAACCTGAATCTTTGAATGTTTTCCTCAAGACAGTGTAATCTGTGAAAATAGTTGTTCTACAAAACAAAACATGTTTTAACAGTAAAATATTACCAATATTTTGTTGAAATTTTACAGGTTGGATTTTTTTTTTCTATTTTCTATGAAATTATTTCACAAGAAGAATGTCTATTTACCTAAAATGATAAGATATGCGAAGGGAGATCTGTAACATTTTCAGAATTGTGATGTATCTAAACACACAGTTTTTGTTTGTTTATTTTCATCTGCCCTCTCTTGTAGGTTTTGTTGATTGAAGTTGACATTAAATATCTATGTTTTTCAGGATTTTGTAAGTTGCAAACATTGTAAATGTTTTATTACAACCCAATGAAGATTTAGTAGCAATGACTAAAGCCCTCATCCTCGGAAACCCAGGGGTTCTTCATTCGCATACTCATTCATCACCCCTGGGTCCATACGTATCAATTCCATCGTTTTACACAGTTCTGAGTCGAGCCTTCTGATTGGTCGCTTAACAATGTCGTTAAGGGACGATTTATATTTTTTTTTATTACAACTTAGTAAAGTTCAAGATCAGGGAAAAAGAAAGCACAATATGTGTCCAATCAGAATGCTTGATAGGAAAATTTGTAAAGCTGTCTAAAACGATGGAATTGATACGAATGGACCCAGGGGTGATGAATGAGTATGCGAATGAAGAACCCCTGGGTTTCCGAGGATGCTGTGGCTTCAGAGAACAGTTGTTTCGAGGTGATCATGCTACCGATGCATTTTGTAGAACGGCGTTGCGGATCAGTACAAAAATAGTATAATACTCTCACACAACGGATCGGGATACGATAATTACTTTCTTATCGACTGGTTAATCTCTAACTCTATGCGCCCCGACATCATTTTCAATGGATCAAAAATTATGTACATGCACTTGGGTCGCGGATTAAACATAAACGTGTTGGATTCGTTTAATTTTCTACCCATGAAGTTGTCGAAGATTTCAAAAGCGTTCGGACTAAAGGAGTTGAAAGAGGGATACTTTCCTCATTTTTTTCAATAAAGACGACAACCAGCGTTACATTGGCCCCTACCCGCCCAAACATTATTACGGTTACGACTACATGAGCAAGGAAGACCGAGACGATTTCCTGAAATGGTATGAAACGAAGCAGAACGAGACGTTTAACTTTGAAACAGAAATGAAGGAATACTGCTCTAGCGATACGACAATTTTGCGAGAGGGGGTGTTACGGTTTCGGGATTTGGTGATGGATGTTACAGGGGGAAACGATGAAGTTACTAATGGTACTGTAGACGTACTGGATTACGTTACCATTGTGAGTGTATGCATGGGAATCTACAAGTCTAAATTCTTGAAAGAACAGTACGAAATCAAAGTCCTGAAGGAAGGAAACGATGAAATTCAAAAGAAACCGATGGCGTTCGGAAAGAAAGATTTCAATGTATTGGACAACGGTGAATGGAAGTCTTCACACAAGTTTTTGTCCGAGCACCCTGACACGACGTTTGGAAAGAGAAGATTTGTCATAAGTCCCATTGCTCACGTCCCTTCAGATGACTATAAAAGAAATTCAATCACAGTCGCTGTTCTAACGTCGCTGCAGACCTATATATAGGTATAGTCACGACGTTAAACTCCCCAGTCAGTCAGTCGCTGTTCTATTGTATGGTAAGGGTGGTTTATGAAAACGCAAAACATCTTCATTCAACACGCACTAAACCGTGGAGAATACAGGATACCAGGAACCAAGTTCCACGTTGACGGATACTGCCAGGAGTCCAATGAAGTCTTCGAATTCCATGGGGTAAGTTTTTTTTTTTTTTATTTTATTGTTTTTTTTTATCAATCAACACCGCAGCCACCGCCGCCGCCGCCACGAGCGCGCGTTTCAGAGTAACGCGTAGCTACAATAATGTAGCTCCTTTGACAACTTTGATTAGGCGGAGCTACAATGCGGTCCCATTACTCGTAATGGAGCAAATCGAATTTCTTTCTCCAACTCAAACAAAGCTTTAAATTGGTTCGAAAATACCAATAATACTCTGAATAACATTGAGTTAATAAAAATTTTGACCAAGAGTCATAGATTAATATTATTTTGTTAAAAATCCAAAATTTTCAAAATTCAAGCATCTTCAGGAATTGATATTTTTTCTAAAATCTTTTAAACTGCGCTAAATGTCGGAAAATTTAAACTTAATTCGTCATTAAAATACTATAAGCGATATTTTAATACCAAATTTGACGTCTAATTGATTGAATAGCGCCCGGTGTGATTTCGCTTTCGGCGTTGCTCCGTTTCGAGGAATGGGACCGCATTGTAGCTCCGCCTAATCAAAGAGGTATTATATGTGACAGAAAATGTGTCAAAACGGAATGTATAAAACAGGGATGACGTCCACAAAATATGCGTTCCTGTTGGAAAAATGGCGGCCCCCAGTGGATGTAATGTAAACAATGAGATTTATGCACAATTAATTAAATAATGGGTGAGTGTGAGTGAGTTGGTGTTTTACGCCCGTGCAACGCTATATAGGTTATTTACAGGCGATGAACATGAAAGGGTGATGAAATGAACATGAAATGATGATGATAAATGAAATATGGGGATTGGGTGGGACAGAAAGGACCGGTAAATTTTGAATAACCACAGGAAAAGGGGAGAGGTGGGTAGGGGCGGAAAATTTGGCCTATGTGGTGCACTACTGGGCGGTACACAAAGGGGTCTTTTACGTGCATGAAGCGTGGCACTCTTCACACACGTTGGCCCACTATGGTCGGCGGTCAGGGTTTCCGTATTATAGACCTGACAACCCCCGCGGACGAGGGCTACCCTATTCAGCCACCTAGGGTACACACTTGGTCGCTCTGTGGGCTGAGCACTGACCCGACGTCAGAATCCCAAGACCCTTAGTCGCCTCTTACGACAAGCTAGGCTCTGCTGCGGGCCTATTCGCCACCCGGGCCCCGCACGGGACCATGGCCGATCCTGTTAAAAAGGTTTGTTGATTATCCAAAATCAAATGTACTGCATACTTGAGAAGGTTGACAAAACCTAAAAAGGTTTGTTTATTTTTCAAAATAAATAATACTAATAATAAATTTCTTGAGAATGTTTTATCCAAAATAATTTATTTAGGACATCTTGTAAGGCCTTAATGATTTTTGCTGCTACGCCTTCCTGTAACGTTGTAGGAAGGCGTCCAAAAAAAGTCCAAATAAAAACGATAGTCTTCCAGTAACGGCTCCCGCAGGGTACCCCCCTCAGGTGCCGCTTTTAAAAGGGGCCTGAGGTAGCAAGGTAGCTTTTAAAAGGCTTATTTTGGCAGAGGTAGCAGGTCATTTTTTGGCATAGGTCAGAAGTCGCCCTTAAAAAGCCCTCAGGTCGCAGGTCGTTTTTAATCCAGCGGGAGCCACAGGGGGGACGGGACAATAGGGGTTGAGGAGTAAGAGAGAGGGTGTTAAAGGTAAAAGGTGTGGTGTGCGGGGGTTAGAGGGGTGGGGAATGTGGGTTGGGGGCTGACAGGAGGGACAGGGGTAACGGGGTTGAGGTTGCAGGGAGCAGGGTGGAAGTGACAGGCAGCGGGTGGAGGGGGCAAGTAGCGGGAGAAGAGGACTCTGTCCACCCCCCTTTTATGGACTAAAAAAGGCTGACACATAGAACAGATACATATGACACAATAAGTTAACCTGTTGTATTGACAGTTTTTGTCACATAAACAGATACTCATCACGTAATAAAGAAACCTGATATATGGACAGTTTTTTGTCACATAGAACAGATACACATCACATAATAATGTTACCTGTTGTATGGACAGTTTTTGTCACATAGAACAGATACACGTCACATAATAATGTTACCTGTTATATGGACAGCTTTTGTCACATAGAACAGATACACATCACATAATAATGTTACCTGTTGTATGGACAGTTTTTGTCACATAGAACAGATACACATCACATAATAATGTTACCTGTTGTATGGACAGTTTTTGTCACATTGAACAGATACGCATCACATAATAAAGAAACCTGATATATGAACAGCTTTTGTCACATAGAACAGATACACATCACATAATAATGTTATCTGTTGTATGGACAGTTTTTGTCACATAGAAAAGATACATGTCACATAATAATGTTACCTGTTATATGGACAGCTTTTGTCACATAGAACAGATACACATCACATAATAATGTTACCTGTTGTATGGACAGTTTTTGTCACATAGAACAGATACACGTCACATGATAATGTTACCTGTTATATGGACAGTTTTTGTCGCATAGAACAGATACACGTCACATAATAATGTTACCTGTTATATGGACAGCTTTTGTCACATAGAACAGATACACATCACATAATAAAGAAACCTGATATATGGACAGTTTTTGTCACATAGAACAGATACACATCACATAATGTTACCTGTTGTATGGGCAGTTTTTGTCACATAGAACAGATACACATCACATAATAATGTTACCTGTTGTATGGACAGTTTTTGTCACATAGAACAGATACACGTCACATAATAATGTTACCTGTTGTATGGACATTAATAAGATATTTAATTTGTATATAAACAAATGAAAAATAGACATTTGTATTCAATTGTAAACAATGTAAACATTCAGCATTTGTTCAGTCATATTTTCTTTTCAGAAGAGAATAAGAGCATCAGATATATTAAAATCATCAAGAAGTTTTGGCGAATCCAAATATGATTTTTCTAAGATAGTTGAATTGAAAGGAGCCACTGGGAGGGATGTGTCAAAGAAAGGAAGACCAGCTGGCATCACTGGAGTTTCTAAATGTACAGCAACCTCCAGCTCTATTGACACAGATGTGGATGTTATATGTTCACATGTACATGTAGGTATACAATATCAGAAATATTGAAGTGTTCTACAAATCATTTCATTTAAACACGAAGTCGCATTGGACATCATTTATTAATTGCCTTCTTGCTTGAAAATAATTAACCACACTGTAATGAATTTAATTTATTAAGTTAATTATAAGTTACAGTTTTAAATGTTTTTTACACAGGAACCAGAGGAGTCTGAACTAGGAGATGTTGATGTTGTCCTTTCAACCGATGAAACGATCCTGAAGAATTCGAAAGAACTGATGGAGATTCTTAACTCTAAATCAGTTTCATCTTGTAACAGCATCAAAACATTCGATTTCTCCACACTTTACACTTCTATTCCACATGAACAACTGAAATCGCGATTGGCACAGCTGATTAAACGCAGCTTTTTCAAAAAGAATGGAAAACGCAGGTACAAATTTCTTGTAGTCGATTATACCAAGACTTACTTTGTCATCAATGAGTCCAAGAAAAAGAACAAATTTACAGAAGACCAAATAATCGACATGCTCAACTTTCTTATTGACAACATATTTGTTCAGTTTGGTGGACGTGTTTTTCAGCAAACAATAGGGATTCCAATGGGCACTAATTGTGCACCTTTGCTTGCTGATTTGTTTCTTCATTCATATGAAGCAGACTTCTTGCAATCTCTTCTAGACAAAAAAGACCGTAGACTAGCTCTCTCTTTCAACCTCACGTTCCGTTATATTGATGATGTCCTTTCACTAAACAATTCTCGATTTGGTGACTTTCTCCATCTCATATATCCACAGGAGCTTGAGATAAAGGACACAACGGATTCTAGGAGGTCTGCTTCATATTTAGATCTACATCTCGAAATTGACTCTCAAGGAAGACTTTCAACAAGGCTCTATGACAAACGTGATGACTTCAACTTTCCAATCGTCAACTTCCCCTTCTTGTGTAGCAATATTCCGTCAGCTCCAGCTTATGGAGTTTACGTATCTCAATTGATTCGTTACTCCAGAGCGTGCGGGACTTACATCGATTTCCTTAGCAGAGCGACACGTCTGACGCAAAAATTGCTCAGACAGGGTTATGTTGCTCCTCGGTTGCTGTCTTCACTCAAGAAATTTTACGGAAGACATCATGCACTTATAGACAAATATGGGATTTCGATCTCTCAGATGAGTGCAGATGTTGGTTTGTCATAGGATGTTGTTTTGTCTTCCTTTACTGGATTTGACATGCTGAATGAACTATTGGCAACGCGACGGGTGTGCTATAGCAAGCAGGAACTGCTTACTCTTCCGGAGCACCTGAGTTCACTCTTGTTTCGACTGGAGTTCGCGTTGTTGATTGATATTCAGTTGTTTTGTGTTTCCATGTTTTACGTGTTGTCTGTTTTTGTCCCGTTCTTGTTTGTGTTTACTGGTTTAGTCTCTGCCCTTTCGGACTTTTGACATTCGGATACCCCATTGGTACCTCTGCTTCTTTTAACCTTCTTAAGCAAAATTGTGGCATTTATTGCACAGATGACTTGTACAAGACCTTTGTATTGCTTGACTTTGACAGGAAAAAAATGCAGTTGAAGGTAAGAGTGCACATACATTTTGTATAAACCACTAACTCTTATATAAAGTAGACTGTATGCAGTCCCATATAATTGGATTAGTTTTCGGATCTGTTTGACATCTACATGTACTTCATGTATAACTAAATTCAGGTTTTTCTGTCTTTGTCTGACCAATTTCTTATATTAAAGCAAAACAGATACAGTTACAAGTATTAGAGCTTGTAAATTGCTTTGTTTTTTAATATACCATGTGGTTTTAAAACAGTATTATATTAGGACATTATATGCTGCTATCCTCTTGATACATTGTATATGGGCATTTATGACTGGCTAATGCTTATGGGCCTATTGAAGGCTTTTTAGTAACTTGCAGATTTGTTTGGTCTGCATTTGCCTACTGTAGACACGACGTTGCTCCATATTTCTTCATTTTCAATAACTATATTAATTTGTGTTCTTAAACTGTAGGCATCCCAATATGTGTTTGTATCCAGGAAGGCAATGTCTTTTATTGATGAAGTACAGTGGGTGTACAGTTGTTCATGTGATCCTGCAACTTTAGACTTAATAGAATGTTGTGATGAAAGAATGGATGTGCCTTTTAATGGTTTGTACATGTATTAAGTTTAATAGACCCACATATTTTTTACACATTTTAAGTTTAAGGAGATACTGGAACAGCTAGTTTTTACTGGATGTATCTGACTACCTTTGGAATCACTTATACTGCACTTTATTATAACCCCAATTTATGATATTCATTTGTCGAGACATAAGTATATAGAAATAAATTTTAAATGTATTGAGGGTGAAAATTAAAAATATAATTTCCCTTAATTGAACTTGAATGGAAAAAAATCAAAAATAAGTTTGATTTAATGTTCATAACATACCGGTATCTTATGAATACACATTTTTAATAGATGTTTCATTTAAAGTTTTATCAGATTACATGTATTCCATAAGAAAAGAGGTACCAATGAGGCATTCTTAAATTAAAAGAGGCGAAACCAGCAAACACCAAGTAAACAGCACAAACAAACAAAAACACAAAACACACACAAAAAAACCAACTGAAGTGAATAACAACTGACAATGTGAAGATTTTTTGTAATATACATTGTAATTTTGTTTTCAGGTTTTAAAGAAAGGAACCCTGGTTGCATCCATACAGCAACTGCAGAAAAGCTTTTGCAAAGTTTTGACATTCAAAATGAAATATTTCCTATTTTAGCATCAGGTAAAAAAAATCAGTGCAGCATTGAAATACACTGATCAGCAAAAGAAGCGATACAAGTGTTCACTTGGTAATAACTTTCATGAAATTTTTCGGAAACTATATGTTGGATCTTTTGTATACTACATTAGTTCATTATATCAAGTAATTGAAATTATCTTTTTGAAAATTATGGTGCTGTAGTAGAAAAAAAGGATTGAAATGGGGAGGGTGTCAAAGAGGCGACAACACATCCATCTGAAAGCCACAATAGGATTTTCAGTAAGTAGAACTTTACAAGTGGGGAATCACTGGACTTTTGATTTTCTAGATTCCTTACAGTTTGACGCTAATCATATAATAAAACCTGTCCAATGTAAGGATTGGTAAGCATAATATTATGATGTTACATATTTGTTGAAATGAAGTTTAAATAGGTGTCTAATATTATTTTGTAGATGCTGAAGAAGTGAGTGAGTGAGTGAGTTGGTGTTTTACGCCCGTGCAACGCTATATAGGTTATTTACAGGCGATGAACATGAAAAGGATGATAAAATGAACATGAAGAAGTGTTAGTGGACAATCAGGAGGTATTTTTATGTATTCTTACATGCACACACTGTTCTCATACCCAATAAGAAGTGTAAATACAAAGAATATCTTGGCAGCATAAAATGTCATTAAATTGAATTGTTATTTTGACCATATTATCAATTTGTCTTTCATATTATTAAACAAGTAGTTGAAGTGATTATTTTAAAGTGATATATTTTAATGATAAGTGAATTGTTGAAATAAGGCTATTAAAAAGTTGCTAAGATTAGGCGTGAACCTTATTACAAAGCATACTATTTAAATCTAATATTAATCCGTCTCATATCAACTTTTCCATCGCTTGATAGAGACATTAAAAATATTGAATAACACATTATTCCATAAAATAAATTACTAATTTTAAAAAAGAATATAAACAAACTTTATTTTTTATTCAGGAAATAACAGAATTAGGAGATGGCAAATTTTTAGTTAATGTTCAAAACTCACCTGGCATTGTGTATCAGTCAGATGAAAGTGTTAAATATTTAGCCTTACATGCAATTCTTGTTTGGTTAATTGTAAACATTTGGAGAAATTCATTTCTAAATATGGAGATAATTTCACAAGAAAGAACCGGTCATCATCTTACCAACAGAGATGTTATTCAACCAAGAGAATCCCTTTCGTATCTAACATTCAAATGCAGAATATATACAAAATGCCATTTGAAGAGAGATTTTTGCAAAACAATGGCATACTTGAACTAATACCAGAAATAGATGTATGTGACAATTGTGGCAATCAATTGGAGATGTTAAGCAACAAAAGAACTTCCAATGTTTTTGTACAGAACCAGATATTTGAAGCTAGTGGTAATCATTATGACACTAATTATACTAAGGCCATATAAAGTTATTTCATTGGTTTTTGGGCCAAATTTCTTTGTTCATGAGTTTGGTATTTTGGCCATTTTTTTAGGTTTATAGAGTCTTATGAGATTTTTATCATCATTTTTCCTTACCTTAAAATGGAAGTGGTAGCTTCATACATATCAACACCCCTGAAATTTAGCAAGGGGTACTGTAGGAGCTTCATATTTGGTATACAGTAATAATGGGATTATCCTATATGTGTATATGGTGGGGTCTATCTGATAGTTTTACTTGTGATTTTAAAATACAACTCAGACTCTTTAAACCTTTAATGTAGGTTTTTTAATTCTATTTTTCAGTTTCAACAAAAAAATGTATCCAGTGTGATAAAGATTTCCACTATGATGGATTTTCCAATTGTGTAATTAATATGGGACGAAATATAATTTGCCATGAAATTCTCAGAAAATTTATGAATTACTGCTTGACAGGAAAGTAAGTACAATTACAAGTATTTTAGCACTTTGCGTAAAAAGGCCATTTTACTAAATTAAAGTATGTCACTTACTGACTGACTTTTGATTCAATAAAAAAGAATGGATATCAAGAAATGTAACAAATGCAAAGTAAAGCCCCATTCTTATGATACATGTATTTGCATGTGTGCAACTCTACCTGTAAAATATACACATGTGTAAAAGGTAATTTAAAATGTGTTCACATGAGTTGGAGTTTTTAACAATGAAACGTTGTATTTTATTAATAAAAAAGTATTAATTTCTTAATTATTATTTTTATCAATTGGGGCATATTTGCTACTTAAATCCGAATGACTTCACTTGATATCAATAAAGCAAGATATTAGATACCCTTTTACACTTGCACATATATAAATTAGTTTTTGTTCTTACCAAGTAGAAATGCTTTTCATGATTGAATTTGCAAAGGACATGAGAGCCGGTGGTGTAGTGGTTAACGCGTCGGGCTACTAACACCGTGGTTCGTGGTTCGATCCTCATAAGGGGTGAAAATTTCATGAACCAATTTTCCGACTCTCTCTTGACACCATTTGCGAGGATGGTCTCAAGAACCGATGCTAGTCCTTCGGAAGGGACGAAAAAAGGTTGTCCCGTGTATGGGAGAGCAATACCCCATGCACGTTAAAAACCCCTTTGTAGAGTTCGATAAGAGTAGGCTCAATGGGGGCCGCTACAAAGGCCACACTCGCAATCTGCTAGCTGGAGAGGGATTTATATAAGCATTAAGCTTGTTTCCCAATCCAGGGTAAATAAATATGTTTAAACACATGTGCAAAATTTGGTTGAGAATAGGGCTTTACATCCTCGGAAACCCAGGGGTTCTTCATTCGCATACTCATTCATCACCCCTGGGTCCATTCGTATCAATTCCATCGTTTTAGACAGCTTTACAAATTTTCCTATCAAGCATTCTGATTGGACACATATTTGTGCGTTCTTTTTCCCTGATCTTGAACTTTACTAAGTTGTAATAAAAAAAAATATAAATCGTCCCTTAACGACATTGTTAAGCGACCAATCAGAAGGCTCGACTCAGAACTGTGTAAAACGATGGAATTGATACGTATGGACCCAGGGGTGATGAATGAGTATGCGAATGAAGAACCCCTGGGTTTCCGAGGATGAAGCCACAGGTGCCAGGACACGGTTCTTGCTTGAACTGGTTTTTTTCTTTTCGATTACAAATGGAACAGCGAGGACCACAGAAACTACATTTACGTTCTAAGGTCAATAACTTGTCTTTGCAATGATCGCAAGCAGTCTGCATACAAATAAAGTTTACTTTATGTTCTCTGGTCCCGCACCAAGACTTATTGCAATTATCGCAGAGTGTACTTGTTCCTTCTTCTGTTGACATATCTGACGGATTATAACCGTCTTGGCATTGAAGGAGCGAGTTCTGTTTAGTTTCCGTATCGAAAAAAATCATTATCTTCTCAGTGTTCTGGGTCTGAATACTCCTTTGATAGCATAAATGGTCTTCTGGTTGGTATTCATGGCAGCATGGGCATTTCCAATCACCGCATTCGTGTAGTTCGGGTGGTCGTTCACTTCTAGCTAGTACTTTTTTACACGTTCGACATTGATATCTTTTTCCACATTCGGAAGGTAAAACAGTTTTCTTCGTTTTCTTTTGTTCCTTGTGTCTCTGAAAGCATTCTAGGGATCTGCACGTTCTGTAGCAGAAAGGACAAGACATGACCGTGTTTGTCAAAAGACATTCACCGCTAAAGCATACACTGCAGTGCGTTTCACAGGAATGTTTGTCTTTGTGGGAATAAGGTTTCAGACAAGTTTGGCAAAAATTGTTACTAGCAAAGAATCCTGTGATGTTCACGATAGCTGCAAAGTGCTCACACTCTTCTACGTCGATTAAGTAAAGAAAGATCTTTTTTCTTTCAGGTCTGTTTTCGCCAACGCGAATAAACTTGTTTCCCAATTTGGCAGAAATGACTAAAATTTGGACGTCTAACAGTTCTTCAAAGCGGGCAACTTCGGTTATGTTACATTTTTTCTCTACGCCAACAGAGGACAGTTCACAAAGTCTTTTGGCAAATGTTAAACAAGCGGGTCTCTTTTTATCCAGTATACGATTAAGGAACCACTTTGGAGCCATCTTGTGTTTTATTACTTTATCGGTCGTACTTGTCTTGTCGTCTTTCGTCAGATCACGCCACTCCTCAGGGCTAACAGTGCGACAGATTTTTAAGAAGCAAATTGATATTGCCATTGGCATGCACATCGTTTTACTGGGCCTGCTTACAATGGAACGCTTTCTTGAAAGACTATTCTCCTGTCCCGACAGTTTCGTTATAGGAAGACGACGACCACCACCACCCGAAGGAAAGTTTATTCGGCCAACGGCTAAGGAAAAACTATCGTACATGGAAAGTTCGTAATTGCTCTTTGCCAATTTCGTCCATAATCGTTGAGGCGTTCATCTTGTCTAATTCTTGCAGAGGAACAATTATGGGGTCGGTTAGTCCATTATGTTCAATGATGACGCGAGCAAGGCTGTTGTCTCCTGCACCTCCCCTTACCTCATCAAAAATTGTATAGAGTTCATCAGTAATTTCGGTTAGCTTCTTGTCTTTCAAATGATCAGTAAAAGCTACTTCATGAATCGTCTCTCTCTTTTCTGACGTAAAATATGCAGCGGTTTTCCTTTACCGGCACCAAACTGTGGGGGTGACAAAGTTGTTGTCCTCAAACAAGGGTTTTTATTAGTGGGCTCATCAGTGTCACTCAACGCACAACTTTGATGTCGTTTTCTATTCGATGAATCCACGATGGACTTAGAATTGGAATCAAGTAAAGTCAAATCAAAATGCATGGTAGATTCGTGCATCATTTGATGTTGATCACACTTTTCCTGCGTTTGGAACGATTCACGACAGATGGTGCATTGAAAGGGCCTTTTTAAATGCTCAATACGGGCCTGCACGTACGGGTCTTCCTCTAAATTATAGGTGTGCACAAAGTCTCATAACTGTTCTAAAGAAGTGAAACAGTCAATGATCTCTTTGACAATATCGGGTTCATCCATCTGGCAAAAGAAAAAAAAATGTTGTCCCTTTTTACTATATTTTACTCATTTTTTCTTCTTTCATTTCAACTATGATTTTAAGAAAATTCTCCCGGTCTTTTTTTTGAAAGATATTTCACAAGTTTTTTTTTTAAAACTTGAACATGTTTTGTACACTTAAGTATACAAAATTTCAAAGCAGTACTTGAAAATGGTTGATGGTGTTCACTAGGAATCATGAAATCGCAATGACCACTGCAGTTGACTATACTTGTATTCAAAAGAGAGATTTGAATCATTTTTTATGATACCAATTCAACTCCTGTTATACAAAAAAAAACAAGTGTTAAGTTTTATGAACATCCAGTTAGTTGTTTTTGAACAATCGAATAACATTTTTGTATTTGGTAACATTACATTTTTGTATTTGGTAACTATTGTGAGATGACTTCATGGTGTCTGTGGTCTTGGGATTCTGATGTCGGGTCAGTGCTCAGCCCACAGAGCGACCAAGTGTGTACCCTAGGTGGCTGAATAGGGTGGCCCTCGTCCGCGGGGGTTGTCAGGTCTATAATACGGAAACCCTGACCGCCGACCATAGTGGGCCAACATGTTTGGAGAGTGCCACGCTTCGTGCACGTAAAATACCCCTTTGTGGACCGCCAAGTAGGGCACCACATAGGCTAAATTTTCCGCCCCTACCCACCTCTCCCCTTTTTCCTGTGGTTCTTCAAAATTTACCGGTCCTTTGTGTCCCACCCCATCCCTATATTTCATTTATCATCATCATTTCATGTTCATTTTATCATCCTTTTCATGTTCATCGCCTGTAAATAACCTAAATAGCGTTGCACGGGCGTAAAACACCAACTCACTCACTCACTCACTGTATGAGCCAACCAACACTCTGTATGAGTCTGACTCTTAAACGAAAGAAGAAGAAAACACAAGAGTTGCTCCATCAAAGAAATACAATCAAAAGAAGAAAAAATGTTTGACAAAAACATTCTATTTTTTTTTGTATCCACAACTCCCCTTACAATGATGACAAGAGATTTTAACCAAACAGAATTCATAAACCTCTTGATAGTTTTAGGTATCATACTCAAAGTATAAATCATGTTTAAATCAAATGTATCTGGTTTATCTTTTTATTCAACATATACAAAATATAATCACATACATATCAACCATCAACAGTTTCACTTGCAGTTTTTTTTGCTTATAAAAAATACTTTTGTTATCTGAATGAAAGCAAAAAAAAGTTTTGGAAAATCAAAGAAAAAAAGTAAGAAATATTTTTTTAAAAGATAAAATTACTGGGCCAAGAACAATAACTGCAAGTGAAATCACAACCTGTAAACATTCTATATTTAAAAAAAAACAGACAGATATGTAGTAAATTAAACATTGTAAACAGAAAGGTGGACTAGAATTTTTTTTTATAAAAAAACAACATGTTAAAAACAGTAAAAAAAACCCTGCACTGTATAAACTTAAGTAAAAAAAAACATATCACATGATATGGGAAAGCATAAAAGGGTAACCATGCTGACCATAAAAGCGTTTATACAATTTTATGAAATCTTTTAACTTGGAATGTTTTTGAGTTAAATGATAAAAAAAAACTATTTATTTCTAAAAAAAAAATATTACAAAGAAGTTTTATGATCGTGATTTCAATTAAATAAACATTAACTATTACTGCATATTTGGGATAAAAAAGAGAAGTTATGATCAGAACAAAATTATCCTATAAAACAACACAAAAAAACCTGTAAAAAATGATCTCTATCTAAAACATAGATTTTATATAAATGTATACAAAATGGGACTAGAAAAAACTTTAAAAAAAAAACAAGTAATACAGTCACAAACTTGACATAAGTTTTAACTAAATAAAAAATAACAAAAAAAATGTAATTTCAAGAAAAAAAAATGGACAATCAAGTTGATCAAAACTGAACATCACTGGAGAAAGATACTAAAGGATAAAAACGTACTTCAAAACCGTAAAACTTCACCGCAGTGTTAACCTCCCCTCATCCTCGGAAACCCAGGGGTTCTTCATTCGCATACTCATTCATCACCCCTGGGTCCATTCGTATCAATTCCATCGTTTTAGACAGCTTTACAAATTTTCCTATCAAGCATTCTGATTGGACACATATTTGTGCGTTCTTTTTCCCTGATCTTGAACTTTACTAAGTTGTAATAAAAAAAAATATAAATCGTCCCTTAACGACATTGTTAAGCGACCAATCAGAAGGCTCGACTCAGAACTGTGTAAAACGATGGAATTGATACGTATGGACCCAGGGGTGATGAATGAGTATGCGAATGAAGAACCCCTGGGTTTCCGAGGATGACCTCCCCTTCGCTTACAAAAATATATATTTTAATTACCTTTTTTTAATGTTTTGAGTGTGATGAGAAAAAAAATGAAATAATAAAAACATAAATAAACAAGTTATATGTTCATGATTTTAATTCACTGAACATGTATTACTATTTCAGATTTTAATTGTTAGAATCCAAATGAAATGTGATGATGATCAAAACAAAATTGTCCATAAAAAACATAATCAAAATCAAAACATAATATATACAAACATGTTACATTGAGGAAAAATCCATAGAGTCTGTATTGCTCATTTGAAATACCTGTACCAAGTCAGGACTGTTGTTATATTTATTTTTTTTTCAGTATGTCTTCCTTGTTTTGTCTTTTCTATTGGAGCTTTTGAAACTTTAAGTTCAACAGTTTTAGTTGTATTATTGGAATTGAAATTCATGATTTAAAAAAAAACATCTAAATATTTTAGATACTTTTTTTAAAAGTGAAAATGAAAATCTTCTTTTCCTTTTTATATCTATACTGAATAATATAAATATAGAAATTTATTTTCTAATAAGTTTGTAATGACGATGGATGCCAAGTGAGCTAAAAATACACACCAAATAACTTTAAGAACTCTAAATACATGCTACATATTTGCTGATGGTTACAAAAAAAAGCCAGATTTCAGAGGTTTATCACAAAATTTTGATTAAGGATAATCACTCTAAAAAAGCAAAAATATTAATCACATCTTACATGTGCCTTATAAGAGCTCTAAACAGAAAACAACATATTCAAAAATTTTACAGAACAGATATAGTTGATTATATAGCAATTGCTGACACCCCCTGAAAAAAACCAACACTTTTTTTACCCCCACCAAACAGCAAACATGTACATTAAAAAGATATAATTATAGTATATTAAAATAT
Source organism: Arcuatula senhousia (assembly GCA_963971305.1). NCBI lineage: Eukaryota > Metazoa > Mollusca > Bivalvia > Mytilida > Mytilidae > Arcuatula > Arcuatula senhousia. The sequence continues at coordinate 38,216,325 of OZ020308.1, forward strand.
TCCTAGATTCTTACACTATTATAACTGAACAGGTGGATTTTTATAATATATCAAGGGGTCAGTTTTTTTTGGTGAAAAATGAACAACAACAAAAACAAGACATGAAAGATGGGTAAAATCTAAAATACAAAGTGTAAGAATCGAGAAATATTTTTATTAAGGACCTCATACTTGACTCCTAAAAAAAGGGAGATACTAAGGCTGGAGTTGACTCGGCACGAGTCAACATCTTTCTGGGTGTCTCCTCCAAGGTCTGTCTCTGGTGGTGCTGGCGTCTGCTGGTCTTCCTCACTCTCTTGACTCTGTACCTAATGTACAGAGTCAAGAGCGTCAGGACAATGCCTATGAAAGCACTCACTACCTTGTCTGAAAAAAGAAAGTATGTGATTATAGAATAATACATATGTTTAGTTTATTTATTTTCACTAGTTTTCAAAGGTAGATGTTATATACTTTTTGAAAAGAAATCAAGCTTCTTAAAAGATCAAGGAATATGAGGCTTGTGTTACATACATTTATCTGATCACATCATATATTGAGTCCTTTTTTAGCTCACCTGGACCGAAGGTCCATGTGAGCTTTTACCATCACTTGGCGTCCGTCGTCGTCGTCGTCGTCTGTAAACAATTTTTCAAACGTAAACTTGTCCGACACCATAAGTCCAATTGCAACCAAACTTGGTATAGTTGTTTAGTGGCATTATGTGTACAAAACTATTGTTCGGATTTTTGATTCGTAAAAAAAACATGGCCGCCATGGCTTAAAATAGAACAGGGGGGTCAAATTACAGTTTTTTGCAAATAACTCAAAAACGGTAACAGATATCAAAATTCTGGCATAGGGTAAAAGTGATCAGCGCCTCAAGATCTACCTGCCTACAAATTTTCAAGAAGATCCAACAACCAATGTAGGAGTTATTGCCCTTTTTCTGGATTTGTGGCCCTTAAAGCGTCAACATTTTTTTTTTCATTACTTTTCCCCTGAATTTCAAAGATTAACTTGTCTGACACCATATATCCAACTTTAACCAAACTTGGCACTGTTGTTAAATAGCATAAATGCTATAATTCTGTCGCTCAGATTTTTGATTCGTCAAAAAAATGGCCGCCATGGCTAAAAATAGAACATAGGTGTAAATTGCAGTTTTTTGCTAATAACTAAAAAATGGTTACAGATATCAAAATTCTGATGGGAGACAAAAGTGATCAGCATCTCAAGATCTACCTGCTTAGAAAGTTTCAAGAAGATCCAACAACCAATGTAAGAGTTATTGCCCTTTTTCTGGATTTTTCAAAATTTTTCACTTGTTTAGCCATATATCTTGAAAACTATACATTCAAGATATTTCAAAAATTTAAATTGCATATGATCAAGCACATTAAGATCTACATTTCATGTATTTAGACCAAAGCTGTAGGACCATTTCTTTTAGGAGTTATTGTCCTTAAAACAACAAAATTTACCATTTTTCATTACTTTTTCCCTGGATTTCAAAGATTAACTTGTCTTACACCGTAAGACCAACTGCATCTAAACTTGGCACACTTGTTAAATAGCTTATATGCTACAACTCTATTGTTCAGATTTTTGATTCGTCAAAAAACATGGCCCCCATGGCTAAAAATAGAACATAGGGGTAAATTGCATTTTTTTGCTAATATCTCAAAAATGGTTTCAGATATCAAAATTGTGCAAGAATAAAAAAAACCTGTGCTGAAATTTTGGAAAAGATCCGACTGCTGATGTGGGAGTTATTGCCCTTTTTCCTAATTTTTGCCAAATTTTGCATTTATTAAGGCCAATATCTTGAAAACTAACCAAGATATTTCAGAAATTTAAATCCCATATGGTTATGCACAATAATATCTACAAAATATATGTGTCTGTGTAGTTCAGGTGAGCGATTCAGGCTCCTGGGAGCCTCTTGTTTATCACTCCTATGAGCATGACGAGTAAATGCAGTGAAAGATACACATGTAAGTGTCCATATCTATATAAGATGACATATTGCAAATCTCCGACTTTTAGTTTTAAGTTCTGCAGATGTGTGACAAATCTTTAAATAAAAGACACAGTACAACTCATTTTTGTCATTACATTTTTCATTTCAACTCTTCTGGATCACCTGAGTTCCCTCCCGTCTCCGATGGAGTACACATGGTTACTTTGTATTTTTTTGTTTGTATGATTTTTTTTTGGCTGCTGATTTTGTCTTTGTCCTTTCAGAATAATGATAGTTGATTACCCTCTTTGAGACACCCTTGTTTCTAAAGAAAACAAAAGACTGAATGAAAAAAAATCTTATTAAGGATCTATAGACATACCCACTACTCCAACCCACGCATCCTGGGGCAGGTACAGTCCTGAATGGTGGTGGTGGGCGTTTTCGCCAGACTCTGCCCGGGACTCTGCACCCGACGGCTGTTTGGTACCTCGACCCCGTCCACCGGTACCATCACGCTGGTTTCATATGTAATTTGAACAAAGAAAATAAATAAAACTACCTTTTTTTTCAAATTTAACTCGAAAAAAAAATCCTCAACAGTGAAATAACAAACCGGAAATAAATAAAGTTTTGTCATGTGACATTATTCAAAATATCAAGAGGGGGCCATCTCAAAACAGATAAAGAAAAATGATTTCTGAACATTTACCCCCCCCCCCACACCCCCGTGTAACTACCATTTTTTCTCTAAATTATTACTCATTCTGGTAGACTTCTGATAGACATGATTTCAAGCTTGTGATTAAAAGGCTGAATCATCGAAACATCCTTAGGTGCCCTCCCCCACGCTTTCAAGTTGAACGCACTGACACTTGACATTAAATAATGATACATCCATCATCCCATTTTGATTAAGTCGTTTTTTGGTGTGTTTTTTAAAAACATCCATCACCCTTTTTTTTGATTTAGTCGTTTTTTAAGTGTGTTTGTTAAATATGTCAACTACACTTATTGTTTGCATTTTTTGTTATCGTAATATCACCAGACATGCAGAAAAAAGGGATCTATTTTGATCTATATAAAAAAACCGTCAGAAAAAACAAAATAAACTACCAAATTGTTCAGTACTTTACAAATAAGACAACAATAACACGAAACTTACCTATCTTGGGGGAACACTCTCCCAACAAATCAATTCCTGCCTCTGATTCAACGTGCACAACCATGGGGGTTGTGCAGCAGCGTAACAATCTGAGGGGAGGGCGTACGGTTATACACCCTCCCTCAACCGCCTTGCACGTTAAGAACCCCGCAAAGAGTAGGCGGCACTGTGGGGCCCTCAGCCCTTCTACACATTCCAGGACTAACACCGGAGCCACAAGCATCACGGATAAAATAACTGTTGCGAACATGGCAGACATTCTTTTTTTATTGAGAAAAAAGCGCGTTGATAGCACATGAAGTATTGAGCGTGACATCAAATTTTTTGAGAGTTTCGGATATTTTATTTAGATAAATATATGTTTTAAACAAAATACTATTCTAAATAGAAAATAAAAGTTTGGTATTTTTTAAAGGTCATATAAGATCAGATTTTGGTGAAGTATAAATGAGCTTGAATAACCCTGTTGAGTCATCTTAGCATGATTTCCTCCAAACTCAGACCGTGCTGGAATGGGGCGTTGAATTTTTTACATAAATTAAAGTCTGTAGAAATGATAAAATTTTGACAAATTAACATTTTTTATTGAAAGTACAGAGGTGTATAGAAATTAGTCATCGTTTACGGGTTTGGCTCAGACCATGATGGATTTGGCGTTGACTTATTTTTTACAATGCATAAATTAAAGTCTGTGGAAATGACAAATTTTGACCACCCGTGCGGGTGCCGGGTGGCGAATAGGCCCGCAGCAGCGCTAAGTGTGTCGATAAAAGTCCACTAAAGAGCGCTCAGAAACCTGACATCGGGTCAGGCCGCTTTGCCCACAAAGCGACTGGGATGTGTGCCCCAGTTGGTTGAATGGGACAGCCCTGACATCGAGAGATGCGGGGTCGTCAGGCGATAATGCGGAAAACCTGACCGCAAACCATAGTGGTGCACCGTGTTGGGAAAAATGTCACGTTCCTCGCACGTTAAAGAACCCTGCTGTAGGTCTCGGTAAGAGTAGGACCCGTAGGATCCCCATGCAGGAGGCTAAATTTCCCGTCCCTACCCATCACTCTTTTTTCCAGTGGCAGTCGCATGTTCTCCTTGACTGTGGTGATCTTGCTCCTATTCGTATGAAGTATTTCAACTGTGCATCTATGCACGATTTGTTCAGCGGCATCCCAGCCGATGCCATTTTATCATTTTTAAAAGAAATTGGTCAGTACTCAAAATTATAATTCTTAAAATAAAATCACCGTTTGTAAATTCTTTTGTTGCTATTATAATTAATCTTTAGCTCGTTATTGTCAAGTTCTTTTTGCTATCACTGTAAATGGTTTTATTTTTTAGTGTGTTAATTTTAAATGATTATTTTATCTATTTATTTTCTAGTCATTCTATTTATTTTATCTACGGTCTTTTGACTTTGTTTTATATTAATGTGTTATTTACATAATTATTTCAACTTGTTTATGTCCCGATGATGGCTGCAATATCGCCGACGGGACATTAAACAACTAACAATCAATCAATCAATCCAGTGGCAGTCAAAACTCCCCTACCCGATTGGCCTTGTGTCCCCATTTCCTCCACTTCATCATCATTTCATGTTTATTGTATCACCACTTTCATGTTCATCTCCCGGATAAAGCCGAAATCGTGCTGCTTTGGAGTAAAACAATAACGAACTATTTATCATTTAAAAAGCCAATTTAATACACAACTAAGTGTGTGTGTAGCTTTTGAGAAAAACAAATCATATGTAACAGTAAACACGTTCTTTCTAGAATGATTTATATTGTATTTTTTTATGATTATTGAAACCGTTACAAAGACGAAGATAAAAGGAATATTAGGAGGTATTGATACACCAGCCTCATCTGTAACATCGTCATCATCATCTTCAAAGATCCGAATGGGAGAGTGGACATTAAAAAAGACTTATGTTTGGTGAGTGAGTGAGTGAGTTGGTGTTTTACGCCCGTGCAACGCTATATAGGTTATTTACAGGCGATGAACATGAAAAGGATGATAAAATGAACATGAAATGATGATGATAAATGAAATATGGAGATGGGGTGGGAAACAAAGGACCGGTAAATTTTGAAGAACCACAGGAAAAAGGGGAGAGGTGGGTAGGGGCGGAAAATTTAGCCTATGTGGTGCACTACTGGGCGGTCCACAAAGGGGTCTTTTACGTGCATGAAGCGTGGCACTCTCCACACACGTTGGCCCACTATGGTCGGCGGTCAGGGTTTCCGTATTATAGACCTGACAACCCCCGCGGACGAGGGCTACCCTATTCAGCCACCTAGGGTACACACTTGGTCGCTCTGTGGGCTGAGCACTGACCCGACGTCAGAATCCCAAGACCCTTAGTCGCCTCTTACGACAAGCTAGGCTCTGCTGCGGGCCTATTCGCCACCCGGGCCCCGCACGGGACGACTTATGTTTGGCAACAAAATTCACTTGTGATTATTTCTATCCGAATGTGTCTTGGATTTTTCTCTTCACTGTGAGTTTCTTCCTTCCAGCTACAGCAGTTCAGTAAAAAAGTAAGGATGGCAAACTGTCCAAAATATACTTATCGGTTATCATAAGATTTTTTCGATCGAAGAACCGGTTACTATGTGTAACTACAAAAGAATTCAAAGTGTCGAGTCAAAACAAATTGCTGAAAAAACTTTATGTAAGATTGTGACTTAGCTCTCCCATTAATGCAAGACCAAAAATGAACAATTCGCATTGACAAGTTTAGAATCGGCGTACAGTTAATAGGGGAAACTGTATGCGTACTAATAAGTTTTAAACAAGTGTAACTTTCAACACACAATGGAAAGACGTAAAAGAGAACCAATTGGACAAATAAATGACAATGGCATTGACAAATTCAATGGAGTCATAAAGGGACAAGACGAGAGACACTTTGGTGTTCCACAAGCATCAATTTTGGGACCTTTGTTCTTTATTCTATTCATAAATGATTTACCTTTGGAAAACATAAAATCTGAGATTGATATGTATGCCAATGATACTACAATACACAATCATAGTAAATTGAAGAAAGCTTAAATAGAGATCTTAACTTAGTAAATACTTGGTGTAATAAAAATAATATGGTTATTAACCCCCAAAAATCAACTGTCATGGTGTTAGGTACAGTACAAAAAAGGGACTTATTTGACACTGAACTAAAAATATTTTTAGGAAGTAATACATTAAACATGGTAAATATTCAGAAGTTATTAGGAATCTTTACAGATCAAAATCTTGATTGGAAACACCAAGTAGACTACATCTGTAAAACTATAAATTCTAGATTATTTCTATTCACTAAAATAAAAAGGTATTTAGATGAAAAATGTAGAATTTTGTTCTTCAATGCTTATGTTTTACCAATTTTTTTATTACTGTTGCACCATATGGGGAAATTGCAACGATGATGGAATACAGAGAATTACAAAATTACAAAAAAGAGCTGCGCGTATAATGCTAGATGCTCCTTTTCTGACGCCATCTAAAGAACTATTCACTGATCTAAATTGGCTATCATTCAAAGACCGAGTTTCTTATAACAAATTAAGATTAGTTCCACATTTAAGTATAAATGTAATTTAAAACGACATGTTTCAAGTGTTCTCTTGAGAGAATGAACATATAGAAAAAAAATGTATAATAAATGATAACAAAATATTGTCAATCGACTTCTTCATCTTTAAGTCCAAAGCGTTTGTGTGACAGTATCTTTTCTTCATCTGTTCTATGATGCTGTCTTGCGCCTTGTGCTCTTCTTCCAGATATACCGTCCCGTGCGGGGCCCGGGTGGCGAATAGGCCCGCAGCAGAGCCTAGCTTGTCGTAAGAGGCGACTAAGGGTCTTGGGATTCTGACATCGGGTCAGTGCTCAGCCCACAGAGCGACCAAGTGTGTACCCTAGGTGGTTGAATAGGGTAGCCCTCGTCCGCGGGGGTTGTCAGGTCTATAATACGGAAACCCTGACCGCCGACCATAGTGGGCCAACGTGTTTGGAGAGTGCCACGCTCCATGCACGTAAAAGACCCCTTTGTGGACCGCCCAGTAGTGCACCACATAGGCTAAATTTTCCGCCCCTACCCACCCCTCCCCTTTTTCCTGTGGTTCTTCAAAATTTACCGGTCCTTTGTTTCCCACCCCATCTCCATATTTCATTTATCATCATCATGTTCATTTTATCATCCTTTTCATGTTCATCGCCTGTAAATAACCTATATAGCGTTGCACGGGCGTAAAACACCAACTCACTCACTCACTCCAGATATACCAAATGAAGATATCTTTCCACTCTTTCTTTTTTTTGCTTCTTTCTAAGTCAAAGGGATGCTACCTTAGAATTTGCAATAAACAAATGTAAGAGTTAGACATAATTATAACAGTTTTATGTGTGGGGTACAGAACAATGCCATTTTTATTTTTGAACTGTTTTCCCAGCACTAAAACTACTTTATCAAATCAACATATTGTTTAATTGATTACAGTTTGTTTAATGTCTCATTGACAGTATTTCAGTAATAATCGGGACAGGAACAAATGGGCACAACAAATCGAACAAGTAATACTGTGAGCAAGCTCAAAAAATGATACCCCGCTTCATATTGGATTCTACTGTAAAAAAAAATCTCAAGTCCAGTTATCTCTCCTCGATAAAAACAGAGAGCAAAACAAATTCTTCATGTTGCGCTTACGGGGTCTGCCATTGAATAATGTATTTTGAAAGTCTTAGTCAAATTAATCCCCTTGAATGATGTTTTAGTTCGATGAAAATTCTTCATGCACACCTGCATGTAATGTACTTCCTTCGTGTCAATTATCAGCAAAATCCTTCAATAAAAAAATCAAGCGGTTTAGGAGAAGCGCTTACGAGTTATGTGGACAGACGGCCATACAGACAGACAGGGTGTTTCCTATATATCTCCCAAACTTTGGTTGCAGGGGATGTAACGAAGACCGAACCAGAACACAGCACTCGTAACACATACTCGTGTATGCCATGCAAAAGTGGTAATGTACTGCAAACCAGAAAGAAAATGAACCAAGACAGACCAATGTACCCTCAACGTCTGCAGGCCAAATGCAGCGATGAAACCCCCGGCACATATACTCTGCCACACTATATTTTGTTGTTAGACATCTGGAACAATTTAGCCATAACAATGCCACCCCAGTAAGAATATCCGTATGAAACTCTGCCACTTGCCTTACGTTTCAAGCACAAGCTACATTGTGAAGGGTCGTACCCTTCAGCAGCCGGATTTACTGGACTCTAGCATCAGAAAAAAAATCCACATACGGACAATCAATCATAGCAATACTAGAGGCTCAAAGGAATGGACCGCAGCAGAAGCTAGCTTGTCGTAAGAGGCAACTAAGGGTCTTGGGATTCTGACGTCGGGTCAGTGCTCAGCCCATAGAGCGACCAAGTGTGTACCCTAGGTGGCTGAATAGGATGGCCCTCATCTGCGGGGGTTGTCAGGTCTATGATACGGAAACCCTGACCGCCGACCATAGTGGGCCAACGTGTGTGGAGAGTGCCACGCTCCATGCACGTAAAAGACCCCTTTGTGGACCGCCAAGTAGTGCACCACATAGGCTAAATTTTCCGCCCCATCCACCTCTACCCTTTTCCTGTGGTTCTTCAAAATTTTACCGGTCCTTTGTTTCCCACCCCACCCCATATTTCATTTATCATCATCATTTCATGTTCATTTTATCATCCTTTGCATGTTCATCGCCTGTAAATAACCCATATAGCGTTACACGGGCGTAAAACACCAACTCACTCACCCAAAGGAATGGAATACCTTGGGCAAGGTCTACCGAAACATTGACTAACTGATGTACTAACTTTCAAACGTTTAAACAATAGTGTATGTCATTGTGAGTTTAATTATGATGATGGGATTTTGTTATTTATTCACATTGCCAAATAAGTCTCCAGATAAACATAATTCAGGGGGAATTGAAGAATATGTAACAGGTTTGAGAAGTGTTGAATATATATACAGTTTACATTAGAGTAGGTCATTTAAGCCTTATCTATATTTGTCTGATATAAACTAAGTATGGTACCTTTCCAGGTCATTTCGTTGATCGTTCTTTCTTATTTTTGTGGTAAGGCAATTTCTTAACATATAATTTGTTCTTACAACTGAATGTGTAAATAGATGTTAAAAAGAGATCGATCACCGAACCAAAACAGTATTGACATATCGAACACATCTTAATCAAAATAACCCCCGTGCGGGAACCGGGTGTGAAAAGAATAGTCCCGCAGCCGCCCGTAAAGCTTATCGTAAGAAGCGACTAAACGGGTCAACATGTTTGCCGTGTGTTGCGACCTGTGTCGGGGGGGGGACGGGATCCTGGTCCACGTATGTGGGCTTTGGCCCTTACTTCTGCTAGACAGGCGGTCAGATTCGGCTCGGTCTGATCAATCGGCTGGTCACGCCAAGCCCTGTAAAGCACCTTCTCGTTTATTTCAAACTCTCATTCCGTAATATTAGAATTTATAACTTGATGTCAGTTATGCTTTACAGAAGGCGGTGGCTCATGGGTCAATCGTGTGGATGTTATTCTGGAGAGTTGTATCGCCGGGTAACCCCCGGCACGATGCTTGTCTCCCTAAAGGAATACTCTGTGCGAGTATGCTGTCCTTGTAACCCTGGTGCTTTCAACAGGAGAGCCGTTGTATAACAGCATCGCCCTTGTTGGCGCTCCATGGCGGGCGGGGAGCAAGGCAGTGAAACTCTCTTCTCTCATCATGGCTTCCCCAAAAAAACAAGCAACAAGTTCTAGTGAAAAGTATAAACGAAATATTTCATGTAGTGATAGTGATGATCAGGATGCACCAGCTTCTTCAAAACGTCAAAACACAACAAATGATAGTTGGCCAAAGTTTATTGTACTTTCAAGCAAAGATGCCACTCGTCCTTTGACAAAGGTTTCGCCCTTTGTCATTGCGAAAACAATTAAGGGTGTTACCGGAGGTGATGTTCCCAAGGTTACGAAACTCCGATCCGGTAACCTCCTAGTAGAGTGTGCCAAACAACAACAAGCAAAAAACATTTTGACAATTTCTTCCATTTTAGAGGTACCAGTTTCCGCTGAAGCTCATCGATCATTGAATCGTTCGCAGGGTATCATTCGAGATAGAGACCGAAACCTTGCTGATTTATCAGAGCAAGAAATATGCTCTGAACTTTCATCACAAGGTGTATCACACGTTAAAAGGTTTACAAAAAAGAAGACAACAAAATTATTAAATTAAATACATACCTTATTACATTTAATTCCGCAGCTCCACCAAGTCACATTAATCTGGGTCTTTTCAGAGTGTCCGTAGACATATTTATTCCCAATCCTCTCCGTTGTTTTAAATGCCAACGTTTTGGCCACGGGAAGGCCACCTGCTACGGGAAGGAAAAATGTGTAAAGTGCGCTGAGGAAGGCCACTCGGATTTAAACTGTACGAAAAATCCAAAACACCCGTCGACCGTTCACAGAGCCATTCTCCACAGAGGAGACGTAGGCGATCACTCGGTAGACTTTCTGTTTGTAATAAAGTCACCCATTCTCAACCTGATAACGTTACAGCTATCCTCTGGAATGCCATCATTTATCGAATGACCTTCAGGAAATGACACGATATGAGCCAGGCGTTTTCTTTTCAACTAAACCTAATGGCGATATTTGCATGAGAGGAAAGGGTTTTTCAGAAAATGGACCTACAAATCTTTTCGCTTCAATTTCTTTCCTAATTTTTTCCGAAACAATTTCATGTGCAGAAGCTAGATTATCTACTGTTTGTGGGAGTAAAGTACCCTTGTACCCCACGTCAAAACCTTCCGAAAACCCTTTAATAATGTAACTTGTATTATAATATCCAGCTAACCAGTATGCAAGTCTTTCGATTCTAATGGGCGTATTGTCCGTATCATAATCATTTTTTAACTGACATTTGAGTTTGGATTTGGGTGTTGTCACTTCGTTTGCTACCTTGACCTCGAAAGGACTCATTGACGTGTTGCGGTGTTGATGAAGGGTTTTTGGGTTTAAATCGAAATGGCATCTGTGTTTGTGTTTTACAGTTAGTAAACGGATGATTTAAACCACAGTTGAAGCATCTGTGTTGGTATTTACATTGATTACCAAATTTACACCCTGTGCCCCTGTGATATGTAAAACACACCCCAAAAGGCCATTTTGAAGTTACCACTTTCTGACCTGCGTTTTGGGTATTTGATTGTCTCAATTTTGTCTTCAGATACAATTCTAAGTGAGTGGTACCCCAACTCGCTTCTCCCCTTTCAATAAGTTTACGAAATTGTACGTCATAAAAGGCCCAATCACCTTTTTCTTTTGACATTTCTAGTATTGTGCTAAGATGATGTGGTAGAACTTTACCCAATTCAGGGTTTTTTGTACATACAATTGCTACAAATTTATTCCACGCCATAAGCCACTGTGTGAGTGATAGTGTTTTTTGGCGTTGGTTATCCACTAGTTTCAGCTGGGGATTGTCACCGTCTATTTCAACTTGTAATTTTAACTGGTTATTTGTATCTTCAGGGTCAAGAAGTGATTGAAAACTGATGTATTGCCCGGCCCAAATTTGATTTTTTGTCTTGTCTGGTATATCACTTCCTGGCTGTATAGAGCTACTTGAAAATTCTGATTGTGTACTTTTAGTGATAGGTGCAGGATTCATAGATATAGTACCGGGTCCCGTGCGGGGCCCGGGTGGCGAATAGGCCCGCAGCAGAGCCTAGCTTGTCGTAAGAGGCGACTAAGGGTCTTGGGATTCTGACGTCGGGTCAGTGCTCAGCCCACAGAGCGACCAAGTGTGTACCCTAGGTGGCTGAATAGGGTGGCCCTCGTCCGCGGGGGTTGTCAGGTCTATAATACGGAAACCCTGACCGCCGACCATAGTGGGCCAACATGTTTGGAGAGTGCCACGCTTCGTGCACGTAAAATACCCCTTTGTGGACCGCCAAGTAGGGCACCACATAGGCTAAATTTTCCGCCCCTACCCACCTCTCCCCTTTTTCCTGTGGTTCTTCAAAATTTACCGGTCCTTTGTGTCCCACCCCATCCCTATATTTCATTTATCATCATCATTTCATGTTCATTTTATCATCCTTTTCATGTTCATCGCCTGTAAATAACCTAAATAGCGTTGCACGGGCGTAAAACACCAACTCACTCACTCACTCACTGTATGAGCCAACCAACACTCTGTATGAGTCTGACTCTTAAACGAAAGAAGAAGAAAACACAAGAGTTGCTCCATCAAAGAAATACAATCAAAAGAAGAAAAAATGTTTGACAAAAACATTCTATTTTTTTTTGTATCCACAACTCCCCTTACAATGATGACAAGAGATTTTAACCAAACAGAATTCATAAACCTCTTGATAGTTTTAGGTATCATACTCAAAGTATAAATCATGTTTAAATCAAATGTATCTGGTTTATCTTTTTATTCAACATATACAAAATATAATCACATACATATCAACCATCAACAGTTTCACTTGCAGTTTTTTTTGCTTATAAAAAATACTTTTGTTATCTGAATGAAAGCAAAAAAAAGTTTTGGAAAATCAAAGAAAAAAAGTAAGAAATATTTTTTTTAAAAGATAAAATTACTGGGCCAAGAACAATAACTGCAAGTGAAATCACAACCTGTAAACATTCTATATTTAAAAAAAAACAGACAGATATGTAGTAAATTAAACATTGTAAACAGAAAGGTGGACTAGAATTTTTTTTTATAAAAAAACAACATGTTAAAAACAGTAAAAAAAACCCTGCACTGTATAAACTTAAGTAAAAAAAAACATATCACATGATATGGGAAAGCATAAAAGGGTAACCATGCTGACCATAAAAGCGTTTATACAATTTTATGAAATCTTTTAACTTGGAATGTTTTTGAGTTAAATGATAAAAAAAAACTATTTATTTCTAAAAAAAAATATTACAAAGAAGTTTTATGATCGTGATTTCAATTAAATAAACATTAACTATTACTGCATATTTGGGATAAAAAAGAGAAGTTATGATCAGAACAAAATTATCCTATAAAACAACACAAAAAAACCTGTAAAAAATGATCTCTATCTAAAACATAGATTTTATATAAATGTATACAAAATGGGACTAGAAAAAACTTTAAAAAAAAAACAAGTAATACAGTCACAAACTTGACATAAGTTTTAACTAAATAAAAAATAACAAAAAAAATGTAATTTCAAGAAAAAAAAATGGACAATCAAGTTGATCAAAACTGAACATCACTGGAGAAAGATACTAAAGGATAAAAACGTACTTCAAAACCGTAAAACTTCACCGCAGTGTTAACCTCCCCTCATCCTCGGAAACCCAGGGGTTCTTCATTCGCATACTCATTCATCACCCCTGGGTCCATTCGTATCAATTCCATCGTTTTAGACAGCTTTACAAATTTTCCTATCAAGCATTCTGATTGGACACATATTTGTGCGTTCTTTTTCCCTGATCTTGAACTTTACTAAGTTGTAATAAAAAAAAATATAAATCGTCCCTTAACGACATTGTTAAGCGACCAATCAGAAGGCTCGACTCAGAACTGTGTAAAACGATGGAATTGATACGTATGGACCCAGGGGTGATGAATGAGTATGCGAATGAAGAACCCCTGGGTTTCCGAGGATGACCTCCCCTTCGCTTACAAAAATATATATTTTAATTACCTTTTTTTAATGTTTTGAGTGTGATGAGAAAAAAAAATGAAATAATAAAAACATAAATAAACAAGTTATATGTTCATGATTTTAATTCACTGAACATGTATTACTATTTCAGATTTTAATTGTTAGAATCCAAATGAAATGTGATGATGATCAAAACAAAATTGTCCATAAAAAACATAATCAAAATCAAAACATAATATATACAAACATGTTACATTGAGGAAAAATCCATAGAGTCTGTATTGCTCATTTGAAATACCTGTACCAAGTCAGGACTGTTGTTATATTTATTTTTTTTTCAGTATGTCTTCCTTGTTTTGTCTTTTCTATTGGAGCTTTTGAAACTTTAAGTTCAACAGTTTTAGTTGTATTATTGGAATTGAAATTCATGATTTAAAAAAAAACATCTAAATATTTTAGATACTTTTTTTAAAAGTGAAAATGAAAATCTTCTTTTCCTTTTTATATCTATACTGAATAATATAAATATAGAAATTTATTTTCTAATAAGTTTGTAATGACGATGGATGCCAAGTGAGCTAAAAATACACACCAAATAACTTTAAGAACTCTAAATACATGCTACATATTTGCTGATGGTTACAAAAAAAAGCCAGATTTCAGAGGTTTATCACAAAATTTTGATTAAGGATAATCACTCTAAAAAAGCAAAAATATTAATCACATCTTACATGTGCCTTATAAGAGCTCTAAACAGAAAACAACATATTCAAAAATTTTACAGAACAGATATAGTTGATTATATAGCAATTGCTGACACCCCCTGAAAAAAACCAACACTTTTTTTACCCCCACCAAACAGCAAACATGTACATTAAAAAGATATAATTATAGTATATTAAAATATTCCTAGATTCTTACACTATTATAACTGAACAGGTGGATTTTTATAATATATCAAGGGGTCAGTTTTTTTTGGTGAAAAATGAACAACAAAAAAAACAAGACATGAAAGATGGGTAAAATCTAAAATACAAAGTGTAAGAATCGAGAAATATTTTTATTAAGGACCTCATACTTGACTCCTAAAAAAAGGGAGATACTAAGGCTGGAGTTGACTCGGCACGAGTCAACATCTTTCTGGGTGTCTCCTCCAAGGTCTGTCTCTGGTGGTGCTGGCGTCTGCTGGTCTTCCTCACTCTCTTGACTCTGTACCTAATGTACAGAGTCAAGAGCGTCAGGACAATGCCTATGAAAGCACTCACTACCTTGTCTGAAAAAAGAAAGTATGTGATTATAGAATAATACATATGTTTAGTTTATTTATTTTCACTAGTTTTCAAAGGTAGATGTTATATACTTTTTGAAAAGAAATCAAGCTTCTTAAAAGATCAAGGAATATGAGGCTTGTGTTACATACATTTATCTGATCACATCATATATTGAGTCCTTTTTTAGCTCACCTGGACCGAAGGTCCATGTGAGCTTTTACCATCACTTGGCGTCCGTCGTCGTCGTCGTCGTCTGTAAACAATTTTTCAAACGTAAACTTGTCCGACACCATAAGTCCAATTGCAACCAAACTTGGTATAGTTGTTTAGTGGCATTATGTGTACAAAACTATTGTTCGGATTTTTGATTCGTAAAAAAAACATGGCCGCCATGGCTTAAAATAGAACAGGGGGGTCAAATTACAGTTTTTTGCAAATAACTCAAAAACGGTAACAGATATCAAAATTCTGGCATAGGGTAAAAGTGATCAGCGCCTCAAGATCTACCTGCCTACAAATTTTCAAGAAGATCCAACAACCAATGTAGGAGTTATTGCCCTTTTTCTGGATTTGTGGCCCTTAAAGCGTCAACATTTTTTTTTTCATTACTTTTCCCCTGAATTTCAAAGATTAACTTGTCTGACACCATATATCCAACTTTAACCAAACTTGGCACTGTTGTTAAATAGCATAAATGCTATAATTCTGTCGCTCAGATTTTTGATTCGTCAAAAAAATGGCCGCCATGGCTAAAAATAGAACATAGGTGTAAATTGCAGTTTTTTGCTAATAACTAAAAAATGGTTACAGATATCAAAATTCTGATGGGAGACAAAAGTGATCAGCATCTCAAGATCTACCTGCTTAGAAAGTTTCAAGAAGATCCAACAACCAATGTAAGAGTTATTGCCCTTTTTCTGGATTTTTCAAAATTTTTCACTTGTTTAGCCATATATCTTGAAAACTATACATTCAAGATATTTCAAAAATTTAAATTGCATATGATCAAGCACATTAAGATCTACATTTCATGTATTTAGACCAAAGCTGTAGGACCATTTCTTTTAGGAGTTATTGTCCTTAAAACAACAAAATTTACCATTTTTCATTACTTTTTCCCTGGATTTCAAAGATTAACTTGTCTTACACCGTAAGACCAACTGCATCTAAACTTGGCACACTTGTTAAATAGCTTATATGCTACAACTCTATTGTTCAGATTTTTGATTCGTCAAAAAACATGGCCCCCATGGCTAAAAATAGAACATAGGGGTAAATTGCATTTTTTTGCTAATATCTCAAAAATGGTTTCAGATATCAAAATTGTGCAAGAATAAAAAAAACCTGTGCTGAAATTTTGGAAAAGATCCGACTGCTGATGTGGGAGTTATTGCCCTTTTTCCTAATTTTTGCCAAATTTTGCATTTATTAAGGCCAATATCTTGAAAACTAACCAAGATATTTCAGAAATTTAAATCCCATATGGTTATGCACAATAATATCTACAAAATATATGTGTCTGTGTAGTTCAGGTGAGCGATTCAGGCTCCTGGGAGCCTCTTGTTTATCACTCCTATGAGCATGACGAGTAAATGCAGTGAAAGATACACATGTAAGTGTCCATATCTATATAAGATGACATATTGCAAATCTCCGACTTTTAGTTTTAAGTTCTGCAGATGTGTGACAAATCTTTAAATAAAAGACACAGTACAACTCATTTTTGTCATTACATTTTTCATTTCAACTCTTCTGGATCACCTGAGTTCCCTCCCGTCTCCGATGGAGTACACATGGTTACTTTGTATTTTTTTGTTTGTATGATTTTTTTTTGGCTGCTGATTTTGTCTTTGTCCTTTCAGAATAATGATAGTTGATTACCCTCTTTGAGACACCCTTGTTTCTAAAGAAAACAAAAGACTGAATGAAAAAAAATCTTATTAAGGATCTATAGACATACCCACTACTCCAACCCACGCATCCTGGGGCAGGTACAGTCCTGAATGGTGGTGGTGGGCGTTTTCGCCAGACTCTGCCCGGGACTCTGCACCCGACGGCTGTTTGGTACCTCGACCCCGTCCACCGGTACCATCACGCTGGTTTCATATGTAATTTGAACAAAGAAAATAAATAAAACTACCTTTTTTTTCAAATTTAACTCGAAAAAAAAATCCTCAACAGTGAAATAACAAACCGGAAATAAATAAAGTTTTGTCATGTGACATTATTCAAAATATCAAGAGGGGGCCATCTCAAAACAGATAAAGAAAAATGATTTCTGAACATTTACCCCCCCCCCCCACACCCCCGTGTAACTACCATTTTTTCTCTAAATTATTACTCATTCTGGTAGACTTCTGATAGACATGATTTCAAGCTTGTGATTAAAAGGCTGAATCATCGAAACATCCTTAGGTGCCCTCCCCCACGCTTTCAAGTTGAACGCACTGACACTTGACATTAAATAATGATACATCCATCATCCCATTTTGATTAAGTCGTTTTTTGGTGTGTTTTTTAAAAACATCCATCACCCTTTTTTTTGATTTAGTCGTTTTTTAAGTGTGTTTGTTAAATATGTCAACTACACTTATTGTTTGCATTTTTTGTTATCGTAATATCACCAGACATGCAGAAAAAAGGGATCTATTTTGATCTATATAAAAAAACCGTCAGAAAAAACAAAATAAACTACCAAATTGTTCAGTACTTTACAAATAAGACAACAATAACACGAAACTTACCTATCTTGGGGGAACACTCTCCCAACAAATCAATTCCTGCCTCTGATTCAACGTGCACAACCATGGGGGTTGTGCAGCAGCGTAACAATCTGAGGGGAGGGCGTACGGTTATACACCCTCCCTCAACCGCCTTGCACGTTAAGAACCCCGCAAAGAGTAGGCGGCACTGTGGGGCCCTCAGCCCTTCTACACATTCCAGGACTAACACCGGAGCCACAAGCATCACGGATAAAATAACTGTTGCGAACATGGCAGACATTCTTTTTTTATTGAGAAAAAAGCGCGTTGATAGCACATGAAGTATTGAGCGTGACATCAAATTTTTTGAGAGTTTCGGATATTTTATTTAGATAAATATATGTTTTAAACAAAATACTATTCTAAATAGAAAATAAAAGTTTGGTATTTTTTAAAGGTCATATAAGATCAGATTTTGGTGAAGTATAAATGAGCTTGAATAACCCTGTTGAGTCATCTTAGCATGATTTCCTCCAAACTCAGACCGTGCTGGAATGGGGCGTTGAATTTTTTACATAAATTAAAGTCTGTAGAAATGATAAAATTTTGACAAATTAACATTTTTTATTGAAAGTACAGAGGTGTATAGAAATTAGTCATCGTTTACGGGTTTGGCTCAGACCATGATGGATTTGGCGTTGACTTATTTTTTACAATGCATAAATTAAAGTCTGTGGAAATGACAAATTTTGACCACCCGTGCGGGTGCCGGGTGGCGAATAGGCCCGCAGCAGCGCTAAGTGTGTCGATAAAAGTCCACTAAAGAGCGCTCAGAAACCTGACATCGGGTCAGGCCGCTTTGCCCACAAAGCGACTGGGATGTGTGCCCCAGTTGGTTGAATGGGACAGCCCTGACATCGAGAGATGCGGGGTCGTCAGGCGATAATGCGGAAAACCTGACCGCAAACCATAGTGGTGCACCGTGTTGGGAAAAATGTCACGTTCCTCGCACGTTAAAGAACCCTGCTGTAGGTCTCGGTAAGAGTAGGACCCGTAGGATCCCCATGCAGGAGGCTAAATTTCCCGTCCCTACCCATCACTCTTTTTTCCAGTGGCAGTCGCATGTTCTCCTTGACTGTGGTGATCTTGCTCCTATTCGTATGAAGTATTTCAACTGTGCATCTATGCACGATTTGTTCAGCGGCATCCCAGCCGATGCCATTTTATCATTTTTAAAAGAAATTGGTCAGTACTCAAAATTATAATTCTTAAAATAAAATCACCGTTTGTAAATTCTTTTGTTGCTATTATAATTAATCTTTAGCTCGTTATTGTCAAGTTCTTTTTGCTATCACTGTAAATGGTTTTATTTTTTAGTGTGTTAATTTTAAATGATTATTTTATCTATTTATTTTCTAGTCATTCTATTTATTTTATCTACGGTCTTTTGACTTTGTTTTATATTAATGTGTTATTTACATAATTATTTCAACTTGTTTATGTCCCGATGATGGCTGCAATATCGCCGACGGGACATTAAACAACTAACAATCAATCAATCAATCCAGTGGCAGTCAAAACTCCCCTACCCGATTGGCCTTGTGTCCCCATTTCCTCCACTTCATCATCATTTCATGTTTATTGTATCACCACTTTCATGTTCATCTCCCGGATAAAGCCGAAATCGTGCTGCTTTGGAGTAAAACAATAACGAACTATTTATCATTTAAAAAGCCAATTTAATACACAACTAAGTGTGTGTGTAGCTTTTGAGAAAAACAAATCATATGTAACAGTAAACACGTTCTTTCTAGAATGATTTATATTGTATTTTTTTATGATTATTGAAACCGTTACAAAGACGAAGATAAAAGGAATATTAGGAGGTATTGATACACCAGCCTCATCTGTAACATCGTCATCATCATCTTCAAAGATCCGAATGGGAGAGTGGACATTAAAAAAGACTTATGTTTGGCAACAAAATTCACTTGTGATTATTTCTATCCGAATGTGTCTTGGATTTTTCTCTTCACTGTGAGTTTCTTCCTTCCAGCTACAGCAGTTCAGTAAAAAAGTAAGGATGGCAAACTGTCCAAAATATACTTATCGGTTATCATAAGATTTTTTCGATCGAAGAACCGGTTACTATGTGTAACTACAAAAGAATTCAAAGTGTCGAGTCAAAACAAATTGCTGAAAAAACTTTATGTAAGATTGTGACTTAGCTCTCCCATTAATGCAAGACCAAAAATGAACAATTCGCATTGACAAGTTTAGAATCGGCGTACAGTTAATAGGGGAAACTGTATGCGTACTAATAAGTTTTAAACAAGTGTAACTTTCAACACACAATGGAAAGACGTAAAAGAGAACCAATTGGACAAATAAATGACAATGGCATTGACAAATTCAATGGAGTCATAAAGGGACAAGACGAGAGACACTTTGGTGTTCCACAAGCATCAATTTTGGGACCTTTGTTCTTTATTCTATTCATAAATGATTTACCTTTGGAAAACATAAAATCTGAGATTGATATGTATGCCAATGATACTACAATACACAATCATAGTAAATTGAAGAAAGCTTAAATAGAGATCTTAACTTAGTAAATACTTGGTGTAATAAAAATAATATGGTTATTAACCCCCAAAAATCAACTGTCATGGTGTTAGGTACAGTACAAAAAAGGGACTTATTTGACACTGAACTAAAAATATTTTTAGGAAGTAATACATTAAACATGGTAAATATTCAGAAGTTATTAGGAATCTTTACAGATCAAAATCTTGATTGGAAACACCAAGTAGACTACATCTGTAAAACTATAAATTCTAGATTATTTCTATTCACTAAAATAAAAAGGTATTTAGATGAAAAATGTAGAATTTTGTTCTTCAATGCTTATGTTTTACCAATTTTTTTATTACTGTTGCACCATATGGGGAAATTGCAACGATGATGGAATACAGAGAATTACAAAATTACAAAAAAGAGCTGCGCGTATAATGCTAGATGCTCCTTTTCTGACGCCATCTAAAGAACTATTCACTGATCTAAATTGGCTATCATTCAAAGACCGAGTTTCTTATAACAAATTAAGATTAGTTCCACATTTAAGTATAAATGTAATTTAAAACGACATGTTTCAAGTGTTCACTTGAGAGAATGAACATATAGAAAAAAAATGTATAATAAATGATAACAAAATATTGTCAATCGACTTCTTCATCTTTAAGTCCAAAGCGTTTGTGTGACAGTATCTTTTCTTCATCTGTTCTATGATGCTGTCTTGCGCCTTGTGCTCTTCTTCCAGATATACCAAATGAAGATATCTTTCCACTCTTTCTTTTTTTTGCTTCTTTCTAAGTCAAAGGGATGCTACCTTAGAATTTGCAATAAACAAATGTAAGAGTTAGACATAATTATAACAGTTTTATGTGTGGGGTACAGAACAATGCCATTTTTATTTTTGAACTGTTTTCCCAGCACTAAAACTACTTTATCAAATCAACATATTGTTTAATTGATTACAGTTTGTTTAATGTCTCATTGACAGTATTTCAGTAATAATCGGGACAGGAACAAATGGGCACAACAAATCGAACAAGTAATACTGTGAGCAAGCTCAAAAAATGATACCCCGCTTCATATTGGATTCTACTGTAAAAAAAAATCTCAAGTCCAGTTATCTCTCCTCGATAAAAACAGAGAGCAAAACAAATTCTTCATGTTGCGCTTACGGGGTCTGCCATTGAATAATGTATTTTGAAAGTCTTAGTCAAATTAATCCCCTTGAATGATGTTTTAGTTCGATGAAAATTCTTCATGCACACCTGCATGTAATGTACTTCCTTCGTGTCAATTATCAGCAAAATCCTTCAATAAAAAAATCAAGCGGTTTAGGAGAAGCGCTTACGAGTTATGTGGACAGACGGCCATACAGACAGACAGGGTGTTTCCTATATATCTCCCAAACTTTGGTTGCAGGGGATGTAACGAAGACCGAACCAGAACACAGCACTCGTAACACATACTCGTGTATGCCATGCAAAAGTGGTAATGTACTGCAAACCAGAAAGAAAATGAACCAAGACAGACCAATGTACCCTCAACGTCTGCAGGCCAAATGCAGCGATGAAACCCCCGGCACATATACTCTGCCACACTATATTTTGTTGTTAGACATCTGGAACAATTTAGCCATAACAATGCCACCCCAGTAAGAATATCCGTATGAAACTCTGCCACTTGCCTTACGTTTCAAGCACAAGCTACATTGTGAAGGGTCGTACCCTTCAGCAGCCGGATTTACTGGACTCTAGCATCAGAAAAAAAATCCACATACGGACAATCAATCATAGCAATACTAGAGGCTCAAAGGAATGGACCGCAGCAGAAGCTAGCTTGTCGTAAGAGGCAACTAAGGGTCTTGGGATTCTGACGTCGGGTCAGTGCTCAGCCCATAGAGCGACCAAGTGTGTACCCTAGGTGGCTGAATAGGATGGCCCTCATCTGCGGGGGTTGTCAGGTCTATGATACGGAAACCCTGACCGCCGACCATAGTGGGCCAACGTGTGTGGAGAGTGCCACGCTCCATGCACGTAAAAGACCCCTTTGTGGACCGCCAAGTAGTGCACCACATAGGCTAAATTTTCCGCCCCATCCACCTCTACCCTTTTCCTGTGGTTCTTCAAAATTTTACCGGTCCTTTGTTTCCCACCCCACCCCATATTTCATTTATCATCATCATTTCATGTTCATTTTATCATCCTTTGCATGTTCATCGCCTGTAAATAACCCATATAGCGTTACACGGGCGTAAAACACCAACTCACTCACCCAAAGGAATGGAATACCTTGGGCAAGGTCTACCGAAACATTGACTAACTGATGTACTAACTTTCAAACGTTTAAACAATAGTGTATGTCATTGTGAGTTTAATTATGATGATGGGATTTTGTTATTTATTCACATTGCCAAATAAGTCTCCAGATAAACATAATTCAGGGGGAATTGAAGAATATGTAACAGGTTTGAGAAGTGTTGAATATATATACAGTTTACATTAGAGTAGGTCATTTAAGCCTTATCTATATTTGTCTGATATAAACTAAGTATGGTACCTTTCCAGGTCATTTCGTTGATCGTTCTTTCTTATTTTTGTGGTAAGGCAATTTCTTAACATATAATTTGTTCTTACAACTGAATGTGTAAATAGATGTTAAAAAGAGATCGATCACCGAACCAAAACAGTATTGACATATCGAACACATCTTAATCAAAATAACCCCCGTGCGGGAACCGGGTGTGAAAAGAATAGTCCCGCAGCCGCCCGTAAAGCTTATCGTAAGAAGCGACTAAACGGGTCAACATGTTTGCCGTGTGTTGCGACCTGTGTCGGGGGGGGACGGGATCCTGGTCCACGTATGTGGGCTTTGGCCCTTACTTCTGCTAGACAGGCGGTCAGATTCGGCTCGGTCTGATCAATCGGCTGGTCACGCCAAGCCCTGTAAAGCACCTTCTCGTTTATTTCAAACTCTCATTCCGTAATATTAGAATTTATAACTTGATGTCAGTTATGCTTTACAGAAGGCGGTGGCTCATGGGTCAATCGTGTGGATGTTATTCTGGAGAGTTGTATCGCCGGGTAACCCCCGGCACGATGCTTGTCTCCCTAAAGGAATACTCTGTGCGAGTATGCTGTCCTTGTAACCCTGGTGCTTTCAACAGGAGAGCCGTTGTATAACAGCATCGCCCTTGTTGGCGCTCCATGGCGGGCGGGGAGCAAGGCAGTGAAACTCTCTTCTCTCATCATGGCTTCCCCAAAAAAACAAGCAACAAGTTCTAGTGAAAAGTATAAACGAAATATTTCATGTAGTGATAGTGATGATCAGGATGCACCAGCTTCTTCAAAACGTCAAAACACAACAAATGATAGTTGGCCAAAGTTTATTGTACTTTCAAGCAAAGATGCCACTCGTCCTTTGACAAAGGTTTCGCCCTTTGTCATTGCGAAAACAATTAAGGGTGTTACCGGAGGTGATGTTCCCAAGGTTACGAAACTCCGATCCGGTAACCTCCTAGTAGAGTGTGCCAAACAACAACAAGCAAAAAACATTTTGACAATTTCTTCCATTTTAGAGGTACCAGTTTCCGCTGAAGCTCATCGATCATTGAATCGTTCGCAGGGTATCATTCGAGATAGAGACCGAAACCTTGCTGATTTATCAGAGCAAGAAATATGCTCTGAACTTTCATCACAAGGTGTATCACACGTTAAAAGGTTTACAAAAAAGAAGACAACAAAATTATTAAATTAAATACATACCTTATTACATTTAATTCCGCAGCTCCACCAAGTCACATTAATCTGGGTCTTTTCAGAGTGTCCGTAGACATATTTATTCCCAATCCTCTCCGTTGTTTTAAATGCCAACGTTTTGGCCACGGGAAGGCCACCTGCTACGGGAAGGAAAAATGTGTAAAGTGCGCTGAGGAAGGCCACTCGGATTTAAACTGTACGAAAAATCCAAAACACCCGTCGACCGTTCACAGAGCCATTCTCCACAGAGGAGACGTAGGCGATCACTCGGTAGACTTTCTGTTTGTAATAAAGTCACCCATTCTCAACCTGATAACGTTACAGCTATCCTCTGGAATGCCATCATTTATCGAATGACCTTCAGGAAATGACACGATATGAGCCAGGCGTTTTCTTTTCAACTAAACCTAATGGCGATATTTGCATGAGAGGAAAGGGTTTTTCAGAAAATGGACCTACAAATCTTTTCGCTTCAATTTCTTTCCTAATTTTTTCCGAAACAATTTCATGTGCAGAAGCTAGATTATCTACTGTTTGTGGGAGTAAAGTACCCTTGTACCCCACGTCAAAACCTTCCGAAAACCCTTTAATAATGTAACTTGTATTATAATATCCAGCTAACCAGTATGCAAGTCTTTCGATTCTAATGGGCGTATTGTCCGTATCATAATCATTTTTTAACTGACATTTGAGTTTGGATTTGGGTGTTGTCACTTCGTTTGCTACCTTGACCTCGAAAGGACTCATTGACGTGTTGCGGTGTTGATGAAGGGTTTTTGGGTTTAAATCGAAATGGCATCTGTGTTTGTGTTTTACAGTTAGTAAACGGATGATTTAAACCACAGTTGAAGCATCTGTGTTGGTATTTACATTGATTACCAAATTTACACCCTGTGCCCCTGTGATATGTAAAACACACCCCAAAAGGCCATTTTGAAGTTACCACTTTCTGACCTGCGTTTTGGGTATTTGATTGTCTCAATTTTGTCTTCAGATACAATTCTAAGTGAGTGGTACCCCAACTCGCTTCTCCCCTTTCAATAAGTTTACGAAATTGTACGTCATAAAAGGCCCAATCACCTTTTTCTTTTGACATTTCTAGTATTGTGCTAAGATGATGTGGTAGAACTTTACCCAATTCAGGGTTTTTTGTACATACAATTGCTACAAATTTATTCCACGCCATAAGCCACTGTGTGAGTGATAGTGTTTTTTGGCGTTGGTTATCCACTAGTTTCAGCTGGGGATTGTCACCGTCTATTTCAACTTGTAATTTTAACTGGTTATTTGTATCTTCAGGGTCAAGAAGTGATTGAAAACTGATGTATTGCCCGGCCCAAATTTGATTTTTTGTCTTGTCTGGTATATCACTTCCTGGCTGTATAGAGCTACTTGAAAATTCTGATTGTGTACTTTTAGTGATAGGTGCAGGATTCATAGATATAGTACCGGGTCCCGTGCGGGGCCCGGGTGGCGAATAGGCCCGCAGCAGAGCCTAGCTTGTCGTAAGAGGCGACTAAGGGTCTTGGGATTCTGACGTCGGGTCAGTGCTCAGCCCACAGAGCGACCAAGTGTGTACCCTAGGTGGCTGAATAGGGTAGCCCTCGTCCGCAGGGGTTGTCAGGTCTATAATACGGAAACCCTGACCGCCGACCATAGTGGGCCAACGTGTGTGGAGAGTGCCACGCTTCATGCACGTAAAAGACCCCTTTGTGGACCGCCCAGTAGTGCACCACATAGGCTAAATTTTCCGCCCCTACCCACCTCTCCCCTTTTTCCTGTGGTTCTTCAAAATTTACCGGTCCTTTGTTTCCCACCCCATTTCCATATTTCATTTATCATCATCATCATTTCATGTTCATTTTATCATCCTTTTCATGTTCATCGCCTGTAAATAACCTATATAGCGTTGCACGGGCGTAAAACACCAACTCACTCACTCACTCATATATAGTACCGGTGCTTTGATTAAGATTTGTAGGATTATATGTACCTTCAATTTCCTTGTTGATTTCCTCTACGCCTATCGCAACGGCTTGCCGAGCATCCTCGTTCGCTTGCACATTACCCCTGTTAACTAGGATGGCGTCTAGTTTCTTCTCTAATCTCGAAGTTACAACTTCCGCCACCTGGTTGACAATTTCCTCTTTGTCCTGTAACGACATCGTTGTTGCAGGAATACATGTAGGCACTTGTGAAGACTTTTTAGGCCTAGCGTTCGCCCTTCTCATTTTGGACACAACCTCGGCTACACTCTCGCTGGCTTTTCTCTTATGAGGCATTCTACTAATAGATGAATAATGAATTTATTACAAATTATACAGATAGGATTAGATCTCCGATCATTTTTCTGATTTAGTTACTGTTTGATAACATCCTTAATTCCTTAATATTTTGTTTTTATATCTATTATTTATTTATTTTTATTTATTTTATTTATTTATATTTTTTTTTATTTATTTTATTTTATTTTTTATATTTATTCATTTTGATCAGTATTTGTTTATCCTTCGGCAGTTTGTGATTAACGCTCCTCTTAAAGATTTGCACAAGTAGTATCGCCCTTTACTGCTCATGTGGATTCCGTCCTTAGACACATTCATATACAAAGGGGAAAGATTTAACCTGAATGGAACTCTTGACCTAAAAACATATACGAAAAAACGGATACATTCCAATATTTAGAGAGGGGAAGCTCACATCCCCAAGGGGTATTTAAATGCTTCATTAAAGGAGAGATAATAAGACATATCAGAAATACAAGTGATGCAATGCAGCTTCAAAACATCATCAAAGTCTTCAAAATCAGACTTATACAGAGAGGTTATAAATCTACAGAGATTGATGAAATAATACAAAATACAATTCATCTAAACAGAAAAGATCTGTTACAAGATAATAGACGTGGTAATGATAAAACCATAGTGTTGGTAACGAAGTTCAATCCAGCCATAAAAAAAAATAAAAAAAATATTACTTAAACATTGGCAGGTATTGCAGAGCAATAAAAGATGCAAGCAAATATTTAATAGGCTTCCTATGATTGCATACAAAAGAGGAAAAAACTTACAAGATTTGTTAAAAAAATAAACAACAATTCTAATAGAATCAAAATGGTAATCACAAAAACCTGGACACTCAGAAACAGTGAGTGAGTGAGTGAGTTGGTGTTTTACGCCCGTGCAACGCTATATAGGTTATTTACAGGCGATGAACATGAAAAGGATGATACAATGAACATGAAATGATGATGATAAATGAAATATGGGGTGGGATGGGAAACAAAGGACCGGTAAATTTTGAAGAACCACAGGAAAATGGGAGAGGTGGGTAGGGGCGGAAAATTTAGCCTATGTGGTGCACTACTTGGCGGTCCACAAAGGGGTCTTTTACGTGCATGAAGCGTGGCACTCTCCACACACGTTGGCCCACTATGGTCGGCGGTCAGGGTTTGCGTATTATAGACCTGACAACCCCCGCGAACGAGGGCCACCCTATTCAGCCACCTAGGGTACAAACTTGGTCGCTCTGTGGGCTGAGCACTGACCCGAAATCAGAATCCCAAGACCCTTAGTCGCCTCTTACGACAAGCTAGGCTCTGCTGCGGGCCTATTCGCCACCCGGGCCCCGCACGGGACCTCAGAAACAGAAAACAATAAATGGGTTAATTGATTTAAATGGTGTCTTGTCTAGCTGTATTAAAATATAGAAGAATGATTTTGACAACTGATGATGGACCATCATTCTTAAAGTTAATAATATTTAATACAGTAAGGTCCGCAACACCATAAATAATACTCAGAATTTAAATAAAATTTCAAACATCAAAGTTAGAAGAACATTCTTAATATACAGTATACTAGCTCATGCAGCTATAATGAAAAAGAAGAGATAACATACTGATTACAGATGTAATACTGTTATGTGACATATTGAACAATAATATGGAATCCTATCCTAGATAGTGAAACAAGACCTCCAATAATGAAAATAAATTGAATATTTAATTGAACAAAACAGAAAATGAGGAAAAAGTTTTAGGCTGAACGGTGCAAAGATGGGATTTTGTGATTTTTTGATAAGGTCATTGATTGCACAAGATAGTAAAACAAGGGTGGGCTATATGCTTTAAGGCTTAGTCAATACCGTCAACAATTTTATGAATGTGGTTACTATCGTAACATAGAGTTGGGAAACCCAAATTTTTAAAAAAGCCTTTAATCAAAATAAACATCCACCCAATTCGAATATATATTATCAATTTCCTATCAATATATCCTTATTTATATTTGTCTGGAGGTGGAAATCGAATGTTATCAGGGTGAGAATGGGTGACTTTATTACAAATCAACTGTACGAAAAATCCAAAATGTGTTAACTGCAGTGGTGATCATTTTTCGTCTTCAAAACAATGTCCAACTCTTCTACGTGAAAAGGAAATCCAAAAACTTAAAGCAGAAAAGAACATTACATACCAAGAAGCTCGTCGTCAAGTCTCTATCTCGAGTGATACAGCACCATCCATGTCTTACGCGGAGGCTGCTAAACCCTCTAGGACATATGGTTGGCAAACCATGTACACTTGGCCTGAGGGTGAAATTAAGCCCCGTACTTGCAACACCAATGGATGGATGTTTGGTGCTGACTGTTTCGTGGATGATATCCCAAAAAGCAATATCAAATACGCGAGGCCTTGGAAGGAATTGTGTGATAATCATCCCCCACCACGTAAGTCAACAGCAGGTCCGAATAATGATTCAATGGTCGATGAGGATTTGTTTATAATTCCACGAAAATCGTCTTGGACTGGATTTTGAGCTCCAACCAAAGCTTCTAATCCTCAACCCCCATCAATTTCTCTTTCTTCCAAACAGAGTCAATCGTCTTCCTCAAGGTCGTCATCTGCTGCTCAACCTGGAAATAGACAGCAGCGACCCTCACAGCCAGGAAGACGCCAGAGTTCATCGCAGTAGACGTCACCGCTTAAAATGCGTAGATCAAAGAAGGCCGAACGAGATGCAATTTATATGCATAATCGTTTCGGCTCTCTTGGTGACGACATGGAGTCTGATATGGATCTATCGGAAACACCCGTCGACCGTTCACAGAGCCATTCTCCACAGAGGAGACGTAGGCGATCACTCGGTAGACTTTCTGATCCCATACAGACTCCAAAATGAGTGCCATCTTTCAATGGAATGGCCGAGGCCTTAAGGCCAACTTTCTTGAATTACAACTTTTAGTGCAGTCTTTTAATCCAACTGTCTTTTGTCTTCAGGAAACACACCTCAAGGAAACTGACACGATTTCCTTGAAGGGTTTTTCTATGTATAACACATTTTCTAATACAGAACGAGCTTCTGGCGGATCCTCCATCTTAGTTAAGGATCGTATTCTCCATAGTTCGATTCCTTTAACTACCGATCTGCAAGCAGTTGCCGTTAGAGTTTCATTACATCAAACAATAACTCTATGTTCAGTTTATATACCACCTAATGATAACTTAACTTTAGCACAACTTCAAAATTTAACGGATCAGCTTCCTGCTCCATACATGTTAGTTGGGGACTTCAATGCCCACAACCCATTATGGGGCAGTGCCAACTTGAATGATAAGGGTAAAAAGATTGAGGATTTTTTAACGAAAGAATCTCTTTGTATCTTTAATGATGGTTCTTCTACATTTTTACATTCTGGAAATGGAACATACTCATCAATTGATCTCTCAATATGTGATCCTTCTCTTTTAACAGATTTCTCATGGCAAGTCCATGATGATCTCTGTGGAAGTGATCACTTTCCTATTATATTAAAAGATCTTTTTGGTGAACCTGAACAAAGAATTCCTCGCTATAAGTTAGAGAAGGCCGATTGGCAAAAATTTTCAATACTTTGTTCGGAAAAATTAAGACCAGAACTTTTTGATCAGGACCAAGAACCAATAACAACATTTAATCAAACTCTTATATCTATAGCTGATGAAACCATTCCTAAGACCTCGGCAACTCCTAAAAAACTCAATAAACCTTGGTTCACAGACGAGTGTGACAAGGCTATCGACGATAGAAATAAAGCTCAAAAACAATTTGGCAAACATCAAACAAAAGAAAATTTGAGTAATTTTAGAATTTTTCGGGCGAAGGCTAGACGAACTTGTCGACAATCTAGAAGTACATCCTGGCGAAATTTTGTATCTGGTTTAACTTCACGAACTCCCATGAATAAAATTTGGAATTTCATACAAAAACTCAAAGGTAAAAACTCTAAATCCTCGGTAAAACATCTGAACGTTGGCAATTCCACTTTAACATCTGAAAAGGACATTGCCAACAAACTAGCTGAGACTTTTGCCAAACATTCATCTTCATCTAATTACAAACCTGACTTCCAAAAAATTTAATCGTACAGCTGAAAAAACGAAATTGAACTTTAACTCCGACAATTCGGAGAGCTATAATTCTCCTTTCTCTTTAGATGAGCTTAAAACTTCCTTAAATAAAGCCCATGACACTGCATGTGGCCCTGATAGCATCCACTATCAACTTTTAAAACATCTTCCTGATATATCGATGAAGACTCTTCTAAATTTAATGAATGATATATGGATAAATGGAAAATTGTCCGAAATATGGAAGCTTGCCACTGTTGTTCCTATCCATAAGCCGGGGAAGGATCACACAGATGCTTCCAACTATCGTCCGATAGCCTTGACAAGCTGCGTCTGTAAGACTCTAGAACGCATGATCAACGATCGGCTCGTTTGGTTCCTCGAGTCCAATGGACTCATTTCGAATATCCAGTGTGGATTCCGCCAAGGCAGGAGCACGCTTGATCATTTGGTCCGTTTTGAGTCTTTTCTTCGAAATGCATTTGCGAAGAACGAACATGTGGTGTCTATCTTTTTTGATCTCGAAAAAGCTTATGACACCACATGGAAGTATGGTATTTTAAAGGACATTTCTGATATGGGGTTGAAAGGAAGGTTACCAACTTTCTTGGCCGACTTTCTTTCTGACAGACACTTTAATGTTAAAGTTAATAAGACTTTTTCTGAAGAGTTTGATCAAGAAATGGGTGTGCCTCAGGGTAGCATCATTTCGGTCACTCTCTTTAGTATTAAAATAAATAGTATTGCCAAAGTTCTCCAAGATAATATTGAAGGTTCTTTATATGTTGATGACTTTTTAATATGCTACAGTGCAAAAAACATGAATACCATTGAAAGGCAATTACAGCTGTGCCTTAAACGGATTGAAAAATGGGCCTCTGAAAATGGTTTCAAATTTTCAGAGAATAAAACGGAAACTTCATCCTGATCCAGATCTCTTTTTGTATAACAAAAAAATAAAGATAGTTGAAGAAGCAAAATTTCTTGGTGTCCTTTTTGACAGAAAACTTTCTTTTCTCCCCCATATCAAAATGTTAAAATCAAGATGCTTAAAAGCTCTTGATGTTTTAAAAGTTGTTTCCAGTACTGACTGGGGAGCTGATAAATCAGTTCTTTTAAATTTGTATAGGTCCATTGTTAGATCGAAATTGGATTATGGTTCAATTATTTATGGGTCAGCAAAAAAGTCTTATTTACAGATTTTAGACGCTGTTCATCATCAGGGAATGCGTCTCTGTCTCGGTGCATACAGGACCTCCCCCATTGAGAGCCTGTATGCAGAGGCAAATGAGCCATCTCTGAAGCATCGAAGAATTAAACTCGGTTTGCAATATGCCACCAAATTAAAAGCGTTCCCAAACAACCCTGCCTACGACTGTGTTTTTAAACCACCTCTTAGGAATATGTATGAAAAACATGAAAACAAAACTCCTCCTTTTGGTATTCGTATCGAACCTCACCTGACTAATCTGAAGATTGATTTAGAAACTATAAAACCTGTCAAGCCTTTGAGAGTTCCACCCTGGGAACTTTTAAAGCCAAAATTTATTTTTGATCTCCGTAAACATAAGAAGTCTGAAACAAATCATCTGCTTGTACAACTAGATTACTGCGAAATTAAATCTAAATATCCTGATTTTTCAACAGCATATACAGATGGCTCTAAAGATGGTGATAGTGTTGCTGCTGCTGCTGTCTTAGAAGATAGCATTTCTACGCAACGCCTCCCGTCTACTGCTTCCATTTTTACAGCTGAAGCAAGAGCCATCATTTTAGCCCTCAGGCTTATTGATGCTTCAGAACACTCTCAATTCTTTGTTTGTTCTGATTCTCTCTCTTGTCTTCTGGCAATTGAGAATTGTAATTTTAAAAACCCATTAATTTCTAAAATTGTATATATAGTTCATCAATTGATAAGAGGTGGCGTGGAATTGATTTTCCTATGGATACCCAGTCATACTGGTACAGTACTTGAACCGATCAATGCAACACTTTGACGGATCGATGACTGATCGGTGACGGATTGATGACGCGTTTGGACCGGATTGATGACTGATTGATGACGGATTGGTGAATGATTGGTGACGCGTTGTTGACTGATTGATGACGGATCGTACTGATTGGACGGATGACGGATACCATAGGTAACCGGGCTATCGATCCGTTATTTTGACTGATACGATCGATCGGTATAATTAGAAAACTTTTCTGTGAAACGAAGTTATCGTTTATACCTATACGTTTATAACATATATCGCAACACAAACCAGTCATGGCGTTAATTTAATTTGTTTAAAATAAATTATGCTATAGTGTTAAATAAGACATACATTTTCTATTTAAATATGTTAATATTATTAATCTAATGAATTTAATAATTGTTTACATAGTACTTCCTTTAAACCTGAGACAATAATTAAAATTCGATATGGTTTTCTCAGTTTAAACTAAATAGGCAAAGTTCGTGTTCTTTTCTTCTATAAAAATAATACTAATATAATTTTATTTTATTTGTTCTGATTTTTAAATACAAAAACAGAAACAGTGCTGAAAAAATCTTTAAAATGTAAAAGAATTCTGCTTAGAACAATTATTTCAACAATTTTTAACATATAATTAAGAACAAATAATTCAGGAGATATCAATAATCTAGTAAATTTTATTTTAATTTTTTTTAAATTCACTGTGTTACATTTGTTCGCATAGGAATATAGATCACATTTGCAAATTTCTTAAGTAAAATATATGAAACTTTAGTAAAATCTTATACATGTATTTGATCATAAAATTATATGACGGTTTGATAAAATTGACAAGAAATTGTTTGCCAAACAACTTTTTTCATCAGATTTGACACATACATGGTATATTAAGTTGAAAAATAGCATAACTACATATTGCTGACTTAAAAAATAAGGTTCATATAGTAAAGAGACAATAAAGAAAATTTGTTTGCAAACGAATATAGATCACATTTACAAATTTCTTATGTAAAATTTATGAAACTATAGTAAAATCTTCTGTTTTAGCATAAAATTATATGACGGTTTAATAAAATTGACAAGAAAATGTTTGCGAAACAACTTTTTTCATCAGGGTTTGACACATTAATGCTAAGATAAGTTGAAAAATTGCATAACTACATATTGCTGACTTAAAAAATAAGGTTCATATAGTAAAGATACAATAAAGAAAATTTGTTCGCAAAGGAATATAGATCACATTTACAAATTTCTTATGTAAAATTTATGAAACTATAGTAAAATCTTCTATTTTAGCATAAAATTATATGACAGTTTAATAAAATTGACAAGAAAATGTTTGCGAAACAACTTTTCTCATAGGTTTGACACATTAATGCTAAGATAAGTTGAAAAGTTGCATAACTACATATTGCTGACTTAAAAAATAAGGTTCATAAAGTTAAGAGATTATGAAGAAAATTTGTTTGCAAAGGAATATAGATCACATTTGCAAATTTCTTATGTAAAATATATGAAACTATAGTAAAATCTTCTATATGAGCATAAAATTATATGACGGTTTAATAAAATTGCCAAGAAAATGTTTGCGAAACAACTTTTCTCATAGGTTTGACACATTAATGCTAAGATAAGTTGAAAAATTGTATAACTACATATTGCTGACTTAAAAAATAAGGTTCATATAGTAAAGAGACAATAAAGAAAATTTGTTTGCAAAGGAATATAGATCACATTTACAAATTTCTTATGTAAAATTTATGAAACTATAGTAAAATCTTCTGTTTTAGCATAAAATTATATGACGGTTTAATAAAATTGACAAGAAAATGTTTGCGAAACAACTTTTTTCATCAGGGTTTGACACATTAATGCTAAGATAAGTTGAAAAATTGCATAACTACATATTGCTGACTTAAAAAATAAGGTTCATATAGTAAAGATACAATAAAGAAAATTTGTTCGCAAAGGAATATAGATCACATTTACAAATTTCTTATGTAAAATTTATGAAACTATAGTAAAATCTTCTATTTTAGCATAAAATTATATGACAGTTTAATAAAATTGACAAAAAAATGTTTGCGAAACAACTTTTTACATCAGGTTGGACACATTTATGCTAAGACAACTTGAAAAGTTGCATAACTACATATTGCTGACTTAAAAAATAAGGTTCATAATGTTAAGAGATTATGAAGAAAATTTGTTCGCAAAGGAATATAGATCACATTTGCAAATTTCTTATGTAAAATATATGAAACTATAGTAAAATCTTATATTTGAGCATAAAATTATATGACGGTTTAATAAAATTGCCAAGAAAATGTTTGCAAAACAACTTTTTTCATCAGGTTTGACCCATTAATGCTTAGATAAGTTGAAAAGTTGCATAACTACATATTACTGACTTAAAAAATAAGGTTCATAAAGTTAAGAGATTATGAAGAAAATTTGTTCGCAAAGGAATATAGATCACATTTGCAAATTTCTTATGTAAAATATATGAAACTATAGTAAAATCTTCTATATGAGCATAAAATTATATGACGGTTTAATAAAATTGCCAAGAAAATGTTTGCGAAACAACTTTTCTCATAGGTTTGACACATTAATGCTAAGATAAGTTGAAAAATTGTATAACTACATATTGCTGACTTAAAAAAAATAAGGTTCATATAGTAAAGAGACAATAAAGAAAATTTGTTCGCAAAGGAATATAGATCACATTTGCAAATTTCTTATGTAAAATATATGAAACTATAGTAAAATCTTATATTTGAGCATAAAATTATATGACAGTTTAATAAAATTGCCAAGAAAATGTTTGCGAAACAACTTTTTTCATCAGGTTTGACCCATTAATGCTAAGATAAGTTGAAAAGTTGCATAACTACATATTGCTGACTTAAAAAATAAGGTTCATAAAGTTAAGAGATTATGAAGAAAATTTGTTCGCAAAGGAATATAGATCACATTTGCAAATTTCTTATGTAAAATATATGAAACTATAGTAAAATCTTCTATATGAGCATAAAATTATATGACGGTTTAATAAAATTGCCAAGAAAATGTTTGCGAAACAACTTTTCTCATAGGTTTGACACATTAATGCTAAGATAAGTTGAAAAATTGCATAACCACATATTGCTGACTTAAAAAATAAGGTTCATATAGTAAAGAGACAATAAAGAAAATTTGTTCGCAAAGGAATATAGATCACATTTACAAATTTCTTATGTAAAATTTATGAAACTATAGTAAAATCTTCTATTTTAGAATAAATTATATGACGGTTAAATAAAATTGCCAAGAAAATGTTTGCGAACCAACTTTTTACATCAGGTTTGACACATTAATGCTAAGATAAGTTGTAAAGTTGCATAACTACATATTGCTGACTTAAAAAATAAGGTTCATAAAGTTAAGAGATTATGAAGAAAATTTGTTCGCAGAGGAATATAGATCACATTTGCAAATTTCTTAAGTAAAATATATGAAACTTTAGTAAAATCTTATATTTGAGCATAAAATTATATGACAGTTTGATAAAATTGACAAGAAATTGTTTGCGAAACAACTTTTTTTCATCAGATTTGACACATACATGGTATATTAAGTTGAAAAATAGCATAACTACATATTGCTGACTTAAAAAATAAGGTTCATATAGTAAAGAGACAATAAAGAAAATTTGTTCGCAAAGGAATATAGATCACATTTACAAATTTCTTATGTAAAATTTATGAAACTATAGTAAAATCTTCTGTTTTAGCATAAAATTATATGACGGTTTAATGAAATTGACAAGAAAATGTTTGCGAAACAACTTTTTTCATCAGGTTTGACACATTAATGCTAAGATAAGTTGAAAAATTGCATAACTACATATTGCTGACTTAAAAAATAAGGTTCATATAGTAAAGATACAATAAAGAAAATTTGTTCGCAAAGGAATATAGATCACATTTACAAATTTCTTATGTAAAATTTATGAAACTATAGTAAAATCTTCTATTTTAGCATAAAATTATATGACGGTTTAATAAAATTGCCAAGAAAATGTTTGCGAACCAACTTTTTACATCACGTTTGACACATTAATGCTAAGATAAGTTGAAAAGTTGCATAACTACATATTGCTGACTTAAAAAATAAGGTTCATAAAGTTAAGAGGTTATGTAGAAAATTTGTTTGCAAAGGAATATAGATCACATAATTATACAAATTTCTTATGTAAATATATGAAACTATAGTAAAATCTTCGGTATCAGGACACTTCGGTACCTGGTCACCTCGGTACCTAGACACTTCGGTACTGGCTTAGACATTTCGGTACTCGGTACTGGACAGTTCGGTACTAGGTATTGGACACTTCGGTACCGACCAAAAAAAATAAATATTGCAACATTGGATAGTAATCTAATAATAATAAGTGTTAAATTTACGATTTTTATTGGTATTTTAAGGGTTATGAATGGTAAATTGAAAACTAGTGACGTACACAAAGAAGTATGATTATGTATGACTATAAAGCCCCAGTCACACTGTCACGTTTCGGCTATCCCGTTTTACTACGTTTTAAAACGTCACGTTTCAATGTAATTTATTGTCATTGTTTTCGGTTTCTTTGTTTCACTAGGTATATGCTACGTTTTGAAAGGTTTCCCCACGTACTATTACGTTTTACTACGTTTAGCCAGGTTTAACAGAAGCCGTTTCGTTAGGTTTTACTACGTTTTGCTACGTATCAGGTACGTCTCACTGGGTATTACTAGGGTTTGTCACGGATTTCTAGGTTTACAGTACGTTTGATTACGTATTGATGCGGTCTTGTTGGGTTTGTGCTACGTTTAACTGCGTAGTACTGCGTGTCACTACGTTGTAATTGATTCTTTGCGAAAACCGCGTCATTCTAAGTTTCTCATATATCAACAATTCTATCATTTTACTTTTAAATCAGGCTTCTCCAAAAAAAGGCAGTCTTGAATTCGAAGAAAAATGAATGCAAATTGTAACAGCATTCAGATTCTAGTACATTTATATTGTGTAAGACTATTGATGTATTACGAGGTAAACATGTTCCGTGCCAGGTGTATTTCAATAAGGCCAAAAAGAAGAAAAAAAATGTTTGTTTGTTTTTACCTACCCAGTAAATTGGCCCTACTATTTACCCCAAATTTTGTATCATGATATTTTACCAAAACTGTTTTTTTTCCTCGGATTTCACAATTTAAAGAGATTTTTTTCCATATTCAAATTGCAGATTCACTATATCAAAAGAAAAGTTCAACAATGTGGTATGATGAGTCTTGTATGACACAATTCTCTTTCCATTTTTTAGCAGTTGGTATGATTGCATATAAATTTTTAGCTTAAAATTCTCTATTTACCCAACACTAGGACCCTTGGACCGGAAACATTAAACGATCATTTTTTATGGGTGGCCTAACTAGTTTGTTCGTCCTCCATCGGATTGACATATTGTAGCCACATGCTTTCCGTCAACTCAAATAAGGGCATGGTGGAACTGCCAAATAGCACTAAACTGCTGAGCTGCATTTACATATGCATCATCCGTGTATTCATAAATCTTTGCCTCGCTCTCGTTTTCCAAGTACGACATTTGAAATGGTGTTGTATAGAGACCCATGTACTTCATAGAGAATGGTACTAGTAATTTACTGTACCTAGTAGCAATCAAACATAAAGTTCCATTACACGGATATTTTTTAGCTTTTATATGATCTTCAGCAATTAGTGTTGATAACGGAGCGGGTCACCCTCGGGGTATTAAAACACCAACAGCAGTGCTAACCGTCATTTGTTAGAAATAAAAAAATAAAATAAAGTTCCTGCCAATAAATTTTGCCACGGCTGACGCGCATTTCGTCTATTCCAGACTCATTAGAGATATCAAAGAGTAATAGCAACTTTAAGGCCAACTGGCAGTGCCTTTCAGAACCAGGCGTTTTTCTTATCAAATCTTGGTGTCAGTCTAGCCACAATCGCAGCGAACAAATCCTGGTCAGCACGCAAAAGATTTTTTAAAGAAACAATATCCTTTCATCTCAGTTCATCTAAAAAATTTTCATTTATGCCGAATAAAGATAAACTACCGAACTTGAATGCTCAATCTCATACATTTCATATGGCAAGAAGAAAAGACAAAACAAGAATTTCAAAAAGAAATGATGTGGTAAACCAGGTTTAATGGCACCAAACCTCCCTCTTTCATTGCGATCCAAGGAACTAGGATATTCTACTTATTTAATCTCTCAACAAAATTAAACGCTCTCTTCTTATCCCCCTGGTACCGGCTCTGGTTATACTGAAGTAACAACAGCCTTATCTGCAAAATGTGTTTGTGCCGCAATATTCAAACTCCATGATAAAATTATGTGCAAAAATAGGTGAAAGGTGGCAGTAAGCGTAGTAATGCGTAGTAAAACGTCATGATGCCTAATAAAACGCAAGAAAACGTGATAAAACCTAGCAAAACGTAACATAAAACGTAATGAATCGTACTAAAACTCATTGAAACCTCGTGAAACGCAACAAATACCTAGGGAACCGTAGTAAAACCTGCTGGTTGGCATTCGCTACGTTTTACTACGTTTTCATTACGCTTTTACTAGGTTTTTATACGTTTTAACAACGTTTTACTACGTTTTAGGACGTATTTGCCACGTATATTTTTTTAGCCACGTTTGTGTTGTGCAAACGATACAAACGGGACGTGCCACGTTTCTGTCCAGGTGAGTCTACGTATATAGCCGGTTTCAACTACGTGTCGGTACGGTTCGTTACGTTTATAGCCGTTTCACTACGTTTCAGAAACGTAGTAAAACGGGATGCCGAAACGTGACAGTGTGACTGGGGCTTAATGGAAGTGAATATTTATGTTAGCTAGAATTAGTTTTTCGACTAGATTTTCTAGATCTGCTCATGTAAATATTTTTTTAATGATTGGTCGTTTATCTTTTTTTTTTTTAATTCTGGTAACTAAATGAATATAATTTAATTGGTGGATATCACTTTTTTACTATTCAGTCATGAATTAGTTCATTTTGGGTACATGTATCCTCTTTTATGGGGGCATTTTCTGAAACCCTTTCTTTCTACATAATTTGAATAAGATTCAAATGTCATAAATCTGTTTTTAACAGATAACATTTTATGATTGTAATTGGATTAAATGGTTGTATGGCTTTGCTAATTGTGACCCCTATCATATGGCTTCTAATTGAGTAATAAAATTATAAGTGTTTAATGGGAGTAATTAATTGCATAATTGGATTGAAGGACTTGATCTGATCAGAAATTGATTGATTGTTTCTGAATAAAGGAAAGTAAAAAAAAAAACACGTCAAGTAAGAACTATTAACAGTTCAAACATATTAAATGTTCATTTTCACTCTTCTGGAGGGCCGTAGATTGCTGCACAACGAGAGAAAAATATATGATTATTTAATTAATTACACATAATCAAATCACTCGTTAGACATAGTTAAAACTCATAATTAAACTAATTGTTATACCATGAAAACAGTATTGGTTCTCATTAAAAATCATCAAAAATATTTACAATTATCAAAGTGACAACCAACTTCCACTTAGTAATCAAACTAATTATATTGAATTTTATGACTGAAAATATCATTTATTTATAAAAAATAGTGAAATAAAAATTTTATTTTTCAAGTACCGAGGTGACTAGTACCGAGTACCGAAGTGTCTTATTTAATCGGTACCGAGGTGACCAGGTACCGAAGTGACTAGGATTCAAATCTTCTATTTTAGCATAAAATTATATGACGGGTTGATAAAATTGCCAAGAAAATGTTTGCGAAACAACTTTTTTCATCAGGTTTGACACATTAATGCTAAGATAAGTTGAAAAGTTGCATAACTACATATTGCTGACTTTAAAAATAAGGTTCATATTTAACCATTTTAAGAGATTATAAGGAAAATTTATTTCCATTATAGAATTGTTAAGACCAAACATTTCTTATGCAAGCTACAAATGTATAAGAAATTAAAAATCTGATGTTTGAGCCTAATATTATATGATGGTTTTATAACAATCAAAAAAAAAATGTTTTCAAAATAACTTTATGACAAGATTTTAAATGAGGTATCTTAAAATTTAATATAAAAAATCGTACATCCTCAACAATTTATTTCAAATTATGACAGTAAGAGTTATCTCCCGTTAATTTATCGAAAGTCATCGATCTGGGATGTCATTATGTAACATTAGATAACATTTTATCACACTGACCAAGTCCCGCTGTGGTAAAATTTCTTATCGCATTTTATCAGTTTTAATCGTGTAACTGGAAGGATTTTGAAGATACAAACATATCTGTAATGTTTTAGATTCAGGGTGCCGTTTTATGTTTTCATGCAATGTTAATCTTTAAATAGAGACCGTTCAATATTTATCAAAGCTGCTGGGCCGGTGCAATTGTAAACTGGGCAAAGAGTTGTTTAGCACCTTCTTTCAGTTGGGCATAAAAATTTTTTTGAATTGAACATGTGCTGGGCATTCACTTTTTTATCATTAATTTGTAAAAAAAAACCAATTGAAGTCATTTCAACACCTTAATGGTTTAAAAAAAAATAAAAATAGACTTTGATAGATTGAAGATATGAATATGAATAAAATGGTCTTAGTACTTCTCGACATCCTACCAGTAACTGAGGGTCCTAATTAAAAAGGAAAATATTTTGCTTGTCAATATTTTTTTTCTGCTTTGACAATAAACTGGGCCTTAATTTTTTTTAATGATGTGTCTGCTTGGTACATAGATATTTTGAAGAGGGGAAAACATTGTAACGGTCCAGTACTTTGATCAATATCGAATAGTCCCTTATTAGTTCTATAAAAATGAATAAAGTTCATATGTGGCAGCACTTTGAATAAGGATCGGTTTATGAAAAACTCCTTTTCATAATAATACGCGTGCATGTAAATATGTCCCTTACATCATAGATCTACGATTACATCTTTGCATAAGCATACTCTTAAAATATTTTCATTAACTAATATTGTAAAAATACAATACACAAGATTCAATACCAATCCAAGAATTATCAACAAAATGCCCATTTGTGCAATAAAACAATAAACACAAAGATGACAAGGACAAACAAAAGCTGAGACAAAGAATTCCTGTCTTAGATTCATAAAAAATATGGCGGGGTTAAACTTGTTTTTTGGACCCTACCTTCTCCCATTAATAATGAGGGGGGAACCTTTTTCGGGACACTGAGATTGGTCATATTTAAGCTTGGGATTTCTGGATTTGGGCAATTTATGTTCGGGATTTCGGGATAAAATTATATCGAGACTCGGGATATCAGTTTTTGAAGCTCGGGATTTTCAGTTTCGGGATCCGGGCACAGGGATTTGCGCCCGTCTATCAATTTTTTGTTAAGAGTCAATGTGCAGTACCAAAAAAACATGTGTTTTTTTTTCGTACCGCACATTGACTCTAACAAAATGTTGATAGAATGGAGCAATACTTTGTGATCCGGGATTAATATATACGACTGTACAAAATCTATCAATTATTACTAGTAGAATCAGCAAAAGTTTGCAAAATGTGCGTGCCTCGCTTAGCTCGGCATTTCTGTAAATATACATTCACTCTTTTTGATACTCTACTGCCCCCAAACATCAGCGATAGCTAGAAATTGTGAATGTCATATGACTACAAGATATCCCGTAGTAGATTTCGAAGACTAGTATAGAATTGAATTTGGAGTGAAAGGGAGAGGAAACACTACGGACTGAACATTACAGTCTGTGCCGTTTGGTTTTTAACAAAAAATAAAATAGTAAGATATTCAGTGAAATAAACTATCAACCGTAGACATGACTCTAGGTAAAAATGTCTTAAAAAGATAAAATGGAAAGAGATTCTTTGTCAACACTAAAGCAACAGTAAACTCCTGGCGGAACACTTCTTCTTAAGAGTAAATCAGTTCCACTTGTCGTTTTTCCTGGGGTTTTTTTCTGTCGACATCAATTATTATACACATCTTTTCTTGTATCTGTTGCGACTGTTGTCCCGAATATAGCTGCGGAAACATAGCTCTTGTCACGTTGATTTTGTTTTCGTTCGCATTTTTTTATACAACCAACCATGCAACAGTTATACCCATGCAGGTTCCGGGTGGTGAATATAATTTTATAATAAAAAAGAAAATCCTGGACCCAAACGCCTGTGGTTATCTCATGTAATGTATCACTCTTTCATGTTCATTTCCCGAGTATAGCCGAAATCGTGTTGCTTGGAAATTTACTTTGCATTAAAAGTAGCCAATAATACTAGTACCCTGTTGTACCATGTAAATATACTGTTTTTCCACAATAAAGAGTATAAAAAACCTAGTGTATCATATTGAGTGTTCAGTGCATTTCTTACTCCATATATACAATAAGAACCTCTATGGAAGTTGTCCGGTAATATTCATCAAACGATCATAAAATGAATGTTACAACCACTGGACTAGGAAGGAATCTATTCGTTATTAAAAGTAAGCTATGCTAACAAATAATAATATTTTTGAAATATCAAAAAGTAAATTCAATTACTTTTAAAATATCATTGTTTAAGACTTATCTCTATTCATCATTCGAATAGCTATGTTAATTGATAATTATACTGAAAACTTTATGATCTATTAAAAATTCCAAATATCGCAGCACGGGCCCTCATAAATCTATATCGTTGTTTTTAGAGTGGATAAACGAAATAAGCACGAAAATGGATGTTCATAATCAATTAATTTTAATTACTAAAAAATCTTAAAACTATAGATACGTTTTTTTACAAATTTAAATGTCGTTTTAGAAATGCCCTCATCTATGAAATGAAATAATTACCACTTATATAATTTCGCAATGGAATAACTTGTTTGAATTTTTTATCAGTTGCATTATCAAAGTTTAACCTGGATGGTGCATTTTTTTAA
Organism: Arcuatula senhousia; assembly: GCA_963971305.1. Classification (NCBI taxonomy): domain Eukaryota; kingdom Metazoa; phylum Mollusca; class Bivalvia; order Mytilida; family Mytilidae; genus Arcuatula; species Arcuatula senhousia. The sequence continues at coordinate 38,259,807 of OZ020308.1, forward strand.
ATCTACAGACAATTCATTTTTATTTTTAAAGATGATCTTACATCTCTTTATTTTTTTATTTAACATCTTTTTTTTAAATATCATATCTTTTAACGTATTTGTTGTAATCTTTTTTTCAGCATCATATAAAAAATATATAAGTTATTAAAAAAGTCCTCAGCTGTCTACAAATTTCTAACTGCTCAATCTAACTACATTTGTACAACTACCATATATTTCTACTAAAATACCATGTTATATACAGTATACATGTATATAATTTCCATATCAAGCTAGTGGCCGAGGTCCGATCGTATCTTATCTATGACAGATAAGATATCAAATACGTGTGAATTGGCTGCCACAGTGGAAGACTTTACAAAAATTGCCCTTTACTTGATTTTTGAACGAAAATGGAAGCAATTTATTCAAATCACAAAATTTTAATTTTTACATATTCTTAATCTGCAGAAGGTCTATTTTTGAAACATAACTATAAGGAAATTTACATATGTAGTTTTAAGCCTATATTCGACCTCAAACACCCGACTCCGTTCATTTTCGAATTTTCTTACAATGAATTGTATGAAGAAAAAGGTACCCTTCTTTAAATGAAAATGGAAGCAATTTCTATACATCATGAAATGATAAAAAATATATAATCGGAAAGAAGGAAAATTTTTCTATTCAAATATAACTATAAGATTATTCTACAACGAAAACTAATTCCACAATAGAATTTGTTTTAAAAAAGTCCTACATATTTCATATAAAATATTTTATCAGTGTCGAGCGGTTATCTCACGCATGCGCTATAGAAATTGTCTCCAATTGTTGACCATGTGAATTTTCGCATTTTAAAACAGAAATGTGTTTTGTCTTTACATTAAAGTTAGACTCTATAATATTTATTTAAACACAATTCGGGTGTGCTTTGTAATATTCTATGTTTAATTAATATACACGTCTAATGTCCCGCTTTTACATTTATTTATATAATTTCTATTTTATTCAAAGATTTTATGCATTCGATCGAGGAGTCACGTGATACAATAAGCGAAACGAACTTAAACATTCCGTGTTTTAGATTGAATTGACGCGTGACGGATTGGTAAATTGCATCATGGGATGCATTTGACGGATAGGATCGGACGGATTGGTGACTGATCGATGACGGATTGGTGACTGATTGATGACGGATCGGTGAATGATTGAGACCGGATCGATGACTGATTGGTGACTGATTGATGACGCGTGACGGATCGCAAAAATTGTTGCATTGATCGGTTCAAGTACTGTATTCATGGGAATTCAGTCGTGGACAGGGTTGCGAAGGAAGCCCTTCGGAATCCAATATCCAAATGTTTTATTCCTTATTCGGACTGTAGAAATAAAATCAGAATATATGTTCAAAGTTTATGGGACGAGGTTTGGGCTGCCGCTGAGCACAACAAACTTCATGAGCTCAAGGACAGCTCGGGGAGAGTCATGCCTCATTCCGATGCCGTCGAGACCAAGTAGTCATCATTAGATGCCGCATAGGTCATTCTAGAGTCACTCATGGCTACTTGATGACACAAGAGAAGGAAGTTCCGATGTGCATTCCTTGTGACTCACGGTATTCTTTGAGGCATGTTCTCCTTGACTGTGTTGATCTTGCTCCTATTCGTATGAAGTATTTCAACTGTGCATCCATGCACGATTTGTTCAGCGGCATCCCAGCCGATGCCATTTTATCATTTTTAAAAGAAATTGGTCAGTACTCAAAATTATAATTCTTAAAATAAAATCACCATTTGTAAATTCTTTTGTTGCTGTTATAATTAATCTTTAGCTCGTTATTGTCAAGCTCTTTTTTGCTATCGCTGTAAATGGTTTTATTTTTTAGTGTGTTAATTTTAAATGATTATTTTATCTATTTATTTTCTAGTCATTCTATTTATTTTATCTGCGGTCTTTTGACTTTGTTTTATATTAACGTGTTATTTACATAATTATTTCAACTTGTTTATGTCCCAATGATGGCTGCAATATCGCCGACGGGACATTAAACAACTAACAATCAATTAATCATACTCAAAATACAATGTATAGGTCTGTAATACAACAAAGCTTTTCAAAAATAATAAACACAAGAACTGCAAGATAACTCACTAAAGTAAGGCCCCAACCAATTATCTCCCTTAATGTTATTTAAGAACAGTGAACTTTCTTCATATATATGAAGTGATTTTACAAACAAGACAGCAGGGTAGTCTGTATATACTCTCAAACTTTGTTCAACGGATATGTAAAAGTCTGAGTGTTCAGAAAAAAAAAGTTATTCATGTCTACTCGACCATATGATGTGTTGGTGATAGAAACGAGGATCTGTATTTCACGACATGACATCAGTAGCTCGAAGTATTTTTTAAGAATGAACACTATCATAGTTGAAAATAAAATGGTTTTAGAAAAACTTTCAATTCAAATATATTTAGCATCATTACAAAAAGTTGATAAAATCTAATAAAGCACATGATAAAAAATAAGCATGAACAAAAACACAATTTAATGTCTTAAACCTGTGTAGGTATAGACCAGAATTTTCGTTCAAACAGTTGAATGTGTAATTTACACTGATTCATATCTTCGTATGATTCATATCCTTGAAATATCGATATACAGCATAACGAAATAAGAAGAAGAAACGCAACTAAAACAATAAGTCTCCAAACTTCGTTTGGGAGACTTAATTAACCGTTTTATATCCGTTTTTTTTTTGGTATTGAGTTCATGTGTCTATACCTGAAGTTAGACTGGTTGTAAGACTAGTCTGACACGAATTTTCCTTAAGATATATAATGTCTGTCAATGAAATCTTTAAATTGTTTAAAACACCAGGTTTCTTTTCTTTAACTACACATGGTCGATATTCTCGGTGCTGGATTTGGCTTCACTGTTAGAACATTTGGATTTGAGTACTTTTCATTTATTCAATAATTTTGGGGTTTTTATGTCGCCTGCAACGTGTTGCAAAAGCGACATATAGGGGTTACTTTGGCACTATCCGTCGTCTTGCGTCGTCCTGCGGCGTCACAATAATTTCCGTCACAGTTTTCCAGGCAACTACATGCCACAGCCTCTTGATATTTGGTATGTAGCTTCATCCCATAATATGTTATGCCAAAAAGAAAATAACTACTTCCTGTTTGACGAATACTTAACATTTTATATATAATGGACATAGATGCAAAATTTTTGTCGCAGTTTTCCATTTAACTACATGCCACAGCCTCTTGATATTTGGTATGTAGCTTCATCACATAGTACTATAAGGTGTAAAGCGATTTTATGCCCGAAAAATAATTACTTCCTGTTTGACTAATACTTGACGTTTTATATTTAATGGACATAGATGCCAAATTTTCGTCGCAGTTTTCTAGGCAACTACATGCCACAGCCTCTTGATATTTGGTATGTAGCTTCATCCCAAAGTACTATCAGATGTAAAGCGATTTTATGCCTTAAAAAATGACTACTTCCTGTTTGACGAATACTTAACATTTTATATATAATGGACATAGATGCCAAATTTTCATCGCAGTTTTCCAGGCAACTACATGCCACAGCCTCTTGATATTTGGTATGTAGCTTCATCCCATGGTACTATAAGGTGTAAAGCGATTTTATGCCAAAAAATAACTACTTCCTGTTTAAAAAATACTTAACATTTTATATATATTGGACATAGATGCCAAATTTTCGTTTGCAGTTTTCCAGGCAACTACATGCCACAGCCTCTTGATATTTGGTAAGCTTCAGTACATAGTACTTTAAGGTGTAAAGCAATTTTATGCCGAAAAAATACCTACTTCCTGTTTAACGAATACTTAACGTTTTATATATAATGGACATAGATGCAAAATTTTCGTCGCAGTTTTCCAGGCAACTACATGCCACAGCCTTTTGGTATTTGGTATGTAGCTTCATCACATAGTACTATAAGGTGTAAAGTGATTTTATGCCAAAAAATAATTACTTCCTGTTTGACGAATGCTTGACATTTTATATTTAATGGACATAGATGCCAAATTTTCGTCACAGTTTTTCAGGCAACTACATGCCACAGCCTCTTGATATTTGGTATGTAGCTTCATCACATAGTACTTTAAGGTGTAAGGCGATTTTATGCCCAAAAATTTATTACTTCCTGTTTGGCTAACAAACAAAGATACGCAGGCGACATATGCCTTCCAGGGAAGGCTCCATCTAGGTTTTTTACCTTCCGCTGTTTCGATTCTAATGCTGCTGATAAGAGGTTTCTCCTTGAAATGTTTAAATACAGCGTAACCAAATTAACCGTTTTATACCCGTTTTGGTATTTTATTAGGAAATTCATGTATTTACTGTAACATATATATGAATTTGTACTGATCAGATTTGTTTGTGGTCCCTTAAACAAAAAAAGTTTACAGTACTGTTGGAACAAATATGACAATATAACAAAACTAAACTCATATAAACAAAAACAATATTTTTACTTTTCTTTTTAACAAAACAAGCTCTGGTTGAAGCCGAATGTCCCTTAGGATGGATACACTATGGCACCTCTTGTTTTTACTTCAGTTCTGATAGTAGAAGTTGGTATACCGCACAGGTAAGTTGTTAAATATTTAAACTGGTTTTATTAAGAGCATAACTTTTCCTTGTTTCTGCCTCAGAGTTTAAACAATCCATCATCGCTGTTCTTCTTATGATCATGTCTTAAATTAAAATTTTGGTAAGATACTGTCTGAGCCATCTTAATTTAAGAGATGATTGAGCATATGTGATACTGTGGATTCATTTTATTTTCGTGGTACCAATATTCGTGATTTGATAAAAAATTATCAGTTCGTTGATTCTTAAATTCAAAGTAATGAAGGCTTATGCATACCGATCAACGCTTAAGTTCCTTTTCGTATGGTATCAAATTTCATGGGTCAAGGCCACCCTCGAAAATCATGAAAATTGATACCCCACGAAAAATAATGAAACCGTAGTATTTATTTTATTTCTTTTCTATCTCAATGTTTGCTCCGTCTGTTAATAAATATCCATTATAACTTATATAAAAGATCGAAAAATAAGAAAACAACATTCGAAGGTCATAAACTAAAGTCAACATTAGCAGGCACTGAAGCCATTGACTCGTTAAAGCTCTGACGTAACCAAATAAAAAAAATCTGATTGTTGTAAGTTAAGTGAGATTAAGTGCTAAATGAATTTTTATGTGCGATAATATTGCATTCTTTCTATCTCTATTTATAGTAAAAGAGTAGTTTGCACTTTTTCGTTAAAGGGTATTTGCAGAGGACACAACGCACGCCTGGCAGAAGTTTATTTCAAAAACACATCTGATTATCTGATGAGTATGGGTATTCAGTCAGGAGGAGGTATGGAACAAAAACACATATGAAGCTTCAGAATTTGCTAGGTTAAATTTCACATTTTATGCATCTATATGTATTCAGTATTGCAGTGCTCGTCATAGAAATAAAGGTAATAACAAAACTACTGAACATGAATGATCAATCTCATAGTCCAGAGAAAATGACAAAAAACGAATCAGTCATGCCAAAGAATTGTTGGATCGCAATGGTCCTGACTTGGTATAGGCATTTCAAACGAAATGGTGGGTTCAACAATGTTTTATGGCATTCTAGGTATAACTTTCTCGCTTCATGAACTCAGATAATATATGTATTTTTAACAAAAGCTTTATTTTTATGTTTAGACTTGCAGGAAAGGTGAAACGTACTATTATCAAGGATACAGATTGGTCCAGTCCTAACCTGTTTGCATAGTTAACCAGAGAAGCTGACCAGAAGTACTCTAGACAGCTTTCTGGTTTGCTTTTAGTGGACCATATGGTCCTCATTTAAGTTCAATATAAAGGCGGATCTGGTTCTAGGTCTAACATGTAGTAGTCCTTGTAGTTCGAGTCTATTTTTCCCTGTCCCTATTAGCTTCTTTCGCTTGTCTGTGACGTCATATCTGCTTCTGCTCCGCCATCTCAGATGACATCATATCATATTCGCGTACGCCATCCTGCTTCCCGGTAAAATAGGGGTGGTTATTTCTTTAAGTCACCACAAAAGACTTGTAACTTATTTATTCACTGACCGATTCATTTTGGGGTCATTAGGGGCTTAACCATAACAGATAATAGATGATTACTTTCAATTTATTTGACTGTCTTTTACACAGCATTGATGTTCAAGCATTATCTTAATCATGACGGTTTCCATGAAAACGTATTAATTTCAAATATAAGGCATGCTTTTCACAGTATCTTTTATGATGTACAGATGGATGCACATATAAACTATACGGTAAGTTAACTTGAAAGTTATAATTGATTTATAATGTTAACTACAAGTTCACTTGTGACTAGCAATGCGACTACTTTGAGTAGACGCGCAACTGCTTCCAGTTTAACATGAACAACAGTCATAATTATATGTCTGCTTTAAAAGCAGTTCCGTTCTCATGGCAGGTCTGATCAAGTTAACTTCGTGATAGGTCTGCTTTATTGACCGAGTGCAAAAGCTTTTACAGGACCAAGTTCATGTTCTACCACCTAAACTGTCGTCAAAATTTATTTTAAATGTTATAAACAGATTTAAATAAATTAAAGTATAACAAAATAGTGAGTAAGTTGATAGTTTACGCTCTTGCAACGCTACATAGGTTATTATAAGGCGATGAACAGGAAAAGGATCATAAAATGAACATGGAATGATGATGATAAATGAAATTTGGGGATGGGTAGGATGGGAAATAAAGGAACAGTAATTTTGAAGACCACGACAAAGGAAAGAGGTGGGTAGGGTCAGAAAATTTAGCCTATGTGGTGCACTACTCAATATGGGGTGGTGGAACACAAAAGAACAGTACATTTTGAAGACCACAGGAAAAGGGGAGATGTGGGTAGGAGTAGAAAATTTAGCCTATGTAGTGCATTATTGGCGGTCCACAAAGGAGTCTTTAACGTGCAGGAAGCGTGGCACTTTCCACAAACGCTGGCCCACAATGGTCAGAGGTCAGGGTTTCCGTATTATAGAATAAACTTTTTTACGATGGGTATGCTATTTGTTCAAGTTTAATTCAAGCCTAGTCCACTGTTTAGAAGATGTACAGAACAAACCTGTCCTTTATGCAAGTTAGCTCTGGGCAGATCTAGATCCGCGTCTAGCTGAATAGACCATTCTGTTTCTTTTGAATAGCAGAAATTGACCAGGAAAGTGGACTGGACAGCTCAAGCTGACCTAGTCGTTCACGGGGTTTTGTTTTGTAGAGGTTTGAACTTGGCTTCAATAATGTAGCTAGTTTGTACTCTGCTTCTAAGTTCCCGGTTGCACAGGTTAGGGCTGGACCCATCTGTTTTAAGGGTCATGTGAGCTATTGTCATCACTTGGCATCCGTCGTCCGTAGACTTTTTAAAACGTTATTTCCTCTGACACCATAAGTCCAATTGAAACCAAACTTAATATGGTTGTACATTAGCATTTGGTGCCTAGAACTAATGTGGGGATTTTTTATTCGTCGTAAGACATGGCTGCCGTGGCTTAAAATAGAACATAGGGGTAAAATGCAGTTTTTTTGCAAATAACTCAACGGCTACAGATATCAAAATTCTAGCATTGGGTAAAGGTGATCAGCACCTCAAGATCTACCTACCCTGCAATTTGGAAGAAAATCAAACAACCCATGTAGGAGTTATTGCCCTTTTTGTTGATTTTTTGCAAATTTTGCTACTGTTTATTTCAATATCTAAAAAAAACTATACAAGATATTGAGAAATTTAAATTGCATATTGTTAAGCACATCAAGATCTACAAAATATGTTTTAGGGTCAACGTTGTAGGACAATTCCTTTTAGGAGTTATTGCCCTTAGATATTCAAAATTGAGCATTTAAACAGCATTTCCTCATGACATTGAAAACGTTAACTCCTCTGACACTTTAAATCCAATATGAACCAAACTTGGTATAGTATTATATTAGCATTAGGTGTATACAACTGATGTCGGGATTTTTGATTGTTTATAAACATGGCCGCTGTGGCTAAAAATTGGGTTAAACTGCATTTTTTGCTAATAACTCAATTAGGGTGACAGATTTTTGAATTTTGATTGAGAACAAAAGTGATCTGCACCTTAAGATCCACCATATTGTCAGATGACCCCTTATATAACTTATGACCCTTTCAATGTCAAATAGATTTAGCTTAATAACCTTTCCTTCCAGCACATATGTCAGGTGGGCGATTCAAGCTCCTGGACGCCTCTTGTATGATTTATTAACCTGAAGAAATGTTATATTCACTGAGCCATCGGCGATATGAACATAGATTTTGAATGCATAAATCATGCTCTATCAATTTAACCTGATCGCTGTTCTGCTTTCGTTTTCTAGTTTTTGGCAAAAATCATGCAAATGACGTTCTTTTTTTAGTTACGATAACATACGTTTCTGTCACGGAGAGAAACGTAGGAAGTGTAACGTAATCGTAACTATTCTATTTTAGCTATGTAAGTAGACAAAATTATGTGTTTTAGCCAATTTGAACCATTGTCACAATATAACATGACTCAAAATAAGATTTTAGGCCAAACAGAAAACAGTTAACTTCCATGCATGTATAAAAATATTTTGCGAACAACTATTCCGTAAATCTGTTCTATTCAGATTACACAATTAAGGACATTGATGTACCATTTTGAACACGCACACACATATAGTTTCCGGTAAAAAATAAACCAGGGATATCAAAACCAATTACAGTTTAGTATTTCATTCTTAATTTGTTTAAGGACCCTACTGGCTTGGTGGTAGTGATGATATTGTAGAGGGTGTGTGGGTTTGGGCTTCAACTGATCAACAATTCAAATTTACCGCTTGGTATCCTGGAGAGCCGAATAATGTATACGGAGATGAAGACTGTCTTGTAATGAATGGTTTGTGGGATGACCGGAAATGTTCTGCATTATACAAATTTGTCTGTGAGAAAGAGTAAGTCAAGAAACTTTTCCTGTATGTAATACTATAATATAACTCGCATTGCAACATCACTAACAAAGACAACAACGTTATGCTAAATTACATCTTCCACATCCAACGCCCTCAGATTTTTAGTGACTGTTAAAACTCTCGTCCAAATTTTCACTGGTTGATTTTCCACACCTTATAATTAATTATAAGTTATTTCATATTCTTCAACACTATTTGCGGTGTTGGTTTACCTCGTGAGTGTTTTGGCTCTTCGAGTGCAATCTGTTTGTGGTAAGTTGATGTCACGTCCCTTTACTTTTGTTTTAAACCCATCCTATATCTTCACTACGGTTCTTCAATGCATTGATACTATATAAATAAAGGACATTGTCAGTGGATTTGCTTTGATCATATAATCATAATGTTTGTCGTTCAGGGGGTTTTCATTCGTTCACAGGAACATGCGGAAGCGTCACTTGCGGATAAAAATAGAATTAGAAAAGTAATAGATTGGGAACTCTTAAAATAGAAAGAAATTTAGATATGATTTGTATTATTCTTTTTAAAAACTCTTTTAACAAATAATGTAAATAATTGTGTGAAATGTAATACACACAAGAATAAGAATAACGTGATTTCTGCAATGTCACAGGATTCCGTTAAATACACCATTATAGAGAATTGTGTTATTTGTTGTCTTTAAGAATGTCCTACGTCTTGATCGTATAGTTGTCAACTGATTTTATTTATTCATACTTCCGATATACGAATAACCTTTATATCGGATTTGAAAAAAACAACGAGATATAAATATCGCCGTGCGGCGGGAAAATAAATGTTTGTCACAGCTAGTTTTCTAATCAAACACTGATTACAACCAATTGATAATTGGTATACAGCATCAGGGAGGGGGTCAATAACGTGGGGTTCAATTTCAGATCTGACACTTACCTTTTCTTGTTACGACTTATTTTATTTATATAATATACTCGGTTTAATATTTCATAATCTCATACCTTTGCGTTTCCGATTGATAATAGACTTTTTCGGAAACTATCATAGTCGTAGTCATACTCCTATTAATGCTCGTATAAGGGTTAAATTCTATAGGGGATGTATCAAAACTATTTATGTAGAATTTTAAATCACCACTGTAACACCTGGTAAACGGGATCCGGAGTAGTTGGTTCGGATCGAAGATATTACATTGGGCGTTTATTTAAGTTTATCAGTATTTTGAGAACGATTTAAAGGAGAGATTTGAAATAATTGACCGCTGAGACATTATCGTCCAAGAATACCGTTACCCTAGATAAAAGAACATAGGCAGCTTATCCCGAAAACATGCACTTTATAACGAAAATGATAAAACAAGAGAGGAGGTCGTTAATCAGTTATCGGACGAGGACCAAAAACCCCGATGCAATCCTCTTCATTAAAGACAAGGGTTAGTTAATTAGTTAGTCAGTTATTGCTTTTCTCGCAGCACGATTTCGGCTATTCCGGGAGATAAACCATCCTCGGAAACCCAGGGATTATTCTCTCGCTTACTCATTCATGAATGAGTAAGCGAGAGAATAATCCCTGGGTTTCCGAGGATGGAGATAAACATGAAAGTGGTGATACAATGAACATGAAATGATGATGAAGTGGAGGAAATTGGGAAACAAGTCCAATCGGGTAGGAGAGTTTTGACTGCCACTGGAAAAGGCCTGATGGGTGAGACGGAAAATTTTAGCCTCCTGCAAGGGGATCCTACGGGTCCTACCTTTACCGAAACCTGCAGCAGGGTTCTTTTACGTGCGAGGAACGTGACACGGTGCACCACTATGGTTTGCGGTCAGGTTTTCCGCATTATCGTATGACGACCCCGCATCTCTCGATGTCAGGGCTGCCCCATGCAACCACCTGGAGCACACATTCCAGTCGCTTTGTGGGCAAAGCGGCCTGACCCGATGCCAGGTTCCTGAGCGATCTTTAGTGGACTTTTACCGACAAGCTTAGCGCTGCCGTGGGCCTATTCGCCACCCGGAACCCCCACGGGTTTTAAAGACAAGGAAGATAGAAAGTGGCACCGATGTTGATCCAAAAATTAAAAGGTCAAAATCCGCCTCCCTTATTGACACGATTAGACAGAACCATAAAGAATATAGAAAATTTATCACCAAAAAAATGTCAAAAATAATGAAAGCGATTGGAATCAGCTCCTCAGACTCTGATGATGAATAGTTTTTTCTTGACTAAATTTAAGAATATAAAATATGTTAATTTTTAGTGTTTTTAATATTTTCTACAGACAAGACATGTTATGAAAGGTTTATAATTATTTCTTTTTAAATTTAGACAGAACAATATATATTCACATTTACAGTAGTCTTAAATATATTTATTTATTTTTAAATTTAGACAGGACAATATCTGTTCACATTTACAGAAGTCTTAAATGTTTTTTGAACCAACCAGAAAAATTAAATGAATAATAAATGGAATATGATGCGTCTGTTTCATGTCGTGCTCTTTAAGTCAGCAGTTAGCCAAAGGTCATTTTAGTGAGAGGCAGTTCTTTTCAATTATGAAGGGTATAAGGTATTAGAACTATCTGAATTTCAAACGTTGTATTCATGGTCGAAAGATACATTTTGTACCACCGACTTCTATATTTAATGCAGTAAGCTTAAGTCATAAACAGTCATAAAAGTCAAAAGTTGGAAGGATGTCGTTAAGCAGGAAGTGGATAAGCTACAGACCTAAAATCGAATCCAACGTTATGGGACCCCACCTTGATGCTGTATACCAAATATCAAGTGGCTGTATTTGGTAGTTGCGGAGAATTCTTTTACGCAAACATTTTCCCCGCCTGTCCACCTTCCGCCAACCTGCCGCCCGATAATCACCATTTTATTACCCTTATTTTCTATCAGTTAAACAAATTGCTTATCGGCCTATAACAATGTTATCCAGTTAACAGCTTTCAGTATATTTTAACTCACGGGTTAGTACCGGCTACTGTTATATTAAGACTGGCAATCCGAGGATTGTCTAAAAATTACTTTTGCATGACTTTTTTTACCCGGTACATCGATACTCCTCCACTTTCAAAAACAATTCACTATGTGCATTGAACAAATCTATTTACTAGTAATTGAAAACTCAGTGTCTTTTTTGTGCATAGATGTTTTAAAACATGAATGTTATAATGGCTCCCCTTCCTTTCTTTAATTCGTTAACATTGTCTTTATCGCATTTTGTTTGCATTTAACCGACCTTACCAGGCGTGAAATTTATGATAATCTTGAATCAACACTGATATCTGTCCCTTTAATATGAGTATGAATAGGACCATCCTCGGCAACCCAGGTGTTCTTTTCTAGCCTACTCGTTCTTCGTGATGAATGAGTAAACGAGAGAAGAACCCCTGGGTTTCCGAGGATGGTATGACTATGGTAGTTTTCGAAAAAGTCTACCAATAATAATGATAATAACAAAACAATTGACACATACGCCTGCATGGGCGTTTAAATAAAGTAACACAAAAAGAAAAAAAAGGCTAAAAAATATATTTTCAATTAATCAGGGGGACATTTACATTTGTGCTCGTTTAAATTGCTTTTTTCTCTTTATTTTCTAGGTATCCTGGAAAAAGTGTCATTGGATAAATAGAAAAAAAAAGACTGAAATAAATTCTTATAATGCTAGTGGTTGCATTTAATGTCAAATTTGATTGGTCAACTTTTTTTCTAAAATGTTTTTTTTTCATATTAATCTGTTGGCCCTAAAGTATATTTAACTAGTTCAATTCACGAAATAAATTAGTTACAAATAAAAAATTTTGTAGAACCATCGATTAAATCACATCTTTACCTTAAGTACTTCTCCGTTTGGGTCCTGGGTGTCGTATAGGCTTGCATCAGCAGCTCTAATCTTGTCAGTGAAAAAGGTCTCGTTTGGTCAGGTCGCTTTCATGAATCCTTTATTTTCTAATATTTTGATTTTGATCTATGGTGTTAAGTAAAAATCTTCATAAATCCACCCTTGTTATATGATTTGAAATAATTCTGAACCATTTTAAAGCTTAGTGTATACAAGAGGTTCCCAGGAGCCTGAATCGCTCACCTGGTCTTGATGTCAACCCTATGAAGATTTTTGTATAGCCAAATGAGCTGAATGTTTATAAGCATGAAAAAATCTTTTCTCTATTTGCAATTGCCTTCATTCTAAATAATCAAAAAACACTAAGGGGCTGTAACCTCTATAAGGGGTTATCAGACAACTTCAACCCTATGGAGACTTTTGTAGAGCTAAATGAGCTGAACATTTAAGCAAGCAACAGCTTTTCTCTATCTGCAATAGTTTTCATTCTTTAAGCCAAAAACACTATTTTTGCCTTTAAGAGGCTGTAACCCCTATAAGGGGTCATCTGACAACTTTGACCCTATGAAGATTTTTGTAGAGCTTAATGAGCTGAACATTTGAGCAAGAAACAGTTTTTCTCTATCTGCAATAATTTCATTCTATAGGCCAAAAACACTATTTTTCGCCTTTAAGGGGCTGTAACCCCTATAAGGGGTCATCTGACAACTTTGACCTTATTGAGACTTTTGTAGAGCTAAATGAGCTGAATATTTAAGCAAGCAACAGCTTTTCTCTATCTGCAATAGTTTTCATTCTATAGGCCAAAAACACTATTTTTCGCCTTTAAAGGGCTGTAACCCCTATAAGGGGTCATCTGACAACTTTGACCCTATTGAGACTTTTGTAGAGCTAAATGAGCTGAATATTTAAGCAAGCAACAGCTTTTCTCTATCTACAATAGTTTTCATTCTATAGGCCAAAAACATGCAAAAACGCTATTTTTCACCTTTAAGGGGCTTTAATCCCTATAAAGGGTCATCTGCCAACTTCAACCCCATGGAGACTTTAGTAGAGCTAAATGAGCTGAACATTTTAGCATGCAACAGCTTTTCTCTATCTGCAATAGTTTTCATTCTATAGGCCAAAAACACTATTTTTCGCCTTTAAAGGGCTGTAACCCCTATAAGGGGTCATCTGACAACTTTGACCCTATGGAAATTTTTGTAGAGCTAAATGAGCTGAACATTTGAGCAAGCAACAGTTTTTCTCTATCTGCAATAATTTCATTCTATAGGCCAAAAACACTATTTTTGCCTTTAAGGGGCTGTAACCCCAATAAGGGGTCATCTGACAACTTCGACCCTATGGAGACTTTTGTAGAGCTAAATGAGCTGAACATTTAAGCAAGCAACAGCTTTTCTCTATTTACAACAGGCCAAAAACATGCAAAAACGTTATTTTTCACCTTTAAGGGGCTGTAACTCCTATTAGGGATCATCTGACAACTTCGACCAAATGGAGACTTTTGTAGAACTTTTGATGCTGAAGCAGTAGCGTGGTTTCAGATTTCATCTATCTCTTATACTTTTTGATTTACAAGCCAAAAACAGTAGTATGACCCCCCCTAGTCTATTTTTAGTAACAATGGCCATGTTTTTTGACGGATCAAAAATTGAAACACAAGTTTGGTGCAGGACACCCTAATGATCATTCATACCAAGTTTCATTAAATTCTGTTCAGTAGTTTCAGAGGAGAAGATTTTTGAAAAATTGTTAACAGACGACGACGACGACGGACGCCAAGTGATGGTAATAGCTCACCTGGACCGATTTGCTACATAAGGAGTTATTGGACCGCATTGTAGCTCCGTCCCTTCAAAGATATCAAAGGAGCTACATTATTGTAGCTAAGTTCCATTTAACGTAAAGGAGCAGCCGCCTCAAATTTAAGCGCTCAGTTTCACAGCGTTTTAGTGAGAATATTCCATTGTTACAGATATATGTGAGTGAGGGAGTGAGTTGGTGCTTTTCACCTTTCCAACGCAATTTAAATGCGATAAACATGATAACGGTTATAAAATGAACATAAAATGATGATGAGAAATGAAATATGTGGACGAGTTGGAAAACTAATGAACAGTTTTTTCAAAGACCACAGTAAAGGGGGAGAGGTGGGTAGGGGCGGAAAATTGAGTCTATGTAGTGCACAACTTAGCGATCCACAAAGGGGTCGTTTACGTGCTTAAAGCATGGCACTCCCCACACACGTTGGCCAACTATGGTTTGCAGTCAGGTTTTCCGAATTATCGCCTGAGAACACCGGCATTCATTATGACAGGGCCGCCCATTTCAATCACCAGGGTACACATCCAAGTCGCTTTGTGGGCTTAGCGGCCTAACCCGCTGTCAGGTTTCTGAGCCCTCTTTAGTGGACTTCTCCGACAAGCTTAGCGCTGCAACGGGCCTTTTCGCCTTCCGATTCCCAACTCTGCAACGAATTTATTATTGATGGTTAATATGTGATGTTACCTAAACATATTAAGTTTTTAATGTGGTTAAGAGCACCATTTTGATCTAGATATCGACCAAATGAAAGAATTAATTTAGATAAAAGAACATGCATTGTTTTTCTTAATAAAATGCTTGATATGAAAAAAAAGAGATTTTTTGGATAAAAAAATCCTCAATCTTGTTACCCTTATCATTTAAAGTAACACTGCCCCATAATGGATTGTGGGCATTCAAGTCCCCAATTAGCATGTATGGAGCAGGAAGCTGATCTGTTAATTTTTGAAGTTACGCTGAAGTCAAATTATCATTTGGTGGTTTATAAACTGAATAATTTAAACCATATTGTCAGATGACCCGCTTATTAAACTAGTCAAATAGACTTTGCCTAATAGCCTTAAATTCAGGCACACAAGTCAGTTGAGAGATTAGGGCTCCTGGGAGCCTCTTGCTACTTATTACATACGTTATCATATGCGACCTTTGTGATACACACATTAAGCCCAGTTATATGCTGATATAGAAAAATCAAAAACGGAAAAAGGGAAGCGCACACGGTATGTTATTAAATTACTATTCCATGTATTCTGGTCTATTTACAAGTTATTTTGAAACGCTAAAAATAAGAAATTTGAAATTGTAATATTTTTCAGTTTGTTGCCAAACATGTGATATGAATTCAAATGTAGATATATCAACCAACAAAATACCACCCTTAATTGAGAATATCATGTTATGTTAAGCTTTTAATCATTTAATAGATTTAATGACAGAAAACAATTACTCTGAGAAAAAAATGTCAAACAAACAGAAAAAAATACGTGATTAAGATAAACATCTATACATTTTTTTCATACGCCTTTTTGATTAAGTTAATACACAAAGGATTATAAGCTCTATAAGAGACATAGAGCCAGAATGATAAATCATCTAAGTTGCACCATCTGGCACTGAACTTATTCTTAGAGAAATGATTTTACCCTTGTACGTTCCAGATACATTGATAAAAGTCCAAATCTTGGATACTGGGTCCCGTGCGGGGCCCGGGTGGCGAATAGGCCCGCAGCAGAGCCTAGCTTCTCGTAAGAGGCGACTAAGGGTCTTGGGATTCTGACGTCGGGTCAGTGCTCAGCCCACAGAGCGACCAAGTGTGTACCATAGGTGGCTGAATATGGTGGCCCTCGTCCGCGGGGGTTGTCAGGTCTATAATACGGATACCCTGACTGCCGACCATAGTGGGCCAACATGTGCGGAGAGTGCCACGCTTCATGCACGCAAAAGACCCGTTTGTGGACCGCCAAGTAGTGCACCACATAGGCTAAATTTTCCGCCCCTACCCACTTCTCCCCTTTTCCTGTTGTTCTTCAAAATTTACAGTCCTTTGTGTCCCACCCCACCCCCATATTTCCTTTATAATCGTCATTTCATGTTCATTTTATCATCCTTTTCATGTTCATCGCCTGTAAATAACCTATATAGCGTTGCACGGGCGTACAACACCAACTCACTCACTCACTCTCGGATACTGGATGTGGGAGGTTAATGATATTTTACCAATGGACGTGTCTAAAGACGCACTACACCACCCAATAGAAATTATGTTTGACGCATAAGTAACTTTGAATTAGTTTTTAGTTCAGGTACATATTTCGGGTATCACATTCGGGGAAGGTAATGTTATTTCACAGCTAGATGATACTTGAGTGAGTGAGTGTATTACGCCCTTGCAATGGTATATAGGTTATTTAAAGGCAATAAACATGAAAGGGATGATAAAATGAAATGACGACAAGGACGCGGTGGGAAACAATTACACAGTAAATTAGTGAAATACCGCCCACTAGAAATAAGGTCAATGCGACTTATATTTTGCGCATGAACGGTTCATTTCTTGATTAAAGTCTATATCTCTGGAACTACAAGTTTGAGTCAGTAATGTTACACCACTAGATGTGTCGATGGTAGAGCGACATCGCTCACTAAATTAAGTCATTGCAACCTACATTTTATGCATGACAACTTTGGTTTATCTTTTTATTATATCTCTGGTTCTACATGTTGGGGTCAGTATTATTTCAGTTATGGACGGACTATTTGGGGCTAATTTTACTTAGTAGTCAATAACAGACATTGTAAATTACTTATTTATTAGAATGAATTTCAAGAAGCGAAGACAAGTTTGGCTTCAAAAAACGAATAGTTTTTAAACCTTAATTTTTGCGCATATGGATGAAGAATAAGACACATTTATTGGTTAATTAATAGATTAAAGTGGTAATACTTTCATTCTCATATTTCAATTAACTTGCTTATGCTCTGAAATAAACTAATCATTTAAATAAAAGAACCACAATTATACGTTAAAACTAATCATTTAAATAAAAGTACCACAATTATACGTTAAGGTAGTCTGTACACTATTGACCGGACGTAATTTATTTACCTTCTTTCGTTTGAAATGCCTGTACCAAGTCAGGACCATTGCGATCCACCAATTATCCGGTATTACTGATTCGTTTTTGTCATTTTCTCTGGACTATGAAATTGATCATTCAAGTTCGGTAGCTTTGTTATTACCTTTATTTAAACTTCAGGCAATTTACATGATTAGATAATGTAATGTTGCTATGTTTTTTCTTCAAGGTTAATCCAGTAGTGTCTAATGTATAATTTATATTTCCCGATTAGAGTGCACAAGGTCCTTATTTACTTTCGTTTGTACTTGTCTTTTTGATGTTTCTTGTTTAAGAAGGGGTCTATCTGTGACTATTTCAGGGCTGTATTTGAATTATATGCTTTTTATTTAGACCATGGGCCAATTGCAGAACCGCGAGCAGTGCCAAATGGCCTCGTTGAAGGCTGCTGGCAGTTGTCCATTGTGGTTTTTCTAAATTGCCGTTTAATTGTAGGCTGTGTCGCGTACACTTATTCCACATCTCATTATTTTCTACTGATTGACAGACAGTTAAATAAATTCTTTTCTAGACACCTTGATTATAGTAATAGTTTAAGGATGCTCGCTACTATTATTGAAAATAAATAGGTTTCAAATTAGATGCCTAAAATGAAAAGATAAAAGTAAAAGATATAAAATAAGCAAACAATTTTGATTGGTTCGTGACCTCGTTTTCAAGATAATTGACGTTAAAGTTTTGGCGGGAAAAGGTTTTCTCTGACTTTTTCATGGGTTTAGCATAAGCACTATATGGCTGTTAAAACCTATGAGAGAATAAATAGGATTTGATAAAACTTTGTCTATAACCTCTTTATGACATATTAAAGACATAAATAACAAGAAAATAGGGGGTTCGTGGGCAAAACCCTAATTTGATGGTAACATCCAGAGGATTCCGAAATAAATGACAGAAATACCAAAAAAAAGACAAGCGAACATCCTTAAAGTAATAAGTTTCCCTTAAGAAGGAAAGCGCTCGATTGGTGCAAATACTAGTAAGTAGACAATTTAAAAGTAAGACAATAATTTTCTAGTTAGAAAGATTATCTTCAGTCTTTTGCAAAGTCGATCGAACCAACTTTAAAACACTTGTCAACAAGTTTCTTTAAAATTCCCCTGAAACCAAAACATGCGTAAATTACAGAATATTAGATAGATTAGATACATTTAATGTTAGAGATCCATTTTTAATCTAAGATATTAAGGTTTATCTAGGTCAAAATTGTTTCAACCGATTTTGTTTGTTTTTCACATAAAATCACAAACAACATTATCATTATCCATCAATACTTCTGACCTGAATTTACTTTTTCTTTCGATATTTGATAAAATAGTCCCGTGCAGGGCCCGGTGGCGAATAGGTCTGCAGCAGGCCCTAACATGTCTAAGTGGCGACTAAGGGTCTTAGGATTCTGACGTCGGGTCAGTGCTCAGCCCACAGAGCGACCAAATGTTTACCCTAGATGGCTGAATAGGGTGGCCCTCGTCCGCGGGGGTTGTCAGGTCTATAATACGGAAACCCTGGCCGCCGACCATAGTGGAAAAAGCCACGCTTTATGCACGTAAAAAAAAACCTTTGTGGGCCGCCAAGTAGTGCACCACATAGGCTACATTTTCTGCCCCTATCCACTTCTCTTTTTCCTGTGGTTCCTCAAAATTCGCCGTACCTTTGTTTCCCACCTCACCCCTATATTAAAAGCCTTTCCTAGCAACCCTGCCCACGACTGTGTTTTTAAACCACCTCTCAGTAATATTTATGAAAAACATGAAAACAAAACTCCTACTTTTGGTATTCGTATCGTTAGTTAGTTAGTTATTGCTTTACTCCCAAGCAGCGCGATTTCGGCTATATCCGGGAGATGAACATGAAAGTGGTGATACAATGAAGTGGAGGAAATGGGGACACAAGGCCAATCGGGTAGGAGAGTTTTGACTGCCACTGGAGAAAGGAGTGATGGGTAGGGACGGGAAATTTTGCCTCCTGCATGGGGATCCTACGGGTCCTACTCTTACCGAGACCTGCAGCAGGGTTCTTAAACGTGCGAGGAACGTGACATTTTCCCAACACGGTGCACCACTATGGTTTGCGGTCAGGTTTTCCGCATTATCGCCTGACGACCCCGCATCTCTCGATGTCAGGGCTGCCCCATTCAACCACCTGGGGCACACATCCCAGTCGCTTTGTGGGCAAAGCGGCCTGACCCCGATGTCAGGTTTCTGAGCGCTCTTTAGTGGACTTTTACCGTCAAGCTTAGCGCTGCTGCGGGCCTATTCGCCACCCGGAACCCGCACGGGTGGGTATTCGTATCGAACCTCACCTGACTAATCTGAAGATTGATTTAGAAACTATAAAACCTGTCAAGCCTTTGAGAGTCCCACCCTGGGAACTCAAGCCCAAATTTATTTTTGATCTCCGTAAACATAAAAAATCTGATACAAATCATCTACTTATTCAACAAGAATATTCCAAAATTGAATCTAGATATCCTGGATTTCTAACAGTTTATACAGATGGCTCTAAAGATGGTGATAGCGTTGCTGCTGCTGCTGTCTCAGGAAATAGCACGTCAACACAACGCCTCCCGTCTACTGCTTCCATTTTTACAGCTGAAGCAAGAGCCATCATTTTAGCCCTTAAGCTAATTGATGCTTCTGAGCACTCTCAATTCTTTATCTGTTCCGATTCTCTCTCCTGTCTTCTGGCAATTGAAAATTGTAAATTGAAAAACCCATTAATTTCTAAAATTGTATATATGGTTCATCAATTGATTAGAGGTGGCGTAGAATTGATTTCCTATGGGTACCCAGTCATACTGGTATTCATGGGAATTCAGTTGTGGACAGGGTTGCAAAGGAAGCCCTCCGTAAACCAGTGTCCAATTGTTTTATTCCTTATTCGGATTGTAGAAATACAATCCGAGTTTATGTCCAAAGTTTATGGGACGAGGTTTGGGCTGCCGCTGAGCACAACAAACTTCATGAGCTCAAGCCACAGCTTGGGGAGAATCATGCTTCATTCCGATGCCGTCGAGACCAGGTAGTCATCACTAGATGTCGTATAGGACATTCTAGAGTGACCCATGGCTACCTGATGACACAAGAGAAGGAGGTCCCGATGTGTATCCCTTGTAACGCACGGTATTCTTTGAGGCATGTTCCCCTCGACTGTGTTGATCTTGCTCCAATTCGCATGAAGTATTTTAACTGTGCATCCATGCACGATTTGTTAAGCGGTATCCCAGCCGATGCCATTTTATCCTTTTTAAAAGAAATCGGTCAGTATTCAAAATTATAGTTTTTGTAATCACCATTTGAAAGTTAATTTGATGTCATAATATTTAGCTTATTTTTGTTAAGTTCTTTGTTTTCCTATTGCTTTAAATGGTTTTATTGTTTTAATGTGTTATTTTTTAATGATTATTTTATCTATTTATTTTCTTGGCATACTTTTTGTTTTATCTACGGTCTTTTGACTTTGTTTTATATTAACATGATATTACCATAATTATTTCAACTTGTTTATGTCCCGATGATGGCTGCAATATCGCCGACGGGACATTAAGCAACTAACAATCAATCAATCACCCCTATATTTCATTATCATCATTTTCATGTTCATTGCCTGTAAATAACCTCCATAGCGTTGCACGGGCTTTAAACACTAACTCACTCGTTGATAAAATATTTAGTAAATTCTTACAATTTATTTTGCCAAGTCAAAGCTCCCTCTCCCCTCCAACATTTAACAAGGCATAAAATATTTCAAGGAGAAGCTATCGTCAGCAGCATTTGAATCAAACCATTGGAAGACCAACAGACAACCAATAATCATGATTAATATACGCAATGTGAGCTATTGCCATCACTTGGCGTCCGTCGTCCGTCCGTTAGCTTTTTTCAATCGTTAACTCCTCTGACACAATAAGTCCAATTGTAACCAAACTTGGTACAGTTGTTTATTGGCATAGGTGGTACAAAACTATTGTTCGGATTCTTGATTCGTAAAATAACATGGCCGCCATTGCTAAAAATAGAACATAGTGGTAAATTTCAGTTTTTTGCAAATAACTCAAAAACGGTCACAGATATCAAATTCTGGCAAAGGGTGAAAGTGATCAGCAATTCAAGATCTACCTGCCCAGAAATGTTCAAGAAGATCCAATAATGAAGGAGATTTTGCCTTTTTTCTGATTTTTTTTCAAAATTTGCACTTATTGAGCCCTATATCTTGAAAAGTATACAAGATTTTTTCAAAAATTCAAATGCAAATGATTACAACACACATCAAGATCTACATTTCATGTTATAAGGTCAAAACTGTAGGACCATTCCTATTAGGAGTTATTGCCCTTTAAACGTCAAAATTTAGCATTTTTCATTACTTTTCCCCTGAATTTCAAAGATTAACTTGCCTGACATCATAAAATCAACTGCATCTAAACTTGGCACACTTGCTTTATAGCATATATGCAACAATTCTATCGTTCGGATTTTTGATTCGTCAAAAAACATGGCCGCCATGGCTAAAATAGAACATAAGGGTAAATTGTCGTTTTTTGCTAATAAACTCAAAAATGGTTACAGATATCAAAATTGTGCAAGAATCAGATGTAATCAGCATATTAAGATTTACCTTTACTGAAATTTTGAAAAAGATCCGATCGCTGATGTGGGAGTTATTGCCCTTTTTGTATTATTTTCAAAAGTTTCCACTTATTTAGTCCTATATCTTGAAAACTATTTAAGATATTTCAAATATTTAAATTGCATATAAATAAGCACATAAAAATCTACATTTTATGTAATAGAGTCAAAGCTGTAGGACCATTCCTTTTAGGTCCCGTGCGGGGCCCGGATGGCGAATAGGCCCGCAGCAGAGCCTAGCTTGTCGTAAGAGGCGACTAAGGGTCTTGGGATTCTGACGTCGGGTCAGTGCTCAGCCCACAGAGCGACCAAGTGTGTACCCTAGGTGGCTGAATAGGGTGGCCCTCGTCCGCGGGGGTTGTCAGGTCTATAATACGGAAACCCTGACCGCCGACCATAGTGGGCCAACGTGTGTGGAGAGTTTCACGCTTCATGCACGTAAAAGACCACTTTGTGGACCGCCCAGTAGTGCACCACATAGGCTAAATTTTCCGCCCCTACCCACTTCTCCCCTTTTCCTGTGGTTCTTCAAAATTTACCGGTCCTTTGTTTCCCATCCCACCCCCATATTTCATTTATCATCATCGTTTCATGTTCATTTTATCATCCTTTTCATGTTCATCGCCTGTAAATAACCTATATAGCGTTAAACGGGCGTAAAACACCAACTCACTCACTCACTCACTCACCATTCCTTTTAGGAGTTATTGCCCTTAAAACGTCAAAATTTAGCATTATTCATTACCTTTCCACTGAATTTCAAAGATTAACCTGTCTGACACCATAAAACCAACTGCATCTAAACTTGGCACTCTTGTTTATTAGCATATATGCAATAATTCTGTTGTTTGTTTTTATTTTTGATTCGTCAAAAAAAACATGGCCACCGTGGCTAAAAATAGAACATAGGGGGAAATTGCATTTTTTGGCGAAGATTTCAAAAAACTGTTACAGATATCAAAATTGTGCGAGAATCAAAAGTGATCAGCATATCAAGATCTACCTGTCCTAAAATGTTGAAAAAAGATCTGACGGCTGATGTTGGAGTTATTGCCCTTTTTTGTATGTTTGCCAAAGTTTGCACTTATTTAGCCCTATATTTTGACAAATATAAAAGATAATTCAAAAATTTAAATTGCATATGGTTAAGCACAATAATATCTACAAAATATGTGTATCTGCGTAGTTCAGGTGAGCGATTCAGGCTCCTGGGAGCCTCTTGTTTTTACACGACCGTAATGTTTTTGCGATCGTATAATGTTATGGCGATGTCGTCGTCGTCCATGTCTGGGGACATTTGGTTTCCGTGCGATAACTTGAGTAAATATTGACCAATTGTTATGAAATTTTGATATGATGTGTGTAACCACTAGAGCAAGATTACAATTGTACTTGGGGTAGGTGGCTCCTACCATTTTTGAAAAAGGGCCAAAAGGGGCTAAAATAAGTGTATTGACAAAACTGTTGTAGAATGTTTATTATTCATTCGATTTTGACAATTCTTTTTTTAATGTTTTCCTCATTAAATTCTGTCAATTAAAAGTGATAATGGTTTTGATGTTTATTGTTTCGTAACATTTCTACAGGGGACCAAAGACGGGACAGACCCAAAAAATCAACTTTTTTATTTGTGTTCCGATTGTCAATTTTTTCATTGGAATCCTTGTGAAAATCCCTGTCTGCGTTTTTCAATCAGTTCTGCAATATCTATTACTGTTTTTGAGATATTAGTGGTCGAAGGGGCAAAAAATGCCATTTTTAAAGGTTGGTCAAGGCAAATGGATTTACACAAGAAACTTAGCTGTAGTGGGCCAGCAAATTGTAATGAAGTTTTAATATAATGATACATATCCACTAAAGGAAGCTTTTAATGCATTTTGGGTTTGTGATCCTTATTATTTTAGAAAATGGGACAAAAATGGGCTACAAACGGGTCAAAAATGTCAATGAAAGGAGCAGAGGTACCAAAAGGGGGTATCCGAATGTCATAAGTCCGAAAGGGCAGAGTCAAAACCTGTAAACACCAACAAGAACGGGACAAAAAAACAGACAACATGTAAAACATTGAAACACAAAACACTGAATATCAATCAACAACGCGAACTCCAGTCGAAACAAGAGTGAACTCAGGTGCAAGAGTAAGCAGTTCCTGTTTGCTATAGCACACCCGTCGCGTTGTCAATAGTCCATTCAGCGTGTCAAATCCGGTAAAGGAAGACAAAACAAAACCCTACGACAAACCAACAATGATGTCTTCCGTAAAATTTTTTGAGTGAAGACAGCAACCGAGGAGCAACATAATCCTGTGGGAGCAATTTTTGCGTCAGACGTGTAGCTCTGCTAAGGAAATCGATGTAAGTCCTGCATGCCCTGGAGTAACGAATCAATAGAGATACGTAAACTCCATTAGCTGAAGCGGACGGAATGTTACTACAGAAGAAGGGAAAGTTGACGATTGGAAAGTTGAAGTCATCACGTTTGTCATAGAGCCTTGTTGAAAGTCATCCTTGAGAGTCAATTTCGAGATGTAGATCTAAATATGAAGCAGACTTCCTAGAATCCGTTGTGTCCTTTATTTCAAGCTCCTGGGGATATATGAGATGGAGAAAGTAACCAAATCGAGAATTGTTTAGTAAAAGGACATCATCAATATAACGGAACGTGAGGTTGAAAGAGAGAGCTAGTCTTCGGTCTTTTTTGTCTAGAAGAGATTGTAAGAAGTCTGCTTCAAATCAGCAAGCACAGGTGCACAATTAGTGCCCATTGGAATCCCTTTTGTGTGCTGAAAAACACGTCCATCAAACTGAACAAATATGTTGTCAATAAGAAAGTTGACCATGTCGATTATTTGGTCCTCTGTAATTGTGTTCTTTTTCTTAGACTCATTGATGACAAAGTAAGTCTTGGTATAATTGACTACTAGATTTTTGTACCTACGTTTTCCATTCTTTTTTTTAAATCTGCGTTTAATCAGCTGTCATAGAAGTGTAAAGTGTGTAGAAATCGAATGTTTTGATGCTTTTACAAGATGAAACTGATTTAGAGTTAAGAATCCCCATCAGTTCTTTCGAATTCTTCAGGATCCACATCTGATTGACACCATTTCTAGAATAACAACAATCGTAATATTTCTGAAGACCGGATTTTATTGCCGTAAGTATTGAAGTCAACAGAACTGAAAGAGGCCTAGTTGTACATTTGGATGTCCCTGCAATGAAGCGCTGTTTGTATGGATTTTTATGTAATTTAGGAATCCAATACAGGGATGGAATGTCATCATCATTGCCACCAACAGAAAGGGTGAAGGTGGAAATGACAGATTTGTGATTATCTACAACATATTTGTCATGTAAGGTGGACCATGTTTTGGCAACATCAGCGTTGCTGAAAATGGATGCTGCCTTAGTGCTCATTGAGCCTTTCAAAGAATTGATTCTTTTCAAAACCAATGACCTCACAGCTTTTACCATTCTGACAAAACGTCACATTCTTTCTCCTGTTGTTTTTTTGCCTGTTTTCTGGCATAGTCCTCAACTGAATCCATAATTGTTTTGAAATTATAGCTCCAGTTGATTCGTCTTGGCTCACTATATTTAGGTCCTTTAGCCAAAACATCGCGAAGTAAGTCATTTTCCACGATGTTGAGGTCACCAGTGATAACGTGGACAGAGGGACTATATTTGAATGGAGACTTTTCACAGGTACAGTCTGGAGGTTTTGCATTGAGGTCATTGATTTGAAAATCCCGCAACACTTGTTTATAGTTGAAAATGAATATGGAAATAAGATTTGTTTCTATTAAATGTTAATGTAAATATATATGTGTCAAATATGCATTTTAAAGTCCACCACAGGATGCATGTGTCAAAAACCTTTCTCAGTCCACCATGGGCTGCATGTGACCAAACCAATAGACTATCCATATTGGGCCTCCAATGTACAGGGTTCAACTTGTTGCGGTCGTATCATGCTGCATTGGCGTAGCTTTTTATTAGAAGATCCCACAACCTGTGTAGGAGTTATTGCCCTTTTTATGATTTTTTCCAAAGTTTGCACTATAAAAGCTTAATATCTTGAAAAATATAAAAGTTATTTATGAAATTTAAATTGTATAGTGATCACCATATCAAGAAATACCCCAAAAAATGTACAAGGTCAATTCTGTAAGACCGTTCCTTTTAGAAATTATTCCCCTTAGAATGTCAAAATTGACCATTTTTCACCATATCCTTATTACAATAACATCGTTAACACCATACATCCAATTACATTCAAACTTGGTATAGTTATCTATAAACAAGGGTGCTACAAAACTATCGTTTTGATTTTCGATTCTTATAAAAAAATATGGCCGCCATGGCTAAAAATAGAACATGGGGGTAAACGCAAGTTTTTTGCAAAAAACTCAAAAACAGTTACAGATATCAAACTCTCTGTTGTTTTTTTTTGTTTTTTTTTGGTTTTTTTTTCCAAATTAATTTGTGCAGGTTAAGATTTGTCAAGTAGTGGATACAAAATGGGGGACCAAAATCGAAATTTTTATTTATTGTCCGAATTCAATTTATTTTTAATTTTTTTGCTTATCATAATTCTTGTCAAATAGTGAAAAATGCATTTCTTTTATAATGTTGGAGGAAAGTCCACAAAAGGCTGCATATGTCAAAAAACTTTTTCAGTCCACCATGGATTTCATGTAGAGCAATACACTGTCCATATTGGGCCTAAAACATACAGGGTTCGACATGTTGCGGTCGTATCATGCAGTACTCGGCGAAGTTTTATTTTATTAAATGTTTACCTATAGAAATTAGCAAAATATTTTTTTTTCATATGTATATTTTAGGACATGAGCATGCCACTTATAGCATTGAGCGTTGCTTTGGTGCATATATTATCTATTGGTAAGAGCGTTGGAGTCACAGGAAAACCAGAATATGATGTTAGAGATATGAACAAAACTGTATGTAACTTTGAAATTCTAAATGTGGAAGAAGTCAAGTCTGCCTTCGATGAAAAAGTAAAAGTAAATGACGTTTGGATGATCCTATTCAAAATAAATATTCCTATAAGCTTTTTCTCAAATGAATCCAACAAACACGATTTAAGCACACAACAATATCAGAATGGGTTAACAAGGTGGATATGGATACTTGAAAAACACAAATACCTTCTATCATATCCAGTTAATTTCGAAGCGTTGACATTCCAGATAGCTGCAACAGTTGAAACAACTTTATCAGTCGATGTTAATGCGTCAGTCGAGCCTTCTAACAACAATGATCACTATTCTGTTTGCTCTGAAGAAATCTTTAGAGTATTTCTTTCAGATATTTTTAATAAGACTAGAAATAACTGGCTTTTCTGTCATAGATATTTCAAAGATCAAACAATTAAGGATTTTCTGTTCAAATTTACTTATACATGGCTGGGATATGACCATTTATGCTATAACAAGTATAGGCACAATGAAGAAAATGCTGATGTAATAGAAAAGGATAAAGTTAATTATGTTGTTTGCATTGTGGTATTTATTGTTAGCTTTTACGCGCCTTTGCTTTTCTTACTCTTACCAAAACGATACGAAACCACGAAGGAACTTTTGAATTCAGTTAAATATTACAAAATAGGAGACACACCATATAGTTTCGCTAGGTTTTTATTGAAATTTCAATCATCATTTAAGAATTGGATATACCTACCAGAAATCTTATTTTATCTTATATATTCATCAATGGGTTTAACACTATTTCTTCTCAATGATCATCTCTTGAGAAGTACTATATCAGATTACCAAAAATATCAGAGCATATATTCAGGATATTATTTTGATTCCGAGTTAAAACTCTACTTCTGCTTTATATTTATACATGTGCTATTTTCGGGAATTTTACTTCAATATCTTATAATTGTGACGCAATCAGAAAATGTATCACCTATAGTCACAAAAAGAAGCAGGGAAAAGGATTGTTGTATTCAGATTATCAATGCTGATAAGAGTCGCCGTCAAAATTATTTAGGCTATACAAAATTGGCTTTTTATTATTTGGATAGAATTGCAACATTTTTTAGTTTTAAATGTTTGAAAGGATCTTACGAAGAAAACAATGGTTGCATTTTGATATTTCGATACTTTGTTAATTTGATAATTGGTACTATCTTACTTTTGACGCCCGTAGGAACTGTTTGGTTGTTTTCATATTTTACCTATCGAACCTTTAAGGACAAAGACTTCATTGGTGTACTCAGAGTCGTAGGGTTTGTTGTCCTTTTGACGTGTTTTATTATATTTGCCTATATATCTGGCATATATCATTTCAATTTTACAATACAGTTTACTCTTAGGACTGTCATATATCTGATTTTTGTTGCTGGTCCAATATTTTCAAGTACAGAACGCATAAATAAGTGGTGGCCAATTATTTTGTTAGTTATTTTATATGTGTCAAAGTACAATCTAAGCTTCCATTCAGATTATAAAAAATTATTAGACAAATTATTAAAAGTTAAAGAAGATATATTAAAGGAAAACAAAAACAAAAACAGCCAAGAAGAAAACAGTAATTCAATATCTGTAAAATTATTTGATGAAATAGTAAATGAGTACTATCCATTAAGGACACACGTCATGATATTAGTCATTAAAAGTGTACTAACAACTTTGTTTTTATATGTAGCGTTTGATAGTGTGGCAAAAGGAACACAAAAGTATGACTTTACTCCGATCTTCATTTCAATACTTCCCGCTCTAGCGGAAAAGTTTTTGACACCTAAAAGTGTTCAAGATGAATTTACCTTACACGAAAAAAAGATCAAAGAATTGTTAAAAAACAAAATAATAAAGTGCTCCGACACATCTGATGATAAAGCTGATGTAGAAACATTTGAAAACAAAGTAGGATATCTTGAACATTTGTTGTTATTCTTTCCATTCTTTTTATCATCCTTTTCATGTTCATCGCCTGTAAATAACCTATATAGCGTTGCACGGGCGTAAAACACCAACTCACTCACTCACTCACTTTCCATTCTTTTTGATAATTTATCTCTTTTGTATAATGATTCAAAAATTGTACAAAAAAATGTATTGTTATATAGAACGTTGTTAAAACAATTAGGTGAAATAGAGTAATAAATGTTCATTATAAACATTTATGTTATTTTCTAATTGAATGATGTACAATGTTGAATATCGGTGTATGATTAAGTATCTGATACTCATATGACAAAAATGAGCACATATTATATCGTAAACTCATACAAGTAAGAGAGAGAAGAACCCCTGGGTTTCCAAGAATGTGATTGACTTGAATGCTAACTCTTCCGGAGCACCTGAGTTCACTCTTGTTTCGACTGGAATTCACGTTGTTGATTGATATTCAGTTATTATGTGTTTTCATGTTGTCTGTTTTTTTGTTCTCTTGTTGGTGTTTACTGGTTTTGTCTCTGCCTTTTCAGACTATTGACATTCGGATACCCCATTGGTACCTCTTCTTCTTTCTTTGCTTTCTGTGATTAAAGTAAATGTTTAACTTTTAAATTTTGATTTAAAAATAAATGTATAAACATAAGTTTATATGATAATATGGCGATGCAATGAAAATTCGGGCATTATAATTTTCTGTGAACCATAAAAACAGATATATAACAAGTGGTTTTTAACTGCAAACCAAAATGGCGAATGGTAATGGTTCTATCTTAAAACAGCTTTTAACAAGAGGCTCCCAGGAGCCTAAATCGGTCACCTGGTCTTGATGTCAACCCTATATTTTGTAGAGCTAAATATTTAAGCAAGCAACAGTTTTTTTCTTTATCTACTATAGTTTTCATTCTATAGGCCAAAAACACTAAAAAACCGTTATTTTAGGGGCTGTAACCCCTGTATGGGGTCATTTGACAACTTCAACCCTATGGAGACTTTTGTAGAGCTTAATAAACTGAACGTTCAAGCAAGCAACAGCTTTTCTCTATCTGCTATAGTTTTCATTCTATAGGCCAAAAACATGAAAAAGGTTATTTTAGGGGCCGTAACCCCTATTAAGGGTCATCAGAGGACTTCGATCCTATGGAGACTTTTGTAGAGCTAAATGAGCTGAACATTTAAGCAAGCAACAGCTTTTCTCTATCTGCTATAGTTTTCTTTCTATAGGCCAAAAACATGAAAAAACATCATTTTAGGGGCCGTAACCCCTATAAGGGGTCATCTGACAACTTCAACCCGATGGAGACTTTTGTAGAGCTAAATGAGCTGAACATTTAAGCAAGCAACAGCTTTTCTCTATCTGCAATAGTTTTCATACTATAGGACAAAAACATGAAAAAAGGCTATTTTTCACCTTTAAGGGGCTGTAATCCCTATAAGGGGTCATCTGACAACTTGGACCAAATGGAGACTTTTGTAGAGCTTTTAATGCTGAAGCATAAGGGAGGCATCAGATTTCATCTTTCTCTTATACTTTTTGATTTACAAGCCAAAAACAGTAGTCTGACCCCCCTGGTCTATTTTTAGCTACAGCGGCCATGTTTTTCGATGAATCAAAAATCCCCACATCAGTTCTGTGGGGGATATTCTAAGGTACCATCAGACCAAATTTGGTTTAAATCTGTTCAGCCGTTTCAGAGGAGAAGAAGTTTGAAGAAAAGTTAACGACGACGACGACGGACGTCAAGTGATGGCAATAGCTCACATGGCCTTTGGCCAGGTGAGCTAAAAATTGGGTGAAATATCTTAAAACATTCCGTTTAGAGCCAAACTTGCAAGAGTAGGGTGCAAGCACTGAAATTGATAAAAGCTTAAAGTACAAAACCTTTTGTATTTAGGAATTTCTTGAAATTATCATATTTTTAGGAATTTCACATCATTACTAGGCCATTAAGTAAATTTATGAAGTTTTGGAAACATTTTAAAACAAATGATGGAGTCAGCACTTAACTTAAACGTATTTTTTCCTTTGATTAGGAAACAAGCTGTATTCTAATATGAGTCACTCTACAGCCGTTGTAGAGGCCCCTATGTAGCCTACCATCATTGACATCTTAACGTGCATGGGCCATTGCTCTCCCCATACACGGGGCAACTTTCTTTGATTGTCCCTTTCGAAGGACCACCATCGTTTTTGAGACCATCCGTAAATTGTGCAAGAGAAAGTAAGAAAATTTGTTAATAAAATTGTCACCTTGGTGTCAGTAGCCCGACGCATTTACAATCAATCACACCGACGGCTCTCCCTTTAAACTTATTTACTGACCTCTTCTTGAAATAGAATCTGCGACTGAATGCGGGTGCGCGCTTGCGTTAAAATTAGTTTTTCTGTGGACCATATTTTTTCTTCGGACTTGACACTTTCTTTCTTTTCTGATTCTATTCTTCTGCTATGTCTTTTTGTCCATTCTGTCTTTCTTCCGAATCACCTGAGTTAACTTTCGTTACTACTTACAAACTGGTGGATGTTTTTAATTTACGTTTATAATGTAGGTTGTGTCGCGTACACTTATTCCACATCTCATTTTCTTCTTGGGTAATCTATATTTCAGTTGGCGTGCTCCTCGCCCGCATAAAATATTACAAATATGACATCAACGATGACTGCATAACTTAACATTACATTTTTAAAACTGGGGAAAATGTCACGTTCCTCGCACGTTACAGAACCCTACTGCAAATCTCGGTAAGAGTAGGACCCGTAGGATCCCCTTCCAGGAGGTTAAATTTCCCGTCCCTACCAATCACTCCTTGTGCAGGGGCAGTCAAAACTCTCCTACCCGATTGGCCTTGTGTCCCCATTTCCTCCACTTCATCGTCGTTGCATGACTTTCATGTTCATCTCCAGGATATAGCCGAAATAGTAAAGTAATAATTAAATTTCTAAGTTCTAAAAATAAACCCTCTTCTGCCCGCTCACTCGCGCCAAATCAAAGATGTCAAAGAAGCTACATTATTGCAGCTGTACCAAAACGTTCAAATTTTTTAAAACATAATGAATACTTTTATTCAAACAAAGTCATCCGTAAAGCAATAAGTGCTCGAGGCCGTTGATTTTTTTATGTCCCCCGCTGCAACGCGAAGCGGGGACATAACAATGCCTGTGTCCGTCTGTCACAATTTTTTTTTGTAACAGATTTCTCAAAAGCTGTGAATCGTAAGCTTTTGATATTTGGTATGCAGCTTTAGATAGGGATCAAATACGGTGAAATGCGTTTCCAGGTCTGTCGCTTACCTACTTCTTGTTTAACGAATCGCCTTCGAATTTTTTAAGGGTAAAAAAACGGAAATGTTTTCGTAACAAATTTCTCAGCTATTACTATTCTTAGGCTTTTGATATTTGGTGTGCAGATTAAGGTATGGGTCCCATATGGTGGAACCTACTTCCTGTTTTCAACGAGCAGTCTTACAAAAGGGTAGGGAAAAAATGAAAATTTTTCGCCACAGATTTCTCAGCTTTTACATTTCATAGACTTGATATTTGGTATGCGGATGTACGGGTCTCGTATGGGATGCGTTTTCAGGTCTGTCGCTTATATACTTCCTATTAAGCGGGCTGACTTGGAATATGTGCCACTCGGCGGGGACCCAGGCATTCCGTTCTTGGTTTTTTTTTCAAAGTAGAAGTGTATATTTCCATGTCAGTAAGTAAAATATAAGGCAATCATTCTTAATATTATTATTATTATTATCATTAATAAGGCAAACACAAATTGCATTACATCCATGCGGGTTCCAGGTGGCACATAGGCTCGCCGTAGCGCTATGCGTGTCGGAAAAGGTCCACTCAAGAGTGTCGGAAAAGGTCGTTGTCCCCACAGTTTGACTTTGATGTGTATCACATTTGATTGAATGGGTAGCCTTTACTTATTGGTTGCTAAGTATCAAGCTATAATGCGGACAACCTGACCGCTAACCACAGAGGTGCACCGTGTAGGATAAAATGGTAAGATTTTCGAACTTAAAATAACTCTGCTGGAGGTGTCGATAGTAGTAGTATACTTTACGCGCCCAAGGCACCTAACCTAATACGACTTGCTTTTAGTTTAAATAATATTTACCAACCAAACTGATACAACATACAAAATAAGTCAATCACCAGACAGAAAGTGTTATCTTAAACTATTAACATATCGTTAAGTCATAGCTATAGGGTCTGAGAGCGGACATATACATAATTAATCAGCGCCAATGCAATGCATGTTGAGATTATCACGTGATTTTCTATTCACTGCAAGTAAATTTAGGACCCGAAGGATCCCTTGCCGGTGTCCGACAAATTGTATCTCCGTATGGCCTTGTGTCCCAATACATCTACTCTATCCTTCTATCATCATGTCATGTTTATTTCACCCCTTTTATAGCCGAAGTCGTGCATCTTGGGAGTAAAAAAATAGTTACTTACTTGAGTACTATTTAAGCCAATGGTTTCAAACAAATGGTAGACGCCAAATACCATAATCTCGTCAGATTCAAAGAGTATATTCTATTGCTTTATACATCTCATAGTTAGTTTTCTTGGAGGAAATTTTCTGATAATTTCTTTATTCTTTGATCTATGCATAGGACCCATCGCGCATTGTTTATTTCCAACAGGCGGAATTCAAATTCTTAGAAACTAATGGCCGTGTTCACTTGGTACTCAAAAAACTGCAAATAACTAAAGATTAAGAATCCGAAATGAAATCTAGATTATACGAGGAAATGAATAAGATATAACATTGCAATAGCCTTCAAATGTAACTCGTTTGCATATCCAATCAGCTGTTTAAAGTTCACTCAGGTATGAAAAACACTGGACAAACACCTGACGACATGCTATATAAGCAGGTAAGACCCTTATTTTAATGCTTTTGATTGTAGCATCTAATTACAACAATTTGTTATTATCCTAAACAGGCCAAAATTACAACACAATGAACAAAGGGAAAATAATCCATTGACAAGAGGCTCCCAGGAGCCTGAAACGCTCACCTGGTCTTGAAGTCAACCCTATGAAGAACTTTGTAGAGCTGAATATGCTGAACATTTAAGCAAACAACAGCTTTTCTTTTTCAGCAATCGTTTTCATT
This sequence comes from Arcuatula senhousia, assembly GCA_963971305.1. Classification (NCBI taxonomy): domain Eukaryota; kingdom Metazoa; phylum Mollusca; class Bivalvia; order Mytilida; family Mytilidae; genus Arcuatula; species Arcuatula senhousia. Next base: position 38,294,314 of record OZ020308.1, read on the forward strand.
CTATAGGCCAAAAACACTTATGTTTCGCCTTCAAGGGGCTGTAACCCCTATAAGGGGTCATCTGAGAACTTTGACCCCATGAAGACTTTTGTAGAGCTAAATGAGCTGAACATTAAAGCAAGCAACAGCTTTTGTCTATCTGCAATAGTTTTCATTCTATAGGCCAAAAACACTATTTTTCGCCTTTAAGGTGCACCGTGTTGGGAAAAATGTCACGTTCCTCGCACGTTAAAGAACCCTGCTGCAGGTCTCGGTAAGAGTAGGACCCGTAGGATCCCCATGTAGGAGGCTAAATTTTCCGTCCCTACCCATCACTCCTTTTTCCAGAGGCAGTCAAACCTCTCCTACCCGATTGGCCTTGTGTCCCCATTTCCTCCACTTCATCATCATTTCATGTTCATTGTATCACCACTTTCATGTTCATCTCCCGGATATAGCCGAAATCGTGCTGCTTGGGAGTAAAGCAATAACTAACTAACATTAAGGGGCTGTAACCCCTATAAGGGGTCATCTGACAACTTCAACCCTATGATGACTTTTGTAGAGCTAAATGAGCTGAACATTTAAGCAAGCAACAGCTTTTCTCTATCTGCAATAGTTTTCATTCTATAGGCCAAAAACACTATTTTTCACCTTTAAGGGGCTGTAACCCCTATATGGGGTCATCTGACAACTTCGATTCAATGGAGACTTTTGTAGAGCTAAATGAGCTAAACATTTCAGCAAGCAAAAGCTTTTCTCTATCTGTAATACTTATAATTCTATTAGCCAAAAACATGAAAAAAATGCTATTTTTCACCTTTAAGGGGCTGTAACATCTATAAGGGATCATCTGACAACTTCGACCCAATGGAGACGTATGTAGAACTTTTGATGCTGAAGCAGTAGGATGGCATCAGATTTCATCTATCTCTTATACTTTTTGATTTACAAGCCAAAAACAGTAGTCTGACCCCCTGGTCTATTTTTAGCCACGGCGGCCTTGTTTTTTGGCGGATCAAAAATCGAAACACAATTTTTGTACAAGACATCCTAAGGATCAATCATACTAAGCTTCATTAAATTCTGTTCAGTAGTTTCAGAGGAGAAGATTTTTGAAAAATTGTTAACAGAGGACAGACGACGACGGACGCCAAGTGATTGCAATAGCTCACCTGGACCTCTTCGGTCCAGGTGAGCTAAAAATTTGAAAAAAGAGGGAATAAGCATACTTAATTTAATTAGACAATTTTACACATCTATATTCAAAATATTCCACATCAAAATTAATGTCAATGTCTTTGCAAATTCACTGTATCACCACTGACTGGCTTCCTCAATTTTACAAATCGACCAAGAACACTATAATAGATATCCATAACAGGACTAAAGTAGACTAGGAATCTGGAAAAGATTAATTCATAATTATTCTATAAATTCTCCAGACCAAATACATTTGTGGATATAATTTATTTTTATTATCATATATATATTTTTTTCTTTTTTCTTTATATTATTATTTATTTGTTTATTTTATAACTTTTTAGCTCACCTGACCCGAAGGGTCATGTGAGCTATTTTCATCGTTAGGCGTCCGTCGTCCGTTAACTTTTCTTCAAAGATCTTCTTCTCTGAAACCACTGAAGGGATTGCATTGAAACTTTATATAATTGATCTTTAGGATGTCCTCTACGAAGTTTGTGAATTATATACATGTTGACAAACCAACATGGCCGCCGTTGCTAAAAATAGAACAGGGGGGGTCAGACCATTGTTTTTGGCTTATAACTCTAAAAATATAAGAGATAGAGAAAATCTGAAGCAACCTTTGTTGTTCAGAATCAAAAGCTCTACAAATCTCTCCATTGAGTCGAAGTTGTGAAACGACTCCTTATAGGAGTTATAGGAGTTATTGCCCTTTAATCATCAAAATTGACCATTTTTGCAGTTTTTGGACTATATCTTGAAAACCGTTAGAGCTAGAGAAAAAGTTAGCATTGCGGAATTGTTAAACTCAATGAGATCTACAAAAATGATTCAGGGTCAAAATTGTCAGATCATCCGTTTAAGAGTTATTCCCCTTTAACTGTTTTTTCCGTTAATTTACACTGATTTTCAAAAATCTTCTTCTCTGAAACCACTGAAGGATTTGAATTGCATTGATACTTGGTGTACTTGATCTTTAGGATGTCCTCTTCCAAGTTTGTGAATTATATACACGTCGACCAACCAACATGGCCGCCGTTGCTAAAAATAGAACAGGGGGTCAGACCATTGTTTTTGGCTTATAACTCAAAAAGTATAAGAGATAAAGAAAATCTGAAGCAACCTTTCATGTTCAGCATCAAAATCTATAAATCTCTCCATTGAGTCAAAATTGTGAAACAACTCCTTATAGGAGTTATTGCCCTTTAATCGTCAAAATTGACCATTTTTGCAGTTTTTGGACAATATCTTGAAAACCTTTCGAGCTAGAGGAAAAATAAGCATTGCAGAATTGTTCAGCTTATTCTGATCTACAAAAATGATTTCAGGGTCAAAATTGTCAGATCAGCCATTTAAGAGTTATTCCCCTTTAACTGTTTTTTTTTCCATTAATTTTAACTGATTTTCAAAAAACCACTGAAGGGATTGCTTTGAAACTTGGTACACTTGATCTTTAGGATGTCCTCTACCAAGTTTGTGAATTATATACATGTCAACCAACCAACATGGCCTCCATTGCTAAAAATAGAACAGGGGGGTCAGACCGTTGTTTTTGGCTTATAACCCGAAAAGTATAAGAGATAGAGAAAATCCGAAGCAACTTTTCTTGTTCAGCATCAATAGGTCCTTACAGGAGTTATTGCCCTTTAACTGTTTTTTTTTCTATTAATTTCAACTGATTTCCAAAAATCTTCTCTGGAACTGCGACTTTGTATGCTTGAAAGTTTGTGAAATTTATTCAAACTTTGACATAAGAGATCAGGTGAGCGATTCAGGCTCCTGGGAGCCTCTAGTTTTTCATGTTGCTGTTATGTGTTTTTTTGTTTGTTTGGTTTTTTTTTATGTTGGGTAAAGTTCATTAATAAATATTCTGGTAATTTGACCCTGGAGCAGGGTTGGTGAGAAATTTCAATGTTATATCTTATTCATTTCCTCGTATAAACTAGATTTCATTTCAAATGCTTTGCATCCCCTAGAAATCTTTAATTATACATCGTAAAATTCATAAGAAATAACATTGCACGTTCAAAGCGAACTATAATTTAGATGGACTAACCATCTGAGATATTCAGGATTTTCTCGCCATAACTGCTACTCCTGATGGCTCTGCAATAAAAACGATTGAATGTAGAAGCATTTGACCAATCAGCCATTTTAAAAATTTCCTTAAGATTTAGCTTTACTTGTTGATGCCCCTCTAGTAGAATGAGCTTTAAATTTATCAGTATCAACTCCTGAATTTTTTAGAACGTTCTTTATCCAATTAGCAATTGTATTTGGTGATGCAGGTTTGTGAGGTCTAACAATTAGTTAGTTAGTTAGTTATTGCTTTACTCCCAAGCAGCACGATTTCGGCTATATCCGGGAGATGAACATGAAAGTGGTGATACAATGAACATGAAATGATGATGAAGTGGAGGAAATGGGGACATAAGGCCAATCGGGTAGGAGAGTTTTGACTGCCACTGGAGAAAGGAGTGATGGGTAGGGACGGGAAATTTAGCCTCCTGCATGGGGATCCTACGGGTCCTACTCTTACCGAGACCTGCAGCAGGGTTCTTTAACGTGCGAGGAACGTGACATTTTTCCCAACACGGTGCACCACTATGGTTTGCGGTCAGGTTTTCCGCATTATCGCCTGACGACCCCGCATCTCTCGATGCCAGGGCTGCCCCATTCAACCACCTGGGGCACACATCCCAGTCGCTTTGTGGGCAAAGCGGCCTGACCCGATGTCAGGTTTCTGAGCGCTCTTTAGTGGACTTTTACCGACAAGCTTAGCGCTGCTGCGGGCCTATTCGCCACCCGGAACCCGCACGGGGTGAGTGAGTGAGTGAGTTGGTGTTTTACGCCCGTGCAACGCTATATAGGTTATTTACAGGCGATGAACATGAAAAGGATGATAAAATGAACATGAAATGATGATGATAAATGAAATATGGGGATGGGGTGGGAAACAAAGGACCGGTAAATTTTGAAGAACCACAGGAAAAAGGGGAGAGGTGGGTAGGGGCGGAAAATTTAGCCTATGTGGTGCACTACTGGGCGGTCCACAAAGGGGTCTTTTACGTGCATGAAGCGTGGCACTCTCCACACACGTTGGCCCACTATGGTCGGCGGTCAGGGTTTCCGTATTATAGACCTGACAACCCCCGCGGACGAGGGCTACCCTATTCAGCCACCTAGGGTACACACTTGGTCGCTCTGTGGGCTGAGCACTGACCCGACGTCAGAATCCCAAGACCCTTAGTCGCCTCTTACGACAAGCTAGGCTCTGCTGCGGGCCTATTCGCCACCCGGGCCCCGCACCCGCACGGGGTGAGGTCTAACAATTGTTCTTAACAAAGAATTAGAAATGGAAGTGTCTACACAACGAAATTCTGCTGTCAATGTTAGGTAAACCTGAATAGAATCTTCAACACAGAGTTTTTTATTAGATAAGTTTTTAGGATAGAAAACTTCTTTATTGTTACAATCCTGTTGATTTTTAGAAAGACCAGAAAGTTGGAATTTCACACCTTCTGAAACAAACTGCATGAACCTTACATCTAACCTTGATATTTCTGAAGACCTTTTTGGTGCAGCAATTGCTAATAAAACTGCTAATTTTTTGGTCAAGGTTTTTAAATCTAAACTGTCATTATCTGGCAAAGAATTAAAAAATTTGAGAACAATATCAATATCCAAAAATTCTTGGTATCTAGGTAAAGAAGGATTTTCTCTTAAAATACCCTTCATAAATTTCTTTACCAAATCTGTTGATCAATAGGTTGACCATCAATGTTCGGTAAAATAGAAGATAATGCTGACCTATGTACATTTATAGTTCTATATTGAAAACCTTGATCAAACATCCAAGCCAAAAATTCAAGGATGGATGTTTAAGGTGCTGAAAAGGGATCAATTTCCTGTTCCAGACACCAGCTAAGCCACTTCTGCCAGGCCGCATCGTAAGACTTCTGAGTCCCCTCTCCCCATGCACTGAGAAGGAGTGTGGGAAGACTGGTAGCAAGATTGGATGTTGAATTGACTTCTCCAGTAATGTTGCGTACCAGGGTTGTGACTGCCAGGCTGGAGTCACCATTACAACTCTTGTCTGCTCGATCTTATTTTCTTGAGACATTGGGCTATAAGACAGAACGAGGGAAAGGCGTATCCCTGATACTGATGCCAAGGGTGTAACAGGGAGTTGAATGCTATCGCCCCTGGATCTGGGAGCTAGCTCATTATCATATATGGGTGAATCAGGACATTCGTACGATCTGCAAACCAGTCTTTATTGCAGCTCATTGTCTGACTCACCAGTTGCTTGTGAAGTTTCCAGTTGCTCGTGTCTGAATGATGCCTTGATTCCCAATCGGCTAGGAGATTCTGCTTTCCTGGGATGAAATCTGCTTTGAGAGTTATTTTGTTTCTCAGGCACCATGCCCATAAATCTAGGGCTAGCTTGTTGCAATAACTGGACATTGTTCACCCATTTGTTTATATAAGTCATTGTTGTTTTGTTGTTTGTCTGAACAAGGACATGTACATCTTTTTTGTCTTTCATAAATGCTTTTACCGCATTTGTCACAGCTAGTAACTATAATGCATTTATGTGTAGGTTGGCTTCTTGTTTTGTCCAAGGTCCCCCTATATGAGATTGATTCATTACAGCCCCCAACCCACATTGCTTGCATCTGTTGGATAATGATATTTGGTTGAACATTCATCACTTGAGCAGAAATGAGAACAGATTTTATTTTGTTTATAATGAAAACCAGACACTCAAATACTTTCATTGCGGTCTGCGCAGTGTACTCCCTGTTCTGGTTCATAATCAGAATAACGTCCAGTTGCGCTGACAAGATGATCAATGAGGGTGTTCAGCAAATTTGTAAGTTCAAATGGCCATAACTCCAACATTAATTTGAGGATCAAAATTTCCTGGTAATATGCACAACGACATATGATGTCCTTCCTATATACCAAGTTTAATAGAATTAGGATATGTAGTTTTAGAGGAGTTGCGCTGACAAGATGATAAATGAGGATTTTCAGCAAATTCCTAAGCTCTTTTGGCCACAAATCCCACAAAAAAATGAGGATTCAAAATTTTCTGGTAATATGCACAACTACCTATGGTGTCCTTCCTATATACCAAGTTTCGTTGAATTCGGTTCAGTAGTTTCAGAGGAGTTGCGCTGAAAATATGATAAATGAAGATTTTCAGCAAATTTTTAAGTTCAAAGGGCCATAACTCCCACAAAAATTTGAGGATCAAAATTTCCTGGTATCATGTACAACTACATATGGTGTCCTTCCTATATACCAAGTTTCGTCGAATTCGGTTCAGTAGTTTCAGGGGAGTTGTGCTGACAAACTTTGTGACGGACGGACGGACACGACAAAAACAATATGTCTCCCCACAAAAGTGGGGGGAGACATAAATATTGGAACGTCATTAATGAAATTGCCGCATCACCGCCTACGCTAAAATAGATTCTTCGTAAAATGAAATTATAAGGAAATAAGTCATGAATAAATCGTTATTGCCGATAAAAGAAATATAAGACATTTTGGTTTTTTAGATAATTTTTTTCACGACTTTACGTATCAGGCTTGCACTACCGGGCTAAACTGATACTTGCCCTGATAAAACCCATCTCAAAAACAAAATGCCTTATATTCTTTATAAACCGAGCACTATCTTGTGTAATTGTTCAAGTGATAAAACAAGTTTTACAAATAACAGGGTTGTGAAGATTCCTAAAGTTTCATAGTAAGGTTTTGCTGGTTCCAAACTGTCAATAAGACCATCAACGTGTTCCTGTGGTGGGTCAATATGGGAAAACCCGGTATCAATTATGTGTCCAAGATGACTGGTAAAATCTGTCCCGTACGTTTCCTCTTTTTCCGGAGACTTTGGTTCTTCCGTTGTCATTGGTGGAAAAAGTGTGTGCCCGTGGTGGCCAAAAAGATCTAAAAGGAAAATAAGTTTTTTTTAAGCAGTATATTTGGTTTATAGCTGAATAATTTTGTATCAATTTTTGTTCAAATCCACTATGAAAGTCGGTGGTCCCAACTAGAAAAGAACAATATGGCCGTAAAAACCTAAAGATTGGAAAAACTTAAGGTACATGTATTATAAAGCTTTTAAATATGTACCTCCAAGTCCACAATCACTACAGCAGGGATGTTGTCCACAACAGTCCAAACAATGGTCCAGTGACCCAAACAGGTCGTCCGTGATGAACCTTTTATATGTTACCACTTCTTTGCCATCTACTTTCGTTCCCACTAAAATGTTAAAAGTATTAAAATGCAAAACGATTTTTCTCAGTAAGTGCCACGGTTCATGCACGTAATTAAAGACCCCTTTGTGGACCGCTAAAGGCTAAATTTTCTGCCCCTATTATCTCTTCCCTTTGCTCAAAATTTGCAGTTCCTATTTAGCTCACCTGAACTGAAAGGGAAGGTTCTCTAATGCCATCACTTGGCGTCCATATGTCGTCCGTCGACCGTTTGTTAGCTTTTTCAAACGTTAACTCCTCTGACATTATAAGTTAAATTGCAACCAAACGTGGTACAATTGTTCATTGGCATGAATGGTACAAAACTGTCGTTTGGATTTTTCATTCGTCGAAATATGGCCGCCATGGCTAAGAACAGAACATAAGGTTTAATTACAGTTTTTTTGCAAATAACTCAAAAACGGTGACAGACATCACAATTCTGGCAGTATAAAAGTGTTCAACACCTTAATACCTGCCCTGAAATTTTCAATACAATTCATCAACCGTATAGGAGTTATTTCCCTTTTCTGGATTTTTTTTTCAAAATTTTGCACTTATTTAGCCTTATATATCGAACACAATACAAGATCATTCAAAAATTTAAATTCCACATTGTTAAGCACATCAAGATCTACAAAATATGTAATGGTGTTGAAGTCGTATAACGATTCTGTTATGAGTTATTCCCCGTAGAACATTTACCATTTTCACAGCTTTTCTTCAATATAGAGAAACACCAACTCCTTTAACACCACAATTCCAACTTCAATTAAACCTGGCACAGTTGTTTAGCATCATGATTGGTACAAAACCATTCTTTGGATTTTTTATTAGTTAAAAAACATTACCGCCATGGCTAAAAATAGAACTTGGGGGTAAATTGCAGTTTTTTTGGAAATAACTCAACAAGAAGTTCCCAGGAGCCTTTTTTTCTATCTGCAAAAGGTTTTATTCTATAGGCCAACAACACGAAAAATCACAATTTTCACCTCTGATGGGCCATAACCTCTATAAGGAGTCATCTGGCAACTTTGACCCATGAAGACTTTTTTAAAACTAATTGAGCTGAAGGGTTAAGCTTGCAGCAGCTTTTCTCTAACTGCAAAATATTCAATCTATAGGCAAAATCACAATTTTTCACCTTCAAAGGGCCATAACTCCTCTAAGGGGTCATGTGAAATCATCGACCCAAGGGAGACTTTAGTAAAGCTCAATGATCTGAAGTTTTAAGCAAGCAACAGCTTTTCTCTTACTTCAATAGTTTTCAATCTTTAGACCAAAAAAACGAAAAATTACTATTTTTCACCTTATAAGGGCCATTACCCCTCTAAGGTGTCATCTGACAACATCGACCCAATGGAAACCATTGTATAGCTCAGTGAGCTGAAGGTTTATGCTAGCAACAGCTTTTCTCTAATTTCAATAGTTTTTAATCTTTAGACCAAAAAAACGAAAAATTACTATTTTCACCTTATAAGGGCCATTACCCCTCTAAGGGGTCATCTGACAACATCGACCCAATGGAAACCATTGTATAGCTCAGTGAGCTGAAGGTTTATGCTAGCAACATCTTTTCTCTATTCAATAGTTTTTAATCTTGAGGCCAAAAAAACGAAAAATCATTATTTTTCACCTTTTAAGGGTCATAACCCCCCTTATGGGGTCATCTGACAGCATCGACCCAATGGAGACAATTGTAGAGCTCAATGAGCTGTAGGTTTAAGCAAGCAACAGCTTCTTCTTACTTCAATAGTTTTCAATCTAAAAGCCAAAAACACGATAAAATCACGATTTTTCACTTTTTAAGGGCCGTAACCCCTATAGAAGGTGAGTGAGTGAGTGAGTTGGTGTTTTCACTATGAACCAAAAAAAATACTGTCTATACCAGACACAGTCATTTTTTTACTGCCTTACACTGCTATTTACTGTGAAACTACTGCCAAACAACAGTGAATTACCATTATCACCCTATACAATCAAGGACAGTTTGTGACAGTGATTACCTTCCGCCTATAATGCACTGTCCTGCATTGGCCTGCACTGTCCGACATTGGTACAGTTTCTCATAGATCGTGACAGACTTTACCTGGATTGTTAATCACTGTCCTAAATTGCTACAATTTTGGGCAGTAGTTAACAATTTTACCTGTATTGTTTATCACTGTCCTGATCCGTAACAATTTTGCACAGCAGTTGACAATTTTTCTTGACCTATTATGCACTGTCCACCATTGCCATAGTAAAAGGCAGTACTTGACAAGATATCCACTAACTGTAATGCACTGTTGTGAATTGCTGCAGGAAATATTAGGTCATGACAGATTTGTGTTTTCTGTCTTGAACTGTCATGAACTTAAGCAGGAAATAATAGATGGTAACAATTTATAACGGTCTCTTATTTACTGTCCTTCATTTTGTGAGTTTTTGGCGAAGACGAGATTATTTTAATTTCATTTAATTATTATGCTTTAAATGCTTTGTGCATATAATCTTTTTATAACCTAGCCCGCCACACCGAATGCGCGAGTTCTATGGGTTTTTTATTTTTATTTTCACATATTTTTCTATCAGAATCAGAACCACAAATTTATAACTGTCACATGCATTCGTAAAGCCATCTGGAAAAATCTTCTTTTTAAAAAATGAAAGAAACTTTTCTGACACAAGCTCTTAAAATCGCTGATATTTGTTGTTCAAAATTAAGATTAATATTTTTTTGGTTCAAACATCGTAATGCATAAGATATAATATGCCTTTCTTACACTTACGTTTTCAATGTCAATTTTAAAACTCGGAAATAATTATTTTTATAAGTTTCATGTCAGTAATAATAATTGGAGAAGAAAAAACCCACTACAAATAATAAAAGAAACTAGAAGGAAAATGTGTTTATGAGAGATGGGTGAACCGCCCGTACTTGAAATATCGCCACCACCCCTCAAACATGAAGTTCTTAGTGACCTAAATTTACTTGGGCGGAAGCAGTACATACTATAGTGTTTAAATATTATTGTCTCCAAACATGCATCGAACATTAAGTAAACAAAGAAATAACCCATAGTCGTTCATGTGTAAAATATAGGATGCAGTGACCTATTTTCAAGTGGATGATGAGTTTCTATTCAAATCAAATCTAGTATTGAAATATCATCAATGATCATTGGCATCCACTATGTAGTATTCAAGATCACCAAAGTGTTACAGATACACCGATGATTGGATGCACGGACGCACATGCGTAAAAATATAGCTCCAGCCAACATACATAACTATTAAAGCGATGAAAAAACTTCTTTTCCGTGTTAAATGTATCTTTCAATATGATAAATAGTTTTATTAATAGCCTTTGTTTCTAATTGTAAAATTACAAGTCTATGGTTCTAAAGGTAAAAATTAAAACGGGTCTATAATTCCCAAGACTTACTCAATAGTTAAAATACATCCTTACCACACTTGTACATACGCCTTTTACGCTTTTACTATTTTCCAGCGGATTGCTATATTTTCCGCTTTGTATGCTTATTTATTTCTGGGAAATAAATTTATCCTGAAAAAATATTTTGGCAGCAGAGGTTATTTCTGCAATATAAAATTATACTAATAAAGAATAAATAATAAACTATTTTGTCTCTTTCCCTTTAAAAATAAATATTTTTTCCGACCAAAACATAAAATAACCCTCTTTTTTTAAATGAAGTTAAATGGTCCGCCCCTGAGCCCGGTCTACATTATTTAAACATTATTTAGATGCATTTGTAAATTAACAAGACGCAATACTGCCGTGAAAATGTCTTGATGGGTATCCTGCTGTGTGTGACCAGGCAGTATAGACAGGATGTTTATTGTGAACGACAAGTACATGTATATTACTTAATACCTGCATGTCTGTCTAGGTAGCAGGTTAATTAGCCAAACGCTTACCTGAGGCAGTTTACACTCAGAGGAGAGAGTTCACAGTTTTAGAAAACCATCAGTTTTACTTTAAACATTTAACGCAGGAAAATACATGCACTTGACAAGAAATGAAAGTATTTTATGCATGTGCACATACTTCTTATTAGTTCCGTTTTGTATAACAATAATTTAAAAAGTGGTAGAAACACTTAATACAATCAAACATCACATTATTTTATATGGATGCATTGACTAAGAACTTGTCATGAAAGATCGACCTTTCACTTCGGCTTCGTGTTCTATATATTTAGCTACTATAAGACCCTTTCCAATCTAATCATACCAAATCAAAGCTAATCAAAATTACTATTTCTCGAGAGAGGTGAGCACACACTTGTCTTATTACTTAATATTCTTCTTTAAAAGTCTTTTTTTTACTCTCAGACTCCTCCATATGCACTTCATTATTTCAAGTTTTATGAAAATTAATTGTGTGATATAGATCTATAAGGAGGTGTGAATAAATGTTACAGATTGTAGCACACACACGGTTAATAAACCTTTTTATTTTTCTGGGCTCCATATTTTGTACATGTTGCGAAAAACAGATACGTGTTGCATTATGCGTCATCAATGACCTAAATAATACATTATCATTAAAAGCGTGTATGCTGCAATTATTAATAAATCCCTGTCGCACATCTACTTCCTGTTTTGAAAATATCAGTGATGTTATTCAAGGCATAAAATCAGGACGCTAGCCTACCAATAGTTAATCGTTCTATGACATGTATGAGTGTTCTTGTTGTTTAGTCTAACAAACTTATCTTTAAAGATCTTCAAAATTCATTACTTTTCTATACAAGAACTTCCAAGAATTAACAAGTAATAATTTTTAATTTTCAAACAATTTTAGATAAACAGGCGGCAGATGTCTCTGCTGAGAATTCCCGGGGGAGCGGGTGAGGGCTTCTGCGAAAAAAAAACTTCCCCGCAAAGACAGGTGGTGAGAAAACATCTGTATCCCGACTACTGAGGCTTTCATGGTAAATCAAGATTAGGAAACATTATAATGGATGTTGTTTAATTTAATAAATGTGTTATGTTGATCAAAAATCTTTTAATTTAGTAGTGACAAAGGGGCAAATGCAAATGCAACATTGGGTCCATTCAGCATAAAATTGAAAGAAATGCCGCAAAATGTGTCACCTTAAAACTATTTCTGGGGAAAAGGGGTTACCGGCTATGCTTTACTGCTGGTAAACTAAAGACGTACATTTCATTAAACAATTTAATGGTGTACTATGATTTTGACAAGAAGTGGATAATAAGAAATAATAACTAGACAAATACTAGGATATATTAGACTGCTGTTTACCGCTTAGACCTATTGTTCTTTTCTACAAGTCATGATCAGGTGTATTATTTTAGACTATCTTCTTTGTAGTCGGTGACAAGGATAGCAATAATGCAGTTCGTTCGACATATTAAAGTACATCTTACCTTTCCAGCTATCGATAATCATTCCAGTGTTAGTTAGTTAGTTATTGCTTTACTCCCAAGCAGCGCGATTTCGGCTATATCCGGGAGATGAACATGAAAGTGGTGATACAATGAACATGAAATGATGATGAAGTGGAGGATATGGGGACACAAGGCCAATCGGGTAGGAGAGTTTTGACTGTCACTGGGAAAAGGAGTGATGGGTAGGGACGGGAAATTTTGCCTCCTGCATGGGGATCCTACGGGTCCTACTCTTACCGAGACCTGCAGCAGGGTTCTTTAACGTGCGAGGAACGTGACATTTTTACCAACACGGTGCACCACTATGGTTTGCGGTCAGGTTTTCCGCATTATCGCCTGACGACCCCGAATCTCTCGATGTCAGGGCTGACCCATTCAACCACCTGGGGCACACATCCCAGTCGCTTTGTGGGCAAAGCGGCCTGACCCCGATGTCAGGTTTCTGAGCGCTCTTTAGTGGACTTTTACCGACAAGCTTAGCGCTGCTGCGGGCCTATTCGCCTCCCGGGCCCCGCACGGGACATCATTCCAGTGTTTTCCAGTGTTATTGAATGTGTATTGCAGATTAAAGGACCGGCCTGAACCAGATTAAAAAATAAACATGAAAAGTATAAGGTGGCAATGTGTTCATAGAATTGCAATTGTTTTTATTTACAAAAAAATCTAAAAAGTTTTTTTCCCCATATTAAAAAAATCATTTAAATAGTAAGTAAAATAAATATTAATTTTATGAATACGTAATGCATTAAACAAGTTAGTAATTGATCCTATATGTAAAGGGAAACAATGATAAAAAAAGTCCACTTCAACTTGAATGGTGGAAGAAATAGAAGATTTGTGCTTTGAATTGTTACTTATATTTTGACAAGCATTGGTTATTTAGATTTTTTGTCCGGGTAAATTTAGATTTATTATCGTTTACAAGGATTTTTTGGGGGTAAATTTTGATGCAGACAGCTACATTCAACATTGTTCAAAGTACTTACAAATCACGGGGGGGGGGGTGTTACTCTTAGTACTTTAGGGTACAAATTTTATACCCACCCCATACATATGTAGGCCTGCTTAAAAAATAAACCCATTCATATATTTTTAATGCATTTGAAATTCCACAGAATATACTTAAACTTGACATATTTTATAGATATTCTATTTAATTGCTCAAAGTTATCGATTGCATGTACAGTAAGGGTTACATGGAGGCAAATTGTGAATACGAATTGCATATTTTAAAATTGTATGTCGCACATACAAAATAAAATTAGATAAAACATAAACAAAAAACAGGAACTGAAATATGTGAATGTTTATTATTTATTAAACCAGTGAATGAAAAAAAAATAATGGTTTATTTAATTTCATTTAATATACGTGCGCGCAGTCTTGAGCGTTTGATTAATCTAATGTTTGAATAAGTTAAAACACTTTTTTTTTTAATTAAGGTCCTTTAGTTGTAAAAATAGTCCTGTGGTTAAAATGAATTTGTATAAAAGGGATAAATATCTATAAAACTGATGGTACATTGTATATCTGTAAAATATTCCTTTGAATTGGTTTAATGAGTTTAAATGTTTATTGTGCAAGAAGTTTTGACATGTTTATTGTAACTACCAAAATCAACAAGACGTACGTGTATTCTGATACTTAAATGCACCCAAGGACGCAAATCATTTTTATAATTCTGAATTAAAAAACTCGTAATAAATAAACAAACTAATACTGGTGCATGTACATATAATATATAATCCTTTTTATTCTGATATTCCAAATTTACTATTTTATTTATAAATTTTAATTCTAATTCTTTATTTAGCCTTTATTTGTATCATTGAACAATATCATAATCATTTATCAGATATTTTTCATTAAACATTGTATGACCTTACCCAAGTCCGTCTAAAGACCTAAGTTGAGTCATGTTTTCGAAGGTCTCTCAATTTGGGATACTCCGTAATTTTTCTCCTAACTTTAGGACACCTGACGTTCCATATGTATTTCAACCCTATTAATGATTTTAATTATTAATTCTTAAAAACGAATCTAGTCATACTAATGCAAGAAACACCAATATTTTGGCAGGAAAAGATTTTGAAGGATCTATATTATTAAATCAAATTACATTAGAAATGTTTTAAATAGAAGTATATCTATGTGCATGGTCGGATAATATATTATACTATTTTCTGTAAGTATTTCTTCTTTGACTTTATTTTTCTTCATATGTTCGGGTCCGGTAGCTGAATTGGCCCGCAGCAGAGTCTAGTTTGCTGTAAGAGGCGACTAAAGGTCTTGAGATTCTGATTCTGCCAGTGCAACAAAGTGTGTACCCTTGGTGGGTGAACAGGATGACCCTCGTCCGCGGGTGTTTTCAAGTCTATAATACGGAAATTCTGACCGCTGACCATAGTGAGCCAACGTTTGTTGAGAGTGTCACGCTTCTTGCACGTAAAAGACCCCTTTGTTGACCGCCAAGAAGAGCATCACATAGGGTAAATTTTTCTACCCACCTTTCCCATTTTCTTGTGGTCTTCAAAATCTGATATCCCCCTTTCTCATCATCATTTCATGTTCATTTTATCATCTTTTCATGTTCATCGCTTTTAAACAACCTATATAGCGTTGCAAGGGTGTAAAACACCAACTCACTCTTCATATGTTCACAGTTTTAATTTCTTAACAAAAACTAACACAAGTAATAATATATTATATTAATTGATTATTTATTGAAATGCATAGTCGTGCCTTTATACTAGCTGCCGTTTTATAATAAAAAAATCTGTCAAAGTCAAAAATGGCCGGATTTCGTTAAACGGGAAGTAAGTGAGCGACAGACCTGAAATCGAATCCCCGTTATGGGACCCCACCTTGATGCTGTATACCAAATATCAAGTGGCTGTGATGAGTAGTTGCTGAGAAAACTGTTGCGAAAAATATTTCCCCGCCTGCACGCCGCCCGACATTTACCATTTTATAACCCGGATTTTACACTCCGTGAAATCCGGCCAATTATAGTTAGGATTGCCTGAGTTAAGAAGTTACTAGGAATACTTCGAAAACACCCCTAAGTATTTCTTAAGTCATTCCTAGATGTTTCCGTAAGTCTGTCTAAGAACTTTTCTTATGGCTTTTCTTAGGAAAGCATCGGGAACACCACCCCAGATTAATACTGCAAAGGATCAAAACGGAAAATTCACATAATTTAAAGGGTGATCTAGCCTCGGATCTAGCAAAACGTACAATGGTGAGATTTATTTGTCACTCCCTGCATTTGTAGGGTTTTTTGAAAATTTCTAAACCATGAATCATATTTTAACATGTAAAAGTCCTTCAAATGAGCCATGATTAAATAACAAATTTGAATAAAAAAGAAAGAGCAAAATATAGAACTGCTTTTTCAAGGAAAAGTAGCGAAAACATATCATGAATGTAGGTTTGGTCGCGAATCTCATTTTTTATAATTGATAGGCTGGCACACGATAGGCAAAGTGTTTTTCCGAATCTAGGTGCTTTCGTCGAGGTCCGCTATCGCTTTACCAAGAATGCATTTTCTGAAAATCTAGATGCTTTCTTCGAGGTCCGCTATCGCTTTTCCGAGAAAAAAAACATTTTCTGAAAATCTAGGTGCTTTCGTCGAGGTCCGCCATCGTTTTTCCGAGAAAAACAAATCGGCCTCACGAATTTTCCATTTTATGGCTTGAAACTCTGTTGACGTGTTGATTTTATTAAAAACATAGTGTTTTATTTGGTTATTTCAACTTATTGTTTAATTTGGTTATTGTGTGTGGTCTCAAGCGTAAACATTCAGCATTATTGTCAAAATGGGGTCTTGTTCAAAATCTATGAAGACTACCAAGAAAGTTTTTTTTTTCTTTTTTTTTTAAATGAATTAATTCTACAAAAGACCTAGTGCAAAAGGCAAAAAAAAATTGTTTCAAACCCGTCTTCACTCGATAAATTAAGTTCAGTGTGAAAAGCCGGATTGGAAGGTTATTTTACAAATTTCTCTGGCAAAAGAACGCGTGCAACTATCCCGGGGCCACTGTCCTCTATCAAGCAGGAGTACCAGAGCAAGATATCTGGCCAAGAACCGACAATCGCTCAGTAGAAAGCGTTAGAAAATATAAACGTCCGTCTGTTCTGTTTACTGGAATGCCATCACTTAGCATCCGTTGTTCATTTTCTACTTTCGGGTACAAGCGTCTCTTACGAGTCTTATATTGGTGAAACTGTAGCACTTAGTAGTGTGTTTACGTGGTTGTTGGTTGGTAAACTAAGGCAACGACCATTTAATTTTCGGGAGGGGGGGGGGCTGGGATTTTCACCCGAGCCGAGAATCTTTTTCGACCGCTGCGCGGGCCAGCTTATTTTTTCCCATACACTCAATGCTAGAAAATTTTGTTCATAAAACTTTATTTCTAATGCGCAAAATGAGGGCCACTTTATTTTTTTTCGCCCTATAAGCTGGCCAGACTATTTTTAGGCCAAATATCAGAGCCAGAATATATTTTTTTTAATTCCAGCCCTCCTCCCCCGAAAATCAAATGGTCGGTGCCTAATCAAATGTGTCGAAATTCTTTCATGGGTGATGTACACATTTGTATAGAAATTTAATTCATATATGATATATGGACACCACCTTGAAATAGAAGATCTTTTTTTGTCAGCTGTAAACGTTAATATGATGTTTGGCATATTAAGGATAAGAGGTTACATGTGTGCTCTATAAAGTTATGTTAGAGGAGTTCCTTTAGTTTTTTTTAAATATAGGAGTATTTCCGGGTTGCTTATAAACTTGTGGTTTTGATTCCGATTCTGATGCAAAAATATGTGCAAATAAAACACATAGAACTTCGAGCATGCGTTGTATCAGGCTAGATTATTATTAATATAAATATTCTTGTCGCCGCCAAAAACTAACAAAATGAAGGACAGTAAATAAGAGACCGTTATAAATTGTTACCATCTATTATTTCCTGCTTAAGTTCATGACAGTTCAAGACAGAAAACACAAATCTGTCATGACCTAATATTTCCTGCAGCAATTCACAACAGCGCATAACAGTTAGTGGATATCTTGTCAAGAACTGCCTTTTATTATGGCAATGGTGGACAGTGCATCATAGGCCAAGAAAAATTGTCGACTGCTGTGCAAAATTGTTACGGATCAGGACAGTGATAAACAATACAGGTAAAATTGTTAACTACTGCCCAAAATTGTAACAATTTAGGACAGTGATTAACAATCCAGGTAAAGTCGGTCACGATCTATGAGAAACTGTACCAATGTCGGACAGTGCAGGCCAATGCTGGACAGTGCATTATAGGCGGAAGGTAATCACTGTCACAAACTGTCCGTGATTGTATAGGGTGATAATGGTAATTCACTGTTGTTTGGCAGTAGTTTCACAGTAAATAGCAGTGTAAGGCAGTAAAAAAATGACTGTGTCTGGTATAGACAGTATTTTTTTTGGTTCATAGTGTTTACGCCCGTGCAACGCTATATAGGTTATTTACAGGCGATGAACATGAAAAGGATGATAAAATGAACATGAAATGATGATGATAAATGAAGTATGGGGATGGGGTGGGACACAAAGGAACGGTAAATTTAAAGAACCACAGGAAAAGGGGAGAGATGGGTAGGGGCGGAAAATTTAGCCTATGTGGTGCACTACTGGGCGGTCCACAAAGGGGTCTTTTACGTGCATGAAGCGTGGCACTCTCCACACACGTTGGCCCACTATGGTCGGCGGTCAGGGTTTCCGTATTATAGACCTGACAACCCCCGCGGACGAGGGCTACCCTATTCAGCCACCTAGGGTACACACTTGGTCGCTCTGTGGGCTGAGCACTGACCCGACGTCAGAATCCCAAGACCCTTAGTCGCCTCTTACGACAAGCTAGGCTCTGCTGCGGGCCTATTCGCCACCCGGGCCCCGCACGGGAACCTATAGAAGGTAATCTGACAACATTGACCCAATGGAGACTTTTGTAGAGCTCAGTGTTAGTTAGTTAGTTATTGCTTTACTCCCAAGCAGCGCGATTTCGGCTATATCCGGGAGATGAACATCAAAGTGGTGATACAATGAACATGAAACGATGATGAAGTGGAGGAAATGGGACACAAGGCCAATCGGGTAGGAGAGTTTTGACTGCCACTGGAAAAAGGAATGATGGGTAGGGACGGGAAATTTTGCCTCCTGCATGGGGATCCTACGGGTCCTACTCTTACCGAGACCTGCAGCAGGGTTCTTTAATGTGAGAGGAACGTGACATTTTCCCAACACGGTGCACCACTATGGTTTGCTGTCAGGTTTTCCGCATTATCGCCTGACGACCCCGCATCTCTCGATGTCAGGGCTGCCCCATTCAACCACCTGGGGCACACATCCCAGTCGCTTTGTGGGCAAAGCGGCCTGACCCCGATGTCAGGTTTCTGAGCGCTCTTAAGTGGACTTTTACCGACAAGCTTAGCGCTGCTGCGGGCCTATTCGCCACCCGGAACCCGCACGGGTTTAGAGCTCAGTGAGCTGAAGATGTAAGTAATAACAGCTTTTCTATAACAGCAATAATTTTCAATCTATAGGGCAAAAACATGAAAATCTCTATTTTTCACCTTTAAAGGTCCATAACCCCCATTAACAGGTCATCTGACAACATCGACCCAATGGAGATTTTAGTAGAGCTCAATAAGCGGAAGGTTTAGGCAAGCAACAGCTTTTCTCTAACTGCAATAGTTTTCAATCTATAGTCTAAAACACGGAAATTAACACATTTCACCTTTTAAGGGCCATGATCTCTATAAGGGGTCATCGGACAACTTCGACCCAATGAATACTTTTGTAGAGTCTTTGATTCTGTAGAGCCTTAGATCCTTTTGTTTTTTTCTAACAGTTCCAATTTTCAAGTTATAAGCCATTTAATGTGATTTTACCCCATGTCCTGTTTTTAGTCACAGTGGCCATGTTTGTTGACAAATCATAAAGCCGAACACAATTTTTAAAAATCATGCCCTGATAAATACTCTGAAAAAGTTTTGAAAAAAAATCCCTCCGGTGTTTTCAGAGAAGATGATTTTTGAAAAAGTAACGGGCGGACATCGGACGCATAGCGATGACAATAACTCACTTGACCCTTCGGGTCAGGTCAGTTCTGATAATGAAACCCTCTAATACTCGATTCCGCCTAATCTAAAATAGGTCTATGGAGCTACATTATTGCAGCTAGGTCAGGTGAGCTAAAAATAGTAACAGATATCAAATTCTGGTTTGCAACTAAAGTGATCAGCACATCAAGATCTATACCTGCCCCGAAATTTTCAATAAGATCCAATAACAGATGTAGGAGTTATTTCCCTTTTCTGGATTTTTCCAAAATTTTGCACTTTCTAGCCCTATATCTTGAAAACTATACAAGATATTTTCAAAACTTTATATTACATGTGGATAAGTACAATAACTTTTATCGATATAGTTCAGGTGAGCTATTCAGGCTTCTGGGAGCCTCTTGTTTCCATCCCACGTCCATATTTCCGATCATTCCATGTTCATTTTATCATCGGACTATCTATTTATGTCATCGTCTTTAAATAAGCGTTGCAAGGGTGTTAAAACACCAACTCACTCACTCAGTTAATAAGATTACATGGAAATTAGTTCTCTTCTTTCTCTTTTTCTTTCAGGTATGTGACACGTTTCATGCGCGTACAAAACCCCTTTTTGGACCGTCAAGACGTGCACCACATGGTTAAATTTTAAGCCAACCTCTCCCCTTTTCCATATATTGTTCTTATGTTCCATACCCACTTACATATTTTTCATGATCATTTCTGTTCATTTTTGTCCCGTGCGGGGCCCGGGTGGCGAATAGGCCCGCAGCAGAGCCTAGCTTGTCGTAAGAGGCGACTAAGGGTCTTGGGATTCTGACGTCGGGTCAGTGCTCAGCCCACAGAGCGACCAAGTGTGTACCCTAGGTGGCTGAATAGGGTAGCCCTCGTCCGCGGGGGTTGTCAGGTCTATAATACGGAAACCCTGACCGCCGACCATAGTGGGCCAACGTGTGTGGAGAGTGCCACGCTTCATGCACGTAAAAGACCCCTTTGTGGACCGCCCAGTAGTGCACCACATAGGCTAAATTTTCCGACCCTACCCACCTCTCCCCTTTTTCCTGTGGTTCTTCAAAATTTACCGGTCCTTTGTTTCCCACCCCATCCCCATATTTCATTTATCATCATTATTTCATGTTCATTTTATCATCCTTTTCATGTTCATCGCCTGTAAATAACCTTTATAGCGTTGCACGGGCGTAAAACACCAACTCACTCACTGTTCATTTTTCATCCTCTTCATGTTCATCGCCCATTAGATACATAACCTATGTAGTGTTGTTTGGGCCTATAACACCAACTTTCTCATTGTTTTTTTTTTCTTTGTTGGTTATTTACATTTTATAATAACTAAATTTTACGCTACTTACCTTCAGGCTTGATAAGTTCTAATACGTCATCAGGTAGACCACAGCCACAGCACGGATATTTTCCACAACAATCGGGAATACATTGGTATGAAGGATACACTAGTTGAAAAAATAAGAAGTCATATGATTTTATAATTATATCGAAACTTACTTTTTGTAATAGGGTTTTGTATGCGCTCGGCTTATCGACTGTTGCTGTCTTTGCATTATCATACTATCAGATGCAGTTATCTGACACTCGAATAACCCTATCGGTGCTTATTTACCTCTGAGATCAATTTTTACGCTTTCATTATGATGAAAAGGAAGATGTATTTTATACTTCCTATTTGATAAACATTTTAATCTTCTAAAATAATGACTTTTTGTTGCAAGTCAGGAAGAATTTTAAAGTTGGTCAATTTTATAATATGAATTTGAATTTTATAATGACGATGTGCATAAGACGTTTTTGAAATGAAAGCTGTGTGTCTTGAATTATTAAATTTGATTCGATTCGTATTATATATTAAACAAAATGACGTTTTAGGTCAACTCCTTTTACTCAAACCTTTATAAAATACATGTGTATTACCTTGAGCAAGGGCAAGAAATCCTAACAGTCGTTTCTTTTTTGCAACAGTCATTAGAACTGAGGAGAGGAGACTAGCAAACTGTTTTATTTCATCATCATTTCATGTTCATTTTATCACCCTTTTCATGTTCATCGCCTGTAAATAACCTATATAGCGTTGCACGGGCGTAAAACACCAACTCACTCACACTCACTCACTGTTTTATTTTATTAAGGTTTATATGTTATAATGCTTGTATGTGTAATGTTATCTAACTATGTAGATTTATGTATGTACTACGACCCAAATGGGTTAAAGTTTTCAAATAAAGATTTATAATAAAACATGAACCATTTCTGTCAGTTACTGCCGACGGAGCTGTGTGCAACACTCTGCAAGTATTATCTTATCTTTCTATGTAGACCTAATATTTTCATGGCTAATATTGTCATTCTTCAATAAATCCATTTTCGCCCTCACTTTCACTGTCTGTAACGGGAATATCACTTGCATCCAGGACAGAAGACAGGAAAGTACTCGAAGGACCGGATGCAAGTTCAGAATATCTCTTATATCCCAGAAACCATATTACACTTGCAACATGTGCACAGCACCCTACAGTTCTTGACCCCACTTTGCAAGTGCAGTACCATCCAGTAACATTCTGTCTGTCAAATTCAACCCAAAGTGTGTGAGAGGAAGCATTACTATGTCTGGACTGTATTTTACAGCGAATGAGATTCGGTTTATCTTTAACTATCTGTAGCTTATAAGAATCCCCTTCAAGATGTTCTTTGGTGTAGTTTGGTGCAAGCTTTATTTGATAAATGCCCGATGTAATATCTCTTAGATCATCCAGGGAAAGAACAGGAAAATCTGTGATATCTAAACCCTCTACATTTCTATAGATTGCTTTTTCCCTAAGGAGTTTTTCTTCCTCCACTAGAGTTTTGATTTTGTTTGTTTCTTTAGACTTTTCAATCATTTGTTCTGCTATCTCTGTGCCACTAGGATCTTGACAAGATAGAGGGGGTCGAAAGTCATTACATATTGCACAAACAATTCTAACAAAATCACCTACTGAAGGCACATAATGGTTGTGCAAAACTTTGTCCAGTAGTCTCCAGTGTTTAATCCTGGCATTCACACTTTCAACAACCCAGCGTACCTTCGTAACCAATCGTGACAAGTTTGCCTCTTCTGTGGTATGCTGAGACTGGCCCTTTTTCAAATATGTTGGCATTTCTACATGCATACCATGCTTCTTAAGAAACTCGGAGGCATCTCGAAACCCACGGTCAACAACTGCAACATCATTTTCTTTAATCCAATCCTCGATGTCATCTTGGTTGGTGCTAATCATATGCTTAGTTATTGAAGCATCGTTGTTTTTACCGTCAGCTCTGTAAGGCCCAAGGACGTTAAGTATATAGCCATCAGACCCAGCTATAACCATCATTTTGACTAAAGGCCTGTGCTTGTGCATGCTGTAGCACACTCTCTGAAACTTGAAATTGCAACTTTTCTGTACATAAATATAAGTCCCATCAAGAACCAGTATTGCAGAATTTTCATTTGTTGCAAAAAGACTGCTGGCTAACGGAGTGTTGTGGTTACGAACAAACGTGTCATGGTCAATGTGGTTAAATCCCAGATGATGTGGGACGTAATCATTCATCATAGCTTTCTTTGCTGAATGTATGCATCGTTGTATTTGACTCTTCTTCAATGTGAACAGAGTGGAAAGGATTGTGTTTGGAAGACCAGTTCTAAGTTTGACAAGTAATACTCCCAAGCAGGTTTCAAGTGAACGAACAGCAGAATTTCTTAATGAAGTTAACGATGTTGTTATGGTAACAAATTGTTGCTTATTTATTCCTGTTAGGTTGATATAATCTTCATCAGAGAGAGCATTGACATCGTCAAAATTAAGCCTAGATGACTGTCTCAATACTGCTGAGCGAATATTCTCTAATAGTGTGACGATATCTGTTCTGTTTAAAAAAGATTTGTCATACTTTGATTTGATGTTTTGAAGCGCTTCATCTTTAAATTGTTGGCTTTCTAAATGAAACGAACAACATCTAGCATGCTGCTCAATAAAAATTGCCTTTGCGAGAAATACTTGTGTTCTTGCCAATAGTGGTACAGTGCAGAGCTTAACCCGCTTATTGGCTTTCCTTTTGCAAACAATGCAATATTTATGTGATGAAGATGTAGATTCAATGCCTAAATGAATATTTTTTGGACTCTTAATGTAAGATGTATTGGATGCTTCATAGTTTTCGTCACTGCTATCCTCTGTATCCGATCGAATATTTGTTTCTAAGTTCTCTTTTTTATTGGATTTCTTAAAAGTAGCTCTGCATTGCGAACATATAACGTCAGTGTCTTCTATACATCTTCCTGTAATTCTAGATACATACTTCTTCAATTTCGGATGCTTGATAGGTCTACGATGTTTCAGCTTGGATTTTCCACATACTGCACATGTATATGCTTTGACCATCTGAAAATATGTTATAAAATATTTTGACACTTTGTATTTTAAATCAAGACACGTAGCAGACGCACACGACAGCTGATCCCCTCTTCAATTTACATAAAAATTGACCTTAAACTGGTACATCTAAGATGCATTCACTGACCAAATATCACCCTTCTAACACTTCTAGTTGCTAAAAATGCACCTTTATGCGGGATATATATATCAAGCTTAATGTGACTTTATTTTGGTGCGGATGTTGAGTTCCCATTGATCAAATATTATCCCTAGCCCTCTACCACTTGCAGTTGCTAAAATATGCACCTTAACCAAAACTTTAGCCTTAGTGTTTCATGCGGACAATATAAGTCAAGGTGACTTAATTCTGGTGCGGATGTTGATAAATATCAAAAGTGTGCCAATTGATCAAATATCAACCCTATTACTACTTGAAGTTGCTGAGATTTGAACATTTACCTAAACTTTTATCTTAGTCTTAGATTCCGAAAATGTAAGTCAAAATGACATAATTCCGGAACTGATGTGGTTCCTACCCAAGATGTACCCACTGACTAAATATCATTCCTTTTCCACTTGCCGGTGATGAGATATGGACAAAACCTTTAACCTGAGTCTTTCGTGCATATGAACTTACGGGCGTACAAACGAACGAGCCAAAAGCTATATTCCCTGCCATTGGACTCAGGGATAATAATGTTATGATATTCTAACAATTCGTAAACGGAATAATAAATGCTCAATCGCTTTATGGTCAATCAGTGATCTTTAACTGAAAAAAAAAACAGTCGGATGTATAATCTAACAAAAGTCGTCAAAATCAAAAAAAGTTGACTATAAAAATGTACTTTAGACTGCATGCGTACTGAATATCCAAGAAGCACCAGCATACAAAGTATACAAGTTGACATGATTTATAGATTACTTCAAACATAACCAAAATTACTCAAGCAGCAAATATAGGTCGCAGTAACCTTCTTTTGATAGGACTCAAAATTAGAACTAATGTATCAGTATTTAAAGTCTGTCGATTTTTATGATTATAGTTTCCATGAAAATATTTTAATTTGTTAGCAGCCGGCGCGTGATTGCCAATGTTTGAGGTTCTTTTTTTAAGAGCCAAGGAATTCAAAATCTTTATATTACTAGCTAGATGTATAAACTTACTTTGCATAGTAATATTTGTTGTCTTTTATTTTTTCAACATGCTAAATCTTTTAACAACCTGAAATAAAACGTGTTTGTAGTTAAATTTTTCCTTAGAGCGATTTAAATAAAGGGCAAAACTTTATAACATATAAAATATAATAAAAAGTGATTTAATGAGTCAGCAGACTCAGATTTTTTTTTTATTTTGCAAAACCCAAGGAGCAAACTAGACCAATTTACATGGGTCAGAACTTAAACTTGAGTTGAAGATAATTTTTTTTAAATCGCCATTTAAAGCTTTGTTCAACTCAATAGACAGCTGGTAGACAGGATTGAGTGTTCACATGTACTAGAAATGTTTAAACCATTGATGTTGGAGCATGTAAAACAAATGTAAATCAAATTATTCTGCGAGACCGTTTCATATTGGACTCTGTCACGACTGAAAAAAAACACAAAAAAAACAAAAACTCAAGTTAGTTATCTCCCCTCAATAATATCTGAGAGCAATAACAATTCTTAATGCACATCTACAGATAATTTACTTCCATCATGTAAAGTTTCATCAAAGTCCGATGAGCGGTTTATGAGTATTGCGCTTCATGACAAGGTCTCTCATTAAATACAATATTTAAGAAGTCTAAATACATCTGATATGCAATTTTCATGTAAATCCGTAAAGCGGTTTAGGGGGGAAGCTGTTACCAGGTATGTGGACAAACGGACAGATAGACAAACAGGATGATTCCTATATATCCCCTAAACTTTGTTTTGCGGGGAGGGGGTATAAAAAGACTGTATTTAACAATCATTTTAACCATAGAAAGACGCAACTAGTTTTACATGTATTTCATACTTTGTCGATTTTAAGATAAAAAATCGCTGCATGATGCTGATATATAAAAGGTTTTGTCGCTTAAAATACCACATCTCTAGACATATTACACGTTTATGGACAAAAACAAAATCAAACCAAAACGGCAAAAAAAACTCAATACGAAGAACGAGCATGACAGGGCTCCCGTTACGTTTTCGAATGTATTACCTTTCATTTCTTTAGTTCATAACGTACGTACAACGTTTCATACTAATACGACTATTATATTCATAGTATGAATAATCATAAAACTAGGTTGAATATATATTCTTAGTTTGTTTTCAATTTTTGACCGAATAAATAAACAAAAAAAACTAAAAAAAAAAAAAACCCTTAAAAAAAAAAAAATTTCAACCCGACTCGAACTTAGACTGACAGATGTTTATGAGAGATTGAACGCCCTAACCGTCTGAGCTATTTCGTCATATGAATTAATCGAGATATTTTATTATATCTTTTTGTGTTAGACCATGTTTTTCGTCTGCTGTTTTTTTTCTTTGATTTTCGTCTGATTTATCTACTTTTTGTACGGTTATAATAAACAAGAGGCTCCCAGGAGCCTAAATCGCTCACCTGGTCTTGATGTCAACCCTATATTTTGTGGAGCTAAATGAGCTGAACATTTAAGCAAGCAACAGCTTTTCTCTATCTGCTATAGTTTTTATTCTTAAGGCCAAAAACATGAAAAAGGTTATTTTAGGAACCGTAACCCCTATTAAGGGTCATCTGACAACTTCGATACTATTGAGACTTTTGTAGAGCCAAATGAGCTGAACATTTAAGCAAGCAACAGCTTTTCTCTATCTGCTATAGTTTTCATTCTATAGGCCAAAAACATGAAAAAGGTTATTTTAGGGGCTGTAACCCCTATTAAGGGTCATCTGACAACTTTGATCCTATTGATACTTTTGTAGAGCTAAATGAACTGAATATTTAAGCAAGCAACAGCTTTTTTCTATCTGCTTTTAAAAGTTTTCTTTCTATAGGCCAACAACATGAAAAACAGCATTTTAGGGGCCATAACCCCTATAAGGAGTCATCTGACAACTTCGACCCTATGGAGACTTTTGTACAGCTAAAATAGCTGAACATTTAAGCAAGCAACAGCTTCTCTCTATCTGCAATAGTTTTCTTTCTATAGACCAAATACATGAAAAAACATTATTTCAAGGGCCGCAACCCCTATAAGGGTTCATCTGACAACTTCGACCCTATGGAGACTTTTGTAGAGCTAAATGAGCTGAACATTTAAGCAAGCAACAGCTTTTCTCTATCTGCTATAGTTTTCATACTATAGGACAAAAACATGAAAAAAAACATCATTTTAGGGGCCGTAACCCCTATAAGGGGTCATCTGACAACTTCGACCCTATGGAGACTTTTGTACAGCTAAAATAGCTGAACATTTAAGCAAGCAACAGCTTCTCTCTATCTGCAATAGTTTTCATTCTATAGACCAAAAACATGAAAAAACATTATTTCAGGGACCGTAACCCCTATAAGGGTTCATCTGACAACTTCGACCCTATGGAGACTTTTGTAGAGCTAAATGAGCCGAACATTTAAGCAAGCAACAGCTTTTCTCTATCTGCTATAGTTTTTCATACTATAGGGCAAAAACATGAAAAAAACATCATTTTAGGGGCCGTAACCCCTATAAGGGGTCATCTGACAACTTCGACCCTTGGAGATTTTTGTAGAGCTAAATGAGCTGAACATTTAAGCAAGCAACAGCTTTTCTCTATCTGCAATAGTTTTCATACTAAAGGGCAAAAACATGAAAAAACGGTATTTTTCACCTTTAAGGGGCTGTAACTCCTATAAGGGGTCATCTGACAACTTGGACCAAATGGAGACTTTTGTAGAACTTTTGATCCTGAAGCAGTAGGGTGGCATCAGATTTCATCTATCCCTTATACTTTTTGAATTACAAGCCAAAAACAGTAGTCTGACCCCCCTGGTCTATTTTTAGCCACGGCGGCCATGTTTTTTGACGAATCAGAAACATTACTATAGTGCAGGACACCCTAATGATCAATCATACCAAGTTTCATTGAATTCTGTTCAGTAGTTTCAGAGAAGATTTCATTTGTGTTTGCAATCTTCATCCTTTTGCAAGAGCGCTTCTGTTGTGTCTTAAATCGTCAAATGTAATGCCTAGGACCATGATCTAGTTTTTATATGTGTAATGAAAAAAAATATCTGGCAACTACTGTTTTTTTCTATAATCGTGGATAAAGCGGCGGATTTTATATATTTTGAATGGGGTAGGCTGAGCGAAATGAGATCCTAGTTTAATCATGCGAGATTTATTATAGTAGCCAAATTAAGAAAAAAAACTCCATACGGTCGAAGTCGTCAGATGACAGCCCCTAAAATAATGTTTTTTCATGTTTTTGGCCTATGAAATGAAAACTATAGCAGGTAGAGAGAAGCTGTTGCTTGCTTAAATGTTCAGCTCATTTACACAATTAAGAATTAATTTTTGCGACCCCCCCCCCCCTTTTTCCCCTATTACGTAATTAGGGGCCAAATGGGGCCAAAATCAAAACTTTTTTATTTGTGGTCCGATTTAAAAAAAATTTTTTTGCAAGTTTATTCTTGTCAGGTAGTGAATCCAAATTTGAGAATTAATTTTTGTGACCATCCCCTTTTTCACTTGTTTTGTAATTAGGGACCAAAAGGGGCCGTAATCAAAACTTTTTTATTTCTGGTTTGTTTTTGAATTTTTTTTTTGCAAGTTTATTTTTGTCAAGTAGTGAATCCAAATTTGAGAAATTATTTTTGCAACCCCACCTTTTTTTCACCTGTTACATAATAAGGGGCCAAAAGGGGCCGAAATTGATTTTTTTAAATTCTTGTCCGATTTTGACAATTTTTTTGCAAGAGTAGAATACAAAATTGAAAAATTTATATTTTTACCCCCTGGGTCGAAAGTCCACCAGAGCAGCATGTGTCAAAAACCTTTGTCAGTCCACCATGGGCTGCATGTGTCCAGAGCAATAGACTATCCATATTGGGCCTAAAATGTACAGGGTTCAACATGTTGCGGTCGTATCATGCTGCGCTCGGCGAAGCTTTTTATTTCAAAATCAGACCATAAAGCGCATGTTGTTCAGAACATAAAATAGGAAGAACAGCATGGGGAAGAGGATACTGGAACCAATAACATTTTATTGGAAGACAGAATTTATGTAGAATATATAATTCATATAATTGAAGAGTGGAAACACCAAAGAGAAGCGGTGGGCATTTAAGAATAGTAGGAAAGCTAAAAAAAAATAAAAAGTGAATCAATAGAATACTCCTAAGGAAAGTCAACAGAGTATAAGTTAAGTAAGCTATATTCAGAGCTAGTAGCAGAAGAAGAGAAAATGGAGAATAATAAAGGTAAGATTCAAGAGATTAAGATCAAAATTAAAGAACTTAAAGATAACAAGAATAAGATATACTAATAAGATTTAAAGCGGACTTTATGAGGAAGATATTGACAACATTGATGATTTTTTAAAGAAGCAAGAGGCGAAAAGGGAGATTAATATATTTCAAGATAAAGAAGATAAGATATGTGATGAAACAGAGGGGATAATGGAAATTGTTCAGGATTTTAACACTGAACACACTGAACTGTATAAGTCTGCAAACAAAGAGAAAGAGAAATAGATAAGTGTTTAGGTAAGATGAATGTAAGAGCTCTTACTGAAAAAGAGAGAAGCCAACTAGTTACCTTTATAAGTTAGGAGTTTTGTTTCCAACTAGTTTAAGAATCTCAAAGCAATAAAACTCCAGGAGTTGGTGGTCTAGGGAAAGAGTTTTATGTCAAGTTTTGGGATGTAGTGAGTTATGAGCTAGTAGAATTCCTTAATAATATCTTCTTACAAGGTGAGTTGAGAGAGAGTATGAAGACTGTCGTTATCTCGATTAACCACAAAGAAAAAGGTGAGAACAGTGACCTCAAACACAGGAGACCTATCAGTCTACTGTGTTTCAATTATAAGCTGTTGACTAAATTCTTATCCAAGAATTTATCTAAGTTATTGAATAAACAAGTGTATGAAAGCCAAACAAAAATTGTACCAATAAAAAGCAATATTTGATAATCTATATACTGTCATGGATATTGTAGATTATCTTAAAGTAATCAAGAAGGACACTTGTATATATTTGACTAAGAGAAAGTTTTTGACAGGGTTGAACATATGTATTTAATATAGGTATTTAAAAAGATGAAAATACCAACTAATTTTATACACTAGATACAAATTATTTACAAAACTGTAAGGACAGTGCAATAAAATGGTGTTTTTACTGAAATAAGTATTGAAAGGTCAATTAGACAAGGATGCCCGCTATCTATGTTGCTATATGCCTTGGTCAGTAGGAATAATAGGGCAATAACTGGAGTGAGTATTTTGAATAGACATGCATCTGTTAAGCTTTCCAACATGCTGATGACTGTACTAGTATAACAAAAACGTTATTAGAATACGGTATTTTCATTCAAGAATTTAGAAACTTTGGTCATGTATCTAGCTCAAGAATTAATGTTAAAAAATATATACTTTATCTATCAATAGCAGTTTACAGATTAATCTTAATCAATCTGAAATAGATGGTGTGAGAAGAGAAAATGTAAAAGTATTGGGTATTTATTTTGGACATGATAAGTACAACAAAAACTGGAATCCAATAATAGGTATGGTTGCTAGAATTGTTGATAAATGACAAAAAAAAATACTCTTAAGCTTAAAGTTTTAGTACTGAATACATATTTATTAAGTAAGTTATTATTTGTAGAGAGTAATACCTCCTATGAAGGAAACATTGATGATTTTAAACAGATATATATATATATGTTTTTCTGGGGCAGCAAATTTGAATATCTGATTAGGAAAACTCTAGCAGCGAGTATAGTTGATGTGGGCTAAGAGTTCCCTACTTAGAGTTTAATGTAACGCGATGTATATGAAGAGAGTAAGTTGGTTGTTAAAGGGCAAAAATCCTATATGGAATAGCCTCGAACCCAGTCTATATGGACCAAGATCCCCAATTGGAGCCCCAATGAGGGAGAAAAATAGTTCATAAAATCATGTTATTTCTTCTGCATATTTGATACTAGTACACACTCAATGACCAAATGACAAAAGGAAAACTGTTGGAATGCTGAATTACTTTGGAAGCTAAAACTTTAAATGGATTATGCACACGTGAAAAGTGAAGCCTTAAATTTTGACTTTATTTCAAGATCCAGATTTGGGGATTATTTCCTGCCCAGATCACCAATACTTCCTAGTTTTTCAGGGTTTGCTAAATTACGGAAAATCTAATCACACAACCCCACCCGATATTGAAACTGTAAAGAGAAAAGGTTTCTGAGCTTTGAAATAAGCTATGACACGTGTACAGAATATTTATAGAAATTTTACAAGCAATAATGTTAGTGTTATCGGCAATGGAAAATCAATTAGGCCAGTTGAGGCATATATAAATATATAGCCTGGTTTCAATGAAAGAAATCTTGGTTCGCTAGGGGCGCTGTTTTGGAAAATAAATTCTATAAATAGATTAGATAAGAATACCGGATATAGATCAGGAAATAGGACGTCGACACGTGTGCTGGCATGGCCAGTCAACAACCTACTTTAGTCGTCCCAGAAATAATCAACTGTGTCGCCTGCAGATGCTCGCCTGTGTCTAAAAACTTAAAATTTACTATACTTAGTAAACTTGGAAAGAGGGGCTGTGCATATACAGACTCATGTCAATTGTTCAACTGTGAATTAGACACGCCACACAATTATGGTTCATATGTTTGTAGAAGTTGCAAAAGGTAAACAAAATCGGATATATGTAATGCACTTTAGCAAGGAGACCAATCTTATTCCCCAGTTAAAAGCTAATAGAATGTGGACACAACCTATATTATAAACGACAATTATAAAAATATCATTATCTGCAATGGAAAACAGCTAGCAACAGCTAGCTATACAATAGTGTAGCTCCTGTATCAAGCCGGGTCATAAGAATGCCACAGGAGCTTTGTCATATAACCCCGGGCATATAACACTATAGTACATGTCAATGCTTATAACTATCTATTACAATTTACTGCCCCTCTGTACCATAATTGTTAAAATCAATTTCAGGGACCAATCCAGAAATTTTTATTAATGAGTTTTTACATGCAGTCAAGCAGAGTGAATTGACAATACTTCTGCTAAGGGAGTAAGACACAGCTCGGTTTTGTTTACAAGTAAGTTTCGGAGAGTGACTTCCTAGAAAGTAAAATACAATGGTCGAATTTAAGTAGCTATAAATTAAGAATGCCTTATAATTAAGTAACGAAAGTGTGCTCAACTGATAGGAAATCTTTCAGTAATAATATTTTGACAAAATATAAAAATATTCGAAAAAACGGAAGTTTAGCGTCCCTTTTCCGGCATGGTGTCATTTTTATTTTACCGATCTTTTGAACGTTTTTTATTAATGCTTGTTTTTAAGGTAAAAATGCGACGTCATTTCTTGAAAAATAAGCCGGACGATGCATAGGTTTTTCATACGACCGCAAAATTTTGCGATCGTATAATGATATGGCGATGTCGTTGTCGTCGTCGTTGTCGTCTGGGAACATTTGGTTTCGCGCGATAACTTGAGTAAATGTTTACCAATTGTTTTAAAATTTTGTTATGATGTTTGTAACCACTAAAGGAAGGTTGGTTTTGTATTTGGGGTTTGTAGCCCCTACCGTTTTAGAAAAAAAGGGCCAAAAGGGGCTAAAACGGGTGTATTGACAAAACTGTTGTAAAATGTTTGTTATTCATTCGATTTTGAAAATTCTTTTTTAATGAATTCCTCATTAAATTCTGTCAACTAAATGTGTCAATGATTTTGATACATGTACTTATTGCACCGTTACATTGCTACAAGGGGTCAAAAGGGGGCCACACCCCAAAAATCGACTTTTTTATTTGTGGTCCGATTTTCAATTTTTTTTCATTGGAATCCTTGTGATAATCCCTGCCTGCGTTTTTCAATCAGATTTGCAATATCTCTTACCGTTTTTGAGAAAATAGGGGTCGAAGGGGCAAAAAACGTCATTATTTAAAAGTTTGATACAGCAAATAGTTTTACACAAAAAAAAAATAGTTCTAGAGGGCCAGACAATTGTTTTGATATTTCAATAGAATGATTATATCCAGAAAAAAAGGTTGGTATTGTATAAAGGGTTTTTGGCCCCTACAATTTTAGAAATAAGGGTCAAAAGGGGTTAAAACCGGTGTATTGACAAAACTGTTGTTGAATGTTTATTATTCATTTAATTTTGAAAAAAAAAAATTGTTAAATTGCTCATTAAATTTTGTTTACTAGATGTGTCAATGGATTTGGTATATATTTCACTGTTCAATTGCTACAGGGGGCAAAGACGGGCCACGCCCATCAACTCAACTTTTTTATTTTTGGTCCGATTTTCAAAATCTTTTTTTCATTGGAATCCTTGTGCAAATCCCTGCCTGCATTTTTTTTCAGTCAGATTTGCAATATCTCTTACGGTTTTAGAGAAAGTAGGGGTCAGAGGACCAAACATATCACAAGACTTTTTTCAATTTGATGTTGATGTAGATATATATGAATGTGTCAAATATGCATTTTAGTGAGTGAGTGAGTTGGTGTTTTACGCCCGTGCAACGCTATATAGGTTATTTACAGGCGATGAACATGAAAAGGGTGATAAAATGAACATGAAATGATGATGATAAATAAAATATGGGGATGGGACACAAAGGACCGGTAAATTTAGAAGAACCACAGGAAAAGGGGAGAGGTGGGTAGGGGCGGAAAGTTTAGCCTATGTGGTGCACTACTTGGCGGTCCACAAAGGGGTCTTTTACGTGCATGAAGCGTGGCATTCTTCACACACGTTGGCCCACTATGGTCGGCGGTCCGGGTTTCCGTTTTTTAGACCTGACAACACTAGGCGGACGAGGGCCACCCTATTCAGCCACCTAGGGTACACACTTGGTCGCTCTGTGGGCTGAGCACTGACCCGATGTCAGAATCCCAAGACCCTTAGTCGCCTCTTACGACAAGCTAGGCTCTGCTTCGGGCCTATTCGCCACCCGGGCCCCGCACGGGACAATATGCATTTTAAAGTCCACCACAGGATGCATGTGTCAAAAAGCTTTGTAAGTCCACCATGGGCTACATGTGACCAAAACAATTGACAATCCATATTTGGCTTCCAATGTACAGGGTTTAATTTGTTGCTGTCGTATCATGCTGCGCTTGGCGTAGTTTTTTATTTACTTTTAATAGCCAGGTTTATGTACTATCAGAGCATGTACAGCACTATAGAGGATTTAGTGCAGGTTTGAGTCGAATCTCTGCTTGAATTATCGTAAAAATGTGTAAATTTTAGTGTTTTTTTCATGTATAATTTGTTTTCGGAGTTATCGGTTTGTAATGAAAAGAATCTTATTTTTGCAAGTAACAACTGCAAGATAATATATGGAATGTAAGGAATTCAACGATGTATGATAAGACTTAGTGTTTATAAGGTTAAATATAGTTTTAGAATAGTTATTGGTAGAAGCATATGTGCTGCAAAGCTATGAACGTTTCTGACGTTTTACCTAGAAGTGTGTTTTACTACCTACGCAAAGGATAAATTGAATGCAAATTAACCTTATAATAAGTCTGCTTGAAAATCAGGGGATATATATTGGACAGGATTAATATTGATAGGGGTGTCCATCATCTTGTTACACCTTAGAGTACCCATCTATTAACCGCAACTCCTCCTTTGATAGATTTTCATTAAACTTTCACCGTGACAATCTCATTATCTGTGTTACATAATGTGGATGTACACCCTCTTTTTTAAATTTATCAAATTTTGGGGGGTTCCTATTATAAAACATGAACTTAGCCGTTTGACCACAAAGGGGTTACATACACATGTCTTATCCGCAACTTCTTCTAAAGTCCTCAATGGATTTTCATGAAACCTTCACACAATCACTGTTACAACCCGTCCGATTTAACTATGGACTTTCGATTGTAGCGTGCAAACACAACAATGAAAATTTACGTCGTTTTGAACAAGCCAATCATTAACAAAAACCACAAATCTTCACATTGGGAAAACCCAGTGTTTAAAATAGTAAACATTATCGTAGAAAGTTAATTGAGTTGATTGGCTGATTACTAAGATACTTTTTAAAATCACGTGGTTTTCCAGAAAGACGTGAATGGGTGGTGCAAACATTAAATCTGATGGGATATTGATGAATGGTCTGACTAACGTTGCACGCAGCTTCCATCTGATTGGGTTTTCCTACTGTGTGATGATTAACGATTGGCTTGTTCATGACGACGTAAATTTTCATTGTTGTGTCAATGGAAAGTCCATAGTTAAATCGGACGGGTTTGTAACGTCGCTGCAGACCTATATCTAGATATAGTCACGATGTTAAACTCCCCAGTCAATCATGATGTACATGTGCACCTCCTATTTTCATATTAACTGTGATTTTTATACCCCCGCTTCGAAGAAGAGGGGGGTATACTGTTTTACCCTTGTCCGTCCGTCCGTTCGTCCGTTCGTCCGTCCGTAACATAATTTCCGTCACAGTTTTCTCAGCAACTACATGATGCAGAGGTCTGATATTTTGTGTATAGCTTTCTCCTATATTACCATATGGTGTATACCGATTTCATGCTCCTAGGTCAAGTACTTCCTGTTTACCAAATACTTTGATTTTTGCACATAGTGAACATGAATGCAAACTTTTCGTCAAAGTTTTCTCAGCAACTACAAGAGATAAAGGTCTGATATTTTGCATATAGCTTTATCCTATAGTCCCATATGGTGTATACCGATTTTATGTTCCTAGGTCAACTACTTTCTGTTTACCGAATACTTACGTTTTTACACATAGTGTACATACATTCAAAATTTCCGTCACAGTTTTCTAAGCAATTGCATGACCTAGAGGTCTGATATTTTGCTTAAAGCTTTCTCCTATAGTACCATATGGTGTATACCGATTTTATGTTCCTAGGTCAACTACTTCCTGTTTACCGAATACTTTGATTTTTGCACATAGTGAACATAAATGCAAAATTTTTCGTCAAAGTTTTCTCAGCAACTACAAGAGATAAAGGTCTGATATTTTGCATAAAGCTTTATCCTATAGTCCCATATGGTGTATACCGATTTTATGTTCCTAGGTCAACTACTTCCTGTTTATTGAGTATTTAAACTTGTGTGCGTGGCATAGTTTGGGGAGCGGGGGTATCACTAGTGAGCATTAGCTCACAGATTTACTTGTTTTTTTTGGGGGGGCGTATTTTGTGAGCTGCTCCTCGCAGTCTTTTCTCGTCTTCTATCTATAAGGCCCAAAACCATGTGTGTCAGTCATGGATATGATGGACTACAGGATTAGGTATTTACAGGATTGAATCCTTAATTTTGAAATATTTTATTAAGATTGTGTTACAAGAGTTGCAAAAATTTACAGGACCCAACACATTTTTACAGGGTTAGGGCTGTATGTTCTGTGCTAAATTCCATGACTCGTGTGTATCCTATTACATTTTTGTTTAAGCACTGTTCAACTTTAATTACACTCTGCATTTACTCGAATTAAAAAATTGTAAAAAAAGCCAATCTTCCTTCCTATTACTTTCAGACATGTAATAGGAAATATATTTTTTTGGCTAATAGCTTTTGCTTGATATACATGTTTATAAACATCATGTAAAATTGTTCATTGTTCTTCCTGATCTGCACTAGCTGCCAATTTAGTCATTTATTATATTCTTCACAATGTCTGTGTTGAGTCTTATTTTTTTTGTATTTTCTCTATATAGACAATGGCTATAATGTAAAATTGCCACAACAATTATTTGTAACAATGTAGATCTGTCACTTGTTATCATAATCATACTTGTTTATTGTAAATTCCCCCTGTGGGACCAAATTGCCTTATAAAAGAATTGAATTGAATTGTTTAAGGCAAAACAAATGTTTATGCTTCTTTCTGCATGCTTTTACGATGCATATATTTCTACATGTATAAAAAGTAATAAACACATGCTTATGGTTGATAAGTTTTATTTTAATATGAATAAGGTTCTTAAATGAATATTTTTTGAATATTGTCCCAATTAAAATTTAATATAGCACAAGTTTATTTATTATACAGGAAAAACATTCCACAATATTCATGCAGTAACCCTTTTATTGTAGTAGCAGACACCAACACCTTGTTTTTATTAATTCAAAGTGGGTTTTATCATTGGTGACAATTTATTAATTCTACTTTTTATTTGTAAATATTGTTCACTTTATTCTATTTTGAAAATAAAACCATACACTATTGTTCAATGTATTGGCAACGTTTGGCTATTTCTTTAAAATTTGAAATTTTGTTCTGTTTGGTCATTGTTGTAATATTTTTGGCCTCTTTTTTTTTGTTTTATCAAATCTAATTTTCTACCGGCTTTCCAAGTTTTCTACTCCTAACATGTCTGATGAAGGTTAATCCAGAAAAGTGCTTCACATGCAGTGAAATTTTGCTGCTGTACATTTATCAAAATCATTTCCATATGTGGATCGTGTACTTCTGGGTGGATCGTGTCTTTCTGGCACATGTTCCATATTCTTTAGCTTTAAATGTTAAATTTTAAACACTTTGCTTTTTATCATGTATATATATATGATCAAGGACTAGGAGCGACCATTTGATTTTTATGGGGGGAGGGTGCTAGTGATATTTTTTCATCCTGCTTTTTCATGTTTTTTATTGAAAAAAAATTAGCCTTGATTTTTTTTGAGTGTGTGCTAGAGCACGCAAGTTTGTTTTAATTTTAAGGCCTCTGTTATCAATGTTTCAGCCAAAAATATATATCATCCATGATCATGACTTCTTTTATTCCAGTAAAGCACGGTCTTGGATAATTTCTGTCATCCTGCCTTAAAAAAATTACAAATTTCAACAAGCCAACAATCAAATAGTTGCTCCCATTTATTCTGAAACATGTAAAGATGAATTAGGGTGTCATTTCCTAAAGTGACATGCACATAGCCCAATTAATTTGCATGTGTACCCTAGGTGGCTGAATAGGGTGGCCCTCGTCCGCGGGGTTTGTCAGGTCTATAATACGGAAACCCTGACCGCCGACTATAGTGGGCCAACGCGTGTGAAGAATGCCACGCTTCATGCACGTAAAACACCCCTTTGTGTACCGCCAAATAGTGCACCACATTGGCTAAATTTTCCGCCCCTACCCACTTCTCCCCTTTTCCTGTGGTTCTTCAAAATTTACCGTTCATGTGTTTTCCACCCCATCCCATATTTCATTTATCATCATCATTCATGTTCATTGAATCATCCTTTTCATGTTCATCGCCTGTAAATAACCTATATAGCGTTGCACGGGCGTAAAACACCAACTCACTCATTCGATGCATGGGATAACGAGCAGATTCATTAGCGCTCGCTTTATGAAACTGCACCAAGATTGTATAAATAATTTGAGATAAACAGGCCAGGTTTAGACTATGGTAATTAAGTACACACAAATGTTTAGGACAGGTTATTTCAGAGACTGGTGTTTGGGCGTGGAGATCTATATAAACCATAGCATTTTACCTTCATCTAACTTTTCACCTAAGTATAAACTGTTAAAACCTAACATGTCCATGTGCTTAACTTGATCTTTCATAAGGGCAACTAGAGGGGGAATTATCAAGACTATTGCCCTTATATTTCTGTGGGTTTTATTTATCTCGGGCAGTGCTGCATATACAATACTCTTGCCATAACCCGTTGGTAATATACCAAAAACATCTTTGTCTCTATAATTTTCCTTAAACATTCTTTTTGAAGAGGTTTAAATAGTTTACCAAAATAGCTGTCGTTTATCATTATGGCTGCCATATTTGTAGGGGTTTTCTATCATTTGTTACTTTATTTAGATATTTCCGATTTAAAATCGACAATCTCCGTAATCCATTTTACATCATTTCCTGCAAAAAAATGACCAATCAAAATCTTTCCCAAATCCAGAAAGAACAGAAATTTGGTTGAATGAATCCAGACCATTATGGCGCAGCCATTATAAGCGTCTGGATGATCGAGACTATATATGGAAATGCTTTTTCATTAACTTTCTGGGTTACACGTTTAAAGAAATATACCCTGAATGTGCACAGAACCATTATGTTCATTTTGTAGGTGAAATAACAAGGGTTTATTAGATCATTAAGGATATCTATGTAAAAGTAAAGAGTAGATTAAAGTTATAATCTACAGAAAGAATTATTTATTATGAATTGCTTAAGTTAGATGAACTGTAATGTCTCATTCAGAAGTAGATTATCAAGAAATATTGATGAAAATAGCAAGTATTAACTGTTAGTGTATCACGGATTATATGTGGAAAATAGCACATAATTCTATGTGTACTAAAGATAAATTGATCAAAAGGGGAATTGATAATATTGACCCTAGATGTTTATTCTGTAAAGCTGCAAATAAGACATCTATTTACTTCTGCATTGTACAAGGTTCATTTACTCCAGAGATATTATAGCCTTAGATATACTAGTAGTTGAAAACACAGCATTGAATACTTTTGATTTTAACTACACCGATGGTCTGTCCTTCAATAATACTGAACTTTACCCATATCTGTATGCTAATTTTAAAGCTGTTAAGTCATACCGAATGATAGAGGGAAAACAGGCAGACTTCAACAGGAAAATTTATGATATGTATCGGTTTAGTTTAAGAGAATACAGAAAAAAATACTTTAATTTCATGTAATAATAAATCCCAATATATTCTCTGTTTTCTCAGTATAGTGCTGTAGTAGTCATACCGAGGTATCTGATATTACAGCACTGTAGTGATGAAATAAACCCCCCGCATACCTGACTCACGTGTAACAGCATATTGAGTGAAGTGTGAAGTGTCTTTAGACTTTGGTATTAAATTTCCTATGCTATGTTTTTGAACTTTTGTTTCGTTTTCAAAAATATTGGTAATAAACAACAGTGAGTTAAAAAGTGAATATATACATGTTTGTGTTGCCCTCCTGTCCAGTTCTAATAATAAAACCCTCTTATGCTTACTCCGCCTAATCTAAAAGATGTTTAAGGAGCTACATTATTGCAGCTACTTACACGTGTGCTTGGAAAGCCGGCAAATGGTCTTTCACTCATAAAAGAATTTTCCATTCTGTTGATCTGTTCCGCTGTGCTCCACTCGCAAAAAGACTGAAAAATTCTGTGAATTCTGATCAGCCAGTCTTTTCCAAGAACTTATGTAAAAACCTACAAGTCTTTTTTTTTCGGGTAGGAAAATGATATTATGAAATCCTTGTTTTTGAAAAATATTTCAAAATATCTGAGTGCTCAAGGATGAAAAAAAACATACATCACATCCTTCAATGTTAAATAGAACCAGAATATGATCATTAGTGTTGCACTTAAAGACATAGAACCTATCAATATTGCAAAGTTTTACATTGAATAAAAAGTACACATATTAAAAATATACCATCTAAAACTCACCTTTACCAACATAAAAAACTCAATGTTTTGCAGTTTTCTATAAAATAGAGAAAACGAAATCGGTAAATTAAGAAAAACGACTGGTGTCGGCAAAAATCGATTCAGTTTTCTTTTTTTTACCAGTTTCGCTCGATTTCATTTCCTTTCTTTATATATTTCGTTTGCTTATTTTACTGTTTACGTTTCCTTCTTTTATTCCGCTTCGTTTCGTTTGGTTACTTTTTGTTTCTCAGTTTACCGGTACCTGCAAGTGTTTACATTCTATAATTTTTGACACTGCGTTTTTTTTCTCCAGTTCTGCAAAAAGAATACTTTCAGGTAGATTTTTTTGAAAATTTAACGGTTTCTTCAAAGGTTTTACAATGTATTTTTCCAATAGTGTGAATTTCATTATTTTTTTTTTAATTGCCAAAATGATAGGTTTTATGTCTTTAACTGATATGTCTCGTTGGTAAAACATTGATGGAATATATGCTTTTTTGGAGAATTTTTAATTCATAAAATAATAATATTGTGAGAAAAAAGGATTTTGTTATCGCTACGGAATAACCGGAACTCTAAAATCGGGACAAACATGTTGAAATTTTTAAAAAAAAAATGGTTAGTGCGACAAATTACATACTTTGACATATGACGACAATTCATGTGTTTTTGTGTTGTCAAAATTTTAAGGAAATCGTAGAATGATGGGGTTTTTTTTGTCACAAGGAAATCTAAAAATTGGTTGGCTAATAAATGGAGGCGGTTAGAATTAAACAAATCGAACAAACGTCACTTGATAACACCCCCCCTTTTTTTCCTTAAACGTTATTTTACATTTGCTTATTATCATTCCATTTTCAAAACATGCGTTATATTAAATAAAAAGTAATATTTTAACATCTTTCCAAGTTTAAGCATTTTTTTTATTGCAAAGTTCAAGAAAAGAATTTTCTCAAGTCGTTTGGAACATTGCTATTTTTAGCCGTGTATGAAATACTCTCAATGTTTATTTATTTTATGAACGAAAATTCTATATTAAGAAAGGGGGATTTACAAATAACTTATGAAATTAGCATTACTTTGAACACATATCTTATCAATGTAGCTATAGCGACGAATTTAGGACTTTGAGATCAGAAAGATTGGAGTCTTATCAGTTGGATATTTTTTTTTCAGATTTTTTAAGCATAATGTTATTTTTTGTCACAAAGGAAATCAAACCCCATAATATTGCTTAACAAAAGAATTGTGCTCTTTTCCCGTTACATATTTTATAAACCAATGCAAATTCTGCGTTGTTTTATTTCATTTACCTATTTCATAGCCTATTTTATTTTAAAAGTGACTTTAATATACTTTTTGATGCCCATTGTTACTATGTAAACAGTCCCGCATCGAATTCTATCTTATTTACTGAAGAGCGTATATTCTGACCACCTTTCTGCCTGCTTTACGCATTGATACATATAGAATATTACGTACTTTCCTTTTTGATACTATCTATATCTAGGCGAGTATTCGACGAGCATCGGTAATTAAAAAAAATACAAGTTTTTAAGTGGAACTGTTTAATGGCGCAGTCGACAATTTACCCACTAAACGCACTAACGTTCCAATAAGGTACCCATAACGTTCATTCATGGTTTCTAGAACGTTCCGAAATAACATTGCAGGAACGTTAAAGTGTAGACTCCATTTTCGGTTCTTATAACGTTCCGTCGGAACTATATTGGATCGTTCCGTGAACGTTTTCTGGTGGTTTTGTTCTACCTCTTGAGGTTCATGTATAGTTTTAAGAACGTTTTATTTACGTTCTGTTAATGTTTTACCAGCACCCTCTCACAACTGGTGGGATGATTCTAGTTATATGTGATTAATGAAATTGTTTTTTTTTTCATAAATCTTCGTTTTGATAGTTTTGACTGCACTTGACTGAAAAAAAACAAAAAAACTCCACAAACACAGTTAAAAGTTTCAAGTGCAGTCAATAATTATAGTTTTAACTCTTTGAAAGGCTCGATGAGCACCAAGGCAACATCTATTTTCAACAACCCTGATGTTGCGAAGACATTGTCCACCTTACATGACAAATATGTTGTCGTACCTGCTGATAAAGCGCCTAACAACATCATTTTCGTATGCAAAAGACACTATATTGATTGTTTAACAGCTGAATTAGGGGTTGGTTGTACTAGCAAAAGCACCACATATACAGCAACAACACTGTCAAAGGAGGAAATCATCAACAATCATAATTCTGTCATTTCTTCCTTTGGCATTTCTGTTGACAAAAAGAACGATGACGTTCCATCCTTGTATTGGATTCCAAAGTTACATAAAACTCCATACAAGCAACGATTTATTGCTGGGTCATCCAAATGTACAACTAAGCCTCTTTCAGTTTTGTTAACATCAATATTGACGGCAATAAAATCAAGCATTCAAAAGTATTTCGATTGTTGTTACTCTAGAAATGGCGTCAATCAAATGTGGATTCTCAAAAATTCTAAAGAACTGATGGAAAATCTCCATTCTAAGTCATTTTCATCATGTAATAGCATTAAAACGTTTGATTTCTCTACATTATATACTTCAATTCCACATTCACAACTAAAATCTCGTTTGGCACAGCTGATTAAACGTAGCTTTATCAAAAAGAACGGAAAACGCAGGTACAAGTATTTGGTAGTCGGTTATAAAAAGACTTACTTTGTCATCCAAGAGTCTAGCAAGAAAAACAAATTTACAGAAGATCAAATAATAGAAATGCTCAACTTTCTTATCGACAACATATTTGTACAGTTTGGTGGACGTGTTTTTCAGCAAACAATAGGTATCCCAATGGGCACAAATTGTGCACCATTGCTTGCCGATTTGTTTCTTCATTCATATGAAGCGGACTTCTTACAATCACTTCTAGACAAAAAGGACCGCAAACTTGCTTTATCCTTCAATCTCACATTTCGTTATATTGACGATGTCCTTTCACTAAACAATCCTCGATTTGGTGACTATTTACATCTCATATATCCGAAGGAACTTGAGATAAAGGACACTACAGATTCTAGGAGGTCCGCTTCATATCTGGATCTATTTCTCGAAATTGACACACAAGGAAGGCTTTGTACAAAGCTCTATGACAAACGTGATGACTTCAACTTTCCAATAGTTAACTTTCCCTTTCTGTGTAGCAACATTCCGTCCGCTCCGGCATATGGAGTTTACGTATCACAATTGATTCGCTATTCCAGAGCATGTGGGGAGTACAACGACTTCCTTGATAGAGCCACACGGCTGACAAGCAAATTGTTAACACAGGGGTACGTTGCTCCCAGGTTGTTGTCATCACTCAAGAAATTTTACGGACGACATCATGTGCTTGTAAACAAATACGGGATTTCTATCTCTCAGATGAGCACAGATGTTGGTTTGACATAGAGTTTTGTAATGTCATCCTTTCCGGATTTGACCAACACTTAATCGATCTTTGGCAACGTGACGGGTGTGCTATAGCAAGCAGGAACTGCTTACTCTTCCGGAGCACCTGAGTTCACTCTCGTTTCGACTTGAGTTCGCGTTGCTGAATGCGGTTTTGTTGTTATGTGTTTTTGTGTTTTATGTTGTTATGTGGTTTGTTTTGTTGTGATGATTTTTGTCTGCCGGTTTTGTCTTTGTCTTTACGGTTTTATGATACTGATTACCCCTTTGGTACACCTTTGCTTCTTTTAAAAGTCGTTTAACATTTTTTGAATGTCTTTCTGGTTTTGAATTTACATGGTGTCACTGCTTAATCTTAATTAATAAGAGCAGTTATGTTATCTATATCATAATGAATACTCTTTGCAATGGCATTTAGATCTTCCAGATAGATCGTCTCTGACAAGTCTTAAATACACTATAAACGGGCGTTCATTTAGCTGAAACTTTCTTGCAAAAAGAACAAGAAAA
The DNA here is from genome assembly GCA_963971305.1 of Arcuatula senhousia. Lineage (NCBI taxonomy): Eukaryota > Metazoa > Mollusca > Bivalvia > Mytilida > Mytilidae > Arcuatula > Arcuatula senhousia. The sequence continues at coordinate 38,339,261 of OZ020308.1, forward strand.
ACAAAAATATATTTAGATAGAATATTTTATAAGAAAAAAACTCCACAAACACAGTTAAAAGTTTCAAGTGCAGTCAATAATTATAGTCCATTTCCTCTTTATCCTACATATTCTCACTAATAGTTCCGTGTAAATCTCAATTTAAGTTTCATTTCTATTCCATCTCAGTTGAAATTTTCAAGAATTACATTCATATTTGTCACTATATTAGAATGATATGGTCTCTTTTATCATCGTACTCCAAGGTGCTTTATTCTTCATGCATTTGTTTTCCTGAAACGTAAAAGAAATTTATTTTATCCAATAAGAAAAAAATGACACCAAAATATACACAAGCTGCAGTGATATTATTATTTCTTTTAATAAGGCATTTTGAACCTAACTAATACATTTAAGCATAAATATAAACATCTTATACTTTATTAGGAATAGTACATGTAAGTTAGTCTCAACAAGTTGCTGTCTATTATGATAAAATAATTTAATAATTACTTAATTTAATGTCTTAATTAAGTACCAAATAGCTCCTATTAAATGGGTAAAGATCCATGAATATATTGTTGCTTTGAATATGATGCAAAATAAGTAATCTCATATCCTACCTCAACCACCTATAAAATTCAACCCTTTAACATCACCATCACACTTTGAAGTTTCTACTTGAGTTAAGCCGGCATTATTTTTTTCTATCCTGCATGTATGCATATTATTGTGAGTGGACCTGAAAAGAAAAAAAACACATTTTAATGGTAAAACCGCTCGTTATGTATTTCTAATTTTTAACATTCAATGATAAAATAATTACACTTAAGAATGCCACGCTTCATGCACGTAAAAGACCCCTTTGTGGACCGCCAAGTAGTGCACCACAAAGGCTAAATTTTCCGCCCCTACCCACCTCTCCCCTTTTTCCTGTGGTTCTTCAAAATTTACCGGTCCTTTGTTTCCCACCCCATCTCCATATTTCATTTATCATCATCGTTTCATGTTCATTTTATCATCCTTTTCATGTTCATCGCCTGTAGATAACCTATATAGCGTTGCACGGGCGTAAAACACCAACTCACTCACTCACTCACTCACTTTGGTACATGTATTTGTAAATTAGGAAACAGATTACTTTTCCCTATAAAAGTTATCTCATGTTATTTAAAGTCTTAGAAAAGTGTGTCGTTACCCACTGATACAGGTAATCTTGTTCGTGTTGTCAGTGTTTTGTCAGTAACTGCAAGTGTTCCCAAGAGAGTTCCTTTACGTCTCGTTGTTCTCGTATAGTACTCTTGTCTCAGGTTCTCTCTTGGTCAGATTTGATTTTTTTTAAAGTGTGTTATTTTTTGTGATTTGTACAAGATAGATAATAGGGGGAGGTTTGGCCCAAAAAACTAGTTTAACCCCGACACATTTTATATGTTCCTGTCCTAAGCCAGGAATCCTTGTCAAAGTTTTGGTTTGTCCTTGTCAACTATCTGTTTTTAGTTTTGTTTTTTTTAATGTCAAGAAATAGGTCTCTCTTTGATAATCTAGGGATTTGTTTGAATCTTATGTATTGTATTTTAAGTCTTGGGCCAATGCAAGACGGCGAGCAGTGACCTCTGGTCATGTTGAAGACTGCTGGCTGTTTTCCATCGTATTTTTTAAATTGCCGTTTCTTTAATGTTGGTTGTGTTGCGTACACTTATTCCACATCTCTTTATTGTCTATTTCTTTTTTCTTAAATGTCAGGTCGAATGTACATTTGGTGTTTGCAATTGTCTGCACCAATCCTAAATATTATGCAAGCCAAATTAACTGTCATAATACATGTTTTTCCTTTCTTTAGTCATGGCACATACGTTCCAATTTAAAGCTTATATTTGCAAATATAGTAAGTCTGAAACGCCATAACTCTTAACTAGAATGATCAGTTCACAGTTGTCTTTACTTGGTACAGGCATTTCAGTAGGTAGGTAAAACCAGGTCATCACAGAAAACAAGTTTGAAAAGTTAATGGCAAAAAGGTTTCTTGTAGTTGAGTATTCCAGTGCAAATACAGGATTCAAAATTAATCATCATAGGAGCAATGTCTTCCTGGGCCGCCGAATATAAATGTACAAGGCACTTGAAACTTATTCAATTTAAAAATCAATCTTGGAAATTGCATTAATATTCCTTAATGTCAAAGAAAAAAGACATACACGTACATACAAGCAGGCAAATGTTTTCATTGTCTACATTGTACATATTCTTCCAGGAGCCGTGTACTTTTGAAAACCAAAAAGCAGTATATTTTTTTAAGACTGAACTCAAGTTTTTTACATATAAAATTAGTTTCCATTTTCCTTCAAAAGTTTATTTTTTCCTTTTGTAAAATTCTGCAACTATAGCCAAATAATTAAAAACACTTTCGACACTAGATTATAGGTATAAGTAAAGTTTGTTGTCTCATTATATTACTCGTGAAATACATTGTACTTCATTTTTATTGACGCTGCTATTAACTAAGGGAGCAACTATTAGATCTTTATGGGGGGCATGGGTGTTTCTTCATCTTGCTTTTTTATTTTCAGAAAATGTGAACTTTCTTCTGGATAGAAAAAAATATGGTCGCTCCATAATACCACACTAGCTTTTCCATCATTTCTGTTAAGTCTTTGAGAAAAAGAAAAATTTGTAAAATGCATTAAATCTGGCTAATTCAAGAAATGTTAAACACATGTGACGTCGATGTGAAATAATGGCCACTGTCCATACTGTCGTCCAAATGGCCTATTAAAATGTGTTATGTATATGTTTCAAATCTGCTTCAGACTTTTTAAATAATTGCCCCTTTCTGGGTCTAGAACATAAATGGCAAAACAACAAAACAAATATTTGAAAAAGATAGGTGGCTAAGGAAAGGCACAAATGAAATGCTTTTTGCGCGACAGAAACGAAAAAGCCAAATGTGTGTATTCTCTGCAATACACGTACAAATGCGTTAGTGATTATAAATTTTACACTGTAATTGTTAAAAATCAATGTAAATAATTTTTCATATGTAATATTTTAAACAAAGGTATTTTACTTATTTAAACCACCAGCGTGATATACTTTTTGATGAGTTATGATCATATATATCTGATGGCCCTCCCCCTTTTTTCTAAATAAACCTCTATGTTAGTGATAAACAAATCCGATAATTTCATGTTAAATAATGTATTTGAAAAATGTCTTCTTCTTGTTTAAGATAATGCAAAAAATTAATAGTAAAATTGCAATAGTGCTGAACTTTTGTAAAAACATTTTTTTTGTAATTCACAAAGTTGTTTGGGGTACATGTCATTTTGCCCAAATTTTACGCCTCGTGTTTAGTTTATGCTGATTTCCTTTTAAATATTAAAAAAGATATGATATTTCTTGCACATTTTATCAAAATTAACATTTAAAAGCTCATGGAATTTTCTAGATAAAAATTTTTAGGTGTCAAAATGACACAAAAACCCTCCCCCTTTTCAAAGGTATAAATAATCGAGAAAGTTTATCTTTTACTTCGATTAGGCATGAAAATCGGTACAAATATAGTCAAATATCAAGTCTATTTGGCTTAATCGGTTTTGGTACCTCAATTATCTCTTCAATCGTAAGAAAATTGTGTTGATGAAAAAAGTTCAAAGAACACATGTTGACCTTTGACCTTGTTTTATGAAAATTTTCACCAATTTTGGCTTTGACGACCAATCTTATTTTGAAGAAGAGACAATAAGAAATCGAAAGAGGTATGATATAGCTGTATGTTATTCATGACGATTAAACTTTTTGAAATGTGGTCTTGGTCACCGGCCTAATTATATGTGACAAAAACATGCGTGAGACGTATGGTTGTCACCATACATAAAACATCCAACATGTAATACGCATGTGAATCATATGTATTACATATGTTAAACGTTAACTATATATGAGAATTACATGCATTTTGTATAGGTGTTAAAGACATATGAAATACATATGTTTCACATATGTATTTTAAGGTTCTTCTAAATGAAAAATGGCTGAATGCATTTTGTATTTCTACCAATTTCTATGTTTGTCAAATTTTATTATATTTTTAGGTATTGACAATATGTATTGTATTATGTGGTGAATGTACAGTGATTGAAATTCTATGTATTCTATTATTGTTTTATTATATTATTATACAATATAATGAGATGTGGAACAAGTCTACGCGAATCATGTTGTTTTATTATCCAAGCTTGCGGACTGAGATATGTACCCGATATTATTTCACAGTTAAATGGAATAAAGAAAATGACATTTGAATAAATTTTGTGTACATCCTTATTCTTTCTTTTCATTGTGTTTTACATATTAGAATATTTGAGATGTGCTGTTTTGCACATCGTATGTAGATATCTAGTAAATATGTAAAGTACTACATTAGTATTAAGGTTTAGGAGGACAGTTTGATCTTTTTTAACGAAAATCTTATATGTACAGGTAAAAAACGGCATTTTATCAGGACAAATAAAGTATAGTAGGACAAGATATGGACACACCTTATTAAACCGACACATTTTGTTGAAGGAAGGGTTTTTGTGGTATGAATTTTTAGCGTGCAAAATGCATTTTGAAAAGGACAAACTATCCCTATTACCTTCAACTGACATGTTGGTGAACACTTTTGGTTAAATTATAATTTAATGTCGCATGAGATTTGAAAGAAAAAGGCAGAACTAAATTTTAAAAAAATCAAATCAAAATGTATCAAAAATAATTATATCTAGGTCCTGTTACAGTTGATTTGTGAATTTTATTTCCAGTTTTGGATATACACAAACTGGACAATTCATTTAAAACTCAGCCGTTTAAAGGTAAACATATCGATGACCCTTATTGGAAACTTACATTAATTAGTTGGCCTTCCAGTGATATTTGGTCGTACAGGGCGATCCTTTGTTAGTCTGACATTGCTGGCGATTTAAACATGGCTATCTTATTCTTGCCTGAATTGGTTGATAAATCTTCTGTCTGGAGTATCTACAAAAAAGATAGCACGAGGATGACAAGAAGCTGGTCAGTTCATTAAAAATCCACTGATTTTATTAATAATTCTAATAATTCCAGTCTGTTTTCTATAATAATTTTATTTTTATTAAGGTGGTATCTAAGTTTAAGTGGTATTAAGAACCACCTTATTATTTTAGAAGTTGAAGATGCATAATCAGTTCTTTAATTCAATTATGAAATTCACAATATAAAAAAAATGTCATACCGGTTATTTTTAACATTATATAAATAACATATATCTGAAAGGGTGATAGATTGATAGAGGTGATATGGTAATAGAGATGGATACCCTGAGATAAGCATTGTCAACTGCGGCGCAGCGGAGGTTGACAATATCTTTTCGAAGGGCAGTGATTTACTCTATTACACTCTCATCTGTATGTTATTTAATTTATTAAGTACTTTTACGCACGAATTTTCAAATCTTTATTTTTCTTAAACTGAAATAAAATGTTGACCTTTGAATTAAGTTAAGAAAACACTTTTATCTGTTTATGTGTTTAATAGATGCATTAGTGTTAGTTAAAACAAGCATTTTGCGCGAAATATTGTTGAATCGAAATGTTATCAATTATACAACTAATTAAGAATGTCAAAATGAGGATGTGCACTAGTTCGGCGCACGAATTTTTTTTTTAAATATTTGATAGATTGATCTGTTTGATTAAAACTTGTTAGGAAAAAATCTGAAGTATAATAAATATGTATATGCTGCATTGGTGTGGTAATTGTGAACTTGCGATTGATGACTTCTTTATTTGGAGGCCAAATGTAGTGTGGTGTTCCAGTTTCTTAATTTTGTAGGATTGTCCATCTTTCAGTTTCTTTTGTATCATCTCCAGTTCAAACGACGAAAGAGTTATTACGTCTTCCGTCGAATGATCTAGGGCTTTAACGAACAATTTCTGCGTTTTGCCTGTAGGCCTAATAACTGGGGCCTCCAGTATTGTAGCGGTTTCATGGTGATTTATCGAAACTCGTTTCTACTAATGCTATAACTTTTTGTTGTTGTAATTTATATTTTCATTACATAATGTTAATATGTTAATAGATGCATTAGTGTTAGTTAAAATAAACTTTTTTTTTAAATGCAGACGATCTGTTTCTAAATTTTTCAAGGATAAGTAGAATTTGTAAGATAACAAGCAAGTTGACTAAAATAAAATCTGAATTTAATATTGAAAGAATGCTTATACAGTAAAAAAAGGTTAATTGATAATTTGATGGTGTCAAAATAAGTCGCCTTTTGGATGAATATTTATTACAATACTTTTTTAAAGTTTGGATGATTGGGGTGAGTCTATGAATAAAGGTAATAACAAAACTACCGAACTTGAATGACCAATCTCAAAGTCCAGAGAAAACGACAAAAACGAATCAGTCACACCGGAGAACTGGTGGATCGCAATGGTCCTGACTTGGTACAGGCATTTCAAACGAAATGGTGGGTTAAACCAGGTTTTATGGCGCCAAACCTCCCTCTTCCATTGCGATCTTCAAGTCCATAAGTTAGTGTGTTGCCAACTTACTATAGTTACCATGAATCTATAATGGTAAAAGTAAAAGGTTTTTAATATGTCATGTAGTAACAGAATTTGCTTTAATGTTCACTGTCACTGTTGTATGTTTTTATTTTTTTAAATTTTATTACAATATAAATTATTTTAATCGCGATCAATCTGAATCTTAAAACATGCTTTAGATAACAACATGAAATAAAATGTTCAGATAATACGTTTACATCATGTACAATTTGAAAACTTGTGTTATTTTTCAATGGATGTGGTTTTGAACAGGAGGGGTTCCAATTCATAAATTGTTTTAACATTATTTTATTCCAATTATATTTTTTTATGGAGAAAACATGTAATTGGAATAATTATGAGAAAAATGACCACAATTTAAAGATATGGCACACACTTTTGTGTAACCTGATTCACAGGTTACACAGTGTGTGCCACATTTTAAAATGTTATTTTTTCATAGACAGAAAACATATTGTGGTCATTCCTTAAAAAAACATATTTTGCCTCCCAAAAAAACAACCCTACGTCCTCGTCATGGAAGGTGGATACTTGTGCAAAATTAATTTTTTGTACAGGTAGCTAACAGGGCTCTGGTACACATACATGTAAATTGACGTACGAGGGTTCGATTCCCTCCCTAGGCATTATATTATTTACATGGTGGTGCAAAGTTGGGCAGATTGCTTAGTGGCCCCGCGTCAATAATTGAAAAGATATTGTTAAGAGTAATGTACATTATGTAATAACAACATTACCAAACTTAAAAGTTTATAGAGAGGACAATTCCTGGCTACATTTAAGAAACAATTGTGCAAGCAGTGATTCAAAAGAAATGGTAAGTTAAACTTGCGTCGCCAAAGGCGAAAGCAGGTCAAGGAGTCAGGTCTCTCCGCCTGTCGCGCTGTGGGATGCGTCCATTTATCTTGTGTAATCTGAATCTTAAAAAAAAAACTAGATTTTACAGCATTCTACCCAGTGGTTAAAGATTCATTGAAGATGCGCACCTCCCCTTTTGGGACTATTCCATAGTGTCGTTGGGAAAACATTATTTTCATTTTTCTCTCAATAACTTATGTTCATTATTTGTGTAGAGCGCCTCTGATAAGTCTTGAATAGATGAAATGCGTGTCATGTAAAATTTATGGGTTGGAACTTTGTTGAATTTGTTTTTATTTCTAACTTATGTTAAGACATTTGTCTCGTATTTCTTCACAATAACTTTTGTTCTGTTGGATCAAATAATAAAATAGGAATATGAAACTTTACAATTATAATGAGACCATTAAGGAAAAGAAATAAGCAGAGGCACCAAAGGGGCATTCGAGTGTCAAAAGTCCGAAGAGGCAACGACAAAACCGGTAAACATGAACAAGAACAGCACAAGGAAACACAAAACATAAAAACAACCGAACAGAAATCAACAACGCGAACTCAAGTCGTAACAAGAGTGAACTCGGGTGCTCCGGAAGAGTGACCAGTTCCTGCCTGCTATAGCACACCCGCCGCGCTGCCAATTTCCAATTCAGTGTGTCAAATCCGGTAAAGGAAGACAAAACAAAACCCTATGACAAACCGACATCTGCACTCATCTGAGAGATAGAAATCCCATATTTATCTATGAGTACATGGTGTCTACCGTAAAATTTTTTGAGTGAAGACAGCAACCGAGGAGCAACATGACCCTGTGTTAGCAATTTCTGTGTCAAACGTGACGCTCTGCCAAGGAAATCGATGTAACTCCCACAAGCTCTGGAGTAACGAATCAATTGTGATACGTAAACTCCATAAGCTGGAGCGGACGGAATGTTGCTACACACGAAGGGAAAGTTGACGATTGGGAAGTTGAAGTCATCACGTTTGTCATAGAGCTTTGTTGATAGTTTTCCTTGAGAGTCTATTTCGAGATGTAGATTTAAATATGAAGCAGACTTCCTAGAATCCGTTGTGTCCTTTATCTCAAGTTCCGGGGGATATATGAGATGGAGAAAGTCACCAAATCGAGAATTGTTCGGTGAAAGGACATCATCAATATAACGGAACGTGAGGTTAAAAGAGAGAGCTAGTCTACGATCTTTTTTGTCTAGAAGAGATTGTAAGAAGTCTGCTTCATATGAATGAAGAAACAAATCAGCAAGCAAAGGTGCACAATTGGTGCCCATTGGAATCCCTATTGTTTGCTGAAAAACACGTCCACCAAACTGAACAAATATGTTGTCTATAAGAAAGTTGAGCATGTCTATTATTTGATCTTCTGTAAATTTGTTCTTACTTTTAGACTCATTGATGCCGAAGTAAGTTTTATTATAACCGACTACCAGATATTTGTACCTGCGTTTTCCATTCTTTTTGAAAAAGCTGCGTTTAATCAGCTGTGCCAATCGTGACTTGAGTTGTTCATGTGGAATAGAAGTGTAAAGTGTGGAGAAATCGAAAGTCTTGATGCTGTTGCAAGATAAAACTGATTTAGAGTTAAGAATCTCCATCAGTTCTTTCGAATTCTTCAGGATCCACATTTGATCGACACCATTTCTAGAATAACAACAATCGTAATATTTCTGGAGGCCGGATTTTATTGCCGTCAGTATTGAGGTCAACAGGACTGAAAGAGGTTTAGTGGTACATTTCGATGACCCTGCAATGAAGCGCTGTTTGTATGGATTTTTACGTAATTTAGGAATCCAATACAGGGATGGAATGTCATCATTGTCAGCACCAACAGAGAGCCCGAAGGAGGAAATGACAGACTTATGATTTTCAATAATTTCCTCCTTAGACAATGTTGTAGCTGTGTACGTGCTGCTATTGTTGGTACAACTAACCCCTAATTCAACTGTCAAGCACTCAATATAGTGTTTCTTGCACACAAAAATGATGTTATTTGGTGCTTTGTCTGCAGGTACAACAACATATTTGTCGTGTAAGGTGGACAGTGTTTTTGCAACATCAGCGTTGTTAAATATGGATGTTGCTTTAGTGCTCATTGAGCTCTTCAAAGAATTAATTCGTTTCAAAATCAATAACCTATAGTAGATTGCGTATTCCCTTCGGTTTCATTTTGAAATTATACCTCAAAAGAGGTAAAAAATGAAACTTTTTTTTATATTTTCGTCACTTAAGTTATTAACTATAGTTGCTGATTGACCCATGATATGAAATTTTATAATGATGATTCTGGTCGTCAGGGGAAAGGTTTCAGATACAGAGCATTGATCCTAGAATAAGGAAATACTTGGTTAATAAGATTTTGTCGGTTGCTATGGACACAAGTCAATTCAAGTTGTAAAAAATTACCATATACATTAGTAGGTAGTCTTGGTTAAGAACATACATGGTTGCTAGAGAATGATCTTGACTCATGACCTTTGACCTTGGACTTATATTGTAGCCTTTTGCTTCCTGGTTCATTTGAGTACACATGCACATCTTTACTGTTTCAAACTCCGCACAGTCCCAACTCCCGTCCATTAATCACTGCAAAACACTTTGCATTAATCACTGCAAAACACTTTGCAGGACTTCTTTTTTACAACCTCTGGTATGTAAGGTTGCTAGGAACTTTTTTTGTCGGTTGCTATGGACAAAGGTCACTTCCGGTTACCAAAACTTACAATGAATCTTAGAAGGTAGTTTTTGGTGAAGAATATATGTATATTGTTGCTATGGACTTTTCACTAACATTACCTAGTTACTGAGAATGACCTTGACCAATGACTCTTGACCTTAGTCTAAACTGTACCCCTGAGTATACATGTCTACATTAATATCTGATACGGTTTTGAACTTATTGTCAAAAACATGTACATCGGAAACATATCTCGGCCACCATTTTGAAACCACTCAACCGAATCATGTACGTTTTGGACTCAAAGTATAGGTCTTGTCAAGGCAGTCATTTTTCATACATATGTCTATTATACTATCTGTTAAGGTTTTCAAGTTATTGGCAAAAACGTATTTCGCTAAAACCTGTTTCGGCCGCCATTTCAAAACCGCTCAACCAAATCATGCACGTCAGTTGTAGGTCTTTTCAAGACGGTCATTTTTTTCCACCTTAGAAAGTGTTAGGTTTTACATATGTCATGAGTATTGATTTTTCCCCTACTTTTTGTTTATTTTTTGCTACTTTTAATTACTGTCAATGTATGGTTTATTTTAATCGTTTGTATGTATATTTTAAGCATTGTACAGCGCTTTAGAGTAATTGTTTCATATAGGGCGCTCTATACGTATTTTATATCATATTATTATATATTGTCTATACTAACTGTAACGATTTTCGAGTTATAAGTAAAAAAAACATTTCACGACCGCCATTTTTGCAATAGTGAACGCAAAAAAGTTTGACCACAGATTCGTAATCAGGACCCTCAAATCTACCTGGACACCAAATTTCATCAAAATCGGACAACTTTGACATTTTTTACGAACTTTGCGCCATACGCGCGCAAACAGGAAGTTGATCGGAACAAATGTTTTGGGGTGATAAATCATTGCCAGGAGTTAGGCTACAATTTCCACTATTCAAAATTTCTATAACTATTACTGTTTTTAAGTTGACCTGATAACAAGGGTAAACAGCGTTTTGCGCTTTTGCAAACTATAAAGAGCTAGCACTAACAGGGTTTACCTTGTCTATTCCTGGCAGTGCTGAATATGTGTGCCAAATTTCAAATTTCGTTAAGATCGGTCAAGAAATTGTTTGCTAACGAACGGCAGAAAAAAAAAGAATAATTATCATTTCCCTTGACCTATGACCTTTGACTTTTGTCTTAAAGTTAAGCTCTTTTATCACTGATCATAAAAGTATATATATTTACTATTTAACCTGTAACATCTGTTACCGTTTAAATGTTATATAAGTAAATAACGCATAGGATGATATGTTTTGGCCGCCATTTTGAAACCACTAAACATGAATCATGTGCGTTGTGGACTCAAATTATAGGTCTGGTCCAAACGGTCATTTTTATACACATGTCTATTATACTATCTGTTAAGGTTTTCAAGTTATTGGCAAAACACGTATTTCGCGAAAACCAGTTTCGGCCGCCATTTCAAAACCGCTCAACCAAATCATGCACTTTTTGGACTCAAATTGTAGGTCTTTTCAAGACAGTCATTTTTTGTTCATATATTGTCTATACTATCTGTAACGGTTTTCTAGTTATAAGTAAAAAACCATTTCACGACCGCCATTTTGGCAATCGTTGACGCAAAAAAAAATGACCACATATTCGGTATCAGGACCCTTAAATCTACCTATCTATCTAACTTTGACACTTTTTGACTAACTTTGCGCCATACGCACGCAAACAGGAAGTTAATCGGAACAATTTTTTTTAGTGATAAATCATTGCCTGGAGTTAGGCTACATATTCGTAAACAGCGTTTTGCGCTATTGCGCCAAAACTATAAAGAGCTGACGCTCACAGGGTTAACTTTGTCTATTCCTGACTGTGCTGAATAAGTGTGCCAAATTTGGTTAAGATCGGTTAAGAAACTTTTTGCGCACGGACGGCAGAAAACAAAATAATAATAATCATAACGAAAACAATAAGGTCTTCCCTTTAGAAATGGAAAGACCTTAATTAACAACATCAAACTAATAACATTGCCCTTAAAGGTATTCTCGTTTCTCTTCTTAAAGAAGTTAGATAAAACTTATTAGTAATTCAATCTTAGGACACAATCCAAATATTATATAAGCCAGTTCTTCATGCTTATATACGAGCCTTATACAATATTCATGAATATATTGTTCTTAAATAAAGTTTGCACGGATAATGTTCGTGAATTAAAAAGGATTTTGAAATGCGACATTCCTTAATATGGTTTGCCAATTATATAAAAAGCAAACTGTATATCTGTACTTTTTAGAGAATTTAACCTTTTCCTTTTTCCTAAAAATAGTGTTTTGAATTATCTCGGTCTGAGAGACGTTCGTACCATAAGATGGCAAGGGTAAATTATTGTACTTTTTTCTAGGAAGTGAAATTACAACAATGCCCCAGGCGTTTAATTTTCCCTCTCCTGACACGCATTTTATCAATTCAAGACTTTCCAGAGGCGCTCTTCTCAAAAGACCGAAAAAGCAAAACAAGTTTCAAGCCAGTATCTATTGTGCTTCCGCGACATAACATATTTTTCCATTCCAATCATAAGCATTCAAAAGTATTACAATTTGTTACTTTAACTTACATGCTACTGGATCCAAAAGGTCTTGTATATCCCAATCAAACATACCACATGAACTACAGCATGGTGGGGGTCCGCAACAAGTAGGGCAAATTTGAGCTCCGCCGAATGACAAAGTGGACAGTATTATCAACCGTATCATAATTCCTATCATTTGGTTTAGTGATAAGCAAATTAAAGCCAAGGCATAACAGGAAGACAAGTTATATAAATATAATCTGTGACTGGGAAATGATTGAATGTGAATTTTAAAAAAATAATAAAAAACCTGTTAGTTTATATAATGTTCGTTATAAAACTTATTTACTGTAGCGTGGATGAATTGGGTGTATAGTTTACATAGATTACATTTTGTACATATAGAATTACATAAAATGGATCGGAAAACGCGATATGTGTGAACCGTGTTCATGACAAGTTTTAAGTCTCTATATAACTAAAATAGACAATGAAATGTAGAATAGGTGTGCGCTACACAACTCACATAAACAAACGGCAATTTTAAATCATCCACAATGGAAGACGACCAGCTGTCTTTAAATGATCGCTGCTCGTCGTCTTACATTGACCGAAAACGGAAAATACAGATATAATACTACCAAATTCGAAATTATCAGAAAAAACAATTTCTAGACATAAAACAATTAACACAAAAAGCACAGGGACAAACAAAAGCGTTGACTTTAAAACAATCGGCGTAAATAGTTGATTTTTCAATGAGATATCGATTTTTATGAAAGAATTTCTTTCAAGAATTTACTGAATTCTGATCCAATACAGTAGGCTTGTGCGGTATGCAAAACTTTGCAACTTTCAGACCTATATGACTTGAACTTCCTGTTTAAGACTACAATGTAGGTCAAGATTAAACTTTATGTGACAATTTCCATCAAGCTTTTCTCATAAATCACACATGAGAATGGTCTCAAACTTGGAAGGATGGTTAAATTTGTAACACTGTTACAATACGTCCTTAGCAACTATCAGACCTGTCGGACTTGTGCTATCTGTTTGGGATTAGGTCAAGATAAAAGGCGTATTTGTTACATCGTAACCAGTTCGGGTTTAAACTGGTTTGAATTTGTTGACCTAACCTGTTTTGGTTTCACTTATAGAGAGGGTCAGATTTTTTTACAACACAAATAAGAAAAAAATCACAGACCCTAACGATTTAAAGCGAGGCGTTCGCAAATTTTATTAGTGTTTTTTTATTTGAATTTTGTACAAAGCCTTCCCAGAAATAGTGTGACAATTTCTAGATATATGTCAGAATATGTTCCAGATATGAAGCGGACCTCCTAGAATCTGTAGTATTCCTAATCTCAAGTTCCTTTGGATAAATGAGATGTAAATAGTCACCAAATCTTGGTTTGTAGAGCGAAAGGCCACAGTCAATATAACCAAGTATGAGATTTAAGGATAAAATAAGTTAGCGATCTTTTGCGCCTAGAAGTGGTTGCAAGAGGCCCAAGGGCCCTGTGACACTCACCTTGATTTTCTGAATAAAGTAGTGCTACTTTATTGCAACTGTCCATTTTATCCTATATTCCAATGAAAGAGGAACACAAAGAGTTACCATATTTGTACTGGATACCTAAACTTCACAAAAATCCGTACAAAGAAAGGTATATAGCTGGATCTTCATCATGTTCATTTACAGAGCTGTCTGTTCATTAAACTAAAATCTTGTCTGCTGTCAAAGAAGGTCAACAAGCATACTGCGACACTATTTATAATAGTAGTGGAATTAACCATATGTGGATTTTGAAGAACTCAAAAGATTTGCTAGATCATTTAAACTCTAGACCATTTTCTGAGGTTCACTCTTTGAAAACGTTCGATTTTTCAACTTTATACACTACCTTGCCACACGAAAACTAAAATGTCGCCTGTAAAAAACTTCTCGAAAAAGCCTTTTCAAACTCTAGGAATTTTGTTGTTTTGGGTTATAATTCTACATTCTTTTCCAAAACATCTTTCAAAGATAAAATTTGTTACACACTGGAACAAGTTTGCAGTATGCTTGATTTCCTCATTGACAACATATTTGTCACCTTCGGAGGAGAGATTTTTCAACAACAAATCGGCATTCCAATGGGCACAAACTGTGCTCCTCTCCTCGCCGATTTGTTTTTTTTACTCTTACGAGACTGAATTTCTTCAGGGACTCTAATGAACAAGAAGATGAAAGAGGCAAGGTCATTTAATCTTACATTCAGATATATTGATGATGTCCTTTCTGTCAATAACACTTCATTTGGTAGATGGATTCCTTCAATATATCCTCCAGAATTGGAGATTAAAGAGACCACCGAATCAAATTGCTTCACGTCTTTCTTGGATTTGCACCTCGAATTTGACCCAGGTGGTCATCTCAGTACAAAAATTTACGATAAACGAGACCGATTTTAATTTTCAAATTATTAATTTTCCTAATCTACAGAGCAATATACCTACTTCCCCTGCATACGGTGTTTATATTTCACAACTTATTCGATATGCCAGAGCTTGCACACATTTCACAGATTTTTTTATCAGACACCGATTTCTTCGTGACCGATTTTTGGAGCAGGGCTATAAGAAAATACGTCTCATACGATCCCTAAAAAAATTCTTTTTTCGTTATCACTAGTAGAGAAGTTCAAAATTGACTTAAAAGATATGATAGTTAATTGTTTTAATTAGTGTTTGACTGGTCTGCTGTACTGAGATGATCACCTCAATATCCCTATTGTGTCCCACAACTATGTGGTGTTCTACGGTCATTACCGGATCCTATGATCGCAATGGAAGAGGGAGGTTTGGCGCCATAAAACCTGGTTTAACCCACCATTTCGTTTGAAATGCCTGTACCAAGTCAGGACCATTAAGATCCACCAATTCTTACTGATGAGACCTACAGCGATAATAAAGATATATAAAAGGTGTTGCGTACAGCTCTGTAAAGTAATTGATATAATATAGAATTGATATGGTGAGCTGCAAAGTTAGAAAGGGGTGTCCGTGTGCCAACAGTGATGAAAATCATCTTTATAAAGCCGTTGACAAAAACAAATCCAGCATTGGGTTGAGCTGGAATCGAACCCATATTAAAGATAGACTTTGCAAGACAGATGTTTTGCTTATTGATGACGTTTCCATGGTTAGCAATAGAATTTTAAGCCAAATGGAATTTATCTGTAGAAAAATCAGAAAAGAAACTACATCTTTGGGAATATTCAGTTAATTTTACGTGAAGATTTTTATCAGTGACCACCTGTAACAAATGATTTGTTTGGAGACTTTGGACGATTTTGCTTTGAATCAGACTGGTTTAAAAAAGCTATAACTCACTAAATTAATCTACATCTCATTCACAGACAAAATAACCATGATCTGATTTCGTCTATAAATTGTTTAAAGAAAGGAACTGTAAATGACCAAATATCTGCTTTTCTTCAATCATCGAGTAGACCCATGGAATAACAATTAAAAGCAAGAGCAATTCATTTGTTTTCTCGAAATTTAGATGCTGGTTTTCTTTTTTTCAATTATGAAAGATTGGAAGAACAACCTGGGGAAGTGTCATGCTTTGTTGCTGAAGATGAAGGCTGTCGACACAATCTTAATAAAATGTTGGCTCCCAAATATTTAGCACTGAAGATAGATTGTAATGTGATGCTTCTTACCAATTTGTCAGACAAACTTGTAAATGTAATGATGGGCTTTGTCACATCTGTAACTAACATTGAAATAACAGTTTGCTTCCCATCAACCTGCAACAAACAGAGTGTCAGTTAAGCGTTTTACATTCACCCCTTATGACCCTGTGTCAAAGACCGTCACAGCTAAGCGTACACAGCTCCCATTCAAACTTTGCTATGGAATAACCATCCAAAAGTCACAAGGAATGTCTTTAGAGTCAGTAGTTGTACACTGTGACAACATATCTTTCCCTGGTCAATTGGGAGTAGGTGTTGGAAGAGCCATGACAGTAGAAGGTCTACAAGTTATTAACTGCAAGCCTTTCCATTGCAAACAGCATTCTTTAAAAGTGTATGCTTTTCATGAAAACATCTTGCCAGGGGAGATACATCATGATTTAACATGTTGTAGAAAAAAAAAGATTAAGTGATGGAGATGAGGACAATACAGATAATGGTGATAATGGAGATGATGGTGATGATAATTTCAATGTCACAAGGTCATGAAAGACTGCTGAAGATATTTTGATGGAAATTGATGAAATTCTTGACACACACATGAATAATAACATTACTGAAAGTTTGAAGGAATCTGTTCAAGAATTTATTGATACCCCTTGTGAAAATCAAACTAAACTTTTCCAGCAACTGGTATTTTATAAACCTGATGTATTTCAACTTTGGTATGAGAATCAGCAAAGAGAAGTTAAAAAATTATTTAAAGGTTTTCATGATACTGAATCTAAATTGACCAACAAGAAACTGACAAGCTTTTACACATCTGTCAACTGTTACCTAAACAGTGATACTTACAAAAAAACAGTTTTGTATGTCATCAAAGATTATACTTAATCTGAAACTTTTGGGATTGAAAGTCAAATTTAACATCACTCTTATTCAGCATTCAAAAACAACATCTGAAGTTATTATCTGAGGAAGTTCCGTATGCAACACTGCCTGTCAAGAAAAAGGCAAGGCTCTGCGAAAAAAAGGTAACTGAAAAATCTAAAAAAAAGTAACCAAAAAGTTAGACATGGACTTTATCCTTAATGATGATTCAGCAAATAAGAGTGCAAGCCATTATCGCCTAAAAGCTGATTTAAGTACCAATCCTGAAGTTTTTGCTTCATCAGTTTTTAACAAATGCCAGCTTCAGTTGATAGGAAAAGCTTATGGATTGAACATTGTGTTAAAACTTAAAAAATCGGAAATAGGAAATGCTTTGAGGGACAAAATTATGGAATCTGATGAGATGTCTTCCCCCTTAATAGTTAGCAAGAAAAATAGTGAATGCACTAACACTCCTACCAATCAGGAACAGCAGGAAGTTCATGTCTCACCTGACCATACTGATGATGTTGAATTGTCTGAACAATCTACAAGTACATGTAGTGCACAACCTACATGTCCACCTCTTCAAAGTACATGTAGAAAAAAAAACAAAGCCAGCAAAGAAAAGTGTTGCTTCAAGAAAAGGAAAGGGTAAAGGCAAAAGAAAATCTAAACGGAGTAAGGCTTCCTATGGCATTGATAACACATGTACTGGATGTGGACAAAGTTACATTGAAGGATCCGGAGACGACTGGATTTATTGTGGCACTTTTCAGTCATGGTTCGATAGAAAATGTTCTAAACTGGAGGATGATGATCTGTGGTACCATTACACTGAGGAAGATGCCCATTTTGACTGCCCTCTTTGGCAAAGAAAACAGGCACTAGTATTTTAGAAAATGGTTACTGTAAACGTATTTATTTTCGCGGTTGCTAATTTTCGCGGTTTCCTGCACTAGGACATATTCGCGGGTATCAATTTTCGCGGTTTTAAGATGAAGGTGATAATTCTTAGTATCTTATTTATTTACGTTTGTATATAAAACAGTGGCCCAAAACTGGAATCGCGCAGACAGTAAAAGATTCTCGTAATTAACTGTCTACTCAAGTTGTAAATTTCTCACTTGTTAACATAAACAATACCTTGACCAATTAACGGATTAAGTGTTTAATGATCTGTGAAATATGTGTTAATTGTTTGTTTGATCCTTGTCTTTTATTCTATTATTATATGTTTATTTACCAATTTGTGCTCACACCAAGCCGACTGCCCTATTATTCATAATGTTAACAATTCATAATGCTTAATTTATTATATATAATCATTTTCATTTCATACCACGCTCGAAAAGTCAACAATTTTCATGCACACCTTTACAATTCTTTATCAGAGATATTCGCGGGTACCTATTTTCGCGGTATTTAGGCAACCGCGAAAATAGCGAAAATTAGTACACCGCAAAAATTACTACGTTTACAGTAGTTAAGAAGCAAAAAGTACCAATGAAGCATTTGAAAGTCAAACATATTGGAAAGCGTGAAGAAAATAAGTACAAAATATATACACACTGAAGACAACAACACAGTCACAAGTGTAGAAGGTACAGAATTATATTAAAATAAAAATATGCACGCAGTTTCAATATAAATGGACTATATTTCCTCATACATTTGTAACTCGGCAACTAATAAAGGTAATAACAAAACTACCGAACTTGAATGATCAATCTCGTTGTCCAGAGAAAATGACAAAAACGAATCAGTCATACCGGAGAATTAATGGATCGCAATGGTCCTGACTTGGTACAGGCATTTCGAACGAAATGATGGGTTAAACCAGGTTTTATGGCGCCATGACCATAGAACACAACATAGTTGTGAGACACAATAGGGATATTGAGGTGATCATCTCAGTACAGCAGACCAGTTAAACACTAATTAAAACAATTAATGACCATATCTTTTAACTCAATTTTGAACTTTTCTACTAGTGGCTGATAACGAAGAAAGAATTTTTTTAAATGTACTTTTAGCTTTTCAAAATTGTGTAAATTGGACATAAAATGGACAATTATTTGCAGTGACAACAAAATGTGGTCCGTAGTAACTCCCCTCTTTTCTCAAATTGAATTGCATATACATGTACATGAACAAAGAAACTGTCTTATATTTATGTGGTATTTGAGTGGTTTTTTTATAAATTGAATTAGCCTTGAACATGCAATGAAAGTAGTTATTTTTTGGTTTTGAATGAAAATCTTTTTTTTGTAATTTCCCCGAAATTAAAAAAAAAATTACACAAATTTGTTAAAAACCATAGTGTATCATATATTTTAGTTTTGATGAGATTACTAATTATGAAAATTGCCAACAAGGATATTGGCAAGGGGGTGTTTAGATTTAAAAAAGAGAGATGGTTAAATAATTTTAGAAAAAAAACATAGTAATTCACATAAATTTTGCATACCGGTACGGTACATTTCTAATCCCCATCGACAATTATATCTTCAGGGACAAAGATTTAAAAAGTTTTATTTAATTTCATTTCAGGCAATGTTTTATCAAGTTTGTATTTTATAACTTTTATATGACATGTTTGATCTTGTATATTTTAGGGTGCCTGAGATGACAATTAAAGATTGAACAGGACAACTTTAAATTCAGCTGCAATTGACCTTGTGGTCAGTATGGGGTTTTCTGTGCTAAACTACAAACATTCTGCTGTCAAAATAAATATGTTTTAAGTGCTGACAATGTTGTGCAATCTGTAACAATTGATGAACCTGATGGTAATATGCCTCCTAATGGGACTGTTCTAGTTTTAAATCCATATATTTCATGGATTGTAAGCAGTACATAATTCATAATTCATAAGTTACTCACCATTTTCACTTTTTGAAAATGTGATGTGCAGGATATCTTACTTTTTAGCTCACCTGGACCTTCGGTCCAGGTGAGCTATTACCATCACTTGGCGTCCGTCGTCGTCGTCTGTCGTCGTCGTCTGTTAACAATTTTTCAAAAATCTTCTCCTCTGAAACTACTGAACAGAATTTAATGAAACTTGGTATGAATGATCCTTAGGGTGTCCTGCACCAAACTGTTTTGATTTTTGATCCGTAAAAAAACATGGCCACCGTTACTACAAATAGACCAGGGGGGTCAGACTACTGTTTTTGGCTTGTATATCAAAAAGTATGAGAGATAGATGAAATCTGATGCCACCCTACTGCTTCAGCATCAAAAGTTCTACAAAAGTCTCCATTTGGTCAAAGTTGTCAGATGATCCCTTGTAGGGGTTACAGCCCCTTAAAGGTGAAAAATAGCGTTTTTGCATGTTTTTGGCCTATAGAATGAAAACTGTTGTAGATAGAGAAAAGCTGTTGCTTGCTTAAATGTTCAGCTCATTTAGCTCTACAAAAGTCTCCATAGGGTCGAAGTTGTCAGATGATCCCTTATAGGGGTTACAGCCCCTTAAAGGCAAAAAACAGTGTTTTTGGCCTATAGAATGAAAACTATTGCAGACAGAGAAAAGCTGTTGCTTGCTTAAATGTTCAGCTCATTTAGCTTTACAAAAGTCTCCATAGGGTCGAAGTTGTCAGATTACCCTTTATGGGGGTTGCAGCCCCTTAATGGTGAAAAATAGCGTTTTTGCATGTTTTTGGCCTATAGAATGAAAACTATTGTAGATAGAGAAAAGCTGTTGCTTGCTTAAATGTTCAGCTCATTTAGCTCTACAAAAGTCTCCATGGGGTCGAGGTTGTCAGATGACCCTTTATGGGGGTTGCAGCCCCTTAATGGTGAAAAATAGCGTTTTTGCATGTTTTTGGCCTATAGAATGAAAACTGTTGTAGATAGAGAAAGGCTGTTGCTTGCTTAAATGTTCAGCTCATTTAGCTCTACAAAAGTCTCCATAGGGTCTAAGTTGTCAAATGACCCCTTATAGGGGTTACAGCCCCTTTAAGGCAAAAAATAGTATTTTGGCCTATAGAATGAAAACTATTGCAGATAGAGAAAAGCTGTTGCTTGCTTAAACGTTCAGCTCATTTAGCTCTACAAAAGTCTCCATAGGACTGAAGTTGTATGACCCTTAAAAATTGAACAATGGTGTTTTTTGATTGTTTAGAATGAAAACTATTGCAGATAGAGAAAAGCTTTTTCATGCTTTAACATTCAGCTCATTTAGCTATATACAAAAGTCTTCATAGGGTTGACATCAAGACCAGGTGAGCGATTCAGGCTCCTTGGAGCCTCTTGTTCTAAAAAGTTTCGAACTGTTGACAGAACACTTCTTGTGCAAGCCACAGGAAATAAGTCTGTAGTCAAGGCAGATGAATATACATTTTGTCTAAAACTCAGCATCTATATATATATGATGATGACGGATAATTTCACATTTGATGATAAAAATGCATATGGAGCTGTACTGTTGTACTTTTGTCACTATAGTATATTCTAAATGTGTTTATGCATAAACCTGGCCAATATATTAGGATTATTGTCTTATAATCCACTCCATGCACCTTTGAGTAACAAAGAACAGCAAAGGTCTCAAAGTTGTATGATACATTAATTTCCATACAATGTACTCGCATGAAGGACATGACTGACGATCAAATAGATGCACTGAGAATTGCAGAGGCTGTTGAACGTTATTGATGTCATCCCATTCTTAGATGAATTAGTACATGCATGTATACTGAAACATATATTTACAGGTATTATACATTGTAAATGTATTGCATTAGTATTTCTAGTCACTCTAAATATACATACCTCATTACATGTAGAACCTAGACTCAGATTTATGTTATAACAAAATTTCTGTACAGCAAACATTACACAATTAAACCATCAATAGATTTTTTAAGGCACCAATTATTTTATTTAGGAGTGGCCTTGCCTGTAGGGATTTATCTAGCCAATTTGATTAAGCCAAACATGAAAAGGAATATTTTTTGCAAATTTTGTGATAAAAAATGTATGCATAAATCTTCTTTTTTGACAATGTACAAAACAAAACAAAATTGAAGTCTACATTTAATAGAATATCAAGTCTCAAATACATGTAGTATATTGGTATGTCAAATGTTCTAAATATTCAAAGAAGTTCAGCAAACATCTATAAAAAATGGACATGTATTGCATGAACAGTAAAAAAATATTTTTTCCTAAACATGTATAAAAAAATCAAGAAATTTTGTGACTCGAATTGATTGGCATGGAGTGATAAAAGAAGCAGAGGTACCAATGGGGTATCCGAATATCAAAAGTCCGAAAGGGCAGAGACAAAACCAGTAAACACCAACAAGAACGGGACAAAAACAGACAACATGTAAAACCATTGAAACATAAAATACATGTAACTGAATATCAATCAACATCGCGAACATGTACATTTATTTTAGACTTAAATAACGAGTTACATGTAGTTTGTCACATACTGGAATTACTGTAATGATAAATTCTTGTATATTATATTATCATTATTATAAGTAGTTTAGCACAGAAAACCCACACTTACTACCAACATGACCAATACATGTACATGAACAATGTACATATATTTTAGACTTAAATAACGAGTTACATGTAGTTTGTCACATACTGGAGTAATGATATTTTTTTGTACATTATATTATCATAATTATAAGTAGTTTAGCACTCACTACAATACATATATATGTATCTAGAATTTAAATAACAATTTAGTTTGTCGCATACTGGAGTAATGATACAATTGTTTTATCATGTTTATAAGTAGTTAAGCATAGAAAACCCATACTGACTACTTGAGTACATGAATGTACATGTACTACACTTTAACACATTAACAGGACATTTCTGTCAACATTTTCGTTTTTTGTTGGCTTTTGAGAAATTGTAAGGTTCTGCCCCACTTTTGCCAACATTTTAATTTTTTGTAACTGTTGACTGTCCTAAGACAATGGTGATTACAGTCTTTTCATATCCCCAAAAAGTAGAGTTTGTGTTTGCTCCATTGTGTAAGGCTCTTTCTAGGCAAAATAGGTTTTCTATGACATCACTGTTGCCTCGACATGGAATTATTGAAGAGCTACTTCTACTTAACTTATTGAAGCAAAGCTCTTTAAACCCGGTTACAGGTGATGGTATATCTTGTCGAGGTTGGTGAGATATGAGAAATTTTTCTTTTTTCTTTTTTGTCTGGTCTTCAATAATGTCCTTTTCCCATGCAAGAAACCATTGAAGAGCTCTATCATTTTCTGCAAGTCTGATGTCTGCAGTATTTGTTATTGGTCTTGAATCCCTGAAATTTTTTATAAGAATGCTAGTTTGCTCCAGAATTTCAATGGAACTGACCAGCTTCTCACCTTCTTCAGTTGATAAGCTTACTTTGTAAGAAGCAAAGGTGTACCAAAGGGGTATTCAGTGTCATAAAACCGTAAAGACAAAGACAAAACCGGCGGACAAAAAATCATTAAAAAATAACAAACCATATAACAACATAAAACACACACACACATAACAACAAAACCGCATTCAGCAACGCGCACTCAAGTCGAAACGAGAGTGAACTCAGGTGCTCTGGAAGAGTAAGCAGTTCCTGCTTGCTATAGCACACCCGTCACGTTGCCAAAGATCGATTAAGTGTTGGTCAAATCCAGAAAGGATGACATTACAAAACCCTATGTCAAACCAACATCTGTGCTCATCTGAGAGATAGAAATCCCGTATTTGTATACAAGCACATGATGTCGTCCGTAAAATTTCTTGAGTGATGACAACCTAGGAGCAACGTACCCCTGTGTTAACAATTTGCTTGTCAGCCGTGTAGCTCCATCAAGGAAGTCGTTGTAAGACTTCATCAAATGAAGCATTTTCTTATCCAACACATTCTCAGCAAGGTGGTTTCTCATTTTTGACTCGCTTGTTAGAAAAAAATAAACCTGATTTAGCTTTTGATGGATAGGAAAAGGATTTGATGAAATATCCCATAAGTAGGCCTTTCTCCAGTGTTCCCAGTATATAAATTTGCCATTTCAACATAAGTGCCTCTTATCTTAGGAATTGGTACCACTCTTATAGATGTTGTAGCGAAATTTTGTCATGGCATGTGAAAAGTCCATAATGATTGAGATTTTTGGACTGCTTGGATTGAAGACGTTTTCCGAAGTGAAAGACCATGTCCCCTGTATATGTCATAGAAGGATGTTCATAAAATCTCTGTTTGTCTTGGGTCCCGTGCGGGGCCCGGGTGGCGAATAGGCCCGCAGCAGAGCCTAGCTTGTCGTAAGAGGCGACTAAGGGTCTTGGGATTCTGACGTCGGGTCAGTGCTCAGCCCACAGAGCAACCAAGTGTGTACCCTAGGTGGCTGAATAGGGTAGCCCTCGTCCGCGGGGGTTGTCAGGTCTATAATACGGAAACCCTGACCGCCGACCATAGTGGGCCAACGTGTGTGGAGAGTGCCACGCTTCATGCACGTAAAAGACCCCTTTGTGGACCGCCCAGTAGTGCACCACATAGGCTAAATTTTCCGCCCCTACCCACCTCTCCCCTTTTTCCTGTGGTTCTTCAAAATTTACCGGTCCTTTGTTTCCCACCCCATCTCCATATTTCATTTATCATCATCATTTCATGTTCATTTTATCATCCTTTTCATGTTCATCGCCTGTAAATAACCTATATAGCGTTGCACGGGCGTAAAACACCAACTCACTCACTCACTCACTCACTGTTTGTCTTGGCCCCATCCATGCTTACAAAAATGACTTTAAAATAAAACATAGATAAGTAGTTGATTGCCTTCCAAAATACCAAATACAATTCTGATGCGGATGCCCCAGTGGTTTCAAAATATGTAAAAGGAAATCGAAAGACATTTAATCCTAACAAGAGGCTCCCAGGAGCCTGAATCGCTCACCTGACATATGTGCCTGAAGTAAAGGTTATAAGGCAAAATCTATTTAACGTTGAAAGGGTCATAAGATTAATAAGGGGGTCATCTGTCAATATGGTGGATCTAAAGGTGCTGATCACTTTTGTTCTCAATCAAAATCTAAAAATCTGTCACCCTTTTTGAGTTATTTGCAAAAAAATGCAGTTTAACCTAATGTTTTATTTTTAGCCACAGCGGCCATGTTTTACAACCAATCAAAAATCCCCACAACAGTTCTATACACCTAATAATAATAAAAAATAATACCAAGTTTGGTTCCATTTGGGCTTAAAGTGTCAGAGGAGTTAACATTTTCAATATAAGGAAATGCAGTTAAAATGCTCAATTTTGACGTTCCAAGGACAATAACTCCTCAAAGGAAAGGTCCTACAACGTTGACCCTTTACAAATTTTGTAGATCTTGATGCGCTTAACAATATGCAATTTAAATTTCTCAAATATCTTGTATAGTTTTCAAGATATTGAGCTAAACAGGTGCAAAATTTGCAAAAAATCCACAAAAAGGGCAATAACTCCTACATGGGTTGTTGGATTTTCTTCAAAATTTCAGAGCTGATAGATCTTGAGATGCTGATCACTTTTGTTCCCAATCAAAATTTTGAAATCTGTCACCATTTTAGAGTTATTTGCAAAAAACTGCCATTTACCTCTATGTTCTACTTTTAGCCACAGCGGCCATGTTTTACAACCAATCAAAAATCCCCACATCAGTTCTATACACCTAATGCTAATAAACAACTATACCAAGTTTGGTTCCATTTGGACTTAAAGTGTCAGAGGAGTTAACGTTTTCAATGTAATGAGGAAATGCTGTTAAAATGCTAAAGAAGCAAAGGTGTACCAAAGGGGTAATCAGTATCATAAAACCGTGAAGACAAAGACAAAACCGGCAGACAAAAAATCATCACAACAAAACAAACCACATAACAACATAAAACACACACACATAACAACAAAACCGCATTCAGCAACGCGAACTCAAGTCGAAACGAGAGTGAACTCAGGTGCTCCGGAAGAGTAAGCAGTTCCTGCTTGCTATAGCACACCCGTCACGTTGCCAAAGATCGATTAAGTGTTGGTCAAATCCAGAAAGGATGACATTACAAAACCCTATGTCAAACCAACATCTGTGCTCATCTGAGAGATAGAAATCCCGTATTTGCATACAAGCACATGATGTCGTCCGTAAAATTTCTTGAGTGATGACAACAACCTGGGAGCAACGTACCCATGTGTTAACAATTTGCTTGTCAGCCGTGTAGCTCTATCAAGGAAGTCGTTGTACTCCCCACATGCTCTGGAATAACGAATCAATTGTGATACGTAAACTCCATATACTGGAGCGGACGGAATGTTGCTACACAGAAAGGGAAAGTTAACTATTGGAAAGCTGAAGTCATCACGTTTGTCATAGAGCCTTGTACAAAGCCTTCCTTGTGTGTCAATTTCGAGAAATAGATCCAAATATGAAGCAGACCTCCTAGAATCTGTAGTGTCCTTTACCTCAAGTTCCTTCGGATATATGAGATGTAAATAGTCACCAAATCGAGGATTGTTTAGTGAAAGGACATCATCAATATAACGAAATGTGAGATTGAAGGATAAAGCAAGTTTGCGGTCCTTTTTGTCTAGAAGTGATTGTAAGAAGTCTGCTTCATATGAATGAAGAAACAAATCGGCAAGCAATGGTGCACAATTTGTGCCCATTGGGATACCTATTGTTTGCTGAAAAACACGTCCACCAAACTGTACAAATATGTTGTCGATTAGAAAGTTGAGCATTTCTATTATTTGATCTTCTGTAAATTTGGACGTTCTAAGGGCAATAACTCCTAAAAGGAAAGGTCCTACAACGTTGACCCTGTTACATATTTTGTAGATCTTGATGTGCTTAACAATATGCAATTTAAATTTCTCAAATATCTAGTATAGTTTTCAAGATATTGAGCTAAACAGGTGCAAAATTTGCAAAAAAATCCACAAAAAGGGCAATAACTCCTACATGGGTCGTTGGATTTTCTTCAAAATTTCAGGGTAGGTAGATCTTGAGGTGCTGATCACTTTTACCCTAGCCAGAATTTTGATATCTGTAGCCGTTTTTGAGTTATTTGCAAAAAACTGCATTTTACCCCTATGTTCTATTTTTAGCCATGGCGGCCATGTTTTATGACGAATCAAAAATCCCCACATCAGTTCTAAGCACCGAATGCTAATGAACAACCATACCAAGTTTGGTTGCAATTGGACTTATGGTGTCAGAGGAGTTAACGTTTTAAAAAGTTTACGGACGACGGACGACGGACGCCAAGTGTTGACAATAGCTCACATGACCCTTCGGGTCAGGTGAGCTAAAAACATAAATTGCAATGCATGAGTTGCTAGGCTGATCTCTTTCTTATGACTAAGCAGCTTATCAATATATGCTAATTCCTCAGTAACATCTTTAAAGCCAATTAATTTAATGCCCCCCCCCTTTTTAGAAATTTGAATATCTTGTTGTAATCTCATTTCATCTAGAGGTAAGCCACCTTCATATCCCTCTGGAAGCAAATTTATGTTTTTTAGCTTCATTCAACATCCAATGAAACATATATTTATTGAATCCTGACACCTAATTTTCACTATTTTTATAATATTGCAGGATTCTGGATGAAGGAAGGACAACAAAACCACTTGATCTTTCATCATCATATCCACGAGGACTTCTACACCATAACGTGTATGTACATAACTATAATCTCAGTATTTCCTTATCCCATCTCCTACCTTTAAAGTGGCGCTCAATGGCTACCTTTTGTGACATCCAAAAAAGTTGAAGGCGAGTAGGACAGTTTAGAATGACTTGGTCAAGAATTGTGGGAAAATCTTGATGATCAGCATCAGAAAGTGAAATCGTATGTTCTTCATCCTCAGCAGTTACTTCAGGGCCTTAGAGGGGGGCAGTAGGATTTAAACCTGTAAATTTCATGGCTAGCAGATAAATTTATAAAGGTAGGGTTGTTAGGTTTTATGCCAGTGGGGACTGTTCCTGCAGCAGCTGATAAATTATTTGAATTCTGTTGAATCAAATTTCTTGGTATAGTTGCAACAGGTTGTCTTTTTTTATGTTAGAGGCATTACCACACTACAATTTGGATACGCATGATGGATATGCAGCTATTTTCATTGCCAGGTTTAGACCATACTTCTTTTAAATGTGCATTATAGACTAACATATTGTCTGATGAGGAAAGGCCCTTGCAGAACTTCATTTTCTTTACTGTTGACAAAATGACATCTTTACTTTGTTTACTTAAAATGAATGCATTTGATAAACCTATACCTTTCAAATCAACAATTTTCCCACATACCATAACTGACCAGCTTAAATTGCTTTTGAAGTTTATTTCTGCCAACAATCTATTCCCATTTACCAGATGCCCTGTAAACATTCTTAATTTTATATTTGTTTCAGACTTTTCAATTAGAACAGTTTTTTTCTAGGGAAATGTACTCCATGATGTCAAAAAAGGAAGATTCTAATATGACGCCCTGCATTCGCTATATAAATAAAACTATACGTAAACAACAATAAAATATAGTAAGCACTTGCGCAATGATGCCATTCAACATTTCCTACATAACTTTCATTTGAGCAATATTTTATGAACATTTAAGCGTAAGCGTCGAATAAAAGCCTTATCTTAAAATCTTTAAGCTAAAAACATAAATGTGTAATATTAAAATGATATATTTTCAATGTCCGTGACTTTTTTCCACAACATTGTTGTGGCTGTTCCAGCTTACCCCCACGTAAAAGCACATTAGAATTATCGTCTGCAATGGCCGCCTTACGGAATACGCCTTTGAAAATTGGACTTAAAGTTGAACATGAGGGCAGTTACTACAAAATAATTAATTACTATAGACCCCAGAACTCTGTTAATCAATACATCATAGAGTCGTTGGATTCTGGAAAGACCAAAACAGTATTTAGACATCAAATTTGTGATGCAGCAGTCAGCTCTATGTTCTCTGCGTTGACTGATCAGACAATTTTTCAATTTGAACATGAGGATTCACAATCTGATGATGATTTGTTAGCCATTGATACAGCCATTCATCAAGAAACAGCAGTTGAGCCACCTAAAAACCAGAGATTTAAGGATATGCCAAACAAAGAAAAAATTGACCAGTTGGCAAAGGCCAGAATTGAGCAGACTACAAACCATGCAACAGCATGGGGAGTTAAGCTTTTCCGAGGTTAGCTGAAGTAATAAAACTTAACGGATATGAAATACACCTGAAATAAATGCTTAGACTGAAATAAAACCCATTAAAAAAATGTAAACCATAATAACAGAATGAAATAAAAAGCTTCGCCGAGCGCAGCATGATACGACCGCAACATGTTGAACCCTGTACGTTTTAGGCCTAATATGGATAGTCTATTGTTCTGGACACATGCAGCCCATGGTGGACTGACAAAGGTTTTTGACACATGCTTCTCTGATGGACTTTCAACCCAGGGGCTAAAAATATAAATTTTGAATGTTGTATTCTACTCTTTAAAAGAATAATGTTTGGGGAAAAAATTAAAAATCGAACCAGAATTTTTTTTAAATTATGATTACAGCCCAAAAAATTTATTCTTAAATTTAGAATCGCTACCTGACAAGAATAAATTTGAAAAAAAAAATTCAAAATCGGACAACAAATAAAAAAGCCCCATTTGGCCCCTAATTACGTAATAGGGGGAAAAAGGGGGGTCGCAATAATTAATTCCTAATTTTGTATTCGCTATTTGACAAGAACAAACATGCAAAAAAAATTTCAAAATCGGACCAGAAATAAAAAAGTTTCAATTTCGGCCCCATTTGGTCCCTAATTACGTAATAAGGGGAAAAAAGGGGGGGTCGCAAAAATTAATTCTTAATTTTGTATCCGCTTTTTGACAAGAACAAACATGCAAAAAAAATTTTCAAAATCGGACCAGAAATAAAAAAGTTTCAATTTCGGCCCCCTTTTGGCCCCTTATTACGTAACAGGTGAAAAAGGGGTGGGGGTCGCAAAAATAAATTCTCAAATTTGGATTCGCTACTTGACAAAAATAAAGTTGCAAAAAAAAATTTCAAAATCGGACCACAAATAAAAAAGTTTTTATTTTGGCCCCTAATTACACAACGGAGAAAAAGGGGGGCGCAAAAATTCATCAGGTTCATTCTTTTATTGTAAGAAACATTCTTGACAAATTTCACAGCAATAGGCCAACTAGGACCAAAGTTATGGTGGAAACAAGTAAAATATTTGAATTTTTTTTCCCTTTTGGGCCCCTAATTTCGAAACAAAAAAGGGGGGACCCCCAAAATCAATCCCATTCATCCTTGTATGGTAAGGAACATCACTGTCAAATTTCATAGCAATTGGATAACTAGAACTAAAGTTATTGTGGAAACAAACAAAAAAGTAGTATTTTTGGCCCTTTTTTGGCCCCTAATTTCTAAACGAAAAATGGGGGGACCCCCAAAATCATTCCCATGCATCCTTTTATGGTAAGGAACATCATTGTAAAGTTTCATAGCAATCGGATAACTGGAACTAAAGTTATTGTGGAAACACTAAAAGGTTAACAGACGACGACGACGACAGCATCATACCATAATACGTCCGCAAATTTTTTGCGGTCGTATAAAAAATATAAATATTAATTGTACATGTATGTGAATGAAGATCTAGATAATGAAACCCTGGCAGGGACTCGAACCCTGCTCTCCTATTTAGAATAGGTGTAATACCACTATACTACCAGGGTGTATATTTCCCTATACAATTTATATATACATGTATACCATATAACCGGTGAAAATTCTGAAATTTTATTTTTGCTGATTTTAATTTTTGCAGTTTTATATATTCAAGTTTAGTAAAACTTAAATGTGTCTGTTCTTTGAAAAGTTTTATATAAATAGCTTTATTACTTTAAATGTAGATTGCTCAGCTTTATGATTTACCCTTAAGCTTGTATATATTGTCTTTGCAGCTAATAAGTTGAATTTGTTTCCAGAACAAAAGAAAAGCCGACTTTTTTTTATCTCTAAATATTAAATAGTGCATAATTTTAAGAGATTTGAATTTTTGCAGTCGAGGATCATCCGCGAAATAACACAAAAATTAAATTACCCCCAAAATTACCAGTTATACGGTATACATGTATATCCCTAACAAAATGTACAATATATTCTCTATCTAATAAATACGCATATGGCTTGAAGAATATGAGATTCTTAAACGAATGCATCTTGAAGATCGGAATATCTCTAACAAGTATGAGAAATTTAACCTCTACAAGCAAAAACTCCTTCATTACTAAATTAAATTTACTGATCATTATAATGGACCAATCCAGTCATTCCGAAGGTCCCTTGATCATCAGACAAGTCTGGTAAAAATTGTATTGATCCGGTAAATTTTTTTTTAGACTTTTATCAATGCAATGTACATGACAACAGGACATGTCAAGTAAAATACAAATAAAACCCGATACATCATCCTCAGAAACCCAGGATTTCTTCTCCCGCTTACTCATTCATCACCCCTGGGACATAACGCATGAAATGCTTCGTTTTTGATAGTTTTGTATCGAGCTTTTTGATTGGTCGCTTTAGATTTATCTAATGCGATTTAAACATATTTCTATATACAATTAATATCAAGTTTAAGATCAGATCCTGAACTACAAACGAACAATTTCATACCAAATGTCCCAGGGGTGATGAATGAGTAAGTGAATGAAGAAACCCTGGGTTTCCGAGGATGCCGATACATTTGATGATTAATTTTTTCACCTTTCAGGGTGGCTGACTGAAAATGGTTTTGATGAGACTTTTGAACAGTTTGAAACGACAATTTTGAATGATCGTCTGTCATACTTCTACGCAAGCCTTCAAACCAGGAAAGGAACAGATTACTCTGCCCTTGTTGGAATTCGTGCTGCCATTTCCAGGCATTTAACCAGTCCTCCATACAATCGTGAACTTAACTTAATGAGCGATCGTGTCTTTATGACGTCAAACCATGTCTTAATGGGCATGATCAAAACCCTTAAACGTGAAGGGAAAGACATGACCGTCCACAAAAAGGCCGTTGCTGAGGGCGATATCGAGAAGTTATATACCAGTGGTGTTTTTGACACGGACAAACCGTCAACCCTACAGAATAAAGTATTTTGGGACCTAATGATTAATTTTGGCAGACGCGGACAGGAAGGCCTTTATGCACTTAAGAAAAGTTCATATGCAAAATTCAGTGATGATAAAGGTCATACCTATTATAAAATGACATATAATGAAATGGACAAAACACACCATGGTATTGACTCGAGGGAAAACAACAAAGATGTTCGAATGTATGCTAGTCCTGAGGATGTTAACTGTCCGGTTGCTAGTTTTGAGTTTTATTTGAGCAAACTCAGTCCAAAATGTGAATCTCTCTTTCAGCAGCCCTTGCTCCGACCCATCCTCGGAAACCCAGGGTTTCTTCATTCACTTACTCATTCATCACCCCTGAGACATTTGGTATGAAATTGTTCGTTTGTAGTTCAGGATCTGATCTTAAACTTGATATTAATTGTATATAGAAATATGTTTAAATCGCATTAGATAAATCTAAAGCGACCAATCAAAAAGCTCGATACAAAACTATCAAAAACGAAGCATTTCATGCGTTATGTCCCAGGGGTGATGAATGAGTAAGCGAGAGAAGAAATCCTGGGTTTCTGAGGATGGCTCCGACCAAAACCCACAGTTTGGTATGCAGCGCAACCGATAGGTAAAAATAAGCTCAGCAGTATGATGGCACGTATATCCGCAGAGGCTGGGTTGTCGTGTAGGTACACAAACCACTGTATACGGGCCACGGTGGCTACCGGTTTGAAGCGTGCTGGTGTTGATAATCTTACAATCATGTCGGTTACAGGACACCGCAACCAAAGTTCACTGGAAAGTTATGTTCAGGGCCCAAGCGAAGCTCAAAGGCGAAAACTGTCCAAGGACATACAAAGTCTGGCTACTGGTACATCAGCAATAGATTCAGACATCTCCATCTCGAACTCAATGATGGTCGCTCGCTCTCAGACAGTATTGGCATCGAGTAGTGGAACCGCTTCGACCGCGCCAAATTCTGAAGTCGTCAGTGAATGTCAATGCATCCTTGAGACGAAATCCTCTTGCGGACATGAATTTGTTGACAAATGCAAACATTACAGGTGGAACATTCACGTTTAACATCGTCAACAAGGAATAAAAGACTTACCTCCCCGCTCTCGTGTCGTGGTCCGCCATGTTGACTTTGTTGTGTATTCGGTGTATTAATAACTGGGGCGCCTCAATATTAAACTGTTGACAGTTACCATTTACCAAGCTGTTGAACATTTTAATCTAAATTGTTATTAAAAATTGTTTGTTTTTACAGTTAAAGTTTCATTCATTATACTACTCTGACTCATCTCTGTGCCCTTTATTCATTATACACTTTGTAGGGAGGAAGTTGGAACAGCCACTTGATATCGCACATATATACCTAGCTACAATAATGTAGCTCCTTGTCTTCCAGAATTCCGACCAGTACCTCCCCGTGGTGGAAGACGGGCCCTGCTCCAGCGATAACAAAGGATACTCTGGAGCAGCTAACACTGGCGGTGGTGTGTCATGGGCTGGACGACCCATGGCACATAGCGAGTCTATACCTGTAGAGGTATAAGTCGACGCAGAGGGGCTTTCCCCTAGTCGCGACTATAAATACCCATCAGTCAGATGTAGCTCCTTTGACATCTTTGATTAGGCGGAGCTACAATGCGGTCCCATTACTCGTAATGGAGCAAATCGAACTTCTTTCACCAACCCAAACAAAGCGTAAAGATGGTTCGAAAATGCCAATAACACATTGAATAACATTGAGATAAAACAAATTTTGGTAGAAAGTCATAGGTAATTATTAAATTGTAAGAAAACCAACATTTTCAAAAATTCTGATCCTGAACTTCATTATAAAGTTCAGGATCAAGATCCTTCAAAAATTGATATTTTCACGAAAATCTTAAAAATTATGCTAAATGTCGGAAAATTTAAACTGAATTCGTCATTAAAATACTACAAGCAGTATTTTTATACCAAATTTGACGTCTTATGGATTGAATTGCGCCCGGTGTGATTTCACTTTCGGCGTTGCTCCGTTACGAGCAATGGGACTGCATTGTAGCTCCGCCTAATCAAAGATGTCAAAGGAGCTACATTATTGTAGCTAATATATACCGTATTTACCAGTATAACAAGAGAGGATATGATTGTCACCATATCCAGTGATAACCCGATCAAGACCGTGAAGAATTTCCTAATGTATATTTTTGTTTCATATGTAGACCTGTTTATAACAGCATAAAAAAATAGTGAAAGAAAACTCAGAAATTTTTTATAAAGAAATTATATTAAATAAACTAAATAATTTAAATGAAAACAATAAAAACTGTCTGTATAAATCTCTAAAACAAAATGTAAATGAAATGGAATACTATCTTTCATATCATAATAAAACATTAAGAACCCTTTTATCTAAAATTAGACTAAGCGACCACAAACTAATGATTGAACTTGGTAGATATAGAAAAATCCCAAGAGATCAAAGACTGTGTGCCATATGCAATACACTTGATGATGAGTCACACTTCTTACTTGAATGTAAAATCAATTATAATATTCGAACTGTCTTTTTGCAATATTATAATAACATTTATGATTTTAGTAAACTAAGTAAAACTGAAAAACTAACAAAAATTCTGAATCCAACTACAACTGAAGAAATTAAGACCGTTACTTCTTTTATTAAACAGTCATTAGAACTGAGAGAAGGAGACCTGTCATAAATACTTTAGCTGTACATTGTAAAATTTAGATACCACTATGATTTATGTTGTTCTTTGCTTGTTTTATATTCATGTATATGTTTTTAAGTTTTGTAAAGCTATAACCAATGCGGTTTACTGTGTGCTTTAATAAAATAAAATAAATAAAATTAAATATTAATACTTGTCTTTGGTTTTATAGATATATTTTTAGTTATAAGTATTTGTCTTAGTAACAGGTTCCTTTGTTATGATATAATTGATGAAAGGATACGGAGTAAATAAACATGAGACTATAACTATATTGTCGACTCCAACTGCAATTTTTATGAGCTTTATGGCAATTTAATTCAGAATGTTATTCGTCATCAGCAGCACTAGAAGCAATTGCAAACATAGGAAAACCACAATTCCAAAAGACGTTTAAATATATATAAAACCAAACGAAAATTTCAAAAAAGTGAGGCAACTGCCTCATTGCCTCAATGGAAGCTACGCCACTGGAAATCCAAATTAATATAGCTAAGGGCAAAACTACGATGGAGGGAGTTAAGCCTTAGGTTTTAGCCGTTTTAGATTTTACATAAATTTAGATAACAGTTATAAACAAATTGTGCACATGCATGCTGTATATCTCATTTATTGTGTCTGACAATAAAAAAATTGCCACAAAAGTGTTGAACTAAGCTGCTCATCATTGCTTATAAATAATTTCGTCATTCCCATTGTAAACATTATGCTATAAAACGGTACTTTTGTTAGGAATAAAACCATGACCCCCCCCTTTATTTTTGATATAAATCCAAGAATTAAAATTTTGCATAAATAAAACACGTAAGCTTCCAGAAAACTATCGCCGATAGGGAACGAACCATCGCTTATTTACTATCATGATTAATATCCGGGATTACAGTAACATTGTTTGATTATATACTAGACATTCATTCTGCAGTTTCTGTGGAATCCAATGGAGCAAGAACGTAAACACGTTAGAGAAAGCTATAAATAGACCATATATCGGATTTATATATAATTCAAACAAGGAAGTAGATCGATACATCTAATCACAGAACAAAACAAACAATGCTATGTTTTATAGTCAAAGTTCATAATCACTTCGGCGTACTACATTTTGAACAGATAATTTCAAAAAATTAACAATTGAAAAGTAAAATCTTAAACTACATGTTGAAGAGGTTAATGAACAATGCAAAAAATTATCTCTTAAAAATGGTGACGTTCGAGTGAAGCTTCGTGGACTACTGTTACATATTACTACATTCGTAGCTTCAATGCATATAAATGTTTGATACTTACTATAATACAAACTCATATTTGAATAAACTAATAATTACATGAAAATCAATTTCCAGAATATTTTCATCTGTCCATTAATTAACGTTTTGCAATATCTTATGCAGGAATATATTTCTACGAGCATTAATATTTACAAAACATGTAATGCGAACCCAACGACAATTATAACCCCTATACTAAGTAGTTAGGCGTAGATTTCGGGTTATGAAAATGACCGTAATGTCCTATTAGAATCGAAATAACTTATTTCTGTCATATTTTATTGTTATTTACATATGGGTAGGCATTATTTAACCCCTCGCGATATTTCTTAAATTTTCTGTCACAGAGCTGTTTTGACGCGTTCCAAGTCTCCATGTAATACCATTGTAAACTTTTTCTCTTTTCGACCAATCATTTTTACATCTTTCTTTTTTAGCTCTAACCCGTGGAAAGACATTCAGTGCTAATATTCCAAGCGCAACAGATGTTATTTTTATTCAGATGCCATTAACTTTTGTAAGAATTTCATTCAAAGAAAGTTTTCCTCCATGGTCATCTTCTACATTTTGCAGCAACCTAGATGTAAAATGAATAAAATGCCATTACCAAGTCAGAAGCACTGTGAATTTTATTTACTTGTACTTGCACAGACCGATAAAGTGGGGGGAAGGCTTATAAAAAAAATCACAGAAAAAAAATTAAGGATTATTTTAAGCATTTAGAGGCAAGGCCCTCTCTTTTATATACTGGCAACAACAAATCAAAATGTCTGGATCTGTCATTGATTTGTACTCTTCATGAATGTATTTTAGTCTTTTTATGTACATGTATATATTGTTCATTTCAGGAACCACTAAGAAGCGGAACATTTAACTTGAAGGGGGGCTTTGGTTTTTGTTCTGCTCAGAAAATTTCCACACATAGTGAAGACAAAATATTTATTTGTAAAAGGCGTCACGACAGAATTTTTTTTTCAATATTTGCATTATTTTGTATAGCAGAAATTCTTCTTAAGAGTTTTGTTTTCTAAACATCTGCTGCCAGGATATTTTTTCCATCAAAAATCAAATTAAAAATATAGTTTGGGGAAAAAAACAAGACCATCCACTTTGTGTTAAATGGTTGGTCCCTTAAATATATTAAACATCATGAACATTATAAATTCATATGTTTGTATGTTACTATTGTTTATGTATTTTTTTTTTTTCAGGCTGTATTTATTAATTATATCTACATGTTTATGATATTTAGATTATGCAAGAAAATATCTCTTTTTGGGGGGGCGGGGGTACTACACTAGAGGGATGGTGTCAGAGAGAAATTGCTTGAGTGACATACTTAAAGTGGAGCCATGTCCTGATTGGATTTTTATAGGCCTCATCAGTGGTGGATTCAGATGAAGGTGAGGGTGCGTGCGCCCCCATTAATTGATAAAAATTATTTTTTCTGTATTAAATTTACCAAGCAACTTCAAATTTTCATCAAAATCTGACATTTTTAGCAATTCCCCCTCCCCTTTTCACGGACCTCTGGATCCACCCTTGCTTATAACAAAATATACTTTCATTTTAGCATTATTTATATAGCAGGAATCCTCGTCTAGAAAAACAATATTTTTATCAACATCTACCATCAAAAAATGTTTTCATCAAAGATCAGATTCACATTTTGTTTTAGTTTTTTTTATAAATCAAAAGCCCACTTCAAAACAATGCCGTAGGGCTCGCATCTGCGATGTTCTCTATAAATATTGAAGTGAAACAAAGCAAACGAATAGAGTCATCCCTCATAAAGTCTCAGCAAAGCATTCAACGCAGAGTTGACACTGCAGAGTTGACACTTGCTCTTCACTGATTAGGACCACCCTAGCACTGGTTTAAGTCACTTTATTTAGAGTCGATGTTACAATGTTGTCTAAATATTATTCTACCCCCAGGCGTCGTATATTTGTATTTTAGAACATGTTCGATATACACTTTTTTTTTGTCATAGATCTTATGCGGACCAAAGTTACCATGTTTACATAAGACACTTGTATTAAAATCAAAATTTTACTTCTTTTGTCCTAATTGAAACTGACCAACACACTATGTTTAAACTGATAAATGACAGGTTTTAAAACACGTTTTTGTTATCAACTTGAGAAATATTAAACAAAATATCAAAAGGATTATTTATTTTTTCTTTCCTAGGATTTCATAATACGGCTTTTCAGTTACTGAAAGGTCTGGATCCACTAGGCCTCCGAGAGGGTCAACATTTGGGAATCCCGAATTTATGATGTGTCCAACCTGGCTGTTGAAATCTGTCCCGTATGTTTCCTCCTTTTCCGGTGACTTTGGCGCTTCGGTTGACATTGGAGGGAACAGTGTGTGACCGTGACCACCTAAGGGTAGGCCATGGTGTCCAAACAAATCTAAATAAAAAAAAATATACATGTAAAATCCAAGAATTTTGTTCGGTGTGATTTCACCTTTTGGGCGGATGTTTTTATAGCAATGCACGCCTTCTGGGGTGCCTATATGAGTACATAAACCTTAGTTATACATGTATGCATGGATAATTTGCTTATACATGTTCAGTGACGTGCCAAATTAGAGACCGACCATTTAACTTGAAAGGGGGCCTTGGTTTTTTCCTGAAAAAAAATCTCTCAAACTGATTTGTGATGAAAAAAATAATCTGAAGAAGGATTTCTGCCATTTATAATAGTGTTATTAATGAAAAAAATTGGTGGTGCCTTTAAGAAATAAATCTTTTATAATGTAAAAAAAAATCAAATGACCAGATAAAAAACCAAGGCCCATATTCAAATGCTCGGTCCATTAACGCATTTAAATGTCCTATTAGATCAACCAAATTGACATTTTTAGAAAGAAATATTCTAAAGTCATTTATGGATCGATATTTATGAAAATTGTTTCTGGAGATGTATAAATTTAATAGAAGAATATTTATTAATTTGGGCTTTGACTTCTGTTTTGATATTTAAGAATAGACACAGTTTGAATACAAACAGATTTTTTGTCCATATTCCCATTTATTTGATCAAAAATTGTAACACCAAAATTTTTTTGCTTGTCTAAAACTGATTTTCTTGGTTCAGGACATAATTTATTTTTTAACGGGAACATTTAAAAAGCTGAAATGAGTTTAGTGCGACCATTTCATGCGTCTGTTACTTACAAAAAGACACATTTTGTGGAAAATAAGGTTAACCGTTATCAACTCACAGGATAAATATTCACTCACCTCCTAGTCCACAATCGCTACAGCATGGATGTTCTCCGCAACAATCTAAACATTTGTCTAAAGATCCAAAAGAATCCAAGAATCTTTTACTTGATACCACTTCTTTGCCGTTGACTTTGGTTCCAACTGCAATTATAAAACGATTTATGGGACTAATACAATTTGAAAAAAAAGTATCAAAGAACAATAATTTATTTGTACGAAAGAAGCAGAGGTACCAATGGGGTATCCGAATGTCAAAAGTCCGAAAGGGCAGAGACAAAACCGGTAAACACCAACAAGAACGGGACAAAAACAGACAACATGTAAAACACGGAAACACAAAATGACTGAATATCAATCAACAACGCGAACACCAGTCGAAACAAGAGTGAACTCTGGTGCTCCGGAAGAGTAAGCAGTTCCTGCTTGCTATAGCACACCCGTCGCGTTGCCAATAGTCCATTCAGCGTGTCAAATCAGGTAAAGGAAGACAAAACAAAACCCTATGACAAACCAACATCTGCACTCATCTGATAGATCGAAATCCCATATTTATCTATAAGTGAATGGTGTCTTCCGTAAAATTTCTTGAGTGAAGACAGCAACCGAGGAGCAACATAACCCTGTGTGAGCAATTTTTGCGTCAGACGTGTCGCTCTGCTAAGGAAATCGATGTAAGACCCGCACGCTCTGGAGTAACGAATCAATTGAGATACGTAAACTCCATAAGCTGGAGCGGACGGAATGTTGCTACACAAGAAGGGAAAGTTGACGATTTGAAAGTTGAAGTCATCACGTTTGTCATAGAGCCTTGTTGAAAGTCTTCCTTGAGAGTAAATTTCGAGATGTAGATCTAAATAGTCCCGTGCAGGGCTCGGGTGGCGAATAGGCCTGCAGCAGAGCCTAGCTTGTCGTAAAAGGCGACTAAGGGTCTTGGGATTCTGACGTCGGGTCAGTGCTCAGCCCACAGAGCAACCAAGTGTGTACCCTAGGTGGCTGAATAGGGTAGACCTCGTCCGCGGGGGTTGTCAGGTCTATAATACGGAAACCCTGACCGCCGACCATAGAGGGCCAACGTGTGTGGAGAGTGCCACGCTTCATGCACGTTAAAGACCCCTTTGTGGACCGCCAAGCAGTGCACCACATAGGCTAAATTTTCCGACCCTACCCACCTCTCCCCTTTTGCTGTGGTTCTTCAAAATTTACCGGTCCTTTGTGTCCCACCCCATCCCATATTTCATTTATCATCATCATTTCATGTTCATTTTATCATCCTTTTCATGTTCATCGCCTGTAAATAACCTATATAGCGTTGCACGGGCTTAAAACACCAACTCACTTACTCACCCAGTAGATCTAAATATGAAGCAGACTTCCTAGAATCCGTTGTGTCCTTTATCTCAAGCTCCTGGGGATATATGAGATGGAGAAAGTAACCAAATCGAGAATTGTTTAGTGAA
The DNA here is from genome assembly GCA_963971305.1 of Arcuatula senhousia. Classification (NCBI taxonomy): domain Eukaryota; kingdom Metazoa; phylum Mollusca; class Bivalvia; order Mytilida; family Mytilidae; genus Arcuatula; species Arcuatula senhousia. The sequence goes on from OZ020308.1 coordinate 38,380,331, forward strand.
AGGACATCATCAATATAAGTTGATAAAACTTGATAGTTCATTGAAAATAGCATATTGTTTTAGAGAAAACTTAACCTCAAAATAATCTTGCTTCAGAGGGAAAGGCCATTCCATGCTAAGATCTGATATTGTTGATACATGGTTTTGCATTTATACGGCATCATACTTTTCTTCTTCGACTCATTTCCGTAAAACGGGTTCTGTGTGCAAAACCTGTTATATAATTTTGAAATAAGTTCTATCAGAGGCTAACTTACAAAATCTTTGATTTGTTTATTACAAACAATAACTGACCAGAAATACTTGTGTATGACCTGTGTAACATATTTTTGTAAGTCTTTTTTTAGAATAATCTTTAGTTTCCTATATTATAAACTTGAAGGAATCGTTATTTGCATGTCCTTTGAGAATAGGTCCACAGCAGCGCTAAGCTTGTCCGAAGAAGTCCACTGACCTCGGTCACTTGCGGGACACGGTGGCGAATTACTCACAGCAGAGCCTAGCTTTTCGTAACAGGCGACTAAGGGCCTTATCACTCTGACCGTCAGGTCAGTGCTCAACCCACCGAGCGACTAAGTGTGTACCCTAGGTGGCTGAAAAGGGTGGCCCTCGTCCGCGGGGGTTGTCAGGTCTATAATACGGAAACCCTGACCGCTGACCATAGTGGGCCAACGTGTGTGGAGAGTGCCACGCTTCATGCACGTAAAAGACCCCTTTGTGGACCGCCAAGTAGTGCAACACATTAAATTTTCCGCCCCTATCCACCCTCCCCTTTCCTGTGGTTCTTCAAAATTTACCGGTCCTTTGTTTCCCATCCCATCCCCATATTTCATTTATCATCATCATCATTTCATGTTCATTTTATCATCCTTTTCATGTTCATCGCCTGTAAATAACCTAAATAGCGTTGCACGGGCGTTAAACACCAACTCACACACTCACTCACCCTTCACTTCATCATTTTATTTTCATTGTGTTCATCTCCCGTATGTAGCCGAAATCGTGCTGCTTAAGGGGTAAAGCAACAAACTAACTAAATCTAGATTATTTTATGCAACAATCATTCAAATTGATTGCATATCTGCAATGCAGTTATCCAAAGTTAACAATTAAAACAAGAGGAGCCTGAATCGCTCATATGGTCCAAAGCTTTAATGGCACTTCTAGGAACTGTTATCTATAAGAGAGGTCATCTGACAACTTTGACCCAATGAAGACTATAGTAGAGCTTAATGGGATTAATGTTTGATATAAGCAAGCTACAACTTTTCTGTATCTGAAATTGTTTTCATTCTTTAACAAAAAACACTATTTGTCCTTAAAAGAGTCATAACCCCTATAAGGAGTCATCCGACACATACACCCAATTGAAACCTTTTTAGCTCTATAAGCAGAAGGTCTAAACAAGCAACAGTTTTTTTTTTTTTTTTGGTATCTGCAAAAATTTTGATTCTATAGGGCAATAACATGAAAAAACGCATTTTTTTATCCTTAAAGGGCCACAACGCCTACAAAGGGGTTATCTGACAGTTTCGACCCAATGCAGACTTTTGTAGAGCCAAATGAGCTGAAGGTTTAAGTAAGCAACATTGTATCTGCAATACTTTATATTCTATACGGGAGAAACACTATTTTTGAATAGTTTTCATTATAGGCCAAAAATATGGAAAAAAAAACTCAATTTTTGCGTTTAGGGGGACGGATCGAAAATCGAAACACAACCTTTGTGCAGGGCACTTTAAGAATCCATTATTCCCAGTTTCATTCATTTCTGTTCAGTAGTTTCATAGGAGAAGATTTTTTTTTAAATTGTTAGTGGACGACGCCGCCGACGACGACAGACGCCAAGTGATGGCAGTAGCTCACCAGGACCTTTGATCCAGGTGTGCCAAAAAGAGGGATACTAAACATTATAGGACATTTTTTTGTTTACTACGTTTCTTTCATTACCTACCCTGAGGTTTCAGAAGTGATATGATACTATGAGATAATCCACAGTCATTACAACATGGGCTGGGGCCACAACAGGCCAGGCATACTTGGTCTGTTGGTAACACTACAGGAAGGTTCAAAGAAAAGGCTGTAAAAGAAAAATAGTTTTTTTAAGACAACCTCAACATCGTTTAAAATTAGTCCTATTATATATACAAGACTTTTTTCTTGTAAACTGCTTTGCTTTTATAATCTACACTAGGGTTTCAGAAATGCTATGATATTCTAAGATAGTTCTATTAAGACAGTCTCAATATTGTCTAAATATAACCAAAGTGTTAATTAGAATGTTAAAATCCAAACTTACAATATTGAGAAAGACTATTTGTTTAAAATTCTCTATGAATCAGGCAGATACCATAGGGTGGCACATCGATAACAAATACACAAAAAAAAATTCAATAGAATTGGGTGAAGCAACCTTAGTAAACTTTGTCTTGACCACTAAATTTTTAGTCAGTCATGGGTTTAGAGTCATTACCAAAGTTTAGTAACATTGTACAGAGAAAGGTACGGGAAATTTCCCTGCATATTTTTCCCCTATATAAAATATCTAGACACCAACTATGATTTCGAATGTATGATAAAATCAATGCATCTATACCCCCAAATCTTAAATTTGAAATTATCAATGTGCCACCCCCTGCCTGATTCTTATGTGGAATAATACTTAAATGATGAAATGATCTACATTGTCACCTATCTCCCATTACTGACGATAGGTTAGACAAAGCTTAAAATGATAAATTTATACTAAAAGTTTTGCAGTAAACGCAGTAGCATACGTTATTCACGTTGTGAAATAAAGAAAAGGTAAGTTCTCAATAACTTTTAAGTAACAAAAGTTGAAACGTTCTTTTTGTTGTTCTTTTTTTTCACTATTTTCCTTTTTTTCTTTTCAAGTAATTGTCAATTACATGTCTATACCTTGGGTGAGTGCTAGAAATCCAAGGAAGAGAATATACGCCATGACTGAATAGTTTTACCAACACAAATGGGAAGAGTTATAGGTACACTTAGTACACGTCTTGTCTTATCTTTTTCCAGAGATAGTTCCAGTCCTGAAAACGGGCCATTTCCCAATACTTGTCATAAGCAAGACAAGATATGAATATCACGTTTAGATCTTTAGAGCAATTTTAACACGTTTAATCATAACCTTAACGCAATGACCACTAACAGGCCTGGGTTACATAAAACACCTTAGATTGAGAGAAGTTTCTCCAAAAAAATGAAAACATCCGTGTAGGAAATCCCCAAGAATATAAGGAAATTCTCAAATTTAAAATGTTTTAATTTATGAAACCGGGCTTTGATTCACAGTTTTTTGAGACTATATAAAAATTATATTAAAATGAAAGTTAATAGATTCGACAAAAATAATTATGCTGCCAGTTTCTTTGATGCCTAAAATTAAAATAATGTTGTTTATATGAAACTATATTAGTCAGTGCCAAACACCTTGCCTAATTTGAACATTAGTTAATCTTTCGTCTTTATACTTTATTTTTATTAAGTTTAAAAATTAAAAATTAACTAATTATTGAGAGTACTGTATCTTGAATTGTCTCGATTGAGTTATTGTTCTTTGAATGCTAATGTAGTTACGAAGTTACAACGTTTGTTTTATTTCTGAATTTTCAAATAAACCATGATCTGAAATTAAAAAATGCATGTTTCGTTTATGAATCTGAGATAACCCACCAAACTTCCAATTACTTTTGTTATAATGCTGCTGATGATAGTTACACCCTTGTAATATGCAAATACAACATTACCACATTAACCCGGAGACTGGGTGGCCGAGTGGTCAAAGTCGCTGGTTCAAATACCACGCTATTGATCACTGGACAATAAGTCTTCCAGAATTCCGACCAGTACCTCCTCGTGGTGGAAGATGGGACCTGCATCCATCGACAACAAAGGATACTATGGAGCAGCTAACACTGGCGGTGGTGTGTCATGGGCTGGACGACCCATGGCACATAGCGAGTCTTTAACAGTTTTATACTTTAAATAGTCGACGCAGAGGGGCATTCCCCTATAGTCACGACTATAAATACCCATCATCATTTTTTTTTGATACTGTAAACCGGGAAATTTTCGCGGCAGTTTTATTTTCACAATTTTCGCGTCGACAGTGTAAGCGCGAAAATTAAACAGCGCGAATATGTTTGTCTTCCATTGCAGTTTATGGGCAATAACTTTTCAACGCGAAATTAAAACTGCGCAAGCTAATATATTTCCGTACAACCGCGAAAGAAAGACTGCGCGAAAATTTCCAGGTTTATAGTAATCTAAATTGTGATTTGATATGACTGGTAGTACAGTGACGAAGAAGTGTTGATAGTCCGCAAAATACAAATTACATGAGGTTAGGTGGGTATCAATGTATGGGGCAGAGTACTGGCGTATCATTCATAGAGACTTAAAGAGGTTGGAGATGTTCCAGAACAAATGCTTGAGGGGAATAATGTGAATATTCTGGCCACGAAAGATTTGAAATGAAGATCTGCTAAAGAAATGTAACTGCCATTCCATTGTAACAGAGCTAAAAAGGAGATGACTGAGACATGTGCTTAGAATGAAAAAAGACCGCATCCCTTTGGAAGAGAAAACCTGGCAGACCTCGGACCACCTGGAGTAGAACAATCCAAACTGAATACAGGACCAGGGATACAGCTTGCCTAGAAGGATAGGTAAGTTAAGGTGGGTATCAATAAAACTGTTAACTTTGTTATGGTTTATACTGCATGAAGACTTATCCTGCCTTTACATATTGGATTATGAAGGGACGTGGACCGTTTGCACGTTCCCCTTCTCTCCTACAGATTTACTTTTACTTTGTATAAATGGAGACATGCACTTTCGTTTGCAAGATGGATTACTTTCAATTATCCTTCATCGATTTATCCTGACCTTGCGTCAGTCTTGTTGGAGGTTTCTCGAATTTTGACCCGGTGGTCATCTTATTACCAAACTAGACGATTTTATTTTCAAAATTATTAATGTTTATCACTTTGACAGAAACAAGTCTACAGTCACCGACATATTGTGTGTAAATTTCCCAAGTCATACGATATGTCAAGGCTCTTACTATATGATAATTTCCTGATTTTTCCCCGTTGTCTCTGTGACTGCCTTTTAGACCAAGGTCATAAGAAAATACCTATCATATCTCTGAAAGAGTTTTCTTTTGATATCAGCCATTTGTAGAATAATTCAATATTCATTCAAACAATATAATTCGCTATTTCTAAAATCAGTTTTCGGCTGTTTGTTATACATACTGAGTTAATCACCTCTCTATATTGTGTCTCACAACCGTGTTGCGGTTTACGTTACTTACCAAACATTACGATCGCAGCGGAAGAGAGCGGTTTTGCGTCTCATAAACACAGTTAAATCCACCTTTTCGTTTGTAACACCTGTACCAAGCCAGGAGACCATTGCGATCTCTAAATTTATTCCTGTGTGACTTTTTACTTTTATTTATTTTTTCAGACATTGATATTAAACATATCAGTTCCGCAATTATGTTTTAAGTCCTTTTTGTTGAATTTATGATTAAACAAAACGCATGGTTGGAAATGAGCTTGTGGGTTTAGCTGATTGCCCAAAATATGATAAAAACGTACCTGTTAGCGTTCGAAAATGACAAATGCTTTGAACATGCATGGTTGTCACAGATTTCAAAAACTGCAATAAAGTGCTATTTTACAAACATTATCTAGCAAAACATTTTAATTATCTTAAAAAAAAGATGAAGACATTAATTTTGGCCAGATTTAACGGAGTGGAAAATCCAGGTTATGATATGGTAAATGTCGAGTGTCCAGCAATTGGGGAAATGATTTCCGTAACAGTTTTCTTAGCAACCTATACTACTAATCGCAGATATTTTGTTTGCAGCATCAGCGAAGGAGCCCATGATGTGGGATTCGATTTCAGATCTGTCGCTCTCTTACTTCCTGTTTAACGAAATCCGGCCATTTTTTACTATGACAGATTTTTAAAGATATCAAATAGTGCTTTATTGCAAAATTACACCCATAAGAGTCAAGCAATACATAGAGTAACAAACATACAACATATAAACAGTTTCAATAACTCATTAACATCAAATAAGAAAAAAAATCATGTAGAATTAAGCATTAGCTGACATGGACCTGTTTCTCAATTCTAACCCAGATAAATATTTTTTATATCCCACCACACGAAGTGGCGAGGTATTATGTTATACCCTCAATTTCTTTCGGTTTCTGTCCGTCCGTATTTCCGTCCCCCGAAGGTTTCCGGATGATAACTTAACAAGAGGCTCCCAGGAGCCTAAATCGCTTACTTTGTCTTGATGTCAACCCTATATTTTGTAGAGCTAAATGAGCTGAACATTTAAGCAAGCAACTGTTTTCTTTATCTACTATAGTTTTCATTCTATAGGCCAAAAACACGAAAAAAAACGTTATTTTAGGGGTCGTAGGTGTTATCTGACAACTTCCACCCTATGGAGACTTTTGTAGAGCTTTATGCACTGAACATTTAAGCAAGCAACAGCTTTACTCTATCTGCTATAGTTTCATTCTAAAGGCCAAAAACATGAAAAAGGTTAATTAAGGGGCCGTAACCCCTATTAAGGGTCATCTGACAACTTCGATCCTATTGAGAGACTTTTGTAGAGCTAAATAAACTGAACATTTAAGCAAGCAACAGCTTTTCTCTATCTGCAATAGTTTTCATAATAGAGGCCAAAAACATGAAAAAAAACATCATTTTAAGGGTCATAACCCCTATAAGAGGTCATCTGACAACTCCGACCCTATGGAGACTTTTGTACAGCTAAATTAGCTGAACATTTAAGCAAGTAACAGCTTCTCTCTATCTGCTATAGTTTCATTCTAAAGGCCAAAAACATGAATAAGGTTAATTAAGGGGCCGTAACCCCTATTAAGGGTCATCTGACAACTTCGATCCTATTGAGAGACTTTTGTAGAGCTAAATAAACTGAACATTTAAGCAAGCAACAGCTTTTCTCTATCTGCAATAGTTTTCATAATAGAGGCCAAAAACATGAAAAAAAACATCATTTTAAGGGTCATAACCCCTATAAGAGGTCATCTGACAACTTCGACCCTATGGAGACTTTTGTACAGCTAAATTAGCTGAACATTTAAGCAAGTAACAGCTTCTCTCTATCTGCAATAGTGTTCATTCCATAGGCCAAAAACATGAAAAAACATTATTTCAGGGGCCGTATCCCCTATAAGGGGTCATCTGACAACTTCGACCCTATGGAGACTTTTGTAGAGCTAAGTGAGCTGAACATTTAAGCAAGCAACAGCTTTACTCTATCTGCTATAGTTTCATTCTAAAGGCCAAAAACATGAAAAAGGTTAATTAAGGGGCCGTAACCCCTATTGAGGGTCATCTGACAACTTCGATCCTATTGAGAGACTTTTGTAGAGCTAAATAAACTGAACATTTAAGCAAGCAACAACTTTTCTCTAGCTGCTATAGTTTTCTTTCTATAGGCCAAAAACATGAAAAAAAACATCATTTTAAGGGTCATAACCCCTATAAGAGGTCATCTGACAACTTCGACCCTATGGAGACTTTTGTACAGCTAAATTAGCTGAACATTTAAGCAAGTAACAGCTTCTCTCTATCTGCAATAGTGTTCATTCCATAGGCCAAAAACATGAAAAAACATTATTTCAGGGGCCGTATCCCCTATAAGGGGTCATCTGACAACTTCGACCCTGTGGAGACTTTTGTAGAGCTAAGTGAGCTGAACATTTAAGCAAGCAACAGCTTTTCTCTATCTGAAATAGTTTTCATACTATAGGGCAAAAACATGAAAAAACGCTATTTTTCACTTTTAAGGGGCTGTAACCCCTATAAGGGGTCATCTGACAACTTGGACCAAATGGAGACTTTTGTAGAACTTTTGATGCTGAAGCGGTAGGGTGTCATCAGATTTCATCTTTCTCCTATACTTTTTGATTTACAAGCCAAAAACAGTAGTCTGACCCCCCTGGTCTATTTTTAGCAACGGCGGTCATGTTTTTCAACGAATCAAAAATCCCCACATCAGTTCTGTGGGGGATGCCCTAAAGTACCACCAGACCAAATTTGGTTTGAATCTGTGCAGCCGTTTCAGATGAGAAGTTTGAAGAAAAGTTAACGACGACGACGGACGCCAAGTGATGGCAATAGCTCACATGGCCTTAGGCCAGGTGAGCTAAAAATGCATCAAGAGATTTGAATAATATTTTGCACAGCTGTTTAGTACAATAAAATACAGGTCAAATTCAATTTTCAGGATGATCCAAAAACATTATTGAAGATTTGCCTCTATGTAAATTTTCAAAATTTGAAAATAAAGAAATGTTCTGGTCTAAGAAAGATAACTTTTTTTCTGTCTCGATATAGATGTAGTAAACAAATATATTTTACTATTGATGAATATCGTGGCGGGGTTTCATTTAATGTCTCATTAGATGCCTTTTTGTGTTTTTTTTAATTATTTTTCAAGATAAAATTTCAAATAAAGGTAATGTGATGCTGGTATTTTTCTAGTGCGAGAGGTTTTTTGAATTGTGTTACGGGGAACGTTTTCCGCTGGTTAATGTTCCTAAAATGTCACTTTAAATGTTTAGTGGCAACGGCATACAAAACAATATATAACCAATATTAAATTCCAACAATAAATGTATTCACGAATTTGGATGCGTCAGGTCTAAGCGCTGACTCCAACTGACCACCTTCAATATCACAAAATAATATAAATCTATCTTACAAATTAATCATGGATTTGCCACTTAAGAAAACAACAAAAGTACTATGTTATTCAAAAGATTATCTCTGACAATAAAAACTAATGGAAATTGCGAACATTATAGAGTTGACGATTTTATAATCTAATCTTAATCTCACTTCTAAGAAAATACTTGTTATTTTAAAAGCTGAAAACAATTTGTTAAGAACCCGGTGTTATGATTTCTAATTAGTTTTTTTTTACAAAAAGTGAAACAAAATATTCTAAAGTCCATGAAATTATAAAAAAATGTTTATACATATTTAAATTACAAATTAACGTTCATTTCCGGCATGACAGTGATACCAAAATCTTTTTTGGTTGATTTTAGTCATAATTTGGTTTTCGTGTTTGGTCCTTTTGGTATAGTATTGTTCAATGCTCTTTTCAGGATAAAGTCTTTGGCTTTTTATACGACCGCAAAAAATTTGCGGACGTATTATGGTATGATGCTGTCGTCGTCGTCGTTGTCGTCGTCGTCGTCGTCGGTGTCTGTTAACTTTTTAGCGTTTCCACAATAACTGTAGTTCCAGTTATGCGATTGCTATGAAACTTGACAATGATGTTCCTTACCATAAAAGGATGAATAGGATTGATTTTAGGGGGTCCCCCCATTTTTCGTTTAGAAATTAGGGGCCAAAAAAGGGTCAAAAATACTACTTTTTTGTTTGTTTCCACAATAACTTTAGTTCTAGTTATCCGATTGCTATGAAATTTATCAGTGATGTTCCTTTCTTTCTATACAAAGATGAATGGGATTGATTTTGGGGGTCCCCCCTTTTTTTGTTTCGAAATTAGGGGCTCAAAAGGGCAAAAAAGTCAAATATTTTACTTGTTTCCACCATAATTTTGGTCCTAGATGGCCTATTGCTGTGAAATTTGTCAAGAATGTTTCTTACAATAAAAGAATGAACTTGAGGAATTTTTGCGCCCCCTTTTTCCCCGTTGTGTAATTAGGGGCCAAATAAAAACTTTTTTATTTGTGGTCCGATTTTGAAATTTTTTTTTGCATGTTTGTTCTTGTCAAATAGTGGATACAAAATTAAGAATTAATTTTTTCGACCCCCCCCCCCCCCTTTTTCCCCATATTACGTAATTAGGGGCCAAATGGGGCCAAAATCGAAACTTTTTTATTTGTGGTCCGATTTTGAAAAATTTTTTTTGCAAGTTTATTCTTGTCAGGTAGCGAATCCAAATTTGAAAATTAAGTTTTGCGACAATCCTTTTTTTCACTTGTTTTGTAATTAGGGGCCAAAAGGGGCCGTAATCAAAACTTTTTTATTTCTGGTTTGTTTTTGAAATTTGTTTTTGCAAGTTTATTTTTGTCAAGTAGCGAATTCAAATTTGAGAATTTATTTTTGCGACCCCACCCCTTTTTCACCTGTTACGTAATAAGGGGCCAAAAGGGGCCGAAATCGAAACTCTTTTAATTCTTGTCAGATTTTGACAATTTTTTTGCAAGTTTATTCTTGTCAAGTAGCAGATATATTTTTGTGTCCCCTTTTTTCTGTTATGTTATTAGGGACCAAAAGGGGCCAAAATCGTAACTTTTTTATTTCTTGTCGGATTAAGAAAATTTTTTTTACAAGTTCATCCTTGCCAAGTAGCAATTCTAAATTTAAGAATAAATTTTTGCGACCCCCACCTTTTTTTCGCTCATTACCTAAGGGACTGTAATCATAATTTTATTTTCGATTTTTTATTTTTTCCCCAAACATTATTCTTTTCAAGAGTAGAATACAAAATTGAAAATTTATATTTTTACCCCCTGGGTCGAAAGTCCATCAGAGAAGCATGTGTCAAAAACATTTGTCAGTCCACCATGGCCTGCATGTGTCCAGAGCAATAGACTATCCATATTGGGCCTAAAACGTACAGGGTTCAACATGTTGCGGTCGTATCATGCTGCGCTCGGCGAAGCTTTTTATTCAATATTTTGGGAAGAGCACATCTGACTAGTCTTAAATTGACGAAACGTGCGTCAGGCGTGGCAAAATATATTGTCTAGAACTTTGTTGTAATTTTTATTTAAACAGTAATCAAACATATAACTTTAGGCATAATGTATTTTATTGTCTTACATTTTTATTTTACAAAATATCCTTGTACTGTACATGGTCGATAACCTCGGTGCTGAATTTGGCTTTTTTTGGTTTTAAATACTTTTCGATCAAAACCTTTGGTTTTTGACTTTTGATTATAATGATGCTGATGAGAGTAATTCATTGAAATATCCATTTGCAGAATAAGCAAATTAACGGTTTATACAAGTTATTTTTTTACCTCCGCTGCAACGTGGGACGGGGACATAAAATACCGGACGTCCGTCCGTCCGTCCGTCGCACATTTTTTCGTTACAGATTTCTCAGCAACCATTAATCATAGGTTTTCGATATTTGGTATGCAGCTTCAGTTATGGGTCCTATATGGTGGGATGCGTTTTCAGATCTGTCGCTCATCTACTTCCTTTTAAACGAGCCGTTTAGATTTTTCCTGCCCAATGGGCGGGGGCCTAGAATCTGTTCTTGTACACTGTTTTTTCAAACGGAAGTATTGTAAACAGCAGGAGATCAGTGAAATAAGGACATTTTTTAAACTGTAGTTTTAGAGTTAATTGATTGGCATCACAACTAAACTGATATGAAAAATGCTAATCATTTTATTTAAGTCTAATTTCTAACAAGAAATGTGTATGCAAAGTTTTATTTTCATGGTAGACATTTGGCCAGCAATAGACCATTGCTATTCTGTTTGGTAAAAAATGTACTGTGACTACCACTCTTTTTGATGATTGTTTTCTTTTTTTTCTGGGGTTTTATGGTTCTAGTGTGCTTTCATTTTGGGTTTTTTAACATTTGGTGAAATCGACTTATTATGGCTTTTCGTGTTGAACGCATATTTGAATCATTTGTCTGGCACTTTTATGTTATTATCTTTAAGAAAAAACTTTGAACTGAATAATGGAAACTAACTTTGAAAGCTGACCATGAATAACCAATTTTAAAACGGACTCTCCTGATCAACTAGTGGTTACTCCTGACAATTGTAGCAGAAAATTAAAAGTTTTTCTATCTCGTTCAATCTTAATAGGTATTTAGAAAAAAGGAATGGGATTCCTTAGATCATTAATGAAAAATACCCCCTACGTCAACGAAAATTTATTAAACATCACATTTTGATAACGAGATCTCTAAATTGCCAGATTATTGCATTAGACAGAAAATCAAATTTAGTCACACCATTCTATGGACAAATCTTTAGAGATTTCTCTGACGAAGGGTTTGAAGTGTTCATTAAGACAAATTATTTGTTAAGAAAGATTTAGATTTGTTTTCTCCCTCTTTAACCTATAGACAGTCTGATTCATCATCAAAATCTTGCGTGATTTGAAATTGGGTATTTTTCATAGGATTGCTGTGAAAAATAGGGGTAATAACAAAATACCAAACGGCGCCATTTACGTTTAATGTGTCAATATATAAGAAAATTGTGGCCTTTACATTTACCATCTCAAAACGTCATCCGTGATGGAATTTCTTGCAACAAACCAGAATACCTCACCCTTTCGGGGCACCTGGGTTAACTATCGTTGGAACAAGAGTATGCATCGATGTTTTTGAATTGACTTATTGACGGTTGGTAATGGTATGACTTTGAGATTCAAGTATCATCTTGGTGGTTATTTTATTTCATTAAAAAAACAAAGATAAGTTGATGCACGAGATGGTAATCTCGGGTAGACGGTGAAACCTCACCAACAAAGCAATTTATCCAAATGATCAAAAAAAAGTTGCAGGTGGTAAATAATTTTAAACTGCGCCTGACTATACAATTAATCATCATATTTTATAAAGAGAACGGTATTTAAAAATCATCAATGCTCTTGGTGATGAAAAACCTCTATCTCATTTTTAAACCATTTAATTTATCATAAGCAAAAAGACGGTGAGTAAATTATATCGGCTGTTAGGATAGATATCTCCTTACTCACTGAAATTAACCTTTGGTCTCATTAACCCCTTCCGGGCCAATTGTTCCTTCCCTTATATAGTCCATTTAAATGAAACATGCAGTGTTATTGTTTGTACATTTTAATGTAATGGAAACATGAATACAACCAAATGTAACTTAAATATTCACTTATTTTTGACAATTGTATGAAATTTGTTTACAAGGCTGTATGAAAAGGCTCCATGTGGAAGATCGGAAAGCATGGTAAAAGGGTATTTTGAGCATTTTGTAAACACTTTACGAAAAAAGTAATCCTTGATGTGCATATTTAATACCAGCATTAGACAGAAAACTTTCTTAGCTTCGCAATGATAATTATACAACATTTTGACCATCTTACCCGTATTTGTTTAAGCAAAAATTTCAAAAATGCAGATTTTAAGCTGAAAATGAATGTGAACGTCAAAAGGGGTATTTGAGACATTTGTTATCTAAAATTCGTTTAAAAGTTAGTTATTGCTTTACTCCCATGCAGTGCCATGTCGGCTATATTCGGGAGATGAACATGAAATGGGTGATACAATGTACATGAAATGAGGGAAATTCCCGAATAAAGAATAAGATGGGTTCCCAATTTCAACATAATTTATACTACATTTGTAAATCCTATGAAGAGGGAATCTTTCACGATTAAACTGTTTTCTTTTTTAATCATTCTAAGAAAGAATATAAAGCTAATCAATTCAAACATTTTTATTTCTACTGAAAGACGTACATGGTAGAGATACATTAATTTACTTAACTCATAAACTTTTATTTTTAACACACCATGTAATTAGAATTGACGATTTGAATGTCACGTGGGTAGTGTAGCCGTAAATTAATAGTTAAACAATGTCGTAAAAATGCCTTAAACCATCGATTATTTGGCTTTTTTGCGATACGTAAGTGTCCAGACCTTTTTATATTCTGTTAAACTTGGTAATTCTAAGAAAAATTTATTAGTTCTGAAATAAAGATTTATGGTTTTCAACCAAATTAGCTTATATGTTACAAACCATGCCGAAATTAAAGGTCGATCCAATCCCACAACATTCTTCTGTAATAAATCGTAGTCAGGTCGTTCACTGATAGAGCACTGGTTAAAGACAATTTCTGAAATCACAAATCTGAACTTATAGTGTATATATCTACATATCAAAAAAGACAAATTAAGTACTTAAAAAGCGAGGGCGTAACAATGGTGCATTCGAATATCGTTCATCCGAAAAAAAGCGAAAGCTATCAGTAGATATAAAAGTCAGAGCGGTTCCAAATGGAAAACGCACAAAAACAAAAACACACACAAAATAACTTTACGGCAACTCGAACTCGAGTCAAAATTAAAGTTAACTCGGGGGTTTTCAAAGGGGATTCAATACGTCTATTGCTTGATATAACACGCCTGCCGACAAAAGAGGATGGATAAAATCCGGTAAAAGGCTAATCAGTGCTATATGAGAAAAAATCCGTACTAAAAATGAAAGAATATCGTTTTCTGCTGAAGTATAATTACAGGCAGTGAAAGAGCTTAAAATAAAAGACCCGTAGGAAGAAATTTACCTTATATAAATTAGACTTCAATTTTACGTGTGTATGGGTTGACTTTCGAAAACAATAGGTCTGTGTGCTCGTTTTCGAGATATATGACGTCAAACATTTGGCAGGAAATAGGAATCCTCTAAATTTTACCTAACTTTTACATTGTGATGTTTTTGGCCTTAAAAACTGAAGTTTTATCAAGAATTTCAAGAAATTTTATACCGTAGTGATTTAAGGTCTTTTTAATCAGAAAATAACATAAAAAGTAGGGGTCAGTGTGTAAAAAAAATCTTAAGTATTAAAACTTAAGGTAAAGTCTGGAGGAGTTCTTTAATCTGACTGAAATTTTGCAACTTGAGGAGTGACCATCCTTATCAGTATCATGTCATTGCCATGGAACGCATACGTAGTGGAACCTATACAGATTGTCACTCACGTTTCATCATGTTTAAAGTTAAGCGTTTCGTCAAACGATCAAATACATTTGAAGTTTTCTTGCAAAATCTTGAGAATTTTGTTGAGAAAATTTTTTTTTAACATAATGGAGTTTCAGCCTTTCATGTTTTGATCACCGAGAAGCTTGATTCATTTAAATAAAAGTACCTAACTAAAACGTTTACGTGATTTTTAAGACTTATCTTCCTTAGGTGTTATGTACCCCTCAAAATAGTAAAACAATATATTATTAATAATTGGTAACGGTTGAAATCCAGGTACTTTGTACCAGTTTTATATCTTGGTGATTGCTGGTTGAGGTTGTTTTCTTGATCAAGTTTGCGTTTTCACTAATGCCAAGAGTGTTTCTGGCTACATATTAAACATTTAGTACTTTTCTGTTTTGCACCTTGTAACTTTAAGTATGAAAGATCCTTTTACGTCAATTCAGTACTAAAAAAAATATCATTAGAAACTGAATCTCATTAGAACATGTTCAAGTTGTAGGGCCACTTGTGTTTGTCAGGAGATTTCCATGAAATTGTCAACAAATTGTTATTGTTTTCCATAATTCCTTCCGTCAATAAAGTATAGATTGAACAAAAATAAAAAGTACAAATGTATCATTCCTGTTAGGAAAATATTAGATTTATCTCTAATTTATCACAATTATTTTCCTCAATTTTACGTTCAACCCGTCAATTTTATTGAAACTGTTTTCCTAACGATAAGAGACCGTTGGTCGCAATCGATGGTTTTTCTCTATATAATCAGTTAGCTTTCTCACTTCGTTATATTTTTCTTCGACAAATAGAGGAGAATTAATATCGCTAATAGGTTGATGTCTTTTTTAATCAGAAAAGAAACAGGGCATGATTGATGTAATTTATAGTCACCTAGAATATTAATTAGTAAACGTACTGTGTAAATAACCCAATATCATAGCTAACAAAGTTATAGTACTAAACATAGGTCGTGTCTCTCCCCTATATATTTGCAAGGGACGTTAACATCAAATAGAATTGGCTATGTAAAAAAAAATCTGCAGAATCAGAAATGGATGTCAAACTTTTATCGACTCTAATAGTAAGTGCTCATCCAGTTTTGAGAGAAGTTTTACCAATACATAAACGTTAGAATTTTCACGTTGTAAAAATTTTAGCTATATTCACAGTCAATGAAAATTCGCGAAAAATAGTAGTGCAATTAATTTATGAAATCAAAGCATGGTAATAAAAGAACATGAGAATTAAAACTCGCCATTGAATGCGCGAAAATTATTAACCGGTAAAATAAATACATGTATGTTAACAGTAACTGTATACGTCAATTTGACAATATGAGATTCAGCCATATACCGGTATACGTCTCGAACCCCTCTTCATGAAATTAACATCGTTAATGTATTAAAACTATTTCAATATTTAAGTATGGCCGATCCACTCTTGAAACATGCAACATTTATAAACTAATGCTTTTACACAAAAGTCCATTTAAATACAGGTTAATGTTTACTAAATTAACATCACAAAGCCACCAAACTCTTTGCAATACTTGCGTATCTCCTACAAACAAGATTGCTACACGTAGCCAATGTCCCCCGCCGCCACATTAAAGTTGAAAATCAACTTTATCTAAAAAAATTAAATGCCTTTGCAATATGATTACCTCATATCATGACAAACAATTCTACAAAATTTCATCAAAATCTGAGCTAAAGTGTTCCTACTACCTAAATTGAACAAAGTCGATAATGTCCCGTATCTCCTATAAAAATTGTCAAATCAAAATGGTGGTGCGATATGATCAACTGCATATTATGACAAACAATCCTACAAAATTTTATCAAAATCTGTTGAGCGGTCTCAGAGGACTTGCGCTCACAAAGTGTTCCTATTACATAAAATGAACAAAATCTATAAAGTCCCATAACTCCTATAAAATTAGTCGAATCGAACTGGCAGTACGATATGATCAACTACATATCATGACAAACAATCCTACAAAGTTTCATCAAAATCCGTTGAGCGGTCTCAGAGGAGTTGCGCTCACAAAAGTGTGACGGACGCACGGACGGAAGAAGACCATTACTAGGTCCCTCTGTCGCGTTCCGGCGGGGGACAAACATTAAACAGACCCTCTAGACCAAAAATGAAAGGAAACTTAAGTGTGGAAAACACGGAATTAAAACTAAAGGTATGGGCAAAGGTGTCAAAGTAAAGCTATCTATTTGGTCGTGGTAAAATTCTTTTGGTTCGAGCATTTAACTAGAATATGAAGAGCTACAAAAATATTTAATGTGAAAAGGTGTTTCCTGTAGCATGCGCCGTATCTTGCAACTTTCATTTTGTTGATTTTAGGTTAGTTAGTTATTGCTTTACTATTTCGGCTATCCCCGGATGATGAACATGGATGAGTGATACAATGAAAATGAAATGCTATTGAAGTGGAATGCCCAGTTTTGACTTCCTCTAAAAAAAGAAGTGATGGGTAGGGACAGGCAATGAGGATCCTACGGGTCTTACTTTTACATAAGCCTGCAGCAGGGTTCTTGAACGTGCGAGGAACGCGACATTTTCCCCACACGGTGCAACACTATATGGTTTCAGGTTTTCCGCATTCTAGCTTGATGACCCAGCATTAATGATGACAGGGCTGCCACCTGAGGCATTCATCCCAGTCGCTTTGTGGGCTAAGCAGCCTGATCCAATATCAGGTTTCTGAGCGCTCTTAAGTGGACTTTTACCGACATCTTAGGTAGTAAAACACACTTCTAGGTAAAACGTCAGAAACGTTCATGGCTTTGCAGCACATATGCTTCTTCCAATAACTATTCTAAAACTATATTTAACCTTATAAACACTTATCATACATCGTTGAAATCCTTACATTCCATAGATTATCTTCCAGTTAGTTGTTACTTGCAAAAATAAGGTCTTTTCATTACAAACCGATAACTCCGAAAACAAATTATACATGAAAAAACACTAAAATTTACACATTTTTACCATAATTCAAGCCTAGATTAGACTCAAACCTGCACTAAATCCTCTATAGTGCTATACATGCTCTGAAAGAACATAAACCTGGCTGTTTATTAAAAGTAAAAAACCTATACATCGACCAGCTCATTTTTTCAAGAAATGACGTCGCATTTTTTACCTTAAAAACAAGCATTAATAAAAACGTTCAAAAGATCTGTAAAATAAAAATGACACCATGCCGGAAAAGGGACGCTAAACTTCCGTTTTTTCGAATATTTTTATACTTTGTCAAAAATATTACCTCAGAAAGATTCCCTATCATTTGAGCACCACACTTTCGTTACTAAATTATAAGGCATTCTTAATTTATAGCTACTTAAATTCGATCTTTGTATTTTACTTTAGAAATTCTAGGATGTCACTCTCCGAAACTGACTTGTAAACAAAACCGAACTGTGTCTTACTACCTTAGCGCTGCTGCGGGCATATTCGCTAACCGGAACCCGCACGGGACTGTTAGAGTTTTGGATGAGAAATGGTACAAAATGTGCAATTCAATACGGTTGCTTAAACCAGCAATTTACCGTAACAGCTATATGTTCCAAGCACCAAACTCCTTGATGGAAATTCCGTCCTTCGGTTTGAGCAAATAGACAAAAAATCTCTTTAATACATATACCGTACTAACATCATATTTGACATGTCAATTTCTGTTATTCAAGTGCGATTTCAAATGTTATTTCTAATATTACTCAAATCCAATTAACTGTCCATAAAAGCGATAGTTATTAATTAATTTTATTTCTTTCATTTTTGATCATTTATTAAATTTTTACGTGAATGGTAAAATTTCTTTGATTATTGGCAGATTCTGTTTGCTGTCGTTATTTACTGTGGCGCTTCTTTGAGTCTGTTCCAAGCAACAATTAACCACCCTCTGCGGTCTAAAAGTGAGCAAGTAAAACCATATTGTTCATTTTTCACACCTAATTAGTTTCGATATTGATACATTCAAATCAAATGAAAATAAATCAAAAAACAACATTTTAGATATATTAGGTAATTTGATATAGATTGCCTATAATTCGCTTATTTGAAAATCTAATTATATCAATCGTCGAAAAGGGCGTTTCCAGTTCTGCTTTAGTCAACAGGAGACCAAGATTATTATCATAAATCATTGGGTGAGCATCATCCGAACAAAACAAACATTTTAATGAAAGTTTGATCAAAGTATTGTATTTGAGTTTCCATCATGTTTTACTGGTAAAGACTTTGAAACGTAATGCGTAGAGATTCAATGCTATCTTAATTGATTTATAGAACATATTATTTGCAATTGTTTTAAGTCTAACGCTCGACTTTATTAAATATGATCGCATGATCTAATATGAAATCCCAACTACTCAAAAAGGAGAGGAATTATTTATTTTGTTTATTTTATTTGTTCACACTTCCAGTCAGTCTTTCCTCGATTGTTTCTACATTACAACTTAAATACGTTTGAACCATTTTCAATATTTTTTCAGCTACATGTAGAATATGGTTCGTCTGACTTAAATATTATTCAAGGATATACTACACAACCCATACAAAATAGCGGCAAATTAGGAAATAATGATCTGCAAACTATCAGAAGACAAACTGACAATGAAAGAAACAGACGAACGGACGGACAATGAAATAAACAGATATGCCCCTTCTTGTAAGGGGGAATAAAAGTTGTTTTAAAATAAGACACCGGGTATGTATTTTTAATCATATAAGACTAATGAATTATTAGTCTTTTAACTTTGACAGTGGTTAAACAAACATATATGGAAAAAACAAATGATCAGGCATAACAAATCTGTGTATTCAGTGATCTGTAAATGTTTGCGCATTTTACTCTTAAGATTAAACGAATAAAAAAAGCTTGCCAAATATTTTGCAATAAAAAGCATATGTTAAATTTATGCAATGTTTATTCAACAATGGTTAGTTGGTTATTTATTGCTTTACACGAATTTAGCTATATCCGGGAGATGAATATGATAAAGGTGATAAAATGACATGATATGATGATGAAGTGGATGAAAAAGGAACAAAAAAGGAAAACTTGAAAGAGAATTTCGGCTGGACAAAGGATGAATGTTTATGATCAGACAATGTAGCTTACAACAGGGGATCATACGGGTCCTACTCTTATCGAGGCCTCTTGCAGGGTTCTTTAACGTGCGAGGAACATGTCAGTGTCACCATTATACGTTGTTCCACTATGGTTATCGACCAGGTTTGCTTCATCATAGCCTTCGCGTTGTTGATTGATATTCAGTTATTTTGTTTTTCCATGTTTTACATGTTGTCTGTTTTTGTCCCGTTCTTGTTGGTGTTTACTGGTGTTGTCTTTGCCCTTTCGGACTTTTGACATTCGGATACCCCATTGGTACCTCTGCTTTTTCCACTATGGTTATCGACCAGGTTTGCTTCATCATAGCCTTAATCATGAGAGGTCAACACCATTCTACCACCTTAGGCACACCATTCTACCACCTTAGGCACACCATTCTACCACCTTAGGCACACCATTCTACCACCTTAGGCACACCACTCTACCACCTTAGGCACACCATTCTACCACCTTAGGCACACCATTCTACCACCTTAGGCACACCATCCTACCACCTTAGGCACACCATTCTACCACCTTAGGCACACCATTCTACCACCTTAATCACACCATCCTACCACCTTAGGCACACCATTCAACCACCTTAGGCACACCATTCTACCACCTTAGGCACACCATTCAACCACCTTAGCCACACCATTCTACCATTCTACCACCTTAGGCACACCATTCAACCACCTTAGGCACACCATTCTACCATCTTAAGCACACAATTCTACCACTTTAGACACACCATTCTACCACCTTAGGCACACCATTCAACCACCTTAGGCACACCATTCTACCACCTTAGGCACACCATTCTACCACCTTAGGCACACCATTCTACCGCTTTAGGCACACCATTCTACCACCTTAGGCACACCAATCTACCACTTTAGGCACACCATTCTACCACCTTAGGCACACCATTCTCCCACTATAGGCACACCATTCTACCACTTTAGGCACACCATTCTACCATTCTACCACATTAGGCACACCATTCAACCACCTTAGGCACACCATTCTACCATCTTAAGCACACAATTCTACCACTTTAGGCACACCATTCTACCACCTTAGGCACACCATTCAACCACCTTAGGCACACCATTCTACCACCTTAGGCACACCAATCTACCACTTTAGGCACACCATTCAACCACCTTAGGCACACCATTCTCCCACTATAGGCACACCAATCTACCACTTTAGGCACACCATTCTACCACTTTAGGCACACCATTCTACCACCTTAGGCACACCATTCTACCACCTTAGGCACACCATTCTACCACTTTAGGCACACCGTTATACCACCTAAGACACACCATTCCGGCAACACTGTGTGCAAAGCGGCCCAACCTGATGTCAGTTTGTTGCCAGCTAGGGTCTTTTCCCCACCAAGGCCCAAAACTGGTTAATTCAACAATAAGAATGAAAAAATGATAAATAAAGCATCTAGTTTGCAGCAGTTTTGCACTAGTAATCTTATTTCAGCCAACTAACAAACGTGTTCATCCTTGTAAATATCTAGTATATAAATTGTGACCGGGTAAACTCTTTTAGCTTAATAGCTTTGCTTGTAAAGATCTCAATGCTTTTGTTCCGATTGTTTTTATCCTTCAATGCACAAATCATTTATCATTTCTTCTGCGTGGGTTTCCTTCCCCAAATATACAATAATTTGATTTGCCAAAGAAAATATTCATATTTCAAAACTAGAGATATTGGACGCAGTGCTGTTTATCATGGCCAAACATTGCTAATAAAGTTGATCTATTTACACAATGGTATAAGGACGGAGCTATAATTTCTCCAGTTTCAATCAGACCCAAAGCTTTTAAGACATTTTATAGAGCGACGTATCCTTGCTATACGTTTTATGGAGTCATTAGCAACTATCTAAAGTGAATGTTTTTAGCACTTACCAAGGAAACATTTTCTCTTATTAGTAAATCAAATGGTTTGGTTCGATAACAAAAGTTGTTTTAAATGATTTTACTGCTCGGTTTATAAAGTTGTTTTAAATGATTTTACTGCTCGGTTTGTTTTTCTTAGATTTTCTAAATATTATTGGTTTACACGCAAGAAGAAAACAAAAAAGATTTCGCAAAATTTGAAACTAAAATTACAACAAAGTTTCAAGCGAATAATTTTTAAAAATTTGAAATAAACTGCACAAGAAGGGAAGGCAAAACATGTAAAATAGAAAAAAGGAATGTTTCCATGGGACACGGATGCCCCCGCTATGCCCCAAACAGGAAGTAGAAGTCCGACAGATCTGAAAATCGCTTAGGAGTTACAGCTTTTCATACTTAATTATCCTACCAAAATCCAATTCATTTTCATGTACGGTTTCTGAGAAAAGCTTTATGGAAATTTTCATGTAATTTTTTATATCGGCCCCTTCCCAAACAGGAAGTAGAAATCCGACAGATCTGAAAATCGCTTAGGACGTACAGTTTGTCATACTGAACCATCCCACCTAGTTTCAAATGATTCTCATGTAAGTTTTCTGAGAAAAGCTTGACGGAAATTCGTATGGACGTACGGGCGGGAACTGACCGACATGACGTCGCAGGGGCTTAAAAATGTTCAAAGAGACAAGACTAAATAAAAAAAGAGAATCGACTCAGAAAGAAAACGACAGTGAACTCAGTGCTTGAAAATAGCAAGAAAACGTACTTGAAAATTCGAGAAAAACTAAACCACAAAAATATTACATGCTTTTTTAGCTCACCTGGCCAAAGTCTACACTGGATCGAAGTTGTCAGATGACCTTTGATAGGGGTTATGGCCCTTTTAAGGTCAAAAATAGCGTTTTTCATGTTTTTGACCTATAATCTGAAAACTATTGCAGATAGAGAAAAGTTGTTGCTTGCTTAAATGTTAAGCTTATTAAGCTTTACAAAAGTTTCCATTAGGTCGAAGTTGTCAGATGACCCCTTATAGGGGTTACAGCCCCTTAAAGGCAAATATAGTGTTTTGGCCCATTAAAGGCGAATAATAGTGTTTTTTTGGCCTAGAGAATGAAAACTATTGCAGACAGAGAAAAGTTGTTGCATGCTTAAATGTTCAGCTCATTTAGCTCTACTAAAGTCTTCATAGAGTCGAAGTTGTCAGATGACCCCTTATAGGGGTTACAGCCCCTTAAAGGCAAATATAGTGTTTTTGGCCTATACATGTAGAATGAAAACTATTGCAGACAGAGAAAAGTTGTTGCTTGCTTAAATGTTCAGCTCATTTAGCTCTACTAAAGCCTTCATAGAGTCGAAGTTGCCAGATGACCCCTTATAGGGGTTACAGCCCCTTAAAGGCAAAAAATAGTGTTTTTGGACTATAGAATGAAAAGTATTGCAGATAGATAAAAGCTGTTGCTTGCTTAAGAGTTCAGCTCATTTAGCTCTACAAAAGTCTCCATACGGTTGAAGTTGGCAGATAACCCCTTATAGGGGTTACAGCCCCTTAAAAGGTGAAAATAGATTTTTTTTTTACTTATTTAGAATAAAAACTTGCAGATAGAGAAAAGCTTTGTATATCTTAAACATTCAGCTCATTTAGCTTTACAAAAGTCTTCATAGGGTTGATATCAAGATCAGGTGAGCGATTCAGGCTCCTGGTAGCCTCTTGTTTTGTTTCAAAATGTACCTATTTTTGAAGGGTTGAATTAGTTGCAATTTTAGATTTCTGGTATGATAATGTCCGGTGTCGGTTAGACACAGGCTGGGATTTTCTCTAGTATTTTTTGTGGGAAAAGGTCTTTTTTTTTCTTTTTTTCTTTCTTTTTGTCTTTTTTTCTTCCACGTAACTCAAGTGACCTATATTTTTTCTCCAACCGTCTGCAATCCTTAAATAATTCCCGAAAGAAGTATCCATCAATATGAAATTGATACCTTCAGATGTAGCCGAGGAATCGCTGTAATGACTAAAGTATTTGTCTTCTCCAGAAGATTAAAATGTTAAATGATGCGAGATAATTCCCATACAAAATTATAGGTTTTTCTTTCTTGAGTTTATGATTTTCTCTTTTAGGGAAGAACATGAATCTACTATTTTTTCAGTGACTAGACAGGCAAAACATATCTCTGGAAAGGAAATTTCATATTTTAAGTTGTTTTCTGGCTACTCAATATCTAAGGCGAAATGAATTGTCCGTCAAATATTTGTAAAGATATTACCATTACTATTAAACAAGACGTAAAAAGTATGTTTCCATTTTTTAAGAGTTGACATAGAATAGCTGGTATCTCTGTTTAAACACCCATGCGGGTCCAAAATTAAAAAGTAAAGTAGAGTGACTAATGGGACATCTGAAGGTCAAAAGTTCGAAACAGCAAAGATAAACCAGTAAACACGAACGAGGACAGCTCGAAGAAACACAAAAACACACTAAAACAAAATCTGAACACCAATTAACAACGATCAAGACTTCGAAGTCGTAACGAGAGTGAGCTCCATTGTTCCGGAAGAATAATCAGTTTCTGTTTGCTATAGCGCAACCGTCGTGCTGTTAATGGTGAATTCAGCTTGTCAAATTCGGTAAAAAAAGACAAAGAATAAGCTCGCGGCAGCTCTAAGCTTGTCGTTAAAGGTTTATTAAACTACGTCCATTACCTAACGTGGATCATGCCGCTTTGATAACACAGTGACTTGGAAAAGTGTCGCCAGGTTGTTGAATGGGAAAGTGAATGTCATGACCAAGAGGTCGAGGCGTAAGGAAAATATGTGAAATTAAAATGTTCTTCGCACGTAAAAGAAGACTTGAGAGTGAGAACCTAGGATCCATCGTAATACATTTTTTACTAATTCCTTCGTCTAAACCTTGGATCCATTGAAGTAGGCATTTTACCCATTCCAAGCAGTCTACACTGGTTTTCTCTATTGACCCTTTGTTCATATCTCACTTATCACTCATCATAATTTCATGTTCATTTCACCCCCCCCCCCCCCCCCCCCCTTTTCATATTTCAACTCACTCATATTAACACTGCATCGATGCATTAGTACAATGTAGTTGTTCCAGACCGTACAGGTATTCAGACCGTACGCGTACAGTCCGGACCGTACGACTATACTATACTAAGGTCTAAAACGAGCTGGACCATACAAGTATTCAGACCATATAGGTTTTTCTCTAAATTTGCATTTATTCATATAATATTAGGAAACAATATTCTATTTTCAACCTAAAAAGTGTTATTACCAACTCCTAGATTCTTTCGGAAAAAATAGGGAAACTAAAAAAAAATTAATAAACGAAAAGAGGAAAGCAAAATTAAAATAATAAGACAAACAAAATAAAACGAAAGTCAGAATTACAAATACCAAAACGCGGGTATAAACGGTTCATTTGGATATGCTTTATATCGATATTTCAAGGAGTAACCTCTCATCAGTAGCATTTAAACCAAAACATTGGAAGGTCAAAATCCAAAACAGTTGAAAACGAAAAGTACTCAAAACCAAAACGTTCGAACAAGGAAGCCAAATCCAGCACCGAGGATATCGACCATGTACATTACAAGGAAAGAAACCTGGTGTTTTCATCAATTTAGAATTTAACAATCGGAAATTTCAGCGACAATATATTAGAAATTTTATGGTAATTCGTGTCAGACAAGTCTGACTACCAGGCTTGTGATTACCCTCGGGGACCTCTGGTCCACCAGCAGCGGTTATCGCCCAGTGGTTTCAAAATTACAAATACCAAAACGCGGGTATAAACGGTTAATTTGGATATGCTATATACTATCAGAATTTGTAAATAGCGACAATATAAAAAGGCGGTAGGTGAGGAAATTTGGTAAAATGATGTTTAATATTCATTTGGTAGAATTTGTTAGTTTTAACTCTCTGCTTTGTTGTTGGATTTCACCGGTATTTAGGGTCCACAAAAATGTCAGACTTCGTGATGACGATTAAAAAATCATTCTAAAATTATATTCAGTAAAGTTAAGTTTGCTAAAAAGTAGGTAAATATGTGGGGAAACTGACGGACGAATTGCTTAAACATAAATGATAAAATTAATGCATTTTACAGGATCAATATATTTTATTCAATGCGAGTCAGACCGTACGCGTACGGCCCGACCGTACAGGTATTTTGAAAGTATACTCGTACGGTCCGGACCATACGCGTACGGTCTGAATATGCATACGGCCTGGAACATAGTAAAGCAATAAATTATAAAACAAAATCTATGTGTTTACTAATTTTTGCATATGTTGGCATTATTGGTTATTTATTTATTTTTTGTGTCTACATTGCATTTTCTAAGGCGTCATCTTTTACTTGTGTTTTCTTATTTCTTATTTCTTTTTCTTTTTTCCATTGGTAAAATTAATGATGAAGTAATCGCACATCCTTTTCATATAAGGGTTTCAATTGGTTGGAAGAAGCAGAGATACCAATGGGGCATATACATGACAAAAATCCGAAAATGAAAAGACAAAATCAGCAAACACCAAAGATAACAGCACGAAGGAACAGACAACACAAAAATACGAAAACAACTGACTGGAATTTTTGTGACTTTCAATAATGATAATTTGTTTTCTATTTTAACCTCGGAATGTGGAACTGTCGAGAGTCATAGTTTATACTATAATGTAGTGCCCACAAATTTATTTCTTAACATATTTTGATGGTTTAATTATGTTTTCCTAAAAACATCCATAACCATTTACAACTGTTTGCATGCACTACCCGGAACTCATCTAGCTGATTTCATTAGCTTCCGAACGGAATAATTTTCTTCTTGGATGAATATTCCCTCCGTGGAACAAGTTTAATCAAATTTTCGATATTTCACAACAAATAAATTCAATCACAGCAACAGCCATGTTCTCTGTAGGAAAAAAGATTTCTCATTGATGAAAATTTTGTAAATTTCCTTATTATACAAGAACAAAATTCATGATATGTTTAATTCAATTCTTTACAAATCAAGATCAGAAAGAGATTTTTTCGTGCCTTTTGATTTTTCATAAAACCATGAAATTGAATACTGTATTATCAATAATTATTTAATCATCAGCAAATATTAATTACTATTAGCATCAATCAGGTTTTAAGTGCATTATGGAAGATACTAGATATCAATATGGAAAAGCTATTTTTATGAAAACAGATGATTTTTGGTGTCAGTTAATTGTCGATTTCAATTTGAAAATGATGAGAGCAACAAATTATTACACTTCTTAATGCATTTTATAATCAAATAATTGTTTGCTTATTTCACTTTAAGATTTCCAAAAGATGTAATATTGCTTAATTCGCCCGCGTAACTATACTAGTCACATAAAGAAACGATATCAGTATTAAATTTTTATGCAATTCAACTTAGCTACCCTCCATGTTTTTGGTTGTTAATTTTGGGTTTTTGTTTTTGGTTTTTTTTTCTCTATCCATGTCTATGCAGTATGTTATGTAAATTAAGCTATAACCAATATGGTTTACTGTGTGCTTTGATAAAATAAATAACAACTGCTACAAATCAATATTGCACAAGGTGAATTAAAAACATGTTAAGGAAAACTAAATTCACTATAACGGTAATGTGCACCTCGGACAGAAGTAACTGCGGTAATTCCAACAGCGCACAGAGGCAATAAAAAAGGTCATAACAAAACTACTGAAATTGAAGTAAAGCTGGATAAAATGGATTACTGCTTGGTATATGTTGTTCCAGGCCTCAGTTAGGGCTACCCGTAGCTGAGGCAAAGATTCTGGTTGTAAAATACGTCTCTTTATATGGCTACCGAGTTCATCCCATAAGTGTTCGATAGGAGACAAATCAAGCGAAAGAGCAGACCAAGGAAGAACGTCAATGTTGTGCTGCTGAAGGAAAGTTGCACAGACAGAGGCAACATAACAACAAGCGTTATCTTGTTAAAGCGTATGGCGATTTACGTGCTTTTGGAAGAAAGGTTGAACAATCGGCGCTAAAATGTCACCCTGATAGTGAACAACAAATTTAAGTTCTGTCCGTTCAAAATGGGGTATTCCAGCCCATGCCATAACTCTTCTGCTTCATCAAAGCGTTTATCTGGCCTGCGATAGAATCTCGCACATCCGTCGCTTCTGTGTAATAATATCGAGATTCTTCGACGTTTTGCCACCTTATTCGATTCCAGTTTAACCCTTCCGTTAGTTAGCTAGTTAGTTAGTTATTGCTTTACTCCCAAGCAGCACGATTTCGACTATATCCGGGAGATGAACATGAAAGTGGTGATACAATGAACATGAAATGATGATGAAGTGGGGGAAATGGGGACACAAGGCCAATCGGGTAGAAAGAGATTTGACTGCCACTGGAAAAAGGAGTGATGGGTAGGGACGGGAAATTTAGCCTCATGCATGGGGATCCTACGGGTCCTACTCTTACCGAGACCTGCAGCAGGGTTCTTTAACGTGCGAGGAACGAGACATTTTTTCCCAACACGGTGCACAACTATGGTTTGCGGTAAGGTTTTCCGCATTATAGCCTGACGACCCCGCATCTCTCGATGTCAGGGCTGCCCCATTCAACCACCTGGGGCACACATCCCAGTCGCTTTTCGGGCATAGCGGCCTGCCCCGATGTCAGGATTCTGAGCGCTCTTGAATGGACTTTTACCGACAAGCTTAACCATTCCGTTCTTTTGCGACTATGACACTGGGTTATTATAGCTTCAACCATTGGCATTCTAGTGCGCAGATTGGCCGCTTCTCTTGGGTTTGCTCAGAACGGCATGGGGAGATATCCTTGGATTATGTCGACTTTGTGTTTTCGTGGTAGTGATTGGGGCTTGAACCAATCTTTCACGTAGATGGATAAGCCGAGTGTGTCGGTCTTGGCGTTCCGTATAGGATCTCGTGGACGACTTCTACGAGGGTGGTTAGTGATAATTCAAATAAAAAAAACCTCTAACTCTCGCTTACTCGCCTTATCAAACATATCAAATGAGCTGTCTGCTTCTTTCTAATTACTCTTTCACACTCATTTTGTCATTTTACGTAGTCGTGGCATTAAAATTCAATGATACTTTTCGGTTAAACGGTCAAAATCATTTTGTATTCGTTTGGTTGATATTTGTCTTTTTCAAAAAATTGGGTTTCTAAACTGAATTATGCTTCACAATGTTATTGTTTGGTGTGTGTTGTTTTGGCTTTTTCAATTTTTTTGCTAGTAGAGAGCTTCGAAAGACGGATCTCGAGTCAATGGGCCGCTTTTGCCTTTATTAAGAACATTGCTTTGTAGGTTTGATTTGCATTATGGGTTTTTGAATGCAGCTAGTTCTTGCAGTTTAATGAGACATTCAAAACCCATTCTCCTGTGTTGCTTCTTCATTATCCACCCATATATTTTCATTCTTATCAAATTAATTGACTTCATTTCATCTATTGCTTTACCTTCTAACTACGCTTTGGTTTTAAATAGTCTTGGTCCCTTAGAACTCAGCCCCTCCCACTCGGATCATAAATATTGCGTGCATTAGCTTTATTTTTCTCTGCGGATTTTGGAAATGTTTATGGTCAGCAGGCAGAGAAGAAACATCCCAATCAATTTACGACCTATTTTTCTGTGGAATCATATCCTCTTCGTTTGTTTGTTCTACATTGTCAGTGGAACCAATGAATTATTATCTTTCTTCCGCACCAATAAATTAGTCCGCATGACAAGAAGAAAGGAATTCATATTTACAAGCGATCTATTTCTCCAGTTTTGACAATTTTAATCTCGTTGGGAGTATAACGATCCTAGGCAATCATTCTCTGATGTGGTTTTGTAGATAAATCAAATCTATATCTGCCCTCTTTGGCCTCATCTGAACTTAATATTGTCTATTAATATGTGAACGTGAGATAAACTGATCGTCTGCCACGGAGTAATTGATTTTGAGAGAAAGAAAAGTTACATCGAGCAATAGAAACTCTTATAATACAAATGATAATGCTTATTTTTCTAATCGTTTTTCGACAGTTTGATTTTTACCCAAATTTGCAATTTTATTTGCTTTTATAGATCAGTCAAGCCTTTGATATTTCTTCCGGTATGTAATTACCTATTCGTTTTCTTCTCATCATGCAGTTGCGGTTCCAGGATTTTTGAAAAGGGGGGTCCTTGGTAGAAAAGGGGGGGTCCAAATCCATAATTTGATGATTTTTTGCCCAAATTTTGCATGAACATGGACATTAGAGATTGATCATCCCATTTCGGTAATCTTGCCGTTACCTTCATTCGATATTATTGTTAGTACCAATATCAGTTTCATTATATATTGTCATACAATCTTTCCACGTCTCAATTGTGTTTTCTGAAAGGCACTTCAGGTGCATTTCTAGCACATTTGGTATCGTTTCGTTCCATAATGTTGGTTTGTTTTCGCCCTTCAAATGTTTTTGTTTAAAATGCTGCTTATGAGATGTTACTCTTCGAAATATGAATATGAAGCATAACAAAATTGACCATTTTGTTAAAACCACTTTGGAACTTTGTTTTTTAAACTCACCTGCATGAAGAAACTGTAAGTGAGTGGTCAAGGTTGCACTTGCAAATTTAATCACAGGGCGGAAGTTACAAATTTCGACGTGATGGCTATTTGATATTTAAGCTGTATTCTTTCAAATTTTATTTGAGAAACAGGTTCGCCTGACTCGAAAGTTATTTTGTATATTTAACATGCTCGCCAATATTCGCATGTTCAATATACAAAAAGAATTTATTTGGGGTTGGAAAAATCCTTTAATCCACTCCAGACTGAAGGGGAACCTATACATCTCTGTTCCTCTTTAATCTCTGCCTTCTTTGTTCTACTATTCTGTTTAATCATATCTGATTATCTGATGCGTCGAAAAGGCATATAGCATGTATAGAGACGATCAAGAGTAGTTATTGTATTGACTGAAGCTGAATTTCATTCTTTCTTCTTAATTCTGAGTGACAGAAAGCTAAAATAGTAAAGAGTTTATATGACATTCGAAAAAAGAAAAGTTTTAACTAATCAAAACCTAGCATCCACGCCTCGCCTAAGGCTCCTCGTTACCCTAACTGTACAGATATTTGGTAAATTCAAGAAATTTCGTCATTCAAATTTTGATTTTAGTAGAATATCAGTATAGCGGGTCACTATAGAACACTGACCCCGATGACCCCGAGTTCATTCCCATAGGCTCCATGTTAAATCGTTGCTATTTTTGGTACTGAATACCCACCCAAGATCTCTAGCAGTAAATCGTGTGCAGTCATGCGGAAAGACGATTAGTCCCTCCCCCCCTTTTAGTTCGTCACAAGTTTCTATTATCTATTATTAACTCTTATCTTTAACCCTAACCCTAACCCTAACCCTAATCCTAACCCTAGCCCTAACCCTAATCCTAACCCTAATCCTAACCATTTGTTTTGTAAGTGTCGCCCTAACCCTATCCCTAATCCTTACCCTAGCCCTAACCCTTACACTAACCATTTGTTTTGTTAGTTTCGCCCGTATGGACTGCTGTGTTGTGATACTCTTGTATGGCTTATTCCGTATTAGTTTCTCGTAGACAGATTTCGATTTTGTTTGCATTTGGTGTACCAATTTTCGTTTTCCAGTCAAACTATTTGATCTCTTTCTTGTTTTTTCATGTAATGTTGTATCTGAAACGCTTATATTAGCTCTGTTAAGGCTTAAAATGGGTGTCTCTGGGTTAAAATGGGTACAATGGGGCCAAAATGGGTGTTTTGGGGGTAAAATGGGTAAAATGGGGGGGGAGACAAATGGGGGGTTAATTGGGGCTGCTGCTGCTGCGGAGAAGGGGGTGGCTGCTCCTGTTGCACTCAAGGGGAAAATGACTGTATAGGTCGTTAGCTCTTGAACGATATGTAACACATCTACCCTCACTTAAAATGTGGAATTGGTCACTTTGTGGTCAAGTCCTGACTGACCATTGATCAATACCATCCTAATAACCCCAGAATCTGTGTCTAGACTTCTTAGGTTATCTAACGATATATAACAACTCTATATTAGACCTAATTTAAGGATTGGTCACTTTGTGGTCAAGTCCTGACTGACCACTGACCAATACCATTCTAATAACCCGAGAATCTGTGTCTAGACTTCTTATGCTATCTAACGATATACAACAACTCTATATTAGACTTAATTTAAGGATTGGTCACTTTGTGGTCAAGCCCCTAATGACCACTGACCAAAACACAGTATATCATCGGAAAGCCATTGTCCTAGAGAAGACAATGCAAAACCGGAAGGAATTCGGTCAAGGAATAACAAAGTTGTGGCCCGTTAAACACTAGTAGTATAGATGCACCAATAAGCTCAGATATCCCGAATTCGAATTTTCGCGGGAAAATGAGCTTCCAAAAGTGCCGGATGTTGCGTCACCGGAACTGGAAGCAAAATGGCGGAACCGGAAGCAAGATGGCGGACCGGAAGTGGATATGACGTCACAGAGGGCTAATCAGCCCGAGAAATAGGACTTGATCGGTGCATCTATACTACTTATCGTTAGATAGCATAAGAAGTCTAGACACAGATTCTCGGGTTATTAGAATGGTATTGGTCAGTGGTCAGTCAGGACTTGACCACAAAGTGACCAATCCTTAAATTAGGTCTAATATAGAGTTGTTGTATATCGTTAGATAACCTAAGAAGTCTAGACACAGATTCTGGGGTTATTAGGATGGTATTGATCAATGGTCAGTCAGGACTTGACCACAAAGTGACCAATTCCACATTTTAAGTGAGGGTGGATGTGTTACATATCGTTCAAGAGCTAACGACCTATACAGTCATTTTCCCCTTGAGTGCAACAAGAGCAGCCACCCCCTTCTCCGCAGCAGCAGCAGCAGCAGCAGCAGCCCCAATTACCCCCCCCCCCCATTTGTCTCCCCCCCCCCATTTTACCCATTTTACCCCCAAAACACCCATTTTAGCCCCATTGTACCCATTTTAACCCAGAGACACCCATTTTAAGCCTTAACAGAGCTAATATAAGCGTTTTGGATACAACATTACATGAAAAAACAAGAAAGTGATCAAATAGTTTGACTGGAAAACGAAAATTGGTACACCAAATGCAAACAAAATCGAAATCTGTCTACGAGAGACCAATACGGAATAAGCCATACAAGAGTATCACAACACAGCAGTCCATACGGGCGAAACTAACAAAACAAATGGTTAGTGAGTGAGTGAGTGAGTTGGTGTTTTACGCCCGTGCAACGCTATATAGGTTATTTACAGGCGATGAACATGAAAAGGATGATAAAATGAACATGAAATGATGATGATGATAAATGAAATATGGGGTGGGATGGGAAACAAAGGGACAGTTAATTTTGAAGAACCACAGGAAAAGGGGAGAGGTGGGTAGGGGCGGAAAATTTAGCCTATGTGGTGCACTACTTGGCGGTCCACAAAGGGGTCTTTTACGTGCATGAAGCGTGGCACTCTCCACACACGTTGGCCCACTATGGTCGGCGGTCAGGGTTTCCGTATTATAGACCTGACAACCCCCGCGGACGAGGGCTACCCTATTCTGCCACCTAGGGTACGCACTTGGTCGCTCTGTGGGCTGAGCACTGACCCGACATCAGAATCCCAAGACCCTTAGTCGCCTCTTACGACAAGCTAGGCTCTGCTGCGGGCCTATTCGCCACCCGGGCCCCGCACGGGATACAAATGGTTAGTGTAAGGGTTAGGGCTAGGGTAAGGATTAGGGTTAGGGTTAGGGCGACACTAACAAAACAAATGGTTAGGATTAGGGTTAGGATTAGGGTTAGGGTTAGGGCTAGGGTTAGGGTTAAAGATAAGAGTTAATAATAGATAATAGAAACTTGTGACGAACTAAAGGGGGGGAAGGGACTAATCGTCTTTCCGCATGACTGCACACGACTTTACTGCTAGAGATCTTGGGTGGGTATTCAGTACCAAAAATAGCAACGATTTAACATGGAGCCTATGGGAATGAACTCGGGGTCATCGGGGTCAAAGTGTTCTATAGTGACCCGCTATACTACTAATATCTATAACATCCGTCAAGCATATTCATTTGTTTTGTGTCCATATTCAGATATTTATATATGAAAAATCAGAAAAATATGAATCGGTGTTTTTATAGCAGATTTGTGTATAGAACATAGAACATATTTTGTTGTCCAATCAAGGGCCCATAAGGGCAGCATGAGCAACAAATAAACAGATATAAGAGAAAAGATAATAATTGAGTTACATGTAATACATAAAGATATCTTACAGACATTACAGAATATAAAACAACAGAACAATGTAGCGCACATATTATATTTAACCAATGGTAAACATATTAAAGATGGTCATTAGTAAATTTTCCAATTGCATTAAGAATTTTAGTATTTTCAGAAATAAGTAAATAGTTAGATTTTTTATCATCATTAAGATATGTAAAGTTATTAATTTCGTTTCCAATAAATTCAAGTAAGGTACATCTTTGCTGGTGATATTTATGACATTTAATCAAAAAATGAATTTCATCTTCAATTTCACCAGAAGTACATTTATGAAAATTTCATTAATATTCTTATTGGTGAATTGTTGTCATATATTTAGAATTGTAACCTAGAAGCAACAGTACAAATATCTAGAAAATCCAAGAACCTTATGAAAGAGGAACTTTTTTTAACATTAAGA
Organism: Arcuatula senhousia; assembly: GCA_963971305.1. Taxonomy (NCBI): domain Eukaryota; kingdom Metazoa; phylum Mollusca; class Bivalvia; order Mytilida; family Mytilidae; genus Arcuatula; species Arcuatula senhousia. The sequence goes on from OZ020308.1 coordinate 38,414,898, forward strand.
AACATAAAAGTTCATGCAACACACACGTGCCAAGTGCAATCGTTATATGATATGCCTAATGTACATGCATGATGCAGTTATGATAACATTGAAGTACTCGAATTAAGGAATTTTGATGGTTTGTTTTAAAGTAATTAAAGAGCAGACTCTAATGTGGTTAATTTTATTTAAAGACACTAGCTAAAAACGTTCAACATCAACTTGGCTGAGCAACTCTCCAAATTCTTGACAACATTTTTCAATTTGCCCTCTCCAACTGACGAACTAAGATTATTTTTACCAATTTCTAACTAAATTAAACTAATTGTTTAGGAGTGAAAAAGATTAAATCATTGAATTGATAAAAGTTTGATGAAATCTCAAAGGAATAAGGCAATAAACTTATAGATTGTGATGACTGTAGCCAGTATATCTTGTACCATGCTGGGGCGCTAAGATGTTCTGGCTTTAACTTTAGATTTAAAACAGTGATAAGTTAAATGCTTGAAACAAAGAAAATTTAGAAATAGATATTTATGGAATATTCAAGGGTTTAATGTCTGTTGGGTTTTTTTTTTCTTTCGTGGAATTACTTTTTAATGTCTTGTCTTTTGCCAAAAATGAGCTACGATAAGACCTTATTTCTACCCAATACCGAAAAAAGATATCTTATGGTTTACTTTTTCTAGGGCTTTTATCGAGGTATTCAATAAAAGGAAATGGTACAAGACATTTGCATATTTTTTTTGTGCCCTGAACAATAATCACATCAAATATAGATTATTCTTTTGAAATCTTGAATATTCTAAAATTCTATTGCGTCTTGAAAATGTACTGTTGCCGTAATGTATCTATTTTACGACATCATTGAAAGTTGATGTATCTACTTTAGTATACTTTAAACTTTTTGATTAAAGTGTTGGGACATGAGCAGCAATTTTATCTGCATTTTTTTAAATATGCATTTCGTCTTCGATTTTCAGTAAAACAAAGCAATGGTTTTTGGTTGTTTGTAATTTAAACGATCAACGAATGTGAAATTTTTCGTTTCACCAGCCTTCAGCTCATTGCGACCACTGCGATCTTATAAAAAAAATCGGTCTGTCTACCATGGTTTGTCTTTTTTCTTGGACATTGTTCAATTATTTTGTTATAACCTTTATTTCATTTCTAAATTACAAGATTGTTTTCATTTCCCCGAATCTTTTATTTCTTATATATATCTAAAATCATCATAGTCGGGTTCCTTTTGATTTTTTGATGTTTTTTTTTTAATTAAAACATTTTGACACTATTGGAGGGGTTGATTTGTGTTATGTTTTGTTCTTACTGTTTGGTGTTCTTCTTTGTCTTGTCTTTTGAAAAAAAAGGATGGGTTGTGATACAAGACTTAAGTTTTATATGTCTTCCCAATCTAAGAAATTAAGATGTAAATACATGTTAATTGATACACAGGCAAATTTGACTCACGTGAGTTTAACATGAAGTTCACCCGAATCGAGCTTATACGAGAAACTCACATAGAAAAGTTAACGCGAGTTTCATGTGAAATGAGCTTTCACATGAATCTGACATGAGTTTCACATGAACAAATTCACATGAAATTCACCCGAATCGAGCTAATACGTGAAACTCACATACAAAAATACACGCGAGTTTCATGTTAAATGAGTTTTCACATGAATCTCACTTGAGTTTCACATGAAAAGCGCGTGAATTTCACATGAAACTACTTCACACCAATTTCACGTGAAACTCTTGTGAGACAAATTTGCCTGTGTAATATCTAGATTGATATTAAGGTGTGCAAAACTGCAGTCCACTAAACCAAAACGTTTAAATTGGTAAACATATTGGGACATCACAAATTTTATAAACTGTTCTAAGTGCCAAATAATTGTATTCGATGAGTAACCCTTCCAGAACCTATTGTATCTACATGTTAACATTTTCGTCTTAGATTCTATACTTAAATACCAAAAGCTAACGCGTGGAGTATGAAATTTTCCGTATTTTGTTTATCAAATTCTTGGCCATGCAAAATCCCCCATTTGATCGTGTTATCACTAGCTTTTTCTATCGCTGCTTATTTCTCAAATCACCACTTACCTTTGAAATGGTTCTTCAAATTAAGATAAATGCCAATTGGCATAGAAAAATCGATGCTTTATTTATTTTCAATTGAAAGCAGTAAAAAGACAAATTTGTTTAAAACTGATGCATGTTTTAAATCTTTCAGCATTTGCTATATTTAGAATATTTTTTACGTCATTGAAATGGTTAGTTCTTGTCATGGGAGTGAAAGACAATACATTATTGCAATGGATGATAGGGGTATGACGCCATAAAACAGGGTAAAAACAAACATTTCCTTTGAAATGCCTGTTCCAAGTCAGCACCATTACAGTCTTCAATTTTTCCAGTGTGACAGCGTTGTTTGTTTGTTTTCCTTCTTCCACTATGGTGGCTCCCGCAGGGTTAAAAACGACCTGCGACCTGAGGGCTTTATAAGGGCGACTTCCGACCTGCACTTCATAAAATCGACCTATGCCAAAAAGCGACCTGCGACCTCGCCAAAATATGCCTTTTAAAAGCGACCTGGCGACCTCAGACCCCTTTTAAAAGCGACCTTGCGACCTCAGACCCCTTTTAAAAGCGACCTTAATTGCGACCTGGGGGGGGGTACCCTGCGGGAGCCCGACTATGAGATTGGTCATTTCAGTTTGGTAGTTTTGTTATTATCTGTCTTTTGATAGAATGTACACAAAATACAAAAAATCTTATGGTTTGTGTATCTTTGGCATTTTGTTTATATTGTATATTGCTTAAAATATCTGGTTGAAAGCTTTTGAGAGATTAAAGAAATATCCATATACGTTATTGAGATGTGGAATAAGTGTACGCGACACAACAAACATAAACAAACAGCAATTCAAAAAATCACAACGGAAAACAGCAAGCAGTCTTCAACATGACCATAGGTCACTGCTTACCGTCTTGCATTGGCCCAAGACTTATCATACAATACAAAAGTATCAAAACCAATCCCTAAATCATCAACGAAAGACTCAATTCTTGACATAAAACAGTTAACATAGAATGACAAGGACAAACAAAGGCTTTGGCAAAGTTTCCTGGCTTAGGACAGGCACATATAAAATGTGGCGGGGTTAAACTAGTTTTTTGGATCCAACCTTCCCCCTATTGATAAGCTTGCACAAAGCTGTCGCTGTCAAAACAAGTTAAAAAATCCAATTTCAATGCTAGATATGATGAAAACTGGAGGCATATATATACTCAAACTGTTTCAAATTCTGAAATTTTGGTCAACAACCTAAGAAAGATGGCACGAATTGGAGGCTGCAAATTTGTAAATGAGTGCAAAAAATGACTACAAGAAAAACAAGGAGTTGCACTGTCGCGCTAAGGATATCCCACTCCACCATTCGAAAAACATGCAGGAAAAGGGTCAAGGCACGTTAAAGTTTTGTACCGAATTCGGACGCAATTTCTTTCAGTACTGACCTTGAAAGTGGTCGAGGTACGTTAAAGATTTGTACCGAATTTGAACTCAATGCATTCAGTATAAAAACGAAAATTCTTGAACGAAAGTTTGCAACGAATGAAAAAACGAACAATGTGATTGTAATATAACCTCCTCTTCTACGAATAAAGAAGCTTTTTCTTACTAAAAAGGGAAGTAAGAAAAAGTTTCGTTTTGACGTGAGTTCGCGCTGCTGATTACAGCTTAGTTGCTTTTGCATTTTTTGTTTTGTTGTGCATTTCCTTCCTTCCATTTGTGCCTACTGATCTTGTCCGGGCCCTTTTTTGAACCCATTGGTACTTTTTTCCCTTTTTTGGAACACAACTGCGAATGTTGAAAAAAAAAGGAGGAAAGTTATACATTAATTAAAGATTCAAGTAAACAAATTAAGTCATTCCAATAGGAATTTTGACCATCAAAAGCAGATATGACAAACCAAACAAACGAAAACAAGGCCTCGATCAAACAACAAATTGCAATCAAAATCAAGGCAGCAAAATTGTAAACGCGTTTTCCAATATCCTAAGGAAATTCTACTTTAAAATTGTAATCTTGCTTGCTATTTTTTTCGACAAGGATTCATTCTTATTTTGCTTCTTTAAATTTGATATGATAATGATAATCTTCTATCTTAGTGATTTTGGCACTTGAATTTAATGGAAATGACAGCTGTATCTTCTTAATAAGATCTTAAACCTTGAATAAGATCAGAATATTGCAATTCTTACGCAGTATCTGATCCTATCTTAAGATTGCGTCTTAATGCTCGTAATTAAACAGATTATATGAGAAAATGAACTCAATTTGTGCCAGGATTATTTCAAATAAAACATGAAATGGAGTTTTATTAAGTGTAAATTAAATTTGGAAATTTTCTTTTTGACAATTTGGAACATAAAAGAGCACATAATAATAAGTCAAATATGATTTTAAATAAGTATATTTTGGGTTCCTTCGTCATGTGATGGTTACATCTTATTAATTCTCGTTGTGGCTCTGGGTATCGACCATTTACCTTTAAAAAGGGGGGGGTGTGCTGGTCAGGATTTTCTTTTATTTTTTTTAAGGTGTCGTCAAAATATGTATTTTAGTATTCCTTTATCGCCGGTAGGATATAAGGTAAACTGAAACAATCAACCAATCAATCCTTCTTAGATTTGTTTCATCAAAAGTCAGATTGCCCACTATTGGTTTAAGGCATGGAAAAGCGCAACGTCATTGTGACGTCTGTCAATTGTATCAGCCGATAGAATTTTGCCGTCGTCTTTCCGAAATGAAGGTTGACTGATAGGTTCCAATTAGATCTTAAGGATGCTCGAAACTTTTATTTAAAAAAAAGGTTTCAAATTTGATGCCTTAAATGAAAAGATAGCTTGCATAGATACAAAAATAAAATCCGTTCCATTGATTATTTGGATCAAGGTGAAGAGATAGTTTGCAGAGGCGGATCCAGAAATTCTGAAAAGAGGGGGCCCACTGATTGGCCTAAGAGGGGGTCCGCTTTGGTCACGCTTCAATGATTTCCTATATATTCAACCAATAGCAAAACAAAATCGATAGGTTCAGGATTATAGTTTATGATATATTAAAGACATTGATGAAAAGAAAAAAGTGGGTTCGTGGGCAAAAATATATTAACCCTGTTTTGATAGTATTCCGAAAAAAATGACAAAAATCCTTAAACAAGAACATCGAGCATCCTGGAAAAAACATAGTACAATATTATTTATTTCATATTAACAGAGCTACAAAAACGATAATTTTACTTGTAAAATGATAATACATGCAAAAAGACATTCGTGCGTGGCTTGGCGTTTATAGTTCAAATGAACATCAGTTCTACGATATATTACTATTGCATTATCTTAGATTGCTCAAAGTATTTGCAGGCTATTAAATTAATGAGATATTAACAATAGATTTGGTTTTGTTTTGTTTTTGATTTTTTCAACGTGGTTTAGCATGAAAATCCAATCATAGAAAAACGTAAAAGAAAGAAAACAATAACTCATTTCATGCATCGACATTAAGCTATCAATTATAGACACGTTTTCTAACTTTGATTAAACATAAAAATGTAGAGTTCTATTTTCACTAATCCATCTGCAGCACTTTCACTCTAACGAGTCAAAATTAGAAACGGTTTCATTCAGAAAATAAAATGTATTTTTAGACCAGTTATTGCGCGAACGATGTGAATCTCTTGTAAATGTCTAATAATAATTTGTGGAATAAAATTTGAACATTATATAATATTATAAAACAATTGTATAATTTAAAAGTAGGCGTTGGCTGTATACAATGATTCTTATTGCAGCAAAAATAGCTTTTTCCTTCATTTTTTTTTCAATTCATTATTGTTTTCTTTCTACATGTTCTATGTAGAAAATAGTGTGTTCATTGGTCTAAACGTTGGCCTGTCTTGTGAGTTCTTTTCGTAAATGACATGAGTCTGTGTTGTGGATACTGTGGCCTGGGTGAGTCTCTGTCTGCGCAATTCGATTTGTTGTTTCAATTTGTTCTTGTCCTGATTTTTGACTGAAATACTGTTGACTGAACATTAAATAAACAACAATCAATCAGGGAAATATTTAGGAACGGGTATGTTTATGCTTTTTGAGGATTTAAAGAATGGGTTTATGATCTGAACAAAGTAAGACATTTTACAATTGAAACGTCTAAAACACATAGACACTCTATAATCGAGTCATTTATTTCCGTTCGGCCTTATAGGGACCAACCAGGGAGCCATGGTTTTTCATATTCTTCCGCACAAAGAAAACGTGTGTCTAGGCGATAGATTTCAATAGCAAAACTTCATATGACAGAAATCCATTCTCAGATTTTGTTCTTAACCTTTGCTGCCAAAACATTTTTTTCATCTAAATTCAGGTTCAAGATTTTATTTTTATGAAAATACCAAACACCCCTTTCAGGTAAAATGGACGATACGTTCCTTGTCCGATTCTGTCCTAATACTGTGTTATGGGTGTGTTGCAAAAAGTAGGAATTGCCTATTCTTTCGGGACACCTTATTGGGACTTCCGCAAGGTCAAAACCGACCGGTGTTTTTAAGGGGCCGACCTCCATTTATTTATGAACGACCTACCTTGAAAATTATTTTTTACGACCTGTGTCTGCTTTAAAATATGTCTTAAAATCAATCAATGTGTAGCTTATAGTCGTGACTATATAGGCTAAAAGCCTTTGCAGCGACTATTAAACAAGATACGTTTTGAGTCATGAGACGTCCAGCCCATGACAAACCACCAGCAGAGTTGGCTTTTCCAGTTACATTTAAACCGGAGACAGGACAGTCTCCCACCACAAAAAGGTTCTGGTCGGGCTTCGGGACACATGTCTTAAAATCGACCCCAAAGCGTTGTTATATAGGTTTGTTGGTTGCCGTTGCTGTCTATTTTTTTTTTAAAATGGAATATATGATTTAAACTTCCGAGATTTTTGGATTTTTGGACCGCTTTGTGCACGTATATAAAAGATCTTATTGCCAAGAAGAGCACCACATAGGCAAAAGTTTTAGTCCATACTTGCCTCTCTTATTTTCCAGTGGTTTCAAAAATTAACTCTTCCTTTGTTTTTTATACCATTTTTTTTTGTCATCATTTCATGTTCATTGCTCTTTAAAAACCTATAAATAGACTTGCTTTACCGCCCCGATTTTCCCGTGCACTTAAAAATCTAGGAAAGTATTGCATTTGAGGACGGAACTGCCGGCTGAATCACCCACTGGGATTTGAAAAGTCATTTGCTGTTACTTTGCCTCTTTGCTAACTTTGCATTCGGAACTTCAAAACCTTGAATTCCACTTGTTCGTCTGACCATTAGAAATTTTACAGCTGCAACCGAATCGCACGATTCCTAGTCCAAAGAGGTTTAATGAGCAATGAATCTTTACTCTTAAGTGCAATTGTATCATAATGCCTCGTAATTAACTTTCAAGACTCAATATGTCTGCCAAAAGATTTCTATCAAAAACGATAATGCATCTTTTTGTGTTCTATCTTTCTTTTTATATGATAAATTTTAATAACCCTCAAGATCTTAATACATGTAAATTATCTCCACCTGCCAGAGATATGATATCTTGTACAATTTTAATGTTCAACGTCATAAAAAAACGTAAATTTCGACAGCCAATGAATGGCAACGTCACTAATTTCTGATAATTGATTATGTAAAACCTAATATTTTTGCTTACTTGATTTCTTATGTTTGCCAACGGTTTTGACAACAAAGTTCTAAGCAATATTTATCAATGTGCCCGACTTGTCGAGTTCTGACTGTTTGATTTGGGAATATATTTACTAAAATACTACCGGACGGCCCCTATGATCACAGTCGATGAGAAAGGTTTGGTGCCATATTACCTGGTTGTAACCCACTATTCTATTTGAAATGCCTGTACCAAGTTGGGAACATTGCATTTCCTCTTGGTTTGTCCTTAATTCTTGGACGTTAAATTTAATCGTCCCAGTTCTGTAATTATGTTATTACCGTTATTTCTAGTGTTCAAACTTAGCAAATTGCAAAAGTTTTGTTCCTAAAACTGTGGGGTATTATCCACACTCTCTGTGGTCCTACCGAGGTCCAAAGTTTTTCTTAATGGAAGGGGTTTTTACCAAACGTCCAATATCAAAATTTGTCGAAAATCTCCACCAAAATGTTTGGATTACAGGGGTCCTATACTCGGTACCACCCTCGGTACTAAGTCTTAGTATGAAAATATCGATTCTATGGATTAGGATACTATTTTTTTCTCTTCTCATAATGTTAGTGTTTTACATTGACATTAAAGTGTTGAATCCTGTTGTCTTTTTTGAGCCTTTAGATGAAGCAGCTTAAAATTGTTTTATTTGAAGTTTGCTTTGATCGGAAGAAGCAAGTCCCTGTGCTTTCCCAATCTTAAACAAATTTATAAATATACATGCACACTTCATCATCACATCTAGATATCATTTCATGTGAGTTATAGTATTGAAGTAATATAGGAAGGAAGCAAAGGTACCAATGGGTATCCGAATGTCCGAAAGGGCAGAGACAAAACCAGTTAACACCAACCAGAACGGGACAAAACAGACAACATGTAAAATATTGAAACACAAAATAACTGAATGTCAATCAACAACGCGAATTCCAGTCGAAACGAGAGTGCACTCAGGTGCTCCGGAATAGTCTATCTTGCTTCCATGGTTATAGTAAGTGTATAGAACCACTTTAAACTAATTTGAGTTCTGGTTTTCTTGCCTTTTATTGGTTCAAGTAACAGCAATAGGTACATTATATCTATCATACTCCTAAAATAAAACGCATTAGATCTAAAACTTCGATTCCATGTACATTTGATATTTACCAAAGTAAATTGAATTTAGCAACAAAGAAGCGAGAAAATTGTTATTTAATTGGTAATAATTAGATTTTAGAGGTTGTTTTTTTTCACCATTTGTAAATAAGATTGTTTAATATCGAAGTGAAAAAGCATTATATTTCATCTGATTCATCGACTTTAAGGTTTGGCGAAGGACGAGTAAAACGTTTTTTTCAAGAAAAAATAAAATAAAGATAAGGTTATATATAGTCACATTTATATCCGAGAAAAACAACACAGGTACTGACTTCGTGCAGTAATTTTGAAACTAATTGTTGATTGAAGCAGGTTTTATGGCATATGAAACCTTACTTATCCAATGTGATAAAATAATACAAACAAGCTAGATCAACAAAACGTAGAAAGGCACACACATGAACATTATATTGATGATTTCTTCTTGCATTTTGAATGTTTAAAATAATAAATGACGAACAATATCTTTTGGAAAAGCATAAAGGCAAAATGTTTGTTATTTCATTGACATTCAGACATGATAAATAAAGTGCACATGTGCTTGTACTGGAAGACATATTCCTGATAATAAGATTAAAATTATAATTGTAAAACAAAACATGCTATTTCTTATCATACAATTACATCTCTGCAAAAAGGAAAATAGTAAGATTTATATTCAAAATGCCAAATTTCTTATCAATAAACAAACTCCATATGCATTTTCAATCCAGATTATGTAACTAATAAACCGAAATACCAGGAACTGAATGCTCATCGTAAATTTACCAATGTTGTTCATACACTTAAACGCTATTATTCTTTTATAATTACATAAAAATTCTAATAATTTGAAAAACAATCTTTTAAACAGCTGACAAGACTGAGGATAAGTGCGTGATGCCAGATTTATGATTTGTAATTTACGATGTTAATCTACTCTCAATTTAATTTGGCATGCAGTTCGTTAATTTCGATTCACATTCGATACATATGCTTTTCCGTTTCGAGGTTTCGGTTAAAGAGTGGCCCATGATAGTGTGCCTTTACGTATTCAAAGTTTCAATTAAAGAGTAATTCCAAATCGTGCTTTCTAGTTTTCAAGGTTATTGGAGGTGTGTTGTTGCTGTTGCTGTTGTTGTTGTTGTTATCGATTTAGTTTTTTTTTTCGGACTAACGATATGTGACAGCTCTTTGGTACACCTTTGCTTCTGCAATTTAAAAGCATCCCAAATGGATGTGCTTTCTACTATTAATGTTTCTGTAAAAAGAATTACTACCGTAACTATGGCTGTTTTCCAATGTTCCAGTAAAAGAAGAACTTCCTTATAGACCATCTTTCCTTGCTTTGAACGCCCTCTGATTGATATGCTTTCACGTTTTAAAGGTGTACCTTTATAATGCATCGGTTAAAGAACATCTCCTTATCAATGTGCTTTCCCATTTTCAATGTTTAAGTTTTAGAACACATTTTGATAGATGTATTTAACCACGTCTTCCTACTTAAGATCTTCATGTTTGTCTTTACATACTTTACTAATCACTACAGTTCTTGGTGTGATAGTAGGTACGAAGCTAAAGTTTCTGGCGTGTGTGTTATTCTTTATTCAAATTAAAGCTTCAACCTGTATCTACAGGAATTGATGTTGCTTCCCGGTTTATTTCTTGGTTTCTAGTATTTGACTATCCTGCTTCACGGCATGGTCATGGGTTTCCCAAGAAGAGTCCTTAACATAGTCAGACGTCTGTCATCTGGCTGCCCGAGGGTTGCCTGCACAATAAATCTTTCTCTGGTACATCCTAATCTACTTCATGCCAGAACTGTATTTCTTTATACTTTGATTTTTTTATAAAAAGTAAAAGGTCGAATTCTCTGATTCTTTAGTTGGATGTCAACATTCTTCTAATCAAAGATGGGTTGATGGGTTGACATCGGTAACAATCCCTACAAAGTGCGACACGACAAAAGTGTTTTTGCGTGACAACAGTAAGGTTTTTGCTGTGATAGGTAAATTTTACATACGACAAAAATGAAAACGCATCAATTATCAGTGTCTTAATGAACGAAAAAGGTCTTTAAAAAGTATTGACATTTAGCCCTGTATTCTAACGAATCGCTAGGTATATTTTTTAAAAATGAAAATGTTTGATAAAGAAGAAAAAATATAAGATTTCCATCATGTAAGCCTTGTTTTTCTACCTTCAGACGATTTATGACAAGGAACCTCACCGTAATGTAAGTTTATCTATACCTATATAGACTTTACTTATTTGCAAAAACTCATTACTTGGAAACAGCCTTCTGTCACAAAGCAAAAGAACAAAAATGCCAACCAAAATATTTTATTTTGGTAAGGTTTTTTCGTGTGTTACCTTTTGCTATATAAGGTTTTTTAGTGTGTAGGCGACGGTTTTCGATGAACAAAGCAACAGTTTTTTCGGGTTAAAGTTGATTTTTGGGGGGTTTTAAATTAGCCTTGAAAATACAATTATAGAGCTTTTGGTTGTTTTTTTTTTATTAAATAAATAAACTACAGACTGATAAATGGGTATTTTACTGTTAGTTTTATAACGAAATTGTGCAACAAATATAAAAATCTGTACAAGAATCCCGGGGGGTTACTCTGGTGTTTTACGACGGGGGTGTGCATTTTGTAGATTGAAATTGGTACCCGAATCTATGTCAGAAAATCGTCAAAAACATATCCAAATCTATGTGATTAGCCAAAAAATACCCATATCTATGTAACGAAATAAAAGTCAATTATTTTTTTTCCATTTATTAGAGCCTTATAAAATAAATTACAAGTCTCTTTCTTACTTAAAATGACATCAGTATCCTAAAAACACAAAAGACCCAAGTCTAATGGCACCTAATTTTCTGTTTTGACTCTCATGCCTATGTAAGACGTCAACAAAAATGGGTACCAAATCTATGTGTACTGCTTAAAAAAGATACCCAAATCTATGTAAAAATTTGTGATAAATGGACCCATAAAAATTGCACATCCCGTATATTGGTATATAGGGAGTAACCCCCCCCCCCGGGACAAGAATAGTATTAAATTATTGTACCGTCGATAAAACTTTAGAAAATTACTGTAATAAAAATAGAAGCGGATATACCGAACAATTTTATATAGGAAATGTTATTGTACATTAATTTTTCATTTCACAACCTCATTCATCTTCATATTAAACAATATAAAAGAAGCACGGGTACCAATGGAGAATCCGTATAAATACATCTTAAATATAAATGTATAGACGTTGGGTCACATTGGTACACGAAGGTACATTTAAAATTTTAAATAAAACATTAGGTTAGTTTCACAATAAATGTAGTTTATTGGCTAATAATAGTTGCTTTACTCGAAATCAACATAACTTAGGCAATCATGAAGATGAACATAAATCCCGGTGATAAAATGAGCATAAAAGGACAGTGAAGTGGAGGATCGCGGAAATGCCGGGAGGAAAGACCATTCGGGATGATACTTTTCTCTGTTACTTCAAAAAAGGTTTAGCATAGGCGGATCCAGGGGGAGGGGTGGCCTGGGGGCCCGAGCCCCCCTTTTGGCGGAAAATTTGGTTGAATATATAGGAAATCATTGAAGCGTTACCAAAGCAGGCCCCCTCTTAGGCAAGTCAATAGGCCTCCTCTTTTCAGAATTTCTGGATCCGCCTCTGTTTAGAGATGGGTAGGAGCGGCCGGACAATTAACCTCCTGCATGGCGATCCTACGGGTTTTTCTTTTAACGGGACCTGCAGCTGTGTTCTTTAACACGGGGTATGAATGTGGATTGCGATCAATTTTTTTACATAAGTTTATGGCGTGATGACCCGGGTCTCCCGATACAGCGAGTACGGAGTGATTTGATTTTCACGGAGAAATCTAATATTGTCGAACATGATGGTAGATATCAAACTTTTCCTTTATCATGTATTCGTGACAGTTTATAGCAGACATGTATGCTGTTTCAGCGGAGTATATATTGGGCCTCATTGTCAGCAAAGTTGGGTTTTCTAAGTAGTAAAACAAAAAATCTATGGACGACTTTTTCAACTTGTTTATTCGGAAGTGATCGTCCACATATTTTTTGTTTTACTACATAAAAAGCCCAAATTTGCTAAGCATGGAGCCCAATATATATTCAGTTGACAACAACATACATGTCTGCTATAAACTGTTAGGAATAAATGATATAAGAAAAGTGACATCTACCGTCATTTTGACAATTTATAGATTGCTCCGTGATAATCGTATCGCTCCGTACTCGCTATATCGGGAGACCCAGTTGGACCCCGGCTTTCATTATGACAGGGCTGTCCCATTTATAACCACCTGAGGCACACACTTCAGCCGTTTTGAGGTCAAAGCAGACCTTCCACATGTCAGGTGTCTGTGCGCTCATAAGTGGACCTTTTCCGCGCTACTGCAGGCCTATTCGCCACCTGGAACCCGCATGGGGGGAAAAGATATTAGTTTTAGATTGAAATTGTTTAAAATTTTAAGAAATAAGATACAAGATATATTACGCATAAATTAATATAATTTCAAAAGCATTCATGGATTTAGTTTTAATGTAAAAGTTAAATGGTGTACTTTCGATTTTTGTAAAAATTACATTGAGGTCATTGTTGTTCTTAAAAAAAAATCTAAGAACAACTAAATTCTTTGTCAGTGGGTGTATATTTTTGTTTTTTTTTAATCATTTTCTCCCCAGGGAAAATATTTGACAGGAATTACATATTTGATTTTTTACCCCTTTTGGCCCCTAATTTCTATACGAAAAAAGAGGGGAAACACAAAATCAAGCCTACATTTTCTTTTATGGCAAGTGACATTACTGTAAAGTATTTGATCAACCACAACAAAAGTAATTGTGGAAAAAATCGTTTTTTTGTTAATTTTGGGCCCCTTATTTCTAATCGGAATTATAAAATGACCTATAAGGAGAGGTGCAATATCTGTAATCACTGTGTAGTATTTCAAAAAGATCCAGTGTTAAGCTTTGAGATTCTGATTACACAAGACAGGCACTCGTACAGTGCGACGGACGGACGGACGGAGACGGACGGACGTATAGACGGACGGAGTGACCCGATTACTACACATGTTTTCTCATTCGGCGACGCAATTAAAAACTAATTATAATGAGGAAACCGTCGCAGTCTTGGGCTGTGTCACTCAAAAACCGTCACAGGTTCCCGAACAAACCTTACAGTATACACGAAAAAACCATAGCGTGTTTGGAGGAAAATGTAAATTACTTCAAGGTATCTTTATTACTATTTGAAAGAAAGATGCTAAATGTTTCAGATTTTACAAAAGAGTCACAAAAACATTTTTTGGTCATTTTTACAATTGTTTATTGACGAAATACCGATATTTTTGAAAATGGTAACAATGTATGATTTTGACAATTAAATGACTTTGAATTGTGGCAATATTCATTAAGTATATGTTCGGTACATTTTTAAAAACACTTGACATATTTTTTTACAAATCAATTAGTCTATAAACTAAACTGACCTTGAAAAAGTCAATATCGTCTTAATTTTTCTCTGTTTTTCCCACAATGCATTTAGGAGATCAGCAAAAACCTTACTGTTGTCACGCAAAGACAAATTTATCGTGTCGCACTTTGTAGGGATTGGGTAAGGGCAATGTTCAATCTTTTGTGTTGCTGTAACTTCTTAATTATGGCCATATATTAGCTAATTTAGACTTGATTTTTACCAGATCTTTGACTGCGAGTTCTTCAATTATTGGGTAATCTTTCGCTGCCATAGCATGCATGTAACAAAACACATATCTCGTTATGGAACAAAACAAAGAGACAATCTTCATCGCGATCTGTAATGCGGTATTATGGTAAAATGGTTAAGCAATGACAGTTATGCCACGTGTACAAATATACACGACGCGTGCATTTTATTTGAACAAAACCCTTGAAGTCTGTTATATCTGGCGTAGAAATCATTAGTGATTTTCATACAATTTTAATTGGATTTACAGATTGCAATGAAATGAAAACAAATCAAACAAAAATAAAGTTCAAAGTATTTGGGATATGCATTCGATTATTACGCAATATCTCTTAAGAGCTGAAATCTTCCCACAATCCATTTTATTAGAAGATGATATCCTTCAGTTTTTAACTGAACCATTTAGTTTGACCTTGATTTGACATTGCGTTTTATAAACAAGCTTATTTTTGTGTCTGAATTTTGGCAACAGAGTAAAGATAGTTCAAACAGATGAAATTTTAATCAATGTAGCAAAAAATTGGAACAAAGTTAACGATAAAATCATGAAATTCATGCTGATGTAAAGATAGTAATTGACTTTAAATATACTACCCATGGCAAAAGGCAAACACTAGAAAACATATTGCTTTTGGACAAACTTCATATGACCGTGGACCTTGTTAAGTCACTTGTTGTTTCTAAAAGAGACAATAAATGCAGTTTTTATGTTTTCTTGTGCAAGAAGGTTCAGGAATCGTCGTATTACATGTGTTTGGGAAGTCAATTGATTACAAGATATAATTTGTGCTCTTGTACTATGAGGGTGAAAAGGAGGGTGGTTCGTCCAGCATTCCCGTTAAAATAAATATCAAATCCGTTTTGCCGGTGACATGAATGACCATTCCCGGATCTCCCGAATTCCCGTAGTTTTATCTGTAAAATCCCAAATTCCCTGCGAAAAAATAAGCCTTTCCCGCTGTCCCGAAATCTACTATGCACTTTTTTCTCCACTTCAGTATAATTTTGATGACTGTGGCACCCTTAATAACAATTATGTATCCTCGTAACATGCAAGTATCATCTATGCAATTGTATGCTCATTCGATATTGCATAGAGTTGTTGCATTAATTTGTTCATAGGTTGAAACAGTTCCCATGTAATACCTTAGATATTATATCTTTTATGGTTTAAGATGTAGTGCTGCATTTCACAAATGGTAATATAACATACTTTTTGTTGAACTTTCTCTATCGACTTACCACTCGATACTTTGGATTTGGTAATAGTTCTCGTCATATTCCTTTCCTGCTTTTTTAGCCGGGACAATCGCTACAGCGACAAGCCATGTTCTGTTTTGTTCTGTAAGGAATTCCCTCCACGAATTCAAATTGTAAATGTACTTTAAAATCTAAAATATACACTGTGTGCCACTTGTGAGATGGGTAATAAGACTCTCATGTCTACTACTGACCCTTGCGTTTATTGGTAGGTAGGGTGTTAAGAAATTGCACTCTATGACTGTAAAGGGCGGTACAATACAGATGTGATATTATGTGTGTCAATTGAGTATATATAGCTTGAATTATGGTTTATAGAGTCATTATTTTGAGCTTCGGTGGTCGGGCCCAGAACCCATCGCACAAGTCGCCGAAAGAGTTAAAATGTACACACTTAGTGTGATTAAAACATATACAGTGTCTTTCCGACAGACGAGTTTATGCAAATTGAACGTAAAAATGTTTGTGTCAGTGTTACTATACAAAATCTTTGATGAAAATCTATTGCTGTGAAAAATGTGCTGCCATCATGGCACGATTGGTGATGCCTCGTTCTCGTACATGCATGACATGGCTAAAGGTACGATAGCCTTTCGGTAATTGACCAATCAAATGCCAGCCGATAGTCGTGTTGCCTCATTACATATCATTCACGTATCAATACACACAATATAGTTCCTTTACCAATATCCAATTACTATTCTACTTACTAATATACTAAACATAAACAATCTTTAGAAATTTGTAGCTTTTACTGGCTACCAATACTTTCGGTACTTTGATTACTGAGAGTATTGGCGTCTTAACAGACAAACACCGTTCTACGATTGGCGCAATTTTTTTTTCCTGGAACAATTATCATAGATAAACAAGAACACAAACAAAAAAGTTCCATTTATTTAAAATTAAGTTCCTAAGCAGAGCGTCACGTTTAGCACACAGGGTTATGTTGCTCCACGGTTGCTGTCTTCACTCAAGAAATTTTACGGCAGATACCGTGAACTCGCGATCGTAGACAAATATGGGACTTCTATCTCTCAAATGAGTGCAGATGTTGGTTTGTCGTAGAATTTTCGTGTCTTCCTTTACCGAATTTGACACACCGAATTGGAAATTAGCACCACGACGGGTGTGCTACAGCAGGCAGGAACCGCTTACTCTTCCGGGGCACACGAGGTCACTCCTGTCACGACTTAATTTCGCGTTCTTGGTTTCCTTTTGGTTGAATTTGTGTTTATTCGTGCTTTTTTTGTTCATGCTTACCGGTTTCGTCGTTGCCCTTTCGAACTTTTGACACTTGAATGCCAAATTGGTGCCTCTTTGCTTCTTTTATGAAAATCAAAAATTGCCCAAAATTACAAATACCAAAACGCGTGTATAAACGGTTAATTTGGATATACTATATATCGATATTTCAAGGAGTAACCTCTCATCAGTAGCCTTTAAATCAAAACATTGGAAGGTCAAAACTGTTGAAAACGAAAAGTACTCAAAACCAAAACGTTCGAACAAGGAAGCCAAATCCAGCACCGAGGATATCGACCATATGCATTACGAGGAAAGAAACCTGGTGTTTTAAGCAATTTTGAATTTAAAAATTGGAAATTTCAAGGATAGAAGTTGACAAAACGAGTTGAGACAAAAAGATCTGGCTATATAGTCTTATGAGGCCATCATTTACAATTTCCAAAATTGCAAAATGTAAAATGTAAGTGGTTTCAACATGTAGAAGCCACGAATTACATAAGTATTGTCATTTATAACATATAATGGACATAATGTAAATAAATTAACATCATATTGCAGGTACTAAATGAGCCTTAAGCAGAGTTATTGGGTGTTTCATTCAACATATATTTCAATGAGTTTGTTTTTACATGTAAAACACGAATCCCATTTGTTATTGTTTTAAAGTAACAAATTGTTGTTTGCACAAATCAAAAGGCAGGACCTCGTAAAGAATTTTTCAATTTAAAGTGTAAGTTTTTCTTTCGGTGATTTATTACAGTTTTCAGGTTCATTCAAAACCCAATTCCAGCACAAGTGGTAAATTATGCTAATGTAACAGCAAGTGTGTTTGTTAAAATTTTTTGTTGGCAATACGACTGAGATGAAAAGATTTGCTTCCCTGGTGCTTTGTTGTAAATAAAGTTACTGCAAGATTGATCCCGGGTGTAACAAATCTTATTTAAAAAATGCTTTATGATATAATATAATTGTAGTCTTACAAAACAACGTTTAAGAGAATATTTAGAAAAAGCATTATTTTATAATTCTTTAAGACAGTATTTTAATTTTTCGTGTGCATATAATGTTATGTTCGAAGTTGAAAAAATACAAATTACAGCAAAGTTCCAGACATTAAATTTTGCTACGCCTTACGCGCTTTTTTGTCTCTTCAAGACTCATCAAAGGCGTTCTACCCAAACTATTGAAAAGGCCAAACAATAAATCCAGATTTGGAAGAGCATTTAATAATGAAACCCAAACTACCAAACAGGGAAACCATATCATTACTAAGATCAAGCTTAGTCTGGAGTAGGCAGAACGTAAGATTTAGGACAATTTTGAAATCTAAACAGGTAATTTTTAGCTTTGATGTGTTAACATAAAAAGTGTTGATGCCAGGGCGGACTAACCGTCGCGGATGCCGAAGCGGGCTTAATTGTGGGAAATAAAACTCCACGAGCAGCGCTAACCATCACGGATAATGTTTTCAGAGAATGACCAAAATTTAATTTTTTCAATAACATTTTCGAACTCCGTACCGATAGTCAATATCAGATAGTCCTTACACAAGATGCTCCCCCCCCCACCTTTAAGTTTTGTTACTTTCAGTAAACAATGGACGTTTATTGCCATTACTACGTTATGTCTAGAGCATTTTAGTAAAAAAAAGTTCACAATCATCATTTTATTTGAAGGCTACATAATTTGATTACTCCATTTAAATAAAGCTTTTGATCACAGTATTGTCTATGAAAATTAAATACTTTTACAGGACTTATCTGAAACGATCTTGTAGTAAAAAAAACTATATTGAAATTACAGTAACATTTTTTGATTATATACTAGAAATTCACATCCAGCATATACATGTAGTTTGATTGCTTTTATTGACACGAACTTTTCAATGCTGTGTTTGAATTGAAAGCACCAGACATTCATTAAAAAAAATTGCGACGATAGAATTATTGCAGTTGCAACATATGTGTTACAAAAGTATTACCAATCATTATATAAATTGGTCATTAGGTAAGTATATGAACATCTTATTGCAGGTGCTTATGAGTTTAAGCAGGTTTATCGAATGTTCACGCAAACATGTATTTGAATGGGGGTTGTTTTCACTCGATAAACACGGATCGTATTTGTTATTGTTTTATAGAAACAAATTGATGTTTGCACCAATCAAAATACAGATCCTGGTCTTTAAACGCATTTGGAATTTTTCAATTACAAGCGTTGCTTTTTCAGTGTCGATTATTTTTTTTTTTGTATTCGACACTTATAATTTTACAGTGAGTACATGTATACAAAAACCTGTACAATAATGTTTGTGTTATAGCATATTCTGTTTGTTTAAGACGTTGCACGACTCCGAGATACATGGTTATAAATGTTGCTATAGTAAATCTAACTCTTATCGCATAGGTTGTTGGCTTTGTAAAGTAGCTAAAGCGGTGGAAAATTTGAAACGAATGGACAAAAGCTATATTCATGGCTTACTTATATGACAAAGGTGACGACTTCCACTTTCTTATCATCAACCTTTTCTCTTTATAAAACAACACTTCGTCTGCTCCTGCTTATTCACTTATTCCTTTTTTACGAAGCAACACTTCGTCTGTTCATGCTTATGGAGTTAAACACGTATGGATTGGGGGGTGGCGAATAGGCTCACAGCAGCGCTTAGCTTGTCGGTAAAGATCCATGCACATTAAAGCGCTCAGAAACCAGAAATTAGTTCAAGCTGCTTCGTCCACAAAGCGACTTGCATGTTTGCCCCATGCAGGTAGTTAAATATGGCAGCCCTATCATAATGAATGCCTGGTCGTCAGATTATTATGCGAAAAACCTTACCACTGACCATAGTGTTCCAACGTGTGTGGAGCATGCCACGATTCATGTACGTAAAAGACCCCTTTGTGGACCGCTAAGTGGTGCACCACATATGCTAAATTTTCGGCCCCTACCCACTTCTCCCTTTTTCCAGTGTTTTTTTAACCGGTCCTTTGTTTCCCACCCCACCCCATTTCATTTGTTATCATTTCATGTTCATTTTATCATCTTTTTCATGTTCATCGCCTGTTAATAACCTATATAGCGTTGCGGGCATAAATCACCAACTCACTTACTCACTCCGACCTCGCCATGGACCTCGCGAATCCTTTTATAATGTGCCAAGAAAAATTTCGTCTCTCCGACAGGTCTTGTGTCCTTATTCATTTTGTCCCCTGCAGCAAAGCGGAGCGGGAACATAGAAATACCGGTGTCCATGCGTGCGTGCATCTGTCCGTCACACGTTTTTCGTAACAGTTTTCACAGCAACTATCATAGGCTTTCGATTTTTGGTACACAGCTTGAGGTAGGGGTCTCATATGGTTGGATCCGTTTTCAGATCTTTCGCACATCTATGTCCTGTTTAGCGAGCCGACTTAGATTTTTTCCCACTGAACGGACGGGGGACCTAGAATCTGTTCTTGTTCCAATTTCATGTTGATTTAATCACTCCTTTTATTTTTCTATCCCTGATATAGTCAAATTCGCGCAGCTTAGGAGTAAAGCAATAAATATCTTACTTGCTTACTAACCAATTTATCATTTGTTACATAGAATTAGACATTATGTTACAAAATTAACATCATTTTACATGTACTAACGAGTTTTAAGTACGTGGAAACTTTAACATATTGTTGGATGGGTTTGTTTTTGCGTAGAAAACATGCACGTAACGCATTTGTTACTGTTTGTTGTTCGTGCGCCAATCAATAGACAGGGTCTCGTTTTGAAAACGACGCAAGAATTTTTCAATTACAAGTGTTTGTTTTTCTTTCGGTGAAAAATTGCAATTTTTAATTTCTTTCAAGACTAAATTTTGTAGTACATGTATACAAACGCGTTAAATTATAATACTTTACCTGCAAAGAGTGTTTGGATAAGAAGTTTTTGTTGGCAATGTGACTCCGAGATATTTGGTTAGAATAGTTTGCCCGGTACGTTGCTTAAAATTTAGCTTTAGGTGATAGGGGTTCACGAGGGTGTTGCCATTGCTATGGTATCACCATGCAGGATATGAGAAAGGTTGTAGAATTTTCAGCTGACCCTTTGTGCTGCCCAAAGAACTTTTCAGTTAATCTAACCAAAATTTCCGGGTAATAAATATCCGTTCAACCAGTTTAACCAAAATAGCAAACTGATTAAAATCAGATCTATCAATTGTTCCCTACTGTATCTGCATGGTAGATCTGAAGACATCCCATTCTACTTTCTGTTCTGATACCCTTTTTCGGAATCATCTGGATCTATCATTAAAATAAATGCTTCCAAAATTTTGGAAGCTGCAATCTGATTGGTCAATTCAAAAGGTCTTCAGAGCCTATAGTAGAAGGGGATGTCTTCAGATCTGCCATGCAGTGACAGTTTGGAACCATTGATAGATCTTATTTTAATCAGATTGAACAAAATAGGGTAATAGCATTTCATTTGCGACAATACTTTTTTCTTGAACAACCATTAGTTTTTTTTCAACCATGTTGCAATTCACACGAGTGTTTTCAGTTGAATATAAATAATTTCATGGAAGCTTAGCTAAATTGTTTTGCCTTCAGATGCTGTAGTAGAATTTTCTTTTGAGGTGGTGATATTTGTTTTTTAGTTTTATTCTTAATTTATATAAGAAAACCTTTTAGTTTATTTGTATCCTAAATAATCATCTTTCAACTGGTGTACAACTGTAGCTTGTGCTGTATTTTGGTATTGAAGTGTGCTCGGCTAGCCCATTAAACTCAGACCCATCAATTGTTCCATAGTTTCACTGCATGGTAAATCTGAAGACATCCAATTCTACTTTATGTTTTGATGGCCTATTTTGGAATCCTCTGTATTTATGCTTCCAAAATCTTTGAAGCTGCAATCTGATTGGTCAATTCAAAAGGTCATCAGATCAGAAAGTCGAATGGGATGTCTTTAGATCTACTATGCAGAACAGTAGGGAACAGTTGATATATTTGATTTTAATCAGATTGGTACAACTGAAACTTGCACTGTATTCTGGTATTAAAGTGCGCTCGACCAGCCCACTATTGGTATTCATGTACTTTTATCGTAAATTGATTTAATTGGATCGTAAAACTAAATGACTTTTTCAGAACTAATGATTGCAATTATTTAAAATGGGTGTCCTAAATTGACATAAATGTCAGCAAACGAATTAAAATTGTAGACACTATCATTTGAGGAAAGGGCAGTCAAACTGATTTCCAGCAATGTCTCATTTCCACGCATGTATCAGTTTTTGTGGGATTTTAAGTAAAATTTTCTCTTTTTATATGAAAAGTATAAGGTAATAAAAAAAAGTAAAGACAAAGAAGCAAAAAGGCACCAATGGTGCATTCGAGTTTAAAAATTCCGAAAAGGCAACGACAAAACGAGAACAGCACGAGGAAACCAAAAAACAAAATCAAACGAACAGAAATCAAGAACACTAACGCATGTCGTAACAACAGTGAACTCAGGAGGCAAATTATAACACACCAGAAAAAATTATGATTATTATGAAAAATTATGAAAAATTCTCCTGACTTGATCAAACTTTTCAAACGAATCATGCAGGTTTTATTGCGTTATAAAGTGATGGATTATAAAAATAACTGGACTTAATCTAGAAATACAGAGCTATAGCTATTAAAATTTTATTTTATATATATATATTTTTATATATAAATTATCGAAAAATGTGCAAGTAACTTTGTATATATACACAAAAATACACATGCAGAAGTCGAAACATTTTGCTTAAAGGTTGCCCTTTAAATGACCTATATGAGGGCTAACATAGCCAGGATTTAGTCAGTTCTTAATATATATGTCTTTAGTAGGCTGAAGTATGACCGAGAAAAGCAGGCTCTAACAAAACGTAGACAGTAAACAAAACAACAAGATCAGAATAAAGATATGATTAATATTTAAACAAGAATTGTAGATACACGCTTGCATATATAAGGGTGGGTAAAGTCCTGTTACTATGCAACTTTCAAAGACACATGTTAAATTTCTAAAATTGCCATTCAATGAAACCAAAAAACCAACTGATGTAACAGCAACAAAATTTAACGATGTCTGTACCTGTGCAAAAATGCATCGGCTGAAGAAAGAAGAACACAAAACTTCATTCCTCGAAGGAATAGAAGTACATCTTCGGTGTATCTGAAATCATCCTGAAATGGCCACTGTTATCTTTTGGGGTTTCATATTACACAATACATGTATACCTCGAGTTCTGTGCGCGGGCTTACGGGCGGGTGACGGAGCCAGTGACCCGTCGCCTTTTGACGATGCAAATAAGAGTTGTCATGACTTGTTACTTTTGTAATTCTTTTTTCATAACATTTCTTTATACATTGTATACAAATCTTCAAAAACAAATTCTAAATGTAAGATTGTATATGTTCTTATGTATTAAAATCAAGTGAAAGATCTTAATGCAAATATGATTAATATATGAAAAGCAAATTGAATTTTAAAATTGAAAGTTAAATCTTTGTCAAGGCTTTCTTTCACTTAAATAGTTTTGAAAAAAAAATCAATTTCTCATAAATCAAATTATGAAAGTGAATACCTATCTTCAAGAATGAGATTTATATAATAATTGAAAGTTAGATTAAATAACGATTTTAGAATAAAAGTATTTTCAAAACCAGACAAATCGTTCAATTATTAAATCATCTCTTCAAAAACCTATTGCTTTTAGGATCTTTCCGTTGTACCTAACACCACGAAATCTTATACCTTTCAATAATAAATTGAAAGAAAACGTTTTTAATATCTCAAAATTTTGAAAAGGGGAGAAAACAAATAATCTTTTGATCTTTAACACATGGATCTGACAAATTACCAAATACCGCTTGACAAGATAACATAGGCACAACACTTCCTTTTTATCTAAATATAAAAGACTGTATAATAAGTTTGCTTATAAACTTTTGTGTAGTACAAACAAACATTTGTAAGGAAATTTCTACTGAGTGATAAAAATGTTTGATATTATTTATTCACATATAAGCCGAGATAAGAAACCTTTTACGTTTCATATGTTTGTGCGTTCGAACACGAATGAACTATGAGTTTTTAGTTCATGACATTATTTACAACTTAGTGTAAACTTTAAAAACAGTTGACAATATTTTGTAGCCAAAGATATTTGTAAGTGAAAAAGGTTATAACAAAACTACCCAACTTGGAGGATCAGTGTAGATTCCGAAAGAAAACTCTGATTAATCTGGATTCATTTAATTTCGTGGGTATCAATTTTCGTGTCCTAAGCCAGGACTCCTTTTCAAAGCTTTGTTTGTCTCTGTCATCTTTCTATTTTCTTTGTTCTATGTCCAGAAATGGGATATCATTGATTATTTAGGGATTAGTTTTGAATCTTATGTATTGTATTTTCAGTCTTGGGTCAATGCAAGACGGCGAACAGTGACCTCTGGTCATGTTGAAGACTGCTGGCTGTTTACCATTGTGATTTTTTAAATTGCCGTTTCTTTATGTTGGTTGTGTTGCAAACACTAATTCCACATTTCTCTATCATCTATTTGACAAAAAAAGAGACATTACGTTGGATTCTTTAAATTCGTGGTTTGCAAATGTTGCATTAATTGCCTAAGGTAATCAATGCAAAAATAATACTTTGTTTGACTCTATTACTCATGGTTTACAGACACCCTCGAAAACCACGAAAATGGATATTCCGCAAATAATAATGTAAACACAATATCATATCATTTACATTATCATTTCTCACTTTCTTTCACTGGTTTTCTATGTTACAAAAGTCTTTCATTTGTCGATACAACTGTTCTTAGTGCTTAGTGTTGCATAGACGTTAGCTCTTTGCTAAAAAAAAAGTTTTTGTCGTCGATATTGGTCCATTCACTTTATCTTTGCCAGCTTAAGAAGTGGTCAAACAAATGGTCGCCACATGCAGTTCCAATCCTCTCATCTATGCTTATACCCTTCATGAGCCCGTGGGTTTATTCACGTTTTGGCCTAAATGCACGGGAGCTCGCGCATAGATGTAGTATAATTTTGTTCTGTATTTAGTCTGGTTGTTGTCTTCATTTATTACAGATTTTGTCTTTTCCTCCCTATTTGTTTTAGTGGGGAAAAAGGGGGGCTTTGGACATTCGATTGTCCATTTAATAATTCTTTGCCTTTTCACCTTTTTTCTGGCGATAAGATACCATTTGTGATGACTGGTAGTGACACTTACTATTGAATTGTTTACTTGAATGTAGATAAATATATATATATAGGTATTCTTTGATGCCAAACTTGATAATTGGTCAATTTAATGCGCTATTTTTAAGGCCCTTTAAAAAATCGCGTTTAATTTAGCAGATACGTATGACTAAGGCTCAAAGGAACGCAACAGGTACATGAAGTTACCATGCACATCCAAATTATAACAGCTTGTATTTGTTTCGTACTCCTGTCATCTAAAAAAATCTTTTGAGACAAAATAAGAATTCGATTTAAGCAGAAAAAAACATTTTTTTTTCTTT
Organism: Arcuatula senhousia; assembly: GCA_963971305.1. Lineage (NCBI taxonomy): Eukaryota > Metazoa > Mollusca > Bivalvia > Mytilida > Mytilidae > Arcuatula > Arcuatula senhousia. Next base: position 38,440,576 of record OZ020308.1, read on the forward strand.
TCACATGAAAACTTTGGTAAAGTTGTTGACTTAGCTAGCACTGAACTCAGTGTTTCAGTTACAATGTAATAGAAACTATCATAACTTTATGTAAATTAACAGCAACAGTATCTTAATAAAAAACAAAAATCATTGCCCTATGTGCTCCTATGCATTTCATACGGAGCTATAGATCTAAATTAAGTTGCTCATTTAAATGCTTTACTTTTAATTTGAACACACTCACAAAAACATGTTTATGTCATTCTCATTAAACAAGTATCGAAAAAGGTTATTTTATTTCTTATTTTGTATAATCTACGTGTTATTTATAAAAAGATTATTAATATTATCAATAAAATCTAATACAAACAAAATCAATTCCAGCACACCAAGACCTATAAAACTTTTCTTTTTTAAATAAATGTTAAAGAATTTGCAAAAAGCGTTATCTTTATTCAAAAAGGATCAAACAAAAAGCTACAAAAAGCACGTTGAGAACTTATAATCTCGAAAATAAAAAACTTATCTAATACTATTATTGACGAGTTATTCAATATTCATATATTTATCTATTGAAAAAGATATCATGAAATATCATATTTAATAAGACTTTATAGCTTTCATTATCTATTGTGTTGAAAATGTAATCTCATTTTGATGGCTCTATTATATCTTTTTAAGAGATATAAAGAATTTAGGAAAAGAAAATCGTACCTTTTATCTTTTGTCTTGAACATTTGAAGATAAATAGGATGGCGTTGCCAACTGAGAATACACAATGAACATAAAAGCTTAAAAAGGAAAATAAATAAATAAAAATTATATTAAATACAATGCATTGACTTTTTTTAAAAATGTAAAGCATTAAACGAACGACCATTTAACCAAGCTATAATTGTATTTAACAAGAACAAATCGCAAAAAATAAAGCAAAAACTAAATGGCATTGCTTATTTGTACTTTTCGAAAATGTCCGTACATATATGCATAACTTACGCCTCATAAATTTTAATTTCGTCACTTTTTAGAGAATTTTTGAAGCGGATTAATTTAATTAGAGATTGATCCAAATTTGACGAGATAATTTTATATGTAATCAGTTTTGCACATTCATTATTATACGTCTTCTATCTCGTTGGTATTAAGATTTATTTGTGTGAAGTCATTTTGTCATTTTGGCTTTCATTCGTTTTTTTCAACCCACATATATCCTTTTAAGCGTTTTCCTTGTTGAAAGTTTTGTAAAACTTTGATACCGTAAAACACATCAATAGCAAACACCCCCCCTCCCTGAGCACATGCATGAAAGCGCATAGTTAGTTCTCGTTACATGCTATAACAAGCAGGAACTGCTTATTCCTCCGGTGCACCTGAGTTCACTCACGTTAGTTACGACTTGAATTCGCGTTGTCGATTGCTTTTCAGTTATTTTTGTGTGTTTGTGCTGTCTGTTTCTTCGTTTTGTTCTCGTCAGTGGTGTTTATGGTTTTGTCTGTTCCTTTGAACTTTTGACAATCGGATGCCCCATTGGTACTTCTGCTTCATGCAATTTTGTCTGTGTTGCCATTTGTCTCACGATTTTGCACTATAAAACTTGTATAGGGAATTGAAAACCTCTTACATCCTTAAATTTACATGCACTAAATCGGGCAGACGTTCTGCACCAGGTACATACGTGTTGTCCAGGAACACGCACGCGCATTTGCCCGCACATAGTTGTCTCCTGATCCATAGAATAGTCCTCTAACATAAGACGTCTTGGTCGCTTTTTTATATTTTGACATTCTTAGATCTGCCACGACGTCATCACGGTTGCATCTAACAATGTCCAAATGTAAAAAAAAAGTGCATAAGACGTCTTATGTTATAGGACTCATCCATATATCCATATAGAAGTATCTACCAAAATTAAGAATCCTCACCTCTCCCAGAAAATTTTGTAATTCTTGTGTAGATTTTCTGCAAAAATGGTTTGGAACCCTCACCCTATTTTCGTCCATGGTGGACTGTATGCGGAACCCCTTCCCATTCGAGTTAGTTAGTTAGTTATTGCTTTACTCCCAAGCAGCACGATTTCGGCTATATCCGGGAGATGAACATGAAAGTGGTGATACAATGAACATGAAATGATGATGAAGTGGAGGAAATGGGGACACAAGGCCAATCGGGTAGGAGATGTTTGACTGCCACTTGAAAAAGGAGTGATGGGTAGGGACGGGAAATTTTGCCTCCTGCATGGGGATCCTATGGGTCCTACTCTTACCGAGACCTGCAGCAGGGTTCTTTAACGTGCGAGGAACGTGACATTTTTCCCAACACGGTGCACCACTATGGTTTGCGGTCAGGTTTTCCGCATTATCGCCTGACGACCCCGCATCTCTCGATGTCAGGGCTGCCCCATTCAACCACCTGGGGCACACATCCCAGTCGCTTTGTGGGCAAAGCGGCCTGACCCCGATGTCAGGTTTCTGAGCGCTCTTTAGTGGACTTTTACCGACAAGCTTAGCGCTGCTGGGGCCTATTCGTCTCCCGGGCCCCGCACGGGACCCTTCCCATTCGAAATTTCTGGATCTTCGCCTGGTCTCCATTTTATTTTATTTCATTTGCTTCTTATAAAACCCGCTCCCTACCTCATTGTCATTACATACAAAGAACAACGATACGTATAAAGCGTTGTTTTTTGCCATTACATGATTATAATATAATTATCAATTTTTTTTTATATGAATTTCATGCTTTTTTCATATCTTATTTTTTCAGTTTTGTAAAAACCAAGGTTTCGTTTGTAAATGACCACAAAACGAGGCGGGAAGTAGGGAAAATGAAACAGGCAGCGAGAGAGACGACAACCAGGAGAGGGGGGATATCGGAGTTGAGGGGAAGGAAACCGAAAATCTGAGACCCCCTGTCCCAAAGTCTGCTAGTTTGAAATGGAGTCCGATCATTTGGCCAGCTCCTGTCCATCCTATCAAATAGTAATCTTTATTTGCAAAATACACCCATATGGGTCAAAGCAAAAACAAAAACATGTAAAATACAAAACATATACAGAAAACAACAAAGTATACAGAACATAAACATATGGATTTATAGTTTTGAAAACATTTTTACCAATGTAGACCCTATTTTCGTAGTCCAGTGACTGCTTTATGAAGTCGCATACAATTGGGATCAGTTCTAAATTGGGATTCAAAATTTGTGGCATATGTATAATTTGAATAGTGTAATACCAGAAGAGAAATTTGTATACGTTGAAGATTTTATAACAAATGGGGTGAATAATGTTGCTATGACAGATCTAGAATCTATATCGCTAAGTCTTTGAAGGTCAAACTTAAATTTCAAAGAGAGACATTTGAAAAAAGATGGGCATCCCAAATCAGTTGTAGGATTAGACAAGTTTACACAAAACTGCGATTAGTATACTAGAAACCTAAAATCAACAATCTGGTCGCGCGGAAATAAGAACAGATACATATCTAACGAAATTCCATACTTCAGATAAATATTCAGGGCTGTTCAATTTCAAAATCATATTAAACACAAAAACTACTAATTCATTGTTTGCACTTGAGCAATTTAAATTTCAATATATATTTGCTTAAGAAGTGAAATTTTTAAAGTCATATTTTAATCTCGTACACTTAGCACTTCTGAAATTCAAACAACTTTTAAAAATTTACAAGCTGTTTAAAGCAAACAAATAAGAAAATAAAAAGTGTGACTTTAAAAATGCTTAAATTGTTAAATGTTTAACACCCTATTACGAATTAAATTGAGTTATATCTCAAACAACCAAGAGCGGATCTAGAATGTTTTTTTTTTTTTTTAAAGGAGAATCCACAGAAGGCTTTATATAGAAATGTTCTAGGTCTATTTTGCAGACTATTTAACCTGAACAAAATCAAAGTTTGTTCTTGCCCGCAAAAACTATATATCCCCCCATTTCCCCCAGAATTCTAAGTTCAAACATCCGTAGCACCAATCAAAATTTGAGAATTAAAATTTCCAGGTAATATGCACAACTACATTAGGTGTCCTTCCTACATTACAAGTTTCATTGAGTTCGGTTGAGTAGTTTCAGAGGAGTTGCACTGACAAACTTTGTGACGGACAGACGGGGCAAAAACCATAATACATAATTACCAGTAGCAGTACCAGTGACATATATAGAGTATACTTTCAGTGATTTTCACTTGAAAACTCTATTGTACTCCATATATGCTCACATGAGATTTTCAATTTCTTTTTTCTCGTCTTCCCATTTGCTCGGTGTAAAGCCGTATTTATATTGTATTTGTTGTCTTCTCATACTTGAATAACATTGAATATAGATAAAAATTACAACAAATATGTGACCATGGAGTTATCAGATATATCAGCTATTCAGGAGCACCTGAGTTCACTCTTGTTTCGACTTCAGTGCACGTTCCTGATTCCGGTTCGGTTAAAATATGCGAGTTTTGTTTTGTTTTTGTGGTTTGTTTCGTTGTGATAAAATAATGTCAACTGATTTTGTCTTTTTTGGGGGGGGGGGGATAACGACATTTGATTGCTTGGTTACATTACAAGTACACCTTTGCTTCTGCTATTATTAGAAACAATCTCTAAGTACATTTTTGTTATGTTTTGTCTCCAATCGTACTTTATCAACGATATCTTACAAAGAACCAATACGCAATATATATAAGCATCTGTGCCATTCATATAAAATTACATGTGTTATCCATTTCTTATATTGGATGCTCCTGGGAGCTGGTCGGCTTATCTAACAATGTAAATACTCGTAATACAGAGACACAGTTTATCTATAAACAATGATAAGTCAACTATTTCCTTAGACTGGTTTACGTAAATCTAATGAAGATAAATCTGACCTCCCTATAGGAGAGATCAGATGTATAGAGTAGCCAGACACGATGCACAGGGGTAGGTATATCGCTATTATCAAAGACGAACTTCAAAGAAACTTGAGCTAACTTTGGTTTGATAATGGATCCAAAATATACAAAACATTCGGCGTATACATTACAAGATTTCTACTTAATTTCTAGTTTTTGTTTCTCCATGTTTTTTTTTCAATTTTCCCCCGGTTTTTAAAGTCTACGATTTTTACTTTGCCTCTTTCAGACCTACTATATTTGCTTCTTAAAAATTGAAGACAAGAACATCAATGCATGGGAAATGCCATTTAGTAAGTTGCATGTTACACTTTTGTGTAAATGTGCATCCTACTTCAGGATTTACTCTGTCACTGAGGGAAGGGATACAGTTTTTCCTTAGTGTCTCATTTTCTCGTCAAGTGTCAGTGCTTTGTTTCTTGTCCCGCCATCAAACAGTGCTACAGTATTTTCGAATAAAAGCCGTCTACAGTGTTTTGTTTTTTCTTAACATCAAATCTTTTTGTATTCGGTGCATATTACACAAATCAGAGTGATGATAGAACATGCTCTATAAATCCTCATTGCGTTCGTTTTTCAGCTTGACGTAAATCCATTGCATGGCACGCGCCTACAGCAAACTTCAGAACGCACCCATTGACTTTGCGGGTTCCGGTTCATCTAGCTTATTAAAGAAGAATTTGTCTGTTCATTTGCCAATTACTGTTACTATCAATTTACTATAGCGTTACAATAAAGGGTAACTTTACCTATCTTCAATTGTTTTCGAAGTTTTGGGGAATGAAAATAACATTTTTGTTTTTGTTCGTAATGAATGACAAAAACCGCACGCATTCTTCGTCTGCTGTCTATGATGCTTCGGATTCGAGGTTTGAATATATCAAGTTTTTAAAGTGAGCACTCAAAAAAAGTTATATGTTCTTATTTATGTTTTCGTATGCTCCGCTAAAAATCGGCAGGCAATAGAAAAGAACAGCAAACATTCAAACTATGACAGTCTAAATCTGCACACTCTCCACCACTGGAAAAAACTTTTTCAACCTAATGTAATGCACTTATATATTTGTTTCAAGAAGACGCAGGCAGATAAGATGTTCAAACTTTGGTTCGACTTTCCCATTTATAAAAGTTTTTAGCAGCTGTTTTAAAATATGTAATCTTCGCAGGCACTAAATAGTTGTTATTTTTACGCTAATTTGTTGTTGATCATTTCCGGATTTGACGTAATAATTGACCCAACGTGTCACCTTATTCTGACGTTTATGTCATGGCACGTGCTTTTCTGATCGTCTGCCAGATATATAAATCCAGATTACCTCTATTACTTATGCTATGAAAAGGTTAAATGGGCGTCGCTATTGTTCTTTTATTATTTATTCTTTGATTAAGATATAATTGAAGCAGTCTGTTCATTTTCCATATTCTGAAAAAATGCTGAACTAATTTCAAAAGTATCATAACTTTCCATCAAAGCGCCACACCTAGAAGCGAAGCATTAGGTCGAAAAGGTACCGAAAAAGCAAGAGCACAAAACGACAAAAAAAAACCCACGTAAAATCTACAAAAAAAACCCCACCTCCACACTGTATAAAAACACACGTGTGCATAAAAAAAATGATACAGCTCAACACAATACACAGTTCGAAACATTAGAAATTAAAGAAAGAAAAAAAACTAAGTGTTAGAAGGTACATTTTTTCTTCGTTATTATACGGTAATAGAAGATATTTAATGAGATGTGGAATAAGTGTACGTGATATAGCCCATATAAACAGGCGGCAATCAAAAAAGACCGCAATGAAAAACGGCCAGTAGCCTTTAACTTGGTCAGCAGGCGCTGCTCGCTGTTATGCCATTGGCCCAAAGTCAAAATAAAATGCATGCAATTCCACTCCAGTCTTGAAATAGTAAAAAAAGACCCCAATTATCCTTAACAAGAAACTAAAATTAAGTCGTATATCCCTGGTGGTAACATTTGCATTTGCATTTTGATAACATGCATACAAACATCTGTACAAAACAAACAAACAAGAGGCTCCCAGGATCCTGAATCGCTCACCTGGTCCATAGTGCCACTGATTAGGGTCTCTTCTACATGTACATGGGGTCATCTGACAATTTAAATCCTATAAAGACTTTTCTAGAGCTTAAAATAAGCTGAAGGTTTAAGCACGTAACAGCTTTGCTCATTACCATAGTTTTCGTTCTATAGACCAAAACATGAAAAATACTATTTTTGACCTTTAAAGGGCCAAAACCCTTGTAAGGGTCATCTGAAATTTTCGATCAAATTGAGACTTTTGTAGAGCTAAATCAGCTGAAGGTTTAAGCATGCAACATATTTTCTCTATTTTCAATAGGCCAAAAGGATGAAGAACACTATTTTTTACCTTTAACGGGCCACAACTTCTTTAAGCGATCATCTGACAACCTGACAATGAAGACTTTCGTAGAGGTTTGAGCATGCAAAACCATGAAAAATGCTGTTTTTTTACCTTCAAAGGGCCATGACTCATATAAGGGGTCATTTGCCATCCTCGACCAAATGGAGATTTTTGAAGAGCTTAGAAGGCTTCATTAAGCAACAGCTTATATAAGCCAAAAACCTTCGGTCCAGGTGAGCTAACAAACAAAAATGGACCAAACCTGAACAAATAAATAGGCAAATTAACGTGTTGATCTAAACTGAGAAAGATTAGTTAGGGAGAATATAGAAAATCACATCTTTTAAACGTTGATGTAAAAACCGTGACGCAAAGGAATAGCGCTTATTATGCTAGTTCAGTGAGTTTTATGGGGCTTCTTTAGGGGGGGGGTACCAATATCCCGGCCATATCCCCGTAAATTTTTCATCAAATATCCCATATCCCAAAAAGTGTTTTTCCAGTATCCCATATCCCTGTAAATAAAATGGACTTAAATATCCCATATCCCAGTAAGTTTTGCCTCAAATACCCCGTATCCCATGAAATAATTGTGTGAAAATCCAATATCCCAATATACCCTAAACAAGCCTCTTTTATATGCGAGCGTAGCGAGCTCTTTAATGTAGAAAGTGTGCCAAATTGCACGAGACTCAAAATACTATGGAAAAAAATCGTTCTGTCACCGGAAACATTCGATTTTCGGAAGTTTTCGAAAATGTCTGCGCGTGCTGAAAAATTGCGGGAAATAGTAATACATCGTCCCAAATTATCTCGTCCCAGGCATTATTCGAAATTATCAATGGAATGAATATATTTTTGTATTAACGCGAGCTTTTAAGGCAATGTCTTTCTCATATTAGAAACGTTCCATTTTTTTTTCGGGTAACAAATGGTACCAACGAAAGGTTACTCATCGAAACATGCTGAGATTAAAACAAGTAAAAAAATTTTTTTTGACTGCCACTGGCATGACTGGAAGTGGGTAAACCTTGGGCATCGATTGCTAAGGGGCAACCGTTTGATTTATATGGATGAGACTATGGTTGCTTGAAATTAAAAAAGCAGGATGCCAAAAAAATCAGGGAATAAAAAAGCAAGACAGTGCTTTGAATTAAAAAGGCAAACACACAGTGTTTTTGGCTAAAACTGAAATTTATAGTAAATCTAAAAATCAAATGGTTGCTCCCTTAACAGTTCATGTAGAATAATCACTATATTTGCGGATAAATAATTATCCGTTTTCAAGAATTCTTTTACAATTTTGACGTTTCCGTCAAAACAGATACATGTGTTGGTCTTGGTGTCTTTAACTTTGTTAACTCTTTTGAGAGATTCACATACATAATGTAACAGTCCCTTTTTTCCACAATGCATTTATTGAGACGTCTACGCGCACATGCCAATTCACATTGCGTCAGCGTCACTAAGAAATAGCTTGGTAGGCCAACGTCACAACGTGTTATTTCCTTATTCTTGATTTCGTTCATTGATGGGGCTCCCGCAGGGTACCCCCCTCAGGTCGCAAGGTCGCTTTTAAAAGGGGCCCGAGGTCGCAAGGTCGCTTTTAAAAGGCATATTTTGGCGGAGGTCGCAGGTCGTTTTTTGGCATAGGTCGATTTTATGAAGTGTAGGTCGGAAGTCGCCCTTAAAAAGCCCTCAGGTCGCAGGTCGTTTTTAACCCTTCGGGAGCCACATTGATCCCAATGGAATTACTGTTAAGTAAAATACTTGTTTTTGGTAGTCGTTAATGTTATTGGGCTGTTAACGCTTGCTCTGATTGATGATAATATGACGTCAAAAGTTAAAAAAAATGGTCAAAAATCTTCTTAAATATTTAAAGTTATGTCTGTTCGTCCAATGCTACGTCTCATCAATGCCATGATGTAAATCCTGCATGGGTCAAAATCGTAGGCCGTGTACTTTATCTAACAAGATTTATTTTCATGACATCTGAGTTATCTACCTTTGTATATGAAGTATTGCCTTTGTCTTGTTAAATTGTGTTGTGCCTTCAAACCCAGTCAAATAATAAATAATAAAAAGTATCTTCAGTGGCTGATTCAGAGGGGGCGTATGTCCCCCTTTAATTGAGAAATTTTTTTTTCAGTGCAAAATTGACCAAGCCACTTGCCCCCCCCCCCCCTTTTTCACGGACCTTGATCTTTGTTTAAAATACTACTAACTAACGTCCACCAATGGTTAAATGGGTTTTACATGTACACCATGCAGTTCATTTATTGTATTCTTTTACTATTTCTAATTTTGTGAAATCAAGGTACCGTTAATTTAAGTAGAACCCACATAAAGAGTAGGACCAGCGGCTGATATTACCTTTGTCACTCAATTACATGTCCGAGCTCATATTTTATACCTTGTTACTTGTAAATTTGTCTGTCCCTTTTTAAAATCAGTCCGTAGCAGTTCATAAAAAGGTGCTAAAGTGGCAATCACTTTTGTTGAATAATATTTTAGGTTACAGGACAAAAATAACCAATAGCATCTTTGTTATAAAGAGTCTCGATTTTTTTGCTTTTCCGCGTCTGAAGAAAAGTTACGGTTATTCATATTTTTTGTTTGAACATAATGTATGTAACGTACTTCGTAACTGAATGTTAGAAAGTAAAGAGCAATATTGTCTGCACAGAAATTTTTTACGTTATTTCTTACTCCAGTAAATATGAAATTCACAGGACCGAATGAAATGTCTGGTAAAAATTTTGATCTATTTTAGTTACACATTTAGGAGAAACGTTCTTAATTTAGGATTCGGTCTGGTAAACCATGGAACAATTTCGTATTCACTGTTACTCTTTCTTTTTCTTAGGCACAGGTGCTTGCTTTGGGCTTTTGGAGTTCAGTCAATGTGCAATGACGAGCTGAGCACTGTCACCGAGAGGAAGCCCCAATGTTTTAGACCTTTTTTTTTCAGATGAGACGGTCGTGTGGCCACAGTGGAATAACTGAATTAGTAAATTGAATTTATGGTGCTGCAAAAGAAGAGTGCCGTTTATTTTGAGATTTATTTAGAGGTGAAAAGGTTACATGTTATCTGAAGACATAACAAAACGACTGCAAAATAAAACTAGATAAACTTCGACTGTAGCCTTTTACATTTTAATTCATAAAACTTTGAATGATATTTATTTGATGAAGGTTAATACATATCTATATCTAGTTGGTTTCCTTAGTATTAAGATTTAGTAGTTTCTTATCAGATAACCCAAGGCAGGCCTTTGTCATACAAGATAAACCGTCCCAATAATAGCCTGATAAAAAGATATAAATGAAAGTTTGTTATATACACAATTGCTGATTTTTATCTACGTCCAAATGCCAAAAACCTGGTTATTTTCACCGTAAGAATCTGCCATTTTTCTCGAAAAAGAAGACAAGTTATAATTCTAATGCAATTACTATAAGATTAGCGTCTTCCACTGACGTGTTTACCCTGGCGAATCCACTTGAGATAATTCAATATAAAATGTCAATTCATTGAAAACATTCTTGCCATGTAACCTAGCTTTACTGGTCGGAGAAATGAAATAGAAATCGATTGAAATTTAACACAATTCGTTTTATTCATCTCTCCTGATGTGTATTCGTTATTGAAATGCAGATTGTATGTCCTATCTCTATCCATGCGTGTTATATAAATTCCTAATCACTAAAAATAATTCAATTTTGCAGCCATAAATGAAATTGTGGGCGGGTTTGTTTGTATTGTGTATTCCGTATATAAAGGCGTGGCTTACAGCCAAAAGGTAACATTACGTCAGTAAATACTGATTTGTGTTACTAAGCAACAGCCAATTAGCCAATCGATATCTTATAAAGAGCTGTCAATCAGGGTTAGTTCGCGCCTTCTAGAGACGCGCGGAAGGCCCACCCACCTTAAACCAATAGTAGTGTAGCCTATTCGCAGTTATCCCCACGTGCAGTACCTCGGATATCAGAAGTAGTGTTTTTAGTTAGTCTTGTAGTATTTAGAAAATGAAGATGGATCCAGCTCAAAATTCACCAATTTCTACTAATGGCATTGATGATATTCCAAATGATCCTGGGTATGTTTAATTATGTTTGAATTCCGATGCTGGTTTACGCACTTGATCTATTGTTCGACGGCGTACGCGATCAAATTTCAACCGTCTTGGAGTTAATGGGGTCAAGTCGTTGTTTCAGTACCTTGAAAAAATGTATCTTTCTTTTGTAGGAAAATGTTTATTGGCGGATTATCATGGCAAACTACAGCAGGTAAGTCAAGTTTTTATCTAATTAAGAAAATGTCAACAATAATGGTTTTATCTTTAAGTTGTGATGTTCCGGTTCAAAGCACGTAGCACACCGTTAATTGTTTTCAATAGAGTTTTTTGTCGGAAGTATTCGATTCAAATGTCATTTAGTTCACATGCTATCAGCTTTGTTTATTCTATGGTCAGTTTCAAAATTGTATTATTTCTTAAATTTTAGAGTCTTTAAAGGCACATTTTGGCAAATATGGGGAAATAAAAGAAGCTATGGTCATGAAGGACCCAACAACTAAGCGATCTAGGTGAGTTTCCCATTGTTTACATTTTTTTATTGTCATGGGTCAGTGATTAGCGCTGCAATTATTCTGTTTTCCCTAATCTATTATTAGCTTTCACACGTTATTCAATGCCAGAGGCAAATTGATTTTGAATAGAACAATTGACAATTGACAATTTCTTAGGGTGTATACATTTTAAAAGTCGTAGGGTTAAATGAAAAGTTCCACAATAGCTTAATTCATAGGGTAGGGAAATTAAATAATTTAATGATGTTTTTATAAGTTATTAGGTCAGCAAAATTTTAAATTTTAATGGATTCTTTGTACAAAATTTTAAAGGCATGCTATTTGTTTTCATATGTTTTATGTAAATTCTTCAACTGATTAAAAAGATATGCTAAATTTCATCTTGACATGAGTTTTGAATAGTTCATAATTGTGAATTCTAAATTTCCTGAAGGAATATTAATAAATATGCAAAGATATGAAAAAAATTACATCATTTTCATTTGTCATAAAATTCCCCAATAAACAACTTTTTCATTAATTACAATCATAGAACATAAAATGACATTGTTGATTAAAATTCCAATAAAGGAATACTAGTTACAAAATCTATGAACTACACAATGAATTACAAGACATATACATTTTAATTCACAGTGGGACTACATTTATTGAGGTTTAGCTTGCTTGGCTAATGGAATATCTGTGTAGCTAACATGAATTAAAGTTTCTATATTGTCCAGTTCTCTTACATAGTTCGGTTACTTGACATTTTATAGATAAACCTTGCTTGATAAAGAAGGAAAGTGAATCACTATTTTTGATATCAAATTTCTTTAAATTCACATTGATTAAGGGTGTAGGGTATATATAATTAAGAAACGAAATAGGAAAGGGCAGGTCTAAATAACAGTTTCAAACTGTGGGAATAAAAATATTTTGTGAATATCGTCAGAACTCACATTAAACGTCATTAAGTAATAAATCGTAAAGTAATACACATGTATTTTACATATTTCATTTCCATAAATATATGGTGCTTTTAAGTGCATCAATGAATTAGTGGTTTTTAAAATGAATAAAAAATCCCCCTTTTGAAAGAAGAAGACAAAATTGGATAAACTTTTAATGTCAGGTTTGAACAATGTAAAAAAGTGAGCCTTAAGTATTTTTTGTATTGAGAAGAATTGCCTACATTGTGTAGGAACAAAAAGAAAACTGCAAATTTAAAAGGGGTTAAAGATATATAAAGATGATTTATGGGTGCAATATTTAAAACTGATAACCATTTGTAAACAAATGTGTTAAAGATAATAGCTGTTACCAGTTATAAGTACAAATAAATATGAACCTCTTTCTATTTATAAAAATCCAGATGTTCTCTTTAAAAAAATCTGCATTTTTAACTCTTAAGTCAATGTCATTGACATTTTATATTCATCAGTTTAAAGAATCAGCATTTTGGAGCCCACTAATGCATTTAGATTTTGCTCTAGATCTAATAATTTCTTTAGGGGATACAGACTTGAGACTTATATAAACTTTAACAAGTACATGTTAATTTTGACTCACGCAGTTGACTTCGAACAAAAAACTTAAACCTGAAGACCCCAACGAAGTCAAATTATATTGAACAGTTTAACAGTTTAACTGAAATTATTTTCCTGCTTTCTTGTGCATTCTTTGAGCCCCATGTATAAACTTGAATTTCTAATTTTAAACCTCTTAGAGTTTACAAGTCAGATTTTACAGAAACAGGATACATGTACATGTATATACGACAAGTGCTACAGAACCTAAAAAACATAAATATGTATCATCAGATCATACAAGATAAAAGCTATTTTTCTGATCTTTCTGAGGTGTTTCTTCTATTTAGCAGATGTCAGTTGAATATGATTATTATTACATTCCAAAGCGCTCTGGTTCATCGAGATACCAGTCTTTGTGTGTTGTGTCAGTGACCTTGAAATTTCACCCCTCATTGGTATCTGAAAAGAAAATGATTTGACCTCTGGCTTTTATGAACCAATTAAAATGTTTTTAATCCTAGATTTGTGATATTAAACAGGTGCCCATGGTTAATGTTGCATTTCTAATGACCTTTACATTTGAAGTAAGAGGCAGTGCATGCACTGAGTTTTATACCTAATTTGCACTAAGAGCTGTACATGCAAAACATGGCATCTTCAGACTCTGTTTTTGGAACTTAATGGCAGTTTATCTATCAAGTGTAATTTTTTGGTTTTTAAAGCCTAAGAGAGAAATTGCAGGAATTTTTATTTCTAACCTGCATTTGTACTCTATGCATTGCAAATCATGGAATCTTTAGTTCTAATATTTCGTTTGCTAATCTAAATTTTAATCTTTTTTTTTCTTTAAACACATATATAAAAAAGTTGAATATGTTTAATGAAATGTAAGGTGCTTTAATCTATTCGCAACTTTTTGTCCTTCTATTCTTTCTTCTACTTTTATTACATGTTGGTCATTGATAATTTGTTTGTCAAATCAAATAATGACCTCAAATTTCACAAGTTATCTGAACAATGACCTTCAAAGTTAAATGTTTATCTGTTTTTATGGACATTCTTTCGCTTGGGCTACAATATTGTAAAAGATGGCTTAAGATTTGAAAATTTATTACAACTACAAAAATATGTGAAAAACAGTGGTTACAATTTTGTAGTTTTGTAATTAAAAAGAAATGCACATAAATGTTCAGTATGTCAAGTTTTAGCCATTGGAAATCATTGGTGGGTTGACAAAATTCTTAAATGTGCAGATTCTGAACTTAAAACTTGTATTTCAGGCAATTGCATTCTGCTGAAATATTGCATTGTATACATTCTTCTGTATGCTTCTGTTTTGCTTGACTGATATGACTCTTGTAATATTTTATACCAACATTTCCCATTCCATCCTTAATAATAATTGCAGTTAAAACTGTTTCATGCAACCAAAATAATGCATATTGCACATTATAGATATAGAAAAAAATGTAGAGTAAACTAAGCTTGCATTCTCTAATAATTTGTCATCTAGATCTTTGACAAAAACGGTTCCCAAACCCATCACCCAAGACAAAGAACAACGCCAAAACCATAAATCACAAAAACTCAATAATAAACAATAAATAAGCAAACACTTGCACATGTCTCCTGTTGATATAATTAGCATAAAACAATAAACAAACAATTAGTCCAATAAAAACCTGTCTACTCAGTTTGTATTGTATATATAGTAATACTCCAATAAAAGTACAAGTATTTATACTAATGAGTTGTTATGATAAGTAATTTATACAATTAGCATGGAGGAAAACAAGCATGTCAACATGTATTTAATTGTCCTATTAATTAGTAAATATTGGCAGTGCACTTGATGTACATGTAAGATAGTGTCATGAGAGAAGACAAATATTTGTAGACACAGGGTGATGGAGATAAACATGCTGCCCAATGGTGCATGATAGAAAAGGAGGGGGTTCTTAAATTTGGAAAACCATGATATAAAACTTCATACATGTACAATGTACTAAGTGGTATTTCAAAGCCAATAATAAACACTTTTGTACATGTATTAAGTTTAATTATCATGCCAATGGGTAGATAAAACATTTATATAAAGTGTCTCTTAAAAAGAGTAAAAACAGATAGGTACATGTAAGAAAAGAATGCAGAGTTTATGTAAATACAAAGAAGTCGATTTTCAAAACACCATTTCATGATACATACATGTAATGTACATTTATTCTTGTCTTGTCAAACATACATGCATTCTAGTTCCTGCAAATTGAAATGAAGCAATTAAATATAGATTTTGAAAACATCAAGTAATATTGGTAAAAAAAATAAGGAAAAGGATTCAACTTCAAATTTACATGATATTGAAACATGACATTAATTCCACAGCACATTGCTATTTTGCACCTGTTTGACCAGTAAATTCCACTTAGTTAATCAGAAATTGAGATAATCAGTGAAGAATTTCAAGGTTTATCAGCATCAAGCGTGACTTAAGAACATAGTTCCTAACCCCCTTCTGATTAAATGGCAGGTTGGCATCTTTAATGAGTGGGAACATTAATTGGAATTAATGCTGCAGACTTTGTTTTGGTGTGTCAGGATGCATATGAAAAAAATGTGATGTTTGACCAATCATGTCAAGACGGAGACATTATTGCTGGAATGCTTGTTTGACAATGTCTAATCCATTTCCTCCAATTAGAGAAATGGATAAATTTTTTAACATAGAAAAACAAAATATGATGGGATAAATATAAGTAAAAGGTTTAGAAAAATAAGACATACAATAACATAACATTGCTGTATTGTCATGTTTGTTGAAAAGTAAAAGCATCTTCATGGCGGATTGTAATTCTGCCAGGCCAAGAATCATGTACACTGAAGTGGAAATTTAAAACTCTTCAGATCAGGGAACCAAAATTTATAAAATATTGGGAATCTTAAAGTCACCATGAAGTGGGTACAAAGCATGTATTTACATGTATACTTGCATTTTCATGTGAAGAAAGGATAAAAATCGAGGTTATCTTCAACATCACACTACATTACATGTTACAAACAACGTCTGAATTTTTCTTCAGAGAATATTTTTGGATGCTCATTCATCTTCTCTTGTCTACCAGAATCTTGTGGTTAATCTTCAGATTAACGACCTGCCTCAGTGCCAGTAGAATTATAGTTTATAGCTGGCGAAACTCTGTACTATCTACTGACGTGATTGTTCATGTCTGTCTTGGTACTTTATGTGAATGTCAGTCGTAGGGCAATGACCTAAGTATTAACCTGCCTTTAGTAGATGTACCAGTAGAAACTCGGTTTATACAATGTAGCTTGGTAAATTCTCTACTTTCTACTAACATACTACAGGTGTCTGTCTTGGTCTTTTAGAGGAACCCTTAAGTCAGTCGTAGGACAATGACCAGTTAAACCTTGATTCATGTTTGTTATGATCTGTCAGATAATACATGTACATGTATGACTGGAGAGCTAAGATCAGAAGTCCTGAAATAAAAGAATAGAGAATATAGAACTTCTTGGATTAATAAATTTTGAATCATATTTACTTGTATCAACAAGTACAAAGCAGAAGATAATGCCATTGCCCATGGCTGGAAACCCACTTGTGTCTAAGTTGTGGCTCAGGCTCTAGTTTTCCTTTAACATCAAGTCAGGGGCGGATCAAGAGGGGGGGCCCCGGCCCCCCCTTTTGGTGGAAAAATTTGGTTGAATATATAGGAAATCATTGAAGCGTGACCAAAGTGGGCCCCCTTTTTTCAGAAATTCTGGACCCACCACTGATCATTATAATACATGTATAACTTAAAATGACTTGCATGTACTGAAATAGCTAAAAATCAAATGAAAACCTAATGTAAGCCCAAGTTTTAACGTCACTAAAATTAAATGTGATTGCAAAATATTGATAAAATTTATTTACTGACTTTAATGGTTGAAAACAGTTTTTACATCGAAAGAAATATATATATCCATTAGGTTAATTTGGTTGATGAATTAAATGAGGCGTGACCAATAGTAAAAGTGGAGTTTAATTTAGTCAGCAATTCTTGATTCTCATATTATATGATTTTTTTTTTCACTCTGAGCCTACATTTAAAGTCATTGTAATATTTATAACCAACCAGAGTTGGAAATAATAGCCTGACCGCCAGCCCGAGACTGGTAAATTTTTGGCAGGGCTGGCTAAAATTAATGAAAATTTGACTAGCTATATATTAAAAACAGATAGAACTTAAATTCAGGACTGGTTACTTTTTCAGTGAATTTCTTACCATGTAACCAACAGAATTATTAGTACCGGTAATCTTTTTTTTGAATTAATTGAATATAAAAGCTTCAGGAAGGAAAAATAAAAATTCTAAAGTAGTTTTCAAGTATCTATTAACAATTAACGGAAGTTAATAACTTCCAAGATACTTCAGGATAATCACATCATAATTTAAAAAAAAACTCTCGTAATTATCTACAGTTAATAACATGATCAATAGAACTGAAATCGTGAGGCATGGGAAAATTCCGATGGTATCTGTCGGCTAAAAATAACAAAATGAAAAGCAAAAAAACAACAACGAAAAACACAAAAAAAAACTGTTCTGTCGTTGCATTTGTGTACTGAGGGCTTGAAATCCTGAAGCGCTTTTGATTTAATATCTACAGCTTATGACAATGAAGAAAAGAACTAAATCGTGAGGGATGTGAAAATTCCGATGGTATCTGTCGGCTAAAAATAACAAAATGAAAAGCAAAAACACAAAACGAAAACACACATGCAGAATTTGAAAAATAGCTGTTTGTTCTTTATGCATCTGGCTGCTAGTTACGTGTAAGTTTGCTTTTAAGTTAAAAGACAAAGTGTGCTTAAAAAAGGCCAAGATAATTATAAGAAAAACACATGTGTAGACTGTGAAAAGCTGTTTTTGTTCTTGATGAATCTTAGCTGGGAGTTTTGTTAAATCTTCTGCATCAAGACATGTGCAGACTATTCAAAAACCTGTTTTATTTTTTTTGATACATCTGGGCTGAGAGTTCTTGAAGCCCCAAAAGTTTTTTTTCCTTAATAGACAAAGTGTACTTATCGAACAGCTTAAAACATAAATAAGACAAACACACATGTAGAATCTCAATAGCCATTTTGTTCTCGATGCCTGCGAGCTGAGTTAAAACTTTTGCATCTTGAAAACCTAAATGCTTTTGAATTAATAGACCAAGTGTGCTTAAAAGATGTATTTGTTTTCAATGCATTCCTCGTGGGCGTTCAGTATTATGTAATCTACGTAAAATTTGTGAGATGCAAAGATCAAGTTTTGGTTATTAACAATTTTTTTTGAAAAAAAGTGTTGTAAATTTAGATTGAAATTGACATGTTGTCAAAATAATGAATTGAACTGAATTGTTGCATTATTTATATTCTTTCTTATATTTATAATGCTTGGTTACAAAATTTAGAACAAAAGTTTGACGTTAGGGTGGTACATTTAAGCACACAATAATATACATGTACATTCAGCATCTTGAGTTATTACATGTATGTGTTTATATACAATGTATATTCGTCTTGAAGCTTCATGCTAACTCACTGAGCACCATGCTTGCAGTTAAGCGTACTAAAGGACATACCTTTTTGAACAATGCTGAAAACAAATTACTCAAAGTTAACCTTGTGGCTCCTTTAAGAAACCTGAAAAAAGAACATAACGTTTGAGAAAAAAAAAAGAAGAAAAATTGCATATTGTTTGTACATGAATTTACTTGTTCATGAACACTTAGGCTTTGTATGAAAATTTTTTCACAATGTCTTTTGCAAGGTGAGAGAAATTATGATAAAAATCACAATGTGCAGCTAGGTGCATTTAATTTGCATAGTGTCCTTATTGTATATGATCATTAAAACATAATATCGGATTTGACAATGCCTTGTATTTAGTTATAAATTTCACCGATTACATAAGTATTTCACACTTAATTGGACCAAGAAACAAGGACTTGATTATAAATCAAAATCATATTAAGAAATCAACTCTTTAATGTATAAGGGTGTTAAAAGTCAATGTTGCATAGATATTTTCCGTTTATGATGTCTGAGTACTTGAAAGTTTTACATGGTTGCACAGCAGTTTAATAGTTTGGGTACCATACATGTACAATGTAGATGTTCATACTCAAAGTTGCAGTATGTAGGTCAAAATTGAGACAGTGTTTCAAGTACATGTACCACTTTTACATGTACATGTACTCGTACAGGGCACGCATTTGATGCATGTGTTCTCTCACCTTAGCTAAAGGAATTTTAGACAAAACTACATGTATTGAAATGTTTGTCAGTCTGTCCCAAATTAGGTATACTAAATGTACCTTCATGATTTAGAAACTTTTTGATAAATGATAAGGCTTATGGCGCTCAGTCCATCTTTTTCTGCTTCACTTTTAGTACTCTTTTTCCCATGCTTTACATTCTTGTGACTTCTCAAACAGGATGCAAACTTTCATGGATGTCTGACACCTTCAAATGGGATACGTTTAGTTTTCATCAGTCATGTTACACTATAAAATAAAAAAAAGAACAACTGTAACATGTACAAACAAAAAAATTCATTACGTTTTTCCATCAAGAAAAATACTAGACCGTAAATTTCAATTTAGTATTTACAATAGATAGAAAGTGGAGGCTTTTCTTCAGTGGAGAAGTAAATTGATTGAAGGTTGGCCCCAGCTGGTTTAAGATAGGAAAATTTACACAGAATATGATTAACCATCTCAATGAAATGATAAATGAGTTATACTGAGGTGTTGATTTAAGTCATAAGTTACGATGGAATGCAGAAATGTATACACTGTCTAGATCTATAATGGACTCGAAATGGATTTTGTGTGATTTACGCGTATGAAAAAAATGCTGAATACTTGTTTGTGTATGCATGTACTTCTAAGTTCTTGTAGTGGGACAGTGCCTCACGAAAACTTTTAAAACCAATGCTTCTTTAACTTTTACAAGTTAGAAATGGGGGGGGGGGGTATACCCCTTGAATATATCTTCTCTGGTTCTTCCACTGATAATAATTATAACCCCCAATTATAAATACATCTCTTTACTAAACCTAATAATTTTAAAATATTAAATACTGGGTTGCTAAAAGGTAGGTGTCAAAATTATAAAACATTAGCTACTTAGAAATAACAAAAAGGGCAGGGACGGTATATAACTTAGTTAGGATACTGAGGATTAATTATTACATGTACATGTATATTTATATACTGTGGTTTCATTATTATTCGTGGGGTATCAATTTTCATGGTTTTCGTGGGTTGGGTTGACCCACGAAATTTGATACCCTACGAAAAAGGAATTCAACATTGATCTGAGTGCTGCAGACTTCAGAACCATGAAATTAAGAATCCACAAACTTATCAATCTTTACTTAACCACGAAAATTGGTACCCATGAAAATAAATGAATCCACAGTATGTAGTATATTGGTGATGGTACATTACTAACCTTTTTCCTTTATTCTATTTTCAGGGGATTTGGTTTTGTAACATTTCAAGATCCTAACGATGTGGACAAGGTGCTAAAAGACTGCCCACATGAACTGGATTCTAAAGTGGTAAGCATCAGGCCTTAGTACACTGTACAAGTCTGGATGTACATTGTACATTTTCAGGTCTTGAAGGAATTTACTGCTGCTGACAGTGTAGATTTCCAGCACAGTCTGCAATGAGAGGAGAAACAAATTGGAAAAGGAAATAACAAACAAAAAAACCCCAAAACAACAATCTTAAGCAAAAAGAACATAAATCCAAAAAAGACCAGGCCCCAGTTTCATAAAACATCTCAAATTTGAGATTTCCTCAAATCCTTTCTCAACTGAAATTTCTTGCAATTTCATTGTTCAGTATTTGAGTTGAGGACAGATTTGAAAAAAAATCTCAAATTTGAGATGTTTTATGGAACTGGGGCCTGACTAGTTGTAGAACCAAAAGCTACTTTTAAGTATTATTGTACAAGCATTAAAAAAATATATGTTGGGGTAAACTAGGTTTTACCTCGCAAAACAAGAACCTAATGATAAACCCTTTATTTATCCCTGCCCCTGTTTTTTTGGTCAATAGATATAACATCTTGCAATATTAAAATGACTGAATCTTCTCATATTGAGCCTAAATGTAAACTTCATCTAAAAAATAATATAGATGTATCTTAAATTTCATCAGTTTTATGATTCCCGCATGACTTGAGACTAGCTTAAGGGTACTTTTCACATTAATTTTTTTTCTATTTTTAATGTAGGCATTACAAACCAATTGAATTTATTATCTCAAGGTCAAAAACATAAAATACAAAAATAAAGTTTCACTTTCAAGCTTGATAAATTTTAGATATAGATTATTTTATGTAGAAAATTGTGAGTTCAGAGTTAAGTCCTGTAAAAGAGAATATTATTATCATTCTTTCTGATGAAAGTTCTTTCATTAATGGTTAAAAAAGGAATTTTCAGTTTTAATTAATTTCTTAGGTTGTAAACTTCCAATTCATAATACATTTATTTTCTCACAACTTAAGGTAATAAACCACAAGAAAGGAAAAATCTATTATAAATGTCCGGTAATTAGCCGTAACAAATGAAAATTAAATTTAACATGAGTTCTAAGTGAATGATGAACTAACAGGGTCTTACATTAAGAATCATGTCACCATTTAATATGTAAATTAGACGTCTTACAATAAAATTGTTGTAGGGTTATGTCACTCGACTATTTATTAACTCGAAATCAGCTAAGAAAATAAGATATTACGATAAGATACCGAAACATGTAACTGTTTGGCTAAATTTGTCACCTTCATAGGTCAAAACAACCTTTGAACTTAATAAAGACTAATTTTATCAATTGTTATTTTTGTAACCAAGGGGTATATAAGGTGCTTCTGTTTTTCTTTGAAATGGCTTAAAAATACATGTACATGTAGGAATTTAAAGCCTTAAGGGGAGATAATACCCCATTTGTTTTTTTAACATCTTAATTTGGAATTAAATGACATTACATGTGTATTTTATTTCTTTTCAAGTTTTTAGATCCCCTGTTTTGAGGTGTTCTGATTGCAATACTGTTTATGTTAGAGCTTTGAATTTTTTGGTATTTGAATATGAAAATATTACATGCATTATCTTTAAGACAATTTTTGTCTTGTCATCTGACATTGATAAAAGGATTTAAATCGATAAAATTTGACAAGATTAATACATGTATTATAATCAAAATTGATTGTTCTAAAATAAGGCATTGATTAACGTATAAACAAACAAAAAATATCACAGACCCCACTAAAAAAGATTTTAACAACAAATTATAAAGATAGTGTTACATATTTAATTCCCTCTTTTCAGTTTACATAGGTTATCTCCCATAAGCAGGAGTTATCTAACTTTGCAGGAGGTGTAATTTCTTAACCCCTCTGTTCTTTTCATGGAAAATGAAAGAAAAATCTAGAGAGATCTGAAAGAAAGAAGCAGAGGTACCAATGGGGTATCCGAATGTCAAAAGTCCGAAAGGGCAGAGACTAAACCAGTAAACACAAACAAGAACGGGACAAAAACAGACAACACGTAAAACATGGAAACACAAAACAACTGAATATCAATCAACAACGCGAACTCCAGTCGAAACAAGAGTGAACTCAGGTGCTCCGGAAGAGTAAGCAGTTCCTGCTTGCTATAGCACACCCGTCGCGTTGAAATTAGGGATTTCCCTAAATTTCACAAGAACTTTACTGTATAAAATCTTTTAAAGTTTACATTTTTATTGCAGATTATTTATTAAGTATTTTTGTAAAAGGAAATGTTTTAAAAAGTTACATAACTATCTCTAAATGTGGGGAAATCCCTTTTCTTTCTGAACCCCTCAAATTTATCAAAGGATTTCAACAATTAATCCAGAGAAAATAATTTCATACCTGCTGTAAAGTTAGATAACTCATGCATATGGGAGATAACCTATGTTAACTGAAAAGAGGGAATAATTTTATATGTTAAAAAAACAGACTTAGAAATAATTGTAAAATTTAAACAACTCTTGTACATGTATTTGTTGAAAGACATTTAAATGGTTCAGAGTTATTTCCCCTTTTCCCAGGCAACTTCTAAATTGTATGCTGGATTCCTGGACCGGGTTCTGATTCATCATGACAATAATGATCATTATGACATATCCATGACAGGTCTATATTGTCATTTATATGGATATTTTACCTGTATAGGAAATGTCTTATGATTGTCATATTGTCATCATAGGTGTTTTACTATTTGGTTACATGTATTGGAGTTGTAAATTCTAATTTGTTATGTAATAAAAAAATATTTTTGAAGTATTGAAATTGATTGTTGCTAAGGATCCACTTCAGTTTAATTTTTTTGATTACCCATTTCTTTTGTTTAAAGTTTTTTGACCTTTTTGTGCTAAGAAAGGGAAAAAAAAAGTACAATTTTTATGAAAGTTTTTTTAAAAGCAAATTTGTTTTTGTTAGCTTAACCGGAAATTGAAAACTTGATAGAATTGAAAAGTTTAGATAAAGATGCCATAAAAACTTGAAAACAATACTAACAAAATTGCTTTTCAGTAACTCTTATACAAGCATTTAATAAAAAGCAGACATATGGCCCATATTATTGAAATGTTTATTTGTAGTTTCTCTTTTGTTTACTTGCTTGAAATTACTTTCGATATTAAAATTAATGCGAAATTAATTGTCTTTAAATAATGGATCAAACTTGTGATTATTGTACAATTAAAACTTCCATCCATTATCCAACTGTTTACGAAGCACTTACTTGCGAGAATTATTGGGTTTTGTTCCATTTTCACGAAAATCCACCTTCCTCCGTTTTCTGGTCTAACATCAACTGGGTTTTGTTTAGAAAGGCTTTGGAACTAAGTCTGCTAATGGCATGATGGGTTATAAATAGGCTAAATATAGATTGTCAATGAATTTCCAACTGTTACCGACAATTGAGAGATGCACGCCTTTATTTCGATCAGCTTAAACAAATGTTTACTTATACATTTAAAAATTTGATGGGAAAAAGCCGTGTTATATCACATATGTTCTATTGTATGCCGGTAACAATCCATATAAAATCGTCAATAGATTTTACAATGTCCAAACAATTCATTTATGTGTTGAGTGACGTTGAAGCTGAAAGGGTCCTCAGAAAAGTACCGTTCTAATTGGTTCGCAGTCTATCTTCACAGCCGGGTGTCGATTAAGAAAGTAAATATTAAAGCAAACAGTTTAAAGACATCTTGATTCATTTGAATATCTGCATAAACCAGTCATAATTCGAGTGACATTTCTAGTTCAAATCCTTCAACCTGCATTAACGGATCAGAATTGTATAACTTGCGCATCAAAGCCAGGGTTTGGGAATATTTCCACTGGAAATTGGACTTTACAGTCAAAACACCTGCAGAAGACATAACCACCACTGAACTACAGGCCTTGGATAGCAAAACCGTCATAAAAAACAACTGGAATACACAAATACACATTTGACCAGTCATTGTCGAAGGGTCATAAAACCGTTGATTTGACAAAGACATATTAGATAGGTTTATTACGACTCTTCTTGTAGTTTTGGACATATTTTTTAGCCTTGTTTATATTTTGTCGTGATGGAATCCACAAATAACCTTTGGTGTATTTATCCACAGGTCGATCCTAAAGTTGCATTCCCAAGAAAAGCACAACCAAAGGTAAGTCAGTTTTGATTTTAAAATTTTGAAATTTTAGTCTGATTGTTAAAAAAAAAAAATTATGATCCAAGAAAGAAGGATTTCACACAGAAACAATGTACATTTATGTATATCATATTCCTTTCTTGTCTGCATTGAAAACTGCTGGCACATTTCTTTAAAAGAGAAAGAAAGTTTAAGAAAATGTTTGTGGGATTAGACTTTTGTCTCATAAACATTTATATCATATCTCAAAATTTCACATTTAAAAATCTTAAGTATTTACCCTCACTTATTGAGAATGAAATCTCTTTTCATTTCATTCACTACGATAACTGCTGAAAAAAAAGTTGGAGATTTCAATTCTAGAACAGGAGTGAGCTGAGCTTCAGCCAAAAAACTACATGTATAAATGAAAAAAAAGGGTTTTATTGGATTTTTCAATCAACAGAATAACATGTATGTAAACCTGTCACATATCAAACATCTTAAATTCCTCACAAAGGCAACACAAATGTCACATTCATTCAAGAATGTAAGAAAAAAGAACAATTGTGTATTTACTGCTGGTTTGGTTCACACCTTTTACATGGGATAAGCTGAAAAAACAACAATACTGTGTGTCATTCTGACTTAACGTTTCTATTAAAAAAAATATGTAGGGAAGTCTGCTGTTATTATTTTCACAGTTCTGACCATGCATTTTCAAAAGGAAAAGTTGAAGATCACTTAGAGTGAAGCATTAATGCTACAAAGGGTGTATGCACATGGTCTTATCCAAAAGATTTATTAGAAAAGACATCGTAATTCAAATGATGGGTGTAACTTTAAGGTTGTTTGGAATCAACAACTTTTTCCAATTGTAAAGTTAAGGAGTTATCAACGGCTCTAAGGTTTCTTGTCAAGGCAAATCATTGTTTATTTGGCATATAAGTTTGAAAGAGATATTTTTACATGTATTTTCTGTTCACATTTTATTCTTAGTTTTCATAAGCTCTTTAAAGGACACATTGTTAAAGTAAATGTATGAAATTGCTCTCCCTTTGTTTGTACATGTAGTTACTTTTGGGCACATTTCTTTAAAATTTACAAAAATGTCAAAGCTGTTTTACATTCATTGACCAATGTTCAAAGTGTTTTGAAAAATTGTTGTTATAAGTAAAAACTTTCAATGCCAAAGCAATGTTTTATGGTCCTAAGGGCCATTTAACCGTGGATTATAAAATTTTACTAAGGCATTTCTAACCTTTTTATGATCTATCCTAAATTATCAATGATTAAAATCAGTAATTACAAAGACATAAAAAATGATAGATTATAAAACTCCCTACAAAGTACAAATGATGTATGAGCTTTTTTTCATATTTTATATCCTCATAACAAGTGAAACACCATTATTTTTTCCAAACTAATAAATAAGGCCATTGTTATTTTATTTTTAGTTTTACAAACCCGCCGACCCTGAATTTTCCTGATTTGGAAAAAAAATAAAATTCAGAAATTTCGTTTTTTGGGGGGTTTTTTTGCCTTCCGCCGCGGTGCTTTGTCGTTAAAAATATTTTTTTTGGTTTTTAGTTGTATTTCAAAAACTGAATCGGAAAAACGCTTAAAGAAACGGATTTTTTACCATGTGCTGCATGTTAGAAAAGTACTTAATTTAAATGACCACGATGTCTCGGTGGTTTTGTATCATCGTGTTTGATGTTGATTTGACTTTACAAAAAAACAAATTCGTGAAAGGAGACAGTGAGGCCTCAGTTGGCCAGATTATTTAAAACGAAGTTGAAATTTTAAGGCCGATAAAAAGCGCATATGGAAGCGCCTCATATTTACTTATATAAAGTACACGGGGCCATACGTTCGTCCACTGAACTCGATACGGTTGTATGAGCAGGGGTATTAAGCCATCAACTAGAAATGCAAAGAAAGTGAAAAAGTCAAAACAATGAACAGTTTTGTGTGGATTCAGTTTAATAATAATTTTTTATTTGAAAAAATAAAACTAGTATTCAAACTTGCACTTTATTATTGAATTTTATATAAATATAAACATGTTCGACATAATAGATGTATTAAATACACAAAAGAAAAACCATGCACTACAGTATTATCAAAACAACATATATAGAATCAAAGTCAATGAAAAACACAAAAACATGTCAGAACAATTTATTGAAAATTAGTCTGCAGTCTTGGTTAATATAGTAACAAAAAACAACTGTCATGTTTAGAAATGATAAACCAACACAACTGACACGAATGAAAGAAAGCATCATGCACCAAATAGAGAATTGACTTTTTTTTTTTTTCCTCCGACAAATAAATAATTTGAAAGAATTACGTAAAACGAACAAACTTAAAAAAAAATTTAAAATTATGATTTTTTTTTTTTTTATTCCTTCCTCCTACCCATGGGTTTTGTCAGTAAATTTCGTAAAACTAAAAATAAAATAACAATGTCCTAATGAACAAATTGTCATTATTTTTATTAATCGGAAAATGGAATCTTGTTAAATGTGTTAATTAAAAAAAATGTATAACCCATCAATTATAAATAGGGAAATATATCTCGATATTTGAAATCATGACGTTACGTTCAATATCGTATTGTCATTTTCAAAAACCGTTAGGTGTCGTGTATTACCTTGAACCCTTTACGAATTTGAGTGATCTCGTATTTCACCACAAAAACTGGGTGTATAGGTTTAAAGGTAATTCTTAAGAGACAATTATCGATAATTCTTTGATCCCTGAAGCTCGAAGTTAAATGTTGCCCATCATCATTTTAAAGGAGATTGTTTTCAAGGCTTGTAAAACTGTTTAAAGAGAATTTAATGAGTTTAGTGTCAAAAGCCTTTACAAGAAAACCCCTAAAATCAAAGATTTGAGTGTAAATAGGGAATGCACATAATATACACAGTTTATATGTGTGTGTTTTTTTTTGGTCCCATATAATGCTGAAACACTTCTTCTTACATCTTTTGATGTGTCCGATGTAAATGCCTTGCAATTGTTTTTTTTTAAAAAGGGGGGGGGGGGGGGGACTCGAGCATATTTTGTCCACATCAGTATGAATGCCATGATCTCATTTGGTCTTATTTCATTGCTCCAGTGGAGTTCATAGATTTATTGACCTACAAATCATGGGAAAAAAAATCATTGCATCGCATAAAATGGTATAAAACTTTGTCAATGAGAATTCTGTAAATAAATAATAAAACTGCCTTGTAGAACTAACTCTAAACGCTTCGTTACAGGGTCGCTTGTTTGCTACTCTTCTTAATCAGTACGGAGCTTTATTGATGGCACTAAGTCAGGCAAAGTCGTAGCCATGTGATAAGTCAACGTTTTTACTGCTGTTGAGGAAATCGATTGAATTTTTCCTTCCTTTAGAAATGGTTAGAATACAGATCTACAAAATGATCGTCCTTGAGGGACCTCCCAACGTCTGCAACTAATTCTTTACATATACGGTTCTTAAAACGACGGTATAAATTCAAAGATTCAATTAAGAGTCTTCTTTAAATGGCAAACATGCTCGAAGCTTAAACAAAATGGAAATAATAGCGTTTTGTCAGTGGAAGCCAATAAATTGCTAATCTTATTTCTGTTTAAATTCAGACTCTTTTGTAATTTTTGAAGCTTTATTCAAATTAAGAAACAAGCTACATGGCCTATCCATTAAAAAAATTGTCGGATTCCGTGATGTGGAAAAAAGTAAGCAAAGTTTAAACTGATTTTCGTCTGCTTGTTATAGTTAAAACTTGTAAATAAGCATGTGTAGGTGTTTTTTTTCAGCTTTGGATTGAAACTAAGTTTTAAAATGGTTATTCAAAGTAATTAATGGTTTCTTTTTTGTCCATGCAAAATTGTTATTTCAGCTCCTTGTTACTTTCATACATAATTTTTCCTAAAACACTGCAGGGCTGCCTTAAAAAAAAGCAAAACCTATTTTACATGCAAGTATGTACATATAGCTAAATTGACGGAACACGTAAAATAAGACTAAAATTTTGCCTAAGGTTAATGAAAATAAAGTAGTTAAATTTTTATGCCAAGTCAAAATATCAGTCATTAGGGCCATGATACAGTTGTAACCCTATTGTATCTGGGATCCATGAATGCAGAAATTGTGATGTCTATTGTATCTTCTCCAAGCCATAAAAAGAAGCTTTTGTGTAGGACGGTTACTAAATCAGACCATAAACCTCTTTTTTACCTCACAATTTGATCATAACAATGATGAATAAATGATTCGATTCAATTCGTACAATTTCTTGTCTTGATTAATTCAGTTTCCTTGATTGTGAAATTAGAATATGCTGATTTACATATTTTATTGCTTTTTGTCAGAAAAAAAATTAATGTAAAAAAGTTTTATTCATATGTAAATGAATATGGCTATTGTATTATGGGACAGATGTATATTGACAGTCCAGCGTGAAATGAAAAAATCGTTAGGATGGTCATTACGGACACCACAGCCCTGTAGCGATTGAAAAAGACGAGAATTGAAAAGGTCAAGTTCATTAATTTTCAAATCTGAATGACTTGGGTATTTTGATTTTTTTCAAGCCTTTGAAAAAAAAAATTCACATGACCAATGGCTCAGTATTGTTAAAAATTTTAAGATCAAGTTCATTAATCTTTTAAATTCAGAATATACGATATTTTGATGTTTTTTAGTCGCAAGAATAATCTTGCACATGGCCAATGGAGAAACCAAATAAAAAAGTCAATTGCATTATTTTTTTCAAGTTTTTTTAATGTTTTTGTATCAAGAATTTTTTTTCTTGAGTCCGTAGAATATTTGCACATGACGGTGACCGATGGCCATAAGTTGGAAAAAAATCAATGGCGTACTAGATCTCGACGCTGCGTCTATAAATAGAAAAACCAGAATCAACAGAGGCTTAGACATTTTATTGAAAGCGATGGAAAAGTTTCAATTAAATCAAGCCAAACAATACAAATATCAATAGGGATATACTAATTTGTTTTACTTTGGCTATTGTTTCTCGGCAGTAGATAGATGAAAATTCCTATCTTTCTAAGAGTAATATCGTCACAGGGTAAAACCATGATTGTTTCAATGGATTAGAAAGGAATATATCGATAAGAAATAAGCTTCAATTGTATACGCAAGAAATTGAAAACGATTTCATTTTAAAAACATTAAACAAGTGATTTTTAAGGTAGCAAATTAATATAACTATAATTTATCATTAAGGACCATTTTGTTTGAATTGTAAAAATCATTTATTATGCTTGGCATATTCAATGAGTTTAAAGTTTGTTAAGCTATGAACAATTAAACTTTCATTTGTATCTTTCGTGTCTTTAATTTGACTATTTCCAATTTAAATGACAATCTATAACCTTTTCAAATTGTAAAGTTTGAACTATATGTTTGGAAAGGAATTTTCATTAGTTTACACATCATAATTGGACTGGCATTTAAAAAAAAACTTATTTGAGAAAAACCGAGTTATCTCCCCTTTTGAAATTTTAAAGCCTACACACTGTGAGTGGCAGGGGCCGATCTAGAAATTTTTGAAAGTTGGGTTCTGGCTCAAGTTTACTGAGGGTTCCAGCCCCTAAACCACCCCTTCTGGATCCACCACTGCATGGTTTATATCAAATGATGTATAGTTTAGAAGGGTTGTTTCATGTACTGTGGTTTCATTATTATTCCTGGGGTATCAATTTTCGTGGTTTTTGTGGGTAGCCTAGACCCAGGAAATTTGAAACCTCATGAAAAAGAAATTTAACATGAAATGTATGCTGCAGACTTCAGAACCATGGATTAAGAATCCACGAACTGATCCTTTATCATCAAACCACGAAAATTGGATACAGGAAAATAAATGAACCCACAATATGCCAAATGTGTATGATTAGATGGATTCAATCATTATGTGGTTCCATTTATTCAGACAAACCCCTCTGCTTTCTTTCTGACATTATTGGCAGGTTACAATGGCTAAATATTGGCTTATTAAAAAGTGTGAAAGATAGCCCCTTAAGGCAAGTTAAATTCATGGTGTGGAACCACTGACGTTCATGGATATTTTGAGGCAATGATGCGAAAAATTTATTCATGGATCTTTATACTATGCATTTCCCGCGTTTAATAAGAGTACAAATCTTTGATAAGTACATGGATTTTGGATCCTACAAAGTTCTCATGTTGTTAATTATAGGATAGGCAAAAATAGGTCTTTATATCACACTTTAAAACATAAGCCCTTCATTTAATCAATTTCTTATTGATGCTGGCTAAAACTCATCCAATGAGTAAAAGAAGGATTACACTCAAAGGGTATTCATCTAGAGCGTAGTTAAAAAGAAAGATTACATTGATTTTTGTGAGATCTCTGAAAAGCTGGATTTTTTCTTTTTGTTTTGTTTTGATCTATTTCCCAATTATCTATGAAAAAAACATTTATTTTTAGTTTGTTTTGGTGTTTGTTTACCTTTCTGTCTGTCCGTCTGTCTGTAATCTTCTCATAAGATATGCAGATGAAAGCTCTTAAACACTGTAACCAAATTTGAATGAATTTTATTATCAGGTGTCATAAGTTAAGCCTGGTCGTCAGACTTGTCTGACATGTACCATAAAGTATTTTTGCCACTGAAATTTCCGATTTTATTATGTCGCCTGCAACGTGTTGCAGAAGCGACATATAGGGGTTACTTTGGCACTATCCGTCGTCTTGCGTCGTCGTCCTGCGTCGTCGTCCTGCGGCGTCACAAAAATTTCCGTCGCAGTTTTCCAAGCAACTACATGCCACAGCCTCTTGATATTTGGTATGTAGCTTCATTGCATAGTACTGTAAGGTGTAAAGCGATTTTATGCCCGAAAAATAACTACTTCCTGTTTGACGAATACTTAATGTTTTATATATAATGGACATAGATGCCAAATTTTCGTCGCAGTTTTCCAGGCAACTACATGCCACAACCTCTTGATATTTGGTATGTAGCTTCATTGCATAGTACTATAAGGTGTAAAGCGATTTTATGCCCGAAAAATAACGACTTCCTGTTTGACGAATACTTAATGTTTTATATATAATGGACATAGGTGCCAAATTTTCGTCGCAGTTTTCCAGGCAACTACATGCCACAGCCTCTTGATATTTGGTATGTAGCTTCATTGCATAGTACTATAAGGTGTAAAGCGATTTTATGCCCGAAAAATAACGACTTCCTGTTTGACAAATACTTAACGATTTATATATAATGGACATAGATGCCAAATTTTCGTCGCAGTTTCCAGACAACTACATGCCACAGCCTCTTGATATTTGGTATGTAGCTTCATTGCATAGTACTATAAGGTGTGAGGAGATTTTATGCCCGAAAAATAACGACTTCCTGTTTGGCGAACAAATATAGATACGCAGGCGACATATGCCTTCCGGGGAAGGCTCCATCTAGTTAAAATTCAAAATTGTTTAAAACATCAGGTTTCTTTCCTTGTAATGCACATCAGTCGATATCCTCTGTGCTGCATGCATGGATCTGGCTTTGGCTTCCTTGTTCAAACGTTTTGGTTTTGAGTACTTTTTGTTTTCAACAGTTTTGAAATAAGACCTTCCAATGTTTTGACTTAAATGCTACTGATGAGAGGTTACCTTGAAATATCCATATATAGCATATCCAAATTTACAGTTTATACCAGGTTTTTGGTATTTATAATTATAACTCATGAAACCAATTTTCTTAACCCTGTCTGAGTGCCCCCATATTTTTGTGCAAAACAAAAACAGGATGTCAAAAAACTTACATGAGAAATTAATAAATATATGGGAGTTGTTTTAAATTGAAATTGTATAAAAGTTAAAGAATAACCATAGACAAACAAAGCTTAAGTGCCCCATTTTAAAACCTAAAACTGAAATGGAGTTATCTCCCCTTTTGAGCCTTTAGACTCGTGCATTCGCACCAGTAAAGAAAAGATTTTTTTTTCTTCAGAAAAGACCTGTTCAGGCTTATTATACGGTGTTTGTGTGAAAAAGATGCATTTACAGACAATTAATAGCTCTAACAAAAAAAACATTATTCGAACCCTTTACTTAACATAAACCCATAGGGACTAATAATTAGGTTGAAAAAAACTTTTTTTTTTCAAAAATCAATGTTTCTTTTGTTGAGAAAATGTTTTGGAAGAACTGCAATAGAAAGTATGCATTTAAACACATGTACTATTGAATTTTATATAGATTGAAGTTGAAGAGAAAACATTGTGAAATAAAAAACAAACTCAACCCGTTTTTATACGACCGCAAAAAATTTGCGGACGTATAATGGTATGATGCTGTCGTCGTCGTCGTCGTTGTCGTCGTTGTCGTTGTCGTCGTCTGTTAACTTTAGTGTATACACGATAACTTTAGTTCTAGTTATCCAAATGCAATGAAATTTGACAATGATATTTCTTACCATTAAAGGATGGATGGGATTGATTTTGGGAGTCCCCCCTTTTTTCGTTTGGAAATTAAGGGCCAAAAGGGGCCAAAATTGTAACTTTTTTGTTTGTTCTTACAATAACTTTTTCAAAATCTTCTCCTCTGAAACTACTGAACAGAATTCAATGAAACTTGGTATGATTGATCATTAGGGTGTCCTGCACTATATTAATGTTTCAATTTCTGATTCGTCAAAAAACATGGCCGCCATGGCTAAAAATAGACCAGGGGGGTCAGACTACTGTTTTTGGCTTGTAATTCAAAAAGTATAAGGGATAGATGAAGTCTGATGCCACCCTACTGCTTCAGCATCAAAAGTTCTACAAAAGTCTCCATTTGGTCGAAGTTGTCAGAAGACCCCTTATAGGGGTTACGGCCCCTTAAAGGTGAAAAATAGCATTTTTTTATGTTTTTGCCCTATAGTATGAAAATTATTGCAGATAGCAAAAAGCTGTTGCTTGCTTAATTGTTCAGCTCATTTAGCTCTACAAAAAACTCCTTAGGGTCGAAGTTGTCAGATGACCCCTTATAGGGGCCACAGCCCCTAAAATAATGTTTTTTCATGTTTTTGGCCTATGAAATGAAAACTATAGCAGTTAGAGAGAAGCTGTTGCTTGCTTAAATGTTCAGCTCATTTACACAATTAAGAATTAATTTTTGCGACCCCCCCCCTTTTTCCCCTATTACGTAATTAGGGGCCAAATGGGGCCAAAATCGAAACTTTTTTATTTGTGGTCCGATTTAAAAAATTTTTTTTGCAAGATTATTCTTGTCAGGTAGTGAATCCAAATTTGAGAATTAATTTTTGTGACCATCCCCTTTTTCACTTGTTTTGTAATTAGGGGCCAAAAGGGGCCGTAATCAAAATTGTTTTATTAGGGCCCCGCATCGAAGATGCGGACGCCCTATAGTTTTCACTTTGTCCGTCTGTCTGTCCGTCTGTCCGTCCGTCAACAATTCTTGTGAACACTAAAACTCAAAAACTATTAACACCACAGTTCTGAAACTTTGCACAGCTGCTAAGTAGCATGTCATGATGTGCATATTAAAATTTCGTGCAAATCTGATTAAAATTTTTGTAAAAAATCTTCATTTTTTATCGAAAATCACAGATTTTGAGAATTGGACTTTGTGAACACTAAAACTCAAAAACTGTTAACAATACAGTTCTGAAACTTTGCACAGCTGCTAAGTAGCATATCATGATGTGCATATTAAAATTTCGTGCAAATCTGATTAATATTTTTGGAAAAAACTTCATTTTTTATCGAAAATCACAGATTTTGAGAATTGGCATTTGTGAACACTAAAACTCAAAAACTGTTAACAATACAGTTCTGAAACTTTGCACAGCTGCTAAGTAGCATGTCATGATGTGCATATTAAAATTTCGTGCAAATCTGTTTAATATTTTTGGAAAAAACTTCATTTTTTATCGAAAATCACAGATTTTGAAAATTGGACTTTGTGAACAATAAAACTCAAAGGCTATTAACAATACAGATCTGTAGTTTCATATGCATTCCATGGAACATGCCTTAGTGGTTATAATTAAAGTTCGTATGATTTTGAAAACACTTAGATATTTTGCCGCGGGGCCCTTTCTGACTTTGTCAGTATTCTAGTTTCTGGTTTGTTTTTGAAATTTTTTTTTGCAAGTTTATTTTTGTCAAGTAGTGAATCAAAATTTGAGAAATTAATTTTGCAACCCCACCCCTTTTTCACCTGTTACATAATAAGGGGCCGAAATTGAATTTTTTATAATTCTTGTCAGATTTTGACAATTTTTTTGCAAGAGTAGAATACAAAATTGAAAATTTATATTTTTACCCCCTGGGTCGAAAGTCCACCAGAGCAGCATGTGTCAAAAACCTTTGTCAGTCCACCATGGGCTGCATGTGTCCAGAGCAATAGACTATCCATATTGGGCCTAAAATGTACAGGGTTCAACATGTTGCGGTCGTATCATGCTGCGCTCGGCGAAGCTTTTTATTCTATTTTGGAAAAAGTTGAATAATAATTGTTTGCTTGTTGATGTAATTGGTATAAGCCTAAATGTTTACCTACAATAGACAAATATTGAAAGTAAACTGTTAGGTTCAATTGGGAGAAAGGGTGGTAAATAAAAACCAAGAGTAAATATTGTCCCTCGTGTTTGTTTAGTTTTACAAAGGTATTCGAGCTAAAAGCCCTTTGTCGATCGGGTTTTTGTTCTCCATGTCGGCCATTGTTTGCATTCATTGATGTTTGGTGAAAGAAGTCGAATTCACAGCTTGGGCTGCTTTTGTAAGGAGTTTGATCTTGTTTGAAGCAGACGTCAAGTTTCCCAGGTTCTTGGTCCGGAAAAATTTTCGTTTGTTCACAAAGTGGGAAAATTTTTTTTTCAAAAGATGGTTTGATCATCTTGACTATCTGAAAAGTACAATTCCTAAATTTCATTTGTTTTTTTATGTGCGAAAATGAAAATGTTGCATCGAAAGATGGCTGGTTGTCATGGCAACTAAAAAGTTCATAAAAAAATCTGCATGATTTTTGAAAGTTTTTATGAGAACATAGTATACTCCCTAAACAGGTCATCGGTCACAAATTTTTGTTCAGAGATTTTCCAGTATCTTAGATACCTAAGACTTGTCTAGTAATGTTTTAACAGCAATAAAATTTCACTATCGACAGAAGTTTTTTAAAGTTTGGAAAAGATTACAAGATGTATACTAAGCACTTCTCACTTTCATAAAAGGGAAGTATATTTAACGAGTGGGTGCCAATGTTCAGATGGTTTATATCTTGAAAATTAAGGCCCATTTTTTGCAAGTCTTTATATCTGCAAATTGATTGTTTGTGCGGTTGTTAAAAATGTGTACATGCTTCTTAAATGGGCTCGAAAAGCACTCAAGTTAGGCTTTTTATAAAGGTAAATTAAGTATGCCTTGGGTTTATATGAAGCACAATGCACTGTGCAACACTGAAACTATAGGATAGTCGGTACGAAGGATTATCAGAACTTTATGTAAAAAATTTGCTTCAAGGTACTTGCACCTAATGTTCTTTATGACATTGCTTTGTCTTATGGAAATCGGTCTTAAAAATCTTTCCATCTTTGATGTCTCTATTCCGTCATCTAATACACTCTGGAATAAGTTAAATGGTATATTTGATCTACATTTCTGTCGAGTTTTAGCCATTACGGAGCTGACCTTGTCAACAAAATTTAAACCAATTAACTGCAATTTTTAAAAAACTTTCAACAAAAGAACCAAAATTGCTACATGATTCATGTTCAAATCTTA
Source organism: Arcuatula senhousia (assembly GCA_963971305.1). Lineage (NCBI taxonomy): Eukaryota > Metazoa > Mollusca > Bivalvia > Mytilida > Mytilidae > Arcuatula > Arcuatula senhousia. The sequence continues at coordinate 38,477,442 of OZ020308.1, forward strand.
TTAAAAACATGTTCAATTGGGAAAAAAATGTTGAGAGATCTTAATAAAAACCCATTTCAAAAAGAAAAGTTTCAAAAAAATAAATGTAATTATGGCTTTTTTTCAAACGAAAACAATAGGCAAGGTCTTTGTTTGAAACAAATCTCAAGTTTTTTTCTTCCAATTTATAAATTGAAAGAAAACTTTCTTTTTAATGCATAAGTCCCCAATTATGGGAAAAAAGATTTTTGTTCAGTAATTGTTCTAATCATTTTGTTTGGGTAAATAACCCAGGTTTTTATTGCGTTCTTCGTAATTACTCGAGTTTTCTAATAATACCAAAATTCCTTCATTATCTTCGGTCATCCTATTCCACAAGTCTGTCATCTCTATTGAAATCGTTGAATAATTATTTTTCGTGTACAAGTACTTTCGTATTCATAAGTTAATAACAAGGGGTATTTATAAAATGTTTGCTCAAATCATATGTTTACACAACTATTGTCAGCGAGATCGAATACCAGATCAGTCGTGGCTTGTACCAACATTCTATGTTAGTTAGTCTCGTAGACTTTAGAGAGAACACAGGGCTTTTTTTTGTACCAACTTTTAGATTTTTGTGAATTAGTTTTTTGATTTTTCGACTCTTTTGGATTTTATCGTTAAACATGATGAACATGACTGCTATCGCTACTCCAATGCCAGTAATGCCAGCACAGCCCAAGGTTAGTACACGATTCAAGATTTAAAAAACATAATTTTTTTAAAGTTTTTTTTTTTTCAAAGTTAAGTATTTTTAAAAGGATTTTTGTGTGTATATATGTCAATGACTGAAATCTTTCTCAAAAGTATAATTTTTAAGTTGGGTTACTTTTTAGAGTCATAAAGTATTTTTTTAAAGGATTTTTTTGTGAAATTACTAAAATTTACTCAAAACTTGCATGTAGTTACCATTTATAAGTTGAGGTACAAACCACATGGTCATTTTAAAGAGACATGAAGATATATATAAAAGATTCACTTGTAGTTGAAAATCTCAAAGTAAAATTTATTTACCAAAAAACAAAAGATGCTTTAAAAAGATAATCAGATTGAAAAAGAAATCTTTTTTATGCAATAAAGACATTGTGAATTCAAGTCCTGCTGCTGAATTAAAATTGTCCAAGAATTTTCAGTTTTCTTGGAAATAAAATTTAAATTGTTGCTGAAAGAAAATCAAGGATTTTTCAGTTTTCTTAGGAAATTCAATTTGAATTTTGGTACAAAATCTAGCTTTTTCACCATTTGACATTTTCATAGATCAATAGGAACTATTTATGTATTAATGTTATTCACAATAAGCAATTACATGTACTACATGTATGTCAAACTGTGTTAATTAAATGCATATGAAAATAGCAGTATTGACGTAAAGTTTTGTAAATTTTCTTGATCAAAAAACATATTTATTATATCGCATTGCTAAAATTAATATATGGGTGGTTGAGGTACATTCAAATCATGGAATCAATCAAAATAGCGAAAATATATTAAAAATAAATTATAAAATATTCACACATTACTTACTAATTTTTTTTTTTTTCTTTTATGAAAGTATGAATACCAGTGTGCAATTTAAAAAAAATGTGATTCAACTTCATTATTTTGAAGAAAAAAAACACAAAAAAACTTTTAGATAATTGCCATTTGGGATATTATATTGGTTCGTTATAACACATTTTGAACTTTTAGCGCTATTTAAGTTCCATTGTTTAGCTGTAAAAATCTGTTGAAAGTCCTGAATTCAAAGCAAAAGGCATAAAAAACATCATCTTAAAATTGTAATTGATGTATTTGGATTTTTGAATCTAAATTTGTTTTTATGGCATTGTCAGAGTTCTTGTAGGTCAGTAATTGACTATTGATTCTGGCAGAGACGAGCCAGAGAGAGTTGTTCAGTCATAGATTATGATCTGGAATATAAAACGTTTTGTATATCTACCGAACATAAATGGGAAATGTTGATCAAATGTTCTGTGTTTCCTATATCAGTATTATGGTTGAAGTAGGAGATTTGACAATGAACCATTTGTGAAAAACAAAAAAAAAATTTTGTTATCTTCTTTTAAGCAATTGCACAATAAATTATAAATATGAAAGTTTTATAATTGTTTCATTATTTTGTTACAAACAAGGGGAATAACTCTTAAAAAGTTCTATAAAGTTAGACACATAAATGAACCTGGCTTTAAGTTGAATCACGCTCAAGCTTAGAGGTCAAATTTGATAAAATGTTTTTAAAAACTTCTGAATTTTATATAGAATAAACATAAAGTAAAAAGAAAAAAAGATATAGTTCTTAGTTTGAACTTTCATGAAGGTTTTTAAAGAAAAAATACATTGGGTAAACTTAGATTTTTCTCTTGAATAAGATTCTTGTTTGAATGCAATGAAGTAAAAAGAAAAACTGTGTAAAGGTTTTACTAGGTTATAGACCTGTTCTTTCTGGTGTTTTTTAACCATAGAATTTTATGTTTGTTTTTCCTACGAAAACATCTCTACATTCATTAATCCTTTCTGTCAATAAAAGTACGGATTGAAGGGCTATTTATGACAAACCATATATGTTTGAAATCAATTATAATCTCCCGACTCAGTCTGACGTTCACTGCGAAATAGAGAAAGGCATTATGGGATAGCTTACCAAATCTGTACCTAGGGTTATCGACAACCTGTCATAGAACATGTGATTTCGTGAGAATAGGGTATCGGTAAACAAATTGAATCTTCCACAATATTTGTATGCTGTAGAGTGAACTTAATCTCCCGCTCTTTCACGAAGTATTGGAGAATTAGGGTCAATTTTCATCTCATTTGAAGAGAAAATTGCATAAAGTACAAGAAGCGAATCTTTCATGATTGACGGAGCTGTCAATTTGCACTGAAAGATGTCTTGTTAACAATTTTTTTACATTTTTTATTTTTCACAGTTTATCCTTTATTAGATAACGATTGCTTATGGTATCAAGTTGAAATTGTTTCTGTCTGGTTTTAGTTCGATTGATATGAACTCATCCTCAGAATTTAAGTCAAGAAGAGCAATATATAAACATTCAGTTTGTTTTTTGCCTGGACAGAAAGGTTTCATTTTACATTGCATTTTGACAATGACTACCGGTATGTTCGTATTTTGAGGCCTCAGCTATTGGTTAAAAAACTAAGTTAAAAATTTCTAATACACAATAATATGTACTGGTACATGTAGCAGCAATGAATGTCAAAAACTAGAATTTTGAAAAGTGCATTTCCAATAATGTTATCAATACCCTGAAAAAAATTATGGATGGCAAAATTTTTTAAAAATCAGATTAATCAAAGAACAAACCAACTTTTTAAAAAGACAGATTGGTCGTTATAGGACAAGGACGGAGACATCAAGACAAGGACAACATCGGAATTCTCTCAGAAAGGGATTTGTCATTGGGATAAAAAGGCCATTCATTTTCTACTCTTTAAGTAAGCTTGTCAAATGGTAATGAATATCTTAAGTAAAACATTCAACCAATCTTGGTGACATTTGAAGGGACTAAGTCGTAAGAAATCGTAGTCTAGCCTTCAATGTAAACTGCCTATTTGTGTATTTTCCTTAAGAATCGTTAGACCTTCAGTCTGAAGTTGAGATATCAATTTTCTGATTCAATGAACGCATTTATCCTTTTAATTGGCTCCAAATACTCAGTTCAAAATGTTATGTAAATTGACATGTGCATGAATGTAATTGGTCCTAATGTGTGATGTTGTTTTGGAATGTTTTATATTGAGATTTTCATATTGCCAAATGAAAGGCTTTTCTAGTGGTGTTCAACAGGATGTGTCTTAAAACTATAGTTAAAGACTAAATCAATGAAGTTTAAAGGGGAACGCATAAGGCCCTGTAGCCTTTAACATACATTCTTTGTAATGTTAAGATCTCTTTGGAAAGGGGACATTACATATAATGGTCATGTGTCTTAATTTAAGGTAAAAAGCCAGAGCAAAGAAGTTTGATGGAGATGAGTGGTTTACCATTTTCAGCACCCGAACTGTTGAAGACAGCAATTTAAATACCCTTACTAAATCATTTCTTCATTCACACTCAGGGGTTCTTGCAGTTTTAAAAGCAATTATGTTCAAGTATAGCATGTATTCATTGTCGACAATTTAAGCAAAAATTATTTACTCCTACTTGTAATGTTGCTTAAAATTTCATTTAGTAGAACATTTCCTCATCTGCAAATACGTTCTTTGCAGAATATTTAACTAATATGAAGTTGTATGTAATTTGTAATTTAGTATTCAATCTGCTGACATGAATTCTATTAATAAGGAAATACTTCTTATTTTCTGACGAACTTTGATTTTCTGCCGATATATTGGTTTCTCGTCGCTTGTATGAATTCTGATTAGTCTAGCGCCCTTTGGCATTTAACGCTCTCTACAGCCGTTGTTTTCAGAAAGACCTAGCAATATCTTTAAATATTTGAAAAGGTGATTTGGTAAGAAGCTGGTCATTTTGTTGAGCCATGAATATATGGAAAAGAGGTAAAATGAAGTGGCATTTTACTGTCTGATGTTTTGTGTTACCAGATTATATTTTAAACTCGAATAAAGCCTTGAAATCAGATTGTGAAGCATCAGATTCAGGCGCTGATACAGGGTTTCTTATATTGTCATTGAAAATTAGATTTTGACCAAAAAAGCATAATTTGATGCACTCAAAAATGTGGACTACCCATACTTGACTTACTTGACTTATACCCTTTCATCCTTGGCAGGACATAGGTCGTGGAGGTCAAGGACTTCCATTTTCTTTTGTCCTTGGCAAGCTTGTCATTTGGTCCCATGTCTTGCCTTGCTGTTTTCCCTCCTGCTTAAAAATCTTTGATAAACCTCTGCAATACCCTTAACCCCCTCTGAATCAATGCATGCCACTGTAAGTTTATAGGGGTCTTTTTGAGAGGGACATATTATTGTCAAGAAAAAAATGCAACCTTCAATTCATTCTTAATTTTAAGTACATGTATGCAAAAATGTAACCATATTTAAAATTTACAAATACATGTACCGGTAATAAAATAATGTTTTAACATGTTTATAACTTCATAATTTTTCCTTCATAGATAAGTATCTCATACTTCGTGAATGAGTGGCTTTTATGAAAAAAACAAATCTTTTATAAATTCAAAATAGCACGATCTGGCACTGATCACGTCCTATCACTTTTATTTAAACCATTTCATTGCATTTTGTAATCAGATCAACTTATTTTTCACAAGACCACCCATTTTTTTTTTATTTGGAAGATTTTCAAAATAGACAAACAAGAAATTGTAGTTAGCATTTTTTAGATAAGATTTTAAAGTTTTTTAACAAATTTCTCTTTAGTTGTAAAATTTAATCCATATTTGATAAATGTACTGATAGTAACCAGAAAGGGGTACAGACCTCGGTCACTGTACATATACTGTGGTTTCATTATTATTCGTGGGGTATCAATTTTCGTGGGTTTCGTGGGTAGCCTTGAATCACGAAATTTGATATCCCATGAAAAGGAAATTTAACATTGGATTATATGCTGTATACTAAAGAACCACGAATTTAAGAATCCACGAACTGATGCTTTTTCCCCAAACCACGAAAATTGGTACCAACGAAAATAAATGAATCCACAGTATCATATTTATAAAACTTGGTACTCACTGTGGATTCATTTATTTTAATGGGTACCAATTTTCACGGTTTGATTTCATTTTCATTTGGTATCAAATTTCTTGGGTCAAGGCCACCCACAAAAACCACGAGAATAACACCCCACAATTGAGTATTAAACAATTTTGAATAAGGAATATTATTCTCCATTTAAAATTCATAGATTTAATATCATAAATGATAAAATTATATTTTTCATCAATGACCATATAAAGTACAAAGAAAATATTTAAGTTTTTATACAACTGCATGTAAATAAGGAATAACTTAAATAAACAATCGACATGTACACATGAAATTAGGAAAGTCATTGTAAACAACTTCATATTAAGTCTAGAACTTCATTGAAATGCCATAAATTAGATAATAGTTCCATGTTGTCATATTATACCATTGTTTAGGAAATGTGTGAAGTTGTTTATTGGTCAATAACCTAATGACTGGCATTTCTGGCCCTTTATCTGGGGAGTTTATCAGATTAGGTGTTAAGTGCTTAAACAATGGTCATATATTGAGGTGATGGCATGTAGATTTGTGATATGAATGGCTGTGTGTTTAAGTGAAAGGGGTGGATTATGGAACTAGAGGGTTTATTGGCAAAAACTAAAAAAAAAAGGGTGGTGATGGTGAAGTTCAACCCATTGACAATGGCCATAAATTGAGGTGATGGCATGGATATTTGTGATAAGAATGGCTGTGATTAAGAGTGACGGGGTACAGTCCGACTGTTCTATGGTATTTTCATTGGCCAAAATATAGTGGGTTAAAAATACAATGGTTAGGTTGCGGCAGTTAAGTTATTGGGGTAGAAACAGCAACACTGGAGGCATATAAGTTCCAGCTTAAAGTCTCATTTTGTGGACCTTAGCTAGGGAGTCCATTAGGCAAGTCCTGAGCCCCTTCTCAATACATTTTGGTTTTTTTTTTGGGGGGGGGGTTAAATATCAAAGGAAATCATCAAGTTTGGAAATCTGGCGGAAGTCCTATTTTAGACCAGCTTACTGACAGGATTTACATACATTTTTGTAGCTACATTTGCAATTTTAGCTAGAAAAAAAAATGTACTTTAATACTGAAATTTTTCCCCAAGGACCCTCGGTTCTATAAAAGTTATTCACACTTCCATTTGGAAGTCAGAGACAAATATTTATTTTACAGCAAATCAAAGAAAAAGTGCAAGTTTTATGGTTGTGCCATAAATATACTGTAAAGTTGTCAAGCTAGAGTTCTTTCCTTATATGTTTATTTAGAAATACATGCATAAGTGTTGGCTTATACAAGATATATAGAAATGTCAATTGTTGCAATTTAAGAGCGAAGAGATTTTTGGGCTGCATTTTTTGTATTTCAATCCTGAAGTATTATGCATGCACACTTGAAATAGTTAGACTCTAAAATTAAAAAGGGGAACTTTCAGATATTTTTTTTAAATCTAGTTTTGCACTTTTCTTGCTTTTTGGGCTGAACGTAGAAAATTATCAACTGATAATAGACAATTGTTTTTCCCATGATTTATATATACATGTACCTGTTTTTATATTGGCCATTACAGAAAGGAACAAGTAACATTAAGTACATTTTTAATGGGTTTGCTTGTGACATTAAATAGACCTTAAGTTTTTCCCTTTCCTACAAGTCCACAACACCAAAAACAATTAACCACAGGTGACTCATATTGGGGTTGTATTTGATTATCATACAAGTAATAAAGATAAAGGAACTATAAATATTTACCTGTCTTTTTTACCTGTCATAGGTAAAACTAATCTACCTCGTTAGTACCTGTGTTGTTCAGGTGGCCAGTCTAGTTCAGATAAGATGGATGGGTCTGAAGAGTCATAGACAATGAAATTGACCATGTCAATCATGTCTTTTATTGTTTACGTTACTATAAATAGAACAGGATCATGTGTCCAGCATGGTGTCAGGTGCGTCAAATTGTTGTGTCAGTTTACTCAAGTATCTTGCCTCAGACACATTAATTAATAAAACATGATGTATCTGTCTTCCTTAAAAAACTAATTGATACTGAAAGGGGATGTTCTGCTTTTGGGACACCACTCCCCTGCAAAAAGTGACCATGGTTGATCTTTTCGTTAAATCGAATACCATGGACGATTCCCCCGATTGTTTGCTAGGTCTTTTACGTCTACAGTACCCCCTCCAAAAATAAGGACAAACCAAAACATATAAATCTTAAAGTACTGAGCAATGGCAAATTAGAATGTTTAGGCTATTTTCACATTATGATTATTTTAACTTTCTTTTCTCCTTGCACTGATATAAACCTTTAGACATGTAAACTGCAAATTCCATAACTGTAACTCATTCTTAAGAAAACAGTTAAGAAAATGAAAACTGCATTTTATGTTGCTAGGGTGGTATATCGTTTGTCATGTTGGAAATATTTACGTCATTTTGATTTCTGTATAATTGCTACTGCTATGTGACATTTTTACCAGAGTACGATGCAATTTCGTTACATCATAACATCATGTTATCACTACTCTGTGCAGTAATCAAGAAGATGAATAATTTTTTTTTCGCATATGGCATTATGTGATGACATTTACTGAAAGAAATTGTCACAACATCATCTTAATGTAGAGGACAGATTCAATGGTTGTTTAACAAAGGGTTTAAGTTATACTTGTTTCTTAAGCCTGAGGCTCTCAAAATTCTGCTTAAGATGAGTTAAAGACTGGTTTGAAACAATATTACAACTGAAGTCTATAGTCTTCAACTTTAAAAATTTTAGCAGTGATTTAAAGAATCTTACTAAAATTTGGTATAAACCTGAAAAGTTTAGGTAACTAGATCATATGTATTATTTTGCCTTTAACTCATACCAAAAATACATTAAAATTTCAATAAGAAGCCCTCCTTGTCATTTTATCCTAGGACAGCTCTTATAATTGTTTAAAAATCTTAGATAGATAGTGAGGAGCAGGGCATGTAGACAGCTTGTGATCTCAGAATCAATGATTGATCTTCCCAATATCCTCTTACCGGATAATCTATACTTGGAAAATCTGTTTCGTCAGTCACGATTACATATTTTCCCTGTACCAAAATCTTGCATATTTGTTTGGTTATTTAGTCACGATGAAATACAATAGAATTCTCAATACATTGTAATAAATATATTGTACATCTTTAATTATTTTTCAATTAAAAAAAGAGGCAAAGAGGCACCTATGGGGCATTCGAGTGTCAAAAGTCCAAAAGGGCAACGACGAAACCGGTAAACACAAACATAACAGCACGAAGAAACACAAAACTCAAAATCAACCTTGTTTAAACTGAACTCCTTTGGGACTGAAGAATATTATTTGGTATAAACAGGTGTCCAGTGTATTACTGGTTGAAAGTCAGTAAAATTGTAAGACGGGATTTAGAAACAGGTTTTCAGTTAATTCAGGGTTCCATTTAGACAAGTTTTCAATTTAAACAGAGTTCAGTTTAGACAAGTTTTAACTTGATACAGGGTTCAGTTTTGACAGGTTTTCAGTTGATTCAGGGTTCAATTTAGACAGGTTTTCAGTTTATTCAGGGTTCCGTTTAGACAAGTTTTACTTTGAAGCAAATTAAATTCTCCTGCGTTATTTACAGCAGTATCTACTATCATGTATTATTTTGCAATTATATATCAAAGGGACAGAAAATTACATAACAATGGAGTACTTTACTGTCGGAGATCGCAGGATAATTGTCACAGTTTTCTCCATAAATGACGATCCTACATCCTCCATTAGATATCGGGGAAAATTAATACCAAGATTTTTATCAATATTAATTATGGCGTATTATGACTTGATGATATTTATTGAATTGGGACAGATCTGATTTTATTGGGAGAAGTGGTATATGGTGGTACATGTAGCATATTGGACAATAACAAGTAGTACCCTAAATGTTGTATTTTTGCTTTGTAATATATTAGGGGAGGGGATTGGACTGAGTATGTGGAATATGGCTCGATTGTATTTGACTACTAAGAGAAAAACAGCGCTTAATGTTTGTTTGAGTAAAATCAAGATGGTATTAAAGATTGGGGTATTTCTTGAAAATAAAAGAAAATTATTAGATTTCTGGACTAAAAAATTGTCTAACATGTTTTAAGAGAGGAGTAGTTATTGAATGTGGTTATATCATTAAGATTTCATATTAAGTCAAGTGAGGTGCCTGAAGTCCTTGGCTACTTAGTCATTAAGATAAGTGGAGAATACTAAATAAATACTTGTAGTCATAAATTCAGATATGGTGCATATTGCATGGTCATGGTACATGTGCTATTAAGATTCAGTTGATTGTTGTTGAATCAAAGAGGGCACATATGCAGATTAAAAGGGGGCCAGGGCCCCCTGCCTCCTCAACCTTGAGCATAATGTCTGAATCATGAAAGTTTTTTTCAGCATTCAAGGCAGAGAATGACTGCTGAATCCTAAGATAGGGGTCATCTTAAACTTGCTCCTAAACTTGTACATGTAGTATCTTAAGAAAGGACAGTGAAATGAACTTTGTTCAGGCAGATTTGATTCACAATGTCTTTTCTTTTATATCTTGTCATTTCTCACATTGTCTCACATAAGCACATTGCTTGAATAGACATTCCCATGATTTCATCTAATCTAGCTCACTTCCCTTTTCTATAGTGCCAGTCTGAAGTATAATTGCGTAAAAAGAGACATACACATCTTTAGCTTAACCAGCTTACCCTATTCCTCTTTGCAAAACAAACATTCACTTACACAACATCGTAAATTCAATATAAAACAAAAAACAGCACAAACAAACAATCAGGCAAATGATCCTTGCATTGTTACATTAGATTCATTTACGCAGCTTTTTTCTGTCCTAATTAATAGCAGACAAAATGTGAAAGCATTTACTGAGTGCATCTGCACCCAGGGTTCCAGGAAGTGTTTATAATATGTTCTTTTCTTGTATCTTTGCAGATGGTGACACGAACCAAAAAAATATTTGTTGGTGGGCTGTCGGCGTCAACCACAGTAGAAGACGTTAAAAATTTCTTCTCAAATTTTGGAAAGGTAAGTTTCACTGGTCACTTGCAAGGATTGAGAGGGGATATGAAGATGCAGTTTGTGTGGAGTTTACATCATTTGAAGCAGAAATACAGTGTATATGGCGTGGAACTAAAGTCTGAAAAAAAACACTGACTGTTGATTTATCTGAGAGTCTGAGACAATTGACCATTTTAATGACAGTGTAAAAAAAAAATCACATTTGTAAAATGTCCAGATAAAAATTTCAAATTCATATCCAAACCTATTGTAAAAGTTGCACATTTAAAAATAAGTGTACAAATAATTTTATCTAGTTATAGATTATCAAGTCTTACAAATTTTGTTTGACTTTTTAAATTGCTTTTGAAACTATCCGTGTGCCAAGTTTTTGAAAAAGAGACATAATCATTTTCATTACAAATATTTCTCCCCATTGTGAGTGATAGCTTTTGAAATACAGGTAACCGCTAATCGTTGCCTTGTAATTGAAGTGAACAAATTACTTTGACACCAATGGGTGAAATATTATCAATCTTACTCATGTTATAACATATTCGCTCAATGTTTTTGAGTTATTGAATTCGCACTAACAATTATCGACCCCACATTGAGTCTAAGACAATCTAAAATTAGAATATCAAATTTTCATAACAATGTCAAGTTTTTTTTCCGGGAGTAAGACAGAACTTTGTTTTGATACGCGTCCAAAACTGATTGTAATTATTAACACTATGGCACCTCTCGAGATATTTTAATTCTACCGAGAGATAAGATTTCACGTTTTTTAAAACTTTCATGTTTATACCTTGCCAAGTGTGTAATTTTATAACACGGTTGAAACTTTTTATAGGTTAAAATGTTATAAATAAAGAAATTAAATTCTTGTTCAATTGTTTTATTATAAGACATAGGGTTAAGAAATCATTTCTGTGAACAACTATAATGAATAAGATCTAATCAGTAGGTGTTTAACAAAAATGTTCAATGTAAAAAAAATCCAAGATTAATTGCTCTAAAAATACAAATAAAAGTTTAATTTTAATTTTGACTTTGATAAGTCAGAAATAAAGCACTGTATATGCATGTCTTATAATTGACACCAAATATATTCAGGCCCATACATAGCAGGGGTGTGATGGGTGTAAAAGCACCCCCTTTTTAAAGAGAATACTTAATTCCTTGAGAATTTTGGTCAAGTTGTTGCTGCACCCCCCTTAAATTTCATAATGCTCTATGTTAACACATTTTTTGAAAAAAAAGTCTATGTGACGTACCTGATATTTTCCTACATATTAAAAAAAATCATCTCCAGATTTTGGTTAAGAAATAAAGACTTCCAATTTATAAAAATTATTTGCCTTTTAAAAATAAATGACACCAAATCTATATAATTCTATTCTTAAAAAAACCTTTGTTATTTTTTCCCAGCCAGACATGTAACTAGATGTGAAGACACATCTTACGATGTTAATTAACATTGAACCTCGGTCATTAGCGAACACAGAACATAGCGATAAAAAAAGTCCTGTCATGTAATGGAGCCATTTTACTAATGCGTAATCATGTTTTTTCGTGTTCCTCCATAAATGTTTTGATCTATGCCTCAGGCATAGTGAGTCTGGTATGGTCTCATTAAAAGAGACCTAATGGTCAGAAATATCGAGATAAGAATAGGGATGCTAGACTTGTCTGCCAGTGGAAAATTCATTTTAATATTCAGACAAAGAAAAATTGAATCCTTAATTTAAACCGTACTTTTAACAACCAATTATGTTTCTAAAAGAGATATATTCTTTTGAAATACCCTTATTTTGCTTTATGGTCTATGCAAAGCATTTGTAAGCTCAAGAAAACAGAAAATTTTCAAAATTTCAGCATTTAAAATTTTATCCATAGCTACAGCATTTTTCAAGGCTAAATAAGGCAATATAACTGTCAAATTCAGTTTTTGTTTGTCCCTCAAAGAGAGAATATTGATCTATGAAAGAAAGTTTTCCAAGCTCCTGCATTTAGATCTATAAAATGTGCTGGAATGTTGCAGCATTCTTCAAAGTTGAATATAAGGCAGTTAAATACAGTCATATTCAGTCATATCTTGTCCCTAAAACAGAGAATTTGTTTGTTCTATGAAAGGGAGTTTTTTCAAAGCTCAAGCATTTTGACGTATATTGTCTCGGAATGTTACAGCATTCTCAAGGTCGAATAAGGCAGTATAACCGTCAAATTCAGTTATTTAGAGAACGTAGCTCATTCACAAGTTAAGTAGAAGAAAAATCAATTAAGAACTGCCAAGTTTCTCCTAGAACTGTTGCTGCTAATAATGTCTCATCGATAAACAGCATATAGGAATTAGAAATCTAAGATCCGAGGACATGTGAAAACCCATCCATGCAACGAAATGTCAAAGTAAAAATTTTATTTTCAGCGATATTAATTCGATTCTATTTAACATTAACATTTTTACACGACACCTACTGTTTCCACTCATATAATCGCCCCATCACGATTTCAGTATCCTAGGACTAACAATGCCGATGTGCGAAAGAAAATCAATTTTGACGTGAATCGCTGTTTACGAATTGACAATAATTATATTTAGATGAAAAGATTAGGCAATGATGTGGAAATGCTATTTGAATAAACATTCGTCAACGAGAAAAACCTTTTTTTATGTCATGGTCCTTTAGTATCGAACATAAACCGTTAGTCTTCGTCGATACTTTTTATTTAACATGGAGTGTGTCACATGAGCTGAATTTTAAATTTAGTGTCTCTATTCTGATCAGTTCAACCAGAAAGTTTATTTAGGTGTAGTATATGAATAGATATAAAAGTATTTATGGACTAAGAAAGGATAAGTTGTGTTTTATTAGTACGCGATATTAAAGCGCAGTACAAAATATTGCTGAGAATCGCATAACACAAGCTTTGATGTAGGCAAAAAAATTGACCATTATGTTTAGTCGCTGGATCTTATCTAAAGCAAGCATGACTGCTTGGGACAACAAAAACATTGTCAATATCGCCCAGGGGAAGGCGTAGTCTGCCTATTATATAAAAAGTTATTAAATTTGAGTAAGGAAATGCAATTTAACTAAAAAGAAAGAGTCTTTTGTCCATGTATTGCTAATGAAAAGTGGAAAAAAGGGAAACAAATTTATTCATGTTTTTATTGATTTGAAAAAGACAGATATGATTAGCTAAGTTAATATAAACAAAAAAAACTGTTTTGTTGTTTCCACAACAAATATTAAAACTTAATTCATTTCCAATTAAAAAAAACCTATATAAACTTAACTTTCACCATTAGCTACTGTATAAACATGAGAAAGTTTTCCATGTACTTTGGTTTTCAATTCATGTAGTATTATTACAATCTTTTTCATTTTATCTGCTTTGGTTTCTGTGGTTCCAGTTCAGTGGTTCGGAACCGCCAACCACTTTAAATAAATTCAAAGTCACTTATTTAACATACGAGTGACAAAAAGTAAAAAAATTGCCTGATCATAACTTGGCTACATGTAAATATGAGTGACTCATACAGGGATATATATATTATGTAAATCTTGTCTAGTTTTGAAATTCAATTTTTAAAAGTTTTTCAAAAAAATTAAATTTATTTTAAAAAGTAATTAATCAAGAAATTTTAAATGACTTGCGGTTTAAGGTTTTGACGTAAAACAAGAATTTGATAAAAGGATAAAAGTTTCTAAATGATGAACTCTCATTTCTTGTTCCAGATCAATAGAAAATGTATTGCTTCTTTTCTTTTTTTGGTCCGCTTAAAGTTCTAATCATCATTTCAAGTTTTAATTCACTCCACAACAATAGAAATATCTTTGAGAGGTACATCAAAACAAGTAAAAAACCTTGCACATTCGTCCGTCTGCTAAAGTTCAAATCACAGCTTAAAGAACAACACAAATGTCACGTTATTAAATCTGTGCTATAAATAGGATCACGATGACTTTGTATTGTTTTTCTCTGCCATTAATAGACAACATAATCGTTTATTTTATTGTTCTTTGTAAATAATTTATCTTATAAGGTTTCATAGGAAGTTAGTACATAATGAAAGCAGATCCTCTTTTTCTCCGTAAATTACAATCCACGACAGACTTCAGGGTTGATAATAAGGGGGTTTTAGATTATCTAAACCAGTTTAATAGGGAAATAGGGCTTGTACTTTAGTTAAAAGGGGTGGATGATATTGAAAAGATGTGAAAGGACTTTAAAAGGATATTTTGGGATTTTTGAGAGGGAGGGGGTCAGTTGGAGGTGTGGAGTGTAGAATACATGTAGTGGGATATGGGGGTCATCTTGACTGTTGAAGGTTTCATCTTGCAGTGCACTGTTATGGTGATTAGAAATTGGGGGGGTAACTTTAGGGCAAGATGGTTTTGAGAATCAGTCTTAAGTTGTAAAAAGTCAGCACTTAGGGACCTAATCTCCTTTAAAAACATATTGATGGGAACAACATTTGATCCCAGTTGAACTGTCAAAATTCAAAAAAGATGTATCATTTAATTATTGGCCATGGAAGTTCAATAATTTTTCCTTTCTGACAGAAGATCAACTTAATACAAAAAATTAACCTTTTCTTTTCATTTTAATTTCAAATGTACATACATTTATTTATAAGATTACAGAATAAGTTTATTGATTGAAATGGAAATTTCGAAACTAAATGTCAAATGTTTCACATAGGGAAAAATCTCGAGTGTCAAAAGATCAACTAGGTCGGGGGTTTATAGAAAAAGTGAAAATTATAAAGATCGTAGGTATAAAGGACTCTGCTGACCATGGTATAGAATGAAAGGCTGAAAATATATGTTTACCTATGCATCACAGTCTATGAAACTTGATCGTATTTCAAATAAGTATTCTTAATACGGTTACACCTAACAAATCATCTTTTGTTTGTTTGTAATTTATTCACTTTCACTTAAATGACATGGTAATTTTCTAACTGTCAACCGATCTAACAGCTCCGTGTCATAACAGCTCCACAGACGCTCTTTCATTCATCGTCCGCGATCCTGTCGTCTTTTTCCAACGTGTACGGACAGGTCTTGGAAGCTGACATGTTCGTCCTGCTTGAACATGCTAGGAAAAGTTATATATGTTTTTAATATTTTCTACATTACCCTAACCTTTGAAATTGTGCAACTGTGCGGGATTTCTCATAATGTAAATTTTGAAAAAGTGAATCCAACTGAAAGTAATGTAACTTTAATATCGCTTTCTTTTCAAATAACGGTAAAATAGATTAAAACATATTACGCACTTGTATAACGCGTTTTGCTTGGGTTCAGAATCTGCCAATAATAAATAATCATGTATAAAATTGTGGTTTTAGTATTGTTGTCGAATGTAAATTTTATGTGTAACTAAGTATATTTGAATTCGTAATGTATGGTATAAAAACCTTTTCTCACCACATTATAATGTGAAACATTTGATAGTTAGTATTCAGAAACATATCGAGAAAGCGTAATATTAAATGTTAATTTTAGCCGAGAGTATCATCAATTTTGAATTA
This sequence comes from Arcuatula senhousia, assembly GCA_963971305.1. Lineage (NCBI taxonomy): Eukaryota > Metazoa > Mollusca > Bivalvia > Mytilida > Mytilidae > Arcuatula > Arcuatula senhousia. The sequence goes on from OZ020308.1 coordinate 38,493,717, forward strand.
CATGTTCCCCAAATGATTTGCTCAATCTCTTGTTTTGGTGGGCGAGTTCACAGACGAGGGTTATTAAATTCAAATTTTCCTTTATGTAATGGGTCTTAAAATAGTTACTATTATGGAAATTCATTTCTATAACTTTATACATACTTGGTATCTTTGATTTCATTGTTTGGAAACCTAAATGTACGCAAAACGCAAGATGTTTAATGATTTTCAATGTAGATTTAATGATGGAATAAGATTGTAGTTAAAATTTCATTAATTTTTCTCAAAATGACTGAATCCTCCTTTTTTAATATCGATCCAGGATCAAAGGGATATTAATGATATTCAGAGTACAATTTATTTTGATGTGAAACATCAAAACATTTAAGAGATACATCAAACAAACAAGAAATTGAAAGAAAAATTTTAGGTTAGTTTTTTAAGGATCTTTAAAGATGTTTTGTCTTGAAAATATAAGTTGGAGTACGTTTCATTAAAGACGTTTTGATTTTTTGCTAAAGAAAGTACAACTTTGATAGCTAAAAAACTGCCTTAAATTTAGCTCTCAGTCTGCTGAATTTAAGAGTGCAATGCTTTTCTGTAATAGCAGAGACTGAAGATCGAATGCTCCCCTTGTAACTTACTCTCATGGACTTCATTAGTGATGAGCAACACTGGCTATCAAGAGTTCACATAAATTTGGTTGTGCCATGTCTGATCCTTTTAAAAAAGGTCAATAGGATGAGATAATGCGTATTTCACTAGGAGTCTCACTTTGGGAGTACAATATATTTGAACTTCAAAACCAGAGTACCATGAAAACCTTACCAACACCATTTTAAGTGAACTCACAAGTTACCAGGGGGATAATGAATACATTTTCTACTGAAAATACTTTCCAACACAATGAGCAAGCAAAAAACAAGATACATATCTATGTATACTATAAAAGTGATGATACAAATTGTTAAAACTTTGTTCAGTGTCAAGTCTTAAGAAATAAAAGGTTACACTTTTACAGAGTTCAGGTTTCACCTCAGGGTGTTTTATAAAACGCTTACCATATATACATTTATATATGTTTTTTAATGATCTGGGCTTAAAATCTGATATGACTTATTTGTACCATGTTATAAATAAAGAGGAAATCTCATTTTACAACTTGACTTAATCTGGCCTCTGATTTTATGATCACACTCGCACTGTTATACACAATACGATTAAACTTTTAAAGAAGATCATAGGTTTTGACTTCTTTTAGACAAAAATAGATAAAACTCCTGTGAATAAAAAGAAGATTACAGTCTCTCTGAAAAGGAAAATTGTATTAATTACTTTGAAATTTACATTTCTTTTGGTTGTGATATAAGCCTGATTTAAAAGTTGATAGTTGATGGGAGTAAATACATCATGGTCTAAATAGGTGTTATGATAAGGGATAAAGTACTTCTCCCTGCTTGATCACTCTTGCGGGTGAAAAGATTAAAATGTCTTATTTTTACATTCGACCATCCATGTAGAGTCTATCTTTTTTTCTCTTTCATCGGAAAAGTACTTGCAGTACTAATAAAATTTAAATGTTTTGAGATATATTTTTAAAAATTTATGACAGTACTTTTGTGTTGTAAATATTTTCGATTTTGACAATTTCTTTTCAGAATTTTATGTTTAGGATTTATATTAAATGGGTAGTAAAATATTTAAGCTAATTCAAGTAAAAGTGTTTTATTTTTCCTTTGATGAAAATGTCTGGCCATAAATTAATGAAAATATGATGCATCAAAAAGTTTAATTTATTTATATCATTTTATTCAGCTGCAGTCAAAAAAGCTTGGGAAAACATTAACATTTCGTTTAAAGAAAATGTAATAGGTGAAATTGTGTTTATAAATACAGTTTTGTACTTTGAATGTTATTTTTGACGCAAAATATTTAATTGATCTATTATATTGCTTTTGTTTGAAAAAACTATACATAAACTGCGTAATGCACATTAGTTTTTGCAATTACACATATTGCATTCAATGTCAAAAGACCTGTGAATGCATCAGTGCATGTTAGGGTATCTCAAACTCTAATCTTAATAGCCTAAAGTTGAACGCAGGATTGTACAAAGCCCAAATTTTGCCCCAAGGTAATCTTGATAATGTATGTATGAATATACTATGTAATTTCTCCACATTTGAAAATAAGTTTTGTTCACTTTCGGTAGTGTATTCAGATGGTAAGGAGGGGGATGCACAACTCCCCTTAAATTGAGAAATTATAGATTTTTGCATAAAATAAACATTTTTTCCCAAATTTTCACCATTTGGGTACTTATTTCAACTACTTCAAACATGAAACAATCAGTTTGTCCCCAAATTTTATTAATAAACTTGTGCATTTTATTCTTGGGACCTGGTTGTTCAATGTGGTTTTAACACATCTTTCTCCTTGACCTTGATACTTACAATGTGAAGGTCACAGTGTCAGAAATACTTGTCTCCAAATAAGAAGAAAACATCATTTAAGGTCGATGGGTGTCATGTAATAGGGGATTGTAACATCTTTTTATGTACTGAAAAATGTATGTTCTTGATAACGTTATGTATTTTTCATGTCGTATGAAATTGTAAACCAACGGAAATGGTATCTTGTTTCTTGTTGTAGAAGTATTACATCATGCTTATATATATGTTGTCAGATAAGCCTTTTTCATCTCATTTAGGACTTTCAATCTAAACCTTTGGTCACTTAAATTGTAAAATTAAGTCTTGTGCTATAAGTAAAAAATATTTTACGCTAATTTAATGGTTGTGAATATTAAACAGTAGCACAATTAGCCCCCCCTTTTAAAAATAATATTTTTAGGTTGAATATTTAGGAAATTGTTGAACCCCATGATGACAAGGCCTTAGAACTATCTGGTCTGTCAATAGCCCCCCCCCCCCTTCCTTTTTATAAAAATTTCTGGATCTGCAGTCGTCTTCAATCTTCTATTAGATTATAATTCCAAAAATATCAGAACGTTTTTCATAGATATAATGAACTTCAAATCACAAAAACTTAGTTGAAAGTTGTTTACCAAATTTTGTCTTTTCAATCAATACTATGACTTCTGATGAATAACTCTTAGTTGCAAGAGTCAATGACCAGAGACATTTATCATTTAGTACTTAACCAATTCCAGTTTTTAATCAAATAAGGAACCCGTTTTTCTCGTTCACTGATCAGATCTTGGGAGATTTGACCCTAATGCTATGTCCAAGTTTTAATTAAATAACGAAACTATTTCGCGTTCACCAATAAGATTCTGGAAATCTATGACCCTAATATTATGTCCAAGTTTTAATCAAACAATGAAACTTTTTTTCATGGATAACATTCACTGATGAAATCTTGCTAGTCTGACGACTCTAATATAATGCCTAAGGTTATCCTTAGCTGCTTTCTAGAAAACAAGATCTTAGGATTCTGACAACGATAATTCAACATCCAGGGTCATCAGTCGTTGCATCTTCTAAGAAAAATGAAATTACAGACGTGATCTATTGGATTGAAAATAAACATGTTTAGTATAAGATCTTTTAATCAGCTTAAAGTGTCACAGCATTCTTCCATCTTCGCTCCCGATCCTCTTGGGGACCAAGTCGACAGATAGACATCAATATTTGATAGTATTATAAGATTACCATGATGAAGACTGTTAATAGACAATGAATTTAGATGATGGCGAAGGCCTATAAATAGATGTAAGGTTTCTGCTCTAACCAGGAAGTGAAAAAGAAAATTTTAATATAGGCTGAGAATTGTCCTACTTTTGAAAAACTCCATTAATGTAGGTTTTTCGGGTTCTTTTGTGTTGCTAATTTTAGGTTATGCTGGAGCTTAAAAAAAGTGCATCATTATTATGACAGTTTATTTTGAGTTTATTCTGGTATTTCAAAATTAGCTTCTCTGTTAAAAATGGATATCAGACAAAGTTAAAATTAATTTCATCAGGTGATTGGAGCTTTATTGTAATGATTTGATGTGAAAATTTTACTATTAGAGAACTCTGAAACTGGAAAACCAGATAATCTGGGATATTGGATTATTGAATTAATTGCAATATCATTCATGATAATAATTAATAATTAATATTTCATAAAATCATGATCTTGCTAAACTCTATTTGCAGTTTTGCATGTTTTTGGATCTGTTAGCAACAAAGACCTACATTGGGAAATTCCACTTTCACTTATAAATCCTGACTTTTTCTCACACCACGGTACAATCCGTATATACGTATCGATTTCCGCTAATTCCCATTGACATCGGAAAATCATTTGATTGATAGGTGGTTTGGTCCTAAGGTAGATAATGCTTTATAATCCATTACATTTGTCCAATTCCACCCAGGTGCTCTCGGCTTCCTGATGCGGAATTAGAGGTCGGGTTGGCAGCCATCGGTCATCCGATAATTAAAACGGATTGGTGTAACAGTAATGATGATAAGTCTAAGTAAAGGTAGCTGTTTTTATATTGGAACCTTTCATTATACATATTCTATCAATTTTACTGTCTGGAAACTCCAAAGTCCTTTAATTTGCAATAGGTCAACAGCTCTTATTCAACCCCCCTCTTTCAAATGCAAAATTATATCACTGCATAGCATAAGTGGGTCAATAAGCATCCAGTACTAATATTTTGCTTTTCAATCCCGTCATTGTGTGAAACTGTGAAATGGCTAAAGCTGAGAAATGTATTTGCACCTGTAGTATTGGCCATCTAAGCTTAATTCACCTGATTATTCGATGTAATTATATGATTTAAGCCACAATTGATAGATGGTTCTTTGATGTGGGTGTGATAGGAATTGATGGAAGGTGGTACTATTACATACATGTAAGAGGATGATTGTAGGTTGGTCTATCGATATGTGATGGTAATGGGTTACATGTATGTAAGAGGATTATGATCGGGTTAAGGTGTCATGATCTATCGATAGGTGATGATAATCTGGTACATGTATGTAAGAGGATTAATGATCAGGTTTAGGTGTCATGATCTATTGATAGAGGATGGTAATCTGACTGCATGTAGGTTTGAGTGAATAATGATGAGATTGAGCAAATTGTTGTAGACTTTTATTGTTATGGGGTGGATGCTGAAATTTTTCAAAGGGAGGGTTGACTTATACACGTACCACTAAGAGTCCATGAGGAAAGGGGGTGTTGTAAGCATTGGATGTTGAACTTTTCAAAGTGGAGAGGGTTACATACTTTCTAAAGGTCATGGTGAAAGGGCGTCTAGGTCAGTTTTGGCAAAACAAAATGCAGGAAAGGTTCAAAAAAGGAAAGTCTGGGTTCTAAACCTCTGATTTCCCTTCTCATGAATTATTGCATAAGTTTGCTTATTCTTTAGGCGTTGCCCTCTATTTGTAGAAAAAAAAGCTTTTTCTATTACGAAATTTGTTGTTTGTTGCTTTCTAATATTAAAGCAGGAAAAAAGTTGTTTGCTAGGGCTTTCAACAGCGCTATACTGTTGTACATGGGCATTAAAACCAGTATCCATTGATCATGGAAATACAAGCCCTAGGCTTTCACCGCAACTGGTACCATTTGAGCAAAACATTAGCATCCACCCTGTAATCAATTTTCACTGTATCATTGGGATTGAGCTATGAAACTTAATTTTGCTTTATTGTTTTCCTCCAATTGTCATGTTTATGACATCTGAATAAAATAGAGACTTAAATGACAGCATTAGAAATTTATGGGTTAAGTTAGAAACTGTGGGTTATTGCTTTTCATTGAGGTGTTTTGAGCAGAACATTTACTAATTGAATTTTTAATGAGTGTAAAAGAGATGGAGTCGGGAGGATGCATTATTTATGATTGAGACCCTTATTAGCTAGTTTTAATTTCATTTCATAAGCATTATTTGAAAAGAATTGGAGAAATTGAGTAAAATTTGCAAACAATGTTGTAGTAATAGAAGGGTTTTGTGGACTTTGTAATTGAGATAAGGGGTTGCAGTTCTCGACGAATTCAAAGTTTTTTAGGTGCATAATTTTGTCATTTTGGGAGGCATTTATAAACAACTGTGACTCATCCTACGTTTGAAGTTGACATAGCTTAAGATACATGTAAACAGCATCTTGCTGTCATTTACTAATCTTAAATTTCAATTTTTTTTATTTTAAGAGTTGAGTCTACATACTATTTAAACTAACACTTTGAGGTGATATTTTTGTACAATTTTCAACTTGTCTTTATTAAGGTAGGAATCATGTCAAAGAATTCTCCATTTAATTGATAAAATTAAAGCGACCTTTTCAGTTAAAGGGACAAGTTAATTTTCTTGGTATTTCACATAGTTTTCAATGAAAACAAATTCTCTTTTGAAAGGAATGCACCTTGATGCAAAAGTCTCATTATAACCCACAGCAAGACGAGAATCCTGTCTTATTTAATTTCCCCTCAAATGATAGGGTATAGGATAGAGAAAATGAGCATGTAACGGCCAGTGACAAAAACTGTCAAATCATCATGGGATGAAATAGGAATTAAACTTAACTGGATTTCGGCTGGAGTTTCGTAAATTTTTTAAAGAGATTTGTAATGTCAAGATGGAATCCTAACGAGATCGGAAGCCCTAATCTTTTGGATCCCCTGACGAGAGATTAAAAGGATTTCCCTCTATCTTTTATCCGATCTGAATAAAGCATGTCAGTTTTATAATATTAGTAAAGCAGACTTAGACTTGCGTCAGTTCCCGCTGGGTACACTAACTTAATCCCATTTTCAACGGGTTCTCGTCACGATGTGTTGAAAAGGACATCTCGCTGTAGGTTTTCGCTTTTTATGAAAGGATCAAGGTTATGTTTAATAGATTGGAAGATGTCGTAGGTTTCTGAAATGGAGAATATTTAATTTGCTAAAATCTTAATCTGAGGTTGACAAATTGTCATTCTTTTGTAGAATTAGCATGTCTTAACTGTGAAAGATATTCGGAATTGATACTGGAATATAAAATTGACAGCATCACTAAAGAAACCTTATTTTATATGGCATTTAAGTCAAATAGGTCCCAATGTATTAAGTGTTTTAAGTGCAAATTATTGATAACTTCAGATTTTATTTAGAGTCATGAACTAAAAAAAATCTGAAATTTCTTAAATTTTCTTCAGCAAATAATAAAATAAAATAATAATCAAAACCTGACTTTGCAATTTTATGTATTATAGTTTCATCTTTGTTTTAATTCTTTAAGATTTACATCTAAAAAATCATTGATATTTAGAATTTTGCTTTAGTCAGCATTATTTTACCACTCAGATTCTGAATCAAGTCTTCAGAAAAGTCCCAAAGCTCAGCCCAACAGATTTAATTCATTTGGCCTAAAGAAAAGTCTTTATTTTTCTAAAAGTACAATCAGAATTCTCTTTCCATGCTTACAATTCATGGAAATAAATTGTGACAGGTTTTCACAGCAAACTTGTCGTAATCTTCTGTGATAGGCAACGGCCGACTTGCCTTGTGTTCATCGGTAATTGTATTTCTCCGAGGACAAATCTTTAATCATAGAATCCATGAATTATGAATCGTTTAATAATGAGGGGAAGAATATTATTTGTACAGGTAGTAGGAAAAAGGAAGTCTCGATAAAAAAGCGTTTTATGTATGACAAAAGATCATTTGAAAGGGGGAACAGTTAATCGGCCTGGTCATTTCCTCAATTGAAAAGTTTTTTTATTTTTAATTGAATCATTATTGTTGGCATATATATTGTGGAAGGTTATTGATGTGCTTCAGTGTAAACCGGTTTTAAGACGCTTAATTTCAGACACTGTTTAAGAAACCCAAGCAAGAATTGTTAATAATGTTCCAATGGTAAACTCAGAGGGGTCTGAGGGAGTAAATCCCAGAATCCTCAACTTTAATTTTCATGCAGGCTTTTTTTTTGGGGGGGGGGGGGCAAAAACAGGATAAAATTTGCTGAACTTCCCCCTTTTTTCCTGACTCTGGATGAAACCTTCCTTTCCAAAAATTTCCCTCTGATTTTGATTGAAATAAAAATGGTATTCAGATAACAATCTATGATGATTTAATTGATATGCAAAAACCTTTATATTCATGGTTGGGGCATATGTGACCCTAAAATATCTTATGGATTTCCAACATTGTTATTTGACTTAAAATAAACATCAGTTAACCTTCTTTAATGATCATTATTGAAAAAGATCTCTTTTTTTTATGAAAATTGATTTTTTTTGTCAATGGGGACCGATATAGTGACATCACCAAGATGTTTAAAGTGGTATCATATGATATTACAGTGCAACAGCTTGATATGGTGTGCTTGATATACTACAAAAAGACAAGGTTTATCATTTTGTCTTGATTTATACGTTATCAATAATGCTCGACATGTTTTCTGGGAAATCTGAAATACGATTTGACAAAACCGCAAATGTTTACACCATTTTAATATATTTGTGTATTGACGATAACAAGCGTAAGCCTTGGAATAACATGTGTCCCGCAACATGTTGTGTATTCAAATCGCTTTTCGAAGGAGAAGTTATTGGAATATAATGGAGACAAAACTTGCATGGTGCGACAGATTTATACAAGATTTACGTCGTAAATTGACCTTAAGCTGTTGTTTCCGAGATTGTAATCTACTGTCTATTAAAGGCCTTTTGAAATCATAAAAAGGAGTGAAAAGCATCCTCGGTAGTTTTTGAACGATTTTTTAGAACAGATTGCTTGTTTAAACATATGTAATTATTTGAAGACGTAAAATATGACCTTCCCTGTAAACTACTTGCGTGTCCCGAAAATCTGTTGGCTTAGATTTTCAATACAGATTTTGAAATTGCTGTCAAATTGTATCATGTAAACTTATTTAACATCACTTTATATCAGTTCTCCATATTGACTGTCTTGTAACTGACTTATCTCTGCATTATTGGCTGAGTTCTCATGCAGTTTTAACCAAAAATGGCTGTTTTAGAATCAATTAACCTCTTTAAAATAAATTGTGATTCATAAACTAATGCTTAAAAAAGAATGGAGACATGTTTAGTTGGAAAAAAAATGTAACCCAAACAGTTTGCATGGGATAATTCCCAATTGTTTCCCTTTTCAGTAAAGCTAGTATGGTATGAATTCCAATTAAAAACCAGAATGTCATGTCAAAGTCAATTGACCATAAATGTCCAGCCACAAAATCTTATATATCATTTACAGAGGAAACTGCATTCTTTGAAGCTTTGGTTTATTTTCCTTGTGGAATAAGTCCAGAGTTTGTTTGGATTATCATATTGAAGAACATGGTCTAACATTTTAACTAAATAGCTTCGTGACATGTCATTTCTCACATTACATTTGCTTGTTATAGCTAGTTATGGTCAATTAGATATCTGTTGTGTCTAGGCTTTCCTGCTAAAGTTCAAAAGGTCAGTAATTGTGCAGTGTACCCTGTATAATTGGTTCAGCTTAGTGGTTGTTGAGACTAAATTAGATTGTCACATTGACTCAACAAGTTCTGGTATTCAGACAATATAGTGGTACTCAGAAATGAATCTTCTTTCTCTTATGATAAGAAATTTGGCTTGTAAGGTTTGAGATTGTCTCTGAGTTTGACCAAATAGGTTTTAGTTTTAATTCCAAATTGTTAAAAAGTCCTTTCTCTTATGATAGGAAATTTGGCTTATGTTAGATTGTCTCTGAATCTGACCAAGATCATGTTTAAACCTGCTTCCCAATTATTAAAAAGGTGGGCTGCTGTTGCAGTTGGGTTACATTTGCATGTGTAAAGTTGTCTTATGAAAAGCAATTGGCCATCAGAAAGTCAGGGTACATTTGTGATTTTCAAATAATATTTAAAATTTGTAGGTTAAAAAGCAGTTTTAAATACTCATATGTAAACCTGACATCCCCTTTTGGTTGTATGGGACAGTAACAAACAACCCATAAAAGGTGGGTTGTTTAACTTTTACATTATTTATGCTAAACATCAAATATTTTTGCTTCTTTGGTATTTTTCCTAACAGCACTCTGCTGTCACATGGTTATTATGTTTCTGATAAAGCAGTAAGTTAATACCAAGGCTGTCCATTCTTATTGTCAGAATAACCAATAACATATAAGTTCCACGTTCAAAGCAATTTAGGTCTCAGCGTGTCACAAAAAATATCATCTACCAAACAAGATGTGATATTGGTTTCCAGAGTTGAAGGTTGAGGGTCATTACTGTCTTCAGTCTACAATGAAACCTTGGCTAAAAGAGCCCTAATTAAAAGGCCATTTGATGAATTAAAGTCCAGATGTTTTTCCATGCCTAAACAGTGGCAGAATTTCAGGAGGTATGGGGCCAGGCATTTTGGTATTTTTATTATGGAAATAAGGCATTAATGGGCTAATGTGCCCCTCTTTAGTCATTGGTTACACTCCCCCCTCCCCAATTCAAGCAAAATGTTTAAAGCTGAAACTGCTATATAGTTCATAATGGTCAGAATTGTTAAAATACAATTTAATTTTATCCATAGTGTGACTGTCAAGTCAAAATGCTCTCGGATGATCTGATCAAATTGTAGTTGTCTCACATTTCTAATGATACTAATTGGTTTTCTTGGTTCCTTGTTTAATCTTGATTAGCAGTCCAAAATTCTAGATTTCACTGTACTGAAGTAAACCTTGAATTGATTTTTTACTGGCAGTTTTTGATTGGTAATTTTTCTGGTGGTGCATAAATAGATAAGGAAGATTTAACAGCTATCTTTATTAGGCTCGATGAAAAACGACCATGTTTTTCTTCATTGTCTGATCATATATTGTATATATATTGGATCTGTGGTAGTACCAGCTATTGATTACAGTTTTGTGTATGCCGAGATTTAACAGAACTGTGGCCCGATCAATGGACACTTCATTTATGGCGTATAGTCGTCTTCTTGCCAGACCGCCATTCAGGACGAAAGGAAATCATTAATAAGTTTATGATAAATTGGTTGAAGTTGTTATCAAACCTTAGTAATGGGGGAGAAGAAAAAAAAACGATACTGGGATTGACATGTGAAAAGTTTTGTATTGGAATTCCATGACAGATTTTTGATTAATGGATTCAATTTGTGTTATTTATACCTACGAAAATCTTCAACTCTTATATCCCTTAATGATTGATTAAGGTTTATACTAATTCCGACAAAATAAACGGACTGATTTCATGTTAGAAATAATTATTCTGATTTCTGTATAAGTTCGATAAGATTCTGTAGGTTTATCATCATTTAGCGAAGCTACATGTAAAAGGACAAGATATGATAAGTGCTAAATTTGGCCCCCTAACTTACCATTTTTTTTTTTAAATAATTGAACTGAAGTTAAACTACTCTAGATCAGTTCTTAGGTGATCAAGGTATAGTAAAATATCATTAATTTTAACTAAATCTTGTTTATAACGTCACAGTCAGACGTCATCAAATTATGTGAAAATGGCATTTATGTGAAAAAGTGTTAAGATCATGCAAATTTTGAGTAGTTTTTATACGACCGCAAAATTTTTGCGATCGTATTATGTTATGGCGACGTTGTCGTCGTCGTTGTCGTCGTCGTTGTCGTTGTCGTCGTCTGTAGACACTTTGGTTTCCGTGCGATAACTTGATTTGTGGTTGACCAATTGTTATAAAATTTTGATATAATGTTTATAACCACTAAAGGAAGGTTGGTATTGCATTTGGGGTTTCTGGCCCCTATCGTTTAAGAAAAAAGGGCCAAAAGGGGCAAAAATGGGTATATTGACAAAACTTCTGTAGAATGTTTAATTTTCATCCGATTTTGATCATTCTTTTTTTATTGTATTCCTCAATAAATTCTGTCAACAAAATGTATCAACGGCTTTGATGTATCTTGTACCGTTACATTGCTACTGGGGGTCAAAAAGAGGCCACACCCAAAAAATTGACTTTTTTATTTGTTGTCCGATTTTCAAAATCTTTTTTTTATTGGAATCCTTGTGAAAATCCCTGCCTGCGTTTTTCAATCAGATTTGCAATATCTCTTACCGTTTTTGAGAATTTAGGGGTCAAAGGGGCCAAAAACGCCGTTTTTAAAGGTTTGTCATTTAAACCAAAAATTAAGTTGTAGTGGGCGTGCCAATTGTTATGAAGTTATAATATGATAATTATATCCACTAAAGGAATGTTGGTTTTGTATTTGGGGTCTGTGGCCCCTTCTGTTTTAGAAAAAGGGCAAAAACGGGTGCATTGATAAACCTGTTGTAGAATGTTTATCATTCATTCGATTTTGAAAATTCTTTTTTTATTGAATTCATCATTAAATTCTATCTTCTTAATGTGTCAATGATTTTGATATGTATTTCACCATTACATTGCTACAGGGAGGCTAAAGACAGGCCATGCCCATAAAATCAACTTTTTTATTTGTGGTCCGATTTTCAAAATCTTTTTTTCATTGGAATCCTTGTGAAAATCCCTGGCTGCGTTTTTCAATCAGATTTGCAATATCTCTTACCATTTTTGAGAAATTAGGGGTCAAAGGGGCCAAAAAACGCCATTTTAAAAAGTTTGTCTAGAAAAATAGTTTTATACCAAAAATTAAGTTGTAGTGGACCTGCCAATTGTGATGAAGTTTTGATATGATGATTATATCCACTAAAGAAATGTTGGTTTTGTATTTGGGGTTCGTGGTTTAGAGAAATTAGGGGTCAAAGGGGCCAAAAACACCAATTTTAAAAGTTTGTCAAGGCAAATAGTTTTATACTTAAAATTAAGTTGTAGTTATTACATGTATATAAATAAGGCTTTTTGTATTAGATGTTGATGTAAATATATATGTGTCAAAAATGCATTTTTAAGTCCACCACAGGATGCATGTGTCAAAAAGCTTTGTAAGTCCACCATGGGCTTCATGTGACCAAAGCAATGGACTATCCATATTAGGCCTCCAACGTACAGGGTTAAACTTGTTGCGGTCGTATCATGCTGCGCTCGGCGTAGCTTTTTATTGGCAAATTTAACTATGAGCCACACGGAGTACCACAAAGATTTTTTTTGTGGTTTGTTTCTATATTAAAAATGATCACTTTCACAAATTAATGTAGTGGTACTCTGTGTGGCTCATAGTTAAATTTGCCAAAAACCACTAAGAATTTGCAGGTTTTTAACAGTTTTTCAACAAATTACAATTTTTAAGCCACTTTAGGTTAGTATATTAACATCACAATGGACAACTTTTAACAAAATAATGCTGACATAGTAAAGTTTAACTACTTTAAAGTATATATCACATACTTTTAGCTCAATTTAATAATTTCAGAATTTTAGGGCAAAATTGGGCCCTTATTATACCTTGTCCTTTTATACATTGTATTAAATGTAAAAGAAACAGGGTAAACTATGCAAATAAATTCACTGAAAACAAAACTTGTTCAGAAAAGGGCACATTGTAAAAGAACAAATACTGCATGGTATTGATATAAAAAAAAAACATTTACAATTGTAAGGTGCAATTAATTTCAGCAGAAAAAAATGCATTTTCGTTTGACAGTTTTCCATGAAAGGTCACATTGGTCGCAATCTCAATTAAATATACCTTGAATTCTCGTGGAAACTTGATTCAAGTGTCAAAGCCTCAATGTTCATCTTAAGAATTTAAAGATGGGGATCTTTTCGATAAATTTAAAAGATAGCAGAACTGAAAAAATAAAAGACTAATGGCATAATTTACTTGGATAATAAGACTGAATTAAATATTCCTAAATAGCTTCTAATTTATCACTGGGTTGACAAAAAACGAGTCATTTAGTTAAAAGGTCAGGTTGATAGAAAAGCAATGTTTATCAATGTAGAAAAATTGAAAAGAATCAATTTAAGATTCAAATCACTATCTGTTAACGATTCAATAGATGCACCAAAGTTAACCTGCAAAGGGTAACGTCATAACGGTGCAAATGTCACATTCAATCAACGAACTTTTGCAGCGAAAACTGAGTCCCGATTGTAGGTCTTTTTAAAAATGAGGATTTACTTCGTGATAATCCGTGCTTAGAATTCGCTTCTAAAAATATTTGTTAATTAACACCTTTAAAACGTGCAAACGTCTTATTTTGATCTTCTATGTTTGTTCAGTGAGAAAGGGTATAGAAAAAAATTGTACAAAAATAAACTTGTTTGAGAAGGAAAAATAGACTAAAGAACACAAGTTTTGTATTTTTTTGTGTAAATTCTCCATCTCAAGTAAGTTTTTGTATTTGACTTAATTGGATTATAGATCATCTCAATTTCTATCTTATGAATGCAAGTTTTAAAGTACCAACTTAATAGGTGAACCTGAAAACTTAGGGATGGTTTGAAAAAAAAAACCAATATTTAGTACTAAATACCAAAGCACTATAACCATTAACAGTTATGTTTTGCAAATAAAGTCATATTAAATATTTGAAGCTTAAAAAAGCATCCTCAAACCCAATGTTTTGTACAGAATTCCAGAGTGCTGTAATCCCTTTCAAATTACTAGCTTTCAAGAATAACTAGTTGTCAACTTTGCAGCTTTTAACCAATTCATTATATTGCACTGGAAATTGCAGCAATTATGTGACATTGCAAAAGGCAGTAATTATGACACAATCACTGCCTGTCAACACATTGGGCGAGGGATAAGTGATGCTATTACACCCTATTTAACACTTTCTAGGTCTAAACTCTTTTGTTTTAAGTGATATATTCACATAGTAATCAGAAAGCAATCTTTACACTTTGCTCTGAGGGTCATTAACCAACTTAGCTTTTGTTTTCTTTGACAATTTATCAGATTCTGATATTCTGAGATTGCGTTCAGTTATTTTGTGTTTCCATGTTTAACATGTTGTCTGTTTTGTCCTTTACTGTTTTTACCTGCGTCGCCGAAGGCGAAAGCAGGTCTAGTAGTCGGGTCACTCCGTCCGTCCGTCCGTCTGTCCGTCCGTCTGTCCGTCCGTCCCGCTATGGAGTGCCTGTCTTGTGTAATCTGAATCTCAAAAACCAAACACTAGATCTTTCTGAAATTTTACACAGTGATTACAGATATATTGAAGATGTGCACCTCCCCTTTTGGGGTCATTTTATAATTTCGTTTAGAAATTAGGGGCCCAAAAGGGGCCAAAAAAGCGACTTTTTAATTTTTTTCCACAATAACTTTTGTTCTGGTTGACCAAATGCTGTGAAACTTTACAGTAATGTTACTTACCATAAAAGGAAGGGTTGGGCTGATTTTGGGTGTCCCCTCTTTTTTCGTTTTGAAATTAGGGGCTCAAAAGGGGCCACAAAAGCGACTTTTTAATTTTTTTCCACAATAACTTTTGTTCTGGTTGACCAAATGCTAAGAAATTTTACACTAATGATACTTACCGTATAAGGAAGGGTTGGGCTGATTTTGTGTGTCCCTTTTTTTTTCGTTAAGAAATTAGAGGCCCAAAGGGGACAAAAAAAACGACTTTCAAAATTTTTTCCACAATAACTTTTGTTTTGGTTTACCAAATGCTATGAAACTTTACAGTAATGTAACTTACCATAAAAGGAAGGGTTGGGCTGATTTTTGCTGGCCCCTCTTTTTTCATTCAGAAACTAAGGGCCCAAAAGGGGCCAAAAAAGCAACTTTTTTATTTGTTTCCACAATAACTTGTTTTGGTTGACCAAATGCTATGAAACTTTACAGTAGTGTTACTCACCATAAATTAAAGGGTTGGATGATTTTGGGGTCCCCTCTTTTTTTGTTTAGGAACAAGGGGCTCAAAAGGGGAAAAAATGTGACATTTTTTATTTATGGTCCGAATTAGAAAAAATTTTTTACAAGTTAATTTTGGTCATATATTGGATACAAAATGGAGGATACAATTATTTCTTGACCAACCTTTTCTGTTTAGCAATAAGGGGACCAAAAGGGGAAAAAAATAGAAACTATTTTTTTTGTCTATTTTTACAATATTGGGTGGCATGTGACAAATATGCTAAAAATGTAAGTCCACCATAGGATGCAACTGTCAAAATATTTTGACTGTCCATATTGGGCCTAGAACGTACAGGGTTCAACGTTTTGCCGTGCGACGCAGGGCCAGACATCGATTGGTCTTGTTGTCTCTGTCCTTTTGGACTTTTGACATTCGGATACCCCATTGGTACCTCTGCTTCTTTGTACATGTATGTTACTATATGCCCCATGTTACGAAGTAGGACATATTGTGCTTGGGTTTATCCCTTTGGCCATCCCTAAATCAGGTTTACCTTCAAGTTAAAGTAACTGTTTCATTTATTTTGGGCATTTTCTTGTGTATGTTTAAAAAAATGTTTTTTTAAGTTGGTTTAAGTAATTCAAATGTAATAATCTTTGAAATTAACCATTTAAATGAATTTCATAACTCAAAACTTTTAATCACTGGAAATGACAGCTGGAACTTCTACAGTATTTTCCAACGAAAATCTTAGTTTAATTTCGGTATGTAAAAACCTTTACTGTTTTATGAAGTGACGATACGAGGACTGAAGAGTTCAAGTATAAAATTGACAAGGTTTTGACATCGTCTGTGATTAAAACATTGATTAAATTTGTATGACAAACTATATAAAAATCCTATCTGATATAATATTTGATGGGATCTGCGAGACTTCCGATGTAGTCAGGCATCGATAGCCTCTATGTTCATAAACTGCCTATCATTCATAATTATACCTCAGTCTCTGCCTAAAGACCCTTATTGTTCCCCGATTCTGTCATTCATAATGTTATGGGTCTGTGTTTAAAACAAGTATTGTTCCCGATTACGTTATAATATTTATATGCATATTAACGCTGAAAGGCGGGAAGATTTACCAATTGACTTCTTTTTGATGGGGCATTGCTTTTGTTTGTCGACAATTTATCCAGTCGAGGATAATCGGATTTAAACTTTGATTCTTTTGTGGGTGGCGGAACTTGACGCTTTTGTTGCGTTCCTCGGCTTCACGATCTTGGACCGATAGTCACGGTTTAACAGTTGACTATTATTCGCTGCTGACAAGTCTATTGAGGGCGCCTTTGTTCCCTCAATGATTGACGGAAAAGCAACTAAATACCGCATTGTACTGCTTTAATAATACACCCTTGAATTTGCATATGTACAGATAAAGTTTTTGTTTTGGTCTCTGGCTTAATTTACCATTGCTTTTATAGTCTGTTTCATAAAATATTTGTCAAGTGCACTCGTTTCTACAGGGGTATTGTTTTTCGGGTGTGACCTTGGGTGTCGAATTGAGTCATGTGGTTCCAGTTTACAAAACTCATGTAGAAGCTTGATTTCTGAAAACAACGGAATATGTGTGTATTTTTTTCTAAAGAAAACTTACGATTTTTTTAAACCATTATAATAATTTATTGTTCCTTGGGCATGAAATATACATGTACCTTGTCAAAATAATATGTATATTCAAATAACATGAATATATGAATTATTATTTCTTTAGATAAGGGGAAATTTTTGACATAATTGCATGTAAGCGAGGTTGTCAATTGATATTACATTTTAAAGGCGAATAATTAATGTGGTATAAAATGTATGTCTTTTCCTGTATTATGACTAACAGCTTTTGATATACCCTTGTCAATTTGATATTCTATTTATTATGAAGATGTCTTGTACTTGATTAAAAAAAGTTAGGTTTTACTTCATTTTACATTACATCAATTTGAAAAGTCTGCAGGGGGTCAAGAAAGTGGCCTAGAAAGGGGACAACCCAGGAAATGGGGGCCAGATGATATTTAAAGCTGAGTTAAATCATCAAGAGCACTACGGCACTTTCAAAATATTTGAATCAATATCATTTTTATACTCTGTGATTCCGTAAAACAAAGGACTATCATTAAGAGCAGGGCTTATAATGTAACAGCACTTTCAAAATATTTGAAGCAATAGAATTTTTGTACTCTGTAAGTCTTTCAGTTACACAAACTTATTGTTGAAGTTGGTCTGGAATATCATGCCTAGCCTGATAATGCTTAAACATCAATATTTCCTGTGCTTTATGATCCATACTTCCTGTTTTGGAAGATCAAATAAAGCCTAAAGACAATTTCATATTTGTCATTTTTATCCACTTTGATAGATTTCTATAAAAATTGGAAGATAATTGTCGCCTTTCAAAAGCAATCGTCATATTTTTTCATGATAATACTAGAATACTTGTCTCTATATATCAAAAGCAAACTAGATGCTAACTGAATTACAAAGATGCTTGATCAAGTAATAGTTACCAATACGTTGTACGAAAATCAAATCAATCAACAGGACGCGGGCAAATAAAATTCGCATCGATTCCTTGCATCATCACATAAAACTTTCTAAAGATCTAGATTCTAATGAATCTGTCAATTAAATAAACTTCATTGGTTTTTACTCGGGAGATAAAAATATATTCAAGTTGACTCCATGTTTATGGTGTCGGTATAAATGCTATTAATAGGTATAACTATCGTATCGATTCTTTGAATTGTCAGGCATTCTTTCATGATATGATATATAATGAAATAATACAAATTCTTTGAATGAGAGAAGAAAATTAGAGTTGATAATAATGTCAATGATATAGGAAAAAATAAGTAAATACTTTAGATGCATAAAGTTCAGGATTGAGACCAATTTGTTTGAAAGCGTCTATAATGTGTTGACATCGAATTGATCAAATATTGTCTGTTTAAGATTAAGGCTAAGTAAATTCTTCGATTTGTAATAATATATTTGAGTCATTGGAATATATAGAATCTTTCCGACCTTTCGTTCTTATAACGAAAATACCAATGGCATCTTGACATAGCATTTCTCTTGATTACATAATTCAATTTATAAGTGTATTGAAATAGATTGAGTCGAAGGTCTGTCAAAAAATAAGAGATTGGCACCACTCACATTCAATTTCTTCCAATGTTTGGACAACATTGAAGAGAAATAATTAATCTTCATTGCAATCGTAAATATTTTTGAAAAGTTAATATTCATTTGCAAATTGTGCAACAAGAGGTTTTCAATTTAGTCGTGTTTTTGCTCTCGTCCCTGTCAGGGGCAGATAATGCACTTTAGTGAATTCATGTCGATTTTCTAATGTAAATATGTACATATGGTCGAGTTACAATAACTAATTTTCCATTAATTGCATTTACGTTTAGAGTACATGATGAGTTCAAGTTTGTATGTACTTGCTCAAAGTAAAACTACAACAGGAATTTTAAGGCAAACATTTGAATTTGGGTCTTAGTGGGTGTTTTGTCTATTTTAAGACTTAAGAAAAGCTTTAGTCAAAGGTTGCAAATGTAAAAGTACGATAGACCAAAATAAAATGGGGATAGTAGCTTTAAAGCTTGAAAAGAGAACAAAATATATTTATGCATGTTTACAAATACAAATTGAGTTGTACTTAATTATGGCGGAAACTTCTAAATTTGAATAGCACAAAAAAATTATTTGAATGTCCATAATACATACCAATACAAAACCATTTGTTGCTAATAAAAACACACATAACACATCTTTAAATTTTAGTTACTATGCTATTTTGCATTTATCATTATTTGATATATATATATATATACATGTAATAATTTTCTTTATTTATTTTCAGATTGAAGATGCAATGCTTATGTTTGACAAACAGACAATGAGACACCGAGGTAAGAACGACCCACTGAGCTAAATTAAAAAATGCTGGGTATTGAGGTCGCCTCTGAAATCCGATTCTTTACATACCCAGAATTTTTTAAGCGGATAAACTGTTCAGCAGTAATTTTTCATTTCAAAGAAATAGACAAAAAGTTTTTGAAAAAAATGAGTGCAGTTCATCCTGCATTTAGTACAAGATTTGAATCTAGAAAAATTAAGTTTAGATTTTAACATTGTAAAGTGTCAAAAAATTTAATTTAGATTTCAAAACAACACTTTATTCAAAAAGAACCAAAAAGTCTTGATTTTGAGATAACCTACATATTTTGTTATTTTGAAATTTTGTTTTTGAATCATATCTTGATTTAGTGAAATTTTGTGCATACAATGCTTCAATGATTTTGGTTCATTAAAGAATTTGGAAATTGGTACCAAAGTGTACTAATATAATAATAGAAAAGGTCTGCTGTATAATATTCCCCATATAATACGAAAAAAAATGAAATATTCAAGAAAAAGGGGGGATGACAGAAGAGAAAATGAAATTTGTATGTAAAATGTTTCAAATAATATGTATTCAACATATATTGCAGATATATTCTAGAATAATTCTGTAATATTTTGTTGGCTTTTTTTCACCTTTCAAAAACCTATAATTGAGATTTTTATCGGCAACATTGCCATTTATTTTTCATTATATGCATGCAACTGTGGAAAAAAGGCGAAGAACTATGAAACATATCTTGATTTTTCCTTTCTGAAAGTTTCTTTTGTCTAATGGAAAAAAGAGGCTTTGTTATTTTAAGATATCTGATTGAAAACGTGAAAATTTGACAGCCGTTGATTAGAAAATGAAAGTTTTGTTTTGATTGAAAAGATAATATTAGAAGCAAAAAACAAATATGAAAAAAACAGGGCTTAATTGACGAAAGTAAGATTGCTCATGATATATTGGTATTTTTTTATGAAAAATTAAGAAATTCTTATTTTGATAGTTAAGTAATCTCTGAAGGAAATTAATAATAAGTTGAACAGGGTGTCAAAAAATTCCATTAAATTTTACTCATCTTTATTTTTTCTTGCAAATATAGACTGTCAGCGTATTCTATTAAATATCCAAACAAATATTGAAAAAATATATAAAACTTAGATTGAACTATATACACTGAATACATTTTGAGGTTTCTGACTTGAATCGCTTCAAAGCATTTTCATCTGTTACAATATTTCATCAAGAAAAAAAATCTTTGCCTTTGAACTTTATATACTACACACAATGAGGTTTTTTACTTTCATACTGCAATCATTGCATTAATATAAAAAAAAGATCTTTGCTATAGTCATTAATGTTTGCTTTAGATAAGTCAGGGATTTGTTTGGCTCCAACATTTCACAACACTCAACGTCATTAATCGCCTGATGTTGAAATAAGTACGCATAATGACGGAAAAAAATTGCAAGGAAAACAAACGAATTTTCCAATTATATCAAATACACTTCTTTTGATGATAAGGTTCAATAAGCTGGCGTGAAATCAAAATTCGTCTTGATCGTGCACGCCTTGCGTTTTTTCTCTCTCTCCAGTGATATGGACCTGAGACAAACCTCTTGATGAACGTAACGTCTTTAAAAAAAGCAGCTGTCTTCCATTGCACAGGGGGAAAACATAAACCTTTTTCCGTCTGTTCTATAGTTTTATAATCTTTTAAACACCCAATCTCATTTTCACTGCCAGAATGCATAAGCAAATTGCTATTAGTCGCGCTATAATGAAAATAAACATTGCATCCTCAGGGTTGGTTACCCACAGTTTTGGGGAAGCCTTTGTATTAACGTGCCTCTCTGCACTTGTTTGCTGATAGGGGTGTACTTGTTAATTATTGGGTTGAAAGTTTTTGAATATCTGATCGGCAAAACATCATTTTCCGCTTCAGAAACATCTGCAGATTTCTGAGAGTTAGAATTGCACTGTTGCCATTGGCAGCAATTAACCGCTAATTAGATTGAAAAACTAGGAAGCTAAAATTTTACTTAAGAGTTTGGAAAATACCACAAATAATTGCAAGCGTTGGCAGTATTTGTTCTTGATGAAAAGATCTGTTTAAAATTCTTGAAGAACTTGGCTGGTACAATTTATACCATGTATATCGGTATATCCTGCACAATTTCAAAGTTGGACTTCTCTACACACAAGGTGAAAGAATTATAGACACTTACTTAGATTGCATGGAGAGAAAAAATCTAGCTAGATGCACACTTATAGTTCTATATCCATAGTCTATTGTCTTTAGTTCTAAATGCTTGGCTTTTGTCTCAGTGCTTTAGAATAGGGTGACATTAGTGGGTTTGGCCAAGTTTAGGCTCTTTAGTGACATATATTCCATAGCAGGTTCGGTAAAGTTTAGGCTCTCTAGTTGCACATCTTTGGTCTTAGGGTCTGCTTGGCTGAGAGGTCTTGTAAAATAGATTTTTTTGTGAGATGGCCTTGCAAACTTTGACTTAAGTTTCTTTTAAGGTTATAGTCTCGTCTCACAAAGAAATTTTAGTATTAGTGTTGCAAAAATTCTCTGTATCTCTTGTAGAATTAGATCTGTATCAGTCATATGGTTTAACGTAGTTTTAGGCTAGTTTTACATGTATGTAAAGGTCTTTCTTTCTAGGCTTTCTCGAACTACTTCAGGACAAGTATGTGCAAAGGAGGAAAACAAAGATGAAATGCATATGTTCTTTGTTTGACTATTCAATAAAAAGGGATTTTTACAATGGCATGATTGGAAACCTTCAGCTCTTTGTTTTGTGGAAGTTTTAATGTTCCTTGTGCTAAATGGATAATGGATTTATGTGTTGACGCTGGAAGAAAATGTCTTTAGTACAAATGATGTTTTCAAGTGTTAATTGCTACCACTTACAATGCAGTATATTGACAGGCCGAGTTCAGATATGAGTTTCAATATAAAGTGACATTGAGAAAAATTGTTGGAATGGATTTATTTCGTTCCTCTTCAAACAGTCTTTTCATTGTGTTTATTACCATTACGGCAAGGAAATGGAATTGCACTCGGTTCTCATATCGATTTTGAAAAATGAAAGTGTTTTATTCGTTAACCCTTAAGGCATGGTATACAGATACATATGGATTGTTTCTTAGATTCTGCTTCATTCAAGACAAAAGAAAGAACCGGTAGTTTTTACTGAGGAGACGATTTATCTAATGATTATACAATCAATGACATCATTTATTACAACCAAATGGAATTGTAACCTTGAAATGGAAAATTTTGAAATTTTAATAAGAATTCCATTAATTTTCAAATTATTTTGTGACTGGTAACCTGTTTGGATGGAGGTTGGTACAGAACCAGTAGATAGAAAATAAATCTATATTTAGAAACTAGAGTAGTCCTTGTTTTCCTTTAGTTTAGAATCCATTGTCTGTCTGTCTGTCTGTTGTTCACAATCTTACTTGTTGAGGCACTGGTTTCATTTTAGAATTTTCTACCAGTTCCATCACAACAATAATACATGCTTTGTTAGGATCAGTTTCCAATATATGCTAAAATCATAAAAAGATTGGGCAGGTTCAGTTTGGGTTTAATGGGGTAGGAAGGCTGCTATTCATACTATGGTCTCAGTCTGGTCCATGGCCAGTGTTCAGTTGCCCTTAGCTCCCATTCCCTTGATCCCTATTTCCTGTCCCCGCATTTTGATTTGCTGTGTCTGTGGTAATGATATCAGTCTTAGAACACCAAGGGAATGAAAGGATTGACCTAAGTCTGGGTTTCTTCCTCTTTTATCTTTTCCTTTTTATCTTCCCCTTCTAATGAACCAAGAAAGCACCTGCTGAGAAGCATTTTCTTATCTCCCAAGACAGGAGAGAGCTATGATTTCTCACCTCACCTGTCCAAACCAATTAATGGGCACCAGTTACATGCTGAGAGAACAGTGACCCAGTCAATGCATGTGGTTCACCTTAGGATTGGAGTAATTTATGATTAACATAAGTATCAACACCAGCAAAAAAAAATCAGTGCCATTAATCTTGAATTAAGCTTTTATCAATTAATTCTGCAGTCTTTTGGTCGTTTCCTGAGAGATCTTGATTGTTGGAGGGTGCAAAGTCTTGAGAAAATATTTTACTTTGAAATGGGTTTTCTGTCTGGTTTCACAGTTGGGGGATAAAAGTTTAATGGTGTAACAGTTTATTTTCATTTTGATCCCTGTTATTTTAAAGCATTGTTAAACGATTTATGTTTTGTCGATTTATGTTTTGTCGGTGTAGGATGAATAGACTGTGAGAGTGCAGATTTTACACATGCGGAGGATCTTCTTGTCTTAAGTTTAACATGCATTCAAAGATAATATTGGTTTTAAACCTTTATTTATCTCTTTTATCAAGATCCATGTGCTGAAGAAGAAAGAAAACTTGCAGTTGAAATAAGTTGATGATTCAAAGCAAAGTTTAATGGTTTTTGAGAATAAAATTCACTTCATTATTTCTCTACAGAAAATTTCGTTATGGTCTTTAACACCCACATCTGTTATGAATGTCAATATTCTTAAATCTTTTCCCCCCCCTCTCTCTCTCTATTTCTATTTACTCCTACACTCAACGCCTTTTAATTTTATCCTGATTATTTAAGCTACTCTGAGTTTTAGAAATAATTGACATGTGAGGAATAAGATACAAATGGATTGGGGATGAAATTTTACTTTTATCCACCCTTAAGCTTCTAATGTTGGATATAACAGGAAAGGTTGTTTTTTTTTATCAGTTAAGAATGATGGATCCTTTTTACATGTGTTCAAGATAAAATCAAATCATGGCTTAATATGAAGATATAATCCAAATATATATGCAGTCTCTCTATCTCAAGTTATATTTATTTTAGTGCATAACCAATTGATTTGAATTGATTTGGGATCTACCAGACAAAAATTCAAATGAACTTCTAATTAGTGAAAATAATTAAAATTATTAGCATAATAGGGCAAAACTTTGAAGATTCTTCATAATTATTATAATTTTACCTTGAAATATCCACATAAAATAAAAAGTATTAATCGTAGCAACTTAACCACCTTATTATTTGAAAATATTTTTTTTGTGTACATGCAAGCTTAAACTCCAAGAACTATATTATCTAATATTTCATTTGTTTGAAAATAAATAGAAACACAGAAAGAATGTGGAATTACCATCTTTGTTGATCAAGATTCTTCAGAAGTTCAAAGAAAAGTTTATCAACCACTATAAGCCCAGAGAAAACTATTTTAATTGAGTTTGAAGGTTCAATAATTAGTTGGTCACTCAGTTACTTGATAAAAGCACAAAACAGTCAGATAAGAGCCAAATCTCTCTCCACAAGGTAACCCCTTGATAAACTTTTTGATCTTGTGTGGCAACCCTCCATTCACATTTACAAGCAAAACAATGCATAAATCTTGATAAAATTGATAGAATTTCTATGAGGCGGATTAACAGTAAACTTGGTATGATGATAAGGGAGCTGACAAGGTCAATAATTCAATTAGAATTAATGTAAGATTGGTAACCAGGAAGATAAAGGGCTCCAGTTGGCTTAAGGTGTAGTATTAGGGTTAGGTACTTTTAGTAGTAGATTAAATATGGGACTAGCCAGTTCAGGCAAAAGTCATAAATTCTTTACACAAAATAGACAATTTTTCGACTATTTTTCGTGTCATTATGTATGCACTTAACTGTTTAAAAGAGCAGCTTTTCCCATAAATTCTGTAAAATATTCATGTTTTGTATAAACATTTCTTTTACTATGACACATTATCAGAAAACTTTTAGTTCTTTGGTTTGGTTAGATGGATTATGCAGACTGGCTAAAATTTCCTTTATCCAGCTCATGATTCAGATCTTGCATTTTACTAGAAAACAAAATTTTCTGAGCTTTTAGAAACCATATGTGCAAATTACAAACAACATAAATATGATCCCCATTACACACAATGAAACTTAAAGGCAGAGGAAACCATAGAAGATAAATTAGATAAATAAACATTTGTGGATCTTTATAAATGGATGCTTGTGCAGGAAATATTCTGGTTAATTTTTCTGTCTGGTTGTGTTTTTCATTTCATAGATTTTGTTTATACAAAGATAGAAATTAATACCAGGTGTTTCATTTTAAACTGTCTTAAATGTAAGGGGGGAATGTGGGCTGAATCAAAAATAGTTTGCAATGAAATATTTTCCTGTTTTAATGTGCACTGAGCAAAAAAAAAAGTTGTGGAACACAAAGTTTTTCTGGTCCAATTCTTCCTTTTGGTCTGTCAGTTGCAGCACATTGTAAGTTAGGTGTCCTTTCCATTTAGCTTTTGAAACTTTAGAGTTGGATCTTCATGAAATTTTGAACATTTATAACACATAAATTCATAATGACAATGGCATGGCCTTACCACAAAAGAGATGCAATTTTAACAGAGCAATTCATCAGTAATCATATAATGCTTGTCTATTGTGCTTTAGATATTTTTGTACATGTGTTTTGGTGCTCTGATGTAATATTTCTTCTTACATAAATTTTATTTTCTCTTTTCTTGTACCTTGGGTAATGAGGAAACCCACAAAGTCATTATTGTTTCATATTAACTTTGTAAAAAGGTGTTAATGTGTAGGCAAAGACCTGAGAAAATTGACAGACTAATTCGCTGTAAATGGTTCTAAGTGTTCTGTAGTGGATGATAGAAATTCCTATGAAATTACCCTAGCTTCTGATGTTGATAACCGAAGAATCTTTCTTTTAATCAATTGTCTATTCAAGAATCTTTCTTTTCCCCACAATCTATCTTCTGCTGAGAGAAGTCAAGGTTGTTTCAGTGTTTTATCAATTTATTATTTGATATTATGAGAAAAAGCATTGATTTGATTGTTTATGGACCAGTTAATTTGTTTTTTACAACAGAAAATAAAAGTTATCATTCACCTTTACCATTCATGGTCTGTAATTTGTTGCTTTTAATGAGATATTACGAGAATTTGATGGAATATTGATAAATATCCTGGTGAAGCCAAGCAGAGAGTTTTCTCAATTCAGAAAAAAATAATTGTAGATTGAAGAATGAATTTGAAAAGAAGCCATTAAAATGTCCAAAGCTGTATAATGTGACATGATGGTGAAGATTTAATGTAATTGTATCATTCTTATATACATTTTATTTTCTCTGTTCATCAAGCAATAGGCAGCCACAGAAAGGTGAAGTGATCTGTGGATCTTAAAAAAAGCCAGCTTTGGGTTTGAAACCATCCTTAAATTATATCATGATACATTCAGTTATGTCTGTGCAGATTTTGGTACAACAGGAACTCAAATTGGCATGGACCTGTTTGTTTCTTTGGCTGACTCCCCGCCTCCTTTTTAAAAATTTCTGGATTTAAGCCCCCTGAGAGTTTTATTATGGCAGAAAATTTCTTTCCAGGCTAAAACTTAACTTTCTTCACAGAATATTAGAAATTATTAAAAGTTTTAACCATCAAGTTCTTACATGTATAATACCTTGTTTCTCAGGTAAAATATGTGACAGTTAATTTGTTACAACAACCCCCTGATTAGTGAACTTCTAAGAGTAGCTTATTACTACATACTAACAAGATGATGTATTGGTAGATATCCTGTCTTTATCTAGTGAGTTAATTAATCAAAATCCTCTTATAGTATAGTATAAGCTTAAGGTTCTTAGGTACTCAGTAACCTGCTTCTTATGTTAATAAGGGTAACATGTTCTTGCTGGTCTGTGTTAATGGTTTGAGTTATATTTGTTGGTCTTTGGTTTAAGAGTGGTGACAGGATCCTACTGGTGCTTTGTTGGTTTGAAAAGTGTTTGTTGCTCTTTGGTTATAGAGAGGTGACAGGTTCTTGCTTGTGTGTGTTGGTTGAATGATATTTGTTGGTCTTTGGTTAAAGAGAGGTGACAGGTTCATGCTGGTGCTGTTATGGTTAATATGTGTTTGTTGGTCTTTGGTTGAGATTCATTGTTACCTAACTTGCTGGTTTGTTTATCTTTATTCATGGCTGGCCTGTTGGTCATCTCTCATATCTTTTCTATCCTTATTACAGGGTTTTAATTCTAATGGCTATCAAATTCAGAACCCATGATTTTAAGATCATGTGTTGGGTAACTTGGAAATAAAGTGAATTGGTGCTTTACACCCTTAAGTAAAACCTTAAATTCAAGTTTGCCACATATATAAATCATATCCCAAAATATACTTGAACATAATTTGGTTGAGTTTTGTGTTCAGTTTAGTACCAAATTATGAGTAAATCAGTATTTTGGTTTGTTACTGGTTTGTCATTCACAAATAATTCCAACCATGTGTTCAAAGTTTTATATTTAGGAGCTGTACTAGTCATGCTCCTGTTTTAGATATTGTTCTTCAAAAACATGTTTCAAGCATATGTTTTTTGAAAATCATGTAAGAGATGGAATTGGCAGATTTTTCACTGCAGAAGAAAAAAAAAATCTTTACAGACAATAAATAGATTCATTTCTCATGTAAAATGCTGCAGAAATTAGTTTCAAAGTTGTGCATATGATTCATCTATAGACAAGATGCTGCAGTAAGATTATCTGGTCCAAAATCATCTGTTAGACATGCATTCTGGAATGTGGTATTCTTGTTTACATTTCATGTCTGGTGTCTGAAGCAGACGGCTATTAATGATTGGTCACTTTGTGGAATGCCATAGTTCAGGTGGTGATTTGATGGTTTTACAATTGACCTTTATACCTCACTGTTGCTGAGTCTAGTATAAAAGCCTTCTGCTGAATGTTGCACAAGAATATTTAGTACTAAAGCACTAAACCTGTGGGGACCATTTGTAAATTGATAGAAGCATTTTCTTTTTCATTGAAAGACTGAAATTATAGTTATTAGTTTGTCTGAGTTATTTATCCCCCTCAATTGGACTGTTTAATTCAAAATCCCAGTTTCCCAATGTAATCATTATTCTTTCTTTCATTCAAAGATGGAAACTGTAATAT
Source organism: Arcuatula senhousia (assembly GCA_963971305.1). Classification (NCBI taxonomy): domain Eukaryota; kingdom Metazoa; phylum Mollusca; class Bivalvia; order Mytilida; family Mytilidae; genus Arcuatula; species Arcuatula senhousia. The sequence goes on from OZ020308.1 coordinate 38,522,364, forward strand.
TCTGTCTGACTTTGCTTTAGCCCATAGTTCCCCATTTTCAATGGTTTGTATCATGCATCTGAAATATTAAAATAATTCGAAAAATATCACTTTTAAGCTTCAAGCGCTGAAATAATATTTTCTAGGAAATTTGCCATGTAGAAAAAAAATGTTGATGCTTTAATTTAGGAATCCTTATAATTTGGTATGATTATTCCTTATTAAAGCCTTTTGGAGATTTTGTCTTGAGGGCGATTTTTCTTCCGTGATTAAAAAAGTCTTTAGAATTCAGGCCTGTCAGTTTGAATGAATTGATGTATTACAGATGAAAATAAAATTTGAGTTCAAAAATTTTCATCTGTAGAGATTTTCAATATTTCTGCATTGAAAATGATGTTTTTTAGGTTTTATCCAACATTATGCATGAAATAAAAGGATGTTTTTGCTCATTTTTTTTCCTCTTTCAATATTTCTGCATTATAAAGACGTTTTCGATTTGTTTATGCCTCGCTTAGAATTTGTCAATGTTTTAATTTACGTTACAGTACAGGGATTAATGTCATTCGAATGGTTTCGGATATCGATATTTCATTAGCGGTTTTTCATTAAAATTCAGTTACAATGTGAAAACTTTTCCCAAATCTCATTTCGAATTTTCAGCAGGAATAATTCATTTAAATTATACTGGTTGAATAATTTTGTTACCTTTTGAGAAGAATTTATTATATTTAACCATCATCAATTTGCATTATATTGTATAACAGGTTTTAATGTGAAAATAGGTTCAATTTAAACTGATGTAATTTTTGTCCTGATCTGTTTCAGTTGGGAATATTGATATATGTTAAATTCTTTTTACTTTAGACTCAGACATGAAGGCATTCATTTTTAGTTGGATTTTTCGGAGCCAAAAAATCCTGGTTATAAAATGATGAATGTCTGCAGAATGAACAGGATGCATTGGCAGCACTTTTGATGACATATATATTTTGTTTAGTGTCCGTCAGTTCTTAAACAATTACTTATTAAGGCAAAAAAATATAAGTATGGGTGAAAAAACTTTTGGTCCTTGCAAACATTTTTACCAATGAGTCTGATTTTTGAAGCATTAAATTAATGATAGTTTTATATAAATAGGAACAAATGCCATTCTCAGTTTATTGACATCGAGAGAGAAAAAAATCTTTAATCATATTTTGTCGTAAACTCATCTGATACAAACTACGCTTTTGCCTTTCAAAGGGAAGATAACCCTAGTATCGAACAGTATTCCAATCACAAATTATCCGTTTCTCTACATCATAAATATTCCGTGGCAGGAAATTACAATCGACAGAACTGTCATAGTTAAAATGAAACATCGTAATTGATGAAGGACTCGTCTTCTCGGCATGTCCTTACCACCGATATTGACATTCATAAGAGGTTATTGAATTTTTCAGTGTCTTTCGTGTTGCTGTAGTATTGGAAGACAGTTTGACTTGTTGCATTTGAAGTATTTTTATACAAGACGAAGTGATATTGTTTGTGTCATTGACCTAGATATTAATGTTATAAGGAATTGGAAATTGTCGTAGAGAAAAGAAAATGGTGGCATAAATAAAACTTAGGTTGTGTTGGTTTTTATACCCCGGCTTCAAAGAAGAGGGGGGTAACTATACTGGTTAACCTCTGTCTGTCCGTCCGCAACATAACTTTTGTAACAGTTTTCTCAGCAACTTCATATCACAGTGACTTGAAATTTGGTATAAGAGTTCAGTATGAGGTCCTTTATTGTGAGGATCGAAATTACTGTATAATAGCTACTTCTTGTTTACTGACATAGTTCATTTTGGGGTAGCGGGGGTATACTGAGTGAGCAGTAGCTCACAGATTCCTTGTTTGTTCTGTATGTTCTTGTTTATATGTAGCTTAATTTGTTGGTTGCATGAATGAGCCCTAATGTTTTCTAGCTTCTTGTGTCTTCATTGTTTCAAAAGTGTAAATGAATTGTCTTTAATATCAGTTTTCGTTATTACAAATGATCTTATTTAACCTTTCATATCATGATAATTGTTGCACAATATTTATATGATGTGAAATTTTGTATGCTTTCTTGTCAGTATAAAAAACTTTTTTTTTCAATTTTCAGTTTTTTTAGGCAATTGACCTTTTGACATTTGTTAATCAATAAAATTTAATTAGGTCTAAAAAAAAGTTTCATTTCACCCAGAAGTCACTGTCAAATCAAGTTATCATTTCTGTTTTCTGATTAACCAATAAATCAAATGGGCGAAGAAGAAAAAAATAATCAAACAACCAAACTGCGACTAGCCGTGACTAATTATCTCTTAAATTACCTTATTTAGAATTTAAAATGGTGTCATTCTAAAGAAACAAATTATAACAGATCTGTTCAAGCAGGAGATGGAAAGACGCTTTCATTGATCGGCACTTTTCGATTATACATGTTTGGTATATGGAGTGTTTGTAAGCTACAGATTATTGATAGGATTCTAACTCCTCCGGGAAGAGAAAAATCATGTCGTGTTAGTATAGTTGGCTAATTTAACTGTCTTTTGGTGCTTCCATTGATTAGAATTAATGCCTGATTATCCCATGATGCTACAAGGGCTATAAAGACGAGAGATCATGATGTTCTATTTTACTGAAAGCCGAAGATGCATTTTTCCTTAGTCATCTGGAAAAATGGAGAAAGGTTAACAGAATTAACTTGAAAAAAAAAAACAAAAAAACACTAACATCATGAAATGAAGAATTCTGACATGAATATTGACGGTGTTCACCCTTATAAAACATTGGAAATGCTCTTTGTATTTTCTTCAAGTACCTCTGGTATCATTCTGTTCTTTTCATTTGGACTTTTTAAACATACATCCTATTTGGAGTTTTACCCTGTAAAATTGGTTGAAAATGGTTAAAAGAAGTTTAGTGCTGCTCTTTTTTTTGGATTATATTTTCTTATCGGTTATTTTTTATCCACATCCTGCCAAAACTTTTCCATTTCATTGACCTTCTGTTTGTACATATCAGACAATTTGATTCAATGTTGCTGCCATGTAAAATATGTTTACGATGCTTTGCACCTGTTCAGGTGGGTCTTATTTTCTATCAAAATATAAAAAGATTCATCTGATTTTGTGCCAAAATGAAAAAAAGCTGATGGAGATTCAATCAAGTATGAAAAAAAACGTAATGATTGTGGTTTGTTTGAAAATTTATCTTCTTAGCACTTCAATATATCTCAGGAATTATCTAATACTTACTCCATAATTTCTTTGAAAAATTAAAAAAGCATCTTTTGCAATCTTGTTGCTATTTTGATTTTTTGGGTGTGCTTGATTACTTAAGAGATTTCGTGGTGCGTTTGATTAGAGTTTGAAATAAAGATAAAACATTTTAAATTTGAAGGTTGTAAAGATGCAATTGAAAGATTTAAACTGTTAATTTTTTTTGTGCATTAGGTGTGAATTTTAGATAACTTTGTTGTTTATAATTTGCTTTTTTAGATTGGATCCATTATTCAGCTTGTCATTTTCACAGCTTGGTTTCTTTGCTTTGCTCAGCACCTCTATCAGATCATGAATATGCCCTTATCTATCTGATCCTTTATGAGAATTCATTATGAATGTGTGAAGATGGCTTTAAGGCCATGATAAAATGATTCCTAGGTTCTCATCCAAATTTTAGGAAAATTATGGGGCAGGCAAGCAATTTTTTTTTTTTTTTTTTTTTTTTTATCATTTTAAAGAAAATTGACCAAAATTTGAAATTTAGAGAAGAAAATGTTATGAGGGGGCTGAAAAAATTGGGGCAGGAGGGGATGAGAATCTATGATATTTTTTTATATGGCCTTCTGGAAAATTGGCAATGAGATTCTTGTGAAAATCTTTGATTGTTTGTGTTCACATTTAGCATTGTCCCATTAATGTCAGCTCTTGTTTCCTCTTTGCAATGTTGAGGTATTTTGTCAGATATGACAGCTATTTCGTAAGGTTTTCAGAGGTGGCATGTACTTTATATAATGCTTGATATTCATCTTATATCAAATGTAATCATGCAAGGTATCTCAGGATTTTTTTTGCTTTGTAATACAGGCATGATTTTATAGGCTTTATGGAGTAAATATCTAAGGTTTTCTTGGATTTTAGTGTATAAAATTAGGATTTATGAAGTCAATATTTTATTATTTTTAGGATTTTATTTTATAAAAATAGGCTAAATGAGGTTTAATATTTTAGTGCTTTTAGAATGTTACATAATAAAAAAAAAGGATTACAGCTATTATTTAAACTTGTCAGAGTTCATGATTCCAATGCTTAAAACTTTACTTTATTGTGATATGGTCTGACCACAAAATTACAAAACAACATATTTTTCTCAAAATCAAAAGATTTTTCTAAAATTTTTATTTTGTTCAGATTTTAGCGAACATTTCAGTAACTAGGATATGTTTCCACCACCAAATTACAAAATGAAACAATTTTGTCAACTTTATTTATAGGTAAACTATTGATATTTGATAGCCCTGTTACATCCTATTTCATTCAAAGCATAGACATGTTAAAATGCAGACTAATTTAGTTAAGGAAGGGTGTCACCATGTAAACAGACAAATCAAAGAGTTCCGGTAGCTAAATATATCCACTGATAATGCGTTCAAACTAGTTCTTGTCAAATTTACTTGTCAAGGTTCGTGTTTGCTAATGTCCTCCAAGGTCGCAGAAGGTCAGGGAAGTTTTTTCTTTGGTAGACGGTATACACCCCGTTACTCAGTTAAATTGAAAAGTCAATATAAGTCTGAAGCATGCTCTAGCTGTTACGGCCTTACTTCAGGATCAAATTGTTTGTCGTTTAATCCTATTTATTGGTCGAATTTTACAATTTTTCTCGTAATTTTATTGATAAGTCATGCATTCGGGATTTCTTAAAGTTTTCAAAAGAACTGGGGACCTCTTAAATTACCTATCGGTAAAAATGTTAATGGAAAAAATTTGTGACGATCTTAAAGTGTTTGGTCTTTACCTCAGATTTTTAATGGAGTTCTTGACCCGTCCCATGGTGAAGTTAGTTTTATTAAGGAGATCCAACAGAGTGGGATTACAGTACAATTTTCACCTGTTAATTTATCGAACATTATAAATGGTCCCAAGCTGTCCTGAGCAAATCAACAGGATTTAAGTTTCGAGAGGTGTTTTGCATTAGTCGTGACATTACCATACATGTACAAAAGAGACACTTCACCGCGGCCCAGCAACCTAAAAGTATTCAATCCTTTGCTATTAAAGCAGTTTTAACCATAGACCCTCCCACAGTTTGTGCAGGCCTAATTATGTTGTCAAAAATTTGGGTCGTAAGTCTCTTATTTAGGTTGGACTAAGTGTCTGGGTGGGTTTTAACACAGGCTTATTATATGGTAAATAACATGATGTGGGTCATAATTGCAATTTTGGATAAAAAGACTTGAGGTATTTCTGTAATAAAATGATACAATTTCTATTAAGACATCTTACGGTTATCAGACATAATATAAAAGTTACACATTAAAAACCAATGTTTATAATCCTGACGTCTGCTAAAGGAAATTTTGTCAGCAAATTGTATTTTTATCAAAGTTACATCCTAGTTAAATTCAAATTGCAGTCTATTCGAGTATTTGGTTGTTTGTCTGTTTAGGTCCTTTCTGGAGCCAATTTTAATGACGTGAAGCGGTAAATTGTACAAAACAAGGTCCTTAAAAAGCATTGAATTTTGTGTTCAAATTCGGTCCACAAGAATTCCACTTTATCATTAAATCATCTAATATTGTGTCTCTTCTTGTCTTAATTCTTAAAAAAAAAGATATTTCAGTTTGACCTTGAACAATTGTCCATCGACCAGAGTTGGTTCCTTCGTGTCTATCTTGGTATGATGGAATTCAGATTGACCCGACCTTTTGTAATATTTAATAAATTAGGGTCATGATAATGCTACGATTCGGTCAAATTAATCATTTTTCTGTTTTAATAAGGGACTGGTTTGATTTCAATACAGAAAATCTGTTTGTTTTCGCTCTTTAATATCACTCTTGTTGCCGGGAAACTTTCTCCCTGATTAGAAGTTAAAGGTTTCCCAACCTCTTGCAATCACACTTGATTTTCAATTAAGTATTGGTTTTGTAATTTTGGATCAAGCAAAATTAATAGAAATCAGTATCAATTTTTACATGTCTCTGTAGTAACTGGTTCATTATGGATGATGCACCAAAACATTATTGTGTTGTATACTTCATTTAGATTTTTGAATAGTTAAGTTCATGGAAGAACCAAGAATTTAAGGAGTTCCCAATCATGCAGCTCTGAGGGGTCAATCCATGGTCTCACAATTGGAGGGGGGTTTGTTGCCAAAATGACAATTTTCCAAAGCTTTGCCAGAAATGTTCATTTTATACAAATAATGTCTCCATTTAGGAGGCACAGTCACTTCCTCTAGCACCTAAGGTCTTAATTGATGATCTGCTTGACTTATGTATTTTATGTCTAATTCTTTGTATGATAATCAGTTATACAATTGTACTGATTTCAATCTCAATTGTGCAAAACACATATCAGACTTCCCTTTTCTGAGTTGACTTCCTGTTTACTCTTTTTCCATCTTCACTCTAACATTCTGAGCCAAACTGGACTAATGGTCCATCGATGTGCGCTATGCAACCATTGCTTGTTGGTCTTTAGTTCTATTTTGTAGATTGAGAATTAATGTTCCCAAAATCTCATAGACCTCTAAGAACTTAAAGATTGTGATCTCTGTACCAGAAATGCAATTGCTCCCTAAACATGCTAAATGTCTGATGTGGTATTTTGGATACATCGTTTCCTAAATGGCCGTTGTTTAATTTTCTTGATGTGACCTCTGTACCAGAATGCATTGTTCCCTAAATGGCCTTTGTTTAATTTTCTGGATGTGGTATATTGAGTTGTGACCTCTGTACCAGAATGCATTATTCCCTAAATGGCCGATGTTTAATTTCGTCGATGTGGTATATTGAATCGGCCTGACAAGTTTACTAATGGCTTTATTTAGTAAAGTGCTGGATATTGTAACCACAACTTCGTCTCTTTGATTTTTACGAATTCATCATCGTTAGGAAAAGATCGGTGCTCCAGAAAAGGAACGATTTTTTTATAATTGGATAGCTATACTCTGGGAAATTGAATTAAAAGGGTACCACTTGAGTGATAGGTTTATAGATAAGGTTTTTAGTTAAATTGTAGTTCTTTGGAAGAAATCAAATTAATCTGGCAAATAGAATTACTCGATGGTTTGTGAAGAAACTGGGGTTTTTTCCTCTATTGGTAATGAAATTTTCTCTGTTGAATTTGCTGATGTTTTTTCAAAGTTCCTTGACATGACAGTATCAGCCTGAAGTGGGAAGCTTTGATTTTGTAGTCTTCAATTTTAGTTATCTTGTGGTGTTGACTGTTAATTGTGTTTGCAAACTTCCATTTGGTTGAGGGGGCTCAATTGTTAGTGGCTTGTATTTGTTTAGATCTCTGTTTTTTGTCTATCAGATCTTCAAAATACCTACTTTCTTTTAATATCCCACCACACGAAGTGACGAGGTATTATGTTATACCCTCACTTTCTTTCTGTGTCCGTCTGTCTGTCCCCCGAAGGTTTCAGAGTGATAACTTGGAAACGCATCGAATGATTTGAATGATATTTTGCATAGCTTTTGAGTACTATAAAATACAGGTTAAGTTCAATTTTTAGGATGATTCGAAAAATATTTTTGAAGATTTGCCACTTTATAAATTTTCCGAATTTGAAAATGATGAAATTTCTGGTCTAAGAAAGATAACTCATTTCTTTTCTGTCTCTATATAGATGTATAGTATATACAGTATAGTATACAAATATATTTAACTTTTGATGAATATCGTGGAGGGGAATCATCTAATGTCCCATTAGATGCCCTATTTTTGCTAAGGGAACACTTTACTTAAAACTGCAGTTTCATTTGGTTCTATTTTGGTTTCTGTCAATCAGCTGAACTCATTTTAAGCAAAAAATATCTTTACAAGTGCCTATTGTCTTTCTATAACATGAAATTATAAAATCTTGATATGCTTGTTTATGTTTCAAGGAATATTTTAATCTTTTTATTTTGACATGTATTGCAAATGATTCAATATTGACATTGATTGATTGCTGTTGGATTGCAGCTAACATAAAACTAACATTTCCAAAACTTAAAGTTTTGTTTGGTTGGCGTGATGATTAAAAGTAGGCAAAATTTGATATTAAGTTCAATTTATACCAATGGCTCTTGTTCAGAACAAAGATATTGAAGCTTAATTTATATTAATTTTTTATAGCATAAGAAAAATTGAAAAGATGAAATCTTATAAATCTCATGAGGTGAAAAAATAAGCTTATCATACAAAAGTCTAAACTTCAAGAGGAAAAACTTACTATTATTTTTATGATAAATTGAATGATAGAAATAGATATATAAGTGATTGCAGCTTCCAGAAAAAAATCTCTTGGCAGCCATCATCTTCTTTGAATATTTTTTTTCTTTCATGGAATATTCATTACAATTCGAATTATCACTTTTGAATTAGTCTGCAAAGTATATTAAGTTCATTGACTTCTGATCCTCATCATAATGTACTATATGTATTTAACAAAGAATTTTGGTAATAAGAAGTTGAGGTCTGGAACAGCTGCTAAGGTTTATGTGAACCTCAGAAGTTGTAACATTCCGATTCCAGGTGGCATATTCTTTTAAATAAACTTCCCCTTTTCTATAGTCATAATATATACAACTTTTATCATTGTTTGGAGCCATTGTCTATATGTCAAAGGTGATTGGGTCAAGGTCATTACAATCTGACCTAATTGAGAGTTTGATACTTGGCAAAGAGGCAAACATGTGTGAGTTACATATCAAGTTTGGCAAAAACAGGGGAAATTAAAACAAAAAGTAAAGTTGAAAACAACCACAGACAAATCTAGGGGCCTGTGGGACCGGTGCCCCCCCCAACCCTCTATGGAAAAAATAGGTGAATACAAAGGAAATCATTAAGCTATGACAGATCAAGAAATGTTCAAATGGGAGGGCACACAATTAAAAAAATACTGTTCCTAATCAAATTTTCCTGTCAAACAGGAGGGCATGTGCCCAGCACTACAGTCCTAAATCTGCCTTTTGACCAGGTCCTGTCCAACTGTGACCTTGACCACCACATGGCCCCCACTAAGCAAAATGCCTAGATCAACCACCCTGAAAACTGAGAAATCACAAGAAGAACAAAGAAACATGAAATACACACAGACAAATACATAAACCATTCTGAAGACAGGAAGGAAATTGTCTTGCTATTTAACCCTCCATTTCTTTAATTAGATAGAGAATGCTGTAATGGCAAATCTGACAAAGTTCTTCAGTGTAACCCATGACAAATTATTATGATTGCTCCACGATTTATGGGTGCTCTTTGAACATTGAATTCTTGCGGCTGTTGTTGCGCTTTTGTTGATGCATTCATTAATGAGTAAGGGGTATAAATAGTACAAGGTTTATTTTTGTCAAACCTCATTAATTTCATTACCTTGTTTACTTTGTGCAGAATTTGGAGGGAATATTGAAAAGGTACATGTATGCAGTCAACCTGACCTTCTCAAAAACTAGGAGCAGGGGCGGATCCAGAAATTTTCGAAAGGGGTGGTTCCACATACTGGGTTTTGTGGGCCAAAGGGGGGTTCCAGACCAATTTTTCTGAAAATCTACACAAAACATTGAAAATTTCTGAGGAAAGGGGGGGGGGTCAGACCCCCCTGAACCACCCCCCCCCCCCCCCCTGGATCCGCCACTGAGGAGGGGAGATTCTTTCATTGTTACTATTAGAAAAACAAGGCAAAGTAAAATAATTTCAACTTCTACTGTAAAAATAACCCATATAACCTGAATTTTGATTATGTTGCCTGCAACGTGTCCTGCATAACGACATAAGGGTTTCATTTTGACACAATCGGTCGTCTTGTGTTGTCCTGTGTGACCTGCGGCGTCTCAAAAATTTCTGTTGTAGTTTTCTGGCAACTGCATGTTGTATGTAACACACACAGCCTCTTGATATTTGGGATGTAGCTTACTTCTATTGTACAACATGGTGTAAAGAGATTTTATAGCTGTAACTTATCAACTTCCTATTTACCGAATTTTTCAATACGCAGGCGACAATCACATATGTCTACAATGGAAGACTACTATTGCAGTTTGACAAGCAGTATTTCAGGGGTAACTAATATGTAAACCCAGATTTAAGCGTCAAATGGACATTCACTTCGACTGCTTAGAAAATTACTATTAAAGCATAACAATTATCTGAAGGTTTCCTATATTTTCATTGTTTCTCTTCCGAATGATGAGAAAATTATTCTCAGACATCTTCAAAGATTGTCTTTAAGAATGCTTAGATGCTAAATGGCAATTAGAAACCATTGTTTTAATGCCATCATAAATCTGTTGACTTATGCAATTTTGCACTTCATTATCTTTGGGTTTATATATCAAAGAGCATTCTACAATAAAAGCTTTCATTTGTTATAACCTAGAAGCACTGGAAATTGTTGATATTTCAAGACCTTATGTAAGCTTTAAGGAATCGGTAAGATGATAACTAGAGTTTCATTGTTTATATTTAAACATGTGTTTGGCTCAAAGGCTTTCTGTAACTACGATTTGGCAAACATATTTATCAAACAGACGCTGAAGAAGGATGTTAAAATCTTCCTCAGATATTTGTTTATATTCAATCTTTATATTCAATCGCTGTCTATTATGAGGGCATCTATAATGCTATTTCGGGAAGCGAACCTTAATTTGAGGCTTTGATGGTATAAACATAATAGTAGTTCATTTTAAATAAATGTTTGATCCAACCTCTATTAATGTGGTATTTATGTGGCATTTTGCAGCCCCCAGTACTTAACCTGCTGAAGTTACTGTCTTTGAAGTCTAGTGCAGTTTTCTGTTAAAAGTTACGCCAGGTTTTCAAAAACAGAGCATCTCTGACTCTGGAGTCTCAGATGCATTTGTTCTCTAGGTACATGTACTCATAATTTATTGTTTGAAACATCTGTTTAGGGCCGGATATTTAAGATGCTTTGTTGTCAAAAGTCTCCAGATTTTAAGATTGCAAGGCTTTTTTCAAAATTTTGATGTTTCCATCAAAAACTTTGTGAGCCCATCTCAAAGTTGTTTTTCCACACATTTAACTTGCACTTGCTCTTCCAGAGCACCTGAGTTTTCTCTCATTATGACTAGAGTTTGCGTTAATTGTGTTTCCCTGTTTTGTATGTTCTTTTGTCAGGTCATTGTTTGTGTTTTCTCAGGTTTCGTCTCTGCCCTTTTGGACTTTGACATTCGGATGCCCTATTGGTACCTTTTCTTCTTTGATTGTGTAATACTTTTAACACAGATCATAATTTTAGAGCCCACACTTTGATCATTAGTTTCTGATTTAACACTGAGATTCTGTATACTCATGTTTGATGTATTCTTTTTCAAAATAGAGATGTTTCTAAAGTACACGATGCAATTCTGAAGTTGGATAAATTAGATTAAGACTCGACTCTTTCATGCCGTAATGAAAACACAGAAACCGTTTTATTTTGTAAATTAAGAAATTACCAGCAGATCACTTGAACATCACATCACGTTCCATTATTGCTAATAATAGACGAATATTCAATATAAACTTGTGTAGATTTTGCAGCGAAAAAAGATGAAAGAACACAGTATTCAATTAAACAGCTGATTTCTATCGCCATTTTTCTTTCTCTGAATTTAATAAATATTGATAAAACGCCTCTGGTAATATTGGTTAGAATGTGTTCTGATTTTTATTGACAATTATTGCTGTTTTGTAAGACTTTAGTTTTTCAATTTTGTTTTGTCATGATTAATTAACTGTACTGAAGTTGATCTAAGTTCAACAAATATTCTCCTGTTTTTCTCAAAGTAAGAAACTGTTAATTATTCATATTTGCTGAATATTGAAAAATTCTGTAGAAAATGATCTTCCTATAGATCTTCAAACATTAAAACTACTTTTATGTTTTCAAACTAACCATTTTCTAATTTGAGTTGAAGCTTTCATTCCTCCTTTTCAGAGAAGGATTATCAAGGGAGACAATTTAACAATCATTGATAATTGTTTAAGTCTGTAAATTATCAAATCCAGAGATAATTCCGTCATTTTGTCTGTCAATACCAGTGGTCTTTAGGGAGGCATAAAGCACTGAGTTTGTTTCTCTTCCATATTGAGTCAGATAAGCTAAACATTGGAGATTCTGATGGTCTTATTACAATGATGCTTCCAGAGCATTTACAGTTCCAATTTGGAATCAACAACCTTAACCCATATGATTCAGTGAAAAATATTCTTCAATCTGCTTAACTAAGGAATGTGAGAAGCAGAGAGGTGGCAGTTGGGCAATTCAAATGTCAAAGTCCGAAAGGTCAAAGACAAAATCAGTAAAACACCACAAATTAACCAGACAACAGTGAAAATCAACAATGCAAACTTTGAAGTCCTAAACAGGAGTGAACTCAGGTTATAAATTTTTGTTCTATTGAAAATATTTGCTTTAGTTACCAATGCTACATGATGCAACATGTCATTCGAAAAAAAAGGTTCCTGACAATCTTAGAGCCTTATTTAACCAGGCAGAAATTATAGAGAAAAACACCAAACACCATTTCACATCAGTGATCTGAAGTCATTAGAAAATCAGTCTGATAAAAATACAGCCCCTCCCCCTGACTTTTTTCATCGATGATGAAAAAAGTCAGGGGGCTGTATTGAAATCAGACTGCCAAAAAATCACTTACTTTCTGGATAGTCTCTCTGAACTTTAATCCCAAGCAAAAATTCTGACCACAAAACAATTAGTCACCAAACCTCTTCAGGAACCTCTTTGAAATATTATATGAAATACCTTATGACCCCATCAGCCAGCTACAGAGCCATTCCCTAGCAAGAATTCTGATGAATATTCAAGTCATGAAAAAAACACTCTCTGTACTTGGATTTCTAATGAGAATACAATATACTTGAGATCTGAGTCTCCATTTCTGTGTGAAATATTTGGTAAAGAACCATATCTAATTGGTTTAAATTGTCCGTAACGCTGGTGAAAGAATTAAGGGGGGAGGTGTGATGTGTGTAAATGGTCAATTTAATATGTTTTCAAGAAAGTTAAGATTTAGTACATTTAGGTACATGTTTTTATTAAATTATTCAATGGAATGTCATGAAACTTGATGAAATTGATTTACAATTGGAGGCACCTTTTTGAACTTTGAAATAGCATTAGAGTTCTGATAAAGACACTAGACTACCGGTAAGCTATATTTTAATATAATTTCCACTTTTAGGCCTGGTTTGGAGTTTTATGTGCTTAGCAGTAAAACTATTTTCAATTTAAATATTGAATCTTCAAAAAAGGCTGATTTGTGATGATTTTTAGGATATCAATTGAGAGATAAGCTAATTATAAAGACAGTCACCCACAAACCAATAATTATTTTACATGTATAAAATTATAGCAAAACATTAAATTTTCATTACAAAGCACATTTAAGACTTTTGTAATGCAGCAGAATTAATCTTAGAGAGAATCTTAATATAAATTTGAAGTGTGCTATCAAGATAAATTATGTTTTGCCAAATTAATCAGGAAGCTTCCTTGATTTTGAAGTTTTAGCTGTCTTGCCTTATCTTTTGCTTGATAACAGGGAAGATTGGAACATCTTCACTTCTCAAGGTCTCTCTCCCAGACTTGCAGGAGTGCATTTTAATGAAGCCACTTTGGCAAGTGTTCTTTCTATGATAGCAATTAGTAGTCATCCTGTATATAATTGCATTACACCTGTTTTGAAATGTAATGTGTGGGTTGCTATCAATAGTTATGTGTGTTGGGCTTCTATGGGGCATCAAGAAAAAATTTCATTGGACCTGTTTTAAAATGCACCTAAAGTGTCTTGCAGATTTAGCATTGATATCAAGTAAACGGGCATCTCTTCGGGCATCTCTTCTCCGTGAGGCATCAAGAAAAAAATTGCATTGCACCTGTTTTAAAATACACCGAAAGCCTCTTGCAGATTAAGCATGATTATATCAGGCAAAGGGACATCTCTTCGGTAGGGCATCAAGAAAAAAATCGCATTGCACCTGTTTTGAAATTCACCTAAAGGGTCTTAACAAGGTATTAATTTAATTTTGCATCCATGGACTAACATTTAGTTAGTTTCTATATAAAACATGAATGGTATAACTAACCTAAAGTTAGTCCATGCATGCATGGACTAACCCCCTTAGTTGGGTTAGTTGTTATTGCAAGTGGAAAAGTTATTTTTCCGGATATTAAAATAATTCGGAGTTTAATTAATACCTTGTTTCTTGCAGATTTAACAATTGATATCAGGCATGACCCTTTTCCGTGGGGCATCAAGAAAAAAAATTGAATTGCACGTTTTCTGTCTGTATGATGCCTTTGTCTCAACAAGGGCATGCAATGATGTAAAGGTCTGTGAGGATGTTCTAGGAGAATGTTTAGTAAGACGACTGAAGTGCTTAAGACAAATTAAAAAATTGGTTATACTGACTGAATGAAAAAAAAATGATTGCATATATGATCTAATTTTGTAAGTACAAATTTTTCTTTCTTGTCATTTTCCTTCATGACATTCATTCAGTTTAAGACAAAGAAGATACCCACTATTATTTAGATTCTTTAAGGAGGCTAATTACATACTACAGGGATGAGAAATAGTTGTCTAATAGTCTGGTATCACTGAAATAAGAGGTTTCTGTTTTCTGTGGGGGCAAGGTGTACTTTAACTTGACCAGGTTATTAGAAAAATCTGCGTTTCAGAATCTATTTGTCCTAGTTAGGAAAAAGGTTGACTCAGCTTTGCACTTACAGGTTTAGTTGAAAAGTTCTAAAAGAAGGATGGGGTATATATGTGTGTATTGCTGTAAAAGGTTGGGAGGGAAAGGTACTATTTATTGACCATTTATATGAAAATTCTGTTTCAGTAACTGATTTGACCTTAAGTTAAGAGAAAAGGTTGACTCAGCACAGTCAGTGCCCCTGTAGTTGTAGATAATGACGTTTCAGGGGGCAGTGGGATTTTGCATGTACATGTATAAGGAATACTGTACATTCATTGGGTACTCATCTTCATGGTTGACAAACAAAAAAAGAACTGTTAGTTTGATTGATTCCTACATGTACTGGTGGTCCTGATGGGGGGTCCTGATCACGAATCACGAAGAATAAAAAATGCAAATAACGAAACATGGAAATATGGCTAGATTTTTGTCCACGGATAAATGTTTAACTGTGTATTACTGTAAAGCATGCCTAGAACGAATCACAGACAAAATACTTTGCTGAGAACGGTTCATGTGCAATATCCAATCACGATGCACAGAAAAATATTTCAACAAATCACATTTCACGGAAAATAAAAATTTCCAATAAGGAAGAACGAAATAAACCCATCGGCCCCCTCTGTTCTAACCATTATTAATGCAAACTTGAAGAAAAAAATTTTTAAAGTCACCAACAGATGAATCCACAGTATTATTAAGTGTACTAATAGATTGAATGTTTAATTTTTATTTTCCACTGACTTTTGAGGACTTATTTTTAACAGTTTAATTTTCAATTATTTCACTGCAAACTAAATTAATTTCAAATGCACTTGAATCTGTAATTAAATTGTATAAATTCTTGGTAGAGTAATGCTTTCTATCATGTACTGTGTTCTAATTAATGAGAATTTGAAGATATTATGATGAACAAGATGAATTCCTTCTTTCAAGATGTGTCACATTTTACACACTGAGAAGATGAATTAAAAGTTTTAGAAACCAGTAATTTTTTTAATCAATTGCAAAGAATTTTGACAAGCGATACATCAAGTAACGCCAGGATCATGTTAGCTGCATTTTCCAAACAAGGCAAGCGACAGTTGTCTTTGAATTTCCCCAGTTTATCTGGTTTTATCAGCAAACCAGACAGAAGCAAGAGATACCAAATTAACGACCTACTTCAACAAAATTCCTCATCTTGATTTTCTTATTTGATAAGGGGAATATTACAGAAGACTTTAGGTGTGTTTGATATGAAATCACAGTTGGGTGCGTTTGAGATGTATCTAAAATCTTATCTTGTTTTTGGAAGAAGCTCTAAGTTGCCCCTGTGAGATGAGTAATGGTTTAGATTAGGTGTGATGTTTCATATTTATTTTTGTTTTTGATAATTGAATGGTTTATTTCCTCATTTACAAGTATTTTTAGTTGATGATGAAAAATGATTGTTTAAAAAGAATTTTCAATATGAATAATTTTGATTTTGACAGAAAAAAAGGAAAAAGTTTGGTTTTAATTCCAGTAAATAAATGAATAACACCCAAGTTCATCTTTAGAATTTATGTTGACCTTGCACTGTTTTCAAGCCCCCTAAGTACTATATATATATTGCTACATTTTAGAAATAAGCTCATTCTATCTTCTAGAAAGAAATGAGTGGACAAACATTCAGTATTGTTGAATTTATTCAAGGGGTCCAGGTCCTTCTGCATCCTAATCAGGCACCGTTCATGGGGCGGGCTTTTGGACTATTCAAAGCCTGTAGTTAAAGGAAAGGGTCCAGTTATAATGTAATATTGACCATTAAATTGTCATCCTAATTCTTTTATTTGAACTAAAAATTTTAATTTCTCAGTTATGACACCCTTTGTTCTCATGTTTCAATTTCTCACAAGTTTAGTTAAACCAGAGGTTTTGTAAACATTGAAAATGGCCCATGACAGTACTTGTACAAATAATAGCTATTTATTTACTTCCTATTTATAGAATTTTAATTGAGTTTGAGACTTGTTTACAATTTATTAAGTGGACTCTATTGCTGTGTTTTCTTGTTAGATTTGTTTGTTTACACTAATGTATGATGTTTGTAAATGTTTGAGTGAGTTTTAATGACTTTGTGTCAGGTGATAGTTGCCATGGTAATGTAAACTTTGAAAAATAGAACAGTAATGAGTTTAATAATGAGGACATGTCATTGTAAATAGAAATTCTGGCAGGTTAAAGCAAAAACAAACATGTTTAACAAAGCAATCTTTATATCACAGAGTCATTTCATGATTGTAAAATTTGTTGTAAAAAATCCTTTTTTTTGGGGGGGGGTACATTTTTTTGTTAATTTGCTGTAGTCTAAAGTTACATACCCTTTCGTTTTGAAAGCATTAGTTCTAAATTTTAAACCTTTATAAATCCGTATTTGAAATAACCCTTTTGTTTTAAAACATACTGTTCTTAAATTATTTTATTTTCTTCAACCCTTACCAAGCTTAGTAATTTAGGAAAATTAGAGAAGGATTATATTTTTCCAGTCTTTAGTAGTTTCCCCCATTCTGAGCTTAAATTTTTATCTTTTATGGTATTAAGTCGCATCTTGACATTTTACTATGTACTATTGGTGTCATCAACCCTTACTTTTCTAAGGTCAACTACCAGTATTGATCTCGTAAATCATAGAAACCCCAATCTTCAAGTTGTTTTCCCTATAAGATATTGTCTCTATCTCATTTTCATGGCTGTCAATCGCTTGATTATTAACTGTTTATTTTGAGATAGATTCAGAGATGGAAAGGCCTTGAGTATTGTTCTGTGTGATAGATTGTTTATTAAGGCTGACATTGTTTGTTTGTCTCTAGCTTTTATTGGAAAATGTTTAATAAAAGTTTCTCTGTCAGTGTCACTTATTGCAAATGAAATTAATTAATGTAGTTGGTGGTCTAAGGGGAATAACTCTAGTTTAAATATTGGATTCTCTACTGATTGTTAAAGTTTTCATTAGGGATTAAACACATTTTTATTTGTATTTAAACCCTGCATAGAAATAGTCTGATAATATTATGTCTATATTTTTAAAAAGAAACCTTTAATAAGTCTAAGTTACCAGGTGCTAGAACACAAATGTTTACGGAACTTTTTGACTTGACGGAAAAAAAATAATGAAACAATGACATAGTCAACATTTAACATAATATTAGTGTGTGTTACCAAAACAGTTTTTCTTTTCACAGAAATAGATAATTGACATGAAGTTTTAATTGTGCTTTGACTGCAGGATTGTTCAACGACAAAAAAAGGGGGGAAATATTTCTGTTATGATGAGTTACCAAAACAATTTGTATTTTTTTTCTACTCAAAAAGATATAAATAGATAATAGAGAATTGAAATATAATTTTTATTCATACCTAATGACTGCAGGAGTCTTCAACACATTGTAAACAGAGGAAAACATTTTGTGATATTATGATGAGTTACCACAACAGTTTATTATTTCATTTAAATTCTTAAATAGATAGTTCAAAGTTGACGTAAATAAAAATTATGTCAGCATTTTGACCACAGTAGTTAACTCTAACATTGGGAAAAAAAATTCCATTCATTACCCATAGAAATTCTTCTAATTCTTTGTATATGATATTTTTGTTAAGATGATCTGCTTAATTTTTCAGGACTTATTTATTAAAAGCAGAGCTGAATGGCAGAAATAAAAACCGGTATATCTCCTCTCTGTAGCTAGCGTCAATTTAGACCGTAGCCGTCTAGCACACAGCTAGCTTAACGTTTAGAGTAAAATGTCCATCTTTCCTCAACGATCTTCAAAAAATTTTCTGACCTTGTTTTGACTTGAACTAAAGTTGAGGAGACTTGGACAAACTTGTCTTAAAAAGTAATTTTTGGTACTTGAGCAACATATAAAATTAGAACAAGTAGGCCTTTTTCAATTCTTGGTTGGCATTTTTCGCTGAACTTTTTTTTCAATGTAGCAGTCGTAATTTCACTTCTTTAAAATAGTTACAAAACCAACGTGAAAGAAACTGTTCACTCTTTCTCTTTTGATATTTTTACTCATCTTCTTGAATGCTAAAGCACATACTAATGACTTAATAGATTTAAAATTGATTAAAAGTAAAAAAATAGCAAGTCTTATTTCTTCTCCTTTCTGCATGAGTAAATTTACACTTGATAAGATTTGTCTCCCTTTGACCACAAAAAATTTTTTTTTTGTTTCTTTCACAAAAATGACAATATTATAGAGTCAGCTGATTTAGATGTTGTGTATTTGCATATAGTTGCCACGGTAACTGGTAATTGATGTCAATTTTGCATGATGTAAAATTTTTCTTGAACATGGAAGCAAAAGGCGTTTTATTTTTAGGAGGAAAACATCTGATTTAGTGTAAAACAAATTTGTCTTCTGTTTTCGTATGTACTTAAAAGTGTCTAGAGTAGTAATGAAATTACTCGCATAAAAATGTTGAAAACTATAAAGATTTGAAAATCTTGTGAAGTTTCACAAATTGTTCAGACAATATCTTATGGATACAAGTAGTTAAAAATTTACAACAGTAGTCTTTTAATAGTGGGTTGTAGTCTTTGATAGCCTCTTGTCAAATTAAAATTAGCACATTCTTAAAAGTAAACTATGGCAATAAATTCTTGCAAGAGAGTTTTACGACCTACTTAGGCATTTGTCATTTCTGTATTTTTATAATGCCTTGTTACAAAGTGGTGTTTGGTTTTTGGTTGTTCATGAAAGTAAGGTGAAAACTTGATCGAACATGTATATGTAACTTATGTCAAAAATTATATAGGATCAGAGTTCTGTAGCCAACATCTAAATTTAAGTAGCCCTACCATATTGGTCCATTCAAAAAAGGGTAAAAATTCTATCAGCCCAGACTACTGGCATATCTGCGACTGATAAATTCAAAACCTGTACGACACTGGTTATCAAATGTTTATATATGTTCTTGAATGGGGAAAAAGATTTTTGAATTTTTTTATGGGTGCTTTTGATTTTTTTTTTCACTACTCTTGTTAAGAGATATGAGGTGCCTTGAATGCACTCAGTTCTAGTATTTTTTTTTTCAAGTTACAAATTTATAACATGTCAAACTCTGCATGAACAATTTTTCTTCAAGTCTAAACTCCTTCTTCATACTAGGGCTGAATAATATGTAAGCCGGTATACTTACGTAGGGCTTTATGTATGGATTTTCCAAGATAAACACTGTCGATCGGGAACATAAAGACTTAAAAGTAGACCTTAACAAAACAAAGTTTGACCGATCTTAATCAAATATTTATACAAGTTTAAGACTTTTTGAAGCATTCATTGTTAGCTGGGGTTAGAAATAATGAAAGATTATACATAAGAAAAGAAAAATAAAGTTTTATTTAAAAGTTTGAACTTGACTCAATGTTAACTGATTTGAACATGATAAATTATTATTTTTCTTTTTTTATTGAATAAAATGTACTTTTGTGACAAAAGATAGTAATAACGTAAAAGTTATTTTATTTGAAATTTACCTGAGTGAATAAATTTATGTCACTCTATAAAAAAAAGTTATGAATATAGATTTTTTTTTACATTATTTAAGATTATTTATTTGACTTGGTTAGTATTATTTTGAAGTTTTAGAATCAAATGAATAAACTAAAAAATCTACGTGTATAAGCTCATTTTACTTTTTTTCTAAAAACATTTCAGTTCAAACTTGGAAAGTCAAGCATAAATCATATGTTGTTTTCTTACTTACTGGTATTTCTGAATATGAAAGTTATTTTTCAATTTACATTTGCACTTCAAAAGCTAGTTAAAAATTTGAACTTTTAGCAGTGTTAACTGCTAAACAAACTTGCTCTTAGAATATGGGATGAAATTTTATTAAAAATGTATACTGATTGATAAAGTGAATCACTGTTAACCTTCTAAAGTCAGTTAGTGAAATGCAAGACAAATATTTGGGCATCAATAAGAACAATTTGAAATAAATGTAACTTTTATACAGTGTTGTAAATCTTAGAATAATATGTATAGTTGGAAGTAGAAAT
Organism: Arcuatula senhousia; assembly: GCA_963971305.1. Taxonomy (NCBI): domain Eukaryota; kingdom Metazoa; phylum Mollusca; class Bivalvia; order Mytilida; family Mytilidae; genus Arcuatula; species Arcuatula senhousia. The sequence goes on from OZ020308.1 coordinate 38,543,322, forward strand.
GTTTTTAACCATCTTTGAGCAATAGTTTTGGAAAATGAAGAAATTGAACAACAAATTTCCAGGCAATTAATTGAACAATAATGGAAGATATGTACAAATGCAAACAGATCTAGAAACTGATAAATGGGAATTTTGCATTTGTAGACTGGAATTATCTCCCTTTGACCATGAAATATAAAAAAATGAGAAGTACAGCAGACCTTATCTCTAAATTATAACACCATGTAATGTTTATCTATGGTTTTTTTTCAGATTTTTTGTAATATTTTTTGGTTAAATTTATTAATTTGTGTTTCTTTTTGTCATTTCAGGTTTTGGGTTTGTGACGTTTGAAGATGAAGATGTTGTGGACAAAGTCTGTGAAATTCATTTCCATGAAATTAACAAGAAAATGGTAAATTTAATTACATAAAGACAATACAAAATCGTAGACAAATGTTTTTGACCAAAATATTGATCTAATTGCAATAAAACAGTACAAAATTGTGGTCAAAAACGTTTTTAAGAAGAAAAAAATACATAAGACTTTATTTAATGGACTTGATAGGGGCTCTTTAGCTGAAAATTAAAAAAAAGCCAATAATTTGGAAAAATTACACAAAAGTACCAAAACATGTGGCCAATATAAGAACTGATAAACCTTGCCAAAAAAGTACAAATGAGGCATTGAAATGTTAAGACGTAAACTGCCAAGAATACACCAGGTTACCAACAAGACGCCAAAAAATGCTTGTTACAAAACAAACAATATTAGAAACTAAAATGTATTTAAAAAACAGTATAAGGAAACATGTAGTTAATTTAATTATATTCCAAGTGCAATAATATCTGGGGGATAATTGTTATAACAAAATTATCAAACTTTGAGGACCAATCTAAAATGTCCAAAGACAAAACAAGTAAGAGATACCAGAGAAATTTAAGATCGCAATGGTCCTGACTCAGTACAGGCATTTCAAAAGAAATGATGGTTTTAACCAGGGAGTGTGAGTATTGGTAAGGTCAGTCACTAATGTTCTATGTTTTTGTTTCTGTAGGTTGAATGTAAGAAGGCACAGCCAAAAGAGGTGATGGTACCGACCAACTTAGCAGGCCGTGGCAGAGGTATACCTCGTGGTATGTCTAAACAGATAGTCACGTTTCCTTTAGGCGTGATTAGATGTTTCAGTAGCCATCAAAGATAGAGTGGGAAATTTTTCTTTTTTTTTGTTTTTTTTTTTCTTTTAATTTTCTCAAAATAGCAAAATTAATATGAATACAGCACAAATTTCTGTGCACTTTTGTTTTTATTTGTTCATATAGAGCACATAATTATTCTATTTCACCTATTTAATTTTTTTTAACCTGTAATATAATGAATTTGCCACTCACTTTTAGTAGTATTTATATATATGAATATTTTTCTCTTCTCGTTTGGGGGAAATTGAATCTATTTTTAGCTCTTATGCAATACAGATTGCTTTATAACAAAAAGCAAAACCAAACAAAAACTTCAAAGCAAAAACATAAAACCAAAATATCATGTGAACATTTTGCTGCATGACTAGTGGTGCTGGTCTAAATTTAGAATTGTACATTGGGAAATACTGATAAAAAAGGGAGCTAATTTGTAGATGAGGAATGTGAATGATTTCTGGTTCTCTCCCTTTGTATTATCACATGGTGCTGCAAACCCTGCTTCTCCAATGTGACTTGTCTTTTGTAGCCACTTTGATGTCAGAATCTACAATTCTTGATGAACATGTTTATTTTCTATTTTGGATCATTTTTGTTTTGTTTTGTCCTTCTATTAAAAAATAATGATTTATTGGAAAAATTATTTTTTTAATGATATGGAAGATTCTACAAAAAAAAATGTATTTGGTACGAAAATTTGAACAACATTTGTATATTTTTAAACTTTCCAACACGTACCAAATTTTCTCAAGGAGCATACAGGATTCTTCCCCTTTGTATTGAGATGGGGTAGGCTGATGACTTAATGCCTCGTTATAAGTACAAGCACAAAAAATGTATATTTTCAAAAATAGGAATATTCATCAAAATTGATTTAGAATTTTAGACATTTGACAATTTGGTGGCACTGTAGAAAATTATCCAACATATAAACGGACATTACATGTGTGAAGTATTTATATATGTACTCAACAATTTTTGACAGTTGTAAAAAAAGGCCATTTGAATTGAAAAAATACCCAGAACTTTGGAGGCAAGGTGTATATAACTTCCAACTCTAATGTGATCTTAAATTATTGGGTACAGAAAAAAATGGCAGATCTTTATAACTATCAGGAAAAATCTTATATTTTCACTGTCATGAGTGTATCAAGAAAAAATATTCACCTCTGATACAAATTAAGTGATTTATTTATCTACCCTGAAAAATACAGCAATTAAAAGTTTTGACATTGACCTTACATGAAATTGTGTACTGTGGATTCATTCATTTTCGTGGGTACCAATTTTCATGGTGATGAAATAGAGTCAGTTCGTGGATTCTTAATTTCATGGTTTTGAAGTCTGCAGCATAAATTTCAATGTTAACTTTCCTATTCGTGGGGTATCAAATTTCGTGGGTCAAAGCCACCCATGAAAACCACAAAAATTAATACCCCACGAATAATAATGAAACCACAGTGTTTTATTTTTGGACAAAATTCAGTTCCTAAGATCTGTCATTTTGATACATTTATTTGGACCAGAATACATGTTAGCAGTAATGTTATATTATATTTGTGAGTGCACAATATTTTTTAAAAGTGTTGAGGTGTTTTTTCCTATAGAACTTTTTCAATGGATTTTTTTTGGCGTAGATTTTATTGTTGTATTTAATATGCACTTGTAGATTTTAAATCACTTACATAGAATTTTAATGTAGTAGTTAAAATCCTTGGAATTGAAAGCTGGTTTCTGTATCAAAATAATGAATATTTGGCCAATTAAGATGTATGCCCCATCTAGGAAAGTAGGGGGCATTTAGTGTTTGGGTCTGTAGGTCCGTCCTTCCAAAATGCTGGGGCATTATGTCTTTAGGACATATTCTTGTTCCTTTAAATGTTAATTTCAAGTTCTTGTACCAAAACTGACAAAGTGTCCAAAGTGATTAAAAGCTCTCTTAGTATTTCGAAATTCAGTTATTGTTCCAAATTTAAATACAAATAATAAACTTTACGTTATTAACAGTCTTTTTAGATTAAGTCACATTAATGCAACTTTTGCAAATCCTTTGTTTACCAAATTTGCTAGACCTTTTTTCAAGACTAAGAATAAAACTCTCAAATTTAATGCCCCATTCTAACTTTGTTTTCCTTTATTGATAACATGTCAAAATTTCAAAACTTTTTTCTTGAATAAAACATTCCCAAACCTTTATGTCCGAACTTTCCCATTGGTATAAAACTTATAATCAAATATACCCCAGGCCTTCATCGATACAGATACCAGCTTATTTTGCTAAGGAACCAAAACTGAAAGTTCTATAGTGGAATAACACCAAGGCTCTTTACAGAACAGGTTTTTACAAATGACAGATTAGTCGAGGTTTTTTTTTTAATTCATAATTTTCATCCTTGTTTCTTGAAAGAAAAACAAGAAAAAGCAGTATTATTACCCTGTCCTGATAGTTTTATATTAGGTAGAGAGCTTTATTAGTTTGCTTTTATATTACCATAAAAGCACACTAACCATCAAAATCTCTGTTTTAACTTAAATTTTTCAATTCTTAAGAAACTTCTAAAATCGACAACAGCAAAAAGAAATGTATTACATGTGTATTTTGTTGTGGTTAAACAAAATGATTTCAAATTGAAAATAAAAAAATATGTTTGTTTTGACTCGAAAACACATTGTCATTTGCAAAGACCTGTGTATGTGTGTGTGTGCTTTAATTTCTGGCGCCACTAAAACTGATCTCCCTTTTTTCTAATCCTTTCGTAGTGACAGAAGATGGCGAGATTGTTTGGGAAATACCAAGCGACATGATCATGCCAGAGATGTGTAAGTCATTTTTTCATCCCAGGTCATGTGATGAACCAGTCATGTGACTTCCTACAGATTGAAAAAAAGAGTGTTGACCTAAATTTTGACCTCTGCAAAAGCATGTCAATTGAAAATTTCCAAAAATTGTTTTGCATTTTAATTTTTTTTTATTTATTATTATTATAATGAAATTTCTTCTTATTGTCATGCATTATAGTTTTTTGCTTTCCAATAATCATGATTTTTCTCTCCTTTTTCAAAATTCTACATTTTTTTTTCCATTCACGCCATCTCTCTCTTTAAGCTTTCCTGTTGCTGTTAAATACGTAGAAGTTATGCATGCTTTTCTTTTGTTTTGGTACAATATATGTAGAATTAGAAACATTAGCTGTTCCTAGATATATTTTGAACTAGCTGCAGGGTTTTTGCATGTTCACACACATGTTGAAAAAAAGATAATCCAGGTGAAAATTTATACATGTCATTAAAAAATAACAGAATTTTAGCAAATGAACTACCGGTACTGTTGCATACATAGTATTTACTTTCTTAGCTTCATGTTTTACTGTAAATGTGTCTACCTTATCAAAACAATGTAGCATTTACATAATGTAATTATCAGCCAATTTATTAAATATTTATTACATTTATGAAAATACTATTAAGGTACAAAAGTGTTACTATCTTTAATTATTATATTTATATGATTTCAGCTGATACATTAAAAATTATTAAGAGTTTTAAGATTAAACTTTTCTTTCAAATATTATTTTAATGCATATTAATATTTCACGCAAGTTTTTAAGGGACTGATTAAAAGAGAAAAATATCACCAAAATAAAAAAAAAGGAACTTGATCACATAATACTTAGGCAAGATCAAATATTTAAATCAAGACTTTTAATTTTGATCTCATGAGATTTGTTAATTAATGTTCTTTTTTTTCTTTCTTTTTCTAGGTCTACTTCCAGGGACCATCCCAGCCGTGTACTCTCCCTATGGGCGTGGTTTCCCCACCCTGGCAGCCCCCGCTGGTTACTACTATCCACCAGGTATGGAAATATTAGAATTAGGGCAGTGGTATCCATTCTAAACTCCTCAGTTGTTTTCAGAGAAGGCAGAAATGTTCCAAATGAGAACTGTGAACATGTAATAAAAGATGTTTTGAATATGGTAACATTTATACTGCTGCAAATGGCTTGAAGAACAACTGGAGAAAAAACTGTTGAATTTACTGTTTTTGTTAAATTGATTTTTAAACCAGCATTTCATGGACATATTCGTCTCATCAATGTAATAATTATTGTTGTTAAAATGCTGTAAATGTGGAAATTTTCGTGGGGTGTGAATTTTGCATTTTTGTAATGTGAACTTACGGTGTGGTGGATTAATTCACATTTCTTCTGGTTATTTCAACTACATGGCTGCAGACCTATATCTAGGTCTAGTCACGACGTTAATCTCCCCAGTCATTATTTGTACTCTACTTAAAGCATGAACAATTCATGTGGGGGTTTTATTCGTGGATAATTGGTGATCATGAATTGAAGAGAGAAGAATACCAAGATGAAAATTTCCACATTATCAGTATATCATATGATGCACAAAAACATTCATGTATTGTTTATTGAATTATGAACTCCTATAATATGTAAATAATGGTTAAAAAAGTATATTCTTGCCAAAATATAGTGCTGCATAAATTTCAAATCTGCCAAATATCCTTAAATTTCACATTTAAAACCATTGATTTTTATCTAAATTTCGGCTTCAGTGTAAGCAATGTTATAAATTGCTTTTAGATTAACAAAAGTTTATGGGAAAATATTTACAAATTTCAAACTCATAATTTTTATGGCCCATATTTTAAAAAGAAAATGAAGTGATATATTTCTATGTGATCTGTATATAATAAATTAATGAATTTTAGATATGTAATAGTTTTTAGTTAAAATATATGCTAAATTTAAATATATAATTAATATAGAAAAGTATTTATTAAAGTAATATATATTTTATTTATTTATTTATTAATAATTTATTATTATGTTAAATAAATTAGGCTTAAATCTAAAATATAGATTAATGTATTATATGAAATTTTGGTTTTAATTAATTATTTTAAAAATACATTATTTTAGATTTTTTTAATAGGCACAGCTGATTTTCCCCAACTACCTCAAAATTTGGTAGACATTTTTGTTAATGTACTAACAAGGAAACTTTTAATCTTAGAATTTTCTGAATATTTGAAAAATAAGAAAAAAAATTGAATTAACAGTTGAAGAAAATTTTAAACAGTAATTTTCATCACTGTTCAAACTACATAGATTAATAATACTCTTTGAAAATTCTCTAAATAATAACTTAAATCAAATATTGCATTATTCCCCCTGATTTAAACCTTAATAGTGTAGCTAGGGCATCAAACACCAACTCACTCACTATTTTAAGCAATAATATTATGTTATTTTCAAATGAGTGCCTTTATTTGAAGGTTTTATCAAATTTCTATCAAACACATTGTTTACATATTATTTTTTATTCTCTAATCATGTGATATTAAATTTTTAATCTTCAGTATTAAATTATTTTGAGGGTATCATATTTTTATTCTTTGCAAGAGAATTTCTTCATTTTTCTCGGTTTATCTTCTATATATATGACGTCTCTTCTATTAGTCTTTTTCAGAAGAAATATGATTAATTCTTTGTTGTGAATTCTTGTAAATTTAAAGCTGTATCATAATTAACTTTTCTGAAAGACACCAATCTATTGTTGTGTTATGATTCTTGATGTAGTTTGATAATTTTAATTATTAAGTCAAATGGGATGATAAAAAACCAACACTAAAAAATCACAGACCACCGCAAAAATATCCTCTACATATTAATGTTAATCAAAAATTGTATATTTGAGAAAAATGATTGAGATTCTCTTCATAGTTGTGATATGATATTTTATGATATTATGTTTATTTGAAATTTACAAATTTACCAAGTTAACCATTTAGAATAAGTTAAGACATTAGTAATATTGAAACAAAACTACAAAAAAGTGTCTGATAATTTAATCCTAAAAAATTACAATGATGATAGACATTACCACATGCAAATTAACTTTTTTGGAAAGTGTAAAAGGTTGTTTTTTCTCTCATGTAACTTGGTAAATTTGTACATTATTAAAAACAAACTGTTGATTTCAAAATATGCAATTTTTATCCAATAAGTACTCATATCGAATTGTATATATCTATTGTTAACTATTGTATTGTATAATGTTTTTTTCAGTGTCATTGATAATTGTTTATAACAAATGTGAACTACTACAAAACAATAATATCAAGTTTTTACATGTTGCAAGAATCTTACATAATGTTCATATTTTTACAAATATATGTGTTAAATGTCCTTCATATAATTGTCATTGAAAAAATATCCAAAAAGAAGATATCATTTATAATTATATATGTATGGTATACTGTATATCTTTTTTATTTTAATTCTGTTGTTTAAAGATTGATTGATTTTTTGTTTAAATGACATGGTACAAAAACAATTTAGAAAATAATAGGCTTTTAAGCTAATATAACTATTTTATCTTTAAGATATTTTGTCTGATTTTATTATCTAATTTCTGGAAAGGATATATTCATGCATTAAAAGGCAGAGAAGTTTAATTTCTCTTTAAATCAAAGATTTTTTTTACATAAAAAATTGAAATCACAAATTTGCAAAAAAAAAATGTTAAAAAATATTCAATCTTTTTATAACAGATATATATATGTGTTCTTGCTAGAATTTTTTTTGCTGGTTGTTTTATTTTATTTATTGTTTTTACCCCTTATCCAATTGCTAGGTGCTTTTTATATGATGAAATTTTTTAAATTTTTTTGCTACCTTTTACATCATGATTTTTAGTTGTATATTTTTGACATTTTATTTATTCCCTTTTAAATCTATACAATTCATCAAAATTGACCAAATTGCATGTGACCACAATATTGTGACGACTTGTTCATATGAGGAAGATTATCTGGTCTTTTGTTACCTTTTTTGTGTATTTCAAAAGCATATCAATTTAAAGTGATAATGACTTATTGCAATTTATTTATAATCATGAAGCACATGCATCATAGAAAAATGTTCTTAAAAAATTACTTTAACATCTTTGATTTAACTGTACTTGGATAAATGGTGATCTGAGAAAAAAAAGGTTAAAGATGTTAAAGATTTTGTCTAGGCAAAATTATCAAAATTTATACTTTGAGAAATAATTTGATTGCATGTTTTATTTTGTGTTTCATTTTTTGGCATATCATTTTTCTACATTTTTTTTCTAAGAAATTTTCAATATTTTGGATTCTAGCAAAACCACTTTCCCAACATGATATTATTGATTCAATGTTTGTTGACTGATAATAAGGTCCTAACTCAGTGTTGTTTATACCAAGTGTTAATGTTGTTTACATTTATGAGAGAAAGAAAAATAAAACTCTTCATGTTAAAACACTATTTTTCATGTGCTGTATACTCATTTATAATCTTGTATGGTTGGAATGATATTCAATGAGAATAAACATTTTTGTTACACAAGAATTTTTCACTCTTTTCTATGAAGGTTAAAAATACTCTTATTATACTCTTCTTCATGAAGGTTAAAAAAAACTCTCTTTTCACTCTTTTTCATGAAGGTTCAAATACTCAAATAAAGTAGAAATCATAGTAATACCTTTAGAAACTCACTTTACAAAAGCTATAAATTTATCACATGCAGGGCTTGGTGCATCTCTCAATTCCTCTATGGGGACAGCCCTCTCTGCGAGTACTTTGGCAGCTGCCCGCAGTGCTGCATTGCGAGGTGTTGGACGGAGTATCATTGGTCTTCCGTTGGGCACCGCGGGTAAGCACCAAGTCTCCGACCACGTGTTCTCTCTATTGTAATCAAGGCCTGTTCTATTAAAAAATGAATACCCAGAAAATCTCAGGTTTACCTGCATAAATATTGGTATAAACATCAAATACATGTATACATATAGTTGTAGCTTTAAACTGACATTTTTGGGTAAATACTTTTTTAATGGGACACACCTTATCAGTTGCTTAAGCTTTTTTGTATTTTTTTATCCGTTGTATCTTTTTTTATCACACATATGTTGGTCCATAATTTTTTTTTCTTTAAAAGAGTTTTTTTCTATGTGCAAGCAAGATAACTAAATGAATTGTATGAAATAACCCCTGCCTAGAATGCAAACTGGTCAAGCATATTTTTCTTCTGCAGACTTATTACAATTACAACAAAATTTCAGGCAATAAATTAATATCATTATTTGTTATCTTTTTGTGAACAGTTTTGTTGTTATATTATTAATTTCTTTTATTCTATTTCTGAGTGTTTAATCTATTCTGATAAAACCGTAGCAGTAAAAACAAATAATCATCATTGTTCAAAAATTTGGAGGGATGGTAATGTTATGGTTAAAAACTTAGATTTTTTGGACTTGTTTATTTTAAAAAATAATCATTATTTTGTCTACAGAAGAAATGCTGGACTCAGTAGCTAATACATTAGTGTGTAGATAACATATTGTAATTTTTGTGTGAGTGTATAATAAATATATATAAATATTAATATTTTGTAGTGGTTAGATCTTATTGATATATTTTGTGCTGTCAATGTTATTTCATTTTGATGATTCTTTTCACCTTTGGTATTTATTTCATGTTGATGAATTTTATATTTTAAACTAATTTTTTTAATCAACAGTTCTTAGATTTTGTATTGAAAATTCCATTCAATATTCGTGAATTTTCAATGTTAAAAATATAAAATGGTTTAATTTATTTTTATGTTCTTATTTGTTCAATTAAACACTCAAGAAAATAACCAGATACTTTTAGAAAAGATCCATTATTTTTTACAGTGATACAAAAATTGTTTACAACTTCTATCATGAATATTTGTTAAATGATGTCCTGAAAAAAAAACAATCCAGCTTATAAAAAAAAACATACGATAGAGTAATTTAAATTTTAACTTTTAAATACTTGGTGTATAAATATTAAGTTTCAACATGAAATGAGTAACTGCTTGCTTGACTGAGAGTATTAGTAAAATGTATATATGTGAAATGATGAAAATCATTGTATTGAAATCCTTGTGTATGATGAACTACTACCTTTCTGTTGATGTAGTAAATAATAACATTAATAATCTGGAAACAAAGTAAAAAATTATTTAAAGTTAAAATTATTTAGAGTTATCCTTCTTTAAAACTACCATTCAAATTCCAAAATTAAGAAAATAACATTGAATTTTTGAAAGCTTAATGTTAAAGAAAAATGCTTGACAAAAACATTATGCAATTTCCGAATGATATATTTTCTAATTAAAGTTGCTTGAGTTAGCTGTAATAACCCATCAAAAGTTTTTTTTTCCCAAAAGCCTAATCTTTGTTTTCAGATATATTGTGTATGCATGTGATTTTACAGCTTTTAATTGGATATTGTTGTATTATGAAAACTTTACACCTCACAAGTGAAACCATTTGATAACTGGATTTATTCCAAACTATTTTGGCTCCGCTGATTTTGCATGCAACGTTACCATAGAAACCAAGCACACATTTTATTAAGAAAAAACAAAAATATAAAAATCTGCTTATTTCATTAGAGACAAATAATTATTTTTCATTAGTTTTGCTTTTTAGTGTTCTTTTGCATGAAATGCCTATGTACTGACATTATACTGAAATTTAGAAATATTATTTTTATTGTTAGAAAAAAAAACTAATAGGATAATTGGCTTTTGATGAAAAAAAATTCAAATCAATTATTAATATAGATGAACTAACAAGTAGCTATGTAGATTTGGAATATTTTTTTAATAATAATTATAGGAATTAAATTTTTTTGTAGTTAAAGACACTAAAATATTTTTTTTAAAGGGAATGCTTTTTGCATACTAGAAAGTAGTGATATTGGTTAGCATTAATAATAGTTAGATAGCTTGAAATTGATTTTGAAACCATATATAGCAGAATTTTTGTTGTGTGCTTGTTTTTATCCATGTTCATGCAAAACCAGGGAAGCCAGCCATCATGCCCAAAATACATTTCTCCATTTTGGATTATGTTTTTAACTGCATCAAGCTAATAAGAAAATAGTCTCATATGGAGAAATTTGCAAAAGTATAGGGAGAAGACAGTCTGTTATGTTCATTCTTGATATCTATATATATAAAAGTATTAAAATTCCTGAGATATACAAGATGATATACAATACTATTTTGGGATATCTAAATTTCAAAAGTTCAACACTTCAAAGAAATCAAAATATTGCATATATTCCTTTAAAAATGTTCAAAAGATCATCTTGGCAATCTTTAATAGGAATAAAAAAATACTTTTAAAATTTCTAACAATTTCACAATGTGATTCACATTACTTTTGATGGATTCACATTGTGATTCACATTAGAAATGGATTCACATATTCTATTTTTAAATTTACCTTCCTATGCTCAGACTGAAGAGAAATCTTGTTCTTTCTCTTCCACAGGCTTCCCTGGTTACACTACTAGTTATCTTGCTGCCCCTTCCCCTGCCGGTGACCGTCAAGTTTCTCCAACTGCCATATACGCTACTGATCTTGGTGCTGCACAAACTAGTCAGCTGACTGCAGGATTACAGATTCAACGTAGCGAACCGTCTCCACAACCCAATTCAATGTCATTAACTACTTCTCCATTACAACGCGTCAGCGAACAGTTGATCAATGCACAGCGTGCACAAGGAATTTCAGGTAGTACATACAGTCAGTGATCACTTGATTAAAAAAAACAAAAACAAAAAGTTCTATAGCAGTAACAAAGCACATGTTACATGACTCGTGAATAAACAAGAAAGAAAGAGCTTGTCAATGGAAATTTATACTGGAGTGCATTTTGGAAGAATAGCCTTTACAAACAGCATAAAACTTGAACAATGGCAAAATAACATCTCACCTGACATCTGTTTACACAAAAAGTAAAGCTTTTAGAGCAAGTGTAGGTCACATTAAGAAAAAAGACAAAAACTTAGAAACAACAATATGGAAACATGGTAAACAAGAAAAGAAAACCAATACATTTCAACAAAATCAACAAAATAATAACAACCGTGGATGCAGAAAACTGAAGATGATATAAAGCTGGTTCTTATAATGGACAACATAGTTATGTACTGAGGTTGGGAATAAATAATATTACATTTCATATTACAAGCTTCAGGTAATATTTCATAAAAAAAAAAATTTCTACATATTTTATTGGTCAATCATACCAAAAATATAAGAAAAAGAGATTTTTACAGAGTTGTGACTAAACTTAAAAAAATAATTTCAATCAAATGCAATTTGTGTAAAATAAAATCAAAAAAATATACTTTGATTTATTTTCTGCTATTATGGCTATAGCTATGCTGACTGGATAATTGGCACAATGTGTCTCTTCAAGTACCTATTTACTTTCATTTTCTGCATTTATTTACAGTAATGTTGAATAGATAAGGAGCACACACTTGCCTTTTCTGTTATACTAACCTTCCTTTAGTAACAAACATCATATCAAAATTTCATAACAATTGGTCAATATTTCCTCAAGTTATCGCCCATGACTACGTTTACATCTTTCCTGTGGTTAAAAAAGATTCATCACATTCACATCTGTTATACCAAATAATTATGTACTTTCACTTTCTATATTTATTTACAGCCATGCTTAACGGATTAGGGGCACAGGCTGCCTTTCCTGCAACTACCTCACCAAGCCGAGGACTGCCACTGGCCAATAGCCCAGGACCCTTGGATATCTACAACAACCAGGACAGTCTGTATCTACAGGCCACCAGTCCCCAGCCAGGTCTCAGTTTAGGCCATAGCTTAGCTGTAAGTAGTAAAAATCACCCTTCCATTCCTTTATTCCTTAAGTCAGAAAGTTCAATTAGGGTCATATCATCACCGTCAGCAACAAACAAATTAAAGAACACTCAGATATGGGGGTAAAATTGGCTGTTAGTAGCAAATTTACCGTATGTACATCATAGCTAAAATGTCCAACATCAAGTTATAACTTGGGTGTTCTGAGCAAATATCTTGTAGTTAGAAAGATCCATTTTGACCAATGTCAAGATTTTATTTCATGAATAAATCTGAAATTGAAACAAAACAGTAAAGTGTCCTATAATAGATCTTAAATTAAGTGGCCAAATGGTTAATACTTACTTTTGATCTTGTTTGCATCCAACATGATTGATTACCTTTAAAGACAAAACAAATGCTGTAGACCAACTTATTTTCGCGACTACTTTATTTCGCATTTTCATGTCAAATGACAGTTTCGCGGCTATTTATTTTTCGCGCGTCTTCTTAAAAATTACTATTTTTACAATAAAAATTGGTTACTTTGCGACGATTTATTTTCGCGAATTTCTTATCATCACAAATTACGCAAAAATAAATGGCTCGTGAAAATAAGTTGGTTTACAGTATATTGCCTCCCCATATGGATCATTCCTGTGTCTTTTACTGATGACTTGCTTTATTTTCTGCAAAGGATGAACAAAGATGGTTTTGAAAAATATTAAAAGATATGTTTGTTTTTTTCAGGGACAGCTGATAGCTACAAGTTTCCAGAATGGCTATTGATAACAAGAACTAGACAAATGGTGTGTTTATAGATCAAATATTATCATTGTGTTTTCTCTTCAAATACTGTGGTTTCATTATTATTCGTGGGGTATTAATTTTCGTGGGTAGCCTTCATCCACGAAATTTGATACCCAACAAAACAGAAATTTAACATTGATCTGTATGCTGGAGGCATTAGAACCACGAAATTAAGAATCCACGAACTGATTCTTTTTTAACAAACCAGGAAAATTGGTACCCACGAAAATAAATGAATTCACAGTTTTTCCCAATGCACTTTAAACCATAGGGAAAAAAAGGTTTATAATCATGAAAATTTTAAGAACAAATAAATTGTGAAATCATTGGCATATCAATATTAGCAAATAAGATATATATATGTTGATTAAGTCTTAAAAAAAATATTAAGGTAATTTGTAATTGCACCTATAATGTCGAGAAAGGTTTATACAATCTGTAATGCCAATTATTCTTAGTAGAAAATTTAAACTTGCTCAATCATCAATTTACCGGTATAGAATATGCTCATATAAGCTTTCACACCAATAGAATGTGCCTGATAACTTCAAAGAATTTTAAAAATATGCAAATTCTGTTTTATTTCATTCGGCAACATATATAATCATGACTTTTATCTTTTTATTTATTTTTCAGATCCTGTTTTACTAGAGATCATGAAGGGAAATGTTGTCTCGAAGGATTTTTTTACCTATACATGCATTTACTGATCCTTCTTCAGACTTTTATTGTTTTTACAATTTTTATTGCTTATTATTATTATTAATTATTATTATTATTATCATGGATATTTGTATATCAATTCTTATGGGTTACTTGTTGCGATGTCTTATTAAAGATTTGTTAAAGTACACACGTTACCAAAAAAAATATGTTGTATATTTATATTTGTTCTATGCAGTCAAAATTTTAATGTACAGTACCTTACTATATAATCCCCATGATTTAGCATATCAGTTAGTTCTGCTGCATTCTGGCTAAAATGTGGAAATTTATTCGACTTTTTTCATGCACAAATAAAGCAATAGGCTACATTTACTATTTTTTCTGTTGAAAAAAATGTATATTTTATTAACAAAATGTAACAAGACAAATTATCAAGTTTAGATTTTTCAATGACCTTATTGAAAATTAAAAAAAAAAGAATTATCATAAATTTTTATGTTTTAGGGAATGCAGCATTTAGTAAAAAATAGCCAGTAGTATTTAATTTATTTATTTAAATTCAACATGAAATGTTTATTTAAGAAGCAAATAATTATACCTTCAATTGTTTGATTTATATGAGCTTTGTTAAAGTTGAAAATAGGAAATAAGACATTTGATACTTTATACATGTGATTAAACAGGTTAATTTGCATATCATGTGATTAGGGAGAATTTGATATAAATTCTGAGTGCATAAAACAAGTAATTGGGATGATTGGTTAGTGATGTTTTTTGATTTTTTTTATGACTGTACTTAAACTTTGCCATTGAAACATGATTTTGAAAAATATTTAAATTTTCACAGGGATAAGTTGTAATAGTCAACCAAAGCATGTAACAAAATAATTAATTTGCTATAAAATGAGGCTTTCAAGAGAAAAGTTCTCTGATAGAAACCTTATTGAAAATTTTTCGAGTCAAGGATAAAAAAAATGGAATGTTTAGGAATTCTCTTCTTATTTGGTTGGCTTTCAAATCATTATTTTGTAGAAATCTTACAATTGTACAATGAAGACTCACTCAAAATCCAAAGCAAGACAAATAAAATCGATTTTTTTCAATATTAACATGATCAATGGCAAACTTATGTTGTAAATAGAGGTTGTATTATATTTCTTTGTTATATTTTCTCCTTATTATTGATTAATTTTTATTTTTATGATCATTTTTATTATATTACTTTTCATTTTATTTCATATGTCAATCCAGCATTTAGGTTGTATTAGCAAAGGATTTTTTACCATCTATTTTAGTTTATTTGATTGAAATTCTAATTTTATTGGTCGAAATTGCATAAAAAATTGAAAAAAGTGGCATTTTCATCATTTATATAGCATCATAGCTAATTATTATTATTATTTATTATAATTTTAGTATTTATTACTAGATTAATTTTTAATTTCATTTTTATTTTTTTATATCAATATGTGATAATGATAAAATTGCATGGGACGTTTTTTTTTTTAATCATGGCATGGTGTGGACTTATGTTTTAATGGCAAAATTATTTTTAAGCATGAGTTTTCTTTTCTATTCATTTTTGCTATACATCTTACAGTTTTTGATAGATTAATGTTTTTCCTTTAAATCAAACTCTTATCCTATCTACTTAATTTTTTTCTATATTTTTTTTATGATACCTTTCTTGGGGAAAAAATTCTATAACATGTATGTGATGATAAGATAATATGGCAATAATTTAATGTTTGTAAAATTAATAATTATGTTGTTCAATCTTTGTGTTCATTTTAAGAAATTTGTTTTTTGCAAGTCTTTTCTCAACAATTATCTGTGAAAAAATAATTTAAACGGGGTTTCTTAATTTGAAAAAACTTATTCATACCAAAATTATAAAATGTAATTCATACTTAAATTATAAAATGTAGCTTTGGAAAAAAACTAACAGAGATTATATAAACATTATTGATTAATTTATAACAGTATTTTCTTTTTAAAATAGTCACAACCAAACCAATAAATTTATCACACATTCATTATTCAATATTTTTTAAGTAAAACTTTTATTAAAACAACAATTTATTTTTTTAACAAATTTATAGTTGTTTTTAAAAGAAACTTTTTGTCACCTATGCTTGATGCATATAACATCTTTTTCTTTGTTAAATTTAAAATTTGTTAGTGCTGGACAACGCATGTTTTGTATTACGCAAGTTTATTTTTTAAAAGTGCTAACTTGTTATTGAATCAAACTGCGCAAATTTGGGATAACAATTATAAACTTTTGTTGAAATAAATCAGGTCATATCCTTAAGTTTAAACATATTTTAAGATGTAAATAAATGTAAAAAAAATCTTTTTTTTCTGTTTAAAGATATTTTATAATCATGTTACTTATATTGTTACTGCAAAAGTTTTTTTTTATATGTGCACAATCTACGCATTCAAATCTTTGTCGGTAAAAATTGATGTATGTGCAATTCTAACTTAAACTTTTTTTGTACTTAAAGGGTTTTGGCTAAAAAGCTGTAAAAATGTAAAAAAAATCTTATCATGTCTTAATTTTGTGCATAGTGTATTTTTCCAAAGGCTGAAGGCCAATTATGATAGAAAATTTGTCAAAAAATGATTTTGTCACTGTATATAGTTGCTTTACTTGTTAAAATTTCTAGTGTCAATGTTTGCATGGAAAGGCACATAAATAAACAGATGAACCGCCCTAGTGCTATAAATGTATAAATTTTTTGTATAATGTACATGATTTCATCAGGGTCCAAGAATAAACCAATGTCTCAATCACAGAGGATAGGGGTCATCTCAAAAGATGCTTTTTGTCTGTATATTAGTCAGATTTTTATTTAGTTTAAATATTATTATTACAAGATCTGAACTCTTACGAGTTACTTTGGGCTTTCTTCAGTAGTTAGTTTTTTTTACAGATTTAAAACTGTTTTGAGATCTCCCCTAGAATTACTGTCTGTGATAACCAGGTGTCAAGCCTGGTTTAGTTAGTAAAGTAGTTACAGTAGGGTGTGTATCGTTACATTATGTAAATTACCTTTATTAAGTTAAAAATTATTGATTTTTTTCACCAAAAAGATTGTTTATACATACAAATATATATATATATCCTGTGTATTTTGTCCATGTACATAAGGTTTTGTTTGATGTAGATTTTGATAATTCATTCATGCTTTCTGGCAGGTGATATCAACGCTAATTAATTGGGAGGAAAATAATTGGGAACATCTCAGAATGTACAATTGGTGCTTATATTTCTTCATGTAAGACATAATTTCTTGTTCGTTAAAATAGGTTTAATCTTTAGCTTATTGTTAAATATATACATTTAGACATTTACTAAAAGCGAGATATTTTTTTCTGTTAGCATGTTCTTTTAATATTGACAGCAGATTCTATCTTTAGATTTAGAGGTCAGATTAATTTGTATTGCTAAAAAATTGCCCTAGTCACAAATTTCATAAATTAATGAATTAATTAGATTTAAAATATATTTTAGCAATCTAGTTTCTTATACTAGTAATATTTATATTGTAATGTTGGTAAGAGCATTTATAACAATAATTCTTGAGATGTTCCTGATTATTTTCTTTATCCAAGAAAGTGTGACTGAGAAAAAACACTGATGGGACATTCCTTAAGCTGGAAGTCTTTAAAACCATTGAAAGGACATTGCTTTTGAAAAATAGAAAAAAAAATATGGGAGGTTAAAAACTAACTGAAAACATATGCAGATGCTTTGAACAATGAACTCAGGGAACACATATTTTTGTGGATACAACTTTGTTATTTTTTTGACAGAGTTTGATGTATTCATCAAATAGATTAGGATTAGAGTAGGATAAAAATAATAATGAAAATACTGAATTTGATTAAAAGAATTGGAGTGAATATGGAGTCCAGGCCTGGACACCACAAAACTTAGAAAATACTTAAGTCTGATTATTCTTATTTTCCATGGCGACTTCAATCAAAACGTTCTAAATTTGATGATGTCACAATGAGTTGAGAATTTTCTCAGACTTAAGTATTTTTTTTAAGTTTTGTGGCACCAGAACCTGATTTTATGATGTTATTCAGGAAAGTTTACGAACAAATTGAGCAGGAAATGACAGCAATAAGTAGTTAGTTTTATTAATATATGCAATTTTTAGTACCTCTAAAAAATTCAGTATTTTCATTAAATTAAATGTTAGTTAAAGATAAGATCTTATACCCTATCGTAATGAATCTCTGTATGTGTGTCCTGTAGTGGCTCTGACTAAGGGATTTTGTGTCTTAAGCATTTTTTTTCAGATTTTTTTCCCCCCATGAATTGAGGACCAAGATTTTTTTTATATTCAATGTTAAAAAAAATAGATCTAAATTTTTGTGTCTTAAGCAAATAAAAATAAAAATTTCTTTAAAATACAATCAACAAGCAGATCCATGGGGCTGTTAGGGACAACAAACAATTTTACCTGAATACATAAAAAAAAGAATTAAGCAAGACAAGGCCAGCTCCCCCCTAGCCCATTTAGCAAAATTTCTGGATTTGCCACTCAACCAGATATTAGACAAGATTTATTTATCTTTTACAATGTTTAAAATTACCTTCATCCATGTAATAAAAACATCATGTCTGCTCCATACACCAGTTTTAAAAAGGGATTTTTGTCAAGTCAAGGCCTCAAACTTCAACAATTTTCTATCCGATTTAAAAAAAAAGTTTTAATTTTCAATTAAAAACTGCTTTTGATCAAAATCCCCTGCTTACTTACCTAGTAGATAAAAACATATAACCATATCTGTTATAAATTTTGTTACCTAACATTTTAATTGTGATGATTTTTTAAACTGGTTCATTTTCAAAACCAGTTTGACATTGTTTTTTATATAAGTATTATAACAAATAATGTTTTATATACATTTAATATTTTTGTCTCGAGCAAATCTGCAGATATTTAAGAGAAAGAAAGAAAACCTCCCATATTTTTTTTTAAATACACATATCTTGAGTATAAGCAATGAAAATAGTTTAGGTAAATTTTTCATAGACAAGAATTATTTTCAGATTAAACAAAATGAATTATTTCATGCAAATATATTTGTTTGAAACAAATATTAATTTCTTTTTTAAATTTAACAATTTTCTCTAATAAAGGGGGCAGATTATACATTAATCAAAGCAATGTCCTTGTAAATGTATTTATAGATCTACCAGATAAAATCTAGTTTAGGAATATGTTTTAGAGTAGCTATTTATTGAAAAAACGATGCAGCGTTAATTGTTTATATAAAGGGTATTTATTTATATGATACCATGGCAACATAAAACTTGTGCCAAAGATTTTCACTATTTCCTTTGTTTTTTACATATCTATATATAACCAGTCACATAATGTTTGGCAATAAACTTAATTTGTGCCATGTTATTGATCAATACCAAAAATAAATGTGACCTTGACCTTTTACAAACCAATGCATTATAATTGTGTAACATTTATCTTTTTTATGATATACTTAAAAAAACATGTTCTTCTCATTTTAATTTCATATCTTTTCTGTAAAAGTGTATTTGTGACAAAAAATCATTCAAATTAAAAAGTATATTCAAAATGTCTTGTATTATTATAGCCATTGGAGAAGAAAATGAGAAAAAAGGTTATAAGTTGTAACATAAAATTTAGTCAATGGTTAGTTTCCCACTTGAGTGTTGTGATTCCAGTAAATCTAAATCAACATTAAAGGTACTTTAACTAAACGGAGACCATCAATAACAAAACAAAGACATACCAAAAAAAGATTAAGACTTTGTACAGGTATTAAAAATGGTTAAACCAAAATAAATGGCATTTTAAGAGAACTATTGATATGAAACCTGGTCTTTTGAAAAATCTCTTCACAATCAGGACTACAAATGCTCATTAATTTCTCTTATATTCTTGTCTGTTTGTCTTAGACATTTTGGTATTGACATAGACCTGTATATAAGGGCACACAAAAGCAAAGTCGATATTTGTTACAACATTCTTGAACTTGGAATAAGAAATAACAATTTAAGGCTAAACATAAAATTACGATATGAAGTGTATATGCATTTCACAAAATCACATTGTATAATATTAGAATGAATCAAGGCAAAGGACAGCCTGTTGATTGTTCTTGATCCTGGAGTCAAATGGAGGTCTTTTTAAAACATGAAGCAAATGCCCGAGCCTTACTGAAACTTAAGGATGACCCCCATACCATTGGTAAATGCCAATAACGCTACATCCGTGAACTTACGTTCACAAGTGAAAGTATTCAACAAAGTGCACACAATCTGATCAAGTCAGCTTATGTTGACCGACAGTCACACTATGCATTATCAATTTAGAATAAGAGATGAAATTAGTTGCTGAAACCAAGGAATTAGATTGCTGAAACTTCGAAGGCTTAATATTCTCATCCTGCTAGCCTTCTGAAACATTTGTTTCCAATCGCCAGTACTTTTGTTGACAATGCACAGACAATGATCGAGGGGCCTGGGTGGCCGAGTGGTCAAAGGCGCTGGTTTTAATATCACACTATTGACCACAAGCTGGTTACCTCTCAGATGGTGTTCGAGTCCCGCTTGTAGTTACAAAACGAGACTCCCACCTTTATGTAATTAGGTTTGTCAGTTACCTGCCCAAGGTCGGTGGTTTTCTCCGAATAACCCGGCTTTCTCCAACATAAAAACTGACCGCCTGATATGGCCCAGGTGCGCCGATAAACACACACACACACAATCACACACACACACACACACATCTCCAAGATCTTCGTGTCGTCAAGATGATTCTTAGGAATAACTGATGCATTTAATACAAGATAATGAGATAATACAAGATAACATCATTGACAGCAAATTTAAATCAAAGCGCTAAAGCGTTAAAAGGCAAGCGAAATTTAAAGTTCTGAAATAGCAGATATTTTCAAAGTTAATTGTGTCGAAAGAGAGTCGAAAAAATGGACCATGGAATTTTCACCCATGACGGAACGAACCACGAACCTTGGTGTAAGTAGCCTGACGTGTTAACCAGTACACCACCAGGTCTCAACGATGAAATGTTGGTTGCAATAAAATCCAAGACAAGGTCTGCAACCAAGAGATTAACAACAATATCAAACAGAGGGTTAAATGCTAACCATTGGTTATAAGATATAACCGATTGTTAAAGATAAACCATTAGACTGTTTGGCTCGATCATCAATAATGAATTACAATGCGATGTGTCCCTGATCACTTTAGTTCACACTGGTATTTTCAACAAACTTGGGGTTATAGTCTATACCACTGCCACCATGCTTTGTGACCCTAACTCCATTTTCATTTTGCTTAAATAAACTTCGGTCGTTTTTTGTCAGATGTAAACTTTTTGTGGAAAGTTAATCACTTGAAAAGTGTAATACTTAGGCGTCTGATATTTAGAATGTAAATCGTTATGCTTTGTTTTTTGAAAGAAGAAAAGAGGCACCAATGGGGCATTCGAGTGTCAAAAGTCCGAAATGGCAACGACAAAACCGGTAAACACGAACGAGAACAGCACGAAGAAACACAAAACACAAAATCAACCGAACGGAAATCAACAACGCGAACACAAGACGTAACAAGAGTGAACTCGGGTGCTCCGGGAGAGAAAGCGGTTCCTGTCTGCTATATATGATTCTGTAAATATTGGTTCATTTTTTGTGTTCAGTTTTTTAAGATGGTCATATTTTAGATAACTATAATATCTAGAACCCCTATCCGCAGACATAGCCTTTTTGAACTTTGTAAAATTCTTCTAATGTGCATCGATGTCCTTGAATACTTCGATACTAGAAGCGACATTTGGGTACTACAAATCTTGCCTTTATTATACTAGTAATTTGTGTGTTTTCATCATCCTGTCCTTTTGTTATTCTAAAATGATGCTTGAAACAAATTGAATGATAGCTATATAAGTCTTCCTGAAATGTCTTAATCCGACACACTATAGTGCCTTGAATTATAGTCAAATTATAGCAAGGATCAATTTCTTGTCTGTAGTCTTGTTCTATCATTATGTATAAGCTTCAAGTAAAAAGCCTTAAAGTGCTTAACGCATTTGGTATTGCATGTTCTTAAATCATGCATTTTCCGCAAGAGCGGGACAACTTTGTGTTCGTTCAATTAAGGTAATAACACAACTACTGAACTTGGAGAATCAATCTCAAATGTCCATAAGACGAGACAAAACAAGGAAGACATACCGGAAAAATTGAAGACCGCAATGGACCTGACTTGGTACAGGCATTTCAAAAGAAATGGTGGGTTAAACCAGGTTTTAAGGCGCGTCAAACCTCCCTCCAAATAGTTCTTCACAGAATCCTTACAAATGGTGTCAAAAGTAGTCCATGAAATTGTGTTACTGACGGGGGTTGAACCACTTACTTTACAAATTAGATAAGGCTTATATTTTTGTTCATGTGAAATGGACACGGTTCCATAATTGCCCTCGAATAAAGACACGTAGTTACTTATATCTAAACAACACAAGAAACGCACCACTTTCATAAGTTTCCTTTGACTTAAAACGAATTTGGTTTGATTTATCATTTAGAAGAAAACAACTAATACAATTGTAACGGAAAATATCTCTTAAAGTAGTCGTCGGAATGATCTGAGATTTCGGCACAGCATGTCTGGGGTCCTTACCACCATCCTCTGCAAATTTTAAAAAAATTCTAATTTTTCATTCTAAAATTTAAAAACAAATGTCCAAAAATGAAAAAAAACAATCATCAATTCTTAGAAAACTTGATGCTAATCCAGAAGTGTAACCAGAAAATGGGGGACAAAGCTTTAATCTCACAAAAACTGTCCAAACTTTTCAGAAACATGCATTTTTGAATTGATCAATAATCTAAGACTTTGTTTTTTTCAACTTCTTTATCAAAAATTCATGCCGTAAGCGCACTGGTGCCAATATCAGAAATAATGGTTTGGTTTTTTATTGAATTTGGTTTGATTTATCATTTAGAAGAAAAAAATTAATACAATTTTCAAAATTTAAAAAGAATCCTGGAAGGAAAGACGTGGTGCGTTATTTGTGTTGCTGAGTATATATATAACGTTGACACCGGAAAATCCAGCATGGGGTTGAGCTGTTCCCATGCTGGATTTTCCGGTGTCAACGGCTTTAAAAAGATGATTTTCATCACTGTTGGCACACGGACACCCCTTTCTAACTTTGCAGCTCACCATATCCATTCTATATTATATCAATTACTTTACGGAGCTGTGCGCAACACCATTTATCATATATATACTTATATTACTATACCAGTTGCGACCAATTCTCTATCTTTCTCTCTCTACCCACCTAATGTTCATCGTGTACTGCGTTACAACCTTAGATTGTCTACGAGGAGGCTTAACTAGGCAACCGAAAGCTAGATTTTTTATCTAGCCTAGGTGGTCTAGTGGTCTAGGGCGCTGGACACAGTGCATGCAGGCGAAGTTGCCATAGATGACAGAGTATGGGTTCGATTCCAGCTCAACCCCATGCTGGATTTTCCGGTGTCAACGGCTTTAAAAAGATGATTTTCATCACTGTTGGCACACGGACACCCCTTTCTAACTTTGCAGCTCACCATATTCATTCTATATTATATCAATTACTTTACGGAGCTGTGCGCAACACCATTTATCATATATATACTTATATTACTATACCAGTTGCGACCAATTCTCTATCTTTCTCTCTCTACCCACCTAATGTTCATCGTGTACTGCGTTACAACCTTAGATTGTCTACGAGGAGGCTTAACTAGGCAACCAAAAGCTAGATTTTTTATCTAGCCTAGGTGGTCTAGTGGTCTAGGGCGCTGGACACAGTGCAGGCGAAGTTGCCATAGATGACAGAGTATGGGTTCGATTCCAGCTCAACCCCATGCTGGATTTTCCGGTGTCAACGGCTTTAAAAAGATGATTTTCATCACTGTTGGCACACGGACACCCCTTTCTAACTTTGCAGCTCACCATATCCATTCTATATCAATTACTTTACGGAGCTGTGCGCAACACCATTTATCATATATATATATAACGGACTGTTGTGTGTTTATATACACGTCATTTCTATTATGTAAACTGTGTTAAAAATAACAGAAACTTTTCAGTTAAGAATTTAATGTTTTCACCTGAACAAGATTTAACTTTGGAGTTTATTTCCCGTATAACATTAGTCGCTTCAGTGTTTGTAAAACAAGTTACAAAAAATGTATATAATTTAAATTAAATAAAGAGTCTTATGATGAATCAAGATGGGATTCCGAGGGTTGAAATCCCCTTTTTATTCCGAAATTTAATTTTCATGCAAATTTAGTCCGGGTTATCCTTTCCTCCTGGACCCCTCCTTTTTTTTCGAAATTCCGGATCTGCACCTTGAGTCTATATTTCAGATTTTTCCTTCATGGGCTTTAATTACGGGGTATAACCGGCTATAGTTTACCGTTGAAAAACTGAAACGGTTAAAAAATTTAATAATTTTTGTCTTTGTCAGACAAAGACTACGATTAGACCAC
This sequence comes from Arcuatula senhousia, assembly GCA_963971305.1. Classification (NCBI taxonomy): domain Eukaryota; kingdom Metazoa; phylum Mollusca; class Bivalvia; order Mytilida; family Mytilidae; genus Arcuatula; species Arcuatula senhousia. The sequence goes on from OZ020308.1 coordinate 38,568,244, forward strand.
CGTCTACCTTTTTCTTCATTGTAAAAGTCATGCACAGGTTTTGTTTGCATGGGTCGTCCATAGTTTGCCAGAGATAGCTGTGCATAGCCAGTAATAGTCCGTGTTCTAAGGTTTTCGAACGAAAGTGACTTACTGACAATATATATCGAATTGATTTTTTTAAAAAGGAATTCAAAGTTATTGCGGTAGATACTCATGCACCCCTTGTAAGCCAGCAAAGAGGAGTTCATGAAAAATGAACTAGATTTACCGTCAAGCTGGTTTTGGGAAAACAATTTAAATGTTTAGCCCGGTCAAGAAAAAAGTAAGCATTTGAATGGATTTTATTATTAAAATAATGGCACAGAAACAAAAGTATTTACCCAAACCATATTTACGTGAACTCCTCCTATGATTGATGCTTTCAACACTAATTTTGTCGTTTATGACGTTGTGTTTTAATACATGAAAATTGTATAAAAGTGAAATGTTTTTATGTCCCATAAATACGAAAGGAAGAGCATATAGTGTTCGGGTCCGTTCGTTCGTCCGTTTATCCGTCCGTCCGTCTAAAACATGGCGAGATGGGGCATTATGTCATTCGGACATATTCTTGTTTCTGAAGTATATGTATCTGTAGATAGTCACCGAACTTTCTCAATCCGAGTCTTTGTGTCACTGTCGGACCCCAAGATTGAAATTTTAGATGCAGGAACTCACCATTTCTAAGACCTAAAATCTAAGTCATGGCCATGGTGGGGTTGCAACTATCCTATTTTGTTATCCGAGTTAGATATTTTAGATCTGCCTAGCATTCTTGATCCTTAACCTATTTGCCTTTTGGCTTGGTCATTGTCATTGTTTTGTACTGTATGCCATGACTGTACAAATATTTAGTTGCATTAGTTGCATTGATAAACAAAATAAACAAAATTACCTTAAAGGGGACATTTGCTTAGGCATCGGCCATTTGATTTTCTGGGGGGGGGTGCTAGGATTTTCACCGGAGCCGGGAACTTTTTTTCGACCGCTTCGCAGGCCAGCTTATTTTTTCCCCATACACTCGATGTTAGAAAATTTTGTTCTGCAGAAAATCAAATGATCGGTGCCTTATGCTATGTACACTACAAATGGCCTAAATGTTGATGTCCGTTTGCCCGCCCTTTAAGTGCTCTAGAAAAAATTTCAATGTAATGTGTCTGTTTTTGATTTTTTTTTCATTTTATTTCAATCTGCATAATAATGAATATATACTCCAATTAAACATTAAGATAAAGGTACCTTCAAAAAGTAACTTTTTATTACTACAAGAATACAATTTGATATATTCCTTTTTTTTGTCTATTTTATTTTATTTTTTGAAAGACAAACTTAAAAGACAAGTTATAACAAATTAATGAACCGTGGGGTGACATAAAATGTCTAGCACAGGAAAGCGTGCAAAATTGATATAGCATTAAATAGTGTATATTTTACCTATATAGCTATATATGTATATTTTTGTTATGTTGGTACAAGTAATTCTTGTTTGGTTCAATAGACACGTAGGTTTAAATTTAGCGAATAGATTAGAAGTTGTGTAGCGCGAAGGTCTACGTATCGTCTGCATGTAATTTAAGTGGGTCAGCTACACTATTTGGATATATAAAGCTATTTTATCGCTGATTTATCCGTGCGATAAGAGTATACAAGTCTACTTAGTAAAGTTCACTATAGTTCGTCAACGCCATTTTTGATTGTTTAGCGACTTGCAATAATTATAATTGGAGATTGAACAATGGAAAGTTTGTGACATTAGTATTATTTTTTTGTTAATGATATGTGTTTTGCGTAAAAAGTTGTTTAAGTGTCAAAAACATGTCGCTACAAGAAATTCAAGAAATGGCTAATTTAAAAAGATTCAAGGAATCCCAAGATGTGAAAATTGAATGGAAAAATATTTTCGATTCTGAAAGTTACAAACTGATTATGTCGCAGTGCGATGAACTTTCTTGTGCCGAAGAACTTGTTGCATTCCCAATTCTAACATCCGTTGCGCATTTTATGGGTACCATGGCAACTGTAAAGATTGATGCTGATTGGACTGAGCCGGTATCCTTGATGTGTCTGCTGGTAGCAAGACGAGGCGAACGTAAAACATGCGCAGTGCACAAAACAAAACAGATATGCTTATCATTGGAAAATGAGATTGGTTCCATTGAAGATCTTAATAAAGACAAAGTTTCGTCCATTGAAATGAGACCTGTTGTCCTCATAGACGAAAACAATATCAGGACGGACCTGGATTCCACCTTGAGCAGTGAAAAAAGCAGTCCATTGGTTATCATTGATGATTTCAAAGACACGATAGATTCGCTGGAAAATTCGAAAGAAGACATTTTTACAAACTCTAGACTGAAAGAAATATACGGTTGTGGAATAGAAAACCCATTACGAAGACATTTGAACTTTATTGGAACTGTCCAGGCCTTGGATGTTCACTCCGTCTTCGAAAACCGGAATCGGATTGCCATGTTCGACAGGTCTCTGATCGTCTGCTGCAAGAACTTTTCATCTGAAGTTTCCAAAGAGGTCCAAAGTGATTCCGGCACCATGCAGGCTATCTTGTCTTCCATATGGAACTTCCACAGCGACAAGAAGGAACAGGCGTACACTTTTAATGCTGGGGGACAGAAAGAATTTACTAGGTATAAAAACAAATTTATGAAAATTGCTTTCTACGGATCTGCGATAGAAGGCATGCTTTGGTTTTGTTGGTGGAAAAGGGGGGGGGGCATTTTAAGATAGCTGCTATTTTGGGGATTTATTGGAGGGTGGGTTGGTTTAAGGATGCAGGGTTATATTTTTTCTTTCTTTGGGTAGGTGGAATAGTTTCCAAATCTGTACATTGAAAGGTATGCGGTTTTTTTTGTTGGTGAAAAGGGGTTTATTTGGAAATAGCAGCTGTATTTTTAGGTTGTTTTAGTATTTGTCTTTCCTTTAACTAAAGGGGGGTGATTTAAAATGTTTTATTTATTTTCTTTTCAACATTTTTGTTTCCAAATTGAATAAAAAACTTAAGGTGTGATTTTTTTCTTAAAATTTCACATAAGTTAAATAACATAATGTAACTACAACTGAATAGACCCCAAAAATCCAATTATTCATCTATTGACATCTTTTGTATTAAAAACAAGAAACGCAATTATCCATCTATACATAAATTACATATATCTTTAAAACGTAGGTGTATAAATAGTGAATTATAATATTGATCCGCTACGTGAGATTTGTATGATTTAGGCCCGTTGTAATCCGCTAGTCCAAGATAAAGAGCTTTATCTTTTCATGTCATACACTAAAGTGTACTAAGTATAAATAGGCCTTTAAAGTTTAGCAGAACTAAACTTGTCCGAATTTTAAGGCGATTTCTATAAAATAATGAAAATTTTAAGACATTGTTATAGATTAGATTGCGTATTTTGAAAAGGGGGGGGGGGTAGAATTTGGAAAAGGGGGTCCTTTTCAAAATTTTGTTTGTTTTGTAAGTATTTTTGGTCATTTTCTTTCAATAAAATATCAACAATAAAAAAATCATCTAAAAAGGGGGAGTTATCTGCTAAGCGGGCTTTAAGACTTTTTAGTTATTCTAAATCTGATACCAAATCAAATGTAAGATAATGTTCGCTTATGCCTAAATGGGAAAAAAAATAGAAGTGAACATATACTTGCTACAAATGTAATGATATGATGGTACTTAAACACAAATGAAGTCAGGAAAACATCTGTGTGAATCGGAAAGGGGTGCTACAAGTCAATTGAAATATTGTTGTACGGTCGTATTAAGTACATCGCTCATATTCCAATTAAAGTTAAGTTGGACGTGACCGTTCCCTCGTAGATGTTTTTTTTCGAAACTTTTGGTATGTTGTATATGCATATGTCTTTTCTTGACATGCAACTTCGTGTTTTTATTAAGTTTCTTTTTATTGAATCTTTTCGGATGTTTTTTGGTGTCTATTGCCATTACCCGCGGTCTGTCCGTCGTCCGTACACAATAGAAGAAAGTGGTAAATTGTAATTGTTACAAATTGCCCAAGAATGGCTACAGTCATCAAAATTCTGATAATAATCAAAAGTGTTAAGCTCCTCTAGATCTACCTGCCCAGAATATTTGAATAAGATTTAACCATGCGTAGGGAGAGGATGTACTTGTGTCCAATTGTCATTTGGAATAAAATATGTTCAAACTAAAATTAGTTATTGCCCTGTTTCATAATTTTCCCCAATTTGCACTTATTAAGTTCAGTATCTTGAAAACTATAAAACTATAAACCATTTCATTTTTATGGGGGGGGGGGGGCTATGGATATTTCTTCGTCCTGCCTTTTTATTTTCGGGAAAAGTCGAGCCTGGATATTTTTTTTCGCGCTTCTCGCAATTTTATTTTAATTTTTAAAGCAACTATAAATTTTTTAGCCAGAAATGCCATCCTGCCTTTTTTAACTCAAAGCACTGTCCTGCCTTTTTAATTCTGGATTTTTGCCATCCTGCCTTTTTATTTCAAATTTCACCATACCCCCATCAAGAATCAAATGGTCGCTCCCTAAGCATATGAAGATCTAATATGGAGTAGGCATTGCCTAAATGCGAGCATAGCTAAAAGGGACTACGTTTTTTGTTCTAAATGTCGACATTCAGGGATATCGCTATCATTTAATTTCCAATATTTCCATTTGCTTATTTTGGGGCGAGATGGTATGGGGCGATTAAGCTTCGAGACACGTTAGTTTCGTACGTGCATATAACCAAGACGAAACGAGCAGCTTATGTGTATTTATTATTTTAAGAATATTATTTTCTTGTAAAAAAACGCAATTTATTATTTTTTAGGCATTATTTCTTTTCTTATAAATTATTTTAACATTCACTCCGGACCTGTAAAAATAATAACCCTTTCCGGACCATAAAAAATCTAAATCAGCATTAGCAAATTTCTCGCGGAAACAAATACCGTAGAGCTCTCCGCTCAAGCGGGCACTTCGTGCCCGCTTGCGAGCTATGCTCGCTATAAATATTGCTACACGTAGCAAATGTCCCCCGCCGCCGCATTAAAGTTGATAATTAACGGAAAATTTGAAAATTAAAATGGCACTGCGATATGATGACATACATATCATGACAAACAGTCCTACAAAATTTGATCAAAATCTGCATTCACTCAGAGGAGTTGTGCTCACTAAGAGTTCCTATAACGTAAAATGAACAAAGTCGATAAAGTCCCATAGCTCATATAAAATTTGTTGAATCGAAATGGCGGTACCATACGATCAACTACATATCATGGCAAACAATTCTACAAAATTTCATCAAAATCCGGTAAGCGGTCTCAGAGGAATTACGCTCACAAAAGTGACAGACGGACAGACGAAGACCATTACTACGTAGTAGGAGCTGTTGTCCTTCTTCTAGATTTTTTTCCGAATTTCCCGCTTATTAAGCTCAATGTCTTGAAAACTTGAGAAATTTTAATTATATTCCCGCTTCGAAGAAAGGGAGGGTATACTGTTTTACCCTTGTCCGTTCGTCCGTCCGTCCGTCCGTCCGTCCGTTCGTCCGTCCGTCCGTCCGTCCGTAACATAATTTCCGTCACAGTTTTCTCAGCAACTACATGACGCAGAGTTCTGATATTTTGCATATAGCTTTCTCCTATAGTACCATATGGTGTATACCAATTTCATGCTCCCAGGTCAACTACTTCCTGTTTACATATTACTTGTTTTTTTTTTACACATAGTGTACATACATTCAAACTTTTCTTCACAGTTTTCTCAGCAACTACTAAAGATAGAGGTCTGATATTTTGCATATAGCTTTTTCCTATAGTACCATATGGTATTTACCAATTTCATGCTCCTAGGTCAACTACTTCCTATTTACCAAATACTCAGGTTTTTACACATAGTGTACATACATTCAAACTTTTCGTCACAGTTTTCTCAGCAACTACTTGAGATAAAGGTCCGATATTTTGCATAAAGCTTTCTCCTATAGTACCATATGGTGTATACTGATTTCATGCTCCTAGGTCAACTACTTCCTGTTTACCGAATACTTAGGTTTTTCACATAGTGTACATACTACGTACATACATTACATTCAAAATTTTGCACATAGTGAACTGATGAATGCAAAATTTTCGTTAAAGTTTACTCAGCAACTACAATAGATAGAGGTCAGATATTTTGCATATAGCTTTATCCTATAGTACCATATGGTGTATAGCGATTTTATGTTCTTAGGTCAACTATTTCCTGTTTACCGAGTATTTAAACTGGTATGTATGGCATAGTTTGGGGAGCGGGGGGGGTATCACTAATGAGCATTAGCTCACAGATTTACTTGTTGCACATTGTTAAGCACTTTAAGATACAAAATATGTTTCAAGGTCAAAATTGAGACAATTCCTTTTATGAGTTATTACCCTTAGAACATCAATACTCCTTAGAGCATCAATACTGGTCATTTTCTCAGCCTTTCTATCTGAAACATTTCATTCATTCTATGGGTCAAAACACACAAAAAAACCACTATTTTCCACCTTTAAAGGACTATAGCCCCTACAAGGGGTCATCTAACAATTTTGACCCTGCATACACTTTTGTAGATCTCAATGAGCTCATTGTTTATGATCGTGTATAAGAATAAGATTTTATAAATTGTCCAAAAACAAATTTTCTTTTACAGATGTCTTGAAATATTCCAGAGAATGAAGAGAATGTACGTTGACAACAAAATGGTATTTGGTTCTATAAACCAAGCAGGCGGGCATCTAGCAAGGCTTTCCGCCATTTTGACTGCACTGAAAAATGGCGTTGCTCTTAGCAATAACAATTCGCATATTCCTTCCCGTAGCATTGACCTTGATACGGTCAAACGAGCTTATCAAATTGTTCGATTTGTCTTGCAACAGAAACTTTGCCTCTTTGCCTCGAAGGCAGACGACGAATGGCCGGAAATGACAGAAGAAAATGATGGCGGATCATGGCCGAACGAATATGACAACCAATCGGATAAGAGTGCAAAGGTCACGACAAGCGGTCATGGCTTTATGGATGGATATGATGATGACATCATAGAAATAGCGCCATCTACCGGGAGAGTTGAGAGAATTGTGGCTGGCAAAAGTGACATTGACGTGAAAAATTATGAAAATAATTATGTCCACGTTGACGGGCTGAACCGCTCTATCCCAGAAAATGAAATGGTTGTCTTGAAAAATCACTACCAAACACTTTCGCCTCATGAAATGGGTTACCAGAATGTCCGACCGGAAATGGACAATCGTCTGATGGACTATTTTGTACCAATCACCTCTCAGCTTCCCGAGCAGCGAGAGGTGAAACCACCACCGATGAGTGTAGGGCCTAGTATGCAGAATGGTCGCTTGAAATCAAATTCACCACACTCAAACACTCCGTCCCCTTCCGTAAGTAATGGAAACAACTTTGAGAAGCCAAAAACAAAAAGAGCTTATCGGCCTTCCCAGAAGAGTCTTCCACAGCCTTTTGACGGTTGTTACTATGACGCTGACGATGAGATATTCTTCCAACAATGCGCGAATAAAATCAAGAAGTTGCTTCTTACGCATGGCGCAATTGTCACTGCGTCGTACGCCTGTCAGTATCGGCTGTTTCCCCCAGTACCTATGGATCTTCGTCAGAAATCGCCACGCACGTCACATCCTTCTTGGGCTGCGTCTAGATTTTTCGAAAGATTAGAAGGTTTGGAACTCGGAACAATGCACGTTTTAAGAGGTCACTCCGTACGATTTTTGAAAGAATCCTTCTCGAAGATGTCTGACAAGGCGAAAGAAATTTTACGACGTCTTCGAATTCAACGTGAAGAATACGAAGATACATTCCCGGAAACAACGGTTTTTGACGAGTTAAAACTCTTGCAAATGAAGCGCGACCAAGAGGAGAACCAGGACCAAATTGTCTTCAACAATCAGTAATGGGCGTGGTTACTTAGAAGTCGCTGTTTTGATGACATTCCAGAAACAATCATTCCACAAGACTGTGATTTTTGTACTTAATAAATTAATGGACAAATGCAATAATTTCCATATTTAGATAAATCTATGCAATTTTGTTACAATAAAGTTCAATATTTATTTTGCCGTTTGCCGTTTGCATCAAACTATTAATATTTTTCATTTTATTTTTATTAAAGAACACAGTAAACTGCATTGATTGAAGCTTTACAGAACATAAAACATATATATGAATAGAAAAAAAAACATAAATCATGAAGGTATCAAAATTTTACCGAATTGTACAACTAAAATATTTATGACGGCTCTTTCTCTCAGTTCTAATGACTGTTTAATAAAGGAAGTGGCGATCTTAATTTCTTCAGTTGTAGTTGGATTCAGAATTTTTGTTAGTTTTTTTTAATTTAAATCAAATATTGCAAAAAGACAGTTCGAATATTGAAATTGATTTTACATTGAAGTAAGAAGTGTGACTCATCATCAAGTATGTTGCATATGGCATTCAGTCTTTGATTAATAATAAGTGATAAAACAATATTGTATTACAGCGACCAACTATGTCGGTTTGGTGTGCTGATTCAATACTAAATCATTACTTGTTTGAAGGTGTCGTTGATTTAGAATCGATATAATTGATTTTTGACATCAGTCGATAAATGTTTTTAAGCTAGCTATCGGTAACTAAAGGTAATAACAAACCTACCGAACTTGGAGGACCCATCTCAGATGTCCGACATAAATACCAAACATTGAAGAAATATCGGAGAAATTGAAGATCGCAATGGTCCTGACATGGTTTACAGACATTTCAAAAGAAATGGTTGGTTAAACTATAGGTTGTATGGGGCCAAACCTACCTATATTTTATTGTAATTTTTAGGGTCATGTACTAACACACATATTTTTATTAGATTTTTTTGGAAGATGAGGTATATTTTGGTATATAAACCCTTTTGGTTATCATGGTTATAGTCTACACAACTGTCACCATGCCGTATGACCTTGACCACTTGTTCTCTTTCATCTTAGGTCTTTTTTAGTTAGATTTTTATACACCGCAACACGAAGTGGCGAGGTATTATGTTATACCCTCAGTTTCTTCGGTGTCTGTCCGTACGTCCTCCGGAGGTTTCCGACCAATAACTTGAAAAAGCGGCGTCAAAGGATTTGTATTATATTTTGCACAGGTGTTTAGTACAATAAAATACAGGTCGAGTTCGTTTTCCAGCATGATCTGAAGATCTGAAAAATAGTTTTTGAGAAAGGCCACTTTGAAAAATCAAATTTCATGATTTTTTTAGTTTCCAGCTGATAACTTGAAAACGTTCCAAGGGATTTGAATGATATTTTGTACAGCTGTTTAGTACAATAAAATACAAAGTCAAGTTCAATTTCCAGCATGAACTGAAAAATAGTTTTTGAGATTGGCCACTTAAAAAAAATCAAATTTTATGAACTATTATTATTATATCGTGGCCGGGGTATCATTTAATGTCCCATTAGATGCCTTATTTTTTTAATATGAGTTACTTGAAAACTTTATCCCTTTACTAGTATAAACATCAGATATTGATTATATAGATATATTAGGATTTGGTCTATGTCTCTCATCATGGCATGTGGCCCATTTTTACACTTTCATTACTCTTTTAATATTGGTTGTTTTTTGGTGTTCAATTTTTTAAAGTTATGTATGTTTCCCATTAGAAGATATTTAGATGTGGAATAAGTGTACACGACACAACCTACAATTTAAACGACAAATTAAAAAAATCCACAATGGAAAGCAGCCAGCAGCCATCAATGTTACCAGTGGTCGCTGCTCGCATTTTTCAATTTGCTCTGAAAATAAACTACATAGAATTCAAGTCCAATCCTAAAGTGCAATGAAAGACCCTCTTCATTAACCGTGATATACCATTTTAGCAGGTCCAGACATATTTTTTGTGGTAAAATGTCATTTGCCACATGACTTTGATCACAATTTTTCTTCATATATCTCAAGAACTTTAGACCTAGGTAGACTTTAATGAGTTCTATGGTGGTGCCGACAGACGAGACATGCTTTTAGTGTCCACGTTTGTTTCTTGTAGTCTTTGTGTCTCAGATTTTTTTTGCTCAATTTAATTTTTATCGATTTAATTTTTAACGTGTGTTTATTTTGTGCTTCGTTCGAGATTATCAGTAGGGGGAAGGTTGGGCCTAAAAAACTAGTTAAACCCCGCCACATTTAATATGTGCCTGCCCCGTGCCATGAATTTTTGGCTTTTATGATTATCTGACTCTGATTCACAAATTTGTAAGATTATGGTTGTCTCATGTTTGTTCCACGTCCAGAAATGGTCTTTCGCTGACTATTTTGGCATTCTTACTGAATCTTGTGTATCGAATTTTTTGTTGTCTTGGGCCAATGCAATGTGGTAAACAGCGAACGCTGGTTACGATGAAGACTGCTGGCTGCCTTCCATTGTGGATAGTTTGGGAGTTGGGTGTATGGGCAGCCATTCGGGCAAAAATTAACAAAAGATTTAAAAAACAGACAATAAACTTTAAACAGACACAAAAACACAAACACAGACACCAATTTAAAATAAACAAACACAAAAACACAAAAAACAGACACCAATTTAAAATAAACAGACACAAAAACACAAAAACAGACACCAATTTAAAATAAACAAACACAAAAACACAAAAACAGACACCAATTTAAAATAAACAGACACAAAAACACAAAAACAGACACCATTTTAAAATAAACAGACAAAAAATACAAAAAACAGACATAAATTATATAAACAGACAGACGATCTTGTAAAACAGATACAAAAATGCATAAACAGACACAAAAGTTCACAAACAGACAACCGTAAATAGCATAACAGACGTTTTTAAAAACAGACCTTAAAGAGGGCGTGACGATCAGGTGTCGGTAATTAGTGTAACATAAACCCGAAACAGAACCGAAGGTTTTAAAACGCAACTTTTTTTCTATTTAAACATAATGCTTCGAGAAAAATAGATCAATGATCTTAAATTTAAAAAAAAGTCACATACGGGGGTTTATAAATAAAAAAAACAAGATTTTGGATATATAATTTGTGTAATGCGATTATAGACCGGCATATAGTTTTATATATTTATATGTTGCCGAAACCGCACATTTTCTCCTGAGTTCCTATTTTGTTGTGGCAGGGCGGAAAAGAGGAATCATAACTGGATGATATCACCAAAAGACCAATTGTTTCTATATATTCAAATTGGTTTGAATCTAAAAAGAAGATGAAACGTTTTAATTTTTCAATGAGTCTTAGTCATAATTGGAAAGTAGTTAAGAGTTAAATGCAGAAACGTACGTGTAACATCTGTCTATAACCTAATGTGCATATACATTTAAATCACTATGTTTTGCAAAACATAAAACCCTGAGAGGACAAAGAAAATTTCAGAGAAAACAAATTACAATATAAAGAACAAATGGTTTTAATTGAAGACCATTAATGATATTTTAATACACATAGCAAGCATATCTAAAGTCTTTGGTACTTTGTATTATAGAAAAAATGAACCCTCTCCCAGAAATATATGGATTATAAATTTCTAGTCATAAATGAAAAATCTTGAATCCCCCACATTCAAGTTGGAAAAAATCTTGAACCCCCCTTTTTAAAAAGGCAAAATAAATTTGATCCCCCCTACATTTTTACCAGACCCCCCATAGGTAAAAAATGATAAGTCCCTAAAATGAAAAACTTTGGGTTTTTTCCACTAAGATCCCTGAATATCGATCAGATCGACACCAGCCTGGTTACTTTCAAATAAGTTAAGGATCTATTTCTCGAAATTGACACACAAGGAAGGCTTTGTACAAGGCTCTATGACAAACGTGATGACTTCAACTTTCCCTTTCTGTGTAGCAACATTCCGTCCGCTCCAGCATAAGGAGTTTACGCATCACAATTGATACGTTATTCCAGAGCATGTGGGGAGTACAACGACTTCCGTGACAGAGCTACACGGCTGACAAGCAAATTGTTAACACAGGGGTACGTTGCTCCCAGGTTGTTGTCATCACTCTAGAAATTTTACGGACGACATCATGTGCTTATATACAAATACGGGATTTCTATCTCTCAGATGAGCACAGATGTTGGTTTGGCATAGGGTTTTTGTAATGTCATCCTTTCCGGATTTGACCAACACTTAATCGATCTTTGGCAACGTGACGGGTGTGCTATAGCAAGCAGGAACTGCTTACGCTTCCGGAGCACCTGATTTCACTCTCGTTTCGACTTGAGTTCGCGTTGCTGAATGTGGTTTTGTTGTTATGTGTGTGTGTTTTATGTTGTTATGTGGTTTGTTTTGTTGTGATGATTTTTTGTCTGCCGGTTTTGTCTTTGTCTTTACGATTTTATGATACTGATTATCCCTTTGGTACACCTTTGCTTCATTCAAAATAATATATTTTCACTAAATTAAAATATTTTTTCTTACGATAATAACTTATAGACATTCAAAACATTTTTCTGAAATTGTTATTTTAACGGCGACAAATTTAATTTAATTTCTTTCGGTTTTGAAACCTTAGTTCGGGTTTCACAAATTACCAACACCCGATCGTCACGCCCTCTTTTAGGTCTGTTGTTAAAAACGTCTGTTTGGCTATTAACGGTTGTCTGTTTGTAAACTTTTATGTCTGTTTATGTTTTTTGTGTCTGTTTTACATAATCGTCTGTCTGTTCATAAAATTTATGTCTGTTTTTTTGTATTTGTTTGTCTGTTTATAAGATTTCAAGTCTGTTTTTTGTATTTTTTGTCTGTTTATTTTGAATTGGTGTCTGTTTTATGTTTTTGTGTCTGTTTAAAGTTCATTTGTCTGTTTCTTAAATTTTTGTTTATTTTTGCCCGAATGGCTGCCCATATGGGTGACTGAGGACCGAGTGGTCTTATGCACTGGTTAAACTACCACACAACTGATCACTAGTCCATTACCATGCACTTCAGGTTCGAACCCCGTTTGTAATTTACAAAACGGGACTTCCCCACCGAATGTAATTAGGGTTGTCAGTTACTTGTCAAATTTCAGTGGTTTCCTTCGCGTTATTCGATTCCTCCACCATTAAAACTGACCGCCCTATATAGCTAGGGTACGTCGGAAAGGGGCGTTAAACACAAACAAACATATGAAAAAAACAAAATTCATTGTGGATTTTTTTAAGCCGCTCTTGTTTACAGAAACTTATTTATTTTATTAATTTTATTTATTTTGTTAAAGCACACAGTTAACCGCATTGGTTATAGCTTTAAAAAACTTAAAACATATACATGAATACAAAACAAGCAAAGAACAACATCTCCTTATCGTCTATTTCATTTTTGTCTTTTTACGGAAATAGCAGTTTGCTGTTATAAAAACTTAAACGAACAATCGTTTTTCACTTGTTTGGTTGCTCCTTCAGAACAAAATATGACAATTGCTCAAAGTTTAATGAATTACTGGTTTAAGGATGAGGAACAGCAATAAAAGCACTTCCTTGAAAGGGCGGGCAGGGAGGGGGTGTTACGCCATTGAGCATATTATGCCATCATTTTTTTAAACAGCCTGTTCCAATCTAGTCGGTACAATTGCAGCTGTTGATTTTTCCAAAATTTTATGACCTTATTCTTTGAATTTCTAATTAAGATCTCTGTTTGATGAATTTGTTATGATCTTTCCTGAACTTCGTGGGTTTTTTTTTCATAACAAAGACGCGAAAGTGTGCCAAAGGGGTAAACCTTATATTTTAAGCTGAGCTAGCTTTGGTTCTTTCAGAAACTTTTTTTACAGTATATACAATTTTAAACTTTTCCATTTCTAAAACTCTTAATTTTTAACATGTTCCAAAATGTTGAAAGTATTTGCAATGTCAGGAGCTTATCAAAATTTGACTTTGATGAAGAGAAATATTCGCGATATTGATTTGAAATAATTATGCATGCTTTAGTTATTTGAATTGTCTGCATTTGACTATATGACTTGAACAAAATGCCTTTTACGAAAATGGAAGAAATATTTTACAGTCCGTTTTGTCATAAGCAATTGCAAGCTGCTTTTAGCTCCCCTGTCCATGTGAGTTATTGCTATCTCTTGGCGTCCGTCGTCCGTCGTCCGTCAATTCTACTTTAAAAAAAGTCTTATCTGAAACTGCTTGACCAAATGTACGTGTAACCGAAAACTCGGAATGATTGTTCATTGTCTATTAGTGAGGCTTGTTAATTAAGGGTATATTGGAACATGGGATATTCACACCTTTTCTTCTAAACTGGACCACCTGCTGTCGATCGCTACATACAATTTATATTTTACAATGCAACAGAAGTTCAGTTTACTTTTCTTCGTGGGATACGAGATATTTTAGGCCAAACCTATTGGGACATGGGCTATTTAAGTCTATTTTACTTATAGGAATATGAGATACTGGTAAAATTACTTTTTGGGATACAGGATAGTTGATGAAAACTTTACGGGGATATGGGATATTGGTATCCTCCTCCTAAACATGCTTCATTAGTAGAGTATTGTTTTGATTTTTGTTTGAACAAAAACACAACTTGGCCCCCATTCCTTATTAGTATAGAAATGAAAATGGGAGCCAAATCACCTAAGAAGGCTTATTGCTTGGGATTTTTTTTCCAGTTAGAACAATAAGCTGATGTACTCTCTACAAATGTCTTCATTGAGTCAAAATTGTCAGATGATCCCTTTTAGGAGTACAAGTAATTGCCCCTTTTAAGTAAAAATTGCGTTTGTTCATGTCTATGTCTAATATATTATAAGCAATTGTGTCACAGAGAATAGTTGTTGCTGTGTTCTGCTCAGGAAGCTGTACAAGTTTCTCCCGACTGAGTCGAAGTAATTGACCCCTTTTAGGATGTATGGACATTACTAGGTCCAAAATCGTGATTTAATTTGCTTAATAGAATGAAAGTTATCATCATTAAGGAAGATAAAGAGAAGTGCATGGTTGCTTGCGTAAATATTTAGTCAAGATTCTCTACAAAACGTTGGCGGGAAGCTGTCAGTTTGTCTCATAAAGAATCCAAAATTAAAATTAAAATTGGTTTTGCATTATACAATAAAGTTCTCGTAGGTGGTTCCTCCAAAGCTCAAATAAAGTCCCTAAATGACTTTATTTTTAAAGGCTATAGGTATCATTAAAGATCATACGAGTCATTCAGACTCAAGGGAGCCTCCAGTTGGTCAAAACACTGATGAGAGGAATCCTCTATTCTATATTCTTTATTTGTTGCTCTTTTTTCTCTATTATCTACCTTTTTTGTCAATATTTTAATTATTCTTTAGTATATTGTAAAGTTCAATATTCTCTTTCCTTCATTTTGAGGGATATTATTTTATATCTGCTACGTTTTGGGTCCCTTATTCTCTGTTCTTTTTACACCATTTGCACCCTCGTGTAATCGAACAGTGCTCAAAGATGTGTTTTTTTTTAAGGCGACCTAGCTTACTCAGGAACCCAGTTTCATTGATTTTTTTAAACGAAATTGATTCCAACGTATGCTTCAAATCTCATGTTTCGTTTGTGTATAGTCAGAACGAAATCTTAGAATAACAAATCCGTCGTGTGATAGGTGACTGTTTCGCGTGTGTATTTTCAAGCACCCGTGGAGATTTACATCAGAAATGCCAAAAAGAAAAGTGTCTTCAAAAGACATTAGGCCTAACGGTCATAACTAGACCTGTATATTATACAATACAGACAGGTCTGTATAATGCAACTGCTTAAACACTTCCTTCCGGAGAACCCAAGTTTAGATTTTTTTCAAGAGCTTGCGTTGCCGATTGCTGGTTGATCGTGTTGTGTGTTTCTTCTTGGTTTGGTTGTCTACGAGTCGCTTTGTTTTGTCTATACATGTTTTTGGAAATTTGGAAATTAACATTATGGCAAAGTTCCAGACAATAAATTTTGCTACGTCTGACGCGCATTCAGTCAATTGAAGACTCATCAGAGGCGCTCTATACCAGACGATTGAAAATCCTTTTTGAATATGAAAAGCATAGAACAAATAAACAAAAAAATGGCAAATTGGAAACTAAATTATGACTAAGATCAACCTATGTCTTGAGTAGGAAAAACCTCAGGGATTTGCCAATTTTTAAAATCATTATTTTATATAATTATGAAATATACTATTGCAGAGTTAAAGCGTGTAACGTGACGGTACCCAAATTGCAACAACTTTGACGATTTTTGTCTCGTATCTTTATCTGGGCAGGATTGCTTAAAATTTTAGTCGGCTGTGTTTTAAGAGTAATGTTTACTGTATTTATCCATACAGAAAGAATTTTAATATTTGATACCCAAATGTCATAAAACAGATTTAAAGACACCTGAGAATGACCCTAACTTTTCACATCAGGAGTACCCAAATTGCACATGGGGGTAAAAAAATTACTCCTTAAGATTTCTCTTAAAAATCTTGCTTCATTATTGAAAGTGATTACTTTAATTTATTTTTATTAAAAAATCAAATCAAGAAAAGGTATGTCAAAAAAAAAATTAAAGGCATATTATGACTCCTGGTCGGATTTTTAGACAATTGCAAAGTATTTCCGAAAAAGGCTGTATAATTGTGTATTTTCTTGTTTGCAGCTAAAACAACGGTATAGACATGCAAAGTCCGTTGTAAATCTTTTAAATATTAAAAAACACTAAATACAAATATAACTGACCTGAAAACAAAGTTAATTTGAAGTCTAAATTTAGGTCTCCATTACGTCATATAGTGCGGACGTGATAGAAAGCACTTTTATTTTAGTTCCGGGTTGAGATCTTGGAATATTCATACGAATTTTGTTGTCTGAATAATTTGGCAACAAATAATATTTAGCAAAATGAAAAATATAAAACAATTGTCAAGATTTTCAACATCAACCAGAATTCCTGTCTGTCGCACGGCAATTTTCAGCATATGGCCATATTGGATAAGGTATTCCACTATCATATACAATCGTATTTTTTTTTATTAGAAAAGACTTTTTTATTCATATTTTTGTTGAATACTTTAGAAAAATAATCTAATATTAATATTAGAAAAGAAAATCTAGTATTACTTAACAATCCTGTTATTTTAGAACAATTTAAGTAGAGTGTTGCAATTTGGGTAGCGTTACGTGATCTTACGTTATATTTTGATAACTATAAATTACAAAAAAAATAAACCAAAGACTTATGTAGATCTTATAGTATAATACCTTGCTTTAAATTATTGAAGTAGTTGTAGATTAGTGAAGAGCTATACTATAGATCCGAATTCTATGCATTCGGACATAAAGTAAAGAATTTAATGTTGTTTTTTTAAAATATCTAGTGCACTGTGGGAAAACATTAATTATCTCAAGGTCTCTCAAGGCTTTCACTTCCGGTCAAATATTAAAAAGTAACTGTACAAACAAAAGGGCGTTAAATTTCGAAAATTTTGAAAATCGAACTGATGGCCGTGTGATCTTGGTCGTTACCGTCTCAGAATTAATAATGACAGATAAATTCACGTAAAGATTAGAACCAAGGGAAACAAGACTTGTTATCCAAAGTTTTAAAAAGATGAACTAGAAATTATTTTAACCTTACTGACATCCAAATACAAACCAAGTCCGACGCTTTTTAGCGACAACAACAAAGACACTACTTAGTTCGCGTTGTTGATTACTGTTTACTGTTACCCAATTAACTTTCGCGTGCGATAAACGTTCACGGGATTCGCGGGCATTTTACATCCGCGAAAGTTTGTAGTCGCGAATAATCACTGAGAAGTTGTATTCATTAAACGAATCTCGAAAACGTCCAATGTAATGAAACCGTGAAAGTTTAAAGCCGCGAAATTTTGTTGCTTTACAGTAGTTGTTTTGGTGTTTGATGTGTTTTTATGTTGTCTGTTTCTTCGTGGCGTTTTCATTCGTGTTTACTGGTTTTGTCTTTGCCATTTCGGGCTTTTGACACTTGGATATACCCCTCTTTGCTTCTTCAGGCAAACTAATATTATGACGTTAGAACGGGAGATCACGAAGCTGGGAAATAATTGTGCAACATGGAAACAACAGAAACAAAAGTTTGAAATAAAAAAAATCTGCAGGTTAAACAAAGCATGTTCATCTACCATAAGAAGTGTGCATTGTAAAAGTCTATCGATGACCACTTTGCACCAGTAAGTTATGATTTGTTATCACCTAACACATGTAACAGCACTGCTTCATTGTAAATTATTTACAAGCTACAAAGTAAACGTACAATGAAAATAAAACCCCTAGCAAAGAAAGTTAGTACTCTGGAAAACACAGAAGGAGGTGAACAATCTGAAACCCGAAAATGAATTTCTTATAAATGGAATTCTCTGATTTTTTTTTTAGAGAAAACTAATTTTAGCCCTCCCGCTCTTTGATATGCAAATGGAACCGCTATTATAGCTCTGGTAAATAAAAATATGTGCGATGCCAAAATATCTTGCTCTCAGCCCTGAGAAAATAATTAATGATGGATTGAAATCAAGTAAGAATAACAAAAAAAGTCGACACGGTTTACATCGGGTTAGTGTTCAGTCCACAAAGCGACAATGTGGCCATAGATGGCCGAATATTTTTCATGGAGTACGTTATGACATCAATTATGCAAGTCTTTGTATCTTCAGAACACATCCCTTTTTTTCTTGGAAAAAAACCATTGGGTTGATTTATTATCTTTTTTTTTCAATTTTATAACTGATAAATGTCTAATGGTTAAATAAAAGAGGTCAATGGCATTTTTGATTTTGAAGATCAGTAAACGAGGAATCTGTGAACCACTGCTGACTCGGCATTACCCATTTACCTTCAAAATTGATTGACTTCCGCTCTAAAATCTCGAAGAGCTACACACTAAGTCACTTAAAATTTATTGTGGATAAAAAAATTAAAGATTTTTTTTATTGTTGAGCTTTCAATTATAACGAATTGTACCGATTGGTAAACAGGGAGTAAATATGCACCAGGTCTTAAATCGGGAGTTTCTCAAATTAAAGTTAATTAAATTGAACTCATATAGGTATTATGACTTAGATCAACATTGGTCTAGGGTAAGGAGAACTGTTGAAAAATTTTATACACGGGCAGTCTTATAGCTTTGATATGCTTATCAAAAGAAGAGTCGGTGTCGGAGTGAGCAGACATTAAATGTCCACCATCAGCGCTAACCATCACAGGTGTTAAAAAATATGACTAAGTCCCATGTACTTCCTTTTAAATCTGATGCACATGTCGCACGTTTTGCCTATAAAAATCATCAGAGGCGTTATATCCAAAAGATTGAAAATGGACACCACATGAAAATGAATTGTGTGGAAGAAGCAGAGGTACCAATGGGGTATTTGAATGTCAAACGTTCGAAAGGGCAGAGACAAAACCAGTAAACACTAATAAAAACGGGACAAAAACAGACAACATGTAAAACATGGAAACACAAAATGACTGAATATCAATCAACAACGCGAACTCCAGTCGTAACAATAGAGGAACAAAGTAACCCCAAAATACCCGAACTGGAACTTAAAAATGATGAAGGTAAACCTATGCTTGGGGTAGGGAGAACTTTTATGTCTTAACAAATTAACACAGACCATTTCATAGCTTTAATGCTTTGGTCAAAACAAAAGGCCAACCAAAATCATCCACTGGCATTATCCAACACTGGTGTTAGAAATAAGATGCATATGACACGCGATTCGTCTCTTAAACTAATCAGAGGTGCTCTATCCAAAAGATTGAAAATGTGACATAAAAGACGCTTCCATGAGTCTGATTTGCTCACCTGGTCCTTGAGCCATAAGGTCTCATCTGACCACCTTTTAAGGGCCATAACTCCTATAAGGGGTCATCTGACAACTCCGACCCTAATTAAGAGTTTTGTATCGCTTTATGAGCGGCCTGAAGATTAAAGACAGCAACAGCTTTTTTCTATCTCCATTAGTTTTCATTTTATAGGGCAAAAACATAAAAAACGTTTTTTTTTAGCTTTAACAGACCATTATCCCTATAAGGGGTCATCTGACATTTTCGACCTTATGAAGACTATTGTGGAGCTTTTGATCCTGAAGTGCCAATGATCATTCGGATTTTTTCTATCTGTT
The DNA here is from genome assembly GCA_963971305.1 of Arcuatula senhousia. Taxonomy (NCBI): domain Eukaryota; kingdom Metazoa; phylum Mollusca; class Bivalvia; order Mytilida; family Mytilidae; genus Arcuatula; species Arcuatula senhousia. Next base: position 38,588,414 of record OZ020308.1, read on the forward strand.
AATTTTATGGATTTTTCTCTATGTTATTTTAATTAACATCGACCATGTTTTTAATCCTTTCAAAATGAGGAATGTATGTTGCCAACATCTCATATATCAATCCTGCAAAGTTTCTGTCAAATTTGTTCATTGGTTTCAGAGAGGAATATTTTTGAAATTGTTTACAGACGCCGTGGATGTAGATATCTGTCAGACTATTAACCGATATTTGCTCATATTAAATACAAGAAAAGATGAGTGGCAAAAAGTTGCAGTCATTAACAAATTTATGTCGAGCAATGACCGATCGATTCAATAAACAGGACGCTAACACACACAACGGACATAAAATCAGTACTAGTAATATGGGACCTCATACTGTAGTTGCTGTCTGAGAAAACTTACGATTTTTTAAACATTAATTGATAACAATTAACGATGGTAAACAGGAAATAGAAGATCGCGGTACAAGAACAGGTACTTAAGAAAGGACCGTTAAGCTTGAAGTGGGCTTGTTTTTTTGTCACAGTATGAGAATGTTTTTTTTTCGTTCGATCGCTATAAAAGTAATTATTCAATGGAAGAATGCTTACACAATTTCTTTTCTGCATTTCTAATGCCAAAATATTTACCCACAAAAATCAATTTGAAATGGTATTTTTATTTGTTTTGTTTGTTTGTTTGTTTGGTTGTTTTTTTTTTTTTGGGGGGGGGTGTGGTGGTTGGGGATTGTAAACCCAAGATCCCACTTCAAGTTAAATGGTTCGTCCCATGGACATGTTCCAGACCGTACAGGTATTCAGACCGTACGCGTACGGTCCGGACCGTACGAGTATACCTATATGGTCCGACCGTACGCGTACGGTCCGACCGTGCAAGTATACCCGTAAGGTCTAAAACGAGCTGGACCATACAAGTATTCAGACCATATAGGTATTTCTCTAAATTTGCATTTATTCATATAATATTAGGGAAAAAAAATATTTTCAACCTCAAAAGTGTTATTACCAGCTCCTAGATTCCTACGGAAAAAATAGGGAAACTCAAAAAAAAAAAAAAAAAACGAAAAGAGGAAAGCAAACTTAAAATAATAAGACAAACAAAATTAAACTAAAGTCAGAATTTGTAAATAGCTAAAATATAGAAAGGCGGTAGGTGAGGGATTTGGGAAATATGATGTTTAATATTCATTTGGTAGAATTTGTTAGTTTTTATTCTCTGCTATGTAGTTGGATTTCACCGATATAAAGGGTCCACAAAAATGTCAGACTTCGTGTAAATCATTCTAAAATTATATTCAGTAAAGTAAAGTTTGAGGATGACGACAATGCATATAACTTATATCTGTAGAAAGTAAAATCCGCTGCACATAATATAAAAAATAAGAGTTCTATGGAACTTTTTTTTGCTAAAAAGTAGGTAAATATTTTGGGAAAACTGAGGGACGAATGGCTTAAACATATTGCCGAAATCTTTACTGAATCAGCCTCCCCAAGCACGTCTCTTTGTCTTCTTACGGGTAAACAAATGATTGGAAGGTCTGTCGACTAAAGTTACTATTTATATTCCTCAAACTTTGCCTCCCAAATTTCAATGACTGTTTTAGTTGTTACAACTGACGTATATAAGTACTCACTTCTATTTGGCAACACTAATTTGATTTTAAATATTGTGTGAACTCTGTGCAAAAAATATACAAATTAAATATAATAAAAATTAATGCATTATTACAGGGTCTATATATTTTATTGAATATTGATCTAGAAGATGCAAGTCAGACCGTACGCGTACGGTCCGACCGTACAGGTCTAAATACGCATACGGTCTGGAACAGACACATGGTAAATTTTAAATGATTGGAATATTGGTATAAGTATCTTCCGAGAACTTGAAAAACTGTGAGCAGCAGATAACAAAGAAATATACCCACCCCCTTAAATCAATCAGAAGAATTCATATATGAGGTGTACATATAAACTATGTAACAAACATTTTGTGAAAGTTTCATGAAAATCCATCCAATAGTTTAGGATGAGTCCCGTGTCATCCAATGGCTTGTTCCATGTTTTGCCTAAAAACCCAAATAGTAAATCAGATCAAATTTTGAAATAGTTTGTGCACAAATATAACATATCACAAAGACTGTGTGAAAGTAATCATCAAGGGGTTTAGAAGTAGCTTCAGATAAGAGATGTGTCTCCTAAAGTGTAACGCAAGGTTGTACGGTAAGGGATGAACGAGCTGACACACCTATAACTAAATACCCCTAACTTTTCAAGCGGTATCAACAAGGTAATATAACAATTTACAAGTAACTAATGACTATGTTACGGACTACAGTAGGACAGATAGAGCTAAACCCTTCGAAGCGGATGAACATCATTACTCATGCTCTTGTTCTTCCTTGTCATTTTGACTGTATAAATAAAGGCAACAACAAAACCAACAAACCGAAATGGTCAACCTAAACAAGTTCCAAGCGTAGATAAAGACATATCGGAGATTGAATTGAAGATTGCAATGGTCCTGACTTGGTAAAATAGTATACGTAATAATTGTTGAAAGTGTGTTTATTTTGTCCATTTGCCTGTTGTGAACTAGTATATCGTAAATTTACAAATTGTTGTGCAACTTGTAATTTAATTTTTTTTCTTTTTTAACTTAAATAAATCAATTATTTATTATTATTATTATTGTTACAAAACATCACGGAACTGTCGTGTTCATAATACCGGAAATTATTAAGTAATTCAATAATAAACTTTTATTCAATGTACATATATGTTTTACATATACATGTTCCTAAGTAGTATTGTTATTATCATTTGATTTTGAAAATGTTCAGACATGACCTCGATATCCATTTCTTCGCTATCAGATTAATCCAGACTTGGTCTTTAGCTTTAAGGTTGAGTGTAATAGCTGCTGCTCCAGGTGTCCAGTAAGTTTTTGTATATCCCGTCACATACTGTCTATGCTGTTCAGTGGAGTTGACCATGATCTGAATTTCAGTATAATCTTCAGCAGACACTATTGTTGTCATGACGTAATAGTACCCGGGCTCGTCACACGTAAACTTCCCAGTAGACTGGTATGCAGATAGATCTGGTACCCCGACTGATGTCTTTATGGTAGGAAACTTGATTATTCCAGGGTCTATGTATTCAGCATTGAGATGTCAGGCAGTGAGTACAACTGAAAAGTAAGCACAATTGTTGTTTAAGAAATAACACTAGGACATAAGTTTAGGAATACCTGAAAATCAATAAAATTTTTAAAAGCATTAAATAATATTTTAGAATTATAAAATAAAATGAATCAGTACCGGAATAGAATTGTAGATTGTAACAAAAGTTCGGAAATAAGAAATTAATTTGACTAGTTGAAATTTTTAGCTTAAACAGGGTGTATAACTTTTTACTAGAATATGTAAAGAATTGAAAGATTTTAAACTTTAAAACTTTATTATGTTAAAATAAGATAATTTTACACCCATGCATTCGAGAACATTCTATATCACATACAATTTTAGATGCAAATATTACTTTGATTTTCCCCTCATGATAAATAAGACTTTTGGTAACATACGTGATCGTTTTATTATAAAAGACTTTTGAACATTCGACAATACATAATTTAGTCTTTTTAACAATCCAGGATTTTGATCAAATTTATTTACTTGTACGAATTTGATCATTCGATGATCCTTAATATATGCCCAAGTATACATTATCAAATCGTTTAGATTTTTTTTTATTTCTATGCAAACTTATTTCTGTATACAAATTCCAAAATGGGTGTAAAAATAGTTAAGGTTAATTTGGAAAGTCCAGATTAATAAATCATATCAAATTTAAAGATTTCCATTTAAATCTCTGAATTTTTGTACTGAGAGACTCATTCATTTGATTAAATACTCAAATTAGGATATTTTATAAATTTCAGGTCTAATATTATCATTATTAAAAAAATATTTTTACTAATGAATTACTAGTGTTTAAGAGTTTTATAAAGCAGTCCGTAGAATAGCAAAAATGAGATCCACATTGGTCAAGATAATAATATTTGGGTTATCATGTTTATTATTTATTAATGGTATATATCCTTTGTGCTTTGTCTGTAATATTATATGTAGTTGCCTTACCCGAGAGGGTTTATTGTAAATAAAGTATTATTATTATTATTATATTGTTATACCGTATATATAATGACCCCCAAAAAAAACACGTTAAACATTAAACATAGGTTTTCATTTACATCGTAACTTTCTTTTATATTGAAAGAAACATGTCATACTGATATTTAATGATGTTTTTCTTAAGTTTGTTGCTTCCTTGGTTGTTTGTTTTTCTAGATTTCTAATTTTCTGACGTTATCAGTTTGATATAGCGAAGCAGACTCTTGATTCTCTGACACCCGTTCTGTATTGAACCCTACCTGGTTTGAACTCATTGTCAATCCTCTGTTCCAGCGTCCTCATTGTAAGATTCTGCTTCATTTCAAACTGTTTATTGCTTGCCGCTAGGTTTTGTTTAAGCTGTTCATTCTCTGCCGCTAGGTTTTGTTTAAACTGTTCATTCTCTTCGGCTAGGTTTTGTTTAAGCTGTTTATTATCTACCGTAAGGTTTTGTTTAAGCTGTTTATTGTCTGCTGCTAGGTTTTGGTACATTTTTATCCAAGTGTCTGAAGTAAAATAAAAACAGATTTGAACGTTAATATCGATAAGGAAAATTTAGTATTTGAAAAAGGGAATAAATAAGAGGCTCCAAGGAACCTGAATGACTTACCTGACTGTTAGGCTATAAGGCGGAATGGAACATTTTTGACATTAAAAGGGTTATATATTCATGATATTGAACTCCGTCACATTTTAAATGTGCCTATCTTATTCCAGGAATCTTTGACAAAACATTTTTGTTCTTGTCTTTTGGATGTTTTGTGTTCCTTGTTTAAGTCGGCGGTCTATCTTTGACTATTTCAGGACTGGATTTGAATAATATGCATTTTATTTAGACCTTGGGCCGATTGCAGAGCGGCGAGCGCCGCCTATTGGTCTCGTTGAAGGCTGCTGGCGGTTTTTATTGTGTTTTTTTCCAAAGTACAAATATTCCATATCTCATTATTTTCTATCATAAGTGTAATAAGGGATAATCTAAAAACACTGTTTATCTCAATGCAGTAAAGTGTAGAGGTCAATTAACTGAACATAGTTTTTTAGCTCACCTGACCCGAAGGGTCATGTGAGCTATTGTCATCGTTAGGCGTCCGTCGTCCGTCGTCCGTCGTCCGTCGTCCGTCGTTAACTTTTCTTCAAAGATCTTCTTCTCTGAAACCACTGATGGGATTGCTTTGAAACTTTGTATACTTGATCTTTAGGATGTCCTCTACCAAGTTTGTGAATTATATACAGGTCGACCAACCAACATGGCCGCCGTTGCTAAAAATAGAACAGGGGGGTCAGACCATTGTTTTTGGCTTATAACTCAAAAAGTATAAGAGATAGAAAAAATCCGAAGCAACCTACCATGTTCAGCATCAAAAGCTCTACAAATCTCTCCATTGAGTCGAAGTTGTAAAACGACTTCTTATAGGAGTTATTGCCCTTTAATCATCAAAATTGACCATTTTAGCAGTTTTTGGACTATTTCTTGAAAACCGTTAGAGCTAGAGGAAAAGTTAGTATTGCAAATTTGTTAGGCTCATTGAGATCTACAAAAATCATTTCAGGGTCAAAATTGTCAGATCAGCCGTTTAAGAGTTATTCCCCTTTAACTGTTTTTTCCATTAATTTTAACTGATTTTCAAAAATCTTCTTCTCTGAAACCACTGAAGGGATTGCATAGATACTTGGTATACTTGATCTTTAGGATGTCCTTTACCAAGTTTGTGAATTATATACACGTAGACCAACCAACATGGCCGCCATTGCTAAAAATAGAACAGGGGGGTCAGACCATTGTTTTTGGCTTATAACTCGAAAAGTATAAGAGATAGAAAAAATTTGAAGCAACCTTCCATGTTCAGCATCAAAAGCTCTACAAATCTCTCCATTGAGTTGAAGTTGTGAAACGACTCCTTATAGGAGTTATTGCCCTTTAATCATCAAAATTGACCATTTTAGCAGTTTTTGGACTATATCTTAAAAACCGTTAGAGCTAGAGGAAAAGTTAGCATTGCAGAATTGTTAAGCTCATTGAGATCTACAAAAATCATTTCAGGGTCAAAATTGTCAGATCAGGCGTTTAAGAGTTATTCCCCTTTAACTGTTTTTTTCCATTAATTTTAACTGATTTTCAAAAATCTTCTTCTCTGAAACCACTGAAGGGATTGCATAGATACTTGGTATACTTGATCTTTAGGATGTCCTCTACCAAGTTTGTGAATTATATACACGTCCACCAACCAACATGGCCGCTGTTGCTAAAAATAGAACAGGGGGGTCAGACCATTGTTTTTGGCTTATAACTCGAAAAGTATAAGAGATAGAAAAAATCCGAATCAACCTTCCATGTTCAGCATCAAAAGCTCTACAAATCTCTCCTTTGAGTCGAAGTTGTAAAACGACTCCTTATAGGAGTTATTGCCCTTTAATCATCAAAATTGACCATTTTAGCAGTTATTGGACTATATCTTAAAAAACGTTAGAGCTAGAGGAAAAGTTAGCATTGCAGAATTGTTAAGCTCATTGAGATCTACAAAAATTATTTCAGGGTCAAAATTGTCAGATCAGGCATTTAAGAGTTATTCCCCTTTAACTGTTTTTCATTAATATTAACTGATTTTCAAAAATCTTCTTCTCTGAAACCACTGAAGGGATTGCATTGATACTTGGTATACTTGATCTTTAGGATGTCCTCTACCAAGTTTGTGAATTATATACATGTCGAACAACCAACATGGCCGCCGTTGCTAAAAATAGAACAGATGTGTCAGACCATTGTTTTTTGCTTATAACTCGAAAAGTATAAGAGATAGAGAAAAACCGAAGCAACTTTTCTTATTCAGCATCAAAAGGTCCTTTTAGGAGTTATTGCCCTTGAACTGTTTTTTCTATTAATTTAAACTGATTTTCAAAAATTTTCTCTGAAACCACTGAAGGGATTGTTTGCATTTTTGTATACTTGAAAGTTTGTGAAATTTATTCAAACTTTGGCATAAGAGATCAGGTGAGCGATTCAGGCTCCTGGGAGCCTCTAGTTTCTTTATATTTATTTACAGTGTACCATCTATAAGGCAGAAATAGCGGGGGGGTGTTGTTAATAGACAATAAATTCTGTAAGAAATTTCAGGGCAGATGTTTTAAGTCCAATCGACTTGGAAAGTAACATTAAAGAGACTATTAAAGATAGAAAACACTCCTAAGATCAAGAATACAAAGTTACAAAGCTTTCCATTTAACAAAAAAACCAAGATAAAATTGATTGAAAACAGTGAAAATGGGATAACTCTTAAAGGGTTAATCTGACAATGTTGACCCTGAAATCATTTTTGTAGATCTCAATGAGCTGAACAATTGTGGAATGCTACTTTTCCTCTAGCTCTTACGGATTTTAAAATAAAGTTCAAAAACTGGGAAAATGTAAATTTTGACCATTAAGGGGAAATAACTCCTGTAAGGAGTCGTTCCACAACTTTGACTCAATGAAGAGTTTTGTAGAGCTTTTGATGCTAAAGAGTATAAGTTGCTTCGGATTTTCTTTATCTCTTATACTTTTTGAGCTATTATATAAAGACTTTGGTCTGACCCCCCCCCCCTCTGTTGTATTTTTAGCAATGGCGACCATTTTGGTTGGTCGACGTGCAAAACGACAGACGACGGACGGACGAAGGTTGACGGACGCTTAACGATGACAATAGCTCACATGACCCTTTGGGTCTGGTGAGCTAAAAAGTTACTTTGTTTATGTTGCATATGCATATGTCAAGGGGAAACATGTTATCACATGTTTAAGCAGCATTTAAAGTGAGGTCCGAAACAAAAGAAAGTAGTCGTTAATTTCCTGAAACGTTCTAACGGTCAAACGCCTGCGATATCGACCATTTGCAGTAAAAGAAGAAAACCTGGTGTTTTAAGTAATTTTGAATTGGTTCAATCGAAAAATTGGTGATGTATTTTGTTTATTAAGGAGGTACATGCCACATGTACCATTTTTCCCCGTCAATAAATTTTCTTCAGAATTTGTCAATTGATGCCCCATGACATGCACTTTGAAAATTTAACTTGAAAACGCCTTTGGCATTTTTCAATACATTTAATAGCAATGTTAAAGTTTTGTGAGCACCTCCATATCCGAAGAACTATAATTCCTAAGTAAATGAAACTTGGTATGCATATGTCCCGGTAGTAGTTTAGCACAGTAGCATCCTCATCGTTTGACCTTGACCTTCGTTTTCCAATTGAGTGACTTTTGTCAAATTTCAATACAATGATTAGTCCATATTTCAAGAACTATAAGTCCTTGGTTGATGAAACTTGGTAGCAAATGCCCTATAAGTAGCTTAGTATAGTTGCATCCCCATCTTTTGACTTTGACCTTGATTTTCTGGTTTAGAGATTTTAGAACTTTTCAATTCATAACAATAGCAATGTTATCTTTTTTATAAACAAGAACTATATACAACTTCACTCATCTTAGAGATGGAAGTCCAATATTTGTCTATGAGTCCATGATGTCTACCATTAAATTTCTTGAGTCAAGACAGCATCCAAAGAGCAAGACAACCTTGTGTTAGTAATTTGTTTGTCAAACGTGACGCTCTGCCAAGGAAATCAATGTAATTCCCGAAAGATATGGAGTTACGAATCAATTGTGATACGTACACCCCATAAGCTGGAGCGGATAGAATGTTGCTACTCAAGAAGGGAAAGTTTACAATTGGAAAGTTGAAGTCATCAGGTTAATGATAGTTTTGTTTAAAGTTTTCCTTGTTATAGGAATTATACATCATTCCTAAAATTTTAGTAAATATGTCTAATAAATGAATTGGTTAGGAAATATATATAATTCCTAATTCTGACTAGTAATAATACATAATTACTGATTTTTAAAATAGTTTTTATACACATCTTCTGGTTTGACTTAGTAAGTTTGTACGGTAAGGGCCATAAATGGCACTTTATTTCATGAAAAAAAATCTCAAATAATTTATGGAAATACACTTGATATATGGAGTGAAATGTTTCAAGCTTATGAATATTCTTAAAATACTAGTATCCAAAAATCTTTTCATTCATTTCAATTTTATAGACCCTTAAAACAAGGTAAAATCAACAAAATCGAGAAAAATGCTGATTTTTAGAGCTTAAATTTGTATTTTCAAAGGCCTCCGTCTACATGACCCAGGGATTTCTCAACCGATCTAGGCTTAAATTGAAGCAAATTTTAGAATTTAGTAACAAAAAAAAAAGAAATGACCCAAAATTTGTCAACTTGCAGCCATTATGACAGAAATTTTACACATTTTGTTTGTTTTAACACCCTGTTTTCATTAATGTCAGACAATATTTTTCTTTAAAATTTGATCGAGTTTGTACGTTCACTTGATCTTCTAAATAGCAAAGTTAATCTTTTCCATAACAAGTTTAATTTTTAAGTCATAGGGGGGGGGGCATATATGGGCCTTAGTGTACATTGTCCTTTGCAGAAAAAGGCATTTATAAGCATTCCAAAACATTTTACTATAACCACGCCTGGGAAACTCGAAAGTCGCAACCAAAATTCCGGGACCCGGAATTTTTTTATTTATATCTATTGTAATAAATTTGAGAAATCGAAGAATGTCACTCCATGTATATCTGTTAAATAATTGTAAATAAAGCTAAAAAAGTTTATTTTGTTCAATTAATAGCGTACACTTACATTTTTTCCTTAAATCCGGACTGGTTAATAGAATCGCCTTGACAATAAAAAACCGATATCTGGCTTAAAATACAGACTTAACTATTATTTTTGGTACATGTATATTTAAGATCTGTGACAAATTTCACATGAAGTGACATTCTCTGATTCTTGCAAAAAGCGTTCTTTCACTTAGTATCAGTAAACTTCCGGGTAACAATATTTGGTTACGACTTGCGAGTTTCACAGGCGTGATATCTAGGGAAATCTTCAATCTCTTAAAACAAATTTTATTTAAAGTTGATTCTAGGATTGTTTAATAAGTATTTTGTTAATTGAAGATAAACTACCGTAAAACCAAATAATAATAATAATAATAATAATAACAATGAAGACTATTTCAATAGATTACTTTAAATGTAAACTTTTATGATTAGAATTACAGAATGATTTGACAAAAATGAAGAAAATTGTTATATTTTTGACGGCAAAAAAAATGTTTTATATAGTCTTTTCAAATAAAAGTTGCTGATTCATGTACTATCAGAGAGTGTGTCTAAGAATGTATGACGAGGCTGTAATGTTCTCTGACACTTTGAACACATTTTGTGAATGTCCATATCTGCGGGTACTGTTTTTACTGACTTTTGTGCATTTGTTGTATAGTATTGCAGGATTCACCTAAAGTTTAAATTGACTTTAGAATGTGAGTTCAGGGTTGTTGTTTTTTCTCAGCAATCAATAAATAAATTACAGTGGAATAAGATGGTGCCGACAGGAAAGACATACTAAGTGTTAACTCTTGCTTAAATAATTTATTCCGAAGGTAGGTTGATTTTCATTGAAATGTTGAAAAAAATTACCAATTTGGAAAGAAAATTGTGTAGGTATAATTTTTTTGTTTTATTTTTATATATTTTACTGGGCTAGCATTTTGCATTAGAAAAATAAAAAAAGGGTGCTTTCCAGTTCGTTTTTATTTAATATTGAGAAAAGTATGCCAAAATGACATAAATTATCTCCCTTTACTAAAATAAAAAAGTTTAATTTTTTACTTTGCTTTATGATATACTTTTCAAACGAAGACAATAATTAAATAATTTACTGATTTTTTTTATAAATGATTCTGAAGCAAAACCAGAGTCTAGTTCATATATCAATTGAGAAAGTTTTAATAAATATGTTTACTTTTAGAAACCCTCTTAACACAATGTAATAGTAAATTAAAGTCAAATTATCGAGTGACGTTCGACTGTCTTCCATAAATAAATATTTAACGTATTTGTAATTCAATTTAATAAAGTAATTGATTTCATCCCTGGTAAAAAACAAATAGCAAAACATGAAAAGGTACCTACCTTTGTTTGTTTGTTCTATATCATTTTTAAATCCATCCATTTCATTTAAAACTTTATGGATCGTATCATTCATTGCTTCCTGAACTTTGTTCTCAATTTCCCTTTCAATAAAGTTTTTGAGGTGGACATTGAGGTCGGAAATGTCAATATTTGCTGTCAAGGCTGCTTTTACGTTATCCATAAGGGGCAGGGCAAGTTCATCTGTTTGCCGCACCACGGATCGACCACACACTCCAACCATCATTACTATTAAACTAACAATGAAAACAACCATTGTGCTCATTCTTGCTGCAATATAAAAGTATTTGGCCTTTGCGACTATGCAACAGTTCATATATGCCAGGTATTACATTACTCTAAAATAAAATTGGCACTAAACCGAAGAAGCGTTAACCAGGCTCTCAAAATATGCATGTTGATAGCAAAAAGTGTTTGTTAAAATTGCGTAATGATTTTTGGCAACATTTCATAACAAGTTAAACACATTAGCACATTTGTTATTCTAAAGATGTTATATACATTTTGAAAAAGGTTAATCACTCCTATATATTTTTTAATCTTTTCGGTGATTCGAAATAATTTTTAATTTTCATGATTTTGTGCAGTTTTAATTCTTCAATATATGATTTAAAGGGTGAGATCGTTCGGTTAAAGGCACATTTAAATTGATGTGAAATTATAATTACAAAAACGTCTAAGACAACAAAATTTGCCACCTCTGTCATTTGTTTCGTCTGTTGTAGACTCATTATTCAGAGTTGCTGTACCAAAAGGTTGAAAAATGCCAAACCAGTGAAACCCAAACTGTGAAATGTGCATCCTCGGAAACCCAGGGGTTCTTCTCTCGCTTATTCATTCATCACCCCTGGGACATAACGCATGAAATACTTCGGTTTTGATAGTTTTGTATCGAGCTTTCTGATTGGTCGCTTTAGATTGATCTGATGCGATTTAAACATGTTTCTATATATAAATTATATCAAGTTCAAGATCAGATCCTGAGCTCAAAACGAACAATTTCATACCAAATGTCCCAGGGGTGATGAATGAGTAAGCGAGAGAAGAAACCCTGGGTTTCCGAGGATGTGAAATGTGAAGCCAAATAATAAGTAGAACATTAGAGTTTGGTAATTTATAGCTTTCATGTGTTTTTCAACAACAAGTGTTGATACTGTAGCGGAATAAAATCAGGAAAAACTCCACCACCGCAGGACTAGTGCTTACCAAAATATCACGATTTGCAATAAAAGTAAACTTCAAACGGCTCTAAACAGCAAATTTTGCTACACTTGAAGCGCGTTTCGTCTATTCAAGACTTATCAGAGGCACTATACCATAAAGATTGAAATGCAAATGTAATACTTTATCTAATATTATTAATGAAAGAATTACAAAATAAAATAGAAAGTTAAAAGCATTTTATATAATATTCAACAAAGTTCATTTAATTAGAGGCAAACGACGGGAAGCTTACCAAATTTCTAAAGAAATGTGATGAAAAAATTTATTGTTCTGAAATATATCTTAAAGCAGTTCTGTCCGTGATCCCAAGTTTTTTTTAATATAAAAATCAAACGTTTGGTCAATTTTTGTTCACAGATATACATGAAAACACTTTCTTCATGTTCTTTATTCCGTTTTTGAAATATATGTACTTGTGTGTTTCCCAATATATGTACAAATTTCTTCAAATTGAAACCTTATGATTTAAAATAAGCATTGTGACCTATTAATATTTTATTTATTTTAATTTTCAATATGAACAACAATGCCAATCTACTATGAAAGCTTGGAACATAATCTACATTTTTAACAATCCACAGCAAAAAAAGTAGCTGCATTATATAATCTCAAGATTTATTCGCACGTGGCAATGTTTCCCAACCAGAAAGAATTTTGATCAAAACTTAGCTTCCTATCATTCTACTTATCTGTTTCATTCTTCATTTGGCCGGATCGTTTTTGAAATTTGTAAATAACGGGAGTAACCAAAAAATTGGTGGTATTTTGGCACGACGTTGATGATTTCCATTCTGTTGATTTTGTGTTTTTTTTTTTGTTTCTTCGTGCTATTTTCCGTGTTTACCGGTTTCCTCGTTGCCCTTTCGGACTTATGACACTTGAATGTCCCATTGGTGTCCTTTCCTTCTATCGTAATTCTAACTATCAAAAACTTCGATTCCATGTTCTAATTAAAGGTAACAACAAAACTAGCGAACCGTGGGATGATCAATCTCTTATATCGAAGAAGAAAAAACAGAACAAGGCAGGGCAATATTACGGTAGTTTCTTTTTGACTTGAAAAATGTTCAGACATGACCTATATAACCGTTTCCTGTGTATCCAAATAATCCAGATTTGGTCATAAGTTTTAAGGTTGAGTGTGATAGCAGCTGCTGGTGGTCATCACCAGGACTGATCATGTATAACCTCTCACATAGTGTCTATGTTGTTCAGTGGAGTTGACCATGATCTGACCATTATTTTAGATTTACCATGAGATTTTGCGTTATCAAATGCTGGTTGGTTGTGTTGTGTGTTTCTTCTTGGTTTGATTGTGTAACATGTCGCTTTGTTTGTCTATGTTTTTGGAAACCAAAATTACAACAAGGTTCAATACATTATATTTTGCTTCGTCTGAAGCGTATTTGTCTATATTGAAGACTCACCAGCCGCGCTCTACCAAAAGAATTAAAGTGACAAACTCCATACATGAATATGAAGAGCAAATAACATTAAAAATGTCAACCTGGAAAACAAATTACGATTAAGATCAGCCTATTACAAATACCAAAACGCGGGTATAAACGGTTAATTTGGATGTGCTATATATCGATATTTCAAGGAGTAACCTCTCATCAGTAGCATTTAAACCAAAACATTGGAAGGTCAAATTCCAAAACAGTTGAAAACGAAAAGTACTCAAAACCAAAACGTTCGAACAAGGAAGCCAAATCCAGCATCGAGGATATCGACCATGTGCATTACAAGGAAAGAAACCTGGTGTTTTCATAAATTTTGAATTTAACAATCGGAAATTTCAGCGACAATATATTAGAAGTATTATGGCAATTCGTGTCAGACAAGTCCACCATGTTTGCAGTGGAAAAAAACCCATTGGATTTGTTAATTTTCAAATAATTCTTTGGTAATTTTTTAACATTTTGTAGCAGAGTTTACGGATATACACTTTGATATAATAATAGGATTTTACAAAAATAACTTCAACCAAAAACTTATGTAGATCTAATACATTGCTTTAATTTATTGAGAGAATTTACACTGTAGCTCCGAGTTATATGCATGCAGACATTAAGTAAAGTATTTTATGTGTTTTTTTAATATCTAGTTTCCGTGAAAAAATCATTTGATATCTCAAGGCTTTCACTTCCGGTCAGTGCAGCCTTGTAAAATATATCTTTAAGAACAAAGGGGCGTCAAAAAAATATTTATAAAATAGAACTGATGGCCGTGTGATCCTGGTCGTTACCATCTCAGAATTAATGATGACCAGATAAAAATACTTTACGCGATTAAATCCAAGTGAAACAAGACCTGTTAACCATGCAAAGTAAACAAATTAAATAAGAAATAATTTTAACCTTAGGGAACAACCATTTGATTTTTAGGGGGGCTATGGAGATTTTCTTCGTCCTACCTTTTTATTTTCGGAAAAGCAGAGCCTGGATTTTTTTATCGCGCTAGCGCGTGCAATTTTTTTTATACATTTTTCAACAAAAGATTTCATCCTGCCATTTTTTCATTCAAACCACTGTCCTGCCTTTTTATTTCAAATTTCACCATAGCTTCCCCCCCATAAAAATCAAATGGTCGCTCCCTTACTGACATCCAAAATACCAACCAAATCCGACGCGTTTTAGCGACAACAACAAACAAAGACACTTCTTAGTTCACGTTGTTTACTAATGATCAGTTGTTTTGGTGTTTGATGTGTTTTTATGTTGTCTGTTTCTTGAAAGGCTCGATGAGCACCAAGGCAACATCTATTTTCAACAACCCTGATGTTGCGAAGACATTGTCCACCTTACATGACAAATATGTTGTCGTACCTGCTGATAAAGCGCCTAACAACATCATTTTCGTATGCAAAAGACACTACATTGATTGTTTAACAGCTGAATTAGGGGTTGGTTGTACCAGCAAAAGCACCACATATACAGCAACAACACTGTCAAAGGAGGAAATAATCAACAATCATAATTCTGTAATTTCTTCCTTTGGCATTTCTGTTGACAAAAAGAACGATGACGTTCCATCCTTGTATTGGATTCCAAAGTTACATAAAACTCCATACAAGCAACGATTTATTGCTAGGTCATCCAAATGTACAACTAAGCCTCTTTCAGTTTTGTTAACATCAATATTGACGGCAATAAAATCAAGCCTTCAAAAGTATTTCGATTGTTGTTACTCTAGAAATGGCGTCAATCAAATGTGGATTCTCAAAAATTCTAAAGAACTGATGGAAAATCTCCATTCTAAGTCATTTTCATCATGTAATAGCATTAAAACGTTTGATTTCTCTACATTATATACTTCAATTCCACATTCACAATTAAAATCTCGTTTGGCACAGCTGATTAAACGTAGCTTTATCAAAAAGAATGGAAAACGCAGGTACAAGTATTTGGTAGTCGGTTATAAAAAGACTTACTTTGTCATCCAAGAGTCTAGCAAGAAAAACAAATTTACAGAAGATCAAATAATAGAAATGCTCAACTTTCTAATCGACAACATATTTGTACAGTTTGGTGGACGTGTTTTTCAGCAAACAATAGGTATCCCAATGGGCACAAATTGTGCACCATTGCTTGCCGATTTGTTTCTTCATTCATATGAAGCAGACTTCTTACAATCACTTCTAGACAAAAAGGACCGCAAACTTGCTTTATCCTTCAATCTCACATTTCGTTATATTGATGATGTCCTTTCACTAAACAATCCTCGATTTGGTGACTATTTACATCTCATATATCCGAAGGAACTTGAGGTAAAGGACACTACAGATTCTAGGAGGTCTGCTTCATATTTGGATCTTTTTCTCGAAATTGACACACAAGGAAGGCTTTGTACAAAGCTCTTTGACAAACGTGATGACTTCAACTTTCCAATAGTTAACTTTCCCTTTCTGTGTAGCAGCATTCCGTCCGCTCCAGCATATGGAGTTTACGTATCACAATTGATTCGTTATTCCAGAGCATGTGGGGAGCACAACGACTTCCTTGATAGAGCTACACGGCTGACAAGCAAATTGTTAACACAGGGGTACGTTGCTCCCAGGTTGTTGTCATCACTCAAGAAATTTTACGGACGACATCATGTGCTTGTATGCAAATACGGGATTTCTATCTCTCAGATGAGCACAGATGTTGGTTTGACATAGAGTTTTGTAATGTCATCCTTTCCGGATTTGACCAACACTTAATCGATCTTTGGCAACGTGACGGGTGTGCTATAGCAAGCAGGAACTGCTTACTCTTCCGGAGCACCTGAGTTCACTCTCGTTTCGACTTGAGTTCGCGTTGCTGAATGCGATTTTGTTGTTATGTGTGTGTGTTTTATGTTGTTTTGTGGTTTGTTTTGTTGTGATGATTTTTTGTCTGCCGGTTTTGTCTTTGTCTTCACGGTTTTATGATGCTGATTACCCCTTTGGTACACCTTTGCTTCTTCGTGGTATTTTCGCTCGTGCACTGGTTTTGTCTTTGCCATTTCGGGCTTTTGACATTTGGATACCCCTCTTTGCTTCTTCCAGCAAACTAATATTATGACGTTAGAACGGGAGATCACGTTGCTGGAATAATAATTGTTCAACATGGAAACAACAGATTCCAAATTGTGGAATAAAAAAAATTCAGCAGATTAAATAAAGCCATGTTCATCTACCGTAAGAAGTGTGCATTATAAAAGTCTATATCAATGATCACTTTGCACCAGTAAAGTTATGATTTGTTATCACCTAACAGCACCGCTTCATTGTAAACTATTAAGCTACAAAATACACGTACAATGAAAATAAAAACCCTAGAAAGTTAGTGTGAAAACACAGAACGAGGTGAACAATCTGAAACCCGAAAATAAAATTCTCTGAATTTTTATTTCAGAAAAAATGATCTCAGCCAATTGCTCATTGATATGCAAATGGAACTAGTAGCTCTGGTAAATAAAAATATGTGTGATGCCAAATATCTGGCTCTCAGCCCAAGTCTTTGCATCTTCAGAACACATCCCTTTTTTTTCTTGGAAAAAAAACATTGGGTTGATTTATTATTTTTTTAAATTTTATAACTGATAAATGTCTAATGGTTAAATAAGAGAGGCCAATGGCATTTTTGATTTTGCAGATCAATTAACAAGGAATCTGTGAACCACTGCTTACTCGGCATTACCCATTTACCTTCAAAATTGATGGAGTTCCGCTCTAAAATCTCGAAGAGCAACATACTAAGTCACTTTAATTTATTGTGGATAAGAAAATTTTAAAGAAATTCTTCATTGTTGAGCTCACAATTATAACGAATTTTACCGATTGGTAAACAGGGAGTAGATATGCGCCAGGCCTTAAATCGGAAATTGCTCAAATTAAAGTAAATCAAATTGAGCTCCTATTACATGTATTATGACTTAGATCAATTTTGGTCTAGGGTAAGGAGAACTGTTGACTACACACGGGCAGTCTTATACATTTGTAGCTTAAATATGCTTATCAAAACAAGAGTCGGTGTCGGGGCGAGCAGACCTCATGATCAGAGAATTAAAAGTCCACCTTCAGCACTTACCATCACGGGTGTTAAAAATACAATTATGTCCCATGTACTTCCTTTAAATCTGATGCACATGACGCACGTTTTGCCTATAAATATCATCAGAGGCGCTATATCCAAAAGATTAAAAATGCACACCACACGAAAAGGAATATGTTGGGGAAGGGAGAACTTTTATGTCTTGACAAATTAACACGGACCATTTCATAGCTTTAATGTGTTCGTCAAAACAACAGGCCAAAATCATGCACTGGCGCTATCTAACACCGGTGATAGAAATAAATAAGTTAAAATTAGATGCATATGACACGCGTTTCGTCTACAAAACTCATCAGAGGCGCTCTATCCGAAGGATTGAGAATGTGACATTAAAACAATTCTTTTTTTACCTTTAAAGGGCCATAACTTCTATGAGGGGTCATCTGACCACTCCGACCCAAATGAAGAGTATTGTATCGCTTTATTTATAGCTGAACAACAACTTTTCTCTATCTCCAATAGTTTTCATTCTATTGGGCAAAAACATAAAAATACGTTTTTTTTAGCTTTAACAGACCATAATCCCTATAAGGGGTCATCTGACATTTTCGACCTTATGAAGACTATTGTGGAGCTTTTGATTCTGAAGTGCCAATGATTATTCGGATTTTTTCTATCTGTTAATTTTATCGATTTTTCTCTATGTTATTTTAATTAACATCGACCATGTTTTTAATCCTTTCAAAATGAGGAATGTATGTTGCCAACATCTCATATATCAATCCTGCAAAGTTTCTGTCAAATTTGTTCGTTGGTTTCAGAGAGGAATATTTTTGAAATTGTTTACAGACGCCGTGGATGTAGATATCTGTCAGACTATTAACCGGTATTTGCTCATTTTAAATACAAGAAAAGATTAGTGGCAAAAAGTTACAGTCATTAACAAATTTATGTCGAGCAATGACCGAGTCAATGAACAGGACACTAACACACAACGGACATGAAATCAGTACTAGCAATATGGGACCTCATACTGTAGTTGCTGTCTGAGAAAACTTACGATTTTTTTAAACATTGATAACTATCTCTAAAAATGACAACGATGGTAAACAGGAAATAGAAGATCGCGGTACAAGAACAGGTACTTAAGAACGGACCGCTTGAAGTGGGCTTGTTTTTGTCACAGTATGAGAATGTTTTTTTTTTTTCGGTCAATCGCTTTTTTTTTATGGTTGTTTTTGTTTTGTGTTTGTTTGTTTGTTGGTTTTTTTTTGTTGTTTTTTTTTTTGTTGGGGGGGGTGTAAACCCAAGATCCCGCTTCAAGTTAAATGGTTCGTCCCGAGGTCACATTATAAATTTAGAATGATTGAAATATTGAAAAAAGTATCTTCCGAGAACTTGAAAAACTGTGAGCAGCACATAACAAAGAAATATACCCGCCCCCTTAAATCAACCTGAAGAATTCTTTATATGAGGTGTACCTATAAACTATGTTACAAAGATTGTGTGAAAGTTTCATGAAAATCCACCTAAGGGTTTAGGAGACGTTGCAGATAAGGGATTGGTACCCCCTTGTCATCTCATATCTGCAAAGTCCATGTTTTGCCATGAAAACTCCAAAAGTCATTCTGACCAAATTTGAAATAGGATATGCACAACTATATTACATATCACAAATATTGTGTTGAATTTCGTGAAAATCCTTCAATGGGTTTAGAAGGAGTTACAGATAAGAGATGTGCCCCCTGTAACGCAAGGATATACGGAAAACGATGAACGAGCTGACATACCCCTTAAACTTTTCAAGCGGTGGAATTACTCTATTTTATTCACAAGGTTTGGCGGAGCTTAAATTTCTTAGTGGTTTAGGTATCCCGAAATATTTGACTCGTGACTAACCCGGTCATAAAAATAGAGTGATATAACAATTTAGAAGTAACTAATGTCTACGTTACGGACTACAGTAGGACAGATAGAGCTAAACTCTTCTTCGAAGCGGATGAACATGATTACTCATGCTCTTGATATCCCTTGCCATTTTGACTGTATAAATAAAGGCAACAACAAAACCACCAAACCGAAATGGGCAACCTTAACAAGTCCCAAGAGAAGATAAAGACATATAGGAGATTGGCTTGAAGATCGCAATGGTCCTGACTTGGTGAAATAGTATACGTGATAATTGTTGAAAGTGTGTTATGATTTTTTTTTATTTTGTCTATTTGCCTGTTGTGAACTAGTATGTCGTAAATTTACAACTGGTAGTGCAACTTGTAATTTAATTTTTTTTCTTTTTTTCTTAAATAAATCAATTATTTCACAATTGTTACAAAACATCACGGGACTGTCGTGTTCATAATACCGGTAATTATTAGGTGATTGAATAATAAAATTTTATTCAATGTACATGTATGTTTTACATATACATGTTCCTAAGTATTATTATTATAATTATTATTTGATTTTGAAAATGTTCAGACATGAACTATATATGTTTTTCTTGGACAACAAATTAATCCAGACTTGGTCATTAGGTTTAAGGTTGAGTGTGATAGCTGCTGTTCCTGGTGTCCAGTACCCTCCGTCCTTTGTATATCCCGTCACATACTGTGAATGTTGTTTGGTAGAGTTGACCATGATCTGAATTTCGGCATTATTCTCACCAGACTCTATTGTTGTCATGACGGAGTAGTACCCGGGCTTGTGACACGTGAACTTTCCCGTAGACTGGTATGCGGATAGATCTGGTACCCCAACTGATGTCTTTATGGTAGGAAACTTGATAATTCCAGGGTCTCTCCATTCAGAATTCAAATGGCAAGCTGTGAGTACAACTGAAAAGTAGGCAAAATTGTTGTTTTTAGTAATAACTACACTTATACATGCGTAAGGGATCACCTAAAATAATCAATAAAATTCTCAAAGGCATAAATTGAATTGATATCTGAAAATAAGCATAAATTTGACTTGGTGGAATTTTTCGGTGAAATATTGGGTATTTTTCTTTTCACTATAGGTAAACAAATGAGAAATTTTTAGTTAACTTTATGCTATTGTTTTAAAAAGATAATTTAGATATTTTACACGCATTCGAGGACATATCCTTTATCGCATACAATTTCAGCTGCATTTTTACCCCCCCCTAATGTTAAATAAGGCTAACTTTGGTCATTTCAAACCAAAAGCCTTTTAAACATAAGAAAATACATAAGTCTTTAACAAAATGTAATTTGATCGAATTTATTTACTTTTGTACGAAATTTAAATAAAAGCTTTTGAAAATTTAATAATTCGATGGTAATAAATTTATATCCAAGTATATTTTTTTTCAGATCGTATAGTATTTTTATTTTTATACAAAGCTATTGATACATACAAATACCAAAATGGGCATAAAAAATGATAATGCTGTTTTTTTTTTCTGTGGCCGACTTCTTAAAACATATCAAATTTAACGATTTCCTCATCTTTTAAGGAATTTCTGTTCTAATGTTAAGTCATCCATTTGAGAAAATGTTCAATTTTATATATTTTATGAAACTGGACCAGGTCTGATCTTATTTTCATTATTAAAAATACATTCATAATAAAGAGAAAACAGCTTCAACATTGGCTTTCATTTTGACTTACTTTTTTGTTTATGACGTTTAGTACACTATTAAAGGAGATATTCCAGGGTGGTCAAATTTCGCGTTGTCTGATTTGAAAAAATAAAGAGGAGTTTGCGGCAATTTGACGTCCTTTTACGCCACAAATTAATTGGGCCAATATATCATTCGCGCATTTGTTGCACTTTTAATCAAGTTTGCAGTATGCTTGATTTCCTTATTGACAACATATTTTCACATTTTGAGGAGATTTTTCAACAACAAGTCGGCATTCCAATGGGCACAAATTGTGCTCCTCTCCTTGCCGACTTGTTTTTATACTCTTTCGAGACTGAATTTCTTCTGGAACACGTAAAGAACAAGGAGATGAAAGAGGCAAAGTCATTTAATCTCACTTTTAGATATATTGATGACGTCCTCTCTGTCAATAACTCGTCGTTTGGCAGATGGATTTCTTCAATATATCCTCCAGAGCTAGAGATTAAAGAAACAACAGAATCAACTTGCTTTACATCATTCTTGGATCTACATCTTGAATTTGACCCGGGTGGTCATCTCAGTACAAAATTTTACGATAAAAGCGACGATTTTTATTTTAAAATTATTAATTTTCCTAACCTGAAAAGTAACATACCAACGTCACCTGCATACGGTGTCTATATTTCACAACTAATTCGATATGCCATGGCTTGTACACTTTTTTCAGATTTGTTTATCCGACACCGCTTTCTCCGTAACTGACTATTAGACCAAGGTTATAGGAAAATACGTCTCTATTTAAAAAAAAAATTCTTTCTTTGTTAGAAAAATTCAATATCATATTAGACGAAATGGTAAGTTCTTGCTTTGATTAGTGTCTTGCTGGTTGTTGTACTGAGGTGATCACCTTAGCATCCCTAATATGTCATCACAAACCTGTTGTGTTTTGTATAACTAACGGACCCAAAGATCGCAATGGAAGAGAGAGGTTTGGCGCGCCTTAAAACCTGGTTTAACCCACAGTTTCTTTTGAAATGCCTGTACCAAGTAAGGACAATTGCGGTCTTTAATTTTTCCGGTATGTATTCCTTGTTTTGTCTCGTCTAAAGGGCATTTGATATTGATTCTCCAAGTTCGGTAATGTTGTATTACCTTTATTTACATATTTTTAAAAGGGTAAGCCCATATGCGCCAATATTTTGTGGATTCGATTGCGCCATTCATATGGGCATAGGTAAAGTTATAATTACATTTTAATAGACTTCCCCCTCCTTTTCCCGGCTTGGGCTTGGGACCGGCAGTTTATCTTAACTGGTGGTCATGCAATCAATTTTTACTGAGTACATCACAAACACATATTCCTGGTAACTACTTAATATTATTTTTATGATTTTCATTTATCCACAAAAACTATTTATCAATAACCAGGGTAATATTTGAGACGACTTAAAATTACTGTTGTAAAAAGCGTTATATAATAAACAAGAACCTCAAACTTTTATTTTCTATTATTTAAATTATCGTGGTACAAGTATTCAACACTTTTGAAGGTTAAATACTTGTACAGGCAAGTTGGCGCAAAAATGTTTCGAACACTGGCGCATATGAAACCTCATAAAAATAAAAATTTTGCGCAATTGATATCACTTAAGATATGTTATTGGCACAAATGGATTCTTCCGAAATAAAGCCCTTGTCAAAATTTCCCTTTGTTATTTATCATCAGTTTTCGCTAATAATTGATTCATGTTTTAGCTCACCTGACCCGACCCTTATGTGAGCTATTGTCATCGTTAAGCATCCGCCGTCCTTCGTCTGTCGTCCGTCCGTCGTCCGTCGTCCGTTAACTTTTCGTCAAAGATCTTCTTCTCTGACACCACTGAAAGGATTGCTTTGAAACTTTGTATACTTGATACTTAAAATGTCCACTAATAAGTTTGAGAAATTTATACACGCTGACCAACCAAGATGGCCGCTGTACTTAAAATAGAAAAGGGGGTCAGACCATTGTTTTTGGTTTATAGCTCACAAAGTATAAGAGGTAGAGAAAATCCGAAGCAACGATACTGTTTCAGCATCTAAAACTCTACAAATCTCTTCATTGAGTCGAAGTTGTGAGACAACTCCTTATATGAGTTATCTCCCCTTTATTGTAATTGACCATTTTTGTAATTTTTGGACCATATCTTGAAAACCATTAGTGCTAGAGGAAAAGTAAGCATTGCAAAAGTGTTAATCTCATTGAGATCTACAAAAATGATTTCAGGGTCAAAATTGTCAGATCAACTGTTTGAGAGTTAATCCCCCTTATCTTTTTTTTCTATCTATCAATGTTAACTGATTTTAAAATATCTTCTCTGAAACCACTGAAGGGATTGCTTTAAAACTTTGTATAATTGATCGTTAGGATGTGTTCTACCAAGTTTGTGAAATAAGTGCATGCTGACCTAATAAGATGCCCCTGTTGCTAAAAATAGAACAGGGGGTCAGACCATTGTTTTTGGCTTATAGCTCAAGCTTAAGTTTAAGAGATGGAGAAAATCTGAAGCAACCTTGTCAAAAGCTCTACAAAACTCTCCATTGAGTCAAAGTTGTAGGAGGACTCCTTATTGGAGTTTTTTCTCCTTAATCGTCAAAATTGACCATTATCGCAGGTTTTGAACTTTATCTTAAAGACCGTAAGAGCTAGAGAAAAAGTAAGCATTGCAAAATTGTTTCCAGCTTATTGCAATCTACAAAATGGATTCAGGGTCAAAATTATCAGATCGACCCTTTAATTATCCCCCCTTTAACTTGTTTGATTTTTCAAATGAAAAGCTTTGTAACTTTGTTTTCTTTATCTTGAGGGTGTTTCGTAACTTGTTTCTTAAATGTTACTTACCAAGTACATGTAGACCATGTTGAACACTTAGTAAGAGGCTTTAAGAGATCAGGTTAGCGATTTCAGGCTCCTGGGAGCCTCTTGTTTTTAGTTACTTCTATTAACTTCTATTAACTTGTTTGTTGGTTGATTGGTTGATTTTTTGTTTGCTTTATTTTTAATTCTGAATTTATATATTTTCATTTAAGAAAATCTTGATTCTCTTGCATCTGTTTTTATTTGGCCGTACCTGGTTCGAATTCATTGTCAATCCTCTGTTCCAACTGTGTAAGCGAAGCATTGTTATTTTCAACCACACGACTCAATTCCACGTTTGTTTCATTTTTTAGAGTCTCCATTGCATTGTCTTGTTTCATTTGTGCATTATAGAACAAATTTGTCATATTATTTTGTAAGGAACTCAAATCACTTTTTAAACTTCCTTGTATTGCTTTCTCGTTTGTTTCCAATGTATTAACTTTTTTGTACAACGCATACAGATCCTGTCCTCGGGCTTGTTCGGTACTCTCTAGCGATCGCACTTTCAAGTCCAAGTTTTGTGTCTCATGTTGCAGTTTGTTTATTGTTTGTAACTGGTCGATGCTCTTCAGGCGCATCAAATCGTCGACCTTTCCGTGCATAGCTGTAGAATCGTTCTTCAAAAATTGATTTTCGGTTTTCAAAGTGCTGACTTCTTGTTGGAGTTGAACATTGTTTTGTTCAAGACGTTTAAAGTCTGTCGCTAGGTTTTGGTACATTTGTTTCCAAGTATCTGAATCATTTTTCAGCTTGTTGATTTCCTGTTCCAAAGTCGTCGTGATAAAAATTGCCTGGCTAGGATCTATTGACGTCTTAGTTTGCAGTTGGTGTTCAAAACCATCCAGTTTTGCCTGAATTTGAGCTGACAGTAAGCTCAATGTTCTACGAAGTTCTTCTTTGTTGACTTTGTTAAACAACTCTTGTTTAACTAGATCCAATTCGTTATGCGTTTTTGCCTGACCATCAAAATATTCCGAAACAGTAACGAAAGCTGTTTTGACAGGAACGGAACTATTGCCGTTGTTAAGTAAAAACCCATTACTCGACCCTAGAAACATAAGAATAAAACCCAACTTCATGGTGAAGGTAAAATACCTTTAATGTATATTGAGATAACAAACACTATTAGTTTTAAATACTTGCTTTATTTACTGTCGTGATTTGTGATATCAGTATATGACAAACATGCATAGATACATTTTATCTTTAAACATTTGTTTGAGTTTGTGCAAATAAAGATATGGTTACTTCCGTGATACTAGTACTGTATGTATGCGATATTTAATTTAACTTGTTGATAGAATGATGATGATGCTACCACAGTGCAATAAAATCTTGAATAAGGAAGACGTTTCATGAAATGTGAAAGCATTATAATAATTAATTAACATCTGAATCATAACATAAATTATTGAAGTAACACAACAGTATATGAAGCAAGACCAGACTCAGTAGAACCAGTTCTCACTTATTGTTGTTGCTTGTATTTATTTTTACAAATCAGTACCAAAATTTACGATAAATAAAGGTAATAACAAAATTACCGAACTTGGGAGAATCAATCTCAAATGTCCATAAGACGAGACAAAATAAGGAATACATATCGGAAAATTTAAAACCGCAATGGTCCTGACTTGGTACAGGCATTTCAAAAGAAATGGTGGGTTAAACTAGGTTTTAAGGCGCGCCAAACCTCCCTCTTCCATTGTGATCTTTGGGTCCGGTAGTAACACAAAACACAACAGGTTTGTGATGACATATTAGGGATGTTAAAATGATTATCTCAGTACATCAACCAGCATAAATGAGACTACTTTAATTTTCAAAATGTTAATTTTCCTAACGTTCAAAGTAACAGGCCTACTGCACTTGCTTACGGTGTTTATATTTCAATATGCCAGGGCTTGTAAAACACCGCTTTCTTCGTGACCGACTATTAGACCAGGGGTTCCACCTACGTTATCAATCACTGGTGGAAAAAAACAACACTGTGTTGAACGTAATGGTTAGTGATTGTTTTTGTTAGTGATTGACAGAATGTTGTATTGGGATGATCACATCAATATCTGTTTATGTCTTCACAACCGTGTTGTCTTTTGTGTTACTACCGGACTCTAAGATCGAAATAGAAGAGGGATGTTTTGCGCGTCATAAAACCTGGTTTAATCCACCATTTCTTTAAATGCCTGTACCAATTCAGATCCATTGCAATCTTAAAAAAAGTCCTCCGTGCTTTGTCTCTTCTCTTGGACATTTAGATTAATCTTCCAAGTTCGTTAATTTTGTTGTTACCTTTACTTTTATAAGCAGCTGTTATGAATTATGTCGTCCTGTGTGATTTTTTTATTTATCTGATAACTATCTCTGTCCCATCCTGATTACATGTACTCCTCAGCCTTTCAAATACAAGCTCGTCAGTCAAGCTTGCTTTTTTATTCCCTTCATAAACAGTAAAATGTCAGGTTTTCCATGACGCAAGTAATGATATAACTAAATTGTTGGACTTGAACGCCCTTTTAACATAGATTGATCTGTCGTTATGTCAGTATTAGGAGTTGTGAAAACCGAAATAATTACTAAATAACCCTCCGACCTTTTCTACGTGTTTTCTGGAACCGCTTTGGCAAATAACGCTTTGCCAAGAATGGTAACAGAAAACTGTATTTTGTGAAATATATCTATATAATTTACTTTAGGCTGCCATTTCTCCGGACACTTCGGTTTCCTCCACTGATCACATGAAACTGTAACGGCCCTTAGGGACCCATTACCATTTTAAAATCCAACGTCCACTCACAAATTGACATTGAGATTCAAATGACTCTCTTTTGTTTTTTTTGGTTTTTTGTTTTTACTTTTTTGATAGTGTAGTTTTCAGGAGGAATAAAGTATTCCATCATATTATTTTTGAAAATAATTCACAATCCCCTTGATTTTGTTTGTAGTTAAAACGTTTTTTTCTCACCTGACCCAATGGGTCAAGCAACCTATTGTCCTCACTTGCAACAAAACTTGGTACAGTTGTTTATTGGCATAAGTGGTACAAAATTATCGTTTGGATTTTCGATTCGTATAAATACATGGCCGCTATGGCACAAAATAGAGCAAAGGGGGTAAATTGCACCTTTTTCAAATAACTCAAAAACGGTGACAGATATCAAAAGTCTTGCAAAATAAAAGTGTTAAGCAAGATCTACCTGCTTAGAAAACTTTTAGAAGATTCAACTACCCATGTTGGAGTTATTGTCCTTTTTCTGCATTTTTTCCAAATTTTGCACTAATTTAAGCTCAATATCTTGGAAACTATAAGGGATATTTCAAAAATTTTAATTGCATAATGTTAGGCACAAAACGATCTACAAAATATGTAACAAGGTCGAAGTTGTAGGTTTGTTCCTTTTAGGAGTTATTCCCCTTAGAACCTCCAAATTGACCATTTTAAAAGTCTTTATTCATTGTATTAAAATCATTAATCCTCCAACACCATAAATTAAATTGCAACAAAACTTAGTATAGTTGCTTCTTATGACAATACTATCGTTTGGATTTTTGATTTAAAAAAAAACTTGATCGCTTTGGCTAAAAAAATAACATAGGGGAAATTCCAGTTTTTTGCAAATAACTCAAAAATGGTGATAGATATCAAAATTTGGATGAAAATCAAAAGTGTTCAGCTTCTAAAGATCTACCTGCCCTGAAATTTTAAAGAAGATTTAATCACCCGTGAAGGAGTTGTTATCCTTTTTAGCTCACCTGGACCAAAGGTCCAGGTGAGCTATTGCCATCACTTGGCGTCCGTCGTCGTCTGTCGGCGTCTGTCGTCGTCTGTTAATACTTTTCTAAAATATTCTCCTCTGAAACTACTCGACAGAATTTAATTAAACTTGGTATGAATGATCCTTAGGGTGTCCTGCACCAATCTTGTGTTTTGATTTTTGATCCGCCAAAAAACATGGCCACCGTTACTAAAAAATAGACCAGGGGGTCAGACTACTGTTTTTGGCTTGTAAATCAAAAAGTGTAAGAGATGGATGAAATCTGATGCCACCCTACTGCTTCAGCATCAAAAATTCTACAAAAGTTTATATTTGTTCGAAGTTGTCAGATTATCCCTTATAGGGGTTACAGTCCCTTAAAGGTGCAAAATAGCATTTTTTCATATTTTTTGCTTATAGAATGAAAACTATTTCAGATAGAGAAAAGCTGTTGCTTGCTTAAATGTTCAGCTCATTTAGCTCTACAAAAGTCTTCAAGGGACGAAGTTGTCAGATGACCCCTTATAGGGGTTACAGCCCCTTTAAGGCGAAAAATATTGTTTTTGGCCTATAGAATGAAACTATTGCAGATAGAGAAAAACTGTTGCTTGCTTAAATGTTAAGCTCATTTAGCTCTACAAAAGCCTTCATAGGGTCGAAGTTGTCAGATGACCCCTTATAAGGGTTACAGCCCCTTAAAGGTGAAAACTAGTGTTTTTGCCTATTACAGATAGAGAAAAGCTGTTGCTTGCTTTACTGTTCAGCTCACTTAGCTCAACAAAAGCTTTCATAGGGTTGAAGTTGTCAGATGACCCCTTATAGGGATTACAGCCCCTAAATAAACATGTTTTCATGTTTTTGGCATATATAATGAAAACTATAGCAGATAAAGAAAAGTGGTTGCTTGCTCAAATGTTCAATACATTAAGCTCTTAACAAAAGTCCTTATAGAGTCAAAGTGTTCAGACAGCCCTTAAAATAACATTTTGCACGTTTTTGGCCTACAGAATGAAAACTATTGAAAGAGAAAAGCTGTTGATTGCTAAAGTGTTCAGCTTATTCAGCTCTACAAAGTTCCTCATAAGGTTGACACCAAGACCAGGTGAGCGATTCAGGCACCTGGGAGCCTCTTGTTAGCTCACCTGACCCGATAGGTCATGTGAGCTTTTGCCATCACTTGGAGTCCGTCGTCCGTCGTCCGTTAGCTTTTTTCAAACATCTTCTCTGAAACTGCTTGGCCAAATGCAGCCAAACTTGACACGGTTGTTCCTTAGGGTATTGTGCAAAAAGTTTGCGTTGGGACTCTTGATACGTCAAAAAACATGCCCGCTAAATAGAACAAGGGGGGGGGGTCAAGTTCAGGTCTTTGCAAATAACTCAAAAACGGTCACAGATATCAAAATTCTGGCATAGGGTAAAAGTGATCAGCACCTGAAGATCTACCTGCCCACAATCTTTCAAGACAATCCAACAACCGATGTAGAAGTTATTGCCCTTTTTCTGGATTTTTCAAAATTTTGCACTTATTTAGCCCTATATCTTGAAACTATACAACATATTTTAAAAGTTAAAATTGCATATGATTAAGCACATCAAGATCTACATTTCATGTAATTAGGTCAAAGCTGTAGAACCATTTCTTTTAGGAGTTATGGCCCTTTAAGCGTCAAAATTTACAATTTTTCCCCTGAATTTCGAAGATTAACTTGTCTGACACCATACATACAACTTCAACCAAACTTGGCACAGTTGTTCAATAGCGTAAATGCTACAATTCTATTGTTCAAATTTTTGATTTGTCAAAAAATATGGCCACCATGGCTAAAAATAGAACATAGCTGTAAATTGCAGTTTTTTTTTCTAATAACTCAAAAATAGTTACAGATATCAAAATTCTGATGGGAGACAAAAGTGACCAGCATCTCAAGATCTTCCAGCTTTGAAAGTTTCAAGAAGATCCAACAATTGATGTAGGGTTTATTGCCCTTTTTCTGGATTTTTTTTTCAAATTTTTTCACTTAATTAGCAATATATCTTGAAAACTATACAAGATATTTCAAAAATTAAAATTGCATATGATTTAGCACATAAAGATCTACACTTCATGTATTTAGGTCAAAGCTGTAGGACCATTTCTTTTAGGAGTTAATGTCCTTATAACAACAAAATTTACCATTTTTCATTACTTTTTCCATGAATTTCAAAGATTAACTTGTCTGACATGGTAAGACCAACTGCATTTTAACCTGGCACACGTGTTTAATAGCTTATATGTTACAACTCTATCGTTTAGTTTTTTGATTCGTCTAAAAACATGGCTGCCATGGCTAAAAATAGAACATAGGGGTAAATTTCATTTTTTTTTTTGCTAATAACTCAAAAATGGTTTCAGATATTAAAATTGTGCAAGAATCAAAAGTGATCAGAATATTAAGATCTACCTGTCCTGACATTTCGGAAAAGATCTGACTGCTGATGTGGGAGTTATTGCCCTTTTCGCAATTTTTGCCAAATTTTGCACTTATTAAGCCCAATATCTTGAAAACTAACCAAGATATTTCAGAAATTTAAATCGCATATGGTTAAGCACAATAATATCTACAAAATATATGTATCTGTGTAGTTCAGGTGAGCGATTCAGGCTCCTGGGAGCCTCTTGTTCTTATTTGTTTTCCTTAAAATTGTGTACTTATTAAGCTCAATATCCCAAAAACTATTTAAGATATTTGAGAAAATTGAATTGCATGTTGTTAAGCACATACAGATTTACAAAATTACAAAATCTTTGATAGGGCCAAAGTTGTAGGACCCTTTCTTTAAAAAGTTAATCCCCTTAAAGTGTCAAAATTGTCCGAATTCACAACTTTTTTCATTGTATTGCAAACTGTTAATACTAGAGAAAACCTTGTATCTACAGAACTGCTCAGTTAGTCAAGCCCTACAAAACTCAATATAATGGAATTTTTAAATGACCCCTTATAGGAGTTATGGTTCCTTAAATCTCAAAATATCTATTTATAGCTTATAACTAGCAAACTGTAGAAAGTAATAAACAGTTTTTGATTGCTATTGAACTTGACAATTCAATGCATTAAATCAATCAATGTTGTCAGATAACCCCTTATTAAAGTCATAGCCCTTTTAATGTAAAAAAAATCATTTAAGTCAGGTGAGCAATTCAGGCTCCAGGAGGCCTCTTGTTCAAATGGGTTTTTAAGTAAGACATTAATAAACACGGAGGGTGGAGTTCACAAACTTTGTTTTTTAACAGAATAGCGGGTAAATTATTAAAGAACATTTTT
Organism: Arcuatula senhousia; assembly: GCA_963971305.1. Lineage (NCBI taxonomy): Eukaryota > Metazoa > Mollusca > Bivalvia > Mytilida > Mytilidae > Arcuatula > Arcuatula senhousia. Next base: position 38,619,894 of record OZ020308.1, read on the forward strand.
GAAAGGTTGGCCTTGTAAAGTTAAAGACAAATCCAGAAATAGACAAATATAAATGTTTTTGAATTAATACTTGTTATTTTGATAACATGGTTCTTGCTATTTTTGTCAATTTCGCATTTTTAAGGATGGTCACTCCTTATTTTACTGCATCAAAGCTTTTATAAATACTGTGGAAATGATAGACAATTATGGTCCACTTTATCAGAGGACATAACGAAAAACATAGGTCAGTGTACTCATTTCCAAGATATATGCATCAAAAATTTGGCGGGAGTCCTCTAGATTTTACACATTTAACATTGCGACGTTTTTGACCTTATAAACTATGAATTTGTATCAAGAATATTCAGAAATTTTATACAGATGATTCTTGAGGTCTATATAATCAGAAAATGTTATAAGAATTAAGGGTCAGTGTGCAAGATATCATCAGTATTAAAGGTAAAGTCTAGAGGAGTTCCGAAATCTGACTGAAATGCAGAAAAATGAAGAGTCCTTAAGGAATTAATCTACTAACAGAGGAAAAATAGGCCTCGATTAGAATGTCTCAAACAAATAAAACCTAACACTTTCAACATCTAACATAAATTGTTCAATACAATTGCACATATTCCCCACCTTTAAGAAAAACAATAATCGTACAAAATTGAGTTGGCAACGCGACGGGTGTGTAATAGCAAGCAGGAACTGCTTACTCTTCCGGAGCACCTGAGTTCACTCTTGTTTCGACTGGAGTTCGCGTTGTTGATTGATATTCAGTTATTTTGTGTTTCCATGTTTTACATGTTGTCTGTTTTTGTCCCGTTCCTGTTGGTGTTTACTGGTTTTGTCTCTGCCCTTTCGGACTTTTGATATTCGGATACCCCATTGGTACCTCTGCTTCTTTGTAGCAACAACGTCGAGAAAAATAAGCACAAATAAATCAAATCGTTGCCTAGATCTAAAACTAGTATATGGTGGGAGATATTGATGTAGATGAGGATTATAACCGATAGATGTAACACATGTTATTTGTACATGGTGTATCCAAAAATAACCCTTATATTCAAAAGCAGCAGCTCTAGCTCTTCCGATATTTGATTTTTATTTAATTTTTTACATCAATCTTATACTTTTAACGGGAACTACGTGCCTTCAATTACAAGTAAAATTTTGGAACTCAAATAAGCCATAACATTCGAAGCAACACTGTTGAAATTTTCTGTTTTGATTTAACATTTTTTTATCTTATGATTTACTAAGTTTTGAAAATGTTGAGACGTGACCTTTATATGTTTTTCCCGTTTAACCAATTTATCCACACTTGATCATTAGTTTTAAGATTAAGTATGACAGCTGATGCACCAGGATTCGCGTAACCTCCTTATTTCCTGTTATGCCCTGTCTATGATGTTCAGTGGCATGATCTGAATTTCTGCATAACTATCAGAAGACTCTATCGTTGTCATGACGTAATAGTTTCCAGGTTCATGGCATATGAACTTTCCCGTTGACTGGTATACGGACAGATCTGGTATCCCAGCTGATGTCTTTATGGTAGGAAACTTGATTATTCCAGGGTCTCTGGTTTCACCATTCAAATGACAAGCCTTGAGTACAACTGAAAAGTAAACAATGTTATTTTTAGTACATTTGTATTTGTTTTTTAATCAAAATTTTCATTTTCCTGAAACTTACCCTATTTAGTTTTACTGAAGCTGATTATGTTATTAATTTTTGTTTTCTCATTTGTATGGTTGGGAAGCTATTTCCATGATTTCTGGTCTTGTTTTATTTTTTTTAAATCTATGTATATGGTTAAGCACAATTAACGTTGATTTTCTTACACCTTTTTAGCTCACCTGACCCGAAAGGTCATCTGAGCAATTGTCATCACTTGGCGTCCGTCGTCCGTCCGTCGTCCGTAAACTTTTTAAAACGTTAACTTCCCTGACACCATAAGTCCAATTGCGACCAAACTTGGTATGGTTATTCATTAGCATTCGGTGCTTAGAAACGATGTGGGGATTTACGATTCGTCGTAAAACATTGCCGCCATGGTTAAAAATAGAACATAGGGGTAGAATGCAGTTTTTTGCAAATAACTCAAGAACGGTTACAGATATCAAAATTCTAGCACGGTAAAAGTGATCAGCACCTCAAGATCTACCTACTCTGAAATTTTGAAGGAAATCCAACAACCCATGTAGGAGTAATGGCCCTTTTTGGATTTTTTGCAAATTTTGCATTGGTTTAGCTCAATATCTTGAAAACTATACTAGATATTTGAGAAATTTAAATTGCATATTACTAAGCACATCAAGATCTACAAAATATGTAATTGGGTCAATGTTGTTGGACCTTTCCTTTTAGGAGTTATTGCCCTTAGAACGACAAAATTTAGCATTTTAACAGCATTTCCTCATTACATTGAAAACGTTAACTCCTCTGACACTTTAAGTCCAATTGGAATCAAACTTAGTATAGTTGTTTATAAGCATTAGGTGTATAGAACTGATTTGGGGATTTTTGATTGGCTGTAAAACATGGCCACTGTGGCTAAAAATAGAACATAGGGGTAAATGGCAGTCTTTTGCAAATAACTCAAGAACGGTGACAGATTTTTAAATTTTGATTGGCAACAAAAATGATCAGCACCTCAAGATCTACCATCTCTGAAATTTTGAAGAAAATCCAGCAATCCATGTAGGAGTTATTGCCCTTTTTGTGGATTGTTTGCAAATTTTGCACCTGTTTAGCTCAATATCTTGAAAACTATACAAGATATTTGAGAAATTTAAATTTCAAATTGTTAAGCACTTCATGATTTACAAAATATGTAATAGGGTCAACTTTGTAGGACCTTTCCTTTGAGGAGTTATTGCCCTTAGAACGTCAAAATTGAGCATTTAAAAAGCATTTCCTCATTACATTGAAAACGTTAACTCCTCTGACACTAAAAGTCCAATTAGAACCAAACTTGCTATTGTTGTTTATTAGCATTAGGTGTATAGAACTGATATAGGGATTTTTGATTGGTTGTAAAACATGGCCGCTGTGGCTAAAACTAGAACATTAGGTTAAACTGCATTTTTTTGCTAATAACTCAAAAAGGGTGACAGATGTTTAGATTTTGATTGAGATCAAAAGTGATCAGCACCTTAAGATCCACCATATTGTCAGATGGCCCCCTTATTAATCTTATGACCCTTTCAACGTCAAATAAATTTTGCCTTATAACCTTTACTTCAGGCACATATGTCAGGTGAGCGATTCAGGCTTCTGGGAGCCTCTTGTTGTTTTCAGTCCTATCTGGTTTGAATTCATTATTTATCTTCTCTACAAATGATTATACTTGTACCTGCGTTTTCCATTCTTTTTGATAAAGCTACGTTTAATCAGCTGTGCCAAACAAGATTTTAATTGTGAATGTGGAATTGAAGTATATAATGTAGAGAAATCAAACATTTTAATGCTATTACATGATGAAAATGACTTAGAATGGAGATTTTCCATCAGTTCTTTAGAATTTTTGAGAATCCACATTTGATTGACGCCATTTCTAGAGTAACAACAATCGAAATACTTTTGAAGGCTTGATTTTATTGCCGTCAATATTGATGTTAACAAAACTGAAAGAGGCTTAGTTGTACATTTGGATGACCCAGCAATAAATCGATTTGTCATTTTTTTATTCAAAAAACGCCGGACGACCACTGACGCATAGTGATTACCTTTGGCAAGGTCAACTAAAAAGAAAGCTTTCAACAGTTAACCAATAATGTCGAAAAATGACAGAGTTGATAAACAAACAGGCATGATCATACCTGAGATTTTGGACCTAATACTGAAGTTCCATTAAAACTGAACAAATCGGTAAGTAGATATGCGCCATAGCTTAAATCTGTGTGGTTAATTAACCGTGTTATACCCGTTTTTGTATTTTTTAAAAGAAATTACAAGTGGCAAACAAAGTTTTCATCCGTAAACCTTTTTTTTCAAAAAGAGGAACGAATCAGCAAACACACAACAGGCATGAAATCAGTGTTTTTGTCCCGTTCTTGTTTGTGTTTACTGGTTTAGTCTCTGCCCTTTCGGACTTTTGACATTCGGATACCCCATTGGTACCTCTGCTTCTTGCAATATTGAGCCACATACTCTGATAAGTAGTTGTTGTCAGATTTTTTGTGCATTGACAACAATTTCCCAAAAATGACAAAGTTGTTAAACAGGAAAATATGGGACAGAAACTGGCGATATCAACTTAACGAACGGATTTATTAAATCTCAAGTGGGCTTGTTTTTGTAATAACGATATGAAAACATTTCTTCGTTCGATCGCTATAAAAGTAATTTTTAACGCTGCTCAACAATTTTTTTTTCAACATAAGCATCATTTTTATGACAGATCTATAATCCTTAACCGACTTTATCTGCACCTCTTAGGCAAAATTATTTATACACAAAAACGATATTCAAAATATTAATTTTTGCGCTTCAAGTTAAATGGTCCGTTTCGAACTCATACTTTAAATTTAAAATTAATATGCACAGGGGTGCAGCATTTTACTCACCAAAACTTTAGCATTTCTTATTACAAGCACTACAAGCCAATTTAATACAAAAATCTGTTTGAGTTTTGTCAAGAATCCATGCACTTATTGAGAAATCTACTAACCTTTTTTGCTGACCTTAATCTTGAGTGAAACTTCAAATGATCACTAGGGTTCCTGCTCTTATGGTGTGTAATATTAGATCCTAAAATGTCTTAAAAATTGGTTGATTTTTATTAATCAATGTGTGGAAACCACTTTAAAGAAATATTCCAACGTTCAAACTGCCGCTGTGACCTTGACCTTGAACGAATTTACCCCAAAATCAAAAGGACTCCTTTTATTTTACGTCACATTATTTTAAGTTTCATTACTATTGGTTGACAACTTTTTGAGTTTTGGTTCGGAATCATTTTTTTAATTAAACCTTTTTTGCCCCTGTGACCATAACTTTTAACGTATTTGTCCCAAATTCAACAGGGTTTCTTCTCCTATATTATGTAATAATACGCCAAAGTGTCATTTAAATTGGTTGATAACATTTTGAGTTATGGCCCGAAAGCGTAGCAAAATTTATTGTCTGGAACTTTGTTGTCATTTGTATTTCGAACACACGTGAAGGTTAGCACTGCTGGTGGAGTTTAAATTCCCCGAGGTTAGCCCTCTCCGGCACCAACACTTTTGAGTTGGAGAATACATCAAAGCTTTAAATTATCCGTCTAAATTTCAAAATTGTCTAAACCCTAAGGTTCTTCCTACCCCAGACATAGGTTGAATATCTTAGTAATAATTTGGTTCCCCAGTTTGGTATTTTTGGTTATACTGTTCTATGCTCTTCATATTCATACATTGTTTGGCATTTTCAATATTTTTGGTAGAGCGCCTCTGATGAGTCTTGAATAGACGAAACGCGCGTCAGGCGTAGCAAAATTTATTGTCTGGAACTTTGTTGTCATTTGTATTTCGAACACACGTGAAGGTTAGCACTGCTGGTGGAGTTTAAATTCCCCGAGGTTAGCCCTCTCCGGCACCAACACTTTTGAGTTGGAGAATACATCAAAGCTTTAAATTATCCATCTAAATTTCAAAATTGTCTAAACCCTAAGGTTCTTCCTACCCCAGACATAGGTTGAATATCTTAGTAATAATTTGGTTCCCCAGTTTGGTATTTTTGGTTATACTGTTCTATGCTCTTCATATTCATACATTGTTTGGCATTTTCAATATTTTTGGTAGAGCGCCTCTGATGAGTCTTGAATAGACGAAACGCGCGTCAGGCGTAGCAAAATTTATTGTCTGGAACTTTGTTGTCATTTGTATTTCGAACACACGTGAAGGTTAGCACTGCTGGTGGAGTTTAAATTCCCCGAGGTTAGCCCTCTCCGGCACCAACACTTTTGAGTTGGAGAATACATCAAAGCTTTAAATTATCCGTCTAAATTTCAAAATTGTCTAAACCCTAAGGTTCTTCCTACCCCAGACATAGGTTGAATATCTTAGTAATAATTTGGTTCCCCAGTTTGGTATTTTTGGTTATACTGTTCTATGCTCTTCATATTCATACATTGTTTGGCATTTTCAATATTTTTGGTAGAGCGCCTCTGATGAGTCTTGAATAGACGAAACGCGCGTCAGGCGTTGCAAAATTTATTGTCTGGAACTTTGTTGTCATTTGTATTTCCAAATTAACAATAATATTTCTCTTTCTATGGTATGTAATAATACCCAAAAGTTGGTTGGCAACTTTTTGAGTTGTGGCCCGGAAACCACAAATTCAAGAAATTTTCTAACGTGGTTTTGCCGCTGTGATTGACTTTTACAGCATTTACCCCAAAATCAATAAGGTTTTTCCTGTTATGATAGGTTTTAATATACCAAAGTTTCATAAAAATCAGTTTCACTTTTTGAGTTATGGTCCGGAAACCACTTTGCCCACTTTAAAAACAATTTAACCTTTTTTGCCGCTGTTATCTTTATTTCAAAATCAACAAGTTTTGTCCTCCAGTGGTATGTTATAATATCCAAAAGTTTTATTAAATCTCTCAAACACTGTTTGGGAGATATGTTGTTCTACTCTAGGGTTTTAAAGACTTCTTCCGTTCATGAACTTGTCTGCATGTTTCTCAAAAACTACTCAATGAATCATAAAAAACTTTGTATGGTGATAAGTGGCACTCTAAAGTGTGCATGAAATAGTCAGAGTTCTAAAAATGGCTGCCGTATCCATGGAACCAGGAAAAAGTCATAATATAAGACATTGCAAATAGCTCGATAATCGTGGTGCGTAGGATTTTGAAATTTTGTAGGTTATTAGAGCACTGGAGCTCTTCAATAATTTGAAATAAAATTTGAAGCGAAATTTATGGTTTTCGAGTTATTAACGAAAAAATGATATTTCAGGTCCTAAAATGAGCAATTTGTAAAATGTTTCAATCTCAACAAAACTTGGTATATAGGGGTTTTATATAATGATGAAATAGGATATGATGTCAAAATTTATGTACATGTAGAATGGCAATATGCGTACGTTTGGCATTTTCAATATTTTTGGTAGAGCGCCTCTGATGAGTCTTGAATAGACGAAACGCGCGTCAGGCGTAGTTTAATTTATTGTCTGGAACTTTGTTGTCATTTGTATTTCGAACACCCGTGAAGGTTAGCACTGCTGGTGGAGTTTTAAATCTCCGAGATTAGCCCGCTCCGGCACCAACACTTTTGTGTTGGAGAACACATCAAAGCTTTAAATTATCCGTTTAGATTTCAAAATTGTTTAAACCCTAAGTTTCTTCCTACCCCAGACATAGGTTGATCTTTTAGTCATAATTTGGTTCCCCAGCTTAGTATTTTTGGTTATACTGTTCTATGCTCTTCATAATCATAAAGTGTTTGGCATGTTCAATATTTTTGGTAGAGCGCCTCTGATGAGTCTTGAATAGACGAAACGCGCGTCAGGCGTAGTAAAATTTATTGTCTGGAACTGTGTTGTCATTTGTATATCGAACACCCGTGAAGGTTAGCACTGCTGGTGGAGTTTTAAATCCCCGAGGTTAGCCCGCTCCGGCACCAACACTTTTGTGTTGGAGAACACATCAAAGCTTTAAATTATTCGTTTAAATTTCAAAATTGTTTAAACCCTAAGGTTCTTCTTACCCCAGACATAGGTTGAATTTCTCAGAAATAATTTGGTTCCCCAGTTTAGTATTTTTGGTTTTACTGTTCTATGCTCTTCATAATCATAAAGTGTTTGGCATTTTCAATATTTTTGGTAGAGCGCCTCTGATGAGTCTTGAATAGACGAAACGCGCGTCAGGCGTAGTTAAATTTATTGTCTGGAACTTTGTTGTCATTTGTATTTCGAACACCCATGAAGGTTAGCACTGCTGGTGGAGTTTTAAATCCCCGAGGTTAGCCCGCTCCGGCACCAACACTTTTGTGTTGGAGAACACATCAAAGCTTTAAATTATCCGTTTAAATTTCAAAATTGTTTAAACCCTAAGGTTCGTCCTACCACAGACATAGGTTGATCTTCTAAGTAATAATTTGGTTCCCCAGTTTAGTATTTTTGGTTTTACTTTTCTATGCTCTTCATAATCGTAAAGTGTTCGGCAATTTCAATATTTTTGGTAGAGCGCCTCTGATGTGTCTTGAATAGACGAAACGTGTGTTTAAATTTATTGTCTTGAACTTTGTTGTCATTTGTATTTGGGAGATATTTTTTGTGTTGGGCATCCCAAACACAGTCAACACTAGTTTAAATTTTTTGACAACTTGTTGAGTCATGACCCGAAAACCACTAATTCAAGAAATTTTCTCACGTTTTTCTCGCGCTGTGACCTTGACCTAAAACGGATTTACCCAAAAATCAATAGGGTTCATCCTTTTATAATACGTAACAATATACATTATGTTCATTACATTACATTCGATTGACAACTTTAAGAGTTATGGTCCGGAATACCTTTAACGGATTAATCCAAAAATCCACAGGGTATCTCCTCCTATGGTATGTAATAATACCACAAAGTTTCATTAAAATGGGTCGACAACATTTGGAGTTATGCATGCCCGAAAACCACTATTTCAAGAAGTTTTCTTTCGTCTTTTTACCTCTGTGACCTTGACCTTGAACGGATTAATACCAAAACCAATAGGGTTCCTCCTGCTATAATAGGTAACAATTTACCAAAGTTTCATGAAAATCGGTTGATAACTTTTTTTAAATTATGGTCCCGAAACCAATTTGTTTGGTTATGCTGTATATCGAGTATACAGGGAGTATCAATTTTCGAAATAGAATGTTCACAACTATATCATATCACACAGATTGTGTGAAAGTTTCATAAAAATTCATCAAGGGGTTTAGAAAGATTTGAGTATAAGAGATGGGTACTCTGAGGTGTAACGCAAAAATGACAGAAGGATGAACGAGCTGAAATCCTAATTACTATAAACCTCAATTGAATTTTGAAGTTGATGTATACATGTAACAATGTAACAGAGATCCGGTAGTGTATTGGTTAACGCGTAGAGCTACTAACACCGAGTTTCATTGATCATGGTTCGTCGGGTGTGAAATTTTCATTAACCAATTTTCAAACTCTCTCTTGACACCATTTGGGAGGATGGTCTCAAGGATTGATGCTAGTCCTTTGGAAGGGACGAAAGAAGGTTTCCCTTGTATGTGGAGGGCAATATCCCATGCACATAAAGACCCCTTTGTGGAGTTCGATTAGAGTAGACTTAATGGGGTCGCTACAAAGGCCACATTTGAAAACTGCTAGCTGGAGAGGGATTCGCATATTAAGCATTAAGCTTGTTTCCCAATCCAGGATAAACAAATATGTTTAAAATTATATTAACTAATTTCTGCACTAAGGTAGTTATGAATTTGTGAGTTTGATACCTATTTTTAGATATTTTATGTAACCATGTTTAATCTTGTAGATAATTGTCTATGCAATTTTTACTAATCAAATATTCATGAGATTCTTTCTTCACCATGATAATAAATACGTAAACATTGTACCTTTATTTTAGATTGAAAATAGTTCTTGCACTGACATTTGATCATGTTTTTCTTAAGTTTGATGGTTGCTATTTCTGATGTAATCAATTTGATTTAGTGAAGCAAACTCTAGATTCTCTGACACCTGTTTCTTATTGAATCCTACCTGGTCTGAATCGGCTTTCAATCCTCTTTTCAACCTTTCTCAATGCAACATTCTGTTTCATTTGGACAAGATGAAGAATGGATGTCATATTATGTTGTAGATAAGCAAAGTATTGTTAACGTTGTTAGGTTTATTGAAGCTGTTTATTTTCTGTCGCTAGGTTTTGTTGAAGCAGTTCATTGCTTGCTGCTAGGTTTTGTTGAAGCTGTTTATTGTTTGCGGTTAGGTTTTGTTGAAACAGTTTTAATGTCGCTATGCTTTGTTAAAACTATTCAATTGTCTGCCGCTCGGTTTTGTTTGAGCTGTTCTTTGTCTGTCGCTGGGTTTTGATGATGCTGTTTATTGTCTGTCGCTAGATTTTGTTGTAGCTGTTTATTGTCTGTCGCTAAGTTTTGTTGTAGCTGTTTATTGTTTGTCGCTAGGTTTTGTTTAAAATGTTTATTTTCTGCCGCTAAGTTTTGTTTAAGCTGTTTAATGTCTGCCGCTAGGTTTTGTTTTAGCTGTTTATTGTCTGTCGTTAGGTTATGTTAAAGTTGTTTATTGTCGTCAGCAAAGTTTTGATGCATTTTTACCCAAGTGGATAAATCAATAAAAAGCGGAAAGATAATAAATGTCGATAAGGGTAAATGTTATATGAAAAGGAAACAAAGAAGAGGTTCCAATGAGCCAGAAACGCTCACCTGATTATAATGTCAGAAATTTTGGCTATAAGATTAAAGTAAAAGCAACCCTTAATAAATTGACAGGCTTATAAATCTTATTAGAAAACATTGTTAAATCATAATGCAGGAAAGTGTATAGCTAAATTACCTGATTATGAACATATAAGCAATCAAAACTACAACAAAGTTCCGGAAAATAAATGTTGTTACGACTGATGCGCATTATGTCAAAACTCACAATATATGCTCTACAAAAACGATTGAAAATGCGAAACTCAAAATGAATATAAAGAGCCTAGAAAAACAAAACTAAGACGTAAATTTAGAACCCAAATACAGACTAAGATCAACCTATTTCTGGGGTAGGGGGAACGTAAGTTTAAAGAATTTTGAAATATACACAGATAATTGTATAGCTTAGATGTGTTCTTCGATACAAGTGTTGTTGCCAGATCGGTCTTACCTCCGGGGAATTTAAACTCCTCCAGCGGCGCTTACGTTCACAAATACAAGAAATCAAAACTACAACAAAGTTCCAGACAATCGAAAGCATTTTATTATTTTCTGATTGTCATCGATAAGGCAAAAATTGTTATTTCTATATTAAGGTGGGGCATTACGTTAAAAACGACGTTACCGATAAAATTTACATGTACACTGAAAAATCCGTCTGAACGTCGTGAAAAGCAACGTTGATTTTAGTTAGATTCTATTGCGTTTTTCATGTAGAGGCAATATTCAGGTGTCTTAAAAACTAAGTCCGTGACATATACTTTATTTTATATCATTGCATCTCAAATTTTCTATAAATATTATATTAGTTTTTGGTCAAAATTTGGATATCGTTAGTCCATTTTTGTGTATAAAAAGTAAAAATAAATGGTGTTGAAACTTTTTTTCCTATGTGTCTTTGTTAATTTTCCGCCAAAAATGCAGTCTTCAAATGCATTTGTCCGTGACCCCCATTTTTTTATTTCAAATATGGTTGTATATCACTAAGAATTATATGTCTACCAATATTCATGAGAATCTGGATATATGCCATTTGGTATCGTCCCACCTTAAATGGACTGAAACGCAATAAAATGGTCCTAGAACCTATACGCTTTTACCTATTTTATAGATCTTGATGTACGAAACTGTATGTAGTTTAAATTTCTAAAAAATCTTAATGTTTAGTTTTCAAGATTTTGAGCTTAATAAGTGCAAAAACAAAAGCCAAGAAAGGGGAAATTATTCCTACGCATTTTTGGGGGAATTTCATGTAAATTTCAGGGCAGGTTAATCTTGAGATGCTGGTCACTTTTACCCTCACCAGAATTTTAGTTAGTATTTGTAGCCGTTTTTAATTGTTTTTTAGTTATTTTAAAAATGGTGAATTACCCCTATTTTCTATTTCAAGCGATGGAAGCCATAAAGTTATGTTGCAATGGGACCTAAGTGTCAGAGGAGTTACCGTTTGTAAAAGTTGATGGACGACGGACGACGGACGCCAAGTGTTTGTAATATCTTACATGACCCTTCGGGTTAGGTGAGCATAAAAAGCAAAAAAATGAAAAAAAATCTCTTCAGAATTTAACAGAGGAAAAATTAGAAACGAAAAAAAAATGTATAGTTTACCTAATAACGAACATATTTTAAGTCATTATTTTTTAATAGTTGAAGCTGTAGTTAATATACAATCTATTATCATGTTATATATTTTTACTTTAGACAGATTTCATGCACTGTAGACGGTAATAATAAGATATAAAGATGTAAAATGTAATTTAAGTAATAACTTTACAAAGTAATTGTAATTTAGTTGATAACAAAGTAATTGAAATTAATTTCATTACTTTTTTATATCCAAGAAGCAAAGAGGCACCAATGGGGCATTCCAGTGTCAAAGGTCCGAAAGGGCAACGTTACCGGTTAACACGAACAAAAACAGCACGAAGAACACAAAACACAAAATCAACCGAACGGAAATCAACAACGCGAACTCAAGTCGTAACAAGAGGGAACTCAGATGCTCCATAAGAATATGCGGTTCTAAAAATACCAAAAACAGTTTAATATATCCATATTTCGAGAAGCAATCCTCAATTCAGCAGCATTTAAATTGAAATTTCGGAAGGTCGATTACCAGAAGTATTGACTGATAAATGCTCTTAAAAGTACCCAAGTTGGCGCAGGAAGGCACTTGGGAAATCGACCATATGTAGTGCAAATAGAGAAACCTGGTGTTTTAAGTGCATACGCTACAGTTAAAATCATCCAATGACAAATTCATTAACATTTACAACTTAGTAGCCCTTTTAAAATTAAAAAAAATCAAGTTTTAACGGATCCGTTTTATAAGATTTAAAGTTGAATATTAGATGCATTCCACAAAAATTGAAAAAAGTGAAATTTTGGAAATTATTCAAAATGGCATAACTTTTTAACAATTGTTTTTTTTTCTACTCTGTCGTTTGTTTTACAATTAAGAGAATATGGACATGTTTATTCTCTCATCATTTGTTAAATGAAATACTCTGATTGAACCCTTAAATTGGTTTAAAAGATAATTTTGTGAAAATCTTTATGAAAATCTGTAAACAAAAACCGTATAGAAAAGGACTGTCAATCGGAATTTTTTTAAATGTTCGCATGATGTTGCATTTTGAATGGCATAAAAAACTTTAGTGGAAAACGTGCTCATTCTAAATTTATTTGCAAAACAACCATTTTTTAATTAATTCTGACTATTTTTGGCTAATTTCATGAAGTCACAGTATGTACCTTACGACGACGTCATAATCTCCCTCTGAAACTGTATCGTATGCCAGAATCGTCCTAGGGTATCTCGGAATTCCACATCGTCCTAGGGGAACTTACCCTATTTTTTAGTGCGATATGGAATTCCACTTTCTCCTAGGAGAACTCGGGATGTCCCGGATCGTCCTAGAAACTAAGGGTAATTTGGAATCGCACTAACAATTTCTCTTAGTGCGATCTGGAATCGCCCTAAGTACTAATATTTAAAAAAAAATAAAATAAAAAAAACCCATTAAATTGTATTGAAGAAGATGCTCGTCAACCCGGAAGTCAAGGGCACAAAAAACGGCAACTGATGTAAACTAACAGACCAAATTTCACCCCTTTCGATTATTACTAACTCATTTCATTTACTTATAAAATCTGTCCATTTGTTGGGCTCAAAATGTAAGTTTTCAGATAATACCAAATTTATTGATGTAGAGAATGCCATTCTTAAGATACAGCCCGTTAAAGGAACTACTTTGACTTCCGTTTTGTACTACTTTCTAAATGTGCACTGATTAGATCTCGAATGAGTTGTTTTACACCTTTAATCAATTTTAAATCGGTTCAATCGAAAATTTGGTGATATAATTTGTTTATTTAGGAGGTAGATGCCCAATGTACAATTTCTTTCCTGTCAATTATCTTTAGAATTTGTCAATAGATGCGCCATGACACATAAATCAACTACGAACAAAAACGTGTAGAATTTTGTTACCCAGGAGAACAGATGTAGATTTTACTTTTTAAAAAGTTTTATATTTTAAACTAATAATTTGCGACAATCAGAAACTGCTCAGCCTTCCTGGTCTACTGGGATCACTATAGCTTCTTATGGGAGTTTGCATTTCTATTGTCATAGACCTCTGTATTCTATTACAAGTCTGTGCTATTGCTATTTAACTCTGCCTCCTTGTAATGTGGTTATCATTAAAGTCTTGCGGTTTTGGATTGTTAGGCGGGTGGCAAATGTTCCTCTTAAATAACTACATGTTGTTCCAATGGCGTCAAGCACCAACTTGCTATGGAATGCTAAAAATGCCACAATTACCAACAGTCTAAACATTACATGTCCGCAGAGTATTTGCTTTTGGTTTTTTTTTCTGGTCGGAGCACCTAGAAAAGGATCGTTTATAACATCCACTTGTTGCTGGGAGATTAACCTAAGCGACAAAGGAACATAAATCTAACTTTATCATGATTAAAAAAAATGGCAAAAACCTAATTTTTTTTAAATGGCAGTCTTCATTCAAACATTTTTTTTTTCTAAATTGTTAATTTTTTTAGTACTTGCCTCGATGGTAGTAACGGCCTTGAAATGATATACATGGAAAAAGAGACGAGGTAAAAGAGTTTGTCCTAATTTAGTTGAAATAGAGCATTGGTATTTTCTTAAGAAAACTTGGTAATGGGTCATTTAAACTGACCACTCTGTTACCAACGTAAGCCCGATCAGACCGTAACCATGACAAGCACAGAGGTGCTACGAAATATGAGTAATGTTCGGTATCGTACAAGGTCTTTATAAATGAAGTGTTGGAAAAATTCCCTTTTGATTTGAAAATCAGCAACAGCAAAAAAGAAAAAAGAAGAATTTCTAAGTACATGTATAGTCACCCTTCATGTTAAGAACATCAGTCATATATTGGAACTCTTCTAGACTTAAGTTTAAAAAACTTAAGAAACTCTCTGCACACTGATCCTTAGTTTCATAGTATTTTCTGATTATATACACCTTAAAGCACTACTGTAATGTATAAAACTTCATGAAAATTTTTATAATACATAGTTTGTTAAGCAGAAAACGTCACAAAGTTGTGGAAATTCTCAAGTACTCTGGTTTCCCGAAAAATTCTTAACGTCATATTCAATTTATCTCAAAAACGAGCACACGGGCCTATGGTTTTCTTTAGTTTTGTCATTTGATAAAATGGACAGTTATCCATCCTTAACGCCATAAGCGGTGTCCTTGAATAAATTTTAATTTTGCATTCTTTATATTGTTGTTAATCTAAATATGGTTTAAAATATACATGTACAAAAGAAGTTTCTACTTCAAAACCGACGCTGAAAAACAAGTGAACTATCTTATTTTGAAAATGTTAAAACATGTTCTTCTCATTACATTTCTGTGTAACCAATTGATCCAGACTTGGTCATTCAGTTCAAGGTTGAGTGTAATAGCCGCTGTTCCGGGAGTCCAGTGTTTATTTGCAAGACCTGTAATAAACTGTTTGTGTTGTTCAATGGAATTCACCATGATCTGAATTTCTCCATGATCTAGACCAACCTCCATTGTTGTCATGACGTAGTAGTGTCCCGGCTCATGACAGGTGAATTTTCCGGTAGACTGGTATGCAGATAGATCTGGTACCCCTACTGATGTCTTTATGGTAGGAAATTTTATTATTCCAGGATTTCTCCAATATTCATTTAAGTGACAGGCTGTGAGTACAACTGAAAAGTTAGCACAATTGTTGTTTTTTATTAACTACATTTGGACATAGGTTTAGGACCACCTGACAATCAACAAAAATTATAGAGACTTATTAATATGTTAAAATTATAAAATAGAAAAGACCAATAACGGAATAGAGCAGTATATTTTAATTAAAGTCTAGGAAAAAGCAACTAATTTAACTACATGGAATTTTACTCAAAATAGGGTGTTTAAGTTTTTCACGAAATTAAAAAATCTAAAAGAAGTTGAACTTGAAACTTTATTCGTTTGTTTAAAAAAGATAATTTAGATATTTTTACACGAATTCGAAAACATATTCTTTATAACATATTTTTTAATGATTTCTTCTCTAACATTAAATATGGGATCGTTCCAGAGCATTTTAAACATTAGATAATACATTAGTCTTTCTCATCATCCTGCGTTTTGATCAAATTTATTTACTTTTTGTATAAAATTTAGAAAACAAAACTGTTGTAAATTTGATAATTCGATGGTCCTTCATTTATGTCCAAGTATATAATAGATCAAATCGTTCAGATGTAAAGTTTTTTTTTCTTTATAAAATCTGCTAAACGGGTGTAAAAATAGTTAAGGTGAATTTGGCAGTGCTGTAAGGGACAGACCATTTAACTTGAAGGGGGGCCTTGGTTTTTAGTTTTGATCAGAAATTTTTTCGCGGAAAAAATATTTATTTTTTTAAGGCATCGCGACAGAATATTTTTTTTTTCATTATCAGCACTATTTTTTATAGCAGAAATCCTTCTTCAGAATATTTTTTTCTTACCCTCAGCTGCCAAAATATTTCTTTCATCAAAATAGTTTTCAGAATATTTTTTTATGAAAAAACCAAGCCCCCCCATTCAAGTTAAATGGTCGGTCCCTAACTGTGTCCAGATTCATAAATCATATCAAATTATAAGATTTCCATCTAAATATTTGATTTTATGTACTGAGAAATTATCCATTTGAAGAAATATTCAAATTAGGATATTTTATAAATTTCAGGTCTTATAATATCATTATTTAGAAAGTATTTTTTGTCCCCCCCGCAATGCGACGGAGGGACATAGTAATGGTCTTCGTCCGTCCGTGCGTCCGTCACACTTTTGTGAGCACAACTCCTCTGAGACGGCTCAACAGATTTTTATGAAATTTGGTAGAATTGTTTGTCGTGACATATAGTTGATCATATCGCACCGCAATTTTGATTTGACAAATTTATAGGAGTTATGGGACTTTATCGACTTTATTCATTTTAGGTCATTGGAACACTTTGTGAGCACAACCCCTCTAAAACCACGCAACGGATTTTCATGAAATTTTGTAGGATTGTTTGTCATGATATGTAGTTGATCCTATCCCAATGAAATTTTAATCCTCAAGTTTTAGTAAATTTTAAACTTTAATACAACGGGGGGATATTTGCTACGTGCAGCAATCTTTTTACTAATGATTTATTTATCATGAGATTTGTTATACCGTATATACCATTACAAGAAAGAGCCACGTAAAACATAAAACATCGGTTTTCATTTACATCGTAACTTTCGTTTGTGTTGAAAGATATATGTTGTACTGACATTTGACCATGCTTTTCTTTAGTTTGTTTGTTGGTTGCTACCTTGGTTGTTTGATTTTTTTCTAATTTTCTGATTTTATAGGCTTGATTTAGTGAAGCAAACCCTTGATTCTCTGACACCTGTTGCGGTTTGAATCCTACCTGGTTTGAACTCATTATCTTTCTTCTGTTCATTGGTCCTCAATTCAAGATTCTGCTTCATTTCAAACTGTTTATTGTTTGCATCAGAGTTTTGTTTAAGCTGTTTATTGTCTGCCGTTAGGTTTTGGTACATTTGTATCCAGGTGTCTGAAGAAAAAAAATGAACATTGATATTGATAAGGAACAGGCAGCATTTGAAAAAGGGGATAAAGAAGATGCTCTAAGGAACCCAAATGACTCACCTGACTGTTAGACTAAAATGCGAAATAAAACTTTTTTTACTTAGGAACGGTAATAAGTTTAATGAGGGATAATCTAAAGATATTGAAGGCAGATCAGAATTCTGGCCTGGGCGCCATTACTTAAGTCTGAGAATATTTTCAACTCATAGTGACGTCATCAAAATAGAAAGTTTTGATTGGAGATGCCAAGGAAAATAAGAATATTCACAGACTTAAGTATTTTACAAGTGTCTACCCAGGCCAGATATATGTCACCGTTTTGGGGACGTTTGCAAAACAATGTATTTTTTTCTATTTTTAGCCACGTTGGTCATGTTTCAAGCCCAATTGAAAGTCTGCAAATCAGTTCTACTAAAAACGTTTGGTTGCAATTGGACTTATGGTGTCAGAGGAGGTATCGTTTGAAAACTCGACGGACGACACACGACGGACTCTTTGAATGATGGCAATGGCTCACATGACATTTCGGGTACGTTGAACTAAAAAAGATAAATTAGCCATTTTCTAAAAAAAAGATAAGAAAATATTAAAAACGAAAGAATATGGAATATGTGCCAGAGAGACACGATCCATATATTGAAATGACTTTGATAAATGTACAACAGCCAAATTTCACTGCGTGTGAAGCGCTTTTCTGGATTTAACCTTCATCAGACACGCTAGGAGTAGAAAACTTGGAACACCCGGTAAATATTAGATTTGATAAACACATATTCCAGTACTCGAAAATATGTAAGAGCATACAACTGAACATGTCATTTTCCTGATAACAAACGTTTAAAGTCTAATTTTGAGCAAATGGTAATAATTTAATCGGGGAATAATTAAAGCTGTAGTTAAAATACAATTAGATTTAGTTATTTTTTTGAAAAGATACCTTTTCACGCGCTGTAGATATAAAAATGTTAATTTTAATTTAATTAATTCCTTTACAAAGTAATTGTAATTTATTGAAATACTTTACAAATTAATATGCAATTCACTTAATAATTTCTTATACAAAAACTCAAAGCGGAGAAAAAACAGTTAATTTATTTATGTTGCATATTCATAGTTCAAGTGGGACATCTTTTTTCAGCAGCATAAAAAGTAAAACTTAGGGACCGACCATTTAACTTGAAGGGGGGGCTTGGTTTTTTCCTAAAAAAATATTTTGAAAATGATTTTTGATGAAAAAAATATTTTGCGGCAGAGGGTAAGAAAAAAAATATTCTGAAGAAGAATTTCTGCCATATAAAATAATACTTATAATACAAAAAATATTCTGTCGCGACGCTTTCAAAAAATAAAAATTCTGTCATGACGCATTCACAAAATTTTCTGGCCAAAACAAAAAACCAAGACCCCCCCTCAAGTTAAATGGTCCGTCCCTTAAAAAGGTCAGAAACCAAAAGAAAAGTATTTGAATATGTTTTCGATACGTTCGAACAGAAACCACCTGGAATATTGACCATTTGCAGTGGAGGTATAAAACTAGAATGCTGTTTCATAATGCGATTGCTAGCTAAGGGTACATGTTATTCTATAGAAATACATTAGATAACAAGCACGTTAATTGGCGATCGTTTTGTGAAACAGCACCACGGTGTTTTAAACAATTTCGAATTTAATTCAATAAAATACATCTGAATGTATTCTGTCACATCCGTGGTAAAAAAAAATAAAAATAAAAAATAAGCTACTTAATTACCTTTGTTCGTTTGTTCGATATATTTTTTTAATCCATCCATTTCATTTAAAACTTGATGTATCGTATCATTCATGGCGTCATTAACTTGGTTCCTGATTTCCATTTCTATATAGAGTTTGAGGTGAAGATTAAGGTTGGAGACATCGATGTTCGCCGTCAATGCTGCTTTTACCTCATCCATAAGTGGCAGGGCAATCTCACCTGATCGACCAGACACTCCAACCATCATCATAATGAAATGAACAAAGAAACCAACCATTGTTCCCACTCTTGCTACAAGAAAATAATGTAGCTTTTGAGATAATGCAACAGAATTTATATATAAAATTGCTAGGTACTGGGAATTTCCATTACTCCTAAAAAAGAGTTTGGGTAATTCACCGAAGCTCTTACCAGGAAGCCTCTTAAATGGCACTTCAATTTAAGCTTAAGTGTTTCTCAAAATTGCATAATGTAAATGACAATTCGTGGCATTTCATAAAAAGTCAATGTTACGACCACAAAGCATTTCCGTTAGTATAACACCGAAAATATCTAATGGTTCAGCAACCTTTAAGGGTAAACATAATAAAATGTGATTAAAACCATTAACATGCAGAGTACGCTGTTGCAATTGTATGTCGTTTTCAGCCGACAGCTGAAGCTCGTTTTGAAATCGAGACAATTTCTTTGTCTCTGCATCGCCATAGCTGCTACATATATGTAAAACACATACATGTTCTAGGGTCTAAAGAGGTGATACGATTGTAACAATTTTTATATGTTAGTTACACTTTTACCAGCTTTACTTAATAGAAACAGTGAGTAAAAAGAAGAAATAAAAGATAATAAATTTAACCATGAAAATGATATCAACACGAGAAGACTTTATAATATCTTGGTACTACCGTACAATCTATTTGTTAATTTTATACGCAGTCTTTGCTGTGCACATAATTAAAAATAAAAAAGGATAACAAAATAATCCATATTAAGGTATAGAGATTGATAAAATTTAAGGCAAGTACGTTAAATGAAACTGGATAGAATATTTTAACACTTTAATGAAGTTTTTTTAAACTTAACTCGTTCGTTACAGGCTATTAGGATGCTTTATTCTAAAAAGGACAATTTTGATGTGCTGTTTTTGTCAGAACATTACAAGTATAGCTCACTTTGACTTACATGATAAACTGGTTATAATCTTAAAGCAAAAAGGTCTTTTCCAAACTTTGTTAAATTTAAATTAAAGCAACTATCTGTAATTGATTTTATTCTTTAATGCAAAAACATCGAAAATATATACTTTTTCTTTTGAGTGGCATTTATTCAACAAAAACATTAACTCCTAATTCTATTGAAAAAAATTCTAATGGCCCTGAAAAGGAATTAAATTTTCACAATATCAAAAAATACAGATATAGAATTAGAAAAAAGCTAAGAAGAAGTAGAAGGCAATGTCCATATTTTATAATCTTTAGCTATAATTGCATATAGATGCTAGAATATATCCTCTAGACTATTCTCCTACTTATCAACAGAACAGTGGGAAATGTTTAAAAAGACATCTTTCTAGAGAAAATCGTGAAACCATACAGACTGTGTAGGATGATATTTCACGGAGAATAACCAACATACTTCTTTAAACAAGTTTGAATAAACATTGTGAAAAAAGGAATAATAAACCATTTAAATACTTACAGTACATTTGAGAGAAGCTCAGAGACCTATGGCTCCTAGAAATTAAGCTCATAGAAAAAGAAAGAAAAACAAATTAGAATAAAGGAACTGTTGCTAAATAACAACAACAGAAACAAGGAATACTGTGAGAGAGCTTTCAAGAAGATATCACCTATTCATATTGGACTCAATTTTACAAAAAAATCAATGATCTCCCCTGAATAATAAATGCCGGAGACGAAATTCTTTCATGCACACATGGTGTACTTCATTCACCTAATTTCATCAAAATCCATCAAGTGATTTAGAAAGAGTTGCTCTCACGAGATGTACTTAAGAGCAATTTTCTGAAACCACCAACATAATTGGGCACGACATGTCACAGATTTGGCTGATTTTATCCAAAAGTTGTGATTGACCAACTTTCTACAAAAATATAACTATAACACCCGTTTTAATATTCGTTACCATGGTAACCAGAGAAGCCATTTTGGAGCTTCTATAAATGACAAAAATAGCATTTTTAAGTCTAAATTTAACAAAGAAAATTAATTATTTTTTGTTAAACTTTTTAAGTGTACTTTATTTGAAGCCTTATTGACCATCTTCAAGATAGTTTTTAAACATAAGATAAAAACTGACTTGGAATGAGACTCTTAAACATGTAAAGAAATCAATAGTTTTTAAAATATAGATTCGCTAATGCAAAGTTGACTGGCAATGATGAATATGGTTACCATGGCAACAAGCCAAAAATAGGCAATTTTGTATAGGAGCATATAACCCTAGTTTTTCCATTTAAATTGTTTCATCTTAGAAAAAAACTAGTGCATCATATATCACCACAAAGATTTTCTTTTGATGATATGACAATAAAATTATGTAATTGTCATATCCATTCACTTGAAGGTCGTTTGAAAATCAGAGTCCTAAAATTGCGTTTTTCGGATGACCTTTACATCGTGACCTTTGACCTTGGAATCATTCAAAGGTCACTAGAAGATAAACGATTCTTTTTGATAAACACTGAAGAGATGCATCAATTTAAATGTCATATGTATTATTTAAATGGTTATATTGCTGGATACAAAACGGTCAGTTACCATGGCAAGCATTTCCACCATTGATTGTCCAACCACTGTTTTTATGGCCCGACCACGTATGTGGATCGGACATATAGTTTTACCCTTGTCCGTCCGTCCGTCCGTCCGTCCGTCCGTCCGTAACACTTTGGTTAAGTTCTTGGTTAAGGTCCATTACTCGGATAGTAGATGATGGGGTCAATGATATTTCACCACCAGATGGGTCTTGGGTAGGGCTACACCACCCACTAGAAATTAGGTCACTGTGACCTATATTTTATGCATGAACGACTTCGGTTAAGTTCTTGGTTAAGGTCCATAACTTGGATACTAGATGTTGGGGGTCAATGATATTTCACCACTAGATGTGTCTTAGGTAAGGTGACACCACCCAATAGAAATTAGGTCACTGTGACCTATATTTTACGCATGAATGACTTTGGTTAAGTTCTTGGTTAAGGTCCATTACTCGGATACTAGATGTTGGGGGTCAATGATATTTCACCACCAGATGGGTCTTGGGTAGGGCTACACCACCCACTAGAAATTAGGTCACTGTGACCTATATTTTACGCATGAATGACTTCGGTTAAGTTCTTGGTTAAGGTCCATAACTTGGATACTAGATGTTGGGGGTCAATGATATTTCACCACTAGATGTGTCTTAGGTAAGGTGACACCACCCAATAGAAATTAGGTCACTGTGACCTATATTTTACGCATGAATGACTTCGGTTAAGTTCTTGGTTAAGGTCCATAACTTGGATACTAGATGTTGGGGGTCAATGATATTTCACTACTAGATGTGTCTTAGGTAAGGTGACACCACCCACTAGAAATGAGATGACTGTGACCTATATTTTACGCATGAATGACTTTGGTTAAGTTCTTGGTTAAGGTCCATATCTTGAATACTACATGTTAGGGGTCAATAATATTTCACGTATCCCAGGTAATGCACATTGAGGGTCGATGATATTTCAAGAACGGGAGGGCCATCCTGTGGCTCATAGACACATTTTCTAGTTTTATATGTATGTAGCAATACAATCTTAGTCTATGTCCTTATTTCCACGAAAAGTGAAACACAGTCTAAAATGTGGCGAAAAATGACTAAATGTAAACAAGTTTTGCATATATTTTTCTACCAAAAAAATTTCAATTCATTTAGGATAGCCTCGTTCTGAGTTGTTTCGTATGTTAAGTTTAAAAAGTATTTTTGAACATGGAAAATAATGCTTTAAATGAAGGTGTCAAAATTGATGAAATATTTGAATTGTTGTAAAAAAGTGCTTAATTACAACCTATGAAATAAAAATCAGTCAAAATCAGATTTTTAGCTCACCTGACCCGAAGGGTCATGTGAGCTATTGTCATCACTTGGCGTCCGTCGTCCGTCCGTCGTCCGTCGTCCGTCGTCCGTAAACTTTTTAAAACGTTAACTCCTCTGACACCATAAGTCCAATTGCAACCAAACTTTGTATGGTTGTTCATTAGCATTCGGTGCTTAGAACTGATTTGGGGATTTTTGATTCTTCGTAAAACATGGCTGCCATGGCTAATAATAGAACATAGGGGTAAAATGCAGTTTTTTGCAAATAACTCAAAAACGGCTACAGATATCAAAAATCTGGCAGGATAAAAGTGATCAGCACCTCAAGATCTACCTACCCTGACATTTTGAAGAAAATCCAACAACCGATGTAGGAGTTATTGCCCTTTTTGTGGATTGTTTGCAAATTTTGCACCTGTTTGGCTCAATATTTTGAAAACTATACTAGATATTTGAGAAATTTAAATTGCATATTGATAAGCACATTAAGATCTACAAAATATGTAATAAGGTCAACGTTGTAGGACCTTTCCTTTTAGGAGTTGTTGCCCTTAGAATGTCAAAATTGAGCATTTTAACAGCATTTCTTCATTACATTAAAACCGTTAACTCCTCTGACACTTTAAATCCAAATGGAACCAAACTTGGTATAGTTGTTTAATAGCCTTAGGTGTATAGAACTGATGTGGGGATTTTTGATTGGTTGTAAAACATGACCGATGTGGCTAAAAATAGAGCATTAGGTTAAACTGCATTTTTTTGCAAGTAACTCAAAAAGGGTGACAGATTTTTAGATTTTGATTGAGAACAAAAGTGATCAGCACCTCAAGATCTACCAGCTCTGAAAGTTTGAAGAAAATCCAGCTACCGATTTAGGAGTTCTTGCCCTTTTTGTGGATTTTTTGCAAATTTTGCACATGTTTAGCTCAATATCTTGAAAACTATACTAGATATTTGAGAAATTTAAATTGCATATTGTTAAGCACATCAAGATCTACAAGATATGTAATAGGGTCAACGTTGTAGGACCTTTCCTTTTAGGAGTTGTTGCCCTTAGAACGTCAAAATTGAGCATTTTAACAGCATTTCCTCATTACATTGAAAACGTTAACTCCTCTGACACTTTAAGTCCAAATGGAACCAAACTTGGTATAGTTGTTTAATAGCCTTAGGTGTATAGAACTGATGTGGGGATTTTTGATTGGTTGTAAAACATGACCGATGTGGCTAAAAATAGAGCATTAGGTTAAACTGCATTTTTTTTGCAAGTAACTCAAAAAGGGTGACAGATTTTTAGATTTTGATTGAGATCAAAAGTGATCCGCACCTTTAGATCCACCATATTGTCAGATGACCCCCTTATTAATCTTATGACCCTTTCATCGTCAAATAGATTTTGCCTTATAACCTTTACTTCAGGCACATATGTCAGGTGAGCGATTTAGGCTCCTGGGAGCCTCTTGTTTTTATCCGACACCGCTTTCTCTGTAACCGCCTATTAGACCAAGGTTATAAGAAAATACGTCTCTTACGATCTCTAAAGAAATTCTTTCTTCGTTATTAGCCACTTGTAGAAAAATTCAATATCATGTTAGACGAAATGATTAGTTCTTGTTTTGGTTAGTGTTTGGCTGCTTGATGTACTGAGATGATCATCTTAGCATCCCTAATATGTCATCACAAACACCTGTTTTGTTTTGTGTAACTACCGGACCCAAAGATCACAATGGAAGAGGGATGTTTGGCGCGCCTTAAAACCTGGTTTAACCCACCATTTCTTTTGAGATGCCTGTACCAAGTCAGGACCATTGCAGTCTTCAAGTTTTCCAGTATGTATTCCTTCTTTTGTCTTGTCTTATGGACATTTGAGATTGATTCTCCAATGTTCGTTAATTTTGTTATTACCTTTATTGTGACAGGTCGTGCCATACCTATATTGATTTTTTCAATAATAACAAAGAATTGTTCTTAAAAAGTATGTAAGTCCAATTATCAACCCTGAATGATATCTGATAACAATAACTAACGATTCTTCATTTATTATATGCATATGATGTACATGCCATTAAATCTGTTGCTTTTCAGAGTAAATTAAGCAGGTTCTCAAATATTTAGGTTTTACAACGAAGTCAAGACCATTGCTTCTTAACAGTTATGATGGACTTTGACCATCACTTTGTGTATCCCAATAATTCACTTTCAAGTGGTTTCCTAATATTACCACACTACTGACAAAAATAACCTATGGACATAATATTTTTCACTGGGAATGCCCAGCATCCAGGATTTAGCACCCTTTTGATCGGAGCCTTTAAGAGCACTGAGCCTCAAAACCCTGCCGTAATTTTCTTAACTTTGCTTCGCTCGGCAAATTTTCCTTTCTCACAATATATTAAACCATACAAGTACAATTCAACAAACGGAAAACAAGATACGATTGTCAATGGCATGGATAGACCACTCATCTGCTCAAACCAGGAAAACAAATTTTAGGAATAATGTAGATATAATATCATTAATATAAATGAAAATCTTATCAACAAATAATAAAAAAAAATCATATATAAATGTATAAAAAAAATAACATTTACTTTGTTTTTGTCAGAAAAAAAGTAATATCAAGTTGGAAAATTCCTGCCCCCCCACTCCCACTGGTGGGTTCTTTACATATGGTGAGGGTTCCTGAGAAAAACCATGAAAAAATTAATTCTGAAATAAAAATGACTATTAATCCTTCAAAGCGCTACTTCGACTCAAGGAAAGCTTTTGTAACGGAGGTCTTGTGTTGTCATCAAATCAAAATACGATATTATATATATAAAGGACATCATTAGTAAAACAAGCAAAACATTTTTTGTTACATTTGGTCATGTTTTCAAAAAAATTGAATGTTCGGACGACAGATGGAATGATGCCAATAATAAACACTTATAAACATTATAATGACACATCTCAGTGCAAAGTACCTGTCAGCACTGCTTTTAAGTGTTTTTAATAGTTATTTGATGATTTAAATTGGATAACCCTATAGCTAAATATAAAAATAAGTTGATATAAACCACTGTATAAAAAGAGCGACAGGGAAAAGGGTTGATTTCTGTACCCTGGTGTAGTTTACTAATGTGTTTCTCTATCATTGTGGGTTTAACAGGCGATTGTAAACTTCCGGAAGATGATAATATATTTTCTCATGAGAAAATCATATAAATCACTTAAGTTTAGCTTTGATTATTCACTTAATATTGTTTACATGTCACTTCATTGTTTTCTAATTAGATTCAAATGAACAATGAATAATTGTAGAAAATAATGTAATGAAATAACATAAAATAACATTGAAATAAAATTGTGAAAATTGCAGTTATCTGTTATTCATTTTAGGACATTAATGTAAGAATAATCTATAGTTTTACTTTTGGACATTGTCGGTAATTATCAATGATGATACAGTTGTGTTCAACTTCCACAGCAAATGTTTATTGTGTGCTGTGCTTCTGTTAAGTTCTGAGTACGCTTTAGTTTACTTCTGAGAAGTTGTTTTTTTTTGACAAGCAAATGCTCTTTTGTGTGCTTTTATACAATTTTATTGGAATTAAGCAAAAGATTTTATGTAAAAAAAGCTCATTGTAAAGTCAAATTTTGTGTCATAATTTATCAACTGAAGAAATATCTTTTACAATTAGTAACTAAAAACATACGATCAGTCACTATTTTATGTTTTGAAAAAATAAAGAAATTAATTATGTGACCACAATACTGAACGAAAATAATATATGGACACCAAATTAGTCACTGGGAATGCCCAACATCTAGGACTTAGCACCATTATATTCCGGGCCTAAAGGAACATTGAGCCTATAAACCCTGCCACTCTTTACTCCTATTATTTAGAATCTAGTAATGGTTTAGCAAATACAAGATCAACCAATGGTGAACAAGATCCAGGTGATGATAGCATGGATAGAGACTACTGCATGCCTCTACACAACTCAAATGCTCAGGGCAACACTGGTAAGTATAAAAAGAATATCAGATGTACATTCAAAGATGGGAAAGAAGACCAGGAACACTAAATAATTCTGAGTTACAAAGCCAATTGTACAACATTGTAACAATACCAAATACATTGCAATGCATGCTAGACAATATTTAAACATATTTGCAGATATAGATTAAAACCAAGAAAATAGAACCATAAACGCAAATGATAAGGATAATGTAAAGATCAAAAGGGAGTACGAGCCTGATTTTTTTTTTGTAATTAAAAGTTATTAGAAATTGATAATTTGAAAATAATGGCTCAAAATAACTAGACTTTATGAAAAAAAGTTTTCAAAAACATGGAGCCGTTTTCAAGATATAAGCACCTAAAAATATGGCGGAAAAAAAATTCTCTACATTTTTCATAGGAATTTCATGTACATAGAAAATTCTTCTTCGGTTTTATTAACATATAAATTATAATTAGAATTTGTTGAAATTTTTAAAAGATGTTTATCATGACCTTCTCTAACTTGTTCTGAACAAATATTAGAAAAACATGTTGGAAAATTTTTCCCTATCTGCAATAGTTTTTATTATTTAGGCCAAAAACACTATTTTTTGCCTTTAAAGGGTTGTAATCTCTTTAAGGGGTCATCTGACAACTTCGATCCTATGAAGACTATTTAAGAGCTCAATTAGCTGAACATTTAAGCAAGCAACAGCTTTTCTCTATCTGCAATAGTTTTCATTCTATGGGCCAAAAACACTATTTTTCGCCATTAAGGGGCTGTAACCCCTACAAGGGGTCATCTGACAACTTTGACCTTATATTGACTTTTGTAGAGCTAAATGAGCTGAACATTTTAGCAAGGGACAGCTTTTCCCTATCTGCAATAGTTTTTATTCTTTAGGCCAAAACACTATTTTTTGCCTTTTAGAGGCTGTAACCCCATGAAGGATCATCTGACAATTTCGATCCTATGAAGACTATTGTAGAGCTAAATGAGCTGAATATTTAAGCAAGCGACAGCTTTTCTCTATCTGCAATAGTTTTCATTCTATGGGCAAAAAAAAAATTAGCAAGCAACAGCTATTCTCTATCTGCAATAGTTTTCATTTTATAGGCCAAAAACACTATTTTTCGTCTTTAAGGGGCTGTAACCCCTATAAGGGATCATCTGACAACTTCGACTGAATGGAGATCGACTTTTGTAGAGCTCTTGAATCTGAAGAGCCTAAGATCCTTCGGATTTTTTTTTATCTGTTATGGTTGCTGAGTTATTAGTCATTTTATGTGATTTTTTCCTATGTTCTATTTTTAGTAACAGCGGCCATGTTTTCTATCGAATCATTTTAAAATGAGGATCGTTTGTTGCCAACATGTTATGTATCATTCCTGCAAAGTTTCAGTTAAATTGGTTCAGTGGTTTCAGAGAAGATGA
Organism: Arcuatula senhousia; assembly: GCA_963971305.1. Lineage (NCBI taxonomy): Eukaryota > Metazoa > Mollusca > Bivalvia > Mytilida > Mytilidae > Arcuatula > Arcuatula senhousia. The sequence continues at coordinate 38,648,662 of OZ020308.1, forward strand.
TTTTTTAAATTGTTAACGGACGACGACGGACGCATAGTGATAGTATAAGCCAGGTGAGCTAAAAAATGACATAAAAAGGGATTATCTTACTTCTTCGACTCAAAAGGATGAGTTTTTTTGTTTCAAATATCGATCATAAGATCTGTTAGATTTGTTTAACATTTTTTTTTTAAATCTTGTTATGTCTATTACCTGGTTTAGAAACTTCTGCATTATCCCTACTGGGGACTATCTTTAGGATTATGAGCGGCAACTACTTGTCCACAGTGAAGGTCATCAGCCTGACTGCTGCTGCTGTGGACACATCAGCTGACCTGGTCAGCTGATGTGTCCACATCGTTCATCATTAACTTTGGTTAGCTAACCTGCCCACATCGTTCTTATTCTTTTAGTCCCTGAGGAAGGACTTGTAGTCCGAAAATTTGGACATCTTTTAGCTTTTTATTAATTTTTACTTTTTTGTTATTTTCTTGTTTGGATTTTACCTTTTAAATGTGGTTCTACCTTCAAAACTATTATTAGAGTTATGACCCTTTAAAGGTCAAAAATAACATAATTTTTTTACCTATAGAAGATAAACTATTGCAAAACCTTCAGCTGATTGACCTCTACAAAAGTCTCTATTGGGTCGAAATTGTCAGATGACCCCTTATAGGGGTTAAAGGCCCTTAAAAGATCAAAAAAGTTTTTTTCATGTTTTTGCTCTATAGGTGAAAACTTTTGCAGATAGAGAAAACATGTTGTTGTTTAACCCTTCAGCTATTTGAGGACTACAATTGATCCGTTGAGTCGAACTCTTTAAGGGGTTATGTCCCTTTACACGTCGAAAAAAAAACATTTCATGATTTTGATCTACAGAATGAAAATAAAGCTAACAACAAACTAACAAAACTGTGACGATTAATCTTATATATCCAAGAACAAAAGACAAAACGAGGCAAAGGCATACCAGAGAAATGGAAGATCACAATGGTCCTGACTTGGTACAGGCATTTCGAAAGAAATGGTGGGTTGAACCAGCTGGTTTTATGCCGTCAAACCTCCCTCTTCCATTGTTATCTAAGGGAAAACTATTGGAGATGGAGAAATGATTTTGGTTGTTTAAACCTTCAGATATTTGAGCGCTACAATTTCTCCATTAAATCAAAGAAGCCCCTTTAGGGTTATGTCTTTTAAAAGGTACAAACTTTAAGTAGTATTTTTCATGGGTTTTTTATATATATAGAATGAAATTACTTTTTCAGAAATGGAAACACTGTTGTTTGCATAAACCTTCAGCTCTTCGGGGGTTGCCTTATAACATGAAAACCATTGCAGATATAGAAAAGCTGTAGTTTGCTTATAACTGTACCTCTATGTCTATGAGCTCTACAAAAGTCTTATTTGGGTCGAATATTTCAGAAGGAGGGTAATAGCTCATAGGAGATACCCTAATAGATGAAGGACCAGATGGGCGATTAAGGTTCCTTGTCGCTGTTTCTGTTTCTCTGGTAGTTTCCTACGTTTGTCGGATAAGAAGTTATTTATTTGCCTCCTGTTTGAAATGTAGAAAACTTAGAATATCGAAAGACATGTACACTAACCCTTATCCAAATAGTTCCAAAAAGCAAATATCACTTATGTTTGCTCGTGTCTATGTTAATGCTTACTTCTTTTTATCAAATAAGTGCCTTTTTAGAAATTTCATTGGTATTTTAAAGTATATGCTCTATCGATACACTTTACGAATTTGATTTTCAAATGCTCTTCTCAATACAAATAAAATATCCATTTAGAATATAAAAATCATAAATTATTTGTTTTCGTCATTATGTTTAAATATCACTTGTAGTCAAAATCATTGACACAGTCAACATTTCTGTTCTGTTGAGCATGAATTAAAAACTAAATAAATGTTTAGTTAAAATTTTCTATTTATTATGCTGTATTGAAATTTTGTACAAGTTAAACACGATCTTTAGCCTTTTTTGTATAAGTTATATCATGTATAGGCAAATATTGTACAGGTTATAACTTGTATTCTTGGGTCGTACAAGTTATAACATGGACATAAATTTTGTACATGTTATAACTTGTACAAAATTACAACTTTAACACCACAAGTTTATGAAATATTGCCTGATTTTTTTTCTTTCAATGCATAACAAACTTGCCAATAAATTATTGAAACATTAAATTTTATTAAATTCTTTAGCATAAAGCATCAAAACCATGCAACGAAATATTCACCAATACAGAACTATATAATTAAAAAAGTCAAAGAACATTAAAATTGATACAAAATGAAACAAATCTGATAACATTTCGGTATTGCTTATTTTTTTTCACTAATTTTATTTGATTTTAAAAATGTTTAGGCATGACTTGTATATGGGAAAAAAATGTATCGAGTTTATCCAGACTTGGTCATTATTTTTAAGGTAAAGTGTTATAGCTGCTGTTCCAGGAGTGTTGTAGCCATTGGCATATCCCGTCACATACTGTACGAGTTGATTAGTGGAGTTGACCATTATTAGAATTTCAGCATAATTATATGAAGACACTATTGTTGTCATTATGTAGTAGTAACCCGGCTCTTGACACGTGAACTTCCCAGTAGACTGGTATGCAGATAGATCTGGTACCCCAACTGATGTCTTTATGGTAGGAAACTTGATTATTCCAGGGTCCCTATGTCCACTACTAAGGTCACAGGCTGTGAATACAACTGAAAAGTTAAGAAAAAAAATCATGGTTAGCTATTGTTTCATCATCAAAACGTTCGGGTTTTGGGGTTTTTTTTTTTATTCATATGGTAATTTTATATAAAAATCCAAAAACGGGTATCAAAACAGGAATTTGCATTTGTTATGTTGTCTTTATCTATAACCGGCTTTATAAAACAATTCAGATATAAGAACTGCCTATTCTTCAATAAAAATTAATGATATGTGGAATAAGTGTACGCGACACAGCTCATAAAACAAGCGTTGATTAGGAAAAAACACAATGAAAACCCACCAGCAAGCTTCAACAAGACATGTAGGCGCTGATCGCAGTTCTGTAATCGGCCTAATGTCTTATTAAAACTATATACTTCAAATCCAATCCTGAATGCTCTAAAAGTCAAAGGTATAACCCCTAAATCCCTTTAGGAATTTCTATATGTACAAAACTGTCATTCATTTTAGGAAGTACTCATTTTTTCATATTTTATGAAACCAGACCAGGCCTCATTCTATTATCATTGCTGATAAAAGGATACTTTCTCTATTCATCATAATGATGAAAACATTGGTCTACGTTTTGACCTGAATAATTGTTTGCATGATTGATTTATGACTTTTGGTATACTTTGAAAGGGAATATTCATGTGTATTCAAATTTCGCATTATCTGAATTAAAATCCCTTGATTATGGCGAAATATCAAATCTTTTATTATCATATAACGTGGAAATCAAATTGCGCTTTATAAAATTTCGTAATTATTTCGTTGAACGAATATTGCAAAAATAAAACCCTTGTCCGAAATTCCCTTTGCTATTACCACCGCTAATGTTTAGTCATATTTTTGTGTTTACTTATATTCACTTCTAATGTTGGTTTGTTGATTTCTTGCTTGCTTTTTTTTATTTCCGAGGTTCTATTTCTAAGAAAAATCTTGATTTCCTTACATCTGTTATTTATTTGACCTTACCTGGTTTAAATTCATTGTCAATCTTCTGTTCCAACTGTCTTAGCGAAGCATTGTTATTTTCAACCACACGCACCAACTCTACATTTGTTTTATTTTTCAGAGTCTCCAATTCAAAATCCTGTTTCATTTGTGCATTATGAAGTAAACTTGTCATATTTTGTTCTAAAGAACTCAAATCACTTCTAAAACTCAATTTTGTTGCTTTCTCGTTAGATTCCAGTGTATTTACTTTATTGTAGAGCGCCAGCAGGTCCTGTCCACGGGCTTGTTCTGTGCTTTCGAGGGATTTTATTTTTAAGTCAAAGCTTTGTGTTTCAAGTTGTAGTTTGTTTAATTGTTTGTAACTGGTCGATGCTCTTCAGGCTCATCAAATCGTCGACTTTTCCGTGCATAGCTGTTGAATCGTTCCTTAGAAATTGATTTTCGGTTTTCAAAGTGCTGACTTCTTGTTGGAGTTGAGCATTGTTTTGTTCAAGACGTTTAAAGTCTGTCGCTAGGTTTTGGTACATTTGTTTCCAAGTATCTGAATCATTTTTCAGCATGGTGATTTCCTGTTCAAGGGTCGTCGTGATAAAACTTGCCTGGCTAGGATCTGTTGAAGTCTTTGTTAGCAGCTTGTGTTCAAAACCATCAAGTTTCGCCTGAATTTGCGATGTTAACACATTCAATGTTTTTTGTAGGTCTTCTTGGTTTACTTTGTTCAATAAGTCATGTTGAATTTTTTTAATCTCATTCTGTGTCTTAGACTTATCATCATAATATTCTGACACAGTAACGAAGCCGTTTTTTGCAGGAATCGAACTGTTTCCGCTGTCTAAGAGGAATCCGTGGCTTAATCCAATTAACAAAAGAATAACACCACACTTCATGGTGCAAGAAACCCCTTACTCCAACAAAGAACAATTTACAGATTTAACATATGTTGATATCATAAAATACTCGGTATTTTTACCGGCGTGATTTGTAATATCAGTATTTGACATACGTAGCGACATTTTATCTGTTTCTAATCCTATGTTAAGAATATGCAAATAGAGATATGGTTGCTTCCGTATTACTGTTTGAATGCAATAATCGATTTAACTTGTTGCCTACGAATGCTACGAAAAACTGATAATCTTTAATAAGAACTTCGTTTTCTTTTGAATTGTGAATACATTGTTATCATTTATAAAGGTAGAAAAACATAACCTTATAAGGCTAACACAACTCTTTATGAAACAGTACAAGAATGAGTTGAACCACTTCAACCTCAATTATAGCTATTGCTTGTTTAGGTCATTTTAACAGCAGTTGAAGATAATAATTGTCTCCGCCTCATCTTTTCGTACTTTAAATATCTAGATCTAAATGTGTTATGCGCTAAGCCAAAATTGCATACCCTTCAAAAGACTTGTATGTCATTATTAATGTATAAATAAATATTTCTATGGTGAAAGTAGTGACAAAGACAGCAACTAGCTGCTGAATATATATAACCTAATGGGTTAAGGTTAACAATTTCAAGAAGTTTCAAGTATAAGTTCTCGTGTCAAGCTCAGAATGTACATATGTAAACAGTAAAAATGTCAATCGCATAAAACGGTATTGTAAGACTGTTTGATTTTAACATCTTTTAATGAACGTTTGTTATGTATGGATGTCAACTTAAGTGGGTGTAAAAACCGAACTACCCGGGTTGTCCACTGACTACAAGTTTTTTGAAACCGATTTGGCAAAATTAAAACATAGAACTATTAATAAACTTGTTTCTTTCATGATACTTTTACCTTGATTTGTGATGTTTTCATTGCAAAGTATTAAGGGACGGACCATTTAACTTGAAGGGTTTTTTGTTTTGATCAGAATTTTTTTTTCCGCACAGAGCGCGGACAAAATATTTATTTTTCGAAGGCGTCGCGACAGAATATTTTTTTTTCATTATCAGCATTATTTTTTATAGCAGAAATCCTTCTTCAGAATATATTTTTTCTTACCCTCAGCTGCCAAAATATTTTTTTCATCAAAAAATAATTTTCAGAATATTTTTTTAGGACAAAACCAAGGGCCCCCCTTCAAGTTAAATGGTCGGTCCCTAAGGGCGTATTGATAAACGATTCAAATTCTGTATGCTAATATATGCATATATCAAGGCGTAACGTCTCCTAATGTTAATTGTGATACCATGCAATATGGTACCGCTCGAAAAATTCTTAATTTGTATTATCTTTATGAAGAATTGTTTATCCTACTTCTAGAACGGTTTCGTAATTATATACTGTTGGAAATCATGAAGTATGATTATAGGTGTCATCTTTTGTGCTTCTTTTAAAGTTCACCAAATATTGTTTATCCTGGTCAGTTCGTATGGCGTATTTGACTGCCCATTGTAATATTCAGAGATAGTTAAAAAAAAATGCTTTAACGGGCATCGAACTGTTACCATTTCCAAAAAGAACCCATGATAGATTGAAGCAATAATCCAAAGCAAATTCCGAACCATTGCAAAAAATAATCAAGCTGACCTGCACTCGTATAAAACGGATATAGAACCAAATGAAGCTACTTTCAGCACTTTTACAGGCAGGTTGCAAAGGTATTTTCCTCAAATAAACTAAAAACATAGTGTCATGATATATGGTTTATTGAATTATCTTTATACATGAAAAATTAGACTCAATTTTATAGTTATCACGGTCTTGAAATGAGTGTTGAACTATATTTTTACAGAGCGATATGCGAAAAGTATTAATCGCATTTAGGTTCATGAATCCGTTAACAATAAGATGGCTTTTTGTCTATTTTAACGAAAAAAAATGTACCGAAAAAACAACACTATCTTCAAGAAAAAAGTGTGTCAATGTAATAAGGTGTCCTTATCTAGGCCTTACTATACTTTATTTATCCTGATAATTTGTCGTTTATGCTGTACATAAACTACGATTTTCTTCTAAAAAGTTCAAACTGTCCTGATGAACCGTAACGGTAATATTTTGTCAGCTTGAGTAAATATTAAAGACGTTAGAAATGAAATTTAGATAATTTTATCCGTTTCCTCAAGATATTGGTCTCAGGGTATTGTCACCAATTTTATGTTGAAATTAATGCATAATTTTATACCATTTTCACTGATAACTTTTAAAAAAATGGGATGATCAATCTATTATAAATGTTAAAGAGGAAACGACAAAATGAGATCAAGACGCGTCAGAGAGAATTGAAGATCACAAATTATAAGAAAATGTGGGTATAACCAGCATTAACGCTAAAACTATCTATTCCATTGCGATCTATAAAACACAACACGATTTTCAGACATAAAATAGGGATAATGATGTAATAACTTTAATAAATGAGAAAACTATTTACATAATTTCTTACAGTGCTAATGCCCCGTAGGTAGTGCGCTAACAAATTCTGGAGCTTGTAGGATAAACTTTGACTTTGGTAAAAGGTTAAAATTGCTATTAAAAATGAATTCTGACTGTGGGGAACCTTCACTCGGGAATTTTTTTTGGAAAACATTATTTGCTCGAAAATATGTGCTATTTCATAGATGGGTAAAGTTGAATTATTTTGTTATTCCGAAACGTGTGTTAATTGCAACAGGCAGAAATTGCTAAAAATCACTTCCTACCTGTTTTTACACTCGTTTTAAGCAAGTTGCAGTGCTGATTGCAGTTTTTTGTGTCTGTTGTTTCTTTATATTATATATCATTGAAAACGTAACATAACATCACAAGGTACAACACAATAGTATACGAAACAGTACCAGTCTGAGTAGTACCACTTCCAAATTGTTGCTGTTGCTTGTTTTGGACATTTTAACAGCAGTTGAAGAAACATGGGTTTTCATTGATAGAGTTAATAGAGTTGCCTCGTCCCGCTGTGGTACTTTATATATCTAAATCTAAATGTGTAGGGTCTAGAAAATGTACACAACATTACCAATTGATGTTAAATAATTTAATAATTTAATATAATCTTTAAATTATTTAACATCAATTGGTAATGTTGTGTACATTTTCTAGACCCTATTGATTAGTTTTTTTTATGTATAGTATCGTTTTAAATACGTTGTATTTATTTACGATCCATTACCGCTTTGTGAGAGAAGCGTTGACTATTTTTCAAGATCGTTTTTAAATCTAAATGTGTAATGTACTTGGCCCGAATTGCATACCCTTCATAAGACTTCGATGTCGTTATCCAAGTAGTAATAAAACGTGTGGACTCTTGCACATATTGCTTTGCAAACTGCTATGGTCACAAAAAGCAAAGGTCTGCTATGGTACAATCTCTGGTTGTATTTGATACATGAATCGTGCGTTAGATGCAAAACGTTTTTCGTCTGCAACTTTGTCTTTAGATCCAGAAGAAGGTTAGCTTTGCAAATGGCATTGCAGTTATTTATTGATTTGTCTTTACTTTTTTACGGATTTAAACTACATTCAAAAATGTTAAACAAGTGCTTATTCATAATCTTGTCACCTTACCTAAACCAAAGAAAGGTTCATGTGACATATTGTCATCACTTGGCGCGAGTCGACGTTTGTTAACTTTTCTTTAAATCCCTTTTCTTAAACCAGTGGAGGGATTGCTTACACTATACTTTACAATGAATCTTTATTATGTCCTCTGCCAAATTTGTGGAATCTGTATCCACCTACTTACTGCGTAGCTAAAAAAGAACCAGATATCAGATTGTATAGCTGATAGCTCGAAAAATATAAAAGATTGAGGAAATCAGAAGCAGTCGTTCATTTTCGGCATCAAAAGCTGACTAAACTTTTTGTGTCGAAGTTGTACGACGACTGCTTAAAGGAGTAATTTCCCATTTATCATCAAAATTGGGCATTTGGTAGTTTCAAACTAGATCGCAATGAATGAGGGGGTCTTGTTTGCCTTTAAACCTGGTATAACACGCCATTTGTAAAATTCCTGAGTGAAGGTTCCCCACTTTCAGAGCAACTTTTAACTTTTTCCCTAAGTCATAGTTTATTCCACAAGCTCCGAATTGTGTAACGGCACTACCTACAGGGCACTGAATGGCACTAAAGAAATTATGTAAATAGTTTTTATTTAATGAAATGATCACATCAAACCATATTATGTCTGAAAATTGTGTTGTGTTTTATGTAAGTCGACTCTAAGATCGCAATGAAAGATAGAGGTTTAGTGCCGTTGTCATTTGTATTTCATATGCCTACCAAGGAAGGACTTCTGCGATCTACAATTTCTTCGTCATGTGTCTTAATTGTTTTGTCTTTTCTCTTGGACATTTGAGATTGATCCTCAAAGTTTCGGAAATTTTGTTATAACCTTTATTGATCTTGAAAACTGTAAGTGTTAGAAAAAAGAAAGCATTTCATAATTATCAAACTTATTGAGATCTCAATAATGATTTCATGGAAAAACTTGCCTTATAAATATTTTTTAAGAGAGATACCACCTCACTGCTTTCTATCAATTTCAACTAATGTTTGAACATCTTTTCCGAAAGCTTTGTAACTATATGTACTTGATATTAAGAGTGTTTTCTATGTCATGTTACACATCAGGTACATGATGCAAATTAGATAAGAAGCCTTAGAGATCAGAAGGGCGTTTTAGGCTCTGGCGAGCTTATAGATATTATATAAGAATGGTATGTATACCTTACTATTATTTGAGATGTATTTTTATATATTTGATTATCTACTCAACCTCTCCTGTTATAAATTGTTATAAACTATAAAAGTTTTTGAGTATTTCAAAGTTCTGTACGTTTCCATGTTGCCATAGTATAGCTATGTTTTTCTCTTTGGTCGTTCAATAAGCCGCGTTTAGTATATCAATGAAAAAATACAATTTTAAAACTATTACACCAAATCAATGTGTGCACAATTTTAACAGTAATCAGATAACAAATGAAATAAGCACACATTTTATTTCGATATACATATATATGTTTTACATAAACATGCATGTTCTTAAATATTATTATTATGAACTGATTTTGAAAATGTTCAGACAAGCCCTATTTATGTGTCTGCTCGTAACCATAGCTATCCAGACTTGATCATTAGTTTCCAGTTTGATTGTTAGAGCTGATGTTCCAGGGGTCCAGTAACCTGTGTCCTTCGTATATCCTGTCACATACTGTCTAAGTTGTGCAGTGGAGTTAACCATGATCTGCAATACGGCATTATTTTCAGCAGCCTCTATCGTTGTCATGACGTAGTAGTATCCCGGGTCATGACACGTGAACATTCCCGTGGAATTGAATGAGGATAGATCTGGTACCCCAACTGATGTCTTAATGGTAGAAAACTTGATTATTCCAGAGTAGTCGTTTTCTTCGCTAAGGTGACAAGCTGTGAATACAACTAAAAAAGATTTAAAATACATTGTATACTACACCTGATACTTTCTTCGTTTGTCTTCTACCGGCGAACGCCGAAGAGAACAACAGCTTGCACTCTGTCCGTCCGACTGTCCGTCTGTGACGCCCCAGTTTTCGCACGTTTTCTAAACGCTTGTAGTGAATTAACTGATATTTGGGATGTAAGTCACCAATGATGAGTTCAAATTTCTTTAAAACTTTTCATGTCATTTAGCCGGCACCATCGGAATTCCTTTTTATTTATCAAAAACTATCAAAGTCACTTAAATAAAAGCAATGTCAAGGTCAAATGATGAGGATTCAGCTATGCTAAGCTACTATTTGGCATATGCATAACAACTTTCATCAACCTAGGACTTATTGTTTTTTTATATGAAGGTGCTATATGTATTTCATGTTTTGAAAATTGTCAACGTACCATGTGTATTGTCAAAATCTCTGGGTATGAACCTATGCTTAGCTGCTAATAGGGCATATGCACATCATGTCAACCTAGTTCTTGGGATGTGGAGGTGCTCATAAAACCTTACAACTATATTTTTGCCACCGCCGGTAAAGTTACACCTATTTCTTGATCCGCTTCGCAAACGAGACAAAACCTAATCATTTGATTAAGAATTTGAATATTGCAATAAAAGATAATAGAAATTGCGAGTACTAATAGGCGCAATTTTAAAATCGTTACACTGCGCATATATTATTTAGATAAAGGTGTTCTTTTGTTTCTGCTGGCTGGAATGTGACGTTTTGTTTCAAGTAAAAGCTATTGCCATCACTTGGCGTCCGTCGTTGTCTGTCTTAGTCGTCGTCTGTCGTCGTCGTTAACTTTTCTTTGAAAATCTTCTCCTCCGAAACGACTAAAGGGACTGCTTTGAAACTATGCACACTTCATCAATGGGATGTCCTCTAACAAGTTTGCATAAATGGTGACCGCCGTATAAACAACATGGCCGCCGTTACTAAAAACAGAACAGGGGGTCAGACTACTGTTTTTGTAGAGAAAAGCAGTTGCTTGCTCAAACATTCAGCTCATTTACCGCTACAAAATTCTTCATTGGATTGAAGTTTTCAGATCCCCTTATAGGGGTTATGGTCCCTAAATAAAGGTTTTTCATGTTCAGCTCATTAAGTTTACAAAAGTCTTTATAGGGTCGACATCAAGACCAGTTGAGCGATTTATATTTCATGCAGCTTTTTTATATAATGAATGATTGTTTTAGCATTAACATGATTATTAAATACAATTTTTACATAAGATACTGATAGAAACCTTAAGCCCCTGTCACATTGACCAGAATCTTACTACGCTCTCCATGACCTCAACGATCTTAATGATGTATTTTTAACGTATCAGGTGTGACAAGTACAACAGTACTTTGACAAAAGTACGAGAGTTCACGGGGAATTTTTTTTCAATGGTCAAATCTAGTATACGATGCCACCACGACCACCAAGAGTGCAGTACGTTGTTTCAGCGACTTTTGTTATGACCAATCTCAGAATAGACCACAACCAGCTACGAACTACCTTCGCATTCAACGCGATCACTACGATGGTTTTACGCATTCACAATCCTTGTACTAAGCTTGTTACGATTCTACTACGTTTACAAAGACTGATCTACGATCTCTCGAACTTCAATTTTTAAGCTTCAAATGGGAAATGGGGATGCAATTTAGGTAAGGGTACATGTGCCACGCTAGTCCTGAAATGTTAGATAATGTGAAAATATAAATGAAATTCCTTTTACATAATAAGCAAATTGATTTTGTTGGTGCAAGAGACACACGAATCAATTGTTACATGTAGAAAGATCTTAATTGGTAGGATCATACTAATGCTGCGTTCACACTTACAAATAATGCGCATTCAATTCGATTTCAATTCGCATTCAAAAATTTTGACGCGTTCACACATCAAAACTATTTGAATGCGAATCAATTCGAATTGAAATAATGCGGATTATCCAATTCGCTATAATGATACGTTTTCGATAATTCGAATTGGATAATTCGCATTCAATGTGCATTGCATTGCCGTGTGAACGGAAACTTTTATTCAATTCGAATTATATGACAAGTGCCCTAAATATATCTAATTGCATCAATTAAAATATATCTAATTGCTTCGATTAAATAAAGGTAATAACAAAACTACCGAACTTGAATGATCAATCTCATAGTCCAGAGAAAATGACAAAAACGAATCAGTCATACCGGAGAACTGGTATATTTAATATAAAAATATATTTAATTGTTTCAATTAAAAATAAATATCTAATTGTATCAATTGAAAATATATCTAACATCAATACAAATGACAACAAAGTTCCAGACAATAAATTTTGCTACGCCTGACGCGCGTTTCGTCTATTCAAGACTCATCAGAGGCGCTCTACCAAAAATATTGAAAATGCCAAACACTGAATGAATATGAAGAGCAAAGAACAGTATAACCAAAAATACCAAACTGGGGAACCAAATTATTACTAAGATATTCAACCTATGTCTGGGGTAGGAAGAACCTTAGGGTTTAGATAATTTTGAAATCTAGACGGATAATTTAAAGCTTTGATGTATTCTCCAACCCAAAAGTGTTGGTGCCGGAGCGGGCTAGCCTCGGGGAATTTAAACTCCACCAGCAGTGCTAACCTTCACGTGTGTTCGAAATACAAATGACAACAAAGTTCCAGACAATAAATTTTGCTATGCCTGACGCGCGTTTCGTCTATTCAAGACTCATCAGAGGCGCTCTACCAAAAATAATGAAAATGCCAAACACTGAATGAATATGAAGAGCATAGTACAGTATAACCAAAAATACCAAACTGGGGAACCAAATTATTACTAAGATATTCAACCTATCTGGGGTAGGAAGAACCTTAGGGTTTAGACAATTTTGAAATTTAGACGGATAATTTAAAGCTTTGATGTATTCTCCAACTCAAAAGTGTTGGTGCCGGAGCGGGCTAGCCTCGGGGAATTTAAACTCCACCAGCTTCACCACTTCAAATGAAACGGAGTTAAAGAATTAAGGGGTCACACATGAACTTTTAACGTTTACGGCGTCATTAATCCTTGACGTCATAGCAGAAATCCAGGAATAAAAAATGTCCAATGCGAATTGAGTGGTAAAATATGTGTGAACTGATATCAGTTTCAATTCGAATTGAATACATATTGAAGAAATGTGTGAACGCAAACGACGTTATCGAATTCGCATTCAGTTCAATGCGTTTTGGTAATGAGGATTGAATGCGCATTAAGTGGTTGTACGTGTAAACGCAGCATAAGAACGCAAAAGGCGTGATAGCGTCGTAGTGTTGTCGTGGTATGATCATATAGGTCATAGTACCATCGTAGTACCGGTATGATCTAAAAGGTCGTTCTATACATGCTATCATAGTGGAATGATCCTGACGAGAGCGCTAGCGTAGTGGGATCGGTTGTTAATTTAGGTACGACCTTACCAAGCTTGTGCCACAACGTCGATACGACAAAAGCCGACTGTTTTGCTATCTCTTCACGATCTTACTACGATGTTCCATGATTTAGGAAAAAATCAAGATAGTAGTTAGGTGATGGTTCAGTGTGACGGGGGCTTAACATCTAAACCTTATATTTACCTGGCTTAGATTCATTATCAATCCGTTCTTCCAAGTTTGCAAGCGAAGCATTGTTATATTCCATCAAACGCCCCATTTCTACGTTTGTTTTATTTTCTAAGGTCTCCAATGCAAGATCCTGTTTTATTTGGTTATAATGAAGCAAACTTGTCATATTATTTTGTAAAAGCGTCAAATCACTCTTCACGTTTTCTTCGATTAATTTGTCGTTGGTTTCCAATGTACTGATTTTATTAAACAGCACTGTTATGGCCTGATCTCTAACCTGTTCCGTCCTTGCTAGAGACGTATATTTTAGGTCTAAATTTTGTGTCTCTTGTTGCAGTTTGTTAATAGTTTGTAACTGGTCGATGCTCTTTAGGCGCATCAAATCGTCAACCTTTTTGTGCAGATCAGTAGAAGCGTTTTTCAAAAATTGATTTCCGGTTTTTAAAATGTTGACTTCTTGTTGCAGTTGAGTATTGATTTGTTCAAGGTGATCAAAGTCAGCTGCCAGGGTTTGGTACCTTTGTTGACAATTGTCTGAATCAGTTTTAAGCTTTGTTATTTCTTGTTCTAATTTCGTTATATATACTTCTTGGTTCGAATCTAATGATGTCTTTGCAGCTATCTTCTGATCGTAAGCCTCTAGTTTTGTCTGCAGCTGCGAAGCCAGAAAATTTAAAGTTTTCTTTTGCTCTTCTTGATTATCGATTATATCCTGCTGAATCTTATTTAACTTGTCTTGTGTTTTCGACTGACCATCATAATATTCCGACACAGTTACGAACGTTGTTTTGGCAGGAATGGAACTGTTTCCACTGTCTAGTAGGAATCCATGACTTAATCCAAAAAGCAGAAGAATTATGCCCCACTTCATGGTGAGCACACGGTCTACAGATAAAAAAGATATATTTAGTATTATGTAATTTAAAATGTAAACCAACGACCTTTTAGCCGGGATAATGACTGTAGGCACTATGAGGTACAAAAGCCTTTAAGTAACTGACTCATTAAAGGCTAGCTGTTTGTGATGTTGCCTCTTCATTTTACAATTTATAAATAAATACACGCTTGCAATATATAGTTCCTTTTCAAATATATTTATATGTTTATATTAAGTATAAAAGTATAGTAGCTACTATACTTTTATACTTAATATAAACAATCTTAAAAAGGTTACTAGTAATTAATTATCCCGGCAAGCAGTACATGTACTTTCAACTTTTTGATTGATTGCAGTGTTTGACATGTATTGCTTTATTTTATCTCTAGTGGTATGATCTGGGAACAGGAGGCCCCCAGGGGCCTGAATCACTCACCTGGTCCATAAGCCATAAAGGTTTTCTATAAGGGATCATCTGACAACTTAGACCAACTGAAACTTTTGCAGAGCTGAAAGAGCTGAAGTTTTAAGCAACCAACAGCTATTTCTGTTTGCAAAAGTCTTCATTCTTTAAGACAAAAACAGGAAAAAGCATATTTTTTATCTTTAAAGGACCATAAGGGATCATCTGACAGCTTCGAACCAATGAAAACTTTTGAAGAGCTTATTTGGGTGAAAGTTGAAGCAAGCAACAACTATTTGTTTTTAAATGAATTGCTTTTTTGACCTTTAAGGAGCCATAACCACTATAGATTAATAAATGTTGTGGTGTGGCAAGTTAAAATGGAGACAATAAAATAAGTAGTTTGGTTAAACCACACATAAAAGGTAAAAATATCAAATATAAAACTAATATAAATTAATAAAGAATACATCTAAAATCTAAAAAGCCCAAATTTTCGGCTTTCAGCCTTCGTCGGGGGCAGAGCAAAGAAAAGAAAAAAATCACGACCGCCACGGTCTGAGGGCAACCAACAAGTGAATATAGTAAAAAGTGTTCACTCGATAAAAACAACCACGTCATCATCACCCAAATCCTGAACTGAGCAATATAACAATAGGCCAAATCATACCCAAAGAATCAAATTAAGTAAATTACTAAGAAATGATTTGATTTTTGACATTGATGCCGAAAGGACGTGCTGTTCCCAGGAATTTTATTATTCTCTGCTCCAGGAACTGTCTTTGTTTCTCGCCGTGATGGGTTTGAAGCAGAACCGTGACTTGCATATCTTTTATACTGTGGCCGGACCCTCGAAAATGCTCCCCAACTGGACATTCAGTATCTCTGGTGACACTGTTTTTGTGTTCCACAAAACGGTCCCCGAGTCTCCGACAAGTTTCACCAACATAAATCATGGAACATCGCTTACATCTTATAGCGTATACGACGTTTTCGGTAATGCAGGTGAACCCATCCTTCAGTTGGAAAGTTTTCGAGGGACCAACCACAGCATCGGTCTCCCATGTGAACGGACAAGTAGAGCAGCGAGTTCTTTTACAAGGACGTGTATCTTTGTAGCTGGCGGGTTGACGTGACGACCTATACGAACTGCTGACCAGGTGCTGTTTAAGACTCTTGCCCTTTCTTAAAGCCGTAATAGGGGTAGAGTCAGCAAAAACAGTGAACATATCCGACAGTGAAGAGGAGTTGAAATCTTTTATCAACTTTGTCTCTTCCTACCACCCTGCAATCAAATACACTTTCAACATCACTCAGGATAGCCTCTCATTCCTTGACATTAACTGTACTATCACAGACGGTAAGATCTCTACATCGGTGTTCTTTAAACCTACCGATGCTCATTGTTATCTGAATTACGAATCCTGTCATCCTTCCTCCTGCAAAGACGCCATCCCGAAGTCGCAGTTTCTAAGGCTTCGTCGTATCTGCAATGACGATAAGGATTTTGGGATCCAGTGTAACAAGATGAGATCTTTCTTCACGAAGAGAGGTTATCCTGACAAAGTCTTGGACAGGGCCGTGTCCTCGGTTTCCCGTGTGAACAGACGCGAGGCAATGGAGCCCTGGGTGAAGAGCACCAATGATCGTGTTCCGTTAGTCCTTACTTATCACCCTCACAATGTTGCCATCCAGAACATCCTTATTCGCAACTTTAAATCCATTGTCCTCAAAGATGAGTATATGTCCACTGTTTTTGCTGACTCTATCCCTATTACGGCTTTTAGAAAGGGCAAGAGTCTTAAACAGCACCTGGTCAGCAGTTCGTATAGGTCGTCACGTCAACCCGCCAGCTACAAAGGTACACGTCCTTGTAAAAGAACTCGCTGCTCTACTTGTCCGTTCACATGGGAGACCGATGCTGTGGTTGGTCCCTCGAAAACTTTCCAACTGAAGGATGGGTTCACCTGCATTACCGAAAACGTCGTATACGCTATAAGATGTAAGCGATGTTCCATGATTTATGTTGGTGAAACTTGTCGGAGACTCGGGGACCGTTTTGTGGAACACAAAAACAGTGTCACCAGAGATACTGAATGTCCAGTTGGGGAGCATTTTCGAGGGTCCGGCCACAGTATAAAAGATATGCAAGTCACGGTTCTGCTTCAAACCCATCACGGCGAGAAACAAAGACAGTTCCTGGAGCAGAGAATAATAAAATTCCTGGGAACAGCACGTCCTTTCGGCATCAATGTCAAAAATCAAATCATTTCTTAGTAATTTACTTAATTTGATTCTTTGGGTATGATTTGGCCTATTGTTATATTGCTCAGGATTTGGGTGATGATGACGTGGTTGTTTTTATCATGTGATTACTTTTTACTATATTCACTTGTTGGTTGTCCTCAGACCGTGGCGGTCGTGATTTTTTTCTTTTCTTTGCTCTGCCCCCGACGAAGGCTGAAAGCCGAAAATTTGGGCTTTTTAGATTTTAGATGTATTCTTTATTAATTTATATTAGTTTTATATTTGATATTTTTACCTTTTATGTGTGGTTTAACCAACCTACTTATTTTATTTATCATAACCCCTATAAGTGGTCAACTGACAATTTCGACCCAAATGAGGCCAAAACCGTTAAGGGTTCAGGTGACAGCTTCAATCCTATTGGCACTTGTGTAGAGCTTAATGAGCTGAAGGTTTCACTAGCCAACAGTGTTTTTTTCTACCTGCAATAGTTTTCATTCATGGGTCAAAACATAAAAAACGCTGTTTTTGACCTCCAAATGGCCCTTGCCCCTATTAGGAGTCATCTGACATCTACGGCTCAATTGGTAGAGCGCCTCTGATGAGTTTTGAATAGACGAAACGCACGTCAGGCGAAGCGAAATTTATTGTCTGGAATCTTGTTGTGATTTATATTCATATACTTTTCGACTAACAAATCAAAAATAGTAGTCTGACCCCCTGGTCTATTTTTAGCAATGGCTGCCATGATTTTTCGCGAATCAAAAATTGAATCACAACTTTTGTGAAGGACATCCTAAAGATCAATCATACAGAGTGTCAATAAATTCTGTTGAGTAGTTTCAGAGGAGAAGATTTATTTAAAAATGTTAACGGACGATAGACAAAGACGACGACGACGGAAGCCAAGTGATGGCAAAAGCTCACATGTAATTTTGGTCCAGGTTAGCTAAAAATGACTAATATGGAGTAGGCATTGCCTTAATGCGAGCATAGCCTTAATGCGAGCATAGCCTGAAAATATGTGAAAAAATAAAAATGTGTAAAATGACAAAATTCATAAGTTTATTTGGTAAACAAGTTTTTCCATTTCTAACAATCTTTTTCATATATATTTTTTATTCATATTTTGTTCTAAATATCGACATTCAGGGCTATCGCTATCATTTAATTTCCAATATTTCCATTTGCTTATTTTGGGGCGAGATGGTATGGGGCGATTACGCTTTGAGACACGTTAGTTTCGTACGTGCATATAACCAAGACGAAACGAGCAGCTTATGTGTATTTATTATTTTAAGAATATTATTTTCTTGTAAAAAGCGCAATTTATTATTTTTTTAAGCATTATTTCTTTTCTTATAAATTATTTTAACATTCACTCCGGCCCTGTAAATATAATAACCCTTTTCGGACCATAAAAAATTTAAATCAGCATTAGCAAATTTCTCGCGGAAACAAATACCGTAGAGCTCTCCGCTTGCGAGCTATGCTCGCTATAATGGTCAAAGAAAACACACACCTGTATCATGTTAATTGTATATCCTTTTTATGGTGATATAATCTGTTACCATTTATCTTTTCTTGTATTGCACATGATCGATCCTGGTTCCTGTTTGAACTTTTTAGTTTTGAGTATTTTTTGTTCAACATGTTTTTGACCTCCCAATGTTTTGATTTAAAAGCTGTTGATGGGAGGTTAATCCTTGAAATATACGACCGCAAAATATTTGCGGACGCCGGACGTATATTGGTATGATGCTGTCGTCGTCGTCGTCGTCGTCGTTGTCGTTGTCGTTGTCGTTGTCGTTGTCGTCGTCGTCGTCGTCTGGGGACATTTGGTTTCCGTGCGATAACTTGAGTAAATATTGACCAATTGTTATGATGTATAACTACTAGAGGAAGGTTCCTATTGTATTTGGGGTTGGTGGCCCTTACCGTTTTGGAAAAAAGGGCCAAAAGGGGCTAATACGGGTGTATTGACAAAACTGTTGTAGAATGTTTATTATTCATTTGATTTTGAAAATTCTTTTTTTATTGAATTCCTTATTAAATTCTGTCAACAAAATGTGTCAATGGTTTTGATGTATATTGAACCGTTACATTGCTACAGGGGGCCAAAGACGGGCCACACCCAAAAAATCAACTTTTTTATTTGTGGTCCGATTTTCAAAATCTTTTTTTCATTGGAATCCTTGTGAAAATCCCTGCCTGCATTTTTCAATCAGATTTGAAATATCTCTTACTGTTTTTGAGATATAAGGGGTCGAAGGGGCAAAAAACGCCATTTTTAAAAGTTGGTCAAGGCAAATGGTTTTACACAAGAAATTTAGCTGTAGTGGGCCAGCCAATTGTTATGAAGTTTAAATATGATGATTATATACACTGAAGGAAGCTTTTCATTGCATTTTGTGGTCCTAACCTTTTTTTTTAAAAAAAGGCCAAAGGGGGCTTAATCGTGTCAAAAATGTCAATGAATATAGAAATAATTTTTTATTAAATGTTATTGTAAATATATATGTGTCAAGTATGCATTTTAAAGTCCACCATAGGTTGCATGTGTAAAAAAGCTTTGTAAGTCCACCATGGGCTGCATGTGACCAAAGCAATAGACTATCCATATTGGGCCTCCAATGTACAGGGTTCAACTTGTTGCGGTCGTATCATGCTGCGCTCGGCATAGCTTTTTATTTGCAAATAACTCGACTACAGATATAAAAAAAATCTGTCAGGATAAAAGTGAGCTGCACCTCAAGATCTACCTACTCTGAAATTTTGAAGAAACTCCAACAACCCATGTAGGAGTTATTGCCCTTTTGTGGATTTTTTGCAAATTTTGCACCTGTTTAGCTCAAGATCTTGAAAACTATAAAAGATATTAAAGAAATTTTAATTGCATATTGATAAGCTCATCAAGATCTACAAACATGTAAAGGGTCAACGTTGTAGGACCTTTCCTTTAAGGAGGTATTGCCCGTAGAACGTCAAAATTGATCATTTTCACAGCATTTCCTCATTGCAATGAAAACGTTAACTCCTCTGACACTGTAAATCCAATAAGAACCAAACTTGGTATAGTTTTATTAGCATTACGTGTATAGAACTGATGTGGGGATACCTGGGATTTTTATTGGTGGTAATACATGGCCGCTGTGGCTAAAATAGAACATAGGGAAAACCACAGTTTTTAGCAAATAACTCAAAAACGGTGACAGATTTTTAAATTTTGATTGGACACAAAAGTGATCAGCACCTCAAGATCTACGAGCTCTGAAATTTGGAAGACGATCCAATATCCCATGTAGGAGTTATTGCCCTTTTTTGATTTTTTTGCTAATTTTGCTTCTATTAAGCCTAATATCTTAAAAACTGTATAAGATATTTGAAAAATTCAAATAGCATATTGATAAGCTCATCAAGATCTATAAAATATGTAATAGATTCAATGTTGTTGGACCTTTCCTTGTAGGAGTTTTTGCCCTTAGAATGTCAAAATTTAGTATTTTCACAGCATTTTCTCAATGCATTGAAAACGTTAGCTCCTCTGACACTTTAAGTCCAATTGGTACCAAACTTGGTATAGTTATAGAACTGATGTGGGGATTTTCGATTGGTCGTAAAACATGGCAACTGTGGCTAAAAATAGAACATAGGGGGAATCACAGTTTTTTTTGCAAATAACTCAAAAACGGTGACAGATTTTTAAATTTCGGTTGAGAACAAAAGTGATCAGCACCTCAAGAACTACCATCTCTGAACGTTTGAAGATCAAACAACTCATGTAGGAGTTATTGCCCTTTAATTTCATTTTTTTTATGAATTTTGCACTTACTAAATTGTTTGAAGCTCAATATCTTAAAATCTATATTTGAGATATTTAAGATTATGTGAATTGCATATTGTTAAGCACATAATTGACAACTAGTTCTGTTTGGCGAAAGTAGTGCTTTATTATAGATAACAATGAATGGAGTACAATACAAACACTTGAAATCAAAAGCACCAAAATCCACAAATACTATGTATACAATGTCGTTAAATGAAATTTTAAAAATGTTAACGCAGAAAACAAGTCGTACAGTAGTTAAAATAAAAGAAAAAAAAATGGAAGCAACTTATTCCATCTCACCACATGGCATATAATTGGGGATACAAAATATAGGGGAATGTAACAGGGTCTGTCCTATATGTCAATTATGTACAATGAGAGTTGCCTCCCATTGTACGAAATTGACAACTAGTTCTGTTTGGCGAAAGTAGTGCTTTATTATAGATAACAATGAATGGAGTACAATACAAACACTTGAAATCAAAAGCACCAAAATCCAAAACGAAGTCACCAAACAGAACAAAAAAAAAACAAACAAAAAACAAACAAACACTCAATCAATGTGACAGTTGCATAAGATGGAAAGATCAATATACAGGATACTAAAGAAAAGATTATACAACCAAAAACTATCAAATGAAATAAAATTGTACACTTGGGTACATTATTAATTGAACATGAGAATAACGCTACTCATCATTCTTAAAATGACAAGCACCCCTTACACCAAAACCAGATAAAAAAACAAAAAACAAGGGGAAACATTGAATAACATACACACCCTAAACAGTGGGAAGCACACCTTAAACTAGAGGGGAAACATTAAAAATAGAACACACCCTTGGTAGGGGGAGACACAGCTCGAATTAAGTGCAAACATTGAAATAACAAACATGCCTCAAACTCGAAGCAAAATATAAAATAAAATACACACCCTAAACAGGGGAGACTCATCTCAAACCAGAGGGAAGCACAAAATAAAAACAACATAAACATCCTAAACAGGGGAAAACACACTTCAAACCAGAGGGGGGGAAATCAACCACACTTTGGCAGGGGAAAACACAGCTCAGGCAAGAGGGGAACATAGAAATAACAACACACCTCAATATAGAAGGGGAAGCATAAATAACATACACGCACCCTAAACAGGGGAAAAACATACCTCACACTAGAGGGGAAACAAAAAATAAAGAATAAAATACACACCCTTTAAAAATAGGGGAAACCTACCTCAAACCAAAGGAGAGGCAAAAAAAAAAAAAAAATGGAAGCAACTTATTCCATCTCACCACATGGCATATAATTGGGGATACAAAATATAGGGGAATGTAACAGGGTCTGTCCTATATGTCAATTATGTACAATGAGAGTTGCCTCCCATTGTACGACATGATCTACAAAATATGAAATAAGGTCAAGACAGTAATACTGTTTATTTTAGAGGTCATTCCTCTTAGGATGTTGAAGGAAAGAAAATTATTAAAAAGTTTTTATTGCTAAAATATTACTCTGTACAATCATTACTACATTTAGTTTAACCATATTGTCAGATGACCCCCTTATTAAACTAATGACCCTTTCAATGTCAAATTGATTTTGCCTAATAATTAAAGGTAATAACAAAACTACCGAACTTGAATGATCAATCTCATAGTCCAGAGAAAATGACAAAAACGAATCAGTCATACCGGAGAACTGGTGGATCGCAATGGTCCTGACTTGGTACAGGCATTTCAAACGAAATGGTGGGTTAAACCAGGTTTTATGGCGCCAAACCTCCCTCTTCCATTGCGATCTTCAAGTCCATAAAATATATAGTTACATAGAATAATGTGACACTGTAAATGTTGCTAAACCCATAATACATAGTTACGTAAAAAAGTGTGACACTGTAAAATTTTCTTGGAATTAGGTTTTATAAGTCGAAAATAATAGGACTGTAGGATATGAAAATTATCACGAACAAAATGCAGAAGCTTTTGTCTGGAACTTTGTTGTAATTTTTATTTGAGAGAAACACAAAACCAGCAGAATTCAAGATCGCAATGGTCCTGACTTGGTACAGGCACTTCCAAAGAAGTGGTGGGTTAAACCAGGTTTTATGGCGCCAAACCTCCCTCTTCCATTGCGATCTTAGGATCCGGTAATGACCATAGAACACAACATAGTTGTTGAGACACAATAGGGATATTGAGGTGATCATCTCAGTACAGCACACCAGTCAAACACTAATTAAAACAATTAACTATCATATCTTTTAACTCAATTTTGAACTTTTCTACTAGTGGCTGATAACGAAGAAAGAATTTTTTTAGTGATCGTATGAGACGTATTTTCTTATAGCCCTGCTTCAAAAGTCGGTCACGAAGAAACCGGTGTCTGATCAAAAAATCTGTGAAATGTGTGCAAGCTCTGGCATATCGAATAAGTTGAGAAATATAAACACCTTTACTTCAGGTGAGCGATTCAGGCTCCTATGAGCCTCTTGTTCCTCTCGTGCATTTGTTGCTGTAATTACTGGATTTTTAAAAAAATATATTGTATATAATTTTGTAAATTATGGCCCTGTCACACTATAACGTTTTAGCCAACGTGTGCCGACGTTTTAGAATATATTTTCAACACGCTGGTGTGCGTTGCGTAAGTTTTGTATACGTTATGAACACGCTACAAACACGTTAGCGAACGTCAGCGTGCGTTGGTGAACGTCGAGTGCGTCGCAAATTTTTCAACATGCTTAAAATTTCCGACGTTCGCCAACGTGTTAGAAATAAATTATTCGAACGCTAGGCATTAGTTAGAAGGACGTTATACACACGCTGATGAATGCTATGTGGTCGTTGTGCGCACGTTGAAATGCGTTAGACGAACGCTAAGCTAAATGGAAACAAACGTGTCTAGCGATAATGCAGTGCACGTCTAGCGTCAGTCTAACGACCAAGAAACCTTTTCAACGTGTTTAAAACGTGTTCATAGCGCACAGAGCGTCATTGTAACGAACGAGTAGCGTAAAAAACCCAGAATTTTATAAGTTAGATTGAATTACAAGGGGGAAAGTCAATTCAAAAGCTTCAAATACTAATTCAAACCTAAAAAATAATCTTTTTACAAAAAACAATGAACAAAAAAATCTTGAACATAACAAGGATAACTTAGATGGTCTGGAATTGAAAGTGATTCTTGCAAATTGTAATACACCTGTCGTGTTTTCGGTGGACATTTTTTTGTTGTTGAAAAATACTCAAATACAACGAGTAACGACAGTCTTAACTTCAATACTCATTTGAAACAATGTGTATTTTTAATATTCAATATGTACATGCGTTTTTCTCTATTAAGGGCGTCCGTCATGTTTCTGCGATCATTTAGGATTAGTCAAGTGCTATAAAAAGAATGCTAGGCAAAATCTACAGACCGGTATATCTTACATGTATATACTCATTTGAGAGTTTGAGAGTTTGTTAACAATTAAGCGCATGCATTCCTCTCAATATATTTTGACATATCAAAATGTAAAATCTACACTATATTTTATTTTTTTAGACTGAGTGCAAAAACATCACTATTGGTTAAAAAACGGCTTTAGAATAATTATACATTCATATTAACAGAACGCTGAAAACCAATATTTTAATAACGAAACTAAATTTACATGATGTATCTATAATTATTAATTAATCCAGCAATACATTTAAGCCAGATAATAGATCTATTTGGGCTTTTGTGAAATAATACTAAAAAAAGAACAGAAATCCGAGGTCTCCCCACCGAGAGAAAAAAATATAAGTTAGACTAACGCAATGAATGCGTTCTGCAGTCGTCACACATGCGCTAGGGAAACGTCAAGTACGCCGGACAAACGCTATAGATAAGTTTTGAATAAGTTTGTCGTGCGTTGCAGGTAGTTAGTCTGACGCTTTGTGGTCGTTCACCGAGATATTATTTGAAACTTTTTACAGCGACTGCCAACGTGTTCCAACGTTTTAGAACATTATTTGAACGTTCAGCACACGTTGGCTAAAACGTTATAGTGTGACAGGGCCATTACTAAAACGTTTTTCAAAATGTCAACTGAAAAGTCAGTCATAACTTTGCGAACGTATTCTTTTTTAGGACTGTGTGATTTAAATCTTTGGAGTAAGTTTTACGTTAAAATTAGTAATTAAATCAATTCAGCGCGTAAAATGCAAAGAAGACTACACAGCTTTGGCATACGGTGAAGGGATTAGAAAGAAGAAGTATGTCTTCGCATATTTACGCGAAACAAAAATTGACAAAACATTACTTTAAAATGCACAGTTGGCAATGTCAGGTGATAGACATGGTTTCCATTCGATAAATGGGTGGATATAATTATCATTTGTATACAATTTAATAAATTCATCGTATTTTTCAACAATATTAAGTTTTTGCTCTATGTACAATCAGACATCTGAAGTGACTGTGGGCCGACAAGATAGTCCGAGGTGATCAGAACACAGCCCGAACATGGTGACATAACAAGCATTTGTTGACTCATTAACTTGAAAACATACGCGTATATCTCGCAAATATATACGCGTATATATACGCGTATATTACTAATATGTATCAGTTTTGAATTAACGTGTATATAAACGTGTATATGTTATTGATATACGCGGATAAATAATATACGCGTATTTTACCGTTAGATACGCGTATTAACCCAACATACCCGCGTATATAATCGCGCAAATGACATGAACAGCCATTCGTACCCCAACTACTCCATCGTTAACGAAAAAAAAACTTACCTTGCGACTTTACGTTCTAAAGGATAGTATATCTAGAAATGTTTATTATCTGCATATACCGGGATGATATCAGTATGTATAATGAATTGATTTATATTTTATCTTTCAACCTTTTATCTTTGTTTCAGGTTGTGCAAATAGAGAAGAAGAAAAATTGTATCATGCATTTGTGTCTCTGGAACTGTATCCAGAATGTAAAATGGTTCTCTGTGCTCGAAATGTATGTACATTTTTTTTTCAGTTTCGGCAAGTTTGATATTAAAAACTTTTAAAACATTTTCAGCCTACCGAATCTTTGCTACTTCATCTAACAGAAAACTTGATTGGCTGTATCTGTTATCTGTCCTTATCTTGCTTGTTTTGTTGAAATGTATCAATTAATCATGTAAGGGTTATTGGTTTTGTTCAGAGTCTCTTTTGCAGATTTTTCGTTAGA
Source organism: Arcuatula senhousia (assembly GCA_963971305.1). Classification (NCBI taxonomy): domain Eukaryota; kingdom Metazoa; phylum Mollusca; class Bivalvia; order Mytilida; family Mytilidae; genus Arcuatula; species Arcuatula senhousia. The sequence continues at coordinate 38,674,886 of OZ020308.1, forward strand.
TATAACCATTAATTTGTTTCAACTGTTCATTTTTTGTACATTTGTTTCCATTTGTCTGAATCATTTTTTATTTTGGCACTTTATTTTCCAAGATTGTAACAAGACATGCTTTGCTTTGATCCAAACCAGTGCGGGTTCCGGGTGGCGAATAGGCCCGCAGCAGCGCTAAGCTTGTCGGTAAAAGTCCACTGAAGAGCGCTCAGAAACCTGACATTGGGTCAGGCCGCTTTGCCAACAAAGCGACTGGGATATGTGCCCCAGGTGGTTGAATGGGGCAGCCCTGACATCGAGAGATGCGGGGTCATCAGGCGATAATGCGGAAAATCTGACCGCAAACCATAGTGGTGCACCGTGTTGGGAAAAATGTCACGTTCCTCGCACGTTAAAGAACCCTGCTGCAGGTCTCGGTAAGAGTAGGACCCGTAGGATCCCCATGCAGGAGGCTAAATTTCCCGTCCCTACCCATCACTCTTTTTTTCCAGTGGCAGTCAAAACTCTCCTACCCGATTGGCCATGTGTCCCCATTTCCTCCACTTCATCATCATTTCATGTTCATTGTATCACCACTTTCATGTTCATCTCCCGTAAATAGCCGAAATCTTGCTGCTTGGGAGTAAAGCAATAACTAACTAACTAACTAACTAACTAAGCTTTGATCCAGTGAGTCTTTGAATTTAACTGCTCGAAAGCATCTTGCCTTATTAAGCTCAATGTTCAGCTTCAACTTGTCTAATTCGTTTGCTAAAAGTAACACTGGCCATCAAAATACTCCTAGACGGTTATATATGCTGTTTCGACGGGAATGGGACTGTTACCGGTAATCAGTACATGTAGAAATCCACAAATGGTTCCAATTGAAAAACATCACTTCATTTCGATATGAAATTATACTAGTTTTTCATTACTTGTGATTCTTACTATAGAGGATTGTATTCAGTGTTCACCATGCAAAATGCCCTTACAATGTAAGTTACAAAGATATTTTAGATGGCAAATCATTTAACAAAATTACGCTGGTTTAGGGACCGCCCATTTAACCTAAAGGGGGTCTTGGTTTTTTCCTAAAAAAATATTCTGAAAATTATTTTTGATGAAAAAAATATTTTGGCAGCAGAGGGTTAGAAAAAAAAATATTCTAAAGAAGGATTTCTGCAATATGAAATAATGTTAATAATGAAAAAAATATTCTCTGACCAAAACAAAAAACCAAGTTAAATGGTCCATCCCTTAGACATAGTTTTAACTACTTACCTGTTAAAAATGTATTTGTTAAATTAAGTGCATTAAAGGTTCATTTAACCATCTCACACGATATTTTAGTTACTTAACTTCATACATGTATCCTTGTTTTATAATGCTTATGACCTTTTGAAATGAACATTTTGCATGACGAAGTGTGGCACTGTGTTCCGAATAATGTCATTGACTATCCTTAAGCATGAAAATTGAACATAACCTATGGAAAATGGTGTGTTCATAATGTCACAGAGTACACAATGGAGCTACTGACCAAACATCTGCCATAAAAGCTCGCGAAGATACAAAATTAATACAAATTTTGTTGATGCGATGAGAAATTGCAACCTAAACTGGGTCGAACCGTAATTGTATCTGAAAAAAATGCCAAAATACCCTTAAGCTGGCAACCGGCCCCCTACTGTTCAGATAACAGCGGGGTACCAGCCTAAAATACCCTTAGCTGAGCCAAAAGCTAAGAGGGTCAATTAAATAATTTGTTCGAAAAAAAGAAACCTGGTAGAAAATGACGACGGATCCATAATTGCAATGCACTTGATCATTTGACTTGAGGGACCACATGATGATGGGTAAGGACCAAATTATTATACATATGTAGAAAAACAGGTGTTGATCACGATTTTTTTAATGAATCAGTGATATGAAAAGTTCCAATAATTGGTAATTTGATTGACAGGATGAATTTCCCACCATTTTTATGCGCACGACTGTGCACTGGGTTAAAGGTCACCAGTGTATCGGAATATCGCGAGACAAAGTCATATTTATGTAAAAACAAAACAACTAGCGTTTGTTTGTTAAATAGTTATTATCTATTGAGAATGTTATTCTCATTAACAACACGAAAAGGTTTGGTTTTGTAACCGTTTGTAAATAAATAATCGAAAATAAAAGGTATTTTCGGAAAAGTCCGATGCTCTCCAAATGATGACAGATTTTTTTTTTCAACCCTTGTGCAATTTGGCAGACACTCTATAATAGTGAGCTTCGCTTCGCTCGCATATTATTCGGAGATAGTAAAAAAATATGTTTTAATGGCATTGAGCTGTTACTAAGTTATAAGAACCCATGACAAAATCCAGTAATCCAAAGCAGTAAAATCCACACCTAATTGTACATGATGGCTATTCTCTGTGCTGGATTTGACCTTTCTTTTCGAACTTTTTGATTTTGAGTACTTTTCGTTTAATACTTTTGATGTTTGATCTTCCATTGTTTTGATTCCAATACTGCTGCTGGGAAATTACTCCTATAATATCGAATATACAACATAACCAAATTAATCGTTTTATACCCGTTTTGGTATTAGTATTTTTCAATTCAAAGAAAACTTTATAGGCTATGGCATTATTCTCAGTATTTTTGTGGAAATTAATGCATCTTTTCATACCATTTTCATTAAAACAGTTAATAACAAAACGGCCGAGCTGGGATGAGCAATCTCACATGTCTTAGAGGAAAAGACAACACAAGGCAGATACACATCTGAAAAACTGAAGATCGCAATTGTATTGACTTGGTAAAGACATTTAATAAGAAATTGTGGGTTGAACCAAGTTTTATGGCCAGAAACATCTTTCCTTCATTGCAATTTTAGGGTTCGCTTACATAAAACACAATCAGATTGTGAGCCATAATAGGGGCGATAATCAGGTGATCGTCTCATTGAATGACAAGTTTCAACTGTTCACATATTTTTAAAAGTGTAAGATCCTCCGTTAAAAGGTTATCCCCTTTTTTTTGTTAATTTTAAATGATTTTCAAAAATCTTTTTCTCTAAATCAACCAGAGTGGTTTCAAACGTTGCGCACTAAATCTTAAGGCAGTCATCTACCGGATGCATGTTTTTGAAATTCATGCCCACAGACCAACCAACGTGACAGCTTAAAATATCCTAACTAGTTTCTGTAACAAGCATACATATCATGCACATGGTGCACACCACTAAGTTATACGCTGTGGAGATCAGCTGCGCGATTTACGCTCCTGTGATCTATATAAAATGGTATGTATATACTAATTAGTTGAAATTGTATATTTTAGAAATTTCATTATAGATAATAGATTTACCCACCTATGTCGATTTTATACTTTGAATTGGGTATTAAAACGATTGGTTTCCATGTTGTCGTATTAAGCTTAGTTTCTTAAAATAAGTAATCCTTTTTAACAATATAATGAAAACAATCACATTTTAAAAATTAGTTCTCGAAATCGACGTGACAAGATTATTTCTAACAGTAATCAAGGAACAAATTAAATAAGCACACTGTTCTTTGCGATGTACATGTTCTCAAATATCATTATTATTATTAACTGATTTTGAAAATGTTCAGACAAGCCCTATTGATATGTCTCCTAGAAACCATAGCTATCCAGACTTGGTCATTAGTTTCCAGTTTGATTGTGAGAGCTGATGTCCCAGGGGTCCAGTATCCTCTGTCCTTCGTATATCCTGTCACATACTGTCTGTGTTGTTCAGCGGAGTTTACCATGATCTGCAATACAGCATTATTTTCAGCAGCTTCTATTGTTGTCATGACATAGTAGTACCCCGGTTCGTGGCACGTGAACTTCCCGGTGGACTGGATAACGGATAGATCTGGTACCCCAACAGATGTCTTTATTGTAGAAAACCTGATTATTCCAGGGTCAATGTTTTCTTCACGCATGTGACAGGCAGTTAATATAACTGGAAAAAATATGTAATGCAACTGTTTTCATGATAAATTCATTATTTTTTTACGTCATTTGCTAGTTTGTAACCAAACGATAATATATGATCTAAAACTAATTAAATGATTTTAAACCCCTTTAATTTAAAAATAAGCGCCGTGACTTATTGTAATATTGTATATTTTAAATGCTTATACCAATGGCTGTTAAATATGAAAGTTTTGGGAGAAATCTTATTAGCCAAGATACATCCAAAAACAACATTAAAGAACAAAAAAGAAGTCTAAAAGTCCCTGTACTATGATGTACATTTGTTTTACAATTAGAACTTTTTACGGTAAATGTGTTTATTTGCTTTTGTTGGTTATATGCTTCCTTTTTTGTTCTGCAGCATTATTTCATTAAATTGGCTGTTTTTGGTTCCTATAATGAATGATTTGTCTTTCATGTATTCAAAAAAAATATTTTAAATACTGTTACATTAGTTTCTTATTGAAACCTTACATTCTTTTCTTATAGCGAGCATCGCTTGCAAGCGGGCACGAAGTGCCCGCTCGAACGGAGAGCTCTACGGTATTTGTTTCCGCGAGAAATTTGCTAATGCTGATTTAGATTTTTTATGGTCCGGAAAGGGTTATTTTTTACAGGGACGGAGTAAATGTTAAAATAATTTATAAGAAAAGAAATAATGCTTAAAAAATAATAAATTGCGCTTTTTACAAGAAAATAATATTCTTAAAATAATAAATACACATAAGCTGCTCGTTTCGTCTTGGTTATATGCACGTACGAAACTAACGTGTCTCGAAGCTTAATCGCCCCATACCATCTCGCCCAAAAATAAGCAAATAGAAATATTGGAAAATAAACAAAACGTAGTCCCTTTTAGCTATGCTCGCATTTAGGCAATGCCTACTCCATATTATACTAGTAGACGATAAAGAGATGTGGACTAAGTGTATGCGACACAACCAACATAAAGCACCAGCAATTAAAAAAAAATCACAATTGGAAAACAGCCATCAGTCTTCAACATGACCATAGGTCACTGCTCGGTGTCTTGCATTGCCCCAAGACTAAAAAAAACAATACACAAGATTCAAACAAATCCCTAAATCATCAACGAAAAATCCCTTTCTGGACATAAAACAAAAAACAGATAGTTGACAGGGACCATCCCCCCAAGTCAGGTTTTTGAGTCCACGTCCCGCTCCCCCCAGGACGTGTCTACGTCCCACTCCCTCAGGACATGTCCACGTCCCGCACCCCCAGGACGTGGACTCAAAAACCTGACTTGGGAGGATGACAGGGACAAACAAAAGCTTTGACAAAGATTCCTGGTTTAATACCTGGTTTACTGATTCCATTCCCAATTCTTTGTTCCAAGTTTGAAAACGAAGCATTGTTATATGTCATCGCCCGTTCCAATTCTACGTTTGTCTGATTTTCCAGCGTCTCCAATGCAAGATCCTGCTTCATTTGGACTACATGGAGTATGTCGGTAATATTTTGTTGTATGGAACTCGAAGAATTCTTCACCATTCCCACCATTGCTTTCTCGTTGGCTTCCAATGAGGTGGTGAAGTTCATCTGCATGGCGCTCAATTCAGTGCTAAATGAGGAAATGTTCTGCTGTACCAAGCTGATATTGCTCCTTAAAAATCTTTCCATTGACTTCTGGTTGGTTTCCAATGTCATTACTTTATTGTACAGCGCTAACAGGTCCTGTCCTCGAGCTTGATCCTTGCCTATTAGAGATCCCACTTTCAGGTTCAAGTCTTGTGTCTCATGTTGCAGTTTGAAAATTGTTCGTAACTGGTCGATGCTCTTAAGGTGCATCAAATCGTCGACTTTTTCGTGCAAAGCGTAAGAATCGTTTTTCAGAATTTCATTCTCGGTTTTTAGAATGTTAACTTCTTGTTCAAGCGTTTGGTATTTATGTTCATTCTGCTTCAAGATTTTAGATTCAGATTCTAATTTCTTATAATTTTCCTCAAGCGTTTGGTACATTTGTTTCCAATTTTCTGAATCATTTTTCAGGCCGGCAACTTCCTGTTGTAAAGTCGTTACCAAAGCTGCTTGGTTCGAATTTGCATTTAACTGCTGTTCGAAAGCATCAAGTTTATTCTGTAGCTGCGACGCCAACAAATTTAAAGTCTTCTTTTGTTGGTCTTGATTATCAAGCAAAACCTGTCGAATCTTATTCAAGTCATCTTGCGTTTTGGACTGACCATCATAATATTCAGAAACGGTTACAAAAGTACTTTTGACAGGAATTGAACTATTGCCATTGTTCAGTAGAAATCCATGACCTAATCCAAAAAGCAAAAGCAAAACACCCCACTTCATGGTGTATGCACGGTCAACCTTAAATTTATAAAAAGATAACAGGATTATTAAGTATTATGTAATTAGAATTTTAACCATTGACCTTTTTTATTGACGATGTCCTTTCGCTGAACAATTCTCTATTTAACACTGTTTAATGACTTTCTATATCTCATATACCCACATGAACTTGAGATAAAAGACAAAACGGATTATAGGACTTTAGATCTAGACTCTTAAGACAAACTTTCAACAAAGCTCTAGGACAATCGTGATTACCTTAACTTTCCATTCTTGTGTAGCGAAAATCCGTCCGCTACAGCTTATGGAGTTTACCTATCACAATTGATTCGTTACTAAATAGATTGCGGATATAACATCGATCGTCATGTTTGACACAGAAATTGCTGACAAAGGGTTATGTTGTTCCACGGTTGCTGTCTTCACTCAAGAAATTTTACGGTAGACATCATGTACTAAGAGACAATATGGGATTTCTATCGCTCAGATGAGCATGCAGATGTTCCTGATGTTGGTTTGTCATAGGGCTTTGTTTTGACCAGATTTGACACACTGAATTGGAAATTGGCAGCACGACGGGTGTGCTAAGGCAGACAAGAACGCTTATTCTATCTGAGCACCTGAGTTCACTCTCGTGGCGGCTAGAGTTATGACACAAAAATCGCTAACACAAGATTATATTGCTCCTCGGTTGTTGTCTTCACTCTAGACATTTTATGGAAGACATCCTGCGCTTATAGACAAATATGTGATTTCTATCCCTCATATGAGTGCAGATGTTGGTTTGCTATAGGATTTTGTTTTATATTCTTTATAGGATTTGACACGGTTAATTGACCATTGGCAGCGCGACGGGTGTTCTATGGTAAACTGCTTGCTCTTCCGGAGCACCTGAATTCACTCTCGTTAAAACTTGAGTTCGCGTTGGTTGTTTTTGTGATTTTATGGTTTTTGTTTTTTGGTGCTGTTCTCGTTCGTGTTACCTGATTTTGTCTTTTGGCCTTTCGGACATTTGACATTCGAACTTCCTATCTACTGAACGTCTGAACGCAAAAGGGCAATGTCAATTTCTTTTTCCTTTACCTGTTTTACTACAAGTGGCGTCGTCGCTGTGTGGGTCCTTTCATTAAAACGAAGTCCGTGACCTATAAATACCCGCAATTTTTTCACATGTATACTAAGTTGTCTATGTCTAAACTCTAAGGTTCTCCCTACCCCAGACATAGATTGATCATCTTAGTAATAATTTGGTTCCCAAGTTTGGTATTTTTGGTTTTATTGTTCTATGCTCTTCGTAATCATATAGTGTTTGGCATTTTCAATATATTTTTGGTAGAGCGCCTCTGATGAGTCTTGAGTAGACGAAACGCGCGTCAGGCGTAGCAAAATTTATTGTCTGGAACTTTGTTGTCATTTTTATTCCTATATATCTTTAGTTTACATGTTTGTATCTATAGCCTTAGGTACCCGGTATATTCAACCAAAAACTCGCGAAGACTAATAAAACATTTAAGCAAAATGGTTGCTTAAGTGCAGTTCTCTGTAAGAATCAGGCAAAATCGAAAATTTTAAAAACACACGGTTTTGACAATGCATTGCCATTCAAAATAGCCTTCTAATGAAGAAACAATCATTAGTTGTCATCTCCAGGGTCAGAGGATGGAGAAAACTTTCTGTTACAATGATAGGGATTTAGTATGACTTGACAGAGTTATCTCCCAATTTTATATGCATTTCAAACAAAATATATCTCAACTTTATGACACTTTTGAGTAGTGCCAATGCATTTTTTTGTTACTTTTTAAGCATTTTAGACAGTATTTTGAAGTCAAACTTGTGTGTTTTTTAAATCATGATTCACTCATTGCCTGATTCTTACAGAGAATAGCACTTAATACTCCAAATAAATGCAAGGGGAAGCTTTCCCTAGTGGTTAGAAACATCAAATGAAAACAACATAACAATTGGCCGGTTCATAACAACTTTCATGAAAACATTTGTTCAGACAAACTCTTATAATTGGCATTTTTTTGGCTCTTTTGACCCTTAATTTCTCAAAAACAATTGAAGATATTGCAAATCCTACTGAAAAAGGCAAGCAGGGATTTGCACAAGGATTCCAATGAAAAAAATGATTTTGAAAATCAGACCATTAATAAAAAAGTTGATTTTTTTTATGTAGCCCAGCTTTGACCCCAAGTAGCAAGGTTAGGATACAGCATAAACAAAAACAGTTGCCTTATCTAGTTGACATAATTTATTGAGGAATACAATAAAAAAATCAAAATCGGATGAAATTAAGCATTCAGGCTACAGAAGTTTTGTAAATTAACCTTTTAGCCCCTTTTGGCCTTTTTTCTGAAACGGTAGGGGACAGTCCCAAATGCAATAGCAACCTTCCTTAAGTGGTTACAAACATTTTATCAAAATTTCATAACAAATTCGGCTTATCACACGGAAACCAAAGACACAGACAACAACAACGACGACGACAATTAACGAATACGACAACGACGACATCGATCGCCATAACATAATTACGATCGCAAATAAATTTGCAGTCGTACTAAAAATGAGCTGTGTTTTTTTCGGTACCTTATACTTCTCAAATCAAATCAAATCAAATATATTTATTTCCAAATTAAAGGGCCCATTTAGAGCATAACACAAAGAAACAGTAAAAACAGCACATTACAGAGTAATTTAGACATGTAATTGATGAGAACAAAAAACGACTGAGGAAAGGGTCATTATCAAAGGGAAATAACACTAGGCTTAATAGTACATGCATATTTCACAATATTCAGTATACATACAAACAAATTATTTCTTTGTATTTCTTAATCTGAAACTATTATCAAGATACTGACATATGATAGATAATAAGCTGCTGTCCTCATTACTTAAAATCCAAAAAAAGAGATCATATTTATTTAATTTGAGTAAATTTGGGGTTTTTTTAATATAATTATTCAAATCTTTTCTTAAGTCATTGTAAAGAGTGCACTCAAGAAGGAAATGTATTTCATTTTCAACACAATTTAGATCACAATATAGACATAGCCTCTCACTGCGAGGTAGTTTTACTTCTAACCAGAATAAAACAGTCGTTATACCGTTATTGGTATTTCGCTCCTTGTGGTCGCTCCTTGCTGTTCCGCCGAAGTATACGAAATGCTACTTCTTTGTTTAATCCCACAATAACTTTTGTTCTGGCAGGGGCGGATCCAGAAATTTTCGAAAGGTAGACCAATTTTGCTGAAAATCTACACACAAAATTTAAATTTTCGGAGGAAAAGGGGGGTTCCGACCCCCGAACCCCCCTCTCTGGATCCGCCACTGTCTGGTGAACCAAAATTACAAATGCCATAACGAGGGTATCAACGGTTAATTTGGATATGCTATATATCGGTATTTCAAGGAATAACCTCTCATCAGTTAGTAGCATTGGAAGGTCAAATTCCAAAACTGTTGAAAACGAAAAGTACTCAAAACCAAAACGTTCGAACAAGGGAGCCAAATCCAGCACCAAGGATATCGACCATGTGCATTACGAGAAAAGAAACCTGGTGTTTTAAACAATTTTGAATTCAAAATCGGAAATTTCAGCGACAAAAATATTACTAATTTTATGGTAAATCGTGTCAGACAAGTTTGACGGTCAGGCTTGTGATTTCCCTCGGGGACCTCTAGTCCACCAGCAGCGGTTATCACCCAGTGGTTTCAAAATTACAAATACCAAAACGCGGGTATAAACGCAAATGCTGTTAAATTTTTCAATAGTGTTTCATAACATAAAATGAAAATGAATGGGATCGTTTAATGGGGTCTCCCCTTTTTTTTCCCCGTTTAGAAATTCGGAGCCAAAAAGGGCAAAAAATTCAAATATTTATTTGTTCCTACAATAATTTTAGTTCTGGTTGGTCAATTGTTATGAGATTTGACAATGATAAACCTTACCATTAAACCATATCTGGGATTGATTTTGGAGGGTTCCCTTTTTTGATTTAGAAATAAGGGAACCCAAAAGGGGCAAAAAATGCAACTTTTTTATTTCTTGTCCAATTTTGAAAAAAAATTGTTTGCAAGTTAAGTCTTGTCAAGTTTATAGAAAATGGAGGATAAATTATTGCATTCTCCCCCACCTCAACATAGAATTAGGGGCCAAAAGGGGCCAAAATCGTTTTTTTTTTAAATTGTCCAAGTCAATTTTTATTGGAAAATAAATTCTTGTAGTGAATTTACAAGATTGAATATTAATTTTTTGACACTCCCCTCCCCCTTATTGCTGTAAGGGACCAAAAGGGGCAAAAGAAAAAGGTAGACGATACCTTTAATTTGGAATCAAAAGGGGTAATATTTTTGTAACTGTAATTTATTTTGGCCTGCTTTTTACAAAAAAATAATTTCTTGTGAAATGTGGATGGAAAGTCAACCAAAGTGCTGCATGTGTCATAAAACAGTGTCATTCCACCATGGACTGCATGTGTCCAGTCAATTGACTATCCATATTGGGCCTAAAACGTAAAGGGTTCAACATGTTGCGGTCGTATCATGCTGCGTTCGGCGAAGTTGTTTATTACTGACATGACGCTGCACTAATTTGCCACGTGTTTTGAACTCATTGAAGTATACAGAAAAGATTACGAAAGTACTTTTGACAGGAATCGAACTGTGACCCAATGAATCCAAGAACTAAAAGAATTTACCCCCGACCCCCGATCACTTCATCGTGAACGAGAAAAAAAACTTACCTTGCTACTAGTCGTTCTATAAGATAATATATCTAGAAATGTTTATTATCTGCATTTTATCGGGGTCATATCAGTATGCATAATGCATAGATTCATATTTTATCTTGCCACAATCCCTTTGTTTTAGGTTGTGCAAATAGAAAAGTTATTCCCTGAACCATCAATTGTGCCATTTGGACGATCAAGAAGCATAAGGGGTCTGGTTGTCGGAACCCCCCTTTTTTCCTCCGAAATTTTTTAATTCTTGTGTAGATTTTCAGCAAAATTGGTCTGGAACTCCCGTTTGGTCCACAGAACCCATTATGTGGAACCCCCCCCTTTCGAAAATTTCTGGATCCGCCCCTGCTGCAGTTTCTTTGCCTTCATCAGCAATTGGCCAATGCAAACCTTGGGGATAAAAGGTGCAAGAGTGGCTGCCAATTTCAATCCAGAAACGAGTTCCTAAACAGGGTGACAGGAAAGGGTTATAAGATATTTTGTAACGTTTTTGTATGTACGTTTTTGGTGTTTTTTTTTTTTTTTTTTTTTTTTTTTTTTTTTTTTTTTTTTTTTATTGCAAAACGTCGAATTTCTTGTTTACCTCATTAATTACCTGTTACGTATGTATATTGCAATGCATAGTGAATACATATAGGTGAAAGTGTCCAGCCCTTGAACAAAATGCTGAATATGTCATATAAAGTCATCTGACAACTTCAACCAAAGGAAACCTTTGGAGAGCTTTTAAATTAGTTAAACAGGCAACAGGCAACTGCTTTTCTCTCTACACTCATTCTTTGTGTGTATTTTTTTAATTAGAAAAAAAATGTCCTTTTAAAGGCCATAATCTACTAACTTTGATCCAATGGGGACTTTTCAAATGCTTAGTCTAACACCTAAAATCCAATTGAGACTTTTGAAGAGCTTGATGCACTGAATGTTTATGTAAGCAACAGATTTTCTCTACCTACAATAGTGTTCATTCTATAGGGAAAACATAGAAAAAGGTAATTCTGACCCTATAAGAATTTATCTGACATCTTCGATCCAAATGAGACTCTTATGAAGTAGTTTCAGAGGAGCAGAATTTTGACAGACGATCATGACGGATGCCAATTAAAAGTAAAAGCTCACATGGACCGTTGATCCATATGAGCTAAAATTTATGGTGTTGGTTACTTTAAAAATATATTTAAGAAAAACAAGGAATAGTGTGAGCTTGCTGGCAAAAAGTTACCCGCAGTCCAGATATCCGGAATGGTGTCAGAAAGCAAATATATTTCTTCCTGTACATCTCCATAGGTTGTACTTCGTGTATAAAGTTTCATTAATATCCATCAATAGCTTCAGAAAGAAATGTGCTTTCCAGCTACCTGGACAGACAAACAGACAGACAGGGTGATTCCTATTTACCCCCCCCCCCAAATTAGTTTTTGATTGGTATGACAATTTGATTCCAGCACATATATTCATTTTTTGCAATGATAACAGCACATCATATTACTATATGTTTTAATGATTCAGTGGTAGTGAGAAAAAGAAAGATGAGATAAATCTAACTAGAACGGCGGTCTTCCATGGAAGACGTATGTCGCCTGCGTCTTAAAATATTCGGTAAACAGGAAGTAGATGAGATACGGGCATAAAATCGCTTTACACCATATAGTACCATAGGAGGAAGCCACATACCAAATATCAAGAGGTTGTGACTTGCATTTTCCCGGAAAACTGCAACGGAAATTTTGAGACGCCGTAGGACGCAGGACGACGCAAGACGACGGATGGTGCCAAAGTAACCCCTATTTGTCGCTTCTGCAACACGTTGCAGGCGACATAAAAAGGCAAATTCAAAATTGATAGACATAAAATCCATACAACAAACGGAAAAACATATAACATGTACAACTTAACAGCAATCAGCAACATGAAACAATTGTCAAAACGAGAGTGAACACAGGTTCTCTGGAAGAGTAAGCAAACAAACAAACCTTAATCAACCAAACCGTTATCAGCAATGTGAACATGTCAAAACGAGAGTGAAACAGGTTCTCTGGAAGAGTAAGCAAACAAACAAACCTTAATCAACCAAACCGTTATCAGCAATGTGAACATGTCAAAACGAGAGTGAACACAGGTTCTCTGGAAGAGTAAGCAAACAAACAAACCTTACTCAACCAAACCATTATCAGTAAGGTGAACAGGTGAACATGTCAAAACGAGAGTGAACACAGGTTCTCTGGAAGAGAAAGCAAACAAACAAACCTTAATTATCAGCAATGTGAACAGGTGAACATGTCAAAACGAGAGTGAACACATGTTCTCTGGAAGAGTAAGCAAACAAACAAACCTTAATCAACCAAACCGTTATCAGCAACGTGAACAGGTGTACACGTCAAAACGAGAATGAACTCTGTTGCTCTTGAAAAGTAAACAAACAACCAAACCCTAATCGGCAATTTGAACTAAAATCAAGAGTATACTCAGTTGTTCTGGAAAAGTAAACAAACAATTTAACCATAATCAGTAACATGAACTCATATGAAAATAAGTTCCTGCTTTCTAAAGCACACATGTCAAGTTTCCAAGTTTCGTATTAGTGTGGGTCAAATCCTGTCTCTGTATTTCATGTATGCATAAACTATATAGAAAAGAATCATAGTTGTGAAAAGTGTACTGTGAAAGGGAAATTTTTCACGGGATGATATTTTCCCATTTTTGTAAATGCAACACTTTACATGCCAGGGGGATTATTTGTGTTTCTGCTGATTATTCATATTCCTGCTTCAAGAAGAAACTATTCATGGTGGGGGGATATTTTTTGCGGATATTTTGAGATGACAAATAAAGTGAAAATAACCCCTAAGCGTAAATTTTCTCTTTACATTATAACTCATGATGTACATGTATATATAAAACCCTTTTCTAAAGATAAAAAGAAACAACAAAAACTTTATACTATATAAAAATTTATTATATATACTCAGTTCATCAATAAATTTAATTAAATTTCATATAAACATCTTTTATTCTATTTTATAGTTCATACACATAATGCATATCATGTCATTTGTTAAGAAATCACTATTTAATTGTTGAGAGAAAGAAAGAGAAATTATGTTGTCTTATCACAAGGTTCCCACTTTTTTTTTGACACAAAAGTCAAGGGTTTTTCCAGGACTTTTCAAAGGTATTGAGGTCATTTTCAAGGATTAAGATAGTCCGAAAATTTTTTAAAATCCAATATTTTTCAGCCTTTTTTATCAACCAGTCAATAAATCTGCATATTACAAAATTCCAGGGTTTTTCAAGGATATTTGATGAAATTCATGGATTTTCCAGCTTTTTGAGCATTGAAATGAAATTCAAGGACTTTTCCAGGTTTCCTTGAATTCAAGGATGGCGTCGGAACCCTGTTATCAGGGCTGTGAAGCCATTCGTGAGATATTTGCCCCCAAAAATGAAAGATCATAAAAAAAAAATTCAAATTCAAAGTAACTCCAGGAGTCTGTCTTATGTACGCACATGATTTAACAAATAAACCTTGTCAAAAAATTTCTTTTTTTTTTTTAAACCTTTCAATGATTTCCACTTGATTTTCAGTAAGGCTATGTCAAATTTTAAAGTAGTAATCCACCTAAGAATCATGCAAAATTGAAGAAAAGTGATTTATCGATAAAAAGGCTACAGTGGTTTATGTTTAAATAAAGATAGTTCAAAGTATATGAAATAAGAAATAAATAACAATTTGCTCATAACTGCCTGGTCCTGGGAGAAATCTTGCCATGTTGTTACAATGGTTTCTATTGATATAATTGACAATTTTAAGAGTTATCTCCCTTTTTTACATTTTCCCCCAATGCATTCTATATATATTTTTTTTGTCTCAGGACCAGGGCTAGTTTGGAAAAAGAGCACAAAAGATCAAAGCAGGGTGCTAGTAGGAGTAACACATCAAAAATAAGTTGGTGTAGGCTTTCCATCCATGAATCGCTCTTTGCATGATTCTTATAAAAAGTGGTACTTAAATAAGTAAATTCTCATCCTCATTTGCTCTAATGTTTTAGATGATAAATTTAATTTTATTTTTGAATTTTTACAAGAGCAATTAAATTTTATTGAACTTTTCATAAAAAAAATAAAAAATCTAGGAGTAAAAGTTGCTACATGTATAAGTACATCTGTAATGTGCCAATATGAAAAAGTAGTAGAACTTAAGAATCACAGAAAAACAGAACTACAAATGGACCCCCCTCTTGTTTAAAGCAGATGCATAATAAAAGAGTCCCATCTGCTCCAATATTGTCATCAAAGGTGGATGATATAAAGCTTCTACAACGCAATCGAGTTGATTATGGAATTTCTAACATCAAAAGAAATAAATTTGATTATTTTAATGGCGAGGCTTGACAAGCGATTAAAATATCAAATTTTTTTCTTGAGATGTTAGAACTTCCATAATCATCGAGAATTAAGTTGTAGAAGGTTTTTCTCTAATGTTTACAGGTAAGAAATTGCAAAAGGTCGCTCATCAATTGCACGTGCAACTATACTGAGAATAAATTTCTCTCTAGAGGTGAGAAATATTTTTTCACAACTGGTTGAGAGAATGATAAATCGGATGAAAATTAGAGAAAATCTATTAATTAACTTGATGTATACTGAAGTGATCAAGTTCGGGTCTCTCAAATATAGATTTTATAAAGTTTCATATAGTAAACAAATGTGATTTATTTTAATGTTAAAATACCATCTTTTCACAGTTATATTGTATATCACAGTTTTAATACAATAACTAAAGAATTTGTTGCTTGTTTTGGTAATATATTGTTCTACATTAAATTAAAAAAAACAGACATAATAACTCTCATATCAAATTTGTTTCATTCTTAAGATTAAATAAATGAAAAAGTGAAAATACACAACACCAATTATGAATATGAATATTTTGAATATATTTTATGCAAAATAATATCCAGTTTATAAAAAAATAAACTTAATTCTCTAAAACTCTTGAAGCATTGTGTATAGGTTGTATGAATAAGCTGGTTATATGAAAATTCTACATAATATGCAAAACAAATATGTATAAATGGTTTCAATAGACAATACCAAATGTTTAAGAGTTGAATTAAAGAAGTTTTTTTTTTTATTGAATTGTTAAATGAAAGAAAATCTGCAAAAAAATAATTTTAATATGTACTTTGAAAAAGTAGAATATTGACAAAGTCAAGAAGGGCTGAGTCAGCTAAAAAAATATGTCTTATCATAAAAATTTGACAGATTTGCATGAAATTCTTAAAATGGTACTTAATCAATGTGTAAAAAATCTGATTTTTGAAATCTGTAGCCCTTATAATTTTAGAGTATAAGTGCTCACCAAATATTGTTGATAGGAGAACAGACGGACAGACGAGGAAGTGAAATTTATAGGGCTTACCCATCATCAACGCAGTGTCCAAAATACGCTGATATATTGATTTATAAAACTTTTGTTCCTTCGGTTATGAAACTACAGGCTCCCAGGAGCCTGAATCGCTCACCTGATCTCTTATGCCAAAGTTTGAATAAATTTCACAAACTTTCAAGTATACAAAGTTGCAAAACAATCCTTTCAGTGGTTTCAGAGAAGATTTTTGGAAATCAGTTTAAATTAATAGAAAAAAACAGTTAAAGGGCAATAACTCCATTAAGGACCTTTTGATGCTGAACAAGAAAAGTTGCTTCGGATTTTCTCTATCTCTTATACTTTTCGAGTTACAAAAATGTATAAACCAAAAACAATGGTCTGACCCCCCTGTTCTATTTTTAGCAATGGCGGCCATGTTGGTTGGTCGACATGTATATAATTCACAAACTTGGTAGACTCATCCTAATGATCAAGTGTACCAAGTTTCAAAGCAATCCCTTTAGTGATTTCAGAGAAGAAGATTTTTGAAAATCAGTTAAAATTAATGGAAAAAACAGTTAAAGGGGAGTAACTCTTAAATGGCTGATCTGACAATTTTGACCCTGAAATCATTCTTGTAGATCTGAATGAGCTTAACAATTCTGCAATGTTAACTTTTCCTCTAGCTCTAACGGTTTTCAAGATATTGTCCAAAAACTGCAAAAATGGTCAATTTTGACGATTAAAGGGCAATAACTCCTATAAGGAGTTGTTTCACAATTTTGACTCAATGGAGAGATTTGTAGAGCTTTGGATGCTGAACAAAGGGTTGCTTCGGATTTTCTCTATCTCTTATACTTTTCGAGTTATAAGCCAAAAACAATGGTCTGACCCCCCTGTTCTATTTTTAGCAACGGCGGCCATGTTGGTTTGTCAACATTTATATAATAAACAAACTTGGTAGAGGACATCCTAAAGATCAAGTATACCAAGTTTCAATGCAATCCCTTCAGTGGTTTCAGAGAAGAAGATCTTTGAAGAAAAGTTAACGGACGGACGGACGACGAACGCTTAACGATGACAATAGCTCACATGACCCTTTGGGTCAGGTGAGCTAAAATAAACCTCGGTTCCAGAAATTTAACTTTTTTTTTTTAAGTCTGACTGAAAATTGATAATTCAATTTTAGAGTATTAAAAAAAGTATTTACCGGTATAAGAAAATACTAAATTATCTGAAAAAAAACTACTAATAAATACAGACCTTGATAAATTCTTAAATAATAGTCTTTATCATAACATGTATTATATTTCAAACGTTGGTTAAATTTATAACAAATAGCAGCATAATACTGTTGGTTTAAGGCATAAACTTAATGTGACTTTTCAAAAATAATACTCAATTCTTACACAAATGATTTTTGAAACAATTAATAATGTGCAAAAGTATAAAAATAGTGTGTGATGCAATTCAAAGATGACTGGTTTAAAAAAAACATGATTCACATGAAAAAAATTATATAAATCTATATAATATGTCATAACAATAAAAAACATGAACAAAGATGTGTATTCAATATATTAAATTATCTTTAAAATATTCAATAGATATATATTCACCGAGCATAAGCAGTGAAAAAAAAATATGTATAGCCTTATATGTTTTTTTTATACTGCATTAAAAAGGTTCCTCACAATTGAAATTGTTTTGTGTATTTTGGTTTTTCATGGGCAAAACTTATACTCTTCCCCACCCCCCCCTCCCCACCCCCATCCCAACCCTAAGTAAATTAGTCAAAAAGCTTGAGCATACCTCACTGTAATATCTACTTGAAAATGTCACACAATTCAACAATAAAAGAGTGTGAAACCTATGCAAATATTAACTTTATTCAAAGGGGCTTAATCCAAACACACAAATATATCCTAATAGCCATTGAATATCTGTTTATTTCTCTTAACAAGGTATTTATTAAACTCAGAATTATTATGAAACTCGGAAAAATAACTTTTCCACTTGCAATTGAAACTGACTTAACTAAGGGATGCCAACAAAATTCCGAATTTAATTAATACCTTGTTTCTATAACATTTTGTGTAAAAGATTTTTTTTCTTACTAAAATGCATTAATAATTGCAAAAAAACAAACATTTATCTATAAGATCATAAACTTTGTGAAATTTATAACAACTGCATAGACTAATGTAACATGTATGTGTGATTTACCTTAACTTAACAGGCCTATCCTATAAAGTATCCTTAAGTTTGTCCTTTTTGTTTTTAAAATATTGTTATATTTGAAATAAACTCCCCATTTACTCGATGTAAAGATATTTTTTAGCCATGTAGTACCGTATAGCGGGTAATTTTCGCGGCGTGCAAATTTTATATGCGGACATTTATTTTCTTGATTTAATAATATTCTAAATACAAATTTATGTTGATTCTATTTTACGCGGGTTCTAAATTACGCAATAGAATAAGGGTCGCGAATATAGCGAAAATTAGAACCTCGCGAAAATTTCCCGCTATACGGTAATAAACACACATATCTTTTGTGTACCCTTATTCAGAGTGAAACAAATCTTCTTATAAACTTCAATGAGAGAATTGTAATCAAAATATTACTTAATTCAAAATATATGATATCTAACCTAATCTAACCAAAAAGTTTTACAAAACAAGGATGGCAATATGGCTTGTCATTCTGTTCCTTGAATGTGCCCTTGTTAAGTTGCTTTAGACAAAACGCACAGACGAAATGTTCAGGATGAAACTTTTTAAACATGGCCGTAATACATCTTCCTGTTATGGGCTTCTGACAGCTAGCGCACAACGACCCTCGTTTAGCATGATAATGAGTTTCGCAGTAGGGTAGGCCTTCATGTTCAAAGAAACTTCTTCCACCAAAGGGAGAGCCGCAATCCTGAAAATTAAACATAGAATGTTGTAAAAACATTGTAACACTGTTAAAAATCCTACTTAAAAAATAAAGAGAATTGAATTCTTTTGTGTTTTATTTGTGATATTAAGAACAAAATCTGTCAAAGTCAAAAATGGCTGTGATAAGCAGTTGCTGAGAGAGCTGTTACATAAGATGGTCTCCTCCAGGCCTACCTGTTGCCCATCATTCACCAAACCATTACCTAGAAATCAAGCTCCCAAATAATTGATTTTTTTTTCACTGATATTAATCTTATTTTGTCTTCAATTGGCCATTGAATCAGACAAAACAAGTTATTGAAAGAGACAAAACCAGCAGCCATTATTAAAGCTTCACAAACAAATTCAATCACAACAATATGATTGTTGTTACTAAGAGTTGCGATATAAATAGCTGCAAAATTCCCTTCTTTCATAAAAACTTGGTTGGTTTAAAGTAATAATTCTTTATGTACTTACCCGACACACAAAGCATTCAGGATGCCAGTGTCGACTGAGTGCTGAGATAAAATTATCTAAAATAGGTCGTCCACATCCACCGCACCGAGGGGCATACATTTCTAAATAGTCATCTCTGTAAAAAAAAAAATTAGTCATATTAAAAACTGTTAATGAAAAATCCTGCTCATAAAAATTTGAATAATATACAATAGACCATTTTCATATTTCAGGGACTGCTGAATAATTTAGTATTTTTTGGACTGAACCTGACCCGACATGGACTGGTTTACCATTTTTTGTATAATTGAGCAAAGGAAAAATAGTAAAGTTTTAACACATTATTTTAGGAAATCTAGATTAAAATTATTGAAATTATTGGTTTTAGCAAATAATATGTCTAAAGAGGATTCGTTACTGTCTGTCTGAATGCAAATATGTCATAGAGTAAAAAGTTTAGGTAGAATGACCAAGTGCCCTTTTACACTTATTTTAAGCTATAAATAGTTCCAAATCAACATCTTATTGATGTTTCCTTACTTTTTAGTTCAAATCCATCAAGATTACAATGAAACATTTGTAAGAAAACATTACAAAATCAAGTTTATTCTGACCTTATTGATGCAATATTTTTTGTTTGTCCTACTCAGGAAAAGATAACGCTCTAAAAAGTGTTGAGAAGAACTAAAATAATCAGTCATCCCAGAAATATGAAAATAGTCTATACTGTGCTTGTTTTGGGGGTTTAATTAGGTCAAGGTCACACAAAATGTGTAAAAGCTTTCAATACATGTATCCGTGTACTGAACACAGATTCTTTGGTAAAAAACTTTTCTTGCTCAATTTTAAAATTGCAATTGAAAAAGAAATAGTATTTCATGGAAATGCTGTAGACAAAATCATGGGATTTTTTTTTCTTAAAGCTAAGCCATTACTTTTTGATTATTCCGTCTATTGTCTATGTATTACTATATTCTATTAGATGCCAATAATATTGGACTTCTTTTATTTAATTTGAACATAAAATCTGAGCAATAAAAATACAGAAAATTCTTAATTTTGTTAAACTATAACAACATAATTTACATTTTTCTATCTGAAACTAATTTTAGTAGAGTCATCAGAGATTTCTAATTGTTTTTTTTATCCTGTGTCAGGCACACTTGTTTGTCTTCATATTAAATTTTTGAGGATAAAAAAGAACTTCCAAAAACTTTTCTTCACATATAATTTTAAGACATCGATTCTTGTCTTTTAATTTTATCATGAAATGAATGGTCTAAGATGTTTGACTAAGATTGTCCTTTATAATTTTAATCCTTTATATTTTTTTATCAAACCTGCAGTAAGCTTTTCCTTCCATTTCATGGAATCCATCTTCACCGAATGGTCTCCCACACTGTGCACAGAAGAAGTGTTCAGGATGCCATGTACTTCCGAGTGCTGTCACACATTTCTGTAGCAAAAAAAAACATTTATTGTTTGTGACCATGTGATTTATAAAGTAAAAGAAGTCTTGAGGTTCTTTACACTTCGGAAAAAATTACTGATATTTTACATTTTTTTTCCGTCTATGTGGAGCCTAAACTACACATTCAATTGCTTAATAAGGCGTAGCAGCATCTAGAAAAATTAATTTTGCATAAACTTTTAATATCTTGAACGTGAACACTTGATCGGTTTTGCTGGGGCATTTTCTTTGCGTTTTTCAGTTCACCCAAATATAGCCAAATATCAACAATGCCCTGTCATTTGGCCTCCACGTGCAAGGTATTTCATTATTGGTGTTATTAAAGCTACTCACAATCGGTCTTCATAAGTTTGTTTAGGGGTAATTCATGCTTTATTATTGGTACAATTTGAATGGAAAGAAAATGAATAGAGAAAACAACAAAAGTAATCTTTTTAACTAAAAGGGAAATTGATCGGCGATTTTTACATCTAGACGCTGTTACACTTTATTTTGTGTTTTTATGTGTTGTTTAAGATGTACATAGACTAAAAAAATATTTTTAAAAATAGGTCAAATATCTACCATTTTATTCGAAGTGTAACCATGAACCTTAAACCAAACACTGAATTCTGTAAAAGAGTATGTTTCTGTGTAGTTTAAAGTTCACAATTTCTCTGTTGATATTTCTGCCCGATGTATAATTTTTGTGAAATATCTTATCTTTTAACAGCATTAGCATGAAACTTTAACTTCAGCTAGTTTAATTTTTGTGAAATGTTGACAATGTGAAATTCACAAAAAAAAGAACTGGCCTATACGTAAAGTTCCCCTTTGCAGTGAGTGTATATCGTTTTCTTTGACCATTAAAATCCAATGTCATAGTTAGCTGGTCGTATAGTTGTTTACCCATAGGACTTCTAACACCAAGCACGAGGTGCATAGTTTAGTTCTTTGTGTCCAAAAATGTCAAAAATGACCAAATTGATAGCAGAAAAACAATTCAGTCATTTTCATTGTGTCCCCAACAGTTAAGGACACTGTAACTGTTGCACTAATCTAAATCTTTTGTGTTAAAAAACTTACATCAACGATAGGTCCGTTGCAATAAGAACATTTTGGTGCAAATATCCTGTGGTAATCCTCCTCACAAAATGCCGCTCCGTCCCTCTCGTAGAAATTCTTCGTTCCTAACGGTACTTTACACTGTTCACAAACAAAATGTTCAATATGCCAAACCTTCCCTAAAGCAGTTATAACCTGAAATTATAAAATCAAGAGTTTTCAATTTTAATTTACATGTTTTTCATAGTTTAAAATAAATAATAGCGAGCATAGCTCGCAAGCGGGCACTTTGTGCCCACTCGAGCGGAGAGCTCTACGGTATTTGTTTCCGCGAGAAATTTGCTAATGCTGATTTAGATTTTTTATGGTCCGGAAAGGGTTATTATTTTTACAGGGCCGGAGTGAATGTTAAAATAATTTATAAGAAAAGAAATAATGCTTAAAAAAATAATAAATTGCACTTTTTACAAGAAAATAATATTCTTAAAATAATAAATACACATAAGCTGCTCGTTTCGTCTTGGTTATATGCACGTACGAAACTAACGTGTCTCGAAGCTTAATCGCCCCATACCATCTCGCCCCAAATACATTATATAATCAAAACGTAGTCCCTTTTACTTATGCTCGCATTTAGGCAATGCCTACTCCATATTATGATCATATACCTGCATCAATCATTCTTAAGTAAGCAACAAAATATTATTACAGTACACAGTAGTCGAATGTTAAAAAATCTGTCAAAGTCAAAAATGGCCTGATTTCGTTGAACAGGAAGTAGTTGAGCGACAGACCTGAAATCGAATCCAACGTTATGGGACCCCAACCTGATGGTGTATACCAAATATCGAGTGGCTGTGATAAGTAGTTGCTGAGAAAACTGTTACGAAATTTTTTTCCCCGCCCGCCCGACATTCACCATTTTATAACCCGAATTTTTCACTTCTTGAAATCCGGCCAAAAATGTTGAGAATAATCATGACTTTTACTTCTTTTATAAAGCAAACTCAACACTATAGCTGTGTGCAAACTGATCATGAGGATCCAATGCAACTCAATTCCAATTATCTCCCTTGAATAATATCAAAATGTGATATAAACTATTTCTTTCTGATGTAAGAATGAAGGGATATAAATTATACTAGCTCACATAAATATTGAAGTAAATAAAAGTAAAGGAACAGCCCTTTTATTGCTGTTCTTCATCTTGAAGTCACAGGGAGGCCTTCAACATGCAGCTTTTAAACTCTCCCATCTCACTGCAAATTAAGGGTGGCCCCTAGCACCGATATTAGTGGAATTCTTTGATAAGGCTTTGACTGTGTATTGAAGTTCACAAGTGAAGGGTAATCAACAAAGTACTTATAAGTCTGGCAAAGAAATCTAACAAACTATAAAAAGATTTATCAAAATCGACTATGCAGTTGTTGAGAAATATCCAGAAATATGGACTGACAGACTGAATGATTTTTTGCTCTCTTAAAACCTTTTTCTAAAAGAGGTTTGACAAGAATATGTCTAGAAGACATAACACCCCTTCTCAAAGCATTTGGAAAAGACAGACAAACAGACAAAAGAAAGGACCCGATCACTATATGCGTTGCAAAAAAATTATTTACTTACCTGACCTATAACTGGTTGGTTACAAGCACCACAAAGTCCCTTAGTTTTAGTTGTGACTCCTTGTTTCGACAGATCTGATTGGATGTCTCCCAGCATAGATTCTAATTCTCCAGAATTAGGAGCACCACCAGCATGGGACACAGTACCCTGACTAGACATCTGCCCGGCATTTTTACTCTTCATCGGTTTAGCGTACGATGGTTCGTTGGGAGATTGTGATCGTTGAGGTTGCTGTCCACCAGACACCTGAAAAGGAAGTACAATAGTACAGAACATTGAGTAAGGCCATAATAAAATAATTCCTAGATTCTGATACAAATTTGTTGAAAATATGGGGCAGGTGGTCAAATTGTATATCTTTTATCCATTTTGATGAAATGTTTATGCCATTTTAAAGGATATTGACCCAAAAGTCCAAATAAAACCACCAGCAAAGTATGAAAATCTAGGACATTTCTTATATTGGCCTTACTGGCAAACATCATAAATTATTATTCTAAGATACTGTGTTAACAAAATATTCAAGGTATGTACATGAAATTTTAATGTGCACATCAGGACATGCTACATAGCAACTGTACAAAATTTTTGTCAGTGAATTTTAGTGTTTACAAAGTCCAATTCTTAAAATCTAATTTTCTTCAAAAATTATTTCTAAGTTTATTCCCAAAACATATTTCACTGATTTGCACAAAAGTTTATTATGCACACCATGACATGCTTCATATCATTGTTATGAGATCTTCTGATATTTTTTTTTGGCTAAAATTTAATAATGCTAATGGCTCTCACATAAATAACATACCTTAAATTCAGACAGTGTAGCCATAAGATCGTCTAATTCTCGAGTGGCGGTGGAAGCCTGTTTAGCCACCGGTTGGTGCGAGGCTACGGGTGGTGGCTGGTAGCCAGAGTTGCTATGGGAGAGAGTGTAGTCATAGGCAGCGTCTTCACTGTAAAACACAACTTTATCATTATATCAGCTCATTTAAAGGTGTTTAAAAAAATGTAGTGCAACAAATTGAACCAGGATTTATTATTCAATTATAATTTTTAAAATAATAACTTGCTGATAAAAATACATGTTCAGGATATGTGTTTAAGATTTAAGTTTTAACCCCATTATTTGCTAAAAAATCAAATCATTAATCTATTATATGCAAAGATTGTTTTTTATAATGTACACCAGGGACGGATCCAGAAGTTATTGAAAGGGGGCAGTGGTGGATTCAGAGGGGGGCAAAGGCCCCCCCCCCCCTTGAATTGAGAAATTTTATTTTTTCTGTATAAAATTGACCAAGCAACTTCAAATTTTCATCAAAATCAGACATTTTTAGCAATTACGCCCCCCTTTCAAGGACCTCTGGATCCACCCCTGGGGAGTGTTCTGCCTATTGTCTAATAATGAAGAGGAAAAGGGGATTTCCAAGTAAATTTTGCCTAAAATCCACAGGAAAGGGGGGGGGCAACCTCCCGAACCTCCAGGCCCCCCTTTGAAGGTGCAAATGTGTCCACAATGAAACCTGCCTAAACCAAACCCTAAATCAACCGAAAACCTGTCCAAACCAAAGTGGTCTTCAAGTCCTTTCTACACATTTTTATCCCAAAGTGAAAACATTACTCAATATTCTTTTTTTTTATTTATATTGATATGCTTACCCATATGCAGTAAAAGTTCGAGATGTTCAGTCATACTCAAAAATTTTTTTAAACTTTGAATTTGGATTCAACTGTAATATTTAAGATTTGATCAAAACAAGATTCCCCCCTTTTCACAAATTTCTGACTGCAGACAAGCTTTGTCCTTATACAAACAATACCTACATGTAGTTTATTTTCAATCCAGGGTCGATTGAAAAACAGAGAGCAGTGACTACTAGTCACATTGAAGGCTGCTGGCTGTTTTCCATTGTGGAATTTTAAAAAAAATGAGTTTACATTGTAGGTTGAGTCGCATACACTTATTCCACATCTCAGTTTCTTCTACCGTAACTTTACATCCCTTTTGAAATACTTTCAAGAACAGCCTTTGTCGAACAAACCAACCCCCTACCCCCTTTTTCTATTTCTTTTTTAATTCTTGACAACAGCCAATACTTGTCCTAAAAACAACCAATAAGGTATCTACTTTCTCCCCATCCCCTTTAAAACACTATCAGGAACAGCCTTTGTCCAACCCCTTTTTTTCTTTTTAAAACCTTCTTGACTGTAGGCAATTTGTTTGCCTAAATATATTCAACCAATATCTACTTTCTCCCCATCCCTCTGGAACTTCTATCAGGAACAGCCTTTGTGGAACGAACCAATACCTTTTTTCTTTTTAAACCGTCTTGACTGTAGGCAACTTCTTTCCTTAACATGTACAACCAACACCTACTTTCTCCGTATCCCTCTGGAAACTCTATCAGAAACAGCTTTTGTTGAACAAACCAATCCCTTTTTTCTTTTTCAAAACCGTCTTGACAAAAGGCAGTATTTGTCCTAAAAACTTAAATACCTACTTTCTCCCCATCCCCCTTGAAACACTATCAGGAACAGCCTTTGTCCAACCCTTTTCTTTACTTTCTTTAAAACCTTAATGACAGAAGGCATTTTGTTTCCTTAATACATTACAAACAATACCTACTTTCTCCCCATCCCCCTTGAATCACTGTCCGGTACAGCGTTTTCAAGTTGGTCCAATAAATTATCCACGGTGTTCCTCTTCTCAGATCTCCCCGGTTTGGGGGCCACTTGTGGGGGTGGGGCCTTTCCAGGTACCCCATTTGGCTGTTGTAATGGCTGATTGGCTGAAATTATTTTGATCATAGAGTTAAAATGATTTTTTGAATTATTATGGTGTTTTTTTTATTATTATTATCTAGAAAAGAAGGCAAAAAATTAGATCAAAGAATATAGACTTGCAAATAAATCTACAGTAGATCTGTTTATAAGTATCTAGAGCTATGACCAAACCTTGGATTAGATTTATCCTTGTCCTTTTTTGTAATTAACAAAGTCGTTTTATCTATTTAGACCATGGGCCAATTGCAGAACCACGAGCAGTGCCTACGGGCCTCGTTGATGGCTGCTGGCGGTTGTCCATTGAGATTTTTCTGAATTGCCACTTGATTGTGGGACGTGTCACGTACACTTTTTCCACATCTCATTATTTTCTATTATTGGTTGATCAAGAACAGGAAAAATATTCTTCTTTAAAAAAGAACAGTCTTCATAACTGTTCATTAAAAGACAGTTGTGACCTCATGCAATTATAAATGCAGTTCTTTATTTTACTGATAAGTAATGATTCCTTTTAAAATTGGACTGCAAATCTATTTTTTTATATATTGGATTGCTTTTGTAAAACACTGGACAGTCAGTAATAGTATTTTTCGACTTAATATTTGTCAGTGTTAATATCTGAGGAGAAAAATGCAGCAAGTATAAAATTCAACACATCTTTGTATAAAGTTTTCCATGTCTAGATTCGAACTCTATAGTCCACATCATTAACCATACAGCTACTAATTGCTCAATCCAAAATGTTGCTGCACCACAGACTTGTCCAATGTGTTACCAAATGAACTGTTCACAACTTATATTCTTTACTGAATTTTTAACAAGCTTTGATTCATTTCACAGCTTCAAATTTTCATAGTTTCAAGGATGTGTGAAAGTGAAACTTGATATTTTGGTATCTAATGTGGCCATTTTGAAATTTTTAGTGGTCAAACATATATATATAAATGCACAATTCTGCCTAAATTTCACTGGCCAGTTGGCCAACAAGTCCAAAATTTTGGCAGCCAATTGGAAAATCTAGTAAGCCTGTGGCCACCATTTACAGGACAAAATTGAGTGCTGTTTTAACCCTGAATTTAATGTAACTCACCACTGTTCCTCTTATCTACCTCTGCCATAAACTGAGCTGAGTTAAGATCCTGGAGAAGCTGGTCCAGCTCGGACAAGTTGTTACTCAGGGCCGACATCTGTCTTGGCTGCGTCCCTGATGGAGATCGGTCAGGATATGAATGCCCAGAACTTCTAGATGTACTCGAACTTGGAGTTCTGTCCCTTGTTACTGTAATTTGTTGGCCTTCATAGAATGGCTAAAAAAGAAAAAAAATAGTCAGAAAAGAATGATT
Organism: Arcuatula senhousia; assembly: GCA_963971305.1. Classification (NCBI taxonomy): domain Eukaryota; kingdom Metazoa; phylum Mollusca; class Bivalvia; order Mytilida; family Mytilidae; genus Arcuatula; species Arcuatula senhousia. The sequence continues at coordinate 38,702,933 of OZ020308.1, forward strand.
TCCAAAAATATTCTATGGATTTTCATGAAACTTTATATATGCCATTCCTCAAATGATACTCAATTATTGTGAAAATTTTAATTCTATATCTCCTTTTAGAGTTAAAGTGTTCACAAAAAAAATGTTGACAGACAGGCAGATAGACAAAAAGAAATCTATAGGGCTTCCACATCCTCTATGTAGAACCTTAGTTAAAGATTTAAAAGCAAAAGCAGTTTTTAACAAAAAGACAGGAATACTGTGAGCATGAGCTCACAAAAAGACAACTCTGGCTATACATAATTATCTCAAGCTGAAATATATCAGAAAGCAATAAAACTTCTTCATGTATATTTCTGTATAATGTACTTCCTTCATGTAAAGTTTCATTAAAATTCATCAAGTTGGCATTGTGTTTAAGGGATATATTGAAACACTTGGGGTGATTCTTATATACCCTGAAAACTTTGTTTGCATGGGGTACATGTATACATGTATATCCAACAAGCAAACAACTAGTGATAATGCCATCCTTTGCATATATGAGACAAAACTTTGCAAACAGAAGAAATGATGCACAAAGGTTTAAAAGAATAATATGGTCCCCTCTCTAAAGTGCTTTAGGGGAAAATCATATGATTTTTTGACAAAATAATATAAGTTTTTAACATATATGTATAACATGGTTTCCCCCCTTCATAATTTTTATAGCATGATTTTAGCCTTTAACGTGTATGATCAGGCTAGCCCCTGCTTTATCATTTGAAAAAAAACATATATTTTTGTAGGAAGAATGAGAACATGTACGTAGATATGCCTTATTTGGTCAAACAAGGCAAAACAATACACATACTGCACCTAAAAGTACACAGATATAAATATCATAAATATTATAGGTACGGTATCTAATCCAAAGATAAACATTCTCAAGAATTTTTAACTTTCAGACAAGATTAAAGAATTCTTACCCTAAGAATGTTAAAACAGTTACTCCTATTATTTTATAAAATGCATAAGCATAGAAACTATTTTGTCATCAACCACATATCCTTAAAGGCTAGCTGCAGATAACAACATAAGGAAATGTTCGATTTCCTTCCTTACATAAGAGTGTGATAAAATTTGTCAAATTTTTAATCCACTATTTCATAAATATGTTTGTAAATGACTGTACACAGCAGAAATGTACTTATTGAGCTTTGAATGCCCCTGCATCAAGATTTCATGAAAGTTTAGAGAGGGATTTAGAGGGGGTGGAGTTCAGGTGTACGCCCCTCAAATAGAGAAATATAATCTCTCACAAAATGTACCTTTCTTGGCAATTAAATCTTTCCTGCAATTTTCATTGCAAGTATGCCTTTACTTTTTCTTTTTTTAAGGGGGGGGTCTTAATCATCACCCTGGACCCCCCCATCCCCAATTGAATGAAAAGCTTAAAGTCACTTTACATTGATCTGTTGCAAATTTGACACAAATTTCATTTTTACCAACATAAGATTTATTGTAAATCAAGTTGATTTTTTTAAGCATGGACATACTTGAGCCCATATTTTTGCATTCTCATTAAAAAATTTCCTACTAACCTATTTGTGTGTACTTGGACATCATGCATGTATTCCATTAATTTATTTTGTCACATCAATATGACTAAAAGTTATACCTAGAACTTTAGTATAGCAGTCATGTTTATCATAATTTGTACAAATTATTGTTTACATCTTTTACCTGCCTCTGGCTGAGGCCTTTTTATAATATAAATTATGTTATTTTATGTACCATTTTCTAAGTTTAATTGCCTATATCTTGCAAAAGTTGACTTTTCATATATCAGCCTTCAGCCAAACATTTGTAGTCATTTGTAATACTTGTTGAATCACTTTGTTTCACGATTAAAAAAAATTTTCTAGCTATTATATTATATCATTTAACCTGTTTCAGATGAAAACAAACATTACACGGGCAGGATTTTCATTATAAATTATAAATTTTATGAGCATAGATGTGACTGGTAAAATCTCCCCTCAAGTCATAATAAGCAGTCATATTTTTTTACAAGTTCAGTTATAATTATGCTTTATTTATACCAAATTTAGAACACTGACTTAGACCGTGTTTACACTAGAGCTATTAAGAATCGATTCAAATTAAATCGATCTATATACAAACCGTTTTGTGTTTAGATTACACAAGCCGAAATCGATTGCAATCGTTTTATTTTAAATCGCTACGTTTACACTATCATATAAATCGATAGGTTTAACTGTCATATGTAAACAAATAATTATTTTTAGAACGTATTTATGCACATTTTTTCCGCGGTTATCACATATACTCGTGTACTGCTTTAACCATGTACGTGTGGTCTTTATATACTCGTGTACTGCTTTAACCATGTACGTGTGGTCTTTATGTACGTAAAAGAACATTTATTCTTTTTGTTGATTTCTCGGATGTTAGAGCGGTCACGGATAATGAAAATGACCAATGAGAAGAACCGACAAGAAAGACTTAAAAGACTTAAGAGAAGACAACAACTCCGCTTGCTATATAATAGAGGAAGTTTTTCCAAAAAAAAAAACCCGACAACTTATTATGTTTCTTGTCTTGAACTTGACTCCAAGATCAGTGAATCAGAAAAATACACGTGGATATTTAGCGCCATACATGCGTACTTATCATTTACATAATTTAAATCTATTGCAATCGATTTCAATGTGTTTACACCAAAATATAGATCGGTTTATTTTGAATCGATGTATTATTAACCACCTCCTAAACTGGACTATTTTTAAATCGATTGCAATCGATTTAAAGTGTTTACATTAGAGAGAGATCGATGCTTTTTGAATCGATCTCCAAAAAGATCGATCTTTTTCCTCTGGTGTAAACATGGCCTAAGTAAGGAAAGTCTTCCGTTGGCAAAAATTCTAAAATATTGAAAGATTTGTCTGAAATTTAAATATGCACATCATAACATGCTTCAAATTTAAGGACTGCTGCCAATAGTTTTAGAGTTGAGTGTTCACAAAATATTGTTGGTTTACAGACAGATGGACAGACAAATTGAACACTATAGGGTATCTCCAAAATTCTTAGTTTCCTGGCCTAAAAATAGAACATAAGTGAGTGAGCTCATATTTACATCACATATATCACCACTATTGACCATACATTAAAAAGTTAAGTCCAAATACTACTTAAGAGCTTGATGATACTATAAAATGGCATTGTTGGAGGGGTGTGCATACAAATAGCCAGAAATCTTAAGGAGGGGTTCAAAAGGGTTTACTGTAAACCAACAAACTTTCGCAGCTACAATCTTTCACGGTCTCATTACATTGGACGTTTTCACGATGACAAACATTCACGGTTTTCAAGATTGGTTTAATGAATACAACTTCTTAGTGACTTATTCGCGACTACAAACTTTAGCGGATGTAAAGTGCTCCCGAATCCCGCGAACGTTTATCGCATGCGAAAGTTAATTGGTTTACAGTATTTGGTCAAAATGTCCAGCATTTCAATTGTGTGTAAAAAATTTTTGGTTTTTAACAACAGTCTGTCTTCTCCAAAGGAGGGGGTGTTCAGTCAAACCCCTCAACCACCCCTGACCCCCCCCCTGGCTTTTAAGTAAATCTGTACAGGACCATTTAAGTTATCTTTCTATGGTCAACTTTTCACCCCTTTCATGTTCATATCCCTGATATAGCTGAATTTGTGCTGCTTGGGAGTATAGCAAAAACTAACTAGATAAATCTTTGAGAAAAAATATACCTATGTCACCTATGTATGTAAAAAGTGTACTTACTACTTGAACAAAAACAATAAATGTCACAAATCCCTGGCATATATTACACAAAAACGTATTAAAACATGTAAAATAAAGACTTTCCTTGTTAAACATATGACATTCTGACACCTCAAATCTGACCGATATTATTATTCATTTCCTAAATGAATCATTTTACTAAACCCATATGGACTTTAAACATGTAAATCTATAAAATTGACTAATATTTTGTAGAAAAATTATTCTGTTAATTTTTTTTTTTCATGTCTGTTTACATCTTGTGGTGAATTTAACTTCAACTACTGATACAATTGACTGGTACATGTATGTAATAGCCATGTCAGATCCCCAAATGTAGTTTATGATGGGGCACCGGAACCCAACCCTTCATCCTTAAGTAAGCAAATCTAGTAAAAAAGGACAAGATATGATAAGAGCAGAGGCGTAGCATCGCATTTAATATTGGTACGGCGGAAAACTAATCAGGATCGCGCAGCGATCCTGTCAACCTCGCAGAGGTGGCTTTACGGCAGGGGGTACGGGGGCCGCTCAAGGCCCCCGGAAGCTCTGGTGGTAAATGGTGCAAAATCCTGCATTCTGGCGATTTCTTGGCACTTAATCTTAGGTCTAAAAAGAGCAATATTTTATTTGTAAAATTGGAAAATACTTGTATATTCATTTATCCATGATATATCTGGAGATATATGCCAACTAGATTTTGTACAAAACTGAATTTTTTGGCATATTCAACCGGTTTAATTATTGCAATAAGCGGGTAAACAGGGTTCCTAAAGAATCTAAATTTTCTATGCACGTTACATACATTTAATGCAGAAAAACACAAAAGTACGAGGAATAACAAATTGGTACATTAACAGGTCTATGTCACAACTGAAAAAACCACAAGTCTAGAACTTGCCAAAAATATTTGCTCTATTTTCCTTAAAAACAAACTCTCTCGCTACATCAGTCAAGTTCAAACCATCTGTCTTCTCTATGTGCACACTCATGAACATTAAGCTGTTGAGTCGTGCTTGTGTCATAGTAGACCTTAAATATGATTTGAGTCTTCTCAATGAGCTGAATGTTCTCTCACTTGTTGCATTTGTAGCTAGAACCAGTTTTAACAGCTTGACAACTTCTGACAGCCAAACCTGTTCTCCCTTAGACATTTGTTGAAAGAACTTGACAATATCAGAGAAGGCGACATCTTGTTTATTACCATCATACTCAAAATTTGCTGCTACCATTTACAACTGGCATCGTAGAGTATCTTTTTGGAAGTCGTCATAAAAGGTGGTAACCTTCTGTAGCTCCTCTTCAAAGGAATTTCCCCTAGCACACTGCAGTAATAATTGTTCTGTAGTTACATATAAATCAAAGTCTGGGGTGTCAAACCTGTCCTTGATAGCATTAACCAACTGATCAATACCCTCGTAGTAGATCTGCCGGAAGTATCCCTTAGGAGTCTCGTGGTATTCTGGAGTAGCAGTTCCAGTTTCAAATCTGGCAGGAACCTTCTTACGACGTGGCAAAACTGGATCTGCAACATTCCTCGATTTAGCTGTTTGGATAACCTTCTCCCAGAAAAGTTCAAAGGTGTCATCTGATCTCATACGAGCTATCATATTTTTACAAAACTTCGTATAAGTGACCATAATTTGGAAATTGAGAGAGGTCGCTATTTCAAAATAAATAGAGATGAAAGATTATGCAAATTTTGCAAAATAGTAGAGGATGAAGAACACTTTATTTTAAAATGCTCGAAAAATGAGAATATCAGACAAGCTCTCTTTGGAGATATTAAAAAAGACTGTAACAATTTCCCTGACCTTCCAGATGATCAAAAGATTAATTATCTTTTGAATCCTAAAACCTTTAGACATGTTAAAATTATTGGCTTCTTTTTAAAACGGTCATATGAACTGAGGACAGAAGACTTTTGATAACATGCCTACTTCATATAAACATAATGTCTACTTGCACTCAATGGCATGTTTATTTTTATACAATTATAATGTTAAATTTGTTAGTACAATATTTTGTATTCTGTATTTTGATCATGCTATATTTGTGCTTGTATATATGTTACTGCAGCCCTAGTTTTTAGGGTTAATAGTTTGAAATAAAGTTTGATAACGCATCATTGCGTTTAAAAGATCACCTGATGATGAAAATGCACCAACTGAACCTGATTTGAAGGCATTAAACATGTTAAAGTACACAACATCTGGAAATAATTTCTAAATATTTGAGATGAGAGGAGAGTCAAAATACACCAATAAAATAGAAAAAGATGAACAATTTTTTTTTTATTTATGAAAATTATTGGTACGGCATGCCGTACCTGCAAAAATTATTGGTACGGCGCAAGCCGTACCTGCCGTACCGACTGCTACGCCCCTGAAGAGCCCAATTTTGCCCCCCAATTTTGAAATTATTAAAATGAGCTAAAAGTATGTGATGTATACTTTAGATTAGTTTAACTTTACTATATCAGCATTATTTTGTTTAAAGTGATCCATTATGATGTTAAAAAAGTTACCAAAAGTGGCTTTAAAATCATGATTTGATGAAAAACTGCAAAAAAAACTGCAATTTTGATGTGGTTTTCAGCAAATTTAACTATGAGCCACACAGAGTACCACTACAATAATTTATGTAGATAATCATTTTTAATATAGAAACAAACCACAACAAGATTGCTCCGCGTAGCCATGTGTCCCCCGCCGCCGCATACAAGAGGCTCCCAGGAGCCTGAATCGCTCACCTTGTATTCGATGATACTTATATGCTGGATATAACAAAGGACTGCTACTCTGTGGAATTATCAATTTTAATGTTCTAAGGGAAACAACTTCTATCAAGAAAGGTCTTACAACTTTGACCCCAATACATAATTTTTAGATCTTTATGTGCTTAACCATATGCAATTTAAATTTTTCAAATATCTTGTATTGTTTTCAAGATATAAGTCTTAAAAGAGCAAAATTTGAAAAAAAAAAGAAAAAGGGCAATAACTCCTACAACTATTGTCAGATCTTCTTCAAAACTTCAGGGCAGGTAGATCTTTATGTGCTGATCATTATTACTCAAATAGAATTTTAATATCTGTTACCATTTTTGAGTAGTTTGCAAAAAACTGCAATTTACCCTTATGTTCTATTTTTAGCCATGGCAGCCATGTTTTTTGTCAAATCGAAATTTCGAACGATAATTTTGTAGATCACATACTACTAAACAACCCTACTAAGTTTCATTTCATTTGACTTAGCAGTTTCAGAGAAGAAGATTTTTGAAATGTTGAACAAAAAACTGTGAAAATGGTCAATTTTTACAATCCAAGGAATATAACTCCTAAACGAACGATCCTACAACTTTGACTCTGTTACAACTTTTGTAGATCTTGATGTGCTTATTCATATGAAATCTAATTTTTTGAAATATCTTGTATAGTTTTCAAGATATAGGGCTAAATAAGTAATTTTTTTTGAAAAAATCCAGAAAAAGGGCAATAACTCCTACATCGGTTGTTGGATCTTCTTGAAAATTTCTGGGCAGGTAGATCTTGAGGTGCTGATCACTTTTACCCTCTGCCAGAATTTTGATATCTGTTACGGTTTTTGAGTTATTTGCAAAAAACTGCAATTTACCCCTATGTTCTATTTTTAGCCATGGCGGCCATGTTTTTTGTCGAATCAAAATTTCGAACGATAAAATTGTAGAGGATATACTACAGAACAACCCTACTAAGTTTCAATACATTTGGCCAAGCGGTTTCAGAGAAGAAGATTTTTGAAAAGTTGAACGACGGACGACGGACGACGGACGCCAAGTGATTGCAAAAGCTCACATTGCCTTCGGCAAGGTGAGCTAAAAAGTTGTGTGGTATGTCAATTCAAGAGATATATTTTCTGAGAAACGATTGAAATTGGTTGTCAAAATATGGGATGATCACCTACTAACAGTACCCTATCAGTGTGTAAAGTTCCAGCAACATCCCTTCAATATCCGAGGAGTTGCACCCACAAAAATGTTTGACATGACAAAGTCCCATTTTTTGGACCGAAAATCACAAATTCATAAATAACTTGAAAACTGTAAATATTGTTTCAAATTTTTTTTCGTATTATTATAGAGTACATTTTGCTCTATCAGCCTACAAAATTTCAGAACCCTGTGCACCTAGGTAACCGAGATATTGGATGTCCTATATTTGACCTTTCTTCCCTGTTTCCATGGAAACGTCGGCCATTTTGAAAAATTCAAATACGGGATGATCACCTACAGTACTAATAGTACCCTATCAGTGTGTAAAGTTTCAGCAACATCCATTCAGTAGTGTCCGAGGAGTTGCACCCACAAAATCGTTTGACAAAGTCCCATTTTTCAGACTGAAAAATCACAAATTCATAAATAACTCGAAAACCGTAAATATCGCGTCAAAATTTTTTTTGGTATTATTATAGAGTACCTTTTGCTCTATCAGCCTACAAAATTTCAGAACCCTGTGCACCTAGGTAACCGAGATATTGAATGTCCTATATTTTGACCTTTCTTCTGTTTCCATTGAAACAACGGCCATTTTGAAAATTTCAAATATAAGATGATCATCTACTAATTGTACCCTATCAGTGTGTAAAGTTTCAGCAACATCTGTTCAGTAGTGTCCAAGGAGTTGCACCCACAAATAAGGTGACAGACGGACGGAAGGACAGAGGGACGGACGGATGGACGGAGACCATTACTAAGTCCCTCCGACCCGTAGCGGCGGGGGACAAAAATATCTTTGTGGTACTCGGTGTGGCTCATAGTTAAATTTGTTGAAAACCACATCAAATTTGCAGGTTTTTTGCAGTTTTTCACAAAAATGTCTTTTTCACATAATTTGATGACATCACTGTGACGTAATAAACAAGATTTAGTTAAAATTAATGTTATTTTACTATACCTTGTTTATCTAAGAACTGATCTAGAATAATTGAACCTTAGTTCAATCATTTTTAAAAAATGGTAAATTAGGGGGCCAAATTTAGCACTTATCATATCTTGTCCTTTAGGACAAAACAAAAATAACAAAAATATTACAATGAAACACTTTTCCACTTAATATTTGAAAATATCTACAAATCTAGATATTTTGCTAACAAAAATATGTCAGAAAGACAAAATGCCCCATCTGAGAGACAAACAGACTAACAGACTCGAACACTATATGCCCCCTACTTCCGTAGATTGGGCATTAAAAGGTGGAGAAGCTTGACTGACCAGAGGTGCCTAGGCCTTGTTAGGGTCCAGTTACCAACAAGCCCACCAAATTCCGCATTAAACTGTAATACTGTATGTACTATGTACAAATGTATCTTACTAAAACTCTATGTGCAATGGTTGGCCCTCTTATTTTCTTCAAATCATTTTTTGGGGGAAGGGGGGGGGCTAAGAGGACACCACCATACATAGCCATACATTATGTGTAAAAAATGTTATACATGTGGATAATCACATGTTCTACATGTACATGTCATATAGTACACATGAACTAGTCCGACATTTTTTTCTTACTATAACATGTCAATTGAAAGAAATGTCAGATTGCTGAATAAATCCCAGAAAAATATGTCTTTGTCTTCAATTACAAAAAATAAGAAAATAACCTTTAAATCTTATTGACACAATGCATTAAATAAGAATTTGAGGTCTTGAATTATGAGCCTAATTATTTAATAAAGAAAATGCCCCTTTCTTCATTGTATAGATCAGGTCATGTAAGTTCTTCAGAACTTTTTTTAAATTATAGATTCAAGCCACAAGACTATACAACCTTGATGAAAAATAAACTAATTAGGAGAATTATCAGCAGCTCAATAAATGTGACAAAATGACCAAATCACTTCATCAGAAGATGCTTCTATTTCTGTATTAAAGAAAACAGCTCAAGCAACCACAAAAGCACTCTGAACATGCTCAAACACATGATGTACTTAACTATAATTCAGCACCTCTCATAAAAATTTACAAACATGTATTCAGTGTAAACCAGGTTTATAGATTTTCACTGTACTTGGTTCATAAGGAGAACAAGGGGTTGCACTAAGTCGTGCTAAGCATACCCCCACTCGACCATTCAGAAAACAGGAAGTAGATAGCTGACTGACCTGGAAAGGGGAGGCACGGTACAACTCATCATGCTTAAGCTGTATACCAAATTTGAAATCAATCCCTTCTGTAGAAGTCGAGAAATCTGTTACAAAAAATTGTCTATTTTTGACCCATAAAAAGTCTAAGTCGGCTCGAAAAACAGGAAGTAGATGATGGACTGACCTGGAAAGGGGAGGCACATTATAACTTATCATGCTGAAGCTGTGTACTAAATTTGAAACAAATCCATCCCGTAGAAGCCGAGAAATCTGTTACAAAAAATTTCACATTTCAAATTGTTTACCCAAAAAAGTTAAAGTCGGCATGGAAAACAGGAAGATGATGGAACGACCTGGAAAGGGGAGGCACAGTATAACTTTTCATGCTAAAGCTGTGTACCAAATTTGAAACCAATCCATCCAGTAGAAGCAGAGAAATTGAACCTAACGGACAGACAGACGGACAAGGTGATTGCAATATAGCCCCCTCTCTTACGAGTGGGGGTATAAAATGTACTGAAAATTTTAATGCAACAAATACAAACTTCACTTACTTCGACAATTTATCAGGTCAGAATACTGTTATGTACATGTATGAAAAACATGATGCCCCATCTCACAACAGAGAAAAGTTACATTTACCTGATGTTAACCTGATTTTGAATGAATAGTCAAGAAGACTTGTATATGGTATTTCAGGGGTTCAAATTAATATTTAAGTGCAAGAGGTCCAAAAAAGAACTTCAGCAATGAAACTACTGGTATAAAGGTCATGCATACATGAAGGGTCCTGGATCTCGAACCAAACTGTAAATTTGAACCCCTGTTTGTCGCTCTTATTTTGATGTGAAGCAAAAATTGCAAGATCACATAACTTTCTGAAAAATTTAACTTTAGATCAACAAACCTCATCAAACTGCCTGGGTGGGGGTATGTTGTCTAAAATCTCTTGTGGAGGGGGAGGGGGTAGTGGGGGCGGGGTCTCACTTCTGCCCCGTTGGTCCGGCTGTCTGTACTGGTTCTGAGTTTGGTAATGGTCCTGTGTTTGATATTGGTTAGGTGTGGCACGCTGGTACTGGTTGGATTGGCCGGTAGAAGACTGCAAATCAGCCAGAAGTGCATCTGTAAAGAGAAAGTGGAAAATTAAATACTGTATTTATGTTTCACATTAAGTGCACAATTACATGTTCACCTTAGGATTATTCCTGACAAAATCTAGATTGGAAGTCTTCCATGGATCTGTGTCTTAAAATATTAAGTAAACATGAATATTGAGGTAGACATGGTAGAAGATGAGTTATAGGTATAAAATGGCTTAATACTATATAATACTAAAGAAGGAAGCTATATGCCAAATATCAAAAGGCTGTGACAGAAGTTGACTAGAAAACTGTGACAGAAGTTGACTAGAAAACTGTGACAGAAGTTGGCTAGAAAACTCAGTGACAGAAGTTGGCTGGAAAACTGTGACAGAAGTTGGCTGGAAAACTGTGACAGAAGTTGACTGGAAAACTGTGACAGAAGTTGGCCGGAAAACTGTGACAGAAGTTGGCTGGAAAACTGTGACAGAGGTTGGCTGGAAAGGAAAACTGTGACAGAAGTTGGCTGGAAAACTATGACAGAAGTTGGCTGGAAAACTGTGACAGAAGTTGGCTGGAAAACTGTGACAGAAGTTGACTAGAAAACTGTGACACTGTGACAGAAGTTGGCTGGAAAACTGTGACAGAAGTTGACTAGAAAACTGTGACAGAAAGAAAACTGTGACAGAAGTTGACTAGAAAACTGTGACAGAAGTTGACTAGAAAACTGTGACAGAAGTTGGCTGGAAAACTGTGACAGAAGTTGGCTGGAAAACTGTGACAGAAGTTGACTGGAAAACTGTGACAGAAGTTGGCCGGAAAACTGTGACAGAAGATGACTAGAAAACTGTGACAGAAGTTGACTAGAAAACTGTGATAGAAGTTGGCTGGAAAACTATGACAGAAGTTTTTGTGATGCCGCAAGACAGCACTGGAAGCAGAACAACACCTACATTTGTACTTATAGTGTCAAAATGACTTCTATATGTCACTTCACAACTTTGCAGGCGAAATAAAAATACAGAAAGAGTGAGTGAGTGGGTGTAACTGGGTTAACCTCACGTTGTTGTGTACCTAGTTAAAATAAGGGAGCAACTTACATATATCTACATTGCATCTTTGAGTTTAATGTGGCAAAAGAAAAGCTGAGAGAGTGTACAAGTTTTAATACACTTACAGTCAGTTATACTGGAGTTTACTGAGGAAATCACCAAACTTCTGTGGTAAATAAGCAACCAGCTTTTGCTAAATACAAAGCAATCTTTCATTATCTAAATAGAATGTCAACCAATAGAAAAGAGAGCTAGTGGTGTAGTGGTTAACGCGTCGGGCTACTAACACCGAGGTTTGTTGTTGGATCCTCGTCAGGGGTGAAAATTTCATGAACCGATTTTCCATCATTTGTGAGGATAGTCTCAAGAAACAATGCTTAAGTCCTTGAAGGAAGGGATGAATAAAGGTTGTCCCTTGTATTGGGAGGGCAATAACATGTGCACGTTAGATACCCTTTTCATAGGCGGATCCAGGGGGGCCCGGGCCCCCCTTTTGGCGGAAAAATTTGGTTGAATATATAGGAAATCAATGAAGCGTGACCGAAGCGGGGCCCCCTCTTAGGCCAGTCAGTGGGGCCCCTTTTTTCAGAATCTCTGGATCTGCATCTGGTGCCATTTTAGAGCTCGATAAGAGTAGGCTCAGTGGGGGCCGTTAACAAAGGCCACACTCGCAAACTGGAGTGGGATTTATAGAAGCATTAAGCTTGTTTCCCAATCCAGGATAAATAAATATGTTTAAACTAACCAATAGAAAGTAAAAGGTTCATCTCTTTGGATTGAGTACATGTAGCTTTAAACCTTTGGTATATCAAAGTTTGGGACCGTAAAATGGTGTTAATTGAATCCTGCAGTTCTTTTAAATCATATGCAAGTTAATATACATTGTAGCTATTTATAATTTTGTGGTTTTCCTATGAATAACAAATCTTACACAAACAAGAAAATATTGTTTTGATGTAAATTTTGGAATTTCTTTACCCACAAATCTCAACTACAAACATACTATTGATTCATTTATTTTCGTGGTTTCACCCAAAAAGACTTTTATTTGGATTTTTTATTTTGTGGTTTGCACATGTTATGTAAAAATAACAATTCGTTGGATTCATAATTTCATGGTTTACAGACATCCACGAAAACCATGAAAATTGATACCCCATGAATAATAATGAAACCACTCAGTAATTTATACTCACTGATACTAAAAAAAACTATCACAGTATATACTTCTTATTTCAAATTTCTCTCAAAGCAAAAGCTCTACTCATTACTGTCAATGACCTTAAGATCCTGACAATGTACAAGTTAAATATCTTTAAAAAGACAATTGAGACATAAACACCATTAGACAATCAAAATTGTGAAAACCATTTCAAAGATAACTTTAAAACAAAACTAAGGTATAAAAAATACTTAATTTCTTTCTTAGGCAGTCTCGGTGACAGTTTAACAAACTTCAGCATAATCCCGTTATAAAAATCCAAACAGAAAAATAATGAGGAACGTCAAAACAATGGTCTTAAAATGATATATTTGTCACCCAAATCGTATTAGTCAACGATAATATGATCCCACTTCAATTTGATAATTGAAATTCCCTGAGTGTTTTATGAATGGCATATTATATGCAGCTAATCTTCCGGTCCTCGAAAACTATAGTGTACTTGAAATTTTAAAGTCCATGGACATTTAATTTTTATGATAAAAAAAAAAATGTTGTTCAAGTGTGAATTGCACAATTATTCAATTATTTCAATCCGATTGTTGAACACAAATATGTGCATGTAAAACGATATACATGTACTTTAAAGGACATACATGTAACAATTTGCATTAATTTCCACTTATTCGAAAATAAAATTTAACTTTCCAAATTTGGCACACCATCATGTATATTCATAAGCCTTTCAGTCCCTGGTCACTTTTAAATTGATATCATGTTGAATGCCATTCTGAGCCCTCGGTTGTTTTGCACGATTCCAGTTTAACGTTTAAGAAAACATTTATCATTTCACCTAAGTAACTTAATTTCCTTATATCAAAGCAGATATTACAAAGTTTATCTATGTCTTTGTTGCTTTTCTTATCCAATTTTATTTTACTTTAAATCCGTTTTTTTCTTTTCTTGTAGATGTAAAGAGATAATTTCGTTTTGGTCTTCTTCCAAACCTCTATTTGATTTTCTGGACATATTATTACGATTAATTATTCCATCGACTGTATTGTTGTAAGAAAGTACATCATACATGTAGACAGTCAATTAGGGGATCTAAGATGGAAAAGTATGATAAGAAAATCTTGTTTATATACATGTATAAAGACTTTTATTAACGTAACTTCATCCACTAAAATATCATTTGAAAATCTTTTTATCCTTTTTTTTAATGCAACAAAATAAATCTTATTTCAAATTAGTTATTTTATTATTATTTAAGAAAGTTCCCCCCTTATTGAACCCCACCAATTATTATTACCTGTCAGACATTTATGACCTAATTACATGTACGACATATAGATATACCCCCATCTAAGTCAGATACGATGGCATTTATGTGCCTCCAGCACTTCATAAGAATATGCATTATTACCTATTTTTCAATTGTACTTAAAAAAAAATTATGCTTAAACCTGGGTACCTTAAAATCTTAAATCATTTCTCTTTTTTTTAATAAATGTTTCCAGTTTATTACAAGACCAATTAGTAATGAGACTGTCCATTTACTATCAAATTCTGAAGTGCACACACAATTGTCAAAAATGATCGTTCACAACTAAGTAAGAGGGTCGGTAGGACCTTTTGCGGGACAGCGGGAAAGCCCATTTATTTCAACGGGAATTCGGGAAACCCTTAACGGGAACGGGATTTAGCCATTTTCATTTTTCGGGATACGGGAATCACACATTTATTTTAGTGGGAATCCAGGATTTCTTGTTTTATTTGCCGGGACTTCGGGATCATACCCCCTCCTACCCCCCTCAAGTAATATTGCTGTAGAAAAAAAATATATTCATGTATGATCAAAATAAGAAAGAAATCTAATTTTTGGCACAATTAAAATATGCATGACCTTGGGCCCTTCTCTTTCCATTAAGTGTCTAATCGGACACCTAACCCATTAGCTATTTGGTCCCAATCTTTTTATTTGTATGAAAATGTTCACATGTTATCAAATCACACAAAAGCACATTGAGAAAAGTCAACATTGAAACTTTCATTAGTAACTGATATACGGAATCAGAGGTGGTCCAACGTATTCAGTCTAATTTGGCATTACGTCCATTCCTATCTAATTTACAGCTAAAATTTGGCCACATATTTAATAAATTTTAAGGGATAATAATATAAATATACATTTATGATATGTTTAATTTTTTTACATTCACATTTATACAAAAGTAAGGTTTGTTTTGTTTGTAAGGTACTGTAAAAGTTGAACTAATTATTTGTTTGTGATTAATCTATAACATACATATTTGATGTATTAGTATATAGCCAAAACAGCCGGGCTTTTTAAAACATTGAATCCCAAAAAACAGACTTTCAAAACTTTTAAGCGAGCACAGCTAGTAGCGGGCAGGAAGTGCCTGCGAGAGCGGAGAGCTCTACAGCAAGTTCCGCAAAAAATTTGCTAAATGCTGATATTGATTTTTTTTCGTCAGGATATGCTTCTCACAATTTATAAAGGTTCGATGTGAATTTGAAAATAATTACCAATTTTGCTACTCGCCTTCCAAAAATTTTCTATGTAAATATAGAACAAGGAGCAAATATTCTGATGACTACGAGTTACTTCATTTTTTTCATTTTCTTTTGTCCACCCATTCGCCCCAAATATCACGTCCCAAACTGAACGTTCTAGAAAATGAACTGATTAAAGTAAAAAAAACTACGGTCAAAACAGTTAACATTTGCATCAAAAGTGTTCATTTTTTTCGGGAATGGGGTCCTCTAGATCTTATATTCTGAATTCTAAACGATTTCATTCCTCAATTGAGGCGTTGAACTCCGTCATATGAGGGCCAAAAAGAGGATCCATCTTTGAAGTTTCATGATACAGGGGGGAACTTTCTTCAACTCAAAAGGTTTTTTAAAAAAAAATAATTAAGCTGTTCATTTACATCTTATATTTTTGCTGTGCTCAAATTTAGGCAATGCCTACCTCATATTAGTATAATACATGAAAAGGTTCACCAAACCTGGCAAAGTGGGCGAAAAAGTGAACTTTCGCCTGATTAACACTTAGACACTGAATGAACTTTACCTACATATTTGCGATGGTCAGTAAACTTATCCTCTTAATAAATACATACATGCAGAAATTAAGTATCCATCCCGATAACAAACGTGTAAGTTCATCCTGGTCATCAACGAAAGAATTTCAACGCTATAATACCTCACTCCTGCATGGTCCCTGTGTTAAAATCCAATTATCTTAGACCTCAGCTTTTTGCCTTTTAGCACTTTACATTTTTATAAATCTACCCTTTAATGATATTTCGCTGATATTTTCAGTCCAGTGACCCCTGTATTGATAATGAAAATAATTTTATCTCTAGTGAAAAACATTATAAACACCCTAATACAGACTGATGCTGGCCATTTAAAAGATTTATGTTTTGTGGTTCTAAATAAATAAACAGAAAATTGCATGGTTTATACATCAACTATAAAATATGTTCCCTGTGATCCACATAATATACTGTAGGTACTCTCATCCAGGTCTATTATCAGTTGCGGATCCAGAGGGGGGGGTTTGGGGCTGGAACCCCCACCCGCTCTCCTTAAAAAAGTTTGCAATTTCAATGCAAATTTTAGAGAACCCCTCTTTTGTCTTGATTAGATAATAGGCGTACACCCCCTTTCAAAATTTCTGCGGGATCCACCGTTATCATATAATCATGTTTTTTTTTAAGTGGGTCACAGAGGAGTAATTTATGATCAACTCAAAATTAAACCTATTTATAGTTACTAAAGTCCAATTGTTATAAACATTGAAAGATGATACCTTTAATATTTAAGCTGAAAAAATAACCCTGGTCAGTGAACGGCATCCCAAAACGCCCCAAAATGTCTTTGAATATCTATACACCATTCTGCATTTAAATTTAGGCATTTAAGCCTGTTGCAAAAAATCAAATGCCTCGAGTTACTTCACTTTTAAATATATCTGCCCATAACAAAAACAGCTAGATATGAAGTCTGATATACAACTTCATTGTCTACTGTAAAGGATCATAAATTGTAACTCAAGAAAGCCTACTAAGTATTACTGAAAGGAAATGTTATACTATAAGTGAAATGATAATTATGATGTCAAGTACAAAAGCACTGTATAAAGGGAGGGTTTTTCTTTGCATCAACTTTCGAATCGACGATATAGATCTCACAATTATGACTTAGTCAAGCTTTTCAGCTTTTGTTTTTTTTTCTGTTTTGACTTTTTTTTGGGGGGGTTGGTTGGGGAAAAGGGGCTGTAGAGGGTCTACAGAAAAAACAGTATTTATTCATTAACACTATACTAAAATCAAGACACTATACATTGGTAGAACAACTTCCATAGGTTGAACCCCTTTCTCCTCTGGAAATTTTGGCATCTCTTTGTTATTTTCATGTAAATTTTTCAACAAAATGGTTTGGGAACTGACTCCCTAATTTGTTCTGATATTATTTACTGTTACACTATATACATTGTACATGCATACATTTAATACCATAAAAATATTTTTAAGAATCGAAAACAAAAAATATTATTCAGACAAAAATATTTGAAATTAATGTTATGTTGAATGTCTCTTAAATTACAAATTAATTTTACATACACGATTATCAATAATCTTCCAGTTAAAGAACTTGGATTTTGTCCACTAGGAAAAAGACACAGCACATTAGGGAGTCCAGATCATACACACTTTTTTACAGGAAGTCCAGGTCCCATTAACTCTTGGAAAGTCCAGGTCACATAAACTCTTTTAAGCTACTACACAACACTCCCCCCAAATTATTGATATATTCCAGACTTGATAATCAAATAGACAACTATCTGGTGAATCATTCAGTCAAAAAACCACAATTTTCTGCTAAAACATATTTCTCCCCTCTCTCATCAATTAAGGAGTTTGAAAATAGAATCAAACACTCAGTGTTTTACTGACAGACATAATTAACGCAATTAAGATTTTCACTGGGTAACTGTAACTTTTGATGGTTAAAGAAAGCACATCTGAAGTATACAGCAATTACATGATGTTGTCTGTTTAGAGTCATCAACAGACTATAGCTAGAAAAATTCAATAATTCAGTGGCTGAATCAGTAGGGGTAGATAAGGGACTGACCATTTAACTTGAAGGGGGGGCCTTGGTTTTTTGTTTTGATCAGAAAATTGTTTTCCGTGCAGAGCGCAGACAAAATATTTATTTTTCGAAGGTGTCGCGACAGAATATTTTTTTTTCATTACCAGCATTATTTTTATATCAGAAATCCTTCTTCAGAATATTTTTTTTCTTACCCTCAGCTGCCAAAATATTTTTTTCATCAAAAATAATTTTCAGAATATCTTTTTAGGAAAAAACCAAGGCCCCCCCTTCAAGTTAAATGGTCAGTCCCTAAGGGACTAACATATCCCTAAAACGAGGAACTTTTTATTTTTTACATAACATTACCCTGTTTTTAACAAGAATACTCTGAATTGCATTTTTGCCAATAATGCACCAATCTAACAGGAAAAAAAACATGTAGCACAATTTCGATAAGTCAAAAGGAGAATGGGACAAGATCCTTGCCCCAAGGATTTCAAATGGCCTTGAACAAAAACTCAGTACATGTCACCTTGACCTCAGACGTTCCATCTTTGAAGGTTTTATGAATTTCTATTTAATTAGTATTGTTTTAGAAACTAGTTAATTTTTTTTTGCTGAAATTTGTTATAGAAATGTGACCTTTATCTTTAACATTCTATTTAATTATTTAAAATCTTGCATAAAATCTGTTGTGCTTACACTGCTACCCGTTTATAGGAAGAACAGATATTATATACCATGAGCTGACTGACCTGTAACATACCAAATTTTTTTTATGTCTTATAATAATGCATTTTTTTCCAACATTTTGATAAAAGCAAATATGAGATGGATTTCATGATGCTAAATGCTTATAAATTATACACAACAATCAAGTAGGAGCATTCAAAAAATTTTAAGCTAATATGCTAAATTATGTCAAATTTGAACCAATAATGGCAATAAAACATGATAATATTACTCAAATGGGACATAATATTACTCACACAGGACATAATATTCCACCATTAAAGTGGTTCAAATATTATTAATGTTGAAAGGTCATGACTGCACATAACTCTGCATTCATTATAAAATACAACACCAATGACCTTGAGCATCATAAAATAAACCACTGCCATCAAAATATTAATTACCTTGATCCTTATAAAATAAACCACTGCCATCAAATAGCAATGACATTGAGCCTTATAAAATAAACCACTGCCACCATCAAATACCAATGACCTTAATCCTCATAAAATAAACCACTGTCATCAAATACCTATGACCTTGATCCTCATAAAATAAACCACTGCCATCAAACACCAATGACCTTGATCCTCATTAACTAAACCACTGCCATCAAAATATTAATCAACTGCTTCCTGTAAACATTCACAACTTATTGTAAACAAAATAAGATACTTTCTCTTCTATTTGCAAAGCACCTAATTGAAGATATGCAGAAGGCTTAATGAGGTTGATGCATTATGAGTCACCTTTTGATAATTATAGAATCCAAGTACATGCAAAACTGTAGCACTATAAGACTTCCAGCTCAAGTTGAAGCTACAAAAATACAGGTACAAAGCTTAAATAAATGCATGTCTTTGATTTTGTGCATGTTTTTATTTCAAGTAGACTCATCCTTTTAAATTTGAACTACAGCCAATGACTTTCTTCTCATTAAATAAAACAGAACAAAGATTCCTGCCTTAAAACATTCACTTCTAAGATAAGATAAAACATTTAACATCAATTACATAATATTTATAAAGAATCAAACCAACTAAATCAGTTAACCATCGACTCTAAAAGACATTGACATGGTGTTCTAAAAGTAAGTCTGGACAGTTGGACAGTGGAATACATGAAGTTATAGTTCAAATGCCTTCATCAGGTTTCTGACAGTGGGGGTGGGGGGTGGGGAGGGTTGTCCCCAAACAGCTGGAAAAAATGTTCTAAAACTGGACGAATTTAGGTGGGTTTTGGTGCATTTCTAGAGATTTTTTTATTAAATATTTGCAAAAGGACATCCCCTTCTTCTGACAGTTTTAGGAAAAATTGTAATATACTCTTGTGCCAGGGGTGTCTCTTTCTGGAGAGTCTGCATGCATTATAAAATACTGTTACAACACCAATGACCTTGAGCATCATAAAATAAAGCACTGCCATCAAAAGGGACACCCCTTCATCTCAGGGCCTTCAGGTTGTTGGAAATACTGTTGTGCAAGGACTGCCTCTTTCTGGAAAGTCAGTCCAGACATGAAGTTGATACATGTAGTAGATGGAAATAATGTTACAATTTACATTGTCTAATTGCCTTAAAATCATAAATTATATGAAATTTTGAATGAAGCACTGAAATACCATTGATGAACTTTTGAACCTCTGAGCGCATAAAAAATGACATCAAACCACACTAAAAAAAGACGACATCATAAAAACATTAACAAACATATGAACACTTTTATTTTGTTTCTGCCTTACTCTTAGTGAGTTAAATGTGTTATACTATTTACAATACATGAACTCACTCACATTCAGTAAACGTGGGTTTTTTTGCAGATACTTTAAGATCAACTCCAGCCAAAACAACCCACATGCAAAAGTTTCAAAGTTTACAGTTTTTGTTTCATATCTTGAAAATTGTTTATTGTTAAAGATATTCCACTCTATTGTTCCCAACCAACTTTTACAGTATGTCTCCTCAGCTCATCATAAAACTTTTTTATGAACAATAATCCATTCAAACAAGTTTAAGTTCTATTTTCAATTAGATTTATACAAAGTTATTTATATAATGTTTCTAAATCCAGAAATCTGCTTATCTATTGCAGTGTGTGCATCATATCAAAATGTAAGAAATGTGAAGTGTAGTTTAAAGAAGATTTTTTTTACCCACTACAACTCGAAGTTGGGACATAGAGATGCCAAGTTTTCTTACTGCCTTACAAGTGTCTGTCCTTCCGACTTTTTTCGTAACCGGTAACAGATTTCTCAGCTACATGTACCACTAATCCTAGGCTTCCTCTTAAATCAGAAATCAGACCCTGGATCTGCCCTTCAATCATGTCAATGCTGTTCTTAGAACAGCCAAATGTCAGTAAAATATACATGTACAAGTCCCTTATAACCGCCCCCCCCCAACCCAAAATAAAGATTTACATACAAATTTTAAATATGCAAATCATCAAATGGTACAAAATGTACTTAAACAATGTGTAAAATTTCAGATCGTATTCCCCTGATAGTTTGGAACTTATAGGGGGTTCACAAAAAATTGAAGGCAGACGGACAGACAGACTAAGTACATGTAATAAGGGCTTCCACATTTGTAATGTTCAGGCTTTATTTACTGTGGATTCATTTTTTTTTTGTGGATATCAATTTTTGTGGTTTGATTGAAAAGGACCATTTCATAGAATCTTAAATTTGTGGTTCTGAAGTCTGCAGCATACAGGTCAATGATAAATTATCTTTTCGTGGGGTATTAAATTACGTGGGTGAAGGCCAACCACGAAAATTGATACCCCATAAATAATAATGAAACAACAGTAAGTAATGGGGCTTCGACATTCATGATACTGAGACTTACATGTAACTAATTTGTTAAATTTCAACTTTGTAAAAATCTCGAAAAAATTAAGAATGTGATCATAGGATAAACATGCCCCAGTCTAACAAGCAGGGGGTCCAATGTAATTGGTAAGTGCGCATCATAATTTGGTAAGTGACTATAAAGATGGCAGAAAAACCTCGCTTCGATCGACAACGGTCAGTTTTCTCTTCGTGTTTACAAAAGTTCACATCTTATGAATAAAACCATGTTGCCTTTCGGCAATTATGAGTTATGAGAAATAGTACATAACAAAAATTTAATGCTTGATTTGCTTATTAAAAAGCTATTGAAAATAAACCGGTCACTTGACAGCAATTCTTTTGTCATGCCGAAAAAAGCAGGCTTTGTTTCAGGTACTCTGATCACAAACGTAAGGTTTTATGGTGTTTTGTGGTTCGTCAACAAGCATGGATATTCCCAAATATTTGTTTCTGTAAAAGAAACATGTATTTGTTGACATATTTACAATTATTTTATTTTTTGGTAAGTGCAAGTCGGTGTACTAAACAAAATTGGTAATGAATATTATCACAGTGCAAACATCTTTATTCATAGCGTTAACGTTTTAATGAGATAGATGTTTTTTTGATTTCCGATTCATTTCTATTCTACTACATGAATCTGTTTAGCAGGCTGAATCAAATAACTTTGATTTTTCCGACAAAGTACGTGAACATGTACATATTTATAATTTCACATAACCAATTCGGTTACCTTGCTATGATGAGTATGGTAACACTCTAAGTTTTATTTTAAAAGGCATACTAATACAAATAAGTTTATGATCAATGTGAAAACCTATGCGAATTAAATGTAACTAATGTTTCGAGCTTTTTGTATTTAAAAAGAGTTTGAAAGCATCACTTACGAAATATGTTTGAAGCAAAGAAGGTGCTCTTTTAATAATATAGTTCAGCTTTGACCACCGAAACCAAGGAAAATGGCATTAGCCCAGATGGCTGGTTTTCCAACCGATGCCAGTACATAAACATTTGGACTATAATGTCACAATACAATGGGGATCTCTCTAGTTCTGATAGAACTGCTAAATTTGTAGTCTGTTTAGAGACCCCTGACAGAAACTTACAAAATTTCATGTTAAGCTTTTCTTGTTCCCAATCTTTGTATATTTCATACAAATTCAATTGCTTTCTTTTTGGTGTTACGTTTGTAATCCCCCGTTCTCGCACCCATATAAACAAATGTGTTTTATAGTATGATCAAAAATGTGAAGGAGAACCTTAAAGTGCAACTAAAACGGTCAAAACAACTTCATCTTATTTAAAAGTTTTTATTTTTCTAAGATCAATGCAAAAAATCCGATCAAAATCGGTTCACAAATAACAGAGATATAAGTGTTTGAAGTGCAAAATTTCGCACCTTTCAAAATCCAATCAACGATATTTCCGGAAAAAAGATTACAAGCGAGATAACCGGAAGTGACGCACAAGGGGGAACCGAAGTCGTTAGCTAGTATAGAATGCATTGGTTTTTTAATGGGAAAATAAAGAGATTTGCAATAAAATAAATGATTTTTTTTCGTTGAAATTGTGTTACATTCATATTCAAAAGCAACACTAAACGAACACATGCGTTTTCCCTTTTTAATAATTATTTTTAACTCAAATCATATTTTAAAAAGATAGGCCGTCACTGTATTCAGGATTGAAATTTTGATCTTTTAAAATTGTAAAAAAAATCAAGTATTATGATAAATAATGCAAAATTACATGATCAAAAGAAGCACATATGAGATTAATTTGCGCAAATTAAAAAAAAGTTTTTCTAATCAATCAGTACACATTACGTATAATCAAAGGAACATAGATTTAAAAAAAAAGTTACATTAATCTTTTTAAAAGTCTATGTTAATTTTATTCATATTTTCATGTAAAATGTCGGCATTGGACGGTATTTAGGATTCCAGTCTTTATATAGTCTTTGATAATTACCTGATTTATCAACCCATGCTGAGTGTGGTCTACCTTCTATGATTAATAAACAAACGCAGGTGTGAAGTTTTGTTTTACGAGATTAGACGATGAATACCACATACGGCGAAATAAACAATTTGGAGACAGTCAATTTCAAACATGAGCATCTTCTTATTGTTAGTATAATCGTAATCAAATGACAAAAAGTATGTACACACGGTTGAGCAATATTTGGATAAACAAAATTAAAAATTAAAATGTATACATGCATGTTAAAAAAAAAATAAATGAAATATATAAAGAAACATTAATTAGGCTATTTTGGAAATGGAGATTGTTGCATCCTGGCGTCAACAGTATTAGCAATAAATTCTGCTTCCCATTGCTCCAGTTACATACAGCTACCGACCTAAAATGGTCCAGGGAGTCCCATTTTGACGCACCGACGAAATGTTGATGTGTATAATGTCAGAGGGATAATCTTAGTTTAAATTTTTTTTCGCAACCTGGCGTATACAATTATTCTTAATATATCATTTTTCTTAAGAAAACGTGGTACAACTGAGAAAATCATATCGAATTAATTATTGTCTCAGGGTCCAATAACAGATTATCTAAAATCAATTATTTCTTCATTTATTTGTCAAACTTCTGTAGAAATTCATCAGTAACAAAAAGCAGAACTTTATACTTACACACAGACCGACGGGTACATGTGTAAGCAATCTATATATGATGGAGTAAAAGAAACTAAGTTTACCTAGAGTAATGGTGAATGTCAGAATGCAAAATTTGATTATATAAGTATCTAATTAATACAATGCTGCCAGTTACATCGAAAAGTAACAATAAGTCACAGAAATTTGGAATGGCCAAAAATATGTGTTCCTTAGCCTCATTTCATGGCACAAATATAATCAGTAGAATAACTGACCCGTCATCTTTTTTAAACAAATTTTGTAAGATTTTGAAAGAATATTCAGTTGGTGTTTTTTTTTTTATTAATGATTTATTATTTATAATTATAATATATTATTTCATCTACATTAAATTTAACTGTTTTAAATGTTGAGTGATTTTAAAAATGTATTTTATATCACATATCTAGTAATCTGAATGTATTAATTATCATTTTATTACTAACTAGTTGCAAGATACTACCGTTTGTTATTGTATCTAATATAAACAAATTAATCGGTCCCCCCTATTGCGTCACAAGGGCCTGTGGAATTATAACGCAAACTTGCGGAAGTTATAAAGGTGAGATTTTAAGAAATTAACACTAAATTGCAAATATCTTTGTTATTTCTCGTCGGATTCAAGTCGGGTTTTTTGTTTTGATCTTAGGAAATGAAGACCAATAAAATGAAATAAAGTTGTATAGGTCGTTTTAGTTGCACTTTAATTGATGGAGATACCACCTTCATGTCTCTATATAGTTTAAAACTGGCTTTTAATGCCTTTTCATATAACTTAGACTTAGCTTCTGTAAAACGGCAAGTTTTGTCAACACTTTCTAATTGGCATTTAAAAGATTGAATGTGTAAAAAGCTATAAATTCTTCATTAGCTATAAATTCTTCATTTAATAATTTACCAGAGTTATTAAATACGACAACTTTGGTTTTGTTAATATTTATATCTAGACACCATGTTTTACAATACTCCTGCAAAATATCGAGTTTATTTTGTAGACAGTCACATCTTTTAGAATCGGCAATCAAGACTAAGTCGTCTGCATACAACAAGCAAGGGATTTTCCTGTTATCTAAAGTAACTGGTTCTGACTGATCTAACAATTTTTGTGGTAAATCATTTATGAAAAAAATTGAACAAGTTAGGGCTAGGTACGTCGCCCTGTCGTACACCAACCTTGGCAGTGAAAAAAATTGTCATTTTATTGCCCACTTTGATGCATAAAGTATCATTTAAGTACATATTTTTAATTTTTCTATAAAAATAACCACTAACATTTCTTTCAAGAATTTTGAACATAATTCCAACATGGATAACTCTATCAAATGCCTTGCGAAAATCCACGAAGCAAGCATATAATCTTTTATTCCCTTGTTTAAGATATTTATCAATTATACATTTCAACACAAATATGTGATTTGTGGTACCAGATTTTTAAAAAAAAGCCAATTTGACTTTCATGTATTACTTTATTATCTAACAAAAATTTGTCAAAGCGATTACAAAGTATTATATTAAAGAGTTTCCCAATACTATTATTAATAGCTATACCTCTATAGTTTTCTGGCTTTAGTGGATTTTCACTTTTATAAATTGGACATATACAACTTTTGGACCATTGTTCCGGGTACTGACCTGACCTAAAGACAGCATTGAACAGCTTCAACAGACTTGGGTTGATATAGGATTGTGATGCCTTGAGCATTTCATTACTAATATTATCAAGGCAAGGACTCTTATTATTCTTAATAAGAAAGCAATCGGACACATCAAGATTAGAATACCCCCCCCCAAAAAAAAAAAATCGATAACAAAAGAAATATTATGCAAAGTATTTAAAAGAAGTGCTTTCAAAAAAAAGTTTTTGCATTGTAATAATATACATTACCAATTTTTTTAGTACACTAACTTGCACTTACCAAAAAATCAAATAATTGTAAATATGTCAACAAATACATGTTTCTTTTACAGAAACAAATATTTGGGAATATCCATGCTTGTTGACGAACCACAAAACAGCATAAAACCTAACGTTTGTGATCAGAGTACCCGAAACAAAGCCTGCTTTTTTCGGCATGACAAAAAAATTGCTGTCAAGTGGCTGGTTTTTCTTCAATAGCTTTTTGATAAGCAAATCAAGCATTAAATTTTTGTTATGTACTATTTCTCATAACTCATAATTGCCGAAAGGCAACATGGTTTTATTCATAAGATGTGTATAACTTTTGTAAACACGAAGAGAAAACTGACCGTTGTCGATCGAAGCGAGGTTTTTCCGCCATCTTTATAGTCACTTACCAAATTATGATGCGCACTTACCAATTACATTGGACCCCCTGACAAGGGAAGGGCTCTAATACTTTGAGGTCATTTTAACAATAATTATTAGGTATGAGCCTAATAATAAATATAAGGTATGAGCAAGCAATTATTTATGACATTTTGATCCTATGTTGCATTCCTCATGATGCACAAATCAAATTTAGTCTCAGAGAAAATGGTTAAATTATACAAAATGTAAAAATGCTCAATATTAAATCTATGACAAAACTTCATAAATGTGCTATGCTATCAGCATAAATGGGCATCATGCCTCTTATCTAACAACATTTTTCATAACACTGCTCAAATTTCCAAAAATATTGAAATTCCTCAAACACAATAAAATTTCTCCCTATTATTTTCCTATTCACATTCCACAAATATTTATCACAGTATAGACACTTCATAAAATTATCTAAGCAATGTGAAGCACACACAGAAGGAAAGGAAATTGACAAGATTTTTATAATCAAATCAAATTGGGTGTGTAATTTATGTGCATTCTCGCTTACCTGAGAAAACAGGTGGGATAAAATTCATATCATTGCAATTTAAACAAGAGGCTCCTTACTTTCATTGTTAATAAAAAGCTACGCCGAGCGCAGCATGATACGACCGCAACAAGTTGAACCCTGTACATTGGAGGCCCAATATGGATAGTCTATTGCTTTGGTCACATGCAGCCCATGGTGGACTTACAAAGCTTTTTTACACATGCAACCTATGATGGACTTTAAAATGCATATTCGACACATATATATTTACAATAACATTTAATAGAAAAAAAATTATTTCTATATTCATTGACATTTTTGACACGATTAAGCCCCTTTTGGCCCTTTTTTAAAAAAAGGTTAGGACCACAAAATGCAATAAAAAGCTTCCTTCAGTGTATATAATCATCATATTTAAACTTCATAACAATTGGCTGGCCCACTACAGCTAAATTTCTTGTGTAAAACCATTTGCCTTGACCAACTTTTAAAAATGGCGTTTTTTGCCCCTTCGACCCCTTATATCTCAAAAACAGTAAGAGATATTTCAAATCTGATTGAAAAATGCAGGCAGGGATTTTCACAAGGATTCCAATGAAAAAAAGATTTTGAAAATCGGACCACAAATAAAAAAGTTGATTTTTTGGGTGTGGCCCGTCTTTGGCCCCCTGTAGCAATGTAACGGTTCAATATACATCAAAACCATTGACACATTTTGTTGACAGATTTTAATAAGGAATTCAATAAAAAAAGAATTTAAATGAATAATAAACATTCTACAACAGTTTTGTCAATACACCCGTATTAGCCCCTTTTGGTCCTTTTTTCCAAAACGGTAAGGGCCACCAACCCCAAAAACAATAGGAACCTTCCTCTAGTGATTACAAACATCATATAAAAATTTCATAACAATTGGCCAATATTTACTCAAGTTATCGCACGGAAACCAAATGTCCCCAGACGACCACGACAACGACAACGACGACGACGACAGCATCATACCAATATACGTCCGCAAATTTTTTGCGGTTGTATAAAAAGTTATACTAGTATATTTGATCATTGCTTTACATGTATTAATTTTATTTTAAAATGCTCGAAAAATGAGAATATCAGACATAATGAGAATATCCCTGACCTTCCAGATGATCAAAAGATTAATTATCTTTAGAATCCTAAAACCTTTAGACATGTTAAAATTATTGGCTTCTTTTTAAAACGGTCATATGAACTGAGGACAGAAGACTTTTGATAACATGCCTACTTCATATTAAACATAATGTCTACTTGCACTCAATGGCATGTTTATTTTTATACAATTATAATGTTAAATTGTTCAGTACAATATTTTGTATTCTGTATTTTGATCATGCTATATTTGTGCTTGTATATATGTTACTGCAGCCCTGGTTTTTAGGGTTAATAGTTTGAAATAAAGTTATTATAATACAAGCAATTTTGTAAAAGAAAAGTTATTAAATTAGTATTAATCAAGCTTGATTAATGTTAATTAACAGTAAAAAAAGTTTAACAAGTAGGGTATAAACATAATTCAACAGTAGAATAAGTGTTGAAAAGTTAAAGGTTAGTATCGAAATTAATGATTTAAAATACAAATGACAACAAAGTTCCAGACAATTAATTTTGCTACGCCTGACGCGCGTTTCGTCTATTCAAGACTCATCAGAGGCGCTCTACCAAAAATATTGAAAATGCCAAACACTGTATGAATATGAAGAGCAAAGAACAGTATAACCAAAAATACCAAACTGTGGAACCAAATTATTACTAAGATATTCAACCTATGTCTGGGGTAGGAAGAACCTTAGGGTTTAGACAATTTTGAAATTTAGACGGATAATTTAAAGTTGAACTTTAATATTTAACACAAAACATGCAAAATGAGAGGTTTTTTTATGTTAATAAATTATATAAGCATTGAAAGAGTGTTACATGCTTATATCACGTTAAGATATATTCTTTATTCATATTTAAACATTAAATAGTAAATAAAAGAAGCAAACATGCTAATGGGCTTATTAATCTAGACATATTTTTAGAATTGCATATACTGTCAGTGTGCAATGTGTGAAAAAAAACTTAAATTCATAAGCATTTTGAGGAATGGAAAATAAATTGCAGTGAATTCATGGTTAAAAAACAAATTTAGTATTGAAAGCAATGTCTAACATGTCTTATTTCATTATCATTTTCAGTGGAAATCTTAATTTCCTGGTTTTGCATAATCCAAGAAAACCACAAAACTTGGTCCCCATAAAAAAAATCTATATGCACATGGGTGCAAAAGCCGAGTTGCCGTAAACTTTCCTTGTCTTCATTTTAAGATTTAACATAATTGGTTATTACAGGCATTACATGTAAAATGGAGACAAATTGAGGAATGGTTTCAGCAGGAAAAACGTAAGCTTTATCAACAAATTTTCAAAGCTGCAGAAAATATGAATATGTGAATCCTTTGCAACATTATGCCAAAACTTAAATAAAATTGATTGAGAACTTTTCAAGTAATTGTCCTGAAACCATGTTTTCTGCCGCTCTGCCCTTGATACTTGAACGAAATTACCCCAAAATCATAACCGTTTCTCCTCTTATAATTGGTAACAACATAACAAAGTTTCATTAAAATCTGTTGACAACTTTTTGAGTAATTGACCAAAAACTGCTTTTAAAAGTAAATTTCAAATGTTTTTCTGTCGCTGTGACCTTAACCTTGAACGGATTTACCCCTAAATCGATAGGGTTTCTCCTCTTATGGTATGTAACAATATCCTGAAGTTTCATTAAAATCAGTTGAAAACTTTTTGAGTTATGTTCTGGAAACCACTTATTCAAGAAATTTTCTAACCTTTTTCTGTCATTGTGACCTTGACCTTGAACAGATTTACCCCAAAATCAATTGGATTCCTGCTCTTATGGTATGTAACAATATCCCAAACTTTCAATAAAATCGGTTGGAAACTTTTTTAGTTATGGTCCGGAAACCACTATTTCAAGAAATTTTCTAAGGTTTTTATGTCGCAGTGACCTTGACCTTGAACTGATTTACCCCAAAATCATTACCGTTCCTCCTCTTATGGTATGTAACAATATCCCAAACTTTCAATAAAATCAGTTGAAAACTTTTTGAGTTATGGTCCGGAAACCACTAATGCAAGAAATTTTCTAAGGTTTTTCTGTCGCTGTGACCTTGACCTTGAATGGATTTACCCCAAAATCAATAGGGTTCCTCCTCTTATGGTATGTAACAATATCCCAAAGTTTCATTAAAATCGGTTCAGAACTTTTTTAGTTATGGTCCGGAAACCAATTGTTGACGCCCGCCCGCACGCCCTGGGCAGCCGCCCGCCATTATCATGACAATAGCCGAGTTCAACTTCGTTGCAACTCGGCTAAAAATATGCCAACAATAGTTAAAACTGCAATGTGTTCTGATTATAAAGTGCAAGATTTGCTGTAAAACATACATGTAGCCCATGAGATTGCATTTTTTCAATTGCAATTTTCCAATGTTGTTTTTTTTTCGGCTAAATTCTAACTGTAGAAACATCAATTTTAAAATACCAAATATCAAAGTCTTAGCATTTTTATTGCATATTAGTCATATGAAAACTGACTCTTTTGGATCTTTTGGTATTAGTTCATCAATATGTTTTGATGAAGATAGTGGAAGGAAATTCAATCAGACTTATCTACAAAACACAAGCTTCTATTACACATAGATTAATGGTTTCTTTGAATATAGGCAATCTGTTTTTGAAGCTTCAAAACAAGAGTCAAGAATGCTAATTAATCCACATGTAGCTTGGGCTGATGTTTAAAAACTTTAACACTGACAAAGTCAGGAAAGGGTCCGTCTGCAAAAAATCTCAGGGGTTCAAATTAGCACTGGTCGAGGTCCGGGACCTTACATTTTTGATTCAGGACCTTTTATATTTATTTTCAAAAGTCCTGGACCTGTCTTTATTTAGAGTAACTCCTATTGAGGACTTTTTAATGTCATCAGGTGGACCTTTAACTTTTTACTCCAAAAGGTCCTGGACCTTTAGTTCACAAATGCTAATTTGAACCCCTGAATCTAAGTTTTTCCCAAATTATTCAACTAATAAAACTTTAATATGCAATTCCTAAAATACACTGTGTATTCTTTTTTTCGATTCTGTATTCATTATAGTTTTGGAGTTTAAGAATTCACAGAAAAACATGATTGACCAATGCAATAGAAAGGGGGATGGATGAGCACAGACAGACGAACAAAGTGAAAACTATACAGGACTTCAGCATCCTCTATGTGGGCCTTAATATATCAAGTTTATAAAGAGGTATTGGCAGCTCGACACTTGCATAAAAATTTTCATTGGCAAAATCAAAATTGACAATGAGGTGGGGAGTACTCTACACGCCACTAAAATCTTCCCCTGATTATGTGCACTCTATGCATACATTTATATATATAATGAATTTAAATGATTCAAATAAAATCGGTCATCTGATTTAGATGTCTTATAAATATAAAGAAATACATGTACCATATTTGATACAGGCATCTGAAAACCAAGTTTTTATAAATGGCAACTCTACCCCCCCCCCCTGGAGTATAATATGTTAAAGAGCCTATACATGTACTATCTAAGACCATGTAATACAAATGTGTAGTATAAACTTATTACAACTGAGAGTATCCTTGATGAATCAGTAACTAAAATATATGTCAAAATTTACACCTGCAAAATGCTCATATTCAACTGTAACAAACAGCCCATGTCTTAAATATTAAATTAATACAAAAGTTTTCCCTTACCTATTTCCATCATCTTCCAGTCTTCCCCCACCTGTGTATCAATTTAAAATTCTCTTCAAATATTTAAGTATATAGTATATCCCAAAATAACTCCCCTACACCTAAAACTAATGTTGTGAGATGTAGCACAGCTGTAAGGATAATGAGAGATTTATCTATTTGACTGAGCATTATAAATCTTTGTCAGTGTTTAATATAACTTTACATGCATCATGTAAACAGGTGATTAAGGCTTTTTTCCTCTCAGTAAGAAAGGGTTAATATTTAGAACAAGGAAAAGGGGTGTGTCAAAACATGACACAAGACAAAACATCAATCTGTTAGAAAATGATAGTTTGTGTCATATGTGGAAAAAATCTACATGTAAAGTAACATAGACCACCCCTTTTAAAATGATGAATATCAGGCCATATAATTTAACTGTAACCCCCCCTTTTCATCATCTTGCACAGAAACATAAGAACCATGTGTACATTGTACATTGATTTTGATAAATCAATTAGTATTTAGAGCTTTTAACACTTTTATATGTACAAGTATGAAATTGCATATTGCAATCATACTAAGTTGTTTTTAATGAATAAATTCTATTTACAAAATGTTCATATGGTTATGAAAATGTTTAAATTTTGTGTGATCTTGTTTGCAAAAAAATCTTATTTTTTAGTGTCATATGATTAACAGAGCCCCAAAATCAATCTTTCAATGGTTTTATTTCGTCAACACAAAAGTTCACAAAAGTAAACCATTCATGCCATAGCAATATCTTTTACACCAGGATATAGTCTACATGTAGATGTGCAACAGCCATAAAAGTCTACATTTTCAGAAGAATTTAAGACAACTACCAGAGATTTAAGACTTGATGATCCAACATACATGTAGGGATACATGTTATCATACATTTTTTTCCCAGAAACGCAGACAACAGAACAAACAACACAACCACCTTGACACTTCATGTACATTGTACATGTACATACATGTACACTGCAGCGTATTGAGGGGTGGTCAAATAAACAGTTGACATATAATACAAGTACATCTACATGTAATCTTCTTTTTTTCTATTTTTCAGCTGATTCATCCACCTTTTAACTGTACATGAAATTGTGGAAAAAACATAAACATCTTTTGTGAAAATCAATAGTGCCATTTTGAAATCTTCTATCTCTTTTTGATCAACCATTTTCCATGGTGATGCAGAGAAAAAGCTTAAACCTTTTTCATGCAATTTATACAAACAATGATAGTCACACAAGAGTTATTATTTCATATAAATCCATGTTAATGTGTATTTGAAAAATTTCTACTAATTGTTTTTTTTAACAAATTTTCCTTATGCAACAAAAACCCACAGGCGTTTGGGTCCAGGATTTTATTTTATTATAAATAACGTATATAAAAATTTGTATCCTCGTCTATGGAACGCCATAACTGCCTTATGATAAAAAAAATTCATTATACGATGATACTTTGACATTATACGATGATACTTTAACATTATACGATGATACTTTAACATTATACGATGATACTTTGTCATTATACGATGATACTTTCACATTATACGATGATACTTTGCCATTATACGATGATACTTTAACATTATACGATGATACTTTAACATTATACGATGATACTTTGCCATTATACGATGATACTTTGCCATTATACGATGATACTTTGACATTATACGATGATATTTCAACATTATACGATGATACTTTGACTTCGAGCGGAGCGAGGTGCGAAAATGTTTTGGCCTTTTTTATTCATTTGGGCTGATTTTTGGTTGATTTCGCAGGAAAAATTAAAATTTTTGCCATTTTAGGGGGGCGTGCGCCCCTCACGCCCCCCTCTGGATCCGCGCCTGGACTTGATTCCCCCAAATTTGAGTTTATGAAGAGCCCCGGAGGAGATTTAGCGCCCAGGAGAAGTAATAAGCGCCCTGGAGCCAGTTTATTGGTAGGAATCTTGCAAAATTTCGACATTATAAAACTAGTTTAATCCATGTGTTGAAATTTTAATAAACCTGTTGTTGAATTCAGATTAAAAACGTTTGAGTCAACCAACTTTAGACCTTTATTTTTATCCCCGAGCCTAACGGAGTTGGGGAGGGGATATAGCGTTTGGTTCGTTCGTACGTACGTTATGGTTTTTGTTTTGTCAATAACTTAGAAACTAAACATCATAGAGGGATGATCTTTGGTCAGTGGGTACATCTTTGATGGGAGTCAGCATCAGTACCAAAATTATGTGACATTGACCTATATTTTCTGCATGAATGACTCAGGTTAAAGTTTTGGTTAAGGTCCATATCTCAGCAACTGCAAGTGATAGAGACATGATATTGGGTCAGTGGTTACATCGTGGAATGTAACCAGCATCAGTACCAAAATTATGTCACCTTGACCTATATTTTCTGCATGAATGACTCTGGTTTAAGTTTTGGTTAAGGTCCATATCTCAGCAACTGCAAGTGATAGAGAGATGATATTGGGTTAGTGGGTACATCATGGATAGTTACCAGCATCCGTACCAAAATTAGTTCACCTTGACCTACATTTTCTGCATGGATGACTTGGGTTGTATTTTCGGTTAAGGTCAATATCTCAGCAACTGCAAGTGATAGAGAGATGATATTGGATTAGTGGGTACATTGTGGATAGTACCCAGCATCCATACCAAAATTAGATCACCTTGACCTATATTTTCAGCATGGATGATTTGCAGAAATCTACTTTACTTACATAAAAATACCTAAAATCAATGACCGTTGAGGGGATAAGCTGTGTTTTGCGACTGCTCCATTTCTTTATTGACTTTTCAAAGCACCTTAGGATATCTACAAATTAACAGAGATTGCAGGATCTGACCAACTTGAAACAGATAAATCAATAGCATGCACATGATGTTATTAAATAATGATGATAAAAAATTATTTCTGCTACAGCAAAAATTAGTTTAATTTCTTTTTATAATTTCCAAACACTTTAGATAGTCATTAATTCCTAAATTTTCATTGCTCCTATGAAATTCTCGCAAATCCTGTTTTGTTTGATCGCTGATCAAATGGCTTATAGGTTCAAATATTGGGCGATCACCCTCCTCTGTGTCATTTACATTAACATGTCCTTCTAATCCATATTCTTGAAGTTCTGTTTCACTTAGCCGAATGCCTACTGGGTTCTGAAGTTGCCCAGAAGACCAAAGTATATAGGGAGAAAATTTGACTGTGTGTATCCTATGACCTGCCCAGGCTGTTTCCCATAGCTGAAGCCTTCTATTCATCTGGTCCATGTAAATGTAATGCAGGGCTGCCAAATGGCTGAGGTTTAGTGGATCTAGAATATTTTGGTCTTCCATGTTGTAAAATAAGTTATAAAAATAACACAAGACGCCTTCAAATATGTCCCTCCACAGTCTCTCAATCTTTGGTTGTGTGTGCTGGGACGAGTTAACATACTTCCCTCAGCCATTTTACCAAGCATATAATCTGCCACTGACACATTTTTGAGTCCTTTGTCAGATCTTACTCTTAGTGGCACACCAAACTTAACTACACCTGACATAAAACAGTTTAGGACAGTTTGAGATGTGTTAGTATCACAACATCTGAGGAATATGGTCATGCGACTGAAACCATCAATACCTCCCATTATAATAAAACGCCACCTTACTAGCTTGTGGTTGCTGTCTATGTGCCATAAATGTTTCGGTCCCATGACATTATAAACACGTCTCTGCAGTCTTCCTGATCTCCTTGTTTGGGTTCCCATTGTATCTTTTCGCTTAATTGAGTCTCTTAGACGCCATATTTGGACTCTGATACCCTTTGCAATTAAAATTTGCTTTGGCATATTTTCACCACATACTAAGGGGAACTTGAACGGTCTCTCCTAGTACTTCATCTAATTCAATATCGTTTAGCTCAGAAAATGTGTTCTTACTGAGATTAAACTTTGCCATTCTCCTGAAGATTGTTCTTTCCGATACACACAAAAGCTTAGCAATGTCACGGATCGAAAACCCGTTTTCAACTTAATTTTCCAGTGTAGACCTATCTATATCAAATTTGGGAGGCCCAGAACTACTTTGCATTTTCTGTGGTTGTATTGTTCCATATTTTATGCATTCAATACGAAGTTTCATCATGTCGGATGTATTTGACACTCCTAAATTATCCAACTGTTGTCTTGAAAGCAAACCCACTATGTTCGGAGTTATTTTCTCTCTTTCGAAATCCACAAACACATTTTGTAAATTTAATTTTTTCAATACACTGTACATGATTGATTCCTCCATTTTTTTCCTAAATTACCCATGATTCTTAGTACAATCATATAATGAAGTATAATATGACAAAGTATCATCGTATAATGTCAAAGTATCATCTTATAATGTCAAAGTATCATCGTATAATGGAAAAGTATCATCGTATAATGTTAAAGTATCATCGTATAATGTTAAAGTATCATCGTATAATGTTAAAGTATCATCGTATAATGTTAAAGTATCATCGTATAATGTCAAAGTATCATCGTATAATGAAATTTTTTATCATAAGGCAGTTATGGCGTTCCATACTCGTCTACATTGTATATACTATTTCCACAAGGCAAGAATGTTTGAAAGTTCTAAAAATAGAACTGACGGAAACTTTTCTTGTAGAAATATTTTTTACCATAAACAACTAAAAAATTCTATAATTCCTTATAGCTTTAACTCTCTTTCGGAAGCAAAAGTAAAGCATGTCAGTATGTATAAATTTCACATTGGGTCTTTTTTCCTACGAAGCGTAACAAAAGATCACCACGGACGGAAGTGGCCAAAGATTTTCAAGGGAAACAATATTCCGCCAAAAAAAGGACTTCCGAGTGACACTATATATATAGCTACAGTAAGGTAAAACCTGGGCGAGTTCGAACAAAATTATTTGGCATAAAATTTGGTCTCAACTTTATTTGAAATATTTTTACTGACAAGATGATAGTATAATAAAATGTACCTACAAACTAGGACCCGATGTGTGTTCCATAAATTTTCAAAAAGATGCTCAAGGATAAAAAATATGTGGTTATTTCATATTCAAAGATAAAATTTGAAAAAGTAGAATATTGTCTCCCTTTGAAATTTTAAACTACTTCCGTCCGTGGTGGTTTGTTTGGCTCGCTTCATGGGAAAAAAGATTAGACTCAAAGTCATTTCGAATTGTTTCACGATAAATGTGTTCCCAATTGTGAGATTAAACTGAAAGGATTTAGAGAATCACCAATATTTAATGTAAACCATTTAATTCTATGAGAAAATATGGGGGTTTTCCGTGAGTAAATTTTGTTCTATTTTTAGAACTGTCAAACATTCATGCCTTGTGGAAATAGTATAGAGATGAGATGATTTTTTTTTATATACAGGTTATTTATAATAAAATAAAATCCTGGACCCAAACGCCTGTGCAAAAACCAAATGAAGCAGTAATATTTCATGTTTATTTACGTAACAGGGCATAGTTTTATACAAAAAGTTATTTCTTTAATCATTTTAATCAAGAATTAAACTTGAGAAAAAAATTTTATACATATGTAAATGCTTTTTTTTCCTAAATTATTCAACCAAATATTTTTACTGTAGAAAAAAATGTTTGTCTTCTTGAATAAGTTAAAAAATAATGAAGAGGTTTCGTAAAATGTTGAAATAAGCAAAAACATCTATATACAATATAATATTTCCTAATCTTTTGGTTTTCATGAAAATCAGACAGTACATGATCAGTCTGGTAATTCCGGTATTTTTTTTAAAATGTGTATTTATATAAAATATTTAGGAAACCACTATTTTGGGGCTCATTTTTGGCACCATACTGTAAATTTGACTTATCTATCAAAATCAGTAAACTTCATCTTGTTAATCAACAAAATTCTTCTGGGGCTGGTCCTGCATGCAAGCCCCTTTTGTCAGAAAAAAAGGTTGGATATACATGCATAAGATATCATTAAAGCATGACCCAAGTGCCCCTCCCCTTAAACGCTCATCAAAATTTCTGGATATGACAATCATATAAATCTCGTGTGAACTTTTATAATGTAACTCTAACTCTGATTTTGTTTGTCCACCCATTTGCCTCAACAGAGCAAAATTGTTTTCTTAATCTTAAACTTTTACAATTGTTTTTTTTTGTGAGTGTTTTCTTAAGAAAAATTTAAATATTTGAAATTCATAATAATTGGGATAAAAAATGTTCAAAAATTTCCAGTCATATCACAATAATAAGGCTAAATAATTAAATTTTGAACTACAATGTAAACAAGGATTTTGAATTTATGAAGTTCAAGTTTAATTTCTAATTTACTGTAACCTTAAGTCATTCTAAATTAAAACAGTTAAAGTTTAATGTGAAGGTATATGATGATGTAAAATAACACATACTTACATGTACTAAGCAAAGAGTAAACAAACCTACATGTAGTATGCAAGCAAACCAGGTCTTTAATGTAGAAGTCTACCAAATTGCAGCAAGAGACTTAAAATACCATGGAAGAAAAATTGTTCCGTCAGAATAATTCGGATTTCTCAGAAGTTTTTAAAAGTGACTGCGTGTGCAGAGGGGGTTGCACATAAGAACAATACTTAAAATTCTTTGAAACTTTGTGATTTTATGTGATAAATTTATGAAATGTAAGAATGTCACTCTATGTATATTTGATGAATGATTGTAAATAAAGCAAAAAAAGTTTATTTAGCTCAATTTTTAATGTTAAAATTACATTTTTTTAAATCCGGATTTGTCCTGGTGATTAGAATTGCCTTGACACTAAAAAACAATTTCTGGCTTAAAATACAGTCTTAGATAGGAATTTAGGTATATTTATGATCTGTGACTAGTTTTACATGGAGTCATGGAGTGACATTCTCTGATTCTTGCATAAAGTGTTATTTCACTTCGTATCAATAAACTTCCAGGTTTCATTATGTGATTGCGATATTCGAGTTTCACATCTGTGCATTTTGTGGACAGTTCTTTTTTAACAAAAAATGTAAGTTTAGGGTACTACAGGGATTAGACTTCAACAACCCTAATGATGTTACTCATTCATCATGTTCATGCCATAATGAATAAGAGAGATTTTTACCGAGAGAAACTGTACAAAGGAGACACTCTTGTATACTAGGGTTGCACAATATATCCGTTCCGGATTTGACTCGTCATTTAGACGAGGTCATCAGGGGTCACGGGGAGGAAAACGACGTCATTCACACATGCTACAAAGGGAACGGCATTTTCTATCAACGATTCTTCTGTAATTATTCAACATATAGGGTAAAAATCATTTGCAACTGACAAATAAACCAACCATCAACATTTCCAACCAATAAAAAATCAATCTTAAACGGAAATAAAGAAATTACTTTCTTCGTCCATTAGCATGTTGGAACCAGTTTTTTTACCAGTTCCTCCTCTTTTGGCTAAATTAGTGAGCAATCCCGCAAATGCGCAACGCGTGTATAGGGAGAACAGTAGTGTCTGTATCAGGGCTGTCAAGTTTTTATGAGCTGCATGCGCGTGATTTAACAAAAAATTGAAAGATCAAAGAAATTTGCTGCCAAATTGCTGACTAGATGCGTGACACTTGACAGGTCAGCGGTCTGCTGTATATACGGCTGGATCAGGTGCTGCCTCAAATATGTCAAACTTTACAAAGTAACTTAAAGTAAAATTTCGAATAAAATAAAAAATAAACCAACTCTTACCTAAATCATCCATGGTTATTCCTAAAGTAGCTCAGGAAAGTTGAACCAGCCCTGATAAAATTTCATAAACGGGACTCTCCAATCCCACTTGTAGGACTTCCGGTAAAATAAGTGGAAAGGAATTCAGAGTTTCAGGTGGTTATTGACCTTTTCCTGTACTAATTGAACAGTAGGCAATAGAATGAAAGTTTTGACATCAATAAGGAAGGGGTAGTGTAGTTAGTTTTTCTATTTTTTCATTGTTGATGAAGACAAAAAAAGTTGTTCGACTGCATCAATCAGCACTTCCGGTTACCTGACACTTCAAGGTGGACCTAAAATCCTTATGGCAATTTTAAAGACAACGCACAAAAAAGTCTGAAATTCGCAATTTTTATGAACAGAATGAAATACACATATATTAAACTGAGAAAATTAAAACTATATCAGCATATAATTTTTGAAAAAAGACCTTTTAAAACTTTACTTTACCGGCATAAAAAATCAATTTTTTTGTTGTCCATACAAAAATGGCTGCATCAGATTGGGATTCAATTATCTTTTTTTATTAAGAATAACGGTATTCTTAAGTATGTATGTTCAGAGTAATAAATATGAAAATAAACAATTCAGGTGTACAGTAATCAAAATATGTGACAGCAAGAAATTTATAGGCATCCAGGCATAGACCTGTATATCTAATTAACATGCAGGTCTACCGTCTATGATCCGGGAATTGCTCCCCTCTATCAATACTTTGTTTGAGTCA
Organism: Arcuatula senhousia; assembly: GCA_963971305.1. Taxonomy (NCBI): domain Eukaryota; kingdom Metazoa; phylum Mollusca; class Bivalvia; order Mytilida; family Mytilidae; genus Arcuatula; species Arcuatula senhousia. The sequence continues at coordinate 38,743,636 of OZ020308.1, forward strand.
ATGTGCGGTACGAAAAAAAAAACACATGGGATAGAAAATAATAAAATTTTGAATAAGTGTACACGACACAACCTACAATATAAACGACAGTTTAAAAAAGAATCCACACTGGAAATCAGCCTCAGCAGCCTTCAACGTGACCACCGGTCGCTGCTCGCTGTTTTTCAATTGGCCCTGGATTGAAAATAAACTACATATGATCTGAGAAAATTAAAACTAATAATCTCAGATATGATTCAACCCAACCAAAAGTGCAATGAAAGACCCTCTCTTTGACAAAAAAACAAATTACTAGTACATGAATTCGACGAAATACAAACATAAGCTTGATAAAGATTCTCTTGAGAACACACAATGTTACTGACAGCTAGCTTAGAATCATCCATCGACTGATGTTAAAAAAAAACAAGTTTGTCGAGTTTAAGTCCGACACAACACGTCAAACAATTAATGATTTTGTGATCGATGTATCTTCACCCCAAACCGACACACTTGACCGTTGTAATGTTAAAAAATGACATAAGTAAAAAAAGGCAATTAACATTTTAAAGTAACTATCAAATTATCAATATTTTTACCAATAAAGACTAAATTCGAAGATTTTACTAAAATTATTCCCATTTCATAACCTTTATTCGATAAAGTTTCAAGCCAGTTTTTCATTCCCAAAGGATTGTTTTTGAATTTATTTGCTTTATAAAAAAACATTACCGTAGAAATCGGGACGGGATATTTATCGGGACGGGATATTCCCTTTAAAATCAAAATACAACTTGTACAATTAAATTTTTCAATCAGGTATAGGTACTAATGATAAAACTTAGTAAGCGACTTCACTAATTTGTTGCAACGATATCCTTGTTTTAGTATCAATACACCGGTTTTTATCATTGAAATCAGACACACCACTGCAGATCCGAGCATATCTTACCAACTGTTAAGTCTGATATGGGGTTGAAGGGAAGGTTACCAACTTTCTTGGCCGACTTTCTTTCTGACGCAGACACTTTAATGTTAAAGTTGATAAGACCTTTTCAGAGGAGTTTATTCAAGAAATGGGTGTGCCTCAGGGTAGCATCCTTTCGGTCACTCTCTTTAGTATAAAAATAAATAGTATTGCCAGAGTTCTCCAAGATAATATTGAAGGTTCGTTATATGTTGACGATTTTTTAATATGTTACAGCGCCAGAAACATGAATACTATTGAAAGGCAATTACAACTGTGTCTTAAACGGATCGAAAAATGGGCCTCTGAAAATGGTTTCAAATTTTCAGAGAGTACAACTGTTGCTATGCATTTTTGTAAGAAACGAAAACTTCATCCTGATCCAGATCTATTTTTGTATTAAAAAAATCAAAATAGTTGAAGAAGCAAAATGTTTTGGCGTTCTTTTTTACAGAAAACTTGACCTTTCTCCCCCAATATTAAAATAAAGATCTCCAAAAGCTCTTGATGTTTTAAAAGTTGTTTCCAGTACTGACATGGGAGCTAATAGATTAGTTCTTTGAATTTGTACAGGTCTATATTGTGAGATCGAAATTGGATTATGGTTCAATTATTTATGGGTCTGCGAAAAGTCTTATTTACAAATTTTAGACGCTGTCCTGTCCTGTCCATCATCAGGGATTGCGACTCTGCCTCGGTGCATACATGTAGGACCTCCCCTATTCAGAGCCTGCATGTATGCAGAGGCAAATGAGCGATCCCTGAAGCATCGCAGAATTAAACTCGGTTTGCATTATGCCACCAAATTAAAAGCCTTTCCTAGCAACCCTAGCCACGACTGTGTTTTTAAACCACCTCTCAGGAATATGTTTGAAAAACATGAAAACAAAGCTCCTCCTTTTGGTATTCGTATTGAACCTCATCTGACTAATCTGAAGATTGATTTAAAAACTATAAGACCTGTCAAGCCTTTGAGAGTTCCACCCTGGGAACTTTTAAAGCCTAAATTTATTTTTCATCTCCGTAAAAATAAAAAAATCTGAAACAAATCATCTGCTTATTTAACAAGATGACTCCGAAATTAAATCTAGATATCTTGGATTTCTAACAGTTTATACAGATGACTCTAAAGATGGGGATAGTGTTGCTGCTGCTGCTGTCTCAGGTAAAAGCACCTCAACACAACGCCTCCTGTCTACTGCTTCCATTTTTACAGCTGAAGCAAGAGCCACCACCATTTTAGCCCTAATTGATGCTTCTGGGCACTGTTCCGATTCTCTTTCTTGTCTTCTGGCAATTGAGAACTGTAAATTGAAAAACCCATTAATTTCTGAAATTGATAAATGGTTCATCAATTGATTAGAGGTGGCATAGAATTGATTTTCCTATCGGTACCCAGTCATAATGGTATTCATGGGAATTCGGAATTCGGTTGTTGACAGGGTTGCGAATGAAGCCCTTCGTAAACCAGTGTCCAATTGTTTTATTCCTTATTCGGATATGTAGAAATACAATCCGAATATATGTTCAAAGTTTATGGGACGAGGTTTGGGCTGCCGCTGAGCACAACAAACTTCATGAGATCAAGCCACAGATTGGTGAGAGTCATGCTCCATTCCGATGCCGTGGAGACCAAGTGGTCATCACTTGATGCCGTATTGGGAATTCTAGAGTCACTCATGGCTACTTGATGACACAAGAGAAAGAGGCCCCGTTAAGCATCCCTTGTAACTCGCTGTATGGTATGTTTTCTTTCTACCACCTGCCAAGTAGAAATAGTATAATTGTTGTTGAGTCGGTGAAGTAGAAATAGTATAAGTGTTGTTGAGTCGGTGAAGTAGAAATAGTATAAGTGGTATAAGTGTTGTTGAGTCGGTGAAGTAGAAATAGTATAAGTGTTGTTGAGTCGGTGAAGTAGAAATATCATAAGTGTTGTTGAGTCGGTGAAGTAGAAATAGTGTAAGTGTTGTTGAGTCGGTGAAGTAGAAATAGTATAAGTGTTGTTGAGTCGGTGAAGTAGAAATAGTATAAGTGTTGTTGAGTCGGTGAAGTAGAAATAGTATAAGTGTTGTGTTTGCTGTATATTTGAGTCGTTGCAGTAATTATCATATAAGTGTTATGCATGCAGTATCCAGGGGTATTATTTCCAGGTATTGCGTTTTACCGCTGGCCAATCGAAGACGACCACAAAAACAAAATAACGATGATGCGGTACTAGTAACAATCATTATGTGTTCTGTATACATGTGATGCGACATCGCTGGGATGAAATGCCTTGCTAACTGTGATCGTTGAGTTATTGTTAATTTTAATGTATGTAGTGAGACGTGAAACACATGCAGAATTGCTTCCATGGAGTCATGGATTGCTATATTAGTATACACAGATCTATGGTAAAGTGGTGAGAAGTGACCTGCGTTAGTGAAATAACCTTATAATTTGAGATGGTGAAAAGTGACTTGTTTGAAGTTTCGGTAGATTTTGGAAAGAAACTGAATCGTATGTAACTATGTTAGGTGGTACGAAGTAGTATCGGTGGCTTCATTACAGATTTTGGGAAATAGATTTTGGATGTGTCTGATCGAATGTCATTTTTTAACGGTTTTTTTTTCTATATGTTCGACCAAAAAAAATCCAAATTTCCCAATTTGACCGAATCAATGTTTGTCTGACAATGCCTTCGGTCAGACATATTTGGCCGTATCTGCATTTGCACTTTCAGAGCCCCTGAGCTCACTCTCGTTACGACTTGATTTCGCATTGATAATTGGTGTTCGGTTGTTTTTGTTGGATTTTTTTTTGGTTTATGGTGTATTGTGGGATACGTTTATTGATCCATCGGACATCTACTTCCTGTTCATCAAATTTTTTTTTTCTTTATTTCTGTTACACTTTACATTTACGTACTTGTTATAGCTTTTTTCAATTTAAAATACCGTATCAGATAAATATTAATATTGAGGAATTCCAAACTTTTCATTGTTCGCCTCATTGCGGTTTTCTTACATCAGTGGCAAGAATATTAAAAAAACTGCAACCATCAAGCATTCAATCACAGTGTATAACCGGACAGTAAGCGATCACGGAAGTTGATCACTGTCCGGTGGTAAAATCCTAGTTGATTTAATAAAAATGTATGATTTTGCCATGAATTTAAGCCCTTATTCCGCCAAAACTAAATTTTAAGAAAAATTGAAGTGTACAATTTGTTTACATTGTTATTTATCACTATTCAAATCATCAATATATAATGTAGATGATTTAAAATTTCGAAAAAAGTGGTTTAATCATTGGTAATTTTGACAATGGAAACTCATTGCGGCGAAAGAAAGAACAAATTATTAGTGAACCACTTACATTGAAATAGTGAATTGCATCTCCATTTAAAGCTGTTTAAGTAAAAAATCCTTTGGTGTCAAATTATTTGATGAAAATGGTTTTGAATGTTTATAACAATCAGATTTGTAAGAGCACTGCTCACTCCATCTCTGTCCGACTAATTGCCACTGTACAGAATCATTAATTGTTAGAAAGTTATATCTATCTGTCCGATTAATTGTTGGGTTGAATTTAGCAATAACAAGACAAATGTCCTTACAAGCCATTATACAGCTAGAGCAAAATGATATTAAACAAAACCTGAAACAAATATAAAAGGTAATAGCTTATTCAAACAAAGTATTGCAACAAAATTTCATTGCTACATACATGTATGGGTATTGAGGATTAAGGTTTACTTTAAAAAAGAACTATTTTTGTAATTTCTCCCAAGTTGGAAAACACTCCGTACAAGCAAGTTATCGAGTAATAACATGTGATCATTCACCTAAGCTTTGAATTGGTATAAATCAATTTGAAATTTTGGAGAAAGAAACATTAAACATGTAGGTAAAATTCCAGATTTTGAAAAGTTGGCCTTTCTCTTAAAATCTAGATGACTTTTCAAACTTTGCGAATGAAGATATGTATAGAGTTGATATACTGTTCTAAGGGTTAATGTACATGTATATGCCTCGTTTTCATTACAAATAGTTATGATCGACAAACTGTTATTACAGAATGAAACATCAAATCAGATGAACATTACGGTGACCAAAAACTTCACAATGTAAAAGTAATGTAAAATCTAGAGAAGTCTAATTTCCCGCCAAATTTTTGACGTCATATATCTCGGAAACGAGCACACGGACCTATGGTTTACTTTTTGTCATTTAATAAAGTGGAGAACTATAATCATTTACACCACAAATTATAGAAAGTGACCATCCTTAAATTCAAGAGGAATTCAGATTTAGTCAACAATTGGTTAACATTGGGAAAGCAATATTCATCTACATGTACCTTAGTCTTTTAGTTCATGAGATATGAAGACATTTAACTAAAACCTAGAGCATACGACCTAAGCATGAGCTTTACATGAATTCATGGACAAAGTGAAATGTATATAAGTGTTCGCTTTTACGCATAAACCGATTTACACAACGCAGTTAGTTTTAATTGTGTTGGAATGGAGTAGATTAACGTTTGCTAGTTCGATATCGTAAGAGCCAAGGATATAGCTGGATTTGGCTTCCCGGTTCGAACGTTTTATAGTTTAAAGTACTTTACTTTCAATACTTATGGTTTGTCTATCTGTCAGTTTGTTTATTTAAACATTGCTTTTTCTCGTGAAAAGGAAATATCTTATGAATAATTTCATTCATTTCCAACTCTCAAACTCTTGTCCATATGAATATTTTAGGGAGTGATTCAATATTGTAAGCAACTTTAAATAATGAAAAAAAACAGGCTTTAAACTGAAAAGTAAAGGACATGAAATTTGACTTATATCTTTGAATTTAGTCTTCTTTTTTTTAAATATTGATGATTTGATACTTTAACTTGAAAATGTTATTTGCATTGTGTTTTGTTTTTGTTTTGAGCAAAACAGCAACCACGTGTGTCGATTTTGTGTGATGATGCATCACCAAATCATTATCTGTTTAAAGTGTTGTTTTGGATTTGATATTGACGTACTTTGATTTTTTTTACATCAGTCGAAAGGTGCTCTAAGCTACCTGTCAGTAACTTCGAGTGCGCTCAAAAGAGTTCCTCTACGTCCCGTTTTTTCTTGATGTCTTTATGTCTCTGATTCTCTCTTGTTGAAATGCACTTCTGTCCATTTGATTTTTACTACAAGTACGTGTTATTTTTGTACTGTGTTTGGGAAGGTTGTGCAAAAAAAAACTAGTTTAACCCGTCATATTTTATATGTGGCTGTTCATAGACAGGGATCTTTATCAAAGCCGATGTTTGTGTTTGTCGACTTAATGTTATCTGTTCTTTGCTTAAAAGGGGGGTCTTCCTTTGGCTTTATAGGATTGATCTTAAATCATAAGCATTATATTTACAATCCAAGACGAACCGCAAAACAGCGAGCAGCAACCACTGGTCACACTGAATTTCCGTTGCGGATTTTTAACTGTCGTTTATATAGTATGTTGTAAATGTTACACTAACTTTTATTTTAAGCTTGAATGTCCCAAGGACGACATGTTGGAATAGGGCATTAAGTGTTTAGTCCGCCCGTATAGAAAAATACTGCCAGAGTTCGCAGCAGGAATGATTTGAATTTTCGAGATTGTTTAATATGACAAACTGTATGCCCTAGGAAACCCATACACCTTCAACATTTCTGTTTGGTGTCGTTTGCGGGGCCAAAATCATGTCTCATTGAATAATTTGTCTTTATCAAGGATTATGTTTGCACTCTTAAACTAGAGGCTCCCAGGAGCCTGAATCGCTCACCTGGTCCTTAAGGCATTATGGTCTCTTCTTTAATGGGTCAAGTCCAAACTTAGACACAACGGAGAATTTCCTGAGGCTAAATGAGCTGAACATTAAAGCAAGCCCCACCTTTTCTCTATCTGCAATAGTTTTCATTCAATAATGCAAAAAAACATGTAAAAACGGTATTTTTGACCTTAAAAGGGCCAATCTGACAACTTCATCCCTATTGAGACTTTTGTAAAGCTTAATGAGCTAAACCTTTAAGCAAGCAACACGTTTTCTCTATCTGCAATAGTTTTTATTCTTTAGGGCAAAAACATGAAAAAACGCTATTTTTGACTTCAATAGGGCCATAACCCCTATAAGGGGCCATCAGACAACTTGGACCAAATAAAGACTTTTGTAGAGCTTAATGAGCTGAACATTTTAGCAGGCAACAGCTGTTCTCTATCTGCAATAGTTTTTATTCTATAGGGCAAAAACATTAAAAGACGCTATTTTTGACCTTAAAAGAGCCATAACCCCTATTAGGGGTCATCTGACAACTTCAACCCAATGGAAACTTTTGTAGAGCTTAATGAGCTGAACATTTTAGCAGGCAACAGCTTTTCTCTATCTGCAATAATTTTCATTCTATAGGACAAAAACATGAAAAAACGCTATTTTTGACCTTAAAAGGGCCATAACCCCAATTAGGGGTCATCTGACAACTTCGACCCAATGTAGACTTTTGTAGAGCTTAATGAGCTGAACATTTTAGCAGGCAACAGCTTTTCTCTATCTGCAATAGTTTTCATTCTATAGGACAAAAACATGAAAAAACGCTATTTTGACCTTAAAAGGGCCATAACCCCTATTAGGGGTCATCTGATAACTTCGACCCAATGGAGAATTTTTTAGAGCTTTTGATTTTGAAGAGCCTAAGATCCTGCAGATTTTTTCTATCTGTTCTAGTTTTCAAGTTATAAGTCTTTGAATGTGATTTTACCCTATGTTCTATTTTTAGTAACAGCGGCCATGTTTGTTATCAAATCATAAAGCCGAACCCAAATTTAAACATCATGCCCTGAATAATACTTGGACCAAGTTTTGAAAAATTCCAATCAGCGGTTTCAGAGAAGAAGATTTTTGAAAAAGTAACGGACGGACGACGGACGGATGGCGATGACAATAGCTCACTTGACCCTTTGGGTCAGGTGAGCTAAAAAAGGTCTTCTCTGACATTTTATGATAAGTTTTGAATCTTATATTACATGATATTTAAGTCTTGATCTAGCTGTAAAATAGCGAGCAGCAAACACTGGTCACATTCAGGACTGCTGGCTGTTTTCCAATGTAAAAGGTTGGGGGTATATATTAACAATTCAGTCTATGTGTTTTATCTCGAAAGTACAGCTCGTCCTTAATCGCTTAAACCATGGAAATATCGATATTTTATTTTATCATTATGTCGATGACGTTGCATCGTAAGGGGGAAAATTGAGCTTTTGGCTTATAAAGGGGGGGACTGGACTGATCCTGTCTTTCCCCTGGGGGAAAAACTAGATCGATCCTATTCTTCCTGGGTGAAAGACTGGATCGGTCCAGATCCCCCCCCCGGAAATGGCATGGGGAGGAATATACAATAGAACACCGGCATAACTCCGTTTATGAGGGAGTTTATAGGCTGATTTATCATGAATTCGAGGCTGTTTTGCACATCTATCATAACTTTAAATCTTATGATGCTATCTATTCTAATTGAATTCTATTGGGCTAGATAAACATCAAAAGTGATAATTACAACAAAAAATTGAATAAAAAACACCTTCTTTGTGAATTTTAATAATTTCCCGTACTTTTTAAGGGGAGATAATTTGTATAGAAATAATAAAGAAAAGGCACATTTTTCACTTTTGTCAAAAAAATTGTTGGTGAACTTTATTTTTTATTTAGTACATTTAAAAATCAATACAAAACAAAGATTTTCACAAATTTTAAGAAAAATCTAGATGAAGAAAATTTGAATTTCCCTGATAGTAAAAGTACTAAAATCCTGCATTTTTCAAAGTCGTTTCTACAAAAATTCCTCTGGTGAACTTTTAATTTTATCATTGAAATTTAAAGTACCCTTATACAGCTAACTGTGTCCAAAATTTAAGAAATTTCTATGAATAAATGTTTAGATACCCCATCTACCTTAAACCAACTCCAATATCACATCAGGTTCCTTTTACAGCCTTCTTTTGAGCATGTTGTTCGTATCATACAAGTAAGAGAAAATTTAACGACTCAAATATCTCAATACACTGGCTGTCCATGTGATACATTGTGTAAGAAGATTAGTTTCACAAATTCCGAAGTCAATGGAAAACTCCTTATGAACCATTTTCACATTTGCATTAATTAGTCATACACAAGTGACATGCAAAAAGCAGGCCTAGGGTTTTGAATGTACTCATATCTGTCAATCGCCCTTCTTTTTATTAGTTTGTTGAAAGGATTTCCATTTTGTTATATAAGATGCTATAAGATGAACACTGCCGCATGGTTTTTTTTTCTAATAGTCCAACAGTAGAGACTATTTTGAGCTCTCACATTTATTCTGTAAAATAAACAAATGAACAAAATACACAATGACAAAATTATCATAAAAATATGAAAACAAATTCAAAGGCCTTTTGAAAAGCAAATTGTAGAATAAAAGAAACTAAGTTGTAAAGGAATGAGAAATATATGTAATTTGAAATTATAACTTTTTTATTCAAACTCCGAGGATTCAAAGCAGGCAATTAATCGGACACCCACAAAAAATAAACGACCAATTAATCGGACAGTAAACAATGGTGCCAAAACTACTAAATTTGATGTTTTAAACAAAATTGTTTATTTTATCTTAAACTATCATTGTCAATGAAGAGAGTCTATCAATCGCCCTTTGAGGTAATAATAAAGATATTAATAGAATCATTACAGTTTGTGAGTAAATTCCAAATATTTGCTAAGTGGTGAAGGAAAAAATTTTCACATACTGATGATCAATCGAAATATTTTAACATTTCGAATTGTCCAGAATACAAAAAGAAACGTTCAAAAGTTCCATAAATGAGCAAGGTATAAAAACAACTTACCTTTGTTCCTAATCGATATTATAGAGTGTTCATACAGCCTAAAAACCAGAAAAGTCTTGGGGAAAAATAACAAACAACTAGGATTTTTCCATCGGACAGTGATCAACTTCCGTGATCGCTTACTGTCTGGTTATACACTGTGTCAATGGTTATCCTCGTTTTCAACTTAATGAGTTAATTACTATTTCATGCCCTAGAAACACTAAAAAGATTAACTAAGGACATAGTCCGAGATTGCTCTGACGTCCTACGGCTTTTTTTCCAGACAAGCTGGGCCTAGTAGTCCGAGATTGCTCTGACGTCCTACGGCTTTTTTCCAGGACTACTAGGCCCAGCTTGTCTGGAAAAAAAGCCGTAGGACGTCAGAGCAATCTCGGACTACTAAGGACAATGAACATGAAGAGGATGATAAAATGAACATGAAGAGGATGATAAAATGAACATGAAGAGGATGATAAAATGAACATGAAAAGAATGATAAAATGAACATAAAATGATGATGAGAAATATAGATGTGGGGTGGGAGACAAAGGAGCAGCAAATTTTGAATACCACAAGAAAAGGGGTTGGATGTTTAGGGCGGAAAATATAGTCTATATAGTGCTCCACTCGGCAGTCCACAAATGAATCTATTACTTGCATTATTCGTGGCACTCTCGATGCACGTTGGACCACTATGGTCAGCGATCAGGCTTACCGTATTATAGACTTGACAAACCCAGGGAAGAGGAAAAACCCTATTCAGCCATCTATAACTATTGGAATGTAACGATATTATATTTTTTACGATAATCCGGCATTGGCGGTATGACGATCCTGCCACATTTTTCTGTCGTGGATTTCTTCCAAACGGATGAATATTGATTCAAATCATATTAACAATATATCGCTAGCCAAAAGAATATTGCAGTGGCCAAGTATGATCGTGTGTCGTCACAGTGTGGTTTATTTTACGGGGGTTTCCCGTCGCCATAATTGCAGTAACGATAATCCGCTTGTCGACAGTGGTTTGTGCTTTTTTTTTGTCTTTGCCACCCTTTCGGACTTTTGGCATTCGAATGCCCCATCGGTACCTCTCCGTGCTTCTCGCTTGTACATTTATGTCCAAATAGTTTCTAACTCGAAAGTAAAAACCATGATAGCTATAGTTTATAGTATATACAGTAATATGATTCAGGTTCACGATCTGACTTCACACTATTTTCTATCAATACATTTGGTTTTCTACTTTTCAAATTCTAACTAACCAAAGAAATTTTACGTGAATGTTGGTAATATTAAAAACGAAAGAATATGGAATATGTGCCAGAAAGACACGATCCACATATAAAAATGATTTTGATAAATGTACAAAAGCTGAATTTTACTGTGCGTGAAGCGCTTTTCTGGATTAACCTTCATCAGACACGCTAGGAGTAGAAAACTTGGAAAACCGGTAGAATATTAGATTTGATAAAACAAAAATAGAAGCCAAAAAATATTACAACAATTAATGACCAAACAGATAAATTTATCAAATTTTAAAGAAATAGCCAATGTCAAATTTTTGAAATATGTAAACTGCGTCTTTCCAACACATTATCCAGTACTCGAAAATATATAAGAGCATACAACTGAAGCACGGGGAAGTTTATTTCAGCTCTCGTGAACTTCCTTACGTATAGTGACAAAACCTCATCTGAAGGACTTTACCGGAGGTGTAAATTTTTTTAATTTTTTTTTACCAATATTCATGTAAAATTGCCGTTTTGGTAAGGCATTTATTTTTTAACAACAAATTCCCTGCAATGACTGTTCAAATGTTGTCAAACAATTTTGACAAAAATGACCAAAAAATTTTTTTTTTTTTCATACCAATAAAAGATAAATAGGTTTCGGTGGTCACAGTGGTGGATTCGGGGATGGTTCATGGCTTGGATCCCCCGAGGGTTACTCCCAGTGTAAGTGGTCATACCTATATTTGCCGCAACACAAGGTCTGTTTTGTACAAGTTTCTCTTGAAAAGGGTCATAATTTCAACCCCATAAAGAACAGTTTAGTAAATTGACGTCAAAATGTCCAGCATCTGTAATTCAGCAATAGTAATTTTCATATTAAAACGATCTCCAAAACTACTAGTAATTGTTATACTTTTTTATTTTTATTTTTTGTTAAAAAGGACAAACGTTAGTAAACATCATTGAAAAGGATGAAAATTACTGCCCAATATCAGTGACAGGGGAGGGATTTGTATGTTATTTAAGTCACGAACAGGTCCAGGTTTGAGAACCTCAGTCTGCACATAGGTATGCAATGTATGGGGCTTGGATACCCTTTTTCACTGAAAATTTAATAACTTTCGAACAGATTTTCGACAAAATCAGTCTAGCTTTCACAGTCCTGCGAGCACTATCAGCAGAACCTATTTACAAATCTCTTGATCAACAACCCCTGTGGGAAATGTCCTGTCACAAATTGGCAGAAATACAACACAGGTTATTTTTTTCTTATTCTTCTCAGTAGAATTTCAACAAACTGAACCTGCCTCAATCTTTACATTGTGGAAGGTTTAAGCCCCTTAACTTTGACTAAAACTGTGTTTTTTGGTTTGTCAGTGTAGAAACTAATCATGATTCAATATTTTTCAGATTTTTGTTTCAAAATTATACTGATCATCGATATAATGTGGAGTCACGGGAGTTTTCAGCTGTTTACTGTCATTTAACTAAAATTTTCTCAGCTTTATGTCATGTCACGCCTTCTCATTTTCAAAAAAAAAAATTCATTTTGTACAATTTTATTAAAACAGTAAAAGGTATAGATATTCGTTTGTGCTTTTACAAAACAAAACGAAATCAAAGGGTTCACAAAAAACAACTTCAAAACATGTTGGTCAAGAAACAGTTAATTTTGTCTGCAAAGGGTCAGATATTGTCATTCGAAAGCAACAGAAGATAGAAAAAGATTTTGGCGTCGAAATGTTCGGTTAAGTTTCATCTCTAGTAAAAGAAATAAGAAAAAAAATCAGCAGCAATATCTTCTTCTTCTTTTTCTTCCATATACGGGAGTAGACTTCTAAAGGAGTGTAGAACATCCCGGAACTTGTGAGCAAGTACCAAAAAAAGTTGTGGAATTAATAGCCAAACATTTTAAAATTTATGTTCATAATATATATATATATATATATATATAAAATAATGTTACTATTTTTTTTATATTTCAGCCTTTCTTTGAATTTGCTCAACCTGAGATATCTGATTATTTTTGTACGGGTCCCAAACTGGGGAGGAGTATTCAATAACCGGGGTACAAGTGAAGTATAAGTAAGGTTTTTAACTTTTTGGGTACCATTTTTCATGTTTCTTCTTTAAAAGCTTAATGTTTTGTTTGCCTTGCAGGTAATCGTCGCTGGGATTCCAAAATGTCGTTTATGTCAATTTCGCCGTTTTTCGATTATTACATTTTTAGAATCTGTGGGCCAAACTTCATATGACTTCAAATTGTCGTATCTCTTCTCCAATCAAAAGTGGTGTTTTTAAACATATGACAAAATATTAAAACATCATATCAGCTAAAAAAATAGGATTCCAAAAGGTCGTATATTTTATAATCTGTGTCAAATTAAATACTTTTGAAGGTTTCTTTATTTCATATAATTCTTTGTTCATCAAATAATAATTATGTATCAAAATAACAGTGTACTTTGTGCCTTTAAAGAACATAATTCAGACAGAAAAAAGTTATACGGCATTTCACTCCCATCATAATTATTTACAAATTGCCGTAAGTAAGTAATTATACGACATTTTGTTCCAACCTGGAAAATGTAAAAGGATCGAAATTTAAGGATCTATAAGATCATTGTGTAATTCCTTGGTGATACATAGAAATCAAGATAAAGTATAATAATATCAATGCATACATCAAAAACTGTTGCAATTGAAAAGGGTACAAACTAGTTTTGCACAGGGAGTAAAAAAATCAGTTTTTTGTTTCTCCTGAAAAACTTGCAATTTCCTCATACGACATTTTTGAATCCCAGCGACGTAATGTTATTTATATGAGGCCCCCGGTCTAGATATAAATTTCTTTTCGTTTAAGATAAAAGTGATTAGTCGTATAAGCGTATGAATTTGCACGGGATTGTATCATGTATTCAAAGGCGGGAATTTAAGTCATTCGACGGTTTGCATTCAACGTATACACATGTGTCTTTGAACCGAATTGGTTATTTAATTTTTTAGAATGATATTTGTGTTCAAATTATTGCCTAGTAAAAGTTGTTTTCAATTTGTTATCTATAAAGTGACAGTGTTATGTTGTTTTTAACTGTAAAGATTCTATTGGTAAAACGCAAACAGTTTTGTCATTTATTTTCGTAGATAAAGATATGTTTAAGTTCAATTAGATTGCGCCAAATTTTGTTTCAATTCATTATCTTCTGATAAATTGCATTCAATAAGTCCATTGTGGAAGGGAAGTTAATCGAAAAGGGTGCATATGATGCAACAAATTGCGCGATATTCAGTCATTATAGATCTGATACTGCTGTTGTTTTTTTGTGTTTCTATTTTCAGCTGTTGTTTATCGACCACAATGTGGAACTGTATACAAACCAGACACTTTTTGCTTAAGAAGCTGCCGGATAACTTCACGACTGATCTCCATCCTTGGTCTAAAACAGTAGGATAAAGTGCGAGGGCTCGACGGATATCACCTTTTTGAGTCAATGAACTGTATTGTGCAGGCTGTTGTGATAAAAACAACTTTACGGACTGTTTTGATCAACTTCTGCTCAAAGCTGATTTATTGTAACTTATTAATAAATAATACTGGTTGTCTGCAAACCTCCAAACCAAGTTTGTGTTGTGTTTCACTTTGCCCTTATTAGAAAAGAAATGTTTTATGTTCGATTGAACATGAGAAAAAGAACATAACATTACTTATTGTTACGCCTAGATATTTACTTTCTTTTACAGATGCTAGGGTATGGTTATGCAGTTTATAATAAAAATTTGTTGGTTTAGCTTTTTTTGAAACATGAATTGTGTAACATTTTTCAGGATTAAAGTTCATTTGCCACTCTTTTTCCCATTTTTCTAAGTTAGAAAGATCATTTTGTAATAAATTGGCATCCCTACCATTGTTGACTCTTCTATAGAGCAAATAATCATCAGCAAAAAAGCCTAACGTTACAATTAACATGTTCAGGCAGGTCATTTATAAACAGAAGAAATAGGGTTTGTCCTAAAACAGTGCCCCGTGGCACACCAGAGTCAACGGATAATTTTGATGAATTTGTACCATTTAAAAAAACTGTTGTTGCCTATCTGCCAAAAAATCTGCAATCCAATTTAAGTTTTGAATAATCTAATTTATGAATTAATCTTTGATGCGGAACCTTATCAAAAGCTTTTGAAAAAATCTAATAATATAATATCAATCTGATCACCATTTGCTAATGATTTAGCTAAGTCTTGAATACTTATGATTAATTGTGTTTCACATGAGCGTTTACTACGAAACCCGTGTTCATCTTCGCTAGCAAGCGTTATGATCCGGATCGTATCCCTTGCCGCCATTGTGAATATCTTGAACTTTGTTTCCTTTTTTTTAACCTGTTACAAAAATCATCTATCATGAATTGTTTCCGTTTATGGATAAAGCGTGATTTGTTTATTTCTTTTTATTTATTTCTATGTATTATCATAGACCTGTATATTAAATAGATTTGCAACTTGTTAATTGTCCAGTATATGTGTGAAAATATCACAGGTTGATAAATGAGAGTTGGTTTATTTTTCGAACTTCTTTTATGCCTTTCTATTGAATTAATCAGAATAAATTGTATTAAACAGAGAAATGATTAAGGAATATCTGTGTGAAAATTTCATTTAATTTGGTTGAGAAATAAACTTTTTGTGACAATTTAAAGTGAAAACTTAACAAATAATTTGTAAAATATCGTATTTTCATGAAAACAAGGGAAGTATGGGCTCTTTTGAAACTCCTCTAAAGTGCCAAAGGTTATAAATATTATTTTAACACAGGTAAAAATTCAACACATTTAAGAATGGCTGTAAAAAAGAATCGTGTAAAAATCTTTAATAGTTTTTGAGATATTATAGTATAAAGTTGTACTTATCAAATTGTTTATTTTGTATGAAATCTCGTTTAATTGCATAAGATATTGTGAGATTTAACCAATTTGCAAATCTATTTAATATACAGGTCTATGGTATTATTGCCCAGTTTTCCCGGGAAATTATAAAATGAAAATAGAGTTATACCCCTTGTTTGCAAGGTGCCCGGTAATGACGTAAATCGGCTACTGTCACGTGACTTAAGTATCATTCAACATGGCGAGCAAATCAAATTGTGAAACTGTGAAAGAGCAGGAGTTTATGGTAGGACCACGGTACTCAAGTTTGATATACATTGGCGAGGGTGCATATGGAATGGTTGTGTAAGTAATGAACTAATGAGCAAGGTCCGTCGTCCAATGACAACTGCATTGATGGGTTCAGTTGACATCGGTGATGCTCCGGTTGTCAACAGAGCTGAACTCAGAAGAACTGTAAATTAAAAATCAAAGACTTTCCAAGAATGTCACTGTGAATACAAAACAGTACTGTGAATTTAAGTGGGCATTGATGCTTTGTTAATGGAGAACATCTCTTTTCTTCAAAATTTGTTTGATAAATTCAAATTTTTATTTGGAAAAAAATAGGTCAGGTAACCCTTACTCACTTACCCTATAATTTCAAAGTTGCAACTGTATTGCAATGATTATATTTGAGGACTTTTGTGTAAATCTGTCTCCCTAGGACCACAGTTTACAACCAATTTATTTGAAAACTAACATGTTTTGGTTTGATTTATTATGTTTTGAACGGTACATGTATTTGGTTTTGTTTACTGACTTTGGAGTAGCTACAATAACGTAGCTCCTTTGTCATCTTTGATTGGGCGGGGCTACAATGCTGTCCCATAGCCCGTAACGGAGCTACGCCGAAAGTGAAATCACACGGGGCGCAATTAAATCCATTAGACGTCAAATTTAATACTTAAGTATTGCTTACAATGTATAGTATTGTAATGACGATTACGGTTTAAATTTTCTGACATTTTGTGCAATCTAGAAGACTTATGTGAAGATATCAATTGATCCTGAACTTTACAATGAAGTTCAGGATCAAAATATTGTAAATGTGGGTTTTCTAACAAATTAACAGTTACCTATGACTTTTAACCGAAATTTTTATTGACACAATATTTTTCAGAGTGTTATTGGTATATTCGAACCATCTTGAAGGTTTGTACGAGTTGGAGAAAGTAATTCGATTTGCTCCGTTACGAGTAATGGGACCGCATTGTAGCTCCACCCAATCAAAGATGACAAAGGAGCTACATTATAATTACACTTTGGAGTTAAACATTGTGACTATACCTTGGTATACATGTAGGTCTGCAGTAACATCAAATTTGGTTGTTTTTTATAGAAACCAGTTTATACCTCAGGTCATTTCATACTCATAGTGTGAATAAATGAGTTGTTTAATACCCATCTTTTAAACACTGCCTATAGTTTTTTTTTTTGAATTGTGCAAGGTTTAATGAGTATAGTCCATATTGTATGTTATATCCAAGGTTTTGCCACTTTGTCCTAGTTACATTGAACTAACTATTTGTTTTTTACAATGCTCAACAAATAGATAACAGAAACAAAAATGATGAAAGGCCAGCTTTTGTCATGTATTTGATTCATATATTCCAATATTGTTTTTTTATCAAATGACTCTTATACAACAGTACATGTACGTCTAACTTAAATAGGGTCAAACAGACTTATTCATGGTACAAAATGACACAGTTGGAAAAGGAATTGTTACAAAAAAAAACTGGATTCTTTTTGAATGAGGCATAGTCAGAAGTAAATGTACCAATACATCATGAATGTTGGATGTTGGAAAATGCAAACCATGAAAATCAGTTGACACAAACAATGGCCCAAAGAAACATACTATCAAAATATCGAAACTTATTTCCAAACTGTTCATCAGCAATGGACACTTGTCTTAGAATGAAATATAACCGGGGTGCATGGACAGACTTAAGCTTGGTAGTTGACACTAACTAATGACCTAATGTGAAACATAGTTTTGCATTGTATGTACTAATTTTAAAAGGCATTGTGACCCCTACCAATTCAGAAAAACGGGGCCAAAAGAAGTTAAATGGATGTTTAAACTAAACTGCTGTAGAACATTGATTTTTCATATAATTTTGTTTAGGTTTTTTTCCCCAATAAATAATGTCAGGTAAATGTCACTACATTTTTGAAGTGTTTTGCACTGTTATGTTGCTATGAGGGGTAAAAAAGAGACCACACCTTAAAAATCGACTTTTTATACGACCGCAAAAAATTTGCGGACGTATTATGGTATGATGCTGTCGTCGTCGTAACGTCGGTGTCTGTAAACTTTTTAGTGTTTCCACAATAACTTTAGTTCCAGTTATCCGATTGCTATGAAACTTTACAATGATGTTCCTTACCATAAAAGGATGCATGGGATTGATTATGGGGGTCCCCCCATTTTTCGTTTAGAAATTAGGGGCCAAAAAAGGGCCAAAAATACTACTTTTTTGTTTGTTTCCACAATAACTTTAGTTCTAGTTATCCAATTGCTATGAAATTTGACAGTGATGTTCCTTACCATACAAAGATGAATGGGATTGATTTTGGGGGTCCCCCCTTTTTTTGTTTTGAAATTAGGGGCCCAAATGGGGAAAAAAATTCAAATATTTTACTTGTTTCCACCATAACTTTGGTCCTAGTTGGCCTATTGCTGTGAAATTTGTCAAGAATGTTTCTTACAATAAAAGAATGAACCTGATGAATTTTTGCGCCCCCTTTTTCTCCGTTGTGTAATTAGGGGCCAAAAGGGGCCAAAATAAAAACTTTTTTATTTGTGGTCCGATTTTGAAAATTTTTTTTTACATGTTTGTTCTTGTCAAATAGCGGATACAATATAAAGAATTAATTTTTGCGACCCCCCCTTTTTCCCCCTATTACGTAATTAGGGGCCAAATGGGGCCAAAATCGAAACTTTTTTATTTGTGGTCTGATTTTGAAATTTTTTTTTTGCAAGTTTATTTTTGTCAAGTAGCGAATCCAAATTTGAGAATTTATTTTTGCGACCCCCACCCCTTTTTCACCTGTTACGTAATAAGGGGCCAAAAGGGGCCGAAATTGAAACTTTTTTATTTCTGGTCTGATTTTGAAAATTTTTTTTGCATGTTTGTTCTTGTCAAATAGCGGATACAAAATTAAGAATTAATTTTTGCGACCCCCCCCTTTTTCCCCTTATTACGTAATTAGGGGCCAAATGCGGCCGAAATTGAAACTTTTTTTATTTCTGGTCTGATTTTGAAAATTTTTTTTGCATGTTTGTTCTTGTCAAATAGCGAATACAAAATTAAGAATTAATTTTTGCGACCCCCCCCTTTTTCCCCCTATTACGTAATTAGGGGCCAAATGGGGCTTTTTTATTTGTGGTCTGATTTTGAAAATTTTTTTGGCAAATTTATTCTTGTCAGGTAGCGATTCTAAATTTAAGAATAAATTTTTTGGGCTGTAATCATAATTTAAAAAAAATTCTGGTTCGATTTTTAATTTTTTCCCCAAACATTATTCTTTTAAAGAGTAGAATACAACATTCAAAATTTATATTTTTAGCCCCTGGGTTGAAAGTCCATCAGAGAAGCATGTGTCAAAAACCTTTGTCAGTCCACCATGGGCTGCATGTGTCCAGAACAATAGACTATCCATATTAGGCCTAAAACGTACAGGGTTCAACATGTTGCGGTCGTATCATGCTGCGCTCGGCTAAGCTTTTTATTTTATTTGTGGTCCAATTTTCAAAATCTTTTTTTATAGGAATCCTAATTCCTTGTAAAAATCCCTGCATGCATTTTTCAATCAGATAAATTTGCAGTATCTCCTACCACTTGGGGAAATAACAGTGTATTAAAATTATCTGCCTTTTCAGTTATTTAACTGAGTGAACTGTACATAAAAAAAGATTTTTGTTTAGGCCATCATAAAAATATTCTAGATTTTCATCCCATTCGTCCATATTTTTTCCGCTGCCTGAAAAATTTTATTTTGAATTTTTTGCTTATTCGTTTTTGGTAAATTTCCTTAAAATTGGCAGAACATTTTATCAAATTGGATTAAAAAGAAGAAAATTTGCCCACCTGCCCTATACATGTATTTTCAATAGCTTTGGCTGATAATCTCAGGACTGAAACCGAGTTTCAGCCAAAATTTCCCTTACTCGGTGTTATTTTTCGGTGGACCTCCGAGTTTTCTGTAGGAATTATTTTATTACACTTTGGCCTCACTAGGAAATCTTGATGTTTCGCCCACAGGCACTTGTCTCTATTAATTTGGAGTCACTATCCATGCCTACCCTCTGATATATCACGTGATATAACAGAGGGTAGGCGTGGATAGTGACCCCAAATTAATAGAGACAAGTGCCTGTGGTTTCGCCACTTTTTTTTGCTACAATCATAAATATTATGTGTTTAGAAATAGAAATACCATAGAGTCGTTTTAATAATTCCTTTTCCATGTAAGCTGAGTCGCTCGCTACAAACCAGTCATATTCTATTCAAAATAATTTTTACACACGCTACCTTTAAACATGTTGAATGAACTACGGTATCATCCTTTCTGATTAAATCAAGTTTGTGATTGGACAATGTAAGATTGTAACTTGCAACTGGTGTGTAATGACATGACATTAAATAAATGTCATAGTAAAATTTCTCAAGTGCCCAGGTATTTAAAAGTTGGTCATTGGTTAAACTTTCCTTTGTTACAAAAATAGAATTGGGAAGGTATAATTGCACACCCTATTACATGTTTTCAATTAAAAATCATCACTCGTAAACCATATTTATTAAAGAAAGGCGAGAAAAACCCATTTTAACATTCAATATCAACAGTAGATTTAGTTGATTATGATGTCATCGTTTTATATAAATTTGAGATCATTGGTGATGTAGATCAATAATTGTATTGCCTTTCGTCAATAGTTGTTATGAATTCAAACCTAGCTGTGAACAATATCGTGTAATTAAGTCGTATCCGAAACCACGGAATCTCTTGTTGATGGAGTTGTACTATAATAAAATCCAATTAAAAATGTATTCTGCTCTATATCATATTTTTTGTTTGCTTGATAATGATTACTGTATTGTACATTTGTACTAGTGTTAAGTTTGACAGAAAAATACATGCGTTGTGAATGAACAAACAGTTAAGATTTGAGTCTTTGAGAGTTAGTTTAAGTTACATGTAGTTAACTTGGTAAAACGGAAAGGTACATACATTTACATTGCGTTAATGATGTAACCTTCATTTGAACAAATTTAGATATCTGTCTCCTATACTGCTTGGTGGATTTTGATTAAACTTAACACAAAGTGCATACATGTACTGTGGATTCATTTACTTTTGGTGGTATGCAGATGTTGCTTACTGTAAACCAACTAATTTTTGCAAGCGATTTATTTTAACGTTTAGCAGAAATTTGCGAAATTAAATCGTCGCGAAAAGACTGATTATTATAGTAATTTGATAGTTGTAACGAAGAATCGCAAAATTAAAAAGCCGTGAAATCGCCCTCTGACATAAAAACGTGAAATAAAGAAGTCATGAAAATAAGTTGGTTTACAGTAATGTACATGTAATCAATATCAGAGTTCTCCCCCAAATTTTTCAATAGCACTGTGGTCAGCAATAAAAAGATAATTTTATGAAAATTAAAGCACTATGGTCCTAATGCATTCTATTATAAATTATCACAAGATAGCGCTGTGGTAAAAAAATATAGCAATGTGGCACCACCGTGCTATATTGGCCAGGGGAAAACACTGAACATAAACATTGGGTTCTTGCATTCTTGGTTTTCAGACACCTACATTGTACAATGTATGTAAAAAACTAAACTTGATACCCCACAAACAATAATGAACCCACAGTAGTATGGAGATGACTGGACTTAAATTATCTCCCACATAGGGTTAAATATGAAGAGGGTATCCTTTTTGAGCCCCATCATTGGGTTAAATATGAAAAGAGGTGTATCCTTTTTAAGCCCCATCATTGGATAAATATGAAAAGATGGTATCCTTTTTTAAGCCCCATCATTGGGTTAAATATGAAAAGAGGGTATCCTTTTTTAAGCCCCATCATTGGGTTAAATATGAAAAGAGGGTATCCTTTTTGAGCCCCATCATTGGGTTAAATATGAAAAGAGGGTATCCTTTTTGAGCCCCATCATTGGGTTAAATATGAAGAGAAGGTATCCTATTTGAGCTAGCCCACAGTATTCCCTGTAAGATTTTATAGTTTAGTTTTGTCTTATTTGTTCACCTAATTTATGAAGGTTGTTTTGTGCCCTCTTTGTTATTATTGGCAGCATTTCTCAAAGTGGAAAATGGTGAATGTCATGCAGCAGGTTGAGAAATTAATTCAAGATAGTTTTCTCATCACTTACTATTCACAAGCTCTTGATATTTGCTATGCAGCATTGGCATGTAGGACTAGATCTCAGGCTCCGGCTCCACAAAACTTAAAAAAATACCTAAGTCTAAGAATATTTTTCACAATAACTCATTGTGACGTCATCAAATTTTTAAGTTTTGATTAGAGTTGCCATGGAAATTAAGAATATTCTTAGACTTAAGTATTTTTTAGGTTTTGTGGCACCCAGGCCAGGTCTGTTGCCACTTTCATCATGTTCATGTTAAACAAAATCCAGCCATTTTTGTCATTGACCTTTATTATGAAATGATAACTGTGTTAGTCATGTATGTATATTGATGTTGTTGTCAGTTCAATGTTGAAATTACAGATTCTACATTAACAAATGTAGTTCAAACATGTTTGACATGTATACAAGTTGTGAAGGTTATGATGAGCACCAGAAGGTGTGAATTGATAATAAAATATATAGAAACTGTGTGTGTGTGTTGGTGTTTAACGCCCTTTATCGACGCACCTGGGCCACTGAAATAGAAACTAAATTCATGCTTAAATGCATGTACATTTAGAGTTCATTTTTGAACATGTACATGTATAAGCTACATGTATCAGAATTTAATAGTTCAGTTTAAAAGTGCAAAAATTTGCAATAAAAATTTAGAATAGCATCACCAAAAAGTTTATTCTGTGCAAAAATAATTGTTTTAGCCAAAACAAAAACTTGAGCTTAATTCCATAACTTTAAAGCTGTAAATATTAAAACTTTTTATAACAAATCAATTTTCCATTTTCCATAACATCTTTGTCATTAAAACAACATGATAAATATACAGCAGCAATAAGCATCTTTCATTTTTTCCAGATCTGCACAAGACAAAGTCACAGGTCAAAGAGTGGCCATCAAGAAAATCTCACCATTTGAACATCAGACATACTGTCAAAGGACACTCAGAGAAATCAAGATCCTGACCAGATTTAAACATGAAAATGTAAGTACAGGACAAAAATCAAGATCTTGTCCAGATTTAAACATGAAAATGTAAGTACACACGCACTGTCAAGGGACAGAAATCAAGATCCTGACCAGATTTAAACATGAAAATGTAAGTACACACGCACTGTCAAAGGACAGAATCAAGAACCTGACCAGATTTAAACATGAAAATGTAAGTACACACGCACTGTCAATGGACAGAAATCAAGATCTTGACCATATTTGAACATGAAAATGTAAGTACACACGCACTGTCAATGGACAGAAATCAAGATCTTGACCATATGAAAATGTAAGTACACATGCACTGTCAATGGACAGAAATCAAGATCTTGACCATATTTGAACATGAAAATGTAAGTACACATGCACTGTCAATGGACAGAAATCAAGATCTTGACCATATGAAAATGTAAGTACACATGCACTGTCAATGGACAGAAATCAAGATCTTGACCATATTTGAACATGAAAATGTAAGTACACATGCACTGTCAAGGGACAGAAATCAAGATCCTGACCAGATTTAAACATGAAAATGTAAGTACAAAAATAGATAAAAGAAGAAGCTCAAATTTCATTATACATGAATGACCTTGTTTATCATATATTGAAATGTTGCATGAAGAAATTTTTATGCTGTCAGGCATTATTCAGGGGAGATAATTTGACTTAAGATAAAGAAAACCTGAAGAAATGATTGGTTATTGAGGTTTAGCAGAGATGCAAGATGGGTAAACTTTTTTTTTCTGTGGCCTGTAACATGTTGCAAAATACTTTGACGCTATTCGTTGTCCAGCAGCATTACAAAAATTTTCGTCACAGTTTTCTGGCAACTTCATGTCTCAGCCTCTTGATATTTGGCATGTAGCTAGCCTTCTTGTATAGTACTATAAAGTGTTAAGTGTATTTATGCCCACTACTCATCTACTTCCTGCAGTTTATCAAATATTTTATTAAGACACAATGGGCATACAGTCCATGGAAGAAAGCATTCTACATTTCAAAAATAGTATTACAATGAGTGATTGGTCAATGGTATCTTTATTAAGCTTGACAACACATTTAGTTTTAGATTAAGTAATAAAGGGGGGATATATTATAATTGCTTGACTTTGTTTGTCAGTTCAAAATTGTGTAACTGATATGTCAGCTTCTAAATATGAGGTATTTTAAATGTATTATAAGCTTTTATTTTATTGTTTTCTCTTTTTAGCTCACCTGGACCGAAGGTCCATGTGAGCTATTGCCATCACTTGGCGTCCGTCGTCGTCGTCTGTCGTCGTCGTCGTCTGTCGTCGTCGTCTGTTAACAATTTTTCAAAAATCTTCTCCTCTGAAACTACTGAACAGAATTCAATGAAACTTGGTATGATTGATCCTTAAGGTGTCCTGCACCAAACTTGTGTTTTGATTTTTGATTTGTCAAAAAACATGGCCGCCGTTGCTAAAAATAGACCATGGGGGTCAGACTACTGTTTTTGGCTTGTAAATCAAAAAGTATAAGAGATAAATGAAATCTGATGCCACGCTACTGCTTCAGCATCAAAAGCTCTACAAAAGTCTCCATTTGGACGAAGTTGTCAGATGACCCCTTATAGGGGTTACGGCCCCTTTAAGGTGAAAAATAGCCTTTTTAGCTCACCTGACCCGAAGGGTCATGTGAGCTATTGTCATCACTTGGCGTCCGTCGTCCGTCCGTCCGTCGTCCGTCGTCCATAAACTTTTTAAAACATTAACTCCTCTGACACCATAAGTCCAATTGCAACCAAACTTGGTATGGTTGTTCATTAGCATTCGGTGCTTAGAACTGATGTGGGGATTTTTGATTCGTCGTAAAACATGGCCGCCATGGCTAAAAATAGAACATAGGGGTAAAATGCAGTTTTTTGCAAATAACTCAAAAACGGCTACAGATATCAAAATTCTGGCATAGGGTAAAAGTGATCAGCACCTCAAGATCTACCTACCCTGAAATTTTGAAGAAAATCCAACGACCCATGTAGGAGTTATTGCCCTTTTTGTGGATTTTTTACAAATTTTGCACCTGTTTAGCTCAATATCTTGAAAACTATACTAGATATTTGAGAAACTTAAACTGCATATTGTTAAGCACATCAAGATCTACAAAATATGTAACAGGGTCAACGTTGTAGGACCTTTCCTTTTATGAGTTATTGCCCTTAGAACGTCAAAATTTAGCATTTAAACAGCATTTCCTCATTACATTGAAAACGTTAACTCCTCTGACACTTTATGTCCAAATGGAACCAAACTTGGTATAGTTGTTTATTAGCATTAGGTGTATAGAACTCATGTGGGAATTTTTGATTGGTCGTAAAACATGGCTGCTGTGGCTAAAAATAGAACATAGGGGTAAATGGCAGTTTTTCCAAATAACTGTAAAACTGTGACAGATTTCAAAATTTTGATTGGGAACAAAAGTGATCAGCACCTCAAGATCTACCAGCTCTGAAATTTTGAAGAAAATCCAACAACCCATGTAGGAGTTATTGCCCTTTTTGTGGATTTTTTGCAAATTTTGCACCTGTTTAGCTCAATATCTTGAAAACTATACTAGATATTTGAGAAATTTAAATTGCATATTGTTAAGCACATCAAGATCTACAAAATATGTAACAGGGTCAACGTTGTAGGACCTTTCCTTTTATGAGTTATTGCCCTTAGAACGTCAAAATTTAGCATTTTAAAAGCATTTCCTCATTACATTGAAAACGTTAACTCCTCTTACACTTTAAGTCCAAATGGAACCAAACTTGGTATAGTTGTTTATTAGCATTAGGTGTATAGAACTGATGTGGGGATTTTTGATTGGTTGTAAAACATGGCCGCTGTGGCTAAAAATAGAACATAGGGGTAAATGGCAGTTTTTTGCAAATAACTGTAAAACGGTGACAGATTTCAAAATTTTGATTGGAACAAAAGTGATCAGCACCTCAAGATCTACCAGCTCTGAAATTTTGAAGAAAATCCAACGACCCATGTAGGAGTTATTGCCCTTTTTGTGGATTTTTTGCAAATTTTGCACCTGTTTAGCTCAATATCTTGAAAACTATACAAGATATTTGAGAAATTTAAATTGCATATTGTTAAGCGCATATAGATCTACAAAATTTGTAACAGGGTCAATGTTGTAGGACCTTTCCTTTGAGGAGTTATTGCCCTTGGAACGTCAAAATTGAGCATTTTAACTGCATTTCCTTATATTGAAAATGTTAACTCCTCTGACACTTTAAGTCCAAATGGAACCAAACTTGGTATTATTGTTTATTATTAGTAGGTGTATAGAACTGTTGTGGGGATTTTTGATTGGTTGTAAAACATGGCCGCTGTGGCTAAAAATAGAACATTAGGTTAAACTGCATTTTTTTGCAAATAACTCAAAAAGGGTGACAGATTTTTAGATTTTGATTGAGAACAAAAGTGATCAGCACCTTTAGATCCACCATATTGTCAGATGACCCCCTTATTAATCTTATGACCCTTTCAACGTTAAATAGATTTTGCCTTATAACCTTTACTTCAGGCACATATGTCAGGTGAGCGATTCAGGCTCCTGGGAGCCTCTTGTTTCATGTTTTTAGCTCACCTGACCCGAAGGGTCATGTGAGCTATTGCCATCACTTTGCGTCCGTCCGTCGTCCGTCGTCCGTTAGCTTTTTATACGACCGCAAAATTTTGCGATCGTTTAATGTTATGGCGATGTCGTCGTCGTCGTCGTCGTCGTCCTCGTCGTTGTCGTCTGGGAACATTTGGTTTCCGTGCGATAACTTGAGTAAATGTTGTTCAATTGTTTTAAAATTTTGATATGATGTTTGTAACCACTAAAGGAAGGTTGGTATTGTATTTGGGGTTTGTAGCCCCTACCGTTTTAGAAAAAAGGGCCAAAAGGGGCTAAAACGGGTGTATTGACAAAACTGTTGTAAAATGTTTGTTATTCATTCGATTTTGAAAATTCTTTTTTTAATGAATTCCTCATTAAATTCTGTCAACTAAATGTGTCAATGATTTTGATATTTATTGCACCGTTACATTGCTACAGGGGGTCAAAAAGGGGCCACACCCCAAAAATCGACTTTTTTATTTGTGGTCCGATTTTCAAAATCTTTTTTTCATTGGAATCCTTGTGAAAATCCCTGCCTGCGTTTTTCAATCAGATTTGCAATATCTCTTACCGCTTTTGAGAAATTTGGGGTCAAAGGGGCCAAAAACGCCATTTTTAAAAGTTTGTCAATGCAAATAGTTTTATACCAAAAATCAAGTTGTAGTGGGCCTGCCAATTGTTATGAAGTTTATATATGATGATTATATCCACTAAAGGAATCTTGGTTTTGTATTTGGGGTTTGTGGCCCCTACTGTTCTAGAAAAAAGGGCCAAAAAGGGCTAAAACGGGTGTATTGACAAAACTGTTGTAGAATGTTTATTATTCATTAGATTTTGAAAATTCTTTCTTTGTTGAATTCATCATTAAATTCTGTCAACAAAATGTGTCAATGATTTTGATATGTTTTTCACCATTACATTGTTACAGGGGGCTAAAGACAGGGCACGCCCATAAAATCAACTTTTTTATTTGTGGTCCGATTTTCAAAATCTTTTTTTCATCGGATTCCATGTACACAATTTCCTATTAATTAAGTCTCCCAAACGAAGTTTGGAGACTTATTGTTTTTGTTGCGTTTCTTATTATTATTATTATTATTCTTCTTCTTCTTTCTCGCGCCGCCAACTTTGTCCGGGGCCCTTTTGTACTTTATACTTGACCGATTTATTTCAAATTTGGCACAGTGGTAGAACCCTATGAGATGTGGCTTCTCCCTGAAATTCAAGTATGGGGACCCCCCAGGGGCTGTACCACGCCCCCTCAAATACCCCAAAAAATGATATTTTTTTAATATGTCGAAAATAGTTCAAATAACTACTTTATAACCACATATATAATTAATCCTTATGATAAGACGAATCATTTGGTACCATAGGGGGGTCCCAGGGGGTCATGCCCCGCCCCCTCAAATTACAAAATCCTTAATATCTTTAAAATTATTGAGATCCCCACCCTATAACCACATATATTATTACTCCTTATGATAAGACGAATCATTTGGTACCATAGGGGGGTCCCAGGGGGTCATGCCCCGCCCCCCTCAAATTACAAAATCCTTAATATCTTTAAAATCATTGAGATCCCCACCCTATAACCATATATATTATTACTCCTTATGAATAGACGAATCAGTTGGTACCATAGGGGGGGTCCATGGGGTCATGCCCCGCCCCCTCAAATTACAAAATCCTTAATATCTTGAAAACTATTGAGATCCCCACCCTATAACCATATATATTATTATTCCTTATGATTAGACGAATCATTTGGTACCATAGGGGGGTCCCATGGGGTCATGCCCCGCCCCCTCAAATTACAAAATCCTTAATATCTTTAAAGCCATTGAGATCCCCACCCAATAACCATATATTTTAATACATGTACTACTTATTTTAAGAGAAAGCATTTGTAATCAAAGGGGAGTCTGAGATTATTACATGGGAGTCAATTGGGAAACTTCGTTTGGGAGACTTAGTAACAGTTTCGCTGTTACACTTATTACTTGTTTTTTATCGGATTAGCAATATCTTTTACCATTTTTGAGGAATTAGGGGTCAAAGGGCCAAAATTGTAAATTAATACATGTATAGAAATAAGGCTTTTTGTATAAGATGTTGATGTAAATATATTTGTCAAAAATGCATTTCTATAAGTCCACCACAGGATGCTTGTGTCAAAAAAGCTTTGTAAGTCCACCATGGGCTTCATGTGACCAAAGCAATGGACTATCCATATTGGGCCTCCAACGTACAGGGTTCAACTTGTTGCGGTCGTATCATGCTGCGCTCGGCGTAGCTTTTTATTTCAAACATCTTCTTCTCTGAAACTGCTTGGCCAAATGCAGCCAAACTTAATATGGTTGTTCTTTAGGGTATTGTGCAAAAAGTTTGCGTTCGGATTTTTGATACGTCAAAAAACATGGCTGCTGTTACTAAAAATAGAACAGGGGGGTCAAATACAGTTTTTTGCAAATAACTCAAAAACGGTGATAGATATCAAAATTCTGGCATAGGGTAAAAGTGATCAGCACCTCAAGATCTACCTGCCCTGAAATTTTCAAGAAGATCCAACAACAGGTGCAGGAGTTATTGCCCTTTTTCTGGATTTTTTCAAAATTTTGCACTTATTTAGCCCTATATCTTAAAAACTATACAAGATATTTTAAAAATTCAAATTGCATATGATTAAGCACATTAAGATCTACATTTCATGTAATTAGGTCAAAGCTGTGGAACCATTTCTTTTAGGAGTTATGGCCCTTAAAGTGTCAAAATTTACCATATTTCATTACTTTTTCCCTGAATTTCAAAGATTAACTTGTCTGACACCATATTACATCTAACTTCAACCAAACTTGGCACAGTTGTTTAATGGCATAAATGCTACAAGTGTATCGCTCAGATTTTTTATTCTTCAAAAAATATGGCCGCCATGGCTAAAAATAGAACATAGGGGTAATTTGCAGTTTTTTGCTAATGACTCAAAAATGGTTACAGATATCAAAATTCTGATTGGAGACAAAAGTGATCAGCATCTGAAGATCTACCTGCTCTGAAAGTTTCAAGAAGATCCAATAATTGATGTAGGAGTTATTGCCCTTTTTTCTGGATTTTTTCAAAATTTTTCACTTATTTAGCCATATATCTTAAAAACTATACAAGATATTTCAAAAATTTAAATTGCATATGATCAAGCACATCAAGATCTACATTTCATATATTTAGGTCAAAGCTGTAGGACCATTTCTATTAGGAGTTATTTTCCTTAAAACAACAAAATTTACCATTTTTCATTATTTTTCCCCTTAATTTCAAAGATTAAATTGTCTGACACCATAAGACCAACTGCATCTTAACTTGGCACACTTGTTTAATAGCTTATATGCTACAACTGTATTGTTCATATCTTTGATTTGTTAAAAAACATGGCTGTTGTGGCTAAAAATAGAACATAGGGCGTAAATTTCATTTTTTTTTGCTAATAACTCAAAAATGGTTTCAGATATCAAAATTTTGCACAAATCGAAAGTTATCAGCATATTAAGTACCTGTCCTGAAATTAAGGAAAAGATCTGACTGCTGATGTGGGAGCTATTGCTATCACTTTGCGTCCGTTGTCCGTCCGTCGTCTGTCGTCCATCGTCCGTTAGCTTTTTAGCTCACCTGGACCGAAGGTCCATGTGAGCTATTACCATCACTTGGCGTCCGTCGTCGTCGTCTGTCGTCGTCGTCGTCTGTTAACAATTTTTCAAAAATCTTCTCCTCTGAAACTACCAAACAGAATTTAATGAAACTTGGTATGAATGATCCTTAGGGTGTCCTGCACCAAACTTGTGTTTTGATTTTTGATCCGATAAAAAACATGGCCGCCGTTACTAAAAATAGACTAGGGGGGTCAGACTACTGTTTTTGGCTTATAAATCAAAAAGTATAAGAGATAGAGGAAATCTGATGCCACGCTACTGATTCAGCATCAAAAGCTCTACAAAAGTCTCCATTTGGTCAAAGTTGTCAGATGACCCCTTATAGGGGTTACGGCCCTTTAAAGGTGAAAAATAGCATTTTTTCATGTTTTTGGCCTACAGAATGAAAATTATTGCAGATAGAGATTAGCTGTTGCTTGCTTAAATGTTCAGCTCATTTAACTCTACAAAAGTCTCCATAGGGTCGGAGTTGTCAGATGACCCCTTATAGGGGTTACGGCCCCTTAAAGGTGAAAAATAGCCATTTTTCAAGTTTTTGGCCTACAGAATGAAAACTATTGCAGATAGAGATTAGCTGTTGCTTGCTTAAATGTTCAGCTCATTTAGCTCTACGAAATTCTCCATAGGGTTGTAGTTGTCAGATGACCCCTTATAGGGGTTACGGCCCCTGAAAAATAGCGATTTTTCATGTTTTTGTCCTACAGAATGAAAACTATTGCAGATAGAGATTAGCTGTTGCTTGCTTAAATGTTCAGCCCATTTAGCTCTACAAAATTCTTCATAGGGTCGAAGTTGTCAGATGACCCCTTATAGGGGTTACGGCCCCTGAAAAATATCCATTTTTCATGTTTTTGGCCTACAGAATGAAAACTATTGCAGATAGAGATTAGCTGTTGCTTGCTTAAATGTTCAGCTCATTTAGCTCTACAAAATTCTCCACAGGGTCGAAGTTGTCAGATGACCCCTTATAGGGGTTACGGCCCTTGAAAAAAGTGATTTATCATGTTTTTGGCCTACAGAATGAAAACTATTGCAGATAGAGATTAGCTGTTGCTTGCTTAAATGTTCAGCCCATTTAGCTCTACAAAATTCTTCATAGGGTCGAAGTTGTCAGATGACCCCTTATAGGGGTTACAGCCCCTGAAAAAAAGCCATTTTTCATGTTTTTGGCCTACAGAATGAAAACTATTGCAGATAGAGATTAGCTGTTGCTTGCTTAAATGTTCAGCTCATTTAGCTCTACAAAATTCTCCACAGGGTCGAAGTTGTCAGATGACCTCCTAAGGGGTTACGGCCCCTGAAAAAAGTGATTTTTCATGTTTTTGGCCTACAGAATGAAAACTATTGCAGATAGAGATTAGCTGTTGCTTGCTTAAATGTTCAGCTCATTTAGCTCTACAAAAGTATAGGGTCAACATCAAGACCAGGTGAGCGATTCAGGCTCCTGGGAGCCTCTTGTTTCAAACATCTTCTTCTCTGAAACTGCTTGGCCAATTGCAGCCAAACTTGATATGAATGTTCCTTAGGGTATTGTGCAAAAAGTTTGCGTTGAGATTTTTGATACGTCAAAAAACATGGCCGCTGTTACTAAAAATAGAACAGGGGGGGTCAAATACAGTTTTTTGCAAATAACTCAAAAACGGTCACAGATATCAAAATTCTGGCAGAAATTAAAAGTGATCAGCACCTCAAGATCTACCTGCCCAGAAATTTTCAAAAAGATCCAACAACCGATGTAGGATTTATTGCCCTTTTTCTGGATTTTTTCAAAATTTTGCACTTATTTAGCCCTATATCTTGAAAACTATACAAGATATTTTAAAAATTCAAATTGCATATGATTGAGCACGTCAAGATCTACGTTTCATATAATTAGGTCAAAGCTGTAGAACCATTTCTTTTAGGAGTTATGGCCCTTAAAGCGTCAAAATTTACCATTTTTCATTACTTTTCCCTAAATTTCAAAGATGAACTTTTCTGACACCATACATCCAACTTCAACCAAACTTGGCACAGTTGCTTAATAGCATAATTGCTACAGTTGTATCGTTCGGATTTTTGATTCGTCAAAAAATATGGCCACCATGGCTAAAAATAGAACATAAGGGTAAATTGCAGTTTTTTGCTAATTACTCAAAAATAGTTACAGATATCAAAATTTTGATGGGAGACAAAAGTGATCAGCATCTTAAGATCTACCTGCTCTGAAATTTTTTAGAAGATCCAACAATCGACATAGGAGTTATTATCCTTTTTCTGGATTTTTTGAAAATTTTGCACTTATTTAGCCCTATATCTTGAAAACTATACAAGATATTTTAAAAATTCAAATTGCATATGATTAAGCACATCAAGATATACATTTTATGTATTTAGGTCAAAGCTGTAGAACCATTTCTTTTAGGAGTTATGGCCCTTAAAGTGTCAAAATTTACCATTTTCCATTGTTTAATAGCTTATAAGCTACAACTCTATTGTCAGATTTTTTATTCGTAAAAAAACATGGCCACCATGGCTAAAATAGAACAGCATGTTAAGATTTACCTGTCCTGAAATTTCAAAAAAGATCTGACTGCTGATGTGGGAGTTATTGTTCTTTTTCCTAATTTTCGCCAAATTTGCACTTATCAAGCCCAATATTTTAAAAACTAACCAAGATATTTCAGAAATTTAAATCGCATATGGTTAAGCACAATAATATCTACTAATATATGTATCTGTGTAGTTCAGGTGAGCGATTCAGGCTCTTGGGAGCCTCTTGTTTCTGGATTTTTTCAAAATTTTTCACTTATTTAGCCATATATCTTAAAAACTATACAAGATATTTCAAAAATTTAAGTTGCATATGATCAAGCACATCAAGATCTACATTTCATATATTTAGGTCAAAGCTGTAGGACCATTTCTATTAGGAGTTATTGTCCTTAAAACAACAAAATTTACCATTTTTCATTATTTTTCCCCTGAATTTCAAAGATTAAATTGTCTGACACCGTAAGACCAACTGCATCTTAACTTGGCACACTTGTTTAATAGCTTATATGCTACAACTCTATCGTTCATATTTTTGATTTGTTAAAAAACATGGCTGTCGTGGCTAAAAATAGAACATAGGGCGTAAATTTCATTTTTTTGCTAATAACTCAAAAATGGTTTCAGATATCAAAATTGTGCACAAATCGAAAGTTATCAGCATATTAAGTACCTGTCCTGAAATTAAGGAAAAGATCTGACTGCTGATGTGGGAGCTATTGCTATCACTTTGCCTCCGTCGTCTGTCCGTCGTCTGTCGTCCGTCGTCCGTTAGCTTTTTTCAAACATCTTCTTCTCTGAAACTGCTCGGCCAATTGCAGCCAAACTTGATATGGTTGTTCCTTAGGGTATTGTGCAAAAAGTTTGCTTTGAGATTTTTGATACGTCAAAAAACATGGCCGCTGTTACTAAAAATAGAACAGGGGGGTCAAATACAGTTTTTTGCAAATAACTCAAAAACGGTCACAGATATCAAAATTCTGGCAGAGGTTAAAAGTGATCAGCACCTCAAGATCTACCTGCCCAGAAATTTTCAAAAAGATCCAACAACCGATGTAGGATTTATTGCCCTTTTTCTGGATTTTTTCAAAATTTTGCACTTATTTAGCCCTATATCTTGAAAACTATACAAGATATTTTAAAAATTCAAATTGCATATGATTGAGCACGTCAAGATCTACGTTTCATATAGTTAGGTCAAAGCTGTAGAACCATTTCTTTTAGGAGTTATGGCCCTTAAAGCGTCAAAATTTACCATTTTTCATTACTTTTCCCCTAAATTTCAAAGATGAACTTTTCTGACACCATACATCCAACTTCAACCAAACTTGGCACAGTTGCTTAATAGCATAATTGCTACAGTTGTATCGTTCGGATTTTTGATTCATCAAAAAATATGGCCGCCATGGCTAAAAATAGAACATAGGGGTAAATTGCAGTTTTTTGCTAATTACTCAAAAATAGTTACAGATATCAAAATTTTGATGGGAGACAAAAGTGATCAGCATCTTAAGATCTACCTGCTCTGAAATTTTTTAGAAGATCCAACAATCGCCCTAGGAGTTATTATCCTTTTTCTGGATTTTTTGAAAATTTTGCACTTATTTAGCCCTATATCTTGAAAACTATACAAGATATTTTAAAAATTCAAATCGCATATGGTTAAGCACAATAATATCTACTAACATATGTATCTGTGTAGTTCAGGTGAGCGATTCAGGCTCTTGGGAGCCTCTTGTTGGTCTACAGAATGAAAATTATAGCAGATGGAGATTAGCTGTTGCTTGCTTAAATGTTCAGCTCATTTAGCTCTACAAAAGTCTCCATAGGGTCGAAGTTGTCAGATGACCCCTTATAGGAGTTACGGCCCATTAAAGGTGAAAAATGGGGTTTTTGGCCTATAGAATGAAAACTATTGCAGGTAGAGAAAAGCTGTTGCTTGCTTAAATGTTCAGCTCATTTAGCTCTACAAAAGTCTTCATAGGGTCGAAGTTGTCAGATGACCCCTTATAGGGGTTACGGCCCCTTAAAGGTGAAAAAAAGTGTTTTTGGCCTATACAATAAAAACTATTGCAGATAGAGATTAGCTGTTGCTAGCTTAAATGTTCAGCTCATTAAGCTCTACAAAAGTCTTCATAGGGTCGAAGTTGTCAGATGACCCCTTGTAGGGGATACGGCCCCTTAAAGGTGAAAAATAGTGTTTTTGGCCTATAGAATGAAAACTATTGCAGATAGAGAAAAGCTGTTGCTTGCTTAAATGTTCAGCTCATTAAGCTCTACAAAAGTCTTCATAGGGTCGAAGTTGTCGTCGTCGTCTGTCGTCGTCGTCGTCTGTTAACAATTTTTCAAAAATCTTCTCCTCTGAAACTACTGAACAGAATTCAATGAAACTTGGTATGATTGATCCTTAGGGTGTCCTGCACCAAACTTGTGTTTCGATTTTTGATTTGTCAAAACACATGGCCGCCGTTGCTAAAAATAGACCATGGGGGTCAGACTACTGTTTTTGGCTTGTAAATCAAAAAGTATAAGAGATAAATGAAATCTGATGCCACGCTACTGCTTCAGCATCAAAAGCTCTACAAAAGTCTCCATTTGGACGAAGTTGTCAGATGACCCCTTATAGGGGTTACGGCCCCTTAAAGGTGAAAAATAGCCTTTTTAGCTCACCTGACCCGAAGGGTCATGTGAGCTATTGCCATCACTTTGCGTCCGTCGTCCGTCCGTCGTCCGTCGTCCGTTGTCTGTCGTCCGTCGTCCGTCGTCCGTTAGCTTTTTTCAAACATCTTCTTCTCTGAAACTGCTTGGCCAATTGCAGCCAAACTTGATATGGTTGTTCCTTAGGGTATTGTGCAAAAAGTTTGCGTTCGGATTTTTGATACGTCAAAAAACATGGCCGCTGTTACTAAAAATAGAACAGGGGGGTCAAATACAGTTTTTTGCAAATAACTCAAAAATGGTGACAGATATCAAAATTCTGGCATAGGGTTTAAGTGATCAGCACCTCAAGATCTACCTGCCCTGAAATTTTCAAGAAGATCCAACAATTGATGTAGGAGTTATTGCCCTTTTTCTGGATTTTTTTTCAAAATTTTTCATTTATTTAGCCATATATCTTAAAAACTATACAAGATATTTCAAAAATTTAAGTTGCATATGATCAAGCACATCAAGATCTACATTTCATATATTTAGGTCAAAGCTGTAGGACCATTTCTATTAGGAGTTATTGTCCTTAAAACAACAAAATTTACCATTTTTCATTATTTTTCCCCTGAATTTCAAAGATTAAATTGTCTGACACCGTAAGACCAACTGCATCTTAACTTGGCACACTTGTTTAATAGCTTATATGCTACAACTCTATCGTTCATATTTTTGATTTGTTAAAAAACATGGCTGTCGTGGCTAAAAATAGAACATAGGGCGTAAATTTCATTTTTTTGCTAATAACTCAAAAATGGTTTCAGATATCAAAATTGTGCAAAAATCGAAAGTTATCAGCATATTAAGTACCTGTCCTGAAATTTAGGGAAAGATCTGACTGCTGATGTGGGAGTTATTGCCCTTTTTTCAATTTTTTTCTAAATTTTGCACTTATTAAGCCCAATAACTTGAAAACTAACCAAGTTATTTCAGAAATTTAAATTGCATATTGTTAAGCACAATAATATCTACAAAATATATGTATCTGTGTAGTTCAGGTGAGCGATTCAGGCTCCTGGGAGCCTCTTGTTTCATGTTTTTGGTCTACAGAATGAAAATTATAGCAGATGGAGATTAGCTGTTGCTTGCTTAAATGTTCAGCTCATTTAGCTCTACAAAAGTCTCCATAGGGTCGAAGTTGTCAGATGACCCCTTATAGGAGTTACGGCCCATTAAAGGTGAAAAATGGGGTTTTTGGCCTATAGAATGAAAACTATTGCAGGTAGAGAAAAGCTGTTGCTTGCTTAAATGTTCAGCTCATTTAGCTCTACAAAAGTCTTCATAGGGTCGAAGTTGTCAGATGACCCCTTATAGGGGTTACGGCCCCTTAAAGGTGAAAAAAAGTGTTTTTGGCCTATACAATAAAAACTATTGCAGATAGAGATTAGCTGTTGCTAGCTTAAATGTTCAGCTCATTAAGCTCTACAAAAGTCTTCATAGGGTTGAAGTTGTCAGATGACCCCTTGTAGGGGATACGGCCCCTTTAAGGTGAAAAATAGTGTTTTTGGCCTATAGAATGAAAACTATTGCAGATAGAGAAAAGCTGTTGCTTGCTTAAATGTTCAGCTCATTAAGCTCTACAAAAGTCTTCATAGGGTCGAAGTTGTCGTCGTCGTCTGTCGTCGTCGTCGTCTGTTAACAATTTTTCAAAAATCTTCTCCTCTGAAACTACTGAACAGAATTCAATGAAACTTGGTATGATTGATCCTTAGGGTGTCCTGCACCAAACTTGTGTTTCGATTTTTGATTTGTCAAAACACATGGCCGCCGTTGCTAAAAATAGACCATGGGGGTCAGACTACTGTTTTTGGCTTGTAAATCAAAAAGTATAAGAGATAAATGAAATCTGATGCCACGCTACTGCTTCAGCATCAAAAGCTCTACAAAAGTCTCCATTTGGACGAAGTTGTCAGATGACCCCTTATAGGGGTTACGGCCCCTTAAAGGTGAAAAATAGCCTTTTTAGCTCACCTGACCCGAAGGGTCATGTGAGCTATTGCCATCACTTTGCGTCCGTCGTCCGTCCGTCGTCCGTCGTCTGTCGTCCGTCGTCCGTCGTCCGTTAGCTTTTTTCAAACATCTTCTTCTCTGAAACTGCTTGGCCAATTGCAGCCAAACTTGATATGGTTGTTCCTTAGGGTATTGTGCAAAAAGTTTGCGTTCGGATTTTTGATACGTCAAAAAACATGGCCGCTGTTACTAAAAATAGAACAGGGGGGTCAAATACAGTTTTTTGCAAATAACTCAAAAATGGTGACAGATATCAAAATTCTGGCATAGGGTTTAAGTGATCAGCACCTCAAGATCTACCTGCCCTGAAATTTTCAAGAAGATCCAACAATTGATGTAGGAGTTATTGCCCTTTTTCTGGATTTTTTTTCAAAATTTTTCATTTATTTAGCCATATATCTTAAAAACTATACAAGATATTTCAAAAATTTAAGTTGCATATGATCAAGCACATCAAGATCTACATTTCATATATTTAGGTCAAAGCTGTAGGACCATTTCTATTAGGAGTTATTGTCCTTAAAACAACAAAATTTACCATTTTTCATTATTTTTCCCCTGAATTTCAAAGATTAAATTGTCTGACACCGTAAGACCAACTGCATCTTAACTTGGCACACTTATTTAATAGCTTATATGCTACAACTCTATCGTTCATATTTTTGATTTGTTAAAAAACATGGCTGTCGTGGCTAAAAATAGAACATAGGGCGTAAATTTCATTTTTTTGCTAATAACTCAAAAATGGTTTCAGATATCAAAATTGTGCAAAAATCGAAAGTTATCAGCATATTAAGTACCTGTCCTGAAATTTAGGGAAAGATCTGACTGCTGATGTGGGAGTTATTGCCCTTTTTTCAATTTTTTTCTAAATTTTGCACTTATTAAGCCCAATAACTTGAAAACTAACCAAGTTATTTCAGAAATTTAAATTGCATATTGTTAAGCACAATAATATCTACAAAATATATGTATCTGTGTAGTTCAGGTGAGCGATTCAGGCTCCTGGGAGCCTCTTGTTTCATGTTTTTGGTCTACAGAATGAAAATTATAGCAGATGGAGATTAGCTGTTGCTTGCTTAAATGTTCAGCTCATTTAGCTCTACAAAAGTCTCCATAGGGTCGAAGTTGTCAGATGACCCCTTATAGGAGTTACGGCCCATTAAAGGTGAAAAATGGGGTTTTTGGCCTATAGAATGAAAACTATTGCAGGTAGAGAAAAGCTGTTGCTTGCTTAAATGTTCAGCTCATTTAGCTCTACAAAAGTCTTCATAGGGTCGAAGTTGTCAGATGACCCCTTATAGGGGTTACGGCCCCTTAAAGGTGAAAAAAAGTGTTTTTGGCCTATACAATAAAAACTATTGCAGATAGAGATTAGCTGTTGCTAGCTTAAATGTTCAGCTCATTAAGCTCTACAAAAGTCTTCATAGGGTTGAAGTTGTCAGATGACCCCTTGTAGGGGATACGGCCCCTTAAAGGTGAAAAATAGTGTTTTTGGCCTATAGAATGAAAACTATTGCAGATAGAGAAAAGCTGTTGCTTGCTTAAATGTTCAGCTCATTAAGCTCTACAAAAGTCTTCATAGGGTTGAAGTTGTCGTCGTCGTCGTCTGTCGTCGTCGTCGTCTGTTAACAATTTTTCAAAAATCTTCTCCTCTGAAACTACTGAACAGAATTCAATGAAACTTGGTATGATTGATCCTTAGGGTGTCCTGCACCAAACTTGTGTTTCGATTTTTGATTTGTCAAAAAACATGGCCGCCGTTGCTAAAAATAGACCATGGGGGTCAGACTACTGTTTTTGGCTTGTAAATCAAAAAGTATAAGAGATAAATGAAATCTGATGCCACGCTACTGCTTCAGCATCAAAAGCTCTACAAAAGTCTCCATTTGGACGAAGTTGTCAGATGACCCCTTATAGGGGTTACGGCCCCTTAAAGGTGAAAAATAGCCTTTTTTCATGTTTTTGGTCTACAGAATGAAAATTATAGCAGATGGAGATTAGCTGTTGCTTGCTTAAATGTTCAGCTCATTTAGCTCTACAAAAGTCTCCATAGGGTCGAAGTTGTCAGATGACCCCTTATAGGAGTTACGGCCCATTAAAGGTGAAAAATGGGGTTTTTGGCCTATAGAATGAAAACTATTGCAGGTAGAGAAAAGCTGTTGCTTGCTTAAATGTTCAGCTCATTTAGCTCTACAAAAGTCTTCATAGGGTCGAAGTTGTCAGATGACCCCTTATAGGGGTTACGGCCCCTTAAAGGTGAAAAAAAGTGTTTTTGGCCTATACAATAAAAACTATTGCAGATAGATATTAGCTGTTGCTTGCTTAAATGTTCAGCTCATTAAGCTCTACAAAAGTCTTCATAGGGTCGAAGTTGTCAGATGACCCCTTGTAGGGGATACGGCCCCTTAAAGGTGAAAAATAGTGTTTTTGGCCTATACAATAAAAACTATTTCAGATAGAGATTAGCTGTTGCTTGCTTAAATGTTCAGCTCATTAAGCTCTACAAAAGTCTTCATAGGGTCGAAGTTGTCAGATGACCCCTTATAGGGGATACGGCCCCTTAAAGGTGAAAAATAGTGTTTTTGGCCTATAGAATGAAAACTATTGCAGATAGAGAAAAGCTGTTGCTTGCTTAAATGTTTAGCTCATTAAGCTCTACAAAAGTCTTCATAGGGTCGAAGTTGTCAGATGACCCCTTTACGGGGTTTACGGCCCCTTACAAGTGAAAAATAGTGTCTATGGCCTATAGAATGAAAACTATTATAGATAAAGAAAAGCTGTTGCTTGCTTAAATGTACAGCTAATTTAGCTCTACAAAAGTCTCTATAGGTCAAAGTTGTCAGATGACCCCTTATAACGTTTACGGCCAGTTAAAAGTCAAAAATAGGGTTTTTGGCCTTAAGAATGAAAACTATTGCAGATAGAGAAAAGCAGTTGCTTGCTTAAATGTTCAACTCATTCAGCTCTACAAAAGTCTTTATAGGTTTGACATCAAGACCAGGTGAGCGATTCAGGCTCCTGGGAGCCTCTTGTTTATTTGTAATTTGTGTATTACATGTATTATATGATGACCTATATTCATGTAATTTTGTTTGATGAACTTAATGAGGGCATCAGGGAAGATTAGTTATTAACTAACTGAGTTACCCTCTTTAAACAAAGCATTTACTTACTTACTTACTAGGTTCATTACACAGATTTTGTACTGTGCCTCCCATTTCCATTGTCCTAACAGATTGGTCATCTACTTCCTGTTTTCAGAATACTTGAGTAGGGTTTTGCTTATAATACAACTCTAGTGCAAACCCTTGTTGGACTTTGTCCTTTAATATTTCTTTGTGTCCTCCAGTTTAAGGAAGGAAAGAGATACATTAACTCATACTATTCTTAATAATCAATGCCTAGTGGCTACAGATGTGATATTCACTTAATTTAAGAAAATGAAAGGCTATTTGTCTTAATACTGTTGGCTTATTTGTGGTCAAGATATCATTAAGTTCTTTACTAATGCTTCACGTAATAATCAGCGTTAAACAATCTGTGCAATTCGTGGAAAATGCTTGTTATCAGTTGTTGGCCAGTAATTTGAAGTCATCCACTACTAATGAATAAAGGAATGTATGACTGATTATTGTCACTTTCACTGGCAATGCCCAAATATCTTGTGAGATAAAACCCTGGAAATATTTATTGTTATACAAATTTTTTATACCAACTTCATGTACATGTATACAGTCAAAGAAATTGAGAAGAGTCTGGTGGACCGAATGCCTATTTTCATCAAATTAAACAAATTTTTCTTATATGTTTAATGTGTAAAATATGACAAAAATTGACTGGACCAAACCAATTTATGGTGGATATTTCCAGTCGGTCCAACCTAATTTCCAAGACTGTGTATATTGGTATTTCTTAGTTTGCCATAAAGGGTACACCTTTATTAACTTTATTAACAAATGAGCAATCATTTTATACTTAGTCCCATTTTATTATATTCCTTCAGAACATTTATTATTTAAGAAGTTGGACTTAAAATGAAATTATATGCATCACTAGTAAAAAGTTTAAATTGAAAAGGACAGTGATGCAATGAATAGTCATTGAATATTTAGAAAAGATCACCAAAGAAATTAAAGACGGCATCATAATTAAATACATAATGGACTCTATGCAACTTAAAAAATTTGGGATTGTTTAATGTTTTTGTGATGTTGTCTGTAGACCATTGGTATCCATGTGATAAAATAAACAAATAAGGGGAGTGGCTTTTGATTGATAAATGTGACAAAATTCTCTAAAATTCACTGTGCATATACATGTATCTTTCTTATAGACTAAATAATTCATGTATTCTCAGAGTATAATTTAAATACTAATGTATAATATCTAAAATGTCTAAATTAAGACCATTGCTTGTCAGCTTGCTATAGTTAGATACTACTCTCAAGGTGCCAAAAGTGCCAAGCCTTACGTCAATTGGTGTAAAAGTTACATAACCAGATTCAATTATTACTCAATGGGTATGACATAATATACAAATTTCTAATTGCTTTGTCTGTGCTGGTTTTCAGGCTTAGAAATTACAATTTCTGAAGCACTTGCCTGAATTTTTTACATCAAAATTTCACTTGCCTGAAAGGGGTTTTATTGGCCAGGGGCCAGCAGTCTGGTTGTAATTTTAAAGATTATTGTTTAATTTTTTCAGATCATTAACATTCAAGACATCCTTAGAGCACCATGCATAGAAGAAATGAAAGATGTGTATCCTTTTGTTGACTTGTAGCAGACATGCGTGGTAACTGTTAAAAATGGGTGATGTAATTATTTATTTTTCTGTGCTGACTTGCTGCTGTTCACAGAAACTCATGCAACAGTAACCAGTACAGGTAGCAAGGATTGGAAAGATTATTTTATCGAGGGCCACTTTACAGTCACTGCATTCCATAATTTAATTATACCCCCGGCAAACAAAGTTTGGGGGGGGGGGAGTATATAGGAAACAAGATTAATAAATGGATGGTGAAGCCACATATAAAAGGAAAAAACTAAATAAGAAATATAAATAAATAAAACCTTTAAAACAACTAAAACCAGAATGCCCAAATTTTTGGACATAAAGTCCTTCTTCAGGGGCTAAAAATTAAAAAGATGTTGACACATAGACTGACGAGGACAGAATGACATAAAAATGACTCGAAGAACATCAAGTGGTATCTTAATCCTGAACTTGATGACTAATTTATAAATATTAAAAAAAGGTCTGTCTTTTTACATTTATACCAAAGGGTTGAAAAGTGCCTAAAAAATTGATTATTCTTTGCTCAAGAAACTGTCTTTGTTTTTCGCCGGTGCATGTTTCAAGGAGAACGGTTACTCGCCTATATAGGAAACACCCTGTCTGTCCGTCTGTCCACACTACTCGTAAGCGCTTCTCCTAAACCACTGGAAGGATTTTGCTGAAACTTAAAATGAAGGAAGAACATCATATGTAGATGTGCATGAAGAATTTTCAACGCACTTGGACATCATTCAGGGGAAATAATTGGACTTAGACTTTTTAATACATTATTCAAAGGGAGACCTTGTAAGCGCAACTCCTCCTAAACCGCTGGAAAGATTTTGCTGAAACTAAAGATGAAGGAAGTACATCATTTTTAGATGTGAATGATGAATTTTCATTGCACTCGGACATCATTCAGGGGAGATAATTGGCCTTAGATTTTTAAAATATTTTATTCAATGGTAGACCTCATAAGCGCAACTCCTAAACCGCTTAGAGGATTTTGATGAAACTTTACATGAATGAAGTACATCATATGAAGATGTGCATGAAGAATTTTCATGGCAATCAGACATCATTCAGGAAAGATAACTGACCTAAGACTTTAAAATACCTTATTCAAAGGGAGGGGGTGTAAGCGCAACTCCTCCTAAACCACTTGATGGATTTTAATGAAACTTTACATGAAGGAAGTACATCATCTGTAGATGTGCATGAAGAATTTGTGTTGCTCTTGGTTATCATTGAGGGGAGATTACTGGACTTGAGATTTTTTTTTTTACAGTACAGAGTCCAATATGAAGCACTGGTATCCTTTTGTGAGCTCGCTCACAGTATTACTTGTTTCATTAGGTATGAAAATATAAAGGGGCCCTTCCTTAGTATTGAATATATAATTATGTCTCCCCTTCCCAGAAGGGGGAGACATATTGTTTTTGTGTCAGTTCTTCTTCTTCTTCTTCTTCTTCTTCTTCTTCTCATACAAAGCGTGTCCGGGCCATAACTTTTTTATCCTTTGAGATAGGGCTTTGATATTTGGCATGTAGATGTATCACCATGAGATGATGTGTCGTGTACCAGAATGACCTTCATATGACCTTGACCTTTGACCACAAGGTCGAATTAATGCTAATTTTAAATGCAAAGTGTTTCCGGGTCATAACTTTGTTATCCTTTGATATAGGGCTTTGATA
This sequence comes from Arcuatula senhousia, assembly GCA_963971305.1. NCBI lineage: Eukaryota > Metazoa > Mollusca > Bivalvia > Mytilida > Mytilidae > Arcuatula > Arcuatula senhousia. The sequence continues at coordinate 38,788,046 of OZ020308.1, forward strand.
TTTGGCATATGGATGTATCAGCATGAGACAATGTGTCACATACCAGAATGACCTTCATATGACATTGACCTTTGACTTCAAGGTCAAACAAATGCTTATTTTACATGCATAGTTAGTCAGGGTCATAACTTTTTTGTTCTTTGAGATAGGGCTTTTATATTTGACATGTGGATGTATCACCATGAGACAATGTGTCCTATACCAAAATGACCTTGACCTTTGACCTGAAGGTCAACTTGATGCTAATTTTTATATCCAAAGTATGTCAGTGCCATAATTTTTTTGTTCTTTGACATTGGGCTTTGATATTTGACATGTAGGTGTATCATCATGAGAAGATGTTTTGTATACCAGAATGGCTTTCATATGACCTGACCTTTGACCTCAATGTCAAATACATGCTAATTTTACATGCATAACCTTCCAGACCATTACTTATTTACCCTTTGACATAGGGCTTTAGAATGTAGATCCATCATTATTAGGCAATTATTTGTACAATGTATGTCAGTGTGACTTTGACTTCTGACCTCAAGGTTGAAATTATGTTATTTTGGCAAATTTAGGAAGGGGAGACATCCGTTTTAGTGCGCTAAAACAGTTTTTCCTAGTTATGGCCCGACCACGTATGTGGATCGGACATATAGTTTTACCCTTGTCCGTCCGTCCGTACGTCCGTACGTCCGTCCGTAACACTTTGGTTAAGTTCTTGGTTAAGGTCCATTACTCAGATACTAGATGTTGGGGGTTAATGATATTTCACCACCAGATGGGTCTCGGGTAGGGCTACACCACCCACTAGAAATTAGGTCACTGTGACCTATATTTTATGCATGAACGACTTCGGTTAAGTTCTTGGTTAAGGTCCATAACTTGGATACTAGATGTTGGGGGTCAATGATATTTCATTACTAGATGTGTCTTAGGTAAGGTGGCACCACCCACTAGAAATTAGGTCACTGTGACCTATATTTTATGCATGAATGACTTTGGTTAAGTTCTTGGTTAAGGTCCATTACTCGGATACTAGATGTTGGGGGTCAATAATATTTCACCAGTAGATGGGTCTTGGGTAGGGCTACACCACCCACTAAAAATTAGGTCACTGTGACCTATATTTTATGCATGAACGACTTCGGTTAAGTTCTTGGTTAAGGTCCATAACTTAAATACTAGATGTTTGGGGTCAATGATATTTCACTACTAGATGTGTCTTAGGTAAGGTGACACCACCCACTAGAAAAATAAGGTCACTGTGACCTATATTTTACGCATGAATGACTTCGGTTAAGTTCTTGGTTAAGGTCCATATCTCAGATACTACATGTTGATGGTCAATGGTATTTCACACATTATACACATTGAGGGTCAATGATATTTCAAGAACGGGAGGGCCATCCTGTGGCTCATAGACACATTTTCTAGTTTTAAAATGGTTTTCAATTTTAGTGGCCTTATCCTTTAAACTCAAGGTTATTTTGATGCAAATTTGTTGTGCAAATTTAATTGTGGATATTTTAAGTGTTCTAGTTCCATTTTAAAATCAACAGCTGTAAATTAAACAAAGGAACCAATCATTTATCATGGAAATACCCTATCTACCCTCGGTGATGCAATTAATACAACTATAAAAAATTTCATCCGATATTTATCAAAACAGGACAAGAAGAAGGAATTCCGTCTTGAAATATCAGGAATTTCATAGCATCAATAATTCTATGGAAGGCATTGATCCGTCTCTAAAGAGTTATTGTCTCCTAATTGTCTTCAAATGATTCTTATGATTGTCTATCGAAGATCGGAGATTTATCTCATATAGAGGTTATTCCACTGAGGATCAGGTCTCCTATAGATGTCACTTTATAATAAGATTGATATTTTTAGATTTGGGATCATAGATAAATGATTGGATTTATTGATTCTATATATAGATTGCAAATAATGCGCAATTTACGATTTTGTCTTCAATTTGCCAGGATTGAAGCTTAAATGTCAGGATTAATTTGTTTTATTTTCATTTGATTTTTCTGGTTTTTAACAATGCATCATGTACATGTACAAAATGTATGTGATAAAATGTGGCAAGAAAAAAATATTCACAGCTGTAATTGTATCAGAAATTGTTACAAAGTTTTTACTTCATATACGCTTTGAAAGGTAATAACAAAACTGTCAAACTTGGATGTCCAAGAAGAAAAAATAAACCAAGGCAAAAGCACTTTGGAGAGATGTCAATGGTCCTGACTTTGTACAGGTATTTCTTAAGAATTGGTTGGTAGAACCAGGTTTTATTGGCCTAAACATCCCAGTCTTCCTTTGTCTTCTTACAGTCATACATACTTTTCCTAGTGTTTCTGAGATTTGTATTAAACATCAGTCAGATACTGGTCAATACTTCTTGCAAAGTGCTTTTGTGTAGTATTATAAATTATTATAAAGATCCAAAGGGAATCTCAGGGTTAGGAAACTCCCTTATCTTGAGAAATTTTCGACTGTCAGACTCAGTGCAACCCCCTCCCCCTTAACCCCAGAATGAAAATATCTTGATACTTCCCCCGGTATAGTTTAGTAGAGATACCTTAAGAGCTGACTTAGAATTATCTGTTTTCACCCCAATGGGAGACTGCTATTGTAACTATCAAAGACATTTGGTTTAGCTTGGACAAGTATATTAAAATGTGAACTGTGGCTTATATCTTTTATTAGATTAGAACTAAATGAAAACACATATTTCAAATATCTGTTCTGGTATATGTATTATGTAAATAACAATTTTAATGTCAGTTAATTTTTTTTAGAATTTTCTAAAATAAGGCTAGTAATTAGTATTTCAAACAAGGTATTTTTCCCAACTGACTTGATTCTTATTTTTAAGGCCAGTTATGATAATCCAAGAATTGTTTCCCCCTGTGTCATATTGGGTACAAAACACTTTGTCTCTTATCAAGGTATAATAATTGTCATTCTATATTGAATTTTACTTCATCAATCATCATTTGCTTTTTCCTGAAAACAGCAGATAAACTGCCACACAGAAAAAAAACAACTTGTTATGTTATTGTATTTTAATGTAATTGATCTCGATATTGTGTCATTGAAGTCATTAGCATTGTGGAAACATTGATTCATTCCGTTCTTCGTTTAACTGGTCTTAGAGTGAGAGCGTTATGGACTTTCAATTTCCTTTTCATACTAGATTAATTACTATTGTTGTTTATCAAATTTTTTCTCTCCTGCGGCACTCGTGTTTCTCCGAAGCCTTGAAAACAAAGCTTAATGATTGCTTCCTGATTTGTCAAGGTGATGGTAAAAGAATACAAAGCTATGGAAGAAGATAAAATGCTGTATGAGAGTCTGAATAGAAAACTACAACACTGTGGATTCAGAAAGTTGATGGGGAGGGGTGTATAGACAGACAAAATCTGACCTTGTCGCACACATTTAAGTTATTTCTTTTATATATAACCAAAAAATTATAAAAACAGGGATGGGCCCTGTCCTCCTAAATCCTCCATTGTTACGATAAAAAAAATATACATGTTTTTACCTTCCATTTTGTAAGTTCTTTGGGGGATTTTGCTCACAAATTATATAGTTTTGTGTTTCACTGTTAGTGTTATTAAGAAATCTGAACAAGTTAAAATGCTTAGTTAACAGTAAAATGGCCACTTCAACAACATTTCTTTATTTTTGTATTTCTTGCATACGAGATAACATAAATTTGGAATGATCTGCTAGCAAGCCTTGCAATAAAAGAATAGTTACTAATGTATTTTATGTTAGAAATTGTTTTACCCGCATTCATATCAAAAACTTTGAAAAATTATAGTATCACAGTTATAAATATCCTATTAATCATTAGGGGCCTGGGTGGCCAAGTGGTCTAAGGCGCTGGTTTATAAACCACACTGTTGATCACTAGCCAATCACCTTTATGACAGTTGGTATTTGAGTCCCATTTTGTAATTAACAAAAAGGGGACTTCCCCACACGTATGTGATTAGGTTTATCAGTTACCTGCCCAAGGTTGGTGGTTTCCTCTGGGTACTCTGGTTTCCTCCACCATTAAAACTGACTGCCCTATATGGCCCAGGTGCGTTGAAAAGGACATTAAAGTGGCTCCCACAGGGTTAAAAACGACCTGCGACCTCAGAGCTTTTTAAGGGCGACTTCTGACCTACACTTCATAAAATCGACCTATGCCAAAAAACGACCTGCGACCTCCGCCAAAATATACCTTTTAAAAGCGACCTCAGGCCCCTTTTAAATGCGACCTTGCGACCTGAGAGGGGTACCCTGCAGAAGCCCCATTAAACCCTAGCAAACAAACAAACAACCTTAACCACCATACAGATATATTGTGCAATGTTTAATGGAGACAGACATGTACAAACTGTTGAAGACCCAGAACCTGAGTAACGACCATGTCTGCTATTTCTTGTACCAAATACTCCGAGGGCTCAAATACATCCATTCTGCTAACGTCTTACACAGGGATCTGAAACCTAGTAATCTGTTACTAAATACAACATGTGATCTTAAGGTAAGATAATCTTCAACTTTAAGTTATGACCATCATGTCTGCTTTATGTTGTATTTCTTGTACCAAATACTGCGCGGATTCAAATACATCCATTTGGCTAATGTATTACATAGGGATCTGAAACCTAGTAATCTGTTACTCAATACAACATGTGATCTAAAGGTAAATAATTAAGGCCTTCAGAAGAATACAAAAAAAAACAACATGAAGACCATATTTGGGCAACTTCTGATACTACCAGTACCTGAGACCTTAAAATTGTCCTACTACTCATTTAAAAGCAACTTAGAAACCTTAGGCAGTACTTTGCAGGAGCCTCAAATTGCATAGACCATAAATTGGTGAGTTACAACCATGTTTCTAGTAAAGCAACAAGAATTTTTTAAACAACATAATGGCCCATCTCACAAAATTTGGGACGGACAGACAAATGGACCCAAACACTATACATGCTATATGTCCCCCTACTTTTGTAGATTGGGCATAAAAAGTTGCATGTCTTTCAAAAGTTATCTTACTTTCATCTTAAGATTTAACATCAGGTTTGTTTATTGTAGATTTGTGACTTTGGTTTAGCAAGAGTTGCCGACCCTGACCATGACCATACTGGTTTCCTAACAGAATATGTAGCCACACGCTGGTACAGGGCACCAGAAATTATGTTAAATTCCAAAGGTTATACCAAATCAAGTATCCTTTTCGTACTAAGACAGACACATGAAATGTGGTATCAGGAATTACAATGTACTTTATCGGCAAAATGCAAATATTTTTTATAAAGTACCAAAAGGGCATTATAATCTCTAAGCAAATAAGAAAGTTTATGAAAGCAGAAGACAACCAAAAAAAGACTCACATAACAACAGCACATGTCATGATCTCTGGTACTCAGAACAGGTAAGGAATTCTTCTTTGTTGCAAATCTTAACTGAATGATCAAGTCAGGTAAAGCAAATGTGTATACATGTAAAAAAGGAAAGTTTAGTTATTCAGAATTATTACATAGATAGCAGTGAAATATGGAGATTTCCGAGTGAACAGAAATCGTTTATCTCACTGAGTGAAATAACTAAAAACGCGGGAACATTTAATTAACGTTTTTCGGCGTTACCTATAACGTCGTCTGTGACGTCGAAAACCATTGCGCCTGCATAAAAATAGTCCAACCGAAAATGTTCGTAATTCAACCATAAATAAAGCCCTAATTGAACATTTATATATGTAATAAATAGTATAACCGAACAACCTTTATAATTCACTCGTGCGCCTGGCGCACTCGTGAATTATTGGGTTGTTCGGTCACTCGTTGAATATTTCCTCATATTCAGAATCATTCGTTAGTTATACTATAATTATACAATGAAAAATATCCTAGATTCTCATCCCCTCCCACCCAAAAGGCAAATTTTTATCATTTTAGGCAAATTACCTTTAAAAAAAAAATGTGGGTTAAAATGTTCAAAAATGTGGAAAAGGTTGGCCACTGGACAATTTAGAGGATGATTTATTAATTGCCTTAATTTAATCTATCCTGAGATTTTCAACAAGTTTAACTCTTGCTATTGGTTTCAGGAATGATTTCTATTTCACAATTACTGAATAGGCTTTAATTTGAAACTTTGCTTTTCCGATGCATTACATGCATTTTCCCTCTTTAGCAATTAGGTAAATTATGTCCGGTTTAGAAAGAAGCATCACAAATTTTCTAGTCAAAGGTCTAGTCATTTATTTGTATGCTTGTATAAACCATACATGTGTGTTGAATAACTTTTAAAAAACAGCAAAAACTGAAACATCTGTATAATATTTTGTGTTGTGTATAATAATTTCCTTAACTTAGATTTTCAGTTGATGTATGGTCTGTAGGCTGTATACTTGGAGAGATGTTGTCCAACAAACCACTGTTTCCTGGTAAACACTGTATCCTTTTATCAAGTACTTACAAAATAATTCAGGTAAATAGAAAATTGATGTATGAATTAAAGGTAATAACAAAATTATTGAACTGGGATGATCATTATCAAGTGTCTAAAAAGAAAAGACAAAAACAATTCAAAGATGCAGTGGAGAAATTGCAATGGTCCTGACATGGTACAGGATATGAGAAAATATAGTGAGTTAAACCAGGTTTTATGGCTCCATACCTCATCAAACCTTAATAAAAGTCATATTATCTTAACAAAGAATTGGGATAAAAGAGGTAAAACAACAGACAAGCAACACATTAAAAAAGATAACATGACTACCACAGTATGATTTAATATGATGCCTGCATCTTGTTGCAAAGCCACATATTGGGGTCACTTGGTACTATCTTGTGTTGTGGGGAGTTTCTGTCAAATAACAAAGTTATTAAATGGTAGAAATCAATCTCTGATGAATTTGTTTTGGCCATAAACAAAAACAAAAAAAAAACCTCAAAATTATATCCTTTGATAATTGATTGAGAGTCACAGTGGACAATCACAATTTACTGAAGTTTCATTATTTTTAGTTTGGTATCAATTTTTGTTTTTCTGTGGGTGTGGCGAAGTTCTTTATGAATGGGAAATTTAACATTGCTTTGTATGCTTCAGACTTCAGAATTACAAATTTAAGAATCCACATACTGAAACTTATTCATCAATCCACAAAAACTGATATACCCTTAAAAATAAATGAATCCACAGTATTTAAAGAAATAAGTCAAAGAATACATGTATAACCATATTTTGTAAATCATGACCATTACCAACCCATTCCGAGTTCTTTAACACACTGATCAGATTTAGACCAGTTGAATCACATTCTAGCCATCTTAGGATCACCAAGTCAAGAAGATCTGGATTATATTATCAATGAAAAGGTACAGTCATTAATACATATGTAGTTACTTATTTATGTAAAGATTTACATGTGTATCGAGGAACCAATTTTCAGCCAGATTTCATACATTGAAATGGTAAGCGGTAGGTAGGAGTAAATATTTCCATAACAGTTTTCTCAACAACTATTATTCTTAGCGTGTTGATACTTTATATGTATTATCATCATAGAGAACAAAAAGTATGTGTAACGGAACAGCTATTGAAACAACCACAACAATGAAAATTCACGTCATTCGTTAACAAAAACCACAATTCCTCACATTGGGGAAAACCGGGTTACCCAATATTTAAAATAGTAAACATTATCGTAGAAAGTTAAAAACCAGAATTATAACTAAACTCTTATGCTGTCGATGAATCAGCATAGATAACAAAAAGTATGTGTAACGGCACACCTATTGAACAAATCAGAATCATAACTAAACTCTAATGCTGTTAATGAATCAGCACAGAAAAGTGACATCAATTTCAAAACTGAGGATACAATACATTTAGCTCAATTATTTTCCTATGTAGATTTATATATTGTGCATTTATATTCTTTTCTTTAAAATTTTGAAAATGAATTATACTGTATTTAAGGCTAGAGGATACATCCAAAGTCTGCCATACAAACCAAAGGTTGCCTGGAGTAGACTCCATCCCAGGGCTGATCCTAAAGGTAATAGTTTTCATGGAGACTTAGTCTCCTGGTCATGAGTTTCAACTGCATAATGTTTATTAATTTCATCAACATTCTTACACATGTTATCATATGTTAGATAAAAGCTTGTGGGTTAATCTGTCTGGTGGTCTTTCACCTTCAGGTTTTCTTGTGTTAATATTGATTTCTCATAAACTGAAATTGCCATCTTCATGAAACTTCAAGCACTCAATTATTTATATTATGGAATGAACTTAGCTATGACATAGAGAAAGTGATGTGCAAGAATAAATCTAATGGTTTTTTTAATAAAATTTTACTAACCATCCAACTACAGGGGCATATTGTTTTTTGGTGTGTTCCTCCGTCTGTTCAACCATTTTTCGGTCCTAAATCAGGTTAACCTTCAGGTTGGCGTTACTTTGCCATGTTGGAAGGAGGGAGGGCATATCTTTTGGACATATTCGTATATATCATGCAATAATTCAAACAACCCTTTACTAAATAAGGAATCTTAAAAGCGTGAGCTATGATCCATTGCTTTTATAATTCCATTGTGATCTCTAGAACTGCGAAAATAGGGTCCACATCGGTTAAAAGTGTGTATGGTGACCGATTTATAATTGTATGTATATTCTTTATTTGTTGATGTTCTATATATGTATATGTAATTGCTTTGACCCATATGGTTGAAACCGCAATAAAGAATTGATTTCTAATATAAAAACAAACTACTTTACAGCTTTAGACCTTCTAGAGAAGATGTTATGCTTCAATCCCCACAAGAGAATCACTGTCGAGGAGGCATTACAACATCCTTATCTAGAACAATATTACGACCCAGCTGATGAACCTGTTGCTGAGGAACCATTCACATTCGAAATGGAACTAGACGACCTGCCTAAAGAACGGCTAAAAGAGCTGATATTCCAAGAAACAATCGATCTGAAGAAAAAGATGGGAATAGAAAGCTAGGTAGTATGAGAAGAAAGGAAGATAAAGTATCACACACTCACTTAAACTGTTTGATAATTCATCTCACTACAGATGCATGTCAGATTTGTCTGTTAAGACATTATAGACGCATCAGAGGTGTTCTGGCCAAAAAGTAATAAAGTTCTAAGATGATAAGCATAGAATCAAAAGTATTGAAAATGATACCCATGTATCATTGGATACAACACCCAAAATGTAAAAATCTCTTGTGGGGATTAAATTTTTACCAAATGTAAAAATAAATGCTGGTGGCATGTGTGTAGGCAGAGAAAAATATTTTAGTAACAGTTTTCTCAACAACTTCTTATCACAGACTTGTAATATTTCAAGTATGCATCATCAGTATTGGATTCTATTAGACCATCAGATTTCGAGTCTGTGTCCCTTACCTACTTCCTGTTTTTGACAATTTCTATTCTTCTTTTGCAGGTATTTAGTAAAGTAATATATAACAGATGATCTGCATCATATCATTATTACAAAAGATTCCAAAAATGGCATCCCTCATCACATGACAATCTGTGTTATACAGAGGCTTAGATTGTAGTGCTGGGTCTTAGAGAAGCTTGATTGTCTCAAGCAGAAGTCTATCATTTTAGATACATTTGTCAATCATGTGAAAACTCTTATAATTAATATGTTTTAGTTGATATGATTAATAATGGAAAGATATAATGTGTAATTTTAATATAAAACGCTTTACATTTACATTCTATTGGGGGCTTGTTTAGGGGGATTAGCAATGTCCCATTTATTCCCAGTGAGTTTTGGCCAAAAATCACCGAAAAAAAATCAAGATATTTTATTCAGAATACCTGGTATTCCTCCATCAAAATGTCGCGTATACTATTAAAGATCAGTCTCAAAGAGTCTGAAATATCCAATATAACATTATCAACAATGTCAAATATTCCATTACTTTAATTTCTTCCATTATTAAAACTGGTCACCCTTTATGGCCCATGTTCATTGAAAAGGTTGTTTAACACCAACACTCCACTCCTCCCATTTCTCTATTCACCCTAAACAAGCCTCTTTATTGGCAATCTTGCCATAGTTTAGTCTATAAGAATTATAACAATATTTCATAGTAGTATTCTTCTACTAGGGAAACTGATATTTTTAGTTTATATATGATACAATTATATTGTAAAGATTGTCATAAGTCATCGTTCACATCATTATCTGACCATAATTTGCATATACACTTGAGAATAGGGTGAAAAATTGATTTTGAATAATTAAGAGTTGAAAAAGCCTGCATGCAATTGCTATTTCTAATAAAGACATCTCTTGTTTGTTTTGAAAATTTGTTTACAAAAAGTTTTGAATCTCACACCTTAGATATTTTTTTCTCTCATCATGTGTAAAAATCCATTTTTGATAAAAAATTATGTGTTTTTATTGTTCAGGGTTCCCATGCCATCCTTGAATTCAATGAAACCTGGAAAAGTCCTTGAATTTCATTTCACTGCTCAAAAAGCTGGAAAAATCCTTGAATTTTATCAAATATCATTGAAAAACCCCGTAATATGCAGATTTGTAAACCGTTTGATAAAAAAGGGCCAACAAATATTTGATTTTTAAATTTTGCGGACTGTTTTAATCCTTGAAAATGACATCAATACCCTTGAAAAGTCCTGGAAAAAACCTTGAATTTTGTGTCCAAAAATTAGTGGGAACCCTGATTGTTAGGCCAGTACCATTTCTGTGATGAGACCCTTTTACCAAAAAAAAACATCTACTGGTTTATAACTGATTGTTTCTTTGTAGAAATTTTGTCAATGAATAACGCTCTTTCATAAGGGCTATTCCAGAATTAATTGTATGGGGGGGGTTGGAAGGCACTATAATTAAAATTGTATGGGTGGTGGTATTTTTAGATATTTCTCAAATGCAACATAAAGGGAAAAAAAAAAAAATTTTATGCATGGTGGGTTTAAAAAAAAAAGAGCCTTCTGACCACCCCCATACATTTATTTCTGGAATAGCCCTAAGATTGTTTATTTGAAGAAATTTTGTCAATGAATAACACTCTTTCATAATTTATTTTCCAGGTAAATTACACCACAAATTTTTCATTCATTTTAAAAGTAATTGCCAAAATGGTTATATTTTCTAGATAGCATTAATGATTTGGGAACAAGTATATGGATATACAATATATAGAGTATGATAAGGTGGATTAAAATGAATCAGCATTTCAGAAACGATATCAAGAAGTTGTTTAAATATTTTATTGAGCATCTTTGAAAATTCTGTTTTGTTTGTTTTTGTTGAAGAAGACTGTAGTATTTTTTTACTGAGTAGGGCAAACATTTTTTTATCAATTACTGTGTTAAGGGCTGTTCCACCAAAACATACATGGGATGGAGGGAAGGCAGTTCTTTGAACGGGGAGTCACCCATAGAATTTAATTTTTAAACTAAACATTATTTTCATTGGGTTTACACAAGCATTTAAAGCCCACCCATAGTGGCAATTTAATTTTGCCTTTCCCTGTCCAATGTTTGTTTTGCTGGAACAGCCCTTAGTTTTTATGCAGAAAAAAAACTGTATTGTGATAAGCAGATAAATTTAAGATATAGATCTAAATGTAAAAAAATGAAAAAATTAAATATCTATGTAAAATAAAATTATAGAAAAAATATTAAGTAACCCCTGAAAAGAATTTCTTTATAAATAGAATTGTATAGTATGATAATGATGGAAAAAAAACTAACAATAGTTATAGTGAAATTTAAAAAATCGAAGAAAAAAAAGAAAAATGCATAGAAGGATGAAAATATAAAAATTAATCAGTATTTACATGTAGTCTCATTTTAGGAATAGAATGAAAACCGAAATTTAATAAACATTATACATAACCATTAGAGTGATATTAACATATTTTGAAAAAAATATCAATTTATACATGTACAATGTACACTAAAAACTAATATAACATTATAAAGAGGGGCACAAATAGTTGATATGTTCAACAATTTAACATGCATCTCAGATATAGGGGAAAAATCATTCCATTTTTCATTCTACTGCAACAGACCATTTAACTAAATCTCACTTCAACTTTCAAATAAGAGCTGCTTAAGAATTTAATGTTGGGGGGGAGTTGAAGAGAACTTATATTGATTAATTATAGGTGGCGGGTTTTAGAAAAGATATTTGTGAAGACACAATAGGAAAATATGGAATGTAATTCTATGGGGGTGGTTTGGTCTTGGAAAAAAATTCTCAAACTTCCCCCCACATTTAATTCTAAAACAGCTCTCGCATGATCTCATACTTTGTGCAGTTGAAAATGCACAATTTGATAAAACTCATTGATTATCAACTAAGTTTGTACATATTTTGTTAAAAGCCTTGACTGTTTTGTTGTGAATATAATGTATTAATGAATAGTAATTTCCCGGGTGATTGTTATTTAACTTACCGTATTTTGCCGTGTATAGTGCGCAGTTTTTTACAATTTTTTCATGAATCTACCAATGGGGTGCGCACAATACATCCCTATATGAGATTTTCATCCATTTTCATGATCATCGGCAATGGCAAAAGATCGATGTTTGTCAGAAATTGGACACAAGATTCATCCATGATTGAACACAAGTGTCATTACTCACACGATTTCTATTGAATCCTGTTCATTATAAGATTCTCTAAATCAAATTTATCATGCTTTTCTGAAATAAAACCTTAATTCCAGTGTCTTCATGTGTTTGTTTATTAATTCATTTTCATATCGACCGCCATTTTGTCACAACAAGTTATTGTTGGTCATTGTTTAGTTTGGTATAAATATCTATGTTCTAAAAAATACTTCTATCCAATTTCTTTATTCAATAAAAGAATAATTAAATATGATTTTCATTTATTTATTCATTCTCCCTTTACTAGTTTCATTTCTGGATCAATATTGTGTATTCCCCCTCAGTAACCTTATGTAAATAAATCTAAAAATAGAATGGTTTGTTTACATGATTGTGTATTTTCTTTCATGTAATTATTTGAGCAACTTGAGCAACAGATATCCATTTTCTTATTGTTTTGTGAATAAGTACTCATCCCAAGCTGGAGAAAATTTAGATTTACCGGTAATTATTTGTTTTGACATCCAGGCTTGACCCCCTGAGGCCAATTTGAACAACATCGATATTTTGTCAAACTGGCTTGGACAATTAACAATTAAAGCCATTCAGCTGTAATCCTTCTGGATTGTTTGAATAGTAATCTGTTGATCACCACTATTTTGACACCTATATTGTTTTCATCAAAAGAGGTGAGCTTGGGTTAACACTTGTTGTTTGTTCATTGAAAAGGGGGACCATTACCGGGATTTACGATCTTGCTGTCATAATAAAATGCACAAATAATACAACAATTTATTTTACAAATAATAACATAACAATTTTATTTTAATTAAAAAAATCTTCATCTGTAGTCTTTCTACCTGAAAAAAGAGACAAATTTTGAGGGTTTTTTGTCATAGAAAATGATCACCCATTTTCACAAAACTTCGTTTTTTTCCCCAGATTTTCATCATGAGAAGGGGGTGCGCATTGTACATAAATGCGCACTATACACGGCAAAATACGGTAATCTTTCACCACTTGTTTTTCCCACAATTATACATGTTTACGGCTTTTTTTATCATGACCATCTATCTAAATAGGTAATTTTGTTCTTTCCCATGCTAAGAATGAGAGAAATAGAACTTAAACCTCAACTATAACTGTGATTCCTAAAATAAATTACTATTTAATTGGAATCCGACATATTTCTTCCTTAATTTGCCAGACAGCCAATTCTATCGAAACATTTCATAATTCACAAAAATTTTAAATATTATATAATATATTGAATACATATTTAAAAAAATTATTCACATCATTCAAAGTTCCTCAGAGGCATTATGTAAATCATGAATGACTAAATGATCACCAGAAAAAAATGGTAAAAGTGTACGAAGATAATTTTTTAGATTAATAGATAAATGAATATTGGGTCCTGAAATTTATGTTGAAACTGAAATAAACTCAACAAGACTATGTCTAACGGACATAAATACCCCCTCTCGCAACATTTGGGATGGACAGACAGACAGACGAACGGAGCTGAACACTATATGCCCCCTTACTTTAGTAGATAGGGTATAAAAGCTAAAACATATAAACTCAAGATTATATAAAAATAATAATTTTTAGCCATAAAAACATTGCAAGTTAGACCTTATTCCATATGAGTATCAAAAAATATTAATTACATATTACCAAGAAATATTTCCATGTAAGTTTCAAGTTTTATAAACACCTGCATATCTGCTAACATTAACATTTCAGTGTTATCTCAGCGATTGTTTATATTTCAACTGCTTAAAATAAATACATAGATGTTAGTTTTAGCTAATATATTCAGGGGTCATAGGTTAACATATGGTCAGTGAACAATTTTTTCCTGCCAAAATTTTTGAACTTTTAGATAATTGTTTAGAAATCTTTTTTGGTTATAATTAAAATATTCATGAGATCTGGTAAAATGTATCATATTCTTTGCAAATTGTTTCAGCATTTTTTAACTAGCAAAAAATGTACTTTTATTTCAAATTCTGTGCCATCTTTGGTTTTCTGTCTCATGGAAAATTAAAACTGCACCACGCCTATTTTCGTAAGCTGCAGTGTAGAATTTAAGAATGGGCACTTACTATATTAATCAATATGCCTACAATGTTGACTTTGACAATTTGTACAGTTATGATAAAATCATTATTTGCAGGTCCATGCATAATGCATAAACTCAAAATGCTGATACTATATTTTTTAAGATTTAGTACAGCTTTAAGTATCTTTAAGCATTTAAAAAAATTAACCATTGTTTTTAAGAAACAGTTAAAGCTTTATATTTAGGTATCCAAATCTTTATCAGCTTATTAAGGCTAATGCAGCTTATATTCCAAGTAATGTACTACCCCTGGCTTATATCATATTTCTACTGCATTCCATGATGTATATTGTATATGTAGTACATATATGTAAATTGTTATAGTCCTAGATTATTGTACCTGTGCATGTTTTGTTTATTAGCAATGCATGATGGGAAATTATTACCCACAATGCATTGTGAAAGTCTATTGATAAATGTTTTAAAAGAATTCAATCATTGTCTGGTTCATAAGAACTATTTCATGTTTATATTCAACTTTATTTGTAAGTACTAATTATGATAATTAAAAAAAAACTTAATAGAAAATATTTAACAAAATGATAGATTTTAGTGCAGTTCAGAAAATTTGAATCTTGAATTTTGTTTTTGTCATCTATTTCAAAAGAATTTTTGAAGTCAGTTTTGTTTTTACTTCTAAATTTTGATCTTTAATTTTGCTTTTATCGTTTATTTTGTAAAAATTCATGAAGTTACTTCATATCCTAAAATGTATTTTCTAACGTCTTCCTGAATTTCATCATTAATAAAGCTATGTGCATAAACAATAAGGGTTGTTTCAGAGTTAAATGCAAGGGAGAGTTGGAAGGAATTTTTATCATTTAATTATGGGTTGAGGGGTTTTCAAGTTATTTTTTGTGAGAAAAAAACAATAGTAAATTGTCGGATTTAATGATATGGGTGGTTGGTTAGTGAAAAAACTTCTTTAGAGCTCCCCTCACATTTAATTTTTCAACAACCTCAAGTAGCATATAATGTAGTGTGCAATATATAACATTTTATCAAGAATACTTTGTAGTGCTTTTACAAATAAAATTTATAAAGATATCAGTATTTATAAAATGTTGTTTTCTTTTCTGTTTAATTTATATCCTTTGTTAAGGGAAAAATGTAGAAATAATGTCAAAATTTTAACTTTTTTGTTGGATTAATTTTTTATGCATTTTCATTGTCAGCTCAAAATAAGTTGAAATTTAGGGAGAAAAGAGTCAGCATTCTTTTTTTGCAAGAAATGTTATATTTAAAGTTGTCTAATTAATTTTATTAAGAGTCTACCAAGTGATTATTATATCTTTTTAACAAGCTTACAATATGTAGTAAAGAATTATCTATTCTTTTCTTGCAATGGTAAAACCTCTTTTATATTGCCTTTGTGAATATGTATTCAAATAAATGCTTTATAAAAATAGCATGCATTTTGTAAGATCTCCCCATAAATGTAATGCATATAGCTTGACAAAATATAAGTTGCTCTCATAATTCTTCTTTTGTTATTAAGTTGTTATAATATTATGTTGTATTATGATAATTATATATACTAAAAGTGCTTTTTTATATTTGTTAAAAATCTATTAAATCATTTTTTTGTGCTAAATGGTGTAAAAATCTGAACTAACTTTTTCAATGTTATGTTGTAGAATTTTTACCCCTATACTTTTTTCAATATTGTTACCATGTGTATTTTTGTACTTTTTTGCTGTACTTAACATTAAAATTATTAAAGTATAAAAATCTCGTGTATCTTGGAATAATTCAGATGCCTGATACCTTAAGAGAGATTTATACATGTTTTAACATAAGGTCTTGAAATCGACAGGTTGATCAATCAATGCAGATTTTTACATGACCACACCTAGTAGTTATTTTTGTCCCCCGCCGCAACGCAGAGCAGGGACATAGAAATGCGGGTGTCTGTCTGTGCGTGTGTGTGTGCATCCGTCACACTTTTTCCTTAACAGATTTCCCAGCTATTACTATTCATAGGCTTTTGATATTTGGTATGCAGCTTAAGGTAGGGGTCCTATATAATGGAATGTGTTTCCAGGTCTGTCGCATATCTACTTCCTGTTCAGCGGGCTTACTTAGAATTTTGCCACTTGGTGGGGGACCCAGGAATTCCATTCTTGTTTTATTAGACATATGATGGTCATTTTATACACCCACTCGTAAGAGAGGAGGGTATATTGCAATCACCTTGTCTATTCGTCTGGTACAATTTCTTGGCTTCTACTGTAGGGATTGATTTCAAATTAAGAGACAGCTTTAGCATGATGAGATGAACAGTGCCTCTCTTTCCAGGTCAGTCAGTCATCTTCTTCCTGTTTTCCGAACCAGACTGTTTCAAGGGTTAAGAATGGGAAATTTTTTGTAACAGATATCACCGCTTCCACTGAGGGTATTGATTTGAAGTTTGGTACACAGCTTTAACATGAAGAGTTGTACTGTCTCACCCCTTTCCAGGCTAGTTGTGCATTTTCCTCCTTTTTTCCAAGCCGATTTAGACTTTTTGAAGGGTAAAAAAAATAATTTTGTAACAGATTTCTCATGTCTAATGAAGGAATTTATTTCAAATTTGGTACACATCTTTAGCATGATCCTTTCCAGGTCAGTAGGTCATCTTCTTTGATTTTAAAATGGTCAAGTGGGGCTATACTTAGCATGACTAAGTGCAATTTCTTGTTGCTTTCTGCTAGAGACTTGCTATGTTGGCATTGCCAGTTGTGTTGTGAAATTGCATTTCCTTTCAAAATTTTTACGTTGTGATGTTTCTTCATGAATACTTCATTGTGATGTTGAAAAGATTTTGCCAATTGAACGTATACATTAGTGATGTCGATGTAACTAACCCAGCTGATGAATTAACTAAGTTAAAGACATGTCACTCTATTACTCTCATCTCATCTTATAACACCAAAGTATGGGAGAATACTGATGTAACTGGTTCATTTACTAAGGTCAACAACTTCTCAGTATTTTTTTTCAAAAAATCCAACACTTGTATGAGATTAGGTTCATCAGTTACATTGTACCTGCTAAGGCAGATGAATTTTCACCACCATTTAATCTGACTTCCTTCTACTGGTATGACCTATGTTTATTAAAAAGGATGATTAAACCCTGTGGGGGGCTACTACCTGATTTAGGTTATACCTGTGCCTTTTGCCTGCTCTGAACCAGACCCCGTTAGCATAAAAAAGTGTGAAAAACATGCCCGGTTGTAACAGTGGACCTTGTATATCATACACTGTTATGACCATGTCAAAAATGCTTTGATTTATATATTTTATTGTATATACAGCCGTTCAGAAATCAATCACAGAGGAAAGAACATTTTTTTAGCTAAAAAAAGGTCCCAGGAACTAGCACTTTTAGAAGCATTTCAACATAATTTCATGTCTATTTTATTACTCGATTATTTTAATGTATTTTTAACCCTGTTAGTTACAGCTGGAATTAATTTATACATGATAATGTAATGTTGTAGGCCTTGGTGGACAAGTGACTGCTTCCTGATTAAAATTCAACAGTAACTATCTTACTACATTTTATGCATTAGTTAAATCCTTCAATGTTCCAATGGAGCATGCCGATATCTAAAGCCTGAAATGGCTATTACAAAATCAGTAAAAATAAAACAAGTGTGGCCACTAAAAGTATGTCTCGCCTGCCGGCACCATCACTAAAATCAACTACCTAAGCTTTCATTTCTTGATATAAACACAAAAAGTGTATGTATACCTAATAACAGATGCCTAGTTACCGTATTATACTATTCAAGCAATCCATTGTCCACACAAGTATTACAAAAAAATTTCTGTCTGAAAAAAAGACCTAAGTTCACAGAGTCACTGGAGCGTAAAAATGGGGTCATGGTCACATGGCATGGTGACAGTTGCATTGTCCGTAACCGCAACTGTCTGTTTACCCAATATCAGATGCCTAGCTATTATAACTTTCCAGCAATTCATCATCCACATAAGTTTTACAAAAAAGTTTTTCAGCCTGAAAAAGACCTAAGTTCACAGAGTCACTAGAGCGTGAAAATGGGGTCAGGGTCACGCAGCATGGTAACAGTTGCGTAGACCATAACCTAAACTGTCTGTATACCTAATATCAGATGCCTAGCTAATATACTTTTCCAGCAATTCATTGTCCACAAAAGTCTTACAAAAAAGTTTAAGGCCTGAAAAAAGACCTAAGTTCACAAAGTCACTGGAGCGTGAAAATGGGTTCAGGGTCACATGGCATGGTGACAGTTGTGTAGACCATAAC
This sequence comes from Arcuatula senhousia, assembly GCA_963971305.1. NCBI lineage: Eukaryota > Metazoa > Mollusca > Bivalvia > Mytilida > Mytilidae > Arcuatula > Arcuatula senhousia. The sequence goes on from OZ020308.1 coordinate 38,807,085, forward strand.
CTGAACTGTCCGTATACCAAATATCAGATGCCTAGCTAATATACTTTTCCAGCAATTCATCGTCCACAAAAGTCTTACAAAAAAGTTTACGGCCTGAAAAAAGACCTAAGTTCACAGAGTCACTGGAGCGTGAAAATGGGGTCAGGGTTACACGACATGGTGACAGTTGCGTAGACCATAACCTGAACTGTCTGTATACCAAATATCAGATGCCTAGCTAATATACTTTTCCAGCAATTCATCGTCCATAAAAGTCTTACAAAAAAGTTTACGGCCTGAAAAAAGACCTAAGGTCACAGAGTCACTGGAGCGTGAAAATGGGGTCAGGGTCACACGGCATGGTGACAGTTGCGTAGACCATAACCTGAACTGTCTGTATACCAAATATCAGATGCCTAGCTATTATACTTTTCAAGCAATTCATTGTCCACAAAAGTCTTACAAAAAAGTTTACGCCGCCGCCGCCGCCGCCGGCGGAAAGTAATACCTATGTCTCGCCTTCCGCGACTATTTGTCGCAGGCGAGACAAAAATGGCACACAAAAGGCAGAAACCAGGGAATTAGATCAAAGGGTCTTTAAAAATCTCATATTTTCTTACAAGGCAAAACTTGTGTGATAAGGGACCGACCATTTAACTTGAAGGGGGGGGGGGGCTTGGTTTTTTCCTAAAAAAATATTTTGAAATGATTTTTGATGAAAAAAATATTTTGAAAATGATTTTTGATGAAAAAAAATATTTTGGCAGCAGAGGGTAAGAAAAAAAATATTCTGAAGAAGAATTTTTGCCATATAAAATAGTGCTAATAATTAAAAAAAAATATTCTGTCGCGACGCTTTCAAAAAATAAAAATTCTGTCATGACCCATTCACAAAAAAATTTTCTGGCCAAAACAAAAAACCAAGGCCCCCCCTTCAAGTTAAATGGTCCGTCCCTAATGACATATCTACCCCTCAATAAATTCAATTTATTTATTCAATTGAAATATTTTATCAAAATATTGTAAATTAGTAAAATTAAGTGTTTAATTAAATTACATTTTTTGTGAAGTATTGTTGTTTGATCATTTATCAAATTTTTATATTTAAATATTTTTGTTAAAAATTAGTTTTTCAAGCATAGTGCATCATGGGTAATCTCACAAAATCTCGCCTTGCAAGATATTTGTTTAAATTATATGTAAATCTAGATGAGATTCTTTTCCTTTCTATATAATTCCTTGCAGAACCAACAAGATTACAAATAATACACACAAAAACAATATGAACTAAAGACTAAACAAGATTGGAATCAGGTGCCGTGGAAGGGTAAGTATTTCCCTCCTGTTATAACATCCATCATGTCATGTTGCCAACATTCAATTCAATTAAGAATTTATTTAACTGTAATAATTTTTTGGTTTATTGAACGATAAACTTAATTTTTCATGGTGCACATTGAATAATCCGTGAAGCGGATTATGTAAAATGTGCACCTTTAAAAATTCAGTTTATTGCTTCTATAAACCAAAAAATTATTACAGTTATATAATACTTATAAATCAATTTATTGATATATTCGGTGCGAAAATTTAGTAAATTAATATCTATTCCATGAAAATATTAAGAATTCGGTTAATTAAATTGGCTTATTAATATTTACACCTGTCAATCACATTGCATGTGGCGTCCATGCAACGCAGGTTGGTTAATGCACTTTTCCGGAAAATCATCCGTTTCCCGACCCTTTCAAACATAAAAAATTAAAAATCAATTATAAAGTTATTTTACATTGAAATGAACAGGAGTTTGATATGTATTTAGAAAATATGTAAATGCATTAAAATACTGCTCATATAGTACCATAAATAAGTATCCATGGCAACCATTTTGTCTGCAACATGACTTTTCTCGGATTTGGAAACTGAAGTTTAGCACCCCGATAAGCAAGATCGAATTGATAAAAAGTCATTTATTTGGGTTTGTTTTTGATCAGTTAAGAATAATTTAAATTTTTGGATGAAAAGGGTAAATCAGAATGAGAAGAACTGTGTTTTTCATCTTGATATCAATTTTTTGTTATACGGGGTAATTTTCAAAAATACAAAAGAATGAGCAGCAATTCTCAAATTCTATATTTTATGATCTATCATGTGGTGAAATTCTAAAACAATCGATGTCGATCTTCGGGGTGCTAAATCCGATTTAAGAAACGAGGTATCAAATTTCGTCTGATTTGCCAAATAAGATAAAAGGGGCGGGACTTAATTTCCAATAGAAAATTCTTCTATTCGGGTTTTTCTTACTATTGAGTAATATTAATAAAATATAATGGTTTGGATAACTGTAAATAATTATGTCAGACTACATAAGACAATAAAACTCCAAATATTTTATCAAATCTATTTGGTACAGGCATTTTATTTTTCCGAGTATTCGTCGCAATAAGGGGGACAACTCTTGGAAACTTTTTTTTACTTTTGGCGGGACTAACATCATTAACATCACTGTGAACTGCAAAATGTATATAAACTTCATTGTTGTATTCTGGATTAAACTGGATCCGATAATACTTTCTTTACGAAATGAGGCGTAGTTTAAATTATCATTAATCCAATCAAATTCTTTTAACTTATAAAAAGTTTACAAGAAATTAAACTCAATTTTCTTCCAATGCAAATGCAACTAATAATTTTCTAAAATTTATTTATTGAAGGTTAAATTCAGTAGAGGACAACAATACAAACGTTGACATATCGACTTCATCTCATCTGAGAGAGAAAAACTTTGTATTTGTCTAGAAGTACATGTACATGATGTCTTTCCTTAAATTTCTGGAGTGATGACAAAAACATTTTAAGTTTTTCAATTCACCATTTCTTAAAAATGCCTGTACCAATTCAAAACTATCTATATACATGTATATATACTACATTTCATTAATACGTAACACCTTCCTTCGTCAGTTGTCTGCTCTTTTTGAATATTTAAAAAAGATTGATAATTTTGTTGTTTACCTTCATTAACAGGAATGTCACATTACCATGATTACCTTCAAAATGAAATTATGATCAAAATTAACCAGAACACTGGAGAAATCATCAACTGTTTTAAAATGTAACATCAGTTTATCTTAAATTCTGATTCTTTTTTCATGTACAGTGTATATGGAAAAGGTAACAAAACTTATGTTTAAAACAGTTTTTGACATACTCTTTATTTCACATGATAAATATTTGTAATGTAGGAATATAGGGTCAACAGACAATGCAAAACCACAATAATGACCATGATTCTGTTATATGTCCACAATTTTAATTGTGTCTGTAAAAGGATCCCTCATATAAAACACAACTATTTTTGTCCTTTGTCTTTCACCCAAGTTGGGACTATACCTCTGTCTTTCACAAATTGGTTTCTAAAGCTTCTGAGTCCCTTTATAGATTTTCATGAAACTTTGAATGCATTGAAGCTTATGAGGTGACGAAGACAGGATAACAAAATTCTTTAAGTTCAACTTTTTCATGTTTTATGACACTTTATCTTCAGTTTTTGAACTCTCTGAAACATGTGATGACTCTGTTGTAGAACTTTGTTCATGAGTTGTCTCCTTTGTGGTATTTGTCTTTAAAGTCATTGGTGGTCTGACAGGTGTACTTGGCATTTGACCTTGACCCTGACCTATAGAGGCGATAGGTGGTGTTCCTAAAGCTGGCCTTGGCCCACTTTGTGGTGTTCTTGGTGATCTAGCTAATTTCCGTGCTTCTTTCTGCATGGCTACTTGCTTCCTTTCAATCATAATGTTTTTCAGTATATTATCCATGGTTGCGACTTTCTTTAGGGACTTTGGTGTTTTGCTTCCTATAATGTAATAATCAATGATCAACATTAAGGTTATATCTAATATGGAGTAGGCATTGCCTAAATGCGAGCATAGCTAAAAGGGACTACGTTTTGTTTATATAATGATGATCATAATCAATGCAATCAAATGGTTGATATTCATGTAGAGGTGTTTTTGTCTTTAAAGTCTTGTTTGTTTTTGTACCCTTGTCTTACCAAAAAGTGTGAATGAGTGGACATGTGTTGGATCTACTCCGGGCATCTACTCAAGTTGGATATTCAGAATCAGAAGCAGACGAACATTGTAGTGCAAGACCTTTGGTTCATTTTAATTACACAAAATTCATAAGTTTATTTGGGAAACAAGTTTTTTCATTTCTAACAATCTTTTTCATATATATTTTTTATTCATATTTTGTTCTAAATGTCGACCTTAAGGGCTATCGCTATCATTTAATTTCCAATATTTCCATTTGCTTATTTTGGGGCGAAATGGTATGGGGCGATTAAGCTTCAAGACACGTTAGTTTCGTACGTGCATATAACCAAGACGAAACGAGCAGCTTATGTGTATTTATTATTTTAAGAATATTATTTTCTTGTAAAAAGCGTAATTCATTATTTTTTAAGCATTATTTCTTTTCTTATAAATTATTTTAACATTCACTCCGGCCCTGTAAAAATAATAACCCTTTCCGGACCATAAAAAATCTAAATCAGCATTAGCAAATTTCTCGCGGAAACAAATACCGTAGAGCTCTCCGCTCGAGTGGGCACTTTGAGCCCGCTTGCGAAGCCAATATAAAAAAAACATCCTAGATTAATAATACCCTCCATCCCCAATTTTTCAGCCATCTGAAATATTTACATTTTGTCAGAATATGTTTATTTTTTTACACCAGCTTTTAATACTTTTCTACTTGTTACATGTATTATTTGTACAAACTTTCAGAGACTGTATTGTAAAAGGTTTTCAAGGACAGACAATGAGAAACTAAAGGACTTTTAAAAACATTCTCAAAGCAATGCCCTTATATTTACTTTTTGATTTCTGAAAATCTTATGTACGAACCAGGGGTACGTCGAGGTGTGATAGGACTGGTCATATCATTAAACTCATCGTCATCAAAGTCAAATTCTGTTGGCTGCTCTGGTCTGAAAAAAGAAAACAAAGTGATATTTATTTGTGAAAAACAACATTATCAAAGAGGTTTTTACTTGATTTTTGTTTATATAAAACAAGAGGCTCCCAAGAGCCTGAATCGCTCACCTGAACTACGCAGATACATATATTTGTAGGTATTATTGTGCTTAACCATATGCGATTTAAATTTATGAAATATCTTGATATTGGGTTTTAAAGATATTGGGCTTAATAAGTGCAAATTTGTCAAAAATTAGGAAAAAGAACAATAACTCCCACATCAGCAGTCAGATCTTTTCCCAAATTTCAGGACAGGTAGATCTTAATATGTTGATCACTTTTGATTCTTGCACAATTTTGATATCTGAAACCAGTTTTGAGTTATTAGCAAAAAAATGAAATTTGCCCCTATTTTCTATTTTTAGCCATGGTGGCCATGTTTTTTTTACGAATCAAAAATCTGAACGATAGAGTTGTAGCATATAAGCTATCAAACAGTGTGCCATGTTAAGATGCAGTTGGTCTTATCGTTTCAGACAAGTCAGGGGAAAAGTAATGAACAATGGTAAATATTGACGCTTTAAGGGCCATAACTCCTAAAAGAAATGGTTCTACAGCTTTGACCTAATTACATGAATTGTAGATCTTGATATGCTTAATCATTAGCAATTTGAATTTTTGAAATATCTTGTAAAGTTTTCAAGATATAGGGCTAAATAAGTGAAAAAAAAATAAAAATCCAGAAAAAGGGCAATAACTCCTATGTCGTTTGTTGGATCTTCTTGAAAATTTCAGAGCAGGTAGATCTTGAGATGCTAATCACTTTTGTCTCCCATCAGAATTTTGATATCTGTTACCGTTTTTGAGTTATTTGCAAAAAACTGTAATTTGACCCCTATGTTCTATTTTAAGCCATGGAGGCCATATTTTTTAACGAATCAAAAATCCAAACGATAGAATTGTAGCATTAATGCTATTTAACAACTGTGCCAAGTTTGGTTGAAGTTGGATGTATGGTGTCAGACAAGTTAATCTTTGAAATTCAGGGTGAAAGTAATGAAAAATGGTAAATTTTGACGCTTTAAGGGCCATAACTCCTAAAAGAAATGGTTCTACAGCTTTGACCTAACTACATGAAATGTAGATCTTGATGTGCTTAATCATATGCAATTTGAATTTTTAAAATATCTTGTATAGTTTTCAAGATATAGGGCTAAATAAGTGCAAAATTTTGAAAAATCCAGAAAAAGGGCAATAACTCCTACATCGGTTGTTGGATCTTCTTGAAAATTTCTGGGCAGGTAGATCTTGAGGTGCTGATTACTTTTACCCTTTGCCAGAATTTTGATATCTGTAACCGTTTTCGAGTTATTTGCAAAAAACTGCAATTTACCCCTGTGTTCTATTTTTAGCCATGGCGGCCATGTTTTTCAACGAATCAAAAATCCCCACGCTAGTTTTATACTACCTATGCTAATTAACAACTGTGCCAAATTTAAAAGCCATTGGACTTATGGTGTTAGAGGAGTTAACGTTTGAAAAATGTTAACGACGACGGACGACTGACGACGGACGACAGACGACAGACGACGGACGACGACGGACGCCAAGTGATGGCAATAGCTCACATGGACCTTCGGTCCAGGTGAGCTAAAAAAACTATATAATTCTACCATGACTCAGTATAAATATGTGCCTATTCTCATGATTCCAAGGCTTCAAAAAAAGTTTTATTCTAAAACTTTTTTGTTTTTCACACCTGTAAAATTAACTGCTTTACAGAGGGTCTAATAAATACTCTAAAATCACTTGCATATATTTTTGTTTGGTCAAATGCATATTGATAAGCAGAAACTGCATTATTGCATTTTAGACTTTTGCATATTGAGAGTGTTTCATATGTAGATTTTGAACAGTGCCAAGTATTTTTTTTTTCTTTTTTTCTTATAGCATATTATAATCAAGGTAAATATGAATGTCATAAGATTTCTGAGATTCTCATCTGAACACAGGCACTTTCTCATTCCACCCTTTTTACCACCTTGGTGACAGCCATCATAGATGATATTTCGTTCTCCGTTATTGGCAATTTCTATTTTCTTTGAATTGTGATTTGTTGAAATATTTTTCCGTGCATCGTGACTGGATATTGCACATGAACTACAAAATGTATTCTCAGCAAAGTATTTTGTCCGTGATTCGTTTTAGGCATGCTTTACAGTGATACACAGTCAAACTTTTATCTGTGAACAAAAATTTAGCCATAATTCCGTGTTTCGTTATTTTCATTTTTTATTATTCATGATTAGTTATCAGGACTCCCCATTAGGACCCCCGTCATAGTCCTCTACAAATACAGTACTTATAAACCTGACATAATTTTGGCTTACTTTTTCTCCTCTTCTATACTAGTCTCTTGTTTTTCTTCCATTTCAACATCTTTGTTTTCTGAATCTTCCTCCGACTTCGGGAGTTTTCTTCCAGGACATTTCCATTTCAGCTCTAATACTTTATCTTTTTCTAGTCTATCAAACAATTTAAGAATGTCCTCAGCTGAAGGCTCCCATATTCCTTTCCCTGATTTTGAAGGATCATATTTTTCATCGTCACTACCATCGACATTCCAGTCATCATCATTTGGTTTAATTTCTGTACCAACACTCATTTTGACCTAAAACTAAAATAAAACTGTATATAAACATGTACATGTATGTTCACTGAACTTAACCATTTATATAATTCTTTGGTGTGTGCATGTGTGTGTGTTGGTGTTTAACACCTTTATCGATGCACCTGGGCCATGTAGGTTGGTCAGTTTTAACGGTGGAGGAAACCAAATGACCTGGAGGAAACCACCGACCTTGGGCAGGTAACTGACAAACCTTATCACATACAGTTGGGGATACAATTTCTTTGGTCACTTTTTGGTCAATGTTGGTACACATGTAGAAAATGAAGAAGGAATGTGCCTATAGATACACCTGCTATGCCAATATCAGTAAGTACATGTAGAAATCTGACAGGATGTGTGTGTGTGTGTGTGTTGGTGTTTAACGACCTTTTCGCTTCACCCAGGTCATTTAAGGCGGTCAGTTTTAATAATGGAGGAAACTGGAGTACCCAGAGGACACCACCAACCTTTGGCAGGTAACTGACAAACTTAGTCACATATAGGTGGGGAAGTCCCTTTTCTTAGCTCACCTGACCCCAGGTGAGCTATTGTCATCATTAGGCATCCACCGTCCATTAACTTTTCTTTAAAAATCTTCTTCTCTGAAACTACTAAAAGGATTGCTTTCAAACTTTGTATCCTTGGTCTTTAAGATGTCCTTTACCAAGCTTGTGAAATTTATGCACGCAGACCATCCAATATGGTTGCTGTTGCAAAAACTAGAACAGGGGGGTCGGACCATAGTTTTTGGCTTAAAGCTTGAAGTGAAAGACATAGAGAAAATCTGAAGCAACCTTTCTTCTTCAGCATCAACAGCTCTTCAAAACACTTCATTGAGTCGAAGTTGTAGTACAACTACATTTATATAGGAGAACATTATTTCCCCTATCTCATCCAAATTTGACAATTTTCACAGTTTTTAAACTTTATCTTGAAAACAATAAGTGGTAAAGGAAAAGTTACCAATGCAAAATTGTTCAGCTCATTGAGATCCACAAAAATGATATCAGGGTCAAAATTATCAGATCAACCGTTTTATTAGTCATCCCCCTTTAACTGAGTTACTCTTTTTCCTATCAATCTTAACTGATTTTTAAAAATTCCCCTGCCCAAAACTGATTGCTTTCAGACTTTGCACACTTGATCTTTAGAATGTCCTCTAACAAGTTTGTGAAACTTATGCATGCCAACCAAACAACATGGCAACTGTTGCTAAAATAGAACAGAAGGGGTAAGTTAGACCATAGTTTTTAGCTTATAGTTTGAAATGTCTAAGAGATATAGAAAATCTGAAGCCACCTTTCTTCTTCAACACCAAACACTCTCTAAACTCCTTATAGGAGTTATATCCCCTTAATCATCAAATTGACAATTTTTGCAGGTTTTGAACTAATATCTTAAAAACTGTAAGTGCTAAAGGAGAGTTAGCATTACAAAATTGTTCAGCTCATTGAGATCTCCAAAAGTGATTCCAGGGTCAAAACTGTCAGATCAACCTTTTAAAAGTTTTTATGCACATGTATAGTTTCTGAGAAAATCTTGACAGAAATTTGCATATCAACCCAGCCCCAAACAGGAAGTAGAAGTCCCACAGGTCTGCAAAATGCCTAGGTCATACCGTTTTTCATACTAAACCCTTCAACCAAGTTTCAAATCATTCTCATGTACAGTTTTTGAGATCAGCTTGAAAAGAATTTTCATGTTTTTCATATTGAACGAATCCCAAACAGGAAGTATAAGTTAGCCAGGTCTGAAAGTCGCATACGACATACTGTTTGTCATACTGAACAACTCTGTTGAATTTCAAATCACTCTCATGTACAGTTTCAGAATAAAACTTGACGATGAACAAACAGATGGTCAGTAAAACAGGGCTGTCCTATTCAATGCATGGGGCACACATCCCAGCCGCTTGCGGGAAGAATGGCCTGACCCAAAGTCAGGTCAATCTGCCCTATAAGGATGTTCGCCGTGACGTCAGAGCTTACCTGTGGAATATTTTTGGAGGGCAAAAAGACAATAAAATTGTGTTGAAAAATGTCTTTAAACTGTCATAACTTTTTTGTTTTTCAAGATAATTGAAAAATTCTTTTGGTTCAACAATTTTCAGAAAAAGATCGTTTTTGTAGTGCATTTTACAAATAAATATTCAGTGGTTCAAAAGATCGAAAATTTGGTTGATTTAAAATTTTCAACAAAAATCAACTTGGTCCAGAAACAATTTTGTAGAAAATTTATTTTTTTAGCAATCTTTTAAAACTTTATTATGGTAAATATGAATAAATTTTTCTTCCTAGAACCATTTACAGAACCAATTTATCTTATCAAATAAAAAAGTTAAAAGGATTTAAAATTTGAGGAAATTATCCTATCAATCGATGTTTGTTTATTGTACTGTTTATTGCCATCCAATTTGACACTTAATGAGATGCAAATTAGTGAATATGACATCACTAATGAGCTAGGCGAACACTCCTATATATGATTACTTATTTGGTGCACTTTTGCTTATTTCTAAGCACTCTCAGTGACATTTGACCAAGAAACTTAGAGCTACTGCATGCCTATTTGCTGCCCAAAGCCTGCTACACATGCATTGTTTTGAAAACGTTATAAAATAAATACATAATACATGTAACAGTAAAGCTATCTTAATATATATTATCCTGTAATTTGTTGCAATAATAAAATGATATATATACATAATTATCATAATAGAGAGCCGAGCAAAGCATAGCTAGTCTTAGACTTAGGCAGCACGAAGTGCCCGCAAGAGCGGAGAGCGACTACGGCATGTTACTGCACAAAATTTGCCTTATCCTGATATTGACTTTCATGGTAGGCTATGCTTCTCAAAGTTATAGGTGCAGCATGAATTTTAATAATAGTTTATACCCTTCTAAAATATTTCACACGCACATGCACAGATGCAGCAGCAACATCCACTCAGCCTCAGGCCTGAGTCAGGGTACAACTAAAAACAACTGCAGAAAAAAAATCAAAAAAGAAAAGAAGGAGAAAATGACAAAAATGTATAAATTGTACCATTTTGTTGTTCCCGCAATAATAAACAAATCACTCGGAACTCTTCTTATTCAAAAGTCAAGAGAGCAGCCAATCGATTCTGATTGGTCAATTTACCGGAAGCGAGGGAAGTTCAAAAGCTGATCAACACAATTTGTGTCACTTTTTGATCTTTAGAGTTTTGATAATTCTTATCACATGGTAACATTCTGAAAGCTAAAAGAACGCATTAATTTTCAACTTCAAAAATATGTCGCTTTTTCAGCCATCCATCAAACACCTGCAATAGGCTGCATAAAAATACCAAAAATGCAACTTTCAAGACTGAATTCTTGTACATGATTTCTCACACCAAATTTATCTCCAACTAGCTGCAATTTTATTACTCATCTTGAGTTTGATGGCAAAATAGATAATTCAGTCTACCAAGGCAAGTTATGTGTCAGACCTTTCTGGTAAGATTTAAGCAGGTCCGACATTTTAAACATACTTACTGGACCCATGTCTGGTAGCTATATAGATTTTAGTAATTTTTAAGAAAGTTGTAATAGACAGAACCAGTAAAAAAATTAGGTCCGACCAAAGATTCCATTTTGATGGACCTATGTCTGACAAAGAAATTTTTAAGTTTCGCGAACTCTGCAACAACAAAACTGGCCAACACAAACAAAAACAGCATGAGGAAACACAAATCAACAGAACAATAACAAACAATGCAGACTCAAGTCAAAACAAGAGTTAACTCAGTTGCTCAGAAAGAGTACATATCAGAATCATGTACAAATGTAATTTGGTCCTAAGATACTGGTTTCAGATAGTCATCAACTTGAAGATTCCGGTGAGCTTCTTAATTTAGGTGTGCCATTCCCAAAAAGTTTATCGTTTTTGGCTTTACAATAACAAATTTTGTAACTGAAACCCTTTTAAAAAACATTAAAGGAAAATTCAGCTCAGGCCAAACAAAAAAGTATGTGTGTTTACTGTCACATGCTGAAAAAAATTAGGGTCAGTAGGTAGGGTACCTTTAAACTGAGAAACGCAATCGAAACGCAACGAAACGAAATACAATGAAACGAAATGAAATATAACGAAACGAAATTTTACGTTCTTTAACCTGTTGGAATAAAACTAACGAATTAGGATTTTGATTTTATGATATTTTCTTTCTTTTACATTTATAGTTTGTTAAAAAAAACTACCTAAGTCGGTTGACCAATCTTTACTGACAAAGAACAAAAGAAAAAAAGGCAAATCCATTCAGGAGAAAGTGAGCAATATTATTGTTTCTGATCGATTTAACTAGTATAACCCTGCAACAATTTTAATGTGCCTGTCCAAAGCCAGGAAGATGTTTGTAATTGTCGGTTTTTTATGTTATTTGTTTAATGTCAAAAAGGGGGTCTTTCATTGACCCTTTAGGATTCGGCTTGAATCATATGTAGTTATTTCAATCCAGGGCCAATTGTAAAACAGCGAGCAGTGACCGTTCGTCACATTGAAGGCTGCTGGTCGTTTTACATTGTGGAGTTTTTAAATTGTTGTCAATGTTGTAGGTTTTGTCGCGTACACTTATTCCACATATCATTATCTTCTCTGTAAAATTCACTTTAATGAAATGATGGATAAAACAAGTTTTATGAAGCCAAACTTTCCTCTTTTATTGCGATATTTGGGTCTCGAATAGAAGATGAATAAGAAGTTTGAAAGAAGTACAGTTGTGCGACGTTCGCTCTCAGATGACCAAAGGAAAAATTGCACAGCAAGTACCGGTATTCTAACATTGGAGTACATCTACATGCATCAGTATCACGATTTTGCAAAGACCCGTTTTCTGCATGCACTGTACGCGAAGAAAAATGTTTACGAGAACAAAATACCGAGACCATTTTTAAGTTAATATGGTCAGTCTCTCTGGTACAGCTTCTTAAACTGACGAGGACAAATGTGACTTTCTCACAAGCCAATAATAACTACATTTACATGTATTTGTTGTAATCCAAAAATCGTTAATATTACAATTGATTCGCTACTGCAGAACTTGCAGGACTTAGATGGATTTTTTCTGCAGAGCGAAACGTCTGACACAAAAATTGCATACACAAGGCTATGTTGCACATTGGTTGTTGTCCTAACTGAAGAAATTTGTCGGAAGAAATCGTGCGCTCTTAAACGAAGATGGGATTTCTATTTCTCAGATGAGTGCTGATGTTGGTTTGTCTTTAGGTTTTTGTTTTATTTCCCATTTCGGGTTTGACACGCTGAATTGTCCCTTGTCAACAGGACGGGTGTGCTATAGATGCAGTAACTGCTTACTCTTTCGGAGCCCTGGGTTTACTCTTGTTCGACTCAACTTGTGTTCGCATTGTTGATTGCTGTTCAGTTGATTTTATGCTTCTATGTTTCGTGTTTCTTCGTTCTGTTCACCTTTACTGGTTTTGTCGTTGCCTTTCGAACTTTTGATATTTGAATGCCCAATCGGTACCTCTTTGCTCCCCATGTCAACCTTTTCTTAGTTTTAGTGTCGACTTAGAATGTCAGAAACCAGACCAGACGCGTTTTTACAAAATATATAAATAATTTGTTTTTAATGCATTAAGATAACATGGTGATAATGAGATGTGTAATAAGTGCTTGTGACACTTCCAATATAAATCAGCGGCAAAAAAAACCCCATCTTCTTCGCAGAAAAAACAATATGAATTTGACCAGTACAAACATAAGCTCTGACCGTTATGATAAGTTTGGACATTATTTTACAATCAGATAGTTTTAAAGGCATTTCGGGCGAATGGTCAGCACGTTAATAACAAAAACATTCTAAAATCTAGTTACAGTGACAGTGCATTTTCTTTCTTCTTATTGGCAAGTTAAATTTGAATGAATCTAAATGATAAATAATCAATTGAACAAGAGAGAACCTGAAATAAAGACAAATAGAAAGAACGAGTCTTAGGGGAGCTTTTAAGAGAAAACTTACAACTTTCACTGTTACTGCCAACTAGCATATCTATCAAGTACCGGAATCTTGGTTATATCGGTACCGGTATTAAAATACAACAAAGTTCATGACAACTAATTTCATCTCACCGATGGTCAAACTTACTAAAATCCGTCAGTTAAATCTGGAATACAATTAGGCCAGCATCCGAAGGTTTAACCATGCAAAGCTACAAGGGCTAAGTACATTAAATCTACAAATGTAATACCGCTTTACAGGCGGAAGGTATGTAGTGATATTTAGTTCGGTCCGCCCGTCACAACACATCAGTAAATCATAGACATCATTTGCTTAAAAATCCGTACGTATTATTCCATAATGGTTTTGCTGACCGCTAAAAAACACGGGGAATTTCGGGCTATTGTTAGGTATGGAAATATGCCGATTGTACAGTCCGAAACAATTTACTTATGCATGATTTGAAGTACAAGAAAAGAAAAATATAAGTAAATAGTAGACTACTATCTAATTCTAAACTGTTGTCTGCCATTTTCTCCTATTGTCATTTTCTTTGTTAAATCATACAACGTTAATTTTTTTCTGACTGTCGTCAGATTTCAAATTGTTAATGGTCGGCAATAAGATATATGCATTTCTTAGACCAGCGACTTCTCTATCAAAAACACAAAACAAAGTTAAAAACATAAATTTTCGATATTTGACATTTACAAGACTAGATTGTGATAACCAATGCAAATGGGATTAAATTTTTATAAAAAATAAAGTCAACAAATAGTTTTTCGTTACATTTTATAAAATTTTGTTTTGTTTCGTTAAGTTATATTTCGTTTCGTTTCGTTGTATTTCGTTGCGTTTCGATTGCGTTTCTCAGTTTAAAGGTACCCATGTAGGTAGGAAATTATGTCTCCCCCCACTTTTGTGGGGAGACATATTGTTTTTGTCGTGTCCGTCCGTCCGTCTGTCCGTCCGTCCGTCTGTCCGTCACAAAGTTTGTCAGCGCAACTCCTCTGAAACTACTGAACCAAATTCAACGAAACTTGGTATATATGAAGGACACCATATGTAGTTGTGCATATTACCAGGAAATTTTGATCCTCAAATTTTTGTGGGAGTTATGGCCCTTTGAAGTTAGAAATTTGCTGAAAATCCTCATTTTTCATCTTGTCAGCGCAACTCCTCTGAAACTACTGAACCGAATTCCACGAAACTTGGTATATATGAAGGACACCATATGTAGTTGTGCATATTACCAGGAAATTTTGATCCTCAAATTTTTGTGGGAGTTATGGCCCTTTGAACTTAGAAATTTGCTGAAAATCCTCATTTTTCATCTTGTCAGCGCAACTCCTCTGAAACTACTGAACCGAATTCATCGAAACTTGGTATATAGGAAGGACACCTTATGTAGTTGTGCATATTACCAGGAAATTTTGATCCTCAAATTTTTGTGGGAGTTAGGGCCCTTTGAACTTAGAAATTTGCTGAAAATCCTCATTTTTCATCTTGTCAGCGCAACTCCTCTGAAACTACTGGACCGAATTCAATGAAACTTGGTATATAGGAAGGACACCATATATTGTTGTGCATATTACCAGGAAATTTTGATCATCAAATTTTTGTGGGAGAAATGGCCCTTTGAACTTGGACATTTTTGGGGAAACGGGGGGAGACATCGTTTTTGTAGGCAAAAACAAACTTTAATTATTTTTTTTTTTATAATTTTTTTTTACCTTGCGTCTATGGGGGCAGCTTTGTGACTTTAACAGTGCTTAATGGAAAATGCTCAAAAAAACATTAGGGTAGGGGGGTAAAAATTAGGTAGGGTCGGGTGACAGTAAACTCACCTACTTTTTTTTTTGGCCTCATAGTTCATAGTACTACAAATATATCCTTCTACAATTATTGCTCCCGAATAATAATCCTGAATATTTACAATTTCTTTTAACCCTGGTTTTAAACGCTTTAATTGGTAGAACATAGCCAAGCTCAGTATCGTGATATTGATGGAATTGTAGGTCAAGATTTGTAATTTGTATTGGATCGTGAGAAAGTGGTATCTTTACACCCCTACAAATATGATAAGGAAGTCACGATGACACCCCTTAAAAGCCTTCAGGTTGCAGATTGTGTTTGACACCTGCAGGACATCCCAATATGACAAGTAATTCAAATTTGTTCACTTTAGGCCCAAAAATAAATATATGTCTGTTTCCTGCTTCCCTACCTAGCCTATTTTTTTTACCCTATCCTAAAGTTTTTAATGGTATTTTGGAACACGCACCGTTAAAGTACATGAAGTAGGGATTGCTTTCCCATTGACTCAATGTAAAATAATTTTCCTTCCTACCTACCCTAATTTTAAAGATGAGGAAGCAGGAAACAAACATATATTTTGTTTTGGCCTCAAAATATGGATCAGATTGTCATGATGTAGGTCAAGACTCCATGATGTGAAATTGGATGGTGAGAAAGTGGTATCGTTACACCCCTACAATTATGATTTATAAGGAAGTCATGGTGACCCCCTTAAAAGCCTGCAGGTTGTGTTTGACACCTGCGGGACATCCAACATGTCCCAATATGACAAGTAATTTCAATTTGTTCATTTTATTTACAATTTACACAGAACATAACTAATGAATTGAGCATTATCATCTTTATTACAGGGCTATGGACAAGAAGCAGTCCAAAGTTAAAGTTGTTGTTCGTCTTAGACCTGCACTCAAACAAGAAGACAAGGTTTCTGTTTTTGTTGATGGAAAATCTGTTGAAATTTTCAACCACAGAAATGTGAATGAAAATATCAAATATGAGTAAGTTTTTACAAATGACAAATTTGACATTTTCTTTTAACCATGAAAACCAAGGGATTGCATACATCCTTGCTTAAACTAAAATGATTAGTTTTGATGGATAGAAACACTTTTATGACTGGGAAATTTAATAATGCAACTTTTCTGTCACACCCACTTAATTACTAATTTTTGTCTAACATTGCATGTGATCTGCCCGATCAGACACAATTTGCTCTGGCTGGTACTGTGGTTTCATAATTATTTGTGGGGTATCAGTTTTCTTGGGTGCCTTTGAACCCACAAAATTTGATATCCCACGAAAAAGCAATTTGCATTGATTTGTATGCTCCAGAACAACAAATTTATAAATCCATGAAAAGGTCATTTATCATCAAAGCATGAAAATTGATAACAACGAAAATAAATGAATCCACAGTATATGTCCTTTGTATATGATTTTAAAACGCTGAAGTTAACTTCTGTAAAGAAATTATTTCCTGAAACAAATTAAATGCCATGTCAAAACAATTTAACATTTTAATGAAAACACTCTTGAAATAAAAAGTTGCAACACATATCTGACAAATATTTAAGTAAACCGTTAAACTTAATAAAAGCTCACATGCATGAAATACATTTTAATCATGATATCGATAGTAGCAAGGTTTTATAAATATTGAATTTGTGTTTGGCAAATATAGTTACATGTACAAATGTAGCAATTACCACATATGATACATGTATATTTTAGTAAAAGGTATAAGTTTTTGTTAATTTTGAATTTTTGTATTTAGCTTTTCAGCAGTGTACGACAGAGATGCCCACCAACAAACAATATATCAGGAATGTGTCAAGCCACAGTTACTTCACTCTCTCAAAGGACAGAATGTCTCCATATTTGCCTATGGTCCAACTGGCGCAGGTATTTAATTACAGAAAAATTACTATTACAATGGCATTTGATTATAAGTCATATTGTATGTTAAGGTTGAAGGAATTCAGCTGTTTTATCCAAGGATTCTATAACGGTTGACAAAAAGAGATTGTTGGATTCAGCTATTGTTTCCTAGGGTTGTAACAATTCCAATATCCCACCATCTGGTCCATATACATGTAACAAAACTGATCTTTACTAATTTCAATTTAGAAATGTCAAGTTTATCCATATTGCAATATTGATCTTTTCTTATTTCAATTAAGAAATGTCAAGTTCATATAGTGTTTGGCGTTTTCAATAATTTGGGTAGAGCACTTCTGATGAGTCTTTAATAAACGAAATGGGTTGAACAAAATTTATTGGTTGGAACTTTGTTGTAATTTTACTTTCTACCAATTAAGCAGTAAAAGGCAATTGTAAATCTGCAGTATTATCAACATCTTCATGTTTAATTCAGTCCTTTTCATGAATTAAAGGGTTTTAGTCACAAAATTTGTTCAGAATTCATGTTTCAAACTATATAAAAACTAAAATTATTATGATTAATAATGGGAGTATACCAATCTGAAAGGTTCGCTAGTTTAGAACATTCAAAAGTTAAAAAGTTTTAATGATACAATCACCCCTGTTAGTGTTGTGGATTCATTAATTTTCGTGGGTACCAATTTTCATGGTTTGACAAAAAAGGACTATTTTGTGAAACCTTAATTTTGTGGTTCAGAAGTCTGCAGTATACCAATACTGTGTTTAATTTCATTTTCGTGGAATATCATTTCATGGGTAAGGGCCACCCACAAAAACCTCAAAAATTGAATAATGAAACCACAGTAATAAAAGACATTGATGTATGTAAACTTGAATAAATAATTTAAGTTAGGATATTCATTTACTCATTGTGGATTTTCTATGTTTGGGTTCTAGTGTTGCTGAGGAGGAATGAATTTCTGTAATGGCCATACAGCTCATAAAATTAATTGTAGTTGGATTCGACATATATGCTTTAGTGTCATGTTCATTTACTCCATATCCTTTCATTAATTACTCGTGTATCTTTCCAGGAAAAACTCACACAATGCTTGGATCAGCCATAGATCCTGGAATCATCCCTCGAGTTATAAATGGAATCTTCCACTTGATTGAAGAACAGAAGAAAACAGACACAATGGAATGGACCAACACTGTTAAATTCTCTTATCTTGAAATTTACAATGAAAAGGTTCACACTATCGGCCTCAATCTTTTTTTCCTAATTGATCTGTCAACTATTGCGCTCTGCAAATATTTGACAAATTTCTTCTAGTGAACTTTATATCATGTTAAGTTAGCATGAATTTCATGTTAACTTTTCATGAAATTGCTTCATGTTAAATGAATGTTAAATGATCATCTTATCTTCATGTAAAGCAGTTTCATTTAAGTTAACTGTTATTAAACTTTAAATATGAAATCTGATCATGTAAAATTAATGTTAACTTCACATGGAGCCCTTGCATAAAGTTATGTGAGCTAAGATCAGTATGAAGTTAATGTTAATTTCATGAGAACTAAAAGTGATGCCAAATTGTGATCTGTTTATCTGAACATTGCTGAAACCCTAATATGGTGCCTTTTATACCTACATTGTAGTAGGCTAGAAAATGTTAAGTGATTTTTGTATTTCATGATTTAACAAGACACAAAGAGGTACTTATGGGGCAATCAAATGGTGGCAATTTGAAAAGTCAATGACAGTTGAAATTGAAGACAGCAGTAGCATAATTAAACACACATAACGCAATTTTCAAAATGCTATCAGCAATGTGAATTTAAGCGGCCTCGGCTTGCTGCTAGACACCCTTTGTTTTGCCATCCATCTGTTGATTTTGACCAAATCTGGTACATAATGTGTAATTATCCTTGTCTTGCGCTTTCAGGTTATGGATTTACTTGACCCTAAAGATACAGATTTACCAATAAGAGAAGACACAGAGAAAAATATTCTCATACCAGGACTGGCTGAAAAAGAAATCAATAATTTTGATGAGTTTAAAACATTTTTTGGCCCAGCATCTAATAATAGGTTAATGATATGTTTGTATTTCAAGTATAATTTTGATAATTTCATTTTTCTTTATAAATTCTCTACACTATTTGTTTGGACACTAGGTTTATATTTATGGTCCACTGAAATTGCTGGACATAAAGTTTTTCGACTGTTTGTCAGTAACATCTAAGGTTTACCTCAACGCTTATGCTGACTTCTAAAAACTATTTATTTGATCTAGATCTTCATGAAATTGAGCACTGTAAACTTGGAAAATTTTGCTGTGTGTCATTTTTCCTGTTTTTGTAGTAAAATTCTCGCGTCGGGGGATAAATGCATGTTTCATTTGATAATTAATGCTTGTAAAATAAAGAATAATCTATTGGAGTGGGTGATATTTTCACGGATCAATTGTGATCATGAATTAAGTGAAAATAACCCCCACACAAAAAAATTCACGTTCACAGTACATTAATTACCAGAACAAGGACAACACATTGCAACAAAAATTACACCAACAAATATGTGGTCAGTGGGCCATCAGTGTCTTCGGATATTCATTTGCTTGTTCATCAAGTATTGAAAAGTTAACTGTTTTGTTTATTAAAAATTGATAATTTAGTTAAACCTGTGTAAACCGAACCCATTTGGGGTGAACAATTTGTTCGGTATAGACAGGGATTTGGTTTATACAGGTTAGAATATAAGAAAATGGTAAATATGGACTTTTTATCATCCAGTTTGGTTTTGACAGGTTTTCGGTTTATTCAGTGTTTGGTTTAGACAGGTTTCTCTGTAATGGTTGAAACAACCTATGGAATCTTTGAAAGCACACTTTTAAAAAACTTTTAATATTTTTTTCCAGGACAGTAGCAGCAACTAAACTGAATGAAAGATCCAGTAGGAGTCATAGTATCCTTCTTCTGAAAATCAAAAGAACCCAGAAATCAGCACCATACAAAACTCTCCATGGGAAAATCTATCTAATTGATTTGGCAGGGTCAGAGGATAACCGTAGAACTGGGAACAGTGGAATAAGGTGAGTATTGATTAAGGCAAGGCTATACAGACAAAAGCGGTTGGGTTCAATATGACAAACTGTGTACACCTTAATGATGTTTCAAACTTCTGTTTCCTTTGGCATCTGTGTAGCATTGACACATTTCTCCTTTTTTCCACCATTACATATAGAAATAATGATTTAGTACCTTTAAAACCTGGTGACAGTGTTTATAAATTGGTAAGACTTTTCAAATTTTTCTGAATAATTTTGAGTCAAATTCAAAATGTTTCTTTTTGTTTTGTTTTATCCTGTACTGTTCATATTTTATTAAAATAGCAAGTCTTAAGTATACAAAATGCATATCAGACACAGTTTTACATTTATAGCCTGTTAAGTAACTTTTGGTAGTTTTGTATTTGAGTAATGAAAATGAAAATAAGAAAGAAGAAAATGTCATGATGATTGCTATTTAAATATCTTCTTTAAAATATTTTGCTTTTTTTTTTCAGATTAAAAGAAAGTGGTGCTATCAATAAGTCATTGTTTGTGTTAGGTGAAGTCGTGGATGCTATCAATTCAGGACTGGTAAGTACTCAGAAACTCAAGAAAAACTACATATTATAATTACATAGACCATGTAGACTGTATTAAAGTATTTTTTACAGTCCTGCAACTTTATAGGCATGCCAGTATTTCATAATGCCCATGGAATATAGACTTGAATTATCAGTTTGAGGACTAGGCTTTTGTAATTCAAAAGTAGAAAAAAATGTATTATTGTTGTCATTCTGGACTTGAATGACACATACATGGTATTTTGGGTACTGTGGTTTCATTATTATTCATGGGGTATAAATTTTCGTGTTTTTCGTTGGTGGCATCGACCCACAAAATTTGATGCTCCACGAAAAGGTAATTTAACATTGATCTGTGTGGTGCAGATTTCAGAACCACAAATTTAAGAATCCATGAACTTATCAATTTTTATCAAACCACGAAAATTGGTACCCACGAAAATAAATGAATCCACAGGATATGTGATTACCTTATAACTTTACGAAAAACTTATACAATATAATGTTATATCATCTTGAATGTTTATACTTTTTAATTCCATCACAGTAGTTGTTATTACAATGAAGACATATTTAATGATCCATGCTTTTCTTTTACAGCCAAGAATTCCTTACAGAAACAGCAAGCTGACCAGATTATTGCAAGTAAGAAAGAAATAGTGAGGGGAAACTCAAAGTGAAATGTGTTTATTATGTCTCCTTCAATGTGTTGCAAAGTGACAAATAGGGGTTACTTTGACACTATCCGTCATCTTGCTTCGTCGTCCTGTGGCGTCACAAAAAATTCCAGCACGTTTTTCCAGGCAACTACAAGTCACAGCCTCTTGATATTTGACATGTAGCTTCCTTCTATAGTACTATATGGTGTAAAGTGATTTTATGCCCATAATTCATCTACTTCCTGTTTATCTGATATTTTTATACGCAGGCGACATATGTTTTCCATGGAAGACAGCCATTCTGTTATTTCTTTGTTTCAGTTTTTAAGCAAGTGCATCTTGCATCCTCCCAAAATTTCAGACGTAGTTTATTCTGCAACTTCATTTATTAGGCTTTTGATCTTTGATTGACATTTGTACCTTGGTGTATATTTCTTGTTTTCTTCCTAATTAAAGAATACTAAAAAGGCAATGACATTGGGGTACTTGAAATGCTATGATTTAGTTAAAATATAAGTTATCTTTCTCTTTTTACAAGGATTCCATAGGAGGAAGTTGTCATTCAGTGATGATCACAAACATTGCTCCAGAAGAGAGATATTATTACGACACTTATTGTACACTTAACTTTGCCAGTAAAAGTAAAAAGATTGTAAACAGTACTGTTACCAGGGAAACAGTAGGTAAGGGAAGTAACTCATTCTTTTTGAAAATGAAAATCTGAAATTCTCATAACAGAGTTAAAATAATTAAAGGCATATTGTCTACGAAAATTATTTTTTTGTAAAACCAAAAAACTGTCGTCGGACTATTTGTTGTGTTTATTTAGAAAGATACAAACGTTCAAAATACGACTAGGGTACCTTATTACATTAGAAATTGAAAAATATATAATATTTGTAAAGCTTTACAAAAATTCATATTCATGAGATGTAGATGAGCTGTAAGCATGCGCACTATACTTTCTTTGATTGAAAACTTCCCTAGTTTTTGTACGTGGTGCATAATCTGTTTCTCGAAGCTTTAGCTCAAACGAAAATTATAACAACAACCGAATATTAGAGCTGCTTAATGAATAAAACTGACAATTATTTCATGTATTAAGTTTTGAATGTGATTGAATAGGTAAACACGAAAAATATTGGTATTTTTTCAACATATCAATGTATTCGGGGACAAAACCCGAGATTCCAATTAGTGTCCGTGTTAAAACTACTCAGTTTAAATCTGTGTCGATGTGACGTGATGCAGGTAAATAAAATATCAATCAATATTGCCGAGCTATTTTGATCGAAATAAAGTACTTTTGAGGCAAAATTGGTGGCAAATTTGTTTTTCAATATTCATTTTATTGCATTTCGGTCTAATTGACACCAAAAAATTGGGGGGTAAAAAAAAAGAGTTTGCCGTAGACAATATGCCTTTAAGTTCAAGGTAGATTATTTTCATTATAACTGGTAGATAAAAATAACAATCATATCTTCAAATTGAAATTTAATTCCTATGATTATTAAATGTATGTACATTATCTAATGGCTGTTCCAGAATAAAATGTGTGGGGTAGTCGGGAGGCACTTTTTCCTTTACCCCACCACCCATCAAAAAGTAATAAATTTTTATCATTGTTTCTTTACTAAACCACCAACCACCCACCATATATGTAATAGAAGTTCCTTTCAACCCCCCCCCATGTTTAATTCTGGAACAGGCCTAAATAAGGAACCAGCAAGACAATTGTAAAATGATTTATTTGTTAGATTCCTCTAATTATAGTATGCAAAGTGTATTCCGTATAATTGTTTTTTTCCCAGTGATTAAAAAAAATTTTTATTTTTCGCTATATTAATGACCAATACTGAGACACAAAAATTAAAGCATGCAAAATATTTGTTTATTATTTAAAGTGATACAAAAGTTAAAAAACCAAGTAAATTACATTATGGGAAAATGAAATCTACAAAAACAAATTTAAGCTCTGAAAATATAAATGTATTAATTATTTCTTTTTCAGCTCCTAGAAATGAAATTCTATCCCATAAAGTAGCTTCTGTACCTGATCCTGACCCAGTTCCTGCTAAGAAGCCCAGAATGTCAGCCCAGGTTCCAGATGAACCTCCTAAATTGGTGGACCCTGCTCCCTTCCTCAGGTATAATCTTAATCAGAGCTGAAACTAATTTATAGTTACAACAACTTTATTTTGCTTTTTTATGTCAGAGGGAGATTTTGCTGCTACTGAGTAAGTACTTAAATTCGTAGGTATCAATTTTCATAGTTTCAAGAAATTCTCTTTTAAAAGCCATGTTTAATTGTCTGTTCATTGGAATTTAATTTTGTGGTTTTGCTGACCAACAAAAACCACAAAAATTGGTACCCAACATACATTAATACTTTCACAGTATTTATTTTCACAATGCATCATTACCACCAACAATATTGGTTTTTGAATATTTTGGATATTTTTGGATATCCCTGCCTTTATCCATTAAAATAGCATGGGAATTAATTTTCCCATTTACCCCCCATTGTCTTTTTATTATTTCGAATATCATGTCTAAATAATTACTTATAACAAATCTCAGCAAGATTTAATTATTATTTCCATGCTGAAAAGGTCAAAAACTGTTTCAATGTTATTCCAATAAATAATCCAGAGGAGTCTAATATCTCCTTTACGCTTTCACAGTACATGTATTTATTTTCAGAATGCATTATTTCTGCAATGATATTACTATAAAAAATAAATTTATTTGCAATGATTCACGATTTATGTACATAACTTTTTTTACTCATGAAACAGGTGAAAAAAAGTTAAAATCAGTAAAAATTAGTGGGTTTGCCATTGTAAAAGTTAAGAAAAATTAATTGGGACTTAGCAATGTAAAATGTCATACCAACTTTGTTTCAGAAAGAAATTTGTTAGTTTTTACATCAATTATTTCATTCCTCTGCCAACAGTGCATATTAAAAATGCAACTATGCAGATTAATGGCACTAGGACTCTACTTTTCAAAACATGAAAGCTTCTTTTTAGATTAAACTGTCAAAGAAAACAATCCTCCCCAGAAAAATATACTAATTAATATGTGTTTTAAAGGGGTAGTTTACACCCTGCTACAACACTGCGGTAAAAAATATTGTTTTTGAATAATGGGCATTCTAATATCTGGAGTCAATTGCAAGACTGAAAGCTCAACTGCATGTGTATATTGCTTATTGCTGGTTCTTGTCTAGTGCATATGACAAAATTATTTTGTTTGGGCATGACATTTATTCTACATACCATTATTATTATGAACTTTCTTTTTCAAAAGCCTTATCTAACAACATCTTCTTACTGTAAATGTTTTATTTTATATTTAACAGTCCATTATTAAGGCGACAAACAAGACTTGAAGATACTGTAAATCGTAGACTAGAAGATCTAGAGAAAAATTTACTAGATCAAATGAAAAAGATGACAGGATCACACCAAAACCAACCTTCAGAGGAAATGATGTCACAGTTGAAAGGTTACTTAGAGGTCAGCAAGAAACAGTTACATCAATTAGCCGTCCAAACTCCGCCCATTACACCTAAAAGAAAGTTGACTGACACAGATAATGAACCTTTAAAAGGTAAGATATTGGTTGATTAAGACCTCTGCAAATTTATGAAAAGCCGATTATTTGCATTTTGTTACATATAAAGATGTCTAGTTTGCAAAAATAGCTAAATAATTGTTAGTAAGGCAAACAGTGCCCTTGATTGATGAGTGGTTTAAGTTATGATTTGGATACCACATTATCAATTCTTACTTTTAAATGTCCATGTATTACTGTATTTTATAAATTTGGTTGGTCAATTATTTTGGACTTTTTCATTTAAATCCGTCCTAAAAGACTGTGAAAATTAAGCTCCGCCTAACCTTGTGAAAAAAATATAGTAATAAGAGTGTTCAAGTTTTACTTGTTAATGTACAAGACCAGCTTTCACACTTGTATGCACATGGACATGTTATTAAAATTGTCAGTTATCTGAACAGGGTTTCTTCAAAGCTCTCTAGTCCCCTTTGTCATTAAAAGTGACAGTCATATTTTACCCATGACCATTCATGTTAAAAAACTGAATCCATTCTTAGCAGTCCTGTTTCATTAGATTGATTATACCCAAAACTTACATCCTTAACATTAGGCCAATAAAATAAAATATACTATATATCCCCTTCTGTCCGATTTCTACACCCGCCTAAAAAATATTTTCATTTTTTGGCAAATTCTGATCATTTTTGGGTAATATCCCTTCAAAATGGCAGACAAATTTTAATATATTGGATATAAAATAAAAAATAAAATTTGCCCACCTGCTCCATATTTTAAAGAAATCTGGATGAAAATCTAGAAATTACATTTATTTTTATATTATGGCCTTATGGAACTAACAAAATGGTCAATTTCCTTCATAATGACAGAAATTTTTAATAAATTGGATATAAAATAAAAATAAAAAAATTTGCCCACCCGCTCCATATTTTCAAGAAATCTGGATGAGAATCTAGGAATTATTTTTATATTATGGCCTTATGGAACTATCAAATTTTTTTGCCTTAAACATATAGCATCTATTATTATTTCAGATGTTACAAATACTCAGGACGATTCGGCTGTTGTAGTAAACAGGCCAAAGAAACAGTTAAAGAAAACCAAGAGTACCAGTTGTATTAGTGAAACCCCTTTGTTTGCTCCTCACCCTCGACTCTTTAAAAAGGGCTTCAAATCTACAGCAGTAGCAGAGTTTGTAGAAATTACAGGTTTGTTAATACCATGTAGGAGGTTTTTTTTTTTTTCCTCATGAAAATAACCCACTATACAAGGGATGTGACTTCAAGGTTACAGGGGAAGCAGAATTTGTAGAAATCATAGTTTTATTAGTTGTAGGATGAGTTGTCATAAACAATGAATATAGAATTAGAATCAATTTTGTCTTGCCTGCGGGACATAGGTGTTACTTTGGCGGCAGCAGCGGCGTTAACTTTTTGGGTAAGGTTTTATGAGCAGCTCCATATCCTAAGAACTATAAGTCCTAGGTTGATGAAACTTAGTATGCATATGCCCCAGTAGTAGCTTAGCACAGTTGTATTTCCATCTTTTGACCTTGACCTTGATTTTCCTGTTGAGTGACATTGTCAATTTTCAAATGGTAAGGTTTTGCGAGCACCTGTTTATTGCAAGAACTATAAGACCTAGGTTGCTGGAACGTGGTATGCATATATCCCAGTAGTAGCTTAGCACAGTTGCATCCCCATCTTTTGACCTTGATCTTGATTTTCCGGTTGAGTGACTTTGACAATTTTCAATACATTTAATAGCAATGGTAAGGTTTTGTTCACTCCTCGATTTCTCAAGTACTATAGGTCCTAGGTTAATGAAACTTGGTATGCATATGCCCTATACTAGTAATACTTTAGCACAGTTGCATTCCCATGTTTAAACTTGACCTTGGTTTTCTGGTTGAGTGACTTTGATTTTTTTTTTTTTGCATATATTAGCAAAGTTTAAGTTATATAAACACCTTTTGATCTCGGAGGCTGAAACTCCTTATAAATACAAAATATAGTGTAAGTAAAAAAGAATTATTGTTTCTGATGGTGCCGGCAGGCGAGACATAGTTTAGTGTTAGCTTTTGTTTAATAAATTAAGATTGAGCTAGTTTAGGTGACATTATTTTAAGTGAAACATTTATTTTTTGATACTCCATAATTATTAATTGAAATTATTCATTCATTTATTACAGAACCAAAAGAAATCATGGAAGACAAGAGCAAGAGTAAATCATCAGAAGACATCAACAAACAGAAAAACTTTAACCCAGAACTTCAACAGAAAATGAGTATGTGTATACTTGTATTTTGTTTGTTATGAGATGATTTATTTCATTGGAGAAAACAGGGGCCTTGGTGGCCGCATGGTCTAAGGCGCTGGTGTATATACCACACTATTGATCCATGTGATCACTAGCCAATCACCTCTCAGGTGGGTTCAAGACCTGCTTGTTATTTTCCAAAAAACGGGTTTTCCCCTGTTCCCCACCTGTATGTGATTAGGTTTGTCAGTAACCTTCCCAAGGTCATCGGTTTCCTCTGAGTAAATCGGTATCCTCCACCATTAAAACTCACCACAATACAGACTAGGTGCATTGAAAAGGGTGTTAAACTCTAACACAGACACATTGAAGAAAATGAAGAGAACATCCGTTGGCGATTATCAAATCGCAGCTGATTTGACAGAGGTTGTGTTACACAAACTTTTTACATAAACTCTGTCTCAAAATTATCAATGCAGAGAAATCAAGACCTTCATCAGTTTTTGACAGATTTCACGAAGTGAAAAATCAATTATAAAATGGTTAATGTCAGGTGTGCAGTGGATGTCTGTTGGAGAAAAACCGTATCTGTTTTCTCAGCAACTACTTTTTACAGCCCCTTGATATTTGGTATACAGCATCATATTGTGGTCCCACAATGTAAGTTTCGATTTCAGGTCTGTCACTCACATGATTCTTCCTGTTTAATGTATCTTCTGTTCTTTTGATTTAAGGCAATTCTGTAACATTAATTCCACATCCCATTATAAGGGCTCAGTGCAGTAGTCTGTCAACAATTTTTTGTGAACACTGAAAATTGCTAAACTATAAAAGGTACAGACTTAAAGTTTTACAGTGTGCTTAGGTTCCATTTGAGAAATCACACATTAGAATTTCATGATAGTCAGTCAAATAGTTTTGGAAAACTTAGATTTTTTACATACTTCATGACTTAGTCAGTATTCTAGGTATTTTATTATATCATTACAGATTCAGATTTTCTTGAGAAATTAAACATATCCTCAATCAAAGAATTACAGACACTGCAGACAGTGGGAACCAAACGAGCTAAGCTGATATTTGAATGGCGAGAAAACTATGGAACATTTTCTTGTGTAAGTATAAATCTTAGCATTCTCAGGAACCAAACGAGCCAAACTGACATTTGAATGGCGAGAAAACTATGGAACATTTTCTTGTGTAAGTATCTCAGGAACCAAACAAGCTAAGCTGATATTTGAATGGCGGGAAAACAATGGAACATTTTTATGGCCATATAGTTTTACCCTTGTCCGTCCGTCCCTACGTACGTGCGTACGTCCGTAACACTTTGGTTAAGTTCTTGGTTAAGGTCCATTACTCGGATACTAGATGTTGGGGGTCAATGATATTTCACCACCAGATGGGTCTTGGGTAGGGCTACACCACCCACTAGAAATTAGGTCACTGTGACATATATTTTATGCATGAACGACTTCGGTTCTTGGTTAAGGTCCTTAACTTGGATACTAGATGTTGGGGGTCAATGATATTTCACTACTAAATGTGTCTTAGGTAAGGTGACACCACCCACTAGAAATTAGGTCACTGTGACCTATATTTTACGCATGAATGTCTTTGGTTAAGTTCTTGGTTAAGATCCATATCTCTGATACTACATGTTGATGGTCAATGGTATTTCACCACTAGATGTATCTTGGGTAATATGACACCACCCAATAAAAATTAGGTCACTGTGTGATCTATATTTAATGCATGAATGACATTGGTTAAGTTCTTGGTTAATGTCCATAACTTGGATACTAGATGTTGGGGGTCAATGATATTTCACCACTAGATGTGTTTTTGGTAAGGTGACACCATCCACTAGAAATGAGGTCACTGTGACCTATATTTTACGCAAAAATGACTTTTGTTAAGTTCTTGGTTAAGGTCCATATCTCAAATACTACATGTTGGGGGTCAATAATATTTCACTACTCGATGAGTTTTGGTAACATGGCACCACCCACCAGAAATAATGTCACAGCGACCTATATTTTACACATGAACACTTTTGATCAATTTCTTGGTTAAGGTCCATATATCCCAAGTAATACACATTTAGGGTCAATGATATTTCAAGAACGGGAGGGCCATCCTGTGGCTCATAGACACATTTTCTAGTCTTGTGTAAGTATAACTCTTAGAATTCTCAGGAACCAAACAAGCTAAGCTGATATTTGAATGGCGAGAAAACTATGGAACATTTTCTTGTGTAAGTATAACTCTTAGCATTCTCAGGAACCAAATGAGCTAAGCTGATATTTGAATGGCGAGAAAACTATTGAACATTTTCTTGTGTAAGTATAACTCTTTACTTAAGAATCATCTGAAGATTATATTTAATTTCTACAGTTGTTTAAACAGGTGCAAGATGTTCATTTTATAAAGCATTCAACTAGTAAAAATAAATGAAATAACTAAGAATTTATGCAGAAAAGATCTTCAGATTTGCACATGTTGCAAGGGTATAGGACTTTAGGTATATAGTATCAATCATGATTCTTGTTTAGAATAACTAGGAATTTTGTAGAAAAAGCAAAGATTTTATGACATTTTTAGATAAACAATTTCATATCATGTTGCCTGCAAATTGTTGCAGTCCTGTGCAGGGCCCAGTTGGCAAATAGGCCTGCAGCAGAGCATAGCTTGTCGAAAGAAGCAACTAAGGGTCTTTGGATTCTGACATTGGGTCAGTCCTCAGCCCACAGAGCGACCAAGTGTGTACCCTAGGTGGCTGAATAGGGTGACCCTGGTCTGCAGGGGTTGTCAGGTCTATAAGACAGAAACCCTGGCGGCTAGCCATAGTGTGCCAACATGTGCAGAGAGTGCCATACTTCATGCAAGTAAAAGACCCCTTTGTGGTCCACCAAGTTGTGCTCCGCATAGGCTAAATTTTCTGCCCCTACCCATCTCTCCCCTTTCCCTGTGGACATCAAAATTTACTGTTCCTTTGTTTCCAAACCTACCCCCATCTTTCATTTATCATCATAATTGCATGTTCATTTTATCACCCTTTTCATGTTAATTGCCTTTAGATAACCTTAATAGCATTGCAAGGGTGTAAAACAGCAACTTACTCACTCACAGAACTTGCAAAGCAACACATATAGGAGTTTCTTTGGCACTATTTGTGGAAAAATTTCTGACAGTTTTCTATGCAACTATGTAACAGCTTCTTCATATTTTGCATATAGCTTCCTCATTTACATGTACTTAGTTACCTGCCCAAGGTCGGTGGTTTCTTCCAGGTACTCTGATTTCCCCTACCATTAAAAGTGACCGCCCTACATGGCCCAGGTGCATCGAAAAAGGGTGTTAAACATCAACACACACACTCCTCATTTACTAAAGTACTACATTGTTTTAAACAATTTTTTTTGCCGTTACTCGTCTTCATCTTGATTACCCAATACTAGTATTATAAGACCCAGGCAGCATGTGTCTTCCATGGAAGACTGCCATTCTAATTTTTAATAATTAGCATTTATATTACATCAATCATTTTATTCTTGCTCTAGATTTTGTATTAAAGTTTTTAGCATTTATAGTACATCAATCATTTTATTCTTGCTCTAGATTTTGTATTAAAGTTTTTAGCATTTATATTACATCAATCATTTTATTCTTGCTCTAGATTTTGTATTAAAGTTTTTAGCATTTATATTACATCAATCATTTTATTCTTGCTCTAGATTTTGTATTAAAGTTTTTAGCATTTATATTACATCAATCATTTTATTCTTGCTCTAGATTTTGTATTAAAGTTTTTAGCATTTATAGTACATCAATCATTTTATTCTTGCTCTAGATTTTGTATTAAAGTTTTTAGCATTTATATTACATCAATCATTTTATTCTTGCTCTAGATTTTGTATTAAAGTTTTTAGCATTTATATTACATCAATCATTTTATTCTTGCTCTAGATTTTGTATTAAAGTTTTTAGCATTTATATTACATCAATCATTTTATTCTTGCTCTAGATTTTGTATTAAAGAGGAGGATAAAATATTTCTGTTAACAAGTAATATTTTCTTGTATTTTTTTTTTACAGTATGATGATTTAAAAGCTATCCCTGGTTTTACAGAGAAATACATTAGTAATTTATTGAAGGTAATACATGTATACATAACTTCTTTTTAGTATGATTTTATCTTTTCATCAAGTTTTAAAAAAGAGACTTCCTACCACTGGAATCTTTTCTTCTTTAAATCAAGCTAATCAGCCTGAACAAATTAAATGATGTAACTAAAAATGAGACTGCTTATAGACAATGAATGAAAAGTGTATTCCATATCATCTGCTATAGAAAAAATTGTTTGTATTAAAGTACAATTGATTTTTTTATCTAATTCATCTATTTGAAGATTGCTAGTACACTTACAGCAAATAAATGTTGTAACATTGTAATGTTGATTATGATGGAAATTTATTCTTATAGATTCAAATTCAAATGTATAATTCCAATATGTATACCGTATAAGTTGTTGTGTTTTTTTTTGCTGGTATCTAAGTTTCGGTTTTTTTCGCGGTAGTTGGCAACTCGTGAAAATTTAAACCTGTGAAAATAAAATCTTGTATATAGTATATGTTAAGTATATACTCGCATATAAGTAATCGCTAAAATTGAATTCCGCAAAAAAAATCTCCCGTTTTTAAAGAAATCAGCGAAATTTAGCTACCGTGAAAAAAACAACTTATACAGTAGTTGCAATGTTAAAGTTTTACGAACACCTCCAAACCTCAAGAACTATAAGTCCTAGGTTGATGAAACTCTTGTTTTACCAATAGAATTCTCTCATTATTTATGTTTATTTTCAGAGTAACTTTGTAGCAGTGACATGATAAGATTGTGAAGATAAACAGTATTTATATTTTGTCACAAGCAATAATCAACTGATCTCTGTCTCACTTTATTGAGTTTAATGTGCCACATGTAAATCAGAATTGGAACAATTTACTGAAAGAACCAAAATGTGCGATTTTAGGCACCATTTTTCTGGATTATCTTGTAAAGAACTTTTGTTTGAAAATGATAATAAAGATGGTCCTAATCCAAAAAAATGGTAATCTAACAAAAATGAATTTTGTATACATGAAGATATTTTGTTTGCAAACCCTCAAACAAAGTACTTTCAAAGTTAAAGTCAATATTTAGCATAGTTCTATTATATGAATTGAACCTATATTGTGAATGTGCAATATTTGTACAAAATGTACTGTTCAATGTTAAATTCTGTAGATCCATTATTTTATACATGAAGTACCCAATTTTCCTGGTTTTTATGTGTGACAGTCAGCTACAAAATTAAAAATTCAACAGAGTGTTATTTTTAAAATTCATTCACTCTAGCAACATGAGCAAACAACAGAAGAAAAAAAAACAAAGAAATGTTTTTTTAGGGGGTAGGGGCGTAGCCACAAAAATTTAAACCTTAGAAATATGAATAAACAGAATATATCTATTGAAGATGTTTCCACAGAATTTTGGTATAAACTCAACTGAACTTTTCTAAATATGTTAGACTAATATATCCTTTTGGCTTCTGTATCTAAAATCTAGTCATGTGATCTGAGTCATATCTCCATTTTTGGCTGGATTTTACGGAGTCAAAAACCTGGGTTATAAAATGGTGAATGTCGGTTGGGTGGGCGGAGAAGAATTTTTGTAGTTTTCTCAGCAACTTCTTATCACAGCCACTTGATATTTTGTATACAGCATCAGGATAGGGTCTCATAATGTAAGAATTGGATTTCAGGTCTGTCGCTCAACTATTTCCTGTTTAACGAAATCTGGCCATTTTTGACTTTTACAGATTTATAAAGTGATAATCTAGGTTTATATAACGATGAATTAAGGATGGGTGGTCTCAGTAGGGGAACCCATGCATGGGATTCAATTTCAGGCCTGTTCCTCATCTACTTCCTTGTGTGCTTAGGTAGTACATGGGGTATCAATTTTTGTGGGTTTTTCTTTATGGTAGGGCAAACCACTGAATTTTAAATCCTATAAATAGGAAATTCTGCATTGATTTTCATATATAAGATTACAAATTCATGAAAAAACAAATACTGAGGTTATTTATTATTCATTTGGTATCAATTTTCATGGTTAGCCTTGATCGATGAAATTTGATACCTCACAAAACTGAAAATTAACATTGATCAGTAAACTGCAGACTTCAGAACCACAAATTTAAGAATCCAAGAACTGATCCTGAAGCGACATATAGGGGGTTACTTTGGCACCATCTGTCGTCTTGCTTCATCGTCGTCCTGCGGCGTCTCCTTTTTCGTCAAGTCATGAAAATTGGTACCATGAAAATAAATGAATCCACAGTATGCATTTTATTCCCAATCCATGACAATTGATGCTGCAAAAAATATATTTAATCAATAATTTCGATGATATTAATGGCCAAACGTAGAAAGTTTTCGTAAGTTTCCTCAGCAACTACCCATTAAAAGAAATCCTGCTTTTGTGGTTCAAATTGTCATGGTTGACCTTTAAAATCATTATGAAATGTTTTGTATGTATTTATAAAATTGAGAGAAATTTGAATTATATTTAGAACCAATGAAAAAAACACAAATGTGTAGACCTTTTAAATTGGAAATAAACTATTCCCTATGAATTTTTCAAATAAAAATCTGAAACCATTTTTACAAACTAGAAGAAATTTTATATATTCAACATGCATGTAATTGTATAGATGACTATTGTCATAAACTGTAAAAATATATATATTTTTGTAAATAAATGTAAACTTATAAGAGTATTTTTTTATATCATTGATAAAAGCAGATGGTGAAACTGTGACATGTGGTTCATTGCCTTTCCTTTGAGTTTATAGCTGGAAGATTTTTTTCACAGTTTTTATGTCGCCTGCAACGCGTTGCAGAAGCGACATATAGGGGGTTACTTTGGCACCATCTGTCGTCTTGCTTCATAGTCGTCCTGCGGCGTCACAAAAATTTCTGTCACAGTTTTCTTGGCAACCACATGTCACAACCTCTTGATATTTGGTATGTAGCTTCCTCCTTTGGTACTCTATGGTGTAAAGCGATTTTATGCCTGTAACTCATCTACTTCCTGTTTACCGAATATTTTAAGACACAGGTGACATATGTCTTCCATGGAAGACCGCCATTCTAGTTTTTGCTAACTTGGGCCCAAACTGATTAAAATCTGCATGTAAAGACAGTAGAGAACCAATGATTTAGCTGCTTTTAATCAGATTGACTTGGACCATTGTCATCACATAGTAGTGTCTGTAAATGTGTAAACATAATTTAATTGAATTTTTTTTATCATCAGGATATCTTGCATAAATTTTTTTCTTATTTTGTTCCATGGCTGCTGTTACTAGAAATAGAACATATCACATTATCCCTTTGAAAGGAACTGTGTCTTTTTTTTACCAAAAAAAACATTGTATAAAGAAAATGCTGCTGCTTGCTTATATGTTAATTAACATGTCAAAAATAATTCTATAACCTGCCCAAAGGAGCTGACATTCTATTTCTCTGTAGTCTGATCTTCATGAAAATGTGTACATTCATTAAAGACAACATAATCTTAGCAATGTGCAATTTAAACAAATATGTACGAAGTGAGCCATCAATTTCTTAGGAGACACAGTTGCTAGTTCCCCAATGAAGAAAAGGTCCGTGAAGAAAATTAATGTAGCTAGAGAAAAATCTGTTGCTTGCTTAAATTTTAAGCTCAAGCTTTACAATAGTTGCCATTGGGTCAGAAGTTGTCGGATGACCCCTTCTAAGAGTTATATCCCTTTTCAGGTCAAGATAATGTTTTTGTCACATCAACAAAGTATACTGGGGTAGGACATAGGTAATCTTGGAAGTCAACACAGCTTTTGAGAAAAAACAATATCTTTCACTGAAACGTTTTTTTAGCTTACCTAACCTGAAGGGTCATGTGAGCTATTGCCATCACTTGGCATCCGTCTTCATTATCCATCGTCATCGTGGTTAACTTTTCTTTGAAAATCTTCTCCGCTGAAACTACTAAAGGGATTGCTTTGAAACTTTGCACACTTCATCTATGGGATGTCCTCTGCTAAGATTGCGCAAATGGTGACTGCCGACCACAAAACATGGCCGCCGTTGCTAAAAATAAACAGGGGGGGTCAGACCCTAGTTTTTAGCCTATAAATCAAAAAGTTTAATAGATAGAAAATCTGAAGCAACCTTCCTTCTTCAGAATCAAAAGCTCTACGATAGTCTTCATTGGGTTGAAGTTGTCAGATGACCCTTTATTGGGGTTATGGCCCTTTTAAGGTCAAAATATCGTTCTTTCATGTTTTTGCCCTATAGAATGAAAACTATGGCAGATAGAGTAAAGTTGTTTCTTGCTTAAATGTTCGGCTCACCAAGCTCTACAAACGTCTCTTGGTTGGAAGTTGTCTGATGATCCCCAATATCGGTTATGGTCCTTTACAGGTCAAAAATAGCATTTTTTCAACTTTTTGCTCAATAGAATGAAATCTATTGCAGATAGAGAAATGCTGTTGCTTGCTTAAATGTTCAGCTCATTACGCTCTACAAAAGTCTCCCTTGGGCCAAAGTTGTCAGATGAGCCTAAAAGGGGGGGGGGTGGCCCTTTATAGGTCAAAAACAGCATTTTTTCAACTTTTGAAAACATATACAGATGGAGAAAAGCTTCTGCTTGCTTAAATGTTCAGCTCATTGAGCTTTACAAAAGTCTCCATTGTATCCAGAATTTCAGATGACCCCTTATAGGGCTTATGACCCTTTAATAGTTTTGCCATCACTTAACGTTCATGAAAATAAATGAATCCACAGTATGCATTTTATTCCCAATCCATGACAATTGATGCTGCAAAAAATATATTTAATCAATAATTTTGATGATATTAATGGCCAAACGTAGAAAGTTTTCGTAAGTGTCCTCAGCAACTACCCATTAAAAGAAATCCTGCTTTTGTGGTTCAAATTGTCATGGTTGACCTTTAAAATCATTATGAAATGTTTTGTATGTATTTATAAAATTGAGAGAAATTTGAATTATATTTAGAACCAATGAAAAAAAACACAAATGTGTAGACCTTTTAAATTGGAAATAAACTATTCCCTATGAATTTTTCAAATAAAAATCTGAAACCATTTTTACAAACTGGAAGAAATTTTATATATTCAACATGCATGTAATTGTTTAGATGACTATTGTCAAAATAACACAGCCACATGGTTTTCTAGTGTAGATTATATTATGAAAAAACTTAATATATGTTATAACCAAATGAAAAATTTAAGTGTTAATCAATTTATTAAACAAGTGAAAGATAAGCTACTGAATAGTTTTCAACAATTTTGGAAAGAATATAGAAATATGATTGCAAACTCTGAGCAAGGGAAACTTTATACATATTTTTCATTTAAAACTACATTTGGATTTGAAAAATACTTACATTTAAAAGATTTTAGATTTCGACAAGCTTTATGCAAGATCAGAATAAGTGCACATCCCTTAAGGATAGAGACAGATAGATACTCAAAAAATTATATTGAAAGATCATTAAGAAAATGTCAATATTGTACAATGAATAAAACAGAGGACGAATTACATTTTATTATTGAATGTCCATTATATGCTGAATTTAGAGATATTTTTTCAAATAAGATTTTACATCATTGCAAAAACTATAATAATTTACAAAACAATTTAAAATTTAATTGGATTTTTATACAAGAAGATTTAGATTTGCTCAGAGAGTTTGGAAATTATATATATCAAAGTCTTCAATTAAGAAGAACATCAAATATTGTTGCATAACTTTATGTCACTTGTTTATAGCAAGATACGATTTATTTGTTCTATAATAATGTTCTCATAATAAATACATGCATATTTCATACATGTAACTGTATCACTTTATGTACTACATGGCTCTGCCCCTGTCAAATTATCAAGTTGTTGTTATTAATAAATCTGTAATCTGTTATAATGTTATTTACTGTCACAAATTGTCATAATCACTTTTATGTAATTGTATGCTCTATTATAGGGCCCTTAATTGGAATAAAGCTATTTCTATTTCTATTTCTATTTCTAAACTGTAAAAATATATATATTTTTGTAAATAAATGTAAACTTATAAGAGTATTTTTTTATATCATTGATAAAAGCAGATGGTGAAACTGTGACATGTGGTTCATTGCCTTTCCTTTGAGTTTATAGCTGGAAGATTTTTTTCACAGTTTTTATGTCGCCTGCAACGCGTTGCAGAAGCGACATATAGGGGGTTACTTTGGCACCATCTGTAGTCTTGCTTCATCGTCGTCCTGCGGCGTCACAAAAATTTCTGTCACAGTTTTCTTGGCAACCACATGTCACAACCTCTTGACATTTGGTATGTAGCTTCCTCCTTTGGTACTCTATGGTGTAAAGCGATTTTATGCCTGTAACTCATCTACTTCCTGTTTACCGAATTTTTTAAGACGCAGGTGACATATGTCTTCCATGGAAGACCGCCATTCTAGTTTTTGCTAACTTGGGCCCAAACTGATTAAAATCTGCATGTAAAGACAGTAGAGAACAAATGATTTAGCTGCTTTTAATCAGATTGACTTGGACCATTGTCATCACATAGTAGTGTCTGTAAATGTGTAAACATAATTTAATTGAATTTTTTTTATCATCAGGATATCTTGCATAAATTTTTTTCTTATTTTGTTCCATGGCTGCTGTTACTAGAAATAGAACATATCACATTATCCCTTTGAAAGGAACTGTGTCTTTTTGTTTTTACCAAAAAAAAAACATTGTATAAAGAAAATGCTGCTGCTTGCTTATATGTTAATTAACATGTCAAAAATAATTCTATAACCTGCCCAAAGGAGCTGACATTCTATTTCTCTGTAGTCTGATCTTCATGAAAATGTGTACATTCATTAAAGACAACATAATCTTAGCAATGTGCAATTTAAACAAATATGTACGAAGTGAGCCATCAATTTCTTAGGAGACACAGTTGCTAGTTCCCCAATGAAGAAAAGGTCCGTGAAGAAAATTAATGTAGCTAGAGAAAAATCTGTTGCTTGCTTAAATTTTAAGCTCAAGCTTTACAATAGTTGCCATTGGGTCAGAAGTTGTCGGATGACCCCTTCTAAGAGTTATATCCCTTTTCAGGTCAAGATAATGTTTTTGTCACATCAACAAAGTATACTGGGGTAGGACATAGGTAATCTTGGAAGTCAACACAGCTTTTGAGAAAAAACAATATCTTTCACTGAAACGTTTTTTTAGCTTACCTAACCTGAAGGGTCATGTGAGCTATTGCCATCACTTGGCATCCGTCTTCATTATCCATCGTCATCGTGGTTAACTTTTCTTTGAAAATCTTCTCCGCTGAAACTACTAAAGGGATTGCTTTGAAACTTTGCACACTTCATCTATGGGATGTCCTCTGCTAAGATTGCGCAAATGGTGACTGCCGACCAAAAAACATGGCCGCTGTTGCTAAAAATAAACAGGGGGGGTCAGACCCTAGTTTTTAGCCTATAAATCAAAAAGTTTAATAGATAGAAAATCTGAAGCAACCAACCTTCTTCAGAATCAAAAGCTCTACGATAGTCTTCATTGGGTTGAAGTTGTCAGATGACCCCTTATTGGGGTTATGGCCCTTTTAAGGTCAAGATATCGTTCTTTCATGTTTTTGCCCTATAGAATGAAAACTATGGCAGATAGAGTAAAGTTGTTTCTTGCTTAAATGTTCAGCTCACCAAGCTCTACAAAAGTCTCTTGGTTGGAAGTTGTCTGATGATCCCCAATATCGGTTATGGTCCTTTACAGGTCAAAAATAGCATTTTTTCAACTTTTTGCTCAATAGAATGAAATCTATTGCAGATAGAGAAATGCTGTTGCTTGCTTAAATGTTCAGCTCATTACGCTCTACAAAAGTCTCCCTTGGGCCAAAGTTGTCAGATGAGCCTAAAAGGGGGGGTGGCCCTTTATAGGTCAAAAACAGCATTTTTTCAACTTTTGAAAACATATACAGATGGAGAAAAGCTTCTGCTTGCTTAAATGTTCAGCTCATTGAGCTTTACAAAAGTCTCCATTGTATCCAGGTTTTCAGATGACCCCTTATAGGGCTTATGACCCTTTAATAGTTTTGCCATCACTTAACGTTCATGAAAATAAATGAATCCACAGTATGCATTTTATTCCCAATCCATGACAATTGATGCTGCAAAAAATATATTTAATCAATAATTTTGATGATATTAATGGCCAAACGTAGAAAGTTTTCGTAAGTTTCCTCAGCAACTACCCATTAAAAGAAATCCTGCTTTTGTGGTTCAAATTGTCATGGTTGACCTTTAAAATCATTATGAAATGTTTTGTATGTATTTATAAAATTGAGAGAAATTTGAATTATATTTAGAACCAATGAAAAAAACACAAATGTGTAGACCTTTTAAATTGGAAATAAACTATTCCCTATGATTTTTTCAAATAAAAATCTGAAACCATTTTTACAAACTGGAAGAAATTTTATATATTTAACATGCATGTAATTGTATAGATGACTATTGTCATAAACTGTAAAAATATATATATTTTTGTAAATAAATGTAAACTTATAAGAGTATTTTTTTATATCATTGATAAAAGCAGATGGTGAAACTGTGACATGTGGTTCATTGCCCTTTCCTTTGAGTTTATAGCTGGAAGATTTTTTTCACAGTTTTTATGTCGCCTGCAACGCGTTGCAGAAGCGACATATAGGGGGTTACTTTGGCACCATCTGTCGTCTTGCTTCATCGTCGTCCTGCGGCGTCACAAAAATTTCTGTCACAGTTTTCTTGGCAACCACATGTCACAATCTCTTGATATTTGGTATGTAGCTTCCTCCTTTGGTACTCTATGGTGTAAAGCGATTTTATGCCTGTAACTCATCTACTTCCTGTTTACCGAATATTTTAAGACGCAGGTGACATATGTCTTCCATGGAAGACCGCCATTCTAGTTTTTGGTTGTAGCTCTTTTTTGCTAACTTGGGCCCAAACTGATTAAAATCTGCATGTAAAGACAGTAGAGAACAAATGATTTAGCTGCTTTTAATCAGATTGACTTGGACCATTGTCATCACATAGTAGTGTCTGTAAATGTGTAAACATAATTTAATTGAATTTTTTTTATCATCAGGATATCTTGCATAAATTTTTTTCTTATTTTGTTCCATGGCTGCTGTTACTAGAGATAGAACATATCACATTATCCCTTTGAAAGGAACTGTGTCTTTTTGTTTTTACCAAAAAAAAACATTGTATAAAGAAAATGCTGCTGCTTGCTTATATGTTAATTAACATGTCAAAAATAATTCTATAACCTGCCCAAAGGAGCTGACATTCTATTTCTCTGTAGTCTGATCTTCATGAAAATGTGTACATTCATTAAAGACAACATAATCTTAGCAATGTGCAATTTAAACAAATATGTACGAAGTGAGCCATCAATTTCTTAGGAGACACAGTTGCTAGTTCCCCAATGAAGAAAAGGTCCGTGAAGAAAATTAATGTAGCTAGAAAAAAATCTGTTGCTTGCTTAAATTTTAAGCTCAAGCTTTACAATAGTTGCCATTGGGTCAGAAGTTGTCGGATGACCCCTTCTAAGAGTTATATCCCTTTTCAGGTCAAGATAATGTTTTTGTCACATCAACAAAGTATACTGGGGTAGGACATAGGTAATCTTGGAAGTCAACACAGCTTTTGAGAAAAAACAATATCTTTCACTGAAACGTTTTTTTAGCTTACCTAACCTGAAGGGTCATGTGAGCTATTGCCATCACTTGGCATCCGTCTTCATTATCCATCGTCATCGTGGTTAACTTTTCTTTGAAAATCTTCTCCGCTGAAACTACTAAAGGGATTGCTTTGAAACTTTGCACACTTCATCTATGGGATGTCCTCTGCTAAGATTGCGCAAATGGTGACTGCCGACCAAAAAACATGGCCGCCGTTGCTAAAAATAAACAGGGGGGTCAGACCCTAGTTTTTAGCTATAAATCAAAAAGTTTAATAGATAGAAAATCTGAAGCAACCTTCCTTCTTCAGAATCAAAAGCTCTACGATAGTCTTCATTGGGTTGAAGTTGTCAGATGACCCCTTATTGGGGTTATGGCCCTTTTAAGGTCAAAATATCGTTCTTTCATGTTTTTGCCCCATAGAATGAAAACCATGGCAGATAGAGTAAAGTTGTTTCTTGCTTAAATGTTCAGCTCACCAAGCTCTACAAAAGTCTCTTGGTTGGAAGTTGTCTGATGATCCCCAATATCGGTTATGGTCCTTTACAGGTCAAAAATAGCATTTTTTCAACTTTTTGCTCATTAGAATGAAATCTATTGCAGATAGAGAAATGCTGTTGCTTGCTTAAATGTTCAGCTCATTACGCTCTACAAAAGTCTCCCTTGGGCCAAAGTTGTCAGATGAGCCTAAAAGGGGGGGGGGGTGGCCCTTTATAGGTCAAAAACAGCATTTTTTTCAACTTTTGAAAACATATACAGATGGAGAAAAGCTTCTGCTTGCTTAAATGTTCAGCTCATTGAGCTTTACAAAAGTCTCCATTGTATCCAGGTTTTCAGATGACCCCTTATAGGGCTTATGACCCTTTAATAGTTTTGCCATCACTTAACGTCCGTCGTCTGTCGTCCGTCGTCTGTCATTCAACTTTTCAAAAATCTTCTACTCTGAAACCACTTGGCCAAATGAAATGAAACTTGGTTGGGTTGTTCTGTAGTATGTGGTCTACAAAATCATCGTTCGAAATTTTGATTCAACAAAAAACATGGCCGCCATGGCTAAAAATAGAACATAAGGGTAAATTGCTGTTTTTTTGCAAATTGCTCAAAAATGGTAACAGATTATATAATTCTGTTTGGGTAATAATGATCAGCACATCAAGATATACCTGCCCTGAGGTTTTGAAGAAGATCTGATAATGGTTGTAGGAGTTATTGCCCTTTTTCTTTTTTTTTTTTTCAAATTTGGCTTTTTTTTAGACTAATATCTTGAAAACTATACAAGATATTTTAAAAATTTGAATTGCATATGGTTAAGCACATAAGGATCTAAAAATTATGTAATGGGGTCAAAGTTGTAAGACCTTTCTTGATAGGTGTTGTTTCCCTTAGAATATTAAAATTGATAATTCCACCGAGTAGCAGTCCTTTGTTAAAATATCCAGCTTATAAGTATCATCGAATACAAGGTGAGCGATTCAGGCTCCTGGAAGCCTCTAGTTTACATGTTTTAGGCCTATGGAATAAAAACTGTTGCAGATAGAGAAAATCTGTTGCTTGCTTAAACCCTCCGCTCACTGAGCTCTACTAAAGTCTCCATAGGGTCAAAGTTGTCAGATGAACCCTTATAGGGTTTATTGGCCTTTAAAGGTGAAAAATAGCATTTTTTTTCATGTTTTTGGCCCATAGAATGATAATCATTGCAGGAAGAGAAAAGATATTGCTTGCTTAAACCCTCAAATCAGTTCTTCAAAAATATTCATGACATTCATTAGGGTGAGGCTGACAGATGACTTCTTATAAAAGTTATGAACCTAATTGTTAAGTTTTGGTGTTTGACTTAATTGCAGATTAAACCTATAAAAGATTAAGAAAAGCCTTTGTTTGCTTAAATGTTTTTTCCCCTTCATGCCCCCAAAATATTCTCTTTCCATCAGTAATCAACGTCAGGTGGGCGATACAGGCTCCTGGGAGCCTCTTGTCTGATAAATAGACTATGTAGGTCCTATGTTGACAAAACTTATGTTCGTCCGTATGTTTGAATTTCTGTCAAACTTTTCTCAATAAACGTACATGAGAAAAGCTTGAAATCTAGTAGGTTTGTTAAGAATGGTGAACTGTATGATAAAAGCGACTTTCAGACCTATTGGGCGTCGATTTTCTGTTTGGGACGGGGCCGATATGAAAATTTCTGTAAAATTTCCGTCAATCTTTTCTCGTCCCGCGCGGGGCACGGGTGGCGAATAGGCCCGCAGCAGAACCTAGCTTGTCGTAAGAGGCGACTAAGGGTCTTGGGATTCTCACGTCGGGTCAGTGCTCAGCCCACAG
The DNA here is from genome assembly GCA_963971305.1 of Arcuatula senhousia. NCBI lineage: Eukaryota > Metazoa > Mollusca > Bivalvia > Mytilida > Mytilidae > Arcuatula > Arcuatula senhousia. The sequence continues at coordinate 38,850,691 of OZ020308.1, forward strand.
AGCGACCAAGTGTGTACCCTAGGTGGCTGAATAGGGTGGCCCTCGTCCGCGGGGGTGGTCAGATCAATAATACGGAAACCCTGGCCGCCGACCATATTGGGCCAACGTGTGTGGAGAGTGCCACGCTCCATGCACGAAAAAGACCCCTTTGTGGACCGCCAAGTAGTGCACCACATAGGCAAAATTGTCCGCCCTACCCACCTCTCCCTTTTTCCCGTGGTTCTTCAAAATTTACCGGTCCTTTGTTTCCCACCACAACACATATTTCATTAAGGTTAGTGAGGACACCTGACCCCAAAAATAATGCCGAATTTAAAATGTCCAATTTTTTTAAATATTAGTATTAGGTATATACTTTATCTTGTGTAAAAATATTGGACCCCCTTTCCAGGCTTGTTTTCCCAAAAATTAGGCTCAAAGTTTTCCCAAATTACTATAGATTATATAGGAAAGGCCAAATAATTAGCATAAAAATTTGTCGCAGAAAAAATCCACGAATTTAAATTTCAATTTTATTTGATAAAAATCAATGAAATACAATATATTTTGAAATAATACAATAAAAATTGGGGGTCACCAGCTTACTTTTCTGTCTACAATACAAATCTTTGTAATTTTTTGGTCATTTTTTCATGTGGATTATCTCCCTTGTTTTATTTGAAAAAATTATTTATGAAGGAATGTTTGTTTTATTTTTGTTAAAATTGATTTATTTTGATTAAGTTTTATTAAATGAAATCATTTAAGGATGTTCGCTACTATTATTGAAAATAAATAGGTTTCAAATTTGATGCCTTAAATGAAAAGATAATAGTAAAAGGTATAAAATAAGCAAAAAAAATTGATAGGTTCATGACCTCGTTTTCAAGATAATTGACGTTAAAGTTTTGGTGGGAAAAGGATTTCTCTGACTTTTTCATAGGTTTAGCATTAGCACTAATTAGCTGTTAAAACCCATGACAGAATAAATAGGATTCGATAAAACTTTGTCTATAACCTCTTTATGACATATTAAAGACATTAATAACAAGAAAATAGGGGGTTCGTGGGCAAAAATTTTAACCCTATTTTGATGGTAAAATCCAGAGGATTCCGATAAAATGACAGAAATACCAAAACAAGACCAGCGAGCATCCTTAACACAAGTTTCAAGGCATTTGTGACATTTGCACCTTTTTTTTTTGCATGTTTAGCTGTTTTTGGTCACATGACTGGTGTCCTCACTAACCTTAATACCCATCATTTCATGTTCAGCGCCTGTCAATAACCTACTATATAGCGTTGCACGGGCCTAAAACACCAACTCACTCACTTAATCTTTTCTCAGAAACCGTACATGTAAAATTTTGTAGGTGGTTTAAAATCACAAAGTATACGTCTTTAGCGATTTTTCAAACCTGCTAGATTTATACTTCCTGTCCCACAGAAAACTTTCTTCTTTTTATCCCAATCTACGAATATAGGAGGCATACAATCCCAAATCAGGTTTACCTACAGGTTTGTTTATCATGAAGAAAGCTTGGTATCATCATGAAACTTTGTACACATAAACATCAGGGCATTAACAAACAAAAATCTGTCAAAATAGCCTGATTTCGTTTAACGAGTTTCGCTCATTTTTTCTCCTCTGAGAAATTCTTCTGAACGACTATATTTACAGTTAAATACATTCTATATATATCGAAGCATTTTGACGTAGTTTGGCTAAATGTGAACGGTTTTTTTTTCTTACCACTGTTAAACATGAAGCAGATGTAATTCACCGTTAATTATTTCATATGAAGTGGCACTCGAATGAAGATGTCAAAAGGCAAATCCAGCTTTGTGTTTTAGACCATGCTTTGAATCAACACAGAATAATTTTCAAGTTTTATTGATTTGAAATTCATATTTTCTTATGTCAGTTTGAAGAAAAACAATATAATCGCCATCACAAGCCAGGAGTGTTCATTTCACAGCAAGCATTAAGTAAATGTGCAAAAAAAAAACACAAAAGCATGCAAGTGTTAAATTTTCTTAAAAGTTTCTAAAAGTTGCATGGTCGTACTGTTTCCTTTTTCAATCATTCGTTGTTTAAACTGAATATTTTCACCATATTCTTCTCGACATCAATGAGAGAGGCTTGTTGCTGAGTTACCAAAAGGTTCTCGCCGTTTGGATGAACCACCACCTTTGTCGGGTAGCTGATCCCTTCAGATATTATATCCCCTAGAATATCTCCGTCGATATTCAGCTGTACAACCGTGTGCGAACGACATCCAGCGACGAAAACTTTACTCCCGTACACCGCTATTCCTCTCGGTCCCTTCAGATTGTCGTAACGAATTTCCCATCTCTTTTCACCCAGGGCAGTTATGCACGAAATGCTCTTTCTGTACCGATCTGTAACATAAATATTCTTCATAGCCTTATCCATGGCAACATAATCTGGGAAGTTGAAATAATCATTTCCCGCCATATCTCGAGCGATGGTTTTCAGTTCCCTCCCGTCACGCGACATGATTTTTACAGACGGCGGAGCAGAGAAACAACAGACAGCGAATTTCTTTTGAGAGTAGGCGATTCCATAGCACTTGGCACCCGTCTGGATATTTGCGATGCAGATAAAATCGCTGTCTCGGACGTTGTATAGCTGTACTTTCTTTTCGGTCGGAAGTGTGATCGCGACGTCGGAACCTCCGATACAACAGACGTCGTAAGGTTTGGCCGGAAGTACCTTTTCGCCGCACCATTGGTAGTTGTGATTGAAAACTTTGATCTTTCGATGGGTTTGGTCTAGAAGAATTATCCTTCCATCTTGAATTATTTCAGCTCCAGTGAAGGCGCAGTTTTCGCGGTCGTTACTTGTTCTTCCTTTGAAAAAAGTTTCCAGGGTGGCCGGTTTTGGTATCATCCGATTGTATGGGAAAGGAGAGATCGACTTGGGCATCATCAATGGAGGCAATGGACTTGGACTTTGCTTTGACACTTTACGTGGAGTGATAATTGGAGATTTAACTTCATCTTCGAACGGCGGTGTTAAGTCTTTGCGGTAGCTTGGTGGTGCTATTGCCATTGGAGATTTCTTTCCTACGGTATCTGGTGATATAGGTAAACTCCTGACAGAATCCTCCATTTCGATCTCACGTCTTTTATCAGAGCGGTGAGTATGGTGTTCTCTGTGAGTTCTATGGCTGTGTCGTTCGATGTCACTTCGGTGTGTCATGACTGACTCGACATGGCCAACATGGTATGGTGCAGTCAGGTTTGCATTGGCGCGAGTTGTGTTGAGTCTTCCTAATTCGTCAAGATTGTTAACAAGTGATTGCAAGGAACTGTCAACGCTGAAGTTTACGAACACATCTCTTATCTTTGATGTCAAATCTGTTAGTTTCCCATCGCAGCTCTGAGATTCATTCTTGACGTTGTCTAGTGCCAAGATAACGTCGGTGTCGGAACCATGCCTCAGCGAGTTCTGGAGAAGCGAGATTGCATTTTCGGTAGTGCTGACCAAGCCATCGCAAGTCTCAATAATCTCATCATTCTGTTGTTTCTCCTCGGTTTGTATTGCTTTCAGTTCTTCCAGCATATTCACCTCTTTCTGGATAAGTAGATCGTTGATCTGTTGACGTATGCTGGTTATTTGTTGGCGGATCTGGCTGGTAGTATCTTCTAGGTTATGTGCCGTGTGTCGTCTGTTATCGGCAATTCTTCGCGCCCAATCTCTTTGGAGTTTCAATTTCTCGGTTAACGACTCTGCATCGCCATGTTGCTTTTCGGCAGCTTCTGCTGTTGTCGTCACATGTCTGCACTTCCGGTGATCGATGGTTACACACGATGAGCAGATGACTTGATTGTGGTCTTCACAAAAGAATCCCAAGAGTGTCCCCTCATGGTCAGGACAAGGTGGTCTTGAAACGGTACTTTTAATTGGCTGATTTTTAAGATCATCCATGCTGACCAGGTGATGATGCTGAGAGTATTTCATGGATCTGTGGAAGCCTTCACATTGCTGACATAATGCTTCGCCGCATTCCTTACACCACCGTATAGCAATTACCTTTTCATTACGTCTTGAGCAAGGGTCGCATTTGTGGGTATCGCTACGAAGCTTGACGCCTTCCATCAAACTTAAAACAAAATGGTTTGGCGCAAACAGATCTGCCCATGAATGCGGCGGCTGATGCGGGTCTGGTGAATCCACGTGTCGTCTGCACTTCGGACAAGAGAAACCTTTTGGCGCTTTCTGACCCTTGGTAGTCGATAGAATATGCTTCGTCAAGCATTCTTTACAGAAGGAATGAAGACATGGAAGACCAACTGGGTTTTTAAATGGTTCTTCGCAGACTGAGCATGTCAGGAACGTATCGGCCACATCCGGATCGATAATATCCGCACCAATGGACGACATGATCTACAATCACAGAAGATAAAAGATATTTTTTTACAATCATGCAGTTCCATTTGCCCTGCCAGAAAAACGTGCATAAAAAATTATGTGTTTTTCTTGACGAATGATTTACCCTTGCGTTTGTTACCGTTCCTGTTGGTGGTTGTCGTACTAGTTTGGTTGTTCTTTGTGTATTGGTGTCATTGTTTTCAAATTCTTTTGTTTTTGATTGCTTTATGGACCGAAGATTCGTTTTGGCATTTTTTCTTCTATACAAAGTACAATGAAATTTAGCATTTTTCTAAGTTTGATATTCATGGTATGAACAATCTCTGATTTTTTTTCACTCAAATTAGTAGAAGTTAATTTCAGAAGCAGAGGTACCAATGGGGCATCCGAATATCAAAAGTCCGAAAGGGCAGAGACAAAACCAGTAAACACCAATAAGAATGGGACAAAAACAGACAACATGTAAAACATTAAAACACAAAATAACTGAATATCAATCAACAACGCGAACTCCAGTCGAAAAAAGGGTGAACTCAGGTGCTCCGGAAGAGTAAGCAGTTCCTGCTTGCTATAGCACACCTGTCGCGTTGCCAATAGTCCATTCAGCGTGTCAAATCCGATAAAGGAATACAAAACAAAACCCCATGACAAACCAACATCTGCACTCATCTGAGAGACCGAAATCCCATATTTGTCTATAAGTGCATGTTGTCTTCCGTAATATTTCTTGAATGAAGACAGCAACCGAGGAGCAACATAACCCTGTGTGAGCAATATTTGCGTCAGATGTGTCGCTCTGCTAAGGAAATCGAAGTAAGTCCCGCACGCTCTGGAGTAACGAATCAATTGAAATACGTAAACTCCATAAGCTGGAGCGGACGGAATGTTGCTACACGAGAAGGGAAAGTTGACGATTGGAAAGTTGAAGTCATCACGTTTGTCATAGAGTCTTGTTGAAAGTCTTCCTTGGGAGTCAATTTCGAGATGTAGATCTAAATATGAAGCAGACTTCCTAGAATCCGTTGTGTCCTTTATCTCAAGCTCCTGGGGATATAAGTCACCAAATCGAGAATTGTTTAGTGAAAGGACTTCATCAATATAACGGAACGTGAGGTTGAAAGAGAGAGCCAGTTTACGGTCTTATTTTTTCTAGAAGAGATTGTAAGAAGTCTGCTTCATATGAATGAAGAAACAAATCAGCAAGCAAATGTGCACAATTAGTGCCCATTGGAATCCCTATTGTTTGCTGAAAAACACGTCCACCAAACTGAACAAACATCTTGTCAATAAGAAAGTTGAGCATGTCGATTATTTGGTCTTCTGTCAGCTCTTGTGCAGCAAAAGTTATGTTTCATTGGTGCATTTTCAACAAGATATGGAAATTTCGTTTTAACTGTTTTTCCATATAGCGAGTGTATTGTTTGTATGCGATATGTATTCATTGTTTTACTTTTCGTCCTGTAGATGTATATGCCTTCTTAGTAAATTTATCCAGATACTAGTAAAGGTTAAATCATTGAGTAGACTGAAGATAAAACTTACCGTTAGGATATGCAGAAATATTTGTCCAAAAATTCTCTCAAAGAATCTTCTATATTATATTATTTTCGGCCATTTTTAAGTGAATAATGAAGTTTAAAACTTTAGTTCATAAAATAATTAATAAAAAGGCATTTCTCTGGAATAACAATGAAAGTATCAGTTTTCATTTTTATTGCATCATTGAACCGTTAACGTGTCTATTGTTTTTAACATTTTAGATATACGTTTAAATGGTAACGGGTAAAATATTTTGTTTTAAAAAGTTATTATACACAAGTATATCAAGTTGCTAATGTTTAAAATGGAATGACGGTCTTCCATAAAAGACGTATTTCGCCTGTGTCTTAAAACATTTGGCAGAGTTATTGGCATAAAAGCTACATGCTAAATATCAAGAGGCTGTGCCATTTTATGACGCCACAGGATGCAAGACACACGACGGATAGTGCCAAAGTAACCCCTATATGTCGCTTTGCAACACATTGGATTCGACATAAAAACTGTGTCTCTTTTGTTTTCTTAACAGTCTTATCAACTCGATAGTCCTTCACCGTCATTTTGAAAATTGAGAATTAATCAGTAGAAAACACCAGAATAAAGACTAAGAAACACTTTCATCAACTACGGACAACAGGTCTGACTAAAATTGCTGGAACTTGGTCCCTGCGCATAATCAATTTGGTAAAATCTCCTTCGGGACAAACAACGGCCGGAGTCGAACCATGTAATTGCAAATTTGATCTCCCACTAGCACCATAATATCCGTGTGATCCTTGAACTTTTAATATTATTGTATGTTTGTAACCTTTTTCTATTTTCGGAGCGGCAATGAAGGTCACGTTGATGAGAGATGATTTATTTCTGACGTCGATTCTTCTCTTAGCTCGTGCTATCTCTTTATTATTCGTATCAAAAAGCGTCAAATCGGCGTCGTAATAGTCGTCTTCGAATATGTTGCAATCGACACGAACGCCCTCAACGAGTATTTCTATGGACGAGGAAAACGAAATGGCGGTTTCTTCATTATGCAAACAACTGACTGGGCCAAATCTCCAATGGAGGACCAGATTTTCGCCCGTAGTCCGTTTCGCCGTTTTGAATGGTCTTACTGCCCGTTCTTTGCCGGATAAAAAGTTTCTTAATTGCAAAATTTCGTCTCTGCTTAAAATTTCAGACTTCATTACTGTTTTGTTAAAGTAAGCTTCATTCATTAATGGAAATCTAACTTGATATAAGATTCTTCCTAACACTTTCCTCTGATTTTTCGGAGAATTCAGCATTTCTTGTCGCATGCATTCAATTTCCGCCCATTGCACTACAGCTTCAAAAATTGTATCCTCCGTTGCGTCGAGTTCGTCTGCGCAAACAATATCGAAAACGCATTGGTGAGGGAGATCACAAAAGCTAGAAGAACGAAGAACAATTTTAGGCTGATGAAAAATAAAATCCAAACATTTCTTTTTCAATTCTTCGTTGTCGAATTTATACGCCTGTTCAAGAATGAAGCAAGCATTGTCGCTAATAATGCCATGCTCCAGAACTCGCATGCATTTATCTTCTAGTCCTGCTATTCCATACTTTCTGGCTGCATATAACAGCGGTGCTGCCGTTTTTATGTCAACTTTGATTTGTTCAGTATAAATATACCTAAAAGTAACAAATATACAACATTAAAAACAGGATTTTACCATGGAGTTGCTTTTAGTCCTTCGTGTTGAAAATAACTTAGCTTCTATGTGTCACCGTTCATAAATTCTGAGTCATCTGATTTATACCGAAATATTTTGTTTAGGCTTATTTTTGTTTTGTTTAATGTCTATAATGGGGTCAGTCTTGAATAATTTGGAGATTGGTTTAAAATCTGCATTAGACACTTTGTGGTTATATCTGGTGCCAACTGACTTCAAAGACTGCTTGATGTTTCTAGTTGATGGTTTCAAAATTATATTAATGTTGTGCCATGTATATATATTTAGTTAATTCCTAATTATATAAAACAATAATTCATTCTGAGAAAAAAAAACCCAACAATTAAAAGACTTTTAGTACTTACTCGAGCATTTGTTTGAATGTGTCCTTCTCAATATCCGGAATTACAATAAGTTCATCTGCATTTTCTGCCATAAGTCCATGTAGCATTGCATAAAACACACAACTTCGGCTTATAAGTACATATTTGTGCGCCATAACTCGTTCCTGCTCTTCTGAACCAACTAAGAATCCTACGTCACATGCAATCTGATTGGATAGCATGTGCTTGTTGCATTCTGTGATGGTCTTGCTCGTCTGCCAGTCGTAAGGCGGGGACATAACGTCTGCAAAAAATACAGGTTTCACAGAAAACGGTTGGAATATTTGTTAGTCTCAAAGAATAAAAATAGCTCACAATGTCTAAAACTACTAGATCTTGATACTAGATATTTTTGATGTAGAAGATTTTCTTTTGTTTTAAATAAATAATTCATGTCTATTTTTTTACGAATTTTTCTTTTAATACAGTCCTAATGGTGAACTTTAGACGCTCCGAATCGATTTTCGTTTTCAAAGAAACTTCGGATTCATTTTCACTATAATCAATGGGTTCATAAATTATGAATTCTTTCATTTGGCCTTTTCTATATGTTTATACCCCCTGCAAACAAAGTATGGGGGGATATATAGGAAACACCCTGTCTGTCTGTCCGTCCGTCCGTCTGTCCGTCCGTCTGTCCACACAACTCGTAAGCGCTTCTCCTCCTTAACCCCTTGAAAGATTTTGTTGAAACTTAAAATGAAGGGAGTACATCATATGTAGATGTGCATGAAGAATTTTCATCACAATCAGACATCATTCAGGGGAGATAATTGGACTTAGACTTTTTAAGTATATTATTCAATGGGAGACCTGTAAGCGCAACTCCTCCTAAACCGCTTGATGGATTTTGATGAAACTACATGAAGGAAGTACATCATCTGTAGATGTGCATAAAGACTTTGTATTGTTCTCAGTTAACATTGAGGGGAGATAACTGGACTTGAGATTTTTTTACAGTACAGAGTCCAATATGAAGCGGGGGTATCCTTTTGTGAGCTCGCTCACAGTATTACTTGTTTTTGTTGTTCATTGGTCTTATTACTCTACTGGTATATATTCCAATGCTCTTAATTCTCTTTTTCATTTTAGATCATTAATTTGGGGGCCATGTAATTCTTTATCTTCTAAAATTATCTTAACTATAAATCATAAGTATAATTCTACTGACGAAATTTTTTATCTCGAAATACGCCTTCTCTGGTGTTGAAACCAGCTAGATGGCACGATTTGTCAAAGACTAAACGTTGCTTATTTTCTTAAAAGTAATGAATATTTAATCGCATCAGTAAAAGTAACATACTTAAGTTATGCTTAATGCGTTAAATTTAACACAAACCTCCATGATTGCTTTATACACTTCATTTTGTGTGAAATTTAACGCCTGCAATCAATTTTAGAAAATGTCTCCGGTTTTTATGCATTTTCGGTTGCCAATACAAAATTACTTTCACTAACAAATAAACATACCTTCTTCTGGACAAAATTTAAGTTATAATTAGTATCCAAACAAGTTCAATTATAACAAACCTGACAAAGCAAATGCCTTTATTTGTATATGTTTATTATTTAAAGGTATCACAATTTACCATGCAATACATAAGATGCATTGACAAGCCAATTATATTTAGATAATCAGATCATAATTTGTACAAAGACGTGTGATTTTATCACCAGTCTCTTATAAACTGTTGAACGCGCTTCAAAATGGCCTAACAATTCCAAAGTTTGTCTGCTTAATTGGAACAAAGACAACCATCGACCTTTAACAGCAAGTAAAGAAAGATGCGCACTTATGCGTGTTGGAAAGAGGGTTATCATACGTGAAATAAAGGCACCATGACAAAGATTTTAAAATCTACCGTATACGACCATAGTTAGCGACGTTTATCTCTTGTTGATCAGTAAACATATTTTTGTATACTAAAAGACAGCACCCATGGTAAAGGCCATTGACTTGAAGGGGTTCACGATTCAAGACTGAAGAACAAAACAGATTTTTAATTCTCGATAAATGGTTTTGGTATCAAGACATTAAAAATCAAAATTACAACTAAGTTCCAGACAATAAAGTTTGCTACTCTAAACGGGCGTATATCTTTTCAAGACCGTTCATGCAATTCATGCACTTGTTTTAGGTTACGGTTTGGTATGTAGGTTGTGTCGCGTAAACTTATTCCACATCTCATTGTCGACTATCTAACAAGAAAAAGTTTGAAAATGTCAAGCACACAATTCAAAGAGTTTTATTTTAACCGATCGCGATGAACAAAAATTAAACAAGTTTGGATAACTTGACACGCGATTTGCTACTTTAGTTAATTTCTATCTTTGCACAAAACTTTATCCAAAACATTATACGCTGACCCCGCGTGCCAGGGGAATGCGACCTTTCGATCGAACAAATCGCAAAGAACAAAAACCTTTACTAAACTTAACGAAATGTTCAGTTGCTTGGTTCTTATCATACTTGGTATAGAATGAAGGATAGGCTCTTTTTATGTCGCGACGATCATATATCACAGGGCAGTACTTGAAGTGTGATTTTTGTTTGAGAGTCTGTTCACAAACTTGCCTAGCATGGGTTTACTTTTCATGGCCCGCCAATGTAACTTGGTTGTGGAACATAGGTTTTTTTTTGTATGTGCGCTCGTCCGTTCGTCCGTCTTACTTCAGGTTTATATTTGCGTTTAAGCTATTTTGAAATATCATTTCTTCAAACCTCATAGAACTTTTTACACTTAAACACCATGATATATACATACATGCTAACAGCCTTGTGCAACTTTTATTAGTGGAATGAGAAGGCCTTTGAATTAATATATATCATGCGGCATCATCCCAGCCTACCAAGAAAACATATTCTTGCTGTTTAATCTTTAGGTTTATACATCCATATATATTTTATGTCTCGCCTTTCGTGAAAATAGAAAGGTAAGCATATAGTGATTTGGTCCGTTTGCCCGTCCGTCTAAATGGTTTCATTTGTTTTCAACGAATAAAATGGCATGGCACTTATTATCTGTTGCCCGATACATTTGCTTGTTTCAATCTTAATAATAAATCGACCAGTCTGAAGGCGGATACAGAAATGGAGAATAATAAACACTATTGTTTGTTATCCCCATCCCTTTTTTGTTTAAAACAAAAAATGTAAGCTCAACCTCTAGAATCTTCGGCCTTTCTCTGTCTGTCATCCTTGACAGCAGTGCTTAAGTCTTAGAACATCTTTACTACTACCAAACCATATAGGCACTACCAAACCATATAGGCATTTTAAATATATATTATTTAAAATTTCGCTCAGTCATTTTTATGTCAGCTCGAACTAGGTCAATTCAATATGATTATATATGTATAAGAATCAATAAAGATTAAAGTTTACATACCACATTCTCTATTTGTGGGGTCCGTCGCCATCTTTCCACTCCTCCAATCTTTTTTAATTTTGTGAAAAAAAAATCAAATTGACATGTTTATAAAGTTCGAAGTCGTTCAAGACGTTGTGTTAATGACTAAATTTAGTTGAAGATTTGATATAATTGTCTACGTTTGAGATTTTAATCTTTAGAACAAAGATAGTCTCTAAGATAGAATTTAAACTTCATTCTATTTCGTACCATTAAATCTTTTAAAAGTAACTAATCATGTTTAGTATTTGTATACCCGTTTATATCCGTTTTTTTTTACAAAGAAAGATAGCTAGATTGCGTGTTAAGTTGGTATAAAACCAACTAGTTAAAGCAAATAGGTTTTTATTTCCTCAAATACCCATTCGAGCAAAATTAGAAAACATCATTTAGATATATATGAAAAAAAAATATTATTGGTTTTAATTTAGGGGTGGAATTCCACGATTTAACAGGAAGTAGATGTTCGATCAAGCTATATCAGATTTTAAACTTTTATAATTACGTTGCAAATTTTGTCCCTTCAGACCAAAATATTTTTAAAACAAGAATATGTCCAAAAGAAAAAATGCCCCATCTCGCAACATTTATTTCCCCCCCCCCCCCCCAATCACTAAAGCATCAACATGGTTGCTATTAAGGCACTTGTCAGTCAGACGGAATGGACTTATATAACTTAACCATTTTTCTAAAAGTGGTCATTCATGCGGAAAATATAGGTCAATGCCAGCATCCGAAGCATGCATTGGTTTAAGCATCACTAGATGCACCTACCATACCAATATAGTTGATGTGGCACATGTCAGTAAAAAGGAATGGACTTTAACCATTCTTCTATTAGTGGTCATTCATGCGGAAAATATAGGTCACATCCAGCATCCTAAGCATGCAATGTGCTTATCATCACTAGATGCACCTACCATACCAATATGATTGATGTGGCATTCGTCAGTAAGTGGGAATTTGGATATATGAGATTTGGGACGGACACACGAACGCCGGGACGGACGAACAGACGGACAAACGAACTAACGAACGGACGGACGAACGGACCCAAACATTATATGCCCCTCTACTTTCGTACATGGGGCATAAAACTGTCTTATTTTTTCTTTCTTTGTGTACTTTCAATTTATATATAAATAGCATATGATAAGACATTTTCACTACATGGAATTCCGCCGTGGATTAGAGATCGTCATTTTCGCTTTTAAGGCATATATATTAGATTATACTTATCTTATCTTCTTTTCCGAGTCTCATGGCAGGTGCGGATACGGAAATTCTAGAAAAGAAGAGTTTATCAAGAGACGAGACAAGAGGGAGCCCGAGGGCTTCTAGCAATAAGCCCATTCTTTGCTCTTTTGGCAAAAATTGTATAAAAATAACAAAATTTTCTATTGGTCCGATCCCAGAAATGCTCTTTAATAATCCACTACTGCATACCATAATATTTGTGATAAATGTGCAACGAACATACAGTAAAAATAAAGATATTTCTTTTTCTCCCATTGTCAAGATATCATACGAGTCGAGATGTCCCTTCGGTTCAGCGGTAGATAGGATGCGATTTTAAGCCTAAAAACTTGACCAGTTTTGTTATTTTTTATGCAAACTAAGTCTTGAAGTTTGTATATGATTCTTTTACTCATTAGAGCTGTATATGGTATTTATTCCATATCAGTGTCTTGCTTTTTTCTATGTTTTCCGATGTAAACCAAAAGCCATTTTACATTTTGAATAATGGTCGGTCGTGTTTGGGGGATTTTTGTTCTTTCAAAAAGAAGAATAAACAAAACAAAACAAAACACCCATGCACACACAAAAACAAAACCAAAACATGCCAACTGACTCTTACTAAACTGGTAGATAATGGGGGTCAAACAGCAGTTTTGGAAAATGTGCAAATAACCGTTACAAATATCAACATTCTAGGGTAAAAAGCGCACCACTTGAAGACTTACTTCGACCCTCTGTCTTTTCTTTTATGATTATGATCAAAAATAAACTTTGTACTTGTCAATGCCTTTTTCTAGTTGTTTAATTGTCTTATTTTGCTCAGGTGACATCTTAGAAACTAGTGGGTGATATTTGGTCATATTTCAGCTCACTTAAGGTTATTGAGGACACCTGTCATGTGACCAAAAACAGCTAAAAATGCAAAAAAAAAAAAAAACAAGTGCAGACGTCACAAATACCTTTAAACTTGTGTTAAATAGTTTAATTAAATAAAACTTAATCAAAATAAATTAATTTTAATACAAATAAAACAACCATTCCTTCATAAATATTTTTTTTTCAAATAAAACAAGGGAGATAATCCACTTGAAAAATTACCAAATTCATGATTACAAATATTTGTGTAGTAGAGAGAAAAGTAAGCTGGTGACCCCCAGTTTTTATTGTTTTATTTCAAAAGATATTGTTTTTCATTGATTTTTATCAAATAAAAATAAAATTTAAATTCGTGGATTTTTTCTGCGACAAGATTTTATGCTAATTATTTGGCCTTTCCTATATAATCTTTAGTAATTTGGGACAACTTTGAGCCTAAATATTGGAAAAACGAGTCTGGAAAGGGGGTCCAATATTTTTACACAAGATAAAGTATACACCTAATACTATTATAGCGAGCATAGCTCGCAAGCGGGCACGAAGTACCCCCTCGAGCGGAGAGCTCTACGGTATTTGTTTCCGCGAGAAATTTGCTAATGCTGAATTAGATTTTTATGGTCCGGAAAGGGTTATTATTTTTACAGGACCGGAGTGAATGTTAAAATAATTTATAAGAAAAGAAATAATGCTTAAAAAAAATAATAAATTGCGCTTTTTACAAGAAAATAATATTCTTAAAATAATAAATACACATAAGCTGCTCGTTTCGTCTTGGTTATATGCACGTACGAAACTAACTTGTCTCGAAGCTTAATCGCCCCATATCATCTCGCCCCAAATACATTATATAAACAAAACGTAGTCCCTTTTAGCTATGCTCGCATTTAGGCAATGCCTACTCCATATTATCAAAAAATAGGACATTTTAAATTCGGAATTATTTTTGGGGTAAGGTGTCCTCACTAACCTTAAGCACTGTTGCAACTAGGAAAAAAATGGTCTGTTGTTTGCTTCTGATTTTTTAAAGCTTTACCCGAGAGATTTCTTAGTTTCAAACAAATTTAAGACCAGGTGAGCGATTAAAAGTCTCAACTTTTACAGATCAACACTTCAATTCAAAAATCCAATAAACAGCTTGGAGCCTCTTATTTATAGCATAGTTATCTCCTCTTGAACATAATTGTAGTCACGTGATCATTTCAACATGGCAGCGACCAGGCGGCTTCAGAAGGTAAACAATAAGAAAATCGAGTTATTCTACGAATTCGCTCGATTAAATAACTATAATGTACTACTTTTAATTAACGAAGTTCATAGCTCGTTCCATGGAATCGAAGTTTCATCAATTTCCTGGTTTACCGACTCGCCATTTTCGTTTGAAATCGCGTTACAAACTTTACCCAGCAACTGCAAGTAAACTGATCAATACTAGGATTTCTAGCATAGATAAAATTACAAAATCCCATTGATTAAAGAATTTCATGAAATCACCCTGCATATTTACTTAATATTACAAGAATCTTTCAAAAAACACACACTAAAACTAAATGGCAAAATATGTAGTAAACAAAATATTTCACAACCAGGATGCAACATCAATCACATGTACAGGAACTTGATGGTTCTATTACCATGATTATTTGCAGAGGTATCTCAATAGGTCATCGTGTGATTCCCATAATAAACACAAAACTTAACCAAAACAGAGCATTGTCTTTGGGTAATTTAATGATGAGACTATACCATAGTATAATAATATGAGAAAGACATTGCCTCAAAAGCTCACGTATATACAAAAATATAATCTATTCCATTGATAATTTCGAATAATGCCTGGGACGATGTATTACTATTTCCCGCAATTTGTCAGCACGCGCAGACATTTTTGAAAAGTTCCGAAAATCGAATGTTTCCGGTGAGAACGATTTTTCTTCCATAGTATTTTGAGTCTCGTGCAATTTGGCAGACTCTCTACAATAGTGAGCTTCTTGTTTGGGTTACGTGAGCATTTAATGACGTCTAAAATTTTCAAACATAAAAACGTTAAAAAGACGCTGAAAGTTCGGGAAAATAAGAGCATGCTATACTGGAAGTTGAAGGAAAATTCAGCTCATAGTATAACTAAAATATTGAAATTTCTACCATTAATGCTCCCTTTGGGAGCATATTATACTGGTATCTTGAAATATCGTTGCACGTAGCTTAAGTAGAAACAGTGACATCAAAGTTGAATAATAGGTTAAAATGAACCTAATTACCATGATACAATGGAACCAATGATATAACTAGAAGGGAGTATACAGGTCTATGAATATACACACTAACACAGGGACATCACATGCGGCTGGAATTTAAAAATCCTATAATCCATTCATATATCTGATAAACTGAAATTTCATACTCAATTATATGCATACTTACAAATTACAATAATAATATAACCATTTCATAGATTTTATGTCAAAAGGACTAATTATCATGTCATTATGCAAAAAAAAATAAAGAAAGATTTGCACCAGTAATTTTTCTGAAGAAATGGACCTATTCATATACTTTCACTTTTAATTTACCATCTAAAAATATCCTTGAACCTAAAAAAATACTTCCATTTGTATCCCTTTAAGAACCAAAAATAGTAGACCCATTGGCATGATTGGCATTCCAGCCACATACATATATGTATGTCATTATACATGTACATGTATCTTAAGTTAGGCCTTTGTTTGACTAGATACAGATTTACCATCTGCCACCACATGGCAGAGTTGGAAATAACAGCCTGACCGCCAGCCCGAGACTGGTAACTTTTGGGCAAGGCTGGCTAAAATTCATGAAAATTTGCCTGGCTAAATAGCCAAAACAGGTAGAATTTCAATTCAGGGCCGGTTACTTTTTCAGTCAATTTCCTACCCTGCACATGGAGAATCTGGTCTACTTTTTGGATACAACAAAAAATTTGCACTGTTTTACATGCACATGTATGTTGACCAACACAGGTTCTTGTGTCATTCAGAAATTAATTCAAATTATATCATGTACATGTACTCTAATATACTCTTTTATGGTATATTAGAGAATATGATATATTTTTTACAAAATAAGTGCCTGTGTTCACCAAGGAAAGTTTCCCAATCTTATTATAAATAACTGTCAAATTGATAAGGTAATAAACATTTAGCATATTTCCATGTATTGAAAACATTGATTAAAGTAATGATAAGTTGGTTAAGGGAGTACGAGCCTCAGAAATTGAAGATTTTCGGGATTCTCGGCTTTTATCCATTCAAATGCATTAAAAATTTTCCAACATGGTTTTCTAATATTTGTTCATTACTAATTAGAGAAGGTCATAATAAACTCCTTTTGAAATTTTCTACCAATTCTAATTATTATTTCTATGTTAAAACAGAAAAATAATTTTCAATGTATTTCCTATGAAAAACCCAGAGAAGATTTTTTCCCGCCATATTTTTCGGTGCTTATATCTTAAAAACGGCTCCATAGTTTTGAAAACTTTTTTCATAAAGTCTAGCTATTTTGAGCTATTCTTTCCAAATTTTCTATTTAAAATAACTTTTAATTACAAAAAATCTCAGGCTCGTACTCCCTTAATTTATTTTCATCACTGTTTTTATTTTTTACAGGAACTTTCTGATATAAAATCACAGAACATGACAGTATTCAGGAATATTAAAGTAGATGATTCCAATATACTTTATTGGGAAGGTTTAATATGTCCAGTAAGTTGAATACTGACCAAAAATAAGTACATATACTACACACCTTATTAAATGCAAAAAAAAAATGCTTTTAGTCAAACTACTAATTATGTGTTGCTAAATTTCACTAAATTGTGTTTTCTTGTATTAAGGAAAATTAAATAGCTTCAAAAATGTAAATTTAGAATACATTCACTAAGAAAAACCAAGAGATTGTTGTTTCAAAGTTTTACTAAAATGTTGTAAAATGACCTTACACATACATTTAAAGATTAACTATAAGTATCATTAAAGAGCACATGAGTAATACCGCTATTCCTTTATTCAATTTTGCTAATTCATAATAAAGAAAGGATATAAAATCTGGCAATTCAGATTATGACAGGAGCTATAGATTTCAAAAATCACTTACCAAATTAAGATAAAAAAAGTCCATTAATTACACAATCAAGTACAAATGTATGGATATTTCACAAAGGTTATTTAAATTGCTAATGAAAATCCATTAAAAAGAATTATATTTATTATCTTGTGGTATGAATAACAGCTAGACAAGAAATACATGTAAGTCTAGGAATTCATGAAGCCAAATAGACACCTGATTTTAGAATCAAAACACTTTTGTCATTTTATCTATACAAAATATACGTGTCCTTCCATATTTGAAATAAACAATATAGCAAACAAACAAAAAATATGAGCCCATCTCTGTGAAGATGTGGTGTGCACCATCTCTACATGTATTACCAGGTATTTATATTTAGTTGATTACTTAGGCAGCAGGGGTATTATTTTCACTCACAATTATGAATCATACACAATGTATTGGTTTTTGTCTCGCCTGCGACGAATAGTCGCGGAAGGCGAGACATAGGTATTACTTTCCGGCGACGGCGGCGGCGGCGTAAACTTTTTTGTAAGACTTTTATGGACGATGAATTGCTTGAAAAGTATAATAGCTAGGCATCTGATATTTGGTATACAGATAGTTCAGGTTATGGTCTACACAACTGTCACCATGCCGTGTGACCCTGACCCCATTTTCACGCTCCAGTGACTCTGTGAACTTAGGTCTTTTTTCAGGCCGTAAACTTTTTTGTAAGACTTTTGTGGACGATGAATTGCTTGAAAAGTATAATAGCTAGGCATCTGATATTTGGTATACAGACAGTTCAGGTTATGGTCTACGCAACTGTCACCATGCCATGTGACCCTGACCTCATTTTCATGCTCCAGTGACTCTGTGAACTTAGGTCTTTTTTCAGGCTGTAAACTTTTTTGTAAGACTTTTGTGGACGATGAATTGCTTGAAAAGTATAATAGCTAGGCATCTGATATTTAGTATACAGACAGTTCAGGTTATGGTCTATGCAACTGTCACCATGCCGTGTAACCCTGACCCCATTTTCACGCTCCAGTGACTCTGTGAACTTAGGTCTTTTTTCAGGCCGTAAACTTTTTTGTAAGACTTTTGTGGACGATGAATTGCTTGAAAAGTATAATAGCTAGGCATCTTATATTTGGTATACAGACAGTTCAGGTTATGGTCTACGCAACTGTCACCATGCCATGTGACCCTGACCTCATTTTCACGCTCCAGTGACTCTGTGAACTTAGGTCTTTTTTCAGGCTGTAAACTTTTTTGTAAGACTTTTGTGGACGATGAATTGCTTGAAAAGTATAATAGCTAGGCATCTGATATTTAGTATACAGACAGTTGAGGTTATGGTCTATGCAACTGTCACCATGCTGTGTGACCCTGACCTCATTTTCACGCTCCAGTGAATCTGTGAACTTAGGTCTTTTTCAGGCGGAAAAACTTTTTTGTAAGACTTTTATTGACGATGAATTGCTTGAAAGTTATAATAGCTAGGCATCTGATATTAGGTAAACAGACAGTTGCGGTTATGGACAACGCAACTGTCACCATGCCATGTGACCATGACCCCATTTTTACACTCCAGTGACTCTGTGAACTTAGGTCTTTTTTCAGACAGAAAACTTTTTGTAATACTTGTATGGACAATGGATTGCTTGAATAGTATAATAACTAGGCATCTGTTATTAGGTATACTGACACTTTTTGTGTTTATATCAAGAAATGAAAGCTAAGGTAGTTGATTTTAGCGATGGTGCCGGCAGGCGAGACATACTTTTAGTGGCCACACTTGTTTTTATATTTAAGTATTTGTTTTCATGTTCTTAATGTTATTAACATGATTACAGCACTTGCTCATATATTTTTGTGCTAAGCTTTCCAAATACAAATTTATTGTCTCTACAGAAAGTATGTTAGCAGAACTTTACATGTGTTATACAATTTGTAAATTCATTTTAGGATGAAGCCCCCTTCAACAAAGGAGCGTTCAAGATATCAATAAATTTCCCTGCAGAGTACCCATTTAAGCCACCTAAAGTTACATTTAAAACAAAAATATACCACCCAAATATTGATGAGAAGGGACAAGTATGTTTACCGATAATAAGCCCTGAAAATTGGAAGCCTGCTACCAAAACAGACCAAGGTATGTGTATAACTCTAAAAAACTTTTTAAAATGTTTGTGTCTTTTTAGTCATTCCCATCCAACCCCGGTAGGAAAGACATAAATGGCCACCAAGATTTTACATAAACTTTTTGGCCGGATTTCATGGAGTGAAAAATCAAGTTATAAAATGCTGAGTGGGTTGCAAGTGTGGAATAAATTACTGCAACAGTTTTCTCAGTAACTACTAATCACAGCCACTTGATATGGCATACAAATTACAACATCAGGGTGGTGTCCCATAATGTGGGATTCAATTTCAGGTCTGTCATTCACTTACATCCTGCTTAACTAAATCCGGCCATGTATGACATTGATAGACTTTTCCAGTTGTTAAGAATTTAAAGATATTCACTAATGACTTTTAACATTTTATAGAATCTTTTAAGATATTTAATTTATAAGTATGTTAAAAACACTGGCTGATTTTTTTTTTTTTTTTGGAAACTCGAAGTGCATGTTTGAAATTTAAAAATCAACAAACCGTTCCTTGTTCATCAAACCTCAAAAATTGGTTCATGAAGATAAATGGAGCCACAGTTACTTGCACATGAAGTAAATATTGGCATTAGAAAAGGCACCCTGGAAGTAAAAAAAGCATGCAGCCAAAACATAACTCATTGGTCTCTATGCAAAAGAGACTTGCAAATTGAATTTTTATCGACAGAGGTTAAAGAACTATGTTCTGACTCCCATGTTGCAACTGGAGACAAAATCATAATATTATTCTTAGTGTTTTTTATATGAAATTTGAAAACATGCATTTTATTGACATTTTTTTCCATCTCTCTTTTCAGTAATACAATCACTTGTAGCCTTAATTCAGGAACCAGAACCCAGCCACCCGTTAAGAGGTGATCTAGCCGAGGAATACACAAAAGATAAGAAAAAGTTCTTCAAAAATGCAGAGGAATATACGAAAAAATATGCAGAAAAGCGAACAACGGATTAATGACTATGGCTAAATAAATTCCCTGTTTTGAGTGCTTTCATTTCTGCGAAGGGCATGTCTTGGATTTAGATTGTTTTGATATTTATAGTATGACGTTTTAATCATCAAACCAAAGAAATATTGTGTTCCACTTTGAAGAAATATATATATTTGACTATTATTACTTTAGATTAAATCTCGGATGAAGAATAAAGTTTTTTTGTTCATTTATTTAAACTGAAAGTATTTAT
This sequence comes from Arcuatula senhousia, assembly GCA_963971305.1. Lineage (NCBI taxonomy): Eukaryota > Metazoa > Mollusca > Bivalvia > Mytilida > Mytilidae > Arcuatula > Arcuatula senhousia. The sequence goes on from OZ020308.1 coordinate 38,871,652, forward strand.
TAACTAATGAATATTAAAAATATCAATTTGACATGCCCTTCGAACAATTAAAAACATGCAAATATTTACAGGAGAGAGAGAGTGTGTAGTTAAATGAGAGAAAAGATTTGTAATAAGTTAATTAAGTTTGTGTGATGTGTGAATCAGAAAAAAGTACTAATTATTTAACTCTGATAAAGTTCTCAATATTGAACTCTGATAAAGTTCTAAATATTGAACTCTGATGGATCTCTTTTTAAATAGTTTTGTTGTTGGAAATAGCAATTCTGTATTACAGTCTGTAAATTCAAACTAAATGGTCATGCCTGGTATTTGGACACATGGAGTTTAGTTGGACATGAAAGACTGGTTTAGAAATATTTGTCAGCTGACAATATCCATTGATTGGATAGTCAATTATGAATATTTGGAAACATTGGACCAATTACCAGAGGGAATGTCTATCAACACTGACCTCTATAATATCATGCTAAGGATTGTGGGAAATATGTCAATCAACAAATTTGAGAAATTACTCATTATCCTTAACACAATTATTTAGAAGTCAGTGTTGATAGATTGATAGATGCTCCATTTGGTGATAGATTTTACATTAGTCTGCCGGTGAAGGACACACAGAACACATTGTGATCAGAATTCAAAATCCGCCAATGAAAGTAATGTTTATTGTCAGTTAACAATTAACTCTACCATGGTATTGTGTGTCTCATCCAAATCTATTTGTCCAAATACCTGGCATGACATTGCTGTCCTAGATTGTAATATTATATACCGGTAGTGGGATGTGACTTATACAAACCTTGATCAATATACAATATAGTTTATACTTTTAGCTATTTCCCTTTAGATCTTTCTGTTTTTATGAGAAATTTGTTTAATTTTCAGGGGCTCTTTTCGCAAGAAAACTTTTGGGGGTGGGGACTTTCTGCAGGCTGTTAAATGCAGAGGACATTTTAAATATTTTGGTTTAAGAGCAGATTTAAGATAATCTTCTGCTGAGATGATTTAAACCTTGTAACTCTGAAAGCTGCATTATCCCCCTTTATTAGATCTGTGTGTTTAATTCTCAACTGGTTTGTATTTCGATTCACATGTACCATTCCATGAAAATAAAAACAGATATTTTTGATTTAACTATTAAACTAACAATTTAGAGATTTATTAGTTTGTTTTTTACATGTATGCTTTTGAATCTTGATTTCCTATGGAAACATTTGATTTTTTTCTTTGATACATGTATTTTACTTTGTGTTGATTCTGTTGTAAAGATGACAACTTGGACTGATGTTTTTTTTTTTTTGAAAGTTTTCACTAGTGACATATCAGTTAAGCTTAATTTTTTACGCACTTCAGATTTTCTTTACTTGTAAGGTACCTATGACAACTAAGGTTATTTGTTGTAACAAAATTTAGTTTAGGTGGAGACAATGATAGTCCATGACCTATTGAAGTTAGCTTTCTTTTTCTTTGTTTTTTTATGAGTCAGAGGTTAGGTCTTCAAACATATCATATCAATAAAGACATCACAGCTTAGGCCACAATAAAATAAGTCTTTAGTTCTCCTCCAAATTTCTTGAAAATATGGGGAGGGAGGGTGAATTTTTCTTCCGATTTCATTTTGATAAAAAATTGTGCCATTTTTAAAGGAAACATAATCTGCCAAAAATCATAGTAAATTTTTTTAGGGGGCTAAAAAATCTGACCAGAGCGGATGAGAATCAGATTTAAATTTTTTTTTATTGGCCTTAAATGAACAAATAGTGAATTGTTGTCATGTGATTTCATCGAAAACCTGACCCCAGCTGAAGAAACTGATTATCATAAGAATCACATATCAAAAAAATAAAATGCCAGGATATTAGTTTTTTTCATGCAGATGCATGGTGAACAGAGAAGACTTTAAAAATTCCAGAAAAGAATTTTTAGGGCATTTTTATATGACAATTTATAATTTTGGCTTACTGTTTTAATAAGTGATGCAAAAAAAAAACATTTAAGCATGGAAAGATATCCAAAATAAAAAGTCAAATTTTCTAAAGTTATTTTCTTAAATTGTCATTACTGTTTTTCTAACACAATGGCTTCTCCCACAAAAAAAAAAGAAAAGATAGGGGTTGTGTTATTAAAGCACTTTGATAAGTTCTTGTTAGACAGTGTTGTTTAAGAATTTGTTGTTTTAAAGGAGTTTAATGATACTTTGTAGTTGGTTTGGTATGAAAGAAGTACAGTTCAGTAAAAGACAAATTGTGACTGAAATGGGTACTCCACCTTAATTGGTGTCTCATGAATCAATTATTGGACGGATTTCACTGAGTGAAAAATCTGAGTTATAAAGTAGTGAATGTTGTAACAGTTTTCTCAGCAGCTACTAATCACAGCCACTAATAATAATATTTTTATAAAATCATTTTTTGAAATGGTCAGTATAAACACTCCCTTGAAATTCAAAAAGAATTTTAATACTTTTTTTTAACAGAAAGAGAATTTGTTCCCACTATAGTTATGGTGTACCACTTTCACCCTCACAAGACATCTATGGCTGTACTCTATTATATGTACAAATTATGCATTTCAACACCATGTCACATGAGGGGGGTAGGACCTTTTTCGGGACACCAGGATTGGCCATATATAAGCTCGGGATTCCTGGATTAGGACAATTTAAGTTCGGGATTCCGGGATAAAATTATATCAACTTTACTGGGATTCGGGATTTTCTCATTTTTAAGTCGGGATGACGGGATTTTGTAAAAAAATAGTTCAGGATTTTGGGATCAGACCCCCTCCTTTTATGATCACACTTTTATAATAACAAATTTGACTGTTCCGACTTTCTTGATGCATACCTACTGTATTATGTTGTGTTTTGGAACTTTTGCAATAGATTTTATATCTAAATATAATATGTTTGTGTTGTTTTGTTTTGATTGGTTGAAAGGCACAAATAAAATTTGCAGAGAAAGGTATTTTGGTTTTACTGTAATACATGTACTAGAAAAAAGTAGGTCAAATACAGAAATGGCAGAATTTCATTTAACGGGAAGTAGATAAAGTGAAAAACCTGAAATCAAATTCCACGCTACCGGAGCCCATGCTGATGCTGTTTACTACATTTCAAGAGGCTGTTATTAGTAGCTGCTGGAAAAACTGTAACAAATTTTTTCTACTATTTAACATTAATGTAAAAAATTAACAAAGTCGGTAACCAGGAAGTAGCTGAGCGACAGATCTGAAATTGAATACAACGTTATGGGAACCATGTGAATGCTGCAGACCAAATTTTGAGAGACTGCGATTTGTAGTTGCTGAGAATATGGTTACAAAAATATTTTCCCTGGCCGCCGGCGTTAAATATATTATAATGTGGATGCGGTTCTTTTCGACTTGCCTGTAAAGTTCAATTGAGAGACAGGAACTGCTTTTCTTGCAGTTTCTCTGACCCCCCCCCCCTAATCTCAAGGACTAGACTGTCCTGATTGCAGTTTGTTTGTCTTATGTTTGTTTCTTCCTGGTGGTATTGTTTGTGTCAGATGATTTTGTCTTTTCCACTTGTGACATTTGAATGCCTTATTTGGTCGTTTGACCATACATGCACAAATGCATGCCCATTTTTTTTAGCAAATTAAATGCATACATAAAATAGCAAGGTTCGACTCAAAAATGTTTGTGGGATTTAAAACTCTTTGGACTTTTTTGCCAAAAACCTGATCTACCATCCTGTGGACTCAATTCCTCTGAAACTACTGAACAGAATTCAATGAAACTTGGTATGCAAGAAGTACACTATATATATGTAGTTATGCATATTTCTAGGAATTTTTAGTTTAAAAAATTTGTGGGAGTTATGGTCCTTTGAACTTAGAAATTTGTTGAAAATCCTGATATATCATCTTGTGGTTGCAACTCCTCCAAAACTATTGAATAGAATTTAATGAAACTAGGTATGCAAGAAGTATAACAGTAGTTGTGCATGTTTTCACAGATTTTTTATTCGCAAAATTTTACTACCTCAAGGATAATTTGTATAGTCCAATGGTGAATGTGTGGTATATGTGAGCATACTCAATAAGGTTCCTTCATTGAAACACAAACAAGTGTGTTTGGGTGTACAGGCATAAAATGCAACCCTGTGTTTACTTTTCAAATGTAATTGTTCATGCCATACCAAAGTTTATACAAAATTGGTAGCATTTAATTTGAATTGTATGTATCATATTTTTACTTTTGGCCAATCGCAAAACAGTGGACAGCGCATAATGATCTCATTGAAGGCTGCTAGCTTTTTTCATTGTGGTTTATAAGTTTCTGCTTGTTTATGCTGGCTATGTTGCGGTCACATTTTCCACATCTCATTAAGATATCAAAAAATCGAATGCACACAATTAATAAATCTTTTTAATAAATATGAGACGATACAATATGATGTGAATTGGTTTTAAAAAAAAATATTTTATCTAATTTCTGTAGATGTAAAATACAGGTTAAGGCAGAGATCTGTTCTTAAAATAGCAACAGGATATAAATAGTAATCACACATAATAAAATTAAACTAATTCACTGTAAAAATACATACAGAGACTATAAATAACAACTGATTTAAACTTAAGGATAACATGGATAATGTTACTGAAAACCAATTTTTTTTCGCAAGCGATATATATTCGCAGATTTCGCGAGGAACAAAAACTCACGAAAATAAATTGTTGTGTATCAACTCATTTTCATAGTAATAAAATTGTTTTCACACAAAATCACAAAAATAAATAGCCACGAAATTGACCTATAACACCCAAATGCGAAATATTGTAGTCGCAAAAATAAATTAGTATACAGTAATTTTAAAAATTAAACTAGAATGGCAGTCTTCCATAGAAGACATATGTCACCTGCATATTTAAATATTCAGTAAACAGGAAGTAGATGAGTTGCAGGCATAAAATCATTTTACACCATATAGTACTCAAATGACCGGATTTCGTTAAACAGGAAGTAGGTTAGCAACAGTCCTGAAACTGAATCCCATGTTATGGGACACCATGATGATGCTCTATTACAAATATCAAGGGGTTGTGATTAGTATTTGCTGAGAAAACTGTAACAATTTTTTTGCCTTAATACATTTCATTCAAACAAAAACAACAAAATGTCCAAGAGACATTATGCCCCATTTTGCAACATTTGGGATAGATGGACTAAATTACCCGAACACTACATGCCCCCTACTTTCGTAGATGGGGTAAAAAAAAATTATATAACATTAATAATAACTTTTTATTTTTTTTTCTTCAAATATTATAGATATAACGGATATGACAATCAATTAGTGTTACTATCATATTGATTCTTTGTAGCGTCATAGTACAAGGCACAAAATTAAAAATCCAACAAATTGTCTTTTTGGTGATTCAACAAAAATTGATACCCATTGAAAATAATGAAACAGTGTATATGATAGTCAAAACCCCAATTTTTTTTTATCCATTTATGAATTTTATGCATGCAATCAAGTGATTTTATGTGACAACATTTTTTACCCCATTGAACTATGAAGGAATTGATGGTAAGATGCTTTTGAAATAAATTCTTGTAACTACTTAGGTTACAGTGAACTTCAAGATTTTGAAAATAACCACAATTTGCCATAAATAATTCCCAAATCATGAATTGAAAATTGTCCATACATTTGTACCAGAAAATTCCAGTATAACATATGGTATTTTCTACGATTTATAAACAAATATGCAACATTTCCACATATAGTAAAATTACATTTAAAATTGTATACAATATACTTTATATTTTCAATTTGAATAAAACACTAAAGCCAGGAACCCTCATATTTGGCCCTAAATCAGGCCATTTTTTTCAAATTCATTTGTTAGATAAGATTTTTGTGGCCAAGTAGTCTAGAATGATTACTTGTTACAAAACAAAATTAATTTTAAAGTTTTCTGTACTTGTGACGTTGTAATTACGTCATAAAGTGAAGCTAAAATTGAAAATATGCTAATTTCAGCTAAATTTCACAATTTTCCACCTGGTTTTTGGTGAAAATGACATGGGATCCACCCCTCGCCCATAAATATTTTTGCTTAAATTTTATAAATACATTATTTTCGTCATATTTCAACAAAAATTTCGATGGGCGAGGGGTGGTGACACATAGAAAATCACAAAATTGTGACTGAAAAACAAGTCACTTTGACCAAAAAGTGAAAAATCACTGATTTAGGCTATTTTTGAAGGGTTAGGGTACTTGAAAAATTCATTTATACACCATAATCAAATCTTTTCTCTTTTTACACAGACATCCAGCTATGCATACACAAATTTTGGTGTAAAACAAACCAATTTTGATATTTGAGTATTAACATGGCCAAATATGGGGGTTCGTGGCTCTAGTCCTTTTCCTAAGACAAAAATTCTTTGGCAGTAAAGCATTTCCCAAACCATAAAAAGAAGCTATAAGTCATTTATTGCATTTAACAAGCAGAATGTTAACATCATATTCCTATTTCTGATCTACAGTAAGTTTAACGTCTTTGCAATGGACTTGTAGTCTTAAAATCATTGATGATATTGCATCCTCCCTGCCATTTGACTTTCCTTCACTGATTTTGGTCTCCTTGTCCCCCCTCGGCCCAGTTAAACCCGCCTGGTCTGTCTTCTGGTGGGGGGTTATAATTTGGGTCCTCTTGAGGTCCTTCTAATAAGTATGTCCTGCAAAAAAGAGATTTAGAAGATATTTACGATATCATGTATAAAGCTTGTGCAAATTTGGAAATAAGTTTCTAAACTTGATCCTGAAATAAATTTTTGCCATTTAAAGAACAAATAATCAATGTTGAAGGTAACACAGTAATATGACTTTCTCTTATTTTCATCCAATTTATCAACCTCTCAACCAGTTGTGGAAAAATATTTCTCACCTCTACAGACAATTTTGTTCTCAGCTAAATTGCATGTGTAATTGATTAGCTTCCTTTTGCAATTTTTTTACCTGTAGACATTACATTAGACCTGTTTTCAATTGTGGATTTTTAAAATTGTCGTTTATATTGTTGGTTGTGTCGCCCTACACTTATTCGACATCTCATTATCTAATATTAAAAAAAAATCTTCTTCAACTTAATTCTCCATAATTATGGAATTTTGAACATCTCCGGGAAACAAATTTGATATCTTAATTGCTTTGCAAGCCTCACCATAAAAATAATCAAATTCATTTCCCTTGATGTTAGAAATTCCATAATCAACTCGATTGTGTTGTAGAAGCTATTTATTAACATGTGTTGCAAGTACCACTTATCTAAAGGAAATTAAATTAAACACATCAGTCTTTACCAAACCATTGTGGAATTTAAAATTCATTCATGAATTTAAATTGCCCAAAGTTTTAGCAGAATTTATCTTGGTGGTTTGTGTTGTCTGCTTTATTGCACCTAAATCAGCATTTTACAAAATTATAAAACAGACCTTTGAAATCAGACCAATAAAAGTGATTATCGACATTTTTTCATTTTTTAATGCATAAAACTTACAAAAATCTTGGTGTTTTAAGAATTCTAAACCCTCCTTGTTGTTGAGGGAAAACATCTTCTAAAAAGTAATAGATATGGCCTACTGCTATTCCTGAAATATAAAATTCATTTAAATTTTAAATCATTTACCAGGAATTTTCCCCCCAATATTACAATAACATGTGTCAGTTTATATCACAACCATTTGCAATGTGAATTGTTTATTCTGTACTGACCAGAATTTTTTTCCCATAAGGAACATAGAAAAGTTATTTATTGAATTTAATGCACATTTCATCTTTTTTTATGGTTTTTTGGCAAATTTCCTTTTTTCATTATTAGCAATATTTTGTATAACAGAAATCCTTGTTTAGGCCAAATAAATAATAATTATGTGTGTTTCTGGTTTCCCTACTGTCCCTAGTTTTTCATGCCAACCCTGAAGCCGTTTTATTACCATTTTTGAAGCACTGTTTAACGCGAAATCTGTTCCCCATTAACTCAAGGTAAAAAAATTAACAAAATTGAAAAACAAATAATGCCTACATACCAACCCTATTTTTTCTTTTACATTTCCAAAACAAAGCCTTTGATATTTAGTACACAAAGTCTCTAATATTAGTTAGTCAATAACATGTTTAAGTTTAAGGTTAGGATGGACCTTTATATACCTATAGCATATTTTGTTTTATCTGTTCATTTATCTTGTAACTGTTCTGCTGAACCTCTTTCACATGATTTTGTCACTGTGCAAGTCAAGTAGTTAAATTTTCATTGTACAGAACACCAAGAGCCTGAACACTGACATAGACATTCCCACTCTTTTGGTGGTAAGGATTAACTTTTCACAGACATTGGACTAGAAGGGGGTCAGTAAAACTCCAGGTGGCCAAACCTTTCTTGATGAAATATTTACCTATACAGGATATAAGCTATTTAAGGCACCAACCATTTGATTTTCTGGGGGGGGGCTGGGACTTTCACCCAGCAATTTTTTTTCAACCGCTGCGCGGGCCAGCTTATTTTTTTCCCATACACTCAATGCTAGAATTTTTTTTCCAGAAAATCTCTTTTTTTATAATGCGCAAAATGGGGGCCAGATTATTTTTTTTGCCCTATAAGTTGGCCAGATTATTTTTTTGCCAAAAATCAGAGCCAGATTTTTTTTTAAATCAACAATCAAAGGCCATCATGTCAGTGGTAGCAAGTCTAAAGGATTAAGTTTTATATCTATGACAGTGTTCAGTCATGGAAAGTCTCTTGGTGTACATTTTTGTACTGTAAACTTGTTATTCATATTTTTTTCATAGCTTCTTAAAAACATCTGTAAGCCTATCAAACATGCAATAATACTATTTGCCCCAAATATGGCTATCAGTAAAATAATAAGATACCTACCCATCAAGTCAATAACAACAGAATTTCCTAACAACACAGAAAATCCTAATAAGACCCAAGGTAAATATGGCGCATGAAATGTCATGAGTCCAAAAAAGTTCAACCGAACATAAGGATTTCTTCGGCTCCATAAATATACCAACATTATTGTAAAAGCACTACCTAAAAATACTATGTTTACAATGAGACCTAATATCTGAAGTTTTGTTAAGGAAAATCCATATGACAAAAAAGTGGTTAAAATAGAACCTAGATTATTAAATGTGACTCTGAAAAAAAAGGTATACATGTAAATTCTAAACTGAATTCTTTGAGTATAAAGTAATGCAAAAAAAACGAAATTGTTTTAATTGCTCATCTTTATCTTAAGTATATGAGGAAATACTTACTGATGTTGAAAAAGGTAAAATAAAAGAGTTACAGTATCTCCCCAAAATATTTTATAATTTGAACAATAAATCTGCTAATTTTTTTCCTTGGCTGAATGTACTGTAATGATTACATAATTTTTTTTTCACACAAGTATAAATAGAGATCTGGACTAATCATTGGTGTAATCCAAAATATACTGGTTTGTTGTGATCCCTTTAAGTGAAACTGATATTTATTTATACATTGAATGCAATATTTTTTAGTTTTATTGGTGTGTTAAAGCGGTCTTTTACACGCCAATAAAACTCAAAAATGTTGCATTCAATTTATATAATTACATTCCGATAAAATATATTAATTGTTTGTGCAGCAAATTGCATGAAATGCATGGTTTATCTTTTTTAAAATTACTCCACCCAAGTCGTTGTTTAGGTGGCACGTGCTAGTGAGTTTCATCGAGAAATAAAACTGCATTATTAACCAATCGAAATTGTCGTTATTAATTAAATATCTACATGTACATGTTCACATGTATATTGACTCTATATTCATGTAATGATTTATACAAATGTACATGTAATCTTTATTATCTGATTTCCGATTGACAAATTATTATTTTAAAGGATACAATCATAATTGAACAACCGAATATAATCATGAAGAAAAAGTCTGCTGTTTTGTTTCTAAATGACCCCTCTTCTAACATCCGACAGTATCGATATGCAAATATCATGTTGAATAGAAAATTAAATCCTATAGGTCCAAAGTACATAAAATTTGTCACCAATCTCCATATCTGAAATAAATGAAAAAATCTGTCAAAGTCAAAAAATGGCCGTATTTCATTGAACAGAGAGTAGGTGAGCAACAGACCTGAAATCAAATCTCAGATTTAAATGGGGCCACGCCCTGATGCTGTATACAAAATATCAAGTGGCTGCGATAAGTAATTGCTGAGAATACTGTTACCAAAATTTCTTTGCCACCAGCTCGCCAGCCAACATTCACCCTTTATATAAACCAGATTTTTCACTCAAGGAAATCCTGCAAAAATATTAACTGTCAACATAACACTGAACATTTTTGTATTTAATTTCAGATATACATTGTATGGATCAACTTTTTTAGTACAAGTTCCCATATACATTTTTTACAAATTTACTTTACTTGCAAGCCACATGAACATGGATTAAAGAATTCATTAGGTTTATGAAGCTTATATGTTTGTTTTTTGTCTTTTTTAGTCAATAAATAATGGCTTAATGATAAAAAGAGTCTTTACATGTAACAAATACTTTGGTATTCTCCTTCCTGGTTTATTCCACATCATGCACATGTTCAGCATTACAATAAGTGTGAATTATGAAACGTACATGCACTTTTTTCTTCTTTACATGTACATCTTAAGCCACTAACCTGGAATTTTCTAAATATCAAATCTGGATTGAAATAAATCTGGAAAGGTGTTATAATATCTAATTGCTGAAAAAAGAGAATAAATTAACATGTGTAAAAAAATAACAACAAAAAACAAAGTGATACACTTGACCACCTAGATTTGATGAAATTAAAATTACATGTACATGTAAACTCATACATATAAATTAAAATAATATGTTTTATAGCATATCTGAAATGTCAAATTATAAAAGAATTATTACTGAGTATAGTAAGACATTTACATGTAATGTTATAGGACACTAGAGCTATAAAAGTGGAAACACTTTTTTATGAAAAACAGTTCATTTGATAAGCTTTATCAGTAGCATGATGAAAACACAATGTATGAATGTTCAACCAACTTTTAATCATCACTGGACTGATGCTAACAAAGCATGTTTAATTGATTATTAATATTTCTGCCTCAATCAAAATTAATCTTGAGGCATTTTTCTTTTCACTTGAATAATGCTGAAAACCTGCTATTGATCTACATTGTACTACTTAAACTAATCCCTCTCTCAAGCTTGTGAATATGCTGAAGTTTGCTAGAAATGAATAGATCAGTTTAACGCTGTGAAGAAATAGAAAATAATGAGATGTGGAGTAGGTGTACGCGACACAGCCTTTGTAAACAAGCAGACATTTAAAAACCACAATGAAAGCTATAGTTAAGTTGAATTTCAGAATGATACTTTGTCTTTCAATTGGTTGGTCTTTTTTACTTTGTTTGCAAGCATAGTGACCTCATGTTGAAGACTGCTTGCTGTTTTCCGTTGTGATTTTTTTAATTGCTGTTTATGTTTGTTACACGTACACTTATTCCACATCTCAATATCGTATACTCGTTGCTGTAGATTGTGATTGTCATGCTCTATATAGGGCCCTATGATTGGAAATAAAGATTTATTTATTATTTATGTAGAATGTCTGCCAAATGTATAAGGGAAGATAAATTGCTCTGTCACTTATAAGATTTTTCTTAAGTTTTTTTTAAAAAAAGTCTGCATGTGTGCATATGCTGAGAAACGATGGGATATACTACATGTATCTCATTATCCATATAAATATCCTGTCCTTTTGATCCAAGTAATCTCATCACATGAACTGATTTGTTTTCTAATCAACAGTGCAAGTCTAATTATGTGGTCTGCAAAATGCCATGAAATCCCAAATATGATGAACTGAAAAACTTTCTGTCACTTATTCTGATTTCTGAGCTTTGAGACTGGAAGTGTAGCAGGATTATCATGTTTATAGTCAACTTATACCAGCTGTGCTAGGAAGATACATTGTACTTCTTCAGCTTTGAGCCCTGTCTATGAAAGGCCTAATTATATTGGTGCTGGTGTTCCTGTTATAAGTAGCTTGGTCGCTCAAATGGTCCTAAGGGTGTCCATTGCAGTGAGGGGGAGATGTTGAGATGAATTAGATATCTGGAGCCCTTCTGCAGTGGACCCACCAGGACAAACACCCTCTAAAGAAGAAAATGGAAAGGTGTTGTGGGACCGGAAGTTTAACAGACAGGTAGTTCTTTGGCTCAGATGGTTATCTTGAGTGCTGTCAGTGCTTGTGGGAGGCCTAATCGCATGGTGCTAGCCCGGGGGTGTTAGTGTGCCAGCCCCAGGTAGCTTGGTATTCAAAAGGAAAGGAGAGGAGGGTCATATTTTTTAAAGGTACAAGTGCCTATGCTATCTTATATTCTGTGTATTTCACCAGTAATTAATCATCTTAAACATGTTAAAGATGGAATTCTGACACCAAGATAAGTTCCCCCTTTTTAATTTTTTTTCTTCAAATTTGATTTAAAACGGTAAAATTAATTGGATTAATGTTTCTTTTTACCACAGCTATTGTTGTAATGACACAGGCAGTTGTGTAAGCCCGTGTGACGGGCGGCATTTGCATATATTCTTGTTGGAAAGTTTGTGCCATTTTTCATTTGTTTATACCGGAAGTTAATAAATCCACGTCGATCTTTCTGACCACTCAAAGCAAATGATAATTGTTCGGTAATTTCAGTGTTACAATGTAAACAAAATTTAAACGTGGACATTAAAAATAAAACATATATTATGAAAAACTCGTGTTAAAAATTTGTCAAATTTTGTTAAAATATACAACAAATGCAAAGTATTTGTTATCATTTAGTTGAACTGATAACCGGAAGTACAACATTCACAACAAACATGAATTCGTTTGTGTCTTCGCGGGACGAAATTAATTCTGATTTTGAAGAAGCTGACAGCTTTGATTGTGATGATTTAGAAGAAAATGCAACAGATGAAGGTATAGGAACTTTTCGTATCGGTGAAAACACTGCCATTTAAGAGTCGTTTAGTCGCAAACACCTTTGACATTTTTTGGAAACATTCCAGAAAGCATGTACACATGTACAAAAATGTAAATGTACATAATGTGCATGCATATCTTATCAGTTTTAATGCTTAATGCAAAAAGTTGATAATAAGATAAAAATCATAAATTCTAGTGGTACTTTTGTATTACCCTCAAATTGACTGTTTGACAAAAATCACTGGCAATTTTAGTACCCAAATTTTGTCCTTCTTCTTTTGGTATACTGTTATCCATCACAAGTTGATGATCACTAACAGTTAGCAGTTGCATGCGTGGGCTAAAATGTTTAATTTAGAACTTTATTAAAAAAAAAAAAAAAAAAAATCTCAGAACATTTACAATTTGTGCCAAATAAATTAATATATATTTTTTTTAGTTTACTATCTTTATTATATATGTTCTGTTAAAAGTTCTGTATTTTAATACTGCATGCTAATAACCAAAATTATATGTGTAACAACACAAAATTGAATGAAAGAAAATTAAAAGTCACATTAAAGCCATCATGTTGTTGTAACCATATTATTTTTATTTTTAAACAGTCCCTTTTAACCAGATGTCATCCAGAGTGACCCTTGCATTAAATAAATTCAATTTTAATACTACATGTACAAACAAAAACCAAATTGAGAAAAACTATAAATAATTTTTTGTTTATATTGATAAAATGAACAGAGTTATCTTTCTTGAGGGGATTTCCAAGTGTAATGATGAGTAACCATACAGGTACTTGTACTTGCAATTTGAATTGTCAGCAAATTTTAATTTCTGTAATTTCAAATACATTTTTAATGTTAACAATGTTTATTTATTTTTATTGTGGGTGCCTTAATAAAGCACTATTTAACATGCTTAATTTTAAACAAAGAACTTGTTTTAAATGTGGATGGTTTAATATTCATCCTTGAACTTTGGAAAATCATATGATTATGAATGGAATCCATTTAAACAGTAGGAAAAGACATGTACAGAATGTTTAACTTTGAAAACTATAACATTTTGTCAACTTAAAATTTTATCTGTTAAATTTTTTTATGACGAAAATCAGCTGACAAAGATTCAAAAACATTAATTTTCAAATTTTGAAATACTTGCATGTGCATGTACATATATAAAATGACACCGCTTTTACCATATCTACATTTTTGTACATGTATGCACATTTTTTTTCAATGGTTGAATTTCCTCTGTGAAGGAAGCATTGTTATGTCGCCTGCAACGTGTTGCAGAAGCGACATATAGGGGTTACTTTGGCACTATCCGTCGTCTTGCGTCCTGCGTCGTCGTCCTGCGGCGTCACAAAAATTTCCGTCGCAGTTTTCCAGGCAACTACATGCCACAGCCTCTTGATATTTGGTATGTAGCTTCATTGCATAGTACTGTAAGGTGTAAAGCGATTTTATGCCCGAAAAATAACTACTTCCTGTTTCACGAATACTTAATGTTTTATATATAATGGACATAGATGCCAAATTTTCGTCGCAGTTTTCCAGGCAACTACATGTCACAGCCTCTTGATATTTGGTATGTAGCTTCATTGCATAGTACTATAAGGTGTAAAGCAATTTAATGCCCGAAAAATAACTACTTCCTGTTTGACGAATACTTAATGTTTTATATATAATGGACATAGATGCCAAATTTTCGTCGCAGTTTTCCAGGCAACTACATGCCACAGCCTCTTGATATTTGGTTTGTAGCTTCATTGCATAGTACTATAAGGTGTAAAGCGATTTTATGCCCGAAAAATAACGACTTCCTGTTTGACGAATACTTAACGTTTTATATATAATGGACATAGATGCCAAATTTTCGTCGCAGTTTTCCAGGCAACAACATGCCACAGCCTCTTGATATTTGGTATGTAGCTTCATTGCATAGTACTATAAGGTGTGAGGAGATTTAATGCCCGAAAATTAACTGCTTCCTGTTTGGCGAACAAATATAGATACGCAGGCGACATATGCCTTCCGGGGAAGGCTCCATCTAGTTTTTATTGATGTCCTGTCTTTTCTTACTACCTTAAATTGGTTTTATGGCATGTGACACCAACACTGGAAAAGGGTACATGCATATGTTTTCATGAGCAGATAAAAATCTTTGGACTTACATGACAAACAGGTACATGCAGGTTACCCCCTTCCTCATTTTTTAAAATTTCTGGATTGGCATCTGATGAGAATTTAGATCTTGACGGCTCTTCAGCATGGAAGATGTCTCCCAATTTCATAACTTGAGTGCTAAGAGCAAAAAAGAAAAATAAGATGTAAACTACAATTATATTTATATGCATCTGAATTTGTTTATATTAACAACTGGGCCTTAACCTTGTAAATTTATGTGAGTTTGTGCCAATAAAAGAATTTAGAATTTATTATGTTTGTTACATTGAGTCTTGTACATGTTTTTACATTTGCACATTGTAGTTTCATAGTGTAAACAAAATTGGTTCAATGTTTGAGAGACCAAAACTCCAATTTAGCAGTTTTCTTCTCTGTCTGTTAAAACATTAAACAATAGTAAAAAAAATACATGTAGTAGCTAGACTAAAAGAATTTGTACCAGACATTTCATTCAGTCCTTTAAAGCTTATACTCTATTTTATTATGTTTCCTGTTGTTTTTTTCTCAGACACAGAAGATGCAAGTGAAACAGATATGGCCAAACAAGAGACTGAATATACAGAGATTAAGGAACAGTAAGTTACATTGATGACAACAAATAAGCCACAATTCAAATTATGTACAGTCAAATAACAAAGAAGTACTGTTAGGTTTTAATTAGTTTACAAAATAGTGGTATATAATGTAAAGAACTTTGGTTTGCAAGCAACCCCAAACATTACTAAAAAATGATGAAAAAGAGAGGTTTGATATCAGCTTTGACACTATAAAATACTGATTTACCCATAACTTTTATGAAATGTCCATACAGTCAGGACCAATTATATTGACATTTACATTGTATAAAGTTGCATACATGTCTAAATTGTGTTTACATGTATGACTCTTTCGTTTTATGGCAGGTTTTAAACATGTTATAAAAAAGGCAAAATTATTTCTTTAAATTGCTTCTTTAATATTTATAGAATGTACCAGGACAAGTTAGCCCATCTTAAGAAACAGCTACAACAGTTACAAGATGGTACCCTCCCTGAGTATATCAAGAAAAGGAGAAAGATTGAACAACAGTATAAAGAGAGGATAAGGCTTAATGAAATATGGAGGGATTTTGAGGTAGAAAATACAATTGAAAAAAGGCTATTTTGACCTTAATTTTGACAGTAATTACATATGTAAAATTGTTGCTGAACTAAATGTCACATACATAGTAATAATTGTATAATGTAAGGGATATTTTAGGGTGAACACCATTGTTTGTGCGATTGTTGTGTATAGTTAGTAGGAAAAAAATCTTTGATATAGATCAGCACATTTCCTTTTCTACGTATATCTCATAAAGCCATTGCCTAACCTGCAATGATTTAAAAATTGTTACTCCTGTTTTTCTGATTTTTGATTATCTGATGGTGAGTCATAAGCAATAGGCAGGCAAGGAAAATATTCTGTTGCTCACTTAATTCCTTATTTAAAAAATCCAGCCATATCTGTTGTTGATCCATTTTAATGTCTTACATAGATGGAGGTGGTTGAAAGAGAATATATCAAGGAGAAAAAAGCTACTGCAAAGGACTTTGAGGTATGAACAGGTTATGTTAGAAATATAAGATTTACTCAACTTTTTAAATGCAATTCTCCAGTTAAAGCACTTTTTGGTTTCAAATACTTGTTTATACTTTTCTACATGTACATGTATTATACATTTTTATAATGTTTTGTGCATATTGATAAAATGATTGACTTTGAAAACTGCACCAACAAAAACTTATTATCATATAAAAAAAACTTCATAACAGTTACGTCCAGTGTGCATTAAATCCTTTTATTCTACAATGATGTGACTTGTTACCAAAAATAGGGGTCAAATTAAGCAAGATGGTATTTGGGATACTAACCAAATAAAGCTTTGGTACCCAATTTCAACAGTTCCAATGGAAAATGTAGTTGTATACTTAGTCCCCGATGTAATAATGGGATGTTGTGTGGTACTATTTCCTGCCAAATTTGATGTGTTGAAAATTGGTAATTTTATTCATTTTAAAAGAAAAATCAAGTGTTCTATGATTACTGGATAATCACAATACACAGATCATTGCCAAAAAATATATAGAGTTCTATTCGATTTGGTCAACCTTGCATTTCTACCTGTATTTAGCTCACCCGGACTGAAGGTCCATGTGAGCTATTGCCATCACTTGGCGTCCGTCGTCGTCGTCCTCCATCGTCGTCGTTAACTTTTCTTTGAAAATCTTCTCCTCCGAAACGACTGAAGGGACTGCTTTGAAACTTTGCACACTTCATCTATGGGATGTCCTCTACCAAGATTGCACAAATGGTGACTGCCGTCCAAACAACATGGCCGTCGTTACTAAAAATAGACTAGGGGGGGTCAGACTACTGTTTTTGGCTTGTAAATCCAAAAGTATAAGAGATAGATGAAATCTGATGCCCCGCTACTGCTTCAGCATCAAAAGCTCTACAAAAGTCTTCATTGAGTCGAAGTTGTCAGATGACCCCTTACAGGAGTTACAGCCCCTTAAAGGTGAAAAATAGCATTTTTTCATGTATTGGCCTATAGAATGAAAACTATTACAGATAGATAAAAGTTGTTGCTTGCATAAATGTTCAGCTCATTTAGCTCTACAAAAGTCTCCATAGGGTTGAAGTTGTCAGATGAATCCTTATAGGGGTTACAGCCCCTAAAATAACGTTTTTCATATTTTTGGCCTATGGAATGAAAACTATAGCAGATAGAGAGAAGCTGTTGCTTGCTTAAATGTTCAGCTCATTAAGCTCTACAAAAGTCTCCATAGGATCGAAGTTGTCAGATGACCCCTAACAGGGGTAAAGCCCCGTAAAATGACATTTTTTTATGTTTTTGGCCTATAGAATGAAAACTATAGCAGATAGAGAGAAGCTGTTGCTTGCTTAAATGTTCAGCTCATTAAGCTCTACAAAAGTCTCCATAGGATCGAAGTTGTCAGATGACCCCTAACAGGGGTAAAGCCCCGTAAAATGACATTTTTTTATGTTTTTGGCCTATAGAATGAAAACTATAGCAGATAGAGAAAAGCTGTTGCTTGCTTAAATGTTTAGTTCATTTGGCTATACAAAAGTCTTCATAGGGTCAAAGTTGTCAGATGAGGTCTTAAATAACCCTTTTGACGTTCACATTCATTTTCAGCTTAAAATCTGCATTTTCTAAATTTTTGCTTGAACAAATACGGGTAAGATGGTACACATGTTATATATCATTGCGAAGCTAATAAAGTTTGCTGTCTAATGCTGGTATAAAACCTTCACCATCAAGGATTACTTTTTTCGCAAAGTTGGATTGTTTACAAAATGCTCAAAATACCCTTTTTACCATGCTTTCCGGTCTTCCACATGAAGCCTTTTCACACAGCCATGTAAACAAAATTCATACACTTGTCAAAAATCAATCAAGGATATTTAAAATGAGTGAATCTTTAGGTTTGATTTGATTGTACACATGATTCCATTGTTAATCCAATAAAACTTTGACAATTACAAACAATAACACTGCACTTTTTATTTTTAATGGACTATTTGAGGGAGGGACCAATTGACCCGGAAGGGGTTAATGAGACCTGACCCCTTATAGGGGTTACGGCCCCTAAAATAATGTTTTTTCATGTTTTTGGCTTAGTGAATGAAAACTATGGCAGATCGAGAGAAGCTGTTGCTTACTTAAATGTTCAGCTCATAAAGCTCTACAAAAGTCTCCATAAGATCGAAGTTGTCAGATGACCCCTTATAGGGGTAACAGCCCCTTAAATGATGTTTTTTCACGTTTTTGGCTTAGTGAATGAAAACTATAGCAGATAGAGAAAAGCTGTTGCTTGCTTATATGTTCAGTTCATTTAGCTCTACAAAAGTTTTCATTGGGTCTAAGTTGTCAGATGACCCCTTATAGGGGTTATGGCCCCTAAAATAACGTTTTTTTCATTTTTTGTGGCCTATAGAATGAAACTATAGTAGATAGAGAAAAGCTGTTGCTTGCTTAAATGTTCAGCTCAATTAGCTCTCGAAAAGTGTTTACATGTTTAGGGTTGACTCAAGACCAGGTGAGCGATTCAGGCTCCTGGGAGCCTCTTGTTAAGACTTGCCCAAATAACTTCTATATTCTTTACTTAGCAATTCAATATATTGTATATTTATATGCAATAGGCGGCTTGAAAAATCCATGACATTAAAAACAAAATGCTCTATTTTTATTACAGGAAAAGAAAATAGACCTCAAAGAAAGTCTTATAGTAGAATATGAAGATAAAGCCAGGATTATAGAAAATGAGAGAAATTCACTGGAGCTTACAGGCAGTAGTAGGTTTTATCTATGTTTATAGACATTTGTTCATTTTGTTGAAAGTAATACAGCTTGCGTTCGACATTCAAACCCAGGGAGCCCCAGGTAGGAAAAATGTACTCACTTGGGGAGAACTGAGAACAACCTGGGTAATGACGTATTATACCTAGGTTGTTCCAAATGTATTCTTTTGTTTGTTAAAAAGATCATTGCTGATATAAAACAGATGTCACCCACGTTCTGTTTCATATTTCAACCCAGGAAAAATAATCTACCCAGGCTACCTATGGAAGGAATTCAAACGCACCCACAGTTGTAAATTCAAAATTATCCTGTTTAGTTTTACATGAACAATCTGTATATGCAAATCAGTTTGATGAATTTCAGTCTTGGACTGGAGATTGAGCTTAAGTCATAAACCCCAAAAAATGTCTTATATGGAAAGCTTGTGATATCTAGCTGAAAGAGTAACCATGTACTGATAATACTGTTTACCAACAAAATATGGATGAGCAAAAATGGTCAATCTAGATGCAAATAACAACAACAAAAACGTATACACAAAAAAATAATTAAAAAACAATTAATGCAAAGATAAAAAAAAATCTGAAATATTGCAGGGTTTGTATAGCATTATTATAAAACTGACATCATAATTAGCTAACAAATCACAGGCTTTATTATTAATCCATTTTAACATCCAATTTTAGTATTTACATATCCATTTTTTCAGACTTTCTACTAACGGACACATTAGAATCTAAACCTCCATCTACGAGACGACTTAGGCGGAGACCTAACGACCCAATGCCATTGCCGGAGAAAAGAAGAAAAGCATCACCTAATATCCTTTTCTATAGAACATCTGTCTTCTTGAATCTACCTAGTACAAAGGTGGTGGTTTAAAAAGGATAAAGAATAACTAGAAAGTGACAAATCTGTCATTATTTAACGTATTTTAGATGTAGAATAGATGGTTTTATAATTTAGAAACTAAAAAGTAGACTACAGGTATAAACTTTAAAATTTGTCTGTTACATGCTTTAAAGACAGTGAAAACATTTTATTGGTATCTTTATTAGAAGAGTTTGGGAATTTTTTAATAGAATGAAGATTTTATTTGTCCATTTCAGTCTTAATACAAATGAATCTGAATGAAGCAGGCAATTTTTTTTTAGGCTAAATAGATGGATGGCTTCTGTAAAAAGCAATACTATATATCTGTCTTGTTTTTCTTAACCAATGCACTTCAATTAGATTTTTATTTGGATGATTCTGACATTTTGGAAGATTTACGAATTATAAACAAAGTTAGTGGCAAGCCCTTCACCAAGAAAATCATACAGTCGCCTCCTAGTCCGGTTGAGAACTGTGTTGAGCTAAAAATAGAAGATGGCCGTTTGTTCTACGATAAACGATGGTATGTAATAAACAGCTCTTTCAGTTTTATTAAAATATTCAACAAGAGCAAACAGAACTAAGTAGTTTCATACACAAGAAAATTGTAATGATTCTCAATTTCTGACTTGATGTAGGTATAACAAAGGAAATTATTGAATCATTTGAATGAGCTATATTAGATGGCACCACACTTACCCAGGGCCGTAACTACCACTGAGGCAACGGAGGCAACTGCCTCCTCCAGATTTACAGCAAAAAAAAAATAATAAGTGTGTTTTTTTACTTTGAAAAATCCAATTCTAAAATTAATTAAATCGCACAAAGTCAAGAAACACTGTTACAACTATAAATCATAAACATATGTACACATATCTTTCGTTTTAAATATCCGGATTTTTTTCCTAAAGATATCCGACATTGGTCGTTTATTATTGTTTTCCCGCGAAGTGTCAACATTGCAAACTGAGCACAGTCGACTCATATTGAAAGAATCAGACAATCGAGGTGAGTGTAAAGTGCATAAAATAGCACATTGATGATAATTTGATATATGTTTTATCAATTAAAATCTATAAAAGATTTTATAGAGACTCAGAGTACGTGTTCAACACGTGTACTCTGAGTCTCTAGTGTTCGTAGAAGAACGTCCTTCGAGCAACAATGAAAAAAGTAGAAAACCTTGAGAGAGTATCCGTCAAAGTAATTAAAGATGTTCACATTATTTCAAAAAGTCAAACCCAGGCAGTTATGAATTTTAACAAATAATTATTAAATTCCATAGACTGATGTATGCATAATTATTTAGTATTTGTCTAAATTTAAGTTTTTCATTCCGAAATTTTTCAGTCGAATAATGAAGGCACCGGCGCGCTGCCCGCATCGAGAAGTTTTCTCTGTGTCTGTCCGTCCATACATCATTCCTTCAACATTACTTAAACTCAAAAACTTTACAACACGGTTAACCGCTTTCCTACCTTGTCAGAATAATAGTTTATTAATTGTCTGTATTTATCCCTCAGAACAAATTAAAATTTTACAAAAAGTCACTTTTAATATGTTCTTGCAATAATACATGTTGTGTTACGATATCTGGTACAAGGTGTACTTACAGTAAAATAAATGTAGTTCTGATATTTGTGAAGTCTGGCTTTTTTCATTTAAAATAGGTAATATGTCCAAACAGTCGTCACTTGATTTGTATTTCAAAAGTAAACACCCTAAAGAGCATCCTGAAGTATCATCGGAAGATGCTCCCTGTACATCTTCAATCGCTGAACCAAGCATACAACCTTCTCATTTTGCATCTAGTTCAAAACAATTATGTGAAGAGGATCCAACAAAAATGATTAACAAACCCCTGTCAGACGGCGAACGTCAACACCTTTTAGAACATAAATGGACACCAGATTCAAAGTTTGACTATCCGCTGAATTCTCAAGGAAGACGTTATAATATAAAATGGGAAGAAAGGCAACCTTGGTTACGTTATTCGCCTTCAGATGACAGTGTTTTTTGTGCTTATTGTATTGCCTTTCCGGCAACAGTTTCAGAAAAAAATCCTGAATTCATCACATGTGGTTTTCGAGACTGGAAAAACGCTTCCGGAGAAAAACGGGGAGCTCTGGAAAGGCATTCAAACTCTGAAAGACATCAGACTTCCCTAGAAAAAAGCGAAAAGTTTTTGATGACAATAAAAGGAGAGACTGTCCCTGTCACAGAAAGCATTAGTAAGGCATATCAGGAAAAAATTCAGAAAAACCGTTTGTTGAAGTTACTCAAACAGACGCCGAAACTATTTCAAATGCAGTTTTACATAGTCTTGGACAGGAATGGGGGTTCGATTTGACAAAGTTGCGAGGACAAGGCTATGACGGTTGTGCCACAATGTCAGGTGAGATTTCCGGAGTACATGAACGTGTTAAAGATTCGTTCCCAGAAGCTAAATACTTTGTCCATTGTAGTTCACATCGTCTGAACTTGGTTATAGTTAATACATGCAATAAAGTTGTTGAAGCTAGAAACACTCTAACCATACTTGGTAAAATAACATGGTTTGTATGTGGCGTGAGCAAACGTAAAGCTATTTTAATGCAGGAAGTTCAGCAAGGGAACAAAGAGTTAGACTTTGATCTTCTTTATGACAACGAAGAAACACTTTTTGAAGCTGCAATGCGACAGAATATGATGCCAAAGCTATCCGAGACGAGATGGACTTCTAGGGTTGATACACTGTCTTGGCTGCTTACACATTACAAATCTCTCATTGCCGTCCTCGAAATCATTAAATCAAGATCAAAAGGTCAAGCTGCAGCTGATGCTTCTTCTTATCTTGCCGTTTTACTAAAGTTTGATTTCATCGTTGTAACGGTAATGTTGCAGTACACTCTGGGCTACATTCGACCATTATCAATTATTCTCCAATCCGAGACTTGTGATTTGGTGAAGGCTCACCAAGAGGCTAGAGATTTACTTCAGATTTTTAGTAGGCAGAATCTGATAATAAGTTTCACGATCTTTATGAAAGAAGCGTATCAATCGCAAATGAAGTCGAAGTAGAACCAACAAAGCCAAGAACTGCACAAAGACAACGGCACAGAGCGAATGCCCAAATCGAAGGTATAGAAGAACATTACCGTGTCAACTTTTTCTTACCGTTCATCGACCATATTATTACACATTTGAATGAACGATTTCCTGACGAACTTAAATCTATGTTCTATGGTAACTACCTTGTACCATCGCTCGTTCAGAAGTTAAACCAACAAATAATTCTAGACATGAAAACGGAATACATCACCGACTTGCCATTCCCCAACGACTTTGTGCAAGAGGTAGAAAGATGGGTTAGGAAATGTAATAATTTAAATCTTCCTGATTCTGTCAAGACACTGACAGCCGCAATAGCATATGCTGATCCAGATTTGTACCCGAACGTCAACACAATACTTAAGTTGATTTTAACACTGCCAGTTGGTTCCTGCTCATGTGAGAGATCTTTCTCTGCTCTCAGGCGTTTAAAAACTTGGTGCAGAGCCACGATGACCGAGAACCGTCTATGTGGTCTAGCTATGCTCCACGTTCACCGGAATGACAATGTTGGGCAGGTAAATCCGGAAACGGTACTTAAAAGATGGGATATGGGAGGAAGCAGAAAGATTTATCTGGCGTTTGGTGCTGACTAGAAAAGACTGATTAATTTGTTTACAATATGTTTAGACGGTTTTGTATTAAAACTTTTTTTCCAAGCATTCAAATTTATTTACTTAAGATAGAGGTACTATAATCCTAGCGAAGAAAATAAAGAAATACTGCAAAACTGGTTATTTTAATTCAATCTTGTTAAAACAAGGGGGAATGTGTAATTTTAGGTTCATTTTTGCAAAATTTTCTTTCTCCGGGGGGCAAGCCCCCCCCCCGGACCCCCCCGCTTCTTGGGGGCCTCAATCGGCGGCCCCCAAACCCCTGCCTCCTCTACACTTTGACTCTAGTTACGGCCCTGTTACCTGTTTCATTGCTTTTACAAATGTTAGGGTAAAAATTACAAAATAAACTGAATTTTTCACCTCAAAAGCATGTACCCTTGAATAGCCTTTTAAAATCAGTCAAACTTAAGAATAAAAAAAACTTTTGAAAAAGAATACTCTTGATTTTAAATTTTGAAACATGTTTTTCTGACTTCAAGTTAGTTATACACAATGTATTAAAAGATATGGTACTTTAACAGCTGTCAAAGTTAATATAACTAAGACACTATGATCTACAAACTTATGGCTAGTCATAACTACTATGCTTAAATTCAAAAAGATGAATAATGTTCCAAGAAATGTTTTGTTTATTGTCCAGGTTCCATAGAAACCAGCCAGTATTTATTGAAGGGAAGGATATTGGTAAAATTAATGGTGTAATTACTGCCATTGGAACACAAGAGGTTTGTATTAATGTATCTGTGGTTGCTTTTGTAAATCATCATTTTGGATTTAACTGAAACTTTGCAGGAATGATATATGACATGTTGGCAACAAACGATCCTCATTTTAAAATGATTTGATAAAAAACATGGCCGCTGTTACTAAAAATAGAACATAGGGTAAAATCACTTTAAAATGGCTTATAACTCAGCAACCATAACAGATAGAAAAAATCCAAAGGATCTTAGGCTCTTCAGAATTAAAAGTTCTACATTGGGTTGAAGTTGTCAGATGACCTTTGATAGGGGCTATGGCCCTTTTAAGGTAAAAAATAGCGTTTTTTCATGTTTTTGGCCTATATAATGAAAACTATTGCAGATAGAGAAAAGCTGTTGCTTGCTTAATGTTCAGCTCATTTAGTTCTACAAAAGTCTCCATGGGGTCGAAGTTGTCAGATGACCCCTTATAGGGGTTACAGCCCCTTAAAGGTAAAAAATAGTGTTTTTGGCCAATAGAATGAAAAGTATTGCAGATAGAGAAAACCTGTTGCTTGCTCAAATGTTCAGCTCATTTAGTTCTAGTAAAGTCTTCATAGGGTTGAAGTTGTCAGATGACCACTTATAGGGGTTACAGCCCCTTAAAGGCAAATATTAGTGTTTTTTGCATGAAGAATGAAAACTATTGCAGATAGAGAAAAGCTGTTGCTTGCTTTAATGGTCAGCTCATATAGCTCTACAAAAGTCTCCATGGGGTCGAAGTTGTCAGACAACCTCTTATAGGGGTTAATGCCCCTTTAAGGTGAAAAATAGCGTTTTTTCCGTGTTTTTGGCCTATAGAATGAAAACCATTGCAGATATAGAAAAGCTGTTGCTTGCTTAAACGTTCAGTTCATTTAGCTCTACAAAAGTCTCCATGGGGTTGAAGTTGTCAGGCAACCTCTTATAGGGGTTACAGCCCCTTAAAAAGTGAATAATAGTGTTTTTTGCTTATTTAGAATGAAAACTATTGCAGATAGAGAAAAGCTGTTTTTTTGCTTAAACATTCAGCACATTTAGCTATACAAAAGTCTTCATAAGGTTGACATCAAGACCAGGTGAGAGATTCAGGCTCCTGGGAGCCTCTTGTTTAGTTGTTTATCTGAATAAATGAGTATTTGATAAGTATATGAAGTTATAAACACTGTAAGTCCTATGTTACCCATTTATGTTAAAAAGAATGCTTAGCTTTTAGAACACACCAACCAACTGCAAACTAAATGGTACAGTGAAAGGTTCATTTTTTTCGTGTGGAACCTGTTTTCATGGTTTTTGTGGGTCAGGCAAACCACGAAATTTGAAAAAGTTATGCTTAAAAATGTTAGTACTTCCACAGTATAATTTTGTTTCTTATTTCAGATTAATTTTTCAGAAGTTGTCAATAGTACTATAATTCTATTCATGTATCTATTTTCAGATTTATGTTCGGAAGTTGTCAGATAGTTCAAAGATGAAGATATTTATGTCACAATTACAGAAAGGACGATATGTTTTACGTCGAAGACAAACATGATTTTCATTTCATTGTAGTTTAGAATCTCAATTTTTGTACATATCATGAAAAGTAATATAAAGAATGTGCCATTTGTAAAAAAAATCTTGTTTTTTTAAGAAATTACAGTCTAAAAAAAATGTGGGTAATGTTATCTTAAGTTTTAAATTGATGGTTTAATTAATGTTCATCAGAACAGTTTGAAATTTTTTAAAGAAAATCTTAGTATATGAACAGCTCAAACAGCAGGTCAAATAAAGTATTGTAGGAAAGAAGCAGAGGTACCAATGGGGTATCAGAATGTCAAAAGTCAGAAAGGGTAGATACAAAACCAGTAAACACAAACAAGAATGGGACAAAAACAGACAACATGTCAAACAATGAAACATGGAAACAAAAAATAACTTAATATCAATCAACAACGTGAACTCCAGTCAAAACAAGAATGAACTCAGGTGCTCCGGAAGATATGGACAAGCCTTATTTTATCCGTACATTAATTTTGATGAAGATAGTACAGTTTTGTTTGTAGAGTTTTTGTCTCGCCTGCGACAAGTAGTCGCTGAAGGCGAGACATAGGTATTACTTTCCGGCAGCGGCTTACTTTTTGTAAAACTTTTGTGGACAATGAATTGCTTGAAAAGTATAATAGCTATGCATCTGATAGTAGGTATACAGACAGTTCATTTTATGGTCTACACAACTGTCACCATGCCATGTGATCCTGACCCCATTTCACGCTCCAGTGACTCAGTGAACTTAGGTCTTTTTTCAGGCTGTGAACTTTTTTTGTAAGATTTTTGTGGAAGATGAATTGCTTGAAAAATATAATAGCTAGGCATTTGATATTTGGTATACAGACAGTTCAGGTTATGTTCTATCCAACTCTCACCATGCCTTTTGACCCTGACCCCATTTTCACACTCCAGTGATTCTGTTAACTTAAGTCTTTTTAGGCTGTGAACTTTTTGGACGATGAATTGCTTGAAAAGTATAATAGCTAGGCATCTGATATTTGGTATACAGACAGTTCAGGTTATGGTCTACCCTACTCTCACCATGCCACCATGCCTTTGACCCTGACCCCATGTTCATGCTCCAGTGACTCTGTGAACGGTCTTTTTTCAGGCCCTAGGCTATTTTGTAAGACTTTTGTGGAAGATGAATTGCTGGAAAAGTATATTTGGTATACAGACAGTTCAGGTTATGTACTACGCAACTGTTACAATGCCATGTGACCATGACCCCATTTTTACGCTCCAGTGACTCTGTGAACTTAGGTCTTTTTTTTTCAGGCAGAAAATTTATTGTAATACTTGTGTGGAAAATGAATTGCTTGAAAAGTATAATAGCTTGGCATCTGATATGGGGTATACAGACACAGTTTTTGTTTATATCAAGAAATGAAAGCTAAGGGTTGATTTTAGTGATGGTGCCGGCAGGCAAGACATACTTTTAGTGGCCACACTTGTTTTGCGTTCAAATTGCATTTTGAATTATTGTACCTCTCAACTAACATGTTGGTGAACACTTTTGGTCAAATTATAATTAACGCAGCAGTGTTAAGGCAACATATAATAGGAAATCTGTAACTTTTTTACCTCTCACGAGTTTTCGTTTATAATTTTAATAATACATTATATTTTTATTAAGTTTTTTGCTAAAGGGTTGTTATATGTTCTCAGAATCTCCCAACGTCATTTTTCTGATCACGTGATCAGGCATGTGCAAGATGTGACCTAAAACCAAAAACGGCACTAAAAATTTTAAAAGAATCAAAAGTGCAAGCTGTAGCACTTGCTCGATCAAACCCTAAAAAATCTCACACATTCTATAGCTATTCGTCTATATGAAAAGTGCTGCACTTTCGTTTAAATCTTTGATTTGGATTTTAAAAAAATATTTTTCTACGTGTACGATATATTCATTAAATACCGACCGAGAACTCAAAATTATTTCAAAATACTTGCGATTCATACAAAAGTGCAGCACTTTCCAATACCCCAAAACATCCAAGAAAGTGGTGTTAAAATATCTTTTTGATCGGAGTTGATTTACAGCTTGCACTTTTTCAAAAACTTTGATACGTGTCAAAATTTGGCCATTTTTCTTCGGTTCTAAGCGCACAAAAGATTCATGACGTCATAGTATATAGATCAATAACGGGCACCCCTACGGACTGTGAGTGACGATAAAAACAAATAAAATATCCACAAAAAGTTAAAATACTACAAATTTAGATGAATTATTGTAAACTTCTTTCGGTTTCTTTAATGATCCGTTAGTTTTCTTTCACTCTATCTATCCATGGGCATATAACTGCAGAGGAGTTCGGGAGATAAATGGAAAAAGGGGGATTGTTTATAAATAAAAACAGTATATTTAAATTGACATGATTGAAGCAACAATTCTTTGACAATTGACCATGGAAGTATATTCATTTCAATGTCTCAGTAGTCAATTAGTGCTTTTATTTCCTGACCACAGTTTATTAAAATTATTTTACCCTGTAGGAAAAATGGAAAAATTGTAAACAAAATGTATCCCCCAAAACAATGTCAATCTTAGGTTTATTTTAAAAATCTTCCTAAGGGTACAGTATTTTAAATGTGTAAAAAGGTAAGAAAATTAAGTGTTACATTAGAGTTTTTGTTTTTATAAATAAATATTTGTTGCACAATATTTAAAAATTGTTTATTTTCCAACTCAAAATCTATACTGTAGATTAGTTATTTTAAAATCAGAGAGCAAATACTTGTTACAGGTCATAAAATTGACTGAAGAAAATATAGTAAAATTTATTTAACTATGAACATGAATTTATTGGGATTTTCCAAGGCAAAACTCATTCAAAATATGATATTTGGTTAGCATGGTTAGTAAGATTTGTAAAACTAATATATATGCATGTTTTTATAAAAGTACAACTCCATTGAACTCAAGGGTGTCTGTTGTAAAATCTACAATACAAGTGACTATTATTTTGATTCACATTTTCATTTGTACTTTGATTCTTTAATCTATATATATCATATTTGTGTGAAAAATTTTGCAAAATTTCTCTGGTACATACTAAGTAATGAATAGGTGTCTGCCTTGATTTGTCTTTTCTTCTTGGAGATATGAGGTATGTCATCACAGTTTTGTAGTTTTGTTATTTCCTTTGTTTCCAAACATTTGATCAATTTTATTCTCATATAAATCTGACATTGGACCAAAAGACAAAAATATCTGGACATTGTGTTAAAAACAATGTATTATAATCAGATAATATCAGTCAGAGGCTTATCTATAATGCATGGTAAATTTGTTTAAAAATCAAGGTTAGATTAAAGAATCAATAGTCCATTTGTAAATAATGACATACATGCATGTGAAGTTATTAAATGTTGCAAACAATCCCAAATTTAGACATTATTCACATCACAGTGAAAAGTATACATGACTGGTTAAGTCTACATTACTACACTTCTTTCTACTAGTTTGGTATAGTTTTCTTGGGACATTTTGAGATTGATCATCCCTGTTTAGTGTGAAATGTATATAAATCCTATTCATCTAAATGACAAATCCACATACATGTTCATGATGTTTGTACACGTACATTTTATGGATCGGTATTAATTTAATTTTATTTCCTTTTTTGTTTAACTTAGTCTAGAAGCTCCAATCTTACTGTAATAGTTGCACAGAGGACACAAATACCATATATAAATCAGAGTTGGAAATAACAGCCTGCCCGCCAGCCCGAGACTGGTAACTTTTGGACAGGGCTGGCTAAAATTCATGAAAATTTGACTGGCCATATAGTAAAAACATGTAGAATTTCAATTCAGGGCTGGTAACTTTTTCAGCAAATTTCCTACCCTGTATAAATGCATATATTGTAATTATAAGAACATGTATGTTAGATACTTAGTTTTATGTGCAAAAAGTGTACACAACCATTTCCTTCTTCAATCAACTGCAGTTCAAAATTCATCACTTGCTATTTTGCAATGTTTAATACAGCCAATAAACAGTTTCCCCGATTTCTTTTCTTTTCAAAAGAAGTTTCATGAAGTACATGTATAACACATGTAGGAACACTTCTATTGATTGAATGATTTTATGTCTCTTGGCATTTTATAAATATATTGGGGTCACTGCATAAGCTCTATTCCCTATTAAACCACAATTCTGGTTTTGAGTGCAATCCTACATGTAAGAGGGGTGCGAAATAGACTTTTTCATAGAAAACGTCAACTTTAATAGTCACAGTTGAATCAAAACGCCGAGTTTCATAGAGCTTGTTAGTTTTCAAAAGGGGTTGCAATCGCACCCCCCTGTGTACGGGCCTGAAATGATCTTTGTTGGTTGTCTGAGTGCCCAACAGTGCAGTAAAAGTTATGCTCTAGAAACCCATTTTCAACCAAATGGTTAACTGAAATATAACCCTTATACGCATGAATGTAGATTCATCTTCCACACCGAGCTTAAAAATGTGTGAAAGTTTCATGAAATTTTTAGAAAGGCCATGGAGGAATTCAAAAAGTGTCATGTTGGCAATGTCTTACTTCTGAACCAATTTTTTTCTGTAATACAGAATGCCGATTCTCCCCGTCCCCATCCTCGGAAACCCAGGGTTTCTTCTCTCGCTTACTCATTCATCGCCCCTGGGACATAACGCATGAAATACTTCGTTTTTGATAGTTTTGTATCGAGCTTTCTGATTGGTCGCTTTAGATTTATCTAATGCGATTTAAACATGTTTCTATATATAAATAGTATCAAGTTCAAGATCAGATCCTGAACTCGAAACGAACCATTTCATGCGTTTTGACCCAGGGGTGATGAATGAGTAAGCGAGAGAAGAACCCCTGGGTTTCCGAGGATGCCCCGTCCCTTGCAATCATGAAATAAACAAAGAAAATTGATTATATATTTTACTTTTATCTGAAAAACAATATCATGTACAATGGCAGCTCCTTTGCTCCTTGAATGATGCAGCGTGAAGATTTCATATTATATCCATACTGTATGATGTTTGTAATTTCTATGTTTGATATTACATTATGCACATGCACCAAATAAATGCTGCTCCTTAATCTATTGCAATCAGTTGAATGTTTGCAAAGTCGCCAGGTGTCCTTTTCATTTTATGAGCAAAAACATCATGCCTGTCTGTATATGTTAAAAGCCAATAAATCTGTAAAGATAAAAGAATTTATTTCATGAATACTGTACAAATGCAGTATGCATGAAGCAAAGGAGTATCAATGAGGGTAGTAAAGGGGGTTACTGTGCACGGCTGAATGGCAAATAAAAAGTAGCTTTCACGATGAACGGAAAATAATTTTTGCTGATCTTGATGCAGGATAAATAAAGAATCAAAATTCCTGAATTTCGCTCAGTTTTTGACAGCTTTGACAGGTTTGTGTTCTTGAAACAGTACAACACTGCAAGAAGAAGGCAAAAATTGAGAAGTCCTCAAATATTATGATTACTTGGTGAACAATAAAAAATACCATGAACGAAAAATAATCATCATGATCAGGCAAATCACGAAACACGTAAAATAAATTAAGGTGAACACGATGAACGATGAGCCCCGGTATGCACAGCTGAACAAGAAATAAAAAAATCAGAAATCGATGAACGGAAAGTAAAAAATGTCGAACACGGTGCATGAAAAAAACCTTTACCACCCTCATCAATGGGGCAAGTTGATTACATGAAAGCCCCATAACTCCTATAAAATTTGTCCAATCAAAGTGACATTGCAATATGATCAACTACATGTACATATCATGAGCAACAATCATACAAAATTTCATCATTATCGGTTGAGTGGTCTCAGAGGAGTTCACAGTGAGGGGGGGGACCATCACCATTTAAAAGCAATTGGATAACTAAAACTCAAGTTGAAACACTTAAGTTAACAGACACCGGTGACAACCACATCATCATACAATAATATGTCCGTAAAAATATGCGGTCGTATATAAAAAACCTGCTGTCGGTTTTCAGTTATTAGAAAAAAACTTATGTTCTATTTTTAGCCATGGCAGCCATGTTTTATGATGAATAAAAGATCCAAACATCAGTTTTATGCACCTAATGCTAATTAAAAACTGTACCAAGTTTGGTTTCAATTGGACTTACATGTATGGTTTCAGAGGAGTCAACATTTGAACAAACAAGGGGTTGCACTAAGTCCTGCAAGAATACCCCCACTCGACCATTCAGAAAACAGGAAGTAGACGACCGACTGACCTGGAAAGGGGAGACATGATACAACTCATCATGCTAAAGCTGTATATCAAATTTGAAATCAATCCCTTCTGTAGAAGCCGAGAAATCTGTTACGAAAAGTTGTCTATTTTTGACCCATTAAAAGTCTAAGTTGGCTCGGAAAACAGGAAGTAGTTGATGGACTGACCTGGAAAGGGGAGGAACGGTATAACTAATCATGCTGAAGCTGTGTATCGAACTTGAAACCGATCATGCATCCAGTAGAAGCCGAGAAATCTGTTACAAAAAAATTCACATTTCAAATTTTTTACCCCAAAAAGTCTAAGTCCGCTCGGAAAACAGGTAGTAGATGATGGACTGACCCATGATTTTTGAGGCCACGTGCAAGGTTGTAAGTAATATTAACCTAGAATCGAGTTTGCTCAAAAACAGAAAAAAAGAAGAACTTAATCATAAAAGTACTAATAAAAATAGATAAGATATTAATATATCTAGGTCCTGCTACGGTTTACTTTATATATGCAGTCTTTGCTGTACACATACTGAAAAAGCGATCTAAATTTGAGCCATTTTAAGGTATATGTATATGGCAAGCCGTTTTTACATTTATTCCTCTTTATAGATATCTCATAAACTTTATAAGATATCTCATATACTTTATGAGATATCTCACAAAGTTTATAAGATATCTTATAAACTTTATGAGATATCTTATAAAAAATAATTTATAAGATATCTCATATACTTTATAAGATATCTTATAAACTTTATGAGATATCTTATAAATTTTATAAGATATCTTATTTACTATATAAGATATCTTTAATAGAAAATGAGATATCTACTAAACACAATGTTTATAAGATATCTGATAAAGTTTATAAGATATCTCATAATGTTTATAGGATATCTTATAAAAAATGACCAATACCTAAATTAGGTCCAATATAGGGTTGTTGTATATCATTAGACACCTTTTAAGGTCTAGAGGCAGATTCTGGGGGTTTAAGGGTGGTTATGGTCAGTGGTCAGTCAGGACTTGACCCCAAAGTGACCCATTCCAAAAACTAAGGGTGTTAAAGAGCCAAGGACCAATACATAAGGAATATAAGAAGAACTAAGTACGAGACACCATAAAGAGCCCATAAAGAAACATACAAAAGGGTTAGGGGTTAGGGTTAAAGACAGAAGAGAGTTAGGGTTAGAATGAGGCCAGGGTTAAAAATAGAACAAAGGAGAGTTAGAGTTAGAATGAGGCCAGGGTTAAAAATAGAACAAAACATAGGGTTAGAGAAAGATATAGGAAATGACAGGTAGAGTTTGAGTCAGTCTTACGTTAGACACCGAAGAGGAAACATGGATTGCTTTATTTGTGGGAAAATACTTTCCCGAAAAGACCATGTAAAGAGACACATCGAAAAAGTTCACAACAAAGTGAAAAGAAACAGAACCATGCCAACTACTTTACCAAGATCTAAATTGATAACACCTCCAGTACCCCTGCAAAGGAATGCTGAAACTGATACACCAGTCAACAATAGGAAGACAGAACAAGAGCCTTACTTCATTTTACCGACGAGCGATCCCTTTACGTTTAACGTACCCGATGGATTACTCCACGACCATTTCATGCCTTGGGCTCATCCATTCACCAGCGTCATTACAGGACCTACCGGAAGTGGAAAGTCAGTCTTTGTAAGAAGATTCATCGACAATATACAACACATGATGTTACCCCAGCCCGATCGAATATGGTGGTCATACGATGTACAACAGCCTCTATATTCTGGAATGAACAACGTCGAGTTTATCAGAGGACTCCCGGATATCGAGAGCTTGAACCCCGAAGAGAAACATCTTATCGTCATCGACGACCAGATGGACAACATTACACAAGCCATAGCGGACCTGTTTACCAAATACAGTCACCACAGATCCATCAGTATTATGCTGATCGTACAGAACCTGTTTAATAAAAACAAACACCACAGAACCATCAGTCTGAATACCCATTACATGGTCGTTTTCAAGAACCCGAGAGACACATCCCAAATCATGACCTTAGGACAACAGATGTTCCCCGGAAGATCCAAGTACTTTCTTGAATCCTACGAAGCCGCAGTCAGGAAACCCCACGGATACATGTTGATCGACATGAGGCAGGACACCCCGGAAATCTTACGTTTAAGAACTAATATTTTTCCTGGAGAAGAGCAAATAGCAATGGTAGATATGTAACCTCCGAAGATGGCAAATTAGATATAGTTGTACAAGATTGTAGCTTAGCAATAAAATATTGAAACTGATACTTTCATTGTGGTATTTAGTGCCCTAGCTAAAGAGTATTACCCCCCCCTAAGAACTACCAATTTCAATTCCAATTACGTCCGATTTAAAATGCTGCTTATAAGCAGCCCCAATCCCCCCCCCCCATTTTTAATTCCCCCCCCCCCCATTTTACCCCAAAAACCCTCATTTTACCCCAAAAAACCCAAAACCCCCCCCATTTTACCCCAAAAAACCCCCATTTTACCCCAAAATTACCCATTTTAACCCCCCCCCCCCCCGTTCACCCCCTAATTTACACCAAACAACTTTCTAATGCAAATACAATTGAGCAGATGTTCAAATTTAAATATTCCAATACGATTTGAAAAGGCATCGGACCATAATACAATATCAGATTTTCAAGTGACAATCAGATGACACTAGTAAAAAGGAAGAATACGTAAAATGATAGACATACGGTGAAGGTAAACACATGAATACTAAGAGAGGGCGAAACAAAAAGTCGCAGGACGAAAGGACCATGAAACAGGAGCCCATTAAGGGCGATACAAAAGTCTAAGGACTAAAAGAGACAGCAGACAAGAGCCCATAAAGGGCTAATCTTACAAAAGAAAAAGATATAGGGTTAGGGTTGACGTTAGGGCTAATTGTTAGGGTTAGGACTAAGGGTTATGGATAGAGTCAGTAGAGCCCATAAAGGGTAAAACAAGAGTCCAAGGAAGAAAGGAGACAACATACAAGGCCGATAAAGGGCGAAACGTACAAAACAAAGTGGTTAGGGTTGAGGTTAGGGCTAAGGGTTATGGATAGTCAGGAGAGCCCATAAAGAGCAATCCAAGGATGAAAAGAGACACCATGAAAACAGAGCCCATAAAGGGCGAAACTTACAAAGGAAAAGGTGCTAGGGGAAAGGTCTGAGACAAGAGCCCATAAAGGGCGAAATAAAAAAAAAAACAAATGGGTTAAGGGTTAGGTGCAAGTCTTCGGGGTAGGTTAGGGGTAGGGGTTAGGGTTAAAAATAGAACAGAAGAGAGTTAGTGTTAGGATTAGGGCTAGGGCTAGGGCTAAGGGTTAGGGTAAAGGTAAAGCGGTAGAGTTAGAAGAATTAGGGGTTAGGGTTAGGGCTAAGGGTTAGGGTAAGGGTAAAGCGGTAGAGTTAGAAGAGAGTTAGAGTTAGGGTTAGGGCTAGAAAAAGAGATTAGGGTTAGGGTTAAAGATTAGAAATCATCGTTCCGCATGACTGCACACGACTTTACTGCTAGAGGTTTGGAGGTGACAGGTGTCGCCAAGATAACCCAAAAAGATTTAACATAGGAGTCTATGGGAAATGAACTCGGGGTCATTGGGTGCAAAGTGTTCTATAGTGGCCCATTATACTACTGTGGTGCTTAGCACAATGCATGCTTCGGATGCTGGATGTAACCTATATTTTCCGCATGAATGACCACTTATAGAAGAATGGTTCAAGTCCATTCCTCCTTACTGACAAGTGCCATACCAACCAAATAGGTATGGTAGGTGCACCTAGTGATGCTTAGCACAATGCATGCTTGGATGCTGGATGTGACCTATATTTTCCACATGGATGGCCTCTTAAAGAAGACTGGTTAAAGTCCATTCCCACTTACTGACATGTGCCACATCTACTCTATTGTTATGATAGGTGCACCTAGTGATGCTAAGCACAATGCATGCTTCGGATGCTGGCTGTGACCTATATTTTCCGCATGAATGACCACTTATAGAAGAATGGATAGAGATCATTCCTTTTTTACTGACATGTGCCACATCAACAATATTGGTATGGTAGGTGCACCTAGTGGTGCTTAGCACAATGCATGCTTCGGATGCTGGCAGTGACCTATATTTTCCACATGAAGGACCATTTATAGAACACGGCTACCAATCGATCCCAATCACAGCCGAATGCTGTGATGAGAAAATCTTTAGAGGAACTTCTGGATGTGATGCTGAGGAACCAAAATTGTTATTTTGGAAAGACGTGTCTATTTATTTTGACTCTGTGTGTTGCTTTAAAGGAAAAAATAAAAAATCTAAGAATGTCATCATACCCTTTGATGATTCCCCTGTTACTTATTACAAGCTCGTTCTCATCTTTACGGAATAACGACTCTAGAACTTTTGGCAGTTGGTGGGTGTAAGGGCCCGCTATCATTCTGACGGATTTCTATCTCTGTAAATACGATTTCGGCTAAGGTAATTGGGGTTATTTGTTCATTAAAATGTTCATATAAGGCAGACAAACAAAAGCGTTTACTCTGGTATCATCCGGGTGTTGAAGAAAACTAACAAAGACAAAAAAATAACTATGCTGTGACTTGGAGTGCCATGAATAAGTTATGATTTGGAGAGATTAAACAAGGATAGCGAGCAAAGCTCACAAGTGGACACACATGGTGATGGTTTCTACATGTTCCAAAGAAAATGTTGCCTAATACTGATATTGATTTTAAGGGCGGTGGTGATCTAAGATTTACAAAATCTTCTTTAAATTGCAAATAATATGTTTATTACTATATAGGAAAATGGACAATTACGTTTGTGACGAAAACTTTCAATCGGACGACTCTAGACTTATCTTAAACTAACACAAACACACCATGCATATGTTTTCACACACAGTGAAATTTTGCATTGTACATTTATCAAAATCATTTCAATATGTGGATTGTGTCTTTCTGGCACATATTCCATATTCTTTCGTTTTTAATGTGAAGGAGTATTCCATATGTAGTTGTGCATATTATAAGGAATTTTTTACTGGCAAAACATTATAGGAATTATGGTCCTTTGGACTTAGAAATTTGCTGAAAATCCTGATTCAACATCTTGTGGACCCAAGTCCTGAAACTATTGAACAGAATTTCATCAATTCATGGAACTTGCTATGTGAAGGAGTATTCCATATGTAGTTGTGCATATTACAAGGAATTTTTTACTGGCAAAACATGATAGGAGTTATGTTTTTTTAACTTAGAGTTTGCTGAAAATCTTGTGTGTGCACGCAACTCCTCTGAAACTACTGAACAGAATGAAATTTGGTATGCTATGGACAACACAAAAACAACTGAACAGCAATCAACAACAGGAACCATGTATTTCGGGTCAATCAAGATCATAAAACTATAAGGGTCAGCTTACGTCATACAACAATTTATGGTCAATTTAAGGTCATACAATTATTATATGGTCAATTTAATTATACCCCACGCAACAAAGTTGCGAAGGTATAATGTTTTTGACTGATCCGTCCGTCTGTGATTGCAACTCCTATTAAACTACTGAACAGAATTTAAAGAAACTAGGTATGAATGAAGTACACCATGTTACCAGGAATTTCTGATCCGCAAATTTTTGTGGGAGTTATAGCCCTTTGGACTTAGAAATTTGCAGAAAAATCATGATTACAGTTTGTGAACTCAACTCCTCTTAAACTGCTGAACAGAATTTAACGAAACTTGGTATGCAAGAAGTACACCATATGTAGTTGTGCATATTATCAGGAATTTTTATGGGAGTTATGGCCCTTTGGACTTGAGGATAACATTGATATTCCAATAGCGGAACATGTT
This sequence comes from Arcuatula senhousia, assembly GCA_963971305.1. NCBI lineage: Eukaryota > Metazoa > Mollusca > Bivalvia > Mytilida > Mytilidae > Arcuatula > Arcuatula senhousia. The sequence goes on from OZ020308.1 coordinate 38,910,139, forward strand.
GGATATGTGAGCGTGCTCACTAAGGTTCTTTCATTTAACAACTATTAATGACAATTCAAGTTCAGGCTAGTATAAGGGTCAATTCAAGGTCAAACATTATTAGGATCAATCAAGGTCATGCAGTTTTATTGAGATAAATTTAAGGTCATACAACTAAAATGGTAAATTCAATGTCATATATCACAAGGGTCAGTTCAAGGTTATAGACAGTTAGAGACGGGACAATTCAAGGTCATACATATAAAAGGGTCAATCAAGGCAACACAACTTATAGTATTTCAGGTCATGCAACTATTAGTATAGATTTAAGGTCATAGAACTAATCATATCAATTAAAGCTCGTATCAATTCAAGGTCATGCAACTACTAGTATTTAATCAAGGCCATGCATCCCTTCTAACAGTAAAAAGTCGTACTTCTATTAGTATCTATTCAAGATTATACTACTACATGTACTAACTCAAAATCATATAAGTAATAATGTCGATATCAAGGCCACACAATTAATAGGGCGCATGCTATATTGCACACATTGACAACTAATTATAGGGTGAATTCAAGACCAAATAACTTTAGGGTCAGTTCAAGGATATAACAGATAAGATCAATTTAAAAGGTCAATCAGTAGAAAAGGTAAAGGCCATACATGCAACTGATATAAAAAGTCAATGGTCGATTTAAGGCCGCATAACTGTATACATGTATATAGGCCAATATCTTGTCATGAAAATACAATAGTCATTTCAAGGCCACACATCTGAGAGGATCAATGGTCATATACGTATAGAAAATCATCAAATTGATTTGATAACTTCAAGGTCCCACAACTGAGAGGATCAACTCAAGTCACACAACTTGATATGTCAAAGGTCAGTTCAAGGTCACGAAACAAAAAGCAGTCAGGCAACACAACTGAGAGGGTCAGTGGTTTATTGAAGGCAAGAAAACTGAAATGTTACAATTTTGATCGTCCAGTCGAAAAGATAAGTTTCAAGGGAACACAACTGATAGATATGAATTAGTGGGTGCAAGTTCACACATCACTGACCAGATGCGATTCTAGGCCATATTTCTAGAAGGGGTCACTTTAAATCAATTCGACTGATAGAATAAACTAAATGCAATGAAAGAGGGCAATACCAGGCAACACAACATATTAGAGGTAAACAGAAGCCTGAATCGCTCACCTTCTTATAACCTTTAAATCTTAGAACAACACTTTGAAAGAACTTTGCAGCTATTATTATGACTTATAATACAATCTGTTAGCTTTTGCTAGTATTCTATTTGAGGCAATATAATGGGTCATTTGACAACTTAAAAAAGACTTCTGTAGAGTTTTTGAGCTGAAGATTTAAGCAGGCAATAGCCTTACTCTAACTGAAATAGTTTTCAGTATTTAAGCCAAATGCATTAAAGTCAGTTAACCCTCTGATGAATTTGACCTATATGTATGGAGGCTTTTGTAGAACTTCTTGAAATGCAAGTAAACAATATTTTTATTCGATAAATAATAATAAATTATTTTGTTTTTACATAAAAAGAGCTACATGCATTAAACCTTTGTCGGGTGAGGTAAAAAAGTTTTGGCCATCGTACTTATAGGGAGTTCATTTTAATGTACCCTCTCCGCCATAGCATTAATCAGCTCTTTATAAATGCTGCTAGTAAAAATGCATTACAAATAAAAAAAACAACTTTTTTTCACGTTTTTCCTGGGAAAAATAAATACGTTCATTTTGCTCTGTGTTGCTGACCTCCATGCAGAAACTGTTGCTATTTGTGTTATTTTCTTTTTCAAACAGAACTGTATCGGTCTTTAATTTGTGAAAAAAAAGTATATGAAATATTTTACACGGCACACTTTATCTTAAATTTAAATAGCGAATATACGCTCATTCATTTCCGCAACTTTTTAGCTCATCTTGCTTGTCCCAACGGTCATGTGAGCTTGTTCCATCATTAAGCGTCTGTTAAAAGTCTGTCGTCGTCCGTCATCTGTAAACAATTTCAAACTAGAAGAAAAAAAAAGTTATCAGCGACTCATAAATACCCCCCCCCCCAAAGCGTATTAAAAAATATCACTTCGCTCAAGATTTTAAATATAAGCAGATGTGTCCCCTTGTCGTCTAAAGGCTGTCCATGTTTTGCTATGGGAAAAAACCCCAAATTCAATATGATAAAGTTTAAAAATGAGAAGCACATCTGCGTCATGTCACAAAGGTTATGCAAAATTTTGTTGAAAATCCATTGAAAGGTTTAGGAGAACTTTTTTACGGATAAGAAATAAGCACACACACCCCTTGTCGACTTATAGCTAAGTCCATGGTTTGCTATGGTAAACCCCCCGAAAATCCATCAGATTCATCCTTAGAAAAGGAGATGCAAATCTACATTATGTCAATAAAATTTTGTGAAAGTTTCATGAAAAAAAAATGAGGGGTTTAGTAGGAGTTGCGATCAGGGATTGATACAATAATGAGTAACGGAAGGGCGGACACTTCTATCACTGTATACCCCTGGTCCCCATTTTTATACGACAGCAAAATTTTTGCGATCGTATATAATGTTATGGCGATGTCGTCGTCGTCGTCGTCGTCTGTAAAAAAGGGCAAAAAGGGCTAAAACGGATGTATTGACAAAGCTATTGCAGAATGTTTATTTTTCATTTGATTTTGAAAATTCCTTTTTTATTGAATACATCATTCAATTCTGTCAACTAAATGTGTCAATGGTTTTGATATGTATTGCTTTGTTACATTGCTACAGGGGGTCAAAAAGGGGCCACACCCAAAAAATCTTTTTTTTTAATTTGTGGTCTGATTTTGAAAATCTTTTTTTTTCATTGGAATCCTTATGAAAATACCTGCCTGCGTTTTTCAATCAGATTTGCAATATCTCTAACCGTTGGTTGAAGGGGCCAAAAACGCCATTTTTAAAAGTTTGTCAAGGCAAATATTTTAACATCAAAATTAAGCAATAGTGGGTCAGCCAATTGTTATGAAGTTTCAATATATCCACTAAAGGAATGTTGGTTTTGTATTTGGGATTTGTGGCCCGTACAGTTTTAGAAAAAAGGGCCAAAAAACGAGTGCATTGACATAACAATTATAGAATGTTTATTATTCATTCAATTTTAAAAATCATTTTTTTTTTGTTTAATTGCTCATTAAATTCTGTCAACTAAATGTGTCAATGGTTTTGATATATATTGCACTGTTTCATTGCTGACAGGGGGCTAAAGACGGGCCACACCCGTAAAATAAGTTTTTTTAAATTTTTGGTCCGATTTTCAAAATTCTTTTTTCATTGGATTCCTTGTGAAAATCATTGCCTTATTGTGCAAGCAGATTTAAAATATCTCTTACATTTTTTTGAAAATTAGCTAGAGGTCAAAGTGCCAGAAATATCAATTCATACATGTATATCAATAAGTATAATAGTATAATAAAAAATATATATGTGTCAAATATGCATTTTAAAGTCCACCACAGGATGCATGTGACAAAAAGCTTTGTAAGTCTACCATGGGCCTCATGTGACCAAAGCAATAGACTATCCATATTGGGCATCCAACGAACAGGGTTCAACTTGTTGCAGTCGTATCAATCTGCGCTCGGCGTAGTTTTTTATTCAAGCTTAGGGTTTAAAATTCTCCTCCTCTGAAACTACTGGACTGATTAGACTGAAACTTTGTAGGAATTATATGTGACATGTTGGTAACAAATGTTTCTCATTTCATATGAATAAAACATGACCGCTCTACAAGAATGGTCAAAATAACTTAAAATGGTCTATAACAGCATCTATACACAGGCAACACAACTGAAAATTTTTAACGTTAATTTAGTGTGAAACATTAAAGTTACTTTTTAACGTTAATATTCGACGTCAAATGTTAAACTTTAACATTTGATTAACAATCGAAGCTCGATTAACACTAATTTAAGGATGATGGCTGGTCAGTTTTCGAGATTTCTGTCAGATTTTTGGAATCCACTGGATTTTACCATCAAAATACAGATAATATTTTTGCCCATTTACCCCCTTTTTTTCTTTTTTATAATGCTATTTATTGAGTCATTAGGAGTAAATATATAAGTTTTAAAAAATTCTTGGTATTTCTTCAAAGGTTTTTACACGAAAACAAGTCTAATGTTAAACCTATGAAAAGTCAGAGAAAGCATTTTTCCGCCAAATTTTTAACGCTTATTTTCTCGAAAACGAGTTCAGCAATCTATTAATTTTCTAAGCTTATTTTATACCTTCACCTATGGTCTATCCATCAAATACATAAATTTAGATACCTTGTTATTTTCAAACTGACCAGCAAACATCCTTAACGTTAATTTTTAACGTTAAATGAACGTTAAGGGGATACGTTACGTTAAAAACGACGTTATCGATAAAATTTACCTGTGAAACAGAAAAACGTCAATTTCCGATTTGAAACGCAACGTCAATTTTACTTGAACAGCGTTGAAGTTTAATGCTATTGTTTATCTTTTATATAAATTCTTGAAAAAAAGATGGTCCATGACCTATGACAAAATATATATCGTTGTTTAGAGAAATATTTGGACTTTCTTGTGTTAGATTTTGGTTGAAATGTAATGAATTTTTGTTTTGTTTTAATCAATGGAAATAACAAAATTTTGAAAATATTTGATTTTTTCTCATTACTTCTATACAAATTTCCCGCCAAAAACGATAATTTCAAAGTGAAATAACTAGATAAATCGACCCATGACCCCCTATTTCAAATAAATATTTCGATGTGTCAAGGTATTACGAGGGGGGGCAAGGGGGTTAGCTGTTCCTGTGTTATTGGCTTAAATTGGTTCTCTGTTAGCTGTTATTGCAGATATCAGATTTAATGTTAACTGTTATTGACCAGTTCTGTGTTAACTGTTATTGAAGAAATTCAGTTTACTGTTACCTGTTATTGAATAATATAATTTTATGTTATCTGTTATTAAAAATAGTATGTTCGCTAAATTGAAATGGTCAGTCCAAAAATATCAATTCTCTGTTATCTGTTATTGGGAAAATCAATTCCCTGTTAAGGTGTTCTTGGACCCCCCCTTGACCCCCCTCTATTACCATTCATTATGCAAATTTGTGTTGAAAAGTAAGATGGTCGACCAAAGTAACGTATCCCCTTAACACAAATTGCCTGTGTACTAGTTAGATAAAGTTTATATTTGTTCGGAATGTTTTAAAATAAGTGTTTATTCAAAATTTCTGGATCAACCCGAATTGGAGTTATTGCCTTATTTGTTTTATATTTAAGTATTTTTCCCATTAAATGGATATTATTGTTCAATCAATATAGCATAAAATTATTAATGTGACTTAAATATATACGATTCCTATGTTTTTTATTTAAGATTTATAACACAATTGAAAAATTATGATCTTTGATGATACATTCGATATAAATTAGATGCACCTTTTAACTCTCTGCTATAGACGACATTATGTGATATTACTGGAACTTTGACAACCATGATGATACTAAAGATAGCGTAGACGTACGGTGTCAAGCTTCTAACACATGCTGAATTACTGCGCAATTCAAATACGTAGGTTTTTCAGATTTGATTCCTTTTCTATTCATTGCTCCTGCATGACCTTTACTGTCCTGTATTAGGATGATCCTCATGTTTTACTGCATGTTGTTTTCGCGAGTTTCAGTATACCCTGCTCTTTGACCATATTTTCTTCTACTTACTGTCATACCATCGACATATTTTATAGGTGTCCTCTTCATTTTATCGGCCTTTTGTTTAGATAAGCATGTTTGGACAGATGGGGCAAACCAAGTCCGATCCATCGACGTTGGTAGTTAAATGTATACATCCTTGGTTTTAATGTCTATTGTTTTTATATTATAAAGGAAAATTTCACGTTTTTTCTGTGCGCAATATATCTTTTTTTTAAGTTTTGTTTAATGTTTTTTTTTATTCATTTATTAGTTTTTTTAATAGTTTTTACTTATATTATTTTTTGGCTTTGCGAATTTTATCCTCTGAATTAAGGAGCGTTTCCGGGTAGATCGACAAATACTAGGTCTTTTTGTTCACCGGAAATGTGGTCGGAGTTTGCGCATTGGAGCTTGAAGATTTGACAGCTTACCAAGGATAAATTATCTTTTATTTTCAGCCTCAGATGCTGTAATTATAGAATTTTACGTCGTAATTTGATTTGTCTTAAATACATTATTCAAAGGTCAAAGCTATGCGTCCACTATTTTCCCCGATCTGGTAAAAAAGTCCCGATAATGTCTATTTTTATCCAGACTGTCTGGCACTGCCCCATCATCTCTTTATCTTCTAGTTTTATGACCCGAGGGGGAGGAGGATGATTGTATTGTCATTCTATTTCTTTGCCCCATGAAACACCTTTTTGCTGTTTAGATGTATGTTAACAGTTCTTGTGATGACTGATAGATGTGCAGGATTATTTTCTATAGCATTAAGGCCTAGGGAACCCATTTTTCTGAGGTTTGAAATAAATTTATTGCAGATTAAACATTTAAGTGCACATTCATCAAGATATTTGACAAGACAAAAAATAAAAATATCCATTTTTTTTAAAGCTGCTTATAAAGATGTAGCTACAATAAAAATAAAAATGTAGCTCCTTTGACGTTGATTGGGCAGAGCTACAATGCGGTCCCATTACTCGTGCAAATCAAATTTCTTTCTCCAACTCTAAGAAAACTTCAAGATGGTTCGAAATTACCAATAATACTCTACATAATATGTGATCATTAATATATTTGGTTAGACATTATATTGTAAGAAAACCCACATTTTCAATATTCTGATTCTGAACTTCAAAAATTGATATTTTCACGAAAATCTTTAAAATTCCGCTACATGTCAGTAAATTTTAACTACATTTGTTATGAAAATACAATAAGCAATATACCAAATTTGACATCTAACATTGTGTATAATGGATTAAATTGCACCCGGTGTAATTTCGCTTTCGGCGTTGCTCCATTACAAGCAATGGGACCGCATTGTAGCTCTGTAGATTCAAAGATGCCAAAAAAGACACAACTTATTTTCTAAATAAAAATTACTTAATCTATATTTACTTGCTTACAAAATATGTCTAAGCATTCATTCTTTTTTATTTTTAGATAAATTGAACAGACACTATGGTTTGACAGATTAAGGATAGGATACTTAAAGTTAGATATAGTAAAAAGGTGGTCCTGGTAAAAAGACTTAGCTGCTAGGAGTGGTCAAGAAGAAATCAAAGAAATTAGTAAAGCAATATCATCACTTAGACTGTTTGAAAAAGAAAAAATTCCACTTTAAAGTGCTTGCCTGTACAATGATTAGATAACATTTTTAGTGTTGGTAATTGAAAGGTAATATTTATATGAAGAGAAAGTCTGCATGATCACACAGGGAATTTGTTTTATGTTAAGCTCAATTTAGGCTTATTTAACATGTTTAACATGAACTTAAAGTTAATAAAATTGCTTTCTAGCCTTTAGCTTAAACAACAGTTTTTTACCATTCCCATCACAAGAAAAACTTTAAGCACCAGAAAACAAATTGAGTATTTTCCAGTAAACTAAATCTTTTTAACAATAATTGAAAAGAATTTACATTTGTAATACATACAGACAAATAAAAGATGCTACGTTATATTTGTACAATGTATACATTTTTAATTGTTTTTAATCAATATACTAGGTTACTTCCTAGATGATAATACATGTATAAGAAATATTCAAACTTTGTTTTATGTTTACATGTATAGATCTGTATTCCATTGAATATTTACTTTCAGATGAGTTTACCACGGCCATCAGGCTTAAAGGCGCCATCAAAGATCGGCAAGCCTACTGGTCTCCCTCTTCCTAAATCCACCTCAACACCCGTTCCTGATCGGGCTAAAAGTAAGTCACCTAAATCTGGGTCAAAAGGTCATAGGTAAAAGATCAAACAGATAAACGAATTCTAATTATACTTGTATTGCATGTGTTGTGCTACATGTAAAGATGTTGTTCTTTGATGCATTGAGTGTATGTATGTGGCTGAATTACATGTATGCAAGCTTTAGGTTACCTTTTGACTTTCGTAATGTTGGTAGGAAAAGAGAAAATAAAAAATTTTAAGTAAAAAAATGTTGCAATGGGAAAGGATTTACATTAAATGCTTCTGGTCAGATTAAAGTGGTGTTACTATTTTTCTTGCATATTTGACTGATACATGGATACCAATTGAAAAAGATGACTAAGTGTTTCATAATGATATCATTACTAACTTGCATTTGTTACTTGTGCATGCATTATATTACAGGGCTTTATCCAAGTAAGTGTTAGGTGAATTAAGGGTTGGTGTAATTTTAACCTTTAATTAATGCTTATCGCTTTATAAAAGAGCAGTATTTTTACTGTGGTCAATGTCGTGCATAATAATTATTCTACATTAACCAGAATTTAAAAAGATTCTTAATTTTGTGTATAATATCATAAGTTAAATGTCAGTTTTCTTATTGATTGAAAGATTTAATTATAATAACTGGGAAATGAGAAGGGGAGGATCTAGATTTTTGAAGGAGAGGAGGTCTGCCTATTATTTTAAATATTGAAGACAAATGGGGGTTTCTGTGTCAGTTATGCCATAAATCTGCACAAAAATTACAAAATTTTCAAAGAAAATGAGGGGGTCCCAACCCTAGAACCCTCATGCTGGATCTGCCACAGGTGAGAATTTTGAGGAAGAGTGGTCGAAGGAAAATAACAGCTAAGAAATTTAAATTACTTCAAAACTGTGAAAAAAAACACAGAAAACTTTCTTTATATGAAACATGTAGCTCATTTCATGAATTTTTTTTTAAATCATTCTGGATGAAAAATCAAAACTCTTTAAAAAAAAAAACAGAAAACTTTCTTTTTATGAAACATGTAGCTCATTTCATGAAATATATATTTTTTTTAAATCATTCTTGATGAAAAAAAATAATTGAACTAATTTTGTTTGTAGTCCTTATTTCACCACTAGAAGGATAACCTACATATAAATTCATAATGGTTTTGAAATATTTGTACCTATTTATGTAAATCACTGTTAATATACATGTATAGATAAAAAATAATTAGTTTATTGTGGTTCACATTAGAAAAAAACATCTATATTGACACACCTATTGATAATCAAAGTCAAATAAATGATAATTTTTGTCTTTTCTGAATATTATATAATAAAAAAAATTCTTCAATCAAAATTAATATTAAACATGTAGTTGTATTTTATACATGTTAACAAGCATTTTTTTTCAAAGTTTAAGTCAGCTTTGAACTTTTTGTTGTGGCATGATATTTTTGGGTATCCTACATTTTATTTGTTTTGGCATGGGAATGAAAAATATTTTTATTTTAAATATTTAATTCATCCCTATATTTTTATTTTAGAATGGTAAAGGTCATTTGTATTTCATAAAATAAAATAAAATGTTTAAAGTATAATGTATGGTTTATTTTATAAGATTAAAATGTTCAACTTAAAGATTAGACCACATTTCTTTATATCAATGTTCATACTTATTAATCATTAATCATGTTTATAACAAATGAATCAACAAATAGAATAGAAAAGATAAAATTAAAATGTGCATAATTCTAGAAAATGTACTAGTTTCATTTCTGTGCAGCATTCTGTGAGTGCTTCTTAACTTTTTAGCCCCTTGCCATTTATATACCATTTTATATCCAAGAACTGATTTGTACAATGCAGATTTCTTATTTCAATGTTATGTTTTGAATATGTGTACACATGCTAAATATCTTCACGTGATATAAACTTGAAATGTTAACTCAAAGTTCAAATATTCATTATTACTTTTTGAACATCATAATAAATTTGCACAAAAATGATAAGATTTCTTATGCATACCTAATTTTAGGTAATTATAGCTTTGTAAATATCTGTCACTCAGAGATTAAATATGAACAATAAGATTTCCTGTGTATGCATTGTATTTCATGTATTTTAGACAAATATGATTGAAAATTCCTGTTGATATCAAGTGAAGACATTTTGCAGATGTGCTGAGTGAGACTCTAATGTTGTGATAATTATAGCATTTCCACTAGTATTTTCTTCTTGCTAACTTATGTTTTAAAAATATGCAGCACTATACATTGTAAGTTTTGCAACTGTTTATGTTTAAGACAAAACAACTTATTATGCCAAATCACAATTTGGATAATGGTTAATTAGATAATCTTTTAAAGATGTAGGGATATAAAAAAATCTTGGTTATGTTATTATCTCTTGCAAGAAGAAAATACTTTCTTTAGTGTTCTCTCGAGAAAATTCAAATAGCACTGTTGTAATAATGTAAATCATAATTTCATCCGTCTAGACCAAGTTTCTCTGTAAAAATTTTAGTAATTCTTTAAGGATGTTCGCTGCTTATTGGGTTTAAAAAAATTATGGCTTTGATACTAAATAGATCATAAAAAATATATATACATAGGTTTCCAAACTTTTTTGGGGGGGAGATAATAAAGAGTTTGAATTTTGGCGGGAAAAGGCTTTTTCTAACTTTGGCATTATCCTTGTTTTAGTGTAAAAACTTAAGAAAAGATAACAAAACATTTTTCAAATTTTGTAAATCTTTTAATGGTCCAATAATTATAAAACCTGTTATAAAAAGAAAATAGGGGTAAACTGGCATAAAAATTATCTGTAGTTTTATAGTATAATCCTGAGAATCTGACAAATGTATCATAAATTTATCAGTGAACATCCTTATAAATTACAAAACTGATCTACAGCAGTGCTATGCATGACTTTGGAGAACACTGTTCCTTATTGCCTCCCTTTGCATCTAACTGTTGCTATGATTTTGTTTGTGTGTTGCTAGGTGCCATAGCTAAAAGTGCTCGTGCTGCTGGTATAAGTTCTTCTCAAGCAGACAAATATGCTAGCAACCTTGTTAGTAAACTACCAGGTAAATTCCACAAATGTATTTAAATGTAAAATTTGATTTTGCCATCAAAAGGTTTGAGTTATTTGAGGTTACCATGATTATGTCTCCCCCCACTTTTATGGGGAGACATATTGTTTTTGTCGTGTAGGTCTGTCTGTCCGTCACAAAGTTTGTCAGCGCAACTCCTCTGAAACTACTGAACCGAATTCAACGAAACTTGGTATATAGGAAGAACATCATATTTAGTTGTGCATGATACCAGGAAATTTTGATCCTCAAATTTTTGTGGGAGTTATGGCCCTTTGAACTTAAAAATTTGCTGAAAATCCTCATTTATCGTCTTGTCAGCGCAACTCCTCTGAAACTACTGAACTGAATTCAACGAAACTTGGTATGTAGGAAGGACATCATATGTAGTTGTGCATATTACCATGAAAATTTGATCATCAAATTGTTTTGGGAGTAATGGCCTTTTGAACTTGGAACTTTTTGGGGAAACGGGGGGAGACATCGTTTTTGTAGGCAAAAACAAACTTTAATTAAAGTTCAAAGGACCATAACTCCCACAAACATTTGAGAATCATAATTTCCTGGTAATATGCACTACATGTGATGTTCTTCCTATATACCAAGTTTCATTGAATTCCGTTCAGTAGTTTCAGAGGAGTTGCGTGACAAGATGATAAATGAGGATTTTCAGCAATTTTCTAAGTTCAAAGGGCCGTAACTCCTAAAAAATTTGAGGATCAAAATTTCCTGGTAACATGCACAACTACATATGGTGTCCTTCCTATATACCAAGTTTCGTTGAATTCGGTTCAATAGTTTCAGAGGAGTTGCGCTGACAAGATGATAAATGAGGATTTTCAGCAATTTTCTAAGTTCAAAGGGCCGTAACTCCTACAAAAATTTGAGGATCAAAATTTCCTGGTAATATGCACAACTACATATGGTGTCCTTCCTATATACCAAGTTTCGTTGAATTTGGTTCCGTAGTTAAGGAGGAGTTGCGCTGACAAACTTTGTGACGGACAGACGGATGGACGGACGGACAGACAGACGGACACGACAAAAACAATATGTCTCCCCACAAAAGTGGGGGGAGACATAATTGTACATTTCGTTTTGCCCTCAAAAGTTTTGAGCTACCATATAACTGGTAATTTTTGCAGTGAGAAATTTTTGTGTATTGGAATGAAAATTATGTAATTTTATTTTTGAGGTTTTACATATTCATTTATAAAAAAAGGATACTTACCATGCTTACTACATACTTCTTTTTGCGATTTTAAATTTTGCCGTCGAGTGTCAACTGCAAAATAATGCGAAAATTAAATTACCGCAAAAATTACCAGTTATACGGTATCCAGTCTTAACATTGAAGCTGATTCCTTTGGAATGGTAAGTCACATGATCTACATGAAATTTTGTACACTTTTCAAGAAGTAAAAAGGCTCCTACATTGCAGCAAAAGTAAAGACATTCTTAAAATATGTGTGAGGCAGAACCATCAATGTGTCTTACAAGGCACACTTTAGTTGGTTACTGGCTGTGTTATTTGATATTAAAAAGGAAAGAATATGGAATATGTGCCGGAAAGACACGATCCACATATTGATATTATTTTTATAAATGATTAAAAACAAACATTTAATGCATGTGAAGCGCTTTTCTGGACTAACCTTCATCAGACACGCTAGGGGTAAAAAAATTTGAAGACTGGTAGGACATTAAATTTGAACAAACAAAACACTAAAGCCAAAAACATTACAGCAATGACTTAAAAGAGGTAAACTTATCAACTGTATTAGATATAGAGCCAGTCGGAGTCAAGGTACAGCAATGAAAAATCAAAATGGTTTTCTCATACCTTCATTTCCACATGTTCACTTCTTAAGAATAGTATACTGTAGAAGCAGAAATATTCGTGGGTGATTTAATTTCGTTTATTTCGTGGGTAAGAGAAATCCACGAAATTTAATCTCCACGAATTAAGATTATTTAGTTGATGAGTGTATAACAAAATTAAATATTAACGAAAATTTGTCCCCTCAAATTAGTTTCGTGCTCTGAAGCACGAAATTTTATCCCCGCGAAAATAAATGATTATACAGTATGTATGCTTTTACTGTTGTTTCCACTCCTGCATGTTGTATAAAGCCTGTGTGTTTGATTCTAATTTCTTTTTCTCTGTTATTTTGAATATTTCGCTAATTTTGTAGACACATTCATGACATTACACTATGATTAGTACTGTAGGGCTCTTTGAACATGTTACAAACTTCTTGTATTTGTTGTATGGTTGGCTCTTTAAAAGCTTTAATGTTTAGTTGCATGATGTATTTTTTTCTTTCTCCCATTTACAGGTCCAGATGTAGAATTTCCCCCACCCCCTTCAGATGACTTCAAGATTGGTGACAGGGTATGGGTAGGGGGCAGCAAGCCAGGAGTTATAGCTTTCTTAGGAGAGACACAATTCGCCCAGGGTGAATGGGCCGGTGTAGTGCTCGATAGACCTGAAGGAAAAAATGACGGTTCCGTGAAAGGGGTTAGATATTTTCAATGTGAAGCCGACCGAGGAGTGTTTGCAAGGATAACAAAACTTTCTAGAACCCCTGGGGTTATACCTCCTGCCCCAAAAGACGATTGTGGAGCTTCGGAAACATCACTTATAAAACCTAACGGCATGGCTCTTAGGCCTACCACACCAAGTTCAATGCCTGCTAAAGGACATTATGGTTCCAATACTAGTTTAAGCAGAGCCTCGCCATCTCCTGCTACAATGTCTAAAACGACGGGTAAACCTGCGTTAAAAATCGGGGACAGGGTTCTAGTCAGTGGAAGTAAGATGGGAACGCTACGCTATGTGGGTGAGACCGACTTTGCCAAAGGAGAATGGGCTGGAGTGGAACTGGATGAAAAACAGGGTAAAAATGATGGAGCTGTTGCTGGGAAAAGGTTAGAAGCTTGTCCTCGTGCATACATTTTTTATGGCATAATTGAAGATTTATCATGTAAAAAAAATAAGTTTTGATAAAATAATTGGTAAATGTTTATTTTAAATGCATGAAATGTCAAGATATAGGTGGGGTAAAGCTATGATTAGGAAGGTTAATTTATGAAAAAATCAAATTTAGGGAAAAAATCTTGTTTGTTTAAACAGATAAGAAAATGGAATGTGAAATAAATTGATATCACACTATAACTATCATGACCAGTACAATTATTTGAGAGCAAAGTAAAATGGACAGCAATTTCTACATGTAAGACTGACTAAAGAAAAATTCAGTTAAATAAAACAAGATTGCATCAATCTACAAATCATTGTACCCGGCACACTTAGGAGTTTAATATGTATATCAAATGTTAGTATGAAAAATATGTTGCAGGTATTTTGATTGTAAACCTATGTATGGGTTATTTGCTCCTGTACATAAAGTGGCTCGACTTACATCAGGAGCAGGTCCAGCAAAATCCACAGCCACCACGCCAACTTCGTCACAAAACCGATCTTTGATGAGCACCAGTCTTCGTCTTTCAAAGGAGAGAAGCGGAAGCCAAGAGTCCGTCAGTTCCATCAGCTCGTCTGCGTCTAGCGTGTCACGCAGTCGGGTAAGACTAGGAGTAACGTCACTGAGTAATCAGGTACATGCAGTTTACATAACTCGTAAAAATGTTTGGCTTATTAGATTTTGGCTTTATAAACTATGCAATGAGTGATATTATTTCTCTTTTGCTTCTACAGTACAGCTTGAGATGTAATGTGTCTAATCACTATATTTAGTGGTACTCTGTTTCGAAAGCAAAAAGTTGAAAACTCTTTTTTAGCTCACCTGGACCGAAGGTCCATGTGAGCTATTACCATCACTTGGCGTCCGTCGTCGTCGTCTGTCGTCGTCATCGTCTGTCGTCGTCGTCGTCGTCTGTTAACAATTTTTCAAAAATCTTCTCCTCTGAAACTACCAAATAGAATTTTATGAAACTTGGTATGAATGATCCTTAGGGTGTCCTGCACCAAACTTGTGTTTTGATTTTTGATCCGTTAAAAAACATGGCCGCCGTTACTAAAAATAGACTAGGGGGGTCAGACTACTGTTTTTGGCTTATAAATCAAAAAGTATAAGAGAAAGAGGAAATCTGAGGCCACGCTACTGATTCAGCATCAAAAGCTCTACATAAGTCTCCATTTGGTCAAAGTTGTCAGATGACCCCTTATAGGGGTTACGGCCCCTTAAAGGTGAAAAATAGCATTTTTTCATGTTTTTTGCCTACAGAATGAAAACTATTGCAGATAGAGATTAGCTGTTGCTTGCATAAATGTTCAGCTCATTTAACTCTACAAAAGTCTCCATAGGGTCGAAGTTGTCAGATGACGCCTTATAGGGGTTACGGCCCCTTAAAGGTGAAAAATAGCCATTTTTCATGTTTTTGGCCTACAGAATGAAAACTATTGCAGATAGAGATTAGCTGTTGCTTGCTTAAATGTTTAGCTCATTTAGCTCTACGAAAGTCTCCATAGGATTGAAGTTGTCAGATAACCCCTAATAGGGGTTACGACCCCTGAAAAATGGCATTTTTTCATGTTTTTAGCCTACAGAATGAAAACTATTGCACATAGAGATTAGCTGTTGCTTGCTTAAATGTTCAGCTCATTGAGCTCTACAAAATTCTCCATAGGGTCTAAGTTGTCAGATGACCCCTTATAGGGGTTACGGCCCCTGAAAAATAGCGATTTTTCATGTTTTGTCCTACAGAATGATAACTATTGCAGAAAGAGATTAGCTGTTGCTTGCTTAAATGTTCAGCTCATTTAGCTCTACAAAATTCTCCATAGGGTCGAAGTTTTCAGATGACCCCTTATAGGGGTTACGGCCCCTTAAAGGTGAAAAATAGCATTTTTTCATGTTTTTTGCCTACAGAATGAAAACTATTGCAGATAGAGATTAGCTGTTGCTTGCATAAATGTTCAGCTCATTTAACTCTACAAAAGTCTCCATAGGGTCGAAGTTGTCAGATGACGCCTTATAGGGGTTACGGCCCCTTAAAGGTGAAAAATAGCCATTTTTCATGTTTTTGGCCTACAGAATGAAAACTATTGCAGATAGAGATTAGCTGTTGCTTGCTTAAATGTTTAGCTCATTTAGCTCTACGAAAGTCTCCATAGGATTGAAGTTGTCAGATAACCCCTAATAGGGGTTACGACCCCTGAAAAATGGCATTTTTTCATGTTTTTAGCCTACAGAATGAAAACTATTGCACATAGAGATTAGCTGTTGCTTGCTTAAATGTTCAGCTCATTGAGCTCTACAAAATTCTCCATAGGGTCTAAGTTGTCAGATGACCCCTTATAGGGGTTACGGCCCCTGAAAAATAGCGATTTTTCATGTTTTGTCCTACAGAATGATAACTATTGCAGAAAGAGATTAGCTGTTGCTTGCTTAAATGTTCAGCTCATTTAGCTCTACAAAATTCTCCATAGGGTCGAAGTTTTCAGATGACCCCTTATAGGGGTTACGGCCCCTGAAAAATAGCCATTTTTCATGTTTTTGGCCTACAGAATGAAAACTATTGCAGATAGAGATTAGCTGTTGCTTGCTTAAATGTTCAGCTCATTTAGCTCTACAAAATTCTCCATAGGGTCAAAGTTGTCAGATGACCCCTTATAGGGGTTACGGCCCCTGAAAAAAAGCGATTTTTCATGTTTTTAGCCTACAGAATGAAAACTATTGTAGATAGAGATTAGCTGTTGCTTGCTTAAATGTTCAGCTCATTTAGCTCTACAAAAGTCTCCATAGGGTCGAAGTTGTCAGATGACTCCTTATATGGGTTATGGCCCCTTATAGGTGAAAAATGGTGTTTTTGGCCTATAGAATGAAAACTATTGCAGATAGAGATTAGCTGTTGCTTGCTTAAATGTTCAGCTCATTTAACTCTACAAAAGTCTCCATAGGGTCGAAGTTGTCAGATGACCCCTTATAGGGGTTACGGCCCCTTAAAGGTGAAAAATAGCCATTTTTCATGTTTTTGGCCTACAGAATGAAAACTATTGCAGATAGAGATTAGCTGTTGCTTGCTTAAATGTTTAGCTCATTTAGCTCTACGAAAGTCTCCATAGGATTGAAGTTGTCAGATAACCCCTAATAGGGATTACGACCCCTGAAAAATGGCATTTTTTCATGTTTTTAGCCTACAGAATGAAAACTATTGCACATAGAGATTAGCTGTTGCTTGCTTAAATGTTCAGCTCATTGAGCTCTACAAAATTCTCCATAGGGTCGAAGTTGTCAGATGACCCCTTATAGGGGTTACGGCCCCTAAAAAATAGCAATTTTTCATGTTTTGTCCTACAGAATGATAACTATTGCAGAAAGAGATTAGCTGTTGCTTGCTTAAATGTTCAGCTCATTTAGCTCTACAAAATTCTCCATAGGGTCGAAGTTTTCAGATGACCCCTTATAGGGGTTACGGCCCCTGAAAAATAGCCATTTTTCATGTTTTTGGCCTACAGAATGAAAACTATTGCAGATAGAGATTAGCTGTTGCTTGCTTAAATGTTCAGCTCATTTAGCTCTACAAAATTCTCCATAGGGTCAAAGTTGTCAGATGACCCCTTATAGGGGTTACAGCCCCTGAAAAAAAGCGATTTTTCATGTTTTTGGCCTACAGAATGAAAACTATTGTAGATAGAGATTAGCTGTTGCTTGCTTAAATGTTCAGCTCATTTAGCTCTACAAAAGTCTCCATAGGGTCGAAGTTGTCAGATGACTCCTTATATGGGTTATGGCCCCTTATAGGTGAAAAATGGTGTTTTTGGCCTATAGAATGAAAACTATTGCAGGTAGAGAAAAGCTGTTGCTTGCTTAAATGTTCAGCTCATTTAGCTCTACAAAAGTATAGGGTCAACATCAAGACCAGGTGAGCGATTCAGGCTCCTGGGAGCCTCTTGTTTTACATATCCCATTGTTTTTGTCTAATCACTGTATTTGGTGGTACTCTTTTTTTTCATATACATGTATCAATGATTTTTTGTTAAAAAATAATGAAATACTTCGAGGTTGTATATATCTCTATATTTTTTGAGGTTGTATATATCTTTATATTTTTGTGGATTGGGGTTAGTAAGAATAAAAAGATTATTACAAAGATTCTTTTGATCCTACTTAAAAGAAAAATGTATAAGCATTTAAAAAATGATTTTTTTTCAATTTTTTAGCTCACCTGGACCGAAGGTCCATGTGAGCTATTACCATCACTTGGCGTCCGTCGTCGTCTGTCGTCGTCGTCTGTCGTCGTCGTCGTCTGTCGTCGTCGTCTGTTAACAATTTTTCAAAAATCTTCTCCTCTGAAACTACTGAACAGAATTTAATGAAACTTGGTGTGAATGATCCTTAGGGTGTCCTGCACCAAACTTGTGTTTCAATTTTTGATCCGTCAAAAAAGATGGCCACCGTTACTAAAAATAGACCAGGGGGATCAGACTACTGTTTTTGGCTTATTAATCAAAAAGTATAAGAGATAGAGGAAATCTGAGGCCACGCTACTGATTCAGCATCAAAAGCTCTACAAAAGTCTCCATTTGGTCAAAGTTGTCAGATGACCCCTTATAGGGGTTATGGCCCCTTAAAGGTGAAAAATAGCCTTTTTTCATGTTTTTGGCCTACAGAATGAAAACTATTGCAGATAGAGATTAGCTGTTGCTTGCTTAAATGTTCAGCTCATTTAACTCTACAAAAGTCTCCATAGGGTCGAAGTTGTCAGATGACCCCTTATAGGGGTTACGGCCCCTTAAAGGTGAAAAATAGCCATTTTTTATATTTTTGGCCTACAGAATGAAAACTATTGCAGATAGAGATTAGCTTTTGCTTGCTTAAATGTTCAGCTCATTTAGCTCTACAAAATTCTCCAAAGGGTCAAAGTTGTCAGATGACCCCTTATAGGGGTTACGGCCCCTGAAAAATAGCGATTTTTTCATGTTTTTGGCCTACAGAATGAAAACTATTGCAGATAGAGATTAGCTGTTGCTTGCTTAAATGTTCAGCTCATTTAGCTCTACGAAAGTCTTCATAGGGTCGAAGTTGTCAGATGACCCCTTATAGGGGTTACGGCCCCTGAAAAAAGTGATTTTTCATGTTTTTGACCTACAGAATAAAACTATTGCAGATAGAGATTAGCTGTTGCTTGCTTAAATGTTCAGCTCATTTAGCTCTATAAAAGTCTCCATAGGGTCGAAGTTGTCAGATGACTCCTTATAGGGGTTATGGCCCCTTATAGGTGAAAAATGGTGTTTTTGGCCTATAGAATGAAAACTTTTGCAGGTAGAGAAAAGCTGTTGCTTGCTTCAATGTTCAGCTCATTTAGCTCTACAAAAGTATAGGGTCGACATCAAGACCAGGTGAGCGATTCAGGCTCCTGGGAGCCTCTTGTTTACTTATAACTCATATAAAGATAGTTATCTAAAAATATTTATGTATTTTGTTAGAAAAACTTTTAAAAGACTAAAATTTTGATCTTGTAGGGTTATCAATAATTTTTTTGACTTTCTAAGCAGTGTTCGACTATCCTGGTGATTAGTCCCTGTATGTCTTTCTCTGTACTGTACTAGGTTTGAACATGCTGTAGGTCTTGAATTTGAAAAAAATAGGGGTAGGCAATTTAACAATGACAACTACGCACGAAGCTATAACACTCAGTCTTTCATAATGAGCATCAATTCTTCCAACAAGTTTTTAGTTGGTTAAAAACTGATGTTTTATTTTAAATGATTTTTTTTTCATTAACTTTAAGTGCTTTTCAGATGAAGATTCTAATTTTTATCATTAAAACTAGATTTGTTTAAAGTCTTGTAAGCATAGTAAATTTTGGAAGGATTATTTTTCGCCATTTTTGCTCTAAAAATGAGATGTAACAATAATATCACATGATTTTGCTTCTTGTAGACTAAATTCTAAAAATGGACTTATCTGACTTTGATAGCTCCAGGGATTGTCTTTCAACATGTCAATTTCATCATCATCTTTTATCCTATTTCATTATATTCAGTCATGAGTTTGCTACATATATTTGTTTATTCAACTTTTAACAGTTATGCTGAGCCAGTACTAATGACTAATGTTGATTAATAAAAGGAGAAAAAAGTTGAAATTATTGAAATCAAACAGTTGGATTTATGTACCAAAAGGATGACTTTAAAGCTTCTTTTACATTAATTAAGAAGCTAAATGTTGGCAATTTTGAAACAGGTCCTATATTAAAGATTACTTGGAATAGTTACACATATAAACATCTACATGTATTTACTTTTCAGTAGAAAAGCAGGGACTTTAAAAAAATAAGAAACTTTGGTTATCTTGTTAGAGTTAAAACTGATTTAAAACACTGCACTTGGAGTATTTCTGAGATGGAGCAAAATAGAATTGTTTAAAAATAAGAATTTCAGATGGTTTTGATATTATACCCCCACTTGTAAGAGAGGGGGCTATATTGCAATCACCTTGTCTGTCCGTCTGTCTGTCCGGTTCAATTTCTCTGCTTTTACTGGATGGAATGGTTTCAAATTTGGTACACAGCTTCAGCATGATGAGTAATACTATGCCTCCCCTTTCCAGGTCAGTCCATCATCTACTTCCTGTTTTCCAAGCTGACTTAGACTTTTTTAGGGTAAACAATTTGAAATTTTTCGTAACAGATTTCTCAGCTTCTACTGTATGGATTGGCTTCAAGTTTGGTACACAGCTTCAGCATGATTATTTATACCGTGCCTCCCCTTTCTTTCCAGGTCAGTCTATCATCTACTTCCTGTTTTTCGAGCCGACTTAGACTTTTAAGGGTAAAAAATTTTAAAAGTGAAATTTTTGTAACAGATTTCTCGGCTTCTACTGAATGGATTGGTTTCAAATTTGGTACACAGCTTCAGCATGATTAGTTATACCGTGCCTCAGCTTTCCAGGTCAGTCCATCATCTACTTCCTGTTTTCCGAGCTGACTTAGACTTTTTATTGGTCAAAAATAGACAATTTTTCGTAACAGATTTCTCTGCCTCTAGAGAAGGGATCGATTTCAAATTTGGTATACAGCTTTAGCATGATGAGTTGTACCGTGCCTCCCCTTTCCAGGTCAATCGGTCTTCTACTTCCTGTTTTCTGAATTGCCAAGTGGGGGTATGCTTAGTACGACTTAGTGCAACCCCTTGTTACCATAGCTTTGCTTGCTATACAATGCATTAGTTTGATATGCACAATATTAACACTAACATTCTTTTACTAAATGTTTTGTGCCTATGCATGTAAAAAACTAATATGAACACTGCACTTAAAGTTTGTCTTGTATTGTGACTTCTTCACATGCATGTCATTGTTTGGAGTGTTGCTTGTTTGTTTTTTCACAGTTAAAGGTTTGATGAAAAAGCACTACCCACTGACTGCTAATGTTTTGCAAAGACTACTTGTTTTAGAAGTTTTTAAAGCACACAGTTTCTAGCTGTGCGTGAAATTCATAAAACATACAAATAAAACATTAGATATAATAATGTTTTGTAAAAGTTTTTCACTTTTTTGTCAGTTTTCACCTTGGCTTTGTTAAGACAAATGAGACAAAACTCACTTCCAGATTTTGCTCTGAATAAATGCACTCCAGAAAGCAAATTACTAACAGCATCACTATTTCATTCATCTTTATCATCTCATTATAACAAAATTGTCTTCATGTTCATAATCATAACACCAAAAAACCATTATCAGTATTTCTAATCAAGATCACATGTTTACAGTTACACTCTCATCATCATCAAGACTATCCATGTAATTCACTGTATCAAAATTATTATTATTTAGTGGATCATCCATTGTTTTTTTTAAAAGAAATTTAAGCAAATCTGATAACATATCAAATAGATTTATGACTAATCAAACAGCTTTGCACACTTTACCTACAGTATTTCTAAAACAGTAAATTATTTCCATCATTTGGTTAACTTGTCAGCTTCATTGCATTTAAGTTACTTGTACCATACATGTACATCACCATGTTACCATCATTGTTTGGTAAACTTACCAGATTCTTAACATTATCATGATATCATTATTCCTTTTCCTGGAGCTGTTCACAAACTGCTTATTTCTCCAAACAACTTGTAAACTGCATGTTTCCTTCTTCTCTGTGTTTAAAATAAATTTCTGATGTGAGTTATTTCCCTTTGCTTTGAAAAGGGAGATAACTCACCTTTCAAACATAATGTGTTGTATTGTGAACAATATTAGCATGGTTAGGTATTTAATATGTGATGTTTGTGTTGTTTAATGTAAGTTTTAAGGACAATCTTGAACAATACATACATTTTGTCTTTTGATTTTCTTATTACTTGAAATATTTCCTACATCTTATAGTTCTTAAAATCAATCTGAAATAGAAAATTCTCTGTGATGATTTACATAATCTTTCTCTGTTCTTTAGTATAACTTTCAAGTTTGTCCTTATTTTGTCTTAATTAAATTGTGTAAATATAGTCTTTGATAATGTTATGAATAGTGTACAGGGGTTGGGAAGGTAGGGGGCCATGGGCAATATGCCCCTTAACAATAAAAATGGCCCCTTTCAAATTTAAAATTTTATATAGATTATTAAAGAATGGCCCCTTCAAATTTTGAATTATAATGAAAAAAGTGGTAAATGGCCCCTTTGTAAAAAATGCTTCCCAATCCCTGAGTGTAGTGGATTTACTTTTGTGGAGGGAACTCATATTAATTTGAAATCTAATATTTTATAAGGCATTTGGTGAAAAGTTAAAAAAAAAAGTTGCAAAATATGTGTATAATTATACCCCCCGCAAACAAAGTTTGGGGGGGTATATAGGAAACACCCTGTCTGTCTGTCCGTCCGTCCGTCCGTCCGTCTGTCCGTCTGTCCACATATCTCGTAAGCGCTTCTCCTCCTAAACCGCTTGAAGGATTTTGATGAAACTTTACCTAAAGGAAGTACATTATATGTAGATGTGCATGAAGAATTTTCATTGCTCTTGGATATCATTCAGGGGAGATAATTGGACTTAGACTTTTTAAATACATTATTCAATGGGAGACCTCGTAAGCGCAACTCCTCCTAAACCACTCAAAGGATTTTGATGAAACTTTACATGAAGGAAGAACATCATATGTGGATGTGCATGAAGATTTTTCATCGCAATCAGACATCATTCAGGGGAGATAATTGGACTTAGACTTTTTAAATACATTATTCAATTGGAAACCTTGTAAGCGCTTCTCCTGAAACGCTTGAAGGATTTTGATGAAACTTAATCTTAAGGAAGAACATCATATGTAGATGTGCATGAAGAATTTTTATCCCAATCAGACATCATTCAGGGGAGATAATTGGACTTAGACTTTTTAAATACATTATTCATTTGGAAGCCTCGTAAGCGCAACTCCTCTTAAACTGTTGGATGGATTTTGTTGAAACTTTACATTAAGATAGTACATCATCTGTAGACGTGCATGAAGAATTGGTATTGCTCTCGGCTATCATTGAGGGGAGATAACTGGACTTGAGATTTTTCTTTACAGTACAGAGTCCAATATGAAGCGGGGGGTATCCTTTTGTGAGCTCGCTCACAGTATTACTTGTTTGGTTAAGAAAATTCAGTATGATGTATAATTTGTTATATGTCCTTTTAATGAATCCTAATTGTTAAAAGTAAAATAACAGTGTAGAGTCATAGAATTTTTCTCCACAGCTGCCCCTTCGAAAACAACGACAAATGGAATTTTCCACAAGTACACCTATATCGGTAAAATTTTTGATGCTATTTCCCATTAATTGGCATGACTTGGGTTTTGGAGCTAGATACATGATTTATGAAAAACTCAATCAGACTTCAAACATATTACAGGATATTTAATACAGATTATTTTAGTAATTGACAATGGCATAGTTGTGGAATAGTTAAAACAATGTATTTAATTGGTTTTTAATGGCAAAATTGTATGAAAATTTTATCTCGATTTTACTCACCAAAAAACTTAATTTGTTTTAATACTAAAATACAGGTACCTGTAACCGATACTATTAGTCAAGTTATATCATTAAGTGAATGAGTCGGACTCCATTTATCAACTCTTGCTGAAAAATAGGAAATTTATTTTTATATGCTCCTCCTACATATGTTTGCCATTGTCAATTATATAAGGGTTGTGTTCAGTTTTCTACAAAGGGTTATCCATTTGTAAGTTATGACACATTTTCTTCAACATAAACCTTTACTGGGTCATTTTTCAACCATGGCCAAATTAAGATGAGGTTTAAATTGGCCACTAGGCATAGAAATGATATCTGTAAGTCGTAATCATGTTAATAAGAAGGACGCATTAAGTGTTCTTTGGGCTTTGTAAGTCACATCAAGTTGAATACTGAACACAACCTTAACTTTATTTTTGAATTGAATTTCATGTGCATGTTGCAGTTATGTGACTCAATTTAATGAAAACTATTTCTAAATGTACTGAACCATGATGCATTTCATGCTTGACAGCTGTTGTGATTGCGGCCTTGTGTTTTCTTGCTTTCTTGAGATTGATTTTAGCTATTACAAATTTTTTATGTTTGGTAAACTTGTGATGATTTGTGATTTTTGCCCTTGTGTTGCATGGCTTTCAGTTTTGTCTGTTTAAAAGTTATTTTCTGGATTAGTTTGTCCATAAAAAGGATGAAGTAGAGTTTAGAATGCCTGTGGGTTTCTGTGACAAAATGTTGATAAATATGCATCAATCGTTTTAATATGATATTAAATGGTATTGTTCTGCATGTGAAGTCATGGTATTACACTTCTGATTTTATGATGGATTATATTTTCTATTTATTTGCAAAAGATGCATGATCAATGTAGCTTATTGTTTATATATGAATTTAAAAAATATATATTTATTATCATAAAAAGTGTATTGAAAAAGGTGGGTATACAAGTTACATTCATAGGCAGAATATTTAATAGATGTTAAGTTAATTTGATTTGATAAGTAGGATGAGATGATAAAATATAGTCGTTTTAAGAAAAAAACCATATCATGATTATGCTCATAAATGTTTCCCGCAAAAACTTTTTAAATACAGGCCAGTGTTTATTTTTGAAGTGTGTGTGTTTGTGTTTTTATCTACACTTTGAGCACATATTAATATGGAAAACTACACTTTTTGCAAACAGGGACTTTAAAAAAATCATTGTAGCCTTGTGATACCACAAGATCTGTTACTGACGATAGTGTTGATTTTGGTGATTTACCAAAAGTTTGCCTAAATTACTGATCTACAAATGTAAATGCTGACCTCTTTGTTCAGAAATCTAAAAATATTTTTGATGTTAATTTACTATAAGCAGGTTATTTTTGCTGTGGTTTAATTTTCGCCTATGTTTGCGGGTTGACAAAACCGCAAAAATAAATCCCGCGAAATTATCTATCTATAAACGCAAATCATTTACATACATTATCACAAACTGTGAAAAATAAAACCCACAATTTTTTTTTACATGCCTCATGACATAATAACTACTCAAATTTAGCCCCACGAAAATAACCTGCTATTTGGTATATCATTGTATATACTGTAATTGTTCCCTGTTTGCAGATTATGTGAAGTATTTACTCAATGAACATGACTTTTACAGACTTGAAGGATAAAGTTTTTAAATATGCATTAGCAAGCTAGATCTAGAAATGTTTCAATTTAAAATTTGCTAACAGAAAACCTAATGATTATCTTTCAAATAAACTATAAGCTTTCAACATGAGGCCATGTGGACCATCACTTAAAAAATGGTCATGACTTACCAGCACTTAAAAAATGGTCATGACTGACTGCAGATAGAGAAGAGAATTTACAACTTTTGCATCTTTCGTTCTTGCCCATGATGACATGAACTTTAGGCATTCTGGGACAAATGAAAATCAATACCAATTATTTGTCTTACATTAAATGTAAGAATTCTCACATCTAAAATTCATGAAATACATGTACCGGTACATACAATACTTAAAATGATGAAAGTGAACCAACTTTTAGAAACCTGTATTTCACATCATTGAATTAGTGTTGCAAAGAGACATAAAGGAGTCATTTTGACACTATCTGTCGTCTTGTGTTCTGCGGCATCAAAAAAATTTCCTTCGCAGTTTTCCAGGCAACTACAAGTCTAATCTCTTTATATTTGAGATGCAGCTTCCTCCTATAGTACTATATGGTGTTAAGCAATTTTATGCCCTTTATTCATCTACTTCCTGTTTACCCAATATGTTACAGCGCAGGCAACATACATCTTCCATGGAAAACTGCCATTCTTATTTCACTTCAGATCCATAGATTTTCATTGAGTTAGATATGCTAGTATAGAAACTAGTTAGTTCATTTTTCAATTAGTAAACCATACCTTAGGAATTTTTCCACATTTCTAGATAGTTTGCTATAGGTATTTTAAGACAATTTTTGCTAGGGATTAATGTGTGAATCAGCAATGTATTTATGCTAATTTTGTACATGATGTAATCTGAATATATTAAGGTGGAGGATATAAGTGCCTTAATCAAAGAATTACTGAGTTGCTGATTGACAATATTTTTATGATCGGAAACTGACTGTTTCTTTTAATTATACATTTTCATTAATTTTAATTCTCCCTACTTAAACCATGTGAAAGGTTAATGCATATTCAACTCCTTAAATTTGTTAAGTATTAAGAACATGTCTTTTGGCTACTACCAGAATGATTCGTGAAGTTTCTATCAATTCATATTTGCTCAAAAGAACAAATTGGGATAGAACACAAGTTAAACTTGATCTTGTACATTAAAATTGATAATCTCAATCCATATTATTCCTACAGGATCTTTTTTGTCCTCTCCAAACCTCTGAACCATAAGTTCATATTTTACCTGAGTGGGTTGAGCATATAGGATTTGATTTTAAGAAAATGTATAATAAGGAAATGGTCAGTTACTATTCCTTTTTAGCTAACACTGGAAAGAGCCCATTTTATATGATTCTCCCATTTTTCATATATGATTTGTATACCCAAGAAAAACAATTATGACATCGTTAATGGCATGTTTTGATGCAATTTTTTCAAAGTGTTAGCTAAAAAGTTTTTGTTTTTATATGCATGGCTTTATTACTAATAGGGTGTAATGACTCTGTCCTTTAATTAACACAGGCCAAACCAGGTCATCGATCAGGCACTCTCAATCTAACAGCCACAACCTCCGCACTGCAGGTGAGTCACAATCTTCTCTTATCTTATCATACTGAGTGATTCAAATTCATTTGCTCCTTTACTGTGTGAATCAAACACATTTGATCCCTAATTAGTGAGTCAAACACATTTGCTCCTTAATGAGTGAGTCAAACACATTTTTCCTAAGTGAATCAAACACATTTGCTCCTTATTGAGCGAGTCAAACACATTTACTTGAATTAGTCTTATGCTCCTGTTACTGACTTAATCAAACATATTTTCTCCTTTCTGAGTGAGTTTAACACATTTACTCCTTTTCTATGAATTTTATAGTCATATTTTACTCATAAAGATACACATTTACTGTTATGAGTATTATAATCTTTTTTTAGTCATGATTTTTTCGTATTTTCCAAAGTTAAATAAAAATCCACTCCATCTTTTACTTGGTAGAGTGAGATTTTTTCAGAAAGCTGAAAAATATTTTCATCAAAATCATTGAACACCTAGGTTTAGTTTTATCATTATAATTTCCTGTTGTGCAACCTTATCTATTCCTCATGTAATGAGACTTTCCTACTCCACAAAAAGAGATATTTCTTGAAAACCTTCTTTCAACTTTAAAATTAGAAAAGCTTACCTATAATATATTTATATTATGCAATATCATATATCTTATATTAGTCTATAGTCTATTATTTTTTTCTCTAAAATATCTACACATCAACAAAACAGACTTTCTCTAGTATTTTTTGCTGAACTTCCAATACAAAATATGACAAAAATCATTCAAATTATGTTATAAGACTCTGACTGAAGAACAGAGGGGGCAGCTTTAATACTAAAGTATGCTTTATTTTAATGGATTAAATCAGAAATTTCCCTGAAAAACGGACCTCAGAGGCTTAAAGTCAGGAGCGCTTTATCCTCTTAACAACAAATTGCCAATGGAAAGAGTTTAGTTTATAAATGATTGTACAAAAAGTTAAATTAACACAAATTCAATTTTCAAATGATTACTCAAACTGATTAAACAATTGAACTACTTTTATAAGTTTGTTCCTCTACATATACCACAAATTGTTACGAAAAAGTTTCCCAGCCAGTGCATGAGTCGGGTCGGTTACAACCACAAGAGATCAGTAAGGGATTTTTTTGTGATGAATGATTTTACAGTTACTTCACATATTGATTTTAGGGGTAGGGGATTGTAACATTTGTACATGGGATACACTGTTAGCTATTTTGCAGGTCTCCACTTTGTTTGGAAAAAAAACTGTGGTTGGATTTATGGGAAATTAGGGAATCATGACAGGATTGGGCATCCCTTTTTGAAATTGTTGGATCCGAGAATGATAAGCAGATAAATTGTCTTATTTCCAAACATTTGGGTTTTCATAATATAACTGCTTTTGATGTGTGTAGCTTTATTGTTGGGTTTCCAAATAACTCCAATGCCTAAATCTTTAAAGGAGATTTTGAGTTTGTGCTTTATTAACTGAATATGCAACTAAATAATTGTCAACAGTGTGTAAGAAGCAGGGATGAGTGGTTTAAGGTGCTGGTTTCATAACAATAACATCAATTACCGATCAGGGTGATGCGGTTGGAGTCCCATTTTGTAATTTACAAAAACAGGGCTTGCTCACCTGGATGTAATTTGGTTTGTCAGTTTCCATTTGGTACCACAGTTTCCTCTGCCATTAAAACGGGCCACCCTCGACAGCTTGTATGTTCTAAAAACTTGCTTACTCAACATGTAAATTTTCAGAAAAAAATAACAGTTCTGTTTCAAAATAGGAAATTATAACTTGTGTACTGCATAATCCAGAAAGTGTGTGAAAATAAATGAAGTGTGTGGTATTTACTTTAGAATGTTAAGAATACTTTTGTAAGTTGATCTTTTTTACTTGTCCGTGGGTATTTTCCAAGCTATATTGTCAGTTGTGTGTTGTCAGTGGTGTTGGCCCTCTAGTCATTGCATTCTTGTGTATGCTAGTTTTGTTTAAGCATTGACTGTCCGTCAAAATTTGATATATATCGATATGACAACAACAAAAAAGAAAAGAAAAAAAAAAAATAGATTCGATTTTATATTGATGGTTACACAAATAGGAAGTTAATATATGTTATACAGGTCTTTCCATAGGACCATTAATTGCTATTGTATAGAACACTGGTATAACATAAGTTTACTTAAAGTAAATACTATTTATGCTTTGCTACCTTTTAAAAGTGTCTTTCTTTTTAACTTTGTAGAAAGCTTTAAAGGAGAAAGAAGAACATATAGAACAGTTATTAAAAGAACGAGATTTAGAGAGGTCAGAGGTTGCAAGGGCTGCTGCTCAGGTGGATGAGGTAAGGGAGAAAGGTCATAGGTCACTTGTACTTCTCCATAGGTGGATTAGGATAGAGGTTTGGTCAGGAGAAAATACTGTGGTTTCATTATTATTCGTGGGGTATCAATTTTCGTGGTTTTCGTGGGTAGCCTTCATCCACGAAATTTGATACACAACGAAAAGGAAATTTTACATTGATCTGTATGCTGGAGACATCAGAACCACGAAATTAAGAATCCACGAACTGATCCTTTTTCAACAAACCACGAAAATTGGTACCCACGAAAATAAATGAATCCACAGTAGACCATTTCAATTTTACCCCCACTATGTAAATACCACCAAGAGAGAGCTCTTTTGAAATCACCTTGTCTGTCGGTTTATCTGTCCAATGCAAACTTTCGTAACAGATTTTTTGGTTTCTACTGAAGGGATTGATTTCAAATTTTGGTACACAGCTAAAGACCTGGAAAGGGGAGTTACGAAAGTTTGCATTGGACAGATCAACGGAGATTTATGAGATTCTTAGCTTAGGTAAGATGAGATATAACTTTTATTTAAGTTCACATTGAGCATTTTGAAAATGCATTTTTTGCTATTTCTTTAAAAAAAAATAAACAGGTTTATTATATCTTTTTGTATATTATAGGCCGAGGGTCAGATGTCCATGATGAGGATGGAACAAGAGCGATACAAACAGGACGTTGACGATACGGTCCACAAATTGCGAACACTAGTGTCAGAGTTACAACAAGAGAAACAGGAACTAGTCAGTCAGTTAGATAACGAAAAGAGGTAATTAATAATTTTTAGCACTCCACATAAAAGAGTTTCCTCAAACACTTAAGGCTTTTCCAGGAAAAAATGTCGGAACTCTACAATTCATTTTTCCTTGGTGGTGGGTTAAACATGTTTCTAAATGCTTAAGAGTTGATAAAATAATAATTGAAATTCTGGTGGTGGTACCCTAGATTTGGAGGAGCGTTCCGACCCCCCTATACATTTATTCCTGGAAAAGCCCTTATGACTAATAGTTAACATCAGTTCTCCAAAAAGGTTAGTAGCCCCTGCATGTGTTATGCTCTTTTGATGATATTGGCATTTCAGGAAGATATGAGATATGATAGGAAAAGAGTCATATAATATGTATATACTGCATTTTATGATCACTATTTCAAAAAGGTACAAGAGTGGTGTATAAGTGAAAGAATTGAGTTATAGATATAATAAGAATTTCATCCTTCTTAATGAGTAATATAATCTATTGATGTTTTTTTCACAGAAAAGTAGAAGATCTACAATTCCAAATTGAGGAAGAAGCCATGACAAAAGATGATATGGAGGTTAGTTTGGTTCATTTAGGTTTGTCTTGTCAAAAAACTAAGCATACTTGTTCAGTGTCTTACTGTGGAGGAAGGGACAGAAGAATCGCAAATGCAGGAACAAACAATTTTCCATTTTCTCAACCCTGGCAGCATGTAAATTACTGATTTTAAATAATTTTCATATGACAATGCCCTTTTTGTCATTCTGAATTTTTTTTTCATGTAATGAAATTTTCTGGTTTCACATTCATATTGTATCTCTTGTAATGATTGACTAATATTTCGTGTGTTCTTATTTTTGCGACCCAAATTTT
The DNA here is from genome assembly GCA_963971305.1 of Arcuatula senhousia. Taxonomy (NCBI): domain Eukaryota; kingdom Metazoa; phylum Mollusca; class Bivalvia; order Mytilida; family Mytilidae; genus Arcuatula; species Arcuatula senhousia. The sequence goes on from OZ020308.1 coordinate 38,941,295, forward strand.
ATCATGAATATAAGGTAAATTATATCCCCCAGATAAAAGCACTTTCCATTAGTAATCAAAATAATATTTTTTAAAAATTATTACAGCATAGAAAGAACCTTAAATTGTATGACTAAAGTTTACATGAGAAGGGGGTACACGCTTTGTTCAAAAGCCCCCTTCCAATATAAAAAGAATCATTGCACACCATGGCCAATAAAAAATGGATTTTAACCTCCCACCAACAGAAAAAAATTGCATCCCCCGTCCTATGTCAATTTAAGAGCCAATCTGTGAGAAAACCATGCAATTTTGCTCCAAACCAATATTTTCACATCAACTTAAGGGGTGGTTTAACAAAAAGACCTTCATGAAAGACTTATTTTGGCAAAATATTTTTTCCGGGAAATTCAAGATGGCCGACCTACAGGGTTCATCAGTATTCCAGGGTTTCTTAACAAAATCAGCTTGAATAATTACAAAACCTCATGTATTTCAAAGTTTCTTTTGGTCCATTTATCTTCAAATTATCAAAAATTGAACAGTAAATATTTAAAGGGTAATACCTTTGCCTTCAAAATAGATGAAAATTTTAAAAATCTTAATAACCATTACCCAGCGTCCCTAGGGGGTGACATGGGCAATTTTCCTAATTGTAAAAAAACATCAAAATACTTGAATTTTAGCATTGTTTTATGTCTAAGGCAGACTCTTTAAATCAAATTCACTCCTATATACTTTAACAAAAGGCTTTAATGTCAATTGTATTAAAAAATAGAGCTCGGCTCATGCTTTATGACATCGCTACAAGTCAGAGAAGTGGGTCAGTCTCACAATTTGGTAGAAAATTTCCTATTTTTTGACAACATTTGTAAAAACATGCTTGTGTTCAATTTTAAACAAAGTGCATTTTTAATAAGTGTCAAGATATGTTGTTACAATAAAAATTAATGTAATTGTCTTCGAGTTGCGGAAAAAGTGCAATTCAAGAGTCAAATTGGTGTATTTTTCAAGAATAATTGATAAATTGAAGAAATAGTCAATTTTAGATGATGAAGGCAGACCCATAATAAATCCAGTCAAAAGTTCTGATTATTGATCCAAAAGAATGCTCTTTTGGCTCTTAGAAATAATGTTTTCAAGTATGTTAGCGGTCATAATTTTCAAGATAGAGGCATCCAAAAATGGCATTTGGTCATTTTCGTCATAGTCACAAAACGTGCTTCTGTACCATTTTGGCGACATTTATTTACAGAAGTTGTTGAATGAATAGTTAATGGTTTGATTATTTCTTCAGTTTGCTCTTGTTTGCACTCAACCAAAGAATTTCAAATGAATCTGTCAAAAGGTGCCTGTTAAATGTTTGTTCAAAATTGGCAAAAAGCATTATATGGCCAAAAACATCACGAACCCCCCAAAAAAACTACATGTAAGTAAAAAAAAATTGTTTTCTGAAAGGTATCTGAGACGATGTCTCATAGTTTTAACCACATGAAAAAAAGTAGAGACAAAGCAGCATTCTTTTGGATCAATAATCAGAACTTTTGACTGGATTTAGCATAGGTCTGCCTTCATCATCTAAAATTGACAATTTCTTCAATTTATCAATTATTCTTGAAAAATACACCAATTTTACTCTTGAATTGCACTTTTTCCGCAACTCGAAGACAGTTACATTAATTTTTATTGTAACAACATATCTTGACACTTATTAAAAATTCACTTTGTTAAAAATTAAACACAAGCATGTTTTTACAAATGTTGTCAAAAAATAGGAAATTTTCTACCAAATTGTGAGACTGACCCACTTCTCTGACTTGTAGCGATGTCATAAAGCATGAGCCGAGCTCTATTTTTTAATACAATTGACATTAAAGCCTGTTATTAAAGTATATAGGAGTGAATTTGATTTAAAGAGCCTGCCTTAGACATAAAACAATGCTAAAATTCAAGTATTTTGATGTTTTTTTACAATTTGGAAAATTGCCCATGTCACCCCCTAGGGACGCTGGGTAATGGTTATTAAGATTTTTAAAATTTTCATCTATTTTGAAGGCATAGGTATTACCCTTTAAATATTTACTGTTCAATTTTTAATAATTTGAAGATAAATGGACCAAAAGAAACTTTGAAATACATGAGGTTTTGTAATTATTCAAGCTGATTTTGTTAAGAAACCCTGGAATACTGATGAACCCTGTAGGTCGGCCATCTTGAATTTCCCGGAAAAAATATTTTGCCAAAATAAGTCTTTCATGAAGGTCTTTTTGTTAAACCATCCCTTAAGTTGATATGAAAATATTGGTTTGGAACAAAGTTTAGGATTTTGCATGGTTTTCTGGCAGATTGGCTGTTAAATGGAACAGCCCTAAACATAAAGTGAGTTAATTGTCTATTACTCTTGAATTTTTTAGACAAGAACAGAGGAAGAGGAAACCAGATTGAGAGAGATGGAGAGACAGCATCAACGAGAAACAGAACGAGCTGAAAAACTAGAGCAAGAGTTATATGCCATGAAGGTTCGAAACTTTGTTTACAATTACACCATTGAAATTGCTTGCGAAATTCTCTGTATTTGTCTTATGTATCTAAACTAAATGAATATAGAAGCATTGTGTTGTCTTCATACATGTACTTTATGTAAATCCCAACTTAATGGTTGCTTCGAGAATGTAAAGATAGGATTGTTAATAGTTGAAGACTTTTTTCATTGCTTTTTTTATTATTTCAAATGGTATATCAAAAATAAAATCATCAGGTATATGAACATGAATGTTTCAACATTTTTTCAGGCTATGTCCAAAATAAAATCATCAGGTATATGAACATGTATGTTTCAACATTTTTTCAGGCTATTTCCTAAATAAAATCATCAAGTATATGTATGTTTCAACATTTTTCAGGCTATGTCCAAAATAAATCATCAAGTATATGTATGTTTCAACATTTTTCAGCTATGTCAAAAATAAATCATTAAGTATATGAATGTTTCAACATTTTTTAGGCTATGTCCAAAATAAATCATCAAGTATATGAATGTTTCAACATTTTTCAGGCTATGTCCAAAATAAATCATCAAGTATATGAATGTTTCAACATTTTTCAGGCTATGTCCAAAATAAAATCATCAAGTATATGTATGTTTCAACATTTTTCAGGCTATGTCCAAAATAAATCATCAAGTATATGAAGGTTTCAACATTTTTCAGGCTATGTCCAACATAAATCATCAAGTATATGTATGTTTCAACATTTTTCAGGCTATGTCCAAAATAAATCATCAAGTATATGAAGGTTTCAACATTCTTTCAGGCTATGTCCAAAGACAATGCAGAGAGATTGTCGGCTGTAGAAGAAGAAAACTTAGCATATCTAGATCAGATTGAGGAAATCACACATAAACTTTCTCAGGCTGAAAATAAAATCAAAAGTTACGAGTCAAATCGATTGGAAGAAGGTGCTAAGGTAATTTGATGGAATACCTTGACAAAAGTTTCTAGGGCTAAAAAGGAAATTTTTGGCTGTATTCCACAGAGTGAAAAATCTGGGTTAAAAAATCTTAATTTTAGTTATACATGTATGTTTCTTTTTCATGATGACGATATGATATCATCATTAAAGTTTTAGCATTAATGCACTAGGGTATAAATAGGCAAAAAGTCATAGAATTCTAGTGCATGTATTGCGGTAAAGGACATTTTTTAGAGGCAGGACATCATGTGTTTTGGACATGTCCTTATTGAGACACCCTTGATGAACAAGGCTTATTTTGGTATATATCCTACATATACTGTATGAGTTGTTTTTTCGCGGGAGCAAAATTTAAAAAAAAATGGAAGATCTTTTTTCCCTGAATCCAATTTTTAGTGATTTCTTATATGCGAGTATATACTTAACATATACTATATACGAAGTTTTATTTTCGCAGGTTTAAATTTACACGAGTTGCCAACTACCGCAAAAAAAGCTAAAATTAGATACCCGCGAAAAAACCCACTTTTTACGGTATATTTATACATTTGAGATATTTGATATGAAAAAAAACCTTGTTTTATGTTTTTCAGACCAGTCAAGTCAGCATAGAGCTTGAAGAAAAGGAAAACAAACTCTCAGAACTTGAAGATTTATTGACTACTAAAAACAAAGAGATTAAACAACTATCTAATAACTTACAGGAAGTGGTTAGTCTATAGCTCACGTATACCCCTGCTTATAGTGTTGGCTTTTTAAAACAAGATTTTGATTTAGAAGGCACTAGCCTTAGGGTTTTTTAAAGAGAAAAAATATATGTTTAAGCAGGTATTAATCTCTTGAGGATTAAGTGTGTGCATAGATTTTCTCTTGGACAAACATGTACAAACTTTTTGTTTCATTTGCTACTAAGAATTCTTAGTCCAAAGATTCAAATGATAAAGAACAAAGATAAACTTTTTGTGCATATATAATAATGAAATGTAGTCAATTTATTCGTAAAACTATTGAGTTATATTTAGACAATATTTTAATATAAGTCTGTAGAAAATAGATTTTTTCTTTTCTTAACACTTTATTGTACAGTAGTTAATATTACCTCACAACTGAAAACTTTTTAGGTCTAGGTCATTTAGATGTTTGTTTTTCTTTGAGTGATTCACATTTCCTTCAAACACTTTAATGCACCCACTCTCACTAACCAATTGTATGTTTCTATGTAGAGATTTGGTCTGATTCAGCTGGAAGCTATACTTGGCTATGACCTGTTGCATTAATACAAACGTTTTGAAGGTAAGGGGCAGACCTGCACATGCTCCGCCCCAATTCCACATATGAATTGCCTGTAATGTCCTCATATTTCTGTAATATGCTTTTTAACCAGCTTATTTTAAAATAAATATAAACAAATTGTTAATAGCGAATAAAAATTGGTAAGAGTTGTCAAATATGTATTTACCAGGTTATACACATGTATTCTTTAAGAAAAAAAGAAGAAAAAAAAGGGGTTTTATAAGGCTGCTGCAGCCATGGGATAAAATAAAAGACATTTTATTGCAATTCTTTTAGAATATGTGTTTTAATGAATTTCATGAAAAGTGAGGACATTGCATGTTTGGCTAAAGAGAATGAGATGTTTTTGATTTAATAAAAAAATCATCTGTGATTTAGGACACTATGGATGTTAGGTTGTTTTTTTTTACTGCAATATGTTTGACACACTAAGGTATATTTTTGTATGTTGATTACTGTGGTTTCATTATTATTTTTTTTGGAATCAATTTTCGTGGTTTTCGTTGATGGCCTTGAACAACCAAATTTGATACCCCACGAAAAGGAAAATGAACCTTAATCTGTATTCTGCAGACTTCAACGCCACAGATTTAAGTATCCACGAACTGATCCTTTTTCATCAAACTAGGAAAATTGGTACCCATGAAAATAGATGAATCTACAGTATTACATACATATACATGTATCTTCAAGTCTGATATTCACAAAACTTTGTATACCACACCATGGCTAAATATATCAGTGAAATTGAGGATTCTTTGATATATGCTGAGCCTAATACATTTGTTTGTTCTGAAGAAAGTTGAAGACAAATGATCAGAAATTCAATCTCATGAAAATGTCACATTCTCTTTTCATGTACTCAAGGAGATAGATATTAATTTTCTAAAGTGTGCATGTGGTACAATACATTTTAGTTTTGTAGGCTTTGGGTTTAGGAGATTTTAGAAAAAAAAGCCCTGCCCAATAATAATGTTTTAATTTGAAACATTTTTTAACCTGTTTGTTGGGGTGCTTATTTAAATGAGTAATGCCTTGTTTTGGATTAAGAGAAAACATCAATAGAAATTTATTACACATGCAATTTTTAACAATTAGTTGTGATTTATCCTTGAAATATAATGATTAAGAAAAATAATGTTTGAAATAAGAAGAGTTTTTTTTTTATGAATAGAAAAAATTAGCTTTTAAAAGTATGTTGCACAGTCACTTCTCTCCCCTAAATCACAGAATGCTTTGATCACCATAAAAAGGTTAAAACTTTTTAAAAAAATTGAAACTTTGTGTAAAAAAATTGAAACTTTATTTCATAATTTTATGTGTGTGTGTTGGGGGGGGGGGGGGTGGGGGTCAGGAGGAACTTCTATTACATATATGGTGGGTGGTGGGTGTTTGAGAAAGATTTTGTTAAGAAACAATGATAAAAAAATAATTTTTATTTAGATAGATGGGTGGTGGAGTAAAGAAATAAGTGCCTCTCGACCCTCCCACACATTTAATTCTTGAACAGCCCTTATATGGTTGACTCAAAATAAATGTAGTAAGCTTTTGAAATAGAGAAGCAAACTTGTCAAGGCTTCACCTTCTAAAAAAGGGTAATTTATTTGTAAGGATTTTTAAAGTGTTTATACAGTTCCCATTACAAATATTATACATTTATAATGGAAAAGTTTTCAAAGTAGGGCCTGGGATTCAGCAAAAAATCAGAAAAAGTAAATTCTTGATCATGAAATTCATAATTTTGGTTTGTATTTTACAATAAACGTTGTAGAAATAAGAATGAAATTGTTGCTTTTTATCTTGTCATAAATAATTGTGCATGTCTATTCATTTATATTATGATATTCTAATTACTAATTATTTATTTTATATACTGTGAAAATATTTTTTTTCATCATGTCATGCCATGTCAATTTTGTTTTGGTTCTTCTGAAAATAATCAATGAGAAAAGATGAATCAATGATCAAAGATTAATAATTAATCTGAAGAAAAAAAATGAATCCATAATCGGAATGTTCCATTTTGATAAAATTGACACTTTGAAATAACAATACTTTCACAGTATTTAGACACTAAGTATAGTGTATCCTATTACATCCTCGGAAACCCAGGGGATCATCCCTCACTTACTCATTCATCACCCCTGGGACATTACACATGAAATACTCGTTTTTGATACTCTTGTATGGAGCCTTCTGATTGGTCACATAACATTTTTCTAATGCGATTTAAACGTGTTTCTTTATAAAAAATTTATGAAGTTTAAGATCAGATCCTGAACGCGAAACGAACAAAATCAAACCATATGTCCAAGGGATGATGAATGAGTAAGCGAGGGAAGATCCCCTGGGTTTCTGAGGATGATCCTATTAATATGGTCAGGTAATAAGCTTCCAGCTGAATTTCCTATTCTAAACTGTAGTAGTATTATGTTTTAGTTAAAGGCATGTTAAACATTATTTTGTTAAGTTTCAAATTTCTTTCTTTGATTTTGTTTGTTAATGTTTGTTTATTAGTTTGCTGTTGTATTCTAACTGCTTTTCCATCTAGTAGAATTTTTATTAGAATTTGAAAGTTCAAAGTGTGTATGTAGTTAATTTATTCCTTGAATAGGTATTTTTAATTGCTATGTTGTGGGGATTTCTATTGAAATGTCTTATAGCAAAGAATTGGTATGTTACAGGAAGAAGATTTGCAATTGTCCAGAGAAAAAAATAACCATTTTCAGAACCAGGTGGAAAGTAAGTAGAAAGGGCTCTTGAAAGATTGAAAAGGGGCTTGGGTGGCTGAGTGGTCTAAGGCGCAGGTTTTAATACCACACTGTTGATCTCTAGCCAGTCACCTCTCAGGTGGTGTTTGAGTCCCACTTGTAAATAACAAAAAAGGGACTACCCCACTTGTATGTGTTAAGGTTTGTCAGTTAACTGCCCAAGGTCTGTGGTTATGGTCTGGGTACTCCGGTTTCCTCCACCAATAAAACTGACCGCCCTACATGGCCCAGGTGTGTCGATAAAGGGTGTAAACACCAACACACACTGAAAGATTGAAAAATGAAATTTTACAATAAAACACTGGAAATGCTAGACACCATGATGGGCCTTTTAAGTAATTGTGTTGCATTGTGGGATTGTTATTGTCATCAACATTGTTGATTGGTCATAGCCTTATTCACGAATACGTTAAAGACATAGGATCTAACATTTTCACATATTTTTAAGTCTACAGAAATAAAGACATATATCGTTAAAATAATAAAAAATATATAATGTAAACCAGTTTTTATGGCCCGACCACGTATGTGGATCGGACATATAGTTTTACCCTTGTCCGTCCGTCCGTACGTCCGTACGTCCCGTACGTCCGTCCGTAACACTTTGGTTAAGTTCTTGGTTAAGGTCCATTACTCGGATACTAGATGTTGGGGGTCAATGATATTTCACCACCAGATGGGTCTTGGGTAGGGCTACACCACCCACTAGAAATTAGGTCACTGTGACCTATATTTTATGCATGAACGACCTCGGTTAAGTTCTTGGTTAAGGTCCATAACTTGGATATTAGATGTTGGGGGTCAATGATATTTCACTACTAGATGTGTCTTAGGTAAGATGACACCACCCAATAGAAATTAGGTGACTGTGACCTATATTTTACGCATGAATGACTTTGGTTAAGTTCTTGGTTAAGGTCCATTACTAGGATACTAGATGTTGGGGGTCAATGATATTTCACCACCAGATTGGTCTCGGGTAGGGCTACACCACCCACTAGAAATTAGGTCACTGTGACCTATATTTTATGCATGAACGACCTCGGTTAAGTTCTTGGTTAAGGTCCACAACTTGGATACTAGATGTTGGGGGTCAATGATATTTCACCACTAGATGTGTCTTAGGCAAGTTGACACCACCCAATAGAAATTAGGTCACTGTGACCTATATTTTATGCATGAATGACTTTGGTTAAGTTTTTGGTTAAGGTCCATATCTCAGATACTACATGTTGATGGTCAATGGTATTTCACCACTAGCTGTGTCTTGGATAACATAACACCACCCAATAAAAATTAGGTCACTGTGATCTATATTTTATGCATGAACGACTTCGGTTTAGTTCTTGGTTAAGGTCCATAACTTGGATACTAGATGTTAGGGGTCAATGATATTTCACTACTAGATGTGTCTTAGGTAAGGTGACACCACCCACTAGAAATGAGGTGACTGTGACCTATATTTTACGCATGAATGACTTTGGTTAAGTTCTTGGTTAAGGTCCATATCTTGAATACTACATGTTAGGGGTCAATAATATTTCACGTATCCCAGGTAATACACATTGAGGATCAATGATATTTCAAGAACGGGAGGGCCATCCTGTGGCTCATAGACACATTTTCTAGTTTTCCTCATATATGCATTTCATACGATGTATTGATTGCATTTTAATTTCGGTTGATTATTTGTCGGTCCGATAAAAATTCTACACAACACACGCCTTTATTCATGATAACCCCGTACTTGACCTTTAAGTGAGCATGCGCGCAGTATGTGCGTCTCTCAACAATATGGCTTCCACGACAAAACAACCTCGCGGTAGACCATCAGTTTTATCTGATTCAGCCAAGAAGAGAAAAAGGAAAGATGTTTTAGCACGACTTGACAAATGCCGTATAAACATAGGAAAGGAGCATGAACGGTGGATGGAGTTGAAAAGCGAAATAAACGTTAAATCGCACTCGGAAGTAGCAAAGTTTTTGCTCGATCGGTAAGTTGATGCGTTTCGATTTAAAAATTGATAAGTTTCAAGTTATATGTAAACAACAATCGTTGTTAGACATTTTCGATAAATATTTCTATTATAGTTCTTTATTTTCGTTTACAAATTTGTGTTTGTTAACCTTTAAATCGCTTGAATCTAACTTCCAATTTTGTGTAAACAAACCTAGCGATTTCGAGGGGCCATCCAAAGGGAAATTATTTAACAAAATTATTTTTAATCGAATCGTTTCTTTTTCTTCTTTTTTATCGATTACAATCTGATGAAAAGTATTGGTATAATTAGATAAATAAATTTAGAACGAGATTTTACTTTTGTTTACATAGATATGAGTCACAACAAAGTCCATGTAAGCAAAGTAGAGAAACTGTACCTGATCATGGACCAGTTAAGTTTACATCAACACCAGGTCCATCCAAGCTCCCATTTCAATGTTCCCCAGAAGTGTCGGGTATTTCATCAACTGATCAGGAGTACAAAAATACGTAAGTAAATTTTCCAAAAACCTTTGTTTGGTCTTGCAACGTCTCAATACATTTTTATTTATTGTACAATCATTCAATATTTATTTTTACTTTCTTAAACATGTTAAATGTGTCTTTCAACTGACAAGTGTTCTAGGTTACATTACACTGCAGATAGATTTCTTATTTTGGTAGGATTTATCCGATTAAAATGAAATCCAAAATTATGATCTCGTGTCTAATTAATTCAATTAAATAGAGAATTAAGCATCACGAAAAAAACCTTGTAATACATCTGACTACTAGACCTTTATTTTGTTCCTTTTTGACATCATATATATATATACATATGCATTGTATACAATGTATATAATTGTGTTATTTATATTTATATTTCCAAACAGTGAGCCTGAAATGTCGGGTATAGAGGACATTGACAAGAAAGAAAAATCTAAGAGCTTTGTGAATCCATTTGAGTAAGTACATGTTGATCTTTAAAATAAGTTTATTTCTAGGTCTGACTCTTCTGTCCTAATAATATGCTGTATTTGCTGTACATATATTTTACATTGACTAAGTTTTTTGTAAAGTTCAAACTTTCCTGATGACTGACTCTTACCCTGTCTTAGTCCTGAAATTTATTTGTATGAAAAATATCCTGTAAGTGTGAAAAGCCCAGGGCAGGTCCTCTTCTCAGTCAATATCAACCTTAGCACATTGGCCTCTGCTTGTTACATACATATGCAGTTGAATATCTGTATTCTCAATAAACGCATGTCATTATTATGTTTTATAGGAAGCATAATACATGATTTATTTTATTGGAAATCTTGTACATGTATCTACCATGCATTTATTATTATTTTTCAGACTAAGTATTACATTTACAGAAAATGAGTTTGAAGATGAAACAAATGAACATTCATCAGATCCTGATTATGAGCCAACTTACAATATCACTCTTTGGTATGTTTTGCAATATTAGAATTGTTCGAATATAAGGGCAAATGTATCAAGTGGTATTTAAATGTAATACCCATCTAGTTAATAGTGTGATTTTCAAATTACTTTGAAAAAGAATAAGAGTCATGATAGTCTGTGAAATAATTAATTTCTTTTTGAATTAATTTATATGGATTTATGAATTTGTTCAAAATTAACAATTATAGATTACAAATATGCATGTGCTTCCGTTAATACAACTAGGTAAAGTTCTGCTCATGTGAATGTCATTGCTTAGATAGAGATTGCTTTCAATTTTTGTACTTATTCTGCATTGACATTAATTTCAGTGATAACATTGCATTGAATGCTGAGGACAGGCCCGACAGCTCTGACGAGGAAGATACTCCCGAAGATGATGATTCAGACCAACCCCCTATTGATTTAGGACCTGGTATCTTCAGAGTGAAATCCCTCGAAAATGTGGAAACGTTATTGCAGGACAATCCATTTCTTGTTTATTCAAACCAACTGGTTGCTCTTGCCAAGATCTATATTACTTGTTGTACAGTAGAAGGATGCAAGTCAGAGGTTATGATTAAAAAAGAAACTGTTGCATCTGCAGTTTACTTGAAATGGGTAATTTTTTTGTTCTCAATAATATATATGTATATATATTGTTAATTGTGACTTATAATAGCTAAGTGTATTCATTGGCATGCTTTCAATTTATTTGCATTATTATTCTGTTATGGCAATGTAGTCGTGGTCTGGTCACTTTGATTTATGTTCGATAATTTAAGTATTACTATTACTGATATTTATTATAAAGTTTAAAATACACTGGTATAATTTCTTTCTTATGTTTTCAGGTCTGTAGTAACCAGCACATTGTAAACACATGGTGTTCACAGCCAGTCTTGAATAGAAGGCTTCATGCAGGTGATCTCCTGTTTGCTGCATCCCTGCTAATGTCTGGCAGTAACTACCAGAAAGTTAAGATGATGTGCAATTTCTTAAAACTCCCTGTTTTAAGCAAGTGCACATACTTCCGAATCCAACGTACCTATCTGATACCATCGATAGATGACTTTTGGTTGGATCATCAGAACAACATCATTGATTCCTTTCAAGGACAAGATTTAATTGTGATGGGTAATGATTGTTTATTTGCTGTTTAAAAATGAAAACAAATATTTATTGTAATATTAAAAACAAAACCATTCTACAATTTGTTCAGATATTAAGATAATCATACGACCTACTATTAGAACTGTGTACATGTATAAAGAATTCTTTGATAAAACATTACACTACATGATTTTGTCTTGTAAAAATACATGTTGTAAATTTGTCATAAATATTCTCTTCTATGTAATTGCAGGAGATGGGAGAATGGACAGTCCCGGTCACTGCTCACAGTACTGTTCTTATACTTTTATGGAGTACAGCACAAAACAGATCCTGTGCATTATAACTATGGATAAGCGTGTGACTGACAAGAAAAGTACAAATTTAGAAAAGGCCTGTTTTATCAAAGGTCTAAAGTTCCTGTTGGACAAGGGCCTGAACATTATAGAAGTAGTCACAGATGCTCATGTGCAAGTGGCTGCCTACATGAGTAAGTTTTAGAATAAAAATGCTTGTTCAAATTCTATTTTTTATTTAAAATGTTTTCAACATTTCTTATATTTTACAAGACATACAAGTATTTATCCAGTAACTTAAACATATGTAAAAGTTAACTTTAAATGTTTGACTTTTTCTATATTATATACATGTACATGTAATTATCAAAAAGGGAAAGGGCATAAATATGCATGACCTATTTCAACATACATATTTTAAACATAGAAAAATCATGGTTATTTACTGTTTGTTATTTTGTTTTTCAGGAAAAGAATGCGCCAATATAAAACATTCTTATGATGTTTGGCATGGGACAAAGAATTTGGGCAAGAAGGTTATAAAGGTATTAAAATAGACACTATTGTAATTCGTATAAATTTTATCGTAGTTGATGGATTTAATATTCAAAGCAAAGTAATTTTCATATGTTTTAACAAATTGTTTAAAGAACATTTTTTAAAATTATAAGATACATGTACACATACAGACATATATATCATGATTATGAAAAAAAATTGAATTTATTCTTTTAGGCTGGCTCAGACAAGAACACCAAGCAGCTGATGGAGTGGACCAAGGATGTGGTCAATCATTATTGGCACTCAGCTACTGTTGCACAGTCTAAAGAGCAGTTCATGGTTAGTATATATTGTTGATAACTGTTTGCTTGTTTTTTCTTATTTATGTTTTTTTCTTCATGCGTTTGACTGGTTTTGTCATTACCCTTTTGGACTTTGACATTCGAATGCTCCATTGATGCCTCTCTGCTTATTTGATAGTATATGAAAATGATTTATTTTTTAAAAGTTCTTGGTGCAAGAATATTACATTAACATTTTTTCTTACTTGTATTACTACTTTGAGTTGACACATGAAGCATTTTAATACTTTTATTTTAGGGTATTTGGATAGGCATCTTACACCATGTTACAAATACTCATGAATGGATTGTTCCACAAGGGGATTCAAATGCCTGCAGTCATGGTCCATTGAACGAGGAAAGGGAAAAGGGTTGGCTGAAGAAAGATTCTTCTGCCCACATAGCTTTGAGACGAATAGTTCTTGACAAACGGCTCATCAACAACATACCGTACTATATAAATTGCAGGTAATTGATCTAGATAAAAATTCTGATTAATTTGAACTATACACATACATAATTTCATAAAATTTTACTTAACAGTTAAAATGCAAGTTGAAGTGGAAGCATGTGCCTTTGTTGAAGTTTCTTTGAAATCTTTTAAAATCTTAATATTATATATATATTTTTTTTTAATAAAATATTTAATTTTCAGGAGCACAGCAGAGCTGGAAAATTTCCAGAATTTAATTCTCATGTATGCATCCAAGAGAAATTCGTACAAACCACCAGCATACAGAGCTAGGAACAAATTAGCTGCTTTGGACCACAACTCCCACATTGACAGGCCAGTGTTGACTAATAAAGATGGATCAATAAGGTATATTCATCAGTTAAGGGCAGACAAATATATTTATTTAAGATCATTATAAAAGGGAAGAAACTGACATTCGAATGTCAAAGTCGGAAATGGCAAGGACAAATCAGTCAATACAAACATGAACAGCATGAAAAAAAACAGACAACACATTAACACAACTGAATAGCAATCAACTAGTAGTGAAAGGCCAAGCTCAATCATGGAAAAATAGGGAATATAAGTGAAACATCTTTTTAAAAAGTATTGCTTTATTAGCTTGAATCATTTATTGTACTGTTAAAAAAATTATGTAAAATGTTAATCCAATCCTTAAAATATAAATCTTTTACTTGCTTTTGAATAAGACTGTTTCGATTCAACTTTATTATATTTGGATATATTTCAGATATCAAAGAATGTTCCAGAAGAAAAGCAGTAGGTGGTCTGCTTTTCCAGTCAAGACCGAAAAAATGTATTCATACATTCCTGACTTGTTGAAAAGCATTGTACAGAGAAGAGTACAGGACAATGTTGGTATGAATCAACCATTTGTGTTGGAGGTTGACGACCCAAGGAGATTGTCAGCACACTTGGCGCCTGTTCCACCACCTCCAACTCAACAGATTGTTGCTGATCAAATTTCAAGGTTCAGCAATGCAAGCTCTAACCGTTCAGTGGATCCTGACCAGACAATTGACTATGTCTGGCAGGAATCATAGACTTGATGACTGCTCAAACTGTTCATTTGCATTGTACAGATCGATTTTGTTATGACATGTTCAAGTTCATATTATTTTGATTGCTCAACTATTGTTACTAGCTTAGATTCCATTGTTACAAGGCTAAATAAAATTCTTTGAATTTTAAAAAACATTATTTTAATGAAAATATTTACATTTAAGATTTATATACATGTACAAATACACATTTGTTACCCCAATCGCCCACCCACAAAACCCACATAGTTTCCAAACTCGTCTGGATACTTGTCCCTTATTTTCCAGACACAACAGCTGGGAATAACTCTCCTATTCCCTGCGCCAAGGTATCCATGGTGCCATAAAATGAATTGCCTGTAGGCTGTGTGTCGTTTCCCCCTTCTGTAATCATCGTCGTGGGCAGCTGCCAACACGTCCTCCCTGTAACGTTGGGCCACGCCAAGAACTACCTCATCTAGGGCAATCAAACTGAAGTCCTATAAAAATGATCAGTTTATTATTATTTTTCAAATAAAAGATATGACCATATATTTGTTCAATTTTATATATAGAAGACTAGTAGTGTATACATGTAGCATTAAAGTAGCAATGTTATTTTATTTTGATACAATATTTTCTTATACCGTAATTGTTTTATGTTATTTGCTTTATGCTGTTTTATAAAAACAAAATAAACTATTTATGTAATATTGTAATTGTTATTTGCTAAATGTTGCTTTATGAAAACAAAATAAACTATTTATGTAATATTGTATGATTCTTTATGTAAAACATACAAGGTATATGTAGACTGTAGCCTATATTCAGCAAAGTGGTAAGTCCACAAAAATGTAGTTGCAAATGTGTCTTTGTTTACTCTACAACATTAACAATACAAACAAAATACACAAAAATAAATGTGACTTATCAACTCACAGGAAGTGTTGAGAAGCAGTTCATTGGCATTTGCCCACAACAAACTTTTTCTTCATCCCTGGGCATCTCCCTGCATTTTGTGCAGACACACCAGGATGGAGAACCATCCTCAGGTAATGGATGGTATCCCCTTCTCTGCACATCACTGGACTCATTGACAACCTCCAGCACAAAAGATGGATCCCTGTCACAAGCTCTTATGACAAGAGACCTCAACCTCTCTTCATCTAACTGGTCTACCCTTTCCTAAAAAAAAATAATACAATATACTAGTAATCTCTTTATATCTTCCATACAGATCTTGAAACCCTAACTATAAACAAATATAATAGAAGTGTAAAGATGGGCAAAAATACATTTGATTTATCAAGCATATTCAATTATTAAATACAGATTGAAAGTACTTATTAACAGAAATGCAGGTATGAAAAAAAAGCAAGTTGTATTCAATGGTAGGCATAGGAAAGACATGAAGTTTCAAGAAATATACATGAAAAATACAATTACTCTTAGCTGAGCCGACCGTTCTTCTCTTGTGGTTGTGGCAATTTCAGCCCTGTTAGGCTCTATGGGTGCATTTCTGTGCCTCCTCCTTCCTCTAACAGGAGCTCTTCTGGTCCCTGGTCTACCACGACTTCCACGTCTTCGACCCCTCGCTACTGGCGGCGATTGCCTTTGTGGACTTGCTGAACCGTCGTGTGTGTCAGAACTCTTAAAAAAATAGATAATACAATTGAAACAATACATAAATATTAAAAAATAGTTTTCAGTTTACTTGATTATTTTAGAATAACCACTCAACTCTTATATCGATCTATTCTCTATCAATAAGCTGCAAACAGTAATTAAATAATCCCAATTGGAACCCCTTTCATTGGAGTTATTTATAGAATAAATTTACATATCAAAGGATTTTCACGAGCGACGATTAAATAAAAAACGTAAGGTTTTCTGTTGAGCTTTTGCTAAAATCATTGTACCAGTTTATCTTTTATGATTATTTGAACACTTTTCAACAATTGAAACAGAAAATTGGTCGATATTAATTGCAAAATTAACGGATTACCTCGCTGTCCATTCTTCTTCTTGATACGAATCAGTGACCGTGCGCATGTCCGAAGAATTGTTTTTCTGCATAATTAATTAGCTTGGTCGGCGATAAACTCGATGAAAAAACGGTTATTTAAGACTAATTAGCACATTATAAAAGCTGAAAATAGCATCCAACGATCTTTTTCAAACAAGTCGACCGAAATACAGCCGTTTTCCCGACTTTTCTGACATCGAAAATTGAGTGAAAATCGTAGATCCTATGTCTTTAAGCAGTGTTTACAGGGATGAATTGAATTTCTGAATAGTCCATTTAGCTTGAATTTACAGTATGACAGTAAATTATGTTAAAAATGCCCTTTTAATGTCGTCTGCAAGGTGATGTAAAGTGACATATAGGAAACTCTTTGACACTATCTGTCGTCTTGTGTTGTCCTTTGTCCTGTCTTGTCCTGCAGCGTCACAAAAATTTCAGTTGCAGTTTCCTGGGCAGCTACATTGCACAACCTCTTGTTACTTGGCATGTAGCTTCCTCCTATAGTACTATATGTTGTCAAGCGATTTTTTGCCCGTAACTCATCTACTTCCTGTTTACCGAATATTTTAAGACACATGGGACATACCTCTTACATGGAAGACAGCCATTCTAGTTAAATCATTACTAAGAAAAAAACTTCATATTGTTGTTTTGAAATTATTTAAAACTCATGTTTTGTTTGAAATAGAATTGACTGAAATAGTTTTCTTTCAAACTTACTAGGACATTAACTTATTTTAGAAAATTTCTTATATTACAGAATTGACTACACAACTGGACAATCAAAGCAAAGCTTCTGAAACCTTCAACACGGAACTACAGCAACTCAAATCTCAAATTTCAGGTAACAATATGCCATGGGTTTTCCAACATTTGTTTAAAAGATATAAAGTTATGTAGATAAGGAGAATTTGTACAGTAGAACTATTCATAGATAGCTTATATGGTCAAATGTATGTCAAATTAGTTAAGTACGCAATATGTTAACTGACTGTAAAATATGCTGACATATTTTAAAAACTGTTTTAGAAAACAAGGCAAAAAGAAAAACTAGTTATTTTATGTTGGTAATTGCCTTTTAGCAAAATATGTATATGCAAGCATATTTTCTGTTAAGTGTTAAGTTTTATCATTTTCAAGTTTAATTATTGAGAAACGTTGATTGTTTTGGTACTTATGATTTTAAATAGATACTGTAAAAATAGATAATTTTACAAATTCTTGTTTAAAATGTGTTTCTAAGGTTTAATATTTTGGCAGATTCATTGGCATTTAACATAAAATTTACCTGTGTGGTCATACTTTTGAGAATATATCAATGAAGAAAAAAAGGCAGATAACTGATAAGTAAACTCCACAGGAAACTTTCCCCTTCTCCAGTATACCTTTAAGTACCCTTTATATGAATTTTGAATTCATGTAACTTTATTTGATTTTGCTTTTCTAACAGATCTGCAAAGAAAGTTGGATTCCAGTGATGAGAAGGCCAAACGACTTAGTGATGAGAAAATACAGCTGGTAAGAAAGAAATGGTGGTAGTCCTCGATATATTTTATTTCTTGTCCACACCGCTTTAAATTTAACTTGAGAAAATTTATTTATTTGAGAATGGAATTATCAATTATGTTATGTACTGTATTTCAATTTTATGTCAGATAAATATGCCAAACATCAAGCTAATAGCATTTAATTTATTCATTTGTTTTAATGCAACAATAATCTCGAAAAATAAAAAGATGCTTTATATGTTGTTGACATGCAGTCATAGAATGCTGAAATATTTTTATCATTTGTTTACAATAGAGATCATGTTAAAATTTGTATAATTTTGCATTCACACATGCATTTTTATTTTTATCATACTAGCTTTTGATATTGTTGGCTGTATGTGTATTTCATTTTATGCAATCCTTTTGGTTTTTGTTTTGCTGTCATTTTCATTTTCTGTTCTGTTTGAATTTTAAAGCTTAGTCTTTAAAAACCATCACATTTAGTAAGAATTAAATTAATAATTTAGGTTATGATAATAACTTCACTTGCTTCCTAGAAGAAAATGGCAAATGTAAGAATACAAAAAAATTATATATAGTGCATTATTAATGTCCATGTGCTCAAACACTGTTTGTACATTCATCTGTCAAAATTGTTTTGAGCTTTCCATTTTAATATCACATGCAAAATAATTTGATCTTGTAAAAGCTTTAGTTTTGACTATAGTCATCAGTGTTAAGGATTCTTAATATTATTAGAACTTTATATTTAAAAAATTAAAATTCATGTACAATTTTGTGTATAATGTATATTGTTACAAGTTAATACAAGGATACCATTACTTTAGGAACTAATCTTTAAAGAAAATCAGAAATTTAAGTTTATAGCAACTAGGGTATCTATATTGTAAAAAAAAACCTCAAAAATAGAAATTTAGTTAATAGTATAAGGGTACCTTGATTGTAGGAACAACAAATGAATGATATGATGAGGAATTCTGGGGACAGTTCCAAACGTCTGTCCATTCTGACAGAACAACTCCAGGACAGAAATAGGTTTGTTATCCCCCTTTGTTTACTAACCAAGAATTCTGGGTAATGTTTCTCAGAATTCATTCTTGTTTCTAAATATAGACTGGTTTCAAAATAATAGAAAATAAAATTTTAATTTTTATGGCACATCTTCAAAAGTAGGGGGCATATAGTGTTCGGGTCTGTTCATCTGTTCCCCGGATCTGTTCATCCTAAATATTGCAAGATGGGACACTTTGTCCTTCAGAGATTTTCTTGTTCTTTTTAAACCTTCACATTTATTTTGGTAGAACCACCCAAAAAAGCTGAGGTTTCATTGTTATTTGTGGGGTTACTGGGGTACAGGGTACCAATGTTGATGATTTTCAAAAGAAACAGTCAGCTATGAAAATAAGTATAAAACCAGCTGTCTATTATATATTGATTCCTTAGAACAACATTGATATTTAAAATCCAAGAAAAAAGCAATTTGAGAGAAACCATGAAAATTGATACCCAAGAAAATAAATGAATACCAAGGTAATTTTTTTAAGGGTCCTGCATCAAAGATGTGGATGCCCTATAGATTTCATTTTGTCCGTCTGTCCGTCTGTCCATCCGTCAACAATTCTTGTTAACACTAAAACTCAAAAACTTTTAACAACACAGTTCTTAAATTTTGTACAGCTTCTTAGTAGCATGCCATTATTTGCATATTAAAAGTTCATGCAAAAATGTGAAATATTTTTAAAAAAAAACTTCATTTTCCAAATCACAGATTTTGAGAATTTTTTTTTTACAATAAAACTCAAATGGTATAAACAATACAGCTCTGAAGTTTCATACACAATCCATTGAACATGCCTTAGGGGTCATAATCAAAGTTTGTAAAGTCTTGAAAACACTTAGATTTTTTGCGGCGAGCCCTTTCTGACTTTGTCAGTATTCTAGTTTATAATGAGGAACTTTTGAAACCAGTCTATTTTAACCCTAGTATTGTCAAAAAGCTTTAGATATTTGCTTCCCCCTGTAGTATAGTTAATGTTTACAAATCAGTTCGTTTACTGTTCACAGAACTTTAGATTAAGATGTTATTTTAGGAACAGTCTGTGCTAGAATTCTCAAAGTATTCAAGCACTGGTGGTCAGATTGAGATTTTGAACTTATTTTATAAAACACACTATGTTTTAGAAATTATTCAATTTACTAAAATTAAAATAAATGCACACAAAAAATACCAAAGTCATATTTTGTAATTGATTGTACTTTGTTCAATATCAATGTTATGCCATGTTTTGAAAAGTTAATTTGCATGTCAAGTGTATTTATTTATTATTCTGAATAATTTATATGCACTTTTGTGTGCTTGTTCATTGTTGTTCAATTGTTACTATATATTATTAGTGCAGTGACTTAGAGTGTCGATTTCAAATTTTAATCAACCACCCTGACACACGGCTGAATCATACCTCTTTGGATAGCTTAATTCTTACCCCATTCATTTTGAGTGGTCGTAAAGGTTACAAGTGGTGCAAAAGTCTGTGATCAGAGGTCAAAGGTCAAATAGTCAGCACTCAATTTTTCGTCAAATTTCGAAGTTTATGTCTATATTTTAGTAGAGAATTGTGATTTTGTTTAAACTTTAATGTTTTAAGATACTTTAAGCAAATACCAAACGAACAGAGTAAATAATCAGGGTTCATAACTCTGTTACTGCTTGAATTATGCCCCTTTTTCTTCTAGATGCATTGTTTCAAATTTCTATGTTTATTCCGGAAGTTCTGCATAAATATACCAGTTTTTTCATATCTACTAATTCAAAACTATTTTTCAAAGTGTATACGTATTTTTGATAACTTATAACAAGGATTTTATCAAAAATTATGAAGACCATTACATTTATAAAATACCCATGTCATGGCCTGACATCGTGTAATTTTCTATCATCTTTACCAATCTCTTATTTGGAGCTTTTCTTATACTTAGAATACGTCAAATCCAACAAGAATAATATTTAAAACAAGTAGACAAGTATTAAGTCACATAAGTTATTGAACACTCCTCCCGAAATTGCTGCACTATCAAACAATGGTCAACTTTACTGTGTACCGGTGGTGTTCATATAACATATGTTTGTAAATGTTCTTGGAGGGTTTTTTTGCTATCACTTTTTAGAATATTATATTCTTACATAGGTAGAAATTCTAGTGATATGCTTAAACAACGTTTTCCCGATCCGTGTAGTTTATTTATAAAAATCGCCTTTTACATCAGATATGAAACTATCAACTAAACTTCCAAGTTTGAATTGCTGAACATTGATCAGCGTCCAAAGGAATTCGCAAACCAAACCAGGTTTAAAAAAAAACAAAGAGAAGAGACAAAGATCCACTTACTCAGGTGATGGCATACGGTTTGATCTCAAGTCACATGCAGATTCATTGCAAAGACCGATCATATCAAAGATGGTTCGTATAGCTTTTAGATGTTATGCACCGGCAATCCAAACAAAGACATACGTTTATCTAAGAAACAACCCTGTGCAAAGGTGGTTTCTCTCAAAAGCTAAGGTATTAGAGCACATAACCGAAGCAAAACAAGCCCAAACCACACAAACGTAAACGAAGTCACCTGGCTACATAAATGTAGAACAAAGTCATACGATACGCCAACCGCACAAGTTCAGCTACTCTTATAAGTCTAATAAATGCTTTTAAAAGATCGGATCTGGACATTTAGGATTTAAAACTTGGGACACCATTAAAGTTATAGACTTAGATCCTGAACCAGGACCATCAGCTCTTGGTTTAGATCTATCGATACAAGCTCGATCAGTATGGCAGCTAGTGAGAAGCACCAATAGAAGATTGTAAAATGTGAAATAGGCGTTCAGCAATATATAATTTATCAAAGTCGGACGATCATTTGATGGCAGTTATAATTAGCAATAGTCTATTTGTAAGATTGTTCGTTAAACCCTCATCACTGACTGACTAATCTATGGATTTTTTATTGTTGTTGATATAACTATTATTTATATAACCAAATAAAGAAGGAATGGGGGCATGAATGCCCTCGCTAGCCTCTAAACAAGGAGTAGAAGTTCAACAAGTCCGAAAGTCGCTTGGGACGTAGTTTGTGATACTGAGCTATCCTACCAAGTTTCAAATCATTATTATGCACGGACAAGGCTTAGTGAAAATTCTTACATAATAGAAAATAAAGAGATGTGGAATAAGTGTACGCGACACAGCCCACAATTAAACGGCAATTTAGAAAAACCACAATGGACAACAACAATTGTCATACCGACCCAGTCCCAACAGCAAAGTAGAAGTTCGACAGGTCTGAAATTCGCTTAGGGCATTCAGTCTAGCTGTGATACTGAACGGCCCCCTGCCAAATTTCAAATCATTATCATGTACGGTTTTTGAGGAAAGCTTGACAGAAATTCGTACGAACGGATATGAGTAAAGCTTAATGCCTCTCGAAATGTTGTCGGGAGGCATAAAACTTGTCTCTGTCACGAATAAAGGATTTGTGCTAATAAATATCTTAAACATTGAATCAAATTTTAAGGGCTTTTCTTGAGAATCTAGATTTACGGTTCGTATACTACGTATAGAATTACCAAAAATTAGTTTGCCGACTTTTCTTATTTTATAGTGGTATTCAGTTAAATATATATCTTTACTGTACGCTTCAGGTGTATCCGATTTTAACACATACAGGGACGATATATATTTGTTTTGCTAAAGGACTGTTTCCGAAATAAAATATTTCTTTCTACAATTTTATGGACAGGTTGAAAACGTTCAAAGGAATCGAAACAATATTTTAAACAATATGACTTAACTATCATTTGATTAAAACTAAAACACAGTTCCAGACGACAGATTTGAAACCATGTCTGTCTTTTTTCTCTTTTTTCTTTGATAATTTGTTGAGCTGCTGTCTATTTAACAGAGGGTAAGTTGCAGTTTGCATGCACACTTCAAAAAATTACTGTTCTGTCATGACTTTTTTCGAAGGATAAACAGTTTGTCTTTTAGAATTAAATAGTTTTACATTTTTATTATGTTGGAATCAAAATGCAATAATTTGGAAAACAATGTTGTTTCCGTTTTTTACCTCTGACTTACTAGTATTAGTATTAATGTTAGTGTCATTATTTAGTCGAAAACTTGCAAGTACATGGGTTAAAACGTTTTCAATATATTACAAAACCAGCTAATAAATTTTGAAAACATTCATATCGCTACATTTTGAACTAATAATATCGGTTCGTTGCAGTTTGTTGTTAAATACTTTGGTCTTAAGATATTTTGAAAAACTTTTAAAATATGATAATTTACATTCAAAAACTATTTTTAAGAGGTTCTGCTAAATTACATTTTGCTCAAAATAATGATTTATTGCCAACAAAATGGATTTTCTATGTGTTTAAGACGATTTAGCTGTGTAAAAAATAAACAAATTTATAATTTTTAAATCGTACCGGTCATGATAAGTTATGAAAATCCGGAAACAAGTTTTGACAGATTTGAACCATCGTTATTTTTCAAACATATTTTTAAAAATCGAACACACAATTAGATAAAAATTAGCCAAATGTTTTACGGTGATCATATTTTAATTATAATTACAAAAAATACAGACATTAACCTATTTTGCCTGAGATATTACAACTGAAATACATCTAAATTCTGTTATTGTTAAGGCTTTTTTAAAATTTGAAAAATATTTAAAACATCACAATAAACACGCTTCATTGAGGAAGTTTAAGAATTCTCAAATACTAACCTACCTAAACCACTTACAAGTTTTAACCCTCTTTAGCCCTCTTAAAATTAATTGTAAACCAAAGTCAACACTTAAATTTCCCCCAAACCAGAAGACCCCCCTTTTTCTTCATAAAAACCAAAACTGCACCATTGGAAATCTTTACGACCGGGCAAAAAAGTTGCCTCAAGGTATACTCTAAACAATAAAACAAAAATTAGCCGTGTGTCCACCCGGTTGATTAAACTCCGAAAATAAGCATCTTTTTTGAAATTGTCACTGCACTATATGTGTAAACCATATGTTGGTGGTGAGAAGAAAAAAAAACAACCAAAACATTGTTTATATATATTGGGTTATGATGATAGAATGTGTTTCCTGACATTTAAGCAGAAAGTACACCATAGGTAGTTGTGCAATATCTTCAAAATTTTGTTTAAGTTATGACCCTATGAACTTACAACTTTTCCAGAAAATTCTTATACATCATTATTTTGGATCCTCTGAAAAATTACTCATCCTAATTTGATGAATCTTGTTAACATGTAGTTGTGCATATTACCAGGAAATTTTGATTCTCAACATTTTGTGGGAGGTAATGGTCTTATTAAGGGAAAATAAGGACATTTTGATTCTCTAAATTTTGTTTGGGATATGGTCTTTTGAACTTTAAATTGTTTTGGGAAAAAAGAAATTGAATTATATCAAACGACTGTTATTGTGTTCAGTATCCTATTCATATGTTACAAAAGTGAAGATTTCAAAGATGAAACCTTTTTTGCTCCCTTTTCAGAAAAATCCAGGAACTACAAGCCGACTTGTCAAATTCTACTCAACAGTCAGCAAAACTTAGGGAAGAGAAGGATAAACTGAGGAAAGATATGGAGAGAGAGAGAGAGAATTTAACTGTTAAACATAACGACATTGTAAATACCATTAAACTTTCTTTACAAGATGTGGTAAGTTTATATTTTTAAAGTTAAGAGGTATTTTGAAACTTGAATTTAACCTCCAAAATAAAGAAAAAGAGCAGTTGAACATGACAGATAATCCTCTCACCTGGTAATATTAAAATGATATCCCTCTACCACTTTCAGTTGCTGAGATATGGACCTTAATCAAAACTTTAACCTGAGTCATTCATGCAGAAAAGGTATTTTAAGGTGACCTAATTTCTATAAGGATATTGCTTACTATCCAAGATGTACCCACTGACCAAATATCATTCCTCTATTTTGTATAGTTTCTAAGTCATTGACACAAATAAGAACCATAATGTAAATACAGATTTGAACAAACCAAATGCTACATGTATATCCCCTCCATAGCTCCATGGGGCTCAGCCAAAAGGAGTGTGTTCAGAAATGGCCAAAACAGCCCCAAATTTCAAATTTGAGACATTTTCAAAATAATGCTGCTGGAATGGTCATAAGACTCTATACTTTCTAGAAAGTCATAAATTGCCACATATTCTGACCAAAATCATTTTAAGGTTAAAATGTTCAATTTGAAGTAATAAATTGATAAAAAAAAGTCTGTGTTGGTCAGAGTATGTGGCCACCTTTGATTTCGGCACAACTGTGGTGAAAAGGGGAAAAAATCAACAAAAATGAAGATTTTCCTTATTACCTCCATATTTAGGATGTAACTGAAAGAAGCTGCCAAAAATAATCACTAGAAAACTGTCATATTTGTTAAATATAGATATTTTGCGAGTTATTTTCAAAGCATCCATTTAGATTGCTTGATAATGAAAATTCAGCCCATTTACAGGGCCAATAATACTCTTTTGACATTGAAACATAGCAGATAAACTTGTGTACTAAATTACATTAGTGATACCATTGTTTTCAAAAATATGCTCTGTGGAGAATAAAAAATTTGTCAAACAAGTGATATCCCATGGATAAAAAAAAGACATCACACAATACAGTTTTATCCTCTTTTCTTAAAAGCTTAAAGATGAATTTCAACACAGTATGATTTGTGAACTTGTTTATCTGTTAAACAGGGACAAATACTATTACAGAATCATTTAAAACACTAACACCAATATGAAAATTTTAACTAGTAGGCTTAATTATTGTTGTTTCATGGATATTTTCTTTTATACATGTATATAGTTAAATGAGGAAATAAAGTGGTAGTTTCAATATAATATACATATACAAAAACCAATGTAACATACAAAATCATGAACTTAAAAGTATCTACTGTAAATGTGGAAATTTTTGCATGGGGTTATTTTCGCTAAATTGATGATCTCAAATTATCCGTGAAAATTTCCTCAAGCAAATTGCTTTGTCTTTAAGCAAATAATATAGATAATCAGAAGAAAGGCAATGTAATCCCCCGCACAAAAGATTACGTTAACAAAACCATGAAAATATCTCACCTTAAAAAATTTTCACATTAACAGTATTTGACAAAATTTTGAATTGATCTACAAAGTATTTCTGATTATAATGTTTTTAGAAATTCAGAATTTAGAATTAATATGAGTCTTTTTGTATTTAAAGGTCATTCTTAAGTTGTTTTTCCAGGACTACAGTAAACTTTTCTTTCTCTTTCAGCAAAAGGATTTGAATAAATCTAACAATAAAATGGCTATGATGAAAGAAGATTTTGAAAAGGAGAAAGAAGAAGCCTTAAACAGGAAAAACACTGAACTCAACACAATGAAGAAATCACTAGACCAGTATAAATCTGATCTAGAAAAACAAGAGGTTCAAACACAAGCACATAAACAGGTGTTGGAAAAACTCAATATGGAGATGGAAGCTTTGAAGGTACACCAGCATAGTATTTTCAGAAAACTTGAAATGAGCTTCTGTGAAATTTACATGGAAAAACATATGGACAGGAATGGTTGATATTAGTGGAAAAATTAGATTACCGTATTTTGCCGTGTATAGTGCGCATTTATGTACAATGCGCACCCCCTTTTCATTATGAAAATCTGGGGAAAAACGAAGTTTTGTGTAAAATGCGCGATCATTTTTTATGACAAGGAACCCTAAAAATTTGTCTCTTATTTCAGGTAGAAAGACTACAGATGAAGATTTTTTAATGAAAATAAAATTGTTTTGTAATTATTGTGAAAATAAAAATAAACTGTTATACTATTTGTGTATTTTATTATGACAGCAAAATCGTAAATCCCGGTAATGGTCCCCCTTTTCAATCAACAAACAACAAGTGTTAACCCAAGCTCACATCTTTTGATGAAAACAATAAAGGTGTCAAAACAGTGATGATCAACAAATTACTGTTCAAACAATCCTGAAGTATTACAGCTGAATGGCTTTAATTGTTAATTGTCCAAGTCTGTTTACAAAAGATCGATGTTTTGTGCAAAACAAATAATTACCAGTAAATCTAAATTATCTCCAGCTTGGGATGAGTATTTATTCACAAAACAATTAGAAAATGGCTATCTGTTGCTCAAATAATTACATGAAAGAAAATACACAATCATGTAAACAAACCATTCTATTTTTAGAATTATTTAAATGAGGTTACTTAGGGGAATACACATTACTGATCCAGAAAGGAAACAAGTAAAGGAAGAATGAATAAGTAAAATAAAATCATATTTTATTATTCTTATTTTGAATAAAGATATTGGATAGAAGTATTTTTTAAGAGTACAAATAGTTTTACCAAACTAACAATAAACATTAAACCAAAATGGCGGTCGATATGAAAATGAGTTAATAAACAAACACATGAAGACACTGGAATTAAGTTTTTATTTGATAAAAGCAGGATAAATTTTATTTAGAGATACTAATTATGAACAGGATTCAATAGAAATCACGGAGTTATGATTCTTGTATTCAATCATGGATGAATCTTGTGTCCAAAGTCTGACAAACATCGATCTTTTGCCGTTGCCGATGTTCATGAAAATGTATGAAAATCTCATATAGGGATGTACTGTGCGCACCCCTATGTTAGATTTTGGAAATTATTGTAAAAAACTGCGCACTATACACAGCAAAATACGGTAATGATATATGTATAAAAAAAACCTGGATGTCTATCAGTCTAAACCATCTTGGCTAGAACATACAGTATAACATTAGACCATGTTAAACACAAATTTTGGTAGCTACCACAAGATATCATAAAGGATGCCTTTGCATGCCCTTCTACTTACAATTATAATAATTCTAAAAATGCACCATCTGATATTGTTAGTTTCCATGTAAATGTAAAATGGACATTGAGAAAATAGCATGGAAAAAATTCCCCATATGTATTGTCATTGGACAAATCAAAGTATTTTTAGTCGAGATATCATTAAGGATGCCTTTGCATGCCCTTCTACTTACAATTATAATAATTCTAAAAATGCACCAATTGATATTGTAAGTTCCCATGTAAATATGAAATGGACATTGAGAAAATAGCATGGAAAAAATTCCCCATATGTATGGTCATTGAATTTTTAGTAGAGGTGCAACAAAGTTGAACTCCTGTATTGTTATGATGACGGCAGGCAGGCTGATGGGACGGTGGGTACCAACTATTGGTTTCTGGACAAGAACTCAAAAAAAATTTCATAGGATTTATAGGAACTTGGGTATATTGTAACATACCGAATGAAGAGGAACCCTTTTGAATGTTTGGAATTTTCATCTACACTTGAAATCACAGCGACAGAAATGTTAAAAAATTTCTCAAAAGTCTTAAAGTTTTGGTTAGTAAAAAACGGCAACTCTGCATTTGCATCCCAGTGCATATTGATTGTTTTTAGAAATATTTATTCAGTCTTAAGCATATGGACCATTTAAAACCTTAATTGTATTTTTATTTTAGTTTGAAAAAGAAAAAGGAGATAAACTGGTGAAACGATTAGAAGGGGAGAAGGATGCTATCAACACTGACCTTATACATATCAGGGTTACCAATAGTAAAGTTCAACTAGAGAACGAGAAAATGGTTGACGAGAAAAACAAGCTGATTCAAGAGATTCAGGATCTCAAAGAGGATAAGGACAGGGTTTCAGACTCAAAGTCATCAGTGAGTTTTAAGAAGTGGTGTTTTTGGTGTTGTAATTACCCCTAGAACAGTCTTCAATTTTACAGCACAAGCCAGTACATTTTCAAATCAACAAGCCCTCAGAAAATTGTACAAGCCCAACAAAATAAATATACTACATTTCTAAAAAAATTAAAAGCAAAGCAGGAACTCAAAACACACATTATACATGCCCCCAAAGCCTTATAACAGCCACAGGCATTAGACTGGTGGCCAATTTAGAAGACTGACAGAATGCAATAAAATTTCAACATACAGAATGGATTGAAGTTCGCATAGTATTAAGTATTTTTAATGGATTGATTAGCCAGTCAATCTGAGGTTTTTTGGTATTTTGCTCAAAGATCTAAAGAATTATCATTGTTCTATGAGGCAGAACAAGATTTATTATCATGACAAATTATAGAAATACTCAAATGTCAATTACAGATTTAACAAATGTTATACTTTCCTGTTGTTGAATTCATGGAAAATCATTCAGATCTTTTTCTATTTTAGATTAAAATTTGGATCCCCCCCCAAAAAAATGTGATTGGAATTTTTTAATCTTTCATTGTAGATTCAGCAAGAAAAGGACCAGTTGATAGCAGAGAAAACAGAGCTATCAGAGGAGAAGGATAAAGTTGGCAGGGAACTAGTGGAGAGTAAAGCATCACTGCAGGAAAAAGAAATACAGGTGGAAGAACTGCAGAAAGAGGTAATGATTGATTATCAAATATTTAAGAATGAAAGACAAAGTGGAATTGTATTATACACTGATTAGGGGTCTTGACTGGTTAAAATCAGAAGTCTTTGTTTGGAGACTAGAATTCCACTTTCTGTTTATCTGTCATTCTGTCCAGATTGGTTTCAATGGTTTCAAAAGCAAAACATGTGAACTCCTTTATAGAACTTCATGAAACTTACACACATTTTAAAAAGCTCATGAGCTAAGGAAAAAGCTTCATGATTTTGGAGTTCAAAGGTCAAGGTCAACTTAGAGTGAATTTGATTTCTGTAGCATAGCTTTTCAATGCCCTGAAAGAATTTCATGAAACTAACATACATTAAATCTCATGTGGTAAGAAATTGAAGGAGTCTATTGATTTTGGGTCAAAGGTCTTGAGTGAAAAAAAAGGCAGTTCTACACTGAAATGCGTTTTGCCAGCATTCCTTTTGAAAGCCTTGATAGAATTTCATTAAACTTGCACATAGTAATGCTTTGTATTTTAGGGTCAATAGATCAAAGGTCAAGTCACAAAGTTTTATCAAGCCTTAGCCATGCTATTGTTAAGCTTAGATATTTACTATGGTACATGTCATATACAATAGTATTACAAGTTAGTCTTGATTTAAACACAATATAAAATTAATTCATATAAAGCATGGTATTTTTCTTGTTGAAAGTATTCTTTGATCAGTATTTAAAGGTCCATTTATCTTATAACTATAAAGTTTTTTTCTTGTACATTTTAGGTGGAGAAATTAAAGACAGAAATTTCTGAAAAAGAAGAAAGCATGTCTAAACAATCACAGACTCAGTCCAGTGACATGCAAGCTCAGGTAAAATAGACAATGATGTTTTAGGAGATACAGGGTTCCCACGCCATCCTTGAATTCAAGGAAACCTGGAAAAGTCCTTGAATTTCATTTCAATGTTCAAAAACCTGGAAAAATACTTGAATTTTATCAAATATCCTTGAAAAACCCTGGAATTTTGTAATATGCAGATTTGTTGACCGTTTGATAAAAGGCCAAAAATATTGGATTTTAAAAATTTTTGCGGACTATTTTAATTCTTGAAATTGACCTCAATACCCTTGAAAAGTCCTTGAAAAACCCTTGAATTTTGTGTCCAAATAATAGTGGGAACCCTGGAAATAATAAGATGTGAAACTAATGTCTGCAATACAACCTACTTAAATCGGTGGCAATTTGGAAATCTCAATGAAAGCCAGCAGGCTTCAATGAAATAAGTGGTTACTGCTAGCTGTCTTTCCAATTTAGCTCTAATTCAAGAATATAAAGCATTTGTTTCAAAACCAACTATATGTAATCTTAATTACATATGAATACAGGTTTTGAGTTGCCAAAAGCTTTTATGAACTCAATTGTTTTCACTGAAAATTTAAACTGAACCATTTGCAGTTCTAAATTGCAAAGAGTGGTAAAATGTTCAGGAGAAAGATTTATATAAAGCTTATAGTATAGATCTTGTTTTGAATCCCTTCATTAATTATCATCTTGTCTCATGATCATATATTTTTGTTATCTTGTAA
The DNA here is from genome assembly GCA_963971305.1 of Arcuatula senhousia. Lineage (NCBI taxonomy): Eukaryota > Metazoa > Mollusca > Bivalvia > Mytilida > Mytilidae > Arcuatula > Arcuatula senhousia. The sequence goes on from OZ020308.1 coordinate 38,972,597, forward strand.
ATTGCAAATTATTTGATAAATATGTTTACACTCAATAAAATGTTTTAGTTTAATATAATTTTATTTAAATTTTGATAAATTGTTAAGTTACATAATAATGATAAGAAACTTTTATCAGGTGGATAAAGCCCAAGCAAGAATAAAGGAACTTGATGGCATGCTTCAGTCTGAGATATCACTGGGAGAAAAACGGGTCAAAGAACTAGAGAAGAAGCTCCTACAACAGACTTCAGATTCTGATCAGAAATACAACCAGCTGGAGGCATTGTTTAAAGAGGTTGAGGATGAAAGAGATACCATGAAGGCACAACTAGAATTCTCAAATCTGGTAGCAGAAGAAAGGAGACGGGTGAGTACATTACTGTGGTTTCATTATTATTCATGGGGTATCATTTTTAGCTCACCTGACCCAAACGGTCATGTGAGCTATTGTGATCACTTGGCGTCCGTCGTCCGTCCGTCGTCCGTCGTCCGTCGTCTGTCGTCCGTCGTCCGTAAACTTTTTAAAACGTTAACTCCTCTGACACCATAAGTCCAATTGCAACCAAACTTGGTATGGTTGTTCATTAGCATTTGGTGCTTAGAACTGATGTGGGGATTTTTGATTCGTCGTAAAACATGGCCGCCATGGCTAAAAATAGAACATAGGGGTAAAATGCAGTTTTTTGCAAATAACTCAAAAACGGCTACAGATATCAAAATTCTGGCATAGGGTAAAAGTGATCAGCACCTCAAGATCTACCTACCCTGAAATTTTGAAGAAAATCCAACGACCCATGTAGGAGTTATTGCTCTTTTTGTGGATTTTTTGCAAATTTTGCACCTGTTTAGCTCAATATCTTGAAAACTATACTAGATATTTGAGAAATTTAAATTGCATATTGTTAAGCACATCAAGATCTACAAAATATGTGACAGGGTCAACGTTTTAGGACCTTTCCTTTTAGGAGTTATTGCCCTTAGAACGTCAAAATTGAGCATTTTAACAGCATTTCCTCATTACATTGAAAACGTTAACTCCTCTGACACTTTAAGTCCAAATGGAACCAAACTTGGTATAGTTGTTTATTAGCATTAGCTGTATAGAACTGTTGTGGGGATTTTTGATTGGTTGTAAAACATGGTCGCTGTGGCTAAAAATAGAACATAGAGGTAAATGGCAGTTTTTTGCAAATAACTCTAAAACGGTGACAGATTTCAAAATTTTGATTCGGAACAAAAGTGATCAGCACCTCAAGATCTACCAGCTCTGAAATTTTGAAGAAAATCCAACAACCCATGTAGGAGTTATTGCCCTTTTTGTGGATTTTTTGCAAATTTTGCACCTGTTTAGCTCAATATCTTGAAAACTATACTAGATATTTGAGAAATTTAAACTGCATATTGTTAAGCACATCAAGATCTACAAAATATGTAATAGGGTCAACGTTGTAGGACCTTTCCTTTTAGGAGTTATTGCCCTTAGAACGTCAAAATTGAGCATTTTAACAGCATTTCCTCATTACATTGAAAACGTTAACTCCTCTGACACTTTAAGTCCAAATGGAACCAAACTTGGTATAGTTGTTTATTAGCATTAGCTGTATAGAACTGATGTGGGGATTTTTGATTGGTTGTAAAACATGGCTGCTGTGGCTAAAAATAGAACATAGAGGTAAATGGCAGTTTTTTGCAAATAACTCTAAAACAGTGACAGATTTCAAAATTTTGATTGGGAACAAAAGTGATCAGCACCTCAAGATCTACCAGCTCTGAATTTTTGAAGAAAATCCACCAACCCATGTAGGAGTTATTGCCCTTTTTGTGGATTTTTTGCAAATTTTGCACCTGTTTAGCTCAATATCTTGAAAACTATACTAGATATTTGAGAAATTTAAATTGCATATTGTTAAGCACATCGAGATCTACAAAATATGTAATAGGGTCAACGTTGTAGGACCTTTCCTTTTAGGAGTTATTGCCCTTAGAACGTCAAAATTTAGCATTTTAACAGCATTTCCTCATTACATTAAAAACGTTAACTCCTCTGACACTTTAAGTCCAAATGGAACCAAACTTGGTATAGTTGTTTATTACCATTAGGTGTATAGAACTGATGTGGGGATTTTTGATTGGTCGTAAAACATGGCCGCTGTGGCTAAAAATAGAAAATAGGGGTAAATGGCAGTTTTTTGCAAAAAACTCTAAAACGGTGACAGATTTCAAAATTTTGATTGGGAACAAAAGTGATCAGCACCTCAAGATCTACCAGCTCTGAAATTTTGAAGAAAATCCAACAACCCATGTAGGAGTTATTGCCCTTTTTGTGGATTTTTGGCAAATTTTGCACCTGTTTAGCTCAATATCTTGAAAACTATACAAGATATTTGAGAAATTTATATTGCATATTGTTAAGCGCATCAAGATCTACAAAATTTGTAACAGGGTCAACCTTGTAGGACCTTTCCTTTTAGGAGTTATTGCCCTTGGAACGTCAAAATTGAGCATTTTAACTGCATTTCCTTATATTGAAAATGTTAACTCCTCTGACACTTTAAGTCCAAATGAAACCAAACTTGGTATTATTGTTAATTATTATTAGGTGTATAGAACTGTTGTGGGGATTTTTGATTGGTTGTAAAATATGGCCGCTGTGGCTAAAAATAGAACATTAGGTTAAACTGCATTTTTTTGCAAATAACCCAAAAAGGGTGACAGATTTTTAGATTTTGATTGAGAACAAAAGTGATCAGCACCTTTAGATCCACCATATTGTCAGGTGACCCCCTTATTAATCTTATGACCCTTTCAACGTTAAATAGATTTTGCCTTATAACCTTTACTTCAGGCACATATGTCAGGTGAGCGATTCAGGCTCCTGGGAGCCTCTTGTTCGTGGTTTTCCTTATTGGCTTTTACCCACAAAAATTGATGCCCCATGAAAAGGAAATTTAACATTGATCTGGATGCTGTAGTCTTCATAACCAAGAATTTAAGAATCCACGAACTGATCCTTTTTCATCAAACCACAAAAATTGGTTCCCATGAAAATCAATGAATCCACAGTATTTAATCTTAATAGTGATACCTTTGGTAGTGCAAAAATAATGAATTGACACGGAAGAGGATAATTTGTGAAGGGTATGTATAAAAAAAACAAAAACTATAGGTTAAAAAAATTCATGTTCATTGTTATGCAATTATGAAGGCACAACTAGAATTCTCGAAACTGGTGACAGGTTGGTTAACTGAAACTTGTAGCTTTATTGAATTATTCCAATCAAGCATGTTATATATTGGTGGGCAATGTATATGATTTCAATTTTTTTATTGAAAAAAAAAATTTACGTTGGGATATACTTCACCTAAATCTTGTATGATGTCCCATAAGAACATGCCAAAGGCATTAAGTTTGTTTACTTTATCGAAGAGTTTGTCTTCAAAAGAATCAACATGTGTTTTTCAAAATTTTCTTAAAAAAGACAATGGACATAATCATTTGAAACTTAGTGATGTTGCTGGTTTGTACTTGTCATTCTCAAAAGCATTAAGTTTATTTACTTAATGAAGAGTTTCTCTACAAAAGAAGAAATATGTGTTTTACAAAATTTTCTTAAAAACACAAAGGACATAATGATTTGATACGTAGTGAAGTTGCTGGTTATTCTCATTTCCTGTTAGGGCTTTTCCAGAATTAAATGTGGGGGGGGGGGGTTGGGAGGAACTTTTATTACATTAATGGTAGGTAGTTGGTGTTTTAGAAATATTTTGTGAAGAAACAATGATAAAAATTAATTATTTTTTGATGGGTGGTGGGGTAAAGAAAAAAGTGCATCCTGACCCCCCTCCCCACACACACATTTAATTCTGGAACAGCCCTTAAAGAGCTATGTGTATGAATTTTTTATTTGACTATTTGTCATTTACAGTTAGAAGAACAGAACATGCAATTAAACCAGGACATGGAAAGGTCAGAAGAAAGGTCAGTGTATTATATCAAACCTTACAAACTAGAAATTAGACTTTCATCCTTAGATTACAAGTGGGAAAACATCTTGGCTGATAATTTTAAATGTGGATATTTTTGTATTTTGTGGGTTTTTGAAGATTCAAGTCACTTTAAGTTTGTCAATCCTTGTAGAAAAACAACAAATAAAAGCAACACACACAATAGATTCTTTCTTTCTAAATCTAACACGTTCTCTCTGATTATCTGTTTCTTAGACTGTAATAGCATATTGATTTTGATGCCATTATAAAAGTTATCTGTTACCCATGCAAAAAAATCAATTTTCTGTAAAAGTTTGAATATATGCAGGTTTTTTTTTTCACTGAAATTGAACTTTAATTTAATGTGAATAATTTTATTTTAGGATTCATGCTATGTATTTTGATACCAAATTCAGAACAATCTTTCTCAAACCCTTTTAAACAAATCACATATATACTTTCTTAACAGTGTTTTAAAAATTAAGGTCACACCAATACAAAGAATTTAATGTTTGCACCTTTTATTTTGTGTAAATCCTTAAAATACAAAACCCTATCCAATCTTATAGCTGGGTTTTATAGTCCCTTTATCAATTTTGCAACATGATAAAAATCTGTTTATACTAAACAACAACATAATAAAAATCTGTACATACAAAGCAACAACATAATAAAGATGTGTACATACAGAACAACAACATGATAAAAATCTGTACATACAAAAAAAAACCAACACGATAAAAATCTGTGTATACAAAGCAACAACATAATAAAAATCTGTACATACAAAACAACTGGCCCAGTGCTACAAAACATGAAAAAAATACTTAAGTCTGAGAATATTCTCAACTCATTGTATTAACTATGGGAGTTGAGAATATTCTCAGACTTAAAAATCTTTTATTTTGTGACGCCAGGCCTGGTTCTCATTGCAAAAATTGTGCAATCCTGAACTGTTTTGGGTTAAGATGAATGTTTCACTGTAATTTTACTGATGTTCAATTTCTTTTCATCTTAACAACAATCACTGTGTGTGCTTTTTGCCGAATTCTCTTCACGGTAAGCTCACAATGCATGGGCAGTAACTCTGCTAGTCAAATGTTTATGCACCGTTAGTTAATATTATATTTAGCCTTTATTATTGTTCAGGAGAATGTTGTATGCATTTTACAGTGTATGAAAACTTTTTAAAAGTTCCATGGTGTAAAGTAATGTTTAACTTAAAATTCAGCAGTGTTATGCTAAGTTTATGCACACATTTTATATGCATGATGTTATTTATGATATTCAGAATGATTGTAATGGCATTATTTTATAAACCAGATGCAAGAGCCTTATTGTCATTAATTTTTTGTGAATCCTAGTATTCCAAAACTATATAGGGTAAAGGCCTGAATTTTTTCACAGTAAATAAGTGCTATTTATGATTATGAATATTCAAATTTTATCGGAACCCATCAAATATTTCTTTTAAAATTGTGAATGTAATGTTGGGGGAGAAAAACATCTTTTTATGACATTTTTTTTCACCAACTTCTGTTCACAACCTCTTGATATTTGACAATATAGAGATGGTAAGGTGAGCTGCAAAGGTAGAAGGTACATGTCATTATGTTAACAGTGATGAAGGTCATCTTGTTAATACTATTGACATTGGGAAATCCATACTAATGTCATCTACGGCAACAACACCTGCACTGTGTCTGCTGCTTTAGAACTCTGGACTATCTCGGCTATGAGATGGTCCAGTTGACCCAAATGATGAGGCATTATCTCTTTTGGACATATTTTTGTTTAAGTAGGCTTACTTGCACATTAAAAAAAAATGCTGCACCTAATTCCAAACATACTAATAGCATGAATTTTATTTTGTGATGATTGAAATTGAAAGGTTTTGTCTTGCCTAAGAAGTGGAACAAGACATTGATGATGCTGTATTGATGGTAGTGTAAACTATAGTTGTAAACAAATTGTGAGCATTTTCACATCTCAAGTCCTTTAAGTTATTGAAATTTGGTATGCCCATATATGATCCAGTTTTGTCTTTGACTCTTTTCATGACATATAACAGAACTGTAGAAGTTCTATGCACTTCTTCATTTCCTAAAAACTGTTAAGTCCTAGGTTGATGAGACTTGTCATTCATAAACCCCATAGTAACTTAGCTTAGTTACAGTCCCATCTTTTGACCATGACCTTGGTTTTCCAGACATTAATTGTGCTGATTATGAAGTAAAATGATACGAAACTTTTAAGTCAGTGATTTTTTGTCTACTTGAATGTTGCTTCAGATAGTCATGCATGATGTAGAAGCAGAATTATATATTTATTTTATCAATGTTGTATTCTTACTCTTGTTCCTTTTTTAGATGTTTATTTCAAAGTATTTGAAAATAATAGACCAAACAAAATAAAAACTTTCAGGCTTTCGGACAGATTTAATAAGAAATACTATACAATAGTTTACTTCAAAAGGAAACTTATAAGGAGTCAATGAGAGGAACTAGATGTCAGAAAGAGACCTGTGCATGATTAATTCACAACTTTGTAACTCTACTGACAAATGCAAGATGGACAACATCTTTCCGTTTCTGTCTTTTCTGTTAATTGATCATTTATTATTTTATCACTATTTTTCAACCACAATGTTCAGTGCACAATAATGCACTAGTTTTGACATATAAAAAGTTTCTACAATAATTTTAAGACATTTCCTTTGTATATTGCAGTCACAGAAAAGAAATAGAAAATTTAGAAAATGCAAACAGCAAACTACAGAAAGAGGTAATTTATACGATAAATTTGCTTTTGTTTGAGAAAATGTTTGATTTTATTCAAAAGTCTAGGTTATAAAATGGTGAATGTCAGGCAGGTAAAGGTGATGTGCAGTTTGGAAAAAAATGTAATTCAGAGTGTAGTTCTTATCATAGCCCCTTGATATTTGGTATACAGCATCAAAATTGGTCATCTTGATTGGGATTTCCTTTCAACTAGAAAAACAGTATTTAAGTAATATATGATAATATTTATGAGGAATTTAGATTATTGCAAACCTTTCTTTATTCATCTCCTCTTCAGATTGCCAACATTAAGAATGAAAATGCCTCCCTTGAGCGATACCGACAGACAGCTGAGAAACAAGAGAAGGAAAATAAGGATCTGATTAGTCAGATTAACTCCTTGAAATCTCAGATCCAGGCCCAGGAAGTTAACAGCAATACCATTGGTTTGTCAGGTTTGTAACCACAAATTGTGATGAATTACTGTAGTTTCAGTATTATTTGTGGGGTGTCAATTTCTGTGGTTTTCATGACTGGCTGTGAACATCCTACAAAATGTTTTAAGGGGAAAACACAAAATCTTATCCACACAAAATAATGGTAATAACAAAATCATGATTTAAAAAGGTTCAATGCAAACTAAAACACAAAAGAGGTGATAGTGAATTACTAGATAAAAAAAACCATGCACAAGCATTTTAAAAGAGATAAAATTGACATTAACACCTGTCGATCTTCAATCCAAACAACTTTGTGATAGCAAAGGTGTCTATATATAAAAATTCCTTGTACATTTTTATACACTTACATAATTTATCTCATTAAGAGAGCCGGTGGTGTAGTGGTTAAGGCGTCGGGCTACTAACATCAAGTTTCGTGGTTCGATCCTCGTCCGGGGTGAAAATTTCATGAACCAATTTTCCGACTCTCTCTTGACACCACTTGCGAGGATGGTCTCGAGGAATGATGCTAGTCCTTCGGAAGAGACGAAGAAAGGTTGCCCCGTGTATATGGAGAGAAATACCCCATGCACATTAAAGACCCCTTTGTAGAGTTCGATAAGAGTAGGCTCAATGGGGGCCGCTGCAAAGGTCACACTCGCAAGCTGATAGCTGGAGAGGGATTTACATAAGCATTAAGCTTGTTTCCCAATCCAGGATAAATAAATATGTTTAAAAAAATTTATCCAATTCTTTTGGTGTTTCATTTATTTTTCTCTTTTTAGCTAACCAGGCAGACAATAAACAGGAAGTAGACGGCCAGGTAAACTTATTGAAAGATTTAACTTTAGTGAATTAGCTTGTATATGTAGTTGTGTTTCCCACCACTATTGTGGGTAGGCATATTGATTATGTCCTGTCTGTCTGTCTGTCCTTTTGTCGGTCACAAAGTTTTTCAGTGCAACTCCTCTGAAATTACTGAATCTATTTCAATAAAACTTGGTATTTAAAAAGGACACTTTAAATACATGTAGTTGTGCATATTACCAGGAAATTTTGATCCTCAAATTTTTATGAGAGTTATGACCTTTTGAACTTAAACTTTTCCTGAAAATCCTCCTTAATCATTGGTTTACACTAATCTGGAAACTACTAAACATATGTAGTTGTGCATATTACCACGATTTTTTTTTTGTTTGGGGGAGGGGGGAGCTTGAAATATGGCAACAAGTTTGGTTACAGTAAAATGCTTTCTGACAAAAATTACAGATAAGGCAAATGTAGAAGAAATTCTAGATTCTCATCCCTTTCTGCACTGATTTTTTCAGGCCCATAAAAAAATTGTTTTGATTTTTTGGCAAATTATGCTAATTATTGGTAAATTTCTTTTAAAATGGCAGCATATTTTATCGTATTGGATGAAAAATAAAAAATAAAATTCGCCCACCCACCCCATATTTTCAAGAAATTTTGATGAGAATCTAGGAATTATTTAGCATAGATATTTCCATGCTTCCCTCACTTTGTTTAGACTTTTAAATGATACATGTAGGTGACTTTTTTAGCTCACCTGGACCGAAGGTCCATGTGAGCTATTGCCATCACTTGGCGTCCGTCGTCGTCGTTAACTTTTCTTTGAAAATTTTCTCCTCCGAAACTGCTGAAGGGATTGCTTTGAAACTTTGCACACTTCATCTATGGGATGTCCTCTACCAAGATTGCACAAATGGTGACCGCCGTCCAAACAACATGGCCGCCGTTACTAAAAATAGACCAGGGGGGTCAGACTACTGTTTTTGGCTCGCCTGCAAAGAATGTCGCAAAAGGCGAGACTTAGGTATGGTGATTCCGGCGACGGTGACGGCGGCGGCGGCGGCGTCCACAATTGGTTAAAGTTTTTGCTTAAGTCTGTTTTGTGTGAACTAGTTATGTTACACCATTGATATTTGGTATGCAGTTGCATCAGCATCAGTTTTAAAAGGATTTCACCTGTATGCTCCTGCAGTCATGGTCTACTGACTTCGAAATTTTACACTGATTTGGCCGAGGTTAACCTGTTTTCTTAAGTCAGTTTAACATGAAGCAGTTATGTTACACCATTGATATTAGGTATGCAGTTGCATCAGCATCAGTACAGATCAGTTTTAAAAGGATTTCACCTGTTTGCTTCTGCAGTCACGGTCTACTGACTTTGAAATTTTACACTGATTTGGCCGAGGTTAACCTTTTTTCTTAAGTCTGTTTAACATGAAGCAGTTATGGTTCACCATAGATATTGGGTATGCACTTGCATTAGCATTAGTACAGATCAATTTCAAAAGCATTTCATCTGTATGCTTCTGCAGTCACGGTCTACTGACTTTGAAATTTTACACCGATTTGGCTGAGGTTAACCTTTTTTCTTACGTCTGTTTAACATGAAGCAGTTATGTTACATCATTGATATTGGGTATGCACTTGCATTAGCATCAGTACAGATCAATTTCAAAAGTATTTTATCTGTATGATCCTGCAGTCACAGTCTACTGAATTTTAGATTTTACACTTTTTAATTTTTTACTTATGTCATGAGTGTTTTATATAAAGCAGGTATGGTTCACCATTTATATTTGGTATGCAGCTGCTAAAGCATCAGTTAAGATCAGTTTAAGGAGGATTTTTACTTCATTTTATACTGTGTCCAGTTGCGACAGGCGAGACATGTCTCTGTGTTAACAGTTTATTGGCTTGTAAATCAAAAAGTAAAGAGATAGATGAAATCTGATGTCACACTACTGCTTCAGCATCAAAAGCTCTACAACAGTCTCCATTGAGTCAAAGTTGTCAGATGACCCCTTATAGGAGTTACGGCCCCTTAAAGGTGAAAAATAGCATTTTTTCATGTTTTTGGATTATAGAATGAAAACTATTACAGATAGAGATAAGTTGTTGCTTGCTTAAATGTTCAGCTCATTTAGCTCTACAAAAGTCTTCATAGGGTCAAAGTTGTCAGATGACCCCTTATAGGGGTTACGGCCCCTAAAATAACCTTCTTTCATGTTTTTGGCCTATAGAATGAAAACTATAGCAGATAGAGAGAAGCTGTTGCTTGCTTAAATGTTCAGTTCATTTAGCTCTACAAAAGTTTTCATAGGGTCAAAGTTGTCAGATGGCCTCTTATAGGGCTTATTGCCCTTAAAATAACGTTTTTTAGCTCACCTGGACCAAAGGTCCATGTGAGCTATTGCCATCACTTGGCGTCCGTCGTCGTCCGTCGTCCGTCGTCCGTCGTCCGTCATCAGTCGTCCGTCGTCCGTCGTCCGTCGTCGTTAACATTTTTCAAACGTTAACTCCTCTAACACCATAAGTCCAATGGCTTTTAAATTTGGCACAGTTGTTAATTAGCATAGGTAGTATAAAACTAGCGTGGGGATTTTTGATTCGTTGAAAAACATGGCCGCCATGGCTAAAAATAGAACATAGGGGTAAATTGCAGTTTTTTGCAAATAACTCAAAAACGGTAACAGATATCAAAATTCTGGCATAGGGTAAAAGTGATCAGCACCTCAAGATCTACCTGCCTAGAAATTTTCAAGAAGATCCCACAACCGATGTAGGAGTTATTGCCCTTTTTCTGGATTTTTTCAAAATTTTGCACTTATTTAGCCCTATATCTTGAAAACTATACAAGATATTTTAAAAATTCAAATTGCATATGATTAAGCACATCAAGATCTACATTTCATGTAATTAGGTCAAAGCTGTAGAACCATTTCTTTTAGGAGTTATGGCCCTTAAAGCGTCAAATTTTACCATTTTTCATTACTTTTACCCTGAATTTCAAAGATTAGCTTGTCTGACACCATACATCCAACTTCAACCAAACTTGGCACAGTTGTTTAATAGCATTAATGCTAAAGTTCTATCGTTCGGATTTTTGATTTGTCAAAAAATATGGCCTCCAAGGCTTAAAATAGAACATAGGGGTCAAATTACAGTTTTTTGCAAATAGCTCAAAAACGGTAACAGATATCAAAATTCTGATGGAAGACAAAAGTGATAAGCATCTCAAGATCTACCTGCTCTGAAATTTTCAAGAAGATCGATCAAATGACATAGGAGTTTTTTTTCAAAATTTTTCACTCATTTAGCCCTATATCTTGAAAACTATACAAGATATTTCAAAAATTCAAATTGCATATGATTAAGCACATCAAGATCTACAATTCATGTAATTAGGTCAAAGCTGTAGAACCATTTCTTTTAGGAGTTATGGCCCTTAAAGTGTCAATATTTACCATTGTTCATTACTTTTCCCCTGACTTGTCTGAAACAGTAAGACCAACTGCATCTTAACATGGCACACTGTTTGATAGCTTATATGCTACAACTCTATCGTTCAGATTTTTGATTCGTAAAAAAACATGGCTAGCATGGCTAAAAATAGAACATAGGGGCAAATTTCATTTTTTTGCTAATAACTCAAAACTGGTTTCAGATATCAAAATTGTGCAAGAATCAAAAGTGATCAGCATATTAAGATCTACCTGTCCTGAAATTTTGGAAAAGATCTGACTGCTGATGTGGGAGTTATTGTTCTTTTTCCTAATTTTTGCCACATTTGCACTTATTAAGCCCAATATCTTGAAAACTAACCAAGATATTTCATAAATTTAAATCGCATATGGTTAAGCACAATAATATCTACAAATATATGTATCTGTGTAGTTCAGGTGAGCGATTCAGGCTCTTGGGAGCCTCTTGTTCATGATTTGGGCCTACGGCTACAGAATGAAAACTATAGTAGATAGAGAAAGATGTTACTTGCTTAAATGTTCAGCTCATTTAGCTCTAGAAAAGTCTTTATAGGGTCGACATCAAGACCAGGTGGGCGATTCAGGCTCCTGGGAGCCTCTTGTTAGAATTCAGAGTGAACTTTATTTATGTAAGAAAATTGAATAGACGATAAAGAGATGTGGAATAAGTGTACGCGACACAACCAACATTAAAGAAACAGCAATTTAAAAAATCACAATGGAAAACCGCCAGCAGTCTTCAACATGACCAGAGGTCACTGCTCGCCGTCTTGCATTGGCCCAAGACTAAAAATAAAATACATAAGATTCAAACAAATCCCTAGAATATCAAAGAAAGACCCATTTCTGGATGTTTAGTTCAAATCTAATTGCTGAATTCAATGAATTTGTTCCAGGTCGATTTCCTAAATTCTGTGATCGTGGATCTTCAGAAGAAAAACCAAGAATTAAAAACCAGGCTGGAGGCCATGGAATCTGGGGTCTTAACCAATGGAGAGGCTGATACTTCTCTTGAAGAATCGTAAGTTTATCAAAATATGCCTTTAGGCGTACAGAGGTTTCAATGATATTTGCTGGGTACCATACAATAAGAATCCAAATAAGTGTTAAGTAATACCCCTGCTTCAAAGAAGGGGTTTGACCGTTTACATGTGTCTTTTGTTCTGTCACAATTTTTAAAAAGAGGGGGTATCACTAGTGAGCATTGGCTCACAGATTTACTTCTTTGATGTTTAGGATGGACACTCTTCAAGTTTTCAGAATTTTGTTGACCAACATGTACAAACAACGAAATTAGAATCCAAAGGAAATGTCTTTTTGGTAAAGTAGCAAAAAATAATCTTAACTTCAACAAAAATTAATATTTTGACCACCTGAGTTTACTCTCGTTACGACTCAAGTTGGCGTTGTTGATTGATATTCAGTAGTTTTTTTTTTCATGTATTATGTGTTGTCTGTTTTTTGTCCTGCTCGTTGGTGTTAACTGATTCTGTCTCTGTCCTTTCAGACTTTTGACATTTGGATGCCCCATTGGTACCTGTGCTTCTTACAGTATTTAAAAGCTAAGATAGAAGCCATATAATTTGGGGTTTTTACCAGTGAAGTGGCAAAGCTATTCATGTTATTTTATAGAATTATTTAATTGAAAAATACAACAAAGTGTTAGGCAATTTTTTTAACTCATAGATTTTTATATTTTTCAGGGGTGACAGTAAAAAACCTCCTCCTCGACTATTCTGTGATATCTGTGATGTGTTCGACAAACATGACACAGAAGATTGTCCCTGCCAGGCCATGGACTACGAAGACAACGCCCCCTCGCCCTCACATCACCATGGCGATAGGAAACAATTACGAGCTTACTGTGATATCTGTGAAGGTAAGAAATTATTTATGTCTTACTACAAACTACCAAAAGTCTGAATGGTATAGTATTTGTACTTAACCGTACTGAAATGTACTCGACCATTCTGAATAAGTCTTTAACGTGCTCAACTGTACTCGACCAAAGTCTGATTTTTTGTAAAAAGTCTGAACATGTACTTAATTGTTTGAATTAGTCTGAAAAGTACTTAATTTTACTCGACCTTAATTAAAGTTTATTATCAGTTAGATAAGGAAGAAAATGTAAATTTTTAAATCAGGGTTCCCACGCCATCCTTGAATTCAAGGAAACCTGGAAAAGTCCTTGAATTTCATTTCAATGTTCAAAACCTGAAAAAATCCTTGAATTTTATCAAATATCCTTGAAAAACCCTGGAATTTTGTAATATGCAGTTTTGTTGACCGTTTGATAAAAAAAGGCCCAAAAATATTGAAATTTTAAAATTTTTGCGGACTATTTTAATCCTTAAAAATGACCTCAATACCCTTGAAAAGTCCTTGAAAAACCCTTGAATTTTGTGTCCAAAAAATAGTGGGAACCCTGTTAAATGTACTCGACCAAGTCTGAATTGTACTTAACAATACTAAAACATTCTCGACCTAATTAAATCACTAATTAACACACTTTTGTTACATTAGATAAAATCTTTAATGTTTGATAGACCTAATTGATTTTTAATTAGTTAAGTATGTTTTAATCAAGGTCGAGTACGTTTCAGACTTTGTCGAGTACAATTAAGACTAGGTCGAGAACATTTAAGACTGACAACAATACATTTGAAATTGTCAAGTATGTTTTAGTCTTTTTAAGAATTTTCAGACTTTGGTCAAGTACAATTCAGCAAGATTTAGTACAAATACTACACAATTCAGACTTTTGGAAGTTTGTAGGGTCTACATTCATGACTTTGAAATTAGACAAAACTTACTGGGATTTACAAAATCCATTAAGATTTTAGACATAGGACCACCAATCCCATTCTCCAAATTATTTCCAGATTGCCAGGTCAATTTAACTCTTTTAAAAGAAATTGTTTACCTTTTATATTTAGCTTATTCTAGGATAAAAATGTATGGGTGTCTAACAATGGGAAATTAAATTATGTATTCTTTTGTCGAATTGTTAAAAAAATTATGAATATGTGATGGTTTCTGAAGAAAAAGTACCTTCCGATCCCCTTCCCTTTCTCAAATATAGCCTGAAACATGTTGCAAAATGACATTTAGAAGTCACTGTAATACTATCAATCATCTTGCTGTGTCTGTTGTCCTGGGGCATCACAAACAATTTCTGTAACAGCTTTCTGGGCAATTACATTTCAGTCTCTGATATTTGGAACATAGCTTTCTTTTAAAGTACTTTATGGTGTAAAATGACTCTTTTACCTCATATTACTACCCAGTATCTAAAAATGCAGGTGACATAGGTCTGCCATGGAAGGCTGTTATTCTAGTTTCTGGAATAGTCTTTCTTGAATCTCTACTAGAATCCATTTTCAATTGAAAAGTAAGATTGTTTTGATAACTGACATAAGAAAATAATGTAAAAAAGCCTGTAAAAACAATGCACAAAACATGACAATTTACATGTGATGTATCGAAGGGCCATATCATGCTGTTACTAAATGCTTTTGATATGAATTTTATTAACATGGGTACATTGCATCTTGTATGTATTCATGGCATGGGCTATTTCTGTATATATTCACTCATATCAAGTTTATAGTCGAAGAAAATCTGTAAAATTATAAATTTGTAAAATAATTTAGCATTAGTTGGCAAAAACATAAAAACTATTGTATATTGCTATTTTATTGATTTTTTGTCCCCCGCCGCAACGCGTCGGAGGGACTTAGTAATGGTCTCCGTCCGTCCGTCCGTCCGTCACTTTTTTTGTGGGTGCAACTCCTCGGACACTACAGAACAGATGTTGCTGAAACTTAACACAGTGATAGGGTACAATTAGTAGATGATCATCCCATATTTGAAATTTTCAAAATGGACGCTGTTTCCATGGAAACAGGGAAGAAGTGTCAAAATATAGGACATTCAATATCTCGGTTACCTAGGTGCACAGGGTTCTGAAATTTTGTAGGCTGATAGAGCAAAAGGTACTCTTTAATAATAGGAAAAAAAATTTTGAAGCGATATTTATGGTTTTCGAGTTATTTACGAATTTGTGATTTTTCAGTCCGAAAAATGGGACTTTGTCAAATGTTTTTGTTGGTGCAACTCCTCGGACACTACTGAACCAATGTTGCTGAAACTTTACACACTGATAGGGTACTATTAGTAGATGATCATCCCATATTTGAAATTTTCAAAATGGCTGCTGTTTCCATGGAAACGGGGAAGAAAGGTCAAAATATAGGACATCCAATATCTCCGTTACCTAGGTGCACAGGGTTCAGAAATTTTGTAGGCTGGTAGAACAAAAGGTACTCTATAATAATACGAAAAAAAATTTGAAACAATATTTACAGTTTTTGAGTTATTTACGAATTTGTGATTTTCTGGTCCAAAAAATGGGACTTTGTCATATCAAACATTTTTGTGGGTGCAACTCCTTGGATACTACTGAATGGATGTTGCTGAAACTTTACACACTGATAGGGTACTGTTAACAGGTGATCATCCCATATTTTGACAACCTATTTCTATCGTTTCTCAAAGAATATATTGCTTGAATTGACATACCACACAACTTTTATGCGGCGGCGGGGGACACATGGCTACGCGTAGCAATCTTGTTATTTTTTTAAGCCTAGTTATAATAAGTGAAAGTTATTGCATTTAAAAAAGCAAGAATTTATTCTAGCCAGGGTCCAAAACATTTTTTACCTTTGGGCTCTTTAAAGGGATCCCTTAAAAATTTGCAGTAGAGAGTTGACAGATGGTCTCAAATAAAGTCAAAAATTTGTTTCTATCACAATTTTGTAATTATTGCTTTTACAAGTATTTCCGCTGACAAACATTTCATGTTTCTTTGTATTGTGTAGCAAAATATTTAAAATCTATAAAAAATTAAAAATATATGATAAAACCTATTGAACTGGTTTAGGTAAAAGTTCTTTATTCCTTTAAAATGAAAGCATTCATAACTTTTCCATTTTTACAAGCATTTTATTAACTGCATGATATGGCCAGAAAATAGACTTATGTTTTCTGCACGTTATTCAAAGTTTTTTTTAAACCTTTTGAAATTGTTTGTTTGAACATTTTCCATCCTTTTGAAGTGCTGAAAACAACATCTCATTTTCTGGTCCTTCACAATTAACAGTGTGCATTCTCCTTTTGTTTGCAGTTTTTGGTCATTGGACAGAGGAATGTGATGATGAGCAGACTTTCTAACCAATCACCAGTTATCTTTCATCAACCAATGGAATGTTGCGTTATATCAGGGCATGGTTTTCCTTCCAACTGTTTCTTGTTTTTTCGATGGAACATCTTTTTGTTAATCTTTTCATACGCAGACTGATTTTGTTTTTTTTGTCATTTGTTTTGTTATAATTTATTTGTTAGGAGTTTTATTTTTATATTCATTATTATTTAATGTTCCTATTATTGGTGGAAGGAGTATATTATAAGCCCCTAAAGGTCTAGAAAAAAGAAATGCAATGTAAAGATAAGGTCTTGTTAAAAAGACCTATTAAATAGACTTGTGTTTGAACCTCGAGAAATATGAATTTTAAATTAAATATGAAAATTTATCATCAAGATCATGATTAAAACCGGTTTTGATTGATAATAAACTACAAATCTTCTTGATGGATTGGTTGAAATATAAACTAAATCGATATGTCTTTTCCTGTTAAGACTTTCAAGACTTTATAGTGCTTTAAACCCAAAGTGCTTATTCCGAGTAGGAAAAAAAATTGACTTCGCAAATGTAGTTCCTTATCTTCTCTTCCTCACCTTTGACAATGGAGAAAAACTATTGGAATGGAGAAATTGGAAAGTTTGATTAATGCTTGTGTGAACAGCTTCTTACAAATACAATTGAAGTATGGTACATATAATTGATATTTAATCCAGTTTGATGGTTTGGAGTGGGATGAATTTACAGAATTCAAGTTAATTTGTGAATTCCAGCAGATTTACCCTACATTTTAGCTTGTGTGATGCTGAGATCCAAGCTAGTATATTCCAACAGTTTGAAAGCAAAATATTCCAGCAACTCCTGCTTTGGACCTGATATTTGATGCTGAGTGTTTGAAGTGGCAGCAATAAAATGAAGCTTTTCTTTCACCATAGCCATAATGTGTGTCATGATAATCATCTTGTGTTGTGTGTTTCAAGAGCTTATTGGTTGTGATTTGTGCTAATGACTTTTTTCAGAAAAAACATCCTGCAAGGGTTTGAACACTCATAGAATTCCAAAGTTTTTATTTTGGCAATGTGGTTGTCAGATAATAATTTTGAAAAAAAAAATTTCTGAAAAACAAATTGTAGTGTTCTGACACTTCTGGGTTATTTTCTGAGAAAGCTTAAAATAATACTCAAAATGTGTAAAAAGTGAATTTTTAATACCTTACAGAGTGTAATGCATATACATGTATCCAAGTGTATTTGTTCATTTAAGAAATATGTTATAATTATGTAAAACATTCAACATGTTCAAGAAAAACATGTTTAGAGAGTTTGTATAGAGAATTTTTAAGTATACGATGTTCCTTATTTCAATACAGAACTTATATCTGGATTATAATCTTATAGAAAAGATATTTTATCTCTATTTTCATATTTCATTTAAACATTTTTAATTAAGTATTCTGTTTCACTACAGTTCCAATATTTGATACAGATTTTTTCGTCCATAGAAAACTTCATGAAATTTATACTGTTAACATGGACATTTTTACTTGGTGATGTGAACATCTTATTAGAGTTCACAAAATAATCCTCAAATATTTTCAAAAATTTGAAGTAAAAAAAAAAGTCTGACAAAAGTATAACTTTACCAGAAATAAATAAATCACCCTGTGAAAATTTCTTTGTATATTGTATGCTATGGAAATTATTTCTCTATTTTAAGTAACAGTAAGATTGCCCTCACCAAGGACAGTTAGAAGACACCTGGTACAGTTAGCTATTGGCATTGTCAACTCAACCACCAAAATTTGATTTCTAACAAATATGTAATGTAATGTCTAAGTTTTCCAAATAAATTAATATTGAGATGGATCTCATTATCTTAAGGGGGTACCCATACTACCCAACACCTAGATTAAAATGAAATAGTGCTGAATTTCAATTTTCTTAAAACTTGCTGAAATATCTTTAAGATTAGAAATTAATAAATCAAATTAAAATGAAATCACAGGTTGTTTGTTCATTCAATATTAGGGAGTTCCATCATTTTTTATTTTGATCACAAGCTTAATTTCCTTTGAATGAATGTGACTAGATTAAAACATTCAACTAATATATAAGAGTTATCTCCCATAGGTGTTCTGTACCCCTTCAAATAAATTATGTTTTCAAATTATCTACTGAAGAATCAACATGTGCCAAAATATATTTTCTTTTCATGTTCATGTATTTTAATGTGTAGTACATTGAGATTTTATGTAACAAAATGTACTATTTGAAATGTACCTTAATTTGCATTTATTAATAATATTTTTAATTAGCATTTTATTATGTGTTTTTGAAATCCTTTTGTAATTGATTTGAAATTTGAAAATAATTTAAGATACAGTATGGATGATATGTATGTATTTATTTAGCCGTGGTTAAGGTTGATTTTTTTTTTTTTTTTTTTTTTCAATTCAAAATAATTTTATTCAGAAAATACCTGTTACAATTTCTCGGAATAGCCCAGGCAACTAATTCCGAGCTTCCCCTTCTTACAAGATCGCATTACCAGGGATTGCAATGCGAAAAAAAAATAACTCCCAATATATTTAAAAATTGTTTTCACCAACACAGTTTCTAATCAAATTCAATGATTCAGTATTTTTATAAATTTAAAATTCTTTTCCATGTTCACCAACACAGTTTCTAATCAAATTCAATGATTCAATATTTTGTACTAGCAGTACTGTTATTTAAATGAGATCTAGTGTAATTTAAATGAGAAGTATTTTTGGGCTAGTCACGTGATTTAAAAAGAACACATGGTCAAATTGTACTTTCATATTTAAAATGGATTATATTATTTCTCATGGTAAGTTTTTTAAGTAAAGCAGTTTTGAATTATCAATCATTGAATTCGATCATTTCATGCACACAACTAGATTCATATCTAATAAAAAGATACATTCATGGGAGTAATCATAAACTACATGTACATACACTCTACACATACATAATTTGCTTTAGGTATAAATTGACACCATAGCATTTTTTTGTACATCATCAAGCTTGACCGAAACAGAACTTAAAAGAAATTTGGTTTCGGTTTTAAACATATTCAAGATATTGGAGACAGTTAATTTCTTTTTTTGATATTTTGCTATATTCCTGTTTTTCCATACTATCCATTTGGCTGTTATTAAAATAGTATTAATTATAAATGGATTGTTTACTTCTTTAATACCAAAAATAATATTCTCAACTGAATGGTCTATGTGGCCCATACCCGCCAATGTGGAATAGTTATTTATTCTATTAAAAACTTCTTCCCAAAAAGAGTTTACTATTTGGCAATTAACAAAAAGATGCAATAGATTTTCATTATTATTACAAAAATGACATCGTCCATCGGACTTATTCATTTTTTGTAGCAATTCTTCTGTATAAACTGCGTTATGTAAAAGTTTCCATTGCAGCTGTTTCGATTTTCTGCTGCTAAAGTTTATATATATATTCTTCCAAATCATGTCCCAATTTAGATTGTTAAATGTTGCATCCCATTTTGCTTGGCAATTCGGGATTGAATTATTTTTATAAAAGATTTGTATATCCTTTAATCGCAGTTTATTAACATCTATATTTGACCCGTTCTTTGTGAATTTTAATAATTTGAAATCAAAATTTTCTTTTTGTTTTATAATGTTTGGATGTTCATCGGATTTTAATAAATCTACATATTCTTTACCGAACGCTTTCTTCAGTCTTGTGTACTGCGATATCCAATCCCTTTTATCCCTAAGGTTATTGAAAATCACAGTAGAATCTATGAAAGAACTAAGGTTATTATCCCAAATGTCTTTCACCTTTTTGAATCCGCTTTTGGCAAAGTTTTCATAGAAAAGTGCTTTGCCATTAAACTTAAGCTTATTGTTGCCAAATAAGTTTGATTCAAGGAGTTCGGATTTGGTAATGCGTTCCTGGTTGTTAAGAAATTCCACCCAGGAACGCATGAGATTTCTATAATATGTGGGAAGGTGTGCTCTGTTAAGTACATCTGTACTGGAACACGTACACATGAAGTATTCCGAATCAAATTTTTCGTCTAGTCCCATCAAAAAATATTTCCCGATAGCGTTCCATTTGTCAAGCTCCGAGTGTAACACCAAGTAGATATTTTTCACATGTTTCGCTTTTATAAATTCTTTCAAATTCACCATTCCCATCCCCCCATTTTCTTTTGGAAGACAACAAACACGTCTTGCGACTTGGTTTGTTTTATCGTCCCAAAGAAATGACCACATAATGTCATTTATTTGTTTTTCATATTTATCCGGTATACCTCGCATTTCAATTTCAAATCCAATAGTAGATAAGACATAGGACTTGATGATTAGCACCTTTCCATCATACGTTAAATCTCTAGATTTCCACACTCCCATCGAGTTTTTAATTTTATTAATTTTTTCTAGCCATATATGGTCTAAATTTACTCCATAGCCATGCATAACGCCTAACGCTTTAACTGGTTGCTTTGTCCATTTGATTTTATTGAACACAGATTTTTTATTTTTCCATTTACCAAGGTACATTCCTACAGTTTTATTCATGTTCATTTTCGCCCCTGAGGCTTTTTCATAAGTCCCAAGGATTTTAAAAGTTTCTTCGATGGACTTTTCGTCTTTGTTTAAAATTTGTGTATCGTCTGCAAACATATTTAGCTTGGCTTCTATGTTTGCATTGTTATGTGGTAATTTTATACCTTTAATGTTTGGATTATCTCTAATAGCTGCTGCTAATGGTTCAGCTTGCAATATATATAACATAGGGGCTATTGGACAGCCTTGCCGAATGGATCGAGATATATCTATGTAGTTAGATATAAATCCGTTTGTTTGAATGCACGTTTTTGCATTTCTAAATAGCATATTCACCCACCCTATAAACTTTGCACCGAAGCCAAACTTAAGTAGGCATTCGTTTAACCATCCCCATTCTACTCTATCAAATGCTTTTTGTTGATCTAGGAAGATGATTGCACCTTCCTCATCTTCCATATCAGTATAATCTAGAATGTCTTGCAATAATCTATTGCCTTGGAAAATATTTCTTCCCTTAACGAATCCCTTTTGATCTGTATTAATAATATTTGGTAAAACACCTTTGAGTCTTTCTGCCAAGACTTTGGAAATAATTTTATAATCTGTGTTCAACAATGTAATAGGACGCCAGTTTTTAATATCTTCACGTTCTCCCGATTTAAACATCAGAGTAATGATACCTCTTTGTTGTGATTCGCATAACTTAGAGGAATTAAAAATACCCTTAATAATAGACATAAAGTCGTCTTTAATCAGATACCAAAATTGTTGATAGAACTCAC
This sequence comes from Arcuatula senhousia, assembly GCA_963971305.1. NCBI lineage: Eukaryota > Metazoa > Mollusca > Bivalvia > Mytilida > Mytilidae > Arcuatula > Arcuatula senhousia. Next base: position 38,994,642 of record OZ020308.1, read on the forward strand.
TTACGATTCCGTCTTCACCCGGTGATTTTTCTTTTTTCAGTTTTTTAACCGCTTTTTCTACTTCTTCCAATGTAACATCTTGATCACATACAGTTTTATCTATCTCAGCTAAACGTGTCCCCAATGTTTGTAATAGTTTTTCTGCCTCAGTTTTGTCCCATCCCTCTGAAGTAAAAAGTTCCTTATAGTAATTAACTTGTACTTCCAAAATAGAGGATATGTCCTCTTTGTATTGGCCCTCTGGTGTTTTAATTCTTGACCAGAGTTTTTCAGCCCCCCTTTTTTTCTCTAAACTAAAGAAAAATTTTGTGGATTTTTCTCCTTTTTCGAACCAGTTTACCTTTGATCTGATTCTAGCTGCTTCAGCTTTTTTATCGTAGTATTCTTTTATTTTATTTTTTAATACATTCCACTCTGTTTCATTTTCAATAATAGCATTGTTTTCTTCAATATACAATAGCCTTCTTTCCCATTCATTTACTTGCTTTTCTTTAACATTTAATTTTTTTGATACTTCAATTACAATGCTTTTTATCTTAATTTTTGTTGCCTCCCACCATTCTAAATCATTTTCAAATTCTTGTTTTTTACGTTTCCATGTAGACCAAAAACCCTCAAAAGTGTTTTTGAACAATTCGGAGTTGATAACTGAACAGTTCATTTTCCACGTACCGGGTCCACGTTCTGGTTGTGCCAGTTTGATTTTAAGTAGCATTCCATTGTGGTCACTGTACGGAAAATGAACTATTTTAACTTTTTGCATAGCATATTGTAATTCGTGGTTAATGAAAATGTAATCAATGCGTGACTTTGAGTTTCCCCGCTGAAAGGTGTATTGCCTGTTCTCGGGGTAACGCAATCGCCAAGCGTCAATCAGATCCTTATTTTCAATAAGTGCTTTTAATTCTGAAGTTCCTATATCATCTCGATTTGGTATAGGATTTCTGTCAAGATTCTTATTTATAACACAATTAAAATCCCCAACCAACACGTTCCTTTCATTATCATTATCTAATAAAATAAGTTCTCGAATAAAATGTTTGCGGTCTACTCCTGAGTTTGGAACATACACATTTGTAATTCGCAAACTTAGAGTCTCGGATAGACTTAATAGACATGACAAATTTCGACCATTTGCGTCTTGCTTAGTTCCGGATATCGGAAAGTTGCATTTTTTAGAAAAAAGTATTGCTACTCCCCTCGAGTTAGTGGAACCGTGGTTCCATAAACTTTCACCCTCCCATTCTTTTTTCCATTTATTTTCTGTCTCCTTTGAGCTATGGGTCTCTTGAAGACAGAAAACATCGGCATTGTTCTTTTTGCACCAATAAAAAATAGCATTTCTCTTTTTATCATCACTCATTCCATTTACGTTCAAGCTAACTATTGAAATAGACATTGATTTTTTGGGGTAAAATTACTATAGGTATTTAAAAAAATATATATAATAATTGCAATCCATTCTTGCGTATATGACATATCTCTCAATATATAATCCCTATGCACATTGTTTATACAATAATAATGACACTTCATTATAAATTTACAAATGACAAACAAAAACATGTCTGGTTAAGGTTGATTTCATTTAATATAACTTTAAATATTCATGTACATTTAGAACTAGAGGTATTTTGGGGTGTTCTATTGAATGCCATGTCATGAGAGGCAAAGGGGCTTTGCTTTACTGAAAAAATAATTACATTTTGTGCAACCTTTTTAATTTTGTAAACAAAGAAAATTTCATGAATTTTTTAACCAAACTTAAAAAAACAAAAACAGCATTTTGAAGTTTTAAAGATTCTTAAGTGTCTAAAAAGTCAAAAAGTTTTTTTTAGTTTATTGATGGTTGTTTTAAGTCAAAAGATTCATGAATTAATTGGCATACAATTTGATATTCTAACACCATACAAATATTTCCAATGTTTTATACTAAGATTCCAGTTGCGATTGAAAATGACATGACATTTATAAAGAATATCCCATAATATCTCTTGTTTCTGAAAAGGAAGGTTTATATGATTAAAATGCAATAAATTTCATGAAATGTAAATTCACTTACATTGTATATCCATGGTTGAATATACATGTAATAGTGCATATAATGTAAATGTGAATATTTTCATGTTGAGTTATTTTCACTTTACAAAATATCCACCAAAAATTCTCTATACAAAAGATATTTTTTTAGTACAGGATATAAATAATGAGTAAATTTGAAAATTAGCCCTGCTTCAAAAACACAAAAATATTTACCAAATGAAAATTTTCACTTTTACAATATTTATTTTCTTTTTGTCACATGTATATTTGCATATCTTGTAAAGGAACCATTCTCATTTATGTATACAGTGAAAAAGAAAGGTAATATGTAGATATGTATTAAATTTGTATATAATCATTAATTTATGGACTTCTTATAAAAGGGCTTTCTTATCATATATTGGGAATGAAACTTAAAACTTGAGTGAAAACTTGTAGATTTGTTTAATATTTATTAAAGTCACAAAACATGCCCCCTACACAGGTTGGTTTTAAAAAAAATAATTCTATTTAAATTTTACTGCTACTGGAATATCTTGAAATTAACACAACTTGATTTTTTCAAAGCAAAAAATTTGTATAGATTTTACTCAACTTGCTAATATTTCATGGAACACTTGTTGCATTGTTTCCAATTTATACAGGGTGCCATTTGACAAGTTTAACTGTAGCTAAATGTTTAACTAACCATTCCAATAACTAGGTTTCATGTAATCATTTTCATCTATTTTTTGACTGTCTGTTTTTGAACAGTTATTGTAAATTGTGATCATGATTGACTGTTCAATGTTGAAGTAAGTGCCCAAGCTTATAAGATAAATGATGTAATGTTAGCTTTTATGGTTTAAAGAATGTATTTTTATCTCAACTTTAATAATGAACGTTTCAAAATAAAACAAACATATGTTTACTTAAAAAAAAATTGTGCCTTTATGTATCAAATAAATATTCAAGTCCTTAATACAAGTACTAGTAGTTTAAGTTCTTGGTTTTCCATTTTGTCATTGGTCTTCCTGAAAAAAACTTTTTAACTTCTGGTATGAGTTTCTTGCCATGAACAAGAGTCATTGTTTTCCTCTTAAGTAGCCATATAGGTTTGTTAAAGTGATTTTATTTGTCTTTTGAAAATTGGCAATCTAACTTTTACAGTATTCCTATGGTAATTGAAACAGGAAATTTAAGTTTTATGTTTTCTTCTATATTATGCTGTTAAAAGTCAAGAAAAAAATTGTGAAAATAATTTTGTACTTAATTATTTTTTACAGCTGTACAAATTAGTGCTATTAAACCTCAAATTTAATTTTTAGCTCACCTGACCCGAAGGGTCATGTGAGCTATTGTCATCGTTAGGCGTCCGTCGTCCGTCGTTAACTTTTCTTCAAAGATCTTCTTCTCTGAAACCACTGATGGGATTGCTTTGAAACTTTGTATACTTGATCTTTAGGATGTCCTCTACCAAGTTTGTGAATTATATACACGTCGACCAACCAACATGGCCGCCGTTGCTAAAAATAGAACAGGGGGGTCAGACCATTGTTTTTGGCTTATAACTCGAAAAGTATAAGAGATAGAAAAAATCTGAAGCAACCTTCCATGTTCAGCATCAAAAGCTCTACAAATCTCTCCATTGAGTCGAAGTTGTGAAACGACTCCTTATAGGAGTTATTGCCCTTTAATCATCAAAATTGACCATTTTAGCAGTTTTTGGACTATATCTTGAAAACCGTTAGAGCTAGAGGAAAAGTTAGTATTGCAAAATTGTTAGGCCCATTGAGATCTACAAAAATCATTTCAGGGTCAAAATTGTCAGATCAGCCGTTTAAGAGTTATTCCCCTTTAACTGTTTTTATCCATTTATTTTAACTGATTTTCAAACATCTTCTTCTCTGAAACCACTGAAGGGATTGCATAGATACTTGGTTTACTTGATCTTTAGGATGTCCTCTACCAAGTTTGTGAATTATTTACACGTCGACCAACCAACATGGCGGCTGTTGCTAAAAATAGAACAGGGGGGTCAGACCATTGTTTTTGGCTTATAACTCGAAAAGTATAAGAGATAGAAAAAATCCGAAGCAACTTTCCATGTTCAGCATCAAAAGCTCTACAATTCTCTCCATTGAGTCGAAGTTGTGAAACGACTCCTTATAGGAGTTATTGCCCTTTAATCATCAAAATTGACCATTTTAGCAGTTTTTGGACTATATCTTAAAAACCGTTAGAGCTAGAGGAAAAGTAAGCATTGCAGAATTGTTAAGCTCATTGAGATCTACAAAAATTATTTCAGGGTCAAAATTGTCAGATCAGGCGTTTAAGAGTTATTCCCCTTTAACTGTTTTTTTCCATTAATTTTAACTGATTTTCAAAAATCTTCTTCTCTGAAACCGCTGAAGGGATTGCATAGATACTTGGTATACTTGATCTTTAGGATGTCCTCTACCAAGTTTGTGAATTATATACACGTCGACCAACCAACATGGCTGCCATTGCTGAAAATAGAACAGGGGGTCAGACCATTGTTTTTGGCTTATAACTCGAAAAGTATAAGAGATAGAAAAAATCCGAAGCAACCTTCCATGTTCAGCATCAAAAGCTCTACAAATCTCTCCATTGAGTCGAAGTTGTGAAACGACTCCTTATAGGAGTTATTGTCCTTTAATCATCAAAATTGACCATTTTAGCAGTTTTTGGACTATATCTTGAAAACCGTTAGAGCTAGAGGAAAAGTTAGTATTGCAAAATTGTTAGGCTCATTGAGATCTACAAAAATCATGTCAAGGTCAAAATTGTCAGATCAGCCGTTTAAGAGTTATTCCCCTTTAACTGTTTTTCATTAATATTAACTCATTCTCAAACATCTTCTCTGAAACCACTGAAGGGATTGCATTGATACTTGGTATACTCGATCATTAAGATGTCCTCTACCAAGTTTGTCGACCAACCAACATGGCCGCCGTTGCTAAAAATAGAACAGGGGTGTCAGACCATTGTTTTTTGCTTATAACTCGAAAAGTATAAGGGATAGAGAAAAACCGAAGCAACTTTTCTTATTCAGCATCAAAAGGTCTTTACAGGAGTTATTGCCCTTGAACTGTTTTTTTCTAATAATTTAAACTGATATTCAAAAATTTTCTCTGCAACCACTGAAGGCATTGTTTGCAACTTTGTATACTTGAAAGTTTGTGAAATTTATTCAAACTTTGGCATAAGAGATCAGGTGAGCGATTCAGGCTCCTGGGAGTCTCTAGTTGTAGACTTGCTATCTTAGAGATTAGAAAAGACTTGTTTTGTTTTGAGTTGTTATCTTTGTTCTGTTGATTTTTTATTAAAATAGTCATTGCATTTACAATTGATTATGATAATATTATAAACTTCTTTGAGTGCAAAAGTTTCTTTATCAATACCTTAATTATTGACCTACCAATATACATTGATAAGCACTTTTCTTCTTACCATTTTTCACCTTTTGAGTAAGACTGATGAGTAAAAAAATCCACCAGTTTTAATGATAGCAATATGAAGGGAAACATTTTTTTTTTTTTTGCTGAATAATTATCATTGATACCATGACATTAATGAATATTTTAATTATGTCATTAAATACATAACATTAATACACAGTTTGTAAGTTAAAAACTGTTCTAAAATACTATGTTGCCTCCAAGGGGAGCAATTCTAATACTTTTAATAGAGTTGGTGTAAAATGATTAACTAACATCATACAAATGTATTTGAGAGGTTTAAGAAATGTGCCTTTAAGGTATGGGAACATAGTATTTAATTAATCACACTTCATCATATCAAGATGCATGTTTCATTTGAACATTAATCAATGTACATTCATCATTGTAGTTACTTGGGAGTATATTTAAGGAAGGGTTATTACTGCCATATTATATTATTGTGTATTGCAATTCCATAACATGTTGATACCATTATAAATATATGCATAAATAAATTGAGCTAATATAAATTGTTTTGTGTTGTTCTTCTTAAGTTTAGTTAATGAGTGTAAAATAAGGTTGCTGCAATTGAGAGTTTCCAAATACCCCTATTTTCTTACCTAACCCACTTTGTATCTTCTTGCGAGTTGGTCCTGACCAGAATTTAAAAGTACCTGTCATTAGTGGTAAGAAACTTTAGTTGAAGATATGTTCATTAGTATAAAACAGGACCACTATTCAAGATTAGTTAATGAGTGGAGAATAAACCTTGTAAGATAAGTCTTTCTGTGTAAAAGACCCCCTTTTATATTGAGTTCATTGGATCCTCAATTCCAATTTAACTTCAAGAAAGGTAAGCTTTAGTGCAGACTGAAAAAAAAAGATCTCCTTTGTAAGATGAGTTCATGAGCTTACATGGAAAGCCAGAATATAAGATGTGTACATTATTAAATGTACAACGTATTGCGCTCATTAGAGCATAAAGCCTCATTGTACATAGAAGAAACAGATGAACAGTGCTGAATGGGGATTATGATCATTTCAATAGAAAATATTGAGATGTGGCATAAGTGTACAAGACACATCTCATATAACAAGTGGTAATTTAGGGAAAAATCACAGTGGAAAAAGGCCAGCAGCCTTCAACGAGGCCAATAGTCGCTGCTCACCGTTATGCAATCGCCCCAAGGTCTAAATAAAATGCATATAATTCAAATCCAATCCTGAAATATTCAGATAGACCCCCTTTTTAAACAGGGAATAGAAAACATCAAAAAACAAGTACAAACAAAAGCTTTGTTAAGGATTCCTGGCCAAGGAGAGGTACATTTAAAATGTGGCGGGATTAAACTTGTTTTTTGGACCCAACCTCCCCCTATCAATAATCCTGGACAAAACACAAAAAATTAAGCCAGAATATTGATTATATGTCCTACCTTAGAAAGTAGAGGGATGTCTGTTTTTCTGATTGTCTCCAATTTGACTTACCATCAGGTGCAAGTTACTTTTTGATGAAGGAAGTATGATATAACCATGAAACTTTAAACACATATACACCAAGATGTAAACAAACAAAAACATCTTCAAATGCCCACGTCAACTTCATAATTCAGTGATGTTTTGATTTGGAGCATCATATTCTTGTTCGTAGAATAAGCTTTACAAAAGTCTCATTTAAATCAAACTGGTTGTCAGATGACACCTTACAGGGATTATATCTCTCTACAGAACAAAACGTTTCCCCGTGTTTAAAGTACTGGAAAATGGAAAAAAAATATTGAGATAGAAAAACTCCGTAAACTTGCATTTAATTCGTTCCCTAATGTCGAAGTTATAAAGAAAAGCTGCTGATATTAGTGATTCAGGCTCCAGGGAGTCTTTGTTAAGGTGGTATAACTTAACAAGATTATTAGTTAAGACTGAGAAAATTAAAACTAAACTTTAGTTTAATTATCTCAGGTTAAGAATAAGATATATCAAACTCTCACCCTTTGAATGGAACTTTTTTGTCAACTATGTAAGTATTCCATTGGAGTCATTTCTGGCTCCCCGCAACGCGTTTCAAATGGACATATCACTTTGACTTTGTCGTATTTCGTCGTCTTGCGGTGTCAAAAATTTCCGCCACAGTATTCTGGGCAACTATATGCAATGGTACTGCCTCTTGATATTTGGTATGGTACGGTATAGTCAGGGATGTCCAAAACAATTTAATGTCTGTAGTTCATCTGGCTACTACCTGTTAACCGAATAGGCGATGTGCGTCTTCCATGGATCGCCGAAGACCATCATTTTAGTTTAAGATTTTAAACTTTGTCATTTCGTGGAAATATTAAAGACGATTTTTCTGATTCAATCTTTCTAGAGAACTACATTGTATTAACTTATTTTAACCCAAAATAAAATTTCATATGTTTTATTTTCATTTCTAAATCTTATTTACTGCATGACACAACTGTTCGATTTTGAATGTGTTACAGCATGATTGCCTTTTTCAAAGTGGCTACGATTACCTGGATTTACCTGGAAAAGTAACAATAAGAAAAAAAATATTGTTACCTGACGCCGGAAGTCAAAGTAAAATATTAACCGGTCCACGGATGCGGACCTGTTTTTTTTTAAAGTAACAATAACAAATTTTCTTATAGTTACCGCTCGTTATTGTTACCTGAAAATGTGTTAACTAACAACGAAATTCTTGTTTATTATTTATTAGCCTATTTTAATATTTTGATTGATCATACAGTCACATGAAAACAATAATAAAATTTGAATTAGAACGAATTTAAGTGCAAGTTATTTCATTTTTGGTTACATTTCCTACACATTCAGTAGGTTGCTTTATGTGGACCTAATAGTCCGACAAATGACAGATGATACCATTCCAGGCAACCATCAGTTGGTCAATGGAGGCCCGAATATGGACATCATCTGAACAAACCAGGCAATGCATTCCACTGGCCAGGGCATCTTCACGCTTAAGTGTCATATTTTCTTTAAGTTTTTGCCATGTTGGTTTATCAATATATATTTCTTTATACGATTAATATTAATGTTTTCATCAAATATTTTTTTTTGGAAGCTGATGAAATTGTACAAGATATTCAGTTGTAACCATTACTTTTCCGTCCAGAACCGCTGTTATGTCATCCCGGCATCTCGGAAGCCATTTTGATGTGTTGTGAGCTATTTTTTATTACCTAGGGCCGAAGTTACCGATGATTTTATTAGTTAAAATAAATAATTGTTCATTTCAAGTTTTCAATTACAAAAACATTAAATATAAAAAAATGTACATATTGTTAATATAATATTCTGAAATACAAGAATATTCACATTCATATAATCAGGTAACAATAACGCCAGGTAACAATAAGAAAAAGTACTTATTGTTACATTAATCAGGTCCGCGTCCGTTACACGGTTTTCAGTTAGTCCGTCCTTCCGGTGTCAGGTAACAATAATTTTTTTCTTATTGTTACTTTTCCAGGTAAGACTATCCAGTGCCTTCATTTTTTCTTTACAATTCTACTCACAGAACGTGGACAGAACAGTAACTCTAGACAAACATAGACTATGCTTAAACAAATCTTATAGCAAAACAAATTGGGTTTTTTCAGAATTCCACGAGCCGTGTGAAAATTTACAAATTCCTGTACCCAAGGAAGAAACAGCAACTTCTGAACCTAGAGTTCGCTATCGTAGTGGAAGCGACCGCGTTCATATCGAAGATTTCCCTGAGGGCTCAACCCCATTGCAAGTCATACCTGGACAATCTATCAAGACTATTGAAGGAACCAATAATACTGGTGCCGAAAATGGGGAAGCAAAATCATCATCCATGGTTTCGAAAGAGACGAAAGTAAATCAAGATTTGATGACGAATTCTCAGCTCGGTATTTATGACGATGATGAATTTTACTCAAAGATGCAAACAGACTCTGTAAATGAAAATATCAAAAGTTCCACTGAAGAAAATTTGTTTAATTCTCAAAATGTGGTAGATACTGAAGATGACAATAAAAACAATGAAGCAAAGGAAACTACTGCTGAAGAAATAGGAAATCTAGAAGTTGATAAAATAGACGAAAGCGACAACTTTACTAACATGGTAGATGGACAGGTTCCAACATGGATTAAAGACATAACAAGCCAAATCCCGAATACAGATAAAATTTTAGCTCAGAAGGAAGACGGCACAGTCATAGACGAACATAATGAAACGTTTAAAAATCAGTGCAAGAATGATCGCGAAATTGTCAGTGCCGAAAGCCATTTGGAGGATATCAAAGTTGACGAATCAGAAAGCGTTATCCAAGAAAGAGCAGATGTCGAAAACGCCAAATCAGGTGACACATATATGTTAGAAGATACGAATTCGGAGCATTTTGGATTTTCAAACACCCCTAATGATAGAATCGAAATGCATGGAGAGGAAAGCCACGAAAATGACACAGAAGAGTCACCAAGTATAGGTGGGTATGGTTATCTCAATGTTGGAGTGAAAAAAGACGCAAATGTCAAAGCTGATTCTGAAATCAGAGACAGACGACAGGGTTTTGAATTAGATTCACAAGAATACAATACAACAGACGAGAACAACGTGACGAGTTCACCAAACAAACCAGAAGAGAAGGATAACGAGGCACAACAAAAACAAATGGTTGCTTCTAATACCGAACATATCGAAGATTTGGATGAAAATTTGGTAACAAATGAGTTGATGACATCTGTAACTAAATCGCATGAGCATGACGTGGATACTGTAAACGACTCATACTGTAAGAGAGACGAAGAAAGCCCTGTGATAACAGACAGAGAAACTCCCACAGACACAAATAAAGAGGTAGAAGATTCTGGATTTAAAGGAGATTTCGAAAATGTTGAGGATAGGGAAACATTTCGTGATGCGGAAAATGAAAATGCACAAGGGGAACCTTGCTCAAATATAGTCTCAACCGTTCCAATTAACCCAACAGAAACTGAACAGCATGAAAGGCATGTTTCAGAAGATAGCGATGAAAGTATGCAAAGTTGCTCAGATTCAGAAGACAAAGCAACCGCCCCGGAAGATCAGATTGGAAAACGAAAATCAGAACCGATCGTTGATAAAAATAAAACTGGAAAAGCCCATGATATTGGCAGCCCATCTGATGACGACAGTAAAAGAGATTCATGTATTGTCAGCTGAATGCGGCTGATGCAAAAGGAAAAATAATCTTTTTGTTTTTTGTAAATATGTTTCAAAGATTAACACTACTTATGTATGTTGAATATTTAATGGTATGTTAATGTTATTTTGTGAATGTATTATATTCGTTAATGTATGTTATATATGTTTGTGATTTTCAACTTTTAAAACGTTTAACTTTGAGAAAGTTGATGCTTAACCTTTTTGTTTTGGAAACAAGAATATACCCCAAAGACATAATGCCCCATCTCGCATCGACGTACCTATGCCATGTAGGGCGGTCAGTATTAATAATGAAGGAAACCACTTACCTTGGGCAGGTCACTGGCAAACCTAATCACAGTTTGGGAAGTCGATGTGTTGTTAAATACAAACGGGATTCGAACACCAGCCGAGAGGTGATCGTGATTTTATGCGCAAAACAAATTAGAAGTAATGTTCCCGATATTGTTACGATAAAGGAGTAATGCACATAGATTCATAAACAAGAACAAGAAACTTGAACACAACTTGTGCCAAACCAAAAATGTAAATATCTTATGTAAACAGTCTTTGCTTGTTGCATCACACCTATCGCGGTACCTATGGTCAAATAAGGTTCCAAGTGAAGGATTAAAAAATACTTTAATTAAAAGATGGACATTTGCAGGAGCCTAATGTACAACATTCTGACATTACGTCATCTAATTCTTCGAATTCTGATCGACATAAGTTACCAGGGTTTCAGACATGCATCTTAAAAATGAGCACAAACAAACAAATGCAGCTCCTTCACACTTCAACTGCATTTACATATAACCATTTGCGTTAACGGGTACTTTTAAGTAACAGTTTTTAGAAATACACAATGTCTCCAAAAGTTGAAGGCACAGATCAATTAAAAGTGTCTGTTCTTGAGACCTTAAGCTATGTATGTGTTTACTATGATTTTAAATTCAATACAAATGTACTACTCTCCTAAATTATTTTAAACAGTAGTGTCTGATACCACTATTGACCTTTGACTCCTTATAAATGTTGTACAGCGAGACTTAAAACCACAATGGTGCTGACTTGGCACATGGTGTATCAAACATTACCGAAATTACCAAAAGGTCACATTTTAGGAAACAAAATTGAAAACTACACAGAACAAGCCATAGAAGATTAATAAAGACTTCTAGAAACATGGAATGCATCAATTGCGGACAAACGAAACAATGACAATTTGTGTTTTTGTCTAATATTTATTGAAGCTTCCAAATGTCACTCTGCCATCGTCTGAGCATCATGGTGGACACCTTTAAAGAATATTGGTGGCCCTTCCAAGTATTCCAGTGAACCCCAAACCAGTTCATATCCGGTTGCTTGATAAAGTACTCTCCGTTGAGATCTGATATCATACAAGCTTTGAACCACCAAGCTCCTGGGTGTTGTTTAGCACGACTACCCGAAGAATCTAGGTCATTGTCTCGATCTTTCGTTGAAAACGGGGCACCGTTTTGAAATGATTTAAGCTATCCCCTAAAATGAATAACATAATCGTCAAGACATGTTTCAACGTATTAAGATGGTTCATATATAGAGCAAAAACAAGGAGTACTGTAAACGTGCTCACAATATCATACCCCTGCTTTAACTCTCCACTGAATGTTCACCCCTAGTAAGGTGAGTGTATAAAAAAATGGTTTTGGTTAATATTTGTGTTTCGATACGATAAATTAAATCTCAAAAAATAGAAAACCGATAAAAAACATAATCCAAACTTGTTCACTTTTTTTTTCGTTATCGGACAAAACATTTACTATATTTAAATGCCTCACCAAATCTTACTTTACTTGAATCTTTGTTCATCTCTCGGGAACTCCTCAGGGTAAGGCTTACCAAGTGTGATGATATCTGGAAGAATTTGAATTTTCTTTCTACACGTCTCATCAAAATCCACAAAGCGGTAACAAGAATGTGTGGAGAGACAGACGGACAGGTTGATTCCTATATACCCCTAACTTTCTTTGCGGGAAAATACCGGGAGTAAATGTGTTTCAAGGTTAACATTATAATTCCTGCTGACGATGTGAGTGAGTGAGTGAGTGAGTTGGTGTTTTACGCCCGTGCAACGCTTGTAGGTTATTTACAGGCGATGAACATGAAATGATGATAAAATGAACATGAAATGATGATGATGAATGAAATATGGGGGTGGGATGGGAAACAAATGACCGGTAAATTTTGAAGAACCACAGAAAAAGGGGAGAGGTGGGTAGGGGCGGAAAATTTAGCCTATGTGGTGCACTACCTGGCGGTCCACAAAGGGGTCTTTTACGTGCATGAAGCGTGGCACTCTCCACACACGTTGGCCCACTATGGTCGGCGGTCAGGGTTTCCGTATTATAGACCTGACAACCCCCGCGGACGAGGGCCACCCTATTCAGCCACCTAGGGTACACACTTGGTCGCTCTGTGGGCTGAGCACTGACCCGACGTCAGAATCCCAAGACCCTTAGTCGCCTCTTACGACAAGCTAGGCTCTGCTGCGGGCCTATTCGCCACCCGGGCCCCGCACGGGACCTGCTGACGATGAGTTACTCCTCTCCAGAATAAGGATGGGGCTGGGCCGAGTGATCTAAGGCGCTGATTTAAATACCATATTATTTTGATTACTAGCCGATCACCTCTCAGGCGGTGTTCGAGTCCCGTTTGTAATTTAAAAAAAAATGGACTTCTCCACCTGTATGTGATTAGTTTGTCAGTTACCTGCCAAGTTCGGTGGTTTTCTCCAAGTACTTCCTCCACCAATAAAACTGACCGCGCTTTATGGCCCAGGTGCGTCAAAAAGGGCATTAAAAACACATGTACACACACGCACAAGAACAAACCAGAATAACTAAATTTAACTTAAACTTTTGTCTATCGACCTCAAGTTTAAAGTTTTATATTTCTCACGGAGGACTAGAAAATTATCAAAATGTGAACAAATTGAACAATTATAAAACAAACAAACAAACAAACATTCACCATAAACGAACTTCATACCACTAACCAATTATAGAGAAACATAAAAGCTAACCAATGATAACAAGGATTAAACAGTATACCCCTCTCTTCTTCGAAGCGGGGGTATGAAAATTGAATGCCAATAAAGCGGTACAAAACCATAAAAAACGAGGTATTTCATGTGTAATGTCCCAGGGATGATGTATGAGTAAGCGTGAGAAGAATCTCTACATTTCCGAGGGTGGCAAATTTAATGTCTCAACCAACCGGAATCCGATTGCCTCTCCAAAAGCTAAGGGTGTGGATTGGGATGTCCTCAATTCTTTATTATGTACATGTTTTGCCCTTTATTCTCTATTCTTTAAAAGTTTTGGCCCCTTTTTACATTTTATCTGTTAACTTTTTTGGCCATTATTATTCTGTAAACTGCATCCACACCCTCAAAGCTGTTACTATGTAACAGTCAACCCTTTGCAACGAAAAATATTATGAACTGCATGAAGATAGGCGTTTGAAGGATCGAACTATCACATTTTTCAAATTCATAATAATAATATTTAATATTAAATTTAAAGACAGAATTCTTTGAGCCGCATATCCTCAGTAACTTAGAAAATGGAAAATATTTGTTATATGACTTGTACAAATGGTGTTTTGTAAAAATTAGTGTCATATTGAAAGTGCGCAACGTTAAATTATCTAAGTACAAAAGTCATCTTGAAAAATTAATAATACACGAAAATAAGAGACGAATTTTTTGTAACAACACATACGTAAATTGCCTTGATTGCTCATTTTTTGTGGGAGGGATTGTTTATTTGAAAAGGTCACGCGGAACAGAAAATAGAATTCGATCCGCCATGCAGCGAAAGTATGGTACTATTTTCTAAAAGTATGCAAAAACTTTCAATTGGTTAATTTGATTTTAATCATATGACTGGAGCCAATAATTGCAACACTGTCCACAATGATTTTTCTGAAACCTCGGGGGTGGGGTGGGGGCACTTCCAAACTTCATGGGTAAGGATGAATTTGTTTCCTTATCCTTTACAAAATGATACTTTAAAAAATCTGTCAAAGTAAAAAATGCCGGATTTCGTTAAACAGGAAGTAGGTGAGTGACAGACCTGAAATCGTATCCCACATTATGGGACCCCACCCCGATGCTGTATACCAAATATCAAGTGGCTGTGATTAGTAGTTGCTGAGAAAACTGTTACAAAAAAAATTCCCCACCCGCACGCCGCCCGCCCGACATTCACCATTTTATAACCCGGATTTTTCACTCCGTGAAATCCGGTCAAAAAAAAAAACCAAAAAAAAACGGGCTTGTCATATAATACACAAGCAAATACTATTGACCCTGTCATATAATTGTGTTTGTTTCCCCATCTAATCACATGTTATTAACCAGACAAAAAAGTACCTTTTTCAGCGGCTTCTACCATCCTTAATATAAGGAGTAGAAATCAAACCAATACCTCATCTTGGTGGAAGACGGGGCCTACTCCATCGACAACAAAGGATACTATGGGGCAGCTAACACTGGCGGTGGTGTGTCATGGGCTGGACGGCCCATGGCACAGCGAATCTCGTTTAAAAGTTGCTGCAGAGGCTATATAGCCTATAGTCACGCCTATAAATTTCAAATTAAATAACAGAAAATAGAATTCGATCAATGCAGCGAAAGTATGGTACTATTTTCTAAAAGTATACAAAAACTTTCAATTGGTTAATTTGATTTTAATCATATGACTGTTGCCAATAATTGCAACACTGTCCAAAATGATTTTTCTGAAACCTCGGGGGTGGGGGTGGGGGCACTTCCATACTTCATGGATTGGGATGAATTTGTTTCCTTTTCCTTTACAAAATGATATTAAAAAAACGGGCTTGTCATATAATTAAAAATCAAATATTATTGACCCTGTCATATAATTGTGTTTGTTTCCCCATCTAATCACATGTTCTTAACCAGACAAAAAAGGTAACCATTTCAGCGGCTTCTACAAGCGTCTTCCAGAAATCCAACCAGTACCTGCTCGTGGTGGAAGACGGGGCCTACTCCATCGACCACAAAGGATACTATGGGGCAGCTAACATTGGCGGTGGTGTGTCATGGGCTGGACGGCCCATGGCACAGCGAATCTCGTTTAAAAGTTGCTGCAGAGGCTATACAACCTATAGTCAAAATAAATTATCCCGAGTCTGAAACACTAAAGTTATTAATGTCATACTTTTCATAGGCCGTTGATATTAGGTATTAAACGACGTGCGTATCATGCGCTCTTGGTGAAGCTGTTTAGTTGAAGTCGTACAACATGTAAGTAAAATAAGTAAGTGACTTCCGTCCAAAGGCATGTTACACGTACGGCTTATAGAATTTCTGATATCAAAGACGGGTTTCTACTAGTATGTTAGAAGAAAATGCACAATGTGCAACATATGACACTTTTCAGTCTTTCTTATTAAAGAGAATCTGTGCTTTACAATTTCCCAGATTTAATTTTTAGCTCTCCGGGTCATGTGAGCTATTGTCATTACTTGGCGTCCGTCGTCCGTCCGTAAACTTTTTAAAACGTTAACTACTCTGACACCATAAGTCCAATTGAAACCATACTTGGTATGGTTGTTTATTAGCATTCGGTGCTTAGAACTGATATGGGGATTTTTGATTCGTCCTAAAACATTGCCGCCGTGGCTAAAAATTTAACATAGGGGTAAATTGCAGTTTTTTGCAAATAAACGGCTACCGATATCAAAATTCTGGCGAGGTAAAAGTGATCAGCACCTCAAGATCTACCTACCCTGAAATTTTGAAGAAAATCCAACAACCCATGTAGGAGTTATTGCCCTTTTTGTGGATTTTTTGCAAATTTTGTACCTGTTTAGCTCAATATCTTGAAAACCATACAAGATATTTGAGAAATTTAAATTGCATATTGTTAGGCACATCAAGATCTACAAAATTTGTAATAGGATCAACGTTGTAGGACCTTTTCTTTTAGGAGTTATTGCCCTAAAGAACGTCAAAATCGAGCATTTTAACAGCATTTCCTCATTACATTGAAAACGTTAACTCCTCTGACACTTTAAGTCCAAATGGAACCAAACTTGGTATAGTTATTTATTAGCATTAGGTGTATAGAACTGATGTGGGGAATTTTTGATTGGTTGTAAAACATTGCCGCTGTGGCTAAAAATAGAACATAGGGGTAAATGGCAGATTTTTGCATATAGCTCCAAAACGGTGATAGATTTTTAAATTTTGATTGTGAACAAAACTGATTAGCACCTCAAGATCTACCTACCCTCAAATTTTGAAGAAAATCCAAAAACCCATGTAGGAGTTATTGCCCTTTTTGTTGAGTTTTTTTCAAATTTTGCACCTATTTAGCTCAATATCTTGAAAACTATACTAGATATTTGAGAAATTTAAACTGCATATTGTTAAGCACATCAAGATCTACAGAATATGTAAAGGATCAACGTAGTAGGACCTTTCCTTTGACGTTCTAAGGGCAAAAACTCCTCAAAGGAAAGGTGTATAGAACCGATGTGGGGATTTTTTATTGATGTAAAACATGGATGCTGTGGCTAAAAATAGAACATTGGGTTAAACTGCCTTTTTTCCCAATTACTCAAAAAGGGTGACAGAATTTTTGAATTTTGATTGAGAACAAAAGTGACCAGCACCTTAAGATCCACCATATTGTCAGATGACCCCCTTATCAAACTTATGACCTTTTCAATGTCAAATAGATTTTGCCTAATAACCCTTCAGGCACATATGTCAGGTGAGCGATTCAGGCTCCTGGGAGCCTCTTGTTGATACATGATATCAAAACTTTGACAAACTGTTTATTAGAACATGATACTGTTATGTATAATTATCAAACATATGTTACCATGACATCACGCTATACAATCATCAAACGGACAGGGCCTCGCATTCGTTGTTGGTACCCAAAACAAATGTAATATTGAATATGAACTTTTACATATTATAGTTTAATAAAAAAAAACATTATCACAATTCACTATTACAACCATGCTTTTTGGAATTGTAACATTATTGCTGTGTGTATGTGTCCAGTCTGGTGCATCAAAATGTTCTAAAACAGGTACGTATACTTGCTTTTTAAAATTTTCATCAGAGTGAAATTTGTATGGCCCGCCCATATTTGTGCTTAAGTTCATTGTTAAGGTCAATATCTCCAGTACTACCGGTTGGGTCAACGATATCTCACCACGAGATGTGCTTTGCGTAGCTGTACACACAACTTACCCAAGAAAAAAAATTAAGTCTTGTTTAATGTCCACATCTCGGGTGGGTAGTACACGTTTGGGCTATCATAATTCAAAATCGGGCGTACCATCCGTGGCTCATAGGCATTTTTTTAAGTTTTAAAACTATCTATATCCTATAAAATTTCCGAAAATTCAAAATTGAAATGTAAAATACAACTAAGTTCTAGACATTAAATTTTGCTACGCCTGACGCGCGTTTCGACTCTTAATGACCCATCAGTTGATTGATTGATTGTTGTTTGCTTAATGTCCCGTCGGCGATATTTCAGCCATAATCGGGACATACATAAGTTGTGATATATAACTAAAAACTCGCTATAAAACAAAGTCAAAAGACCGTAGATAAAACAAAAAAGTATGACTAGATGAAAAAAACAACAACAAAAAAAACACCAACTAAAAAAGCGCATTAATAATGGGTTCTCAATTAAAATTTAAAATTCTCATATGCTACTTTGCATATAATTTCTTGATAATGGTGTTTCTTTGGTTAATTTGGTTGTTATTATGGTGAAATTTGCAAATAGAATGAAAAATGTTCCAGATATTGCATTTTTTATTGGATGAAGAATTTCTTTCAGCCTTATGGATGCAATACTAAGGTGTGGAAGATTATTTTTGTGCGTTTAATTTTTGTATAGATGCTTGAAAACCATAATGGTCACTCTCAGGGATAAAAGTATGCTCTTTTTAAATATTTTAATGACAATGTTACTTTACCTTGTTTTTTTCCATGGAAATTGACTAAATTTACTACTTATTGCAAACATAACTGTAAACCACTTTTTTATGACTCATTTCTGTTTTTTCTGTTGTGTATAGCATTTCAAGTTTTTCTGGATGCAAATATCAATTTTTAAATTCATTGTAGCATCTCAAAATATTTTGGAGGCTGGGATTTATAGATTCAATAGATAATGGCATCTCAATTTGACTAGATGCTGACATTTCCCTATTTGACTGGATTCTAACATCCCATTCTATAGGGCTGGATGCTGGCATCCCATTCTATAGGACTGGATGCTGGCATATTCCTATTTTATCTTAAATAGATATAGAAAGCCAGATCCCAAAAAATCTGGATGCTGGCATCCCAAAAAAATCTGGATGCTGGCATCCCAATCAGTCTGGGTGCTGGCATCCCCAAAAAATCTGGATGCTGGCATCCCAATCAGTCTGGATGCTGACTTCAAAAAAGGCTGGATGCTGGCATCCCAATATAAGTCTGGATGCTGGCATCCAAATATAAGTCTGGATGCTGGCATCCAAAAATAAGTCTGGATGCTGGCATCCCAACAAGGCTGGATGCTGGCATCCAAAAATAAGTCTGGATGCTGGTATCCAAACATCTGAAATCAGCCATGGAAAGCTTGATAATTATTCAACTGTCAAAAACCTTGAAGAATGGATGCATTGAGTAAAATTGCTGGCCTTGTGCTCGTTTATACTGTGCACTTATAAGCGTACACTTATTTCACAACTCTTTATTTTTCATTCGTGCATGTGATAAGGTATTAGATAAAAAAAAAACAACTTGCATGTCTATAAAAATTACAATTTACCAAGAAACGACTACTGATGGTCACCTGTTGTTTTTGATAGGGAGGGCTTTCGGGATTATAGTTGGCTTTCCAACTGAACTCTTGCTTGACAACTTGGTTCGATTCCTACAGGATCTTCTATGCAGTAAGCCACTTGTGTTAAAATTGGTTTTGTACTCAATATTCATACCCTTTAATGTGAATATTTCAGACTAGGAAATCAAAATACTGAAATAATAGCTATCTAAAAAAGTATTACTTTTTTTCACTATATATTAAGTGCAATGAAAAACATACAAAGTAGTACATTTTAATAAAAATAAATCATTAATAAATAACAATTTGTATTATCACAGATACACTATAGAAAAAAATAAAAAATAAAATCATGAAATTTTATTACAAAATGAATTTTTAAATAAGTTTTCTAAGAGTACAAAATTTGCTTTTAGTTCAGTTTGAGTTTCAATATATCATGTAATTATTTTGGGAAAATGAATATTTTCTTACTTTTACTTTTCTATATTAAACTAGGGAATTGCCAATTGGCTAGGATTAACTGATCCAAAAGATTGTATCAACACATTAAAAATTTCAAATAATTGTTGAAATGAGTAAAGATGCTCAACTCATGGTTAAATTACAATGGCTATACAAATCTCCATATAATGACATAAAATGTATAAAAAAGACAACCTTCATTTATTCCTCAAACTCAGAAAAATTAAGTACATCTCTTACATATTTTGGTTTTAAGGTAATTAAGGACAGGTATCAAATGCATGACTGTTGTACTAAATAAAGACAAATGGCCATCAAGACAATAATAGAATATTAGAAATATTTGAATTCATTAAAATGAGTAATAGATATCTATTTATTTAGAGATTCCACCATTCACCTCTTGAGATAATTCATGTCACTACTGACCCTAAATGAGCAATGGTTGAATGTTAGGAAAAAATCTAAGCTGGTGACAGATTTTTTGTTTTGTTTTATTCTATCTTATAGGAATGGAGATAATGTTTGACAGAACAAAAAAAAAACAAGATATAAAAAAATTAAAGTGTCAATGAAAGAATTTTTTTCAGTCAAGATGTCTTCATTAACCTTAATGTACATTGCACGTTATAATCAATATAACATTTCACTTCTTTAGCACTGTACCACCTTAAAACTGAGAAATATAATCAATATTGTTAAGATTTTTTTTCAATTTTTTAAAGGGGATACAGAACAACTAAGGTAGATAACTCTAAAAAATCCTTTGAACATTTTAGTTAATTACATTTAATCAAAGAAATCAAGCTTCTAAATGATCAAAATAGGAAATGTTGAAACTCCATTATGTTCAACAAAAAGAAACCTATGGTTTGAATTTCTTTAGTTTTTGCCAATTTATTTATTTATTCAAAAGTGAATATTTTTGCTAATTTTCAGGAAAATTATACGACAAAATTTTATTTTAGCATAAGTGTTGGGTACCCCCTTAATGTGCTGAAGACTTTGTTTTATTTTCAGCTATGACTCAATGCCATTTTTTTATGAACAACATTTCAAGGAACATACTGAGAAACCACAACATGTATTTTTCCCCTTGGTCCAGTCATTTGACATGTTTGAAAAGAGAAGACTTCTAAAAAGTAGAACTGACCACTGATGCAAAGTGATTCACAATAGTTCATATGGCCTTTACATGTAGATGAAATTATTCTTCTTCAATGAAGTTGAATTTTCTTTTCAAATGTTTTCCTTCCTGATTATTTTTAATAAATAAAAGAAATAAACAGCATTTAATATTTTGTAAAGAAGAAATGATTTCAACTAATTTTAAAATTAATAACAATGGACTCTGTGATTTCATTGCAAAATAATTTAAATATTGTTAAATATTTTGAACATCTGTCTTGCTGGTTGATCAGGTAATGCTGCTACAGTTCTTGATCCGAATTGGGCAATGTTTATTTACATTTATTATCTCCAAAGTTGAAAATTCTTTATCTGTAAATATAAGATTAAAAGATATGAAATTCGAGGTAAAAAAGTAATGCTGATATAAAAAATAATTTATCTAATCAAATGCTAAAAATATTAAACTTTGTATACTCAATGTCTCTGTAATTCCATCTAATGATAAATATGAGGATGGACACACAGCCACTGTCACTGATAAACAAATGAG
Source organism: Arcuatula senhousia (assembly GCA_963971305.1). Lineage (NCBI taxonomy): Eukaryota > Metazoa > Mollusca > Bivalvia > Mytilida > Mytilidae > Arcuatula > Arcuatula senhousia. Next base: position 39,016,326 of record OZ020308.1, read on the forward strand.
ATTAACAAATCTGGTTAAATTCTGATTATGTTCAAAGTCAAATTGGATGTTTTTCAATGATCAACTTATCTATTTTTTTGTTAAAAATCTAATTGTCATAAAATATGGCAGTGACTCATATTTCTACCTGTTTCCAAGGTTTGTGTCTTGTACAAATATTCTTTGTATTTTTCGGCAATTTATATGTATTAAATTGATTTTTTTATTCATAAACTCAAAATATCATCAAAGTCCAATACATCAAGATTTCGAATAAAGATACAATATATCCTGTTGATTATTCTAAATACACCTATTTCATAATACTAAGCATGAATTGTGTGATAGGGATACTTCATTTGTATATTATGGTATGTTATATTTCAATTTTTCTACAACATTGACACTAGGGAAATACAGGCAGTTCTCAGTGAAAAAAAATCCCAGTTTATCATGAAATATATTCAGTTCTAAGACCACTGCTTACTTGTACATGTCATATAATATATATATTTTAAAGGTAATCTGTCCACCTTGACCCTATGGAGACTTTTATAGAGCTAAATGAGCTGAACATTGAAGAAAGCAATAGCTTTTCTATACATGTATCTGCAATGGTTTTCATTCTATAAGCCAAAAAACATGATACACTGCTATTAAAAGACCATAACCCATATAAAGGGTCATCTGACAACCTTGACCCTATGGAGACTTTGGTAGAGCTAAACAAGCTGTTTTTTAAGCAAGCAACAACTTTTCTCTATCTGCATTGTGACGAATCTAAACAAAAATTGAAACGCAAGTTTTGTGCAGGACACCCTAAGGATCAATCATACCAAGTTTCATCAAATTCAATTCAGTAGATTAAGAGAATATTTTTGAAAAATTGCTAATGGACACCAAGTGATGGTAATAGCTAGCTCACATGAGCTGAAAATATGGCATCTAATGGGACATTAAATGATACCCAACCACAATATTCATCAATAGTTAAATGTATTTGTATATTATACTGTATATACTATACATCTATATAGAGACAGAAAAGAAATGAGGTATCTTTCTTAGACCAGAAATTTCATCATTGAAAATTTACAAAGTGGCAAATCTTCAATAATGTTTTTCAGATCATCCTGAAAATTAAACTTGACCTGTATTTTATTGTACTCAACAACTGTGCAAAATATCATTTAAATGTCCTCAAAATAACACAAATATAATCACCTCAAAGCAATTCCTTTTGAATTTGTCCATTCATTGTTAAACTTCTTGATGAAGCTGTTTAATTCTGGAGATTCTGATTTTCTGAAAGCAAAATAATAAATATGCATGTTGAGCTTAATTTATAAACAGCAATTACATATGTAATCGAGCTTAACATTAGTTTAATATAAAGACAATTTGTCTGTATATAAGAGGACAAAGAATAATATATGAAAGGATAGCCTACAAAATTTCATTAAAATCTGTTGAGCAGTTTCAGCAAAGTTGCAACTTGAATTGGCACTGCTAATTGTCATTCAGTTGTTGTTTGTAATTTTTTGTTGTTTGTTTCTTTGTGTTGTCTTTGTAGTTCACATTATCTGTTTTTTTTCTTCTTTGAAATTTCTGACTTTTGATATTTGGTTGCCCCTGTACCTTATTGCTTCTTGCATTACATTTACAATACATGTACATGATGTATTAAAGTGTTTCTATATGTCCTTAAATAAACGAAGTGGATAAAGTCCAATAACTTACTCGTACAAAAATTAATGGTAAAATCAAAATGATGTTTCAAACTGATATGATTAAGTCATATGATGACTTATATATGTTATATAATTACATTAAGCAATCCTGCAAAATCTCAACTAAATACATAAGATACATCATGTACATGTACAATTATTAAAATCCAATAGGAGTAATTATAATTGGTCCATTAATTTTGTTTTTACATGTATGAGGCTTAGTTGCTATATGAAAAATAGTAAACCTACGGTAGGCTACCTTATCCAATTCATCAACTTGATCAAGAGACAAATCTTTGTCTATCACCATCTGACAAAGACTCCCAGAAGTCTCATCATCAACTGTTAGCATGGACTTCCAAACTGTAGTACTGGCACTGATAATTTCTAAAAGTAGATTAATAAGTAATACAATGTTTATGTTGCTTTTAACATGTTTAAGATTGATCATGTAAAAACATAAAATAAATTTGTACATCAATTTTTTGATGTTTGGAGATATATATAAAATATTACAATCAATGCTATAATTATAAAAGGATCTTGTCAAATATCACAATGATTGACATCATTTCCTCTACAGTCGAAGCGAAAATGTGAAATTCTGAGTGCTTGTATGGGTACGGGTTACACATTTTAGGCACCATGTACCACAAATATCTTTAGATCTACATTATATCCTGTTTAATAATTTCATAGTTTTATAATAACTTCTGTCTTCATAAAGATAAGAATTCCGGACAAAGTACCAATGCCTTCACATGTCTTTCACAGATATATGAGGGGGCCGATGTGGTAATTTTAATTGTGATGTGTGATCGTTCATTTAAATTTTCTGTGAACTACATGTACATGTATGATTTAAGGCAAACAATTATTCATAAACTTTGATGAATTGAAGGCAGTCTGTGAACCGTTTTCGGTTCAAATAATTTTCCGTGATCTGTGATTAATGCCTCCAAAGATCTCCACAGTGGCAATATACCCTGTGAATTGTGATTTGGGAAATTTTGGTTACATTTGTATTTCCTGTGAACTCCGATCCAATATCTAATTTTCTGTGAACCGTGATCAGGACCCCCCATATATTTAAGACTCATGTTATTGTTAATATAAATGTTTCAGGCAGGGGGTCTTCTTCCCCCGCTCCCTCCACCTCCGCTCCCCGACCCTTCCACCCCTGTTCCCTGCCCCCTCTACCCACACATCCCGCCCCCACATAAATCACTGATGCTCTGGTATGACATGTATGATGTGCATGTGTACATGGAGCCTCTATAATTTTACATGTGTGTGTGGAAATAAAGCTTCATGCTGGTCCGTACAGTTTTTGCACTGAAAGGGTATAAAGGGGGATTTTTATTTTTTTACTGTACACAAGCCCCTGTGGTTTTTGTTTGTATTTATTGGCTGATTTCTCAACAAACTACTTACAGGAAAGTATCTACATTTGTACAATCTGCTTTTACTCGACATATCCTGTGATCGCTAAGTACAGGAGATCCGATATAAACGTGGAGCGTGTTGCCATTCCCATAAACACCAGCCGGGCAACCGAAACGATGTCAAACTTCAAACGAAATTATAAAAATATTAATCCGCGCACGAGATACCATTTGATTGTAAATGCATTGAGTTTTATTATGACAATAAATTTATATAAGTTGCTTTTCCACCTTTTAATTTAGTATTGTCGAGGTTTTTGTAAGCAATATATGTCATAATAACTAATTTTGACAAGGCATTTTGTCGAATTATTTTTACTCGGAGAATTAGCACGTGCACGTGTGATTCGGTTTATTTTTTCAAAACATAAACAAGGAAGCAAAAAAACCAGGTAGGTATCATCGATATTGTACAAACTATGATTTGAAATGATCGTTAATAGCTTGACAGGTGATCTCAATATTTATTTTATACATGTTTCATGCATTGTATGTCTGAGAAATGAGAAGACGGCTGGAAATGCCGGGGTGGGTGGCAGAATTATGTACAGTCAGTGGAGGCCTGTGTCGGTACATGATGTACGGCCATGTACAGTAACTGTATTACAATACAGTAAATTGCTTAAATTAATATTTTTTTTGTTTCTTCCACTCTTCAAAAGCCAATTGGGCATTCCAAATACAAAATTTTGCCTAAACAACAGCAACAAAAAAAAACAAATAAAGGAGTATAGAAATTGGCACCATATTTTCAAAAAATTGTCGACTTTGTACTATCTCAATGGATTTGATGTAATTCATTCATTAGATAACCCAACTTTAAATATTCAATCGATTTCATATGGGGAAAGCAACTAGTTACAATATCATTACCCTCCTCTCTGTGAGGATAGTACGGTATTTGGACACCTCGGCCACACTTTATTTCGTCCATAGGAAGTCTCGGCCATATGACTCCTCGGCCGTAGACACTTCGGCCATACTATATAAATCTTAGGACTTAGTCAATATTCTTAGTAGCTGATTTTTTTTTAAATGTATAAATATAATTATGATATTTTGATAAACAGAAAAAATTTATCGAATGAAGAAATAAATATAAAAGGCAGATGTAAAAAGCATACTCATGATACTGAGGCCTAGGACATATTATTATGATATTTATACCACTATGTCATTAAATGTAACAAGATACCCTGCATTAATCATGCTTTATCAGTAGATAAGGCTAAATTCCTGAAAGACCCCCCTCATTAATTATCATAAACTTTCATTTAGCACCCTCTACAGTCCCGTGGTATCCGCCCTCAGGGGAATAACTAACACTTATTTTTATTAATTTGAATAATTATTTAAGGCACAGTTGTTAGATTTTAGACACAAATTTCAGTTTAGACTAGATTTGCATCTCCCTTTTTTTCAGCGTAAAATAAAATCGTGAAAATATTCTCTTTAGTATTTTCATGAAACATTATTTTCTATTAAAACATTTATCAATGTGGAATGATACTTACTCTGTCTGGTCTGGTTATATTCAAGAGGAATTTATTCTAGTCTAAAACCAATAAAATTTGCCATTAGAATTTTGAAATATCTACACCATTCGTCAGAGTGAATGTTTGAACTCTGATCACCACCATCTTCGCACTGTTTGAATTTGTTAATTATGTTCCTGTAGGCGTTTCGGAGAGCGTTGAATCTTTCAATATAACATATTTTACTAGTATTTTTCGTTTTACTTGCTACCATAAAATGAATTTTATTCATTTATAGTAATAATAATAATAATAATATTTATGAGCACAAACACATTTACATTAAATGGTTATGGCAACAGACATAAAGTGGAACAAACATAATACATGTAGATATTATTTTCCATGTGAACTTTTTCATTTTTGGAAGAAAAACTAAGTACGTTTCATCTTAATACACTTACAAATATCATGACCTGTAACTATAAGTAATTAAAATTATCTAATATACAGGTCTAGATGCCAATAGTAGAAAATCAATTTATTTTCATAAAAATAACCCCTCCTTTTTCAAACCATGGCCGAAGTGTCCTAATACAGTATGGCCGACCTAACTAGGGCCGACGTGTCTATGGACGATGTGTCCCTGGCCGAAGTCATAGTATGGACGAGGTGTCCCTAAAGCGGATAGTACAGAGGGTAACGTTATCATAACTAAAAGGCAACATGCTTAATATTATGACGTTAATTAAACACTGAAAACTCAGAAAATATCAATATTTGCTTCATTTTTATGTCGCTTGCAATGTTTTGAAGAAGTGACATATATATACATGTATAGGGGTTACTTTAGCACCATCTGTTGTCGACCTGCGGCTTCACATAAAAATAATGTCACAGTTTTCCGGGCAACTACATGTACAAGTCACAACCACTTGATATTTGGTATTGTAACTTCCTCCTATGGTATCATATGGTGTAAAGCAATTTTATGCCTGTAACTTATCTACTTTCTGTTTACTGAATATTTTAAGACGCAGGCGACATACATGTACGTCTTCCATGGAAGACCGCCATTCTAGTTGAGGATTTGTGAGTGGTTTTCTCCAAATTAGTGTAGAGCACATTCCTCAATAAAATTACAGCACTATTATTTTTTATTAACACACAAATAAACAAGAACCAACAGCATTTTTAGGTTTATTTCACTTTTCTGAGCTATCTATAAATGTGTTTTAAAGGGTATACTGCAACATTGTTTTAAATTTTCAACTTGCTCCATTACAAGTTTACAACATTTTGGACCCTTAATTACATGTATGTCAAACATTTTGTCAAAGGAGCTAAATTAATTTATATTATTGTCACTAAATTTAGTACCATATTTTTCATTTTATTTGTAGGTACATTTAAAAATGATTAGAGACATTCATATTCTGGAGGAAAACGATGCATACATGTACAGTCATGACAGTGATGAATCAGATGCAAATTATATTTCCTGATGAGGAATTTGAAGATGACAGCACGATTTTACTTATAGCTATAGATGGATATGAGGAAAATGCAGTCAAATCAGGTAATGACTATTTATATACATTGTACATTGCACTTAAATGAATCTACTGTACATATTGTACATTGTATGCATTAATCTTATTTTGTGGACCCTGTGGTATACATACATGACGATGTACATGTTATCAATCATTCTTTACTTTACTTAGTTTGGGCACTACTTCAACAGTTGGGTCCATTTATTAAATTACACATGTAAACATGGCTTTATATTTAGTTAATATATAATATGTCTTGGTCCCTAAGAAAGGGTCGGTCCAAAGGGGCTCAATCAAAATATTGATTTAGGGAGTACAGAACACTAGTAGGCAAAAAAAACCAGATTTCACATTTTCTACTTAAGGGATTGATTTTAAATTTAGTACACATGTGACAACTTAAGCATGGTGACTTGTATCATGCCTCCCCTTTCCAGATCAGTCGTCATCTACTGCCTGTTTTCCCAGCTGACTTAGACTATTTAAAGGGTAAAAAATGGAAAAAAGATTTGTAACTGATTTCTGAGCTTCAGTTAGGTATCTTCTTCTTTTTTTCCGAATGATCACATGGGAATATCCGTAGCACGACTAAGCTAACCCCTTATTTTTTATTTATCTAAATATTTTCATTTATATGCTTCTTTTAACAGATGACCAGGAATGTTGCAAACAGTCATGCTTTTCCAAGTTGTCATGGTAAATATATAAAAATCTAGGTAACAGAGTGCTATCAACAAACAGTTCTCTAGCAAATAATTCTCCTCAAACCTTTCAAGGGATTTTGATAAAACTTTTACTTCAACAGTAGATAGTGAGATGTGGAATACATTTGTAGGTGAAAGCAACACAACCTTCATTAACAACAGCAATTTTAAAATTTGCAATGAAAAACAGCCAGCAGTCTCACTGTCTTGACATGACCATTGGCCACTGCTTGCTGTCTTGCAATTGGCCACAGATAAAAAAAATACAATGCGTAAGATTCAAAACAAGTCCTGAAATGTCAAAGAAAGATCCCCTTCAAGACAAAAAACATATAACACAGCCTCTTGATCAATATTTGGGATAGCTTAAATTTGTTCTATAGTCTTATATTAAGGTGTGAAGCGATTTTATGTCAGTAACTCATCTACTTCCTGTTTATCATTTATTTTTAAGACATAGGCGACATATGTCTTCCATGGAAGACCACCATTCTAGTTCTTGATTTTTCTGCATTTTGCACTTCTCAAGAACTATTCTTGTATAAGATATTAAAGTTATAATATTTCAAAAGTTTTGCACAATGTTCAGCTTATTAAGCTATACAAAATTGTCCATTGGGCCAACATTGTCAGATAACCCCCTATAGGGATATGGCCCCTTAAACATGTTAAATGCCCAAAATAGTGGTTTTAGCCTTATAGATTATCATACATTCATGTATAAATGTTATTTTAACTTGAATGTACATGAATTATTTTCTTGTCTTTTATAACATACATGACATAGGAAATTAATGTGTATTTAAAAAAAAAAAAACAATTTCTCAATACATGTACATCATTGTAAATAGTACTGTAAAATTGTTTCAATTATTTTTTAGGCCTATTCAAGAAGATATTTAAATCCAGAAAAAGAATGAGGATTGAAAAAGAGGATGATAGAAGTGATATGAATGTGACAGGTTAAACTTTATTTTAACTTATTTGTTTATATTTTTTTTTCAACTTTTGCAAAGTCATGACAGTAGTTTATTAGTTTTTTTTAAGGTTAAATAATTACATTTACCGTGCATATAATTCATGTAATTAAAATGCAGTAATTCTATTGGTTAATTGACACCTTGAATCGTCTTTCATACCTCGATGAAATGTCACTTGAATCACCTGGCCATAGCCAGTCATGACCTTACTATACGCACAACTAAAATTTGTTTGTATCCAGGTAAATTCTCACAACATGAATTCACATTAGGATATTAATGCACAATTAGAAAATACATGAAAATACACCACAAAAAAACAGAAAATCAGTTACAAATTAAAAAAGCATTAAAATGTAATTATAAGAATTGAATGTTTATATTTTGATATTTAATATAGTTGTAAAACCGTTGCCCGGTCGCACATTTTTAACATGAAGCGCTAGCCGGCTTCATTCAAAATGTGCTACTGTCAACGGTTTTACACGCCAATGAAACATCAAAATACAAACATTCAATTTTTAAATGAAAATGCAGAAACATGGACTTTTGAAATCTTATGATATATTAGTATTTACCAACACATTTAAAAAATGTACATGTATATGTTGTGTACACGAAACTTTTATTTTGTTTTTATATTTTAAATGTGTATGTTAAACTTACAAATTGACATTAATACATTTGTACTGGGTATCAAAAATTTGCATCTCCTGTCTGGTTTTAAGTCTTTTATATTGAATTGTAGACCATAATTTGCAACATGCAATAATGAAAAAGATGCTCAGCTTGAAATACCCAAAAAGATATGGTATATTATTTAATATTTTTTGTCTATATTTTTCAGATGTTGACCAGAAGAAGAAGTTGATTATGTGTTCAGGTGTCCTGTTACCACTAGAAGTTGAAGACAATCAAACCAATTTTTTTTTAATAATTAAAAAAAATACATTTATAAGCTGTTGTATTTGTATATTAATGATTTCAAAGTCAGAAAGAAAAGAGGAAACATAAGAAAGACATTATTTTGAGTTTAGTTTACAGGCTCTCATATATAAAACCTCTATTTGATGTACATGTGTCTGACATTATGCCTTATATATAAATATAGCAAACATGTGGTTTCCCAAACCAGTATATTAATCAATTGTTACATTTAATTGGACAATTTAAATTACAATAATTCTTATCAGACATTCGTCATTTTTGATTGGTCAAAATGTCATAGCCAGATCCTTTCATACTTTTATCAATGCTGTTTCCAATGTAAACAAATAAGGCAGTGTTGAAGGAATTGTTTGGGTTTTTTTTTGTACAAGGTTAACATTATTTTGAACACCTATATTCCTTCATTCATGCATGTATGAACAATCGAAAGTACAGTTATTCATTCGTTTATTTGTATCATAATTTATTTTTTAAATTCTTGTGATTTAGTATGAAAATTTTGATTAGGGGGTCTGCAATTTATTTGTTCAGTTTGTGGGTTAAGAGACTCAAACAATTGTCACACACATTTGCTGTTTGGCAGCTTTTTCCTTTGATCTTTGCTCTTTTTTTATCAGATCTGCATATTTTCATCTAAAAAATTTGACAGCCCTACAATTGAATAGTTGAAACTATCATACAAAATTAGTTAAACATAAAATTTTCATAACAAAAGACTACACTAGACTAACAGACCCATACATAACCAGTAGCATAATCAAGAGTTAACTCAGGTGTTTCAGAGTGATAAGCAGTTCCTCCCTGCTATAGCAAACCTGTCAATAGTGCTTTGGTCAGCATCAAATGAAGTTAAAATCTAATGCCAACATTCAATTCAACAGCACTCACCCCAAAATTCAGATGCCAGCATCCATTCAAATTTGGATGCCAGCATCCAGCCAAAATCTGAGATCAGCATCCAGCCAAATTTGGATGCCAGCATCCAGCCAAAATCTGAGATCAGCATCCAGCCAAATTTGGATGCCAGCATCCGCAATCAGGATGCCAGTCAAAATCTGATATCAGCATCCAGCCAAATTTGGATGCCAGCATCCAGTCTAATTCAGACATGAACAAATGGTTAAGATAGAATACTATGTCAGGGTCATTAAATTAGGATGCCAGCATCCAACTTGAATTTGGATGCCACGAGTTAAGTATAAAGTATGATTCAGCATACATGCAAAGTTTGTATGCTAAAACCAAAATTTTATATGTCTCCTGGAGTCCAGTAATTGTTTGGTAAAAAAAGACAGAATAAAAATGTGATATGACAGTTGCACCTCATCTCAGATGCCATTTAAAGATTTATTCCCTTGAAAAGTTTCCTTGTGTTCCAAAACAAACATAAACAATTTGATTAGCATCTTTTCTGACAAAACGGCAGTTTTGTTTTCTTTTTGATAGATTTTGGGGGTTTAACTGGAAATGAGAATTTTAAATTTTAATTGAGAACCCATTAAATGTAGATGGGGTGTCTAAAAAATTATCCATAGAATTTTCTTTAATTTTGGTCACAAATAGCCCTAGACTGGTACTATAAATCTGGATAATAAAATTAAAAGTTCACCATAAGAATTTTTGTAAAAATTACTTTGAAAATGCATGATTCTAGTAAATTTTATAATTCAAAAAATTTGAATTTCCTTTATCTAAAAAAATCTACTCCATAGATTTTTCTTAAAATCTGTGAAAATCTTTGTTTTGTATGGATTTTGAAATATACTAAATAAAAAATAAAGTTCACCGTCAAATTTTTGAAAAAAAAGTGAAAAATGTGTATTTTCCCTTTTATTTTTATACAAATTATCTCCCCTGAAAAAATACGGGAAATATTAAAATACGAAAAGAAGGTGTTTTTATCCAATTTTATGTTGTAATTATCAATTTTTATGTTTACCTAGCCCAATAGAAATCAATTAGAGTAATAAGCATTATAAATTTTAAAGTTATAATAGATGTGCAAAAAAGATGCTCAGTGAAAGACACCCGATATATAAACAACAAACGGCTTACAAAAGGTTATTTAATAATGATTATAAAAGAACTAAAGTTTTGCATACAGACCAGTTCCCTTTAAAAACGATAAAATGGCATCGGCTGGCATCAGAGGCGCTCTACCAAAGTTGAAAATGCCAAACACAAAATGAATATGAAGAGCATAGAACCCCGCAACTCTCGGCGGCTCCTGTATCAAACACAAATAAACAAAATCGATTCTAAATCTAAACACATATGTTTGCAGAGCCGGTGGTGTAGTGGTTAACGCGTCAGGCTACTTACATCGAGGTTCGTGGTTCGATCCTCGTCCGGTGTGAAAATTTCATGAACCAATTTTCCGACTTTTGACACCATTTGCGAAAGAAGCAGAGGTACCAATTGGGTATCCGAATGTCAAAAGTCCGAAAGGGCAGAGACAAAACAAGTAAACACTCACAAGAACGGGACAAAAATAGACAACATGTAAAACATTGAAACACAAAATAACTAAATATCAATCAACAACGCGAACTCCAGTCGAAACAAGAGTGAACTCAGGTGCTTCGGAAGAGTAAGCAGTTCCAGCTTGCTATAGCACACCCGTGGCGTTGCCAATAGTCCATTCAGCGTGTCAAATCCGGTAAAGGATGACAAAACAAAACCCTATGACAAACCAACATCTGCACTCATCTGAGAGATCGAAATCCCATATTTGTCTATAAGTGCATGATGTCTTCCGTAAAATGTCTTGAGTGAAGACAGCAACCGAGGAGCAACATATCTGTGTGAGCAATTTTTGCGTCAGACGTGTCGCTCTGCTAAGGAAATCGATGTAAGTCCCGCACGCTCTGGAGTAACGAATCAATTGAGATACATAAACTCCATAAGCTGGAGCAGACGGAATGTTGCTACACAAGAAGGGAAAGTTGACGATTGGAGAGTTGAAGTCATCACGTTTGTCATAAAGCCTTGTTGAAAGTCGTCCTTGAGAGTCAATTTCGAGATGTAGATCTAAATATGAAGCAGACTTCCTAGAATCCGTTGTGTCCTTTATCTCAAGCTCCTGGGGATATATGAGATTGAGAAAGTCACCAAATCGAGAATAGTTTAGTGAAAGGACATCATCAATATAACGGAACGTGAGGTTGAAAGATAGAGCTAGTCTACGGTCTTTTTGTCTAGAGGAGATTGTGAGAAGTCTGCTTCATATGAATGAAGAAACAAATCAGCAAGCAAAGGTGCATAATTAGCGCCCATTGGAATCCCTATTGTTTGCTGAAAAACACGTCCACCAAACTGAACAAATATGTTGTCAATAAGAAAGTTGAGCATGTCGATTATTTGGTCTTCTGTAAATTTGTTAAAAAAGCGCATTAAATATAAAACTAATCATAAAGAACACACTACAATATAAAAAACTAATTACTACGCTGACATAGAAAAAAACCAAACAACACATGATTACCGCAAAACAACAAACGACTTACAAAAGGTTATTTAATAATGATTATAAAAGAACTATAAAGTTACTACAATGACATAGAAAATAACTATCAATGCGAGGATGGTCTCAAGGAACGACACTAGTCCTTCGGAAGGGACGGAAAAAGGTTGTCACGTGTATGTGGACAGCATTACCCCATGCACGTTAAAGACCTCTTTGTAGCGTTCGATGAGAGTAGGCTCAATGGGGGCTGCTACAAAGGCCACACTCGCAAACTGCAAGCTGGAGAGGGATTAACATCAGCATTAAGCTTGTTTCCTAATCTAAGATAAATAAATATGTTTAAACTAACACATATGTCGATTTGTTTTTGTTATCTTTTTTACAAGTTTGAACGAACAGATGGATACGAGACTGGTGTCACAACAAGCAGAACCAGATTTTTTTCCAAAAGCGCCTTAGTTAAGTTTCAACGGCAGTTCCTATTGCCTATTGTTTTTTGTTTTTTTTTTCTTCACTTAGTCGCAAAAGTTTTGTCTTGTTTCAAATGACTTGTTATTGAATTTGATCTTTTTTTTTAAAGAAATTGTACAAGACAATGCTATTTTTTTAGCTTTGGTCCAGGTGAGCTATTGCCATCACTTGGCGTCCGTCGTCGTCCGTTAACAATTTTTCAAAAATCTTCTCCTCTGAAACTACTGAACAAAATTGAATGAAACTTGGTATGATTGATCCTTAGGGTGTCCTGCACCAAACTTGTGTTTCGATTTTTGATCTGTCAAAAAACATGGCCGCCGTTACTAAAAATAGACTAGGGGGGTCAGACTACTGTTTTTGGCTTATAAATCAAAAAGTATAAGAGATAGAGGAAATCTGAGGCACGTTACTGATTCAGCATCAAAAGCTCTACAAAAGTCTCCATTTGTTCAAAGTTGTCAGATGACACCTTATAGGGGTTACGGCCCCTTAAAGGTGAAAAATAGCATTTTTTCATGTTTTTGGCCTACAGAATGAAAACTATTGCAGATAGAGATTAGCTGTTGCTTGCTTAAATGTTTAGCTCATTTAGCTCTATGAAAGTCTCCATAGGGTCGAAGTTGTCAGATGACCCCTTATAGGGGTTATGGCCCCTTAAAGGTGAAAAATAGCCATTTTTCATGTTTTTGGCCTACAGAATGAAAACTATTGCAGATAGAGATTAGCTGTTGCTTGCTTAAATGTTTAGCTCATTTAGCTCTACGAAAGTCTCCATAGGGTCGAAGTTTTCAGATGACCCCTTATAGGGGTTACGGCCCTTGAAAAATAGCATTTTTTCATGTTTTTGTCCTACAGAATGGAAACTATTGCACATAGAGATTAGCTGTTGCTTGCTTAAATGTTCAGCTCATTTAGCTCTACAAAATTCTCCATAGGGTCCAAGTTGTCAAATGACCCCTTATAGGGGTTACGGCCCATGAAAAATAGGGATTTTTCATGTTTTTGTCCTACAGAATGAATACTATTGCAGATAGAGATTAGCTGTTGCTTGCTTAAATGTTCAGCTCATTTAGCTCTACAAAATTCTCCATAGGGTCGAAGTTGTCAGATGACCCCTTATAGGGGTTACGGCCCCTGAAAAAGCGATTTTTCATGTTTTGGGCCTACAGAATGAAAACTATTGCAGGTAGAGAAAAGCTGTTGCTTCCTTAAATGTTCAGCTCATTTAGCTCTACAAAAGTATAGGGTCAACATCAAGACCAGGTGAGCGATTTAGGCTCCTGGGAGCCTCTTGTTTCAGGTGTATGTTTGTACGGAAATTGTGCTAAGAACATTATATATTCCGTGGCTGTCAAAGAACCTCCAAAGGAATGCCAAGGTATGTGCATAAGTATATAGAAGTTGATAAAAATGCTACAATGTACAATGTATTTTGTTATTAATCTAGCAATGAAAAAAAAATATAACCAGAAAAATGTTCATAGCTGATTAATGTATGTGAATCTATAATACAAATAGTAGTTATACTATCAATAACATTATTCAAGAGGGGCTATTGTAATAAATACCGCAAAATTCCAGTCGCATTTCGTCTACTAGTATTTAAAACTGGCTAACAACAGGCGCTCAAATATGGCATAAAAAGTATTTCTGCATTGAGAGATATATTCAATATTATCTTTTTCTAAGTTTTATGTACTGTGCAGCTGTTGCACTGTTTTTAATCTCGTCAACGAGTCGTGGTTCAGCTAGACACTTTCTTACAAGACCGCCCTGTCGAATAAACCCACCCTTTTCCCTTAAATTATTGGTTAAACCTCAACTCATATTATCCCCCTCCGAAATGCATTTTACATTAGTCATTTATTGGTTAAAGCTGAATTTTTTTTACATCTATTTTCTACAGAAGGAAGACCGATCGACTGTGGAGACATACGGAGAGGCTGTCCTAGTGGTGTCTATAAGATATATCCTAAGAAGTCGTCACGTGGGATAAGTGTCTATTGTGAAATGGAAATAGATGGCGGCGGCTGGACCGTGAGTTATATTATTTCTTATCATTTAAATTGTGTCTAACCAAATAATGAAGCATATTATGTAAAATTGGAACCATTTATGGCTATCGTAGGCTGTACGTGTACGCATTTTCACCCACAACTCCCCAAACACATTATTTACTCACAGTGGATTGAATTTCGATTATTTATATCGACTAAAAAAATCGACCACTACTCTATAATACTCATAAAGGGAGAAAAGTTGCCACCATGGCAATACTTAACCCCCTTCAAAATCGATATATTTGTCTTTTTTCTTTACTTTTAAATTTGACGTTTTATTACAACTGATAAATGAATTTCTTTTCCGTTCGTACCTCCATGGTTGCAATAATTGTTATATTCCCCCATGTCATTTTGTATGTTAATCAACACACGACTTTTTTACGTTTTTTTATCAAAACGAACGAAAGTAATGCGCGATTGACTGAAAATGAAAAGGGAATTTCTAAAATATGTTAATAGACTGAGATTGCAATTTTTGTCTTAACTGATAGATGAAACTTTCTATTCGTATCAAACTGTCCTAAAAATAATAAATAAAAAGGGTAGTTTTTGAAGCATTAAACAATATTTATACATGAATTCAATATCGTTCAAGTTTTTGTTTTAATTTAGGTGTTTCAAAAACGATATAATGGAGATACAGACTTTTACCGTGACTGGAAAGCATACACACAAGGGTTTGGAGATCCAAGCAGGGAATATTGGCTAGGTCTGTACAACCTAAATATTCCCTAGTTGTACTTGTACTAAGATTTTAAAATGAAGCAAATTTCGTCTTTCAGTTCCATTCTTTTGAATTTATGAATGCTCCTTATTTCTTGTCTTTTTGTCACTTACCGGGGACGCCCATAAAAGTTAAAAAAAAAGTCTAGACTTAAGTAATTGAAAATGAAGCAAAGTCACGGAGAGAGAAAAAAAGTTTAGAATAAAGTACTTAAATCAGAGTTCAATGATATTTCCATTCCCGCTTAAAAAAGGGACATTTAATATTTGACGGTGGGAGTGTCCCGTGTTCCACCTCCTCCCCGTTTCTTCACTTTTTAACGAAATGTTTTTTCTTCATATTCTTATGACATTATGCACCGGCTTCTTAACAAATTATTGAATTTTCTTTTAGGGGAAAAAGATATTTATTTGTGAGTTATGGCTCAGTTTTTCTTATTGTTTAACTTTATGTATATATATTTTTCTGTCAGGTATTTTTTGTTTTCAACGTTAACTGTACTGTAAGTTTTGTGTAAGAAAGATTCTTTATTCTGAATTCTCTGTCACATTGATAGGTGCATTAATTTTCGATGTTCTTTACAATGAAATGACTTAAAAGCATTATCATGATTATTACAGTTCTTAAGCGTCCCCTGGTGACTACAGCATTCATGGAACACTAAACTTCTATGGATGATCTGACCACGGAAGAACTATATGAAATAATTTATGTCTTATATAATAGGAAACAGAAATTTACATCGCCTGACTTATCATGGAAGCTGTGAACTTCGTGTAGACATGGAGGACTTTGACGGGAACTCAGCCTTTGCAAAGTACAGACATTTTGTTGTAGGACGTGAAACTACTAATTTTGTATTAGGTGTAAGCGGTTATCACGGCACTGCAGGTACTGGCATTGTTTCTTTAGTATAGGTTTAGGACCGATCATTGAAATTGAAATCAGTGTGTTCTAAAAATATTTTGAAGTCTGATATTTTACCAGGTGTTAGCTGTTATAACGACACTGCATGTACTCGCATTGGTTAGCTTTATATTTCTTATGTAACTTGCATTGGTTAGCTTTGTGTTTCTTATGTAACTGGCATTGGTTAACTCTATGTTTCTTATGTTTTGGTTTTGGACAGATCATTGTACTTGAAAGGCAGTGGGTCCTAAAAATATTTTGAGTCTGATATTTTATGAGGTTAAGAAAATTTTGACTCTAAGAACTCTGCACGGAAAAAATATTACCAGAACATTAACGAAAGTCCCCTTTTAGCTAAATGGTCCGTCTCTAAGTACTATTACTATGAAGTAATTATTTGTTGTTTTATTTATAAAATCATTCTATATGTTAAAGTTTTATTAAAGCTACTTTTCAGTAGAAAACATGCAGTCTAAATTTTGAATTAATGAAAAAAAGGTAACGTAAATTTGATAATTCTTGATATGCGTATTGACAGGAGTAGTCCGTAATCAACAGCGATTTAGTTCTCTTAAAATGTTAAATTTTACCATGTAATTGTCTGCAACATTTTATATCTTGAAACATATACTGACGATCTTAATTTTATATTATATCTTTATTAGCATAATTACGTCCATTTGGACCAAAGCAACATACAAATAACACATAACGCACAAGCTAAAATAAAAGTCACATGAATAAAAACAAATGATTCATATAAGCATGTACGAATATAAAAAAAAATATACAAATTAGGAACCTGTCCGACCAGGGTCTGAAGCCCTCAGTTCTAAAGACTGTTTAATAAAGACTCCAGTGTGACAAACAAGTTCTGTATTAAAGGGGCACAATATTTTAATTAATTTAGTTATGTAGTATTTTAGTTCATTCAAAAAATCCTTTCGTAAAGAGGCATTTATTTCACAATCAAAAAAGAAATGTTTTTCATCATCTAAGACTTGGCATTTTCTACATAATCTTGTGGAATAAAACCATCAAAAACAAAATCATAAACCCTTGGAATTCTTGTGTAGCGACCAACTTCAATGCCAAGAGAATGGTCACTTAATCTAAATTTGGTTATTAACTGTCTAAAATTACAATTTCTATGTTCAAGATACTTTTCTAAATTACTGTCTTTTTTAATTTTTCCATACCAATATATTTAGGAGATAGTTTTAACTACCAAAACGGCGCTCCGTTTACAACAAGAGATCGAGATCATGATCACAGTGGAGCAAATTGTGCAAAAGATGTTTCTGGTGCATGGTGGTTTAAAAAGTGTTTCCTGTCACATCTGAATGGACAGTACTTTATCAAACACCCGAATAAAGATTGGAGGGGACTAAACTGGAATACTTGGAAAGGGCCAGCGTATTCATTGAAAGCGTCTACGATGATGCTCAGGCGATGGAAAAGTGACCTTTGGGATTAAGCTTTCTTGTCGCCTGAAACCATTAAGAATAAAAATAATTTGAAATAATTTGAAATGTACTCTTATTCAGTTAGCTTCAATTACCAGTTTGTATGGTATTGATGCCTTGAAATTTTTAATATATTTGTAAAAATCTAAATATATTCTAAAATTCATTTCAATTTTGTTTGTTCTTGACATCTGGGATCCAGCTTCGAAGAAGAGGAGTATACTGTTTTACTTGTGTCTGTTCGTAGCTCCGTGGTGTCGTAGTACTACCCACTTTATTTTTACTCTTATGTTGCTGATATTTACTTTATTTATTGCCGGGTTGGCCACAGGCCAATAATTTCTGGCTTCCAGTGCCTGAAAAGGCCACTTGTCCACTGGCCAATTGCGAATAGATTTTTGATTCGGCCAGGAAAATTCAGGAATATTTTCTTCACACATATAAGAACAATGGCCCAAAAATGTTCTTTGGGCCACCAGATTGGGTTTACTTTGTTTAAATCTTACCTAAATGAATGAAAAATCTATGTTCCGCCTACCTTGTTAAAATCAAATAGAGTAGAAACAACCTTAAATAGGTATTGTGCATTGTGGGATACGTTTGTAGGTCCATTTGACATCCACTTTCTGTTAACCAAAAGCTCAAAAGCTTTAAAATTTTCTGTCACACTTTATTCACTTATATCTCGGCAATTATTTCTCCTAGGTTGCGGATGATATTTGGAACCAAGCTTGATACTGACATGTTGTGTTGTGGGATATGTTTTTGATCCACTGGACATCCTCCTGTCTACCGAAAACGTATTTTGCGTCACGATTTATATTCACTTGTTACTCAGCAACTGTTGTAGTTCCTAGGTTACTGAAATTTTGAATAAGCTCCATATGGACATAATATACATTGTATTGTGGGATAAGATTTTAGCCCCATGCATTGGATATCTACTTCCCGTTTGTCGAAAAATATTCAACACAACATTTTTGTGATAGCTGGGTATCACAAGTGAATGGCTCACACATTTCTTGTTTTTTTTTTGGTTTCACCTTTATTCTTTTTTTACAGATTTTACCATCCTCGGAAACCCAGGGATTCTTCTCTCGCTTACTCATTCATCACCCCTGGGACATTACGCATGAAATGCTACGTTTTGAGTTCAGGATCTGATCTTGAACTTGATATTATTTCTATATAGAAACAAATTAAAATCGCATTTGAAAAATGTAAAGCGACCAATCAGGAAGCTCGATACAAAACTATCAAAAACGAAGCATTTCATGCGTAATGTCCCAGGGGTGATGAATGAGTAAGCGAGAGAAGAAACCCTGGGTTTCCGAGGATGAGATTTTACTTGCATTTTAATTTCAACTCATAATGTCTATCGAAAAAATATCAAAAGAGGTGTGGAAAGTAACCAGTAATAAGAGGTACTACTTAGTTAAAACTAGAAAAACATGTGAGGCACAGTTTACAAATAAACACGTCACAAAGATTGTGAAAACTTTCATGAAAATTTATTATGAAGTTAGAAGTGCGGATTAGAGATGGGTAATACCTTGTCATCAAAGTCTGTTTTTCTATGGAAAACGCAAAAAAATCAATCTGATCAATTTTTAAAATAAGAAGTGCACACCTACACTTTGAGAGTAAGATAAAAATCCATGTAGGAGTTACGGACAGGAGATGTGTAATTATCTACACGAACAACGAAAGGGTAGATGGACACCCCTTAAACTCGTTAACCCCCCTTTTATGGGGGTATATATTTTATATTACAATTAAAATCATAAAACACATAAACAAAAATGTACAAACTTTATTGAGTAGAAAAGTTATTCTTTCCCAATTTTCGGAAAAAAATATTGCTAAACATGTACAATTACTCAACAAAATTAAGATTTATTTGTGACTCTGTCTCTTCATCTTTAAGAGACAACGTAATTTGAAAATAATAAGGTGCCCGGAAACGAAAAAGAGGAAAAATATGGATTGGCTTATTTGTGAGATCATTTCTGATTAATAGAAATTTTGAAACCATGAAACCTAATACTAATCAGAATTCGAAAAATCAGAAGACGCAATGTCTGAACTTAGGATCTACTTTTATGTTCTTGATACAGTCAGAAAGGTGGTGAGATAGAGACAAAAGAATATACGCTCTTCAGTAAATAAGATCGAATTCGATTCGGGACTGTTTATTCAGTAACTATGGGCATCAAAAAGTATATTAAAGTCACTTTCAAAATAAAATATGATATAAAATATGTAAAATGAAATAAAATAACACCGAATTTAATTGGTTTTTTAAATATTAAACGTGAAAAGAGCACAATTCTTACGTTAAGCGATATTATGGGGTTTGATTTCCTTTGTGACAAAAGTAACATTATGCTTAAAAAAATCTGAAAAAAATATATCCAACAGATAAGACTCCAGTCTTTCTGATCGCAAAGTTCTGAATTAGTCGCTATAGCTAAATTGATAAGATATATGTTTAAAGTTATGCTAATTTCATAAGTAATTTGCAATTCCCCCTTTCTAAATGTAGAATTTTCCTTCATAAAAAAATAAACATTAAGGCCGTTTTCAGTTGACCTACTCGAGTTAACTAGAGTAACAAATGAACGACTAGAGTTCATACTCGAGTAAATAGAAATAACATCCAGAATCGTTCTAGGACAAATCTGGATATCTCAATTTCTCCTAGGACAAATTAGAATTCTGATTTACACTGGTTTAAATCCAGGGCAAACAAGTAATACTGTGAGCAAGCTCACAAAAGGATACCCCCGCTTCATATTGGACTCAAATCTCAGGTCCAGTTATCTCCCCTCAATGATAACAAAGAGCAATACAAATTTTTCATGCACATCTACAGATGATGAGCTTCCTTTGTTGTCATTTGTATTTCATGTAAAGTTTTATCAAAATCCATCAGGCGGTTTAGGAGGAGTTGTGCTTACGGGGTCTCCCATTGAATAATGTATTAAAAAAGTCTAAGTCCAATTATCTCCCCCGAATGATGTCAGAGTGCGATGAAAATTCTTCATGCACATCTACATATAATGTACTTCCTTCATGTAAAGTTTCATCAAAATCCATCAAGCGGTTCAGGACGAGAAGCGCTTACGGGGTCTCCCATTGAATAATGAATTTAAAAAGTCTAAGTCCAATCATCTCCCCTGAATGATGTCAGAATGCGATGAAAATTCTTCATGCACATCTACATATGATGTACTTCCTTCATGTTAAGGTTCAGCAAAATCCTTCAAGCGGTTTAGGAGGAGAAGCGCTTACAAGTTATGTGGACAGACGGACGGACAGACGGACAGACAGACAGACAGACAGACAGACAGACAGGGTGTTTCCTAAAATCCATCAAGCGGTTTAGGACGAGAAGCGCTTACGGGGTCTCCCATTGAATAATGAATTTAATAAAAGTCTAAGTCCAATTACCTCCCCTGAATGATGTCAGAATGCGATGAAAATTCTTCATGCACATCTACATATGATGTACTTCCTTCATGTTAAGGTTCAGCAAAATCCTTCAAGCGGTTTAGGAGGAGAAGCGCTTACAAGTTATGTGGACAGACGGACGGACAGACGGACAGACAGACAGACAGACAGACAGACAGACAGGGTGTTTCCTATATACCCCCCAAACTTTGTTTGCGGGGGGTATAATAAGAATTCCAATTTGTCATAGGAGAAATCGGAATTCCAATTTGCCCCAAGAGGATTCCGGATCCCCCTGGATTCCAATTAGCCCTGTAAGATATACAATATACGATGCCAGTCTTTAATCAGCGACTCCTCATAAACCACTATTTAAGCACATTTTAAAACACCTAGACCCATACGCATGTGGATATAATGGAATTGAGCACATTATATTTAAAAATGGTATCTGCTTACCTTTTTTGGTTTCCCACAACAAAATGTAAAGCATAAACTTGAACGTTACACGCTAATGGGGTGCCTTATTCTTATCCTTAGTTCTTCCTACATTTTCGGATGCTTTCATAGACTTCTATTTTAATTTTTTCACACAAAAAAATAAACAAATATACCATGAAACAAAAATGCCAGGTTCCGTTTTTAGCGCGTTTATATAACATTCTTTATAAAAAGAAACTTTTGTAACATTTTACCACGTACGTTTACTGAAAATGTATAAAATTATGGATGTTTACTGTGTATATAAGCAAATGGCCTTTGGCTAATGAAAGAGCGATCTTATAAATCAGAAATCAGTTTACATAACAAATAAATGATTTCTAACAATTTTCTTGAACTGTCTATTCCGACTTGAAAAAAGACAAAGTGTTCTTTAGTCTATAATAAACGCTGCATAGCTACACACAAACACTTTCCAATAAAATGCCCGTTCCAGCCTGGTTAACCAAAATCATCAACATTTGTGTTAACACTTATTTTCTAGTATGCGAAGAAGCTTTTCGTGCATTTACTGTTTAACATTGCAAAGAAAATAAAGGCATTTTACCCTTTATACTAGTATATGATAGCTGAGAGTAAAGTTATATGGAAACGCAGTGTACTAGCAACGCTCTTGCTAAATTATGATATCCAAGATCTAGAGGTTAATTAGGTCGTACTAACCTTAAGTGATACCTGTAATATTTTTTGTTGTGTTTCTATTTTCAGGGTCCAAATAGTAATGACCCACAATGGGATTCAGTATGAAGCGTTTATTTCCAAAATATTATGTTGACCGACTAAGTTCTACCACTGTGGTAAGCATCTTCACTTCAGTTTTAGAAAACACACACCCACCCACCCACCCACCCACACCCACACCCCCCCCCCACCCACACCCACAACACACATGTCTGAAATTCGCAAAACAGTTAGTTAGTTAGTTAGTTATTGCTTTACTCCCAAGCAGCACGATTTCGGCTATATCCGGGAGATGAACATGAAAGTGATGATACAATGAACATGAAATGATGATGAAGTGGAGAAAATGGGGACACAAGGCCAATCGGGTAGGGGAGTTTTGACTGCCACTGGAAAAAGGAGTGATGGGTAGGGACGGGAAATTTAG
The DNA here is from genome assembly GCA_963971305.1 of Arcuatula senhousia. Lineage (NCBI taxonomy): Eukaryota > Metazoa > Mollusca > Bivalvia > Mytilida > Mytilidae > Arcuatula > Arcuatula senhousia. Next base: position 39,039,310 of record OZ020308.1, read on the forward strand.
CCTCCTGCATGGGGATCCTACGGGTCCTACTCTTACCGAGACCTGCAGCAGGGTTCTTTAACGTGCGAGGAACGTGACATTTTTCCCAACACGGTGCACCACTATGGTTTGCGGTCAGGTTTTCCGCATTATCGCCTGACGACCCCGCATCTCTCGATGTCAGGGCTGCCCCATTCAACCACCTGGGGCACACATCCCAGTCGCTTTGTGGGCAAAGCGGCCTGACCCGATGTCAGGTTTGTGAGCGCTCTTTAGTGGACTTTTACCGACAAGCTTAGCGCTGCTGCGGGCCTATTTGCCACCCGGAACTGAACAATGGATCCCCTGAAGAGTTAGCAGTTTCTGCAGCACAACCGTCGCGTAAAGGGGCGTAATAGAAAACGCAAACTGGGATCGTGGAATGGACTCATGGGATGGACTCCAAGTCCATTAATCTGGTTGACTCATGGGATGGACTCTTGGGATGGACCCGTGGGATGGACTCGTGGACCCAAAATGGGATGGACTCAAATTTATAATTTTCTGTTTATACTGGCATAATAAATTGAGTAGTAATTTTTGCCAATGGCTTTAAAAGAAATTAAACTTAGTATCTATAGTTAATTGTTTACAATTATTACAATGACTTGTGTTTAAAAATGAAAACATGGAGTTACAAAGCAATATGATATATGAGTTTGCTATGATCTATTCTGCCTTCCTATCTCAGTCTTTATCAGCTTAACCAGTTACCTCTTTGTCGGGAACCAATAAAGACAATACTTGGTTTCATTAACATCAATCATGTAAAATATTTCTTTCTTGTAAAAAGAATATTCCAAAATTCTTATCTAAATAAATGTATGACAACATATGCATTAAATGTTGATATATTTTATATCAGTTTATAACTATCAACGATAAGAGATCTAAAACTCTTATTACATTGTCAAAAATACAACGAAGAAATTTGACGCTGGTTAAAGAAATGAATATCATTTATATATCAAAAAATCTTTTTAATTAATGCTTTAAGGTTAGTGAGGACACCTGACCCCAAAAATAATGCCGAATTTAAAATGTCCAATTTTTTTATATATCAATTTTAGGTAGATACTTTATCTTGAGTAAAAATATTGTACCCCCTTTCCAGGCTTGTTTTCCCAAAATCTAGACTCAAAGTTTTCTCAAATTACTATAGATTATATAGGAAAGGCCAAATAATTAGCATTAAATCTTGTCGCAGAAAAAATCCACGAATTTAAATTTTATTTTTATTTGATAAAAATCAATGAAATACAATATATTTTGAAATTAAACAATAAAAACTGGGGGTCACCAGCTTATTTTTCTGTCTACAATACAAATCTTTGTAATTTTCTGGTCATTTTTCAAGTGGATTATCTCCCTTGTTTTATTTGAAAATTTTATTTTTGAAGGAATGGTTGTTTCATTTGTGTTAAAATTAATTTATTTTGATTAAGTTTTATTAAATGAAACTATTTAATACAAGTTTCAAGGTATTTGTGACATTTGTACTTGTTTTTTTGCATTTTTAGCTGCTTTTGGTCACATGACAGGTGTCCTCACTAACCTTAACACTATTGATAGGTAACAGATTATCACGATTATAGTTTTGTTCATTCAGTTTTTAATTAAAATATAATTTCTATAGTGTGCCACTTAAGACAATACAAATGTCTCTTTTAATCCATTACCTTTGAAATATTGTTACACAAGCCGATCTAGTGTAGCAGATAAGATAAGAAAAGCAAAGAATTTGACAATGTCATTTTATACTGGGAACCAGTATACAGAATGTTTATTTCCAGTCATGAAATAATAGAGGTGAAAATGTATCCAGATAGTTAATATATTAAACGAGAATTGTATAGGATTTAATGAAAAGACATTTAAAAAAAATAATTTTACAAAGTGGGTCCATTTTCTAGTGCAAAATCCCATTTAGAGTCTATGGATCCATCCCATCATGCCATCCCATTTTAAGTCCATGGTCTATCCAAATAGGGTCCATGAGTCCATCCCACGATCCCATCCCGCGTTTTCTAGAATGCCGCGCGTAAAGGATGACAATGCCAATCCAATGTCTACTTTCATTTAAGAGATTGTCTTTTCGAAACAGGAATGCTTTAATATGTTGGCAACGATGGTGGTTTTAGATTTACCATTCATTATATTTTTCTGATTATATTTTGCCTGTATCATTTAAGATTAAAAATAATACATTCTTATACTGTAGATGAAGAAACAAAACTAGCAGTATATGAAGCCGTTATGAGAGATAGTGAAAAATGTGGGATGAACATAGAAAATTCGCACCAGTCTGATTCTGTAAACGTTTCACAAGCTGAAACAGAGAACATGGTAAATTTAGGAAAATAAAATAAACAAGAGGTTCCCAAGAGCCTGAATCGCTCACCTGACCTACACAGATACATATATTTGTAGATATTATTCTGCTTAACCATATGCGATTTAAATTTATGAAATATCTTGGTTAGTTTTCAAGATATTGGGCTAAATAAGTGCAAATTTGGCAAAAATTAGGAAAAAGAACAATAACTCCCACATCAGCAGTCAGATCTTTTCCGAAATTTCAGGACAGGTAAATCTTACTATGCTGATCACTTTTGATTCTTGCACAATTTTGATATCTGAAACCAGTTTTGAGTTATTAGCAAAAAAATGAAATTTGCCCCTATGTTCTATTTTTAGCCATGGTGGCCATGTTTTTTTACGAATCAAAAATTTGAACGATAGTGTTGTAGCATATAAGCTATCAAACAGTGTGCCATGTCAAGATGCAGTTGGTCTTACTGTTTCAGACAAGTCGGGGGGAAAAGTAATGAACAATGGTATATATTGACGCTTTAAGGGCCATAACTCCTAAAAGAAATGGTTCTACAGCTTTGACCTAATTACATGAATTGTAGATCTTGATGTGCTTAATCATATGCAATTTGAATTTTTGAAATATCTTGTATAGTTTTCAAGATATAGGGCTAAATAAGAAAAAATTTGAAAAAATCCAGAAAAAAGGGCAATAACTCCTATGTCGTTTGTTGGATCTTCCTGAAAATTTCACAGCAGGTAGATCTTGAGATGCTTATCACTTTTGTTTCCCATCATAATTTTGATATCTGTTACCGTTTTTGAGTTATTTGCAAAAAACTGTAATTTGACCCCTATGTTCTATTTTAAGCCATAGAGGCCATATTTTTTGACGAATCAAAAATCCGAATCATAGAATTGTAGCATTAATGCTATTAAACAACTGTGCCAAGTTTGGTTGAAGTTGGATGTATGGTGTCAGACAAGTTAATCTTTGAAATTCAGGGTAAAAGTAATGAAACATGGTAAATTTTGACGCTTTAAGGGCCATAACTCCTAAAATAAATGGTTCTACAGCTTTGACCTAATTACATGAAATGTAGATCTTGATGTGCTTAATCATATGCAATTTGAATTTTTAAAATATCTTGTATAGTTTTCAAGATATAGGGCTAAATAAGTGCAAAATTTTGAAAAAAATCCAGAAAAAGGGCAATAACTCCTACATCGGTTGTTGGATCTTCTTGAAAATTTCAGGGCAGGTAGATCTTGAGGTGCTGATCACTTTTACCCTATGCCAGAATTTTGATATCTGTTACCGTTTTTGAGTTATTTGCAAAAAACTGCAATTTACCCCTATGTTCTATTTTTAGCCATGGCGGCCATGTTTTTCAACGAATCAAAAATCCCCACGCTAGTTTTATACTACCTATGCTAATTAACAACTGTGCCAAATTTAAAAGCCATTGGACTTATGGTGTTAGAGGAGTTAACGTTTGAAAAATGTTAATGACGACGGACGACGGACGACGACGGACGCCAAGTGATGGCAATAGCTCACATGGACCTTTGGTCCAGGTGAGCTAAAAAGGGAAACAAAGTGAAGAAACTTTTACATATTTCCAAAATTTGACAACGTTTGTCTATTTCTTCAAAATTTTACAAATTTATCTGTTTGGTCATTATTGTAATATTTTTGGCTTCTGTTTTTGTTTTATCAAATCTAATATTCTACCGGTATTCCAAGTTTTCTACTCGTAGCGTGTCTGATGAAGCTTAATCCAGAAAAGCGCTTCTCACGCAGTGCAATTTGGCTGTTGTACATTTATCAAAATCATTTCAATATGTGGATCGTGTCTTTCTGGCACATATTCCACATTCTTTCGTTTTTAATATTCATACACAAGCCTTTCTTCGAAGTTTATGCTTTATGGTAATAAATGGATGGAAACGAAACCATGTTATTTTCCAGGTTCTATACCTTACACAAACAGAATGGTTTTATCGTGCCTACGACGCATAGTCTCGGAAGGTGAGACATACTCAATAGGTTTTTTATCCTGCGACGGCGACTAACTTTTCTGTATGACCATTGAGGAAAATTAATTGCTTGAAAAGGATTGCCGGAGGAAGATTTTTTTATACCCATCAACAAAAGCAGGGCGAGGGTATAGTGTTCGGGTCTGTCCGTCCTCCCAAACTTGCGAGATGGGGCATTATGTCTTTTGAGAATCATAAGAACCTTTTTTTCTTATAACCTTGGTCGAAAAGTTGGTCCCGAAAACCGCGGTGTCGTAAAAAATAATCTGAAATATTAAATTTAGATTATTTTTTTTCTTGTTAAATTGATTTGTATAAAAAACAAAAATAAATAAATAAAGGCAAAAAAGAACCAAAAAAAAAAAAAAAAAACCAAAACAACAAAACTAAAGACACCTATTATTTTAAGCTGAAACAATTCTCAAATAGCAACTTAATATTACACAAATGAAATATCTTTATTTAAGTTACATGGTATACAGAATGATACTCATCGCAAAATATACTAAAGTCCTATATCATTGTAAACTGCATGCAATGTAAAATGCATTTGATTAATTTTTTTATGATGAAAACCTGGACAACTGATCAAGAAAAAATGCTAATAACAGTACGTGGCGAAATAGAAGATAAGTTTAATAGCATGAAAAACCATGACACCTTGTGGACGGAAGTCCACCATAGACTAAGGCCGCGTTCACACTGAAGTTGTTTTCAGTAAACATGTGTAGAAGTAGTTTTATGTTCTTAAAACTAGTTTCACACTAAATTTGTTCTCATTGATAAACCTAAATTAAAGGACTTGACATATGAAATGTTCACATTATATGCAAGTGTACATGTAATTTAAATGTACAGAAAACATGAACGGATAAATAACCATGATTGTTAATTTAGCGAATAGACATTTAAACCATAGAATACGTATGGATTTTGATTTACTTCAGTCATTTTTTAATGATTTTTATTTTTACAGAATAACAATAAAGGTGTACACATTTTCTGGCGCTTTAGTCCGTTCGTCTGTTTGTATTTTTAAATATTGCTATAAAAAGCTATTGCTATACATACATGTAAATACCGGCGCGGGCCCGCGGCAGCGCCATGTTGTCGGTAAAAATCCACTAAAGAGCGCTCAGCAACGTGATATCGGGTCTGCTGCTTTGTCCACAAAACGAATGGAATGTGTACTCGCGGTGGTTGAATGGGCAGTCCGTCATAATGCCGCGTCGTCAGGCTACAAATGTAAAATGCTGAAAACTTGACCGCAAACTATAGTGGCGCAACTTGTAAGAAAAAAATCATGTTCTTCACGCGTTAAAGAACCCTGCTGCATGCCTTGTAAAGAGAACCCATAGAATTCCTGTGTAAAAATCTGCCCGTTCCTCATTTTCCAATTGACAGTCAAAACTCTTATCCCCGATTGGATTTTGCCCCCCATTTCCTCCACTTCATCATCATTTCATGTTCATTTTATCACCTGTTCATGTTCATATTCGCTTTGCCCACAAAAATTAGATCCGAATTGGAAACACCTTTTATGAAATTATATTCCGATTTGCCGTATACATATACACTTAATATTTGGAAGTTGCATGTACCCTTTTTTCTTCACTCGCCCGAGAAAATGTTGAAATATACGAAAATATATACTAAAAATAAAACTTTCCAATGAAAGTATTGCATATGCATGCCGTTCATTCAAAAGAAATATGCAAAATTCATTGTACATTAAACCCACACAAGGACTACATTAAGTATCGAATGCATGTAATGAACACAACATTTAAACCACATGTAAACATCGAAATCTTACAGTGTGAACGCTTTGATGTTTAATGTTAGTGCGGACGACATTTAAACTACTATGAGTTTTGCTCAGTGTGAACGCGGCCTAAGAAATGAAAAGATTGTTGTTACTAAACCACAAATGATCAACAAATGGAAACAACAATAGAAAGACCGGAAATTCTCCAAAGAATGGAAGCATTTTAACGCATTCTACGCCCTATCTTCCACCAACCCATCTATTACTATAGATACAAGTAGGAGAGAAAATCTCGTCATTGAGTCAGAAATTGACAAAGCTATCAAAGTATCAAGCGACCCAACAGAAGAGAATACTTCGTCGCATTTACCAAGTACATGCTCAAGTAAGAAGAGGAAAAGTAAGAAATGTACTCAGATCGACAAAGTGTCCTCTCTTATAACGAGCATTCAAGACACAAACAACGAACTACTCTCCCAGATGAAAGAAGAGCACACCGACAAAATGCAACGATTAGATAGATTTTTGGACATATTGGACAAAAAGAACAACTTAACTTTGTCTTTTTTATAATTTTTATTAATGTTTATTGAGATAAATGAAATTGCAAAAATTTTAATTTATGTGTGAGACATCTATACGTCTGGCTTTTTAATTTTTTTTTTTACCTACTTTGACTTTATTAATAACAGCTTAAATCAACTGGTGATTATGTATTAGTGCAACATGCTTTTATACCCCCGCAAAAAAGTTTGTTGATCAAAAATATTAATTTAAAGTCGCCAAGCTACAAGAATATAAGTTTAAATCATCGTAAGTTGTTAAATGGTTTAAAAATGCGGACTCGGCTCAATTTTGTCATTCAAGTTTCAGTATGGCAAGTCGTAAGAGAAAAGCAATCGATCTTGATACAAAGTATCAAATCATTCAAGCTGTTGATAAAAATGACCGACCAAAGTCTGAAATTGCAAAAGCATTTGAAATTCCACCAAGCACTCTTAGTACCATAATAAAGAATAGAGAAACCATTCTATCTGCATATAACACAAATGACTTCGGGTCATTTAGTCGTACGAAGATGCGCACTGCTGTACACCAAAACATAGAAGACGCGAACTTTCAATGATTTAAAGGTGTTCGTGACCAGAACATTCCGATATCCGGACTAACACTTGCAGCAAAGGCCGATGAACTAGCCGTACGACTCGCTCTTTCAACAATTTGACGATACGCAACTGAGTAAGACGGCCATTGTCCTTATATGGTGTAACAAGCCAAGTTTTGGAGGGGTATGCGCTTTCACCAACAATGTAATTATTACCATTGAAGCTTTCCCTTCTGCCTTACGAAATAAGGCACTGTTCCTAAGTACTCGTGCGTCATTGGCACACCCAGGCCAACCAGTGTAAACATCCATTATCCTAAGATTATGATCCACCACTATCTGTAAATAACAAGAGGCTCCCAGGAGCCTGAATCGCTCACCTGACATATGTGCCTGGAGTAAAGGTTCTTAGGCAAAATCTATTTTACATTGAAAGGGCCATAAGTTGAAAAAGGGGTCATCTGACAATATGGTGGATCTTAAAGTGCTGATCACTTTTGTTCTCAATCAAATTTCAAAAATCTGTCACCCATTTGAGTTATTAACAAAACACTGTAGTTTAACCCAATGTTTTATTTTTAGCCACAGTGGCCACGTTTTACAACCAATCAAAAATCCCCAAATCAGTTCTATACACCTACTGCTAATAAGCAACAATACCAAGTTTGGTTCTGACTTAAAAGTGTCAGAGGAGTTAACGTTTTCAATGAAATGAGGAAATGCTTTTTAAATGCTCAATTTTGACGTTCTAAGGGCAATAACTCCTCAAAGGAAATGTCCTACAACGTTGACTCTTAACATATTTTGTAGATCTTGATATGCTGAACAATATGCAATTTAAATTTCTCAAATATCTTGTACAGTTTTCAAGATATTGAGCTAAATAGGTGCAACATTTGCAAAAGAACCACCAAAAAGGGCAATAACTCCTACATGAGATGTTGGATTTTCTTCAAAATTTCAGAACTTGTAGATCTTGCCATGCTGATCACATTTGTTCCAATCAAAATTTTAAAATCTGTCACCGCTTTTGAGTTATTTACAAAAAACTGCCATTTACCCCTATGTTCTATTTTTAGTCACAGCAGCAATGTTTAACGACGAATCAAAAATCCCAACATCAGTTCTATACACCTAATGCTAATAAATAACAATACCAAGTTTGGTTCCAATTGGACTCAAAGTGTCAGAGGAGTTAACGTTTTCAATGTAAGGAGGAAATGCTGTTAAAATGCTCAATTTTGACGTTCTAAGGGCAATAACTCCTAAAAGGGAAGGTCATACAACGTTGACCCTATTTCAAATTTTGTAGATCTTGATATGTTAAACAATATGCGATTTAAATTTCTCAAATATCTTGTATATTTTTCAAGATATTGTTACGATTCAATAATCGTAACTGTCTTAAGTTTTTATTTATGTCATTGAAATTTGTTTACGATGATGTCGATAATTCTATGATTGTTATTGTACACTTGTTTCACGTTTGTTGACCTGAGGGTTGATTGTATGTAATGAAATATTGTTGATACCTTTTCATTTAATGATAGATAAACTATTTAATTGCCGGTAACCACCCAATTCCTGGTTATTTTGCGGTTGAAACATGTGAGCAGCCATTGTTTATTATGTCTCCCAAACGAAAGTTTGGAGACATATTGTTTTTACTCCGTTTCTTATTATTATTCAGTCACCGACCACGAAGTGTCGGAGACTTATTGTTTTTGCACCGTTTCTTTATTTTTTTTTCTCTGACGCAGCTTTGTCCGCAAGATTACGGAAAAGTGTCTGAAACGATTCTCATGAAACTTGGAATATATATAGGGTCGCATATGTAGGTGGGCCTCATGGTTTTAAAATTTTCAAAATGGCAGCCATTTTCAAAATGGTCGCCCTCAAATTAGGGTACCGAAAAATTATCTCAGAAACTACTGGATGGATTTCGATGAAATTTGGTATGTAGGTAGAGGGGAGTAAGGGAAGTTAAATGGTGGATACGAAAAATTCAAGATGGCTGCAATTTTCAAAATGGCCGCCATCAAAAATTGACCAAAATTTTGTCCGCTAAATTTATCTACCTAAACCTCAATGGATTTGCATGAAATTTTGTATATCAATAGACCATTATATGTAGATGTTTTTTTTTACCAAGAAAAAATTTTGCGCTTCGGCCATTTTCAAAATGGCCGCCATCAAAAATTGTAAAATGGGATATTTCTAAACTACTTGACGGATTGCGACCAAATTTGGTATTTAGGTAGATGGGAGTAATGGAAGTTGAATGGCCAATTTAAAAAAAATCAAGATGGCCGCCATTTTCAAAATGGCCGCCATCGAAAATTGTAAAATGGGATATTTCTAAAACAACTTGATGGATTGCAACCAAATTTGGTATTTAGGTAGATGGGAGTAAGGGAAGCTGAATGGCCAATTGACCCGTGCGGGGCCCGGGTGGCGAATAGGCCCGCAGCAGAGCCTAGCTTGTCGTAAAAGGCGACTAAGGGTCTTGGGATTCTGATGTCGGGTCAGTGCTCAGCCCACAGAGCGACCAAGTGTGTACCCTAGGTGGCTGAATAGGGTGGCCCTCGTCCGCGGGGGTTGTCAGGTCTATAATACGGAAACCCTGACCGCCGACCATAGTGGGTCAACGTGTTTGGAGAGTGCCACGCTTCATGCACGTAAAATACCCCTTTGTGGACCGCCAAGTAGTGCACCACATAGGCTAAATTTTCCGCCCCTACCCACCTCTCCCCTTTTTCCTGTGGTTCTTCAAAATTTACCGGTCCTTTGTGTCCCACCCCATCCCCATATTTCATTTATCATCAACATCTCATGTTCATTTTATCATCCTTTTCGTGTTCATCGCCTGTAAATAACCTATATAGCGTTGCACGGGCGTAAAACACCAACTCACTCACTCACTGAATGGCCAATTCGAAAAAATCAAGATGGCCGCCATTTTCAAAATGGCCGCCATCGAAAATTGAAAAAAGGGGGGATCTTGGAAACTATTTGACAGATTTCAACACAATTTTATATGGTGATGCAGTTCAATATGTCGCTTCGAAATACATGCAGTTCAAACGGGAGGTGACTTCTGTGTTGGCATCCCAACACAATCACATCTAGTTATTAATATGATACAGGTTAAACCTGATAAGCTCCCGCTGATAAAATAACTTTCTTATATATATATGGTGCCTCATACCCATAATTTTGAAAAAAAAACGAAACTGCAAACAGAACAAGGAAGTGAATTGCTTCGAACGCGGACCTCGCAGAACGCCCCCTTTTTTCAAGAATATTTCTACTTTCATTTTCTATTGCAAAGAAAATAACAAAACCAAATTTGTTTACTGAGGACAAAGTTAATTTAATGGCTTTTGGGAATGAAATTTGTCCCCTGAAGTAATCAAGCTATTTGTTTGGTTGACAATGGACCGCTTTTATTGTGGGGGTTGTTTCGCGAAAATTAGAATGACAGGTTCCCGCGCTTCTGTCATTTTGTTTTGATGGACGCGACCTCTAGTGATAGAATAGATGCCTGAAGTCCTAATTTTTTATTCAAATTCTTTACCTTTAAAGCATTTCATAGCTGGAAATACTTGAAATAATTTATATTAATACAATAACCATGTTTTATTATTTTTTTAAATTGAAAATTCCAAAAAAGGAATTTAATTTTGCATTCCGTGTTATTGGGTGCGGATTTCTGACTAGCTTATACGGCTTCCAGTTTAAGGTATCATACTCAGTCAATTTAGCACCCGCTGTGCGGGAGCTTATTATTCTTTTTCTTCTTTCTCCTCGCCATGAACGTGTCCGTACCTTTTCTTCAATACGCCTCGAAGGATTTTAACGAAACATTGTAGGATGGTAGATGGGTAACTGAAGTTGTGTTCGGACATTTCAAAATTTTCAAAATGGCCGCCGTTTCCGTGTAATTAGCAAAAGTTCATAATATAGGACATTGCAATATCTCGGTAACCTAGGTGCGTAAGAGGCTGAAATTTTGTAGGTGAATAGAGCAAAAGGAGCTCTATAATATTACGAAAAAAAATTTTGAAGCGATATTTACGGTTTTCGAGTTATTTGCGAAAATGTGATTTTTCGGGCCCGAAAATGCCAAAATCGTCAAAATGCTTCGATTTCGACAAAATTTTGTATGTAGGGGTTTTAAAATATGGCGAATCAGAATATAATGTCAAAAATGGGTTCGTTTGGGAGACATTTTTGTGTTGGGCATCCCCAACACAGTCAGCACTTGTTTACTGTTTGCTGTGTACTTGAAATTACCAGAAATCGGCACACTTATCCATTGTTCTGTGAGAGCCGCGTTTTGATTTGCTGAATCGTTTAACAAAACTACGTGAGAATCAACCTACCGGAGATGCAAATCTCATTTTCTGCAAGTGCAGACATTATTCCAGAACGCTCCGGCAAATCTAAAACCATAGTTCCAGTCAACCTATCATAGGTTCTTACCATGGCAGATAGAAATATTCCGAAATCAGAGGCCCAATCCTTGGTACGATAGTTTCCTTTGTTATTCAAATTAGCCATGCGCTAGGTTGAGTCAACCTTCTGTCAAAAGTCAGTCAACCTTATCCCCGGAAGTCAACCTTTTCAATGTCAACCTTCAAAACAACCTATAGTTGTGTTGTATAAATATAAGAGTACCATATTATTCGGATTGATTCGTAAAGTTTTGTTCCTGATAAACATAAATAGATTTATTAAATCGTTCCAGTTTCCGAGGTTGAGATATCAACCTTTGAGTTGTAGTTCCTGTTGCTTGGTTGTTTATGTCAACCTTAGTTCTGAATTCAAACTATGGTGGTTACCGTTATTTTATATTGGTCAACTATATTAAATTGTGAAGATTGTTGTGAAATATAATTCTGTTGTAATGCTATTCAAGTTTGCAATGCATAAAGTATTTAATTTTTATCCTGATTTTTTTTTGTATTTCAACTACTACACGGAATTAAAGGCCCATGCCAAATATAATGTCTCGGTTGGGCCTCTTATTCCCATAATAGAACGTCATCCTATAGATCTCCACTCGGCTTAAGGGGCGAAACCGTTACACTGGTGTCAGAAGTGGGATTTATTTAATTTGGTAGATTTATTTTTCCTGATGCTTACTTTGTATTCGGTGGTTGAAATTACAAGTTCCAGTTGTTTTCCGTATTCAGTTTTTCAGTAAAATTTTGGAATTTCATAGTCAAGATGAATGATTCCGGAGAAGTTATTTTGAACCTGAATGAGACGTTTATTGGCGATCCTGATGAAAATGAAACACTCCCTATGGATGGCCCTGTTGGTTTCCAGAAGGTTGACTCAAGCTAGCCCATGGCCCGCAAAAGTCAAATAAATTTAAAAGATTCTAATAATAAAGAAAGCGATATGCATGTTTTGCAATCACAAATAAGAGATATTTCCAGAGAATTTATAAGCTGTCAAAAAGAATTAATGCAAACCCTTACAAAAATAAAGGACAACTTTGAAACCGAAGTTTCAGTAATAAAAAATCACACGAGATCCATAGAAGAAGACTTACATGAAAAAGGCTGCATTATAAACAGAATAAAACATGATTTATTGTCACAGAATAAGAATACAGAAAGTTTTCATAATAGTTATCTAGCCAAAAACATTCTAAGTCAAGAGTTAAGGCCGATGCTAAGTACCGAAGTCTCGAATCGGACAAGGTCCGAGGAAGCAGTTCCCTTATTTAAGCAAAATGATGGCAAATGTAGCTTTTCAGAAAAAGACAGTATTCAAAATACAAACCAAAACTATGCTATTCTTGAGAAAGACTGTTTCGCAAGGAAACTAGAAAATAATCACAAACCTTCGATCTCCATGAAACCTCAGTTGTTTGATGGGTCCGAAGATTTAGAAGAGTACCTGGCCCAATTTGAAATTTTATCAGAAATTAATGGGTGGGATTATCATACAAAGTCACTTTATTTGGCTGGAAGTTTAAAAGGGGGAGCAAGAGCTCTCTTGAATGAATTAGATAGAGACTTGAGGCGGGATTTTGATCAATTAGTTTCAGTTTTAAGCGGACGGTATAATTCGGCAGAGAAAGCTGAACTATTCCGAGCAAGGTTACATGCCCGGGTAAGGGGGAAAGACGAAAGCCTTCCAGAGCTAGCGCAAGCGATTAAAAAGTTGACCAGACAAGCATACCCTAGCGCTCAATAATCCTTAACAGCAGTTCTTGCGCTAGAACATTTCATAGACGCAATTCCTGATGCAGATTTAAGGTTAAAACTTAGGGAATATAACCCTAAAAGTATAAATGAGGCGGAGACGCTGGCTGTAAGGCTAGAAGCCTTGAGAATGTCTGAGCGACAAAAAGGTCGTTTAGTGAGACAGGCGGACGTGGTAGTAGATGTGGTAGAAACTAGTCAAAGAGATGTGAAAAATGTTAATCTCAGTAATGATATGTCGGAGGTTAGAAATGAGCTGGCAAATCTAACAAAAGAGATTAAAGGTTTAGTTCAGACTATAGATAAGCAAGGGAAGCAAGGTAGCCAAAACCACTACCAAAATCAGTCCAATAGAAATTTCAATAACCAAAATAAAAACTTTGGTCAAGGTAATAGGCACTTTAATAATCAGAGAAATAAAGGTTATAACAGACCAAATAGTTTTCAGAACCAGGGAAACCAAGGGAGGTCGGACTCGAGGGCCGGAGGCAGACCATTTTAAAATGGCCCAAAACAATTACTGTAAATGAGTCATGGACTCATAATGAGGGACTTTTTGTAAAGTCCAGTATTTTAGATAATAATTTTGGTTTCTTGGTTGATACGGGGGCAAATGTTACTATTTTGAGTAAAAAGTTTGTTGATAAATTGAAACCTGTACTGTCTCAAGAAATTGAGCCAGTGAATATAAGTTTGATCACTGCTACTGGTGAAAGTTCACTTTTTATAGGGCAAATTGAAGTTGAAATTTGTCTTGGTAAGAGAATTTATACACATTGTATTTTGGTAGCGGATATACCAAACGAAGGAATCCCTGGTATGGATTTTCTTTCTTCTCATGGTTGTGATGTGGTTTTGAGTGAGAATAAATTGGTTATTGAAGGTGAAGATATTCCATGTTTTCACTATGCTAGTAGTGCAAAATCTTGTTGCAGAATTGATGTGCAAGAAACTGTAGTAGTTCCAGCGAACTCTGAGATAATAGTTCCAGATCAATATAGTGATCCTATGTTCAGAGGTTCAGTAGGTTTAATTGAGCCTAACGAGAAGTTTATGGAGAAACATGGGTTATGGGTTGCTAGAGCTATTGTCAAACCAGACATGTATGATATACCTTTAAGAATCATGAATGATGAACCTTGTACCTTGTATAAAGGGTCCATAGCAGCAAGTTGCTCTAAAGTTGCTGAGAACGGTATCCACTTGTCTAAGTCCGTGAATAATATTAGTAAGGTTCAAAATAAAGTTGTAGAGAGTACACAACTACCAGAACATTTAAAGGAAGTTTTTGAGTCTGGTAAGGTTGACTTGGATGAGCATCAATGTAAGAAGTTTAAAGATTTGCTCATTGAGTTTAGTAGTATATTTTCAGTAAATTCCGATGATATCGGACTAACAAACCTAGTTGAGCATACAATTAATACAGGGGACCATCCTCCTGTTCGTCAAAGACCCAGACGAATACCATTAGCTAAAATGAAAGATGCTGAAGCTGAGATTCAGAAATTGGTTCAACAAGATATAATTGAACCTTCCACATCCCCGTGGAACGCAAATATCGTCCTTGTAAAAAAACTCAGACCAGATCTGGCGATTTTGCGTGGATTATCGGGCTTTGAATGAGTGTGTCTTAAAAAATTCACATCCTTTGCCTAGGATAGACGATACTATAGATGCCTTGTCAGGGGCTAAGTATTTTTCAAATGTTGATTTGAAATCAGGGTATTTTCAAATTCCTGTTGCTAAGGAAGACCGTCCTAAAACGGCCTTTTCGTTTCCAGGTGGAGGTTTATGGCAATTCAAGAGAATGCCTATGGGCTTATGTAATAGTGCCCCAGTTTTTGAAAGGTTGATGGAAACAGTACTAGCAGGTATAACCTGGAAAGTTTGTCTAGTGTATTTAGATGATATCATTTTCTCAAAATCATTTGATGAGCATGTAGAAAATTTGAGAGAGGTATTCCAGAGATTGAGGGAGGCTAATTTGAAACTTAGTCCAAAGAAGTGCAATTTTCTGAAAAAAGGAGGTTATGTTTTTGGGTCATACGGTTAGTGAAAAAGGAGTAGCTACAGACCCTAGTAAGATTCGGGCAGTTAAAGACTGGCCTATACCTAGAAATGTAAAAGATGTTAGGAGTTTCTTGGGATTAACGTCATATAATAGGAAGTTTATTTTAAATTATGTTGAAAAGGCTAAACCTTTATAGAAGAATACAGAGCAAAACCAGAAGTTTTCCTGGTCAGATGAATGTAGTAAATCTTTTGAGGAATTAAAAGGAACTTTAATAAGTGCCCCCATTCTGGCATATCCTACAAATGATGATTTGTTCCTTTTGGATACAGATGCTGGTAATCAGAGTATGGGTGCAGTTCTTAGTCAGGTCCAAGACGGTGTTGAGAGAGTAATCTGTTATTTCAGTAAAACATTCAGTCGAGCCGAAAGGAAATATTGTGTAACTAGGAGAGAGTTATTGGCTGTAGTAGCCTCTATTAAGCATTTCCACCATTATCTTTATAGTCGAAATTTCAAGGTTAGGAGTGATCATGGTGCACTCAGTTGGCTTTTAACTTTAAAAATCCTGAAGGGCAGTTGGCTCGTTGGTTTGAGATTTTAGCATCTTATAATTTCAACATCGAACATAGGGCTGGTAGGTCACATAATAATGCTGATGCACTTAGCAGAAGACCTTGCTATGATAAAAAGTGTCCACACTGTATAAGAGCAGAAAGTAACTATGAACTATGTCCTGATTTAGTTGGAGAGGTTGGTAGTAGGTTGAAACAGGGACTTGATAGTCAAACTAATAGTGTATCTGACAGTTCTGGTCAAGATGGTAATAAAAATCAAGAGTTTCTTGAACCTACAATAATTCAGTTGAAACAGTGCAAAAATTTAAAGATAGATAACAATGTGGAAAGCAGTCAACTGTGGTGAAATATCAGAAAAAGAAAATGTTGCAAAATGCAATTATAAAGAAAGGGGTAAAATGGTTAACCTTGACGCACACTCTAATCCGTTTGAAAAGATTAGAGTTTGCACTAGGTCAAGAAATTATGAGTCTTCTGATGAGGTCGAGGACTTAGATAAAAATGATCCTGGAGCTGAAATATTACCAGAGAAATTAAATGAGCTGCAATTAGCAGATAAGGTACTCAAAGTTGTGATTGGTTGGAAAGTTGAAGACTCCAAACACAAGTGGGGAGATGTTTCACATTTAAGTCCTGAGCTTAAATTTTATTGGGCTAGGCTACTTCGTTTATTATGGAGAAAGATGTTCTCTGTAGAAAATGGGAAAAGAATAGTGGAAAGAAATATGAATTGCATGCAGTTATGCCTGACAGTTTGAAGGAATTGGTACTCAACCAAGTACATAATACAGTGACCGGTGGTCACCTGGGGTTTAGAAAGACCTTTTTAAAGATAAAGAAGAGATATTTCTGGTTTAAAATGAGACAGGGTGTAAACACTGGTGTGTGTCGTGTGATACTTGTGCTTCAAAGAAAGCACCTCATAATAAACCTAAGGCTCCACTACAACAATATATTGTTGGTGCTCCTTGGGAAAGGATTGCAGTAGATATTTTAGGCCCTTTGCCTTACACTAGGCAGGGTAATAGATATTTGTTGGTTACACAGGATTATTTTTCTAAATGGGCAGATGCAGTACCCATAAGAGATATGGAAGCGGGGACAGTAGCTGAGACATTAATTGAGAGGGTAGTATCCATATTTGGAGTACCTCTTTCATTGCACTCTGATCAAGGATCAAATTTTGAGTCCTATGTTTTTCAAGAGATGTGCAAAGTATTGGGTATACATAAAACTCGCACTACTCCTTTTAGACCCCAGTCCCATGGTATGGTTGAAAAAGCTAACTCAACCATTGAAACTATGCTTTCTGCATTTGTCAGTGCTCACGAACGAGATTGGGATGAGTATATTTATCTCCTTATGCTGGCATATAGATCTTCAGAACATGAAAGTTCTGGAGTCTCTCCCTGTTCAATGATATTTGGCAGAGAAGTCAACCTGCCTATAGATATAGTTATTGGTAGACCTGAGGAAAACAATTTATTTAACAAGTTAGCTTACGCTTATGAGCTTTCTCAGAAACTTGATGAAATCCATCATTTTGTTCGAGATAAATTGAAACTGTCGAGCGACAGAATGAAGCGAAATTACAA
This sequence comes from Arcuatula senhousia, assembly GCA_963971305.1. Classification (NCBI taxonomy): domain Eukaryota; kingdom Metazoa; phylum Mollusca; class Bivalvia; order Mytilida; family Mytilidae; genus Arcuatula; species Arcuatula senhousia. Next base: position 39,056,959 of record OZ020308.1, read on the forward strand.
TGTAGCAGCGAAAATGCAGATACTGGAAAAAGGCAGCGCAGTCTGGCTCCATAACCCCAAACGCTCTAAAGGCTTGAGTCCAAAATTACAAAACAATTGGGAAGGTCCTTTTGTGGTAACGGGGAAGCTCAATGATGTAATATTCAGAATTCAAAAGAATCCTAAATCCAAACCCAAGGTTGTCCACCAAGATAGGTTGTAACCGTATAGGGGGATGGATGTTCCTACTTGGTTCCAAGATAATATTAAATGCTAGACTTATAGTATTATGAGTCTAGTATTACCAGTCCGACCTAGAATAGCACAGTAAAACAAACACAGAAATCATTTATTGCTACAGTTTCTATAGATCAGGATTTTTATTTTTAATTATGTTTCTTGGAATTTCAGGTATCCATCTATACTTGTGGTATATACAAAGATTTGACGTTTGATCAGTCCATTATCTGTACAAGGCATATGGCAGAACAACATAGTGGGTTCGGTTATAGATGCCCTACTTGTCGTGCCCTAGTAGGAAGGTCTGGAGTCCACACTGGATGTGATGGACTACTGGAGACTGTGAATAAGGCTACCATGACGTTTACTAAGGAAGACCAAGAGATGTTTATGAAGTTCCAGAGGGAGAGGAATAGTAAAATGATAGTGGAGAAAGTTACGATGGAGGAGAGAAAGAGGAGGACAGCAGGAAACAGAAAAAAATCTAAGAGCTCGAAAGAAAGGAGAAGTCCATTGGCGAACATATACCCGGAGAAGAAGATGAGTTATGGAAAGGAGAACAAGAGGCCAAAGGAGAAAAGGGAACCGAAGGAGAAAAGAGAACCCAAGGAGAAGAAAGAACCAAAGGAGAAGAACAAGCAAAAGGAACATAAGATGGATACTAGCATGCAGTTTGAAGAGAAGGAGAGAGAAGTTCCACAGAAGAAAAGGAAGGTTATAGTGGAGGAGAACTGGGACGTCCTCTCAGTGACCTGTAGTGCTGAGGAGGATGACATGCTGTTCCAGATGGAGGACTTTAAGAGGTTCAGAGGTATGGTGGAGAATCCAGTGAAGCCTCCACCAGAGATCGAAGTAAGAATTCTTGAGAAACCGTTGCAAGAAGAGTCGGAAGATGTTAGCAGGGTAGAAGAATCAGAAGATGAGAGCAGTGTAGAACAGGCAGAAGATGTCAGAAAAGTCGTAGAAACGGTGATTGAAGCTAGTGGAGTAGTGCAGACCACCATTGAGGAACCAGTAAGCCGAGAGGAAAATCAGGAAGGAAATCTACACACAAAGGAGGATAAAAGGGAACAACAGGAATCAGAAACGGAGTTGGCCACACAGATTCTAGTACAAGAGATGCAGGCCCAAGATAAAACTCAGGAGAGAAACAGCCCTAACCAGATGAACAGCTTGTACCATCCTACTCCCATACGAGAGTTGAAGCTTCAGAAGGTGGCTCAAAGTCAAAGTAATCGTTTTATTATTAATGTAGGTGGTACAAGATTCGAGACATCGGCCGTATCAATCAATAGTGGGACTGGGAATTTCCTTGAAGCACTGATAGACAAGAATTCGGGGGTTCAGCCCTATGCTGTAGAAAGAAGGTCATGCTACTTCCTTGACCGGGATCCTAAACATATCCCGTTGATCTTAAACTACATGTGGAACGGAAGAAGCTTGAACTCGGACATGCTGCCAAGAGACTTAAAACAGCTTAGGGAACTGCAGTTTGAGTGCAGGTTTTATGAACTAGACCATCTACTTGGACATATTCAACAGATAATCGATTTGATTCAACATGGAAGCATACTGTTCTAAAGATTGAACTTTTGGGGGATATGATATAAATATTGTATGAACATTGGGGTGGATTTTTATTTTAATTGTGTTTCTGCTATTGATATAATGTTTATTATTATTCATAATACAGTACGGTATCATCTAAGAAAAGTCCCATGATATTTGTTAAAAATTGATTTGTGAGGTCTTTCCCTTACTTTTCTCAGGTATTACCATACAATATTGGCTTATTGATTCACACATAGCAGAATGTGGTGTCTTGTATATTAGTATGTCGTAAATTTCATGTTACAGTCATTTTACATTTAATCACTCATATATGTGAAAATCTAAGCCTTTTGATGTATATACATATTGTAGCGAGCAAGCGGAGTACTATGTAAATTGTACTAGTTTGCAATTGTATTTTTACTTCAATTGGAAGAGGCTTGAGATAAAGTAACTGAGACCATATTTCAATTTTCTAAACATTTATTTATGACTTCAAACTGCAATTTAACAGTATAACAATTTTATCATATAACATATATGATAAAATTGTTATACTGTTAAATTGCAGTCTGAAGTCATAAATATATGATAAAATTGTTATACTGTTAAATTGCAGTTTGAAGTCATAAATAAATGTTTAGAAAATTGAAATATGGTCTCAGTTACTTTATCTCAAGCCTCTTCAAATTGAAGTAAAAATACAATTGCAAACTAGTACAATTTACATAGTACTCCGCTTGCTCGCTACAAATTTTTGGTATCCTCGGCGGGATCCTTTGTAATATTTGATCCAGTGATTCGGACCTGGTCAAGTAAATGAAACAGTGCCATGGGCAGACCCAAAACTAGACAAACTCAGAGAGACATGGATAATCTTGAAGAAATTGAAGAAAATAGTCAATATGAAACTGGTACAGATGATTTGACAGATGTTGATAATTTACCTTCAACATCTTCCCATCATTTAACAAAAGAAACTTATGACACTGAAATGACTGAAGTAACTGATACTGACTCTGAGGCTGAGGAAGAGATAACAGTACTGAGATCAAAATCTAAAATTAAAACACATAAGACCTAGCCCAAGAAAATTGGCTTCTCCTAAAAAGATCAATGACAAAAATCAAAATGTGAACCAACCTGAACCTTTGAGTCAAGGTGATGCAGGAATGTATGGATTTATTAAAAACACAATCCAAGACATGACTGGACAAATTGTGTCAGCCATCCAAAATGCCTTTCATGGACTGACTCCAAAACAACCCAAACAAGATATTGCTGGTCAAGGCAAATCAATTAAACATGCTAAGAGCCAAATAAAGACTGTTAAAAGTCAATCAAGTCAAAAGTCCATAAAATCAAAACCTGTTAACCTAAAGCCTTCTTTTCAAACAGGTGGTAGTAGCACTGATGAAACTGATACTTGTGAATGCGACTCAGAAACAGATACTGAAAGCATAAGCACAGACCAAATAACTCACCATAGAGTAAACAAGTCTAGATCAGGGTTTTCAAATGCTAAACTTCCATCTTTCACTGGGAAGGAAAAGTGGGAGGTGTGGATAAACAGATTTGAGGCTGTTGCCACTTTACAAAATTGGGACGAAAACACAAAACTAAGTGAATTATTGACCAGACTTCAAGGTGAAGCTGGGAACATCACATTTGATCAATTGAATAGTAAAACCTTAAACAATCACTATAAATTGGTTAGAGAACTCAAAAACAGGTTTGGAGTTAATGAAAACAAAAGAACATACAGGGTTCAATTTAACAGAAGAACCCAGAAGCAAAATGAAAATGTGTCAGACTATGCAGCTGAGTTAAAAAGAATTTATGACAAAGCATACTCTAATAGAGATGTAAAAATTAGACAGGAAGACCTGTTACAGAAATGTTAATGGGTTTATCAGATCATGATGCCCGAGTTCATGTAGAACTGTTAAAAGACCCCAAAACAATTGAAGAGGCAGTACAAGAAGTGATAATATACCATGAGACAACCTCTAAAAATGAGAGTTATGACAATCAAACCAAATCAAAGAAAGTTAGACAAGTTAAGAAGAATAACAACCAAAAACAAAACTCTTCAAATGGAAAGAAATTTGAACAAAAATCAGAAAGCAAGCCTGAAACTGAAAATGACACTATAACAATTACAAAAGTAGAATTAAAAGAGATGTTTGACCAAATGTATGAAGATAAGAAAAAGAAAGAAACAAATGGGGAAATGAATAAAAAAATGTAAAACCCTATGAAACAAATAGAAACCTCAATAGTACACAGAATGATAGACATTCATCCCCACCCCCATTATGTTTTCATTGTGGCCAGCCAGGTCATTATGCCAGAAATTGTTACAGCAATCCAAACAGACATGTTCCTAACAAAACAGGGAACCAATTTGAGAACAAACCCCAATTTTCCTCCCAAAGTAAATCTCAATTTCAACCAAAGCCAGATAACTATGCTTTAAACTAGAAAGGGTTGACACCAGTGACCAGGAGTTAACCCAAAAGTCTTTAGTAAATGGTCAAAATTTGAAAATAAATGAGAAACTTGATTTGGAAAGCAACAAATTAGAAAAAGAAATGGAAATTAGCCAGGAAACAGAAATCAGTAAAAGTAATAATAGTAATTTGAAAGATAGTAATAGTAATCATTGTATCTCCACTTCAAAGGAAGAAGGGAGTGCAATTTCTCGTCCAACCCAAATTGTTAGTGAAGACCAATCACATTTGGAAAAAGTCAATCGACAAGTACTTCGCAGTGACGAAGTTTACGTCGAGGGCCATGTTCAGGGGTCTGAGGTTAACTTCACAGTTGACACTGGAGCTGTAAGAACAGTTTTGTCAATAGGAGCTTTTAATAAGATACCTCATTCGCAAAAACCCGTCCTGACTAGGTCCAGTACTTTGTCCTGTGCTGACGGAAAAACCCTTACAGAATTAGGGAAATCCAATTTTAAAATTTCATTGGGGAATTTAACCTTTGAAACAGAGCTAATTGTTGCAAATATAGAAGATGAAGCCCTTTTAGGACTGGACATCTTAATGAAGTCCAAATGGGGTCCTGCAGAGTTAAATATGCGGGATGGAACTATGTTGCTGGGGAATCAAGTTATTAAATGTACTCAAATAGGCCAACCTTTTAGTAGTATCAGAAAAATTCATGTAGCTGAAGACTTTGAGATACCTCCTAGAAGTGAAATTTTAATAGATGTCTTTGTGGACAGAAAAGATGATGATACACTTGAAAACACCCAAAATTGCTTATTAGAACCTTCAGAAAACTTTTCTGATAACTTTTCCCTTATTATGGCACCTTGTTTGGTTGATATCAGTAAAAATGTCATCAGTAAAGTCAGGATTTTAAATCCTTTTGATTATAGTTGTACACTTTACCAAAATAACGTAATTGGCTCAGCGGAAATGGTTCAAAAAAGATCCAGTTACCTTGCTTGAATGTGAAGATAATTCTGAAATACAAAATTGCTCTTCAGTTAGACGACTGAAGCTTTGTGACCCTAAAATAGTTGAAAAGGACTCAAAAGAAGAAATTATCAAAACATTGAGTAAAAATCAGATGTCTGACATAGGAACAGATGAGGTAATTCCCTCACATTTGAAAAATGTATTTAAAAACATTGCCCCGGGCCGAACAGAGGCTGAAAAAAAGGCAATTGCCAGACTTCTTGCCAAATATTCAGATACCTTTTCTGAAAATGATTTAGATATTGGTAAAACCAATTTGATTGAATTCAAAATTGAAACGGGAGACGCAAAACCAGTAAAGCAACCTCCCCGTAGGGTTCCATTAGCATATGCAGAGCAAGAGAAAAATTTAATAGAACAAATGGAAAAACAGGGAATAATTCAAAAGTCTACCTCCCCTTGGTAAAGCCCGCTAGTTTTGGTTTTAAAAAATCGTGAAAAATCAGAGTATGCGTGGATTATCGCAACTTGAACTCTGTCACTTTAAAGGATGCATGGCCACTTCCAAGAATTCAAGATTGTCTTGATACTATGGCCGGTGCTTCTTTGTTTAGTGTATTTGATCTTACCAGCGGTTTTAACCAAATTCCCTTAAATAAAGATGATATCCCAAAAACAGCGTTCGGAACTAAATACGGGTTATATGAATACAAGACTTTACCTTTAGGTCTTTCCAATGGACCAGCTTTTTGTCAAAGACTTATGGAACTTGTCCTCAATGGCCTTCAGTGGCAAATACTGTTGATATACCTAGATGATGTAATTTTGTTTTCTTCGAGTTTTGAAGAACATCTAAAAAGACTAGATACAGTTTTAAATAGAATTTCTGAAGCTGGTTTGAAATTGAAACCAGAAAAATGCAGTATTTTTCAAACAGAAGTTGCATTCTTAGGTCACATCGTCTCTGAAAAGGGGGTGCAACCAAACCCTGATAATGTAGCTAAAATCATGGAATGCCCTATCCCCAAAACAGTTAAAGATGTAAGACACATAATTGGTATGGGAAGTTATTATAGGAGGTAAATACCTCATCATTCTGAGATGGTCAAGCCCTTAACTGAATTGACGAAAAAATCAACCAAATTTGTATGGTCTGATAAATGCCATGAGGCTTTTGAAAACTTGAAACAACAATTTGTAAGTCCTGGAATTTTGGCTTACCCCAGGGATGAAGGAGAGTACATACTGGACACGGATGCCAGTAATGTTACAAGAGGGGCTGTTTTACAACAAATTCAAGAGGGCGTTCCAAGGGTTATCGCTTATGGTAGTAGGACCCTAAATAAGGCAGAGAAAAATTATTGCGTCACTGACAAAGAGCTACTTGCAGTGAGATATTTTGTAGAGTACTACAGACAGTACTTGTTAGGCAGAAATTTTACGGTTCGGACGGACCACCAAGCCCTTATCTGGTTATTTAGTCTTAAAGAACCAAAGGGTCGAATCGCAAGATGGGTTGAAATTTTATCAGCTTATAATTTTACCATACAATATAGACAGGGGTCAAAACATGGTAATGCTGATTTTATGTCTAGATGTATCAATCCACGGGATTGTGATTGTCCAACAAATGACAACATGGAAAGTTTATGGTGTGGGCCATGCAAGAAATGCACAAAAAGGGCAAATGATATGTTTAGTACTATGAAATTTCCAAAAACTGATCAAACAATTGGGGAAGACAATTCAAAATTAAATGCAGTTAAAACTAGAAATTAGATCAACAAAGATGATCAATTTACAGAATGGAACATGGGTTATAGTGCTACTGAGCTACAAACATTTCAAAATAATGATGATGACATAAAACATGTCTTGCAATGGAAAACAAATGACACCAAACCAAATGACTATCAATTACAGGACAAAAGTCCTGCAACAAGACACTATTGCCATCTTTGGGATAGTCTTGTTGTTCAAGATGGCATGTTATTCAGAAAATTTGAGAAACAAAATAACACCAATAATTGTTTACAATTTCTAACCCCATCAAAATTAAAGTCTGAAGTACTGTAGTTTATGCATGATAGTATAATCTCAGGACATTTAGGTAAAAGAAAACCACAGAAAAACTATTACAACGGTTCTATTGGTTTGAACTAAGGGAGGATGTCAAGATTTGGATAGCAAAATGCAGTTTGTGGAGAAAATAAATTGCCAGCCAAACCAGCCAGGGCTCCATTAGGGAGTATGCCTGTTGGTGGAGCTTGGGATCGCCTCGCGACAGATATTATGGATCCATCCCTTACCCCTCGCGGTAACAAGTATAAAATGACGGTAACTGACCAATTTACCAAATGGGTCGAGGTATTTGCAATACCTGACCAAACAGCAGCAACTTGTGCTAATATAATTTTAAATGAGATTATATGTAGATATGGGTGCCCTTTATCATTACATTCAGATCAAGGCAGAAATTATGAAAGCGACATATTCAGTGAATTATGTCAATTGTTAGATATAAGAAAAACCAGAACAAGTCCTCGTAATCCAAAAGGCAATGGCCAGTGCGAAAGGTTTAACCGCACTTTTCTAGGGGTGATCAAGTCATATATTAAAGATAAACAAACAGATTGGGATTTGAATTTAGGTTGCTTGGCAGGGGCATATAGAGCTTCCCCCAATGAAGCCACAACCCTTACTCCAAACCTTATGTTATTTGGGCGAGAAAATAGAATGCCACTTGATATTTTAAAAGGGGGCATCCCATTAGTAAACAAAGAGTGTCTGAGTGTTGGAGAACATGTCGAGAAGATCCGAAATAATTTAAGTCTTGCGCACAATGAGGCAAGGAAACACCTCCATACAAATGCTAAGAGAAGAAAAGATTATTATGATAAGAAGTCAAACTTAATACTAATAGAAGTCAATGATAAAGTCTGATATCAGTCAGGCTATGTAAAAGGCATCAGCCCAAAATTACAGTCATTATATTCAGGACCTTATCTTGTCACTCGAAAATTCAATGATATAAATTATGAAATAGTAACGGATGAGCATGGGTTAAGAAAAGTTGTTAACCATGATAAACTTTATCAAGGAGATAATATCCCTAAATGGATGAAGGCTCATAAAAGGAATAAACAAATGTTTTATAAGAAACAAAAACAGAATGACTTTAAAAAACTTAAAGAATAGTCAAAAAACAAAAAACAAAAAAAAATGTGTACATAAATTTATAGATAAATACTGTTATCTATATTAAATTGCCTTGCAATGAAGTTGCAAGGGTTGTAATGTACAAAATATTTGTACAATTTTTATTAGAAATTAATGTTTAATCAATGTTGAGTATGATTGATAAACTGTTCAGTCAAATGGAAAAGTTGTATATGTTGTTATAAAATTTAAATCCTGTTATAGTAAACCAGTTTCAGAGGTTAAATAGTACACTGAAAGGTCAGATGTACTTTAATTTTGTCTCGAAAATGATGTGTGCAAGAATCTTGACCAAAATTTTACAGATATTGTTTGTGTTGAGTACCTTGGGTCCTTGTATAGTTTATACAAGAGACTCAACACACTATTTTACTTTTCCAGATTTCTAAGCAGTTCAACAACAAAAGAGGCTTGGTGTACCAGTGCCTTCTCTGTACAGAGAACCCTACTACAGGAGAAAAAGTGCGGGTTGAGTCACATATCAACAAATCCACCTGGCCATGGATCAATTTAGGTTTTCATGCCGCCTGTGCATGTTCCGCGTTGCACGGGCGTAAAACACCAACTCACTCACTCACTGCATGTTCCGTTGTGACAAATGGTCCGACTTCTCGTCACATTGGATTAACTTTAAACCCCATGAGAACCAGAGGGAAGCTTTGGGAAGTTCCTATAGTGGTGACCCCAGTTACATGGAATTTAACAACACCCCATATGTCATCACCCTTGGTAGAGACTATGTCCAGTGGACCCCAGAGATGAGCTCTGCCCGCTGGACTAGTCGTAGCAGAACATCAGCTAGTTCTAGAACTCCTAACACCAATGTTCGTACCGCCTCCACCTTGAGTAAACCACCTGCTACTGTACCAGTTCCATATAGTCCATCCCGTCCGTACATGAATTCATTTCCTTCCCATACTATTACGCAACCAGAATACCGTCCAACACCAATAACACCTGCCGCTACACCATATCATCAGTACTTGCCTATGGGTCCACCCATGACACCCTCCATATTTACCCAACCAGTCTCCATAGAAACATCTATCAATTCTACATCAGATCAACCTTGCCGTACCTCAACACCGGTCTCAGAAACACTTAACTGTAGCATGGAATCGCTGAGCTCTCCTGTCAGACGCGTCATAACAGCTGATGCTCAGGAGGATCTTCTACCTGACCTCCTTGGATTAGACACTACATTCACAATACCAGAGGCAACATGTCATTACAACAGTAACAATAACATTATCAACAAGGTTAATGACAACAACAACAACACAACAGTAGTAATATCAACAAGGGTAATGATAATAACAGCAACACCAGTCAACAAATCCTCGACACTATGCAGCAAATACTAGTCAACCAACAAAATCACAGTAAACTCTTACAGGACTTAACATCAGCCATTTGTTGCCTCAGGGGTCAGGTTAGGCAGCAAGAGCGCACTTTAAACAAGCAACAGAGAGCCATAGACCGTCTTAATCAAGGATTCAATGTTCGAAATACTGGTACTGCACGTCGATGCATCCCTTACTGTAAAGGCAAAGCCCCAAAGACACAGTTCCCGTGCGGGGCCCGGGAGGCGAATAGGCCCGCAGCAGCGCTAAGCTTGTCGGTAAAAGTCCACTAAAGAGCGCTCAGAAACCTGACATCGGAGTCGGGCCGCTTTACCCACAAAGCGACTGGGATGTGTGCCCCAGGTGGTTGAATGGGGCAGCCCTGACATCGAGAGATGCGGGGTCGTCAGGCGATAATGCGGAAAACCTTACCGCAAACCATAGTGGTGCACCGTGTTGGGAAAAATGTCACGTTCCTCGCACGTTAAAGAACCCTGCTGCAGGTCTCGGTAAGAGTAGGACCCGTAGGATCCCCATGCAGGAGGCTAAATTTCCCGTCCCTACCCATCACTCCTTTTTCCAGTGGCTGTCAAAACTCTCCTACCCGATTGGCCTTGTGTCCCTATTTCCTCCACTTCATCATCATTTCATGTTCATTGTATCACCATTTTCATATTCATCTCCCGGATATAGCCGAAATCGTGCTGCTTAGGAGTAAAGCAATAACTAACTAACTAACTAACTAACCCAAAGACACAGATGAAGTCAGTCGTCAAGAAGCTAGACCAGTAACTTTTTTGGACTTAAATTTTTAGGGAATATTGTAAACTTGTTATTTAAAAAAAAAATAGGTTAGTAAAAATTTTAGGGGTTAATTCTAAATATTTAAGAGTAAATTTTATAGTGGAAAATTTTTGAATGAAATTGTTTAAATCAAATTTGCATTTTTTTTTTTAGCTTTAAAAATTAGAGAATTTAGAAAATTTCTTGGTATACTAAAGTAATTCGACCTCTGTATTTACGTAAAATTGTGCAGAATATAATACTTCCATATACAGTTCCTTTCCTCACATATATCATGTTGTTGTCAGGTGCGTCCTTGTTGTCCATATCTGAAAGTGAAAAGTACATAATGTTAAAGCAAATTTTTTTTTTAAAGTAAGATTTGTTTTTATGTGATTTGCATACATGTATATTTATTCATTTCGAATACAGACATATCTTATTACATGAAAGTTATACACATTAATTATAATTAGTAAACTTACCCATCAGTGTCAGATTATAAATACATGTAGGTAGATCTCGTTGGTATCTTAACTAGTAGTAATATGTACATGTTTAGTCAGGTGCAGCAATGTAAGTTGTAACTGAAATAGAAAAATTTTATGATTACATGATTATGTCATATTTTTTCAATGAGTAAAGAATGTTTTAAATATTTGCGGGACGCAAATAATAAAAAAGGGGTAAAATGTTAGGAGTGGCTTTGCTCGTATTATTATGTTATTGTGGAATGAGAGTTCATGCATTACTGTTTTGCCAAGTTTGTATACATGTGTGTAATGATGTATGTTTGTAACTTGTAAATTGTTGAATTACTTTTTGATAGGAATTGTAAATGATAGCCAAGTTCAAATGGAATAGTAACCATATATATTTATTAAAGACAGTTAATATATTCATAGTTCAATGTTGGAAATTGAATGTTAACAAAGTTTACCATGCAGATCGTCTGCTCAATGCCATGTGGTTTCCATGTGCTTTCTAACTTCTATGGCATGTATGTCACTTATAAGTTGTAGTTTTCGTACGACTGTTGTTATAATTGCCGTATGATGTAAATAAATTATAGCTGTATGTTCATCTTCACATGTAGAAGTAATCACATGTAGAAGTAATTGTCCATCAGATTTTCACGTATTACGAATGTTTTCCCAAGTATTTCTCCAGCCGATGTTATAGGCACCTGTCCATTTTCATGAATGAAGTAATACATGCGCATTCACGTAGTAATGATTGATTTTTCCTTCCGATCATCGATAATTGATATAAAGTAGAGTAAGTGTGTGATTCATCGGACGCCTTTGGACGGTAACTGGTTCCCTGGTTGTCTGATATACCACACAGGCCTGCAGAGCGGGGAGCAACGATAGTAACCCTTTTGGCGGGATTTTATGCTGGTTACATCGGGATTTATCCAATCTACACCATTAACGATAATGTTTTGTTCGCTACATTGGCACAGGCTTTCATCGGACGATTTTGGCAAAGATCAGACATTGATTTTGGCTTTTATCGGACAGAAATTTTCCATTGGGCTAACATCGGACATAAAATGGATTAAAAAAAAAACAGATACAGAACGCATTTAGTAACACAACTGTCAAATTTAATAAGGCAACTATTTAATAAAAATTATGATTATGGTGATGTTTGATGATCATTTGTAAACATTAATATTAGCAAATATCATAACACATATCTAAATATAAAAATATATTAGAATAAATATGTGTATCTATTAATCTATATCAGGTATATATTAAATTTGATTGTCACTTTTTGCAATTCTCTGATTTTTTACTACTTTACATACATCATGCACATGATACTTGTAAATTGTTCCTAGATAATTAAAACCTTAATTTTTATTTAGATCTGACTGTTTTCCTCTTTTTTCCCTTGACATTTTTCTCTTTTTCTTTTGTTTCTCTCTCCCTTTTCTTCTGCTCCTTTCTTTGCTCTCTCTTTTCCTTTCTTTCTTGTTTCTCAATTTCTTGCCTCTCCTTTTCATCTTTTTCTCTTTTCTTCTGCTCATAAATTTCATCTGATGTCAACAATCGATGACTAGTTATTTGCTTTGATTTTTTGTTTTGTGTTTTTGGTGGTTCGGGTTTTTTAAGTCCAAAGATATTGTCAATTTCACTTTTCCATGAAATCTGTGATACATCGATCATGCCGGTGCTTGGTGACGGCTGTGGTTCTAGTTCAATAACAGAATCAGAGACATGAACGTCAGAGTTACTTGGGCATATGTCGATTTGACCGCTGGTAATTAAATGAAGTAACGCTTCAGCATCTTCAATATTGTCTAGATTCAGATCTCCGTTTTCATCTGCCGTGGCAAGCACTGTAGATTCGCTACCACTAATGTCAATAATAGAGTCAGACACTAACTGTTCAGGAACTTGTTCAGATGTTCCGTTAGATGTAGTAACCTCAACAATCGGCTCGACAACTACAGTAGGCTCGGTCGCGTTTTCAGTGGATGACACAGCAGAATTATCGAACGGCAAAGATGGTGCAAAAGCTGAACTTGGTATTTTATCTGGGGCAAATGGGTGCACACCACACACTTCAAACCCCTTAATGATGTTGTGTTTGTTTACTGTTTTGACGTATGCCTGCTTGAACAATCTGGGCCATTCCCATTTAGTCACTAAGTTGTTGGGCGATTGATTCATAAAGTCTGTGCAAATTGAATCATATTCCCGTTGAAACGGTCCAAACACTGTTTTATCCAACGGATTCAGGTATTGAGTAGTGTGGGGTGAGAGCGCAAACAGGATTATATTGTTCTCACGGGCGGCATCTATCAAACCAAAAGTTTCATGAGAACTGTGACTATCCAGTAAGATAATTTGTGGCCTTTCTGGTCCACAGTGTTGCAAAAAATGATCGACAAACCACGACACACCAAGCAGATCCTCCATCCCTGCCTTCTTTTGGTAAGTATACTTTGTACCAATAGGCCCTTCCTTGACGTTGTAAGCTCTCAGAGCCTTCTCGGTCAACCCCTTTACAATAACTAGAGGTGGTATGTCATTCCCTGCCGCATTGATGCACGCCAAGACCGTAACGCCATCTCTACTATTTCCAACTCGGCCAGGGACGTTTCGTTGTCCAATTTCGGCGAGCACTTTTGATGGTTTGTGAGTAAGAGAGACGTTTGTCTCGTCTATGTTCCAAATACGCTTTGGTTGACTATGCAGATTTAAGGATGTCAGTGTAATGTTAAGATCATGAAAGTACTTTCTGGTAACATCCACATTTAACATTCTCGCCCGAATGTTATTAAGAGGTGTTGGGGTCCTAAAAACGATTTCGGGATGACGCTTGTGGAAACCATCAAACCAGTCCCGGCCTGGGACTCCGTTTTTAAACGGCGTTTTGAGCTGTTTACTTGATGCCAACCTTGCCATTTTAAAGCAGAGCTGAGCTCGTGTGATTCCAAATCCCATTTTGCCAGCTTCAACAATTCTATACGCAACTTGATTTTCCACCTCCATAGGGAATACTGGTTTTTTCCTGGGGTTGCACCGTCCTGAATTCGGCCAGAAACTCTGTCGCCAATTGTAGATCTTGGTATATTAAACGTACTTGACGCTTTTCGGATGGACATCCCATTTTTTACTGCTACTACTGCGTTTTCAAGCAATTTGGGGTCGTATTGTGACCGTTTGTTTTTTCCCTTCTTAGGCATAGCAACCTGAAAAGAAAATTATTAAGTTTTAGTTTTTGGCTTAGATTTGTTTTAAATTTGTGCAAACATATGAAACTAAAATACTTCAAACTTATTTATTTTGCGATAAAAGACGCTTATAACATGTTAAACACCTATGAACATGGACAAATTTGCATTATGAAGTAAGAAGATATGAATTCCATCTCTGTCCGATGTTACACACTTCTGTAACTTATGGTTAAACTGCAAACGGGGTACATCGGACACTTTTTATTTAAAAATAAAGTATATTTAGTTACTCTGAACGATAACATAATAATTGTTTTTGTAACTTAAAATGTTAAAGATTAAAATAAGACATCACATAATTAAGCTTTACAGATAATTAGAAAGGATTAAGACAGATTTACTTACCGATGATGAAACTATAGCAGACGCTTTTTTTTCGTCAGTCAGTGGAAATGCAACGGATCATGGGAGTCAGCCGGAAATCAACCAATGGAATCGGAGCTTATAAACGGTAATCGGCATGATGGATGGGAAAATCGGACAACGGGGAATGAACCAGTATAAGAGTATCCATACTTACAGGGTGGGTGCGGGAGTATTGGCACTATTTAATGCCAAAGGTTTTGTCCGATAAACCCTGCATGTCCGATGAACGGCACACTTACTCTACGAAGTTCATTGTTTTCACACTTTTATATGTATTTAACTTAAATCCATAGTCATATCCTTCAATCAATGTCCACTTTTTAGTTGATGTTAACGTCTATTTTTCTCAGAATTGTTCATAGTCGACCGCAAGCATTTCTACTTTCACTTTTGATTTTATTGTTGTATGTAAATTAGTTGCGCAGAAAATCGAATCGTATTTTTAGATACCAAGAATATTGTAAATTTTTATTTTTATTTTCCACTATTAGAAATTGTAAAATTATTGTAGTTTTACTTAATTATTAATAAGATAATTTATTGTATTTATTTTAGATTAATGTAAATTAATTTTGTAAACTTGTTGGGTCCATCCAACAATCCAACCTTCCAACGTCCAACTTTGTGGGATTTTAGTTCAAGTGACGTAATTTTACGCTGTAAGTCAGTCTTGCTTAAACTTTTGGCTTGAACAGTTAGTATTTTTTTTGTAGAGATATTTTATTTTCAAAATTGGTTAAATTTTTGATACGTTTTAAACGTTTTATTTTACGTTCTAAAGTAATTTTTGTAAAGCGGACTCTTAGGAGCCGGTTTCCTAACTTTTGATTATTTGCTTTGGCAGTAGATTTAGTTAATAATTTCACTTATTTTTATTTAAATTTGCATTTGCAGGCAAAGCTTTAGATTAAATTGTTAAAGTGTTAAATTGTTCTAGTTAATAGTTCATAGTTCATTGAACTTGTGCGCTTTGCCGTTCTCAATAAAACTTCATTATCTTTGGCTTTAGGAATAATTTCCTTAAGGAAAAGAAATTATTTAAACACATGGAATAGTTGAAGGACAACATTCTATGAAATAAAATATAGAATAATAATAGAAAGGATCTATATTATTCTTAACATCTCTTTGTTTTTTTTTTATTAAAAACCCTTTTGTCAGGGAAGGACTCTGACAAAACATTCCTGAAATTGTTAAACTATATTTTCTAAATTATTTTTCAATAAGGCAGGACTCAGCTATTTTTCACACACTTAATGTCTGTTTACTTCATGGTCATGGAGTCCATGAAATTTTACTTTATACATGTATTTTACATGTTTGTTTGTTAGATTTTTGCCACATCATATAACATATATGATAAAATTGTTATACTGTTAAATTGCAGTTTGAAGTCATAAATAAATGTTTAGAAAATTGAAATATGGTCTCAGTTACTTGATCTCAAGCCTCTTCTCATTGAAGTAAAAATACAATTGCAAACTAGTACAATTTACATAGTACTCCGCTTGCTCGCTACATTATGATACTTACGTATACATTTATGTGATGATGAAGTCAACCCAGTATAATATAATTATTGAAATTGTCCTACTTGCATTTGGGGACAAATGCTTTTACAAGGAGGGGGGCAATGTTACGATTCAATAATCGTAACTGTCTTAAGTTTTTATTTATGTCGTTGAAATTTGTTTACGATGATGTCGATAGTTCTATGATTGTTATTGTACACTTGCTTCACGTTTGTTGACCTGAGGGTTGATTGTATGTAATGAAATATTGTTGATACCTTTTCATTTAATGATAGATAAACTATCTAATTGCCGGTAACCACCTAATTCCTGTTTATTTTGCGGTTGAAACATGTGAGCAGCCATTGTTTATTTACTGTTTGCTGTGTACTTGAAATTACCGGGAACCGGCACACTTATCCATTGTTCTGTGAGAGCCGCGTTTTGATTGGCTGAATCGTTTAACAAAACTACGTGAGAATCAACCTACCGGAGATGCAAATCTCATTTTCTGCTAGTGCAGACATTATTCCAGAACGCTCCGGCAAATCTAAAACCATAGTTCCAGTCAACCTATCATAGGTTCTAACCATGGCAGATAGAAATATTCCGAAATCAGAGGTCCAATCCTTGGTTCGATAGTTTCCTTTGTTATTCAAATTTGCCATGCGCTAGGTTGAGTCAACCTTCTGTCAAAAGTCAGTCAACCTTATCCCCGGAAGTCAACCTTTTCAATGTCAACCTTCAAAAGAACCTATAGTTGTGTTGTATAACTATAAGAGTACCATATTATTCGGATTGATTCGTAAAGTTTTGTTCCTGATAAACATAAATAGATTTATTAAATAGTTCCAGTTTCCGAGGTTGAGATATCAACCTTTGAGTTGTAGTTCCTGTTGCTTGGTTGTTTAGGTCAACCTTAGTTCTGAATTCAACCTTTGGTGGTTACCGTTATTTTATATTGGTCAACTATATTAGATTGTGAAGATTGTTCTGAAATATAATTCTGTTGTAATGCTATTCAAGTTTGCAATACATAAAGTATTTAATTTTTATCCTGATTTTGTTATGTATTTCAACTACTACACCGAATTAAAGGCCCATGCCAAATTTAATGTCTCGGTTGAGCCTCTTATTCCCATAATAGAACGTCATCCTATAGATCTCCACTCGGCTTAAGGGGCGAAACCGTTACAACATTGAGCTAAACAGGTGCAAAATTTGCAAAAAATCATCAAAAAGGGCAATAACTCCTACATGGGTTGTTGGATTTTCTTCAAAATTTCAGGGTAGGTAGATCTTGAGGTGCTGATCACTTTTATTCTTTGCCAGAATTTTGATATCTCTAGCCGTTTTTGAGTTATTTGCGAAAAGCTGCATTTAACCCCTATGTTCTATTTTTAGCCACAGCGGCCATGTTTTACGACCAATCAAAAATCCCCACATCAGTTCTAAGCACCGGATGCTAATGAACAACCATACCAAGTTTGGTTTCAATTGGACTTATGGTGTCAGAGGAGTTAACGTTTTAAAAAAGTTTACGGACGACGGACGGACGACAGACGCCAAGTGAGGACAATAGCTCACATGACCCTTTCGGTCAGGTGAGCTAACAAAACCTCATATTCTTAAATTAATAAAAAAAATCATAAGATAATTCCGATCACCACCAGTGCAAACTGTGACATGTAATTCTGTGTGCATGTGTTGTAGGTTTCATTAATGTGTGAGCTGTGAGTAAGATTGGGGGGGGGTAGGACCTTTTTCGGGACACCAGGATTTGCCATATTTAAAATTCTAAATTTTCATCTGATATGTTGCTTTTCATCTTCCCAAGTCAAGGTTTTCGCATCCACTTCGCTTTGTGGGGAGCGAAGTGGATCAGAAAACCTTATCTTCCCTTTCATCTTCCCAAGTCAAGGTTTTCTGATCCACTTCGCTTTGTGGGGAGCGAAGTGGATCAGAAAACCTTGACTTGGGAAGATGGTTGCTTTTTGGCTTTAATTCAAACGAGCATTTATAGGCCAGTAATAATTACCGATTAGATACTTATGGTTTTTACCTATATATACTACAAAGTTAGCTTGTTGATTGTTGCATAATGCACATCTTATTGGTATAATATCTTGAATGTGTGCTTAAAAAAAGTACGCTAGGAACAGCATTATTTTCGCCTTTTCTTGTAATTTGGTACTAGTATATAAATTACTATTCGGTTACGCCTAGCGATTGATACGATGATCTTTCAAACAAATACTACTCTAACATGGTTTGAATGAAACGATAAAATTATAATTACGATTACCTAAACCTGCATGGATGGGAACCCCTTTCTGTTGTAATAGTCTGTGGCCTTCCCTGGGCACGAATTTAATCCTACATGACTTCCATCAATAGCATCTTATTTATTTATTTATAAACACCATTTATAATCCATTCTGATATACACATGTACTATACAGGTCTATGTTTGTATGAAAGATTTTTACGTTATTTATGTTTCGCCGACGGAAACAACAATTAATCAATCAATCAGTACAACAGAGAAAGAAGGGCAATACTTTTATCATGAGAATTCAGAATCCTTGTCTCCTCTCTTGCCATTCATATACAATAATCTTGACAATGTGACTGATTTTATATAATCTGTCCACAAGTATTATTACCAGTTTTTTTGTTTTTTTATTGTTTTTTTTGTTAGGGAGGGGGTATCATGTTTATACAACTACATGTAGTTAGTTTAATATTGTATGCATGTAGAATTTGCTTAAATATGAAACACAAGTTAAAACAAATGGTTTATTCAATAAAGAAAAAAAAAATACTGTTCAAAGTCTCGTCTCGTCCAGGTAAAGTTCCGAAATAAAAGTTCTTTTCCATTTCGTTGTATTCTATCATTAACAACTTACATCAACTAATTTCAGGATGACAGCATCTAATACCCTTGATACACATTTGTGTGCTGTGGACTTACCAACTCCAAAATGCTGCCCAAGCTCTCTTAATGCTTCGTTGTTTGCCATATAGCAAAGAAATAAAAATAGCTACTCATGTGGTACAATTTGGTCTCTCCCTCCATTATGGTGGATTGTAAATTGTGTGTGCAGAACATGCAATAAAGTTTCAAATATATCTTTGCTGACCCTAAAGTGCGTCCTGTAATCTTCAGTTAGAAAACTCGACAGTATTTGCTCATTATATCCCTGGATCCTTGGGAGGTCCGTTCGTTTTCTTCCAATAAATAACATCAAACTGTTTAATTAATACCCTTTTCCCTATTTTTTCAGTATTATCTTCAAAAAGGAATTGCTAAGTTGTCGAAAGTATCGACTTATATTCCATATTTAAAACTATTAAGGTAAACTCGATACCAGAGTACCTTGTTTAATTGACAATAGTTTATGTGTGTGTGTGTTTTACGTTGTTATGTGATATGCTTTGTTGTGATGATTTTTGTCTGCCTGTTTTATGATACTGATTACCCCTTTGGTACACCTTTGCTTCGTTCTTACTCGGGTCAACTCGATACTAGAGTTGCTTGTTTTGTTGACAAATTGAGTGCGCATGGCCAAACCTTGTTATTTTGAGGTATTTACTCTACTCGAGTTAAAGTTCAACTGAAAACGGCCTAAGAGTATTTCATACAAGGCTAAAAATAGCAATGGTCCACTCGACTTGATTAAATACTTTTCTTGAACACTGCAATAAAAATGCTTAATGTTGTAAAGATGTTAAAATATACCGTTTATTTAATATATTGCATGTTTTGGAAATGGAATGATCATAAGCAAATGTAAAATAACGTTTTAGGATGGGGAGGTTTATCAAGTGAGGTTTGTTCGATTTATTTAATTCTTATCGCCTCCCTTTATTAGCCTAGCAACGTTTAAGATTTGCTTATGACAAAATAAAACATCATTGTCCGATTTCCTTAAAATTTTGACAAAAAAAGCACATGAATTGTCGTCACCTGTCAAAGTATGTAATTCGTCGCACTTACCATTGTTTTTTAATTGCAACATGTTAGTCCTGTTTTTAGAGTTCCGGTTATTCCTTAGAGATAATAAAATCTTTTTTTTCTCACAATATTATAATTACATGAATTAAACATCCCAACAAAGAAAAAAAAAATAATAACTTGTCCATTCACTTGTACCCGAACCGGTTTGAAAATAAATATGACTTACATTTTATTAATCAAAAGATGAAGTTGGTGATTTCAGCTCAGTGCGTCACTTAAGAATGATGTGTATTTCAACTCATTCAAACATACAAAAATATTTACAGGGGCGATAATATTTTGTCACCATCTTTCTGACTAGATAATGACTATGCAACACAGGTTTAATTTTTTTTTCACTTGGAGCCAAATTGACCTCGCGTAACGTGACACGTGTTGCAATAAACAGCAATGCCGTAGTTTTGGTTGGATGACTTCAATGTCTCGATTGGGAGTTATTTATATAAATACGTATAAAAGCTTGAAGGACTGAACTGTAAGACTGTGGCGTCAATTTCTTATGACCAATGAGATCTGTCGTTTTATCGAGAATTCTTCAGTAAGGGAGATAAAAAAGAGTACCCAAAATAAACAAAACTCGGAAATCACATAAGTCATTTTGAGTGAGTGAGTGAGTGAGTTGGTGTTTTACGCCCGTGCAACGCTATATAGGTTATTTACAGGCGATGAACATGAAAAGGATGATACAATGAACATGAAATGATGATGATAAATGAAATATGGGAATGGGGTGGGACACAAAGGACTGGTAAATTTTGAAGAACCACAGGAAAAGGGGAGAGGTGGGTAGGGGCGGAAAATTTAGCCTATGTGGTGCACTACTGGGCGGTCCACAAAGGGGTCTTTTACGTGCATGAAGCGTGGCACTCTCCACACACGTTGGCCCACTATGGTCGGCGGTCAGGGTTTCCGTATTATAGACCTGACAACCCCCGCGGACGAGGGCTACCCTATTCAGCCACCTAGGGTACACACTTGGTCGCTCTGTGGGCTGAGCACTGACCCGACGTCAGAATCCCAAGGCCCTTAGTCGCCTCTTACGACAAGCTAGGCTCTGCTGCGGGCCTATTCGCCACCCGGGCCCCGCACGGGATCATAAGTCATTTTGAGATCACGAGAGACAATAAGTACATTGATAGGGAAGTAAAAGTAAGAAAGTATGGAATATTAAGGTGAAAACAAGTACTAATTAGCATCGATACTCACAGTGTATGGAAGGTAATCTCCGCCACCGGCAAAAAAAAAATATATTTTAAAAATTCTATTTCTGTTTCATTTACTTAATATGCATAATTTCTTATTCTAATTTTGCTATATTCTACTTTGACAATTCCATATTCTTTGTTACATATTTTTATAATATCTTAAATAGTATTTCATTGATTTTATATTCTTAATCTATTACTCCACATTTGTATTTTCGAATGTGGCTATTCTTTATTTTAATTCTAATAGTGCATTCATCTTTGTTGTTTATTCATTCTTTCGTTATTCTATCATCTTAGTTCTAAATGAATAGCTCTCTTAAAAAGAAATTGTTAAGCAATGTCAACACATAAATTTCCCCCAAAACCAGAAGGCCCCATTTTTCTTCTGCACCATGGGAATTCTTTACGACAGGGCACAAAAGTTGCCTTAAGGTATGGTATACTCTAAACAATCTGACCCGTAACGCCGCACGCAGAGCCTTTCCAGCAACATCACTCAAGAGCTGCTTCTTCCACTACACACAATGCATCTGGCGGAAAATACAGAAAGTCGGGATGGCGACGACTACAAAGAGAATCATGACCTGAAACTCCTAGTAAGACGCGCAGACGTACCCCCACTTATACCGACAGCACTAGTAGAAGATGTAAGGTTCAACGCCTTAGAAGACGCAGACGTTATACCCATGGACACCACCAAATTCGCAGACTACGATACAACTCAATGAGTAGAGGACCAAGACAAAGACGAATGGAATCATTTCACCAACGAAGGACCATGCACCAACAACCACCTAGAAGGATGGCACAGCAAACTAAAGAAATTTGTAAGACACGCTCACCCCAACATATTCCAGCTGATAGAGATTCTGAAGAATACGCAGGCGAACACAGAGGCAAACGACATTCAAGTATCATCGGGAGCAACAACCAGACTAAACCAGAAGAAGTACAGAGACATCGACACAACACTCAGAACACTTAAGCACAGATTCCTTGACCAACAGATGGCAGTCCAAGACTACGCAGACCAAGCATCCTTTTGTATCAGCATGGAGCTTCGCCAGTAACTTTACAGTGAAAGGTATTCAGTGCTAATAGACAGAACTACTTTTCAATGCTTTTTATTTCCTTATATTGTTATGTAAATATTGATATCTTGTTATGGAATAATATTATAAATAAATACTTAATAAAATCATATTGTTTTTATTGTTATTACTTGCAAGATTTTATCGCTAATATTTTCAAAATGAAAAGGGTATAAAAATCCACTTCCTAAAAAACAGGAAAAAAAAAGAAAGAAAAAACTCCAAAAGAATAAGGATACTGAAAAAAATATTTCTGAAAATAAGCTTGGTATAAGTAATAGAAAATAATGAGATGTGGAATTAGTGTACGCGGCACAGTCCACAATTAAGGAGCAATTCAGAAAATCCACAACGGACAACCGCCAGCAGCCATCCGAAAAAAAAAACCCCGAAGAAAAAGAAATTTAGAAAAAAACATCACTATCATTCTCCATTGAAATTTAAATTTGTACTGTGAGTGAGTTGGTGTTTTACGCCCGTGCAACGCTATATAGATCATCTACAGGCAATGAATATGAAATAGATGATAAAATGAACATGAAATGATGATGCACTATGAACCAAAATAATGACTGACATTACCATGTACAGTTCAAATTTGATTTAAAATAACTGAAATGAACTGTTATTTACCACAATTTATCTGTAAAAGGTTGATTTTATTTGATGCAATATCTTCAGTAATTAGCAATATCTGCATTTTTACTATTTTCAATTGTCATAAACTGTAGCAGACGGTGTCAGTTTATATCAGTCAATATAATGATTTGTATCAAATCATGACAGTCATTTTAAATATTTACCTTGATTTAAAATCACTGATTTGGATTGCAACTGTCATTGTCAGTCATTCACAAACTTTACCTTGATTTAAAATGACTGACAGGGATTAGTTGACATTACATCTTCAGTCAATGTCAGTCATTCTAAATCAAGGTAAAGTTCTGTAAATTACTGACAATGACAGTAACAAACCACATTGGTGATTTTAAATCAAGGTAAACATTTAAAATGACTGTCATGGTTTGATACAAGTAACAAATTTGACTGATATAAACTAACATTGTCTGCTACAATTAAAAACAGTAAAATTAAAATGAAGAAATTGATAATTACTGAAGATATTGCATCAAAGGAAATCAACATTTTACAGATGAATTGTGGTAAATTACAGTGTATTTCAGTCATATTAAATCGAATATCAACTGTACATGCATCCTCGGAAACCCAGGGATTCTTCTCTCGCTTACTCATTCATCACCCCTGGGACATTACGCATGAAATGCTACGTTTTGAGTTCAGGATCTGATCTTGAACTTGATATTATTTCTATATAGAAACAAATTAAAATCGCATTTGAAAAATGTAAAGCGACCAATCAGGAAGCTCGATACAAAACTATCAAAAACGAAGCATTTCATGCGTAATGTCCCAGGGGTGATGAATGAGTAAGCGAGAGAAGAAACCCTGGGTTTCCGAGGATGCTGTACATGGTAATGTCAGTTATTATTTTGGTTCATAGTGATGATAAATTAAATATGGGATGGGATGGAAAACAAAGGACCGGTAAATTTTGAAGAACCACAGGAAAAGGGGAGAGGTGGGTAGGGGCGTAAAATTTAGCCTTTGTGATGCACTACTTAGCGGTCCACAAAGGGGTCTTTTAGGTGCATGAAGCGTGGCACTCTCCACACACGTTGGCCCACTATAGTCGGCGGTCAGGGTTTCCGTATTATAGACCTGACAACCACCGCGGACGAAGGCTACCCTATTCAGCCACCTAGGGTACACACTTGGTCGCTCTGTGGGCTGAGCACTGACCCGACGTCAGAATCCCAAGACCCTTAGTCGCCTCTTACGACAAGCTAGGCTTTGCTGCGGGCCTTTTCGCCACCCGGGCCCCGCACGGGACTAAATTTGTACAGAAAGAATACAAGTAATGCAAGTAATTAAAAAAAGTAAATATCTGAACATTTGATGAGAAACAAAAAAAAAATATTTATGATAATTAAATAAAAGGAACTTTACACAGAACGAGAGTTGACACTAAAGTATGTCTCGCCTGTCGGCGCTGAACCTTCAGAAAAGTTACGGTCAAGTCATGTGACAGATGACAGAATTCCCTTTAACCATCACGAAAATGTCTGAAGTGTGTTCTAGATACCATAGATATTGAGAAACAATGAAAAAAAACCCCAACATTCACTAAGTCATTCAACCATGAAAATGGGGTCATGGTCATATTACATGGTGACGTCAGTTGTGTATACCATAATCCCCAAATAGCAGATGCCTATAATATTATACCTTTCACTTAACTCATTTTCAAACATCAAAGCTTTAAAGGGAAAATTTGCAAAAAAATAATTTTTACATATGTTTTTCATCACATTTTACTAAACATAAATATACATGTAAAACTCTTCAATCTTCACTAATAAGCGAGTATGAGAGCGTTTTGAATAGATAAATTAGAACGATGGGTGCGGCCATTTTGTACGGCTAGTAGGCCCTATTGTCACGTGACCATCACCTAATATCCAATAACCACAAAGTACCAAAACGATAACGACACGCAATGGTCAACTATATCGTCATTTAAAAATGCGTGCATGATCATGATGATAGTTTGGTTGTTCTACTCAGCGTAGTAACGGTTAAGTGTTTTTCCGTTTTCCTGACCTAAAGAAAAAGACAGACTTGCATCTTAAATGGGTCCAGTCTTTAGATTTGCCATCCACTATAGTCCATTTGAGTTCTATAAATCAACGAAAAATCTTTTAAATTTTTTTGTCTCTCAAATAAAATTTATTTTGTAAAAACAGATCAACTTTTTATTAGTATACGAACTCTAATAACAAAAACCAAGATGTTATCTTCTAAAACAAAAAAGTTTTCCTTATGGTCTAATGCTAAATATTTCAGCAATTTTAAAAATACCTAAAATTGTGTGTTTATCTGACGGAACAGCCAGGTGTTGGGCCCACCTGAACATAATTGAAAGGACTAACAATAGGAGATTAGATGACCAATTAGCTCCACAAAAGATTTTTAAAGGTATAGGGAGCAAATGCTGTTCCTGGTCACTAGGTTGTACTCCCATGGATTTCTATGAATTTTTGGTCCATTTTTACTATTAAGTTCTATGGAAATCATTTTTATTAATCATGCAAAAATTTTGAAATTTTTTGCCTGAGTTCGTATGCCATTAAAAAGTCATGACATACTAAAATAGTTAAAATATTTTGCAAGACGTAAATTTACAAGCCATTTTTGGTTGATTTATAAAACTCAAATGGACTATATCAGCAATGTCAAGTATACAAGTTTGTGTGTGAAGACCATTTTGACACAACATCTTTAGAGGGTGACTTAATCTTTTGTCTATGAATTTTTTTTATATCTATCTATATTCGTCAATAATAATTTCATCATTTTTATAGTCAAACGTTTCTTACATGTTACATTATTACCTAGCTAGAATGCCCGGGCTAGTATGTAACGGTCAGAATCTTTGCTATAAAAATCCACAAAACAAAAATATCAGTTTTGTTTTAAAAAAAAAGAATTATAACAGGTGTGCGTAAAATTAAGAATATAACCGAAAGCGGAATAAAACTTATCTTTTTGTTTTGTATAAGCGTTTTAACACTTCAGTTATTACTGCATTTATTCAGAATATTTTTTTAATAACTAGTAAATATACATTATAAAACAGACAACAATTTTTTCTTCATTTTTTTATTCATTCCCTATGCATTCCTTTAAAATGTGCAAATGTATTTTTTTTTTATCTTTAAAGAACTTCTTAAACGTTCATTATATAGAAATTAATATTATTTTAACCTATATGAAGATAGTAATTCACAGTCGGGGGCAACGTATTTAAACTTGTGACACTCCCAGGTATAACTTACTTCCCGGGGATGTAATTAACAGGTGGTTGTGTAATGGTTTATGACAGAAAAAGTGAGTGAGTGAGTGAGTTGGTGTTTTACGCCCGTGCAACGCTATATAGGTTATTTACAGGCGATGAACATGAAAAGGATGATAAAATGAACATGAAATGATGATGATAAATGAAATATGGAGATGGGGTGGGAAACAAAGGACCGGTAAATTTTGAAGAACCACAGGAAAAAGGGGAGAGGTGGGTAGGGGCGGAAAATTTAGCCTATGTGGTGCACTACTGGGCGGTCCACAAAGGGGTCTTTCACGTGCATGAAGCGTGGCACTCTCCACACACGTTGGCCCACTATGGTCGGCGGTCAGGGTTTCCGTATTATAGACCTGACAACCCCCGCGGACGAGGGCTACCCTATTCAGCCACCTAGGGTACACACTTGGTCGCTCTGTGGG
Source organism: Arcuatula senhousia (assembly GCA_963971305.1). Taxonomy (NCBI): domain Eukaryota; kingdom Metazoa; phylum Mollusca; class Bivalvia; order Mytilida; family Mytilidae; genus Arcuatula; species Arcuatula senhousia. The sequence goes on from OZ020308.1 coordinate 39,083,821, forward strand.
CTGAGCACTGACCCGACGTCAGAATCCCAAGACCCTTAGTCGCCTCTTACGACAAGCTAGGCTCTGCTGCGGGCCTATTCGCCACCCGGGCCCCGCACGGGACTGACAGAAAAAGAGATCATTTGTTTCTGTTAATAATTTATTACAAAGTACAACGGAAGACCTACAATTTATCACTCGTGTCTTTGATTTTTCGACATCTTTATCTGTGTAAAAATAGTGAAATTGTTCTTCTTCAGGTGATTTTTGAAGGTTTTTTTTACATTTCTCTTTTAAAAAATAAAACAAAAAAGCACACTATACAGAAAACGCTTCGTGTTACCTTCATGTAGACAGCCGTATGAGTATATACCACAATCTTGTGTTCGTAAGATTATAAAATGTATAAATATTTTATCACTTGTATTTCTCTGCATAAGAAGCCCAAACAATAACATATCCAAAAGACATAATGCCCGATCTTCAAACATTAGGACGTACGGGCGGACGTACAGAACCAGACACTATATGTCCTCCTACTCCTTCATTCGTAGATGGGACATAAGATAGACAACCACACCAACAACTTTAGAATGAAATCAATGTAAAAAAGTTCTACATGTCAAACTCTAAACTTTGTCTGACGCCCGTTTCTAATATTTAAAATGTCAGATCGGTTCCAAAGTAAACTGAGAATGCGAAGTGTACCGTAAAAATAAAAGTGCCAATACAAAATTAATAACTTAGATCTTGTGTTTCGTATGAAAGTTAGAATACTTGATTATTTTTAGGGAGGGGGCTTTAGATATATATATTTCACTTCGTCCTGCCTTTTTATTTTCGAGAACACTGGAGCCTGGATATTTTTCTAACTATGAAATTTTCAGCCAAAAACAACATCCTACCATGCCTTTTTATTTAATTTTGACATCCTACCTTATAATTTTTAATTTCAAAATAACCCTCCCATGAAAATCCAATGGTCGCCCCCTTATAATCAGCAACAACAACAAAAAACACACAAATAAAAGATGAAATGAGTTTATATGAGGTTATGCTAATACATTTTATAAGTTATGAATAGAAAACAAAATCTAACTAAGCTTAGTGTCACCACTATAAAAAAAGTATAAGTCATTGAAGGAAAATCTATTCAGAGTCTGTGTCACTAATACACTCTCTAAATCCTTCGTACGTATTGTCCATCTGCAGAAGGACATTCTTTTCTGATGACAGACACAACACAAGCTGGCAGCACAACACGATGTTTTCTTCCTAAAGGTAGACATATTCTGACCCAACATACAAACTGTCTGTATGCCATAAGTCTGCTCTGGCTGCAATTAAGATTGTAAAATCAAATAAATGAATGATAATGTATTTAAAAAGTGGTATCTAAAGTTACCTTGCCTTTACATTATTACTCCCTTGTTTTGTACTGTTAACTTTTTGTTGGCTAAGAATATATATAACTTTTGTTTGATGGATCAAGAAAAACTCAATGTTTTCAATCAGTGAAATCTTCGGCAATACCTTGTCACTCTGAAAAAAAAGTAAACGTCTATTCATATACCTATTTAATAGGACGTCTGGTGCTCTCCCCCGGTGGCGTTTGTACCACAAGAAACTATTAATATAACTAGTTTTCAGCACAACCGCGGGTTTAAACAAACTATCTTGAAGTCGTGGTTGCAACAGGGTCGAAGATATCGGTGAATAATGTAAACTCGTGGCAGCATAGGCATTCTGAGAGCAAGGGCATTGGCACAAAGCGATCGGAACATTTGCACCATTGAGTGTCAAATTGGGTTGCTTTGAAATTCAGTCTAGCGATTTATCTCCAACTCTTCTATCGACCGGATTTCTTCCTCCGTATATTCTGGTTCAAGTTGATGCCCCTCCTGACCCAATTCGACCAAATCTGCAGAACTAAAGCTGCTAGCAGACACGTCACTCACGTAATCAGACCCGGGAATCAGACATTACACATATTTAGAAGGGACATTGGTGCAAGGTATATTATATAGCAATTATTTTTCTCATTCTCTCGAAATTACGATTAATCATATACAAAACCAAAAACCTTATTAAACCCAGTTTAACAATCAGGAGACGAAAGAGTCTACGAAAAGGTAATACCCAGCTGAAGATCACCGTCTCTTCTTTGATCTTTATGAGGTGACTATTAGACATGCTTAATTGATTTGAATTAATCCGTTAAACTGATAGCCTTTCAAGGATCAGTTTAACTCGAATGATCCAAGCCCTATCCGTCTTCGCATACTTCGGCGAGACACGTTAATGTAGCGACTGCAAGGAGCGAAATATAACGACTGTATTATTCGGGTTAGGATCAGTTAATCAGTTAAATAGCTGTCTAATGAGATTAAAAGGCCGGGGAAAAGGTTCACGTCGAATATACAAAATTCTTACCTGGGGCAAATTACGTAATCACCAATTTGCAATTAACACCTGGGATGTCTGGCCAGGTGACACCTTGTTGTTTTAAAAAGCGTGATTATCATGTGAAAGGGAAAATTTTCAAATCATTTAAACGATGTAAATTAAAATAGAGTAATTTATGGAAAAGATTAGAAATATGTAGCAGAATTTTAATTATTATCATGATTTAATTATTTAATATTGATGTTTAAAAAAATCATTAATTAAAAATTTTGTTCGCAAATAATGATAAAAATACTTTATATTTGAAAGAAATCTTCATAATAATTATGTTATTGCGTATCGGTTTATCGTTATTAAATATTTTCTTTTGTTTACCAATTAGACCACGTGTCACCACTGTGTTTTATTAAATATAATATCGATATCGATTATATAGCGTTAATCTGATAAAGATGTAATACACAGATATCCGGTCATATCCCACAATGCACTCGAGACCATCTCACTGACGTCACTGAGTTACTTTTGAAATCAGAAAATGCAAAATATCTCTGTTATAAATAAGAATTTTTTGAAAAAAATTTGGATATATATTTTTGATGACATATTCTATCATTTAAGACCATAAGTCAAAATTCGTGAATTTTCCCTTTAAATTATCTGTCTAAATTTCAAAATTGTCTAAACCCTAAGGTTCTTCCTACCCCAGACATAGGTTGATTATCTTAGTAATAATTTGGTTCCCCGGTTTGGTATTTTTGGTTTTACTGTTCTATGCTCTTCATGTTCATATAGTGTTTAATTCAATATTTTTGGTAGAGCACCTCTGATGAGTCTTAAATAGACGAAACGCGCGTCAGGCGTAGCAAAATTTATTGTCTGGAACTCTTTGTTGTAATTTGTATTTCGAACACACCTGAAGGTTAGCACTGCTGGTGGAGTTTTAATTCCCCGAGGTTATCCCGCTCCGGCACCAACACTTTTGATTTGGAGAAAACATCAAAGCTTTAAATTATCTGTCTAAATATCAAAATTGTCTAAACCCTAAGGTTCTTCCTACCCCAGACATAGGTTGATTATCTTAGTAATAATTTGGTTCCCCAGTTTTTTTGTTTTTGTTTTACTGTTCTATGCTCTTCATATTCATATAGTGTTTGGCATATTCAATATTTTTGGTAGAGCGCCTCTGGTGAGTCTTAAATAGACGAAACGCGCGTCAGGCGTAGCAAAAATACATTGTCTGGAACTTTGTTGTAATTTGTATTTCACCCAAAAATCATCTAAGTTCACACTGAACCGTCAAAATGGAGCATGGGTCACACAACATGGTGTTGTGAAGACAAAAAACCCAAATGTCTGTATACCAAATATCAGACGCCTAGCTATTATACTTTTAACTTAATTTATTTTCCACAAAAGTTTTAATGGTCCCAAAAATCATCTAAGTCCACAGTGTCACTGAACCATGAAAATGAGGTCTGGGTCAAATGGCATGGGGCCAGTTGCATAGACCATAACCCGAAGTGTCTGTATACCAGATGTCAAATGCCTAGCTATTATACTTTTCACTAAATTCATTTCCCACAAAAGTCATACACAGGGGTTTGTTGGCCCGATGTTCACAGAGTCGCTGAACCATGAAATTGGGGTCAGGGTCAAACGGCATGGAGCCAGTTGCGTAGACCATAACCCCAGCTGTCTGTATACAAAATATCAGATGCCTAGCTATTATACTTTTCTTGTAATTCATTTTCCACATAAGTCTAACAAAGGGGTATTTTGGCCCGAAAAAAACATCTAAGTTCACAGAGTCGCTGAACCATAAAATTGGGGTCAGGGTCAAACGACATGGTGCCAGTTGCATAGACCATAACCCCAACTATCTGTATACCGAATATCAGATGCCTAGCTATTATACTTTTCTTGTAATTCATTTACCACAAAAGTCTTACAAAGGGGTCTTTTGGCCCGAAAAAACATCTAAGTTCAGAGTGAGTGAGTGAGTGAGTTGGTGTTTTACGCCCGTGCAACGCTATATAGGTTATTTACAGGCGATGAACATAAAAAGGATGATACAATGAACATGAAATGATGATGTTATATGAAATATGGGATGGGGTGGGAAACACAGGGACGGTAAATTTTGAAGAACCACAGGAAAAGGGGAGAAGTGGGTAGGGGCGGAAAATTTAGCCTATGTGGTGCACTACTTGGCGGTCCACAAAGGGGTTTTTTACGTGCATGAAGCGTGGCATTCTCCACACACGTTGGCCCATTATGGTCGGCGGTCAGGGTTTCCGTTTTATAGACCTGACAACCCCCGCGGACGAGGGCTACCCTATTCAGCCACCTAGGGTACACACTTGGTCGCTCTGTGGGCTGAGCACTAACCCGACGTCAGAATCCCAAGACCCTTAGTCGCCTCTTATGACAAGCTAGGCTCTGCTGCGGGCCTATTCGCCACCCGGGCCCCGCACGGGACCTAAGTTCAGAGAGTCGCTGGACTAAAGTCGCAGGCGAGACAAAAAAAAACAAGACTCGAAATAAATATAAAAAAGGAAACAAAATATAATCTTACATACATACTACTAACAGGTAACTATCCTTTGGTTCGCCCCCTAATCCCCACCCTTAATTGAATGTTGTAAAAGTTAGTTATCAAATGTTGGAGAAACGTGAACACACCTTCCTGTTTGACAAACTTAGGCCACTGGTCACATACGTCGTCCATGAAAACAGCCATTTTAGTTTTACAAAGAAAATCTATTCGATACTAGTATTATTTATTTTTAGTTTGTCATTATAAATGTAAGTGATTCAACAAACTAAGTCTGCTGATTAACCCACTATATTGTGAGTGAGTGAGTTGGTGTTTTGCGCCCTCGCATCACTAGGTTATTTGAAGGCAATGAACACGAAATGATGATATGCAATATGGGGTGGGGTGGAAAACAAATGAAACAGCTAATTTTGAAGAACCACAGGGGGAGAGGTGGGAAGGAGCGGAAAATTAAGCCCATGTGGTGCACTATTTGTCGGTCCACAAAGGGTTTTTTCACGCGATTGATGGGTTGCAATCTCCACACACGTTAGTCCACTATGGTCTTTCCCCGCGGACGAAGGCTACCCTATTCAGTCACCAATGTGTTTCTTGCGACAAGCGAGGCTCTGCTGCAGGCCTATTGGCCTCCTGGGGTAGTATATTATGTCAAAAGCTGTATACTAGAATATATTTCAACAAAATAGATTTGGTAGTATTTGAAATAACCGCCTATTTATAAATATTTTAGGTTTATAGAACTATAATCTTTATGTTATACAGGTTTAATTTTGATTTTGTTAATAGGAAAATTTTAGTGGTTTTTTTTTATCTTAGATATAACAATTAGACAAAAGTGGGAACATACTTCAAATCTTCTGTTCAATAAGCCTATTTCTAAGCCCAAAACGGAGATGCCAAGCACCTTCTTAGATTGGTTGGTCTGGTGGATCGGATTTAACATTTTGATCATTTAGAACAGCAGGTATTGTCATTGTAATATGTTATACCTAACACAATGTTTAAGACATGAATAATCTTTTATTTGAAAAAGAAATTAAACCAGAAAAAAAGTTCAGACTGTATTTTTAACTAGAAGCCCGACTTCTATGTGTGGAGTGAGTGAGTGAGTTGGTGTTTTACGCCCGTGCAACGCTATATAGCTTATTTACAGGCAATGAATATGAAAAGTGATGTTAAATGAAATATGGGGGTGGAACGGTACATTTTGAAGAATCACATGAAAAAGGGAGAGATAGTATGGGGCGGGAAATTTAGCCTAAGTGGTGCACTACTTTTTTTCATCACGTGCAAAAAGCGTGGCATTCTCCACACATGTTAACCTTCTTAAGTCACCGGTCAGGATTTCCGTATTATAGACCTGACAACCCCCGCGGACGAGGCCACCTTATTCAGCCACTTAAGATACACACTGGGTCACTCTGTGGGCTGAGCACTGACCCGACGTCAGAATCCCAAGACCCTTAGTCGCCTCTTACGAAAAGCTAGGCTCTGCTGCGGGACTATTCGCCATCGGGCCCCCGCACGGGACAAGAACTTATCGAATGTGCCCACATAAATGCTTATTCTAAAAACACTTCATTAAGCTCAATACTATAAATTATATTACAAATAACATGGAGTGTAAACCATTGAAAATGCTTTCAAACTTGGACATCTTTTCATTTTCAGGCAATTTGAAAGGCTACTTACAAATTGCAACAATTTTTACAAAAGCGTTTTGTGTGTTATAACTGCAAATTAATTTAACCTGTTTTTTTATGCCCCCGCGACGACATGTCGGGTGGGCATGAAGTCTTACTCATGTCCGTCCGTACGTACGTACATCCGTCCGTACGAATTTCCATCAAGGTTTTCTAAGAATAATTTGAAACTTGGTAGGATGGTTCAGTATGACAAACTATACGTCCGAAGCGACCTTGAGATCTGTTGGACATCTTCTTCCCGTTTTGGACTTAGACCAATGTTAAAATATGTGAACATGACTATGAAAATTTCCGTCAAGCTTTTCTCAGAAACCATACATGACAATGATTTGAAACTTGGTTTGGGGATTGTTGGATATGATAAACTATACGTCCTAAGCGAATTTGAGACCTGTCGGACATCTTCCTGTTTGCGGTCAGCGGGGGCATCTGTGTCCCATGGACACATTCTTTATTTATTTAAACGTTATAACTAGAACATTTGCCGATACAAACTCTTATAATTGACGTTTTTGGCCCCTTTGACCCCTAATTTCTGGAAAACGGTAGGAGATATTGCAAATCTGATTGAAAATTACAGGCAGGGATTTTCACAAAGATTCCAATGAAAAAAAAAAGATTTTTAAAATCGAATGACAAATAATAAATTTGATTTTTTGGGTGGGTTCCACTTTGTCCCCCTGTACTGTTGTAACGGTATAATTTACATCACAGTGATTGTGACATTTAGTTGACATAATCTAATGAGGAATAAAAAAAAATGTTTTAAATTTCAAAATCAGATGAAAAATGAAAAATCTACAGATGTTTTGTCAATATACCTATTTTAGCCCCTTTTGTCTTAAACAGAAGGGGCCACAAACCCCAAATTCAATACCAACCTTCCTTTAGTGGTTCCAAATATCATACTACTGTACTTGAAGGAATTTGTTTCACAAGTACAAAATGACGACCAAGTTAAGCATCTTTAACTTTATTATACATTAGACAATGAAACTTGTAACGCTTATTAAATGATTTAATCGGATAAACACAGCAGGTATTTGCACATCCTTGATTTTTACATTGGTTTATAAAATATACCCAAAACAAAAAAAAAATATTTGACACAAATTATGTCTACAATGCACATCTGTAAATACAAAGGTAATACACAATACCGCATAAATGTTTTTTTTTCGCGCAATGATTTTATTTTCGCTTTATTCGGGGAACACATCGGGACCGGAAAATAAGAACACGCGAAATATTGTTTTATATATCTAGAATCAGAGCTTGGATATGATATCGCAAAAATTAGACTACAAAAAAATAAAACCAACCCTTTTATTAAGAAAAGCGCGAAATTTGCCACCCCCCCAAAAAAAAATCACTTGTATGCTACGTTTTACTTGTATCATGCTCTAACATGTCTATTCTGTACATCTCAAATATTTTAAAGACTTCCATTAATTGGGTAAATTTGTATGTTAATTAATTCAATTTTTATGAATGTATACTTTTCTTGAATGCGAATCCTACCATATGTCATCATGGGGGAAGCAGCCATTTGTATACAAGATAATAGTAGTAGTCATTTCTTTAAAAAAAAAAGTACATCTTTCTAAGGCTGTTCATATTGTTGAGACATGTCAATACCATCATGAGCTGGTTTTATCTGAGTTAATCTTACATTCAGATATATTGATGATGTCCTTTCTGTCAATAACACTTCATTTGGTAGTTGGATTCCTTCAATATATCCTCCGGAATTGGAGATTAAAGAGACCACCGAATCTAATTGCTTCACGTCTTTCTTGGATTTGCACCTCGAATTTGACCCAGGTGGTCATCTCAGTACAAAAATTTACGATAAACGAGACGATTTTAATTTTCAAATTATTAATTTTCCTAATCTACAGAGCAATATACCTACTTCTCCTGCATACGGTGTTTATATTTCTCAACTTATTCGATATGCCAGAGCTTGCACACATTTCACAGATTTTTTGATCAGACACTGGTTTCTTCGTGACCGACTTTTGAAGCAGGGCTATAAGAAAATACGTCTCTCATACGATCACTAAAAAAATTCTTTCTTCGTTATCAGCCACTAGTAGAAAAGTTCAAAATTGAGTTAAAAGATATGATAGTTAATTGTTTTAATTAGTGTTTGACTGGTCTGCTGTACTGAGATGATCACCTCAATATCCCTATTGTGTCTCACAACTATGTTGTGTTCTATGGTCATTACCGGATCCTAAGATCGCAATGGAAGAGGGAGGTTTGGCGCCATAAAACCTGGTTTAACCCACCACTTCTTTGGAAGTGCCTGTACCAAGTCAGGACCATTGCGATCTTTAATTCTTCTGGTTTTGTGTTTCTCTCAAATAAAAATTACAAAAGTTCCAGACAAAAGCTTCTGTATTTTGTTCATGATAATTTTCATATCCCACATGACCTATTATATTCGAAATTTCCCGTCCCTGCCCGTCGCTCCTTTTTCCAGTGGCAGTCGGGGCTCTCCTGCCCGGTTGGCCTTGTGTCCCCATTTTCTCCACTTCATCAACATTTCGTGTTCGTTGTGTCGCCGTTTTCGTGTTCATCTCCCGGATATGGCCGGGGTCGTGCTGCTTGGGAGTGAGGCAATAACTAACTAGCTAACTAACTATTATATTCGACTTGAAAAACCGATTTCCAAGAAAAAAATTTACAGTGTCATACTTTTCTATGTAACTAAAATATTATGGAATTGAAGATCGCAATGGAAGAGGGAGGTTTGGCGCCATAAAACCTGGTTTAACCCACCATTTCGTTTGAAATGCCTGTACCAAGTCAGGACCATTGCGATCCACCAGTTCTCCGGTATGACTGATTCGTTTTTGTCATTTTCTCTGGACTATGAGATTGATCATTCAAGTTCGGTAGTTTTGTTATTACCTTTATTAGTAAGTTAGTTAGTTATTGCTTTACTCCCAAGCAGCACGATTTCGGCTATATCCGGGAGATGAACATGAAAGTGATGATACAATGAACATGAAATGATGATGAAGTGCAGGAAATGGGGAGACAAGGCCAATCGGGTAGGAGAGTTTTGACTGCCACTGGAAAAAGGAGTGATGGGTAGGGACGGGAAATTTAGCCTCCTGCATGGGGATCCTACGGGTCCTAATCTTACCGATACCTGCAGCATGGTTCTTTAACGTCCGAGGAACGTGACATTTCTCCCAACACGGTGCACCACTATGGTTTGCGGTCGGGTTTTCCGCATTATCGCCTGACGACCCCAGCATCTCTCAATGTCAGGGCTGCCCCATTCAACCACCTGGGCACACATCTTAGTCGCTTTGTGGGCAAAGCGGCCTGACCCGATGCCAGGTTTCTGAGCGCTCTTTAGTGGACTTTTACCGACAAGCTTAGCGCTGCTACGGGCCTATTCGCCACCCGGAACCCGCACGGGTCGGTTTTATCTGAGAATTGACGCTGGACACTTATGATATTAATATATTCAAATCCTTTTTTGAATTTAAATGGATTCCTTTTCTTAATGTCATTGCGAGAAAGTTGGCTTTTAAGCAGACGCTACTACAAACTTTGCAAAGTCTTGCAAAGACACAAATAAAACATGGAATCTGCTCCTCGCTCTCCGACATGCATTTCGTAGAGAGCTTGTTTCATCCTATGGTAGTAAATGTCTACAAGGGATACTTCTACAGATGCAAAAGGAATCTTAAAGTATACAAGATCTTGACACCTACCCAACATTTTGTTTTGCTATGGAACAGATTTGTAGATTTTCTCAGGGAATTATCAATTTTTAGACGAAGTAACAGCAAGCTGCTATAAAATTTAATTTTTTTGACAAAAGAATGGTTTCAAGGGCGTAATCATCCAAAAAACCAGCTCATTGAAGTTCATGATAGTATTCAAGATCAAACTAATCCAGAACAGGTTCGTGATTTGAACGATAATCTTGTCATCAGTCATTACCTTTTCAAACTTTGTAACTGGAGATTTTGCCTTTGTGTAAGAGAAGAAAACCCCATCGGTTGAAGTCGTGGATATCAATGCGATCAAATGGGGAACAGTTTGCAGGAATAATTCTATTTTAGAATCCATCAAATTTCAGTCTTTTTATTGTTTGGAATCCCCTCAGATAAAGGACAAGCTATCTTGGAAAATGAAAGACCACACATCACTGTCTGGGTAAGCTCTAGATGAGGATCGTGTTGACCGCGTTAATAACGCATAAAAAAAGATTAATCTATATCAGAACAGATTTTACGAGATAGTGTTGAGTTGACCAGAACACCAAGACATCCTATAGCTATAATACCAGAAAACCGAGCTAAACAAGAATCTTTAGGGGGTATAACTGATGATGAAATAAGTTAGTTAAAAGACGGTTGTAATGAACTAATTGAAGGTCCCTTACAAGTTGGTATATAGAATACAGCTATGAAAGGAAAGCGCAAAGAACATTTGAATATACAATACATTTGATTGAATACCTACAACAGCTACGAGAAACACTTGTAACTGAAAACAGATTTACTGATGGCGCAAACAAAGAGGGTATAGCATGATATATGTTCCCACAATGCTAATTTGTCAGCTTTAAATATATATTGAACATGTACATCTTGATAATGTTTGCTTATATCATGTTTATAGTCCTGTTCATCACTATAATTCAGCATGGTGAAAGAAATAATCGTCGTGATCATGGTTACATGGATTATGATATGCATACTAATTTTCAAGTTATGCTTTTATTACAAGAGATGTAGACTTTCTTGAAATGGTTCAAGCTAATCATTTTGAACAGCTAATCTAACAACATGATCAATCATGTCTAACACCATTAACACAGTGTTACAGCATGTATAGGTAGAAAGTATAGCATAATGTGTTATTTTTACGGCTCCAATAACGTGGGATTCGATTTCAGGTCTCGCTCATCTTTATCCTGTTTAACGAAAACCAGCCATTCTTGTCTTTGACTCATTTTTATACCCAGCCACACGAAGTGGCTCAGTATATTATTAGTCCCCTACCGGCAAAAGCCGAAGGGGACTAATAGTTTGCACTCTGTCCGATATTCACGGCATTCATTATGACATTGCTGTCCCCATTCAACCACCTAGGGCACACATCCCAGTCGATTAGTGGGTAAAGCTGCCTGACCTGATGTCAAGGTTTTGAGTAGCTACAATAATGTAGCTCCGTTGACATCTTTGATTAGGCGGAGCTACAATGCGGTCCCATTACTCGCAATGGAGCAAATCGAATTTCTTTCTCCAACTCAAACAAAGCTTCAAATTGGTTCAAAAATACCAATAACACTCTGAATAACATTTAGTTACTAAAAATTTTGGTCGTGGTAGCGGTCAGTTTGGTTGGCTTGTAATTCAAAATACGCAGGAGTAAAGTTTAATACTTTATTATAACATAAATCACAGGGTTTGGTACATCTAGGAGAGCCAAGGAAAGTGTACAATAGAAAGGCCCTGTAACAAATAATCTCAATAAGATAAAAATGTCAAAAAGAACATACATAGCACATAGCAAAAATAACTGTAAATGCACTTGCCATAATTTATTCAAAAATACCAAGGAAATGAAAATACGCTCATCTCAGGATATAAAGAAATACGTTAATGTTATCTCATTAAACGAAACTCACTTAGACTAAATCAAAAATGTAAATTACGTTAATCTAAATCTTTACTTTGTCAAAATAAAGAAAACTAGCAAAAAGTTAAATAAAAGTTAGCTAATTTACTTCGAAATTATCGATGTATTAAAGCTTTGAAAAACAATAAAAACTATATTACTTATAACAAATTATACCTCACAAATCGTGCAAGTGGCCGTGGTAGTTTAAACCAAACAACTTGGTGGACAATATATTCACACCTGTCAAATGAATGAGGAGATTTAAATACATGTAGACAGTTATCTGAATGTTTATACTATTCGTTTATTTACATTAAAATTAGACAACTTTCGGACATAACCTTATTTGACCTCTTTCTGCACATCTCGCAAACCGGTTTGTTATTTTATTGAAAAGTTTACCAGTTATTAATTTATTTAAAAGTTACGATAAAAACCACAATGATTTATCTTTTGAGCTTTTTAACTTTAATCGAACAAAACCGGTTGTCATATATACGCACATTCATTCCAAAACTCGCTAACGAATAAAATGGTAAAATATTAATTTGACGCAGTATTAATTGAAAATGTGAAATAAAATAGCATGCAAGAAAGAAACCAAAGGAATGAACTCCGAAATGTAGAAGAGTATTATCAGTAAATTCCAAGGATTGAATTGTACATCCGTCTGGTTCGAAATCCAATAGCCGAGAGAGAGATAAACGAGTGCACCTAAAGAATTTAACAGCCAAAAATTATGAACCAATCAGAAACCAAAAAGAGTGCGGTTAAATCAACCATGAAACGAATATAACCGAAGAAAAGTCGGAAAGCCGAAAATAAACTACGGAAACCCAGAATGTAAATTGTAAAGCGTCATATCATTGTCCGAAGTCGTATCGTCTTAAGTTAATTACAGAATGTAATTAACAATCCTCAATCTAATATAAGAATACAATCATATCAAATAATACAAGTAATAACAAACACGAACAAGAAATACAATATGAAATACAAGTCAGTAAAAATATAACAAATCAAATAGAATTACACACTATCACAAAGAGTCATAGATAAATGATCAAACATTTTCAAAATTCTGACCCTGAACTTCATTGTAAAGTTCAGGATCAAGATCCTTCAAAAATTGACATTTTTACTAAAATCTCTTTAACTGCGTTAAATGTCGGAAAATTTAAACAGAAATTGTCATTAAAATACTATAAGCGATATTGTAATACCAAATTTGACGTCTAATGAATTGAATAGCGCCCGGTGCGATTTCGCTTTCGGCGTTGCTCCGTTACGAGTAACGGGACCGCATTGTAGCTCCGCCTAATCAAAGATGTCAAAGGAGCTACATTATTGTAGCTAGGTTTTGAGCGCTGCTCGGTGCACTTTTTCCGGCAAGCTTAGCGTTGCTGCGGGCCTATTCGCCTCCCAGGACCCGCATGGGTAAAATATTCGGCACATATAACAGTCCTGGACTTCATGGATAGCCATCATTTTTAAAAGTGACGGCTAGTCGTAACTTGCTCGAACGATCGTTTTCTATGTACTTGTTGTTTACGTATATCAATCACGGCTTTACCGTGTCCGATTTCGGATACTTTCGCTTTTTGTTTACCGGATGTCCAAATATGGAAGTCTATTTATAGCTACATACAACAAGATGGCTGAACAAGAGACAGAAAGCACGGCGATGAATGGTACTAAACATTTTGGTCTACTGAATGTCTAAGCATTTTTTCAGCATGTAACCTCCGGCACGACGAAACCCAAGATAATTGTTTATTACGTAAAGCAAATTTTGAGTGGATCTCGCTTTTTTTAAAGGAGATCTTGCTTTTTAAAAAACACCAATTTTCAAAAAGAAAAGTGGAAGTTACGCATAGCCGTCACTTTTATAAAAACGAAAGTCACGGCTATGCGTAACTTTGTAAAGATATGGCTAACCGTCACCAAGAAAGGGAGTCTCTATTGTCATGATTGTCCACGATTTAAACATCATGATCTGCATGATGATCTGTGCATGTGTCAGTTTACATAATGCATGGATATGAGCATGCCATGTGATTACCTAACCGTGATGGCACCAAAACAATTTTAAAATACACTAAACCCTGGAGATTTGATTGTTTTAGTGTTGCCCATTGTTCATGTTGTTTTTACACACAGATGATTCTCAGGAAAAGGGGGGAGGGGGGTTGAGTTGGGCTGTCACTGCCTATGTTTAACGTGATACGAGTGTGCTGCAGCAAAGGGTCCTTTTTTACCGTCTTATTGTAAGAACAGGATCACTTTTTATAGCAAATTGTCTTGAACAGGGTCAATTATTTTAAAGAAAAATTTAGAATGTGATTTCATAATTAGAAAAACAAATATCTGTAGGAACAGGGTTACAATTTTAAATCTAAATATACATACATGTATGTAACTTATAATATCCTGTTTTCAGTTAAACATGAAAAATGAGGGTACTGGATATGTGTCACTAAGCAAACCACTGTACCCAATAAATATCTCTCAACAAGGTATACATTTTCTTTGAAGACTAAAATGGGATATACATGTACATGTATATTTCCTTTTTTGCCTCACCACTAATAGGCGCCGGGGGCATTAAGTTTTTATGTTCATGCCGATAGGTGTCGGGAGCATTAAGTTTTACTGTCTTATGTGTGTACTCACTGGAATGATTTGAAATTTGGTATGCTTCTTAACCATTATGAGTTTTATTTTGTGTGTGTTGTTTTTAATTGATCATGTTGATGTTGGATGTCAACTTCCTGTTTTATTATGGCCCGATCACGTATGTGGGTCTGGCATATAGTTTTACCTTTGTCCGTCCGTCCGTAACACTTTAATTAAGTTCTTGGTTTAGGTCCATATCTCAGGTACTATATGTAGTAGGATTATGATATTGCACCAGCAGATGCATTTTGGGTAGCACAACACAACCCACTTAGAATTAGGTCACTGTGACCTACATTTTACGCATGAACGACTTTGGTTAAGTTCTTAGTTTTGGTCCATATCTCAGGTACTATATGTAGTAGGGTTATGATACTGCATCAGCAGATGCATCTTGGGTAGCATGACACAACCCACTTAGAATAAGGTCACTGTGACCTATATTTTATGCATGAGCGACTTTGGTTAAGTTCTTGGTTTATGTCCATATCTCAGGTACTATATGTACATTTGTAGTAGGGTTATGATACTGCATCAGCAGATGCATCTTGGGTAGCATGACACAACCCACTAAGAATTAGGTCACGGTGACATACCTTTTACGCTTGAGCGACTTTGAGTTAAGTTCTTGGTTTTAGTCCATATCTTGGATACTTTATGCAATAGAGTTATGATATTACCTAGATGTGTTTATGGTAGCATGTCTAAGCATGACGGATGTTTTTATGACGGGAGGGCCATCCGTGGCTTACAGACACACCCTCTAGTTGGATTTTTAACCTTTGGAAGGGGCATCAGAGTCCTATGGGGACATTTTCTGCTACATTCAAGTTTTTGCTTAAACAGTATTTTTCTGTTTGGAACAGGATATGGTTTCTGAGCGGTCAACCCTTGGTAAAATTTAACATTGTTAAGTTTGCTTGTTTCGTCCTAATCAGTCAACAAAAATGGTCACGATAGGATATTCTTCTTTTTGTTTGGCTGATTTAAGGAAAAAAAATCTCAACTGGAACAGTTGGCCAAATGAAACATTATTTAAAATTTATAAATTTCCTACATTTTACATATAACTATCACCGATAATTGTTGGTACAAGAACTAGATGTATATTTAGGGCATATTTATTTTTCAAATATGTCTTTGGTAATAAGGTTTTTGCATATTCCCGAATCCAAATTTGTGGGCATAGGGAAGAATATACTATCTGACCACGCCATGGGTTGATTTTATATCATAGTTTAACCCGAATCATTGCAAGAAGAAAAATCATATTTGGCCCAAAAGCTAATAAGAATTTAATTTTTTTTTTCAGATGATGTAAATTCTACAACATCTTTTTCCATACATAGGCAAAAATTAGCTACCCTCTGTAGAATATGTGGTTTACCTGTCTACAAACCTGTTCCAAAACATAAATTCCGAAATGAGATAGATGCAATTTTTAAAGTAAATATTGATGATGAAGATTCAGAAGTATATCCCAGTAATATATGTATATCACACACCGATGTTTTCTACCGATACCGAACTGCATTGAACAAAAATACTGGGTTTTCTACATCTATGGATATTACTACGTTTGCTGTTCATGAAGGCACAAATTGTGAATTGTGCACAGCTACTAATGCCGAAACACCTATGAATAAAAGAAAGAGATCAGTAAAAAGTACCCCTCCAGGCAGAGGAAAGCGTTCAAAGCTTTTTTTACAACCTGTATCTACAGATGCAAATGCAAGTCACAAGAATGATCTAATGCATGCATTTGAAAACATACCAATTGATGAAAGAGACAGAATACTGGAAGACTTTATTATAGAATTGCCATCTTTGCAGCAGAAAAATATTGTTAATTTATTACTGAAATCTAGAAATTACAATTTTAAACAGGACATTGAAGTAATACAAAGAAAGTATGACAATATTGCAACACTGAATAACTTTGAACTACATGCATATCTTCAGGAAAGGAACCCCTTTGTCATTTCACTAATAGAGGCTCTGAGTAAATGTTCGTTAGACGATAATGCATATAGAATAGCTATTGTCTTGGAAAGCTTGTATAAGTTAAGCAATTCAAATTTCATTGGTCCGCTCAGTATTCTTCAAAATTTGTCTGTGTTGTCAATGACCAGCAGTAAAACAGCTGTTGATATAATCGGAAACTCTGGGGCAGGAGGAAAGTACAGTACACTTTGCAGATGGCTATCTAATATTCCAGCGAACCCTTTAAATTGTCCAGCAGGGGATATAATGTTTATGTTCGACAATGAACAAATTATCGGCAAAACTTGGAACATTAAACCACAGAACAAAGTGAAGAGCTCTGTTATAACAACTGTTGCACAACTAGAAAGTACAATGTGTTATGAAAGTAATGAATCGTTACATCCATCACGGTGGTTCACGCATGAAAATGTGTCTGAAATATTGAGAGATGACATCCAAAATGAAGCTTTGAACAATGACTTGAGAAGAGTTCACTTGCTTCAGTTTAAATCATTTGTTACAGCTGCTATTGAAGAAATATTATCTATGCAAACGGAAACAAAAAATGAAGATGTAATTGACAAATTGGTGGATAAACTACAAAAAGAGCGTGATTTTAAAACATGTACTGATTGTAATATCCTTTTTGCAAAGACAAAAAGAAAATGCCCAAATTGTCATAAAGACCTTGTAAAATTCAACGCGTCTTTACTGCAAAATGATAATGCAGAATCTTCAGAAGAACCACTTATGTTGCCGCTTATCTCAGAAAACAAAAAGAATACAAAATCTAGAGAAAAAGAGTATATGCGGTATGATCACGTGAACAGTAATCATCCTGATGATCCTATCCCTGTTTTTGTACTAAATCCAGTATTTGTAAATCCAAACTCATACGATTCTTTAAAACTTGTACTACGACACATCGGAAAGATAGCTGGAGTGAAGAGGTATAAAGGAGGAATGAGAGAATGGGTTATGGTATGCTGTGATGGACTCCCCTTTACGATGCTTTTTAGGCTGATAAACGATTATTACATATGTAAAGAGTGTGAAAAAGGAATTTTAGGGAGAGACTTGTTAGAAGAACACAGGAAAACACACCCTAATTCGGAAACTGTAGTGCAATTTATACGAGAGTTTGACTGGGTTTATATCCATATTGCTGATGGACATTATGAGATGAACCTTATGAAATCTTTTGTAGAGCTAAATTGGGATGTTTGTATGAAAACTCTTGCCTACCGAATGGGTTGGACTTCAGATGCTGCCTTGAAGGCTGCAAAAAACTGTTACGACAACCACAAGACATGGCAGCTTATTCTTGTGTTTCATCTTGGCACTTTGATGGAACTTCTTTTGCCATATATACGCTCGTTTCGAAACGGGACACAGGAAAAACCAAGTGCAAATGGTTTTTTAAAATTTGTCAGCACAATGGAAGATAAACCTAACTACATGTACCTCTTTGAAATGGTTTCAAGATACACACAAGCAATAATTAATTTCCGGATGGGTGTCAGAAGGAACAACTCAATTCTTATACAGTCAGCAAAACACATGTCAAAAGAACTTTTCCATGGACGCAACCATCCAAGATACCAACAAATTGAGATGATAGAGTGTATCCAAAGGAACATTAGGCCAGCTGACCTGACTGAATTTATTAGTAGACATGAGTCAATGTCTAAAACAAGGGATAAATCTAAAGGACAGGGGTATGATTTTATTTTAGAAGAAGTCAACAAAGGGATCAAATCATGGATCAGAAAAGGAGTGGCTTCAAATGAAATGTGGTTAAACGTTTGTAGAAATTATGACACTCTTAATGAATTAAAATCTAAACTTGCAGATATGCTAAAACTTGAGAATGCTGAAGAATGTATTCGCAAACTGGATCTAGAAGATGCCATATGTGACTGGAGAGTCTTCTTGAGAGAAAAACAGTATTTCACATGTGAAAGTGTAATACACAAATCAACAGAAGGCATTAATCTACATGGCAGTTTGGTAAATTTTACTGATGAAGCTAAAAGAAAGAGGGATTATCGCTTACTTGAATTCTTTCTCCAACAAGAGATGCCTGATGACTTTTCTCTCAAGCATCCCGTTTTTGTGACTACTGATGAGGCAGACTATTACCAATCATTCAGTAATCAAACAATAGAATTCATTGATAGAATAATCATGGAAATGATTGAAGGATTTCATGATGAGGAGACAAAGCAAACATATAAGGAACAATTTAAGAAAGAAATATATAGAAAAAAGAAGTCTGTCCACATTAACTTTTTCAATGACGTCATGGAAGTTCTCAATGAAGAAGCAGCCACATCTGAGCAGAATGATGACGAAGTGGACAAATAATCAGATCTAAGGCATTCCAATTTGATCTCTGTGATATTTGTAAGTATGCCTTTCAAATATTTTGGTCTTGCATGTCTTGTATGCATAGTAATATAATGTACATGTTCAAGGCATGCAATATTGATATTTGTTTTAAGCTTGCATGCAAATTGTTTATTGCATATAGTATATTGAATATTGGTCAGATATTTTACCACGACAAAAAAGTCACATTTGAATGCTTGGAATGTTCCCGGTTTCAGGAATTCATAAGTAATAGCATGCCTTAAGAAAACACTAAAATTTAATTTTCTTAGCTTGTTTTTTTTTCTACTTTACATTCAAGAAATAAACAAAGTTAAGATGCAAAAGCATGGAAGGATTTATTAATCATATGTTGGAATTTTCAATATAAAAAAAGGAGATGTGGTATGATTGTCCATGAGACAGCCACACACTAAAAGCAGATAAATTTAAACTAATACAGGTCACGTTATGGCCTTCAACAATGAATCGGAATCCATACCGCAATGCAAGCTGTAAAAGGCTTTCACAGAATTTATTTTAAAAATGGTACGCAGAAATTTCAATTTCATATATGTAGCATACCTGTCATAGAATGATAATTTTAGATAA
Organism: Arcuatula senhousia; assembly: GCA_963971305.1. Taxonomy (NCBI): domain Eukaryota; kingdom Metazoa; phylum Mollusca; class Bivalvia; order Mytilida; family Mytilidae; genus Arcuatula; species Arcuatula senhousia. The sequence goes on from OZ020308.1 coordinate 39,103,774, forward strand.
GTTATAAAGAAATTATGAGTCATTCTTGTCTTGATAACCAGCTATGCATACATTTTCAATTTCAATTAAGTAAACAAACAACAGAAAGAGGTTTCCCTGAACATGTTCATTTGCACTTTTGCAGACCAAGTGATAGTTGACATACACTTAGATTCAATGAATGGCACGAATGATATAGTAGCTGTTTCTGAACAACAGTATCAGCAGTTATTACAGATAGCCTGCACAAATGGTATGACTTTATTTCTGATTTAAAAAAATATATTGAACAATTTGATGAAATCGATTAGTTTAATACCCGATACACTAATAAAGGACGCATTAAATTGGAGGTTCAGTGTTCAATGACAAATTGGTCTAAGGCTGAAATACTAATATGGCATGATAACATTCAGATTACATTTTCATACTATTTACCATGGGATTTAAAAAAAACTTACTACACATGTAATTGAATACTGTAAAATAACATATACATCAGACAAAAACATATTTTATCATAGTATGTTTTGTCAAGATTTTGTTTAATTTGCAGACGATGTGGTTTTTGATCAGACCATGCCCATACCTGAGAATCCTGACAATACGGTTTTGGATCAGACCATGCCCATACCTGAGAATCCTGACAATATGGTTTTGGATCGTACCATGCTACCTGAGAATCCTGACAATACGGTTTTGGATCGGACCATGCTACCTGAGAATCCTGACAATGCAAGTACAGTAATGGGTAAGTGCATGATGTGGTACAAAAAATGTATAGGTATTGGCTTTTATATGCAAATTGCTTGTGTTCTTCCACTCTTTTTTTTCAGACATAAACATTTGACACAAATCCTTAATTTTATGTATATACTTCACTTAATAAATTATCAGATATATGTATCATATTGCAAAAGTCTTTGAGCATCATATTACATTGTTTGGTTAGGGAACCAGTTGTATATTGTGTATGCCCATTCAGCATCGTATTTATTGACTTTCATTAAAACAATTTGTTTTAGACAATACAGCAGCTGAAGAAAGAGCAGAAACTGCAACTATTGGAGATGTCAGCAGTCAAAAAGAAGATACCAATCTTGATAAGGGTGTTTCTTTAGGTAATATGGCATTTCATAAGTAAACATTTGATTCGAGTTTAAAGAATGTTTGTTTTTGTTTTGGTCTGCACCTGAAGCACAAAATGGTAATTCATGTTCAACCAAATGAATTTATATTTAGGTCTCAAGCTTCAAGACAATAAGACATTCACTTATTATTTCTTTTGCATTGCAACAGTTGCTGCTCCCTTCTTCAAATGAGTTTCACCATTTCAAAATGTCTTAAGTATTTTTTTTTCAGCTGAAAGGTGAATAAAAACGCCTTTCTCTTTATCAATTTTCAAAAAAAAATTGCAGTTAAAATACAAATTAAGTTTCAATATCACATACATCATGTACATGAGCTTTTTTTCAAAAATGTTGTTTTTGTCAGGGCAATAATCTTTATTTTTGGAACTAAATGTATGTCCTATATATTGGCAATGTAATCAACAGACAAGTCAGTTCACATGTTACCTTGACCTTTAACTTTAAGGTCAATTGAAAACATTTCAGAATGCCCTCCTAAATTAAGTTGTTATTTTTAACATTTGACATGCAGTTTGATTATGTTACATATCTCAATATGGACCTTCAACTTTTACTTACCCATACCATTTCTAGTTACATTTGTATGGCCATTTATGTTGCAACATTTATTTTTGTAGACAACAATAATGAAGAGGAGGATAGTGACCTAAGTGATGTGCTTCCTTTAATTACACCATTTTCTCCAGTTAAAAGACAAAAAGGAATGTATCTAAGAAAAACTTCAGGGTCTAAAGAAAAACTTGAGTTACGTAAGGTTAACCGGATAAAAGCTGCCCTAAAAAGGCAGAGAGACGCTTTGGGCAGAGAATTAGCATATTTGAAGAAAAATACAGAGTGGGAAGGTTTTGTCATCATAAGATCCAAGGACAAAAAGAAAATATATTATGGTGGAACAGATGAGGAACTAGTAGATCAGTTTATTAAAAGTAAACCCCTTATTCTAAATGTTCCCCCAAAAAACACAAGGGATATTAAGAAAATTGATGTGTGCCGGGTGATGCAGAATGTGTCTGCCAGTGCCATTAGAACAGAACACATAGCAGAATCTCCGGAACCATCACCGTCGAAGATGCCATTCCCGGTCAGAAATTTACTACCTTTGGCTTCGAGTCAAGTTGAGCAACTCAACTCGTTGCCACTACACAAAGAGGACAGTGCACCATTGGGACCTGCAATATCCAGTTTTGGACAGAAGAAAGCCAAATTGGCTCTCTTTAGTCAGCCAGTAGGAAACCAGGGGATCGGAGGACGTGGGCGGGGTAGTGGACGCGGACGTGGTCGTGGAAGAGGAAAAAAACAAGATTTAACATTTTTCTACCATAGAGTATATCAAAATCAAGTTGAATTTTATTATTGTATATCAAAATCAAGTTGAATTTTATTATTGTATACTGTGCAAACTATTTTGAAAATCTACTTTTTTAACAATTTTGAATAATTTTGTAGTTAAAAATGAAAACCTGAAGGTTATTGAAATTAAAGATTACTAGTGTTGGTGTATATTTTTGATAATTATACCCTATTATGGTTGTTTTTACTGTTATAATGTTCCAATGATCTCTTTTTTATATATATTAATACAATTTTTACACAGATTTTTTGATACTAGTTCAACTTTTTATTTTATTGTAGTTGATGGTACATGAAATCTAAAAAAAATAATGATTTTGATGTTTCAAATTCATCACCATATACCTGAAGTTTTCAGTCATAGTCACATGAATGTTTTTTAACAAATTAATAATAGCTTTTCAATTGGATGCATTGAAGGAGTTGAAAGGGCATGCTTGAAATAATAAAGTCTTTTACCTGAGCGGCTTGTATCAACAATTTTCTTGTATGTTCTGATGTGTGTTGTTAAAACTGTAAATGTTTTTCATATTGTTTAGTATATTTGTCTTTTAGGATTGTAAGTCCCTATCCCTTATGTCATGGATGAGTAACTTGATTGTTTTGTTTATAAATTGTGATTGTATCAGCTTATGGTTGGTCATTATAATTGGGTATGCAGTTGTATAAGTAATGTTTCATCTAATTTTCGTGGAGATTGTTTACTCCCTAAATCTTAGTCTTGGTGCAGACACATAACACTTTCAAAATGATTATTGGGTATTGCATAAAGTTAGTTTGCTAAGAACAACTCTCTTGCTCTCCATTGACCAATATTTTTACATGTATACGCAAAGGGATCTCTAGCAGGAGAGACTTATCTAAGTTGTGTTCATATATTATTCATGTAGAAGATCAAGTGTACATATTATTTTTAATGTTTTCTAAAGGTTGTTTTTTATAAACGGCATTTATGCATTTGTACCAAGATGATGAATATGAAAGTGGATATATCTGATAATTGGTTGTACATTTTATTTTGAAGGCAACTCAAAATTAGTATTTGTTTCTTCAGACTCACTTGCTTCTCATTGTATGGATTGAATGTCAGGAAAGTTTGTATCACTTTATTACATGAAAAACAGACCAAACCATTTTTATGCCCCTGCGACGACATGTCGGGGGGCATTAAGTTTTACTCATGTCCGTCCGTACAAATTTCCGTCAAGCTTTTCTCAGAAACTGTAAATGGGAATGACTTGAAACTTGGTAGGATGGTTCAGTATGACAAACTATACGTCCTAAGCGAATTTTAGACCTGTCGGACATCTACTTCCTGTTTAGCGCTGGGTCCATACCAAAATCGACATGAAAATTTCTGTCAAGCTTTTCTCAGAAACTGTACATGGGAATGATTTGAAAATTGGTAGGATGGTTCAGTATGACAAACAATGCGTCCTAAGCGACTTTCAGACATGTCGGACTTGTACTTCCTGTTTTACGATGACCTGATCTGAAATTGTACTTTTCAGACATACAGATATCCGTCAAGCTTTTCTCAGAAACCGTACATGGGAATGATTTGAAACTTGGTAGGATGGTTCAGTATGACAAACAATGCGTCCTAAGCGACTTTCAGATATGTCGGACTTCAACTTTTTATTTGGGGCCAGCGGGGGCATCTGTGTCCCATGGACACATTCTTTCTTTATTTGATAAAAAAAAAATATTCATTTAATAAAAGTTTTAGATTGCACTAAGTCATTTTGAGTTCAGTAACAGTTTTAGAATAATAGTCTTGCGTATGGCATATCTGTTTAACATAAAAAAAAATAAGCTTTGTGAAAACTGCATAAAATGTCTTTAATGATTCCTTACTCAAAATTTGTTTTAAATATCAAATATTGTGCTTGTAGGGTTTTTAAATGAAACATTTTATTTATATATAATAGTAGTGTTTTACATACAGTGTATATCCTAACTGGAAAAATTGACACTATATTTGAGTTTAGTTTTATCATGTTTATCTTTATTACAAATGACATATCATCTTTTGCATTGGTTGTTTTGGGTTTTTTGTACTGAAAATAATATGTATTTGAAATAACAATGAATTATGACAAAATAAAGGCTTTCTGATGGATTCATTTTTCTTCAAACAATCTTCTGTACAAACACACCTGTATATCTGCACATTTTGCATCAAATCATTATGGTCTTTTTCAATATCCATTGTTCTAGTAGTTGATAGGTATCCCTTAAATTTGAGGATTCTGAATTATTACATGGTCCAAAGTCATGATATTATCAACTTTTAAATGAAGAATCGTTCATCCAGATCATTCCATGGTATACAGGTTTCAAATATTTGCATTGCTTGTCGAAAATGCTCACTTTTCAGGTGTAAGACATATTCACATTTAGCCTCTGCTCCTCCACCAGCTTGGTCCTGTCCATTAGGATTGCGCACAAATCCTTGGTTAACATGAGGGTTAGTACTTTGTCCCACCTCTCCTAAATAGCGACAGACTACCTTGTCACAAAATCTATTCCTCCACAGCAGGCGAAAGGCTTTACAAAGATTTGCAGGTACTCTTCCTAATTGTTGACCTGTAAAAACAAACATAGAGGTAAGCAATATTAGTTTTTTAAATAAGATAAATGAGATTGAAACTATATAGTTGTACTATGTTGCCAAGCTGTTTCTTGAAAAAGAGCAGGTTTCCTATGTAACATGTTTATTTAAACAGCAGATACATATTTATAAATGGTCATTTTTAACTCAACAGCCCTTTTAAAGTGACAACATCGCCACAAACTAAGACATTGACAATTTTGGCTTACATGATCAAATGTTAATGGTCCCTATAACACATGTATAACATGTATAAAGACTGGTGGACATATACATGTACCATGTAAGGTATATACAGTGTCAATTGGCTCAATATGATATCCATCATTTTGCCTCAATGTCATAGTTTGTCACAGTCATCACTAATAACTATTTTGAAATGCTTACCGGCCACATCTTCCACAGTCTGTTGCCTTGGATTTCTTCTACTTGGTTCCCTGGTTACATGTCTTCGCATGTGAGCTGGAATACTGTCTAGCCTAGGCATAAGAACCTTTACTGCATATGGGTCATAAGGGTTTCCATCCTCAACATCCAGCAGAAGATCTAAATTAACTGGTGGTTTTATCTTAAAATGATGATACCCCTTGATACTCCATTTGATCTTGACAACATGCAAATTTGCTTCAGCCATCTTTGAAAAGGATTGATGATGGCTAACCATAACTTAAAAATGTGATGACTCTCCATCACTTTTAATGAAACAAAATGCAATAAAGTCTCCTAGAAACTAATCCACCAGATGTCGCCAAAAAAATTTAATGTGATGGGCGACCATAACTTTGAAATAAAATTGAAGTGATGGCTATGCATTACTTTATAAAGTGATGGCTATCCATGAAGTCCAGGACTGTATAACTAATTTAAAACAAACAAACACATGTATACTAATGTTTAATATTTAAAAGATATAAAAGCAGGAACTGATAATCATTTATTAGTGGGAACACTGACTTCGAAATGCTATATAATTAGTATTTTGTACGGTGATTAATGGTAAATGTCGGGTGCAGTGTCGGATCCAGAAGGGGGGTTCCGGGGGTCGGGATTGGTCGCTTTAAATTTATCTAATGCGATTTAAACATGTTTCTATAAATGAATAATATGAAGTTCAAAATCAGATCCTGAACTCGAAACGAACAATTTCATACCAAATGTCCCAGGGGTGATGAATGAGTAAGTGAAAGAAGAAACCCTGCTTCCTCGGAAACTACTAAACCAAATTCAACGACACTTGGTATGTAAGAAGGACACCTTATGTAGTTGTGCATATTACCAGGAAATTTTGATCCTCAAATTTTTGTGGGAGTTATGGCCCTTCGAACTTAGAAAATTGATGAAAATCCTCATTTATCATCTTGTCAGCGCAGCTCCTCCGAGACTACTGAACCGAATTCAAGGAAACTTCATATATAGGAAGGACACCATATGTACCGGTAGTTATGCATGATCCTCAAATTTCGTGGGAGTTATGGTCCTTTGAACTTAGATATGAGTAATTTTCTGTTATTTTTTCAGCATCAACAGAAACTTGGTGTAAGGGACTAGGCAATATTTATCACCAGGATGGGACCGGTACAAAATAATATTTTACATTAAAAAAAATGCATGTCCCATTACAATCATTTTTGAAAAAAAACAGGTGTCCCATACCTATAGAAGAAAAAAAGTACATGTCCCATCATTAAAAGTAAAACATAAATTAGCATATTTTAATATTTACTTTGTATGAATACTTCAGTAAACTAGATGAGTTTTAAAACAATCTTTAGATACATAAATGTGTACAGTTACAATTTTGTAATTTAATTGTGTATTTGTAGGTCATGTCACATATGCATGCATGTACATTTAATTCCACATATCATTTTCTTGTATTGTCATGGGTAAAATTGAAACATCCTACATCAATGTATAAATAAATTTAAAGTATTACAAATGTAACTTCTTTAATTGTATTTTGCATGAACAGTTGTACACATTCAATGCTGTCTGGAATTAAATTTTAGAGTTTATTTTATATTTATACAAGAGGCCAAACAAAAGTGTATGTCTGTTTAAGGTTTACCTACTCTTGTTTTTGCATTGCTTATCTAGCACATACACCATAATTATAAAAGTTAAAAAAGCTCCCAATAGTGTACTTCTACATATTATAAAAAGCAAAATAAAATGCCTACCTACATACATATACATGTACCCTATTTTTTGTGACGCAATATAACCCTAAACAGACATGTATTATTTTCTTGCCTAAATATAAAAAACCTTCACAAAGTACAGCATATTTTCAAGTATTTGGAAAAAAATGATATGGCTACATAGCATGAAATCTAAAAAAATACAATAATAATTTACAATATTCATGGTAATTAAATCATTGAATAATCTCTGTATTTAGATGGTATTCTCACAGTTCTCCTTCTTGATTGATTGATTTTATTTGTGTTTTCTTTATTTGTCATTTTGTGCTATCATCACTTTCATCTTCATTTTCATCACTATCATCTTCAGTTTCATCGCTTTCCTCCTCACTGTCAGTGCCACTGTCTTCAAATGAGACCAGGACAAGATCATTTTCATTATCAAGATTATTGGACGTACCAGGAATGGCCAATTTAACAGCTATATGTCGCTGAACAGCCTAAACTTTTTCCCACTTATATTTCAAATTTCCAAGTTTGTGTTGGTGCTAGTTCTTTTAAATTGTACATGTAATACTAAAAATAACATCTACTGTTTATTTTGAGATACAAATAACAACAAAGTTCCAGACAATAAATTTTGCTACGCCTGACGCGCGTTTCGTCTATTCAAGACTCATCAGAGGCGCTCTACCAAAAATATTGAAAATGCCAAGTTTATATACAGGTACCTGTTTTCATAATACAACAAAAATAAAAAGCTACACCGAGCGCAGCATGATACGACCGCAACATGTTGAACCCTGTACATTTGAGGCCCAATATGGATAGTCAATTGATATGGACACATGCAGCCAATGGTGGACTGACAATGTTTTTTGACACATGCAGCTCATGGTGGACTGTCCACCCACATTTGCACAAGGAATCCAATATATATATTTTTTTCAAAAGCAGCTAGACCAAAACTATATCAGCAGCTTAGGAATCAAGGTTACCAGGTTTTGGGCAAGACAGAAATGTGTGGTTCCACTCAGACTTTTAATTACATAATGTGATTATTTGACATTAAATATATTTATATCAACTAAAGATCTAATATCTTTTTGCATACAAAGTTTCATTTTCTTTTCTTTTGGTTATTGGTACAATTATTTGTTATATGAATCAGCGTGCTGAGTAAATCAGTTGTACCATATAATCCATGAATATTTTGAACTTGAATATTTGTTTGGGATCACTATGGACTGTAAAACATATAAGTGATAATTCTTTAGGTTTTTGTTTTTAAGCTGTGCACTTCATACTTTGGTGATGTACGTTGGCAAACGTCTTCATACTCTAGTGTCTTCATATTCTTCATACTCTAGCGATGAAACAATTTTTGGATAGTTGGTTAAACAATTTTTGGATAGTTGGTAAAACAATTTTTGGATAGAGCATCTCTAAATCAATCTTGTGAAGAGGAAATGCTGTCAGATAAGAAATAAAGTTTGTTGTATTGTTTTTTTTTGTTTTAGCAATTATTATACAGTATGTGTTGTAACAGCTTTCTTTTTGCTAGGGTTTTATATCGAACAACAAGTTTCATGAATTGATATGTACAAGACAAATGAGGAGTTTGTTTTTTAGTTTTTTGTTTTTGTTTGCTTTTTTTGTTTTTTGGTTTGGTTGCCTGTAAATAACCTATATAACGTTGCACAGGGGTTAAACACCAACTCACTCACTCATTTTTTTAGGTTTGGACATGAATTCAATTATTGCTTTTTAGTTGTATACATATGTATTAACAATGACAAAAAGAAATTTATTGTCTAAGTTCAGCATCTATATTGTCCCTTTTTGCATAAAAGCTAAGATTTGTTTTATTCTTAGATATAGGCTTGTCATAAATTTTTTTGGTTTGGTTGCCTGTAAATAACCTATATAACGTTGCACAGGGGTTAAACACCAACTCACTCACTCATTTTTTTAGGTTTGGACATGAATTCAATTATTGCTTTTTAGTTGTATACATATGTATTAACAATGACAAAAAGAAATTTATTGTCTAAGTTCAGCATCTATATTGTCCCTTTTTGCATAAAAGCTAAGATTTTTTTTATTCTTAGATATAGGCTTGTCATAAATTTTGAAGTTATTACTGGCCTGTTTGACACTTGAGATTTTATACACTGTGGTCTTCATTCTCCAGTTTATTTGGGCATTTTAAGTTTTGGCTAAAGCCCCTCTGAAGAGCCAAAATAACTAAAAAGTGGGCCAGGTGCAATTTAAGAATTGTAGAGAGAACTTTGTTGTCCAGATTTAAGTTATAAATACATCTTAAAGGCTTTGAATCAGAGACAAGACATTGATTAGATTTAGTTGCTTGCAGTAATTCTGTATATTTTCTGTCACAAGCAAAATTTAATGTAATCAACATTGTATAATCATAAACACATAACAATAAATGCACAAACAACTTCAAAAACCATGTAAAAACATGTTAACAAGAGGCTCCCAGGAGCCTGAATCGCTCACCTGACATATGTGCCTGAAGTAAAGGTTATAAGGCAAAATCTATTTAACGTTGAAAGGGTCATTAGATTAATAAGGGGGTCATCTGTCAATATGGTGGATCTAAAGGTGCTGATCACTTTTGTTCTCAATCAAAATCTAAAAATCTGTCACCCTTTTTGAGTTGTTTGCAAAAATATGCAATTTAACCTAATGTTCTATTTTTAGCCACAGCGGCCATGTTTTACAACCAATCAAAAATCCCCACAACAGTTCTATAAACCTAATAATAATAAACAATCATACCAAGTTTGGTTCCATTTGGACTTAAAGTGTCAGAGGAGTTAACATTTTCAATATAAGGAAATGCAGTTAAAATGCTCAATTGTGACATTCCAAGGGCAATAACTCCTCAAAGGAAAGGTCCTACAACGTTGACCCTGTTACAAATTTTGTAGATCTTGATGTGCTCAACAATATGCAATTTAAATTTCTCAAATATCTTGTGTAGTTTTCAAGATATTGAGCTAAACAGGTGCAAAATTTGCAAAAAATCCACAAAAAGGGCAATAACTCCTACATGGTAAGTTGGATTTTCTTCAAAACTTCAGAGCTGGTAGATCTTGAGGTGCTGATCACTTTTGTTCCCCATCAAAATTTTGATATCTGTCACCGTTTTAGAGTTATTTGCAAAAAACTGCCATTTACCCCTATGTTCTATTTTTAGCCACAGCGGCCATGTTTTATGACAAATAAAAAATCCCCACATCAGTTCTATACACCTAATGCTAATAAACAACTATACCAAGTTTGGTTCCATTTGGACTTAAAGTGTCAGAGGAGTTAACGTTTTCAATGTAATGAGGAAATGCTGTTAAAATGCTCAATTTTGACGTTCAAAGGGCAATAACTCCTAAAAGGAAAGGTCCTACAACGTTGACCCTATTAAATATTTTGTAGATCTTGATGTGCTCAACAATATGCAATTTAAATTTCTCAAATATCTAGTATAGTTTTCAAGATATTGAGCTAAACAGGTGCAAAATTTGCAAAAAATCCACAAAAAGGGGAATAACTCCTACATGGGTTGTTAGATTTTCTTCAAAATTTCAGAGCTGGTAGATCTTGAGAAGCTGATCACTTTTGTTCCCAATCAAAATTTTGTAATCTGTTACCGTTTTAGAGTTATTTGCAAAAAACTGCCATTTACCTCTATGTTCTATTTTTTGCCACAGCGGCCATGTTTTACGACCAATCAAAAATCCCCACATCAGTTCTATACACCTAATGCTAATAAACAACTATACCAAGTTTGGTTCCATTTGGACTTAAAGTGTCAGAGGAGTTAACGTTTTTAATGTAATGAGGAAATGCTGTTAAAATGCTAAATTTTGACGTTCTAAGGGCAATAACTCCTAAAAGGAAAGGTCCTACAACGTTGACCCTGTTACATATTTTGTAGATCTTGATGTGCTTAACAATATGCAACTTAAATATCTAGTATAGTTTTCAAGATATTGAGCTAAACAGGTGCAAAATTTGCAAAAAATCCACAAAAAGGGCAATAACTCCTACATGGGTCATTGGATTTTCTTCAAAATTTCAGGGTAGGTAGATCTTGAGGTGCTGATCACTTTTACCCTTGCCAGAATTTTGATATCTGTAGCCGTTTTTGAGTTATTTGCAAAAAACTGCATTTTACCCCTATGTTCTATTTTTAGCCATGACGGCCATGTTTTACGACGAATCAAAAATCCCCACATCAGTTCTAAGCACCGAATGCTAATGAACAACCATACCAAGTTTGGTTGCAATTGGACTTATGGTGTCAGAGGAGTTAACGTTTTAAAAAGTTTACGGACGACGGACGGACGACGGACGACGGACGGACGACGGACGCCAAGTGATGACAATAGCTCACATGACCCTTCGGGTCAGGTGAGCTAAAAAGTGAACATTATGAAAGTTTGCAATACATTTTATCAAGAATACATTTATTTCAATAAAAAAAATTTTAGCATGAAAGTGAAAAAGCATAATAATGACACTTCTGTCTGCTTCTCAAATTGACAAAACTATACACAACAGAAAAAAGTTTTATGTGTAAATGTCCAAACAAACAAATAGGCAGTTCAGAAAACAATATGCATCTATGGATTTAAAATGGAGTTAGCTTAAAAAATACTTTCTTAAAGTGCTAAGAAAAAAATTATAAAAACCAATGGAAAAAAAAATAAAGTAATTGACTGGTTTAGTTACATAAGGTAGGACTGATTTAGGTGTTAATCAGTAAAACAATTTAAAAAAAAGATTTAATTTAGTATGCTTTAGATTAAAATGATGAAGTTAGTGATAATTTAAATTTATACAGTTATGATTATGGTAACTATGAATAAAAATATACATATGTTTAAATTACATATTGAATAAAAATATAAAAAAAAGTTCGTATATAGTGTTAGTTAACGGCCCAAGCAGTTAACTTATTGAAAAAGCATTTACAAAATAGTTACCGGCCCAAGCAGGTAACTTACTATAACATCATTTGTGATATATGAAAACAATTATAATGCTACCCATATTGGCTTATGATCTGAGTAAAATACCTCTAGTACACCACTGTCAATATTGCTCTCAGGGATATTTGTAAACACTAAATCAATAGTAGAGTTATTGTCTGTTGTTGGAGATTTTATCAACTGATGATATGTAATGGTCTGAAAGAATTTTAACAATTTAACTTTTTCAGCACTGTGTGTATAACAGTCTATGTTGAAATCACCCATTATTATCACGTTTTTTCCTTGTAGATGGTGTCTGTAGATACCATTCAAGTGTTTGATTAATTCTTTCACTTCTATTTTACAAGGTTTATACAGGAACACAACAACTATAGTTTGAGTGCAATGTTCTACTTCTATCAGTACAGTTTCTATTATCATACCATTCTGTAGACTATCAGAGTTCAATAGCTTTTGGTTACATATGTTAAAGTTTTCTTTTGTGTATAATGCCATCCCATATGTAGGTCTACCAAATCCTTGCTGTGATGGTGTTGACAAAGATCTTGTTTGATGTTGTTTTGCAGCTGAGTTGGATTTACCTTTTCCATGTCCTTGGGGTGCTGTGGAGTCATAACGGGAACAGTTGAAGCCTGGAATAATTGGGTCTTGGTCTGATGGAAGAAGCTTTGTTTCACAAAATGAAACAATGTCAGCTGCTGTCAAGTTGTGATCTTCTCTGATATCTACTATATGTTTGTTCAGTGAAGGAACATTCAGAAAAACTATCCGGAATTTACTTTGCATCAAATTCAGGAACTTCAGAGACATTTCTACATGTTGAGACCTCGGGCGTTCCATTTCTTGCTGTACTGCAGCATTCACACTTATTTTGTTCTCTTGTAAGTTTCTGACATTCAGTCCAGTCATTGATGTTACACGACTTAGGGCTACATAATGGATATGATCAATCTTCATTTTACTTGATAAATCAACTACAATTTCATCTAGTGTGTCGCCTTGTGACCTATGGACTGTCTTAGCTGCTGAAGGACGAAGAGGAAACTGTAGACGTTGTACCTGAGCTTCTCCCTTGTATCCTGCTTGATACTGTCTCGAGGTAGGTTCCAATGGAGTCCACTTTCTATCTATACCAGGCTTGTATAAGTGATTTTTACTTTTACGTAGTAGTTGACCAGTGTTATTATCATAGAACTGTACCCATAGGATTCCAGAAGCTTGTCTTGCATCAGTCAATTTAACTTTCTGTAGTTTACATGATGCTTCATTTATTAGACCGTCTACACAGTCTAAATTGATTGTAAGTTCATATGTAAGACCTTCTGCTAGTTGAACTGTTGCAGACAACTGTGGGACGTCTTTGGTTTTATTGAGAAAAGATTCTAATATCTTTTTAGTTGCATCTTGACTGTAGTTCCCAATAAGTCTATCTTTTGCTGATACTGTATACTTTTTGGCCCTTGACCGTAAGAAAACTTCAGAGTTGTGGCTGTTGACATTGGCATTGGATGTAAATATATGTGGAATTTCATGTGGGTAATTGTCATCTTCAGGGTCAACCAACTTCAATTTCAAAGTTTTAATATCTTCATCTGTGTGGTTTCCTTCCCTTAGCCTGTTCAACAATTCAGCAAATTCATTGTTGTCTTTCTGTCGCATTATAATATTAAGTTCAGTCATTTTAAAGTTGTATTCCCATAAAATTACAGGCTAAAGGCATATAGTCAGACTGTGGAGCTTTAAAGATGTATGAATCCATTACTGGTTTCAGTTGGAAGAGATCCCCAATGGCTATAATGGACACTCCACCAAAAACTGCTTTTGATCTTTTTACTTCCATTAAGCGCTGATGAATGCAATTGAACATTTTATAACCAACCATTGAAATTTCATCTATGAAAATCAATTCAACATTTCCAATTGTTTTCTGTAAAGTATTAAAGGCACTGGACTCTAGGGCTCTGTGTTGTAGTTTTTGGTTGGCAGGTATTCTCAGAGTTGAATGTATTGTGTTTCCATGTATATGGTATGCAGCTTTCCCAGTTGGAGCCATTAATAGGACTTTGGGTGTTGTTAAGTCTTCTCCTGATCTTCTGTTAAAATATTTCAATATTGTCTGGTATAACGCCTTGGTAACAAAAGATTTGCCAACTCCAGCTCCACCACTAAGGAAATGGTAAACAGGTTTGTCTGTGGTCTTAATTTGATGTACAACTTCATAAACAAACTGAATCTGTTGCTGGTTCAGGGACCTCATAAGGTGTCGATATTCTTGGTCTGCTAACTCATTGTACAAGTTAATTTCCTCAACATTAGAAACAGGTAGTCCTAGGTCTGGTCCGATGTCATATTCTAGTTCAGGGGGAGAATTGTCCGGTTGAGATTGGTGTGCAGCATCTTGATCATCTTTGTGTTGAGTATTGGGTGCTACTGTATCCCATGCATCTGTAAGGTCAGGTTGTTCTGCAATGAATGATTCAGCTGACTGCACTTCGTTCCTAAATGGCTCAAATATTTTTCTTTGGTCATCAATATTTTGTTTGAAATGTTCATATCTTAAAGAATATGATGAAAATTCTCCCATTAAATCTTTTTGCTCATCTCTCCATGGAACATACAACATAAGAAGCTCTCTATAATAATTTTCTGTATCTGTATTTGGATTGAAGTGGACAGTTCTTATTATTTTAGACTTTTTCCTTTGTCTATATTCAACATTTTGTTGCTGATTAGCTTCTTCGTCAGATGATTCATTACTGTCTGTGTCCTGCTGCTGCTATGTTTCTGGAAGTAGCCCATCTCTTGTTGTCTTGCAAAGTTTTTTTGCTCTGGATACAAATGCAGGTCTTTTCTGTTCATATAATGATGCAAATTCAGCTAAGGTTGTATTTTGAAGTGAGTTTGGTCTCTCTGCATATCTGGATAGCATGTTTTTACACTCATTTTGCTCATCTTCATCATCCATACTATTCAACTGCTCTTGAGGTTTCAGTAAAACTACACGCTGATCAGGAGGACTGGTATTGATGAATACTGACTGTCTAGAGGATTTCTTCAGAGGAAGTTGTAAAGCCAGGTAACATGCCTCTTGAGCACTGATCTCAACAGCATTCAGGAATTTGTTTCCAATCAGTCTAACTTGTTCTTTTATTGTTTTATTGCCGGTGTTGGCTTCTTTACAGGCATTTCTCAAAAGTTCACTCATTCCTCTTTGAGATTTGGTAACATATGAAGCTATATAGACAGCACAGGCATATAAATCAATGATAAATTGTAGATCCATATTGGCTCTCCATGCTTCTAGACAGTGGACATTGTAACTGTTTACTCGAATTTCTTTAGGAGCTCTCTTCAAAAATACAGTAGCTGTAGATAGTGATGATCTAATGGCCATGATGTAATCATCTTCATGCAATTTCATTCTTTCCAAAAATTCTTCATACGTTATATCCTCACCATCTTTCATTGCTGTAAGCTCTTCATGAATAGTCTTCCAAGTGCCTTGGCATTTGGCTTTGTCAATCTTTTCATCATCATCTAATGGGTCAAGAATTTGTGTTGTTTTCATAGGTGGTTTAGGAAACCCAAATCGACACTTTTTCTTACGTTTCTGCTTACAAGTCTTTGTATGTTTATGCGTTTGAAGTTACCAGGTCTGACAGTTCTGTACCTTCTTCTGGGAGTTTACAAGTTATATATCGGTCAATATAGCTACATATGTCTTCTCTGCTGTTAGCTTCCAAGTTTGGGCAATCAGCACACCATACCATCATATGGGCATGAGGGGATCCACGCTGCTGAAACTCAATTCTGTGGAACATATCAGTGACATTTCCTATGGGATTCAAATCTGACAATATAAAGTAGTTGATAAAACATTTCAAAGTATAGTCAAAATGTCTACTACATGTGACAGGATCTGACTGAATAAGACGTGATTTTTGTTGCCAAGTTCCTGGTCAGAATAGTCTTTCTTGTCTATTACTTTTCCCAGTATTCTCAGCAGATGTAACCAATGTGTTTCTGCAGCTGACAGTGTTAAAAAAATGTTGCAGGTCCAAGTTGTCGTATCATGGCAAACAGATCTTTAGAAATTGCCTGGAAATATGGGGGTGAGCCACGTAAAGTCTTTAATACTTTGTTTCCCTGGTCCAAATGGATTAGATTTTGTGTGTTTTCTTTTCTTACATCTTTTGCTGTTAACTTCTGTCCTCCAGTCTGTATTTTTCTCAAAGCTACTGTTGTTTGATCAATTAAATATTTCATCTGTAGCTTTTTGGTTTTAAAGAAAATGTTTTCAACAGTTTGGGCACATCTTCGGTCACTATTCCTTAACTCAGATTTTACAATTTCCCCAGTCCCGTGCGGGGCCCGGGAGGCGAATAGGCCCGCAGCAGAGCCTAGCTTGTCGTAAGAGGCGACTAAGGGTCTTGGGATTCTGACGTCGGGTCAGTGCTCAGCCCACAGAGCGACCAAGTGTGTAGCCTAGGTGGCTGAATAGGGTAGCCCTCGTCCGCGGGGGTTGTCAGGTCTATAATACGGAAACCCTGACCGCCGACCATAGTGGGCCAACGTGTGTGGAGAGTGCCACGCTTCATGCACGTAAAAGACCCCTTTGAGGACCGCCCAGTAGTGCACCACATAGGCTAAATTTTCCGACCCTACCCACCTCTCCCCTTTTTCCTGTGGTTCTTCAAAATTTACCGGCCCTTTGTTTCCCACCCCATCCCCATATTTCATTTATCATCATCATTTCATGTTCATTTTATCATCCTTTTCATGTTCATCGCCTGTAAATAACCTATGTAGCGTTGCACGGGCGTAAAACACCAACTCACTCACTCACTACAATTTCCCCATAGGTAACAGGAACAGATCTTTTCTCATTAGGCATTCTGGCTTGGCCACAAAATATTGTCGGATATGCTTGTTCTTCTGCAGTTTTTTCAGTGAAAATACTAACAGGCTGTCTATTTTCAGCAGGTGCAAAACTGTAAACCATTTCTCTTTCACCATCATCAATAAAATCTGGAGGTGTTAATAGTGTGTTAGTGGTTCCAGCTATGGATTCATGTACATTAACTTCCTCCCACTCTTCATCACTGTCCACTGGTGTAGTTTTCTTTGATGCAGTAGCTTCTTCAATGGTTGTTTCATCAAGTTCTTCAATACTACTTGTAGATTCATTTTGTTGATTTTCTTCATTTGCATTTGTATCAGGGTCATTTTCAGTATAATCTGACGTGGACCAATTAGAGTCATATTTTATACCAAGACTTTTGTAGAGTTTTCCAGTTTCTGCTAAATATTTGGCTGCTTCACGTATTTTTTCAGGTCTTATATTTAAACTATATATAGTGAGTGAGTTGGTGTTTTACGCCCGTGCAACGCTATATAGGTTATTTACAGGCGATGAACATGAAAAGGATGATACAATGAACATGAAATGATAATGATATATGAAATATGGGATGGGGTGGGAAACACAGGGACGGTAAATTTTGAAGAACCACAGGAAAAGGGGAGAAGTGGGTAGGGGCGGAAAATTTAGCCTATGTGGTGCACTACTTGGCAGTCCACAAAGGGGTCTTTAATGTGCATGAAGCGTGGCATTCTCCACACACGTTGGCCCACTATGGTCGGCGGTCAGGGTTTCCGTATTATAGACCTGACAACCCCCGCGGACGAGGGCTACCCTATTCAGCCACCTAGGGTACACACTTGGTCGCTCTGTGGGCTGAGCACTGACCCGACGTCAGAATCCCAAGACCCTTAGTCGCCTCTTACGACAAGCTAGGCTCTGCTGCGCGCCTATTCGCCACCCGGGCCCCGCACGGGACTAAACTATATATATGATGGTCATATCGTAGACGTCGTTTTAGTTTTGCTTTGATGGTACCAGTATTGCTTTGACATCTTGGTAGAGACTGGACGGTGTTGACTGTGTCTGAAGGAACGACTACCATAATTCCTCTTATCTTTAACTGGTTTCCTGATGGGGCCTGATGGATCTTCATAAAGGGAGGCAGTGGAGATACTAGTGTGGACTCTAATGGATTTAAATCTCTTAATGGGCCTTGGTCTGGAAATCCCATCTTGTTTGCTAAAGCTGATGGTGGCATTTTCGACTTATTTAAATGGTTCAAACAGGTTCTACATATCCATTCCTTATCATCCACACTTTTGGTATCTGTGAGACATTGACCAATAAGCTTTTCTAATTGTTCAGCCTTATGTGACTTTATGAGTGCATTTTCTGTGTTAACAACAGCATTAAAATACATAAGTTGCATACAGCAGGTACATACATAAATTGGGCCATCTGCAACTTTCTTATGGAAACCTAAAACTAATTCTTTTAGGTCATGTGGTTTTGTCTTATTCCATTCTGCCCTTTTATTAAGTTTTTCCTTTTCTTTGAGAGCAGGGTCTGTTCGTTTGTCTTGTTTGGCTAATTTTTCCTTCTCTCTGACAGCAGGATCTTTTCTTTTGTCTTGCTTGTCTTTTTTTCCTTCTCTCTGACAGCAGGGTCTTTTCTTTTGTCTTGTTGGTATAGTTTATCTTTCTCTTTTACATCAGGATCTTTTCTTTTGTCTTGCTTGTCTTTTTTTCCTTCTCTCTGACAGCAGGGTCTTTTCTTTTGTCTTGTTGGTATAGTTTATCTTTCTCTTTTACATCAGGGTCTTTTCGTTTGTCCTGTTTGTCTAATTTTTCCTTCTCTCTGACAGCAGGGTCTTTTCTTTTGTCTTGTTGGAATAGTTTATCTTTCTCTTTTACATCAGGGTCTTTTCGTTTGTCCTGTTTGTCTAATTTTTCCTTCTCTCTGACAGCAAGGTCTTTTCTTTTGTCTTGTTGGTATAGTTTATCTTTCTCTTTTACATCAGGGTCTTTTCGTTTGTCTCTTTTGTGCAATTTTTACTTTTCTTTCACATCAGGGTCTTTCCTTCTATCTCTCTTTGCTTGCTTTTCTTGTTCTCTCACATCTGGATTTGCCCTCTTTAATTGTTTTCGCAACTTATCTCTTTCTTGCTATTGATGAAGCAAAATTACTATTTTGTCTTTAAAACTGCATTAACTTTCTTAATTTTTCATTTTTTGTACTTATTGAAGATACCTTACTACTACTACTTTGTTCTATATGACTGCTGCTGATTTCTGTTAGCTACAATAATGTAGCTCCTTTGACATCTTTGATTAGGCGGAGCTACAATGCGGTCCCATTACTCGTAACGGAGCAACGCCGAAAGCGAAATCGCACCGGGCGCTATTCAATTCATTAGACGTCAAATTTGGTATTAAAATATCGCTTATAGTATTTTAATGACAATTTCCGACATTTAACGCAGTTTAACAGATTTTAGTAAAAATATCAATTTTTGAAGGATCTTGATCCTGAACTTTACAATGAAGTTCAGGATCAGAATTTTGAAAATGTTTGATTTCTAACAAATTATCATTTATCTATGACTTTTGACCAAAATTTTTAGTAACTAAATGTTATTCAGAGTGTTATTGGTATTTTTGAACCAATTTGAAGCTTTGTTTGAGTTGGAGAAAGAAATTCGATTTGCTCCATTGCGAGTAATGGAATGGGACCGCATTGTAGCTATGTCAACGGAGCTACATTATTGTAGCTAGATTTCTGTCTGCACCTACAAAATAAAATCACACACCATTAAAGAATAAAAACAGACACACTAGACTGCAAAACTATGGTAACTACAATACGGACTAATTCAAAAGGGATCTAACCAAGAAATAAACAAAAGTTGTTCATGCATAAAATTTATGTCACAGTGACCTATGCTCTTTATAGTCACATCATGGCATCATAGACAAATATTTGTAGATGAGTGAAATTTGATTTGTCATATGGATTTGTTAATGTCTTCCTTTACTGAATTTGACACACTGAATTAGAAATTGGCAGCACAACGGGTGTGCTATAGCAAACAGGAATTGCTTACTCTTCCGGAGCACCTGTGTTTGCTCTCGTTGCAACTTCAGTTCACATTGTTAATGATTTTTTTCTGCTCAGTTGAATTTGTTTTTTTTCATTTTTTGTGTTTCTTGGTGCTGTTCTCATTCATGTTACTGATTTTAACCTTGCCCTTACGGATTTTTGACCCTTGCATGCCCCATTGGTACCTCTTTGCTTCCTACTTTCTAGTGAATGATGTAGCTCTATTCAAGACACATCTAGTGCTGAAATATATTTGGCATCCCAGTTATGGACCTGAACCAAGAACTTAACCAAAGTGTTATGGACCTACAGATGTACAAGGGTTAAACTACATGTCCTATCCATATACATGGTTGGGCCATAATAAATCAATAACAAGAGTATACTAGTTACTAACTCTTACAAAATACTTACATTTAACTCACAAGCAGCTTGAACAGCTTTATTCCCTGATGTTGATGGTAAAACTAATCTTCTACCAAATACAGATGTTGCTGAAGAAGATGCCTCCTGTGATTGTGACTGGTGTGAAACCTGTTAATGAAATTTTAAAATTCTGTATAATGGTGGTATAATTTTGTTCAAACCATTAATCAAACAAGGCTGGTTCATTGTTCACTGGTATTTTAAAACTTTACACTAAAACCGCTCCCTCTTTATTTCCTTTTTTTTTTTGGAATGCCTGAAAAGAATGAAACAAGAAGACAACTGCTCATGCTTACCCCCGCCCCAAAGAGTTTTCAACCGTTGTTTCTGTACACTTAAGTTACATATCAAATATCAAGTCAGAGTCATTATGAGTTGTTCCTGAAACTAGATGCTCCTAGGAGCCTGAAATGCTCTCCTTGTTATTAGATGATACTTATAAGCTGGATATTTATAACTAAAGACTGCTACTCTGTGAAATGATCAATTTTAACTTTCTAAGGGAAACAACTCCTATTAAGAAAGGTCTTACAACTTTGACCCCATTACATAATTTTTAGATGCACTTCATGAAAATCTATCTAACGCTTTGGTAGAAGCAGAGATAACCCATTGTCATCTGATGAATAAGTTCATTTTAATGTTAAAAGAAGTCCAGATGCACGTTTACATTATACATTTTGTACAACAAAGATTGTGTAAACATTTCAAGAAAATCCCCTTCAAGGGGTTTATAGGAGCAGGTTTCCATACATGTAGAGAAAAGACAACAAGTAAAACTGTGAGCTAATGCTCACTAAAGATACCCCCACTCCCCAAACTAAGCCATGCATACAAGTTTAAATACTGGGTAAACAGAAAGCAGTTGACCTAGGAACATAAAATTACTACCATATACACCGTATGGGACTATAGGATAAAGCTGTATACAAAATATCAGACCTCTATCTCATGTAGTTGCTTGGGAAACTGTGACTGAAATTTTGCATTTATGTCCATTATGTGTAAAATCCTAAGTATTCGGTAAACAGGAAGTAGACTACCTAGGAGCATACAATTGGTATACACCATATGGTACTAGAGGATAAAGCTGTATATAAAATATCAGAACTCTATCTCATGTAGTTGCTTGGGAAACTGTGACGGAAATTTTGCATTTATGTCTATAATGTGTAAAAACCTAAGTATTCGGTAAACAGGAAGTAGACAACCTAGGAGCTAAAAATCAGTATACACCATATGGTACTATAGGATAAAGTTGTATACAAAATATCAGATCACTATCTCATGTAGTTGCTTAGAAAACTGTGACGGAAGTTTTGTTACAGACAAAAGGACAAACAAGGGTAAAACAGTATACCCCCCTCTTCTTCGAAGCGGGGGTATAAAAAGCCGTATCAATATTTACCCTCACTGTTTACATAATGTATTTAACAAATGTGGCCACTTTTCAAGTACATGTAATTCATTTTCCATGAAATTCTTACAAAGATGTTAACACACTGAAAAAAAATTAAGTTCACAGTCATTGATTGAAAATTGGATGAAGGTCACACTTCATAGTGCCAGTTGTGTAGAGCACTGGAAAGTAATTCCTATGCCCTCTGGAACTATTTCTTGCAGGCTAGACAAAAAGCTTAACATTGATATTCATTACTACACTTGTAACATTTGCAAACAAGGAATCTGTGAGTGACTGCTACCCCAAAATTAACAATGTCTATAAACAGGAAATAGATATCCAACAAACCTAATTTCAGTTCTCACAAGAAAGGACCTCATACAGAAGCCATATACCAAATTTCACTGTTATTTGTAGTTGGTGAGACTTAAACTGTTACGAAAATTTTCAACAAATGATCAATGATGTTAGAAATTGACATAGTCAGTAAACAGGAAGTAGATTATATCCAATAGACCTTATTTCTGTACTCGTGATAAAGGACCTCATAGGTAAGTAATATACCAAATATCTAGCCAATGTGATTGTAGTTGCTGAGAAAACTAAACTGTTACAAATTTTGTTAACAATTGACCAAAAATGTTGAAAAAATAGATAACTGACAGATGATACTCACAATAAAGGACCTCTTACAAAAGCAATATACCAAATTTCAAGTCATCTATCATCATCGTTTCATGTTCATTTTATCACCCTTTTCATGTTCATCGCCTGTAAATAACCTATATAGCGTTGCACGGGCGTAAAACACCAACTCACTCACTCACTCAAGCAAGCAACAGCTTTTTTCTGTCTGCAATAGCTTTCATTCTAAAAGCCAAAAACCCTATTTTTCGCCTTTGAGCATCCTCGGAAACCCAGGGATTCTTCTATCGCTTACTCATTCATCGCCCCTGGGACATAACGCATGAAATGGTTCGTTCCGAGTTCAGGATCTGATCTTGAACTTGATATTTTGTATATGTAGAAACATGTTTAAATCGCATGAGATAAATCTAAAGCGACCAATCAAAAAGCTCGATACAAAATATCAAATACGAAGTATTTCAGGCGTAATGTCCCAGGGGTGATGAATGAGTAAGCGAGAGAAGAGCCCCTGGGTTTCCGAGGATGGCCTTTGAGTAGCCCTAACCACTATAAGGGGTCATCTGACAACTTCGACCCTATGGAGACTTTTGTAGAGCTAACTGAGCTTAACATTTAAGCAAGCAACAGTTTCTCTCTACCTGCTATAGTTTTCCTACCATAGGCCAAACAAAATAAAAATAAAACTTAATATAGGGGCCATAACCCCTATAAAGGGTCATCTGACAACTTCGACCCAATGAAGACTTTTATAGAAGTAAATGAGCTGAACATATAAGGAAGCAACAGCTTCTCTCTACCTGCTAGGCCAAAAACATGGAAAAACATTTTTTTAGGGGCCTTAGCCCCTATAAGGGGTCATCTGACAACTTGACCCTATGGAGACTTTTGAAGAGCTAAATGAGATGAACAATTAAGCAAGCAACAGCTTTTTGCTTTCTGCAATAGTTTTCAAACACGAAAAAATGCTTTTTTTCCTTAAGGGGCCCTAACCCCTATAAGAGGTCATCTGACAACTTCGACCCTATGGAGCCTTTTGTAGAGCTCAATAAGCTGAACATTTAAGCTAGCAACAGCTTCTCTCTATCTGCAATAGTTTTCATACTATAGGGCAAAAACATGAAAAAATGCTATTTTTCACCTTTAAGGGGCTGTAGCCCCTATAAGAGGTCATCTGACAACTTCGACCCTATGGAGACTTTTGTAGAGCTAAATGAGCTGAACTTTTAAGCAAGCAACAGCTTCTCTCTATCTGCAATAGTTTTCATACTATAGGGCAAAAACATGGAAAAAATGCTATTTATCACCTTTAAGGGGCCGTAGCCCCTGTAAGGGGTCATCTGACAACTTCGACCCTATTGGGAATTTTGTAGAGCTAAATGAGCTGGTCCCGTGCGGGGCCCGGGTGGCGAATAGGCCCGCAGCAGAGCCTAGCTTGTCGTAAGAGGCGACTAAGGGTCTTGGGATTCTGACGTCGGGTCAGTGCTCAGCCCACAGAGCGACCAAGTGTGTACCCTAGGTGGCTGAATAGGGTAGCCCTCGTCCGCGGGGGTTGTCAGGTCTATAATACGGAAACCCTGACCGCCGACCATAGTGGGCCAACGTGTGTGGAGAGTGCCACGCTTCATGCACGTAAAAGACCCCTTTGTGGACCGCCCAGTAGTGCACCACATAGGCTAAATTTTCCGCCCCTACCCACCTCTCCCCTTTTTCCTGTGGTTCTTCAAAATTTACCGGTCCTTTGTTTCCCACCCCATCTCCATATTTCATTTATCATCATCATTTCATGTTCATTTTATCATCCTTTTCATGTTCATCGCCTGTAAATAACCTATATAGCGTTGCACGGGCGTAAAACACCAACTCACTCACTAAATGAGCTGAACATTTAAGCAAGCAACAGCTTCTCTCTATCTGCAATAGTTTTCATACTGTAGTGCAAAAACATGAAAAAATGATTTTTTTTTCACCTTTAAGGGGCCCTAACCCCTATAAGGGGTCATCTGACAACTTCGACCCTATGATGACTTTTGTAGAGCTAAATGAGCTGAACATTCAAGCATGCAACAGCTTTTTTCCATCTGCAATAGTTTCCATACTATAGGGCAAAAACATGAAAAAATGCTATTTTTCACCTTTAAGGGGCCCTAACCCCTATAAGGGGTCATCTGACAACTTCGACCCTATGGAGACTTTTGTAGAACTTTTAATCCTGAAGCAGTAGGGTGGCATCAGATTTCATCTATCTCTTATACTTTTTGAATTACAAGCCAAAAACAGTAGTCTGACCCCCTGGTCTACTTTTAGCCACGGCGGCCATGTTTTTTGACGAATCAGAAATCGAAACACAACTTTAGTGCAGGACACTAAATGGTAAGAAATATCATTGTCAAATTTCATTGCATTTGGATAACTAGAACTAAAGTTATCGTGTATACACTAAAGTTAACGGACGACGACAACGACAACGACAACGACAGCATCATACCATTATACGTCCGCAAATTTTTTGCGGTCGTATAAAAAAATTCCTGTCCCATGCTTGAAAACATTTGAAAAAAATACTTGTCCCATGGTCTTATGCGTACAAAAAAGTACTGTCCAATGCCCTTTTGTACCGGTCCCACCCCGGTGGTAAATATTGCATAGTCCCTAAAAGTGGTCAAAATGGTAACTATAGTCGAGATGATCAACATGGTCACCAGCAAAGCTTAATAAAAAGCTACACCGAGCGCAGCATGATACGACCGCAACAAGTTGAACCCTGTTCGTTGGAGGCCCAATATGGATAGTCTATTGCTTTTGTCACATGAAGCCCATGGTGGACTTACAAAATTTTTTGACACATGCATCCTGTGGTGGACTTTAAAATGTATATTTGACACATATGTACTTACTTTAACATCTATGATCTAATACAAAAATAAGCCTTATTTATATACACGTATTTTAAAATTGACATTTTTGGCCCTTTGACCCCTAATTTCTCAAAAAATGTAAGAGAAATATTTCAAAATTAAGACAGAGACTTTCATAAGGAATCCAATGAAAAAAGATTTTGAAAATTGGAATGAATAATAAACATTCTACATCAGTTTTGTCAATACACCCGTTTTAGCCCCTTTTGACCCTTTTTTTTTTATAAAACAACAGGGACCACAAACCCCAAATTCAATAGCAACATTTATTCAGTGTATTAAAACTTCATAACAATTGGCTGGCCCACTTCAACTTAATTTTTGGTATAAGACAAACTTTCAAAAATGTTGTTTTTTGCCCCTTTGACCCCTAATTTCTCATAAATGGTTACAGATATTGCAAATCTGATTGAAAAACACAGGCAGGGATTTTTGCAAGGACTCAAAAGAAAAAAAAGATTTTGAAAATCGGACCACAAATAAAAAAGTCGATTTTTTGGGTGTGGCCCCTTTTTTGACCCCCTATAGCAATGTAACGGTGCAATTTTTATCAAAACCAGTGACACATTTAGTTGAATTTAATGATGAACTCAATAAAAAAAGAATTTTCAAAATTGAATGAATAATAAACATTCTATAACAGTTTTGTCAATACACCCATTTTAGCCCCTTTTGACCCTTTTTCTAAAACAGCAGGGGCCACAAACCCCAAATTCAATACCAACATTCCTTTACTGGATATAATCATCATATTAAAACTTCATAACCATTGGCTGGCCCGCTACAACTTTATTTTTAGTATATAACTATATGCTTAAACAGACTTTGAAAAATGGCGTTTTTGGCCCCTTCAACCCCTAATTTTAAAAAACGGTTATAGATATTTCAAATCTGATTGAAAAACGCAGGCAGGGATTTTTATAAGGATTCTAATGAAAAAAAGATTTTGAAAATCGGACCACAAATAAAAAAGTCAATTTTTGGGTGTGGCCCCTTTTTGACCCCCTATAGCAATATAACGGTGCAATATATATTGAAACCGTTGACACATTTAGTAGACAGAATTTAATGATGAATTCAATAAAAAAAGAATTTTCAAAATTGAATGAATAATAAACATTCTACAACAGTTTTGTCAATACATCCGATTTAGCCCCTTTTGGCCCTTTTTGCTAAAACAGTAGGGGCCACAAACCCCAAATACAATACCAACCTTCCTTTAGCAGTTACAAACTTCATTTCCAACGCGGGTATGTTAATGTAGTTCCGAGAATTTTTTCCAGGAAAAGATAACTCTTCCATCCTGATGAATATTTATTAGCTGTATTGGTTGCCCCTGACGACGCGATATTTTTCTTCCGTGTTATTCCATCACAATCTGCATTATTCGGTCTTACATCGATTCAAAAGTTAATATTTATTCTAAAAGAACCCTTTGTTTCATTTCAAGTGAACATATTTGTTATATCTCACAGAATATAAAATATGTCAAAAGCCGTGGGCGTATTTCAATGACCATATTTGGAAAATCATTATCGGAAAAGTGCTTGGACGTTGTTATGACGTCGTCCATTTTGTGTAAGTGACGTTGAAATGTCAACAAGCACCTGTTTTTTAATAAAAAGTCAGTTGTTACGTCTCTATTTAAAGATGATGACCTTGTTGGCGGAGCTCTGAATTAATTTTATTATGGGAAACAATTTTAACATTCTTTTATTGACGACATGGACGATGTAGCCGTAAAATCGTTAGTCCTTGCTGAAATCCGACCCAGTGTTGGCAGTGTGATGATTTGCCATGCCACTTTGGACCACTACGAATATCGGAAAATTACAAACAGGTTATATATTAGTTTTGTGTAATATTGTTTTATTTTCATGAGAAATATGATGTATAAAATTGTATCGCTAGCCTACCATTAGATCTACTTTGACAATAAAGAAGAAAACTCGTGCCAATTTCTCAGATTTTATACATGTGTGTTATTTCTTGACTTTTGAAATGCTTTTGCACACACATTATAAGTTTAAGGTCATTGTAGCTCATGTCTTAGGTCTTTTGCTGGTAGTGCCAAAAGTTAAAATTCAGCATTACTGTCAGCTAGTAAAAATAAAAGGACAATTAACTTGTCATGATCATTTTAAAAATTTAAAAGGTTAAGATAGGATGTGGTCATACATTTTGATTGTGTACTCATGCATGGCATGTACATACAGTCCTGTACAGTTAATAAAATCTCATTTTATGGTATGAAATCCTTTTCATTACTGCTAAGATAACCAAGTAATACATCTGATAATACATGTAAATAATATGAAATGTTACAGATATTAGGCCAAAAATTATGAATTAATTAATATAATATAATATTATAACTTGAAATATTGGGACAAAATGTTTTATTTCATCTTGTTTACATCTTATACTTATGTCTTACATATGTCTTTTTTGATTACATTGCATTGTTAATTCATGAGCTTTATCCAATAAACTGATAAATTGATTGATTGATTGATAATATTAAAGTGGAATTGCTGCAACTTTAGGACATGTGAAATTGCAAGACTATTACATGTATTGATCATAATTGTTGATAAAAAATACATTATTGTAAGCTGATATTTTTTTCTAAAACATTATTTATTTGCAAAATATTAATTTAAATGTGGATTCATATGTAAATTGTGTCCTACATTGTATGTTTAATATATGTGTATTAGCAAGTAAAGTATAAATATTTTTTTTTCTTTCAGACAAAGAGACATATAAAGCTAAAAGTTGATAAGTCATCAAGATATGAATAAATGCTGACTGTGCATATATAATTCTTACAATACTGAAACATGTGGAATACAAGTGGATATATCTAGCATCAAAATAGTGTTGCTTTATTCTTCCAACTAAGGAGTCCAAAAGTCTATAGAAATTATGAAAATTTGTTCTGAGCAGCTACAAAATATATAAACATCCTAGGATGATGTGAAAAAGATTGAGTAAAAATCATGAATTAATATGTTGTGTAAAGGAATGAGTTCAGTGGTGAATTTAATATCAAGTGAAATATTAAATAATAAATGTGGTATAAGAACTTTTTTTGTTTGTTATTCTAAATATTTTTTATTGTTGGTGGATCCACAAAACATCATATCAAGGCAAATACAG
The DNA here is from genome assembly GCA_963971305.1 of Arcuatula senhousia. Lineage (NCBI taxonomy): Eukaryota > Metazoa > Mollusca > Bivalvia > Mytilida > Mytilidae > Arcuatula > Arcuatula senhousia. Next base: position 39,132,546 of record OZ020308.1, read on the forward strand.
AACAGAACAATACATTAATGAAGAAAGTCCTGTCTGGACCCATATTGGACATACAAATATATAGTTGACTAGACACACAAAGAAAAAGAAAACACATGCAAAGTGCCAATGCAAAATACCATGTGAACAGCTCAAGTGCAAGAAAGAATATAATCACATAGTTTCAATTTATTTGGCAAATGAAGTCTATTAAAAAATGATAAAAGACTAATAAAAGTTGAAAGCTGTTAATGCTCCATAAGTGTTTTTTTATTTAATAAGATTTTGTGGCATGCATATTTACTCAATCCACTGTAACAAAGTATTTTATAAATCCTTTCAATTCATCATAGTACAATCATCTTAAAACTATACACTCAAAAATTATGTAACATTTACAGTGTAAATATTCCATTTTGCAATTTTCATTTACCACATTTTAAATTGGCACATCATTTTCATGACTGTCAGTATAAAAAAATCATGTTGTTTTCCTCAGCAGCCAAAAAGCAACCAGTCAACTTTTGACTATTAATTACTCACATTTATTCAAAGGTCTGTGATACACTTTACTTATACAATTTGTATGGTTATATATATTTGATGCAATTTATGTTCTTGTTTAATCTTCAAGCAAAAATGTGGGCTTGTAAGGGCAACATAACTTAAATTTTACATTTTTTATCTAACAAACATAATAATATGCTAACCAATAAATTAACTAGATTATTTTCCTTAAATTGTTCTTTTTCTATAACTCTATAGTAATTTGATTTAAAAAAAAAACATTATAAACTAAATGCAGTTTATAAAATAAAATAGACTTGGGGCAACTTCTTGGCAGTTTTTTTTCGGGAGTTTTTTTTACAAAGAAATAAAAGTTCTAATCGGAATCTTGAATGATTCATCACTATTCAGACATAGAATGATCATACATGTACTGCCCTGTATACCAAGAATTTGTCTTTTTCTTTTGGTTTATATATCAGACAAATCCCTGCATTTTAGTTGCACGGCACATGATTATTGCATAGTTTTAGGTGCAAGTCACACGAATATTTCCAAAATGTGGATAAAAACATAACTTATAGATATTAAATTGTACAAAAAACAATTACATTTAATAAAAGGACATCGTAAAATTAAAAGAAGAAAGAAAACTGTCAACAAAATTGGACAAAATTTTGAAAAAGTCGGCGACGTTGGTTTCGGTTTCATAAAAGTTTGTATAAGGAAGGTTTGGCATAACTTTAATTATTCACCCGCTCAAATATTTTATGCTTAATAACTTGACATTAAAAACAAAACAGTACTTGACAAGTAATCGCCGGGGTAAAGCGTACGACGTTTTTTTTTAATTTTGTATGACATGACAAAATACCCTTGGCTTGAGTTAACTCCCTTATGACGTCACCTGAGTGTTTGACGTTAACGGCGATGACAAATCACGGCGTGACATGCCATCTTTAAATGAAAATTCCAAGCTTTTAGGAATAGTCTTCGAAAATAAAACCTACATGGTCGAATTCAGAAAATTATGTAGTTTTCAAAAAGTTCTAGCCGATTAATCAAATGCATACATTTTGAACAAAAAGTAAGGATTAGTTCGCAAAGAAATGCTCATTTTCCATTCTCCTCAACAAATTATTTAATATTAAAAATATTTCCGACCAGATTATAGCAACCGGCCAGAACTTTTTAAATACTAGGCAGTTTCCTCCAACTCGGTGCCAAATTTCAAAAAAATCCGTCCAGTGTAAAAGGTTGGAAAATAGCCTTTAACGAATTTACATTTAGTTACCCCTTTTGTCGGTCACGTGACACCTTGATGTTTCCGAAAAATAAAAAATAGCAGAAACGAAAGTGAAACCAAAGGACATTTCAATATTTTTATTCAAAGTTGTATCTGACAATCATTATGACGAAAATATCCGCTTCAAAGTACACTTTCATTGAACATCGATTTTGTATATAATATCGCGGAACTCCATTAACATACCCGCGAAATTTCATATCAATCGGTCAATATTTACTCAAGTTATCGCACGGAAACCAAATGTCCACAGACGACGACGACGACGCCGACAACGACGACGACGACATCGCCATAACATTACACGATCGCAAAAATTTTGCGGTCGTATAAAAAAACCTAAAAAAAACCAAAACAATAAAAATCTTGTACCTTTCAGAGAGTGCAAAAAATGACATTAGACAGGTTTAGCAACCGAAACTTGTACGTGTACTTGTAGAATACACGTACATGTAATCGCAAACTTACATGTTTAGCAAATTAACGTGTACAGGTACGTGTACTTTACACGTACGCGTCCAGATCTGCATGACTAACAAGTAACGTGTACGAGCACGCACGGGTTCTTGTATATAGTATTGTTACACGTTCATCTATTGGTCAGAAAATATTTAATATACTAATCATAAAACATCTCTAAAATGGACGACTTACGTTTGCTTGCAGCAGTTGATGAAGAAATTGAAGATAAAATTCTCTTGTTAATGAATGAAAAAGACGAGGAAAACGAGTCAAATAATTCCACTTTTGAGAATGTTTCTGATGAACATTGTACGAAACTTTTTAGATTTAAAAAAGAACAAATACCTCAGCTATGCGAACTTTTACAAATTCCGGAAAGGTTTGTTTGTCCAAACCGTACCGTGTGCTCTGGGGTTGAGGCTCTGTGCCTTCTTTTGAGAACATTAGCATATCCAAATCGACTCTCTGACCTCAAATTTTTATTTGGACGCTCAGTGACTGCTATGTCTATAATTATCAATACTTTTTTTGTCCCCCATCGCAACGAGACGGAGGGACCTAGTAATTGTCTTCGTCCGTCCGTCCATGCGTTTGTCACACTTTTGTGAGCGCAACTCCTCTGAGACCGCTCAACGGATTTTGATGAAACTTTGTAAGATTGTTTGTCATGATATGTAGTTGATCATATCGTACCGCCATTTTGGTTCGACAAATTTTATAGGAGTTTTTATCGACTTTGTTCATTTTATGTCATAGGAATACTTTGTGAGCGCAACTCCTCTGAGACCGCTCAACAAATTTTGATGAAATTTTGTATGATTGTTTGTCATATGTAGTTGATCATATCGCACCGCCATTTGGATTCGACCAATTTTATAGGAGTTATGGGTGAGTGAGTGAGTGAGTTGGTGTTTTACGCCCGTGCAACGCTCTATAGGTTATTTACAGGCGATGAACATGAAAAGGATGATACAATGAACATGAAATGATGATGACACATGAAATATGGGATGGGGTGGGAAACACAGGGACGGTAAATTTTGAAGAACCACAGGAAAAGGGGAGAAGTGGGTAGGGGCGGAAAATTTAGCCTTTGTGGTGCACTACTTGGCGGTCCACAAAGGGGTCTTTTACGTGCATGAAGCGTGGCACTCTCCACACACGTTGGCCCACTATGGTCGGCGGTCAGGGTTTCCGTATTATAGACCTGACAACCCCTGCGGACGAGGGACACCCTATTCAGCCACCTAGGGTACACACTTGGTCGCTCTGTGGGCTGAGCACTGACCCGACGTCAGAATCCCAAGACCCTTAGTCGCCTCTTACGACAAGCTAGGCTCTGCTGCGGGCCTATTCGCCACCCGGGCCCCGCACGGGACAGGAGTTATGGGACTTTATCGACTTTGTTCATTTTAGGTCATAGGAACACTTTGTGAGCGCAACTCCTCTTAGACCGCTTAACAGATTTTGAAGGATTGTTTGTCATGATATGTAGTTTATCATATCGCAACGCCATTTTGATTCGACAAATTTTATAGGAGTTATGGGACTTTATCGACTTCGTTAATCTTAGGTCATAGTTACACTTTGTGAGCTCATATTTTGATGAAATTTTGAAGGATTGTTTGTCGTGATATGTAGGTTAGTTAGTTAGTTATTGCTTTACTCACAAGCAGAGCGATTTCGGCTATATCCGGGAGATGAACATGAAAGTGGTGATACAATGAACATGAAATGATGATGATGAAGTGGAGGAAATAGGGACACAAGGCCAATCGGGTAGGAGAGTTTTGACTGCCACTGGAAAAAGGAGTGATGGGTAGGGACGGGAAATTTAGCCTCCTGCATGGGGATCCTACGGGTCCTAATCTTACCGAGACCTGCAGCATGGTTCTTTAACGTGCGAGGAACGTGACATTTCTCCCAACACGGTGCACCACTATGGTTTGCGGTCAGGTTTTCTGCATTAACGCCTGACGACCCCAGCATCTCTCGATGTCAGGGCTGCCCCATTCAACCACCTGGGGCACACAACCCAGTCGCTTTGTGGGCAAAGCGGCCTGACCCCGATGTCAGGTTTCTGAGCGCTCTTTATAGTCCGGCAGCTTCAAGCAAATTTCAGAAGAATTGTGCACCAGCTGTTACAAGCATGAAACTTGGTACAAACATTCTCCGGACGTCACTCTTTCATTTAAGATCGGGAGCCCATCTCATAAATTCCTTACTTCCGGTCAAATTTAAGATAGCCGACACCACGTGGAAATCTGTAGACTACTTCTATAAAATTGAGGATTTTATGCATAGTGCGACAATTTTGGGCTATAGTGTTTCATATGACATGTTGTGAGGCTGAAGCCACATAAAATATAACAAATAAGACCACTTCCGGTAAAATGGCGGACATTTTCAGGTTTTAAATGATTTTTTTCAGATTGCCTTTGAAAACAAAAAGTCTTAAATTTTATATATATGTAATGTAATTTAACAATTGAGTGTCATTCCTAGCATCACCTTTATTTACATATTTACTTGCCAATTTTAGTCTAAACTTGCATTCCTTCAATGGAATTTGAAAAAAAATTAAGTTTATCTAAGCCAAAATATGTCTTTGTTTAAACAGAAAATGTTTGTTCTAAAATACCTTTTATTATCATACATTTAAGTATCCTATAATGAAACCTACCGATAAGTTTATTTAACAATTACCGAAAATGCCTAAATATCTCCACAAGAGCAATTACCGTAAATGTCTAAAACAAAATACCAAACAAGCTTTAATTACCGTAAATGTTCTTTAGTTTAATAAAAACATATCCAATATGCATATTTTCAGATCTTTAAGCTAAACAATATTTTCTTTTTTTTTCAATGGAAAGTTTTTAGCAACAAATAGATGATAGCTATATCTGCTAGTTGTTTCACTCCCTTGATGTTCGAAAAAGTTCCTTCTTCCTCCCTAAGACTTCTGCGTTGACTGGGATAAATATATTATTTGTAAACATGAACTGATTAGCACCTCCAGTATCATCAGCAGCTGAGAGGCTCCAATAGTGCATTCGAATTGCAAAAGTCCGAAAGGGCAAAGACAAACTCATTCAACATAAACTTTAACAGCACGAACAAACACAAAACATAAAAACACAAAAATAACTGAACAGCAATCAACAACGCGAACTCAAGTCGTAACGAGAGTGAACTCGGGTGCTCTGAAAGGGTAAGCAGTTCTTGGTTGCTATAGCACACGCGTCGTACTGCCAATGGTCAATATAAAGTATCAAATCCGATAAAGGAAGACATGTACAGAACAAAGCATTTGACAAACCAACATCTGCATTCATCTGAGAGATTAAAGTCCCTTATTTTGCTATGAGCGCATGATGTCTTCCATAAAATTTCTTGAGTGAAGACAACAATCGATGAGCAACATCGGGTTACCAAGTTTTGTGTCAGACGTGACGCTCTGCCAAGGAAATCGATGTAAGCCCCGCAAGTTCTGGAATAACGAATCAATGTGATACGGAAATTACATAAGGTGAAGCGGACGGAATGTTGCTACACAAGAAGAGAAAGTTGAAGTCATCAAGTTTGTTATAGAGCTTTGCTGAAAGTCTTCCTTGGGATGTAGATCTAAATATGAAACAGCCTTCCTAGAATCTGTGGTGTCCTTTATCTCAAGGCTTGAGGATATACCGGTATGAGATAGAGAAAGTCACCGAAACGAGAATTGTTCTGTGGATGGACATCACAAATATAACAAAAAGCATGGTAAAACGAGAGCTAGTCTTCGATTTGTTTGGTCTAGAAGTGATTGTAAGAAGTCTCATTTATATGAATGAAGAAAAAAATCAGCAAGCAAAGGTGCCTTAATGGAATCCCAATTGTTTGCCGAACACGTCCACCAAACTGAACAAATATCTTGTCTTGATCGTGTCGATTATTTGGTCTTTTGTAAATTTGTTCTTTTTCTTAGACTCATTGATTACAAGGTAAGTCTTAGTATAATCGACTACCAGATATTTGTACCTGCGTTTTCCATTTTTTAAACTGCGTTTTATCAGTTATGTCAAATTGTAATTTGAGTTGTTAAAGCGGAAAAGAAGTATTGGTGTGGAGAAATCGAAGGTTTTGATGCTGTTACGACGTCAGACTGATTTAGAGTTAAAAATCTCCATCAGTTCTTTCGAATAGCTTTGCACCATTTTCAGAATAACAACAATCGAAATATTTCCAAAGGCCAAATTTTATTGCCGTGATTCAACATAACAGAGAGACGTTTAGTAGTACATTTGGATGACTCCCCAATAAAGCACTTGTTGCATGAAGTTTTATGTTATTTAGGAATCCAACACAAGGATGTAGAGTCATCATTTTTAACACCTACAGCGAGGCCGAAGGAGAAATGACCGAATTATGACTATCAAGTTTTTCCTTCTTGGACAGTGTTGTTGCTGTGTATGTGGTGCTAAAGAGAATATTGGATATGAAAACTTGACAGGTTACCTCCAACAATTTTAATAAATAATCAGTTTACCTATTCCAATTAATTTGAATCACCTCAATGATGGAAGTGTAATCCAGAATACTCGAAAGCAAACAATTCCAAATGGCATAAATTATGTCGCGTCGAATTAACACGTTCGAACTAAAAAGACTACCGAAAAGAAGCTATTCCGAGGATCAAACAATAGACAGAAAATCTACACGATTGAGTTTACCATGTGCCATAGGGATAAAAAACTATGTTAGTTTCTTTTGTGGTAATACTTCATCTGATCAAAAAGGTTTGCGTCAGGTAGAGATCTAGACATATAGCATTGACAGCCGTACTCGATTATGTGCTATTAAGCTTCATGGTACGCGATTCTGGCAAAGCTAAGCTTTCGTGATATTGTCGCACTAGGGGCCCGGCCCAATAACATCCAAAATGTCTATTTTACATTGAAATGTTTACCGCCAAGTCAAGCTTTTATCACCATGTCAAGATTTCAGTGTATCAAGGACGGTTGGGTTTGGGTCTACAAGTTTGTCCTCCCCTCCCGAGTCCCGGTGCTTACGATATGACAAGGGGCAAAGACAACGAGTGGCATTCTTTTTGATCAGCATTTTCTGATGCATCAACAACATGGAAGAAACTTGTTCATTGTGGACGACGTTGTCGTTGCAAGTGTGGTCAGGCAGGACTCATGTGCAGTGTCCGGTGCGAAAGTGGTGGTAACTCTGACTGAATAAAGAGTTGAAACATATCTTTTGACGATATAATAACTAGACTTAAACAATAAATATGTACATATTTAACCATATTGATGCAAATTTATGATTCACAATTAGTAAAAATTTCGTTTTTAGTACATCTCTCTATCTATCCGCCATATTGGATTCAACCGGAAGTAAATGATTATGTTAGTATATTATAAATAAAACGTATCAAAACAAAGCCTTTGGCATATTTTATGTGTAAAAGACCATAAAAATGTTTTTTGAAAGATGTAAAACTGAAAAATTAACCTGTTTTCAACGTGGTGTCGGCCATCTTGAATTTTACCGGAAGTAGGACATTTTTCAGATGGGCTCTCGATCTTAAACGGAAGAGTAGTGTCTAAAGAAGGTTTGTGCCAAGTTTCATGCTTATAACAGCTTGTGCACAATTCTTCTCGTATCTGCCGGACTATTAGTGGACTTTAACCGACAAGCTTAGCGCTGCTGCGGGCCTATTCTCCTCCCGGGCCCCGGTGATATGTAGGTAATCAAATCGCAAAGCCATTTATTTTTTTTTTAAATTAAGTTGATTTTCAATTTTAATGCGGCGGCGGGGGACATTGGCTACGCGAAGCAATCTTGTTAAACTTTATATACGAGAGACATGTTCATTTACTTACAAATTTGAACATGAGCTGGCTATCTCATCGGCATTTGGAAGAGTTTGCCGATGCAGTAAGACTTCGAAATGCACTTTTGAATAACTGCTGGGGATTCATTGATGGAACAGTTGGCCCAATCTGTAGACCTACCAGAAATCAGAGACTGGTTTACAATGGATACAAGAAAACACATGCCTTATATCCAAAGTATTGGTACTCATAATGGTCTAGTTGCCAACATGTTTGAAGGTAGAAGACACGATGCTGGACTTTTAAGAGAGAGTCTTATTACTGAACAATTAGAAACCTACATGACCACTCCAAATGGCGAGACATATGATCCAGCGTATCCATTAAAAAAATACATTGTAACCCCTTTTTCATCCTCGGAAACCCAGGGGCTCTTCTCTCGCTTACTCATTCATCCTGGGTTTCCGAGGATGCCCCTTTTTATGGGAGGTGTAATATCAGCACAACAGGCACACTTTAACAACAAAATGTCTTCTGTAAGAACTTGCGTGGAGTGGACATTTGGTAAAATATTGAACCTCTTTGCATTTTTTGATTACAAGGAAAATATTATTTGGCGGACACATTGTTCCTCAACTGTCACACATGCCTGTATGGCGGTGAAACTGGATCATATTTCGAAAATGACCCGCCAACACTCCAAAGATATACTTAGCTGGGTGATCTGAAATGTTCAATGTTACAGTAAACTGTGATGAAGTGCACAAGGTGTTTGTTGGTCTAACTGATTTTTAAAAGTGTTGGTGATTTACTAGTTCTTGTTTATGGCCTGCGATTCTGCGATGAATAAGAAATATGTTTTACAATTCACTTATAAAAAACATTTTAGCTTAACAAATTATAATATTTTAAAATGAGATCACTGCTTGTTTGTAAGATTTTTTGACAATTTAAACATCATCAGTTTTTCCATCCTCGGAAACCCAGGGATTCTTCTATCGCTTACTCATTCATCGCCCCTGGGACATAACGCATGAAATGGTTCGTTCCGAGTTCAGGATCTGATCTTGAACTTGATATTTTGTATATGTAGAAACATGTTTAAATCGCATGAGATAAATCTAAAGCGACCAATCAAAAAGCTCGATACAAAATATCAAAAACGAAGTATTTCAGGCGTAATGTCCCAGGGGTGATGAATGAGTAAGCGAGAGAAGAGCCCCTGGGTTTCCGAGGATGCAGTTTTTCTTGGCGTTCAATTTCTAGTTTTTGTCTTCGCTCTTCTTTTTCAAATTCAAATTCATCTCGCTTCAACTTAAGCTCTTCCCTTTTGAGTTCCATTTCCTGCTTCTTCTTCTTAGAATCAAAAGCTCTACAAAAGTTTCCATTGGGTCGAAGTTTTCAGATGACCCCTGATAGCGGCCCTTTTAAGGTAAAAAAATGCGTTTTTCATGTTTTTGCCCTATAGAATGAAATCTATTGAAGATAGAGAAAAGCTGTTGCTTGCTTAAATGTTCAGCTCATTAAGCTCTACAAAAGTGTCAATATGGTCGAAGTTGCCAGATGACCCCTTATAGCGGTAACAGCCCCTCCTAAAAGGCGAAAAACAGCGTTTTTGGCCAATAGAATAAAACTACTGCAGATAGAGAAAATATGTTGCTTGCTTAAATGTTCAGCTCATTTAGCTCTACAAAAGTCTTCATAAGGTTGAAATTGTCAGATGACCCCTTATAGCGGTAACAGCCCCTTAAAGGCGGCGAAAAATAGTGTTTTGGCCTATAGAATGAAAACAACTGCAGAAAGCTTAAAAATCAGCTCATTAAACTATACAAAAGCATTCATAAGGTTTAAGTTGCCAGATGACCCCATAAAGGGATTTAATACAGCCTTAAATAAACATGTTTTCATGTTTTTGGCCATCCTCGGAAACCCAGGAGTTCTTCTTTCGCTTACTCATTCATTACCCCTGGGACATTTGGAATGAAATTGTTCGTTTCGAGTTCAGGATCTGATATCTTGAATTTGATATTATTTATATAAAGAAACATGTTTAAATCGCATGAGAAAAATGTAGAGCGACCAGTCAGAAATCTCGATACAAAATAAAAATAACTACAAAGTTCCAGACAGTAAATTTAGCTACGCCTGACGCGCGTTTCGTCTATTCAAGACTCACCAGAGGCGCTCTTCCAAAAATATTGAAAATGCCAAATACTTTATGATTATGAAGAGCATGGAACAATAAAACTATCAAAAACAAAGTATTTTATGCGTAAAGTCCCAGGGGTGATGAACGAGTAAGCGAATGAAGAACCCCTGGGTTTCCGAGGATGCAATGGGGCATCCGAATGTCAAAAGTCCGAAAGGGCAGAAACAAAACCAGTAAACGCCAACAAGAACGGGACAAAACAGACACATGTAAATACAAAATAACCGAATGTCAATCAACAACGCGAACTCCAGTCGAAATTCAGGTGCTCCGGAAGAGTAAGCAGTTCCTTGTTGCTTTAGCACACCAGTCGCGTTGCCAACAGTCATTTCAGTCTGTCAAATCCGGTAAAGGAAGACAAAACAAAACCCTATGACAAACAAACATCTGCACTCTTATCTAAAAGATCGAAATCCGATATTTGTCTATAGTCCCGTGTGGAGCCCGGGTGACGAAAAGGCCCGCAGCAGAGTCTAGCTTGTCGTAACTAAGAGTCTTCGGATTCTGACGTCGGGTCAGTGCTCAGCCCACAGAGCGACCAAGTGTGTACCCTAGGTGGCTGCATAGGGCGGCCCTCATTCGCAGGGGTTGTCAGGTCTATATTACGGAAACCTTGACCGCCGATTATTCCCTATTTTTGTGTATTGTGAGTTATCTCTCTTTTCAGGTCCTTTGTTTCCCATCCCACCCCCATATTTAATTTACCATCATCATTTTATAAATCCTTTTTATGTTCATCGCCTGTAAATAACATATAAAGCGTTGCACGGGCGAAAACACCAACTAACTCACTCCCTTTTGCAGAGTTATCTTCTCTTTCCAGAAGGTATTTTATACTACATGTACTTAGGGACCGGTTAAAATTTATCGAGGCATGGGACCGGAGTAGTCCGAGATTGCTCTGACGTCCTCGGCATTTTTCCAGCAAGCTGGTGACGTCCCACGGCACCAGCTTGCTGGAAAAATGCCGAGAACGTCAGAGCAATCTCGGACTAGACCGGAGCAGATGGATATCTGACATGAAAAAATCTCATGGTACCATGGTTAATTTTGTAGTTAAAAATTTTGGTCCCATGTATTTCCATAAGGGCTATTCCAGGAAAAAATGTATGGGTGGGGGGGGGGGGTTGCGGTTTGACGGCAGAGGAATTATTTTTGCATGGGTTGTGGGGGATGACAATAATTGAATTGTATGGAAAATACAATTGTATGGGTAGTTGTCATTTTTGTTTAAATGAAAATGTACTAATTCTCTTTTTCCCCTATAGCTGATAAACTTTTAATGAAAACGCTTTTTGAATCTGACATCGATTCACAGCATTAACGTAACGTAAAATTCCCGAGTATTCCGATTCGCGCATGCCGTTAATGAAAGATATCCGAGAGATACGAAAGTTCCCGGTTTGCGTGCAATTACATTTCCCTATAGTAGATATTAAGGGTAACAGATCGTGTTGACAACGTACGCGTGCTGGCTTCAATATGGAAAAGTGGGGCGTTTTAGAGGTGGGGAGTTGGCTTAAGCCAACGGCTTCGCCGACCAAATAGATATATTTAAAGGTAACAACCGCTATCAATAACTGGTGCAGATAAAAACCCAAACCGGAAAAGGGTGACAGTTTTGGATATAAAAGGGGGATTAAAGTCACACCACCGGCTATGGTGTCATGGATTACGAATTTGAATTTAAACCAGATAAATAATACATAGAGACCAGTGAATAATCATGAAAGAGAGAGAAATTTTAGGCTTATGTTTCACTGATGATCACAACGAACCATATTCAAATTCCAATCATATCCCACACTCACACTATCTTGTCCCATTATCTCATAATCAAGGTACCCTTTTGATGCATCTGACAGCAGGTGGCAGGAATAACATTGACCGATTTTTATGACAAGGAGAACCAGAGACATAAATGGATGTTAAAGTAATGAAAATTTATAAGTTCTTTTCCTATATTAAAAAAAGAACCTTGCACACTGAACTATTAAAAACAATCGATGAAATAATTTGATAAAAGCATGCAGGGACGCGGGGCCTCTTGAGGACTTTAAGATTGTTTTACAAAGGACAAGATATGATAAGAGCTCAATTTTGCCCCCAAATTTTGAAATTATTAAAATCAGCTAAAAATATGTGATGTATACTTTAAATTAGATTAACTTTACTATATCAGCATTATTTTGTTTAAAGTGATCCCTTATGATGTTAAAATAGTTACCCAAAGTGACTTTAAAATCGTGATTTGATGAAAAACTGAAAAAAAACTGCAATTTTGAAGTGGTTTTCAGCAAATATAACTATGAGTCACACAGAGAACCACTACAATAATTTATGTAGATAATCATTTTTAATATAGAAACAAACCACAAAAATAAATTTGTGGTACTCCGTGTGGCTTATAGTTAAATTCACCAAAAACTACTCAAAATTTGCATGATTTTAACATTTTTTCACATAAATGTCATTTTCACATAATTTGATGACGTCACTGTGACGTAATAAACAAGATTTAGTCAAAATTAATGTTATTTTACTATACCTTGTTTATCTAAGAACTGATCTAGAATAATTCAACCTTAGTTCAATCATTTTTAAAAAAAATTGTAAATTAGGGGGGCCAAATTTAGCACTTATCATATCTTGTCCTTTGTTGTGCTCATAAAATCATTACACATGCAGAAAACATGACAAAAACAATAAAAAAATAAAATGTACATTAAAATGATTCTGAATCTCAGTGTACAGTAGCTGATGATGATTTTCTTAAAGTTATAACAATTTATTTATCCAATCGTAGCTAGCACCTGCTTTCTTTTTAGTAAGTTTCTGATTCATGGAAATCATTTCAGCTCTGTCAGATGGGCATCAAAAATCAGTATCTAAATATGAAGAACGACGAACAATGAATGCATTTGTAAATATATAAGATGTAAAAAAATAACAGTTAGTTAGTTAGTTAGTTATTGCTTTACTCCCAAGCAGCACGATTTCGGCTATATCCGGGAGATGAACATGAAAATGGTGATACAATGAACATGAAATGATGATGAAGTGGAAGAAATGGGGACACAAGGTCAATCGGGTAGGATAGTTTTGACTGCCACTGGAAAAAAGGAGTGATGAGTAGGGACGGGAAATTTTGCCTCCTGCATGGGGATCCTACGGGTCCTACTCTTACCGAGACCTGCAGCAGGGTTCTTTAACGTGCGAGGAACGTGACATTTTTCCCAACACGGTGCACCACTATGGTTTGCGGTCAGGTTTTCCGCATTATCGCCTGACGACCCCGCATCTCTCGATGTCAGGGCTGCCCCATTCAACCACCTGGGGCACACATCCCAGTCGCTTTGTGGGCAAAGCGGCCTGACCCCCGATGTCAGGTTTCTGAGCGCTCTTTAGTGGAATTTTACCGACAAGCTTAGCGCTGCTGTGGGCCTATTCGCCTCCCAGGCCCCGCACGGGACAAAAAAAATAAACATTCAGGTCACATTGAACCAGTTTCTGCAGGGAAAAATGGAGACCAAGTGTGACAGGTTTGTTTTTAATAGAATCAAACTTGGCTGCTAGGCCAGATATTGCCTTCTACAAATATATATCAATTCACAACGCAACAAAGAGCATGACTTGTTACCTTGTAGGAATGACATATGTGGGGCGTACATATAGATTTACCCTTGTACGTCCGTCTGTCAGTACATACGTCCGTCCGTAACACTTTGGTTAAGTTCTTGGTTTAGGTCCATATCTCGGCTACTTTATGTAGTAGGGCTATGATATTCCACCAGTAGATGTGTCTTGGGTAACATGACACAACCTACTAAGAATTAGGTCACTGTGACCTACTATTTAAGCTTGAACGACTTTGGTTAAGTTCTTGGTTTAGGTCCATATCTCGGGTACTTTATGTAGTAGGGCAATGATATTCCACCAGTAAATGTGTCTTGGGTAACATGACACAACCCACTGAGAATAAGGTCACTGTGACATACTATTTACGCTTGAACGACTTTGGTTAAGTGTTTGGTTTAGGTCCATATCCAAATGCATGAAAATAACAGGTGGGCCATCCGTGGCTTACAGACACATTTTCTAGTTTGAAACTTTGTTGCTGATTTCACCAAACACGGCCCGCTTTTCCTGTAATCAACACTATGGGAGATATGTTAAATGACACACTAGGAAGCATAAGCAATAATCTGAAAAGAATAGAAAAAATGTTTACATCTGTTGCTTCTTTACGACCACAGTGATACTGGTGAAGGTAACTGGAATGCTTGAGAAAACCACCAGCCTTTAGTATGTCACTGACAAACCCAATCACATACAAAATAAGGCCGCGTTCACACAGAAGTTGTTTTGAGTAAACATGTGTAGAAGAAGTTTAATGTTCTTAAAACTAGTTTCACACTAAATTTGTTCTCATTGATCAACCTAAATTAAATGACTTGACATATGAAATGTTCACATTATTAAATGCAGGTGTACATGTAATTTAAATGTACAGAAAACATGAACGGATAAATAACTGGCGAATAGACATTTTACCAGAATATGTATGGATTTTGATTTACTGTAGTCTTTTTTTAATGATTTTTATTTTTATAGAATAACAATTAAGGTGTACACATTTTCTAGCGCTTGAGTTCGTTCGTCCGTTTGTATTTTTAAATTTATTGCTATAAAAAGCTATTGCTATACTTAAATACCGGCGCGGGCCCGCAGCAGCGCCATGTTGTCGGTACAAATCCACTTAAGAGCGCTCAGAAACGTGATATTGGTTCTGCTGCTTTGTCCACAAAACGACTGAAATGTGTACTCGGTGGTTGAATGGTCAGTTCGTCACAATGCCGCGTCGTCAGGCTACAAATATAAAATGCGGAAAACTTGACCGCAAACCATAGTGGCGCAACGTGTTAGGAAAAAAAATCATGTTCTTCACGCGTTCAAGAACCCTACTGCATGCCTTGTTAAGAGCAGAACCCATATGATTCCTGTGTAAAAATCTGCCTGTTCCTCATTTTCCAATTGACAGTCAAAACTCTTATCCACGATTTCGTCCACTTCATCATCATTTCATGTTCATTTTATCACCTGTTCATGTTCATATTTCTGATATAAGCCGCTTTGCCCACAAAAATTAGATCCGAATTGGAAACGCCTTTTATGAAATTCTATTCCGCTTTGCCGTATACATATCCATTAAATATTTAGAAGTTGCATGTATCCCTGTTTTTTTTCACTCACCCGAGAAAATATTGAAATATACGAAATTAAATACTAAAAATAAAGCTTTCCAATGAAAGTAATGCATATGCATGTCGTTCATTCAAAAGAAATATACGAAATTCATTGTACATTAAACCCACACAAGGACTACATTAAGTATCGAATGCATGTAATGAACACAACATTTAAACTACATGTACATCGAAATTTTACAGTGTGAACGAATTGATGTTTAATATTAGTGCAGAGGACATTTAAACTACTATGAGTTTTGCTCAGTGTGAACGCGGCCTAAGTCAATTGCACCCTTTTTGCAAAGGTATTCAAACTCACACTATAATAGAGGTGATATGAAAAGGGGGGGGGGGTTGAAGAATAAAATGAATGAGTGAGTTGGTGTTTTACGCCCGTGCAACGCTATATAGGTTATTTACGGGCGATGAACATGAAAAGGATGATAAAATGAACATGAAACGATGAAATATGGGATGGGATGGGACACAAAGGAACGGTAAATTTTGAAGAACCTCAGGAGAAGGGGAGAGGTGGGTAGGGGCAGAAAATTTAGCCTATGTGGTGCACTACTTGGCGGTCCACAAAGGGGTCTTTTACGTGCATGAAGCGTGAAACTCTCCACACACGTTGGCCCACTATGGTCGGCGGTCAGGGTTTCCGTATTATAGACCTGACAACCCCCGCGGACGAGGGCCACCCTATTCAGCCACCTAGGGTAGTTACACACTTGATCGCTCTGTGGGCTCATCCTCGGAAACCCAGGGATTCTTCTCTCGCTTACTCATTCATCATGATGAATGAGTAAGCGAGAGAAGAAACCCTGGGTTTCCGAGGATGTGTGGGCTGAGCACTGACCCGACGTCAGAATCCCAAGACCCTTAGTCGCCTCTTACGACAAGCTAGGCTCTGCTGCGGGCCTATTCGCCACCCGGGACGTGAAGAATAAAAGAAGACAAAAACATACATACGATTTATAACATTTTCATTTCATTTCAGGTATGGAGAACTAAGAAGACTTGGTTTCAAAGTTTTTGAAGAACATTTATAGAAATTCAAGCACCATTCAAGAGGGCATGGTACATAATTTGGAATGATAAAGCCCTTGATCTAGTAAGAAAGGGGACACCAAAGAGTTTACTGGAAGGACTGATAAAAAACATGGTCCTATGAAGGAGGGCGACAGGTTGCAATTGTGAATATGGTGAAAGAATTTGCTGTAATTTAAACTTGGAAATAGACCCATTTAAAGTCTATGAAGAAGCAGCAAAAAATAAATCTTCAAAACTGAAGGAGTTTGAGTCAAAAAAAGACGGAAAAGAAAGATATTGATGGGATCGTATAAAGAAAGGCATTATTTCAACCACTGACAAAACAACAACAAAAGAGTTTATTAAAAAACTTCAAAATGAAATAGACAAAACTGAAAGGGACTATGCCAAAATATTTACAAACTGGACTGCACATGTTTACAGAATTGAGAAAACAGGGGCACAGAAGAAAAAACCAGGGAGAAAACGAAAAGCGGATGTTGCAGAGATAAGATACTTAACAGCAAAGGAACTAAAAAAAACTAAAGTATTAGATGTAAAGCAGTTATCCAACTTGGACGAGCCATTGGTCATAGAAAATAGTAGTGATGACAGAAACAAATCTGAAGCTTATCAAGAAACATCACGTGAAGAGAGAGACAAAGTACAGAGAGAGCACACTGTTGTCTAAGATGTGGAGGATAAAAACAAGAACAGAAATGGGGAAATCAGTAGTAACACTAATCTTTCAAAGAAGCGTGAAACCGTACATAATGGGCCAAGTCTTCACACCAAAGGAGAGACGCTTCAGTCCTATGAAACCTACCTTGGTATAAAAATCAAGTTCCCTGGAATGAGCCAGAATACTGTTGACCTTCCTGAGGGAGAATCCAGAGGTTCTAATGCTTGTGTTGGATTTTGTTTAAAGACAGCTGAAGATTTCTTGAAAAGCAAATTTTCTCCTACCTTGGAGTGAGTGAGTTGGTGTTTTACGCCCGTGCAACGCTATATAGGTTATTTACAGGCGATGAACATGAAAAGGATGATAAAATGAACATGAAATGATGATGACAAATGAAATATGGGGATGGGGTGGGAAACAAAGGACCGGTAAATTTTGAAGAACCACAGGAAAAGGGGAGAGGTGGGTAGGGGCGGAAAATTTTGCCTATGTGGTGCACTACTTGGCGGTCCACAAAGGGGTCTTTTACGTGCATGAAGCGTGGCACTCTCCACACACGTTGGCCCATTATGGTCGGCGGTCAGGGTTTCCGTATTATAGACCTGACAACCCCCGCGGACGCGGGCTACCCTATTCAGCCACCTAGGGTACACACTTGGTCGCTCTGTGGGCTGAGCACTGACCCGACGTCAGAATCCCAAGACCCTTAGTCGCCTCTTACGACAAGCTAGGCTCTGCTGCGGGCCTATTCGCCACCCGGGCCCCGCACGGGACTTCCTACCTTGGAAGATGGTTTTCAGCATTGTATAAAAATGAAGGAATTCATTGGAGTAAATTGATAGATACATTAGAATGGCCAACTAGAACTGAACTAGTGCAGAAGGAAGTTGCAGATAAGCTTCAGGGCATTCTAACGCCAGCATTAGCTTGTTGTATAGAGAAAGATCGTCATATTTTAAAATATATAATAACAGAGTTGACATCCATGGAATTTCTGAGCTAAAAAGGGTTAGATGGTAAGATACTCAACAGGAATTCTCTTAAAACTAACATCACAGACTCCAAAAAAAAACCCAAATGATAATTGGTTGGATAAAAGAGACCAACTTAAACCCAAACAAAAATTCATTGAGAGACAAAGTGGACAACGACTCAAAGGATCTGGAAGAAAGTTTTAAGTAGAGAATTATCCAGAATTAACTACATTAATGCTTCAACTTTTTGACTGTGGAGGTGATGGTTTGCAGAGTCACCCAAGATTAATTTGTGATACTCTGTACCTGCACAATACAAAATGGATGAACATGCCAAGATGTGTCTCAATTCTTCAAAATGTTTTTGGTATTGATATTTCTGTTAGTGCTGCATACACTTATACAGAAATTTCCGTGAGAAATCCTATCAAGCTAAACGCCACCATGCTGGTCAAAATATAAACCCAGGAATAAGTCTGAAAAGACCAACAAGAGATGGAAATCTTGACAGGTCAATTAATGATCACTATGCACAAACAGATATAAACTATTCTATTGAGAATACACTGTGTAATACAGGAAAAATAATTGCTCGTGATGACAAAGCTTTGGTACATTGTGACGTAGAGGTTGTCCAGCGCCCAAGTAAGTCTTGGAAAAAAGTCACATATTCAGATCATGACTTGGAAAAGGATTCAAAACGGTCATTACAAATCACTACATATCAGCTAGTCAAAGTGAAAGAGCTATCCAAAACTGAAAATGAAGTTGTTCAACTGAATGGGATACCTATATGTCAGAGTCGCATCACTGGTGGCGGCATAATAGTAGTAAAGCTTCATTATTTTGAAGGTTCTACAGTCTTTCGACATTTCAACGAGCTTCTGCATGTTATGTCTTTGGGCGAGAACAAGAGTTTTTTTCAAAACTAGTTCAAATATTATTCCACAACTTTTGTTAACAGTAGATGGTGGTCCTGATGAACGTCCAAGAAACAAGCAAACTATGTTTGCAACAGTTTTATCGAGGAAACTGCTTAACATGGACAAAATTAAGGTCATATCATATGCTGAAGGCTGTTCAAAGAGGCACTCAGTTGAAAAACTTCTTTTTGCGGAAGGTAGATCTCTATCTCAAGCAGGACCTATTTCTTCAAACATGCCCACAACAGTGAACTTGTGGAAGGAGTATTTAGTGAGGAACTTTTCCAAGAAAACATGGAGTTGGCAAGGGAGGAAGCCATTAGTCGCTTGGATAAAACACCATAGGCAGAAGAGGAGATAAGAGCAATTAAGCCTCCTTCAGAAACTGACTGGGTTATACCAGAAGAAATTATTTCAAAGATAAATTTGTTTCTGAAAAAGGATAGTACTGAATATAGATCTAAAATGAATTTTGTTATAAAACCTACTGGACCTATATGGAAGAAAATATGCGAGGTATATGACTTGAATCCATCAAAATGCTTTAAAGCTGTATCAGTTTTTAGTGAAATGAATGACCCTCATACATCATGGTTACAGCAGTACTGCTTTGCATCTTATCGACAAGATGATGGATGGATTGGAAATCCAATGAACAGATTTGAAATTCAACCAGTCGTAGATATCAGTGCATTGCCAAATCACAAAAACTTATCTTTCCAACAAGCAAAAAAGATCGTAGAATACTTTCTTGACAACCTAGAAATTCCTCAGTTTTTAAGAGTGCCAGACTTTTATTTGCCCTCAAAGAATATCAATTATATTATGAAGGAAGAACCTTCAATGTTTTGTGATTCAAGAGAATTTACAAACTTGCAAAATATTATCGGTGTTAGTGCAGATGTTCATGTTACTCATTCTCATTATTTTAATATCCATGCTAGGGAATGGACGTGTCGAGTGCGACACGTCATACTGTTAGGTATTCCATTTTATTTGCCTTGGTGGCTATGCACTTATATTTTATAGGCCTAGGTGGCAATGCACTGATAATTTATAGGCCTAGGTGGCCATGCGTTGATAATTTTAAGGCCTAGGTGGCCATGCACTGATAATTTATATGCATAGGTGGCCATGCACATTAAGGCCTAGGTGGCCATGATATAGACCTAGGTGGTGATGCACATATAGGCCTAGGTGGCCATGCACTTATAGGTCTAGGTGGCCATGAACATATAGATCTAGGTGGTCAGGCACATATAGGCCTAGGTGGCCATGAAAAGATATTTCATGAAATAAATATTAAGTCGCATGTGTGGACGTTTTTTTGCGTAGAGAAAAGCTTAGAACAACTTTCAAGTATAAATTTAAAGAAAATATTTGCCAACAAATTTTAAGCAACCATATGAATAATAGATAAATGCTGATTTATGAACATAATGTCATTGTGTATTTTCTATTTCAAGGACATATAACCTTGTTGTATTGAATGAAGTTCACGTGTCCTTTTATCGAGGACGTGTTTTGATTTGGTTGAGTAAATTTAATTCTAATATGACGCCCTGCATTCGCTATATAAATAAAACTATACGTAAACAACAATAAAATATAGTAAGCACTTGCGCAATGATGCCATTCAACATTTCCTACATAACTTTCATTTGAGCAATATTTTTATGAACATTTAAGCGTAAGCGTCGAATAAAAGCCTTATCTTAAAATCTTTAAGCTAAAAACATAAATGTGTAATATTAAAATGTCCGTGACTTTTTTCCACAACATTGTTGTGGCTGTTCCAGCTTACCCCCACGTAAAAGCACATTAGAATTATCGTCTGCAATGGCCGCTTTTGAAAATTGGACTTAAAGTTGAACATGAGGGCAGTTACTACAAAATAATTAATTACTATAGACCCCAGAACTCTGTTAATCAATACATCATAGAGTCGTTGGATTCTGGAAAGACCAAAACAGTATTTAGACATCAAATTTGTGATGCAGCAGTCAGCTCTATGTTCTCTGCGTTGACTGATCAGACAATTTTTCAATTTGAACATGAGGATTCACAATCTGATGATGATTTGTTAGCCATTGATACAGCCATTCATCAAGAAACAGCAGTTGAGCCACCTAAAAACCAGAGATTTAAGGATATGCCAAACAAAGAAAAAATTGACCAGTTGGCAAAGGCCAGAATTGAGCAGACTACAAACCATGCAACAGCATGGGGAGTTAAGCTTTTCCGAGGTTAGCTGAAGTAATAAAACTTAACGGATATGAAATACACCTGAAATAAATGCTTAGACTGAAATAAAACCCATTAAAAAAAATGTAAACCATAATATTAACAGAATGAAAAAAATATAAATATTGATTGTACATGTATGTGAATGAAGATCTAGATAATGAAACCCTGGCAGGGACTCGAACCCTGCTCTCCTATTTAGAATAGGTGTAATGCCACTATACTACCAGGGTGTATATTTCCCTATACAATTTATATATACATGTATACCGTATAACCGGTGAAAATTCTGAAATTTTATTTTTGCTGATTTTAATTTTTGCAGTTTTATATCTTCAAGTTTAGTAAAACTTAAATGTGTCTGTTCTTTGAAAAGTTTTATATAAATAGCTTTATTACTTTAAATGTAGATTGCTCAGCTTTATGATTTACCCTAAAGCTTGTATATATTGTCTATGCAGCTAATAAGTTGAATTTGTTCCCAGAACAAAAGAAAAGCTGACTTCTTTTTATCTCTAAATATTAAATAGTGCATAATTTTAAGCGATTTTATTTTTTGCAGACGAGGATCATCTGTGAAATAACACAAAAATTAAATTACCCCCAAAATTACCAGATATACGGTATACATGTATATCCCTAACAAAATGTACAATATATTCTCTATCTAATAAATACGCATATGGCTTGGAGAATATGAGATTCTTAAACAAATGCATATTGAAGATCGGAATATCTCTAACGAGTATGAGAAATTTAACCTCTACAAGCAAAAACTCCTTCATTACTTAATTAAATTTACTGATCATTATAATGGACCAATCCAGTCATTCCGAAGGTCCCTTGATCATCAGACAAGTCCGGTAAAAATTGTATTGATCCGGTAATTTTTTTTTAGACTTTTTTCAATGCAATGTACATGATAACAGGACATGTCCAGTAAAATACAAATAAAACCCGATACATTTGATGATTAATTTTTTCACCTTTCAGGGTGGCTGACTGAAAATGGTTTTGATGAGACTTTTGAACAGTTTGAAACGACAATTTTGAATGATCGTCTGTCATACTTCTACGCAAGCCTTCAAACCAGGAAAGGAACAGATTACTCAAAATCTGCCCTTGTTGGAATTCGTGCTGCCATTTCCAGGCATTTAACCAGTCCTCCATACAATCGTGAACTTAACTTAATGAGCGATCGTGTCTTTATGACGTCAAACCATGTCTTAATGGGCATGATCAAAACCCTTAAACGTGAAGGGAAAGACATGACCGTCCACAAAAAGGCCGTTGCTGAGGGCGATATCGAGAAGTTATATACCAGTGGTGTTTTTGACACGGAAAAACCGTCAACCCTACAGAATAAAGTATTTTGGGACCTAATGATTAATTTTGGCAGACGCGGACAGGAAGGCCTTCATGCACTTAAGAAAAGTTCATACGCAAAATTCAGTGATGATAAAGGTCATACCTATTATAAAATGACATATAATGAAATGGACAAAACACACCATGGTATTGACTCGAGGGAAAACAACAAAGATGTTCGAATGTATGCTAGTCCTGAGGATGTTAACTGTCCGGTTGCTAGTTTTGAGTTTTATTTGAGCAAACTCGGTCCAAAATGTGAATCTCTCTTTCAGCAGCCCTTGCTCCGACCAAAACCCACAGTTTGGTATGCAGCGCAACCGATAGGTAAAAATAAGCTCAGCAGTATGATGGCACGTATATCCGCAGAGGCTGGGTTGTCGTGTAGGTACACAAACCACTGTATACGGGCCACAGTGGCTACCGGTTTGAAGCGTGCTGGTGTTGATAATCTTACAATCATGTCGGTTACAGGACACCGCAACCAAAGTTCACTGGAAAGTTATGTTCAGGGCCCAAGCGAAGCTCAAAGGCGAAAACTGTCCAAGGACATACAAAGTCTGGCTACTGGTACATCAGCAATAGATTCAGACATCTCCATCTCGAACTCAATGATGGTCGCTCGCTCTCAGACAGTATTGGCATCGAGTAGTGGAACCGCTTCGACCGCGCCAAATTCTGAAGTCGTCAGTGAAAGATCAGACTCGCTCGCCCAAGTTCAGTCCAAGTCAGTGAATGTCAATGCATCCTTGAGACGAAATCCTCTTGCGGACATGAATTTGTTGACAAATGCAAACATTACAGGTGGAACATTCACGTTTAACATCGTCAACAAGGAATAAAAGACTTACCTCTCCGCTCTCGTGTCATGGTCCGCCATGTTGACTTTGTTGTGTATTCGGTGTATTAATAACTGGGGCGCCTCAATATTAAACTGTTGACAGTTACCATTTACCAAGCTGTTGAACAATTTAATCTAAATTGTTATTAAAAATTGTTTGTTTTTACAGTTAAAGTTTCATTCATTATACTACTCTGACTCATCTCTGTGCCCTTTATTCATTATACACTTTGTAGGGAGGAAGTTGGAACAGCCACTTGATATCGCACATATATACCGTATTTACCAGTATAAAAATTACCGTAATGTCCTATTAGAATCGAAATAATTTATTTCTGTGATATTTTATTGTTATTTACATATGGGTAGGCATTATATTCATGAGATTTAACCCCTCGCTATCGCTCGGGGTTAAATATTCATGAATATAATGCCTACCCATATGTAAATCGCTCGGGGTTAAATATTCATGAATATAATGCCTACCCATATGTAAATAACAATAAAATATGACAGAAATAGATTATTTCTTAAATATACACCGAACATGTGCTTGATTATTAGTTATTTACAAGTATTTATTTTGATTTCAGAGATGTTAGTGTTATAGATAGAAGAGGCTTACTTTTTGTGGAAATACTGGAATTCGAATTTATGATTGAGGTTAGTTCGTGCGTTTTATCCAACGAAATATGTATAATATTCAAATTATCAGATCTTAACATTGTTTTTGAAAGAAATTCGTAGTGTTCGTGCATAATCTGATAATAAGCTTGTCCTATTGGCCAATATACAGCAGTGAACCTTTTAATTTCTTAACTGTTTCGTTTGGTTGCCAAATATATAATATGTCCCGTGCGGGGACCGGGAGGCGAATAGGCCCGCAGCAGCGCTAAGCTTGTCGGTAAAAGTCCACTAAAGAGCGCTCAGAAACCTGACATCGGGGTCAGGCCGCTTTGCCCACAAAGCGACTGGGTTGTGTGCCCCAGGTGGTTGAATGGGGCAGCCCTGACATCGAGAGATGCGGGGTCGTCAGGCGATAATGCGGAAAACCTGACCGCAAACCATAGTGGTGCACCGTGTTCGGAAAAATGTCACGTTCCTCGCACGTTAAAGAACCCTGCTGCAGGTCTCGGTAAGAGTAGGACACGTAGGATCCCCATGCAGGAGGCTAAATTTCCCGTCTTTACCCATCACTCCTTTTTCCAGTGGCAGTCGAAACTCTCCTACCCGATTGGCCTTGTGCCCCTATTTCCTCCACTTCATCATCATTTCATGTTCATTGTATCACCATTTTCATGTTCATCTCCCGGATATAGCCGAAATCGTGCTGCTTGGGAGTAAAGCAATAACTAACTAACTAACTAACAAATATATAATAAGAATTCATTAAAAAGAAGAAATAGCTGTAAAACGGGAATCATTTGATACAATATGTTATATGAAACACCTTAATCAACGTGTTTACAGTGTATAGTATTGTTCATTTCAGAGTAACATAAGGTATGGAATGGAAACTGAGGGGAAAAGTGATCCCGCCGAAGTTGCTCTGGAAAAGCATTAACTCAGTGATGGAAGACGGAAATCAAAGCCTAAATGAGAAAACGTGAGTGATTGAGTTGGTGTTTTACGCCCGTGCAACGCTATATAGGTTATTTACAGGCGATGAACATGAAAGGATGATACAATGAACATGAAATGATGATGATAAATGAAATATGGGGGTGGGATGGGACAGAAAGGACAGGTAAAATTTGAAGAACCACAGGAAAAGGGGAGAGGTGGGTAGGGGCGGAAAATTTAGCCTATGTGGTGCACTACTTGGCGGTCCACAAAAGGGGTCTTTTACGTGCATGAAGCGTGGCACTCTCCACACACGTTGGCCCACTATGGTCGGCGGTCAGGGTTTCCGTATTATAGACCTGTCAACCCCCGCAGACGAGGGCCACCCTATTCAGCCACCTAGATACACACTTGGTTCGCTCTGTGGGCTGAGCACTGACCCGACGTCAAAATCCAAAGACCCTAAGTCGCCTCTTACGACAAGCTAGGCTCTGCTGCGGGCCTATTCGCAACCCGGGCCCCATCGTGAATAGTATAGCAATCTATAACAATAGACTTGAGGGATCGTTATTTCGTGTTAAACGAATGTTCAAGGCAAAAAAAATGAAATTATTTAAATGTGTACTTTGTTGTCTGATGTTAAATGTTTTATACAATTTCTTGTTTGGTATAACTTCCTTTGTGAATTTTCTTTCGTTAGCAATTCAAGGGACACTGATGCCCTAGTGGGTTCGCTCACGTGAGTTGCAAACGAGGGGATTTCTCCTTTAGTGTTACAAAATTGGTATATACTAGTATTTGAATTAAACTGGTCTTGTGTAAAGAATGATTTTTATTCCATTTATTTTGCTTTAATGTTATAGTTACACACCGATATGATTTTCATCTAGGTAGATAATAAAAGTGAATCTCAGGAACTTGTTAACACTCGAAGGAGAGATCCCTTCGTTTTGCAAACTCACGTGCAGATCGGAAAAGATACTTGAAATAATGGATGTTATACCTTCGCATGTGTCAGACCTAGATTTGTGTTGGTGCTTGTGTTTATGCTTAATATGGGATTGTTGTATGATGATCACAAAAGCCATCACAATCAGTTTTTAATGCAAGTTTTATTAAATAAACTCTTGTCCTTGTCATATCGTGTTCATATGAGGTGTTTTATTTTATTTTTGAGTTTTGGGAAGAGAGCTAAAGGTGATTTATTGTCGTTTCGTTATGAAATTTGCATCTTGCAAGCTGTCGAGTTTTACTTCCAATAACTTAACATGAACTGAAAGCATAAAGATAGCATACACTGAGGATATGGGTATAGTCTCATTGACTGATGACGTAGGCGGAAGTTCATGTTACTCATTCTCATTATTTTAATATCCATGCTTATGGATAGACAGTAGATGTGATGATTGTCATACGTCAGTTACAGTGTCACTCAGCTTATATGAGGTGGTTTCCTTACCCGCCCTTCCCTCCCTTTAAAACCAATAGATGGGTGTTTTAGACTGAGATACACCAAATGTTGACAATTTGTTAATATATTAGCAATCTTAAAGAATTTTTTTATTTAAAGTAAAATATATGACATCGAACAAGAATTGGTGTAAATTGTCCACATTTTGGTGTACGTATTTTTATGTTTTAAGTTCTACGCTTCCAGTTTTACTTCCCATAACTTATGAACTGAAAGCATAAAGATAGCAGACACTGGGGATATGGGTAATATGACAGTCACTTAATTCTACCTTTTATTTTAAATAATAAATTAAGAATTCCAGACAAATATGACTTCCAGCTGATGAACAAAAAAGACAACAAACTTTAACTCAGAAGGGATATGGTGCAGTTGATATATGATGTGACATGAAATTTGTGTAAAAACAGCAATCACCACTTTGATTGCTGTTTTTCATATGAAAGTTACAGTGCCAGAGTCAAATCCAACCCCATAGTCATTTGTTAAAGAAAGGTAGTTAATTGTTCTTGATATGCAATTATTCTTTCTATCACTGAATTAAACAAAGGATGAAATGCAATAAGGTTCTTCTAAATGGAAAATGGCTACCATGCATTGTCAATACAAAACTTAAACAAAATACACAGATTGAGCAAATGATGTACATGTATTTTGTTCTAAACCTGTCTAATTAGCCCAGAGCATGCTAGCATTTAAAATCCCACAATGAATCATAATTTAATTTTATTTACATAACCATGTACGGTGCGTCTGATTACTATCCCACTATTCGAGCGCACCCTTACAAATATTTAATATTTTACCTTACAAACAATTTTTAATTGTGCTTATTTCTAGCTTTCTTTAGATAAGATTGTAAAACATTCATTAAGCAAAAGACTTATTCCATCTATGCTGTGTATTTTGTTACAAGTTTTGTATTGAAAATGCATGGCAGCCATTTTTCATTTAGAAGAACCATAAGACCCCTTTTCAGCCCACCACCCCCGTCCGGGAACCGGGTGTGAAAAGAATAGTCCCGCAGCTGCCCGTAAAGCTTGTCGTAAGAAGCGACTAAACGGGTCAACATGTTTGCCGTGTGTTGCGACCTGTGTCGGGGGAGGACGGGATCATGGTCCACGTATGTGGGCTTTGGCCCTTACTTCTCCTAGACAGGCGGTCAGATTTGGCTCGGTCTGATCAATCGGCTGGTCACGCCACGCCCTGTGAAGCATCATCTCATTTTATTTCAAATTTACTGTTTTTGACTTTTGAAAATATTGATTTGATTCCATTTATGCTTAACAGAAGGCGGTGGCTCATGGGTCAATCTCGTGGATGTTATTCTGGAGAGTTGTATCGCCGGGTAACCCCTGGTACGATGCTTGTCTCCCTAAAGGAATACTCTGTGCGAGTATACTGTCCTTGTAGCCCTGGTGCTTTCAACAGGAGACCCGTTGTAAAACAGCATCGCCCTTGTTGGCGCTCCGTGGCGGGCGGGGAGCAAGGCAGTGCTATCATCATGGGTTCCCCTAAAAAACAACAAGCAACAAGTTCTAATGAAAATTTAAAGCATAATATTTCTTTGAGTGACAGTGAAGATCAAGACATATCAGCTTCATCCAAACGTCAAAATACAACAAATGATAGTTGGCCTAAATTCATTATTATTTCAAGCAAAGATACCACTCGCCCTTTGACAAAGGTTTCGCCCTTTGTCATTGCAAAAACGATCAAAGGCGTTACCGGAAGTGATGTTCCAAAGGTTACGAAACTCCGATCCGGTAATCTTCTAGTCGAGTGTACAAAGCAACAACAAGCCAAAAACATTATGACCATTTCACGTATTTTAGAATTACCTGTTTCAGCTGAAGCTCATCGATCATTGAATCGATCTCAGGGTATCATTCGAGATAGAGATCGAAACCTTACCGATTTGTCAGAGCAAGAAATCTGCTCTGAACTTTCATCACAGGGTGTTTTACAAGTTAAAAGGTTTACAAAAAAGGAAGACAACAACATTATTAAATTAAATACTTACCTTATAACATTCAATTCTGCAGCTCCACCAAGTCACATTCATCTGGGTCTTTTCAGAGTGTCCGTAGACATATTTATTCCGAATCCTCTCCGTTGTTTTAAATGCCAACGTTTTGGCCACGGGAAGGCCACCTGTAACGGGTCAAGTGTGCTCAGGAAGGCCACTCGGATTTCAACTGTACTAAAAGTCCAAAATGTGTAAACTGCAGTGGTGATCATTTTTCTTCTTCAAAACAATGTCCAACTCTTCTACGTGAAAAAGAAATCCAAAAACTGAAAGCAGAAAAGAACATTTCCTACCAAGAAGCCCGTCGTCAAGTCTCTATCTCGAGTGATACAGCACCATCCATGTCTTACGCAGAGGCTGCTAATCCCTCTAGGACATATGGTTGGCAAACCATATACACTTGGCCTGAGGGTGAAATTAAGCCCCGTACTTGCAACACCAATGGATGGATGTTTGGTGCTGACTGTTTTGTGGATGATATCCCCAAAAGCAATATAAAATACGCGAGGGAAAGAGTTGTGTGATAATCATCCCCCGCCACGTAAGTCCACAGCAGGTCCAGATAATGATTCAATGGTCGATGAGGAACTGTTTAAAATTCCACGTAAATCATCTTGGGCTGGATTTGGAGCTCCAACCAGAGCTTCTAATCCTCAAACCACATCAACTTCTGTTTCTTCCAAACAGAGTCAACCGTCTTCCTCAAGGTCGTCGTCTGCTGCTCAACCTGGAAATAGACAGCAGCGACCCTCACAGCCAGGAAGACGCTCGAGTTCATCGCAGCAGACGTCACCGATTAAAATGCGTAGATCGAAGAAGGCCGAACGAGATGCAATTTATATGCTTAATCGTTTCGGCTCTCTTGGTGATGACATGGAGTCTGATATGGATCTATCGGAAACACCAGTCGACCGTTCACAGAGCCGTTCTCCACAGAGGAGACGTAGGCGATCACTCGGTAGACTTTCTGATCCTATACAGACTCCAAAATGAGTACCATCATTCAATGGAATTGCCGAGGTCTTAAGGCCAACTTTCTTGAATTACATCTCTTAGTGCAGTCTTTTGATCCAACTGTCTTTTGTCTTCAGGAAACACACCTAAAGGAAACTGACACGATTTCCTTGAAAGGATTTTTCTATATATAACACTTTTTCTAATACAGATCGAGCTTCTGGCGGATTTTCCATCTAGTTAAGGATCGTATTCTTCGTAGTTCGATTCCTTTAACTATCGATCTGCAAGCAGTTGCCGTGAGAATTAATGGATCAGTCTTGCTCCATACATGTTAATTGGGGACTTCAATGCCCACAATCCATTGTGGGGCAGTGCTAACTTGAATGATAAGGGTAAAAAGATTGAGGTCCCGTGCGGGGCCCGGGTGGCGAATATGCCCGCAGCAGAGCCTAGCTTGTCGTAAGAGGCGACTAAGGGTCTTGGGATTCTGACGTCGGGTCAGTGCTCAGCCCACAGAGCGACCAAGTGTGTACCCTAGGTGGCTGAATAGGGTGGCCCTCGTCCGCGGGGGTTGTCAGGTCTATAATACGGAAACCCTGACCGCCGACCATAGTGGGCCAACGTGTGTGGAGAGTGCCACGCTTCATGCACTTAAAACACCCCTTTGTGGACCGCCAAGTAGTGCACCACATAGGCTAAATTTTCCGCCCCTACCCACCTCTCCCCTTTTCCTGTGGTTCTTCAAAATTTACCGGTCCTTTGTTTCCCACCCCATCCCCATATTTCATTTATCATCATCATTTCATGTTCATTTTATCACCCTTTTCATGTTCATTGCCTGTAAATAACCTATATAGCGTTGCACGGGCGTAAAACACCAACTCACTCACTCACTAAAACGATTGAGGATTTTTTATCCAAAGAATCTCTTTGCATCTTTAATGATGGTTCTTCTACATTTTTACATTCTGGTAATGGAACATACTCATCAATTGATCTCTCAATATGTGATCCTTCTCTTTTAACAGATTTCTATTGGCAAGTCCATGATGATCTCTGTGGAAGTGATCACTTTCCTATTATATTAAAAGATCTTTTTGGTGAACCTGAACAAAGAATTCCTCGCTATAAGTTAGAGAAGGCCGATTGGCAAAAAATTTCAATACTTTGTTCGGAAAAATTAAGACCAGAACTTTTTGATCAGGACCAAGAACCAATAACAACATTTAACCAAACTCTTATATCTATAGCTGATGAAACCATTCCTAAGACCTCGGCAACTCCTAAAAAACTCAATAAACCTTGGTTCACAGACGAGTGTGACAAGGCTATCGACGATAGAAATAAAGCTCAAAATCAATTTGGCAAACATCAAACGAAAGAAAATTTGAGTAATTTTAGAATTTTTCGGGCGAAGGCTAGACGAACTTGTCGACAATCTAGAAGAACATCCTGGCGAAATTTTGTATCTGGTTTAAGTTCACGAACTCCCATGAATAAAATTTGGAATTTCATACAAAAACTCAAAGGTAAAAACTCTAAATCCTCGGTAAAACATCTGAACGTTGGCAATTCCACTTTATTATCTGAAAAGGACATTGCCAACAAATTAGCTAAGACTTTTGCCAAACATTCATCTTCATCTAATTACAAACCTGACTTCCAAAAATTTAAACGTACAGCTGAAAAAACGAAATTGAACTTTAACTCCGACAATTCGGAGAGCTATAATTCTCCTTTCTCTTTAGATGAGCTTAAAACTTCCTTAAATAAAGCCCATGACACTGCATGTGGCCCTGATAGCATCCACTATCAACTTTTAAAACATCTTCCTGATATATCGATGAAGACTCTTCTAAATTTAATGAATGATGTGTGGATAAATGGAAAATTGCCCGAGATATGGAAGCTTGCCACTGTTGTTCCTATCCCTAAGCCGGGGATGGATCACACAGATGCTCTAACTATCGTCCGATAGCCTTGACAAGCTGCGTCTGTAAGACTCTAGAACGCATGATCAACGATCGGCTCGTTTGGTTCCTCGAGTCCAATGGACTCATTTCGAATATCCAGTGTGGATTCCGCCAAGGCAGGAGCACGCTTGCTCATTTGGTCCGTTTTGAGTCTTTTCTTAGAAATGCATTTGCGAAGAACGAACATGTGGTGTCAATCTTTTTCGATCTCGAAAAAGCTTATGACATCACATGGAAGTATGGTATTTTAAAGGACATTTCTGATATGGAGTTGAAAGGAAGGTTACCAACTTTCTTTCTGACAGACACTTTAATGTTAAAGTTAATAAGACTTTTTCTGAAGAGTTTGATCAAGAAATGGGTGTGCCTCAGGGTAGCATCCTTTCGGTCACTCTCTTTAGTATTAAAATAAATAGTATTGCCAAAGTTCTCCAAGATAATATTGAAGGTTCTTTATATGTTGATGACTTTTTAATATGCTATTTGAAAGGCAATTACAGCTGTGCCTTAAACGGATTGAAAAATGGGCCTCTGAAAATGGTTTCAAAATTTCAGAGGGTAAAACTGTTGCTATGCATTTTTGTAAGAAACGGAAACTTCATCCTGATCCACATCCTCGGAAACCCAGGGCTTCTTCTCTCGCTTACTCATTTATCACACCCGCACGGGACGAGACTCATGATGATTCTAGTCCGAGATTGCTCTGACGTCCTCGGCATTTTTTCCAGCAAGCTGGTGCCGTGGGACGTCAGAACTCTTTCCATATCAAAAACACGGGATTTAGCACAACAGTTTTGTTGTGCACTTCCGAGATAAAATATCAACTTCATCATCATTGTTGCATATATATTTTGGTCTCAAATGAAACATTTCGTTATTTAGAATACAAATACAACATATTATAAAGAAAAATATCTTGAATAAATAAAATAATCTAAAATTTGTACATTATTTTGCTGATCTTGAACTTGATGAATTTGATAAAGTTCAAGATCAGCTCTTATTTTTTTCCCTTATTTTTCTGAATTATATCAGGTTGTTGCTAGTCGTGATATTTGAAAGTATTAATTTAGTCTTGTTTTACATCTCCCATTATACAAATGACTGCCTAAGAGTTATTTTTACATTTAGAAAGCATTCGATAAAATCCCGTGTTTTTGATATGGAAGGAGCTCTGACGTCCCACGGCACCAGCTTGCTGGAAAAAATGCCGAGGACGTCAGAGCAATCTCGGACTAGTTTACAAAGGATCTGACACAATCGAAGAAGCAATGCAATTCCTTAATTAAATCATTTTCTTCCTCGTCACTTTCACTTAATGATGTTCACACAAATCGTCAGCTGTTGCAGTGTTCTGGGTTGGATCTTGCTTGTACATACCGGTATACAGCTGAATCTTTAATGGCAAGTTGATTTCTGGAAGCTCTCCCTCTTCGTCGCTCTTAATTAAAGTCCATGTTAGATCCAAAGGTTTAATGGTCATGAATGACGTCACAATCAGGAGAAATAACACCATTTGGAAATATAATCTAAAGCTATTTTTAAACAAGTAAAAACCAGTGTCCCTGGCGACATATTTTTTTATGAACGTTAAGGTTGCGCGATCCATTTCAGTTGCTCCGTATGCACACGGGATGTGATAGTTTCAAATGACGTTAACTGATACCAATGATGTGAGTACATGCAAGTGAAACGGTTATATCATGGTATCTGTAATGTAGATCAAAATACTGTTTGATGAACTCTTCTCGATTTTTTTGTTTTATTTGAGGATTGATGATATTCCGACTGCAAAGTGCTTAGTCTGAAAATATTCAACCGATTGACTAAAATTGACGTATAACCTTATCCGATGAATTATTCCCAGAACAATAGTATTTGATTTTCATAAAAACAATAATGAGATGTTGAATAAGTATACGTTACATAGCCAACAATCAAGCGGCAACACACTGGAAAAATCAGTCATTGTCATCAGCTGAACTTCGGAAATATGGTTTCAGATACTGTATCAATGAATTTTTGGTTCCCAGTTGCTTCAGTGCTGATAAGTAGGATCAAGCAATAATGTAATGATCTTTGTTAGATCTAGCCACCTTTAGCCATAGAATTTTCCGACTGAAATCATCGATGGCACCGTGTATTGCAAATCCATATGGCTTGATTTTGTCATAAACGTCCATATGCCACTAAAAATTGGGACCCGTATTACTTTACTTCCTTCAAACAAACCGGTGACATCTGAGTCTCCTGATCCTTTCGGGATCCATTATCCAGAGGAGGACGATTTTAAAAAAATGAAGCCAAAGTGTGACGAGCATGGTCAAATTTCAAATTAGATTGTTTGTTACAAATTTGTTTTTATCATTTTAACAATATATTGAAATTTATAATTCAAGAAGGGCAAGTCAATAAGAACAGCCATTTTGAATTATTTCAAATTTTATTAACGAACTTTTAAGAAAATTGAACAAATACAACACTACTTATCAACCTTTCTAGATTAACATCACCAATTATTATATTTAAAAAACACATTTTTTAAAAAGCCAATAGAAAATAGAAGATTTTGATACCAAATATTTTATGTTTTATTAAAAAAAAAATGTAAAACATGATTTGAACACTTTTTTACATAAAAAATAAAATATCACTTGCTGTAGTTTTTATACAAGAAAATGTTTTAACTTTTGATTGATTTTGGTGCCATTTCATGAAAATATAGAATAATTAGGACCAGTAGCAAAAAAAAAGTATCCGATTTCATAGCTTAGACTTTCAGTGGTCTACAAATGAAAACACATTGATTTTCGTGAATTTTGTCACACTGCTGACAGTTTTCAACCTCTTCATACATATGAAACTTAAATTTCCCTTTCTGATAAGTAACAAATTTGATTTCATTTAAAACTTGATTCTCTTGAAAGTCTCAGTTATGATAACATTTCACAGGTAAATATGTATTCAGGCATAAAAATTAAATAAGATATTTGTCAAGTAAAAATTTCACAAAAAAAGACACAACAAAGTAAGTTCTAATAAAGAAAATTTTAGGTGAAATAAGTCTTATATCAATTAAACATGTATATTCATATGATATTGAAATTAAAGGCTCATACATGTGATTCTCCCGCCGGGAGTAAAAATCTCCCGACTTTTTTACCCATCTCCCGTCCTCCCGACTTTTTGTGTAATCTCCCGCTTTTTCAAGACATGAGAAAAATAAAAATTCTGATAAAGATATTTGTTGTTCAGTTTAATATTTCCGGTCTTTGTTTATTAGGTAGAGGTCCATTTTACAGGTAAAAGTGTGAATTGAACTTTTATTGTCCCAATCAGTTGGAGATTAATAAATGAAGCCAGGTAAAATTGGCACACGTTGTTCCTGTCAATTAACATAAAAATGTAATTTGGGTGGACGTTGACAATCTCCCGCTTTTTCGTCTGATCTCCAGCCAAAAATATCTAAATCTCCAGCTTTGACTTGAAGGGTCCGTCACATGTATGAAGGCTTAGTTATTTCACATTGAGAAAAGACAAAAGATGGTCACACTCCTGACACATTTTACATTGTGCTCATAAAATATACATCTGCTGTAAAACATTAACATATATACAAGTCAAACTTTAGAAAGGTTGAAATGAATTTCTTGATACACTTTGAAAACAGTTATTTTCATATTTTTTTTTCAAAATTGAATCTAATTCAGATCTATGTATACGTATACATATCAATATTTATTTTGATACATAAAATATTGTATACATTGTATATAAGAATTGTTATTTGGTATTTTTTAAAACTGATAAATTCATAGATTCTTGTTTTTCAATTTGAAATGGCCAACATATCTAAGAATTCAACGTTTCTAAGGTGTTATAAAACATTACTTTATGTCACACTCCTGAAATATTTGATAAATGAAAAATAAAACAAAGTTTAACGAAAAATACAGACAATTTGTGAAAATTCATTGTAATTGATTGACAAAAAGGGCTTTTAAAGCTTGTCGATGTCATTGTTGAATTTGATGTAGAGGGTCCTTTCTGGTGGTAACACTGGCTTTGGCAAAGTCCGTATGATATGACTTGATGGTTCCCAACTGGTTTCTTTTCGGCCATTTATACATTCCAGGTTCTAGAGGTACTGGTTGGAGATACTCTAGCTCAACTTCAGCTGTGGATACATCAACTTGGAGAACCTGTTAAGTTCATTGTTAATCACTGTAGATGTACATCAGAAAGATCTATATTTTGGGAGTGGAGTGCTAATTAAAAAACTAATCAAAAAACCGCATTGAATTTATGTTGTAACTTTATTTCAGGTATAATATAATTTGAACAAAAAGAAACATGTTTTAAATAAATTTGATTAGATCAGTATAATTTTACCTTTGCTATATAAAAGGATTTTCTTCTTCGATACTTAAGTCGAACCCCAACATAACGCAAGGGTACCACTAGTTTTAAATTTCTCAAGGGCACTACCAAATGTACATAAAATTTTTAAGAAAAATATGAAGATAATGGAGAATTCTCCACGACTAAAGGAAGTATTCCCGGACCCACCACTGGTATCTTTCAAAAGAGACAAAAACATTAAAGACATTTTGATACACAAGAAACATAATCTTCTATTTTACAAGTATGAAACCGGATGTAGAAAATGTGGAAAGAACTGTGCTCTTTGCAAACACCTAATTGAAGATAAAGTTTTTTTGCAACAACGAAGGACAGCAATTTAGCATCAAGGGTGATATAAATTGTAAGACAACGAGCGTAATCTACAGTATTTGCTGCAAAAAGTGTGACAAAGTCCAGTATGTTGGACAAACGGGAGATACATTGTACCAGAGGCAATTGTTGAACTTTTCTAACATTAGAACAAAACAAGACCAATCGATGTCTGGCCCTGCGTCGCACGGCAAAACGTTGAACCCTGTACGTTCTATGCCCAATATGGACAGTCAAAATATTTTGACACTTGCATCCTATGGTGGACTTACAAAGCATATTTGTCACACGCCACCCAATATTGTAAAATAGATAAAAAAAAAGTTTCTATTTTTTCCCCTTTTGGTCCCCTTATTGCTAAACAGAAAAGGTTGGTCAAGAAAGAATTGTATCCTCCATTTTGTATCCAATATATGACCAAAATTAACATGTAAAAAAAAAATTCTAAATCGGACCATAAATAAAAATGTCACATTTTTGCCCCTTTTGGGCCCCTCGTTCCTAAACAAAAAGAGAGGGGACACCCATAATCATTCCCACCCTTCCTTTTATGGTAAGTAATATAACTGTAAAGTTTCTTAGCATTTGGTCGACCAGAACAAAAGTTATTGTGGAAACAAATAAAAAAGTCACTTTTTTGGCCCCTTTAGGGCCCCTAATTTCTAAACGAAAAAAGAGGGGACACCCAAAATCAGCCCAACCCTTCCTTTTATGGTAAGTAACATTACTGTAAAGTTTCATAGCATTTGGTCAATCAGAACAAAAGTTATTGTGGAAAAAAATTAAAAAGTCGCTTTTTTGGCCCCTTTTGGACCCCTAATTTCTAAACGAAAAAAGAGGGGACACCCAAAATCAGCCTAACCCTTCCTTTTATGGTAAGTAACATTACTGTAAAGTTTCATAGCATTTGGTCAACCAGAACAAAAGTTATGGTGAAAAAAAAATTAAAAAGTCGCTTTTTTGGCCCCTTTTGGGCCCCTAATTTCTAAACAAATAATAAAATGACCCCAAAAGGGGAGGTGCACATCTTCAATATATCTGTTATCACTGTGTAAAATTTCAGAAATATCTAGTGTTTGGTTTTTGAGATTCAGATTACACAAGACAGGCACTCCATAGCGGGACAGACGGACAGACGGACGGACGGACGGAGTGACCCGACTACTAGACCTGCTTTCGCCTTCGGCGACGCAGGTAAAAATCCGACGATCCGGTTTGTAAACATTTCATTCAGCAAGATCATACAGTGGACGACTTGAGAGTTATAGGCATCGAAAAGGTTAACGGTACAACAACATTACGGGAAGTTCGAGAATCTTTTTGGATGAAGAAATTAAACACCGTAGACCCGCACGGACTCAATGTTAAATACAACATCTAGAACATTTTCTACTTTCATTTCACTTGTCAAATTTTCTATTTTTATATTTATAACGTAACGTAGCAATGCTATTTTTATGACGTTCTAGTTTCCAAAACATGTTGTCATTCCAAAATAAATTTCATGAAGAAGGCCGGTTGGCCGAAACGTCGAAAACTGTGTTAGAGTTTTTTTAGTATATATATTTATATATAACATATATTCATAACATTTACATGGAAAAGTTGTCCAATGTGTTCTACCACAATCCTTCTTAGCTGAGTATGTGTTAATACTGAATCACCAATACGATCAAGCTGGTCACCCGTAGCCCAAAACAGACAGTTTCCATCCATTGGTGTTTCTCCCCTTACGCTCAATCCTTTCAAATTAACCTTGTCTTGGAATAATGTTTTTGCTCTTTCATTTTCTAATATTTGGTTTTCATCAGAAATAATACTCTCAGCTAAGACATCATTAATATCATTAGCATTAGAAGCTAGAGGTAAGTAGTAAGGAATATAAAATATGTAGATATATATGATTAGGATTAGATAAGTGTTAGATTAGGTTAGATTGACTATTATAAAAATACATTCACTACAAAATAAAAGCACCACCAGGACGAAACTAGGAAAAACTGTTTTAGCGCACTAAAACTGATGTCTCCCCTTCCTTAAATAACAAAAGTTCAACCTTGAGATCAAAAGGTCAAAGTCACAATGACATACATTGTACAACAAATTGTTTAATAATTATACATGTACATTCTAAAGCCCGATGTCAAAGGATAAAAAAGTTATGGCCTGGAAAGCTTTGCATGCCAAATAAGCATTTATTTGATATTGTAGTCACAGGTCAAGGTCATTAACGTTAGTGACACATTGTTCCCATGATGACACATTATCATATAAAAAATCTAAGCTTTTTGTTTAAAGGATTAAAATATATATGACCCAGACGTGTTTAACGTGTAAAAAAGCATTAATTTTATCTTGAAGTCAAAGGTCAATGTCATATGAAGGTCATTCTGGTAGGCGACCCATCATCTCATGGTGATACATGCACATGTCAAATATTATAGACCTTTGTCAAAGTACAAAAAAAATGACACAGACACACTTTCCATGTAAAATTAGCATTAATTCAACCTTTAGGTCAAGGTCATATGAGGGTCATTCAGGTTCACACCACATCGTCCTATGGTGATACATCCACATGCCAAATATAAAAGCCCTATGTCAGAGAACAAAAAAGTTATGGCCTGGAACACTTTGGATGTAAAATGAGCATTAATTTGATCTTGAGGTCAAGGTCATATGAAGTTCATTCTGGTACGCGGCACATTGTCTCATGGTGATAAATCCACATGCCAAATATCAAAGTCCTTTGTCAAAGAACCAAAAAAGTTATGGCCCGGAACACTTTGGATGTAAAATTAGCATTAATTTGACCTTGAGGTAAAAGGTCAAAGTCATATGAAGGTCATTCTGGTATGCAACACATCGTCTCATGGTGATACATTCACATGTCAAATATTATAGCCCTATGTCAAATAACAAAAAAGTTATGGCACAGACACACTTTCCATGTAAAATTACCATTGATTTAACCTTTAGGTCAAAGGTCAAGGTCATACTAAGGTCATTCTGGAACGCAACACATCGTCTTATGGTGATACATCCACATGCCAAATATCAAATTCCTTTGTCAAAGAACAAAAAAGTTATGGCCCGGAACACTTGGATGTAAAATTAGCATTAATTTGACCTTGAGGTAAAATGTCAAGGTCATATGAAGGTCATTCTGGTATGCGACACATCGTCTCATGGTGATATATCCACATGTCAAATATCAAACTCCTTTGTCAAAGAACAAAAAAGTTATGGCCCGGAACACATTGGATGTAAAATTAGCATTAATTTGACCTTGAGGTCAAATGTCAAGGTCATACGAAGGTCATTTTGGTACGCGACACATCGCCTTATGGTGATACATCCACATGCCAAATATCAAAGCCCTATCTCAAAGGATAAAAAAGTTATGGCCCGGACACGCTTTGTATGAGAAGAAGAAGAAGAAGAAGAAATAATTGTGTTGGGATGCCAACACATAAGTCGCCCAAAATCGCCATGGATAGTATTCCATTCAATTCAGTGTGATAAAATATGCCTAGATATCAAATTTCATTGAAATCGGACAAAGTTTACGGCATTTGGGGGCGGGTGTAGTAAATCGGCAGCCATTTTGAAATGGCGGCCATCTTGAAAATTTTGAAAATGGATAACACACGTTTTAGTGTCCCTCTACCACCTCAGCAAATATCAGCTTGATCGGTCGAAGCGTTTTCTCTAAAAGTTGCGGACAAAATGTGCACTTTTTAACACTTGAAAAAGCAAAATTTCGGACCGAAAAATCACATTTTCGTTTTTAACTCGAAAACCGTAAATATCACTTCAAATTTTTTTTTCGTATTATTGTAGGGAATATTTTGCTCTATCAAACTACAAAATTTCAGCCTCCTACCCACCTAGGTTACCGAAATATCGCAATGTCCCATATTTTGACCTTTTGCTGTTTCCATGGAAACGGCAGACATTTTTAAAATTTTTTAAAGCTCATGCACAACTTTGAGTGACCCCCTACCACCTCAGGAAGTTTTATCTTGATCGGCCAAAGCGTTTGTCCATAATCCCAGTGACAAGTTCACGATTACCGTAAGGAAAAGAATAATAATAATAATAATAATAACAAGTGCTGACTGTGTTGGGGATGCCCAACACAAAAATGTCTCCCAAACGAACCAATTTTTGACCTCGTATTATGATTCGCCATCTTTTAAAACCTCTAGATACAAAATTTTGTCGAAATCAAAGCATTATGACGATTTTCGCATTTTCCGGCCTGCAAAATCACATTTTCGCAAATAACTCAAAACCATCAATATCGCTTCAAATTTTATCCTCGTATTATTGAAGAGCTCCTTTTGCTCTATTCACCTACAAAATTTCAGCATCCTACGCACCTAGGTTACTGAGATATTGCAATGTCCTATATTATGAACTTTCGTCAATTACACAGAAACGGCGGCCATTTTGAAATTTTTGACCTCGTATTATGATTCGCCATCTTTTAAAACCTCTAGATACAAAATTTTGTCGAAATCGAAACATTTTGATGATTTTCGGATTTTCGGGCCCGAAAAATCACATTTTCGCAAATATCTCGAAAACCGTAAATATCGCTTCAAAATTTTTTTTTCGTATTATTGAAGAGCTCCTTTTGCTCTATTCACCTACAAAATTTCAGCCTCCTACGCACCTAGGTTACCGAGATATTGCAATGTCCTATATTATGAACTTTCGCTTATTACACGGAAACGGTGGCCATTTTGAAAATTTCAAAATGTCCGTGCACAACTTCAGTAACCAATCTACCATCCTACAATGTTTCGTGAAAATCCTTCGACTCGTTTCCAAGAAAACTACCGGACACGTTTATGGGAAGAAAGAAGAAAAAAAAATAATAATAAAAAGAATAAGAAACGGAGTAAAAACAATATCTCCAAACTTTCCCGAAAAATCACATTTTCGCAAATATCTCGAAAACCGTAAATATCGCTTCAAAATTTTTTTTTCGTATTATTGAAGAGCTCCTTTTGCTCTATTCACCTACAAAATTTCAGCCTCCTACGCACCTAGGTTACCGAGATATTGCAATGTCCTATATTATGAACTTTCGCTTATTACACGGAAACGGTGGCCATTTTGAAAATTTCAAAATGTCCGTGCACAACTTCAGTAACCAATCTACCATCCTACAATGTTTCGTGAAAATCCTTCGACTCGTTTCCAAGAAAACTACCGGACACGTTTATGGGAAGAAAGAAGAAAAAAAATAATAATAAAAAGAATAAGAAACGGAGTAAAAACAATATGTCTCCAAACTTTCGTTTGGGAGACATAAATATTGATGATATGATCTCAGAGATCATGAATGGCTCCCAAACGACGGCACCATGTCGACAACTGATATCTGGAATACATGCCATATCATTCAATTGAATTAAATACAGTGGGAAATCAAATTTTATGGAGATCAGACAAAGTTCACTTTTAAAGTGGGTGGGAGTGTAGTGAAAATGGCCGCCATAGAAAATCAAGAAGTCGAATCAACAGTCTGTGTGCACCATTGAATTCGGCATACCTGATTTACCCAGATGACCCATTTTCAAGAAAATTCGACAAACTTTAATTTTTGGCTATTTTTAGAAATCGAAATGGCCACCATTTGGAAACCAGAAGTCGGATCGAAATTCCGATTGCATCATTGAACTCAGCATACCTAATTTACCCAGATAACATATTTTCAAGAAGATTCGACAAACTTTAATTTTTGGCTATTTTTAGAAATCAAAATGGCCGCCATATGGAAACCGGAAGTCGGATCGAAATTAAGATTGCATCATTGAACTCGACATACCTGATTTATCCACATGACCCATTTTCAAGAAGATTCGACAAACTTTAATTTTTGGCTATTTTTAGAAATCAAAATGGCCACCATTTGGAAACCGGAAGTCGGATCGAAATTCCGAT
This sequence comes from Arcuatula senhousia, assembly GCA_963971305.1. NCBI lineage: Eukaryota > Metazoa > Mollusca > Bivalvia > Mytilida > Mytilidae > Arcuatula > Arcuatula senhousia. Next base: position 39,174,832 of record OZ020308.1, read on the forward strand.
TGCATCATAGAACTCAGCATACCTAATTTACCCAGATAACCCATTTTCAAGAAGATTCGACAAACTTTAATTTTTGGCTATTTTTAGAAATCAAAATGGCCGCCATATGGAAACCGGAAGTCGGATCGAAATTCCGATTGCATCATTGAACTCAGCATACCTGATTAACCCAGATGACCCATTTTCAAGAAGATTCGACAATTTTTAATTTTTGGCTATTTTTAGAAATCAAAATGGCCGCCATTTGGAAACCAGAAGTCGGATCGAAATTCCGATTGCATCATTGAGCTCAGCATACCTGATTTACCCAGATAACCAATTTTCGTGAAGATACGACAAACTTTAATTTTTGGTTATTTTAGAAATTTCTAGAAAATTCACATTTTTGCATTTTACGGAAAAACCGTAAATATCGCTTCCGAATTTTTTTTCGTATTTTTAGTGTACCCATCATGCTCTATAATCATACCAAGTTTCAAAGTCCTGGCCACCTAGGTTCCAGAGATATAAGATTGTCCGAAATCTGGAACATTCCCCGTTGCCATGGAAACGGTAGCCATTTTGAAAATTTCCCATGCATTTGGCACAATTTCTCATTAGGGTCTATACTTGGGGAACATTTCATAATGTTTCGATAAACAGTTTACGAGAAAACTTCCGGACAAAAATTTAGGGCGGAAGAAAGAATAATAATAATAATAATAACTAGGTATGATTGTGATCGCAAGCGAGTCACAAGATGTCTCCCAAACAAACTCCCATTGCCACTATCTAGAGCTTATCGGAAACCCCTTAAATTCCAATAATTATTAAAACATTAGACTTCTTGTGGTTCCTCAACACACTTTTAGACAGCAGCATTGGACACTGATCTATTTACTGGCAAAAAAAATCTCACACAGTAATAATTATTTGGTAGCAGACTTTGAACTAGCAGCATTGGACTTCTTGTGGTTCCTCAGCACACATTTTGACAGCAAAATTGGACACTGATCTATTTACTGGCAAAAAAAATCTCACACAGTAATAATTATTTGGTAGCAGACTTTGAACTAGCAGCATTGGACTTCTTGTGGTTCCTCAGCACACATTTTGACAGCAAAATTGGACACTGATCTATTCACTGGCAAGAAAAATCTCACACAGTGATAATTGTTTGTAAGCAGACTTTGAACTAGCAGCATTGGACTTCTTGTGGTTCCTCAACACACTTTTAGACAGCAGCACAGGACACTGATCTATTCACTGGCAAGAAAAATCTCACACTGTAATAATTGTTTGTTAGCAGACTTTCAACTAGCAGCATTGGACTTCTTATGGTTCCTCAGCACAGTTTGACAGCAGCATTTGACACTGATCTATTCACTGGCAAGAAAAATCTCACACAGTAATAATTGTTTGTTAGCAGACTTAGAACTAGCAGCATTGGACTTCTTGTGGTTCCTCAACACACTTTTAGACAGCAGTATTGGACATTTATCTATTCACTGGCAAGAAAAATCTCACACAGTAATAATTGTTTGTTAGCAGACTTTGAACTAGCAGCATTGGACTTCTTATGGTTCCTCAGCACAGTTTGACAGCAGCATTGGACACTGATCTATTCACTGGCAAGAAAAATCTCACACAGTAATAATTGTTTGTTAGCAAACTTTGAACTAGCAGCATTCGACTTCTTGTGGTTCCTCAGCACACTTTTAGACAACAGCATTTGAATGATCTATTCACTGGCAAGAAAAATCTCACACAGTAATAATTGTTTGTTAGCAGACTTTGAACTAGCAGCATTGGACTTCTTGTGGTTCCTCAGCACACAGTTTGACAGCAGCATTGGACACTGATCTATTCACTGGCAAGAAAAATCTCACACAGTAATAATTATTGTTAGCAGACTTTGAACTAGCAGCATTGGACTTCTTGTGGTTCCTCATCACACTTTTAGACAGCAGCATTTAACACTGATCTTTTCACTGGCAAGAAAAATCTCATACAGTAATAATTGTTTGTTAGCAGACTTTGAACTAGCAGCATTGGACTTCTTGTGGTTCCTCAGCACACAGTTTGACAGCAGCATTGGACACTGATCTATTCACTGGCAAGAAAAATCTCACACAGTAATAATTGTTTGTTAGCAGACTTTGAACTAGCAACATTGGACTTCTTGTGGTTCCTCAGCACACTTTTAGACAGCAGCATTTGACACTGATCTTTTCACTGGTAAGAAAAATCTCACACAGTAATATTTGTTTCTATGCAGACTTTGAACTAGCAGCATTGGACTTCTTATGGTTCCTCAGTACACAGTTTGACTGCAGCATTGGACACTGATCTATTCACTGGCAAGAAAAATATTACACAGTAATAATTGTTTGTTAGCAGACTTTGAACTAGCAGCATTGGACTTCTTGTGGTTCCTCAGCACAGTTTGACAGCAGCATTGGACACTGATCTATTCACTGGCAAGAAAAATCTCACACAGTAATAATTGTTTGTTAGCAGACTTTGAACTAGCAACATTGGACTTCTTGTGGTTCCTCAGCACACTTTTAGACAGCAGCATTTGACACTGATCTTTTCACTGGCAAGAAAAATCTCACACAGTTATAATTGTTTGTTAGCAGACTTTGAACTAGCAGCATTGGACTTCTTATGGTTCCTCAGCACACTTTTAGACAGCAGCATTTGACACTGATCTTTTCACTGGCAAGAAAAATCTCACACAGTTATAATTGTTTGTTAGCAGACTTTGAACTAGCAGTATTGGACTTTTTATGGTTCCTCAGCAGTTTGACAGCAGCATTGGACACTGATCTATTCACTGGCAAGAAAAATCTCACACAGTAATATTTGTTTGTTAGCAGACTTTGAACTAGCAGCATTGGACTTCTTATGGTTCCTCAGTACACAGTTTGACAGCAGCATTGGACACTGATCTATTCACTGGCAAGAAAAATCTCACACAGTAATATTTGTTTGTTAGCAGACTTTTAACTAGCAGCATTGGACTTCTTGTGGTTCCTCAGCACAGTTTGACAGCAGCATTGGACACTGATCTATTCACTGGCAAGAAAAATCTCACACAGTAATAATTGTTTGTTAGCAGACTTTGAACTAGCAACATTGGACTTCTTATGGTTCATCAGCACACAGTTTGACAGCAGCATTGGACACTGATCTATTCACTGGCAAGAAAAATCTCACACAGTAATAATTGTTTGTTAGCAGACTTTGAACTAGCAGCATTGGACTTCTTATGGTTCCTCAGCACACAGTTTGACAGCAGCATTGGACACTGATCTATTCACTGGCAAGAAAAATCTCACACAGTAATAATTGTTTGTTAGCAGACTTTGAACTAGCAACATTGGACTTCTTATGGTTCCTCAGCACACAGTTTGACAGCAGCATTGGATACTGATCTATTCACTGGCAAGAAAAATCTCACACAGTAATAATTGTTTGTTAGCAGACTTTGAACTAGCAGCATTGGACTTCTTATGGTTCCTCAGCACACAGTTTGACAGCAGCATTGGACACTGATCTATTCACTGGCAAGAAAAATCTCACACAGTAATAATTGTTTGTTAGCAGATTTTTAACTAGCAGCATTGGACTTCTTGTGGTTCCTCAGCACAGTTTGACAGCAGCATTGGACACTGATCTATTCACTGGCAAGAAAAATCTCACACAGTAATATTTGTTTGTTAGCAGACTTTGAACTAGCAGCATTGGACTTCTTATGGTTCCTCAGTGCACAGTTTGACAGCAGCATTGGACACTGATCTATTCACTGGCAAGAAAAATCTCACACAGTAATATTTGTTTGTTAGCAGACTTTGAACTAGCAGCATTGGACTTCTTATGGTTCCTCAGTGCACAGTTTGACAGCAGCATTGGACACTGATCTATTCACTGGCAAGAAAAATCTCACACAGTAATAATTGTTTGTTAGCAGACTTTGAACTAGCAGCATTGGACTTCTTGTGGTTCCTCAGCACAGTTTGACAGCAGCATTGGACACTGATCTATCCACTGGCAAGAAAAATCTCACACAGTAATAATTGTTTGTTAGCAGACTTTGAACTAGCAGCATTGGACTTCTTATGGTTCCTCAGCACACCTTTAGACAAAAGCATTGAAGTTCTTGGTGATGTGTTTCATTTGCTTGTTGGTTATCTATTCATTGGCAAGAAAAATCTCATACAGATATATTGTTCGTCTTTATCAAACTTTGAAGTATTTGAATTCTTGATAACAAATGTTAGTTTGTCACTATTGGCAAGAAAAATCTCACACAATGATGATTGTTCTTGAACACATTTTGATGATAAAAAGCTCTAATTAACTCATCATGCAAATGATTACATGCATTCCATTCTCACTTACTTGCACAGTGTAATTTTTGAACAGTTGAAAAGTCAATGAAGAAACACTTTCACAATATCATGGAAACTGTAATATATTGGCAACACATGACAAGTAGGTGAGTTCTGTACGTTTTTGTGGAAGACCAGATCAAGACAGCTTCCAGATTCTGTGGTTCTTTCGCATACACTTTGTGCATAGCCATGGTTTGTACACAACTGCATAACAATTGATGAATTTCTAAATATATCATCATTGAAATCACCAACAATAAGAATTGGACCATTCTCACGTTCCTCAATCTCAAGAAGAAGTAGATTCAAGTTTTCACAAAACTGTTTTAGTGGATATACTGGTGGTCGATATACATTAACTATCAAAAAGCTATTTGGTCCTCTGACTTTTACAGCTATGCATTCTATGTTGATGACCCCAAGGTTTTGTTCTTCAGAATCTAAATCTTTGTGCACAAATGTTGCTACTCCACCACGTTCAGCCAATGAAAGCTGTGCATATAAAGGATCTGTAGAAGAATAAGCCTCTGATCTAGCACGACAATAAAGAGTGAAGTTTGAACATAAGTCTGGAGGAAGATAAGCATCCTTCTTTAGCCAAGTCTCACACAAGCAAATGAGATCGGACTTCAGAATTGTCTGTGTTCTCTTCAGATCTTCTAAGTGTGGTAAAAGTCCTTCGGTGTTATGGAAGGCTATTTCAAGAGAAAACTCATCAGGTGGAGTCAAAGCATGTGTATATGGAACAAATTTGGTCATAGAATTGATTGCTTCAGCAACATCTGATGAGGCATAAATAACATCTGAATCAAAGTCAATAATATGAAGGCCTTTCAAGCTTGTTACTCTGCTTAATGCAACATAAGCCATCCCAGGAGCAAATGTTTTTTTCAATGAAATAACTATTTCTCCTACTGTCATTCCCTGTACCTTGTGGATGGTAGCTGCCCATCCAAGTCTTAGTGGAAACTGTCTTCGAGTAACGTTTCTTCCTTTAACAGGTTCCTCAATGGGACATATTTTTACACAACCTGCTGGAAGGTCTTTGGTGTTCCTATGTAAATGCTTTTGTTTCTTCCCTGTCTTATCGTTGTCAAATTTAATAAGAACAGATGATACTTCTCCTTCTTTAGTCCTTTGGATACCATGAATTGTACCAAATGCTCCATTCACCAAGCCATCGTAAACATCAACATTCCTGATTAGCATCACACGCGCACCAATTCCTATTTCTATGACATCAGGTAAATCCTCAGAGCCTTTTGTTGAAAAAGGTTCACTTCTTTGATGTAGCTGTCCTGTAAAAGTGTTTTTACACAGATCCTTTGCCTTACACATGTATCTGACTTGACATCTAAGTTTGATGATTTTGTCATTGTGCTTATCAACTTCAGCATTTGTAGGAAAGATGTGAAGTGCGTCTTCAGCTTCATCTGGTGTAGAGGCGGCAGATACTGACGACAGAACTCTAAGGTCTCCCTCTTCCAATGGTAATCCCTTTAAATGTGTGCGAATTCTGTTCAGAAGGTTTGCAAAATCTGCATCATCTTTTTGTCGCATAATCTCATCTAACGTAACTATTTCAAAGATAGGATTCCATAGATCTGCAACAAGCACTGATGGGGGTCGATATAATGGTGTTGCTTTTATTGGTGGTAATTGATAGAAGTCACCCACAGAAAGAATTGAAACGTTTCCAAACGGTTGCTTACTTTTCTTTATCTGAGCTAGTCTTCCATGAATATAAGTCAGCATCTTGTGGTCAACCATTGAAATCTCATCTATCACAACAATCTGTAGATGTTCAAATCTGGATCGTAGTGTGTTTAGCAGATTTTCTCCAAGTGGTTTGTACGGCAATTTGACAGCTTTTGGAATAGATAGAGCTGAATGAATTGTTGCACCTTGGATATTGTATGCCGCAGTCCCAGTTGGGGCTAATAACAAAACTGTGGGAGTTTCAGGACTTGATGCTAGTTCAGACAATATCCTAGTTGACTCTTGGAAAATACATTTGATGGCATGAGTCTTACCAGTTCCTGCTCCTCCAGTAAAGAAAACCCTGAATGGTTCTGGATTCTTATTACAGACCTTGTCAATACACCAGTTTCTTATATGATAAAAAACTTCTGCCTGCTTCATATTCAGTTGCCTCATAAGCTGTCTTGTTTGTTTCTCTGACATAAGCGATTTAACTTGTTCTACATGGTGACCCAAACATTTCTCATATTCTGTATCTCCTATTGTTTCTAGTTCTGGCATTTGCTCATCTTCATCATACTCAGGATGTTCTTTTTCCATTAGTGACTCTAACCTGGCTGATTCTGTTTCAGGGGCAATTTGGGCCCAGCCTTCTTGACCAACTTTACCCTCTTGAAAATCCTCCCATGCTTTATCCAGTTGTAATGGGTTGCTTTCATACCGATCTCGGTTCTTCTCGATTATCTCCGTTACTTTAATACCATTTTCTTCTCCAGCCAAAACATATTCTTCATATCTTTCAAACTGTTGTTTGATATCAGCATCTCTGTGAGGGACAAATAGCTGGATTAACGACATGTAGTACTCTTCAGGTGACTTGTTTACATTAAACCTTGGATATCTGATCACTGACTGTGTTCTTCGTTTCTTGATGAAACCAAGATCATGCTGTAGTTCATGAACTGGTAATTGATCTGTGGATTTTGGCTTCCTTGATCTTGGGAATACTGTAAACATAGAACAGAAATCAGCAAGGCACATGTTGTCAAACTCTGGTGATGCTGGTCGTGCATAATACCTTTCAATGATATTAGTCATCCATATGTTTTCTTCATCATCATTCTTGGATCTGATGACATTCATTGGCAAACTCATTTTCAAAGTTTTACTGCCAGTTGGGATGAATGTAACTTCCCTAGAGCAATCTTTCAACTTGAGACTACACACCCTGTAGACTGCTTCTTGTGCTGAGATCTCTCGATTGTTCATATACACATGACCTATCTGTTTCATGGTATCTGCAGCATCTTTGCAACCTTCAGTAGCCTCCTTCTTTGCACTTTGCAGCAATTCACTCATCTCACTTTCTGCTTTGCTGATATATGCCAAGATATAAGCCACGCAACTATATGCATCTGTCACATACTGGATGTCAATGTTAGCATTCCAGGCTTTAAGCAAATATTTGTTGTAGTTGTTAACCCAGCAGTCAGACGGATTTCTCTTGTGATAAATGGTATTTTTTGTTGTCACAATCCTCAAAGCATCTTTGTATTCTTTATAGGTTGTGTTTGCTTCTTGAAGAACTTGCTGCAATGGATAGGCAGATGAAAAGTCAGCACTGGACATGATGTTCCAAATACATTTTAGAAGTTCTTTTGGTGAACGGTATGCCTTACAGACTTCATCAAATTCTTCAGCTGTTGTCGGAACCTTATGGGTTTCAGGATCGGTTTCTGAGACTTCATCATCTGGTCGGATTATGAGTGTGTTCTTGATTGGTGGGCGTGGGAAGTTAAATCGACATACAGTATTGTGCTTCCGGCAAGACTTTGTGTGGTTAGAATTGTGCATTTGTACTGCGTGAACAATGTTGAACAATGCAGGTTCTTTGTCCTTGTTTGGAAGTTGACATGAAATATGTTCATCTACAAACCTGCAAACATCACGATCACTATCTTTGTCAAACTGTGGGGCATCTTTAATCCAAACCAGACTATGTATGTGAGGGGATCCTCGTAACTGAAACTCTGTCCTTACAAAAAAATCTATCACTTTTCCTATAGGTTGAGCTGGAGACAACAGAATATCTCTGAACAAAGCCTGGACACGATGATCAAACAACCTTGAACACATCACTGCATTATTCTTTATCAGTTGACACTTGTCTGACCATTCTAACTCAGATGCTTTACGTGGATCATGACTAATACACAACAATGACTGAATGACCTCTTCCCAACGCATTTCTGAAGCTGAAAATGTCAGGAAAAATGTTGGAATTCCTATTTGTCTGATCATTGCATACAGTTCTCTCATGGTCCTCTCCCAGTATGGTGGGCTACCTCTAACTGGTTGCAAAAATCTAAAGCCTACATCTGAACTCAAAAATTTCTTTAGATTTTCAGGATCTCTCAACATTGCTGCTCTTAGTTTTTGACCATCATCCAGAGTTTGCTTTCCTTTCCTTAACGCGATAGAAATTTTTGAGGTGACATTTGTAATCTCACAGACATATTGAGCAAAGAATATATACTGATTGTCGGTTGCAAATCTTGTATCACTGCAGAGTAGTCTGGCATTAAAATACTTGGATGGAGTAAGTTTAATAGTTCTATCCATTGAAAATCCAAATTCTCCATCAGGCAGTAGGTGTGGAAAAGCCATGGCTTCAATCTGTGGTTCTTTGAAGACACTCTTGGGACTTTGGTTCTCAGCAGGAGCAAGACAAAATATTTTTCCATCTGTATCCAGTATCTCCTGCGCTATGTCTAGAGGTTGCAAGCATGTTTCTACTGGATAAGACTCTGTTTCACCAGGTTGCTCATCACCATCATTTGACAATTGATCCTCATCATCTGACCTTTGAGATTTCATGTCATCATCTGAACTTTGATTATTGACAGTTTCCTTTGGTGGCTGGTAATTCATTCCATCTTCTGTAACCTGTAAAAAGACACAAATTAGATAAGTGGATACTACTAGTATATGAAAAAATTGTATTTATTATTTTCTCTGTAGATATGATAGACATTTTATAAATTGGAGCATTTAGTAGATCTTTTCTGTAATTTAAGCATGGATGTTGTTGGAGTGGTTAAGTCATTTACAATTTGATAGCTGTAGATGTTAAAACTTGATCATTATACCATTTATTTAAAAAAGTATGGAAAAGGAAATCATTTTGATCTTTTTGTTTAGTGTTCTTGAATTGTGGTTTCATTTATTTTGTGTCATGTTTTGTTATTCAAACTTTATGGCTTCATAAACTATGAGTTTTCATTTAGTTTCAACTGACATATGGTGCTTTACCTCATCAACTGACATTTGGCTTGGAAGTATATCATCTGTAGTTTCTTCAGTTATAATGGTGGCCTCACTGTCATCGTCAAAAGATTCAGCGGTAGAATGCAATGCTTCATCTGCACCTCTAACTATATCTCTGTCAAGCACTTCATCAAACCAGTCATCTGTTACTTGGACATCTGCATACCACTTGTTGTATTGCTTGAGGTATTCAACAGCTTCTCTCACATTCTGAGGATTGATCCACTCATACTCATGGTGTCCTTTGTACGACAGCTTACGCTTTAGTTTCACTCTAATCAGCTGCGATTCATTTGGTGTACGTGGTAATGTGGTTGCAACTTTCTCAACATCTGATGGAACATTGATGACAGGTCCCTTAACACCTTTTTGACCACCTTTGGGCAAAGACACAATTTTCATAAATGGTAATCGTAAAGCAACGAGATGTTTCTCTAAGCTATTTAGTCTCTGTAATTCTGGTGGAATATCTACTAGATCTAGACCATTAGCTTGCGCTTGAGGTGGCATATTCATTGCTGATAAATGCCTATGGCATGTAAAGCAAATCCATTCTTGAGCACATGGACATTTAGCAACACATTCTTCAGTGCATTCATGAACATATTTTCCAGTCAAACATTTTTCTGCATTTTCTGTTAATTTCTCTTTCTGCATATATTTGGACCGGTTACATTTTTTAACTTGAGATTTGTACAACGCACGAATACATACAGTACATGTATAAACTGGAAGATCACTAATGCTCTTTTGGAGGGTTCTAATGGCAGTTGCAATACATTTTCTTCTCTCTGTAACACTTTCAAATTTCTTTAATCTGCTTTCAATGTCATTGTGATACTGTTTTCTAAGGAATTCTTTTAATTTAGTTCTGAACAAAGGGTTACTTGAGTACTTTTTTATAGATGAAATTTTCAAGTTTCTACGGAAAGAGTCAAATCTTGCATATTTGTGTCTGGAGTAGGTCTTCACTTTATCCTTGAATTCTAAGTTTGAAGCATACCTTTTCTTTGATTTGAGAATCTTTGATAATCTATATGCACTGACTTTTGAATATCGAATCCTATCACACAGCTTCTTGTTATATCTATAGACTTTATCAGCCTTATACTTTAATCTCAATTTAGCTTTAAAGCCTTTTTGCTTTTCAACATTAGTTTGATACACATTCTTTTCTTTTGCTTTCTTGTTTTCTCGAAAGTTAGCATCTGTATGATAGAGATTCTTGGACCTATTCTTTGATCTTGTCTTTGTACTATTTCTATAGTTCCAATCAGTATTATAACGATTGCTTTGCTGAGTTTTCTTGTTTTGGTGAAAACTTGCATCAGTCTGGTACTTATTACTTGCCCATTCTTTACTTTGTTGTTTCTTTTTGTTTTTGAATTCCTTATCAGTGTGGTATTTTCGAGATTCTCTTGCTTTCTGAGGTAGTGGTGATTTATTGAAACCATATAAATATGCTGGTTCAACTTGCTCCTTTGATTTGTCCTCAAAATACTGCTGCAATCTTAGTGTAAAAGTATCTAAGACTTGAGTGTCACTATTTCCTACAACAACATCAAAGTGGTTTTGATTAGTATGATAAAGGTAAATTCCTCTGTCTTCAACTGTATTTACGGTTCTGTGCCTTAGCCACACCCATTTTTGTCCTGACAATGTGTATAAGTATATATCTGTGTGGAGCAAATGACTGGCAGTAAAGATCTCAACTTCTGTTGCCCAGGTACCATTAGTTCTCATCCCACTTCTTTGTAAATACTCTTGGACATTGTTTCTGTATTGTTCAGGAAGATATCCTCTTAGATCATCAATATTTTGTTCCAAGTGATCACATATTCTTTCTCTAAGGAGTGCGTTATATCTCTGATCACCAAAAATAACATAAGACAAGGAATTAAAGAAACAATTCCCATCTCCTCTGATACTGCGAATTCCAACTGATTCTGGTATTTGAAGTTGTCTATTAGTATTACCATCTATAAGCTGTGATGGACCAGGGTTCAATAATTGCTGAATATTTACTCTCCATGTCCCATCAACCGGATGGTATATAAAGGAAGCATTAACCTGTAAAAAGAAAAAAATAGAAATCAATTAGTGGGTTTCAATATAATGTTTCATGATTTTAATGTCAATTTCATTGTCATTCTAAATACCGGGTACAGCTTAAACAAGGAAAACTGTGGGCGAGCTCACAAAAGGATATATCTGCTTTACATCACTGTATTTAGCTTAAAAAATTAAGTCAAATTATCTCATCTTAATGATATTCGAGTGTAATAAAATTTCTCTATGTACATCTCCATATGATGTATTTCCTTAATGTAAGGTTTCATCAAAAGGGGGGCTTACAAGGTCTCCCATTGAACATTTTATTTAAAAAGTCCAAGCTCGATTATTTCCCCTTAATGATATCTAACAGCAATGAAAATTCTTCTTGCACATCTTCATATCATGTACTCACTTCATGTGAAGTTGAATAAAAATTCATTATACGGTTTAGGAGGAGTTGCACTTAAGATGAATGTAGACATTTTACCACTTTTTGTCTTCATAGTTTCAAATGTTAATCATGGTGTTCCATATTAGAAATTATTAATAGAAACACATACCAATGCTCTAGCCTGACGCTTTCTCAATTTATCTTTTTCTCTCTGAGCTCTTGACCTTGATTTACTCATTTTTCTCTGTATCTTTACTCTGAAAATATATATATGCATGGTAATAGTTATTTGCTTTACACCTTAAAGAAGGAAATAATGAACATTGAATTGTATGACTTGAATATCATCAGCATGATCAGTGTCTAAAAGAGAGAAAATATCTTAATCATTTACATTCCTTGAATCCAAAAACCATATATATTTTAGAGGCACTGAAAAGAAAAGTCTACATGACCCTTCAGCCATCAATTTATATACAGCTTGTTTGTTAATCATATGGCCTGCTTGAAACATACAGAACTGGAAGATAAGATTAGTCATAGACACGTAGGAAGAAAAGCTGAATATAAATACTACAGCTAATGCAAGTGTCATATTTAGAAAAGCTGAAGATAGATATAAGAGTAACCGCAAGTCTACCATGTACAGTGGATAAAAATATGAAAAAGAAGTACAAGCATGAGTATATGATGCAACAAAGGCTGATATAAAATGAAGTTTACGGCACCACCGCTGGGAGGACCTTACACAATAACTATCTAGTACATGTATAAGGGGGTCGTGTAGTATGACATATCTGATAAAAATGCTGTATATTTGTCTAAAATAAAATAATAGATTGAAGTTTGTTTCATGCCCTTACACCAAATGTATTTATAAGTAAAATATTTTTTAAAAATTTAACCGAGACAAAAAACTATCAAATATGTCATGTAAAAATATTTGTGGGAAATTGTGCAGAACTAAAACAAATCAATTTTAAATTAGTTCCTTGTAATTAATGCTAAAATGTTGTAATAAAAAAATTAGAAATATTTATAATAACACTTTTTTGAAATGTTTGACATCCCACAAATATTTTTGGTGCCATATAACATATAATGAATATATACATGCAATGGTGTTAAAATAAATCATTATGTAATATACTACTAGCAGGTAAAAGAATTCATGGTAGAGCAATATTGTTTGTACATATTATAGTTTTGAAAGCATGCACAGCAAAATGTACATTTGTACTTAACACTTACCCTTTCAACTCCACATTGGTTCAGTCGCCATCCTCCAAAAGTTCTAGAAAACAACTTTTGTTTAAAAAGTAGTTTGAAACATTTTCATTTCTAGGCCTGAAAAAACCACCTTTTCGTAAATAACTCAACACAGTAAATATCGCGTCAATTTTTTTTCGAATTGTTGAAGAGTACAAAACATGCTGGCTATTCACCAACGAAATTGTAACATACTCGCTGTGCACCTACAAAATTTCAGACCTATTTTGGTGGCCATCTTGGATTCAAAATGGCCACCTTCGTCCTACAAAATTTCAGACCTATTTTGGTGGCCATCTTGGATTCAAAATGGCCACCTTCGTCGAAGTTTAATTTTAGTAATAGAATATGCAACATCATAATCTATCAGTAAACCAATTTTTATCATTATCAGACCACTTTGAAATTTTGGCGACCATCTTGGATTCAAATTGGCCGCCATCTTCAAATTTTAATTTTAGTTATAGATTATTACTCGCAACATAATAATCTATCCACATACCAATTTTCATAATAATCAGACCACTTTAAACTTTTGGCGGCCATCTTGGATTCAAAATGGCAACCATCGTGGAACTTTAATTCTAGAAATGGAATATTACTCGCAACATCATAATCTATCAGTAAACGAATTTTCATTATTATCAAACCACTTTGAAATTTTGGCGACCATTTTGGATTCAAAATGGCTGCCATCATCAAATTTTAATTTTAGTTATAGAATATTACTCGCAACATCATAATCTATCAGAATACCAATTTTCATCATAATCGAACCACTTTGAAATTTTGGCGGCCATCTTGGATTCAAAATGGCGGCTATCGTCAAATTTTAATTTTATTTATAGAATATTACTCGCAACATCATAATCTATCAGTGTACCAATTTTCATTATAATCAGACCACTTTGAAATTTTGGCGGCCATCTTGGATTCAAAATGGCCGCCATCGTCAAATTTTAATTTTAGTTATAGAATATTACTCGCAACATCATAATCTATCAGTGTACCAATTTTCATCATTATCGAACCACTTTGAAATTTTGGCGGCCATCTTGGATTCAAAATGGCCGCCATCGTCAAATTTTAATTTTAGTTATAGAATATTACTCGGAACATCATAATCTATCAGAATACCAATTTTCAACATAATCGAACCACTTTGAAATTTTGGCGGCCATCTTGGATTCAAAATGGCCGCCATCGTCAAATTTCAATTTTAGTTATAAAATATTACTCGCAACATCTTAATCTATCAGTATACCAATTTTTATCATAATTAGACCACTTTGAAATTTTTATTAAAAATTTGACCCGATTATCTCCCTTTAAATCACATTTTTATATATATCTTGAAAACCGTAAATATCGCTTCAAAATTTTTTTTTCGTATTATTAAAGTGCACCTTTTACTCTATTTGATTGCAAAATTTCAAAACCCTGCGCACCTAGGTAACCGAGATATTGCTATGTCCTATATTATGACCTTGTCCTGTTTCCATGGAAATGGCAGCCATTTTGAAAATTTTAAAAGTCGTTTGCAAAACTTCAGGTCACCCTTAATATATTCCCAAAGTTTCATATGGATTGGGCGATCCATCTTTGAGAAACGTTGCGGACAAGATTCAACGGAAAGAAAAAAGAAAAAGAAGAATAATAATAAGAAACCGGACAAAAGCAATATGTCTCCCAAAACTTTGTTTGGGAGACATAATAAGAAACCGAGCAAAAACAATATGTCTCCACAAACTTCGTTTGGGAGCCATAACTAGGTATGATTGTGTTGGGATGCCAACACAGAATGTCTCCCAAACAAACTCCCATTGCCATTATTCTTTTCAGCATGTCAAAAAACCCTTAAATATCAATTTTCATGTAAATCTGAGCACTTTGAAATTTTGGCGGCCATCTTAGATTCAAAATGGCCGCCATCGTCAAATTTTAATTTTAGTTATAGAATATTACTTGCAACATCATCATCTATCAGTATACCAATTTTCATCATAATCAGACCAGTTTGATATTTTGGCGACCATCTTGGATTCCAAATGGCCGCCATCGTCAAATTTTACTTTTAGTTATAGAATATTACTCGCAACATCATAATCTATCAGTATATTAAGTTTCATCATAATCAGACCACTTTGAAATTTTGTCGGCCATCTTGGATTCAAAATGGCCGCCATCGTCAAATTTTAATTTTAGTTATAAAATAATACTCGCAACATCTTAATCTATCAGTATACCAATTTTCATCATAATCAGACCACTTTGAAACTTTTATTAAAATTTTGACCCGATTATCTCCCTTCAAACCACATTTTTATTTATATCTTGAAAACCGTAAATATCGCTTCAATTTTTTTGTCCGTATTATTAAAGAGCACCTTTTACTCTATTTGATTGCAAAATTTCAAAAACCTGCGCACCTAGGTAACCGAGATATTGCTATGTCCTATATTATGACCTCGTCCTGTTTCCATGGAAACGGTGGCCATTTTGAAAATTTTAAAAGTCGTTTGCAAAACTTCAGGTCACCCTTAATATATTCGTAAAGTTTCATATGGATTGGGCAATCCATCTTTGAGAAACGTCGCGGACAAGATTCAACGGAAAGAAAAAAGAAAAAGAAGAATAACTAGGTATAATTGTGTTGGGATGCCAACACAGAAGTCGCCCAAAATCGCCATGGATTGTATTTCTTTCGAATAAGTATAATAAAATATGCCTAGAAATCAAATTTCAGACAAATCAGACAAAGTTTCCAATTTAACGCAACGGGAATGTAGTAAAAATGGCCGCCATTTTGAAACCTGAAGTCCAATCAAAATTCTGATTGCATCATTGAACTCAGCATACCAGATTCACCCATATAACCCATTTTCAAGACAATCAGACAAACTTTAATTTTTTCGTCTATTTTTAGTAACGGGCTGCCATTTTGAAACGGCGGCCATTTTGAACATTCTGAAAACTTCTTGCAAAACTTCAAATGAAGGTTAATCACTGTGCAAAGTTTCATTACCTCTCTTCAAAGCATCTCGGACAATAGTAGGACAAAATTAGCAGTTTTTCATAGGGGGCGGGGGTATAAAAATGGCCGCCATTTAAAAACAGTAAGTCCAATCTGAAATCTGATTTCATATTTGAACTCAGGATACCCCCATTTACCCATACAATCCATTTTCAAAATGTTCCGATAAGTATTAGTCGTTGTTGCTATTTTTAGAACAGCCGCCATTTTGAAACGGCGGCCATTTTGAATTTTTAAACATTACGTTGCATAACTCCTTTTGGTGTTCTAT
This sequence comes from Arcuatula senhousia, assembly GCA_963971305.1. Classification (NCBI taxonomy): domain Eukaryota; kingdom Metazoa; phylum Mollusca; class Bivalvia; order Mytilida; family Mytilidae; genus Arcuatula; species Arcuatula senhousia. The sequence continues at coordinate 39,191,259 of OZ020308.1, forward strand.
GACCCTATCAAGTATCATAGAGCTCCTACAAAGCACTTCCGAGCAATCCTTTCGGAAAAGTTCATGGATAAGAGAAATAATAATAATAAGAAGAAAAATAATAATAATAAGAAACGGGGTAAAAACAATAAGTCGCCAAAACTTTGTTTTGGGCGACTTAATAACTAGAATTGCCATTGCCAGCAATAGCAGATGTCGACCATTGCCTTATCTTTAACGACATATTTGACACTGTATGGCAGCCATTTAGTGTTTTTGTTTGTTTGACTCCATATCCCCACTCGGTATCCTTCATACGTCTTTTAAAATATCTAGTTTCTTCCAAATAAAATGTTCTATAATTCAAATTTATACCATGTCTTCTCAAACTTTTTTTTTCTTATTTCTAAGTCTTAATTAGAATATTTCCAAGTTTGTGTTTATCCACTGTTAAGAAATTTTATTATTAATAGATGATAATGTCAGGTTTGTAGACTTTATTTTAGCTATAAAAACATAGGGTTAGTTTCATTCCCCTTTACAGAAAATCCACTTTTAAATAACAAGCTAGCAAAATTGGTTTTCAAAGAAAGGCAAGGGATGAAAAATTAGAAATATTTACACAGTTGATAGGCTAGCTCTGCATGTAGCATAAATGTATTGGAATGTGTTTTTTTTTATTCAAAAGACAGCAGAGCTACTTTCTCCATTTTTCAAGCCTCAGTCCATTTCATATTGCTTTGGTTTTGGTAGACATAATTACTTTAGTCCCATTTTTTCAAGTAAATGTGGTCGGATCTTCCTTAAACTTAGTCAACATGTAGAACTAAGGCTAGTGTATCCATAAAATACAAAATTATACCAATTGATGCCCTAAAGGGGTGTTAGGGGGGTCTCAAAGTTGCCAGGAGGGTCCAAAAAGCACATTGCTTTCGTACCAAAATCTGTATATCTTGAAAACGGTTAACTTTAATGATATGAACTATGCATTTTATAAGTAGCACATTACATGCCTCACATATATACGGCATGCGATTAAATGTACGATCTAAAATGGTGGACCAGCGGTGCCTAAAATAGGGGTGGGGTCACCCTAGCAAAAATGAACAAGTGGGAATATTTTGAAAACCGTACAATGGATTTCTGCAAACCTGACACTAAAGTAGTAGCCTATTTAATGATACATACAAATAATAGATTAATTTTGTTCTATGTGTACAGGTTTTTTTTTAAAGATTTTGTTTTTATTTAATTTTTTTATTTCTTAATAAAAATAAAAATTTTAAAAAAATTGGGAAAAAAAAACTGTTAAAGTTAGCAAAGTTTGGTTTTCACCAGTAGACACGGGGCATTTTGTTTGGCCCGGTAACCAATTTTGAAAAGATTCAGACAAACTTTACAAAAATTATTCCATTTATTAATATTTTAATGAAAAAAAAATTATTAAAAAAATCTGGAAAAAAACTATTTAAGTTAGCAAAGTTTGGTTTTCACCAATGGACTCCCAGCATCATGTTTAGTCCAGAAGCCAATTTTGAAATGAATCTGACATACTTTAAGAAATTAGCCGATTTTTTTGTCGGCCATTTTGAAAATGACGAAATGCAAAAACTTATAACGTTCCACGCACAACTTCACATAGCAACCATCCTTTCTACCAAGTTTCAGTTCTTTACTTAAATCGCTTCTATAAAATAATCTCCGGACAAAATTTTGAAATCCAAAAAACAGAATAACAATATGTCTTCCGAAATACTTCGTTTCGGTCGACATAATTAGTCCCATTTTTTCAAGTAAATGTGGTCGGATCTTCCTTAAACTTAGTCAACATGTAGAACTAAGGCTAGTGTATCCGTAAAATACAAAATTATACCAATTGATGCCCTAAAGGGGTGTTAGGGGGGTCTCAAAGTTGCCAGGAGGGTCCAAAAAGCACATTGCTTTCGTACCAAAATCTGTATATCTTGAAAACGGTTAACTTTAATGATATGAACTATGCATTTTATAAGTAGCACATTACATGCCTCACATATATACGGCATGCGATTAAATGTACGATCTAAAATGGTGGACCAGCGGTGCCTAAAATAGGGGTGGGGTCACCCTAGCAAAAATGAACAAGTGGGAATATTTTGAAAACCGTACAATGGATTTCTGCAAACCTGACACTAAAGTAGTAGCCTATTTAATGATACATACAAATAAAAGATTAATTTTGTTCTATGTGTACAGGTTTTTTTTTAAAGATTTTGTTTTTATTTAATTTTTTTATTTCTTAATAAAAATAAAAATTTTAAAAAAATTGGGAAAAAAAAACTGTTAAAGTTAGCAAAGTTTGGTTTTCACCAGTAGACACGGGGCATTTTGTTTGGCCCGGTAGCCAATTTTGAAAAGATTCAGACAAACTTTACAAAAATTATTCCATTTATTAATATTTTAATGAAAAAAAAATTATTAAAAAAATCTGGAAAAAAAAACTATTTAAGTTAGCAAAGTTTGGTTTTCACCAATGGACTCCCAGCATCATGTTTAGTCCAGAAGCCAATTTTGAAATGAATCTGACATACTTTAAGAAATTAGCCGATTTTTTTGTCGGCCATTTTGAAAATGACGAAATGCAAAAACTTATAACGTTCCATGCACAACTTCACATAGCAACCATCCTTTCTACCAAGTTTCAGTTCTTTACTTAAATCGCTTCTATAAATTAATCTCCGGACAAAATTTTGAAATCCAAAAAACAGAATAACAATATGTCTTCCGAAATACTTCGTTTCGGTCGACATAACTAGCTATAATTTGTGTTGGGATGCCAACACACAAGTCGCCCAAAATCGCCTTGGATACTATTTCTTCTCAATCAGTACAATAAAATATGCATAGAAATCAAATTTCATTGAAATCGGACAAAGTTCACATTTTTAAGGGGGCGGGTGTAGTAAAATGGCCGCCATTTTGAAACCGGAAGTCGGATTTTAAATCTGGTTGCAGATTTGAACTCGGCATACCCGCTTTACCCAGATGACCAATTTTCAAGACTTATCCGATAAAAAAAAAAATTTCCGCCCACTTTTTCCGAAGGCCGCCATTATGAAACGCCGGCCATCTTGAAAATTTCAAAACATGATTACACGCCTTTGAGTGACCCACTATCCTATCCAGTAAGTGTTATTCAATTTCTTTTAACCGTTTTCTTGTATTAGGGAGGACAAATTCTCGATAAAGAATCAGAAGAATAATAATAATAATAATAAGAATAATAACTAGTTCTAATTGTGATCGCAAGCGAGTCACATATATGTCCCCTCACGTACCCCTCTTTGTCAATGTGTCTCCTTAGGCATTTGAGACAACTTAATATACCCAATTTTCATTAATATAGGAGTAAGTTAAATTTTGGCGGGAAACGGCAGCCATTTTGAAAATGGTTGACGATTAATAAATTTCAATGTCAAATATCAATTCGCCATACCACTATTACCTTATATACCAGTTTTCATCAAAATTGGAATAACTTTAATTTTGGCGGGAAACGGCGGCCATCTTGAAAATGGTCGACGATAAATTAATTTCAATGTCAAATATCAACTCGCCATACCACTTTTACCATATATACCAGTTTTCATCAAAATTGGAGTAACTTTAATTTTGGCGGGAAACTGCGGCCATTTTGAAAATGGCCGACGATAAAAAGATTTTGATGTCAAAAATCAACTCGGCATACCACTATTACCTTATATACCAATTTTCATCAAAATCGGAGTAACTTTAATTTTGGCGGGAAAATGGCAGCCATTTTAGCCGCCATTTTGAAAATGGCTGCCAAAAAAAAAATTTCGATTCCAAAAGTGAACTCGGCATACCACTATTACCTTGTAAACCAATTTTCATGAAGAAATAACAAAGTTGAGAATTTTTTTCATTACTATTACAAAATATATTGTACAAAGGAAGATAACTCAATCTTACAAAAAAAATAATTTTCAATTTTTTGCAAAATTTTGAAAACGGTGTCCGATTTTCAAAATTTTTTTTTTAAATGAAAGGTATTAAATATCCGCACTTAACTTATAAAGGAATTTTTCCTACCCCTGCAGGATCAGAAATGCCAGGAAAAATTCGACTTCGGTTTCGAGGAGCCATTTTGAGGCCCTTTTTTTACCTATAAGGGGTCGTTCGATTTCGACGAAAAATACAAAAAGCACAATCTCCCATTCCATACTCTTGATATATGAAGATTCAGCTTCCTACCTGAAAAGATGTCGAAAAAATGAGGTGGACAAGTTCACGGTCCAGAATACCGAGAAAAATAATAATAACAAGTGCTGACTGTGTTGGGGATGCCCAACACAAAAATGTCTCCCAAACGAATGCATTTTTGATACTGTATTCTAATTCGTCATCCAATAAAACCCCTAAAAATAATATTTCATTAAAATGGAAGCACTTTGTCAAATTTCGCATTTTTGGGCCCGAAAAATCACATTTTCGTGAATAACTCGAAAACCGTAAATATCGCTCCGATTTTTTTTTCGTATTATTAATGAGCTCCTTTTCCTCTATTCACCTACAAAATTTCAGAACCCTGCGCACCTAGGTAACCGAGATATCACAATGTCCTATATTATGAACTTTCGCTTATAACGCGGAAACGGCAGGCATTTTGAAAATTTTTAAAAGGTCGTGCACACCTCCAGTAACCCATCTACCATTGTACCATGTTTCGTTCAAATCCTTCAAGGCATTTCCAAGAAAAGTGCCGGACACGTTCATGTCGAAGAAAGAAGAAGAAAAATAATAATAAGAAACAGAGTAAAAACAATATGTCTCCAAACTTTCGTTTGGGAGACATAACTAGGTATAATTGTGTTGGGATGCCAACACAGAAGTCGCCCAAAATCGCCATGGATTGTATTTCTTTCAAATAAGTATAATAAAATATGCCTAGAAATCAAATTTCAGACAAATCAGACAAAGTTTCCAATTTAAAGCAACGGGAATGTAGTAAAAATGGCCGCCATTTTGAAACCGGAAGTCCAATCAAAATTCTGATTGCACCATTGAACTCAGCATACCAGATTTACCCAAATAACCCATTTTCAAGACAATCAGACAAACTTTAATTTTTTCATCTATTTTTAGTAACGGGCTGCCATTTTGAAACGGCGGCCATTTTGAACATTCTGAAAACTTCTTGCAAAACTTCAAATGAAGGTTAATCACTGTGCAAAGTTTCATTACCTCTCTTCAAAGCACCTCGGACTAGATAGTAGGACAAAATTAGCAGTTTTTCATAGGGGGCGGGGGTATAAAAATGGCCGCCATTTAAAAACGGAAAGTCCAATCTGAAATCTGATTTCATATTTGAACTCAAGATACCCCATTCACCCGTACAATCTATTTTCAAAATGTTCCGATAAGTATTAGTCGTTGTTACTATTTTTAGAACGGCCGCCATTTTGAAACGGCGGCCATCTTGAATTTTTAAACATTACGTTGCATAACTCCTTTTGGTGTTCTATGACCCTATCAAGTTTCATAGACCTCCTATAAAGCACTTCCGAGCAATCCTTTCGGAAAAGTTCATGGATAAGAGAAATAATAATAATAAGAAAAATAATAATAATAATAATAAGAAACGGGGTAAAAACAATAAGTCGCCAAAACTTTGTTTTGGGCGACTTAATAATAATAACTAGTTCTAATTGTGATCGCAAGCGAGTCACATACATGTCCCCTCACGTACCCCTCTTTGGCAATATATCTGGCTTTTGTGGGAACCCTGTTTAAGCAATGACGCCCTTACCATTCCATTGAAGCACCCTTTTTACAAGCATTGGTAGCGTACTTGTAAACTGTTGTGGTGACTAGCGAGCATAACTACCGCTCTCGTCCTCCACAATGGAGCCACTCTTCAATGAAATGCTAAGAACGTGACGGAGAAGCTTTTGGTTGACATCCATATAAGATATTATTCTCCCTTAATCTCATATGGTTGAGAAGAGTCACACAGTCGCATCCAAAAGCTGTTGCATGAGACCATAAACAAAATTTGATGCTAAAAATGAACTCCCCATACCACAATTACCCTGTATATTAATTTTCATTAAAATCGGAGCAAGTTTAATTTTTGCGGGAAACGACGGCCATTTTGAAAACGGCCGACGATAAAAAAAAATTAATGTCAAAAATCAACTCGCCATACCACTATTACCTTATATACCAATTTTCATCAAAATCGGAGCAAGTTTAAATTTTGGCGGGAAAATGGCAGCCATTTTAGCCGCCATTTTGAAAATGGCCTTAAAAATTTTTTTTTCGACTCCAAAAATGAACTCGGCATACCACTATTACCTTGTAAACCAATTTTCATTAAGAAATAACAAAGTTGAGATTTTTGTTCATTACTATTACAAAATATATTGAACAAAGAAAGATAACTCAATCTTAAAAAAAAATTAATTTTCGATTTTTTGCAAAATTTTGAAAACCGTAAGTCCGATTTTCAAAATTTTTTTTTTAAATGAAAGGTATTGAAAGTCTACACTTACCCTATAAAGGAATTTGTCCTACCCCTGCCGGATCAGAAATGCCAGGAAAAATTCAACTTCGGTTTCGAGGAGCCATTTTGAGGCCCTTTTTTGACCTATAAGGGGTCGTTCGATTTCGACGAAAAATACAAAAAGCACAATCTCCCATTCCATACTCTTGATTTATGAAGTTTCAGCTTCCTACCTTAAACGATGTCGAAAAAATGAGGTGGACAAGTTCACGGTCCAGAATACCGAGAAAAATAATAATAATAACAAGTGCTGACTGTGTTGGGGATGCCCAACACAAAAATGTCTCCCAAACGAACGCATTTTTGACCTCATATTAGTATTCGCCATCTTTTAAACCTCCTAGATATAAATTTTAGTTGAAATCAAAGCATTTTGACAAATTTCCAATTTTTGGGACCAAAAAATCAAAATTTCGTGAATAACTCGAAAACCGTAAATATTGCTTCGAAATTTTTTTTCGTATTATTAAAGAGCTCCTTTTGCTCTATTCACCTACAAAATTTCAGCCACCTACGCACCTAGGTTACCGAGATAATGCAATGTCCTATATTATGACCTTTTGCTAATTACACGGAAACGGCAGCCATTTTGAAAATTCCTAAAAGCTTAGGAACAACTTCACTAGCCCATCTACCATCGTACAATGTTTCGTTAAAATCCTTCGAGTCATTTCTGAGATCTCGCATGGACACGTTCATGGCGGAGAAAGAAGAAAAAAAATAATAATAACAATAATAAGAAACAGAGCAAAAACAATATGTCTCCAAACTTTCGTTTGGGAGACATAATAATAATAACAAGTGCTGACTGTGTTGGGGATGCCCAACACAAAAATGTCTCCCAAACGAACCCATTTTTGACCTCGTATTATGATTCGCCATCTTTTAAAACCCCAAGATACAAAATTTTGTCGAAATCAAAGCATTTTGACGATTTTCGCATTTTTGGGCCCGAAAAATCACATTTTCACAAATAACTCGAAAACCGTAAATATCGCTTCAAAATTTTTTTTCGTATTATTGAAGAGCTCCTTTTGCTCTATTCACCTACAAAATTTCAGCCTCCTACGCACCTAGGTTACCGAGATATTGCAATGTCCTATATTATGAACTTTCGCCAATTACACGGAAACAGCGGCCATTTTGAAATTTTTGAAAAATCCGTCAACAACTTCAGTAACCGATCTACCTTCCTACAATGTTTCGTGCAAATCCCCCTATGCGTTTGAGAGAAAACTACCGGACAAGTTCATGGCGGGGAGAAAGAAGAAAAAGAATAATAATAATAATAAGAAACAGAGTAAAAACAATATGTCTCCAAACTTTCGTTTGGGAGACATAATAATAAGAAACCGAGCAAAAACAATATGTCCCCGACACTTCGTGTTCGGGGACATAATAATAAGAAACCGAGCAAAAACAATATGTCCCCGACACTTCGTGTTCGGGGACATAATAATAATAACTAGGTATAATTGTGTTGGGATGCCAACACACAAGTCGCCCAAAATCGCCTTGGATAGATTTCCATTCAAATCAGTGCATCAAAATAAGTCTAGAAATCAAATTTCGTTGAAATCGGACAAAGTTGACGTTTTTAGGGGGGCGGGTGTAGTAAAATGGCCGCCATTTTGAAACCGTAAATCGGATTCCAAATCCGGTCGCAGATTTGAGCTCAGCATACCCGCTTTACCCAGATGACCAATTTTCAAGACGATCCGATGAAAAAAAAATTTCCGCCCACTTTTTCCGATGGCCGCCATTTTGAAACGGCGGCCATCTTGAAAATTTCAAAATTTGATTGCACGTCTTTAGGTAACCCACTATCCAATCCAACAAGTGTTATTCAATTTCCTTGAACCGTTTTCTTGTATTAGGGAGGACAGCTTCACGATTAAGAATCAGAAGAATAATAATAATAATAAATATTGATGATATGATCTCAGAGATCATGAATGGCTCCCAAACGACGGCACCATGTCGACAACTGATATCTTCACGGAAACCAAATATGGTTAAAATCCAACTGTGGGAGTGTAGTGAAAATGGCCGCCATAGAAAATCCAGAAGTCGAATCAACATTCTAAGTGCACCATTGAATTTGGCATACCTGATTTACCCAGATAACTTATTCTCGTAAGCATTTTACTAACTTAAATTTTCAGTCTATTTTTAGAAATCAAAAAGGCCGCCATTTGGAAACCGGAAGTCTGATCGAAATTCCGATTGCATCATTGAACTCAGCATACCTGATTTACCCAGATGACCCATTTTCAAGAAGATTCGACAAACTTTAGTTTTTGGCTATTTTTAGAAATCAAAATGGCCGCCATTTGGAAACCGGAAGTCGGATCGAAATTCCGATTGCATCATTGAACTCGGCATACCTGATTTACCCAGATGACCAATTTTCAAGAAGATTCGACAAACTTTAATTTTTGGCTATTTTTAGAAATCAAAATGGCCGCCATATGGAAACCGGAAGTCGGATCGAAATTCCGATTGCATCATTGAACTCAGCATACCTGATTTACCCAGATGACCAATTTTCGTGAAGATAGGACAAACTTTCATTTTTGGTAATTTTAGAAATTTCTAGAAAATTCACATTTTTGCATTTTACGGAAAAACCGTAAATATCGCTTCCGAATTTTTTTTCGTATTTTTGTTGTACCCATCATGCTCTACAATCATACCAAGTTTCAAAGTCCTGGCCACCTAGGTTCCAGAGATATAAGATTGTCCGAAATCTGGAACATTCCCCGTTGCCATGGAAACGGTAGCCATTTTGAAAATTTCCCACGCATTTGGCACAATTTCTCATAAGGGTCTATACTTGGGGAACATTTCATAATGTTTCGATAAACAGTTTACGAGAAAACTTCCGGACAAAAATTTAGGGCGGAAGAAAGAATAATAATAATAATAATAATAATAACTAGGTATGATTGTGTTTGGATGCAAACACGAATGTCTCCCAAACAAACTCCCATTGCCACTATTCTCTTCAGCATGTCAAAAAACCCTTAAATATCAAATTTCATGTAAATCGCAGCACTTTGAAATTTTGGCGGCCATCTTGGATTAAAAATGGCCGCCATCGTCAAATTTTAATTTTAGTAAAAGAATATTACTCGCAACATCATAATCTATCAGTATACCAATTTTCATCATAATCAGACCACTTTGAAATTTTGACGGCCATCTTGGATTCAAAATGGCCACCATTGTCAAATTTTAATTTTAGTTATAGAATATTTCTCGCAACATCATTATCCATCAATAAACCAATTTTCATGGAAATTGGAGCACTTTGAAATTTTGACGGCCATCTTGGATTCAAAATGGCCGCCATTTTCAAAATGTGAAAATTTGACATCATATTACAAATCGCCATCACTTGAAACCCCCAAATTCCAATTTTCAGTGAAATCGGAGCACTTAGAAAAATAATTTACTTTTTGGCCCTAAAAATCACATTTTTTTTTCATCATAATCAGACCACTTTGAAATTTTGACGGCCATCTTGGATTCAAAATGGCCGCCATTGTCAAATTTTAATTTTAGTTATAGAATATTTCTCGCAACATCATTATCCATCAATAAACCAATTTTCATGGAAATTGGAGCACTTTGAAATTTTGACGGCCATCTTGGATTCAAAATGGCCGCCATTTTCAAAATGTGAAAATTTGACATCATATTACAAATTGCCATCACTTGAAACCCCCAAATTCCAATTTTCAGTGAAATCGGAGCACTTAGAAAAATAATTTACTTTTTGGCCCTAAAAATCACATTTTCGTCAATAACACGAAAACCGTAAATATCGCTTCAAAATTTTTTTCTGTATTATTAAAGACCATCTTTTGCTCTATTCATCTACAAAATTTCAGAACCCTGCGCACCTAGGTAACCGAGATATCGCAATGTCCTATATAATGACCTGTCGCTGTTTCCAAGGAAACGGCAGCCATTTTGAAAATTTTAAAGGGCGAATGCAACATTTCAGGTCGAGTTTAGTATCCTCCCAAAGTTTCATTACAATCTGACTTTTCATTTTCCGGGAAATGGGCGGACAAGACTAGGCGGAAAGAAAAAGAAGAATAATAATAATAAGAAACCGGACAAAAACAATATGTCTCCCAAAACTTTGTTTGGGAGACATAATAAGAAACCGAGCAAAAACAATATGTCTCCACAAACTTCGTTTGGGAGCCATAACTAGTGCTGACTGTGTTGGGGATGCCCAACACAAAAATGTCTCCCAAACGAATAAATTTTTGATAGTGTATTCTTATTCGCCATCCTTTAAAACCCCTAGATACAAAATTTCGTTAAAATCGAAGCATTTTAACAATTTTTGTTTTTTCGGTGGCGGCCATTTTGAAAATGGCAGCCATTTTGAAAATTTTTATTATACGTATCAAGTCTACTCATAACCCTCTACTTACATACCAAATTTCATTAAAATCCATTCAGTAGTTTCCGAGATAATTTTAGGGTACCCTTTTGCCGTGGCGGCCATTTTGAAAATGGCGGCCATCTTGAAAATTTCGAAGTGCCTGTGCACACCTCCAATAACCAATCTACCATCATTCAAAGTTTCGTGCAATTCCATTTTGTCGTTTTCAAAAAACCTTGCGGACAGTTTCATGTCCGGAAGAAAGAAGAAAAAAAGAATAATAATAATAATAAGAAACAGAGTAAAAGCAATATGTCTCCCAACACATAGTGTTTGGGAGACATAATAAGAAACGGTGCAAAAACAATAAGTCTCCCAAACTTTGCTTTGGGCGACTTAATAATAAGAAACGGTGCAAAAACAATAAGTCTCCCAAACTTTGTTTTGGGCGACTTAATAAGAAACGGTGCAAAAACAATAAGTCTCCGACACTTCGTGGTCGGTGACTTAATAATAATAAGAAACGGTGCAAAAACAATAAGTCTCCGACACTTCGTGGTCGGTGACTTAATAATAATAATAATAATAACTAGGTATAATTGTGTTGGGATGCCAACACAGAAGTCGCCCAAAATCGCCATGGATTATATTTCTTTCAATTCAGTACAATAAAATATGCCTAGAAATAAAATTTCATTGAAATCAGACAAAGTTTCCATTTAACCTGGACGGGAATGTAGTAAAAATGGCCGTCATTTTAAAACCGGAAGTCCGATCAAAATTTCGATTGCACCATTGAACTCAGCATAGCTGATTCACCCAGATAACCCATTTTCATGACAATCAGACAAACTTTAATTTTTTTGTCTATTTTTAGTAACAGGCCGCCATTTTGAAACGACAGTCATTTAGAACATTCTGAAAACTTCCTGCAAAACTTCACATGAAGGTCAATCACTGTGCAAAGTTTCATTATCTTTGGTCAAAGCATCTCAAACTAGTTATCCGGACAAAATTACCAGGGGGCGGGGGTATAGGAATGACCGCCATTTGAAAACGGTAAGTCCAATCTTAAATCCAATTTCATATTTGAACTCAGGATACCCCATTTACCCAGCCATCCAATTTTCAAAATGTTCGGATAAGTATAAGTCGTTGTTACTATTTTTAGAACAGCCGCCATTTTGAGACGGTGGCCATTTTGAATTTTAAAACTTTACGTTGCATAACTCCTTTTGGTGTTCTATCCCCCTGCAAAGTTTTATAGACCTCCTACAAAGCACTTACGAGCAATCGTTTCGGAAAAGTTCATGGATAAGAGGAATAATAATAATAATAACTAGCTATAATTTGTGTTGGGATGCCAACACACAAGTCGCCCAAAATCGCCTTGGATACTGTTTCTTCCCATTCAGTGCAATAAAATATGTATAGAAATAAAATTTCATTGAAATCGGACAAAGTTCACATTTCTAAGGGGGGCGGGTGTAGTAAAATGGCCGCCATTTTGAAACCGGAAGTCGGATTTCAAATCTGGTCGCAGATTTGAATTCAGCATACCCGTTTTACCCAGATGACCAATTTTCAAGACGATCCGATGAAAAAAAATTTTCCGCCCACTTTTACCGACGGCCGCCATTTTGAAACGGCGGCCATCTTGAAAATTTCAAAACTTGATTACACGCCTTTGAGTGACCCACTATCCAATCCAACAAGTGTTATTCAATTTCCTTGAACCATTTTCTTGTATTAGGGAGGACAACTTTACGATAAAGAATCAGAAGAATAATAATAATAATAATAATAATAATTAAAATTTACATTTCCCGAAACGTGGGATGTCCCCTCCCGTTCTCATATAATGTCTGTCCTCTTCAACAGAATTCCGACAATGCACTGTGAGTCGCCATCACCCATATACCCTGTATACCAAGTTTCGTTGAAATCGGACAATGTTTACATTTTTCGCTATTTTCGGCGGCCATCTTGAAAATGACAACCATTACAGAAATTCTGACAATGCGCCATGAGTCGCCATAACCCATATACCCTGTATACCAAGTTTCGTTGAAATCGGACAATGTTTACATTTTTCGCCATTTTCGGCGGCCATCTTGAAAATGGCGACCAATACGGAAATTCCGACAATGCGCCGTGAGTCGCCATCACCCATATACCCTGTATACCAAGTTTCATTGAAATTGGACAATGTTAACATTTTTCGCCATTTTCGGCGGCCATCTTGAAAATGGTGACCAATACGGAAATTCCAACAATGCGCCGTTAGTCGCCATCACCCATATACCCTGTATACCAAGTTTTGTTGAAATCGGACAATGTTTACACTTTTTGGATTTTTTTGGCCATTTTTCAAAATGGCCGCCACTCGCGAATTTTTTTTTTGGCCAAAAAGTTTCCAATTATGTTCCTGAACATATAAATTAAGTTTCGTTGAATTTCATCGAGTGGTTTCCGAGAAAATGAAGGTAATAGTTTTTCGGTTTTTGGCGGCCATCTTGGAAATGGCGGCCATTTTGAAATTATAAACCGCAAAAAACACCGTAGGACCTTGGGACCTATCACCCCTCCAAGTTTCATATCGATGGGTCAAACCGTTTCCGAGGAGATAGCCGGACAAGTTCGTGCATCAGGTTGACGGAAGAAAAAGAAAAAAGTATAATAATAATAAGAAAAATAAGAAACGGAGTAAAAACAATATGTCCCCGACGACACTTCGTGGTCGGGGACATAATAATAAGAAACGGTGCAAAAACAATAAGTCTCCCAAACTTTGTTTTGGGCGACTTAATAAGAAACGGGGTAAAAACAATAAGTCGCCAAAACTTTGTTTTGGGCGACTTAATAAGAAACCGGACAAAAGCAATATGTCTCCCAAAACTTTGTTTGGGAGACATAATAAGAAACGGTGCAAAAACAATAAGTCTCCCAAACTTTGTTTTGGGCGACTTAATAAGAAGAAGAACTGACACAAAAACAATATGTCTCCCCCTTCTGGGAAGGGGAGACATAATTAAGAATTTAGCGTTAATAAGTATGCAGATATAATTGTTTGGTAATACACACCTTTTTAGAAATGTCCAAATATAGGAGTTATTGCCCTTTTTGTGGATTGTTTGCATTTTTTTTTTTAATGTTTAACTCATTATCTTGAAAACTATACAAGATATTTTGAGAAATTTAAATGCATATTGTTAAGCACATCAAGATCTACAAAATATGTAATACGGTCAACGTTGTAGGACCTTTCCTTTTAGGAGTTATAGCCCTTCGAACGTCAAAATTGAGCATTTTAACAGCATTGCCTCATTACATTGAAAACATTAACTCCTCTGACATATTAAGTCCAATTGGAACCAAACTTGGTATAGGTGTTTATTAGTTAGTTAGTTAGTTATTGCTTTACTCCCAAGCAGCGCGATTTCGGCCATATCCGGGAGATGTACATGAAAGTGATATTACAATGAACATGAAATGATGATGAAGTGGAGGAAATGGTGACACAAGGCCAATCGGGTTGGAGAGTTTTGACTGCCACTGCAAAAAGGAGTGATGGGTAGGGACGGGAAATTTAGCCTCCTGCATGGGGATCCTACGGTACCTACTCTTATTGAGACCTACAGCAGGGTTCTTTAACGTGCTAGGAACGTGACATTTTTCCCAACACGGTGCACCACTATGGTTTGCGGTCAGGTTTTCCGCATTATCGCCTGACAACCCCGCATCTCTCGATGTCAGGGCTACCCCATTCAACCACCTGGGGCACACATCCCAGTCGCTTTGTGGGCAAAGCGGCCTGACCCGATGTCAGGTTTCTGAGCGCTCTTTAGTGGACTTTTACCGACAAGCTTAGCGCTGCGGCGGGCCTATTCGCCACCCGGAACCCACATGTGGGTGTTTATTAGCATTAGGAGTATAGAACTGATGTGGGGATTTTTGATAGAACGTAAAACATGACCGATGTGGCTAAAAATAGAACATAGGGGTAAATGGCAGTTTTTTGCATATAACTCAAAAACGGTGACAGATTTAAAAATTTTGATTGGAACAAAAGTGATCAGCACCTAAAGATCTACCAGTTCTGAAATTTTGGAGAAAATACAAGAACCCATGTAGGAGTTATTGTCCCTTTTGTGGATTTTTTTTCAAATTTTGCACCTGTTTAGTTCAATATCTTGAAAACTATACAAGATATTTGAGAAATTTAAATTGCATATTGTTAAGCACATCGAGATCTACAAAATATGTTAAGAGTCAACATTGTAGGACCTTTCCTTTAAGGAGTTATTGCCCTTAGAACGTCAAAAATGAGCATTTAAAAAGCATTTCCTCATTACATTGAAAACGTTAACTCCTCTGACACTTTAAGTCCAATTGGAACCATACTTGGTATTGTTGTTTATTAGCAATAGGTGTATAGAACTGATGTTGGGATTTTTGATCGGTTGTAAAACCTGGCCGCTGTGGCTAAAAATAGAACAATGGGTTAAACAGCATTTTTTTCTCATAACTCAAAAAGGGTGACAGATCTTTGAATTTTGATTGAGAACAAAAGTGGTCAGCACCTTAAGATCCACCATATTGTCAGATGACCCCCTTATTTAACTTTCAATGTCAAATAGATTTTGCCTAATAACCTTAACTTCAGGTACATATGTCAGGTGAGAGATTCAGGCACCTCGGAGCCTCTTGTTGTAGGTCTTTATACTAACCCTAACCCTTATTTGTTTTCATGCTAACCCTAAACCTTATAGTGAGTGAGTGAGTGAGTGAGTGAGTTGGTGTTTTACGCCCGTGCAACGCTATATAGGTTATTTACAGGCGATGAACATGAAAAGGATGATAAAATGAACATGAAATGATTATAATTTTATGTTTTCATGTTGGTCCTCATCCAATTTGTATGTCTTCATAATATTCCTTGCCCTAATTGTTTGTTATCATGCTAACCCAGTCTTCATTGTATGGTTTTAAACTTACCCTATTCCTAACATCAAGTTTAAATGGTAATCCAACCTTAATTGTGTGTCTTTATACTAACCCTTAACCTAAATTTATTTTTTCATGCTAACATAAACCCTTATCGTATGTCTTCACACTAACCCTAACACTTATTTTATGTTTTCATGCTAACCAAGTGTGTGTCTTAATTTTATGTTTTCATGTTGATCCTTATGCTATTTGACAAATAAAAAGCTACGCCAAGCGCAGCATGATACGACCGCAACAAGTTGAACCCTGTTCGTTGGAGGCCCAATATGGAAAGTCTATTGCTTTTGTCACATGAAGCCCATGGTGGACTTACAAAACATTTTGAAACATGCATCTTGTGGTGGACTTTAAAATGCAAATTTGACACATATGTACTTCTTTAACTTCTATGATCTAATACAAAAATAAGCCTTATTTATATACATGTATTTTAAAATTGACATTTTTGGCCCTTTGACCCCTCATTTCTCAAAAATAGTTAAAGATATTGCAAATCTAATTGAAAAAAAAACAGGCAGGGATTTTAACATGGATTCAAAAGAAAAAAAGATTTTGAAAATCGGACCACAAATAAAAAAGTCAATTTTTTGGGTGTGGCCCCGTATTGACCCCCCTATAGCAATGTAACGGTGCAATTTTAATCAAAACCATTGACACATTTAGTTGACAGAATATAATGATGAATTCAATAAAAAAAGAATTTTCAAAATTGAATGAATAATAAACATTCTTTAACAGTTTTGTCAATACATCCATTTTAGCCCCTTTTTTCTAAAACAGCAGGGGCCACAAACCCCAAATTCAATACCAACATTCCTTTACTGGATATAATCATCATATTAAAACTTCATAACAATTGGCTGGCCCGCTACAACTTTATTTTTAGTAATAGTATATAACTATATGCCTAATCAGACTTTGAAAAATGGCGTTTTTGGCCCTTCAACCCCTAATTTCTCAGAAACGGTTAGAGATATTTCAAATCTGATTGAAAAACGCAGGCAAGGATTTTAATAAGGATTCTAATGAAAAAAAAATATTTTGAAAATCGGACCACAAATAAAAAAGTCAATTTTTTGGGTGTGGTCCCTTTTTGCCCCCCCCCCCCCCTAAAGCAATGTAACGATGCAATTTTTATCAAAACCATTGACGCATTTAGTTGACAGAATTTAATGATGAATTCAATAAAAAAAGATTTTTCAAAATTGAATGAATAATGAACATTCTACAACAGTTTTGTCAATACAATGATTTAGCCCCTTTTGGCCCTTTTTTCTAGAACAGTAGGGGCCACAAACCCCAAATTCAATACCAACATTCCTTTAATGGATATAATCATCATATTAAAACTTCATAACAATTGGCTGGCCCGCTACAACTTTGAAAAATGGCATTTTTGGCCCCTTCAACCCTTAATTTCTAAAAAACGGTTAGAGATATTTCAAATCTGATTGAAAAAACGCAGGCAGGGATTTTTATAGTTAGTTAGTTAGTTATTGCTTTACTCCCAAGCAGCGCGATTTCGGCTATATCTGGGAGATGAACATGAAAGTGGTGATACAATGAACATGAAATGATGATGAAGTGGAGGAAATGGGGACACAAGGCCAATCGGGTTGGAGAGTTTTGACTGCCACTGCAAAAAGGAGTGATGGGTAGGGACGGGAAATTTAGCCTCCTGCATGGGGATCCTACGGTACCTACTCTTACCGAGACCTGCAGCAGGGTTCTTTAACGTGCGAGGAACGTGACATTTTTCCCAACACGGTGCACCACTATGGTTTGCGGTCAGGTTTTCCGCATTATCGCCTGACGACCCCGCATCTCTCGTTCCTCGCACGTTAAAGAACCCTGCTGCAGGTCTCGGTAAGAGTAGGACCCGTAGGATCCCCATGCAGGAGGCTAAATTTCCCGTCCCTACCCATCACTCCTTTTTCCAGTGGCAGTCAAAACTATCCTACCCGATTGGCCTTGTGTCCCCATTTCATCATCATTTCATGCTCATTGTATCACCATTTTCATGTTCATCTCCCGGATATAGCTGAAATCGTGCTGCTTGGGAGTAAAGCAATAACTAACTAGTTATTGCTTTACTCCCAAGCAGCGCGATTTCGGCTATAAAGTGACAGAATAAATGTTATTTATGGCCCGACCAAGTATGTGGATCGGACATATAGTTTTACCCTTGTCAGTCCGTAACACTTTGGTTAAGTTCTTGGTTAAGGTCCATTACTCGGATACTAGATGTTGGGGGTTAACGATATTTCACCACCAGATGGGTCTTGGGTAGGGCTACACCACCCACTAGAAATTAGGTCACTGTGACCTATATTTTATGCATGAACGACTTCGGTTAAGTTCTTGGTTAAGGTCCATAACTTTGATACTAGATGTTGGGGGTCAATGATATTTCACTACTAGATGAGTCTTAGGTTAGGTGACACCACCCACTAGAAATTAGGTCACTGTGACCTATATTTTACGAATGAATGACTTCGGTTAAGTTCTTGGTTAAGGTCCATATCTCAGATACTACATGTTGATGGTCAATGGTATTTCACCACTAGATGTGTCTTGGGTAACATGACACCACCAGAAAAAAAAAAAAAATAAAGGTCACTGATCTATATTTTATGCATGAACGACTTCGGTTAAGTTCTTGGTTAAGGTCCATAACTTGGATACTAGATGTTGGGGGTCAATGATATTTCACCACTAGATGTGTCTTGGGTAAAGTGACACCATCCACTAGAAATGAGGTCTCTGTGACCTATATTTTTCGCATGAATGAGTTTGGTTAAGTTCTTGGTTAAGGTCCATATCTTGAATACTACATGTTAGGGGTCAATAATATTTCACTTCTCGACGAGTCTTGGTACATGCCACCCATCAGAAATAAGATCACAGCGACCTATATTTTACACATGAACACTTTTGATCAATTTCTTGGTAAAGGTCCATATCCCAGGTAATACACATTGAGGGTCAATGATATTTCAAGAACGGGAGGGCCATCCCGTGGCTCTTAGACACATAATCTAGTTGACAATTATAATTAAGCCTATGATTGATTGATTATCTTTATGTCCTCCATAATTGAAGATTATACATGTGATATCAAATCTAAACAATAAACATATTTACAAGAAGTGACAAATAAAGTAAATTAGAAGTAAATATTCTATACACCTTCACGAAAGGTTTATAAAGTCTACATTGCAATCACACACAGCAGAAAATTAAACAGAAATATAATAAACTTGATTGTAAAGATCACATGCAGATTTTGAGTGCATGCGATGCATATGTTCTGCAATGTGACACATCAGCCGACCCCATGTATCAGACTCGAGAGATCTAATGACATCAGTCATTCCGCCTAGCACAGAAAAAAGCCCTTCAAATATCAATTAAAATATTAACATTCTAATTATTCAAACATTAAATATTATACTTGATATAATTTGATTAATTTATTGATATGACTTTATGTGTTATTTTGTGCTTCAATAGAGATCATCAATAGGGGGAGACTGGATCCCAAAACTAGTATATTTTATAGCAACATTTTAAATGCCCGGTCCTAAGTCAGGCTTCTGTTTGTACTAAACATCTTTATGTATTAAGTGTTTTATGTCCAGAAGGGGTATTATTTTGTCATACATGAATTTAGGCCTGGTTTCTAATTGTAGGCATTGTACTTTTATCTTGGGCCAATTTCAAAACAGTTACATGAAGCAGCAACCACTGGTCATATTCAGTGCTGCCGGCTGATTTTATATTTAATAATATAATAGTGTAATGTAATGTAATGCCACTTCAAGTAATGTGTAATGTAATACATTACATTCAAAAATAAAAGTAATGGTAATGTAACGGCCAAATTATCCAAGTAATGGTAATGTAATGCATTAAATTGCCATGTTATTGACCCCAGGCCTGGCTGTGAAAAAAGATTTTAGATAGATCTAAATAATTAAATCCCAAGTCTAACTTTTTCAATGTAACAGTTGGCATAAGCAACACAAAACATGCCTGTTCCCAACCTCAAAATTTATGTGGCAATATTGGAACCATACATTAATCTTAATGATGAAAAAAAAACATCTCCTTGTTCCAACGAACTAAAGGAAACAAATCCACCTGGGACCTGGAATCTAAAATAACATATTTACATGTATTAAGGATTTTAATATAAAAGTGAAATATTGTTTTAAGATGCAGAGTTTATTTGCATATCAAGTTATTAAAAATAATACTGATTTTGAAAAAAGGTGGGAAAAAAATCAGTGAGTGCTCACTAGTACCGTGAGTACGTGGCACTGAATATCCTGAAGAACACGCTGTGGTAGTATAGTCCGAGATTGCTCTGACGTCCTCGGCATTTTTCCAGCAAGCTGGTGCCGTGGGACGTCAGAGCTCCTTCCATATCAAAAACACGGGATTTAGCACAACAGATTTGTTGTGCACTTCCGAGATAAATAAAGCAACATTATCATTAGTGTTGCATATTTATTTTGGTCTCAAATGAAACATTTGGTTATTAAGAATAAAAATACAACATATTTTAAAGAAAAATATCTTGAATGAGTAAAATAATCTTAATTTGTACATTATTTTGCTGATCTTGAACTTGATGCAATTGATGAAGTTCAAGATCAGCTCTTAATTTTTTCTTATATTACTTGATTACATCAGGTAGTTTCTCATCCTCGGAAACCCAGGGCTTCTTCTCTCGCTTACTCATTTATCACCCCTGGGACACAACGCACAAAATACTTCGTTTTCGAAAGTTTTGTATCGAGCTTTCTGATTGGTCGCTTTAGATTTATCTAATGCGATTTAAACATGATTCTATATACAAATAATATTAAGTTCAAGATCAGATCCTGAACTCAAAACGAAGAATTTCATACCAAATGTCCCAGGGGTGATGAATGAGAAAGCGAGAGAAGAAACCCTGGGTTTCCGAGGATGGTAGTTTCTAGAAGCTATATACTTTAAAATATTAATTTAGTCTTGTTTTACATCTACCATTTTACAAATGACTGCTGTAAGAGTTGTTTTAACATTTACAAAGCATTAGTTAAAATCCCGTGTTTTTGATATGGAAGGAGCTCTGACGTCCCACGGCACCAGCTTGCTGGAAAAATGCCGAGAACGTCAGAGCAATCTCGGACTATGGTAGTAGGGACCGTTTTGAGATCAAAAATTTCTACATTTTAATGAATTGAAATGGAACAAAAAGTTAGAACTTAGAAAAAACTTCTACATGATTTGAAAATAAAAAAGCTTATTTAATCGAAATGAAAATGTTATTTAGTCATGGTTAACATGGCTAGAATCCCTTTGATCAGGCCGCAAGAACACTTACTTACATTAAACAGGTCGAGTCAATCAAAATTTTAATAAATGCCCTTTGAAATGGAAGAAAAATAATATAAAACTTTTTATACGAGAGTTCTTAACATAAATATATTTTCTTTAACTTCCTCGCTCATATTTTGTCAATACCGAAAAGTTTTGACTTTAAACGTTATTTTATCTTGCACGCGTAAATTCTCCTTATAAAGTAATGTAATGTAATGTTCCACATTTTGACTTCTATTTCATTTGGTTCATTGGTCAACGGACAATAACAAAGTTGAGAATAACACTAAAATCTCCCTACTGGTCAATGCTCCTCGGGGAAAAATTGGTGTCCTTTATAATATAACTTTTCATGTGATCTTGATGCAAATAGACCAACTAATTTTTTCACTGCTCATTTTTCAAATTTGTTCAGCAAGTCAGTATTTGTTGAATTATTTCTCAAAAAGCACGTGTTGGTGATCGTAGTTATTTATACTCTCTCTAACACCATTGGTCAAAAGTTTGATGTAAACAATTTCCTTAAAAGGTAGATTCTTCGACCTGTTAAACGCTTGACAAATTGTCCAGGAACGATAAAATTGTAAATAAAATGCTTTATTTTAAATTAAAATAGTGACTTCAGTCTACTTTGTTTGCAAAAATATTGTACCAGATGTACTTTAAGCACAATAATCATATTTTTAACTTCTATTTAGTTAATATTTTTGCAAATTTATTCAAAATAAACAGCAGACAAAAAATAGTCTAGTCACATGGAAAACAAAATTACCAAGGGAGAATACTGATGTCAAATAGACAAATTCTTCCGGTTAAAAAATACTTTTAAATTCTTGGACCCAGTGTAGAGTTGGCACAAATAACATTTATTAATCAAATTAATTGTTTTTGTGTATTTCATTGTAGAAACTAAATAGGCGATTGACAGCATTGGAAAAGCAAGAAATAGGGGCTGCAAAGAAGACTATTATAAAAGCTGCCCTGAAAATAGAACACATGTCATCCGATGATGGAAGGTTTATTTCCCACCCAGCCTCCTGGGAGTCAGAAAAAAAAATGATCCTGTGGTAAAATTAGACGGGGGTTTCCGTTAGATATAAATAGATCGTCACCATGGTGATATTCGGATTGCAAGTCACTGATTGGCTGATGGATGCCGAAAACCGAGGACCGAATGAGATCTCACGGAAACGGTCTTCTTGTTGCTGAACCTTTGGACAGGTAAGACGCATCTTACACTTTATCCTAAGTTTGAACCCACTGTATTGTAGAGTGAACTCAGGGTGCAATTATAACCCCAGAGTTTTACCATAATGGCGACGAGGTGTTTTTATTAGGATATTGACAAAGATAAGAAGCACATGACGTTCCCGCCAGTCGTCACTCCGGTGTGAAATTAGATTTTTCATTGGAAATTGAGTAAGCGGCGGTTGAAGTTTGGTATGCAGTAAAATATTGAGATATTTACTGTTAGAGTAGAGTTTATATTAGAGTATATTAACTAGAATTGTTATTATTGTGGGAATTGTAAACGTTGACCCATTTTCACAGTTGCGGCTGTGACGTAGACACGAAATCGTGAGATTCCATTTTGCGTAGTCAACAAAGGTTGTGTGACGTGTACACAACATTCCCGAGTTGACCGGAAGTGATTTCCGTTGAGTGTAAACATTGTCGTATATTACAAATTAAGATATTTTTTTGATTGTAGTTTAGTTTTACTTATAAGGGTCACAATAGACAAAAACAATGACAACAGACAAAATAAAAATAAATTTGTGCACTCGTGAGGAGTTGTTGAAGTTGCCAGGTGTAGGGCAACAAATAGCTGATTACATAATCAGAACAAGAGAAACTGACCCATTTACATGGGAAACATTTTGTAGTATTCCCTATTTAAGGGCATCAGAAAGACTTTATGTACATGTAGATTTTAGAAAACATGAAGACTTGAGTGCTAGTCTTGAAAGATGGGGACCTTTCTCTGACAACCAGAAAAATTCACAAATCAAACAAGAAGTCAGAAATAAACCAACTGATACAGTCCAAAACCCCACAAATGATTCAAATGGGTATGCATTAGACTCACACCAAAGCACATCACAAGGTTATGATGATAGTTGGACATATGATTTATTAGGTGATATAGGTCAAGAATACAAGTCACAAAAACAAACATGTGTAGCCAGTTCATTGTATCACAACCAAACAACCGGTATGTTAGAGCCTGAGAAACAATTATTTGGTTTGTCCTCCCTCAGTCCATCAGGTAAAAATCCCACTCACATGGGAAATAACGAACCTTTATCAGTTGCCAGTATGTCCAACCCAGACTTTACTGGGCAACAACAAACTTCACAGGTTCAAAACACTGTTGCCAGTATGCCCAACCCAGGCATAACTGGGAATTCACAATTTTCAAACAATCAATCTATGTTTCAGAATCAAGCTATGTCACGACCAATGACACTAGCTCCGACAAATCAGGTTCAAGCTATGCCATGCCCAATGACACAAGCTCCAATAAATCAGTTTCACTATATGTCACAACCAATGACATTACCACAAGGTCAAACAATGAACAATTCCAACCCGGCTAACACTGGGAATATGTTTTCACAAGGTGACCAACCAGTGAGTTCAAGTCAATTCCCAAGTTTTCCAACTACTATGACCTATCAAGCACCTCAACCTGCTTATATGTACACAATGAATGCACCAGCTGTCCAACTCCAATTTCCAATTGGGTTTAATGCAGGGCTGCAACCAAGTGTACCCAATCTGAATTTTCAGCAGGGAAGTTTAAATCAACATATGAACATTCAACCACCAGTCCAACTTACCCAACCAGTATACCCTCACAACACCACAGTCACATATTCTTTTGCGAACATGGACTTTTCGCGACCTCCTCCTAATTTTAATCTGAATCAGCCTACACATACCATGCCGCAGCCAGCAGTAAGTCATCCTGGAAGATATGAGCCAGTGCAGCCCCAACCGCAAAGACATCAGCCAGTGGAGCCTAGACCACGACCCAGACGTCCGTCTGGAGATGATATAATTAGAACTACTTTGCTCGAACGTGTGGATCAGACCAGGAATCAGTAGGTTCTTACTCAGATTTTACTGAGGAGCATTATGAACTACCACGACGAAATGAGAATAACCGTCAATATGGTGAGAGACGCTTAAATAGAGACTATAACCCCAATAGAATAGAAAGAGGGATAGATTATAATCGCCGTCATGAGAACCTGAGAAATGCCAATTTCTTTTCTGCCATGAAAACATTGAAATATAAAGGAGATACAAATTGGAAAGCTTTCATAACCAAATTTAATGAGATGGCAGCAGAATCACACTGCACTGAAGAAGAGAAACGTCAGCAACTTTGCTGGTGTTTAGAAGGTAAAGCCAGTGAGTACTACACCCTTTTAGTAGAGGGAGATGTCAGACCACCATTTAGAGAATTGGTGTCAAAGCTTGAGAAGAGATTTGGCTTTTCAGAACGTAAAGAGACAGCAATGTTACAGTTCACTACCACCAAGCAAAAATACAATGAGTCGCTTGAAGACTGGGCAGATAAGATCCTTTCTTTTGCTACAAGGGCTTTCCAAGGATTACCAGAGAACCATATGATGGAACAAGCAGTTCTAAGATTTTGCCAAGGGTCAGCATGCATGTAATTCAAGACCCAGAAGCATGGACGCAGCAATTGATGTCATTAAATGGTATCAACATTCAAAACGGGCAATTCAGTCTGCTAACAACATAGGGGTAGCAAATGTATTAACATCAGAACCAGATACCAATATCAGGGTACAAGCCACATCACGAGATAATTGCCTTGAAAGAATTACACAGCTGGAAGATAGATTCAACACTGTGATGGACAAATTATCCAACATTTCAGACAGATTAGACCGCAATGTTAGTCCCAGTTCTACTATGGTATCTACGGAACCGTCAACTCCTACTCCTAAAGAAGGGAAGAACTTCCAGAAAGGAAGAGGGGGAAGAGGTCAGAATAAAAATCAGAAATTTGATATGTTTGAAGTTATTTGCTATGCATGCAACCAGAAGGGTCATTTTGCTAAAAATTGTCCAAATAAAGATAAAAGTCAAGATCAAGCCAAGCCCATTCCCTCTCAGGAGGGTAAAAAAGATGGTAAATTTGCATCTAATACTGCAGCTGTAGGGATGTTTGGTACAGCCCGTATGATCAGGGTAAATGTTGATATACAAGGTATACCAGTTAATGCAATAGTAGACACTGGCGCCCAGGTTTCACTTTTGAAAGATATCATATATGACAGTCTCAAATACAAACCAAAAGTCGTAAGAACATCTACCCTGCATGCAGCAGGGAGAGATATGACAATGACCTGTAATGTTATAGACCCTCTTTATTTTGAGATAGATTCTGAGCAGTTCAAAGAAGAACTATATGTAGGACCATTAGAGTGTGAAATGCTATTGGGTTTAGATTTCTTAGAGAAGCACAATGTTTCAATCCATATGGGTAGAAGAGAATTAGAGTTTTGTGGTAAGCTTGTTCCATTCCAGTTAGTGGAGGGTGTTCAAGAATTTGTACCCAAGATTCACAGGGTAACTGTACCAAGTTGTGTAGTAGTACAGCCAAGTTTAGAGGTCAAGTTATCAGGTAAAGATGAAATCGAAGATATTGGTACTACGATAGACACAGTAATGGTGGGGACTTTTACAGTAGATGATAAAGCCACATTTATTCAGCCTAGAGTGATATGTTCTAGAAGTAGTCCACATATCTGTTCTATGACAGATACAGATGGGGTCCTGGTAGAAGAGAACCAAGGAATGGATTACAGTGAACTATATCAAGAAGTTGAGTCCCTTAGAGAAGACCCAAGGGTGCAAGTTAACTTACTCAGAGGAGTGGAGTCAAGATCTGGTGGACAGACTTGTCCAGGTGAGGAGGAGCTTCCCTGGAACTTGCAGGGGTTAAGGGTAAAACTTCCAGTTTAGAGAAAACACTGTTGGCTGATGGCCTGGAGGTTATGGCCAGTGATGGCTTTGATCTATGTAAGTACACTGTTACCAGGACAGGAAGTCCAGTTCGAAATGGTGGTTTTAACTGTAATATGTTACCAGTAGGGGTAATAAAGATAAATAGACCTTACAACTGTAATAACCCTAGAAAAAAGGTAGCCAGGCAGTTAATAATGATGTTATTTCTCATTTCAGTTATTTGTAGTCATAAACCAAAAACTATAAAGATCATGTCTAAGGAGAAGAAAATAAAGAACCATGTTTTTAGTAGGGGGAGAGGAAGAGGAATAGCAGAATTCACTCGAGAGGAGTTGAACCGAATGCTTAGAGAGAAGGAGGATAGTACTGAAGTACCAGATATAGCCCAACTGGTGGAGGCCAGATTTGTTAGGGGCAGATGGTTAGCTAGGGCCTCCAAGTGTCCTGTGCTAGGATGTAATGTCCGAGTCAGAACAATCAAGAGACACGTGGTAAAGTGTCATTTGTCATCTGCTTTTACCTTCCCAGCGGAACCTGGGAATGGAGTACATCAGATACGACAGATGGAGGTTTTGGGACAAATGGCCCAGTGGATACTGGGGAGTGGAGCCAATGTCACAGACCTGTGGCAATGGAGTACGAGATACATTAAGCTGTATGAGTTGTGTGAAGTTCCAGCCGCTGCTTTCCCAGCCATACAAAAGTTATGTAGAATGGCTGGGTGGACACAGCCGGATGAGTTAAGGTTGCGACCTATTAACTGTCCCGCTCTTTTATGCCATTGGAGGGTAGCTGCTGCTATGTTGCAGTTCCTGAGTGATAGCCAGAGGGAGAGGTTACGGACTGCTGAATTATATGTTTATCCCAAGAAATTGGGTCTGACCAACAGTTACACTACCGATGAATATTGAGTGGAAATCCTAAATTTCAGAGAACTCCTACAATGGTCAGAGGTATATTGTAGACGTCCGGACGGAGAGTACTCCCAGATTTACTGGGGTCAACAACGGATCAAGTCAGATGTTGACCTGGAGGATATCCCAGATGGGACCTCCCTCTGGTGTGTATAAGATACTGACAAATAAATAAGGACTGCCAACGTGACTACGGACGCCAGACTAAGAACTGAGAAATTGATAAGTTCCCTGACATTGTCAGGGGTTGCATTAAAAAAGGAAAATTTATAGGTGGTCATATTCAGAGAGTATTTCACTTTTGAGTCAGTTGTACATACGTTCCTTTTGATAATTTTTGTATGAAGCTTAAACATACATGTAAGTTATAAGTTGCCAGTGGCAGACCCGTGCGGGTTCCGGGTGGCGAATAGGCTCGCAGCAGCGCTAAGCTTGTCGGTAAAAGTCCACTAAAGAGCGCTCAGAAACCTGACATCGGGTCAGGCCGCTTTGCCCACAAAGCGACTGGGATGTGTGCCCCAGGTGGTTGAATGGGGTAGCCCTGACATCGAGAGATGCGGGGTTGTCAGGCGATAATGCGGAAAACCTGACCGCAAACCATAGTGGTGCACCGTGTTGGGAAAAATGTCACGTTCCTCGCACGTTAAAGAACCCTGCTGCAGGTCTCGGTAAGAGTAGGACCCGTAGGATCCCCATGCAGGAGGCTAAATTTCCCGTCCCAACCCATCACTCCTTTTTCCAGTGGCAGTCAAAAACTCCTACCCGATTGGCCTTGTGTCCCCATTTCCTCCACTTCATCATCATTTCATGTTCATTGTATCATCACTTTCATGTTCATCTCCCGGATATAGCCGAAATCGTGCTGCTTGGGAGTAAAGCAATAACTAACTAACTAACTAAGCCAGTGGCAAGTCCAAGTTGAAGCTTTATATTAATTTTTATAGATTTTTTGAGTTAATTTTTGTTGCTTCAGACTTGGAACCTTTTTATAGGGTTTTTCCATAAGTTGGGAATATCGACCACTTATACTGATATTTTTTTTAATAAGAGAGAGGAAAAGAATCCCCTGATAACAGGGTTAATGACTTGTTATTTTTTTCAATTGTACAGTAGTAAAATTTAAATCTAACAAGGTTGTTAGATTGTTTCGAATTATCAAGAGAATAGTTCGTGTGGGTTATTTTGTTAAATGTTTTTGAGTATTTTTTACTACATGTACCGGCTAGGAATCTTAAAGGAGATTTTTATTTAAATTTCAAGTTAATTTTTGGGTAAGGGTGGTTTTTAAGTAAATTTCAGTTTTGACAGACTTACACATTGCCCAGGTTCTTTTCAGTATTTTAGTATTATCACACTCCAATTTTGGTTATTTCCCTTTTATATGGGTTCAACTAATGTTGTTTTTAGTTTACATCCCAGGATAATGGCAGTTAGGTCGCTACATATTGCGCTGTAGCAAGAAAGGTATATATTTTAATGCCTGTAGCATTATATTACCTGAAGTCCCATTTTTATGTGGGTTAAGGCTGGCATTCTGCCATTTTTGGGTGGCATAACATTTTATAATTTAGGTATAGGTCCCACCTTTATAAAGTTGGGGGGAGTGTGGTAAAATTAGACGGGGGTTTCCGTTAGATATAAATAACTCGTCACCATGGTGATATTCGGATTGCAAGTCACTGATTGGCTGATGGATGCCGAAAACCGAGGACCGAATGAGATCTCACGGAAACGGTCTTCTTGTTGCTGAACCTTTGGACAGGTAAGACGCATCTTACACTTTATCCTAAGTTTGAACCCACTGTATTGTAAGTGAACTCAGGGTGCAATTATAACCACCAGAGTTTTACCATAATCCTATAAGTTTTAACTAGATGGGACCTTTTTTGAAACGTGCTCAACAAAGAGCAGAAGACTACTCAATAAAAGAGTTATAGGAGATGTTAGGTGAAAAGACCCTCCCATTGTAGATGAACATCTTAAGTGGATGTGAAGAAACTAGTTTTGTAACTTAAAACTTTTAATTTGTTTGCAATAGACAAAAAATATCTATCACTAATTTGAAAAGCACATTGTGTCATATGTTTAAAAATCTCATGATCACTTACTTTGTATTAAGTTGTTCCTTTTATTGGTATGGCACAAAATTATACAATGAAGAGAATATAGGTTGCTTATTATAATTTGGATACAATTATATCCTTAGTTATGAAACTTAATCAGAGCCAAACCTGGTCCTTAATTACTTTATTTCACTTTTTGTGTTTTAAATCTTGTTGTTTACATTGTTTTAAATTATAAATAGATAAATAATGCTCAAAAGATATGAATAGTGTTATAAAGAACGATAAATACTTTGGATTACTACACAAATTTGCATGAATATTTGTTTTTATGTTAATTCCTTTTAAGATGTGAAATAATAAATGAGTCGATGTATTTTCACGAATTTTATCATTTTATGTATTCTGTATTAAATATGTGGCCCAAGTCCATTTTTTATAATAAACCACACATTACAAATGTATCAGTAAATCAAATTATAATAATTAATAATAATAATAATAATATCCTTTAATTAGTTAGTTAGTTATTGCTTTACTCCCAAGCAGAACGATTTCGGCTATATCCGGGAGATGAACATGAAAGTGGTGATACAATGAACATGAAATGATGATGAAGTGGGGGAAATGGGGACACAAGGCCAATCGGGTAGGAGAGTTTTGACTGCCACTGGAAAAAGGAGTGATGGGTAGGGACGGGAAATTTTGCCTCCTGCATGGGGATCCTACGGGTCCTACTCTTACCGAGACCTGCAGCAGGGTTCTTTAACGTGCGAGGAACGTGACATTTTTCCCAACACGGTGCACCACTATGGTTTGCGGTCAGGTTTTCCGCATTATCGCCTGACGACCCCGCATCTCTCGATGTCAGGGCTGCCCCATTAACCACCTGGGGCACACATCCCAGTCGCTTTGTGGGCAAAGCGGCCTGACCCCGATGTCAGGTTTCTGAGCGCTCTTTAGTGGACTTTTACCGACAAGCTTAGCGCTGCTGCGGGCCTATTCGCCTCCCGGGCCCTGCACGGGACTATTTTAGAATAAGTAAAAATTGGAAAAAAATGCTGTTTTCAAAACCCATTAAGTCACAGGACCAATGAAAGCAATGATAATATAAATATATACATATCTTGCATAAACATGTATGAATAACATATCAAAAATAAACCACTGTAGCCTCTTACGGATTTTTTTGAAAAAATGCCATATTTATGTGACATTTAGGTATTTTAGCTATATCTTGAATAAAATCATCAGACCAAACTTACCTGGGGTACAACTTCTGAGCCCTTGCATAGAACTTCTTAAAATTTATACACATTAAAGAATATGAAGAAAGATAGAGAGATGTCTAGGTTCTAGGGCAATAGATCAAAGGTCAGGTTTAATTTTGTTTTTGAGGCATTCTAGAACTTTTTCAATACTAAATTTGGAGATTTTTTATCAGTTTTTAGGGTCAATTGATCAAAGTCAGGGCCGTAGATTTAACCTCTCATTTATTGTCTGGAACTTTGTTGTCATTTGTATTTGTAACATATTATTGCACCTTTTATTGTTTTTTTTTCAAAATCTACAACAGTTTTTTCACTGTTATGAGTAATTTGAGAAGGATTATATTCCCTGTGTATAATTATCATCAATTAATATCCAATGTTTATTTAATTTGGTTTTACAAAAAATAATGGAATACTAATAGTGCATTCAAAGTCCATGAAAACAAGGAAGAAACAAAAAACAATAACAAAACAAAACTTATCATGCTTATCTAAGGCACGAGTCATTTTCTTTTGGTGGGGGGGCCTGGGATTTTTTTTCAAAAAAAAAAATATTAATTCCAATTTTTACAGAAAAAAATAAAAATGCTCCAAATGGAGCTGAAAAAAAACAAGAGGCTCCCAGGAGCCTGAATCGCTCACCTGGTCTTGATGTTGACCCTATACTTTTGTAGAGCTAAATGAGCTGAACATTTAAGCAAGCAACAGCTTTTCTCTACCTGCAAAAGTTTTCATTCTATAGGCCAAAAACACCATTTTTCACCTATAAGGGGGCCATAACCCCTATAAGGAGTCATCTGACAACTTCGACCCTATGGAGAATTTTGTAGAGCTAAATGAGCTGAACATTTAAGCAAGCAACAGCTAATCTCTATCTGCAATAGTTTTCATTCTGTAGGCCAAAAACATGAAAAATCGCTATTTTTCAGGGGCCGTAACCCCTATAAGGGGTCATCTGACAACTTCGACCCTATGGAGAATTTTGTAGAGCTAAATGAGCTGAACATTTAAGCAAGCAACAGCTAATCTCTGTCTGCAAAAATTTCATTCTGTAGGACAAAAACATGAAAAATCGCTATTTTTCACCTTTAAGGGGCCGTAACCCCTATAAGGGTTCATCTGACAACTTCGACCCTATGGAGACTTTCGTAGAGCTGAATGAGCTAAACATTTAAGCAAGCATCAGCTAATCTCTATCTGCAATAGTTTTCATTCTGTAGGCCAAAAACATGAAAAAATGCTATTTTTCACCTTTAAGGGGCCGTAACCCCTATAAGGGGTCATCTGACAACTTTGACCAAATGGAGACTTCTGTAGAGCTGTTGATGCTGAATCAGTAGCGTGGCCTCAGATTTCCTCTATCTCTTATACTTTTTGATTTATAAGCCAAAAACAGTAGTCTGACCCCCCTAGTCTATTTTTAGTAACGGCGGCCATGTTTTTTGACAGATCAAAAATCGAAACACAAGTTTGGTGCAGGACACCCTAAGGATCAATCATACAAAGTTTCATTCAATTCTGTTCAGTAGTTTCAGAGGAGAAGATTTTTGAAAAATTGTTAGCGGACGACGACGACGACGGACGCCAAGTGATGGCAATAGCTCACATGGACCTTTGGTCCAGGTGAGCTAAAAATTCATAAATTTCCAAAAAAAAAATATATATATATATATACATCCTTTGAACTCAAATGATAAAAGCCTGATTTTTTTTCTGCCTCGCTTCGCTCGGCATACATCACCTTATTCATCATTGCCTTTTGCTAAAGTTTCAAATTTTGAAATTATAATGTGCTACGAAATAGTATCACTTTCAATATATGTTTAGTACATGCATACATAGATAGTTTTGTTCTGTTATGGTATAAACCTCTCCTGTATGAGTTCCAATCAGGATAATTAAAAGTTACATTGCATTTCTTAGACCTTGCAATGTAATTTACCTACACACTATTGTTGCATTATACCCATAAAAGAAGTTGAGAATGGTGTAATGTTTTAGACTGGTCCGTCAGTTTGTTTACCCAAGGGATCAAATTATTTCCATAACTGACTATTCAGAAACTATTGACCTAAGGCTTTCAATATTTGGAATTTATCTATGGTTGAATACGTTTTCTGATCAACATATCGTCTACAGGTCTAAGTTTTTTTCCCCGTTGCTTTCAGAATATAGCCTTTATATCATTTTGTGATGTCTGTCAGTTTCCATGAGCTTCAGCCGCCATCAGACCCCCTGGTATAAAGAATGAACATTTGAAGTGTGTACATCTTAGACACTGTTGTCCTGCTTGGCAAAAAAAATTATATATATATATATTTGATAAACCTCCCCATCCCACTGGTACGTAGATCCAGAAATGTCTATAAGACGGCATTGGTCAATCTTTACAGATTTCTTATATTACACACTGCATTCTTGTGTTGTTTTGTAGTTCATATGATGTTTTTTTTTAATGAATTATGAAATCTAAATATCATGATTAGCTTTCAGGAAATCACAAGAATGGATGATTTTGCATCATTTACTCAAATTTTAAAGCTTTTGAGGCCTTCAGCGATTCCCATGTCTGTTTAGTATGCTAGTTATTTCGCAGGATCCCTAACTAAATCAAAAGCTTGTTTTTCTATGATCCTTTATTGGCTTCAACTTGTACTTTTCTTTGTCTTATTTCAATTCCTGACTTGCTGTTTCAGGGAAATTAACTTTTGAAAACTTTGAAG
This sequence comes from Arcuatula senhousia, assembly GCA_963971305.1. Classification (NCBI taxonomy): domain Eukaryota; kingdom Metazoa; phylum Mollusca; class Bivalvia; order Mytilida; family Mytilidae; genus Arcuatula; species Arcuatula senhousia. The sequence continues at coordinate 39,224,566 of OZ020308.1, forward strand.
CCAAAATGTGAACCTATAAGATAACCATGTGATAAGTCCCCTACGTGACAAGGTTACCAGGACAATTACAAATGAATATTGCTTTCACTTCTTGTCTTATGAACTTTTAGAAAAAGATTTCACATATTGAAAAAAGTATATTTATAAAATAAACAAATTTTGGATTTTGGATTTCCAGCTATTTGACTTTGTCTATTGTCCATACTGAATGTTTATTTTGGGGGATATTTTCAATTTTTTACTTTGTGCTTTCATAAAGGTTGGCTGACATATTCGCCATGTCTCCCTATATCCCATTTCTCCTATAAATATATATATGTTTTGAATATGCATGTATTCAAACTCAAAATAATATAGTCCAATGTACATTTCATCTCCCATTGAGAGTTTGTCTGTTTTACTTATTCCACATATGATCACATATCCCATTTGTGTTTAAAATATATGAATGTAACTCAAAATGAGAATAAATTAGTCAAAGAACTGGCCTAATTCACACAATTGATAAAAGACCTGTATACTTACAAATAGAAAAACATATATAAAAAAATATATAAATTCTCTGAATATGTCTGAAAAAAAAATTATGATTTTGCTTTGGGTAGAAAAAAAATTGTAACTTTGATTTGGACAGAAAAAAAATAATATCAGGTTACAAAATCCCAGCCCCCCCACCGTATGAAAATGGTTCGTGCCTAAGCTGCAATTTGAACTCCAACAAGGGGTTTTACTAACTTGTGCTAACCGGATACTCCCACTCGACTGTTCAGTGAACAGGAAGTCGATGACAAAAGTAGGTACGATATAACGTACCGTAACAAAGCTGTGTACCAAATTATGCCTCCCCCACTTTTGTTTGGAGACATATTGTTTTGACGTGTCCGTCTCTCCGTCAAAAAGTTTGTCAGCGAAACTCCTCTGAAACTACTGAACCGAATTCAATGACACTTGCTATATAGAAAGTATACCATATGTAGTTGTGCATATGACCATGATGGGTTAAAAAAGGTGGCCCTCGCCCGCGGGGGTTGTCAGGTCTATAGTACGGAAACCCTGACCGCCGACCATTGTGGGCCAACGTGTGTGGAGAGTGCCACGCTTCATGCACGTAAAATACCCCTTTGTGGACCGCCAAGTAGTGCACCACATAGGCTAAATTTTCCGCCCCTACCCAACTCTACCCTTTTGCTGTGGTTCTTCAAAAATTATTGGTCCTTTGTGATCATCATCATCATTTCATTTTCTTCATGTTCATCGTCTGTAAATACCCTTTATTGCGTTGCACGGGCGTAGAACACCAACTCACTCACGCACATGACCAGGAAATTTTGTTCCTCAAATTTTTATGGGAGTAATGGCCATTTGAACTTAGAACAGTTTGGGGAAACGGGGGGAGACATAGTTTTTGTTGGAAAAAACAAACTTTAATTTGAAATGTATTCCTTCAGTAGAAGCCGAGAAATCTGTTACGAAAAATTCTTTATTTTGTTGCCCTTAAAAAGACTAAGTCAACTCAGAAAACAGGAAGTGGATGCCAGATTTTGACCTGGGAAGAAGCACAATTACAACTCATCGTAATAAAGCTGTGTACCAAATTTGTTATCAATACCTTCAGTAGAAGCCGAGAAATCTGTTATGAAAGTTTGTAACGGACAAGGTGATTGCAAATAGCCCTCTCTCTTAGAAGTGTGGGTACCATATAATAACAACAACAGGAACTCAAGTACTCCAAATAAGTAAGCAATTCATGCGTGTTGCTACACAAAACCTCATATTATATTTAAAACAAATAGGTGTTCAGTTAGGTACAATAATGTAGCTCCTTGGGCCGGAGATACAATGCGGTCCTACAGCTACAATAATGTAGTTCCTTTGACATATTTGTATCGGCGGAGCTACAATGCGGTACCATTGCTCGTAACGGAGCAACGCCGAAAGTGAAATCACTCCGGGCGCAATTCATTCCATTTGATGTCAAATTTGGTACTAAAATATTACTTATAGTATTTTAATGATAAATGCAGTTAAAATTTACCGACATTTAGCTAAATTTAAAAGATTGTCGTGTAACTGTCAATTTTTCAAGTCTTTTGATCCTGAACTTTAACTTTATAATGAAGTTCAGTATCATAATATTGAAGATGCGGGTCATTACTATAAGTTTTACTAAAAAAAAATATTTTGAAAATTATTTTTGATGAAAAAATATTCTGAATTTTCAGAATATTTTTTAATATTTCAATTTAAATGAATATTTTCAATTTTTAATATTTAATATTAATAAATATATTAATATTTATAGTTATACATATTAATATTAATATATAATATATTTAATATTTAAATGGTTGGTCCCTAAAGGTGCTACATTGTTCAGTGTAAATAAAACAAAATGAAGAAAAGACGACAGGTTTTTTAATACACATATAATTGTCTTTCAAAAATGTAAATCATGTCAGATAGAGAATAAATCTATGACAAAATACACGTATATATAAGGCAACAAGAGCAAACAAATGATCTACTCATACACGTTTAAAATGTCAAATTTATTTTAATCATTTAATCTAAACCTCTAGTGTAAAAACACAAAAACTTTAAACCATCTATTTTTTCACAAGTCATGCCGTTAATAATCAAGTATTGTGTGAGGAACAGAAATTCATGAAAATAAATAATCGAGAACTACCTTATTATAGCTTTTAATGAAGAATGGCGAAAATAAGTAGCTGTAAAATAGCCCTCTGACACAGAAACGTGAAATATCGTAGTCATGAAAAAAAAGGTTAATAGTATACCATCACTTATTTTTCACATAAAATCATTGAAGCTTTGATGTACAAAGTTAACTATCAATAATATTTCAATTGCTTCTACAGCGTTTATCTGAACTACCGATTCTACGTCAGCAGCATCATCAATTGTTTGTCTTTTTGAATGAGGACAGTTAGTCATCACAGACAGCCTAGAAAAATACGATGCAATCTGTCCTTGTTAAAAAAAACTCATTTGGTTGGAACATTTTACTTCCGCCTTCATCGCAACAAACTCTCATATTTCGTGCAACATCCAGAGTGTTAATTTTATTACCACTACTTACACCAGCTTCAGATACAATCTTACTTTCTGCGAAAACCTTGAACTTTTTCATCCTTGCGAAGTGCCCATCCTTTTGGGAATGCATGTGACTGATGGTTTCCTGCAGGATGTAGGTTGTTAGGTGAAATCATAATACTGTCTGCCAGACTTTCACTATAGGTCCTCCAATTCTTTCTTATTTCGTCATAGGTCAATGTTTTGTTCAGTAGGGCAAGCAAACCATGATTCGGGCATAACCGTTGGTTCGATCAAAATCGGTAATTTTATCCTCGATATTTCTTTAAACTAAGAAAAGTTGTCTACCTAACCAACGAATCTATAAATTAAACGAAATCCTCTTCTTTTGATTGGGAAACGAGAGCCGTTCGGAATTTTCTCGAATTACCTTTCACCATTCAACAGAAAAGGGAATCCTATCAACATTCCAAAGCTGCGAGTGATAACCGTATTTATAGTTCACAAGCTAAATTTATCTACTGGGAACAAGTGTGTTAAATCGCTATATTGTTAAGTCGTGTTTTAATCGGAAGAAAATATATATCATTACATACATAAAAATAAAAATATTAGCGTTTAAAAGTTCCCTTGAATACGCATTTCCCGCTATATGCACGAAGTTAATTTTTACCAAAGTTCAGGCAAGGGATTTCATTGGTTCGGACAGTGATATATACATGTACGTGTGCGAACGAAGGTTTTCTGGATTAAAGACTCTAAAATAACTTTCTCCAAATTTAAAACAACCGCTTACCTTCTGGTTTGTCTACGTAATCCGGTAGCAACTTACATTTCACATAGAACCAAGACGCGGGCCGGATTGAAAGCCTTTCAACCCTATCTCGGTCCTGAGAAATCGTCATTAAAGACTCGCCACATAATTTAAATTATGCAATTTATTTTTGTGATGAAATTAGCGACCCAAAAGAGGGTTTTTCAACAATTACTTTATTTCTGATTGACTGATCGCTATTAAATAACATCAGAAATATGTTGCACCATGTCATCAATGTGCAGGAATGGCTCCTTACTGTTAGTGTTGGTGGTTTTTATGCATGTAAGAATGGCCCACTATCAGCTGACAGAAATTAAGGATGGTTGAGGCAAGACAGTTCTCCTTATAGCTTAACATTTTAAGCAGTATCACGTTTATACTAAGTTTTTCATAAAAGTACACCTCATAGAAAAAAAAAATCCTACAGTTATCTTTTTATATGCCCGCAAACAAATTGCGAACGTATAATGGTATGATGCTGTCGTCTGCATCGTCGTCGTTAGTGTCGTTGTCGTCCGCGTCATAGTCTGCGTTGTCCGTTAACTTTAGTGTTCCCACAATAACTTTAATTCTAGTTAATTACTTTAGTTCTCGTGCGGGTTCCGGGTGGCGTATAGGCCCGCGGCAGCGCTAAGCTTGTCGGTAAAAGTCCACTATAAAGCGCCCAGAAACCTGACATCGGGTCAGGCCGCTTTGCCCACAAAGCGACTGGGATGTGTGCCTCAGGTGGTTGAATGGGGCAGCCCTGACATCGAAAGATGCGGGGTCGTTAGGCGATAATGCGGTAAACCTGACCGCAAACCATGGTGGTGCACCGTGTTTGGAAAAATGTCACGTTCCTCGCACGTTAAAGAACCCTGCTGCAGGTCTCGGTAAGAGTAGGACCCGTAGGAGCCCCATGCAGGAGGCAAAATTTCCCGTCCCTACCCATCACTCCTTTTTCCAGTGGCAGTCAAAACTCTCCTACCCGATTGGCCTTGTGTCCCCATTTCCTCCACTTCATCATCATTTCATGTTCATTGTATCACCATTTTCATGTTCATCTCCCGGATATAGCCGAAATCGTGCTGCTTGGGAGTAAAGCAATAACTAACTAACTAATTAAGGGGCGGGCTGTTACCCCTATAAGGGGTCATCTGACAACTTCCACCCTATGGAGACTTTTGTAGAGCCTAATGAAATGATCAGTTAAGCAAGCAACAGCTTTTCTCTATCTGCAATAGTTTTCATACTTTAAGGCAAAAACATGAAAAAAATGTTCTATTTTTAGCCAGGACGGCTATGTTTTTTGACGAATCAAAAATCGAAACACAACTTTTATGCTGGACACCCTGAGGATCAATCATGCCAAGTTTCATAGAAATCTGTTCAGTAGTTTCAGAGAAGATTTTTGCAAAATTGTTAACAGACGACGGACGCCAAGTGATGGCAATAGCTCACATGGACCTTAAAAAACAATCCACAAATTGAAAAAAAAACCCATCCCATTGTAGAGAAAAACGAGGACTGATTGTGACGGCAGCCGTCACAGATGTTCCCCAAACGAACAAGATGTACTTTAAAGCAGCAAAAACTGTAGCCATTTTGTAAATTCTGAAACCGTTGTGCAGACCTCTGATGTTATAATATTACTCACAACTTCAAAATCTACCAGAATACCAATTTTTATCAAAATAAAAGGATTCTTAAATTTTGGCGGCCGTTTGGATTTAGAAATTTCACGTGTTTTGCATTTTACAGAAAAAAACTGTAAATATCTCTTTAGAACTACTTTAATATTTTAGTAGTACTTATCAAGCATTATAATACTACGAAATTTCAAGGTGCTCATCACTTGGGTTACTGAGATATGACAATGTCCTACATAATGAACTTTCCTATAAAGGCGGCCATTATAAAAAAAATCGAAATTCTTATGGACAACTCTGATGCGGAATATTACTCGCAACATCAAAATATACCAGAATATTAATTTACATCATAATCCAAGCACTTATAAATTTTGGCGGCCATCTTGGAATTTGAAATTTCACTTTTTCGCATTTTTCGGAAAAACCGTAAATATCTCTTGATTTTCTTTGGATATTCTTCAAGCTCTATAATCCTGCCAAGTTTCAAGGTCTCACCACCTAGGTTACCGAGATATAGCAATGTCCTCTATACTGAACTTTTGCTGTTAACTCGGAAACGGTGGCCATTTTGAAAATTTGAACCTCGGCCGGACAGTTTACCTCCCTCAGAATTCTATTACTGACAGAAAGCATAGAAGCATTTACCAGTTGTTGTAAAACATTCATGTATATCCATTATAAATCTATTCTGCCAATCTGACAGAAAAAAAACAACACATAAATATCAAACAACTCAATATATTCTTCAAATATGTGCATAAATTTCTTAGATGTGAGGCATCAAGGCATGGGCTTTATTCCTGTGAGTAGTCTTATTTTGTATGAGCATGTTTCATATATTCTCCTTTTACCTGTAGCTATCAAAGATCATTTGACCAGAAAAGTGGAAGATGGTCTGCACACCCTGTAAAGGAGGAAAAAACTTATTGTTATATTCCTAGCCTAATTGAACAGATTCTACGTATGCGATTGCGAGATCAAGAAGTTGGCTTGAACCAAGAAGCTGTGGTGTTGGAGGCAGATGAACCAAGAAGAGTGTGTTAAGTTATAGCACCAGCCCCGCCGCCTCCTACATAACAAATCGTCGAGGAACAGAAGACACGGTTTAGCAAAAAGAACACTAGTCATGAAGCAGCATAAACTAAAATATTACTTAGCAAAGTCGTGACACTTGAATACCAATTGAGCTAGATTACTACTCTGTTTTAGCATTTTCCTTTAAATGTATACATAGTTTGTATAATCTGTACTTAAAACTATGAAATGCAAAACCGTAAAGTTCCATCTTTCTTTCTGACCAAAGAAAGTGGGTAGGGGCGGAAAATTTAGCCTATGTGGTGCACTACTTGGCGGTCCACAAAGGGGTCTTTTACGTGCATGAAGCGTGGCATTCTCCACACACGTTGGCCCACTATGGTCGGCGGTCAGGGTGTTCCGTATTATAGACCTGACAACCCCCGCGGACGAGGGCTACCCTATTCACCCACCTAGGGTATCCACTTGGTCGCTCTGTGGGCTGAGCACTGACCCGACGTCAGAATCCCAAGACCCTTAGTCGCCTCTTACGACAAGCTAGGCTCTGCTGCGGGCCTATTCGCAACCCGGGTCCCGCACGGGACTGTCGGTTTGAGAATGGTTAAGAATTGCACTTTACCACATTTTATGGTTGAATTTAACCAGAGTTTTATGGTTAATGTACCAATTATGGTGGTTGCAGTTCTAATGGTTCAAGGTAACTAAGTAACTTAATGTTTAATGTATAATTACCATGCTTCTGCCTCTATTCATGGCTGTGGCGTTCACAACTTTCTGAGCTTTCAGACTGAACACAGCGAGTCTGACTGACTGGGGAGTTTAAGTGTGAGTGTGAGTTGGTGTTTTACGCCCGTGCAACGCTATATAGGTTATTTACAGGCGATGAACATGAAAAGGATGATAAAATGAACATGAGATGATGATGATAAATGAAATATGGGGATGGGGTGGGACACAAAGGACCGGTAAATTTTGAAGAACCACAGGAAAAAGGGGAGAGGTGGGTAGGGACGGAAAATTTAGCCTATGTGGTGCACTACTGGGCGGTCCACAAAGGGGTCTTTTACGTGCATGAAGCGTGGCACTCTCCACACACGTTGGCCCACTATGGTCGGCGGTCAGGGTTTCCGTATTATAGACCTGACAACCCCCGCGGACGAGGGCTACCCTATCCAGCCACCTAGGGTACACACTTGGTTGCTCTGTGGGCTGAGCACTGACCCGACGTCAGAATCCCAAGACCCTTAGTCGCCTTTTACGACAAGCTAGGCTCTGCTGCGGGCCTATTCGCCACCCGGGCCCCGCACGTTTAACGTCGTGACTATACCTATATATAGGTCTAACACAGCGAGAAGGACTGGCTGGCTTATAAACGTGTAAAAGTCACGTGGTCATTTATTTATAGTAAATAATACACCTGAGTGCGTTAAAGGTGAAAGAAGCAGAGGTACCAATGGGGTATCCGAATGTCAAAAGTCCGAAAGGGCAGAGACAAAACCAGTAAACACCAACAAGAACAGGACAAAAACAGACAACATGTAAAACATGGAAATACAACACAACTGAATATCAATCAACAACGCGAACTCCAGTCGAAACAAGAGTGAACTCAGGTGCTCCGGAAGAGTAAGCAGTTCCTGCTTGCTATAGAACACCCGTCGCGTTGCCAATAGTCCATTCAGAGTCACACTATATATATATCAATCGATATAACAAGTTATTGGTTCTCGTTAAAATGTAAACATTAAACATAACCAATAATCATCATAATACATGTAGAATAAAACACAAATTATTAGTAAATTAATGACACGAAAATAAGCAATTTACAATATTCTGATCCTGATCTTTATTATAAAGTTCAGGATCAAGGGACTTCAAAAATGACATTTTCACGAAAGTCCTGTAACAAGATACAACACTCACCAACAAGTTATAGCTTGGTCAGTGTACCATAGATATAATAGTCCCGTGCGGGGCCCGGGATGCGAATAGGCCCGCAGCAGCGCTAAGCTTGTCGGTAAAAGTCCACTAAAGAGCGCTCAGAAACCTGACATCGGGGTCAGGCCGCTTTGCCCACAAAGCGACTGGGATGTGTGCCCTGGGGCAGCCCTGACATCGAGAGATGCGGGGTCGTCAGGCGATAGTGCGGAAAACCTGACCGCTAACCATAGTGGTGCACCGTGTTGCGAAAAATGTCACGTTCCTCGCACGTTAAAGAACTCTGCTGCAGGTCTCGGTAAGAGTAGGACCCGTAGGAGCCCCATGCAGGAGGCAAAATTTCCCGTCCCTACCCATCACTCCTTTTTCCAGTGGCAGTCAAAACTCTCCTACCCGATTGGCCTTGTGTCCCCATTTCCTCCACTTCATCATCATTTCATGTTCATTGTATCACCACTTTCATGTTCATCTCCCGGATATAGCCGAAATCGTGCTGCTTGGGAGTAAAGCAATAATTAACTAACATAGATATAGATAAAGCTCGAGGTTTTTGCCATGCTGTGCGTCCCACAGTTCTTTTTGATATATCAAACGCGCGGCACTGCGTAGCGAGGTCTTTGATGCAGATGATATTCGCCGATAATAGGGCGTATGTTGGGGGTATATGATAATTAATCTTAGATAATCGATGGCTGACCTTATCAGTGGTATAATAATTAGTTAATTACCGGTAATCCTTAGGTGATAAGGTGGGCGGATGCAATAAAGTAGACCCAGCATGATAACCCTGTCTGTCAGTGTTAATTTGATGAAAATCGGTTGAAGAAAACAACGGTAAAAGTTTAACTAAAAGAGGAAAAGTTTGTCTACCTAGTGATACTAGTCATAACATCGTCGAAGTGCGTCGAATTCTCATATTATCGTTTGAAAATCTTTTTTTATCGATAGAGGAAATTTGAATTCTTGTCCATAATAATTATATATTAACAACGTTGCCTTTGTCTCAACTTTAAATATAACAATATTCTCATATTCTGACAACGGATCTTTTTAAGTTATTATTATTTTTTGGGGGATATTTTTAGGACTTGCTATTCATGAAAGTATTTTAAGAACTTTGTGTCGTATATGTGGAAATGAAAAGGCTATACCCTCCAAAGGCAATCCGACGCACAAAGATAAACTTAAGAAAGATCTTTTCATAATACTAAATGTTGATGTTGACTCTGACAATCCGTCCGTCCATCCACAATACGTTTCTGATGCATGTCGGCTAAAGATATCAAGACGGCGAAAAACCAAGAACGAAAAGAAAGTTGTTAGTACATTTAATGTCTTTGAATTCGAGGAGCACGGTGACAGATGCAAAATCTGTAATCCTACGCAAGACCCCAGTCCAAGTACTTTTTATGCCCAAACTGCTTCTGATAATGGATTCTCATTTAAAGAGACTGAAAGAGAGTTCTTTATTTACCGTGTTTCTTCGTCAACAGAAAAAATAAGCCATCGGCTATACGTTACAAAAAAGACGCTTGAATGGCAGATATTCATCATTCAACGATGTGAATGTGACACATTCTGAACATTTAAGCGGTGTAAACAAAAAGTTACAAAGTTAGTGACATTGAATAACTTAAAAATATGCAAAGGAAACAACGAATTCAATTCACTTTGTCGTTCGAAGAACGAAGGTGCTCCAGCGGTCTTTCTATCAAAAGACGGTAAAACCACAACGGCATATGAAGAGACAAAATTTGAAAAAGTGCCGACCATTTGACATGCAAAGTGCTTGTTTCTTTTGAGGACAGGGGAAATTTGTGATGCATGCACTGTTTTCAAAGGTGACTTAATGTCAATGAACAATAAAAGACTTAAACCGTCTATATTATATCTATGTTTTTACTGAGACAAGTTTTGGATTTTATTAAAAGTCGCTCAAAGGGCTACTTAAGTTTAAAAAGAGAATGAAAGATATATAGAAAAACACATGTTAAGAATTCCTCTTTTAACACACATAATTGAATTGCACAGTGTTTTTTTAGTATTTCTACAACCCTATTACATTAATTTTCTGTTAAATAATATTATAGGAAAGCTTACAAAAAATTGTATATATTTGCATGCACAGCCCGTAAACACAAAGATAAAATATAATAGTTGTGGAACTTTTTGTCACATTATTTTTATCTACCAATAAAATTATTATACATATTATAAATATGTTGTTTTTTTGTTTCTTTTAAAACTACCAAAACCAAGGTACATGTAGACCTAGAGGTTTGAAAACACGCAAAGGAAAAGGAATTAAATATAAGGTGGTTACCTTTAGTTTTTTTCTTCGGTTTGCATTCATCGCAAACCCAATTTTTAGTTGGATCTGTTTCAAGTAAAAAAACAGTGCATTCCCGATGAAACCATTCTAGATCACAATTTTTGTTATTACATTTGAGCATGTTTTCGTCTGCTGGGGTACAACAATAACAATAAATTTCTGTAAAACTGTCATCCTCGTTCATTATTTCATTAATTTCATCTTCCGTTACCTCGATTTCTTCAATGCTAGCCATATTATTCGTGGTGAAAAAATGGCAAAAGGGAAGAAAATTTTATTGAAAGTTGACAGCCATTATCTTCCGGTCATAAAATCAGTCGATATCGGACTCAATTATGACAATTAACACCAAGTATGACACCCCGATATCAAGTGGGTGATAAAAAGTCGGCGAATGTCATCTGCCTCAGATGTAGGCCCGGAGCTTTATCTATGTATATTATATCTATGAGTGTAAAGAAGGTTCGAAGACAGCTGAGTGGCCAGGATTGTGCGTCTGCATCTGACAGTAACCGGAAGCTGCTTAGGATGACCCAATGACGTCATATGTTTCCCTCCTCCGGTCAAGCACACCAATCACTACACTCCCCTCCCTTTTCTCTAACAAGATCCCCCGATGGGGGTTCCTGGGAGGGAGTATGAAGGGTCCGATCTCACAGATAGGGACATCTACCAAGAGGCTGGACTACGGAAACCCTGACCGCCGACCATAGTGGGCCAACGTGTGTGGAGAGTGCCACGCTTCATGCACGTAAAAGACCCCTTTGTGGACCGCCCAGTTGTGCACCACATAGGCTAAATTTTCCGCCCCTACCCACTTCTCCCCTTTTCCTGTGGTTCTTCAAAATTTACCGGTCCTTTGTTTCCCATCCCACCCCCATATTTCATTTATCATCATCGTTTCATGTTCATTTTATCACCCTTTTCATGTTCATCGCCTGTAGATAACCTATATAGCGTTGCACGGGCGTAAAACGCGTTGCACGGGCGTAAAACACCAAATCACTCACTCACTCTTCCCGACCCCTGAGGTCGGAGCCCATGCACCACAATCATAAGACAAGTGCTGATTCTAACCCCTATTAGCTAGCAGCCAACCCTTGTCCCCTTTTTCTCCGGGGCCGATGAACCACCGATGAAGCCAATCCCCGGTGCTTGCGGGGGCGACACAGGCCGGAGCCGTTCCAGTTGAAACGACATCAGAGATGCGGCTTAGGTCGGACTCCCGTTTTAACACCGGTGCATCGGCCAGGACAACCACTCGCGCCGGGTCCTCAAATCCCTCCCAACAGACTCTAGTTCAGTCTTTTAGGCGGAGGACTCCGAGGACTCACCACCTTAGATGACCCCCTAGGAAACCGGAGAGACTGCACCGCTTCTCTTTTGGAGGCAGGCAAGAGACCCAGCGTCTCGATGAGGGCCCTCCAGTTCAGAAGAACTGTAGGTGAGTTAGAAGGTTCAGAAAAGGAATCTCCCATTCACCCATTTATTATGACCCCTCTACATACTGTTCTGGGTCCCCTCTCTTTCATCTCTACTGGGAGACTGTACCCGTCTATGATCTCTTTCCTCGTCACCATATGTACCGGTTTCTTTCCAGCTTTGTTCGTTTTTGATGAAAACAGTTTAAATGGTATACATTGTAGCTCTCAAATCTAAAGAATAACACAGAAATTTATTAGGAATCATATAATCAGATAAAAGAAAATTTATATTAGGAATGGATATTTTTGCTATTAAAGTTTTGCTTACCTTTTCAAATTTGGACACTCAACGGAATATTGCTCTTTAAGATGCATATCGTATGACTAATTTGGCCATTCTTACTCCATTTTCTAATGTGAGTGAGTTGGTGTATTACGCCCTTGCAACGCTATATAGGTTATTTAAAAAGTGTCTTGTTAATGTAAATGACATCCTTAAATTGCGCTCTGAAAGGGTTTTCTTTGGGATAATTTATAGGGAAAATGTGGTATAGAATACTTTGGAGGTGATAATACTTTGGAGGTGAAAGAACATAGATTTTTGAAATAACAACACGGGTTAGAATCAAGATAAGAATATAAGAGCGTGAGTGAGTGAGTGAGTTGGTGTTTTACGCCCGTGCAACGCTATATAGGTTATTTACAGGCGATGAACATGAAAAGGATGATAAAATGAACATGAAATGATGATGATAAATGAAATATGGGGATGGGGTGGGAAACAAAGGACCGGTAAATTTTGAAGAACCACAGGAAAAAGGGGAGAGGTGGGAAGGGTCGGAAAATTTAGCCTATGTGGTGCACTACTGGGCGGTCCACAAAGGGGTCTTTTACGTGCATGAAGCGTGGCACTCTCCACACACGTTGGCCCACTATGGTCGGCGGTCAGGGTTTCCGTATTATAGACCTGACAACCCCCGCGGACGAGGGCTACCCTATTCAGCCACCTAGGGTACACACTTGGTCGCTCTGTGGGCTGAGCATCGACCCGACGTCGGAATCCCAAGACCCTTAGTCGCCTCTTACGACAAGCTAGGCTCTGCTGCGGGCCTATTCGCCACCCGGGCCCCGCACGGGATATATAAGAGCGATCTTCTATAAAAATGTGCATTGACAATCTTAAAAAGGCCAGTAAAAAGTATACGAAGATTGCATTTGTATTTGATTGGTCGTCAGTAATTGGAAGGGTGAGTAAATATTACATTTATTTCATTTATACAGTGTTTATTGTATAATCATGCCGAAGTCAAGAGCACGTAAAATATACGTGAGTGAGTTGGTGTTTTACGCCCGTGCATGTACGCTATATAGGTTATTAACAGGCGATGAATATGAAAAGGGTGATTAAATGTACATGAAATGATGATGATAAATGAAGATGGGGTTGGGATGGGAAATACAGGAACGGTTAATATTGAAGAACCACACAAAAAGGGGAGAGGTGGGTAGGGGCGGAAAATTTAGCCTATGTGGTGCACTACTTGGCGGTCCACAAAGGGGTCTTTTACGTGCATGAAGCTTGGCACTCTCCACACACGTTCACTCACTATGGTCAGCGGTCAGGGTTTCTGTATTATAAACCTGACAATCCCCGCGGACGAGACTTGCCCTAATCAGCCACCTAGGGTGCACACTTGGTCGCTTTGGGGCTGAGCATGTATGAAAAAAACCACTTAAGTTCACAGGGTCACTTGAGCATTAAAATGGGGTCATGGTCACATGGCATGGTGACATGTGCGTAGACCATTACCTAAACTGTCTGTATACCCAATATCAGATGCCTAGCTATTTATACTTTTCCAGTGAATCATCGTCCACAAAAGTCTTACAAAAAAGTTTTCGGCCTAAAAAAGACCTAAGTTCACAGAGTCACTGGAGTGTTAGTTAGTTAGTTCGTTATCGCTTTACTCACAAGCAGCACGATTTCGGCTATATCCGGGAGTGAGTGAGTTGGTGTTTTACGCCCGTGCAACGCTTTATAGGTTATTTACAGGCGATGAACATGAAAAGGGTGATAAAATGAACATGAAATGATGATGATAAATGAAATAAGGGATGGGGTGGGACACAAATGACCGGTAAATTTTGAAGAACCACAGGAAAAGGGGAGAAGTGGTACTATGGTCGGCGGTCAGGGTTTCCATATTATAGACCTGACAACCCCCGCGGACGAGGGTCACCCTATTCAGCCACCTAGGGTACACACTTGGTTGCTCTGTGGGCTGAGCACTGACCCGACGTCAGAATCCCAAGACCCTTAGTCGCCTTTTACGACAAGCTAGGCTCTGCTGCGGGCCTATTCGCCACCCGGGCCCCGCACGTTTAACGTCGTGACTATACCTATATATAGGTCTAACACAGCGAGAAGGACTGGCTGGCTTATAAACGTGTAAAAGTCACGTGGTCATTTATTTATAGTAAATAATACACCTGAGTGCGTTAAAGGTGAAAGAAGCAGAGGTACCAATGGGGTATCCGAATGTCAAAAGTCCGAAAGGGCAGAGACAAAACCAGTAAACACCAACAAGAACAGGACAAAAACAGACAACATGTAAAACATGGAAATACAACACAACTGAATATCAATCAACAACGCGAACTCCAGTCGAAACAAGAGTGAACTCAGGTGCTCCGGAAGAGTAAGCAGTTCCTGCTTGCTATAGAACACCCGTCGCGTTGCCAATAGTCCATTCAGAGTCACACTATATATATATCAATCGATATAACAAGTTATTGGTTCTCGTTAAAATGTAAACATTAAACATAACCAATAATCATCATAATACATGTAGAATAAAACACAAATTATTAGTAAATTAATGACACGAAAATAAGCAATTTACAATATTCTGATCCTGATCTTTATTATAAAGTTCAGGATCAAGGGACTTCAAAAATGACATTTTCACGAAAGTCCTGTAACAAGATACAACACTCACCAACAAGTTATAGCTTGGTCAGTGTACCATAGATATAATAGTCCCGTGCGGGGCCCGGGATGCGAATAGGCCCGCAGCAGCGCTAAGCTTGTCGGTAAAAGTCCACTAAAGAGCGCTCAGAAACCTGACATCGGGGTCAGGCCGCTTTGCCCACAAAGCGACTGGGATGTGTGCCCTGGGGCAGCCCTGACATCGAGAGATGCGGGGTCGTCAGGCGATAGTGCGGAAAACCTGACCGCTAACCATAGTGGTGCACCGTGTTGCGAAAAATGTCACGTTCCTCGCACGTTAAAGAACTCTGCTGCAGGTCTCGGTAAGAGTAGGACCCGTAGGAGCCCCATGCAGGAGGCAAAATTTCCCGTCCCTACCCATCACTCCTTTTTCCAGTGGCAGTCAAAACTCTCCTACCCGATTGGCCTTGTGTCCCCATTTCCTCCACTTCATCATCATTTCATGTTCATTGTATCACCACTTTCATGTTCATCTCCCGGATATAGCCGAAATCGTGCTGCTTGGGAGTAAAGCAATAATTAACTAACATAGATATAGATAAAGCTCGAGGTTTTTGCCATGCTGTGCGTCCCACAGTTCTTTTTGATATATCAAACGCGCGACACTGCGTAGCGAGGTCTTTGATGCAGATGATATTCGCCGATAATAGGGGGTATGTTGGGGGTATATGATAATTAATCTTAGATAATCGATGGCTGACCTTATCAGTGGTATAATAATTAGTTAATTACCGGTAATCCTTAGGTGATAAGGTGGGCGGATGCAATAAAGTAGACCCAGCATGATAACCCTGTCTGTCAGTGTTAATTTGATGAAAATCGGTTGAAGAAAACAACGGTAAAAGTTTAACTAAAAGAGGAAAAGTTTGTCTACCTAGTGATACTAGTCATAACATCGTCGAAGTGCGTCGAATTCTCATATTATCGTTTGAAAATCTTTTTTTATCGATAGAGGAAATTTGAATTCTTGTCCATAATAATTATATATTAACAACGTTGCCTTTGTCTCAACTTTAAATATAACAATATTCTCATATTCTGACAACGGATCTTTTTAAGTTATTATTATTTTTTTGGGGATATTTTTAGGACTTGCTATTCATGAAAGTATTTTAAGAACTTTGTGTCGTATATGTGGAAATGAAAAGGCTATACCCTCCAAAGGCAATCCGACGCACAAAGATAAACTTAAGAAAGATCTTTTCATAATACTAAATGTTGATGTTGACTCTGACAATCCGTCCGTCCATCCACAATACGTTTCTGATGCATGTCGGCTAAAGATATCAAGACGGCGAAAAACCAAGAACGAAAAGAAAGTTGTTAGTACATTTAATGTCTTTGAATTCGAGGAGCACGGTGACAGATGCAAAATCTGTAATCCTACGCAAGACCCCAGTCCAAGTACTTTTTATGCCCAAACTGCTTCTGATAATGGATTCTCATTTAAAGAGACTGAAAGAGAGTTCTTTATTTACCGTGTTTCTTCGTCAACAGAAAAAATAAGCCATCGGCTATACGTTACAAAAAAGACGCTTGAATGGCAGATATTCATCATTCAACGATGTGAATGTGACACATTCTGAACATTTAAGCGGTGTAAACAAAAAGTTACAAAGTTAGTGACATTGAATAACTTAAAAATATGCAAAGGAAACAACGAATTCAATTCACTTTGTCGTTCGAAGAACGAAGGTGCTCCAGCGGTCTTTCTATCAAAAGACGGTAAAACCACAACGGCATATGAAGAGACAAAATTTGAAAAAGTGCCGACCATTTGACATGCAAAGTGCTTGTTTCTTTTGAGGACAGGGGAAATTTGTGATGCATGCACTGTTTTCAAAGGTGACTTAATGTCAATGAACAATAAAAGACTTAAACCGTCTATATTATATCTATGTTTTTACTGAGACAAGTTTTGGATTTTATTAAAAGTCGCTCAAAGGGCTACTTAAGTTTAAAAAGAGAATGAAAGATATATAGAAAAACACATGTTAAGAATTCCTCTTTTAACACACATAATTGAATTGCACAGTGTTTTTTTAGTATTTCTACAACCCTATTACATTAATTTTCTGTTAAATAATATTATAGGAAAGCTTACAAAAAATTGTATATATTTGCATGCACAGCCCGTAAACACAAAGATAAAATATAATAGTTGTGGAACTTTTTGTCACATTATTTTTATCTACCAATAAAATTATTATACATATTATAAATATGTTGTTTTTTTGTTTCTTTTAAAACTACCAAAACCAAGGTACATGTAGACCTAGAGGTTTGAAAACACGCAAAGGAAAAGGAATTAAATATAAGGTGGTTACCTTTAGTTTTTTTCTTCGGTTTGCATTCATCGCAAACCCAATTTTTAGTTGGATCTGTTTCAAGTAAAAAAACAGTGCATTCCCGATGAAACCATTCTAGATCACAATTTTTGTTATTACATTTGAGCATGTTTTCGTCTGCTGGGGTACAACAATAACAATAAATTTCTGTAAAACTGTCATCCTCGTTCATTATTTCATTAATTTCATCTTCCGTTACCTCGATTTCTTCAATGCTAGCCATATTATTCGTGGTGAAAAAATGGCAAAAGGGAAGAAAATTTTATTGAAAGTTGACAGCCATTATCTTCCGGTCATAAAATCAGTCGATATCGGACTCAATTATGACAATTAACACCAAGTATGACACCCCGATATCAAGTGGGTGATAAAAAGTCGGCGAATGTCATCTGCCTCAGATGTAGGCCCGGAGCTTTATCTATGTATATTATATCTATGAGTGTAAAGAAGGTTCGAAGACAGCTGAGTGGCCAGGATTGTGCGTCTGCATCTGACAGTAACCGGAAGCTGCTTAGGATGACCCAATGACGTCATATGTTTCCCTCCTCCGGTCAAGCACACCAATCACTACACTCCCCTCCCTTTTCTCTAACAAGATCCCCCGATGGGGGTTCCTGGGAGGGAGTATGAAGGGTCCGATCTCACAGATAGGGACATCTACCAAGAGGCTGGACTACGGAAACCCTGACCGCCGACCATAGTGGGCCAACGTGTGTGGAGAGTGCCACGCTTCATGCACGTAAAAGACCCCTTTGTGGACCGCCCAGTTGTGCACCACATAGGCTAAATTTTCCGCCCCTACCCACTTCTCCCCTTTTCCTGTGGTTCTTCAAAATTTACCGGTCCTTTGTTTCCCATCCCACCCCCATATTTCATTTATCATCATCGTTTCATGTTCATTTTATCACCCTTTTCATGTTCATCGCCTGTAGATAACCTATATAGCGTTGCACGGGCGTAAAACGCGTTGCACGGGCGTAAAACACCAAATCACTCACTCACTCTTCCCGACCCCTGAGGTCGGAGCCCATGCACCACAATCATAAGACAAGTGCTGATTCTAACCCCTATTAGCTAGCAGCCAACCCTTGTCCCCTTTTTCTCCGGGGCCGATGAACCACCGATGAAGCCAATCCCCGGTGCTTGCGGGGGCGACACAGGCCGGGGCCGTTCCAGTTGAAACGACATCAGAGATGCGGCTTAGGTCGGACTCCCGTTTTAACACCGGTGCATCGGCCAGGACAACCACTCGCGCCGGGTCCTCAAATCCCTCCCAACAGACTCTAGTTCAGTCTTTTAGGCGGAGGACTCCGAGGACTCACCACCTTAGATGACCCCCTAGGAAACCGGAGAGACTGCACCGCTTCTCTTTTGGAGGCAGGCAAGAGACCCAGCGTCTCGATGAGGGCCCTCCAGTTCAGAAGAACTGTAGGTGAGTTAGAAGGTTCAGAAAAGGAATCTCCCATTCACCCATTTATTATGACCCCTCTACATACTGTTCTGGGTCCCCTCTCTTTCATCTCTACTGGGAGACTGTACCCGTCTATGATCTCTTTCCTCGTCACCATATGTACCGGTTTCTTTCCAGCTTTGTTCGTTTTTGATGAAAACAGTTTAAATGGTATACATTGTAGCTCTCAAATCTAAAGAATAACACAGAAATTTATTAGGAATCATATAATCAGATAAAAGAAAATTTATATTAGGAATGGATATTTTTGCTATTAAAGTTTTGCTTACCTTTTCAAATTTGGACACTCAACGGAATATTGCTCTTTAAGATGCATATCGTATGACTAATTTGGCCATTCTTACTCCATTTTCTAATGTGAGTGAGTTGGTGTATTACGCCCTTGCAACGCTATATAGGTTATTTAAAAAGTGTCTTGTTAATGTAAATGACATCCTTAAATTGCGCTCTGAAAGGGTTTTCTTTGGGATAATTTATAGGGAAAATGTGGTATAGAATACTTTGGAGGTGATAATACTTTGGAGGTGAAAGAACATAGATTTTTGAAATAACAACACGGGTTAGAATCAAGATAAGAATATAAGAGCGTGAGTGAGTGAGTGAGTTGGTGTTTTACGCCCGTGCAACGCTATATAGGTTATTTACAGGCGATGAACATGAAAAGGATGATAAAATGAACATGAAATGATGATGATAAATGAAATATGGGGATGGGGTGGGAAACAAAGGACCGGTAAATTTTGAAGAACCACAGGAAAAAGGGGAGAGGTGGGAAGGGTCGGAAAATTTAGCCTATGTGGTGCACTACTGGGCGGTCCACAAAGGGGTCTTTTACGTGCATGAAGCGTGGCACTCTCCACACACGTTGGCCCACTATGGTCGGCGGTCAGGGTTTCCGTATTATAGACCTGACAACCCCCGCGGACGAGGGCTACCCTATTCAGCCACCTAGGGTACACACTTGGTCGCTCTGTGGGCTGAGCATCGACCCGACGTCGGAATCCCAAGACCCTTAGTCGCCTCTTACGACAAGCTAGGCTCTGCTGCGGGCCTATTCGCCACCCGGGCCCCGCACGGGATATATAAGAGCGATCTTCTATAAAAATGTGCATTGACAATCTTAAAAAGGCCAGTAAAAAGTATACGAAGATTGCATTTGTATTTGATTGGTCGTCAGTAATTGGAAGGGTGAGTAAATATTACATTTATTTCATTTATACAGTGTTTATTGTATAATCATGCCGAAGTCAAGAGCACGTAAAATATACGTGAGTGAGTTGGTGTTTTACGCCCGTGCATGTACGCTATATAGGTTATTAACAGGCGATGAATATGAAAAGGGTGATTAAATGTACATGAAATGATGATGATAAATGAAGATGGGGTTGGGATGGGAAATACAGGAACGGTTAATATTGAAGAACCACACAAAAAGGGGAGAGGTGGGTAGGGGCGGAAAATTTAGCCTATGTGGTGCACTACTTGGCGGTCCACAAAGGGGTCTTTTACGTGCATGAAGCTTGGCACTCTCCACACACGTTCACTCACTATGGTCAGCGGTCAGGGTTTCTGTATTATAAACCTGACAATCCCCGCGGACGAGACTTGCCCTAATCAGCCACCTAGGGTGCACACTTGGTCGCTTTGGGGCTGAGCATGTATGAAAAAAACCACTTAAGTTCACAGGGTCACTTGAGCATTAAAATGGGGTCATGGTCACATGGCATGGTGACATGTGCGTAGACCATTACCTAAACTGTCTGTATACCCAATATCAGATGCCTAGCTATTTATACTTTTCCAGTGAATCATCGTCCACAAAAGTCTTACAAAAAAGTTTTCGGCCTAAAAAAGACCTAAGTTCACAGAGTCACTGGAGTGTTAGTTAGTTAGTTCGTTATCGCTTTACTCACAAGCAGCACGATTTCGGCTATATCCGGGAGTGAGTGAGTGAGTGAGTTGGTGTTTTACGCCCGTGCAACGCTTTATAGGTTATTTACAGGCGATGAACATGAAAAGGGTGATAAAATGAACATGAAATGATGATGATAAATGAAATAAGGGATGGGGTGGGACACAAATGACCGGTAAATTTTGAAGAACCACAGGAAAAGGGGAGAAGTGGTACTATGGTCGGCGGTCAGGGTTTCCATATTATAGACCTGACAACCCCCGCGGACGAGGGTCACCCTATTCAGCCACCTAGGGTACACACTTGGTCGCTCTGTGGGCTGAGCACTGACCCGACGTCAGAATCCCAAGACCCTTAGTCGCCTCTTACGACAAGCTAGGCTCTGCTGCGGGCCTATTCGCCACCCGGGCCCCGCACGGGAGCTATATCCGGGAGATGAACATGAAAGGGGTGATACAATGAACATGAAATGATGAAGTGGAGGAAATAGGGACACAAGGCCAATCGGGTAGGAGAGTTTTGACTGCCACTGGAAAAAGGAGTGATGGGTAGGGACGGGAAATTTCGCCTCCTGCATGGGGATCCTACGGGTCCTACTCTTACCGAGACCTGCAGCAGGGTTCTTTAACGTGCGAGGAACGTGACATTTTTCCCAACACGGTGCACCACTATGGTTTGCAGTCAGGTTTTCCGCATTATCGCCTGACGACCCCGCATCTCTCGATGTCGGGGCTGCCCCATTCAACCACCTGGGGCACACATCCCAGTCGCTTTGTGGGCAAAGCGGCCTGACCCCGATGTCAGGTTTCTGAGCGCTCTTTAGTGGACTTTTACCGACAAGCTTTAATTTGTAGAGCTAAATGAGCTGAACATTTAAGCAAGCAACAGCTTTTCTCTATCTGCAATAGTTTTCATGTTATAGGCCAAAAACACTATTTTTCGCCTTTAAGGGGCTGTAACCCCTATAAGGGATTATCTGACAACTTCAACCCTATGAAGACTTTTGTAGAGCTAAATGAGCTGAACATTTAAGCAAGCAACAGCTTTTCTCTATCTGCAAAATATTTCATTCTATAGGCCAAAAACACTATTTTTTACCTTTAAGGGGCCGTAACCACTATAAGGGGTCATCTGACAACTTCAACCCTATGGAGACTTTTTAGAGCTAAATTAGCTAAACATTTAAGCAAGCAACAGCTTTTCTCTATCTGCAATAGTTTTCATTCTGTAAGCCAAAAACATGAAAAAATGCTATCATCATGCACTTATAGACAAATATGGGATTTCGATCTCTCAGATGAGTGCAGATGTTGGTTTGTCATAGGGTGTTGTTTTGTCTTCCTTTACTGGATTTGACACGCTGAATGGACTATTGGCAACGCGACGGGTGTGCTATAGCAAGCAGGAACTGCTTACTCTTCCGGAGCACCTGAGTTCACTCTTGTTTCGACTGGAGTTCGCGTTGTTGATTGATATTCAGTTGTTTTGTGTTTCCATGTTTTACGTGTTGTCTGTTTTTGTCCCGTTCTTGTTTGTGTTTACTGGTTTAGTCTCTGCCCTTTCGGACTTTTGACATTCGGATACCCCATTGGTACCTCTGCTTCTTTCACCTTTAAGGGGCTGTAACCCCTATAAGGGATCATCTGACAACTTTGACCAAATAAAGACTTTTGTAGAACTTTTGATACTGAAGCAGTAGGGTGGCATCAGATTTCATCTATCTCTTATACTTTTTGATTTACATGCCAAAAACAGTAGTCTGACCCCCTGGTCTATTTTTAGTAACAGCGGCCATGTTTTATGACGGATCAAAAATCGAAACACAAGTTTGGTGCAGGACACCCTAAGGATCATTCATACCAAGTTTTATTAAATTCTGTTCAGTAGTTTCAGAGGAGAAGATTTTTGAAAAAATGTTAACGGACGCCAGACGACGACGGACGCCAAGTGATGGCAATAGCTCACATGTACCTTCGGTCCAGGTGAGATAAAAACGTTTAAGCTGCCGCCGTCGGAAAGTAATACCTATGTCTTGCCTTCCGCGACTATTCGTCGCAGGCGAGACAAAAATGACGATAACTGTTGTTTCAGCAGGCTTGAATTCGTTATGCAGAAAAAGATTTTTTTTTTGTTAGGAAACTTCAACAAAACGGAAAGGCAATGACAGATACAAAGTGGTATGCATTCTTTTATTTCATTTCTATTTCGTTAGAAAATGGCAATGAAATCCAAACAATTTATTCAGCTCGAAACTTCAAAATATATTATAGTTGTGTAACCTCTATTTCTTATGTTTAACAATAAATCAGTCCATTGCGATATTGACTTGTGCTGTCCAATAAACTTCAAAATGAAAGAATTATGACACTGTGTTTACTTATAAATTTGAATAAAGAACTAAAAATTTTAATTTTACCATATTGTAAGAACAAGAAGATTGATTGATTGATTGGTATCTGCTTTATGTCCCGTCGGCGATATTGCAGCCATCATCGGGACAAAAACATGTTATAACTTAATAAATCTTTAAAGTAAAACTAAGTCAAAAGACCGAGACTAAAACAAATTGTTATTGCTAATAAATAAATAAAAGTAAACACTTAAAATAATTTAAGTAAAAGCTAAAACTAATATTATCAAACGACAATTGTAAATAGAACATACAAAATTATCAGGTGAAACAAATTAAATGTTTATAAATAGTAAAATATTTAAAAAACAACAAAACTATAATTTTGCATACAATCCAACTTCCTTAAGGAAGTGGATGATGGCATCGTTTGGAGTGCCGCTGAACAAATCGTGCATAGAAGCACAGGTGAAATACTTCACACGTATTGGAGCTACATCTACACAGTCAAGGAGAACATGCTTCACCGAATACGGAGAGTCACAAGGGATGCACACAGGTGCCTCCTTCTCTTGTGTCATCAAGTGGCCATGAGTGACTCTAGAATGTCCAATACGACATCTAGTGATGACCACTTGGTCTCGACGGCATCGGAATGAAGCATGATTCTCCCCAAGCTGTGGTTTTAACTCGTGAAGTTTGTTGTGCTCAGAAGAAAGTGAATGCAAAAATTCATTTTGATAGTCCAATAAGACTAACCTAGATGAAGCTGTACATGATACAAAAGACATTGAAGAAGAACTAGAGATTTCAAGTGAACACGGTTCAATGGTTTGATATGTCGACTGCATTGTGTTTGTCTTTTCTTAGTCTATCAACATTAAACTAAATTGTAGGTTTGACAATATGCGGCTATATTTACCTCAATAGGGTACACCACTCTTGTTTATAGGTATTCAAGGAAGATTACTTTTAACGTGTCTAATAGTGCAAATATATATACCCAGCAACGATTTCAATCCTTGTTTCCAATTATAGAAATACAAATGTTTCAAATAATGAAAGTAACCGTCAAACATTTTTTTTTTCTAGTTAAAGTGAAATTCATTTATTATATCCCTTTTATGTTTTGTGCTTTAGTCAACTGTTTATCCCTTAGTCGCCTCTTACGACAAGCTAGGCTCTGCTGCGGGACTATTCGCCACCCGGGCCCCGCAAGGGACCACATATTTTAACATTGGCCTAAGTCCCAAACAAAAAGTAGATGTCCGACAGGTCTCAAAATAGCTTAGGACATACAGTTTGTCATACTGAACCATCCTATTAAGTTCCAAATCATTGACATGTCGTGGCGGGGGGGGGGGGGCTTAAAATCCTGCCAATTATCTCCCCTGCAATAAGATTTTTAAGAAAAAGCGTTTTATCTTTTGAAGTGTTCATCTTGTTATTTTTTTTACTAATAAAATATACTAAAAAAGAATTTCACACCATTCATGCTGTAATAAGTCTCGAAAACTGAAATATAGGCTAAAAGTTTGCAAGATGTCTGAAAAAGATGCACCGTTTTAGAACCCAAAGCCTCCTTAAGAAGATTCTAGTAATAATTTTTGGTTGGTATTTCGTTGGAAAGACGAGAACGATAAGTTGGTACATCGTTGGCCCAATTTGTCGGGTTAACGTTATGCCAAGAGCAATTTACGTCGGGCCAACATATGTAGCCTACGTCTTGCCGAAAACAAGTGTGACCTTTACCTATAGGTGCTGTAACGGGTGTTACTAAAACGCGGAAACGGAATGCGGAACGGAAACGGAAAACGGAATAAGTGTTTTATTGGTTTGCCGGTTGTCAGAACTGAACTAAAACTTTAAATGTAGGTGTATTGAAAGAGACAGTTATTTGCATATTCCCTTATTTTCGGTGTGTTGTAAACTGCGGTGTTAATAAGATATCCAATCGATAATGTTTTCTCATATTCCAATTTCATTTGTGATTTTGTGATTTGAAAATATGTACTGCTTACTCGATGACTCAGAAATGCCTAAAAAATAAATGCCTTCAAATTACAGTAGTCTGAGTAAAAACGGTACAGCCGACAAAACGAATAAATAAAAGTTGGAAGGAAAGCTCAAAAGAATGGGACTATTAGCTAGCAGAAACGTTGCTATGCTTTCACAGGCATTTAACGAAAATAATTTTACATTTTTGTAGGCATAGACGGATTTCATTAGACCAGAGTCAATATAACAAATTTATGACATTGTCACAAAATGGTAAATTACCTTTAGCAGGTGCCCTTTCAAATATACAAGTCTACGACGAGGGGTTTAATGCTAGTGTTAGACAGAACTACTTGCATAAAAATTTGAGGTTTTCTCTTTTCGACGTTAAAAAATCCCAGTAATATAGATTTCAAACTGAAAAGATACAATTTTCAGACTTGATGTAAATTTTCCAGGTTCATACCGCCCTAACACATGTAGACTACATATAGTGTCGCTATAGGGCATGAAACACCACACCTCCTGGGCCACACCTACTCACTCCTTCCTAAGGAAAATAAAACAGTTGAGAAAAATTCGGTTGCTATTGAATAAAATCATGCCAAAGGTAATAGATATAAAGGACATCCTTTTTGTGTTTTCGCAATAGGCGTTAAAAAGACAAATACACACTCTTTTATTTATTGATTTTACTTCATATGAGAGGCGGACTTAAACAAGAAAGTTTTGATTCGAGGCGGGGCTTGTTTTAAAATGAATAGAATCGACCTATAGCATTGCAGCTTCATCGAAGATAATTAAATGTTTAAAGATTTTAATACTCAGATGGTTGAACTTTGTCGGTATAACGTTTGTTCCTGATAATCTTTTCAGAAAATACTGTTCAGCATAATTAAAATTTATGACATGCAAGATTAACTTTATATATAAGATATACACTTATATCTCGGACATCGGTGATAGCATCCTCGGAAACCCAGGGGTTCTTCATTCGCACACTTATTTATCACCCCTGGGTCCATTCGTATCAATTCCATCGTTTTAGACAGCTTTACAAATTTTCCTATCAAGCATTCTGATTGGACACATATTTGTGCGTTCTTTTCCCTTGATCTTGAACTTTACTAAGTTGTAATAAAAAACAACATAAATCGTCCCTTAACAACATTGTTAAGCGACCAATCAGAAGGCTCGACTCAGAACTGTGTAAAACGAAGGAATTGATACGTATGGACCCAGGGGTGATGAATGAGTGTGCGGATGAAGAACCCCTGGGTTTCCGAGGATGCGGTGATAGAAGATGTGGCAAAACAAGTTCCAAGAGTTCATAAGGTACACTATACATGGTAGTATTTTACAGAATATCCGTTTTTTTTTATAAATTATTCCTTCTAAAGAAATACACCTTAAGGCAGTGTACTCTAAAAAACACGTGATTTACATTAATGTGCATATTTTAAGAGAAATTCTTGAACCTTTCTTGGAGTATGCTCAAACTTTTAGACTATCACTTTGTCCCAAGTTCTGCATAAGATCATTACTAAAGAAGATAAAACTCAGCTTGTCATAATATCGGTTTAACACACTAGCCTTTTTTACTCATATTTAACCCCCCTTTCCGACAAATCAGAACATATTAACATTTCCCCCGGAAATATCAGTATTAACTGACCCCCCCCCCCTGAAATTTTCACCCGGGTAGGAAGAATCAGAATCAGTTTATTCAGTATACTAGATTCAACCCTTTTCCCATATACATACTGATATTCGCTTTTTGTTTCAAAATGTGCTTTTCATTTTATAGCTTATTTTTTGGCATTACAGCTAAGTAGTCTGTAATCAGGTATTACATGTATAATTTTTGATAAAGATTGATTTTTAAGATGAACATGATCTTGCAAGTATTAACAACACACGCAGCATAAGTTTTTTTGTTATTGTAGAAACCCTTACATACTTTGCAAAAGGCAGCAACAGAAAATTCAAATTCTAATTTTAATCGAATAAAATATTTTGCAATACATTGCTATGAGAACCCTTGTTGTTATGTTTTATTGAATAATGCCCGTGAAGGTCAACCTGTACGCGGAGTTTTCAAGAATGAATAAAAATACAAGAACAGAATTCTTTGGACTCTCGTCGAGCGCAAGTAGTTCTAAGTCGACTCGTTAAATAAAAAATAAATACGCGACAGTCCAGAAAACTCATTCCTACATGAGACTCCTACCTAAGGATGCAAACCATATGTATCGAAAGCAAGCGTGGATCTACTGACCAGAATATGTTTTTGCACTAAATGCACGTCTTAAAGATTTTGCAAACTATTCACGTAAAAACATTAAAAAGATTGTGCCTTACTTGCACGTAAAAACGTTAAATGAATTTGCGCCTCACTCGGCATACAACAGCATTTTTTCTATACGCCCCTTCCTCCTCTGAAACCTATCCGCCCCTTGAAACCTGCAAATACATAATAACTGTGATAGACGCGCACATGGACGGACACTGGGGCATTTCCATGTTCCTGGTCCGTTGAGTGGTGGTGACACTCAAAGCAAGGTTATCTGATCAATTGCCTTTGTAACACAAGTTCAACAGTACTATTACTTCACTTTATGTTCTTTTTTTTAGATGATTGTCTCAACATTGTTTTATTGAGTTTTAAACTAACAATATATAGCTTTAATAAAACAAACCATTGCAGACACACTCGCAAACTTCGGGGATGATTTAGTTTATATTAAAGATACTGAAATATTACTCACCTTCTTTTTTACAACTTAGGCGGTTGTTGCCACTTTTTTGTCGTGCGACCCACTTAATGTGTCGAGTGATCGACAAATTATATTTTGTGGTTAGCCAATTAATATTCATAATGATGAATCGAGCGCTCGAAATAATTAGTCGCGAGCACGACACAATAAGTCGAGTGCAAGATATAATAAGTCGAACGCTCGACATAATAAGTCGAGCACCCACGACATAATAAGTCGTTATCATGACATAACTGTAATAAGTCGGGCGCGCGACATAACTAGCAAAGCCTCGAGGTAATAAGTGGACAGTACATTATAAGCCGATCGATATAAATAATAATAAATAATAATATAGAAAATGCGTGTCCTAAATGTACCACCGTATATCTGAACTAAAAGGTATTTTTTTAGGGTCAGTATTCAACATATAAAACTTTTGAAGCTCAAGTTCTGTGCAGGTCTTTTTACATGTTTGGCCTAGGTTTAAGTTCGTCCGTACGAAATTCAGTCAAGATTTTCTCAGATAACCTTTCATGAGAGGATTTTTGTTAAGTTGACAGGTTGGTTCAGTATGTACAAACGTACGTCCTAAGCAACTTTCAGCTTACCTATACTTCTTCCAGACCTGTCTATATCATACTTTGGCCTAGAAGGGGCATTTGACATATTACTTTTTTCAATTTATTGGAAATAAATTAACGAATTATTTTGCTTTAGAACTCTTCATCTATTTTGCTCAACTGACTCGAAGGGGTTCATCTGAGACGTCGCGCACAAAGTTGACTCCATTAACGTAACGTCTTTAAAACGTAAAATGACGTTCAATAATTGATAAGAATACAAAAATCACAAGACAGTGCCCGAATTACTTTATCAAACATTCAAGCTGTGTTTTTCGAGTATACGCTTTAAATTTACTTCGTTGTATATTTATTTTGTTTTGTTTGATAATTTTGTTATTAATATAATTTATCTATTTATTTTTTTGTGTATTTATTTTTTAAACCAATATGTCATAATCTGTACTTTTTACAGTTTGACTGATGAAGCGGCGATAAACATCAACAGTAATCAATCAATCATTTAGAATTTTAAAAATCGTCGTAGGATAATTTTAAACATTAAACAGTAAAATTGAACATATATTTGTACATATTTATTCTTTAATTCCTGAAAAGTTGACGTGATATTTTTAATCTAGACACCGCAATATTCTTCTATGAAGAGAATCATCAATGAGGATAGTTTCATCGTCCTCGAGTTCAAGTTCCGAACATATATATATGACGGAATGTGCGGGTACCATAGCTGGAATGCGTTTAATAAGCCTTTGTTGAAGTGGATTATTGTCAATCTTTCCGAAATAATACCCATGAATAACTTTCGAACCAGGAAGAAAGGTTATTCCCCATTTATCTGTTGATTGTTTTCGAAGTACGGTAGTTTGTTTCGTTGCTTTTAAAACATAATAAGGTTGGTCATCATCATCGGCTTTGACTGCAAAAATAGTACCCGTATTAACAACTTGGTGAATTTTTCTGTTCTCTTTTATTGGTTTGAAATATCGGTCACGATCTCTATTAATAGTTTCAATATACCTAAAAATTCTTCGCGAGCACTTCGAATCATCTGCAGTTTCTTGGAGATTTTCAATTGCAAAATTATATAAATCTTTAGCACTTTGAATGATACACTTTCCGCGAATAACGGCCAAGTCTGCCTGTTTTTTTTATAAAACCGCCGGCAGCATCTTGCGGACCACGAGCGTGAGATGTTTCAAAGAAGTTTCGAATCATTTGTTCATATCCAAAGTCAGAACAAGCATTACTTATATCGCCAATACAATGCCGGCTCTTATATTGGGCACTACAACCGTCAGTAAATTCATGCATCACTAAAACATCGCATGCAATTGAGCTTAAGTATTCTCGAATTAGTTTTTGAACCTCGTGGGTAAAATGATGATCATGTTTTTGATCTGGACTAATAACAATAAAATGTTCAGTAATAATATTTTGGTCATTTTCACTACTGTCTATGCCATCATACTCTAATACGGCATGTCTATGCAATATTGTAATATGGACCGATACTTCTTGTTTTTGGAAATACGATGATTGAATTTCACACTGCTCTGTACATTTGTAATTTTCCGAAAAGTCATGTATTGCAACACAATGTTTTATCGGCAAATTGCTTATTAAACTTTTCATTTGTTTTGCTTGCCAATAAGCTCGGAATTGGTGAGACGGAAAATTTTCAAGCAATTGTTTCATGTATTCAAACATCTCAAATGCCTTGGTACTTTTCTTAACAAGTATGAGCTTTCGGACGACTTTGTCACCTTTAATTTTCACATTTTGATACTCGTACCTTTCCCATGATACAATTGATTCGTCGTTTTCATTTATTTCCTCTGGCAAAAAGTCAATTTTGCCCACACCACAGTCAGCACATTCCCTATTTAAACAAGACATTTTATGTTGGTGGGTATTAGCGGATCGGGGCATAATGTGGCATCTAAAAGTTCATTTAATGAACAATAAATTGGTACCGGACAATTTTCTTTTCTAGCTACCTTTTTGGTGCGAAACTGCATGCACGACTTGAAAAGACTTCTCATTTCAACGTGATGTCTGCAACAACATGTGAGCTTATCTTTATGAGAAGCGGCGCGGACAAAATACGGCTTACATTTCTCAAATGTACGCTGTCCTACCTTTACATCGGGGTTTTCTCTTTTGAAGTCTAAATAAAGTTCAGTCTGGGTCTTTTCAAGAATGTGACAATGATGGGAAGAATACAGTTTTGGGCCAAGACGGACACGTTTTAAATCGTTTTTGTTATTTGTCGGCCTACTGCTGCTTTCCTTTAACCAAAAATCATAAATTAGCTTTTTCGTGGCTTCGTCCACAGCATCTCGTCTGGTCTTTCTAGCAGTGTACAAAAACGACGAGCTATTCGAATGGAGAATCTTTGCCCTAAAAGTGTTACCTTTTTGAACAGTTTTCCGATTTACACCTAGCCTAGTTGCTAAATTTCTCACTGCACCTTTTTTCTCAATAACAGACGGACCACTTATTGCAGATGTGATCAGATTAATACTTGCAATAGCGTCTTTGTTTCTTTTACGCTTCACGGAGGTTAATATGTCTTTAATGCTCAGAATGGCTGACGTGTCCACATCTTCCTTATGGAATGACGAACGGAATTTTTCGACAGCAGGAGATTTCATCGATCTTTTCTCGTCCACATAGGCCGAAAGTACAGCAGCACGTTTTGATGAATCAATTGGCAATGCAAGTTTCAGTTTCCTTATTGACCTGTAAGAATAATATACATGTAATAACCTCCCCTTTTTCCTGTGGTTCTTCAAAATTTACCGGTCCTTTGTTTCCCACCCCATCTCCATATTTCATTTACATCATTTCATGTTCATTTTATCATCCTTTTCATGTTCATCGCCTGTAAATAACCTATATAGCGTTGCACGGGCGTAAAACACCAACTCACTCACTCACTCACCCAATATTTTAAATATTTTGATTACGAAGATTTATTTACACACTGATACGTTAACAGAACACCCCTTATTATATGCCGTGCCTAATATCCATATAAAACAGTTTTTACAAAGTTTCGTTAAGCTCCGACTATTTTATAAAGAAATCAACTTGCTCGCATAAATGTGGCGGACGAACAAACAAACAGATAATGTACATGCATATGCATCGCAACAAAGTTAGCGACCAAAAAATCTAGATGTCGCCTAAAATTTTATGGGGCATGCATGGATATATGTTTTTATTTTATTTTAGTTTTTATTGCATTTTAAAGCAAACTTTCATGTGACAATTTGAAAGTTGTTTCAGATGTAACTGTATCCATATGTATAATATACTAGTATTTCATAAGACTTGTATAATTGCAAAAATTTTAATCTATAATTTGTCGACATCTGGAAGTTATTTCACTATTAAAAAAATGTTACCTGGCTTTGTCCATTCTGTTTGAAAAAGTTCCAATTTCTTGAGGATTATCAGATGGCGGTGTGGTACTTATACTGCGTCTCCGATACAGTTTCATGTACTCATTTCTCTTGTGTTTTATGTTTTCCTTTTGCCTCTTTCTTGCATTGTATTTTTGCTGTCTTGTAGGCTCTGTGTTTTTCTTATAGTTTCTAACATTCTTGGTCTCCGTACTCGGTTTATTTTTATGATATGATTTTCTTTTTTGTTCCCTTCTTTTCTGTAATTTCAATTCTTTGTTAAGTTTTATCCTTTCCGCTGATGTTAACATAGATGGCGAATCTTTTTTCTATAAAAAAAAATACGTTTATCCATCTAAATAAATTGTGCGGTATTATTCATTAATTATTGAATAATGCGCCGTGCGTCGGCGACGTTTTGTATTCGTCTAAAACGTTTTCGTAACAAAAACATTGGACATTTGATTTTTTAAATATTTTCCACAATTTTTATACTACATATATCACTTTTTAACATCAGAAAGACAAAAGAAAGCACAATTTCGCAGTATCAATGTTATGTTATAATCGACGGTTTTACAAAACCTATATTTTCTTGATTCTAAAAGTTTTTAAAAAAATCTGCTGAAAAACGTCATTTTTTACAACCGTAACAAAACGATTGGACATTTAATATTTTCTAATTCTCGGTCAAGATAACAGATTCAACTATAATAAAAAGCTTCGCCGAGCGCAGCATGATACGACCGCAACTTGTTGAACCCTGTACATTTTAGGCCCAATATGGATAGTCTATTGCTCTGGACACATGCAGCCCATGGTGGACTGACAAAGGTTTTTGACACATGCTGCTCTGGTGGACTTTCGACCCAGGGGGTAAAAATATAAATTTTCAATTTTATATTCTACTCTTGCAAAAAAATTGTCAAAATCAGACAAGAATTAAAAAAAATTCTATTTCGGCCCCTTTTGGCCCCTTATTATGTAACGGGTGAAAAAGGGGTGGGGTTGCAAAAATAATTTCTCAAATTTGGATTCACTACTTGACAAAAATAAACTTGCAAAAAAAATTTTCAAAAACAAACCAGAATTAAAAAAGTTTTGATTACGGCCCCTTTTGGCCCCTAATTACAAAACAAGTGAAAAAGGGGATGGTCACAAAAATTAATTCTCAAATTTGGATTCACTACCTGACAAGAATAAACTTGCAAAAAATTTTTTTAAATCGGACCACAAATAAAAAAGTTTCGATTTTGGCCCCATTTGGCCCCTAATTACGTAATAGGGGAAAAAGGGGGGGGGGGTCGCAAAAATTAATTCTTAATTGTGTAAATGAGCTGAACATTTAAGCAAGCAACAGCTTCTCTCTACCTGCTATAGTTTTCATTTCATAGGCCAAAAACATGAAAAAAACATTATTTTAGGGGCTGTAGCCCTATAAGGGGTCATCTGACAACTTCGACAGTATGGAGTTTTTTGTAGAGCTAAATGAGCTGAACAATTAAGCAAGCAACAGCTTTTTGCTATCTGCAATAATTTTCATACTATAGGGCAAAAACATGAAAAAATGCTATTTTTCACCTTTAAGGGGCCGTAACCCCTATAAGGAGTCTTCTGACAACTTCGACCAAATGGAGACTTTTGTAGAACTTTTGATCCTGAAGCAGTAGGGTGGCATCAGATTTCATCTATCCCTTATACTTTTTGAATTACAAGCCAAAAACAGTAGTTTGACCCCCTTGGTCTATTTTTAGCCACAGCGGCCATGTTTTTTTGACGAATCAGAAATTGAAACATTACTATAGTGCAGGACACCCTAATGATCAATCATACCAAGTTTCATTGAATTCTGTTCAGTAGTTTCAGAGGAGAAGATTTTGAAAAAGTTATTGTAAGAACAAACAAAAAAGTTACAATTTTGGCCCCTTTTGGCCCTTAATTTCCAAACGAAAAAAGGGGGGACTCCCAAAATTAATCCCATCCATCCTTAAATGGTAAGGAATATCATTGTCAAATTTCATTGCATTTGGATAACTAGAACTAAAGTTATCGTGTATACACTAAAGTTAACAGACGACGACAACGACAACGACGACAACGACGACGACGACGACAGCATCATACCATTATACGTCCGCAAATTTTTTGCGGTCGTATAAAAAGGGAGTTTTGAACTTCTCTTGAAATGCACATTTTGAAAATCTATTTGTTTTGAATTAAAATAATATTTACAGCACACAGTACTCACCGAATTTTCCATTTTACTTCTTTGAAAACTTAAAAATACTAGATGTTACGCACGCTTGGTGCAACTTTCGTAGCTCCAACGATGACCATTTTTCGTTTTTTGAACGTTGAATTTAAATGACGTCATAGTAAAAGTCCGCGAAATGCTACATACCAAATTTGAACGAAATCGAAGATTTTTCAAGAAATGGTGAATAAAAAACTGCAACTTTGTCTTTTCCAATGTTACAAGTTACGCGACTTTTTTTGCAGTTTATGACACATTATCCACCTGTTATAAACACACAATATGAAAAATGGAATTTATTTTTACATTAATAATCTGATGTGAATAATTTTAGCATAGAAAAACATTTTTTGTTTATAATATAAGTATATAAGTAAAAATTTATTAACATTTAAACCCAGATATATCAAGTGCCGTCAACTTTGTGCGCGCCGTCGTGAGCTATTGCCATCGCTTGGTATCAAAATTCTAAGAGAGCGACAAGAGTGTCTAGAATTTCAATATATATTTGCCCCGGCTGAAAATTTGAAGAAAATCTAATAAACTGTAACCATGAAAGAGCTTTTGCTATTAATTTCTTGATTTTCCGCAATTTTGCTCTTATTACGCCCATTATCTTGAAAACTTTAAAAGATATTTGAGAAATTTAAATTGCATATTGTTTAGCCGCTTATGATCTAAAAAACATAAAAAGGGTAAAGTTGTAAGACCCCATACCTTTTAATAGTTATTCCCTCGGACTATGAGGTTGACCATTTTTACAGCCTTGGCTTATTGTATTGCAAATCACAAAAACAATTACAACTTTGCTTAGTTAGTTTTAGTCCTTCAAAATCAAATATGATGGATAGTTTTAAATGACTCCTTAAAGTGCCACAATAACTATTGTGCCTTATAGAAGACTATAAAAAAGCATTTGAATGCTAAATATTCAGCTACCTGAAATCGACAAACCCTTGTCGCCTTTTAAATTTCTAAAAGTTGTTTTTGCCTTATAGCCTAAAATTTCAAGCATTTAAGTCAGATGAGCGATACATGACTTTTTATATGGACGTCGCGCAAAGTACTTGTACTTTAGTATAAACCATTTTCCGTAACGTTTTCAAGGTGCTCTTGTACATTTAACATATTGTATATTTCATAGTGAGAAAACCCCTGATGATCGAGGAACTAGTGGTCCCAAAGTCTCAGATGATGTCATCACAGTGTCGTCCGACTCAGAAGAGTCTGTTCACATTATTCCATCTGATCATGGATCATCTAGCTCACTTCCGTCATTGGAGCTTGACTCAGAGGCGAACCAAGATGAACTTAAACCAGATCACAACAATGTACAAAATGAGCGTGAGGCTACATTGGTTTCATCTGAATCAGACGTGCAGTCGTGTGATAGTGAAAGGTAATAAGCCTTCAAAAACTAGGTTAAAAGGGTAATTGTTTTACAAAGTTTCTTTTTTTATCATAAAATATTCCAGACTTTTCTTCTACACATGATCATTTGGATATTCAGTGAAGTTTTGTCAGACTTGATTGTTTTAAAATAAAAATCCGTTTTACTACGCCCGCCAACCACCTAAAAAATCAACAAAACGAAATCTATATACACGTAAAAGCGATTCCTGCCTTATTTTCACTGTACATGTATACAACCACTGATACATCATGTAATACCGGAGTTTTATGGAGTAACATTTTGTTTTGTTTTCGATGGTATAGAAAACCACGACATTTGCTTCCAATCAAATAGGAATTTGTACTTAATATAACAAGAACCCTATAATAAAGTTTTTGAACGATAAAATATGAATTCACGAACATAAGCACCCATAGCATACAGTAAAAAAAGCGTTTTCAAAGTACTTTCGTGTCAGAACCAGGATTTTAATTAAGTATTACTTTGTCTATCTTTTTTAAGTATGGCCGTTTGAATCTCTCAGCCCTTTTAATAAAGACAAAACCAAAATACATTGAAGCCACCCACACTACGAAAATTTAAATAAGACAGCCCCAATTACAATGAGCAGACCACACCATTAGCAGAACCGAAAGCAAACTTTGCAAACGATTCGTTTAGAAAAGAAAAAACTCAATACATAACTGTATTCTAGAAAAAACGTGCACATTTAATAAAAACCCTAACTGCAAAGAAAGGTTTGATGCGTCGCCAGTTTGATTCTGTTTTTTATTTTGGTTTAATTAACGCAAACTGTGCATTTTTTAAATTCGGAGGACAACAGAATTCTACTTTCAAGCCGTCTGACGCTGTATTTGAAATTGGTTTTCGTTAAATGACTTGAACGCTTTTAGATTTCATGACATTAACATATTTCCGACACTTCTGATGTTCGAAAAAAGTCTTCTGATATTGGTGCTCAACATGTCAAAGGTCAAAGTTGCAATTTTGCGAAAAAGTAGATATTGTAAGCATTTTTATCGAAATTTTTTATCTTTAACGAATATCATTAACTTGCACACAATGACGCTTTACAGGTTAATTGGCCAAATGGATTTGCAGTGTATATATATCGCGATCAATGTCAAGGTCACAAATTCTCGAAATTTTAACACTTTTTACATCTGAAGACAATGTTCTATGGTGCGCTTGTTGGTTTTAATCGCATATCTTCGTGTAAAGAAATGTCAATAAAACGTTATACTAATAATTAAAATTACCATGTAAACTGATTTTTGTGCCCGTCTACAAAAACAGAAGGGCATATACTAGTACATCTTGTTTGGATGGTCTGTTCGTCGTCTTAAATCAGGTTAACCTCGGTAAGGACAATCTTCTTCAACATGAAAGGAATTGTGACATTATGATCAAACAATGTGCACATATACATCAGGGTAAAACCAAACAAAAAATTTTGAACAACTATTTAACTTACAGGAGGAGGGGTTTGGTTTTTGAAATGATATTCTTATATTATATTGACTGTATGAAATTTAACGTCTTTTATAGGCTTAATGTGGAAGATAGGACAAAAGTGCTCCCTAAACTAACTGTACAAGAAGCATGCAGTTTGATCTTAAACGGAGATAAAGAGGAATTCATATCAGAAGTTCCTGTTGATTGCGTAAAGACGTCATCGTTTATCGTTGACACATCAGCACTCAAAAGCAGAGACGATGTTCGTATTCACTTAGGAGGTGCGATGAGAAACAATAGAGTGCAAAGAGATTTCATATCATTAAAACAAAAAGACGGGGAGATAACAGATCTGATTCATCTAAAGAAAAAACCATCGGTATTACGGAAGTCCATCTATAGGCTTACACGCACATACTGGACATCAAACAATACAGAAGGATTGAAAAGACGTCTCTATGAATTACACGACCATGAAGGTAATCCAACTAGGTTTGTCATACTGCAATACATCGTCGAAGGGGATGTTCCTGATTTTAAGAAGGCTCATGGCAATGTGAAGAAGTCGACATACAGCCAGCCGTACGTCAGAACGAGCAAACGTGTTCTAGAAGATATCCAGGATCATCTAAAAGCTGGTAAAAAGCCAAAAGAAACATTTGACACAGTTTTCGAAGAGGCCGGAGGTGTATTTCACATGAAGTCCCCTGTTGATGCCCCCCGAAACACGAAGCAAATATACAATGTTCGACAAACCGTCACACACCAAGATCCACGTAAAGATAATATGTATCAGATCATCAAGAAATGCAAAGACCAACAGTCCATGGCCGATCCTTATATCAGAGTTGTTCAAAGTGCACCGGAATTTCGTTGTGTTTTAGCTACTGATCTTCAGTTGCTCGAGATGGAATACTTTGTAACTAATCCTTCTGAGTGTACAGTCTTAGGAATTGACCCGACTTTTAATCTGGGCGAATTCGTTGTCACACCCATCGTTTATAAGCATCTAAAGTTGATTCACAGAAGAACAAATGAACCACCTGTCTTTTTAGGGCCTGTTCTTATTCATCAAACTAAAACTGAAATCTCATACGACTTTTTCGCTTCTTCACTAGTGTCCTTAAAGAACACACTTGCTGACACCCTATTCATTGGCACCGATGACGACATTGCAATATTTAACAGTTTTAGCAAATATATGCCAATATCTCAAAACCTTCAATGCAAAAGACATGTTCGTCAGAATTTACAGCGAAAACTTAACGAGTTAGGAATCAATAGTCCGTATTCACACCAGTTTCTCAAAGATGTATTTGAAAGAGATAGCGGTCTTGTCGATTGCCTTACTGATGAAAACTTTGAGGAACGTTTGGAGGACCTTGAACCAATTTGGAATCTTAGAGAGATGGAAGCAACAAAGACAACAGAGCCCAGATTTTATGCATGGTTCTGCAAATATAAAAAAGATCTGATCAGAAATACTATGCGTCTTCCCTTAAGAATCAGCTCAGGATTAGGATATGCACATTTCACCACAAATGCCAATGAAAGTTTAAACAGTAAGTTAAAACAGAGGACAAACTACAAAGAGAGTGAGCTTCCTGTCTTTTGCGAGTTGCTTCGAAAAATGGCCAACGAGCAAAAGAACGATACAGAACGATCAATCATCGATGTTGGGCCGTACCAAATAAGGAATCAATATATAGAATACCTTCAACCCGCAAGTAAATGGTACAAGTTGTCAGAGTCCACTAGAAAAAGAATGGTTACATCATTCCTGAATGCCCCTTTAAAGCCATCAGAATTCAGACCACGTGGGGCAAATGTCTCTGTAGCTGATCAACCTGGAACATCAGGGATGAGTAAAGAAAATGAACCAAAGCGACTTTCGGAGCGAATAAAAGAAACACAGTTGAATCAAACTATATATGGGCCAATGTTTGAGAAAGCAGAGAATTTGGTGAAATCGGGTATGGTTGTTAAAGCACCGGGAGTGGAAAACGGCTTTATGGTTGGGAGTGATTCCACAGAACCACGCTTCGTTAAGATTCTTTTCAATGGTAAAGGTAGTTGTAAATGTGAAGGCTTTAAAACGTTGTCACTTTGTTCGCATATTTTGGCGGCGGCAGAATTTATTGGAAAACTTGAAAGTCTTTTAGCTTACATTCATAAAATCAACCCAGAACCAAACCTGCAACAGCTGTCAAAAATTGATATGCCACAAAAACCACAAAGGAAACCAAATCAAAAAGTGCGTACTAGCAAAAGAAAACCAGCCAGAGACTTCGGACCATTAACGGACAATGTCAGGTCAAGTTCGTCTCACGAGGAAAGATCAGAAGAATCGGGAAATGCTGGCTATCATTTGAAATTTCTTGTGGGAACTCAGATAAGATCATGCTACGGGTGTGGACAGCCCATTAGAATCCCCCCACATGTTCCACAGCCACCCTTTGACATTGTTATATGTCAAAAAGAGTACAGAACTTATAAAGATGGAGAACTAAAAATAACACTTCAACCCCAAAACGTGTATTACCATTGTAAAGTGGGATGTGTGTTACAGAAACACGAGGATTTTGACAAGAAATTAATTTCACACAAGAACATTACTGAAAAACTATCTCCTATTCATCGCGTATACTTGTCAGCTATATTTGAAATGACCTATCTTTAACTGTATAACAATGACTTCATTGATGTTAAAATATGGAAGAAACACGTTTTGATTTTCATACATTAAACATACATTTTCTTTGTTATGCTTTGTGACATGTGTTTAAAGTTCAAGTAAAAACATTACTATATTGTTAGTCCATCAGCCAACTCTGAAAAGACGTCATATTTAAAAGTTGAGTGGATACCCCCGTAGACCGAATTTTTATGGTACAAAAATTTAGTATTACATCTAAGCTTCATAATACCAAATGTTATACTTGTATAAAATATGCGGAAAATAGCGTAAAAATCATTTTTCTGGACCCTCTGGTGAGCAATTGAAAAGTAGTCATTCATTTATTTTCAATAAATTGAACATGGGGTTGAAAACTTCAATAACTGTTTTATAAATCTATAGTATGCATAGGGATTATTGACTTAGGAAAAGAATTTGCATCATAACAATGTCTAAAAAAGATATTTTTTAGATTTAAAATTGCTAATTATTACGTTCAAAATTTCCCTATTACAATTTGCGAATGTCTTCCTATGAATTCGCACGTATCACAGGTAAAATTTACTCAACAAGATTCACCTAAATACAATGGTCACAATTAAAAATATCAAAAACACCAGGATTTGATAAAAACAGTGTTTTACAGAAAAATCCATTTTTAATGTCCATGTGCGGATTGTAATGGTTTGACCGATATGGTTTTATTTTTTAAATTATTAAATGTGAAGGTCACTTTTTCTATTTTTAGAATCAATATTTTTTATGATTTTAAGTCATTTCTATGGTATTTTTTTTAAACCGACATAAAAGAAGTTATATTACAGTAAAGGTGATTTTTTACATTATTGAAAACAAAGTTATAACCAATTAATCACGTTTTCTTGTTTTTGGCCTGTTAGACTTTACTTTAGGTCAGGTGCGTTTGACTTTATTTATACTTATATGAAATATTTACATTTACTTTTTACTTATAACTTATCTATTCTTTATTTCTGACGACAATTTATATCGAGCTGTCGCCTTAAAATAATGTAACGATGTCGTTTTGTAAATTTAGTTTTTTTCCAATTCTATTGTTATGAAATCAAAGAATGGATGAGGGGTTTGGTGTTTTCCTAAAATAATATTATGAATCTGAATTTTGATAAAAAATATTTAAGTAACAGAGGATAAAATATTTTGAAGAAGGATTTCTGCCATATAGAATAATGCTAATAATGAAAACAAAAATTTGTCTCGAGACACCTTTATGACAAAAATAATTGTCTGATCGGAACAAACCCACCCCCCTCTTTTCGTGGTAATGGTCTGTCTCATTAAAAAAAGAGTACTTGAAGACTAGAAGTCCTCATTGATGATGGATTTTTACAATACTGCATTCCATTTTACAGATTTAACAACAATGTCATCTCATTCCTAAACATTCCCAAAGACTCCGCCACATACACAGACGAACAATTAGGATTTTTTCGGACGATTGCTGTTGTTAAGAATCAAAAGCACACCAAAGTTCCTCAGGCAATACTGGTACTGGTCAGCTGTAAATGAATAGAAAATGGTGCTGAAGCTTTTTCCATTGCAAAGGGCACGTTGATGTTCATGTACCAGCATATGCTCTTAACCTTCAAGTGTCTGTTCCCATAGAAAGTTTGTATCCGTTTGCTCAGTTACTTTGTCCCAAACGATGTCAGAATTTTGTATTTTTGTCTATAAAGTATTCTGTTAACAGGAAGTAGTTGAGTAATTCCTTAACTCTATTAAGAAATATCGAGTTAAGTTACATAAAAATTGAGACGGAATACTTAATAATTTTGCAGAGCGACGCTCGATTTAAAAAGACGAACAATCAAAAAGTGAGCCTATGTATGTCGCTTCTGTCTAATGTTACTGGCGACACACAAAGAATACAAGCATTTTAGGTCTACAACAACTTATATCATTAGTGTACCATTATTTCTTGTTTATGTAATATCATGAAAAATGGGAAACACTGAAATCAGCAAAGTTAAAAACCACACAAATAGTAAGATTACAGTATTTGCATTTTAACACAAAATCAGGACAAGTAGTTTTCTTTGATTTTTTTTAGAAATTTTGAATGAAGTATAAGACGGGACATATTGTACTCGTGGAGAACTAGACTAGCTATCTCTTTTTATCTCACGTTCCGTTATACAAGTATTGATAATGTCCTTTCACTGAACAATTCTCTATTTGGTGACTTTCTCCATCTCATATATCCTCAGGAACCTGAGATAAGGGACACAATGGATTCTAGGAAGTCTGCTTCATATTTAGATTTACATCTCGTAATAGACTCTCAAGGAATACTTCAACAAAGCTCTATGACAAACGTGATGACTTCAACTTTCCCTTTTTGTGTAGCAACATTCCGTCCGCTCCGGCTTATGAAGTGTTCGTATCACAGTTGATTCGCTACTCCAGAGCTTGCGGCAATTATATCGATTCCTTGGCAGAGCGTCACGTTTGACACAGAAAAGGCTAACACAGGGTTATGTTGCTCCACGGTTGCTGTCTTCACTCAAGAAATTGTCCGGTAGACACCGTGCACTCGTAGACAATCTCTCAAATGAGTGCAGATGTTGGTTTGTCTTAGAAATTTGTTTTGTCTTCCTTTACCAGATTTGACACACTGAATTGAAAATTAGCAACACGACGGATGTGCTATAGCAGCCAAAAACCGCTTAGCGGCTTACTCTTCCGGAGCACCCGAGTTAACTCTTGTTTCGACTTGAGTTGGCGTTGTTGATTTCCGTTCGGTTGATTTTGTGTTTTGTGTTTCTTCGTGCTGTTCTTGTTCATGTTTACCGGTTTTGTCGTTGCCCTTTCGGACTTTTGACACTCGAATGCCCTATTTGTGCCTG
The DNA here is from genome assembly GCA_963971305.1 of Arcuatula senhousia. Classification (NCBI taxonomy): domain Eukaryota; kingdom Metazoa; phylum Mollusca; class Bivalvia; order Mytilida; family Mytilidae; genus Arcuatula; species Arcuatula senhousia. The sequence goes on from OZ020308.1 coordinate 39,267,321, forward strand.
TTTGCTTCTTTCAATTCATTCGTCGGTTAGTACAATCAGTAACTTCAATGGTTTGGTGATTTCAACTTCGTTTAGTTAACTTCTTTTTGGGAAAAAATGACCAAACTCTACAACATTGCTCAGCAGCATAAAAAAGTTCACAATAAAAAGGCCTGTTTTTCAAAATATATTTAGTTACGATTGTAATGAGGGTTTCTTTTTTGTTGTTTTAGAAGTACGCTTATTGCTTTGAATTTCGTTAAAATCTAGATTCTTTAGAAGACGGTACAGGAAACAACTGCCAACAATGAAGAAGCTTAATATGGATCTTCAAAGTATTTACAAATATACTAGTAGTAATTTCAAAAGACAAAACAATCATAACAAAGCGTCAAATAAATTGAAAAAAAAAAGATCCATATAGAACTTTATTAATTGGCTGGCATATTTCCTCGATAACAGTAACTTTGTATCCCTTTTGTAACTAAGTGCAACAAACGGTCAAACATGCAGCGCCATTATTGTATACATGTTGTTTGCTGCCTTGCAAAATGATCCAAAATGCACATGTACGTGTAATTATGGCAACTTTTAAACGACAACTAGATACCAGGGAGATGATAGCCATCTCCAAGGGCCCCGCTCCCATAAAAAATTGTGGACCTGCATTTAACTCAAACTTGATCTGTAACTCATCAAGGTAAACTCACATACCAAAAATCAGTTCATTATCTATAAGCATTTAGAAAAAAAGTGCGGAAAACTGAAATTTTAGTGAATTTTCACAGTTCAAAGGGCCATAACTCCCATAAAAATTTGTGGACCGGCACGAAACTCAAACTTGATCTGTAACTCATCAAGCTAAACTCACATACCAAAAATCAGTTCATTATCTATAAGCGTTTAGAAAAAAAGTGCGGAAAACTGAAATTTTAGTGAATTTTCAAAGTTCAAAGGGCCATAACTCCAATAAAAATTTGTGGACCGGCACGAAACTCAAACTTGATCTGTAACTCATCAAGGTAAACTCACATACCAAAAATCAGTTCATTATCTATAAGCGTTTAGAAAAAAAGTGCGGAAAACTGAAATTTTAGTGAATTTTCAAAGTTCAAAGGGCCATAACTCCCATAAAAATTTGTGGACCGGCACGAAACTCAAACTTGATCTGTAACTCATCAAGGTTAACTCACATACCAAAAATCAGTTCATTATCTATAAGCGTTTAGAAAAAAAGTGCGGAAAACTGAAATTTTAGTGAATTTTCAAAGTTCAAAGGGCCATAACTCCCATAAAAATTTGTGGACCGGCACGAAACTCAAACTTGATCTGTAACTCATCAAGCTAAACTCACATACCAAAAATCAGTTCATTATCTATAAGCGTTTAGAAAAAAAGTGCGGAAAACTGAATTTGTTACGGACGGACGCACGGACGGACGCACGGACGGACGCACGGACGGACAGACTGATTACTATAGGGCGTCCGCAACTTTGTTGCGGGGCCCTAATTAAGACTAAAGTTCTTATATTCTGATACTATAGTTTCAAAAAGGTCAAACATATAAACTAAAATTGAAAAAATATATAATGAAACACGTTATGTTGATCATTTGTATTTACACATGAAAAAATATGGATTTCAGGCGACTGGGGCTACATTCATAAATACCGAAACTTTTCAACCGGTACCACAAATATTTTAATGGAATTGTTTTATTTAATTTGTTAAGTTGTAGTTAGATTCTTTCCACAAAATATTCCACCTAGCTATCCTAATTTTTTAGGAAATGAAAAAAGAAAATGAAAAAAAAACTCATTTTAGTCATTCCTTGTATTATCTACCTTTAAGACTTCTTTGAGTGAAAATTTTAACAAACTTTTGTCTGTCGTTGGTTGTCTGGACAACATTTAATATGTTAAAAGTTTTCTTTTCAATAATATTGTAGTAGACTTAGTTTAATAGAATGTTTTATAAGGGTTGAAATTTTTTGACAGTTTATAGTACCCCTAAAGGGGCCTCTGTTATACCAGTTTCCGCATCTTTTTGCAAAGTATAACAAGTTGCAAAATAAAGTTCACATGTTTGTCTTTTGATTTCTGCAATAAAAAATCGGTCTACAGGGGTATCCACTCAAATTATTTTTTTCCGGACCTGGCTGATGGACTATGTAGTTTTCATGTATTTCCTCCTTTATCCTTTCTAATTGACTTTTGTATTGTCGTCATTTACCGGATTTTACATATATTAAACTTATATGGTTGGGTGTGTTGCAACAAGTATTTAGAGATCATCCGTGGCACTTCAGTTCACTCTCCATTTGACCTGAGATTGCGTTGCATATTACCATAATACTTTAATTCTTTGTATGTGTCTTATGTCCGTTGTCTTAATTCGGTTTCCTCTAATTTTGTCTTTAATAATTGATTCCATATCCAATGTAAATGATCTTTAATATTTGGTATTAGAGAAAACACCTCATGTTTCGTTTACTAAGTCTTGTTGCTTTAACTTCACCCTGGCATGGCTATATCATTCTGCCCTAACATTATTTTTCATGCTGTTATCAAGCGTTTACAGCAAGAACATGGAATGTTCATAAACATAATTCATTTCTTTCTAAGACCAGTTGTAAATGTAATCTGTATATTTGGGTGTCTGTTCTTTCATCTTACCGTCCCGTTCGCCGGTCCTTCCTCATTTTTCTCAACATTATTGTCTAAAACCTAAGATCATCGGTCATGTCGATACATGACCGATGATCTTAGGTTTTAGACAATAATGTTTTATGACAATTTATCAAATGATTTAAAACCTGAAAAAAAAACTAAACAAAACAGACTAAAGGAACAATGACAGAATAAAACAAACAATCAAAAATAAATTTCATATCGATCTATCCTCCGCCGAAAGAGCAATGCATTATTGCTGTAACGTGGGGGGTATAGAAATTTCCGAGTACTCGGAATAATAACAGGCAAGAAGGTAAAAGTTCAAGACAGCAGCGAAACATGCCCCAGTTGGATGCATCATTGAAAATATCTACTACCTATTAATTTTTAATTGTATTTATGGTTACTCGCTTATCAGCATGCAATCCTAGTCCTTAAACTACACACATGTACAAGTAATCTTTATAAGAGAGACCAATAGAATGTCGTATATATATGTGAAGGGTGCACGCACGCATGAACAATCAACCAAATCGGTTTTAATTAGGTCACAAGTAATATTGCATACCTAAATAAAAATATCAGACATGTTTATTAGGTCGTAATATCTATTTTCCGTTTTCCGTTTCCGTTCCGCATTCCGTTTCTGCGTTTTAGTAACACCCGTGCTGTAACATACACTTGCAAACTGGGAAGTTTACGACCGTTTTAGTGCGATTATAAAGTTTCTATGGATATACTATAAAGTCGAAAAATATTTAACTTTTAATCACAGGTCGACACGCCTGTCGGTTCGAGCTCCACACGTGTCAGGGTTTCCAGGCACTTACCGTTGCTCGTGGGTTTCACCGATTTTCCAGCTTGGAATATCGGGCTTTCCTCCCACACAAGCCTGGCGACCATGCAAGGGCCTCATATTAGCCAAACGGTCGTTAATCTTGCCGTTGGTCGAGCTTATGTTAATTGTTTGACTTGTATACACATCATTACTCACCGACGTTGAATAAATCTTACCTTTACCTTGTTGTGGAGTTGCCCTTAGGCTTCGGGGGGTCCGACGGCGTTTAGAAGCTGAGCCGTGATTGGCCAACGACAGTGATGCTGGATCCCGGATGGGAAGCAGACAACACGTATGTCCAGTTCAAGCCACCATTGAGAAAGGACGTCTGCTGACAACGTCTACTTGAGGATAGGTATTCTGGCTATATTTGTGCATTCTCACACACATTCGATCATAAGTCCCAGTCGTCTTAGGGTTTGACCTGTGTGCCGTATTTTATTGAAGTAACCTCGGGTACAGGCACAAAACGTAAAATAGACCACTCGTAATTGGTAGGGCGGAAAACCCCAACAGGTTCACACAACCTCTTTTCATAATTTCACCATAACCCTTTACAAATAATATTTTCTCATTATAGCATATCCAAATTAACCGTTTATACCCGCGTGATGGTATTTGTAATTTTGTCTTAAACTTCATAGTAAAGTTCAGGATCAAAATTGTGAAAGACTTTGAGAAGTTTTTAAATATAAATAGAAGAAAACAAAAACATTCAAATGTTAATCTTCCAGGTTAGTGCATTAGCTCGCTTGTTGTCAGCAATTAATCAGAACCTTTTTGAAGACGCAACACGTATAGAGCGTTTATTTTTACGAAACGCTCCTGTTGAAATCCGCTATTCCGATCCCGTAGCTTACAATGGTTTGGTTATAGACGGCACTGCATCGCATCTGCTAGGTTCAAATTGGTCAGGACCTACGCCTGTTGTAGTAAAAGGCGATGGGAATTGCCTATTTAATTCATTATCAGTGTTGCTATATGGAAATGAGAAGGCTTCTTCTGAGCTCCGAGTTAAAACATTCTTTGAATTATTGGACCATGGTGCGTTTTACAAGCGTATTCATGCAAAGACTTCAATTGCTGATGTCAGCCCTACATTGCCCGACGCCATTAGGCATTGTGCTAAGATAGGCAGTTTTTCATGCGCATGGACAATGCATGCTGCCAGTAGTGTCATTGGTAGACCTATAAAATCTGTGTATCCCGTTGTTAATGGCCCTGCTGACTTTAATATTAAAATACTGAACACAGTATTTAAGCCACGTGGCTCCAGGTCAAAACGTGAGCTTACTATTATGTGGTCAGGGGGTAGTACTGGTTCTTTCTGGAAACCGTGTCACTTCGTACCATTAATTCCCGATCTTACTGGCTGTCCCCCATGCATCAACATTGATGATATTGATCAATTTCCTCCATTGGGTAAGGAAAGAAAAGTCACTTCCACTCCTGATAAGCCTTTGATAGATCCCTTAAATTCCTCTGATGATACATTCAACATATCTGAAAATAACTTGTCTGTAGGTCCAGAGGCTAAAGATGACCTTAATAAAACAATTAATTATTCAGATATTAAAGACCCGGTGCTACTAGCTAAGATCGAAACATTCATTGATCACACAGAATCAAATCCTGACTTTGTGTTAGAGGAATGTATTCTGTCGTCGAACAAGACCGCAAATGATTGCAGTGTGCAAGACGCATCTCTAACACACGGCAATTCTGAGATGAACGTGACCAACTTGTCAACGGATTTGATACATCCTTACGACAATCCAACTACTAATTCTGTGACACAGTTCATGAACATCGATAGGCAGTACGAAATAGTATGTAACGAAAAACCAATTGTCACTACAATACCACAAGGGGTCAAACAAAATGTTTATTTTGTTCTTGACGATACCAACAATCAAAAGCGTCGCTCGTTGCAAAAATGTAGTGAATATCCCGATGACTGTGGGGCTTGGCAACAAGGTAAAAACTCCACAAAGCCCGCATATTTTATCAGGTCCTCAAATAATTCTCTTCACTATGTTGAGTTTCGGGGAGGTTTATATGGTAAGCGAGTTAAAAAAGTCTTTGTTCCCTTCGAACCACATCCTGATAGAAGCACCATCGTTGTTGCTTACCGCAAGTACTCAACTTTAGCACGTTGTCCAACCTTTAAGAAGAGAGTTACTTGGTTTGTTTGTAACCCCATTTTACCTGTTGCAATTGTCGAATATATAGGTACCTACACACCTAATATAGCTCATGGCAACTCCCAGACGTCAACAGTCCCCTATCGTAGCTTGACAATAGAACAGAAATCAATCATTCGACAAGGGCTAGAAAACGGTAAGCCTGTTCAAGAGATCAGGAGAGATGTTAATAAAGCAACCCCTGATGATATTGTCGACCACCGTGTAGTCCAAAATGCAAAATATTATGCAAATAAGAAGAGCCGATCGGATTCATCTAATAGGGTCAATGTTGCTGATGATATTCTTTCTGTTCTAAATATGTTTGCAGATAGCAACTTCATACGCGAGGTCATTACAACAAACCCATCTAAGCCACCAAGCATTGTACTATACACCGATATGCAGATGTCTTTGTTAAAGTCTGCTATTTTATCTGGTATAGTAATCGGTATTGATAGAACTTTCAATTTAAGTTCTTGTTTTTTGACACCACTTTGCTTTCCAAACATTAATTTGGTCAGTAAGCGTACCTCTTTACCCCCAGTGATATTAGGACCTATGTTGTTGCATTGGGATGGTAACTTTGATTCATATCACAAGTTTACCTCCCATTTGCAGGCTAAGTTAGTAGATACTGACCAATCAAATCTAATTTTCGGGTCAGACGAAGAGTTTGCGGCTACAAAAGCTATAAGCCTGAGCTTTCCAAATGCATCACGCCTTCTGTGTTCAAAGCATTTAAAAGACAACGCTATTGACAACCTCAGAAAGTCTTTGAATCAGCCTGAAGTTGCTTCTGTCATAAGTAAGTTGTTCGGCCCAGATGGTATCCTTAGTTCTCAGAACCAGATCACTTTCGATGAGATGAGAGACGAACTCATAGAAGATTACCCTATACCATATCTAAAAGACCGCCTCCTTCCAAATTTAGAAACATATTCCTTTAGACCCCGTTTGCAACACCCCTGGTTACCACGACTTTGGTATAACAATTGCAATGAATCCTATAACAATGTGATCAAGAGAAATACGAACTGGGTAGTCCAGAAGATGCCTGATCTTATATCTAAGTTATTCGAGTTAGAGCAAGATCAGGTTCGTAACATAAGAGGTGCACTTCACGACACGGGGAAATTTCTTTTATCCCATCAGGCTTGCATTTTGAAAGTGTCACATGAGACATGGACACAAATTAACCCAGAACAGCGACAACGTCGCCTCTTGAAATTAATAAATTTCAAGAGTCAGTGCAGCGAATCCATCGTCTCCACTGATGGGAGCCTGAAAATACCCTTCGTGTCAAGAGTTGCCAACAAACCCGGCCAAAGAAAAAGAGTTAAAGCAAGTAGAACAACATCAGTTCAAAATAAAAAAGTTAAGGTTTAAATTTTATAAATTTCTATTGGTTGCTGATGACTAAGGATACCACAGATAAAAATGTATTTTTTTTTCGTTTTTACTGATGCAAATTAATGTTATAACCCTCTTATCAAACCTATTTCATTTTATAATTGTAAGTGAGAAACATTTTTTCCCTATACCCACATAACCAATTATCCCAAATCGTATTTAAGGTGCAAACGTGCCACATTTATTTCTAGATTCACTGATTATTTTATGTACAAAAATACATGTATTAATTACATTAATTACAAAAGTATCCATTACTTTTATCATGAATATGCAAATGCTTAAACCATTTTAATTGTGGTTCAATATCCTGATTGGTAACTGATTACCCAGCAATAAGTCTGACTTCATTCCAGTATCATTATTATAATGCAACAAAGTTCAGGATTAAAAAAAGGGTCTTGAGTCATTTTTGTTCATTTTTTTTCATTTTGTTGATAGTAATTGAATGTTTTGTTAATATTTTAAATGTATGTGCTGTCAAATTAAAGCATTTATCCTGGAAAGTTCAAAATTGAAAACTGATTTCCCTGCAATATACATGCAAAAGGTCTCATCAGTTTTATTTCAGTAAGTAATATAATAAAGTTCAGGAAAAATATTTTAAAATAAAAATTAAAAAACCCTCACATTGTTCATGGCCTTGACGTGGCGTGGGGGCTCTTCCGTAATGGTTGTCTAACAATGAACACGGAACATCCTGACAGTTCCGACATTTATTTGTTATTAACATAATACTGTATCGTCGCCATTTTGTTTTGAAGTCGTCTTGATATTACAATTTACAATAAAAACATTATAATTTATTACAAGAAATAACAATTTAAAATAATATGAAAGTACACATTTTATTAAATAAATGAAAATTATGTTTGTACACACAAAGATATCATAATACTGTATGTTTATGCATACATCTGATCACCCGACTCTCCCGGTGTATGTGCGAGGTTCGCAACGTACCTTTACATAGTAGATAAACATAAATAATTATTTTAAACTTACTCTAAACATAAAATATGATAGAAAATTACATTTCATGCCTAAATAATGCATAAACAATAGCGTAAAAGCAATATTTTATCACCCGACTCTACCAGACTGTTTAGTCGCACCCAACGGTAATTTGTTACATCTAAATATATGGCTTCCAACAGGTTTCTTTTTGCCCTTGTTAGTTTTTCTTTTCGTTCAATTTTGTCTTTCACAGCTTTTGAAATGTTGTCTTAAGGAATCTGTACCGTGCAGGGGCCGGGTGGCGAATAGGCCCGCAGCAGGGCCTAGCTTGTCGAAAAGGCGACTAAGGGTCTTATGATTTTGACCTCGGGTCATTTCTAAGCCCACAGAGCGACCAAGTGTGTGCCCTAGGTGGCTGAATAGGTTTGTCCTCGTCTGTGGGGTTTGTCAGGTCTATAAACGGAAACCTTGGCCGCCGACCATAGTTGGCCAACGTGTGTGGAGAATGCAACGCTTCATGCACGTAAAGGACCCCTTTGAGACATGGTATATATATGTTCCAGACCGTATGCGTATTTAGACCGTACGCGTACGGTCCGGACCGTACGAGTATATTTTCAAAATACCTGTACGGTCGGACCGTACGCGTACGGTCTGACTTGCATCTTCTAGATCAATATTCAATAAAATATATCGACCCTGTAATAATGCATTGATTTTTATTATATTTAACTTGTATTTTTTTTGTACAGAGTTCACACAATATTTAAAATCAATTGAGTGTTGTTAAATAGAAGTGAGTACTTATATACGTCAGTTGCAACAACTAAAACAGTCATTGAAATTTGGGAGGAGAAGTTTGAGGAATACAAATAAGAACTTTAGTCGACAGACCTTCCAATCATTTGTTTACCCATGAGAAGACAAAGAGACGTGCTTGGGGAGGCTGATTCAGCAAAGATTTCGGCAATATGTTTAAGCCATTCGTCCGTCAGTTTTTCCAAAATATTTACCTACTTTTTATATATTTTAGCTATTAACAAATTCTGACTTTAGTATAATTTTGTTCGTCTTATTATTTTAAGTTTGCTTTCCTCTTTTCGTTTTTTTATTATTTTTTTTTTATTTCCTAATATTATATGAATACATGCAAATTTAGAGAAATACCTATATGGTTTGAATACTTGTATGGTCCAGCTCGTTTTAGACCTTACGGGTATACTTGCACGGTCGGACCGTACGCGTACGGTCGGACCATATAGGTATACTCGAACGGTCCGGACCGTACGCGTACGGTCTGAATACCTGTACGGTCTGGAACATATATATATATATATATATATGAGGGTATTTTTAAATGTTTATAGATATATAATTCATCATATAAAAACAACATATGGTATATATTTATGGGGAGGTATGCACGATGTATGGTGTATAATTATGGGGGTATTTCTTGAATGGTTATAGGTTTATAATGCACACTATAAACACAACATATGGTATTTATTTATGGGGAGGTTTGTACTTATAGGGCACATACTTGTCAATGACACAAATAATTGAGGATACCATAAATACATGGGAAACTCATCATGAAATATAAAAGTCCAATATTCAGAATTGTACTATGTAAAGGAACCAATCAAATATATATGAAATGTTCCTAGAGAGAAAAGTTATAATAGAGATAGTACTGAGATACCGGTATTAGGGATAAGTAAATTAAGAAAAAAAAATCAATGGATATTAATTACAAAAATAATTTAAGTTAAGAGGTACAAAATGTATACTCTATGTAAAAAGTTTATCATTATGAAGAATGACTTATCATTTTTATAAAATATCGTCAAGAAAGACCTATATCATTCATATAAATGATAATTAATCTATTTCATAATAGGAAAATAATTTAGATAATTCTAAATATAATAAGAATATACTATGATACATTATAGATAATGACAGGATATTAATTTATTTATGAGAAAACAGAGAACAGTTAACAACATTAAGATGATTTCGAACATTTTCTTCTATATCTAGGTAATATATTTGAAATTTTAAAACTTCAAAAATTGAAATGCTTCACCATGACATTAAAAAATAGGTATATCTATGATCAATAGGAATAATCGTAGGATATAATAATTTTACAAAAATGCTAATACAGCATTATGGGCGGTGCTAACACACGATTTTGTTGTAAAAGGAGGGTTTCTAACGCTGAAGGAGAATTTCAAAATGTTATTTTTGCAAATTTTATACGCAAAAGAGAAATAAGTCCGAACGAAAAAGACAGTAAAATCCCACCCTAAGAACAGTCAGTTATCATCAAATGCAAAATTTGATGTATGCAAATAAACAATATAAAAACCCAAAATACTCTATTTGAAAATTAAAATTATTTCAAGATGAAAGAACGACAAACAAGAATTAGCCAAAATGCAAAAGAGCAACTTAGTGCTTTAAAAAAAGAGCAAACGAAGAAACATACAAGTAAGACAATTACATTACATTTCGTTTTATTCCCGTGCGGGGTCCGGGTGGCGAATAGGCCCGCAGCAGAGCCTAGCTTGTTGTAAGAGGCGACTAAGGGTCTTGGGATTCTGACGTCGGGTCAGTGCTCAGCCCACAGAGCGACCAAGTGTGTACCCTAGGTGGCAGAATAGGGTGGCCCTCGTCCGCGGGGGTTGTCAGGTCTATAATACGGAAACCCTGACCGCCGACCATAGTGGGCCAACGTGTGTGGAGAATGCCACGCTTCATGCACGTAAAAGACCCCTTTGTGGACCGCCAAGTAGTGCACCACATAGGCTAAATTTTCCGCCCCTACCCACCTCTCCCCTTTTTCCTGTGGTTCTTCAAAATTTACCGGTCCTTTGTTTCCCACCCCATTTTTCATTTATCATCATCATTTCATGTTCATTTTTATCATCCTTTTCATGTTCATTTTATCATCCTTTTCATGTTCATCGCCTGTAAATAACCTATATAGCGTTGCACGGGCGTAAAACACCAACTCACTCACTCACTCATTTCGTTTTAGTTTGAATGTATATATGTATTCACAATTAGTAATATTGAGTTTATAACCATACTTGTAAGTATTAGCAAGGCATGTTTGCAATGTATAAATATTTTCAAAATTTAATAATTTCAGAGTATAATCATTACCTTCTTTGATACGTATAGTTTAAAACATTATATAATATTCATATGACAGACACCTTTACTTTATTAAAGTAGTTTAATATATATTAATTTAGAATTATGTCTAATATTTCAAAGTAAAGCATTCTTAAAGGAAAAGATCCGTTGTAATGATGATTAAATGATACTATAATTTTCAACTAAGATATAAACAATCATCGATATATGTATATCTTGAAATCTATATTATTGAAATGTATTCATCATTTTTTTTTAAATGACAAAATTTACTTCAAATAGTCATTTTAACTAAACTTAAATATTGTTTCCATTAAAGGCCGTTCCTACCAAACTTTCTAACTTTGACACAGGAGAAGAATGGATACATAACATACGAAGCTTCGCAAAGTTCATCTTCTACACGTGTATCCACTAAAGAGGATATAGATCATACATGATATGATGGAAGACTGACTGAGGAATCAGCCAACGAAAAAAGAAAAATAGCGAAGCTTTTTGAGACTCAGGGTGATAAAGCAACAAACGTTCAACCAATACAAAGTTACAACAAAACGCAGAGCCTCAGTACACCCCAAACCACTACCATGCAAAGACCCAGCTCAAGTGCAACCCAAAGTACTAATATAGAAATATCAAGCTCCAGTGCAACCAAAAGCACTACTATGCAAATACCCAGCTCCAGTACAACTCAAAACACTAACATTAAGATACCCTCTACAATGCAAAACTACAATATAAATGGATCCATCAAGGACCAGTTAAAAGAGTAAGTCTTTTACAAGAAAATCCAACAGGATATATATTTTTTTTTTCATCCTTTGTATCACTCAAAACTAAAACTAGGACAATCCTCTGATTGATCAAAAAACATTCTACATTAATGTTTGCAAAATTTAAGACTATTTCCTATTTTCTGCTTCTATAATATGTTACCTTTGTTAAACAAACAAGAAGAATATATCTAAATGAGAATGCTTTTTTAGGGGAAAAAATGCAATTTACATTCATTTGTGCAAAATTTAAGATTATATCAATCTTATTCATAGACGAGACGATATACGTTAACTATGTGGAACCTAAAGTGAGTAGAAAAGAAATAGATTTTGGATGTGAAAACGCAGAATCAAAGCAAAATGATACATATCATATTAAGTAATAATTAAAGAAAGGATATGGAGTAAATGAACACGAGACCACAACACATATGTTAACTCCAACTGCAATTAATTTTTATGAGCTATATGGCCATTTCGGAAAATAATTCCTCATCAGCAGCACTAGAACCCAAACAAAGGAAATCCACAATTCAAAAGATGTTCAAAATGCATTAAGCCAAACGAAATCCAAATTAATATAGCTAAGGGCAAAACTACGATGGAGTGAGTTAAACCTTAGGTTTTAGAATTTAATTAAATTTATATAGTGATTAAAAAACAAAGTGTACACATGAGAAGTAATCTCATGTACAAGTACACCATTTCTAAAAAATAAAGAGCATAAATCTTAAACACGGGGAACTGTTCTTCTAACTCCACACGGCATAAAAGACAAACTCTGGTAATAAATAATTAAAGAAAGGATATGGAGTAAATGAACACGAGACCACAACACATATGTTAACTCCAACTGCAATTAATTTTTATGAGCTATATGGCCATTTCGGAAAATAATTCCTCATCAGCAGCACTAGAACCCAAACAAAGGAAATCCACAATTCAAAAGATGTTCAAAATGCATTAAGCCAAACGAAATCCAAATTAATATAGCTAAGGGCAAAACTACGATGGAGTGAGTTAAACCTTAGGTTTTAGAATTTAATTAAATTTATATAGTGATTAAAAAACAAAGTGTACACATGAGAAGTAATTTCATGTACAAGTACACCATTTCTAAAAAATAAAGAGCATACATCTTAAACACGGGGTCGTCAGGCGATAATGCGGAAAACTTGACCGCAAACCATAGTGGTGCACCGTGTTGGGAACAAGACCAATCGATGTCTGGCCCTGCGTCGCACGGCAAAACGTTGAACCCTGTACGTTCTAGGCCCAATATGGACAGTCAAAATATTTTGACACTTGCATCCTATGGTGGACTTACAAAGAATATTTGTCACATGCCACCCAATATTGTAAAAATAGACAAAAAAATAGTTTCTATTTTTTCCCCTTTTGGTCCCCTTATTGCTAAACAGAAAAGGTTGGTCAAGAAAGAATTGTATCCTCCATTTTGTATCCAATATATGACCAAAATTAACTTGTAAAAAAAAAATTCTAAATCGGACCATAAATAAAAAAATCACATTTTTGCCCCTTTTGGACCCCTTGTTCCTAAACAAAAAGAGAGGGGACACCCATAATCATTCCCACCCTTCCTTTTATGGTAAGTAACATAACTGTAAAGTTTCTTAGCATTTGGTCAACCAGAACAAAAGTTATTGTGGAAACAAATAAAAAAAGTCACTTTTTTGGCCCCTTTAGGGCCCCTAACTTCTAAACGAAAAAAAAAGAGGGGACACCCAAAATCAGCCCAACCCTTCCTTTTATGGTAAGTAACATTACTGTAAAGTTTCATAGCATTTGGTCAACCAGAACAAAAGTTATTGTGGAAAAAAATTAAAAAGTCGCTTTTTTGGCCCCTTTTGGGCCCCTAATTTCTAAACGAAAAAGGAAGGGACACCCAAAATCAGCCCAACCCTTCCTTTTATGGTAAGTAACATTACTGTAAAGTTTCATAGCATTTGGTCAACCAGAACAAAAGTTATTGTGGAAAAAAATTAAAAAGTCGCTTTTTTGGCCCCATTTGGGCCCCTAATTTCTAAACGAAATAATAATATGCCCCCAAAAGGGGAGGTGCACATTTTTAATATATCTGTTATCACTGTGTAAAATTTCAGAAAGATCTAGTGTTTGGTTTTTGAGATTCAGATTACACAAGACAGGCACCCCATAGCGGGACGGACGGACAGACGGACGGACAGACGGACGGACGGAGTGACCCGGCTACTAGACCTGCTTTCGCCTTCGGCGAGGCAGGTAAAAATGTCACGTTCCTCGCACGTAATAGAACCCTGCTGCAGGTCTCGGTAAGAGTAGGACCCGTAGGATCCCAATGCAGGAGGCAAAATTTCCCGTCCCTACCCATCGCTGCATTTTCCAGTGGCAGTCAAAACTCTCCTACCCGACTGGCTTTGTGTCCCTGTTTCCTCCACTTCATCATCATTTCATGTTCATTGTATCACCACTTTCATATTCATCTCCCGGATATAGCCGAAATCGTGCTGCTTGGGAGTAAAGCAATAACTAACTTACTTAGGCCTAGCACTTTACAATTTACTGGATGTCACTCAACTGGTCTGGAAAAAAATATGGCAAAGAATCCAAATCAATATGCATTTATTGCATGAAAGTACAAATTTGATGGGCTAAAACAGGATCAGTTAATCACTGGTTACCATGTTCTTGCATGACAGCATGTAAAAAGATGGGCAGAGTGACCTTAAACTGTTGAAAAGGAAAACAAACTGCTACGATATTCGCCACAGATACTGAAACGGTAAAACAAATATAAACAATACTTCCAGGACGACCAAACCGTAACGACAGAGCTCTGAACTAAACATAAAAGATAAAAAATCTGTTGATTTTGCTGGAAAATTCGCCGTCTCTGAAGGTCAAATTCTAGAATTTCCACAGCGAATGCTGTATATTTAGTCCAAATGTGGGTCGTCAGAAAATTAACGTAAAACGTATAAATTTGCTACTACAGAATGAGAAAAGCACAAAGTCATGTTCATTTATTATCATTCTATTCAATCAAATGATAAAACGGGTTATAATGTCCCGTTGATGCTTAAAAACAGTGCTTGAGGTGGTAGCCGGGTCGCGATGAATATTGTTTACGTCGCCAAACAGCGCCCTCTATACAACACATTGAGGTTATCTTCCTTGACGCGCGTAAATTGACATTGCATTATTTGATTGATCGATTAGGTCAGCGGCTTCCCGCCTGATAGTAGCCAAAATATAAACATAGATCATAAATTAGCAGAATTTGATCAAGCGTTAAATGAGGGTAACATTAACCTAATTGATAATGAACTGTGTTTAGTTACCCAAGACAAATTCACAGCTATAATACCATAATCCTACTACATATATTTACATAAGATATGAATATGATATGAATATTATAAGATATGAATCTTAACCAAGAAATTAACTAATTGTTTATCAAAAAAAATGTACATCATATAAAACAAAATGTATAAAATAAACATGTAAAAACAGAACAAAATCTTAAAAGTTATGACTTAACTGTAAGACAAAAAAATTGGAATTGTACAACCAAAATATCCTAAAGAGGTTGTTCCAAAAAATATACATGAAATCTGAACAGATTCCAGATCTCAAAGTTATGAACTAAAGGTAAAAAGAAACCCAATATTGTGTTATGAAACTTTAAGGAAACGACAGGGTACGCTAAGGCCCGTATTTGACCCCCTCTCAGACTGAAAAATAGAGAACTGATCCAGAGAAAAGTCCTTTTGTTAGCTCACCTGGCCAAAGGCCATGTGAGCTATTGCCATCACTTGGCGTCCGTCGTCGTCGTCGTCGTTAACTTTTCTTCAAACTTCTTCTCCTCTGAAACGGCTGCACAGATTCAAACCAAATTTGGTCTGGTGGTACTTTAGGGTATGCCCCACAGAACTGATGTGGGGATTTTTGATTCGTCGAAAAACATGGCCGCCGTTGCTAAAAATAGACCAGGGGGTCAGACTACTGTTTTTGGCTTGTAAATCAAAAAGTATAAGAGATAGATGAAATCTGATGCCACGCTACTGCTTCAGCATCAAAAGCTCTACAAAAGTCTCCATTGAGTCGAAGTTGTCAGATGACCCCTTATAGGGGTTATGGCCCCTTAAAGGCAAAAAAATAGAGTTTTTGGCCTATAGAATGAAAACTATTGCAGATAGAGAAAAGCTGTTGATTGCTTATATGTTCAGCTCATTTAGCTCTACACAAGTCTCCATATGGTCGAAGTTGTCAGATGACCCCCTATAGGGGTTACAGCCCCTTAAAGGCAAAAAATAGTGTTATTGGCCTATGGAATGAAAACTATTGCAGATAGAGAAAAGTTGTTGCTTGCTTAAATGTTCAGCTCATTTAGCTCTACAAAAGTTTCCATAGGGTCAAAGTTGCCAGATGACCCCTTATAGTGGTTACGGGCCCTTATAGGCAAAAAATAGTGTTTTTGGCCTAAAAAAAAACTTTTGCAGATAGAGAAAAGATGTTGCTTGCTTAAATGTTCAGCTTAATTAGCTCTACAAAAGTCTTTTCAGGGTCGAAGTTGTCAGATGACCCCTTTAAGGGGTTATGGTCCCTTAAAGGCAAAAAATATAGTTTTTGGCCTATAGAATGAAAACTATTGCAGATAGAGAAAAGCTTTTTATTGCTTAAACATTCAGCTCATTTAGCTATACGAAAGTCTTCAAAGGGTTGACATTAAGACCAGGTGAACGATTCGGGCTCCTGGGAGCCTCTTGTTATTAATTTAGTCGAAGGAATGAAGAAGATAAAACAACTAAATTTATAAGAATTATTTTATCTTATATGTAAAACATGGTGAATAAGTATGTTTTCTTTCAAATTCGCAGAAAATGGACAATATTTTGGTAATATTTTCAATTTTTAGACGCCAGCGACTACTTAGACCACAGTTATTTTTTATGAACTTTAATATGCACTATAAAATGATTATAATTCAGCCGAGAAATCCATGGTCTACCTTGTCGCAGATCATGAAAAATAACAAAGTAAGCATAAAAAAAGACATTTTCGACGATTTTGTTACTTTTGCACTACTTTAGGCCTCATTACAATTTAAATTACAGTAGATGATGGTAAATGTTTACCATTGTCAACAAGTTTAATCATCTAACTTGAAACCTTAATGATATATAAATCATTTACTTAGGACTTGTTTTTCTTTAAATTAAGGGGCAAAATGTGACCCTTACTGTACCTTGTCCTTTAGACTCAATTTATAACATTGTTAATTCATGAATAACATATTTCAGCAGGAATTTTAATGGTTTGGTAATACACTTATGGTATAAAAACAAAATTTAAATTGTAAGAGCACATTCTGAAAGAATATTACAAAAATCAAAAATTGCAAGAATATTATGAGTATTGTGAGTTCAAAATATGTAAATATGACAAAAATAGTTCTGTATAATAACTAACAAAAAAAACCATCACTGATCTCTTCACACTGATACTTTGTTTATCAAAACAAAATATATAAAACAACATGTATAAAATAAACATGTAAAACAGAACAAAATCTTAAAAGTTATGACTTAACTGTACGACAAATATAATTGGAAAATGTACAACTAAAATATCCTAAATAGGTTATTACAAAAAATATACATAAAATCAGAACAGATTGCATATCCCAAAGTTATGAACTAAAGGTAAAAAGAAACCCAATATTGTGTTATCAAACTTAAGTTAGAGCAGGGCGTTTTTGGCAAAAATAATGTGTCAATAGATTTTTCTCATTTTTGGTATTTAATATGATTGGTATGTCCTTAACAATATATCAAAAGATCATGACCACTTTCCTGCCATCCAAGGGAGATAACCTCTACTGAAGTACCCCCTTCTAAAGAATTTAGCCAATTTTCACCTCTAACTCTATATTTCATGGTTATTTCTGCACTTTTTATGAAAATAATATTTTTTTGTTAAATAATTATTAAAAACAATGCATTTTACCTAAAAACAATTTTTTGTTATGGTTTATTTCAACACAAAACCTGTGCAATGGGTGAAAAGCAGTAAATTTGGTCCAAAATGGGCGTATCTGAATAGGCGAATTACCTCCCTTTGATGGCTCTATACAAAAAACCTATCAATAGATTTTTTTAAATACTAAATTTTTGTAGGGGTTTATATAACCATTATGTCATAAAAATATGAAGGTGTCTTTCTTACTTACCTTTTTGTCTATACCACTGAGCATAATATGCCAAATTTCACAAAAATCAGCAAAATGACCAAAAATTCCATTTCTAGTCAAAAACCGTTAACCATCTTTGTAATATAAATATAGTATTTTCCTGATAACTATTAATAAATGGCTTGTTAATTAATATTTGCATTGTTAATGTGAGTAAACTCTATTTGATGCTCACAAGGGGCACACCTCTTTAAGCTGCGGACCCAAGTTTGTTTTCATAATTGTGTACAAGAGTTATGATAATTGTTATTCAGAGCAAAAATAAGTAAGATTATAAAGACCACTCATTCTAAAAGCTACAAAAATGTTCATTTTTATCTAAGATAATGTCTGTCTTCAAGGAGGCTGCAAGTTTACGAGTATATTTCAACCACGCCAGGGACTTGCATCCTTTTCTTAAAGACACATTTTATCTCATATGCAATTCCAAAGTCTTTGACACCTTACATGGCAAACAACATTGGAAAGATAAAGTGTTTCATCAAATTTTTAAAAAGCGTGTGTTTTTTAAATTCAAGTGAAAAAGTGAAGTCTAACCCTGACAAGACATGTCTGTTCAATAAAGTAACATAGAAAATTTTGAAATGGGTGCCTTCTAAAATAAATTTTATCACATACAGGTACATAAAATGTTTGTTCATTTTTATTATGGTATTGTCATTTTATATATGCTATAGGTATACATGTTATCACAATTGACAAGTTACTCTTCTGTAGAGGTTGCTCATTTCTTCTGCAGAGTTCTCCTCAAAATATTTAGACACTGCTTTTATTGTATTTCTGTTAAATCCATGTTCAGACATAATACATGTAGTATGAATGCCTTTGTCATTGTCTCTGTTATGCGCCAGCTCTAAGTGTTTTAAACACAGTCCACCCTGTGCTAATTTTCTGGTTGTAGGTTTGGTGATATAGGATGCTGTGATCAATGGATTGAAGGTGTCTGTTAGTAATGTTTAATTGAATGGGTGCTTGAGAACCTGAAACAGACTTGTCACATCAACTAAGGCGTTGTGAACATCATATTCAACCCCCAGCAATTGTGCAACTAAGGTTTGTTGTTTGTAGTTTCAAATCTCTGCTTTCTTGAACTCTTTTCGTGCTAATTTTAATGTGTCTATACAGCAATTTATTTGCAATACAAATGACAACAAAGTTCCAGACAATAAATTTTGCTACGCCTGACGCGCGTTTCGTCTATTCAAGACTCATCAGAGGAACTCTGACAATAAACCATTTGCATAGAGTTGGTTCAGTAAGATAGGAACATCAAAAGCTTCGATGCTATGGCCTAAAAGAATGGGTTTGTTCTCTCTTCTGATGAAATCAATGAAGTCTAGCAGTGCAACTCGAATATCTTTGGTTTGGACTGGATTCCCATGATGGTACATCTGATTTGAAGAAGAATCAAAAGTTAACCCAGTAATACGTGATGCCTTTGGTGATATTGCTCCATATGGTTATAAATACTGGTTAAAACTACTTTTACCATCAAATGCAGCACAGGGATGATTCTACACAATTTAGGGCCGCCAAACGGCCCCAAAAAGGTCCAGCGGCCCCAAAATAAATTGAAGAAAATGAGAAATTCCCAATGTGTTGTGAACATTAAAAATGACTATTTCCAGATCTCCATGGGAGGACAATTATGATAGACAATTTCAATTACCTTTCCAAACTTAAATGAAGGTAGTTTTACTCTTAAAAGGTCAAAGTCTCCTGAATTTATTTTAAAAAGCAGTCTGAAAGTTTATGAAAAAGATCGTTGGCCATATTTATTTTAAGGGGAAAATTATGACGGGGGACTGAAACGCCATAAAAACTGTTATGAGTCAATGAAAGTGTTCTATGATACAAGAAAGTGCCAAGGTGCGAAGAAGGTACAAGAGAACCCCAGGATGCTTGATTTTTGCATTTTTTATGTCCAGAGTCTCTGGGGCCCTGAGTGCCCCCTAGATTCCCTGCCACACTGACATAAGGCTAACTGAAGCTTGTTGCAATCTGTGTTATTCTGCTACCTACTTATTTGAATCAGGAACATTTTAAAACAAGTGTTTTTTTAATGTTCCTGCTTGAATTTACCTGCTTTTCTTTAACTTTAAAAGGGACATAAATGTATCTGATGCTAGGCAAGAGTGAGCAATGTTTACAACTATTGCTTTTACCAGACTATAGTATAAATCAGTGTACGTATTGTCAGAGGAAAATATCAGATTTAAATCATTCTGAAAACATGATGCTTTTAAAAAAAAAACCCCAATTGTGGTCAAAATTCCCAATTTGGGTTTAAGGGACCCATTTGAAAATGTATGGAATCATCCCTGAATGCAGCTAGCTGTGTTATTTCTGAAGTTCTAGATAATCTTAATAAATAAAACATAACAAAATTATATCTAAATTGACAGTTTTCAATTGAATGAATGTCGGATGTGACTAAATTATTTGGTGAACATGAAGAAGATGCGTTGCTGTCATAAAAAGGCTTTTCACAAAATAGAACTATATAGGTCAAAGCTATATGTCTAATATCAAGAGGATGTGCATATAAAATTTAAAGTGAATCTGTTCAGCGATTGCAGAGAACTTTGTTATCAGAATTTTGAACATACAAGAATCAAATTGTATAAAAATAACCATAGAATCCACCCATTTATGGAATGGAAACCATGTCTCTGACCCGACATTGCGTACTGTACATTTTAATGCAATGTTTCGTCCGTATTTAGGGCTCGGACTCGTCAGGGGAAGGCCCAAATATAGGACTGCTTAATGTCCATTTGATATTATTCAATAATTGTTTTTATTTGTCTTTCAACATCAACAAATCTTGTTGTGTTTTTGTATTTCTAAAATTGCTTGTTCTGCAATTCAAATATGATTATAAAAAAATCACAAAATCCCATCTTTGCACCGTTAAGCCTAAGACTTTTTCCTCATTTTCTGTTTTGTTCAATTAGATATTCAATTTATTTTCAATATTGGATGTCAAGTTTCACTATCTAGGATAGTATTCCATATTATTGTTCTATGTGTCACATAGCAGTATAACATCTGTAAACAGTATGTTATCTCTTCTTTTTCATTATAGCTGCATGAGCTAGTAAACTGTATATTTAGAATGTACTTCTAACTTTGATGTTTGAAATTTTATTCAAATTCTGAGTATTATTTATGGTGTTTCGGACCTTACTGTATTAAATATTTATTAACTTTAAGAATGATATGGTCCATCTTCAGTTGTCAAAATTATTCTTCTATATTTTAATACAGCTAGACAAATTGTATAAAAATAACCATAGAATCCACCCATTTATGGAATGGAAACCATGTCTCTGACCCGACATTGCGTACTGTACATTTTAATGCAATGTTTCGTCCGTATTTAGGGCTCGGACTCGTCAGGGGAAGGCCCAAATATAGGACTTCTTAATGTCCATTTGATATTATTCAATAATTGTATTTATTTGTCTTTCAACATCAACAAATCTTGTTGTGTTTTTGTATTTCTAAAATTGCTTGTTCTGCAATTCAAATATTATGATAGTAAATCTGTAATTGACTTTTGTATATAAGTCACAAATTTTAATCTTTTCTATAAAAGATATTGATATATTGCGCCAAAAAAGCACCCACTTCTTTTACCCAGCAATGATGGCAAGGTAATAAAATATCTAAACATCATATTTTTTAGGGTATTGAATGTTGTTATTAAAATTATGTTTACAATAAAACTTTGTCACATACTTATAATAATGTAAAAACCACGATGCTACACATTTTATCACATTTTTTTAAATTACTTACGTACTTGGCATTTTTTTTTTAATTTAAAGAGGTTCATTGATACATTGTACATGTACATGCATTGAACATGAAATTATTAAATCAATATTTTTGTCAAAAAATTATAATACTCATTTTTTTTATAGGCTAAGTATTGCAGCACTACATTATAATGAGAACAGCTCAAGGACACAGGCAAAGACAAAAACAGGTCAACTATGCTACAGTATGGTGTATCCCAAGGGTAAAAAGGGTCAAGAAGCTGTTGTGAAACCAAGGCCTACACCAACCACTTATGGTACGTTAACTGCAAATAAATAAAACATTGACATTTTATGATTTAAAATGTCTTTAAAGAAATTCAACTTGTTTTTTATAATTTTCTTGGAACCTGGTTTAACACATGCATGTATAAAAGATTGTCTAACAGGACCTTAGTCACTAGGGTAGATTCTAAGTCATTGCGAATATCACTTAGCTTAAAAAAATAACTGATATTATTGCAATATGACCATTTTTGTTTTAAATAATGGCCATCTTTAATTTTATAATGTGTTTCAGATTATGTTGTATGTGTCAAAGAAGCTGTTGTTGCAAGAAGACTTTATGACTGTTCAAGCTATGCCAGTGCATCAAATGCCATCAGTGTTGTTAATGACCACCATCCTAAGCCTTTGACCAGTAGTTTCCAATCATTTGAAAAAGAAGAACTTGTAAAACAGCACCAGTCAAGATTTATGAGATGAACTTTCATAAACAGTTATACAATAAATCATTTATTTGATATGCTAACAATGAACATTATTTATTGATATACTTTCATTTACAATGTTTTGTTGCCATGTTTCATTATCATTTGAACACTATTGATCATTTTTACTATAAATATTATATTGTAATATCATATTAGAGGAATTTAAGTAGCATATCGAAAACCACAGTACTGTTCCGACCAAGCCTTTGCCATACCCCCTGTACAAATTTTCTATAGGCAAGGATTCTGTATCTCCTAGCATAAAAAGAATAAATATAGTATTAAAAATATAGAACATAAAAAAATACAACTTAAATGAATTTGTTGCCATGAAATTTTTATTTAATTGTTAACATCCAACTTTCAGAAAATATATAAGGTTATAACTTTTCTTTTGTATCAATGGTATTATTGCAGGTAAGTCATAGAGTTTGACTTGATCATTTGAAAACACTTTTTTAAATATATAGATGCTTTTGTATTAGTTGATTTTTGCACTATATCAATTTATTTATGGTTAATGTCCATATGATTTATTTATTGTACATGGCTATGTAAATAGCAAAAGAAATAATGTAATATAAATATTTATTAAATGAAATGAAACAAAAGATATCTTACTCATTTATTGGCTCATTGTCGTCGAAGGGTCCAACCTGCTCCAGGTATTCATACATGCTGATATGTAGGACGTGTCTGTTCAGGCAGTTGCTTGGAATATTTCGTGCTCTGTGATACAGTTCAGGTCATCAGTCATCATTTGGAAGTTGACTGCAGAAATGTCAGTACAGCATATACACTCGTCAGCTGTTGGCATAGGGTCACAGTTACCTCAGTCACACCTAAAACATACCATAATAAATAGACCATGACAGAAATGACAGTCGGTCTGCCCCAGCATCATGGTTGTCAATGTCTGACTCTTCATTGGCATTTTTTTTCTCTTCTTAGCGGTTCAAACTGGTAAGGTTGAATGTCAAATGTTGCGGCGGTATCGGGAATATCGTTGTCATAAGTATCCATATCGAAATAAATAGGCAAAACAAGAAATAATCCATGCCTCGTAATGCGACTATTTATTGATCCAGTCACCAAATACGTCAGGAGGTCACGTGACTACTCATCTCATTAAAATCGGGCATCCAAGCTAAGTCTGTACTTTTTATCAGATTAAATGATTAATTGATACTTTCCGATGAGAGTTTTTTGAGTAAATAGGTTTAATATATCATAATTATTACTAATTGACCTAAAAATGCAAAAAAAATATTTTTGTGGCATGTCTCCTTTAAAGCTGAAAAATAGTGGTTTTTGCCTATAGAATGAAAAATATCGCAGATAGAGAAAAGCTGTTGCTTGCTTTAAGGTTCATTTTTACACTTCGGAAAAAATGACTGATATTTTATGTTTTTTTCAGTCTATGTGGAGCCTAAACTACACATCCAATAGCTTAATAAGGCGTAGCAGCGTCTAGATAAATAATTTTTGCATAAAATTTTAGTATTTTGTACGTGTTCACTTGATCCGTTTTGCCGGGGCATTTTCTTTGCGTTGTCCAGTTCACCCAAATATAGCCAAATATCAACAATGGCCCGTCATTTGGTCTCCACGTGCAAGGTAATTTCATTATTGGTGTTATTAAATCTACTCACAATCGGTTTTATTGAAGGTTATTTAGGGGTAATTCATGCTTTATTTATGATACAATTTGAACGGAAAGAAAATGAATAGAGATAACAACAAAAGTTATCTTGTATACTGGAAGGGACAATGATCGGCGATTTTCATATCTAGACGATGCTACGCTTTATTTTGTGTTTCTATGTGTCGTTTAAGTCGCACATAGACTAGAAAAATAGGTCAAATATCTACCATTTTATTCGAAGTGTAACCATGAACCTTAATGTTCGGCTCATTCAGCTGTACAAAAGTCGTCATAGGATCGAAGTGTTCAGACAGACCTTAAAATAACATTTTGCACGTTTTTGGCCTACAGAATGAAAACTATTGCTGAAAGAGAAAAGCTGTTGCTTGCTTAAATGTTCAGCTTATTTAGCTCTTAGGGTGAGCGATTTAGGCTCCTGTGAGCCTCTTGTTCAATATTCTGATCCTGAACTTCGTAATAAAGTTCAGGATAAAGAGACTTTAAAAATTGATAGTTTCACGAAATTCATTTAAATATCATTTAAATTATTAAAATGTCGGTAAATTTTAAATGCACTTGTCATTAAAATACGATAAGCAATATTTTATTACCAAATTTGACGTCTAATGGAATGAATTGCGCCCGGTGTGATTTCACTTTCGGCGTTGCTCCGTTACAAGCAATGGGACCGCATTGTAGCTCCGCCGGCTAAAAGATGTAAAAGGAGCTACATTATTGTAGCTATAATATAAATATATATATACAGCAACTCAGAAATCGCGTCCCGTGCGGGGCCCGGGTGGCGAATAGGCCCGCAGCAGAGCCTAGCTTGTCGTAAGAGGCGACTAAGGGTCTTGGGATTCTGACGCCGGGTCAGTGCTCAGCCCACAGAGCGACCAAGTGTGTACCCTAGGTGGCCGAATAGGGTAGCTCTCGTCCGCTGGGGTTGTCAGGTCTATAATACGGAAACCCTGACCGCCGACCATAGTGGGCCAACGTGTGTGGAGAGTGCCACGCTTCATGCACGTAAAAGACCCCTTTGTGGACCGCCAAGTAGTGCACCACATAGGCTAAATTTTCCGCCCCTACCCACTTCTCCCCTTTTCCTGTGGTTCTTCAAAATTTACCGTCCCTGTGTTTCCCACCCCATCCCATATTTCATATATCATCATCATTTCATGTTCATTGTATCATCCTTTTCATGTTCATCGCCTGTAAATAACCTATATAGCGTTGCACGGGCGTAAAACACCAACTCACTCACTCACTCAGAAATCGCACCCAAATGCTCTTAAACTTGGCGCTTAAATTTCAGGCGGCTGCTCCATTATGTTCAATGGCAGGTTCGTAACTTAAAAGTGTAGATAATTCCCAATGTGTGTGCATGTCTGGAATTGTTTTCCCTCCTGGGTACTACGACGATTTATAACGATGATAAACGAAGGACGGTACCGAAAGTTATGTTTGAGTATTCATGGATGATGACGCTACATTTAAATGCCCTGTTTAAGAATTTTCCGTTATAATTGGGGTTCGATTTGGGGGTTTAAAATCTTTATTTTTGCCGAAAGTACAGTAAACATCCTATTAAATCAACCAAACCGCTTTAAATTCAAATTTCAATCATTTTTTAAAGAAAATGTGACAGTGCAATCAAAATTAAAACCCCGTTATATTATGAAAAATAAATTATTGAAAAAGGTACTGTTTTTGGATGACACAGGTATCGTTCTTGACTTTTCGCAATTACTTCCCTTGTCAAACTTCCGGAAAATTCTAGTTACAGAAATTTGACAGAAAAATCTGAGAAAGGTTCTTATTTTCCTATTGTTAGACTTATTGGTATGATAATATTAAAAATATGGACATAGATTAACAATTTGTTTTTTCGAATGTCGAAGATATTTCCAATCTCAATCCCATTTCAGGCACAATAACTTTTTGCTCGTCTAAACTTAAATCTGTAGATAAACCTCTATAACTAAAATTGATTTCAGTTGATTGGTAAAATATGTATGAAATAAAATACAAATATTTTATGAACGTTAATTTTGAGTGAGTACTGTAAGTAGAAGTAGAATTTAAAGTTAGTTAAGTTCAGGTACAAGACATACACAACACAAGCTCTAATGAGCTTTTATTCCAACATTACATATACAAACAAGACATAGACATTATCGCAAACACATTAAGACACAATAAAACATTGATAACACAAAAGGTGCATTTCAGTTCAGCTTATTGACCCAAAACAGTACACATTGACAGGACTCATGTCACACGCATGTGGTACAAATACTTGAACGGTCTAAATCTAGAAAAAATAATATTCATTGTTGATAGTATAAGTCATTTGATCTGCATCCGTCACAGATTTATATTAACGGCATTCCTGCTCCCCTTTCAATGTTAACGGTTTTCCATAATAAAATTGTTACCGTTATATGTTATAGCTTCAAGAGTTATCTCAGCAAAATTTACTCTTTTGAATTTTTTTATCGTCAAATGCAAATTTATAATGTGGATTTTTAATGAATCATGACCAACATCTGTTTTGTTCAGTGAATAATACTTTTTTTGTTTCATAGTTACACATGTATGTAATTTTGGTACTGTTATTTAGCAATAATTGTTAACGTTTACCATTATTGCAGGGATTGAGAAGGAATTTTTTAACAAAAGGCCTTTTTCCAGACACTTTTATCATGTGAATTCAAAATTTTAAGGGGCCGTTTCTTGATATTCTATATAATTTTTTGAGATGAAAGGGGGCCATTTTCATTTTTTATGTGCTAATGGCCCATGGCCCCCTGCTTTCCTAATCGTTGTTAGTGTGGAGACACCTTGCCTTGAAAACTCATCTGAAACTATCTTAATATGCCATGAACTTATTATTTATTTGAATCGCTTCTTATTTAATGAATTAATTTCAAATAAACATTAGACGTATAAATTGTGAACACGAACCAAATAATAAGCAAAAATTTCGTCGAAGTTAATAGAGAGCTAATAATTTAATTTCTGTCTGTTGGAAAGTTTTGTAAATTTCTTGACCAATTAAAATGCAGCTGCATTTGTTTTAAATGAATTTGTATACAGTTATGGTCACTATCATTGACTTGCTTGACAAAAGTTACCCATATAATGCACAACAGGACTCAACATTTCATGTTATCGGTTTTTTTGTCAGTGAAATTAGAAGAGTGAAGCAGAGTGAATACTTACCATTGAAAATAGTAAGTCGATTTAATTTAAACATGAATAAACCTACATGTAGTATTCTAACATATCTTTCTGAGAGGGAGAAAGGAAAGACAACTACAATAACAGATGTTGGTTTAATTTACAATTTGATAGATGCACGTTTAGAAAATGATAATGACAAAGACAAAAAATATAAACTATATTTAAAAACATCCCTTAAAAAGGTTGCCGAATCATTTCATAATGATGGCACATATGAGCCCACACAAAACATTTTCATTGAACATTTTCCGACTACATGTGGAAGAAGACTGATTTGGTTATTGTAACAATTGAGGAATTTGTTGACAATGTTGCACACTCTGTAACAAGCAAACAAATAGGTTTCTTTAACGTCCCAGATTTAATTTGGAGAATAAAGAATAGGATCGAAAAAGAAGGAAAATTTTGCCGTGTAGTCTTGGCTGACAAATGAAGCTAGAATTTATAATTTTTAATTTAACTTTTTGAATGTCACAAATATCAGAAATTACTGAACTTATACCTTTACTTGACAAAGAGGATTTGTCAATTATGTAATATTTTCCTTTCAAATAGACTTTGTTATTGACATTTTTTATTATTCTAAATCTAAGAGTATCTATCAGGATCACATGGTGTCATGGTTTTCCCAAATTACAAAGGGTGTAGTAAACGATAATAGTTTAATAACTCGCATATATCAAATGAAAGAATATGGAATGAGGCACTACAGCTTAGTTTCAAACAACAAAGTTTAGGTCCTGTATACAAATCGGACTACAACTTTTTAATCATCATTGCTTTGTACATATACATTTAACAACATTAATTTAAATCAAAGGTATACCATACAGAGACTTACATTTCAAATTTAACTTTCTACATTTTTTGTTCATATTTGAAACTTTCATAATAATGGTATGCCAGTATTGGTCAGCTAACTTCCCACCTGATTTTCTGCTTTTGTTAATAGCTTTTATACAGTCTGCCTTGGAAGGACACGTCCTTGTCCTTAATTGTTCTTTGAACCATCTACATCTCCCTGTAACCTTCGTATTTTTTGTTTTAGCAGGATTCTTATCCCAGGGAAATTTTGTATCCGGTTTTACTTCACGAACTCCCAGGAATAAAATTAAAAATTTTATACAAAAAATTAAAGGTAAAAACTAAATCCTCAGTTAAACATCTGAACGTATGCAATCCCACTTTGACATCTGAAAAGCCCATGATACTGCATGTGGGTCTGATAGCATCAACCATCAACTTTCAAAACATCTTCTTGATATATCGATGAAGACTCTTATAAATTTAATGAATGATATGTGGATAAATGGAAAACTGCCTGAAATATGGAAGCTTGCCACTGTTGTTCCTATCCCTAAGCCGGGGAAGGATCACAGATGCTTCCAACTATCGTCAGATAGCCTTGACGAGCTGCGTCTATAATATTGTAGAACGCATGATCAACGATTTGCTCGTTTGGTTCCTCGAGTGAGTGAGTGAGTGAGTTGGTGTTTTACGCCCGTGCAACGCTATATAGGTTATTTACAGGCGATGAACATGAAAAAGGGTGACACGATGAACATGAAACGATGATGATAAATGAAATATGGGGGTGGGATGGGAAACAAAGGACCGGTAAATTTTGAAGAACCACAGGAAAAGGGGAGAGGTGGGTAGGGGCGGAAAATTTAGCCTATGTGGTGCACTACTTGGCGGTCCACAAAGGGGTCTTTTACGTGCATGAAGCGTGGCATTCTCCACACACGTTGGCCCACTATGGTCGGCGGTCAGGGTTTCCGTATTATAGACCTGACAACCCCCGCGGACGAGGGCCACCCTATTCAGCCACCTAGGGTACACACTTGGTCGCTCTGTGGGCTGAGCACTGACCCGACATCAGAATCCCAAGACCCTTAGTCGCCTCTTACGACAAGCTAGGCTCTGCTGCGGGCCTATTCGCCACCCGGGCCCCGCACGGGACTTGGTTCCTCGAGTCCAATGGACTACATCCAGTGTGGATTTCGCCAAGGCAGGGGCACGCTTGATCATTTAGTTCGTTTTGAATATTTTCTTCGAAATGCATTTGCGAAGAACGAACATGTGGTGGCCATCTTTTTCGATCTTGAAATTAGTATAATTAAAGGGGAAGAATGATGATGTATATATACTAATGGTGATACAGTGAGACTTTATTTCAATTCTGTCATTCATCTAATTACTGTTAAGAGAAATCATATATTTTTTATTCTTGGACAGATATTGTTACATTCAAACATTTTTTATTGAACTGACATTTATTTAAAAACAAGAGGCTCCAATGAGCCCGAAAGGCTCACCTGCCTATAAAGACGAAGCATTTAAGCAAGCAACAGCCTTTCCTTATCTAGATTAGTTTTCATTCTATAAGCCAAAAACATAAAAAAACGTTATTTTATAGGGTTGTAACTCCTATAAGGGGTCATCTGACAACTTCGACCCTTGGAGACTTTTGTAGAGCTAAATGGACTGAACATTTAGGCAAGGAAGCAACAGCTTCTTTCTATCTGCTATAGTTTTCATTCCATAGGCCAGACACATGAAAAATGATATTAAAGGGGCCGTCACCTCTATAAGGGGTCATCTGACAACTTCGACTCTATGGAAACTTTTATACAGCTAAATGAGTAGTCCGAGATTGCTCTGACGTCCTCGGCATTTTTCCAGCAAGCTGGAAGCTGGAAAAATGCCGAGGACGTCAGAGCAATCTCGGACTAATTTTTCAGTAACCCCTATAAGAGGTGGGACGTCAGAGCCCTTCCATATCAAAAACACGGGATTTTAACTAATGCTTTGTAAATGTTAAAACAACTCTTACAGCAGTCATTTGTAAAATGGTAGATGTAAAACAAGACTAAATTAATATTTTAAAGTATATAGCTTCTAGAAACTACTGACTGATGGGTATTTATAGTCGCGACTAGGGGAAAGCCCCTCTGCGTCGACTTATACCTCTACAGGTATAGACTCGCTATGTGCCATGGGTCGTCCAGCCCATGACACACCACCGCCAGTGTTAGCGGCTCCAGAGTATCCTTTGTTATCGCTGGAGCAGGGCCCGTCCTCCACCACGGGGAGGTACTGGTCGGAATTCTGGAAGACCTAGAAACTACCTGATGTAATCCAGTAAAATAAGAAAAAATTAAGAGCTGATCTTGAACTTCATCAATTGCATCAAGTTCAAGATCAGCAAAATAATGTACAAATTAAGATTATTTTACTCATTCAAGATATTTTTCTTTAAAATATGTTGTATTTTTATTCTTAATAACCAAATGTTTCATTTGAGACCAAAATAAATATGCAACACTAATGATAATGTTGCTTTATTTATCTCGGAAGTGCACAACAAACCTGTTGTGCTAAATCCCGTGTTTTTGGTATGGAAGGAGCTCTGACGTCCCACGGCACCAGCTTGCTGGAAAAATGCCGAGGACGTCAGAGCAATCTCGGACTAATGACAACTTCGACTAAATGAAGACTTTTGTAGAGCTAGTAGGATGGCATCAGATTTAATCTATCTCTTATATTTTTAGAGATCAAAAATCAAAACACAGCTTTTGTGCTGGACACCCTAAGGATTAATGATACCAAGTTTCAATGAATTATGTTCAGTAGTTTTAACATTGTTAAAAGACAACGACGGACGCCAAGTGATTGCAATTGGTCACCCTGGACCGAAGTCCAGATGAGATAAAAAGGGGCTCCACTCTTGAAAACTTTGAGTTGAATATGTAAAAAAATCTGAAAGACCCACGGCACCAGCTTGCTGGAAAAATCCGAGGACGTCAGAGCAATCTCGGACTACTCTGAACCTACCAAACCATGTAATCTTTGCACTTTGAAATTCTAACCCGATGTCTACGGAGATGTTTCACAGAGGAGAGACACACTGAATTTAATGCCTCCAACATTTGCAGCACCTCAGAAGGCAGAGAATTTTTTACTACCCTAGAAGACTTAACAGAAGAAAGATATGATTTAATCGACTCTTATTTTGCCACACCTGGGCATATTTCCAAATAATTCATAACTGCAACATTCTCATTTAAATGGTTTGTTTGATATTAAGTATATAAGGCTAAACGCCTTACAGGTTTCCTACTACACATGTCTAATCTCATTATTGGATGGAGTAACAGTTCAACAAGAGGCATCCAGGGAAAGATCATATGTTTTTTTTCTAAATTCATCAAATCTACTTGAGAATGCGGAGAATAGAGACCAGGGTCAAGCTAACTTACAAGTTGGTTTAAAAGAAAGTAGCATAGTCATGAGAGTAGAAGATATGGATACAGAATCATTTTATGACAATGAGATGAAATGTGAAACCAAAAGTCACAAATAATTGAAGATATGTAGATTGTTGAGAAACCCACAGATGAGATCCTATCCCCTAATGCTTAAGGTTTATTTTATATTTCAATTTAAGTTAAGGGGTCTTATGGTTGGCTAATATGGAAAATTATATACTTTCCTTTTTTATACTATCTATATCGAGGTGAGTCGGGGTTGGGTTCAATTACCTTTAAAAAGTTATTAAATACTTTCAATTACATTGCATTTTTTTCCAATTATATTACATTGCAATTACAGTGATTTTTTAAATATCGGAAAAAATATAAAATTCAATTTTACTCGCCGCGAAACGGGCAAGAAATGTTTGGCAGAGTCTCACATTTATCTTAGACTCGTAATAATAAATTTGATATTTTCCGGCAATGTCCATATATTATATATTCACCTACAGGTTGACGTTTGTTTTAAACTGGGCATTAATGTCATCTAAACATGTTGTTATCTCTATAATAAGATCCTTGGCTTGGGAAAAAAGAATAAGCAGTGGTACCAATGGAGACTACACCAGTAAACACCAACAAGAACGGTACAAAACAGACAACATAATCAGAATCCAGTTCTGGATGCAGTAAAAATTGAAGCAATCAGAGCTATTTTTTAAAGAGTGCGTGAGTTGGTGTTTTACGCCCGTGCAACGCTATATAGGTTATTTACAGGCGATGAACATGAAAAGGATGATAAAATGAACATGAAATGATGATGATGATAAATGAAACATGGGAATGGGGTGGGACACAAAGGACCGGTTAATTTTGAAGAACCACAGGAAAAGGGGGCGGAAAATTTAGCCTATGTGATGCACTACTTGGCGGTCCACAAAGGGGTCTATTACGTGCATGAAGCGTGGCACTCTTCACACACGTTGGCCCACTATGGTCGGCGGTCAGGGTTTCCATATTATAGACCTGACAACCCCCGCGGACGAGGGCTACCCTATTCAGCCACCTAGGGTACACATTTGGTCGCTCTGTGTTCTGAGCACTGACCCGACGTCAGAATCCCAAGACCCTTAGTCGCCTCTTATGACAAGCTAGGCTCTGCTGCGGGCCTATTCGCCACCCGGGCCCCTGACCTAAAGTTAACTTTGGCCTTTTGGACTGCTCTAAGCTGTCCATGGCACGGACAAGATCAGTCCAGAGCTGACTTCATCGCCGACTGCTTTGTCTAGGCTAAAGGTAACTTTAGTTAACTAGATATATAACCTATATAGCGTTGCACTGGCGTAAAACACCAACTCACTCAAAGAAGATGATTTAATACTTAGATCAGCGACAAGCCTATAGGTTTAAGTTACTTAAATGGGTTCATTAAGATTTCAACCTCTTGTTTGAAAAAAAAATCATATGTATTAATTTTTTTTTATTATTTTACATTGCATATCTTGTTTCATCTGACATATTTTATGATTTTTTTTTTGCAGATAGCTTACAGACTCTCAACTCTGCAACCAAGACATATAGATCCAGTATCAAGTGGCTGTAATTAGTAATTGGGTTTCATTGGAGGTTCTTCCCTAGTCTCTTTCTTTTTCCTTTTCGGCGATTGCATTATAATCTGCATTTTTTTTCATTATGATTTGATATTACATAGAAGATAATGAGATGTAGAAAAAGTGTTCGCGACACAACCTACATTATAAACAATTTTAAAAATCCACAAAGGCAAGCAGCCTTCAATGTGACCAGTGGTCGCTCTCGCTGTCTTTCAATTAGCCCTGGATTGAAAATAAACTACAAATGATTCAAGCCCATATTTTACCATAACATTGTATAAAGTGTTGTATGCATTGATATAAGCAAAAGAAGACACCTATGCGCAATGAAAATAGACAACACTATATGTTTTGAACAAAAAATGCAATTTTATCAAAAGTTTGGTTAATATAAATTATTGGTAATATTTTGTAACAATAACTTACTATAGGATCATCAGCCTCCTTATCTACCATCTCCTGGACATCTGGTGGCAATGCGAATTCTGTACTTGGTTGTACGGCAGCCTGTTTAGGTAGAAGAGGAAGCAGCCATCTAGCATTTTTCTATGCATAAAACGATGCTTTTATTTGGTTTGTTGATGCTCCATCAATATACTCCATGAATCGCTGCCACCATCTGTACTGAGTATGAGACAATGTCAGAGAAAAGATATTTGCATTTTTCTATATTTTTCTTTAGGCAATCTAGTTTATTTTCTTTAAAATTAGGCAATACTAGTTTTGTTTGGGTATTCCACTTGGCATTTGTTTCAGTACAGGTTTTGTTAATTTCTTCCATTGCGATTATTAAATTCCTTATATTCCACAACAGATTCGCCCCGTTCGTTCCGGCTAAACTTATAATGTACGGGACCAGTTTGCTCTGTCATAGGTTAAACATTTCGTCATGTCAATCTTATAGTGTTATATGTCCAGTTTAAAAAAAATTGAGATCATTATTTTTTTTTTTTTTTTTTTTTTTTTTTTTTTTTTTTTTTTTTTTTTTTCTGTCCCGTGCGGGGCCCGGGTGGCGAATAGGCCCGCAGCAGAGCCTAGCTTGTCGTAAGAGGCGACTAAGGGTCTTGGAATTCTGACGTCGGGTCAGTGCTCAGCCCACAGAGCGACCAAGTGTGTACCCTAGGTGGCTGAATAGGGTAGCCCTCGTCCGCGGGGGTTGTCAGGTCTATAATACGGAAACCCTGACCGCCGACCATAGTGGGCCAACGTGTGTGGAGAGTGCCACGCTTCATGCACGTAAAAGACCCCTTTGTGGACCGCCCAGTAGTGCACCACATAGGCTAAATTATCCGCCCCTACCCACCTCTCCCCTTTTTCCTGTGGTTCTTCAAAATTTGCCGGTCCTTTGTGTCCCACCCCATCTCCATATTTCATTTATCATCATCATTTCATGTTCATTTTATCATCCTTTTCATGTTCATCGCCTGTAAATAACCTATATAGCGTTGCACGGGCGTAAAACACCAACTCACTCACTCACTCACATTTTTTTTTCTTCCTTGTACCCTCATACAGATATACCAGTGATAAAAATTGATATATTTTAAGTTTTGACAGTTTTCTTCAGAACTAGACTGTTCTATCTCCATATGTTCCATTGGATTAACATTGAATTTATTTATAGCCCAAAACCGAAAGTTTAAGAAAGTTTCAATATTAGACTGATGTATATCCAAATTTTTGACTATTATTTGGTCTTTCAAAGTTTTTTTGCCAGATATCTTTGAAATTCTAGGCTTATTTGTTTCCGTCTTTTAAAATCATTTTATTTTCAGTGATTTTCAGCACATCATGGCGTGTCATAATACGAATATCAAAGATATTATATATTTATGGTCTATCTCCATTGACAATATTAACAAGATTTTGAAAAAATCCATTTTGTTTCTTAACAATGTTCTATCTCCAAAAAAGGGGGGTCTAATTCTATGTAATTTTGGTTGTCTGTTAAAAACAAATTGTTGTTTTCAACAAGTTTAAGAACTATACATTCAATAAATTCAAAACTACTTATTTCTGAGACAATTTACAAAAGATTTTGGACTACCATCTTTAAACCCAATTTACCAACAATTTAAAAATATTGACATACATCACTATAAGATTGACATGACGATTTAGCTCAAGTCATTCTTTAATATTATATATTCCTGATGTTTGTTTTGCATCAGGTAAATCATCCATTAGCTAAACCAGTGTCTCTGCATCTTGACGTCGTAGTTTGTCCACAATTTTACTGAAAGCAGCATTTGTATCTTCGTGTGTGAAACCCACCATCAAAAATAGGGCATGTAATGGGACATACCCCGCCCCGTTATAATATCAAAAGTTCATAAAATTTGATTTCAAAGTATTCTATTTATTTATCATGCTGGAAATCGAACTTGACCTGTATTTTATTGTACTAAACAGCTGTGCAAAATATCATTCAAATTCTTTGACGCGTTTTCAAGTTATTGGTCGGAAACTCAAAATTTCATGAAATTTGATTTTTCAAAGTGGCCTATCTCGAAAACTGTTTGTTGGATCATGCTGGAAATCGAACTTGACCTGTATTTTATTGTACTAAGCAGCTGTGCAAAATACCTTTCAAATCCTTTGACGCTTTTTCAAGTTATTGGTCGGAAACATTCGGGGGACGGACGGACGGACAGACACTTAAAAAACTGAGGGTATAACATAATACCCTGCCACTTCGTGTGGCGGGGTATAAAAAGGACAAATGCACCTATATAAAATAATGTCTGGATACAAAATATTCATTTGGATAAAAAATGTCCGAATAATGAAGACGTGAATGTGTTCATGTGGTGTTAGTGTTTGCCTTATTAGGATTACAGAAAATAACTACAATAATTTCTTATGCAAATGTGAATAAGCAAAAGAAATTGCAAACATATCCAAAACGTGAAACTTTCACTTTCTTAAAGCAAGCAATTAATATAATAGTTTCACTATAAATAGGTATTGGGTATGTGAAGCTAAATATTGTAGGCTAATAGACCCTGTTTGTTTTCTTGTATGTAGTGTTTTAATGCAATCTGGGCAATGTATGATAGTATTTGTTGGATTTCATTGCCAGTTTGTGCAATGTGAATTGATTTCCCTAGCTGCACTAGTGAACTTTATAACAAAGAGAAAGCAATTAACTATAATGTGTTCTGACCGGTCTAGGTTCCATTTTAAACTTGCAGCTGAGTGTTTGTGTTGTTTTATTTTGTGTTTATTCATAATGTGAATTTTTATCATGTTTTACGGGCAAATTTATTCTTTAGAATACTGCAGATTGTATTTACCTCTTTGAAGATGTTTTTCCTAACCAATAGCTCACAGAAACCCATAATGTATCTGTTTGTGTGTTCCCTAAAGCAGTTATCTGCCTGCAAATATAAAACTGGCGGCAGATGTCATTCCTGAATGAATATTTATCATACATTTAGCTTTGATACCTTTAAATTTGTACGTGTGTAACAGCCGTTTTACAAGCCATATCTTGAAAAGGGACTTTTTTTGCCATATCAAGCCCTCGCGTGCACAAAAGTGAGCAAATATAGCCATATCAAGACATCGCGTGCACAAAAGTGGGCTAATATGCCATATTAATGTCTAGAGCCTCACTTTGAAATTTGACGTCACAGTATATTTATATCTTTATTTTGTTTGCTGAAAATGTATGATAAAAAGTTTATAACACAAGGTTTTCCGTATCAGGCCCCGTATCATTCCTCGACCCATATAAGGTCTCGGCTACCGCCTCGACCTAATATGGGAGTCTCGGAATGATATGCGACTTGATATGGAAAACCCTGTGTAATAATCTATATATATCGTATTAATTAGATAGTTAAGATAGCTAGTTATTGTAACATCAATACTATAAACATTGAGTGCTTTTGGGTTTTGTTTTGTGTAAAACATTATAAATAGTAAAAATTATATTACGCGAAACAAAAGTAGCCCCATTTTTAAGAAGCAAAACTTAAAATATTTCTGCTGGGAATAAAAACTGAAACCCTACTACTCTTCAGTCTTGCAACCCTGTTACAATGCATTTTTATTAACCTTTCCAAGTTCAAATTAACATTATTATTTAAATGGAATTTCTTGGTCCCTTGCCCAGCGGTATAAAAATTCGAAGTCAGCTCGTTAAACAGGAAGTATGAAAAACACAGACCTAGAAGCGCCTCCCACCGTATGCGACCTTCACCTGTATCTGAATACCAAATATTGAAAGCCTACGAATAATTGAAGCTGAGAAATATATTATGTAAATTTTTCCATTTTTGACACTTAAGTAGGTAAGCGACAGACCCAGACCTGGAAACGCACAGCATTTCTAGAACCAGCTCCGCGTTGCTGCGGGGGACCAAAAAAAGACAATGTCTATTAACTTTTCTACCAATGAAATGATTTTTCAGTTTTGTAAGCTTAGATTTGGAGATTGTTTGTTGGTTTTATTCAAGAGTAAACAACATACTTAATCCTTGATCAAACAAGTTTTACTTACCATCAAAACGCTGGTATCATATATTTCTCTGAATAAAGTGTTCATCACTAAATTGGGGTCATGACTATACTCGTAGATGTTGTAATGGGAATGGTTACCCAAATGGTTCTTTTCAACGGATATGTTTGGCGTACAAAAAGATAGAAATCTATAAGTTTTGATAATTTAATACGGACGGAATAAGGCAAATGACAAACATTTGGTTAATACAGATATACGGGAGTGTGTGGTGACTAGATTAACCCTTAAAGTACCTTAGCTCACGGAGCGTTAAAATAGGCAACTGTTCTGATGAACGTTATCATGAAAACTGCCGCCGGTCATGGACCGGTGGGTGAACATAGTACACTTGACCCGGTCACCGGTCCAGCGGAAGTGGACCGGTAGCTGGACAAGATGGCGGCGCCCATGAAAGTTAACTAGAAATGTAAACAAATGAGAAAATAAATATATAGGGGGCTCACTACAGCAACAATAATAATACTAGCTGACAAATACACATAGTGAACGTTAACACAATAAATATAACATAGTATCACATCAATATATAGTCTTAACAAGGTATCACCATCACACTACCCTCCCCTTAAAGACCTAATGTGTGAAAAAATACACATAAGTCTTAACAATAGAAAAAATAAGTTAAAACATTAACAATAAAAATTAGTATTCTATATGGTTTAAAACCATAATTAACATTGCATATAATCTATAATAACAAAATAGCACCTACTACATATTAATAACAAGAAAAGAAGTATCACTTTTCACCTATAACACAAGTAATAGTATACAATACTTTATATACTAAAATACCTACTACTTCCAATAAATTAACAACACATGGTTACAATTTTCAATGAATCAACCACTCAATAGAATTTGAGATGACAACTTAAATTAAAAGTAAACATCACAGTTCGGAAAAAAAATGTTCTTTTCCTTGGCTTTGGCCTCGGCCAGCTCTTTCTGTAATCTTCGGTTCTCTGCTTGCAGGGCACGAATATCTTTTTAGTGATCAGTATTCAAAGATGAAAGTTTCTGTTTGGCCATCTCTCTTTTGCGGGCGAAAAGATCCATTGAGTTGGCCAACCAGCTTACGTATCTTTCCAACTCCTCCTTGATTTCTGGAATGGGCGGAAGTACAAACGGGGGACAGTCCAAACATAAAGTTTGGGTGGTTCCATCGGACGTGGCTTTAATGCCAAACGAAGATGAGTAATCCAACACCTGACGGACATCTGCGGGCTGGTTACATCCTGTATCTAGTAGGGATATCTTCTGTCCTGAAGAGGCTGAAAGACCAGCAGGCACGGCCTGAGGAACGACAACGGCAAAGTCGATGTTTGAGGTGAGACCATCTTCGGAATGGGCTGATGCAATCACTGTGGAAGGATCAGGAAGTGGTGTATCACGGACTGGAACAACTGGAACAGAAACGGCAGAGGTAACAGGAACGGACGGTACAGAGCAGACAGCGGAAGTCACTGAAGTAGACAGTAGAGAGTAGGCGGCTGAAGTCATGGAAGTAGGCTGTTGAGAAAAGACGACGGAAGTGTTCAAAACATCGGTTGTGGCGGATGTGGACGGAGGAATGGCAACTGTAGATTTTACGGACGGAATGGCTGTAGAAGAGGTGATGGATCTAAACCGGTATAAAAGTGGAGATGGATCAATGAAGTTAGGGTTGTCAAACTCTGTGGTCTTGCAGAAGTTGGTCCACATCTCAAGTCTGTCTGCTTCTGTGATCTTATGATATGAAGAAACACCTCTTTAACATCCATATCTCCTGAGAATAGATGCTGGACAGTTATTCATACTGCACAGGTATTTGGAAACTTTCTGTACGTGCCGCTCCGTCCAGTGTCTGTCGAATTTTGACTTTGAGCTGAAGTTCTCAACTTGACATCCGTCGACTGGACATTTCATGCTGTTCTTCCCACTGAAGAAAACCTCAACTTCTAGCATGGCGACGGACATGGCACTGGATGCCATTTGTATCTCACTGGCGTCAGATAAGGCAGATACTTTAACGAGGTCAGCGTTAAGGTCATCTTCATCATAATCCAACAGATCATAAAAATCTGGATCCATGGTTGCTACAACGAAAACAGTTTATCGAAATTAAGGGAAATTGTACGGAAATAAAAAACAAAATTCAAGACTAACAATATGAACTGTGCCTCGCCAGAAGCATACAGCTTCATACATATATATCTCCAACCACTGACTAAACGTTAGTCAACAAATATATATTTACGCCTACCACTCACGCTAGTGATAGAATATAAACCCGTATACAGTAAGAACATCACCGAAAGCCGAACGACCCATGGTATTAAGAAAATGATCAAATTGTATACAATAAACTGGCACCTCATACATATGATATAGTCTTCATTTTGTATCGATTACTTCCCAATAATTATATTGGAATAATAAAATGATAATACATAGATGTAGTTTTTGTCGCGCCTGCGACGAATAGTCGCGAACGGCGAGACATAGGTATCACTTTCTGGCGGCGACGGCGGCGGCGTCGTAAACTTTTTTGTAAGACTTTTGTGGACAATGAATTGCTTGAAAAGTATAATAGCTAGGCATCTGATATTTAGTACACAGACAGTTCAGGTTATGGTCTATGCAACTGTCACCATGCCGTGTGACCCTGACCCCATTTTCACACTCCAGTGACTCTGAGAACTTATGTCTTTTTTCAGACCGTAAACTTTTTTGTAAGATTTTTGTGGACGATGAATTGCTGGAAAGGTATGATAGCTAGGCATCTGATATTTGGTATACAGACAGTTCAGGTTATGGTCTATGGAACTGTAACCATGCCATGTGACCCTGACCCCATTTTTACGCTCTAGTGACTCTGTGAACTTAGGTCTTTTTTTTTCAGGCCGAAAACATTTTTGTAAGACTTTTGTGGACGAAGAATTGCTAGAAAAGTATAATAGCTAAGCATCTGATATTTGGTATACAGACAGTTCAGGTTATGGTAAATGCAACTGTTACCATGCCATGTGATCCTGACCCTATTTTCAGCTTCAGTGACTCTTTGAACTTAGGTCTTTTTTCAGGCAGAATTTTTTTTTGTAATACTTGTGTGGACAATGAATTGCTTGAAAAGTATAATAGCTAGGCATCTGATATTGGGTATACAGACACTTTTTGTGTTTATATCAAGATATGAAAGCTTAGGTAGTTGATTTTAGTGATAGTGCCGGCAGGCGAGACATACTTTTAGTGGCCACACTTGTTGTGGTTATTTACGACGTTTCTTTGCAAGACAATGTATTTTAGGGCGAATACGGTATTCGTGGTTTGCGAATACGACCTCGTTTTGACTTCATAGGTTGTGGACTGTTTGACAGAGAAGTGC
This sequence comes from Arcuatula senhousia, assembly GCA_963971305.1. Taxonomy (NCBI): domain Eukaryota; kingdom Metazoa; phylum Mollusca; class Bivalvia; order Mytilida; family Mytilidae; genus Arcuatula; species Arcuatula senhousia. Next base: position 39,308,758 of record OZ020308.1, read on the forward strand.
GCTGCTTGTTTACTTGTAACTGGGTTTCAATGTTATCTTCATTGAAAAGGTTGTCAATGGCCAACTCATATCCAAATTCAAGCATCAAGTTCGTTTTCGCATCCGTTTCAGAGCACAGGTTTCAAATGATTCCCATGGACGATTTTAGATTTTCCCGTATCGTTTCGCTTTATCTGATACGTTATATCAGATATCTTACGCGTAATCTCAAAAGGTCCGGTCCAACCAAGACCTAACTTTTGTTTCGCGGTCGGCGGGTACCAATACCAAACATTCTGGCCAACTTCATATTCCCTAGCTTTTAACTTGGTATCTAAGTACCGTTTGTGAACTTTGAAACTTAACTCTATGTTTTCGTGAGCCGCTTGGTACGCGATTTCAATTGCGTCCTGTATCCATTCCACGTAAGGAACTGGGCAATCGAAATCGATTCGATCTGGAGGCTTTCCCAATATAACATCAATTGGGAGGAATATCTCACGACCAAACATAAGTTTGTTAGAGGTGTATTTTGTCGTTTCATGTACTGAGGCTCTAAAAGCCATTATTACGTACGCTAAATGGTCATCCCAATTCGACCTGTTTTCATCAACAAACATAGCAAGCATCGACTGTAGGGTGGAGTTAAATCGCTCGACCATGCCGTCGTTCTAGATTTATTTATGCCCAATAATTTACATAACTCCGCAAAAAGTATGGATTCGAACTCTCTACCCTGATCTGTGTGGATGCGTGTTGGAACACCAAAACGGCAAATGAATTCAGTAACTAGATTATCAGCTATCGTTTGAGCGGTGTGAATAGGGATAGCAAACGCTTCTTTCCACTTGGTAAAATAGTCGCCTATCACCATTATATATTGATTGCCGTTATCGGTTTCCGGTAAAGGACCCATTATATCAATCGCTATGCATTCAAGCGGACCGTACACGGTACAATGTTTCATAGGATGTTTTCACATTCCTGGGTCTGGTTTTCCTCGTGAACTGGCAGGACAAGACCTACACCAACTACTGAGGTCACAAGACATTCCTGGCCAATAGAATCGGGACCGTATTTTCGAGAGTGTCTTTTTTCTTCCAAGATGTCCTGATATACGATTGTTATGTAATTGATACTTCTCTTCCAAGATGTCCTGATATACGATTGTTATGTAATTGATACATATTGTCGGACCGTAAGCTTTTCGGGGCAACAAGTTGAACTATCGATTCGCCATCATTACGGAAGAAGGTACGGTATAAAATACCATCCTTCAGACTTAACTGTTCCCATTGTCTTTCCAATGTAATCAAATCTTGATTCGGACTGCGAACAACCGGTTTTTCAGTACTTTTCTCGAGAAAAGACACGACGATTCGAACAACTTCATCTTCAGTTTGAAACTGTCGTAACTCTGCGAGCGTCCATTGGTCAATCCAATTCGAGACCACGGTCTTTTCCTTGGGACGAACAATTGTCACGGGCGTAACGCTAATCACGCTTACATGTTTATCGGAAGAAACAGTTGGGACAATCTGGTCTCTTACAAGCACGTTTCGGAATCCTGGACAACGCATCAGCGTTTCCATGTGCGGAGGCCGCTTAGCCCATAAAGCGACTGGGATGTGTGCTCCAGTTGGTAGAATGGGGCAGCCCTGTCATAATGAATGCCGGGGTCGTCATGCTATATACCTGACCGCAAACCATAGTGGGCCAACGTGTGTGGAGAGGGCCACGCTTCATGCACGTAAAAGATCCCTTAGTGGACCGCCAAATAGTGCACCACATAGGCTAAATTTTCTGCCCCTACCCATCAGAGCCTAGCTTGTCGTAAGAGGCGACTATGGGTCTTGGGATTCTGACGTCGGGTCAGTGCTCAGCCCACAGAGCGACCAAGTGTGTACCCTAGGTGGCTGAATAGGGTAGCCCTCGTCCGCGGGGGTTGTCAGGTCTATAATACGGAAACCCTGACCGCCGACCATAGTGGGCCAACGTGTGTGAAGAGTGCCACGCTTCATGCACGTAAAAGACCCCTTTGTGGACCGCCCAGTAGTGCACCACATAGGCTAAATTTTCCGCCCCTACCCACCTCTCCCCTTTTCCTGTGGTTCTTCAAATTAACCGGTCCTTTGTGTCCCACTCCATCCCCATATTTCTTATATCATCATCATCATTTCATGTTCATTTTATCATCCTTTTCATGTTCATCGCCTGTAGATAACCTATATAGCGTTGCACGGGCGTAAAACACCAACTCACTCACTCACTCACCCTACCCATCACTCCCCTTTTCCAGTGGTCTTCAAAATTTACAGTTCCTTTGTTTCCCACCCCACCCCCACGTTTCTCTTTCAGTGTGTGTAGGTCCAATCAGGATTCATCATTGTATTTTCGACAGATAAGGGTTGATTATGTGAAATCGGGTAAGGGTTGGTTATATTCCACGTAGGTAAGTGTTCTAACTAGTATGACCTCATTTCAGGTAAGTGTTCTTCATTGTTGGTCACCATAGGTAAGGGTTCCAGATTGTGTGAAGTTTTTGGGGAGAGATTTCGTCGCTTTCTGGGTACATTGGCCTATGGTGCGTTGAGGATACATTGGCCTGTCTTGTGAGTTGGTTCGTTTTCCTTCTGGTTTGTGGTCGTGCATTAGCCCTTTTTCGCATGACATGCATGGGTCTGTGTTATGGGTGCTGTTTCCTGGGTGGGTCTACACAATTCAATTTGTTTTTTCAATTAGTTCTTGTCCTGATTATGACTGAAATATTGTTGACTGGACATAAAACAAACAACAAACAAACAAACAAACAAACCTTGACGGTGTTTGATCTCAAAGTCAGACGTCTCTAATATTGAGATCCATCGGGCAATCATACCTTCCGGTTCTTTGAAATTCTTCAACCAGATTAAGGACGAATGGTCGGTCCGTAAAAAAAAAACTTTCTTCCATACAGATAATGCCAAAACTGCTGCACGAAGGTCACCACCGCGAGTAGTTCACGATTAGTTGTACAGTATTTCGATTGTGACATTGAAAGCGTTTTGATTCCATAAGAGACGACCTTCACCTCGCCATTTTGCAGCTGAGACAACACGCCACCGATACCGTATAAACTTGCGTCCGTATCAAGAATGAATAGATCATCACGAGTGGGGTAGGCCAAGATTGGAGTCGATGTAAGTGCCTGTTTCAATTTATTAAACGATTCGTTAGTTAGTTAGTTATTGCTTTACTCCCAAGCAGCGCGATTTCGGCTATATCCGGGAGATGAACATGAAAATGGTGATACAATGAACATGAAATGATGATGAAGTGGAGGGAATAGGGACACAAGGCCAATCGGGTAGGAGAGTTTTGACTGCCACTGGAAAAAGGAGTGATGGGTAGGGACGGGAAATTTTGCCTCCTGCATGGGGATCCTACGGGTCCTACTCTTACCGAGACCTGCAGCAGGATTCTTTAACGTGCGAGGAACGTGACATTTTTCCCAACACGGTGCACCACTATGGTGAGCGGTCAGGTTTTCCGCATTATCGCCTGACGACCGCGCATCTCTCGATGTCAGGGCTGCCCCATTCAACCACATGGGGCACACATCCCAGTCGCTTTGTGGGCAAAGCGGCCTGATCCCGATGTCAGGTTTCTGAGCGCTCTTTAGTGGACTTTTACCGACAAGCCTAGTGCTGCTGCGGGCCTATTCGCCTCCCGGGCCCCGCGCGGGATTATTAAACGATTCGTCGCACTCGTCTGTCCCAAATAAATTTCTTGTTTTTGCACGTCAATTTATTGAGCGGGTAACTTATCTGAGAGAAGGAAGGAATGAACTTCCTATAGTATGACGCGATACCCAAGAAACTTCGAATCTCTGTAACGGATTCAGGTTTTGGCCATTCCTGAATGAATAGCCCTAATTTTCTCTGGATCGCACTGGACCCCATTCTCTGAAACTACATGACCAAGGTATTTTATCTCATCTTGGAAAAATGCACACTTCGGTTTTAGTATCAAATTAGCCTGACGGAATCGTTCGAAAACAACTGACAAATTGCCAAGGGTTTCAAAAAACGTTTAACCGAAAACGAGGCACCGTTTCCATTGGAGTCCGGCAAGCACGATTTCCATCAGACGTTCGAAAGTTTTCGGACTATTCGCAAGCCCAAACGGCATGTGACAAAACTCGAAAACACCTTTGTGAGTGATGAAAGACGTTTTAGCACGATCTTTTTCCGCGACGGAAACTTGCCAAGAGCTGCTGGCCATATCGGCAGTGCAAAAGAACTTTGCGCCAGATAGACTGTCCAATGACTCGTCGATGCGCGGAAGAGGATCAGCATCCTTCTTAGTCACGTTGTTGATCTTACGATAAACCACGCAAAAACGCCACGACGAATCACTCTTCCGAACTAAGACAATCGGTGCTGCCCATGGTGAGCTGCTAGGTTGAATGATTCCTTGTTCAAGCATCGTCGAAATTTCTTTCTCCGCAACTTCACGCTGTGTTATTGGCAACCGCCTTAAAGGTAGTTGTATCGGTTTTGACTCCCCGGTATCGATTTGATGTTCGACTACATTGGTATGACCTAATTTTCCGTCCGGACCGACAAAAATGTCAGCATAGTCTTTAACCAAATTGGGTAACTGTTCGCGCTCAGAATTCGACAAGTGTTCTGAAACGTTTTCAACAAACGGAGTCAAGTGTTTAGGGAGAGTCTCAATTTTGTCTCCTGATTCTTAAAATCGCAAGCCATGACATCTTCGACTTGGAAGAGAGAAGCTATCTGAATATTCTTCTTTAAAATTTGACTTTCTGAAGTAGGATTCATTACCGACATGACGACGTTTGAATCCGCGACTTTTACAAGTGATTTCGGTACCAAAAGCTTTTCGCTACCTCGAAATTCTTTCAAAGGTTCTAAAAACCCATCTCTTACATCTGAAAAATGACCTCGTATTTCCCCTTGAATAAAAATTTCCGACCTTGGTGATATGTGAACAGTCTCGGTAAGATGAACCCTAGCGCATGCGGGTGACAAAGATTTATCTTTGTGTAATTTAACCGTAAATTTCGGTGACTGAAGAACGCCCTTTCCGATGTCAAATAAAACTTCGTTTTTGCTGAGAAAGTCAATACCTAGAATTCCATCCAATTCCCCTATATCCGCGACAATTATGAACAGTTCTACCCATGTTTATACATGTAGTTGTAAACAGATACAAATGGGGTATAATGCAATTATGAAATTGTTACGGATAAAGCAAGTTCAATAATTTTAAGTTGCATAAAAATACCTTCTACAATATTATTTGTCCGGCAGTCCATGCCCCTTTCAAAAACATTCCACAGGGCTATGGGAAACTGGCCGTCGTATTTCTGAAGTAGTTGAGGATTGCAGGGTATCTACCAATAAGGCGCCTTGTTCTTCTTTCTGTCTGTATCATGTTGAAGTTCTGTCGTACAATGTTGACAGGTAGATAACCTATAGCCATCAATTTCCTCAACAACATTCTTACATGTCTATGGCGGCGATATGTTCGAGATAGCCCTAATTCCTGAATTTTTCTCCACAAGCTTTGACAGAAATGAAAATTACACACAACGACCCTGGTGTTTGGTAGCTCCGTTTCAATCGCATTTTTAAATTCCATTTCAAAGTCGCAAACCACTTTTTCAGGACTAAATCTATGGTGAGTCGTATTACGTACTCTGCGCTTGAGGTGCTGTAATAGTTGTCTGTAAGCGCCTGCCTCCTTTGTTGACAATAAAGCCATACATAGACTGAAAGTTTGTCCTAAATATTTCCCATGAATGGTTACCATTTGCATGTATGGTTTAGGACAGGTCCTAAATGTGCCATCAATATATATGGTGGTGCATCTATGGAGAATTTTAAGGTTTGCCTCGGTTACGAACAACAAGATACCCCAGTTATTATCTAATAGGATCAGAAAAGGTCTGTGGGACCATGTTCTACCCCATTCGCCTTTTATTTCAACATCATCTATTGAATGTGGGATGGGCGGCAATAAAGAGCTGCGTAACCGCTGAATCTTGCTTTTCATTTGGTGAAAGTCCGGTAGATCTTCAACGCCATCTTCACTGTCCATAAAGTCGGCTACCACTTTATCAAAAGACCATCGAGTAGGCACTGTTGGATCTCTCTTTACTTCTTGTCTAATGGAGTTGAAAACTTGTTGCTCAAGGATAACAGCTTCGTCAGTGGCGTGGTTGTGCCGATCATACTAAAATCAACAATACTTTTTTGTAATGTATATTTAGTTTATAAAAGTTTGGTACGAAGTGAACTTAAACAGTTCAATAAATCAATTTCTTCCGTCCAACGGCATATTTTCATTTAAAATTCCCATCGCTTTAAAGAAAGAAAGTATAACTAGATGTGATTGTGTTGGGATGCCAACACAGAAGTCACCTCCCGTTTGAACTGCATGTATTTCGAAGCGACATATTGAACTGCATCACCATATAAAATTGTGTTGAAATCTGTCAAAAAGTTTCTGAGATCGTCCCGTTTTTTCAATTTTCGATGGCGGCCATTTTGAAAATGGCGGCCATCTTGATTTTTTCGAATTGGCCATTCAACTTCCCTTACTCCCATCTACCTAAATACCAAATTTGGTTGCAATCCGTCAAGTAGTTTTAGAAATATCCTATTTTACAATTTTCGATGGCAGCCATTTTGAAAATGGCGACCATCTTGATTTTTTTAGTTCGCCATTCAACTTCCCTTACTCCCATCTACCTAAATACCAAATTTGGTTGCAATCCGTCAAGTAGTTTTAGAAATATCCCGTTTAACAATTTTCGATGGCGGCCATTTCGAAAATGGCCGACGCGCAAAATTTTTTCTTGGTAAAAAAACTATCTACAGATAATGGTCTATTAATATACAAAATTTCATGCAAATCCATCGAGGTTTAGGTAGATAAATTTAGCGGACAAAATTTTGGTCAATATTTGACGGCGGCCATTTTGAAAATGGCGGCCATCTTGAATTTTTCGTATTCACCATTCATCTTCCCTTACTCACCTCTACCTACATACCGAATTTTATTGAAATCCATCCAGTAGTTTCCGAGATAATTTTTCGGTACCCTAATTTGAGGGCGGCCATTTTTAAAATTTTAAAACCATGAGGCCCACCTGCATATGCGACCCTATATATATTCCAAGTTTCATGAGAATCGTTTCAAACACTTTTCCGTAATCTTGCGGACAAAGCTGCGTCAGAGAAAAAAAAATAAGAAGAAGAAACGGTGCAAAAACAATAAGTCTCCGACACTTCGTGGTCGGTGACTTAATTATTTAGAAACAAATAAATGAAGAATTTGTCCATGGGATAGAGTAGTATATATATTTGTACTATAAACTTGCTATTCTGACGGGAGCGGAGAGATAAACAACTTGCTCCATTTTCCAAACAACCGGAAGTCGGGGGAAAATAATTACTATACCAAATTATTGTCTCTAAAAAGAGCTAAAGCTGATAATAAGTGCAATAGCTATGGTACAGCTGAAATCAAAGAAGTTGCAGGACAAACATCTATAATAGGAAGAGTGACAATTAAAAAAATAAAACTGTTATGGGAATGGGACATTTAATACTTTTATCAAGTTTATTTAGGCCATAATAAAATAATTCCTAGATTCTCATCAATACTTCTTGAAATTAAGGGGTGGGTGGGTTTAATTTAATTTTCTATTTTCTTTCGAAATGCGAAATGTTTCTTTCAAAGCAAATGATCAAAATCCAAACCAAAAAATATAGAACAAGATTTAACTTCATCTAATTTAAATGAACGGATTTTCAAAGAATTAAATCCTGACAGTAGGTTCTTCTCTAAAAAATTATTACTTTCTATTCAGTTTATTATTACATAAAAAGATAAATAAATATCTCTTCAATAATTTTTCTTTGTTTAACTCATACTGAAAATTAAAATAAAATATTTTTTTACTCTTCAGAAATGGAATCTTACATATTTGGATCTAGTTGACCCAGGGGCATGAATTTCAACACACCACATGTTCCTGAAAACAGTTACGGTGGGTTTAATCTGTCCCAGGTAACTGAAAAGACAATTGCTAAGTTATGTCAAAATCAGGCAAAACTTAAAATTCAAATAGAGTTCAAACTACCAAGAGATAATTTTTGATGGTCCTAAAGATATTATTTTTAAGTACAAAATCTGAGATAAATAACTGCAAGGTTCAGTTATAACAAATCAACTGCTCCCCTGTATTTTGTACTATCAATCCAATGCAATTGACAACGTGGAACCGTTTAAGATTGTTTCAGGGCAAAACTACCAACTTGCATCACAAAATAGAGTATGGTATAATGCAAGAGAAGTTAAATGTGGTAATTAAAGATGTAAACAAATGCATTGTGGAGTTCAATAAGGATCATGATTTCTTTACTCCTAATTTACATAACCAAGTTATGAAGAGGTCAAGGGGAAGAGACTATATCTATTATAATAGATTTGTTGACGGTGTTCGCCCTGACGAATCCGGGTGGCGAATAGGCCCACAGCAGAGCCTAGCTTGTCGTAAGAGGCGACTAAGGGTCTTGGGATTCTGATGTCGGGTCAGTGCTCAGCCCACAGAGCGACCAAGTGTGTACCCTAGGTGGCTGAATAGGGTGGCCCTCGTCCGCGGGGGTTGTCAGGTCTATAATACGGAAACCCTGACCGCCGACCATAGTGGGCCAACGTGTGTGGAGAGTGCCACGCTTCATGCACGTATAAGACCCCTTTGTGGACCGCCAAGTAGTGCACGACATAGGCTAAATTTTCCGCCCCTACCCACCTCTCCCCCTTTTCCTGTGGTTCTTCAAAATTTACCGCACCTTTGTGTCCCACCCCACCCCCATATTTCATTTATCATCATCATTTCATGTTCATCGCCTGTAAATAACCTATATAGCGTTGCACGGGCGTAAAACACCAACTCACTCACTCACTCTTAAGAAATTATGGGGTACAGCACTCTCTTATATTGTTCTTTTAAACAGTAAGAGATGCATTGTATAGCAATTCATCAGATGCAAGGAAACCATACTCTAGGCAAGTGTTTGTACGACCAAGAGGCTGTAAAAATTTGAAAGCGAAGAAAAAAAATTACAATTAGACATAAATATTTTAAAAATTTGTTCTGTGTTCATCACTTCATTTTCATTGCAGCTATTTGAAATTGGTATCTTGAAGATATGTGCATATATGGTATATCCCATGAAAAATTACTGATGTGATAAAAGATGACCTAAAAAAAAAGAACATTATATTCAGTACTCTGAAGTTATAGGCCCGATAGAAAATGAGCTTAAAATAAAACAATAAAGCACTAGAAAATAAAATTGGAGTGCTAATATTTGATGAGATGAAAATAAAAAAGGCTTGGTTTGGTCAGTGGAAACAAATACAATGTTAGGTTTTACTGACATAACAGGTTCTGGTGGTGATGTCAGTTTTTCTTTACAATTAAAAACGAAAGAATTTCTTTAAAAGCCTGTTTTCAGATTTCTCTTACCGTTGTGCATATCTGTAAAAGGCCTTTACCAGGTACTAAATTAAATGTAGATGCAATATATTTGAACAACTTTTTTAAAATGCGTGTCAATCTTGCTGTTCATACAATAAGTGCACTAGTGGCAAAAGAAATGGCAGAAAATGAAAATGAGGCAACTAAATCAACACAGAAATATATAACAAAATGTTCATAAATATTTTCAATACTAAATATTGATACACCAATCATAGATGGTTATGACCCAAAATTAAAATGACTGTTTCATCAATGGGAGACATACCTTAAACATGAATTCATTTTGCCTTCAGAAATACAAAAACATTGTATAAAATTGTCATCCTTTGCTGACTTATTCAAACATATATGTTCTGATATCAAACTAAACCCTACATTGTTCCTAAAAGGTTAAATCAAGATATTGAAAAGGCTTGGGTTTCAAACCAGAGAGGTTGTTGTGGAGATAATAGGGAACCAACAGTTATGCAATAAGCATATAATAATTATACCAGATTATTGTCTCTAAATAGAGCTAAAGCTGATATTACGTGCAGTAGCTATGGTAGAGCAGAACTCCAAGAAGTTGTAGGACAAACATCTAAAATAGGAAGAGTGACAATTAAAAAAACAAAACTGTTATGGGAACGGGGCATATCATACTTTTATCAAGTTTATTTAGACCATAATAAAATAATTCCAAGATTCTAATCAATACTATTTGAAAATAAGGGGTGGGTGGGCTTAATTTAATTTTCTATTTTCTTTCCATTAGGGTGAAAGCAACATGTGCGAAATGTTTCTTTCAAAGAAAATTTTCAAAATCCAAACCAAAAAATATAGAACAAGATTTAACTTCATCTAATTTAAATGGGATTTTCAGAGAATTAAATCCTTACAGTCGGTTCTACTCTAAAAAAATATTACTTTCTATTCAGTTTATTATTACATAAAAAGATAAATATCTCTTCAATGATTTTTCTTCGTTTGACTCGTACTGAAAATTAAAATAAAATATTTTGTTACTGTTCAGAAATGGAATCTTACATATTTGGATCTAGTTGAGCCAGGGGCATGAATTTCAATACACCACATGTTCCTGTATACAGTTACGGTGGTTTTAATCAGTCACTGAAAAGTTAAATGCTAAGTTTAGTCAAAATCATGCAAAACATAAAATTCTAATAGAGTTCAAACTACCAAGAGATAATTTTTGATGGTCCTAAAGATATTGTTTTTAAGTACAAAATCTGAGTTGGATACCTGCAAGGTTCAGTTAGAACAAATCAACTGCTCCCCTGTATTTTGTACTATCAATCCAATGCATTTGACAACGTGGAACCGTTTAAGATTGTTTCAGGCAAAACTACCTACTTGCAACAATGAAATTAAGTATGGTATAATGCAAGAGAAGCTAAATATTGCAATTAAGGATGTACACAAATGCACTGTGGAGTTTAATGAGGATCATGGTTTCTTTACTCCTTATTTACATAACCAAGTTATGAAGAGGTCAAGGGGCAGAGACTATATCTATTATAATAGATTTGTTGACGATGTTCGCCCTGATGAATATCTTAAGGAAGTTTAGAGTGAAACACTGTCTAGAATTATTCTTGAAAAAAGTAAGAGATATAGCAATGTATCAGATGCAAGGAAACCATACTCTAGGCAAGTGTTTGTACCACCAAGAGGCTGTAAAAATTTGAAAGCGAAGAAAAAAAATTACAATTAGACATAAATATTTAAAAAATTAGTTCTGTTTTCATCACTTCATTTTCATTGCATCTATTTGAAATTGGTATCTTGAAGATATGTGCATATATGGTATATCCCATTAAAAATTACTGATGCGTTAAAAGATGACCTTAAAAAGAACATTATATTCAGTACTCTGAAGTTATAGGCCTGATTGAAAATGAGCTTAAAATAAAACAATAAAGCACCAGAAAATAAAATTGGAGTGCTAATATTTGATGAGATGAAAATAAAAGAAGGCTTGGTTTGGCCAGTGGAAACAAATAAATTGTTAGGTTTTACTGACATAACAGGTTCTGATGGTGATGACATTGCATCAAATATAAAACAGTTTTTCTTTAAAATTAAAAACGAAAGAATTTCTTTAAAAGCCTGTTTTCAAATTTCTCTTACCGTTGTGCATTTCTGTAAAAGGCTTTTACCAGCTACTAAATTAAATATAGATGCAATATATTTGAACAACTTTTATAAAATGGGCGTTAATCTTGCTGTTCATACAATAAGTGAACTAGTGGCAAAAGAAATGGCAGAAATGGAAAATGAGGCAACTAAATCAACACAGAAATATATAACAAAATGTTCACAAATATTTTCAATACTAAATAGTGATAAACCATTCAAGGATGGTAATGACCCAAAACTAAACTGAATGGTTTTATCAATGGGAGACATACCTTGAACAGCCCACAGAGCGTCCAAGTGTGTACCTTAGGTGGCTGAATAGGGTAGCCCTCGTCCGCGGGGGTTGTCATGTCTATAATACGAAAACCCTTACCGTCGCAACGTGTGTGGAGAATGCCACGCTTCATGCACGTAAAAGACCCCTTTGTGGACCGCCAAGTAATGCACCACATAGGCTAAATTTTCCGCTCCTACCCACTTCTCCCCTTTTCCTGTGGTTCTTTAAAATTTACCGTCCCTGTGTTTCCCACCCCATCCCATATTTCATATATCATCATCATTTCATGTTCATTGTATCATCCTTTTCATGTTCATCGCCTGTAAATAACCTATTTAATGTTGCACGGACGTAAAACACCAACTCACTCACTCATTTTGCCTTCAGAAATACAAAAACGTTGTATTTCACGGCAAACGTTACAAGACATGCATATAACATTGTCATCTTTTGCTGACTTATTCAAATATATATGTTCTGATATCAAACTAAACCCTACATTGTTCCTAATAGTTTAAATCTAGTTATTGTAGAGGCTTGGTTTTCAAACCACAGAGGTTGTTGTGGAGATAATAAGGAACCAAGAGTTATGCAATATGCATTTAATAATTATACCAAATTATTGTCTCTAAATAGAGCTAAAGCTGATATTAAGTGTTATAGCTATGGTAGAGCGGAAATCAAAGAAGTAGCAGGTCTAACCTCAAAAATAGGAAGAGTGACTATAAAAAAACGAAACTGTTATGGGAATGGGACATATGATACTTTTATCAAGTTTATTTAGGCCATTATAAAAATAATTCCCAGATTTTCATCAATACTTCTTGGAAATAAGGGGTTGTTTGGCTTATTTTAATTTTCTTTCTATTAGGGTTAGTTAGTTAGTTATTGCTTTACTCCCAAGCAGCACGATTTCGGCTATATCCGGGAGATGAACATGAAAGTGGTGATACAATGAACATGAAATGATGATGAAGTGGAGGAAATGGGGACACAAAGCCAATCGGGTAGGAGAGTTTTGACTGCCACTAGAAAAAGGAGTGATGGGTAGGGACGGGAAATTTAGCCTCCTGCATGGGGATCCTACGGGTCCTACTCTTACCGAGACCTGCAGCATGGTTCTTAAACGTGCGAGGAACGTGACATTTTTCCCAACACGGTGCACCACTATGGTTTGCGGTCAGGTTTTTCGCATTATCGCCTGACGACCCCGCATCTCTCGATGTCAGGGCTGCCCACTTCAACCACCTGGGGCACACATCCCAGTCGCTTTGTGGGCAAAGCGGCCTGACCCGATGTCAGGTTTCTGGGCGCTCTTTAGTGGACTTTTACCGACAAGCTTAGAGCTGCTGCGGGCCTATTCGCCACCCGGAACCCGCACGGGTGCTTTCTATTAGGGTAAAAGTAACATGTGCCAAATATTTCTTTAAAAACAAACTATCAATATCAAAGCCAACAAGTGTGGCCACTAAAAGTATGTCTCGCCTGCCGGCACCATCACTAAAATCAACTACCTCAGCTTTCATTTCTTGATATAAACACAAAACAAAAAGTGTCTGTATACCCAATATCAGATGCCTAATTAAGCTATTATACTTTTCAAGCAATTCATTGTCCACACAAGTATTACAAAAAATTGTCTGCTTGAAAAAAAGACCTAAGTTCAAAGAGACACTGGAGCATGAAAATGAGGTCAGGATCACATGGCATGGTAACAGTTGCATTAACCATAACCTGAACTGTCTGTATACCAAATATCAGATGGCTAGTTATTATACTTTTCTAGCAAATCATCGTCCACAAAAGTCTTACAAAAAAGTTTTTGGCCTGGAAAAGATCTAAGTTCACAGAGTCTCTAGAGCGTGAAAATGGGGCCAGGGTCACAAGGCATGGTGACAGTTGCGTAGACCATAACCTGAACTGTCTGTATACCAAATATCAGAAGCCTAGCTATCATACTTTTCCAGCAAATCATCGTCCACAAAAGTCTAACAAAAAAGTTTACGGTCTGAAAAAAGACCTAAGTTCTGAAAACAGGGTCAGGGTCACACGGCATGGTGACAGTTGCATAGACCATAACCTGAACTGTCTGTGTACCAAATGTCAGATCCCTAGCTATTATACTTTTCAAGCAATTTATTGTCCACAAAAGTCTTACAAAAAAGTTTACGACGCCGCCGCCGCCGGAAAGTAATACCTATGTCTCGCCTTTCGCGACTATTGGTCGCAGGCGAGACAAAAATATAGTACAAAGTTTAACTTCATCTAATTTATATTAACTGATTTTCAAAGAATTAAATCCCAACAGTCTACTTGCAAAAATAAATTACTTCCCATCTAGTTTATAATTACATAAAAATATAAATACATATCTCTTAACTCATATACTGAAAATTAAAATAAAATACTGTTCAGAAATGGAATCTTACATATTTGGATCTAGAAGAGCCAGGGGCATGCATTTCTGTACACCACATGTTCCTGTAAACAGTTACGGTGGGTTTAATCTGTCACAGGTAACTGAAAAGACAATTGCTAAGTTAAGTCAAAATTCAAATAGAGTTCAAACTACCAAGAAATAATTTTTGATGGTCCTATAGATATTGTGTTTAAAGTACAAAATCTGAGATGGATAACTGCAGGGGTCAGTTAGAACAAATTAACTGCTCCCCAATGTATTTGACAACGTGGAATCGTTAGGATTGTTTCGGGGCAAAACTACCAACTTGCATCACAAAATAGAGTATGGTATAATGCAAAAGAAGTTAAATGTGGTAATTAAAGATGTAAACAAATGCATTGTGGAGTTCGATAAGGATAATGATTTCTTTACTCCTAATTTACATAACCAAGTTATGAAGAGGTCAAGGGGCAGAGACTATATCTATAATAATAGATTTGTTGACGGTGTTCGTCCTGATGAATACCTTAAGAAATTATGGGGTGCAAGTGTCTAGAATTATTCTTGATGTAGCAATGAACATGAAAAGGGTGATAAAATGAACATGAAATGATGATGATAAATGAAATACGGGGATGCGGTGGGAAACAAAGGAACGGCGATTTTTAAAGAATCACAGGAAAAAGGGAGAGGTGGGTAGGTGCGGAAAAATTAACCTATGTGGTGCACTACTTGGCAGTCCACAAAGAGGTCTTTTACGTGCATGAAGCGTGTCACTCTCCACACACATTGGCCCACTATGGTCGGCGGTCAGGGTTTCCGTATTATAGACCTGACAACCCCCGCGGGCGAGGGCCACCCTCTTCGGCCATCTAGGGTACACACTTGGTCGCTCTGTGAGCTGAGCACTGACCCGACGTCAGAATCCCAAGACCCTTACTCGCCTCTTACGACAAGCTAGGCTCTGCTGCGGGCCTATTCGCCACCGGGCCCCGCACGGGACGCAATCGTGGGGGAGCAGGAGATAGGTCCATGTGCAATCTGGCCTGTATTGTTTCAGAACTGATGATGAAAACTTGGTTCCCTGTTTTTTTTCACTGCTCTATCTTGGGTTGTTACTGTTACATGTGTCAGGAATCTCAGTCAAATAACAAAGAATCTAACAAGAGGTCGACAATAATAAAGTCAAATAATATGCCTATATAGATTCTTCTTCCTAAGGATATTCTTTGAAAATAAGCATATTTTTGCAAAATAGAAACAATTTCTATGGAAAATTAGGCCAAATGTCACAGTTATTAAGATGCAAGTACAATGTCCATATAACTTTGGAAGCTGTATGAGCAGTTAGATAAACCTAAGAATGAACTTTCTGTCGTCATGGTTGTTGTCCTGATGGGGTTTAAATTTCGTTTACATAGATATCTCCTTGTGAACATACTTCTAGCAATTCAAACTATTTCTCTTCATAAACATGGCTGATATATAACTTACTTCAACAACTTTCGATGTTGGACGGCATGCTATTTTTGGACTTGTTGCTGTCGAAGTATGAGACCTCTTATATTTTAGGAGTAAAATATAACTAGATGTGATTGTGTTGGGATGCCAACACAGAAGTCACCTCCCGTTTGAACTGCATGCATTTGGAACCGCATGAAAAGTCACCTTTATTTATTTTGTGGTCATATTTATAGTCCTACAACTACTTTCAACAACACTTAAGTGATCCCTCTTGGTCAGGCCGCTTTGCCCACAAAGCGACTGGGATGTGTGCCCCAGGTGGTTGAATGGGGCAGCCCTGGCATCGAGAGATGCGGGGTCGTCAGGCGATAATGCGGAAAACCATAGTGGTGCACCGTGTTGGAAAAAAAGTCACGTTCCTCGCACGTCTAAGAACCCTGCTGCAGGTCTCGGCAAGAGTAGGACCCGTAGGATCCCCATGCAGGGGGCTTAATTTCCCGTCCCTACCCATAACTCCTTTTTCCAGTGGCAGTCAAAACTCTCCTACCCGATTGGCCTTGTGTCCCCATTTCCTCCACTTCATCATCATTTCATGTTCATTGTGTCACCACTTTCATGTTCATCTCCCGGTTATAGCCGAAATCTTGCTGCTTGGGAGTAAAACAATAACTATTTTTTTTTCAATTCGGTGGCCATTTTGAAAATTTAGAGATCGCTATTTAGGTTGCCATATTGAATTGTACCACCATATAAAATTTCGTTGCAATTCAGCAAGTAGTTTCAGAAATATCACCTTTTTCACTTTTCGATGGCGGCCATTTTGAAAAAGGTCAATGCGTGAAAAAACAAGAGGCTCCCAGGAGCCTGAATCGCTCACCTAGTCTTAATGTCAACCCTTTGAAGACTTTGGTATAGCTAAATGAGCTGAATGTTTAAGCAATAAAAAGCTTTTCTCTATCTGCAATAGTTTTCATTCCAAAGCAAAAAACACTATTTTTCACCTTTAAAGGGCCATAACCCCTTAAAGGGGTCATCTGACAACTTCGACCCTAAAAAGACTTTTGTAGAGCTAATTAAGCTGAACATTTAAGCAAGCAACATCTTTTCTCTATCTGCAAAAGTTTTCTTTCTTTAGGCCAAAAACTCTATTTTTTGCCTTTAAGGGGCTGTAACCCCTACAAGGGGTCATCTGACAACTTCAACCCTATGGAGGCTTGTGTAGAGCTAAACGAGCTGAACATTTAAGCAAGCAACAGCTTTTCTCTATCTGCAATAGTTTTCATTCTATAGGCAAAAAACTCTATTTTTTGCCTTTAAGGTGCCATAACCCCTATAAGGGGTCATCTGACAACTTTGACCCTATGGAGACTTTTGTAGAGCTAAATGAGCTGAACATTTAAGCAAGCAACAGCTTTTCTCTATCTGCAATAGTCTTCATTCTATAGGCCAAAAACACCATTTTTTGCCTTTAAGGGGCCATAACCCCTATAAGGGGTCATCTGACAACTTCGACCCTATGGAGGCTTGTGTGGAGCTAAACGAGCTGAACATTTAAGCAAGCAATAGCTTTTCTCTATCTGCAATAGTTTTCATTCTATAGGCCAAACACTCTATTTTTTGGTCCCGTGCGGGGCCCGGGTGGCGAATAGGCCCGCAGCAGAGCCTAGCTTGTCGTAAGAGGCGACTAAGGGTCTTGGGATTCTGATGTCGGGTCAGTGCTCAGCCCACAGAGCGACCAAGTGTGTACCCTAGGTGGCTGAATAGGGTAGCCCTCGTCCGCGGGGGTTGTCAGGTCTATAATACGGAAACCCTGACCGCCGACCATAGTGGGCCAACGTGTGTGGAGAATGCCACGCTTCATGCACGTAAAAGACCCCTTTGTGGACCGCCCAGTAGTGCACCACATAGGCTAAATTTTCCGCCCCTACCCACTTCTCCCCTTTTCCTGTGGTTCTTCAAAATTTACCGTCCCTGTGTTTCCCACCCCATCCCATATTTCATATATCATCATCATTTCATGTTCATTGTATCATCCTTTTCATGTTCATCGCCTGTAAATAACCTATATAGCGTTGCACGGGCGTAAAACACCAACTCACTCACTCACTCTATTTTTTGCCTTTAAGGGGCCATAACCCCTATAAGGGGTCATCTGACAACTTTGACCCTATGGAGACTTTTGTAGAGCTAAATGAGCTGAACATTTAAGCAAGCAACAGCTTCTCTCTATCTGCAATAGTTTTCATTCTATAGGCCAAAAACATGAAAAAATGCTATTTTTCACCTTTAAGGGGCCATAACTCCCATAAGGGGTCATCTGACAACTTCGACTCAATGAAGACTTTTGTAGAGCTTTTGATGCTGAAGCAGTAGCGTGGCATCAGATTTCATCTATCTCTTATACTTTTTGATTTACAAGCCAAAAACAGTAGTCTGACCCCCCTGGTCTATTTTTAGCAACGGCTGTCATGTTTTTCGACGAATCAAAAATCCCCACATCAGTTCTGTGGGGGATACCCTAAAGTACCACCAGACCAAATTTGGTTTGAATCTGTACAGCCGTTTCAGAGGAGAAGAAGTTTGAAGAAAAGTTAACGACGACGACGACGACGGACGACGACGACGACGACGACGACGGACGCCAAGTGATGGCAATAGCTCACATGGCCTTTGGCCAGGTGAGCTAAAAATTGGGTAACCATCTACATATGATGATCTAGTAATATACCAAATTTCATGCAAATCCAGCAAGGTATAGGTAGAAAAATTTTATGGACAAAATTTAGGTAAATTTTTGACGGCGGCAATCTTGATTTTTTCGAATTGGTAATTCAGCTTCCCTTACTCCCACTACCTACATATCTAATTTCGTTGAAATCAGTCCTGTAGTTTCCGGGATAAGTTTTCAGTATCCTGATTGGACGGCGGTCCTTTTGAAAATTTTAAAATCACGAGGCCCATCTAGATATGCGACCCTTAATTTGAAGTCTTGTGAGAATGGCTTCAGACACTTTGCCGTAATCTTGCGGACAAAGCTGCGTCTGAGAAAAAAAATAATAAACGGTGCAAAAACAATAAGTCTCGGACACTTCGTGGTCGGTGACTAAACTAACATCACTATGTCATAGTCTGAGTAATGGGCTGTCGGAGTTATGACCTGACCCCGTTTTGTAAACTGTTCCGGCTGCACCACCTTCCTCGTCGGAACAGGAAAAGATAGTCCAGTATAATGATCTCTACTCGAATCCTATTTCGAATGTTCTATAATTTCTGCACCAAAATTCGTGCGGACCCCTTATAACGCACCCTGTACAGGTGACCCAAGTCACGTGATGTCTGAAATAATTATGTTTCCAAAATTCCAAAACGAAGTTTGGAGACATGTTGTTTTTGCTCAGTTCTTATTATTCTTATTATAAACCATTTGGTACCTCAGGGGGGGTTAAGGGGGGTCATGTCCCACCCCTCATATGATAAAATACTAAATATTCTGAAAACCATGGAGATCCCCACCGTATAACTATATATATCATTTAATTTACTCCTTATGATAGGACGTAGCTACAATAATGTTGCTCCTTCAGGGTGAGATCACTGGTGATGAGTATGAGTATGAGAGTGTGTGTGAAGCACACAGAGAGACGGTAAGTTACCAACTCAGCGGTACATACCAACCAAGCCAACAGCCTACCGTTCAACCCAGTACAGGCCAGCATGAGACAAGCCAGACGAATAAGTCCAGGTCAGACGATTACCTAGCAGATTACGTACCTTTGCCTACATTTCAAGAGGACGTACATCAAACTGAAAATTGGAGCGATTGGTCAGGCGATGCCGAATATTTGGACAACTTGGGAAGGCAGACCCAGTCATCGCCACGACAACAGATACCTGCCAGTGAGCCCACCCAGCAGGGAGTAAGCTTGTCTCCAGAACAACAAAGGGAGATCATAAGACAAGAGATAATGGAAGAAATGATGAGAGACCTACAGGCTCAATCGGAGACAGAGATGGAACAACCCAGTCCACCAGGAGCTAGGATAAGACCAGACGATAATAAACAGGTGGCCCCACAGCCACAACAATATAATACAGCGAACCACTTACAGGGTGGCAGTCTTCAACACCAGACGGCCACAATGCCGAGTTTCAACAGGGCACCAGCACCAGGTTTTCATCGACATCAACACTTGCCACAAGGTGTTCCGAGACAGCAGGGACCTCAACGGCCTCGGCCAGTTTTTACAAGTGCACCTGCACCCAGCATTCCAACATCACAACCTGTGACTCGTCCAGCTTACAACCCACAAAATGCACCGGTGTTTCAAGGTCCTCACCGACCTCAGCCTGTACCCAGCATTCCAACATCACAACCTGTGACTCGTCCAGCTTACAACCCACAATACGTACCAGGGTTTCAAGGTTCTCACCAACCTCAGCCAGTACCAACATATAGAAAACCTCAGCCGGTAAACACAATACCAGCTCAGATGATAAGACCAATGCAAGCACAGGTTACTCCAGGTGTGACGGTAATGACAACTACCGGACCAACATATACAAGTTCCATCGGAAGTCAGATGTTCCAATCAACACCTCAATCATGGTATCAACCATCACCAGTCCCACAACCAGTATACAACCAATGGGGACAAACACAATCCACTATCCATCCAGGATATACACCTATGGTGCCAAATATGAACCTTGGCGTACACCAACAGCCAATAGTAAATGTAAGTCCACCAAAATTTAGAGATCGCTATTTAGGTTGCCATATTGAATTGTACCCACCCGTGCGGGTTCCGGGTGGCGAATAGGCCCGCAGCAGCGCTAAGCTTGTCGGTAAAAGTCCACTAAAGAGCGCTCAGAAACCTGACATCGGGTCAGGCCGCTTTGCCCACAAAGCGACTGGGATGTGTGCCCCAGGTGGTTGAATGGGGCAGCCCTGACATCGAGAGATGCGGGGTCGTCAGGCGATAATGCGGAAAACCTGACCGCAAACCATATTGGTGCACCGTGTTGGGAAAAATGTCACGTTCCTCGCACGTTAAAGAACCCTGCTGCAGGTCTCGGTAAGAGTAGGACCCGTAGGATCCCCATGCAGGAGGCTAAATTTCCCGTCCCTACCCATCACTCCATTTTCCAGTGGCAGTCAAAACTCTCCTACCCGATTGGCCTTGTGTCCCCATTTTCTCCACTTCATCATCACCATTTCATGTTCATTGCATCACCACTTTCATGTTCATCTCCCGGATATAGCCGAAATCGTGCTGCTTGGGAGTAAAGCAATAACTAACTAACTAACTAATGAATTGTACCACCATATAAAATTTCGTTGCAATTCAGCAAGTAGTTTCAGAAATATCACCTTTTTCACTTTTCGATGGCGGCCATTTTGAAAAAGGTCAATGCGTGAAAAAAAAATTGGGTAACCATCTACATATGATGATCTAGTAATATACCAAATTTCATGCAAATCCAGCAAGGTATAGGTAGAAAAATTTTATGGACAAAATTTAGGTAAATTTTTGACGGCGGCAATCTTGATTTTTTCGAATTGGTAATTCAGCTTCCCTTACTCCCACTACCTACATATCAAATTTCGTTGAAATCAGTCCTGTAGTTTCCGGGATAAGTTTTCAGTATCCTGATTGGACGGCGGTCCTCTTGAAAATTTTAAAATCACGAGGCCCATCTAGATATGCGACCCTTAATTTGAAGTCTTGTGAGAATGGCTTCAGACACTTTGCCGTAATCTTGCGGACAAAGCTGCGTCTGAGAAAAAAAATAATAAACGGTGCAAAAACAATAAGTCTCGGACACTTCGTGGTCGGTGACTAAACTAACATCACTATGTCATAGTCTGAGTAATGGGCTGTCGGAGTTATGACCTGACCCCGTTTTGTAAACTGTTCCGGCTGCACCACCTTCCTCGTCGGAACAGGAAAAGATAGTCCAGTATAATGATCTCTACTCGAATCCTATTTCGAATGTTCTATAATTTCTGCACCAAAATTCGTGCGGACCCCTTATAACGCACCCTGTACAGGTGACCCAAGTCACGTGATGTCTGAAATAATTATGTTTCCAAAATTCCAAAACGAAGTTTGGAGACATGTTGTTTTTGCTCAGTTCTTATTATTCTTATTATAAACCATTTGGTACCTCAGGGGGGGTTAAGGGGGGTCATGTCCCACCCCTCATATGATAAAATACTAAATATTCTGAAAACCATGGAGATCCCCACCGTATAACTATATATATCATTTAATTTACTCCTTATGATAGGACGTAGCTACAATAATGTTGCCCCTTCGACATCTTTGAATGGGCGTAGCTACAATGCGGTCCCATTACTAGTAATGGAGCATAACGAATTTCTTTTTCCAACTCAAACAAAGCTTCAAGATGGTCGAAATTATCAATGACACTCTGGATAACATTGAATTATTTTTAATAATAATTTTGGTCGAAAGTCATAGGTAAATATTAATTTGTTAGAAAACCAACATTTTCAAAATTCTGTTGTGGGGTTGCCCATTACGTCAGGGGGATCCCGATCCAGTCAGGATGACGTCAGCTCACTGGGAGCGACGTTCCAGCAGGATAGGACAGTTACACCAGTCCAACAACAAGAACGTGAGTTAGCTAGCCCTAGGCTAGAACAACAACAACAGTTGGTAGTACAGACACCACCAGTCCATGACATGAGATACAGTCAGCCAGTCGCAGCACCACTAGCTGCAAGTACCGGGGTGCCACCACAGACACAACAAAGCCAGGCTTCACCGCCCATGGATTTGAACGACGTAATGTCTCAGGGTGAGATCACTGGTGATGAGTATGAGTATGAGAGTGTGTGTGAAGCACACAGAGAGACGGTAAGTTACCAACTCAGCGGTACATACCAACCAAGCCAACAGCCTACCGTTCAACCCAGTACAGGCCAGCATGAGACAAGCCAGACGAATAAGTCCAGGTCAGACGATTACCTAGCAGATTACGTACCTTTGCCTACATTACAAGAGGACGTACATCAAACTGAAAATTGGAGCGATTGGTCAGGCGATGCCGAATATTTGGACAACTTGGGAAGGCAGACCCAGTCATCGCCACGACAACAGATACCTGCCAGTGAGCCCACCCAGCAGGGAGTAAGCTTGTCTCCAGAACAACAAAGGGAGATCATAAGACAAGAGATAATGGAAGAAATGATGAGAGACCTACAGGCTCAATCGGAGACAGAGATGGAACAACCCAGTCCACCAGGAGCTAGGATAAGACCAGACGATAATAAACAGGTGGCCCCACAGCCACAACAATATAATACAGCGAACCACTTACAGGGTGGCAGTCTTCAACACCAGACGGCCACAATGCCGAGTTTCAACAGGGCACCAGCACCAGGTTTTCATCGACCTCAACACTTGCCACAAGGTGTTCCGAGACAGCAGGGACCTCAACGGCCTCGGCCAGTTTTTACAAGTGCACCTGCACCCAGCATTCCAACATCACAACCTGTGACAACCCACAAAATGCACCGGTGTTTCAAGGTCCTCACCGACCTCAGCCTGTACCCAGCATTCCAACATCACAACCTGTGACTCGTCCAGCTTACAACCCACAATACGTACCAGGGTTTCAAGGTTCTCACCAACCTCAGCCAGTACCAACATATAGAAAACCTCAGCCGGTAAACACAATACCAGCTCAGATGATAAGACCAATGCAAGCACAGGTTACTCCAGGTGTGACGGTAATGACAACTACCGGACCAACATATACAAGTTCCATCGGAAGTCAGATGTTCCAATCAACACCTCAATCATGGTATCAACCACCACCAGTCCCACAACCAGTATACAACCAATGGGGACAAACACAATCCACTATCCATCCAGGATATACACCTATGGTGCCAAATATGAACCTTGGCGTACACCAACAGCCAATAGTAAATGTAAGTCCACCAGCTCAAGTGCAGACAAGTTCCAGTAGAGTGAATTTTGCAAGTTCAGACTCGGAGATGTCAGACAGACCATCGTCAGGCCGAGGACGAAGAACTACTAGACCAAAGAGAGAACGTCGGTACGACTCAGAATCTGACAGTGAGTCCAGAGGGAGAGGTAGACGATCAGATAGTGATACCAGTAGGTTTGGTCCCAGACCAAGAAGAGATGTCTCGGACAGGGATACCAATGCATTCCAGTATAGTTTTTTGAGTAAGACCCTGAAGTTTACAGGCAAAGGTAACTGGAAGGCCTTCTTCATGAAATTCCAAGACTACTGTATGGAAAAGAGGCTAGAACCTGAACAGAAGTTATCCCAACTTTCATGGTGCCTAGACCACAAGGCTCTAGACTATTACACGCTGCTGAGAGAGCAGAATTCCCAGTTGACGTACGATGAGGCGGTCAGCAGACTATCCAAGAGATTTGGACTTCCAAGAGCTGCCAGACACCTTGCAGGTACCATTCCAGACGTGTTCACAGAGTCGGAATGAGACGTTAGACGACTGGGCGGACAGAGTGTTCACGTTGGCGTCAAAAGCCTTTGTCGAAATGCCAGAGCAAGTCATGACGAAGCAAGCCATTTCCAAGTTTTGCCAGAATTGTGTAGACGCTGAGGCGGGTCAGTTTGCCTGTGTATCCATACCAACATCTATGGAGCAGGCTATAGATATCATAAAGTGGTACCAGCATTCAAGGACAGCGGTCCAGGCAGGTAGAACTCCTGTGCCTGGTGAGTCAGCAAGTAAAAGGAGTGTCCATGGTGTAGGTACGTCAGCAGATACGGACCCAGAGTTAAGAAGGGAGATCCAGAGTATGACCGAGAAGCTGGACATATTGATGAGTGAGAGATCGTCACCAGCAACATCGCCTAGCGAACCAGCTGAGCCCAGAAAGGCAAGCCCAAATTCATACAAGAAGCGTTTCGAGAAGAAATGGTCTAATAAAAACCAGAGTGGTCGACAAGATGTGACATGTTTCAAATGTGGTGAACAAGGCCATTTTGCCAGGAGTTGTCCTAAGAAGAAGAGCGGAGGCCAGAATAGACAGGGGCCAAGCTCAGGTCAGACGAACCCACCCAATGGTAATTCCGATAGTAAGAGTGCAGCAGGCACAGCCATCGTAGGTACATTAGGGGAAGCCTGCTTGGCAAGGGTGAAGATCAACTTGCTTGGAAAAGATCTACTAGCGTTGGTCGACACAGGTGCTCAAGTGACTATCAAAAGAGACGATGTGTTTGAAACGGTAAAAGCCAAACCACACATAGTTTGCGACACAGTACTCCATGCAGCGGGGAGAGACATGACAATACCAAGTCGGTTAACCAATCCAACCGATATTGTACTTGGGGATAAGAAGTTCAGCCATTCGCTGTATGTGGCCCCCATAGATTGTGAAATGATTCTCGGATATGATTTCCTGCGTGGTTATAGGTGGATTTTGGATCTAGATGAGTTCGTTTTGTCAAATAAGAGGACCAAACAGACTATTCCACTGGTGGAAGGCAGTGAGTCCCAATTCACGGGTATGTACGCCAAGGTGAACAGAATAACGTTAACACGTTCTATTGTGGTTCCACCAGGCTCGGTTGTGCGTATGGAAGTGACCCCCCCCAGAAGTTAAACAGGGATTCAGAGATTGAACCAGTGAATGACTTGGCGGTACTCATGCCTAGAGCTGTGTGTAGTGAGGGGAAATCCCCTAATATGTGTTTCCTCAATGTTACCTACACAGCGGTAACAATCCCAAAAGGTAAACAGGTAGCCACCGTAGAACCGGTGGAGGTTATTGAAGAGGTAGCAGGAGTAAGTGTAGGGGGTATGTCTCAAGGCCAAAGTGAGAATGAGTGAGTGAGTTGGTGTTGTACGCCCGTGCAACGCTATATAGGTTATTTACAGGCGATGAACATGAAAAGGGTGATAAAATGAACATGAAATGATGATGACAAATGAAATATGGGGATGGGGTGGAAAACAAAGGGCCGGTAAATTTTGACGTCCACAGGAAAAAAGGGAGAGGTGGGTAGGGGCGGAAAATTTAGCCTATGTGGTGCACTACTGGGCGGTCCACAAAGGGGTCTTTTACGTGCATGAAGCGTGGCACTCTCCACACACGTTGGCCCACTATGGTCGGCGGTCAGGGTTTCCGTATTATAGACCTGACAACCCCCGCGGACGAGGGCCACCCTATTCAGCCACCTAGGGTACACACTTGGTCGCTCTGTGGGCTGAGCACTGACCCGACGTCAGAATCCCAAGACCCTTAGTCGCCTCTTACGACAAGCTAGGCTCTGCTGCGGGCCTATTCGCCACCCGGGCCCCGCACGGGACCCAAAGTGAGAAAGTAGGTACGCCTGAGGTTGAGCTGCCTGAACATATTAAAGATCTGTATGAACGATCCTGTACCTTGCTGAACCCCCAAGAGCAGAAAAAACTAAGTGAGTGAGTGAGTTGGTGTTTAACGCCCGTGCAACGCTATACTGGTTATTTACAGGCGATGAACATGAAAAGGATGATAAAATGAACATGAAATGATGATGATAAATGAAAAATGGGGATGGGGTGGGACACAAAGGACGTGTAAATTTTGAAGAACCACAGGAAAAGGGGAGAGGTGGGAAGGGGCGGAAAATTTAGCCTATGTGGTGCACTACTGGGCGGTCCACAAAGGGGTCTTTTACGTGCATGAAGCGTGGCACTCTTCACACACGTTGGCCCACTATGGTCGGCGGTCAGGGTTTCCGTATTATAGACCTGACAACCCCCGCGGACGAGGGCTACCCTATTCAGCCACCTAGGGTACACACTTGGTCGCTCTGTGGGCTGAGCACTGACCCGACGTCAGAATCCCAAGACCCTTAGTCGCCTCTTACGACAAGCTAGGCTCTGCTGCGGGCCTATTCGCCACCCGGGCCCCGCACGGGACGAAAAAACTAAGAGACCTGCTGTGTGAGTTCCAGGATGTGTTTGCCACCCATGATTTTGACCTGGGAAGTTTCAACACCATCCAGCATGAAATCGAAACAGGCGATGCCAGACCTGTGAAGCAACGGATGAGGAGAACTCCAGCCTGTTTTGTGAAGGAGGAGGAGGCTGAGATAGCTAAGATGGTAGAGGCCAAAGTGATCCAGCCATCTACATCTGAGTGGGCGTCCGCCCCAGTCCTGATCCGGAAAAAAGACGGTGGGCTGAGATGGTGCATCGATTTCCGTCAACTCAATGCTGTGACGACCAAGGACGTGTTTCCACTTCCACTGATAGACGAGTGCCTTGACACCTTAACCGGTAACATTTGGTTTTCCAAGTTAGACGCTAACAGTGCGTACTGGCAAGTTAACATCAAGCCTGAAGACAGAGAGAAGACGACATTCATCACCAAGTATGGTCTGTTTGAGTGTGTAAAGATGGCATTTGGTTTGTGCAACGCCCCGGGCACCTACGCCCGTGTGATGAACCTTGTGTTGAGAGGCCTGGCTTGGAGGATAGTACTGGCATTCCTGGATGACATCCTAGTGCTTGGATTATCCGTAGACGACCATTTGAAAAATCTACGTGATGTGTTTACCCGTTTCAGGCAGTACGGTTTGAAGCTAAAGCCTAGGAAGTGTGAGTTGTTCCAAAAGCAAGTGGAATTCCTGGGCAGGAAAGTTAGTGAAAACGGTTTACAGATTGGCCAGCAACACCTAGAGCCAGTGAAAGAGTGGCCAGTGCCAAGATGTACCAAGGACGTGGAGAAATTCTTGGGTTTTGTGAACTACCACCGTTCCTTCATAAAGGACTACGCCAAGGTATCAGCGCCACTGTATGAGGTTACTGGCAAGAAGCCATTTGAGTGGAATGAAGAGCGGCAGGCAGCTTTGAGAACTTGAAGCACAAGTTATTGAGTACACCCGTCCTGGCTTTACCAAACAACACGGACCAGTTCATCCTAGACACCGATGCGTCGCACACCGCCATTGGGGCTGAACTTATCCAAGTGCAGGAGGGGCAGGAGAAGACCATAGCCTATGGAAGTTTTGTGTTGACCCAAGAGCAGAAAAATTACTGTACGACCCGGAAGAAGTTGCTGGCAGTGATAAGATTCACCAGACAGTTCCGCCATTACCTGTTGGGACGACAGTTTGTGGTGCGTACCGATCACAGTAGCCTTACCTGGCTGATTAACTTCAAGGAGCCCCAGGGACAGCTAGCTAGGTGGTTGGAGGAGTTAAGCCAGTACTCTATGGTGATCCAGCACAGACCAGGGAAGCTGCATGGTAACGCTGATGGGCTATCCCGTATTCCAGATGAGTTGCCTGAGTGTAGCCAGTACAAGCCAGACGTGCCAGTAGAGAGTTTACCTTGCGGAGGATGCCACTACTGCCGGAGGGCCCATACCAGTTGGGCAAGGTTTCTAGCTGAAGTAGATGAGGCGATCCCGTTGACCCAGGGTAAGGTTGTAGGGGGCGTGGCCGAGGTCGAAGTAAAGAAGGAAGTATGTCCTGACACAGGGGGACCTTGTTCCCAGTTAAATCTAAAAGAAGGTGAAGAAGAAGCCCTGTTATGGGTCAATAGAGATAAATCAGGGTAGAGATGAGACTCAGATCAGGGTCAGTGGACCTGATGAGGTGACAGTGTGTGCAATCAGCCATGCCGACGGCATGGGGATTAGTTTTGTAGAGCTCAGCTCAGTGGAGCTAGCTGAGAAGCAGGGTGAGGACCCCGAGTTGAAACCTTTGTTGCTGTGGTTAAAAGATGACACAGAATGAGCTTTTTTCAGCGTCACCAGCTACCAAGAGTCATTGGTTGAACAGGGAGCTATATTTCCTAGACACACATGGGGTACTGAGATGCCACTCCAAGAAGGACGAGGGAGTCGTCAGGTTGGTTGTACCCAGTTCTTTGAAGGAAGAGGTGATGGCCCTGAACCACGACTTACCCAGCTCAGGACACCAGGGGGTAGCCAGAACCACTGCAAAAGTGAAAGAAAAGTACCAATGGTATGGAATGACGGGCGAGATTAAGGCCTTTGTGCTGACCTGTGAGGTATGTAATAAGAACAAGAAGCCCAACAGACACGGCAGATGTCCACTCACCAATTACCATGCAGGGTACCCAATGGAGAGGGTACATATTGATTTCATGGGTCCATTTCCAAAGACAGAGCGAGGGAACGAAGACATCCTCATGATGGTGGACCAATTCACAAAGTGGACAGAGTGCATTCCATTGCCATGCCAGACGGTAGAGGTGACAGCGCAAGCAGCTGTGAACGAATTTTTTGCACGTTTCGGGTATCCTTTCGAGATATTTTCCGATCAGGTCCGTAACTTTGAGAGTTCGCTGTTTCGCGCTATTTGTAAAATCCTCCACATACATAAGGCTAGAACAACGCCTTATCGCCCCTCTGCCAATGGCCAAGTTGAGAGGCAGAATAGAAGTCTCATGGACGCTGTTAGGTGTTTTGTAAACCAACAGCAAGATAAGTGGGATGAACACATAGGCCAGCTAGGTGGTACCCTGAGGGCCAGTGTTAATAGAAGTACTGGGTACACCCCGAATAGGTTAATGCTAGGGCGGGAAGTCAATGTCCCCGCTGATCTGATGTTTGGTAATCCTAATGAAGTAACCTATTCTGGTACAGATGAGTACATTGTGGGGTTTGAGAAGGCTATAAAAAGTGCCCATGAAATAGCCCGTAAGGCCTTGAAAACCACCCAGGTTAGAATGAAAAGGGACTATGATTTAAGGGTTCAAGAAAAGCCCTATGAACCAGGCCAATTGGTATATGTGCTTGACTCAGCAACTATTAAGGGCAAGGCCAAAAAGTTGAGTCCACCTTGGAAGGGTCCTGGTATTATTGTGGCCAAAGTTACATCCTATGTGTACAAGATAAAATTCCAGCGGGTAATGTTCAACATGAACCATGATAGAATTAAGTTGTGCACTGATAGAAAAATCCCCGGCTGGCTTAGAGTGTGTCAAGAAAAGTTCAAGGGGGGGGCGAAGATGTGATAACCCAAGAGAAGGCCAAGGGCGAAAAGGCTAAGTACTGTGTTTGCAGGGGCCCAGATACGGGTGAGATGATGGTACAATGCGATAATTGTAGGGAATGGTTCCACCTATCTTGCATTCAATTAAGTGAACTGGAGGTGCAGGATATTGAAATATATCATTGTCCGAATTGCCAGCTGGTGTGTAGAACCCCGTTTAATCGGGACAAATGTGCCATGGACGGTGCTTTGGGGCCCTTGGCTCCAGGTGCTGCTCCTGACCAGTAGATTTTGTCGGACAGGAGGGCATGGTCCTGGACCTGCTCTCAGAAATATGCATATTCAGTGCATATAGTGAAATGTAGAAGTGTGTTAAATTTTTTGAAATTTTTGTAATTAAAATTCAGTTAAATTTTTTGAAATTTTTGTGATTAAAATTCAGTTAGATTTTTGAAATTTTTGTAATTGAAATTGTGTAATATTTTTCAATTCTTGTGGAAAAATTTTGTGATTGAATTGGTAAAATTCCAGATGAGTTGCCTGAGTGTAGCCAGTACAAGCCAGACGTGCCAGTAGAGAGTTTACCTTGCGGAGGATGCCACTACTGCCGGAGGGCCCATACCAGTTGGGCAAGGTTTCTAGCTGAAGTAGATGAGGCGATCCCGTTGACCCAGGGTAAGGTTGTAGGGGGCGTGGCCGAGGTCGAAGTAAAGAAGGAAGTATGTCCTGACACAGGGGGACCTTGTTCCCAGTTAAATCTAAAAGAAGGTGAAGAAGAAGCCCTGTTATGGGTCAATAGAGATAAATCAGGGTAGAGATGAGACTCAGATCAGGGTCAGTGGACCTGATGAGGTGACAGTGTGTGCAATCAGCCATGCCGACGGCATGGGGATTAGTTTTGTAGAGCTCAGCTCAGTGGAGCTAGCTGAGAAGCAGGGTGAGGACCCCGAGTTGAAACCTTTGTTGCTGTGGTTAAAAGATGACACAGAATGAGCTTTTTTCAGCGTCACCAGCTACCAAGAGTCATTGGTTGAACAGGGAGCTATATTTCCTAGACACACATGGGGTACTGAGATGCCACTCCAAGAAGGACGAGGGAGTCGTCAGGTTGGTTGTACCCAGTTCTTTGAAGGAAGAGGTGATGGCCCTGAACCACGACTTACCCAGCTCAGGACACCAGGGGGTAGCCAGAACCACTGCAAAAGTGAAAGAAAAGTACCAATGGTATGGAATGACGGGCGAGATTAAGGCCTTTGTGCTGACCTGTGAGGTATGTAATAAGAACAAGAAGCCCAACAGACACGGCAGATGTCCACTCACCAATTACCATGCAGGGTACCCAATGGAGAGGGTACATATTGATTTCATGGGTCCATTTCCAAAGACAGAGCGAGGGAACGAAGACATCCTCATGATGGTGGACCAATTCACAAAGTGGACAGAGTGCATTCCATTGCCATGCCAGACGGTAGAGGTGACAGCGCAAGCAGCTGTGAACGAATTTTTTGCACGTTTCGGGTATCCTTTCGAGATATTTTCCGATCAGGTCCGTAACTTTGAGAGTTCGCTGTTTCGCGCTATTTGTAAAATCCTCCACATACATAAGGCTAGAACAACGCCTTATCGCCCCTCTGCCAATGGCCAAGTTGAGAGGCAGAATAGAAGTCTCATGGACGCTGTTAGGTGTTTTGTAAACCAACAGCAAGATAAGTGGGATGAACACATAGGCCAGCTAGGTGGTACCCTGAGGGCCAGTGTTAATAGAAGTACTGGGTACACCCCGAATAGGTTAATGCTAGGGCGGGAAGTCAATGTCCCCGCTGATCTGATGTTTGGTAATCCTAATGAAGTAACCTATTCTGGTACAGATGAGTACATTGTGGGGTTTGAGAAGGCTATAAAAAGTGCCCATGAAATAGCCCGTAAGGCCTTGAAAACCACCCAGGTTAGAATGAAAAGGGACTATGATTTAAGGGTTCAAGAAAAGCCCTATGAACCAGGCCAATTGGTATATGTGCTTGACTCAGCAACTATTAAGGGCAAGGCCAAAAAGTTGAGTCCACCTTGGAAGGGTCCTGGTATTATTGTGGCCAAAGTTACATCCTATGTGTACAAGATAAAATTCCAGCGGGTAATGTTCAACATGAACCATGATAGAATTAAGTTGTGCACTGATAGAAAAATCCCCGGCTGGCTTAGAGTGTGTCAAGAAAAGTTCAAGGGGGGGGCGAAGATGTGATAACCCAAGAGAAGGCCAAGGGCGAAAAGGCTAAGTACTGTGTTTGCAGGGGCCCAGATACGGGTGAGATGATGGTACAATGCGATAATTGTAGGGAATGGTTCCACCTATCTTGCATTCAATTAAGTGAACTGGAGGTGCAGGATATTGAAATATATCATTGTCCGAATTGCCAGCTGGTGTGTAGAACCCCGTTTAATCGGGACAAATGTGCCATGGACGGTGCTTTGGGGCCCTTGGCTCCAGGTGCTGCTCCTGACCAGTAGATTTTGTCGGACAGGAGGGCATGGTCCTGGACCTGCTCTCAGAAATATGCATATTCAGTGCATATAGTGAAATGTAGAAGTGTGTTAAATTTTTTGAAATTTTTGTAATTAAAATTCAGTTAAATTTTTTGAAATTTTTGTGATTAAAATTCAGTTAGATTTTTGAAATTTTTGTAATTGAAATTGTGTAATATTTTTCAATTCTTGTGGAAAAATTTTGTGATTGAATTGGTAAAATTTTTAAACTTTGTGATTAAGTTTGCTATCAAATGTGCGATGCATTTGTGAAAATTTTGAACTTTGAGATAAAGTTTGTATCAAATGTGTGATTCATTTGTGGAAATTTTTTGTGGAAAAGTTTGTGATTAAATGTGAGATTCATTTTTTGGCGTTCCATGAGATGTGGGATTCCTGTACCGCTTCTATTTGGTGATGGGACTGTGTTTTTAAAAAGGGGGGGAGGGGTTACCAGCCTCCCTCCACACCATGTGAAAAATCAGTCGTGGACTCTGGGTGACAATCGTTTTTGTTTTTCAGAATGAGCTCCATGTTTAACCAGATGTTGGCTGCACTGGAGGCAGCGGGCAAGATATCCACAGGAAGGAAGACCCCGCCAGCGGGTGACCTTGAGGGGGCAGTTGGTGGTGCCCCGGAGGGTGAAGCTGAGGGCCAGGTAGAAGACCAGGCAGTGGGCCAGGCCGTAGGAGAGAGCCAGCAGGCAGATGAGGGCGAGACCTCCGCAGGGAGTGAGACAGTGGACCAGGCCGTGGTAGAGGACCAGGCAGTGGGCCAGGCCGTGGGAGAGGACCAGCAGGCAGGAGAAGAGGGTGAGCCTGACGGAGCCGTTGGCGGTGCTCCAGTGGACGGCGGAGCTCCTAGCCCCGTCCAGCAAGAACCAGACCAGCCGGAGGAAGTGCACCAGCAGGTGGTAGCCCAGCAGAGGGCAGTTGAAGGAGATCCGGGCTTCGTGGGAAGATCGGGTAGATGGTTGCCGACCATTAGGCCGAATGACAAGCACGTGTCCTGTCCAGTGGTGGATTGCCCAGCATACACCAAGTTTGTAGGGATCCACTTGAGGGAAGACCATATTGGTGAGCTATTCTGGCCAGGGTCCCCAGTGGGTGATGTAGCCTACCAGAGGTACAGGGGCTATGTTGTTTTGGCAATGGCTCAGTGGTTAACTGGAAACCAGCAGGTGACGAGGGAGTTCCTGGCATGGCTACAGAGGAACGTCCGCATCCCTGCCAGCTCGCAGAAAATCATGAAGGGGGCAGTGGTAGTTGCTTTGAAAGCGGTGGCCAGCAGCATGCAGTGGCCTGTTCCAAGAAGGCTTTTGATCGCCCCAGGGCCAAGCATAAACTCAGTGGTGGCCATACTTCACCAGCGGGTGTTGGCGACGGTCCTCCACCGTCTCACAGCGGCACAGAGGGAATTGGTGGCCACAAACACCTATCCGACAGACCCCAGGGACCACCTGCCTATGGAGGACCTTGTGGAATGGTGCCTGGCGTTTGAGGGAGAGACGACGATGCGCAGGGTGGAGCCTGTAGCCAAGCCTGAGAAGCCGGTAGAGCCAGCAAGGGCTGTCCCACAGCCGGAGAAGCCTGAGGAGCCAGCGGGGGCTATGGCTAAGCCCGAGGAGGAGAGACCAGCAGGGTCAGTGGAACTACCCCTTAATGAGGAGTGTGGACCCGCCCGGTTAGTAAAGGTCCGGGTGAACGGGGTTGTCATCCTGGTCAAGGGGCGCAGCATGGCAGAGATAGCCGACGTCCCGAGGACCCGCTACCACAAGCGGGGAATATTGTTTCTTGTGGGCGACGCCGTCCTAGATGCGTCTGTGGCCTTGGAGGACGTGTGGTCAGCAGACCTGCTGCTGGACACAGAATGTGTGGACTAACCCAGCCGGGAGCCATGCTAGTGTGAGAAAAGGAGGAATTGGCAGGAGGTACCAATGCCAACATGTATACTAACTATAATAATTTTGAGATTCCCCAGTGATTAATGTTCCAGAGATTGGATGATATAATAATGAATTAGAATAATAACTTTTGGACCCCCCACCTCCTGCCTTGTAAAGTGTACATACAAGTTGAAGTCAGCAACATGACTGTGTCACTGGGACACTGAGCATCCCGTGACAGACAACCCAGCAGGAGAGATAGAGGGACAGCGACCATCCCAAGATGGCTGTTTGGGTTCAATTTTGATTGATAAGGCTAGTTTTTGTTAGGGGCTCTAGGGCGAAAGTTTTAGATCGTTTTTGGTTTCCTTACCTATCCCCTAAGGAAAGTTTTGATATTTTTTAATAAGTTGATATTTGTATCTGGTCATGTCTGCTACCACTTCTGTAGTTTTAGTATGGGGAAAATTGATAGATCTGTTGAGGGGGGTTTTTTGCTAATGAATTGCATTAACCTCAAGGTTAGACCGTATGAGCAGTGATTTGCTCTAATGTCTGTTTTATTTTGTATAGTCATAGCTGTTTGTTTACCCAGTCGAAGCTGGTAGTTTTTTCCTATGAGATTTAGGAGTTTGAGTTATTTTTGGCTATGATGTGTATTCCGTTTATTTGTATATTTGTGGTCTGGAGTGATTTCAGATGTTTTTGTCCTTTTTAAGGTGGAGGGGGGTGTTGTGGGGTTGCCCATTACGTCAGGGGGATCCCGATCCAGTCAGGATGACGTCAGCTCGATGTCCATTGGTCGGCACCAACCAAGAAGACCAGCGATTGGTTGATGTACTGCTAGAGGCTGCGGAGGCTGCGCAGTGTGACCCTTCTGGGAGAAGTTTCCCGCGACTAGATTCCAGCTTGGAAAAGACGTACTGAAGACAACACTAGAGAGACTAACTCGACGCAGAGCTAAATATCCAGCAAGGAAAGGTATTCTGATTGATATTGTTAAAATTACATTTATCGCTAACCCTTGTCCGTTGTGTGGAATAAGTGTGTTCGTGACAGAAGTAGTACCACGAGGGCATTCACAACAATTCTGATCCTGAACTTCATTAAAAAGTTCAGGATCAAATGATATTTTCACGAAAATCTTTTAAATTGTGCAAAACGTCGGAAAATTCAATTAGTTAGATAGTTAGTTATTGCTTTACTCCCAAGCAGCACGATTTCGGCTATACATGAAAGTGGTGATACAATGAACATGAAATGATGATGAAGTGGAGGAAATGGGGACACAAGGCCAATCGGGTAAGAGAGTTTTGACTGCCACTGGAAAAAGGAGTGATGGGTAGGGACGGGAAATTTAGCCTCCTGCATGGGGATCCTACGGGTCCTACTCTTACCGAGACCTGCAGGAGGGTTCTTTTACGTGCGAGGAACGTGACATTTTTCCCAACACGGTGCACCACTATGGTTTGCGGTCAGGTTTTCCGCATTATCGCCTGACGACCCCGCATCTCTCGATGTCAGGGCTGCCCCATTCAACCACCTGGGGCACACATCCCAGTCGCTTTGTGGGCAAAGCGGCCTGACCCGATGTCAGGTTTCTGAGCGCTCTTTAGTGGACTTTTACCGACAAGCTTAGCGCTGCTGCGGGCCTATTCGCCACCCGAAACCCGCACGGGTTCCGGAAAATTTAAACTGAATTCGTCATTAAATAGTACAAGCAATATTTTAATACCAAATTTGACGTCTAATGGATTGAATTGCGCCCGTTACGAGCAATGGGACCGCATTGTAGCTCCGCCTATTCGGAGATGTTAAAGGAGAAACACTATTGTAGCTAGATAGGACGAATCACATGGTACCGTAGGGGGTCTTTGGGGGCTCATGCCCACCCCCTCAAATGATAATACACTTATTATTCTGAAAACCAATGAGATCCCCACCCTATAACCATATGTATTATGACTCCTTATGATATGACAAACCATTTGGTACCACAGGGGGGTATGAGGGGGGGTCATGCCCCACCCCCTAAATGATTAAATACTAAATATTCTGAAAACCATTAGGATCTCCACCCTATAACCATATATATCATTACTCTTTATGATTAAACGACCTATTCGGTACCATAGGGGGTCATGCCACACCACCTCAAATGATAAAATATTAAATAACTTGTGTTCATAGTGGAACCCCTGCCCAAAATTTTTCCTTCAGGTTCTATAAATGCATTTTAAGGTATTTCCAGGATTTTGCTTTTGCCTGTGATGTCTTTAAAACTTGCATTTGTAGGGAAACACAACCTGCCCAATTTTTCCCATGTGATTAACATGATTAATGTGGGGGGGGGGGGGGGGTAAAGGGTTTTTTTCGTGCATCGTTTTGAGCAAAGGACAAGGTATGATAAGGGCTATTTTTGGCCCCTATTTCAAAAGTGAAATTTTATGCTAAAATGTTGATTTATATGATATAAAGTAATGAAAATTCATAAATTTAAATGTTTTGAACAAATAAAAGATCAAATCTGAGTGTAGCATTTGATCAAACTTGATGAAAAAGTGGCTTTTACTCAAAATTACAAAAAAATTGGTAGATTTTTGTATGTTTTTGGCTAAAATAACTATGAGCGGACAAGCGGCCCACAAAAATATTTTAACTGTGGATTTGGCATATGAAAACTTATCTCTCTAGAAATTATCTTTGTGGGCCGCAGGTCCGCTCATATTTAAATCTTACAAAAACCGTTGTCATTTTAACGATTTTAAGCCAATTTTGCTAAATTTCATAGTTCTGTCATTTTGTGCACATGCGTAATTATGCAATATGTCAATTTTTCAATAACATTTTGCCTGATCCAAAAAATATAACTTCTGAATCACAAAATCACACCGTTATAATTCAATATTCCAATTTTGGAAAAATTGACCAATTTAGGGGGCCAATTCGTGCTCTTATCCTATCTTGTCCTTTTATTTCCCGTTCAGCCGTGCATGGAGGTTCATCGTGCATCGTGATTCTCTATTTTATTTTTCGTTCATCGTGATTATCATTTTTTTATTGGCCGTCCATCGTGATCATCATTTTTATTTGGTCGTTCACCCGTGCATGTACCCCGCCCCCCCCTTTACCACCCCATTAATGGAACCTCGTTTGGGAGACTATCCAGTTTAAAATTTTATATAATTTGATCCTGAACTTCATAGACAAAGTTCAGGATCAAATTTGTAACGTCCAAATTTATATTTAATGAAAATCCGTGCTGGTTCCGGGTGGCGAATAGACCCGCAGCAGCGCTAAGCTTGTCGGTAAAAGTCCACTAAAGAGCGCTCAGAAACCTGACATCAGGTCAGGCCGCTTTGCCCACAAAGCGACTGGGATGTGTGCCCCAGGTGGTTGAATGGGGCAGCCCTGACATCGAGAGATGCGGGGTCGTCAGGCGATAACTCGGAAAACCTGACCGCAAACCATAGTGGTGCACCGTGTTGGGAAAAAGGTCACGTTAAAGAACCCTGCTGCAGGTCTCGGTAAGAGTAGGACCCGTAGGATCCCCATGCAGGGGGCTAAATTTCACGTCCATACCCATCGCTCCTTTTACCGGATCCAAAGATCGCAATGGAAGAGTGAGGTTTGGTGCCATAAAACCTAGTTTAACCCACCATTTCGTTTGAAATGCCCGTACCAAGTCAGGACCATTGCGATCCACCAATTCTCCGGTATGACTGATTCGTTTTTGTCATTTTCTCTGGACTGTGAGATTGATCGTTCAAGATCGGTAGTTTTGTTATTACCTTTATTTATCAGTGGCAGTCAAAACTGCTTTAGGGACACCTCGTCCATACTATGATTTCGGCCACGGACACATCGTCCATAGACACGTCGGCCCTAGTATAGGTCGGCCATACTGTATTAGGACACTTCGGCCATGAGAGAAAAGATGACACGAAAAATATGTTTCTATTTGCTCTGCATGCATACTCAATCTTTTTTAATTTTAAATATGTTCGTTAATTCTAACAGACATATAAACCAATGAACGCATAGTTTTGTTGTAGCATGATAATTTTTTTTTCCAAATTTCCTTGCAATATGCATTTGAGTATTGGATTTGACATTAATATGACTGTAGATCATCAAATGATTCTTGTTAAATAACCATGTCGAGTTCGAGTAAATGACCATTCTAATATATGCATTCATTGTATATATGAGTTTGAATAAAAAACATTTTTGATTTGCTGTTTTTATCATGTTAATGTACATGTAAATTAAGTCCACTACTACATATGTTATAAACCAAAAGTCAAAAATATGAATCAATGTGTACAAAAGTGTATTGAAGACAAGGAGGGGGGACCTGTTTTCCACTAATCCATATTAAATCTGGATTTTATGTTTGGCTTTTTAATATTTTAAGTAGAGCGCTTCTGATGAGTCTTGATTACAGGCGAAACCTGTCATGCATAGCAAAATTTATTGTATGGAAGTTGCTCACTTGAAGTGTTGGAAGCCGATGATGACTTATTCTTATTTTGTGATGATTCAGCAAGTGGTTTTTGCATTAGAAAACGGCAAACGAGAATAGAATTTACCAATAAGTTCGGGCAAAATAGCAGTTATAAATATATGTTTTGCCTTTTCACACATATCTTGCCAAAGAGTAGGGTAAAATTGTATTTGCTCTATGTGAAGGTCTTTTTCAGTCCAAACAACAAAATATGCACATTCCATTTCACAAACCCCTAACTGTGTCTGAACTTGGTAATAGTACATGTGTTTCTTGTCAAGTTTTAAATTTCCACTATTATCCTTGACTAAGTAAAATCCTTTTTCATCAGCTGCATCATCCAGTGAGGAAAGTCTTTTGCAAAATGGACATTTTATTTCAACAATAAATTGACCGCAGCAACTGCACGAAACTATCCCATCAGGTGATGACCCAATAAACGGCACAGTAGGATTAATGAAAAAGCCAGTGTCATTTACCTCAACATCAGTGTGTTGCTCCGTCAGTTTTTCAATAAATATGTCCCTTGCAAACTTTTCATGCTGACATCCCCATGTTGTAGCATCAGATGAAAACTTATAACTGTCAGGGTAGCACACACTTTAAATCATACTTTGTGCTGGATAGGTTGGATCAGTTGAATAAACCGTTTTCATTTTAGAGGCTGTAATGCGACCAGCACGAAATCTAAACCACAGCTTAGAATTTGACTGTTCCCGAGTAGTTTGTTCAACTTGTTGTGCTTGTTCTTTCGTAACTTTTATTTCTTCATAGGTGGTTTGACATTTTTTTAATAATTCCATATAGTTCATTTCAATCGCATTATCATCACGTAATTCTGTTAAAACTGGTGGAAAATTTTCATTCATTGATTGCGGTATGTACTTGTTCGAATATTCAGGAACTAAAGCTAGGATACCTGGTTTTGAATCTGTTTCATTCAAAGATTTAAAGAGCGATGAAAGTTCTTCAATGGATGGCTGGGGAATGTTGACTTTTTGTTTCACAGCCTTAGGTACCTGTGTTGTTGCAGTTTCCTCTCCTGAAGCAGCTGTCTCTAATTTAGAATCCAACTTCTTTTTCATTGTTTTGGCAGATGAAAAGTTCATGTCTCGTACTTCTTTGTATGAAATGTTCTTGATAGAAGAAGGTAGAAGCCAATATGATTTTTCCTCTGTTACAGTTTTGGAGTCTCTTTATTTAACAGTGGCCTCAACATCAAAAAGTAATGATGCAACATGTGTACATGCCTCCCCAAGTCCGGCCATACAGGTGCAGTGTGCTGCTAGAACTTTTCCGTCTTGTTCTGCTATGATCCATGGCTGAAGTGGTTTTTCACTCATTCTCTGTGAATGTAGAACCTTTAAAAGAAAATATAAATTACATTAATTGGGTGTAATAGTCTATATTACACACATAAAAGTTATCGTTTAAGCACAATCGTGGCAATAGATTTTGTCCTAAAATTATGAGACATTATCTTCCCGATTTTATATATAAAGTAGGTACAAAAATTGCTTGATGTGAAATAAGTGTACATGTATGTATGTGATGTACAGCTACATGTAACTATTTTTTAAAGTTTATGTACAATAATATCATATCCCATATATTTATTGATATTTAGTTCCACATAGATTGCATATTTGAATTAAAACATGTCCTTAAAGTATATTTACCTTTGCTTTGACAATGATCTTGTCGTTGATTTTTCTGCTCCCTTTGTCCCGGACCCAACCACTCACAAACTGGTTGTATGCATCTAGGCCTTTGTAACTTTTAAGATCATCCGATGTGTAAGGACTTGGTGGAAAAATCAAATAGTTGACAATGTCTGGATACGTTATTTTCGGCAATAGTTTCACATCATCGGAAAAATTTGATGGTAACATTTCGTATGGATCTTCTCCCTCTAACAGTTTCAATTTGCCGTCATATCGTGCTTTTTCAACAGGATCAAGGCCGTCACGATACTTTTCTGCTAGTTCTTTTAGTTTTTCAAGTTTTTTTGGCCTTTGTGAACAACAAATATAGATACTGGATAAACAGAACAATCTTTGAAATTACAAATACCAAAAACGCGGGTATAAACGGTTAATTTTGATATGCTATATATCGATATTTCAAGGAGTAACCTCTCATCAGTAGCATTTAAACCAAAACTTTGGAAGGTCAAAATCCAAAACAGTTAAAAACGAAAAGTACTCAAAACCAAAACGTTCGAACAAGGAAGGTTTAACAGTGATAACACGCTTGTTTGTTTACTTTCCGATATCTCCAATATGGCCGCACATCCGGGTTATCGATCTAATTTACATAGACATGCAAATACACTATATTTAATGAACTTTTCAATAAAAAGAACAAAAGCTGGCATAGCTACAATAATGTAGCTCCTTAGACATCTTTGATTAGGCGGAGCTACAATGCGGTCCCATTACTCGTAATGGAGCAAATCGAATTTCTTTCTCCAACTCAAACAAAGCCTCAAGATGGTTCGAAAATACCAATTCATTGAATTAATAAAAAATTTGGTCGAAAGTCACAGGTAAATACTAATTTGTTCGAAAACCAACATTTTCAAATTGTTCAGGATCAAGATCCTTCAAAAAATGATATTTTCACGAAATTCTTTTCAACTGCGCTAAATGTTGGAAAATTAAAACTGAATTAGTCATTAAAAATACTATAAGCGATATTTTAATACCAAATTTAACGTCTAATTCATTGAATTGCGCCCGGTGTGATTTCGCTTTCGGCGTTGCTCCGTTATGTTGTGAATGCCCTCGTGGTACTTCCTTTGTCACGAACACACTTATTCCACACAACGGACAAGGGTTAGCAATAATTGTAAGATTAACTATATCAATCAGAATACCTTTCCTTGCTAGATTCTAGCCTTGCGTCGAGTAAATATCAATCTGATTATCTTGACCGTCTTCTCCAAGCTGGATCTTAGTCGCGGGAAACTTCTCCCAGAAGGATCACACTGCGCAGCCTCTAGCAGTACATCAACCAATCTCTGGTCTTCTTGGTTGGTGCCGACCAATGGACATCAAGCTGACGTCATCCTCACTGGATCGGGATCCCCCTGACGTAACGGGCAACCCCACAACACCCCCCTCCATCTTAAAAAGGAGGACGTTAAGTCCGACAAGGGCCGACACTATGAACACCCCTCTGGGCTGAAGTAACGTCGAAACTGTATATATATATGAAAACCACCCCCAAGGACTGGGCATTTAAACTTATCACCCTGGGTATTAAAATACACAAAATAACTACTATCAAATCACATGACAAAAAACATCTGAAATCACTCCAGACCACAAATATACAAATAAATACACATCATAGCCAAAAATAAAGAACAAACTCCTAAATCTCATAGGAAAAAACTACCAGCTCCAACTGGATAAACAAACAGCTATGACTATACAAAATAAAACAGACATAGAGGCAAATCACCGCTCATACAGTCTAATACTTATACAAAAAACAGACGCCAGAGCAAATCACTGCTCGTATCGTCTAACCTTGAGGTTAATGCAATTCATTAGCAAAAAACCCCCCTCAACAGATCTATCAATTTTCCCCATACTTAAACTACTGAAGTGGCAGCAGACATGACCAAATACAAATATCAACTTATTAAAAAATATCAAAACTTTCCTTAGGGGATAGGTAAGGAAACCAAAAACAATCATAAACTTTCGCCCTAGAGCCCCTAACAAAAACTAGCCTTATCAATCAAAATTGAACCCAAACAGCCATCTTGGGATGCTCGCTGTCCCTCTATCTCCCCTGCTGGGTTGCCTGTCAAGGGATGCTCAGTGTCCCAGTGACACGGTCATATTGCTGACTTCAACTTGTATGTACACTTTACAAGGCAGGAGGTGGGGGGTCCAAAAGTTATTGTTCTAATTCATTATGTTATCATCCAATCTCTGGAACATTAATCACTGGGGAATCTCAAAATTATTATAGTTAGTATACATGTTGGCATTGGTACCTCCTGCCAATTAATCATTTTGTCCGTCAGGACATCGCCCCCACACTCCTCCTTTTCTCACACTAGCATGGCTCCCGGCTGGGTTAGTCCACACATTCTGTGTCCAGCAGCAGGTCTGCTGACCACACGTCCTCCAAGGCCACAGACGCATCTAGGACGGCGTCGCCCACAAAAAAACAATATTCCCCGCTTGTGGTAGCGGGTCCTTAGGACGTCTGCTATCTCTGTCATGCTGCGCGCCTTGACCAGGATGACAACCCCGTTCACCCGGACCTTTACTAACCGGGCGGGTCCACACTCCTCATTCAGGGGTAGTTCCACCGACCCTGCTGGTCTCTCCTCCTCCTCGGGCTTAGCCATAGCCCCCGCTGGCTCCTCAGGCTTCCCTGGCTGGGCCTCAGCAGCAATCTCCTCCTTACCCCTCTGCCTCTCACCCTCAAACACCATATTTCGCCTCACTAGCTCCTCGAGTGGGAGGTGCTCCCGTATATCGCTGGGGTACCTGCGTTCTGCCACAAAGTCCCGTTGCTCTGGTGTAAGGTGGTGCAGGACGGCGGCTAACACCCGCTGGTGCAAGATAGCCACCACAGAGTTGATCTGTGTCCCTGGTGCAAGGACTAACCTGCTGGGGAACGGCCAGTCCATGGCCCTAGCCACTGCTCTCAGGGCTACCCTGGTTTCCTCCCTCAGCAGCTTCTGTGCCCTAGCTGCCACCCTGGCGTGTCTCCTCAGCCAACTCAGAAATTGCTCTCTAGTGACGTGCTGGTCCCCTGTCAGCCACTGTGCCAGCACCATCACGACATCACCCCTAAACCTCTATTGAGAACTTTTCATTCAATGTTTATGGTATCCTTTACCGTAATGCAGGTGTTCAAAATACTAAAATTTAGTCAAAAATGTCATACCCCAACCTTAATTGTATTTTTAAGTATTAACCCGAACCACAACTGTATATTTTTAAATTGATTGATTGCTTGTTAGTTGTTTAATGTTCTGTCGGCAATATTGCAGCCATCATCGGAAAATAAACAAGTTGAAATAATTATGTAAATAACACGTTGATATAAAACAAAGTCAAAAGACCATAAATAAAATACAGAATGACTAGAAAATGAATACATAATATAATCATTTGAAATTAACACAATAAAAAATAAAACCATTTACAGCGATAGCAAACAAAAATCTTAACAACGAGCTAAATATGTACTATAATGGCAACAAAAGAACTTACAAATGAAATGGTGATTTTATTTTAAGAACTAAAATTTTGAGTACTGACCAATTTTTTTTAAAAAATGGGTCAAAGACAAAAATGGTCGGATTTCGTTAAACAGGAAATATATGAGCCACAGACCTGAAATCGAATCCAACATTATGGAGTCCATGCTGGTAATGCATACCAAATATCAAGAGG
This sequence comes from Arcuatula senhousia, assembly GCA_963971305.1. Lineage (NCBI taxonomy): Eukaryota > Metazoa > Mollusca > Bivalvia > Mytilida > Mytilidae > Arcuatula > Arcuatula senhousia. The sequence continues at coordinate 39,352,907 of OZ020308.1, forward strand.
CTGTGATAAGCAGTTTACCAAGACAACATTATTCTTATCTCATAACTAACTTTATCTTACTCTCTTAAATGAAACTCGTTAAATTGGTAACAACCACATTGAAAGTTGGAATGTCCAATATCAACATGGGCACATGCACTGTGGACATTCTGCCTGCATAACAAACCCATTCATATCTGCAGCATGGTCACTGTGTACCCCACCCAGCAACACACAACACCCAATCCTCAGCAATAGACGACAATGATTCTTTTCAGTTCCATAAATACGAGGACTACAGACAAATGGTACAATATGGGAAACTCTGGACATGTTTCTAGATGCTGGTGCCGTAATCCATGCCAAGTGAATAGGTGGTCTATTTGTTCTGTCAACTGGTGGTAGCACACATTTCCTAAGAAAATTGTTCTCCTTCCTTCCACATTGTAATGTTGCTGCAAGGGCATATTGAAAACGTGTGCCACCAAATGCATATGTTAAATAGCTGCAATAAACAAAACAAAATTAGAACAAGAAAGGCTTTATTGGTCAATTTTAAAACAAGGCATACTGTGGGAACAGAATTTCAGGCAGATGTGATTTATAATATTTTCGTGTTTATGAGATGATTAGCAAAACTGTGTAGAATAGCTTACCGATTGCAGCATTCAGGTTACTGAAAGTCTCTTTTGGTTGGAGATGCCATTTTTGAGTTATTTGAAATTACATGTATTCTTCATTGTTTTAATTATTTTCCTTATCGTTTACCCAGTATTGTGTGGCAGGCTCTGCATCTACCACCCATCCGAATCTGGTTTTATAGTTCAACCATCAAACTTTACTTCTCATCATCTTTGAAGTATCGTCGGTAATTGAATCCATACATCTTATTTGGCACGAAAGACATAAAGTTGTTACAGTTGATATGTAGTTTTATCTAAATATATATTACAATTTTCTGATAAAAATGAAAAAAAAAACAAAAGTTTAAAAAATTTCAAAACAAACACACGTACAATAAAGAAAAGAATTTCCGGATAAACCCGGCACATTATTGTATAACGTAACCAAAAGAAAGAACTAAACATAATGTTTACTTGTCTTAATCGCTAATAAAGCAAGTTGGTGTTTTACGCCCGTGCAACGCTATATATGTTATTTACAGACTTGTCTGACACAATTTTACAAATAAATTTCTTATTTTTTTGTCATTGAAATTTCCGCTGGTTAAATTCAAGATTGTTTAAAACACTCGGTATCTTTCCTTGTAATGAACACGGTCGATATCCTCGGTACTGGGCTTGGCTTTCCTATTCGAACTTATTGCGTCCCGTGCGGGGCCCGGGTGGCGAATAGGCCCGCAGCAGAGCCTAGCTTGTCGTAAGAGGCGACTAAGGGTCTTGGGATTCTGACGTCGGGTCAGTGCTCAGCCCACAGAGCGACCAAGTGTGTACCCTAGGTGGCTGAATAGGGTAGCCCTCGTCCGCGGGGGTTGTCAGGTCTATAATACGGAAACCCTGACCGCCGACCATAGTGGGCCAACGTGTGTGAAGAGTGCCACGCTTCATGCACGTAAAAGACCCCTTTGTGGACCGCCCAGTAGTGCACCACATAGGTTAAATTTTCCGCCCCTACCCACCTCTCCCCTTTTCCTGTGGTTCTTCAAAATTTACCGGTCCTTTGTGTCCCACCCCATCCCCATATTTCATTTATCATCATCATTTCATGTTCATTTCATCATCCTTTTCATGTTCATCGCCTGTAAATAACCTATATAGCGTTGCACGGGCGTAAAACACCAACTCACTCACTCACTCACTCGAACTTATTGCTATTGAGAACTTTTCATTCAATGTTTATGGTATCCTTTACCGTAATGCAGGTGTTCAAAATACTAAAATTTAGTCAAAAATGTCATACCCCAACCCTAATTGTATGTTTTAGTAATAACCCTAACCACAACTGTATATTTTTAAATTGATTGATTGCTTGTTAGTTGTTTAATGTCCCATCGGCGATATTGCAGCCATCATCGGAAAATAAACAAGTTGAAATAATTATGTAAATAACACGTTGATATAAAACAAAGTCAAAAGACCATAAATAAAATACAGAATGACTAGAAAATGAATACATAACAAAATCATTTGAAATTAACACAATACAAAATAAAACCATTTACAGCGATAGCAAACAAAAATCTTAACAACAACGAGCTAAATATGAACTATAATGGCAACAAAAGAACTTACAAATGAAATGGTGATTTTATTTTAAGAACTATAATTTTGAGTACTGACCATTTTTTTTTAAAATGGGTCAAAGACAGAAATGGTCGGATTTCTTTTAACAGGAAATATATGAGCCACAGACCTAAAATAGAATCCAACATTATGGAGTCCATGCTGATAATGCATACCAAATATCAAGATGCTGTGATAAGCAGTTTACCAAGACAACATTATTCTTAACTCATAACTAACTTTATCTTACTCTCTTAAATGAAACTCATTAAATTGGTCACAGCCACATTGAAAGTTGGAATGTCCAATATCAACATGGGCACATGCATTGTGGACAATCTGCCTGCATAACACACACACACAACCATATCTGCAGCATGGGTACTCTTTACCCCAGCCTGGAACACACAACACCCAGTCCTTAGCAATAAACGACAATGATTCGTTCCAGTTCCATAAATACAAATGGTACAATATGGGAAACTCTGGACATGTTTCTAGATGCTGGTGCCGTAATCCATGCCAAGTGAATAGGTGGTCTATTTGTTCTGTCAACTGGTGGTAGCACACATTTCCTAAGATTGTTCTCCTCTCCTTTCACATTGTAATGTTGCTGCAAGGGCCTATTGAAAACGTGTGCCACCAAATGCATATGTTAAATAGCTGCAATAAACAAAACAAAATTAGAACAAGAAAGGCTTTATTGGTCAATTTTAAAACAAGGCATACTGTGGGAACAGAATTTCAGGCAGATGTGATTTATAATATTTTCGTGTTTATGAGATGATTAGCAAAACTGTGTAGAATAGCTTACCGATTGCAGCATTCAAGTACTGAAAGTCTCTTTTGGTTGGGGATGCTGTTGCATCCAAAACAGAAACTTCTTTGAGATTCTTGAATCATCTAATATGAACTGTTCAAAGAGAAAGCTCTTACAGATTAAAACCTAAAATATGAAAGTTCAATTCATCTCTAATAAATTTTAACCACACTTTAAAAGATATTGTGATTTAAACTTTTTAAACGGATGTCAAAAGATAGATTGTATTTTTTGTTTTGATATGGAATGTCAGAATTTGGCTATATCATTTTTGAGTTCTTTGAAATTACATGTATTCTTCATTGTTTTAATTATTTTCCTTATCGTTTACCCAGTATTGTGTGGCAGGCTCTGCAAACGCATCTACCACCCATCCGAATCTGGTTTTATAGTTCAACCATCAAACTTTACTTCTCATCATCTTTGAAGTATCGTCGGTAATTGAATCCATACATCTTATTTGGCACGAAAGACATAAAGTTGTTACAGTTGATATGTAGTTTTATCTAGATATATATTACAATTTTCTGATAAAAATGAAAAAAAAAAGTTTAAAAAATTTCAAAACAAACACACGTACAATAAAGAAAAGAATTTCCGGATAAACCCGTCTTGTCTTAATCGCTAATAAAGCGAGTTGGTGTTTTACGCCCGTGCAACGCTATATATGTTAATTACAGACTTCTCTGACACAATTATACAAATAAATTTATTTTTTTTTCATTGAAATTTCCGCTTTTGTTATATTCAAGATTGTTTAAAACACTCGGTTTCTTTCCTTGTAATGAACATGGTCGATATCCTCGGTACTGGACTTGGCTTTCCTATTCGAACTTGTTGCTTTTGAGAACTTTTCATCCAATGTTTATGGTATCCTTTACCGTAATGCAGGTGTCCTAAATACTAAAATTTAGTCAAAAATTTCATACCCCAACCCTAATTGTATGTTTTAGTACTAACCCCAACCACAACTGTATATTTTTAAATTGATTGATTGATTGCTTGTTAGCTGTTTACTGTCTGTCCCGTCGGGACCCGTGCGGGTTCCGGGTGGCGAATAGGCCCGCAGCAGCGCTAAGCTTGTCGGTAAAAGTCCACTAAAGAGCGCTCAGAAACCTGACATCGGGTCAGGCCGCTTTGCCCACAAAGCGACTGGGATGTGTGCCCCAGGTGGTTGAATGGGGCAGCCCTGACATCGAGAGATGCGGGGTCGTCAGGCGATAATGCGGAAAACCTGACCGCAAACCATAGTGGTGCACCGTGTTGGGAAAAATGTCACGTTCCTCGCACGTTAAAGAACCCTGCTGCAGGTCTCAGTAAGAGTAGGACCCGTAGGATCCCCATGCAGGAGGCTAAATTTCCCGTCCCTACCCATCACTCCTTTTTCCAGTGGCAGTCAAAACTCTCCTACCCGATTGGCCTTATGTCCTTATTTCATCCACTTCATCATCATTTCATGTTCATTGCATCACCACTTTCATGTTCATCTCCCGGATATAGCCGAAATCGTGCTGCTTGGGAGTAAAGCAACAACTAACTAACTAACTGTCCCGTCGGCGATATTGCAGCCATCATCGGAAAATAAACAAGTTGAAATAATTATGTAAATAACACGTTGATATAAAACAAAGTCAAAAGTCCATAAATAAAATAAACAGAATGACTAGAAAATGAATACATAAAATAATCATTTGAAATTAACACAATAAAAAAAGACCATTTACAGCGATAGCAAACAAAAGTCTTAACAACAACGAGCTAAATATGAACTATAATGGCAACAAAAGAACTTACAAATGAAATGGTGATTTTATTTTAAGAACTATAATTTTGAGTACTGACCATTTTTTTAAAAAATGGGTCAAAGACAGAAATGGTCGGATTTCGTTTAACAGGAAATATATAAGCCACAGACATGAAATCGAATCCCACATTATGGAAACCATGCTGATACTGCATACCAAATATCAGTGAGTGAGTTGGTGTAGTACGCCCGTGCAACGCTATATAGGTTATTTACAGGCGATGAACATGAAAAGGATGATAAAATGAACACGCAGCGATGTTAAGGCAGTTTTCAAGATTTTTGACGTAAGGGGGAAGTAACTCTTTTTACGGAGTTTTGCTCCGCCCACCTGTCGACGTCAGCTAATCGGAAACGTTCTTTTATCAATCGACGTCATTTTAGTGCTTGCCAACAAAGGAGGAAAGATGTTAACAGATCAAAACAAGCACTTGTTTCCCTCAACGCTGATAGTTCATCATTTGCAGTTTGCATTCGCTGAAGGTAACATTTTCAAATGTTGTCAACAAAGTTTACCCGTAGATTTACACATTGAACTGAGAAAATGGTGTTAACATGGGGACCCTCTCACCGTTAAAATACGACCCTTCATTCTCGTCAATGTGAAACATGCGGCTAACGTTATTTTAAAATCATTTATACATCCAGTCTTTGTTCACATATATAATAATAGCGGGTGCATGAGGAGTTTCAGGGGGTGGGGCTGAACTCGGACATTAATTTCTCATACTTTTTAGGCGAAAATTATATGCAGACCTGTACAGACCACCCCCTTTTTCATCCTAAATTATGCAATGTGAGTATTTTCAAAAGTTTCTGTATCTGCCTCTGATTTAAATAAAAGATAATCTATTTAAAAGCACTTTTAATCTTCCTGGCATTAAGGGTTATTCCATTTCCAGTTGAATATTTAGCAATTAATTCACTTTTAGCATGCATGCATAAAAAATACAATATCAATGAAGCAGTTTCATAATAATATATATAAGTTCAAGCTACTTAAAAACAATTGGCATCAAAATGGTATTTTGAAATAATATGTACAAGTGTTTTTTTTTTAAATTTCAATGAATCTCGAAGATTTTTCCAGCCCCCCCCCATGAATTTATGTATAAAAACTCATACAAGAGTCTGTGTAAAAGTTCTGTTAATCAATGCTTTCTTTGAACATTGCTACATGGCTACATGCATATTTATATGTACACTTAGTGACTTGTGACAATCATTAACCTGCCACCCATATGCAATAAAACATATTTATTTTGATTTTAAACTAGGATGAAAGATTTTACAAAATGTATCAGTATATGACTGCCCTATTGCTATGGACACTTTAATTATAACTTAACTTTGGGGAAAGGGGGTGGGTAGACAACACATATTTCATTGAAGAAAGTTAGAAGTGATGCATGACCATGCATGATTTATCATTGATGTTCACTTACACATTTAAGGCAGGTATAACAACAACCCCTGATTTAACATTACATATGCATACATGTATGTACATTAATGTACACCATGTACATGCAATTATTTTAGTAAATTATTTATTTAAAAACCTCCATATGTATGCATGATCATACAAAATAGTTTATTTGATACATTTATTATGTTTAACAATTTATTTCTTAATTTGCATACAACAATAGTCTTCCTAATTATCTCATTTCACATAATATATACAACTAATTGTATTTTTAGATACCCAGTACAAAGAAATAAATTGAGCAATTTACATTTGAATAAGATCTTGGTTTTCAATTTCCATTTCAGTTCAGAGTTCTGCATGATACCTGATTCCAATGTGCTTACATAATGCAATTAAAACCTGTCTGACCAAGAGCCTGAGGTAAGACTACATGCATGTACTAACTAAAGTAAATACATGAACTTTAAGTTCTCTTAAAGTCACAGTGAGAAAGAGGGACAAACATGGAATAGGGGGGGGGGGGTAGTAAACTAACTTTTTATTTTTTTATGCTCTATTTGTTCATGTACTTGTTTAATCAATCGTAAAAGTAAGTTTGTAGTGTGCTTTGTATGTTTTAATTTACATTATCAGTCAATTCATATATGTTTATTATTTCCTTGATTGTAATTGCATGCTCAGAGTCAGAGTTTGGGCACCATTAATTGGTTCAATAAAAATATCTCCATCTGTGTACCTTTTATATGAATACAAACAATGGAATATGTTTTCTTGTAATCAATTTAATTTATGCATTTTGCCAAAATCATGAAAAAACTTCAAGCTTAGGAAAAACAAAATACATGTACATGTAACCTTTTCCCACAACTTTGATAATCTTTCATTTCTCTTAGACTAATTCATAAATATAAAATAGTTACCAGTACAAGTGTATTACAAGCTCCATTTAAAATATTATTACATATTCATTACAAGTATATATGACTCAAAATTTGTTCTGCAATGTGAACAGAATAACCATTTAAAGAAGCCTTTAATTAAAATGTACAGTAAGCATATGTGATATAGCCTGCAATGTGGAACAGTGGTTGCTGCTATCATTGGATGCAGATTTATATAACATGACTATAATGCAAATGATTACAATTTAATCTTTTAGTTAGTTTTCATACATGTTTCCTATCCAAGGAAAAACATGGAGAGGATAAATACATGTAGACACAAATGTTCAAATTAAAATTAAGTACTTTTGATTTAAGTTATTTATGTTTATATATTATATGCATGTAAATTTTGTAGGGTTTCCAGTTGGTAGCACAACATTTAACAGTTAGTGTACTGGTTCAGTGGAAAAGAAAAGAATGATTATTATAAAGATAGACTTTTAAAAGACAGAGGTTGAATTTTACTGGTATTTTTGAAGCAACAGTCCTGGGACCAGAACAGAATTATTTGATAGACTTTTGAAAGATAAATGTCAAAAAAACAAGTTGCTGATGTGTTATTTATACATGTACATGCAAATACTTCAAATAAAACTTGCACTTTTAATTGTTTGATTCCATTCTCTGATCTGTTGGGTTTCTTCTTCCTGTTTTCAGCTACCTCTTGAAAGGATTTATGACAGACACAATTTAGTTCATTCTAATGGCATACCAACAAAAAATGGTGAACATTTAGTTTTTAATCTGTCAATTTGTCTATTGGTTTTGATGATTATCCATAAAATAATTTACTCTCATATTGATCATGAAATTACATGATTTAAAAGAAAATGTCAGCAAAAACTATTAGATATTTTATGAAAGGATATACAGTATTAAAATGAACATGAGAACTTTAATACATATGTCAACTCCAACTGCAATGAAATTTTATTTGCTGTATGGTCATTTCAAAATTTTATTCTAGATTCCATCAGCTTGCCAACAAACCATGCAATGTGCATAATCTTAAAACACAAATGTGATTGTTTGTTTAAAAAGTTCTAGATTAATCTTGGAGTTAATCCATAAGGCAAGTCATTGTTTTTCAAGCATCTGCATCCAGTGTGCACTTGATGGTTGTTATGAATTTTAATGGTTTTCATAGCTGTTAGTTGGTGGAAATCATGAACTTCTGTTTTGCCAAATGCTTGAAATATTTTCAGTTTAAAAATCCCTTCAATTTCAATTATATGGTGTGGAATAAGATATTCTTTGGTATTAGCTTAATAATTCCATATAGATACTATATGGTATGTATCTAGAGTATTTGTGGTTTTTGAATTATTCATCAACTAATGCAGACAATATTTACAATGGATTTTCACACATTTCTACTTGTTTTCATTTTTTTTATCTCTGAAAGTAGATGGACATAAATATATGTTTGGGGTTTATATGCTCTTTTTCCCAAATCAGGTTTACCTTATAGTTGGAGTCAATTTTCCATAAAGGAACATGATAACAGCATTTAACTTTATACATACACATTTTTACAAATGCATCAGGATTAGAACAATCTATCTCATATGTCCTTTCTCAATTTTTTTGGTGGTTTAATCTTGGAATTAAGGAGGTGTTTATTGTTAAACTTTGATTTACTCATAGTTTTAAGTTAATTTACTTTTCCATGAATGAATATTATGTCATTATTATGAAACTTTATATACAAATATGCAATTTGTATCTCAACTTTAAAATTGAGTGATTGCTAAACAAAGACATGTTGGAAAGCAGCCAGGGCATCATTCCCTTTGGGCATATATGCTTATTAAAGGGGCTGCTCCATATTTAGCTACTTTTATCAAGGTTCCATGATTGTCATTTTTTAAAAGACTTTTAATCACAAATTCACAATGGGCAACATCAAAACATTCAAACAAATAATGCATTTCAAAATTCACTTCACCATGTTTATACATACATGCATGTTGTTTGGTGTTTTATATACAAATTTTAGCAACCAGTTATAAATTCACAGAGGTCTAGCCATCAACATGCTGAATACTACATTTGTATAAATATGTAGCTCAGAATATTAAAGGATTATAAAAGGAAGATGCTTGAAAATAGAAAATGTACTCCATGTGTATCTGGTGCAATAGAAGATGATACACTCAGTCTGTAAGCATTTCTTGGTAACTTGTTATAACCATGAACAATGAAGAAAATTGTACATGGGAAAGGAAACATTATATTCTAGATATGACAGAAAAAAAGAATATTTGACTCCATCAACACTAATGCAGGTTCCTTTATTTGAAGTCATCAAACATTTGTCAAAAGAGAGGACATGTGGACTTTTGTTGTCATGTCTGCTTTAAAGCATAGACCTATATGTTTGTCAAAATCTTATGTGTTAGTCTATATACTCTAAACAAACTACAAATATAGCACTTCTATCGGAACTAGGGAGATTCCAATTGTATTGTGACATTATAGTCCAAATGTTTATGTACTGGCATCGGTTGGAAAACCAGCCATCTGGGCTAATGCAATCTGCATACAACGAATATAAGAATAACACTAATTTGAAAGAGAACTCCTGGTATTCATATAATTATATTTCTGACTGAAAAGTTATGTATAAATTTATCAATATACGTTATAGCAAAAACAAGTTAAGAATTTTGTTAAAGAAGAGAATAAAAGAAAATTTTCTAGATATCTGGAACGAAATCAAAAACCGGTATGCTAAGGACGAAGGTAAATTAAACACATATTTTACATTTAAGTTAAATTTAGATTTTGAAAAATGGAGAAATGCGGCAAACATTGTCAAAATTCCGTATAAGTGATCACTCACTCAGAATTGAAACAGGGCGCCATGTTTGGCGGGTCTGAAAGAAAATAGAAAAAAATTGTGTTTCTTTTAATTTTTTAAAAATGATTTTTAATTTAAAAACCTACCTGTACCGTAATTCGACACTTGCATTAAAGTAAATTCATGTAACAAAATATTTGTTTAATATGTCAAATTTATATATTATTTAAGTTTACGGTTTATAAAATAACTTCGTAGCAAGCTTAGCTCAGTCACATGATCCATTTTTTAGCTCACCTGACCCGAAGGGTCATGTGAGCTATTGTCATCGTTAAGCGTCCGTCGTCCGTCCGTCCGTCGTCCGTCGTCTGTCGTCTGTCGTCCGTCGTCCGTCCGTTAACTTTTCTTCAAAGATCTTCTTCTCTGAAACCACTGAAGGGATTGCATTGATACTTGGTATACATGATCTTTAGGATGTCCTCTACCAAGTTTGTGAATTATATACATGTCGACCAACCAACATGGCCGCCGTTGCTAAAAATAGAACAGGGGGGTCAGACCATTGTTTTTGGCTTATAACTCAAAAAGTATAAGAGATAGAGAAAATCCGAAGCAACCTTCCTTGTTCAGCATCAAAAGCTCTACGAATCTCTTCATTGAGTCGAAGTTGTGAAACGACTCCTTATAGGAGTTATTGCCCTTTAATCATCAAAAGTGACCATTTTTGCAGTTTTTGGACTATATCTTGAAAACAGTTAAAGCTAGAGGAAAAGTTTGCATTGCAGAACTGTTTAGCTCATTGAGATCCACAAAAATGATTCAGTGTCAAAATTGTCAGATCAGCAGTTTAAGAGTTATTCCCCTTTAACTGTTTTTTTTCCATTAATTTACACTGATTTTCAAAATCTTCTTCTCTAAAACCACTGAAGGGATTGCATTGATACTTGGTATACATGATCTTTAGGATGTCCTCTACCAAGTTTGTGAATTATATACATGTCGACCAACCAACATGGCTGCCGTTGCTAAAAATAGAACAGGGGGGTCAAACCATTGTTTTTGATTTATAACTCAAAAAGTATAAGAGATAAAGAAAATCGGAAGCAAATTTTCTTGTCCAGCATCAAAAGGTCCTTACAGGAGTTATTGCCCTTCAACTGTTTTTTCTATTAATTTAAACTGATTTCCAAAAATCTTCTCTGAAACCACTGAAAGGATTGTTTTGCAACTTTGTATACTTGAAAGTTTGTGAAATTAATCAAACTTTGGCATAAGAGATCAGGTGAGCGATTCAGGCTCCTGGGAGCGTCTAGTTTTAAATAGTAGAGTTTTTCAAATTGAAACTTTTGAAATTGAAAACAGACATTTACTAAAAATTTCTATAAAACTGGTATAAATAACTTGATATTTCCTTGTAAACATGAATTTAATTATTACTTTTTATAATATTAAAAAAATATATTACTTTACTCATTTGTGTGCGACATTCGTTCCGTATTTTTTTTAGTTGTGTATTAACTCACCCCCCACCTAAATTGAATTGTATTAACTCACCCCCGCCTAATTGAATTCTTTTAAATTATGTTTTATAAATATACTTTCGGAACGGCAAACACAGCTAACGCCCACAGCTGTTTGTATAAAAAAATGGTATTTGCAATGCATACTAGACATCAGGCCCGTACACGGGGGGGGGGGGGATGGGGCGGCGGATGCAGTTGCGCACCCCCCTTCCTTTTGAAGACCAACAAGTCGCCGTTTTAATTCAACTCTGACTAAATCTGACTGAAATAAGTCGACACCTGGTACATGAACTTAACTTTCTAAAACACATCATAATATTATATGTAGACCCGGGTATATAGATTTGTATATCAAAGGAAAGACAAAGACTGAACAATAATCATTTCAACGTTGACTTGTACAGTGAAAATATTACTTTGACGTTACACATACGGTTACGGCAGCTTTTGTACGTAAAATTGTTTCGAACAACCTCACAAATATGTAATAAAATACAGAAAACCCTTAACAATACAATCAGGAAGTATTTTCGTTTCAATACAAATACGTTTTTATTGTTTTTATAACACATCTATGTGTTTACCTTTCATACCGGAAGACTTAAACGTTGTATTACGGAATGTTTTCCGTTTTTGTTTCCACTTTAGACGTCATTAACGTCACCCTTGGGCTTGAATAACGGAGAAATTTAAGAAAAATGTCAAGGGGCGTGGGAAAATTGAAAATGCCAGCGGTTTCCCGAGGACCGATCTCTTAGATTCTTATATCACCACAATCCTCGAATAATTCCCTTCTAGAAAACTGCTATCCAAAGTTTTATAGGGTAAGACATGTTTAAAAAATCATGCGTTAAAGTCAGAAATTGAGGAATTTTCATATAATTTCGACAATAAAAATTAAATTAAAGTACGAAAATGTTGTTTTCATAACTTTGGATAGCAGTTTTCTGAAAGTTTATATTACGACAAATCCAGAAATACCTGTTTTATCGAGATTTGTGGCCGGGAACCCGCTGGCATTTTGGGTTGAATGTAAAAAAATCGGTATCCTTAAGAATAGCGTATCACGTGACTACTTTCACTTTAAAACGTTAGTCAAGATCCATTATTATGATGTATTCCATCGTACTAAATAAACAAGCATGTTATTGGAAGTATATATGTTTACTTTATTAATGTTTTTAAAATGCACTGATTTTCTTCACTTTTTATGAAAAACTGCCTTAACATCGCTGCGCATGAAATGATGATGATATATGAAATTTGGGATGGGGTGGGAAACACAGGGACGGTAAATTTTGAAGAACCACAAGAAAAGGGCAGTAGTGGGTAGGGACGGAAAATTTAGCCTGTGTGGTGCACTACTTGGCGGTCCACAAAGGGGTCTTTTACGTGCATGAAGCGTGGCATTCTCCACACACGTTGGCCTACTATGGTCAGCGGTCAGGGTTTCCGTATTATAGACCTGACAACCCCCGCGGACGAGGGCTACCCTATTCAGCCACTTCTGTGGGCTGAGCACTGACCCGACGTCAGAATCCCAAGACCCTTAGTCGCCTCTTACGGCAAGCTAGGCTCTGCTGTGGGCCTATTCACCACCCGGGCCCCGCACGGGACTACCAAATATCAAGAGGCTGTGATAAGCAGTTTACCAATATTAAAAACAAAAGAATATGGAATATGTGCCAAAAAGACACGATCCACATATTGAAATGATTTTAATAAATGTACAAAAGCAAAATTTCACTGCGTGTGAAGCGCTTTTCTGGATTAACCTTCATCAGACACGCTAGGAGTAGAAAACTTGGAAAACCGGTAGAATATTAAATTTGATAAAAAAAAATGCCAATATATATTACAACAATGGCCAAACAGATAAATTTATCATTTTTTAAAAAGAAACAGCCAAACGTTGTCAAATTTTGGAAATATGTTAACTGTGTCTTTCCAACACATATTCCAGTACTCGAAAATATATAAGAGCATACAACTGAAGCACGGGGAAGCTTTCTACGACCTCCACACGGCACTAAAGCCAAACTCTGAAATAATATTAAAAACGAAAGAAGACAACATTATTCTTAACTCATAACTAACTTTATCTTACTCTCTTCAATGAAACTCATTAAATTGGTCACAGCAACATTGAAAGTTGGAATGTCCAATATCAACATGGGCACATGCACTGTGGACATTCTGCCTGCATAAAACACACACACACACAGCAGCATGGGTACTGTTTACCCCAGCCTGGAACACACAACACCCAGTCCTTAGCAATAAACGACAATGATTCGTTCCAGTTCCATAAATACAAATGGTACAATATGGGAAACTCTGGACATGTTTCTAGATGCGGGTGCCGTAATCCATGCCAAGTGATGTTCTATCAACTAGTGGTAGCACACATTCCTAAGAAGATTGTTCCCCTCTCCATCCACATTGTAATGTTGCTGCAAGGGCCTATTGAAAACGTGTGCCAACAAATGCAAATGCTAAATAGCTGCAATAAACAAAACAAATATAAACAATTAAAATTAATACTAGAAAGGCATCATTGGTCAATTTTAAAACAGGAATTCTATGGGAATAGAATTTCAGACAGATGTGATTTATAATAATTTCGTGTTTATGAGATGATTAGCAAAACTGTGTAGAATAGCTTCCCGATTGCAGCATTCAAGTTACAGAAAGTCTCTTTTGGCTGGAGATGCTATTTTGAATAATCTAATACGGACTGTTTAAGTTCAATTCATCTCTAATAAATTTTAACCACACTTTAGAAGATATTGTGATTTAAACTTTTTAAGGGAGGTCACAAGATAGATTGAATTTTTATACGACCGCAAAAAATTTGCGGACGTATTATGGTATGATGCTGTCGTCGTCGTTGTCGTTGTCGTCGTCGTCGTTGTCTGTTAACTTTTTAGTGTTTCCACAATAACTTTAGTTCCAGTTATCCGATTGCTATGAAACTTTACAATGATGTTCCTTACCATAAAAGGATGCATGGGATTGATTTTGGGGGTCCCCCCATTTTTCGTTTAGAAATTAGGGGCCAAAAAAGGGCCAAAAATACTACTTTTTTGTTTGTTTCCACAATAACTTTAGTTCTAGTTATCCAATTGCTATGAAATTTGAAAGTGATGTTCCTTACCATACAAGGATGAATGGGATTGATTTTGGGGGTCCCCCCTTTTTTTGTTTCGAAATTAGGGGCCCAAAAGGGGGAAAAAATTCAAATATTTTACTTGTTTCCACCATAACTTTGGTCCTAGTTGGCCTATTGCTGTGAAATTTGTCAAGAATGTGTCTTACAATAAAATAATGAATCTGATGAATTTTTGTGCCCCCCTTTTTCTCCGTTGTGTAATTAGGGGCCAAAAGGGGCCAAAATAAAAACTTTTTTATTTGTGGTCCGATTTCGAAATTTTTTTTTACATGTTTGTTCTTGTCAAATAGCGGATACAAAATTAAGAATTAATTTTTGCGACCCCCCCCCTTTTCCCCCCTATTACGTAATTAGGGGCCAAATGGGGCCAAAATCGAAACTTTTTTTATTTGTGGTCCGATTTTGAAATTTTTTTTTGCAAGTTTATCTTTGTCAAGTAGCGAATCCAAATTTGAGAATTTATTTTTGCGACCCCCACCCCTTTTTCACCTGTTACGTAATAAGGGGCCAAAAGGGGCCGAAATTGAAACTTTTTTATTTCTGGTCCGATTTTGAAAATTTTTTTTGCATGTTTGTTCTTGTCAAATAGCGGATACAAAATTAAGAATTAATTTTTGCGACCCCCCCCTTTTTCCCCTTATTACGTAAATAGGGGCCAAATGGGGCCGAAATTGAAACTTTTTTATTTCTGGTAATTTTTTTTGCATGTTTGTTCTTGTCAAATAGCGAATACAAAATTAAGAATTAATTTTTGCTACCCCCCCTTTTTCCCCCTATTACGTAATTAGGGGCCAAATGGGGCTTTTTTATTTGTGGTCCGATTTTGAAAATTTTTTTTGCAAATTTATTCTTGTCAGGTAGCGATTCTAAATTTAAGAATAAATTTTTGGGGCTGTAATCATAATTTTAAAAAAAATTCTGGTTCGATTTTTAATTTTTTCCCCAAACATTATTCTTTTAAAGAGTAGAATACAACATTCAAAATTTATATTTTTAGCCCCTGGGTTGAAAGTCCATCAGAGAAGCATGTGTCAAAAACCTTTGTCAGTCCACCATGGGCTGCATGTGTCCAGAACAATAGACTATCCATATTAGGCCTAAAACGTACAGGGTTCAACATGTTGCGGTCGTATCATGCTGCGCTCGGCGAAGCTTTTTATTGTTTTTATATGGAATGTCAGAATTTGGCTATACCATTTTTGAGTTATTTGAAATTATTCTTTCATTGTTTTATTTATTTTCCTTATCGTTTCCCCAGTATTGTGTAACAGACTCTGCAAACGTATCTACTACCCATTCGAATCTGCTTTTATAGTTCAACCATCAAACTTTACTTCTCATCATCTTTGAAGTATCGTCGGTAATTGAATCCATACACCTTAATGGTCCCGAACGACAAAGTTGTTAAAGTTGATATGTAGTTTATCTGGATATCTATTACAATTTTCTGAAGAAAAAAAATGTTAAAAAAAGTAAGGAATAACAAAACAAACACACAAACAAGAAAAAAAAAGAAAATCCAGAAAACCCGGCACATTATTGTATAACTTAACCAAAAGAAAGAACAAAACAGGATGTTTACTTGTCTTAATCGCTACTAAAGGATCATTTGGGATGAGTGAGTTAGTTGGTGTTTTACGCCCGTGAAACGCTATATAGGTTATTTACAGACTTGTCCGACACAATTTTACAAATAAATTTCTAATATATTTGTCATTGAAATTTCAGTTGACGGACCACCAAAAACCATAAAACCTAACGTATGTGGTTAGAGTATCTGAAACAAAGCCTGCAATGTTTGGCAGGACAAAAAAAGGCTATTTAGACGCCGGTTTTTCTTCAATAGCTATTTACAAAACAAATCAAGGCTCTGTTATGAACTATTTCTCATTACTCATAATTGTCGAAAGGTCACATGTTTTAATTCATAAGATGTGCATAACTTTTATAAACACGAAATGAAAACTGACCGTTGTCGAACGAAGCGAGGTTTTTCCGCTATCTTTGTAGTCACTTACCAAATTATGATATGCACTAACCAATTACATTGGACCCCCTGATTTAGTATGATTAAAAAAAACATGTTCCAGAAAATTTTACTTCACTCCTCAGCAAAAATATTTTTCACTTAAAATCATATTCAGATCACTGGTATGTGAGGACTGTCACTAGCTTCGTACCAGTTTCGTACTAACTTGGTGAAATCTGCAGCAGCTTTGGACCCATTTGCTTTATATCAGTTTTCTACTTCTTGTGTTCTTGAATTTGGAACATTTGTTGTTTTCAACAAGAGGCATTGATATTGATGTTGCAATGCTTTCCAGTCGTCACTGCTGACATTCGCTACTCCGTTCGTTCATGCAGGCAAGTACTCTTAAATGTGTCAAATTATGTAAACAATCAAAAACTTCATCATTTCACCTGGTACATCATTTTCCAATCCTACTAATTTGACTAAACGTTCGAGATACGAAAATGAAGCACTCAATACTGCTTTTGGGTATTTTTTTACTGAATCAGTTGAATTGTAAGTTGACGCTAAGTTTGGGGAGACTTTTTCTTAACTTTTTTTTTCTGGAAATAATCCCAACTAATATTCGTAAAAACAAAGAACGCGCTTAGAAGTTCCAATTTCTTAGTCTTTCTCCACGACGCTTTTATTAGTCCCCTACCGGCGAAAGCCGAAGGGGACTATAGGTTTGCGCTCTGTCCGTCTCGTCTGTCTGTCCGTCTGTCTGTCTGTCCGTCTGTCACGCCTCAGTTTTCCGCACTTTTTTTCTAAACGCTTATAGATAATGAACTGATTTTTGGTATGTGAGTTTACCTTGATGAGTTACAGATCAAGTTTGAGTTTCGTGCAGGTCCACAATTTTTTATGGGAGTTATGGCCCTTTGAACTTTGAAAATTCACTAAAATACCAGTTTTCCACACTTTTTTCTAAACGCTTATAGATAATGAACTGATTTTTGGTATGTAAATTTACCTTGATGAGTTACAGATCAAGTTTGAGTTTCGTGCCGGTCCACAATTTCTTATGGGAGTTATGGCCCTTTGAACTTTGAAAATTCACTAAAATTTCAGTTTTCCACACTTTTTTTTCTAAACGCTCATAGATAATGAACCTAGTTTTGGTATGTGAGTTTACCTTGATGAGTTACAGATCAAGTTTGAGTTTCGTGCCGATCCATAAATTTTTATGGGAGTTATGGCCCTTTGAACTTTGAAAATTCACTTAATTTTCAGTTTTCCTCACTTTTTTTCTAAACGCTTATGGATAATGAACTGATTTTTGGTATGTGTGTTAACCTTGATGAGTTACAGATCAAGTTTGAGTTTCATGCCGGTCCACAAATTTTTATGGGAGTTGTGGCCCTTTGAACTTTGAAAATTCACTAAAATTTAAGTTTTCCATACTTTTTTTCTAAACGCTTATAGATAATGAACTGATTTTTGGTATGTGAGTTTACCTTGATTAGTTACAGATCAAGTTTGAGTTTCGTGCCGATCCATAAATTTTTTATGGGAGTTATGGCCCTTTGAACTTTGAAAATTCACTAAATTTTCAGTTTTCCTCACTTTTTTTCTAAACGCTTATAGATAATGAACTGATTTTTGGTATGTGAGTTTACCCTGATGAGTTACAGATCAAGTTTGAGTTTCATGCCGGTCCACAAATTTTTTTGGGAAGTATGGCCCTTTGAACTTTGAAAATCTATTGCATTTTTCTTTTCTAAACTTGTTTTATATTGTTCCTTGTAGATAATAAACTGATCAAGTTGAGGTATTCATTTGTTTGACAAATTGTTACCAGTGACTGAAATATGAGGCCGGTAGGGGACTAAGTATTGTTTTGCAATACTCTCAGAATGCTTGTTTTACATAATTTATACATAAATGTACAGCTTTCTTCTTCGACTTCTATTGCTCTTGTAATGTTTCTAGCTGATGGTCAGTGACTTTAATCTTTAAGACATTGTTTACATTTAGGGTTTGCCTTGCAACTTTCAATCAGCTTTCTGTCGCATCCCCTTCCCTTGCGGGGCCCGGGAGGCGAATAGGCCCGCAGTAGCGCTAAGCTTGTCGGAAAAGTCCACTAAAGAGCGCTCAGAAACCTGACATCGGGGTCAGGCCGCTTTGCCCACAAAGCGACTGGGATGTGTGCCCCAGGTGGTTGAATGGGGCAGCCCTGACATCGATAGATGCGGGGTCGTCAGGCGATAATGCGGAAAACCTGACCGCAAACCATAGTGGTGCACCGTGTTGGGAAAAATGTCACGTTCCTCGCACGTTAAAGAACCCTGCTGCAGGTCTCGGTAAGAGTAGGACCCGTAGGATCCCCATGCAGGAGGCTAAATTTCCCGTCCCTACCCATCACTCCTTTTTCCAGTGGCAGTCAAAACTATCCTACCCGATTGGCCTTGTGTCCCCATTTCCTCCACTTCATCATCATTTCATGTTCATTGTATCATCATTTTCATGTTCATCTCCCGGATATAGCCGAAATCGTGCTGCTTGGGAGTAAAGCAATAACTAACTAACTGTCGCATCCCCACAACACCATGATCGTGATAATGGATCATAATATTAACACAAATTTTAATCCTCTTAATTAATTATAATAGTAAATAATGAGATGTGGAATAAGTGTACGCGACACAGCCCACAATCAAGCGGCAATTCTGAAAAACTGCAATTGACAACCACCAGCAGTATTCAACGAGCTCAGTCGCGACAACAACTGGGTATTGGGCGTCTATTTGTGGTCGTAGGCAATGTGAATTAATATTTTAACATAACATGTTGAACAAAATTTGCTTTCAGTCAAAATTGAAATAATGTTATTATAAAAACGAATACAAAATAGTGTTGACTGTGTTGGGGATGCCCACACCAAAATATCTCCAAAACGTAACTATATTGTCGTTCTACCTTATTTTTGACATTATATCCTATAACACCATCATATAATTACATTTACCGTGCATATAATTAAAATGCAGTAATTCTATTGGTTAATTGACACCTTGAATCGTCTTTAATACCTCGATGAATTGTCACTTGAAAAACGTGGCCGTAGCCGGGTCATGACCTTACTATATGCACAACTAAAATTTGTTCGTATCCAGGTAAATTCTCACAACTTGAATTTCGCATTTGGATATTAATGCGCAAATTAAAAATACACGAATATACACCACAAAACAAAACGAAAAATCAGTAACAAATAAAAAAAAAAACATTAAAATGTAATTATAAGAATTGAACGCTTCATAGGGTTATAAAACCGTTGACCGGTCGCACATTTTTAGCATGAAGCGCTAGCGCACTTCATTCAAAATGTGCTACGGACAAAGGTTTTACACGCCAATGAAAAATACAAACATTTTATTCTTAAATAAAATCCCTATATACCAAGTTTTGTTAAAATTGAAACATTTCGAAAAATTGCTAATTTTTGGGCCTGAAATATCACATTTTCCTAAATAACTCGAAAACCTTAAATATCGCTTCAAATTCATTGATAAGCTCCTTTTGTTCTATTGACCTAAAAAATTTCAGAACCCTACGCACCTAGGTTACCGAGATATTTGCATTGTCCTATATTGTAACCTTTTTCCTGTTTCCATGGAAACGGCAAACATTTTTATAAATTCTGATTTTTGCATGCACACCTTTGAGTGCCACTCTACCACCATACAAAATTTCTTCACGACCCATTGAGCAACTTTTGAGAAACTGTGCGGACAAGTTCATGAACGGAAGAATTTTTAGCTCGTTAAGCGTCCGTCCGTCCGTTAACTTTTCTTCAAACATCTTCTCTAAAACCACCGTTGGGATTGCTTTACCTTTGTACAATTGATCTTTAAGATGTCCTCTACCAAGTTTGTGAAATTTGTGAACGTCGACTAACCAACATGGCTGCCGTTACTAAAAATAGAACAGGGGGGGGTCAGACCATAGTTTTTAGCTTATAGCTCAAAAAGTATAAGAGATAGATAAAATCCGAAGCAACCTTCTTCAGCATCAAAAGTTCTACGAATCTCTCCGTTGAGTCAAAGTTGTTGGACGACTCCTTATAGGAGTTATTTCCCCTTAATCGTCAAAATTGACAATTTTCACAGTTTTTGGACTTTATCTTGAAAACTGTAAGTGCTAGAGGAAAAGTTAGCATTGCAAAATTGTTCAGCTCATTGAGATCTACAACTAGAGGCTCCCAGGAGCCTGAATTTATCACAAACTTTCAAGTATACAAAGTTGCAAAACAATCCTTTCAGTGGTTTCAGAGAAGATTTTTGGAAATCAGTTTAAATCAATAGAAAAAAAACAGTTAAAAGGCAATAACTCCTATAAGGACCTTTTGATGCTGAACAAGAAAAGTTGCTTCGGATTTTCTCTAACTCTTATACTTTTCGAGTTATAAGCCAAAAAAAAATGGTCTGACCCCCGTGTTCTGTTTTTAGCAATGGCAGCCATGTTGGTTGGTCAACATGTATATAATTCACAAACTTGGTAGACTCATCCTAAAGATCAAGTGTACCAATTTTCAAAGCAATCCCTTCAGTGGTTTTAGAGAACATTTTTGAAAATCAGTTAAAATTAATGGAAAAAAAAACAGTTAAAGGGGAATAACTCTTCAATGGCTGATCTGACAATTTTGACCCTGAAATCATTTTTTGTAGATCTAAATGAGCTAAACAATTCTGCAATGCTAACTTTTCCTCTAACTCTAACGGTTTCAAGATATTGTCCAAAAACTGCTAAAATGGTCAATTTTGACGATTAAAGGGCAATAACTCCTATAAGGAGTCATTTCACAATTTTGACTAAATGGAGAGATTTGTAGGTCCCGTGCGGGGCCCGGGTGGCGAATAGGCCCGCAGCAGAGCCTAGCTTGTCGTAAGAGGCGACTAAGGGTCTTGGGATTCTGACGTCGGGTCAGTGCTCAGCCCACAGAGCGACCAAGTGTGTACCCTAGGTGGCTGAATAGGGTAGCCCTCGTCCGCGGGGGTTGTCAGGTCTATAATACGGAAACCCTGACCGCCGACCATAGTGGGCCAACGTGTGTGGAGAGTGCCACGCTTCATGCACGTAAAAGACCCCTTTGTGGACCGCCCAGTAGTGCACCACATAGGCTAAATTTTCCGCCCCTACCCACCTCTCCCCTTTTTCCTGTGGTTCTTCAAAATTTACCGGTCCTTTGTTTCCCACCCCATCCCCATATTTCATTTATCATCATCATTTCATGTTCATTTTATCATCCTTTTCATGTTCATCGCCTGTAAATAACCTATATAGCGTTGCACGGGCGTAAAACACCAACTCACTCACTCACTCACCCAGAGATTTGTAGAGCTTTTGTACTGACCCGTGCGGGTTCCGGGAGGCGAATAGGCCCGCAGCAGCGCTAAGCTTGTCGGTAAAAGTCAACTAAAGAGCGCTCAGAAACCTGACATCGGGTCAGGCCGCTTTGCCCACAAAGCGACTGGGATGTGTGCCCAAGGTGGTTAAATGGGGCAGCCCTGACATCGAGAGATGCGGGGTCGTCAGGCGATAATGCGGAAAACCTGACCGCAAACCATAGTGGTGCACCGTGTTGGGAAAAATGTCACGTTCCTCGCACGCTAAAGAACCCTGCTGCAGGTCTCAGCAAGAGTTGGACCCGTAGGATCCCCATGCAGGAGGCTAAATTTCCCGTCCCTACCCATCACTCCTTTTTCCAGTGGCAGACAAAACTCTCCTACCCGATTGGCCTTGTGTCCCCATTTCCTCCACTTCATCATCATTTCATGTTCATTGATTCACCACTTTCATGTTCATCTCCCGGATATAGCCGAAATCGTGCTGCTTGGGAGTAAAGCAATAACTAACTAACTTTTGATGCTGAACATGAAAGGTTGCTTCGGATTTTCTCTATCTCTTATTCTTTTTGAGTTATAAGCCAAAAACAATGGTCTGACCCCCCCGGTTCTATTTTTAGCAACGACGGCCATGTTGGTTGGTCAACGTGTATATAATTCACAAACTTGGTAGAGGACATCCTAAAGATCAAGTATACCAAGTATCAATGCAATCCCTTCAGTAGTTTCAGAGAAGAAGATTTTTGAAAATCAGTGTTAATGGAAAAAAACAGTTAAAGGGGAATAACTGTTGATCTGACAATTTTGACCCTGAAATCATTTTTGTAGATCTCAATGAGCTTAACAATTCTGCAATGCTTACTTTTCCTCTAGCTCTAAGGGTTTTCAAGATATAGTCCAAAAACTGCAAAATGGTCAATTTCGATGATTAAAGGGCAATAACTCCTATAAGGAGTCGTTTCACAACTTCGACTCAATAGAGAGATTTGTAGAGCTTTTGATGCTGAACAAGTGGGTTGCCTCGGATTTTCTTTATCTCTTATACTTTTCGAGTTACAAGCCAAAAACAATGGTCTGACCCCTGTTCTATTTTTAGCAACGGCGGCCATGTTGGTTTGTAAACATGAATATAGTTCACAAACTTGGTAGAGGACATCCTTAAGATCAAGTATACCAAGTTTCAATGCAATCCCTTTAGTGGTTTCAGAAAAGAAGATCTTTGAAGAAAAGTTAACGGACGGACGGACGACGGACGCTTAACGATGAGATTCGGGTCAGGTGAGCTAAAAATGATTTCAGGGTTAAAATTGTCAGATCAACCGTTTAAGAGTTATCCCCCTTTAACTGATTTTTCTTCCAATTTTAACTGATTTTTAAAAATCTTCTTCTCTGACATCCTCGGAAACCCATGGGTTCTTCTCTCGCTTACTCATTCATCAAATGTCCCAGGGGTGATGAATGAGTAAGCGAGAGAAGAACCTCTGGGTATCCAAGGATGCTTCTCTGAAACCACTGATGGGATTGCTTTGTAACTTTGTACACTTGATCTTTAGGATGTCCTCTACCAAGTTTGTGAAATTTGTGAATGTCGACCAACCAACATGGCCGCCGTTACTAAAAATAGAACAGGGGGGTCAGACCATAGTTTTAAGCTTATAGCTCAAAAAGTATAAGAGATAGAGAAAATCCGAAGCAACCTACATTGTACCTTCTTCAGCATCAAAAGCTCTACAAAACTCTTCTTTGAGTCAAATATGTGGGACGACTCCTTATAGGAGTTATTTCCCCTTAATCGTCAAAATTGACCATTTTCACAGTTTTTGGACTTTATCTTGAAAACTGTAAGTGCTGGAGGAAAAATTAGCATTGCAAAATTGTTCAGCTCATTGCGATCTACAAAAATGATTTCAGGGTCAAAATAGTCAGATCATCGTTTTAAGTATTTCAATCAATTTAAACTTGATATGTTTGTTTTTTGTTTATGATTTTTTCAAATGGAAAGCTTTGTAACTTTGAATTCTTGGTCTTAAAAGTGTTTTCTATCCCAAATAGTTTCTTTAATGTTACTTACCAAGTACATGTAGACCATGTTGCAGACTAGATTAGAGGCTTTAGCATAATAGTGCAGCGGTGGATCGGTAAAAAGTCGTCTACTTAAGGAGTTTAATGTACCGACATAACACACAGCTCAATTTTTTTTGAGAATTATACAACCATTAAGCTTTAATTATAAGTGGGTCGTCACAAATTCGTCTCGGGCATTTTTTTGGTTAAATTGATTTTTAACAGTGGTGTATTTTTTTGTAAAATAGGTGTGAAGTATCAAAAAAAATATTTCATTAATTAAAAAATCGAAATTTTGGACAAAATTATAAAGTATTACCCTTTATCTTACTGTTAATAAAGATTTTGCCAGATTGTGCTCGAGTTTTTTTTTTTTTATCAAAATCGATGCTTTTGAAAATGCTCACTTTTTCATCACATTTTAGACCAAAAGTTTTTTCCTTTCAAAATGTTTCTTAAGAAAATATTAAAATTTGAACCCAAATGCACAATGTTTCATACACCTGAAGTATGTTTCGTCAATTCAAGTTTCGTCACAGTCACTCTAGTCAAAAGGTTAAACAAACCTTACACCATTCGAATACAAATGTGTACATTGGTTTGTACATATAGAGTTTTCGACTCAAATAAGAAAAGTTCCTATGCAAAGCTATCGCTTGAAACGCATTTGCCGTGCTTCGATCCTTACAAAACGAAGCCAGTATTATTATATCTCTTTTCTTTAAATGGTGTTGGACATCATTTGGACATCCGAATGTCAAAAGTCCAAAAAAAGTAAAGGCAAAACTAGTAAAAACGCACGAACAGCACAGAGAAACAGAAAATACACAACACGAAAACACAAATATACAAAAATAACTGATTAAGCGATCAACAACGTGATTGAACTGAAATTGTAAAGATAGCGAACTCAGGTGCTCCGGAAGGGTAAGCAATTCCTGCTTGCTTTAGCACTACTAATAGTTAATTCAGCGTGTCAAATCCGGTAAAGAAGGACAAATCATAGCACTATCGACGTAACGTATTGACAAACCAACGTCAGCACTCATCTGAGAGATAGAAACACCATTTTTGTCTATGAGTACACGATGTCTTCCAAAAAACTACTTAAGTGGACACAGCAACCGAGGAGCAACATAACCCTGTGTTAACATTTTTTGTGCTAGACGCGACGCGCTATCAATAAAGATATAATTTCCACAAGCTCTAGAATAGCAAATCAGTTACGATACGTAAACGCCATAAGCAGGAACTGACGGAATGTTGTTACACAACAAGGGTATGTTGACGCTTGGAAAATTGAAGTCATCACGTTTATCAGAGAAGTTAAAAGAGAGAACTACCCGGTAGTGTCTACGATCTTGTTTGGCAAAAAGTTATTGTAAGAAGTCTGTTGAATACGAATCAAGAAACAAATCAGCAAGCAAAAGTGCACAAGTAGTGCCATTGGTATCCCAAATGTTTGCTATAAACACATCCACCAAACTGAACAAATATATTATCAATAAGAACGTTGAACATGTCGATTATTCATTGAGTCCTCTGTAAATTTGTTCTTTAATCTGAGGCTTTTTCTTAAATCAGTGAAAAGTTGACGTTTATAGTTCGATCATAGATCGTATATAGACTCAACAGCATACACGCGAGTCCAGTCGTAACTATCATGCATCTCTTAGACGAATACTTTCCTCGACCTGTTTCCAAAAAATATTTATCAAATAATATGTAATTTTAATGCATATAAAAAGGGCAAGGCAAAATATTTCCAAAATACAGTATTGAAATTTACGGGACTGCAGTGTTTTTGCAAAGGCTAACTGATTTATCTAATTCGATATTCCCTTTAAGCCTTGCTTTTAAAACAATTACGAAAGACTTCATGTGCTCGTAGACAAAGAAGCAGGAACTGTGTACCCTTACGGAGCAATCTTTTGTCTAAGCATGAGTTCATGCTGAGTTTGAATTTAAGATGTGTTGGGGCTTTTTATCTTCGATGTCAACTGATTAGTTTGATTTTCTTTTTATCACTTCGCGATTTGATTTCAGTCTTTTGTACTTCTATTTATAAGGATAAATATATCATAATTATGTAAAATAGTTTATTCTGTGTAATCTTTTGGTAAGTTTACGTGAAATATCTTATACAATTGTCAATTACCATTATAATGTTCATTAAAGAGGACCTTTTTTAGCTCACCTGGACCGAAGGTCCATGTGAGCTTTTACCATCACTTGGCGTCCGTCGTCGTCGTCGTCTGTAAACAATTTTTCAAACGTTAACTTGTCCAACACCATTAGTCCAATTGCAACCAAACTTGGTATAGTTGTTTAGTGGCATTATGTGTACAAAACTATCGTTCGGATTTTTGATTCGTAAAAAAACATGGCCGCCATGGCTAAAAATAGAACATAGGGGTCAAATTACAGTTTTTTGCAAATAACTCAAAAACGGTAACAGATATCAAAATTCTGGCAAAGGGTAAAAGTGATCAGCACCTCAAGATCTACCTGCCCAGAAATTTTCAAAAAGATCCAACAACCGATGTAGGAGTTATTGCCCTTTTTCTGGATTTTTTCAAAATTTTGCACTTATTTAGCCCTATATCTTGAAAACTATACAAGATATTTTAAAAATTCAAATTGCATATGATTAAGCACATCAAGATCTACATTTCATGTAATTAGGTCAAAGCTGTAAAACCATTTCTTTTAGGAGTTATGGCCCTTAAAGCGTCAAAATTTACCATTTTTCATTACTTTTACCCTGAATTTCAAAGATTAACTTGTCTGACACCATACATCCAACTTCAACCAAACTTGGCACAGTTGTTTAATAGCAATAATGCTACAATTCTATTGTTCGGATTTTTGATTGGTCAAAAAATATGGCCTCCATTGCTTAAAATAGAACATAGGGGTCAAATTAAATTTTTTTGCAAATAACTCAAAAACGGTAATAGATATCAAATTTCTGATGGAAGACAAAAGTGATCAGCATCTCAAGATCTACCTGCTCTGAAATTTTCAAGAAGATCCAACAAACGACATTGGAGTTCTTGCCCTTTTTCTGGATTTTTTCAAAATTTTTCACTTATTTAGCCATATATCTTGAAAACTATACACGATATTTCAAAAATTCAAATTGCATATGATTAAGCGCATCAAGATCTACAATTCATGTAATTAGGTCAAAGCTGTAGAACCATTTCTTTTAGGAGTTATGGCCCTTAAAGCGTCAATATTTACCATTGTTCATTACTTTTCCCCTGACTTGTCTGAAACGGTAAGACCAACTGCATCTTAACATGGCACACTGTTTGATAGCTTATATGCTACAACTCTATCGTTCAGATTTTTGATTCGTAAAAAAATATGGCCGCCATGGCTAAAAATAGAACATAGGGGTAAATTGCAGTTTTTTGCTAATTACTCAAAAATAGTTACAGATATCAAAATTTTGATGGGAGACAAAAGTGATCAGCATCTTAAGATCTTCCTGCTCTAAAATTTTTTAGAAGATCCAACAATCGACATAGGAATTACTGCCCTTTTGCTGGATTTTTTGAAAAATTTGCACTTATTTAGCCCTATATCTTGAAAACTATACAAGATATTTTAAAAATTCAAATTGCATATGAATTGCACATCAAGATCTACATTTTATGTAACTAGGTCAAAGCTGTAGAACCATTTCTTAGAGTTGTGGCCCTTAAAGCGTCAAAATTTACCATTTTCCATTGTTTAATAGCTTATAAGCTACAACTCTATTGTCAGATTTTTTATTCGTAAAAAAACATGGCCACCATGGCTAAAATAGAACAACATGTAGAGATTTACCTGTCCTGAAATTTCAAAAAAGATCTGACTGCTGATGTGAGAGTTATTGTTCTTTTTCCTTATTTTCGACAAATTTGCACTTATTAAGCCCAATATCTTAAAAACTAACCAAGATATTTCAGAAATTTAAATCGCATATGGTTAAGCACAATAATATCTACAAATATATGTATCTGTGTAGTTCAGGTGAGCGATTCAGGCTCTTGGGAGCCTCTTGTATATATTATTTTTAGAGTCAGCTAAAAACGTCATTTTACGTCACTTTTTTGAAACTCTGGCAGATATTTTGTAGCGTTTAATTCAATAGTAAACTTTTAAGAATAATTCAAACTCACTTTCTTCCATATAACTTATTGCAAATATTATTGCTGTCATTTTAAAGCGAACAAATAGAATTTTGAACTTTCCAACTATGTGACCTTTGACCTTAAATATTTTAAATTTGCCCAATAGAAACATGTGACGACCTGTTTTATCTGAAACTAGAGACATTCCTCTTTAAAATGATATACAATATAGGTGTGTGTTCTCTCGGACCATTAAATCATTTTTTGCCTAGTCAAACTGCTGCACTATAAGAGATTAGGTGAGCGATTCAGGTTCCTGGGAGCCTCTAGTTTATTATTGGTCCGATTTTGAATTTTTTTTTGCAAGTTTGTTCTTGTGAAGTAGTGAATCCAAAATTAAGATTAGATTTTTGCGACTCCCCTTTTTCACCCGTTACGCTATTAGAGGCCCAAAAGTGACAAAAAAATCAAATATTTATTTGTTCTTATAGTAACTTTGGTCCTAGTTGAGCCAATTGCTATTTCATCTCCTTTTGAAAAAAATTCCGTTTAAAATGTGAACAGAAAGTCCACCAAAACCTGCATGTGTCAAAAACCTTTGTCAGTCCACCATGGGCTGCATGTTTCCAGAGCAATTGACTATCCATGTTGGGCCTAAAACGTACAGGGTTCAACATGTTGCGGTCGTATCATGCTGCGCTCGGCGAAGCTTTTTATTTTTAATATGTTTTATGAAATTATGAGAAGAAAATAGTGGTTACATGATTGGATGTATTTAAATGGATAATACTAAGAATTACTTATTTGCTGAACAACTTTATAAAAAGCTTAATATTTTGATGACAAAATTATATTAAAAGATCTTCGGTTTTTGCATATTTAACTTAAGACAGATAGATTTTTCAGTTTATTTATTCTAGTTTATTTGTAGGAGCAAAGTTCCCAGTCTGACCACAATTACAACCAGAAAGAGAGAATCCTAATACAAAGTAGCAAAAAAATGGAATGCCCAGCCAGAATTGTGGTTAAAAGAATTTTGAGGCTTCCTGATTTTAAGGTTCGACAAATGAATTGTAAATAACTACTTGTTCACAGATTGTGCTGTTAACAAATTACCCCTGAAATATTTACATGCCATTTTAACCAATATCTGTCTGTGCTGCATCTGATCAATAACATTTTATCTTACATGGGTCTTTCAACACTTGTCAAAAAAGAATTGTCATGGTCATGGTCAATGGATTGTAGACTTTTTAGAAACATTGCATCATATATACTTTGTACCATTGTGATCTACATATGACATTAAGCAATTCATTATCACAGGAACAAATGTATACAATTTATATTTTTTTAAGCTTGTCTACATATGCCATATTTTTTTCTGTCTTTTTATGTGGCATGTCATATTTGAAGGACTGATTTGCATCAAACTGGTTTTCATGGTTTAAAGTTTACCAGTTTGATGTTCTAAAGATGCATAAGAATTTTTGGTTGACCAGTCAGAACTATTTTGTAGATCCAGATTCCCACGGCATGGAAAAAGAGGGATACTTCTAGGCATTAAGAAAAGTCATCCTAGATTCTGATGTCAACAAAGTGGATGAATACCAAATAATGTTTCCAAATAATGAAGAGCATAAGTTTCATCTTCAAGGAGAGGTGAATATAATTTTGGCTTTGACCAACTTTAATGACTGCAAAGAATTTGTGGAAGTATTACTGTGGATTTATTTGTTTTCGTGGGTACCATTTTTCATAATTTGATGAAACAAATTAGTTCATGGAATCTTCAATTCATGGTTCAGGGGTATACAGCATGGGTCATAGTTGTCCTACAAAACCTATATTTCCTATAAAATTTAGCCATATCCTATAAAGTCCTATATTAGGGTCTTATGTCCTATAAATCCTATAAAATTGAATTTTCTGTGTAAAAAGTGTTAATTCAATAAAATTGAATATTCTGTGTAAAAAGTGTTAATTCACATCAAAATCATCGCGAAAATAAGTCTGAAAAAATTATCAAGCCTCGCTTCGCTTGGCTTCTTCTTCACTAATTTCTCAGCAAACACCCCCTGATCTTTTAAAAAAGGGATCTCATGAAAAAATGCAGCATTTTTACATTGGCAAGTATTTTGCATGACTATTTAGTGATAAGGTGTGAAAAAGTTGGGTTAAAATTGATGAACTGTTCTCTGTTTCTGAAAATTTTGTACTTAAATGGTCCGATTGTAGCTAAATAAGATTTACTTTTCATGGATAAAGACCATCCATGTAAACCACGAAAATTGATACCCCACTTACAATACAGTGGATTCCACTTAATGGACTAACGCTTTATGGGGTTATTCGCTTTAAGGGGTTGAATTTCTCTGCACCAAACCATTTCCCATTCAAACAATGTTAAATTTTTCATTTATTAGCATTGCTTTTTACAACGATTTCGCTTTATAGACTTGAAAAAAATTATGAAATTTTTTTTCTGAAGAAAATGCGGAAATTTCTTCCTATTTGTATGTACTTTTTGTGTATTTGAAATAATAAACAGTTATACAATGACCCGTGTGTTTGTTTTCGTTATACGGCGCCATTTTGTTTACCTATGTAATCATGTGTATTGAGCCTTACCTGTTGATTTAAATTGATTGACAAGTGTTCCCACGTGTGATTGTTGTTGGCTTCTTAATCAAATGTGTTGATAGACTTTTTATTGCCCCCCAGATGAAGATAATTAGGAAAATCTAACAACTTAACAGCTGGGAAGTGACAGTAATGAGATTGTAAACAGTTGTCACATGGCTTGGGGTACCGCGTAGGGAAATTACTCTGTCTTTATTAAAATGATCACAACTTCAAAGGAATTTAAGGATATTAATTAAGATTAACGATTGTGAACGATTCTCAGTCAGCTTGGTTTTTATAGCATTTGCAATAAATAGGGGGGTTGGTGTTAGTCAAATCATTCAAAGTTCAAAATGTCTAAGAAAGAGAGAAACGATCTAACACTCACTGACAGATATGAAGTTGTAAAACTTCTAGACCTGAAGATATCACAGGCAGAGATTTCAAGAAGGTTGGGATGTTCCCAGTCCCAAATTTCTATAATATCTATCAAGAAAGAAGAAATAAGAAATCTTTACCACTCCAATACCAACCCAGACAGAACTGGCTAAGCTGCCGATGTAGATTGATTGATTGATTGTTGATTGCTTAGTGTCCCGTCGGCGATATTTCAGCCATAATCGGGACATCAACATGTTATAATAATTAAATCAAAATTGGAAATAAAACAGAGTCAAAAGACCGTAGATAAAACAAAAGGTATGAAAAGATAAATTGATAAAAAGCAAACATTAAAAATGAACAAACTAAAATATAAAACTAATCAAAATGAAAAAATAACATAACAACGAAAAAGCAATGCAAATAATAATATAAAACATTTATTGTACAAGAACTATATCATAGAAAAACAGATCTAAATTTTTGAAAACAATCCAATTTCCTTTAAAAATGATAAAATGACATCAGTTTGGGTGCCGCTGAACAAATCGTGCATTGTGGCACAATTGAAATACTTCATACGTGCTGGAGCAACATCAACACAGTCGAGAAGAACATGTTTCAAAGAATACCGCGAGTCACAGGGAATGCGTGAGTGTGAGTGAGTTGGTGTTTTACGCCCGTGTAACGCTATATAGGTTATTTACAGGCGATGAACATGAAAAGGATGATAAAATGAACATGAAATGATGATGATAAATGAAATATGGGGATGGGATGGGACACAAAGGATCGGTAAATTTTGAAGAACCACAGGAAAAGGGGAGAGGTGGGTAGGGGCGGAAAATTTAGCCTATGTGGTGCACTACTTGGCGGTCCACAAAGGGGTCTTTTACGTGCACGAAGCGTGGCACTCTTCGCACACGTTGGCCCACTATGGTCGGCGGTCAGGGTTTCCGTATTATAGACCTGACAACCCCCGCGTACGAGGGCTACCCTATTCAGCCACCTAGGGTACACACATGGTCGCTCTGTGGGCTGAGCACTGACCCGACGTCAGAATCCCAAGACCCTTAGTCGCCTCTTACGACAAGCTAGGCTCTGCTGCGGGCCTATTCGCCACCCGGGCCCCGCACGGGACCACAGGGAATGCACATCGGGGCCTCCTCCTGTGTCATCAGGTGGCCATGAGTTACTCTAGAGTGTCCTATACGACATCTAGTGATGACCACCTGGTCTCGACGGCATCTTAATGAAACATAACTCTCCCCGAGCTGTGGTTTTAGCTCATGAAGTTTGTTGTGCTCAGCGGCAGCCCAAACCTCATCCCATAAAGTCTGAACATATATTCGGATTGTATTTCTACAATCCGAATAAGGAATACAACAGTTGGACACGGGTTTACGAAGGGCTTCCTTCGCAACCCTGTCCACAACTGAATTCCCATGAATACCAGTATGACTGGGTACCCATAGGAAAATCAATTCTACGCCACCTCTAATCAATTGATGAACCATATATACAATTTTAGAAATTAATGGGTTTTTCAATTTACAATTCTCAATTGCCAGAAGACAAGAGAGAGAATCGGAGCAGATAAAGAATTGAGAGTGCTCAGAAGCATCAATTAGCTTGAGGGCTAAAATGATGGCTCTTGCTTCAGCTGTAAAAATGGAAGCAGTAGACGGGAGGCGTTGTGTTGACGTGCTATTCCCTGAGACAGCAGCAGCAGCAACGCTATCACCATCTTTAGAGCCATCTGTGTAAACTGTTAGAAATCCAGGATATCTAGATTTAATTTCGGAATAATCTTGTTGAATAAGTAGATGATTGGTTTCAGATATTTAGCTCACCTGACCCGAAGGGTCAGGTGAGCTATTGTCATCGTTAAGCGTCCGTCGTCCGTCCGTCTGTCCGTCCGTTAACTTTTCTTCAAAGATCTTCTTCTCTGAAACCACTGAAGGGATTGCATTGAAACTTGGTTTACTTGATCTTTAGGATGTCCTCTACCAAGTTTGTGAATTATATACATGTCGACAAACCAACATGGCCGCCGTTGCTAAAAATAGAACAGGGGGGTCAGACCATTGTTTTTGGCTTATAACTC
This sequence comes from Arcuatula senhousia, assembly GCA_963971305.1. NCBI lineage: Eukaryota > Metazoa > Mollusca > Bivalvia > Mytilida > Mytilidae > Arcuatula > Arcuatula senhousia. The sequence continues at coordinate 39,386,287 of OZ020308.1, forward strand.
GAAAAGTATAAGAGATAGAGAAAATCAGAAGCAACCTTCCTTGTTCAGCATCAAAAGCTCTACAAATCTCTCCATTGAGTAGAAGTTGTGAAACGACTCCTTATAGGAGTTATTGCCCTTTAATCATCAAAATTGACCATTTGTTCAGTTTTTGGACTATATCTTGAAAACCGTTAGAGCTAGAGGAAAAGTTAGCATTGCAGAATTGTTAAGCTCATTGAGAGATCTACAAAAATGATTTCAGGGTCAAAATTGTCAGATCAACCGTTTAAGAGTTATTCCCCTTTAACTGTTTTTTTCCATTAATTTACACTGATTTTCAAAAATCTTCTTCGCTGAAACCACTGAAGGGATTGCATTGATACTTGGTATACTTGATCTTTAGGATGTCCTCTACCAAGTTTGTGAATTATATACATGTCGACCAAACAACATGGCCGCCGTTGCTAAAATTAGAACAGGGGGTCAGACCATTGTTTTTGGCTAATAACTCGAAAAGTATAAGAGATAGAGAAAATCCGAAGCAGCCACTCATGTTCAGCATTAAAAGATCTACAAATCTTTCCATTGAGTCAAAATTGTGAAACGACTCCTTATAGGAGTTATTGCCTTTTAATCGTCAAAATTGACCATTTTTGCAGTTTTTGGACAATATCTTGAAAACCGTTAGAGCTAGAGGAAAAGTTAGCATTGCAGAATTGTTAAGCTCATTCAGATCTACAATAATGATTTCAGGGTCAAAATTGTCAGATCAGCCATTTAAGAGTTATTCCCCTTAAACTGTTTTTTTTTCCATTAATTTTAACTGATTTTCAAAAATCTTCTTCTCTGAAACCACTGAAGGGATTGCATTGAAACTTGGTACACTTGATCTTTAGGATGTCCTCTACCAAGTTTGTGAATTATATACATGCCGACCAACCAACATGGCCGCCATTGCTATGGTCCTTAGAGGAGTTATTGCCCTTTAACTGTTTTTTTTCTATTAATTTAAACTGATTTCCAAAAATCTTCTCTGAAACCACTGAAAGGATTGTTTTGCAACTTTGTATTCTTGAAAGTTTGTGAAATTAATTCAAACTTTGGCATAAGAGATCAGGTGAGCGATTCAGGCTCCTGGGAGCCTCTAGTTTATGTTTACGGAGATCAAAAATAAATTTGGGCTTTAAAAGTTCCCAGGGTGGAACCTTCAAAGGCTTAACAGGTTTTATAGTTTCTAAATCAATCTTCAGATTAGTCAGGTGAGGTTCGATACGAATACCAAAAGGAGGTCTCTTGTTTTCATGTTTTTCATACATATTCCTGAGAGGTGGATTAAAAACACAGTCGTGGGCAGGGTTGCTAGGAAAGGCTTTTAATTTGGTGGCATATTGCAAACCGAGTTTAATTCTGCGATGCTTAAGGGATGGCTCATTTGCCTCTGCATACAGGCTCTCAATGGGAGAGGTCCTGTATGCACCGAGGCAGAGCCGCAATCCCTGATGATGGACAGCGTCTAAAATTTGTAAATAAGACTTTTTCGCAGACCCATAAATTATTGAACCGTAATCCAATTTCGATCTTACAATAGACCTATACAAATTTAAAAGAACTGATTTATCAGCTCCCCAGTCAGTACTGGAGACAACTTTTAAAACATCAAGAGCCTTTAGGCATCTTGATTTTAACATTTTGATATGGGGAAGAAAGGAGAGTTTTCTATCAAAAAGAACGCCAAGAAATTTATCTTAATTTTTTTCCATACAAAAAGAGATCTGGGTCGGGATGAAGTTTATTTTTCTTACAAAAATGCATAGCAACAGTTTTGCTTTCTGAAAATTTGAAACCATTTTTGGAAGCCCATTTTTCAATCCGTTTTAGGCACAGCTGTAATTGCCTTTCAATGGTATTCATGTTTTTTGCAGTGTAGCATATTAAAAAGTCATCAACATATAAAGAACCTTCAATATTATCTTGGAGAACTTTGGCAATACTATTTATTTTAATACTAAAGAGAGTGACCGAAAGGATGCTACCCTGAGGCACACCCATTTCTTGATCAAACTCTTCAGAAAACGTCTTATTAACTTTAACATTAAAGTGTCTGTCAGAAAGAAAATCGGCCAAGAAAGTTGGTAACCTTCCTTTCAACCCCATATCAGAAATGTCCTTTAAAATACCATACTTCCATGTTGTGTCATAAGCTTTTTCGAGATCGAAAAAGATAGACACCACATGTTCGTTCTTCGCAAATGCATTTCGAAGAAAAGACTCAAAACGGACCAAATGATCAAGCGTGCTCCTGCCTTGGCGGAATCCACACTGGATATTCGAAATGAGTCCATTGGACTCGAGGTACCAAACGAGCCGATCGTTGATCATGCGTTCTAGAGTCTTACAGACGCAGCTTGTCAAGGCTATCGGACGATAGTTGGAAGCATCTGTGTGATCCTTACCCGGCTTGGGGATAGGAACAACAGTGGCAAGCTTCCATATTTCAGGCAATTTTCCGTTTATCCATATATCATTCATTAAATTTAGAAGAGTCTTCATCGATATTTCAGGGAGATGTTTTAAAAGTTGATAATTGATGCTATCAGGGCCACATGCAGTGTCATGGGCTTTACTTAAGGAAGTTTTAAATTCATCTAAAGAGAAAGGAGAATTGTAGCTCTCAGAATTGTCAGAGTTGAAGTTCAATTTAGTTTTCTCAGCTGTACGTTTAAATTTTTGGAAGTCAGGTTTGTAATTAGATGAAGATGAATGTTTTGCAAAAGTTTCAGCTAGTTTGTTGGCAATGTCCTTTTCAGATGTTAAAGTGGAATTGCCAACGTTTAGATGTTTAACTGAGGATTTAGAGTTTTTACCTTTGAGTTTGTGTATGAAATTCCAAATTTTATTCATGGGAGTTCGCGAAGTTAAACCAGATACAAAATTCCTCCAGGATGTTCTTCTGGATTGTCGACAAGTTCGTCTAGCCTTTGCCCAAAAAATTCTAAAATTACTTAAATTTTCTTTCGTTTGTTGTTTGCCAAATCGTTTTTGAGCTTTATTTCTATCGTCGATAGCCTTGTCACACTCGTCTGTGAACCAAGGTTTATTGAGTTTTTTAGGAGTTGCCGAGGTCTTGGGAATGGTTTCATCAGCTATAGAGATAAGAGTTTGGTTAAAAGTTGTTATGGTTCTAGGTCCTGATCAAATATTTCTGGTCTTAATTTTTCCGAACAAAGTATTGAAAATTTTTGCCAATTGGCCTTCTCTAACTTATAGCGAGGAATTCTTTGTTCAGGTTCACCAAAAAGATCTTTTAATATAATAGGAAAGTGATCACTTCCACAGAGATCATCATGGACTTGCCATGAGAAATCTGTTAAAAGAGAAGGATCACAAATTGAGAGATCAATTGATGAGTATGTTCCATTTCCAGAATGTAAAAATGTAGAAGAACCATCATTAAAGATACAAAGAGATTCTTTTGATAAAAAATCCTCAATCTTTTTACCCTTATCATTCAAGTTGGCACTGCCCCATAATGGGTTGTGGGCATTGAAGTCCCCAACTAACATGTATGGAGCAGGAAGCTGACCCGTTAAATTTTGAAGTTGTGCTAAAGTTAAGTTATCATTAGGTGGTATATAAACTGAACATAGAGTTATTGTTTGATGTAATGAAACTCTAACGGCAACTGCTTGCAGGTCGGTAGTTAAAGGAATCGAACTATGGAGAATACGATCCTTAACTAAGATGGAGGATCCGCCAGAAGCTCGCTCTGTTTTAGAAAATGTGTTATACATAGAAAAACCCTTCAAGGAAATTCCAAAATTAAACGAGACTTACCTTGGTTAATTGAAGTTTAAGATGAATTTTATGAGTTGTAATAACACTGAAGGGATTAAATGAGATTGTGATGCGCATGTCAGAACTTCAGTCTTGAAAGCAAAGTTTTTATCATTTGATCTGCTCATGTACATGAGTAAAATAAAATTAATATTTTCATTATTCATTTAAATAAATTCATTAAAATATTTGTACAATTTCATCAGTAATAACCCGGGCGGGCCGGGTGTGGCATTTAATCCCTTCAGTGTTATTACAACTCATAAAATTCATCTTAAACTTCAACTTAACCAAGGTAAGTCTCGTTTAATTTTGGAATTTTATTTCGTTGTAACACTTCCGGAATCAAATGAGATTTGAAAGCAGAATGATAAAAACTTTTTAAATAAAGAAATCATCATAATAATAAATAAAGATTTCTTACCTTACATGTAGTTATGCCAAAACATGTTTGTCAAATGAAGCATCTTCAACCTGTTTCCCATAGTATTTTGTAAACGTACTGGAATTGCTCCATCCTGCCTTATCAAGTATCTTTGAAATGGGTAAAGATTGAGCTGCTTTGGATGTTGCTGCTGCTCTAACACTGTGAGCCTTGTATACTGATGTGTCAATCTTTGCTCGAGCTAAAACTGTTTTTATCCATCTAGATATAGTGTCTTTAGAAACGGCACAATAGGGTTTAATGTAACTAATAAAAAGTTTACTGTGGTTCTTCCTGAACCTTTTTGTACGAGACATGTATTCCTTATAAACCGTATATACACAAATTCTCCTATCAAACAGTTGTCCACAGTAATTCCTAACGCCGATAATGCACCACGTGCTGTATTTAAGCTACTGTAGCCCAAATCTTGCTTGTATAACTCAGTCATAAACTCTAAAACTTGATTTATAGAAACTTGAATTTTATCAATTTGTCTTTCACTACAGTACTGAAACCATCTCTGTAAATATACATGATATTGCTTCCTGGTTCCTGATTTCCAAGACCTGAGTAGTATACTTGTTGTCTTTTCCGAAAATCCTTGTTTTCTGAAATTTTGCCTGACACACAGCATGCTATCATCACTAACTTTTTGTACAATGGATGAACTGTTGAACTGTGGTGAAGTAGTAGTAGATTTTTCCTTTGAGGCAAAACTAGAGGTTCTTCGGTTAGGAGTTCCATGAGTCTTGGAAACCAGGACTGAGTCAGCCAAAGAGGGGCCACAATCAATCCCCGTGCCTGATCTTGTCTTATCTTGCAAATGCAGCGTCCCAATAAACTGAAAGGAGGAAACAGATAAATTTGATTAAATGTACTCCAGTTTAGGGAAAACGCATCAACAAAGGAGCAAGTTGGATCTGGCTTCCATGAGCAATATTTTTTAATTTGACAATTAAGCCTGGAGGCAAACAAATCAACATCAGGCTTTACAAATCTATTGCAAATTTGTTCAAATATCTTTTTGTTAAGTTGCCATTCCAACTGATCATCAAATTCTCTAGACTTTTTATCTGCTTTCACATTTGATACACCAGCAATATGTGCACATGTAAGCCAGATTTTATTTTTTCTGCATAGAAGCCATATTTTCCTAGCAATCTCATTACATTCTTGAGATTTGGTTCCTCCCATATTCAGTATATATGACACTGCAGTACTATTGTCTGTTAATATTTTAACATGTTTGTTTGAAATAAAGTTCACGAAAGATTTTATTGCCAAATAAATTGCTAATAGTGCCAAATAATTTATATGATGATGCTTTTCATTTTCATGCCAGCGGCCTCCGATTTCCTTTGAATCAAAAACCGCGCCCCACCCTTTCAATGAGGCATCTGTTTCTATACAAACAACAGGGTTACCATGAGAAATATGTCTAACTTCATTTCTAACATTCTCTATCCACCATGACAAGTCGTTTTTCATTGTATTTGTTACATGCATTAAACTGTCAAAATTTCCAGCTGATCTTTTCAAAGCCTTAATTTTTTCATGTTCAAGATTTCTGTAATATAATTTGCCATATTCAATGGCAGAAAAAGCCGAAACCATAAATCCTATAATTTGAGCCACTTGTCTGATTTTAACTTTACTTTGATTTATCAGAGATTTGCATTCAGCAATAATTTTCTGTTTTTTCTCTTCAGTTAAAATCACAATCATTTCTTCTGAGTCAATGATATTTCCTAAAAATACAATTCTTTTTGTAGGAATAAAAATCGACTTATCTTGATAAATATGAAACCCTAATGTTGACATAAGTGAAACTGTTTCATGAACATTCATTCCACATTCTTCAACAGTATCTCCGCATAATAAGCTATCATCAATATAACCAATGTTAACGTATCCTAAGGATCTTAACTTTGCATATACTGGTTTCAATAATTTAGTAAATAATCTTGGAGCGGAGGAAATTCCATTTGGAAGACAGGTGTACTGATAAATTTTTCCTTCCCATTCAAACCTTAAAAAATTTTGATGTTCTTCTGCAATAGGAACGCTATAGTATGCATGCCGAAGATCAATAGAAGCCATATAACAATTTTCTGAAATAATTTTAAGAGCATTTTCAAATGTATCCATTTTGAAATGATGATATTCAACACTTTCATTAAGCTTTTTCAAATTTAATATCATTCTATATTCACCATTTTTCTTTGGCCTTAAAAATATTGGAGAGATAAACTGACCTTCTTCAGGTTCAACAACTTTTAAAACTGATAATTTTATTAATTTTTCAATTTCTCTGGATACAATTTCAGATTCATTTTTATTGAATATAGATTTAGTTCGATAGTTTTGAGAAGGTTCTATGTCATCTTCAAATTCTATGTGACAATGATTAACAATATCTAAAATAAATTTGTCTGAAGTAATTTTTTCCCATTCATGAGAGAAATTTTTCAGTACACCTGCCTTAAATTCTGAACTTACTTCATTTAAATTATCTAATGTTTGTCCTTCTGAGAATTTCCCCCTGTCTGGTAGTTTTTTGTAAGACGAGGGATCTTGTAGTGTGCCATTGAGCCTCTTCCTCTACCAGCACCTCTTGGAGCTCCTCGATACCCGCCTCTGTAGCCACGGTATCCTCTGCCACCTCTAAATGTAGCTCCACCTCTACCTCTGCCGTAACGCAATTTGTTACTGACTTTAGAACATTCCTCTATGTCTTTTGCCGTCTTTGAGACGTCGTCACCAAACAAGTTGGTTGTGTAAGGGACAGAAGTAGAACATAAATGCATATATTCAGACATTAACTCTGGTTTTAAGAACTCCCTTCTAGCCATGTTAACTTGCCTATTCCCGTGACCTAACAAGGCAAGGACATCATTACAGCTCTCAATACAAGAATTTAGGGCTGTTTTATCAGGGGGTCCAATGTAATTGGTAAGTGCAGAGCGTAATTTGGTAAGTGACGTCAAATATGGCGGATAAACACCGCTTCGATCGTCAACGGTGAGTTTTCTTTTCGATTTTATATGAGTTGTGTATATCTAAGGAATAAACTTACCTTGCCTTTCGGCAACTATGAGTTATGAGAAGTAGTTCATATCAAAACTTCGAAGCAGGTTTTGCATTTTAAAAAGCTATTGAACAAAAACCGACCGCTTGACACGCACTTTTTTGTCACGTCAACTACAAAGCCTTTGTTTCAGTAACTTGTACCACAAACCTTATGTTTGATGGGTTTTTTTCTGTCAGTCTACACACATGGATTTTTCCAAATATCGTTTTCTGTAATAATGACACGTCATTTTTGACATATTTATAATTATTTAATTTTTTGGTAAGTGCAAGTCGGTGTACGCAAAATTGGTAAGTGAAATTTGTGTACTTTAAAAATTGGTAAGTGCTTAAAAAGTTGTGAAAAAACTATTTGTTTAAAGGTCTATGTCAGGGTACCGTTTTAATGAACATTTTTGTAAAGAAACACCTAATCCGGGCATCGCTTTTCCGTTTGTAACACGAATAAATACATTTTCAATCTTTTTATTGAACTAATATGGTTCAGTGTGTTTGGATGTATGCATTTTATTTGCCCATTCTACATCATTTTTTTTTGTTTAGATGCCATTAACAATATGGGAAGATACAAGAAAAAGGGCCCAGCATTGAGTATCTATAGATCAAGAAAGCGCCCTAGCATATCTCCTTTCAAGCTCGACAATGTAAAGAGAGGATGCTTCAGAAGTACACCCAAAAGGCTGGGTCTCCTTCTGACACCAAAGGAATGTAAAATATTTACATCTTCTAGATTTGTTGGACGGTCTTCGCCATGCATTTTGGATTCACCGCAATTAGGAATAAATCGAGTTATTCCTAATTTGATCAGGAAGTCACCTTCAAAGTCTAGGAAAAAATTAGCTTTTCAAGATCAAGATATTAAGGAAAAGTCAGACGAATGTTCCGATCTTGGTGGAAAAAAATCAGATAGAGATGTCGAAGAGGTAACACATTTACTTCATGCTCTTGTAAATGAAAATAAATTTCAAACAAACAATATATCTTTTTCTGTATTTAAGGATACGCTCAAATGGTACAGTAAAAAGTCCACGACACAAATGCAGTATTCAGAAGCAACTAAAGATTTCTTTTGGACAGGCAGGATGCTACTAGGTGGCAAATTTATACGGTTTATGAGAGGATTTGCTCACAGGGATTTTGTAAAGCTTTCAGAAAGTGAGAAGGGTCATTTTGACCCTCAAATGAGTGATATTAACTTTGCCGTTCCTAGTGACACTGTTCTAGATGATTATAAGCCATTGAATATTGAAATGGGTCATTCAATTGAACCAGGAATCATCGAAGAGAATATTTCCATGTATGCTGAAAAGATGAGTGACGTGTCTCACGTAGTAATGTTTGATGGAAAAAAGATAATACCCAAGTTTGCTGATGCCTACCTTATGGACCTAGAGGAAGAACCAAAACTTAGTAAAGCTAAATTAGAAGAAGAAGAATTAACAAATCTGTTAAACGAAATGTTACAAATTTTGTATAAATGTCAAGACCAAGAAAAGAGAAATATAAGTGATATAACCCATGAAGGATTTGCCGATTTACTAACTACTATTATCTCCAAGCTAAGTAAATGTACTCAAATGCTACGACAAGCAAAAGCAAAAAGGAACGTAGCAATCGAAAGACTAATTAAACAATATAACAAATCACCCGATTCTAAATACAAATTTGCAATGAACAGACTAAGAACATTTTACACGAAGTAGGAATTTGTACAGATGACATCATAAAAGGAATCGATTGTTTTGGTTTCGCTCTCTCTATTCGTAACGGAACAGGAAAATCGTATTGTTTCAACACAAGATATTGTAGACTTGAAAATTTTGACAATTATCATGAACTTAAAAATCCGGACGAAATGGTTAAGATATTTAACCAAAAAGAGTGTATTCCGTCGAACTTGATCAAACAACGCAGTGCCGAATGGTTTGATTTACGAAATACAGGTAAGGTTACAGGAAGTCGTGCATATAAAGCTCTTGGTCTAGAAACACTTTCAGCTCAGAAGGAGTATTTTAACTGTGTAATTGGTGGGAAAAAAGAAAATGAACCAGGAGAGTCTCAGAAAAAAGCCATGGCTCATGGCACAGAAAACGAGGAAAATGGTGTAGCAACAATTGTTGGAAAAGTGCTTCCAGTGTTCTTCCCAGGGTGTAAGTTTTATGAGGAGGGATCTTATATCATCAAGGATAGAAACTGCAAGAAAATTATGGTTATTTCACCTGACGGTAGTATCAAATCTGAAAACAAAACTATTTCGGTTGAAATAAAGTGTCCTTTACCAGCATATATTGGATCCACTCCGGTCTACTATGAGATAATGAAAAGACATATTGTCCAGAGTCTACTTGAATTAGAAGCATTAGATACCTCGGAACATTTGTACATAAGTTGGAGTGCTGACAGTACGACCGTTTTCAAGCTTATGCCAAACAAAGATTTGGTCAAAAGAATAGTGGATAAAGTATCTGAGCTTTATTACAGCACTACACCTAGATGTCCATCTAAGATTCAAGAAGATGTTAAAGAACTTGAAAAATTGTTAAATGAACATCGTTTATCAGCTAAATTAGTAGCCGAATTTTCATCATTATTTCGAAAATCGGGCAGTTTTTCAATTGCAGGACAAGATTCGTTGTCACCTTTTATGATAGGTACTTCTAAAGGTCAATATGAGGAAGAATACAGTGATTTGGCTATTGCATTTTTGATAAATTCTATACTGAAAACACTGAGCGCTGTAGCCAAGGCATATGCTCTTCTTAAACCGACTGCAGCCGAGGTTCACGTTTATCTTATGATTGACATGAATAGGTATTGGAACAGAGAAATATGTCATGGGTTACCAATTGCCTACTTGATCAAAGGTTACAGTTTGACAATATCAACTGCCAGACGCTTATTAGAAAGGGTATTAGATGCGTGTTATGAAAAGAAAGCTCATGTACCATGTGTAACATTTGATGGTCAGTTTGCCCATCTTAAAGACACTAATGACAATGGTGACCCTTTGACTTTGTTCGAAATGCAGCGAAAACTGTGGTCTGAAGTAAAACACAAATCCAAAAATGACCTCCTTGCCATACTTCTAGAAATGTTTGGACAATGTAACTATTATTATGTAAGTGATTGCTTACTCTCCGTGGACAATATTTTAAAAACTGCAGCAAGTAACAGAATAGTTGTTGAATATAAAAACCAGGAATATGGCCCACTTTCCACACCCATTTCTCTTTTTAAGCAAAAGAGCGCGACAGATAAGGCAGAAAAAAAGTTCAAGCAATGAATCAATGATACAATGTCAGTTTGAAAATCTTGGAGAAGAAACTGGAGGCTTTAACAGAAATGATAAACGACAATACAGATAATGACAGTTTTGTTGAGCGGGAATTTGAAATTGGTGAAGCATCATCACAACCACAAGGAACTGAACAAGAAACCGATGAAACTAGTACGGCGTTAGAAATCGATCATTCAGTCGAAACCGACCAACAGATGAACGGTGGTGATATTTCGACAAATGGAAGGATTTTTCTACTGACAACAGAAGACTTTCGTGTAATGTTCAACCTTCTACTTGATGGAAAAAGAAAATCAAAATGGGAGAAACACGATGAAGATTTTATCAAAAAGATATTCTCTTCAGCAACAGAAATTAACAAAGAAACTACTGCATATGAGCTTCGAGACATAATTAAATATCTTAATATAAGATTCAAGTCGGCATCGTATGAAATACCTAACATTCCTCAGTCTCTTCCAAAAGCAGAAAAGATAAACGAATTGTGTAGTATTTTGGGTCTATGTGATAAACTTCCAACGACTCAAAGAAAAAGTAGACCAAGGAAAATTCAATCATTGCATGATATGTGTAAATCTGTAATCAAAAGCAAAAAGTATCCCAAACATGTTTTAGCTGTAGCATATTGCCAAAGTGTTTGGCCTGTTTACAACAAACAATTTTATGAAAATTCAACTGTCACAGAAGTGATAAGTTTAAGTAGCATTGATGGTCAGCAACACATTAAATTCAAACCTTTATATAAACCTATGTATAGTGAGCCAAGAAAGCAGCTAGAAGTTCGAGTTATGGATGGCACTCACATCAGGACGAACATTAAAGCGAAGCTGATTCGTAATGGGTTAGAGAGAATCAAAATTTCAGCATGGATAAAAGTTGCTAAATCAAATAAGACCAACTTATCACTTGCACTTCTTTCTGTTCAAGACGATGGCAAAATAATGCACCAGCAGAGTGATGCATACGTTAGAACAATGTTTGACGAAGATGTTGAATTACAAATGATTGAAAACGGGGATACGGAAGAAGCACGCTTTTGTCGTGTCTTTAGACATTGGCACGAGGCAGAAGATAATCCTGGCTTATCTGCGTTTGAAAGGTGCAAGAGAAGTTTAATGCTTAGAGAATGGCTGCTTGAAAATTACAGTTTTTATCGTTTTCCGCCGCCAACTATGTACGTGAGAGGAATCCCAAGAGTTACTTACGAAGGTCTCGTATGCAGTATAGACGCTCATATATTGTTGTATGCATTAACTAAAGGAGGATCATATAATTGGAGATCAGTATCTACTTTGGTAGCAGAAAACTTCATGGGTGAGCTGGCTGAATATGCACAGACTAATAATGGAGTCCCTAACGGAACAAGTCTAAGGAACGACATGGCAAAGATTTCACATCTTCATGGGATGCGTTTCAATCCAAATAGGTATGTTTAAGCTTAGGCAGCAACCATTTGAAATTATGTGGGGGTATGGGGGTATGGATTTTTTGAAGAAAAAAAATGTTTTCAATTTTTTGGCCCAGAAAGAAAAAAAATAAATGGTTTTGGTGGGCCTGGGCTACACAGCGTAAACAAAATTGCGAATAAAAAAATTGTTTTCGGTGTCGTTCAAAAACAATTTCTCGTCTTCGAAAAATTTTGAAAAAAAAATTGTCGAGGGGCTAAAATCCATTCCCCCCCCAGAATTCCAAACGGTTGCTGCCTTGGAAAAGTTCTAGGTTTCGGAATGTTAATAGGTGAAGTGGAATTAAAAGGATTTATTGATAAGTCCTATTTACAAAGAGCTTGTATTTAGAGCAAATTTTGTTAGATTTAATCTGTTAAATAATTTGTAAAACAATTATGGCCTATTAAAAAAAGTACATATTACTTTTAATGATGAACTTTAACCATCGGCCAAAATGAATATTTCAATTTGATTTTAATTGATATATTTTTTGTATTTTTTTTTATACAACCCTAAAATGCAGTGCAAATCTGAATCCTAAAAAATAGATTTTTTAAAACCTTTTTTTATAAAAAGAACAGTCTTTATATTAAGACTTTTTTTAATTAAAAAATGAATTGAGGTATTAAATTGATTTCCGTCAAACGAACTTAAATCAAATTAACAGTCTTATTTTGTAAATTAAAAAAATGAGATGTGGAATTTTTGCACGCGAAACAGCCCACATAAACAATCATAAATTTAAACCACGATGTAAATCGCCAACAGCCTTGAAGAGGCCAGTGTTCGAGATTGGCCAAAAGTCAAAATAAACTGAAGAAACTTACAGCTCGCAAAGAATCGAACCAACTATCGACTGATGTAAAACAAATCAAATCTATCTTTTTTAAGTCCGGTACAACACTTTACACAAAGTGAACGATTTGAATTTTGCTGTGGTTATTTTTGCTTTGGATTACTAGTCATCACATTACCGTTGCGATGATTCGTGATTAAGGTTTATTATTTTTTTTTAGAAAGTTTCAGATGCAAACTTCAAAAGCTCGAGCATACGAAATGCAAACAGCTTCAGTCACAAGAGAATACAACAACAATACTGGAATTATAGAGCAAATGTGCATTTCAGATATCGTGCCAAGGTAACATGTTTTGACCTTGTTTATTACTCTATTTTATTGACCGGGTTGGTCACGGGTCAATTATTTCGGCCTTCTTCGTTTAAATCTTACCTAAAAGATAGAGAAAATTAAGCTCCGCCCAACCTTGCGAATAAAATAGAGTAATACATCTCATTGTCTTAATAATAATTCTGTAGCATTTATCACTTTTTTTTATTCAGAGACAAGACTAGCACAGTCCTACGACAACAAAGCAACAAACGCAACAACACGGTCAAAATTTTCCCATAAACTTGAGGCTACTTTGTAATCCCTTGCCCTACAAATATTTATAATAGTTTTGCAATCAAGGTCAATGCAAGGTACTACAAGCATCAAACTATCAAAGATGCGAAAATATTAGTTTCTATTGCTCATATAGAACAGATAAAATATTTAACAAAATAATAAATTAACGTTAACGTATTTTTCAGGAATCATTTGTTTGATGAAATTGCAGCTTCATCAAAAAAGAAAGGAAAGATATCCAGTCTCCACGAGAAACCGAAAGGGGTGCAACCAGTTCGATTTCACTATAAAGTAGACGAGTCGAGAATTTTGCCGTCACTTAGAATGGGTTTAACAGAAGACGATTTGATATAACTTTTTATTATATCTGTTGTATTTAAAATAGATAGACTGAACAGTTTGCCCTATTTTTTTTTTATTTCAGACTGGATAATAACACTAGTCTGAGCAACATACCAAGTTTCATGGAATCCAATTGATCAGTTTTTGAAAATGTTGAAAAATTAGAACTTACATGAAAATTCTGATCAAAATAATTACTTCTACAACATTCAACAGTACAAGACAGATATGGGATTTCTATCTCTAAGGAGAGAGCAGATGTTGGTTTGTCATAGGGTCTTGTTTTTCCTCCTTTATCGGATTTGACTAGCCAAATTGCCCAGTGGCAATGCGTGTGCCATAGCAAGCAGGGATCGCTTACCCTAATGTGGGGCCTGAGTTCACTGTCATTAAGACTTGCAGATTTCGTGTGTCGTTGATTGGCATTCAGTTGTTTTGTGTTAATGTTGTATGTTTCTTAATGTTGTTCTCGTTCGTATTTACTGGTTTTGTCTTCGTCATTTTTGACTTTTGACATTCGAATGCCTCATTAGTACCTTTTTGCTTCTTTGAATTTACTGTGGACAAATACATATAGTATACTTTCTATATATAAGTTTCTCGTGGAATTCTTTACATTAGTTAAAGGAAGGAGTTTCGCTAACAAACAATGTGACATACAAAGGAAAATGTCAAAAGCTATAAGCTGGAAAAGTATTACATGTCATGGGTAACTGCAAATGACGGAGAAATGGAGCCAATTTGAAAAAAAAATAGTATACATCTTTTAACGTATTGCTTGTGTATATATTCAGCAGCAAAGCAGCCCAGCCTAAATATTTATTTGAGTTGTTATGTTATGTATTAAGTAAATGGAAATCCAATCTTTAAAATAATTCTTGTATGTATACAAAAATAGTATCCATACACAAACAGATTAAACATGATAACCTGTTTTTATTTTATTTTTTTGTTTGTTTGGGAAGGGCATTTTTTGCACTGAATATTCCAAATCAGTATTTTTTTGGACACAGCAATTTCGTCTCTCATAAGGGAAAGGGAAGGGAGGGCATCCTGTGCTCACCATTGTTGATGTTGGTGATCATTCGGGTATATAACTTATATAAGGATACACAAAGACGTTAAGTCATGAAAAAAAAATGAATCAATAATCTTTTATTAATCTCAAAATAATCAACAAAGTACCATATCTTGGCATAACATTTAAAAAAATGTATAAAAAAACGAGATAAATCATGTAAAATGCATCTTAGCACAATAAAAACATAAATGAATTTAAAAAAAAAGAATAAAAAACAAGGTAGATCATTTAAAATGCATCTCAGCACGCACAATTAATACATAAATAACTCTGTTATGAATCAGTCAGCTTGTTTTTTAACGCAATTCCTTTGATGAATCCTCCACGACGATCGCCATTTAAAAGTGGCGGCACAATGCTCACACATCAAAGTAGGCTCCCGATGCATTGTCATGTGTTGTTTCAGCTCAGCCCTTCTTCTAAAGTTTTTGTTACAGTGGTCGCACTGAAATGACCTTATCAATGAAGCACCTTCTTTGCGACACACATTATTATTTAAATGATACCGCAGATTCTTTTTAAAAACAAAACCCTTCAAGCAATGGCTACACTTGAAACGTTTTGGTTCCTCGTGACTAGAGGTAAGATGCCCTTCAAGGGAATCTTTATTTGTGTAGGATATTCCACACTGATCGCATGTATACTTCTTTTCATTGATGTGAATTGTCTCGTGTCTATTTAAAGAGAATTTAGAGGCAAAACCAAGTCCACACACATCACATACATTCATTTTGCTGCAAAAGAAAAAAAAAACAGTAATATATACTAGTATATATAATTTGTTTGATCTTGAGCCCTATTGAAAAAAGGAATAAGTATATATTCACTTTCAGATTATTAAAAGGGACAAAGTATTTATGAAGATGTGAAATATGTTTAATTTGCAAAGTGTTGAGATTTATTTGCACGTAAAGGAAAAAGGCAGCTAGGGACGGACCATTCAACTTTAAAGGGGGTGGGTTTAACCTTTAACCAGATTTTTTTTTCGCGGAAAAAATATTAATGTTTTCAAACTTTATTTTTTGAAGGCGTCGCGACAGAATATGTTTTTCATTACAGCAGAAATCCTTCTTCAGACGTGATTTTTTTCGTACCCTCTATTGCCAACAACATTTTTTATCAACATTTCACAAACATATTTTCAGGGCCCCCTCTAAGTTAAATAGCCCTTTAGTTTAAAATCTTTGAATTCGCATGAGTAGAGCAGTAAGTTGTACTTTCGTTGAGGGAAAACTATCGCATTAGTCGTAGCCACTGTCATGACTGTACGAAAAAAACTTATTAAACTGAATCTACATATAAATGTTGCATCCTCATTTTCCTGCTGATGTATATGACACACTATGATATTAAGCATCTTATTTTATTGACGAAGACGAAGGGTATTAAATTAATCATATCATAAAATAAAACTGGCATGAAACTGATAAATTAAAGCATTATATATATACAATACATTAGTCATTGTCGGAAAATATCAAATTAATTGGTTTAATAGAAAATAATGAGATGTGGAATAAGTGTACGCGAAACAACCCACAATTAAACGGCAATTTAGAAAAACATGCACAATGGACGACCGCCAGCAGCCTTAGCATAGATGGGTTTAAAGGAGTATAATATAAAAACTTCAATGGAAGACGTATGTCACCTGCGTGTTTAAACATTCGGTAAACAGGAAGTAGCAATGTTTCCGGCATAAGATTGCTTTACACCTTATAGTACAATGGGATGAAGCTACATACCAAATATCAACATGTTGTGGCATGAGTTGCATGGAAAACTGTGACGAAAATTTTTGTGACGCCGCAGGACGACAACGCAAGACCACAGGGGCTTGGTACAATTTTTTTATATATTTACTTCTATAACCCTTCACACGAAGGGTTATAGAAGTAAATATATAAAAAAAATTGTACCAAGCCCCTGTGCGCAAGACGACGGATGGTGCCAAAGTAACCCTGTATTTGTCGCATCTGCAACACGTTGCAGGCGATATAAAATGAAATGCAAAATACTCAAGCTTGTTTATTTGTACATTCGAATGTACATGTGATTTATAACGTTAAGTAAACATTACCAATTTCGTTGTGTACACCGACTTGCACTTACCAAAAAATTAAATAATTATAAATATGTCAAAAATGACGTGTCATTATTACAGAAAACGATATTTGGAAAAATCCATGTGTGTAGACTGACAGAAAAAACCCATCAAACATAAGGTTTGTGGTACAAGTTACTGAAACAAAGGCTTTGTAGTTGACGTGACAAAAAAAGTGCGTGTCAAGCGGTCGGTTTTTGTTCAATAGCTTTTTAAAATGCAAAACCTGCTTCGAAGTTTTGATATGAACTACTTCTCATAACTCATAGTTGCCGAAAGGCAAGGTAAGTTTATTCCTTAGATATACACAACTCATATAAAATCGAAAAGAAAACTCACCGTTGACGATCGAAGCGGTGTTTATCCGCCATATTTGACGTCACTTACCAAATTACGCTCTGCACTTACCAATTACATTGGACCCCCTGTTTATAGGCATTATCATCATCATGATTGCTTTCATCTTGCTTGGCTAATTTATCAACAGTTTTGGTCAAAATAGTTGCAGCTTTTACAATAGACTTTTGAATGTTTTGCATTTTCTTATCACTTGTCTGAGCTCTAGGTGACAAGATATTCCAAATCATATGATTAATGCGAACCATAGAAAGACCCTCACAATTTTCTGGCCTGGCGTTTTTAGTATCTTTAGTTAACTCTTGATACTCTTCTTCATCCATACCGTTTCTAAATAAATCGGTGATAGATTCAGCCAAGACCTCATCAATCTTGGCATCTAGAACTTCTTTTACTTTGCAACGTTTGGCCATAGTTTTGAACCGACTATTGTTATTGTTATTGTCACTCTGAGAGTCAACCTTCTGTTTTTTGGCCTGAGGGGGTTCAATATTATCTTGACCTTCATGGTCAGCCTCATTGTCATTGTCAAAGTCATCTGGATTATCTTCATAATCCTCATATTCTTCATAATTTTCTATAGCCTCAATTCGGTTTGAAAGGGATTCAAGTTTATCCCTGTTTTGTTTTTGTTCCTCTCTTATAGATTTAAGGGCACCCATAATTTCATTGTGCATTACATTGTCAGAGTTAGATGAAGTAGAATGCTGTGGGTCAGGTTCATTTTCTGGAAGGGGTTTACTTGAACCTTTACGACTTGATTTACCACTCGAGTTTTGAGGCTTGCTGGGGTTTACATTACCAGCAGAAGATTTCTCAGCCTTTCTTTTTCCGGCTACGCCGGTTTTCTTTCTTTCTGACTCATCAATGTCATTTACATCTTCTTAAAGAAGCTTATCTTCTTCATTTTTTGAAAGCGACCTCACCATGCGTTCCGCCATTTTTGCGACAATGCCGATTTACGACTAAAGAGCCAATTTACGGTAAAATGTCACAAAAGGTCGTAAAATTGTAAACTATAAAAGTAAACAATCGATATTCACAATAAACAACAATGAATTATATTAATTTGTTGTTTAGATAATTTAAAACCAACAACGTTGGTTAAATATGTAAACCAACTACGTTGGCACTAGCAAAATAAATGACTGAAGGAGCAATGCAGAAACACGTCCACACCGCTCGAAAAACGCAGTCACACTGTAGTTCTGACATGCGCATCACAATCTCATTTGATTCCGGAAGTGTTACAACGAAATAAAATCGTGTCAGTTTCCTTGAGGTGTGTTTCCTGAAGACAAAAGACAGTTGGATTTAAAGATTGCACTAAGAGTTGTAATTCAAGAAAGTTGGCCTTAAGGCCTCGGCAATTCCATTGAATGATGGTACTCATTTTGGAGTCTGTATGGGATCAGAAAGTCTACCGAGTGATCGCCTACGTCTCCTCTGTGAAGACTGGCTCTGTGAACAGTCGACAGGTGTTTCCGATAGATCCATATCAGACTCCATGTTTGCATCTCGTTCGGCCTTCTTTGATCTACGCACTTTAAGCGGTGACGTCTGCTGCGATGAACACTGGCGTCTTCCTGGCTGTGAGGGTCGCTGTTGTCTATTTCCAGGTTGAGCAGCAGATGACGACCTTGAGGAAGACGATTGACTCTGTTTGGAAGAAAGAGAAATTGATGGGGGTTGAGGATTAGGAGCTTTGGTTGGAGCTCCAAATCCAGCCCAAGACGATTTTCGTGGAATTTTAAACAAATCCTCATCGACCATTGAATCATTATTTGGACCTGCTGTTGACTTACGTGGTGGGGGATGATTATCACACAATTCCTTCCAAGGCCTTGCGTATTTGATATTGCTTTTTGGGATATCATCCACAAAACAGTCAGCACCAAACATCCATCCATTGGTGTTGCAAGTACGGGGCTTAATTTCACCCTCAGGCCAAGTGTACATGGTTTGCCAACCATATGTCCTAGAGGGTTTAGCAACCTCCGCGTAAGACATGGATGGTGCTGTATCACTCGAGATAGAGACTTGACGACGAGCTTCTTGGTAGGTAATGTTCTTTTCTGCTTTAAGTTTTTGGATTTCTTTTTCACGTAAAAGAGTTGGACATTGTTTTGAAGACGAGAAATGATCACCACTGCAATTAACACAATTTGGATTTTTCGTACAGTTGAAATCCGAGTGGCCTTCCTCAGCACACTTAACACATTTTTCCTTCCCGTGGCCAAAACGTTGGCATTTAAAACAACGGAGAGGATTGGGAATAAATATGTCTACGGACACTCTGAAAAGACCCAGATTAATGTGACTTGGTGGAGCTGCGGAATTAAATGTAATGAGGTATGTATTTAATTTAATAATTTTGTTGTCTTCCTTTTTTGTAAACCTTTTAACGTGCGAGACACCTTGTGATGAAAGTTCAGAGCATATTTCTTGCTCTGATAAATCAGCAAGGTTTCGGTCTCTATCTCGAATGATACCCTGCGAACGATTCAATGATCGATGAGCTTCAGCGGTAACTGGTAACTCTAAAATGGATGAAATTGTCAAAATGTTTTTTGCTTGTTGTTGTTTGGCACACTCTACTAGGAGGTTACCGGATCGGAGTTTCGTAACCTTGGGAACATCACCTCCGGTAACACCCTTAATTGATTTCGCAATGACAAAGGGCGAAACCTTTGTCAAAGGACGAGTGGCATCTTTGCTTGAAAGTACAATAAACTTTGGCCAACTATCATTTGTTGTGTTTTGACGTTTTGAAGAAGCTGGTGCATCCTGATCATCACTATCACTACATGAAATATTTCGTTTATACTTTTCACTCGAACTTGTTGCTTGTTTTTTGGGGGAAGCCATGTTGAGAGAAGAGAAGTTCACTGCCTTGCTCCCCGCCCGCCATGGAGCGCCAACAAGGGCGATGCTGTTATACAACGGCTCTCATGTTGAAAGCACCAGGGTTACAAGGACAGCATACTCGCACAGAGTATTCCTTTAGGGAGACAAACATCGTGCCAGGGGTTACCCGGCGATACAACTCTCCAGAATAACATCCACACGATTGACCCATGAGCCACCGCCTTCTGTAAAGCATAACTGACATCAAGTAATGAATTCTAATATTACGGAAAGAAAGTTTGAAATAAACGAGAAGGTGCTTTACAGGGCTTGGCGTGACCAGCCGATTGATCAGAACGAGCCGAATCTGACCGCCTGTCTAGGAGAAGTAAGGGCCAAAGCCCACATACGTGGACCAGGATCCCGTCCTTCCCCGACACAGGTCGCAACACACGGCAAACATGTTGACCCGTTTAGGATTCTTACGACAAGCTTTACGGGCGGGGGCGGCACTATTCTTTTCACACCCGGTTCCCGCACGGGGGGCCGATGTAGAAGCTGCCCTGTCAACATGGTTCCATAATGCAAGATCAAGAGATACACGCATCACAGGACCCATCCTTGAAGAGGAAGCCAGAGACCTCGCCAGGCAACTTGGGGACACCACCTTTGAGCCTTCCTCAGGTTGGCTCTCAAGGTGGAAACAAAGAAATCTTATTGTCCACAAAAAGTTGCATGGCGAAAAGAAAGACTCAGACACAAATGCTACAGAACATTGGATATCCAATGTCCTACCCAGCCTACTTAACAGCTACAGCCCCAGTGACATCTACAACGCAGACGAGACTTGAATTTACTTCCGAGCCCTACACGATGGTACTCTTGCAGCCAAAACTGAAGAAGTTGCTGGGAGCAAGAAAATGAAAGAAAGAATAACAGCACTGGTGGCCGTCAACATGACAGGAACTGACAGGAGAAGACTATTGGTAATCGGAAAGAGTAAAGAACCCAGGTGTTTCCGAGGCAAGAAGTCCCTACCAGTCGACTATCGTAACAAAAAAAACGCATGGATGACAGCAGACTTATTCAGAGAATGGTTACAGAAGCTCACCAGAGACATGCGCCGACAGCAACGACAAATACTTGAAGCATTTTCGTTACTGTCAGTAATCATTCTAAGAGATAATTGGACTTTGACTTTTTTAATAGCCTTTTGGGGGGTATCCTTGGTGAGCATGCTAGCAGTATTACTTGTATTGAAATGTGATAAAGCTGAATCTCCTATCCCAATATTTTAACAACATTCTATGAGACTTTCAGATAGAGTGTTTAAATCTTTCAAACTGTGGGAATTTATTGTCCCCCGCCGCAACGCGGCGGAGGGACTTAGTAATGGTCTCCGTCCGTCCGTCACGTTTTTGTGGGTGCAACTCCTCAGACACTACTGAACAGATGTTGCTGAAACTTTACACACTGATAGGGTACTATTGGTAGGTGATCATCCCATATTTGAAATTTTCAAAATGGCTGCTGTTTCCATGAAAACGGGGGAAAAGGGTCAAAATCTAGGACATTCAATATATCGGTTACCTAAGTGCACAGGGTTCTGAAATTTTGTAGGCTGATAGAGCAAAAGGTACTCTATAATAATACGAAAAAAAAAGTAAAAAAAAAATATGTTCACTGGTTTCCTTCCTTGTTTTGACTGAACTATAGAATGAAAACTATTGCAGATAGAGAGAAGCTGTTGCTTGCTTAAATGTTCAGCCCATTTAGCTCTACAAAAGTCTCCATAAGGTCAAAGTTGTCAGATGACTCCTTATAGGGGTTATGGCCCCTTAAAGGCAAAAAGTAGAGTTTTTGGCCTATAGAATGAAAACTTTTGCAGATAGAGAAAAGCTGTTGCTTGCTTAAATGTTCAGCTCATTTAGCTCTACAAAAGTCTCCATAGGGTCGAAGTTGTCAGATGACCCCTTATAGGGGTTACGGCCCCTTAAAGGCAAAAAATAATGTTTTTGGCCTATAGAATGAAAACTATTGCAGATAGAGAAAAGTTGTTGCTTGCTTAAATGTTCAGCTCATTTAGCTCTACAAAAGTTTCCATAGGGTCAAATTTGCCAGATAACCCCTTATAGTGGTTACGGCCCCTTAAAGGCAAAAAATAGTGTTTTTGGCCTAAAGAAAGAAAACTTTTGCAGATAGAGAAAAGATGTTGCTTGCTTAAATGTTCAGCTTAATTAGCTCTACAAAAGTCTTTTTAGGGTCGAAGTTGTCAGATGACTCCTTTAAGGGGTTATGGCCCTTTAAAGGTGAAAAATAGTGTTTTTTGCTTTGGAATGAAAACTATTGCAGATAGAGAAAAGCTTTTTATTGCTTAAACATTCAGCTCATTTAGCTATACAAAAGTCTTCAAAGGGTTGACATTAAGACCAGGTGAGCGATTCAGGCTCCTGGGAGCCTCTTGTTTCGTATGGCATATATTTGGTACCTATTCAGGCATGGGTGTCAAATCAGCAAAGGTGTCATAAAGTTGGGTCATAGAAGCTTACAAAATTACGTCAAAATGCATTTAGCGGTTTCAATGAAATTGTGCCCAAAAAGGATGCGGATCGACGAAAACCATTACATATGATACTAAGTACCTTCGTCGCCACGAGCACGGCGACAGTAAATTAAACATTTGTTTACGCTTTATATGTACATAACCATGATAACTTCAAAGTGACCAGACAATTAATCTTACTCGAATGTTTGATATTTTTTTCACAGCAAATATACCACTTTATCATAAACTATATGATCTGGCGTTGTAAAGTTGTATGACATATATTAAATGAAAATAAGAATTGATCTTGTAAACATAATTTGTCAGAAAGTGGCATTTTAGACAAAGAATTACCATACCATCAATGGACATTTGAGTGGCATAGATCCAAAAGGGTGATTTTAATTAAAACAAACAAATTTGAGTCTTTACTAGAGAGAACTCGGATGTTCAAAAAGTAATAAGTTTCTATCATTTTTGTAATCTATGTCGTTCTTGTTATCTGGTATTGTCTTCGAAATTTAGCACTTCTGATATTCGGATGCCCCTTTGGTACCTCATTGCTTCTATAAATTAATAGGGAATAGAAAAGTTTAACTTATACGAAGATTGTGACTCACTGAAAGTTAACTGTTTGTGCGAACAAATCAAACAGTTTTGAAAAACTGGATGAGCCTTTTATTAGGCTGGCATTTCCGGCCTCAACTACACTACTTTCCGTAGAGGCCGGTAACTAGTAATCTTCTGGTCGTGGAGGTAAACAAAGC
This sequence comes from Arcuatula senhousia, assembly GCA_963971305.1. Lineage (NCBI taxonomy): Eukaryota > Metazoa > Mollusca > Bivalvia > Mytilida > Mytilidae > Arcuatula > Arcuatula senhousia. The sequence continues at coordinate 39,409,815 of OZ020308.1, forward strand.
TATTTTATGACGTTTGAAATACCGATCTTTTCATTGATTGATTTTATTTCCAAATATGGAAAAATTCCCACGACTCTGGCGACATCTATATTACTACTATTGATAAACAAATAGTAAAATGGCGTCCTTGAACGCGCTGTCCAAAATATTTTCTTTGAAAAATGCAATTTTTAGGATGAATATCCACAGAAACTCCAACATAAATTACCTGAGGCCAAAGCAAATAGATGCATTAACATTTCTCAGAGAAAAAAATGACGTCCTAGCCGTTCTACCAACGGGGTTTGGCAAATCTCTAATTTTTGAAGCTCTCCCCTTCATCATCCTCGGAAACCCAGGGTTTCTTCTCTCGCTTACTCATTCGATGAATGAGTAAGCGAGAGAAGAACCCCTGGGTTTCCGAGGATGCCCTTCATGAACAACTCTCCTCTTGTTGTTATTATTGAGCCTTTAAATGCCATAATTCAAGAACAAATATCTCGGTGTCCCCAACTATATCTTCACATAAATGAGACATTTATTAAAACAATTCAAGACTTAAGAGAAGTAACACCAATAGTTGATGAGTCCGTAAGATATTTCATTGGACACCCTGAACAAGTGTTGAACAAACATTTCTTCAAATTTTTACAGTTGTCTAAATTTGAAGTTTCATATATATGTATAGATGAAGCACATTGTATTTTGATGTGGGGAGAAGAATTCCGTCCCAAATATAAAGAAATTTCAATAATGAGATCCATTTTGCCAGACGCAACAATGGTTGCACTTACCGCCACTGCAACAGAAGACAGTTCAAAAGAACTTGTAAAAATTTTAAAACTAAAGAGCTGTAAAATTATAAGAGGTAAATGCATCCAATAACATGCAAAGCAAGATTGCTACATGTAGATGTCACATTAAAGTTGAAAATTTACTTTGACAATATAGTCTCATTATTCATGTGGAATTTTTCAAAAAAAAAAAATTTAAATTAATAAATACACAAACCTTAGCCCTAAGGGAATTCTGTGACATACCAATACAGATACAGATACTTCTAAAATGAATAAAACTTCAGCAAAATCTGACCAGCAACCTCAGAGCAGCCCAAAAGGGGTTCCTATGAACTATAAAACACTAAGTGAATAAATCTTTTAAAATCAAAATTATGTTGTAATATGATCAACTACATAAATGACAAACAATCCTACAAAATTTCAGCAAAATCTGTTTAGCAGTCCAATAGGAGTTGTTCCCACATAGTGTTCCTATGAACAAAGTCCACAAAATTCAATTTATAATCATGATAATAACTCCTATAAAATTTGTTGAATCTAAATGCATGGTGTTGCAATATGATCATGCAACTAAAGTGGATGATGAATTGCATCTGATAAAAACAAAAAAAGTACCATTGAGTCATGACCGTCACTAATACCAAGTACAATAAGAATAAAAAATAAATACATTTACAGCTTCAACAATTGTATTTTCATGGACATATAAACCAGCTGTAAAATGCCTGATAATATGTCAGTATTAATAGTAATTAAATAAAAAATAAAAAAAACAATTTCATGAATTGACATTCTAATGCACAAGTTGTATCACACTTACATAAATTAATAAGGCCGTTATAAAATAATTCCTAGATTCTCATACAAATTTCTTTAAAATAAGGGACCAGCAGGAGAATTTAATTTTTGTCTCGCCTGCGAAGCAGAGCGGGACATAGGTGTTACTTTACCGGCGGCGGCGGCGGCTACGACGGCGGCGACGGCGGCGTTAACTTTTTGGAAAAGTTTTATGAGCACCTCCATATCTCAAGAACTATAAGTCCTAGGTTGATGAAACTTGGTATGCATATGCCCCAGTAGTAGCTTAGCACAGTTGCATCCCCATCTTTTGACCTTGACCTTGATTTTCCAGTTGAGTGACTTTAACAATTTCAATACATATAATAGCAATGGAAAAGTTTTGCGAGCACCTCAATATCTCAAGAACTATAGGTCCTAGGTTGATGAAACTTGGTATGCATATGCCCCAGTAGTAGCTTAGCACAGTTGCTTCCCCATCTTTTGACCTTGACCTTGATTTTCCGATTGAGTGACTTTGATTATTTTTATTGCATATATTTGCAATATTTAAGTTCTATAAACATCTTTTGATCTCAGAAACTGAAAATCCATGTAAATTCAAAAAATAGTAGAAGTAAGAAAGAATAATTGTTTCTAATGGTGCCGGCAGGCGAGACATACTTTAGTGTTAACTCTTGTTCATTTTGTATTGATTTGATAAAATGTTCTACCATTTCAAAGGAATTAATGGCTGAAAAAAATGGGTCAGGAGGTGGTCATGATGAGAATCTAGCATATTTTAAACTGCCTTCAGAATAATTAATATTTGAATAAAAACATTACATGTTTAAATTTCATATCACACAAAAAAAACTATAAGCATTTAATTTCGTTTTCTCAAAATTTATCTACAATATTAAACAATATTAAACATATTATTCATATATTTTACAAAAGGTTCAATTGATCGGAACAACATTTACATTGAGATATTTAAGAGGACACAGCCAGATACAGAGCACTGCAGTGACCGATTGTCTGAAAGATCTGTAGAGTGCTGCGTACTGCCAATATTAGAACAATTTCTAAAAGCAGCTAATTTTGAACGCACCATTATCTACACATCCTTAAAGTGGATTGGCCATATTCAAGAATTGGCAATTAAATTAAATAATGGAATAATTCCACAGCATATGGCTCAGTACCATGCACCCCAGACCAACCAGGTTAATTTCAATATTTATCTTATTGTTAACAACGTATTGGTTAGTCTGTTATTTCCCAAATGATTGCATTTAAAAACTGTGATGCATGCATTTTAATTTGAAAAACACAATTTTTAGCATCCTCAAGGAAGTCTTTTTTCTAATTTTTTTTTAATGCTTGCAAGCTATATAATATAATTTCAACTTCCTTCTTAATTATATTTTTGACATTTGTTTCTTCCTGCATGTATATATATATTAATTAAAAATTAAACTTTCTGTATTTTGAACATTTTTTAAAACTACATGTACAATGTAATTGTCACCTGTCTTGATTTAACTCATTTGCTTGGATTTATAAAACAATTAAATTGATCAATTGGATTTATATTATTAGACGATACATAAGTATACATGTACTGACATAATTCCTTTTAGTCCCAAAATGATTATTTTTTTTGTAATACTGTATTTTACATTATGGTACTATCTTACAACAATGACTGTTTTGGAGGAAGAAAAAAAACGGCCTATAAATCCTTATATGCATCATAATCAAAGAATTAATTCTGCTTTTATTGAACTAGCTTGTGAATTGTTTTCTTTTATAATTGAAGATGAAAAAAGAAATAGCTGATGAAATGAAAAGGCCAAATGGAAAAATAAGCCTGCTTCTGGCAACCCAAGCATATGGAATGGGTGCTGATGCACCTGATGTGAGACATATTGTACATATTGGTGTCCCTAAAAGCTTGGAATGTAAGCCAATATTTAAGATTATATACACTTGGTAAATTCATATGGAAGATGTAGCTTATAAATTTTAATAAACATATATGTACATTTTTAATGTCTGTAGTGGTAGCCATAAGCCACCTGATGAGTCCTTTGGCAGGGACGAAACAGATATAATATACATGTATACAGCTTTGAAATGGTCATAAAGCCTTGAACTTTTTTTTGAATCACTTTAGTAGTTATAATATAATGGTAGCCTTTAAAAATTAGCCTCCTGATGAGTCCTATAATTTGGCATTGGTAAAACAGATACATGTATAAGAATCTGCATGTGTTCATCATTTAATATATCTAACTTGACTGCTCTCTTTTGGTTTAATTTTAAGGACAATTATGTTTTTAGTAATTTGAAAACTTGATCGCTTAATTACAAGGGCCGGACATTCAATTTATACATGTTAATTATGATATTCATAATTAACTGGCAAAATGAATATATTTCATATCAGCATACGTACAAGAAATAGGAAGAGCTGGTCGTGATGGCAAACCTGCCAGAGCTACCCTCTATTATAGTGCCACAGATCTTAGCTCAAAGTATGTTTCTCAGGATGTAAAAGATTTTATTAAAGCAGACATGTGTCGCCGTTCATTTCTGTGCACTAAATTTACTTGCACAAAGTCTGAAGAATCTTCATATAGGTGTTGTGATAATTGTGAAAAGGATGATTTGTCAAGGAATATTGAGAATAAAAAACCAAAGCCCAAATTGCCAAAAGCTGGATCATACCAACACTTGGCCTATGAAACCTTAATAGGTTATTTTAATGCAGAAAACAGCTCTGTTGAAGGAGGCGTTATTTCAACCGGTTTAACTGAAAGGGTTGCAAGAGAAGCAGTGTCATTACAGGCAGATGGTCTTACTATCATCAAGAAAGAAACAGTTATTGAAAAGTTTTCATACTTAGATGAAATGTTAGCTGACAACATATTTGAAATTCTTTGCCACCATTTTTATGGAAGGGATGTAGAAGATTAAATTTAGGTTGGATCTTCACATTAATTAGCTATGTTCACATCTTACTTATGACACTATGTTTAAGAAAGACTTATATAAGTATTGAATGTGATGTCTTTAATGAATTAAGAGATGTAATGTAACCTGGGTTCAAATATAATTAGGATCCTTATTTATGTTATATATATATTGAAATGACTTGCTGAGCTCATGCAATCAATTTATGGAAATATACAAAAATTGTTAAAATATAAATTTGGTGGGTAAAAGTTATCTTTAAATTAAACTTTTTCATAAATGGTCTATTGATTATTGCCATTATTTATAGGTTTAGTATAATTCTTAAAAAATAATTATACTTAAAAAAATATGTTAACTGTTTTATTGTTTTCAACAGGCTTGCTGAAAAAAACCTAATATTTATATTATTAATAAAAAAGAATTGACTTTAAACTTTGGGAAACAGTAATTGATATTTGATTGATGAAAATATAATAGCATGCATGGGTTACAGGCAAAAAACTAACCCTACATTAAATTCTATAAGGTCAATATATTCTCAAAAAAAAACCAGCTATTATAGAAATAGAAATAAATTCTTGAATTTTACCAGCAAACATGAAAAATTTCATTAATTCATTCATTGGTTAACCAATAATTGAGGTAAACTTGTATGTACATAATTAATCATATGTTAACCAGTATTTTCTTATTGAAATGAATTGGTATTTAAATAAATATATATATCAGGGTTCGAGTTTAGAACAAGAAGCAAAATGTTCCTAATTTTTAAAGTTGGATTTTTTTTTTGGTTTTTTTTGCAAATGCAAATTATTGCTTTCAGAATTTCTCGCCGTAAGAAAAACGTATAAATTTAAATTCTGCCTAAATGTTTTCAAGTTTGCTTCTAACATTTTTTCAAACAAGCAATTTTCTGCTCATTGAAAATAATTTTATTTCTACCCCTGAAATATATATATACTAGTATGTCATGTATGTATGGTATAACAAGCATTAAGGTGTCTTAAAGCATCTTTTTTACATATTGAAATTGTGTAAAAAAGTTATATCTTTGGAAACAATTTTTTTAATGGAATCAAGGTGACATGTAAATAATAAAATTTTAAAATTTACAAATAATATTTAAAAAAAAAAATGGCAACCCTATGAGGGCTATTGATGTATTAAGATTTTGTTGTACGGCCTCACGAGTCCATTGGGCCCAGATAGAATATGTTGACTATGCTAATTAATTGTTATGAGGTCTAATGGACATTCTAAAATAAAAATGATAATCTTTGATGCAACTTATACATTCATGAAGACACCTGAATTGTTTTCATCATTTTTACATTTTACATAAATGCCAACAAATATCTATAATTAATAATATATGATATATAACCATTACATACTTTTGAAGTATTATATTATAAGCATAAAAAGTTTGTAATGTAATTGATCACTGTTAACATAAAATTAAAAATACTTTCAAATGTACATATTATATTAATTAACTTAATTTCCATGTTCAATGGCAAAGGTGAAGATTCTTTCGTGAATCCATCTGTGGAAGCTCTCAATTTCAAGTTTTTTCAGAAAAGATTTCTCTACTTTTGGAAAACTGGTATGTTGCCTTCCTTCTTGAAACTTAAAAGGTTTTACCTTTCTTAAGTCAGAGATCATGAAGCTTTCATCCCCAGATGCGGAGATGTCTGAATGTCTTTTTGATCTTTCAACAGCATCAACACTATTGTCAAAATTTAAGCCAATTTGCCTGAGTCCTGCTAATGCAGAAGATTTTGTTGAAATGTTGTGCTCTGTTTTATTTGAGTACATATGCTTTATATGCTTCTTGACTTCTCTCACAAGGAATTCCATTTGTAGATCACATGGAATGTGTGAAGTCAGTTGCCCTCTTGTATTGACAAACATGCCATAAAATTCTTCATTTGCTTCTTTTCAGACAAAGCATATAACTGGTGCACCAGTAAGCGTAGTATTTCAAATGCATACTTAGACTGGTGACTATTTGCTTTCAAGTACATCATTAAAAATTTTAGAATCGGAATAAAGCGATCTCTATTTGGGACTTTGATGGCATCTTGCAAATTTTTAAATAGCATCCCAAATTGTAGTACTTGGCAGGCGTAATTTCTAACTCTGTCTTCTTTCTTTTCTTTCTTTTTCACTATCTGAAAAGAGATATGCAGCTTTATTCTAACTCCTGGATTTTATTTAAGATTTAAATACAGTAGTCCCCCTCTTGTAAAACCACCCTATTTGCAACAGAAAAGAGATCTTACCCAATATTGATCATATACATTGTGTAATGAGTTAGGTAATGGTAGGGGTGAAAATTATAAATTTATGAATTATTTTAGGAGTTTGATATAAATAATTTTTGGCTTTATTCCATGCATTATGTAAAATGTACCTTTGTGTAGACATGTATTATTTTTAATGTTACCTGTCTTATATATAATTATTAGTTTGTCATCACCAATTGTCATAACTGTTTATTTAGTCAATTAATGCCACTCAATATCCCCTTACATAAGAGAAAACAATGCAAAGTCCTTTTTAATTCACTCACTTTTCTCAACAATTGTTATTTGTGGAAGTATAATGGGCCTAAATGAAGTTTGTCATTTAAAAAAAAAGAAGGTTAAAGAGGCCAGAGTTGTTTTGGAAAGCTTGGTTTTCTTCAATAAAAGCAATATCTACGTGTAACATCAAGTTTTGATAATAAAATTTCTTTATTCCTTCTGATATTGTGTAATGAGTAATTTATCTGTAGTATTTATTATAAGATATATATAATTTAAATAAAAATGGTCTTTCAAGATGGGGAATGGATGGTTTTTGTTTCAAAAGGGCGGTTGTTGGTCAGGCTAAAGGAGTGGTCATCCAATTGAGGTACTTTGTTCACAAATGAGTTCATTCAAGAGAAATGTGGCCTTTGAAAAGGGATGGTCCTTTCAAGCAGACATTTTATCTTGATTGAACATATAGGTATCAAAAGTTTGCAACATATTCTAAGTTTTAAATTCTAGTACATAAAAATTACCCTCATTATCTTCACAGTTTTTCCTCCTGGAAGCAGAAGTTCGTGTATTTCTCCATCTGTTTCTTAAAATAAGAATAAAATTATGTAGTTGATATATTTAAGATGAGATACTTAAATTCTCAAAATGGCAGTATGAAGCATTTAAATTTCCATTGCTCCTAACATTTACTTTGCTTTGTTTTTGCTTTTGACTTCTTACTTCTATATATTTTATATTTGATAATATAATAATAAAGTAAATCAAATAAATTATTTGAGGTACCATATTTCATATACCACAGTTTTCCACAAAATTTAAGCAAGTGAACTTCAATGATTTTATCTTATTGCCCAACTGCTTAAATGTTGCTTTTCAGACTTTGTTAGTTAATAATGCTATAATAATGAGTGAAATAAGGTTACATTATTAAGCCCAATGCAAGAATTTCAACTCTAGCTGTTGTCCTGTAAAAAAACATCCGTAAAATAGTTAATGTTATTACCTAATAAAGAGTATTTTTATATTTTATAATTTTCATATTTTCTCAATTTTCAAGCTGTTGTCCTAAACTTTTATCTATTTCAGACCATTTCACCTCTTAACAACTATATACTCATTGATCAGTTAATTAGCTTCTAAATCACCACTTATTTCATTTTTTCTATTTATCTATTAAAGTTTGTCAGTTGGTCTTAATGGGACAGGGTTTTCAAATACATTCAGTATTTTCCTTTTAGTATATTGATCTGTATTGCTAGTAATTTCATTCAATATTCAGAACATAATGTTTTTTGTGTGTGTTTTTTCAACACTATAGTTATTCTGTTATAAAGAAATTTGACACATACTACATGTAGTAGTGGAATTATAACATGATAAGCAAAATTGTGCAGTTTATTTCTTACCAACTTGTTCATTATTCTGAAATATCCAGTTGTCTATAATCTTTCCTACTTCATCATTCATCCATCTGATCTTTTCTTCTTGGGAAGCATTTGCAACAGTACTATCTACATTCTTTCTTGGGGTGGAATGGATGTCATCCATATCGAAGTGCTCGAGAGCTGCCTCTGTAATGTAACTGTTAACAAATGAAATAAAAAAGTCTTTATCTGCATCGTAATGCTTAGTTACATCTGGATTTACAGCGGTTCTACTAATTCTGTCTTGAGCACTTTTTAAGGTTTCCAATTCTACCCCACTATTTTCATTATAAAGGTGCTTGAAGATCATTTGCAGAACGTTCATCTGTAAATGAAAATACTCAAACGTGATAGGGCTTAAATGGTTGAAATTCCTGTCAGCACCAATTCTTAATCTTTTAGCACCTGAAAAGCGCTCTCTTGTAAGCTGATCACCACCAATGTGGAAAGCAGGATAATCTTCCTCCTGTAAACCGGCTTCCCTGCTGATCTCACATACCAAATCTTCATAAAAATCTAAAATTTTCACTACATCTTCGTATTTCTGCTCATTACACATGAGAACTGGAAGGGGTATTACTTTGTTTGCCTCAATGCTTGGTGGTCTGATATCTTGTGGTTTCTGAGTAAAATTTAGGAATTTGAAAAAAGGTATGGTATCTGCCATTACCTTTGCAAAAAGCCAAACATAGTCCCTTTTCACTGAAATGGTGTCTAAAGCGTTTGGAAGAAAATCTCTTACTTTAAGTTCATGCAAAGGCTTTTGAGGTTTGATGAAAGACAAATCTGAAAAGTCATTTGTCTGTATTATAGCGGCAGATGCAAAGGCATGGTTCATGTGCCCATGATTGTCCTTCCTTTCATCATGAACACTCTCATACCAATAAACATTATCTCCTACAATTCTGAATCTTTTACCAATTTTCACAGCATCTATAAGTTCTTTGTTAAAGTGTCCACCAATTTGGTCTACAACTTTTAATGATCTGTAGTATGAAAGACATATCCCAAGTGGCTGGAGCCTATCATATACCTTAAAATAAAATTATATGTCATAAAACAAGTAAATCTGTGAACATATGCTAACTAGTAATACCCTCGCTCCCAAAATTATGCCTAAAATTTCATAAAAACTTTGGAATTTGGTATACAGGAAGTAGATGACAGGAGCATGAAGTCAGTATACACCATATGGTACTAATTGATAAAGTTATATACAAATATCAGATCTCCACCTTATGTAGTTGCCACTGTGCCTGTCCTTAGCCAGGAATCTTTGTCAAATCTTTTGTCTCTGTCATCTATCTTTATTGTTATATGTCCAGAAATGGGTCTTTCGTTCAAATTTTGGGATTGGTCATGTTGAAGACTGCTGGCTGTTTTACATTGTGATTTTTTAAATTGCCGTTTCTTTATGGTGGTTGTGTCCCGTACACTTATTCCACATCTCTTTATCATCTGTTAGGAAAACAGCAATAGAAAATTTTCATTTATAAACATCAAGATATATTTATTGACCTTTCCACATATTTTTAGTCGGTTATGGTCACATGAGTCAATCTCTACCTTAAGAAGAAATTGTTTTTACGAGATAAGTAGACAGATGAAAATGGTCATACTCCCCATTTCCTTTTTAAGAAAACCATACCTTTTCCTCACATATGGAATCCATGAACAAAGTTGAAAGTAATCTCTGTGTAAGGGACAGCTCATGGTAATACTCCTGCATCAACATGCCATATATCATGCCTATCTTGGGTTCCTTCAACCCATTCTTGAAAAAAACGGAGAAAAGGCTAAAGATTGTCCCAAATCTATTTTCAAATTCTTCTCTGATTTCAGACCAGTTAACATTGCATAAGTGTGAATACTCTTTTTTCATAAGCACACTCACAAAGCCATGTTTTTTATTAGTCATTGATGCTAGTTGGTCTGTCATTTGAACTTTCAATTTATTTATGTATTCATTTTGGACCTGAGGTATCTGTACTATTTTGCTTAATAACTCAGCTTCAGTCTTAGAGTTGTGTATAATGTTTAACCATTCAGTTTTGTAATCCTTGCCATTAATACATGTATCTGTTACTGCTATATTGTTGTTGTTTATTGTTATCCCAATTCTTACTTTCTTGGAATTGTTTTCTTGTGTGGAAAGACAACGTTTTGTTCTATTTTTTGTTGAACACAATGTTTGAAATTTTTGTATCTTTTCCTTAATTGAAACGAGAGATCTATGGCATGTTCTTCAAAGTTTCCCCTCCACTATATCGACTTTTCCATATTTTCTTAAAAGACATCGGAGATCTGCATTGTCTATATTAATGAACCGTGACTCTGTTGATGAGCAAACACAGCATAAATTTGAAGGTTTTTTTTCCGGTGTCAAGTTCTCTTCATTCTACAAAAAAAAATAACATGAAAAGTTTATCTTAAATAATAGTTTTCTACTTAACATGAATTGTTATGCCAATTCATGGTCAGGCTATGTCAAAACTAAACTAAATATACTGTGGGCAAACCACATGAGGATAATCAACCTTTTTCATCCCCCACATAAGTTGTTTTATCCCTGACTTAGACTTACAACTGTAAAATCACTTTTGCGGTGCCCTATCAACAAAATGAATATCAGACATATGTTGGGTATATGATATATTTGACACTAGGTTTTTAACCAAAGGTCATTCATAAATATATTCATATAAATTACTTATTTTTAGGCTATATGCATTAACCAAATTATAGATTAGAAAACTAAAAGTAGAATTTTCCATAGCTTTATGCAGGCAGATTATTCAATAGATATGATACATTTTGGGTCATGATTTATACATTGTCATTATGTCCCAGGTCAGAGTCGAACTGACATTTTCCCACTTGCCAAGTAGACTGTGCTGCCAAATTGCACTACTGAGACCTTTTATTGCCACAACATGACATTTTGTATCATATATCTATAGCAATCAAAATAATCAATGCTGCTTGTAGCTAAAATCTACCATTATTCATATCGAAAATAAATAGCTACACTGAGCGCACCAACATACAACCACAACATGTTGTGCCCTGTTCATTGTAGACCCAATATGAATAGTCATTTGCTTTTGGCACATGCAGTCCATGGTGGACTCACAAAGTTTTTCTAACACATGCATTCTGTGGGGGACTTAAAATGAAAAATACACATTTGACATATACATGTATTTATCAATTGATGGTAATTGCCCTTTTGCCCCTTAATGTCTTGAAAATGATTAACAGGTGAAGATACTTTTCATATAAAAAAAACTTACGTTTTAACTGTAACCCTTTAAATGAAGATTCAATTCACTTGAAATTGTGCCATTGAAATAATATACAAAAAATAATTAACTTTCTTAGAATATTGCATAACAATACAGAGTTCAGTACTGGCTGCAGATTTCAAGCGTTGCCCTTTTAGTTTTAATTTACAAGTTTTGAGTTTTGTGTATCTCAATTGATTCGTTATTTCAGAGCATGCAGGACTTACATCAATTTCCTAAGCAGAACATAACGTCTGAAACAAAAATTGCTCACACAGGGTTATTGTGCTCCTCGGTTGCTGTCTTTACTCAAGAAATGTTACAGAAGACATCATGTGCTTATAGACATATATGGGCTTTTACGGTTTTTAATCTCATAGATGAGTGCAGATGTTGGTTTGTCATAAGGTTTTGTTTTGTCTTCCTTTACTGGATTTGACACACTGAATTGACTGTTGGCAAGGCGACAGGTGTGCTATAGCAGACAGGAACTGCTAATTCTTCCAGAGCACCTGAGTTCACTCTCGTTACAACTGGAGTTCGCGTTGTTGATTGATATTCAGTGATTTTTGTGTTTACATGATGTCTGTTTTTGTCCCGTTCTTGTTGGTGTTTACCGGTTTTGTCTCTGTCCTTTCTGACTTTTGACATTTGGATACCACACTGGTACCTCTGCTTCTTTAAAGAAGCAAAATTGATCAACATGTACCTACCATTTTCTGTCTATATATATAGATTATCACTTTTCTGTACAATAATTCATAGCCTGAAAAATTAAGGTAACTGCATCATAATACATGTATACCGGTATGCATCCTATGATGGACTGAAGTAAAGACTGAATCTCTTAACTAGTAATCCATTAAAATCACTTCAGTTTCCAATTCCCTATATGGTATTTTATCTTTGATAGGCCCAGGTAAGATGTCAGCATGTTCCAAAGAGACCATGGTTTTTTCATCCCATTACAAATATTCAATTATATTTAAAATGCTGCTTATTTTGGGATTGGAATTGAATCTTATGTAGTACATTTTCAATCTTGGGCAACCCAAGATAGCAAGCAGCAACTGTTGGTCACGTTAATGGCTGCTGGCTGTCTTCCACCGTGGATATTTTAAAATAACAACTTGTTAATTAATGTAGGTTGTGACATCTACATATATTCCAGCAGCATACAAATAAACACCCCTGTCCCTAATATCAATTATAAGAAATTTGAAATGGAGTCTAAGATTGTGTAAAAGTTTTATAAAAATCCATTGACAGGTTTAGAAGGAGTAGCAGATAAGACAGGAATACCCCCTTGTCATCCAATGCCAAATAAGTCCATAAGAGATGGGAACCCTGAAGTGTAACAGAAGGACACCCCTATCACTATATACCCCAACTTTTCAAGCGGGGGAAGGGGGGGTATAAAAACTATAAAAATGTATTCCCTGCCAACCACCCGACATTTATCATTTGTAGATAAGAGATTGACACTATTTTTGAATAGAAATTACTCCAAAATTCACAATTATTTACACAGTTTTATGGTATACATATATCTAAAAATGGGTCAAAGACAGAAATGGCCGGATTTACACTAGTGAAATCCGGCCAAAAATTCATTACCATTGTTCATAAAGTAAGAATTATTTTTAATTATTTCCGAATAAGATTTCAACAAGACCCAAACCTGTTTAGAATTTATCCTTAAAATGGGAAGAGTACAAGAACTTACTTAGTAAATGCTGGACAGAGCTGTGACAACTGCCTTCACCAACTTTCCAGATAAATTTTCCACTGAAAATCCAGCTAAGCAAAAAGTAGACAAATTGTAGAATGCACTGAAGTGCATGTTAATAATTGCATTTATGCTTTCAATATAAAAAACTGTAAAGTAAAAAAAAACAAAAACATAAACAATGACCAAATAGAAAAGAAGCCTCCATGCTGTCGTTGACACTTGAGCCAAGTGGTATGCACCGTTAGTTTGCCACATGGACATAGATTGACCATAGCAAAAATACTATGTCAATAGCCTCATTTTCTATTCAATCACCAAAAAAAAATGAACTTTTTTTGTGTTTTTGTCAAAAGTGGATAAGTAATCTAGATTGTGTAGTAGTTGAGCACATGGTTACTTTTTCCTGTTAATGTACACCTTATATTTTAGTTTGTTTTGGGGGACACATTTGGGATAGAGCACCTCAGACAAGTGTATAGAATAAATGCACATCAGACACAATCTATAAGTTGTGGTCTAGAAATCTGTTGTAATATCAAGCTAAACTTATCTTCAATAGATCAATATTTTTTTTAATTCAAAATCCATTTATCTTACATGTAGTTCATTATACATGTAGTTCTAATAAGTATTCTTTTTTAAACAATCTTAACTGTAAATACTGCAATAAATTCTTACCTGTTCACTACAAATAATGGTTCTAGACATCTTTTCAGTTATACTCTACAGATTGCACCATTGCAGTACATGTATAAAGCAACTCTGTAAAAGAGAGATATGCTAAAACTGAATTGAATCATGAATAAAATTAAATGATGCCATTCTTCTTCTTTTTCGCTTTCAACAGTTTTGGAATTTGACCTTCCAATGTTTTGATTCAAATGCTACTGACAAGAGGTTAATCCTTGAAATATATAGCATATCCAAATTAACCATTTATACCCGTGATTTTGGTATTTGAAATTTTGAATAACTATTGTTGTGAAACTACACGTTCTCCTTTTACTTATTTTTATTTGGGAATTTGAATAAAGTATTTGTCATGATATTTGCAAAGTCAAATGTTTTACCAAAGTCCTCATTCAGTATAAATGATATTGGTCAGGTTAATCTTACATTTTTAACGCTAAATCAGCGAGATCGACGTCTTTTTCGCTCCATTTTCAATGTTCTCGGAATTGACCTTGCCCTTTAATCATTTAGAGTTATCCTTCTTTATACAGTAAAACCCGATTTTTACCTTAATATTTACGATTATGCTGGCTCGTTGTAAATAAACTATTTTATATTGTTGAATTTAATATGTTTTATGATTCATAATTAATATTCCGCGAAATAGTGGTTTTGCGGGAAATCGCACATGATTTTTACTATGGTAACAAACTTATGACGCTCGTTGTTATTTTCAACGACGCTTTTGGTAAGCATCTTTTGATTCTCCCAGAGATCGGACGTGTTTTTCCGTTCTCCTGACCTTTTTCGAAATTGGGCATTGACTTTTAGTTAAAGTTGAACATTTTGGGTTGGAACTTTAAATAGTTATTGATAATTTGACCGGATCCTTGCTTATGTTTGCATTTAAGCGATGAAGTTCGTAGCATCATAAGTTGGCATCTAGTTTTCACTGTAATTTGTCGTTATATTTAGAGTCCGGGATTTTCCTCAACTAAATTGTTTAAGTGTTATTCGTTAAAGTACATCGTACTACTTATTTATTTATTTATTCCACGGGCTGGGCATTTTTACTGACATTTTGTCATAAAGAGTTAGATTTTTGCCAGCTGTTTTCTTTTATATGATAAATTGTTAATTATTTGAGATTGTTAAACTTATTCTTTAAACTTGATATAATAAATTATCTATTTTGCAGCCGAACAGCATAGTCATTAATGGATGACATTCAATAGATTTTATACATGACGGAATCGAGACGTTTTTGATTCTGTTGACGACCAGTTAAAAATCATCAAATTTACGATTCTTAACAATATATTCTGGATAACGAAGATAGTATGTAATAAAGAAATAATCATTGTCGTAATTGTTACCTCGATCGGTATGAGTTTTATTGTAACAAGGAAGAAATCGAGTCGAAAAGTCGAATCGAAGATGGCGGAATCAGTAACAAAAAACTGAAAATTAAAAAATAACACAAGTTCCCGTAAGAGTGACGCGATGTAATTTTAACAACTTGTGGGGAAAAAAATTAGGAATTCAATATGACAAAAAGTAGAAAATTAAACCCACTAGAACTTTTTTCTGTCAATTGAAACGATACGATTTTTACCATACGTAAGGGGAGACAACCAGTGATGGCAGCTTTTTGTTCGTTCTATTTTTAGATTTAAACTGGCAGAACAAATAATTTCTAATAGCCTTCTATCTGGCTTTCATTAATCATTATAACATAAAATTTATGTTACAATTTAGATTAGAATATTAAAGTCAACATCATTTACCATGATTACATCTTTTTTTTTTTCATTTTGAAAGACCACCCCCCCCCCCCCTCTTTTAATGAACAATATAAAAATTCTGAGATTCATATTAAATATGTTCAATTGAAAACTTTCATTGATACAGATGAAGCTGATCAGGCATACTCGTGACTTATCAAATAAATATGTCATAATGTAGTTAAATAATAATTAACATTAGTTTTGCACATTAATGGAAGTTGAAAAAAAAATATAGAATTATATATTCACAGAGGAAAATATATTCAAAAAGGCTTTATGAACACGTCCACCGGTTTTATTGGTGGATTCACTATACATAGGTATAGCGCCCCCTAGCGACCCACCACGAGCATGTATAAGTGGAATTATGAGATGAACTCTTAAATGAAATAAAAATATGGCCAAATATGATAGACAACATTAAGATATATGACTTATGTACATCCTCGTAATGAACCTTGAGCAGAACTCGTGTTATCCAAATAATAATCTTGAAATAAAAAATAAAATATTCTAGGATAAAAATAAAAAAGTAGGTAAAAAATTTATACAGTAATGGTAAATTGTGTCTTTAATTTTATTTAAGTCTATGAAGATATATATAAAATAAAAAAAAACTAATTGATCATAACCTTTTTAGTTACCCTAACCCAAAACACAAAGAAAGGTGACAGATATCTGAATTTTGTATGATATTGGCTATCAAAATACACACAAAAATATGTTAATAAACAAATTGGTCATGAACCTGTGTAATTAGCACAACAAATATAATTTATTGTTGTTAAAAGTTTTTTGTGATGTAAAAAATATACTTTTATCATTAACTGGAGTTTTGCTCCTGGCTTTTTAATGACAAAACACAGGACAAACAACACCCAAAAGCCAGCATGGGTAGGGAAAAAAATTAAGTGGAATTTACATACATGCATCACAACCACAAAATAACTAACATGCATCAAAAGGTCATTAATATCAAACAAAAACATAATAACAAAACACAGAAATCACAACATATGCATTTTGAGCATCCTCTGATCTAAAAAAATTGTTAAATTTCTTGTAACAGGAATGACATACAGATGTTTTAAATGATGCAATTGGCTTGACTTGTTTGTTTAATTTCAAAATATGTTTCATGTACAAATTAAGCATATCAATCTTGTCTTCAGAAACACCAATGAACTTTTGAGAGTAAACACTTTTGTCACAAATACAACACTTGGACTGTGGCTTGAAGTTTTTGTATTTTTTGTAATGAGAAGCACAGAGAAAGATGTTACCACTGACTTGTTCTATACCTTCATCTATCTCAATTTCAAAGCACGACTGAAATGAAGCAAAGTTTACTTCGGTTGAATGTTCGCCTGGGCTATTGCACAGATTTATCTGTTTCAGAAAACATTTTTTTTCAGAAGTTTCCGAGGAGTCAGCTACTTCAATAGTACTGATGTCAATGGTCGAGTCAGCATCATGTGTGTCAAAAGATAAATTTCCATAACTATCAAAATTTGCAGTTAAATGGCTATCATCTTGTGATGATTGAGGATCAAAAGACTTCCTTTTGCTACTCGATGCTTCTGTATTAAACGGTGTTTCATGTGACAATTTTAAAAAACGCTGCTCACATTTACGACAAATACAATCTTCATCTCTGTACAAATATTTGCTTTTAACAAAGGTATAGAACAATGGGTCATCAAATTTCTGTGCAAGGTGGGTGTAGCGTCCAGACACATCAACCTGTTTACAACTTATACAAGAGCCAGTTGTTCCAGGGTGAACCTTTTCACAATTTTTTAATCGAGGCATTGTAAAAAAATCAAAGACAGCATGTACATGGAGAATGGGTCAATATTTAACTTGTAAACAATGACAAACCATTTTGTAAAAGTTCACATCTTTACACCAAATCTTGAGCTCAAATTTTAGAAAGGATCGACTGCTAAAGATTTTAAAACATTAGTAAAATTTAGGGAAAGATGGATGGACCCATTGATGACGCCATCTCGTCCATCAGAAATTTTCACACAAACTACATCGCGAAATACTTTACAAATGTCTGTATTTTACTCTAAATGAGAGTAACATCATATAGGAGCCTTCTGACAATTCGTTTCATCGTTTACAGAGTTAAATATTGACGAAACATGTGACAGAATGGGGGGGATTGATCGGCACCTTTCTTTGTTTTGGTGGTGTCGGAAAAAAGGACTATTTTCTTAAACTGTTAAGAGTGACGTGAATTCCAGTTAACCACTAACGGATAACATATAATTTAACATAGAAAACCAGTTTCTATGTTTATTCATCCGCTAGAACTCGATTCTGTCAATTGAGAAAAGTGTAAACATACGCGACGAAAAAGAAACGCAAAGTTTCGTTACCGATGTTAAAGTTCGCTTTTCTTAATTTTTGAGGAACCAATTCTGTTCATAATCGACAGTCATGGCAAAAAATATATTTTGAATCAATTTTTAATTTCATTTACATGTTTTCTTTTATTTAAAAGCCAAAAACACGTTGTTTTTCAACCCAAACAAATTAGTTTGGGATTGAGCAGCGCCACCTCGTGGAAAATATTTCAATTATCTCCCTTGAATTTTTAAATATTCAGCGGGCCTAAAAAGTAATTAAATTGCCAGTATGCTGTTCGGCTGTTTGGTAATTTGAGTATTTTTTTGTGGAAACTTGAGCAATCACTGAGATTTTGGAATAAGTGTAAAACAAACAAACCGCTCGGTACACGAACTTCCACAACACTGGTGGCAGCGGTGCTTGCTCATTGTCCTTTTAGATTATCATAGAAGTTTTTGTTTCTATTGAAGATTTTAGTGAAATTCGATTTTTAGAATTGTAAATTTTTTCACAGCTGGATATATTTTTTTTTTTTCTTGACACAGTTGTTAAGGAATTGAGAAATCTTTGTTGCCTAAAGTAGTGAAGTCTATACAGGTTTTCCTTGATTTTTCTATAACCACAAGTAGTGAAGTCTACAGGTTATTTCTTTTTATAAAGTTAACTTAAAAGATTACCCTGAGCAGTGAAGTCTGTAAGCAGCGAAGGCTGTGGGTTTTCTTTATTTATTTGAAGAGAATATTAAGCAGTGAAGTCTGTATTTATTTTGACTCTGTTTAATTAAAGAAACCATAAGCAGTGAAGTCTGTAGGTTTTCTTTGATTTTATATATTGGATTTTGACTTTGGGAAATAAAGTTGAGTATGGCTGGTACATTTAGGCCAGGTCCCATTACCCGTTCAATGGGGGGGAGGTTAAGGGTACCTGAGATGGACATAGGTCAAGGTCCAAGTGGTACGGCACAGGATTATGATACTTTATCTGAGATAGATCAAGGGGAGTATGATAAAATTAGAGGTAATACCCAAGCAATCAGAAATAGATGGCAAAGTGAAAGTGCTTTAAATAGGGATATTACAAACTCATCTGTTGCTTTGAATAATCAACAGCATACATGTACATGTAAGAATGAGGTCATGAATTTGAGGTCAGAAAATAGGACTCTATCAAGGGAGAATATGGATTTGAAACAAAAGCTTGAGGCAAGCATACATGACATTGATGTATTAAAGGGTAGATTAGGTGAATTGTCTAGCCAAGGGATACAAATGGAGATGGACTATCAAAATGAAATTGATAGTATTAGAAAAGAGAAACATGATCTTTTGTGTAGATGTAGGTCAATTCAGACTGAACTTGATAAACAGAAAAATATTAATGAAAGTTTACAAAGGTCTGCAGTAAACTTATCAAATGAGGGAAGTACATGTAGGTCATATGTAGAATATAACCATGGTAGACAGAGATCTTGTAATAATAATAATCAAGATTTTTCAGTTAGTAATACAAATGCAGATGTAGGTGATTTGCATAGAGGCACAAGTAGTACGAGAACCAGTAATAGTTCTCAGAGTAACCCAGATGAACCTAAATTTAGGTTGCCTTATTTTGATGGCAAGGGAGATTTTCAAGGATTTTGGACACTTTTTGAGTTGGGTGTAAAGCAATTTTGCTGGGATAACAACAAGCAGGTTGTTCAGTTGATGTGTTGTCTCAAGGGTGATGCATTATCATTTGTGGGTAAACTGCCCTTTGGTGTAAGGGATGATATCAGTAGTCTTTATGATGCATTAGTTAGGCGTTATGGAGATCATGTACTACCTGAACAATACAGGGAGAATTTAAATCAGGTTAGAAAGCTTTCTAAGGAGTCTGTGGCAGAATATGCAGACAGGGTTAGTGACCTGGTGAATAAGGCTTATCCTAATATGAGTCCACCTAGTTTAATGACTACAGTTGTCATAGAGCAATGTTAAGGGGTCTAACAGACAGGTCATTGATATATGACGTGAGGACTAAGAACCCTCAGTCAGTGGACGAAGCCATAAAACTTATTACATGGCATGAGTGTTGCAAAAGCAGTGCCACAAGTGGTGGTAAACAGAATGTAGGTGTCAGGAATGTAGAGTATGATACATTTGATGATACATATCAGGATTTTGAAACTGACATAAGGAGAGTAGGGGGTAAACCTAGGTTTGTCACAGAGGAAAGGTTGGAAAATAGACTTGGTGTTTTTGCCAAGGAAATCAAACAGGACATGAAAGATGGCTTTAATAACATAACTAAGCTAATTAATAAAGGAAGTCAGTCTCATGAAGGTACAAAACCAGGGTCAAAGGAGGTTACTTGTTTTAAGTGTCATCAGAAGGGTCACATAAGTAGGTCTTGTCCTGTGAAGCAGAGTGGGGGCAAGGGATTTACTTCAGATCAGAAGGCTCAGGAGCGAAGTAAGTATCAGGGGAGTCCTAGCCCCAGTGCTAATGTGAAGTTAAACTAGAACGGACTAAGTCTGACGGCCAAGGCTTAGTCCCCAAACCAAATTTTGAAATTAAAGTTGATAAAAATTCTCATGATTTGACTAGTGAGTTTGCAAATTGTGATGTGAATAACTTGGTTTCTGATAATATTGAAGTTTTGACTACTGAAAGTTTGGATGTAGTTGCTATAAATGATACATGTATGACTACGGGTAGGGTTCCTGATGTAGTTGTTGATAATACATGTATTGCTACAAAGGCTTCTGATGTAGTGGTTGATGATTTAGCTACTGAAGTTTCTACTGTAGTGTTGGATAAATCTATTGAGGACCAAAAGGGAGTTGAGAACGAGGCTTCTGAAGTTTCTCATGTAGATGAGGATGATGATGATCGTCCAGTTGTTGAAATTTATAGAATAAAGGCTGTTACTATGTATTTTCCAATCAATGTAGGAGGTATTGACCTCAAAGCTGTTGTTGATTGTGGTGCAGCTGTTTCTGTAATGAGTGAATCTTTATATTATCAGATACCTATGAATGAGCGTCCAATTTTGAAACGTTCTCCAATTAACCTTAAAGTTGCTGAGGCAGGGAAAAAGATGAGCACTCTTGGGGTAGCTAAATTTAACGTTGTTTTAGGACCTTTCAAGTTTGACTCTTATGTACATGTAGCACCCATGGACGACAAATTTTTACTGGGTGGTGACATATTAGATGATCATGATATTTCTGTCAATACGAAAAGAGGTTTAGAGATGCTTGGTGTTTGGTATGAGTGTGAGGTTGAAAGACACCAGAATTTTATAGCTAGGGTGGTTATGAAGGAAACTGTAACTATTCCTCCTAACTCTGAAATTATAGTTGAGGGTCAAGGTGTTAATTGTGAGTCACTAGACACTAGGTATGGTAGCATTGAACCTATTACAGAGGATAGTAGAAAAATCTTAATAGCTAGATGTTTCATAGATCCTTATCAGAAAAATATCCCTGTCAGATTAGCAAATCTTGATGATGTTCCTATCAAAGTTAAGAAAAACTATCTTCTTGGGGAAATACATCCAGTTTTGGAATTTGAAAAAATTGTCACTGAAGATAAAGAGTGTCAAGGTTTAAAAACAGTGAAAGATTGTTGTAATGCTTTCAAAGATGTTAATATGGGTGTACGCCAGGGGGGTGTTATGGAACACACTTTATTTAACATGTCAGATGATTTTAGATGTTTAAAAGTACATGTGAGTGATTCAGATGATGGTGGCGATGGAGTTAGGGCCGATATTCCTGAGTTACCTGATCATTTGAAAGAGTTGTATGAAAACAGTATTAAAAAACTTTCTCGTTCGGAGGACAAGTTTAAATTGGCTGAGGTTTTAGTCAAAAATCAAAATGCTTTTGCTAAGAACAAAATGGATTTAGGTTCTTGTTCTTTGATTGAACATAAAATTGAGACTGCAGGGGCTGCTCCTTTTAGGCAACCTTTAAGACGTACACCCCCGAACTTTGAAGGGGAAGAGGAAAAATACTTAAAAGACCAATTAGAGCAAGGTGTCATAAGGCCATCAAAATCTGCATGGGCTTCAGGGGTGGTTCTTGTTCGTAAAAAAGATGGCACAGTTCGTTTGTGCGTAGACTATCGCAAGTTGAATGAGGTTAGCGTGAAGGATGCTTACCCTTTACCTAAAATTTCAATGTGTCTTGACTGTTTAGCTAATGCTAGTCTATTTTCTGTTTGTGATTTACAATCTGGTTATTGGCAACTGAAAGTGGCAGAGGAAGATCGCCACAAAACTGCTTTTATTACTAAATATGGGTTGTTTGAGTATGTTAAAATGCCATTTGGGTTATGTAATGCCCCTGGTACATTCCAACGGTGTATGGAATTGATTTTTAGAGGTTTACAGTGGAAAACTCTACTTATATATTTAGATGATATTATTATCTTCAGTTCATCTATCAGTGAACATTTTGATAAACTAGATGAGGTTTTGTCTAGATTAGAAAAAGCTGGTTTGAAATTA
Source organism: Arcuatula senhousia (assembly GCA_963971305.1). Classification (NCBI taxonomy): domain Eukaryota; kingdom Metazoa; phylum Mollusca; class Bivalvia; order Mytilida; family Mytilidae; genus Arcuatula; species Arcuatula senhousia. The sequence goes on from OZ020308.1 coordinate 39,432,635, forward strand.
AAACCTTCCAAGTGTGATTTTCTTAAAGATGAAGTCTTATATTTAGGACATTTGGTCTCTAAAGATGGTGTTAGTCCTAACCCTAAAGTAGTAGAGTCTGTTAAATCATGGAAAGTTCCATGTAATGTTAAAGAAGTTCAACAGTTTTTGGGTCTCTGTAACTACTACAGACAGTTTGTATTGAAGTTTAGTGAAATTGCTTCTCCTCTTAGTAAACTTACTCAAAAGGGAGTTGAATTTATTTGGACAGATGAGTGTCAATCTGCCTTTACACAATTAAAGTCAGCATTATGTGACGCTCCTATATTAGCACATCCTTTACCGGATACACAATTTATATTAGATACAGATGCCTCTAATGTAGGGATTGGCTGTGTTGTATCTCAGGTTGTAAATGGTAAAGAGTGGTTCAAAAAAACTTGATAAACATCAGCAAAGATACAGTGTAACAAGGCGTGAATTATTAGCTGTTGTCACTTTTATACATCAGTTTAGGCATTATTTGTATGGGAAAAAGTTCCTACTCCGTACGGATCATGGATCTTTACGTTGGTAATTTGGATTTAAAGACCCACAAGGGCAAGTTGCCAGGTGGCTTGAATTCCTTTCGGAATATGATTTTATTATAGAACACAGAAGTGGTAGTAAACACTGCAATGCAGATGCGCTTAGTCGCAAAGATCTTGAACCTTTATGTTCTCATTTAGAAAATTCTGAGTTTAATCCAGAATGTAATACATGTAAGACTATGAAAGCTGACTGGGCTGATTTTAAAGAGGAAGTTGATAATGTGGTTAATTGAGGGCACAAAATTAATTGTCCTATTAGAGCTGTCACTAGAAGTCAAGATTGCAAGTTGATACAATCAAATTGGCTGGAGGGTTATTCAAATAAAGATATAGAGACTTTTCAAAGGGAAGACCCTGATTTACAAATTATTCACAACTGAGTTGATTCAAATGCTGTTCCTAACAGAGATGAAATGCTATCTTTTAGTCCTGCTGTCAGGAAATACTTATTGAATTATTCTTGTTTACATAAAGAACATGGTGTTCTTTATCAGAAAAGATTACTTTTGAATGATAAAGTGTCTTATCAATTGTTGGTTCCAAAAGTTTTGAGACCTGAAGTTATTGCTAGTTGTCACAATACATTATATGCTGCTCACTTTGGCATTAGTAAAACCTTAGAAAAGGTGAAGTCTTCTTTTCATTGGTACAAGATGGGTCTTGATGTTAAGGTCCATGTACAGAGTTGTGCTGTTTGTAATAAAAATAAGTCTTTAAATAAGAAACATAAAGCAGCTCTACAAACTTATATTGCTGGGTATCCTATGGACAGGATTGCTCTAGATGTAATTGGGCCTTTGCCGAAAACTAAGCATGGCAATAAATACATTTTGGTCATTGGTGATCACTTTACTCGTTGGATGGAAGCATTCCCACTTCCAGATCAACAGGCTGAGAAAGTAGCTAAGAAACTTGTACATGAATTTATAGCTCGTTTTGGTGCTCCATTAGAAATTCATACCGACCAAGGTCGAAATTTCGAAAGTTGCATTTTCAAGGAAATTTGCAAATTATTTGATATTAAAAAGACTAGGTCCACTTCTTATAGACCATGTTCTAATGGTATTATTGAGAAATTTAATGCCACTTTAGAGAGTGAGTGAGTGAGTGAGTGAGTTGGTGTTTTACGCCCGTGCAACGCTATATAGGTTATTTACAGGCGATGAACATGAAAAGGATGATGAAATGAGCATGAAATGATGATGATAAATGAAATATGGGGTGGGGTGGGAAACAAAGGGACAGTTAATTATGAAGAACCACAGGAAAAGGGGAGAGGTGGGTAGGGGCGGAAAATTTAGCCTATGTGGTGCACTACTTGGCGGTCCACAAAGGGGTCTTTTACGTGCATGGAGCGTGGCACTCTCCACACACGTTGGCCCACTATGGTCGGCGGTCAGGGTTTCCGTATTATAGACCTGACAACCCCCGCGGACGAGGGCTACCCTATTCTGCCACCTAGGGTACACACTTGGTCGCTCTGTGGGCTGAGCACTGACCCGACGTCAGAATCCCAAGACCCTTAGTCGCCTCTTACGACAAGCTAGGCTCTGCTGCGGGCCTATTCGCCACCCGGGCCCCGCACGGGACCACTTTAGAGAAGATGTTACAGAATTTTATTAATAAAAATACTGATGACTGGGATTTATATATTGGTATTTTGATGTCAGCATATCGCAGTATGCCACACCCGGCTACAGGGTACAGTCCCAACATGATGATGTTTGGTCGAGAGGTTTTGTTACCCAATCATATTTTGTTTCCATTTCCACCGCATAAACAGGTTCAGTCTACTGAATATGTTGAGTCTTTGACAAACCATTTAGAAGAAATTTATAATTTGGCTCGTGCTAATTTGAAGTCTAGTTCTCAGAAACAGAAGAGAGACTATGACACTAGAGTTGTCGAGAAACAGTATGAGGTCGGCAGTTTAGTCTATAAATTAAATGAACGTACTTTGAAGCTTTCTAATAAATGGTCTGGTCCATATGTAGTCATGGAAAAGATAAATTCTATACTTTATCTGCTCAGAGGGCGTACAAAATCAGAGGTTGTCCATCACGATAAACTAAAGCCATACGAATCTGGTGATGTTCCAGCCTGGGTGGTTAAAATCCAAAAGAACCTGTAGACTTCTACGTGTATTTACATTTATAAACTGTTAGACAGTTTATTATTCCTATGTAGGAGAAATTTTTATAAACTCTTGAATTCTATTTAATTACATGATGTATGATGTCTCCCTATTTTACCATATTTACTTTTAGAATACATACTCCAATTATACTAGAAAGTAGAAATGTTGGATATCTACAATTGCTCTTGGCAAGATTGCACCTTTGAGGGTCCAAAGGCAGATTCGTTTCGACACTACATGTTAAATCATGTATCTCCGGAGGAGAACCCTTTTTATTGTTCAACATGTCTATTTAAAGGGAACACTATGAAGGCTATGATAAGACATATATCTAAATTCAGGAAACATAAGGATTTAGGGGGTGATGAGTCTATAGAATGCATTGTAAAAGTCAAAACACCTTACAAAGTGGTAGAGGGGAAAGATATTATTAAAAAGCAGGAACCAGTTGTACAAGTTGTGGAGGAGATAATTATTGAGGAAGAAGTTGATCAGGAGTACAGGAGATGTGAATTCAGTACGCAGACAGAAAAGGATGTTGAAGAAGTGGAAATGTGGAAGGAGAGGTATGAGGACATGAAGAGGAAGAACAAAGATGAGACAAACAATTTAGCAGATTACATTGTTAGATTGGAGAGACGACTAAGTAGGCAGCAGGAGATGATAAGAGAGAGAGACGACCAGGTGGAGGATTTGAAAGTACAGATTAGAAGGAAAGACCCGTTTGTTAGAGGATTCGAGGAGATGTGGGCGGAGGAAGAGACACCAAAGAAGAAGATGAGAAGTGTAGTTAAAAAACTTTAAAGTATGTAAATTTTATGTATAGTGTATGTTGTTAAGGGAAAAAGTAAGGGTTTTCGGAAATTTTAAATTTTTAGGGATAAGATTGGGTGGATTTTAATATAAATATAACTAAGTAGTATAAAGCTTAAGTGAAATAGAAGCTTTTATGAAATTATGTTGTGAGAGTTAAGTGGTGGAGTCCATATCTCATAACTTTTTACTTTATAATGTGCTATTAGGACATTTAAGTGGTGAAGTCCTCAGTCTGTATAGCACATGGGGGTTGGGTTATTGTTATATTATATTGTATTGTATATGTATGATATTGGTTCATATATATGTTTTCGTTTTCATGACATGTTTGTATTGTTATGAGCTGGCTATTTTGAGGTTTATAGGTATACAGGTGTGTAACATATAATAGTTACAAGTTGTTGTCGTTAAATGATGTGTGAATGTAATAGTTTTCTTTTCTATTGTTTTCATGAAAATTATTTGAGCTTACTTTTAAAAAGTTCAATGAGATAGTTACCAAAGGTGTGAAGGCATCGGTGACTATGTTTCTAAATAAATATTAAATAGAATTGTGGTGCCATAAGAGGTGAAGTCCTCAGGAACTACAGTTGAAGTAACTAATAGATTTTTGATTAATCGTTCCATTTTTTTTTACTTATAATAAGTTTTTTTTTAGGAACGTTTCACTATTAAAATAACTCAAGTAGAAACAACAAATAAATGTTTTTAACTTTTATTTGCTAAAGTTTTCTGAAAGAATAAATCTTGTCTATACTTGTTTTCGCAATATGGCTTCATTATTTCGAAATGAAATGTGTTTGTAAATATGTTATTGTTGATATATCCATGATAATTATATAAACTAGAAAACTATGTATTAGTTACTGGTACAAATGGTGAAGTCCATCTATCAGTATATCCATTTTCGGACCATTCTAAGGGGTGAAGTCCTCGGTCCAATACTATGTAATGTGTATATAATAGTTGATTTTTATTTTTGGTAGATAAACTGATAAAGTGGTGAAGTCCATACATCAGTTTGGACCATTCTAAGGGGTGTAGTCCTCGGTCCTATTGTCACGTAAAAGTGTTCTATGACATGAAATGTTGTTAATGTATTTTGTAACGTAATAATACGAGCACTATGAGCTTATTTTGGGGACAAAATGTTTTCTCACAGGGGGGCAGTGTTGTGAAACTACACGTTCTCCTTTTACTTATTTTTATTTGGGAATTTGAATAAAGTATTTGTCATGATATTTGCAAAGTCAAATGTTTTACCAAAGTCCTCATTCAGTATAAATGATATTGGTCAGGTTAATCTTACATTTTTAACGCTAAATCAGCGAGATCGACGTCTTTTTCGCTCCATTTTCAATGTTCTCGGAATTGACCTTGCCCTTTAATCATTTAGAGTTATCCTTCTTTATACAGTAAAACCCGATTTTTACCTTAATATTTACGATTATGCTGGCTCGTTGTAAATAAACTATTTTATATTGTTGAATTTAATATGTTTTATGATTCATAATTAATATTCCGCGAAATAGTGGTTTTGCGGGAAATTGCACATGATTTTTACTATGGTAACAAACTTATGACGCTCGTTGTTATTTTCAACGACGCTTTTGGTAAGCATCTTTTGATTCTCCCAGAGATCGGACGTGTTTTTCCGTTCTCCTGACCTTTTTCGAAATTGGGCATTGACTTTTAGTTAAAGTTGAACATTTTGGGTTGGAACTTTAAATAGTTATTGATAATTTGACCGGATCCTTGCTTATGTTTGCATTTAAGCGATGAAGTTCGTAGCATCATAAGTTGGCATCTAGTGTTCACTGTAATTTGTCGTTATATTTAGAGTCCGGGATTTTCCTCAACTAAATTGTTTAAGTGTTATTCGTTAAAGTACATCGTACTACTTATTTATTTATTTATTCCACGGGCTGGGCATTTTTACTGACATTTTGTCATAAAGAGTTAGATTTTTGCCAGCTGTTTTCTTTTATATGATAAATTGTTAATTATTTGAGATTGTTAAACTTATTCTTTAAACTTGTTATAATAAATTATCTATTTTGGTAATTTGAGTATTTTTTGTGGAAACTTGAGCAATCACTGAGATTTTGGAATAAGTGTAAAACAAACAAACCGCTCGGTACACGAACTTCCACAACACTATGTACATACTTCAAATAATTTGTTTTTCCCTCAACATTTTTACAATAAATTTTATTGATAACCAGCAGCTTTTCCCTTTAATCTCATCTGCCTGATAATTTTTAGGATCATGGACAGTCTGTGATACTAAAACTATCAGGTGGTAGCACTTGATTATTGTGACTTCATATGGTGTAATATGATGTGAATCAGTAAAAAAAATGTCCATGATACTGATAGTAGAAAAATATCAGGTGGGAGCACTAGCATGACTTGATTTAAGTGACAAGATGTGACGTGTGCAAAAAAAACTTAATGACATGAGTTTTTTTTTAATTACAAATAAAGTGTAGGTGTAATATGTTCTATATATAATATGCACATCTACATGTTGATACATGTACATGTACCTTTATGTACTTACAGTATAAAATATAAGACCTGTATAATAAACATTCTTTATATAGTTTTAGTTTTAAAACATACATGTTTACATGTATGTATTTCAATTTATTTTCGTCCCGTGCGGGGCCCGGGTGGCGAATAGGCCCGCAGCAGAGCCTAGCTTGTCGTAAGAGGCGACTAAGGGTCTTGGGATTCTGACGTCGGGTCAGTGCTCAGCCCACAGAGCGACCAAGTGTGTACCCTAGGTGGCTGAATAGGGTGGCCCTCGTTCGCGGGGGTTGTCAGGTCTATAATACGGAAACCCTGACCGCCGACCATAGTGGGCCAACGTGTGTGGAGAGTGCCACGCTTCATGCACGTAAAAGACCCCTTTGTGGACCGCCCAGTAGTGCACCACATAGGCTAAATTTTCCGCCCCTACCCACTTCTCCCCTTTTCCTGTGGTTCTTCAAAATTTACCGGTCCTTTGTTTCCCATCCCACCCCCATATTTCATTTATCATCATCGTTTCATGTTCATTTTATCACCCTTTTCATGTTCATCGCCTGTAAATAACCTATATAGCGTTGCACGGGCGTAAAACACCAACTCACTCACTCACTCAATTTATTTTCCATATAAAATCTAAGTCTCCCCACACAAGCAAAAAAAAATATTCATCAATTTCTACAAAATTATAACATACATGTATATATTAACTATAAAAAATTTCAGACCTGTACTTTAAACTCTTAATAAATGTTTTTTTTTTTTAATTTAAGTGTTCACAAGTTGTAATGACAGATAGTCCAAATGAAAACTTTTATGTCCAGAAATGGGTCTTCCTTTTATATTCTAGGGATTGGTTTGAATCTTATGTATTGTATTTTTAGTCTTGGGCCAATGCAAGACGGCGAGCAGTGACCTCTGGTCATGTTGAAGACTGTTGGCTGTTTTCCATTGTGATTTTTTAAATTACCGTTTCTTTAATGTTGGTTGTGTCACGTACATGTACACTTATTCTACATCTCTGTATTGTCTATATTTAGGGTATCCCCTGATCTTTGATGTAAGGCTTGCCTTAGGCATATATCCTTATCTTGGTAGTGTATACATATAAATAAATGGAAATACATGTAGTACTGTACATTAAGACCTAATTGTCATTTTTACCTGCAATGACCATTATAGGGCAATGAACACTTACCTGTTCACTATGAATACTACATAAATACTACTGGTATAAAGACATCTATTCAGTAAAGTTATTCAATCAGTCATTTATATTACATTACATGCAAATGCTAAAATAGAGAAATGCTAAACATGAATGAATCAGTTCAACTAGATGCAATAAGCTTTACTTAATGTCTGCACTGCATACATTATGTGTATAAAATTAGAAATAAAGCATGATGTACTAATAATAAGGCTGACAATCACTGTGCCTGGAGTTCTTCTTTTGTATTAATAAATGGAAATGGTACATTATTTGTCTGTTTGCTTTTGTGAAAAAAGGATCATTGCAAAATTGCACATATTGGCAGTCCTCAAAGTGAAACTTGATATTTGTAGAAGATAGAAGAAAATGAGATGTGGAATAAGTGTACGCGACACAACCTACATTATAAACGTATATTTTAAATATCCACAATGGAAAACAGCCAGCAGCCTTCAATGTGACCAGCGGTCGCTGCTCGCTGTCTTTCAATTGGCCCCTGGATTGAAAATAAAATACATATGATTCAAGCCCAATCCCAAAGTGCATTGAAAGACCCTCTTCTTGACAAAAAACAATTAACAAAAATTCGACTAAATACAAACATAAGCTTTGATAAAGATTCCTGGCTTAGGACAGGCACATTAAAATGTGGCGGGGTTAAACTAGTTTTTTGGCGCCAACCTTCCCCCTAATGATAATCAATAACAAAGCACAAACTAACACACAGTAAAAATCAAATCGATAGAAGTTCAATTCAACAAGAGAGTATCAGAGACAAAAGGACAACAGTTAATGAACGGGACGTAAAGATACTCTCTTGAGAACACTCGAAGTTACTGACAGCTAGCTAAGAAGCATCCATCGACTGATGTAAAAAAATCAAGTATGTCGATTTTAAATCAGACACAACACGTCAAACACTTGATTTGATGATGCATCATCACACAAAACCGACACACTTGACCGCTGTAATGCTCAAAAATGACATAAGTATAAAAAGGCAATTAGTATAAAAAGGCAATTAACATTTCAGGTAGACATTTGGTAGACATTTGGCCATTATGGAATTTTAGTGGTCAAACATATGCATGAATGTATGATTTTGCAAGTCCCGTGCGGGGCCCGGGTGGCGAATAGGCCCGCAGCAGAGCCTAGCTTGTCGTAAGAGGCGACTAAGGGTCTTGGGATTCTGACGTCGGGTCAGTGCTCAGCCCACAGAGCGACCAAGTGTGTACCCTAGGTGGCTGAATAGGGTAGCCCTCGTCCGCGGGGGTTGTCAGGTCTATAATACGGAAACCCTGACCGCCGACCATAGTGGGCCAACGTGTGTGGAGAGTGCCACGCTTCATGCACGTAAAAGACCCCTTTGTGGACCGCCCAGTAGTGCACCACATAGGCTAAATTTTCCGCCCCTACCCATCTCTCCCCTTTTCCTGTGGTTCTTCAAAATTTACCGTTCCTTTGTGTCCCACCCCATCCCCATATTTCATTTATCATCATCATTTCATGTTCATTTTATCATCCTTTTCATGTTCATCGCCTGTAAATAACCTTTATAGCGTTGCACGGGCGTTAAACACCAACTCACTCACTCACTCATGATTTTGCAAAAATTTCACTAGCCAGCTGGCCACCAAGTCCAGAAATTTGGTAGCCATTTGGAAATTTTAGTAGCCTGTGGCCACCATTCACTGGACAAAATTGAGGACTGATTGGGTCATAAATTTGATATACATGTACATCAGTCAGGGGCCTTACTTAAATTAGTGATTTTTAAATCACTTGTTTAAGTACTATATAGTTATTTTCCTTCAAAATCTAGAGTTATCTCTCTTTCAAAATCACTTGTTCGAGTAGTACAAATGAATCACTTATAACAGTGATTTTTTAAAAATGTTCTTCATTTTAAATGTTATGGAGAGAAGTCTGAGTCTTGTTGTATAATTAAAGATAGAACACACCCCCATCTAGATAATGGAATGTCCAGTCATGACAGGACATGACCCTGAACTGAATTTTGGATAATTACCCTCCAAATCACTTGTTTAAGTATCATATTAATTTTTACCTTTAAAAAATCACCTTTTAAGTAATGTTTTGTTAGGTAACCCCTGCTATCTTCAGGCATCACGAACATGAAGATTTTGATCGCGAACATGGGTAATTAATTACATAATCAGAAACCTAAGATATAGAAGTTAATGGGAAAATTATTGCCACAGCTGGGAAAATTCAGATAGTGAAGTAATGGGTTGTTACATTTGGCCTTTCCTTTATCAGAAAATTACATATTTTGGGGAATTACAGATAACAGGTGGCAACAAAATATATAATTTTGTGATTTTAAGGAAGCTTAATAAATCTTTTTTCAATATAAATTAATTAATATAAATTTTCTCAAATGGTTCTTTTGTAAATTTAGATTTTTCAAAATATCTTTAGCATTTTGAAATGCTACTTGAATAAGTGATTAAAAAATCGCCCATTTAAGTAATGCCCCTGACTGTACATGTACTGTTTAGTTCATGAAATGTAAAAAATGTCAATTATTATTTTTTTTAGCTTACACAGATTTGGGAACAGTTGGTCTAATAGCTGAAGTGTTGTAACATATCATGCAGGTTCTTGCTTCAATTCTATGAACTTTTTCTTTATTTACCTTGTACCCACTTGGGCCAACAAAAAATAGTATGTGTATTTCAGGTTTCATGCCTGAAAAAAATTGGGTCGATAGGTAATCATTTATTTTCTATTTTTTTTACCTTGAGTTAATGGGGAGGGAAACCTGAAACATACATTTTTTTCTCTGGCCTTGTACATGTGTAGGTGAGTATGTGTGGCATGTATTTAGAGGACTCTTCTCAAGACCCATATTGACAAAACTAATTAAAAAAATGATCCCTGTATGGGGTGTCAAAAATAGATATACCTTATGGTTTAAGACCGCTTTGTACATGTTGTACTGTGGAGTGGATGAAAGCAACGCCAACAACCTGAACAGGGTCAGGGGCTTTACTCATACAATGGTCCCACTTGCAAACTTCATGCTGTTTTCAAATCCAGGATACATAATATTAATAAGTTGATACTTACTATAATAAATTATTAGTTCTGATCTCCTTCATATTTGGGCCTTCGGCATGACGAAGCAATTTCTCAAATTGTCGGTTATCTTTGACGTCACCAACGATGAACTGAAAAGAACGTGATATTTCCCGTAGAAATTGTCATGGTTGTGGCAATTTTGAACTTAGTTAAAGTGCTTTTCAACTCCAAATAAATATGTATCGTTTCACCAAGAAGTTCATTCATTACATGTCGCAGCCATTTTTGTTTATCTTTTTCGCACATGCCCAGTCAGAAAAAAACCCACTTTTTGATTACCCGTTACAAGTCCCTAGATTTGGACGTACGCGGGAAAATCAGGGGCGGTAACACAAGTCTAAGCCTTTTATTAGCATAACAATGACATTTGAACATGGTAAGGAAATCATCAGAATGCCGGATTTACACAATTTTGGTCAGAGCTTCTTATGGCCAGACCCCCTGCCGTAATACGAGGTCGGCCACCATGCCGACTCTTGACCCCCCCTTTTTTTAGGCTGAATCCGCCCCTGGTATATTTGTAAAAATCGTAGATTCAATCGATGGCTACCATTTAAATACTTCCAGTGATTTAATCTTGACTTACCTTTTCCGTAAGCATGCGACCTTTCGTGAACACGTTCTTGAAAAATGTTTTTACTTAGTGCGCTTGACCCCCCCCCCCCCAAAAAAAAAACAAACAAGAGGCTCCCAGGAGCCTGAATCGCTCACCTGAACTACACAGACACATATATTTTGTAGATATTATTGTGCATAACCATATACGATTTAAATTTCTGAAATATCTTGGTAAGTTTTCAAGATATTGGGCTTGATAAGTGCAAAATTTGGCAAAAATTAGGAAAAAGGGCAATAACTCCTACATCAGCAGTCAGATCTTTTCCAAAATTTCAGCACAGGTAGATCTTAATATGCTGATCTTTTTATATTCTTGCACAATTTTGATATCTGAAACCATTTTTGAGCTAAAGATCAACTACACCAAGTTTGGTTTCAATTGGACTTATGGTGTCAGAGGAGTTAACGTTTGAAAAAGTTTACGGACAGACGGACGACGGACGCCAAGTGACGCCAATAGCTCACATGACCCTTCGGGTCAGGTGAGCTAAAAAACTATGCCGTTATGAACAAAATGTCGAGCGAGAAAAAAACCACGAGGTAGACCTTGACAGGCAAGGCCTTAAAATGCAAGATTTAGAATGTTTGTAGACCAATATCGCCAGTCAAAGAAATGAATGATTTAACTCACGAATGTCTCCTAAATTCGTCGTCACATTTGAATTTTGATAGGACGGATGAAATCATTGTTAAAAACGATTTAGCTGACAAAAAATATAACACGTTTTGTTAGGGCTTCCATAGGGGAAAATAATACAAAATAAAATGAAAGAATCAATAAAATTTAATATGATTGGTGAAATCAACGGACTAACAAATTAATCATTTCTGAACCACAAAAGCAAACGGTAAAAAACGATAAAAAATTCTAAATTGGAAATCGGACATGTGCTTTGAACGATCAGTTTGTTAAGAAACTAGAGTGAGTGAGTTGGTGTTTTACGCCCGTGCAACGCTATATAGGTTATTTACAGACGATGAACATGTAAAGGATGATAAAATGAACATGAAATGATGATGAAAAATGTGGTAGGGTGGAACACAAAGGACCGGTAAATTTAGAAGAACCACAGGAAAAGGGGAGAGATGGGTAGGGGCGTAAAATTTAGCCTATGTGGTGCACTACTTGGCGGTCCACGAAGGGGTCTTTTACGTGCATGAAGCGTGGCACTCTCCACACACGTTGGCTTATGGTCGGCGGTCAGGGTTTCCGTATTATAGACCTGACAACCCCTGCGGACGAGGGCTACCCTATTCAGCCACCTAGGGTACACACTTGGTTGCTCTGTGGGCTGAGCACTGACCCGACGTCAGAATCCCAAGACCCTTAGTCGCCTTTTACGACAAGCTAGGCTCTGCTGCGGGCCTATTCGCCACCCGGGCCCCGCACGGGACGTTCAGAAACTAGAAATAAAATTCCATTTTTTAAAACAAATTTGCAATTCATTGTTTATTACTGAAATGTGAATTTAGTTAGTTAGTTATTGCTTTACTCCCAAGCAGCGCGATTTCGGCTTTATCCGGGAGATGAACATGAAAGTGGTGATACAATGAACATGAATGATGATGAAGTGGAGGAAATGGGGACACTAGGCCAATCGGGTAGGAGAGTTTAGACTGCCACTGGAAAAGGGAGTGATGGGTAGGGACTGGAAATTTTGCCTCCTGCATGGGGATCCTACGGGTCCTACTCTTACCGAGACCTGCAGCAGGGTTCTTTAACGTGCGAGGAACGTGACATTTTTCCCAACACGGTGCACCCCTATGGTTTGCGGTCAGGTTTTCCGCATTATCGCCTGACGACCCCGCATCTCTCGATGTCAGGGCTGCCCCATTCAACCACCTGGGGCACACATCCCAGTCGCTTTGTGGGCAAAGCGGCCTGACCCCGATGTCAGGTTTCTGAGCGCTCTTTAGTGGACTTTTACAGACAAGCTTAGCGCTGCTGCGGGCCTATTCGCCTCCCGGGCCCCGCACGGGACTTAATGTGAATTTAGAGAACACAATCTAAAAAGGTGTGTTAACTCAAGCAGGGAGTCCGAATGTCTGTCTATCAGACATACCTAGTAAAAATTTCTTGGGCTTGGGATGGTAAATGTAGAATTCTTACAATGGAATTAATGCAAATGTTTGTGTACAATTGGTTTTTGTCCGATTAAATCGAAAGAGACTTCAGAAGCACTAATAAAGTAGTTTCTGCATCGGCGATTAGAAGTGTTTACATGATTTTACAGTTATTATAAACAAGGACTAGCCCACCAGTAGTGTCTTGTATGCCAATCCGAGGACAAACACATCATATTGTAGCTTCAACCCCATCTAGACCTTTCCGCACACCATCAATAAGCATGGCAAAAAAAATAACTGATTGAACCTGAGCTATCTGGAATGTCTTCTTCTGATTGGAAAAATTAAGGATGTAAGTAAGTTACTTATCCATACAGTCGTACATGTAAGAGATTTAGTTAGTTATTGCTTTACTCCCAAGCAGCGCGATTTCGGCTATATCCGGGAGATGAACATGAAAGTGGTGATACAATGAACATGAAATGATGATGAAGTGGAGGAAATGGGGACACAAGGCCAATCGGGTAGGAGAGTTTTGACTGCCACTGGAAAAAGGAGTGATGGGTAGGGACGGGAAATTTTGCCTCCTGCATGGGGATCCTACGGGTCCTACTCTTACCGAGACCTGCAGCAGGGTTCTTTAACGTGCGAGGAACGTGACATTTTTCCCAACCACTATGGTTTGCGGTCAGGTTTTCCGCATTATCGCCTGACGACCCCGCATCTCTCGATGTCAGGGCTGCCCCATTCAACCACCTGGGGCACACATCCCAGTCGCTTTGTGGGCAAAGCGGCCTTACCCCGATGTCAGGTTTCTGAGCGCTCTTTAGTGGACTTTTACCGACAAGCTTAGCGCTGCTGCGGGCCTATTCGTCTCCCGGGCACATGTAAGAGATAATTGCTAATAAAAACGGGTATTACACACTACAACATCTATTAACACATGTGTCAAAAGCAGACGAAGAACTAAGCAAAATGAATTCCTCTTCTTGTTGTAAACAAACTCAAGATTCAGGACTTTTTCATTGCACGTTCAACATCTGAATAGACCAATTAGACCAAATGTTCTAATTAAATTCTGTGATAATTTTTATTATAAAAAGAATAAATTGTAAAATTTTGACAGTTTTTTTATTTTTTAATTAATTAATACACCAATTTTCAGAGAGAAAAGTATTAACAGAAAATCATTTTATCTCTAAATATTTGTACATGTTCATGTTTAATTTAGGAAATATTGTGCTATATCATTTTATGTCACATTTTTGAAAATGATCTTATCTAGAGTAAATTAAATAAATATTTTCATTTTGTTTTAGATTTACAAACATTTGAATGCATTCATCTGTATATTGTTTTAACAAATTACTTAGCTAAACATAAAAAAAATGTGAAAAAAAATCCAGATGGAAGACCGTCTATATAAAAACCCACTGTCTACGGTGACATTTTTCTTATGGTCCCTTGAAGAGTCATTATAGACAGGTTTTACTGTCTTTGATATTTGCCAAATTAATGCTTCTAAGAGTGTTCACTATTCAAAAAGATGAATTATAAAAAAAAATGTTTCACTAAAAGATGACTTGATTCAACATGCTGACTTATGGTATACATCATGCTGCGCTTGTCGATTTCGGTACAAATTCGACTTGCAGGGTCAGCTTTTTTATTGCTATATTAAACATTTTAAGCGTGTGTGTCAGGCTGAGTGTTTTAGCTAAGCCTGTACATTTAAGGTTAGTTAGTTAGTTATTGGTTTACTCCCAAGCAGCACGATTTCGGCTATATCCGGGAGATGAACATGAAAGTGGTGATACAACGAACATTGAAAATGATGATGAAGTACTGGAAATACAAATGACAACAAAGTAGTGATGGGTAGGGACGGGAATAATAGCCTGCTGCATGGGGATCCTACAGGTCCTACTCTTACCGAGACCTGCAGCAGGGTTCTTTAACGTGCGAGGAACGTGACATTTTCTCAACACGGTACACCACTATGGTTTGCGGTCAGGTTTTCCGCATTATCGCCTGACGACCCCGCATCTCTCGATGTACATTTAAGGAAAACTCTTGTACAAGTAGAATTTCTAATAAAATATAATATTAATTCACAGTTTTATTTTTCTCATTTACTTCAGGGAATCACATTATCTGTCTGTGAGTGAGTGAGTTGGTGTTTTACGCCCGTGCAACGCTATATACCGGTAGGTTATTTACAGGCGATGAACATGAAAAGGGTGATAAAATGAACATGAAATGATGATGATGAATGAAATATGGGGGTGGGATGGAAAACAAAGGACCGGTAAATTTTGAAGAACCACAGGAAAAGGGGAGAGGTGGGTAGGGGCGGAAAATTTAGCCTATGTGGTGCACTACTTGGCGGTCCACAAAGGGGTCTTTTACGTGCATGAAGCGTGGCACTCTCCACACACGTTGGCCCACTATGGTCAGCGGTCAGGGTTTCCGTATTATAGACCTGACAACCCCTGCGGACGAGAGCCACCCTATTCAGCCACCTAGGGTACACACTTGGTCGCTCTGTGGGCTGAGCACTGACCCGACGTCAGAATCCCAAGACCCTTAGTCGCCCCTTACGACAAGCTATGCTCTGCTGCGGGCCTATTCTCCACCCGGGACCTGGTGTTGAAGACATTGAAGCAAGTGCAGTTTAAAAATCAGGTAGCTTTATTAATCCTTTTGAGTAAGTGGATGTTGAATTATTTAGACCATTTAAAAAATATATATATTAAGATAAATCTGGTTCCATTTAGCTGACCGACCATAGCACTTCTTTTAAAAAAAATAAAGGTAAAAAAAATTACCGAACTTGGTAAATCAATCTCAAATGTCCATAAGACTTGACAAAACAAGGAAAAAATTGAAGACTGCAATGGTCCTGACTTGGTACAGGCATTTCAAAAGAATTGGTGGGTTAAACCAGGTTTTAAGGCGCGCCAAACATCCCTCTTCCATTGCGGTCTTTGGGTCCGGTAGTTACACAAAACACGACAGGTTTGTGATGACATATCATGTAGGGATGCTAGGGTGATCATCTCAGTACATCAACCAGCCAAACACTAACCATTTCGTCTAACATGATATTGAATTTTTCTACCAGTGGCTGATAACGACGAAAGATTTTTTTTAGAGATCGTATGAGACGTATTTTCTTTTAACCTTGGTCAAATAGTCGGTTACGGAGTAAGCGGTGTCGGTAAAAAAAATCTGAAAAATGTGTACAAGCCCTGGCATATCGAATTAGTTGTGAAATATAGACACCGTATGCAGGTGACGTGCAACTTTCCAGGTTAAGAAAATTAATAATTTTAAAATTAAAATCGTCTCTTTTATCGTAAATTTTTGTACTGAGATGACCACCCGGGTGTAATTCGAGATGTTAATCGAAGAATGATGTAAAGCAAGTTGATTCTGTGGTTTCTTTAATCTCTAGTTCTGGAGGATATATTGAAGGAATCCATCTGCCAAACGACGAATTGTTGACAGAGAGGACGTCATCAATATATCTGAAAGTGAGATTAAATGACATTGCCTCTTTCATCTTCTTGTTCTTTACGAGTTCCTGAGGAAATCCAGTCTCGTAAGAGTATAAAAACAAGTTAGCGAGGAGAGGAGCACAGTTGGTGCCCATTGGAATGCCGACTTGTTGAAAAATCTCTCCTCCAAATGTGACAAATATGTTGTCAATAAGGAAATGAAGCATACTGCAAACTTGATCCAAAGTGTAACAAATCTTATCTTTATAAGATGTTTTGGAAAAAATGTAGAATTATAGCCTAAAACAACAAAGTTCCATGTTTTCGAAAAGGCCTTTTCAATAAGTTTTTAAAATGAAAAAATAAAAAAAATAAAAAAATTACCGATCCTTATTTTCATGACCACTTCCAATATTTCCAGAATTTCTTCACAATTGTCTCGGGCAGTGGTCATATTTTGTAAAGCAACCCTATTTTTTTCCTGAGGGTGACCGGAACCAAACATATTATCTTATTTGGCCTTAAAATTTTATTAAAATTAACATTTTATATTCTATAAAACTGACAACCTTCTTTTCCTTATTATTTTCTTAGTAGTCTTCTATTTCACTGCTAATAAGTTTGAGCCATTTGTCTTGCATTGTGAAATGATTTAATGTATTTGAATATAAAAGCGCATTACACATATAGCAGGATTTGTTTTGGCAAATTTTCCGAAGCTTTAATTACATCTATGGCATTAATAAATCTCAAATCTCATTTCACAAGGATCGTGATCATAAAGGCAAGATATATTTTGTAAACCTGATAAGATTTTCTTTTTAGTGACTATAACTATAGATACAACAGGTCAATTTGGCATGGAGGATGACTCATCAGATGAAGGGCAACTTCCACAACAAAAGTCATATTTCTTTTTTCATAAGAGAGAAAAAAATGATACATATTGAGTGGATTTGTGATGTCAATAAATTTAATCACAATACATAAAGTACAGATCATGGCACACTCAATTCAAAAACAATTGCCATGACAGTTCTAGCATATGTTAGTACATTATTGAAGTTTGAACCATGATATTTTAGAACTGATTGGGCCCTTTCTGACTTTCTTGGTACTCTATTTTCAGATATTAATATTAAATGAATGGTAGTATCACAACTTGAAATGCATCAACATGGTTTCTATTTTTTTTTTTTTTTTTTTTTTATGTAGACCTGACATTGTCTCGCAAATAGAGGATGACATAGAAGATGAAGAAGGCACAGAGTAACTAAACACCGTGGACGTATCTGATAGACCAGAATACATTTAGATCCTGGAGTTATTAGCTACAATAATGAAGATCCTATGACTATTTTGATTAGGCGGAGCTACAATGCGGTCCCATTGCTCGTAACGGAGCAACGCCGAAAGTGAAATCACACCGGGCGCATTTCAATCCATTAGACGTCGAATTCGGTATTAAAATATCGCTTATAGTATTTTAATGACGAATTCAGTATAAATTTTCCGGCATTTAGCACAGTTTAAAAGATTTTCGTAAAAATATAATTTATTTAAGGATCTTGATCCTGAACTTTGTCTTTATAATGAAGTTCAGGATCAGAATTTTGAAAATGTTGGTTTTCTAACAAATTATTATTTACCTATGACTTTCGACCAAATTTTTAATTATCTCAATGTTATTCAGAGTGATATTGGTAACTTATAACCATCTTGAAGCTTTGTTTGAATTGGAGAAAAAAAATCGATTTGCTCCATTACGAGTAATGGGACCGCATTGTAGTTCCGCCTAATCAAAATTGTCATAGGAGCTTCATTATTGTAGCTATGGAGTTATGCGTCTAACTTAGGAGAAGATAGACTGATTTTTAGCTCACCTGGACCAAAGGTCCATGTGAGCTTTTACCATCACTTGGCGTCCGTCGTCGGTGTCGTCGTCGTCCGTTAACAATTTTTCTTAAATCTTCTCTGAAACTACTGAACAGAATTTCATGAAACTTGGTATGATTGATATGCACCAAACTTGTGTTTCGATTTTCAAACCGTCAAAAAACATGGACACCGTTACTAAAAATAGATCAGGGGTCAGACTACTGCTTTTGACTTGTATATCAAAAAGTATAAGGGATAAATGAAATCTGATGCCACCCTACTGCTTCAGCATCAAAAGATGTACAAAAGTCTCCATTTGGTCAAAGTTGTGAGATGATCCCTTACAGGGTTTACGGCCCTTTAAAGGTGAAAAGGCATTTTTTCATGTTTTGGCTAATAGAATGAAAACTATTGCAGATAGAGAAAAGCTGTTGCTTGCTTTCGGCTATATATGAACATGAAAGTGGTGATACAATGAACATGAAATGATGATGAAATGGAGGAAATGGGGACACAATGCCAATCGGGTAGGAGAGTTTTGACTGCCACTGGAAAGAGGAGTGATGGATAGGGACGGGAAATTAAGCCTCCTGCAAGGGGATCCTTCGGGTCCTACTCTTACCGAGACCTGCAGCAGGGATCTTTAACGTGCGAGGAACGTGACATTTTCCCCAACACGGTGCACCACTATGGTTTGCGGTCAGGTTTTCCGCATTATCGCCTGACGACCCCGCATCTCTCGATGGCAGGGCTGCCCCATTCAACCACCTGGGGCACACATCCCAGTCGCTTTATAGGCAAAGCGGCCTGACCCGATGTCAGGTTTCTGAGCGCTCTTTAGTGGATTTTTACCGACAAGCTTATAGCGCTGCTGCGGGCCTATTCGCCACCCGGAACCCGCACGGGTATCTTACAGAACCTGATGAATTTTCGTGCCCCCTTTTTTCCCCGTTATGTAGTTAAGGGCCAAAAGTGAAACTTTTTAATTTGGGTCCGATTTTGAATTTTTATTAGCATGTTTGTTCTCGTCTAATAGGGGATACAAAATTAAGAATGAAATTTTGCGACCCCCCACCTTTTCCCCGTATTACGTAATTAGGGTCCAAAATTTAAACTTTTTTTATTGCGTTAAAAACATCAATGATAATAGATTTACCAAGAATAGGGTCTATTTCTTAATATAAAATTGAGCGGGGATATTGAAATGTTATAAATATGATATTGCAAGTATAATTTTTTTTCCATTTGCTTTTAAAATAATTAAAATCTAATGAATTCCTTGTAAAATGTGGGTGGAAAGTCCACCAAAGAAGGCATGTGTCAAAACCCTTTGTCAGTCCACCATGGGCTGCAAGTGTCCAGAGCATTTGACTATCCATATTGGGCCTAAATGGTACAGGGTTCAACGTGTTGCGGTCGTATCATGCTGCGCTCAGTGAAGCTTTTTATTAGTCCGGCGAAAGCCGAAGGGGACTAGAGGTTTGCGCTCTGTCCGTCCGTCCGCCTGTCTGTCACGCCTCAGTTTTCCGCACTTTTTTCTAAACGCTGAACTGATTTTTGGTATGTGAGTTATCCTTGATGAGTTACAGATCAAGTTTGAGTTTCCTGTCCGTCCACAATTTTTTATGGGAGTTATGGCCCTTTGAGCTTTGAAAATTCACAAAAATTTCAGTTTTCCGCACTTTTTTCTATACACTTATAGATAATGAACTAATTTTTGGTATGCGAGTTAACCTTAATGAGTTACAGATCAAGCTTGAGTTTCGTGCCGGTCCACAATTTTTTATGGGAGTTATGGCCCTTTGAACTTTGAAAATTCACTAAATTTCAGTTTTCCGCACTTTTTTTCTAAACTCTTATAGATAATGAACTGATTTTTGGTATGTGAGTTTACCTTGATGAGTTACAGATCAAGTTTGAGTTTTCTG
Organism: Arcuatula senhousia; assembly: GCA_963971305.1. NCBI lineage: Eukaryota > Metazoa > Mollusca > Bivalvia > Mytilida > Mytilidae > Arcuatula > Arcuatula senhousia. The sequence continues at coordinate 39,452,998 of OZ020308.1, forward strand.
TCGATCCACTTATTATTATGGGAGTTATGGCCCTTTGAACTTTGAAAATTCACTAAAATATCAGTTTTCCACACTTTTTTGCTAAACACTTGTAGATAATGAGCTGATTTTTTGTCTGTGAGTTGATCTTAATGAGTTACTGATCAAGTTTGAGTTTCGTGCTGGTCCACAATTTTTTATGGGAGTTATGGCCTTTTGAAGTTTGAAAACCTATGGCAATTTTCTTTTCTACACTTTTTTATTGTTCCTTGTAGATAATAAACTGATCTAGTTTAGGTATTCATTTGTTTGACAAATTGTTACCAGTGACTGAAATATGAGGCCGGTAGGGGACTAAGTATTGTTTTGCAATACTCTCAGAATGCTTGTTCCAGTGGCATTCAAAACTCTCCTACCCGATTGGCCTTGTGTCCCCATTTCCAGGAACCCGCAACTAACTAACTAACCATGTTCATTGTATCACCACTTTCATGTTCATCTCCCGGATATATCCGATATCGTAATGCTTAGGAGTAAAGCAATATATAACTAACTAACTTGTCTTCCAAATGATTGATTCGCTTTTTAGGGAATCGTCATTTTGAGAAACAAGTTTTCTCAAGTCTCCAGCCTCTTTAGTTAAACATACAACATTTTTCTCTCTAGAACAGTTTTACGTAAGCATTCTACACCTGTTTAAGGTGGTCTTGCCAGATTCATGTTATGCAATGCATCATTCAGCTGATAACTTTTGTTCACCATTTCTTCTCAGTCGAATTCGATGAAACAACCAAAAGAACCACTGAGGTCACGCGATGTACCACCGAGATCTTGGGAAAAAATCTGCATTTCTGATGGTGCCCCTCTCTCTCTTTTGTGTTGGATTACATGGGGCTTGAATCTTTGCTGCCCATAAAGGTGGGACTTCTTTCTCTTCTTCCTCTGTGTCTTCTAAAGATGATGATCTAAACAGATTTTCGCTACTAAACGAATAATCTGCACTATCTAAAAATCATCCACTTATATCTTTCTTTTCTTGGTGAAGAGAGCAACTCTTAACTTTTTTCTTATTCGGTGGGGGGGGGGGGGGGGGGGCGGTAATAAGGTCTCTGAACTTCGATTATAAAAGAAAGAAAATAGATTAAGACAAAAACAATAAGTCCTTCGACACTTCGTGGTCGGGAACCACCATATTCAGCCACCTAGGGTACACACTTGGTCTCTCTGTGGACAGAGCAGTGACACGAAGTTAGAATCCCAAGACTCTTAGTCGCCTCTTACGACAAGCTAGGCTCTGCTGCGGGCTTTTTCGCCACTCGGGCCCCGCACGGTACCACCAGAAATTGAAATGAGAAAAGAAATGTTGAAAGATTGATATATCCCTAGTCCTGCAAAAAAATTATAGCTAAAAAAATTATTTTACTTTTTTATAATTTTGTATTTTGTTTCTATTATCACATTTTTGGTGTCTTCTTTTAGCAGTTGTTCGCCCTGTGCTGTCACTTCTTTGATGCAAGCATTTTATACATATTAAAATTGGTGAAATGTTTTCCTATGTTTGTCGTCCCGTGCGGGGCCCGGGTGGCGAATAGGCCCGCAGCAGAGCCTAGCTTGTCGTAAGAGGCGACTAAGGGTCTTGGGATTCTGACGTCGGGTCAGTGCTCAGCCCACAGAGCGACCAAGTGTGTACCCAAGATGGCTGAATAGGGTAGCCCTCGTCCGCGGGGGTTGTCAGGTCTATAATACGGAAACCCTGACCGCCGACCATAGTGGGCCAACGTGTTTGGAGAGTGCCACGCTTCATGCACGTAAAAGACCCCTGTGTGGACCGCCAAGTAGTGCACCACATAGGCTAAATTTTCCGCCCCTACCCACCTCTCCCCTTTTTCCTGTGGTTCTTCAAAATTTACAGTTCCTTGTGTCCCAACCCATCCCCATTTTTCATTTATCATCATCATTTCATGTTCATTTTACCACCTGAGTTCACTCTCGTTTCGACTTGAGTTCGCGTTGCTGAATGCGGTTTTGTTGTTATGTGTGTGTGTTTTATGTTGTTATGTGGTTTGTTTTGTTGTGATGATTTTTTGTCTGCCGGTTTTGTCTTTGTCTTCACGGTTTTATGATACTGATTACCCCTTTGGTACACCTTTGCTTCTTTTCTACCATCCTTTTCATGTTCATCGCCTGTAAATAACCTAAATAGCGTTGCACGGGCGTAAAACACCAACTCACTCACTCACTCACCTATGTTTGTCCATAATGTTGAATGCCGATTTTCCATTTCCTCTTATCATGTGTGCGCAAATGTTGTACCTTGTAGAATCTGCTTTCGACGTATTTCCTACAAAAACATGAAAAAGCACAGTTGGAAGCTCACAGTACTGATTATCTGTCATTCAAATGGTAGGGAGATTAATATTTGTCTGTCAGTAATTTCTTGCCGTGGCCCATTCGTCACATTATCTTGTACGGTTATGTTGCTCCTTGGTTGCTGTTGTCACTCGGTAGACATTTTAAACTTTACGGTAGACATCATGCGCTCATAAACAAATATGGGATTTAAATCTCTCAGATGAGTGCCGATGTTGGTTTGTCATAGGGTTTGTTTTCTTCCTGGGATTTTTGATACGTCAAAAAACATGGCCGCTGTTACTAAAAATAGAACAGGGGGGTCAAATACATTTTTTTTTTGCAAATAACTCAAAAACGGTCACAGATATCAAATTTCTGGCTTGGGGTAAAAGATATCAGCACCCCAAGATCTACCTACCCAGAAATTTTGAAATACATCCAACAACCGATGTAGGAGTTATTGCCCTTTTTAGCTCACCTGGTCCCGTGCGGGGCCCGGGTGGCGAATAGGCCCGCAGCAGAGCCTAGCTTGTCGTAAGAGGCGACTAAGGGTCTTGGGATTCTGACGTCGGGTCAGTGCTCAGCCCACAGAGCGACCAAGTGTGTACCCTAGGTGGCTGAATCGGGTAGCCCTCGTCCGCGGGGGTTGTCAGGTCTATAATACGGAAACCCTGACCGCCGACCATAGTGGGCCAACGTGTGTGGAGAGTGCCACGCTTCATGCACGTAAAAGACCCCTTTGTGGACCGCCCAGTAGTGCACCACATAGGCTAAATTTTCCGACCCTACCCACCTCTCCCCTTTTTAGCTCACCTGACCCGAAGGGTCATGTGAGCTATTGCCATCACTTTGCGTCCGTCGTCCGTCCGTCGTCTGTCGTCCGTCGTCTGTCGTCCGTCGTCCGTTAGCTTTTTTCAAACATCTTCTTCTCTGAAACTGCTTGGCCAATTGCAGCCAAACTTGATATGGTTGTTCCTTAGGGTATTGTGCAAAAAGTTTGCGTTGGGATTTTTGATATGTCAAAAAACATGGCCACTGTTACTAAAAATAGAACAGGGGGGTCAAATATAGTTTTTTGCAAATAACTCAAAAACGGTCACAGATATCAAATTTCTGGCAGAGGGTAAAAGTGATCAGCACCTCAAGATCTACCTGCCCAGAAATTTTCAAAAAGATCCAACAACCGATGTAGGAGTTATTGCCCTTTTTCTGGATTTTTTTCAAAATTTTGCACTTATTTAGCCCTATATCTTGAAAACTGTACAAGATATTTCAATAATTCAAATTGCATATGATTAAGCACGTCAAGATCTACGATTCATGTAATTAGGTCAAAGCTGTAGAACCATTTCTTTTAGGAGTTATGGCCCTTAAAGCGTCAAAATTTACCATGATTCATTACTTTTCCCCTGAATTTCAAAGATGAACTTGTCTGACACCTTACATCCAACTTCAACCAAACTTGGCACAGTTGCTTAATAGCATAATTGCTACAATTCTATCGTTCGGATTTTTGATTCGTCATAAAATATGGCCGCCATGGCTAAAAATAGAACATAGGGGTAAATTGCAGTTTTTTGCTAATTACTCAAAAATAGTTACAGATATCAAAATTCTGATGGGAGATAAAAGTGATCAGCATCTCAAGATCTACCTGCTCTGAAATTTTCAAGAAGATCCAACAATCGACATAGGAGTTATTGCCCTTTTTCTGGATTTTTTGAAAATTTTGCACTTATTTAGCCCTATATCTTGAAAACTATACAAGATATTTTAAAAATTCAAATTGCATATTATTAAGCACATCAAGATCTACATTTTATGTAATTAGGTCAAAGCTGTAGAACCATTTCTTTTAGGAGTTATGGCCCTTAAAGCGTCAAAATTTACCATTTTCCATTGTTTAATAGCTTATCTGCTACAACTCTATTGTCAGATTTTTTATTCGTAAAAAAAAATGGCCACCATGGCTAAAATAGAACATGGGGATAAATTGCATTTTTTTGCTTATAACTCAAAAATGGTTTCAGATATCAAAATTGTGTAAGAATCAAAAGTGATCAGCATGTTAAGATTTACCTGTCCTGACATTTCAAAAAAGATCTGACTGCTGATGTGGGAGTTATTGTTCTTTTTCCTAATTTTCGCCAAATTTGCACTTATTAAGCCCAATATCTTAAAAACTAACCAAGATAATCGCATATGGTTAAGCACAATAATATCTACAAATATATGTATCTGTGTAAATCAGGTGAGCGATTCAGGCTCTTGGGAGCCTCTTGTTCCTGTGGTTCTTCAAAATTTACCGGTCCTTTGTTTCCCACCCCATCCTCATATTTCATTTATCATCATCATTTCATGTTCATTTTATCATCCTTTTCATGTTCATCGCCTGTAAATAACCTATGTAGCGTTGCACGGGCGTACAACTCACTCACTCACTCATTAGCTCACCTGACCCGAATGGTCATGTGAGCTATTGTCATCGTTAATCGTCCGTCCGTCCGTAAACTTTTCTTCAAAGATCTTATTCTCTGAAACCACTGAAGGGATTGCATTGATACTTGGTATACATGATCTTTAGGATGTCCTCTACCAAGTTTGTGAATTATATACATGTCGACCAACCAACATGGCCGCCGTTGCTAAAAATAGAACAGGGGGGTCAGACCATTGTTTTTGGCTTATAACTCAAAAAGTATAAGAGATAGAGAAAATCCGAAGCAACCTTCCTTGTTCAGCATCAAAAGCTCTTCGAATCTCTCCATTGAGTCGAAGTTGTGAAACAACCCCTTATAGGAGTTATTGCCCTTTAATCATCAAAATTGACCATTTTTGCAGTTTTTGGACTATATTTTGAAAACCGTTAGAGCTAGAGGAAAAATTAGCATTGCAGAATTGTTAAGCTCATTGAGATCTACAAAAATGATTTCAGGGTCTAAATTGTCAGATCAGCCGTTTAAGAGTTATTCCCCTTTAACTGTTTTTTTTTCATTAATTTACACTGATTTTCAAAAATCTTCTCTGAAACAACTGAAGGGATTGCATTGATACTTGGTATACATGATCTTTAGGATGTCCTCTACCAAATTTGTGAATTATATACATGTCGACCAACCAACATGGCCGCCGTTGCTAAAAATAGAACAGGGGGGTCAGACCATTGTTTTTGGCTTATAACTCAAAAAGTATAAGAGATAGAGAAAATGCGAAGCAACCTTCCTTGTTCAGCATCAAAAGCTCTTCGAATCTCTCCATTGAGTCGAAGTTGTGAAACAACCCCTTGTAGGAGTTATTGCCCTTTAATCATCAAAATTGACCATATTTGCAGTTTTTGGACTATATCTTGAAAACCGTTAGAGCTAGAGGAAAAATTAGCATTGCAGAATTGTTTAGCTCATTGAGATCTACAAAAATGATTTCAGGGTCTAAATTGTCAGATCAGCCGTTCAAGAGTTATTCCCCTTTAACTGTTTTTTTCCCATTAATTTACACTGATTTTCAAAAATCTTCTTCTCTAAAACCACTGAAGGTGGTATACATGATCTTTAGGATGTCCTCTACCAAGTTTGTGAATTATATACATGTCAACCAACCAACATGGCCGCCGTTGCTAAAAATAGAACAGGGGGGTCAAACCATTGTTTTTTGCTTATAACTCAAAAAGGATAAAAGATAAAAAAAATCGGAAGCAAATTTTCTTGTTCAGCATCAAAAGGTCTTTACAGGAGTTATTGCCCTTTAACTGTTTTTCTATTAATTCAAACTGATTTCCAAAAATCTTCTGTGAAACCACTGAAAGGATTGTTTTGAAACTTTGTATACTTGAAAGTTTGTGAAATTTATTCAAACTTTGGCATAAGAGATCAGGTGAGCCATTCAGGCTCCTGGGAGCCTCTAGTTATAGATTTTTTTCAAAATTTTGCACTTATTTAGCCCTATATCTTAAAAAACTATACAAGATATTTTAAAAATTCAAATTGCACATGTTTAAGCACATCAAGATATACATTTCATGTAATTATGTCAAAGCTGTAGAACCATTTCTTTTAGGAGTTATGACCCTTAAAGTGTCAAAATTTACCATTCATTACTTTTCCCCTGAATTTCAAAGATTAACTTGTCTGACACCATACATCCAACTTCAACCAAACTTGGCACAGTTGTTTAATAGCATAATTGCTACAATCTTATCGTTCGGATTTTTGATTCGTTAAAAAATATGGCTACAAATAGAACAAAGGGGTAAATTGCAGTTTTATACTTATAACTCAAACATGGTTACAGATATCAAAATTCGGATGAAAACAAATGTGATCAGCATCTCAAGATCTACCTGCTATGAAAGTTTCAAGTAATTCCAACAATTGATATAGGGGTTATTGCCCTTTTTCTGGATTTTTTCAAAATTTTTCACTTATTTAGCCATATATCTTGAAAACTATACAAGATATTTCAAAAATTTAAATTGCATATGACTTAGCACATCAAGATCTACAGTTTTTAGGTCCAAGCTGTAGGACCATTTCTTGTAGGAGTTATTGTCCTCAAAACAACAAAATTTACCATTTTTCATTACTTTCCCCCTGAATTTCAAAGATTAACTTGTCTGACACCCTAAGACCAACTGAACTTTAACTTGGCACACTTGTTTTATAGCTTACATGCTACAACTCTATCCTTTCATGGCTTAAAATAGAAAATAGGGGTAAATTTCATTGTTTGCTAATAACTCAAAACTGGTTTCAGATATCAAATTTGTGCAAGAATAAAAGGGATCAGTAAATTAAAATCTACCTGTCCTGAAATTTCATAGTCCGAGATAGCTCTGACGTCCTCGGCATTTTTCCAGCAAGCTGGTGCCGTGGGACGTCAGAGCTCCTTCCATATCAAAAACACGGGATTTTAACTAATGCTTTGTAAATGTTAAAATAACTCTTACATCAGTCATTTGTAAAATGGTAGATGTTTATTAGAACTAAATTAATATTTTAAAGCATATAGAAACTACCTGATGTAATCCAGTAAAATAAGAAAAATTTAAGAGCTGATCTTGAACTTCATCAAGAAAATAATGTACAAAATGTTCTAAATCCCGTGTTTTTGATATGGAAGGAGCTCTGACGTCCCACGGCACCAGCTTGCTGGAAAAATGCCGAGGACGTCAGAGCAATCTCGGACTAGTATCCGTGTAGTTCAGGTGAGCGATTCAGGCTCATGGGAGCCTCTTGTTGGACTATTGCTGTGAAATTTGTCAAGAATGTTTCTTACAATAAAAGAATGAATCTGATGAATTTTTACGCCCCCCTTTTCCCCGTTGTGTAATTAGGGGCCAAAATAATAGCTTTTTTTATTTGTGGCCCGATTTTGAAATTTGTTTGCATGTTTGTTTGTCAAATAGCAGATACAAAATTAAGAATTAATTTTTGCAACCCCCTTTTTCCCCCTATTACCGATTTAGGGGCCAAAATCGAAACTTTCATTTGTGGTCCGATTTTGAAGATTTTTCTTGCAAGTTTATTCTTGTCAGGTAGCAAATCCAAATTTGAGAATTAATTTTTGCGACCACCCCCTTTTTCACTTGGTTTGTAATAAGGGGCCGTAATCAAAACTTTTTTTATTTCTGGTTTGATGTTGACAATTTTTTTTGCAAGTTTATTTTTGTCAAGTAGCGAATCCAAATTTGAGAATTTATTTTTGCGACCCCACCCCTTTATTACCTGTTTCGGAATAAGGGGCCAAAAGGGGTCGAAATGGAAACTTTTTTAATTCTTGTCCGATTTTGACAATTTTGTTGCAAGTTTATTCTTGTCATGCAGCAGATATATTATTGTGTCCCCTTTTTTTACTGTTACGTTATTAGGGGCCAAAAACCGTAATTTTTTTTTTATTTCTGTTCATCCTTGCCAAGTAGCGATTCTAAATTTACGAATAAATTTTTTGTGACTTTTCACTCATTACCTAAGGGGCCGTAATCATAATTCAAAAAAATTTCTGGTTCGATTTTTATTTTTTCCCTAAACATTATTCTTTTCAAGAGTAGAATACAAAATCGAAAATTTATATTTTTACCCCCTGGGTCGAAAGTCCATCAGAGAAGCATGTGTCAAAAACCTTTCTCAGTCCACTATGGGTTGCATGTGTCCAGAGCAATTAACTATCCATATTGGGCCTAAAAGGTACAGGGTTCAACATGTTGCGGTCGTATTATGCTGCGCTCGGCGAAGCTTTTTATTTTAAATCAGTTGATTGATGATTCTCAGCTAGCTGTCAGTAACAAGGAGTGTTCTATAGAGAGTTCCTTTACTTTTTGTTGTCTTTTGTCTAGGGCTCTCTCTAGTAGAATTGAACTTCGATCGATTTGATTTTTATTGTGTTTAGTTTTGTGCTTTGTCTAGAATATTGAAAGGGGAAAGGTTGGGCCCAAAAAACTAGTTTAACCCCGCCACATATTATGTCTGTCTGTCCTAAGCCAGGAATCTTTGTACTTGTCTTTTTGATGTTTTTTGTTCCTTGTTTAAGAACAGGGTCTATCTGTGACTATTTCAGGACTTGATTTGAATTATATGCATTTTATTTAGACCATGGGTAAATTGCAGAACCGCGAGCAGCGCCTACTGGCATACTTGACGGCTGCTGGCGGTTGTCTTTTTTTTCTTAATTGCCGCTTGATTGTGGGCTGTGTCGCGTACACTTATTCAACATTTCATTATTTTCTATGTTAACCAATACAAGATGCTAATACAATACTTATCAACTGAGTATCCACAATGATATCCTAAAAAAGTATCAAGACAAAAGTTAGTTAACTGGTCACACACATTTTAAGTGAGTGAGTGAGTTGGTGTTTAACGCCCGTGCAACGCTATATAGGTTATTTACAGGCGATGAACATGAAAAGGGTGATAAAATGAAACGATGATGATGAATGAAATATGGGGTTGGGATGGGAAACAAAGGACCGGTAAATTTTGAAGAACCACGGGAAAAGGGGAGAGGTGGGTAGGGGCGGAAAATTTAGCCTGTGTGGTGCACTACTTGGCGGTCCACAAAGGGGTCTTTTACGTGCATGAAGCGTGGCACTCTCCACACACGTTGGCCCACTATGGTCGGCGGTCAGGGTTTCCGTATTATAGACCTGACAACCCCCGCGGACGAGGGCCACCCTATTCAGCCACCTAGGATACACACTTGGTCGCTCTGTGGGCTGAGCACTGACCCGACGTCAGAATCCCAAGACCCTTAGTCGCCTCTTACGACAAGCTAGGCTCTGCTGCGGGCCTATTCGCCACCCGGGCCCCGCACGGGACCACACATTTTAAGAACATCTAATCTAATCATTTATTTTTTTTAAGTTTTAAATTATATTTAAACTATTGTGAATTCAATTATTTTGATGGGTATCGATCTTTATGGTTTTGACTAAAAAGGTCCCGTGCGGGACCCGAGTGGCGAATAGGCCCGAAGCACAGCCTAGCTTGTCGTAAGAGTCCACTAAGGGTCTTGAAAAACATGGCCGCTGTGGCTAAAAATAACCAACTCACTCATTTACCAAAAAAAGACATATTGTTTTATTTTTAAGATCCTGGATTCAACATGTTGCTTAATTTCATCAAAATTAAAAATACACTTCATTGGATTCTTATTTTTGTGGTGTACAGACACGATAAAAATAATCAACAAATATTACCAGGAATAATAAAAAACATACCGGGGGGTAGTATGTTTTCGTGATAATTTTTTCGTACAGAGCATTATTTTATTCATACATAGCATTATTATTCTGAAGTATTTGAAAATTTATTCAACTGACATTAATCAGCTAGTCCCGTGCGGGGTCCGGGTGGCGAATACGCCCGCAGCAGAGCCTAGCTTGTCGTAAGAGGCGACTAAGGGTCTTGGGATTCTGATGACGTCGGGTCGGTGCTCAGCCCACAGAGCAACCAAGTGTGTACCCTAGGTGGATGAATAGGGTGACCTACCGCGGGGGTTGTCAGGTCTATAATACGGAAACCCTGACCGCTGAACATAGTGGGCCAACGTGTGTGGAGAGTGCCAAGCTTCATGCACGTAAAAGACCCCTTTGTGGACCGCCAAGTAGTGCACCACAAAGGCTAAATTTTTTGCCCCTACCCACCTCTCCCCCTTTCCTGTGGTTCTTCAAAATTTACCGGTCATTTGTTTCCCACCCCATCCCCATATTTCATGTGCATTTTATCATCATTTTCATGTTCATCGCCCGTAAATACCGTAAACTATATAGCGTTGCACCGGCGTAAAACACAAACTCACTGACTCACTTTAATCAGCTACATTACAAATGTATGATGACTCTTGAAAGTAAATACTATAACTATAGCGTGTCTGAGAATATTAGTAAAACTGCTTTCCTTTGATTTGTACTAATGTAATTTTGTATCAAGCATAAAGTGTCCACATCCCCATTTTTGATAGCATAGCCAAAGGCCATGTGAGCTTATGTCATCTCTTTGGGGCCGTCTTCATTTGCTATTGTCCATTTACAATTGAAAAATATCTTCTTCTCTGAAAGCACTGAACCAAATTAAATGAAACATTAATTATTACATGTTAGATTTTTTTTTCATTTTTAAAGTATTCAAGGAAAACAAAGTAAAACACATTTAAATTGTTAATTACTCAGCGGCAACTATAACATAAAGAAAATCTGGAGGATTTAGGCTCTTCAGAATAAAATTATCAACAAAAGTCTCCATTTAAATTGAAAATGGTGTTTTGAACCAGGTTTTATGGCGCCAAACCTCCCTCTTCCATTGCGATCCTAGGATCCGGTAATGACCATAGAATACCGTACAACATAGTTGTGAGACACAATAGGGATATTGAGGTGATCATCTCAGTACAGCAGACCAGTCAAACACTAATTAAAACAATTGACCACCATATCTTTTAACTCAATTTTGAACTTTTTTACTAGTGGCTGATAACCAAGAAAGATTTTTTTAGGGATCGTATGAGACGTATTTTCGTATAGCCCTGCTCCAAAAGTCGGTCACGAAGAAATCGGTGTCTGATAAAAAAAATCTATGATGTGTGCAAGCTCTGGTATATCAAATAAGTTGTGAAATGCTTATTGTTTCGGAGCACCCCAGTTTATTGTCGTTACGACTTGAGTTCGCGTTGTTTATTTCTGTTCAGCCAGCGCTCCGCTGATAGCACTGCTTTGTCTTATGGGGCAGAACCCCCTTACTTTCATATCTGTAACTATCCAACTGTTTTTTTTCTTTCTGCATGGCTACTAGTTTTCATCAAGTGGTTAATAAACCAAAAATAAAAAGGGTCATTATGTATTAAAAACAAGAGCCTGAATCGCTCACCTGGTCTTGATGTCATCCCTATGAAGACTTTTGTATAGCTAAACGTCACAAATGCATATACTTAGTCTTCCTTTCAGTTAACTATTTAGCTCTATTAATATTATTAACTAGTGATCTCCACAGTGAAACCTGCTAATATAAAGCTAAAATTAAATTATTCAATTTTGTACATTTTCCTTTGTTTTATTAGATACCAGAATGAATAACCACCAGTCCTGTGGAGATCACCATATGCATGCCACACAGCTTCGTGAATACACAATGCCATGAATGCTATTTGCTTTTAGACTTTCCCCTGCTTTACTAACCTTTTTTTTTAATTTCAGATGAGAAGATCTTGCATTTTAAAATATCTCTCTTTGGATGCGGTTCTTTTTTTCTATCAATTAACATGTCGAGCTATAGCTACTAACATAGTGTTAGTAGATTATAAACTTCTACATGGGTGGTCGCGATAGATGTTCCATAGGCGAGCAAGAATCAAAATGACAAATCCCCACTTTGTTTCTAAATGAAAGTAATCTACAATTGCAAAAAATCTTCCACAAAAAAAACCTCCGAAACCATGGAAACGGAGAGAGTTATTTAAACCAACAAGTACACCAAAGCCAAAACTAAGAATGATCATGTTGAATTTATACAAGATTTATGCATGGGAAAGTTACTCTGTGCTCCCAGTCCCATGCGGGGCCCGGGTGGCGAATAGGCCCTAGCTTGTTGTAAGAGGCGACTAAGGGTCTAGGATACTGACGTCGGGCCATTGCTCAGCCCACAGAGCGACCAAGTGTATACCCTAGGAGGCTGAATAGGGTGACCCTCGTGATGTGGCTAAGAATGTTAATGACATGCCAATACCATGAATACATTGTTCTCAAAACTGTCGTTGTAGTCATAAGCCACCTGGTGAGTTCATTTGGCAGGGACGAAACCGTTAAGTTTCACAAAAGTCATAACTTTTTTAAATGTTTATAACTGTGAGTAAGTTGGTGTTTTACGCCCGTGCAACGCTATATAGGTTATTTACAGACGATGAACATGAAAAGATTAGCGCTTTCTGCAGGACTATTCGCCATGCAGAACCCTTCAAATTTCTAGCGGAACCTTCCCTGGACGAACACTTTAGAAACCAGATGACAGGAAAATTGAAGAGTTCTTTTGTCTTTGTTGTTGACAACGGTCCATCAGAGTGTCCAAGTAATACAGTACTACAAATGTTATTAGTACGCCTGTTGAAATATCTAAATCTGGATAGAGTTATACAAATATCAAACGCAGAATATCACAGTAAAAGAAATTTTGTTGAAATTGTTTATGCTTCTGTCAATCTTCACATACAAAGACAATGAGTTATCAAATCATCACTACTTTTCAAGGATACTACTGTGGGATCACAGGACCACCATTCAAATATGGAGGCAGTAGCAGAAGACCTCCGAAATATTATAGGGTATGCAAGCTTTGGAGGAAATCACATCAATTGCTTTAGAGGTATCGGACCATCTGCAAACTTTCTATTTGATGACGAGAAACAAATCAGAACATTTTTGTCTCTGTCAGAACAAAGAAAAATGGAATCAAGCATGTCATGAGATGAATGCTAATGACCTTGCCATGTCCTTGCACATGATCTGGGATGCCAAACAACATTTGACTGGTGAATACAGTGAGGATTATGCTCACTTGACGAAGAAATAGTAGACAATGATTTGAAGACTTCGTTTTGTGGAAAGTACAGTGCAGCAATATTTAGATCAAACGAAGATTGGATTGGAAAAGACAAAAGTCGTCTGATTTTACATCCCCTACCAGATTATGTCAGGTTCATCAGGACAGGTGGACTTCACTATATGCCGTATGATCTACGCAAGGCCTTAGGAGCTGGAATGTGGGATGACCAACCTGATATGTTTCTCCCTGAAACTATTCTTACCTTGGCATTTAAAGTAATCCATCACCTGACAGCTGATATAACTCAACAGTTATCACTCTTATCTTGGTGTACTCCTCAGGATGTGGAAAAGTTTTTCCAAAATAAAGCAACACAAATGGAAAAGGATCTTGAAAATGAAATTCAAAGAAATAGTTGACAGGGTCACGACCTTTTCAATAAGAGTAAGGCTGAATTGCAAACTTTGGCAAAAGAAAAAGGTTTAATAGGAAGTGGTACCAAACTTGATTTAGTAAAGACCATAGCTGAACATTTAGGAATTGAAAAACCAACGAGAGTGGATTTTAATGGCGATATCACAATGATTCCAGACAATCTGAAGGACATATGCCGTTTGAACATCTCAATTATAAAAGAAGCTCTTTTCTTTTACCATAATCCGTCTCCAAGAATTCCGACCAGTACCTCCCCGTGGTGGAAGACGGGCCCTGCTCCAGCGATAACAAAGGATACTCTGGAGCAGCTAACACTGGCGGTGGTGTGTCATGGGCTGGACGACCCATGGCACATAGCGAGTCTTTAATAGTCGACGCAGAGGGGCTTTCCCCTAGTCGCGACTATAAATACCCATCATCATCATTACCATATTCCAACTTTAGGCAACAAGGATGAACTTGCTTTAAGGCTCTTGGCCCTCGGGCTTGGATCAAAGCATGTAATATTCCAAAAGGAAACTGAAGCTTTATTCGACCTGATAAATATATCGAGAACATTAATACTTGAACAAAAAACTCTGTATGTGTTACAGGATGGACTTGTATTCCATAGGAGAAAATATAGCAGACCAGGAGAGCCGTCCATTTCAGAGGAAAACCCCAGAAATAGAGCTGGGGCTATATCAGAAACGAGAAAGAAGCCCATTGTAGAAATTCCAATTGGTTCAAATGAAAATAACCTGCATGAAATCTTTGATGTACTGGAGTCTCATATTGACGAGCTGCTCAAGCAGAAGCTAGACAAGCGGGAAAGAGATAAAACCATATTTGAACAGTCTGGAAACCGAATTCTTGTATACTGGAGTGATACGCAATTGGAGAATACCAACTTGAAAGAAGGTATAGTTGTTTTCATTTATTATTGAAACTCAAAAAACATATCAAAAGCCTATATCAGAATGTCAAATAATATACATATATATAATACAACAAAGTTATATTTGGAAATATGTTGAGAGTATCTTTCCGACACATATTCCAGTACCCGTACTCTAAAATATACAAGAGCATACAGCTGAAGCACGGGGTTCAATTATTTGAATTTGATTCAACTTTTTCTACAAATTTGTTACGTCCAAAATAGCAGCTTCTTTGTATATATTCAATTTGTTTTAAAATTGGATCTAAAATTTATATAAATCATAAAATATATCCCATTAGACTTACAAATGCACAAAGATTGTCTTTTAAACTTGTGTAAAAAATAGTGTTGACAACTAGATACATTTCTCTGCTAGACAAATTTATGAAAGAAGCAGAGGTACCAATGGGGTATCCAAATGTCAAAAGTCCGAAAGGGCAGAGACAAAACCAGTAAACACCAACAAGAACGGGCGAAAACAGACAACACACAAAACATGGAAACACGAAAATCACTGAATATCAGTCAACAACGCGAATATGATTTCAGAAAAAAGTAATATAATTTGTTATATAATTTATAAATTGTGTTTTAGTACTGTATTAACAAATAACAATTTTTAAAACTGAAATGATATACTTGGAGGCAGTTACTAGTACATTTTGTAGTACATGTATTTGATCTTGAAAGTGGTATAAAAACATGTATATGCATTTGAGTATAAACATCAAAATTCTGAATGCAATTGTATTTTTATTCTATTAGCTTTTCTTGGATAACTTGTAGATGATTTTTGCTTGTAAAATTCAGAGAGGCACCATAAAATATTGATAAATATAAATTTAGCAAACTTAAAACAGACATCACGAAAACTTGTTGTATTTGTTTTTTTAGGATGGTTTCAGGCAAAGACAGTTAGTTTTAAGGATGAAACGGATGAACTTCCTGTAGAGTATGTCAATGAAAATGTACACGACGCGCTTCCAAGTGTTCTTCACTTAAAAGAAGCTATGAAAACTGGCATACTGAAAACAGCGGTATCAACATCGGCATCAAATAATTTACATGAACAAATTATTGAAGTAGGAACCAGAGTCCAAATCAAATGGAACAAAGAAGAAGCAGCTGCTAAGGAAATGAGTTTTGGTAAGAAACCCTTCAGTTTCTAGGCATGATCGATGAAAGTACTTTTCTAATGTGTTTCTTCTATCTAAAAATTGTGGGAATATTTCAAAAGAACATGGTCACAAATATTTCAAACGAACATCAGGATGAGAACATTCTGAATGAAAAAAAAACTTGAAGAAATTACTGTTTAACAAGTTATTGAATTTTTCTCAAATAGCAGAAAACAGAATAAAGGTTGTTGAGTAAGTTCTTCCTCAATATATAATTTAACATGTATTTGTTTAAGAACAAAATTTATGGTTTGATTTCAAAAATTTTAGAGATAAATGCTAATTTTAGGTTCCTGGTATATAGCTGAAGTTCAGGAGTATTGTCAAGAAGATGACACAATCAGCATAGTTGTGAGAAAATATCACAAAGAAACTCATACTGTTGATGTTACAGAGAAACTTGTTCAAGGACAGTTAAAGTTATTAAAAGCTGTCATTTAGTGAATGCAGTAATGGTATTTAGTGAATGTAGTATTACAAGTTCTAAATAAAGTCTAGTCATTCTAGCATAAGTTTGGACTAGGCTCGAAATTATTGCAGCACAAGATACTACAAATAGTTCTATTGTGGTCCAGCATTTTTGTCCATTACTGAGTGTTCATTTAGGAGCTTGTTTTTCTAAGTCTTGAAATGTTGTATTTATTATTGTTTTTTTCATGATTGTTAGTAGCCTGTGTATTATAACATGGTAAACATGTTTTTGTAATGTGCAGTTTTGCACTGTTCAATTGTATATCTTTAATGACATTTATTAAGATCTTATTTTCACATCTTAAGCTTTAAATAGTCTTGTTAAAATCTTGTTTTTGTACATTCCAATGATCACATTTTATAATTTTCTATGTGTCTGCATGAGTATCTGGGTAGTTGTTGCCCTTGAATTGGCAATTGTTGTAATTTTTCACTTTATATTTTGCTATTATTTTGAAATTTTGAAAATGAAAGGAGATAAATTATGAAGAACAAAGGTTACTCAGCTATTTTCATCTTTGGGTTAAGTTTCATTTGACAACCTTCGATTTGGATTCACTGTCTTTGAAATGTTAAATCTTTGCAAATTTTAGAAGGTTTTGTTCTGAGGTTTCAGTCTCGTTGAAATTTTGTTTGGGAATAAGTTCTAAAATAAGCATTATAATTTAAAAATTTAGATGGATTTATAAGAAATGATGACCAGATAAAATTGTGCCAAGAAATAGACTCCCACGACCAGTGCTTATTGAGAAATACACAATTTAATTTTTTATTCAAATTTGTCATTGATGTCAAGCAGAAATTTATTGAAAATGGGGTACCGATAGGTGTTCGAAAATGGGTTTGACACAAAATGTATGCATCAAATTAGTAGATCCTTTCTTTTCTGATTTCACAAATATGTATTTCTGTGTTTTTTTAGCATAAAAATGGCAAATATTTAAATTAAATTTATTAGACAGAATTTTAAATACATCTCAATTTTAACAGGATTTGAAATACCTTGAAATTTTCCCAAAAACTGCAACATTTTGTCACCAAACTTTCTTATATGCACATACACCTAAAATACTCTTTGCAATTTAAATTTCATCAGAATCATGAAATCCAGTAAGGACACTTTGAGGTAAAACTTAATACTAAAACTTCATATTTTTTTGCAAGAAAATGTCTAAAAATAGGACGAAATTAACGATTTTTGTGAAAACTCATCCAATTAGGTCATTTTGTAATGGCAATAGTGAAGCACATGGGCCTATAGTTTTCTCTTAAAAAATGGTCCTTTTACGTCCTTACAACTTCAAAAATATAGGTTTGGAGAAAAACTTAATGAAGGAAAATTTTTACCTTTCAGAAGAATTAATACACCCTTAAAATTTCCATGTGAGTTAGTCAGGTCCCAGCAGACCTCTTTTATGCTTTTTCCTCTAGGTGAAAATGTATGGTACAATGTTATTCAGTGTGTACAAATGTATATTAATTAAATGTTTACACTTTACAGCATTAATTATGTGTTCCAAAAGGAACAAGGTATCAAGTGAATATTTTCAATATTCATTGTCTACATGCCTGTTTAGAATTTGGGATTCAAGATAATTATAACTTTTTCAAAATTTTGATTAATCTGACTGATGATTTTTTGTTGTTTATGTCACTCAATACATATTAAAGAATAGTGATATTTCTTATGCATTTCAATCTAAAAATGTTATGAAATTTGAATTTGCTGTTTTCGATTGATGTGGAATATATATACTTAATGCACATCTTTCAGATTGGTAATACTGATAACTAGTGTTGACTTTAGAATTGTTAGCCACCAACTGTACAGTACATAATTAAATGAATTCAATATATGAATACTTCTATCATCTTTTCTTTTTAATTTATTTACAAATGTCTTTCTCACTATTGTCTAAAATGTGTACAAAATAACTATATTGGTTTACAAAATCGGTTTCCCAAGTGCAAAGGACAAAAATTCAAAACAAATCAAATGAAAACTGTGCAGTACCATTTTCCTTCATCTCTCCTGTAGCATTTTTGAAATAACTAGAGGATGTGTCTGTAAGCCACAGATAGCCCTCCCGTCATAAAACATGTCGTAAGCACATATAACAGTAAAAATATAAACCCAAACCCATAATTTAAGTCGCTCAAGCATAAAATGTAGATCCCAATGGCCTAATTCCTAATGGACTGTGTTGTGCTATCCAAGACAAATCTACTTGTGAAATATTATATCAACCTAGTACATGTAGTACCCAAGATATGGACTTTAACCAAGAACTTAACCTAAGTCACTCTTGCGTAAAATATAGGAATATAGGTCACAGTGACCTAATTATTACTGGGCTGTGTTGGGCTACCCAAGACTCAACCAAAGTGTTACGTACAGACGTATGTCTGTCCCACATATTTTTCATGTCTCTGGTACCAGACTCTAGATCCTTGTATATTAAGGGGTGGATGGGAATTTCTGACAGGTCATTTTTTTAGAATTTAATTTCTGAGGGTATTTTCCCCTAATATTTCTGAGGGTCTTTTTAAAGGTAGTTCTGAGGGGTTAACATTATGTGAAAATAAATTCTGAAGGGGTCAATTTATCAAGTACCCATCAACCCCCCTCGTCAGATATTAAATGGAATGGCCCATTAATAAACCCATGTATTATTGATTTTTGCATAAATATAGGTCAAATTTTGACCTTTGAGTGTACCATATAGTATCCAATTCATTACAACCCGTCCGATTTTACTATGGACTTTCGATTGAAGCGTGCAAACGCAACAAAGAAAATTTACGTCATCATGAACAAGCCAATCGGTAACAAAAACTGCAAATCGTCACAGTAGGAAAAACCAACGTCAGCCAGACTATTCATCAATATCCAACTAGATTTAATGTTTGCATGACCCATTCATTCAATCAATGTATTTTTATGTAATCAAATGTAACGATTTGTGGTTTTTGTAAACTTATGGCTTTGTTCATGACGACGTAAAATTTCATTGTTGTGTTTGCGCACTTCACTTTACGCTACAATCGAAAGTCCATAGTTAAATCGGACGGGTTGTAAGAGTTTACAAATTGTCAAAATTATTCAAATCAAGCGGCCATTTAACCTTTTGCTAAGGGTCAATAAATACAGATTCAAGAATGTGTCAGCTAAATATGGTGAAATGAAACTATATAATGAGTCTATTTTAGTTTCGTTTTGTAAGTTTATTTTGCGTAATACAATTAACCAGAGCAGAATCCACTACCCTTTGGAAAAAGGGTATAAAATATCGGGTACCGGTAAACTGAGAAACGAAAAGAAACGAAACGAAACGAAAAGAAAACGAAATCGGTAAAGTAAGAAATCGAAAACAGTAAAGTAAAAAAACGAAATCTATAAAGTCAGAAAACGAAATCTAACGAAATCTGTTAAGTAAAAAAACGAAATCTAACGAAATCTGTAAAATAAAACGAAATATAGCAAAATTTTGTCAAATAAATTACCGTATAAGCGAGAGAGAAATAAAACAAGATGCAGATTTAGCGCAGAGTGATTCGAAAACAGCAGAAAGTTTTAACAAAAAATAACCCAAGAAAACCCCAAATGCATCTATTTTTCACTTAGGCACGAACCATTTTCATACGGTGGGGGTGCCTGGGATTTTGTAACCTGATATTATTATTTTTTCTGTCCAAATCAGAGTTACAATTTTTTTTTCTACCCAAAGCAAAATCATAATTTTTTTTTTTCAGAAAAATTCAGAAAATTGATATATTTTTTACATTTGTTTTTCTATTCGTAAGTTTACAGGTCTTTTATCAATTGTGTGAATTAGGTCAGTTCTTGAACTAATTTATTCTCATTGTCAGTAACATTCATATATTTTAAAGACAAATGGGATATGTGGAATAAGTCAAACAGACAATTTCTCGGTAGGAGATGAAATGTACATTGGACTATTGTATTTTGATTTTAAATAAATACATATTCATAACATACATATATTTATAGAACAATTGGGATATAGGGAGACATGGCGAATATGTCAGCCAACCTCTATTGAAAGCACAAAGTAAAAAAATGAAAATAATTAAAAACCAGAATCCCCCCAAAATAAACATTCAGTATATAGCAATATCAATTTAAATGGACAAAAGACAAAGTAAAATAGCTGGATATTCAAAATCCCAAATTTGTTTCTTTAATAAATGTACATTTTTCAATATGTGAAATCTTATTCTAAACTTATCAAGACTAGAAGTGAAAGCAATATTCATTTGTAATTGCCCTGGTAACCTTGTGACGTAGGGGCCTTATCACATGGTTACCTTTTAGGTTCACAATTTGGCTTCAAAGTTTTCAAAAGTTAATTTCCCTGAAACAGTAAGTCAGGGGTTGAAATAAGACCAAAAAAAGTACAAGTTGAAGCCAATAAGGAATCATAAAAAAACAGTCCTTTTGATTTGGTTAGGGATCCTGCGAATTAACTAGCACCATTCTTGTGATTTCCTGAAAGCTAATAATGATATATTTAGATTTCATAATTCATTTTTAAAAATCATCACATGAACTACATAACAACACAAGAATGCAGTTGGAAATACAAGAAATCTGTAAAGATTGACCAATGCCGTCTTATAGACATGTTCATTCTTCATACCAGGGTATCCGAGGGCGGCTGAAGCTCATGGAAACTTACAGACATCACAAAATGATACTGAGGCTATATTCTGAAACCAATGGAAAAATAACTTAGACCCGTAGAATATATATTGAACAGAAAACGTATTCAACCATACGATAAATTCTTAATATTGAAAGCCTTAGGTCAAAAGTTTCTGAATAATCAGTTATGGAAATGATTTGATCCCTCCGGTAAACAAACTGACGGACCAGTCTTAAACATTACACTATTCTCAACTTCTTTATGGGTATAATGCAACAAAAAGTGTGTATTTAAAATAGGTTATAATAATTACATTGCAAGGTCTAAGAAATGCAATGTAACTTTATTTATCCTGATTGGGAGTTATACAGCAGAGGTTCATGTGTGTGTGTGTGTGTGTTGGTGTATTACGCCCTTTATCGACGCACCTGGGCCATGTAGGGCGGTCAGTCTTAATGGTGGAGAAACCGGAGTACACGGAGGAAACAACCGACCTTGGGCAGGTAACTGACAAACCTAATCACATACAGTTGGGATGTCCCTTTTTTGTTAAATACAAACGGGACTCGAACACCAGCTGAGAGGTGACCAATAGTGTGGTATTTAAACCAGCGCCTTAGACCACTCGGCCACCCAGGCCCCCGCAGAGGTTCATACCATAACAGAACAAACCTATCGATGTATGCATGTACTTAAGTAGTACTCCACCTAAGAATCATGCAAAATTGAAGAAAAGTGATTCATCGATAAAAAGGCTACAAGTGGTTTATTTTTAACAAAAGATAGTTTAAAGTATACAAAATAAGAAATAAATAACAATTTGCTCATAACTGTCTGGTCCTGGGAGAAATCTTCCCATTTTGTTACAATGGTTTCTATTGAAATTATTGACAGTTTTAAGAGTTATCTCCCTTTCTTACAATTTTCCAATGCATTCTATATATTTCTTTTCTCTCAGGACCAACGCTTGTTAGGAAAAAGAGTACATAATATCGAATCAGGGTGCTAGTAGGAGTAACATATCAAAAATAAAGTGGTGTAGGCTTTCCACCTATGAATCGCTTTTTGCATGGTTCTTATAAAAAGTGGTACTTTAAAACATATTAAAAGTGATACTATTTCGTAGCACATTATAATTTCAAAATTTAAAACTTTTGCAAAAGGCAATGATGAATAAGGTGATGTATGCCGAGCGAAGCGAGGCAGAAAAAAATCAGGCTTTTATCATTTGAGTTCAAAGGATGTTTATAATTGGGGGGATTTAAGAATATTTATTTTTTTTCAGCTCCATTAACAGCATTTTTATTTTTTTCTGTAAAAATTGGAATTAATATTTTGTTTTGAAAAAAATCCCAGCCCCCCCCCCCCACCAAAAAAATGGTTCGTGCCTTATTCATTTATTCTTAATTAAGAAAGAGGGTGTAAATGTGAATCACACTCCAGCTTGCGAGTGTGGTTTTTATAGCACTAGTACAATTCAACATCAAAATAAAAAAGTCATAAACTTACTTTATATCATAGTCCGACGTATACGGTCAAATAACAATAGCTCATAAGAACTTACACATACGAAGTTGCACTTACGAGGAGGCATGCATGGGGTATCAGTGGTAAAAAAAAATAAATAAAAAAACGCACAAATCCAAATATCTCCATTGATAGTCTTGATAGTCCACTTCTGCGTATGCGTTTTTCTTAATATTAATTTCCATAAAATCCAATGCGCAAGCTTACGAGCTTGGTATACTAGCATGGTATATCTCGGATCCCATCATGCACATAAGTGTACATCTCTGTGTATATTCCATATTCTTTCGTTTTTATACGACCGCAAAAAATTTGCGGACGTATAATGGTATGATGCTGTCGTTGTCGTTGTTGTCGTCGTCGTCGTCTGGGGACATTTGGTTTCCGTGCGATAACTTGAGTAAATATTGACCAATTGTTATGAAATTTTTATATGATGTTTGTAACCACTAGAGGAAGGTTCCTATTGTATTTAGGGTTGGTGGCCCCTACTGTTTCAAAAAAAAGGGCCAAAAGGGGCTAATACGGGTGAATTGACAAAACTGTTGTAGAATGCTTATTATTTACTCGATTTTGAAAATTCTTTTTTTATTGAATTCCTTATTAAATTCTGTCAACAAAATGTCTAAATGGTTTTGATGTATATTGAACCGTTACATTGCTACAGGGGGCCAAAGACGGGCCACACCCAAAAAATCAACTTTTTTATTTGTGGTCCGATTTTCAAAATCTTTTTTTCATTGGAATCCTTGTGTAAATCCCTGCCTGCGTTTTTCAATCAGATTTGAAATATCTCTTACTGTTTTTGAGATATGAGGGGTCGAAGGGGCAAAAAACGCCATTTATTAGTTGGTCAAGGCAAATGGTTTTACACAAAAAATTTAGCTGTAGTGGGCCAGCCAATTGTTATGACGTTTAAATATGATGATTATATACACTGAAGGAAGCTTTTTATTGCATTTTGTGGTCCTAACCTTTTTTAAAAAAAGGGCCAAAAGGGGCTTAATTGTGTCAAAAATGTCAATGAATATAGAAATATTTTTTTTCTATTAAATGTTATTGTAAATCTATATGTGTCAAATATGCATTTTAAAGTCCACCATAGGTTGCATGTGTAAAAATGCTTTGTAAGTCCACCATGGGCTGCATGTGACCAAAGCAATAGACTATCCATATTGGGCCTCTAATGTACAGGGTTCAACTTGTTGCGGTCGTATCATGCTGCGCTCGGCGTAGCTTTTTATTAAAGTTTCATAACAAAAATCTCCCAGACGTTTAGGATAAATTGCTCATTCATGGTTCTATAGACATACGGAACATGCTATTCCTATTTACCCAAAACTTTGCAATTCGCTAGCTTAGAGTTGCGATCCTTTTCTTCTTTCACCCTTGGCGAATCAGGCTTTATTATTTTTTTTTTTGGGGGGGGGGGTTGCATTTGGAATTATTTATCTTAGCTCTGAAACCGATAAATACAATTTTTAAGAATGTCAAAGAAAAATGTGTAGGATTTTTATTTCAAAGCTGTTATTCCACCAATATGTTTTACTTTTTAAGTTACATTTGTATACTTGCCATGCTTTTCAGCCGATTTTAAATTTCAGATATTTGGCTTTCGTGTTACAAAAATATCTGGTAGATTTCGTTTTCTCATTTCACCGATTTCGTTAGATTTCGTTTTCTTACTTTACAGATTTCGTTTTCTTTTCGTTTCTCAGTTTACCGGTACCCATAAAATATCGCTTATAGTAATGACGAATTCAATAGCGTGTGTACTGATAACATAACCCGATACGTCATAGAGGTTACAAAGTTCGTCTATAATTAGCACAGCACGCGCTTTCGGACAAGCATTGTAAACAATATGGCTGCCAGTAGTTCTTTTCATTTAATTACGCTGGACGAAAACGATGTTCCTGGAGCAAAACTAGTGTATCCCGATGTTGAACAACATTCCAATGTTCAATTACAACGTTGGTTGGAATGCAGATAAGTGTCAAAATCTGGAAATCGTTCCCAATTAATCAATAAGTAAGCGAAATTGCATGTAAACAAAGCATGATTGTGTCCACTTAAATTTTTGCATTTTAATAATTACGGTATCTATACTATTTAATAAATAGAAAATATGTTTTTATACTAAATGCAAGTTAATAAACCGATCCCGTAATTTGTGTATGATAAGTATATTCATCGCTTGTTATGTAACGTATATTTTCCATCTTTAATTGTTTTACATCAACGAACATTCAATCCATCATTAGATTTGTTGACACATTCTGTCTTCACCCATCAGGTGTTATTATTTTTTTTTATTTCCTTAAACTTTGAAAAGTTTACGGTATGATTATGAAAATAATTCATTGTTTTAGGGTCAAGTCTTGTATCAGTGCGGGTAATGATCGTGAAATTGCTATAGACGTCGATGGTGGCAAATGGTACGACAAAAAGCTAAAACAGGCCAAGCAATCTGAAAAATCTGAGAGCACCACAGTTCCATTTTCCCGTTGAGTGGTTGGGGTACCTTTCCGTCTGTATCTCTACCAATTCACTTCAACATGGGTCATATTCACCATCACATAGTTGAATCAGTTCAGTTTATTGGAACCAAAACCGAGGTTGAAAGTGATGCTGAAGAAGTAGAAGACGTCCACACCTCAAAACCTATGAGAAAGGGTAAAGTCTACTTCAACAGTGGTCATGTCCAAAGCATGAAAGACTGTAAGAAGAAAGACTTCTATTTCCTAAAGGCAAAGGTTATGGCATCATACACGACCGATGTTCTTTATGACACAACTGTAACTTTGTCATGCCTTTCAGGATTTGTTAAAGATGCTTCATGCAGCTGTGTTGCCTCTGGTATGGGGCGGTGTAATCACGTTGCCGCGCTATTATTTGCATTGCTAGACTACATAGAACGATATGGAAATGAACCGGCAGCATCAACATCTTTAAAATGTACATGGAATGTTGGACGGAAAAGAAAGAAAAACCCAGAAAAGGCACAAGAATCTGTAAAGAAATCCGGTAAAAAGAAAAAAGTCCACGAGTTAATTACTTAAGACCCGAGGCCTCCTTCCCTACGTGTTGAATCGCCAGAAAAATCAAAGCGTGAGCTATTATGGGGCTTAGGTGTCAACAAGGTGGACAAAAGTATGTGGGGTACCATCCTTTTTCAGGGTTACGAGGATTTTGTTTTAGAAGACTCGGAAGTAGATGTTCTCAAGGAACAAAGAAGGCAACTGTTAGGAAACTTGGTGGTGGGTCAAAGTTTGGAAAATAACGATCCTGTTTTATTAGTATCGGACCAGTTGAATGAAAATTGGTCCCTTCATAGAAGGTTAAGGATTACTGCTTCAAATGCCAAAGTCGTTGGAACAGTAAATGACCTCGGTGTCTGCACTATCTAACATTGTTAACAAAATAATGTGGGATACTGTCCAAGTTAAATCGATGGCAACAGTATACGGGCAGGCAAACGAAAGTAGAGCGAGGACAGAGTACATCGAAAATATGCAAACTATAAAACCAACGCTTACCTGTTCAGAAACTGGATTTTGGGTTAATCCGGAATATCCAGAGCTTGGCTGTAGTCCTGATGGCTAAGTTTTTGACGAGAGAGAAGAAGATGTTCATGGGTTGTTGGAAATTAAATGCCCTAAAATTTTAGAGGACAAAGATGTACTTGAATTTGAAAATCATTTAGACAAAGGTCAAATTTCCAGATTCTGTTTACAAAGAAAAGATGGGGTGAGTGAGTGAGTTGGTGTTTTACGCCCGTGCAACGCTATATAGGTTATTTACAGGCGATGAACATGAAAAGGATGATAAAATGAACATGAAATGATGATGATAAATGAAATATGGAGATGGGGTGGGAAACAAAGGACCGGTAAATTTTGAAGAACCACAGGAAAAAGGGGAGAGGTGGGTAGGGGCGGAAAATTTAGCCTATGTGGTGCACTACTGGGCGGTCCACAAAGGGGTCTTTTACGTGCATGAAGCGTGGCACTCTCCACACACGTTGGCCCACTATGGTCGGCGGTCAGGGTTTCCGTATTATAGACCTGACAACCCCCGCGGACGAGGGCTACCCTATTCAGCCACCTAGGGTACACACTTGGTCGCTCTGTGGGCTGAGCACTGACCCGACGTCAGAATCCCAAGACCCTTAGTCGCCTCTTACGACAAGCTAGGCTCTGCTGCGGGCCTATTCGCCACCCGGGCCCCGCACGGGACGAAAAGATGGGGAGATAGGTCTGAAAAGATCACATCAGTACTATTTCCAAGTTCAAATGCAGTTGGGTATTATGAATAGAGATTGGTGTGATTTTGTAGTGTGGTCTTCAAAGAGTATGGTTGTAGAAAGAATTAATATTGACAAAACTTTCTGGGAATCTTTGAAGAAAAAACTTATTTCTTTTCACCACCAATACATTTGTTCAGAACATTTTCAAATGAAACTTCCAAGAGAGCTTACACCATATAAACTTTCTCCATAGACTCCTTTCCTTGTTTTATGTTACTTTATTTACCTACTGTGTATATGCAAAACCAAATATAGTTTTTACCATGTTTTTATAGTTCAACTGCATTCATTTTTAAACTGATTAGTTTGTGCTAATAAGGCCATGCCCACTTTCTTTCTACTACATGTAATTTATACCATAAATATATCTATGTTTGTATATGTTGTACCGATTGTTTTGAAATGTAGGTGTTTATACAGTCATGTCTTCATCTAAGTGTTTATAAATTACAGTGTAGTTACTTTTATTATTTTTAATTCATTCTGACTGCATATACAGCAGTATTACAGTAACAAAATACATATATGTCATTAATCATAATTCCTTTTTTGTTCTTTTTGTGTTGCAAAAATCTAACAAAACCTTTTGTGTAGGAACTGTTCACAAAACACAATGAACAACTTAGTTCAACAATGTTCAACACCGTTTTTTTTTGGACATTTATGTTTAGTTTGTGTATTTTGTTGCATAATTCATATGTGTATATTTTTTGTCATTAGTGGTTATATTATAAATGCTGCTTTGGTACATCTTTGTCTTTCTTAATGTACATCTTGAATGCACATTAAAATATAATAAAAAAATATAATGTCATAACATTTTAAAAATGCACATAGTAATAAGTATATTAACATGTTTATTTATTCAAAGCTAAGAAACCAGAGGATCTTGAAAGTTTACTAGACATCCTGTTACAAAAACACATTGAGAAAGCATAGGTTGTAGTGACAATGGAATTATTTTTTGTAACAGTCGAAACTTTTTCATTCTTTTAATACTGCGTTCCACATGAATTCTATGTTTGGCAACATCTTTCGTAAGCGATTCTTCTTGCGGAGTAAACTGACTTCTCGATCCAAGAAATGGTGGGGCAATCATTTTAACTTGTCTGTCATTTAACATGTCTTGAATAAGAAAGCCGCGATCTGCCATGATCATATCACCAGGCTCAAGAAAATTTAAAAAACCAGATTGTCTCACAATTTCCTTGTCAGATATACTTCCTTGGAAAGCATCAGAAACATACATAATGGCACCATTAGGGGCTATGGCAACAAGAAATTTAATTTAAAAGTGGTATGTCCTTTGTAGGAAGAATAAGCATTGCCTTGGGCCTCAAAATTGGTTGGTTGTTGCACTCTGATTTCAGTACAGTCAATAATACAGCGTATGTTCTTGTATTTCTTAAAACATTTCGGTAATTCTTTCCTCAATTTAAATCGGGATGCAAACATGGCACTTTTCAGGGGACTGAACTGTTTGTATAAAAACTGTATCCAGGTGAGAACTATTGTTGACACCTGTTTTGTACTTATTTGAAAACGGTACGCTAAATCCTGGTGTACCAATCCTAAGCGCAGTCTTTTAATGTCAATAGCAATTCATTCTGTGGACTCATCTTCCTTTTCGGACCTCGTCTTTTCCCTGGTGTCAACTCAGGATTTGAGGGTTCAGTATTCCAATATGTAAGCTTTGATGCTGATGGACCTAAAAACTGCCATAGAGTTATAAACATAGCGTATGTCAATCCAGTGTAGAAGCGAAATTTTTTATCATTATCCTTCAAATTTTCCACACCAAGTTCAACAGAGGCTCTTGAGTCTGCTGACCGCTCAGTACTTGTGTTTGATTTAAATATTTCTTTCTTACATTTCTGAGCCGTACTAGCTTTCAACATTTCAAGTTCACTGGAAAGTGTCAAAACTTCATTTTCTAGCAATTTTTTCTCAATGGACGGCTGTATCTTTTCAGACAATGACAGAGTTGTTTGTACACATTTGTCAGAGTATTTCAATTGACTATTTTGACTTTCAATATTGTCACATACCAATGGCTCGGCCGTATATAAAATGCAGTTTTGTGACACATCATCTATCATTTCAGAAGCATTGGTCATGCTAGTACTAGTAGAAGCATTGTTTTCTGACATTTCAACCAAAATATCTGCTACATGCCTGTCTGTTTCTGATGTGCTTGTACTGGGATCCAATTTTGGCTGTTTATGTGTAGGGATAGATTGGCTTTTCTCTTTAGGTGCCTTTCGCTTGCGGGGGCGGGTTACCTGAAAAAAACAATAATACATTCAATATGACAGAAAAAATTATAATTTAATTCATTATATAAACATGTAGAAGATAATCATTATAATGAGATGTGGAGAAAGTGTCAGCGCTCAATATACAAACATTTATGTTTTTATTGCTTTGTGAATTAAATAATTTTATTCATGTAGTGATGCACATGTCATGTACCTTGTACATGTGATGTATCTTGGTTACAAACAATGAATTGCAACCTGATACAAATACTTTCAACACACTAATATGCTTGTAGTACAGTTCCTTGTATCCTTTCCTGAGTAATATACATTTGTACACAGGTATCTAAGTAAATAATCACAATAATATTTATAATTAAATGAAGAATTGCGATGGCATTAACAAGGAAATAATTTTAGATGACTGACCTCTGAACCAAGTTTAATTGGGTCGGGATTTTCCGCCGTAGGACCATTTCCACCAACAAAGTGTAAACTACAAATGTAATAGCTACAATAATGTCTTTGATTAGGCGGAGCTACAATGCGGTCCCATTCCTCGTAACGGAGCAACGCCGAAAGCGAAATCACACCGGGCGCAATTCAATCAATTAGACGTCAAATTTGGTATTTAAATATCGCTTATAGTATTTTAATAACGAATTCAGTTTAAATTTTCCGACATATAGCGCAGTTTAAAAGATTTTAGAAAAGATATTAATTTTTGAAGGATCTTGATCCTGAACATTATAATGAAGTTCAGGATCAGAATTTTGAAAATGTTGGATTTTTAACAAATTAACATTTATTTTAAAAATTAAACGAGACTTACCTTGGTTAAGTTGATGTTTAATTGGAATTTTATGAGTTGTAGAAAACGAAGGGATTAAATGAGATTGCACTGCGCATGTGTGAACTTCAGTCTTTAAAGAGTTTTATCATAATTAGGGACCGGTCATTATTTATCTCCAGGGGGGGGCCGGCAAAAAAGTAGGGGGGGGGGGGGTCATCAAAATTTAGCTGACTATTTGAAGGGGGGGTCACTATTTTTTTTAATAATTGAACCAGGGGGGGGGGTCATGATTTTTTAATACAATATTTTCAACTAAATAAAAAATTATCTAGCCTCGCTTCGCTCGGCAGGTACATAACAAAAATATTATTAATGTTCTGAATTTCACAGAAATGAAATCTGGTTATATAGTGAGATGGGTGGAGTGGGGTGGGGTGTGATTTTCAATAAACAATTTCTCATGAACTATTAATGAAAAGCTTTTGAAATTTCCAATGCAGATTCCAGTGAGTGGTTTAAATATGGTACTTTGAATAAGATTCCTTTTCAGGTCTGTCTGACATATACTTCCTGTTCAACGAAATTTGTGTAAATTACGGTCTTTGACCTTTTTTTTAAGTATAGAATGATATGATCACAACTGTTCAAGTTTGTAGAATTTATTTATTCTGAAAACTTGTGGTGGTTTAGAAACAAAAACATTACCAATACAGATAAATTTCTCAATCCAATATTATCATGATTATTTATACTGTATGACAGTATGACGAGTTGCATTTAAATATCTTTATTATTAGAATAATATGTAACTGTAACATTGAGTAAAAATATAATGTAAATTAACATGAAATAAAATTTTAAACTGGACAACAACTGACTAGACAATAATAATACTGAATATTAAAATAAAATATATGACAGTGACTATTAAAATAATGAAAAAAAAACAATTTGTAAAAGTTTACTACAAATAACCTCCATTTTACATGTGAAGTATTTATAAAGGTTCACTAGGTCTTCAAGAAGCACGGTTCCACAAGCATGAACCTTATGCAAGACCCACCAAAGTATAAAGTCCCCACTCAAATTTAAAAGCAATGGTTTTGGTGTGACTCAATTATTAAAAAATGTTAAAAGTAAATTTTTGTGGAACTGTGTTTAATGAACATGTGTCATGTACCTTTTCTTAAATACTTCAAAGGTAAAATTGACAATATGGGGGGGGGGGGGGGGGGTTAAAAAACAATATACTTTGAAACTTAAAAACATATGACTAGATAATAGTTTTTTTACACTTCAAACTGAGAAAAAGTTCATTGAATGAATATTACATACATGTAAAGGTGCATGACAATATTGATTAAACATTTAAAACTAGATAAAGCTGTACATAAAAAATACATGTACTTGTAAACAAACTTCACACAAAAACAGTAACAAAACTATGTACATGATAATAAAATGGCCTTCTTGTTCATTAAGTGGGATCTACAACCATTGAATAAAAGTTTAGGATACATTGAGTATTACTAACATTATTTGAGGATTTACTGAGATCAAGTATATGGAACAGGAATCAATGGATGGAATATGACCCAAAAAATAGATTTTCAAAAAATATTTGACAAATTTGATTTACAATCTAATCTTCCTGGAGTTTAGAGGCCTCAGATTCAGAACTAGTGTCAATATGACAAAATGTTTCAATCAACTCCATGCTGTCAATGGAAAAAACTCCTAGTGCCTGTAAACGCCTGATAGCATCAGTGTTCCTTTGTTTTTTTCAAGTTGATTTTCAGTTCATCACTGTTTATTTCAGCTGTGGTTACATTGTGTTGTGATGTTTCTAAATTTCCAGGAATCCTATTCTCTTCAGGAAAACACAAGTCAACAATATCTTCAGAAGTAATCATAGTGAGAAATAAAAGAGCATTCTTGTCCAGTCTTTCACTTTTGCGTTTTTTTTGCCTTTCGTTTACTCTCTTTCATGCGTCTGCGCTTATTTGTGCATGCTGATGATGGCATATTTGGATACATATTTCTTAACCGCTCTTCTGTTTTTTCTATTTGTTTGATCCCTTCATTTAATTTTAAAACCATGGTTTCTAGAGAATCCTTCATTTCTGTTTCATATTCTATTTGTTCCTTCGCCCATTTATGTGGGTTCAGACCAGATTCATCAAAAGGTTGTTGTAAGAAACACTTATTTTATTAAGTTCTTCCGAAATTTCAGTTTCTTTTGAACGTAGCTCTTCTACAGCGGTTTTGCACTGTTTAATATTTTCTCTTTTTGGATTTGATGGAAAGTGTAACAATTTACTGTAAGAAGCTTCATTCTTAGATGATAATTTAAAACTAATAAACTTCTCCCATTTCTCAATTTTCAACTTTCTTTCATACCGTTTTGCAACCTCAAAACTAAAATATTTTGTGAACTTGGATTGAAGACTAGGGAAAGCAGCCTTGTACATAGCTGGCAGAGATTGGTTAGAATAACGACATCTGTTTTGTTTTGGGTATGGATACCAAACATCTAGCGTTGCACGGGCGTAAAACACCAACTCACTCACTCACTCACTCGAGTTTAGTCCAGGGCTTTTCATCTGGAATAACTGACTGGTGTCCATCAAAAAATGGCAGGCCTGCAAAGAATTAGAAAATAAAAAGCTTCGCTGAGCGCAGCATGATACGACCGCAACATGTTGAACCCTGTACGTTTTAGGCCTAATATGGATAGTCTATTGCTCTGGACACATGCAGCCCATGGTTGACTGACAAAGGTTTTTGACACATGCTTCTCTGATGGACTTTCGACCCAGGGGGTAAAAATATAAATTTTGAATGCTGTATTCTACTCTTTAAAAGAATAATGTTTCGGGAAAAAATTTAAAAATCGAACCAGAATTTTTTTTAATTATGATTACAGCCCTAAAAATTTATTCTTAAATTTAGAATCGCTATCTGACAAGAATCATGAGAATAAATTTGCAAAAAAAAATTTTCAAAGTCGGACCACAAATTAAAAAGTTTCGATTTTGGCCCCATTTGGCCCCTAATTACGTTATAGGACAAAAAAGGGGGGGTCGCAAAAATAAATTCTTAATTTTGTGTCCGCTATTTGACAAGAACAAACATGCAAAAAAAAAATTCAAAATCGGACCACAAATAAAAAAGTTTTGATGTTGGCCCCTTTTGGCCCCTAATTACACAAAAGAGAAAAAAGGGGGGGGCAAAAATTCATCAGGTTCATTCATTAATGTAAGAAACATTCTTGACAAATTTCACAACAATAGGCCAACTAGGACCAAAGTAATGATGGAAACAAGTAAAATATTTGATTTTTTTGCCCCCTTTGGGCCCCTAATTTCGAAACAAAAAAAGGGGGGCACCCAAAATCAATCCCATTCATCTTTGTATGGTAAGGAACATCACTGTCAAATTTCATAGCAATTGGATAACTAGAACTAAAGTTATTGTGGAAACAAACAAAAAAGTAGTATTTTTGGCCCTTTTTTGGCCCCTAATTTCTAAACGAAAAATGGGGGGACCCCCAAAATCAATCCCATTCATCCTTTTATGGTAAGGAACATCATTGTCAAGTTTCATAGCAATCGGATAACTGGAACTAAAGTCATTGTGGAAACACTAAAAAGTTAACAGACACCGACGACAACGACGACAACAACAGCATCATACCATAATACGTCCGCAAATTTTTTGCGGTCGTATAAAAAAATGAAATAATTTAATAATCATCATATAAAATAAAAAATAGTAACATTTTTACTAGTACATATTAAAGAATTATAGCACATTAAAATGTTACGGTCTATAAGACATGCCCTGTCCGGCAGTTTGTTTTTGGATCTGCAAAACCATTGCTGGATTTGGTTGTCCTTGTTAAGATTCATGAGTGTACTAATTTGCATGAAAATCCAAATCAAGCTATCAAGAAAGCTTTCCGGTCTCCCGATACAGAAAGTATGGACTACTGAGTGATACAATTGTCACCGAGCAGATGATTGTGACCTTTAACCACTTTCCTTTTGATTTTTTGATACAAATTTCACAAAGCAAATCTGTATCATAACATAAAAAAAACCAGTGATACATGTACATCACAATCAACTGCTCTGTGACTATTGTTTTGCTCCGTAGTCCGTACTTTCTGTATCAGAAGACCCAGTGTATTATATATGCCATACAACATGTACATGTATGTTATTTCAAGTGTAAGTTGTAAACCTAATCACTTCATAAAGTAATGACGACTGAATTTTTTAAACGAAAATATATTAAAAGTTTTTATACATACGTTTTTGTGAGTATGTATTAATAGAGGTAGTTTTTGTTCTCTTTGTTTCTGTAGTGGAGGTGCTTTGAGGACAAGCTTTGGCGTCTTTTATTTGGGTTACGGCTGCCCAAACTCTAGCACTGTGTCCTGGTTTGACACATATGGACCTGACATCGGCTTCTGACATCAGGTGTATGCATTCCATATCATCCCAACCATCTCGAGCAAAATCATCGGCATAAAGATGGCTGAATGTGTCGCCGGGCCCAATTTTGGACATCTTCCATTTTTTTAAAAACGAAAGTAGCAAAGGGTTTTTTAAAAGATGGAAAACATTTCCGATCATTAAAAAATGTGATTTATTTATTTTTTTTTAAGTAAAACTTTCAACTATTTTCGTTTTCATATTTCAGAATTTAAAACAACATTATGTAAATATAGAGAGAATATAGAAATTAACATTTTGAATCATTTTATTACATTCATAAATAAATTTGTGCTTTCCTGTTTTTAGCAGCATTCAGATTCAGGTTCCTGGTAGATTCGCCCCAAAACTTTTTCGCACCCGCATGGCTTCGTTCCTATATTTTAATGTGTTTTATGTATACAATTGTTTTAAAATCGGAATAAATTTTATATCATAAACACATTTTTATGATGATTCAATAATATAGAAGAATCAGACTTTTTTTAAATTCACGTTTGAGTTCATAAGAAAAATGCATGTTTATATGCACTCGGGGACGAACACATTAATAGGGCGAAACCACCCAAAACTTTCAAAGTGAAAGTACATGTAGAAAGAAAAAGAATGGTAACAAAAGTACCAAAAATGATGACTTATTATTAACTAAATGCACCCCTGGTCCTATCTATGAATATGGCAGATGTTATAAATCAAAATCAGGATGATCAGACTGATAACAAATTTAAAAAACAAGTCACCGTACAAATACAATGCTCTGCTCCAACAAGAAAAGAAAGAAGGTCACTCCAGTTTAAAAATGAATATGTTTCCACATCTCTTCAAGTTGTAAACGATCCCAATCTACTTTTACTGAAACTAAAATCTTTACTTGCCATCAGTAGAAAACAAAAGAACAGGTTATATACCATTCAAAAACTTAGTGGCTTGATCAGAATTTTAAATCAGTTACTTCTGCCTGTAGACGGTACTGAAGATGTTGAAAGTTCAAAACCAAAAGGGTTTCTGCATTTTCAGGAAGCGTATGAAATGTATTCAGGATATCAAAAAAACAATACTGATGTAAATGAATTTCGAGACATACTGCTACATCCAGTTCATGGATTGTGTGTTCACATCATTAAAGTTCCAGAATATAGTACGGTATTAGTATTAAAATCAGAAAACTGTGATTTGCCAGAATTTTTCAAAATGATTTTCGAAAATATGCACCAAAATCATGAAAATGTTGAATTTTCGTCCAATTGTCTTAATGCTGAATTAGTACAAGGAATATTTAAAACTATGACTTCAGAATGGGACCGAAATTGCTTGAAATTTTTGTTGTCACTTATTTTAAAGAAAGCCATCATGAAAAATCTGGGTATTGATGTGGATCATACTGTGAATGCAGAAATGACAGAAAGAATGCAAAATATTATTGAAGAAGTTCACAATGCAGATTTGGCTGCAGAAGACCTTGTAAATTTACACCTTAAAAGCAAAGAAAGCAAATTAATTACAAATATTGATGCAATTAATCATACTATCAAAAGGAAACCTATCTGAGGCTAGAACTGAAGATCTATCTAATAAGATTGAATTAATGGAAAATACTTTAAAAAATGTAAGAACTTTAATGAACCCAGAAGAACCATACGAAAAACAAAAACGTAATCAACTATTGAAACGAAAAGCATCCAGTTTGCTAGAAGAGAACAGAATCAAACGAAGGAAACTGAGTAACCAAGGTCCAAAGAAAAAGCTTGACTCAGATGATGAAGAATTTATTGCCAAAAGTATCGAAGACAAATCAACCTATCATGGAAGAAGACATGGAACATGTATGTATACTAATACCAGAGTGAAAAAATCAGATTTACTGAACATTGCAAAATACAAATGACAACAAAGTTCCAGACAATAATTTTTGCTACGCCTGACGCGCGTTTCGTCTATTCAAGACTCATCAGAGGCGCTCTACCAAAAATATTGAAAATGCCAAACACTGTATGAATATGAAGAGCATAGAACAGTATAACCAAAAATACCAAACTGGGGAACCAAATTATTACTAAGATATTCAACCTATGTCTGGGGTAGGAAGAACCTTAGGATTTAGACAATTTAGAAATTTAGACGGATAATTTAAAGCTTTGATGCATTCTCCAACTCAAAAGTGTTGGTGCCGGAGCGGGCTAACCTCGGGGAATTTAAACTCCACCAGCAGTGGTAACCTTCACGTGTGTTCGAAATACAAATGACAACAAAGTTCCAGACAATAATTTTTGCTACGCCTGACGCGCGTTTCGTCTATTCAAGACTCATCAGAGGCGCTCTACCAAAAATATTGAAAATGCCAAACACTGTATGAATATGAAGAGCATAGAACAGTATAACCAAAAATACCAAACTGGGGAATTAAATTATTACTAAGATATTCAACCTATGTCTGGGGTAGGAAGAACCTTAGGATTTAGACAATTTAGAAATTTAGACGGATAATTTAAAGCTTTGATGCATTCTCCAACTCAAAAGTGTTGGTGCCGGAGCGGGCTAACCTCGGGGAATTTAAACTCCACCAGCAGTGCTAACCTTCACGTGTGTTCGAAATACAAATGACAACAAAGTTCCAGACAATAATTTTTGCTACGCCTGACGCGCGTTTCGTCTATTCAAGACTCATCAAACTATAGACTATTTCAGAAAGGCAAATCTTTGATAAAATCTGCTACCACAGCCTATAACCTTGGAAAGCCTAAAAACATTCGATCAATTCAAGCTCAAAGGCACACTGGAAAAGGGCTTTTTTGTTGCAAAAAACCGCCTAAAGCTGAGGATCAAAATAATGAGAATACCCATTATCAATGTGCTCATGTTAATAACATCAAACGTAGATTTTATTCGGCAGAAACAGGTGATGATAGCAAATACTGTCTTATTCAAAGTATGGATGACAAGGCTTATGTACGCCCAGGTACATCAGAAGGATTTGAGAAATGTAGAACTGGAAAAATTCTAACTCTCACTGATCAAACAAAGGCTAGAAAGTTACCGAAATATGACTGGCCAGAGAAACTAGTATATGTTACCCCAGCATCACATAGAATATTTACTAAAGCAGCAGAAACTTTAAATGGAGAAGAAAAACTAGTTACTGATGAAGACCACCATTTTGTATTTACTCGGCCAAAAGCTTATGTTGGTTCATCAGGAACAGTATGGGCAAGTGAAACTGTAAAACTTAGCCAAATAAAACCAGAAGTTTTTGAAACAAAAGATGATACCGATTCACAATATTCCTCTACATTCAAGGAGCTAGTTGCTGTAATTCATGATAATACATGGCTATATTTAGACATGACAATGGAAGCTGATTTCACCAGAATAG
Organism: Arcuatula senhousia; assembly: GCA_963971305.1. Lineage (NCBI taxonomy): Eukaryota > Metazoa > Mollusca > Bivalvia > Mytilida > Mytilidae > Arcuatula > Arcuatula senhousia. The sequence goes on from OZ020308.1 coordinate 39,490,782, forward strand.
CATCTTCAATTCCTTGCAGATACCGTTCTTATGAGACAAAGCGCATAGAAAGATTAATAGAAACAATAATAAACTCTGGTAGATTTATCGAAGAAAAGCCTATTAAAGAAAAAGAGAAAACAATATTTGCTAGGGACTTGATACCTATTCTTTCAAAATTAAAGTGTATTGCAGAAAGATTGAAAAAGAACCTACTAAATGCAACAGATAAGGAAATAGTCTTAGAGGACTTTCCATTAATACAAGGACAGTGCAAAGAAATGCCAATAGCCATTTTGAATGCCAGCATAGTCAAAAGAAAACCCAGGCATGCAGACTTTACAGATGCCGGACCAGGGGTGGGTGTATCAAATTTCGAAGTAAAGTTCAGGGATGCAGAAATAGCTCGCTTGCATCAAAGTGACTATCGAATAAGGGTACACAGATCTAGAGGAGACAGTGGGCAAGGAGAAGCTGAAAGAACAAATTCTGCAATTGGTATGTTATTTTATATATTTTTAGCTCACCTGGCCAAGTGAGCTTGTGCCATGGCTAATCTACCCAGGTGCAAAGTTTTATGAAGATCTATTAAAGGATTTTGCAATATTTCTCATTTTCTTTATTTGCTATTACATGAGACGTTTTTTTTCAAAGTTGAAAGATATAAATATATAAATATATATTGTTAAGTGAAATTATAAATTTTCATCTGGAAAAAATAGGTTCTCCTTGTACATTTTATTGTTATTTAAAATGTAGACATGGATGCATTTTATTATTCAACAATTTTATTTTAGGAGATGCATTGGTAGATGGTGGCACAATAGAATGGGAGCATATATAAAAAAATTTGATGGCATGAGTCAAGAGGACATAGATAACATGACATTAGAGGTGGGTGTATTGGTAACTAGTAATACATTTTAATGCATGAATCAATATATATTTAGTTTTATTTTACTTTCAGTATATGTCAAGGTGTCCAGGTATCTGTCTGTTGTCTTCTTGTGCTACTTTTTTCTAATTTTATACTAGTCTGCCCCAGGGTGTCGGGATTCTTCATTGCTCATTGAATTATGTAACCCTGAGGTAGCATTTATTAGGATTTTATTTATTTCTTCTTTCCCATCCCTGTCTCTGAGTCTTAAACATATTCTTCATTTACTCTATCTAATTTTACTATATTCTGCACCCTGAAAACAATGTATATATATGATCAACAAGATCTGAATTATTACACCCATCAACTTTGTTGCAGGGTACATAGTTTTTAAGGGTCCATCACATTTTACGTTTTCTTTTATTTCTTCGAAACTACAAATGTACTAATCACAACTTCATGAAAATGTGTACACCCAAAATGCAAAAATTAAACATCAATTGATTAAAAGTATTGATTTGAATATTATTTTATTATATCAATTTATAGCGATGCAATAATTGAACATCAATTGATTAAAAGTATTGATTGGAGTATTATTTTATGATATCAATTTATAGGATCTTGATAGTTATGAAGGAGACAGAATGGAAAAGAATGCATGGTTAGTTACCAAGGAGATATGTAACCGGATTCAGGATGCACCTGTGTTAAGTCAGTATATCCAGTCCTTTGTGTCGGATAAACTTACAGATCTGTTTTTCTTTAATCACAAAGAACTTCAGGAATACCACCAATCCAGTAAGGAAAAGAGGGGATCTATTCCTGGGTCTGCATACTTTGACAAAATTATGAAATTCATAGAGAAACACTACATTCAAGGTACTATTGATAAAAAAGTATATCAATACTCCACAAAGTGCACTTCATAATTTTCGTTCATGATTTGGTCTCTGTCCCGTCACCCGTTCCCAATTTTCGTCTTTGCCATTACAATAAAAATTTCTTTATTGTTACGGTTTTGCCGTAATTGTATCCTGTGCCTTAAAACTAAGATTGTATGCTCCTCATTAAATTAAATGTTCTACAAATACAAGAAACTACATATCAGTTGATATTTTTTTTTAGAATGCAAGAACTACATTTTATAATGTTTTAAGTAATATTAATTGTTAAAAATGAGAAATGTTTAAACATCTGCAAGGATCTGCAAGCAATAAAAAGTGGATTCTTTTATCACATACATCATGTGTACATGTACTATATTTCAGGAGAATTATTTTTTGAATACCTCAAGCATAGCTGCTCTGAAAATGGCGAGGAAGCTCAGCTATGTGACTACTGCTTGCAAACAGATTGGATTGGACCACACATGAGCCGTATACCCCAACCTGTTCCAGACTCTAATCGGCCAGGTTTGTACACATGTATTTGCAACCATGTTAATATATATATATTTAAATGACATTTGGGTGGATTAAGATTTTTTTTTACTCATTTAATTGTATTTGTAGTTTTTATCTTTGACCCTTACAGGCAGTGGTTGTTTTGATGCAATTAAAATACATGTATAGTTGAAGGCCATTGACATGTCCAAAATCTTAGTCATTGATTATATTATACAGTCTTTTTCTCATTTTAACATTTAGTTGTATGCTTATTACATAAGTAGATGTCTCCTTCATTTCATTTGAGAAATTTTTACTAATTCAAAGATTACTTTGATATTGATTTGGTTGCCTCTTGTTGAATTTGCTTATTCATATCCCTTCTTTTTTAGGTCATTATCAAGATGTATGGAAAACATCAGTTCGTCAAGACGATGGAGCACCTAGGGAACCAGATGACTGGCAACCAAGAGCAAATATCATTAAAAGGTTTAAAGATGGACTGATGGATAGTGCAGAGGATATTAGTAGATTTGCAGAGGAGTTTTGTGTCAATAAAAAGCATGTACAGACATATGTAACACATTTGATCAATTTGAAAAACACACAAAATATTAGGGCAAATGACAGAAAATTGAAACATGTGAAAAAAAGAGAAAAAATATGAAGACTATGATTGGGAAAAGCTTGTTAAGCAGTCTTCTTGTGCATGAATTAGACAAGTACTTGGATCATAAACAGTTACCAAAATCAGGAAAGAAAAGCAATAAAGTCAGTTTAATAACAAGAGACGTTTTAAGGAACATAGACTGTAGTGATGTAGAGGTAGCAGAAGATGTGGAGAGGTAGCAGAAGATAGTGATGAAGAGATAGGAGGAGAGGATAGTGATGAGGAGATAGGAGGAGAGGATAGTGATGAGGAGATAGGAGGAGAGGATAGTGATGAAGATGAGAAAAGTGAGTGTGAGAGTGAAGGTTATGAGGAAGAAAACTTTGTATTGGCTGAAATTGGTGTTGATGAATCGGATGATGAAAATATTGTTCACTTTACAACTAGAAGTGGAAGACGTGCAACAAGATTAAAATTACTTTAATTTTGATTCAATTCCAGCAAATTTCATATATGTCCTGTTGATTTGTTTACCAAATGTACCTTTATAGGCCAATAAAAATCATATGTTTTGGTTCTCAGATATTCCATAGCCCAATTTAAAAAAGAGTTTATAACTATCTTATGAAAAAATTGCACTTTGACATACTGAACTTGTTAAAATAAAATCGCAATTTTGTATGCTAAAAACTTTACTTACAGTGTATACTACATACATGTACATTGATTTAATTAAATTTATACTACTAAGGAAACTTTAAATTTAAAGACTTAAAATTAGTTTTAAAGAAAAAGTCTTTTATAATATCATAGTAAAGAACTTGAATATTCAATCATATTCTTCATGAAATTTCCTTTTGGTGTCTTCATCCTTTAGATCCTAGTTTGTTTGAAATAAGCAGAGGCACCAAAGGGGCATTCGAGTGTCAAAAGTCCGAAAAGGCAACGACAAAACCGGTAAACATGAACAAGAACAGCACAAGGAAACACAAAACATAAAAACAACCGAACAGAAATCAACAACGCGAACTCAAGTCGTAACAAGAGTGAACTCGGGTGCTCCGGAAGAGTAAGCGGTTCCTGTCTGCTATAGCACACCCGCCGCGCTGCCAATTTCCAATTCAGTGTGTCAAATCCGGTAAAGGAAGACAAAACAAAACCCTATGACAAACCAACATCTGCACTCATCTGAGAGATAGAAATCCCATATTTATCTATGAGTACATGGTGTCTACCGTAAAATTTCTTGAGTGAAGACAGCAACCGAGGAGCAGCATAACCCTGTGTTAGCAATTTCTGTGTCAAACGTGACGCTCTGCCAAGGAAATCGATGTAATTCCCACAAGCTCTGGAGTAACGAATCAATTGTGATACGTAAACTCCATAAGCTGGAGCGGACGGAATGTTGCTACACACGAAGGGAAAGTTGACGATTGGGAAGTTGAAGTCATCAAGTTTGTCATAGAGTTTTGTTGATAGTTTTCCTTGAGAGTCTATTTCGAGATGTAGATCTAAATATGAAGCAGACTTCCTAGAATCCGTTGTGTCCTTTATCTCAAGTTCCGGGGGATATATGAGATGGAGAAAGTCACCAAATCGAGAATTGTTCAGTGAAAGGACATCATCAATATAACGGAACGTGAGGTTAAAAGAGAGAGCTAGTCTACGATCTTTTTTGTCTAGAAGAGATTGTAAGAAGTCTTCCTTTAATATTGTTAACACTAATTCTAAAGAATATCCCTTACCACATATGAGCAATCCCTGGCTTGGGATAAAAACCCCTACCTACTTTGCCCTGTTTAAAAAGTGTAATGTCTGAGAACCATTTTTGTATGACCTATAAATAGTTTGATTCGCTAATGTTTCAATTTTTATCCTTGAAAATTTACTCCAAACTATATATCAGTGATGCATGTTATAAATGCATTTTTTTATACAATATATTGATATCAAGTTGTATATTCTTTTGTGATAAATGTACTCCAATTCTGTTTTAAAAATCTCAATTTGTTAACTATTTTATGAAAATTAACTCCAAATTATATATCATTGATGCATGTTAGAAATGCATTTATTTTTATACAATATAAAGTTGTATATTCTCTTATGATACATGTACCGTACTCCAATTTTGTTTTAGAATTTGAAAGTTAATCAGAAGTTAAAGCATCATTATTTTATTTGTCTTCATGCTATGTATGCTTGTAAAAAAAATTAATTGAACAAAGATTAATACCTATAAAGGTCATGAAGATGTATACTGGAAAGTAATAAAGGTCAATATATTTATCATATTTACAGTTTATGTTCATATCTCTATCAAACAGACAAAAGTTTCAATTCAAATAGCCTCCACCAATGCACCTAAAAAAGCCAGCTTCACCATAGTGGTATGACATGGGGATAAATTTAGTATTCTGTATGTATACATTTCAAGGCATACTAGAGGGGGGGTCAGATTTTTTTATGTCACTTCTAAGAGGGGGGTCAGTGATTTTAACAAATATAAAAATGGGGGGTCAGTAATATTTTATCATTTATAAATTACAATTTGCCGCCCCCCCTGGAGATAAATAATGATCGGTCCCTATGATTAATTAGAAAACGAACAATTTTATAAATGTGCCCTTTCCCATAACAGTCTTTGGGAGTGGCATTTAATCCCTTCGTTTTCTACAACTCATAAAATTCCAATTAAACATCAACTTAACCAAGGTAAGTCTCGTTTAATTTTTTAATTTTATTTCGTTGTAACACTTCCGGGATCAAATGAGACTTGAAAGCAAGTCATAATGATAAAACTATGTTGCTAAGTACTACTTACCTAGAATTAAGACAACACCTTGTTCTGGAAGCTGTCTTCAACACCATCAATCTTTTTGTCATAGAATTTCCTGAATGTACCAACATTAGACCATCCAGCTTGTTTGATTATTTGTGACACAGGGACCGAGTTATATCTTGCTTTGGAAACAGATGCAGAACGAACACTGTGAGCTTTAAATTGTTTAGTGTCTATTTTGGATTTTTCCATTACAGTTCTAATCCATCTTGATATTGTATCACGAGAAACTGGTTGATGAGGTTTAACATAACTAAGCAACAATTGTTTATTATTCCCTCGAAAAAATTTAGTACGCAAAATGTATTCCTTATACACAGTTAAAACACAAAGTCTCCTATCTGGAGGAAAAGCTTTAATATAAACATGTGGCTCCTTATAGCCCGGGCGGCTTTGTTTTAAAAGCCCATTAAAAACAAAAACAATTTTATCCCTCATTTTATGTACAAAATCAATGTTCATCAAATGAATTGATTGAGCTCTTGCTGCATTAGTCAAAGCAATCAACATGGTTAATTTCAAAGTCAAGTCTTTAAGTGAAATAAACTTTACTGGTGACAAAGAACACAAAAAAATTAACACTTTATTGACATCCCATTTGGATTCATATCTAGGCTTTGGCGGGCGCAAATTAAAAGTTCCTCTCATATATCTTATAACTAAAGGATGTTGTCCTGCTAATGTGCCATCAATAACGATACCTAGGGATGACAAAGCTCCTCTAGCTGAGTTTATACTACTATATGAAAGACCTTTTTCAAATAAACTTGTAAGAAACTCTAATACATTTCTGACAGAAACTTGAAATTTATCAATTTTCCGTTGGCAACAGTACTTAAACCACTTTTTAATAAAGACCTGATACTGTTTTCGTGTACCTGGTTTCCAGTGAGTGAGTGGGTGTTTTACGCCCGTGCAACGCTATAAAGGTTATTTACAGGCGATGAACATGAAAAGGATGATGAAATGAACATGAAATGATGATGATAAATGAAAAATGGGGATGGGGTGGGACAAAAAGGACCGGTAAATTTTGAAGAACCACAGGAAAAGGGGAGATGTGGGTAGGGGCGGAAAATTTAGCCTATGTGGTGCACTACTTGGCGGTCCACAAAGGGGTCTTTTACGTGCATGAAGCGTGGCACTCTTCACACACGTTGGCCCACTATGGTCGGCGTCAGGGTTTCCGTATTATAGACCTGACAACCCCCGCGGACGAGGGCTACCCTATTCAGCCACCTAGGGTACACACTTTGTCGCTCTGTGGGCTGAGCACTGACCCGACGTCAGAATCCCAAGACCCTTAGTCGCCTCTTACGACAAGCTAGGCTCTGCTGCGGGCCTTTTCGCCACCCGGGCCCCGCACGGGACACCTGGTTTCCAAGATGACATGAGTATTGTTGTAGTTTGCTCAGAAAGGCCTTGCTCTCGGAATCTATTCCTGACACTTGACATGCTATCAGTTTCATTTTCTTGTGTAATGGGTGAACAGATTGTTCGTGAGGAAGCGAAAGAAGGTTCTTGGTTCTGGGCAATACTATTGGAACGTCTGTTAAAACCTGCATCAATCTTGGAAACCAAGTTTGCGTTATCCACAATGGCGCTACAATTATCCCCCTTGCTCTGTCTTCTTTCACTTTGACTATGCACTGGCTCAATAAACTGAAAGGGGGAAATAAATAAACAAAATCAAATCTTGACCAATCTTAACTAAATGCATTGACAAATTCAGACAAAGGGTCTGGCTTCCATGAACAATATTTGGGTAGCTGGTTATTTAATCTAGATGCAAAAAGGTCAATATTAGGCGTCTGCCATATTTGACAAATCTTATCAAAAACAGACTTCTGCAATTTCCACTCAAGTTCGTCATCAAATTGTCTAGATTTTCTGTCAGCTATTGAGTTCAATTTACCTGCAATATGTGTGCATGTAAGCCAGACCTTGTTGTCTCTACATAAAAGCCAAATCTTTCTTGAAATAGTGTCACAATCATGAGATTTTGACCCACCCATATTTGTGATATAGGCTACAGTTGTGGAGTTGTCAGTTAAAACTTTGATATGTTTGCCTCTGATTAAATGAAGAAAGGACTTTATTGCAAAGTAAACAGCCAGCATTTCAAGATAATTGATATGATTGTTGGCCTCAACAGAGGTCCACCTTCCGCCTATCTCAATTTCATTTAGCACAGCACCCCATCCTTGTAAACTAGCATCAGTTGTAACTGTAATTTTTGGACTACCATGGGTTATATGTCTTACTTCTGTGGATACATTTTCAACCCACCATTGTAGTTCTTTTTTCATTTTATCAGAGATAAACATTTTTTGGTCAAAATCCCCTTTAGACCTTTTTAATGCACGAGTTTTCTCAAGCTCAAGGTTCCTATAATACAGTTTGCCAAATTCAACTGCTGAAAAAGCAGAAACTATTAACCCTATGACTTTTGCTACATCTCTAATAATAGCATTATTTCTATTTATCAACCATTCACACTCAGAGATTATTGTTTCGTTTTTATCATCAGGAAGATAAACTATCATTTTTTTCTGAGTCGATAATGTTTCCCAAAAATGTTATTATCTAGTAGGTTGAAAAATTGATTTTTCTGGGTGAATAATAAAACCAAGGCTTGTCATAAGATTAGTAGTTTCAGTAACATTACTACTACAATCTGAGGAACTCTCTGCACAAAGAAGGCTATCATCTATGTAGCCAGCATTAACATACCCTAAAGCTCTTAAACGGGCATAGACAGGCTTCCTTAATTTTGTAAAAATTCTAGGAGCGGAGGAAATCCCATTTGGCAAGCAAGTGTATTGAAATATTTTTCCATTCCATTCAAACCGTAGAAATTTTTGATGTTCCTCAGCAATAGGAACACTATAATAAGCATGCCTAAGGTCAATTGAGGCCATGTATGTATTTTTTGTGACTAATTTTACAGCACTATCAAAGGTGTCCATTTTAAAATGGTGATATTCAATATATTCATTTATTTTTTTCAAATTTAAAATCATACGATGTTTTCCATTCTTTTTAGGTCGTAAAAATATGGGAGATAGAAATTGACCTTCAATTGGTTTTACTTCTTTTAAGACATTTATTGCTAATAATTTTTCTATTTCTTTAGAAATAATTTCACTTTCTTTTTCATTAAATACTGATTTAAAGCTGTAGCTTTCTTGCTTGGGTTCGATATTATCTAAAAATTCAATATGGCAATGATTAACCACATCAAGAATAAATTTATCAGATGTGAGTTTTTCCCATTCCTTAGAAAAAATTTTCAATACACCTGCTTTGAAGTTATGACTTACTTCATTTGACTTGTCTAATAATTTTAATTCTTCTCTTTCTGGTGACTCCCTCCTCTCTGTGAGTTTTTTGTGCCAGGTCTAGGTCTATAACCTCTACCTCTTCCTGCATGGTGACCACCTCTATAACTTGGGCGACCACCACGGAACATACCTCTGCCTCTACCAAACTTGAGTTTATTGCCAACTTTAGAGCAATCCTCTATATCTTTAGCAGTTTTGGATACATCATCTCCAAAAAGCTGGTTTGTAAAAGGAACAGAATGAGAGCAGAGATGGACATATTCTGACATTAATTCAGGTCTCAAAAAATCCCTTCTTGTCATATTTATTTGTCTGTTTGCATGTCCAAGTAATGCAAGTACATCGTTACACTTTTCAATGTGTTCACCAATATCAATAGCCTCATTTTCTGCTATATTGTTAAAAGCTTTGGTCAAAATGATAGCGGCTTTGACAACCGACCTTTCAATGAACTGTAGCTTCTTATCCCCAGTTTGAGCAGTTGGTGAAATTACATTCCAAATAAGGGGGTTAAGTCTTACTACTGATAAACCTTCACAGTTCTCTGGACGGGAATTTTTCTCATCCTTTGTCAGTTCTGAATATTGTTCTTCATTCATTCCATTTCTGAACAACTCATTTACATTACTGGCCAAGACCTCATCAATTTTGACATCACATATGTCCTTAACCTTACATCTTTTAGCCATTGATGAAAACCTACTATTTGAATTATTATCTTTCTCATTTTGATTTTCATCAGTTTTCTGCTTTTTAGCAGGAGGTCTAGGTTCAACTTCTTGAACTTCTTCATCTAAATCAAGTTCATCATCTTTTCATTTTCACTGTAATAGTCATAATTTTCAATTTGATCCATTCGATCAGCAAGAGATTTAATTTGGTTTTGTTGTTGCAATTGATTTTGCTGAATAACACCAAGGGCAGCCATAATAGCATCATGACCAGATGTAGAGGGGCCGGGCTGCTGCTGCTCAGGAGAATTGCATACCATAACCTTGCCCGTGCCCGTTTGTTTTGTAGTTTTCTTGAAATTACTGTTAGAACTACTCGTAGAGGGGGTTTTCCCCTTGGCAGATGGGCCTTTACCCTTGGTTAATTCATTTGGCAATTTAGGGGATTTTTCTGATAATAATTCTTCTTCATTTAAATCTTCCACCGAAGATTTTCTCTTAGAACTACCCTTTTCAATCATTTTTTCTGCCATGATCTCGTGCAACAACCTATTTACGACAATTACCGCAAAGCGTTGTAAAAGTCGTAAATTGTCGTAAAATGTCGTAAATAAATGTCGAATCACATCCGACAAACAAATATAAACGACTTAAAAATGCTTTGATTAAAATCAAAAGCAAGAGTATGTAACTTTATTTCAAATTATACCAACCACGTTGGCAATGTTACTTTAAATATTGACTGAAGCAGCAGTACGAACACACGTCCGTACTGCTCAAATGCAATCAGCACACTGAAGTTCACACATGCGCAGCGCAATCTCATTTGATCCCGGAAGTGTTACAACGAAATAAAATTATGACTCTTGGCCATATTTTCTATTAACTCAATGTTATTCAGAGTATTATTGGTATTTTCGAACCATTTTAAAGCCTTGTTTCAGTGGGAGGAAGAAATTATATTTGCTCCATTTCGAGTAATGGAACCGCATTGTAGCTCCGCCTAATCAAAGATGTCAAAGGAGCTACTTTATTGTAGCTACAAATGTAAGTGTCATTGTTCACATTTTTTACTGTAAAATCTCGTCGTCCACAGTTGTGTACCCATCTTTGACATTTGTCTTTCTCTTTACATGGTTTAGGAAAACCGTTGCCGAATCCGATGAAATAAACTCTTCCTTTGGATATCTGGAGTCACTGGTGCACAGACCATAACAACAATGCTTTGTTGTTACCATTTTAATCGTTTACTGTCCAATAATAACTTTAAAATCACTGAAATAATTTGATGTAAACACAATGTAAATAACTTGTTGGCCGAAATGTTTGTCCGAAAATCAATATGGCGTCGTAAACATGCGCAGTGTGAAATTCTATTATTAGATCGATCAGTTAATCAGTATAAACGCTATTAAAATTTTCCGACAATTTAATTATAGCACAGTTTAAAAGATTTTCGTGAAAAATGTCAATTTATTAAGGATCTTGATCTGTTGGTTTTCTAACCTATGACTTTCGACCAAAACTTTTATTATCTTAATGTTATTCAGAGTGTTATTGGTATTTTCGAACCATCTTGAAGCTTTGTTTAAGTTGGAGATCCATTACGAGTAATGGGACCGCATTGTAGCTCCGACTACTCAAAGATGACAATAAGCTACATTATTGTACCTTCTTGGTGTTTAAGGTTCATCTGTACCTTTCTTTAAATTTCATGCAACTTTCAATTGATTCGTTACTCCAGAGCGTGCGGGACTTCCATCGATTTCCTTGCGTCTGACGCAAAAAATTGCTCACACAGGGTTATGTTGCTCCTCGGTTGCTGTCTTCACTCAAGAAATTTTACGGAAGACATGCACTTATAGACAAATATGGGATTTCGATCTCTCAGATGAGTGCAGATGTTGGTTTGTCATAGGGTGTTGTTCTGTCTTCCTTTACCTGATTTGACACGCTGAATGGACTATCGGCAACGCGACGGGTGTGCTATAGCAAGCAGGAACTGCTTACTCTTCCGGAGCACCTGAGTTCACTCTTGTTTCGACTGGAGTTCGCGTTGTGTTTCCATCTTTTACATGTTGTCTGTTTTTGTCCCGTTCCTTTTGGTGTTTACTGGTTTTGTCTCTTTGATATTCGGATACCCCATTGGTACCTCTGCTTCTTTAAAATATGGCGTTATTTTCAATCTATTTTCAGTATATGCACAGCCAAAACTGCACATAAAATTGAAATATAAAGTGTAGCTGGACTTAGATATTAAAATTTCTTACCTTTTCTCTTTGTATTCTTCCCGAAAAAATCCTTTATTTTAGAGATCTCTTTTTTTCCCGCTTTTCAAAACATCCGATTTAAGGCCAATATCACTTTCACCCTTTCTTGTGGCCTCAAATTTCATGCAACTTTCAATAAGGAATTTAACTAAAAGTGTTCACCTCATTTCATGTAAGAGGCACAAAAGGGATAAATTGTCCTTTTTAAGCCGAGTTGCAACGAAGTTGAAATCGGCTATTGTGATGATGATGGCGGGCGGCTGGGCGGGCGGGCGTCAACAATTGGTTTCCGAACCATAACTCAAAAAGTTGTGAACCGATTTTAATGAAACTTTGGGATATTGTTACATATCATAAGAGGAGGAACCCTATTGATTTTGGGGTAAATCCGTTTAAGGTTAAGGTCACAGCAACAGAAAATCCTTAGAAAATTTCTTGAATTAGTGGTTTCCGGACCATAACTCAAAAAGTTTTCAACTGATGTTATTGAAAGTTTGGGATATTGTTACATATCATAAGAGGAGGATTGATTTTGGGGTAAATCCGTTCAAGGTTAAGGTCACAGCAACAGAAAATCCTTAGAAAATTTCTTGAATTAGTGGTTTCCGGACCATAACTCAAAAAGTTTTCAACCGATGTTATTGAAAGTTTGGGATATTGTTACATATCTTAAGAGGAAGAACCCTATTGATTTTGGGGTAAATCCGTTCAAGGTCAAGGTCACAGTGACAGAAAAAGGTTAGAAAATTTCTTGAATTAGTGGTTTCCAGACCATAACTCAAAAAGTTTTCAACTGATTTTCAACTGAAACTTTAGGATATTGTTAATACCATAAGAAGAGGAACCCTATTGATTTTGGGGTAAATCCGTATAAGGTCAAGGTCACAGCGACAGAAAAACATTTGAAATTTACTTAAAAAGCAGTTTCTGGTCAATTTCTCAAAAAGTTGTCAACAGATTTTAATGATACTTTGTAATGTTGTTACCAATTATAAGAGGAGAAATCCTAATGATTTTTGGGTAATTTTGTTAAAGGATCAAGGACAGAACGGCAGAAAAACATGGTTTCAGGACAATTACTCGAAAAGTTCTCAATCAATTTTATTAAAGTTTTGGCATAATGTTGCAAACTACATTGTATATTGACGGTTGAATTCAAAAAAAATTTCATGCGTGATTGGAAGGGGTTTTTAAAATGAAGACAAGGAAAGTTCTGGTTAATAAAATACGGCAACTCGGCTTTTGCACCCATGTACATATTGATTTTTCAATTTAAAATCTGAACAGGAAAATTGAATAAGAAATTACCATATCTGTAACGATTATCTGATTTTAATCTTAAGTTCGTTTCACTAAAAGTGTTAAATTCGTTTTGTATTTCTGTAATCTAGATTAACCATAATAAAAATGTCAGCCTCCTTAGCTTGAAATCTACACATGGCCCAAAAGTCATAAACACTTGTATCAGCAAAATACAAACACGAAACATGGTGGCAGCGGTAAAGGAACTTTTATAAACGTGAAAGGAACATAGAGAACTGATTTTAAACTCGCTGAAGTTAAAAATAGTGCAAATATGGATCCAATAAAAGCTCCAGAGAAAATGAACTTTGACATTCCCAATCTTTTTCATGCATGGAAAAAGTGGAAAGAAGAGTTCTCCTTATATTCGGACATAGCTATGGACGATAAGGACGATAAGTATAAAGTGAAAATGTTTCAATACTTGATCGGAACCCGAGGAAGAGAGATTTATGACACTGTGACATTCGCTGAACCTGATGAAACCCAGCGTACACAGAAACATGTGTTAGATGCCGTTGACTCTTACTGTAATCCAGAGAAAAATGAAAGTGTAGAACGATATAAATTCAATTCCCGAGTACAACAGAGCGGTGAGTCAATTTCTAAATATGTCACTGAACTGAAACTGTTAGCTGCAACATGTGGGTTTGGGATCCTTGAGCAATCACTCATACGAGATCGTATTCTGGTAGGAATTCTTGACACTCAACTGAGAGAACGTTTGCTGAGAGAGAAAAAGTTGACATTGAAATCATGTGAAGAAATCTGTCGAGCGTCAGAGTTGTCTAAAGAAAACATCAAAGAGATTGAAAGCAATGCGGAAGTACATTCTATTCGATCACAGGGAGCCAGACCGAAAACTCACAAGGATAAACTGAAACCGAAGCCGAAGTGTAAATACTGTGGAGGTATACATGAATTCGTGAAGGAAAAGTGTCCGGCATACGGAAAGATCTGTGATAATTGCGAACAGAAGGATCATTTCGCGAAAGTGTGTAACAACAAACCGACGCCGAAAACCCCGTTCAGAAAGAAGCGAAAACCGAGAAAGCCGATTCGACATGTTCAGGAGGAAGCGTATTCAGATTCAGATAGTGGAAACTACTATGAAACGATTAAGACCGTGAATGTCGAGCGTAGTGAACGCAAGCAGGATTACGCAATGATGAAAATTCAGGATCGTCCAATTAAATTCCAATTGGATGGAGGTGCCAGCTGCAATGTGATTCCATACCGCCGATTAGAAGGATTACCGTACCGATTGGAGAAATCGAGGACTATATTGACTACGTACGATAAATCCGAGATGAAGCCGATTGGCCAAACGCGACTGAATTTAGTGAATCCGAAAACCGGAAACGAGTACGAGACTGTGTTCATTGTTGTAAAAGAAGACGCGACACCGATATTGGGTAATGCCACGTGCAAACGTATGAACCTAATGACTATACATTATGACAATATTCTAGCGGTTACGAGTGATAAGACAGTGTTATCGGAAAGCTCAGTTAAACGCGAATACAGTGATGTATTTAACGGTACAGGGTGTCTTCCCGGTGTTTATCGTTTAGAGATCGATGAATCTATTACTCCCGTAGTGCACCCACCGCGGAAAATCCCCATAGCAATTACGCGACAAACTGAAAACCGAGTTAGAACGGCTAACGGAGAAAGAAGTCATCGTGCCGGTTATTGAACCCACACCACGGGTTAATAACATCGTGATCGTCGAGAAACGAAATAAACTCAGAATTTGTTTGGACCCGCGTGATCTGAACAAGGCGATTAAACGCAGTCATTACCCAATGCCGACCATTGAGGAACTTCTTCCGGACTTGAAAGACGCGAAGATATTTGCTCCACTGCTGGTGGAGTTTTAATTCCCCGAGGTTAGCCCGCTCCGGCACCAACACTTTTGAGTTGGAGAATACATCAAAGCTTTAAATTATCCGTCTAAATTTCAAAATTGTCTAAACCCTAAGGTTCATCCTACACCAGACATAGGTTGATTATCTTAGTAATAATTTGGTTCCCCAGTTTGGTATTTTTGGTTTTATTGTTCTATGCTCTTCATATTCATATAGTGTTTGGCATTTTCATTATTTTTGGTAGAGCGCCTCTGATGAGTCTTGAATAGACGAAACGCGCGTCAGGCGTAGCAAAATTTATTGTCTGGAACTTTGTTGTCATTTGTATTTCGAACACACGTGAAGGTTAGCACTGCTGGTGGAGTTTTAATTCCCCGAGGTTAGCCCGCTCCGGCACCAACACTTTTGAGTTGGAGAATACATCAAAGCTTTAAATTATCCGTCTAAATTTCAAAATTGTCTTAACCCTAAGGTTCATCCTACACCAGACATAGGTTGATTATCTTAGTAATAATTTGGTTCCCCAGTTTGGTATTTTTGGTTTTATTGTTCTATGCTCTTCATATTCATATAGTGTTTGGCATTTTCATTATTTTTGGTAGAGCGCCTCTGATGAGTCTTGAATAGACGAAACGCGCGTCAGGCGTAGCAAAATTTATTGTCTGGAACTTTGTTGTCATTTGTATTCCGTGGCAGACGCGAAAAACGGGTTCTGGCATGTTCAGTTAGATCATGATAGCTCGCTGTTGACGACATTCAACACACCGCATGGTAGATTTCGTTGGCTCCGGATGCCATTTGGACTTAATTCTGCACCCGAAGAATTTCAACGTAGGCAGAATCAAAATATCGAAGGGTTGAACGGTGTCCGTTGCGTACATGATGATATTGTGATTTTCGGTAAAGGCGACACCGAAAAAGACGCGATTCGCGATCATGACCGAAACTTTAGAGCGTTGATGGAGAGATGTCGTGAGCGAAATCTAAAATTGAATCCGGATAAACTGACTTTTAAGCAGAAAGAAGTGCGGTTCGTAGGACATTTGTTGACTAGCGAAGGTATTCGTCCGGATCCAGAAAAGATACGCGCGGTGATGAAAATGCCAACACCTACCGACGTGACCGGAGTAAAGCGGTTTGTAGGGTTCGTGACGTATCTTAGCAAGTTTCTTCCGAAGCTGAGCGATATGTGTGAACCGTTACGGAAACTTACGACGAAAGACGTAGAGTGGTGCTGGTTAGAGACACACGATAACGCGGTTAACGAGATAAAAAAACTCATTTGTGCAAATCCGGTTCTTAAGTATTACGACCCGAAGGAAGAACTAACGGTGCAGTGCGATGCGTCGCTGACGGGACTCGGTGCGTGTCTATTGCAGAATGGGCAGCAAATCGCATTCGCGAGCCGAGCTCTCACAGATGTTGAAACGCGGTACGCGCAGATAGAGAAAGAGATGTTGGCTGTCGTGTTCGGATTGGAACGTTTCCATCAATATACTTACGGTCGATCTGTAAACGTAGATAGTGATCATAAGCCGCTTGAATCGAATGTTAAGAAATCGCTACTTTCTGCCCCGAGACGGTTACAACGAATGCTGTTGAGAATACAACACTATGATTACGCGATCCGTTATAAGGCGGGTAAGACGATGTATATGGCAGATACGTTAAGTCGGGCGTATTTAAAAGAAACCGATGTTACGAGTTTCGAGAAAGACTTAGAAATCGTGAACATGGTGAAATATTTACCTATCTCAGATGATCGGTTGAAAGACATTAGACTGAACACTAGTCGTGACGAGTCGTTACAGGTTTTAAGAGAAACCATTATGCAAGGATGGCCGTTGAAAATCGATGATGTTTCACCTCTCGCAAAGCCATATTATCACTTCAGAGATGAGCTGACGGTGCAAGATGGTATTTTGTTTTGCGGAGAGAGAGCTATAATTCCGTTGTCCTTGCGGAAGGATATGGTAAGGCGGATACACTCGTCGCATATTGGCCTTGGTGGTTGTTTACGTCGCGCGAAGGAATGCTTATTCTGGCCTGGCATGCATTCGGACATTACTCAATACATTCAGACTTGTGAAACATGCCAGATGTTCGAGAGTAAACAACAGAAACAACCGTTGATTCCACACGAAGTTCCAGATAGACCTTGGGCAAAGATAGGTACCGACTTGTGCACTTTTGACGGAAAAGACTATTTAGTGACTGTAGACTATTTCTCTAATTTCTGGGAAATTGATTATCTCGAATCGACAAAACCAACAACTGTGATTCGTAAGCTAAGTGCACTATTTTCCCGTTATGGAATTCCCGACGTCGTTATCTCCGATAATGGACCACAATTCAGTTGCCGTGAATTCGAACGATGGGAATTTGATCATGTGACTTCGTCTCCCCTTTACCCACAAAGTAACGGTAAAGTGGAGCAGGCTGTTAAAACGGCAAAGCGACTCATGAAACGTGCCCGTCAGGATCACAAGGACATTTTTATGAGTATCTTAGATTTTCGTAACACTCCGACCGAAGGAATGTCTAGTAGTCCAGCCCAGAGACTGATGTGTAGACGTACTAAGACTTAACTTCCAACTGTCGAGTCTCTCCTAAAACCGACTGTTCCATTAACTGTTTCGAAGGAAATCGCTCACAACAAGAGTCAACAGTGCAAATATTATGACAAAACAGCGAAAGACTTATCTGAACTAGATAATGGACAGAGTGTATGGATTTCTCCGAAACCACAAGACCGTACGAAAACATGGACGAGAGGAACGATCAACGATAAATTAGACATTCGCTCGTATGAAGTGCACACCGAACATGGTCAGAAGTTACGTAGAAATAGGAGGGATATACGAGTTCGTCGTAGTGTAAATGGACAAAATGACAATTATCGAAATCCAGTGTCGAATGATGAAGCGTTTACGCCTGATGACCCAGTTGAGCGTAGTGTCGATCCACCTAGGTCTCGCGAAACGCCGATGACTCCAGTTCGTAGTCCAACCCGTAACCGTGCGTCCGATCCGATGAATGATGCACCAACAACTACAAGTACACGTTCTTGGAGAGCAGTGAGGTTGCCAAGCAGATACAAGGACTTTGACACTTGCTAAATGTTTAATTGTTTTTTGTTTATTGACTGTCTCAGTAATTTAGTTTCAGTTACTTTCAATTTCAGAATTTTAAAATTCTAGTCAATGCCAATCTAGTCAGTGCAAACTTTATACCCAGAAAGACTTTTACTTTATTTTTCAATTTATTTTTCAATTTAAAGAAGTCCCGTGCGGGGCCCGGGTGGCGAATAGGCCCGCAGCAGAGCCTAGCTTGTCGTAAGAGGCGACTAAGGGTCTTGGGATTCTGACATCGGGTCAGTGCTCAGCCCACAGAGCGACCAAGTGTGTACCCTAGGTGGCTGAATAGGGTGGCCCTCGTCCGCGGGGGTTGTCAGGTCTATAATACGGAAACCCTGACCGTGGGCCAACGTGTGTGGAGAATGCCACGCTTCGTGCACGTAAAAGACCCCTTTGTGGACCGCCAAGTAGTGCACCACATAGGCTAAATTTTCCGTCCCTACCCACCTCACCCCTTTTCCTGTGGTTCTTCAAAATTTACCGGTCCTTTGTGTCCCATCCCACCCCCATATTTCATTTATCATCATCATTTCATGTTCATTGTATCATCCTTTTCATGTTCATCGCCTGTAAATAACCTATATAGCGTTGCACGGGCGTAAAACACCAACTCACTCACTCAATTTAAAGAAAGAAGGATGTAACGATTATCTGATTTTAATCTTAAGTTCGTTTCACTAAAAGTGTTAAATTCGTTTTGTAAAATTAGCATTCATTGTAATCTAGATTAACCATAATAAAAATGTCAGCCTCCTTAGCTTGAAATCTACACATGGCCCAAAAGTCATAAACACTTGTATCAGCAAAATACAAACACGAAACAATATCTAGGTCCAGCTATGCTTTATTTTGTTGTTTTATCTGCGTAAAAAATAGGTCGAAAATTTCGCTTTTTTAATGCCACTGGTAGTTCTAACAGTAAATCCCTCTAATACTCGCTTACTTCACCTAAACATAAAGAATTATTGCAGCTAATGGGACCTTCACAAAATGGTTGAAGGAGTTACGCCACTGGTGCAGGTTTGTTTAGAAAGACTAACAATAAGCAATTAAAAATGACAACAACGTCTGACGCGCGTCTTGCACATTCCGACCAGTGCAAGACGGGCACTGTTCATCTACATCTTCATATACGAAGAACCATCATATGGCAGCTAACACTGGCGGTGGTGTGTCATGGGCTGGACGACCCATGGCATGGCACATAGCGAGTCTTTACCTTTAAGCAATTGGTAATAGTCAATGCAGAGGGACATTCCGCTATAGTCACGACTATAGATACCCATCAGTCAGTGACGCGCGTTTTGTCTATTCCAGACTCACCAGAGGCGCTCTACCAAAAATATTGAAAATGTCATACACTACATTATTTAACTACAATAATGTTGCTCCTGTGATATCTTTGAATCCGCCCAATCAACAATGTCAAAGGGGCTAGGTGCAAAAATGTCAAAGTATAGGAGAATATAGTTCTAATAATAAAAACCTCCAACGAGGGGAGTAGTATAATGATTCTATGGCCCCCAAGCCTCTAAAGGATGACTCTACGGTCCCCAAGCCTCTAAAGGATGACTCTACGACCCCCCAAGCCTCTAAATGATGACTCTACGACCCCCAAGCCTCCAACGGATGACTCTACGACCCCCAAGCTTCCATATGATGACTCTTTGTCCCCCCGACTCCAATATGATGACTATGACCTCAGACCTTCATATGATGACTCTATGACCCCCAGACTCCAATATCAGGTCTCAGATCATCTAAGTATGTGCAATTCCTTTCATGGGAATTTTTTATGGTATCACATAAATCATTAAACAACAAAAGAAATGTTATCGCATAAATCATGAAAGAAGATATGTATTTTTTTTCTCACATGAAACATCAAAAGAACTGTTTTCACATAAATAAAAAAAGAAGACGTGTTTTTTTGTTTTGTTTCACATAACAAAGGAAAATGCATTTTTACGCCCACATCTTTCCTAATTAATGGGAAATACATCAAAAGAAAGTCATGAGAACCAGGAAATATAAAATTCCCAAGTCGACGTATGAGAAGCCTTGTTTGAGGGAAGAGGTATAAAAACCTATGATCTTGAAAGAAGCAAAGGTGTACCAAAGGGGTAATCAGTATCATAAAACCGTAAAGACAAAGACAAAACCGGCAGACAAAAATCATCACAACAAAACAAACCACATAACATAAAACACAAACACACATAACAACAAAACCGCATTCAGCAACGCGAACTCAAGTCGAAACGAGCTTGAACTAACAACCAACATTTTCGAAAAGAAGCCCGTCTACGTAAGTTAACAAAATAATTTAAGTTCTTGATCTTATAGAGTTGTTTGTCAATGAAGATTCCAGCACCATGTCCTTATCTTACTTCTAAGTATGTACTCATGAAATGTTTGATATATACGGTTCACCAAAAAGTTAAGCATCACCTATATTTTTCTTGAATTCTTAAAAATAGCATTTGTGTAATGAATCAATCAATATCTTTGTTAGGTAACCATGTTTCTACAATGATACATATTGCGCTTTTTTATACAAGTAGCTATATCATCTTATATGTTTAAATGATATCAGATTTAACCTGAAAAAAATAGATGATACTTAACTAATGGTATATAAATGAAAAAAAAAGAGTGAAAATGTCCACTGAGGCATTTAAGGAATAGTACATATAGTTTGAATCAATATGCAAGACCAAATCAGTTTTTTTATACCCCGCCACACGAAGTGGCAGCGTATTATGTTATACCCTCAGTTTTTTTCGGTGTCTGTCCGTCTGTCCGTCCCCCGAAGGTTTCCGACCAATAACTTGAAAACGCGTCAAAGGATTTGAATGATATTTTGCACAGCTGTTTAGTACAATAAAATACAGGTCAAGTTCGATTTCCAGCATGATTCAAAAAACAGTTTTCGAGATGGGCCACTTTGAAAAATCAAATTTCATGAAATTTTGAGTTTCCGACCAATAACTTGAAAACGCGTCAAAGGATTTGAATGATATTATGCACAACTGTTAAGTACAATAAAATACAGGTCAAGTTCAATTTCCAGCATGATTAAAAAAAAAGGTTTTTGAGATAGGCCACTTTGAAAAATCAAATTTCATGAAATTTTGAGTTTCCGACCAATAACTTGAAAACGCGTCATGGGATTCAAATGATATTTTGTACAGCTATTGAGTACAATAAAATGCAGGTCAAGTTCAATTTCCAGCGTGATCCGAAAAACAGTTTTCGAGATAGGCCACTTTGAAATCAAATTTTATAAACTTTTGATATTATAACGTGGCGGGGTATCATTTAATGTCCCAGTACATGCCCTATTTTTATTCCTTGTTCTAAGAGGGTAAAACATTTGACATTTCAATTAAAAAATAGGTATTCAGTTGAATTTTTTTTTATTTTAAACAAACATTTATTTCAACTCCACTCGACCTGGTTTAAGTTTCTTCAGTTGCGCTATTGAGTGGTTAATTGTCTCCAGCGCCTTATTGAGATCCTCCCTCACGTCCTCTAGATTATGTATTTGGCTGGATGTGTCTCCCCAACAGATCATCTGCCGCCTCTCTGTCATCGCCTTGTCCCTAAAATCGAAAACATTATGTTAGTGTACTATAAAGATATAGTGAGATTCTTAATTTTTTTGTTTATTTGTTCAACTGTACATGAAATTTTTAATAACCGTATATACACTTCTATAGGTACGATGATGAGTCTTGAATAGACGAAACGCGCGCCAGGCGTAGCAAAATTTATTGTCTGGAACTTTGTTGTCATTTTTATTACGTGTATTGAGTTCAAATATTTTCTACTTGGCAGTCATGTAATATTTTTTTTTCGTATATTCTTTGCTTCATGTTCATTTGTAAGTTGTTTTTTTTTTTCACTTAAAGAAAATGTATTGTAAAGTTGTAGGCAGCTGTTTTTTTATGTTAAAAGAACGGTAACTCAAATTCATTTTTCCGTAAAATAATTGTAAAATCGAAACTTACATCTTCCATTTATTTGTCTCATCTTCATTTTCTCTGTAAAAATATTAAAGCTCCATTATTAATAAGTAAAATGACAGGTAGAAAACTTAGTTTATTATTAAAAAAATTAAAAAATCTACTTTTTTTTAACTAGACTGTATTAAACATTGATACACTTGTTTTATTCTAAAAATGGAATGAAAATAATGTACATATTAAAATTTTTCTTGAATATTTTTTGGGGGTCTTTTTTTCTGAAATAAGATAAATACTTACTTTTTAAACAGTCCCTCAAAACTCAGAGGACGTTCATCAGACTGTGAGATTACTTTCTGACTGTAATAAAAGAATATTGGTGTAATAGCAATAAAATCTGAACATTTAAAACAATTTCGTTTTCATATCGAAAAAAAGGGAATTGTAAAAGCTTTCTCCGTTCGTTTGTTATCTGTTTTGTGGTGTATGAAATATTAAGTTTTAAGAGCAAGCGCTTTCGCAGTTATCAAAAATTAAAAAGTTACAAAAACAACATACAACACGATATAATAACTAGCAAATTAGCATACAGTGAAAAAACCCGAAATTTAAGAAAACATGTACAGCCCTGAACACTATGACGATAGAAAAATACATACGGGCACCCTCCACGTCCCGCTTCCTGGCTATTTGTTTGGGTTTTTTTTCCTGACTGAAAATAAAAGTTGTATACTCTTAAAAAATATTGTCAATTTCATCCATCATAACAATTTAAAACGATAGGTATCTGGTTTAAAAAGAAGAAAATATTTTTTTATTTTAAAAACTTTTAAATTACACGGAATACAGAAATGGTGAAACAATGAAAATTCCACTTCTAGATTTTTTTTCTCTTCCGATCAGTCGAAATTTTCCTTATAAGGGATTTAAACTGATTCCCAAAATTGTTAAAAGGCCTAGAGTTCGGCACTTTTTAACTGTTTTTAGTCAAGGTTACAAGTGAGCATTAGCAAATCCCGGTTACCCAACATTAAGCGTAGGAGAAAATACAGAAATGAATTAAATTGGTTGATAAATTTGTTTTTTTCTAAATGAAGCATTGGGCAAGCTTTCGAATGATACTAGCAAAGAGATTATGAAGTTACCTATGTGTTCATGATTACGCAAAAATAGGCAATTAAAATAACGTTAGAAAAGCCCCCAAATTTAGAAAATGTATTGTAAATCAATGTGCATTTATAACCTACAAGACTTCAGTAAAATTCTTTAAAAAGTAGAGAAAATAACAAAAACGCACAAAATTTTAATTTGGCTTGATTCATCAAATAATTTGAAACTTAGTATTTTGGCAGAAATTGCATGGATACATAGGAGAGAATTCACCTCTCATTTGGTCATCGTTAATTTTAGAAATGAAATATCTACAAAATAACCAATCGCTTAATGGATCGAAGTCGTAGATCTTAATCATTTTTTTTCTTCAAATTTTTCCACTCTTTACACTTCTATTCCGCATGAACAACTTTGATTAAACGCAGCTTTTTCAAAACGAATGGAATATCTGGTAGTCGATTATAAGTAAGACTTACTTTGTCATCAATGAGTATAGGAAAAAGAACAAATATACAGAAGACTTAATACAAGCAGTCGATATGCTTAATTTTCTTATCGACAACATATTCGTTCAGCTTAGTGGACGTGTTTATCAGCAAACAATAGATTCCAATGGGCACTAATTATGCACCTTTGTTTTCTGATTGTTTCACATTCATATAAAGCAGACTTCTTACAATCTAGGCCAATGCGGGGCTCGGGTGGCGAATAGACCCGCAGCAGAGCCTAGCTTGTCGCAAGAGGCGACTAAGGGTCTTGGGATTTTGACGTCGGGTCAGTGCTCATCCCACAGAACTACAAAGTGTGTACCCTAGGTGGCTGAATAGGGTGGCCCTCGTCCGCGGGGGTTGTCAGGTCTATTATACGGAGTCCCGTGCGGGGCCCGGGTGGCGAATAGGCCCGCAGCAGAGCCTAGCTTGTCGTAAGAGGCGACTAAGGGTCTTGGGATTCTGACGTCGGGTCAGTGCTCAGCCCACAGAGCGACCAAGTGTGTACCCTAGGTGGCTGAATAGGGTGTCCCTCGTCCGCGGGGGTTGTCGGGTCTATAATACGGAAACCCTGACCGCCGACCATAGTGGGCCAACGTGTGTGAAGAGTGCCACGCTTCATGCACGTAAAAGACCCCTTTGTGGACCGCCCAGTAATGCACCACATAGGCTAAATTTTCCGCCCCTACCCACCTCTCCCCTTTTCCTGTGGTTCTTCAAAATTTACCGGTCCTTTGTGTCCCACCCCATCCCCATATTTCATTTATCATCATCATTTCATGTTCATTTCATCATCCTTTTCATGTTCATCGCCTGTAAATAACCTATATAGCGTTGCACGGGCGTAAAACACCAACTCACTCACTCACTCACTATTATACAGAAACCTTGACCGCCGACCATAGTGGGCCAACGTTTTTGGAGAGTGCCACGCTCCATGCATGTAAAAGACCCTTTGTGGACCGCCAAGTAGTGCACCACATAGGCTAAATTTTTTGCCCCTACCCACCTCTCCCCTTTTCCTGTGATTCTTCAAAATTTTCCAACCCACTCCATGCTTCATTTATCATCATTTCATGTTCATTTTATCATCCTTTTCATGTTCATCGCCTGTTAATAACCTATGTGGCGTTGCACGGGCGTTAAACACCCACTCACTCACTCACACTTGCAGTCTATTATTGACAAAAAAGATCGTTAACTAGCTCTCTCTAATTTAACCTCACGTTCTTTATATTGATGATGTCCTTTCACTGAACAATTGTCGACTTCGGGGCTTTCTTCATCTCATATATCCTCAATAACTTGAGATAAAAGACACAACGGATTCTAGGAAGTCTACTTCATTTAGATTTACCCCTCCAAATCTACTCTCAATGATGACTATCAAAAAGCTCTATGACAGACGTGATGACTTCAACTTGCCAATCGTCAACTTACCCTTATTGTGAAGCAACATTCCGTCCGCCCATGCCTATAAAGTCTTCGGGTGGCCCTCGTCCGCGGGGGTTGTCAGGTCTATAATACGGAAACGCTGACCATGGTGGGCCAACGTGTGTGGAGAGTGCCACACTTGCATGTGAAAGACCCCTTTGTGGACTGCCAAGTAGTGCACCACAAATTTTCCGCCCTTACCCACCTCTCCCCTTTTCTTGTGGTTCTTCCAAATTTCCATATTATGTATCATAATCATTTCATATTCATTTTATCATCCTTTTCATGTTAATTGCCTGATGCGTAAAACACCAACTCACTCATGGAATCTTTGTATCACTCGTTACACAAGAGCTTGCAGGAATTACATCGATTTCCTTGGCAGAGCGTCACGTTTTATATAGAAATTGTTGACAAAGGGTTATTTTGCTCCACGGTTTCTGTCTTCTCTCAAGAAATTTTACGATTGACACCGTGCGCTCGTAGACTAATATGGGATTCGTATCTCTCAAATGAGTTCAGATGTTGGTTTGTTGTAGAAATTTGTTTGTCTGTCTTCCTTTACCGGATTTGACACACTTGAGTTGGAAATAAGCAACACGACGGGTGTGTTATAGCAGACAGGAACCGCTTACTCCACCGGAGCACCTGAGTTCACTATAATTGTGAACTGAGTTCGCGTTGTTAATTTCCGTTGGGTTGATTTTATGTTTTGTTTTTCTTCAATTGCCTCTGCTTCTTAAAAATCAACGATGACGATAATAAGAAAATTGAACTATTTGAAAGGTCACAAATTCAAGTAATAAATGTATGTTCCCAACTCACCATCAAATAACGTGCTTGAATGGGTTTAAATAATAAAAACCATACCTAATCGATATTCTTAAATTATTTTAGACTTCAGTTTGAATTTATTCGAGTTTTTAAATATGTCAATATGTTAAAAATGTCCGTTAATATTTTCATATGAACGATTGGAACAAAAACTTAACAATAAACAATTTCACACAAGAAAATATACACAGATAGTAAGAATTATTATTGAATAGTTTATGGCCCTCAAAAGGGTCGTTGTTTGACTTAATTTGATTTGTCCGGCCGTCGAGTGAAGAACTTCATCATTCGTCTGGCCCTCCTCAAGAAGAGGCAACCCTTAGGTCTAACAACCTCAGGCTGTGCATGTGGCTTGAGCTTCTTGAACTTGATGGAAATGTGAGGCTTTCCCTCTGGTGACTCGTCGCTGGCTGATTTGTTGCAGTAACTGTGAAGGTTATCGCCGAAATATTTTTTCCTCTTAAGACGGTAAAAAGCATTTCCTGCAGTTTATTTTTAACCTGGATGTTAGTGTTCTGCAGGTTTATTTTTAACCAGGATGTTAGTGTTCTGCCCTAAGCCCTTTCATCCACGATCAGAAAGAAAAAAAATCCTCGAAAAACTCGTAGTTATCGAATGACTCCATCAGGGTCCGGATATTCCAAGCAGAATGACTTTAAGCCTGTTTTAACCAGGATGTTAGTGTTCTGCCCTAAGATCAGAAAGAAAAAAAATCCTCGAAAAACTCGTAGTTATCGAATGACTCCATCAGGGTCCGGATATTCCAAGCAGAATGACTTTAAGCCTGTCGTTACGTTGCTTTTATTTTCTAAAACATTAACCAATCAGGATGATGTCATTTTTCATAGAACCGATGAATGTCAAACGCTGTTTACGGCAAGTAAAATGGCGTTTAATGGTTTTCCATAGAATTTGTCTTTTCATTATTTGAAAATTCAGGAAATTTGTATTGATTTTTATCGGACAAAGTTGTAACAATCTTGCTTTTGTAGGTACGCGCCATATAGAACAGGAAATAAAACAGCTGTCAATTCTCAGAGGCATTTCAATAACAAGAAGCTCCCTGGAGCCTGAATCGCTCACCTGACAAATGTGCCTGAAGTATATAGGCTATATTATGAGTGGCCGTTCATGTCGTTGGCGCGATATTCTAACGCGTTAGTTAAAATAACGCATTATTCTGATAAATTATCGCGTTATTTCTTCATATTAACGATGAGGCAAAATCTGTTTGACATTGAAAGGGTCATAAGCTTAATAAAGGGGTCATCTGACAATATGGTTTAACTTAATGTAGTAATGATTGTACAGAGTAATATTTTAGCAATACAAATGACAACAAAGTTCCAGACAATAAATTTTGCTTCGCCTGACGCGCGTTTCGTCTATTCAAGACTCATCAGAGGCGCTCACCAAAAATAATGAAAATGCCAAACACTAGATGATTATGAAGAACAAAGAACAGAAAAACCAAAAATACTAAAATGGGGAATCAAATTATTACTTAGATGATCAACCTATGTTTGGGGTAGGAAGACCCTTAGGGTTTAGACAATTTTGAAATTTAAACGGATAATTTAAAGCTTTGATGTGTTCTCCAACACAAAAGTGTTGGTGCCGGAGCGGGCTAACCTCGGGGAATTAAAACTCCACCAGCAGTGCTAACCTTCACGTGTGTTCGAAATACTAATGACAACAAAGTTCCAGACAATAAATTTTGCTACGCCTGACGCGCGTTTCGTCTATTCAAGACTCATCAGAGGCGCTCTACCAAAAATAATGAAAATGCCAAACACTATATGATTATGCAGAGCAAAGAACAGTGAAACCAAAAATACTAAATTGGGGAATCAAATTATTACTAAGATGATCAACCTATGTCTGGGGTAGGAAGAACCTTAGGGTTTAGACAATTTTGAAATTTAAACGGATAATTTAAAGCTTTGATGTGTTCTCCAACACAAAAGTGTTGGTGCCGGAGCGTGTTAACCTCGGGGAATTAAAACTCCACCAGCAGTGCTAACCTTCACGTGTGTTCGAAATACTAATGACAACAAAGTTCCAGACAATAAATTTTGCTACGCCTGACGCGCGTTTCGTCTATTCAAGACTCATCAGAGGCGCTCTACCAAAAATAATGAAAATGCCAAACACTATATGATTATGCAGAGCAAAGAACAGTGAAACCAAAAATACTAAATTGGGGAATCAAATTATTACTAAGATGCTCAAACTATGTCTGGGGTAGGAAGAACCTTAGGGTTTAGACAATTTTGAAATTTAAACGGATAATTTAAAGCTTTGATGTGTTCTCCAACACAAAAGTGTTGGTGCCGGAGCGTGTTAACCTCGGGGAATTAAAACTCCACCAGCAGTGCTAACCTTCACGTGTGTTCGAAACACAAATGACAACAAAGTTCCAGACAATAAATTTTGCTACGCCTGACGCGCGTTTCCTCTATTCAAGACTCATCAGAGGCGCTCTACCAAAAATAATGAAAATGCCAAACACTTTATGATTATGAAGAGCAAAGAACAGTGAAACCAAAAATACTAAATTGGGGAATCAAATTATTACTAAGATGATCAACCTATGTCGTGGGTAGGAAGAACCTTAAAATTTAGACAATTTTGAATTTAAAGCTTTGATGTGTTCTCCAACACAAAAGTGATGGTGCCGGAGCGGGCTAACTTCGGGGAATTAAAACTCCACCAGCAGTGCTAACCTTCACGTGTGTTCGAAATACAAATGACAACAAAAATCCAGACAATAAATTTTGCTACGCCTGACGCGCGTTTCGTCTATTCAAGACTCATCAGAGGCGCTCTACCAAAACGCAATTGAAACCTGTTACTAATTTTCTTTCCTTCAACATTCTAAGAGGAATATTTCCTAAAATGAACAGTATCTTCGCTTTAATTCACATTTTGTAGATCATGATGTGCTTAACAATATGCAATCGCATTTCATAAATATCTCATATAGATTTTTAAGGTAATGAGCTTAAAACATTTTTGCAAGTGCAAAATTCATTAAAAAAATAAGATAAAAGGGCAATAACTCTTTCATGGGTTGTTGGATCTTCTTCAAAATTTCAGGACTGGTTGATAACTTTTGTTCTGAATCGGAATTAAAACATCAGTCCCGTGCGGGGCCCGGGTGGCGAATAGGCCCGCAGCAGAGCCTAGCTTGTCGTAAGAGGCGACTAAGGGTCTTTGGATTCTGACGTCGGGTCAGTGCTCAGCCCACAGAACGACCAAGTGTGTACCCTAGGTGGCTGAATAGGGTGGCCCTCGTCCGCGGGGGTTGTCAGGTCTATAATACGGAAACCCTGACCGCCGACCATAGTGGGCCAACGTGTGTGGAGAGTGCCACGCTTCATGCACGTAAAAGACCCCTTTGTGGACCGCCAAGTAGTGCACCACATAGGCTAAATTTTCCGCCCCTACCCACCTCTCCCCTTTTTCCTGTGGTTCTTCAAAATTTACCGGTCCTTTGTGTCCCACCCCACCCCATATTTCATTTATCATCATCATTTCATGTTCATTTTATCACCCTTTTCATGTTCATCGCCTGTAAATAACATATATAGCGTTGCACGGGCGTAAAACACCAACTCACTCACTCAGTCACCCTTTTAGCTCACCTGAAGGGTCATGTGAGCTATTGTCATCAATTGGCGTCCGTCGTCCGTAATTTTTTTTTTGAATATTAAGGGACACATCTGCATAGGTATAATTGAATTATTCAATATAGTAGAAACTATAACTATAATTTGTAAACATTTGTTATTTGTGTATAGCTGCAATTACTTAACATAAACATGTACCTTGAATTATAATCAGATCTCGGAAATGTGGCCCAAAAACGATGCTATAATCCTGCTTTATCCTGATTCCTTGAAGCACCAGATGGTCCTATCAGCATCGTCCTGTACTTGACATCGCGCGTTCTTAGTGACGGTTCTGTTTTTCGACAGAAAGATATGTACCGACAGAGTTCAATCCTTTTTCTTTTATCGTTTTCCTTAGTAATTTCTGTTTTTCGACGTCCCGTGCGGGGCCCGGGTGGCGAATAGGCCCACAGCAGAGCTTAGCTTGTAAGAGGCGA
This sequence comes from Arcuatula senhousia, assembly GCA_963971305.1. Lineage (NCBI taxonomy): Eukaryota > Metazoa > Mollusca > Bivalvia > Mytilida > Mytilidae > Arcuatula > Arcuatula senhousia. Next base: position 39,521,024 of record OZ020308.1, read on the forward strand.
CTAAGGGTCTTGGGATTCTGACGTCGGGTCAGTGCTCCGCCCACAGAGCGACCAAGTGTGTACCCTAGGTGGCTGAATAGGGTGGCCCTCGTCTGTGGGCGTTGTCAGGTCTATAATACGGAAACCCTGACCGCTGACCATAGTGGGCTAACGTGTGTGGAGAATGCCACACTTCATGCACGTAAAAGACCCCTTAATGGACCGCCAAGTAGTGCACCACATAGGCCAAATTTTTCTTCCCTACCCACCTCTCCCCTTTTCCTGTGGTTCTTCAAAATTTAGCGGTCCTTTGTGTCCTACCCCACCCCCATATTTCATTTATCATCATCCTTTCATATTCATTTTATCATCCTTTCATGTTCATCGCCTGTAAATAACCTATACAGCGTTGCACGGGCGTAAAACACCAACTCACTCACTCACTCGCTCACAAATATTTCTAAAAAGCAATATTGTAAATATAATTGAAGTCGTTTACATAATATTGTATGACTCAATTTTAATTATTGTTTTGGTCCCCATTCTTAATTTTAATCCATTGTTTGTTTGTCGTTTAGATCTTTTTAATAGACATAAAATTATCCGTAATTGGACTTTTTCTATACTAAAAAATTGTTTTATTTTGTTTTTTAGATAATTCTTGCAAAGGTCTTACATTTTTATCTGTTTGATGTAAATTTTTCACGTGTCGAGAACTGTGTGTCATTTTAAATTATGTTATCCGTTTGTGTCATAAATACTCTTGTTTTTGTCCCCCGCCGCAACGCATCGGAAGGACCTAGTAATGGTGTCCGTCCGTCCGTCACGTATTTGTGGGTGCAACTCCTCGGACAGTACAGAACGGATGTTGCTGAAACTTTACACACTGATGGGTATTATTAGTAGGTTATCATCCCATATTTGAAATTTTCAAAATGGCCGCCGTTTCCATGGAAACGGGGAAGAAAGGTCAAAATATAGGACATTCATTATCTTGGTCACCTAGGTGCACAGGCTTCTGAAATTTTTTAGGCTGATAGAGGAAAAGGTACTCTTTAATATTATGGAAAAAAATTGAAGCAATATTTACAATTTTCGAGTTATTTATGAATTTGTGATTTTCGGGTAAGAAAAATGGGACTTTGTCAAACATTTTTATATCGCTCGAATTTACATACCACACAGCTTTCATGCGGCGGCAGGAGACACATGGCTACGCGTAGCAATCTTGTTTGTTTTGTTTGAGAGATTAGACTTCAGTATTGAACAGTAAGCACCATCCATGTGGAAATTGTATCCAGAATAAATTATATTTCGCGGTAATCAGTGTTTGTCTTTGTTGTTAGACGTATTTGCAAGATTTCGATATTCTCGTTCATTCAATTGTGATTTTGTACGCTGGTAGCATCCTTCACAGGACCGAGTCAGAAAGTCACTGTGATAATTATCGTAGTTAGATTTGTGTTGTAATTTGTAGAAGTGTTCATTTCATGAAATTGAGCGAATTATAAAATTCGCAACTTGTAGATAACTGCATGGGTATGTATAGAACGAAAGTCCAATTGCTAAACTGTTGAGATGAGAGAAGCAGAGGTACCAATGGGGTATCCGAATATCAAAAGCCGAAAGGGCAGAGACAAAACCAGTAAACACCAACAGGAACGGGACAAAAACAGACAACATGTAAAACATGGAAACACAAAATAACTGAATATCAATCAACAACGCGAACTCCAGTCTAAACAAGAGTGAACTCAGGTGCTTCGGAAGAGTAAGGTAGTACTCCACAATTAGGATTTTTTCACAGTATTGTTTTCGTATGTGGCCCCTGTGAACTTTTTTGTTAAATGAAAATATTGATTCGTTTTGGTCTTAAAACAAATCAAATAAAAAATCTGGACCCGTTATATAAAAATTACGATCCACGGTTATTGTTTTAAAGAATAATTTCGAAAAAATCAATACCAATGATCATAAAGCGTCGCTTCCGGCTGTGCATGGTGACCAGCGGATAGGCTTAAATTTAAATGTGCTATTTTTAGATTTTTAAGTTTGAACAATTTTAGCGGAAAAAAGAGCCGAAGTCGGATAGGTTTATTTGGTCTTAAAAGAAAGGACTGTTTTCGGGCTTTCATTTCATACATGTTACGTTTCACCTGAACCGAAAGCTCGACTACTGGCAACGTTAAAAAAAAGGACAAAACCCCGATTTTTGCGTATTTTTGTCCCCAAATTTTTGACAAATGTTAAGAGTTGCTAGGGGCAACGAGTACAACAAAGAAACCAAATACGGCACTAAACACGACTAAACATGCCCGGAGTTTGGAACACCATCTAGTTTAAACTGCAAATAGCAGTTTAAGCGATTACAAGAACCCGGGACAAAATAGTCAACGTCGAGCACATGCAAAAATGAGCTAAATAAATTAATTGTGGAGTACTACCATATGGCATTATTCTCATTAAAATTTTGAGAGTATATCTTGATTTTAGTCCTTGGTTTAATTGTTGAAAATAAAGCTGATATATTTGAGAATAACTTGTTTAAAAAAATTTGGGAAAAATATCAGTTATTAAGCATTAATGCCCATAGCAACCAAACATGCTTATTTTTGAAAATATCGTCAATAACGTTATATTTTGTACAGCTGGTTATGCTGTATGTAACGCTAACAACGTTAATAATTTCCCCGGAAGAAATAAAAATTACACAATATAGTATATTTCCCCGTATGTTAATCATAAAATTGTAATTTTTAGTCGGCTTGAATAGAAATGCAAGGCATTATAGCTTGCTATGCAGATGTTTAGCAAATTTTGATGATGTGTTTCCATGGACGCCATTATTGCAGATTTTTTCACGGAAATCTTCCAAATTTTCACAAATATGTTTGAAATAGGCTAGATAATGACTTAAGCACAACAGAATACCAATTTTGTTACGAAAATACAAAATTCGATTCAAAACAAACGGGGAAAGAATCTAACGTTATTGCAGGAAAATGTCCAAAAAAAAGAGCTTGATCAGAAAAGGGCTTCCGTCTTAGAGCGTGCATTACTATGGTAAAACATTAAAAAAAATCATAATATCCGGTATTCCTCAAGTGGTTACATACTCAAGAAGAGAAAAATGCAACTCATGTTAAATTTTCAAAAAATGCAAAAGCATTATGGTAGTACTCCACAATTAAGATTTTTTCACAGTATTGTTTTCGTATGTGGCCCCTGTGAACTTTTTTGTTAAATGAAAATATTGATTCGTTTTGGTCTTAAAACAAATCAAATAAAAAATCTGGACCCGTTATATAAAAATTACGATCCACGGTTATTGTTTTAAAGAATAATTTCGAAAAAATCAATACCAATGATCATAAAGCGTCGCTTCCGGCTGTGCATGGTGACCAGCGGATAGGCTTAAATTTAAATGTGCTATTTTAGATTTTTAAGTTTGAACAATTTTAGCGGAAAAAAGAGCCGAAGTCGGATAGGTTTATTTGGTCTTAAAAGAAAGGACTGTTTTCGGGCTTTCATTTCATACATGTTACGTTTCACCTGAACCGAAAGCTCGACTACTGGCAACGTTCAAAAAAAGGACAAAACCCCGATTTTTGCTTATTTTTGTCCCCAAATTTTTGACAAATGTTAAGAGTTGCTAGGGGCAACGAGTACAACAAAGAAACCAAATACGGCACTAAACACGACTAAACATGCCCGGAGTTTGGAACACCATCTAGTTTAAACTGCAAATAGCAGTTTAAGCGATTACAAGAACCCGGGACAAAATAGTCAACGTCGAGCACATGCAAAAATGAGCTAAATAAATTAATTGTGGAGTACTACCATATGGCATTATTCTCATTAAAATTTTGAGAGTATATCTTGATTTTAGTCCTTGGTTTAATTGTTGAAAATAAAGCTGATATATTTGAGAATAACTTGTTTAAAAAAATTTGGGAAAAATATCAGTTATTAAGCATTAATGCCCATAGCAACCAAACATGCTTATTTTTGAAAATATCGTCAATAACGTTATATTTTGTACAGCTGGTTATGCTGTATGTAACGCTAACAACGTTAATAATTTCCCCGGAAGAAATAAAAATTACACAATATAGTATATTTCCCCGTATGTTAATCATAAAATTGTAATTTTTAGTCGGCTTGAATAGAAATGCAAGGCATTATAGCTTGCTATGCAGATGTTTAGCAAATTTTGATGATGTGTTTCCATGGACGCCATTATTGCAGATTTTTTCACGGAAATCTTCCAAATTTTCACAAATATGTTTGAAATAGGCTAGATAATGACTTAAGCACAACAGAATACCAATTTTGTTACGAAAATACAAAATTCGATTCAAAACAAACGGGGAAAGAATCTAACGTTATTGCAGGAAAATGTCCAAAAAAAAGAGCTTGATCAGAAAAGGGCTTCCGTCTTAGAGCGTGCATTACTATGGTAAAACATTAAAAAAAATCATAATATCCGGTATTCCTCAAGTGGTTACATACTCAAGAAGAGAAAAATGCAACTCATGTTAAATTTTCAAAAAATGCAAAAGCATTATGGTAGTACTCCACAATTAAGATTTTTTCACAGTATTGTTTTCGTATGTGGCCCCTGTGAACTTTTTTGTTAAATGAAAATATTGATTCGTTTTGGTCTTAAAACAAATCAAATAAAAAATCTGGACCCGTTATATAAAAATTACGATCCACGGTTATTGTTTTAAAGAATAATTTCGAAAAAATCAATACCAATGATCATAAAGCGTCGCTTCCGGCTGTGCATGGTGACCAGCGGATAGGCTTAAATTTAAATGTGCTATTTTAGATTTTTAAGTTTGAACAATTTTAGCGGAAAAAAGAGCCGAAGTCGGATAGGTTTATTTGGTCTTAAAAGAAAGGACTGTTTTCGGGCTTTCATTTCATACATGTTACGTTTCACCTGAACCGAAAGCTCGACTACTGGCAACGTTCAAAAAAAGGACAAAACCCCGATTTTTGCTTATTTTTGTCCCCAAATTTTTGACAAATGTTAAGAGTTGCTAGGGGCAACGAGTACAACAAAGAAACCAAATACGGCACTAAACACGACTAAACATGCCCGGAGTTTGGAACACCATCTAGTTTAAACTGCAAATAGCAGTTTAAGCGATTACAAGAACCCGGGACAAAATAGTCAACGTCGAGCACATGCAAAAATGAGCTAAATAAATTAATTGTGGAGTACTACCATATGGCATTATTCTCATTAAAATTTTGAGAGTATATCTTGATTTTAGTCCTTGGTTTAATTGTTGAAAATAAAGCTGATATATTTGAGAATAACTTGTTTAAAAAAATTTGGGAAAAATATCAGTTATTAAGCATTAATGCCCATAGCAACCAAACATGCTTATTTTTGAAAATATCGTCAATAACGTTATATTTTGTACAGCTGGTTATGCTGTATGTAACGCTAACAACGTTAATAATTTCCCCGGAAGAAATAAAAATTACACAATATAGTATATTTCCCCGTATGTTAATCATAAAATTGTAATTTTTAGTCGGCTTGAATAGAAATGCAAGGCATTATAGCTTGCTATGCAGATGTTTAGCAAATTTTGATGATGTGTTTCCATGGACGCCATTATTGCAGATTTTTTCACGGAAATCTTCCAAATTTTCACAAATATGTTTGAAATAGGCTAGATAATGACTTAAGCACAACAGAATACCAATTTTGTTACGAAAATACAAAATTCGATTCAAAACAAACGGGGAAAGAATCTAACGTTATTGCAGGAAAATGTCCAAAAAAAAGAGCTTGATCAGAAAAGGGCTTCCGTCTTAGAGCGTGCATTACTATGGTAAAACATTAAAAAAAATCATAATATCCGGTATTCCTCAAGTGGTTACATACTCAAGAAGAGAAAAATGCAACTCATGTTAAATTTTCAAAAAATGCAAAAGCAATATGGCATTATTCTCATTAAAATTTTGAGAGTATATCTTGATTTTAGTCCTTGGTTTAATTGTTGAAAATAAAGCTGATATATTTGAGAATAACTTGTTTAAAAAAATTTGGGAAAAATATCAGTTATTAAGCATTAATGCCCATAGCAACCAAACATGCTTATTTTTGAAAATATCGTCAATAACGTTATATTTTGTACAGCTGGTTATGCTGTATGTAACGCTAACAACGTTAATAATTTCCCCGGAAGAAATAAAAATTACACAATATAGTATATTTCCCCGTATGTTAATCATAAAATTGTAATTTTTAGTCGGCTTGAATAGAAATGCAAGGCATTATAGCTTGCTATGCAGATGTTTAGCAAATTTTGATGATGTGTTTCCATGGACGCCATTATTGCAGATTTTTTCACGGAAATCTTCCAAATTTTCACAAATATGTTTGAAATAGGCTAGATAATGACTTAAGCACAACAGAATACCAATTTTGTTACGAAAATACAAAATTCGATTCAAAACAAACGGGGAAAGAATCTAACGTTATTGCAGGAAAATGTCCAAAAAAAAGAGCTTGATCAGAAAAGGGCTTCCGTCTTAGAGCGTGCATTACTATGGTAAAACATTAAAAAAAATCATAATATCCGGTATTCCTCAAGTGGTTACATACTCAAGAAGAGAAAAATGCAACTCATGTTAAATTTTCAAAAAATGCAAAAGCATTATGGTAGTACTCCACAATTAAGATTTTTTCACAGTATTGTTTTCGTATGTGGCCCCTGTGAACTTTTTTGTTAAATGAAAATATTGATTCGTTTTGGTCTTAAAACAAATCAAATAAAAAATCTGGACCCGTTATATAAAAATTACGATCCACGGTTATTGTTTTAAAGAATAATTTCGAAAAAATCAATACCAATGATCATAAAGCGTCGCTTCCGGCTGTGCATGGTGACCAGCGGATAGGCTTAAATTTAAATGTGCTATTTTTAAGTTTGAACAATTTTAGCGGAAAAAAGAGCCGAAGTCGGATAGGTTTATTTGGTCTTAAAAGAAAGGACTGTTTTCGGGCTTTCATTTCATACATGTTACGTTTCACCTGAACCGAAAGCTCGACTACTGGCAACGTTCAAAAAAAGGACAAAACCCCGATTTTTGCGTATTTTTGTCCCCAAATTTTTGACAAATGTTAAGAGTTGCTAGGGGCAACGAGTACAACAAAGAAACCAAATACGGCACTAAACACGACTAAACATGCCCGGAGTTTGGAACACCATCTAGTTTAAACTGCAAATAGCAGTTTAAGCGATTACAAGAACCCGGGACAAAATAGTCAACGTCGAGCACATGCAAAAATGAGCTAAATAAATTAATTGTGGAGTACTACCATATGGCATTATTCTCATTAAAATTTTGAGAGTATATCTTGATTTTAGTCCTTGGTTTAATTGTTGAAAATAAAGCTGATATATTTGAGAATAACTTGTTTAAAAAAATTTGGGAAAAATATCAGTTATTAAGCATTAATGCCCATAGCAACCAAACATGCTTATTTTTGAAAATATCGTCAATAACGTTATATTTTGTACAGCTGGTTATGCTGTATGTAACGCTAACAACGTTAATAATTTCCCCGGAAGAAATAAAAATTACACAATATAGTATATTTCCCCGTATGTTAATCATGAAATTGTAATTTTTAGTCGGCTTGAATAGAAATGCAAGGCATTATAGCTTGCTATGCAGATGTTTAGCAAATTTTGATGATGTGTTTCCATGGACGCCATTATTGCAGATTTTTTCACGGAAATCTTCCAAATTTTCACAAATATGTTTGAAATAGGCTAGATAATGACTTAAGCACAACAGAATACCAATTTTGTTACGAAAATACAAAATTCGATTCAAAACAAACGGGGAAAGAATCTAACGTTATTGCAGGAAAATGTCCAAAAAAAAGAGCTTGATCAGAAAAGGGCTTCCGTCTTAGAGCGTGCATTACTATGGTAAAACATTAAAAAAAATCATAATATCCGGTATTCCTCAAGTGGTTACATACTCAAGAAGAGAAAAATGCAACTCATGTTAAATTTTCAAAAAATGCAAAAGCATTATGGTAGTACTCCACAATTAAGATTTTTTCACAGTATTGTTTTCGTATGTGGCCCCTGTGAACTTTTTTGTTAAATGAAAATATTGATTCGTTTTGGTCTTAAAACAAATCAAATAAAAAATCTGGACCCGTTATATAAAAATTACGATCCACGGTTATTGTTTTAAAGAATAATTTCGAAAAAATCAATACCAATGATCATAAAGCGTCGCTTCCGGCTGTGCATGGTGACCAGCGGATAGGCTTAAATTTAAATGTGCTATTTTTAGATTTTTAAGTTTGAACAATTTTAGCGGAAAAAAGAGCCGAAGTCGGATAGGTTTATTTGGTCTTAAAAGAAAGGACTGTTTTCGGGCTTTCATTTCATACATGTTACGTTTCACCTGAACCGAAAGCTCGACTACTGGCAACTTTCAAAAAAAGGACAAAACCCCGATTTTTGCGTATTTTTGTCCCCAAATTTTTGACAAATGTTAAGAGTTGCTAGGGGCAACGAGTACAACAAAGAAACCAAATACGGCACTAAACACGACTAAACATGCCCGGAGTTTGGAACACCATCTAGTTTAAACTGCAAATAGCAGTTTAAGCGATTACAAGAACCCGGGACAAAATAGTCAACGTCGAGCACATGCAAAAATGAGCTAAATAAATTAATTGTGGAGTACTACCATATGGCATTATTCTCATTAAAAGGATGGGTTGCGATAAGACCCGTTTTCAGCCCACTGCGAAAGTCAAAAATAAAATTTACTAAATTCTTTCATAAAATGTCTTGTTGGAAAGGTTAATATTTCTATTTTTTGAAAATAAACGTCTGTAGTTTAAAATCTTTTTTATTTTTTAGTAAATGGTGCTTGAAATAAACCACCACAAATGATTTTAACATTGAGCCTATGGGAAAGTGGCACAAATGAGTGATATATATCCTTCCCGAAAGTATAGCCTTGCACGCGGAACCAGCTCCATATTTTATTCAAAAACTTGTTTTACTAAAACACATCTTTTGTGAAAGTTTCAAGCTGGTTCCGCGTGCAAGACATACTGTATATTTAAAAAGACTATAATTTTTGAACTTGTTGTCAGTAGTTAAAACTAGTGCGAAATCTCTCCGTTTTCCTCGTTTGTCTTGAGATAAGCGTTCATTTCAAATTCAAAATTGTTCTTAAAAGTGATGTATATGTATGATGAACCTTTTTTAGAATTGTTTACACTGGCTTCAACTATATAAGCACAAAAGTTCACTTTATTGAAGCCCTACCTTGAAATTTCTTTTAGATCAAGATGAAATTTTTATTCAAAATGGGTCAATTTTGAACACGATTTTCCAAGCGGTGTTAATGCAAAAGGATTTAAAAGTAGTCTTTCACAACAGTACAATCATTTTGCTACAAAATAAGGTAAAAAGTAAGAGGCTATGAAATACTTTTTATTTTTCGCCTACAGATGGGCCAAAATAGGGCCTTATCGCAACCCATCCTTTTGAGAGTATATCTTGATTTTAGTCCTTGGTTTAATTGTTGAAAATAAAGCTGATATATTTGAGAATAACTTGTTTAAAAAAATTTGGGAAAAATATCAGTTATTAAGCATTAATGCCCATAGCAACCAAACATGCTTATTTTTGAAAATATCGTCAATAACGTTATATTTTGTACAGCTGGTTATGCTGTATGTAACGCTAACAACGTTAATAATTTCCCCGGAAGAAATAAAAATTACACAATATAGTATATTTCCCCGTATGTTAATCATAAAATTGTAATTTTTAGTCGGCTTGAATAGAAATGCAAGGCATTATAGCTTGCTATGCAGATGTTTAGCAAATTTTGATGATGTGTTTCCATGGACGCCATTATTGCAGATTTTTTCACGGAAATCTTCCAAATTTTCACAAATATGTTTGAAATAGGCTAGATAATGACTTAAGCACAACAGAACACCAATTTTGTTACGAAAATACAAAATTCGATTCAAAACAAACGGGGAAAGAATCTAACGTTATTGCAGGAAAATGTCCAAAAAAAAAGAGCTTGATCAGAAAAGGGCTTCCGTCTTAGAGCGTGCATTACTATGGTAAAACATTTAAAAAAATCATAATATCCGGTATTCCTCAAGTGGTTACATACTCAAGAAGAGAAAAATGCAACTCATGTTAAATTTTCAAAAAATGCAAAAGCATTATGGTAGTACTCCACAATTAAGATTTTTTCACAGTATTGTTTTCGTATGTGGCCCCTGTGAACTTTTTTGTTAAATGAAAATATTGATTCGTTTTGGTCTTAAAACAAATCAAATAAAAAATCTGGACCCGTTCTATAAAAATTACGATCCACGGTTATTGTTTTAAAGAATAATTTCGAAAAAATCAATACCAATGATCATAAAGCGTCGCTTCCGGCTGTGCATGGTGACCAGCGGATAGGCTTAAATTTAAATGTGCTATTTTAGATTTTTAAGTTTGAACAATTTTAGCGGAAAAAAGAGCCGAAGTCGGATAGGTTTATTTGGTCTTAAAAGAAAGGACTGTTTTCGGGCTTTCATTTCATACATGTTACGTTTCACCTGAACCGAAAGCTCGACTACTGGCAACGTTCAAAAAAAGGACAAAACCCCGATTTTTGCGTATTTTTGTCCCCAAATTTTTGACAAATGTTAAGAGTTGCTAGGGGCAACGAGTACAACAAAGAAACCAAATACGGCACTAAACATGCCCGGAGTTTGGAACACCATCTAGTTTAAACTGCAAATAGCAGTTTAAGCGATTACAAGAACCCGGGACAAAATAGTCAACGTCGAGCACATGCAAAAATGAGCTAAATAAATTAATTGTGGAGTACTACCATATGGCATTATTCTCATTAAAATTTTGAGAGTATATCTTGATTTTAGTCCTTGGTTTAATTGTTGAAAATAAAGCTGATATATTTGAGAATAACTTGTTTAAAAAAATTTGGGAAAAATATCAGTTATTAAGCATTAATGCCCATAGCAACCAAACATGCTTATTTTTGAAAATATCGTCAATAACGTTATATTTTGTACAGCTGGTTATGCTGTATGTAACGCTAACAACGTTAATAATTTCCCCGGAAGAAATAAAAATTACACAATATAGTATATTTCCCCGTATGTTAATCATAAAATTGTAATTTTTAGTCGGCTTGAATAGAAATGCAAGGCATTATAGCTTGCTATGCAGATGTTAAGCAAATTTTGATGATGTGTTTCCATGGACGCCATTATTGCAGATTTTTTCACGGAAATCTTCCAAATTTTCACAAATATGTTTGAAATAGGCTAGATAATGACTTAAGCACAACAGAATACCAATTTTGTTACGAAAATACAAAATTCGATTCAAAACAAACGGGGAAAGAATCTAACGTTATTGCAGGAAAATGTCCAAAAAAAAAGAGCTTGATCAGAAAAGGGCTTCCGTCTTAGAGCGTGCATTACTATGGTAAAACATTTAAAAAAATCATAATATCCGGTATTCCTCAAGTGGTTACATACTCAAGAAGAGAAAAATGCAACTCATGTTAAATTTTCAAAAAATGCAAAAGCATTATGGTAGTACTCCACAATTAAGATTTTTTCACAGTATTGTTTTCGTATGTGGCCCCTGTGAACTTTTTTGTTAAATGAAAATATTGATTCGTTTTGGTCTTAAAACAAATCAAATAAAAAATCTGGACCCGTTATATAAAAATTACGATCCACGGTTATTGTTTTAAAGAATAATTTCGAAAAAATCAATACCAATGATCATAAAGCGTCGCTTCCGGCTGTGCATGGTGACCAGCGGATAGGCTTAAATTTAAATGTGCTATTTTTAGATTTTTAAGTTTGAACAATTTTAGCGGAAAAAAGAGCCGAAGTCGGATAGGTTTATTTGGTCTTAAAAGAAAGGACTGTTTTCGGGCTTTCATTTCATACATGTTACGTTTCACCTGAACCGAAAGCTCGACTACTGGCAACGTTCAAAAAAAGGACAAAACCCCGATTTTTGCGTATTTTTGTCCCCAAATTTTTGACAAATGTTAAGAGTTGCTAGGGGCAACGAGTACAACAAAGAAACCAAATACGGCACTAAACACGACTAAACATGCCCGGAGTTTGGAACACCATCTAGTTTAAACTGCAAATAGCAGTTTAAGCGATTACAAGAACCCGGGACAAAATAGTCAACGTCGAGCACATGCAAAAATGAGCTAAATAAATTAATTGTGGAGTACTACCATATGGCATTATTCTCATTAAAATTTTGAGAGTATATCTTGATTTTAGTCCTTGGTTTAATTGTTGAAAATAAAGCTGATATATTTGAGAATAACTTGTTTAAAAAAATTTGGGAAAAATATCAGTTATTAAGCATTAATGCCCATAGCAACCAAACATGCTTATTTTTGAAAATATCGTCAATAACGTTATATTTTGTACAGCTGGTTATGCTGTATGTAACGCTAACAACGTTAATAATTTCCCCGGAAGAAATAAAAATTACACAATATAGTATATTTCCCCGTATGTTAATCATAAAATTGTAATTTTTAGTCGGCTTGAATAGAAATGCAAGGCATTATAGCTTGCTATGCAGATGTTTAGCAAATTTTGATGATGTGTTTCCATGGACGCCATTATTGCAGATTTTTTCACGGAAATCTTCCAAATTTTCACAAATATGTTTGAAATAGGCTAGATAATGACTTAAGCACAACAGAACACCAATTTTGTTACGAAAATACAAAATTCGATTCAAAACAAACGGGGAAAGAATCTAACGTTATTGCAGGAAAATGTCCAAAAAAAAAGAGCTTGATCAGAAAAGGGCTTCCGTCTTAGAGCGTGCATTACTATGGTAAAACATTTAAAAAAATCATAATATCCGGTATTCCTCAAGTGGTTACATACTCAAGAAGAGAAAAATGCAACTCATGTTAAATTTTCAAAAAATGCAAAAGCATTATGGTAGTACTCCACAATTAAGATTTTTTCACAGTATTGTTTTCGTATGTGGCCCCTGTGAACTTTTTTGTTAAATGAAAATATTGATTCGTTTTGGTCTTAAAACAAATCAAATAAAAAATCTGGACCCGTTCTATAAAAATTACGATCCACGGTTATTGTTTTAAAGAATAATTTCGAAAAAATCAATACCAATGATCATAAAGCGTCGCTTCCGGCTGTGCATGGTGACCAGCGGATAGGCTTAAATTTAAATGTGCTATTTTAGATTTTTAAGTTTGAACAATTTTAGCGGAAAAAAGAGCCGAAGTCGGATAGGTTTATTTGGTCTTAAAAGAAAGGACTGTTTTCGGGCTTTCATTTCATACATGTTACGTTTCACCTGAACCGAAAGCTCGACTACTGGCAACGTTCAAAAAAAGGACAAAACCCCGATTTTTGCGTATTTTTGTCCCCAAATTTTTGACAAATGTTAAGAGTTGCTAGGGGCAACGAGTACAACAAAGAAACCAAATACGGCACTAAACATGCCCGGAGTTTGGAACACCATCTAGTTTAAACTGCAAATAGCAGTTTAAGCGATTACAAGAACCCGGGACAAAATAGTCAACGTCGAGCACATGCAAAAATGAGCTAAATAAATTAATTGTGGAGTACTACCATATGGCATTATTCTCATTAAAATTTTGAGAGTATATCTTGATTTTAGTCCTTGGTTTAATTGTTGAAAATAAAGCTGATATATTTGAGAATAACTTGTTTAAAAAAATTTGGGAAAAATATCAGTTATTAAGCATTAATGCCCATAGCAACCAAACATGCTTATTTTTGAAAATATCGTCAATAACGTTATATTTTGTACAGCTGGTTATGCTGTATGTAACGCTAACAACGTTAATAATTTCCCCGGAAGAAATAAAAATTACACAATATAGTATATTTCCCCGTATGTTAATCATAAAATTGTAATTTTTAGTCGGCTTGAATAGAAATGCAAGGCATTATAGCTTGCTATGCAGATGTTAAGCAAATTTTGATGATGTGTTTCCATGGACGCCATTATTGCAGATTTTTTCACGGAAATCTTCCAAATTTTCACAAATATGTTTGAAATAGGCTAGATAATGACTTAAGCACAACAGAATACCAATTTTGTTACGAAAATACAAAATTCGATTCAAAACAAACGGGGAAAGAATCTAACGTTATTGCAGGAAAATGTCCAAAAAAAAGAGCTTGATCAGAAAAGGGCTTCCGTCTTAGAGCGTGCAATACTGTGGTAAAACATTAAAAAAAATCATAATATCCGGTATTCCTCAAGTGGTTACATACTCAAGAAGAGAAAAATGCAACTCATGTTAAATTTTCAAAAAATGCAAAAGCATTATGGTAGTACTCCACAATTAAGATTTTTTCACAGTATTGTTTTCGTATGTGGCCCCTGTGAACTTTTTTGTTAAATGAAAATATTGATTCGTTTTGGTCTTAAAACAAATCAAATAAAAAATCTGGACCCGTTATATAAAAATTACGATCCACGGTTATTGTTTTAAAGAATAATTTCGAAAAAATCAATACCAATGATCATGGTGACCAGCGGATAGGCTTAAATTTAAATGTGCTATTTTAGATTTTTAAGTTTGAACAATTTTAGCGGAAAAAAGAGCCGAAGTCGGATAGGTTTATTTGGTCTTAAAAGAAAGGACTGTTTTCGGGCTTTCATTTCATACATGTTACGTTTCACCTGAACCGAAAGCTCGACTACTGGCAACGTTCAAAAAAAGGACAAAACCCCGATTTTTGCGTATTTTTGTCCCCAAATTTTTGACAAATGTTAAGAGTTGCTAGGGGCAACGAGTACAACAAAGAAACCAAATACGGCACTAAACACGACTAAACATGCCCGGAGTTTGGAACACCATCTAGTTTAAACTGCAAATAGCAGTTTAAGCGATTACAAGAACCCGGGACAAAATAGTCAACGTCGAGCACATGCAAAAATGAGCTAAATAAATTAATTGTGGAGTACTACCATATGGCATTATTCTCATTAAAATTTTGAGAGTATATCTTGATTTTAGTCCTTGGTTTAATTGTTGAAAATAAAGCTGATATATTTGAGAATAACTTGTTTAAAAAAATTTGGGAAAAATATCAGTTATTAAGCATTAATGCCCATAGCAACCAAACATGCTTATTTTTGAAAATATCGTCAATAACGTTATATTTTGTACAGCTGGTTATGCTGTATGTAACGCTAACAACGTTAATAATTTCCCCGGAAGAAATAAAAATTACACAATATAGTATATTTCCCCGTATGTTAATCATAAAATTGTAATTTTTAGTCGGCTTGAATAGAAATGCAAGGCATTATAGCTTGCTATGCAGATGTTTAGCAAATTTTGATGATGTGTTTCCATGGACGCCATTATTGCAGATTTTTTCACGGAAATCTTCCAAATTTTCACAAATATGTTTGAAATAGGCTAGATAATGACTTAAGCACAACAGAATACCAATTTTGTTACGAAAATACAAAATTCGATTCAAAACAAACGGGGAAAGAATCTAACGTTATTGCAGGAAAATGTCCAAAAAAAAGAGCTTGATCAGAAAAGGGCTTCCGTCTTAGAGCGTGCATTACTATGGTAAAACATTAAAAAAAATCATAATATCCGGTATTCCTCAAGTGGTTACATACTCAAGAAGAGAAAAATGCAACTCATGTTAAATTTTCAAAAAATGCAAAAGCATTATGGTAGTACTCCACAATTAAGATTTTTTCACAGTATTGTTTTCGTATGTGGCCCCTGTGAACTTTTTTGTTAAATGAAAATATTGATTCGTTTTGGTCTTAAAACAAATCAAATAAAAAATCTGGACCCGTTATATAAAAATTACGATCCACGGTTATTGTTTTAAAGAATAATTTCGAAAAAATCAATACCAATGATCATAAAGCGTCGCTTCCGGCTGTGCATGGTGACCAGCGGATAGGCTTAAATTTAAATGTGCTATTTTTAGATTTTTAAGTTTGAACAATTTTAGCGGAAAAAAGAGCCGAAGTCGGATAGGTTTATTTGGTCTTAAAAGAAAGGACTGTTTTCGGGCTTTCATTTCATACATGTTACGTTTCACCTGAACCGAAAGCTCGACTACTGGCAACGTTCAAAAAAAGGACAAAACCCCGATTTTTGCGTATTTTTGTCCCCAAATTTTTGACAAATGTTAAGAGTTGCTAGGGGCAACGAGTACAACAAAGAAACCAAATACGGCACTAAACACGACTAAACATGCCCGGAGTTTGGAACACCATCTAGTTTAAACTGCAAATAGCAGTTTAAGCGATTACAAGAACCCGGGACAAAATAGTCAACGTCGAGCACATGCAAAAATGAGCTAAATAAATTAATTGTGGAGTACTACCATATGGCATTATTCTCATTAAAATTTTGAGAGTATATCTTGATTTTAGTCCTTGGTTTAATTGTTGAAAATAAAGCTGATATATTTGAGAATAACTTGTTTAAAAAAATTTGGGAAAAATATCAGTTATTAAGCATTAATGCCCATAGCAACCAAACATGCTTATTTTTGAAAATATCGTCAATAACGTTATATTTTGTACAGCTGGTTATGCTGTATGTAACGCTAACAACGTTAATAATTTCCCCGGAAGAAATAAAAATTACACAATATAGTATATTTCCCCGTATGTTAATCATAAAATTGTAATTTTTAGTCGGCTTGAATAGAAATGCAAGGCATTATAGCTTGCTATGCAGATGTTTAGCAAATTTTGATGATGTGTTTCCATGGACGCCATTATTGCAGATTTTTTCACGGAAATCTTCCAAATTTTCACAAATATGTTTGAAATAGGCTAGATAATGACTTAAGCACAACAGAATACCAATTTTGTTACGAAAATACAAAATTCGATTCAAAACAAACGGGGAAAGAATCTAACGTTATTGCAGGAAAATGTCCAAAAAAAAGAGCTTGATCAGAAAAGGGCTTCCGTCTTAGAGCGTGCATTACTATGGTAAAACATTAAAAAAAATCATAATATCCGGTATTCCTCAAGTGGTTACATACTCAAGAAGAGAAAAATGCAACTCATGTTAAATTTTCAAAAAATGCAAAAGCATTATGGTAGTACTCCACAATTAAGATTTTTTCACAGTATTGTTTTCGTATGTGGCCCCTGTGAACTTTTTTGTTAAATGAAAATATTGATTCGTTTTGGTCTTAAAACAAATCAAATAAAAAATCTGGACCCGTTATATAAAAATTACGATCCACGGTTATTGTTTTAAAGAATAATTTCGAAAAAATCAATACCAATGATCATAAAGCGTCGCTTCCGGCTGTGCATGGTGACCAGCGGATAGGCTTAAATTTAAATGTGCTATTTTTAGATTTTTAAGTTTGAACAATTTTAGCGGAAAAAAGAGCCGAAGTCGGATAGGTTTATTTGGTCTTAAAAGAAAGGACTGTTTTCGGGCTTTCATTTCATACATGTTACGTTTCACCTGAACCGAAAGCTCGACTACTGGCAACGTTCAAAAAAAGGACAAAACCCCGATTTTTGCGTATTTTTGTCCCCAAATTTTTGACAAATGTTAAGAGTTGCTAGGGGCAACGAGTACAACAAAGAAACCAAATACGGCACTAAACACGACTAAACATGCCCGGAGTTTGGAACACCATCTAGTTTAAACTGCAAATAGCAGTTTAAGCGATTACAAGAACCCGGGACAAAATAGTCAACGTCGAGCACATGCAAAAATGAGCTAAATAAATTAATTGTGGAGTACTACCATATGGCATTATTCTCATTAAAATTTTGAGAGTATATCTTGATTTTAGTCCTTGGTTTAATTGTTGAAAATAAAGCTGATATATTTGAGAATAACTTGTTTAAAAAAATTTGGGAAAAATATCAGTTATTAAGCATTAATGCCCATAGCAACCAAACATGCTTATTTTTGAAAATATCGTCAATAACGTTATATTTTGTACAGCTGGTTATGCTGTATGTAACGCTAACAACGTTAATAATTTCCCCGGAAGAAATAAAAATTACACAATATAGTATATTTCCCCGTATGTTAATCATAAAATTGTAATTTTTAGTCGGCTTGAATAGAAATGCAAGGCATTATAGCTTGCTATGCAGATGTTTAGCAAATTTTGATGATGTGTTTCCATGGACGCCATTATTGCAGATTTTTTCACGGAAATCTTCCAAATTTTCACAAATATGTTTGAAATAGGCTAGATAATGACTTAAGCACAACAGAACACCAATTTTGTTACGAAAATACAAAATTCGATTCAAAACAAACGGGGAAAGAATCTAACGTTATTGCAGGAAAATGTCCAAAAAAAAAGAGCTTGATCAGAAAAGGGCTTCCGTCTTAGAGCGTGCATTACTATGGTAAAACATTTAAAAAAATCATAATATCCGGTATTCCTCAAGTGGTTACATACTCAAGAAGAGAAAAATGCAACTCATGTTAAATTTTCAAAAAATGCAAAAGCATTATGGTAGTACTCCACAATTAAGATTTTTTCACAGTATTGTTTTCGTATGTGGCCCCTGTGAACTTTTTTGTTAAATGAAAATATTGATTCGTTTTGGTCTTAAAACAAATCAAATAAAAAATCTGGACCCGTTCTATAAAAATTACGATCCACGGTTATTGTTTTAAAGAATAATTTCGAAAAAATCAATACCAATGATCATAAAGCGTCGCTTCCGGCTGTGCATGGTGACCAGCGGATAGGCTTAAATTTAAATGTGCTATTTTAGATTTTTAAGTTTGAACAATTTTAGCGGAAAAAAGAGCCGAAGTCGGATAGGTTTATTTGGTCTTAAAAGAAAGGACTGTTTTCGGGCTTTCATTTCATACATGTTACGTTTCACCTGAACCGAAAGCTCGACTACTGGCAACGTTCAAAAAAAGGACAAAACCCCGATTTTTGCGTATTTTTGTCCCCAAATTTTTGACAAATGTTAAGAGTTGCTAGGGGCAACGAGTACAACAAAGAAACCAAATACGGCACTAAACATGCCCGGAGTTTGGAACACCATCTAGTTTAAACTGCAAATAGCAGTTTAAGCGATTACAAGAACCCGGGACAAAATAGTCAACGTCGAGCACATGCAAAAATGAGCTAAATAAATTAATTGTGGAGTACTACCATATGGCATTATTCTCATTAAAATTTTGAGAGTATATCTTGATTTTAGTCCTTGGTTTAATTGTTGAAAATAAAGCTGATATATTTGAGAATAACTTGTTTAAAAAAATTTGGGAAAAATATCAGTTATTAAGCATTAATGCCCATAGCAACCAAACATGCTTATTTTTGAAAATATCGTCAATAACGTTATATTTTGTACAGCTGGTTATGCTGTATGTAACGCTAACAACGTTAATAATTTCCCCGGAAGAAATAAAAATTACACAATATAGTATATTTCCCCGTATGTTAATCATAAAATTGTAATTTTTAGTCGGCTTGAATAGAAATGCAAGGCATTATAGCTTGCTATGCAGATGTTAAGCAAATTTTGATGATGTGTTTCCATGGACGCCATTATTGCAGATTTTTTCACGGAAATCTTCCAAATTTTCACAAATATGTTTGAAATAGGCTAGATAATGACTTAAGCACAACAGAATACCAATTTTGTTACGAAAATACAAAATTCGATTCAAAACAAACGGGGAAAGAATCTAACGTTATTGCAGGAAAATGTCCAAAAAAAAGAGCTTGATCAGAAAAGGGCTTCCGTCTTAGAGCGTGCAATACTATGGTAAAACATTAAAAAAAATCATAATATCCGGTATTCCTCAAGTGGTTACATACTCAAGAAGAGAAAAATGCAACTCATGTTAAATTTTCAAAAAATGCAAAAGCATTATGGTAGTACTCCACAATTAAGATTTTTTCACAGTATTGTTTTCGTATGTGGCCCCTGTGAACTTTTTTGTTAAATGAAAATATTGATTCGTTTTGGTCTTAAAACAAATCAAATAAAAAATCTGGACCCGTTATATAAAAATTACGATCCACGGTTATTGTTTTAAAGAATAATTTCGAAAAAATCAATACCAATGATCATGGTGACCAGCGGATAGGCTTAAATTTAAATGTGCTATTTTAGATTTTTAAGTTTGAACAATTTTAGCGGAAAAAAGAGCCGAAGTCGGATAGGTTTATTTGGTCTTAAAAGAAAGGACTGTTTTCGGGCTTTCATTTCATACATGTTACGTTTCACCTGAACCGAAAGCTCGACTACTGGCAACGTTCAAAAAAAGGACAAAACCCCGATTTTTGCGTATTTTTGTCCCCAAATTTTTGACAAATGTTAAGAGTTGCTAGGGGCAACGAGTACAACAAAGAAACCAAATACGGCACTAAACACGACTAAACATGCCCGGAGTTTGGAACACCATCTAGTTTAAACTGCAAATAGCAGTTTAAGCGATTACAAGAACCCGGGACAAAATAGTCAACGTCGAGCACATGCAAAAATGAGCTAAATAAATTAATTGTGGAGTACTACCATATGGCATTATTCTCATTAAAATTTTGAGAGTATATCTTGATTTTAGTCCTTGGTTTAATTGTTGAAAATAAAGCTGATATATTTGAGAATAACTTGTTTAAAAAAATTTGGGAAAAATATCAGTTATTAAGCATTAATGCCCATAGCAACCAAACATGCTTATTTTTGAAAATATCGTCAATAACGTTATATTTTGTACAGCTGGTTATGCTGTATGTAACGCTAACAACGTTAATAATTTCCCCGGAAGAAATAAAAATTACACAATATAGTATATTTCCCCGTATGTTAATCATAAAATTGTAATTTTTAGTCGGCTTGAATAGAAATGCAAGGCATTATAGCTTGCTATGCAAATGTTTAGCAAATTTTGATGATGTGTTTCCATGGACGCCATTATTGCAGATTTTTTCACGGAAATCTTCCAAATTTTCACAAATATGTTTGAAATAGGCTAGATAATGACTTAAGCACAACAGAATACCAATTTTGTTACGAAAATACAAAATTCGATTCAAAACAAACGGGGAAAGAATCTAACGTTATTGCAGGAAAATGTCCAAAAAAAAGAGCTTGATCAGAAAAGGGCTTCCGTCTTAGAGCGTGCATTACTATGGTAAAACATTAAAAAAAATCATAATATCCGGTATTCCTCAAGTGGTTACATACTCAAGAAGAGAAAAATGCAACTCATGTTAAATTTTCAAAAAATGCAAAAGCATTATGGTAGTACTCCACAATTAAGATTTTTTCACAGTATTGTTTTCGTATGTGGCCCCTGTGAACTTTTTTGTTAAATGAAAATATTGATTCGTTTTGGTCTTAAAACAAATCAAATAAAAAATCTGGACCCGTTATATAAAAATTACGATCCACGGTTATTGTTTTAAAGAATAATTTCGAAAAAATCAATACCAATGATCATAAAGCGTCGCTTCCGGCTGTGCATGGTGACCAGCGGATAGGCTTAAATTTAAATGTGCTATTTTAGATTTTTAAGTTTGAACAATTTTAGCGGAAAAAAGAGCCGAAGTCGGATAGGTTTATTTGGTCTTAAAAGAAAGGACTGTTTTCGGGCTTTCATTTCATACATGTTACGTTTCACCTGAACCGAAAGCTCGACTACTGGCAACGTTCAAAAAAAGGACAAAACCCCGATTTTTGCTTATTTTTGTCCCCAAATTTTTGACAAATGTTAAGAGTTGCTAGGGGCAACGAGTACAACAAAGAAACCAAATACGGCACTAAACACGACTAAACATGCCCGGAGTTTGGAACACCATCTAGTTTAAACTGCAAATAGCAGTTTAAGCGATTACAAGAACCCGGGACAAAATAGTCAACGTCGAGCACATGCAAAAATGAGCTAAATAAATTAATTGTGGAGTACTACCATATGGCATTATTCTCATTAAAATTTTGAGAGTATATCTTGATTTTAGTCCTTGGTTTAATTGTTGAAAATAAAGCTGATATATTTGAGAATAACTTGTTTAAAAAAATTTGGGAAAAATATCAGTTATTAAGCATTAATGCCCATAGCAACCAAACATGCTTATTTTTGAAAATATCGTCAATAACGTTATATTTTGTACAGCTGGTTATGCTGTATGTAACGCTAACAACGTTAATAATTTCCCCGGAAGAAATAAAAATTACACAATATAGTATATTTCCCCGTATGTTAATCATAAAATTGTAATTTTTAGTCGGCTTGAATAGAAATGCAAGGCATTATAGCTTGCTATGCAGATGTTTAGCAAATTTTGATGATGTGTTTCCATGGACGCCATTATTGCAGATTTTTTCACGGAAATCTTCCAAATTTTCACAAATATGTTTGAAATAGGCTAGATAATGACTTAAGCACAACAGAACACCAATTTTGTTACGAAAATACAAAATTCGATTCAAAACAAACGGGGAAAGAATCTAACGTTATTGCAGGAAAATGTCCAAAAAAAAAGAGCTTGATCAGAAAAGGGCTTCCGTCTTAGAGCGTGCATTACTATGGTAAAACATTTAAAAAAATCATAATATCCGGTATTCCTCAAGTGGTTACATACTCAAGAAGAGAAAAATGCAACTCATGTTAAATTTTCAAAAAATGCAAAAGCATTATGGTAGTACTCCACAATTAAGATTTTTTCACAGTATTGTTTTCGTATGTGGCCCCTGTGAACTTTTTTGTTAAATGAAAATATTGATTCGTTTTGGTCTTAAAACAAATCAAATAAAAAATCTGGACCCGTTCTATAAAAATTACGATCCACGGTTATTGTTTTAAAGAATAATTTCGAAAAAATCAATACCAATGATCATAAAGCGTCGCTTCCGGCTGTGCATGGTGACCAGCGGATAGGCTTAAATTTAAATGTGCTATTTTAGATTTTTAAGTTTGAACAATTTTAGCGGAAAAAAGAGCCGAAGTCGGATAGGTTTATTTGGTCTTAAAAGAAAGGACTGTTTTCGGGCTTTCATTTCATACATGTTACGTTTCACCTGAACCGAAAGCTCGACTACTGGCAACGTTCAAAAAAAGGACAAAACCCCGATTTTTGCGTATTTTTGTCCCCAAATTTTTGACAAATGTTAAGAGTTGCTAGGGGCAACGAGTACAACAAAGAAACCAAATACGGCACTAAACATGCCCGGAGTTTGGAACACCATCTAGTTTAAACTGCAAATAGCAGTTTAAGCGATTACAAGAACCCGGGACAAAATAGTCAACGTCGAGCACATGCAAAAATGAGCTAAATAAATTAATTGTGGAGTACTACCATATGGCATTATTCTCATTAAAATTTTGAGAGTATATCTTGATTTTAGTCCTTGGTTTAATTGTTGAAAATAAAGCTGATATATTTGAGAATAACTTGTTTAAAAAAATTTGGGAAAAATATCAGTTATTAAGCATTAATGCCCATAGCAACCAAACATGCTTATTTTTGAAAATATCGTCAATAACGTTATATTTTGTACAGCTGGTTATGCTGTATGTAACGCTAACAACGTTAATAATTTCCCCGGAAGAAATAAAAATTACACAATATAGTATATTTCCCCGTATGTTAATCATAAAATTGTAATTTTTAGTCGGCTTGAATAGAAATGCAAGGCATTATAGCTTGCTATGCAGATGTTAAGCAAATTTTGATGATGTGTTTCCATGGACGCCATTATTGCAGATTTTTTCACGGAAATCTTCCAAATTTTCACAAATATGTTTGAAATAGGCTAGATAATGACTTAAGCACAACAGAATACCAATTTTGTTACGAAAATACAAAATTCGATTCAAAACAAACGGGGAAAGAATCTAACGTTATTGCAGGAAAATGTCCAAAAAAAAGAGCTTGATCAGAAAAGGGCTTCCGTCTTAGAGCGTGCAATACTATGGTAAAACATTAAAAAAAATCATAATATCCGGTATTCCTCAAGTGGTTACATACTCAAGAAGAGAAAAATGCAACTCATGTTAAATTTTCAAAAAATGCAAAAGCATTATGGTAGTACTCCACAATTAAGATTTTTTCACAGTATTGTTTTCGTATGTGGCCCCTGTGAACTTTTTTGTTAAATGAAAATATTGATTCGTTTTGGTCTTAAAACAAATCAAATAAAAAATCTGGACCCGTTATATAAAAATTACGATCCACGGTTATTGTTTTAAAGAATAATTTCGAAAAAATCAATACCAATGATCATGGTGACCAGCGGATAGGCTTAAATTTAAATGTGCTATTTTAGATTTTTAAGTTTGAACAATTTTAGCGGAAAAAAGAGCCGAAGTCGGATAGGTTTATTTGGTCTTAAAAGAAAGGACTGTTTTCGGGCTTTCATTTCATACATGTTACGTTTCACCTGAACCGAAAGCTCGACTACTGGCAACGTTCAAAAAAAGGACAAAACCCCGATTTTTGCTTATTTTTGTCCCCAAATTTTTGACAAATGTTAAGAGTTGCTAGGGGCAACGAGTACAACAAAGAAACCAAATACGGCACTAAACACGACTAAACATGCCCGGAGTTTGGAACACCATCTAGTTTAAACTGCAAATAGCAGTTTAAGCGATTACAAGAACCCGGGACAAAATAGTCAACGTCGAGCACATGCAAAAATGAGCTAAATAAATTAATTGTGGAGTACTACCATATGGCATTATTCTCATTAAAATTTTGAGAGTATATCTTGATTTTAGTCCTTGGTTTAATTGTTGAAAATAAAGCTGATATATTTGAGAATAACTTGTTTAAAAAAATTTGGGAAAAATATCAGTTATTAAGCATTAATGCCCATAGCAACCAAACATGCTTATTTTTGAAAATATCGTCAATAACGTTATATTTTGTACAGCTGGTTATGCTGTATGTAACGCTAACAACGTTAATAATTTCCCCGGAAGAAATAAAAATTACACAATATAGTATATTTCCCCGTATGTTAATCATAAAATTGTAATTTTTAGTCGGCTTGAATAGAAATGCAAGGCATTATAGCTTGCTATGCAGATGTTTAGCAAATTTTGATGATGTGTTTCCATGGACGCCATTATTGCAGATTTTTTCACGGAAATCTTCCAAATTTTCACAAATATGTTTGAAATAGGCTAGATAATGACTTAAGCACAACAGAATACCAATTTTGTTACGAAAATACAAAATTCGATTCAAAACAAACGGGGAAAGAATCTAACGTTATTGCAGGAAAATGTCCAAAAAAAAGAGCTTGATCAGAAAAGGGCTTCCGTCTTAGAGCGTGCATTACTATGGTAAAACATTAAAAAAAATCATAATATCCGGTATTCCTCAAGTGGTTACATACTCAAGAAGAGAAAAATGCAACTCATGTTAAATTTTCAAAAAATGCAAAAGCAATATGGCATTATTCTCATTAAAATTTTGAGAGTATATCTTGATTTTAGTCCTTGGTTTAATTGTTGAAAATAAAGCTGATATATTTGAGAATAACTTGTTTAAAAAAATTTGGGAAAAATATCAGTTATTAAGCATTAATGCCCATAGCAACCAAACATGCTTATTTTTGAAAATATCGTCAATAACGTTATATTTTGTACAGCTGGTTATGCTGTATGTAACGCTAACAACGTTAATAATTTCCCCGGAAGAAATAAAAATTACACAATATAGTATATTTCCCCGTATGTTAATCATAAAATTGTAATTTTTAGTCGGCTTGAATAGAAATGCAAGGCATTATAGCTTGCTATGCAGATGTTTAGCAAATTTTGATGATGTGTTTCCATGGACGCCATTATTGCAGATTTTTTCACGGAAATCTTCCAAATTTTCACAAATATGTTTGAAATAGGCTAGATAATGACTTAAGCACAACAGAATACCAATTTTGTTACGAAAATACAAAATTCGATTCAAAACAAACGGGGAAAGAATCTAACGTTATTGCAGGAAAATGTCCAAAAAAAAGAGCTTGATCAGAAAAGGGCTTCCGTCTTAGAGCGTGCATTACTATGGTAAAACATTAAAAAAAATCATAATATCCGGTATTCCTCAAGTGGTTACATACTCAAGAAGAGAAAAATGCAACTCATGTTAAATTTTCAAAAAATGCAAAAGCATTATGGTAGTACTCCACAATTAAGATTTTTTCACAGTATTGTTTTCGTATGTGGCCCCTGTGAACTTTTTTGTTAAATGAAAATATTGATTCGTTTTGGTCTTAAAACAAATCAAATAAAAAATCTGGACCCGTTATATAAAAATTACGATCCACGGTTATTGTTTTAAAGAATAATTTCGAAAAAATCAATACCAATGATCATAAAGCGTCGCTTCCGGCTGTGCATGGTGACCAGCGGATAGGCTTAAATTTAAATGTGCTATTTTTAGATTTTTAAGTTTGAACAATTTTAGCGGAAAAAAGAGCCGAAGTCGGATAGGTTTATTTGGTCTTAAAAGAAAGGACTGTTTTCGGGCTTTCATTTCATACATGTTACGTTTCACCTGAACCGAAAGCTCGACTACTGGCAACGTTCAAAAAAAGGACAAAACCCCGATTTTTGCGTATTTTTGTCCCCAAATTTTTGACAAATGTTAAGAGTTGCTAGGGGCAACGAGTACAACAAAGAAACCAAATACGGCACTAAACACGACTAAACATGCCCGGAGTTTGGAACACCATCTAGTTTAAACTGCAAATAGCAGTTTAAGCGATTACAAGAACCCGGGACAAAATAGTCAACGTCGAGCACATGCAAAAATGAGCTAAATAAATTAATTGTGGAGTACTACCATATGGCATTATTCTCATTAAAATTTTGAGAGTATATCTTGATTTTAGTCCTTGGTTTAATTGTTGAAAATAAAGCTGATATATTTGAGAATAACTTGTTTAAAAAAATTTGGGAAAAATATCAGTTATTAAGCATTAATGCCCATAGCAACCAAACATGCTTATTTTTGAAAATATCGTCAATAACGTTATATTTTGTACAGCTGGTTATGCTGTATGTAACGCTAACAACGTTAATAATTTCCCCGGAAGAAATAAAAATTACACAATATAGTATATTTCCCCGTATGTTAATCATAAAATTGTAATTTTTAGTCGGCTTGAATAGAAATGCAAGGCATTATAGCTTGCTATGCAGATGTTTAGCAAATTTTGATGATGTGTTTCCATGGACGCCATTATTGCAGATTTTTTCACGGAAATCTTCCAAATTTTCACAAATATGTTTGAAATAGGCTAGATAATGACTTAAGCACAACAGAACACCAATTTTGTTACGAAAATACAAAATTCGATTCAAAACAAACGGGGAAAGAATCTAACGTTATTGCAGGAAAATGTCCAAAAAAAAAGAGCTTGATCAGAAAAGGGCTTCCGTCTTAGAGCGTGCATTACTATGGTAAAACATTTAAAAAAATCATAATATCCGGTATTCCTCAAGTGGTTACATACTCAAGAAGAGAAAAATGCAACTCATGTTAAATTTTCAAAAAATGCAAAAGCATTATGGTAGTACTCCACAATTAAGATTTTTTCACAGTATTGTTTTCGTATGTGGCCCCTGTGAACTTTTTTGTTAAATGAAAATATTGATTCGTTTTGGTCTTAAAACAAATCAAATAAAAAATCTGGACCCGTTCTATAAAAATTACGATCCACGGTTATTGTTTTAAAGAATAATTTCGAAAAAATCAATACCAATGATCATAAAGCGTCGCTTCCGGCTGTGCATGGTGACCAGCGGATAGGCTTAAATTTAAATGTGCTATTTTAGATTTTTAAGTTTGAACAATTTTAGCGGAAAAAAGAGCCGAAGTCGGATAGGTTTATTTGGTCTTAAAAGAAAGGACTGTTTTCGGGCTTTCATTTCATACATGTTACGTTTCACCTGAACCGAAAGCTCGACTACTGGCAACGTTCAAAAAAAGGACAAAACCCCGATTTTTGCGTATTTTTGTCCCCAAATTTTTGACAAATGTTAAGAGTTGCTAGGGGCAACGAGTACAACAAAGAAACCAAATACGGCACTAAACATGCCCGGAGTTTGGAACACCATCTAGTTTAAACTGCAAATAGCAGTTTAAGCGATTACAAGAACCCGGGACAAAATAGTCAACGTCGAGCACATGCAAAAATGAGCTAAATAAATTAATTGTGGAGTACTACCATATGGCATTATTCTCATTAAAATTTTGAGAGTATATCTTGATTTTAGTCCTTGGTTTAATTGTTGAAAATAAAGCTGATATATTTGAGAATAACTTGTTTAAAAAAATTTGGGAAAAATATCAGTTATTAAGCATTAATGCCCATAGCAACCAAACATGCTTATTTTTGAAAATATCGTCAATAACGTTATATTTTGTACAGCTGGTTATGCTGTATGTAACGCTAACAACGTTAATAATTTCCCCGGAAGAAATAAAAATTACACAATATAGTATATTTCCCCGTATGTTAATCATAAAATTGTAATTTTTAGTCGGCTTGAATAGAAATGCAAGGCATTATAGCTTGCTATGCAGATGTTAAGCAAATTTTGATGATGTGTTTCCATGGACGCCATTATTGCAGATTTTTTCACGGAAATCTTCCAAATTTTCACAAATATGTTTGAAATAGGCTAGATAATGACTTAAGCACAACAGAATACCAATTTTGTTACGAAAATACAAAATTCGATTCAAAACAAACGGGGAAAGAATCTAACGTTATTGCAGGAAAATGTCCAAAAAAAAGAGCTTGATCAGAAAAGGGCTTCCGTCTTAGAGCGTGCAATACTATGGTAAAACATTAAAAAAAATCATAATATCCGGTATTCCTCAAGTGGTTACATACTCAAGAAGAGAAAAATGCAACTCATGTTAAATTTTCAAAAAATGCAAAAGCATTATGGTAGTACTCCACAATTAAGATTTTTTCACAGTATTGTTTTCGTATGTGGCCCCTGTGAACTTTTTTGTTAAATGAAAATATTGATTCGTTTTGGTCTTAAAACAAATCAAATAAAAAATCTGGACCCGTTATATAAAAATTACGATCCACGGTTATTGTTTTAAAGAATAATTTCGAAAAAATCAATACCAATGATCATGGTGACCAGCGGATAGGCTTAAATTTAAATGTGCTATTTTAGATTTTTAAGTTTGAACAATTTTAGCGGAAAAAAGAGCCGAAGTCGGATAGGTTTTTTTGGTCTTAAAAGAAAGGACTGTTTTCGGGCTTTCATTTCATACATGTTACGTTCCACCTGAACCGAAAGCTCGACTACTGGCAACGTTCAAAAAAAGGACAAAACCCCGATTTTTGCGTATTTTTGTCCCCAAATTTTTGACAAATGTTAAGAGTTGCTAGGGGCAACGAGTACAACAAAGAAACCAAATACGGCACTAAACACGACTAAACATGCCCGGAGTTTGGAACACCATCTAGTTTAAACTGCAAATAGCAGTTTAAGCGATTACAAGAACCCGGGACAAAATAGTCAACGTCGAGCACATGCAAAAATGAGCTAAATAAATTAATTGTGGAGTACTACCATATGGCATTATTCTCATTAAAATTTTGAGAGTATATCTTGATTTTAGTCCTTGGTTTAATTGTTGAAAATAAAGCTGATATATTTGAGAATAACTTGTTTAAAAAAATTTGGGAAAAATATCAGTTATTAAGCATTAATGCCCATAGCAACCAAACATGCTTATTTTTGAAAATATCGTCAATAACGTTATATTTTGTACAGCTGGTTATGCTGTATGTAACGCTAACAACGTTAATAATTTCCCCGGAAGAAATAAAAATTACACAATATAGTATATTTCCCCGTATGTTAATCATAAAATTGTAATTTTTAGTCGGCTTGAATAGAAATGCAAGGCATTATAGCTTGCTATGCAGATGTTAAGCAAATTTTGATGATGTGTTTCCATGGACGCCATTATTGCAGATTTTTTCACGGAAATCTTCCAAATTTTCACAAATATGTTTGAAATAGGCTAGATAATGACTTAAGCACAACAGAATACCAATTTTGTTACGAAAATACAAAATTCGATTCAAAACAAACGGGGAAAGAATCTAACGTTATTGCAGGAAAATGTCCAAAAAAAAGAGCTTGATCAGAAAAGGGCTTCCGTCTTAGAGCGTGCAATACTATGGTAAAACATTAAAAAAAATCATAATATCCGGTATTCCTCAAGTGGTTACATACTCAAGAAGAGAAAAATGCAACTCATGTTAAATTTTCAAAAAATGCAAAAGCATTATGGTAGTACTCCACAATTAAGATTTTTTCACAGTATTGTTTTCGTATGTGGCCCCTGTGAACTTTTTTGTTAAATGAAAATATTGATTCGTTTTGGTCTTAAAACAAATCAAATAAAAAATCTGGACCCGTTATATAAAAATTACGATCCACGGTTATTGTTTTAAAGAATAATTTCGAAAAAATCAATACCAATGATCATGGTGACCAGCGGATAGGCTTAAATTTAAATGTGCTATTTTAGATTTTTAAGTTTGAACAATTTTAGCGGAAAAAAGAGCCGAAGTCGGATAGGTTTTTTTGGTCTTAAAAGAAAGGACTGTTTTCGGGCTTTCATTTCATACATGTTACGTTCCACCTGAACCGAAAGCTCGACTACTGGCAACGTTCAAAAAAAGGACAAAACCCCGATTTTTGCGTATTTTTGTCCCCAAATTTTTGACAAATGTTAAGAGTTGCTAGGGGCAACGAGTACAACAAAGAAACCAAATACGGCACTAAACACGACTAAACATGCCCGGAGTTTGGAACACCATCTAGTTTAAACTGCAAATAGCAGTTTAAGCGATTACAAGAACCCGGGACAAAATAGTCAACGTCGAGCACATGCAAAAATGAGCTAAATAAATTAATTGTGGAGTACTACCATATGGCATTATTCTCATTAAAATTTTGAGAGTATATCTTGATTTTAGTCCTTGGTTTAATTGTTGAAAATAAAGCTGATATATTTGAGAATAACTTGTTTAAAAAAATTTGGGAAAAATATCAGTTATTAAGCATTAATGCCCATAGCAACCAAACATGCTTATTTTTGAAAATATCGTCAATAACGTTATATTTTGTACAGCTGGTTATGCTGTATGTAACGCTAACAACGTTAATAATTTCCCCGGAAGAAATAAAAATTACACAATATAGTATATTTCCCCGTATGTTAATCATAAAATTGTAATTTTTAGTCGGCTTGAATAGAAATGCAAGGCATTATAGCTTGCTATGCAAATGTTTAGCAAATTTTGATGATGTGTTTCCATGGACGCCATTATTGCAGATTTTTTCACGGAAATCTTCCAAATTTTCACAAATATGTTTGAAATAGGCTAGATAATGACTTAAGCACAACAGAATACCAATTTTGTTACGAAAATACAAAATTCGATTCAAAACAAACGGGGAAAGAATCTAACGTTATTGCAGGAAAATGTCCAAAAAAAAGAGCTTGATCAGAAAACGGCTTCCGTCTTAGAGCGTGCATTACTATGGTAAAACATTTAAAAAAATCATAATATCCGGTATTCCTCAAGTGGTTACATACTCAAGAAGAGAAAAATGCAACTCATGTTAAATTTTCAAAAAATGCAAAAGCATTATGGTAGTACTCCACAATTAAGATTTTTTCACAGTATTGTTTTCGTATGTGGCCCCTGTGAACTTTTTTGTTAAATGAAAATATTGATTTGTTTTGGTCTTAAAACAAATCAAATAAAAAATCTGGACCCGTTATATAAAAATTACGATCCACGGTTATTGTTTTAAAGAATAATTTCGAAAAAATCAATACCAATGATCATAAAGCGTCGCTTCCGGCTGTGCATGGTGACCAGCGGATAGGCTTAAAATTAAATGTGCTATTTTAGATTTTTAAGTTTGAACAATTTTAGCGGAAAAAAGAGCCGAAGTCGGATAGGTTTATTTGGTCTTAAAAGAAAGGACTGTTTTCGGGCTTTCATTTCATACATGTTACGTTTCACCTGAACCGAAAGCTCGACTACTGGCAACGTTCAAAAAAAGGACAAAACCCCGATTTTTGCGTATTTTTGTCCCCAAATTTTTGACAAATGTTAAGAGTTGCTAGGGGCAACGAGTACAACAAAGAAACCAAATACGGCACTAAACACGACTAAACATGCCCGGAAATTGGAACACCATCTAGTTTAAACTGCAAATAGCAGTTTAAGCGATTACAAGAACCCGGGACAAAATAGTCAACGTCGAGCACATGCAAAAATGAGCTAAATAAATTAATTGTGGAGTACTACCTAAGCAGTTCCTGCTTGCTATAGCACACTCGCGATCGTCGCGTTGCCAATAGTCCATTCAGCGTTTCAAATCCGGTACAGGAAGACAAAACAACACCCTATGATAACCCAACATCTGCACTCATCTGAGAGATCGAAATCCCATATTTGTCTATAAGTGCATGATGTCTTCCGTAAAATTTCTTCAGTGAAGACAGCAACCGAGGAGCAACATAACCCTGTGTGAGCAATTTTTGCGTCAGACGTGTCGCTCTGCTAAGGAAATCGATGCAAGTCCCGCACGCTCTGGAGTAACGAATCAATTGAGATACGTAAACTCCATAAGCTGGAGCGGACGGAATGTTGCTACACAAGAAGGGAAAGTTAACGATTTGAAATTTGAAGTCATCACGTTTGTCATAGAGCCTTGTTGAAAGTCTTCCTTGTGAGTCAATTTCTAGATGTAGATCTAAATATTAAGCAGACTTCCTAGAATCCGTTGTGTCCTTTATCTCAAGCTCCTGGGGATATATGAGATGGAGAAAGTCACCTAATCGAGAATTGTTTAGTGAAAGGACATTATCAATATAACGGAACGTGAGGTTGAAAGAGAGAGCTAGTCTATGGTTTTTTTGTCTAGAAGAGATTGTAAGAAGTCTGCTTCATATGAATGAAGAAACAAATCAGCAAGCAAAGGTGCACAATTAGAGCCCATTGGAATCCCTATTGTTTGCTGAAAAACACGTCCACCAAACTGAACAAATATGTTGTCAATAAAAAAGTTGAGCATGTCGATTATTTGGTCTTCTGTAAATTTGTTCTTTTTCTTAGACTGACTCATTATTGACAAAGTAAGTCTTGGTATAATCGACTACAAGAAATTTGTACCTGAGTTCTGGAATAAAACTAATACACTGTAAAAATGAGAGTTCTAAGCTGTTGAAATTAAAGTCCTGGATACATGAACGTTCATATATTTATTGTATTGATAAAGTCCAACAAACATATTAAAAACACAGTAAACATATTTACAAATACGTAACCGCTCACGGAGCGGTGTAAACCCTGAAGCCTACATTTTGGCGTCTGACCACCAACTCTTAAGTTAAAAAAAACTGACATTTACAAACTCCAAACTCCCATAAAACGTAATGTTAGCACCTTTTACTAAAAAGCCTTAGCGACGGATTAAGAAATTAAAAGATCAAAAGAGAGGATTCAAAATAGGTACATAGTAGGTGAGAAAAAAGGGGTCACAAAAATAATTCTCAATTTTGTATCCGCTATTTGACAAGAACAAACATGCAAAATAAATTTTCAAAATCGGACTACAATTAAAAATGTATTGATTTTAGCCCCTTTTGACCCCTAATTATGTAATAGTGGAAAAAGGGGGTGGCAAAAATTATTTCTCAATATTGTATCCGCTATTTGACAAGAACAAACATGCAAAAAAAATGTTGAAAATCGTACCACAAATAAAAGTTTCGATTTTGGCCCCTTATTACGTAATAGGGGGAAAAAGGGGGGTCACAAAAAGTAATTCTTAATTTTGGATCCGCTATTTGACAAGACAAACATGCAAAAAATAATTTCAAAATCGGACCACAAATAAAAAAGTTTCGATTTTGGCTCCTTTTGACCCCTAATTACATAACTGGGAAAAGGGGGGCGCAAAAGTTCATCAGGTTCAATTTTTGTCTTGCCTGCGAAGCAGAGCGGGACATAGGTGTTACTTTACCGGCGGCGGCGACGGCGGCGTTAACTTTTTTAAAAAGTTTTATGAGCACCTCCATATCTCAAGAACTATAGGTCCTGGGTTGATGAAACTTGGTATGCATATGCCCCAGTAGTAGCTTAGCACAGTTGCATCCCCATCTTTTGACCTTGATTTTCCGGTTGAGTGACTTTGACAATTTTTAATACATATAATAGCAATGAAAAAGTTTTGCGAGCACCTCCATATCTTAAGAACTATAGGTCCTAGGTTGATGAAACTTGGTATGCATATGCCCCAGTAGTAGCTTAGCACAGTTGCATCCCCATCTTTTGACCTTGACCTTGATTTTCCGGTTGAGTGACTTTGACAATTTTCAATACATATAATAGCAATGAAAAAGTTTTGCGAGCACCTCCATATCTCAAGAACTATAGGTCCTAGGTTGATGAAACTTGGTATGCATATGCCTCAGTAGTAGCTTAGCACAGTTGCATCCCCATCTTTTGACCTTGACCTTGATTTTTCGGTTGAGTGACTTTGATTATTTTTATTGCATATATTTGCAATGTTTAAGTTCTATAAACATCTTTTGATCTCAGAAACTGAAAATCCATGTAAATTCAAAATATAGTTGAAGTAAGAAAGAATAATTGTTTCTGATGGTGCCGGCAGGCGAGACATACTTTAGTGTTAACTCTTGTTTATTGTTAGAAACATTCTTGACAAATTTCACAGCAATAGGCCAACTAGGATTAAAGTTATAGTGAAAACAAATACAATATTTGATTTTTTCCCCTTTGGGCCCCTTATTTTGAAACAAAATAAAGGGGGACCCTATAAATCAATCCCATTCATCCTTTTATGGTAAGGAACATAATTGCCAAATTACAAAGCAATGGGATAACTAGAACTAAAGTTAACGTGCCAACAAATATAAAAGTAGCTTTTTGGCCCCTAATTTTGAAACAAAAATGGGGGGACCCCCAAAATCAATCCCATTCATCCTTTAATGGTAAGGAACATCATTGTCAAATTTCATAGCAATCGGATAATTTGAATTGAAGTTATTGTGGTAACACTTGAGTTAACAGACGCCGCGGACGACGACAGCATCATACCATTATACGTACGTTATTGTTGCGGTCGTATAATATGTTTATCCAGAGAAAAGTTTTGTTAAAAAAATATGTTATCCAGAGAAAAGTTTTTTTTAATTCATTGGACTATTCAAATTGTTCTCTGCTCTAAAAATTAGGGAGAAACCATTTGATTTTTATTTGAGGGCTATGAATATTTTCTTCGTCCTGCATTTTCATTTTCAGAAACAAAACGAGCCAGGATTTTTTTCGCGTGGTAGTGCGCATTTCTTTATTTTTAAAGCTACTATAATTTCTAGCCAAAAACACTATCCTGCCTATTTTATGCCATCACTATGCGTCCGTCGTCGTCCGTTAACAATTTCAAAAATCTTCTCCTCTGAAACCTTTGAACCAATTAAACTGAGGCTTTGCAGGAATAGTATATGACATGATGGCAACAAACGATCCTCATTTTGAAATGATACGGTAAAAAACATGGCCGCCGTTGCTAAAAATAGAACATGGGGTAAAACAGCAATTTTTTTGCAAATAACTCAAAAACGGTGAGATATCAAAATTTTGGCAAGGGAAAAGTGATTAGCATGTCAAGATCTGCCTACCCTGAAATTTTGAAGAAATTCCAACAAACAATGTGGGAGTTATTGTCCCTTTTCTTGATTTTATCTGCGTTTTGCACTGATTTTTTCATATAACTAAATAGCTATATAAGATATTGAAGTTATTTCTATTGCATAATGTTAAGCTAATTAAGCTTTACAAAATTGTTTATTGGATCGAAATTGTCAGATGGCCCCTTGAATGCAAAACATAGTGGTTTTAGCCTTATAGATTGTGAATGATTGAAGATAGACAAATGGTTTTGCTTGCTTAAATGTTCGGTTAATTGAGCTCTACAAAATTGGGTGAGTGAGTGAGTGAGTGAGTTGGTGTTTTACGCCCGTGCAACGCTATATAGATTATTTACAGGCGATGAACATGAAAAGGATGATAAAATGAACATGAAATGATGATGATAAATGAAAAATGGGGATGGGGTGGGAAACAAAGGACCGGTAAATTTTGAAGAACCACAGGAAAAGGGGAGAGGTGGGTAGGGGCGGAAAATTTAGCCTATGTGGTGCACTTCTTGGCGGTCCACAAAGGGGTCTTTTACGTGCATGAAGCGTGGCACTCTTCACACACGTTGGCCCACTATGGTCGGCGGTCAGGGTTTCCGTATTATAGACCTGACAACCCCCGCGGACGAGGGCTACCCTATTCAGCCACCTAGGGTACACACTTGGTCGCTCTGTGGGCTGAGCACTGACCCGACGTCAGAATCCCAAGACCCTTAGTCGCCTCTTACGACAAGCTAGGCTCTGCTGCGGGCCTATTCGCCACCCGGGCCCCGCACGGGACTCTACAAAATTGTCCATAATGTCAAAATTGTCAGATGACCCCTTATAGGAGTTATGACCCCTTAAAAGCCAAAATAGATTTTGCCTTATAGATTGTGAACAAAAGTAGATAGAGAAAAGGTTTTGCTTGCTTTAATATTCAGGTAATTGAGACCTACAAAATTGTCACATAGTTCGAAATTGTCATATGACCCCGTAGTGGGGTTATGGCCCCTTAAACAGCAAAATAGTTGTTTAAGCTTTAAAGTATGTGAACAATAGGAGATAAGGAAAATGTTTTGCTTACTTAAATGTTCAGCTAATTGAGATTTACCAATTTTCAATTCGGTAAAGATTGTCAGATTACCCAATATGGGTGTTTTGGCCCCTTAAACGCCAAAATAGTTGTTATAGCTTTATAGTTTGTGAAATATAGGAGATAGGGAAAAAGTTTTGCTCACTTAAATGTTAAGCTAATTAAGCTCTACAAAATTGTCCATTAGGTCAAATTGTCAGATGATGGTCCCTTTAATTAAAAGCCAAAAATAATGGGGGTTTTTTTGCCTTGTAGATTGTGAACGGTAGTAGATAGAGA
Source organism: Arcuatula senhousia (assembly GCA_963971305.1). Lineage (NCBI taxonomy): Eukaryota > Metazoa > Mollusca > Bivalvia > Mytilida > Mytilidae > Arcuatula > Arcuatula senhousia. The sequence continues at coordinate 39,558,202 of OZ020308.1, forward strand.
AAAAGGTTTTGCTTGCTTAAATGTTCAGTTAATTGAACTCTACAAAATTGTTCATCAGGCCAAAATTGTCAGATGACCATTACTGTGAACCAACTTTTTTCGCGAGCGATTTATAATCGCGGATTTTGCGAGGAACAGAAACTCGCGAAAATAAATCGTCGCGATTTTAATCATTTTCATAGTTGATAAATTGCTTTTACGACAAATCGCGAAATAGCTCTATGACACTTAAACGCGAAATATTGTAGTCGCGAAAATAAATTGGTTTACAGTATAGGAGTTGAAGCACCCTTAAATGCCAAAAAAGTGGATTGTATGTGAAAGATTGTGTACCACATTTGATTGCTTAAATAATCAGCTTAGTAGAGCTTTCCAATAGCTTTCTGTAATGACGGGCTGTGGCAATGCATTAAGCAAGGTGTGCGATTCAGGCTCCTGGGACCCTCTTATTTTAATTCAAAGAACTGCCCTGCCTTTTTATTTTTAACTTTTTGTCATCCTGCCTTTTTATTTATAATTTCACCATAGCCCCTATCCCCCGTAAAAATCAAATGGTCGCCCCCTAAGAACTTTTCCTTCAATGAATTCTTTGGTTGTCGACCCTCTAATCTTTTTATTCTAATGCTGTTATTGAGACGTACATATTTTACTCCTTGAAATATACAGCATAATCAATTTAACCGTTCTATACTTTTTATAGTGAGTATTTTGTATGTCTACTATTTCGGATGAGTTATCTTTATTCGTACCACTGACTTCCGTGTCGTCAGTATTGATTTTTTTTATGCCCTGCCAACTTTAGTTTTTGGGTCTGTTCGTCTGCCCGTCCTTCCATCCGTCACACTTTAGTTTTCCGAACTTTTTTACATTCTTGCATGTATTCAAAAGATTTTTGGTATGCGAGTCTACCATGATGAGTTACAAGTCAAGTTTAGAGTTTCGTTCCGGTCCACCGATTTTTACCTAAATTACGGTAAACAAACGGTTGAACATAAAACATTTTGTAAAAATAACAGTTTTCCGCTATTTTGTTCCACATCCTTGCATATATTCTAAAGATTTTTGGTATGTGAGTTTACCGTGATGAGTTACAGGTCAAGTGTGAAAGTCCACTGATTATGACCTAAATTACGGCCCTTGAACTTTTTGTTAAAATATCTTTTTTTTCACATCCTTGCATATATTCGAAGATTTTTGTGCCCTGCCAACTTTGTTTGGGGGAGCATATAGTTTTCCGATCCGTTCGTCTTTCCGTCCGTCAGATCAAGTTGGAGTTTCGTTCCGGTCCGGTGATATTTGCCAGTGGTGCATGAGAGTCATCTTGACACATTTCCTTGTTGGTTTTGTTTTTTGGTTTTTTTTTGTTTTTTTTTGTTTTTTTTTTTTTGGCTTTTAGAAACAACAAATCTAAGTCTGTTATCACTTCCACCGTTTCTTCTGGTCTCATGCAACTTTCAAAAATGATTTAAATATAAGTGTTTAGCTTATTTTATGTAAAGTGAGGTGGTATATTACGCCCTTGCAACGATATACAGACGATGAACATGAAAAGGGTGATAAAATGTACATGAAATGATGATGATGATGATGATAAAACAATTGGTGGATTGGGAAACTAAGGGTTCTGTTGATATAAGATTTTTTTTAGCCACTTTCATTTGCATTTTAAGGGCATATATGTATTTTGTAAGTCCCGATTTTCACTGGGGTCAGGCCTCTTTGCCCACAAAGCGACTAGAATGTGTGCCCCAGATGGTTGAATGGGGAAGCCCTGACAATGAATGCCGGGGTCGGTAGGCTATAATGCAGAAAACCTGACCCCGCACCATAGTGGTGCGCCGTGTTCGGGTAAAATGTCACGTTCATCGCACGTTTAAGAAACCTAGCCTGTTCCTGGTCTCGGTAAGAGTAGGACCCGTTGGGTCCTCATGCAGGAGGCTAATACCCAGTCCCTACCTATCACTCCTTTTTCCAGCGGCAGTCAAAACTTCATCATCATTTCATGTTAATTGTATCACCACTTTCATCTTTATCTCTAGGATATAGCCGAAATCATGCTGCTTGGGAGTAAAGAAAAACCGTTAACTAGTTATTTTTCAGACACACGTAGCAATGACGAAGGTGGGTCGTGTCGATGACGATTTGGGTACTACAAAATATAATAGTGACCGGAATGACTGGTACTCATTCAACTCAAAAGTTAAAAACTCCAATGCACAGAAAAGTAAGTAAAAGTGACACAAGTCTATGGTACCAGTAATAATTGGAACCTCTCGAAGCTGATCAATAAACTCTATTTATGAGCATAACAGGATATTTATCCAAAAAATCATGTATTTGTTATTTAAAGTAATAATAAAGCAGTTTTGGGAAAAAAATTGCGATGTAAAAATAATCACTTAACTGTTGCATAATCATAAAATTCGAGCTTTCGCGCTTTTATGAAGACGAAAATTTGCGTGTACCGGCTAGAAATTTAGCTAATTTTTGAAAGAAGTTTGATACCAATGGCCACTTATTAACTTTCGTGAACAACGTTCCGATTTTTACCGAACACATCAAAACAAACAAAAATGTATTTTGAAGTAAGAGCATGCGAAGCTCTGGGTTTAATATAACTTTATTTGACAAGTAAAACCTTTCCGCTATTAAGAAATAATGATTAAAAAGTGTTTTACATGTAAAAACTAACGATACACACGTACCTGTTTTTCTTTTATTGTGCTATATATTAACCGGGCCTATTTAATTGAAAACTCGATTAATTCAATGACATAAGGTTCTCATTGGGGGGATTTCTAACCACTTTCTCTTGTTATTGGTATCATTTTAAAGGGGAACGGGGTAAGGAATAAGCAAAACAGTTACAAAAGCCATATGCAGAACATACCTTTTCAGACCACGTTTGTATACATCCATTTGCTAAAGTATTTTTAGATGGGCTTGCGCGGGCACTTCCGAGTGAGTTCAAACTTGGGTCGTATGCATCTAGTTTGCATAATACAACTCGGGAAGCAAATGATTGTTAAAGACCATTTTTTTGTTAAATTCTGCAAAAATCCCACTGTTTAATGGACTTTTTGTAGCTTTAATAAAAGTTTATACTAACGATTCATATTTTTAAAGCTTAAAATGACTGTTAAAATTTTTATGATTTTTTGATTTATTATTACTTTAACAGTTGTATTTATTGATATTTGAATTTCAGAAATATATAGATACTCTCCTATATATTGATTATGTCTGCTCCCACTTTTGTGGGGAAAAATAATGTTTTTGTCGTGTCCGTCCGTCACAAAATTGGCAGCACAACTCATCTGAAACTATTGAACGGAATTGAATGAAACTTGGTATATAGGAAGGACACCATATGCAGTTATGCATATGAGCAGGAAATTTTGATCCTCAAATTTTAATTAGTGAACTTAAAAAAATTTGCTGAAAATCCTCATTGTCATCTTTTCAGCGCAAATCCTCTGAAATTACTGAACGGAATTAAATGAAAGGACTAGAGCCACGAACCCCCATATTTGGCCCTGTTAATACTCAAATATCAAAATTGGTTTGTTTTACACCAAAATTTGTGTATGTACAGCTGGATGTCTGTGTTAAAAGAGAAAAGATTTGATTGTGGTGTATAAATGAATTTTCAAGTACCCTAACCCTTCAAAAATTGCCTAAATCAGAGATTTTTCACTTTTTGGCCAAAATGACTTGTGTTTCAGTCCCAAATATGTGATTTTCTATGTGGCGCCACCCCTCACCCATCGAATTTTTCGTTGAAATATGAAGAAAATAATGTATTTATAAAATTTGAGCAAAAATATTTATGGGCGAGGGATGGCGCCAATGTCATTTTCACCAAAAACCAGGTAGAAAATAGTGAAATTTAGCTGAAATTAGCATATTTTCAATTTTAGCGTCATTTTATGACGTCATGACAACGTCACAAGTACAGAAAACTTTAAAATTGATTTTGTTTTGTAACAAGTAATCATTCTAGACAACGTGGCCACAAAAATCTTATCTTACAAATGAATTTGAAAAAATGGCCCGATTCAGGGCCAAATATGAGGGCTTGTGGCTTTAGTCCTTTGATATATTGGAAGGACACCATATGTAGTTGTGCATAATATCAGGAAATTTTTATCCTCATTTTTTTGTGGGAGTTATGGCCCTTTGAACTTAGAACTTTTTGCAGGCAAAAAACAAACTAACATAATTTATATCAACTTGTCAATGTCCCGATGATGGCTGCAATATCGCCGACGGGACATAAAGCAACCAACAATCAATCAATCAATTAATTTCATTTTGATTCACTTGGCTAGTTTACTTGTATTATTTGTCATTAAATTATCATCATAGATCTTGGAGCTACAGTGATACACGTAAGGGGGGTTTAATGATTTGGTACGAGCCGATATTATATATATCAACAAGAACTAAAGAGTACGTAATACCCCTCAGACCTTAGACCATAAACCAACAATGCCAGCTTACGCGTCAAAGAGTGAATGTTATACCCCCACTCGTTAGAGAGGGGGCTATATTGCAATCACCTTGTCCGTCCGTCCGTCTGTCCGTCCGGTTCAATTTCTCTGCTTCTACTGGATGGATTGGTTTTAAATTTGGTACTCAGCTTCAACATGATGAGTAATACCATGCCTACTCCTTCCAGGTCAGTCCATCATTTACTTCTTGTTTTCTGAGCCGACTTAGTCTTTTTTAGGGTAAACAAATTGAAATTTGAAATTTTTCGTAACAGTTTTCTCTGCTTCTACTGGATGGATTTGTTTCAAATTTGGTACACAGCTTCAACATGATGAGTTATACCGTGCCTCCCCTTTTCATCAACTTCCTGTTTTCCGAGCCGACTAAGACTTTTAAGGGTATAAAAAAATTAAAATGTGAAATTTTTCGTAACAGTTATCTCGGCTTCTACTGGATGGATTTGTTTTCAAATTTGGTACACAGCTTTAACATGATGAGTTATATCGTGCCTCCATTTTCCAGATCAGTCCATCATCAACTTCCTGTTTTCCGAGCCGACTTAGCCTTTTTAGGGTAAAAAATTTAAGATGTGAAATTTTTCGTAACAGTTTTCTCGGCTTCTACTGGATGGATTGGTTTCAAATTTGGTACACAGCTTCAGCATGATTAGTTAAACCGTGCCTCCCCTTTTCAGGTCAGTCCATCATCTACTTTCTGTTTTCCGAGCTGACTTAGACTTTTATGGGTCTTAAATAGACAATTATTTGTAACAAGTTTCTCGGCTTCTACAGAAGGGATTGATTTCAAATTTGGTATACAGCTTTAGCATGATGAGTTGTACCGTGCCTCCCCTTTCCAGGTCAGTCGGTCATCGACTGCCTGTTTTCTGAATGGTCGAGTGGGGGTATGCTTAGCACGACTTAGTGCAACCCCTTTTTTGTCTGGCGGAGATAACAATAGTAAGCTAGCTTACGATATATGGACATATGAAGTCAAGATTGCCTTAGACGATCCCACCTACACAAAAGAACAAAGTTTGCTGTAAGAAGGGCCCTAACGGGATCTGCGGCTCACATGATGAAGTACCTAGCCAGAAAAGAGACATAGGATGAGTTATTGGAGGTACAGTATTAGCGTAAATAGGACCAACAGCTTCTTGCTGAGTTTTACAGTCCAAGGCAGCGAGATGATGAAGATAGTTCTCCTTGGAATGGAATATTGGAAGATATATTGTACCACTCAGAGATGAGCTCTTTGCTCCATGCCATTTTGTGGACAGGACTTAGAAAGGAGCTCAATGATGTAAGTTGATATAAGTACAAGACCACCAAAGATTTCAACAAGCTAAGAGTAGCACTTTGACAATTTGAGAAAGATCATATTCTGACTGATAAAGACCAACCCCAACACATCAAAAGCCGACTGAAAAAGAAGTGATAGTAAATGGAATACCATTGTCAGTTTTTTTTAGATACCGATTCTAAAGTTTCTATTTTGTTGGAATCGTTCTACCAAGAATAGTGATCAAAGACCATGTCGATGTAGAGTTAAGATGACATTTTAGGGACAGAGAATGCAACACCAGTTTCTATAATGTAGATATGTAGATGTTCAGATACAGGCAAGACATTTTTCAGATCACATTTTGCTTATTGTGCAAGATAGCAAATACAGCCATCACTTACCAGCGTTTATGGACCGCCAAGTAGTACAGAACATATGCTCAATTTTCTGCCCCTACCCACCTCTACTCTTTTCTTGTGGATCTTCAAATTACAAATACCAAAAACGCGGGTTTAGACGGTTAATTTGGATATACTATATATTAACATTTCAAGAAGTAACCTCTAAATAAAATTTACTGTTCCTTTGTGTCCCACCCCATCCCCATATTTCATATGTCAAAAATTCTAAGTCAGTCTAATTAACAGGAAGTAGTTCAGCGACAGACCTGCAAACCCATCCCACTATAGAGACTCCTTCCTACCTCTGCATCATATTCAAAAGTCTACAATAGTAATACATGAGAAATCTGTTACGAAAAATTTCCATTTTTTTCCCTTATAAAAATATCTTAGTCGGCTCGTTAAACAGAAAAGATGTAAACGACAGACCTGAAAACGCATTTCACCATATGAGACCCCTACCTTAAGCTGCATACCAAATATCAAAATCCTAGAATTAATAGTAGCTGAGAATTCTGTTACGAAAATTTTTCCATTTTTGACCCTAAAAGACCTCTAATGGCTCATTAGACAGGAAGAAGGTAAGTAACAGACCTGAAAACGCATCCATCCATACGAGACTCATACCTGAAGCTGCATACCAAATATCAAAATCCTAGGATTAATAGTAGCTGAGAATTTTGTTACGAAAAAATGTCCATTTTTGACCCTAAAAGAATTCTAATGGCTCATTAAACAGGAAGAAGGTAAGCGACAGACCTGAAAACGCATCTATCCATGTGAAACCCCTACCTGAAGCTGCATACCAAATATCAAAATCCTAGGATTAAAAGTAGCTGAGAATTATGTTACGATAATATTTCCATTTTTGACGGTGACCCTAAAAGAATTCGAATGGCTTATTAAAGAGGAAGAAGGTAAGCGACAGACCAAAAAACGCATTCCACCATATGAGACCCCTACCTTAAGCTGCATACCAAATATCAAAGCCTAGGATTAAAAGTAGCTGAGAATTCTGTTACGAAAAAAGTGTGAAGGATGAACGGACGGCAGCCCGGCATTTCTATGTCCCCCTCTCCACTTTGCGGCGGGGGACAAAAAGGTGTGACAGACGAATGGACACCGGCATTTCTATATCCCAGCTCTGTGTTGCAGCGGGGGACAAAAAATAAGGTACAAGTATTAGTTATCACATCTAACTCATTTCGCCAAGTAACAAATAATCAGATATTAATTGTTGTCAGTACATGTATTTTGCCCAGACATTTAAAAAGAATGTCCTATTAGTACTTCTCTCCTTCTTTCAACCTTCTTCGAAACTTGTATAATAATCACATTTGTCTCAGTTTAATTTGATGTAAAGCGCCTCTTCATACAAACAGATCGATCATGTTTAAAATGTCTGACCAACACATAAAAAAGCAAATAGGCACCAGGGGGCATTCGAATATCAAAAGTCCCAAAGAGCAACGACAAAACCAGTAAACATGAACGAGAACAGCACGAAAAAATAAACATAAAAGCACAAAAACAGCTGAACAAATAAACAAAGCAAACTCAAGTCAACCAATCAAAAAAAATAAAATTGGAAAAGAACTCATATAAGAAGCATAGAGGTACCAATGGGACAAATTAAATGTCAAATGTTATAAGGGACAAAAACAAAATCAGTAAACAAGAACGAGGACCGCACGAAAAATCGAACAACTTATAAAGTCTTTAAAACAGCAAAAAAGCAATATACAACGCAAACTGAGTGAGAACTCAGGAGCTTCGGAATGGTTTGCAGTTCCTGTCTGTAGCAACTCGTGCTTTGCGTTAATAACGGTCAATTCAACTTGTCAAATCTGATACAGCAGAGCAAAACAAAACCCTATGACAAACCAACTTCTGTATTCATCCAGATTGCAATCTCATATCTGTTTATGAGCACATGATGTTTTAAGAACAAACAACTTAAATTATCTGCCGCCATAAAATACCTCATAAATTAATATGGATACTCTACGTGTTATTTCATAATGAAGGAAAATTGGAGTCAAATACAAATAACTTAGCTAATATGAATGAAGGAATAAACTGATAAGAAAGAATAATATGAATTGTTTTATTGATCCAAATATCGGCATGCTTTTTCATGACCAAATATCACTTTTCCAACGTTGGATCATCATTGTTGACGCCTTCAGAGAATACTCATAACCTTTCCAAGATCTCCAGTAAACTCCTCGATGACTGCTGCTTGGATGTTGGTTAAAGTACTCTCCATTGAGATCACTTACTACACAGCTTCCAAACCACCAAGCTCCTGGGTACACTCTAGCACAATGTGAACTATGGGTGTCATTATCTCGATCTTTAGTTGAAAATTTCATACCATTGTGATATTTTAAGCTATCTCCTGAAAAATTGTAACGACAGCTAATAAAGATGCTTGAAATTTTGATGATATGATATTGAAATTAAATATTGTTTTTTATGTTTTTTTAGCTCACCTAGCCAAAGGTCATGTAAGCTTATATCATCCCTATGCGGCGTCGTCGTCCGTTAACAATTTCAAAAATCTTCTCCTCCCCCAATTTACCTGAAACTTTACAGGAATGATATAGGACATGCTGGCAAGAAACGATCCTCATTCAATAATAAACATGACGGCTGTTACTAAAAATAGATCATAGGGCAAAATCACTTAAAATGGCTCATAACTCACATGTAAAGTTACGGTGGCCATGTTTTAACGATTGTTTTCCTGCAAAGTTTCAGTCAAGTAATGAATTAGTTCAGTGGTTTCAGAGGAGAAGATTTTAGAAATCGTTAATGGATGTCGGACGTTTAGTGATGGCATAAACTCACGTTGACTTTGGCGAGGTGGGCTAAAACAGTTTTGTTACTCCAACCCTTTTTTGGATGCTGTTGTTTACACGCCATGTTATGAAAAATGTAACAAGCAAACAAAACACACTACTTGATCAAGGTTTTCTTTTGTGGCAATTAAATTTAGATGTAATATTATAGATAGGACACGTGTTTTGTTTAGCAATAAATCTACAAAACAAATTAATTTAGAGGTTCATTTTAGGTCATTCAATTCAGTAAAGCTTACATACCTTCCTCATTTAGACTTTTCAAAAAAGTTGCCTATCTGATATCGAAGACGTATGAAAAAACTCTTACCAGCAGTCCCATAATAACCACTAACACTCAATACAAAGTTAGTAGCTTCACGCCCAACTACAAAATGGTTGTACTTTGCAAATGCCGAGTTTCCATCAAAGTCCTCCATGTCTACACGGAGTTCATAGTTTCCCTGTGTTGTTAAACGATTAAGATTTCTATTTCCTATAGTTAATACAAAGATAAACATATTACCAAAATAAAAAACGAGTAAATATAAAAACAAAGCAAAGCACAACATAACAATGGAAGATTAAATAAATTTTTCGTCATATGACAACGCGATTTGAAAATACCGAAATTCTATTCAATGGTCTTTTGGAACGTATTAATCCTCATCCAAAAAATACGGCTTTTGATTTGCTGATTACCAGAATATTTTCACATTTTTTCATCATTTCGTAGGGATTTGTAATAGAACACAGAGCATTCTTTTGGATTAATAACCAGAACTTTTGATTGGATTTTTTATGGGGTCTGCCTTCACCATCTAAAATTGACAATATCTTCAATTTATCAATTATTCTTGAAAAATACACCAATTTGACTCTTGATTTGCACCTTTTCTGCAACTCAGACATTATTCTTTATTGTAACAAACTATCTTGTCACTTATTAAAAACTCACTTTGTTTGAAAATGAACACTTGCACGTTTTTACAAATGTTGTCAAAAGATAGGATTTTTTTTTTACCAAAATGTGAGACTGATCCACTTCTCTGACTGACTTGTAGCGATGTTATAAAGCATGGGCCGAGCTCTATTTTTTTAATACGATTGACATAAAAGCCTTTTGTTAAATTGTAGGAGAGTGAATTTGATTTAAAGAGCCTGCCATAGACATAAAACAATGTTTAAATTCAAGTACATTGACGGTTTTTTTTTTACAATTTGGAAAACTGCCAATGTCACTACCTAGGGATGCTGGGTAATGGTTTTTAAGATTTTCAATTGAATATTTACTGTTCAACTTTTGATAATTTGAAGATAAATGGACCATAAAAAACTTTGAAATACATGAGGTTTTGTAATTATTCAAACTGATTTTGTAAAGAGCCTAGGAATACCGATGAGCCCTGTAGGTTAGCCATCTTAAATTTTTGCCATTCAAGTCTTTCATGAAGGTCTTTTAATTTGTGTGAGTGTATGTGTTGGTGTTTAAGGCCCTTTATCGACGCACCTGGGCCATGTAGGGTGGTCAGTTTTAATGGTGGAGGTTTAATACGTATTTAAACCAACGCCTTAGATCACTCGGCCGCTCAGCCCCCCCCGTCTTTTAGTTAAACCATCCCTTAAGTTGATGCGAAAACATTGGTTTGGAACAAAATTTAGGATTTTGCATGGTTTTCTGGCAGATTGGCTGTTAACAGATATATCATGCTTTGCAGGGTATTTCCAAAAATCAAGGCTTGATATATCAGCTGGTAATTGGCCTTATTATTATTCGATTTATAATAATTTCTTTCCAGTCAGTTGTGGAAACATATTTCTTCTTTCTAAAGGATTTTTAGTTCTCAGAGTGTTATTGGTCCATTACAATAGCAAGGATGGTTTATGGACTTTTTTTAGAAAGATCATATAACTCTTTGTGGTAATTAAAAAAATCTTTTCAGATTAAATTGAATTTATTTGTGATATTCAAGATTTCTTAAATAATGCCTTTATCAATATTTCAACACACAGCACATTGTATCGATAAATTTGACATGGCAAAATGTTGGGAGAATTTGACATTTGGAAAAACGTTTTAGAGTAGTTAAAATCCTTTAAAAAATCTGTCAAAGTAAAAAATGGCTGGATTTCGTTAAACAGGAAGTAGGTGAGCGACAGACCTAAAATCGAGTCCCACGTTATGGTACCCCACCCTGATGCTGTTTACCAAATATCAAGTGGCTGTGATAAGTAGTTGCTGAGAAAACTGTTACGAAAATTTTTCCCCGCCCACACGACGCCCGCCAAACATTCACCATTTTATAACCCGGGTTTTTCACTCCGTGAAATCCGGCCAAAAACCATTACTTTTTGCAAATTTGAAAATGAGCCTCGTGGATTATCTGATTTCTCAATCTCGATAGCTAAATGACAAAATGTAGGCTCGCCAAGGCTCGAGCTTAAAATTCTGTCATTTAAAACTATCAAAATAGAGAAATAAGAAAAAAAAATCCTTTCTGAACAATGTAAGAAGCTATATTTATATAGGGTTTGAAATTGTCCCACTTACTTTGCTCTTTATTTTTTACCTTGACCTTTCAAATTACTCCAATCAGAGTTGGGGTTGATTATTTTAAAATGTAATCAATTACATTATGATTACATGGCCTAACAAATGCTATCCTTTACATTATGATTGCTCAAAATTTCAAGAGTAATAGATTACAAACAATTACTTTTGACCAAGTAATCATGATTAGCGAGTGCTAATTTAAAACCCAACCATGTGACAGACCTAAAAACTTTCAATCTATGTTGAACAGTCTTTCAACTTGGGTAACAGTTGCTGATATTGCTTCATATTTGTATAAATATTTTAATATTTAGATAAAATAGTATAACATTTTTTTTTTATAAATTAATGATTGAAAAAAATAATTATTAGCTTGCTATTAGCTCTATGACAAACGTGATGACTTCAACTTTCCATTCGTCAACATTCCCTTCTTGTGTAGCAACATTCCGTCCGCTCCAGCTTATGGAGATTACATATCTCAATTGATTTTAGCAGAGCGTCACGTCTGACGCAAAAATTGCTCACACAGGGGTATGTTGCTCCTCGGTTGCTGAATTCACCTAAGAAATTTTACGGAAGACATTATGCGCTTATAGACAAATATGGGATTTCGATCTCTCAGATGTGTGCAGATGTTGGTTTGTCATAGGCTTTGTTTTGTCTTCCTTTACCGGATTTGACACACTGAATTGACTGTTGGCATTGCGAAGGGTGTGCTATAGCAAGCAGGAACGGTTTACTCTTCCGGAGCACCTGAGTTCACTCTAGTTTCGACTGGAGTTCGCGTCGTTTATTAAATTCAGTTATTTTTGTGTTTCCATGTTTTACATGTTATGTGTTTTTGTCCTGTTCTTGTTGTTTACTGATTTTGTCTCTGCCCTTTCGGACTTTTGACATTCGAATACCCCATTGGTACCTCTGCTTCTTGTAGTATTTGCATGTATTCTAGTTATTAACAAATAATATGTCAATGTTTAGATAGTTGACACCTGTGTTTATTGCAGTTAACAGCTTTTCAGTTCTATAGCCTAGAGACAAATGCATTATTTTTACCCTAATGGTTTCAAAGAAATAAGAATAAAATACATAGAACTAGGAATTATAAGAATAAAATGTTGTTATAGTAATTATAAAATTAGGAGATTTACCTATTTTCTAACACAGTAGATCTTCCTATTTATAACGGTCAAATAAATGTACAGATATAAATTTGATTTGAACTACAAACAGTAACTCTTTCGTAAAAAAAGGACATTATAAACTGTATTAATTTAGGATTTAACTTCAAAACTTCTAAAAATATACCAAACTCTTTTTAGAGAAAGTTAAATCAGAAATTTTTTGCAATATTAATCGTAACAAGAGGCTCACAGGAGCCTGAATCGCTTACCTGACTTCAATGACTGATGGAATGAGAACATTTTGGGGTATCTGGGGTGAAAAACTTCAATAAAGGATCATCATACAATTTCTACCTTGGGTATTATAAAGGCTTTTGTAGAGCACATATAGCCAAACATTCAAGCCATCAAAAGCTTTTCCTAATATTTTAAAGGTTTAATCTGCAAGACAATAACCCCAAACTTGACAATTAGGGGCCGTAGCTTTAATAAAGGCTCATCTGAAAGCTTCAGACTAATGGATATTTTTGAAAAGCTAATTGAACTTTAGATTCAAGCAAGCAACATTTTTGTCTCGCCTGCGAAGCAGAGCGGGACATAGGTGTTACTTTACCGGCGGCGGCGTTAACTTTTTTGACAAGTTTTATGAGCACATCCATATCTCAAGAACTATAGGTCCTGGGTTGATGAAACTTTGTATGCATATGCCCCAGTAGTAGCTTAGCAGAGTTGCGTCCCCATCTTTTGACTTTGACCTTGATTTTCCGGTTGAGCGACTTTGACAATTTTCAATACATATACTAGCAATGAAAAAGTTTTGCGAGCACCTCCATATCTCAAGAACTATAAATCCAAGGTTGATGAAACATGGTATGCATATGCCCTAGTAATAGCTTAGCACAGTTGCATCCCCATCTTTTGACCTTGATCTTGATTTTCTGGTTGATTGACTTTGATTATTTTTATTTCATATGTAAGCAAAGTTTAAGTTCTATAAAAATCTTTTGATCTCAGATACTGAATTTCATGTAAATTCAAAATATAGTGGAAGTAAGAAAAAATAATTGTTTCTGATGGTGCCGGCAGGCGAGACATACTTTAGTGTTAACTCTTGTTATTGTATCTGTAACATTTCATTCTGTTGGTCAAATACACCAAAAACACTATATTTCACTTTGAAGCACCAATACCCCTATAAAGGGTCATCTGACAATTTTGACCCTGAAAACATTTTTGTCTCGCCTGCGAAGCAGAGCGGGACATAGGTGTTACTTTACCGGCGGCGGCGTTAACTTTTTTGAAAAGCTTTATGAGCACCTCCATATCTCAAGAACTAAAGGTCCTTGGTTGATGAAACTTGGTATGCATATGCCCCAGTAGTAGCTTAGCACAGTTGCATCCTCATCTTTTGACCTTGACCTTGATTTCCCGGTTGAGTGACTTTGACAATTTTCAATACATATAATAGCAATGGAAAAGTTTTGCAAGCACCTCCATAACTCAAGAACTATAGGTCCTGGGTTGATGAAACTTGGTATGCATATGCCCAAGTAGTAGCTTAGCACAGTTGCATCCCCTATCTTTTGACCTTGACCTTGATTTTCCAGTTGAGTGACTTTGACAATTTTCAATACATATGATAGCAATGTTAAGGTTTTACGAGCACCTCCATATCTCAAGTATTATTGGTACTAGGTTGATGAAACTTGGTATGCATAAGCCCCAGTATTAGCTTAGCACAGTTGCATCCCCATATTTTGACCTTGACCTTGATTTCCTGGTTACGTGACGTTGATTATTCTTATTGCATATATTAGCAATGTTTAACTTCTACAAACTTCTTTTGATCTCAGAAACTAAAAATCCTTAAAAATTCAAAATATAAAGAAATAAAAGGAAGTAAAAAAGAATTATTGTTTCTGATGGTGCCGACAGGCGAGACATACTTTAGTGTTAACTCATGTTGTATATCTTGATGAGCTTCCCAATTCCTCAATGCTAACTTCTCCTCTAGCACTTAACAGTTTTCAAGATAAAGTCCAAAAATTGTGAAAATGGCCAATTTCGACGATCAAAGGAAAATGACTCCTTTAAGCAGTCATCCCACAACGTTGACCCAATGGAGATTTTTGTAGAGCTTTTGAATCTAAAGAAGGTATGTTGCTTTGATTTTCTCTATCTCTTATACTTTTTTTGCTATAATCTAAAACAATGGTCTCACCCCTATTCTATTTTAGCGACGGCGGCCATGTATGTTGGTCGGCGTGCACACATTTCACAAACTTGGTAGAGGAAATCCTAAAGATCATGTGTACAAAGTTTGAAAGCAATTCCTTCAATGGTGTTAGGAAGATCTTTAAAAAAAACTAACGGACGACGGACGCTTCACGATGACCGGTCAGGTGAGCTAAAACAGCCTTTCATTGAATAGCTTTTATTACAAATAACAGAACTATAAGTTATAAAGACTTCTTAACTAGCCTACAATTTAATTCAATCAGATCCCTGCATTTAAATGTTCATAATATTTACAATACATGTAATGTAAAAAGAGAAACATTTCAAAAGAATCCACTTTATAATCAACTTTTCTAATGAAATCAAAATGTAATAAAAAATATTCATGATTACAGCACTTTTTCACTCAGTTATAGATTACATATCATTACTTATAAAATTCATAAAATTCAATGATTACTGATAACATGTGATTACTGATTACCGATTATTATCGATGACGACAATTGATTACGATTACCCCATCCCTGACTTAAACAGTTAAATGAAAATTTTAAACCAAATCATGCCCATTTCAAATTGTTTTCCTTGTACAACAAGCAATTCAATGTGGATTTAAATAAATTTGATGCTATAAAGTACAGACCTATCCAGTATTCCCTGTTGGGGTCACCAAACCCTTGTGTGTAAGCTTTCCAGCCACGATAAAAGTCTGTATGTCCGTTATATCGTTTTTGAAATACCTAAAAAGGAAACAGTTAAGCCCCAGTCACACTGTCAATTTTCGGGCATCCCATTTTACTACGTTCGAAAACGTAGTGAAACGGCTATAAACGTAGCGAACCGTACCGACACGTAGTTGAAACCCGCTGTATACGTAGGCATTCCTGGGCATAAACTTGATCTATCCCGTTTATATCGTTTGCAAAACATAACGTTGTTAAAATAATCATGTGTCACAAATGCGTACTTCAACGTGGTAAAACGTTGTGAAAACATAATAAAACCTAGCCAAAGCTTACTTATTTGTTTTTGCTAGGTTCTCTCACGTTTTGAAAGGTATCAAGGCGTAGCAATACGTATAACTACGTTCACTACTACGTATCTTCAAGCAGGGGGTTAAAATTGGTCGATAAGGTTTGATTTCTCACAAATATATCAGCAGATGAAAATTTAAATATACTACAACTTCAGATGTTTATTGTTCCTAAAAGAGTTATCAAAACGTTGTAACACATAGTAATGCGTAGTACAAATCCATCAATACTTTCCGAAACGTACTATAATCTAAATGACCGTAACAAAACCTAGTGATGCGTATTGAATCGTAGTAAATACGTCGAGAAACCTAGAAATCCTTACCGAAACGGCCCAAAGGCATAACTGGATATACGTATTGAAACGTATTAAAGCGTTTAATAACTAGCTGATGCCTGGTACAACATAGACACTTAGAAATAATGACATAAATTTCCTTGATCCGTGACGTTTTAAAACGTAGCAAAACCTGGACGTCGAAACGTGACAGTGAGACTAGGGCTTTTTAAAATAAACACAATTCTACAATTCTATCGAAATAATAACTAAAATTATAATGTTTCAAATAATAGCATTTACTATTCGAATGACTTTCTGATATGAATTCAAATTTTATCGGACAGATCAGAAAACCAAAGCACACATTTTAGCATATTGAAGAAGTCCGTATTGGAATCTCGAAATATGGTCTCACTCGATAGGTACATACACCCCACTTTTTAAGCAGAGACAATTCAAATGAAATAACTCACGGTCCAGCCGCCGCCATCTTTTTCCATTTCACAATAGACGTCGATCCTACGTGACAACCGTTTAGGATATATCTTATAAACACCACTTGGACAGCCTCTTTGAATGTCTCCACAGTCAATAGGTCTTCCTCCTATTATAAAAGATTAAAATTAAACTAAACTAGAAAATGAGTCTATTAGCCACGAATGGCCCGAGCCCGTCCCTTCTTAAAATATTATTGACCACCAATATGTAGAACCGAGATATGGTCTGACAACAAAAAGGACCAAAATTGTGCGTACCTAAATTATGGGTTGCAGTGACCTAATTTCTATTAAGTGGTGTCTTACTACCCAAGACATATTTAGCGGATTTCAATTTGGTTTAGAAAAAAAAACCACCTTTTTTTCCATTATGATTTCAAAAAACCCCATCATTTATCGCTATTGATACTAAACAAAGAACCAAAGTTTTCATTAGCCTTCTCAAACTACTGTAAATGAGCAATAAACCAAGTTTATCGGTTTTTTGTTACTGTCGCGTGCTACAGACATATGTTTATTATGAATTGACCTCAAAAGGAAAGTTCACGTTTTTATTCTATCTGTAGTAGAGGTTACCACTGTCTACGTTCTGAATATGTACTAGTGTTTGGGTTTGGATTCAGATTACACAAGACAGTCCTTTAGCATGCACAACAGAGGATGAATAGACGGGGGATGCCGTGACCAGACTCCTAGACCTGCTTTCGCTTTTTTCGCTTTTGGCCCGAGACAGGAGTTATTTTTTCAAAAATTTCAATGCAATTTAGGTTATGTCAATTAAAAAAATTGCTTCATTTTTTTTCAACAAAACTTTGGCCACACAAAGTTCATTACCTTTGAAACTGTAGTAGATAAAAAACCAGAAATTCCTACCATCATAAAACTTTTTGAGGGTCAGAAAAGAGGTGCTTTAAAAATGAAAAAAAAACACCTTTTTGCTTTGAGCCAAATCACATCTGTATCAAGGAATTTAAAAAAAATTAAACTTGATAAATTTATACTATCTTTCATTATCATTTCACACCAAGCTTATTCTTTAGTCATAAAAATGAACATTACAATATAATTTACAAAAAACACTATCTTTTGATAAGGACTATATTATTGGACAACGAAATTGAAGGGAGCTTACTGTGGTCTCGTACCTAATAGTCCCCAGAAAAACCTTCGACAGGCAAATAAAATAATTTTCACGTAAATTGTCTCTTTCCAACTGAACTGCCAAGTATCAAAGTGATCGGATCAATAACAATGAAATTATTAGCACTTTAAAACTCTGGTTGCATATAA
Source organism: Arcuatula senhousia (assembly GCA_963971305.1). Lineage (NCBI taxonomy): Eukaryota > Metazoa > Mollusca > Bivalvia > Mytilida > Mytilidae > Arcuatula > Arcuatula senhousia. The sequence continues at coordinate 39,576,244 of OZ020308.1, forward strand.
CATGTATAAGAAATTTGATAAAAAAAAACACCAGGAAAATCCATGAGGGCTATTTGATCAATTTTCTTTATTTCATAAAAATTCAAAAAAATTAATGGCTGAATTTAATAACAATATCCTATCTGAGCATGGAAAAACAAGTTTTAGTACAATATCTGCATTGTTTCAACTTTTGTCTCTTTCCCATATTCGCAGATAGGAAAATAAGCCTTTTTAGCTTTATTGAGGGGTACATGTATGGTCATGAGAATTTTTTTTTAAAGGAAATAAAATATTTGGACCACAAGGGATTTAAAATGTTAATTACAAATTAAACTTACAAAATAAAACCAAAAATACCATATTCATATGAAAGTAAGTTCTACAGTGTTTAGCATTGGATAAATGGTGCAATTTTAAAATACATGTTTGAAACACAACACTTAAAACTAATGTTAGAAGGTAAAAAATGTTAAAGATGCAACAACCTGCAACATTAAAGGTGTTTTAAGTATGAGATGATGATGTTGAACAGAATTTAGCAGCAAAAAGACTAGTCAAATCACTTAAGATAAAAAAAAATCATGACTCATGTGCGAAAGAATGTCCCGTGCGGATCTCGGAAGGCAAACAGGCCGCATCGGGGCCTAGGCGACTAAGGGTCTTAGGGTTCTGACCTATATTGTGTTGCGAGGACGAAAAACACCAAATTAATCATTCACTCACTCATGTGCGAAATAATTAAATAATTAAAAACGGCCAAATCTATACAGCAAGAATTTGAAAAATTTTCAATCCTGTAACTTATTCTATGAAATCCAGAGATCTTACATATGCTTTGTTTGTGTTGTTTAGCTATTCCTCAGTTTATTGTGACTGGTTGTCTATGATATACCCTATGTAGAAAGATTACTTGGATATGTGGTAGTCATAGGTCGCAGCCTCATTTTGCAAGGAGTCAAATGATTTTGCTTCGGAAATATTTAATATAGACATACAAATATGGCTAAATATGCCAAATATTGAGATAAACACATGTAAAGGCTGATATTGCAAGAACTTATTAATCCTCATAACTGAGGACCATACATGGCAATGCAAAATGATTCTAAGAGCTGTAAAAAGGCCATCCTATCCCCTTTTATAAGGCCCGAGACTAAAGTAAATAAAGGTAATAACAAAACTATCGAACTTCAACGATCAATCTCATTGTCCAGAGAAAATGACAAAAACGAATCAGTCATACCGGAGAATTGGTGGATCGCAATGGTCGTGACTTGGTACAGACATTTCAAACGAAATGGTGGGTTAAACTAGGTTTTATGGCGCCAAACCTCCCTCTTCCATCGCGATCTTAGGATCCGGTAATGACCATAGAACACAACATAGTTGTGAGACACAATATGGATATTGATGTGATTATCTCGGTACAGCAGACCAGTCAAACACTAATTAAAACAATTAATCACCATATCTTTTAACTCAATTTTGAACTTTTCTACTAGTGGCTGATAACAAAGAAAGAATTTTTTTAGGGATCGTATGAGACGTATTTTCTTATAGCCCTGCTCCAAAAGTCGGTCACGAAGAAATCGGTGTCTGATCAAAAACTTTGTGAAATGTGTGCAAGCTCTGGCATATCGAACAAGTTGTGAAATATAAACACCGTATGCAGGGGAAGTAAGTATATTGCTCTGTAGATTAGGAAAAATTAAAATCGTCTCTTTTATCTTAAATTTTTGTACTGAGATTACCACCTGGGTCAAATTCGAGGTGCAAATCCAAGAAAGACGTGAAGCAATTTGATTCCGTGGTTTCTTTAATCTCCAATTCTGGAGGATATATTAAAGGAATCCATCTACCAAATGAAATGTTATTGACAGAAAGGACATCATCAATATATCTGAATGTTAGATTAAATGACCTTGCCTCTTTCATCTTCTTGTTCTTTACGAGTCCCTGAAGAAATTCAGTCTCGTAAGAATATAAAAACAAATCGGCGAGGAGAGGAGCACAGCTTGTGCCCATTGGAATGCCGATTTGTTGTTGAAAAATCTCTCCTCCGAAGGTGACAAATATGTTGTCAATGAGGAAATCAAGCATACTGCAAACTTGTTCCAGTGTGTAACAAATTTTATCTTTGAAAGATGTTTTGGAAAAGAATGTAGAGTTATAATAACCCAAAACAACAAAATTCCTAGAATTTGAAAAGGCTTTTCCAAGAAGTTTTTTTCAGACGACATTTTAGTTTTTCGTGTGGCAAGTTAGTGTAAAAAATGAAAAATCGAACGTTTTCAAAGAGTGAACCTCAGAAAATGATCTAGATTTAAAATGATCTAACAAATCTTTTAAGTTCTTCCAAATCCACATATGGTTGATTCCACTATGATTATAAATAGTGTCGCAGTATGCTTGTTGACCTCCTTTGACAGCAGACAAGATTTTAGTTAAATGGACGGACAGCTCTGTAGTTGAACATGATGAAGATCCAGCTATATACCTTTCTTTGTACGGATTTTTATTTTATTCTAAAATTTCAATGCATTTTCAATATAGCATTATGTCAATTCAAATAAATCGCACCAATTCTTTTTTAACGAAACTTTGGCCCCATAAAATTCATTAGATTCGAAATTTTAGTAAAAATTTCAGAAACACTACCATCTTAACACGTTTAATTCTTTTATTGACTCCTATGAGGGTCAGAAAAGAGGGATTAAAATAAAAAAAAACATGTTTTAATATCAACTAAAACTGAAAGGAACTCACTGTGGTTTCGTACCTTTTGGCGACGCAGTAAAGATGTATCGAACAGTTATAAATTATAAAATAAGACTTGTCGTCCTAGCATTAGAGTTTATACATACCATTACAGTTTTCGGGCGATTCTTTTACAGCAGATTTCACGGTATCTATGATGTTCTTAGCTTCGTCTCCATAGAAAAACACACCTGCAACAAAAATATAACCAATAAAATAAAAATTAAAGACCAGTCCAATTGCGGAAAACCTGACCGCAAACCATAGTGGTGCACCGTGTTGGGAAAAATGTCACGTTCCTTGCACGTTAAAGAACCCTGCTGCAGGTCTCGGTAAAAGTAGGACCCGTAGGATCCCCATGCAGGAGGCGAAATTTCCCGTCCCTACCCATCACTCCTTTTTTTCAGTGGCAGTCAAAACTCTCCTACCCGATTGGCCTTGTGTCCCCATTTCCTCCACTTCATCATCATTTCATGTTCATTGTATCACCACTTTCATGTTCATCTCCCGGATATAGCCGAAATCGTGCTGCTTGGGAGTAAAGCAATAACTAACTAACTAACTAACTAACCAGTCCAATTCCTACGTATTCGATCTTAAAATCAGCAAAAAGATAACCCAAGAAGATGTTTTATTTCTTTAAAAAAAATGAGTAGTAAACGGATAATTATTTGATCTGGCCCCGGCGCCACAAAACTTTAAAAAATACATAAGTCTGATAAGATTCTAAGCTCAATGTTTAAACTATGGGAATTGACAATTTTCTCAGACTTAAGAATATGTTTTTGGTTTTGTGGAGAAATGGCCTTGAACATTCTATTTTCAATCGGTCTTTTTAACGAATAATACTATAAATGCAAAAGAAGATGAAAGAATGTGTCAGAGACTCGCGGTCGGATATCGTGATATTTCTAAACCGCTTTTTCAATATTTTAAGGGAATCGTGTCTTAAAAATCAATGAAGAAAGTTTTTTTAACAAAACTAGGTTTATTCGATATAACAACAGTACAAGTACAAACTGTAAAGGGTAAACCTCAATAGAACAAACCATCAAGAAATTAATTTCACATACCTGTTTTAAAAGCTCTGGAAATATTGATGGACCGAGCAATAACCACATCAACATGGAGCAATAAAAGTAAAAGTCCAATAGCGCTAAGCATATTTATTTTCTATTCTTTGCTAATGAGATAACAGCCTTGGGGTTTTTTGCTTCTTTAACAAAGTTTGAAGAAAACGCAGATTCAACTTCTCAAACTATACCTGTATATGTTTTAGTTTCATCTAGATATTATACATTTGATGATTCCATAGCGTGATGCCATGGTAACAGCTGGTTGAAAAAAAAAAAACATATAATGGAATGGTATTTATTGATTAGGTTATGACAACAGGTTTGCTTTTTCCTGGTTATCAAAATATTTTCCAAAAATAAAGAAGTATCACTAGTACAAAGGTAACTTAAGATTGACACGAAGGTTTGTTTAATAGGGACGTAAGTCGCTTTACCGGTATTTTACTCCCAAAGCGCAGTTCTAGACATATGACTACTATCCTTCAACTGTTCTTGAACAGGTAAAACATTATAATGAAAGTTTTCATTATTTTTACGTTTCAATGCTTACGTGACCATAACAAATATGGCTGCTTGCAGACGACAAACGCAACATCAAACTCGGATAAACTGGAAAAAAAACTGGCAAATAGATGTATCAAAAATTTATGATTCTTTCTAGATATTCTTGCGTATTCTATGTTCAAAGTGTTGCAGAATCGCGTAAAAACAATAATTGAGCTGTTAACGATAGCACTGACAAAAGCCAATGCAAGGACACTGAGCTTGCCAGAATTACGATCAACTACAGAACACAAGTGCAACTTAAAGAGTCGCATACCACACACTAACTTACGAGACAAGACAGACATATGTGGAAAGGCCAAACTATTATTAATGATCCAGTATTCATCATCGTCAGACGTGTGCAAGAGACGGGGGCACTGCCTCATTGGGGCGTTGCAAGCTTCCTGTAAATCCTTCACCTCATGATTGACGTACATTGTACTTCCCTCAATCATTCCTTGTGTGTCTTATATTATATTTAAAATCGAATTAAGTTTGGTCGCCCTAGAACCTTTTTAAATCAAAAGTTCGATTATTTCTAATGTAATAGATAACTGTCTAGTTTTATCAAATTACAAAACATAATCCTTTTTCTAAGATATCTGACACCAATTGGTGACGAACATAACTACAGTTAATTGCAGGGGCTAACATGGTACAAATTTAATCAATAACTCGTTTTGATATTTTTCCTTTTGTGTGAATTCGAAATCAATTAAAAAATAAAAAACTTCGCCGAGCGCAGCATAATACGACCGAAAGATGTTGAACTCTGTACGTTTTAGTCCCAATACGGATAGTCAACTGCTCTGGACACATGCAGCCCATGGTGGACTGATAAAGGTTTTTGACATATGCAGCTTTTGGTGGACTTTCCACTCAAAAGGGATTATTTTTCCCAAGAAGATCAAAATCAGACCACAAATAAAAAAAGTTTTGGTCCCTAATTACATAATAGGGGGAAAATGGGGGCCCGCAAATATAAATTCTTAACTTTGTATCCACTATTTGACAAGAACAAACATGCAAAAAAAAATTCAAAATCGGATCACAAGTAACAAAGTTTCGATTTTGGTCCCTTTTGGCCCCTAATTACGTAACAGGGAAAAAGGGGGCACGAACATTCATCGGGTTCATTCTTTTATTGTAAGAAACATTATTCACAATATCACAGCAATAGGCCAACTAGGACCAAAGTTATGGTGGAAACAAATAAAATATTTCAAAAACAAAAAAGGGGGACCCCAAAATCAATTCCATTCATCCTTTTATTAGTGGAGCGGATAAACTTGATTTTTCACCAAAATATTTCACATCGTGATAAAAGCATGAAATTTTGTACAAACATTCCTCAATATATAATGATTCAGAATTCATAGTTGGCCATCTTGATTTCCGCCATTTTAAAGATGGCCGCCGCAAAATTAAAATGGTGCCATTTCTCTATAATCTTTTTTACAAAACTACTTTTTGCTTTTTAATCTCTTGTTTTTGTTGGACAATTGACACGTATATTAAGAAACAAATAATAAATATAAGCTTAATTAGTTAATTTGATAGTGCGCATGCGCAATAAACTGTCAAAAGTATAAATATCCAAGTTTTCCAAGCTGTGAGTTGTCTTCCAGAAATCCGACCAGTACCTCCCCGTGGTGGAAGACGGGCCCTGCTCCAGCGTTAACAAAGGATACTCTGGAGCAGCTAACACTGGCGGTGGTGTGTCATGGGCTGGACGACCCATAGCACATAGCGAGTCTATACCTGTAGAGGTATAAGTCGACGCAGAGGGGCTTTCCCCTAGTCGCGACTATAAATACCTATCAGTCAGCTGTGAGTTAGTCTTCCAGAATTCCGACCAGTACCTCCCCGTGGTGGAAGACGGGCCCTGCTCCAGCGATAACAAGGATACTCTGGAGCAGCTAACACTGGCGGTGGTGTGTCATGGGCTGGACGACCCATGGCACATAGCGAGTCTATACCGATTGGTATAAGTCGACGCAGAGGGGCTTTCCCCTAGTCGCGACTATAAATACCCATCATCATCAGCTGTGAGTTGCCTTCAAACTTGATTTTTCACCAAAATATTTCACATCGAGGTAAAAGCATGAAATTTTGAAGAAACATTCTTCAATATGTTGTGGTTCAGAATTTATAGTTGGCCATCTTGATTTCTGCCATTTTCAAGACGGCCGCCGCGAAATTAAAATTGCGCCATTTCTCTATAATCGTTTTAACAAAACTACTTTTTGTTTTTAAATTTCTTGTTTTTATTGGTCAAGTGACACTTATATTAGGAAACAAAAGATAATTGTAAGGTTAATAAAAGTATTTGTTAGTGAGCATGCGCAATAAACTGCCAAAAATATAAATATCCCTGTTTTCCAAGCAGTGAGTTGCCCTTTAACTTGACTTTTCACCAAAATATTTCACATCGTGATAACAGCATGAAATTTTGTACAAACATTCCTCAATATATAATGGTTAAGAATTCAGTCCGAAAACCGGTGGTATTTAAACAATAGAATGTGAGCTCTTCATCGGAAAAGATAGGAAAGTCAATTCGAATGTTTATCCTGGTTGTCAAGTGAATCAAAGTTTCTTTTTAGTACAAAATTTCTTCCAATTTTAAGTTATGCTAATAAAATAAACTTTTTTGAATTAAAAAGAGTTTTTAAAAGTAACAGATTGCATCTTAATGCATGTTATTATGTGGATATTTATGAAATGCATACGGTGCAAACTGAAATGGATCGCACAACTTTAACTTTTATATAAAAAATTGAAAAAAATCACACTATTTTTTTAAATGTATATCCTCCCATCTGCATTGTCAGACATGTACTGCAAGAGGTAAAGCCAAAATAAAATTAAGAAAAAGACCTATTTTTCTAGTCCGTCTTGACAACCTACTTTTTAAAAGTACACGATTTACCTGTTGAATTCGATTATGTCATAGAACATGTTTACCTTTTTGACCGGTATCCGTAAATTGGGATCAACAGTATGTGAATTTGCATTGTATTGGAGTAAATGTCCAATTCAATATTCAGTCATCCGTTTTAAAAATAGGAATGCCTCCCATTTATCATGTTTATAATTTATTAAAGATAGAACTTGGTTGTGTCCCTTGAAAGTTTTTCATAGTTACACATTGAATTCAAATGGATCGTTATATGATAACAGTAAAATATAATTTTCAAACTAATATCTGTCGAAAGAAAAGGTAATAACCCAACATTCCCACAAGTTTCGAAAATGTACTGCAGGTATTACTCCTTGTGCGATTTTTTAAAGGTTGAGTTGACATTTTAATTTTTTCCAACGGCCAATAAGTTTCACTCGATTTGTTAAAATATGCACTTTTGTTGACCTTATAAACAACTGTTTACGCAACAGAAAAGATTCGTTAATAACATAACATGTCCAACGTATATGATAGTAGTCAAATCCATGCGTAATAAATGAAAATTGAAGATTGTTTATATGCCGTCGCCATCGTTGTTGTCATCGTTAAAAATTTAAAAACACATTAGCTGTTTTCTGCAGGGGAGATAATTGAATACCACTAGATATTAGACTGAATTCATTGTTGGCATCTTGATTTTGGCCATTTTCAAGATGGCCATCGCGAAATTAACATATATCGCCATTTCTATTTAATCTTGTATGCATATTTACTCTTTGATTTTTAATTTCTTGTTTTTATTGGACATGAAATTATAAATGTAAGGTTTATAAAATCATTTGATAGTGCGCATGCCAAGAGTATGGATATCCCTGTTTTCCAAGCTGTGAATTGCCATTAAACTTGATTTTTACTAAAAAAAAATATTTCACATCGTGATAAAAGAAGCAGAGGTTTCAATGGGACATTCGAATGTCAAAGTCCGAAAGGGCAGAATCAAAACCAGTAAATACAAACAAGGACAGGACGTGTAAGCATGAAATATTGAACAAACATTCCTCAATATATCATGGTTCAGAATTCATAGTTGACCATCTTGATTTTGGCCATTTTCAATATGACTGCCGAGAAATTAAAATGGCGCCATTTCTTTTTAATTTTTGTGTGAAAAAAACTACTCTTTCTGTTTTCTTGTTTTATTGGACATTTGACACCTATATTAGGAAACAAATTAAATGTAAGGTTTATCAATGTATTTGTTAATGTGCATGGGCAATAAAATGCCAAAAGTATAAATATCCCTTTTCCCAAGCTGTGAGTTGCTTTTAATACTAAAATATGTGGAATTTATTGAGTTCACTCTGGTTTCGACTGGAGTTCGCGTTGTTGATTGATATTCAGTATTTTGTGTTTCCATGTTTTACATATTGTCTGTTTTTGTCCCGTTCTTGTTGGTGTTTACTGGTTTTGTCTCTGCCCTTTCGGACTTTTGGCATTCGGATACCCCACTGTTTCCTCTGCTTTTTTGAAACACTAAAAATCTCCTATTACATCCTATATAAGGCTTCCTTGTCATAATGTTACTATCAGAGACAATATAATGATGTACAATGCTAATGTACATGTAAGACCAAATAAAGAATGATATCTTTTTAAATTATAAGGTTTATATAGTGGTAGTGACTGACTACTATGGAACCTGTTCATAACAAAACCATTTAAACTTGAAATACAATAACAGCTTTTAATTCTAAACTTTTAAACAATTGGGGAATTTTGTAAATAGTTGTGTTGTGTTCACGAAGTCCAGAATATATGCCATGCGAAACACACAAAAATACGAAAGTGAACTCAGAAAAATAAGATATACCAGTTGTCCCACTAAAGTTTAGTGTTACTATAAAACAAACTCGATATGTTAATTGACGAATGTATCTTGTGTTCATGAAATTGCGTTCATACCAACATATTGTTTTAAGAACTAAGGATTGTTCTGGTTTGGCTTGGCATATGGGAAGCTGAGAATTTTGTATCTGTATTATTGATAATGACTCTATAACAAAACCTACAGCAGACCTGCATGACAAGTAATGTACTAGTTACTCTGAGTAACATGTATGACTTGTAATAAACTAGTTACTCTGAGTAAAATATATGACTTGTAATGTACTAGTTACTCTGAGTAAAATTTATGACTTGTAATGTACTAGTTACTCTGAGTAAATGAAAATATTCAAGAAGTGAGCTTACAGGTGACACTTTTCTTATAATACGATGCATCAGTCCTACATTAAACCTCTCAAAACCCCAAAGTCTGTCTTTAGACTTATTGTAACTAAAATCACTTTTATGTCGGTAATGTCACAATTACCTTTTACAATAGTTTGCATTTTTCACACTTATAAAACATAGATGAAAATTAATATTTATACATTGGCTTACGATTTAATATCTATATCATGCGCATGATTAAATCTTGAAGGGTTTGCACTAAGTCATGCTTGGGATACCCCACTAGACCATTTGGAAAACAGAAAGTGGACGCCTGACTGACCTACAGGAAAGAGGAGGCACGTTGCAACTCATCATACTAAAGCTCTCTACCAAATTTGGAACCAATTCCTTAGTAGAAAGCACGAAATCGAACGAAAAATTGTCATTTTTTTCTTTAAAAGTCTAAGACAGCTCGGAAAACAGGAATCAGATGTGATACTGGCCTGAAAAGTTTTGGAACGATTCAACTCATCATGCTAAAACTATGTACAATATATAACATAAATCCCTTCGAAAAAAGCCCCAAAAATATGTTTTGAAAGTTTGTAATGAACAGCCAGATGGACTGACAGACGGACAAGGTACATGCAATATAGCCTACTCTCTTATGAGTGGTGATAAATTATTTAACATTCATTTTGGAGTCTTATTCAACTCCTGTAGCACCAATGAAAAGTTCATATTTCATATAATCTGGCATATTGTACAAAAGGAATATAAATACCATAATTCAAAATTTAACGACAGCCATCTTGAAAATGGCTGTTATTGATATCTATAACTGTCTTATTTCAGCAAAATTAATACGACTGCTAAAAATATATTACTTTACAACTTCTATTCACTTTTTTTTGTCATTTGAAAAGTGTAAACATAAAACTAATAAGCAATTCGTAACTCAAAATGTAATATTCGAGTTATTATACCGCAATTATGACAAAATTTAGCGCATGCGCAGCTGTAAATATTCAAAACTTCTTAATATATATATCTGTTAACCTTATATAAACTTTAACACATGAATAAATGATTTGAATAGAAAAAATACAGTTATAGCCATGAATTGTATATGTCGTGTACATGTTATCATTTTGTACAAGTTATAACCTGTATGAAAAATTTGTACAAGTTATTACTTGTATGATGACATCGTACAAGTTATAACCTGTACAAGTTCAGTTGTACAAGTAATAACTTGTACGCAAATTTTAGAAGAAAAAATAATAACTTGTACAACTGTTCAATGGTTTTACATTTGTAATTGTGTAGGTCAGTTTGATTTAGTTTGACTCTATTTCAAGGACTTTTTCATGTTTAATTTGGTATTTTTTATCACGAATTTTTTAATTGTGCCGCATAAACATATTCCACATCTCAATATTTTCTATTTTGTAAAGAGGTGTGACAGTCTCCCTTTTCAGCTGATATCTTATCAAATAGCTATATTCTGATTAATTCTTGAGTTATGTATTTTGTAAGAAAATTTGCTATATTCAAGCCAAGAAGATATAGAATTTTGCAACAAATTTGTGAAAAATTCATTTTTTTATCAATTCATCCATAATAGCTATACTAAGATACCTTCTGAAACTGACTGACTGGGGAGTTTAACGTCGTGACTATACCTATATATAGGTCTGCAGCGACGTAACCTTCTGAAATGCAAGCAAACTCCTTAAATAATATCCAGAAAAGAAATAAAAAATGACTAAGCTGCAACATTTATACAGTCATAGAACAACATATTTACAGGCGAATCTTGAAATATGAATTACAAAAAAGTTCCAGACAATAAATGTTTCTACGCCTGACGCGCGTTTCGTCTATTCAAGACTCATCAGAGGCGCTCTGCCAAAAAATTAAAAATGCTATATGACTATAAAGAGCATAGAATAATACCCCAAAAATGTCGAACTAGAAACCAAATAATGACTAAGACCAACCTATGTCTGAGGTAGGAAGAACCTTAGGGTTTGACAATTTAGAAATTTAAACGGATTATTTAAAGCTTTGATGTGTTCGTCAACACAGAAGTGTTGATGCCGGAGTGGGCTAACCTCGGGGAATTAAAACTCCACCAGCAGCATTAACCGTCACATATGTTAGAAATATAAATTACAACAAAGTTCCAGACAATACATTTTGCTACGCCTGACGCGCGTTTCGTCTATTCAAGACATATCAGAGGCGCTCTACCAAAAAGTTGAAAATGCCAAATACTATATGACTATGAAGAGCATAGAATAATACCAAAAAGTCGAATTTCTATGAATAGTCCCTGAAAGTTTTGAGTACTTTTAAGTAAATGGTGTACCTTTTTATAGTGGGTTAACAGTTTTTAGAATAAATGCTAGAAGCTAAATTGACTTCAAATATATTTTTCATTATTTTACAGACTTAAAATGACTCAAGAACAATGTACATAACACTAAGTATTTATTCACAATAGCTGATTTATTCTCATTGCCAAGTTAACCTTTTAATCTATAAACTGTTCTTAAAAATAACTGTTCATTTTCCAACAGTTTAATACTAATAAATACAATTATACCATATTGTAAGGTTGCTTCCTAGCTTTTGAACATATTTTTCATATTATTTACAGTTAACCCCTTGTACAAGTTATTATTTTTTCATGAAAAAAATCCGTACAAGTTATTACTTGTACAACTGCGCTTGTACAGGTTATAACTTGTATGATGCCCTCATACAAGTAATTACTTGTACGATTTTTTCATACAAGTTATAACTTGTACAAAATAATAACATGTACACGACATATACAAAAGAATAATAAGAAATGACGCCATTTTGAATTTCATGGCGGCCATCTTGAAAAAGGCCGAAATTGAAATGGCCAACGATCTTTTCTTTATGTTAAGTACTTAAGGCACCATCATACCAAATTTCATGCTTTTATCACAAAGTGAAATATTTTACCCTATATCCGCTCCACTATATAGTGCGAAACATTATTGCCAAAGTACAAAGCAATCCGATAACTAGAACTAAAGTTATTTTGGCAGCAAACATAAAAGTAGCATTTTTTGCCACTTTTTGGTCCCTTATTTCAAAACGAAAATAGGGGGGACCCCCAAAATAGATCCCATCCATCCTTGTATGGTAAAGAACATCATTATCAAATTTCATAGCAATCAGATAACTAGAACTAAAGTTATTGTGGAAACAAACAAAGAAGTAGTATTTTTGGCCCTTTTTTACCCCTAATTTCTAAACGAAATATGGGAGGACCCTCAAAATCAATCCCATCCATCCTTTTATAGTAAGGATCATCATTTTAAAATTTCATAGCAATTGGATAACTAGAGTTAACACTTAAGTTAACAGACGACGCGGACAACGACGACGTCGACAGCATCATACCATTATGCGTCCCCAATTTTTTTTGCTGTCGTATAACCAGGCTTCCGTCGGCACACAAAATTAAAGATTGAAAACATTTAAGTTCAACTTGAAGTTTGATTACTTCTGTTTACTACTAATAATGTGTGTCATACCTGAATGATCTTTAATCATAAGATGTAAAATAATCAAGATATATTTTAGAGCATACAAAGAATTTATAGTGTGACTGGTTTTTTTTTCCTTCTTCAGAAAATATTAACTCTAACCCTCTTATAAATGATGGCCTTTACCTTAAAACTTAGTTCTTTAAGTCCGCGTAAGATCTTATAATGCTGTCTTCTACACCAAGTTTCAAATCATTCTCTAGTGTGGTTCCTGAGAAAAGTTCGACGGAAATTTTCATAGGCATGTTCACCTATTTTCACATCGGCCTTAGTCCCTAACAGGAAGGAGATGTCCAACAGGTTTCAAATCAATCTTGTGTACCGTTTCTGAGAAAAGCTTGACGGAAATTCGTACGGACGGATATGAGTAAAACTTGGGCTCCCGCAGGGTTAAAAACGACCTGCGACCTGAGGGCTTTTTAAGGGCGACTTCCGACCTACACTTCATAAAATAGACCTATGCCAAAAAACGACCTGCGACCTCAGCCAAAATATGCCTTTTAAAAGCGACCTTGCGACCTCGGGCCCCTTTTAAAAGCGACCTTGCGACCTGAGGGGGGTACCCTGCGGGAGCCCCAAAACTTAATGCCCCCGACATGTAGTCGCGGGGGAATCAAAATAAGTCATCCGAAATCTTTTTTTAACTAGCAATCACAAGTCAATTTGTCACTAATTCTTTGTATATTTTCTTTGTAGTATTTTACAAAAACTTTCCGATTATACTAATAATATTACCAATAATAGGTATTTTGAAATTTTCTGATTGTACAGATTATAATACCAAAGGTTTTCCTTTTCATTTTTTACGATGCTGAATTTTGCCTCTTTTTTCAACACATTTCTTTGATATGGGGTACTTTTCTTCGTACTTTTCATTTTTGACATTTTTCACCTTTTTTGTCAAAACAGATTTTGTGACACTGATTTGAAATACATTTTATATTTCATTTTCATATGATATTTAAGAAATGGTAAGTTTTATGCAATATTGAAGTCATGAATTATTTTATTCGGTCAAACCATCCAAACGCTTCATCATCAATTATGTCTTTCCTACAAATTATCAGAACACATAGCTACGTGTATCCTTAAAAATAATTGATAAGTCTAGTCGTAAGACTTGTCTGACTTGAATTAACCATTTTATTTCTAATATTTTGCTATTGAAATTTCCAATTGTAAAGTTCAAAATTGTTTAAAAGACCACGTTTCTTTCCTTGTACTGCATATGGTCGATATCCTCGGTGCTGAATTTGGCATCCGTGGTCCAACCTTTTGGCTTTGAGTACTTTTCATTCAATATTTGGGTTCTGACCTTCCAATGATTTGATTCAAATGCTGATGATGAGAGCTTTCTCCTTTAAATATCGATATACAGTATAACCAAATTAACCGTTTTTATATCCGTTTTTGGTATTTGTATTTTTAGGATGAGGAAAAATTTTATTGTGAATGTATTCATTTAGGTGAGTTTCAGTGCATTCCTTGAGAGTTTTTGCGAAAGGGACACGATCCTTACCGCGACACTTCCCCCGTTTCGGCGGCCTGGAGTCTAAATGCTTCATCATTTGAGTCGCCTTGTGTATTAAATGAAAGAACCTTAGTGAGCACGCTCACATAACCCACGCGTCCACATAATGGACAGAAAATATCTATTTCGAGTTAGGGATAAAAAAGTCAGAGTTGTTGTCTTTCCAAGTCGGCTTGTTAAACAGGAAAAAAATGAATGACAGACCTGAAAATGTATCCCACCATATGGGACTCCTACCTAAAGCTACGTACAAAATATCAAAAGCATATGATTAATAGTTGATGAGAAATCTGTTACAAAAATTTTGAACCCTGAAAATTTAGTGAAAAAAGTGTAAGTCTGCTCGTTAAACAGGAAGTAGATGATAGACAGACCTGAAAACGTATCCCACCATACGAGATCCCCACCTGAAGCTACATACCAGATATCAAAAGCCTGGGATTAATAATAGCTGAGATATCTGTTACTAAAATTTTGATCACGGACAGACGGACGGACAGACGGACCGGTCAAAAACATTATACCCTTCGCAACTTCGTTGCGTGGGGTATAAAAATGATATCTCCAAACAAGAAGTGATCGACACAAGTATGATTAGCATATTAACAAAACAATGTAAAGGTAAAAAGTCTGACACATTTAGTAAGTCAACCATTAAAAGAAACAAAGGGGGGATTGCATTGACAAATTTAAAACATACGTAGAAATAAGCCACAAAAATACTCATAAAAAATTAATATTTAGCCGGAATTCATTAAGCCTAAGGATTAAATCCAAAATGTAGAAAAGGTAAAATACAAATGACAACAAAATTCCAGACAATAAATTTTGCTACGCCTGACGCGCGTTTCGTCTATTCAAGACTCATCAGAGGCGCTCTACCAAAAATATTGAAAATGCCAGACACTATATGAATATGAAGAGCATAGAACAGTAAAACAAATTGTGTTTTTACCTCTTATTTACCAAAGCTGATATAAAATCAAAATACAAACCAAGATTAGGAATATATTTGTCTTGATTATTTATTTACATTCCTCTTGAATATTTATTCCCAAACATCATTTCTCCAGCGTCTGGTCATCATAGTTGACGCTTTCAGGGAATAATTATTACCCTTCCAAGCGTACCAATTAACTCCATTATATATCTTGTTCGGGTGCTTGTAAAAGTACTCTCCGTTTAGATGCGAAGTCTTACAGTCCTTAAACCACCATGCTCCTGGGGAATAGTCAGCACAATTAGTTCCATATGATAAGTCATTATCTCGATCTTTGGTTGAAAATTTCATACCATTATGATAGCTTAAGCTATCTCCTGAAAAAAATGTAAAGACAGCTATTTATGATGTATATTATTGTCCCCCGTCGCAACGCGACGGAGGGACCCAGTAATGGTCTTCGTTTGTCCGTCCGTCCGTCCGTCCGTGTGGGCGTCACACTTTTGTTAACACAACTCCTCTGATGCTGCTCAACGGGTTTAACTGAAAATTTGTAGGATTGTTAGTCATGAGTTTCAGTTGATCATATTGCAACACCATTATGATTTGGACGAATTTATAGGGACTTTATCTACTTTGTTCATTAAAGTTCATAAGAAAACTTTGTGAGTGCATCTCCTCTGCGATCGCTCAACGAATTTTGATGAAATTTTGTAGAATTGTTTGTCATTACAATGTATATGCAGTTGGTTATATTGCAACGACGAATTTTCTTGGATTTATGGGACTTGATCGACTTCGTTCATTTAAGGTCACATGGACAGATTTAGATCGCAACTTCTCTCAGATCGCTTAGCGGGTTTTGCTGAAATTTTGTAGGATTGTTAATCATCATATTGCAACATCATTTTGGTTTGACAAATTTTAAAGTTATGGGACTTTATCCACTTGGAGTATTGTAGGTCATAGGAACTCCTTGTGAGCTCCTCTGAGGCTGCTGAGCAGATTTTGCTGAAGTTTTATTCATTTTAGTATGAAATCGTCACGATAAAGTATGATGTACTGTGGTTTCATTATCATTCGTTGGGTATCAATTTTCATGGTTTTCGTGGGTAGCGTCGACCCACAAAATTGGATACCCAACGAAAAGGAAATTTTACATTGATCTGTATGAAGCAGACTTTAAAACCATGAATTTTTAAATCCACGAACATATCAATTTTTTATCAAACCACGAAAAAATAAATAAATCCACAGTATATTAATACATGTATGATGAGAATATATTATCAAAGTAAATTTTCATCTACTCGTAGCAATCGTGTTAGTTTTTTAACACTTGCTATGACTACATTTTTAAAAATCTTTATTCTCTCCCAAAGACAACATCATCCCTAGTAAGGTGATTCTCGTAAAAATGGTTTTGGTAAACATTTGTGTTTCAATACGATATTAATTTAAATCACAAAAATAGAAAACAGATACAAAATAGAATCCCAACTTGTTTACTTTTTTTCACAGGACAAAACATATCCAAATTAAATGCCTTACCAAAACCAAATCTACGTGATTCTTGGTAAGTTTTGCTCATCTCTCGTGAACTCCTCCAGGTGAGGCTTACCAGGTGTGATCATGTTATGAAACAACTAAAAAATCTATTAATTGAATAGGCTTTCTTCTTTTGCTGGGATAAATAAAACATAATAAAAGACACGTGTTCTGTTAAAAAATAAATCCACAAAGCAAATTAAAAGAGGGTTTTGTATTTTGCGTCATGAAATTAGGGACTTTAATTCAACGAATGTTACATAAGTCCCTGATGTAGACATTTTTTTATAAAAAAAATATACAAACCAAACATCAACAGGTTATTTGAACAGTCTTACCAGAAGTTCCATAATAACCGCTTACACTCAGTACAAAGTTTGTAGCTTCACGTCCAACTACAAAATGTCTGTACTTAGCAAAGGCTGCGTTTCCGTCAAAGTCCTCCATGTTTATACGGAGTTCACAGCTTCCTTGGGTGGTCAGACGATGAAGATTTCTGTTTCCTAATATAAAGAATAAAACTTGTCAAAAAGCAATCTTTCATGAAGCAAACAAGATGTTAGAAAATAAATAAATAAACAATGCAAAAACAAACACAACCATAAACAAGACCAACCGACTTCTGGCCCTGCGTCGCAATGCAAAATGTTTAACCCTGTATGTTATGGGCACAATATGGACAGTCTATAGTGTTTGACACTTAAATGCATCCTATGGTGGACTGAGAAAGCATATTTGCAACCCATTATAGATTGACAATACTAGTAAATATTCAGAAATTATTTAAAAAAGGTATGGTCCCCGCTGCCCAGTTTACAAGACTCATTCATCGTCACCATAAAACTACATGAAGCTTTGTTTGCAGTGTCTGACCCCCCCCCTTTTAGGAAAAAATCGCCAAGCCAAATTGTAGAAAAAAATCCAGAAAACTGTTATTTACATTAAAAAGTAAAAGGGCCATATTTTCAATTGAAATGGACGAACCGGAAGGAAACACTATGGTAGACTCACATACCAAAAATCAGCTCAACATCGGCAAGCATATGAAAAAAGTAGGGAAAACTTATGCGGAACGGACGGACGGACAAGGGTAAAACAACATACGTCAAACTTATAGTTGTAGTGGCAAAAATGTTTAAGGTTCTTTATATCTAATGAAAATTTGCAACAAAAAAAACAGACAGAAAATAGTTTTGATTTGTTACCCCTTCTGAATACTTGTAGTGGTCAAGCATTTTGCATCCTATTTCGTCCTCGTTGTTTCCGGAGCACCCGAGTTCACTCTCGTTTCGACTGGAGTTCGCGTTGTTGATTGACATTCAGTTATTTTGTGTTTCCATGTTTTACATGTTGTCTGTTTTGTCCCATTCTTTTTGGTGTTTACTGGTTTTGTCTCTGCCCTTTCAGACTTTTGACATTTGGATACCCCTTTGGTACCTCTGCTTCCCCCAATCTATAAAATTGTTTGATTCGCCCTTTTTGCTTTTTTATTGACTATTTAAAGTGAGTCCTAAATGAAAAACAAAACTTGCTTCAAACACATTTAAAAATCTTTTCCCTTTTAATGTAGGGTATATTTAAGTTTTACAGACCTATCCAATATTCCCTGCTCGGGTCACCAAACCCTTGTGCGTAAGCTTTCCAATCACGAGAAAAGTCTGTATATCCGTTATATCGTTTTTGAAACACCTAAAATGAAAACACAATTATTGCTATTATATATACTCTGTCATATTTCTCAAATAACTACTGTGATTTAATAGATTTCTTATAAAGCGAATGTGAAATTAAAATTGATTGGTTTTGATTAAACTGTATGGAGGCCAATCCGGAAAAATTTCAGGTCATTGTAGTTGGAAAAAAGCTAGTCTGCTCAGAAAGAACATTCTTTTAAAATATGTGATATAAAAAAACATTACATATATAGCTTGGTGTTCATATTGATTTTATGTTATGCTTTGAAAACCCGCAAATATATGTCTAATATAAAATACAAGAGTATAACACTAAAGTATGTCTCGCCTGCCGGCACCATCAGAAACAATTATTCTTTCTTATTATATAGATATAGGTGAAATATCGTGATTTCCAAGTTAAATAAATTTCTAGATTTTCACTGAGTTAATTACAGGATTTATCTAACTCGCGTGCGAATTTATTTAACCCTCGTGAAGTTTCCCGCGAAAAATACGTAACATAGATTAGTGGAAGTAATTATAATATAACTAATTCGGGGTGACAAATATCAATTTTAATGTCACTCGTGTCGAATAACGCTAGGGGATTCAACTCGTGCGCGGAACTGCACTTGTTGAATCCTGGCTTTATTCGAGACTCGTGACATTAAAATTGATATTCGCCACCCCTCATTAGTTATACTATAATTACTTCCACTATATTTTGAATTAACATGGATTTTCAGTTTCTGAGATCAAAAGATATTTATAGAACTTAAACATTGCTAATATATGCAATAATAATAATCAAAGTCACTCAACCAGAAAATCAAGTTAAATGTCAAGAGATGAGGATGTAACTGTGCTAAGCTACTTTTGGGGCTTATGCATACCAAGTTTCATCAACCTAGGACCTATAGTTCTTGAGATATGGAGGTGCTCGCAAAACTTTACAATTTCTATTATATGTATTGAAAATTGTCAAAGTCACTCAACCAGAAAATCAAGTTAAAGGTCAAAAGATGGGGATGTAACTGTGCTAAGCTACTACTGGGGCTTATGCATACCAAGTTTTATCAACCTAGGACTAATAGTTCTTGAGATATGGAGGTGCTCGCAAAACTTTTCCATTGCTATTATATGTATTGAAAATCGTCAAAGTCATTCAACCGGAAAATCAAGGTCAAAGTAAAAAGATGAGGGTGCAACTGTGCTAAGCTACTACTGGGCCATAAGCATACCAAGTTTCATCAACCTAGGACCTATAGTTCTTGAGATATGGAGGTGCTCGGAAAACTTTACAATTGCTATTATATGTATTGAAAATTGTCAAAGTCACTCAACCAGAAAATCAAGTTAAAGGTCAAAAGATGGGGATGTAACTGTGCTAAGCTACTACTGGGGCTTATGCATTCCAAGTTTCATCAACCTAGGACTAATAGTTCTTGAGAAATGGAGGTGCTCGCAAAACTTTTCCATTGCTATTATATGTATTGAAAATTGTCAAAGTCATTCAACCGAAAAATCAAGGTCAAAGTCAAAAGATGAGGGTGCAACTGTGCTAAGCTACTACTTGGCCATAAGCATACCAAGTTTCATCAACCTAGGACCTATAGTTCTTGAGATATGGAGGTGTTCGCAAAACTTTACAATTGCTATTATATGTATTGAAAATTGTCAAAGTCACTCAACCAGAAAATCAAGGTCAAGGTCAAAAGATGGGGATGTAACTGTGCTAAGCTACTACTAGGGCATATGCATACCAAGTTTCATCAACCTAGGACCTATAGTTCTTGAGATATGGAGGTGCTCGCAAAACTTTACAATTTGTATTATATGTATTGAAAATTGTCAAAGTCACTCAACCAGAAAATCAAGTTAAAGGTCAAAAGATGGGGATGTAACTGTGCTAAGCTACTACTGGGGCTTATGTATTCCAAGTTTCATCAACCTAGGACTAATAGTTCTTGAGATATGAAGGTGCTCGCAAAACTTTTCCATTGCTATTATATGTATTGAAAATTGTCAAAGTCATTCAACCGGAAAATCAAGGTCAAAGTCAAAAGACGAGGGTGCAACTGTGCTAAGCTACTACTGGGCCATAAGCATACCAAGTTTCATCAACCTAGGACCTATAGTTCTTGAGATATGGAGGTGCTCGCAAAACTTTACAATTTCTATTATATGTATTGAAAATTGTCAAAGTCACTCAACCAGAAAATCAAGTTAAAGGTCAAAAGATGGGGATGTAACTGTGCTAAGCTACTACTGGGGCTTATGCATTCCAAGTTTCATCAACCTAGGACTAATAGTTCTTGAGATATGGAGGTGCTCGCAAAACTTTTCCATTGCTATTATATGTATTGAAAATTGTCAAAGTCATTCAACCGGAAAATCAAGGTCAAAGTCAAAAGATGAGGGTGCAACTGTGCTATGTTCCTACTGGGCCATAAGCATACCAAGTTTCATCAACCTAGGACCTATAGTTCTTGAGATACGGAGGTGTTCGCAAAACTTTACAATTGCTTTTATATGTATTGAAAATTGTCAAAGTCACTCAACCAGAAAATCAAGGTCAAGGTCAAAAGATAGGGATGCAACTGTTCTAAGCTACTACTGGGGCATATGCATACCAAGATCATCAGCCTAGGACTTATAGTTCTTGAGATATAGAGGTGCTCATAAAACTTTCCAAAAAGTTAACGCCGCCGCCGCCGGTAAAGTAACACCTATGTGACCCTATGTTTTCATAACATATCTCATATCTTCCCGAGACACTAATATCATATCTCATATTGGGTATGATATTAATATAGCCATATTATATTTTGTTGATCATATATTTTAAGAAATTCACTATAACCAAATGTACAAACTAAAATTCTAATATGAATAAATTATGAAATTATAAATGTTGTTTGTCATTAATGGACACAAAATTTCATAAAAAATAAAGTTTGAAAATGTATTCTGGTTTACTTTTGATTACAAGTTTACAAAATATAGTTGAAAATATAGTTAACTAGTCGAGGCAGCCACGCTGCATATCACTGCGCCACTCTGGTGTTTGATTGTATAAGGGCAAATTATTTAAAGAAATAATATATGGCTATAATGAGCATTACTAGTACTATAAAATGTATATGTATTAAAATGAGACTTTTCCCTGGTAGTAGGAGTGATAGTAACGTAAAGAATTATGCATGACAAAGGGATAATGTGCCCTTATGCTACCCATGCAGCCTAGCCCCTAAGGGTAATATGATGCAGGTTAAACCTGATTAGCTCCCGCACATTAAGTCACTTTCTTATATGAATACATGTATGGTACATGATACTTAAAATAAAAGAAAAAACTCATTATCGTTAAATGGTAGCAAGAAATGCAAGCTTTTGCATGATTATAAAAAAGGAAACTGCACCTGCAAACAGAACAAGGGAGTGATTTTATCTTTAACCATGTTAACATTGTAAATTTTATATAGGATGTCAAACACCAAGTGATAAAAAACTGCATGTTGAATAGTGTAAGCCAGCTATCCGATGTTCTTCCTAGGAATCTCTATTTTTATATTATTGACAGAAAATCCAACATGGAATAGATTTTAAACACCATTTTCATGCATTTAACAGGCTTGAATATTTGTCGCGAGACCATTGGAAAATTTACTTTTATCATTCAAAAGCAAAAGTAGTAGTAAACAATAGCGTAAAATATTTTGAGTCGATTGGTTAAAGTACAAATATGCACAGGTACACAAATTATCACGTGGTTTCTAAATATGGTCGTTTCTTCGACCTGTTAAACCATATATGGTAATAATAGATGATTTCGGACCTCGAAGAAAGCACTTTCACTTTCATTTTCGAATGCAAACGCTAGAGAGAAAAATAACAAAAACAATTTTGTTAAGTGAAGCCGACAAGGTAATGTAATGACTGCTGGGCAAATATATCTGCTGAATTATTCAAGTTATTCATTTTGGTTGACATGCACCGAGAAAATTAGAATGACAGTCAGCTTTCATTTTGTTTTGATAGACGCGACAAGACCTCTAGCGATAGAATGGAACAATTCAATAATATATGCCAGAAGTCCTAATTTTAAACATTTTGAAATATCACATAGCTGAGAATACTCAGAATATTTATATAGATAAAATAACTATGTATTTATTTTTTTTTAAATGCAAATTTCAAAATTGGAAATTAATTTTGCATTCCGTGCTATTGAGTGCGGATTTTGACTAGCTTATACGTGTTCCGGTTAAAGGCATCATACTCTATCAATTTAGCTCCCGCGGAGCGGGAGCTTATTTTCAAAATTCCAAAACCTTCAGCAGAATCTACATCCAAAGTGCAACTACTGAGCCAAGTTTCAGTTCCATATTCCAAATAACCTGGGAGGAGTTGCGTGACGAAGGAATAATGTGCCCTTAGGCCCCCTATGCAGCACAGCCCCTATGGGACATATAAAAATTCCGAAACCTTCGGCAGAATCTACATCCATAGTGCAACTACTGAGCCAAGTCTCAGTTCGGTATTTCAAATAACCTGGGAGGAGTTGCGTGACGAAGGAATTATGTGCCCTTAAGCTACCTATGGAGCCCAGCCCCTAGGGGACATATAAAAATTCCGAAACCTTCGGCAGAATCTACATCCATAGTGCAACTACTGAGCCAAGTTTCAGTTCGGTATTCCAAATAACCTGGGAGGAGTTGCGTGACGAAGGAATAATGTGCCCTTAGGCTACCTATGCAGCCCAGCCCCTAGGGGCCATATCAAAATTCCGAAACGTTCGGCACAGTCCCCTCCCACAATGCAATCAATGACCCAAGTTTTATCTTTCTACTCACAGTGGTTACAGAGATTATCCTGGACATTAACGCCATACGTACATACGTACATCGAACAGCAGAACATTATCCCCGCGCTAGCGAAAGCGTGGGGATAAATCTATAAAATTTAGAAATATAAAAAATTTAAAGATAACTTACCGTCCAACCGCCGCCGTCTATTTCCATTTCACAATAGACGTTGATTACACTTGACGTCTGTTTAGGATATATCTTATAGACACCACTGGGACAGCCTCTCTGTATGTCTCCACAGTCGATCGGTCTACCTTCTATAATAAAGAAGGATGATAACTAGATATAAATGTTAACCATGTTTCAAAAATAAATACCCCGTCCTCGCTCCACCTAAAATTAATCAGATCCAGTTTAGAAATAGAAGTACGCATCTTCATTAATAAGAAAAAATCCCGGTATATCCACCCATGTTTCTAGGAGGAGTAGTGGATCCATAAAGTGAGACGAGCTGACAGAATTAAGCACGGATACTAATCCAAATATACATCCGGTGCTAAAGCGGACATAGCATTTTTGTTGTTAATACCCGGTATAGTGTTGAATTTTAAAACTAGACAAACTTGCAGAAAAAAACTCGACTCGTTGACAAAACGAAAAACAGTGCAACAGCTGCACAGTACACATGGCATATAACCTAATATGATTAAGGCCCTGCCTTTTCAGCGATCATCGAAAATTTATACTATTTTTAAAAAATATATCCATGTGCTCGACCGGCTAAGTCTAAGATGGAACCTTCAAAAGGGAATTTGATAGCAGCAAAGTCTGACCCCATCCAACCCAAATTATATGCAATTGAGAAAATTGTTGTTAAAAATACTTAATATGAAAAAAATCAATTATTTGTGCAAATAATAAATCCCTGTAACATTCTGGTACGACATTTAGCGGGGGCGAAATTATCCCTTTATCGATTCCGTGACGTCATTTCCTTGTCAAATTATTTCGCGCTTCTTATCGGTTTTGTGAGATTTTCTGAATATCAGTGTTTTATTTGTAGCATCGGTAACAGAAAGTACATTAAGAAACCTGGTGGATGAAACGGTAGAGTAAAAATATCATGCAGGATTGAGGAAAGTGAGTGAAAGAAACGCCGCAGGACATGCAGGATGAGACTAGACTCTACTTTCATTTTCAGGTAAGACCCTTTTATTTAAAATTATATAATGAATAAGTCGTTGTCAGTAGATTTTATTCAGTTAATTTTTGTTTTCTTTCTCTTGCCTAGAATAATTCAATTCAACAAATCTTGTCAGTATCATGCGTTAGGTGTGACTCAGGGTGTGACTAGTCAAATGACAATGGGACGACTTTCAACAGTTGCCCAAACCAAAGCTAGCTCGATAGTTTCCGGAAAATCGTTTTTCGGCGGAAAAGACCGAGTGGTGATCAAATGAAAAATCTTTGTGTAAAAATAAACAAGTGGATGAATGAAGGTTTTATCATTGTTTTTGAATTTCTATTTTTATATTTTTGCATAACAGATTATGATGTATTTCTTATAAGCCCAGAGGGTTGATTGTTTTACTTGCTCCGTGCCTATTATTTTTTTCACTCCGTAAAAATAAACCTGTTCCGGTTTTATCGTCAGTATATTTCTGGCACATCTCAAAACATGCACAATGCCGTATGGCTCGCATCTGCGATGCTCGCTATTATGATATATTTTTCACATACAACATTTCTCCAATATGCAAAAATACTATTTCTCCAACTGTTGTGCGATATAATCTATTTCAACACGTAAATTGATCAAACCTGTTGCTCAGTACACAGACGTACGTGGAACAAGACTGATCCACTTTATTTCCACTCGATGTGCAATCTGATTATTGGGCCATAATTGAGCGCCTCTGATGCCCTTAATAGTACAGCTACTATTCTGAAATAAGTCTGCTTTCAGAATATTTCTGGTTAATTCAGTATTTTGCTATTTGTTTTATATATTATTTTAACATATGAACAATTAAGATAAACTTTACTGTGTCACACATGTGGTCAATATACAAATACCAAAAACAAACGGGCATAAGTAGTGTATCATGTTGTTCACGAGTCGTATTTCTCAGGTGGATATGTGGATATGTCCCTTTTGCGCAGGCGTATGACGTCACATCCGGTTCCGGTCGGCCATCTTGGATCCCGGCGGCCATCTTGGATCACGTGACTTCCGGTCCGCCATCTTGGATGACGCATTTCCGGTTTTTGAAAGTGGAAAGTTTCCCGCCAAAAAGTCTCCCGCCAAAAAATCTCCCGCGCAATTTTTCGCGGGAAGTGATTCGGAACAATACACCCCTCTAGGTATCGGGCTTTATCGTAAGGTGTAGGGTAAAGTGGACTCGTCCATGGAAGGGTTGGACCCGTCCGCATAACCAATGAATGTGTTTCATAGTGACGCCAATGGGAATCGTTCTTTGTAGTTTAAACGAACCAATGGATCGCGAGCGCAGTCATTTGTGAGACGGTTCAAATTTTGAATAGGAGCGTCACTTTCCCACTAGATTTCATAGAGGAAGGCCGCATTTCATTGCTCTCTTGCAAGGTAAGTCTTTATATTTCTTGTATGCTTTGTTAAATTTAAGTTAACCTTGTATTTTAAATAAAGCTTCATTAATATTGATTTGTCATTCCCATTGATTCAAATACAACCATCTGCTACTTTACAAACGTTGACACCTGATTAAAACACTACCGATAAAAGCTTTAGCAAAAAATCAAGAACGTATGCTATCGTAAAGTCAATTTTTTTTTTATAATTATTATTTCACTAGAAATGCTATAAAGTATATCTGTCGAACATAAATGTAAAAAAAACACCGATCTCAAAATATTTCGTAAGGTTTTCTAACGTTTTTATTTATCCTTTTAGGTGCAACATTGGTTAATTCAAGAACTGTATCAACGAAATATTTTATTTTCGTATTTTTTTTTGTTTCACGATTTTTATCTGGTAAAACGTTCAAAGACTGTAGTAATTATAAACCCATTGAAACAGTTTATGCACACGTTTGTTCTAATGTATGAATACAACTGACGACACTTTAAAAATAACTATGATGTAAATCTCCATTTTATTAAAATTAATTATTATTTCCCCTTTTAGGTGCAACATTGGTCAAACTATTTCAAGAACTTTATCACCGGAATATTTTATTCTCGTATTGAGGTGAGTTTAATTCACGATTTTTATCCGCTAAAGTTTAAATGCTTTTAAATCATTCCATTATGTACAAGACGTTCAAAGGTAATTATAAACCCATTTATGGTTGATGCAGACATTTCAAATCACCTTTGTTTCGATATTGATTCATCTGACGACACTTTTAAAAATAACTATTACACGGTGTCCAACCCCCGTACAGTGCATTCCGGAAGTAGTGCGGTCCGGAACCGGTATAATTACGAAATTGCAAAAAATGAAGTTTTTAAATGCATATTTGTCTAGCTAGATGGGAGTTTAATTGAATTTTTTTCAGTGGAGTTACTTCCTAAACACTAACGATTGATTATGTTAACCGCTGTAACATGCATCTTTTGATATAATTTTTTAATTCGAAAAACGCATTTTCATTTTACGAGTCCAAGGGTGAATATGAAGCAAAAACACGTTTTTTGACCTTCTTTATTAATTGAACATCGACAATTTAACACAGCAAAATAAAGTTTGACCTTTTATGTCTTATTTGTTTGAATTTTAAGCTTGAAGGTTTGTTAATAAAAGCAATAATAATTATTTGAAATCAAGCACTAATAATTTGATACTGTACGGCCCGTTGCTTTTTATGGAAATCAAACTGTACGGCTCGTTGCTAAATTAATGCGCATATTAACATAAAAAAAACATATAACACTATTGCGCGAGGTTAATTCAAAAACGGTTCAAGTAGTTACGCAGTATTTTAAAGGGAAGAAGAGTTTAAGAAACTGCTCTAGAGAAGTGTGATACATGTAACTGTGTAAACCTTATGAACGAGTTGTTTGACCGGGAACTGGAACTTTGAGGTGATCGACAGTTCTAATCCATTTGATAGGTTTGTACAAAAATCACTGTCCCAGGTTTTCATTGCTTCTTTTTAATTACCTCTTTTGACCCCTGGCTCTCTAAATAAAATAGTACCCATATATACAATATATATCAACAATATATATCACAATGCATGGCACGCAACAAACCGTCTTTTCTACGTCTACTTATACTGACTTCAGTGTATTGAATGTTTTGCAAATATACACCGACAGTGCGATAGGAAGGTTTATATAGATAATACAACTATATATATTTTTAAGTGCAGTTCTCTGTAAGAATCAGGCAAAATCGAAAATTTTTGAATCATTATTTTAAAAACTCACGGTTTTGACAATGAAGTGTCATTCAAAATAGCATTCTAAATTATAAATGAAGAAACAATCATTAGTTGTCATCTCCAGTGTCAGAGGATGGAGAAAAAATTCTGTTACAATGACACGGATCAAGTGGGACTTTACACGAGTTGTCTCCCTTAGATCCAAATTTTATATTCATTTTAACCAAAATATTTCTCAAATCTCTGACTCTTTTGAGTAGTGCCAATGCATTTTTTGTTACTTTTTAAGCATTTTGAACAGTATTTTGAAGTCAAACTTGTGTGTTTTTTAAATTACGATTCACTCATTGCCTGATTGTTACAGAGAAAAGCACTTAAGTTCAGAGAAAACTATGTGCAATGAAAAAATGTTGATTTAGTCTTGAAGTGCTGAGAAAGCTGCCTTGAATGACCCAGATGATTCACTCAGGCCCCATCGCCACAAAATTCAATAAAAACTTAGTAAGTCTGGGGAATTACTAATGGAGTTGAGAATATTCCCAGACTTAAGAATATTTTTTGTTTAGCTGCACCGGGGCCAAGAAAGCGCCAACAAGAAGGTTGTTACAGTTTCATATTGTTCGGGGAAAGAATGTTTGTTGACGGATTTGAAGACGAGACTGTGGAATTTGGTAGGAGATGCGGGTCATGTGTCTAGTGAACCCGTTTAGTTTGATAAGACGATCTTCATCTTTTTTTCTTAGATATTTTATAAAGCATTGTCCAGTGGGATCTGTTCTGTGGTTTGCTAGGGATATCAAGTTCAGTTCATATGTCATGTCACTTACGCTTAATGTATTATTGGAGCGACTATAGATATGCACATACCTTGCAGTCCTGCGCTGCACTTATTCTATATATTTTTAGCTCACCTGGCCAAAGGCCATGTGAGCTATTGCCATCACTTGGCGTCCGTCGTCGTCGTCGTCGTCCGTCGTCGTCGTCGTTAACTTTTCTTCAAACTTCTTCTCCTCTGAAACGGCTGCACAGATTCAAACCAAATTTGGTCTGGTGGTACTTTAGGGTATCCCCCACAGAACTGATGAGGAGATTTTAGATTCGTCGAAAATCATGGCCGCCGTTGCTAAAAATAGACCAGGGGGTCAGACTACTGTTTTTGGCTTGTAAATCAAAAAGTATAAGAGAAAGATGAAATCTGATGCCACCCTTCTGCTTCAGCATCAAAAGTTCTACAAAAGTCTCCATTTGGTCCAAGTTGTCAGATGACCCCTTATAGGGTTTACAGCCCCTTAAAGGAGAAAAATAGCGTTTTTTTCATGTTTTTGCCCTATAGTATGAAAACTATTGCAGATAGAGAAAAGCTGTTGCTTGCTTAAATGTTCAGCGCATTTAGCTCTACAATAGTCTCCATAGAGTCGAAGTTGTCAGATGACCCCTTATAAGGGTTACGGCCCCTGAAATAATGTTTTTTCATGTTTTTGGCCTATGGAATGAAAACTATTACAGAAAGAGAGAAGCTGTTGCTTGCTTAAATGTTCAGCTAATATAGCTGTACAAAAGTCTTCATAGGGTCGAAGTTGTCAGATGACCCCTTATAGGGGTACGGCCCCTAAAATGATGTTTTTCATGTTTTTGGCCTATAGAAAGAGAACTATAGCAGATAGAGAAAAGCTGTTGCTTGCTTAAATGTTTAGCTCATTTAGCTCACCAAAAGTCTCAATAGGATCGAAGTTGTCAGATAACCCTTAATAGGGGTTACGGCCCCTAAATAAACCTTTTTCATGATTTTGGCCTTTAGAATGAAAACTATAGCAGATAGAGAAAAGATGTTGCTTGCTTAAATGTTCAGCGCATAAAGCTCTACAAAAGTCTCCATAAAGTCGAAGTTGTCAGATAACCCTTAATAGGGGTTACGGCCCCTAAAATAACGGTTTTTCGTGTTTTTGGCCTATAGAATGAAAACTATAGTAGATAAAGAAAAACTGTTGCTTGCTTAAATGTTCAGCTCATTTAGTTGGCCCTGTAATTGAGCTGATTTTTCTTGTTCAAGAAATCTAAATGCATGCATTGGAAATAATCCACAGAAAACCTATATTTAACAAATATAATAGTTTTCTAGTGATAAAATTGTGCTTTCTCCTTCGATGACACCCTAAATATGAGAAAAATTAGGGAAATCTTCATTTTTGTCGATTTTTTACCCCTTTTGTGTCAAAATCAAAAGTGGCCACATGCTCTGACCACCGTAGATTATTGTTTAATAATTCATTACTTAAAAGATAATATTTTAACCAAAAAATAATTTTGGTCAGAACATGCGGCCAACATTATATTCATCATTTTTTACAGAAATTGAGGCTAAATATGTCAAAAATATCTATTTTTTGAGAAGTTCACCAACTTTTAAGGCCTCTATTTTGCACAAGAGTAAACAATTCATGCACAATTTATGATATTTTATAAAGTATATATCGAGTCTTATGATCATTCTAGCAGCATTATTTTGTAACTGTATTGAATTTGAAATTTAAGGCCGTTTTTGGCCCTTTCCGAACATACTCCTTTCTGCATAGGAACCCTAAAGTATTGTTAGCATTACAGTGGTGATGTTGTTTATTTGTCTGCCATTTTAGGTAAGATTGTATTAATACACCTAGGTATTTGAAGGAGTCAACATGCTCAATTTCATTAAGTTCATGGCCATTATTAAAATATTTCTGTGGAGTTTCACTATTTTTGTTGGATATAAATGCTACATATAAATACGCTATAGTGTGATCGGCAAATAATTTTATTGTTGATATTAAACCTACTGGAATGTCGTTAATGTAAAAAGGAAAAGGCTGGGTACCAGTTCAGAACCCTGAGGAACTCCTGACTTAATTGATACATTCCTCTTCTATTATACTGTTTTTGGTTTTATTGCTTTTTTTGTTTTTTTTGGGTTTTTTCTAGTTTTTTTATTCTACGGACCTGCTGCTGGTTTTCTGAAGCACTACCGATTCGTATACAACTCAAATTTCATACCATTCATAAACTACAGTATAATTAACACTTGTCAGAAAATCCAGAAAGATTCGCACAGGTATTAATTCACTTAAAATTCTTCCATTGTTAATTTACTAACCACAAAATACTTGAATCTAAAAAAGTACACCCAATCATATACCTTTAGATCCGAAAACCTATTCCAGTCGTACGTCAATAAATATACAAATACAAATACTGAAACGGGTATAAAGGCCTAATTTGGTTTTGCTGTATAACGATATTTCGAAGAATAAGCTCTCATTAGCTGCATTCGAATCATCACATTGGAAGACCAAAAACCAAAATGTGTTGAACGAAAAGTATTAAAGACCAAAACGTTCGAACAGAGTAGGACAAATCCAGCACCGAGAATATCGACAATGTGCAGTACAAAGAAAGAAACCTGGTGTCATAAACAATTTTAAATGTAACAACCGGAAATTTCAAAGACAAAATATGTGGGAAGTTAATCTCCCCGGGTATTGTTCCTCCATAGTTTTTTGCTTTATTTTGCTTTAAATATTTAATGATATTATACAGCCACAGTCAATTTCTACTATATCCCGAGCAAATGAGTGAGTGGATTTGTGTTTTACCCTTAAGAAACGATATATAGTTTATTTATAGGCAATGGACACGAAAGTATGATAATTTGAACATGATGTGAAATGTGGGGTCAGCGGGAAACATGGGTACAGTTAATTTTGAACAGAAAAGGAGAAGCGAAAAAAAAACTTAGCTTATGTGGCGCACTAACTTGACGGTCCACAAAGGGGTATTTTATGGACCGTCAAGCGTGGCACTTTCCACACACGTTGGTCCACTATGGTCAGAAGTCATGGTTTTCGTATAATATACCAGACGAACCCCGCAAACGAGGGCCACGGTACCAATTTCAGCCACCTAGGGTACACGCTTCGTCGCTCAGAGACTTAGCACTGACCCGATATCAGAATCCCAAGACCCTTAGTCGCCTCTTACGACAAGCTGGGCTCTGTTGTTAGGGGCCTATTCATCTCTTGGGTCCGCACAAGACTAATAACTTGCTTGTTGTCTTCATTTGACTGCTTGACAGTGCCTCTTAACGAGTTGGCTAGGAAACGTTAACTAGAAATAATTCAAACAAAGTCTCTTATCTTTTTTTATTTAATAACGTTTTAAATGTGCAGTCTACTACATGAGACGAATACGGAATGGTTCGTTGTGATACTTTTCCTCAGATATCATGCGCAAAAAGGTGCAACGGGCCGTACAGTTTCAAAGTGAGTACGCGCAACGAGCCGTACAGTATCATTGCAACGGGCCGTACAGTGAAGAAAAAACTATGATCTTTATTTTCTTTTAAAGTATGTAGTTTTGCCTCCGATTGTTGAATGATTTCCAAAACTATACTTATGAAGTTTCTTTTGATACCCAGAAGATTAATTAAATGTTTTTCTAGTACCAAATATATATGATTTTTCTGTCGAGTTTTCTAATAAAATATTATGACCCTAATGCGTTTTCAAAAGTATGCGACGAATGATTAAGAATTGTTGTATTTGTGTATTTATTCATTTTACCAAAGGTTTCCTTTACACGAATCATAATCAAAAAGTATTTTTGAACAATTTAATGTATTCATATTCAAGGTTTTTATAGTCAACACTCAAATTTTCTTCCTTGTTTACTATTGAAAAACGCACTACTTCCGGAATGCACTGTACGGAGGTTGGACACCGTGTATTATGTAAATGTGTATTAAAGATCCATTGTTAGTGCACACGACAGATGTTCGATATTGGTTTTAAACGAATTCAATAGTATTTTGACAAGCGTACTTTAACCTATTCAAATATTTTGTTCCATAAACAACTTTAGCACTCGTATTGTTTAAATTATAAACACTAATTTCAACAAACACATGATTTTACTTGACGATATTTTTATACCTTCTGTATTTTTGAATTACAGGTGTTACCCATAGATTGAACGTTTTGTTTGATACCATTCCGCTATCTGACATTTAAAGGTAATTGACTTAATTATTGATTTCAAACACGACAGTTGTACAACTTTATTTCAATCCATTTTAATCTGTGCTTTTAAATGTCAATTTATAGATAGAACATGATCGTTTATACGCTGTGTGCACACAAGCTGAAAATGACACACTTGTTCGCGTAAAAGGTAAACAAAACAAATTCAGCTTTATAAAAATTCAAGTACCAATTTACTTAAAGACCGTATTGATGTTAAATAATTGGTACGCATACAAGCGAAAAACTGACACACTAATTACTCGCGACCTGTAAAAAACGTAAACAAATACAATTTACAGACCGTATGAATTTAAATCTCCATCACATCAACATAATAACATTTTTTAAAGATTTTGAATCGATCGACCACAGATGAGTAATTTCAATATAAACACAGACATTTAAATAGCTTCTGTGTTATTTAAAGGAAAATATTTCTTTTCAGAATGGCTTTTGTATGCGAGGTCTGTGGAAAAAGTTTCTCCCATCAACCCAATCTAAGTCGCCACCGAAAGGTCCATGGTGAATCCTCGCATGCCTGCTCCGTCTGTGGAAAGGGGTTTAAACGTCTGGACGTCAAAAAGCGCCACGAAGCTACCCACGGGGACAGGCCGAAATATGCCTGTCCTTACTGCAACCACCAGATGGAGCGGCTAGATAATTTTAAAGCGCACATGGCTAATCACGAAAGGCGTATGAGGGACCTGGAGCAACGACCAACCCACTCCTCGTCTCCTCAGCCTGGACCCAGCCGGGAAAGATCCCCTCAACCCGGACCAAGTCGAGCTAGGTCTCGCTCGCCTGTCCGTCGTCCGTCTGTACGTCCACCATCTTCTCCTGTTCCAGCACCTGACGTGCTGCCTGAGGATCCTGAAACTCGTACCCTCTATCTTCGTCACTGGGAGGATATCCGTACTAGGGAACATACCGGTAACCGTGTCCAGGACCGGTACAACTTTACCCTTCATGGATTATCCCCCTCTATTTTCCAAGACATGGCCCGTCATATATTCCAGCAACAAACAACCGTTTTTCGTTTAAATCTTTCCTTTGGGTTTATGCTCCGCAATGTCGAAACTGGAGATCTCCGATATTTTCATTCCAGTCAAAATAATGCCCGTTTTTTTGAAATACCCCACTGGATACGAAGTCAAGAGGACCTCGACACTTTTATGGAGGAACTATCACGCCAGGATATCTTAGAATATATCAGACAACAACGTGAAAATACAAAATGGACAGTCCATCTCCTTACAAACGTGACATTTTATGTCAACAAGATAACCGATCATCCTATTGGAGGTCCTGTTAAACTCCCCGATTACGTCACCAATAATAAAGGTCTCTACAATCTAACTGGTGGATCTAATGGCAGCTACAACGATAATCTCTGTTTTTTTAGATGTCTGGCGGTTCACAATGGAGCGTCTTTTCGTGACGTCGAACAAATGGCCAAAACCTATTTTTATCAATATTTGCAACATTTTGATATTTCCTTGAAAAAGTTTAAAGGGGTATATTTAGATGAACTTGTCGACCTGGAGAAATTATATACATGCAATATCGTTGTATATGAACTTAAAAAAGACGACGATACCGGAAAAGTTTCAGCTTCATTCATTCGCCGTTCTCCTTTTTCGTTCGATAGAACATTGTACCTGAATTTATGCAACGAGCATTTCAGCTATATACACAATATGAAATTATACAGCCACAGCTATTCTTGCAGTAAATGTGGAAAACTGTGGAAATCGACCTGGCTAATGCAACGACACGAAAGAACTTGCGAAGCGAAAGTCAAATATATATATCCTGGTGGAGTCTATCACCCTAACCCGTCCATTTTTTCCAAACTTGAGGAATATGGCATCGATATACCTAATGAAATTAAGTTTTATCCTTATAGAGCCACCTACGACATCGAATCCATGTTTAGACCAGCTAATAAACCAGCTTCTAAGTCTACTGAATGGACAAATACACATGTTCCTTTGAGTATTTCTATATGCTCCAACGTTCCAGGCTTTACTGCACCTCGATGTTTCGTATCAGATGGTGATTCTTCTCTTATGATTTCTAATGCCGTCTTGTACCTGAAGAAAATATCTGCCCACACCACCCGTCTTTTGCGTTCATCGGAATTATTTTTACAATTATTTGATGCTATTGATGAAAAAATTAGCGAGGATGTGGACCCCGAAGACGAAAAAGAAGAACAGAAGAAAAAGAAACACCCGCTCACTAAATTAAAATATCAACTAGAACATTATCTGCAAGAACTTCCCGTCATCGGTTTTAATTCTGGCAAATATGATCTTAATGCCATGAAAATTGACTTTTTCTCTTATTTGGCCAAAGAAGAAAACGTTAACTTTGTTGTAAAGAAGAACAATAACTATATGTGTATTAAAACCAACGATCTTAAATTTTTAGATATAACGAATTATTTAGCCCCCGGATTTTCGTATGCCAAATTTTTGAAGGCTTACGATTGTACAGAGGAAAAAGGATTTTTTCCGTATGAATGGATGGACTCCCTGGATAAACTGGACCACACTGAACTTCCTCCTCATGATGCCTTCTTCTCATCCCTTAGAAATTCCAACATTACAGAAGATGAATACAATTTTTGTCTATCCGTTTTTAAAGAAAAGAAGATGACCACCGTGAAGGACTTTTTAATTTGGTATAACAATAAAGATGTCGTCCCGATGCTAGAAGCCATTGACAAAATGTTTTATTTCTACAAAGAGCAAAATTTAGACATGTTTAAGGACGCCATCAGTGTACCTGGACTTACTCTTAAATATATGTTTCAAGACCTTGGTTCTTATTTTACCGTCCCAGATAAATTTAATAAAGATGTAGACACCCTGTTGCGAAGTTCTATCGTCGGTGGACCCTCCATTGTCTTTCATCGTTACCACGAGCGAGAAGTCACTACTATTCGTCCTAAGGAATATGACGATCCTAAACCATGTAAGCAAATTGTGGCTACGATGCTAATGCGCTATATTTATGGTCGATAATGCAGGATATGCCAACCGGTCACTTCACCCTTCGAAAGGCCGAAGACGACTTCAAACGACTTAAACCTAGGAGATACGAATGTATGGCTATAGAATGGCTAGAATGGGAAGCAAAGCAAACCGGGGTCCACATCCGACATCAAGGCAACAACACCGAAAAGAGAATAGGCAAATATCCAGTCGATGGTTTTTGCCAGGAAACTAATACCGTATATCAGTTTGATGGCTGTCTTTTTCATGGCCATATTTGTAACTTAACAAAGGATAAATTAGTTAACCCCGTCAATGGAAAAAATTTCGAAGAATTGAGAAATAATGCTCGAAAACGAGATAACTTTATCAGCAATAAAGGATATACAGTAAAAATTATGCACGAATGTCATTGGACGGAAATGAAAAAAAGCGATGTCAACATCCGCCGTTTTATTAACAATCAAAAGCGCCCCTGTGATATTAAATTTAAAATGACGGAAGAGGAAATATTAAATGCCGTTGTAAATGATAAATTGTTTGGAGCCCTTGAAGTAGACATCAAAGTACCGGATCATCTTAAACCAAAATTTTCGGAGATGCCTCCTATATTTAAAAATACAGAGATTTCCCGTGATGATATTGGCGACCACATGAACCGGTACGCTGTTAACCATAATATAATGTCTCAACCTCGTCAAAGTTTGATTGGTAGCCTGTTTGGTGAAAAAATATTAATTATAACGCCGTTATTAAAATGGTACCTGGCCAATGGACTCGTCGTGACTAAAATATATACCGTGCTAGAGTATACTCCATCGAAATGTTTTGAAAAACTGGGAGATACAATCAGCGACGCCCGAAGAGCCGGAGACGCTGACCCCAATAAGACGATATTATCAGAAACACGAAAGCTCCAGGGGAACTCGATGTACGGCGCTACCGCGCAAAATAAATTAAAACACAAAAGTATTGTGTTTTGTAATGATAAAAATGTCTCTAAATGTATTAACAATCCGTTTTTTCGTCGCTGTAACCAGTTGACGGATGATACATTCGAAGTAGAGATGTCCAAGAAAACGATCAAGTTGGACTTGCCGCTACAGATAGCCTGTTTCGTCTACCAGTATGCAAAACTCCGGATGTTACAGTTTTATTACAATTGTATCGATAAATTTGTTGACCGTCGGGATTTCCAATACTGTTGTATGGACACTGACAGTGCATATATGGCACTATCAGCAGAGAATTTAGAAGACGTCATCAAAGCAGAGATGAGACTCCAATTCGAAAAAGAAAAACACATCTGGTTCCCGAGGGACGATACACCCGAACACGCCGCCTTCGACAAAAGAACTCCAGGCCTGTTTAAGGAGGAATTCAAAGGCGATG
This sequence comes from Arcuatula senhousia, assembly GCA_963971305.1. NCBI lineage: Eukaryota > Metazoa > Mollusca > Bivalvia > Mytilida > Mytilidae > Arcuatula > Arcuatula senhousia. The sequence continues at coordinate 39,613,629 of OZ020308.1, forward strand.
GGATTATCGCCCTTTGCAGCAAAACATACTTCTGTTTCGGACATTCCAATAAATTTAGCTGTAAAGGGATAAACAAAAAATTAAACAACATCACTAAAGATACTTATATGGACGTCTTACTTTCTAAACAGTCTGGGTCGGGTACCAATCGCGGCTTTCGCTCCGTGGACAACCAAGTCTACACCTACCTCCAGGAAAGAGCCGGATTCTCATATTTTTACCCCAAAAGAAAAGTATTAGACGACGGCATCTCCACTGTTCCTCTGGACATTTAAATATTTGTAAAAAATTGCTGTTCGGTCATTTTGTACTCTTTTGATATAGTTTTTATGTTATCATTTTTTGTCAATATTTTTATTGATATGAAATAGTACTGGAAATAGTATTTTCTTTTAATAATAGTTTTTACGTTGAATATTTTTATGGTAAAGACTAATTTTGTCAAACTTTCTGTTAACCATTTTGTTTGATCGTGGTTAGTGCTCCGTGTCTATCGTAAATATTTTTAAAGTTCTATTTTGAGAACGCAATTCAAGTTCTTTGTAAATATTTTAAAAGTTCTATTTTGAGAACGCAATTCAAGTTCTTTGTAAATATTTTTAAAGTTCTATTTTAAGAATATGATGTTGTAAATAACTAAGCATTGTGTAAAATATTTTTTTGGAAATAATAGTTTTGTATATATAAACGTTGTGAACTGTACAAGTCTTTGTTTTTATTAAATCTAAGCCGGTATACGTCTAGTCAAAAGGTGAAAGAAGAATCATCAAAAAAGTTTTAAAATTACAAATGGAGAAGCATCAGAAAATCTAGCAAAAAGGTTGAATAAAGGGTCATCAGAAAATCTAGCCAAAAGGTTAAATGGAGAAACATCAGAAAAAAATCAAAAAGGTTTTAAAATTACAAATGGAGAAACATCAGAAAATTTTGCAAAAAAAGGTTGAATAAAGGGTCATCAGAAAATCTAGCCAAAAAGGTTTTAAAATTACAAATGCAGAAACACCACAAAACTCTAACTAAATGAAAAGCATCAGAAAATCTAGTCAAAAGGTTAAATAAAGGGTCATCAGAAAATCTAGCCAAAAAAGGTTAAATCATCAGAAAATAATCTACCAAACTACAAGGTTAATATTAAAGGTCTCCTGACAGACGAAGACATTAGAAATAGCCAGGACCTATAATTGACACGACAAAACTACAAAGGAGTATAAAATAAGACTAATCAACATGATGGGTCGCGATAAACCCACTGGTCACGTGACCTGCAGGTCTTAAAGCTTTTCTCGAAACCCACCTAATCAGTTCCCTCGCTGCATCAGAGATGGATGTACAAAGTTACACACACATAGCGTCCACTTTCTTTAACGATGGGATTATCAACAAGGGTCGAGTCATAGTGTTGTTTTGCTTGACCAAAATCGTAGCCCAGCGCTACCCCCAGCAAAGAGTTTACATATGGAGTATATTTGAAAATGTAATCGAAGGGTTAGGCTACGATATCTATCTACAACGTGCACGCATTGAAGCGTCACAACCCGTATAAAACGGGCAACCGCTTTCCTATTGGTTCAGTTCTAAGAACAACCATGGACCGCACACACGTCAGTATTAGATCTAGTGCTAGTTCTATCTACAGAAACTACGACTTTCATTTAGATATCATAAAATTAATTGGAGTCCTGATACTCTTATCACTCATGATAGCTACACTAGCTCTCCTAGGTCAGGTCCAACGATGTGACGATTCACGAGACTGCATTCGAATGACAACCATGGAACCGACGATGAATCAAAGCTTATGTACTTACTCTGAGCAGTTTCCGTTAACCCAGAATTATTTTCTAACGGTGTGTACGTACCAGGGCGAAGTAAGAGTCGATGTTAGAAAATTTGTAGGCGGACAACTGACCATTTTGGGATACTTTATAAACATGGCGCAATGGAACACACTTCTCACACTCGTTCCCCGAATCGAACAGGCAATCAGTGAAGCGAAGAAGGATGCGACCAATCAGACGTCAGGAAAATAGACCAATGAAATGGCTTCATTTCGACCAATGAAAAAGCGTCAAAAACGGACCAATCAAAAGCCGAGAATGGATTTAATAGGAGCAGCTTAGCTTATCCACTTCATTTGAAAGAAACACTGCCACGTAGAATGACCGATATTGTCCAGAAAGCAGCTGAAATGAGTGGTATTGTACCAAACACAAGTCGATATGTTAGACATTTAGGAAACGACATCTACCTTGAACTGAAAGAATGGAAAGGGACAACACGAGTTGACATCCGCTTCTGGATGGACGGCCACATCCCTACTAAAGACGGCGTTAGTTTACAGTTGGAACAATGGAAGGCCTTGTGCGATTTATCAGACTTGATCGATGAATTGTTTAAGAAAATCAAGCAAAAGGAAACCGTGCATTGGAGATGTCATATTGGAAACGACATTTACGTAACAATGCAAGATCCACGCCAATGTGTAGACATTAAAACCTTTTGGATTCCGGAAGATGAGTGGCGATTTACACCGACCAAGAGAGGGGCCATACTAAGGCAACAGCAGTGGACTGAATTAAAGAACGCTATGTCAACGATTGAAGAATTAGAACCAGACATTAAAAACATTGTGCCCATGTATTAATGTGGAGTGTAGCATTTTTTGAAATAAAATATGTAAAATGATCTATTTGTTTTTTATTATCATAACCACATTCCCTTCACATTTCCACATTTTTTTTCCACATTTCCACAATTTCTCCACAATTTCTCCACATTTCCACAATTTCTCCACATTTTCCTCCACATTTCCACATTTTTCTCCACATTTCCACAATTTCTCCACATTTCCACAATTTCTCCACATTTTCCTCCACATTTCCACATTTTTCTCCACAATTTCTCCACATTTCCACATTTTTCTCCACATTTCCACATTTTCCTCCACATTTCCACATTTTTCTCCACATTTTCCTCCACATTTCCACAATTTCTCCACATTTCCACATTTTTCTCCGCATTTCCACAATTTCTCCACATTTTCCTCCACATTTCCACATTTTTCTCCACATTTCCACAATTTCTCCACATTTCCACAATTTCTCCACATTTTCCTCCACATTTCCACATTTTTCTCCACATTTCCACAATTTCTCCACATTTTCCACAATTTCTCCACATTTCCACATTCCCACATTTTTTCTCCACATTTCCACAATTTCTCCACATTTTCCTCCACATTTTCCTCCACATTTCCACATTTCCACAATTTTTTCCCAGAATTCCCCAGGGCGTAAATTTATTTATAAGCACCGAACACTTAATTTATTGTTTAGTTGAACAGCGTTCGTCAAAGAGTGAAGATGGATTGTTTCATATGTAAAAAGTCTCTGGCGAGAATAGATAGTTTAAAACGACACCTTAAAACAATTCACAAAATCGACAACCAGAAAAAACATTTAATGTTTACACCACCGGAAAAGGACAGTAAAGTACAACCAGAACCGCTGCGGAGGAATGGTGAAACTGATACACCAATAAGCAATAGGCAGACAGAGCAAGAGCCTTATTTCATTTTACCGACGAGCGATCCCTTTACGTTTAACGTACCCGATGGATTACTCCACGATCATTTCATGCCTTGGGCTCATCCGTTCACTAGCGTCATTGCAGGACCTACCGGCAGTGGCAAATCAGTCTTTGTGAGAAGATTCATCGACAATATACAACACATGATGTTACCCCAGCCCGATCGAATATGGTGGTCATACGATGTACAACAGCCTCTATATTCTGGAATGAACAACGTCGAGTTTATTAGAGGACTCCCGGATATCGAGAGCTTGAACCCCGAAGAGAAACATCTTATCGTCATCGACGACCAGATGGACAACGTCACACAAGCCATAGCGGACCTGTTTACCAAATACAGTCACCACAGATCCATCAGTATTATGCTGATCGTACAGAACCTGTTTAATAAAAACAAACACCACAGAACCATCAGTCTGAATACCCACTACATGGTCGTTTTCAAGAACCCCAGGGACACGTCTCAAATAATGGCCATGGCGCGTCAAATGTTGCCCGGAAGAACAAAGTACTTTCTAGAGGCCTACCAAACTGCCGTCAGAAAACCTCACGGGTACATGTTGATTGATCTGAAGCAGGATACACCGGAAATTTTACGTTTGAGAACCGATATCTTTCCCGGAGAAGAGCAAATAGCCATGGTAGACCTATAAAAAGGACCAAACGTTCGCGTCTCTGTCAGTCGAGAGACGGATGCCGACGGAGTAACATGGTTTCTCCTCGATTGAAAAAGCACGCTACAGATATCGTGTACCTACAACAAGCTAAACCTTGCGCTAAAAAATATCTCATTGAGAAAGCCGACAAAAGCCTGGTGGATTGTCTGTGTGAAGTAGCCGATAACATCTTGAGAGGAAACGTTCCTTTAACACCGGAACAAAGGATCAAACTACACACCCACAGAAACGGATTGAGGTCTTTAACCGAGAAGAAGGTCCCCTTGAAAAAGAAGAAAACCATTCTACAGAAAGGAGGATTTTTAGGTTCCCTCTTAGCCCCGATAGCATCTCTCGTGACTCCTTTGCTATCACAGCTACTACAATGAGGCAGTTTACCCTGAAACCACAGTTTCTTCAACCACCCACCAGACCTAGACCACCGGTAGACCAGAAAGTAAAGACCATGGATACCCTAGAAAAGAATATGCAGACCCTGTTAGAGAGAGAAGATTTACCTCCAGATAAACGAATAAAGTTGCACGATCAATCTTTAACTCGGTATATGAACATCCTAGACGACTACAGACCACGTCCACATGTACCAGAAGCAACGCAAGAGGATCAAAAGACTCCCAAAGACGTACCAGACCCCATTGAACAAGAGATTCTTCAGAGTGTTCCCAAGACGATGAAAAACAAAGCCGAACTACTATTGAGAAAAATGAAAGCTGACCCAGATATGGAATGGAACCAGAGAGGAGAGTTTCGATACAAAGGAAACCTTCTAGAAGGAACGAACGTGGTAGATCTAGTAAATGACGTCATGCGTAAAAGGAAGAACTTTGAACCACCAGGATGGGAAACCTTTGGAGATGCCTTAAGAGAAGCAAACGTTCCACAAGACTTGATCGGACACGTAGACCGCCGCCAATACATATACAACAGGAAAGGAGTTCCAACACCTCAAGACACTCCGATTTCGAGTCCTTTTCAAACACCAGCCTCGGTAGTCGCTAGAACTCCCTTAAGAACACCGAGAATTCCTAGGATCACGCCCAGTTTACCCAAAATGAAATGGAAAGACTATAAATGATGAAGATATAGAATCAAAGTCATTAAGCGACAATGGAATTGGCCTATTACGACGTCTCTGCACCTGGAAGTTACGGTGGAATTAATAAATTTAAACCCAAGAGTTACACCACAAAAGAAGTCAAAGAATGGTTACAGACACAAGACCCCTATACGCTACACAAGAGAACGAGGAGAAGATTCCCGCGAAGACAAGTCCTGGTCTATGGAAAAGATCATCAATGGCAAGCTGACTTGGTGGATGTTGGCAAAATTGCCTCGTATAACAAAGGATTCAAGTACCTGCTGACCTGTATTGACGTTTTGTCAAAGTTTGCATGGGTAGTGCCACTGAAAGACAAGACGGGAAAGAGTTTAGTAGCAGCGTTTGAAACCATCTTCAAATGAGAGAGGATACCCATACGGCTACAGACCGACAAAGGAACAGAGTTTACCAACAGAGTGTTTCAGAAATTTTTGAAAGAAAACGACGTGCACTTTTTTACCACGTATAACGACGAAACAAAAGCCAGCCTCGTAGAACGATTCAATCGAACCTTAAAGACCAAAATGTGGAAATATTTCACACACCGGGAAACCCTCACCTACGTAGACGTCCTGAGTGACATGGTGGAATCCTACAATAATACGATACATAGCGCCATTGGCATGGCTCCTTCCGGTGTAACATGGGCGAACCAGACCGTCGTGGCAAAACGACTTTATGGTAGAGCTGGACCTGGTACCAAGTGTAAACTGAAACCCGGTGACAGAGTGAGACTAGCCAAAACCAGACGTCTATTTAAAAAGGGGTACCTTCCTAACTGGACAGAAGAATTGTTTACCGTCGTCAGATGTATTGAAACTAAACCACCGGTGTACGTGGTGAAGGACGACCACGGCGAAGTTTTAGAAGGCACGTTCTATATCGACGAGCTACAGAAAATTACCAAGAGGGATAACGTATACAAGATTGAAAAGATCTTAAAGAAGAGGAAAAAGGGTCGTAGAGTACAGTATTTAGTCAAGTGGCTGGGATACCCGGAGACATTCAACAGTTGGATCTTTAACCAGGATCTTATAAAACACGATGCAAAGGTGTAATTATTCAGTCGTGCAGATGGCACCGAGCGAGACGGACAGTACAAAGTCGTGGAGAGCCTGCGGAAGAAAGACACCCAGAGCGGAAGTGGTGTACCTGTGCCAAGTCTTCATTCTATACACCGTCATTGTGGTCAGCATCTACAATCTTACCGTGCAGTCGGATAAACCAACCTTGTGGACGGCCCTCCTGAGCAGCAGTTTAGGATACCTCCTTCCGAGTCCAACCATCAAGAAGAAACATGTTCTACCTGACACTTCCGAGTAATAGCTCCATGCATTACTTTCCTGACAACACCCTCACGCATTACCTTACCCGACTTCCTCAACCCATAGATCTGGAAGGCTCGTGGGAGATCGGTCTATCGGAAATACAATACCCCCACAGCTGGTATAATGTCAAGGAGCAAGAAGTGTTTGTGCAAGTACACTACCCACCCAAGAAGAAAAAAGGGGAAGACGTCAAAGATATCGAGATAGACCTGGAAACAGCCATGTTTAAAGCACCAGAGGGATATTACCATTCACCCAGAAGACTCGTCAATTGGTTGGAAAAGGCCAGAGAAAAGGAACACATAGATTATTTCTCTCTACATATAAGCGACATACATCACAAGGCCTGGATTAACGTCAAGCGAGGGTGTCACGTGGTACTCAGTCATACACTCATGGAGATTTTAGGATTTAAAAGACAGTTCATGTTTGCAGAAGGGACCTGGAAAGGTGATCGACCAGCAGACATATCGCGTGGACTCAACGCCATCTTTGTGTATTGTCCCCTGGTGGAACCGAGAATCGTGGGTGATACCCAAGCACCGCTCATGAGAATCGTACCCGTGGAAGGAAAAGATCACGATGACATCAGTCACGTATTTGACCCCATCCAATACGTACCCCTGGCACAGAGAAGATTTCAGAAGATCGAAATAGATTTAAGGGATGACACCGGCAAACCTGTGCCATTTGAACGTGGGAGAGTGACGGTGACACTTCACTGTAGAAAGAGAGCACCATCGTACCTACCATGAAGACAAAGTATTACCCAGACGCTAAAGCGTACCAAGAGTATTATTTGAGACAAACGGGAAAAGGATATCCAGTCTTTGCGGGGCGGCGATACCAGAGAGGACATGGTCTAGGCAGCATCATTGGAAACCTATTTAAATCAGCTGTACCCATGTTAAAGAAAGGGGCTAAAGCTATCGGAAAAGAGGCTCTGAGGACTGGATTAGGAATAGCCTCGGACGTCATGGAAGGACAAAACATTAAACAAGCAGCAGAGACCAGAGTAAAAGGAGCGGGAAGAAACCTCGTTCAAAAAACAATCGACGCCGTGGGACCTCCTGGAGAAAAAGCTATAAAAGAACCCGTAAAACGAAAACCTGCCAGACGTCGTCAGACCGTCAAACAGAGAAGACCTAAAGATATCTTTGGATAGACATGGCTTTAGTTCACCCCGATTCCTGTGAATGTGCTAAATCAGAGTTGGACCTCTTTGGAGTACCACCCACACAGACCAGCGTGGAACATGGATACTGGGAACAGAAAGGACTGACTTCCGCTTTGACAGACAGCGGTCCCTACGAATTTGTCATCAGTGGAGCGGGAGATGATTACATAGATCTGGCCAATACCCATTTGTTCGTGGAAGCCCAAATCGTAAAAAACAATGGAGACGCCTTGACTGCAGAAGACGTTGGTCCCGTCAATCTATGGATGCACTCGCTATTTAGCGACATCAGCGTCAGTCTCAACGAGAAATTGGTGTCTCCACCGACCAGCACCTACCCTTACAGAGCCTACATAGAGACACTCTTGAGTTACGGTCCGGCAGCTAAAGATTCACAGTTGACAGGAGTGTTGTGGTATAAAGACACTGCCGGAAAATTGGACGATAGAACCGATGCCAACAAAGGATTCACCGCTAGAAAAGCCCTTGCAGCCACCAGCAAGTCGATACAAATGATGGGAAAACTACACCTGGATTTATTTTGTCAAGACAAGTATTTATTGAACCACGTGGATCTCAAGTTGAAATTGAGAAGAAGCAGGGACCAATTTGCCTTATTCGGAGACGCAGACGACTACAAGATCAAAATCAAAGATTTGTCGCTGTTTGTCAGAAAAGTACAACCCAGTCCTGCCGTGAGAATGGCACACGCCCAGGCTCTAGAGAAGACGAGCAGCAAATACCCGATCAGAAGAGTAGAGGTCAAAGTGGACACAGTCCCCGCCGGAAACATGAACTACATCCAAGACAACATGTACTTTGGACAACTACCGAAAAGACTCATCTTAGGATGCGTAGATAGCGATGCCTTGAATGGAACGATCACCAAGAACCCCTTCGATTTTAAACACAATAAGATCAACTACTTGGCATTAAACGTGGACGGAAGACAAATACCGGCCAAGCCCCTTCAACCAGATTTCACGTCCGGAAGTTTCATCAGAAGTTACATGGGCCTTTTTACAAGCACCGGAAAGATGTACCAAGACGAAGGAAACACCATCGCCAGGGACGATTTTGACAAGGGCTATACCTTATTTGCCTTCGATCTGACTCCAGACATGTCGGAATTGGGAACCTTCCAGCTTATAAAACAAGGAAACCTGAGAGTAGAGATGCATTTTGCCGAAGCCCTTGCAGCCACTACCAACATCGTACTGTACGCAGAGTTCGATAACGTCATTGAAATCGACAGGAACAGACAAGTCTTGTTTGACTACAGTGCATAATGAACACGAAGGAGATCGATACCACACTGAAGAGATATCCAGGAACCCAACACGTATTCAAAGGCGTATATGCGAGGAACAGATTACCCAGACATTTGAATGTCCCCTCAGCCTTAGTAGGGAACACGGATCCGGATAACCTCCCCGGCACACACTGGGTAGCCATTTACATCGATGCGAATGGAAGAGGGGAATATTACGACCCAATTGGAAGACCACCGTTTCTAGAAGCTTACGTTAACTTTATGGACAAACACTGTATCAGTTGGACCCATAACACCACGAGGGTGCAAGAAGAAGGATCTACCGTATGCGGACACCACTGTATATTCTACATTGTACATAGATGCCTCGGACATCCCATGGAAGACATTGTGAGGAACCTAGGACGACCAGAAGAAGCTACACACCGCGTTTTGTATTTTGTCAATAAAATTTTGAAAATGTAATAATGGCGTTGTTGTTAATAAAAAGCCTTGTGTTAATAAAATATTTAATTATTAAAAAAATACATCATACATAATAAAACAAACAGCCCCAAGAAGAGACTTTAAAAAAATACAACTTACAAACTACAGTCAAAACAACATATTCCTGTTGGATTACACTCGAAACACCACAATGCATCCTCGACGTTCTGGTGTGTCGTAAAGCAGGGTCTTGCGGTTTTCAGTTCGGGGATGAGATCCGGTATTAATTTAGACACGTCTTTCAACAAATAATATTGTTCTACGGATAAATCCACACGGCGGTCGGTGGGTTCTTTGTCAAAAGTCTTGTACCTTAGTTCCAATTTGTCACTTAAATATCCCTCGTCGTGTAGATTCCCGAGATGTAGATACAAATTTCCACCTAAGTGTCCTTCTACACTACCAAAACGGTTGTTGTTTATCAAGTCAAACACTTCGTCCACTTCACCAAAATAGTCCACAAACGTGATCCATCTACACAAAGGGAACTCTACGGTTTTCTCCCCTTGCCTTATTGTGATGTGTTTATCTTCTATTATAATACATGCATCGCCCTGAAGATCAAAGGTGGACTTTTGAGGGAAACACACGTCCATATCTTCTTGGTTTGGATCGCCCATGACCTCCACCAAATCGTCGCATCCGTGAGCTATCAACGTGTCACATAGGATTTTGAAGGCCCTAGCCCCTCTTCTCGGCAGAACTTCGTAGAACGCTCTGTTTCTACCTTTATGGGTTGGTTTACTCATTATAAATTCACCCGTCTCATCGTTGAGAATATGGCTTTTGATGAGATCTTCTATCATGGACTCGATAGGGGTTCTTTCAATCAGTAGCTTGTAATTTTTGGTCAATGTTTTTCTGTCTTGTGTATTCATTCTGTAATAAAGAAAGAATAACATAAACATTGGTATACTATTACACATTATACACATAAACGTAAATCAAAACGATACCATTCGAAATTCTAAACCGCCAGATGAACTCTACATGTACATGACAATATTAGACTTACCTTGCAAGAGAGCAATGAAATGCGGCCTTCCTCTATGAAATCTAGTGGGAAAGTGACGCTCCTATTCAAAATTTGAACCGTCTCACAAATGACTGCGCTCGCGATCCATTGGTTCGTTTAAACTACAAAGAACGATTCCCATTGGCGTCACTATGAAACACATTCATTGGTTATGCGGACGGGTCCAACCCTTCCATGGACGAGTCCACTTTACCCTACACCTTACGATAAAGCCCGATACCTAGAGGGGTGTATTGTTCCGAATCACTTCCCGCGAAAAATTGCGCGGGAGACTTTTTGGCGGGAGACTTTTAGGCGGGAAACTTTCCACTTTCAAAAACCGGAAATGCGTCATCCAAGATGGCGGACCGGAAGTCACGTGATCCAAGATGGCCGCCGGGATCCAAGATGGCCGACCGGAACCGGATGTGACGTCATACGCCTGCGCAAAAGGGACATATCCACATATCCACCTGAGAAATACGACTCGTGAACAACATGATACACTACTGGCATAAAACGAATAATTTGGTTATGCTGTATATCGAAATTGTAAAGAGTAATCTCATAGCAGCAGCATTTGAATCAAAGCATTGAAGACCAAAAAACCAAAAGTATAAACGAAATGTATTCAAAACCAAAATGTTCGAACATGACAGCCAAATCTAGCACCGAAGATATAAACCATGTGAATAAACTTAATCTTCGCTTTTGGGCTTTAAGCTCGTGAAGAAATCTACGTGGCGACGAAAATATTAAACTGCTCAACGCAGAAAATGACAATAATGGATACTGATGATACGGTAGTTCACATGAAATTGTTAAATTTTTCACCTTATCCAAGTCTTCAGAAACAAAACATCCGAGATCCCTATTGATGGCCATATTAACAAGAGGCTCCCATGAGCCTGAATCGCTCACCCTGTCCTAATGCTATAAAAGTCTCTTCTTTGAGATATTACCCCTATAAAGGATCATCTGACAACTGGACCAAATGAAGACTTTTGTAGAGCTCAATGAGCTGCAGGTTTACGCAAGCAACAGCTTTACAATATCTGCAATGGTTTTCATTCTAAAGGGCAAAAATATTCAACCCAATAGAGACTTTTGGAAAGCTCAATTAGATGAAGGTTTAAGCAAGCAACAGTTTTTTCTCTTTCTGCAGTAGTTTAATTACGTTCTATAGGACAAAAACATGAAAAAAGTTGTTTTGACCTTCAAAGGGCAATAACCCCTAAAAGAGGTCATCTGAAATCTTCGACCCAATGGTGATTTTTGTAGAGCTCAGTCATCTTAAAGTTAAGCAAGCAATAGCTTTTCTCTTTCTAAATAGTTTTCATTTTAAAGGTAAAAACATGAAAAACTTATATCTGTAAAGGGAAATATAATGGGTCTTCTGATATCTTCGACCCAACAAAGACTATTGTAGAGCTTTTGATGCTAAGGTTAGAAGGTTGCAACAAATTTCTTTATCTCTTAAACTTTGATTTAAAGGCCAAAAACAGTTGTTTGGCCGAGGTCTATTTAAGCAATGGCGGTCGTGTTCTTTGACGGATTGAAAATCGAAACACAACTTGTGTGCAGGACACTCTGAGAATCAATCATATCAAGTTGCATTGCATTCTGTTCTCCAGTTTCAGAGGAGAAGATTTTTTTAAAAATGTTGACAGACGACGACAACAGTCGAAGACAGACGACGACGGACACCAAGTGATTGTGAAAGCTGGATCATTGGTCCAGGTGAGCTAAAAAATGCTAAAGATAAATATCTTTCATCGCGCATGTGAATAAATAATCCATCAAAATTGTGGTCACATAGCCGAACAAGCAAAATATACAAAATTTAACGAAAATTTGATGACAAATATGTATTATTTTAGTTTTACAATATTTCGGTTTGATAGAAAATGGGGATGACAGAATGTGAATCTTGTAGACAAGCTGCCTTTATAAATAAACCCTTTAGCTATAAAGGTCTTTTCTATGAGCTATAACCCCTCATCTGACAGCTTCAAACAAATGGAGACGTGTGTAGAGGTCAATGAGATAAAGGTGTAGGCAAGCAACAGCTTTTCTCTATCTGCAATAGTTTTCACTCTATAGCCTAGGGCAAATACATGAAGAAAACGTTATTTTTCACTTTAAAAGGATCATAACCCCTGTAAGGGGTCATATGGGTCATATGACATCATCGACCGAATGAATACTTTTGTAATAGAGCTCAACAACTTTTGGGGTTTAATTAAACGACTGCTTAATATCGACTCTATCTGCAATATTTTTTCAATATATAGGGCAAAACATGAATCTGAAAAACGCTATTTTATACATTTAAAGGGCAACAAGATCATGTGACAACTTCGACCCAATGAGAACTTTTGTAGAGCATTTGATTTTGAAGTACATAAGATCATTCAGGTTTTTCTTTTCTATTATGGTTTCTGAGCTAGATATTTTAAGTGAATTTACAATATATTCTATTATTAGTAACAGCGGCAATAATTGTCAATGAATCCATTCAAAATGAGCATCGCGTTTGCTACCAACATGTCAAATATCATTCTTACAAAGTTTCAGTCAAATTGGTTTAGTGGTTTCAGAGGCGAAGATTTTTGGAACTTTTTTCAGAAAGGAAGGACAATGACGGACGCATTGTGGTGTCATAAGCTCACATGGCCTTCAGCCAGGTGAGCTAAAAAAGAATAATATTGGTAAATACTCTATTTTAATATGCAGGTCTATGATATATATCAATTACCATGGCATTCTTTTGGAGATTCTTTGACAACAGTAGATTCCATGGCATCTATGATGTTCTTAGCCTCATCCCCGTAGAAAAATACACCTGAAATATTAAATATGCAATAGTTTTTAATTTTATCCTACAAAAGGTGAACCAAAGAAAATCATTGTCGTGTGCGTCGTTATCATTTATTTGTTTATTCAACCATTTATTTATATATCTATTTATTGTTGGAAGAAGCAATGAAATAGCAAAGGGCCATTCAAAAGTCTATTAATGCTAACTGCAACGTCCGTCTATTTTAGAATTGGCCAAACCCGGTAACGGACTCTATGACAATTGAACTAGCATCTGTGTTAATCTCGGAGATCGAAATCCTGTATTTATTTATAAGATCATGATGTCTCTCAAAAAATTTCATAAGGCGCAGCGTGACAATCTTTTTAAGTGCAATGTTCGTGTGGCAATAGCGTATCATATTTTAAAGATGTCACTAAAACCGCTAATATATGTAAAACGGAGTCCTTAAGCAGAAAATAAAATATAACGACAAAAAAACATGTTAAAATAGAAATGTCAAATGGAAAAAGCGAGCAATGTCAGACATACCTGTTTTAAAAGACCTTGACTTGACGCTCAGAAATAACAATAATAAGGTTAATATTCCGGTAAAGCAAAGCATCGCTGTAATATGAATTGTAAGTATGGGTTTCAGTTTCCAAACTCTATGTAAAAACTCCCGTACTCCAATGAATTTGTTTTAACACCAACGTTTGATGATTGCATAGCGTGATGTCATGACAACAGCTGTTTAAGGTAACAGTTATAAGATACCTATACATGACCAGATGACAGTGTCGTGTTCTAAGTAGAATGTATGAATGGTGTGTTCTGTATTCTCTATCCTTTAGATATTTTTTGTCTTTTTCTCATTATACTTTATACTTTCAACGGTCATTATTCGTTGTCTGTTAATTTATTTAACCATTATTCCAATTCTTTAAACCCTCATCCCACCCTAAAGTAAAGGAACGACCATGTAACTTGAAAAGAGGGGCTTGTTTTTTGTCTGGTCAGAGATTTTTAAGAACCATCACAAAATTATTATTTTTTTCTAACATTATTTTATATGGATAGATCCTTCTTCAGAATATTTTTTTTCTTAACCTCTGGTGACGTATATTTTTTTTCACAAATCAGATTCAGAATTTTTAGGAATAAAACAAGGCCATTGCCCCTTCAAGTGAAATGGTTGGTCCCTAAACGGTTTTGCGTTAAGTTTTAGTTGTAAAATTTGTGAGTAAGTTAAGCCCCCCAAAATTAAACGTTGTAAAGCACCAGTTCTCTAAATATGACAAGTACCATCCTCGGAAACCCAGGGGTTCTTCTTGGACACATTACTCAATTTAGAAAATCTTCTTGAAATCATTCATTTTTGATTGCTTTTGATCTTGAACTTTCAGGATCAGAATATTGAAAATACAAGTTTATAATTACATGACAAATTTACATTTAAATGTGGTTTTCAAAAAAAATCATACAACCATGTTATATTATGCGTGTTCAGCATTGAAGCTTTGTGCGAGTTAGTAATTGTAGCTCCGCCTTATCAAAGAAATTATTGTAGCCAGTTATTCGACACTTGTGACATTAAAACTGATATATTCGCCACTCCTGGATAGTAATACTATAAATATATAAATATAGTATTTTATTTATGTTGCGGCTATATCCTCATTCTTCCCCGTACGGGGAAATTTGTCACAATTAAAATTAAACTGTATTTTCTGTATCTTTTATGATATTTTTGATTTATAACAGTTCAAAACATGTTTGGAATTTGTTTAATTCAATCAGTATACTATTTTATGATGAGGTTTATTCCGTCCTTGCACAAAGGGTTATTAACGGAATGAAAACGCATTTATAATTAATTGTTACAAACATAAATACGGAATAAAACGTATTTATGAAAAATGTTTGGGTAGATGGAACCTTTGAATAAAAAAACAATGCGTAAGTGAATGAAATTATGTAATTACAGTACTAGTGGTTGCTTTATCATTTATTTTATTATGTCTATGTACAAACAATTATTAACGGAATAAAATGCATGAATAAACTGAAAAGGTTGTATCAATTTCAATTTATTTAATGAGGTTTATTCCGTCCTTGCACGACGCAGACTTTGTTAAAGTTCTTTTTATAACTTGTATTATGTCCTGAATGTACCCCATACGAGGAAGAATGTAACTTATATTTATCATATATGGGGGAAAAGGTCTACTAGTATTATACATTTTGTATGGTAAATGATGTACAAAGTAATATCAACGGAATAAAACGTACGTTTACTGTTAAAATCATTACTATAAGTAAAAAAACTCTTTATCTCTCTCCCCCTCTCTCTCTCTCTCTCTCCCTCTCTTTCTCTCTTTATGTGTTAACAAATTTAATAAATATTTAAGCTATATCTTTCCGAATATAATGACCATAGCAATATATTTAATGAGGTTTATTCCGTCCTTGTACAAGCAGCAACCACCATAAACGGAATAAAAGGTATTTACGAAAAATGTTTGGGTAGATATAGAATATGAATGGAAAACAATGCGTAAGTGATTACAATTGTGTAATTACAGTACCAGTGGTTGCTTTATCCTTTAATTTATTATGTCTATGACAAACAAATATTAACGGAATAAAACGTATGAATAAACTGAAAAGGTTGTATCTATTTTAATTTATTTAATGAGGTTTATTCCGTCCTTGCACAAGCAGCAAACACTGTAAACGGAATAAAACGTATATATGAAAAATGTTTAGGTTGATGGAACCAATGAATTGAAAACAATGCGTACGTGATTGAAATTATGTAATTACAGTACTTGTGGTTGCTTTATCATTTTCTTTATTATGTCTATGTACAAACAAATATTAATGGAATAAAACGTATGTTTAGTGTTTAAATCATTACTATAAAAAGAAAACTCTTAATCTCTCTCTATCTCTCTCTCTCTATTTATGTGTTAACAAATTTAATAAATATAAAAGCTATATCTTTCCGAATATAATGACCATAGCAATATATTTAATGAGGTTTATTCCGTCCTTGTACAAGCAGCAAACACCATAAACGGAATAAAAGGTATTTACGAAAAATGTTTGGGTAGATATAGAATATGAATGGAAAACAATGCGTAAGTGATTAAAATTGTGTAATTACAGTACCAGTGGTTGCTTTATCCTTTAATTTATTATGTCTATGACAAACAAATATTAACGGAATAAAACGTATGAATAAACTGAAAAGGTTGTATCTATTTTAATTTATTTAATGAGGTTTATTCCGCCCTTGCACAAGCTGCAAACACTGTAAACGGAATAAAACGTATATATGAAAAATGTTTAGGTTGATGGAACCAATGAATTGAAAACAATGCGTACGTGATTGAAATTATGTAATTACAGTACTTGTGGTTGCTTTATCATTTTCTTTATTATGTCTATGTACAAACAAATATTAATGGAATAAAACGTATGTTTAGTGTTTAAATCATTACTATAAAAAGAAAACTCTTAATCTCTCTCTATCTCTCTCTCTCTATTTATGTGTTAACAAATTTAATAAATATAAAAGCTATATCTTTCCCAATATAATGACCATATCAATTTATTTAATGAGGTTTATTCCGTCCTTGCACAAGCAGCAACCACCATAAACGGAATAAAAAGTATTTATGAAAACAAAAATGTTTGAGTAGATGGAACATATGAATGGAAAACAATGCGTACGTGATTGAAATTATGTATAATTACAGTACTAGTGGTTGCTTAATCATTTATTTTATTATGTCTATGTACAAACAAATATTAACGGAATAAAACGTATGAATAAACTGAAAAGGTTGTTGTATCTATTTCAATATATTTAATGAGGTTTATTCCGTCCTTGCACAAGCAGCAAACACTGTAAACGGAATAAAACGTATATATGAAAAATGTTTAGGTAGATGGAGCTGTTGTATTCCTATAGAAAACGCTCTTATATAATGTCGCATTTCTATAGAAAACGCTCTTATATAATGTCCTGATTTTTCCCCGTACGGGGAAGTTTGTCAACAGTATTTATAACATACGGGGAAGAATGTCAATTATATCTTTGGTCCCGTAACTCATGAATACGGGGAAGTTTGTCACTCAATATAAATGTAATGTTTTCATTCTTTCTTTCCCCCAAAAAAAATCCATGCCCCTTTTTGTATATGTCCTCCCCAAAGAAAACCCTTTCAGACGCTAGGATAAGCTTGTTAATGCTGAATTAAACTGTTGTATTCCTATAGAAAACGCTCTTATATAATGTCGCATTTCTATAGAAAACGCTCTTATATAATGTCCTGATTTTTCCCCGTACGGGGAAGTTTGTCAACAGTATTTATAACATACGGGGAAGAATGTCAATTATATCTTTGGTCCCGTAACTCATGAATACGGGGAAGTTTGTCACTCATTATAAATGTAGTGTTTTCATTCTTTCTTTCCCCCCAAAATATTCCATGCCCCTTTTTTATATGTCCTCCCCAAAGAAAACCCTTTCAGACGCTAGGATAAGCTTGTTAATGCTGAATTAAACTGTTGTATTCCTATAAAAAACGCTCTTATATAATGTCGCATTTCTATAGAAAACGCTCTTATATAATGTCCTGATTTTTCCCCGTACGGGGAAGTTTGTCAACAGTATTTATAACATACGGGGAAGAATGTCAATTATATCTTTGGTCCCGTAACTCATGAATACGGGGAAGTTTGTCACTCATTATAAATGTAGTGTTTTCATTCTTTCTTTCCCCCCAAAATATTCCATGCCCCTTTTTTTTATATGTCCTCCCCAAAGAAAACCCTTTCAGACGCTAGGATAAGCTTGTTAATGCTGAATTTATAGACTGTTGTATTCCTATAGAAAACGCTCTTATATAGTGTCGCATTTCTATAGAAAACGCTCTTATATAATGTCCTGATTTTTCCCCGTACGGGGAAGTTTGTCAACAGTATTTATAACATACGGGGAAGAATGTCAATTATATCTTTGGTCCCGTAACTCATGAATACGGGGAAGTTTGTCACTCATTATAAATGTAGTGTTTTCATTCTTTCTTTCTCCCCCAAAATATTCCATGCCCCTTTTTTTATATGTCCTCCCCAAAGAAAACCCTTTCAGACGCTAGGATAAGCTTCTAAATGTCGAATTATACTGTTGTATTCCTATAGGAAACGCTCTTATATGATGTCGCATTTCTATAGAAAACGCTCTTATATAATGTCCTGATTTTTCCCTGTACGGGGAAGTTTGTCAACAGTATTTATAACATACGGGGAAGAATGTCAATTATATCTTTGGCCCCGTAACTCATGAATACGGGGAAGGTTGTCACTCATTATAAATGTAGTGTTTTCATTCTTTCTTTCCCCCCAAATATTCCAGGCCCCTTTTTTTTATATGTCCTCCCCAAAGAAAACCCTTTCAGACGCTAGGATAAGCTTCTAAATGTCGAATTATACTGTTGTATTCCTACAGGAAACGCTCTTATATAATGTCGCATTTCTATAGAAAACGCTCTTATATAATGTCCTGATTTTTCCCCGTACGGGGAAGTTTGTCAACAGTATTTATAACATACGGGGAAGAATGTCAATTATATCTTTGGTCCCGTAACTCATGAATACGGGGAAGTTTGTCACTCATTATAAATGTAGTGTTTTCATTCTTTCTTTCCCCCCAAAATATTCCATGCCCCTTTTTTATATGTCCTCCCCAAAGAAAACCCTTTCAGACGCTAGGATAAGCTTGTTAATGCTGAATTTATAGACTGTTGTATTCCTATAGAAAACGCTCTTATATAGTGTCGCATTTCTATAGAAAACGCTCTTATATAATGTCCTGATTTTTCCCCGTACGGGGAAGTTTGTCAACAGTATTTATAACATACGGGGAAGAATGTCAATTATATCTTTGGTCCCGTAACTCATGAATACGGGGAAGTTTGTCACTCATTATAAATGTAGTGTTTTCATTCTTTCTTTCTCCCCCAAAATATTCCATGCCCCTTTTTTTATATGTCCTCCCCAAAGAAAACCCTTTCAGACGCTAGGATAAGCTTGTTAATGCTGAATTTATAGACTGTTGTATTCCTATAGAAAACGCTCTTATATAGTGTCGCATTTCTATAGAAAACGCTCTTATATAATGTCCTAATTTTTCCCCGTACGGGGAAGTTTGTCAACAGTATTTATAACATACGGGGAAGAATGTCAATTATATCTTTGGTCCCGTAACTCATGAATACGGGGAAGTTTGTCACTCATTATAAATGTAGTGTTTTCATTCTTTCTTTCTCCCCCAAAATATTCCATGCCCCTTTTTTTATATGTCCTCCCCAAAGAAAACCCTTTCAGACGCTAGGATAAGCTTCTAAATGTCGAATTATACTGTTGTATTCCTATAGGAAACGCTCTTATATGATGTCGCATTTCTATAGAAAACGCTCTTATATAATGTCCTGATTTTTCCCTGTACGGGGAAGTTTGTCAACAGTATTTATAACATACGGGGAAGAATGTCAATTATATCTTTGGCCCCGTAACTCATGAATACGGGGAAGGTTGTCACTCATTATAAATGTAGTGTTTTCATTCTTTCTTTCCCCCCAAATATTCCAGGCCCCTTTTTTTATATGTCCTCCCCAAAGAAAACCCTTTCAGACGCTAGGATAAGCTTCTAAATGTCGAATTATACTGTTGTATTCCTACAGGAAACGCTCTTATATAATGTCGCATTTCTATAGAAAACGCTCTTATATAATGTCCTGATTTTTCCCCGTACGGGGAAGTTTGTCAACAGTATTTATAACATACGGGGAAGAATGTCAATTATATCTTTGGTCCCGTAACTCATGAATACGGGGAAGTTTGTCACTCATTATAAATGTAGTGTTTTCATTCTTTCTTTCCCCCCAAAATATTCCATGCCCCTTTTTTATATGTCCTCCCCAAAGAAAACCCTTTCAGACGCTAGGATAAGCTTGTTAATGCTGAATTAAACTGTTGTATTCCTATAAAAAAACGCTCTTATATAATGTCGCATTTCTATAGAAAACGCTCTTATATAATGTCCTGATTTTTCCCCGTACGGGGAAGTTTGTCAACAGTATTTATAACATACGGGGAAGAATGTCAATTATATCTTTGGTCCCGTAACTCATGAATACGGGAAAGTTTGTCACTCATTATAAATGTAGTGTTTTCATTCTTTCTTTCCCCCCCAAAAAATCCATGCCCCTTTTTGTATATGTCCTCCCCAAAGAAAACCCTTTCAGACGCTAGGATAAGCTTGTTAATGCTGAATTAAACTGTTGTATTCCTATAGAAAACGCTCTTATATAATGTCGCATTTCTATAGAAAACGCTCTTATATAATGTCCTGATTTTTCCCCGTACGGGGAAGTTTGTCAACAGTATTTATAACATACGGGGAAGAATGTCAATTATATCTTTGGTCCCGTAACTCATGAATACGGGGAAGTTTGTCACTCATTATAAATGTACTGTTTTCATTCTTTCTTTGTTTAAATTCAATGGTAATAGTTGGTTTATGTTTTTCCTTTAAAAGAACAAGGCAATTGCGAAGAAATCAAGGGTAAAAAAATGCTTCCCCCTTTTTAAAGAACACGGGGAAGAATGAGGATATAGCCTATGTTGCATGATTATAAATGGTCTGCCTTTATAAATATTGTATTTTGTTCTTGGTAAATCATAACTAAGTGCTTAGAGAATTGTCTCCGTAAAGTTGGTATGGTAAATGGTCACCCGTCGGCTTTTCTTCTTAGTGAACACAGTCACTCATAAATTAGTTTTTGTTTTGTTTGTGAAATTATCAGTAACCATTTGTGTTAGGTCACCAGAAGACCTGCTCTTGGTTAAAACTTATGGTGGTCTTTTTAATAGTCATCAGTAGCTCAGAATACAGGTCTATGCCAGTAGGCTTGTGTTCAAGGTGGTATGGTCACCGGTCACTAGTTTTCTTGGGGAATCGTCACCAATGATTTGATAATGAATGGCCACCAATAAGCTTTTTTATGGTGAAGGCCACCAATTTGCTTTTATGGTAATGGCTATCTATAAGCTTTCTATGGTGAAAGCCATCATTCAGCTTTTTTAATGATGAATGGCCATCAATATGCTTTTTATAGCGAATGGCCATCTATAAGCTTTTTCAAATTTATGGTGAATGGCCATCTAATCTATAAGCTGTTTATGGTCAGTGATGAATGGCCATCTTTAATTAAGGTTTTTATGGTGAAAGCTAAATCCTGATTTTGTTCCTATACGAAGAAGAAACTCGAGATACATTTTTCTTTTCTTTTATTTTATAATTTTTTATATTTGAATTAATGAAAGATTTCGAAATGTAATTGTTCGAAAACACTAAGCTTTTTTATGGTGAATAGTCATCAATAAGCTTTTTTGTGCTAAAAGGTCAACAGCAGTTCTTGTTCTTCTTTATGGTCACCAAAAGACTTCTATTTCGATTACCAGTTAGCTTTCTTTCTTTCTGAATAGTCACTTGAGATTTCTGTTCTTGTTAAATGGTTACCAAAGATTTTTGTTCTTGTTGAATAGTCACCAAAGATTTTTGTTCTTGTTGGTCACCATATATTTTTTGTTCTTGTTGAATGGTTGTTATAGGTTTTTATTCAAAGAGCAAGGTCACAAGTGAGCATTTTTAAATCTTGTTTTTGTCCTTGGTAAATGGTTACCGTGGTCTATTGTAAAGAATGAAGCCTGATCACTTCATTACATGTGTATGTCTACCCCCACTTTGGTGGGGAGACATACTGTTTTTGGTATGTCCGTCAGTCACAAAGTTTGTCATAACTCCTCTGAAACTACTGAACAAATGAAACTTGGTATGTAGGAACAACACCACATATTGTGCATATTACCAGGAAATGTTGATACCAAATTTTGGGGGGAGTAATGGCCCTTGGAACTTAGAAATTTGCTGAAAATCATCATTTATCATCTTGATAGCACAACTCCTCTGAGACTGAACCAAATTAAAAAAAGACTTGGTATGTAGGAGGACAGTCATATGAAGCTGTGAATTTGACGAGGAAATTTTTATATCAAATTTGGGGGGGGGGAATGGTCCTTTGAACTTAGAAAGGATGAGTGGCAATAAGACCCATTTTTGGCCCAAGATTTACCAAGAAATTAAAACTGAGCATACAGATGCCTTGGGTTGATGAAACATTGATAAATTATTAGGCTTAACGAAAATGATAAGCTTGTGCCATATCAGTTAAGCTGTCATGCCAATCAGTTAACTCAAAAAGCTATATATTAAAGAAATTGTCCTAATTTCATTGATTTTTGCTGATTTTCACACACTTTTAGGTCTGAAAGAAGGTGGGCGCATCAAAACAACAACTTCATACTTGGAAAAATGTGTTAAATGATGAAATCCATCATTTCTGAAAGTTTGGAGTTGTTGTTTTCATGCGCCCAATGTTTTCTTAAGGAAAATATGCACTGAAACCATTCAAAATTGCAGATTTTCTTTATTTTGTCAAATAAGACCACTAAATATAAGGTCATAATGGGGTCACAATGAATGAAATTTGACTTATTTGATGTGTTTTCTTTGTGACCACATGTAAGCTTATATTTCTTATAAATATCATTACATTTGAACAAACTTTATTTTCTTGGGCCAATTAAGGGTCTTAATGCCACTCATCCTTTGCTGAAAATTCTCATTTATCATCTTGTCAGTGCATTCCTCCGATACTGAACCAAATTCAATGAAACTTTTTATGCAGGAAGAACACATAGGTAGCTGTGCAAATAACCAGGAGGTTTTGATCATCAAATTTTAATTGGTGTTATGGATGTTTGAGCTTAGATCTTTGGGGGAAACAGGTGGAGATATCATTTTTTAAGGCAAAAACAAACTTTAATCAGATAAAATAAAATAAATTATTTTTAATTAAATAAGTTTTATTTCACTGGGATTGGTATTATACCACTACTAAGGTTAATTTATATCACATGAGGAAAGGAAGAAGAAATGCAAGGACCATCAAACAGAGTGAAATTACAATTGAACAAAGCTGCTTGTCAAGTATCAAGAGCCAAATGCATGTATACCATAAAGCAGGTTATTTGAGTGAGTTGCATATTCAGCAATTTGTATCCAATAAGGGGTGTTTAAATTTAGCAGTCCTTGTTTTTTATGTTTTCAAAATACTTTTACAAGGGAATAACTTTGAAATATCTGGACTAAAATATAGCAGTCTTTAATTTCAGCTATTCCTCAGACTCCACTAATAAAGTGAAAATTAGACCTTTGTGACAATTTCCCTCTATATGGTAGTTGCTGAACAAACTACAATGGAAATGTCATATGACAATAATGACACACATTACTGATAGTGACCACATATATTACTATGTTGCAAAAACATAAGCTAACAAAATTTGAATAATTTATTAAAAACATAATATAAATTTTCAGTAAATATTGCAAATTATTACATCATTTCATCTCCCTCTTCCACATCCTTTAAACTTATGACCTCCAGTTGACCCTTCCCTTTGGTATCTGACCTAACAAGGTCATCTATTTCACGGAAACATCCAGGATCCACTAAAATGACCTAGAAATAGATATAATGAAAATATGTTATTGAAAATTTTCATGTGGCCGACCCTTTTTTGTTTGTTTTGTTTGTTGGTTTAGGTGCACCTGTAAACACATACATGTCATATATACTTCATGAAGTAGGCTACATAGATTGACCAGTTTGGTTAATACTGTGGATTCATTTATTTACATGGGTACCAATTTTCGTGGTTTGATGAAAAAGGGTCATTTTGCGGATTCTTAAATTTGTGGTTCTGAAGTCAGTAGCCTACAAATCAATGTTAAATTCCCTTTTCGTGGGGTTTCAAAATTCCTGGGTCAAAGCCACCAATGAAAACCACAAAAATTGATACCCCACAAATGATAATGATACCACAGTACTTGAATGTTGTATTATCATGGGATATTACCTCAATTGTTACACTTGCAAACAGAAGACTGTTCCCCAAAAATTAGTAAGAAAAAAATACAATATGAAGAAATGGTAGACAACAGTCTACTCTTAGTTTACTGTCTACCTTTTTCTCCTATTGTCCTCTTTTTTGTCAAAAATCATACACCGTTAATTTTTTTTTTGACTGTCCTCAGTTTGCCAGCTGTAAAGGATAATCGGTTATACCCCATGAGTGTGTGTGTATTGGGATTTAACACTCGCCCTTTTTAAGGTACCTGGGCCATACAGGGCCATCAGTTTTAATAGTAGAGGAAATTGGAGTACCGACAGAAAACCACCAACCTTGAGAAGGTAACTGACAAACCTTATGACATACAGATTTGGAAGTCCTGCCTTTGTCAATTACAAGTGGGACTGGAACGCCACCTGAGAGGTGGTTGGCTAGTGATCAAAAGTGTGGTACATGTATTTAAAATAGCACCTTAGACCACTCTGCCACCTAGGAACCCAATAATTCCCCATATTTATATTCATAAAAGAAAACTGTAAAAACAAAGCCCTTATCTCTGGTCACTGCATTTTTACATTACATGCAAAATAACATTTAAATACATTTAATATAAAAGACATGTACCACTTTTTTTGTTTATCGGATCATTCTGTCGATCAATTTAAGATGGTGGGTTTCAAACAAGATTTTTATAAAGAAGCAAATGTTTAACTCTAATACAGCCCTTCATTTATTTCATGGCAAGGCAAAACATTATTTTTTAGACAACAGGAATTGCAAAGAGCCTTTATTTAGTTCAGGAAACCAAAATCCTATAACGCATTTCCATTGACTTTATCCGGGGTTTACATTTCACAGTTAGTAAGATATGCTCGGATCTGCAGTTGTGTTTCTGATTTTAATAATAAAAACCGTTTTATTACTGAAAAATTATTAAAACAAGGTTATCGATACCACAAATTAGTAAAAAAAAATTTCTAAATTCTTCCACAAGTATCGATCTCTTATTGAAAAATTTAATTGTACATGTCACTTTCTTATAGTGAAAGGAATATCACATCCTGAATTTTATGGTAATGTTTTTTATAAAGCTCACAAATTTAAAAGCAATCCATTAGCAATGAAAAATTGGCTTCAAAATTTATTACGGAAAGGATATGAAATGAATATCTTGGTTAAATCTTTGAATTTAGTGTTTTTTGGCAGAAATATTGAAAACTTGATACTTGCTTTAAAACTTCCATAAACGTTTTTACTATTGTCATTTTTAAGCATTATAGCGATCAAGCGTGTCGGTTTTGTGTGATGACACTTCACTAAATCATTATTGTTTGAAGTGTTGTGTCGGATTTAAAATCGATACGTTTGATTTTTTTACATCAGTCCATTGTTGATTCTCAGCTAGCTGTCAGTAACAGCGAGTGTTCTATAGAGAGTTCCTACCGTCCTTTTGTTTGTTCGTGTTTTTTGTCTTAGGTTCTCTCTAGTAGAATTGGACTTTGATCGATTTGATTTTTATTGTGTGTTTAGTTTTTGTGCTTTGTCTAGGAATATTGATAGGGGGAAGGTTGGGCCCAAAAAACTAGTTTAACCCCGCCACATATTACATGTGCCTGTCCTAAGCCAGGAATCTTTGACAAAGCTTTCGTTTGAACTTGTCTTTTTGATGTTTTCTGTTTCATGTTTAAGAAGAGGGTTTATCTGTGACTATTTCAGGGCTGGATTTGAATTATATGCATCTTATTTAGACCATGGGCCAATTGCAGAACCGCGAGCAGTGCCAAATGGCCTCGTTGAAGGCTCCTGGCGGTTGTCCATTGTGGTTTTTCTAAATTGCCGTTTGATTGTGGGCTGTGTCGCGTACACTTATTCCACATCTCTTTATTTTCTATTTAAGACTTGAATATCCCCTTAAAATGCAAGATATTTCAATAATGAAAAAAAAAGATCCTTATTAGCGAGCTCGAGCGGAGAGCTCTACGGTATTTGTTTCCGCGAGAAATTTGCTAATGATGATTTAGATTTTTTATGGTCCGGAAAGGGTTATTATTTTTACAGGGCCGAAGTGAATGTTAAAATAATTTATAAGAAAAGAAATAATGCTTAAAAAAATAATAAATTGTCCTTTTTACAAGAAAATAATATTCTTAAAATAATTAATACACATAAGCTGCTCTTTTCGTCTTGGTTATATGCACGTACCAAACTAACGTGTCTCTAAGCTTAATCGCCCCATACCATCTCACCCCAAAATAAGCAAATGGAAATAATGGAAATTAAATTATAGCGATAGCCCTGAATGTCGACATTTAGAACAAGATATGAATAAAAAATATATATGAAAAAGATTGTTATATAAACAAAACGTAGTCCCTTTTAGCTATGCTCGCATTTAGGCAATGCCTACTCCATATTAGTCATTAAAAGATCCAATGTCCTAGTAAATTTTATATCTAATACAAATAAAGTGGTCACTATCCCATATCCTAATTATAATATATACTAAACAGGCCTTGTTTTGAATGTTACACTTTCTTTTATAGAGTTCATAGTTAAATACCCACCATTTCCAGATCATCGTCAAAATCGTCACTTTCTATCTTTTTGGCAATTTTCCTTACTTTTTCTCTGACCTTTTTACCATCTTTTGCTGTAAAAGAAAAAAAACCTATGATATAATGTGACATGATTTCACATAAAAACTTGTTAAGGGGGTTTTATTAGAATTTTCAATATGAATAACACAATATTGCATACTTTTCTCTTTGATACTATCTTCATCTAATTTTGTATCAAACTCACCCTACCAGTCTCATCTGATACTCAACTAGATATAGATAACTTAAGAAGAAAAGTATAGAATGATCTACGTGTATATACTGGTATATCTTGAGATCTCATCATAAGGCAATAATAAAATATTTCCTAGATTCTCATACATATTGCTTGAAAATATGGGATGGGTGAGCAAATTTTATTTTTCCTTTTTTATCCATTTTGATACCATGTTCTGCCATTTTAAAAGAAATACCCTAAAAATGAACATCATTTACTAAAAAATCAAAATAAATGTTTTTTAAATGGCTGAAATTTGGGGTGGGTGTGAATCTCTGATTTTTGTTATATTGGCCTTGTATGCATTACCTGGCACTGTAACCTTTAATCTCATCAGAGCTTTCTGTATCTTGATGGTTTCAGATTCTGTCAACTGTTTTATTACTTCTAATGCCTGTAAAAAAATCATAAACATTTGCTTAGAATTACAATGATAATATGGGACGCAGTCCCACATATGTAGAAACTTCCAAAAGTTAATGGTTTGGTTTTTCTTCCAAACCGAATGTGCCGAGCGCGCGCAAGCGCACTAGGCACGAATTTCTATGGGGCCAGAAATTTGATGCTTTTCTTTTAATAAATTTTAAAACTGACAGATCTAACTAGAGGCTCCCAGGAGCCTGAATCGCTCACCTGATCTCTTATGCCAAAGTTTGTGAATAAATTTCACAAACTTTCAAGTATACAAAGTTGCAAAACAATCCTTTCAGTGGTTGTAGAGAAGATTTTTGGAAATCAGTTTGAATTAATAGAAAAAACAGTAAAAGGGCAATAACTCCTTTAAGAACCTTTTGATGCTGAACAAAAAAAGTTGCTTCGGATTTTCTCTATCTCTTACACTTTTATAAGCCAAAAGCTATAAGCTAAAAACTATGGTCTGACCCCCCCTGTTCTATTTTTAGCAATGGCGGCCATGTTGGTTGGTCGACATGTATATAATTTTCAAGTTTCAAAGCAATCCCTTCAGTAGTTTCAGAGAAGAAGATTTTTGAAAAAATCAGTTAAAATTAATGGAAATCATTTTTGTAGATCTGAATGAGCTTAACAATTCTGCAATGCTAACTTTTCCTCTGGCTCTAACGGTTTTCAAGATATTGTCCAAAAAATGCAAAAATGGTCAATTTTGACAATAACTCCTATAAGAAGTTGTTTCACAATTTTGACTCAATGGGGAGATTTGTAGAGCTTTTGATGCTGAACAAGGAAGGTTGCTTTGGATTTTCTCTATCTCTTATACTTTTTGAGTTATAAGCCAAAAACAATGGTCTGATCCCCCTGTTCTATTTTTAGCAATGGCGGCCATGTTGGTTGGTCGACATGTATATAATTCACAAACTTGGTAGACTCCTCCTAAAGATCAAGTGTACCAAGTTTCAAAGCAATCCCTTCAGTGGTTTCAGAGAAGAAGATTTTTGAAACAAGATTCGCTCACCTGGTCTGAGCTGAACATTTAAGCAAGCAACAGGTAATCTCTATCTGCAATAGTTTTCATTCTGTAGGCCAAAAACATGAAAAATCGCTATTTTTCAGGGGCCGTAACCCCTATAAGGGGTCATCTGACAACTTGGACCCTATGGAGAATTTTGTAGAGCTAAATGAGCTGAACATTTAAGCAAGCAACAGCTAATCTCTATGTGCAATAGTTTCCATTCTGTAGGACAAAAACATGAAAAAACGCTATTTTTCAAGGGCCGTAACCCCTATAAGGGGTCATCTGACAACTTCGACCCTATGGAGACTTTCGTAGAGCTAAATGAGCTAAACATTTAAGCTAGCAACAGCTAATCTCTATCTGCAATAGTTTTCATTCTGTAGGCCAAAAACATGAAAAATGGCTATTTTTCACCTTTAAGGGGCCGTAACCCCTATAAGGGGTCATCTGACAACTTCGATCCTATGGAGACTTTCGTAGAGCTAAATGAGCTAAACATTTAAGCAAGCAACAGTTAATCTCTATCTGCAATAGTTTTCATTCTGTAGGCCAAAAACATGAAAAAATGCTATTTTTCACCTTTAAGGGGCCGTAACCCCTATAAGGGGTCATCTGACAACTTTGACCAAATGGAGACTTTTGTAGAGCTTTTGAT
This sequence comes from Arcuatula senhousia, assembly GCA_963971305.1. Lineage (NCBI taxonomy): Eukaryota > Metazoa > Mollusca > Bivalvia > Mytilida > Mytilidae > Arcuatula > Arcuatula senhousia. Next base: position 39,643,046 of record OZ020308.1, read on the forward strand.
GCTGAATCAGTAGCCTGGCCTCAGATTTCCTCTATCTCCTATACTTTTTTGATTTATAAGCCAAAAACAGTAGTCTGACCCCCCTTGTCTATTTTTAGTAACGGCGGCCATGTTTTTTGACAGATCAAAAATCGAAACACAAGTTTAATGCAGGACACCCTAAGGATCAATCATACCAAGTTTCATTCAATTCTGTTCAGTAGTTTCAGAGGAGAAGATTTTCGAAAAATTGTTAACGGACGACGACGAAGACGACGACGACAACGACGACGACGGACGCCAAGTGATGGCAATAGCTCACATGGACCTTTGGTCCAGGTGAGCTAAAAATCAGTTAAAATTAATGGAAAAAAACAGGTAAAGGGGAATAACTCTTAAATGGCTGATCTGACAATTTTGACCCTGAAATCATTTTTGTAGATCTGAATGAGCTTAACAATTCTGCAATGCTAACTTTTCCTCTGGCTCTAACGGTTTTCAAGAAATTGTCCAAAAACTGCAAAAATGGTCAATTTTGACGATTAAAGGGCAATAACTCCTATAAGGAGTCGTCCCACAACTTTGACTCATTGAACAGTTTCGTAGAGCTTTTGATGCTGAAGAAGATAGGTTGCTGGATTTTCTCTATCTCTTATACTTTTTGAGCTATAAGCTAAAAACTATGGTCTGACCCCCCTGTTCTATTTTTAGTAATGGCGGCCATGTTGGTTGGTCAACGTGTATATAATTCACAAACTTGGTAGAGGACATCCTAAAGATCAAGTGAACCAAGTATCAATGCAATCCCTTCAGTGGTTTCGGAGAAGAAGATTTTTGAAAATCAGTGTAAATTTATGGAAAAAAACAGTTAAAGGGGAATAACTCTTAAACGGCTGATCTGACAATTTTGACCCTGAAATCATTTTTGTATATCTAAATGAGCTTAACAACTCTGCAATGCTAACTTTTCCTCTAGCTTTAACGGTTTTCAAGATATAGTCCAAAAACTGCAAAAATGGTCAATTTTGATGATTAAAGGGCAATAACTCCTATAAGGAGTCGTTTCACAACTTCAACTCAATGAAGAGATTTGTAGAGCTTTTGATGCTGAACAAGGAAGGTTGCTTTGGGTTTTCTGTATCTCTTATACTTTTCGAGTTATAAGCCAAAAACAATGGTCTGACCCCCCCTGTTCTATTTTTAGAAACGGCGGCCATGTTGATTTGTCAACATTTATATAATTCACAAACTTGGTAGAGGACATCCTAAAGATCAAGTATACCAAGTTTCAATGCAATCCCTTCAGTGGTTTCAGAGAAGAAGATCTTTGAAGAAAAGTTAACGGACGGACGGACGGACGACGGATGCTTAACGATGACAATAACTCACATGACCCTTCGGGTCAGGTGAGCTAATAACCACAGTTTCTTTTTAAAATATACAGGAGAATACGGATGGAAAGTCAAAACTAAACTCTTTAAATATATTTTTCAAGGAAACTCTCGTTGTCAAAGAGATGAAATTATCATGCCAAGTTCTCGCGAGAATGGTCATTGTAAACAGGTGCGTTAGGAACAATCATGATTAGTGATTGTTTACTAATAATTCAACCAATTTATGGCGATGTTTAAGCGGGTGTTTTAAACAATAACAATAAAAGATAAAGCTTTACAACACTGAATAGAAAAAAAAGAAGGTCTTACCTTAGGCTTAGCTGATCATGGAGATTTTTTAATCAATCCTGAGCATGTGCATGTTCCAGTGGTTTTTTTTCCAAAATCCTGATTGAAACAAGTCGTAATTTTCTGCCAGGTTTTTATATCAATTTTCTCCACCCAATACTTCTAAAAAGATATATTGGTCTACAGAAAATCACCCAAAACCTGGCAGAAAAAAGGTTGCTCTATTTACTTCTGCTGGAGCGGGAAATGACGTCAATGATAACGTAACACCAAAAGAAGGTTATTTCGTCCCGTCAACGTCACCCTACTATTTTAGAAATGTTACAAATATTTGTAATTGCACAAATAATTCGATATTTGTAATTATTATTTATTGATCAGTGACATTTTTGACAACTATTTTTTAAAGCTGCGTCCCATTTTAGGTTGCACCTATTATCATATTAAGACAACAATTTTTTTCAAGTAGATTTCATTGGTCAGTGGGTGTCAGTGGTCAATCAACATGATCAAGTGGGAGGGGGGGTCAGGGGTTGAACCAACTTAACCATTTAGTTATTTTTTGTAGATTTTCTGTAGAATTATTCTGGAACCCTCTAGTGAGTTTCCTGCATATTGAAATGTGGGTGGAACCTCCCCTCTAATTTTGAAAATTTCTGGATCCACCCTTGGGTGTGCATGTCTTACAAGATTTTAATTTGATCATAGAATGATGACCAATACACAAAAAACATGGATTAAGGAATTTTACTGTTGTTCTCCTTTTCTTTTATGTTACAAAATTAAAATATGACTGTCTAACTGTATAACAAATATTGATTTTAAAGTCGATTTTGTGGAATAATGCTGGTGACTAAATTAATGTGTGTGTGTGTGAAGATGTAAAAGTTCTTTTTTTCATGCACCTGAGCCATATGCATGTAGAGCGGGTCAGTTTCAATAGTGGGGGAACCTGAGTGTTGGGACATAACCGTCAAAACAGACAAATCTAATTAAATACAGGTGGGAATAAAAAGCTACGCCGAGCGCAGCATGATACGACGGCAACAAGTTAAACCCTGTACGTTGGAGGCCCAGTATGGATAGTCCATTGCTTTGGTCACATGAAGCCCATGGTGGACTTACAAAGCTTTTTGACATATGCATCCTGTGGTGGACTTAAAAATGCATTTTTGACACATTTATATTTACATCAACATCTAATACAAAAAGCCTTATTTATATACATGTATTAATATACAATTTTGGCCCTTTGACCCCTAATTTCTCAAAAACAGTAAAAATATTGCAAATCCGATTAAAAATAAGGCAGAAATATTCACAAGGAATCCAATGAAAAAAAGATTTTGAAAATCGGATCACAAATAAAAAAGTTGATTTTATGGGCGTGGCCTGTCTTTAGACTCCCTGTAGCAATGTAATGGTGAAATACATATCAAAATCATTGACACATTAAGTAGATAGAATTTAATGATGAATTCATTACAAGAGGCTCCCAGGAGCCTGAATCGCTCACCTGAACTACACAGACACATATTATATTTTGTAGATATTATTGTGCATAACCATATGTGATTTAAATTTCTGAAATATCTTGGTTAGTTTTCATGATATTGGGCTTAATAAGTGCAAAATTTTGCAAAAATTAGGAAAAAGGGCAATAACTCCCACATCAGCAGTCAGATCTTTCCCAAAATTTCAGCACAGGTAGATCTTAATATGCTGATCTTTTTTGATTCTTGCACAGTTTTGATATCTGAAACCATTTTTGAGTTGTTAGCAAAAAAATGCAATTTACCCCTATGTTCTATTTTTAGCCATGGCGGCCATATTTTTTGACGAATCAAAAATCTGAACAATAGAGTTGTAGCATATAAGCTATTAAACAAGTGTGACAAGTTAAAATGCAGTTGGTCTTACGGTGTCAGACAAGTTAATCTTTGAAATTCAGGGAAAAAGAAATGAAAAATGGTAAATTTTGTTGTTTTAAGGACAATAACTCCTAAAAGAAATGATTTTACAGCTTTGATCTAAATACATGAAATGTACATTTTGTAGATCTTGATGTGCTCAATCATATGCAATTTAAATTCTTGAAATATCTTATATAGTTTTCAAGATATATGGCTAAACAAGTGAAAAAAATTGATAAAATCCAGAAAAAGGGCAATAACTCCTACATCAGTTGTTGGATCTTCTTGAAACTTACAAAGCAGGTAGATCTTGAGATGCTGATCACTTTTGTCTCCCATCAGAATTTTGATATCTGTAACCATTTTTGAGTTCTTAGCAAAAAACTGCAATTTACACCTATGTTCTATTTTTAGCCATGGCGGCCATATTTTTTGACGAATCAAAAATCTGAACAACAGAATTGTAGCATATATGCTATTTAACAACTGTGCCAAGTTTGGTTGAAGTTGGATATATGATGTCAGACAAGTTAATCTTTGAAATTCAGGGGAAAAGTAATGAAAAACGGTAAATTTTGATGCTTTAAGGGCCAAAACTCCTAAAAGAAATGGTTCTACAGCTTTGACCTAATTACATGAAATGTAGATCTTGATGTGCTCAATCATATGCAATTTGAATATTTAAAATATCTTGTATAGTTTTTAAGATATAGGGCTAAATAAGTGCAAAATTTTGAAAAAATCCAGAAAAAGGGCAATAACTCCTACATCGGGTCAGGTGAGCTAAAAAAAAGAATTTTCAAAATCGAATGAATGATAAACATTCTACAACAGGTTTATCAATACACCCGTTTTAGCCCTTTTTGGCCCTTTTTTTCTAAAACAGAAGGGGCCACAAACCCCAAATACAAAACCAACATTCCTTTAGTGGATATAATCTTCATATTAAAACTTCATAACAATTGGCAGGCACACTACAACTTAATTTTTGGTTTAAATGACAAACTTTTAAAAATGGCATTTTTGGCCCCTTTGACCCCTAAATTCTCAAAAACTGTAAGAGATATTGCAAATCTGATTGAAAAACGCAGGCAGGGATTTTCACAAGGATTCCAATGAAAAAAAGATTTTGAAAATCAGACAACAAATTAAAAAGTAAATTTTTTGGGTGCGGCCCCTTTTTGACCCCCAGTAGCAATGTAACGGTACAAAATATGTCAAAGCCTTTGATACATTTTGTTGACAGAATTTATTGAGGAATACAATAAAAAAAGAATGATCAAAATCCAATGAAAATTAAACATTCTACAGACGTTTTGTCAATATAGCCATTTTTTGCCCCTTTTGGCCCTTTTTTCTTAAACAGTAGGGGCCAGAAACCCCAAATGCAATACCAACCTTCCTTTAGTGGTTATAAACATCATATCAAAATTTTATAACAATTGGTCAACCACAACTCAAGTTATCGCACGGAAACCAAAGTGTCTACAGTGTACAGACGACAACGACGACGACATCGCCATAACATAATACGATCGCAAAAATTTTGCGGTCGTATAAAAAGTGTTTATTGTAAATTACCAAGCAGGATTCAATACAATACCCTGAGGACTAATCTTATGTGCAGAAAAATATAGCATTGTTAATGTACATGACTTTGTATTCAAGTTGAATTTTAACTATTGTGCTACTGTGAAAGTACAAATGTACCTTAATTTTTTATACCAATTTTCATGGCTTGAAAAAATAAATTGTATATTCATGGATTCTTGAATTCATGGTTTGACCAAATTTTTAATGAAAGCTATCTTAAATTTCTTGTTAGTTATGAATCAAATTTTGTTTTTTGCCCACAATCGATGAATAAAAAGCTTCGCCACAACACATTGAACCCTGTACCTTTTAGGCCCAATATGGATAGTCAATTGTTCTGGACAAATGCAGCCCATGGTGGACTGACAAAAGGTTTTGACACATGCCTTCTTTGGTGGACTTTCCACCCACATTTTACAAGGAATTAAATTTTAACTATTTTAAAAGCAAATGGAAAAAAATATACTTACAAAATCATATTTATATCATTTCAATATCCCCTCTCAATATTATATTATAAACAAGAGGGCTCCCAGGAGCCTAAATAACTCACCTGGTCTTGATGTCAACCCTATATTTTGTAGAGCTAAATGAGCTGAACATTTAAGCAAGCAACAGCTTTTCTCTATCTGCTATAGTTTTCATTCTAAAGGCCAAAAACATGAAAAAGGTTACCGGTATTTTAGGGACCGTAACCCCTATTAAGGGTCATCTGACAACTTCAATCATTTTTAAGAACTAAATAAACTGAACATTTAAGCAAGCAACAGCTTTTCTCTATCTGCTATAGTTTTCATTCAATAGGCCAAAAACATGAAAAAGGTTGTTTTAGGGGCCATAACCCCTATTAAGGGTTATCTGACAACTTCGATCGTATTGAGACTTTTGTAGAGCTAAATGAACTGAACATTTAAGCATGCAACTGCTTTACTATATCTGCTATAGTTTTCTTTCAATAGGCCAAAAACATCAAAAAACATCATTTTAGGGGCTGTAACCCCTAAAAGGGGTCATCTGACAACTTGACCCTATGGAGACTTTTGTAGAGCTAAATGAGCTGAACATTTAAGCAAGCAACAGCTTTTCTCTATCTGCAATAGTTTTCATACTATAGGGCAAAAACATGAAAAAAGCTATTTTTCACCTTTAAGGGGCTGTAACCCCTATAAGGGGTCATCTGACAACTTGGACCAAATGGAGACTTTTGTAGAGCTTTTGATGCTGAAGCAGTAAGGTGGCATCAGATTTCATCTATCTCTTATACTTTTTGATTTACAAGCCAAAAACAGTAGTCTGACCCCCCTGGTCTATTTTTAGCCACGGCGGCCACGTTTTTCGACGAAGATGACGGACGACGATGACGGACGCCAAGTGATGGCAATAGCTCACATGGCCTTTGGCCAGGTGAGCTAAAAAGACCCATGTTCTTGGTTGATTTATTTTTTATTGATGTTTTTTACCCTTTTGACCCAACTTCTTAAAAACAGTAAGAGATATTGCCAATCTGTTGAACGAGCAAAAAGTTTCAATTTTGGCCCCTAATTACGTAATAGGGGGAAAAAAGAGGTTGCAAAAATTAATGTGCACTTTGGAATCCACTATTTGATAACAACAAACATGCATTTTTTTTTCAAAATCAGAACACAAGAAAAAAGATTCGATTTTGGTTCTGTTTGGCCCCAAATAAGGTAACAGGGGGGAAAAGGGTGTCGCAAAAATTAATTCTCAATTTTGTATCCGCTATTTGACAAGAACAAATATGCAAAAAAAAAACAATAAAAAGCTTCGCCGAGCGCAGCATGATACGACCGCAACATGTTGAACCCTGTGTATTTTAGGCCCAATATGGATAGTCTATTGCTCTGGACACATGCAGCCCATGGTGGACTGACAAAGATTTTTGACACATGCTTCTCTGATGGACTTTCGACCCAGGGGGTAAAAATATAAATTTTCAATTTTGTATTCTACTCTTGAAAAGAATAATGTTTGGGGAAACAATGAAAAAATGAAGCAGAATTTTTTTTAAATTATGATTACAGCCCCTTTGGTAATGAGCGAAAAAAAGGTAGGGGTCGCAAAAATTTATTCTTAAATTTAGAATTGCTACTTGGCAAGGATGAAATTGTAATAAAAATTTTTAAAATCAGACCAGAAATAAAAAAGTTACAATTTTGGTCCCTTTTGGTGCCTAATAACATAACAGAAACAAGAATTTTTAAAAAATCAATTTCGGCCCCTTTTGGCCCCTTATTATGTAACAGGTGAAAGAGGGGTGGGGTTGCAAAAATAATTTCTCAAATTTGGATTCACTACTTGACAAAAAGAAACTTGCAAAAAAAAATTTCAAAAACAAACCAGAAATTAAAAAAGTTTTGATTAAGGCCCCTTTTGGCCCCTAATTACATAACAAGTGAAAAAGGGGATGGTCAAAAAAATTAATTCTCAAATTTGGATTCGCTACCTGACAAGAATAAACTTGCAAAAAAAAATTTCAAAATCGGACCACAAATAAAAAAAAATTTCGCCCATTTGGCCCCTAATTACCTAATAGGGGAAAAAGGGGGGTCGCAAAAATTAATTCTTAATTGTGTAAATGAGCTAAACATTTAAGCAAGCAACAGCTTCTCTCTACCTGCTATAGTTTTCATTTCATAGGCTAAAAACATGAAAAAACATTATTTTAGGGGCTGTAGCCCCTATAAGGGGTCATCTGACAACTTCGACCCTATGGAGTTTTTTGTAGAGCTAAATGAGCTGAGCAATTAAGCAAGCAACAGCTTTTTGCTATCTGCAATAATTTTCATACTATAGGGCAAAAACATGAAAAAATGCTATTTTTCACCTTTAAGGGGCCGTAACCCCTATAAGGGGTCTTCTGACAACTTCGACCAAATGGAGACTTTTGTAGAACTTTTGATCCTGAAGCAGTAGGGTGGCATCAGATTTCATCTATCTCTTATACTTTTTGAATTACAAGCCAAAAACAGTAGTCTGACCCCCATGGTCTATTTTTAGCCACGGCGGCCATGTTTTTTGACGAATCAGAAATCGAAACATTACTATAGTGCAGGACACCCTAATGATCAATCATACCAAGTTTCATTAAATTCTGTTTAGTAGTTTCAGAGGAGAAGAATTGAAAAAGTTATTGTAAGAACAAACAAAAAAGTTGCAATTTTGGCCCCTTTTGGCCCTTAATTTCTAAACGAAAAAAGGGGGGACTCCCAAAATCAATCCCATCCATCCTTTAATGGTAAGAAATATCATTGTCAAATTTCATTGCATTTGGATAACTAGAACTAAAGTTATCGTGTATACACTAAAGTTAACGGACAACGACGACGACGACAGCATCATACCATTATACGTCCGCAAATTTTTTGCGGTCGTATAAAAATTCAAAATCGGACCACAAATAAAAAAGTTTCGATTTTGGCCCCTTATTACGTAACAGAGGGAAAAAGGGGGGTTGCAAAAATTAATTCTTACTTTTTCATCTGCTATTTGACAAGAACAAACATGCAAAATTTTTTTTCAAAATCGGACCACAAATAAAAAAAGTTTCAATTTTGGCCCACTTTGGCCCCTAATTACGTATAAGGGGGAAGAAGGGGCATGCAAAAATTAATTCTTAATTTTTCATCTGCTATTGGACAAGAACAAACATGCAAAAAAAATTTTCAAAACCGGACAACAAATAAAAAAAGTTTCAATTTTGGTCCCCTTTGGCCCCTAATTACATAACAGGGAAAAAGGGGGGCCCAAATTCATCAGGTTCATTCTTTTACTGTAAGAAGCATACTTGACATATTTCACAGCAATAGGCCAACTACGACCAAAGTTATGGTGGAAACAAATAAAATATTTTAATTTTTTACCCCTTTTAGGCCCTTAATTTCGAAACAAAAAAAGGGGGGACCCCCAAAATCAATCCCATTCATCTTTTTATGGTAAGGAACATTATTGCCAAATAACAAAGCAATCAGATAACTAGAACTTAAGTTATCGTGGTAACAAACATTAAAGTAGCATTTTTGGCCCCTTTTTGGCCCCAAATTTCTAAACCAAAAATTGGGGGACCCCCAAAATTAATCCCATTCATCCTTACATGTTAAGGAACGACATTGTAAAATTTCATAGCAATAGGATTACTTAAACTTAAGTTATTGTGGGAACACTAAAGGTAACAGACAACGCAGACAATGACGCTGACGACGACAATAGCATATTACCTTTATACGTACGCAAATTTTTTGCGGTCGTATAAAAACATGAGTTTTTCAAAAAAACAAAACTCAATTACAGAATAGTGGTACCTTTTTCCAATGAAAATGTTTTGAATGACACACAGGTTTGTCAATTAGGTGTCTTAAGAGAAGAAAGAGGTTTAATATTAGTTCATTAAGTTGGTGAGTGAGTGAATTGGTGTTTTGGCCTGTGCAACGCTATATAGGTTATTTACAGTGAAGTTGATGAGCAATGAAGCACTCATTGTAGTATAACTCATGAAAAGAATATTAATTCAGGTAAAAATTTAAATGGATCTAACTGACCATTTGATCCGTAATTATTGGACAGGTGAGATCCATTTGAATTTCTAACTATATTGATATGCTTTATGATTTAATACTAACAACAGGTGCTTCATGGCAATCAAGTATAATTCCCAACATAAATTATTTTTACTGTATTTTTTTCTTCTTACCTGTTGTTTAGTGCTTTTTGTAGGTTTGACAGAGAAATGTAAATCTTTCATTGCACCTTCAATAAGTGTTACAGTATATGGCCGGTTGGTATCGGGGTTCACACACTTATCTGCTACTGTTGTAGCAATGTCTCTGAACATTGATTCTAATTGGGCATGTCGCTCCTTTTCTGAAACTTGTAGCTCTCCTTTAGCAAGAATCTGAAAAAGATGTACATGTATCAGTCAGGGGCGTAACTTAAATAAATTATTACAGAAAAATAACAGTCATGTGTTATTAGAGGTGGTTTTTTTAGTTGTCTTCTCTTGATTATGTATAATTTTCTGAATCTGTAATAATATATGGTTGTTAATTTTTGAAGCAATCATTCCATTTTATGCTTGAATTAGCCTCTTAGGATCTCTCTACATCTTTGCGCAGTGACTTAATTGATAAAATTAACCAATTGTTTCTCAATTTAATAACCACATTTACAATGAATCATACCAAATCAATGACAAGTGTTCACTGTTTTCTGTAATAACAGGCCATAGTTATTAGAAAACACATTGTTATTACAGTCAAGAGGCATCACTAAAGTCTTGTATCATTGATTTGGTATGATTCATTATAAAATAAAAGTTTCATTTGATTTTCAAGTATGAATGTTAGTCTGGTGGAATAAGTATATAAATATATATTTTACTGTGATTTGTATAATAATGTTTACTGTTTATTCCATTCAGAATTATTGTATGTGTATTGTATGTGTGCCTTTATAAATGTGTTTACCTCATTGATAAGCCATTAGTAAATTCTATCAATTAAGTCACTGCGCAAAGAGGTTTAGAGATCTACAGAGTCTATTTCAAACAGAAAATGAAATGGTTGCTTAAAACTTTGTACCCATGAAAATAGATAAATTGTTTAAATAACCAATTGCATCACTCACTAAAATGTCGACTCTTTTATTACATGTATTCCTTAGGTGAAAATCTATGCAATGAATTCCTGGTGTTTTTTTTCATACCTTCCAAAAATATTACCGCCAATAACCGGGTAGAATATTTTCTAAGATTTAAGAATATAAATTTTCAATCAATTATCCCTAGTTACATGTACCTGTAAACATATTTCTGACTGTTTAATATCACCAAATGCTTTCTTCAATACATCAGACTTAGCGACTTCTCCTTTAGAAACATTATTGAACACTGTGTGTGTCTGTAACACTTCATCTATATCTGTTTCACTGAAATAGAACAATAACAATATAATCCTAAGTACATGTATGTGAAGTTTTACACATGAAACATGTCTTGCTTTTACAAGCACTGAGCAAATATTCTTTTGACAGCTGGTATTACATGTACTTTGGTTAAAAGTAGCAACATAATATACATTTGTAAGAGAATACAGTTTCACTAACTTAAAAATATTGCTTGTAGTTTTTGAAGGCATTTGTTCATTGCATTAGAATGGAAATAAAGGCATTGTCAACTGTATTTCAAGCTTTGCTGTCACAGTCATGACAAATAGTTGCAATATAGTTACTTAATTCTTCTACCAAACTATATTGTTGACCTTAACATCTGTTTTATTTTCAGTCACTGCTTGACATAATGCAATTAGTCATTCCTTAATTCTTATGCTGAGACAATGTGGCTAATTAAATGCCATCCCTCCAAACTAGTAAGGGTTATGTAAGGAATGTGAGATCCAAGCTTTAATTTTGAAATTAGTCATTTTGGATAGGGGATCATAGACATAAAGAAAGTCTGTGACGAACCAAATAATTGCAAAGGACACATAAACATCATCATGATGGAAGAAAATCGTTTTGTCAAGAGCTTTCTTTAAGTTTCTATATACATGGAAAAAGGGCAGGAAATACTATCACATCATCCTAAATTAATATTTGGTGAGTGAAGGGAACTTTCAGAGTTTGCCAAATTGCATGAGACAAAATATGATGAAAGAAAAATATGGTCATGGTTGTCACTCATTTCGATTTTTAAAGTTTTGGGAAAATCAGCAAGTGTGCAGAAAAACAGCATGAAATAGTTGACCCACATTGTCCCCATCAAACCACACAAACTTTCCCATGGACATGATGGACTGTTTTTCATTTTGGATCCTTGTCAACTTAACAGCAGTGCCTAAGTTCTTATATATGTACACTCTCGAAGGATGATAAAAACGGTAAAAATGCCAATATTGTTTTGTACGATGAGCTGAATTTTCCTTCAATGTCCAGTTAAGCATGCTTGTTTTCCCAAACTTTCGGTGTTATTTTTACCTTTTTTCTTTGAAAATTTCAGATGTCATTAATCAACATCATACATTGCAACCCACAATAAAAGCTAGTTTGTTTTTATTTTCGAACAAATAGATGAATAAAATTAATTAGTGGTATAAAGCTCAGGAATGTCACAGCTTTAACTTGCCTCATACGCTCCCAAAGGGAGCGATAATGGTAGAAATGTCAATATTTTAGTTGTACTATGAGATGAATTTTCCTTTAACGTCCGGTTTAGCACGCGCTTGTTTTCCCGAACTTTCGGCGTCTTTTTAACGTTTTTATCTTTGAAAAAATTAGACGTGATTAAACGCTCACGTAACCCACAAGAAAAGCTAGTTTGTTTTTATTTTCGGACCCCAAAAATTAAATAAATTAAAATTTCCGGAGCGTAACAGGTTTTACCTGCCTCATACGCTCCCGAAGGAAGCTACATGTATAATGGTAGAAATGTCAATATTTTAGTTGTTCTATGAGCTAAATTTTCCTTCAACATCCGGTATAGCACGCGCTTGTTTTCCCGAACTTTCAGCGTCTTTTTAACGTTTTTATCTTTGAAAATTTTAGACGTCATTAAACGCTCACGTAACCCACAAGTACAATGTAAAGCTAGTTTTTTTTTTTTTTTTCAAACCCAAAAAAAAATTAATTGAAACCTCGGGAGCGTAACAGGTTTTACCTGCCTCATATTATTATTATTACTGATTAAGACTACTGAAATGCAGTATCCTTACACTTTATTTCTCCACGAAACAACCTTATTCGGGTAACAAGCTATTTCAAATCTTTTTCCTCCCTTTTTCATTCTCACAACAGCAACATTTGTCAATCTTTTTTGTCCAGTCGGCTGAAAAACCGCCATTTTCGTGCTCTACTTTTATAAAATTCTGAAAACAGCTATGTTACACCTCAAAATATGTTTAAGTTATCATTTTTTTGCCAAATATGTTCATTTCACGTTTTTCTGCAATACCGGAAGTTATTGTTTACAATACTTTTTGTGGTTTTCAATTCTGAAGAGCTCCACTGCAGGTGCGCAAGATGAAGAAGCTGATGAATCAGGATTAAGTACATGTAAACTGAATATATTTTGATATGTAGTGATCAGATACGAAGCATATCTTGTTAAACATTTTGAAAATGGAGGGAAAATGAATAATAATAACAACAACAAGCCTCCAGTATCCATTCATGAACTCATTCAGGTAAGGTTACAAACTCAAAATTTATGTCAAGTGTTACTGATAATTATACATTGATATACAAATTGACTTCAAAGTATAGGTATAATCTATAATACATATACGCTGGGAATCTTTAATATGAGGCAGGTAAAACTTGTTACACTCCCGAAGTTTCAATTGTTATTTTTTGTTGTTCGAAAATAAAAACAAATTTAACTAGCTTTTCTTGTGGGTTACGTGAGCGTTTAATGACGTCTAAAACATTCAAAGATAAAAACATTAAAAACACGCCGAAAGTTCGGGAAAACAAGCGCGTGCTAAACCGGACGACGACGTTGAAGAAAAATTTAGCTCATAGTACAACTAAAATATTGACATTTCTACCATTAATGTTTCCTTCGGGAGCGTATAATTGGATGTCTTTCAAATAAACATGTACATGTACCTTCTGCAAAATGCTTATTATACCCCCGCTTCGAAGAAGAGGGGGTAAACTGTTTTACCCTTGTCCGTCCCTTCGTTCGTTTTTCCGTCCGTAACATAATTTCCGTCACAGTTTTCTCAGCAACTACATGACACAGAGGTCTGATATTTTGCTTATAGCTTTCTCCTATAGTACCATATGGTGTATACCGATTTCATGCTCCTAGGTCAACTACTTCCTGTTTACCGAATACTTACATGTAGGTTTTTGCACATAGTGAACATGAATGCAAAATTTTCGTCAAAGTTTTCTCAGCAACTACAAGAGACAGAGGTCTGATATTTTGCATATAGCTCAATCCTATAGTCCCATATGGTGTATAACAATTTTATGTTCCTACATGTAGGTCAACTATTTCCTTGTTTACCGAGTATTTTAACTTGTATTCATGACATACATGTACATGTAGTTTGGGGAGCGGGGGTATCACCAGTGAGCACTTAAGCTCACAGATTTACTTGGTTTTTTTTTTCATACATGCATGACATGTAAGCAAGGATTGTGAGGACTTTGTTTGAAATAATATGATAATAGGTGCAACCAAGTCCAAATAATTAGGTTGGTACCAGGAAGGCTGACGTTTTTATTTGGATTTTTACTTGGACGTCTTCCTGTAACAGGAAGGCGTAACAACAAAAATCATTAAAAAAAAAAGCCTTACAAGACGTCCTAATTATTTTGACTAAGTGCAACCTAAAATGTAACACAGCTTTAGAAAACAACTATCAAAATACCATGGACCAATGGAGTTTGTAATTCCATATGTTTTCTCCTGTTTATTTTTAAAAGAATTTTCACTTAATGGCAATTAAATCAGTCAATTTTAAAGTTTTCCTAAAAAGCATCTAATTTCTGGCCCCATAGAAATGCTTGCCGTCAGTAAACTTGCATACACTCGGCACATCTGGTTATAAAAAAAACCCAAAACATTCCATGCATTAACTCTGGAAATTTCTACATACATGTATATGTGGGACTGCATCCCATAGAAAGAAAAATATTTGCCTACTGTGGTTTCATAATTATTCATGGGGTATCAATATTGTGGTTTTCTTGGGTGGCATTTACCCACAGAAATTGATACCCCATGAAAAGGAAATTTTACATTGATCTGTATTCTGTAGTCTTCAAAACCACAAATTTAAGAATCCATGAACTGATCCTTTTTCATCAAACCACAAAAATTTAAACCCGCGAAAATAAATGATTCCACACGAGGGGAGCACTTAAAGTGTATTAAACAAGATCTAGCTTATGGAATCATTTAGATTTTTTTTTACAATTTTTTTCAGCAAACAATTATAATTAAGCACAAACATGTACAATGTACAGGGTTCCCACGCCATCCTAGAATTCAAGGAAACCTGGAAAAGTCCTTGAATTTCATTTCAATGTTAAAAAACCTGGAAAAATCCTTGAATTTTATCAAATATCCTTGAAAAACCCTGGAATTTTGTAATACAGAATGCAGATTTGTTGACCATTTGATATAAAAAGGCCGAAAAAAATTGGATTTTAAAAATTTTGGCAGACTATTTTAATCCTTGAAAATGACCTCAATATCCTTTAAAAGTCCTTGAAAAACCGTTGAATTTTGTGTCCAAAAAATAGTGGGAACCCTGAATGTACATTCAAACTCTTGTTTCCTTGCAGTTATCACACATTGGTATACCAGAAGATCAAATAACATGGAACAGAGTAACAATGACCTCAGATCGATGGATCTCCATACGACACAACAGCAAGAATGACAGCTCTGCATCTATGGTACATGTAGGTGCATGTGTACTGATTTATTGTCTCGCCTGCGACGAATGTCGCAAAAGGCGAGACTTAGGTATGGTGATTCCGGCGGCGGCGGCGTCCACAATTGGTTAAAGTTTTTGCTTAAGTCTGTTTTGTGTGAACTAGTTATGTTACACCATTGATATTTGGTATGCAGTTGCATCAGCATCAGTACAGATCAGTTTTAAAAGGATTTCACCTGTATGCTCCTGCAGTCACGGTCTACTGACTTTGAAATTTTACACTGATTTGGCCGAGGTTAACCTTTTTTCTTAAGTCTGTTTAACATGAAGCAGTTATGTTACACCATTGATATTTGGTATGCAGTTGCATCAGCATCAGTACAGATCAGTTTTAAAAGGATTTCACCTGTATGCTCCTGCAGTCATGGTCTACTGACTTTGAAATTTTACACTGATTTGGCTGAGGTTAACCTTTTTTAGCTCACCTGGCCAAAGGCCATGTGAGCTTATGCCATCACTATGCGTCCGTCGTCGTCTGTCGTCGTCCGTCGTCGTCTGTCGTCCGTTAACAATTTCAAAAATCTTCTCCTCTGAAACCACTGAACCAATTTAACAGAAACTTGGCAGGAATGATATATGACATGTTGGCAACAAACGATCCTCATTTTGAAATGCTTTGATAAAAAACATGGCCGCCGTTGCTAAAAATAGACTAGGGGGGTCAGACTACTGTTTTTGGCTTATAAATCAAAAAGTATAAGAGATAGAGGAAATCTGAGGCCACGCTACTGATTCAGCATCAAAAGCTCTACAAAAGTCTCCATTTGGTCAAAGTTGTCAGATGACCTCTTATAGGGGTTACGGCCCCTTAAAGGTGAAAAATAGCATTTTTTCATGTTTTTGGCCTACAGAATGAAAACTATTGCAGATAGAGATTAGCTGTTGCTTGCTTAAATGTTTAGCTCATTTAGCTCTACGAAAGTCTCCATAGGGTCGAAGTTGTCAGATGACCCCTTATAGGGGTTACGGCCCCTTAAAGGTGAAAAATAGCCACTTTTCATGTTTTTGGCCTACAGAATGAAAACTATTGCAGATATAGATTAGCTGTTGCTTGCTTAAATGTTAAGCTCATTTAGCTCTACGAAAGTCTCCATAGGGTCGAAGTTGTCAGATGACCCCTTATAGGGGTTACGGCCCTTGAAAAATAGCGTTTTTTTCATGTTTTTGTCCTACAGAATGGAAACTATTGCAAATAGAGATTAGCTGTTGCTTGCTTAAATGTTCAGCTCATTTAGCTCTACAAAATTCTCCATAGGGTCCAAGTTGTCAGATGAACCCTTATAGGGGTTACGGTCCATGAAAAATAGCGATTTGATTTTTCATGTTTTTGGCCTACAGAATGAAAACTATTGCAGATAGAGATTAGCTGTTGCTTGCTTAAATGTTCAGCTCATTTAGCTGTACAAAATTCTCCATAGGGTCGAAGTTGTCAGATGACCCCTTATAGGGGTTACGGCCCCTGAAAAAAGCGATTTTTAATGTTTTTGGCCTACAGAATGAAAACTATTGCAGATAGAGATTAGTTGTTGCTTGCTTAAATGTTCAGCTCATATAGCTCTACAAAAGTCTCCATAGGGTCAAAGTTGTCAGATGACTCCTTATAGGGGTTATGGCCCCTTATAGGTGAAAAATGGTGTTTTTGGCCTATAGAATGAAAACTATTGCAGGTAGAGAAAAGCTGTTGCTTGCTTAAATGTTCAGCTCATTTAGCTCTACAAAAGTATAGGGTCAACATCAAGACCAGGTGAGCGATTCAGGCTCCTGGGAGCCTCTTGTTCTTAAGTCTGTTTAACATGAAGCAGTTATGGTTCACCATTGATATTGGGTATGCACTTGCATTAGCATTAGTACAGATCAATTTCAAAAGCATTTCATCTGTATGCTTCTGCAGTCACGGTCTACTGACTTTGAAATTTTACACCGATTTGGCCGAGGTTAACCTTTTTTCTTACGTCTGTTTAACATGAAGCAGTTATGGTACATCATTGATATTGGGTATGCACTTGCATTAGCATCAGTACAGATCAATTTCAAAAGTATTTTATCTGTATGATCCTGCAGTCACAGTCTACTGACTTTGAGATTTTACTTATATTTGGTATGCAGCTGCTTAAGCATCAGTTAAGATCAGTTTAAGGAGGATTTTTACTTCATTTTATACTGTGTCCAGTTGCGACAGGCGAGACATGTCTCTGTGTTAACAGTTTATGTACTAGGGAGTTTTTAGAGCATGTAGAGTTATTGAATGTGTTATAAATTTTGGGTCTTTGAATATTCAATACCAGTAGGTTAAATTAAATTCTGTGTACTTACAGTGTATATACATAATATGGAGTTTTAAGAGCATGTAGGGTCCTTGAATGTGTTATAAAATTTTAGCTGTTGAATGAATAATTATGATGTATAGTCCAATAATAAAATTTGCATTGCAACACAACACGAGGATCTACAACATAAACATGAGGGTCGGTAGGACCTTTTGCGGGACAGCGGGAAAGCCCATTTATTTCAACGGGAATTCGGGAAAACCCTTACATCTTAACGGGAACGGGATTTAGCCATTTTCATTTTTCGGGATACGGGAATCACACATTTATTTTCACGTGAATCCAGGATTTCTTGTTTTATTTCCCCCTCCTACCCCCCCAAACATGTTAGGACTATTTGGATCTGCATATAAACAAATGCATGTGCATGGAAAGAAGTTTAATTGCTTGGTTGGGGGGGGGGGTGAAATTACATATTTTTTGGACATGATGTATATCAATAATGTCTTGTGCATTTTCTCCATCTCATAATTTATTAATTAACAATCCTCTTCAATCCATAATTTTGGGAAAAAAAATTGGTAAGAATCAAGTGACATCATTACATGTATGTAAATTTATTATCCCCCCTACTTTAAAGGGATTTCTATATACAGTAATGTCTGTCCATCATTCCATTCTTCCATCTGTCACTTCTTTTGTTTTGTTACTTTTCCAAAACCCATTAATTTTTTTTTATTTCATTGATTTTGGAGGAGCATGTATGATCATATATGTATTTATTTCTTAACATACTGTCATGAAACTTTTTTTCACTTCAAAACACTTAATGATTACATGTACATGTATATGTATAAGCTTAATAACAATTCACTATAGCTATATGTCAAGTACTATATGTTTATTAAGTAATCTTGTTATTATGATGAATGTAGTAGTAAAATTCTTGTTTCCTGTTGGTAATTACATTTACAGGGGAAATCCTCCTCAATTATATTACATCTTTTGTTAGGCCAGGAAAAATCAATTTTGTGGTTCAAGTCATCTAATTTGCCTTAGCTGGAATTGTAGATATTGTAATTAGTTAATTGTATAAAAAGGTATAACATGCTATGCTGTAAAGATTTTAATTATGTTTTACTGACTTTTTCATTAAATTAAACATGTACAGGTACATAATATATAATTACCCCCATTTCAAAACGGAAGGGGTATACTGTTCTATATGTGTCCATCATTCTGTCACACATGTTTATATTTTATCATAAGGTATAGTCACTAAAGCGTGGATATCACTAATGAGCATTGGCTCACAGACTTCTTATTAATGTATGAATGACAAAATATTACATCTACATGAACAAAAAATCAGGGGTTCAAATTAATTACAGGGTCAGGGCTTTTTGAATTTCTAGGTGAAAGGTTCACCAAATGTTATTAAAAAATCCAAAATATGAACTAAATGTACTGTTATTTGCATACAGATCAGGACTTTTGTAAATAGAATGTCAAAGGTCCTGAATCAAAAATTGAAGGTCTCGGACCTCAGACCATGAGTGCTAATTTGAACCCTTGAAAATTTTCTTCTGCCTTAAACTGCTTTCAAGAGTAATTGACTTTTAGCAATCATGATGTTAAGATTTTTATACCCCATGCAACGAAGTTGTGGAGGGTATAATGATTTTGACTGGTCCGTCAGTCCATCTGTCTGTGATCAAAGTTTTTGAACACAACTCCTCTTAAACTACTGCAGAATTAAATGAAACTTGGTATGCAAGAAGTACACCAACTTGGTATGCAAGAAGTTCACCATATGTAGTTGAACTTGAAACACCATACTACATGTAATGATATGGGCTTCAGGGGACAACACTATTTTTTTTGTAGTAAAAAACAAATAGCTTCATGTACATATGAAGAGTTTGAACTGGTTAACATGGTTAAGGTATACTGATACTTGAACAGTTATAAAACAGTAAATTTGGTTATGCCGTATAAGCATACATGTATTTTAAGGAGTAATCTCGCATCAGCAGCATTTGGATCAATATATTGGAAGGTCAAAAACCAAAAGTATGGATATAATCAAGAGTTGTAGGTGTTTGAAGTGGGCTAATTGCAGTTTTCAGGGAACAATGAAGTACTGTAAACGTACTTATTTTTGCAAGATATTTATTTTCATGGATTTCGCAGGCAAGCATTTTTTGCGAAATTAAATACCAGCAAAATGAAATAAATTGTATGAAAAGAATAGAATAATGAGCAGAATTCGTAAAAATTAAGTAACCGCAATCTTGGGTGAAATCATAAAATCGTGAAAATAAGTATGTTAACAGTATCGTTATTAAGTGTTTGAAATGGCAAGTTGCAGTAAATGGTGTTTAATCCTATAATATTCTACTATCATGACTATGTAGACAATAGAATTTAGAAAGTTGGTATAAATACATTATTATACAAGTGAATTAATGTTCATAACATTGAATATCTTGTAATTTCAGGTAACTGTATTGAATCCAAAAGATGGCAATATATCCTATGTTGGACAAACAACGGCCGACTCCATTCAGATTAATCCTACAGAGCCAGTTATAGCACTAAAGGGTAAAATTACAATTTTTACAGTTATTAGCTCACCTGACCCTGATGTATTACAGTACTGTGGATTCATTTATTTTCGTGGGTACCAATTTTCGTGGTTTGATAAAAATTGATAAGTTCGTGGATTCTAAAATTCGTGGTTCTGAAGTCTGCATCATACAGATCAATGATAAATTACCATTTCGTGGAGAATCAAATTTCGTGGGTTGATGCCACCCGCGAAAACCACGAAAATTGATACCCCACGAATAATAATGAAACCACAGTATTTAATTGCATTGTTTTGAAAATTAAGAAGGAAATTCAATATACATAGACATGTACATGTAGGAGATATTTATCCTGTATAATGTAGAGTTTTTAACCTACAGCGAACAAAGCCAGTTATAGCATTAATGCTACTTGACTAAAGAACAAAATTACAAAATCTCAATCATTTTTACACACAAAAACTTAAGCATTAAAACCCATGTTTCTAAAAATTGGGTTGAAATTTGATAAAGATGATGTTTGTCCTATAGTTATATATTTTAAGGCATATTTTGTAGGTTAATTGATACATTTTGTACTTTCATAGATTTGGAATCCAGCTGTTTGTTTTGATTTTTCCAGATCATAATTTACATTGTAAAATCCTTTTATGATTTCTTTTTGGCAAAGTTGTTATATAAAAGTACAATAAAATAAACATTGTTTTAGCAACATACAACAATAAAATGAAATTAGGCAGTGTTCTAGGATTCCTATTACCTGTTACCCTGGGTAGGTGAACTTTGACCCAGGGTAAGTTGACTTTGACAGTTTTTTGCATTGTTTTCTATTGTGGGTAAGTGATTTTTTATTCAATTTTACATCTGGGTGAGTGAAATATTTAGAAAATCATAGAACACTGAATTAAGGTTATCATTATTTTTAGATTAACATGTAAATGTACTAATTAAACTTTTTGTGTTTTCAGCTGGAGTTAGATTTGAAGTTTTTAACTTTGACACAAAACAGCTGATCAGTAAAACCAGGGTCCATGAACCTGTTATGTATTGGACATGGGTCAACAACGAGGTCATCGCCATAGTAACAGAAACTCTCATTTACCATTGGCCAGTCTGGCAAGGTAAAATCTAAATTGTTTTTAAAGTGACAAATAAATATAATTCTAAAATTACAAAATGGTAAGACTGATCACAAATGCCCAAAAAGGTAGAAAAAAAAATCAGTCTTTAACTTATTAATTTCACAGCACAAGCCAGAAGGGCTTGTTCATTTTTCAAACCAGCAAGCCCTCAGAAAAATTTGAAAAGCCTACAAAGGAAATATACTGAATTTTTCAAAATTTTACAAGCCAGACAGGCATTCAACTACACATGCACCAAAGCCTTTTAAAAGCCATGGTTGTAGGGCTGGTGCCCAATTTCGCAGACTGAAAAATAGAGTTAAATAATTTATGAAAGGATATGGAGTAAATGAACATGAGACCACAACACATGTTAATTCCAACTGCAATTAATTTTCATGAGCTATATGGCCATTTTGAAAAATTATTCCTCATCAGCAGCATCCTCTAAAAAATAAAGATCATACATCTTAAACACGTGGCATTGTTCTACACAGCATAAAAGACAAACTCCTGTATGGCTGTAATAAAAAATTTATGAAAGGATATGGAGTGAATGAACATGAGACCACAATACATATGTTAATGCTATAAAACATACATGTACATATACTAGAGAAATTAAAAGACATAGATGGTAGGTTACCCCTTCAGGTCCCAAGGTCTCTTTATTAAATAGTTGCATATTTGCGTAAAATTATCAATGAATTTTAAAAGGTTAACCAAATGAAAAGCTAAGGTGTCACTAAAAGGCATTTAGGTTACATGTCATGTTCAGCCTTGCAGGAGTGTTAATGGTACTGACTTTGCACAGGCATGTCAAAAGAAATGGGTGGGTTGAACCAGGTCTAATGGTTAAAATTGATTGATAAAAGCAATGAACTTGTTATGCTATTGGTTGTTTATTTTAGATTGCTCCCCAGAAAAGTTTTTTCTAAGACATCGAAGACTTGAGTTTGCAGAGATAATCAGCTATAAGGCTGATCCAAGTATGAAATGGTTTGCTGTCACAGGACTTGTGCCTGAGGTATGTAAACAGACTCTCCACATAAAATCAGCAATAATTATATTAAAGACACAACTTTAAAGGTTTGTTAGATGAATTTGAAGTATCAATGCTAGCTTCGTTTATAAAGATACTGCATTCTCTATATATGTCCTTAGACTTACTACACCCTTTAGTTAGTGATTTTTGTTAGGCTCTAATTTTTACTTTATTTATAAGGTCCTTAGTGGCCCCAGTTTCATAAAACATCTCACATTTGAGATTTCCTCAAATCTGTCCTGAAGTCAAATATTGACCAATGAAATTGCAAGAAATCTCAAATTTGAGATGTTTTATGAAACTCGGACCAGAAGGCTGAAAATAAAACCTGCTTGGTTTCAATAAATTGTACCTAACCAGTACATGTACAAAGTTTGTAAGTGCCAAAATCAATGTCTGCGAAAACTAATTAGCTTCCTTTTGATTAAAAATCAGGAAATTTAGCCACTTGCAAAATTGGATGCTGTCCACTAGATAATGAAAAATCACATTGGTTCTGTTTGGGCTTTTATTCCTTTTAGAAATGATTTGAAATAAAACAAACTGTTTCATTGTTTGTACATTTTTACTTCTACAATATTTTAGGAGTCAAAGATCTCAGGCTATTCTCAGCTTTACAATGCAGTGGAAGACATCACACAATGTATTAATGCTCATGCTGTGTGTTTCTCCAACTATAAATACGATGAGAACCCATGGCCGTCGACAGTCATGTGTGTGGCGAACAGGGACACTGTGGATGTTGGGAAGGTAAACAAGTTGCCCCTAGGGCCTGAATCGCTCACCTGATATCCAAGTAATATAGGACATCCATTTGAACTAAAATTTTACGCAATGATAGATCTTAATCTATTGAGCAACTTTTGTTCCTATATTGATTACTTTTTCTCCTTTCATTTTCAAAATACAGCTTGAAAAGTGAAAATTTGCAAAAAGAATAGGAATTTCCAAGGGCAACCTAAGTTGCCTGGTTGACCTGAAGTACTTTGGTTCTTACATTGATTACTGTGGTTTCATTATTATTCGTTGGGTATTAATTTTCGTGGTTTTCGTGGGTGCCTTTGACCCACGAAAATATGCATTTTCAAAAGATAACTCTAAAAGAAATTTTTAGCTCACCTGACCCGAAGGGTCAGGTGAGCTATTGGCGTCACTTGGCGTCTGTCGTCCATCCGTCGTCCGTCCGTAAACTTTTTCAAACGTTAACTCCTCTGACACCATAAGTCCAATTGCAACCAAACTTGGTATGGTTGTTCATTAGCATTCGGTGCTTAGAACTGATGTGGGAATTTTTGATTCGTCGTAAAACATGGCCGCCATGGCTAAAAATAGAACATAGGGGTAGAATGCAGTTTTTTGCAAATAACTCAAAAACGGCTACAGATATCAAAATTCTGGCATGGGTAAAAGTGATCAGCACCTAAAGATCTACCTACCCTGAAATTTTGAAGAAAATCCAACAACCCATGTAGGAGTTATTGCCCTTTTTAGCTCACCTGACCCGAAGGGTCATGTGAGCTATTGTCATCACTTGGCGTCCGTCGTCCGTCCGTCGTCCGTCGTCCGTAAACTTTTTAAAACGTTAACTCCTCTGACACCATAAGTCCAATTGCAACCAAACTTGGTATGGTTGTTCATTAGCATTCGGTGCTTAGAACTGATGTGGGGATTTTTGATTCGTCGTAAAACATGGCCGCCATGGCTAAAAATAGAACATAGGGGTAAAATGCAGTTTTTTGCAAATAACTCAAAAACGGCTACAGATATCAAAATTCTGGCATGGGGTAAAAGTGATCAGCACCTCAAGATCTACCTACCCTGAAATTTTGAAGAAAATCCAACGACCCATGTAGGAGTTATTGCCCTTTTTGTGGATTTTTTGCAAATTTTGCACCTGTTTAGCTCAATATCTTGAAAACTATACTAGATATTTGAGAAATTTAATTTGCATATTGTTAAGCACATCAAGATCTACAAAATATGTAACAGGTTCAACGTTGTAGGACCTTTCCTTTTAGGAGTTATTGCCCTTAGAACGTCAAAATTTAGCATTTTAACAGCATTTCCTCATTACATTGAAAACGTTAACTCCTCTGACACCATAGGTCCAATTGCAACCAAACTTGGTATGGTTGTTCATTAGCATTCGGTGCTAAGAACTGATGTGGGGATTTTTGATTGGTCGTAAAACATGGCCGCTGTGGCTAAAAATAGAACATAGGGGTAAATGGCAGTTTTTTGCAAATAACTCTAAAATGGTGACCGATTTCAAAATTTTGATTGAGAACAAAAGTGATCAGCACCTCAAGATCTACCAGCTCTGAAATTTTGAAGAAAATCCAACAACCCATGTAGGAGTTATTGCCCTTTTTGTGGATTTTTTGCAAATTTTGCACCTGTTTAGCTCAATATCTTGAAAACTATACAAGATATTTGAGAAATTTAATTTGCATATTGTTAAGCACATCATGATCTACAAAATTTGTAACAGGGTCAACGTTGTAGGACCTTTTCTTTGAGGAGTTATTGCCCTTGGAACGTCAAAATTGAGCATTTTAACTGCATTTCCTTATATTGAAAATGTTAACTCCTCTGACACTTTCAGTCCAAATGGAACCAAACTTGGTATTATTGTTTATTATTACAAATGTATTAGGTGTATAGAACTTTTGTGGGGATTTTTGATTGGTTGTAAAACATGGCCGCTGTGGCTAAAAATAGAACATTAGGTTAAACTGCATTTTTTTGCAAATAACTCAAAAAGGGTGACAGATTTTTAGATTTTGATTGAGAACAAAAGTGATCAGCACCTTTAGATCCACCATATTGTCAGATGACCCCCTTATTAATCTTATGACCCTTTCAACGTTAAATAGATTTTGCCTTATAACCTTTACTTCAGGCACATATGTCAGGTGAGCGATTCAGGCTCCTGGGAGCCTCTTGTTGTGGATTTTTTGCAAATTTTGCACCTGTTTAGCTCAATAACTTGAAAACTATACTAGATATTTTAGAAATTTAAATTGCATATTGTTAAGCACATCAAGATCTACAAAATATGTAATAGGGTCAACGTTGTAGGACCATTCCTTTTAGGAGTTATTGCCCTTAGAACGTCAAAATTGAGCATTTTAACAGCATTTCCTCATTACATTGAAAACATTAACTCCTCTGACACTTTAAGTTCAAATGGAACCAAACTTGGTATAGTTGTTTATTAGCATTAGGTGTATAGACCTGGTGTGGGGATTTTTGATTGGTCGTAAAACATGGCCGCTGTTGCTAAAAATAGAACATAGGGGTAAATGGCAGTTTTTTGCAAATAACTCTAAAACGCTGACAGATTTTGAAATTTTGATTGGGAACAAAAGTGATCAGCAGCTCAAGATCTACCAGCTCTGAAATTTTTAAGAAAAATCCAACAACCCATGTAGGAGTTATTGCCCTTTTTGTGGATTTTTTGCAAATTTGGCACCTGTTTAGCTCAATATCTTGAAAACTATACAAGATATTTGAGAAATTTAAATTGCATATTGTTAAGCGCATCAAGATCTACAAAATATGTAACAGGGTCAATGTTGTAGGACCTTTCCTTTGAGGAGTTATTGCCCTTGGAACTTCAAAATTGAGCATTTTAACTGCATTTCCTCATTATATTGAAAATGTTAACTCCTCTGACACTTTAAGTCCAATCAGAACCAAACTTGGTATTATTGTTTATTATTATTAGGTGTATAAAACTATTGTGGGGATTTTTGATTGGTTGTAAAACATTGCCACTGTGGCTAAAAATAGAACATTATGTTAAACTGCATTTTTTTGCAAATAACTCAAAAAGTGTGACAGATTTTTAGATTTTGATTGAGAACAAAAGTGATCAGCACCTTAATATCCACCATATGGTCAGATGACCCCCTTATTAATCTTATGACCCATTCAACGTCAAATAGATTTTGCCTAATAACCTTTACTTCAGGCACATATGTCAGGTGAGCGATTCAGGCTCCTGGGAGCCTCTTGTTTAAAATAATTGGCATTTCAAGGGACATTGAAATTTTGCAAATAATTGGCATTTCCAATGGCATTAACTGTAATTTAGGTTTTCGATTAGCCTGAAATTTTGCACACTGAAAGAATTTGATTAACCGAGAAACGTTTGATTTTGCATTGATTATTTATCTCCTTTCATTTTTAAAATATAGCTCTAAAAGTGAAAATTTGCTTACAAATGGCATTTTTAAGGGCAATAACTCTAGTATAGGATGTCCAATTGATCTGATATTTTGCACAGTGATAAATCTTAATTAACTGAGCAATTTTTGCTCTTACATTAATTATTTATCTCATTTCATTTTCACAAAAATAAATTCAACAAGCATCAAATGGGGTCAGGGGGTACCTCTCTTTGAACCGCTTTTTTTTCAACAATAAAGTAAAATAAAATTCATACAGTTCTCATTTTGTTCCTACCACAGCATGGAGAAGGGACATAAAAATGCTAACATTATTCCATCTGCTTCAGGTGTATGTCCATGTTTTTGTGTTTTAGTCTTTGGCATTCCTTTTTTCACTTGTTAATCAACTTCTAAAAAGCCTTATTAATTTAACATTGGTTTTGAGATGTAACAACTCTATTGTTATACAGGCCAAGCTTGTGGTCAGTATACTATAGTACTGTATAGAAACTAATCTGTCTGTCCATCCGTCCAATATCTTACAGTGTTCTAGCTAGGATTTCGTCAAGGCAGGGTGCTGCTCCCAAAAAGGGCAATTTTATTTGCGAACGACACTATATAGAAGGGCATTTGGTTCGTGAACGACACTATATAAAAGAACATTTTCTCATTCCATACCTCACATATTTAACTAAAAGGTATGTGGAATAACTTTATTAAAATTCAATCAAGCTCGACAAGACCTGAATACAGATCTAATGGCAAGTTGTGCTTTAGGCATGGACCATTTGATTTTCGGGGGGGGGGGGGGGGGCTGGGATTTTTTTGAAAAAAATTTCCCGGCCCTGATTTTTGTAAAAAAAAATAATCTGGCCAGCACCTACAGGACTGAAACCGAGTTACAGCCAGGAATTGCGGACGTCGGAGGTCCGGGAAACTCCGAGTTACCCGGAAACTGACGATTTTTTTCCGGGATTTACCTCGGAAAAATCGCGGAAGATCCGAGAAAAAACTCCGATTATTCACAAAAACCTCGGAGTTTTCCGGTCCGCGGAGTTGGGCCACCAAAATTATCGGAGTTTTTTGTTCCGTGGAAAAGAAACCGTCGACCAATAACTAAATATTAACAATCGTGTTTCCGTGACTATGTCGGCATTTTGTTGTATATTCTTGTATGGCAAATTGGGATATCCGCAAATTTGTTATTTTCCCGTTGTTTCGTTATGATTCTTTGTTAAACCTAAAGGACATTTAAGCACTTGACATACGCTGAGAAAATCATATCGATTTATTTATTTAATTATTGTCTCAGACATACGTTATGAACTGTTTCTTTCTAAAAATTATGAAAAAAAAAATCGTATTTACAACAAGGTCATAGTGCTTAGCATGGCATGACAATCAACTGCATGAATACGACAGAAAACTTTCAAGGGAGCGGAAGGTCGTCAGACCAGACCGACACCTCACTGACACGGAGTTAATTTTGGACTGCACACTGGATAAAAGCGGGAGATTTTAAAGAGACATTGAAATGATTTTGAAAATAGAGGGTACTAGAATAGAACAAAAATACGTACCCGACTATACTGATAACTTGTTATAAAATTATCGTTTGCAGCTCAGTTAATCGGCAAGTGCAGTACGGCAAAACCTTAATTACGAATGACTGACGTCTTCCTATATATAATTGACACAAAGACTTGTAAACGGTGATTGAATAAAAAATCTCTATTCTGTAAGTCTTAAGCGGGATTATGCCCGAAATCCGAATAGTGGATTATACCGACATCAAATTGTACGACTGTCCTCTGTCGTTTAATTATTACACCAGTCCTATTCAGGTTTCTCTCCGTAAACGGTGATTGAACAAAAAATCTCTATTCTGTAAGTCTTAAGCGGGATTATGCCCGAAATCCGAATAGTGGATTATACCGACATCAAATTGTACGACTGTCCTCTGTCGTTTAATTATTACACCAGTCCTATTCAGGTTTCTCTCCGTAAACGGTGATTGAACAAAAAATCTCTATTCTGTAAGTCTTAAGCGGGATTATGCCCGAAATCCGAATAGTGGATTATACCGACATCAAATTGTACGACTGTCCTCTGTCGTTTAATTATTACACCAGTCCTATTCAGGTTTCTCTCCGCTGCTTAATTTGACGGCTTCCTTTTTCGAATATTTTTCGTAACTTGTCTTATAAGTTACTGTTGGCCAAGTATACTTTTCCATTGTCTTTCTTTATAATATGCATGCTGTAAATGACGTGAAGGAATCAAATGTTTGTTCGCTAGAAGGACTGGGTTGACTCGAGCCTTAATTACGACGGACCTTTTTAAATTTACAACTATTGACTTGCATATACGTATGAAATAATACTATATATATAATATTAAAAAAATAGTTAAAACGAACGAACAGCACGATGAAATAAAAAAAAAAAAAAAACACAAACAAAATTAACCGAAGAAAAGTGAGAATGATCTCGGTAAAGCAGTTCTTGCTTGCTATAGCACATCCGTCGAGCTGCAATTCTCAATCCAGTGTTTCAAATCCAGTAGATGAAGACAAACAAAACCCTAAGACAAACTTCGGGTTAAAGCTCAGCCCACAAGGCGGATAGTCAAAGACATACCATATACTGATAGCTAAATAGCCAAATAGGGTTGTCCTCGTTAGCGGGGTATCTATAACAGGAAAGCTTTGCCTCTGACCTGTGAGGAGAGAGAAATAAACCACCATTAAGAAGTGCGACAAATAGGCTATATTTTCATCCCAATAAACTCTCATCTTTACCGCTGGTATATGGTGTTGCCACGCCAAATTAATTCCTAGTTTGTCCGATTTGGGGTTCGATTAGCCGCTTGGCAGTTTTTTACCGCCCCGTCTCCCATGCCTCTCGCGTCTAAACCCTGTTACGTTAACAATGTCTTTTTAACACCACTGTTTTTAATTTGTTTTTTCCCACGAAAATGTAACTTAAAATGTAACATTTTTACTTAAAATATGTAACTTTAAAATGCGTAAAATCGATGTGCTTTTCATAAATCATGTAAGAAGTACATGTATGTAAATAAAGGTACAAATTCTTTTTTTTTCAAGATCTTTATATATAAGTGTTGTGATTCTCTCGTCCGCCTGTTCCACCAGGGGGTACCTACAGGTCGAAGTTACTTTACCATGAAGGAATCATGGTATTATCGTGAAAATTTATATACATATACACATCAGGAAATGAGCAAATCAGAGATCATCATGCATTAGTACCCTTCTCACACACATCATAGTTATGTGGGTTATGTCTTTTGGATATGTTCATGTCTAAAATACATGTAAAATTTCTTGCTCTAATAAAAATCTGAATGCGCGCACCAAAACGCCAATTTTATAAACAGAAGCATATGAACAAATTCTCTCGCACGCATCCCTATTCTTTCATGCATTTTGCGACGAACTACGAATAGATTTGATGTGAACGAAGCAGGTCCCAGGACTAGCTATAGGTCGTTAAATACTAACAGGCTCGGTCACCCAAAATGTGGATTTTTTTAAGTGCCGTTATAATACACATTCATGGTCTTTATTCTGCGAGTTGTTTTTTTTTCTGTTTATTTTTTCGTTTGTCTATCATCAGTCCTTCATTGGCTGTTACTGGTAATAAATTATATATAAAATTGTAAACGAGACTTCGAAGGCCTAAGACATATTCATCAAATTCTGTTATATCTGAAAATATTTAATTTTCCTGAGATATGAATGTTACTGTTGAAGAAAAGAAATTTTCCAAAATTAGTCATCAGTGAAAAATCACAGTCAACTCCGATTTATAATCAAAGTGTTTACCCTTAAACAATTACACCATGCATGTTTCAACAGAGAATCCGAACGCATACCTCAGTATACAAAATAATCTCTTTAGCTTGACTATCTCATACATAGACCTGATATGCCTAGGCATCAGATTAAATAACTATATAAAATGATTAATCAGAAAATATGAACAGACACACACACACAAAAACCATTTCAAATATACACCTGGGACATTTTCGAATTTCGTTTATCGCACCTGTATATTAAGAACCGATCTCACATTGTTTATTGTATAATATGGATGATTGATTTCTACAATAAACAAAATAAACTTAGGACATGATTGTTAACTTATTGATACTGAACTGCCACTAAATTTTACGATGTAGAATATAGTTTTTCACGGCGTCGAGAGAAAAAGGGAATAAAGAATATATAAAGAAAATTCAGAGCGACATTTCTTAGATACAAATGAAAGAAAAACAACACAAAAATCAACTAAAAGCATCAACATCGGGAACTTAAGTCGTAACAAGAGTTACCAATGTGACCCGGAGGGATATAATGCATTTACTTTTGTTGCTTCTCATCCTTCGCGTTGCTTACGGTAAATATGGTGTGTCAAATTTGGTAAGTAGACAAGGGACTACGACTAGACTGTTGCCTACCATACCCACATTTTGTCTTTTTTTTTGGACAACTACATACACGTACAATTTTTAAACTTCCTCAGTTTGTCAGTGTTAATGATAACAGTTGTGATATACATCTATGAGCCCACATGAAGCCTTCCATAAAATTACTTAAGTGTAATTAAGTTCACGATTTTTCAGATATAAGTTTATTTTGATTTTTATTATCACCAGAATAGGCACTATGGACAACATAACACTGCATGTGTTCGCAATAATTATGCCAAGCGTGGTGCTAAAAAAGGGGGGATAGCTTTCATTAGGAAGAAGACATATAATTCACTTTTTTGAGGTTATATGCAACACTGATGATACCGGTATGGAAAGACGATACATACGCTGCATACAATGAAAGGTGCACTTGTCACAAATGTAATGTACACCAACTTCTCATCATGCTTTTCCGTGGGTTTCACTTCTCGGTGATATTTCAATTCACAAGCAAAGTTCGTGAACAACTGTCCATGCGCTGTTAATTTTTTAGGATATGAACGAAAAAAATACACCAAGAATGAGTGAAACGGAATCGGCAACATGGCAATCTGTATTTCAATAATAAAAATATTCATTAACGTGTAATTTAAAACTTTTGTTAAAATTGTGTAGTACCGTCTTTCTAAAAAAAAATTGTGGAAAATTCACAACTAAATATAATCCATCCTTAAACTTTCTGGAATGTGCAGTCTGAAAGGCGGATTTAGAATGGGTGCGCGCCCTCCCGTTTGAAAATTTCAGGATACGCCATAGTCTTAGAGTCTTTGAGAGTATTTTCTAAAATGATTAATAAAATTCTATTTTTGTTTGCTTATTTTTCTCTTTCAATTTGTCCTGGGATTGTTTCTGTTATTCGGGCATCTAATTTATTTTTGCCACCAGTAAAATGGCAATCTCCTTTCGAGTAAAAACTAGTATTTAGTTTTTGAGATTCAGATTACACAAGACAGGCACCCCATAGCGGGACGGACGGACAGACGGACGGACTGACCCGACTACTAGACCTGCTTTCGCCTTCAGCGACGCAGGTAAAAATGTATGCGTGATTCGAAAATCCGTATCTGATCATGCAGAGCTAATTAATGTTTATTATTAATATCAAAGTAAAAACATTGAAGCGCCGAGAATGTATCTGTGAATGATTTCTTCGTATTAATTGTTATAAGATACAAAAACGACCCTTCCTGAACATGAATTTAGATTTTCACAGAATATTTATAACATCATATTGCCTGTAAATTACAGAGTATCTGCATGTTATTATACATGGACTATGTCACACAATGAGTTTTGCATTATGAATAGATGTCCTTTGTCAGGGGGGGTATATGAATTTTGTACGAGCCTCACACCTTGGTACCTTAGTACACACGGATCCCCTCCTGTGATGATGCTAACTGTACGAGTATGCATCACAGAATCTGGATGAAGAATCATGTAAACTCCAAACCCAGATATGTTGCTACGCTATAGGGTCCTTCGATTTTTTTTTTACATCATGCATTTGAAACGTTTACTTTAGAGTGTGTACAGACAGTGGCTCCCCGTTATTCATAATTCCCGATAAGTACTAACCTTACCATAAAAAACATATCATTAAATAAACTGAGCTACTATTTGTTAAAACCGTTGAGAGCTTTGTGTATTTGATTTGCAGCTAAACTTCTTCCGGCCAGCACACAATTCACACAGGTAGAAAATCAATACACCTGGCCGCCGTTTGCTATGGGGTACAATTAGGGATGACTCCACCAGAGCGTGATGTGTTGTTTATTGAATTGTTGATGTATCGTGTAGCAGTTTTGTTAATTAGAATATTAGTATTCAAACCAGATATTTTTTATTTTGAAATACTGAGGATTTTATTTCTTTTTAAATTATAAACCCGACCGAAAGTTAATTATTTCATCGATACTGACTTATTAATTATTGTTTTAATGTACGTGTAAAAAAATAATATTATCAATATAAGACAAGTAATCGAACTTAGAGAAAATAAAACTAATAAGGTCGAGACAATGGGCGAACTCGATTTGCGCCAAAAGCGAATCTAACTGCGCCACAATCAAATTGCGCCAGTACGCTAATTGCGCCATTTTCTAAACAACATAGCATCGTTTGTACATAAACTGAATTTGTTATTTAACTTTATATACTGTCTGACTAGCTCATTCTCTCATTTGTAATATATGTATTGTTATTTTGTTGTATGTCCCCATGTTACACGTGTATGTGTCGGAGTGTTTCAATCAAATCTTGGGACGTACGTAGTAGATGGGGCATATATACAAAGATATATACGATACAACCGTAACTTGTTGAAACCTGTACGTCGGAGGTCCAAAGCGAATAGTCAATAGCTTTGGACACTAGCATTCCATGACACATGCCTTCTGTGGACTTTGAATCGATGCATATCTTACATTTTTATATATTGAAACCAATAAAAGGGAAATTCCTGTAAATGTAATTGTTTTTTTTTTAGCCAGTTCATCCCCAACCTACCAAAAAATTGTGTAATTCGGCGTGGCATACTAAAAGTCCAGATCTTGCATATAAACTATTTGTCCACACAAACTTATATAATAGGCGTTTTTGCGTTTTTGGCAACTTTGGCCCATATTTTCTCTAAACGCAAGTCTGATTGAAAAATGCATGCAGGGATTTTTACAAAGCTTCCAACGATCAGAATCTAAATTGGCAGGTGCAAGTATACAATATACAACAAAGATTGCGTAAAGGTTCTTTTGAAAGAATGAGGGGGGTAAGGGGAAGTAACAGACAAGGGATAGGTACCTAGATGTGTAACGCATAGACACACAGACGCCATATTACAATATACTCCTCCCCTTTTTTAAGCGGGGGTATTTTAATAGCTGCCACTGGTTTATGGAAGAGAAAAAAAAAAACGAACAACAGGCCGGGCAGGCCAGTGCAATTTCATCTGCAACAAAGTTTCAATGGCAGAGCAGGTTACTATAATGTACAAAAAATGTAATACATGTATCTGCGTTGACAGCGTTATCTCAATTGAAATCAAGTGTTGCTGCATGGAGCATAAACCACCAGCAAACTGTCACTCACTTACCCACATCGTGCATTGACGTAATCAAATTACAATTAAATTTTGCTACGCCCGACGCGCGTTTTATGGTTATGACTTTTTAAGGCACTGAGCAACTGTTTCCCATCAGGATTTTCTATTCCGATATCTATTTGTCTAGTCGTCTTCACGCGTATCAGGGATTAAATAAAACTGATTTTGTTTTGGACATCCCTGCGCGTATATACTTATTCCGCATCTCTTTAGAAATTGGGAAAAGACAACCCGCCCAACATTTCAACATTGAAAAATACATAAATAGAACTGTTGCCTTTCCAAAAGTCCGTTTACTAGTTTACTTTTTGCAGAAGCAGATCAAGACTATCATGCAGGGTGCCGGTGTTGGAATCCCCCATCCTTAATTAGAATTTTCTAATTTTCGAGCAGATTTAATGCAAAACATCGGGAATCCCCTTTCCCCTTTTCGTCTTCATCACTGAGACAATTAAGGCGGCCCCCTCCCCTTTTCTAAATCATAGACGCACGTGCGTGGAATTCAGTATTTAAATCAACAGGGTACTTAATAAATTGCATGGCAGGGGCGTAGCTGGGACAAAAGGGAATTGTAGGCAAACTTACGGCGAGGGGTCTGGGGGCCGCTTAAGGCCCCCAGCAGGTGCAGGACAGAGCCCTGGTGGGGGGCGAAGCCCCCCGGAAGCTCAACGGAAAAAGCGTTTTAGAGGATTATTTTGCCACTCTCCTGGGTGAAGCTATATAAAACTTTTGACATTAAATTTGCAATCACAATGAAGGTTAAATATTTTTGGGTGATGCAAAATATAAGTTTTATTAAAACATCTAGGTAAAAGAGTTGTCGGGAAATGTATAAATTTCGCCGAATTCCAATCCGTTCAGTGGTTTTGGAGTAGTTGCACTGACAAACTTTGTGACGATAGACAGACAGACGGACACGACAAAATACAATATATCTCGCCACTAAAGTAGAGGAGAGACATAAAGAAAAACGTTTTGTTCACCATCATTTTATTTGTTGGTTATTTATTGTCAGTCGCTGTTACTCGTATCCAATTTTGTACAAGAACAGATAAATGAAGGATCATATCTGCCGTAAAATTGTCGAATCAACAAGAAATCATTTATAAACTGACCATTTTCACAGCGATTTCAGGAGTTGCGTCCACAAGATTGTTACACACACCGACGGATTCATGGCGGTGGGTTTTAAAATGCTACACAACACACGCTTACTGGTGAAAATATCATAACCCTTTTATATAAGATTATATTATGTAATACCAAGAACCTAACCAAAAATCTTAATGTGTCATACGGACGGCCGGTCAGAAAAGGGTTGAACTACATGTATGTATGTTCGACCATAAAATTTCTAAAGACGTACGGACGTATGTATATAAATATATTATGCCTAAATCTCAATTTAATTTACGATAAAAACATATTATAAGTTAACAAATTGAAATGGGGCTTCAGAGAGTTACAAACTATTTTTTTTATTTAATATTTAAATTTTGTGCAGACATACAATGTAATGGCATATTCAGGTGTATCGCCCAACTCGACGGTGCTAGTTAGTATTGTGCATGATACTAAAAGCTCACATTAGGAAAAGAGAAGTTAGTGTATTGGTTGGGCTCCCAATCCATCTTCAGAAGATCAACTTTGGTCTGATGCAATGACAGTTCGGCATCTGACAATTTGCCTATATCCGGATACGGAGGATCGACTTTAGAACTACATGTAGGAGATGAAGAACTTGTTGATGCTGCTTCCGAGTCATGTGTAACACTAGCCCTCTGATCAATTGACTTATAGTAGAAATCAAACTTTTTCATTTTTTTCAAAGATTGCCGGGATGATCACTTGCAAACAGTACAAAAGCCCGAACAACATCGGAGATCCGCAATTTGACAATATACTGATCATGATGCATTCTACTTAAAATTCTTAAACACTAACAGATAAACAGATTTTAATATCAATACATTTACGTTCAACAGCATAATGTGTGAGGAACTTTCAAAAAAAAAAATTGGCAAAATTAAGTGCAGGCAAAAGCTTTTTTTGCCTAACGGCAGCTACGGGACTGCATGGGATAACGTTTTACACGATTATACTCTTACCCTGTCGTTATTCTGTACTTGATAAGCAGAAATCAAAAAATAACAAATGGGACGGGTTTGCCACGTTAAAATCGGCAAATCAATCACAAAATATTGTTCTTACAAAATTCAATGCAACACAATAGCATGCATGGAAATAATTTTAAGTAGTTTGTAGATATACATGAAGAAATACCTAGAACAATATAACAAAAATAATTTGCTAATACGCAAAATACTAAAAACTTTGAGCCGGCACCAGTCGCTGAAGACAAGAATACACGCACGGGCTAGATCGGCTATACATCGTAAATGTTTAATGCGGGAAATTTGATGACGGTAAAAATGCCGTGTGTGCTTTTTAACAAAGGAGGACAATAAGAGAAATTGGTAGATAGCGGTCTTATGACAAACTCTTATCTATTTTCCTCCATGCATTGTTCACTTGTCACACTAGCATA
Source organism: Arcuatula senhousia (assembly GCA_963971305.1). Classification (NCBI taxonomy): domain Eukaryota; kingdom Metazoa; phylum Mollusca; class Bivalvia; order Mytilida; family Mytilidae; genus Arcuatula; species Arcuatula senhousia. The sequence continues at coordinate 39,680,023 of OZ020308.1, forward strand.
TTATGAAGTACCAAGACTATTTTATGCATCACAAATTGTCTAGTAATTACTGGTGCGTTTTGATCTGCAGGCGTAAAATGTACGTTTTTCATTCAAATTATATAAAAAAAAGTTAGATACATATTGTTATGTTACTTAGTCCTTGGTTGCACGAGTACATGATCACACTGTTTTATTACCATACATGTTACGAAACCTTTGTTAATTGGACATAGTCGAAACACCTTTGTTTATTGGAAGTTGCGACTCTTATGTTTATTAGACATAGTCCCGAGGACAACATCAGCAGGACGTCGGTGTAAAGGCGGAAACACGTGTAGTATAGGAACACAATATACAAATGTGAAACACGAGGTACAAATCAAATGACTAATAGAACATAGAACATATTTTATTGTCCAATTAAGGGCCCATAAGGGCAGCATGAGTAACAAATAAACAGATATAAGAGAAAAGATAATAATTGAGTTACATGTAATACACATCATATACACACATGATTCTTATTATTGAACAACTTAAATGTACTTTATGATAATATTGTCTCTGTAAGAATTTTCTGTACACATAAAAGTTTTCATAAATCGTTGATAGAACCCCGGGATAGAACCAACTTATATGACATTAGAATTTTTTTTATACATTTACGCACATGCATGCGTATGTTTTCTAATACCCGCAATTCAGGAATTCAATTAACATCATGGCTCCCTTTGACAAACCCATGCAGCTGATATGTTACCATTCAGTTTATTAATCTACTGATTTACGATACTTTAGCATAAAGGTACTTATGTTTAACAGGTCGTAAACTAGTATTTCCCTTTCCCGTCGGACATCGTAAAAGATCGGCAGGCGTAAAATAAGCCATTGAACATTATAAACTGAAAGATATCATATGGAAGGCTATATAGTAGTTGCTGAGAAATCTGTTGTGAAATAAATTCCCCCGGCCACTTGCTGTCCGATATTTATTTATTACCCCGTCCAAATATCGTAATTATTCATTTTTCATTTTCAACCATCAAGTATTCATATTGTAATTTAAAATCAGTCGCTTGAACTGCGTACGGAAAAGTCCTAAGATTGATACCATCGTCCGATATATTTCTTTAAGACTTAAAAAATAAACAAGACTTGAAATAAAATCATAATATTTTATTAGCCTTTAAAAAATATACAAATATAAGACATCTGAGACGTAATAATGTGAATTGGAAATAATTGCAGGCGTATTCAATTGTCCTTTTCAAATAGAATAAAATGAACCACGGAGTTTTTGGGGGCGATTTCGGAGTTGTAAGACTTAAAAAATAAACAAGACTTGAAATAAAATCATCATATTTTAAGACATCTGAGACGTAATAATGTGAATTGAGAATAATAACAGGCGTATACAATTGTCCTTTTCAAATAGAATAAAATGAACCACGGAGTTTTTGGGGCGATTTCGGAGTTGTACCTCGGAGTCCCGCCGGGTTTACCTCGGACGTTCGCGTATTACTCCGAGAAAAAACTCCGTAGAAACTCGGAGTTTTTGACCGGAAAACTCCGAGGTCCACCGGAAAATAACTCCGACGTTCGGAAATTTTGGCTGTAACTCGGTTTCAGTCCTGTAGGTTGAAAAAAATAATCTGGTTTCAATCTTGCCAACAAAATTTCCTTGCTTAATATGTGTGTGAAAAAATAATCTGGCCTGCAAAGCGGCCGAAAAAAATTTCCCGGCTCAAGGTAAAATCCCAGGCCCCCCCAGAAAATCAAATGGTCCGTGCCTTACAATGTAAAACAGAACCTTGAGTGCATTTGATAACGCATTATGAGAAGATTTATTCACATTTTCTGCGAATTTCCGTGCTTGTTCTTCTTCTAATTTCAAACTAACTGAATTCTCATGATCTAAACTTTCTTCATGTTCTTTTACTCTGTCTAATCTGAGGGTTCGACACCCTTCTGATGGGTTAGCCCAAACTGATTTTTTCCTAAACTCTATACAAAGAGAGCAAGTCATGGAAATTTCTGAGAAAAAAAAACTAGCCATGGTCTATTTATCTGCCATGCTTTGTCGGGAAGAAGTCTGAATCTCGAGAGGCTCATTTCTTAAGTTAGCCCTACAAAAAAGGGATAATTTTGAATATTTCTAAAATGTTGAATAAAAGTTTTGGTATAGTTACACATTTTCAACAGACAAAATCAAAAGTTTATATTAAAATTTAAATTCCAAATTAAGTTTTCGAAAACACGTATTTTTAACATAGATGTTTAATTTTTAAGATGGATGTTCAATCTGTTGTAAGTTACAAAACTTACGCTCCAAAGTTGAAGAACGATGTCAAATTTTTGCTTTCTTGTGAAAACTTTTTCCTCTCGTCTTTCTCTCGTCTTTCTGACGTCTTTCCCGAGAATTTGTGAAATTGTGAATAAAAAGGGATTTAGGATAAAAATAACAACTCAGGGTGAATAGATCTCAAACTTTATTGTAAATTCAAAAAATAACAAATCCTTGCGTAATAACTAGATTGATCAGCTGATCGTGCTATGAATAAATAAATTATCGGTGGCGCTTCAATCAATGTAAACAAGGAAGAAGTAAAAAACAAAATGACGATCACATAAATATGATGTTTTCAGCAATTCCAGCACATATATTTCAGTTCAATAAAGGCAACATAGGGCTAGGGAAGGGCAGGGTGCCGGATGGGAAGGCAAGGGGGCGGCCCATACGGAGGTGGGCGCCAGCGCCCTTTGAAAACAGCCTAGCTAGAACACTGTCTTATTAGCAAAACTCCTACTTATCTGCTTGAAAGGCATTTTATAAAACTTTCACACACAAAAGAACAGCATATGGAGGCCTAGTTGTGCATGAAGATATCTCTTTGCTCCAAGATATCATTCTGTGGACATAATTAAGGTCTTTCCCACCACAGTGGAAAGACCTTATTGTATTTCTTATGATTATTATTATTATTATTGTTCTTTTCTTCTGCCATCAATTGACGAAAAGTCCCTTGACCGATTTTGACCAAATTTGGCACACTTATTCAGATCTGTATACAGAAGACCTGGTTGACCCTGTGAGCGCCAACTATGTTTCGTTACGGCGCAATGGCGCAAAACGCTGTTTACCCTTGTGTACAGATCTCCTCCTAGATAGTAACAGATATAAAAAATCTAAACTGTGGAAAATGTTCTCTGACTCCTGCCGATGTGTCATCACGAAAAAGATTTTTTTTATTTTACTTCCTGGTTGCGCGCGTATGGCGCAAAGTTGGCGCAAAATGTCAATGTTGTCCGATTTTGATGAAATTTGGTTTCCAGGTAGATTAGAGGGTCCTGATTACGAATCTGTGGTCAAAATTTTTTTTGCGTTTACCATTGCCAAAATGGCGGTCGTAAAATGGTTTATTATTTATAACTCGAAAACCGTTAGAGATAGTATAGACAATATATGAACAAAAAATGATCGTCTTGAAAAGACCTACAATTTGAGTCCAAAAAGTGCATGATTTGGTTGAGCGGTTTCGAAATGGCGGCCGAAACAGGTTTTCGCGAAATACGTTTTTTGCTAATAACTTGAAAACCTTAACAGATAGTATAATAGACATGTGTATGAAAAATGACCGTCTTGACAAAACCTATCATTTAAGCCCTAAAAGTACATGATACGGTTGACTGGTTTCAAAATGGCGGCCAAAAACATCATCCAATGCATTATTTACTTGTATATAACATTTAAATGGTTACAGATAATATAGTAAATATATATATATTTATTATCAGTAATTAAAGAGCTTGACTTTAAGACAAAGGTCAAAGGTCATAGGTCAACTTAATGGGAAAGACCTCTCATTTGTTCTCTGAACAAATGGCATTTTAATTAAAATTGTTTTTGTTCTTCAATATATAGAATTCAATATAAAGCAGGGGTAAAAGGGTTGATGTATCCTTTTGTGAGCTATCTTACAGTATCTATTGTTCTTACAGGTCCATGTGATAGAGTTAGGACCATACCAGCAGGGGAATTTCGCTCCTAGAAATAACTATGATCATGTACAGTTTTATGATGGTGCTGAAACATATGACTTTCCTGTCTCGTTGCATGTAAGTTCTTTTCCTGATTTCACCAAGACCAAGAAAAAAAAAGAAACAACTATAAAATATTTAAGAAAACACATAAAAAACTTAATGGCCATTAGTAAGGGTGAGTGAGTGAGTTGGTGTTTTACGCCCTTTCAACCCTAGCCATTAGTAAGGAGAATTTAGAATGTCTTAACTGGATTCAAATCAGGAACTTAAGGGAAAGCAGTCTTGTTTGTTTCAACAAACATGAGGCATGGTAAAATTAGATTTAATTCATCCTTATTTAGTTCTTTGAACTGTTCATAAAAAGAGGTTCATTATGCAGAGGTAATTCTCTAATAGAAAAAAATGAGGTACATGACACAGCCCACAATCTAGCGGCAATTCAGAAAAACCACAATGGACAACCCCAGCAGCATTCAACGAGGCAAGTAGGCGTTGCTCACGGTTATGCAATTGGCCCATGGTCTAAATAAAATGCATAAAATTCAAATACAGTCCTGAAATAGTCATAGATAGACCCCCTTCTTAAACAAGGAACATAAGACAAGTACAAATGAAAGCTTTGTCTAAATCAGTCACATCCATTTTTGGCCAGATGTCACAAAAGTTTTAACTAGTGAATAATAATTATGGTGGGCGGCAGCAGTCAGATAGAAAAGAATAATTACAGTTTTCTCTACTACTTATCACAGCCTCTTAAGGAAGATGGGGTGTCTAAAATTTTGTTCATAGAATTTTCTTAAAATCTGGGAACAATTACGCCTAGAATAGTACTTAATTTCAATAATAAAATTAAAAGACCACCATCCGAATTTTGTTAATTGGCTTTGAAAAAGGCATATTTTTTAGTACTTTTAATATAGATTCCTATTTCCTTCTATGAAGATAATTTTACTCCACAGAATTTTCTTAAAATTTGAGAAAATGATTGTTTCTATAAACAGACTTAAAAGTATTCTAAATAAAGAATAAGGTTCACCAGCCAAATATTTTAACAAAGTGGAAAATATTTTTTCCCTTTTGAATCCATGCAAATTATTTCTCCTTAAAAAGTACAGGGAAATATTAAAATTCGAAAATGAGGAGTATTTATTCCAAGTTTTTGTCTTAATTATCAAGTTTCATGTTTACAAGTCCATCAGAAATCAAATGAAATAACAATCATTATAAAATTCAATGTATAATGATAGATGTGCAAAAAAGAAGCTTCATTTACCTTGAAATTAAAATACATGATCACTGTAGGATGCCATGTTGATGGATTCGATTTCAGGTGTGGCTCACACCTACTTCCTGTTAAACAATATCAGACAATTGGATACATTTTTTTTCTAATATCTCAATAGTTTTTAGGTGTCTCATATTTATGATAACAAAGTATGGCTACTTCAAATTTTCAGGTGTCTCAAAAGCATGGACTGCTGTGGATTTAATTATTCTTGTGGGGTACTAATTTTTATGGTTTGATTAAAAAGGATAATTTTGTGGATATTCAAATTTGTGCTTCTGAAGTCTGAAGAATAAAGATCAATGTTAAATTTTCATTTTTATGTGGAGTCAAATTTTACTGGTCAAAGCTGTCCAAGAAAGTCAAAAAAACTGATACCCCACGAATAATAATAAACTACAGTATTATTTATGATAACAAATAAAGTATGGCTACCTCTGATTTTCAGGTGTCTCAAAAATATGGACTATTATTTATGATAACCAAGTATGGCTACCTCTACATAAGTGACATGGAGACGGCTGCCTATTTGTGCTGTAATAAAGTCTCAAACTTTATCATGTTTACCTCAACGTTAAATACTGATACACAGGGAGTGATGGGTGTTACTAGGGGAGGTCAGGTAAGTAGATCAAACTTTATCATGTTTACCTCAACGTTAAATACTGATACACAGGGAGTGATGGGTGTTACTAGGGGAGGTCAGGTGAGTAGATCAAACTTTATCATGTTTACCTCAACGTTAAATACTGATACACAGGGAGTGATGGGTGTTACTAGGGGAGGTCAGGTGAGTAGGTCAAACTTTATCATGTTTACCTCAACATTAAATACTGATACACAGGGAGTGATGGGTGTTACTAGGGGAGGTCAGGTGAGTAGGTCAAACTTTATCATGTTTACCTCAACATTAAATACTGATACACAGGGAGTGATGGGTGTTACTAGAGGAGGTCAGGTAAGTAGGTCAAACTTTATCATGTTTACTTCACTAGAGGAGGTCAGGTAAGTAGGTCAAACTTTATCATGTTTACTTCACTAGAGGAGGTCAGGTAAGTAGGTCAAACTTTATCATGTTTACTTCATTAGAGGAGGTCAGGTAAGTAGGTCAAACTTTATCATTTTTACCTCACTAGAGGAGGTCAGGTAAGTAGGTCAAACTTTATCATGTTTACTTCACTAGAGGAGGTTAGGTGAGTAGGTCAAACTTTATCATGTTTACCTCTACATTTAATACTGATACACAGGGAGTGATGGGTGTTACTAGGGGAAGTCAGGTGAGTAGTTCAAACTTTATCATGTTTACCTCGCTAGAGGAGGTCAAGTTAGTAGGTCAAACTTTATCATGTTTACCTCAATGTTAAATACTGATACACAGGGAGTGATGGGTGTAACTAGGGGAGGTCAGGTGAGTAGGTCAAACTTTATCATGTTTACCTCAACATTAAATACTGATACACAGGGAGTGATGGGTGTTACTAGGGGAGGTCAGGTGAGTAGGTCAAACTTTATCATGTTTACCTCAACGTTAAATACTGATACACAGGGAGTGATGGGTGTTACTAGGGGAGGTCAGGTTAGTAGGTCAAACTTTATCATGTTTACCTCAATGTATAATACTGATACACAGGGAGTGATGGGTGTTTCTAGGGGAGGTCAGGTAAGTAGGTCAAACTTTATCATGTTTACGGTTACAGATACACAGGGAGTGATGGGTGTTACTAGAGGAGGTCAGGTAAGTAGGTCAAACTTTATCATGTTTACGGTTACAGATACACAGGGAGTGATGGGTGTTACTAGAGGAGGTCAGGTAAGTAGGTCAAACTTTATCATGTTTACTTCACTAGAGGAGGTCAGGTAAGTAGGTCAAACTTTATCATGTTTACTTCATTAGAGGAGGTCAGGTAAGTAGGTCAAACTTTATCATGTTTACTTCACTAGAGGAGGTCAGGTAAGTAGGTCAAACTTTATCATGTTTACTTCACTAGAGGAGGTTAGGTGAGTAGGTCAAACTTTATCATGTTTACCTCTACATTAAATACTGATACACAGGGAGTGATGGGTGTTACTAGGGGAAGTCAGGTGAGTAGGTCAAACTTTATCATGTTTACTTCAGTAGAGGAGGTCAGGTGAGTAGGTCAAATTTTATCATGTTTACCTCTACATTAAATACTGATACACAGGGAGTGATGGGTGTTACTAGGGGAAGTCAGGTGAGTAGGTCAAACTTTATCATGCTTACCTCAATAGAGGAGGTCAGATGAGTTGTTCAAACTTTATCATTTTCCTCGCTAGAGGAGGTCAAGTTAGTAGGTCAAACTTTATCATGTTTACCTCAATGTTAAATACTGATACACAGGGAGTGATGGGTGTAACTAGGGGAGGTCAGGTGAGTAGGTCAAACTTTATCATGTCTACCTCAACGTTAAATACTGATACACAGGGAGTGATGGGTGTTACTAGGGGAGGTCAGGTGAGTAGGTCAAACTTTATCATGTTTACCTCAACCTTAAATACTGATACACAGGGAGTGATGGGCGTTACTAGGGGAGGTCAGCTAAGTAGGTCAAACTTGATCATGTTTACCTCACTAGAGGAGGTCAGGTGAGTAGGTCAAACTTTATCATGTTTACCTCACTAGAGGAGGTCAGGTGAGTAGGTCAAACTTTATCATGTTTACCGTTAAATACAGATACACAGGGAGTGATGGATGTTACTAGGGGAGGTCAGGTAAGTAGGTCAAACTTTATCATGTTTACCTCAACGTCAAATACTGATACACAGGGAGTGATGGGTGTTACTAGGGGAGGTCAGGTGAGTAGGTCAAACTTTATCATGTTTACCTCAACCTTAAATACTGTTACACAGGGAGTGATGGGTGTTACTAGGGGAGGTCAGGTGAGTAGGTCAAACTTTATCATGTTTACCTCAATGTTAAATACTGATACAAAAGGAGTGATTGGTGTTACTAGGGGAGGTGAGGTGAGTAGGTAAAACTATCATGTTGACCTCAACATTAAATACTGATACACAGGGATTGATGGGTGTTACTAGGGGAGGTCAGGTTAGTAGGTCAAACTTTATCATGTTTACCTCAAAGTTAAATACAGATACACAGGGAGTGATGGGTGTTACTAAGGGAGATAAGGTGAGTAGGTCAAACTTTATCATGTTTACCTCAACGTTAAATACTGTTACACAGGGAGTGATGGGTGTTTCTAGGGAATCTCAGGTAAGTAGGTCAAACTTTATCATGTTTACCTCAACGTTAAATACTGTAACACAGGGAGTGATGGGTGTTACTAGGGGAGGTCAGCTAAGTAGGTCAAACTTTATCATGTTTACCTCAGCGTTAAATACTGATACACAGGGAGTGATGGGTGTTTTTAGGGGAGGTCAGGTAAGTAGGTAAAACTTTATCATGTTTACCTCAACGTTAAATACTGATACACAGGGAGTGATGGGCGTTACTAGGGGAGGTCAGCTAAGTAGGTCAAACTTGATCATGTTTACCTCACTAGAGGAGGTCAGGTGAGTAGGTCAAACTTTATCATGTTTACCTCACTAGAGTAGGTCGAACTTTATCATGTTTACCGTTAAATACAGATACACAGGGAGTGATGGATGTTACTAGGGGAGGTCAGGTGAGTAGGTCAAACTTTATCATGTTTACCTCAACGTTAAATACTGATACACAGGGAGTGATGGGTGTTACTAGGGGAGGTCAGGTGAGTAGGTCAAACTTTATCATGTTTACCTCAACATTAAATACTGTTACACAGGGAGTGATGGGTGTTACTAGGGGAGGTCAGGTGAGTAGGTCAAACTTTATCATGTTTACCTCAATGTTGAATACTGATACAAAAGGAGTGATTGGTGTTACTAGGGGAGGTGAGGTGAGTAGGTCAAACTATCATGTTTACCTCAACATTAAATTCTGATACACAGGGATTGATGGGTGTTACTAGGGGAGGTCAGGTTAGTAGGTCAAAATTTATCATGTTTACCTCAATGTTAAATACTGTTACACAGGGAGTGATGGGTGTTACTAAGGAAGATAAGGTGAGTAGGTCAAACTTTATCATGTTTACCTCAACGTTAAATACTGTTACACAGGGAGTGATGGGTGTTTCTAGGGAATCTCAGGTAAGTAGGTCAAACTTTATCATGTTTACCTCAACGTTAAATACTGTTACACAGGGAGTGATGGGTGTTTCTAGGGAATCTCAGGTAAGTAGGTCAAACTTTATCATGTTTACCTCAACGTTAAATACTGATACACAGGGAGTGATGGGTGTTTCTAGGGGAGGTCAGGTAAGTAGGTCAAACTTTATCATGTTTACCTCAACGTTAAATACTGATACCCAGGGAGTGATGGGTGTTTCTAGGGGAGGTCAGGTAAGTAGGTCAAATTTTATCATGTTTACCTCAACGTTAAATAATGATACACAGGGAGTGATGGGTGTTACTAGGGGAGGTCAGGTGAGTAGTTCAAACTTTATCATGTTTACCTCAATGTATAATACTGATACACAGGGAGTGATGGGTGTTTCTAGGGGAGGTCAGGTGAGTAGGTCAAACTATCATGTTTACCTCAATGTTAAATACTGATACACAGGGATTGATGGGTGTTACTAGGGGAGGTCAGGTTAGTAGGTCAAACTTTATCATGTTTACCTCAATGTTAAATACAGATACACAGGGAGTGATGGATGTTACTAGGGGAGGTCAGGTGAGTAGGTCAAACTTTATCATGTTTACCTCAACATTAAATACTGATACACAGGGATTGATGGGTGTTACTAGGGGAGGTCAGGTGAGTAGGTCAAACTTTATCATGTTTACCTCAACATTAAATACTGATGCACAGGGAGTGATGGGTGTTACTAGGGGAGGTCAGGTGAGTAGGTCAAACTTTATCATGTATACCTCAACGTTAAATACTGATACACAGGGAGTGATGGGTGTTACTTTTGGAGGTCAGGTGAGTAGGTCAAACTTAATCATGTTTACCGTTAAATACAGATACACAGGGAGTGATGGGTGTTACTAGGGGAGGTCAGGTAAGTAGGTCAAACTTTATCATGTTTACCTCAACGTTAAATACAGATACACAGGGAGTGATGGGTGTTACTAGGGGAGGTCAGGTAAGTAGGTCAAAACAGGGACTTGGGGGATTTGTCTCAATACACAATCATAAGATGTGGAATAAATGTTAGCAACACAACCTATATAAATTGACTGCTGTTTAAATTTTTACAAAAGGAGCTTCCAATTTATTGTAGTGGTTGTCAGTTGTTGTCTTGCAGTTTCATGTCATCTTTAATCAAATAAGGACTCAACAACTGTATAAATTTTCACAATTACCTAGGGCAGAATTTCATGAATTTAATATTTAGCTTATATAATGTTGAGTGTTTGGTGGCAATTGGTATGTAAAAAAAATTCTTCCAGTTTTATCAGCAGTAACTTATTACAGCCTAATATAATTTTGTATGAAACATCAACATGAGATCACATATTGTTGGATTCGATTTCAGGTCTGTTGCTCACTCACTTACTTGTTTTACAAAATTTGGTTATTCTTTACTTAGACAGATTTTTTCATATTTTTTCTTTCTTTTTTTAGGTACTTTCGGTCAGTATAAAGAAAGATGGACTTGTTTCGTATGTCAGAGATAAAGCCAAAAAAGTCAACCAAGCAGACAGATTAGAGCGGGTTATATCTTGTTAAACATAGAAACTGTACAGCGGGTAGTATTTGCTTGTGCCAAATTTTGGGTTATTCATACATGAGAAGGGTATTTAATTTGCATTGTCAATGAAACTCATGATATTTAAATGTTGTGTAGGGAATGAATTATTTACTGAAATAAGCTGTTTTTAATATTTATTATTCAAAGCTTAAGACTTTGCCAGACTTGGCCAAATAGTTTTGGAATAGGCCAGACTTTTGGTCCAATAATGTAATATCACTTGCCGGTCCGACCAATACCAAAATTTTATTGAACTTTTATATTATCGTCAAATTCCGGAAATCATTCATGGTTTTTTTTCAGATTTCAACACATGATTTCACTATTTCCGATAATTTGCGCAAGTGCAACAAATTTTGTTGACAGTTTCATCCATTTGTCGATGTTGTTTGTTAATTAATGAAGTAGAATTAACCGGCTGTCAATAAATAGCAAGTAAAATTGTGATATTTTAGTCAAAATCAAAAGATTGGAAGAAAATTTAACAACGAAAAAATAACAATTAAATACATTATGATCCATAAATCTGACGGACATCTGGTCTGGTGCAGTAATGACTTTAATGGTCGGACCAATGATGAAAATCACCAGACATGTTCGTAGGACCGACGAATTTCGCCAAGTCTGCTTTGCAAATATTGCAAAATATAAGCCTCACTAAAATTTATCGGCTATATGGTATTTAAACAGTATTTTTTTTTTATCATCCATCACTTGTTTATAGCTTCAAGGTGCAGCTTTTGTGTATAAACATGCAAGCAGCTAATTGAAGAAGTAGATCTGTTTAAATTAACTTGGGGGACTAAACAAAGGATTTTTCCAATTTTCAATTTAATTTCAATTACTCTTGACTAAGTGACATCCACTTCCAACCCCCTTAGTACCTGCTTCCCTTGATTATATATTATTCAGACCTCTACCCCCTTTTCCATGCTGATCCCTGGCCCCTGAACCTCCATTTTCCACCAATCTGACCACTCAATTAAACAAAATTTCTTGTTCACTTTATAGCATATTTATAAAATGATTAATTACCCCAAGCTGAATAGGGACTCATCAAGGTACTTTGGAGTACCTGTACTTAATCTTCCTATTGAATGTGTTACAATGGAAGTTGATCTCTCTGATCAGTTTAAACTCACATCTATAGAGAGGACATTATCTTGTTGTATGAAGGAAAAAATTTCCTAGTATAAATGAATTACCTGTTAAAAATTTCACATTGGCAAAATAGCTCAAAAATGATTTTTATACAAAAGGAAATGTGCAAATTGAATGTCAAAGAGTTGTTTAAAACATTAAATTCTTAAAAGAAAACTATTTAGTCGCAAAAATAGAAGATAATAGCAATTTCTCTCAGAGATTGGAGTTTTTTTCCTTCAGGTAAAAATCATCTACCTATGAGTAGATTTCATTTTCAATGAAGGTGCAAGTTAAACTGATCAAAAAGATTAGCTTCTATTATTACAAAATTCTATAGATAGATTAAGCACCAGTACTCAAAAGAACCTTGATGAGTTCCGGTTCAGCTTTGGGGAATGAAACATTTAATTGGCTATAATATGATTTAAAAATTATCTCCTCTTGAAAGAGTTGTCTATCTATAGCATTGGGAATAATCCTGTTTTAAAAGGGGGAAAACCAACAATTTTTAGGGCTGGTTGACATGCTGTAGTTTCATTATTTTTCATGTGGTACCAGTTTTTGTGGTTTTCATGGATGGCAGTCTACCACAAAAACTAGACACACAAAGAGGTGTAAATTTATATTCATGTATATGGTTTCTTCTGGGAACCTGTGCAAGCCACGAAATTTAAAATCCATCAAAATGTCTGTTTAGGGGAATCCATAGAAATTGATCCCAATTGAAAATAAATAAATCTACAGTAGTCTGTTTGTTGATTTATCATTAAAGCAGAATATGTCAAATGACATAATGCGCAATCTCGCAACATTTTGGACAGACACACCCAAACACTAAAATGCCCCCGCCCCCATTACTATTGTAAATAGGGCATAAGAATCTCCATATAACATTTATAAAGATCTGACTTGTAAACAAAGAATTTAACTGTGATGCCAAAAACATTGTTGATAATTATTTATTATTATGAAGTTTAATGCATTTGTCTTTTAGGCTTTTTTGATTTTAGTTGTTGTAATTTAAATGTCTTATGCAGGACATAATATTTTTAGTAATTCAAGTTACTGTACTGTATATATGTATATTTTACTGCAGCTTTAATTTGTAGATATATTTTGTAAGTTTTTGTTTGCTAGAATAGGAGGCTTTATTTTCATGACAATATCTCAAATTACCCATGTTGGGAAAATAAACCCTGTGTGAAAACTCTATGTTTTTGATAAGTGTCGAATCAAAATAGAAACATGTTTTATCACAAAATTGTAAGATTTAAAACAGCAAAGCAAAAAAAATCATCTATTAAAATTATAAACATTTTATGAATTTTGTTTTCCTTATTCAATACAATAATTTCAAATAATTTTTATTTATTTTTAAAAAAAATTATACAATCCATAACATTTTGCCTTCCGAAATGACAGTCTTTCTTTTTGAAATATTCAAGATGTTTTAAATTACATGCAATTTTTTTTTTTAAACAACAAACAACAAAACAAGTAGATTCATATTTAACTTTAAAGAAAACAGAAAAAAACACATGTGCATGTTTGTTAACATTTATTTAATGTATTTAACAAAATGTATTGTGTTTAATGTACAAAATGTTTATTACAAAGTACAAAGTTAATGTAAAATGTACAAAATGTATATTACGAAGTACAGGTTTAAATAATGTAAAATGTACAAAATGTATATTACGAAGTACAGGTTTAAATAATGTAAAATGTACAAAATTTATATTACGAAGTACAGGTTTAAATAATGTAAAATGTACAAAATAGTACAGGTTTAAATAATGTAAAATGTACAAAATGTATATTACGAAGTACAGGTTTAAATAATGTAAAATGTACAAAATGTAAACATATTTAGTATAGACAAGTTTGAAAGGATTACAGGGCATTGGATCCATGAATGTATTATACAAAAGTAGGGTATAAATATTCTTATATTTTTGTAAATTAAAAAAAATTAATGAAATATCTGATTACATGTACTTGTAGGCCACATCAAGTTAAACGAAAGATTCTCATCCAGCTATGTTGAAAATATTGGAGCAGATAGGAGGCTTTTATTTTCTTTTTTTTACCTATTTTTGATTTTTGTAACCTGTGAAGCTGAGTTCACTCTTTTTTCGACTGGAGTTTTCGTTGTTGATTGATATTCAGTTATTTTGGTTTCCATGTTTTACATGTTGTCTGTTTTTGTCCCATTCTTGTTGGTGTTTACTGGTTTTGTCTCTGCCCTTTCGGACTTTTGACATTGGGATACCCCATTGGTACCTCTGCTTCTTTTGTCCCCCGCAACAAAGCGGAAAGGGACCATAGAAATGACAGGCGTCCTTTTCTTCACACTTTTCTTGTAACAGATTTCTCAGCAACTGTCAAATGTAGGCTTTTTGATATTATGTAAACAGCTTAATGTAGAGGTCCCATATGGTGGGATGTGTTTTCAGGTCTGTCACTTATCTACTTCTTGATAAATGTGTTTTTACATTCAATAGACCTTCAATCTGTTCTTGGTATTAAAAATTCCATAAAATTTCAAGAATTTTGAAAAAAAATCAAAGTAGAATCAATTTTCGTCTTTTAAGGTGGGGCAGTGGAGATGAATAAAGGTGGGGCAGAGGGAGTGAGATTTTGCATTTAAATTTGATATGGCCTGACAATGTAGACATAAAACTGTAATGTTTAATTTCTATATATGCTGTTAAGTATTACATAATGCATGTACGATTATAGTGCTCATTTTTGTTCAAAGTCTCCATTTTGAAGTGCCATGCATTTAAACTTCACATTATACTAGTTACTCTTTTGAGTCCCCAAAATGATTAGTTTTATTGTTCATGATTACATTTGATCAGTGAAAGCCACTTTCATGGTCATTTTCAAACTTTGTTTATGAAATTGAAATGAAAATTGCAAAACCATTACTTGGCAAGAAGAGAAATGTACAACATAAAAAAACATCAGGCTTTTCCAGTCCATTTATAATAAACATAATTTGTATATTGTATGAAAATGTCTTGAATCTTTAGCCGTTTTCTTTTTTGTGTTCAATTAGAAAAATTGTTAGATGCTTGAAATCCTACCTCATTATGATTTGAATGAATTAACATTTGAAATAGAAATACAAAAGTTATGTGGTTTAAGTTAAGGGATTACAATGGTTTGAAACCTTATCGCTTTTATTGATTGTCACAAATGTATAAATTCTTTTGAGCAGCTTATTGATATTAATAATATTTATTTTGCATGTTTTTGTTTTGTTTATTTGTTTATTATTTTTATTATGAGTTATTTCATGTTAAGAGAATATTTTTTTACTGTATAAAATGCATGATTATGTATTTTTGCTGTCTCCAGATTTGCTAGTTTCTTAATTTCAATTTTGATATCTTAACATTTATTATGTGAGGTTTTGCTTTGGTGTCTGGCACCCAATATCTATATTATCAGTTTAAACATCTTGACTGTTTAAAATTTTAAAATTCACAAATTCATGTTCAGAATAATTGTGTACATTATCAGGATCAAGTTTTTTATTTATATTGTACATGTGCAAATCATGGATGCAATATAAATGATCCAACAAAAGGTCTTTTTAGGTAAAATCATTAAAATTATAACTCTCAAGAAAAACTGAAGCCCTAGTCTTAAAAGCCTTTCCTTTGAAATGCATATAAGTGATTTCTAAAGCACAAATTAAAATTAATTCAAGAACATGTCAATTTTGCTAAATTCATGAAAATTGATACTCACAAAACTAGAACATTCAACGATCATGCATGTTTTATACAGTCACACGCTGTTATTTAAAACTTGAATGAATCTCACTATTCAGCTTTTATTTTTAACTTTATTACTTAAATCAATTTCACTATAAAAAGACACAAAATTATGGACAAAATATATAAGAAGCTGAATTTTGAGCTATAAATATAGTTTTAGGGATTGTCCCTTGTCTATTATTAGCATCAAGGATTGTTCTATTTATATATTTTGAAAATTTTGCCTGTACAGGAGACAGGTCGTCCTTTACCGTAGTCTCAATATTAATTATGATTATAATATATTGTTAATTTTGTTTTATTGATAATAAAAGAAAAGTTATAGATAGAAAACTACTTTGTTTTGTTTTTGGAAACCATAGGGTATTACTGGCTATCAATAACACTGACTGAGCATGGCCCTATTACCTCATCTTCGCTAGCCAAGGGATACGATTCGCTATCTCTCATCTTCACCCTTGGCAGATCTAGAAGGTTTTTGTAATCTAAACATTTTAATTATCTCCCTTGAAGCAATATCTATTCCAAGTTAAAAAAAAAATATTTTCATCCAGATAAATGCAAAAATAGGAGATATTTTATTCCATTAACAACAAACATTTTTCTAAAGATAAAATAAAGATAATTTTGGTTAGATTTGATCAAAACTGCTAATATTTTTTGCAAAAATAATAATTATTTATCACCTATGTAAATCCACATGTTTGTTAACAGATTGTTTAAAAATGGAAATGGAGTAATTTGATTGGATGCAGCCAACTTTCACTGCATCCAATCAGATGAGAGAATGTATGACCACAAAAATCCTTCTAGATCTGCCAAGGGTGAAGAGTCTTCCAGAATTCCGACCAGTACCTCCTCGTGGTGGAAGACGGGCCCTGTCTCCAGGGCGTATGTACCTGGAACAGCTAACACTGGCGGTGGTGTGTCCCATGGCACATAGCGAGTCTATACCTGTTTAGGTATTAAAGTCGACGCAGAGGGGCTTTCCCCTAGTCGCGACTATAAATACCCATCAGTCAGCCAAGGGTGAAGATGAGAGATAGCGGATCAAGGGTAACCCTTGGCTAGCGAAGATGCTATTACCTATACACATTTTTAAACAAAGAAAAAGACAATTGGAGAAAATGGTAGAAAACAGCCTAATCATAATCTTTGTCATTTATTTTCTCCTTTTGTACTCTTTTTGGTTAAAAATCATACACTTAATTATTTTTAACTGTCTTCAGATTTCTAGTGGCAAATGATAGCTTTGTGGAACTATTATTAAAGGAACAAAGAATTACCAAAAGGGCATTCATGCAATTCTCAAAGTATAAACACCCGGGTTAACCCGTGATCGTGAAGTCGGTGGTTATCGTGAACTCGGTTAGGCAAAATGTAAACAAAACAAGAATTGACCAATGGGATAAGAGAAATTTCGACTAAAATGTAGTTGTAAACGCGGTTAATGTTATCGTTCAAACCGGTTCGTTCCTTTTTACTGTTATCGTGAACTGCGAATTTCTATAATGTAATATGTACCCAAATCTTCTTTCTCTTATCAAATAGTGTTAGTTCAGATGTTTGAAACCTTTGTTAGTGTAACAAATTAATTTTTGGTCTTTACAATTGAAGAGTATCTCATTTAGGAAAGAAACCAAAAAGGATAAATATAGGTAATAACCGCACTATAAGGTTATCAACCATATGCAATTTACCACTAATTAATTACAGCCGGTGTTTGGGAAACTTGGGGTTTATACATGCGTCCGATTATTTATTTCTGACCCTGTTAAAGTACTTTATAAAGATTGATACTACCTTTGTTTAATTTACTTTTCCATAACAACTGGGTTTAATTGTTTTGGTCGTGGTCCAAAATCTTGGAACTGTATATAAACGGTATGGCAAATTGCAACTTCGAATTCGGGTTAAATTTAAAAGCAAAAAAGTTAACAAAATCCTTGGACGGACAGACACACGGACACGAATAGATATCATTAACAAAATAATCCCACCGCTTATTCAATATTGGCACCTACCAATTATATTTTCAAATATAAAAAAAATTAACCATGTCAAGACAAAATGACCGTCTTTTTCTGATACACGAAGTGGATCGAGAGCGACAGACCTAAAATCAATTCCAACACTATGGGACTGCATACTTATGCTGCATACCAAATACCAAAAGGCTGCGATAAGTAGTTGTTAAGATAATTGTTACGACTTCTTTCACTGTCATTTTATAAACCGGAATTTTTACTGCGTCGGGAATCCAGCAGAAAGAGGGACATTTGCGACCCTTAATCATATTATTGACCTTTATAATTAATTATCAATCTTATGACAGTTATGCACAGAAGAGGGCTTCGCTTGGTTACGACGGGAGGCGAAGAGGCCCACATTGGCACTAAACTTGTTTGTTCGAAGATGTCCACTTAAGAGCGCTCAGAAACGCCTGACAATGGATCCGTTCGCTTAGCCCATAAAACGACTGGGGTATGTGCTTAAGGGGGTACAGAACACCTAAGGGAAATAACTCTTAAATATCACTTTAACGTTTTAATCAGGCACAATTATTCAAAGAAATGAAGCTTCTAAATGATAAAAATTTGAAATGCTGCAATTCCATTATATTCAATGAAAAATTTCCCAAGAAACCTATTGTTCAATTTTCTTAAGATTTGACAATTAAATTTATATGAATAAAGCGCATATTTATGCAAATTTTCTTGAAAATTAAACGACCCAATTTTATTTTAGCTTATGTGTTGGGTACCCCCTTAAGGTGGTTGAATGGGCATCCCTGTCATATTGAATACAGGAGTCATCATGCTATAATTCGAAAAACCTTACCGCAAACCATAGTGGACCAAGGTGGGGCCTGTGACTGATCCAGAAATTTTGAAAGGGGAGGGCGCGCAATTATAAAAAGTCTTTGCGACTTCTTATTTAATACAGTTCCTTGCCAAATTTTCCTGTCAAACGGGAGGGCACGCGCCCGCGGCACGCCAGTCCTTAACCCTCCTTTGATTAGTCACGCTTCATGCACGTAAAAGACCCCTTTGAAGATCGCCAAGTAGGTGATCACATATATAGGCCAAATTTTTCGCCCCTACCCACCTCGCCCTTTTTCCTGTGTACTTCAAAATTTACAGTTCTTTTGTTGCCCACACCAACCCCTTTTTTTCTTGCTCAGTGTGTGTAGGTTCAACAATGATTCAGTATTGTATTTTCGACAGATAAGGGTTGCCTATGTGAATCTGGTAAAGGATTGGCTATATCCCACACTGTTAAGTGTTCCAACTAGTATATGACCTCATTTCAGGTAAGGGTTCTTCATTGTCAGTCACCATAGGTAAAAGTTCAAGATAATGCGATTTTTGGGGGAAGGGTTTTGTAATTTTCTGTGTACATTGGCCTATGCGGGTGCATTGGGGGTACATCAGCCTGTCTTGTGAGTTGGTTCGTTTTCCTTCTCGTTTATTGTCGTACATTAGCCCTTTTTGCATGGCATACATGAGGCTGTACTATGGATGCTGCGTCTTGAGTCACGATTCAATTCTTTGTTTCAATTAGTTCTTGTCCTGATTATGATTGAAAAAATGTTCAATGGACATTAAACCAATATCAAACAAGCAACCTTGGCTCCGTGCGAAAAAAAACATTTTACAGGAAATACATTTTTTTTTTTTTTGGAAATGGTTGTTCACTTAAATACTGTGCAAAAGTATGCTGTTAAAATCGTATAAAAATACTTTGTGATTTTAAATTCTTTTTTTTTTTTTGGTCACAACAATTTGTATATTGTATGAATCTGCACACTCCGTTTATTATTTTAAAGGGTGTTAACAACTATTAAGGAAATACCTTTTTATACATATTTTTTTAATGGTCATAGAGCAAATGCTTCATAAATCGTTACTGCACAAATCTAGGAATTATGTTCCAAAACGTTCATTGTAAACCTTTTGTTTTAGTACATCTCGACAGAAAAGTGTCATTAAAACATATGCAATATGTTTTAAAATTAGAAGTTACCGTTGAAGACATACGTAACCATGTTGTGTTGACGATAACTTAAACCGAGTTAAACGATAACAATTTTTATTTTTAACCGCGTTAACGACAACAATTTAGTCAAAATTTCTCTTTTCCCATTGGTCAATTCTCGTTTGTTTACATTTTTGCCTAACCGAGTTCACGATAACCACCGACTTCACGATCACGGGTTAACCCGGGTGATAAAAAACATGAAGAAACACGCAGTACAACCAAAGCATAATCAGCTAAGCAAACTCCTGTAATAATAGAGATATTCAGGAAGATAAGTTCAGTTGTGTGAAATAACATAATTTAAGGTTGGCTTACTTCAGTTATTAGAAGTCTATTTGATTTAAGAATGATTTTATTGCTCGACTTTGAGGTAAGGGGGACCTATATGTGATACCTATAGGGTCTTCAAGAAGAATAATTCAAATCTAATCATATTTTTTACAGACCAGTTTAAAGTCAACAACATTGATATGTTTTGTGCACTAAAGGATGCATAGCTTGATGTAGCCTTTTGATACTACCAGAGTATTTCTAATGGATCCGAGAAAGGGGGCTATATTGCAATCACCTTGTCCATCTTTTGGTCCGCCTGTATGCCAGTAGAATCTTTTGTAACAGATTTCTTAGCTTATACTAATTAATTCAAATATGGTACACAGCTGTAGCACAATAAGTTGTTCCATGCATTCCTTTTCCTGGACAGTTGGTTATCAACTTCTGTGTTTCAATATTTTTCGTGGGATATCAATTTTTGTGGGTGAACTAGATCCACGAAAATTGATACCCCACGAAAAGAAATTTAACATTGATCTGTATGCTGCATACTACAGAACCACACATTTAAGAATCAACAAACTTATCAATTTCTATCAAACCACGAAAATTGATACCCACGAAAATAGATGAATCCACAGTAATTGTTTTCCGAGTCGACTTAAAGGGATTTTTGTTATAAATGACCTCGCAGCTTCAACTAGTTAAATTTCTATAAAAAATGGTCTTGTATAGACCAGCCCCATATTTCAATCTTCAAAGAGTAAATGATTCTGGTCAAAAGTATGAAAGCAAAACTAAATGTTAACTTGATCTGTTGCTGATGATGGTTGACTGGCATATCAAAAATCAGTTCATTACCTACAATGTTTAAAAAACTTAAATTGAAAGAGCCATACCTCCAGTAAATATTTTTTGGACTACAAAAAACATACACTTGATCTGCAACCCATCATGATAGACTCAGATA
Organism: Arcuatula senhousia; assembly: GCA_963971305.1. Taxonomy (NCBI): domain Eukaryota; kingdom Metazoa; phylum Mollusca; class Bivalvia; order Mytilida; family Mytilidae; genus Arcuatula; species Arcuatula senhousia. Next base: position 39,701,305 of record OZ020308.1, read on the forward strand.
TACCAAAAAATCAGTTCAATATCTACAACCCTTAGTGTATATTTCGGTAGATTTTCAGAGCTCAAAGCGCAAATAAAAAAATGTTAACTGGAATGAAACTCATGAAACTTAATTTTATCTACAACTCATTATGATCAATAGAGATACAAAATATCAGTCCAATACATGTATCAAGTGCATGGAGAAAAGTGTAGAAAACAGTTTTTTTTAAGGACAGACGGATTACTTTAGGGTGAGCACAACAAAATGTCTGTAAGTGTCAAAATGCTAATGAAAATGTTTGACAAGCAACCTGAGGGGCACCTTTTCATGAGCTCCACATTGGTAATTTTTTGTCCCCTTTATTCTTTTACAGATAACTGCTTGGACAAAATGTACATCAGTAAGAAACAAGGGGTTGCACTAAGTCGTGCGAAGCATACCCCCACTCAACAATTCAGAAAACATGGCATAGATGACCAACTGACCTGAAAAGGCGGCACAGTAAAACTCATCATGCTTAAGCTGTATACCAAATAAGAAATTAACTCCTTCATTAGAAGCCAGGAAATCTGTTACGAAATTTTTTCCATTTTTGACCCTTAAAGTAAAAATAGTCTTAAGTCAGCTCAGAAAACAGGAAGTAGATGACCGACTGACCTGAAAAGGGGAGACATGGTCAACTCATCATGTTGAAGCTGTGTACCAAATTAAAAATCAACCCCTTCAGTAGAAGCTGAAAAATCTGTTACAAATTTTTTCCCATTTTTGACCCTTAAAATAGTCTAAGTCGGATTGGAAAACAAGAAGCAGATGACTGACCGACCTGAAAAGGGGAGGCACGGTCAACTCATCATGTTGAAGCTGTGTACCAAATTAAAAATCAACCCCTTCAGTAGAAGCTGAGAAATCTGTTACGAATTTTTTTTCCATTTTTGACCCTTAAAATAGTCTAAGTCGGCTTGGAAAACAGGAAGTAGATCATCAATTGACCAGGAAATTAAAGAAAATGTACATCTCATCATGCCAAAGCTGTCTACCAAATTTGAAATCAATCCCTTCAGTAGATGCCGAGATATTGTATCAGAAAGACAGACGGACGGACGGGCGGACATGGTGATTGCAATATAGCCCCGGCCCCCCTCTCTAACGAGTGGGGGTATAATTTCTGGTATTTTTTTCATTAGCATAGTCTTTTACATTTTATATCTTTTGAGTAGAGCATTTCTGATGAGTTTTAAATAAACGAAGCACACATAAGGTTTAGAAAAACTGCGATTCACCATATTTCAAATATCTAATATTATAGCTAACAAGAGTTAACACTAAAGTATGTCTCACCTGCTGGCACAATCAGAATACCTAGTTATTGAACTATTCATTTATAAATTCTTTACATTTTCCTGACGACTAAGGGCTGTACCATTTAAATTGATATGGGTGAGGGGGACACACTTTGTTCAAGACCCCCCACCAATCTAAAATAAAAAGCTACGCCGAGCGCAGCATGATACGACCGCGACATGTTGAATCCTGTACGTTGGAGGCCCAATATGGATGGTCAACTGCTTTGGACACATGCAGCCTATGGTGGACTCACAAAGCACTTTGACAGACTTTCTTAGTATATATGCATATTTGAATTTTGTATTTATACCAACTTTTAAGAAACTCTTATAACTGGTGTTTTTGGTCCCTTTGACGAGTAATTTCTCAACAACGGTAAGAAATATTGCAAATTTAATTGCAAAAACTCAGGTAGGGATTTTCACAAGGTTTTTGAAAATCGGACCACAAATAAAAAAGTTGAATTTTGGGGTGTGGCCAAATTTTTACCCCCCTTTTTTTGCAAGGTTACAAAGCAGGATATATCAAAACAGTTGTCACATTTAGTTGGCAGAATTCATAGAGTAATTCATTAAAAAAATGAATGATCAAAATCAGATGAAAAATAACATTCTACAGAAGTTTTGTCAATAAACCCATTTGAGTCCATTTTGGCCCTTTTTTCCGAAACAGTAGGGGCTACAGACCCCAAATTCAATACCAATCTTCCTTATGTGGTGAAAAATATCATATCAAAATTTCATATCAATTGAGAAACTACAACTTAAAAGTTTAATCGCACGTTCAAAGGAACACTTTTAATTGGTGTTTTTGGCCCCTTTGACCCCTAATTTCTCAAAAACGGTAAGAGATATTGCAAATCTTATTAATAAAATCAGGCAGGGATTTTTACAAGGATTCCAATGAAAAAAAGATTTTGAAAATCGGACCACAAATAAAAAAGTTGATTTTTGGGGGCGTGGCCAAACTTTGACCCCCGTTAGCAATGTCATGGTGCAAGATACATAAAAACAGTTGTTACATTTAGTTGACAGAATTTATTGAGGAATACAATGAAGCAAGAATGATCAAAATCAGATAAAAAATAAACATTCTACAGAAGTTTTGTCATAACAACCATTTTAGCCCCTTTTGGCCCTTTTTTCTGAAACGGTAGGGGCCAGAAACCCCAAATGCAATACCAATCTTCTTTTAGTGAATAGAAACATCATATCAAAATTTTATAACAATCGGTCAATATCTACTCAAGTTATCGCACGGAAACCAAATGTCCCCAGACGACACGGACGATGACGACCAAACGATGACGACCAAACGACGACGACGACATCGCCATAACATTATACGACCACAAATTTTTTGCGGTCGTATAAAAATCATTACACATAAAAAAAAATGCATTTTAACCCCCCACCAACAGAAAACTAAAAAAACAGCATACCCCCCCCCCCCCCCGCCTGAAAAAAAACCTATTTACTATTAAGTTCACAGAGTCAATGGAGCATGAAAATGGGGTCAGTGTCACATGGCATGCTGACAGTTGCTTAAACCATAACATAAACAGTCTATATATTCAAGTATCAGATGCCTAGCTATTATGCTTTTCAAGAATTTCATTTTCCACAAAAGTCTTACAAAGAAGTTTTGGGTCTGAATAAAGTCCTAAGTTCACAGAGTCACTGGAGCGTGAAAATGGGGTCAGGGTCACACAGCATAGTGATAGTTGCATAGACTATAACCTGATCTGTCTGTATACCAAATATCAGATGCCTAGCTATTATTCTTTTCAAGTAATTCATTTTTCACAAAAGTCTTACAAAAAAGTTTATGCCACCAACCTATGACTAAAATAAAATCAGAGTTGGAAATAACAGCCTGCCCGCCAGCCCGAGACTGGTATTTTGGACAGGGCTGGCTAAAATTCATGAAAATTTGACTGGCTATATATGTAAACAGGAAGAATGGTTACTTTTTCAGTGAATTTCCTACCCTGATAAAATAATACATAATATTAACATAAATTTTATTTGAAAAAAAAAGTATCACAACATGTAAAAAATGAACTAATGTTTATATATAAAGACTATTTTTGTAACAAAAACTGTTCAATAAATTCTCTTTGATCATCTTCAGTCTTTTTCAATGCATCATGTTGTATCCGTAGTCTGGAAAAAAAAAAACATTATCATTAAAAGTTATGCTAGCTTATATTTTCAATTCAACACACTGTTCAATACTTTAAGATTTTATTCTGATTTTTAAAATATTTTAGTTACTTTCAATTGTTTTTTTTTTAAATACTATTAATATTCTTGTCCTTTTTTATTGTCATTAATACATTTTTACTCGAGCGTTTAAACTGTGTGTCAAATGATTTTTTTGTTGACAAAATTTCAAGCAATTCAAACATTTTTAACTGGCACTTTATTGTAATTTTGTTTCATTTTTATCATTGAAAATTTTGAAACCATTTATTCACAATAGGTTGTAACGTTAACTGGACGAATGCCGTGAGTGTTTGAGTAGAATTTTTTTTAGGGCCCATGGATCATAAAAGGCAGTAAAGTTAAATTATGGAGGGAACCACAATACTGGTAGAAACTGCCAACTAATTTTTAAGACTATAAGATGGGTGAAAATCCAAATCAACACACTACATATCAGCCTTACAAATTTTTTGCAAGCAAAACAAGCATAAAATAAACTAATTCAGCTCTTTTTTTTTGTAATTTACAGGTACTATATGATGGCATCGACAACTTTTGCTTAGAGCATATCTGATGAGACTGTTAAAACTAAATTTAAACCAGCATTAGAAACAGTTTTAAAAATCTGGAAACTTTTTGAAATTGTGTTAGAAGAACAGTTTCAGATTGAAATATTAACACATTGTTTTACCACAACCAGCTGATCTTAGTTTATTAATAAACAATTCCTCCTAATGAATAGTCTTAAAATAATCTTCTTCACCATTAAAATGCAATTATTAACACATAGGGTGCAGTTTTACAATGACCAGATGTTCATATTTTACAAATAAACAAATTCCATTTTTTTTTATCTCTACATGTAAACTATTGAAACTGACTGTGCTGTGAGGCCCATTTGTGTTGAAAAAAAACATTAAACATAAACACTCAAATCTACAAAACTTTTACCTTTCTAATTGCATTTTCTTTTCTGTTATTAAGGCCTGTAACTGTTGTTGTTGTGATTCTCTTTGTTTTGCTATAGATTTTAATAAATTTCTAGATCCTATTGCCTACAAAGAAAACATATTAGATTTTAGAACTTAAACAGTTAAAAGAAGCAATACATGTAGTTTACCAATAAGGCAGAAGAATGTTGTTAATGCTGAAAAGGCAAAGACAAAATTTGTAGACATAGTCTAAAAACATCATAAAATCAATCTGCACAACTTACACGTGTATGTACATGTACAAATCCTATTTTTCACTTAAACAAGAATCAGAAAAGTTAACTCATAGTTTTATATAAGTGAGTCGAAACAAGAGATACATATAACTCAGGTGCTCCCAAAGGATCATAACTTTCTGCTTGAAAAAAATGTATACCACACTTGTCAATTCAACAAAGATTGTTTTAGTGTGAAATATAGGGTTCTAGTATACAATGTGCATGTTGTATTTTTTTTCTCAATAAAATTATAAATGATTTAAAAAGTACTTTAAAAACTTTACTATGATTTTAAAGGAAACAAAAGCTTATGATCACAATATACATGTAATGTTTATGTAATTTTATTAATTTTCTAGTCCGATCTATTCTTTTATTAATATTTTTGAAAGGCATTGTCAAATAACACTTTGTAGATCTATAAAAGTATGTAATGAACCTTTATTTTTTATGAATACAAGAACAGTCTTTAATCACAATGTTCAAGTTTAAATTTGAATTTTAAATCATGGAGCTTTACAAATGTTTTACTTTTTGAAGAAAAGATATATGCTGAAAATACATACATTGAAAAAGTTAATCAAGACAACACACATTTGATTGTTTTCCTTATCCAAAGTCTTCATTTTATTTTAGAAGTTTTTCTATATAGGATGGATTTGTAAATATGAATCATGAGTAACTGTACAAAAAGTACCTTCATTTTCTCTTTTTCAACTTCTTTAGAAACATTGTCAACAACTTCAATAAAAGTTCCTACAATTTTCTGGAAATCACCAATTCCTGAAAAGTGACAAAACATAATGGTTTATTATATTTCTTTTCAATTTATTGTTTTTGTTTTTTTGTTTTTTATATTCTTATACATGTATATCATGTATATATTATTGTTATTATTACTCATTAGCATATAAACCGATTTTTACATATGTTTTACATAAATAGCAGTGTTTCAAATGCATCCTGGATTTTTCAGTTTTAACAAAAGCATCTTCTGGTTTGAAACTATAGCATCACATTGCCTTTGGTAAACATTAAAGATAACATCTGATAGCATCACATTTGGACAAGATACATGTAGCATCCCATTACCAGGATGCTTTAAGGGCCAAGGGAGGACACTGAAATAGAACAAAGTCCTGCTTTTCCTGAATCCACATTTTAACAAAATTTACACTTTAAACAAGATATATATACATATTAAATCATGAGGTCATAATAAAATAATTCGTAAATTCTCATCCAAATTTCTTGAGAATCTAGGATATTTGAAAATCTAGGATATTGTTATATACATGTACAATGTACATGTATACGGAAGAAATGTCAATATTTTAGTTGTTCATGTTGTTTTAAGTGCTGAATTTTCCTTCAACATCCAGTTTTAGCATGCTTGCTTTCGCAAACTTTCAGCTTCTATTCAAAGCTTTTTGCTTTGCAAATCTTAAACGTCATCATGGTCAGCAAGTGCACATGTCACCCACAAGAAAAAGCTCCATGTTGGTTGCTTTTATTTTCAAATATATTCATTGTTGCATAAATATTTTTTTTAATTATTTTTGTTTGTAAGATAATTTTAGATTTGTTTTTACTTCAAGAGCGTCACAGGTTAAGAACCTGCGTCATATTATTGGCCATATGAATGAACATATATGTATGCTCATTAGTGTATATCATTTAACTTGGTACATGTATGAAATTTAAAAAAAAATATTTATTAGTGATTACAATCAGTGCAAAATATCTTGGATTTACTTTTGATACATGAATAATTTAGAATAAACAGCATCACATTCATTATTTTAAAATATTGAAAACTAGTTCCATCAACATGATCAATAAAATTGCATTGTCTAGGTATGTTTTTTCCTTAATTCTATTATCTTTTCTTTTTCATTGTAACTGTAAGCAACTAGGTCATTTGCAGATTTGATCAGCAAAAATCTAGCATAACCCAAATCAATTAGGCCAAATTTACAAAATACAGATCTATATAACAGGTTGGGAATAACCCACATTGGGATAATATATCTGAATTGGGATATATTATCCCAATTGGGATAAGTGAAGTTATCCCAATTGGGATAAATGACCAGTATTTCAAGCATTATTTTGAAATGGAGTTTTGGTGCATCACAAATCATGAACAATTTAAAAGTTTATAATTTCAGGGATATGAAGATGTATTGCAATAGTGTGTGTGATGCTGCGTTTTTGCGACAATTCATTTTAGTAATTGCAGCATCATTCAGTTAATATTGCTACAATCATACAAAATCGAACAAGGTATTGACTCAATGATTGCATTACATGACAAAACTTGATATTAAAATATACGAAAAATTAAATCTTCAAGTCTAGTTGTTATTTTTTCACAGAAAATGTTCAGTGGAAAACCTCAAATATTTGGTTGTATTTTTCAATATTTTTTACCCTGATCAAAGAAGGATAACTGCAACTTAAAATAATAATTTGATTGTCAGAATTTTTTTCTGAGATTTAAAAAAATAATTCAAATCTATGCAAGTTCCAAAATTATTTGAAATTGCACTTCTACAGAGGGAACATATGATATTGTACAAAAATACATACAAAAGAACTTTTAACAATACTAAAATGTTGTTGATTCAAATTAAAAACAACTAACTTTTTATACAAAAATTATGATCTGTGCATAAAATGCAGCATCCCTTATGTTATCCATGTATATTGTAATGAAGCATTTACATCTGGGTATAATCTCTCACATGCATTTTTATGCACCATTCAGCCAGTAAATTCTTATATCTAAAAAACCTGTCTTTTATCCCAATTGGGATAACTTCACTTATCCCAATTGGGATAATATATCCCAATTGAGATATATTATCCCAATTGGAGTTATTCCCAACCTGTATAAATTTATCATGTTTACAAAATGTAATTTGTATATAGATGTAAACAAACACTTGAGATAAAAATCTAATTTAACGACATACTATCTACAAATTCTCTACATTCTTCTTTTAATTCTGTTGTCTGCTGGGCTACTTCTGGTTCAAGAACTCTTATTTTGTTTATTTCATCAAAATGTAAGCCCGCTCTTGCAAGTGCTTCATCTGCCATTTTTAAACAAGATTGGAATGTCAAGGAAGTTTTCAATGTCAATAAGAATCTTAATTGCTGAATGGTGTAAAAAAATATTTTAAAACGCTTTTAAGATTAAGAGTTGTTCAGGAGCAGGTGCTTGTTTTGATTAATATTTTCGGATTAACTACTTATTGGAATAACAACTCAAAATATTAAATATTTGAGTGAAAATCATTTAATATATTCTTTTTCTATAATTTAGCATTATTGCAGTATTCTTTTAGAAAAATTTTCGAAGTACCAAACGAAATAATAACTAGCTTTACATATCCCTCCCAAGACATTACGTCATGAACAACATTAAATTTTCTAAATATAGAATTTAGTATAAATACAACGTTAAAGGCCAAGAATATTCAAAGATGTTGACAATATTCACATGTGGAACATGATAGATTGATTTATATTTTCATTCTGCAGCTGTAACATTGTTCAAAGCTAAAACAGCAACATGTAAATTGACCATTTAACATTCAGAAATTATTTTGTTTATTATTTTTTTATCCTGGAGAAAGTAAGCATGTCTGGTGAAACAAAAACTGTAATCAAAGGAACCTCATCTAAATATGTGAAACTAAATGTTGGAGGTTCTTTACATTATACCACGATTGGGACATTGACTAAACAGGATACAATGCTTCGTGCCATGTTCAGTGGAAGGATGGAAGTTCTTACTGACTCAGAAGGTATAAATACATGAAATATAAAACAAGTACAGTGTAATTTATGTAGATCTTGAGGTTTCCATTTTACACTAGCATAATATTAGCCTTCAGAGGCAAGTTAAACTGGTGACGCTCCCATAGTTACAAATAATTTTATTCACAAATATAAACAAAGTAGATTTTATTGTGGGTTACGTATGTGTTTAATGACGTCTAAAATTTTAAAAGATAAAGCGTTAATTATAAAAAGTTCGCGAAAACAAGCATACTAAACCTGATGTTGAATGAAAATTCAGCTTATACATGTAGTATAACTAAAATATTGACATTTCTACATGTACCATTATCGCGCCCTTCGGGTGTGTAAAATTATAATACATGTATATGAAAAAAAGCACTGCCTTAAAAGATGGTGAAGATGAAATCCAACGACCAACATTGAACAACCAAATCAAATATGGATCAATGGGACAGGAAGTTACGGAAGACATGCTATTATTTCCCGTTGTTTTCTACGCATTTGAAAAACAACTTTTTGAGTACTTCTAAGAAATCTGAGTAGATCAGGATATTTTTTGAGTCTCATTGCATTTGACAGAAGGTGCATTGTCAAAGGCTTTGCTACATCCCACATAAAAATGTAAAATTAAACATCTACAATGTATATACAATGTAAGTGCTGACAAGCATTCCTGATTGTCAAGTTTAATTTTGGAACGATAAATACAATGATGTCTAAATGTCACGAGATACATCTACGGTATTCATTTTAGTGTTTTGCTTACATGTACATTGTGTATACATAAAACTACATGTTTTATCATTTACTACATGTACATGTACATGTACATGTTGATAATTATTATGATGGATTACTTTTGCACTTGAACCTTTTATATAGGCTGGATATTGATTGACAGAAGTGGAGTCCATTTTGGAGCAATCCTGAATTTCCTTCGAGATGGTTCAGTCCCCTTACCAGAGACTAGAAAAGAACTCTTGGAACTTTTACAAGAGGCAAAGTACTATCTTGTTCAAGATCTAGTGAGAGTTATTGAAGCTGCCCTAAAACAAATGGAGGCTGCGGTTGATCCTATTTGTAAAGTACCGTTAATTACTTCTAGTCGAGAGGAACAACATTTAGTTGGTAATACCCAAAAGGTAAGCGAAACAAAGTAAAAAGTTCAAATAGATTTTAAAGGCTTTAATTAACTGCAAATTGTCAGCCTTAGATTTAACTTAGACAAATCTAAGTATGTATAAACGAATACAACCATAATAACATGTACATGTACATGTAAATGTATCATTTAATTCAATTTGTACATGCATGATGCAAATTAAACCGACATACATGTAACTGTAGAAAGTTAATTACCAGGCAAAATAGAATAAAAATTTTAAAAATACCTATCATGCCAATACATTGCATAATTTTTGTTTAGTTATATTACATTGTACATGTATGTCTAGACCAGAAAAAAACAACAAAATTGTGTTTAAATATTAATGGATTTGGCTTTTAGACCAATAGAAAAAATAATCTTGATTCTTATCCCTCCTGCCGCAATTATTTCAGCCACCTTAAAAAAGAATTATATTAATTTTTTGGCAAATTATCATGTTCATTTTTGGCCAATTTCCTTTTAAATGACAGAATTTTTTTTTTTTAAATGAATAAAAAATATATTTGCCCTCCTGCCTAATATTTTTAGAAATTATTTTATAACATACATGTACATGTGTATTCCATATTAGAATTTTTTAAACAATTGTCAGATAAATTTTTTTACCATATTGTAAAACTAATTGGGTTGTCTCCCTTATTTTATACTACTCACTGTTGATTCTTATATATTTTTATTGAGATCTAATCTTCATGTTTTTTTTCCCCAAAAGAATTTCATTGAATTTTTAATTTCACAGTTTTCACATGTTCCTGTATCTTGTACAAGGAGCCAATATTAACTTAACACTAAAGTAAATGTTTGGTTCTTATTTTTGTGGTTTACTGACGTCACATCCATCATGTCCATGAAAACCACATAATCATTATTTGGTAAAAACTAAAAGTGATCAATATTTTTTCCTTTTTCTTTTCAGCCAGTGGTAAAATTGATATGTAACAGACACAATAATAAATACTCATATACAAGGTATGTTCATCTGCATACATGTCATGGGGCCAGTGTGACTGAGTGGTCAAAGTCATGCATGTCATAGGGCCTGGTGGGTGCCTGAGTGGTCAATGTCATGCATGTCATAGGGCCTGGTGGGTGCCTGAGTGGTCAAAGTCATGCATGTCATAGGGCCTGGTGGGTGCCTGAGTGGTCATAAGCACTGGTTCCCATGTTAATATCACACTATTGATAACTAGTCAATTACCTTGCCCTCAGATAGTAGATTGAGTTCCACACCTGTATATATATTTTGTATTATGTTTTTATTGTTAATCTGAGTTGATAGTTTTGGATTTTGTAAGGACAGTTAGAGTTTGATGCTTTAACCAGTCAGATGTGTTTCAAATCCTTTCCAATTTTATATAATTCTACTGCATGATGTGACTTTACTTCTTCATTGTTGATGTCATTAGTAAAGACTTAAATACAATTATTGTGAAGTGTAAAACCAATCCTAAAGATGTAAGCAGACTGTCGCAGTGTATTTTTCATGTATATAGGGGACTGCTTAATGATGGCAACGTCAAAGATAAACAATTTTTAATCTGAAAATAAACGTGGACTTGCATCAGCAGATGTTCTTATGGAGTGGCAATCAATAACACACGTGTACATTTTTTATTTCTACGGTGTATAGAAAAACAACATGCAGTGCCCATGCAGTTAGCCCACGAAAGCTACTGTATGGTCCAGTCCTGTCATCATATATCCATGGTAAATTGGTAATACTTTGTACCTAGCACAGTCAATGAATGTATGACAAAATGATGAAACTGCATAATGAATGGATGATGTAATGAACTACCATATAGCAGGTTATTTTCGCGGATTACGTGTAACCCCGAAAATAAAACCCGCGAAATTTTAATCTGAAGACATATATCATGTATATTTTCTGTGTACATATAACAGATCTGTATTCTTTCGCATGAGAACGTTCATTCCGATTCCGAAGCAAATTTGCATGAACATGCACCAAATCAATTATGAACATTTTTGATTAATTTTAATCTATTTATCTTACTAAACGACCTACTGTGTACTAATTTTAGTTCCATGGAGTTGTAAGCTTGTACGTTTACCCAAGCCTGAATTTCAATCAATTAGGGAAAAATTAAAGACAATTTCAAATTAAGACAGCAAACAATCAAATTCAGTTAACTTGATAATGCAAACCAACATATTAATTAATGTTTGTAAATTACAATTAACTATTTATAGTTAAATAGAATCAATATCCCCCATTTATATATTGTATGCTTTGTGACAAATCACGAAAATTTAACCCGCAAAAATTTTTGAGGTACTTTGTGCCTCCAAAACCGTGAAAATTTACCCCCGCGAAAATAACTCGCTATACGGTATGTACATGTATTACAATGTATAGTTCCAAGATGATTTTAAACCTTTCTGTTGTATAGATTCTGTTTTGAAATTACAGCATCACACTGCATGTTTCACATACATGTATTTGAATTAATTCTCCTGAATCTTAAACATGTTAAATAAAAGCATGATTTTTGTTTAATTCACTGAATTTTTTAAATATTTGATCAGAATTTTCAATGAAAACTTTCTTGTAATTTTTGTAGTAATTCTGATGACAATTTACTGAAGAACCTGGAACTGTTTGACAAGCTGTCATTGCGGTTTAACAGAAGAGTTTTATTTATCAAAGACGTCATCGGAAGCAATGAAATTTGTTGTTGGTTTTTCTTTGGTCATGGAACAAAGATCGCAGAAGTCTGCTGTACCTCTATTGTGTATGGATCTGATAAGAAAAATACTAAGGTATAAATAAAATTAGTCTTTGTATATTGTCTACATTTAACTAAAATCTATTTGTTTACTGTGGATTCATTTATTTTTGTGGTACCAATTTTCGTGGTTTAATGAAAAAATATATGTTAGTAAATTCTTAAGTTCCTGATTCTGAAATCTTTAGCATACGATTCAATGTTAAATTTCCTTTTCATTTGGTATTAAAGTGTAAGTTCACGATTTTTGAGTTATTAGTTTATTTGATTTATTATAATGAGAGTAGGCATCATGCCGGGTTTGCATGGGCATTGAAAACGATATATTAAGAAAGATATTCGTAATTTTATTCCAATACACAAGACCATATGGGCACATCCATGCTATGAACAATGATGAATTATGGGATAGCTCAATTGGAGATGTGACGTCACATCTCCAATGATAAATACATTAACCAATTGACGATATTTGTAACATAAGACCGATGTTGTCGATCATAATAATGATTTGAAATATGAATAACTTGACATTGATAATTTTTTTAATCCTGCGGGTTTTTTTTATCGAAATAGCAAGATAATAGTTTACTTAAACCTTAAATTGTTTTAAAGTAATTAATTATAATTCCAAATAGTAAATAATCTGAAATATTTATTGACACAGTAGCCCTATAGTTTTCAATCCTTTTTCAAATATTTAAGACAATAAATTCTGTTCTTGATGAATACACAGGTGTCAATTAAAATCATTAACCTTTACGATCATTAACCATGGACGATCTGCCACGCCCCGTTGGTTAATTACAGGTATAATTGACAGATATCATAGATCAATTAAGGTGCTCCTCCAATCAAAGATTTCCATGCAGCGCTCAACCAGCTTTAGACACACCCACCACAGCTCGATTTTAAGAATTTTGACCGGCACATCTTTTAATAATTTCTTAATCAGTATACGGTATAATTAATCAGCAGGTGTCAATATCACCTGTTCACATCATTGACTACCTTTCTCTTACAATTATCAATAAGCCAAAGCCTGTTGCTACATCGTGCATGGTTTGTGTTATACTAGTACCCAAATTAAAAATGTGTTTAAAGAATTTTAGTTCCCACTTTTTTTTCGCTTTTGAAGTATTGGAAAAACAATTAATTAACTACATAATTATTTGCAAGACAAAAAAAAAAGATTCCTACAGTTTATTGTTTTTAGCTCACCTGACCCGAAGGGTCATGTGAGCTATTGTCATCACTTGGCGTCCGTCGTCCGTAAACTTTTTAAAACGTTAACTCCTCTGACACCATAAGTCCAATTGCAACCAAACTTGGTATGGTTGTTCATTAGCATTCGGTGCTTAGAACTGATGTGGGGATTTTTGATTTGTCCTAAAACATGGCCGCCATGGCTAAAAATAGAACATAGGGGTAAAATGCAGTTTTTTGCAAATAACTCAAAAACGGCTACAGATATTAAAATTCTGGCATGAGTAAAAGTGATCAGCACCTCAAGATCTACCTACCCTGAAATTTTGAAGAAAATCCAACGACCCATGTAGGAGTTATTGCCCTTTTTGTGGATTTTTTGAAAATTTTGCACCTGTTTAGCTCAATATCTTGAAAACTATACTAGATATTTGAGAAATTTAAATTGCATATTGTTAAGCACATCAATATCTACAAAATATGTAACAGGGTCAATGTGTAGGACCTTTCCTTTTAGGAGTTATTGCCCTTAGAAGGTCAAAATTTAGCATTTTAACAGCATTTCCTCATTACATTGAAAACGTTAACTCCTCTGACACTTTAAGTCCAAATGGAACCAAACTTGGTATAGTTATTAGCATTAGGTGTATAGAACTGATGTGGGGATTTTTGATTGGTCATAAAACATGGTCGCTGTGGCTAAAAATAGAACATAGAGGGAAATGGCAGTTTTTTGCAAATAACTCTAAAATGGTGACAGATTTCAAAATTTTGATTGGGAACAAAAGTAATCAGCACCTCAAGATCTACCAGCTCTGAAGTTTTGAAGAAAATCCAACAACCCATGTGGGAGTTATTGCCCTTTTTGTGGATTTTTTGAAAATTTTGCACCTGTTTAGCTCAATATCTTGAAAACTATACTAGATATTTGAGAAATTTAAATTGCATATTGTTAAGCACATCAAGATCTACAAAATATGTAATAGGGTCAACGTTGTAGGACCTTTCCTTTTAGGAGTTATTGCCCTTAGAACGTCAAAATTTAGCATTTTAACAGCATTTCCTCATTTCATTGAAAATGTTAACTCCTCTGACACTTTAAGTCCAAATGGAACCAAACTTGGTATAGTTGTTTATTAGCATTAGGTGTATAGAACTGATGTGGGGATTTTTGATTGGTTGTAAAACATGGCCGCTGTGGCTAAAAATAGAACATAGGGGTAAATGGCAGTTTTTTGCAAATAACTCTAAAACAGTGACAGATTTCAACATTTTGATTGGGAACCAAAGTGATCAGCACCTCAAGATGTACCAGCCCTGAAATTTTGAAGAAAATCCAACAACCCATGTAGGAGTTATTGCCCTTTTTTGTGGATTTTTTGCAAATTTTGCACCTGTTTAGCTCAATATCTTGAAAACTATACAAGATATTTGAGAAATTTAAATTGCATATTGTTAAGCGCATCAAGATCTACAAAATTTGTAACAGGGTCAACTTTGTAGGACCTTTCCTTTGAGGAGTCATTGCCCTTGGAACGTCAAAATTGAGCATTTTAACTGCATTTCCTTATATTGAAAATGTTAACTCCTCTGACACTTTAAGTCCAAATGGAACCAAACTTGGTATTATTGTTTATTATTATTAGGTGTATAGAACTGTTGTAGGGATATATGATTGGTTGTAAAACATGGCCGCTGTGGCTAAAAATAGAACATTAGGTTAAACTGCATTTTTTTTGCAAATAACTCAAAAAGGGTGACAGATTTTTAGATTTTGATTGAGGACAAAAGTGATCAGCACCTTTAGATCCACCATATTGTCAGATGACCCCCTTATTAATCTTATGACCCTTTCAACGTTAAATAGATTTTGCCTTATAACCTTTACTTCAGGCACATATGTCAGGTGAGCGATTCAGGCTCCTGGGAGCCTCTTGTTATATGTTTTTAATTAGAAAGGGTATTTTATTAACATTTTCGCACTTCAATGTTCAAACGACACTGGTGAACCAAAGGGGTTGATTTTCGTTAAAAGAAAGTGTTCTAGAACCCATTCCAACCAGGTAAATGTCAACTTCTAATACACAGGAAACAATATTAAACCCCTGTGGTGCTGATAGTTTGCACGGGGGTACTAAACATACACAGGAAACGGCAGGTGAACCCCTGTTGTGCAAGTGGTTTGTAGAAGGGAATAAAGTCTTATACATGGAAAGCTTTCTACTTATTTGAAGTTTAAAAATAATTTTTGTTTTGAAAATTATCTTAATTGTGTTAAAGATTTTAACCAGAGAAAGGCATTGTGCAGATTTAGAATTTCTGCACATAGATTACAAATTGAAACTGGCCGGTTTAATAATACTCCTAGATCACAAAGAATTTGTCAAAAATGTTCATCCGGAGATATTGAAGATGAAATTCATTTCTTATGCTCGTGTCAATTTTTTGAAGTTAAAAGAGCTGATTTATTTAATATGGTCTCAAACAAATATCATAATTTTTCAAATCTAAACACTCTTAATAAATTCATTTTTTTTATGACTTTGGAAGACACTCAGATTTTAAATGTTGTTGCTAGATTTATCATTGACAGTAACATTTAATAAAAGGTGTGTTTTTTTGTTTTTGAAAATAGATGTTGTAAATTAAATACTATTCTATGTTTTATGTGTAAGTTGATTGTATTTGTTAAACTATCAATTATGTTCTTTCTCTCATTGTTGTAATCTCTTATAGCCCCTCGTGGGCTCCTGATCTGGAATAAAATGATGTTTATGTTTATACACAGAAAACGATAAGTAAGCCCCTGTGGTGCGATGGTTTGCCGGCACGGAAGGACTAATTATCATAATATCACTTTAAACAAATCATGCAACGTAATCCCAGTAGGGTGTCAGGGAACCATGAATTTTAAACAGAATGTATAAAAGAAATAGTATAGGGCAATTTACATACTGAAAATTGAAATATATATTTTCCGAAAATGTCTGTACGGCCAATCAAAAAAAATATTTAAAAATTCTATATTTTTCTACGAATTAATTCAGAACTTAACGATTGGTACCATTGTTAAATGTCTCACAATCAATCATTAGACTGACTTTTATTTTATCATTCCTGACTTAATTATAAGTATTTCAAATTGTCCGTTGTGGTACACATCGGTAAATACCACATGGATATAGGATGCAACATTCAGGCTTTGAGCAGCACCATCTAGTACAAATCACGTGACCCTCCATGGATATAATTTTTTTTACTTTCAAAAGCCAATTTTATCCTAACTATGCATATTTGAGCACTAGGAATTTCACCAAAGTTATTTTTATATGATAGTCTTTCAATGTACAAATTTTGAAAAAATTGTGAACTTACACTTTAAATTTTGTGGATCAAGGCCACCAACGAAAACCACGAAAATTGATACTCCACGAATAATAATGAAACCATAGTACATTGAGGGAATGGAGATGGAACACCATTTTCATGATTTTATTACATGTATTATTCAGTACATTTGGTTGTACATGTATATGTCATGTTAATTTTATGCACTGCACAATAATTTAAGAATTGATCATCTATTTTTTGTACCCCTTTAAAATAGTGACTTTCAACACCCTCCAAATTAAACAAAGTTTTAGGCATGTTAGGGGGTATATTCTGACTGTACATGTACATCCTTTAGCAAAACTCCTCCTGAAGTTCTTGATGTACAAAATGTACATTGTGTACTTACATGAAACTTTACATGAAGGAAGCACATCATATGGATATATGCATGGGCAATAACACAACAGCGCCAATTTAAAACTGCAAAAAAAAAAAAGAAAGGACGAAAATTTTCCAGTTTACTGTATTTAGTAGGGGCAGGGGAATCCTTTTGTGAGCTTAATCACAGTATTCCTTGTTCCAATGTAATAGCTATTAGCAAGAAGGATGTCAAATTATACATTTGACTTTTCATTTATTTCTATAGCTTTTAGTTTTATTAATGTAATTGCCATTTACCTTTTTAGATGTATGACAAGTTTTTCCTGGTTGCTCATAATTTTATCCATCCATAAAACTGATTGTTCTACATGTAACTACCAGTAATACATAAGTATTGAAAAAAGATTGTAAAAAGGTGTTCAACTCTAACAGAACAATTAATGGTTTTCACACGTGTATTTTTCTACTCAATCTTCATCCTCAGAAACCCAGTGGGTTCTTCTCTTGGTTACTTATTCATCAGCCCTGGGTCATTATGCATGAATACCTTGGTTGCTTTCCATACTGCGGTTCATACCGGGTGATTTTGTGTTGTCACTGGTTCGTCTTTTGATGCAAACCGCTTGTGCCGAATCAGGTAATGGCACACGAATCTAAGGTTCAACTGGTGCAAACCGCAAAATGGAAAGCACACCAGGTTTTTGATAGTTTTGTATCGAGGCTTCTGATTGGTCGCAGTACATTTTACTTATAATGTGATTTAACTTTTTTCTTTATTTAAATTTTATGAAGTTCCAGATCAGATCAAGAACGCACAAAGGAACAAAGTCATGTGTAATGACCCAGGGATGATGTATGAGTAAGCAAAAGGAGAACCCCTGGGTTTCCGAGGATGGTCAATCTAGTGATTATTTGTCTCTTTGATTTTGTAGGTTGAGTTTCCAGAGGCCAGAATTTATGAAGAGACATTGAATGTTCTATTGTATGAAAACAGAGATAAAGGACCAGATCAGGAGCTGATGCAGGCAACCAGAGGGTACACCGTAGGAGTCAATGGGTACCAGAGTGACGAAGAAAATGAGGAGAAAGAAAGACGTGGGAGACGAAAGTAGAGACTTTATACTAGGGGTTCAAATTATATGTTTAATTGCATACCGGTAGACAATGGAAATAAAGACAATAATAGAAGTTTTGAATCGCTTCAAATTATTTGTTTGTAAAAGTCTATGGACATATATGGCATGCAGTTAAAAAAATCAATCAAAAATTGAGATTTTTAACAGATTCAAATTACATGTTTATCCTATCAAACTGGTGGGTCTAAGTCTTGGAATAAAATAAGCAGAATGCAAATAAAAAACTAAAATTATAAATTTTAAAGGGTTTTAATCTGTCACAGGTCCATAGTTTTGAGAAAAAAATAATAAAAGAGAAATAGAGACAATATTTTTTGTTATATTTGTTCAAATAAACAGAAATTTATGTCCTGGACACTTATTCACAAAAGTTTGTAAACATAACTTAAGTTGACCTCCCCATATTGTCTATGTTATTTACGCTTAACTTTACGTCTACAAATATTTGTGAATATCATGACTGGATCTTAATGTTTTCATTAATGGGCAATTAGAATTGACCTAAAGATTTTTATTTTTCTATTGAAGCCAAATTTCTATTCACATGTGTGTGCTTTTTAATTTAAAAGAACCCCTGGTCGATCTATTTGAACTCGTGAGTCTCATCATGAATATTTAACCAATTAAGTTTTAAGCTGTAGCTGTGATTTATTTTCTGTTTTGTAATTCATGTCTTTTTGCATTGTGAATTATTGTTGCTTTTCATTTTAATTAAAGTTGTCCATATGTCTTTAAAATTGTAAATGTTAAGCCAAAAATTAAGATTACATTTGTCCAAAATTCTCTCTTATTAAACAAAAAGTTTAAAATATATTTCTAGCTTATGCATTTATATCCATAGGTAAAGAAACTTTTTAGATAAGTCCTTCCTTTTGGGTTCCTTGCAGACTATTAGATAGGTATATTTAGTGACACATATCAAAACACATAAAAACCCTAAGGCCAATAATAATATATTGTTTGTTTCCCATCCCGAGACTTGCCCAGTCGAAAAGACCTGTATCCAAAAAAATTTATTTCCGTATTTAGAACAAAATTTCATATCGTTATTTTTGGTGCTTTTTTGGCGATTTCTCCAACAAAATATTACTTTTGAAAAAAAAAAATTTGATTTACCTACTTCTACCTATTACCTGTCGGCGAAAGGAAAGAAATATTATTATATTGTTGGCCTAAACACCAAAAAACTTTCAGAAGCTTAAGAGTCTTTAAAGACATCATTTTGTAAATGCACCCGTCCTGCTTCAGTATTTGAAAATAAGTAAATACTTGTTAATATGCTGTTTACTCTGGTATATAGAAAATTTAGGATTGGGATTGTTTCCTTGAAATTATCATGTTAATAATGTAGAAACTATCCACTATTTCAATAATTTATTTATCTAATTCTTAAGATGTATCATCTTATTAAATATTATTTATTCTACAATAATAAAAATCACTGTTTCAAATACGAAATAAAGAGTTTGTTTTCTGCTAAAAAAAAGTTGATATTTTGAAGTATTTCAAATGTCCTGCCCTTTCGGACTTTTGACATTCGGATACCCCATTGGTACCTCTGCTTCTTTCATTCCACTGGGTCGATATCTCTGCTGGTGAACAAATTGTCCCCGAGGATTTCACCAGCCCAGTAGCTTCAATGCAATGTTAACGAGACACCAAAAAAGGATACTGGCTCAGGCGTCGCCCAGTATAAAAAGGCCTGAACTTAACGACACTACGGACACGGCGTCGTTTCGTAGTACAGGTGTCCAAAATACACCAATTTTGTCAAAGACATCATATACCCAGTCTGCGAGTCCACAATACCAATATAAAAACTTTGAGTTATATTGATGATGTCCTTTCACTAAACAATTCTCGATTTGGTGACTTTCTCCATCTCATATATCCACAGGAGCTTGAGATAAAGGACACAACGGATTCTAGGAAGTCTGCTTCATATTTAGATCTACATCTCGAAATTGACTCTCAAGGAAGACTTTCAACAAGGCTCTATGACAAACGTGATGACTTCAACTTTCCAATCGTCAACTTCCCCTTCTTGTGTAGCAATATTCCGTCAGCTCCAGCTTATGGAGTTTACGTATCTCAATTGATTCGTTACTCCAGAGCGTGCGGGACTTACATCGATTTCCTTAGCAGAGCGACACGTCTGACGCAAAAATTGCTCACACAGGGTTATGTTGCTCCTGGGTTGCTGTCTTCACTCAAGAAATTTTACGGAAGACATCATACACTTATAGACAAATATGGGATTTCGATCTCTCAGATGAGTGCAGATGTTGGTTTGTCATAGTGTGTTGTTTTGTCTTCCTTTACTGGATTTGACACGCTGAATGGACTATTGGCAACGCGACGGGTGTGCTATAGCAAGCAGGAACTGCTTACTCTTCCGGAGCACCTGAGTTCACTCTTGTTTCGACTGGAGTTCGCGTTGTTGATTGATATTCAGTTGTTTTGTGTTTCCATGTTTTACGTGTTGTCTGTTTTTGTCCCGTTCTTGTTTGTGTTTACTGGTTTGGTCTCTGCCCTTTCGGACTTTTGACATTCGGATACCCCATTGGTACCTCTGCTTCTTCCTGCAGCACCATCTCCCAAAAAAGTTTGAAAATGCTTAAAAAAAAATTATATTTTAGCTATCACATGATGTCAGCTTTGTAATAAAACATATTACATTTTGCTTTCAGAATTATTAAACATTCATCCACGGAAACCCAGGGGTTCTTCTCTCGCTTACTCATTCATCACCCCTTGGTCATTACACATAAATTACTTTGTTTTCCATAGTTTTGTAACAAGCCTTCTGATTGAATGCAATTAAACATGTTCTATGTTTGAATTTTTTGAAGTTTAAGATCAGTCTAAGAATGTGCAAACAAACAAAATCATAAGTGATGAATGAGTAAGCAAGAGAAGAGTGCATATGTCTCCCTTGGATGTTTTACCCCCTAACTTTGGAGGGTATATGAATCACCCCCTCCACACATCTCATACATGTAAGGGCAGCTCCTCTAAACTGTTTAATGGATTTAAATGAAACTTTATAAAAGGAAAGTACATCATAGAGATGTGCATGAAGGAATTTTGTTGCTTCCAGATATCATTCAAATGAGGGAGATACAAGTGATTGGACTAAATTTTGGTTCAAGATGAAATGGTGTCCTTTTGTGAGCTCAATCACAGTTTTCCTTGTTCTATATCAACTGGTCTGGAAATCATATAGTACCTTTATTGTATGAATTCTGTTGAAAATTTTAATTGTCATCTAGTCATGTCAACATTTTATCATATTGATAAAATTGCAAGTTGTGAACTCTGTTGTTTCATATCATTGTTATAGGTTCCAAATACACTGCCGCTGGCATTGATACTGGCAAAATCAAATAAACAAAACATTGGACAGAGAAATTTGTTATTTAAGATCAATATTCAGAAGATGCTTACTAACATGACCATAGTCTTGAAATGTTAGATGATATCACTATTTTATTTACAAAGCTGGACATAATCTTATTGTCTCTGTCTTTTGTTAAATATTAAGTCCAGGGGGTTCTGGGGGTCGGAACCCCCTTTCCTCCGAAATTTTTAAATTTTTGTGTAGATTTTCAGCAAAATTGGTCTGGAACCCTCCTCCCCCCATTTGGCCCACAGAACCCAGTATGTGAAACCCCCCCCTTTCGAAAATTTCTGGATCCGCCCCTGAAGTCATGAAATAGTGCAACACTTTTGGTGTGATTAAGTCGTTTATTAAGAACAACATACATGTATATTAAAAGAAATATTGTCTTATCAATAAAATGTTTGAGTCATTTATTTGTTTTTCAATGGTCCGTCAAAGTTATCGACTGTCCCGAGGGGTTTACTTCCTATATATTGGTATAGGAGTCGTGCGGCAGATTAGGGTAGTAATTATGAAATTTTTTTAGTATTTATTTGAGGCGCCATTTTTATCTTCTTGTATTAATTTAGGTTATGATATTAATTATGGGTGCAATATAAGTATTAATTCTGGTTTATGAATTCCTGGTAGATTATCTCTTGACTATACACTTGCATGAGGTGTCAATTTGCTTTAAAATTTCTAGCTCTACCACAATGAGTGCATTTTTGTGGGTAGTATTATAATTCATACTATTTATTTGGGTATCAAAATCCAGAGAGTTTTAGTATTTATTTTGGTACCATTTTCAGACCTGCTGCTGCATGTCCCTGTACTAAAAATAAGAAAGTAACCCCCCCTTCCGGGAGACTGACTAATTGTATATCTCATTTCACTTACATGATCATAATGCTTTTCTATTTTCAGTATCATTGAGTTATTTTTTCCCCGTAGCTAAATTTTGCAGATTTCTTAAGATATCGAAAATCTTTAGCGGAATTCAATTTAAGTGATTACTTATTTGCAAGCATATACTGCACATATAATATTTACAGATCTGATTTTTGCGCGCTTTATTTTAGCGAAAAAAGCTAAATTAGATACCCGTGAAAAAACAACTTATAGGGTATGAGATTTTCTTTTGTCTGAAGACTAACTTGCTGAGCCTCAAAATGTGCTTCATGCAAAAATATATGACTTAGTTCAGTGTTTTTGTTGCTCACAGTAATCATGCTTTTTGAGCTCACATGGCCTTTGCTTATGCCAACACTAAGACTATGTATCCATCGTTGTCAGTATCTGTATCTTCCTCTCTGAAACCACTGATATTTTGACTGAAACTTTCCAGAAATGATATACATTTATAACATGTTGGCAGCAACGATTCTTATTTTGAAAAGATTCCATAATTAACATGGCCGTTGTTACTAAAAAGTGAAAAAAGGTAAAATCACTTAAAATGGTTTATAACAACTGTAACAGACAGAAAAAGATGATCTGAAGGCTGTTAAGAATCAAAAGCTCTACAAAGTCTCAATTGGGTCAAAGATGACAGATGACCCCCTTATATTGGTTATGGCCTTTTAAAGGTCAAAATAGCATTTTATGCTCACCTGACCCGAAAGGTCAAGTAAGCTATTGTCATGCGTCCGTCGTCCGTCCGTTACTTTTTAGCTCACCTGACCCGAAGCTATTGTCATCGTTAAGCGTCCGTCGTCCGTCGTCCGTCCGTCCGTTAACTTTTCTTCAAACATCTTCTTCTCTGAAACTGATGGGATTGCTTTGAAACTTTGTACACTTGATCTTTAGGATGTCCTTTACCAAGTTTGTGAAATTTGTGAACGTCGACCAACCATCATGGCCGCCGTTACTAAAAATAGAAAAGGGGGGTCAGACCATAGTTTTTAGCTTATAGCTCAAAAAGTATAAGAGATAAAGTAAATCCGAAGCAACCTTCCTTCTTCAGCATCAAAAGCTCTACCAAATTCTCCATTGAGTCAAAGTTGTGGGATGACTCCTTATAGGAGTTATTTCCCCTTAATCGTCAAAATTGACCATTTTCACAGTTTTTGGACTTTATCTTGAAAACTGTAAGTGCTAGAGGAAAAGTTAGCATTGCAATATTGTTCAGCTTATTGAGATCTACAAAAATGATTCAGGGTCAAAATTGTCAAATCAACCGTTTAAGAGTTATCTCCCTCTAACTGATTTTTCTATCAATTTTAACTGATTTTTAAAAATCTTCTTCTCTGAAAGCACTGATGGGATTGCTTTGAAAAATTGTACGCTTGATCTTTAGGATGTCCTCTACCAAGTTTGTGAAATTTGTGAACGTCAACCAACCAACATGGCCACCGTTACTAAAAATAGAACAGGGGGGGTCAGATCATAGTTTTTAGCTTATAGCTCAAAAAGTTTAAGAGATAGCGAAAATCCGAAGCAACCTACCACCTTCACAAAACTCTCCATTGTGTCAACAAAGATGTGGGACGACTCTTTATAGGAGTTATTTCCCTTTAATCGTCAAAATTGACCATTTTCACAGTTTTTGGAGTTTATCTTAAAAGCCATAAGAGCTAGAGGAACAGTTAGCATTGCAAAATAGTTCAGCTCATGAAGATCTACAAAAATGATTTCAGGGTCTAAATTGTCAGATCATCCTTTGCAGAGTTACCCCCCATTAAGTGTGTTCAATCAGTTTTAACTTTTTTTTCAAATGGAAAGCTGTGTAACTTTGTATTCTTGATCTTAAAAGTGTTTTCTATCCTGACTAGTTTCTTTAATGTTACTTACCAAGTACATGTAGACAATGTTGCACACTAGGTAAGAGGCTTTAGTATAAGAGATCAGGTGAGCGATTCAGGCTCCTGGGAGCCTCTAGTTTAAAAGATCTTCTTGTCTGAAACCACTTAGGTAATTTTTCGAAACTTGGTTTATTGGAGTATTAATCAGGGTATGATGTTTAAAAATTGTGTTCGGCTTTATGATTTGTCAACAAACATGGCGGCTGTTACTAAAAATACAACATGGGTAAAATCACATTCAAAGGCCTATAACTTGAAACTAGTACAGATAGAAAAAATCTGAAGGATCCCAGGCTCTTCAAAATCAAAAGCTCTACTAAAGACTCCATATATATTTGGGTATCAAAATCCAGAGAGTTTTAGTATTTATTTGGGTACCATATTCAGACCTGCTGCTGCATGTCCCTGTACTAAAAATAAGAAAGTACCCCCCCCCTTCCGGGAGACTGACTTATTGTATATCTCATTTCACTTACATGATCATAATGCTTTTCTAATTTCAGTATCATTGAGTTGTTTTTTTGCCGTAGCTAAATTTTGCAGATTTCTTAAGATATCGAAAATCTTTAGCGGAATTCAATTTTAGTGATTACTTATTTGCAAGCATATATATACTGCACATATAATATTTACAGATCTGATTTTTGCGCGCTTTATCTTAGCGAAAAAAGCTAAATTAGATACCCGTGAAAAAACAACTTATAGGGTATGAGATTTTCTTTTGTCTGAAGACTAACTTGCTGAGCCTCAAAATGTGCTTCATGCAAAAATATATGACTTAGTTCAGTGTTTTTGTTGCTCACAGTAATCATGCTTTTTGAGCTCACATGGCCTTTGCTTATGCCAACACTAAGACTATGTATCCATCGTTGTCAGTATCTGTATCTTCCTCTCTGAAACCACTGATATTTTGACTGAAACTTTCCAGAAATGATATACATTTATAACATGTTGGCAGCAACGATTCTTATTTTGAAAAGATTCCATAATTAACATGGCCGTTGTTACTAAAAAGTGAAAAAAGGTAAAATCACTTAAAATGGTTTATAACAACTGTAACAGACAGAAAAAGATGATCTGAAGGCTGTTAAGAATCAAAAGCTCTACAAAGTCTCAATTGGGTCAAAGATGACAGATGACCCCCTTATATTGGTTATGGCCTTTTAAAGGTCAAAATAGCATTTTATGCTCACCTGACCCGAAAGGTCAAGTAAGCTATTGTCATGCGTCCGTCGTCCGTCCGTTACTGTCATCGTTAAGCGTCCGTCGTCCGTCCGTCCGTTAACTTTTCTTCAAACATCTTCTTCTCTGAAACCACTGATGGGATTGCTTTGAAACTTTGTACACTTGATCTTTAGGATGTCCTTTACCATGTTTGTGAAATTTGTGAACGTCGACCAACCATCATGGCCGCCGTTACTAAAAATAGAAAAGGGGGGTCAGACCATAGTTTTTTAGCTTATAGCTCAAAAAGTATAAGAGATAAAGTAAATCCGAAGCAACCTTCCATCTTCAGCATCAAAAGCTCTACAAAACTCTCCATTGAGTCAAAGTTGTGGGATGACTCCTAATTGGTGTTATTTTCCCTTAATCGTCAAAATTGACCATTTTCACAGTTTTTGGACTTAAAATATATCTTGAAAACTGTAAGTGCTAGAGGAAAAGTTAGCATTGCAATATTGTTCAGCTTATTGAGATCTACAAAAATGATTCAGGGTCAAAATTGTCAGATCAACCGTTTAAGAGTTATCCCCCTCTAACTGATTTTTCTATCAATTTTAACTGATTTTTAAAAACCTTCTTCTCTGAAAGCACCGATCGGATTGCTATGAAAAATTGTACGCTTGATCTTTAGGATGTCCTCTACCAAGTTTGTGAAATTTGTGAACGTCAACCAACCAACATGGCCACCGTTACTAAAAATAGAACAGGGGGGGGGGGGTCAGACCATAGTTTTTAGCTTATAGCTCAAAAAGTTTAAGAGATAGCGAAAATCCGAAGCAACCTACCACCTTCACAAAACTCTCCATTGTGTCAACAAAGATGTGGGACGACTCTTTATAGGAGTTATTTCCCTTTAATCGTCAAAATTGACCATTTTCACAGTTTTTGGAGTTTATCTTAAAAGCCATAAGAGCTAGAGGAATAGTTAGCATTGCAAAATAGTTCAGCTCATGAAGATCTACAAAAATGATTTCAGGGTCTAAATTGTCAGATCATCCTTTGCAGAGTTACCCCCCATTAAGTGTGTTCAATCAGTTTTAACTTTTTTTTCAAATGGAAAGCTGTGTAACTTTGTATTCTTGATCTTAAAAGTGTTTTCTATCCTGACTAGTTTCTTTAATGTTACTTACCAAGTACATGTAGACAATGTTGCACACTAGGTAAGAGGCTTTAGTATAAGAGATCAGGTGAGCGATTCAGGCTCCTGGGAGCCTCTAGTTTAAAAGATCTTCTTGTCTGAAACCACTTAGGTAATTTTTCGAAACTTGGTTTATTGGAGTATTAATCAGGGTATGATGTTTAAAAATTGTGTTCGGCTTTATGATTTGTCAACAAACATGGCGGCTGTTACTAAAAATACAACATGGGTAAAATCACATTCAAAGGCCTATAACTTGAAACTAGTACAGATAGAAAAAATCTGAAGGATCCCAGGCTCTTCAAAATCAAAAGCTCTACTAAAGACTCCATATATATTTGGGTATCAAAATCCAGAGAGTTTTAGTATTTATTTGGGTACCATATTCAGACCTGCTGCTGCATGTCCCTGTACTAAAAATAAGAAAGTACCCCCCCCCTTCCGGGAGACTGACTTATTGTATATCTCATTTCACTTACATGATCATAATGCTTTTCTAATTTCAGTATCATTGAGTTGTTTTTTTGCCGTAGCTAAATTTTGCAGATTTCTTAAGATATCGAAAATCTTTAGCGGAATTCAATTTTAGTGATTACTTATTTGCAAGCATATATATACTGCACATATAATATTTACAGATCTGATTTTTGCGCGCTTTATCTTAGCGAAAAAAGCTAAATTAGATACCCGTGAAAAAACAACTTATAGGGTATGAGATTTTCTTTTGTCTGAAGACTAACTTGCTGAGCCTCAAAATGTGCTTCATGCAAAAATATATGACTTAGTTCAGTGTTTTTGTTGCTCACAGTAATCATGCTTTTTGAGCTCACATGGCCTTTGCTTATGCCAACACTAAGACTATGTATCCATCGTTGTCAGTATCTGTATCTTCCTCTCTGAAACCACTGATATTTTGACTGAAACTTTCCAGAAATGATATACATTTATAACATGTTGGCAGCAACGATTCTTATTTTGAAAAGATTCCATAATTAACATGGCCGTTGTTACTAAAAAGTGAAAAAAGGTAAAATCACTTAAAATGGTTTATAACAACTGTAACAGACAGAAAAAGATGATCTGAAGGCTGTTAAGAATCAAAAGCTCTACAAAGTCTCAATTGGGTCAAAGATGACAGATGACCCCCTTATATTGGTTATGGCCTTTTAAAGGTCAAAATAGCATTTTATGCTCACCTGACCCGAAAGGTCAAGTAAGCTATTGTCATGCGTCCGTCGTCCGTCCGTTACTTTTTAGCTCACCTGACCCGAAGCTATTGTCATCGTTAAGCGTCCGTCGTCCGTCGTCCGTCCGTCCGTTAACTTTTCTTCAAACATCTTCTTCTCTGAAACTGATGGGATTGCTTTGAAACTTTGTACACTTGATCTTTAGGATGTCCTTTACCAAGTTTGTGAAATTTGTGAACGTCGACCAACCATCATGGCCGCCGTTACTAAAAATAGAAAAGGGGGGTCAGACCATAGTTTTTAGCTTATAGCTCAAAAAGTATAAGAGATAAAGTAAATCCGAAGCAACCTTCCTTCTTCAGCATCAAAAGCTCTACCAAATTCTCCATTGAGTCAAAGTTGTGGGATGACTCCTTATAGGAGTTATTTCCCCTTAATCGTCAAAATTGACCATTTTCACAGTTTTTGGACTTTATCTTGAAAACTGTAAGTGCTAGAGGAAAAGTTAGCATTGCAATATTGTTCAGCTTATTGAGATCTACAAAAATGATTCAGGGTCAAAATTGTCAAATCAACCGTTTAAGAGTTATCTCCCTCTAACTGATTTTTCTATCAATTTTAACTGATTTTTAAAAATCTTCTTCTCTGAAAGCACTGATGGGATTGCTTTGAAAAATTGTACGCTTGATCTTTAGGATGTCCTCTACCAAGTTTGTGAAATTTGTGAACGTCAACCAACCAACATGGCCACCGTTACTAAAAATAGAACAGGGGGGGTCAGACCATAGTTTTTAGCTTATAGCTCAAAAAGTTTAAGAGATAGCGAAAATCCGAAGCAACCTACCACCTTCAGCATCAAAAGCTCTACAAAACTCTCCATTGTGTCAAAGATGTGGGACGACTTTTTATAGGAGTTATTTCCCTTTAATCGTCAAAATTGACCATTTTCACAGTTTTTGGAGTTTATCTTAAAAGCCATAAGAGCTAGAGGAATAGTTAGCATTGCAAAATAGTTCAGCTCTTGAAGATCTACAAAAATGATTTCAGGGTCTAAATTGTCATATCATCCTTTGAAGAGTTACCCCCCTTTAAGTGTGTTCAATCAGTTTTAACTTTTTTTTCAAATGGAAAGCTGTGTAACTTTGTATTCTTGATCTTAAAAGTGTTTTCTATCCTGACTAGTTTCTTTAATGTTACTTACCAAGTACATGTAGACAATGTTGCACACTAGGTAAGAGGCTTTAGTATAAGAGATCAGGTGAGCGATTCAGGCTCCTGGGAGCCTCTAGTTTAAAAGATCCTCTTGTCTGAAACCACTTAGGTAATTTTTCGAAACTTGGTTTATTGGAGTATTAATCAGGGTATGATGTTTAAAAATTGTGTTCGGCTTTATGATTTGTCAACAAACATGGCGGCTGTTACTAAAAATACAACATGGGTAAAATCACATTCAAAGGCTTATAACTTGAAACTAGTACAGATAGAAAAAATCTGAAGGATCCCAGGCTCTTCAAAATCAAAAGCTCTACTGAAGACTCCATCATAGTATTTTTTTCATGTTTTTGGTCTATTTCAGAAAGAGAAAAACTGTTGCTTCATTAAACTTTTAGATCATTGGGCTGTACAAAAGTCTCCATTGGATCGATGTTGTCAATTTACTCTTTAGAGGGGATCCGGTCCTTCTAAGGTGAAAAATTGCAATAAAGTGTTTATTCATGATTTTGGCCCATATAATGAATACTATTGCAGTAAGAGAAAAGCTGTTGCCTGCTTAAACCTTTAGCCCATTTAGCTCTACAAAAGTATATAATGAAAACTCTAATGCAGATCTAGATAAGCTATTGCTCTCTTAATCTATTAATTCCTTAAGTTGGGTCGTATTTGTCAAATGATCACTTTTAGGGGTTAGACCTTATGGATAAAGATCAGATGAGAGATTAAGGCCCCTGGGAGCCTCTTGTCCATAGACTAGAAAATATATAGAAACAAAACCATGTTTTTCGTAGTGTAACCATGAACCCTAAACCTTCAGCGGTGTGCAAAAGTCTCCATTTGGTCGAAGATGTCCGATGTCCCCTTACATGGTTTTTAGCTCACCTGAAGGGTCAGGTGAGCTATTGTCATCGTTAGGCGTCCGTCGTCCGTCGTCTGTCGTCTATCCGTCGTCCGTAAACTTTTCTTCAAAGATCTTCTTCTCTGAAACCACTGAAGGGATTGCATTGATACTTTATATACTTGATCCTTAGGATGTCCTCTACCAAGTTTGTGAATTATATACACGTCAACCAACAAACATGGCCGCCATTGCTAAAAATAGAACAGGGGGGGTCAGACCATTGTTTTTGGCTTGACAACTCGAAAAGTATAAGAGATAGAGAAAATCCGAAGCAACCGTTTTTGTTCAGCATCAAAAGCTCTACAAATCTCTCCATAGAGTCGAAGTTGTGAAACAACTCCTTATAGGAGTTATTGCCCTTTAATCATCAAAATTCACCAATTTTGCAGTTTTTGGACTATATCTTGAAAACCGTTAGAGCTAGAGGAAAAGTTAGCATTGCAGAATTGTTAAGCTCATTGAGATCTACAAAAATGATTTCAGGGTCAAAATTGTCAGATCAGCCGTTTGAGAGTTATTCCCTTTAAACTGTTTTTTTCCATTAATTTTAACTGATTTTCAAAAATCTTCTTCTCTGAAACCACTGAAGGGATTGCATTGATACTTGGTATACTTGATCTTGAGGACGTCTTCTACCAAGTTTGTGAATTATATACACGTCGACCAACCAAATGGCTGCCATTGCTAAAAATAGAACAGGGGGTCAGACCATTGTTTTTGGCTTATAACTTGAAAAGTATAAGAGATAGAGAAAATCCGAAGCAACTTTTCTTGTTCAGCATCAAAAGGTCCTTATAGGAGTTATTGCCCTTTAACTGTTTTTTTCTATTAATTTAAAAGATTTCCAAAAATCTCTGAAACAACTGAAAGGATTGTTTTGCAACTTTGTATACTTGAAAGTTTGTGAAATTTATTCAAACTTTGGCATAAGAGATCAGGTGAGCGATTCAGGCTCCTGGAAGCCTCTAGTTACCCTTTAAAGGTAAAAACGCGTGGTTTTTTTTTAACTTTTCCTGACGTATTGCAGATAAAGAAAAGCTGTTGTTTGCTTAACCCTCGGTTCAAATAGCTGTACAAAAGTCTCCATTGGGTTGATTATGTCAGATGACCCATTAAAGCTATTACAGCTTATAGGAGAGACTTATAGCTTAATTTTAACATCCATATAATTTTTTTATGAATACTACGTGTACATATGTGGTACATGTATATTTTATGATAAATATAATGTTGCGCTATTTTGGTAATAAAGTATATTTAAACCCTTTAATGTTGTTTAATTATTCATTCATTTTACAGTGTAGCTTATTTTTCTGTGTTGAGTATATTTGATCAGCTGATTGATATGGAAGATTTGATTGGTTTGAATTTGATCTTTGATTACAATTTGAAATACCTTTGAAAGATGAAAATGGAAGCTTTTTGACAATTTGATATATTTGACTTTGATGCTGTATATTTGAAGTTGAAACACTTATGATATCTATATATTGACTGGAATTAATACAAACCTTTTGGATTTATTCAGAAGCTTCATTCTTGGTTTATTCTACTTTATTTTGATAGGTAAGTTTATATTTTTGTACTTCATTGTTTATAATTTTTATAGCGTACCTCTGATATTTATTGTAATATTTTGATATGTAGAAGGCCTTTCGATTTGTATATAGTTTTCTTTAGTAATCAATGTTTTGTGTATTGAATACATGAATATTGTATTGATTTTGTCTATCTTTAAATGTCGCTCATATCGATTGATAGTGTTATTATAACTTAGGTGAATTCGTTTGTAAAGCATTATATATATGTGTTATAGCTATTTACTGTAAATGTGTCACAACACATAAATATTTCGTATTTTATATAGCTTAATAGGGACCAAGTGAGTGATCCAGACTCTTAGGATTCTCTTATCAATTTTTTTTTTAATCTGGTAATAAAATAGTTAATGTCGGGCTTGTTTGTTTTTTATCATCCCCATCGGTTATTTGGTTGCTTATTTTATAATACATGTACTAGTAGTTGGTAGGTGATGTTGAAGTCTAATCATTCAGGTGGAGCAGCCTTTTGCGCATGCCTATGACGTCAAAACCGTTTCCTGTCCGCCATCTTGGATTTCGTCGGCCATTTTGCTACCGGTGACGCCACAACCAGTACTTTTGGAAGCTCATTTTCGCGCGAAAATTCGAATTTCGAGATATCCGACCTCTCCACTACTAGATTTCAATGGGTCATATCTTAATTATTCCTTAACCGATTTTGATCCGGTTTGTTGCATTGTCATAAGTTCGTCAATGTATTTCCGTTGATTGCCTTTGTGTTGGTAAGTGGTCATCCGGGGCTTGACCACTAAGTGACCAATTCCACAGACGAAAAGAGGTATCGTTAAAGAGCTTAAGACCTTTACTGTTACATCACGAATATAAGGTTAAGAAAGTGAAAAAGGGTTAGAGATATGGGTTAGGGCCCCTTTTCGGCTACAAGAGCAGTCATTGCATCCTTTCTGCAGCCTTTTTAGCTGCTGCTTATGAGCAGCAGCCCAAATTTGCCTCCTCCCCCATAACCCCCTTAATTTAGGGGGTAAAATACCCCATTTTACTCCACAACCCCCATTTTAAGTCGTTTAAGAGCCAAATAAATGGTTTTCCATGAAACTTTACACCAAATAACAAGAAAAACATCAAAAAGATGGACTTGAAAACGAAAATCGGTACACCAAATTCATATAAAAACAAAATCTGTTGACGAAAAACATCAAACTATGAAAAGAAACTCACAAAATCTTGCAACTTAACAAAATCTGTGAACGAAAAACATCAAACTATGAATAGAAACTCATTAAATCTTGCAACTACACAAAATCTGTTGACGATTTACAAAGGGTAAATTTAAAGAAAATGACAAAAAGAAAAGAAACCAAAAAGGAATCATAAGCCCATAAAGGGCGACGCTAACAAAAGAAACGATGAAAGTAGAAAGGGCTAGGGTTATAGAGTTAGGGTTAGATAATAGGGTAAGGGATTAGGCACAGGCGTTTGGGTCCAGGATTTTATTGTATTTTAAGTAATGTGTGTATATAAAAAAATTCATCTATAGACGAGATGAAAATTTTCATATACACATTATTTATAATAAAATAAAATTCTGGACCCAAACGTAGAAATAGTATATAGACGAGATGAAAATTTTTATATACACATTATTTATAATAAAATAAAATCCTGGACCCAAACGCCTGTGGGATTAGGGTTAAGAATACGAGTCAAATGCGGTTAGGGTAAGAGATAAGGGTTAAGAATACGACTTAAATGCAGGGTTAGGTTTAGGATTAGGGGGACGAATAAAAATTCAGGGGCGAAACAAAGGGACGAAGTAAAAAAAGGGACAATTAGCCGTTCCGCATGAATGCACACGACTTTACATGCTAGAAATCTAGGGTGGCTCTCTCAATACAAAAAAGCAACTATTTAACATGGAACCTATGGGAATGAACTCGGGGTCATCAAGTGCAAAGTGTTCTATGGTGACCCGGCGCATTACTACTTGTACTACTTTTGAGAAATATCATTTTCCTCGAGGTAGCAAAAGCGCGGGGACCATGTTTTGCTCACAGGCGTTTGGGTCCAGGATTTTATTTTATTATAAATAATGTGTATATAAAAATTTTCATCTCGTCTATATACTATTTCCACGTTTGGGTCCAGGATTTTATTTTATTATAAATAATGTGTACATATAAAAATTTTCATCTCGTCTATATACTATTTCCACGTTTGGGTCCAGGATTTCATTTTATTATAAATAATGTGTATATAAAAAATTTCATCTCGTCTACATACTATTTCCACGTTTGGGTCAAGGATTTTATTTTATTATGAATAATGTGTATATAAAAATTTTCATCTCGTCTATATACTATTTCCACGTTTGGGTCCAGGATTTTATTTTATTATAAATAATGTGTATATAAAAATTTTCATCTCGTCTATATACTATTTCCACGTTTGGGTCCAGGATTTTATTTTATTATAAATAATGTGTATATAAAAATTTTCATCTCGTCTATAAACTATACTAGGCAAAAAAAGAAACGTTACACTTATGTTTAATTTGATAAAATTTCTATAACAAAAGAAAAGTTGTAACTTCCATTGAATAAACGTATCTTTTGTCATACTGAAGAGACTAAAATCCAGTATACCTGATTTTGATCCGAATTTAACATCTCTTTAAGGTTTTACTTAGATATTGTAAAAAATCAAGTTTGCAAAGAATTATCGTTCCTGACTAACCATTCAGTTGAATATCTGACCTTATTTCGATGAATATAAAGTTGAATTCAGAATAAAGGGACATTTAACCATCTGTAAAACTATAGGGATGGGATATTTTGCAACGTTTTCCGGTGGGATTTGGTTATTTCTAAAAACCAAATTCAGTAAAATCAAAATTGACAAAATGTTGAAAGTTACAAAATTTCTGTTAAATTTTGATTTTTCGGTTTAAAAAGGGTGCTTCTTACTTATCTATGACAATTTTAGGCATGTTATAACTCATTAACGTCATTACGCGAAAGAAACGTAATCCAGAGGACGTCTTTTTTAAAACAATGACGTCAGCTTGGCGTGACCGCGTACGTTCAGTGTTTATGAAAAATAGATTAGAATTTTATCCATTTACACGAGTTAAGGTTTTGCACCGTTAACGAAGCGATTACGAAGAAAAATAAAGCGACAACGCATGATCTAAACTCGCGTTGGTTATGGTATTCTGCTACTTCCGGTCTCACCGATTGTTGTTCTGCTACCTCTGACACGAGTCTCTGGTCTATGGATAGTTGTTCTAAAGTCTTTTATATGATTTATCACCTGTATTTTTGTCATTCCTGTATCCAACACGAAAGAATAGAGTTGCTTCAACTTTTGACGTTAACGTCACGTGTCTGACCAGCAATTTCTCAACATTTAAGTGCGACCTTTTGTTAACCGTGATATTTGTTACATTTAACGACCATAATCACTAACTTAATTGAATTTTCGACACGTAAAATTTTAAAAGTTCCAATTTTGGAAAAAATTGAAAAGTGACGTAACGTCATTTTCAAATCCGCTTTCAATACGCAAATTTGACAGAAAACCCGTTTATTGCCTAATCTTAATATCAAAATTTCGAAACAAAATATGTTTCGAAAAAATCTTAAAAGAAAACCAATGACCCCACCAATGTAACGTTTCTTTTTTTGCCTAGTATATTTCCACGTGGAAATAGTATATAGACAAGATGAATTTTTTTATATACACATTACTTATAATACAATAAAATCCTGGACCCAAACGCCTGTGGTTTTGCTGTTCCACGTACCTACGAATGGCGGTTAAACTGAAATGACTTGAAGTAGAAAGATGAAAATGTGTGACTGTCATTAATTACATTGTGGGTAGGGACTGTGCCAAGGGTTATGCCCTAGACACTGGTCTACATTGGTAGTCAAAAGACTAACTATTGTTTTGTCACAACGGAACTAAAACTTGATTCAGTTCAGGGGCGGATCCAGAGGTCCGTGAAAGGGGGCGAAAAATGTCAGACCTTGATGAAATTTGAAGTTGCTTGGTAAATTTTATACGGAAAAAAATTAAGTTTCTCAATTAAAGGGGGAAGTACGCCCCTTCCGCCCCCTCTGAATCCGCCACTGCAGTTATTACACTATGTTTGGTTGGACATTGTGTAGAAGGTTTTGGAATTTTGATATTTTCTATAGGGGCTTGGGAATAGAGAAAGCCTAAGGGCGCATATTTTTTTTATGTCAGCCTAATGTAAAGCTAACTCAGTGTTTTAATTTTTATATTGGATGAATGGGATAGACAACAAAGTAGCCTACAAAAAAGACGCATTTTTCGGGATAACTTGTTGAATTTGCCAGCTGTTATTAAAGAAACCAAAAATATTGTTCTTTCTTGTCAAGAGACGACCTGTACAGGGTAGGGGCGGACCCAGAGTTAAATGAAAAGGGGAGGTGTAATTGCAAAAATGTCAAAAGTTCGATGTTTTAAAGCAGTTTGGTCAATGTTATAAAAAAAAATCTCAATTAAAGGGGTGGTGTACGCCCCCGTCCCCTCTAGTTCGCCACTGCAAGGTGTCAGACCCACCCCCTAATTTTTAGAAAGGATTTGTAATCTCTGTTCAGATCGACAATCCTAACATAACCACAAAAATCTTACTTCCTATAAAACAATTTGCAGCACAATATCTAACAATTCATAATACTCATTATAATCCCAGTTTATTTATTTCTATACTAACAACACAAGAATAGCGGCGATCTGCATCGTCACTGCTTCGACTTGTAATCTTTTGTTATTCGTATTTTTGGCAATATATAATTCTTCAAAAACGATGTAATCCCTATGGCTTATAAATGCCAAGAAGGATACCTTTTATCGACTGTGACTTTTAGTATATTGTTATTTGCGTAAAATAATCTGAGAGAGAGAGATTTTTTCTTTTAGATCCTTTGCTTATTGACGAAATTCCAGTTTTCAACGATTTTTCATAAAAATAAGAAGTCCCCTAAACCTATCAAAAAGGACAACTTGTATCTGAATGGGGCATTTAAGTATGTTTTAGGAGACAGTCTTAGCTTTCCAATGAGCCCTATTAACCTTCTTGTAGTTTAACCATTTTTGCATAGAATGACTGGACTTTAGGCTTACAAATATGTAGGCCTTAATAAAAAAAACTTGTGTGGTTACATATATGTTTACATTGAATCATATATTTATTTTCAATTCTGACATCTTTTTGATAAATATTTCATAGAATAACAAAATATATTGTAGCATAACAATGTCTTGGGTACAAAGGACTAGAGCCACGAACCCCCATATTTGGCCCTGTTAATACTCAAATATCAAAATTGGTTTGATTTACACCAAAATTTGTGTATGTATAGCTGGATGTCTGTGTTAAAAGAGAAAAGATTTGGTTATGGTGTATAAATGAATTTTCAAGTACCCTAACCCTTCAAAAATAGCCTTAATCAGTGATTTTTCACTTTTTGGCCAAAATGACTTGTTTTTCAGTCACAATTTTGTGATTTTCTATGTAACGCCACCCCTCGCCCATCGAAATTTTTGTTGAAATATGAAGAAATTAATGTATTTATAAAATTTAAGCAAAAATATTTATGGGCGAGGGGTGGCGCCCATGTCATTTTCACCAAAAAACAGGTGGAATATTGTGAAATTTAGCTGAAATTATCATATTTTCAATTTTAGCGTCACTTTATAACGTCATTTCAACGTCACAAGTACAGAAAACTTTAAAATTGATTTTGTTTTGTAACAAGTAATCATTCTAGACTACTTGGCCAGAAAAATCTTATCTAACAAATGGATTTTAAAAAATGGTCCGATTTAGGGCAAAATATGAGGGTTCGTGGCTTTAGTCCTTAATAACAAATCCAATTTCTTTTTAATATCCGAAAAATCTTAGAACACTTATTGCTTGATTCCACATGTATTTGTCACACTTCCGACTAAGACCATGCTCATTTACATGATTTAGACTCACCACTTCTCAATTTTTATAAAGCTACACAGAGAGCAGCGTGATACGACCACATATCGATTTCTTTATTTATATCAACCCTTTATTAAACAAAGAAGCAAAGAGGCACCAATGGGGCATTCAAGTGTCAAAAGTCCGAAAGGGCAACGACGAAACCGGTATACATGAACCAAAACAAAGCACGATGAAACTCTTATAATTTTAGTCTCTTTGAACTCTTATCAATAGAAAACAGTGAGATATTGGATTGAAAAACGCAGCAATTCCAATGATTTTTTTTTCGAAAAAATTAAGTTTGGGCGTGGCCAGCCTTTGACCTCCCGTAGCGTTGTAACGGTACAAGATACATAAAAACCATTGCCACATTTAGTTGACAGACTTATTGAGGAATACTATGAAAAAGAATGATGAACAATAAATGTTCTACAGCAGTTTTATTAAAACATTAATTTTAAACATTTTGCCTCCTTTTTCTTAAGTGTTAGGGGGTTCAAACCCCAAATCCAAGAGGATTCTTCCTTAAGTGGTTACCAACATCATAATAAAACTACATTACAATTGGATGACCCACTATAACTTACGTTCTTGCATAAAACTATTGTACAGACCATTTTACGGTTGGCGTTTTTAGCCCTTAGGCCCTTATTTTCTGGAGTAAGAAATATTGCAATTCTGATCGAAAAATGCAAATTTTTACAGGTATTCCAATTAAAAAAATTGAATATCGGACCACAAATAAAAAAAGCTTCAATTTTTGGGGCGTTGCCCAATTTTGACCCTCCCTGTAGAATTATAACGGTGCAAGATACACAAAAACCATTGGTATAAGAAGTAGACAGTCTTTAATGAGGAAAACAATAAAGGTAAAAAACGAAATTACCGAACTTGGAGGATCAATCTCAATGTCCAAGAGAAAAGACAAAACATGGAAGACACGCCGGAATAGTTATTGATCGCAATGGTCCTGACTTGGTACAGGCATTTTAAATGAAATGGTGGGTTAAACCAGGTTTTATGGCGCGCCAAACCTCCCTCTTCCGTTGCGATCTTAGGAACCGGTAGTATCACACAACGTAACACGGTTGTGAAGACATAATAGGGATACTTAGATGATCATCTCAGTACAACAATCAGCAAAACACTAATCAAAACAAACACTAACCAAAACGTTCAACACACTTTTGAAATTTTCCACCAGTGGCTGATAACGAAGGAAGATTTTTTTAGGACCGTATGAGACGTATTTTCTTTTTATGAATTTTCAAAATAGGAGAATTGAAAATAAACATTCTAAAGAAGTTTTGTGCATACACACATTAAGCCCATTTTGTCCTTTTCTCTAAAATGGTAGTGACCACAAACTCCATTTCCTTTAGTAGATACAAGCACCATTTCTAAATTTCATAACAATCGGTCAACTATATAAAACGTACAGTATCCACAGAAGATATCATTATAACATAATTCGATCGCAAAATATTTTCGGCTGCGTAAAAATCTAACGTCAAGCCTTGTTTATCATTATTGGTTGCAAAACTTAACAGTATAGTTTACTAGTACATTTAGTATATAATTATTATAAAATAATATCATGCATATGAAATGAAAACAAAGAGGTACCGAGAACTGAATGAATATTTAAAAGTGTTATCATATACTAATTTGGCCAATGACTATATACAACAGATTACAACCACCTCTAACTCAGCAGGATAATATTGAGATTAAGAAAAAAATCACTTTGACAGATATATGCCAGTATTATTAATCATACATTTTTATAAAAAAAAAGTCAATAAAAAGAAAAGTTTTGAAAGTAATGACTTTCCCGATCATCCAAGTTCACATTGAAACTGTCATGGTGAAGAACAAATAGATGAGTGTGACATAGAAACCGCAAAATCTCATATCATGTCATACCGGGTATAATAATAAAGTAATAGTATGTTAAAGCTTTGCTTTGGTTGACATGTTTAAAACAGCAAGATCAAAACAAAGAAATATATCAGGAACGAGAAATTAAACATAACGCTTGGCGCAGATGAGCTAGGTTTTGTGGTTTTTCTATATTGTGGGGTAGTCGAAGTTTTTGCAGTTGATGTTACTTTTTCAGATGGCATATCCGTATTATCGTACGTTGTAGACGGATTCCGAGTGATGTCGATAGTTGCAGACGATGTGATTGTGTTCTGTTGCGTATACGTAGCAGACGATGTTCCAGACGACACTTCAGTGTTACCTTGAGATGTAGACGGAATATTTGTATAATCATGCGTTGAAAACGGCAATGACGTGCTATGATCTGCTAGTGTTGTGGTTACGGTGTCGGGGGCCGTGACATTTATTGAAAGAGTAATAGATGTTGTTTTGGGAGGGATGCCGTTGTCAGTTACTGTTACATTAAATGTGATATCTCCTCCAGGTAATGGACTCTTGTTTGTGTAAATATTCCCGGTTTTAGAGTCAATCTTTAAAAGGTCGTCTTGAACAGTCAAATCATAGGATACATCATCACGATCTGCATCTGATGCCGATAATGTGCAAATAAATGAATTCTCTGGTGCATATCGCAGTATGGTTTCAACTACACAGAGTTGCTGCAATGCAGGAGAATGTTTGTTGGACGAACCAAATGTTAGATTGTATGTAATGGACAATTCTGTTGATAAAATCGAATCTCCATCATCAACATAATCCAACATGTGAACAAGATGTTCGTCACGAATGTGTGTTGTTAGCCATACATTTTTACCGACCAGAATTTGATTATTTTTACCAGAAAATCGAACTGCAGATAGAAGTTCTTGTTTTTCGATCGTTATGTTGTTTTTAATTCTGAAATAAAACCACTGCGACGAATTTGAAAGAACTGTCAATGTTATAAAAGTATATCTTTTCCCTGCAGACCCCGCAACAACAGAAGACGTAACACCAATGACCGATGCCTTGAAGACTTCCTGTACGTCTCGACCATCAGCACTATTATACAAACGTTCAGGTATACCTTTACTATCGACAAAGTTATTGACGAGGAAATCATCTAATCCATCATCATTTGGAAATATTCGAACCAAGTGGATAAGTTCATGGTACTTTACATATTCAAATAAGGACAACTCCGGATCTCCCAATGGATTTATATTTTCAAACGAGGCAGTAAAGTTGTAAAACGTTCCCATTAGTGAAGTTGTCAACAACCAGTTAGCAGTTTTTGTCTCATTTGGACCTATATCCCCAAAGTCTACCGTTAATGACGGCTTCATTGGCGAGATACCTATGTATGCACCTATAATCTTAAAGGAAACTAACAGACCTTTCTCGTTTTCGATTATTTCCGGTTGTGCAGACGCTATTTTAACAGAACGTGCATAGCCATTGCCAATATTTGAAATCATAACCGCTAAACTAAAAGGAATAATTGGTTCTTTTTCTGGGGTTAAAGGGTCATCACCTCTTACATACTTCTCATGAAAATAATGTAAAATGAGAGAAGGATTTGGCTTCACCGTGATCACATCCGGAGTCAAAGTCACGGAGAAGTTTGATCCACCGACGCTGTAGGACAAAGTTCCTCCAACTAAGTACATAGTATCGTCATATGGGGCTGCTGTAGAATAAGGAATCATCAACCATTCTGCTGACCCAGATAAAGCCTGACCCAAACGACCATTTCCCTCCACACCCGAGATCCCCAGCAAATTAGGCTTTCCTGCAAACGAAAAAAAGTTAATTAAACATGTAAATATCACAATGTTACACACAAACAGAACCATCCAATTCCATCTTTTACTTGTTCCTTTCATCGCTGAACAAAAAGGATATTGTTTGTATGTTCAACTAGTATACCGAATGTCATTTTACACACCAAACACTGTTCAAGTATGAGCCTTTTCTCGTGAACATTTTCCTAAAGAATGTTTATAGTCACTTTCACCTTGACCTTTGTGTCATTATAAAACACCATATTGTGTAACAGTTGTGAAAATAATGAACTTTGATTGTAAAAATGAAAACCCCATGTACATTACAGTCGTTTCTCAGTAGTTTGTTTTCTTTTTGTGTGTGTGTGCAAGTAGCACTTAGAAAAACTTTCCATCATCTATTTTCCAACATATTGGAAAAGATGAAACATAATGGATTAGATAGTACCAAAATAAACCATAAAAACAATAAACAGATGTAAAAGTTGGCTAAGACTTCAAAGACAGAACATGCTTATCATTTCTGACATTAAAGATAAATTAATTTCAAAATTCTCTTAAATTATCTTGGGATCATCGAGGTCTGATAATATTAGAACAAATAAAAGCAAACAACAAGAATATAATAATTTATACAGCAAATGGAAAAGTTCCACCTACTTCAAGTAATAGATTGTATTACCTATCGAAAACTTGTCATTAGCATTTTCGCCAGTACCCTCAGCTTTCTGTATTTTGATAGTGACATTTATATTTGTCAGTGGATAGTTGTCCCCATTTTCGAGCTCAAGACGAGCATTAAACGCTTCTCTGGTTAACACAAGATCTTGCACAATCCTGACTCGGACCTTTGCACAAACTGCTCCATCTTTTTTACTTGGCCCTTTCACCTTTGAACACAAACGGATATCAATATTAGACATCTATTAAGACTAATCAAATCCCAACTTTGCATTGTTTACTTTTTTAGAAAGAGAACTCATAATTCTTTAGTGTCTTAAGCTGTTTCATAGATACTTATTATACCTAGACAAGATCATCTTCTTTACATTTCTATCTATTTATACTTATTTTTTAAAATATTATTTTGAACATAATGTTTTCGATATTTCATTTTACCTGATTTTCCACTTGGGCTTCCCTAAATGATTTAAATGCATGATCCATGTCACTAAATATAGAATCAAAGCCTCTCTCCTCTGCAGTCTTTGTGTCTTTTACATATATTTGGTTGAAGGTGGACAAATTATTATAATCTATAACACTTTGGGTATAATTCTGGGTCTTTATTGTACCACTTTCCCATGCACTAACTGTCAAAAAAGTTAAAGTATAACCACCGAAAATACAGAAGGTCATTAAAACCCTATTGGCATTAAAAAAATATTTTCATTGGTTTTTTTTTCTAAAACAATAGTAGTAATCATAAAAACAATTCTCGAAATCCCTGAAATCTCATTATGACACTCGTGTAATCAGGTATGGAAGAGTGACCGCATGTCATGCAAGTTAATTGTCTTTTTCCATATGATGAACCAAGTTAATAATGTTAATTCATTTGTAATTGTTAATTCTATATCATGAACCTTTGATAAAACAAATATTTTCTCAAATTAAGTTTTAATCAAAATGTTTGATAACGTACATGTAAAAAATACACATAATTAATTAAGAAATTGATATTTTGGTATGGAACATTGATTTAACTAAATATCATTGAGATTGCACATCTCTGTAGACCCCGCTATAGTAAACACCTCAGACAGATGGTAAGATATTCAATCAAAAGTTAAATTGCAGGATAAATATTTAGTGGTTTTAGTTATGGCCTTATATGGATCGCCCTGAATGATTTCTGCACTACTGCACTATACTTCTCCCTTGTCTACTGGTATCGTCTGTTCAACCAACTGGCTAAGCAATTTCTAAAATTGTCAAGTCAGTTACTTTGAAAAGTTGAACAGTTGGAATTGGTGGACGACCATGCCTATGATTTATGTACAATAGTTTAATAGAATAAAAATATATAAAGACAATTCCGTAAAAATAACAGATAGACAGGTGAAAATTAATTAACTAGAAGTTACCTGACGTATTCCACCTCATGAGAAATCGTTCAAGAACAAGTTTAGATGAATAAACTTGTATGCTGTTTAACACAAACTCTTTTTCCTCAGCTGACAAATAATGACCAATGTCACTATTGTCTGAAATTACCACTTTAAACGGGGAGTACCAGTCTTTTGTCAAATCAAACCTGTAGAAAGTGCATCGAGTTATTTCATGCATAGAATTTGGATAACGATAATGGCGACCGGCATTTCTCATGCTTTTATTTATTCATATTGAAATGCTCATAAAGAACAACAAAAAAATAGTACTGTATCATGAATAACTATAAAGACTTCAAAATGTTTAGAAAAAAAAATATGACTTTAAATTAAAACACCTCTACTGTGAGAATTTTACAAACAATTTGTATATTCTTATTTTGATGAAACTTTATATCCCTCGCCTCGTTGTGTAAAATTCATCAATGAGCATGTTAAAGGCTTTATCTTAAATAAACTTTTTTAATTTTACAAATACCAAAAACTTGGGAAAAAACGGTTAATTTGGATATGCTATATATATCGATATTTCAAGGAGTAACCTTTCATCAGTAGCATTTAAATCAAAACATTGGAAGGTCAAATCCAAACTGTTGAAAACGAAGAGTATTCCAAACCAAAACGTTCGAACAAGGAAGCCAAATCTAGCACCGAGGATATCGACCATGTGCATTACAAGGAAAGAAACCTGGTGTTATAAACAAATTAGAATTTTAAAAAATCGGAAATTTCAGCAACAAAAATATTAGAATTTTATGGTAAATCGTGTCAGACAAGTCTGACAACCAGGCTTGTGATTACCCTCGGGGACCTCTGGTCCACCAGCAGCGGTTATCGCCCAGTGGTTTCAAAATTACAAATACCAAAAACGCGGGAATAAACGGTTAATTTGGATA
This sequence comes from Arcuatula senhousia, assembly GCA_963971305.1. Lineage (NCBI taxonomy): Eukaryota > Metazoa > Mollusca > Bivalvia > Mytilida > Mytilidae > Arcuatula > Arcuatula senhousia. The sequence goes on from OZ020308.1 coordinate 39,745,960, forward strand.
TGCTATATATCGATATTTCAAGGAGTAACCTCTCAACAGTAGCATTAATATGGTAAATTTAACTTAAATATCAGAGAGATGCAGCGAGGTTACCGCAAGACAACATTCTTTTGATCTCGATTGAAATCAGTTCAAAATCAAAGTAACATAATTTATATCAACTAATCATTTTAAAGCTCAAAGATGACAGCCGTTGTATCTACCAGCAATATTCTTAAATGTGTGACTAAATTACATTTCTCTATCCCCGTAAATAGTTTCCATCATCTGAACGTAGTTGTTGACAGGCTTGGATGCAAAAACAAGGTTATCGACAACATCGGACTGAATTTCTCTTTTAGTTTTCTTGGGTCCACATTTGTCCTCTATGGTTTTAATGCACCTAAATATACGAATAGACGATAATGAGGAGTGGAATAATTAGTGTACGCGACAAACCTACATAAAGAAATGAAAATTTAAGGAATTCACAATGGAAGACGACCAGCAGTCTTCAACGAAAACAGTTTTAAAATATCTCTTTTAAGAAAAATACAATCAAATGCCTTGTCTTTTGTATAATTCTATGAAATAAAAAGAACAGAAGGAGTAATCTGCTATCGACTAACATTTTTAAATATTTGTTCCAATTGGTAGCTTTTACGAACAGACAATTATTCCAAAAATTGAGTCCATACTTTCGACCAATTTATATCATCCTGCCAATAAGTTTGCTGACATTTTAAAGTAACAAAATACCAATAATTCGTACTATTATAAAATACGTGAGAGTAAACAGACCTGAAAATTGTCAGCATTCTGGTATTAAAGAAGATTGCTTACTAAAAACGGAATCAAGGATAAGAAGCCCGTATCTAATGACATTTGATTGTCAATGAATGTGTCAAGTTGTTAGAACTTACATCAATGTTGTATAGGTCAGTCCACAAACAGTACATAGTTCACCAACAACACATGACATAGCTGTATCTATAACAGCAGCGGCTAGCCCAGGTCCCTTAATATAAATGAAAAATTAAAACAAGAATTAAGTACATCCCCATGTCCCCCAAACGCTCAAATTTAATCAGTAGCTGGTAATTAAAATTCGGCGTAAGTTTTCCTTCCATTTTATCTTTTAGACGTTATATATACAAGAATACAAGAATACAAGTTTATTTGACCAATCATGGGCCCTCAAGGGGCAATAACAGTACAAATAAAATTGCATGCGAGAAACAGGTTCTCCTCCGAAGAAAATGGTTGGTAAAATATTTTCTCCATCATGGATGGTTATTTTATTCGTTTTAACATGCTCACCAAAGCTCGCATGTTGGTAATTAAGAATTACCCTTTGGTGAAAATTGGCTATTAAGTGGGTTGGGCGGATTATAATTTTCTCTTAAGATTTTCATTTTGATATGATTTAAATGAAGAAGTAAGAAATCAATGACCCGTAAACGGTTTGGTTAGTTTATTTGAAAATACAACAATCAAATATTGTCAATATTAAAAACGAAAGAATATGGAATATGTGCCAGAAAGACACGGTCCACATATTGAAATGATTTAATAAATGTACAATAGCAATATTTCACTGCGTGTGAAGCGCTTTTCTGGATTAACCTTCATCAGACACGCTAGGAGTAGAAAACTTGGAAAACCGGTATGAATGTATGAATTTATTAAAACGTAAACTTATAACATACCGAAGACAAAGCCAAATTCTTGGCCGACACAGCACACCCAACTATTGGAATGTAGGCTAATATACAACTCTCTATTACTGCTAAGGGACAATCACATGGTACTGGTGTGGTCGGATTATAGACCAGAGAGCCACCACCACCACCACTACCAGAGATATATCCATCTATAATTTGAATAAAAGTTAAATCAAACCAAACAGGGATGGTCAATATCAAATACTAGTATCCGGAAAAAAGCAAAGCAATATTTGAGAACGCAATCGACCTATACTGTACAGGCGGGAGGGTTGAACAAGGTTTAATGCGTCTATCTCCAGCCCTATCCTAATGCTATCTTACAGTCCAATTGTAAATCAAGACTAGTGCGTTGATCTAACATTTCGTCTACTACAAGATATTTTTCTATCTGTAATATGAATAGTGATCTTAATAAGGCTTTTGGGTATCAATTAATGTTCGGGGGTTCATGAAAATAACTGGTTGTAAATCTTCATTTCAAGACGTTAATTTATCACAATTGTTGGATTCTACAATTCTTTGTATCAATTTACTCATCAAATCCACGAATGTTGGTACAATAATGATAGTATTTGACCATCATAACTATGAAAGAAGATAAATATTTCTAATTGTCAGTCTTCGATATTAAACAATTACTCTAAGATTCATCATGAGCACTGCAGCCAAAAACTAGAGGCTCCCAGGAGCCTGAATCGCTCACCTTGTATTCGATGATACTTATATGCTGGATATTTTAACAAAGGACTGCTACTCTGTGGAATTATCAATTTTAATGTTCTAAGGGAAACAACTCCTATCAAGAAAGGTCTTACAACTTTGACCCCATTACATAATTTTTAGATCTTTATGTGCTTAACCATATGCAATTTAAATTTTTCAAATATCTTGTATTGTTTCAAGATATAAGTCTTAAAAGAGCAAAATTTGAAAAAAAAACAAGAAAAAGGGCAATAACTCCTACAACCATTGTAAGATCTTCTTCAAAACTTCAGGGCAGGTAGATCTTAATGTGCTGATCATTATTTTCCAAATAGAATTTTAATATCTGTTACCATTTTTGAGTAATTTGCAAAACACTGCAACTTACCCTTATGTTCTATTTTTAGCCATGGCGGCCATGTTTTTTGTCGAATCAAAATTTCCAACGATAAGTTTGTAGACCACATACTACTAAACAACCCTACCAAGTTTCATTTCATTTGACTAAGCAGTTTCAGAGGAAAAGATTTTTGAAAAGTTGAACAAAAAACTGTGAAAATGGTCAATTTTTACAATCCAAGGGGTATAACTCCTAAAGGAACGATCCTACAACTTTGACTCTGTTACGACTTTTGTAGATCTTGATGTGCTTAGTCATATGCAATTTAAATTTTTGAAATATCTTGTATAGTTTTCAAGATATAGGGCTAAATAAGTAATTTTTTTGAAAAAAATCCAGAAAAAGGGCAATAACTCCTACATCGGTTGTTGGATCTTCTTGAAAATTTCTGGGCAGGTAGATCTTGAGGTGCTGATCACTTTTACCCTATGCCAGAATTTTGATATCTGTTACGGTTTTTGAGTAATTTGCAAAAAACTGCAATTTACCCCTATGTTCTATTTTTAGCCATGGCGGCCATGTTTTTTGTCGAATCAAAATTTCGAACGATAGTTTTGTAGAGGACATACCACAGAACAACCCTACCAAGTTTCATTACATTTGGCCAAGCGGTTTCAGAGAAGAAGATTTTTGAAAAGTTGAACGACGGACGACAGACGACGGACGACGGACGACGGACGCCAAGTGATGACAAAAGCTCACATTGCCTTCGGCAAGGTGAGCTAAAAACCAAACAATTGGCATGGTTATGGCAGCATATCGTTTTAGGAAACGCAATACTTATTTCCGTGAATTTTGTGTAAGGTTTTTTAAAATGATTAATATGCTGTACAGGAAAAAATTACAAACAATTTGTGATAGGAAAAGGAGGTATTTACAAGGAATGACTCCGCCACAACTACTTCCACCCGTCAATGTTAAAGGGGCTCCTCTTGTTCTCGTTCCTCCACATTGATAGTCATATAACAGTATCGCACCACTACAACCACTGCTGCGCTTAGTTATAGTCTTGGGGGTTATCTTCACTGGCACGATTATAGTTGTATTGGCTGCTAGATCTCCAATCGGATCAACCGTCTATAATAAAGATTGTAGTTTATGAAAAGATATGGAGTAAATGAACATGAGACCACAACAAATATGTTAACTCCAACTGCAATTAATTTTAAAAAGCTGTATGGCCATTTCGGATATTTATTCCTCATCAGCAGCACTAGAGCCCAAACATAGGATATCCACAATTTCAGAAGATGCTTAAAAAGTATAAAACCAAACGAAACCCAAATGAATATAGCTAAAGACAAAACAACGATGTTACTTTTTGAAAACACTAAAACATTTAAGGCAAATGCATATAACGCTTTTGCAAAATTCAAACAAGAACATATATTTATAAACTTTTATAGTTGAAGCAGCAACTGTTAAATGTTCAGTTTTATTGTGACTAGACCACAAGAACTTATAATGATTGATTTAAAAAAGTTTTGTTATCAAAACGATTAAGTATATAACAGTCTGCCAAATTAAGACTTTCTTCTGTTATAAAATTATTTTATCAGGTTCTACTATTACTCGTAAATTTAATTATTTCAAGAAGCTTATATATGGAACAATACTTTTTGGTATTGTTTCATGACAAGACTGTTATACTTACTGATTTGAAATTCAAAACCGGGTGATTTGATGGTAATCTAAACCTAAGATTGTCAGCCCTAATCAGTCCGTGATTAGTAATAGTAAATTCTACTCTATCTATTTCTCCTATTTCAAAAGGCAGAGTATCTAGCTTTGCTGGATCTATTGTAACAACTGGCATAGGGACCTGAAAAAAAACATTCTAAGAAAGGAGCTATTCAAATAATATTGGATACATAAAGCAAAAAAATGTTTAAAAAGTCTAATTTTGATAAAATATTTCTTAAAATAAATTAAAATGTTTATAAGATTTAGTGCTTAAAAAACATTTATATGTATGAAAACTGGAAGGTAATAGAATAAAAAAAGGTACATTGAAATATAGCATACGGCTGTTCGGCAAAGAGTATAAATTAAAATACAAGACCCCTCAGTAAGATGCGGAAAATGGAAAAGCAAGATTACTATCAGAATACAAAAAGATAGTACTCGTTGATAGTGGGTATAAAACCATGACAAATGATATTAATGTCTAGTTACTTACATAGGTTTCAAACGTAGAATCCAATGTTATCACATATTTATCTTCAACTGTGGTAGGTGTAACAGTCCAAGTATAGGTAACAGCTATTCTCTGAAGGAAAATCTCTACCACAGTGGAATGTGGCGATACAACTATAACAGCAGAGAATGAGGAGTGCTTCTTCGATGACGCATATACTGTGTAGCGATCTTCATAAACGTTTTCAAATACAACAGTACCTTGTAAAATGTAAAAGGTAAAAACACCTAAAAATCACCCGTTAACTCTATCATAATATCTTTATAATCCGTGAGCGGACATTCAAAAATCGTCTATTGATGCATTTACGGCACTCATTTCCCTTTATTATTTGAAAAAGTAGTAACTCCTTTTTTTAAATGCTAAATGGGAAAACAACTACATTACTGTTTCATATTTTCTTCCGTTTACATACAGAGAATACATGTAATAGCTAGTTATAGAAGTACATTAACTTATATACTTGCAAAATATACGAACAAATACCAACTAGAAAATAACCAACCTGTTTCGTTCGTGGTTATCCTAGATTCTACATATCCTCTTCTTGGGTTGACCAGTTTTATCTCAGCTCCACCAACAAACGGGGAATCGGCGGCAAAATATGTATATTCATCTTTAACAATAAATGTCATATTTACTTTTTCGTCAGATGCTATGACAATTTTATAACTCAAAGGGAAAGAAGTTGTATTAGTTAGCAATGCAATTGTGCCATAGATTTCACCAAGTTGGTCGTAATCGGGAATCGTGAATGCGACAATCAATTTGACTACTGCGTTTGGTACAATCGACACCGGATACGATGCATTTACGTCTGATGAGAATGAAACCAATGAAATCCTGTCATCATTGGGTAAATCAACTCGAACATTAAATGCTGCAATGTCTCCAATATTTGAAACGGTTATTTCAAACAGTTTTTGTCTGCCTCTTATAATATTATCTCTGATGCTATTAGGAAGTAATGTTAAAACCGGTTTTCTGATGGTCAGTTTAACATCCACTCTTAGTCTTGCCGTTGTCATGTCCGCTGTCAAAAACACCACGTAAAATGTCCCTCTTAACGGCAAAGTATTACTTATTTTCAACTTTATACCAACTGTTTCATTTTCAGACAAATCGGTTATTTCTTCTTCATTTGAATTGTTGACCAATGTCTTAAAAACATGTAGATTTTGTATACCGTATATCTAAACAAACAAAAGAAAACAATCATTTTAGAGCATTCATAAAAGGAGATGTATATTATGGTGTATTTCGTATTTACTAAAGAAGCCAAGTAAAGGTTTGTTAACACTTTCTATCATACAAGCACACAAGGAATTTTCACAGCAAAAAGAACAATTCAAAGAGTTTAAAAAACTAGTTCCTCTTAAACGAGTATTAGGTGTTAAAATAATTTTTAACTTCCATTTTAAGATATACCTTATATGTTTTTTAGATATATACCTGAAACATGTGATATGTTATGCTATTTAGATGTATACCTGATATGTTATGTTATTAAGTTATACATGTACTTGATATATTATGTTTTTTCAAATACCTGGTATGTTATTTATATTTTCCTAACATAGTATGTTATTTTGAAATACCAGATATGTTATTAAGATATACCCGACATATTATGTTATTTTAAAATACCTGATATGTTGTTTAGATATACCCGACATATTATGTTATTTTGAAATACACGTACCTGATATGTTATTTAGATATACCCGACATATTATGGTTTTTTTTTAAATACCTGATATGTTAGGTTAATAAGATGTTTACCTGATACGTTATGTTATGAAGAGGATATCCACCGTTGTTGTTCAGTGTTGTTATATTGTTTACAACAACAGATCCCTCTTCAATAAACCCATTCCATACAACATAACTTGGTTCACAAAGCATACTTTTAACGGTCCATGTAAAACCTGTCCTGGGAGTTTCCAGGTCTGGCCCCGATAATAGGCCTGGATGGAAAGCGTTCTATACAAAAAAAAACAATAAAATGATTTACAGTTTTATGCGTCGTATCAATTAACTCATATCATTTATTCTATTATCAATGATATTTTAAAGGGAATACTTATTGATTGCCTGATGTTTTTTTTTTACTAAACTGGATAAAAACACAATTATACTACAATAAAGATATCCACTTAAGTAGAATGTATCATTAAAAAGCGTATAATTTTATAGCTAAAGTGATAGGCGATATTTAATTTTGAACAATTTTAATTTTATATCGAAAAATCTGACCAAAAAAGTGTACAAAAACACTACCACATAGACACATTTAATCATAAGAATTGGATTTAATACAAATAAACCAAAAAAACATAAGTACCACAACAAATATCCCCGCATCATCTGGCCTTGGAAAGTATACAGTTTTAAATTCATCTGGGCTGTCTGTATTTGAGGTTGTTTTTAAAATCTTTGTATTGTTATTAAATAAGCTTTTTATTCTGAAATATATAATAAATATTTTTTTTCATAAATCTTTATAATCTTCATATCAATATGAGTGGTTATGATGAATATATATTATGATTGGTTGTTGTTTGCTTAATATCCTAATGGCGATATTTGCAGCCATAATCACCTCTTAAATATATATATATAAATAAAAGTCTGAATAAAATAAAAATAAGCAATCGTGGTATAAATCAACAAGTTATAGAAAATCAGATTGCTCTCATCAAATGCAACATGTATATACCATTGACATTTAGTTCTAAATTACTCAATAGCTATTCAATTGGAATTAAAAACATCGAAATTGAACAGAATACAATAACCTTCCACATCAAAATCAAATGATGAATGGCATCAAATATTATAAACACTTACTTTACAATGACAGGAACGCTCTTTGATAAATCAGTACTAAGAAAATTTATTTTTCCTATTATATGTATCGTTGTAGGCTTTGGTAAAACCCCAGAAGGATCTATACTACTGATATTGACAGAATAAATCAAATTGATGTGAATTTTCCATTCCACTTCAGCGTGTCCTACTGCATTTGTAGCTTTAATTCTAATGGTAATGGGTTTGTCTGTGCCTATAACATTTTGCCATTCCAATAACCCAGTATTTTGATCTATAACCATTCCACCTGCTAACTGTTCCCCAAACCAGATCACTGGATGGTTGCCCTTAAATATAAAACTTGTAATATTAATTAAATGGTTGTTTGTGGCAAAAAAAAAACACCCCAAAAAGGTTTAAGACATTTTTTTTTCAATTAAGAAAAATTGATATAAAGACCTCTAAAATTTACATACTAAAAGACGCTTTCTTTAGTTAAACGAAATAAAAAGCCAATATCATAATTTAGTCTTTAATGTGTTGTAAGAGGTTGTTATTTGATCAAAATGTTTATGAATAAATAAATTACACTTAACAAACAGTTAAATACGAAAAAAGGTATCATTAGATTATATCACCTGAATGAGCTTCACTTGGTAGGAGTATATTTCCGACTCATTTATGTATTGATCCGGTGGTTGGACTATGACAGGTGGCAAAACTTCGTCAGAGCAATTTTTACCTGTCCAAGGTAAATTACAGGTACATCCACCAAACAAACACTGACCATGAGAAGGAAGACTATCACGCCCACAAGCACTTGGAGGGCAGCTAGCATAATATGTGTATTTGACCTAAAAGTAAAAGTAATTTAATAAAATAATGTGAGGTTTGATAAAGAATCACATTGTGAAGTTATTCGAAAGTGAGCTGCTTTCCGTTAAGAAGTTTCCACAATAGAAGTTTTTACAAAAGCGAACACATTTATTGGCAGTATATTAGTTATGTTTGAAAATGACAGATAAAAAAACTGAAAATGATATATTACCTTATTTTGAGTGTATTCATTTCCATCAACAGATATTTCTACTTCGACTACACCTCCAGCATGGCGAGGAGCTCGACACAGCACGTGATCCCATGCAATCCAAATACCGTCAACAATAACGTCACCAAACTTGCAAAAATATACACTTGAATTTGGAAAATTGTGACCCCAGACGTGGACATCATTGCCACCACTGTCAACACCTTGATTAGGCATAACCGATAAAATCGTCATCAAGGGTAAACAGTCAGGACCATAGAATGATATGCTACACTGATTGCATAATGTACCAGTCCATTGTTTAGTAAAACATTCACAGTTACCTTTGAAAAGAACAAAGATAGTGGTATACTAGTAAATATCTCTCTTCAAGTTAAATAAGACAGCTATCTACTATTTTATTTTATTTTTTAAACCTGGACTAAGTGACTAAAGAATGTATTTTACTGTCTTAATATAATTTTGACGAACGAGATGGACAAACAAGTTGAAGGACTTATGCTTATGTTCTACTGCCCCTAGAACGTCAATCACTTCTAAAATTTCATTTCTGAGACATTTGGATTGCCATTCGTTTGGTTTTGTATTTTATGTTGTCTGTTGTCGTCCTGTTCTCGTTGGTGTCCACTAATTTTGTCTCTGTCACTGATCTCTTCCCTTTCGGACTTTTGACATTCGGATGCCCCCTTGGTACCTCTGCTTCTTACAAAATCAAATGGCAACTACTACTAATAATAATCATAATATAGCTAAAAGAAAGAAAGAGTGTACACAGATGAAATATAAAATGATGTTACTTCATTTACAAAGAAAGATTGATATTTTTGTTTTCAATTATATTTACCATTGTCTACATTGCAATTTCCGTTAACACATCTTGGACATGCCTGACAATCGGGTCCCCAGTGTAAAGGATGACACATGCTACAGTTATCTCCAGTAAACCGATCTCCACATAAACAGTTATCTGGACTAATGCAGACACCATGACCACTACATTCATCAACATTCCTTTAATAATTAATCGAAACAAAACATTTTACACTTTTGATACATTCCTGCATTTCCAATATAACATACCACTTTTTACTTAATGTCAGCAATATACAATTACCTCATTTTTATTAGAAAGATTAAATAATTGACATAGACTAATAGCTGAGATTGAAAAATGATATGTACTCGAAGTAGTATATTTCAACTCGTAAAAATTTACATCTTAAATTGATTTTATATTCACTTTTTTCATTTATCAATTCTGACGATGGGGGTTAAATCAATTTCTGTATGTTACATAAAATGCTTATAACTACAAACAAAATCTTACGTGCAAAGTGCAATGTTGCATTGTCTGCCTCCCCAGCCAGTGGTACAATTGCACGTGTTTGGACCAGAACACTGACCATTACCATAACAATCATTTACACCAGAACAGTCGAAGTCTGTGCACATTATTCCGGTTCGACCTTCATGTAACAACAAGAGGCATTATTTATATATAATGAAAAGAGTACAATTAAGGCCTGAATTCACGACTTTCATTGACATTTATAATATTGTCTCTATAATTCTAATGGTTGTTGCCCTTTGAGGATTTTAGGATGCACTTTAATAACGCTGTTGTAAAACCAAACATTAAAGCTTGCATAGAGGAAATGTTAACTTGCGTGAAACCGATCTGAGCCAATTATACAAACAATTCAATTCTAAAATACACAAGCCTGGTCGTCAGACTTGTCTGACACGATTTACCATAAAATTTCTAATATTTTTATTGCTGAAATTTCCGATTTTTAAATTCTAAATTGTTTAAAACACCAGGTTTCTTTCCTTGTAATGCACATGGTCGATATCCTCGGTGCTGGATTTGGCTCCCTTGTTCGAACGTTTTGGTTTTGAGTACTTTTCGTTTTCAACAGTTTGGATTTGACCTTCCAATGTTTTGATTTAAATGCTACTGATGAGAGGTTACTCCTTGAAATATCGATATATAGCATATCCAAATTAACCGTTTATACCCGCGTTTTGGTATTTGTAATAATATGAAAAAGAAACAATTTCATTTACAGAAACACGTACCAGAGTGACATCTACATCTGTTGGGACTAACACATTCCCCGTTACCACTACAGTTGTTGACATTAGTACAATCAATTTTTCTGGTCAAAAGGATGGGTGTTATATTTAGATAGAGCAAGCTGCTGTCACGATGGTTGTCATATACTCTGTTGTATGCCATAGTGACGTTTGAACTTCCCCACCAATTGTTGGTTGCGTTGATAAAACCATCACCTAGTATTGAAAAAAAACTATTTTTATATATTTTTCGATAGAGTAATGTCATAATGTAGGCATTTTACAAATTATCTCTGCTAAAAGACTCGAAAGATTTTCGTAAACTCCAATACAGTTATTTAAAACATACATTTTTTAATAATCGTTTTATTTTACCCGTAATGTTTTTTTTTGTATATTTACACCAATCGGACAATTAACGCTGCTGGTGGACCTGATGACCCTGACAGTAATGGACAACAATCACAAACAGATAAGAAACCAAATAACTTTTACATTTTAACAACCTTTTCGATTGTCGTTATTCAAAAAAGTTGAAAACACCGGTTTTTTTTACATGTATTTAAAATAGTTGATACTAGTATCATCGGTGCAGAATTTGGCTTCCCTTTTCAAACGTTTTTGGTTTGATCTAGGTACTTTTTACAACAGAATTTTTCTATCTGCAATAGTTTTCATACTGTAGGCCAAAAACATGAAAAACGCTATGTTAAAGGACCATTATGGGTCATCTGATAACTTCGACCCGATGGAGACTGTTATAGAGGTTTGGGCCAAAACAATAATGTTAAACGCTATGTTTGACCTTTAAAGGGCCATAACCCCTAAAATGGATCATCCAACATCTTCGAACCAATATAGACTTTTGTAGAGCTGAATGAGCTGATAATTTTCTCTGTCTGCTTTAGTTTTCATCTTAAAAGGCAAAAAAATAGTTATAACCTTCAAAGGACCATAATCCCTATAAGGACTAGGGTGATCTGACAACTTGAGCATTTGATGCTGAAGACGGAAGGTTGCATCAGAAAGTTTTTGTTCTATATCTTATACTTTTTGATCTACAACCAAAAACAGCAGTCTGACCCCTGGTCTATTTTTCATCAACGGCGTCTGTGATTTTTGACACACCAGAATAAGGAACGCCACTCTTGTGCAAGATACCCTAAGGATCAATCATAATTAGTTCATTAAATTATGTTCAGTAGTTTCAGATGGGTCGAGTTCAGAATCATTGTTAACAGACTACAATGAATGCCAAGTAATGCCAATAGCCTACCTGGGACGAAGTTCCAGGTAATATAAAAAGAAAAAAAACCTTTTTATTCTTACCTTTTCGCATGACATATACATCAACAGCGGATCTAGAATCGTCAAAAAAGTTTTGATTCAAAGAAAAATGCGTCGAGTCAACAATAACTGTTCCTAAAGTAGTCGTTGTTGATTGAAATTGATTGAACAATACTGCTCCAGACAGGGTACTGATTTCATCATTTGAAAATATGTTCATAACACATTTACTTTGTATTATTTCACGAAATACATTAGTTGAAATGTTTAACGCTTGACCATGAACTAAAACGTATCCATAAACAAATGCATCCAAAAGGCAGCCCTTTGTTGAAGAACAATAGCAGTGTTCAATAACATTATCATGGAAAACAATGGACGCGTTGTGTATAGTTTTAAGGAAGATATGGCACACGTTAAAGAATTTGTTAAAACCTATATCTGCATTTCCTACAAATGAATTTCTTGACTTGTAATCGTTGATTGGCATAATAACTGAAAGTGAATCGCCACTGATATTAGCAAACTCATTATGCAGAATTGTAGCAAAGTTAGGATTCCATATATTTGTTTTAAAATCAAGTCCGTTATCGTTGTTTGTGATCTTACTGTGAGTAACTCTTAATGTTCCTCCATGATAACCGTATCTAACATACATTGCTTTTTTACAATTTGAAATTACAGCCTTAATTATTTCTAAGTTGCCTCTATCTTCATCCATGTATATGCCAATTGTCACATGATGGATATTTATATTCTGAATGCCCAAAGATCCTCTAGTTGTTATATAGATCCCATATTGAGAACATCGGCTAAATGTTGATCCTTCAAAGTCATACGTTGTACCAGATAAACTATGTAAAGTGAGACACGAATCTTGTGAATTCTCTATGAAAGACTGCTTTAAATTAAATTTGACTGAATATACGACGAAACCTTTCTTAGTATTCAGCATGTGTAAGCCGAAGACATTACTTGTACCTGCAATATAAAATCGAGTTTCTTAAACGAGTGATATATATTTTTTTTCTTTATCCACCTAAATGTGTAGATCGGCAGTCGATAATCGAATCAAACTACAATTAGAATCGAGTAGTTGGTAGCTATTGCAAAGACAAATCATTTTTTCTGCTTCAAAAAGACAAAAAAAGAGGCTTTCAAAAAACCATGAATCGAGACAATTTTTAGGGTAATATTATACAGAATAAAAAGATGAGATTTTTAAATATGCAGTTTGATAAGACAAAAATAAGGATTTTTTAAAAAGGCCAATATCACAAAATAGCTTACCAGAAGTTGACTTCAGAAGTATCCCATACCATGTCTCTGAAGGATCGTGGTTTGTCATAACAACTTTTGAAGTTAGATTAGTTGTGACAGGATTAATGATCAATGTTCCTACATAAAAACAACAAAACTAAATTTGTACTCTTTATCAGTGCACAAAATTACAAATTTTCAGATGCGCGCTGTGTGTATTTCAGTTTCATAAATGAAGCCAGGAGATGTGGAATTGAACTATTTATATATATTTTTTTTATTTTTATAAGTCTTATCTTCATAGACTGATATGATTAACTATAAACATAACCTTTGGCTTTAAGAACAAATAACTCACTTAGATCGGACTTCACTGACAATTTCTTACCCTACATGTATGCAAATGATTTGGGGTATTACATACACTGATACACCAACTTTTTTGATATTTTTTTTAATTTTAGCGGTACATCTAATTTAGTACTTTCAATAAGAAGTAATACTTTCTGATTCATACCTTGAACATAAATGCCTCTGTTTTCCATAAACCGAAAAGTAACATTGCCTTGCATAGTCAAGAAAGCATCAGACCTGAAACAAAGAACATTGTTGCTTAAAATATATTGTAACAACAAGATTTATGGTAAAGAGTGCAAAAATGTTATAACCTCTTTACCCCTATTATGTTTTACAACCATGTTGTGCTTTGTTTTACCAGACCCTAAGATCGCAATGGAAGAGGGGGGTTTGGCGCCATAAACCTGGTTTAACCCACTATTTCTTTTGAAATGCCTGTACCAAGTCAAGACCATTTCGATCTTCAATTTCTATGGTATTTATTTGCCTTGTTCTGTCTCTTATTCTTGGATATATGAGATTGAAAATCTCAGTTCGGTAGTTCCGTTGTCATTTTTATAATCAACAAGAGGCTCCCAGGAGCCTGAATCGCTCACCTGGTCTTGATGTTGACCCTATACTTTTGTAGAGCTAAATGAGCTGAACATTTAAGCAAGCAACAGCTTTTCTCTACCTGCAAAAGTTTTCATTCTATAGGCCAAAAACACCATTTTTCACCTATAAGGGGCCATAACCCCTATAAGGAGTCATCTCACAACTTCGACCCTATGGAGACTTTTGTAGAGCTAAATGAGCTGAACATTTAAGCAAGCAACAGCTAATCTCTATCTGCAATAGTTTTCATTCTGTAGGCCAAAAACATGAAAAATCGCTATTTTTCAGGGGCCGTAACCCCTATAAGGAGTCATCTGACAACTTCTACCCTATGGAGAATTTTGTAGAGCTAAATGAGCTGAATATTTAAGCAAGCAACAGCTAATCTCTATGTGCAATAGTTTTCATTCTGTAGGACAAAAACATGAAAAATGCCATTTTTCAGGGGTCGTAACCCCTATAAGAGGTTATCTGACAACTTCGATCCTATGGAGACTTTCGTAGAGCTAAATGAGCTAAACATTTAAGCAAGCAACAGCTAATCTCTATCTGCAATAGTTTTCATTCTGTAGGCCAAAAACATGAAAAATGGCTATTTTTCACCTTTAAGGGGCTGTAACCCCTATAAGGGGTCATCTGACAACTTCGACCCTATGGAGACTTTTGTAGAGTTAAATGAGCTGAACATTTAAGCAAGCAACAGCTAATCTCTATCTACAATAGTTTTCATTCTGTAGGCCAAAAACATGAAAAAATGCTATTTTTCACCTTTAAGGGGCCGTAACCCCTATAAGGGGTCATCTGACAACTTAGACCAAATGGAGACTTTTGTAGAGCTTTTGATGCTGAATCAGTAGCGTGGCCTCAGATTTCCTCTATCTCTTATACTTTTTGATTTATAAGCCAAAAACAGTAGTCTGACCCCCTTAGTCTATTTTTAGTAACGGCGGCCATGTTTTTTAACGGATTAAAAATCAAAACACAAGTTTGGTGCAGGACACCCTAAGGATCATTCATAC
Organism: Arcuatula senhousia; assembly: GCA_963971305.1. Taxonomy (NCBI): domain Eukaryota; kingdom Metazoa; phylum Mollusca; class Bivalvia; order Mytilida; family Mytilidae; genus Arcuatula; species Arcuatula senhousia. The sequence goes on from OZ020308.1 coordinate 39,761,417, forward strand.
CAAGTTTCATTAAATTCTGTTTGGTAGTTTCAGAGGAGAAGATTTTTGAAAAATTGTTAACAGACGACGACGACAGACGACGACGACGACAGACGACGACGACAGACGACGGACGCCAAGTGATGGTAATAGCTCACATGGACCTTCGGTCCAGGTGAGCTAAAAATCTTAAATCTAAAATCACAGTTGTTAAACTTCTAGACACGAATGTTACCGATCTTATTTTTTTAGTTACTTAATTTTCAAAATTATTTTCCTGATGATGACAGGTTACCAAATTGATCGCTTTCTTGATACCCGATTTGTAAGCATGAAAACCAATCAGAGGGAAAAACTTCAAGGAGATATCCATACAGACACCTAAAGAAGTAGCACAAACACTTTAAAGCATTCCTGTATTAGAAGACAAGCAATAAATGCTTGCTATAATAAAACACATTAGAAATGTCAAGAACAGCTTATATTTTTAAGTATACATATAATGACAATCACGCGTAAGCAGTCATCTCAAGTGAAATCAAAGCGCTAAAGCGTTAAAAGGCAGAGCTAAATATTAGCATTAAAATAAAGAACGATCTGTGTTTCATAAACTTGAAACATAGCACATCAGTTTTGTTTGTTTCCTCCGCACACTTACACACTTGTTAAGAAATCTGTAATTAAGCTCCGCCCACTTGATCAAAAGTCAAAGGTCAACAATGCTTAAAGGCATATTGTCTACCAAAAAAATATTTTTTTTGTAAAACCAAAAAAATGTCGTCAGACTATTCGTTTTGTTTATTTAGAAAGATACAAACATTTGAAATACCACTAGGGTACCTTATAACTTCAAAAATTGAAAAATATATAATATTTGTAAAGCTTTACAAAAATTCATATTCATGAGATGTAAATGAGCTGTAAGCATGCGCACTATACTTTCTTTGATTGAAAACTTCCATAGTTCTTGCACGTGGTGCATAATCTGTTTCTCGAAGTTTTAGCTCGGAAGAAAATTAAAACGGCAACCGAATATTAGAGCTACTTCATGAATAAAACTGACAATTATTGCCTGTATTAAGTTTTGAATGTGATTTAAAAGGTAAACACGAAAAATATTGGTATTTTTTCAACATATCAATGTATCCGGGGACACCACCCGAGATTCAGATTAGTGTCCGCGTTAAAACTACTCAGTCTAAATCTGTGTCATTGTGACGTAATGCAGGTAAATCAAATATCAATCAATATTGTCGAGCTATTTTGATCAAAATAAACTACTTTTGAGGCAAAATTTGTGGCAAATTTGTTTTTCAGTATTCATTTTATTGCATTTCGGTCTAATTGACACCAAAAAATTTGGGGGTAAAAAAATGAGTTTGCCATAGACAATATTCCTTTAAGTGAACGTCAGCGAGTATTGATACACGATATGTAGTGCACATTTATATCGCATTTATGTTGGGGTATAAATATGTTCCTCTTATTTTAGACAATCCGTATATAACATTTAAAATACAATAAACGATTAATGTTCTGTAATAGATCCTCTGGTAGCAATATCGACTGACCGATTTACCCTGTCTAGACGGAAAACAAGAGGCTCCCAGGAGCCTGAATCGCTCACCTGAACTACAAAGATACATACATTTTGTAGATATTATTGTGCTTAACCATATGCCATTTAAATTTCTGAAATAACTCGGTTAGTATTCAAGTTATTTGGCTTAATAAGAGCAAAATTTAGAAAAAAATAGAAACAAGAGGCTCCCAGGAGCCTGAATCGCTCACGTGACATATGTGCCTGAAGTAAAGGTTATTAGGCAAAATCTATTTGATGTTGAAAGGGTCATAAGATTAATAAGGGTTCATCTGACAATATGGTGGATCTTAAGGTGCTGATCACTTTTGTTCTCAATCAAAATCTAAAAATCTGTCACCCTTTTTGAGTTATTACCAAAAAAATGCAGTTTAACCTAATGTTCTATTTTTAGCCACAGCAGCCATGTTTTACAACCAATCAAAAATCCCCACATCAGTTCTATACACCTAATGGTAATAAACAACAATACCAAGTTTGGTTCCAACTGGACTTTAAGTGTCAGAGGAGTTAACGTTTTCAATGTAATGAGGAAATGCTTATTAATTTGGACGTTCTAAGGGCAATAACTCCTCAAAGGAAAGGTCCTACAACGTTGACCCTATTACATATTTTGTAGATCTTGATGTGCTTAACAACATGCAATTTAAATTTCTCAAATATCTAGTACAGTTTTCAAGATATTGAGCTAAACAGGTGCAAAGTTTGCAAAAAATCAACAAAAAGGACAATAACTCCTACATGGGTTGTTGGATTTTCTTCAAAATTTCAGGGAAGGTAGATCTTGAGGTGCTGATCATTTTTACCCGGCCAGAATTTTGATATCTGTAGCCGTTTTTGAGTTATTTGCAAAAAACTGCATTTTACCCCTATGTTCTATTTTTAGCCATTGCGGTCATGTTTTACAACGGATCGAAAAATCCCCACATCAGTTCTAAGCACCGAATGCTAATGAACAACCATACCAAGTTTGGTTGCAATTGGACATATGGTGTAAGAGGAGTTAACGTTTTAAAAAGTTTACGGACGACGGACGACGGACGATGGACGACGGACGGACGACGGACGCCAAGTGATGACAATAGCTCACATGACCTTTCGGGTCAGGTGAGCTAAAAAACGCGAAAATCAGATAGCTATATGACTCTAAAAGGCTCTGCCTAAAAACTACCAAAAGTTGCATTAAGTAGCACATATAGCATCTATTTATCGAGATCTACAAACTCGGACTATAACTAAAACGCAATACACTACCTTCCTTATCACACTAATACTGGTGACTTACTCCTATAAGTACGCGTATCGAGTTTTACTAATATCGATATAAATTTTTTGTTTTAAACATCTGAACTATACCTTTTTCCTAGCAATGTGGCTGGCTGAAACCCGTTGATTTTTAGAATATGAAAAATCCGAAACAGTATTGAGAAAAAAAGTTGGAATTAATTAGTGAATACAAAAGTTGGCCAAAAGTTGATTCATTTCTGGATATTAGAATGTACTTTTGATAATGGTCAACATATGGTCAAGAAACGAATAATGACGTTAACAAACATGGTAACAAATGAAGTCGGACGTTTTATTGTTTATTTTATGAAAACTGTGGGATTGCTGAAAATGTAATCTCGTAGGTCAAAATTTATGGGTCCAAGAAACATAAAAACAAGCTTTTCGAACAGATTGAAGACATGAATCAACTTTTGATAACAATCAAGAAGGAATTTGAACCAGTTATGCAATAGAATCGGAGACAATGGCGAATGTGCTACCGGGGGGGGGGTACCCATTTATACGCCTATATATGAGGGAAGTAAACGTTATGGAACTCAATACGCGTATTTCTAGTAGTGTTACTGTAAAGACGATAAAATTGACAATGAGCTTAGAGCTATTAATCTAGACTACGTTTTTATACTTCATTCAGCACAAGCTTGAATGGCCCCTTCTAGTAAAAAAAAATAAAACGCCAGTATGAAAATAACAAACAAATTATGTAAATACCTGATAAAAATAGATCTCGATATCACAATATCGTCACTTGTGTCCAATATAGATGGTTGAAAATTAATATTCGAAATAACTTCACCTCCATTTGCTCCAAAACCATAAAAGTTGTCATGAGAAAAGTCCATTAAAATTTTCATATCGTCGTCTATATAAAATGGGAAATATCGTATGAAGCTTTTTGTGATATCTTTTTCAAACCCGCAAACTCTTTCAACGACCTCTAGGACGGAATTTGTTTTCCAAAAGTTATGCGTTGCTATTATCTCAAAGTTAGGATTGTTGTGATTAAAGTTTGGTGCAAGGATGAAACAGGCTCCGAATTGTTTGTTATCAAAGTGATTCTCTGTTACATTCATTATATGAACGTCTTTGACATTAACCAATGCATCAGAAGCATATACGTTTGCAAAAATATTTTTCTTTATTGAAAACTGTGTTTCAAAATTGTTTGCAATTCGAGATGGATCAAAGAGAAGTATCGACTCGGCCCTGATATTCTCAAAACTATTATTTTCAATACGAAAATCGGTCGGACAATGAGAATTTATCATTATTAGCTCCTCTTTATTATAGTCGAGTGTTATGTTGCTGAACGTATTATTTCTGATAAAAAGCTTTAATGTACTTTCAAAATAACAGTCATGCCTCAATCTAAGGACATTCAATCCACCTACAAATGAATTATTTTCCATGCTTAAAGCGATATCGTTTCTTTTATTAAACCACTGTTCAAAGGTAATTTCTATTCCATTGTTCGTATTTCTACTGAATAAATTATTTTTTATAACAATATTCCAATGCGTACTAGATCCTTGTTCGAAAATTAAATAAGGCTTTCTTTGAAACAAATATTGGGTATATAAGCGATAGTCATGATCACTTATTGTGCAAGTGTCTATTACCAGGCGTATGTTATTGTATACTCGTATAGCATAGTGGATATTTCTAGCAATCAGTGTAGATGTGAGTTCAAACGATCCCTTATTTTCTTGGCTAACATAAACTCCATTTTCCGTATTCCCTACAACCTCACAATTCCGAAACAGAACATTTTCAGAAGCTGTGATGAAGATTCCATTTTTGTTTTGATTACTTTTGCAGCCATCTATTTGAAGATATTCATCGCCATCAATGTTGTCGGAAGAAATTATTTTGATGCCACTTCCACCATTACTTGATGTCCAAAGGCCCTTATAGAGAACACTTAATCTTGAAGCATTGGTTACTATGGTAATACCATCCGTAACCGACGATAAAGATGACACGTTCTCCATCCGAGTGTTCAGTGTAGTAACTTGTAGGCCATCAGAGGAGGAATTAAGGTACACATTATATAATTCCGATATTGTGCCTGGGAAACATTAATTGAGACATATATTGATAATTTCAATACGTTTTCGAAGCAATATTTGATTTTTTTTACATCATTCGTTAATTGATTCCTAGATAGTTCTCAGTAACGGTGAGTGTTTTCAAGGAAGTTCGTCTACGTGTCGTTGTTATTGTTTTCGTAAAGTGTTTTGTCTCAGGTTCTTTCTTGTTGAATTCAGCTTTTAGCGATTTGATTTTTAGAGTTTGTTACTTTTGTGATTATCAATATGGAGAAAGTTGGGTAAAAAACTAGTTTTACCCCGATTGATGTTATATGTGCCTGTCCTAAGCAATGAATCTTTGCCAAAATTTTGATTTTCCCTGTCATCATTCAGTTTTTTGTTCTATGTCAAGAAATAGGTCTTTCGTTGGTAATTTGGGGATTGGTTTTGAATCTGGTGTATTGTATTTTTTATTTTTGGGCCAATAAAGACTGCTGACTTTCTTCCAGTGTGATTTCTAATTGCCGTTTGTTTATGTGGGTTAATTGTGTGGCGTACACTTATTCGACATTTAATCATAGTCTATTGTGTGTTAAAACGCAGTAAAAATACAATTAGGCAGTACATTTTCTTGTTAAAAACTAAAAACACGGGTTTTGATTGTGGGCTTATCCAATGCGACTGTTTAATCTATCTTGATGTTATTGTAAGAATGTTCAAATCTAGTTTTAAAAAAATGTTTCACCTCTAACAATCCTGTCTTATTAACTTTTATGATGAAGTAACAAGAAATTGTTATTCTTCAATATGGTAAATCCTACCTTCTGTCGATCTTACATCAACACCGTTCCACTCATTGCTTTTAGCCGTTGGTCCAAAATTGATCACAGACTCTATGGAACCAAGCGCTTTTAAAGTTCCTTGAAGAAAGAAATTTTTTTTTTGAAAAAGTATTGCTTTCAATAACAATATCTTTTTCATTTGAGTCCGTTATTCGTAGTAACTTGAAATGATCAGTATTTGTTAATGATAGCTTTCACACTAAAAGAATATGCGTGATCATTTTATTCTATTATCTATCTCGCTTGACATGCGCCAAGCACTCTAATTTTTGCTGCTTTCAGTGTATTGCTTGGTTTTGTGATTGTTCATATTCAAAGACAGGAACCAGAGGGTAGATATAGACGGTGAACATGTGGTCGATAGTCCACCACAATTTTTTAATGGGTCTTTCTTATTTTGAACTTTAAATTGTCATTAGCAATCCAGTTTTAGTTCAAAAAACAAGAAATAATGCCTTCCACTCTTAGAATAACGATTTAGTTTTGTGTCTAAAAACTAGAGGCTCTCAGGAGCCTGAATTGCTCACCTGATCTCTTATGCCAAAGTTTGAATAAATTTCACAAACTTTCAAGTATACAAAAATTGCATAACAATCCTTTCAGTGCTTTCAGAGAAGATTTTTGGAAATCAGTTTAAATTAATAGAAAAAAAAACAGTTAAAGGGCAATAACTCCTGTAAGGACCTTTTGATGCTGAACAATATAGGTTGCTTCGGATTTTCTCTATCTCTTATACTTTTCGAGTTATAAGCCAAAAACAATGGTCTGACCCCCCTGTTCTATTTTTAGCAACGGTGGCCATGTTTTGAAAATCAGTGTAAATTAATGGGAAAAAACAGTTAAAGGGGAATAACTCTTACACGGCTGGTCTGACAATTTAGACCCTGAAATCATTTTTGTAGATCTCAATGAGCTTAACAATTCTGCAATGCTAACTTTTCCTCTAGCTCTAACAGTTTTCAAGATATAGTCCAAAAACTGCAAAAATGGTCAATTTTGATGATTAAAGGGCAATAACTCCTATAAGGAGTCGTTTCACAATTTTGACACAATGGAGAGATTTGTAGAGCTTTTGATGCTGAACAAGGTAGGTTGTTTCGGATTTTCTCTATCTCTTATACATAATTCACAAACTTGGTAGAGGACATCCTAAAGATCAAGTATACCAAGTTTCAATGCAACCCCTTAAGTGGTTTCAGAGAAGAAGATCTTTGAGGAAAAGTTAACGGACGGACGGGCGGGCGGACGACCGACGGACGCTTATCGATGACAATAGCTCACATGACCCTTCGGGTCTGGTGAGCTTGAACTTTAAGCTATAGCTTTTAAATTAAGTGTTTGGCAACATTTAGCTTTGTTTATATGCTTCTACCAAATGATTCACCTAGAACTTACCGTCAACTGTTATACCGGTTTCTTTTTTGAACATCAGATGAACTCCTGCTTCTATCGTAAGGATTGCTTTTTCTGTAACAAGAATATTTAGGACGACCGTATAGGGACTATCTCTGTCTGATAATGTTACGTTTTTATCAACTACTCCACCAATTTTGCCAGCACCTCGTATAAACCCTACTTCTTCGTTTAAAACGTTTGAAAAGTTCTTTGAATCATAATACGGGCGAATGTTCACGTAGGGTAGTCGTTCGTCATAGTTATGATCAAATATTCCATTTTCAATTTCTTGTACAGAAGTTGTTCCCCAATAGTTAAATGAGGCATTAATTATTCTATTTGAGTAATCATAGCTAGGAGAAACGATAGGAGTAAATCTGACATTGAAAGCAGAATTAGGGTTATCAAAAATATTTTCGTGAATAATAATATTTGGTGATGAAAATTTCAAAACAGTTCCGTTGTTTCTTTGAAACGTATTACCATTTATAGTAACAGTTGTAGCTTCAAGATAAGGATTGATAAACTCTATAATTCCATCGGCGTTGTTATCTGTTAGTAAATTTTTCGTTAAGTCTATTCTAGAAACATTTGTAACTTTTATATCCATTTTAACACATACTGCATTATTTGAAAAATTATTTTCATTTACATAAATTGTATTCACTTGCCCTTGCAGGAAAAGAGACACGTCGCTAATGCTTTGAAAATCGTTATTGGTTAATTCAAAGTCTAACTCTGTCCTATCATGCTGATTGGTGTCACAATTCTGATTAACAATCCCAAAATCGCCTCCATCAAATTTATTTTCCGACCCTTTCAAACTAACAAAATGACTTTTAAGCTGGATGCCGGTCCCTTGTTTCTTATTTGAATACAACGACGATAGACTTGTGAGAGTTATATTGCTAGAGCATAATTCAAGATCAAAAACCGACTTTTCATTTGCAATGAAAGAGCAATTATCTATGATGATTTTGGTCTCAGATACACGTCCTTGTTGTATACTTTCATGCATGGACAAAACTTTACCAGATTGGCTAAACAGATAACTATCACTAAATTCAATTAAAATTTCGTTATCAATATGTTTGAATATGTTGATGACATCACCATCTGCATTTAAAGTCGAATTGTTGATTTCAATTGATATTCTATCTATAGGTCCATTTTGTGTATTGGTAGAGCTGCTGTCGGTCACGTTTAAACCGTATTTTGTGTTGGTTATGATTGTGTTGGTATAACTCACATCTAAAAGTACAAATGTATTTAATGCATTTTATTGGTTTTTATCCAAATGTCTCAAATTAAAAATAGAAACATATCGAAGCTGGTTTTTCCCCCAATCATTGCAAATTGAGCATTTGAGTTTAAACTAGTGTGTTTATTTACAATTTTAATCCAAAATAAATTGCAATACAAGTACACAAAAAATGCCATTTTAATTTTTTTATATCGCTTTTTTCAGCGTATCAAATATGGTAACCTATCACTGGTATAATTTGACTGGTTTTTAACTTTTATAAAACACATTTGTGAAAAATGGATTATTTTTTCTTAAAGTAGATGGATTAGGAGAAAAGATTCATAGCTACAATTATCAACATTACCTCTTTAAAGTTACCAAGAAAACTGCTCATAACTTATTTTGCGTTAACGGCAAAGTACCTGATCTAAAACTGTCGATTCCATTCCATTGTATAGAGTCTGATATTCCTCGAATTTTCGTCCCGGTGTTATTGCTGCCAATACGTATGCTACCATCTGTATTAAAGACCATATACTTATATTACAATTTATGACATTATTTTAATGCAAAGTTAAGTAAAAATAAGAGAGATATATTAAAAGATCTACAAGTACATGTGGTAATGGTATTAAAGTTTATGAAGCTTGGCTAAATCAAAATGATAATAATGACAATAGAAATGTTTTACCCAAATTATAACAGACAGAGAACCTATCAATCTCGCATTTTTTAAAAACCATATGAAATACACATATATGCAAAATATACCTTTTAAAACTTACCTTAACGAGCACAAAAAGTCAAATTTTGCAGTTTCTAAAATAATCATAATTCATTTTGTTGAATAAGTGTTGTCCAGCATAAATAAACAACTTTGGGAAACCGTTATTCACATGCCATTAACTTAACACATTTCAGTAATGCTCTTCTATCTCAAATTCGACAACAAAAGTGACAACTACTTAAATGAAATAATGGCAACCACGATAAAGTGAGGTTTTTTTTTAATTTGGCAAAACCTGTTTGGTATTCAATTAACATTTAGTGTAATAATGTCATTACAAAAAAATAAATATTGAAATAAACATTTTTGGTGTACTATTAAATATAATTATTCAATAGAATTATATGACAGAGACCAATTTTACGATAACAAGATATCCAAGTATTCTTTGAGTGATAAAATGGTCAAGTACAAAATACTGATCCAGGTAACATTGCAACAGATACCAAGTGTTTACATTTGATAATTAGGTAGTCCTCTTTTTGACTCTGCATTTTTTTCTGCAGTTTATTCTCGAAAAGAATACTTTCTAATTAGTTTTTTTTTAATTTAACAAATTCGTCAGAGGTTTTACATTGTATTTTTCATATAGTGTGAATTTCATTATGTTTTAAAAAATTGCGAAAAATGGTAGGTTCTATGTCCTTAAATCTTAACCACAACCAGGAAAACAAGGAGAAACAATAAATATCATTTTATCTATCATCATGATCATAATTTGGAGTTCACTTAAAATATTATGTGGAGACATACATACAGAATATTTTATAAGAAGCTAATTGAAAATGACGAAAGATACTATAAACAATAATGTAATAACAAGTGATAATACTATACTGATAAGCGTTTGTGTATTCTATTGTAATTTTACAAGCTGTAACTAGTTAATAAAAATACTTCATAACCATAAGAAATTTAGTAAAGACGTATAAGACTCACATGGAAAAGGTGTGAAACCATTTTGTAACTTATTTAAATTTTTGGCCTTTTCACTTTATCATTGTTGGTGTCACAGTACAAAAACTTCCAATTCGAAAAAGTTGAGTAATTTAAGGTTCGAATTGATAAAACCAAGAACTAACAAATCAGTTTACCTATCACAATGATTCCTCTATCTGCCATGACAGTAATAGTTCCTCCGGCCAATCTAGCTTTATTTTCATTAGTGATAATGATAGAACGATTAACAATTATGGTATCGGTGTCTTTAAACATCATATTGTCACCTGCCTGAACTATTCCTCCAATGACAAACGCTTTTAAGGAGTTATCGAAACGGCGACTAAATTTATCCACGTCGGATGAACTTTGAAGTAAATTCATTTCTGGTGTAAAGAACATATAATCAGATACTACACGTGCTTTTTGTGAATTTATAAATACGTCACATATTTTGCTTCTCGCGTGGTCTTTGTTGTCAGTTCCCCAATAATTCGAATCTGCATTTATAGACTGATTAATATTAAATGCTTCACCGATACTCAACAAACAATTTGTGTTGGAAATATCAGTAAACTTATTTCTAAAAAGTGTGTGTCGTAATCCAGTTTGTAAAGAAATAACATTTGATTGCGAATTTTGAGAAAATGAATTGTCAGTAATGTTCAAAACTGCATATGTGGCTAAAATAGAAGATGTGTCAAACCCGTTTAGGTTGTGAAAAATGTTTCTTTCTACAGTAGCATAGACGGGAAAGGACGAAGAACCCTTTATGTCCATTCCACCATTTAATTTTTCAAAAGTATTATTTTGAAAATACAAATTGCCGTTTACTGCGTTGTCAATATTAAATGAAATTGGATAAACCTTAGTACTATCCTTGATTGTATTGTTTTTCATTTCAACCACTATTCGATAGTCAGAGAAAGTATAATATGATTCAAAATTGAAGTAAACTTGACTTTCACCATTGCTTTCCATAAAATTATTAGAAATAACTTGGTAAATGTTATATTCGCATCGCCAGCACCGAACTTCATAACGTATCCCAACTAAGCCATTGAACGATATGTTACAACCTAAAACAATGAAAAATAAAGGTTGAGTTGCTGAATAAACATTATATAGGGATATTCCATGTCTTTTGTTTCGACTTATAATGGAGTATTTGACAATCAAACTGATCGCATGATTTTGGGTAAAATACAGTCCTCTATTAAGGTTATTATTCATTTCTGTTTCGGATATGTAGAGCACAGTTTCTGGTGTTGTTGATTTATCCCAGTTTTCTATTACTACGCCATTTTCTTCATTCAAACTAAACTTTGATCGCCTTATGGTAACATGCGGGCGATGGGGTATTCCATGAAGCAATATACCATAATTGTTGCAGATAGATTTGGTATCAGAGACAATGTATACATCTCCAAAGTCTGCATCAGCGGTAGTACTGTTACTAGTTATCCCTCCAGAAAGTCTTATCCCAGAATAACAGCCATATATTAGACTATGACTTACACGTATTCCCATGCCATCTCCTTCCACTCCAACTGAGGCTTGGCGAATAGTTGTGTGAGACATAGTAATGTTACCTATAAATACAAAACAAATAACTGATTTGATCCAGAAGGTAGATGCAGATACTAGTATATCAAAGGTCAAATTATAACATATATGGAATTGGTTCGTTTTTTTTATCATTTGTTTTTTTTTATCAAATGTATAAAGAATGAAAATACATGTAATATACTTTTTACAAGATTTCAGCTTAATATGGAGTACATTTCTTTTTTAATTGAACTATAGAAAAGACCCAAACTTTTATTTCAACAAAATTAATAGACAACCGTTTCTAAAGGAAAACAACGAAACTTTCGAACTGCGATGATCAATCTCATATATCAAAGACAAAAAACACAACACGGTGGTAAAAGCTAAAAAATAAAGCACCTGTATAAGTCTGGTCATAAGATAAATGTCAATGTCCTGTCACGAGACTGAACATTACTTACAGTCGATACTATGAAAGTATTAAAATATTCGTGGGGTACCAATTATTGCGGTGTTAGCTGGTCAGCCAAACCACGAAATAAAATTCCCCACGAACAGAGAATTGACCCTTGCTTTTAAATCATGAATTAATAAATCCATGGATATTCAATTTACTCCCATTCCATGAAATTGATATCCACGAATTTAAGCACTTTCACAGTAATTACAATGACTAACCTCCATGTTTAAGTAATATTCTATCCCATAATCCTTTCTTCGTTAGGACAGGAAATGACGACGAAAAGTCAGTATGTATGCCCTCTACACCATGAGATACCAAGGTTCCTTTAAAAGAAAAAAGTTAACAAGAGTTATCAAAATGACGTTATTAGGTAAGTAGTATATGTCCTTAAACACCTATTTACCATGAATAAAGAGGACAAAATATGGATTTCGTTGAAGTTAATGTATATCGATGCTTAAATCATTCATTCTAGTTCAGTGCAGAATTAATATTAATATTACGGAAAAAAAAATTCTTTAGACGTAAGCTTTTTAGTGATTCGCTTAGATGTTGTCACGTGGCATGTGATATTTCGCTGGGTCAACCGGTATTCGTTGGGTTGTATTGTAACGTCACCCTCTCGTGAGAATTTGCAGGTGAACCCACGATTTTTCTTCAACATTGTATTGACTGTAGTTTCTCAATGGAAAAAGGATTAAAATGTCCAAAATGTGTTTGAAATTAAATATTAAATTGTTTCATTTCAATATTTGATATACCGGTAATATAACAGTTATCACCCTAGATGATATGTGACCCGGCATTTCTTTCCCCTCGAAAAGTAAGGTCCTTACTTTCTCGGGGAAAGAAAACACCGGGTCACACACCAACTAGGGTGATAATTGTATAATATAATACACTTACCGTAAACATTGATTCCTGCTGTTGATGTCGTGAATATGACACTAACTCCGGCGTTAATTGTCAATGTCACTGTTGGGCTGACAACTATCATATCGTCAACAATGATCGGGCTTTGCGTTGGAATCCAAACAGTGTCTTTCTGAAATGATCCAATTCATATGCCCGATCTACGAAAGTATGGGGCACAGGGGCGGATCCAGAAATTTTGGAAAGGAGGTGTTCGTCATTGTGGATTTTTTATGACCATTTTTTAGGCTTTCAATTAAACATTTTGAAGATTTGGATTTAAATGTTATGAAATGGAAATTTTAGTATAATCTTTGAATTTGGTCTTTTTGTAAAAATATTGATAATTTGATACTTACTTTAAAATGTTAATTGCATTTTTATACTTATGTCATTTTTTAGCATTACAGCGGTCAAGTGTGTCGGTTTTGTGTGATGATACATCACCAAAGCATAAATTGTTTGAAGTGTTGTGTCGGATTTGAAATCGACATATTTGATTTTTTTTTACATTAGATGCTTCTTAGCCCGTTGTCAGTAACTTCGAGTGTATCTCTACGTCCCGTTTATTTCTTGTTGTCCTTTTGTCTCAGTTCTCTCTTGTTGAGGTGAACTTCTATTTATTTGATTTTTACTGTGTGTTAGTTTGTGCTTTGTTATTGATTATCAATAGGGGGAAATTTGGGCCCCAAAAACTAGTAAAACCCCGCCACATTTTCGAGCCCGGAATCTTTATCAAAGCTTGTGTTTGTATTTCGTCAAATTTATGCTGTTTTTGTTTTGTTTTTTGTTTGTCAAGAAGAGGGTCTTTCATTGCACTTTAGAATTGGGCTTGAATCATATGTATCTTATTTAAAATTAAGGGCCAATTGAAAAACATTGTGGATGTTTTTAAATTGTCGTTTATTTTGTAGGTTGCGACGCGTACACTTATTCCACATTTCATTATCTTCTATTTCTAAAGTATCCTTAGTACGAATGTTCAACACTCCTATATAAAGAACAAATCTATACGATTTTTTTCATGGTCGAACATTTCAAGGGCTCCTTCTTTTCGACAATAATTATTAACTTTAGTTTCAAATATTTATTTACCTCGATTACATCATTTTGATAGGTGTAGATTTTGACATCATCTGAAGATTCGTTTGCAATTTTACATCCAAACAACTCCACGGACAGACAGAGACTGTAGTAGTTGTCTTTAGTAGGATTAAAAGCAAGGTATCGGGTCTGAAAAAAAAGAAATTAAAATCTGTTTAAGGAAAATACATTTTTCGCTTCTTTAATATCTTTTAGCATTTTTTTTCATATTTGTTACTATTATTTTCTAAATAATAACACTAGACACCAGAGTTGTATAAATTGTTATATCATTACTACTTTGTTAGCATTCAAAATGTTTGTTTTAATTGGAGTCAGTTTGTTCCACCTACACTTGTTAATAGAACCAAATTAAATGGGAAAAACTAAATGATTAAACACCTGTAATGACGGACTAAACACAACCGTTGACACGGTTCCGGTCCGTTTGAATATCTCGCCTATTTCATCCTTTGAAGTATGAGTCTTGTAACCTCGCCAAACATACCCATCCAAGCTGAATGAAAGCCTATAGAACAAATATATTACAATGAAAACAAAACTACAATTACGTTTTATTTTAAACAACTAACCAACTATAAGATATCTGGCTTTTGAAATTCAGGACCTGTCGATCAGGAAACCATGCAATTTTGTCATAAACTATTAGCGAGGACAGCTTGTAGTGGGCACTAAATTCTCAAGTAGAGGGATGAGATCTTCGGCAAGTTCCCGCGAAAAATTTGTCTAATATTGATATTGATATACATCTCAAAGCAACAGGTATGGCGTGAATATTAATGATATTGCTTCTAAAAAAATGTTTTGCGTTTTAAACATGGATGAAATTTAAAAATATAAGTATGGCAAATATTTACTAACGACGTAATTTATTTGCGCTTTTCGTTCATTTTTATACATTGCACACCAATGAAGTAAATATTCTCAACATCATAAGTTATCCAAAATTATTCAAAAACATCATGCTCTCATAGGCGCCATTTTCGTAATGAACAACAGAAAATGCAGCAACGTCATTTGCTTGAAATAAATTTGAAATCAGAAAAGTGGGCCTTAAAGTTTTACTAATATTACAGTTAAAAAGAAAGGGTTTTCATCATCAAGAACCCCGCACGAAATATAAATCCGTTGATCCCTTGGTACTTTTTAAATATCTATGGCTAAAGGGTGATCACTGATTCTAAATTTACATATCAATTTTCTTATTTCAAAGTCAGTGTAGTTTAGATAATATTCTCTAATATAATCAGACTTCAAGGATTTGATAAAAGCATTTTGCTTGAATCATCAATGTTTTGTATTTTGTTATTGTATAACGTTTCATAATTATCACGTAAAGCTATGGGACGCATTATACGATTATCATTCAACATTATACGATTATCATTCAACATTATACCCTTATCATTCAACATTATACGATTATCATTCAACATAATACGATTACCATTCGACATTATACGCTTATCATTCAACATTATACGATTATCATTCGACATTATACGATAATCATTTGACATTATACGCTTATCATTCAACATTATATGCTTATCATTTAATATTTGACAATATTTATGAAGCACGCACATTTTCGCATTTCCGTTCCGTTGAGCAACATTTGATTACAAATGGCCGAATCACAGATACAAATGTCACAAGTTCTTCAAAAGATTGGCTTAAGTCATACAACAACTGCATTTGAAGCACAGAAAATACAAAAAATAACAAAAGATATAGTTGGATTGTTATCTAGACATGACCTCGTATCTTTAGGAGTGAAAAATTCTTCAGATATGATGGCTTTAAGGGTTGAATGTATCAAATATGGAAACAAACCACCCAACATGTCCTCCGACTCTAACGCACATCGAAGTTATAACATTGACAAATTTACATTAGAAACATTGTTGGAAAGTGGTTTTAAAATATGTGACATTGCTTAACTTTTAAGTGTCTCCGAAAGAACCATATATAGAAGAATGGCACAATTCAATTTACAAAAGAGGGTTTTCTCCGAGATAACCGATGACGATCTTGACACGGCTGTTTCGTTATCAATATAAGATTTCCTTAATTGTGGAGAAGTGATGATGAATGAAATGCTTAAAGAAAAGGGTATCAAAGTAGAGCGACGGCGGGTACGAGACTCAGTGCATCGGATAGACGACAGTGGGGTAAAAGAAAGAAAGATTGGTAGACTTCATAGGCGCGTGTATAATGTCAATGCTCCAAATCACTTATGGCATATTGACAGTAATCACAAACTAGTTCGTTGGCGTTTCGTTGTGATTGGTGGTATAGACGGATTCAGTAGAATGATTACATGCTTACAGTGCCATGATGATAATACATCAGGGACAGGGACAGTTTTGAAGTGTTTTATTTTTATCGGGAGTTGCTTCCTACGGTATACCATTAAGAGTCCGCTCGGATAAAGGAATGGAAACCGTCGCTGTCGCTGATTCTATGCTGGAAAAGAACGGTCAGGGAAGCAGGACCGAGCACTCATAATCAGCGCATCGAACGCTTGTGGAGAGATGTGTTTGAAGGGGTGTTAAGTTATTTGTACGACCTTTTTTTATTATATGGAAGATCTGGGTGTACTCGATCCTTTAAATGAGATTCATCTGGCTTGTCTCCATTACATTTTCTTAGATGAAATCAACAGGAGATTAGCATTCTGGTCTCAAGCATGGGGGAATCATCGAATCCGTACGACAAGAGCTTATCCAAATGGCAATCAGTATGTGGATTTCTAGTCTATATCAGAACCCTGTTGGAACCATCCTCTCTGAGGCTGAAATCCAGGAACTAGGAATCGAAGGATATGGAAGACCAATATTTGGACCAATGAACTTTCTTACTGAACGATGCAGACAGACACTTAGACGTGAATTTAACAGGACAGGAAACAACTTTGGAATAGATGACTTTATTAACTGTAATAATATAGCAGCAGCAAATAATCAGTAGTAAACACATATTTAATGAGAAATACTGACGTTTGTTTTCTTGAAATGAAAAAAACCACAGACACTTCAATTTGTACTGTGCTTATAACTTTTAGATAAAGCGTCTCAGGCGAGTCTTTACTGTACGAAGTGTCTGAACATGTTTGTATACCCCATCTGCGAAGATAGGGGGGGGGGGCATAAAGTAATCAGGTCTGTTCGTCCATCCCACCAGGTTAATCTACAGGTTGAAGTTTGTTTACCATATCATCATAAAACTATATAGACATATAAATCAGGGTATGAAAAATGGGTGTTATAGTTAGGTTAACCTACAGGTTGGAGTCTGTTTTTATGCCCCAACTCTGTTGCGGGGTATATAGTTTCTCGGTCTGTTTGTTCGTTCGTTCGTTCGTCCGTCACACTTAACATTTTCGTCCATTTCGAATTTAAGCTATTCACATCTTCTTCAAGTTTTGTACACTGCTTCATTATTAACTGTACTACACATTGCAAATTGGTCATTTCCTTCATGTCTGTCCGTTTGAGAACTTAGGTTTACCTTTCAGGTTCACCTTTTTTTGAGACATTATACTGAACAAAGAGAGATATTCCAACCTAAAATTTTGAAAAAACAAATTTATGCATATTAACCAAAGCTGCCAGCGGGGCATCAGTGTTGTTCTGACGCATCCTTGTTTTATGAAGTAAGTATGGTGTCATCATAAACTTTATACACATATGCAACAGGATATGAACAAAAAAATATTGAAATAAAATTGTACCTGTCTCATTAACTTCATGGTTGATTGATCATAAAAAAAGGGTGTGTTATACTTAGGTTTACTGACAGATTATAGTTTTTCATGAGGAAAGTATGATATCATCATGTAACTCCTAGGCCGAATATCTCTAAAACTACTGAACAGAATTTAATGAACCTTGGTATGGTTAATCATTAAGGTGCCCTGCACTAAACTTGTGTTTTGATTTTTTGATTCGTCAAAACACATGGTCGTCGTTGCTAAAAATAGACCAGACCACTGTTTTTGTTTTTGTTTTTTTTTTATCAAATCAAAACAGTATAAGAGATATATGAAATCTGATCCCACGCTGCTACTATAGTACCAACAGCTCTACAAAAGTCCCCATTGAGTCAAAGTTGTCAGATGACCCTTTACGAGGATACGACAACTTAAATGCGAAAAACAGCGTTTTTTCATGCTTTAGCCTACAGAATGAAAACTATTAAAGATAGATAAAAGCTGTTGGTTGCTTATATGTTCAACCCTTTAAGCTCTACAAATGTGTCTTAATGGTCGAGGTTGTCAGATGACCCTTTCAAATAGGGGTTACTGCCCTTAACTTTAGGTGAAAATAACCTTTTTTAGCTCACCTGGACCGGTCCATGTGAGCTATTACCATCACTTGGCGTCCATCGTCGTCGTCTGTTAACAATTTTTCAAAAATTTTCTCCTCTGAAACTACTGAACAGAATTTAATGAAACTTGGTATGAATGATCCTTAGGGTGTCTTGCACCAAACTCGTGTTTTGATTTTTGATCTGTCAAAAAAACATGGCCGCCTTTACTATAAATATACCAGGGGGTCAGACTACTGTTTTTGGCTTGTACATACAAAAGTATAAGAGATAGATGAAATCCGATGGGACACTACTGCTTCAGCATCAAAAGTTCTACAAAAGTCTCCATTTGGTCGAAGTTGTCAGATGATCCCTTATAGGGGTTACAGCCCCTTAAAGGTGAAAAATAGCGTTTTTGCATGTGTTTGCCCTATAGAATGAAAATTATTGTAGATAGAGAAAAGCTGTTGCTTGCTTAGATGTTCAGCTCATTTAGCTCTACAAAAGTCTCCATAGGGTCAAAGTTGTCAGATGACCCGTTAAAGGGGTTACGGCCCCTTAAATATGAAAAATAGTGTTTTGTCCTATAGAATGAAAACTATTGCAGATAGAGAAAAGCTGTTGCTTGCTTAAATGTTCAGCTTATTTAGCTCTACAAAAGTCTCCATAGGGTTGAAGTTGTCAGATGACCACTAAGAGGGGTTACGGCCACTTAAAAGTGAAAAATAGTGTTTTTGGCTATAGAATGTAAAATGTTGCAGATATAGAAAAGCTGTTGCTTGCTTAAATGTACAGCTAATTTAGCTCTACAAAAGTCTCCATAGGATCAAAGTTGCCAGATGACCCCTTAAAAGGGTTACGGCCCCTTAAAAGTGAAAAATAGTGTTTTGGCCTATAGAATGAAAACTATTGCAGATAGAGAAAAGCTGTTGCTTGCTTGAATGTTCAGCTCATTTAGTTCTACAAAAGTCTATATGATCGACATCAAGACCAGGCGAGCGATTCAGGCTCCTGGGAGCCTCTTATTCATGTTTTTGCCTTATAGAATGAAAACTATTGCAGATAGCAAAAAGCTGTTCCTTGCTCAAATGTTAAGCTCATTAAGTTCTACAATGTATCCATAGGGTAATGGTTATCAGATAACTCCTGATAGCGGTTACCGTCCCTAAAAGTTGAAAAATAGGATTTTTTAGAATGAAAATTATTGCAGATAAAGAAAGATGTTGCTTTTTTAAATATTCAGCTCTTTAAGCTCTGCAAATGTCTCCATACAGTCGAGGTTGTCAAATGATCCCATTTAGGGGTTACGGTCCCTAAAATGTGAAAACGTTTTTTTTTTCATGTTTTTGGTATATAGAATGAAAACTATTGCCGATAGAGAAAAGCTGCTCATTTACGTTCAGCTCATTTAGCTGACTGTACTAAAGTCCTCAAGGGTGGCATCCTCGGAAACCCAGGGCTTCTTCTCTCGCTTACTCATTCATCACCCCTGGGACACAACGCACAAAATACTTCGTTTTCGATAGTTTTGTATCGAGCTTTCTGATTGGTCGCTTTAAATTTATCTAATGCGATTTAAACATGATTCTATATACAAAAAATATTAAGTTCAAGATCAGATCCTGAACTCAAAACGAAGAATTTCATACCAAATGTCCCAGGGGTGATGAATGAGTAAGCGAGAGAAGAAACCCTGGGTTTCCGAGGATGCAAGGGTGGAAGCTGTCAGATAACCCCCTTTTAGGAGTTATGGCCCTTAAAAGGTAAAAGATTGTGTTTATGGCCTTTAGAATGAAAACTATTGCAGAAAGAGAAATGCTTTAAAGGTTTCATAGCATTTGTCAGATGATACTTTATTATATGGGCTAGTTTAGACCAGGTGAGCGATGAGCCTCTTGTTTGGTAGGCTCCAATGAGCTAAATCGCTTATCTGACATTGAATAATAAAGGTATCCTATACCCTTAAATTGGTAGAGCGTTGTCTTCTGTATGTTCCCGATAAAATGAAATGAAAATTGAGCTAACAGTCAATAGTTTCCAAAACATGAAAAAACGATTTTTAATGCATAACAGTCATAATCTCTAAAATGAGTTATCTGACAATTCATTCAATGTCTATTTAGGCTTGAAGTTTTGAGACAAGAAAAAAAAGTAGAGGGCAAGGTCAAGAATCCATTGAAACATCACAGTTATTGAGATTGGGACTGCCTAAACAGTATACTCCACTAAAAAGACAAAAATGCACAGTCACTAAACCATTGAAATGGGGGTCAGTGTCATAAGTCATACTAGTAAGTACCACAGTAAAGTAATGGAATGTCCCCTTCATTCGAAAATAAAATATAGCCCCCCTCTCTTTTTTTGTTAAAAAGTCTACTGGAGTCTACAAAAGTCAGATAATAAACGATAAGCATATAATGCCGAATGATAAGCGTATAATGTTGAATGATAAGCGTATAATGTCAAATGATAATCGTATAATGTCGAATGATAAGCGTATAATGTTGAATGATAAGCGTATAATGTCGAATGATAAACGTATAATGTTGAATGATAATCGTATAATGTTGAATGATAAGCGTATAATGTCAAATGATAATCGTATAATGTCGAATGATAAGCGTATAATGTTGAATGATAAGCGTATAATGTCGAATGATAAACGTATAATGTTGAATGATAAGCGTATAATGTCGAATGATAATCGTATAATGTCGAATGATAATCGTATAATGTTGAATGATAAGCGTATAATGTTGAATGATAATCGTATAATGTTGAATGATAAGCATATAATGTTGAATGATAAGCGTATAATGTCGAATGATAATCGTATAATGTCGAATGATAATCGTATAATGTTGAATGATAATCGTATAATGTTGAATGATAATCGTATAATGTTGAATGATAAGCGTATAATGTTGAATGATAAGCGTATAATGTTGAATGATAAGCATATAATGTTGAATGATAAGCGTATAATGTCGAATGATAATAGTATAATGTCGAGTGATAATCGTATAATGTTGAATGATAATCGTATAATGTTGAATGATAAGCATATAATGTTGAATGATAATCGTATAATGTTGAATGATAATCGTATAATGTCGAATGAATCGATAAGCGTATAACGTTGAATGATAAACGTATAATATGTAATGATAAGCATATAATGAAATCTTGTCAAAAGGAGGCAGTTTCGGCGTTCCATATAAAGCCTTTCTATATTGATGTTTATGAATATTTTTTACACCTTTATTGTCTATCTTACTTGCTTGACTTATATTATTTAAAGATCTAACATTGTTTATATAAGAAAACCATGAATAAATTATCTGATCATGTAATGACTTGGATAAATAATAGCATTCTTTAAGTAGATATGAAGTTTCATCTGATAAAAGTCTATCTTCATATAGCAACGACTGAGCTTTTTATAAAGCAAACAACCGGAAAGCGCCCTAGTTCTGACCTTATTGCTATGTTACTTGTACATTTTTTATTCCAAGTATAAACTTACAAAACTTGTTATTTATTTTGTCTTAGGGTCTTTTGTCTATGAATAAAGATTCATCAGGATGCATATGGTTATTATTTTTCTTTTATCTGTTCAATGCATTGTGAAACGATTTATAAATATCCATATACCAAATTTCAGAATATATGTTAAAACTGGACGAACTAAAGAGTCAAATAAATGTGTGGAGACATGTACAGGAAGTTCGTTAAGACTAGACGTGACACTTTTGACCGAATATCGTTTTAAGTACTACTAGTACTAAAACTTAAGAGTCTGAACAGATTCAGTATTAAGATTCAAACAAACCAAACTAGCTTCATATACACTATTGTGTTTGCAATACTTTTAATTTGTTTATTAATTATTTAATATTTTTCTGCTGGAGTTGTAGTGTTAAATAGATTTTTCATCAAATGATGTTTCACTTAAAAGCCCTCTTCTTTCTTTTTATGGAGGATCATGCATTACCTAAATGATTCTGTTTTCCACCAGCTATTCAAGTCTTTAAATTGAAGACTTGTTATTTCCCACAATCCTTCAAGATCAATCTTTAAATACTGATAGTTATCCCTGACTCCTGATTTCCAACCATCTGAAATTTACAACACCAAAATTGCATTTATAATCAATCGTGTGATTTTTTTACATCTGTCGATAGATGCTTTCAACATGTCTGACATGTCTGACAGCAGTTGGTTTTTTTTTTATAGAACGTTAATAATTAAACTTTTATCATTTTTTAAAGTTTACCTGACCTATCAATTGACGTCTTTCTGTCGTTCGTCATCCGTCCTTATTTTTTTTCTGAAACCTTTTGGTCAAATGCAACATGGTATGATTTTGCTTAAGAGGGTTTCTTACAAACTTAAAAAAACTGTCTTTTGAATTTTTAATTTGTTGAATATATTTTTAACCGCCATCGCGAAATCTTTCTTAAAATTGGTAAAAGTACCTTAGAACTCAGGAGGTAATATAACAAATAAAAATAATTCTGATGGATTTTTTTGGCTTTTAAGAATCTAAACAGAAGTTGTAAGGCGATCCGTAGTAATTAATAGGTCAAACTCCTTTTTATGTGTAAATAAAAACTATTGTTTAAGGAATAAGATCATAAACTAAAGCCAAGAAGCTCAACAAAGTTTCAGTAAAATCTCCCAAGACCACTTTTAAATGTTATGTCCGTGTTTCTTTTGTTGTTGCCCATAACAACAAAATGCAGTGAAAATAGAGAAAAGCTGTAGCTTGATAAAATATTCATTTTAAGAAGATCTACAAAGGACCAGAGCCACGATTCCTGTACGTAAATACGCAAATATCAAAATTGGTTTGTTTTAATCGACAATTGGTGTATTTATAGCTAGAGTAGCTTAAATCTAAAATATGAAATGATTTGTTTTGGTGTATTGATCAATAGACGATCTTCCAATTTCGATTTTTTTGGTAATTGTTGAAATCTTACCTCAAATTACTGGATAACTGGTTGCCAACGTCAATTGCGCGTAAAAGGGAATATTTAAATTGCATTATTTAAGTGTAAATGAATTGGTTTGAAAGGACCCTCCGAGTAAAACAAATTAATTCATTTCATGTTTGATTGTTTTCCATTAGAAAACACATTTAATAGCGAGCATAGCTCGCAAGCGGGCACGAAGTGCCCGCTCGAGCGGAGAGCTCTACGGTATTTGTTTCCGCGAGAAATTTGCTAATGCTGATTAAGATTTTTTATGGTCCGGAAAGGGTTATTATTTTTACAGGACCGGAGTGAATGTTAAAATAATTTATAAGAAAAGAAATAATGCTTAAAAAAAATAATAAATTGCGCTTTTTACAAGAAAATAATATTCTTAAAATAATAAATACACATAAGCTGCTCGTTTCGTCTTGGTTATATGCACGTACGAAACTAACGTGTCTCGAAGCTTAATCGCCCCATACCATCTCGCCCCAAAATAAGCAAATGGAATATTGGAAATGAAGTGATAGCGAAGGCCCTGAATGTCGACATTTAGAACAAAAAACGTAGTGCCTTTTAGCTATGCTCGCATTTAGGCAATGCCTAGTCCATATTAGATTGATAGAATAATTCAGTCCCTGTGCTCTCTTCTAAAATAGCCGCCATTTTACCCCCATTGACCTCTCGTGACCCCTATTCTAACATCCGGAACGTTCCGGAATGGCACTTTTGGAAGATCGTCTATTTGATAGCAACTCGAAGCTTCAAAAATAGTCTCAATAAGCGATTTTTCACTTTTTAGCCTTTAGGCCAAACTAACCAGTTTTTCAATCACAATTATGTGATTTTCCATGTGGTGCCAACCCTCGCTCATCGAAATTTTTGTTAAAACATAAAGAAATAATGTGTTTGTAAAATTCCAGCAAAACAATTTATTGGCGAGGGGTGGCGCCACTGTCATTTCACAACATGACAAAAATCTGCTGAAATTAGCATATTTTCGACTTTAGTGTCACAATATGACGTCATTGCAACGTAATAATTGCAGAAACTTTTATATTGGTTACATTTTGTATCAAGCAATATTTTAGACCTATTAGCCACCATAGTCTTATCTGAAAAATGAACTTGAATAAATGACCAAAAAGGCAGTTCGTGAACCTACTCTTTTTCAGACAGGTTGAAGTTGTCAAATGACCCCTTAAGGCCACTTTACCTGTCAAGAATTTTTTTTGTCTAACCGAATGCTATTACTCACAGATAAAGAAGAGTTGTTGCTTGCTAAACTGTTATACTCAAAATGTTTTACATATAAGTCTCCATTTGTCACAACGATAAATTTCTTGAAAATGATCCGAGTTGCGATTGAAAATACTAGATGAACGATAAACGAAAAGTGATGACAATAGCTGTCAGTGTCATAATGTATTGCTACGTACTTCCAGCAAATCTTGCTTGGCTTGGAGAGTTGTCATTATCTTGGTGTGAAGATGCAGTAAATTGGTCGTCCCTCAAGCTAGAAGTGATAGGTTCGGCACAGGATTGAGCATCTAATAAAGATAAGAAATCCACACACGTATCAAAGACTCATTAAGGTTCATGGTTACACTTCGAATAAAATGGTAGATATTTGACCTATTTTGCTAATCTAGGTTCGACTTAAAAGGCACTTAGAAACACAAAATAAAGTGTAGCAGCGTCTAGATATAAAAATGACCGAATTTTCCATTCCAGTTTACAAGATTACTTTTGTTGTTTTCTCTATTCATTTTATGTCCGTTCAAATTGTACCATAAATAAAGCATGAATTACCCCTAAATAACCTTCCATAAAACAGATTGTGAGTAGATTTTATAACACCAATAATGAAATTACCTAGCCCGTGAAGGGTGTAGGTAATCATCGAGTTCGAGTTAGAGTTCGAGTCAGAGTTAGAGTTCAAGTTCAAGTTCGAGTTACAGATCGAGTTAGAGTTCGAGTTACAAAACGAGTTGTATATTTATTTTTTTGCACACTTTATTTATCAGGGGAAAAAAGGACTACAATGGAAATACATTGGATGTTTGTTTTTCTTCTTAAACAAATTCGGACATCTATAAAACTGCTTCTGACGCAAAACTTTCAACACATTATTATGTTAGGGAGCAACAATTTGATTTAGGGGGGAATGTTGAATTTGAAATAAAAGGCAGGATGCCAAAAATCAGGAAATTAAAAGGCTGGACGGTGCTCTGAATTAAAAAAAGGCGGGATGGTGTTTCTGCCTTAAAAACATAATATGAGAAAGACATTGCCTTAAAAGCTCGCGTATATACAAAAATATAATCTATTCCATTTATAATTTCGAATAATGCCTGGGACGAGATAATTTGGGACGTTGTATTACTATTTCCCGCAATTTTTCAGCACGCGCAGACATAAAGTTCCGAAAATCGAATGTTTCCGGTGAGAACGATTTTTCTTCCATAGTATTTTGAGTCTCGTGCAATTTGACAGACTCTCTACAATAGTGAGCTTCGCTACGCTCGCATATTATGTTAAGTTTAAAAATTAAAAATTAAAAATGTGCGCAAAACAAACATTCCAGGCTTCGATTTTTCAAAAATAAAAAGGCGGGATGAATATCCATAGACCCCCCCCCCTAAAAATCTAATGGTCGTTCCCTTACTGTTCGATTGTTGTTGTCTTCTTTAAAGAAACTTGATAGAGAACAAGTAAATCTGTGAGTTATTGCTCACAAGTGATACGCCCGCTCCCAAAACAATGCCTTACGTTAAAAAGTAATCGGTAAAATATAACAGGAAGTATACATAGGATATACTAGTCGTATAAGAAACAGACATTTACGTCATACAGTTGCTTACGGAAGGACGAACGAAAAAACGGACGGGTGGACAAGGGTAAAAACAGGAAACCCCCTCTTCTTCGACGCGATACCTGACTGGCCTGGAAAGGGGAGGCACGTTACAACTCATCATAATAAAGCTGTGTGCCAAATTTGAAATAAATTCCTTCAACAGATACCGTGAAATCTGTTACGACAAATTGTCCTTTCTTACCCTTAAAATGTTTAAGTTCGCTAAGAAAACAGAGAGTAGATGCGCAACTGTCCTAAAAAAGGTGGGGGCACGGTACAACTCATGGACGGACGGACAGACATACGGACGGACAAAGTAATTGCAATTTATACTGCAATTGCTCTATATAAGTAGTCAAATTTTACTGACCGTATATCGATAAGTGATATACGGTCAATGTCAGTATATCACTTTAAGAACACGCCCCTTTTTTATCGTTTCTTACATTTGGGCCAACTTATTTGGTCAACACGGGTAACCCGGTGGTCACAATGATTTTATGATCATTTCTACACGCGCGTTGAGCCTTTCAAAATCGAACTCCAACCTCGACCTTGTAGTTCCACATTCTCGACTTGATTTCAGTTGCAATCGAAGAAATTTTAATTTTTTGTCATGAGAAGCTTTCGTATGAAAAAAACAAATATTGGCATGATTTACTGTTTGAAAATTACATTTAAAATTTATAACAGACTTGTATATTAGAAGATGTTCTATGAATTTACAAATAAGGTAATAATCAACCGGAGCATTGGCGCAACAATCATTTCCAAATATTTTCTCTTCCACCTTTCAATTTTGCGCTACTATGGCTTTATGTATATGAGCATTTAATTTTTGGCACAGCCACTTGTTCCAATACAATCGGAAAGACTCAGTTGAACTGACATTCCTAGCATTTACTGCAAGAAACAAGAAAAAGAAATGTTGCATAAAAATTAAGCATTTGAATGTTAATCTTTGGGTGAAAGACGATAGAAAAAAATATGATCTATTAACGTACACTTATAGCATTGCAATTACAGAAATTTTTTACATTCCGGTAATTTATTAATTTCAACAATTATAGATACAATCGGATAAATTTTAGTTTACTCTCTTAATTATTTATTTGCATTTTGTGTTTTTAATGTTTCTAAAAATCTACTTACTTGTAACTTGTTCGTAGATATAATATAAAAAAAATCATCCAGAAAATAAGCAATACATTTCTTTGCAATCCTTAACGCATAATTTGTGTTGAACTTTAAACACGTTTACATGTAGTATTCAAACATGCTTAGGATTACTTGACGAAAATTTCTGAGATTGATATTTTTTTTTATGTGAAACATGTTCAAATCTTTGTTTAGCTTTACCATATTTACTTTGAAAAGTGTTCAGGTTTTAAACACAACCTATACATGTTAAGGATATAGATTTTTTACATTTTCAACGCCATTTTAATAGTATGGACACAATCATGCAACTCGAATAAATCTGTCCAGACACAGGGACGATATCGGATTCTAAGGTCAAATTCATGCACTTCGATTCCAGATTAACCAGGTTGGACGTATCAAGTAGGCCTATGACCATACAAGGAGAGAGGGTCGCCGTGGGGTGATTTATTGATTTTTTCAATTTATTCATTTTGTTAAAAAACACGTCGAACAAAATAAAAAAAGTAATGCAGTATAAACACAATAATAGTACACTGACTCGAAATAAAATTATTTTATACGAATTCGGCTTGAAACAAGAAAACGCTCGGGAGACCCTCGCGTTTTCCTGTTTCTAAGCCTCATCCGTATAAAAATTTTATTTCGAGTCAATGTACTATTATTGTATATATAGCCCCCTCTCTTACGAGTGGGGTATAATATTTTCAGATATTCAAAGACAAAAGACAGGGATTCCGCCGTGTTGGTCCAGTACCGGAGAATATGGATACCAAGTTTTTATTATACCCCGCATGTAAATTGGGCGAGAGATTGCCACATTGGTACATATTTGCTTCTTGTCCACAGTCTTTGTGACATGACGTAAATATGTACATTTATTGGTTTTTAATCATAACTACACATATATTCATAAAAGAGTATATTGCAAGGCGACAACCTTAAACAGTTTAAAAGAAGCAGAGGTACCAATGGGCTATCCGAATGTGAAAAGTCCGAAAGGGCAGAGACAAAACCAGTAAACACCAACAAGCGTTATGTTTGACAACATTCATGTAATTGCGCTAAAGTAAATATCCAAATCGATCTGTAACTCGAACTTGAACTCGAACTCGAGTAGTAACTCGATTATTGCCATAAAAACCACTGTTTCGAGTTTGCTAAAATTTTTACTCGAACTCTTACTCGAACTTTAACTCGAACTCTAACTCTGACTCGAACTCGCACTCGATGATTACCTAAACCCGCACGTGAAGGCCAAATGACAGGGGATTGCTGATATTTGGCTACATTTGGGTGAACTGAAAAACACAAAGAAAATGCCCTTGCAAAACAGATCAAGTGTGCACGTGCAAATTACTAAAAGTTTATGCCAAAATTATTTATCTAGATGCTGCTATGCCTTATTAAGCAATTGAATGTGTAGTTTAGGCTCCACATACATGACATAGACTGAAAAAGACGTCAAATATCATACATTTTTACAAGTGTAAAGATGAACCTTAAATAACAGAAAAGAAGACGATGATATGAGAATACGTTGTATCATTGACATCACAATCGTCTGAATTGGTCCACTTATGAAATGCAATGGCTGTCTATTGTCGGTATGCTTAAATTCGAGACATGGTAAATTATATCTGTCACTCAAAGTCTTATTCGGCTATATAGAACATTTGAATAATTTTAGTTGAATATATATTTATAGAGAAGTATTTTGATATTTTATCTTCCACATCTTACATAATCGTTTCTGCAAAGTCACATTAACCACTGGAGTGTTTCATACAATGGTTGTATTACCGTAAAACAAGACTTTAACATGTCATTGATCAGGGTCCTTAAATTTCGTCGCTTTTCACAATTCGAAAGTATGCGATAAAAAAATTTTTATTCATATTTTGTATGTTCTTTTTATTCAGACGGAGTGCACATTATTGAATGTTAATAGTTAATCTATAACCACATTCATGACATTACTCTAAACTGTAATACAAAGACTCACTTTGGGATTATTTTTCAATTTCGACACTCGATTAAATCATATAGCGTATTTTGTCGAATATGACCGAATGGGGTTCGAGCTGCTTGTAACTTTATAATGCACTCCGCTTTTAATTGTCAAGATTTAATTATTATTTAACTTAAAGGACCATTATCACAATAAAACCTTCGTTCTGTGCGTCCTCTCACGCAATCTTTTGTGGCAAAAAATTCAAAATTAATTAACTAATTGAAACATCGCTTTATGACAGCTGACAAACACCACCTATAGCTACCTGGTCTTTTGTAAACCTCTCGCCTTTATGTGTCCGCGAAACACAAGGGCTTTCTAAATGAATGCAGGCATTTGGTTAATGTCAATGCGCAAACTATGTAAAAATCAATTCCGCACGGACATTGATTATGAACCATTTATTCCGGAAGCGAGCCCCTGTGATTGTCATTCCGTATAAGTATTTTTTCGCAATGACCTTATTTTCACCTCAGGGACACGTAAATTAAACACGCGAAATTTTAGATGATAAAACAGTATTATTCATATTTGAAAGAACCGTTAAATAGCATTACGTGAAAATATATTCACTCTGTTTTTCAACAAAACCGGGAAAATTTCCATACGCATTTAAAAAAGTATACACATGTATGACTTGATAATAACACTACCACTCACCAATAAATCTTTGAAACAAAGAAACTACAATCACCATTAACCATGTTGAATACAGCATGATTTTTCCTAGCCGTGTTTAATGTCAAATCATCTATTCTCCATTCACGAACACAAACATTTTACTAAAAGAGAAAATAAATTTTCTGTATCAACTTTTTAAGAACAGATTAACAAAGCCTTTTAAAAATTATAAAATAAAAAATGAAATCTGATATGGAAATAAAATGTTTTAGAATCTCTATACCCGACTTTAATAGGAGGCTTATATTACACGGGTACCTGTTTTGTGACAACTAAACCAAGACACTGTTGTGTGGTAAATGTTTCATTTTTAAAAAAAAGTTATAAAGAAACGAAAAATGTTTTCGCACGGCAAAAGTGTATAAAGTAAAGCTTCATATGCATTTATATTCATCTTTTAACAACAAAGTTTCAGACAATAATTTTTTCTACGTCTGACGCTGAACCTATGAAGAAAAATATATGTCCCTTTTTGAAGACAATAACGCTATATACATTGTAACATCTTATAAATATAAAACAATAATACATGGTGTTGAAAATCAAAAATAAAACAAAGTGAGACAATGTGTTTTGCAACAGCTGACGCGTGTTTCGTCCATTTAAGATGCATCATACTAGGTGCTCTATCAAAAATATTGAGCTTAAAACAATAAAACTTAAATACGCCGAACTTACAGTTTCAGAAGTAAAATCTATCAACGATATCAGATAATTTGCGCGTTATTTTATAAACAAAATAACTCGCCTGTCGTTCTTTTCCGATCAACCGGATATGTAAAACCGGTATTTAAATTAAGTTAAAAACCACGGAGATTCGGAATGCAAAAATAATGTAAATATACCGTTGTGTACCTATTTGTTTATATAGTAATGCAAATCCTTCAATTTTAACACGGAAGTTTATCTTTAAGTGATTGGTTCGGTGACATTATAAACTAATGTAATAATTAACTATAAAATTCATCATGATTCATTAAGGACCCACCATTTACTTGAAAGGGGGTGATCTGGTAAAGTGGTTCTGGTCAGAAAATATAATATTTTTAAAGGTGTGGCGACAGAATATTTTTCTTAAGCTATGCTGCTAAATATTTTTTGTCATCAAAAATCAAATTTTGAAAATATATTTGGGAAAAAATATACGCAAGCCACCCTTCATTATAAATGGTCAGTCATTAATCTGCGTTGTTTCTTTTTGTTTGATTGTTGGTTGGAGTTTGTTTGTTTGTTTGTTTGTTTGATTGCTTGTTTAGGATTAATTCAATTCTAATCAAAAAAGGGATCTGTGTTATAGTTGTGCTTTGTTGGAGACACAGTGGTTAGAGATTATCAATAGAGGAAAGGTGGTCCCGACGAAAAAACAAGATACTTTTAAGCCCGCCACATTTTCCCAATCTCAGCGAGGAATCTTTGTCAAAGCATGTGGTTTTCCATCATGTCCATGTCGTCTTCATATTATTTGTTCTATGTCAATCTGAAGCAGGTTTTTTCGCCGATAATTTTAGGATAGGTTTTTGAATCATATTATGCATTATGTTTTCGTTTTAATATAGAGACTATTGCAAGATGGCAAACAATGACCACTTGTCTCATTTAGGGATAGCGGATGTTTGTCATTGTGGATTTCTAAATTGCCGCCGATACATTGAGGTTGTTTTGTGAAGACCTTAAATATTCCGCATCTCATTATCTTTTATTTTTAAATAACTGTAGCTTTAAATTCTGCAGTGCTATCCAATTGTTAAATGGAGATGATATGAATAAAAGTATATATTTATCCATACCATACGAATTACGTAACGTGTATCATAGTGAAGAAGTTATAAATAGGTTAAAACTTTGGTACAACTACTTGTACAAAATATCAGTTATATTGATTCTCGTATTTCCATTTTTAAATTATCGCTTTTAATAAGAGAAGAAGCAAGGAGGCACCAATGGGGCATTCAAGTGTCAAAAGTCCAAAAGGGCAACGACGAAACCAGTCAAAATGCACGAAGAAGAACGGCACGAATAAACCCAAAATCAACAAGGCAAACTCAAGACGTATCAAGAGTGAACTCAGGTGCTCCGGAAGAGTAAGCAGTTCCTGTATGCTATAGCACATCCGTGATGTTGCTAATTTCTAATTCAGTGTTTCCAATCCGGTAGAGGAAAAGAAAACAAATATCTTCGACAAACCAAGATAGAAATCCCATATTTGTCTACGAGTGCACGGTGTCTACCATAAAATTTCTTGAGTGAAGACAGCAACCGTGGAGCAACGTAACCCTGTGTAAGCAATTTCTGTGTCAAACGTGACGCTCTGCCAAGAAAATCGATGTAGATCCCGCAAGCTCAGGAGTAATGAATATTACTTCATTTCTGTTTGAAAGGCGTATCTTAACTTAAGAGACAGATAATTTAAAATGTGTATTAATGAAGAATCAAAACGCCTTCCTCTGTTATACTGCATAGTAATTCTGAAAATTACATATTTGTACTGGATGTGTAAAATTAAGAGACTTTTAGCCAATGCATGCTGTATTTCTTAAAAAGAAGTAACGGTGTACCAATGCAGTAATCGAATGTCGTAATACCAATATAATTAGACAAAAGTAAATTGACATTTCTAGAAAATGATTAAAAAAATACACACAACATATTACACAAAAATACCTATTACAAATAAATTGTATTCAGGACGTGAAGTCAAATTAAAAAAAGAACAGTGCTTTGGAGAATGAGCAATTTCCTGCTCACGGGTGGATCCAGAGCTCCATGTAAGATATGGTGTAATTGGAAAAAATGTCAAATTTGTTATAAAAAAATTTTAAGTTGCTTTATCAACATCATACAAATAATAAAATTTCTCAATTGAATTGGTCGTACGCCCCCGTCACCCCTCCGCTGGATCAGCCACTGCTGCTTGTTAATAAACCCGCCCAGATCGGTCGGTTTGGCAATTTAGGTAGGTACACTCTGACATCGAGACAGTTGAAAT
Organism: Arcuatula senhousia; assembly: GCA_963971305.1. Taxonomy (NCBI): domain Eukaryota; kingdom Metazoa; phylum Mollusca; class Bivalvia; order Mytilida; family Mytilidae; genus Arcuatula; species Arcuatula senhousia. Next base: position 39,794,547 of record OZ020308.1, read on the forward strand.
ATTTCAACGTTATCTTTATAATTTCTTTGTTCTACTTGGGAAGGTGACAAAGAACAGGGAAGTAAGTTTTTCCCATGTATCTTACCATATCCGGTATGTTAAACCATCATTCCCGTGTTGAAGGGTTATATCAAAAGTCGAATATCATCAAACTTTAAGGTAGCCTTTACTTTAATATGATACATGTAATCGATAAAAAAAATTGTAAACATATGATAAGAATGGTAGTCGTTGATTGAAGTTTCGATTTATTTGTTTATTCGTTTATCTGATATATTCATTGGTGGTGAAATATCCCATAGCTTTTTTTTTCTTTTTGTGAATGGTTGTTTGAAGTTTGGTTGAAATATTTTTGTGCTTGTTTTCAGAATCATATTAGACATGTTATACCACTATGTCATAAAATGTAACGAGATACCCTGCATTAATCATGCTTTATCAGTAGATAAGGCTAAATTCCTGAAAGACCCCCCTCATTAATTATCATAAATTTTCATTTAGCACCCTCTACAGTCCCGTGGTATAAATCAGTTATCCCCCATCGGGCATACGCCCTCAGGGGAATAACTAACACTAATATGAGAAATTGTTCATTATGACAATACAAAGTAGAGTAAAGTACATGTTCATTGTCGCTTTATTAATAAAGCAGAACTTTTAAATTCTGCATCCAGCGTTTTTATTAGTCCGTCCACGATCTAAACTCAATCATTGCATTTTTCAGATGGTTTGGAATAACATGAATCTTTACATTTCAACCAAGTTTAGAACTCTGGAGCGGTGTTCTCGAAAGTATTCTAAAATTTGTCTAAAGACGCGTTTAAAGTCAAATTTTGAGACCTAGTTTGGACCATCTTTAGACCATTCTAATCTGTTTTTCGAAACTATCTTAGACGCGTCTTTTGTTAGGACGTCTCAATATAGATTTAATACAATTTTTATTCAAACAAAATTTAATAATTTACTTTTTTAAAGAATATATTCCTCTGTATGTACACCAAAAGGGCTACGATTTGAATGCTAAAGCTTAAAGTCAACACTTTATTAGCTACAGTTTTTATTTTAAATTCATAACCACGTTGTCCTAACTTGAATAATTTAAACAACATACAGGGTCATCGAAGTATGTGAAAATAAGTTCAAAGTTTAAAATCATACATGATGCCTTGAATACAAGTTAATCGATGATTAAATGTCATTAGGTGAACACCTGGACAAAATATAGTGAGTTTTAGTGTATAAAATAAGTAAAATTTAAGATTGGATGGTCTAAAGACATCAAATTTGGTGTCTTAGTTTTTATCCTAAAATAAGACAAGAGCTTAAAATAGGACTGCTTCGAGAACACGACTTAAGACTATGACGAGTCTTTAGTTGGTCTATAGACACGTCTTAGTCCTAAGATAGATTCGAGAACACCGCCCCTGATATTTATTTGAAAGAAAAATAAAAAAGTTTAGCACTACGTTTTGTTTAATTAAAACTACTTTATAATACTGTCGGAGTTTCCATATAACATCACCTCCATATAAGACTGCTCACATGGTTTCCCATGTAAGGAGAAATATTTATATAAGAGAAGCATCATTTTGGAACACCTCGGATCTCACCTATGTTTTACAAATCACTTGTATGCTTGACTTCCACCAGAAAGGTTGTGTTTGACCACTCAAGTCCTACAGCTGCAAGTCACCAATTATTCCCTGTATTAGGACAGGTAATATATAATAACTAGTATTATTATTGTGTGAATATTATCACCGGCCGAGTTTCTGACAATTGGTGTCAGAAGTCAACAAAATATGAAATTATAATTGAGTGAAATTTCGGCGGGAAAAAAATCCCGTGCAGTTCATGTACATGTATGTCTATGTGTTGCATTCATTTCGTTAGAATTTGAATAAAACGAAGTGAAATTGTACAATATGATTGCTTAGTTTTGTGAGCACTCATCAGTGATTGCTTGATATTTACTTGGAATAATTTTTGTCAAATTCTGAGTGAACTGAACTTTGACATTTGATTTTGAGTGTGGAATAGTACATTCTTTACTGATTATATTGTCAATACTATTTAATAATATTTATTGATATTGTCAATTACATTTGTGTATTATTATTTTTTATGTAACGTGACATTGACTACATAAGTTGCGAACACATAAAAAAAGGCCCATCCCAATTTTGTTTTTTCATTCACATTACACCATTATAAACTTGGGTGAAAGACTCTAAAAAATTTAGATCATCATATTTTCTTTATATATTTTGGACATTTTGTAGTGTTTCACCCAGGGTATTTTTAAGGGTAAGGGTAAGGTTGATTAGGCAGTGATAACAGTTACTGTGCTTGTGACCCTTGCCTAACTGTTAAAAGTTATACAAAACACTTGTACAGATAAAATCTAGACATACAATTTTCACTTCTGAC